>OV702285.1:133707276-143707276 GCA_916181665.1 Avena sativa | reverse complement strand
GTGTCTCGATCATGTTCGCATAATTCACGAACCGTAGGGAGACACACTTAAGGATTCGACGTTGTTTGAGTAGTTATGGTATTATGAGAAAGAGACCGAATGTTGTTCGGAGTCTCGGATGGGATCCGAGATATCACGAGGTGATCCGGAATGGTCCGGAGAATAAGATTCATATAAGGAAAGTCCCGTTTCGGAGTTCAGGAATGATTCCGGTGTTTTCATCGGGAATGTTCTAGAAGGTTCCGGATTGTCCGGCACTCCGGGGGGGAAGGGTACATGAGTGTGTCATTGAATGATTGCATCATGTACTAAGTGTTCTTGCTGTTCCAAAAACATGAAAGTCAAATTGCCAGTTTGAAAGTCAAAGGGCTAAAACAGGAAATTGTGGAAAACAGGAAACTGTGGGAAACAGGAAATTGTGGGAAACAAGCAAGAGGAGGTTGAAACCAACTTGGAGGAGGAGTTCCTCTCCTCCTTGGCCGGCGCCCAGCCCTAGGCCGAGTTGGGGAGGGACTCCCTCCCTCCCTGGCGCGCCTAGCCCCTCCACCTATAAAAGGAGGGGCAGGGCTCCTCCTTGAGACACACAAGTTTCCACCTCTAATCTCCGGTTTAGAGCCGTTCTGGTTTAGAGCTTCTAATTGCTTTAGCCTGCGGTTTAGAGCCTTCTAATTGGTGTGTCTAATCTCTAGACCACTAATAGCCCTCTCTCATAATCCACCATACTCGCTCCGGCTTAAGGCGAAGCCCTGCGAGATCTCCCCTCTACTTCCGGTACCACGCCGTTGTGCTGCCGGAATCACGAGGAGAGTGCTACAACCTCCGCTGCCTGCTGGAACAAGGGAGAGGAAGGTCTTCATCGAGTACCGAACGTGTGACCGACTGCGGGAGCGCTGCCGGAACGTGGCGCCGGAAGGATCGTCTACGCGATCTTGAGATCGGAAAGAGTACGACTACTTCACCCACGAGAATCTGCTCTCGTTAACCGCTTTGGAATCTTCGAGGGTAAGTTATTCCATCGACTCGTTGCTACAATCTAGTAGATAGATCTTGGCTTGTTTGTTTGTATGCGATAGAAAATTTTTGTTTTCCATGCTACGAACCCCTACAGTAAGTTCTTGATTGAAGTGCAAGAGGAGCTTGCATTGCCTGTGACTTAGACTTTAGCATGACATGCTAGGTGTTGTGTTAGCATTATGCTTCGTGATTGTTACTGTAGCATGTCTTGTTCCAAACAATTGGGATTGCTTAGTGTGCCTTGAAGAAATTATGTGTTGTTTTAGCATACAAAAGCATAGTATTGTGGTATTCTCCTTTGATGTTTTGCTTGGGTTGACTTGGCACATGCTCACACCATGTTATGACTATGGAAAGTCACCATTAGCCTCTATGATCATTTCGTCCTTGACTTGTAGTGCCACTCTTTGCTTTGATTAGTTTGCTTTGTTGCACTGCATGATTTTGGTCATTATTGCTCTCTTAGTTGGTTGCTCCCAGTATTTTGCTAGCCTCCACTTGTATGAGTAAGTTATACTCATGCCTCCAACTCCCAAGAAACCAAGTTATTCCAAAGTGTCCACTATAAACTCCTGTGCATGGTGTGTTACACCATTCCAAGTATATTCTTGTTTTCATCTATCTTCCAATAAAAAAACTCTTTTGTTATGTGAAAACTTAGTGATTAAAGCCATCACGAACTTGATGGCACACTTTATTCTTTGCCCCTAATAAACTTGAACCATTGTGACAACTTTGTTATATATGCTTGCACTTATAAGTTGGAATTAGCAGAACCGTGATGTCATGGGGAACGTTTTCAACATTGCACTTGTACCTTGTTGTACTTAGTTGATATCATGTTCTTTTGTCTATGGATGTCACCGGTGTGAAATAAAGAGGGAACTTGTAAGTCCATGGAGTTTATATCCTGTGTTAGAGAAACACATGGGCCGCTAGCCTAAGCCATGCCTAATCATGGTGGAAACTTGCAGCATCACCATAGTGACATCTATGAAGCATTCTTCTTAAAAAAAGAGACACATTGAGAAGATGAAAGAGAGAAAAAAACACCATATTCCCATGGTACATAAGAAGAATTGCTGAGATGCTCATTGTCTGCTTGCCTTGTCATTTTGGTTATGGGAAAGCTCTTGTACCATGTGCAAGGGGTACCCCGTTGGCGGTTCTCAATGATATGCAAATACTTATAGTGAGAAGAAGTTACCTGGACCCAAAGTTGAGTATGCATGAGGTGTGGCCCTCGTATTCAAGGGGCATGATATTGCCAACTTATACTTCGTCAAGCATATACTCCAGCTTTGCCACTTTAACCTTAACCGCTTCAAGATGCTTATGATAGGGGCAATGATGGCTGAAAGCTAACAAGTACCATAAGTTTTGGAAGCTCCTTTTGAAACTTGTAATCCCTGCTTCCTTTACAAAAAAGGCCTTTCTTCCACCATTATTGAGTCTCCACCTTCTACCTTTAGGAACCATTAAGTGAGCATAGTTGTCATTTTGTGTGAAGTGTTCCAAAGCTTATTAATTGATGCATATTGTGTTATTACTTGCTCTTGTGCTACTTGTTTCTATTCACCCTTGTGAAATTTGCAGGTGTCCTATGCATTATATTGCTACTCTATGAGGGACAAGCTGATTACCACTATGCTATGTTTTCTGCATGTGAAACAAACAAGCGTTTTTCAATGCATGTTATTCATGATCTTTGTTTGTAGCTTGTCATGTTGCATGCATAGTTACTTTGTCCTATTGTTAGAACTCCATCTTTCATGCAAACGTTTAGAGTTCTTTGATCCTAGCTTCCAATGCTTGCAAATGGTTGGATCTTTATTGTGAGGGTGCATGTCACCTCAAAAATTATTTTGTTTATCACTTACCTACTCGAGGACGAGCAGGAGTTAAGCTTGGGGATGTTGATACGTTGGAAACGTATCTATAATTTTTGATGCTCCATGCTTGTTTTGTATCTACTTTTCTTTGCTTGTCTACACTTTGACGTGTTTTTTACATGTTTTCTGGTACTAACTTATTAACAAGTTGCAACAGTGCCAGATGCTTGTTTTCTGCTGATTTTGGTTTTATAAAAGTTAGTAAAGAAATATTATCGGAATTGGACGGTACAAACGTCAAAGTCAATTCATTTCGGTTGGGAACAAGAAGTCCAGAGGAGAGCAGGAGGGGCCAGCCAGGGGGGCCAGACCCACCCCAGGCACGGGGGCAGGTGGGCTCGCGCCTGGCTAGGGTTTGGTGGCCCTGTCCGCCTCCCGGTCTCGCCCCTTCGCCTATAAGAAGCCCCCAATGCAGAAACCCTGAGTACCCGATCAAAAATCCACGAAACCGTCTGTAGCTGCCACCACCATCGTCCCTAGATCGGGGGGATCTAAAGTTCTTCCCGGCACCCTGCCGGAGGGGAGATCATCCCGGAGGCCTTCTCTCCGGTATGATGTGTGAGCAGTTCCACCTTGGACTGTGGGTCCATGTAGTAGCTAGATGGTTGTATCTCCTCCTTTGTGCTTTCATGTATAGATCTTGTGATCTTCGTTCATGATCAAGATCTAATCTATTTGTAATCATGCATGTTGTGTTTGCGGGGATCCGATGGATATTGAGATTATTATGTTGGTTTGATTAATGGTTTTGTCTTTATGATTCTATCATGTCTGTGTTGTTTGTGATCTTGCATGCTCTCCGTTTTTAGTAGCTATCTTGGCCAAGTAGTTGCTAGTGACTCCCAAAGGGGGTATTTATGCTCGATAGTGGGTTCATGCCTCTAGTTTCCAAGGGAAGTGACAGAAATCTCTTCGGTTGTAGATGTGTTGTTGCTACTAGGGAGAAAACAACGGTCTCTTGTTCATGGAACATGTGGACTATTTACCTTACACACTTTGTTTAAAGCAGTTGTCTGTTGCTTGCAACTTAATACTGGAGGGGGTTCGGATGATAACCTGAAGGTGGACTTCTAGTCATAGATGCAGCTGGATGGCGGTCTATGTATATTGTTGTATTGCCCAATCAACCTCATAGGATCTTTCTGGCTAGTAATTGCATTGTTATGCCTTGCTTAGTTCCTGTCAATTGCCCCGCTATAATTTGTTTACCCACCATGCCATGTTGTTTATCTAAGGAGAGCACCTCTAGTGAAATATGGACCCCGGTCCAATAGTTACCATTGATACATCCTCCACTGTTACTTGTTTACTTGCTGCAAATCATTACCTTACACACCATACATTTAATCTTTTGTTACAGCAAACCGGTGAGCTTGACAACCTCACTGATTCGTTGGGGAAAAGTCTTTTGTTTGTGTTGTGCAGGTCTCCGCGTTGCTTGCAACACCTGTGTGATGTTTCCTTCCTCCTTCTGGTTCGATAACCTCGGTCTCAACTGAGGGAAGACTTGCTGTTGTGCTCTTCACACCTTGCTCTTGGGGTTCCCAACAAGACTCCACATCAAGCACCAAGTTCTCTGGTGCCACCAAGGAGTCATCAGCCTACAGTGGGGGATTACTCACTCATGGATGAGGGAAACATCGGTGGTTGATGGAGATGCGTTGGTGATGACGATGGCGATGATCCTCTCCAAATTCCACGTCCCGACAGGATGCCAGAACGGAGTTTATGGATCTGAATCTTGGTTTCTGGTGGTGGCGGCGGAGCGGAAATCTTTCTGGAAAACTATCGAACCCCCCCTTGGTTTTTAGGTCGAAAGGCAACTTATAGGCATAGAGGGAGGCCGAGGGGGTGCCTGGGGTGGCTACACCCCCTCTAGGCGCGACCAGTGCTGGGCCCGCGCCTGGGGTGGGTGTGGGCCCGCCAGGCCTCCTCTCCATCTCGTCTTCTGGCTCCGTGGATCTTCTGGTGAAATATAATTTTTGGCATATTTTCCGGGATTTTTCCTGATAGTTGATTTTCTGCACAAAAACAAGACACCAAGGTAATTCTGCTAAAAACAGCGTCAGTCCGTGTTAGTTGTATCCAAATCACACAAGTTTAGAGAAGAAACAATAGCAAAGTGTTCGAGAAAGTAGATACGTTTTGGAGGTATCAATGATATCAACTGTGTACAGTGTACATGTGCAATGTTGAAAGCGTTCCCCGTGACAGAACGTTTCTGCTAATTCCAACGTATAGGTGCAAGCATATACAACTTCGATGACACAATGATTCAAGTTTACTAGGGGAAAGAAAATAAGGTGTGCCATCAAGTTTGTGAGAGCTTTACTAACTAGTTTTCACATAACAAAATAATTTTTAATTTGAAAGATAGATGAAGCTTGAGAATTTACTTGGAATAGAAATAATGCTAATGGGTAGATATGGTGGACACAAATGGCATAGGTTTTGGTTTACAGGATTGGATGCATGAGAAGTGTTCCCTCTCAGCACAGGTTTTTGGCTAGCAAGGCTGGGTAGCAAGCAAAAGAGTTGAAGGAAACAAGCAAACATGCAAGTGATAAAACCAACATGCAATCTTCCTTGAAGACACAAAAGATCTTAAATAAAGAATACTAAGCTTATGATCCAATCAAGAAAGAAAATAAATGATACAAAATACATGTAAGTGCTTTCTCTTTTCCTTTCAAACCTCAAAAGTGTTGCTACTGACCAGAGCTCGGTTTGCCAAGACCAATTTAGATCTACATGATGCTCCCAAAGTGATACCAATAATAATCAACAAGATCAATCATATAATAGAGATTGCAAACTAAAATAAGAAGTGCAAAAAGTAAAAGATGAAACTTCTCATTAATATTTCATAAAGGCACTCACACCAAGGGATACATAGATAACCAACTAAAGGAGAGATACTTCCACAATGCAAACCAACCTATATGATAACTTCTCTATCCAAGATAAAGCTCTGCTAAAAAGGTAAAATGATAAGATATAATGATGTGATACCGAGGCACTCCCCCAAGCTTGGAACAAGCCAAGGGGATGCCAAACCTGATGACGAATTACTCCTTCAGTGGTGGTGGTGTTCCCTTGATGAGATTTTCAATCAGCTTCCTCAAATACTCAATCTCGAAGGTAAGAGTACGAATCAACTCTGAATTATGCTTGATGTGGTTCATGATCATGTCGGACCGAGAATCCCGGTCCTTGTTATTCTTTACCCACTCTTCCTTAGAGTGTTCCTTCCCTTCATGGTTAGAACGAGGCAAATCCCAACTGGAGGGAAACTTCCCTTTGGGCACCTTTTGGAATTGTTGCTCATGTATAAGAGAATGGAAGGGGTTCTTGGTACGTGGAGGAAGTGACCGTGGAGCGAGGCAATGACACGGAGGTTTCCGTCCTGTAGACATCCGTGCTATCCTCCTAAGCTTGGTAGGGTTTGCCACAACTCCAATGCTTGCGACGATAGCACGGGTGTCTGGATGCTCGTCCTCCTTCACGTCCTCTTCATCCCCAACCAAGATCTCCTCCTCCTTGGGGATTTCAGGGTCATCTTCCACGGGCTTCTTACCCTTGTCGTTGGCGGAAACCATAGCGCCTCTAAACTTGAGAGTATTTCCTGACAGAAACATATCGAAACGAAAACACAACGACAACACGATATACGAACCTCGGGGAATAAGGGGGGTATATATTACGAAGTTTTACGACATAAGGAAGGTACTGTGCAAAAACGAGGCAGAGACGGACTCCAGGGGGATCACACCCCCTGGTGGCGCAGCTAGCTAGGGCCCGCGCCACTGGTGGGTGTGGCCCACCTGGGCTCCGTTTCCTCCTATGTTTCATCTCGTAACCTTCCGCATGTAATAAAAATATCAAAAGTATAAAGAAAAAGGTTTTTCGCGAACCTTCTGTTTTCACCACTTTTACCTATTCAAAGACGGACTATGTAGATTTTGTAAGGTTCCCGACCTTTAATAAGGTAGAGATCCCTGTGTTTACAATGCTAGTCCCTGGATCAATAGCTAGCATCCACAGTTAAGATGTAATATCAAGAAACAAAGGTCATAATACAACTTTATAACCAGGAATAAAATAATTCATTACATCTTACATAGCTCATTTGGCTATCTCATTACAATGCAGCAGAATATAGCAATAGCATGGGGTCCTTCATCTTCAAAGTGCCACAGGCAATCATGTTGGTTGCAGACTTGTAATCCTAATCAATAAACTTCACTAACATCAAACAAACCTACAACATAATAAGTTGCAGCCACAAGGGTCAATACATTTGAATTGTATTGGCAAGTTTCAGTACTATGTAGAAATAAGTGGATCCTATCATTTACATGCATATTTGGCTAAGTAGGGTTTAGGCTCTTTTGCAGAAAGCAATATAGTTTTATCCTATCTTTTCAAAATAGTTTTTGATCTTTTGTCAAATCTTTCTGAACTTCTTGGAAAACTCCAAGTGCTTCAAAACCCTTGTTGTCACCATCAAGTTTTACTTTGAGAAATTGGAATGTCGAGATCTTCCATAGCTTCAGGCCTTAGTTGCTCAGAGTTGTCCATAACTGGGGACACGGCTAAGTACTTAGAATTTGATCTTCTGCAGAAGTTGTACACTTTACCCACATGACACAATCTCATATTGATGCCACCAGTGGCCGCTGGATAAGTACTCACCAAGGTGGAGTACTGGCAGATTGAGAATGTGACAAAGTCTTTCCATAGAAGTCCTCTCAATACACAATGCTAGCTTATCTACCAGGCACCAATGTAGGGATAAATTTCCCTTACACAATTCTAGTTAACCTGAAGATGCCAATGCATGAGTCTTCCACTATGTAGTTGACTAAGCCAGAGCCCATTTAGCATGTGGCTGTACACGGAAGCCACTGTACGAGAAACATGTTCAATCTCTAAGTCCCTGGGTGGTTTTCTTCTAGTGCACATACAAAAAGAGATAGCCATATAAACATGGTTACTTTTGTTGCCACCTTGTCCAATCTTGAGTATCCTTGTCCACCCAGGTGGTTCATTGAGTACTTGTTTTATTATATAAAACATATATCTTTTCAATACTTCATATAATCATATCATGTATCCCATCCCAAATATATAGCAGGGCTAAGCTTACTACAACTACAATGTTTCCACTAAGGAAGATATAAGGGTATCCTATTAGGATTTAGCATAGCATAAAATATAGTAGTCCTTATCATGCATGTTACAAAAATCCACTAAGTGTAATGAAAATAGTAGGACATGGATGATAGTGTCACTTGCCTTTTTAGTATAGAATGATGGTCCACTTCTTGATCTTGCAAATATCCCACTCTTCTAATTCCACTACAATTCAATCAAGCAAACATAGATTCAACTAGCATTCCAACCAATTTCTCACACATAAAATAATAGAAACAAGGTCATGCATGCAAGCATGCAAAAGATAGTTTTACTTGCAAAAGTGGTTTCTACTAGGCTCTAAACATTATAAAGTTCAAAAGTGGTCATTTACTAAAGTGGTAAAACCATTTGCAAAAGGTTTTATCTATAAACCATTTCTAAATCAAATCAATATTTTATGAGGTTGAAAATGCTTTTAGCAAAGCAATATTATTTAAAGAGTTCACCAAATATATTTTAATTCTCAAAACTTGGTGTTTAGGGTCAGAAGGTTTGAATCAAATCATTTCCCAAAGGTTTTACTCAAAATTCATTTCTAAACCAAAAACAATATTTTTATTTGACTAGAAATGCTCTAACTCTAATATTTATTCCTTAACTTCACATAATACATTTTTAAATCCATAAGTTGGTTCCTAGGGTCAGCAGGTTCTCAACAAACCATTTTGCAAAGATTTCATCTCAAAAATATATCTAGAACAATTTTTATATTCAAAATAAGCCTACACAAGTTTCTGCAAATTCAACCAATTTTCCAGAAGCAAAACATTAAACAAGGTGCATAGTTGGGTAGGATTTGTCTTGCTGATTCCATTGATATAAAATTTGCAAAATTTGGACGTGTATAATTAAAGTTATGAATTTTAAAAGTTTGCAATTCTAATAGAACATTTTCTGTTTTTAAAACAAAACCAGTGCCACGCGGCGTGTTTCTATTTGGACGGTACCGCTTCGGGTGGATCGAGCTCTGTGGGCTCTTAGATCTAAAGTGTATCGCACGGCTCAGATTACACCATACCTGTTCGCTAAGTGATTCTATCGTGACGCTTAGATCTAGATCCTACGGTGCACAGCTGCTGGTCAAAGGTGGGCGGCGCTGGTGGAGGCGACAGGCGGCGCGGGCTCTGCTCGCGGTGGTTCTGGCGAAGCAGGAAGGAAGGGAGGGAGATGAGATGCTCATAGGTGAAAGGATATGGATGTCGCCTAGAGGGGGGGTTTGAATAGGCGATTAAAACTTTTCCTAGAGTGGCTCAACAAAGGCGGAATAAAACTAGTGTTTACTTTGTTAAGCACAACCTAGAAATAACTAAGGTTCACCTATGTGCACCAACAACTTATGCTAAGCAATACAAGCAACAATGTGATAGCAAGATATAGATTACTTCAAGCACGAAGGCTATCACAATGTAAAGTGCATAAGTAAAAGCTCGGGTATAGAGATAACCGAGGCACGCGGGGACGACGATATTTTACCGAGTTCCTCCCAACATGGAGTACGTCTCGTTTGGAGAGGGGGTGGTATCAAACCACCAACGCCACAAAAGGCCTCCCTTATTCTCCGGTTAATCTCACCCCAATGGGATCGATCCACGCTTCCACTATCGGTGCACTTGTCGGTGGCAACCGGAACCTCTCACAAGGTTGGGGCACAACTCCACAACTTAATTGGAGGCTCCCAACAAACGCCACAAAAGGCCTCAACAAATTCCACCAAGGCCACAAAACCGTCTAGGGTTCCAAGAACCCAAGAGGGACAAGCTCCAATGAGCAATTCAAACCAAATCCTCCGAGGAGAACTCAAACCGATGCACCAAATGCAAATGGCAAGAAAACCACAAAGGTGTTCAAATCCTTCTCTCCCAAATTCCACCAAAGCTACAAAAGCTTATGGGGGAATAAGAGAGGAAGAACAATGGAGGAAATCCACAAAAGACTCCAAGATCTAGATCCCAATATGTTCCCCTCACTCAAAGGAGAGATTGATTGGTGGGATTGTAGATCTAGATCTCCTCTTTCAAATCCCTCAAGAATATGCAAGAATCATTGGAGGGATTGAGAGAAAGCAAGCTCAAGAAGGTCAACAATGGAGGGGAAAACTTGCAAGAAAGGTTGAGGAACCATTGGGGAAGAAGGCCCCTTATATAGGTCCCTCCAAAATCCAACCGTTGCAGCCCAAAAAACGCGATTCCCGGTACTACCGGACTTTTTCCGGTACTACCGGACTTTCCCGGCACTACCGGACATTTCCTGGGGTTCCTGGGACTCCAAACGCATTTTCTCTCTGCGCTCCCCGGTACCAAAAAGCGGTACTACCGGACCCCGGTACTACCGGATCCTGGTCCGGTACTACCGGTCATCACAGAACGAAAACAGCCATAACTTTTGCATCCGGACTCCAATTTCGATGATCTTGGGCTCATTTCGAAGAGGACAACAACCTCTATAAGATCATGCAAAGAAACATCATAGTCCAGCAAGGGAGAATAGATCCAAATGACGAATTAAAAAACCTTCTACCGCGCTAGGTACTAAAAAGCGGTACTACCGCTTTTTGGTACCTAGCCCGGCAGTGGCTTTTGGAAACTTGTCAAAAACCTTCTGCCGTGCTAGGTACTAAAATGCGGTACTACCGCATTTTGGTACCTAGGAGGGCAGTGGCATTTGGCAACTTTCCAAAACCTACTTCCGCGCCAGGTACTAAAATGCGGTACTACCGCATTTTGGTACCTAGGAAAATTCAAACCTCTATAACTTTTGATTGGTAACTCCGATCGACCCGATTCCAATTGCGTTGGAAAAAGGATGACATGGGCTACCCTATGAAAGGTTAAAATATTGATTATCACCAAGTGAGAAAGTATCAAGTAGAATAATGTGATATACCTCACTTGGTGAGAAACCGAAAAGCCGCATAAATCAAAATCACAACAAGATACAAATGGAAGATCCGATTTTGATGAACAAGAGCTTGTTATGGAGATTACCACAAGCTCTATATCCTCACATGGATAAGACCAAATAACAACCAAATACGATGATGCAAGTATGCAAAGGTTTGAGCTCTCTCCGAACGATGTGACCAAATTACTCATACGAGAGCCCCTCTTGATAGTACGGTTATCTATCCTAAACCCAGTCTCACACACACAACGTGAGACCGGCAAAAGTAAAAACCTATCAAGATTATACCTTTGCCTTGAGCATTCCACTTGAGCTCGATGTAGACGATCTTGCCCTTCTCAAGATGGAACGCCTTTCTTGATTCCTCATCATCGACCTCGCATATTGAGCTTGCCCAACATATCTTCTTTGCATTTCATCGACCTTGAAGCCAACACATGCTCCAAGCGATGCCAATGGACAAATCCTACAAGTATAACTTAATACACACATTAGTCCATAAAGATTTTCATTAATTACCAAAACCACACATGGGGGCCCAACATGTTCTTTCAACAGGGTTCGCAGGGCGATGCTGAAGCTCAACGCTGTCTTCTCCGTCGAAGGGGCGCTCGAGGTGGACGGTAATCGCTCGCCGGAGTTGCTCCTGGCGACGGGTGTGCTCAAGCGTCGTCGGGGATGGGGCTACAAGTCACCCTAAGGCAAGATAGAGGCACGGTTAGACGCGGGCGAGTGTGTAGACGATAGGAGCATCCACGGGAAGGGTCGGGGTGGTCGGTGCTTACCAGGGGAGTTCGCCGGAGCCAAGGCAGACGGCGGCGACGCTCTGGTGATGACGAAGCCGAGGCTGCGGGGCACGCGCGGGCTAACTAGCTGCACTGGAAGATGCGCCATGAGGTGGGGAGCAATTCTGCATGCAGTGGGAGGCGAGGCGTGGCGAGGTGTGGCCGGAATCGCTCGCAAAGCTCGTCGGAGTCCGCGGCGGTGCAAAAGGAAATTGGGGCAGCCCGGTGGCTCTCTGGTGGCGTTGGTTGGGGGAAATGGAGAGGAGAAGAAGGCTATTAATCGAGCGTGATCGCGGGCGGGATTAACTGAGAATTCAACGCGAATTCATCGCTGCAATCAAGGCAGCAACGACGAGGGTGACGTGGTCGCGGGGTTGAAGACGACGGTGAGGTGGCGTGGGGTCCGTTGTCAGTGAGAGTCAGGGAGGGGAAAATGGGGCAACTTGTTTGTGACTCAGCGGGTGCATTGTTTAGTGAAAAACGGTTCACCGCGGGGAAGAAAGAGTGGGCTGGTGTTGGGCTTTCTGGGCTGGCCAGATGGGCTGGGTCTGTTTCACTTTTTTTTATTCTGAAAGCTTTTCCTTTTTCCAATATGAATTTCTGTTTTGATTTTCAAACAAATAATTCAAACAACAAATCAATTCAAACCACCACCAAACTTTGTATTGATTTTAGTTCTGTTTAACAACATAATCCAAAGTCCAAAACAAAATAATTTTTATTCTTTTTAGGATCCATTAATAATTAAATAAATAGACCTTAGTCATTAATTCAATAGGATTTTATTTATTTAAAAACTCTATTTGAAATCTAAATAATATCAAAACCATTTCAGTAGGTTTTATTTAAAAATATAAAACACTTGGAAATCTTATTTAAAATAAATTAACAAGTTTTAGTGTTTATTTAAAATGGAAAAGCCTTTACCTTAATAAAATTGGATATTAATAAATCCTCATTTTTTTATTCAAATAAACATTTACTCTTTTTATCAAATAGAAATACTTTATTTCAAAAGCTTGGTCAAGATTTAATTTGGCTCTATAAAATAATCCTTATTTATATTTCTACCTTTGCTTTTGAAAACCATATCTTTTTATTAAAAGATCCAAAAATAGTGATTCCAACTATTATAATTTTTATTTATTAATTGTTTATCTTTTTAAATCCCTTTAGGATTTTATTTGATCAAAATAGGTTTTGATGTTTCCAATTGGAATCAAAAAGTTTCTTCTCACCCTAAAAATCAACAATTGTTTATTTTGTTTATTTATTTTTCACATTTCAAAATTTGGAAAATTTTGGGATGTGACAGATTCCTTCTCTCCAACACCTTGAAAATTCCTTTCATACAAAGCCTCACACAATCTTTATTAGCAACATTAGTGTAAGGAAAAACAATAAACCTTTAGGTTCAAACTTCAACTAAAATCCATCAAAACAAAAGCTATTGTAGCAACTCCTTTCAAAAGCCCAAAAAGAATCTGAAAGGGAAACAATTTAAGAGGCAAATGCAAATGATGGCAAAAATCTGTCAAAACAGACCAGCAGGTAAAGATTGATTTTTTAGAAAAACTTCTGTTACTCAAATCAAAAAGTGAAAAACTAATGAAAGTTGGATAACAGCTTAGAGAGTAAGCACAGAAAATTACAGCTCCATCTGATGTACTGAGCTTCTTCAAGAATTTTTACAATGCAGCACAAAAATCTGTCCCATGACAACAACTTTCCACAACTCCTCTACTTATCAAAAGAGGTTGATCTTGACTCAAAAACCAAAAAAAAGGATAAGGAGAGGTTATTAAAAGTAATAACTTCTAAGACTCAATAAAAATATTGGGTTATCTCCCAAGAAGTACTTTTCTTTAATGCCTTTAAGTTAGGCTTGATAATTCAAAGATGCTCACAGAAGAGATATGGATTTGAAGTGAAAAAGAGCATCAAGAAGAAAATATCTAACACATTTGAGTCTAACCAACTTCCTATGCAAGGGGGTCTCATGATAAAACAAATTATTGAAACAAAATGACACTAGCATAGGAAGACAAAACAAATGCAACGTCAAAGCTTTTAACATAAAGCGGGGAAACTTAATATTATTGAGATGCATAAAACCATGTTTCCCTCTCTCATAATAAATTTCAGTAGAACTTTGAATAAATTTGACAATATAACTGTCACAAGAAACAACTTTATCATCAGAATGAGCATACTTACAATTATCAAATAAAGGTCTAAGGTCATAAACTGGATCAATAGAAGCAAGTTGTTCAGCCTGAAATCCTTATTAGGCAAATTATTTTCATAAGGAGCTTTAGCAAATTTGGAAAAGTTAAACTCATAAGAATATCCATCAAACTTAGTTAAAACTTTCTCCTTCTTACAATCTATAATAGCCCCATAAGTATTCAAGAAAGGTCTGCCAAAGATAATAGGACAGGTTTTACTAGCTTCTGAACCAAGTACTAGGAAATCACAAGGATATTTGATCTTACCACAAATAACCTCCACATCATTACAATACCAATAGGAAAAACTGTCACTCTATTTTCAAGGTGAATAACCACATCAATGTCCTCAAGTTCACAAGGACCAATTTCATGCATAATTTCCCTGTAAAGCTCATAAGGAATAGTACTAGAACTAGCACCAATATCACATAAACCGTAATAGCAATGATCACCAATTCTAACAGAAAGCATAGGGACACTAGTTTTCCTAGCTTTTATAGGATGAGAGACAATATTAGAAGCGTCTTCACAGAAGACAATGTGCTCATCCTCTATATTTTTAGTGACAAGATCTTTCACAATGGCTACTATAGGTTCAATGTTTATTTGCTCATCAGGTTCCACTATTTTCTTTGTACTTTTGCTAACCATATTAGCAATGATAGAATGTTCCTTTACCTTAGCAGGAAAAGGGAGTTTCTCAATATAAGGTTCATGCAAAATAGGACTAATAGTACAAACTTCAGTGCTTCTAACAGGAACATGATTAACAACATCTTTATAAGGCGCATGGTACTTGTCCCACTCCTTTTGGGGAATTTCAATATAAGAGGCAAAGGCGTTAAAACAATTGGCAAGAACTTGAGAATCAAGACCATACTCAGTACTAATATCACGGAAGTCACCAGTTCCCATAAAAGATTTACTGCATTCATAATCATAGTTTATACCTGACTTTCTTCCTTTGTCATTCTCCCATGCTTCTGTGTTCTCTTGAATACGGTCTAGGAGATCCCATTTACCTTATTCCTTCATATGTGTGAATGATCCAGCACAAGAAGCATCTAGTAAATCTTTATCATGAAGAGAAAGCCTTGCATAAAATTTACTGATAATAATATTGTTAGGGAGTTCATGAATAGGACATTTAAGCATTAGTAACTTCAATCTCCCCCAAGCTTGGGTTGTACTCTCTCCATCACGAGGCCAAAAGTTATATATTTGATTCCCATCCTTATGAATCTCACTAGGAGGATAGAATTTAGAATAAAAGAGTTGTACTACTTCCTCCCATTCCATTGATTGTCCATTCTTCAGCACCTTATACCATTCTTTAGTTCTTCCTTTCAATGATATAGAGAGTAACTTCTTCTTCACCTGTTCAGTTGTGATACCTGCACACTTAAACAACCCGCATAATCCATGGATAAAAAGCAAGTGATCACCAGGATGGACAGTTCCATCCCCAAAATAATAGTTATCCATAACACGATCAATAATACTTGTAGGTATCTTAAAAGGATCTATCTCAATAGGTGGTGGTTCATCTACTACCTAACAGTGGTAGTAGTTTTCCCAAACATGAAACCAAGTGGGTTATCCATATTGGAAACAAAGTACAAACAGAAATAAAAAACAATACTCACAGTAGAAGTTTCCTTTACCAGTTCCACTCTTCAATAGCACTCACTCCCCGGCAACGACGCTAGAAAATAGTCTTGATGACCCACAAGTATAGGGGGTGTATCGTAGTACTTTCTATAAACAGGAGTGTCGATCCCAACGAGGAGCAGAAGGTGTTGACTAGTGGTATGGAGCAGGAAATCTCTGTAAATACTTAGCAAATGGATTTGTAGGGGTTTTCTGATAAAGCAAGGAAATAAAGTGGAAGTAAATAAAGACAGCAAATAATTGCAGCAAGTGGCCCAATCCTTTCTTAGCAAAGGAAAAGCCGATGGAAATACTAATGAGGACCAAACATTCTCGAGGACACATGGGAATACTGTCAAGTGCTTTCGTTTCATATAGCTAATTAATCTTCTTTGGTTTTATAAGTGTTGTGTGGGTGAACCTTGTCACATCCCAAGATTTTCCAAATCTTGTTATGTGAAAAATAAATAAACAAAATAAAATTTTGTTTGAAAATCAGGGTAAAAAGAAACTTTTGTTTCTAAAAGGAAACTTAAAACCCATCTTGAACAAACTTTGGTAAAAGTTTGAATCCAACAAAAATCCAAATCAAGGCAAATGCATTCCTCAATGAATGTATCTGGAAATTTAAACACTTGGAAAATAAATCCAAACCCTAAACCCAAATGGAATAAAATCATTTCCAAGTTATCTCCAAGCCTATGGATTTGATCCATATAAAAATTTATCAACAAACATTCACAAATGATCAATAAAGACAAATAGAAACATTTTAAGACCATAGAAATTGGTTTCACTTAATTTGGAACCATGGATAAAATCCTATGAATTAAGTAAGATAAGGAAATTAAAAATTCCCAAAGCTATTAAAACCCTTATCTAAATCCATACCAAATGGTGATCAAATAATCCTAAAGATATTAAAAGGAATAAATAAATATTAAACAAGATTTCACAAATTGGAATCACCAAGTTTGGATCTCTAAATAAAAAGATATGGATTTTATAAGAAAAGAAAGAATTATTAAATGAAGAATATTTAAAGATCTAACTAAATCTTGGCCTAATCCATTAAGCAAATGGAATGATTATAATCCCAATCCAAATAAAATAAAAGGATAAATAATATTCCAAATAAAATAAAATGGCAATAACCATTCTATCCCTATCCTAATAAAGACAAATCTCTAAATAAGCATACATGAGAAAATGATATCTGGAATTCACCCAAGTGGAATAAAAGTTGTTTAATCAACTTAAATAAAATAAAACCTCCAAATAAAAATTTGGGAATGAAAACTATATTAAATTCCATTGGAATTAAAACAAATACCCAATCTTAAATGATTAATAAATCATATTAAATACTTTCCAAATAGTTCAAGATGAATTATTTGAACCAACTAAACAAATAAAAACCTACTGAAAAGATTTGGAAAGTTTGAAGAATTTTAAATGGTGTTTGAAACATTATTAAATCCTATCTAATTAAAAACTAGAGCCTATTTTGAATAAATAAAAGACCCCAAAATGAATAAGTTTTATTCAAAAATTGACGTCAGAATACAATACTAATCAGTATTTGAACCTACTCAAATTTTGGCAAAAGTTTGAATTCAAATGGATGCTTGATTTGATTAAATGAAATCAAACCAGAAAATCAGAAATGGAAAAAGAGAAAAGAAAACAGAACAAAAAAATACAAAAGGGAGCCAGCCCAGCCGGCCAGCCCAACTAGGCCCAGCAAGCCCACCTATCCCCCTCCCCCGAAACATTTTCCTCACTCGCGAATCGACCCACACAGACGCTGGCAGATGGACCCCGCTCTCCCTCTCCTTTTCTCACTAAAGCCAGACCCCACCACCGGCCCTCTTCTTCCTCACCCGCGCGCAAACCTCGCCGGCGGTTTTCTGCCGTTAAGCGCTCGCGTGAATACGCGTTATTGCCCGCATTACTCCACCCCGCGACCACGTTGTCTTAAACGCCCTCGCCTCCTCTCTGATTCCCCTCAGTCCCCGCTTCCCCGGAGCCACCAGGCTGCGACAATTTTGCCTCACTTTGCCACTGTCTCCGGCGAGTTCCACAAACGATTCCGGCCAGTAGACACCGCCCCTCGCCTCCTCGACCACACGATCATGTACCACAGACTCTGGCGCATCCCCCAGTACACCTAGCTTAGCCGCGCAAGCTCCCTAGCGTCCGCAACGACAACAGCCCGCAGCGCCACCGTCTGCTCCAACTCCGACGAGCTCTACTGGTAACGGCCGACCACGCCGCCCCCTCTCTTTGATGCACCCGTATTCTCTACCCTTCTACGCGTCTAATAGCACCCTCTGTACCCTCTCCCGTGCGCTGTAGCAACGTCCTCGACAACGCCAGTGCAAGCCCGACGCCAGGCAGAACTACGGCGAGGAATCCCGGTCGACTCCGTGCGCCCCTTCAGCAACTACAACCGCCTTGAGCTTCCCCACGACATTGCGAACATGGTGAGCATCTTCCCTTCCTCCCTCGCTTCCTGTAGCGTCGACTCCGCCGCCGTCTGACCGCTCCACCACCACCAGCTGCCGCCAGCGCCGCCCATCCTTGACTAGCTCGTGTGAACCGTTCGATCTGAATCCAACGCTCGCGATAGAAACTAACTGAAAGGGTACGCTAGCATCTGAGCCGTCTGATTCCACTTAAATCCTACAGTCTGTGTTAGTCGATCCACGCGAAACGTTTTCGACGAATAGGAATAAGACGCGTGGCCAGACTCTGGTTTTAAAAACAGATTTGAATCTATTAGATATGTGATTTTGTAAATTCCATAACTTTAAATCTACACGTCCAAATTTTGCAAACTTTATATCAGTGTATTCAGAAAAACAAGCCCTAGCCAACCATGCACTTTGTTTAGTAAAAAGCTTCTGGTAAAATGTTTGTTTTTGCAGAAACTTATGTATGCTTGTTTAGGTTATAAAAATTATTCTAAAATGATTTTGGGGATAAAATCTTTGGCAAATGGTTTGTTTTAAACCTACTGACCCTAGTAAACAAATTTTGGTTTCAAAAATGTATTTGGTGAAACAAAAGAATGAATCTTTGATTAAAACCATTTCTAGTCAAATAAAAATATGGTTTGATTAATAAAAATGATTTTGGAAGAAAACCTTTGAGAAATGTTTTGGAAATAAACTCTCTGACCCTAAACACAAAGTTTTATGGTTTGAAAACATATTTTGTGAATCCTATAGATTAATGCCTTACTAAAACATTTCTACACCACATAAAATGATACCTTGTTTTGAAAATGGTTTATAAAGTAAAAACTTTTGCAAATGACTTTGCCACTTTATAAAATGACCATTAGGTGTTTTCAAATGTTTATGAACCATTAGAAACCACTTTTACAAATAAAACAATCTTTTGCATGCTTGCATGCATTACTTTGATTTCATAATTTTATGTGATGAATTGCTTGAATGGTAGATTGAAATATTGTTTGCTTGATTGATTTGTAGTGAATTGAAGTGAGTGAACATTGCAAAGATCAAGGAGTGAACTTATACTTTCTACCAAAAAGGCAAGTGATGCTTCATACTTTTGTCCCATTACTTTCACTATGCATTAGTGATTTTTCTAAGTAAAACTTGCATGGAATTTTTGCTAAGTATAAACCATGCTATGGGAAATCCTAGTAGATGAAACCTTAGTAGAAATTTCCTAAGTTAAGATCCCTACTACTATCATGCTTAGCTTAGCTAGTAGAAAACAAGGGTGGAATATATATTCACACTATGGAAATATTTCTAAGTCTTAGGACTTGTGTTTTGTTTAATAAAACAACTAAGTGAATGAATCACCTGGGTGGAATGGAAGGAATGGTTTGTGTTGAGTGGTTCACAAGGCCCATTTCTATGGTTTACCTTGTGTATCTCACTTGTGGATGGCCACCCAGGAACAAAGAGATTTGAGATGTCAAATGTTGAGAAGCGGCATTATGGGCTCTGCCTGGATCATATAGGATGCAATAACTTAGCCAAATGGACAGTTGGTGGTAGGGGAATGATAGGTTGGAGCGCGTCCATTTTGGTCTAAGGGAAGGCTTCTGAAAGATCTTGTCTTGGTGAAACCATGTCTTGTGGGGAAAGTGCACTACCTCTGCAGAGTGTAAAATCTAAGTACTTAGCCATGTCCCTGGTAAAGGACAATTTGAGCATCAAGACATGAAAGCTATCAAGAATCTCATCATCCAAATTTATAAGTTAAAAACTTGTGGGTGAACAAAGGTTGAAAGGATCACCAATTTCTATTGGGAGATGCCTTGGGAAAGATTTTTGTCAAGCAAAAACTTAGTGTTTTCAAATGATAAGGAAAATCTATTTTGAGCAAAGCAAGCCTAAGCTCCACTTAGCCAAATGCATATAGATGATAGACTCCACTATACTACCATAGTATCACTTGCCAATACAATTCAAATGTATTGACCCTTGTGGCTGTAACTTGTTATGTTGCAGGTTTTGTTTGATATTAGTGAAGTTTAATGATTAGGATTACAAGTCTACAACCAACATGTCTGCCTGTGGCACTTTGAAGATGAAGGAACCCATGCTTATAGATATTCTGCTGCAATGTAATGTAATAGTCAAATGAGCTATGTAAGATGTAATAAATTATGTTATTCCTGGTTATAAAGTTGTATTATGACCTTTGTATCTTGATATTACATCTTAACTGTGGATGCTAGCTATTGATCTAGGGACTAGCATTGTAAACACAGGGATCTCTACCTTATTAAAGGTTGGGAACCTTACAAACCCGTGCTAATGTACCAACCTTACTTGGACTAATACATACTTGTGATTAAACCCCTTGCAAGCATCCGCAACTATAAGAAAGCAATTAAGATAAAAACCTAACCACAACCTTAAACTCTGAGATCCTACACTCCCTTGTGCAAAGGTTTCCTAACGGGGGTTCAGGTTTCTATCACTCCGGCAACCCCACAATTAGTATCCAAATACACAATGCATTCCCCTAGGCCCATAAATGGTGCAGTATCATGTAGTCGACGTTCACATGACACCACTAGAAGAATAGCACCACAACTTAAATATTAAACCATTGAATAATACCTCAATGATGACCCACAAGTATAGGGGGTGTATCGTAGTACTTTCGATAAATAGGAGTGTCGATCCCAACGAGGAGCAGAAGGTGCTGAACAGTGGTATGGAGCAGGAAATCCCTGTGAATACTTAGCAAACGGATTTTTAGTGGTTTTCTGATAAGGCAACAAAACGAAGAGAAAGTAATAAAGAACAAACGCAGCAAGTGAACCAATCCTTTCTTAGCAAAGGACAAGCCGGTGGAAATACTTATAAGGACAAAACGTTCTCGAGGACACATGGGAATTCTGTCAAGTGCTTTCTCTTCATATAGCTGAGTACTCTTCTTTGGTGTTGTAAGTGTTGTGTCGGTGAACCTGTGCTAATGTACCGACCGTACTTGGACTAATACATACTTGTGATTAAACCCCCTGCAAACATTCATAACTATAGGAAAGTAATTAAGATATAAATCTAACCACAGCCTTAAACTCTGAGATCCGACGCTCCCTTGTGCCAAGGTGTCCTAATGGGGGTTGTGGTGACCCAGCATACCACTGCATGATGTAGTACACTATAGTCGTTGACATAACACCAATGAAACACTGTTACTAGTATTACATCCCTCAGAGTGGTACAACAGAAACACAACAGGTCCAAGACATGACTATAGGTTACAACTAAACTCTTTACACAAGATCCAGAGAACACTTTAGGTTAAAGAGAGAGAAAAATAAACTTCTTACAAATAAGAATCAGAAATAAACAACTAAAAAACTATCATATTATTAAGACTAGTATATTAACTAATGGTTTGGCATTGCTGCTATTGCAATACACTATAGAAATAGGTTCTATGGCTAGAGAATATATTCATATCTAATCAGTAACTTCGTCTTCACTTGAGTTGATGTATATGTTGACTTTCTTGACTTCATTGAAGAGCTTTAGCTTTTGATGATAATTCCTGGAGCATAACTTGATGTAGACGCCGTCTTAAAGGTTTCAGAATCTAGCAAGGGTTAAGAAGATACGTTGAGTACGAGCGTACTCAGCAAGTTCACTATAAAAGGAGTGTTTGATGCACTATATCTACAGCCACATGCCGTAGGTCATAGGCAATGCAAGTTTTCATAAACATTTCTTCAAAGGTTGCTTTTATTCTGAAAAGCTATGTCCGTCAGCCTTCACGGGTTTACCAGAACTTTCATGGAGTTCCTTTCCCACCGCGTTCGCAGCTCCTTCCCGGAACAGGGAGTAACAAGTTACAGTTCTTACACTCTGCAAAGGTGCGTTACTTTACCCATGAGAGATCTTAGCTTTGTTGCACATCCAAGCCACGAACCCATTCATACTTACTTGGTATGAGGCCCAGACTAAGATCCAAGCCAATCACTGCCCTCTCCGCGACCTCATATGTCTGCACGATCCTTCGGGGTCGGCTCACCTCCGTTAAGCCCCCTTTCGGGCAGGCTAAAACCCTAATGAGTTCCCAAAGACTCTATGACCTGGTGTTGCCCTAGCAAGTGCCATATTAAATGGTCCATCCGCTAAACACCATCCATAGATAATCTAGACACCAAAATTGTGGGGCGTAAGGGTGCCCACCCATATGTTGGATCCGCACAAGGAATCACAACGTCACGTTAAGGTCGTCTTGCCTCCATACGAGAGGAAAAGGATACAACTGACTTCTTCGTCCCATTCCAAATCTCATGGTTAACGCGTAATATACGGTGCAAGAATCACTGGTGACATTGGTTGTTAAGTCCTAGATGCTATGTTCCTTTACCACCAGAACTTTCATAGTAGATTATTACCTCATGGCAAATAACCTATAATCACATTATTATGAAAATAGTGTTTTCGGATCTTTTTCAAATGCAGGTGATGACAACACTAGATTTGTAAAATACTTAACAGAAAATAATCAAAGGACATGAGCAAGTGTGAACTTGCCTTTTGTGATTGCAAGATTATGCACTCACGGTCTTCGAGACGACATAAGATCCAATATCTGAAAACTGCAGCATTGGTCCGGTAAGGACTAATGTTTAAAGTAGCAAGATGCAGTTATGCATAAGTAATGATATGCATTTTGTAAAACTCCCAAAGTGAATTCCCAATGATTTGAGTGAAGTGAATTTAGGTGATTCTTTTAAGAGTTGGTTTATCTATAAGTTTTACTTTATAAGTAATGACCTTTATAAGGAACTCAAGGGTTAATAATTCAACATATACAAGTAAAGTATAAATTAATGTGATTATGGTTAATGGTCATTTGGTGACTATTGATAAACATCCTTGGGGTTGAGTTGTGAATAATTGAAGGACTTACTATAAGATTATTGTTTGAAGTGGCAAGAAGAATAACATTTGAAGAAAATATTTCCTTTCTAAGGTTTAAACAATATTCATTGTTAATAGAACATGATCAATTTATTTTGGTGTTTGATTGATTAATTTGGACTTGAGATGCTTTATGTTTTTAAGTTAAATAGACCAAAGTTAACTATAAAAATGTAAGTGATTTATTAGACATGACGTTTATAAGCCTTAAGACTAAAGTTAACTTTAAAAGGTTAAGTAAACTTAAGATGTAATATGTTTTAATTATTCCCAAGTTTTAGATTTATGATAGGTATAACTAAGGTGTGGAATTATTCATTTTATATTTAAGTGAATGATTAGATTAAAAAAAATTGCTATTAAGAAAATAATATGTATTTATTTAATGGAAGCATAATTAGATGATCTTAGTAATTTGTTAGAATTTGAAGTTATGTTAATAATGGTTAAGATATAATGATTATTCATCATATTATATATATATGAGTGTTACCCAATGTTTATTTAAAAGGAATTTTAATAAGATTTTTAAAAGAATAATTTAAAGTTAAAAGTTATACCTAAGTTTGATTATGAATTTAACTTGTGAGTTTGGGATTAGTACTTAGATACTAATTTCTCAAGATTTTATAAAACTTGTGATTATTTCTTACTTAAGAATTGTTTTTAAAGAATTTACAAAATAAATAATAAATAAGGATTTATTTTTAAAAAATATTAAAGACTTTCCTAATAATATATTTAATATTTTTCTAGTGTAATATATTTATTCAAGACCTTAAAAATGATTTTTATTTAATTTTAAGTATTATTTTTATGTTTATAAAATTCCATAAAGGATTAAATGTATTTAAATATTTACTTCAGATTTTATTTATAAAAGAGTTGAGTTAGTATTTTTATAAAATAGTGGATTTATTTTCATACACAAAAATAATTTTTATTTATTTTTAGGATTTTTCCTTATTTTATGAGATTTTACTTAAGATGTAATGGTTTTAAGATTTATTTGCTTTATATTTATTTTAAACAAATAAAGTTATATTTTTATTAGGTTGATATTATTTTTGTGAACATTTTGATATACTATATGTATTTTTAGGATTTTTATTTATTTTTCTACAACTAATATTATATTGAGGCTATCTTGGTAATTATTATTTCCTATTTATTTTTATTTATTTTCTTGATATTACATTACCTTGGACCCACCAGTTAGTCTGGCCCATGGTTGGGCTAAACCAACCCGGTCGGTGGACCAAGCCGGTCAAACCGACCCACTCGGTCCAGTGTGTCTTCCCCCTTGCTCGAATCCCTCTCTCTAGGTGATCCCCTTGTGCCGCCGACGCCGCTGTTCCTTGATCATGGCCGGCTTCGGCCATCACGGCCGCCATCGTGGTGTGAAATGACGCTGTGGATGACGCTGCATCAATGGCCCCAGCTCGATTTGATGCTCGAGTCCCCTCCTAGACGCGCTTCTCTCTCTGATGGCTAGGGTTTGCACTGTTGCCGAGGATGTGGTGCTCCGACGGCCTTGGTGAGGAGATGGTGCCGTCTTCCTCACTGTGTGCTCTATGAACATGGCTTAGCATGGGTGACAGCACCCTCTGGGTGCTCCCTGTGTCGCCGTGTTCATCCTCGATGCTGGCCACTGCTTCCTCTTCACACCCTAGCGAGGACCACAGGTATGTTTTCCCCTTTTCACTCTCTGGTCTTCTTTGCTCGAACTGATCTCCCTCTGATGTTGCTTCTGCTTTTGTTGACCAACCTCGGATAGGGCCGTTACTCTATTGTAGACATTGTATGAATCTACGGCTTGCTGGGTGGAGGTTGGCCATGTCTAACTTCAATACTAAAACATCTCTATACTCTAGAGCTGATACCAATACTCTAACTATGCTTGTTTTTTACTTATCTCTGTGTGGCATTCATGTTGTTACTTTTGCTGTTATCTGAACATGCTTGGGTTGATCTTGTGAATGGAGTGTGCTTTTGAATATTAATAAAAGCATGATTTAATTTGCATTCACTATATAAGTGATATGTACATAGAATAAGTAAATGTGAAAATAATCTGTTTGTTTCCTAGATACCAAACAGATCAATCTCTTGATCAGACACATGTGTGTGGAATGCTGAACTGTATCAAAAAGTATTCAGATTATAAATAGTTTATAAAAATAATAACTGATTCAACTCTTTGAGGCAGCAGATGAGTTGTGTTTAGTTTATTTGCTAATTTAGAGTTCTTTGTTGTAGACTAATGAATTTTTTGTTTTGGCTAATGGAATGGGATTCCTGATACCTGCAAGTTATAAAATGATTATACTAGTGTTACTAGATGTAATCTATTATTGGATATTTAGTTTGGTATTTTTAGATGTTCACAAGATCATATAAATGCTTTTGATAAAATTGTAGATTAAGCAAAGGAATTTGTTGGTTGATTCCTAGTGCTTATTAATTGTTGGAGCATATGTAGATGCTTAAAACTTACTTGCTGGAACTACTCTATCTGGTTCAGCTATTGGGTAATCATTAATTCCTTTTGGTCTATAAGCAGGAATATTAGCAGATGAATTATGTGCTTTGGCAGTGTGTGACTGGCTATAGATGATTTTTAAATGAAATTTTTAGTTGAGCTTGAATTCATTGAATAGGAATGTTTCTTGTGGCTTCTGGGCTTGTGTCTCATTGCTGTGGTACCTCCAAGGAGGATGCACAGTAATAAGAACATGTGCACATGATCTGCTGCTTCCTCTTAGATCAAATGTGAAGGTGTGCAGTGTGCACCTGAATCTTTGATGCAGTTACTTTTGTTCTAAAATATAGAATGATTCTTGGATGTTCTTGAATATCTAAGAAAGTGATTTATTATTTTACTTGATGAAGAACCGATGTTCTAGTTTAAAGACTAGATTAAGGATGTGGAAAAAGTGAATGAGTGATTGTGCCTGAGGTGCAATTTCCAATTCTTTTGGATTTGTTCCCAGCAATCCTTCAAGCTTGCTGGTTTGTGCAAAGATGGTTTGTAGGATTTTATGGTTTGATATGAATGGTATAAGTGTGCTATAGCCCCTGCCTATGATGCAAAGGCTGAGGCCAGAATATAATTAAGAACATATAATATTTTGTGGCTTTCTGTCTCTATGATGAGCTTGCATAGCATCTCTATGCAAACTGAGAGAACCTCCTCCTCCGATCCTCCTAAATGATCATTTAGTTGAAGGGTAGAGGAATGGATTTGATATGGCTTATTTCCCTTGTAATCCCAGATCTTTATGCAAAATATAAGATCAGATGTTGCATGATCTAGTGGCTAGTTCTGAATATTTTTACCTGCTTCAGTGAGTGGCTTATGATGATATTTGTTCAGCTGTTGTGATAGCTTTCCTCACTTGGTGTTGCACTTGATCAACTTCTAATCCTCTTTTGTTGTTGCTGTGGTTGATCTTGATCATCCACTGTTAATCTGGTGGGCTGCTTTTCTCCCTTCTCCTGATGTAGCTACTGCTACTTCTTTCCTTAGCATCCAAGCCTCCTCCTTGTACTCCTTATCATGTCCTTTTACTTCTGGAGCTGATATCTTCTCTATAATCTTATTTTCCCCATGCTCTTGGATGGCTTTATTGAGCAACCAGAGACTGAATATATGGTGGATTTGATTTATATGATTTGCTTTGGGTGCTAAATAGGGTAGTTCTTGGTGGTGGCTAAGAATAGTGTGCTCTTGAGATGGTACTATGGTTAAGCTCTGAAGTTGAGAAGTTGAAGTGTGTATGTGCAGATGTGGTGAAACTGGTGAAATGCTTGGTGGTGCTACGGTTGGCTGCTGCTTTTAGCTATCTGATCTAGTCCTTGCTGTGTTGACAACACAACACTTGCATGTGTTGTGTGAGTTGCTGTCCAGTGGCTCCCCTCTGGTTCAAGTTTCTATGTCTGTGACTCCTCCTTGGAGATGAGATCAAGTAAAACTAGATATTTTTCCTGATGCTTTACCATTTTCCTTTTATCTAGCTTTGGTGAAACTTTCCCTATAAGGCCTATGATGGTGCTCTAAGGCCCATTCTTATTTTTATGATAAGAACAGATTCTATTTGGCCCCTTGATAAAAACTCAATGATGTGTTCAGCAATGCATCACATTGCCAGACTGAGAGTTCAACTAACACTAACCCATTCTTTTATTTGTTTTCTTTTTATCTCATTATTATGTAGGAACAAAAGTGAAAAAAGGAGGAAAATCTTCAAGTCCAGAAGATATAGTTTAAAATTATCCCTTTTTTCTTTCTTTTACAACTTTATTTGATTCTTAAATATTGTAAATAATATTGTATTCTTTTATTAATGTAATAAAGTTCATTTTTCTTTTTGTTAGTTGAAACTTGTAAGGGTTTGTATCTTATTTAATAAAGTTAAGTTTTCTTTCTTTTTATAATTTCTATTACTCTTGTAATATATCTTATTAATTGAGATTTGTAAAACAATAAGACTTTTTGTTTGTAATAATAATATTTATTGTCTTTAATTGTATTCTCTTATTTATTGAATTGTTTGTGTTTTAAATTTTCAATTAAAATACTCTTGAATTATATCAATTGTTTACTAAAGTCAAATTTGTTTCCCTCAAATCAAGAAAATCAGCAAAAGTCATGTCAAAATTCTTCGTACTTACCCTGATGTGTTAAACTAAACCATCAGAACAAGAGGAACTCCGATCCCTTCGTGTTTTCTTAGTTTTGCGCGAAAATTCTCCGGATTATCTCATGCATGAATGCAATGCACACATTTGAGTTTAGCTTATTTCTAAGCTCTAATGCTGGGATGTTATAGGGGTTCAGGTTTCTGTCACTCCGGCAACCCCACAATTAGTAGCCAAATACACAATGCATTCCCCTAGGCCCATAAATGGTGAAGTATCATGTAGTCGACGTTCACATGACACCACTAGAAGAATAGCACCACAAATTAAATACTAACCATTGAATAATAACTCAACACAAATCCACTACTAACAACATGACTTCTCCCATGTCCTTAAAAACTAAACGAACTTATCACAAGACATCATATGGATCAAGATCAAAGATGATATGATAATGGATAACAATCTGAACATAAACAATAATCCAATGGTTCCACTCACAAGCATCAACTACAATAGTAATTAACACCGAGAAAGTTTCCCCTAAGAACTAGAGCAATATCCAACACAATTGTTACAGCGGGACGGAGTGCTGATGATGGTGCTGGTGGAGATGATGGTGTGGATGATGATGATGATCCCGATGAATCCTAGCTTGATGACGGTGTTGATGGCGACGATCTCCCCTCTCCGGGAAGAAATTTCCCCGGCATAAATCTGTCTGCCGAAGAGATATTTCTCTCTCGGTGTTTTCCGCCCCCCTAGAGGTGGCGGAAATCTATCTGTGGTTGCTCCCCGAGGCTTAGGATTCCGTAGAGAAGATATAGGCGAAGGGGCGGAGTCGGAGGCCGGGCAGGTGGGCCACACCTGCCCTAGGCACAGGGTTAGGTGGGCCCGCGCCTAGGGGGTGTGGGTCCCCTGTGGCCCTTCTTCGTCTCCCCTTCTGGCTTCCTCTGTCTTCTAAGAAAGTAATATTTTCCCATATTTTTCTGGTATTTTTCCGATCTTCGCGAAATTGCATCAAAATGCCCTCTTTTCCATCAGAATCCAGACTACGGCAGTCCATCCTCCAAGAATCATCCAACATGCATAAACAGATGAAAAGCCATAAGTAATACATCATAATAAGACAAATATCAATGAATAGAGGTAGATTATGATATAGAATGGTGATGCAAATTGGGCGTATCAACTCCCCCAAGCTTAGACCTTCGCTTGTCCCCAAGCGAAAACTGAGCTCAGTAAACATGTCCATAGGTTTATGGAGTGAAGTGTCGATAAAAGAATACAAACAAGAAGCATCACACTTACCATTACAGAACTCATAGAAGAAAGCAACTCACCATTATATAACTTAGCTTGCAACCAAGTACAACATTCACAATAGAGATGCATAAAGATAAATCATAATTGGAATTGGAAACTTGTTCTTGGTCATAGAACACCTGGCAAACATTTTCTCAAAAAGCTTTTTTTGTAGAAGTTTTACAACATGAGCACTCTTTGCTCAAAAAGGTTTTTCACAAGTCAAGGCTTTCAAAGTAATACTCAATAAATAAGAGTCTTGTGCAAACAAGGAAGATAGAGAACATGATTGAATAAATCACCATATGAATGCTTGAAACACAACAACTCAAATGCTTGCCGGAGATAGAGAGGAAGTAGGTTTACTGACTCAAACTG
This sequence comes from Avena sativa, assembly GCA_916181665.1. Classification (NCBI taxonomy): domain Eukaryota; kingdom Viridiplantae; phylum Streptophyta; class Magnoliopsida; order Poales; family Poaceae; genus Avena; species Avena sativa. The sequence continues at coordinate 143,677,841 of OV702285.1, read as the reverse complement.
GTAACTAGGAGAAAGGTCCCTTCATAGAGGGTAGCAAGTATTACAAGTCATAAAGAGCTTCCAAAATATTATGGTACTTACTAGCTTTGAGCCCTCATTTCCCCTATCATAGGCATATTGAGATGATTAAGGTTAAAATGCACAAAGATGGAGTATATGCTTGACGAAATATAAGTTGGCAATCTCATGTCCCTTGAATATGAGGGCCACTCCTCATGCTACTCAACTTTGGTCACCGGTAAGTTCTTGTCATTGTAAGTATTTGCGTATCATAGAGAACCGCCAACGGGGTACCCCTTGCACATGGTACAGGAGCTTTCCCATAACCAAAATGATAAGGCAAGCAGACAATGAGCATCTCAGTGATATTTTTATTTACTATGTGCATAGCTTTTTATTGAGGATGCTTCATAGATAGCTCACTATGGTGATGTTGCAAGTTTCCACCATGATTAGGCATGGCTTAGGATAGCGTCCTAGGCATTTCTCTAACACAAAATACAGACTCCATGGACTTACAAGTTCCCTCTTTATTTCACACCGTTGACATCCATAGACAACAGAGCATGATATCAACTGAGTACAAAGTACAGGTGCAATGTTGAAAACGTTCTCTGTGATAGCACGGGTCTGCTAATTCCAACGTATAGATGCAAGCATATACAACTTCGATGGAACAATGGTTCAAGTCTATTAGGGGGAAGAAAATAAAGTGTGCCATCAAGTTCGTGAGAGCTTTACTAACTAGTTTTCACATAACAAAATACTTTTAAATTCGAAAGGTAGATGAAACTTGATAATTTGCTTGGAATAGCAATAATGCTACTAGGTATATATGGTGGACACAAGTGGCAAAGGTTTTGATTCAAAGGGATTTGGAAACATGAGAAGTATGCCTTCTCAAAACAGGTTTTTGGCTAGCAAGGCTGGGTAGCAAGCAAGAGAGTTGAAAGAAACAAGCAAACATACAAGTAATAAAGCCAAACATGCAATCTTCCTTGAAGACACAAAAGATCTTAAATAAAGAATACTAAGCTTATGAGCCAACAAGAAAGAAAACAAACGATACAAAATACCTATAAGCTTTTTCTCTTTTTCTCTTTTTCTTTCAAACCTCAAAAATTGTTGCCACTGACCAGAGCTCGGTTTGCCAAAACTAATTTATATCCACTTGATGATCCAAAGTGATGCCAATACTAATAGAGATTGCAAACTAAAATAAGAAGTGCAAAAAAGTAAAAGATGAGACTTCTCATTAATATTCCAATAAAGGCACTCACACCAAGGGATACATAGATAATCAACTAAAGGAGAGATACTTCCTCATGCAAACCAAACTATAAGATAACCTCTCTACCAAAGATATGAATCCACTAAAAAGGTAAAAGATAAAAGATAATGGTGGTGATACCGCGGCACTCCCCCAAGCTTGGAACAAGCCAAGGGGATGCCAAACCCGATGACGAATTACTCCTTCGGTGGTGGTGGTGTTCTTTTGTCATCATAAAACTTCCAAGGAAATGGTTCCCCATCAAAAAAGGATGTCCTTGTCTCTACAATCCTGAAACTAGCAACAGAGCTTATGCGATCAAACCTAGCCTCATACTCACCGTTTTGATTTTGTATGTCGTAGAGCCGTGCTTTTAATTGGTTGGTGGTCTGACGGAGCGAGAAGATTTCTTCTCGGAGCTCAGCCACCTCTTCCTCATGCTTGGTGATGAGTTCTGAACTTATCTTGTGAATAACATCTACTTCGCGTTCCGCCATCTTCTTGTACCTGAAAACCTCCTGCTCCAATGCTTCCATCCTGTCTTCCAGACTTCCTTCTCCCTTGGGGCCTTGAACTTCTTTCATCTGTACCTTCCCATCTTTGAGAATCAGCTCCTTGGGATGGATCTTCAACTCATACATGTATGGGTTGAGGACATCCGTAGAGGAATCCTCCATGGGTGATCCAGAGGAAGACATTGTAGCTCCAAAACTGAGAAATTTTCCTGACAAAAACAGATTGAAACAAAAACACGATGAGAACTCGATGCAAAAACCTCGAGGAATTCCGGGGGTTATATATTACGAAGTTTCAATGCATAAGGAAGGTTTTGACACGGAAACAAGGCAGAGACGGAGTTTGGGGGAGTCAAACCCCCTCTAGGCGCGACCAGGCTGGGCCCACGCCTAGGGTGGTTTTGTCCACCCTGGACTCTGGTTCCTCTTCTGTTCCGTCTCGTAACTTCCCTTATGTATTAAAAACATCAAAAATACAAAAAGATTGGGGTTTCACGAACCTTCTGTTTTCACCACTTTTACCTATTTGATGACGAACTCTTCAGACTCTGGTGTTTGGCTTCTGTTAAATTCTTCTGGAGTCACTATTCGAATAACATCCACATCTTCATTATAAGAATCTCCAGAAATATAATGTTTTAGTCTTTGCCCATTAACCACCTGTGTTGTGTCATCCTTCAGAGAAGAAATTTTGATGGCACCTGAATGGTATACTTCCTTGATAACAAAAGGTCCTTCCCATTTTGAGAGTAGTTTCCCTGCAAAAAATCTGAGACGAGACCTATACAAAAGAACTTTCTCACCAACATGGAACTCCCTTTTTAGAATTCTCCTATCATGCCATCTTTTTACTTTTTCCTTAAAAAGCCTAGCATTTTCATAAGCTTCACCTCTCCACTCATCTAGATTACTTAAGTCGAGCAGTCTTTTCTCACCTGCAAGTCTAAAATCTCTATTCAACTCTTTCACTGCCCAATAAGCTTTGTGTTCTAATTCTAAAGGCAAGTGACAAGCTTTCCCATATACCATTTTGTAAGGAGACATCCCCATAGGATTTTTATAAGCAGTTCTATAAGCCCACAAAGCGTCATTCAACTTTTTAGCCCAATTTTTTTAGATCTATTGACAGTCTTCTGCAAAATAGATTTAATTTCCCTATTGGAAAGTTCTAATTTCCCACTGGTTTGGGGGTGATAAGCTGAATAAATTCTATGGTTTACATCGTACTTAGCGAGAGTTTTTCTAAAACCCCCATGAATAAAATGAGAGTCTCCATCAGTCATGAGATATTTAGGCACACTGAACCTAGGAAAAACTACATCCTTAAGCATTTTCAAAGAGGTCTTACCATCAACACTATTTGTGGGTATGGCTTCTACCCACTTTGTAACATAGCCTACAACAACAAAAATATGAGTGTGCCCTTTTGAAGGGGGAAAAGGACCCATAAAGTCAAATCCCCAACAATCAAAAGGTTCAATAACAAGAGAATAATTCATAGGCATTTCATTGCGTCTAGAAATGTTACCTACTCGTTGACATTCATCACATGATAAGACAAACTTCCTTGCATCTTTGAAAAGGGTAGGCCAATAAAATCCAGATTGTAAAACCTTTTGTGCAGTCCTATCCCCTACATGATGCCCTCCATAAGCACTGCCATGACATTTTCTCAATATCTATTGTTGTTCAAATTCTGGAACACATCTTTGCATGATGCCATCTACTCCTTCTTTCTATAAGTGGGGGTCATCCCAAAAGTAATGCCTTAGATCATAAAAGAATTTCCTTCTCTGCTGAGCTGTAAAGGTTGGAGGCAAATACTTGGAAACAATAAAGTTAGCATAATCAGCATACCAAGGACTCTCATGCGGACTTACCCTTATCGCAGCCAACTGCTCATTTGGAAAACTATCATTAACAGGCAATGGGTCAAAAGAAATGTTTTCCAAACGAGATAAATTGTTAGCAACAAGATTTTCAGCACCTTTCCAATCTACAATATGTAGATCAAACTCTTGTAAAAGCAAAACACACCTGATAAGTCTAGGCTTAGCGTCCTTCTTTGTCATAAGTGATGTCTACGCACATCTATTCTTGTAGATAGTTGTTGGGCCTCCAAGTGCAGAGGTTTGTAGAACAGCAGCAAGTTTCCCTTAAGTGGATCACCCAAGGTTTATTGAACTCAGGGAGGAAGTGGTCAAAGGTATTCCCTCTCAAGCAACCCTGCAATCAATATACAAGAAGTCTCTTGTGTCCCCAACACACCCAATATAGGTGCACTAATTCGGCGAAGGTATAGTGAAATACAAGTGGTAACGATGCCATAAAAGAGCTGATGGCATGGAGGAAAAGACTAAAGGCAATAAGAAGGAAGCAAGCAAACATGCAATAGACCTAGATGCAAACAGTGTTTCAATGTTTAGAAACAAGACCTAGGGATCATACTTTCACTAGTGATCACTCTCTCATATAGATATCCTCTCTTCATGATACTACTCTTAACTACTCTCCGGTTGGACACTCTAATCATCGGTAGGGATATAACAGCACTCCTCAAAGTCCGCCTTCCCCAATCTATATAACCCCACACTGTCACCTTGAGCACTAGATGGTTCCAACAAACACCACAATTTCATAGAGACATCCAACTCCAAATATAACTCATAACAAATATTCAATCTAGCCAAAGTGCCACACACGGTATGCACGCTGTCACTTTCACACACATGGGGAAAAGCATAGATCTATTAAAGCACAAAGAGTATTTATGTAGACTCAAACCTAAGTGCCACCATGGCGCGCACACTGTCACTTTCACACACATGCGGAGAGCAGAGATCTAATGAAGCACTTCAGTAGCAAGGTAGATCTACTTGATTACAAAGCTCATAACCACAAGATCATGCATAGAGAGAGAGATGAACACATAGATACCGGTAGAGCCCTTAGCCCTAAGGAAGAACTACTCCCTCCTCATCATGGGAATCAGCAACGGTGATGGAGATGGTGGTGGAGATCGATGGAGATGGCTCCGGGGGCACTTCCTCGTCCCGACAGGATGCCGGAATAGAGACTTTATGTCTCCTGAATCTCCCCTTTGGTGGCGGCGGCGCTACAGAGGTTTTCGTGGATTTCTTTTGGATCCTTTAGGTTTTTCCCATCGGAGGCTTCTTATAGGCACAAGAATCAAGGTCGGTGGGGGTCCAGGGGGCCCACACCGCCTATGGGCGCCCCCAGGGCTTGCCCGCGCCTAGGGGGTGCGTCCACCCTGTGGCCCCCCTCCGGCTCTGCTTCATGGTTCTGTGTTGCTCCGGGGGAAATAATGACTTTGGCTTTTGTCCCGTCCAATTCTGAGAATATTGATTTTCTGCCTTTCTGGAACCAAAAACGGAAGAAACCTGGCAACTGGCACTGTGGCAACTTGTTAATAGGTTAGTTCCAGAAAATATATAAAAACACCTCAAAGTGTAGACAAAGCAAAGTAGATACAAAACAAGCATGTAGCATCAAAAATTATAGATACGTTTCCGACGTATCAAGCATCCCCAAGCTTAACTCCTGCTCGTCCTCGAGTAGGTAAGTGATAAAAAGAATAATTTTTGAGGTGACATGCACCATCAAAACCAAGATCAAACCAATTGCAAGCATTGAAAGATGGGATCAAAGAACTCTAAACATGTGCATGAAAGATGGAGTTCTAACAATAGGACATAGTAACTATGCATGCAACATGAAAGGCTACAAACAAAGATCATGAATAACATGCATTCAAAAACATTTGTTTGTTTCGTATACAGAAAACATAGCATAGTGGCAATCAGCTTCTCCCTCATAGAGTAGAAATATAGATGCATAGGACACCTTCAAAGTTCACAAGGGTGACTAGAAACAAATAGCTAAAGAACAAGTAATATCACAATATGCATCAATCAATAATCTTTGGAACACTGCACACAGAATGACAACTATGCTCTCTTAATGGTGCCTAAAGGTAGAAGGTGGAGACTCAATAATGGTGGAAGAAAGGCCTTTTTGTAAAGGAAGCAGGGATTACAAGTTTCAAAAAGAGCTTCCAAAAATTCTGGTACTTGTTAGCTTTCAGCCCTCATTGCCCCTATCATAAGCATCTTGAAGTGGTTAAGGTTAAAGTGGCAAAGCTGGAGTATATGCTTGACGAAGTATAAGTTGGCAATCTCAAGTCCCTTGAATATGAGGGTCGCACCTCATGCATACTCAACTTTGGGTCCAGGTAAGTTCTTGTCACTTTAAGTATTTGCATATCATTGAGAACCGCCAACGGGGTACCCCTTGCACACGGTACAGGAGCTTTCCCATAACCAAAATGACAAGGCAAGCAGACAATGAGCATCTCAGCAATCTTTTTATTTACCATATGCATAGCTTTTTACTGAGGATGCTTCATAGATAGCTCACTATGGTGATGCTGCAAGTTTTCACCATGATTAGGCATGGCTTAGGATAGTGGCCCAGGCGTTTCTCTAACACAGAATACAAACTCCATGGACTTACAAGTTCCCTCTTTATTTCACACCGTTGACATCCATAGACAAAAGAACATGATATCAACTGAGTACAACAAGGTACAAGTGCAATGTTGAAAACGTTCCCCGTGACAGCACGGTTCTGCTAATTCCAACTTATAAGTGCAATCATATACAACAAAGTTGTCACAATGGTTCAAGTTTATTAGGGTAAAAGAATATAAAGTGTGCCATCAAGTTCGTGGGGGCTTTAATCACTAAGTTTTCACATAACAAAATAGTTTTTAATTGGAAGATAGCTAAAAACAAGAATATACTTGGAATGGTGTAACACACCATGCATAGGAATTTATAGTGGACACTTTGGAATAACTTGGTTTCTTGGGAGTTGGAAGCATGAGTAGAGCTTACTCAGTGGAGGCTAGCAAAAGACTGGGAGCAACCAACTAAGAGATCAATAATGGCCATAATCATGCAGAGCAACAAATCATACTAATCAAAGCAAAGAGTGGTACTACAAGTCAAGGACTAAATGATCATAGAGGCTAATGGTGACTTGTCATAGTCATAACATGGTGTGAGCATGTGCCAAGTTAACCCAAACAAAGCATCAAAGGAGAATACCGCAATACTATGATTTTGTATGCTAAAACAACGCATGATTCCTTCAAGGCACATTAAGAAATCCTAATTGTTTGGAACAAGTCATGCTACAACAATAATCACTAAGCATAAGGTCAAATCAACACCTAGCATGTCATGCTAAAGTCTAGGTCACAGTTAATGCAAGCTCCCTTTTGTACCACTTAAGCATGAAGCTTTCTACTCTTTTCCAACACCAAACAACTTATTTGAAACAACTTGCAAGGATAATAATCCATAAAGATCAGTGATCTTGTCTCACAAATCCACAAATAAGAACTAAAAAGTTCTAAGCTGAAAGCACAAGAACACTAAGGCTGAACGTAGTGCTAGCAAAAGTGAACACTCACAAAACAATGAGTGAAAAATAGAGTGTTCTAGGCAATGGAAACAGAGTGTGCCTCTCTCCAAAAGAAGTGTGGTGTAACCAACCAACTTACTCAAGCAAACAAAGCAAATGAAAACCAAAAACTAAAACTAGGACGCTCCAAGAACAACACAACAATGCATGAAACAATAAAAATGAAGTGTCTAGAAAGACCTGAGCTTTTTATTGATGAAGAAGGGGATGCCTTGGGCATTCCCAAGCTTTGACGCTTGTACCTCTTGGATATTTCTTGGGGTGGCACCGGGGTGGCATCCCCAATCTTGAGTTTTTGTCCATTCTTCATCTCATTACATCATTCTTTCTCTACACCTGAAATTTTTCCTTCATACAAAACTTCACACAATCTTCATTAGCAACATTAGTGTATTCAAAAGATATTAGACCTCTGGAAAAGCTGGAAATAGCAAGGCTTTTCATTAAAACCACAAGATACTGTAGTAAATCCTTCAAAAAGCTCAATTCACCTAAAGAGAACTCAAAAAGGAATCAATAAGAAGCAAATGCAAATAATGGCAGAAATCTATCAAAACAGACCATCAGGTAGAAACCGGTTTTTTCGAACATCTTCTGTGTCTCAAATCAAAACGTGTTGAACTAACGAAAGTTAGTTAACATACTGGGGGATTTATTCGTAAATTTTGAGCTCAAACCGAGTTACAAAGACTCCTCAAGAATTTTTATGGTGGAGGACAGAAATCTGTTTCGGGACAGCAACTCCCCAAATCTTACTTCCCTCTCATTAAGGGTCATTCTTGGCACAAAAAGCAAACAAAAAAGGATAAGGAGAGGTCATTACATAAGTAATAACTTCCAAGACTCAAGAAAACTCTTGGTTTATCTCCCAACATGTACTTTTCTTTAATGTCTTTAAGTTAGGCTTGATAGTTTGAGAAGATGCTCACATAAGAAATATGAATTGAAGTAAAAGAGAGCATCAAGAACCAAATTCAAAACACATTTAAGTCTAACCCACTTCCTATGCATAGGAATCTTGTAAAGAAACAAGTCATGAAAGCACAAAGCAACAAGCATAGGAAAGCAAAACAAATGCAACTTCAAAATTTTCAACATAAAGAGGGGAAACTTAATATTCTTAAAATGCATAAAACCATGTTTCCCTCTCTCATAATAACTTTCAGTAGCAACATGAACAAAATTAACAATATAACTATCACATAAAACATTCTTATCATGAGCCACATGCATAAAATGATTATTACTCTCCACATAAGAATAGCCATTCTTATTAATTGTAGTGGGAGAAAATTCAACAAAATAGCTATCATTATTATTCTCATCACCATAATCATCAAATATAGGAGGCTTATTGTAATCACAATTAATTTCCTCCTCAATAGTAGGTGGACTGAAAATATCATATTCATCATTGTAATCATCATATATTGGAGGTTTAGTATCATCATAAGCAATAGAATAGCTATCTTCTCAAGTGTGTTCATTTGTAAACATATCATCATTGGAAGGAACATGGATAGCACTAACAGCACAACAATTATTAATATCATCATTTTCAGAATTGGTACAAAGAGATTTTCAATATCAAAGTAGTGTGCTTTTCCCAATCATGATCACTAATATATGTAAAAGGCATAGGAACATCATCTAGTTCAGACTCATCAGCAAAAACTATGATAGGAGCAACATGATTAGAGGAAGATACCGTTTCCTCTCTCCTTTTACTCCTCCTCTTCTTCTTCTCTTCTTTAGGAGGGAGAGACTTGAAAGGAAGCTTCTCCACATACCCTGGCTTATTGTTAGAGACAATAGAAGAAACTTTGGAGGATTCCTCCTTTTCATTAATAAGATCAAAACACATATCAGTCCTATCATAATTTGGTAAAATATCATATTTTATAAGATTTTGTATGTAAGTATTTGTGTGGCAGTTTTCAACACAATAAAGATGGCAACCATGCAGGACGTTATTCATATCAAAAGTACCCATGTCTATCAAAAACGTTTTTCTTGATAACTCTTCACACCCCAAAAATAATGTAAGTTCATCATGTTGATTATCAGTGATCACGTTATCACAATACAAACTTGCAGGATTATTATGGCTTGAGCATTGAAAATTGAAATGACCCACTTCAAAGCAAAGTTCACAAATAAAAGGATAAAGGGCACAAACTTTTTTAACAAGATCATCTAGAGCCTTATACCACTTTCTAGTTTTTTCATTCCAGTGGGTGATACAATATTCTTCTTCTGTTTGATTCTTCTCACAAGGTCTATGCATACCACAAAAATTCACATGCTTATAAGAAATAGTACTTTCAGAAGTTTGAGCATGTTTATTGCAATCATTAATAACATTTTCATTTTCCATGCAAGTGTCTTTAAAAGGTTCATGATACATGTCCCATTTTTCTTTAGGAGCATTAATATGGGAAGCAAAGGCTCTATAGAATCTAACAAGAATTTGAGGATCAAGACCATATTTAGCACTAAGCTCTTGAAAATCAGCAGTTTCAGCGAAAGACTTAATGCAATCATACTCATAGTTTATACCTGGTTCTTTACCTTTGTCGTTATCCCAATCTTCAGTATTGCTTTGAATTGTTTCAAGAAGATCCCACTTAGCTTTGACCTTCTTACTTGTGAAGGGTCCCTCTGAACAGGTATCTAGGTAGTCCTTGTAATGTCCTGAAAGCCTTGCATAAAAATTATTGATAATAATATTACTGGGGAGCTCATGAATGGGACATTTGAGCATTAGTAACTTCAATCTCCCCCAATCTTGGGCAATACTTTATCCCTCATGATGATGAAAATTATAAATATAATTCCTATCTTTATGAATTTCATGAGGAGGATAAAATTTATAATAAAAGAGAGATTCAAGTTCCTTCCACTCCAAATGATGAGGATCATCTAGTAGCTCATAACACTCCCTTGCTTTGTCCCTAAGTGAGAAAGGGAATAGCTTTCTCTTAACTTGGTCCATTGAAATACCTGCACACTTGAACAACTCGCATAATTCATGTATAAATAGTAAATGATCACTAGGATGGATAGTTCCATCTCCAAAATAGTAGTTATTCATAACACGTTCAACAATTTCAATAGGTATTTTAAAAGGGATACTTTCAGTATGTGGATTTAAAATATCACAAGTATCATTAAAATTACCACATATGGGAGATAAAGTATCATCAGAGCAAATTTTCTTCCCTAAATCTGGGGAGCTAAAAATATCTTTCTCATAAAAACTAGCTTCCCCAAGCTTAGACGTTTCCATACCATTAGTAACAATGGTGTTCAAGAAATTCATACTAATAACATTGCTATTAGCATGCAAATAAAGTTCCATAGGTTTTTTAATTTTCTCTTCAATCACTTCATGTCCTAACTCAAGATAAACACTATAGATCTCTCTAATTTTTTTATTGTTTTCCATTAAGCCTAACTAGTGAAAACAAGAAACAAAAAGACAAAACTGCAGAATCTAATGGAAATAACTTCGAGCACTCACACACCAGGAGGGTGTGAGTACCTTTTACCTTACCTCCCCGGCAACGGCGCCAGAAAAGAGCTTGATGTCTACGCACTTCTATTCTTGTAGACAGTTGTTGGGCCTCCAAGTGCAGAGGTTTGTAGAACAGCAGCAAGTTTCCCTTAAGTGGATCACCCAAGGTTTATCGAACTCAGGGAGGAAGTGGTTAAATGTATTCCCTCTCAAGCAACCCTGCAATCAAGATACAAGAAGTCTCTTGTGTCCCCAACACACCCAATATAGGTGCACTAGTTTGGCGAAGAGATAGTGAAATACAAGTGGTAACGGTGCCAGAAAAGAGCTGATGGCGTGGAGGAAAAGACTAAAGGCAACAAGAAGGAAGCAAGCAAACATGCAACAAACCTAGATGAAAACGGTGTTTCAATGTTTAGAAACAAGGCCTATGGATCATACTTTCACTAGTGAACACTCTCTCATACAAATATCCTCTCTTCATGATACTACTCTTAACTACTCTCCGGTTGGACACTCTAATCATCGGTAGGGCTATAACAGCACTCCTCAAAGTCCGCATTCCCCAATCTAGATAACCCCAAATTGTCATCTTGAGAACTAGATGGTTCCAATAAACACCACAATTTCATAGAGACATCCAACTCCAAATATAACTCATAAAAAATATTCAATCTAGCCAAAGTGCCACACACGGTATGCACGCTGTCACTTTCACACACGTGGGTAAAATCATAGATCTATTAAAGCACAAAGAGTATTTATGTAGACTCAAACCTAAGTGCCACCATGGCGTGCACAGTCACTTTTACACACATGGGGAGAGCAGAGATCTAATGAAGCACTTGAGTAGCAAGGTAGATCTACTTGATTACAAAGCTCATGACCACAAGATCATGCATAGAGAGAGATGAACACATAGCTACCGGTATAGCCCTTAGCCCTAAGGAAGAACTACTCCCTCCTCATGGGAATCAGCAACGGTGATGGAGATGGTGGTGGAGATCGATGGAGATGGCTCCGAGGGCACTTCCTCGTCCCGGCAGGGTACCGGAACAGAGACTTTCTGTCTCCCGAATCTCCCCTTCGGTGGCGGCGGAGCTATAGAGGTTTTCGTGGATTTCTTCTGGATCCTTTAGGGTTATCCCATCGGAGGCTTCTATAGGCGCAGGAATCAAGGTCGGTGGGGGGTCCAGGGGGCCCACACCCCCTATGGGCGCCCCCAGGGATTTCCCGTGCCTAGGGGGTGCGGCCACCCTATGGCCCCCCTCCGGCTCTGCTTCGTGGTTCCGTTTTGCTCCGGGAAAAATAATGACTTCGGCTTTTGTCTCGTCCAATTCTGATAATATTGATTTTCTGCCTTTCTGGAACCAAAAACGGAAGAAAACAGGCAACTAGCACTATGGCAACTTGTTAATAGGTTAGTTCCAGAAAAGATATAAAAACACCTCAAAGTGTAGACAAAGCAAAGCAAAGTAGATACAAAACAAGCATGTAGCATCAACAATTATAGATATGTTTCCGACGTATCAATAAGGTACTTGATAGCAGCATGATCAGTATGAATAGTAACCTTTGAATCAACAATTTAAGGCCTAAACTTATCACTGTCAAAGATTACAGCTAAGAACTCTTTTTCAGTAGTAGCATAATTCCTTTGAGCAGCATATAGAGTCTTGCTAGCATAATGAATAACATTCAACTTCTTATCAACACGTTGTCCAAGGACAACACCCACAGCAAAATCACTAGCATCACACATAATTTCAAAGGGTAAACTCCAATAAGGTGGTTGAACAATAGGAGCAGTTGTCAAAGCTTTCTTCAAAGTTTCAAAATCTTCCTTACAATCATCATAAAAAAAAGGTACATCTTTTTGAAGAAGATCAGTAAGGGGCTTTGAAATTTTGGAGAAATCTTTAATAAACCTCCTATAGAAACCAGCATGACCAAGGATACTACGAATACCTTTGCTATCTCTAGGACAAGGCATCTTCTCAATTGCTTCAATTTTGGCTCTGTCAACTTCAATGCCTCTTTCAGAGATCTTGTGTCCAAGAACAATCCCTTCATTAACCATAAAATGGCATTTCTCCTAATTAAGAACAAGGTTGGTTTCTTCACATCCCTGCAAAAATTTATCAAGGTTGTGCAAAAAGTTATCAAAAGAAGTTCCATAGACGGAAAAATCGTCCATGAAAACCTCCACAATTTCTTCAAAAAAACCATGAAAGATAGCAGAGATACATCTCTGAAAGGTAGCAGGAGCATTACATGAACCAAAAGGCATACGCCTATAATCATAAGTACCATAAGGACAAGTGAAAGTAGTTTTCTCTTGGTCTTGTGCTTTCACGGCAATTTGAGAAAACCCAGAATAACCATCAAGAAAGCAAAAGTGAGTCTTTTTTGACAATCTTTCAAGCATTTGATCAATAAAGGGAAAGGTATAATGATCTTTCTTAGTAACTTTATTGATCTTTCTAAAATCAATGCACATTCTATACCCAACCACTACTCTTTGGGGTATAAGCTCATTATCTTCATTAGGCACAATAGTTATTCCCCCTTTCTTGGGAACGCAATGAACAGGACTAACCCATTGACTATCAGCAATATGATAAATAATACCAGCATCAAGAAGTTTTAATACCTCATTTCTTACCACATCCTTCATCTTAGGATTTAGACGACGTTGGTGCTCAACAACTGATTTTGCATCAGGCTCAATATTAATATCATGCTGACATATAGCAGGAGAAATTCCTTTTAAATCATCAAGAGTATAACCCATAGCTCCTCGGTGTTTCTTCAACACTTCCCATAACCTTTCTTCTTCCTTTCCTGAAAGTTTAGAACTAATAATAACAGGATACACTTTCTTATTGTCAAGATAAGCATATTTAAGATCATCGGATAAAGGTTTTAATTCAAAAATAGGGTCCTCTTTAGGTGGTAGTGTGGTACCCAAATATTCCACAAGTAGAATATGCTTAAGTAACTCAGGCTGACGAAGGAAAAGCTCATCGGTCTCATTCCTTTCCTTCATGAAAACATCACTTTCATGATATTCCATGAACTGCTGCAAGGCATTGTTAGGAGCAAGAGAAATAGCAGAAAGTTGTTCAACCCTAAAATCATCATTAGGCGGTTCATTTTCATAAGGAGTTTTAGCAAATTTGGAAAAATTAAACTCATAAGACTCTCCATCAAACTTAGTCAAAACTTTTTCCTTCCTACAATCTATAATAGCCCCACAAGTATTCAGGAAGGGTCTACCAAAGATAATAGGATAGGTTTTACTAGCTTCTTTACCAAGTACCAGAAAATTAGCAGGATATTTAATCTTACCACAAAGGACCTCCACATCCCTTACAATGCCAATGGGGCAAACTTGCTCCCTATTGGCAAGGTGAATAACCACATCAATGTCTTCAAGCTCACAAGGACCAATTTCATGCATAATTTCCCTGTAAAGCTCATAAGGAATAACACTAGAACTAGCACCAATATCACATAAACCATAATAGCTATGGCTACCAATTCTAACAGAAATCACAAGGACACTAGATTTTCTAGCTTTCTTAGGATGAGAAACAATATTAGTGGCGTCTTCACAGAAGACAATATGCTCATCTTCTATATTTCTAGTGACAAGGTCTTTCACAGTAGCTACCACTGGCTCAATATCAATAAGATCATTGGACCCCACAGTTTTATTTGCGCTTTTGCTAACCACATTAGCTATAATAGAATGACCCCTTACCTTAGCAGGGAAAGGGATTTTCTCTACATACGGTTCAGGCATAATAGGATCAACGGTATAAACCTCTGTGCTAGCAGGAACATGGGTGACAATGTATTTATAAGGACCATGGTACTTGTCCCACTCTTTCTTGGAAATTTCAATATAAGAGGCAAAGGCATTAAAACATTTTGCAAGAACTTGAGGATCAAGACCAAACTCATTGCTAATATCACGGAAGTCATCGGTTCCCATAAAAGATTTAATGCATTCATAATCATAGTTTATACCTGACTTTCTTCCTTTGTCATTCTCCCAAGCTTCAGTGTTCTCTTGAATACGGTCTAGGAGATCCCATTTAGCTTCTTCCTACATACGTGTGAATGATCCAGCACAAGAAGCATCTAGTAAATCTTTATCATGAAGAGAGAGCCTAGAATAAAAGTTATTGAGAATAATATTGTTAGGAAGTTCATGAATAGGACATTTAAGCATTAGTAACTTCAATCTCCCCCAAGCTTGAGTTGTACTCTCTCCATCAAGAGGCCAAAAGTTATATAAGATTTCTATCCTTATGAATCTCACTGGGAGGATAAAATTTAGAGTAAAAGAGAGATGCCATCTCCTCCCATTCCATGGATCGTCCATTCTTTAGCAGCTTATACAATTCTTCAGCTCTCCCTTTTAAGGATATAGAGAGAAACTTCTTATTTACCTGTTCAGTTGTGATACCTGCACACTTAAACAACCCGCATAATTCATGGATAAAGAGCAAATGATCACCGGGATGGACAGTTCCATCCCCAAAATAATAATTATCCATAACATGATCCACAATACTCGTAGGTATCTTAAAAGGATCTATCTCAACAGGTGGTGGTTCATCTACTACCCTAGCAGTGGTAGTAGTTTTCCCAAATAGAAAACCAAGTGGGTTATCCATATTGGAAACAAAGTAACAAGCAGTAACAAAAGAAATACTCACAGTAGAAGTTTCCTTTACCAGTTCAACTCTTCAATAGCGCTTCACTCCCCAGCAACGATGCCAGAAAAATAGTCTTGATGACCCACAAGTATAGGGGGTGTATCTTAGTACTTTCTATAAATAGGAGTGTCAATCCCAACGAGGAGCAGAAGGTGATGAACAGTGGTATGGAGCAGGAAATCCCTGTGAATACTTAACAAACGGATTTTTAGTGGTTTTCTGATAAGGCAACCAAACGAAGAGCAAGTAATAAAGAACAAACACATAAAGTGGCCCAATCCTTTCTTATCAAAGGACAAGCCGGTGTAAATACTTATAAGGACCAAACGTTCTCGAGGACACATGGGAATTCTGTCAAGTGCTTTCGCTTCATATAGATGAGTACTCTTCTTTGGTGTTGTAAGTGTTGTGTGGGTGAACCTGTGCTAATGTACCGACCGTACTTGGACTAATACATACTTGTGATTAAACCCCATGCAAACATCTGTAACTACAGGAAAGTAATTAAGATATAAATCTAACCACAACCTTAAACTCTGAGATCCTACGCTCCCTTGTGCAAAGGTGTCCTAACGGGGGTTCAGGTTTCTGTCACTCCGACAACCCCACAATTAGTAGCCAAATACATAATGCATTCCCCTAGGCCCATAAATGGTGAAATATCATGTAGTCGACGTTCACATGACACCACTAGAAGAATAGCACCACAACTTAAATACTAACCATTGAATAATAACTCATCAAAGATTCACTACTAACAACATGACTTCTCCCATGTCCTCAAGAACTAAATGAACTACTCACAAGACATCATATGGATCAAGATCAAAGATGATATGATAATGGATAACAATCTGAACATAAACAATAATCCAATGGTTCCACTCACAAGCATCAACTACAATAGTAATTAACACCGGGAAAGATTCCCCTAAGAACTAGAGCAATATCCAACACAATTGTTACAACGGGACGGAGTGGTGATGATGGTGCTGGTGGAGATGATAGTGTGGATGATGATGATCCCGATGAAGCCTAGCTTGATGACTGTGTTGATGGCGACGATCTCCCCTCTCTGGGAAGGAATTCCCCCGGCAGAAATCTGTCTGCCGGAGAGATCTTCCTCTCTCGGTGTTTTCCGCCCCTAGAGGCGGCGGAAATCTATCGGTGGTCGCTCCCCGAGGCTTAGGGTTTCGTAGATAATATATAGGCAAAGGGGCGGAGTTGGAGGCCGGGTAGGTGGGCCACACCTTCCCTAGGCGCGGGGTCAGGTGGGCCCGCGCCTAGGGGGTGTGAGACCCCTATGGCCCTTCTTCGCCTCCCCTTCTGGCTTCCTCTCTCTTCCGGGAAAATAATATTTTCCCATATTTTTCTGGTATTTTTCCAATCTTCGCGAAATTGCATCAAAACGCCCTCTTTTCCATCAGAATCCAGACTCCGGCAGTCCATCCTCCAAGAATCATCCAACATGCATAAACAGATGAAAAGCCATAAGTAATACCTCATAATAAGACAAATATCAATGAATAGAGGTAGATTTTGAAATAGAATGGTGATGCAAATTTGACGTATCACTCAACACAATTCCACTACTAACAACATGACTTCTCCCATGTCCTCAAGAACTAAACGAACTACTCACGAGACATCATATGGATCAAGATCAGAGATGATATAACGATGGATAACAATCTAAACATAAACAATAATTCAATGGTTCCACTCACAAGCATCAACTACAATAGTAATCAACACCGGGAAAGTTTCCCCTAAGAACTATGCAAGATTCAACACAATTGTTACAGCGGGATGGAGTGGTGATGATGGTGCTGGTGGAGATGATGGTGTGGATGATGATGATCCCGATGAAGTCTAGCTTGATGATGGTGTTGATGGCGACGATCTCCCCTTTTCGGGAAGGAATTTCCCTGACAGAAATTTGTCAGCCAGAGAGCTCTTTCTCTCTCGGTGTTTTCCGCCCCGCAGAGGCGACGAAATCTTCCTGTGGTCGCTCCCCGGGTATTAGGGTTTCGAGGAGAAGATATAGGCGAGAGGGCGGAGCCATAGGTGGGCCAGGGTGGCCACACCCCCTGTAGGCGCGGACCAGGGTGGCCCGCGCCTGGGGGGTGTGGGCTCCCTGTGGCCCAACTCCGCCTCCCCTTCTGGCATCCTTCGTATTCTAGGAAAATATAATTTTCTGTAGTTTTTCTGGTATTTTTCTGATCTTCACGAAATTGCATCAAAACACCGCCTTTTCCATCAGAATCCTGACTCTGGCAGTTCATCCTCCAAGAATCATCCGACATGCAAAAACAGATAAAAAGACATAAGTAACACCTCTTAATATGAAATATATCAATGAATAGAGGCAAATTATGATATAGAATGGTGATGCAAATTGGACGTATCGACTGTTTACTTTCTGCAAGCCACCATTACCTTCCACACCATACCTTTAATCCTTTATTTTTAGCACACCGGTGAGATTGACAACCTCACTATTCGTTGGGGCAAAGTCTTAAGTTTGTGTTGTGCAGGTTTCCAAGTTGCTAGCAACACCTTTGAGTCGTTTCCTTCCTCCTAATGGTTCGATAACCTTGGTTTCTTACTGAGGGAAAACTTATTGATGTACTCATCATACAGTGATCTGAGCCGCATCAATAACCAACAAAAATAACCTCTCAGCAAATAAATTGAAACAATAAACCTCTGGCGGTGAAACAATTTTGCGAAATAAGTCTTCCGCATATCGTGCGGGCTAGGGCATCGTGCTAGATATCACGATGCCTCGGTCAAAGGCATCATGGAAGTGAAGTTGACCAGACACGTCGGTCTCTCTGGGCCCTCTTCCTGTGGGTGTTACACGTTAATCCTAGGACATGCTTGTTTTCTCCCAATCGCCACAAATCAACACCACCACCTCCCTCTTTCATTCATAGTCCGACACCTCCGCCTCCCTCTTTCGTCGCTCGCGCAGGTTACCCGCATGAAAAACCTTGAGTTGGTACATAAACCCCGAATGATGCGGCTGATAGGGACCTCTTCAATGCTGCCACCCGGTTCACCGTTGGGAACGGTAATAAAGCTTCCTTTTGGTCCTCCTCTTGGCTTGACGGTTCCATCCCAAAAGATCTGGCTCCTCTAAGTTTCAAAGCCTCTAGCTTGCCATGCTCCTTTGCTAAAGTTGTGTGGAAAACTTGGGCCCCTCCAAAATGTCGTTTCTTTGTCTGACTTGCTGTTCAAAACCGCCTTTGGAGGGCGGACCGGTTGGCAAAGCGTGGGTGGCCTCATCATCCTACTTGTCAGCTATGTAGGTGCTGCCATGAGACTGCGCGACACATCCTCTTTGAATATCGCTTCTCCAAAAGGGTTTGGACAGCTGCGTCTTCCTGGCTTTCCTGCCCGGACCTTCTCTGGGGTGTTGAAACCCGAAGACCCAAGGTGCTCGAGTAATGGCATGTCATCACCAAGTCGCCCACTTTTTCGTCTAAAGGGTTGTGAACTGCCATCATGCTCATTTCTTGGGAGATCTAGAAAGAGAGGAACGAAAGAGTCTTCAATAATTTTCCCTCCCTGCCTTCGGTCGTGATGCTCAAGATCAGGGAGGCAGGAAAGGACGGGATCTTAGTAGGGGCAAAAGACCTGAGGCCCCCTCTCTTTTCTCTCTTTTTTTTGGCCAGTTCTATGTTTACTTCTCCTTTAAGGCAAAGTTTTTTGTCGCGTTTCAGAAAAAAAAAATCACTTGTTCAAGGACGAAGAAGGTACTACTGGGTAAGGGAAGACGATAATTTCAGCTCACATGCAATTGCAGCGTTCAACATTCAACATAATAAAAAGGAAAATAAGCAAAATGGGCTTCGCATCCAAGAAGCAATAGAGCTGAATCGCTCAGAGGCCGGCCCTGGGCCTCTCCTTCGCAGCCTTCTCCTCCTCCTCCTCCCGGTCGAGGGCGGCGAGGAGGTCTTGGGCCTGGCGCAGCGCGGCGGTGATTTCGGGGATGAACCTTGCATCGGTGTCGGCGTTGAGCTGTCGGAGGTTCATCCCCTCGGTGCGCTTCTTCTCCTCGAGGTGATCCTGGACCCACTCCTCCAGCTCCTTGCGGAGGTCGATGCCGGCGACGCGCTCCATGGGCGCCACGATGTGCCCGAGGATGTCGGGGGTGAGCTCCATCCGCGCCGCGAACGACTCAAGCTCCGCCGCGCTCAGGGCCGGATACACGCGTGGTCCATCGATTCCAACCCGCCGCCGCTGCTCATCGTCGTGTTTAGTCGGTTCGATTCAATTTGATCAACGCTGATAACTCCGGGACCTGCACGAGCACGATTTATAATCCAGTGCGGTGCGACGGGTCCGACTCGGGCCCGGAGGTCGTGCTGACGTGGTTGCCATTGGTTGTTGCTTTGGCACACTGGATCAATTTCTTTGACAAAGTGCTTCTGGTTGCTGTTGTTTACTTCGGAGTATACCAACATTTACGACGCTATCAACTAAAAAGAATACTTCCTTTTTAAAATATATAAGATGTTTCAAACTATATATCTAGACATCTAGACAATTTTAGTTCGAAACAGAATGAGTGAAACCTACAACCAACATACTTCAATATACATGTGTTTTAGAAAAAAAACTAAAACATCTTATCTTATATTTTAGAAAGGAGGGAATACGACTCGCTAGAGTTTCTTCCCGCTAAAAAACCATGCCGCCAAAAATCATTTAACATACAGCTTCTTAGAGATATACTCAGTAAAACGTACATTGATCCAAGACAGGCTAGATTTTGCCTCCTTGCCGACTCCCTCTAGGGCTCAGTAAAACGTACATTGATCCAAGACCGGCTGGAGTTTGCCTCCTTGCCAACTCACTAGGCATAGGTGGCGAGACACGTTAATGCATAAGTCTTTTTTGGGTGTGTGTGGGTGTGGGGGGTGGGGGAGGGGCTCGCACGCTGATAAAAGCAGCTCTCTGACATGCTTGATGGAAACGCTCATTCGGCCGTTTTTGTGGGAGCCAGACCTCAGTAGTGTGAAAAGAGGAAGCTTTGTGCACGCAGGAGCCCGATGTGAGATGGCAGGAGAACAAAAATCATCGGCTCGCTTTCACGGCAAAGGTTAGTGTCATCTCCAGGCAAAACATCCCATTTTCGCTCTCGACACCGGCGACGGCGACGGTTCTGCATATCTACCTCACATGTTGATTCTTTCAACTCCGGCACAAGAAGGTCGGCCTTGTCTATCATAGAAGTTGGTCTCTTTCGTCTTCATCCTAGGGTCCGCATGCGTGTCTCCATCAACGCCATGATCTCTTCTTCTTCTCTAAACCCGACTACTCTCCCCCATGTGCAATGGCTGAGGTAAACCACTATCTCCTCCCCTACTTTTTGACCCCACTGCTAGTGGCAAGCCTATACGGTAGACTTAGCCAGTACTCATTTAGATCAAACTCAATAGGTGAACCATGTGAATCTGATCCATCCGACAGCAAACACACATAGATGTGATTCAGGCTTGGATCCTCCTGCTTCACAAAAGCGCAATTTGGCGAGTTGCCTATCATGCAGTGACATATGGTCATATGATGGTCCGGGAACATGAGAGGATTGACAATTTGGACTACATCCACAACTCGAATGATGTAGAGGTTGTCCAAATGCTTCAGATGAAAAGAGTCCCCTCTTATGACTTGTCAAGAGGTTTAGGGAGAGAGGATTGTTGTAAGATAGCATACACACCTTTGTGGAAGAGCAAGTTGCTATGTTCCTTCATGTTGTAGGTCATAACCAAAGGTTCATAGTGATCCACAACATATTCATGAGATCCATAGATACAATTTTCTTGCTATTTCAACCAAGTTCCTGCATGTAATTGGGGAGCTCGGAGAAGAGATGATCAAGCCACCTTCTGGTCAAACACCAAGCAATATATGAAACAGCCACGGATGGTATCCATATTTCAAGGTGAGCACTAATATTGCCTTTTCATTTCGTTACCTTGGATGCAAATAAGCATGATATCATCACAATAATGTATTGGCGCAATCGATGGTGCTCATGTGACTACTAGAGTGCCAAAGCACAATCAGTAGCATACAGAGGAAGGAAGCACTACACCAACCAGAATGTGCTTATTTCTATTGATTTCAATCACAAGTTCAAATATGTGCTAGCTGGTTGGGATGGATCATCCCTCTAGGTATGATGGGATAGAAATCCCTGATTGCAAGTTCTACCTAGGAGATGTTGGATATGCTTGTCGGTCTAGGATTCTACCACCCTTTAGGAAAACTAGGTATCATTTGAACAATTTCTATCCAAGGAACATATTGCCGAATGCAGATGAGTTGTTCAATCTCAGACACTCTAGCCTAAGAGTCAACACCAAGAGGGCATTTGCCGCATTGAAAATTAGTTTCAAAATCCTTGAGCAGAAGTCATTCCACACTTTCCCTACTCCAGTTAAGCTTGTTCTTGCACGTTGCATCCTTCACAGATGGATCTTGGGTAGAGTCTCGGTGAACATTTCCCTGATGAGGAAAATTTAACTCCTCACAATGTTGGGGTTGTCCATGATGTCGAATACAATGACATCGAAGCTTGGAAGAACAAGAGAATGAGCAGGCCCAAGCAATGTGGGCGTGCATAAATGAAGTGCACGACCGAGAATAATAATCGAAGAATATGAAGAAGGAAGAATAAGAAGGTTGACCTCCCCCTTGATCGTCATTGATGAACTATCCCTCAGTTTGTAATGATAAATTATGAGTTTCTTTGCAGTTAAGGATGTACTGATAAACTATAGTTCGTAGTACTTAGGGATGCATTTAAGTATGCATAGTCTATGGATGAACCGATGAACGGTTAGTCGTTGTGTGTGGTGGTGGTGTACTATGTTAAGGTCACCATTAAAGAGAAGAGGTGATCACAAACATAGGTGGTACACATCCAAACATACAACCTTGCACCACCATAGGCATTTGAGCATACACGCAGACAACCAATCACCAGCACAAAAATGACCATTGTGACCTAGGGTACCAAACAAAGTCCACCATGTGGCTCTTAGGTCGTTTCCCATGGCCATGCCCCCCAGGAAATGCCCTTGAGTTGTGTGCTCACCTTTCGAGGTAGGATTTTGAGCAAGGCGAGTTGGCGTTGCCATGGCGTCATAGTAGGTGTGTTGTAATCCGTTTGACATGGTGTTGTACTTGGCCTTTCTTCTATGAAATCGATCGTCTTCCAGGATGTATCCTTGGAGTAAAACATAGGATTGGCATTTGTGCTTACCACTTGTTTGTAAACAAATTTGGTATGTAGCTTTAGGTCAAAATGCACTATTTGCGTATCCCTGGATCTTATTTTATAATTAACTTTGAAAATATACAGCTGAAAACTCCATTAAATAGTCAATCTTCATGGTAATCGACAGGTTAAAAATTCTCTTTCCAAAAACAGAGGCTCCTGGTATAGGGTGTGGTGATCTCAGTTCCTATCATTACTCCTTCGAGGTTTCCAGTGATATAGTGACCACACAACGGTGATAGGGCCGTCGATGCTCCGGCAACGCTGCTGCTGATAGCTGCTCATGCATTCAACGAGATGAAATTCTGTAGTTCTGCTACACATGGCGTCAGTTTATCAGCGTAGTAAGCTGCAGCAGAAATACATACCAGGAAGGCACACAGATGCAACAAAGTACAAACATGAAACGTAAAGAAAACACAAGGGGGAGAAGGGATATGCAGTAGTCCAGCAAATATCGAATGGCGGAAGAAATTCTACATTTGCCTGACTGACCAATCGATGCCAAACTGACTAGTGGAACCAAAGGATTATACAGTCAACTATAAGGGACTATATCTCCCACCAATATTAACACCCCAGGTGCCAGCACCTGACAAACTCCAGCGCTGACGCTCAACAAAAGGAGGTTCGATTGTACCGACGGAGCAACCCATAAACCATGTACAGCAAAACGTGAACTGAATGTGGAAAAATCGCAACCTCACTAGGTTCCAGCATCTCCCAATGCTAGCAACCCAAGGCCGCTGAGCCTTCTATCGGAGCAACAGAGACGCCACCTTCTTCTGGAGCAATCGGGACAGCGCCTTCTTTTACAGCAACAGAGATGCCACCTTTTAGAGCAATGCCGGCTTCTTTTAGTGCAACAGGAACACCGACTTCTTTTGGGGCAACAGGGACACCAACAGTGACACGAAGGATTGCTTGGGCGTTTAGTGTGGAAAGCTTAGATTGGCAGAAAGCCTCCCAGGATTCAGCTTCTGGTGAGGTAGCAGGTGAGCTGTCACCTTCGCCTGAACTTGAGGCTTGAGACTTCTCATAGAATGCTTGTAGCTCCAGTGACAGCTTACGAGCAGCCTCCCTTGACTCAGGGAGCTGGTCACTCAGCTGGGTTGCTGCAACCTGGATGAGCTTGTCCATTCCATATTCTTTGATTCCCTCCACACCCTAGTAGATAGAAAAAAAGTATTACTGCTGTAGAACAACTGGAGTGTTATATTTCTCATATTTAGAACAGCGACCAAGAGTGGCACAGTACATGCAGACCCACGCCAATAGAGGCCCTACTGAAAATGACTAGAAAATTGAGAGGCTCTTTGAACATACAGATTACAGCTAACATTCTAACATATCAAAGTTCCACTATATGAACTAAATCATCTGAGGCTAAACGCCAGCTTCATATTATGATGCAGAAAATTCAAAAAAGTATTTGCATATCTATATAAACTACAAAGTTCTGGAAGACGTTGAATGGAAATTCTAACTAAGCCCATGGACAGAGAAGAAGCATAAGGAAGTCAAACTATCCAAATGGTACGGCTGTATCTAGCTGAGCAGGTGGAGCATCAGAAAAAAATATACTATGTGGTGTATTTAATTAAATCATTTCGCTTCTCTAATAATCCTTTGCAGATAATCCGACAATAACTGGGACAAAAAAAATATGGCCTCAGATTAAGAAATCCAAGTGAGAGTTCTACTTACAAGGCGTGGCACACTCTTGCTGAAACAAACCGATGCTTTTGCTCGAATCCGTGGATTCCTGTTCTTGAGGTAGGGCTGCATCTTTGGTAACAATACAGAAGGAGAGATCCAGCTCGTCATTGATATAAGGGCTGCTTCAGCAGCTTCACAAACAAAGCGCTTGTCTTGTGAAGATTTCAGAAATAGCGGCATCAGCTGTGAACACATATGACACGCATGATATTTTGAGAGACTTCATAGCTAGTACATGAAATATCGTGCGGAAACTAAACAAGTGTAGCTGTGAACATCATATTTTAAGAAGCGAAGAAACACACCAGCAGGTCAACTGAGTCAACCATTAGTTCACCATATGCCTTAAAGATGTCGGCGCAGGTCATAAGCGCAGTTTTACACAGAGCACTCCTTGGATTCTTAACAGACTTCACAATAAGAGGAACTAGAGGCTTCCTGAAATTTGCATTCATATCAACAGTCAATATAACAGTTGAAATGTACTACCTGTGTTCCAAATTAACTATCACGGATTTAGTACAAAGTAGTTAATTTGAAACGGAAAGAGTAGTTTCTTAGCAATTTTGGATGGACAAACTATATCGGAAGCTAACAAAAGTCAGACCAAAAACAAGGAAACAACTTACAGCAGCTCCTGCAACTTTTCCTTGTGATATATTGCCAACTGACGAACATTATTAAGAGCTTCACATGTCTTGACCCAGTCCTTCGAATCCAACCTTGCAAGTAAAGTCTGATGAAAATAAAAAAATGCATAATCTTAGGGCATTAACAATTTACAAACTTCCGAGTATCCAACAAAAACAGGAACATGAATATGAACAGCTAGTGGCATACACTAAGGCTTGTGTCAACATCTGGGAGATCGGTGAGATTCTCAGAATCAATGTACTCAACATCTACAACTCCAGCCTCGCATCCATTGGTCACATCAGGACATTCAGGTAGAGCATTTTCTTCCTTCTTGACACATTTGTTGCCGTTTAACACAGGCTTAGTATTGCAGGGTTCCACAGAACTATCTTTGCTCTTCTCCAGCTCAACTGACTGAGCTGAGTTGAGATTTTGCGACACACTATCTGACATATTCACAACCTGCATTGATTGACCAAACAGAGATAAGAATAAAATGAATAAACTGCAGCTTCTCCTAGAAATTAGATAGAAAAATAATAGGGTATCTCTGATAAATGTGTGGAGCGTTTTCTATAATGTACAGGCAGTCAATAATAAACCATTCCAACGAACAGCAACATGGCAATGCAACTATCCTGAGCTACAAAAACTAGTGCTAATGGTTTACACTAAATTAGTGTTTTCAAAGCTTGTCAACCGCAAACCACTTCCATGAAAAAATGAAAACCGATCCCACTACACTGTGGGCACTGGGGGAGCTCTAAATAAGACCTATAGGAAACGTAAAATCGCTAGAAGCACCGCCACACTGGAACCGAATATGAACTGGATCACTGACTTGGTCCAGTCAACTCAACAACCGAAGCATCACCAAGCGTAGAAGCAGCATCGCCGGAATTTACCGATCCTATCTCGAAATGGCTAGCTAGCGCGATCCCGTTCACGACCGAATAAGATTCAATCTACCTACACCGAAACCGCTAGTTCGCACCGAATTCCGAACAATAGATAGATCTCCGAGCCCGCCGCTGCTCCCCAGCCGTTATACGAGTGGGGCACAGAAGTCGTAACCCCCGCCATTTTCATCACCAAATTCGGCGAGATCTAACCCCAAAAATCCCTACAACAATGCTGAAAAAGAATAACAGAGCGGCCGTCGCGCGGGGAGGCCAGATCCGACGGGCGAATGCTGCTGCGGAGAGAGATCGCGAGGAGGAACCGGGGGAGGGGCAGGGTCTACCTCGGGCGGGGAGCACGGAAAGGAGGAGACGACGACGACGACGACGCGGCCGGCAGCGGAGGGAAGGCACCAGTTCGCTCTCGCTGCGGCGCGGGGCGGAGCGTGTGGGGGGATTGGTTGATTGGTTCCTCCTCCCTTTTGTGCTGCTGTCTTGGAATGGGCTGTGCAAATGGGAGATCCTCTGACGTGCCCATCCCTGCAGTCCCCTGACTTTGTGACGCTGACAAGTGGGGCCCACGACCGGTGGGACCCGCATGTCAGGGACTCAAAGGCAGGATTGACCACGTCAGGGGAGCCACGTCCGTGCTCTGCCTGCGAGCGGGGGCGTCAAGTTATACTACTGTCCTTTGCTGCTGCCGTTTTGTGTTTTGGCCTCTCGTGGACTTGGTCTGCGAAAGTTGCAACCAGGTGCCTCCATATCTTCGGTATTCAGTGGCTGCCGGCTTTTGAGCTTAGATTGGGCATGCCAAGAAGTATTCCTTGACTACAATTTGACCAATTTGCAACAAAAATGAATTAAGGTGGAAAACAATCCAAAAAATGTTTACATTTTTTATTAGTGTCATGGAACTTTTTCACCAACCGAACACATTCTCACTCACTGTCGAGGGTTGTGAATGAGCCGAGCTCGAGCAAGTTGGGGTAAGCACCACTTAAACGACTTTTGGGTCCTGCTCAACCTTGGCTCGACAACAAGGACAACATCAACAAATTTCTAAACAAGACTTTATATCAGCTATGAACCGAGTTCAAACGGGATAATTTTTTAAATAAATACCAAAGAGCATTAAGATCGAAACGAATTAGTTTTACATGAGGTGGTCTATGACAATGAGTAGTTGACCGGCGACGAAGGAGATGTTGATGACAAAGGATATTCTCGGTGGTATTAATACTTATGCCTCCTATGTCATTCGCCGCATATTTCCTTTGTGGGGTTTGGAGCCAGAGATTTCCTTATATCATATTTGATCGAACCTGAAATTTTCTCTACATCTTACCACATAATTTGTGACACATGAGTACATGATAATTTGTATGAGATTTCCTTATGTTGGAAAATTGCTAAAGAAAAGGTAAAATGTCTCAAGTATGCATAAGAGTTTCATACACAATGTCTTGCGCCCACGTTCTCTAGCTGGATGCTGAAAAGTTGATTGTTTTATATCTTCAAACGGTTGGTGCAAAATGCAAAGTGAGACTCCGAAAACAAGAGTTGCAAAATAGTGATTGTGTTAGGGTCGGTAGGCAAAGCCTTCATCGGATTCCCATAATAATTCGGCAATAATTAAGGGATTGCACTCCATGTGAGATCTGAGGTGGGTTGGGTTCGGGGGCTCAGTTTAAAATAACGAGAAATCCGGGGCAGAGATTGATGGGCCGCGACGGTTACGACTGGTCGGTCCACCGGGAGAAGGACCCTGCTAGCAGACATGGCCCACTGTCAGTCTACGAAGGGAGCAGTGGCACCGTCGCTGATCTCTCATTAAAGTCCACTTCCCGGGCGGAGGAAAACGAGCGAACTACGTCCGAGCGCCGGCGACGTGGCCTTGGATTTGGAAGTGTGTGTTTTTTTCTATCACAGAGCTTTCATTATTTAATCATGCGAGAATTACAATCTTTAGCTAGAGTATCAGTAAGGATAGATTATAATTGATCCACATGCATCTTCTTCTAAAACTAAATGGCTTTACTAGCACAAAGATGAGAGCCTTATTAGCTTGGCGTCCAACAAAACACGCGTCCCCGAGGGGATATGTGTTTTTTATCCCCCGGGTCCCCAGCCAACCACGTGTCCTTTTTTTTGATTCAAAATCCCGTTTTTGCTACATTTTTCCCGCTTTTGCTACATTGTAGCAAAAAACGGTTCGGTCTAAAAAATAGAAAATTAGACTGTACCTCGCCGGAGATCTCGCCGGTGACCGTGTAGCAAAAAAGTTATGTTAATGTAGCAAACCCGACCTCACCGTAGACTCGCCGGAGATCTCACCGGAGAATTTTGCCGGAGATCTCGCCGGAGACCTTGTAGCAAAAACTTTGCACTATTGTAGCAAACCCACAAAACGGTTGTAGCAAAAAAAAAAGTACTAATGTAGCAAAAAGAATGACCTTGCCGGAGACATCACCGGTGCCTGCCGTAGCAAAGTCGTTGAAAATGTCGTAGCAAATATTTTGTGTTATTATAGCAAAAACATAGAAGAGAAATAACAAAAACTTGCTACTATTGTAGCATCACCTTGTAGCAAAACCAAAGACACACTTATAGCACCACCGCCAGCCACACGTAGCAAGAACTATATACTATTATAGTAAAACGATAAAACTAATGTAGCAAAAATTGTACAAGAAACCGTATAGCATATAGAGAACACGAATGTAGCAAAGACGAAACGAATACATAGCAAAATAAAAACAAGTATGTAGCAAAAAAAAGTCTTCAGTTCGCCCAGGGTAGCAAAAAAATTGGACTATATTATAGAAAAACATGGCGCTCCAATAGCAGCGTGTAGCAGCTACCATAGCAGCGTGTAGCCGGCTCCGCTCCCACATGTAGAAGCTTCTGCCTCCACCGCCGCCATGTGTAGCAGCCGATGCCCCGTCGTATAGCAGCAGTCGCCGCCGTGTGTAGCAATCTTCGTGGCCACCATCTTGCAGCACGCGCGCGGAAGCTGGGCAAATGGCATGGTAGCCGCGCCGCAGTGCTACAGTAGCACAAGGGCATCCAGATGTGGGAACGACTATATGGGGACGGAGGTTGAGCTGCGATGACCTCGTGCTTGCTGGTGATCGCGCTCGCCTCGCCCTCCTCCTCGAGGCCGCCGAGCTACATGAGGGAGAAGATCTCCGGTCGCCACCGGAGACGGTCCGCTCGGGTAGGGAAACAAAGCGGCGCGCCCGGGCAAAGGTAGCGTCGGCCCGCTGGCGAGAGTAAAGGAAGGAGGTGCAGCAACGCCGCCCCACCGGAGCCAGAACCACCGCCTAGCCACTTGGACATTGAGGTGTGCCCCATGATTTCAAATCGAGAGCCGCTGACCCAAGAAATGGAGGGAGTGAGGAAAAGGAGAAAGAAGGAAGGAGGTGGCTGCCGCCACCAGAGTTGAGGGAGGAGGAATTTGGTGGCTGCCGGAGCTGGGGAGGCTCACGGCGCGGGAGGAGAACGGGAGGTGGGGAACTCTCAGTTTCCATCGATCTATTTGGGTGCGGGTGGATAAGGCAGAGACGTTTTGAAGGTGGAGTCCACGCGGGACACGCGTCGCCACGAGGAGGCGGAGGATACGAATCGCGTGATCCCCCGGGGGAGTTGTATCATTTTCCTGTCAGTAAGGATAGATTATAATTGATCCACATGCATCTTCTTCTAAAACTAACTGGCTTTACTAGCACAAAGATGAGAGCCTTATTAGCTTGGCGTCCAACAAAACAAAGTTTAAAACTATAAAAATTCTCGCGAAGCTCCTCAACTTCTTGAGGGATGTTGGCAATGCATGATCTACTACAGCTTAGGTTTTTCAGTAACTTGATGACCTCTTGTGCATCAGTCTCAATCTGCACCCTCTAGTAGCCTCTATCCAAGGCAAGTCGAAGACCGTCTAGGACAGCAATGGCCTCCATCACCAAAGAGCTCATCGCATGATTGACCCGTCTAGCCTGAGCCAGGATGAGCACACCTTCTGAACTTCTCACCATGAGGCCGGTAGCTCCAGAATGATCCCCTTCTTTGAAGCTTGCATCAACGTTTATTTTTATGACCCCACTCTCCGGTTTCCTCCATTTAGCACTTACTTTAGGTGCTTTCATTATCTTCCTCCCAATCTCAGTCAGATCATTTATCCAAAGCCCATTTAACTGAACCAGAAACGGTTCATCTCCATGCCAGACAGCGTTTCTTTTCGTCTAGACCGCCCAACACCTAGAGAGAATAACACATGCATCTGCTAAGGGTATGAGATTTCCTTCTATAAGATCTGTAGCCCAAGATCTCATGTGTAAGAGAGGAATTTTAATCAAAACCACCTTGTATACTTCTTTCCAGAACAGATTAGTCCGTGTACATTCAAAGAGTGCATGGAAAATTGTCTCCTCTTCGGCACCACACGTTTTGTATACTGAGATCATTTCTATATGCTTCCTCTTCAGAATTTGTCTGCAAGGTATAAAATCATGTATGACCCTCCATAAGAAGGATTTGGAAGTGTTTGCTGCTGGTCAAAATGTGGAGACCCGTGACTGAATCGGAAAAAAAAAATGCAAAGACATTGCACGAGCCTTCTTAACTTTTAGAGTTGGGGTTTTCGTTTAGTTAAGAGGAAAGATTATCTTTCCTTAGCTAAGAAAGAAGATCCCTTAATAAAAATAAGAGAATCTTATTTTCTTCATTGCACCTTGTGTCTTCACTTATCAACACTATTACTTGCTATAATTAGTTAATTCACATTAATTTGTAGAAATGACAATACGAGATGATCCATTATACAACTTTTTTATTTCATTCTCTAAATTATGTGAAGGGCTATGAAAAAACATGTCTTTTCTACCATTGTACATGCCCTATACAATGCCTTAATGTTCCCCTTGCTGGCAAAAACGTGAGTTTATGTAACATGGTAGACGAACGACAAAGGTGGAAATACATCTAAAACTTGTCGGATCAAAGTCAATGAGAATTTGTAGTTTTGCATGTACACTAGTCTTATATCTTGATATTTAAACAACACTATTCAAAAAAAATCTTATAAGCGACATCTTATTAATGGGGCCACAGAAACCACACAACACAGGTATTTACACAAAAAAAGAGCACCGTTGAAAATATAAGAAATAATTATATGATTTAATCTGAGTAAATAATTGATGTAGCATGATCATATAAACATCAATTAAACTAATCATGCATATTGACAGACTAAATGAACAAACTGCATCTAAACAGGATAAATCGATCACATCTACTTTAAACAATAGAACAAGAAACTCTAGCATAAACTAAAAGAGAAAGTTTAGAATCACACAACAACAGTAGCAATGTTCACATTGTCACCCATGTTGGGGTTACTGAAGAGGTTATTGACGTCCGAAAAGAGGTCATTGTTGGGGAAGTTTCCGTCAGACGGCGTTGTCTTGCCATTAGTCGCGCTTCCAAAAACCTGATCGTCTCTCACCCGTATAGGTCGAGAGGCGGGACTCCGGATGCTCACTGTCATGTATGGCAGTGCATGCCGCAACGTGGCATGGGGAAGACGATGGCAACGACGCAAGATTCTGGAAGTAGGTAGTTGTATGTGGTGTGCGCGAGTTAGCGTTCAACGTCTAGGTTTATATAGTGCAGGTCTGGTAGAACATGGGGAGCAACCCTCGTCCGAGTCAACACAACTCGTGATCCAGAATTACTAGAAATAGTTGGGACGCGCCTATTCATGACACATAATTAATACATAATTATTTTTATGGACAACAAGAATATAAACGAGATGCAAGGATATGAGCCGAGCTCAACTCATTCCCGCAAACTGTGGTGCATGATGAAGAGGCGTGGCGAGGTGGGCGGGGGAGGAGTGCACGAATGCTACTTCTCTTAGAGTGAGAACAATCCACCTTATAAACCACTCCAACTCTTTCCTAGCAAGCAATACATGAGTAAACTTGTAGTCCCACCCTTGCACCAATGAGCCATATGAGAATTTTTTAATTTGTATTGGATATGAGCCAATAACCCAACACCAATTCCAACAAACCTCTTGTAGTCTCATTAGCACTTTCACATCACTTTTGTTAAAGAACATCATTTTATATACTTAAGTTGAACTTCCACTTTAAACTCCATGCTACAACTTGAATAGTGGACCATGCCTTGAACTATAAGTTTTTGCATACTTGTTTCACATAAAATCTAGACTGACACTAGGCTTCTGTAGAGCTTTCTCGCGGTTTGGAGCTTATGCGTCATACTCCAGGGACTTTCATGACTTTATTAGAGAGCACCCAGCTCTCATGTTTTGCGGCGTTTGATAGTCAGACTCATATATGTGTGTTCTTTAAGAGATGCTCTTCAAGACAACATCTCTGCTTAGATAAGCCACTTAAAACACACTAAGATACGAAAGTGCAACAAACGTCGCCTAGAGAGGGGGTGAATAGGCTTTTAAAAATAATTATGGTTTAGGCTCTAATAAATGTGGAATAAAACTAACATTTCATTTATTGAGCACAAAACCTAAAACCACTAGGTTCAGTTGAGTGCACTAACAACCTATGCTAAGCAAGGCAATCAACAAGGTGATAGCAAGATATAATACTTCAAGGGCGATGGCTATCACAATATAAATTGCATAAGTAAAGGGCTCGGTTGAGAGATAACCGATGGACGTGGAGACGTTGATTTTTATCCTGAAGTTCCCTTCCAAAGAAGCTACTTCTCTGTTGGAGAGGTGCTATGGTGCAATGCTCTCTAAACACCACAAATAGCTCACCTTCAGGCGTGGTGGCGTGATGCTCACCCAACATCACACAAGGCCTCGCCCCAAGATGCGAAGGCACGCAACTCAACAATGCCACAATAGGCTCACCCTATTCTTCCGTGAACTCACCATGAAGGCCTACTCACGATCCACTATGGGACACTTGGGGCGATCACCGAACCCGTATAAGGAAGGGGCTATCTCCACAACTCAATTGGAGGCTCCCAACAATCACCACAAAGGCCTCTAGCTTGAGGAAACTCCACAACTCAATTGGAGCCCCCAAGGGTATCATATCATAACCACACAACCATCTAGGGTTCCAAGAACCCAAGAGTAACAAGCCCACAATCTTGAAATCGCCGAATCTCCGAGAAGAACTCAAACCTATGCACTAAATGCAAGGGAAAGTTTTTCACTCCCAAATTCCACCAAAACTAAAAAATCTATTGAGGAAATAAGGTAGGAAGAACACAATAGGAGAACACAAAACTCTCCAAGATCTAGATCCCAAGGATTCCTTCACAAAGAAGGGATTTGGTTAGGTGAGGCTGTAGATCTAGATCTCCTCTCTCAAATACCTCAAAGAGATGCAAGAATCATGGGAGGGAGAAGGGGAAAGGACAAGTTTTTGAAGGTCAACAATGGAGGATATGGAGTGGAAGAGCTAGCAAACATGGCCTCAAAAGATGGGAAAACATTAGGGAAGAGGGGCCCTTAAATAGGGCAAGAGAAATCTGCCCGTTTAGATCAGTTTCGCGCGCCACCAGAACTTCCTGTGAACCACCGAAACTTCCGGTAAATCAAAACACAAGTTACTGAACAAAAACCAGCCTTCACCGGAAGTAGGTCAGAATTTGGGCCGAAACTTCCGATCAAGCAAAAAAGCTGGATATCATTGCATGAAAACTTTAATAACTTCTGATTCCAGACTCCATTTTTATGATCTTGGGCTCGTTTTGAAGAGAACAGAAAGATATACAAGATTATTCAAAAAATCATCATAGTGCAACATGGGAGGATAAAACCAAATGGATAAATGCATGACCTCTCTAGAAGCGATGAATTGGTAAAACCTTCAAAACCCAAAACCCAAAGGTTGAGCTTGGAAACTCTGATTGGGATGAAACCAATTTTGTTGGAAAGATAAGACAAAGTAGAATCCAAAAAAAATGTATAAATATTGGGTATCACCAAGGAGAAAATATCAAGTATATATATGTGATATACCTCCTGATGTATATGCACTTCTATTCTTGTAGACAGTTGTTTCCCTTAAGTGGATTACCCAAGGTTTATCGAACTCAGGGAGGAAGTGGTCAAAGGTATCCCTCTCAAGCAACCCTGCAATCAAGATATAAGAAGTCTCTTGTGTCCCCAACACACCCAATACACTTGTCAGGTGTATAGGTGCACTAGTTCGGCGAAGAGATAGTGAAATACAAATGGTAACAGCGCCAGAAAATAGCTTGATGGTGAGGTAAAGACTAAAGGAAAAAAGAAGGAGGGAAGAAAACATGTAACAAATCTAGTTGTGAATGGTGTTTTAATGTTTAGAAACAAGGCCTAGGGATCATACTTTCACTAGTGAACACTCTCTCATATAAATATATTCTCTTAATGATACTACCCTGACTACTCTCTGGTTGGACACTCTAATCCGTGGTAGGGCTATAACAGCACACCTCAAAGTCCGCCTTTCCCAATCTAGATAACCCCACACTGTCACCTGGAGCGCTAGATGGTTCCAAAAACACCACAATTTCATAGAAACATCCAACTCCAAATATAACTCATAACAAATATATATATAACCTAGCTCAAGTGCCACACACGGCATGCACGTTGTCACTTTCACACACGTGGGGAAAATCATAGATATATTAAAGCACAATGAGTATTTATGTAGACTCAAGCCTAAGTGCCACCATGGCGTGTGCATGATGTCACTTTCACACACATGGGGAGAGTAGAGATCTATTGAAGCACTTGAGTAACAGAGTAGATCTACTTGATTACAAACCTCATGACCACGACAAGATCACACATAGAGAGAGAGAGATGAACACATAGCTACCGGTAGATCCCTTAGCCTCGAAGGAGAACTACTCCCTCCTCATCATGGGAATCAACAACGGTAATGAAGATGGCGATGGAGATGGCTCCGAGGGTACTTCCCCATCCCGGCAGGGTGCCGAAACAGAGACTTTCTGTCCCCCGAATCTCCCCTTCGGTGGCAGCGGCGTTGTGGAACTTTTCATGGCTTTCTGGCAGATCCTTTAGGGTTTCTGAGTCGGGGGCTTTTTATAGGCGAAGGAGGCAAGGTCGGTGGAGGGCCAGGGGGCCACACCTCCTGTGGGCGCGGCCAGGGTGGGCCCCGCACCCACCTAGGGTGTGTCCATCCTGGTGTCCTCCTACGTCTCATCTTCGATTTTCCGTATCATTCAGGGAAAAATATGAACTTTGGCTTTTGTCCCGTCCAATTCCGAGAATATTTATTTTTTAGCTTTCTAAAACCAAAAACAGCATAAAACAGGCAACTGACACTATGGCATCTTGTCAATAGGTTAGTTCCAAAAAGTGTATAAAAATACCTCAAAGTGTAGACAAAA
Organism: Avena sativa; assembly: GCA_916181665.1. Classification (NCBI taxonomy): domain Eukaryota; kingdom Viridiplantae; phylum Streptophyta; class Magnoliopsida; order Poales; family Poaceae; genus Avena; species Avena sativa. The sequence goes on along the minus strand of OV702285.1, from coordinate 143,642,339 downwards.
CAAAGCAAAGTAGATACTAAACAAGCATGGAACATCAAAAAATTTAGATATGTTTACGACGTATCAAGCATCCCCAAGCTTAACTCCTGCTCGTCCTCGAGTAGGTAAGTGATAAAAAGAATAATTTTTGAGGTGACATGCACCATCACAATCAAGATCAAACCATTTGCAAGCATTGAAAGCCGGGATTAAAGAACTCTAGACATGTGCATGAAAGATGGAGTTATAACAGTAAGACAAAGTAACTATGCATGCAACATGAAAGGCTACAAACAAAGATCATGAATAACATGCATTGAAAAACGTTTGTTTGTTTCACATACATAAAACATGGCATGGTGGCATTCAGCTTGTCCCTCATAGAGTAGCAAATAGATGCATAGGACACCTTCAAAGTTCATAAGAGTGACTAGATACAAATAGCATAAGAACAAGTAATATCAACAATATGCATCAATCAATAAGTTTTGGGACAATGCACATAGAACTAAGAATGGCAACTATGCTCTCTTAACTGGTGCCTAAAGTTAGAAGGTGGAGACTCAATATAACAGTGGAAGAAAGGCCCTTCATAAGGGAAGCAGGGATTTCAAGTTTCAAAAAGAGCTTCCAAAAATTATGGTACTTGCTAGCTTTCAGCCCTCATTGCCCCTATCATAAGCATCTTGAAGTGATTAAGGTTAAAGTGAACAAACTATGGAGTATATGTCTGACAAAGTATAAGTTGGCAATCTCATGTCCCTTGAATACAAGGGTCGCTCCTCATGCTACTCAAGTTTAGTTACTTGCAAGTTCTTGTCATAAAGTACATATGTATCATAGAAAACCGCCAACGGGGTACCCCCTTGCACATGGTACATGAGCTATCCTATAACCAAAATGACAAGGCAAGCAGACAATGAGCATCTCAGCATTCTTCTTATTTACCATGGGAATATGGTGCTTTTTCTCTCTTTTCTCAATATGTCTCTTTTTCTCAATCTCTTTTTTATAAGAAGAATGCTTCATAGATGTCACTATGGTGATGCTGCAAGTTTCCACCATGATTAGGCATGGCTTAGGCTAGCGGCCCAGGCGTTTCTCTAACACACATACATAAATCCATGGACTTACAAGCTTCCCTTTCATTTCACACCGACGACATCCATATACAAAAGAGCATGATATCAACTGTGTACAAAGTACAAGTGCAACATTGAAAGCGTTCCCCGTGACAACATGGTTCTGCTAATTCCAACGTATAAGTGCAAGCATATACAACATAGATGACACAATGGTTCAAGTTTATTAGGGGCAAGAAATATAAATTGTGCCATCAAGTTCGTGAGAGCTTTAATCACTAAGTTTTCACATAACAAAATACTTTTTAATTGGAAGATAGATGAAAACAAGAATATACTTGGAATGGTGTAACACACCATGCATAGGAATTTATAGTGGACACTTTGGAATAATTTGGTTTCTTGGGAGTTGGATGCATGAGTAGAGCTTATTCATACGAGTGGAGGCTAGCAAAAGACTGAGAGCGACCAACTAAGATAGCAATAATGGCCATAATCATGCAGAGCGACAAAACATTACTAATCAAAGCATAAAGTGGTACCACAAGTCAAAAAATAAATGATCATAGAGGCTAAGGTGACTGGTTCATAGTCATAACATGGTGTGAGCATGTGCCAAGTCAACCCAAACAAAGCATCAAAGGAGAATACCACAATACTATGCTTTTGCATGCTAAAACAACGCATGATTCCTTCAAGGCACACTAAGCAATCTCAATTGTTTGGAACAAGTCATGATACAACAATAATCACTAAGCATAAGGTCAAAACAACACCTAACATGACATGATAAATTCTAAGTCACAGTCAAAGCAAGAATTTTCAAGCAGGAACTTTCTACTCCTTTCCAACACCAATCGACTTATTTGAAACAACACAGCGAGAACGAGGGTCCAAACTACTCTATTCAACCAAACTAAACAAACTAAGCAAAGCAAACAAAAACTAAGACGCTCCAAGAACAACACAACAGTGCATAAACAATAAAAACAAAGTGTCTAGAAAGACCTAAGCTTTTTATTGATGAAGAAGGGGATGCCCAAGGCATCCCCAAGCTTTGACGCTTGTACCTCTTGGATATTTCTTGGGGTGACACCGGGGTGGCATCCCCAAGCTTGAGCTTTTGTCCATTCTTCATCTCATTACATCATTCTCTCTCTACACCTGAATTTTTTTCCTTATACAAAACTTCACACAATCTTCATTAGCAACATTAGTGTATTCAAAAGATAATATACCCTTGGATTTAGCTTTAGAACAGAAAAACTTTCACTAAAAACACAAGCTACTATAGCAACTCCTTCAAAAAGCTCAATTTCCCAAAAAGAACCCAAAAAGGAATCAATAAGAAGCAAATGCAAATAATGGCAGAAATCTGTCAAAACAGACCAGCAGGTAGAAACCGATTTTTTATAAGACCTTATGTTGCTCAAATCAAAAAGTGTTTAACTAACGAAAGTTAGATAACATACTGGGGGATTTATTCGTAAATTTGCAGGTCAATCCGATTTACACAAACTCCTCACGAATTTTTATGGTTGAGGACAGAAATCTGTTTCGGGACAACAACTCCCCAACTCTTACTTCCCTCTCATTAGAGGTCATTCTTGGTACAAAAAGCAAAGAAAAAGGATAAGTAGAGGTCATGTAACATCCCAAAAATATTAAACTTGGATCATCAAACTCTAATCATCAAAATTAGGGCTAACAAAAACTTTTCCAACTAAAACTATGAAAGCATTCATATGTGTGTGTATTAAAATTTGGATTATTTTGAATTGCCATGATTCTGTGTTTCTTTGCTTGTAAAATGATTCTTAGGTGAAATAAACATCATCTAAACAATCCCCAAACTTTCCCAAAGACAAACAACTCAAAATAAATAAGTTAAGTGAATGGTCACTTTGGCCAAATTAACTCCCATGTCTACTTTGGCTATCTCTAATTTTCAAAACTCAACAGAAACATATATGGATCTTTGCACCCCTTGTTAGTACTCATAATAAGGTACCAAGGCCCACTTTGTGATCATCCAAAAACATTTAAATGCTAAGTTTAAATGATAGTTTAAAATTGAATCTATCTCATAGGAGAAGATCCCACTATTTCAAAAACCACTCAAACAAGCTCAATTTTCAAAACCCAAGCACCCACAAAATCCTCAACACATGCCTAGCACACCCACCAAAAATCTTTTCAAAATTCAAAACTCAAGTTCTTGCGGCCATTTCATCAAACAGGTTGCAGATTCAAATCAAACAAATCACAAACACTATTTTGAGCAGTGATTTGGCCAACCTTGTTCCCTCTCTGGTTGCAACTAGCCTTATTACATCATCTAGCTCCTTTAACTAACCTCTAGCACCACTGTGAGCTTGCCATTGCCATCAATGGTGAGCAGGCCGAGCCTCACCATGTCACCCCAGTGTGGATAGCAAGCTAGGAGAAGAACTAGCTGTGCCAACCTTGTCTAGCAGGTAGCTCATGCCTCACCGCCCCCTCTCGACCAACCCTAGCTCGAAGACAGAGACCAGAACCGCTAGGAACGTCGCGCCCGCGCCGCTATTGACCATGCCGACGCGCACCCCAGTGCACACGCCGTTCCCATGCAACCCGACCACCTCGAGCCCTCGCCGCCCGCCAGCATGCACCCTACCGTCCCAGGAGACCACCAGACATGTTCGTTTCATCGCCCGTACCCCGTAGCCACCGCTCGTCGCGGAGTTTGCCGCCTCTGCCTCGCAGAGCACCGCACGTTCCCGACCAATTTCCACCGCCCCTAAGCTCGCATTCAAGTTCTAGAGCATCGCCAGGAGACCGACCGTCGATCGCCAACCGCAGCCATGCCTCTAGCTGCCTGTAGCCGTGTCGCCACCGTCGCCTGCCCATCCCCCTCGGTCTCGCCGTCGAGCCTATAAAAGGAGACGACCCCCGCTCGATTTCTTCACACCATCTCACTCCCCACCTCTCACTGAGACTTCCCACTTCTTCCCGGAGCAAGGCGAGCAGCTCATCGCCGGAATTTGGCCGGAGCCCACTGCTGGAGAAGAAGGGAGCCATCGATTGGAGCCTTCCCAGGAGGAGCTGTCGGTGCCAGGAGGATCGTCGTCGTCGACTTTGTCGTTTGCCCCCATCGCCGACCCTCGCCTGAGCCCCGGTGAGCCTCCCACGACCCCCACTGAGCCGCTAGGGTTCGAGATCACCGATGACATGTTCATCGTCGACGACGACCCTCAGCAGTTGATCTCACTTCTAATACAACGAACCACATAGCCCTGTACCGCTTCACGTGTTATGAGCCGCTGATCGGTAGACCCCCCTGTCAGCTGAGCCCCGCGCTGCGGAGTGACACTGGGCCAGCCCATTAACCTTTCTCGTGCAGCCCAGTCGTTTGAAATTAGAATTTTCCTTTTTAATTCAAACTCAGTTCTGTACCTAGTTTAAAAAATCAACCCAGCTCGATTCAGTGAACTAAATTGCATGAAACCAATTTTGTTAGAAAGGTACTGAAATGCTTAATCCAAGCCCGTTGGATTCAAATCATTTGGATCTGTAGATTAACCTTGGTAAAAATAACAAGTCAGAAGCTTTTCTGCATTCAAACAATTTTCAAATTTCAACCATAACAGCTTTTGAGTTGATTCCAACTCTCAAAAATCACATTTGATCATACCTTTCAGAGTATATAAAAACATTTGGGTTTACTTACAGAAATAATGTCCAAGTAATAAAAGAATGCCACATAGGCATTTCTAGTCACTTTATTTAATTAAAAAAGGTTAAACCTTATTAAATTGTGACACCACTTTAAGTCACATTCCCATGTACTGAAATATGTGGTGATGACATGTGCCAATATGATCCCATGTTTGAGTTGGAGAATATTAAATCTTAAGTAGTTTTTCAATGAGTAGAAATTACTTTTCTCAAATTAAAAGAAATAAGACAAATGCTTTAAGCTTGTAATAATAGGTGATGATGCTAGATCATCTATAGTACACCTTTGTGTGATGATTGAAAATAGTTAAGTATTGTTTGGTAATTGTGTACCTCGTATTTACTTATAGACGCTAGTACCGACCAAGGATACGAGGAGGAAGGAGGATACTACGAAGAAGAAGCCGAGGAGAACTTCAACCACTGCTCTGCACAAGGCAAGATATTGTTGGAGATATGCCCTAGAGGCAATAATAAATGTAGTTATTATTATATCTTTGTGTTTATGATAAATGTTTACATTCATGCTATAATAGTATTAACAAGGAAACATTAATACTTGTGTGATTTGTAAACTTAAATTGAAGTCCCTAGTAAAGCCTCTTCATAATACTAGCTTGTTGGTTAATAAATGATTGTGGTTTCCCTATCATGAACATTGAGATGTTATTAACAACAAGATCATATTGTTAGGAGAATGATATGATGGACATACTCCTATAGATAAGCGTAGCATAAAGATCAAGTCATTTTAATAGCTCAATTGCTATATGCTTTCTGATACATAGTAACCTAATTCCTTCGACCATGAGATCATGCTTATCACCATTACCGGAAGGATACTTTGATGACATCAAACACCACACCGTAACTGGGTGGCTATAAAGGTGGCATTGAGTATTCGGAAAGTATTGGTTGAGACACATGGATCAAGAGTGGGATTTGTCCATCCATATGACAGATAGATATACTCTGGGCCCTCTCGGTGGAATGTCATCCAATTAGCTTGCAAGCATGTGACTGGCTCACAAGGGATCACATATCACGGGAACGAGAAAAGAGTACTTATCAGTAACGAGGTTGAACTAGGTATGCAGAGATACCGACGATCAAAACCTCGGATAAGTAAACTATCGTGAGACAAAGGGAAATTGGTATCGTATGTAAGTGGTTCATTCGATCGCAAAGTAATCGTATAAATATGTGGGAGCCATATGAATTTCCAGATTCCTCTATTGGTTATTGTTCGGAGAAGTGTCTCGATCATGTCTGCATAATTCACGAACCGTAGGGAGACACACTTAAGGATTCGACGTTGTTGAGTAGTTATGGAATGATGAGTAAGAGACCGAATGTTGTTCGGAGTCTCGGATGGGATCCGGGATATCACGAGGAGATCCGGAATGGTCCGGAGAATAAGATTCATATAAGGAAAGTCCTGTTTCGGGGTTGGAGAATGGTTCCGGTGTTTTCATCGGGAATGTTCTAGAAGGTTCCGGAATGTCCGGCACTTCGAAGGGGAAGGGTACATGAATGTGTCATAACAAGTTGGAATGGTTGCATCATGTACTAGGTGTCATCGCTGAACAAAATAAAGGGTTAAATCAAATCCTAGTTTGAAAAGTCAAACGCCAATTTGAAAAGTCAAACGGCTATTTTGTTTGGTGGAGGGAGAGTAGGAAACCTACTCGGGGAGGAAGTCCCTCTCCCTCCACCGCCGGCCAAGGAGGCCGAGTTGGGGAGGGACTCCCCTCCCCTTGGCCGCGCCCTCCCACCTATATAAGGAGGGGTAGGGCTGCCCCTCCTAGATCTACACCTTGCCCCTCTAAACCCTAACCCTAGCCGTCGCCGCCCACCATAGCCGCCGCCGCCCTAGGGTTTCTCCCAAGCCGCCGAGTTGGGGCTTCTACTTGCCCTAGCCGCCGGCTTAGCTCCCTCTACTTGGTGTGTCTAAACCCTAGATCACCGAGGCTCTCTCATAGTCCACCATACTCGCTCCGGCTTAAGGCGAAGCCCTGCGAGATCTCCCCTCTACTTCCGATACCATGCCGTCGTGCTGCCGGAATCACGAGGAGAGTGCTACAACCTCCGCTGCCTGCTGGAACAAGGGAGAGGAAGGTCTTCGTCGAGTACCGAACATGTGACCGACTGCGTAAGCGCTGCCGGAACGCAGCGCCGGAAGGATCGTCTACACGATCTTGAGGTCGGGAAGAGTACGACTACATCACCCACGAGAATCCGCTCTCGTTAAACACTTTGGAATCTTCGTGGGTGAGTTATTCTATCGACTCGTTGCTACAATCTAGTAGATAGATCTTGGCTTGTTTGTTTGTATGCGGTAGAATTTTTTTGTTTTCCATGCTATGAACCCCTACAGTGGTATCAGAGCCGTGTATATATGTAGATCTGTTGCACGAGTAGAACACAATGGTCATTGTGGGCGGTGGTGCTTTTATTATCAATTGCTTCTTGTGTACTTTGCATCTTGCGGTATGATGGGATGAAGCGGCCCGGGCTAACCTTACATGACATCGTTCATGAGACTTGCTCCACGCTCAACATGCAACTTGTATTGCATAAGTGGCTTTGCGGGTGTCTGTCTCTCCCATTATAGTATAGATCCAATTTACAACGGGCACTTGATAGTTCAAACATCAACGTTGTGGTTCTTGTTCGTAAGTTAGTTCGACACTTATTGAAAGCCCCAAACCACGTAAAATATGCAAAGAAATTAGAGGCGTCTAACTTTGTTTTGCAGGGGTGTGCTGTGATTTGATATGGCCATGATTGTGATTATATTTGATGTATGCAATGTTCCTTATTGTAAGTTGGCAACCGGCAGGAGCCATATGGTTGTCTTAAAATTCTGTTAAGACTCGCGTGTCTATTCAAAGTAGTTGTAATAGTTGAAGCTGGTGGACGACAACCATGGAGTAGCGTCATGGACCTTGATGCAATGCCGGTGATGATGGAGATCATGTACGTGCTTGAAGATAGAGATCGGAAGCACAAAGAAGAAAGGCCATATCATATCACATATTATGAATTGCATGTGATGTTAATCCTTTATGCATCTTGTATTGCTTAGTTAACAACGGTAGCGTTATAAGATGATCCCGCATGCACATGAATTTCAAGTTCTAAAGTGTTCATCCTTAGTAAGCACCGTTGCTAAAGCTTGTTGTTTCGAAGCATCACGTGATGATCGGGTGTGTTAGATTCTGCAAGTGTATACAACGTGAGCAAGCCAGATTTGCTCATGCGGAAGCTAAGGTTTGATCTTGACGAGCCTAACATGTACAGACATGGTCTCGGAACACGGATCACCGAAAGGTAAAGCATGAATCATATAGTAGATATGATGAACATGTCGATTGTTCACCATTGAAGCTACATCAACTCTCGTGATGATCGGTTTTGATGTGGTGGATTTGGTTCGTGTGATCACTAAAACAATGTGAGGGATATTGTTTTGAGTGGGAGTTCACCTAGATTAATTTAACTATTAATTAGAACTCAATTTGTCAAATATGTTGTAGATCAATGGCGGCCCCTACCATCAATTTTAATGCGTTCCTAGAGAAAGAAAAGTTGAAAAACAATGGAAGCAACTTCACGGATTGGTTCCGCAATTTGAGGATTGTCCTCAATACTGGTAATTTGACCTATGTGCTGGATGCACCGCTGGGTGACCCGCCTGCAGCTACTGCTACCGATGAAGTAAAGAATGTTTACCTCGCTCGGAAGACTCAGTACTCCACAGTTCAGTGTGCTATCTTGTATGGTTTAGAATCAGAGCTTCAGAAAAGGTTTGAGAATTCAGATCCACATGATATTGTCCGTGAACTCAAATTGATTTTTGAGACTCACGTGGCAGTTGAGAGCTATGAGGCTTCTGAAAAGTTCTTTAACTGCAAGATGGAAGAGGGCAGCTCCGTCAGTGAGCATGTGCTTAAGATGTCTGGGCACGCAAACAAACTTCAAAGCTTGGGTATAGTGATTCCTAATGCTTTGGGGATTTACCGTGTCCTCCAATCACTGCCACCAAGTTACAAGAACTTTGTGATGAACTACAATATGCAAAGCATGAACAAGCAGTTGCCAGAACTCTTCTCCATGCTAAAGTCTGCAGAAGTGGAGATCAAGAAAGAGCACCAAGTGTTGATGGTCAATAAGACCACCAAACTCAAGAAAGGCAAGTCTAAGCAAAAGGGACACTTCAAGAAGGGTGGTAAGAAAGTTACCGCACCGACGAAGAAGACCAAGGCTGGACCCAAGCCTGATACAGAGTGCTTTTACTGCAAGGGAGAAGGTCACTGGAAGCGGAATTGCCCAAAGTACTTGGCGGATTTGAAGAACGGCAACATCAAGAAGAAAGGTATATCCGATATACATGTTATTGATGTGTATCTCACTAGTACTCGTAGTAGTGCGCCTGGGTATTTGATACTGGTTCGGTTGCTCATATTTGTAACTCGAAACAGGTGCTGCAGAATAAACGGAAGCTAGCGAAGAACGAGGTGACGATGCGCGTGGGAAATGGATCAAAGGTTGATGTGATCGCGGTCGGCACGCTACCTCTTCATCTACCATCGGGATTAGTATTATACTTAAATAATTGTTATTTGGTGCCTGTGTTAAGCATGAACATTATATCGGGATCTTGTTTATTGCGAGACAGTTACTTGTTTAAGTCCGAGAATAATGGTTGTTCGATTTATATGAGTAATATGTTTTATGCGCATGCACCTTTGATAGATGGTCTATTCTTATTGAATCTCGATAGTGGAAATACACATATTAATAACATTGAAGCTAAACGTTTGAAATTGAGCGATAACTCGACCTATATGTGGCACTGTCGTCTTGGTCACATTGGAGTGAAGCGTATGAAGAAACTCCATTCCGATGGACTTCTTGAATCACTTGATTTCGAATCACTTGAAAGATGCGAAGCATGTTTGATGGGTAAAATGACTAAGACTCCATTTTCTGGTATGATGGAGCGAGCTACGGACTTATTGGAAATCATACATACCGATGTGTGTGGTCCAATGAGTGTAGCATCGCGCGGTGGTTATCGTTATGTTCTTACCTTCACGGATGACTTGAGTAGATATGGGTATATCTATTTCATGAAACATAAGTCCGAAACTTTCGAGAAGTTTAAGGAATTTCAAAGTGAGATTGAGAATCAACGTATCAAGAAGATTAAATTTATGCGTTCTGATCGTGGAGGTGAATATCTAAGTTACGAGTTTGGCGAGCATTTGAAGAAATGTGGAATACTTTCACAGTTGACACCGCCGGGAACACCACAGCGTAATGGTGTGTCCGAACGTCGTAATCGAACTCTCTTAGATATGGTTCGTTCTATGATGTCACTTACAGATTTACCGCTATCATTTTGGGGTTATGCATTAGAAACAGCCGCATTCACTTTAAATAGGGCACCATCTAAATCCGTTGAAACGACACCGTATGAATTATGGTTTGGGAAGAAACTTAAATTGCCGTTCCTTAAAGTTTGGGGTTGCGAAGCCTATGTAAAGAAGTTACAGCCGGACAAGCTTGAACCCAAAGCGGAAAAATGCGTCTTCATAGGATACCCAAAGGAAACTATTGGGTATACCTTCTATTATAGATCCGAAGGCAAAATCTTCGTTGCCAAGAATGGATCCTTTCTAGAGAAGGAATTTCTCTCGAAAGAAGTGACTGGAAGGAAAGTAGAACTCGACGAGGTTGTCGAACCTTCTCTCGAACTTGCGATTAGCGCAGCACCGGAAGAAGTTCCTGTGGTGCCTGCACCAATAAGAGAGGAAGCTAATGATGATGATCATGAAACTTCGGTTGTAGTTGCTACAGAGCCTCGCAGGTCAACAAGAACTCATACCACTCCTGATTGGTATGATCCCGTTATGAGTGTCATGTTGGTGGACAACACCGATGACCCTGCGACATATGAGGAAGCGATGATGAGCTCAGATTCCAATAAATGGCAAGAAGCCATGAAATCCGAGATTGGATCCATGTACGAAAACCAAGTATGGACTTACCGGATGGCCGGAAGGCTGTCGAGAATAAATGGATTTTCAAGAAGAAAACAGATGCTGATGGTAATGTTACTGTCTATAAAGCTCGACTTGTCGCAAAAGGGTTTCGACAAATTCAAGGAGTTGACTACGATGAGACATTCTCACCAGTAGCAAAGCTAAAGTCTGTGAGGATTATGTTATCAATCGCTGCATATTATGATTATGAGATATGGCAGATGGATGTCAAAACAGCGTTCCTCAATGGAGACATTGATGAAGAGTTGTATATGATGCAACCCAAAGTTTTTGTCGATCCTAAAGATGCTAACAAGGTATTCAAACTTCAACGGTCCATATATGGATTGAAGCAAGCATCCCGAAGTTGGAATCAATGTTTTGATAAGGTGATCAAAAGTTTTGGTTTTATACAAACTTATGGAGAAGCTTGTATTTACAAGAAAGTGAGTGGGAGCTCTATATGTAGGGGTTCGCAGCATGGAAAACAAAAATTTTCTATCGCATACAAACAAACAAGCCAAGATCTATCTACTAGATTGTAGCAACGAGTCGATGGAATAACTCACCCTCGAAGATTCCAAAGTGTTTAACGAGAGCAGATTCTCGTGGGTGATGTAGTCGTACTCTTTCCGATCTCAAGATCGCGTAGACGATCCTTCCAGCGCCACGTTCCAGCAGCGCTCCCGCAGTCGGTCACACGTTCGGTACTCGACGAAGACCTTCCTCTCCCTTGTTCCAGCAGGCAGCGGAGGTTGTAGCACTCTCCTCGCGATTCCGGCAGCACAACGGCGTGGTACCGGAAGTAGAGGGGAGATCCCGCAGGGCTTCGCCTTAAGCCGGTGCGAGTATGGTGGAGCTTATGAGAGAGGCTATTAGTGGTCTAGTAATTAGACACACCAATTAGAGGGCTCTAAACCAATTAGAAGGCTCTAAACCGAATAGCTCTAAACCGGGGTCTAGATCTAGGGTTTAGTTTAGAGGATAGGAAACTTGTGTGTCTTGTGTTGTTTTGGGAGGGGAGCCCTGCCCCTCCCTTTATAGGTGGGAGGGCTGGCGCGCTAGGGGAGGGAGGGAGTCCCTCCCCAACTCGGCCTAGGGCTGGCCGCCGGCTTGGGGAGGAGGACTCCTCCCCCAATTCGGTTTCCTCCTCTCCTCCCACTTCCCAAAAACTGCCGTTTGACTTTCAAACTAGCCGTTTGACTTTTTCAATTTAGGATTCAATTTAATCCTTTATTTGGGACAGCAAGAACACTTAGTACATGATGCAATCATTCCAACATGCAATGACACATTCATGTACCCCTTCCCCTCCGGAGTGCCGGACATTCCGGGAACTTCTAGAATGTTCCCGATGAAAACACCGGAACCATTCCCCAACTCCGAAATGGGACTTTCCTTATATGAATCTTATTCTCCGGACCATTCCGGATCACCTCGTGATATCCCGGATCCCATCCGAGACTCCGAACAACATTCGGTCTCTTTCTCATAATACCATAACTACTCAAACAATGTCGAATCCTTAAGTGTGTCTCCCTACGGTTCGTGAATTATGCGGACATGATCGAGACACTTCTCCGAACAATAACCAATAGAGGAATCTGGAAATTCATATGGCTCCCACATATTTCTACGATTACTTTGCGATCGAATGAACCACTTACATACGATACCAATTTCCCTTTGTCTCACGATATGTTACTTATCCGAGGTTATGATCGTCGGTATCTCTGCATACCTAGTTCAACCTCGTTACTGATAAGTACTCTTTTCTCGTTCCCGTGATATGTGATCCCTTGTGACCAAGTCACATGCTTGCAAGCTAATTGGATGACATTTCACCGAGAGGGCCCAGAGAATATCTATCCGTCATGTGGATGGACAAATCCCACTCTTGATCCATGTGTTTCAACCAATACTTTCTGAACACCCAATGCCACTTTTATAGCCACCCTGTTACGGTGTGGTGTTTGATGACATCAAAGCATCCATCCAGTAAAGGCAATATGCATGATCTCATGGTCGAAGGAATTAGGTTACTATGTATCAGAAAGCATATAGCAATTGAACTATTGAAATGACTTGATCTTTATGCTACGCTTATCTATAGGAGTATGTCCATCACATCATTCTCCTAATGATATGATCCTGTTGTTAATAACATCTCTATGTTCATGATCAGGAAACCATGATCATATATTAACCAACAAGCTAGTTTAACAAGAGGCTTTACTAGGGACTCTTATTTTAGTTTACAAATCACACAAGTATTAATGTTTCCGGTTAATACAATTATAGCATGGTATGTAAACATTTATCATAAGTGTGAAGATATGATAATAACCACTTTATTATTGCCTCTTGGGCATATCTCCAACAGTCTCCCACTTGCACTAGAGTCAATAATCTAGTTTCGAACCTTTGTGTATATAACACCTATGGCTTTCCAGTGTTGTATGTACACGATTGCTAGTGGTCAACTGATCTCCGGATCTGACACTTCCAGGTCCGTGTGTAATTGCATGTCTTTGCGTCTCTATGCATCACTCATTCTCTAATGAGATGGCTTTGTATAAATTTGGTATTTCGGTGTGACCTTTAGCTCTTTAGGGTTAAAACATGTTGATAATATTGTCGCACAATATATCTTCATAGTATTATCCCACTGAGAACTACACCTAGTTTGATAACAAACTTCTTGACACAAATGCCCTCTTTTGCTGCTATAATAGCAGTCATATACTTAGCCTTTTGTTGTAGTATCTGTCACAATGTCTTAACTTTGGAAATCATCCAAATCCATTATGGAACTCACTTTCCATTATATTGTGCCACCCTTAGTTTAGATTGAGATAAACTTAATCTGTACTTTGTGACAAAGCTAGTATCAATGTAGTACTTTTACAATGAACTAACCATCTATTTGTCACTTCTACAAATAATATACTCTTAGTTCTTCCAAAAGATCATAAGAATATCCTTACTATTGTCCAATGATCATCTTACGAATCATTCTGGTATATGCTCACAACATTTAGAGCATAGGACATATCTGGATTTGTACATATCACAGTATGATTGATATAAATACTCTTTGTGATTTCATACATCAAGTATCAATCTATACTTGATTATTTGTTTCACTTTACCAAATGTCAATACACTTGAATATATCATCAACATTGAACTCATTCAATCCTTTCTGTGCAACAAGAACCTTCTCTTGTAGTTTCTATATTGAACTCATTCAATATCTTATCTATGTACTTCTGGCACAACCATATTAGCGTCTATTGATGCCAAATATTTGGGTTTTGCCTAAGTCTTTCATCGGGATGAAATTCTTAATATGTGTTAATAAAAGATACATTATTTCCAATCAACAATATGTCTTCCACATAATGTATTAGAAACATGTCTTAGCGCTCCCACTTAATTTCTTGCAAACGCAAGCATCTTCATTGTCTCTGATGAAATTAAACTCTCTTAACAGTTTCATCATAGTGAAGATTCCAACTCCGCTATGCTCACTCTAACCATTGAAGTTTGCATATGCTTTTAGCATCCTTTGAATTGACAAAACCCTATGGACCGTGTTTATGCACATGTCCTAGGTAACGATTCTATTAGAAGAACTTGTTTTGTTTATTCAACTACCATATAACAAATTATATGTAGTGGTTGCTACATTAATCCGTCTAGACTAAATATCACTATGAAAGATCAAATCTTGTCATAGTCAACCTTTGAACATTGTTGTGAACTCTTTCCCAACATGTCGACTAGATGTGAAACATCCATGTCTATTTCTTTATAGATCCAGACACAACTATAAGGTCTTACACCTTTCTCGAGGGTCCTTCAAGTTCAAAACTTGATTTCTCGTGTATGGAACTATCACGGATTTTATGGCTTCAAGCCATTTTACGGAGTCAGGGCCCATCATCGCTTCTCTGCATGTAGTCGGTTCATTATTCTCAAATAATGATTCAACCCTCAAATCTTGGTATTTGATTGTTTACCCGATCTACTTGTTTCAATAGGAACTTAGATCTCCGTGACCACAACCTTTGAGGCACGTGAGCCATGAGCATTGTTGCCGCCTCCGGAACACTTTTCGGCGCTGCGCAACTTTGCACATACAGCTAAGGTTCTTTTAACCTTATCAAAGTTCTATTGTCCTCCCACTTAACTTTTCACGAAAAATTCCTTCCAAAAGAAACTTGACGTTCTAAGCAACAAACACTTTTGTCTCCGGTGTTTATGGAGAAATACTTAATAGTCATACAAAGACAGGTTCATCCGACTTTGGTTGCAAACATCTTTCTTATGCATAGCATACCAATGTTTAAGAAAGGACAACTTGGGTTTTATCCCAAACCATAACCTTATATGGTGTCATTTCAACGGATTATGATGGAGCTCTTTTCAGTGGAAAAACGGTAATCTCTAAAGCTTTTAATCTTTAAAATGCAATGGCAGTTTTATGAATTACACCTTTCGATCTTACCATGTCAAACAAGGTTTAATTACATATCTCGAACGCTCCATACTCTTATGGTGTTTCGGGAAATGCAAATCCACGGAACGATTCTTTAAATCTTAGGTATTATGCTAAACTTGTAACTCAAATATCTTCCTTTATGATCTTTATCATAAACTGTTTATATTCTTGTTACAATGATTTTGCACTTCATCTTGAAAGTCTTTGAACTTTTCAAATGTTTCATACTTCATCCTTATTAAGTAAATATTCATATATTCACTCAAATTTTTGGAGAAAGCATATGAAGTTGAAATCCATCGCTCTTGACTACACATAATGGACTTCATACAACAATATGTACAAGTTCCAATTAGCTAGTCATTCGTTCCCTTTTGGCCTATGAACGAAGTTTTAATTATCTCTAGGAAAGTTTCACAAGCGTCATATGATCAAAAATCAGAAGACTCCAAAATTCCATCAACATGGAGTTTCTTCATGTTTTCTTTCCAATATAATTCAAACAGCGATGTCACTTCCTAAGTGATCTTTCAATCAATTTGTCTTTTGACATTTTAGCACTAGTTTTATGGATGTGATTTCTCTAACGAGATTTGCGAATCATCCATCTTTTATGGATTACGGCAATTATTTGAACAACCCTTTTGTTCTCATAATACCTGATAAAACAAATCTTGAAGGCAAGCTTTGATGTTTTAACGAGCAACATAATAACCCTTTATTTGTTCTCGATGAACATCATCACATATTCTTTTGCTAGTTACTTAGGCCATTGTAGTTCATGAATTCTGTTGTTTCGTATGACGATTCATACCAACAAATTCAGTATCAAATACTTAAGAACCACATTTTAATAAGCAAAGAATATAGCCACAACATGTACATCATCTATATACTTAAACTGAACAATTCTAGTTTTTCTTTTCTGCCATATATTTATGAGATTCCCTTTCAGTATTTCCTTTTCAGTTTGAAAGAATCTATTAACATCAATAGTGGAGTCATACATATGACATATAGTCCAAAGCGTGTATAATTAAATACCAATGTCTTTGGACTTGCACTTTGAAGTAGATCACCATCATCAAATGTTTGGTGTTCTTTCAAATTCCTTTCATTAGTAATCTCTTGGTGTAGTAAACATTTTACCTACATCAAATATTCACCCTTATCATGGAATCGTCCATGATCAAGCTACTTTTAGCTTATAACGATGAATTATGAGTATAATGTTGCTATCCAAAACCTTTTGGAGGATTAGGACAACAAGTGTCTCCAACCTTTTTGCAAATTCTCATCAAATATGAGAACATGACTTTTGCCATATTATACTCTATCATGTTGCAACCAAAACTTCGTTTCAGATATCACAATATCTTCCACACATCATGGTTTCTGAAACAACTCTTTCAGATCCTAGATAACCTTGATATTAAGGGAATCCTTTGAATATCAAGAATCATGGATACAAACATGATACTTATATACTAACACTTGGAATTGTTACTCTTGATTTAATACTAATTATTAAACTTCATGGAGTAACCGGAACTTACTGAAAGTTTGCAATAGGACTTTTAAACTTTAGATTAACACTTAAAACAATACGATACCAGTTCGTAAAGTAACTAACCAGAATTCTATAGTTCTATTATCTCAATTATAACTAAGCGCAAGGTGGTAAACGGATGCCAATGACTACAACAACTATGCAAATTCACTTTGATTTAGTTTATGATAAATTGAGTTCTAATTAATAATTAAATTAATCTAGGTGAACTCCCACTCAAAACAATATCCCTCACATTGTTTTAGTGATCACACGAACCAAATCCACCACATCAAAACCGATCATCACGAGAGTTGATATAGTTTCAATGGCGAACAATCGACATGTTCATCATATCTACTATATGATTCATGCTTTACCTTTCGGCGATCCGTGTTCCTGAGGCCATGTCTGTACATGCTAGGCTCGTCAAGACAAACCTTAGCTTCCGCATAAGCAAATCTGGCTTGCTTACGTTGTAGTCACCCGCGGAATCAAAGACACCCGATCATCACGTGGTGTTTCGAAGCAGCAAGCTTTGGCAACGGTGCACACTAAGGGTGAACACTTTAGAACTTGAAATTTATGTGTATGAGGGATCATCTTATAATGCTACCGTTGTCTACTAAGCAATACAAGATGCATAAAGGATTAACATCACATGCAATTCATAATATGTGATATGATATGGCCTTTCTTCTTTGTGCTTCCGATCTCCATCTTCAAGCACGAACATGATCTCCATCATCACCGGCATAGCATCAAGGTCAATGACGCTTCTTCATGGTTGTCGTCCACCAGCTTCAACTATTACAACTATTTTGAATAGACACGCAGGTCTTAACAGAAATTAAAGACAACCATATGGCTCCTGCCGGTTGCCAACTTACAATAAGGAACATTGCATACATCAAATATAATCACAATCATGGCCATATCACATCACTGCACACCCCTGCAAAACAAAGTTAGACGCCTCTACTTTCTTTGCATATTTTACGTGGTTTGGGGCTTTCAATAAGTGTCGTTCTAACTTACGAACAAGAACCACAACATTGATACTAGCATTGTTGATCACCCGTTGTAAATTGGATCTTTACTATGCTAGGAGAAACATGCACCCGCAAAGCCACTTATGCAATACAAGTTGCATGTTAAGCGTGGAGCAAGTCTCATGAACGATGTCATGTAAGGTTAGCCCGGGCCGCTTCATCCCAACATACCGCAAGATGCAAAGTACACAAAAAGCAATCGACAATAAAAGCATCAACGCCCACAATGACCATTGTGTTCTACTCGTGCAACAGATCTACATATAGACACGGCTCTGATACCACTGTAGGGGTTCGCAGCATGGAAAACAAAAATTTTCTATCGCATACAAACAAACAAGCCAAGATCTATCTACTAGATTGTAGCAACGAGTCGATGGAATAACTCACCCTCGAAGATTCCAAAGTGTTTAACGAGAGCAGATTCTCGTGGGTGATGTAGTCGTACTCTTTCCGATCTCAAGATCGCGTAGACGATCCTTCCAGCGCCACGTTCCAGCAGCGCTCCCGCAGTCGGTCACACGTTCGGTACTCGACGAAGACCTTCCTCTCCCTTGTTCCAGCAGGCAGCGGAGGTTGTAGCACTCTCCTCGCGATTCCGGCAGCACAACGGCGTGGTACCGGAAGTAGAGGGGAGATCCCGCAGGGCTTCGCCTTAAGCCGGTGCGAGTATGGTGGAGCTTATGAGAGAGGCTATTAGTGGTCTAGTAATTAGACACACCAATTAGAGGGCTCTAAACCAATTAGAAGGCTCTAAACCGAATAGCTCTAAACCGGGGTCTAGATCTAGGGTTTAGTTTAGAGGATAGGAAACTTGTGTGTCTTGTGTTGTTTTGGGAGGGGAGCCCTGCCCCTCCCTTTATAGGTGGGAGGGCTGGCGCGCTAGGGGAGGGAGGGAGTCCCTCCCCAACTCGGCCTAGGGCTGGCCGCCGGCTTGGGGAGGAGGACTCCTCCCCCAATTCGGTTTCCTCCTCTCCTCCCACTTCCCAAAAACTGCCGTTTGACTTTCAAACTAGCCGTTTGACTTTTTCAATTTAGGATTCAATTTAATCCTTTATTTGGGACAGCAAGAACACTTAGTACATGATGCAATCATTCCAACATGCAATGACACATTCATGTACCCCTTCCCCTCCGGAGTGCCGGACATTCCGGGAACTTCTAGAATGTTCCCGATGAAAACACCGGAACCATTCCCCAACTCCGAAATGGGACTTTCCTTATATGAATCTTATTCTCCGGACCATTCCGGATCACCTCGTGATATCCCGGATCCCATCCGAGACTCCGAACAACATTCGGTCTCTTTCTCATAATACCATAACTACTCAAACAATGTCGAATCCTTAAGTGTGTCTCCCTACGGTTCGTGAATTATGCGGACATGATCGAGACACTTCTCCGAACAATAACCAATAGAGGAATCTGGAAATTCATATGGCTCCCACATATTTCTACGATTACTTTGCGATCGAATGAACCACTTACATACGATACCAATTTCCCTTTGTCTCACGATATGTTACTTATCCGAGGTTATGATCGTCGGTATCTCTGCATACCTAGTTCAACCTCGTTACTGATAAGTACTCTTTTCTCGTTCCCGTGATATGTGATCCCTTGTGACCAAGTCACATGCTTGCAAGCTAATTGGATGACATTTCACCGAGAGGGCCCAGAGAATATCTATCCGTCATGTGGATGGACAAATCCCACTCTTGATCCATGTGTTTCAACCAATACTTTCTGAACACCCAATGCCACTTTTATAGCCACCCTGTTACGGTGTGGTGTTTGATGACATCAAAGCATCCATCCAGTAAAGGCAATATGCATGATCTCATGGTCGAAGGAATTAGGTTACTATGTATCAGAAAGCATATAGCAATTGAACTATTGAAATGACTTGATCTTTATGCTACGCTTATCTATAGGAGTATGTCCATCACATCATTCTCCTAATGATATGATCCTGTTGTTAATAACATCTCTATGTTCATGATCAGGAAACCATGATCATATATTAACCAACAAGCTAGTTTAACAAGAGGCTTTACTAGGGACTCTTATTTTAGTTTACAAATCACACAAGTATTAATGTTTCCGGTTAATACAATTATAGCATGGTATGTAAACATTTATCATAAGTGTGAAGATATGATAATAACCACTTTATTATTGCCTCTTGGGCATATCTCCAACACTATAGCATTCTTAATACTATATGTAGATGACATATTGTTGATTGGGAATGATGTAGACCTTCTTAATAGTGTCAAGGAATATTTGAATAATAGTTTTTCAATGAAAGATCTTGGCGAAGCAGCTTATATATTAGGCATAAAGATTTATAGAGATATATAGAGACGCCTAATTTCATTGTCACAAAGTACATATTTGGACAAAGTTCTAAAGAGATTTGGAATGGAAGATTGCAAGAAAGGGTTCTTGCCCATGTTGCCCAATACGACCTTGAGTAAAACTCAAAGTCCAGTAACGACAGAAGATAGAGAAAGGATGAGTAAGACTCCCTATGCCTCAGCCATAGGATCTCTAATGTATGCCATGCTATGTACTAGACCCGACATTGCATATGCTGTTAGTTTGACTAGCAGATATCAAAGTGATCCAGGAGTGGATCATTGGACAGCGGTCAAAAACATCCTTAAGTACTTGAGAAGAACTAAGGATATGGTTCTTTCTTATGGAGGTGATGAACAGCTTGTTGTTAATGGTTACACCGATGCTAGTTGGAACACCGATCCGGATGATTCTAAATCACAATCTGGATACGTGTTTACTTTGAATGGTGCAGCAGTTAGCTGGAGGAGTGCAAAGCAAAGCGTTGTGGTGAGATCTTCAACTGAATCGGAATACATGGCTGCTTCGGAGGCTTCACAAGAAGCGATATGGATGAAAGAGTTCATTACAGAGCTCGGTGTGGTTCCAAGTGCGCTGGACCCAATGTCTATCTACTGTGATAACATGAGCGCCATAGCCAATGTGCAAGAACCAAGGTCACACAAGAAGCTGAAGCACATCAAGCTACGTTTTCACGCTATTCGAGAACATGTCCAAGATGGTGACATAAAGATTTGCAAAGTACACACAGATCTGAATGTGGCAGATCCGTTGACTAAACCTCTCCCGAGGGCAAAACATGACCAACACCAAACTGCCATGGGTGTTCGGTATATTACCATGTAATCTAGATTAGTTGACTCTAGTGCAAGTGGGAGACTGTTGGAGATATGCCCTAGAGGCAATAATAAATGTAGTTATTATTATATCTTTGTGTTTATGATAAATGTTTACATTCATGCTATAATAGTATTAACAAGGAAACATTAATACTTGTGTGATTTGTAAACTTAAATTGAAGTCCCTAGTAAAGCCTCTTCATAATACTAGCTTGTTGGTTAATAAATGATTGTGGTTTCCCTATCATGAACATTGAGATGTTATTAACAACAAGATCATATCGTTAGGAGAATGATATGATGGACATACTCCTATAGATAAGCGTAGCATAAAGATCAAGTCATTTTAATAGCTCAATTGCTATATGCTTTCTGATACATAGTAACCTAATTCCTTCGACCATGAGATCATGCTTATCACCATCACCGGAAGGATACTTTGATGACATCAAACACCACACCATAACTGGGTGGCTATAAAGGTGGCATTGAGTATTCGGAAAGTATTGGTTGAGACACATGGATCAAGAGTGGGATTTGTCCATCCATATGACGGATAGATATACTCTGGGCCCTCTCGGTGGAATGTCATCCAATTAGCTTGCAAGCATGTGACTGGCTCACAAGGGATCACATATCACGGGAACGAGAAAAGAGTACTTATCAGTAACGAGGTTGAACTAGGTATGCAGAGATACCGACGATCAAAACCTCGGATAAGTAAACTATCGTGAGACAAAGGGAAATTGGTATCGTATGTAAGTGGTTCATTCGATCGCAAAGTAATCGTAGAAATATGTGGGAGCCATATGAATTTCCAGATTCCTCTATTGGTTATTGTTCGGAGAAGTGTCTCGATCATGTCCGCATAATTCACGAACCGTAGGGAGACACACTTAAGGATTCAACGTTGTTGAGTAGTTATGGAATGATGAGTAAGAGACCGAATGTTGTTCGGAGTCTCGGATGGGATCCGGGATATCACGAGGAGATCCGGAATGGTCCGGAGAATAAGATTCATATAAGGAAAGTCCTGTTTCGGGGTTGGAGAATGGTTCCGGTGTTTTCATCGGGAATGTTCTAGAAGGTTCCGGAATGTCCGGCACTCCGGAGGGGAAGGGTACATGGATGTGTCATAACAAGTTGAATGGTTGCATCATGTACTAGGTGTCATCGCTGAACAAAATAAAGGGTTAAATCAAATCCTAGTTTGAAAAGTCAAACGCCAATTTGAAAAGTCAAACGGCTATTTTGTTTGGTGGAGGGAGAGTAGGAAACCTACTTGGGGAGGAAGTCCCTCTCCCTCCACCGCCGGACAAGGAGGCCGAGTTGGGGAGGGACTCCCCTCCCCTTGGCCGCGCCCTCCCACCTATATAAGGAGGGGTAGGGCTGCCCCTCCTAGACCTACACCTTGCCCCTCTAAACCCTAACCCTAGCCGTCGCCACCCACCATAGCCGCCGCCCTAGGGTTTCTCCCAAGCCGCCGAGTTGGGGCTTCTACTTGCCCTAGCCGCCGGCCTAGATCCCTCTACTTGGTGTGTCTAAACCGTAGATCACCGAGGCTCTCTCGTAGTCCACCATACTCGCTCTGGCTTAAGGCGAAGCCCTGCGAGATCTCCCCTCTACTTCCGATACCACGCCGTCGTGCTGCCGGAATCACGAGGAGAGTGCTACAACCTCCGCTGCCTGCTGGAACAAGGGAGAGGAAGGTCTTCGTCGAGTACCGAACGTGTGACCGACTGCGGAAGCGCTATCGGAACGCAGCGCCGGAAGGATCGTCTACACGATCTTGAGATCGGGAAGAGTACGACTACATCACCCACGAGAATCCGCTCTCGTTAAACACTTTGGAATCTTCGAGGGTGAGTTATTCTATCAACTCGTTGCTACAATCTAGTAGATAGATCTTGGCTTGTTTGTTTGTATGTGGTAGAATTTTTTTGTTTTCCATGCTACGAACCCCTACAGGTATTAACTGAGCAAGCCTAATACTACTAGTTGAATGAGCAAGCCTTGCTAACCAAGTTGACCTATGCAAGCTAACACTTGCAACCTAGCAAGCTTACACCACTTGATAAACCATCCTAGTTTTACTTACAAGCTTTATACTTTATTCCTTTATCAAAGCTTTCTCTTAGAGTTTACTTAAGTGACTTGTAGATTCTAGGAAGATAATTGAAGGTTGCATAAAGAGCATTAAATTTGGCCTAAGCTAGTTAATCTTGATGTCATCCTAAGGCATGAGATTGAACTTAATCTCCACTTAATTACCACCCTCATTAGTACTTATCCCACTTGTAGATGTTAGTGCTAAGCATAAAACTTGATCAACTTTAGATGGGAATACTTGGTGAAAATGGTTATGAAAACCTTAGAATGATGAGTCATTCTACTGAGATGTTTTGACATGTGTTTCCGAACACCAGATGATTTTGATGATGAAAATGTTGAGGCATGAGCCTTAGCCCTTTACAAAACTGATGGTTGTCTGGATGCGATACCATTCCAATTTTACCGTACAACCACAATACTCGAAAATTGGGTAGGGCTTGACTGGAAACTTATATACCTTAGTCTGGGTTCCCTCACGGCCAAGGTCTAAGCTGAGGCTACCTTGTGAAGATTGTCCACCTGTGCAGTACCCAAGATGACAGTTGGTCATGGTTGGGAGGCCAAACTCACAGGAGAGGTGCCTATACTAGGGCGTGTAATCAAAAGGTTGGGATTGATTATCCGCATACTGAGTATGGTGAATTCAGGATTTGTTCCTAACGGATGTATCGAATGTTGTGGTGAAAGTGTCCAATCTCTACAGAGTGTCAAACTATTCGAATAGCCGCGTCCGCGGTTATGGACAGTTGGAGTGGCCATACTGTTCCCCCGTTAGATGTTTTCAAAATGACTTGTGAAATGAATTGAGATTTTGACTTGACCACAACAGAGTTGGGATATGAAATTCAAGTTCCCACTTAGGCATATAAGATTCAACTAGTTTTCTTGTTTCTTAAACTTAGTAGAGGTAAATCTGGCTTTTTGCAAAACAACCTTAGAGCTTAGTGTCCTACTACAAAAAAAACCTTCACTTGTTAGTATTAGTTTGCGAGTACTTGAAGAGTACTCATGGCTCTGTCCCTGGCTATTCCCATGGCCAGACTATGAAGAAGAGTACCAGGATGATGGACCGTAGGAAGGTTACGACAACTAGGATCATCTCCCATCGTCAGCATTGCCTGTGACCCCGAAGATGGAGCTTCGCCTACGCTACCTTTATTATTACGTTATTCCGCTGCTTGAGTTGTATTAAGAACTGGATCATGAGATCCTTATTTGTGTAAGACCTTATGTATGGTTTGTAATGGATGATGTACTGTGATATCCAAATCTGTTATGTCTCGCAAAAATGGTAATCCTGGTATTGCGATGTATGACATAACAGGCATCTGGGATTAAAAATCCGGGGTTGACAGGTCATTACTGAAGTAATAACTTCCAAGACTCAAGAAAACTCTTGGGTTATCTGCCAACAATTACTTTTCTTTAACGCCTTTAAGTTAGGCACAAGAAGCAAGAAATCAAGTATTTTCAAATGAAGAATTAATATCAATACTTGCAAAGTCTTAAACTATGAAAGGTATCTCATCCAAATGAGTTTTGGAGGATCCCTTATCATATCTCTTTGGTTTACTACTTTCATCAAAAGGATTTCCAGGAACAATCCAATCAAAATTCTTTTCAAAGGCCTAGTGCATCCCAACAAGCTTAAAGGATATGGGTATCTTAAATTCCTCTCTAGGTTAGGTTTTATCTAAAGTACCCACAATATCTACACATGAGCCTAGCATATTAAAATGCTCAAAGACCTTTTTGGCTTCCTTAGGAACATCATGGAACTCTTTTAGTAAAGTTTCAAGGATAAATTCTCTCTTTTCAGCGTTCTTTTCTTCTTTTAGTTTTAGGAACAAAATTTGCATCATGGGGTTAAGGCTAATAAACCTAGCCTCCAACATATGAACTAAAGAAGTTGCAGCAATTTCATAATTAAGATCAAGTTCTGCTATAAATCTATCCTCAATATCCTCATGCTTGCTAACATGATTAAAGAATTCTTCAATATTATCTTTCCCAATTATGGAGCCACTACCTTTTGAAAGGTCCTTCAGGGTGAACTTGGGGAACAACATGGTGATCTAGAGCAAGGTAGCAACTAGAGTAGGAGCTATTTTTTTGTGTTTTTATAAGAGAAAGCAAACCAAACTAAACTAAAAGAATTGGAGTTTTTGATAAAAGAGGCAAACTACACCAAGAAAAAGAAACCAAGCAAACTAAAAACAAAGTAAAGAGAAAGGTTGAGGAGGACTCCCCTTGTGAAGACGTCCTTAGCCTCCCCGACAACGGCGCCAGAAAATAGATTGATGGCTTGTTGTTGCCGTGGGGTAACGTGTGTGAGTTCCTTTTACTTTTCCACCCCGGCAACGGCGCCAGAAAATAGCTTGATGTCTATGCACTTTTATTCTTGTAGACAGTTGTTGGGCCTCCAAGTGCAGAGGTTTATAGAATAACAACAAGTTTCCCTTAAGTGGATTACCCAAGGTTTATCGAACTCAGGGAGGAAGTGGTCAAAGGTATCCGTCTCAAGCAACCCTGTAATCAAGATACAAGAAGTCTCTTGTGTCCCCAACACACCCAATACACTTGTCAGGTGTATAGGTGCACTAGTTCGACAAAGAGATAGTGAAATAACAACCAAAAAATATGATGCAAGGATGCAAAAGTTTGAGCTCTCTCTGAAAGATGCGATCGAGTCACTCACTCGCGAGCCCCTCTTGATAGTATGGATATATATCCTAAACATGGTCTCCCAACTAACAACATGAGACCGAAAAAAGAGAAAACCTATCAATATCATACCTTTGCCTTGAGCATTCCACTTGAGTTTGATGTAGACCGTCTTGTCCTTCTCAAGATGGAACACCTTTCTTGATTGCTCTTGATCGCTCTTGCTTGATGAAGTCTTACAAATTTCTTCCCCATACACCAAGGGAGACATCTCCTTGAACTTTTATTCATCAATTCATGATCACCGAGGATGGCAAGCTTCAAGCATGAGATCTTTTAGAGGCGGCGCATCTTGAGCTTGCACTTCTTCATTCTTTCTTTAGTGCCGATCCATATTGTTTCAACCTCCAATCTTCTTCTTTCTTACATAAGATTCCAATAGGCCCAAAGCCCTTGGAAATTTCCTCTTTTTCAATTCTTCATATTTCAACCTTGAAGACAACACATGGCCCAAGGGATGCTAATGGACAAAATCTACAAGTCAAACTCAAATCACACATTAGTCCATAGAGATTGTCATAAATTACCAAAACCACACATGGGGATGTACATGCCCTTTCAAGATAAATATCAAAATGTTATGCATAATAGGAGAGTATTGCATATTCGCGAGAGTTAAATTTAGTAAAGGGATACTCTCCTACTAGCTGGCCAACAGCTTGTCTTCCAACTCTAATTCACAGGATCTTTGATCATATAGAGTGGTTTTCCACTACGATAAACTCATATCGTGGGTCTCAAACCCATCTTTGTCGATGCATGATTTAGCACATTATGTTATAAATCATGAAGGGATCTGCTAAGTTTTAGATGTTTGGATATAATCCAACGCAAAAACTCTAAGATTCTCAATTTCCTGATAGATTCAATCTCCTCTTCACATGTCTTGATGATTTCATATTATCCTTAGAATTGTTTACCTTGACAATCGAAGTTTGATTATCATAGTTCACTGGGATTGCGGGTATTTTTTTAAACTACAGGTAAGTCCATCTAGAGATCAAGAAATCTAGTTTGAGTCACTACAACCCTCAAGTACCCATTGATGCCTAGTCTAGTGAATACTATAACTTGCTATGCATTTCTAAAGTGCAAAACTCTCTTGAGAGCATGTCAATGATCATCTCTAGGATTTGATAAAAATCGACTAAGTTTGTTTATAGCAAAAGAGATGTTAGGCCACTTAGCGCTGGCTAAATACACGAGTGAGTCAAATCTCACTCGAGAGCATGTCAATGATCATCTCTGGGATTTTATACGAATGGAATAAGTTTGCTTATAGCAAAAGAGATGTTAGGACACTTAGCATTGGCTAAATAGACGAGTGAGTCAATGATTAAGAATATCTCAATTGATCTTTAGCAATCCTTCAATTCTTTCGAAGTAGCACACATCGATCATAAGGCATTGGAGAAGGAATGTACTCGCTATACCCGAAACGACTCAATATATTATCCATATAGTGGGACTGAAGCGATGTAATACCACCATTTTCATCTTTCAGTAGCTTGATGTTCAAGATTATGTTTGCTACCACTAGGTCATTCATCATTGAAAGTGCATGTGTGCCCCATGTGTGGTTTTGGTAATTAATGATAATCTCTATGGACTAATGTTTGCATCAAGTTACACTTGTAATAATTGTCCATTGGCATCGCTTGAACCATTTGTCAGCTTCAAGGTTGAAGAATGAAGAAAGGAAGAAGAATAAGCAGTGACCAAGGTGAAAGAGATATGCCCTAGAGGTAAATAATAACGTGTTTTTATTTGATATATCTCTTGTATGTTCATAATATATTTCCTACCATGCTATAACTGTATTAATACGAAACATTGATACATGTGTGGTATGTAAACAACCAGGTCTCTAGTTACCTGTAGTAAACTAGCTCATTGGGCAAGTGATGATCTTATGTTTCGAGATCATGGTGATAGTGTCGATTGACAATGAGGTCAAATTATTGGAGAATAATGTGATAGACAAACACCCAACATTAATCACAATGAGATCTAGTTACTTAACGTTCGTCATTGATGATAACATAAAAACATCGTGGCATATATCCTTTGATTGTGAGATAATGCATAATCGTCATTTTGGAAGGAGAATTTGATGATATTAAGTATCAAGCTATTAAAGGGCGATCATAAAGGTATCATTGGGTTTCCAGAAGAGACGGGTTGAGGAGTTTTTATCAAAACCAGGATTTGCCAATCCAAGTAACGGATAGATACACGTGGCCAACTCGGTGACATTGCATTAACGAAGCTTGCAAGCGTATGACTAGGTCATGGAATGCAACAAGACGGGAACGAGTGAACGAGCTCATCGGAAACAAGATCGAACACAAGTATGGAGATACTTGATATCAAATCTCGGATGACCTAGGTATCGTATGGTAAAGGGAATAGGACTACACAGTTAAGGTTCAAGCGATGAGATTCGTGAATGCACGGGTGATCATTATGGGCATCCAGGTCCCGCTGTTGATGATTGACGTAAGAAGGGTCTTGGTCATGTCCGGAGCATCTCTGAGCCGAAGGGTGGCACACTTAAGGGTGGGTAAGCATTGGGATCGAACCGGCACCACATGAGAATTAAAAGAGAGAGAACAGAAAGGTTCTGGGTAACATTCGATGTTGATCGGAGGGGTCCGGAAGGAGTTCCGAGTATGAAATATGATGTTATATGTGTTTTATATTAATTATTTGAATTACTATTAAAACATATTTTATTATTCATATTTATGGGCAACTATTTCCTATTGGGTCGCTTCTAGGTAGAAGGGACCATAGGGCTAGGCGCCAAAGGAGAAGGGAGAGGGCCCAGCCAGCCGAAACCCTAGGGTTTCCCACCCACGGGGTGAGGCCTAGGGCCGGTGGTGGCAGTCCCCTTGGCGGCGGTGGCTTTGGGGGTTCCACCCTCTTAGCCCTAGGGTTTGACCCTCCCCCACCCTCCTATAAATAGAAGAGCCCCCTCCCCTCTATTTGTACCACAACAACAAGTTCACTCCTCTCCCTCTAAACCCTAGAGCTTTCTCCATTAGATTGTATCTAGCTTTTGGGATCAGATCTCCACCTCTGCACTATCCATCGTGTGCAGGACGGTCCGGTTTCCATCTTCTTCCACTTCTTGGCTGGATTGGAGCCCGAGAGACGTCCCTACACCGGACGTGTGTAGAGCTTCGAGGCGCAACACTTGGAGCGCTTGTATTCATCACTATATGCCTTCCTGCGTAAGGCGTGCCACGGTTTTCAAAGGGTATGAATTCCGTCCTCCCTCTCCATTACTTATGTCTATATAGAATAGATCTTGGTTGCCGTGTTCATGTAGCTAGAAATTTATTGTTTCCTGCTGCGAACCCCAGCAGTGGTATCAGATCCAGATCTATGGGTAGACATGTCGTACGGATATAAAAAATAGCAATATGTGGGCATTGATTCTCTAGTTGTGACCCTCTTTCGTGTTCTTGTTATATCGCGGGATTGATTGAAGAAGCAGCCCGGACCGACCTTACGCGTTAGTTTACGCAAGATTGGTTCCATGCTCGACATATGGCTTGTTCTGTATAAGTGGATGGCGAGTGTCTGCCTCTCTTTTAATAGTGGATATGAATTTTATACCGAAGGGCCCTGAAAAGGGAGCGAAGAGGCAATCATTGAATCAATGTTGTGGATCAATGTTCATAGGTGGTAAGGGGTTCTACCATGAAAGCCTTAAAGCCACATAAAACTTGCAAAAGGATAAAGTAGAGGCGTCTAACATTATTTTGCTGGGGCATGTGTCATGACATGGTAATGGTAAGTTTATGAAACGTGCCTTCCATTGGATCTCTCGATGGAGATCAAGGCGCTGCAACCATGTCATGACACTATGCTTTTGAAGTATTTGTTTGCACATCTTGTTTGGCATAGTATATTATATATACGACGGTAGCTAAATAGGATGATACCTCACAATTCCAATGATATTGTTCCCCTTGTGTGTGCACCACCAAGAAAGTTCTTCGGTATGAGGCAGGCCATGACGATCGGGTATTAGGCATACCTACATTAGCATACAGTGGGTGCAAGGGTTGCACTACAATACACACAAGTTTGAGTTGGCGAGCATAGCATGTATAGACATCTCCTCGGAACACAAGAGACCGAAAGGTCAAGCATGAATCGCATGGTGATGTGACTGGCATTCAGAATATCTACCTCTGGAGCTATATCATCGGCCGTGACAATCGGGGTGATATAGTGACATGGGATCATGTGATCACTAAAACGAATGGAGGGATGTTCATTTTGAGTGGGAGCCCTATTAATTTTAGTTTAAGAGTAAATTTAAAACTTGAGATCAGTATATTATTAACATGGTCTAAACTCTTTGCAAATCCATTGTGGATATATCGCTGATATGTCGTAAACGTATCTATAATTTTTTATGTTCCATGCTTGTTTAGTATTTACTTTGCTTTGCTTTGTCTACACTTTGAGGTATTTTTATATGGTTTCTGGTACTAACCTATTAACAAGATGCCACAGTGCTAGTTGCCTGTTTTCTTCTGTTTTTGGTTCCAGAAAGGCAGAAAATCAATATTCTCGGAATTGTACGGGACAAAAGCCAAAGTCAATATTTTACCGTGGGGAACACGGAGCCTGAATACGAAACGAAGGAGAGCCACCAGGGGGCCACCCCCCTGGCTGCACGGCCAAGGTGGTCCCACGCCTGGGGGTGCGGCTGCCCTGGCAACACCCCTGCCTCGCCTCTTCGCCTATAAAGACCCCCTGATGCCTAAACCCTAAGTACCCGATCAATATTCCATGAAACTGTCTGTAGTCGTCGCCACCATCGTCCCTAGATCGAGGGGGGTCTGAAGCTCTTCCCGGCACCCTGGTATGAAGCGTGAGTAGTTCCACCCTTGACTATGGGTCCATGTAGTAGCTAGATGGTTGTATCTCCTCCTTTGTGCTATCATGTTTAGATCTTGTGAGCTCCGTTCATGATCAAGATCTCATCTATTTGTAATCATGCATGTTGTGTTTGCGGGGATCTGATGGATATTGAGATTACTATGTCAGATTGATTAATGGTTTTGTATTATTGATTCTATCATGTTTGTGTTGTTTGAGATCTTGCATGCTCTCCGTTTCTAGTAGATATCTTGGCCAAGTAAATGCTAGTGACTCCAAGAGGGGGTATTTATGCTCGATAGGGGCTCATGCCTCTATTTAATCTAAGGGAAGTGACAGAAATCTCTAAGGTTGTAGATGTGTTGTTGCCACTAGGGAGAAAACAATGGTCTCTTGTTCATGGAACAAGTGGATTGTTTACCTTACACACTTTGCTTAAAGCAGTTATCTGTTGCTTGCAACTTAATACAAGAGGGGGTTCGGATGATAACCCGAAGGTGTATTTCTAGTCATAGATGCAGTTGGATGGCGGTCTATGTATCTTTTTGTATTTCCCAATCGAATCTCATAGGATCATGAATGTCTAGTATTGCATTGTTATGCCTTGCTCAGTCCTGTCAATTGCCCTGCTGTAATTTGTTTACCTAGCATGCTATGTTTGTTTATCTAAGGAGAACACCTCTAGTTAACTATGGACCCCGGTCCAATCTTTACCGTACCATTGATACATCTTCCACTGTTACTGTTTACTTTATGCAAACCACTATTACCTTCCACACCATACAATTAATCCTTTGTTACAGCAAACCGGTGAGATTGACAACCTCACTGTTTGTTGGGGCAAAGTCTTGAGTTTGTGTTGTGCAGGTCTCCAAGTTGTTAGCAACACCTTTGAGTCATTTCCTTCCCCCTACTGGTTCAATGACTTCGGTTTCTTACTGAGGGAAAACTTGCTGCTGTGCTCATCACACCTTTCTCTTGGGGTTTCCCAATGAGACGTTGACAACACGCCCATCATCAAGCTTTTCTGGTGCTGTTGCTGGGGAGGCTAAGGACGTCTTCACAAGGGGAGTCCTTCACAACCTTTCTCTTTACTTTGTTTTTGTTTTGCTTAGTTTCTTTTGCTTGGTTTTGTTTGCCTCTTTTTTATCAAAAAATCAAAAAAAAAGTTTAGTTTGGTTTTCTTTCCCTTATCAAAAACACAAAAAAATAGTTCCTGCCTTAGTTGTGTTGCTGTTGGCTTGCTCCAATTTTGCCAAAATGAACTCTGCTGAGAACACCAAGTTGTGTGACTTCACTAGCACAAACAACAATGATTTCCTTAGCACTCCTATTTCTCCACCTGCTCCTGATGCTACCTTTTATGAAATTAAGCCTACTTTGTTGAATCTTGTGATGAGAGAGCAATTTTCTGGTGCTAGTTCTGATGTTGTTGCTGCCCACCTCAATAACTTTGTTGAACTTTGTGAGATGCAAAAATATAAGGGTGTAGATGGAGATATTATTAAGCTCAAGTTGTTTCCTTTCTCCTTGAGAGGAAAAGCTAAAGAATGGTTGCTATCCTTGCCTAGAAATAGTATTGATTCTTGGATTAAGTGCAAAGATGCTTTTATTGGAAAGTACTATCCTCCTGCTAAGATTATATCTATGAGAAGTGATATTATGAAATTTAAACAACTTGATAATGAACATGTTGCTCAAGCTTGGGAAAGAATGAATTTTTTGGTTAAGAATTGTCCCACTCATGGACTTACTGATTGGATGATTATCCAGACTTTTTATGCAGGTTTGAACTTGTCTTCAAAAAACCTATTGGATTCAGCTACTAGAGGTACCTTTATGACCATCACCTTGGGTGCTGCAACAAAACTCCTTGACAATATGATGGTTAATTATTCCGAATGGCACACTGAGAGAGCTCCACATGAAGAAACCTCCTCTTTGAGTGATAAGATTGATGTTATCATGGCTATGCTTGTTAATGGGAAAGCTCCTTTAGATCCTAATAATGTTCCCTTAGCCTCTTTGGTTGCTCAAGAAGAGAAAGTTGATGTGAACTTCATTAGAAACAACAATTTCAACAACAATGCCTATAGGAATAATTTTCATAGTAACAACAATTATAGGACTTATCCTCCTAATAATGGCAATACCTATGGAAAATCCTACAACAATACTAGAAGTACCCCCTCTGAACTTGAAGTCATGCTCAAAGACTTTATTATTAAAGAAACCACTTTCAACAAGACTATGGAGGAAAAGCTTTTGAATGTTGAGAAAAATATTTCCTCTTTGTCTGAAGCACAGTTGACATGGTTATACCCTACGGGTACGTAACTTCAGCATACCTAGTCCAGCCCAAGGAAGGCCCACTGCAGGCATACGCTGGCCCATGAAGATTTTCGGGTGACCAAGGCCCAAGACATCTTCGGATCCTTGGAGAACAAGACTAGTTTAGATAGGAAACTCAAAAGGGCAAACGCCCTAGAACTTGTAACCGACTAGGACTATGCCCGGAACCTGCCTAAGTCTATATAAAGGCCAGGAGGGCACGTCCTAGGGCAACTCAACCAACCTCGACTCATACTTTCGCACACGCATCCACGCCAGATCGAATCTGCGCACCCTGTAACCTTCGGTTCCGCCGTAATCAAAGAGCAGACAAGCAGGAGTAGGGTTTTCCCTCCGGGGGCCTGAACCTGGGTAAATCTCGTGTCCCCTGGTTGCTTGTCTGTTAACCGTGCCACGATCTCCAGCATCCCCATCTTCTCCAAAACCCAAGTCCATAACAATGGGCATTGACGAGATTAAACCTCGTCAATTGGCGCCGACCGTGGGGATTGGGGCTGCTGATTGTGCGGTCGTGACGGTTCCGACCCGATCGATCTACAACTCTGCGACGACGGAGAATCACCTCCTCTTCGGCACTTTCGACTTCACCGCCCACTCGCCGGCCACCATGAAGGATTTCGAGCCCGTAGGCGACGGACTCAAGATTTTGTTCAGGAGCTTCTGCTTCCAGGTGGGACAAACTAGTACCCTCCGCCTCCCTGAGCGGGTGCCCGTGCCATCAATTAGGCCCGCTTCATGGGCTCCACACCCCGTGCTACGCACGTCGCCATCAACAGATGAGTTCCATAGCAGCAGCAGCTGTAACTCTGATCTGTGCGGTCCACCCTCGGATGAAGGGACCTACGGTTCCGGATCCGAAAGCTGCGGAAGCAGCCAACCAATCTGCAGGCGCTATCTGTGCGCCGCAGTCATCCAGGCCGACGAGGAAACGCCTAACCCGCCGCCCAACCCCAACCCGCAGGACGGAAACGGCGAAAACGGGGAAAACAGAGGCCACCTCATCCAACTTAGCAAAGAAGGATGGGTCGAAGCACGCCACGCCGTCGCAGGCGAAATAGTCCTACCTCTGGACTGCCCACGTGATCTGCTGAGGGCATACCACTACCTCCTCATCGAGGAACACAAGAAACAAGTCGAGATGCAGAAGACGCTCGACAAACGCAAGCAAGCAGCCTCTGAATCCAGCGCGCGATGAGCTGTGCTCTCTGCCATGGAACCTGGCTCTAGCACAAACAGAAATCAGGGAAACAAGCACCATTATCGGATGGAAAACATGGACCCCAAGGAGCGGCGTGACGTGACCCGAACTCTCCACACATCATTCATGGATATGGACGCTGACGGCAACATCACCCCGAAGACGCCACAAGCAGCGATCATGGCAGCCACTGCGTATCTCGCAGCTCACCCACCTCCGGAGGGGGACCCGAAAAGGGCCGTGCATAAATCCGCACTCACCGGACTAGGACTAATCGGAGCTGCGCTCCACGAAGACGCTCCTGCGGAGCCGAAGAAGAAAGCTCCAGCCAGGCGCGACCGGAGCCCCACACCCTCATCCGAAGAGGAAGAGGAGCACGATCTTCCTCGAAGGAAGAAGAGCTCCAATCGCCACAAATGCGACTACGACGCCAGAGAAAATCTTACACAGCGCAAGATCGACAAAGCACGCGCCAAACGCGCATGCTCGTCTGAATCTGAGATGGACGAAGACGAAGGAGAACTCTGCGGGGCTCGATGCTTCAGCAGATCCGTCCGGCGAACGCAGATGCCACGCAACTTCAAGCTTCCTTCGGATACTCCGAAGTTCAACGGCACACAAGATCCAAAGTCCTGGCTCAGTGACCATCTGTCATCCGTCAAGCTTCACGGAGGCAACAAAGAAACCGCCATGCAATGCCTTCAGCTGCAGCTGACAGGCGCGGCGCGAGTCTGGCTCAGCAGCCTATCATCAGGATCCATCCGAAGCTGGGAGGAGCTTTCTTACAGCTTCATCCGAAACTTCAAAGGCACCAGCAAGAGGCCCGCCTCAATCGAAGAATTGCGAGCCTGCACTCAAAGAACGGGTGAATCTATTCGCTCATACATTCTACGCTGGTCTACGACCAAGAACTCCGCAGCACACATCTCCGAAGAGAGGGCCATCGACGCCTTCAGGGACGACGTCAAGCGCCCAGACTTCAAGGAGGAACTTGGGCGTGTAAAGCCCAAGACACTCGATCACCTCATGGAAATCTCCAACAGTTGGGCAGACGGCGAAGATTGCATCCAGCGACCGCAATCAGATGAAGAGGACGACTACGGCCGAAGACGCGAACGCCGCAGCAAGAGGAGATCGCGCGTCTACGAGGACCGCGATGGACCCGACATGGTCGCGGCCGGCTACGCCGACCGCCGTAATGACAACAGCCGCAACAGCGGAGGATATCGCAGCGGAAACTTCCGCGACAACGGACGACCAACACAGTCGTGGCAACGCCGCGACCGCGACAACGGACCCTCAGCATTCGACAAACTTTCGGGTCCATGCACCATCCACTTCTACATCGACAAACAGGATGGCAAAAATAAAGCCAGCCACATGCTCAAGGATTGTCGCGAGTTCCAAAAACTCAGCGAAGGCATGATGCAGATGAGGCAACAATGTCCAATCCCTGCGTTCGGAAACACACCTGCGCCAGGTGAAATAGCACACGGAGCTCCTCCACCGCCGCCTATTGGAAGCCAAAACCAACCAGTCGCACCAGCGCAAAACAACACCGGGGTCCCATATCCCCCATCAAAAGGAGCACTCAATATGATACAGAAGGGACGCCCCACAAATAGGGTGCAGAAGAAAATCACCCGACAAATCAACTTGGCCGTGGCAACTCCGCCTGCAATCCCTGAGTACCTCAGCGGATCGGAGTCCTGCATCACATTCACCCGCGCGGATCACCCTTGCCAGATCCCTCCCCAGGTCATGCTGCCCTGGTGCTGGAGGCGCAGATCGGAGGCTTCGAGATGAGTCGCGTCTTCATGGACGGCGGCAGCGGCATCAACCTAATGTTCGCAAGCACTCTAGCAGCTATGCGGATCCCGCAATGCAGCCTGGAACAATCAGACACAACGTTCCATGGCATTGTCCCAGGGAAGGGCATCTTCCCCCTGGGCAAAATAGGGCTCGACGTCATCTTCGGGAAGCCGGACAACTTTCGGCAGGAGCGCCTAGAATTCGAAGTGGTAGACTGGCCATCGCAATACCACGCCATCCTGGGACGTGTAGCATTCGCACGGTTCCTGGCCGTCCCACACTACGCATACTTGCTACTCAAGATGCCAGGACCACGAGGCGTCATCACAATCCACGGGAGCTTCACCCGATCGGACCAATGCGACAGGGATTTCAACAAAATCTCCCAGTCCTTCGGCATGCAAGACGAGCTCGTAAGGCTCCGCGAGGAGACGGACAATGGGCTACCCCCAGTCACAAGGCAGAACGCACCCGACATGTCCTTCGACTCCACCGTCAACACCAAGAAAGTGAAAGTCCATCCGACAGATGCCTCCAAGATGGCGCTGATCGCCAACGACCTCAGCACCGCATAGGAAGGCGCGCTCGTCGAATTCCTCCATGAGCGCTGGGAAATATTCGCCTGGTGTCCTGCGGACATGCCAGGAGTTCCCAGGGAATTCGCCGAGCACGCACTCAAAGTCTTCCCAGACACCAAGCCAGTCAAGCAGTCTATCCGAAGATTGTCGGAGCCACGAGCCGAAGCTATCGGCAAGGAGATCAACAGATTACTCGCAGCAGACTTCATACGGGAAATCAAGGAAAGTGAGTGGCTGGCAAATACGGTGATGGTCCCGAAGAAGGACACGGACATCATGCGGATGTGCGTAGACTTCACGTCACTAAATAAACACTGCCCTAAGGACCACTTCCCTCTTCCTCGGATCGACCAAATCATCGATTCAACTGCAGGTTGTGAGAAACTCTCCTTCCTCGACGCCTACTCAGGCTATAACCAGATTCGACTCAAGGTCGAAGATCAAGAGAAAACGGCGTTCATCACACCGTTCGGAGTATACTGCTACAACACAATGCCTTTCGGGCTAAAGAACGCGGGTGCCACGTACCAGCGATGCATGCAGGCCTGCCTCAAGGACCAGATCGGTCGCAACGTCCAAGTCTATGTCAACGACATAGTCATAAAAACCAAGGAGGCAAGAACACTTATCGACGATCTCCGCGAGACGTTCGACAACCTTGATCGCTACAGGATCAAGCTCAATCCAGAAAAATGCGCCTTCGGCGTCCCCTCGGGTCAGCTGCTCGGATACTTCATCTCTCAACGAGGGATCGAAGCGAACCCGAACAAAATCAAAGCTATCATGACAATGGAGAAGCCAAAAAACCTCAAGGGCGTTCAGCAGCTCGCAGGGCGAGTAGCGGCACTAAGCAGGTTCATCAGCCGCATGGGCGAGAAAGCCCTACCATTCTACCAGCTGCTACGCAAGGCAGACAAATTCGAGTGGACACCAGAAGCAAACGACGCATTCGAAAGCCTCAAGCGGCTCCTCTCTACCTCGCCTGTTTTGGTCACGCCAAAAGAGCGCGAGCCCTTGTTACTATACATAGCAGCCACACACCAGGTGGTCAGCACAGCACTCGTGGTCGAACGACCCGAAGAAGGCAAGACCCACGGGGTACAACGCCCAATTTACTACCTCAGCGAGGTTCTCACTCCAACAAAACAGCGGTACCCGCACTACCAGAAGCTAGCCTATGGCGTATTCATGACGGATCGACGACTGAGCCACTACTTCCAGGAGCATCAGGTGATGGTCGTCAACGAGGCGCCCCTGAACAGCATCCTGAATAACCCAGAGGCCACAGGACGCATGGCCCTGTGGGGCATTGAACTATCACCCTTGGACATCGTCTACGAGAAGCGACACGCAATCAAATCTCAAGTCCTTCTGGACTTCCTGGTGCACTGGATGGAGCTGCAGCTGCCTGACACCCCAGACATGTCGCAGTCCTGGACAATGCATTTCGACGGCTCCAAACGCGAAGCCGGAGCAGGGGCAGGAGTCATACTGACCTCCCCGCAAGGTGACAAGATGAAGTACGTCCTTCGGATGAAATTCAGAGCCTCCAACAACGAGGCCGAATATGAAGCCCTGATTCATGGCATGAAGATGGCAAAAATCTGCGGCGCAACGCGCCTGGTCATCTACGGTGACTCCAACCTTGTCGTATAGCAAACGATGAATGAGTGCGACGCACACGCCGAAAATATGATCGCGTACCGGGCGCTATACAACGCACTCGAAGGAGAATTCGACGGCTGCGAACTTCGGCACGTTGGAAGAGAGAGCAACGAGGAGGCCGATAGACTCGCCAACATCGTCTCCACTTGTGCCAAGGTACCACCAGGTGTGTTCCTCGAACAGATCTGCGTGCCATCGATCAAGCGGAAATTCCCTAAAAGATCACCCGAAAAAGCAGAGCACTCGGGGGCTACGCTACCCGAAGGTCAGGAAGGACCCGAAAAGTTGGATACCGAAGTTGCCATGGTCAACCTGATGCAGGTCATGGCAGTCTAAGAAACTTGGACACGTCCATACCTCCAGTTCCTGACAAACGGAGAATTGCCTGATAGCCCGACGGATGCCCGACGCATATCTCGTCGGTCAAAAGCCTTCACCATCATCAACGGCGAACTATACAAACGCAGCATCACGGGTGTACTACAACGGTGCGTCACCATCGACGACGGCAAGGCCATACTCCAAGATATACATGAAGGCATATGCGGCCACCACGCAGGCAGCCGCTCCCTTGTCGCCAAAGCTCTGTGAGGAGGGTTCTACTGGCCAACGGCCATGAGTGATGCGAAGGACATCGTCCGCAGATGCAACGGATGCCAGCGGTTCGCCGACAAACCGCACACACCTGGGTCCGAACTACGACCCATACCCATAGCCTGGCCTTTTGCCCAATGGGGCCTCGACATGATCGGCAAACTGCCAAAATCCTCACAGGGAGGACACGTTTTCCTCCTGGTAGCAGTCGACAAATTCACCAAGTGGATCGAAGCCATGCCAGTCACCAACCAGAAGGGCACAACCGCCGTCAAGTTCTTCGAATCCATTTTCTACAGATTTGGCGTACCGCACAACATCATCACCGACAACGGATCGAACTTCATCTCCGTAGAATTCCAGGACTTCTGCGAAGGCCTCGGGATGAATATCACGTATGCCTCAGTGGCACACCCGCAAACAAACGGGCAGGTGGAAAAGGCCAACGGCCTAATCGGCGCTGGCATCAAGAAGCGCCTCATGAGCTCACTCGAGCACAAAGCTGGAAACTGGACGAAAGAGCTACCGTCTGTCCTATAGAGCTTACGTACTACGCCAAACAGCTCCACCGGCTACACACCGTTATTCATGGTTCACGGAGCCGAGGCAGTGCTACCAGCCGAAGTACGCCATCAGGCTCCACGAGTCATAGCGTACAGCGAAGCCGAGTCCACGACCGCGCTCGAAGATGTCGTCGACACACTCGACGAAGCACGGGATATAGCAGCAGCTAGATCAGCGGTGTACCAGCAAAGTCTCCGCAACTACCACAGCCGTCGGCTGCGCCCAAGGTCCTTCGTCGAAGGAGACCTCGTCTTGCGACTCAAGCAAAAGCGCCCAAACAAACTCGATTCACCATGGGAAGGACCCTACGCCATCACCGAGGTCATCCCAGGTGGCGCCTATCGCCTCAAGCACGTGGAGTCTGGAGTCGCATACTCCAACCCATGGAACGTCTCGCACCTGCGACGATTCTACCCGTAGCAACCTACCCCTTATTTTTACTTTCAATAAGGCTTTCAGCCAAGGCTATTCAGCCGAACCATGTACCTCCTCCATTACGATATAAATAAAGCTAAGTGTCTCGCTCCCAACCTTCGGTTGACTATTTTCTGCAACTTTACTACATGCTACAAACGCACTCGGGGGCTCCCCCCACCTCACGATTTCATCGACTGAGGACCAAACGTGTACACCTGAGTAGCTGACTACGTCAGGCAAACGAAAAGGACACGTACTCAATCAAAGCACTGGGTGCTCACACACATGCAAACCTTTACAACAAAGGGCACATACACGCCCAGCCGCAATATACAAATTTTACATCTATCTGTTTATTTTCAGGTCCTATCTACTCTGAAGAATAACCTGCGCACGCTGCTCAAACAAGTCTACAATTTGCTCGGCATACTGCCTTACAGCCGCGTAATGCGGACGCATGTTCCACTCGCCACCATCTGGTCGAGGAGGTGGCCCGGTCCTTGGAGAACAAGACTAGTTTAGATAGGAAACTCAAAAGGGCAAATGCCCTAGAACTTGTAACCGACTAGGACTATGCCCGGGACCTGCCTAAGTCTATATAAAGGCCAGGAGGGCACGTCTTAGGGCAACTCAACCAACCTCGACTCATACTTTCGCACACGCATCCACGCCAGATCGAATCTGCGCACCCTGTAACCTTCGGTTCCGCCGTAATCAAAGAGCAGACAAGCAGGAGTAGGGTTTTCCCTTCGGGGGCCTGAACCTGGGTAAATCTCGTGTCCCCTGGTTGCTTGTCTGTTAACCGTGCCACGATCTCCAGCATCCCCATCTTCTCCAAAACCCAAGTCCATAACAATGGGCATTGACGAGATTAAACCTCGTCAACAGTCT
Organism: Avena sativa; assembly: GCA_916181665.1. Classification (NCBI taxonomy): domain Eukaryota; kingdom Viridiplantae; phylum Streptophyta; class Magnoliopsida; order Poales; family Poaceae; genus Avena; species Avena sativa. The sequence continues at coordinate 143,601,394 of OV702285.1, read as the reverse complement.
TCTTTGATTAATAAAATGGTTTCTAAACCTAAAACTTTGGAAAGTACCTTTGCTGCTACTCATGCCATACAAGTTACTATGATGAAAATGTTAGACTGTTAGCCCAACTACATGCTAAGTGGGAAAGAGAAGCTAAAATTTCTAGAAAAAATAGTGTGTGCACTATCACCACCACCAATATGGATGCCACTAAACCACAAGAAGTCCCTATTCCTCCTACCACGATGCCTAAGCCCAATGAGTCTACTACTAGTGATGCTCAGTTTGATTTTGATCTTGATGGTTGCAATATTTCTGAAGTGATTATGTTCCTACAAAAGCTTGCTAGAAGTCCTGATGCTAGTGATTTGCATGTAGCTTTCACCAAACACATTACAGATGCTCTTATTAAAATTAAGGAAGATAAGATGAAACACAAAGATTATATTCCTAGGAAAGTAGAAGATAGTTGGGAACCCATTATTAATATGCAAGTGAATGACTTTGATCTCAAAGCTTCATGTGACCTTGGTTCTAGTGTCTCTATTATTCCTAGAAAGATTTATGAAATGCTTGATTTGCCACCTTTGGAAGATTGTTATTTGGATGTCCCACTTAATGATAATGCTAAAAATAAACTCATGGGGAGTGTTAGTGATGTTCTTATTATGGTTAACTATGCTTATGTTCCTGTTGATTTCTATGTTTTGGATGTTGAATATAATGCTTCTTGTCATATTACTTTGGGATACCTTTTCTTAGAACTGTTAGTGCCATCATTGATATGAAAGAAGACACCATTAAATATCAATTTCCATTCAAGAAAGGCATCGAACACTTACCTATGAGGAGATAGAACTTGCTTGTTGTTCCTCCTTTGAAATCAAGGTTTTATGTTAATGCTTCTTCATTTGAAAACACTTGATTCTTGCTTCTTGTGCCTAACTTAAAGGAGTTAAAGAAAAGTACTTGTTGGTAGATAACCCAAGAGTTTTCTTGAGTCTTGGAAGTTATTACTTCAGTAATGACCTCTCCTTATCCTTTTTGTTTGCTTTTTGTGCCAAGAATAACCTCTAGTGAGAGGGAAGTAAGATTTGGGGAGTTGATGTCCCAAAACAGATTTCTGTGCTCCACCGTAAAAATTCGTGAGGAATCTCTATAAGTAGGATTGAGATGATATTTTGCTAAAATCCCCCAGTATGTTAGCTAACTTTCGTTAGTTCAACACTTTTTGATTTGAGCAATAGAAGATCTTCGAAAAAATCGGTTTCTACCTGCTGGTCTGTTTTGACAGATTTTTGCCATTATTTGCATTTGCTTCTTATTGATTTATTTTTGGGTTATTTTTGGGAAATTGAGCTTTTTGAGGGAATTTCTACAGTAGATTGTGTTTTTAGTGAAAGTTTTTCTGTTCTAAAGCTAAACCCAAGGGTCTATTATCTTTTGAATACACTAATGTTGCTAATGAAGATTGTGTGAAGTTTTGTATGAAAGAAAAATTTCAGGTGTAGAGAGAGAATGATGTAATGAGATGAAGAAGTGGACAAAAGCTCAAGCTTGGGGATGACACCCCGTGTCACCCCAAGAAATATTCAAAAGGTACATGCATCAAAGCTTGGGGATGCCTTGGCATCCCCTTCTTCATCAATAAAAAGCTCATGTCTTTCTAGACACTTCGTTTTTATTGTTTCATGCACTATTGTGTTGTTCTTGGAGCGTCTTAGTTTTCATTTGGTTTTCTTAGTTTGCTTGAATAAAGTAGTTTGGACCCCTGTTCTCGCTATGTTGTTTCAAATAAGTTGATTGGTGTTGGAGAGGAGTAGAAAGTTCGTGCTTGAGTAGTACAAGAGGAGCTTGCTTTGACTCTGACTTAGACTTTATCATGTCATGCTAGGTGTTGTTTTGACCTTATGCTTAGTGATTATTGTTGTAGCATGACTTGTTCCAAACAATTGGGATTTGTTAGTGTGCCTTGAAGGAATCATGCGTTGTTTTAGCATATAAAAGCATAGTAATGCGGTATTCTCCTTTGATGCTTTGTTTGGGTTGACTTGGCACATGCTCACACCATGTTATGACTATGAACAAGTCACCATAGTCTCTATGATCATTTAGTCCTTGACTTGTTGTACCACTTTATGCTTTGATTAGTAATGTTTTGTCGCTCTGCATGATTATGGCCATTATTGCTCTCTTAGTTGGTCGCTCCCAGTCTTTTGCTAGCCTCCACTTGTATGAGTAAGCTCTACTCGTGCATCCAACTCCCAAGAAACCAAGTTATTCCAAAGTGTACACTATAAATTCCTATGCATGGTGTGTTACACCATTCCAAGTATATTCTTGTTTTCATTTATGTTCCAATTAAAAAGTATTTTGTTATGTGAAAACTTAGTGATTAAAGCTCTCACGAACTTGATGGCACACTTTACTTTTCTTGCCCCTAATAAAATTGAACCATTGTGTCATCTATGTTGTATATGCTTACACTTATACGTTGGAATTAGCAGAACCGTGTTGTCACGGGGAATGCTTTCAACATTACACTTGTACTTTGTATACAATTGATATCATGTTGTTTTGTCTATGGATGTCGTCGGTGTGAAATGAAAGGGGAGCTTGTAAGTCCATGGAGTTATGTATGTGTGTTAGAGAAACGCCTGGGCCGCTAGCCTAAGCCATGCTTAATCATGGTGGAAACTTGCAGCATCACCATAATGACATCGATGAAGCATTCTTCTTATATATAAAAAAGAGATTGAGAAAAATAAAAAAATATGAGAAAAGAGTAAATAGAGAAAAAAGCACCATATTCCCATGGTAAATAATAAGAATGCTGAGATGCTCATTGTCTGTTTGCCTTGTCATTTTGGTTATGGGATAGCTCCTGTACCATGTGCAAGGGGTACCCCGTTAGCGGTTCTCTATGATACACATGTACTTACTATGGCAAGAACTTGGAAGTAACTAAACTTGAGTAGAATGAGGAGCGGCCCTTGTATTCAAGGGACATGAGATTGCCAACTTATACTTTGTCAAGCATATACTCCATAGTTTGTTCACTTTAACCTTAATCACTTCAAGATGCTTATGATAGGGGCAATGAGAGTTGAAATCTAACAATTACCATAATTTTTGGAAGCTCTTTATGAAACTTGAAATCCCTGCTTCCCTTTATGAAGGGCCTTTCTTCCACCATTATACTGAGTCTCCACCTTCTATCCTTAGGCACCAATTAAGAGAGCATAGTTGCCATTCTTAGTCCTATGTGCATTGTTGAAAGGATACAGATGTCGCCTAGAGGGGGTGAATATGCGATTAAAATTTTTCCGAGAGGGGCTCAACAAAGGCGGAATAAAACTAACGTTTACTTTGTTAAGAACAACACCTATGTGCACCAACAACTTATGCTAAGAAAGACAAACAACTATGTGATAGCAAGATATATACTTCAAGCACGAAGGCTATCACAAAGTAAAGTGCATAAGTAAGAGCTCGGGTATAGAGATAACCGAGGCACGCGGAGACGACGATATTTTACCGAGTTCCTCCCAACATGGAGTACGTCTCGTTTGGAGAGGGGGTGGTATCTAACCACCTATGCCACAAAAGTCCTCCCTTATTCTTCGGTGAATCTCACCCCAATGGGATCGATCCACACTCCCACTATCAGTGCACTTGTCGATGGCAACCGGAACCTCTCACAAGGTTGGGGCACTTCTCCACAACTTAATTGGAGGCTCCCAAAAAATGCCACCAAGGCCACAAAACCGTCTAGGGTTCCAAGAACCCAAGAGGGACAAGCTTCAACGAATATCACGAACCAAATCCTCCGAAGAGAACTCAAACCGATGCACCGAATGCAAATGGCAAGAACACCACAAAGGTGCTCCAATCCCTCACTCTCAAGTTCCAACAAAGCTACTAAATCTATTGGGGAACAAGAGAGGAGGAATCAAATAGGAACACAAAATCCCCCAAAATCTAGATCCCAAGGATACACTCACAAGAGATGTTTTGGTTTGGTCAAAACATGGATCTAGATCTCCTCTCTCTTCCACTCAAATATGGGCAAGAATCATTGGAGGGGAAGAGATTAATCAAGATTTTAGAGTGAGAGCAAATGGGGACAAAGCTTAGACAAATAGAGGAGGAAGAAGCAACTCGAAACGATAAAGGACAAAGGGGTTAAATAGAGGCCCCAGAAAATCTGCCCGCTGGGGCTCTTTTTCGGTCTGGGCCGGTAGTACCGGTTTTGGCCGGTACTACCACCCGCGAGCACACAGCGAAGAGGCCCAGCAAGGGCAGCAACTGGCAGCCAATCAGCGAGCGGGGGAACCTGGGGCGTAGCGGCCACGCACGTGCAAGCAAGCGACGAGGAGAGCAGGCGCAGGAAATCAGTGGCGAAAACGCACGTGCGCACACGCGAGGGAGCAACACAGCATTGAGACAGAGCGGCAGCGGGCCTACGCGGCAGCAAGGCGAGCGGGAGCCAGGGCGAGTGCGCGCGCGAGGCGGGACAGACGTGAAGGGAATATGCCCTGAGAGGCAATAATAAAGTGTTTATTATGTGTATTCCAAGTATATGATAGATGTTTATTTTGCATGCTATAATTGTATTAATACGGAAACGTTGATACATGTGTGTTTAATAAACAAACAGAAAGTTCCTAGTTATGCCTCTCTCATAAACTAGCTCGTTGATTAACAAGATGATCAAGGTTTCCTGATCATGGACATTGGATGTTGTTAATAACGAGATCACAACATTAGTGTAATGGTGTGATGAACATTCATCCGAAGTATAGCATTATGATCAAAGTCATTGAGTTTATATTGCTATAACAACTTACGGAGTGATCCTAATCCTTAGACCATGAGATCATGTCAATCACTAACACCAGAAGAGTTTCTTGATAACATCAAACGTCACACCGTAACAAGGTGATTATAAAGATGGGTTCAGAACTAATAAAGTGTTATGTTGAGGCCCATGGATCGTGGAATTTTTTCATCCTGATGACGTATAGATATACTCTAGGCCCTCTCGGTGATATCACATTGGTTAGCTTGCAAGCAAGTGATTTGATCACTAGAATGTTATATCACGGGAACAAGAAAAGAGTGCATGTCAGTAACGAGATCAAACTAGATATGGAGATACCGATGATCGAATCTTAGACATGTAATATATCGTGAAACAAAGGGATTAAGATACTAGCGTAAAAGGTTTCGACGATCACGAGAAAGTCATCGTTGAATGTGTGGGAGTCAGTATGGGTCTCCAGATCCCGCTTCTGATTATTGATAGGAGAAAGGTCTCGATCATGTCTGCATTATTGGTAAACCGTAGGGTGACACTTAAGAGACACCGACATCCAATTGGATCAAAAGTTTCATGCCGGAAAGAATAACAAGCGCAAGAATTTATTTCACTAGATACCGAAACAAGTTTTCGGGTGAAATTGCAGAAAGTGTTTTTGCATGTGAAATGAAATACTAGCAAGGGGTTATATGTGAATGTTTGTCATTAAAGTAATTGACAAAATTCTGAATAAATAAAAGGAGTTTTATTTAATGAGAGTTTGCATTAAATTTGGTGGAAATTTAGTAGCAATTTTGAGTGGTATTTTGAGTGGAGGGAATTGAAGGGGTTTTTGTGAGTGCAGTGTCCACCCACATGAATGAGGGGAGGGAAAGGGGGCATCCCCATGCGCTGGCCACCCATTGGGGTCCCCCCTCTCCTATAAAAGGCACCCCCCTCCTCACTTCTCACTCACACCTCCTCGTGAAGGATCTCTCTCCCCCTCTAGAATTTATCCCCCATGGTCTCGGACTAGCGAGATACATGTTCCCGGTGGCTATTCGGCAAGAAAGAGTTGTTCTTACGCTGCATCGCTGGAGCGAGGAGGCGGAGGTTGCTCGGTGCCTCGGACGTGTGTGCGAGCACGGATGCGCCGCTAAGTTGCGGTGCTAAGGACTTCTTCTCGATCTTGAGATCGGCAAGAGATCGTCTACATCAACCACGAGTTTAACTCGTTAAGCTTTGTCGGTCTTCAAGGGTATGTTCTCTACGTATATACATTCGCCCGTTGTTTGTATCTAGTAGATAGATCTTGGTACATAGTTGTTTCCATCGTAGGAAATTTTTTATTTTCTATGCTGCGAACCCTACAGTGGTATCAGAGTCGGATCTATCATATGAGTATGTGGGCGATGATGATCATGTTATTGCTTCTTAGTTGTATGTTGGATATTGGTGGCATAGTGGGATGAAGCGGCCCGGACAAACCTTACATGTCCTCGCACATGACACATGTTCCACGCTTGAAATGCAACTAGTTTGCATAAATGGCTAGCGGGTGTCTGTCTCTCCTACTATAGTCAATATCTAATTTGCAACGAGTTGTCAACAATTTGGTTATCCTCGTTGTGGTTCATGTTCGTAGGTAAGGACGTTTCTATCTTGAAAGCCCTAAGCCACGTAAAACTTGCAATGGATAAATTAGAGGCGTCTAGTTTAGATTGTTGTTGGGCTAGTTTTATGATTTGGTGATGTTGTAAGTAGAAGTATGAGATGATACTCTTACAACACACATAACGTGTAAGTTCCATAGAGCTTGGCCTTACACATAGAGGTATGATAGTGATCATACCACAGTGCACATGATAGTGATCATATGCGGGAACCATATCATTTCACTTATAAACATGTGATGTTTAATATCACCTTATATTGCTTATTTGGCGTTTTATTAGCATAATAAGATGATCCCTCATTTAAATATCAAGATAAGAATGTGTTCTTCCTTAAGTATGCACCGATTATGTTTTCGTTGCTCCAAGACATCACGTGATGATCGGGTGTTCTTGGATCCACGACCATATCTCGGGTGTAAGACAGTTACACACGCGAATACTAAGGTTCTTACTTGGCGAGCCTAGCATGTATAGAGATGGCCTCGGAACACGGACCGAAAGGTTAAGCATGAGTCATATAGTAGATATGATGCCCATTTGATGCTCGCCTTTGAAGCTGCACCGACTCACGTGATGATCGGTAGGGCTGTCAAAAAAGTTTGGGCTTGACAAACTGTGCGAATTCGGCGCGTTAACAGCTCGGCTCGAGCTTGATTCGTCTCTCTAACAAACCAAACTCGAGCCTGTTTTCGAGCTCGCGAGCTTAGTCGAGCCGAACTCAAACAGTTCGATAAAGCTCGTGATTTTTGTACAGCCGCAAAATTGGGACTACTATTATTATTCGATCTATTATAAGACCGCTAAAATAATTATGCTGGCATGTTGGCATTGTATTACTATTATATGAAACTCCAAGCCATTTCTGCTATTCCGTTTTCAAGCTTTACTATTTTCTTAATATGTAGTTGCATGTCGATGTAGTAAAATTTTCTTACCGAGCTTCAACTAACCGAGCTCATGCCTACTCGAGCTTTGGTTGAGCCAAACTCGAGCTTAGATGTAGGCTCGAAGGCCAACCTAGGCTCGCTCGAGCTCGGCTCGAGCTTCTACCGAGCTCGAGCCGAGCCTAACAATGTTCGCTCGAGTTCGGCTCGTTGACAGCCCTAATGATCGGACTTGGTGTAGTGGATTTGGTCCATGTAGTCACCAAAAAGGCACGAGGGGTGTTGTTTTTGAGTGGGAGTTCATTCGTAATGTGGATTAGTTGAACTCAATCTATCATAAACTTAGTCTAAACTTTACAAATTTTGTTGTAGATGGCACCACCTGCTTTTAATTTCAATGTGTTCATGGAGAAAGAGAAACTTGCAACTAATGGTAGCAACTTTACGGAATGGGCCATGAATTTGAGGATTCTCCTCTCTGCTGCACAAAAGCAATATGTGCTAGAAGCGCCGCTAGCCCCCCCCCCCACCGTTTGATGATGCCCCTGACGAGGAGAAGAATGTTTATCAGACTCGTCAGGAGGACCACAACTTAGTTCATTGCGGCATATTATATGGGCCAGAGCCAGAACTTCGAAAGCGTTTCGAAAACGGCAATGCATTTGATACAATGGGTGAGTTGAAAATGATTTTCGACACACATGCTATTGTAGAGAGCTACAATGCTTCAGAAAATTTCTTTAGTTGCATGATGGAAGAGCACAACTCCGTAAGTGAGCATGTACTCAAGATGTCGGGTTACGCCGATAAGCTTGTGTCCTTGGGAATATTGATTCCCATTGACTTAGGCATCCATCGTGTTCTGCAGTCTCTGCCACCTAGCTATAAGAGCTTCGTGATGAACTATAATATGCAAGGCATGAAGAAGTCTCTCCCCGAGCTTCTGTCAATGCTTAAAACTGAGAAGTGGAGATCAATAAGGAACATCAAGTGTTGATGATCAATAAGAACACTGGTTTCAAGAAAGACAAGAAGGGTAAACGGAAGGGAAGTAAGGGCGGCAAGCCGGTTGCCGTGCCTGAAAAGAAGCCCCGAGTTGGCCCTAAGTCTGATACCGAGTGCTACTATTGTAAGGGTACTGGCCACTGGAATCGCAACTGCCCCAAGTATTTGGCAGACAAGAAGGCCGGCAAGGCAAACAAAGGTATATATGATATACATGTTATTGATGTGTACTTGACTAGTGCTCGCAGTAGCACCTGGGTATTTGATATCGGTTCAGTTGCTAATATTTGTAACTCGAATCAGGGGCTGTGGAACAAGCGACCGCTAGCAAGGGGTGAGGTCAAGATGCGTGTTGGCAATGGATCAAGCGTTGATGTGATCGTCGTCGGAACGCTGCCTCTCCACTTGCCGTCAGGATTAGTAATAAACTTGAATAATTGTTATCTGGTGCCAGCACTGAGCATGAACATTGTATCTGGATCGTGTTTGATGCGAAGTGGTTATTCATTTAAATCCGAGAACAATGGTTGTTCTATTTATATGAATGAAATCTTTTATGGTCATGCATCGATGATGAATGATTTATTTATTTTGGATCTCGATAATAGTGTTACACATATTCATAATGTTGATGCTTAAAGGATTAAACTTAATGATGATATATCCGCATATATGTGGCACTACCATCTAGGTCATATTGGCGTTAAACGCATGAAGAAGCTCCATTCGGATGGACTTTTGGAATCACTTGATTTTGAATAATTTGATACATGTGACCCATGCCTTATGGGCAAGATGACTAGAATGTCGTTTTCCGGTTCAATGGAACGGGCGACAGATTTATTAGAAATCATACATTCTGATGTATGTGGTCCAATGAGCGTGTCGGCGCGAGGTGGATATCGTTATTTTCTGATGTATGTGGTTCAAGGGATTTTTGTGAGTGGAGTGTCCACCCACATGAATGAGGGGAGGGCAAGGGGGCAGCCCCATGCGCCAGCCACCCATTGGGGTCCCCCCTCTCCTATAAAAGGCACCCCCTGCTCACTTCTCACTCACATCTCCTCGTGAAGGATCTCTCTCCCCCTCTAGAATTTATCCCCCATGGTCTCGGACTAGCGAGATACATGTTCCCGGTGGCTATTCGGCAAGAAAGAGTTGTGTTTCCGCTGCATCGCTGGAGCGAGGAGGCGGAGGTTGCTCGGTGCCTCGGACGTGTGTGCGAGCACGGATGAGCCGCTAAGTTGCGGTGCTAAGGACTTCCTCTCGATCTTGAGATCGGCAAGAGATCGTCTACATCAATCACGAGTTTAACTCGTTAAGCTTTGTCTGTCTTTAAGGGTATGTTCTCTACGGATATACATCTGCCTGTTGTTTGTATCTAGTAGATACATCTTGGTACATAGTTGTTCCCATCGTGGGAATTTTTTTGTTTTCTATGCTGCAAACCCTACAAGACGAGCGCTGCGCGCGCGAGCGGTGGCAGAAAGCAAGGCGATGCGAGGCTGTTGGGCAGGCCGGTAGTACTAGCCCGCCTGGACGGTACTGTCGGCCAGGACTACTGGGGAAACCAGAAGATGGGCTGCGCGCGCCAGGCGCATCCGGTACTGGGACCGATAGTACCGTATGGCCCAGAAAACATCTTTTCCTTTTTCTTTTTCAAACCGAATAAAAGAAAATATTCAAACGACAATAACTTTTGATTGGTAGCTCTGTTTTACTCGATTCCACTTGCGTTGTAAAGTGGGTGACATTAGCTACCCTATATTGGTTATAACCAAGTGAGAAAGTATCAAGTATAATAATGTGAGATACCTCACTTGGTGAGAAACCGGAAAGCCGCCAAGATCAAAATCGCAACAAGATACAAACAGAAGATCCGATTTTGATGAACGAGAGCTTGTTACGAATATTACCACAAGCTCTAAATCCTCACATGGATAAGATGAAATAATAACCAAATATGATGATGCAAGTATGCAAAGGTTTGAGCTCTCTCCGAATGATATGATCGAGTTACTCATTCGAGAGCCACTCTTGATAGTACGACTATCTATCCTAAACCCGGTCTCCCACTAACAATATGAGACCGGCAAAAGAGAAAACCTATCAAGATAATACCTTTGCCTTGAGCATTCCACTTGATCTTGATGTAGATGATCTTGCCCTTCTCAAGATGGAACGCCTTTCTTAATTCCTCATCATCGATCCATGATCACTGAGGATGGCAAGCATCAAACATGAGATCTTTTATAGATGGTGCATTTTGAGCTTGCGCAACACATCTTCTTCTCATTTCATCTATCTTGAAGCCAACACATGCTCCAAGCAATGCCAATGTACAATTCCTACAAGTACAACTTAATACACACATTAGTCCATAAAGATTGTCATTAATTACCAAAACCACACATGGGGGCCCACATGTTCTTTCAGTTGTCCCAAAACTTATTGATTGATGCATATTGTTGATATTACTTGTTCTTGTGCTATTTGTATCTAGTCACTCTTATGAACTCTCAAGGTCCTATGCATCTATTTGCTACTCCATGAGGGGCAAGCTGAATGCCACTATGCTACGTTTTCTGTATGTGAAACAAACAAACGTTTTTCAATGCATGTTATTCATGATCTTTGTTTGTAGCCTTTCTTGTTGCATGCATAGTTACTTTGTCTTACTGTTAGAACTTCATCTTCCATGTTCATGTTTAGGGTTCTTTGATCCCATCTTTCAATGCTTGCAAATGGTTGGATCTTGATTTTGATGGTGCATGTCACCTCAAAAATTATTATTTTTATCACTTACCTACTCGAGGATGAGCAGGAGTTAAGCTTGGAGATGATTGATACGTCGTAAACGTATATATAATTTTTTATGTTCCATGCTTGTTTAGTATCTAGTTTGCTTTGCTTTGTCTACACTTTGAGGTGTTTTTATATGTTTTTTGGTACTAACCTATTAACAAGATGCCATAGTGCCAGTTGCCTGTTTTCTTCTATTTTTGGTTCCAGAAAGGCAGAAAATTAATATTCTCGGAATTGGATGGGACAAAACCCAAAGTCAATATTTTACCGTGGGGAACACGAAGCCTAAATATGAAACGGAGGAGAGCCACCAGAGGGCCACACCCCCTGGACGCACGGCCAAGGTGGGCCCGCGCCTGGGGGGTGCGGCCGCCCTGGCGACCCTCCTGCCTCGCCTCTTCGCCTATAAAGACCCCCCGATGCCTAAATCCTAAGTACCCGGTCAATATTGCATGAAACCGTCTGTAGCCGCCGCCACCATCGTCCCTAGATCGGGGGGTCTGAAGCTCTTCCCGGCACCCTGCCGGAGGGGATATCATCCCGGAGGCCTTCTTCTTCATCATGCTAGCCTCCGGTATGAAGCGTGAGTAGTTCCACCTTGGACTACGGGTCCATGTAGTAGCTAGATGGTTGTATCTCCTCCTTTGTGCTATCATGTTTAGATCTTGTGATCTCCGTTCATGATCAAGATCTCATATATTTGTAATCATGCATGTTGTGTTTGCGAGGATCCGATGGATATTGAGATTACTATGTCAGATTGATTAATGGTTTTGTCTTATTGATTCTATAATGTATGTGTTGTTTGAGATCTTTCATGCTCTCCGTTTCTAGTAGCTATCTTGGCCAAGTAGATGCTAGTGACTCCAAGAGGGGGTATTTATGATCGATAGTGGGTTCATGCCTCTATTTAATCTAAGGGAAGTGATAGAAATCTCTAAGGTTGTAGATGTGATGTTGCCACTAGGGAGAAAACAACGGTCTCTTGTTCATGGAAAGTGTGGATTGTTTACCTTACACACTTTGCTTAAAGCAGTTATCTGTTGCTTGCAACTTAATACTGGAGGGGGTTCAGATGATAACCCGGAAGTGGATTTCTAGTCATAGATGCAGTTGGATGGCGGTCTATGTATCTTGTTGTATTGCCCAATCGAATCTCATAGGATCGTGAATGTCTAGTATTGTATTGTTATGCCTTGCTCAGTCTTGTCAATTGCGTTGTTGTAATTTGTTTACCCAGCATGCCATGTTTGTTTATCTAAGGAGAACACCTCTAGTGAACTATGGACCCCGGTCCAATCTTTACCATTGATACATCTTCCACTATTATTGTTTACTTTCTGCAAAGCACTACTACCGTCCACACCATACAGTTAATCCTTTGTTACAGCAAACCGGTGAGATTGACAACCTCACTGTTCGTTGGGGAAGAGTCTTGACTTTGTGTTGTGCAGGTCTCCAAGTTGTTATCAACACCTCTGAGTCGTTTCCTTCCTCCTACTGGTTCGATAACCTCGGTTTCTTACTGAGGGAAAACTTGTTGTTGTGCTCATCACACCTTGATCTTGGGGTCTTCCAACGAGGCGTTGAGAACACGCCCATCATCACTCGCCCACCCACCTTCAACATTAGCTCATTCCTAGAGAAGGACAAACTGAAAACCAATGGGTCCAACTTCACCGCCTGGAACCGTACCCTGAGAATCCTCTTGACCCCACTACAAGCTCAACTATGTCTTAGAGGAATAACTACCCGCCAAACCCGCAGATACTGCCACCGAGGACGAAAAGAATGTCTAGCGGTCCAAGGGAGATGATTCCTCTCTCATCCTGAGTGGAATTCTCTATGCCATGGAGCCGGAGCTTCAAAAGCGTTTTGAGAAGATGGTTGCGTTTGCGATCCTTGCGAATCTCAAGGCCATCTTTGCTCCGTAGGCTCGGGCAGAGAGGTATGAAGCTTCCGAGCTCTTATTCTCTGCCAGGATGGAAGAGTATAGTAGTGTGAGCGAGCACGTAGTCAAAATTTCTGGCTACGTTCAACGCCTAAACGCCCTGGATTGCAAAATCCCGGATGAGCTTGCGATTGATAGGGTGATGCACTCGTTTCCCCTATATACAAAGCTTTTGTGATGAACTACAACATGCAGGGGATGGTTAATACCCTTGCTGAGTTTTTCTCCATGCTTAAGACTACTATGGTGGAAATCAAGAAAGGAGCACATGGTGTTGATGGTCAATAATACCACCAACTTTAAGAAGTCGACACATAAGAAGGCTAAGAGGCCTAAGAAGGATGGCAAGCTATTCGCTAATTCTCCTAAGGCTCCGAGGCCCAAGCCCGACGTTATGTTGTACTACTGCAAGGGAGACAGGCACTTGAAGCGCAACTGCCCCAAGTACCTCGAGGACAAGAAAGCTATAAGATCCCTCCTTTATAAAGGAAAGGGATCCCTGTGATTGCAATGCTAGTCCCTGGATCAATGCTAGCATCCACAGTTTAAGATGAAGTACACAGAAACAAAGGTCATTATTAAAGTTATTCTAGAGACAACATAGTCTTTACAACTCCATGGCCACATGCCTATTACAAGAGTTTAAATAAGTAAATAGATAAAAGTCTTCATCTTCATGTGCCACAGGAAAACATGTTGAGTGTAGACTCATGACTCCTAATCCTCATCAGAGTAACCTGCAACATCACAAGTTACAGCCACAGTGGGTCAATACATTGGAATAGTATTGGCAAGTGATACCTTAGTATAATTTAGGTGGACTATATACTATATGCAATTTGTCTAAGTGTAGCTTGGCTTGCTTTGCTCAAAATAGGTTTTGCCTTAGTTGAAAACACTAAGTTTTTCTTTATCAAAACTTTTCCCCAAGGAACCACCAATAGACATTGGAGTCCTTCACCCTTGTTCACCCACAAGTTTTTACTTAGAAATTGGGATGAGGAGATTCTTGATAGCTTCCATGTCTTGATGCTCAAGTTGTCCTTTTTCAGGGACATGGCTAAGTACTTAGATTCTTCCATCTGCAGAGGTTGTGCACTTTCCCCACAAGCCTTGATTTTCACCAAGACAGGACCTTTCAGAAGCCTTCCCTTAGAACAGACGCGCTCCAACCTATCATTCCCACTACCACCAACTGTCCAAATGGCTAAGTTCTAGCAACCTATGTGATCCTGGCAGAGCCCATATTGCCAAGTGGCTGCACTAGAAGCTTCTTAACATTTGGCCTCTCAAATCCCTTTGTTCCTAGTTGGCTTTCCACAAGTGAGATACACAAGGTAAACCATAGAAATGGGCCTTGTGTAACCACTCAACATAAACCATTCCTTCCATTCCACCCAGGTGTTTCATTTACTCAGTTGTTTTATTAGGCAAAACACAAGTCCAAAGACTTAGAAATATTTTTATCATAGCATGTATATTTCACCACCCTTGGTTGCTACTAGCTAGGCTAAGCATGGCATGGATAAGCATCTTAACTTAGAAATTTCCTAGCAATTCTACAATTACTAGGATTTCCCAACATGGCATATAAGTAAAATATAACATGCAATACTTAGCAAAATATTTCTAATGCTTAGTAGAAAACATAGGGATAAAAATATCATGAAGCACCACTTGCCTTGGTAGTTTGGAGAGTAGCTACACTCCTCACAATCACAATCACTATTGGCACCAAAATCTACACATAAAATCATAGCAACAATCACATACAAAATATATATAAACAAAAATATATGAATGCATGCAATATGATATGTGATGGTTTTTAAAACTCTACAAAGCAAGTGTACAGTACTGGTTCATAAACAAGTTCAAAACTTGCCAAACAACATTGATTTAAACTTTAAAACATTTCTTAAACAATTCATATGCTCAAAATAGCCCTACACATGTTTCTGTAAATAAAACCATTTTAACAGAAGCAAAACATTAAACACATTGCATATTTAGAAAGGGCTTGTTCTCCTGATTCCATTGATATAAAATTCATCAAATTTGGACGTGGGGATCAAAAGTTATAGCTAAAACAAATTCAAACAACTAATAGATTCAAATTCTGTTTTTAAACCTAAACTCTAGCCACGCATCATAACCTGATTGGCGCGTACCGGTTCGCGTCGGATCGCGTCTGTGAGCCGTTAGATCTACTTAATCTGCACGGTCCAGATCTGCTCATAACGTTTCGATAAGTGATCTAATTTCACGCGCTGGATCCAGATCCAACGGTCCTGGATCAAACGACCACAGATGGGCGGCGCTGGCGGTGGCTACTGGCGGCGGCGTGCTCGGCCTACGGCGGCGCGGCGCTACAGGTGGCTCTGGGGTCGTCAGAGATTCTTACCAGAATCGTGGTGATGCACTGATGCTCAACCTGGCGACGGCTTGGCAAGGGGCGCACGGACACGGCTGCACTGGCTCGTCGGAGTTGCTGTCAGCGTCGGGCTCGGGTGGACGACGACGTTGGCGACGCTCCTGTTTACCCTAGCACGAACAAACGGCATCAGGAGATGCACAAGACTATGGCGAACACGATCGTGTGAATCAGAGGCGAAGGGGAACAAGGGGCTCACCGAATTTGATCGCCGGAGTTGAGGATGTCATCGGGAGCTTGCTGTGCTTGTCGAAGACGACGACCTGGGGCGGTACAGAAGGAACCAACGGTGTTAGTAGGTGCGCAAGGAAGTGGTGATGTTGTTTGCAAGAACCAGAGAAGAAGGGGCGCACAGGGCTCACCGGGATTGGTCGCCGGAGTGAGCTCTGTCTGCGGCGGTGCGAGGATGATTGCGGGCAGCCTGGGGGTGCTCTGGGCTCGGAGTCTGGGGGGAAATGGGGAGGGGGCAGAGGGAGTTTAAGTAGGCAAGGCGGGGGCGTGATTTACTCCTGCAATCAACGCGAATTGACGAGCGAATCAACCAGGAAACGCACGGCGTGATTTGGGGAAGAACACGTCGCAGGGGGTGTGGAGACGACGACGCTGTGTGGGCCGCGGCTGTCAGCGAGAGAAACAGAGAGGGAGTGGGTCCTGTCTGTCAGTCACTTGGCGGGTGCGAGTGTGGGTGAAGAAAAACGGTTCGCGGGATGGAGTTGCTGGGCTTAGCTAGGCCGGTTGGGCCAGATTCGACTGGAAGCTTATTTTTTTTTCCTTTTTAACCTTTTTCTTTTTCTGTTTGGTTTTTCTGAAATGAATTTCAACTCCAATTCAAATGAGTTTGAATTCAAATCTTCTCTAGGTTTTTATACTGCAAACCTTGCACTTAAATGTGTGTCAAACACTACTGTTTATTCAAAAGACTTTGATCAAATGAAAATAAAAATAAAACCAAGCCTTTATGTGATATATACAATAGGCATAATATTGGTTTTATTTACTCCTTTTGTTTAAAATATTTGCTCAAGCTTTTGAAGGTGCCTAAGTTTGAATTCAAACCTTACTGAACAAAACAAGTACTCTTCTCATTGGAAAATAGCACTAAGGCTAGAGCAGCTTACATGAAATAATAAGCATATATGCTTCTGTTTTTGAAATGTTTTGTTTGAAATGAAAATCATATGATCATGGATGCATGTATGATATGCATGAGTTTGAAACATGATTTTAGGGATGTTACAAAAGCCGACAAGTTTACCGCAAAAGACAAAGGTATATGTGATATACATGTTATTGATGTATTCCTTACAAGCACCAGGAGCAACACCTGGGTATTTGATACAGGTTCTATTGCTCGCATTTGTAACTCCCCAGCAGGAGCTATGGAATAAGCGATGCATGGGGAAGGACAAAGTGACGATGCACGTCGGCAACAGATCAAAGATCGATGTGAAGGTCGTCGGCGATTTGTCTCTATGTCTACCATCAGGATTAATTTTAGTTTTGAATAAGTGCTACTTTGTACTTGCCTTAAGCATGAATGTTGTGAGTGGATCTTGCTTATTGCAATATCGTTATTCGGTTAAATCTGGAACAAGTGGTTGTTATATTTATATGAATGATGTCTTTTATGTTCATGCGCGTGTATACAAAGGTTTATTCTTACTAGATCTTGATAGTAGTACACACATCCATAACATTGATGCCAAGCGTTGCAAGCATAATGACGATAATACCATGTACCTATGGCATTGTCGTCTCGGTACTATTGGCGTAAAACACATGAATAAAATCCGTTCTGATGGACTTCTAGAATCATTAGATTTTGAATCTCTTGATACATGCGAGCCTTGTCTCATGGGCAAGATTACCAGGTCACCCTTCTCCGGTATTATGGAGCGGGCTGCAGACCTGTTGGGAATCATACATACAGATGTGTGTGGACCAATGAGTGTCTCGACACGCAATGGGTATCATTATTTTGTTACCTTTACTGATGATTTGAGTAGATATGGGTATATCTATTTGATGAAGCACAGGCCTGAAACCTTTGAAAAGTTCAAAGAATTTCGGAAAGAGGTAGATAATCAACTCAATAAGAAGATTAAGCACCTTCGATCAGATCGGGGAGGCGAATACTTAAGTCATGAGTTTGACATGTACTTGAAGGACTGTGGTATTGTACCATAGCTTACTCCAGACGGAACACCACAATGCAATGGTGTGTCGGAGCAGCGTAATGATGGCGCTGCGTCAACACGGAGCGCTTTGTCGGGAAACCCCAAGAGCAAGGTATGATGCAGCACAGCAGCAAGTTTTCCCTCGGTAAGAAACCGAGGTTATCGAACCAATAGGTGGAAGGAAATGCCTCAAAGGTGTTGCAAGCAACGTGGAAACCTGCACAACACAAACACAAGACTTTGCCCCAACGAACAGTGAGGTTGTCAATCTCACCGGTTGCTATAACAAAGGATTAACTGTATGGTGTGGAAGGTGATGAATGGCTTATAGCAAGTAACAGTGGAAGATGTACCAATGGTAAAGATTGGACCGGAGTCCATAGTTCACTAGAGGTGTTGTCCTTAGATAAACAACATGGCCAGAAGGGTAAACAAATTACAGCAGGGCAACTGACAGGAACTGAGCAAGGCATAACAATGCAATACTAGACAAAAAGATCCTATGAGATTCGATTGGGCAATACAACAATATACATAGACCACCATCCAACTGCATCTATGACTAGAAGTCCACCTTCAGGTTATCATCCGAAACCCCTCCAGTATTAAGTTGCAGGAAACATACAACTGCTTTAAGCAAAGTGTGTAAGGTAAACAATCCACTTGTTCCATGAACAAGAGACCGTTGTTTTCTCCCTAGTGGCAACAACACATCTACAACCAAAGAGATTTCTGTCATTTACCTTGGAAACTAGAGGCATGAACCCACTATTGAGCATAAATACCCCCTCTCGGAGTCACTAGCAACTACTTGGACAAGATAGCTACTAACAACGGAGAGCATGCAAGATCACAAACAACACAGACATGATAGTATCAAATAGACAAATCCATTAATCAATATGACATAGTAATCTCAATATCCATTTGATCCCCGCAAACACAACATGCATGATTACAAATAGATTAGATCTTGATCATGAATGGAGCTCACAAGTGTTGGGGATATGCCCTAGAGGCAATAATAAATGTAGTTATTATTATATCTTTGTGTTTATGATAAATGTTTACATTCATGCTATAATAGTATTAAACAAGGAAACATTAATACTTGTGTGATTTGTAAACTTAATTTGAAGTCCCTAGTAAAGCCTCTATATAATACTAGCTTGTTGGTTAATAGATGATTGTGGTTTCCCTATCATGAACATTGAGATGTTATTGACAACAATATCATATCGTTAGGAGAATGATATGGTGGACATACTCCTATAGATAATCGTAGCATAAAGATCAAGTCATTTTAATAGTTCAATTGCTATATGCTATCTGATACATAGTAATCTAATTCCTTCGACCATGAGATCATGCATATCACCTTTACCGGTCGGATGCTTTGATGACATCAAACACCACGCCGTAACTGGGTGGCTATAAAGGTGGCATTAAGTGTTCGGAAAGTATTGGTTGAAACACATGGATCAAGAGTGGGATTTGTCCATCCATATGACGGATAGATATACTCTGGGCCCTCTCGGTGAAATGTCATCCAATTAGCTTGCAAGCATGTGACTGGCTCACAAGGGATCACATATCACGGGAATGAGAAAAGAGTACTTATCGGTAACGAGGTTGAACTAGGTATGCAGAGATACCGACGATCATAACCTCGGATAAGTAAACTATCGTGAGACAAAGGGAAATTGATATCGTATGTAAGTGGTTCATTCGATCGCAAAGTAATCGTAGAAATATGTGGGAGCCATATGAATTTCCAGATTCCTCTATTGGTTATTGTTTGGAGAAGTGTCTCGATCATGTCCGCATAATTCACGAACCGTAGGGAGACACACTTAAGGATTCGACGTTGTTTGAGTAGTTATGGAATGATGAGTAAGAGACCGAATGTTGTTCGGAGTCTCGAATGGGATTTGGGATATCACGAGGAGATCCGGAATGGTCCGGAGAATAAGATTCATATAAGGAAAGTCCCGTTTCGGAGTTGGAGAATGGTTCCGGTGGTTTCATCGGGAATGTTCTAGAATGTTCCGGAATGTCCGGCACTCCGGGGGGGGGGGGAGGGTACATGAATGTGTTATATCAATTTGGTATGGTTGCATCATGTACTCGGTGTCATCGCTGATCAAAATAGAGGGTTTATTCAAATCCTAGTTTGAAAAGTCAAACGGCTAGTTTGAAAGTCAAACGGCAGTTTTTGGAAAGAGGAGGAGGAGTGGGAAACCGAGTTGGGGAGGAGTTCCCTCCTCCAACCGGCGGCGCACCACCCAAGCCGAATTGGGGAGGGACTCCTCTCCCTCCCCTTGGCCGGCCGGCCCCCTCCACCTATATAAGGAGGGGCAGGGCTCCCCTCCTTGACACATAAGATCCTCTCCTCCAAACCCTAGCCCCAAGTCGCCGCCGCCTCCATAGCCGCCGCCGGCCCTAGGGCAAACCGCCGCCGCCACCTAGCTAAACCCTAGCCGCCGGCTTGCTCCTCCTCGGCGTGTCTAAACCCTAGATCGTCAAGGGACTCTCTCATACTCCACCATACTCGCTCCGGCTTAAGGCGAAGCCCTGCGAGATCTCCCCTCTACTTCCGGTACCACGCCGTTGTGCTGCCGGAATCGCGAGGAGAGTGCTACAACCTCCGCTGCCTGCTGGAACAAGGGAGAGGAAGGTCTTCGTCGAGTACCGAACGTGTGACCGACTGCGGAGCGCTGCCAGAACGCAACGCCGGAAGGATCGTCTACGCGATCTTGAGATCGGGAAGAGTACGACTACATCACCCACAAGAATCCGCTCTCGTTAAACACTTTGGAATCATCGAGGGTGAGTTATTCTATCGACTCGTTGCTACAATATAGTAGATAGATCTTGGCTTGTTTGTTTGTATGCGGTAGAAAATTTTTGTTTTCCATGCTACGAAACCCTACAGTGGTATCAGAGCCGTGTCTATATGTAGATCTATTGCACAAGTAGAACACAATGGTCATTGTGGGCGTTGATGCTTTTATTGTCGATTGCTTCTTGTGTACTTTGCATCTTGTGGTATGTTGGGATGAAGCGGCCCAGGCTATCCTTACATGACATCGTTCATGAGACTTGCTCCACGCTTGACATGCAACTTGTATTGCATAAGTGGCTTTGCGGGTGCCTGTTTCTCCTAGCATAGTTAAGATCCAATTTACAACGAGTGATTAACAATACTAGTATCAATGTTGTGGTTCTTGTTCGTAAGTTAGAACGACACTTATAGAAAGCCCCAAACCACGTAAAATATGCAAAGAAAGTAGAGGCGTCTAACTTTGTTTTGCAGGGGTGTGCAGTGATGTGATATGGCCATGATTGTGATTATATTTGTGTATGCAATGTTCCTTATTGTAAGTTGGCAACCAGCAGGAGCCATATGGTTGTCTTTAATTTATGTTAAGACCCGCGTGTCTATTCAAAGTAGTTGTAATAGTTGAAGCCGGTGGACGACAACCATGGAGAAGCGTCATTGACCTTGATGCAATGCCGGTGATGATGGAAATCATGTTCATGCTTGAATATGGAGATCGGAAGCACAAAGAAGAAAGGCCATATCATATCACATATTATGAATTGCATGTGATGTTAATCCTTTATGCATCTTGTATTGCTTAGTAGACGACGGTAGCATTATAAGATGATCCCTCATGCACATGAATTTCAAGTCATAAAGTGTTCACCCTTAGTTAGCACCGTTGCTAAAGCTTGTTGTTTCGAAGCACCACGTGATGATCAGGTGTGTTAGATTCCGCAAGTGTATACAACGTGAGCAAGCCAGATTTGCTCATGCAAAAACTAAGGTTTGATCTTGGCGAGCCTAGCCTGTACAGACATGGTCTCGGAACACAGATCGCCGAAAGGTAAGGCATGAATCATATAGTAGATATGATGAACATGTCGATTGTTCGCCATTGAAACTATATCAACTCTCGTGATGATCGGTGTTGATGTGGTGGATTTGGTTCGTGTGATCACTAAAACAATGTGAGGGATATTGTTTTGAGTGGGAGTTCACATAGATTAATTTTATTATTAATTTGAACTCAATTTGTCATAAACTTAGTCTAAACTATTGCAAATATGTTGTAGATCAATGGCAGCCCCTACCATCAATTTTAATGCGTTCCTAGAGAAAGAAAAGTTGAAAAACAATGGAAGCAACTTCGCGGATTGGTTCCGCAATTTGAGGATTGTCCTCACAGCTGGTAATTTGACCTATGTGCTGGATGCACCGCTGGGTGACCCACCTACAGATGATGCTACCGATGAAGTAAAGAATGTTTACCTCGCTCGGAAGAATCAATACTCCATAGTTCAGTGTGCTATCTTGTATGGTTTAGAATCGGAGCTTCAGAAAAGGTTTGAGAATTCAGACCCATATGATATTGTCGAGGATCTCAAATTGATTTTTGAGACTCATGCGGCAATTGAAAGCTATGAGGCTTCTGAAAAGTTCTTTAACTGCAAGATGGAAGAGGGCAGCTCCGTCAGTGAGCATGTGCATAAGATGTCTGGGCACGCAAACAAACTTCAAAGCTTGGGTATAGTGATTCCTAATGCTTTGGGGATTTACCGTGTCCTCCAATCACTACCACCAAGTTACAAGAACTTTGTGATGAACTACAACATGCAGAACATGAACAAGCAGTTGCCAGAACTGTTTGCTATGTTAAAGTCTGCAGAAGTGGAGATCAAGAAAGAGCCCCAAGTGTTGTTGGTCAATAAGACCACCAAATTCAAGAAAGGCAAGTCTAAGCAGAAGGGACACTTCAAGAAGGGTGGTAAGAAAGTTACCCCGCCGACAAAGAAGACCAAGACTGGACCCAAGCCTGATACTGAGTGCTTTTACTGCAAGGGAGAAGGTCACTGGAAGCGGAATTGCCCAAAGTACTTGGCGGATTTGAAGAACGGCAACATCAAGAAGAAAGGTATATCTGATATACATGTTATTGATGTGTATCTCACTAGTACTCGTAGTAGTGCCTGGGTATTTGATACTGGTTCGGTTGCTCATATTTATAACTCGAAACAGGTGCTGCAGAATAAACGGAAGCTAGCGAAGAACGAGGTGACGATGCGCGTGGGAAACGGATCAAAGGTTGATGTGATCGCGGTCGGCACGCTACCCCTTCATCTACCATCGGGATTAGTTTTATACTTAAATAATTGTTATTTGGTGCCTGCGTTAAGCATGAACATTATATCGGGATCTTGTTTATTGCGAGACGGTTACTTGTTTAAGTCCGAGAATAATGGTTGTTCGATTTATATGAGTAATATGTTTTATGCACATGCACCTTTGATAGATGGTCTATTCTTGTTGAATCTCGATAGTGGAAATACACATATTAATAACATTGAGGCTAAACGTTTGAAATCGAGCGATAACTCGACCTATATGTGGCACTGTCGTCTTGGTCACATTGGAGTGAAGCGTATGAAGAAACTCCATTCTGATGGACTTCTTGAATCACTTGATTTCGAATCACTTGAAAGATGCGAAGCATGTCTGATGGGTAAAATGACTAAGACTCCATTTTCTGGTATGATGGAGCGAGCTACGGACTTATTGGAAATCATACATACCGATGTGTGTGGTCCAATGAGTGTAGCATCACGCGGTGGTTATCGTTATGTTCTTACCTTCACGGATGACTTGAGTAGATATGGGTATATCTATTTCTTGAAACATAAGTCCGAAACTTTCGAGAAGTTTAAGGAATTTCAAAGTGAGGTAGAGAATCAACGTAACAAGAAGATTAAATTTCTACGTTCTGATCGTGGAGGTGAATATCTAAGTTACGAGTTTGGCGAGCATTTGAAGAAATGCGGAATACTTTCGCAGTTGACACCGCCGGGAACACCACAGCGTAATGGTGTGTCCGAACGTCGTAATCGAACTCTCTTAGATATGGTTCGTTCTATGATGTCACTTACAGATTTACCGCTATCATTTTGGGGTTATGCATTAGAAACAGCCGCATTCACTTTAAATAGGGCACCGTCTAAATCCGTTGAAACGACACCGTATGAATTATGGTTTGGGAAGAAACCTAGATTGTCGTTCCTTAAAGTTTGGGGATGCGAAGCCTATGTAAAGAAGTTACAGCCGGACAAGCTTGAACCCAAAGCGGAAAAATGCGTCTTCATAGGATACCCAAAGGAAACTATTGGGTATACCTTCTATCATAGATCCGAAGGCAAAATCTTCGTTGCCAAGAATGGATCCTTTCTAGAGAAGGAATTTCTCTCGAAAGAAGTGACTGGAAGGAAAGTAGAACTTGACGAGGTTGTCGAACCTTCTCTCAAAATTGCGAGTAGCGCAGGACCGGAAGAAGTTCCTGTGGTGCCTGCACCAATAAGAGAGGAAGCTAATGATGATGATCATGAAACTTCGGTTGAAGTTGCTACAGATCCTCGCAGGTCAACGAGAACTCGTACCACTCCAGATTGGTATGATCCCGTTATGAGTGTCATGTTGGTGGACAACACCGATGACCCTGAGACATATGAGGAAGCGATGATGAGCCCAGATTCCAATAAATGGCAAGAAGCCATGAAATCCGAGATTGGATCCATGTATGAAAACCAAGTATGGACTTTGGTGGACTTACCGGATGGCCGGAAGGCTGTCGAGAACAAATGGATTTTCAAGAAGAAAACAGATGCTGATGGTAATGTTACTGTCTATAAAGCTCGACTTGTCGCAAAAGGGTTTCGACAAATTCAAGGAGTTGACTACGATGAGACTTTCTCACCAGTAGCGAAGCTAAAGTCTGTGAGGATTATGTTAGCAATCGCTGCATATTATGATTATGAGATATGGCAGATGGATGTCAAAACAGCATTCCTCAATGGAGACATTGATGAAGAGTTGTATATGATGCAACCCAAAGGTTTTGTCGATCTTAAAGATGCTAACAAGGTATGCAAACCTCAACGGTCCATCTATGGATTAAAGCAAGCATCCCGAAGTTGGAATCAACGTTTTGATAAGGTGATCAAAAGTTTTTGTTTTATACAAACTTATTGAGAAGCTTGTATTTACAAGAAAGTGAGTGGGAGCTCTGTAGCATTCTTAATACTATATGTAGATGACATATTGTTGATTGGGAATGATGTAGACCTTCTTAATAGTGTCAAGGAATATTTGAATAATAGTTTTTCAATGAAGGATCTTGGCGAAGCAACTTACATATTAGGCATAAAGATTTATAGAGATAGATCGAAACGCCAAATATCATTGTCACAAAGTACATATTTGGACAAAGTTCTAAAGAGGTTTGGAATGGAAGATAGCAAGAAAGGGTTCTTGCCCATGTTGCCCAATACGACCTTGAGTAAAACTTAGAGTCCGACATCGGCAGAAGATAGAGAAAGGATGAGTAGGGCTCCCTATGCCTCAGCCATAGGATCTCTAATGTATACCATGCTATGTACTAGACCCGATATTGCATATGCTGTTAGTTTAACTAGCAGATATCAAAGTGATCCAGGAGTGGATCATTGGACAGCGGTCAAAAACATCCTTAAGTACTTGAGAAGAACTAAGGATATGGTTCTTTCTTATGGAGGTGATGAACAGCTCGTTGTTAATGGTTACACCGATGCTAGTTGGAACACCGATCCGAATGATTCTAAGTCACAATCTGGATACGTATTTACTTTGAATGGTGCAGCAGTTAGCTGGAGGAGTGCAAAGCAAAGCGTTGTGGCGAGATCTTCAACTGAATCGGAATACATGGCTGCTTCGGAGGCTTCACAAGAAGCGATATGGATGAAAGAGTTCATTACAGAGCTGGGTGTGGTTCCTAGTGCGCTGGACCCAATGTCTATCTACTGTGATAACATGGGCGCCATAGCCAATGCGCAAGAACCAAGGTCACACAAGAAGCTGAAGCACATCAAGCTACGTTTTCACGCTATTCGAGAACATATCCAAGATGGGGATATAAAGATTTGCAAAGTACACACAGATCTGAATGTGGCGGATCCGTTGACTAAACCTCTCCCGAGGGCAAAACATGACCAGCACCAAACTGCCATGAGTGTTCGGTATATTACCATGTAATCTAGATTAGATGACTCTAGTGCAAGTAGGAGACTGTTGGGGATATGCCCTAGAGGCAATAATAAATGTAGTTATTATTATATCTTTGTGTTTATGATAAATGTTTACATTCATGCTATAATAGTATTAAACAAGGAAACATTAATACTTGTGTGATTTGTAAACTTAATTTGAAGTCCCTAGTAAAGCCTCTATATAATACTAGCTTGTTGGTTAATAGATGATTGTGGTTTCCCTATCATGAACATTGATATGTTATTGACAACAAGATCATATCGTTAGGAGAATGATATGGTGGACATACTCCTATAGATAAGCGTAGCATAAAGATCAAGTCATTTTAATAGTTCAATTGCTATATGCTATCTGATACATAGTAATCTAATTCCTTCGACCATGAGATCATGCATATCACCTTTACCGGATGGATGCTTTGATGACATCAAACACCACACCGTAACTGGGTGGCTATAAAGGTGGCATTAAGTGTTCGGAAAGTATTGGTTGAAACACATGGATCAAGAGTGGGATTTGTCCATCCATATGACGGATAGATGTACTCTGGGCCCTCTCGGTGAAATGTCATCCAATTAGCTTGCAAGCATGTGACTGGCTCACAAGGGATCACATATCACGGGAACGGGAAAAGAGTACTTATCGGTAACAAGGTTGAACTAGGTATGCAGAGATACCGACGATCATAACCTCGGATAAGTAAACTATCGTGAGACAAAGGGAAATTGATATCGTATGTAAGTGGTTCATTCGATCGCAAAGTAATCGTAGAAATATGTGGGAGCCATATGAATTTCCAGATTCCTCTATTGGTTATTGTTTGGAGAAGTGTCTCGATCATGTCCGCATAATTCACGAACCGTAGGGAGACACACTTAAGGATTCGACGTTGTTTGAGTAGTTATGGAATGATGAGTAAGAGACCGAATGTTGTTCGGAGTCTCGAATGGGATTCGGGATATCACGAGGAGATCCGGAATGGTCCGGAGAATAAGATTCATATAAGGAAAGTCCCGTTTCGGAGTTGGAGAATGGTTCCGGTGTTTTCATCGGGAATGTTCTAGAAGGTTCCGGAATGTCCGGCACTCCGGGGGGGAAGGGTACATGAATGTGTTATATCAAGTTGGTATGGTTGCATCATGTACTCGGTGTCATCGCTGATCAAAATAGAGGGTTTATTCAAATCCTAGTTTGAAAAGTCAAACGGCTAGTTTGAAAGTCAAACAGCAGTTTTTGGAAAGAGGAGGAGGAGTGGGAAACCGAGTTGGGGAGGAGTTCCCTCCTCCAACCGGCGGCGCACCACCCAAGCCGAGTTGGGGAGAGACTCCTCTCCCTCCCCTTGGCCGGCCGGCCCCCTCCACCTATATAAGGAGGGGCAGGTCTCCCCTCCTTGACACATAAGATCCTCTCCTCCAAACCCTAGCCCCAAGCCGCCGCCGCCTCCATAGCCGCCGCCGGCCCTAGGGCAAACCGCCGCCACCGCCTAGCTAAACCCTAGCCGCCGGCTTGCTCCTCCTCGGCGTGTCTAAACCCTAGATCGTCAAGGAACTCTCTCATACTCCACCATACTCGCTCCGGCTTAAGGCGAAGCCCTGCGAGATCTCCCCTCTACTTCCGGTACCACGCCGTTGTGCTGCCGGAATCGCGAGGAGAGTGCTACAACCTCCGCTGCCTGCTGGAACAAGGGAGAGGAAGGTCTTCGTCGAGTACCGAACGTGTGACCGACTGCGGGAGCGCTGCCAGAACGCAGCGCCGGAAGGATCGTCTACGCGATCTTGAGATCGGGAAGAGTACGACTACATCACCCACGAAAATCCGCTCTCGTTTAACACTTTGGAATCATCGAGGGTGAGTTATTCTATCGACTCGTTGCTACAATCTAGTAGATAGATCTTGGCTTGTTTGTTTGTATGCGGTAGAAATTTTTTGTTTTTCTGCCTTTCTGGAACCAAAAACAAAAGAAAACATGCAACTGGCACTGTGGCAACTTGTTAATAGGTTAGTTCCAGAAAAGATATAAAAACACCTCAAAGTGTAGACAAAGCAAATCAAAGTAGATACTAAATAAGCATGGAGCATCAAAAATTATAGATACGTTTCCGACGTATCACGTAACTGTACTGTATTGGGTACTGTCTGGTCCATGATGTCTTTGACTAATTGTCTGTGTCATTTTGGGGCTATGCATTATAAACCTCCGCTTTTATTCTAAACAGAGCATCATCCAAATCCATGGAGACAACACCTATGATATATGGCATGGCAAGAAGCCAACGGTTGTTGTTCTTGAAAGTTTGGGGTTGTGAGGCTTATGTTAAGAAACTGCGGGCTGACAAACTCGAACCTAAAGCGGAGAAGTACATTTTTGTAGGATACCCAAGGGAAACTATTGGGTATACATTCTACAACAAAGTCGAGGGAAAAATGTTTGTCGCAAAGGAAGACACCTTTCTAGAGAAAGAGTTTCTTACGAAATGAGTTAGTGGAAGGAATATAAAGCTTGATGAGGTCGTTGATCCTTCTCTCCAAATACCGAGTGGCGCAACAAAATTTGTTCCAGAACCGCCCTCTACAATGGAAGAAGAAACGAATGATACAAATCATAATATCGAAGCTCCTATAGTTTGGAGATCAGCAAGAGTACGTACCACTCCAGATTGGGATGGTAATCTTGTGATGTATGTCTTGTTAGATGAACAAGAAGAACCTAGTAACTACAAGGAAGCAATGGAGAGTGCTGACTCCGAGAAATGGCTAGAAGCCATGAAATCTGAGATAGGATCCATGCATGAGAATCAAGTTTGAAACTTGGTAGATCTCCCTGAAGGTCGAAAGGCCGTGGAGATAAATGGATCTTTAAGAAAAAGACGTATGCTGATGGAAATGTGATCATACATAAGGCAAGACTTGTTGCAAAGGGTTTTCGACAAGTGGAAGGAATTGACTACAGTGATACCTTCTCTCCTATAGAAATGTTGAAATTTGTCTCGATTTTACTGGCAATTGATGCATATTATGATTATGAAATATGGCAGATGGATGTGAAGACCGCCTTCCTCAATGGTGTAACACCGCGGTTCTGAAAAGACCGAGGCTTCTATGTGATATGCCAATCCCTGGATCGGTTCATTGGCCCACAATAGAATGAGATGAATAACATAGCAAAATATCCGTGTATCATAAATAACGATAATCCAGAGTACCATTATTACAATAAAAGCTTAGCTCAGGGCTGGCTCAAATTATTCAGGTAGCAACATAAACAAAGTAAATTCTCCATTCTTCAAATTGCCCACAAGTGAACAAGTGCCGAGTGGAGTACCGTAGCCTATATCGTTTACTCAGAATCGGAATAACCTGCAACATGAAACGTAGCAGCCCCGAAGGGTCAATACATGGAATGTATGGCAAGTAGAGCTAGTAAAGGAGACAATAGTGCTAACATCTACATGCTTATTTGGCAATTGGAGCTGTGTCTGGCTTGCATTTGCAAATACATTTGTCCTACTTTCATAAACAGTTTTTGATTTTCTTTGAAAAGATCCCAATTAAGTTAACCCAACAATATTAAAGCAATTATGAAAATTAGAATGAGCGAGAAACATGTCATGGAATCAATATCAAGCAACTCAGTTGTCCATAACCGGGGACATGGCTAATCGATTAGATTACACACCCTGCAGGGGTTTGTACACTTTACCCATGTGACTTGGTCAGCCCAGCTCGTGCCATCACTCTCATTTTGGGTGATGACAGGGAGAAGTACAAGAAGAGACTGTTCGGGAAGTAGCACCCCAATCCCGACGCGCACCGGTCCAACCTACCAAAATTCTACATCTCTGGATACGCGGGTTCGAGTTACCACAACCTACTAAGTCGAACCAACCGCCCATTTCATTATTGGCACATGGTTGTACACGTAAGCTACCAAATAAAGAAGCCAATCAATTTCTCTCGATACATGGGTGCCTTTCCGCAATGAAACCACCAAAAATTATCAATACCATCACACCCAGGAGATTCATTGATTAAGTTGTTTTAGTTTTCACAAACCAATACTTTTAGAAACAAGTCTCAATGATGTAACCCAGCCCTCGTACAACATAGCATGGCTAAGCACATCTACCAACGGTGGTTCATCTACAAGGAAAGCCCTACCACATAATAGGTCATAGCATAGCGACAGTATCATCCTACACATGCGTCTACAAAATACACGACAATGCATAGAAAATAGTAGGACGATATTATGAACAAAGTAGCATCTACTTGCCTTGGTTGTAGCGGTCGGAAGAACAATCCACACACGAGCAAGTGTTGCACTCGTCACAATCTACACGATACAATTGCAATCATAAACAAACAATCCACAAGCATATGCAACAAAGATGATGCATGAAGGTATGCAAGGCAAGTGAATTGGTGCTACAGCTGCACCACATAATCCTATTCAATAATATTACTGATTGCATGCATGGAAAATAGTTTTAGCGCAAGGAAAACTATTATGCAAAATATAACGCTCAAAACTAGAGCTAGAACTCAAATAATTCACTACCGGTAGTATACTGTTTGTAAAATCTTGGTAAAATTCTACAGTATAGGCATTGCTATTTAGAAACAGTACCAACTGGAATTACTCAAAAAGGAATTATAAAACTCCCAGAGTAATTAAAACACTACAGAAAGCCACTAGACAGTTTCTGCAGAAGTTTTCACTGTAAGCCTATCCTTTTAATTAACGATGAGATTCCCCTCGTTCCACTGAATCCAGGGACATATCATACGCGATTTTTGGAGTTACAGATCTTTTTCTACGAATTAATTAGTCCAAAAAGGCCATTAACTCATTTTATTAAACTGTGCTAAACCTTTTTGCAAAAGTGTGAAACTAAGGTACAGCAAGATTCTACACGACTTACAGAATCTACACATATTTTATTTGCAATTTTTGGCCCAGCGGTTTAATTTCTACGCAATTTACAAGTTTCTACCGAAATCTGTCAACTAAAACGATTAAAGAAATACCCAGTCAACTGTGTCTGTTGACTGGTCAACGCGGCTGCTGACTGGGCGTCTGACTAGTCAACGCCTGGGGCTGACCGGTCAACGGCTGATCTGGACCGTTGATCTGAGATCCGACGGTCCCATCAGATGGCGGCTGCGGACTCACCGGAGACGAACGGCGGCGAGCTTCGGACGGTGCGGCGATCGGTTCCGGCGACGGCGGTTACCTGCGCGGAAGAAAAGCGGTCAGCGCTCGGATCAAGGTAGTCAACACGACGGCGCGGCGGCGAGCAGCACGCAGCGCGAGGCGGCGCGTGCGGCGCGGGCGACGGCGGCGCAAGGCGGCGCGGGGCGCGTGCGGGGCTGCGCGCGGCGCGCGGGGCGGCTCGGCTGGCGATGCAGCACCAGCGGCGCGCGGCTGCAGGCGCGGGCGAGCGCGCGCGGGGCGGGCGCGGAGCAGCGGCGCAGCGCGGCGGGAGGCGGGCGGTGGCGCGGCGGCGGGGTGCTGCAGCGGCTGCTGCAGGCGGGGGCGGTCACGCGGGGCAGGCGGGCGGCGGGAGCAGGCTCACCTGGCGGCGGCGGCGATCCCGAGGCGGCGCGGGTGGCTGCGGCGGCGGCGGGTGCGGAGGCCGAGGGCGGCGGCGGTTCCCAGGGAGAGGCGGCGCGCGCGGGGTTCGAGGCCCGGGTGGGTGCGGGAATCGAGGCAGGGCGGCGGCGGCCTCTTAAGTGGGCCCCCCTCGTGGGGTCCTACGCGGACACGGGCCGCGCAGTTGGAGGCGAACACGGCGAAGTCGGTGCCGATTTTTCGATATTTTAATAAAACGGCCGTAACTTTTCCATACGAGCTCCGATTCGGGCGATTCTTGCTCCTAAGTTTTTGTAAAAACGAGGG
The DNA here is from genome assembly GCA_916181665.1 of Avena sativa. Classification (NCBI taxonomy): domain Eukaryota; kingdom Viridiplantae; phylum Streptophyta; class Magnoliopsida; order Poales; family Poaceae; genus Avena; species Avena sativa. The sequence goes on along the minus strand of OV702285.1, from coordinate 143,569,667 downwards.
GAACAACCTAGGGTCAAGGGTTGAGTTAAACCACTAGGCTACAAGGGTGGACTTCACTAGTCCTACTAATGCCTCCCGCAGGAGCCTCGTAGTAGAATAGAATAGGGTTTTGAAAATAGTGTTTTGCCGAATCTTTTCAATCGATGGTTTTGCATGGAAAAGTATGATGCAATGACATGAATGATATGCTGAACCAAATCTAAAATTTGGGATGTGACAAGACTAACCCCCTTAAGATGAATCTCGTCCCCGAGATTCGGCGCGGCTAGTAAATAGGTGTGGGTAGTCCTCTCGGATGTCATCCTCACGCTCCCAAGTGGCTTCTTCTTCAGTGTGGTGGCTCCACTGCACCTTGCAAAACCTGATCGTCTTGGTACGGGTAATCCTCTCCGCTGTCTCCAGAATCTTGACCGGCTTCTCCTCATAGGTCAAGGCATTCTCAAGCTGAACCTCTTCTAGTGGTACAGTGTCTCTCAATGGTGTATCCACCATCTCCGGATGGCACTTCTTCAGCTGGGATACGTGGAACACATTGTGAACAGCGGACAGAGCTTCTAGCAACTCCAACTGATAGGCAACTTCTCCTTTGCGTGCTAAGACCCGATACGGTCCAATAAACCGAGGTGCCAGCTTACCCTTAATTCCAAATCTCTTGATTCTACGAAGTGGCGACACTCTGAGGTATGCTCTATCACCTATCTCATACACCACTTCCTTGCGCTTGGCGTCAGCGTAGCTCTTCTGCCTTGATTGTGCTACCTTTAGCCTGTCCCTAATCAAGGTGACCTTCTCCTCAGCATCCTTGATCAAATAGGGTCCAAACAACTAACGTTCTCCTACTCCATCCCATAGCAATGGAGTCCGGCACCGTTTCCCATACATTACATCGAACAGTGACGTCTTGATGCTGGTTTGATAGCTGTTGTTGTAGGAAAACTCAGCATATGGCAAATTCTCATCCCAACTAGAACCATGAGCCAAAGCGCAAGCTCTCCGCATGTCTTCCAAAATCTGGTTCACCCTCTCGGTCTGTCCATCAGTCTGTGGGTGAAACGCTGTGCTAAACTCCAATCTAGTACCGAGTGACTCGTGCAGCTGGCGCCAGAAGTGTGAGGTAAATTGGGTGCCTCTATCAGATACGATACTCTTGGGAACCCCATGTAGGCACACAATCCTGTCCATGTAAATCTTGGCCAACTTTGTACTCGTATAGGTTGTCTTTACCGGTATAAAGTGGGCTACCTTGGTCAAATGGTCGACCACTACCCAAATGGAGTCATATCCTGACCTGGTCCTGGGCAATCCTGTGATAAAGTCCATTCCCACTCTATCCCACTTCCAGTCCGGCACGGGCAATGGCTGTAGCAGTCCTGCTGGCTTCTGGTGTTCCGCTTTCACTCGGCTACATACATCACATAGGGCAATATGCTCCGCGATGTCTCCCTTCATGTTGTTCCACCAGAATCTGTCCTTTAGGTCCATATACATCTTCGTATTGCCCGGATGTATGGAATACGGCGAGTCATGAGCTTCCTGCAGAATCAACTTCCTCAACTCCGGATCATTGGGAACGCACAAACGATCTCCATACCACAAGGTTCCTTGCTCATCCTCGCGGAATTCCCTTGCTCGACCCTCCTTCATCTTTTCCTTAACTTCACCTATCTCTTTGTCTCCTACTTGAGCCTTCCTGATTCTGTCCTGTAGCGTTGGTTGGACTTCCATTGTTGCCAAGTACCCTTCAGATACTACCTCCAGTCTAAGGTCTTTGAATTGCTTGCACAAATCCTCGGGCAATTCCCCAATTGTCAATCCATTGGCATAAACCTTCCGACTCAGAGCATCTGCTACTACATTGGCCTTTCCTGGGTGGTATTGCAGATTCATATCATAGTCCTTGATAAGTTCCAACCATCTCCTTTGCCTCATGTTCAGTTCCTTCTGTGTGAATATGTACTTCAGGCTCTTGTGGTCGGTGTACACATCACAGTGTTTTCCCATTAAGTAATGCCTCCACACCTTGAGCGCATGAACCACTGACGCTAACTCCAAGTCGTGTGTGGGATAATTCCGCTCATGGTGTTTAAGTTGTCGCGAGGCATATGACACTACTCTCCCATCTTGCATCAGCACACTCCCAAGTCCCTGTCGAGAAGCATCACAGTACACTTGGAAATCCTTCTGAAGATCAGGTAAACACAGAACAGGCGCAGTCACTAGTCGACGCTTCAGTTCCTGAAAGCTGGCTTCACATACGTTTGACCATTCAAACTTCCTCTCCTTCTTCAGAAGCTCAGTCATCGGCTTAGCAATCTTGGAGAAGTTTTCAATGAACCTCCTATAATATCCAGCAAGTCCCAAAAAGCTTCGTATCTCTCCTGCATTCTTGGGCGCTTCCCATTCTGTCACTGCAGTCACTTTACTTGGATCAACAGCGACTCCTTCTCCTGACACTACGTGTCCAAGAAATCCAACAGTGTTAAGCCAGAATTCACACTTGCTGAATTTGGCATACAGTTTGTGTTCCCTCAGCTTCTCCATAATTAGTCGCAGATGCTTCTCATGCTCAGCATCATCCTTGGAATATATCAGTATGTCATCAATAAACACCACCACGAACTTGTCCAGGTACTCCATAAATACCTTGTTCATCATGGTCATGAAATATGCCGGGGCATTCGTTAGTCCAAAAGACATAACTGTATACTCATATAAACCATACCTAGTGGTGAAGGCGGTTTTTGGTATATCCTCCTCCCGGATCTTCAATTGGAAGTAGCCTGATCGCAGATCAATCTTGCTGAACACCTTCGCTCCCTCCAGTTGATCAAACAAATCATTTATGTTCGGCAGGGGGTATTTGTTCTTGATGGTCACCTCATTCAGCGAGCGATAGTCCACTACTAATCTCTTACTGCTGTCTTTCTTCTCCACAAACAGAACAGGTGCACCCCATGACGACGAACTAGGCTGAATGAATCCCTTTTCCAGCTGCTCTTTCAACTGCTTCTTCAATTCCTTCAGCTCATCCACATCCATCTTATATGGTTTCTTTGCTATAGGTCCTGTTCCCGGCATCAGGTCGATGAGAAACTCTACTTCCCTGTCAGGTGGCATTCCTGGCAGCTCTTCCGGAAACACGTCAGGGTAATCCCTAATCACTGGCACAGTATCCATGCTAACCCCCTTAAGAGAATTCAACCTATAGCTTCGTGGTCGCACAGCTGACTTGAATCTAATCCTCTTACCATCCGGGGTTTTGAGTGAAACAGCTCGCTGTGCACAATCTATGTGTCCCTCATGCATAGACATCCAATCCATACCCAGAATAACGTCTAACCCCTGTGATTCCAACACTACCAAATGTGCACTGAAGTTGTGTGTTCCAATCCTCACAGTTAAGTCGCGGCATCCCGCGCTAGCTATCATATCTCCTCCAGGTGAACTCACTCTAATAGACCCTTTCATAGACTCAGTAGGTAACTTATACTTATCCACAAATGCCCTTGATATGAATGAATGCGATGCACCAGTATCGAATAGTATAAGTGCAGGGTGAGTGTTGATTGGAAACTTACCAATCACAAGGTCAGGCTCATCTGGGATCTCTTCCACATTCATGTGGTTCACTGTGGCCTTCTCATTGTTGGTTGGCTTCAGTCCTTTCCTCTCCGGACAGTTGTCAGCATAGTGTCCCTTCTGTTTACACTTGAAGCATGTCACCTCACTCAGATCCTTCTTCACAAAGCTGCAATCGCGGTTGCGGTCATGTCCACCGTGCCCTCCAGAGTGGTGAGAGTGTCCTCCCTTGTGGCTGTGGTGGTTGCTCTTGTGGTTGTCATGGCGATGTCCATCGCCCCCATGGTGGTGGCGGTCATGGCTCCCATGGTCACTCCCTCCATGCTTGGAGTATCCATCATATGAAGTGAGAGACTTGTGGTGAGAACCAGAGTGGTGATTGTTGCTCTTCCTCTTGCGGTTTTCCACCTGCTTGTGCTTCCCTTCCAAGATCCTGGCCTTGTCCATAAGTTCCTGGAAAGTGGGGCAGTAAACCACCAGTAGCTGTACTGAAAGCTCATCACTGAGGCCATCCAGGAATCTCTCCCTCCTTTTTGCATCAGTGTCAACATCCTCAGGTGCATAACGGGACAGGTTGTTGAACTCCTCAATGTACTCAGCCACGGTACGATTGGTTTGGCGCAAGTTGCGGAACTCCTTCCTCTTCAGGCTCAGAACTCCTGAAGACACGTGGTTGGTCCTGAAACCTTCCTCAAACACTGCCCAAGTTACAGTATCCAGCGGGTGGGTGATCTGAAAAGTGTCCCACCAAGAAGCGGCTGGTCCCTCCAGTAGGTGAGCGGCAAACCTCACCTTCTCAGCATCAGTGCATCCAACAGTTACCAGATCCTTGTTGACTGAACGCAACCAGTCGAGAGCAACCATTGGTTCCATTGCAGTAGAGAACTTAGCTGGCCTTAGCCTCAGAAATCTGGTGAGAGCATCTCCCTGAGGCTGATTGTTTCCATTGTTGTTGTTCTGAGCTGCCATGAACTGAGTCATCACTTGGGTCAACTGTGCCTGAGCTGCCATGAGTTGCTCCAACTCAGTGGGTTGACGGCGGGGAGGCATCTGCGGTTCAGCACAGGTAAGTTTAGAAAGAATCAACTACGATAATAGGATTCTACCCATGCATATGATCAAACAACAACAAGCAATGGCAGACAATCACAAGCAAGCAACACATCAACAAACAAGTGATCCAGCAACATCCCAGAGGTTATCCTAGCAGTATATACCTACTGAAATAGTTTTACAAGAGTTGGCAATGGTTAACCAAACAGTCGATCAACTAAGCAACAAAAAACAGCAATCTGCCAGAACAGTCCAGCAGCGTTCGCGAATTTTTCCGCCTAACTTAAACTCGTCAGAAAATTTAGCTGATTTTTGCACATATATTACAGAGAGTTTTGCATCAGCCCAATTTTTTTCAGATTTTTCCCAGTTACCAGAAAAATATGAAAAATAGTACAGTACTGCTGTATCAGCAGAAAACTGCAGCGAAAATAACACAGATAGTAACCAAACTTGCCATAACTCTTTCATAAAATTTACACAAATAATTCCTGGGGATATTGGAGTACACAAATAAGCAACTAATCACTCTTAAACTAACACGAACTAAGCTTCACATCGATCGAGACTAATCCTAACGAATTTGCCTAACGTGGACTAATTGGTGGACTTCTATCTACTTCTTGAAGAGGTTGCGGTAGGTCCTTGCACTCATGCGTTGGCGCTTCGGTTCGCGGTACAACCATGGCGGCGGAGTGTACACTTCTCTTGAATTATCACTTGAGATCTCAAACTCCACCTCTTCTGGATCCTCCTCTTCTTCTTCACTCTCAGCTGCAACTGCAACAGCTTCATCTCCTCCACCATCATCATCATCCTCGTCCTCATCATCATCATCCTCGTCCTCATCATCATCATCGTTCCCACTGTCATCATCATCCCCATTGTTGCCATCATCTCCATTGTCATCATCAGAGGGTGGATTCAGCTGCGCTTGGAGAGCGGCAATCTGGGCTGTCATAGCTTCAATAGTTTGATCCCTTTCCTGGACGGTCCCTTGCAACTGTTGTATGTTCTGGGTGTTCTCCTGCACAATACCATGAAGATGAGCTATGGTTGCATCTCTGGCTATCAGGGCATTCTCCAGAACTCCCACAGCTTCATGCAGGGTGTCAATCTCTTGTCCTTGGACCACCATACCATTGCTAGCAAAGTCTACAATCTCCTTTATCATCATCACTTTCTCAGCTAGAGTTCCATTCTCCCTTTCCATGTCCTCTATGTGCCTCCGACGGGGCGGCATGTTGTTCCTGTCGCCCGGGGTAACCACAATGTGCCCATCTTCATCACGCCTCCCATAGTCATGGTAGGGTGAATCTGCTGGCAGTAGGTGTCGGACATGATGGCACTGGCGAGACAGGGCTTCATGTATGGCCAAGTTGATTCCAAGTCCCCAGGTGCAGTATGTCTTGGTGTAGATCAGATGCACTGGATTTGGCAAGGCGGCATCCCTGAATATGAAGGTAGTGATCTCCCATGCATCCTCTCCATATCCATAGGTGTACAACCTTCTTCCCTTGAACATGGGCAGTGGCAATCCCAATGACTGCGAGAGCTATGCTAACTGCCTTGCAAAGGGCCTTGGTGACTCCATGGTGGCATACTCAGTCCTGACTTCTCCCATCTATCAAGTAAAAGAGGAAAGTGTGAGAATAGCATATGGTAAGAATTTACGAGGGTGAAAGGCATAAGATGAAAGACAGAGTTAATATAGGCTTTAGTAAATCTAAGGCTTCCTAATCCAATCCTAGGTCACGATCCTACAGTCGACACACGGGCTCTGATACCATCTTGTAACACCGCGGTTCTGAAAAGACCGAGGCTTCTATGTGACATGCCAATCCCTGGATCGGTTCATTGGCCCACAATAGAATGAGATGAATAACATAGCAAAATATCCGTGTATCATAAATAACGATAATCCAGAGTACCATTATTACAATAAAAGCTTAGCTCAGGGCTAGCTCAAATTATTCAGGTAGCAACATAAACAAAGTAAATTCTCCATTCTTCAAATTGCCCACAAGTGAACAAGTGCCGAGTGGAGTACCGTGGCCTATATCGTTTACTCAGAATCGGAATAACCTACAACATGAAACGTAGCAGCCCCGAAGGGTCAATACATGGAATGTATGGCAAGTAGAGCTAGTAAAGGAGACAATAGTGCTAACATCTACATGCTTATTTGGCAATTGGAGCTGTGTCTGGCTTGCATTTGCAAATACATTTGTCCTACTTTCATAAACAGTTTTTGATTTTATTTGAAAAGATCCCAATTAAGTTAACCCAACAATATTAAAGCAATTATGAAAATTAGAATGAGCGAGAAACATGTCATGGAATCAATATCAAGCAACTCAGTTGTCCATAACCGGGGACATGGCTAATCGATTAGATTACACACCCTGCAGGGGTTTGTACACTTTACCCATGTGACTTGGCCAGCCCAGTTCGTACCATCACTCTCATTTTGGGTGATGATAGGGAGAAGTCCAAGAAGAGACTGTTCGGGAAGTAGCACCCTAATCCCGACGCGCACCGGTCCAACCTACCAAAATTCTACATCTCTGGATACGCGGGTTCGAGTTACCACAACCTACTAAGTCGAACCAACCGCCCATTTCATTATTGGCACATGGTTGTACACGTAAGCTACCAAATAAAGAAGCCAATCAATTTCTCTCGATACATGGGTGCCTTTCCGCAATGAAACCACCAAAAATTATCAATACCATCACACCCAGGAGATTCATTGATTAAGTTGTTTTAGTTTTCACAAACCAATACTTTTAGAAACAAGTCTCAATGATGTAACCCAGCCCTCGTACAACATAGCATGGCTAAGCACATCTACCAACGGTGGTTCATCTACAAGGAAAGCCCTACCACATAATAGGTCATAGCATAGCGACAGTATCATCCTACACATGCGTCTACAAAATACACGACAATGCATAGAAAATAGTAGGACGATATTATGAACAAAGTAGCATCTACTTGCCTTGGTTGTAGCGGTCGGAAGAACAATCCACACACGAGCAAGTGTTGCACTCGTCACAATCTACACGATACAATTGCAATCATAAACAAACAATCCACAAGCATATGCAACAAAGATGATGCATGAAGGTATGCAAGGCAAGTGAATTGGTGCTACAGCTGCACCACATAATCCTATTCAATAATACTACTGATTGCATGCATGGAAAATAGTTTTAGCGCAAGGAAAACTATTATGCAAAATATAACGCTCAAAACTAGAGCTAGAACTCAAATAATTCACTACCGGTAGTATACTGTTTGTAAAATCTTTGGAAAATTCTACAGTATAGGCATTGCTATTTAGAAACAGTACCAACTGGAATTACTCAAAAAGGAATTATAAAACTCCCGGAGTAATTAAAACACTGCAGAAATCCACTAGACAGTTTCTGCAGAAGTTTTCACTGTAAGCCTATCCTTTTAATTCAGTATGAGATTCCCCTCGTTCCACTGAATCCAGGGACATATCATACGCGATTTTTGGAGTTACAGATCTTTTTCTACGAATTAATTAGTCCAAAAAGGTCATTAACTCATTTGATTAAACTGTGCTAAATCTTGCTGCAAAAGTGTGAAACTAAGGTACAGCAAGATTCTACACGACTTACAGAATCTACACATATTTTATTTGCAATTTTTGGCCCAGCGGTTTAATTTCTACGCAATTTACAAGTTTCTACCGAAATCTGTCAACTAAAACGATTAAAGAAATACCCAGTCAACTATGTATGTTGACTGGTCAACGCGGCTGCTGACTGGGCGCTGACTGGACGTCTGACTAGTCAACGCCTGGGGCTGACCGGTCAACGGCTGATCTGGACCGTTGATCTGAGATCCGACGGTCCCATCAGATGGCGGCTGCGGACTCACCGGAGACGAACGGCGGCGAGCTCCGGACGGTGCGGTGATCGGTTCTGGCGACGGCGGTTACCTGCGCGGAAGAAAAGCGGTCAGCGCTCGGATCAAGGTAGTCAACGCGACGGCGTGGCGGCGAGCAGCATGCAGCGCGAGGCGGCGCGTGCGACGACGATGCAAGGCGGCGCGGGGCGCATGCGGGGCTCCGCGCGGCGCGGGCTGGCGAAGGCGCGCGGGGCGGCTCGGCTGGCGGTGCAGCAGCAGCAGCGGCGCGCGGCTGCAGGTGCGGGCGAGCGCGCGCGGGGCGGGCGCGGAGCAGCGGCGCAGCGCGGCGGGAGGCGGGCGGTGGCGCGGCGGCGGGGTGCTGCAGCGGCTGCTGCAGGCGGGGGCGGTCGCGCGAGGCAGGCGGGCGGCGGGAGCAGGCTCACCTGGCGGCGGCGGCGATCCCGAGGCGGCGCGGGTGGCTGCGGCGGCGGCGGGTGCGGAGGCCGAGGGCGGCGGCGGTTCCTAGGGAGAGGCGGCGCGCGCGGGGTTCGAGGCGCGGGTGGGTGCGGGAATCGAGGCAGGACGGCGGCGGCCTCTTAAGTGGGGCCCCCTCGTGGGGTCCTACACGGACACGGGCCGCGCAGTTGGAGGCGAACACGGCGAAGTCGGTGCCGATTTTTCGATATTTTAATAAAACGGCCGTAACTTTTCCATACGAGCTCCGATTTGGGCGATTCTTGCTCCTAAGTTTTTGTAAAAACGAGGGGAACAACCTAGGTTCAAGGGTTGAGTGAAACCTCTAGGATACAAGGGCGGACTTCACTAGTCCTACTAATGCCTCCCGCAGGAGCCTCGTAGTAGAATAGAATAGGGTTTTGAAAATAGTGTTTTGCCGAATCTTTTCAATCGATGGTTTTGCATGGAAAAGTATGATACAATGACATGAATGATATGCTGAACCAAATCTAAAATTTGGGATGTGACAAATGGTCACATTGATGAAGAGTTGTATATGATGCAACCAGAGGGGTTTGTCCATCCTAAGGATGATGAAAAGGTATGCAAGCTTGAACGATCCATTTATGGATTAAAGCAAGCATCTAGGAGTTGGAACAAGAAATTTGATCAAGTGATCAAGAGTTTTGGATTTGTCCAAAATAATCATGAAACTTGTGTTTATAAGAAAGCGAGTGGGAGATCGACGACACTCCTGGTAGTATATGTGGATGATATATTACTCATTGGGTATGATGAGGGATTATTAGGGAGCGTGAAGGAATATCTGAGTAGTCAGTTTTCCATGAAGGATCTAGGTGAAGCAGCCTACATATTGGGTATCAAGATCTATAGAGATAGATCAGGATACCTGATAGCATTGAGTCAGAGTACTTACATAGATAAGATTTTGAAAAAGTTCAAAATGGAAGACGCCAAAAGGGGTTATGTGCCTATTGTGAAAGGTGTGTCATTGAGTAAGACTTAATGTCCATCAACAACTGTTGTCAGAGAGATGATGACTAATATACCCTATGCCTCGGCCATGGGTTCTATCATGTATGATATGCTATGTACTCGACCTGATGTGGCCCTGGCTCTTAGTTGGAAAGGCTGTTTCCAAAGTGATCCAGGAGTGGAACATTGGACAACTATGAAGAATATCCTGAAGTATCTGAAAAGAACTAAGGATACGTTCCTAATCTTTGGAGGTGTTGATGTAGCTCTGGACGTAACTGGTTATGTGGATGCGAGCTAGAACACAGACTCCGACGACTCGAGATCTCAGACACGATTCATGTTTTTGGTGAACGGTGGCACGGTAACCTAGAGAAGCGTGAAGCAGCCAGTGGTGGCACAACCTTCAATGGAGTCGGAATACATTGCGGTTAACTCTGCGGCGAATGAAGCTATCTTGTTGTGGAATTTCGTCATCAAACTGGGAGTTGTTCCTAATGCAGATGACCATGTGACCATGTTTTGTGATAACACAGGTGCCATTGCAAATGCGTTGGAACCAATGTTAAGGAAATCGGTAGTCATTAGCTGCTCGGTTGGCTTGGGAGTAGCGATTAATCGGAATTCGGACGATTAACTGATTTAATCGGTCGGCTATTAATTGGTGCAGCCTACAAAAATTAGCACCTAAAACACGTATGAATCCTCAGCCTTAAGCTCCTGGATGATACCCTCAAGGCGCTCGAGCTCTTGTATATGAGTTCTGGTCGGAAACTATGAGGAACTGGTCAACAACGGCAATGAACTAGTTGGTGATGGCTGAAATCAAGCTCCTGGAGGCAGGGATCGAACGGGAGCTTCGCAAAACCTACTTCATTGGGGCAGGCTAGCGGATGGATGGGTGATATGTGTTGATAATTTTGCAACTTTTTTGACCAAGTGTAGTGGTTAATCGGGAACATACCTAGTAATCGGAGTGTCGGACCTATTAATCGGGCTAAACGATTAACACAAAGGATTAGTGGTAATCGACACGGTCAGGTCCCTAGTAGCGATTAATCGGCCTATTAATCGTTGATTCGGCCTATTTTTTGAACATTGGTTGGAACCGATAACTCATTCCATAGTCAAGCATATCCAACTAAGATTCCACGCCATTAGACAAAATGTTGAGAATGGCGAAGTCAAGATCTGTAAAGTGCATACGGATTTGAATGTTGCAGTCCGTTTACCAAAAGTCTTCCACAAGCCAAGCATAAACAACGCCAGGATAGTATTGGTGTTAGGTCATTGCCTATTGTAAAACTAGATTAATTTGTACTCCAGTGCAAGTGGGAGACTGAAGGAGATATGCCCTAGAGGCAAATAATAAAGTGTTTTTATTTGATATATCTCTTGTATGTTCATAATATGTTTATTACCATGCTATAACTATATTAATACGAAATGTTGATACACTTGTGATATGCAAACAACTAGGTCTCTTGTTACCTCTAGTAAACTAGCTCCTTGGGAAAGTGATGATCTTATGGTTTCAAGATCATGGTGATAGTGCCGATTGACAATGTGGTCAGATTATTGGAGAATATGTGATAGACAAACACCCAACATTAATAACAATGAGATCTAGTTACTTAACGTTCATCATTGATGATACCATAGAAACATCGTGGCCTATATCCTTCGAATGTGATATAATGCATAATCACCGTTCTAGAAGGAGACTTTGATGATATCAAGTATCAAGCTGTGAAAGGGTGATCATAAAGGTATCGTTGGGTTTCCTGAAGAGAGGGTTGAGGAGTTTTTATCAAGACCAGGATTTTCCAATCCAAGTAATGGATATATACACGTGGCCAACTCGGTGACAGTGCATTAACAAATCTTGCAAGTGTATGACTAGGTCATGGAATGCAACAGCACGGGAACGAGTAAACGAGCTCATCAGAAACGAGATCGAACACAAGTATGGAGATACTTGAGATAAAATCTCCGATGACCTAGGTATCGTATGGCAAAGGGAATAGGACTACGCAGTTAAGGTTCAAGCAATGAGATTCGTGAATGCACGAGTGATCATTATGGGCATTAGGCCCCGCTGTTGATCATTGATGCAAGAGGGGTCTTGGTCATGTACGGAGCATCTCTAAGCCGAAGGGTGGCACACTTAAGGGTGTGAAGCATTAGGATCAAACCGGCACCACATGATAATTAAGAGAGAGAGAGAGAGAGAGACCAGAAAGGTTCCAGGTAACATTCGATGTTGATCGGAGGGGTCCGAAAGGAGTTCCGAGTATGAAACATGATGATATATGTGTTTTATATTAATTATTTGAATTAATATTAAAACATATTTTATTATTCATATTTATGGGAAACTATTTCCTATTCGGTCGCTTTCGGGTAGAAGGGCCCATAGGGCTAGGCGCCAAAGGAGAAGTTATAGGGCCCATAGGAGCTTGTTGTTGCGGGGTGGGGCCTAGGGCCGGTGGTGGCATCCCCCAAGGTGGCGGTGGCTTTGGGGGGTTCCACCCCCTTATCCCTAGGGTTCGACCCTCCCAACCCTCCCACCCTCCTATAAATAGAGGAGCCCCCTCCCCTCTATTGTACCACAACAACAAGTTCTCTCCTCTCCCTCTAAACCCTAGAGCTTTCTCCATCATATTGGATATAGCTTTTGGGATTATATCTCCACCTCCGCACTATCCGTCGTGATAGGGGTTAACCTCTTGGGTGGCCCGATCTTCACGGATCTCGTGGTCAAATCGATGGGAAAGCGAGGGGAAAGGGAGAAGGTAGCGGAAGCAAACACACACCTCGCGAAGAACACGATGAACACACGCAAAACTCACATGATACAAGGCCGATTGCTCCCGAACAGCGACCACCGGTCCGATAGAGACCTCGCAAGGAAAGATCGGTCAACGTGCTCCCTAAAATTCACATCGGAGAGGGAAGAACACCTTGGGGAGGGTCTTGACAACTTGGAGACGAGACACCGAACTCCAAGGCCTTGTTCAACGATGGATGCGTGATGCAAAGTCCAATCGATGTTGGTGACGATAGTCGGTCCCCTTTGTAAAGGGGATGAGGCAAAACTAGAGATTCCACACAAGGGGGTTGTCTTTAGTCTATCATCTATGCCTAAGGGATACATGAAGGGGTGGGGGCTCTATATATAGGCCAGCCACTAAATAAGGGGTAGTTTGGGGATAAAACTAGGGCCTAGATGAGCTAGAGGGGTACTGTAACATCCCAAAAATATTAATCAAGGTTATAAAATTCCAATCACCCAAATTTAGGGTTAACAAAAACTTTTGTTAATTAAAATCTTTATGAATGCATGTGTGTATGTGTATGTGATGAATGTATGAATGCATGAATGGACTTGTTTAATTGTTGTGAATGGCAAGGATTGGTTTAAGGATGAAAACAACATCATCTAAATCATTTCCTAGAAGAATCAAATCAATGGAAATTCAAAAACAAACAAATTAAGAAAATGGTCATTTTTGCCAATCTTGCTCACTAGACCACTTTGAGTGTTGCTAGTCCAAGATTTCAAACAGAAACAAATACATTTATTTTCACCCCTTGCTAGACCAAGTGAAAGTGAACCAAGCCCACCTTGCAAACCCACAGAAACATTTGGCAACCTTATTCAAATGACATTTGAAAATTGAATCTAGTTCATATGGGAAGATCACCATTTCTCAAAACCCAACCAAACCAGTGCACCTTGAAAAATCCAATCAACCAGAGACTACCTAGTATGTGACCATTGCACCCACCAAGTTTCATCCAAAAATTCAAATTTGAATTTCTTTTGGCCATTTCATCAAACACTTGGAGACAGAAAATCAAATTGGCCAAACTTCACTGTTTTGAGGAGTAATCTTTGCAAGCATTGTTCACCATTGATCACCCTTGTCTCCCCAGTGCCAACCAACACATTGAACTAACCTAGACCCCTAACATTGCACCATGTCGTGCCCACCCGAGAGCACCCTTGCTGGCCGACCATGGCTAGCTAGCCAGAGCAAGCGCTGCGCCTAGCCACCGTGTCCAGGACGTACGCCACCGTCCACCACCACCCCGTGTCCATCCCTCGACCCCTGCCAGTAAATGGACCATAGAGAACGCACGCGCCCATTTCTCTGCGACCATGCCGAGAGCGCGCTAGAGCGCCGCACTCGACATGCTCGCACAGACCACGCCCCGTCTTTGTCGCTCGTGTATGTGATCACCACCGTCCCAGGAACCTCCCAGACAACCCCGTTCGTCGTTGCGGGTCCCGTAGCCACTGTGCGCCATCAAAACCGCCGTCGGTGCCGCTCAGAGCGTCGACGCGTTCTGACCAAACTGCACCGCCCCTTGCCGCGCCATCAAGATGTTGAGCATCGCCAGGAGACCGCGCACCGTCCCCTACCTTCAGCCATGTCGTTAGCTCATTGTAACGCCGACCCCGACGAGCTCATCCCGCACCCTTCGGTTCCCTTGTCGTAGTATAAGTAGAGGCCTTCCCCGTTCGATTTCTTCACACCATTCCACTCCCCACCTCTCACTGATCGTGCCCACTTCTTCCTGGAGCAAGGCGAGCGCAACATCGCCGGAATTTCACTGGAGCCTGCCGCTACTAGAGGAGAAGGGCGCCGTCGATTGGAGCCGCCCTAGGAGGAGCCGCCAGTACCAGGAGAACCGTCGTCGTCGACTTCGTCGTTCGCCCCCATCACCGACCATCGCCTGAGCCCCGGTGAGCCGCCATAGACCCCCATTAGCCGTGTTAGGGTTCGAACTCGTATCGTTCTGTTCTACAAGGACGACGACCCTCAGCCGTTGATCTTACATCTAATCCTACGGTTGTAATAGCCCCGTACCCCTTCGCACCCCTGTCTCACTGACTAGTGGGGACAACCACTTAACCAGCCCGCGCGCGCTGTGCGCAATGGACCGGCCTAGTTAGCTCTCCCGCGTGACCTAGTAATTTGAAATTTGATTTATCTATTTAGTTTGAAACTTAGTTCTAGCAGTAGATTCAAAAATCATTTTAGAGAGATTCACTAAACCAAATTGCATGAAACCAATTTTGTTAGAATGGTATTGAAACTCTTAATCCAAGCCCATTGGATTCAAACCATTTGGAATTATAGATCACCTGTATTAAAAATAACAATGAAGAGACTTTTCTGCATTCAAACATTTTTAAAAATTCAACCATAAAAGCTTTTGAGTTGATTCCAACTCTCAAAAATCACATTTGATAAGACCTTTCTGAATATATAAAAATATCTAGGTTTACTTGCAGTAATAATGGACAAGTAATAAAAGAATGCCCCATAGGCATTTCTAGTCACTTTAATTAATTAAAATAAAAAGGTTAAACCTTATTAAATTGGGACACCACTTTAAATCACATTCCCAAGTACTGAAATATGTGGTGATGACATGTGTCAACATGATCCCATATTTTAATTGGAGAATATTAAATCTTAAGTAGTTTTTCAATGAGTGGAAATTACTTTTTTAAAATAAAATAAATGAAACTATTGCCTTAATTCTTGTGATGATTGTGATGATGCTAGATCATCTAGTGAAAACCCTCGTGTGATAAATAGAATTAGTTAAGTATTGTTTGGTGATTATGTACCTCGTATTTATAGACACTAGTACCGACCAAGGATACGAAGATGAAGGAGAATACTACGAGGAAGAAGCCGAGGAGAACTTCAACCACTGCACTGTACAAGGCAAGATACTATCTTAGCAAGCTAAGCTAAACCATGCAAGTTTTACTTGCAAGCTTAAACCTACAATATAATCTATGCAATGCATTAGGCATGCCTTGGTTATACCACCTTATTACACCAAATCCCAGTTTTACTTGCAAGCTTGATTATTTTATTTCTTTATCAAAACTCTTTATTGCTTTTACTTAGTGACTTCTAAAGTTTTGGAAAGGTTATTATAGGTAGCATAAAGAGCATAAAACTTGGCCTAAGTTAGATAGATCTTGATGTCATCCCGAGGCATGATATTGGATTTAGATAAGTCACACTTGATTACCACCCCTCATTAGTATTTACCCCCAACTTTAGTGGCTAGTGCTAAGCATAAAACTTAATCACTTTAGATGGGAACACTTGGTGGAAATGATTATGAAAACCTTGGAATGATGAGTCATTTCAATGAAATGTTTTGACATGTGTTCTTGAACACCAGATGATTTGATGATGAAAATGTTGAGGCATGAGCCTTAGCCCTTTATAAAACTGATGGTTGTCTGGATGCGATACCATTCCAATTTTACCATACAACCACAATACCTGAAATTGGGTAGGGCTTGACTGGAAGATTATATACCTTAGTATGGGCTCCCTTGCGGCCGGGGTTTGAGCTGAGGCTACCTCGTGATGATTGTCCACCCGTGCAGTTCCCAAGATGACAGATGGTCATGGTTGGGAGGCCAAACTCATAGGAGAGGTGCATATACTAGGGTGTGTAATTGAAAGGTTAGGATTGATTATCCGCATACTGAGTATGGTGAATTCAGGATTGTTCCTGACGGATGTATCGAATATTGTGGTGAAAGTGTACCACCTCTGAAGAGTGTCAAACTATTCGAATAGCCGCGTCCACGGTTATGGACAGTTGGAGTGGCCATACTGTTCCATCGTCAGATGTTTTCAAAATGACTTGTGAAATGAATCCTGACTTGACTTGACCACAATAGGGTTGTGATATGAAAACTCAAGTCTCCACTTAGGTGTTATAAAACCTTAAACTAGTTTTCTTTGCTTCTAAACTCAGTTAGAGATAAACCTGGATTTTTGCAAAACAACCTAGAGCTCAGTATTCCTACTCAAACCACTTTACCTGTTAGTGATAGTTTGCGAGTACTTAAACAGTACTCATGGCTTTGTCCCTGGCTATTCCCGTGGCCATACTATGAAGAGGACTATCAGGAGGATGGACCACAGGAAGGTTACGACAACTAAGATCATCTCCCATTGTCAGCATTGCCTGTGACCATGAAGATGGAGCCTCGCCCACGCTACCATTATTATATTATTTCGCTGCTTGATTAAGACTGGATCATGAGATCCTTTATTTGTTGTAAGACCTTAATTATGGTTTGTAATGGATGATGAACTATGGTACCAATCTGTTATGTCTCGCAAAAATGGTAATCTGGGATTGCGATGTATGGCATGACAAGCATCTGGGATTAAAAATCCAGGTGTTGATAGGTACATGGGCCAAAGGCCCAGCTAGCGGCGCGTAGGCCCATCTTGTGGGCCGGAGACTCCGGTGTAGGGGTCGGAGACTCCGGTGTGGGCCGGAGATTCCGGTCTATCTCCGGTGTCGTCTCCGGAGGGGCATACAGACTGTCCCCGGGTCAGTTTCTGGGGTCGGTTCGGAGGTCGGTCCGGAGACTCTGGTGCGCAGGACCGGAGACTTCGGTGGTTTAGCTGTGGCTTCTTCCGTATCCTCTTCCAAGCCTCCTTCTTGTCGGGCTTGACGTTCCGAGCTTCCTCCCTTGCCTCCGTACTTGTCAGTGTGAACCTATCATACATATGTGATGGAGTATGAAGTAGTATACCATTCAATAGGGTAGGAAGTGGGATCGCATAGAGGAACGGATTCACCTATGGAGTCCATGACGACTTGGCATAAGTTGTAGACCATGATGTGGTAATGACCGTAGGTCGAGCTACATCAGCTCCCTCCTTCAAAAAGAGTCGTCCTCGACTCTACATGCTCATCACAAAGTAGAAGAGGTCTAGAGACCTTCTTGATCCTGGGGTTCACCATATAGTCCTCCTCAGGAAGATTGACTTGACAACACTTCAATGTTCCTTCACATTTGATGAAGCCTACAAAGCTCACAAAAAAAGCGAAGCAACACTCAAAGCATAGCCAATTCATGAAGATTATAGCATCAGTCCTCAAGTAGAAGGAAGTCACCTTAGCTTGTAGATATAGCTCGATGAAGGGTAGCCATAGGTAACTCTCTTCGGTTCTCCTTGTAAACACATAGTTGGTAGAGGTTGATGTGTATGCATTTGTTCCTTCACACAACAAAGACCAAGCAAAATATTTTTGTGTGTGATATAGGAGCATGTCATTTGTGGCATGTCCATTCTTGTTCACAACACTATTAGCACAACACAAGGATATCAAATGGAACGCATATGCAAGGTCAAAGTGCATGGAAATTGTTTGAACATCCTCCAAATGTGGGAACTCAAAAACTCCATATAACATAGTAGGGTGGCACGCAAAGCAATTGAATAACATATATATCAACATCTTTGATGCAAGAGTAGGAGAATTTGGCAAAAAACACGAGGAAGCATATCCAAAACAAAAGCAATATGTGTGCAAACCAACAATTGGAAAGAGAAATTGTTCAACATGTTGGATGTCACACACAAATCATCACAATCAAATATTATGGGAATATCAGTATCCCAAGCGGAAGCAAAAAACAACATGTTTGCAAACAAACCAAATGAAAGAGAGAGTGGTCCTTATGCTTGTTGCAACAACAAGACGAGATACTTGGAAGCTCTCATGACAATATATGCTCTTAATGGCATTATGGTTGCACATAAAACATCGTAAAGAGAACTTGTTCAACATTTTTGTTGCAACACACAAAGCATCAATATCCAATAGCAAAGAAACATGAATGTCACAAGGTGAGATAATACCATCAACATGCTTGCAAGCAAACATAGGAAAGAGCAATTGTTCAACATGAAAGATGCAAAGCATGCAAAAGGTATCAGAGCTGGGTTCGATCTTGAACTCACTTGTGGGATGCTCTCAAGAGCTCTTTTTGTCAACTCGTGCTCAACTGAGGTTGACATGATAGTGCGGATACCTACACACATCATACACAAAAGGAAGAACGTGTGTGCATGGTAGAGAAACACATCATCCATCCGATGTATCTCTTCTTGTGCACATCACCATTAATGTCAATCAAGTATGAAATAGATGCATGGTGAGTATGCAAGTGGGGAACATGCTTATCATGGCAATCATCAAAATCTCCAAAAATTTAGAAAGCTATGGGGTGATGACCCACAAGTATAGGGGGTGTATCGTAGTACTTCCGATAAATAGGAGTGTCGATCCCAATGAGGAGCAGAAGGTGCTGAACAGTGGTATGGAGCAGGAAATCCCTGTGAATACTTAGCAAACGGATTTTTAGTGGTTTTCTGATAAGGCAACAAAACAAAGAGCAAGTTATAAAGACAACGAACAAATGGAGCAAGTGGCCCAATCCTTTCTTAGCAAAGGACAAGCCGGTGGAAACACTTATAAGGACCAAACGTTCTCGAGGACACATGGGAATTCTGTAAAGTGCTTTCGCTTCAAATAGCTGAGTACTCTTCTCTGGTGTTGTAAGTGTTGTGTGGGTGAACCTGTGCTAATGTACCGACCTTACTTGGACTAATACATACTTGTGATTAAACCCCTGCAAACATCCGTAACTAAAGATATAAATCTAACCACGGCCTTAAACTCTGAGATCCTACGCTCCCTTGTGCAAAGATGTCCTAATGGGGGTTCAGGTTTCTGTCACTCCGGCAACCCCACAATTAGTTGCCAAATACACAATGCATTCCCCTAGGCTGATAATGTTGGAATTATGCCCTAGAGGCAATAATAAAGATGTTATTATTATAATTCTTGTTCATGATAAAGTTTATATTCCATGCTAGAATTGTATTAAGCGGAAACTTTAATACTTGTGTGGTTTGTGAACAACACCGTGTCCCTAGTACGCCTCTATGGACTAGCTCATTGATCAATGATGGTTAAGGTTTCCTAACCATAGACATGAGTTGTCAATTGATAATGAGATCATATCATTGGAGAATGATATGATGGACAGACCCAAACTAAGCGAAGCAATTAGATCGTATCATCGTGTTCATCTTTGCGAAGCTTTTCCTATGTCAAATATTGTATTCCTTAGACCATGAGATAATACAACTCCCTGGTATCGGAAGAAAGCTTTGAGGTCATCAAACGTCATCCTATGAGAGGGTGATCATAAAGGTGTCTCTCAGGTGATCGGAAAGTATCTGTTGGGTTGTATGTATCGAGATGGAATTTGTCCCTCCCAAGTCGGAGAGATATACTTCGGGCCCACTCGGTAATCGATATCAACACCGCTTGCAAGCATGTGGTTAAGGAGTTAATCACAAAGTGATATCGGATTACGGAACGAGTAAAGTACTTGCTGTGAACGAGATTGAACTAGGTATGACGGTACCGACGATCGAATCTCGGGCAAGTAAAATATCGCGAGACGAAGGGAATATATATATGGGATTGTTTGAATCCTGACATCGTGGTTCATCCGATATGATCATCGATGAATGTGTGGGAGTCAATATGGGTGCCCAGACCCCACTGTTGATTATTGATAGAAGATCATGTCTGCATATTCTCGAACCCGTAGGGTCACACACTTAACGTGTCTCGACGCTAGGATAGATTGGATAAATGGTTTATGAATTTTTGTTCGGAGTCTCGGATGGGATCCGGGATATCACTAGAGGTTCCGGAATGGTCCAGAGAATAAGATTCATATAAGGCAATGCAGTTTTTGGAGTTCGGAATTGTTCCGGGTTAATCGGTATTGTACCGGAAGCTTCTAGAACCTTCCGGAAGGGGACCAACGTGGCCCCACCTTCCGGGAGGGGCATGGGCCTATGAGGGAGTGTCCTGGCCGCATTGGGCCAGGGGCACAAGGCCCCATAG
The DNA here is from genome assembly GCA_916181665.1 of Avena sativa. Lineage (NCBI taxonomy): Eukaryota > Viridiplantae > Streptophyta > Magnoliopsida > Poales > Poaceae > Avena > Avena sativa. The sequence goes on along the minus strand of OV702285.1, from coordinate 143,548,919 downwards.
GGCCCAGCTGATCCTATAGGGTTTAAATCGTTTAAACTAGAGATAGGGTTTCTAGAAGAGGGGAGAGTCCTTGCCCCCCACTCCTCCCTCCCTTGGCCGCCGTCCCAAGGCTTGGAGGAGGGGAAAGGGCTGGCCTCCCCCCCCCCTCTATATATAGAGGGCTGGTGCGCCCCCTCCCCCCTACACCTTGCCTCCAACCCTAGTTGCCCTGCTACCTTCCTCTCTCCCTCCCGACTGTTTGTAGGCGAAGCCCTGCTGCAGAAATTCTCCACCATATACACCACGCCGTCGTGTTGTAGATCCAATCTATCTCTCCACCATACTTGCTGGTCCGAGGAAGGAAGAGACGTCGAGGTGCTGCACGTGTGCATCTCACGAAGGCACCGCCACTTGTGGTGCTAGATCGGATCAGATCGCGAGGAGGAGAAGCGAGTACGACTACATCACCCACGTTCCGACGAACGTTCCGCTGTGCGAATCTTCAAGGGTATGAAGATCTAATCCAATCTCTCTCGTTGATTGCATCTCCTAGATTAGATCTTGGCTTTCCCTCTATTCGCATCCGTAGAAAATTTTGATTTACTATGCCGCGAAACCCTTCAGTGGTATCAGAGCTAGATCTATGCGTAGATGTGTTTCACGAGTAGAACGCAACATGGTTGTTGCGGGCGTTGATGTTTTCTGTTGCAAGCCTCTTGTTTGTGTTCTTCTTATGACGCGGGATAGTGAGATTGAAGCGGTCCAGGCCAACCTTACGCGACGTCGTTCGCGAGACCGGCTCCGCACTTGACGTGTGGCTTGTTCCACACATGCGGCTGGTGGATGTCAGTTTCTCTCACTATAGTTGTCATGGGATTAACACCGGAGTTTGGCAACCATAATATCACCGTTGTGGCTTTCCGTAGGTAAGAATCATTCTTAACATCTACTCCCATAAGCCACGTAAAACATGCAACAACAAAGTAGAGGCGTCTAACTTGTTTTTGCAGGGAGTGTTTTCTGTGATATGGTATGGCCCAAGATGTGATGTGTATATTGTATGCGATGATCATGTTTTGTAATGTTTCACGACTTGCATGTCGATGAGTACACAACCGGCAGGAGCCATATGGTTGTCTTTATAATTGTGTATGACCTGCGAGTCAACTTCTTATACGCCATGTAATAGCTTTACTTTATCGCTAAGTAGTTAGCAATAGTTGTAGTTGCTATTCGTGGTGGAGGCAATCATGGTGGAGTGATGGAGATCATGCCGGAACACACAAGATGGAGATCATTGCGCGAGGATTGGCTATACCATGTCACATAAAGTTATATGCATGTGATGTTTATCCCTTTATGTATCTTATTATGCTTAGATCGCGACGGTAGCATTATAAGATGATTCCTCACTTAAAGATCAAGATAAAAAAACTGTGTTATCCCCAAGTATGCACCGTTGCGAAAGTTCGTCGTGTCCAAGCATCATGTGATGATCGGGTGCTATAGACTCTACGCTCACATACAACGGGTGCAAGCCAGTTTTGCACACGCAGAAATACTTGGGTCTAGCTTGACGAGCCTAGCATGTACAGACATGGCCTCGGAACACAAGAACCGAAAGGTTAAGCATGAGACATATGAATGATATGATCGACACTTTGTTGTCCACCATTGAAACCACATATCTTCTCGTGATGATCGGATTAGGTGTGGTGAATTTGGATCGTGTTCACTAAACAACTTGAGGGATGTTGAATTTAGTGGGAGTTCATCTAGTAATTTGATTAAGTTGAACTATTTATCATGAACATAGTCTAAATTGTACTTGCCAATACTGTAGATCACATGGCCAAGTCCAACTTCAACTTCGACGTTTTTGCTGAGAAGGAAAAGCTTAGAAACAATGGGTCTAACTTCACCAATTGGTTCCGCAATCTAAGAATCATTCTGTCTGGCGGACAAAAGGACTATGTCCTTGGGAAAGCGTTAGGTGACCCCCCTGCTGCAACTGCGTCGGCTGATGAGAAAGTTGTCTATCAGTCGCGCAAAGATGATTATGGTGTGATTAAGAGCACCATGTTGTTTGCTATGGAACCGGAGCTTCAAAATCGTTTTGAAGAGTATCCCGGGCCCTTTGAGATTCTCGAGGAGCTGAAAACCATGTTTCAGACTCAGGCCCGTTCTGAGAGATATGAGATCTCCGAGAAGTTCTTTAACTGCAAGATGGAGGAAGGGAGTTCCGTTAGTGAGCATGCCATAAAGATGACGGGCTACACTCAACGCCTTGAGCAACTGGAATGCACGATTCCAGAGGATCTCAAGATTGACAGGGTTCTGTAATCACTCCCTCCCAGGTACAAAAGTTTTGTAGTGACTCATAATCAGATTGGTTCCACTGATACGATCACCGAGCTCTTCGCAAAGCTGAAGGCTGCGGAAGTGGACATCAAGAAGGATAATCATGTGTTGATGGTCAACAAGCCCTCCTTTAAGAAAGGTAAGGGAGCAAAGAAGCCCTTCAAGAAGGGCGGCGGCAAGCGCAATGCCCCTGCTGAGAAGAAGCTCAGGTCTGGTCCCAAGCCGGACACTAAGTGCTTCTATTGCAAGGACAAGGGTCACTGGAAGCGCAACTGTCCGAAGTACTTAGCGGACAAGAAGGCTGGCACCATCAAAGGTATATTTGATATACATGTTATTGATGTTTTCCTTACTAGCCCTCGTTGTAGTGCCTGGGTATTTGATACCGGTTCAGTTGCTAATATTTGTAACTCGAAACAGGAGCTACGGAATAGACGGCGGCTTGCAAGGTATGACGTGACGATGCGCGTTGGCAACGGATCAAGAGTTGATGTGATGGTCGTCGGCATGCTCTCCTTAGTTTTACCTTCGGGATTAGTTTTAAACCTTAATAAGTGTTATTATGTGCCTGCGTTGAGCATGAACATTATTTCTGGATCGTGTTTATTGCAAGACGGTTATTCATTTAAATCGGAGAATAATGGTTGTTCTATTTATATGAGTAACATCTTTTATGGTCATGCACCTCTTGTGAATGGTTTATTTCTTCTAAATCTCGAAAGGGATGAAACACACATCCATAACATTGAGGCTAAGAGATGCAAAGTAGATAGTGATAATACTACTTATTTGTGGCACTGTCGTCTAGGTCATATTGGTGTAAAGCGCATGAAGAAACTCCATTCTGATGGACTTTTGGAGTCTCTTGATTTTGAATCATTTGACACATGCGAACCATGCCTCATGGGCAAGATGATCAAAACCCCGTTCTCCGGTATGATGGAGCGAGCAACGGACTTGTTGGAAATCATACATACCGATGTATGCCGACCGATGAGTGTTTCGACGCGCGGTGGATATCGCTATTTCCTCACTTTTACCGATGACTTAAGTAGATATGGGTATATCTATTTAATGAAACATAAATCTGAAACATTTGAAAAGTTCAAGGAATTTCAGAATGAAGTGGAGAACCATCGTAACAGAAAGATTAAGTTTCTACGATCCGATCGTGGAGGTGAATATTTGAGTTATGATTTTCTCACGCATCTTAAAGCAAGTGGAATCGTTTCACAACTCACGCCACCCGGAACACCACAGCGCAATGGTGTGTCTGAACGCCGGAATCGAACCCTATTAGATATGGTCCGATCAATGATGTCTCTTACTGATTTGCCGTTATCATTTTGGGGTTATGCATTAGAAACCGCTGCATTCACTTTAAATAGGGCTCCATCTAAATCCGTTGAGACGACACCGTATGAACTGTGGTTTGGTGCTAAACCTAAGTTGTCGTTTCTTAAAGTTTGGGGATGCGAAGCTTACGTCAAGAAGTTGATGCCGGACAAGCTCGAACCCAAAGCGAAGAAATGCGTCTTCATAGGATACCCTAAGGAAACTATTGGGTATACCTTCTATCACAGAACCGAAGGCAAAGTGTTTGTCGCAAAGAACGGTTCCTTTCTTGAGAAGGAGTTTCTCTCGAAAGAAGTGAGTGGGAGGAAAGTAGAGCTAGACAAGGTTATTGAACCTTCTCTTGAATTGGAGAGTAGTGCAGCACCTGAAATTGTTCCAGTGCCGCCTGCACCAACAATAGAGGAAGCTAATGACAAGGATCATGAAGCTTCGGACGATGCTGCTACTGAACGTCGCAGGTCGACAAGGTCGCGTGCCCCTCCTGAGTGGTAGGGCAACCCTGTCTTGACTGTCTTGTTAGTAGAAGACAGTGAACCTACGAACTATGAGGAAGCGATGATGAGCCCAGACTCTGAGAAATGGCTAGAAGCCATGAAATCCGAATTGGGATCCATGAGCGAAAACCAAGTATGGACTTTGGTGGACCCTCCTAGCGACCGAAAGGCCGTTGAGTGCAAATGGATCTTCAAGAAGAAAACGGACGCGGATGGTAATGTTACCGTCTATAAAGCACGGCTTGTCGCGAAAGGTTTTCGACAAGTTCAAGGTGTTGACTACGATGAGACTTTCTCTCACGTAGCGATGTTTAAGTCCATTCGGATTTTATTAGCAATTGCTGCGTTTCATGATTATGAAATATGGCAGATGGATGTCAAGACTGCGTTCCTCAATGGCAACATTGATGAAGAGTTGTATATGATGCAACCCGAAGGTTTTGTCGATCCTAAGGATGCTAGTAAAGTATGCAAACTTCAGCGTTCCATTTATGGACTGAAGCAAGCATCTCGGAGTTGGAACCTTCGTTTTGATCAAGTGATCAAGAGCTTTGGATTTGTTCCAAATTGCTACGAAGCTTGTATCTACAAGAAAGTGAGTGGGAGCTCGGTGACGTTTCTGGTACTATATGTGGATGACATATTGATTATCGGAAATGACATCAACATGCTTAACGATGTGAAGAGTTATTTGAACAAGTGTTTTTCAATGAAAGACCTAGGTGAAGCTGCTTATATATTGGGCATCAAAATCTATAGAGATAGACAAAGACGCCTGATAGCTTTAAGCCAGAGTACATACCTAGACAAAGTTCTGAAAAGGTTCAGAATGGATAAGGCAAAGAAAGGTTCAGTGCCTATGTTGTCAGGTAAGATATTGAGCAAGGCTCAGTGTCCAGCTAAGGTAAATGATAGGGAAGCTATGAGCAAAGTGCCTTATGCCTCGGCCATAGGTTCCATCATGTATGCCATGCTGTGTACTAGACCGGATGTGTCCAATGCTCTTAGTTTGACGAGCAGATATCAAAGTGATCCAGGAGTGGAACACTGGACAGCCGTGAAGAACATCCTAAAGTACCTAAATAGGACTAAAGAAATGTTCTTAGTCTATGGGGTGATGAACAGCTTGTCGTAAAAGGTTACGTCGACGCTAGTTTTGACACCGACAAGGATGATTCCAAATCTCAGACAGGATACGTTTATATTTTGAATGGAGGAGCTGTGAGCTGGAGAAGCTGCAAGCAAAGCGTGATCGCGGGATCTACAGTGGAAGCGGAATACATGGCTGCTGCAGAAGCGTCAAGTGAAGGAGTTTGGATCAGAAACTTCATCACTGAGCTTGGCGTGGTTCCAAGTGCATTGGACCCACTGGAGATATTGTGTGACAACACTGGCGCCATAGCACTCGCTAAGGAACCAAGATATCATCCAAAGACCAAGCATATCAACCGCAAGTTTCATATAATCCGAGATTATATTGCAGATGGAGATCTGAAGATTAGCAAAGTACATACAGATCTGAATGTCGCAGATCCATTGACTAAACCTCTTCCATGTGTAAAACATGATCAACACCTTAGTGCCATGGGTGTGAGATTGTTGCCAGATGTAAACTAGATTATTGACTCTAGTGCAAGTGGGAGACTGTTGGAATTATGCCCTAGAGGCAATAATAAAGATGTTATTATTATAATTCTTGTTCATGATAAAGTTTATATTCCATGCTAGAATTGTATTAAGCGGAAACTTTAATACTTGTGTGGTTTGTGAACAACACCGTGTCCCTAGTACGCCTCTATGGACTAGCTCATTGATCAATGATGGTTAAGGTTTCCTAACCATAGACATGAGTTGTCAATTGATAATGAGATCATATCATTGGAGAATGATATGATGGACAGACCCAAACTAAGCGAAGCAATTAGATCGTATCATCGTGTTCATCTTTGCGAAGCTTTTCCTATGTCAAATATTGTATTCCTTATACCATGAGATAATACAACTCCCTGGTATCGGAAGAAATCTTTGAGGTCATCAAACGTAATCCTATGAGAGGGTGATCATAAAGGTGTCTCTCAGGTGATCGGAAAGTATCTGTTGGGTTGTATGTATCGAGATGGAATTTGTCCCTCCCAAGTCGGAGAGATATACTTCGGGCCCACTCGGTAATCGATATCAACACCGCTTGCAAGCATGTGGTTAAGGAGTTAATCACAAAGTGATATCGGATTACGGAACGAGTAAAGTACTTGCTGTGAACGAGATTGAACTAGGTATGACGGTACCGACGATCGAATCTCGGGCAAGTAAAATATCGCGAGACGAAGTGTAGGGGTCCCAACCTTAGATAAGATTGATCCCTCCTGTGTTTACAATGCCAGTCCATAGATCAATAGCTAGCATCCACAGTTTAGATGTAATATCAAGAAACAAGGGTCATAATATAACTTTATAACCAGGAATAACATAATTTTATTACATCAAACATAGCTCAATAGGCTATTACATTACATTGCAGCGGAATAACTATAAGCATGGGGTCCTTCATCTTCAAAGTGCCACAGGAAAATGTTGGTTGTAGACTTTGTAATCCTAATCAATCAATCTTCACTAAAATCAATCAAACCTGCAACCTACAAGTTACAGCCACAAAGGGTCAATACATTTGAATTGTATTGGCAAGTGATACTATGGTAGTATAGTGGAGTCTATCATCTATATGCATTTGGCTAAGTGGAGTTGAGGCTTGCATTGCTCAAAATAGATTTTTCCTTAACATTTGAAAATACTAAGTTTTTTCTTGACAAAATCATTTTCCTCAATCAAAGATTTCAAGATCCTTGTACCAAGCCATCTCTCCATCAATGATTGAAGAATTCAAACAATCCCTTGTTCAAACCACAAGATTTTAATTTAGAAATTGGAATGATGAGATTCTTGATTGCTTCCGTGTTTTGATGCTCAAATTGTCCTTTACCAGGGACATGGCTAAGTACTTAGATTTTACACTCTGCAGAGGTGGTGCACTTTACCCACAAGACTTGGTTTCCCAAGACAAGATCTTTCAGAAGCTTTCCCTTAGACCAATATGGACGCGTTCCATCCTATCAAACACTACCACCCACTGTCCATATGGCTAAGTTCTTGCAACCTATATGATCATGGCAGAGCCCATATTGCCAAGTGGTTGCACTTGAAGCTTCTCAACATTTGACATCTCAAATCCCTTTGTTTCCTGGGTGGCCATCCACAAGTGAGATACACAATCCAAGCCTATGGCATTGTGAACCACTCAACCATTCTCCACCAAGCAAGCCCATTCCACCCAGGTGATTCATTAACTTAGTTGTTTTATTAAACAAAACTTAAGTCCTCAGACTTAGAATATTTTTCCATAGTGTGAATATATATTCCACCCATGTTTTCTATTAGCTAGGCTAAGCTTGGTAGTATTAGGAAACTTAACTTAGGAAAATCCTGCTAAGGATTCATCTACTAGTTTTCCTATAGCAAGATCTATACTTAGCAAAATTCATGCAAGTTTTACTTAGCAAAATCACTAATGCATAGTGAAAGTAATGGGACAAAAAGTATGAAGCATCACTTGCCTTTTTGGTAGAGTATAGGTTCACTTCTTGATCGTTGCAACAATCATACTCTTCAAGTCACTACAAATCAATCAAGCAAGGCACAAACTCAATCTACCAATCAAGCAAAACAACACCCATAAATAACAAAGTCAATGAAATGCATGCAAGCATGCCAAGCTTTGTTTTGTTTGAAAAAGTGGTTCCTAGTGGGTCATAGACATTTGGGTACATCTAATGGTCATTTCCTAAAGTGGCCAAGTCATTTGCAAAAGGTTTCACTTTAAAACCATTTTCAAAACAAAGTGTTATTTTATGTGGTGTAGAAATATTTTTATTTAAGGCATTAGCCTATAGGGTTCACCAAATGAGTTGCTATTGCAAAACTTGGTGTTTTTTGGTCAGTAGGTTTGATCCAAACCATCTACTCAAAGTTTTCTTTCCATAAACATTTTCATAATAAAAACTATTCTTTTTATTTGGCTAGAAAATGACTAAGTCAAATAATCTAACCTAAATCTTACAAAAATCATTTCTAACACTAATGGTTGGTTCCTAGGGTCAGTAAGATTACAACAAACTATTTTGCAAAGGTTTCAATTCAAAAATCATTTTTAAACAATTTTTATACTCTACACAAGCATACAAATGTTTCTGCAAATTCAAACAAGCTAACATATACAATTTGCTAAACTAAGGCCATGGTTGGCTAGGGCTTGTTCTCCTGAATTCATTGATATAAAATTTGCCAAATTTGGACGTGTGGATCAAAAGTTATAGGGTTTTCAAATTGCTACTTAAATCTGGTTTCAAATTTCTGTTTTAATCAGAACAGGGACACGCGTCGAGATTCTATTGGACGGTACCGGTTCGCTGCGGATCACGCTCTGGTGCGTTGGATTAAGTCTAATCGTGCGGCTCTGGAGGCGTACCTCTTCGGCGTTAAATGATTCTATCGTGCCCGCCCGATCCAGATCGAACGGCTCCTATCTAATGGCCATGAACTGGCGGCGCGAGGTCATCGGCGAGCGGCGGAGCGACCAGTTGGCGGCGGCGCTGGCGAGGCAGGAAGCAAGAGAGGGTAAGAAGATGCTCACCAGGCTCAGGAGAACACGGCGAAGCTCAAGGTGCTCGCGGTTGATCAAGGGGCGTACTAGGGTTGCAGTAATTCCTCACCGGAGTTGCGAACGGCGTCAGGTGGTCCTGGTTGCGGTCGGGGGCGACGCTGTCGATCATGAGAAGCCAAACGGAGGGCACGATTAGGTGCGCAAGACCAAGGTGAAGCTGCTAGCATGATCGAGAAGTAAAGGGGCGGCCGGTCTCTACCTGGGGTTGTCGTCGGAGATGAAACAGGCGGCGGCGCTGTCAGAGTTAGTCCAAGCCCAAGCTCTGGGGCGCCCGCGGTCGAGTGATTGACACAGAAGGATGCACCAGTGTATGGTGAGCGTGCTCGTGTGCTCAGGGAGGCGGAAGGGAGCGTGTGCTGGCCGGAATTGGCGAGAGGGGTCGTCGGAGGCAGAGGGAGTGGCTGACGGATTATGGCAGCCTGGGGGCGTGCTTGGGGAAGGAGGCAGAGGGGAAACGGAGAGGAGTGACTGGCGATTTAACACGCGTGATCACTGCAGGTTTTACTCGTGGAATTAAAGCGAATTAAGTCTGAGGAATCAAGTCTGCAACGGCGAAGTGAGAGGAAGAACAGCTCGCGGGGTGGGGAAGAAGAGCAGTGGGGTGTGGGGTCCGCTGGCAGTGAAAGAAAGGGAGAAAGGGAGGGGTCCACTTGTCTGTTGCTCCGCGGGTCAGATTATGGGTGCAAACCGTTTTCCTTCGGGGAGGGAGGAAGCTGGGCTGGATTGGGCTGTGTTGGGCTGGGTCGCCCTCTTTGTTATTTTTTTCTGTTTCTGATTTCTTTTCTTTTTCTATTTCTATTTCCTGATTTGATTTTCAATCACATTTCAAACATTCAAACTATTCAAACAATTCAACCATTGTAATGAGTTTTTGGTTCTTTTTAACAACATACCCAAATTCCAGAATAAAATAATATTTTTATATTTAATTTAGGATCCATTTAATAATTAAATAAAATGGATCTTTAGTTATTTAATAAAATAGGGTTTGATTTATTTAAATAAAATTTCCATTTGAAATCCAAATGTTTTCAAAATCAAATCAGTAGGTATCATTTGGAAGTAAATAATATTTGGATACTTTGTTTGAAACAAAATATTATTTTACTTTAGGGTCAAATATTAATTAAACAAAATGGGCCAAGGTTTATTAATCAAATAGGGGTTGATTTTATTAATAAAATCTTTATTTGAAACCTAAATATTTTCAAAACCAAATCAGTAGGTTTTATTTGGAAATATTAAATACTTGGAAACTTGTTTTAAAACAAAATAACATTTTATTTTAGAGTCCATTATTAATTAAATAAAATAGACTTTCATTATTAAATCAACTAGGATTTGTTTTATTGAGAATATTTATTTTAAAATCTAAAATAAGGCCAAAACACTTTAGTAGGTTTTATTTGTGAATATCAAATATTTGGAAAACTTATTTTAAATAATTTAATAAGTTTTGATGCTTTAATTAAAATGGTAAAAACTTTTATTAAATAAAGTTGGATATTAAATCCTTATTATTTTATTTAAATAAAACCTTTGTTATTTTTATTCAAAACAAGATGTTTAATTCAAAGGTTTGGCCAAGGTTTTAATTTGGTTCTGTAAAATAATCTTTATTTATAAATCCATCTTTTCTTTTGAATACCAAATCTTTTATTAAGAGATCCAAAATAGTATTTTAAATATTTTTATTTTCCTTTAAAAAAAGTTTATCTTTTTAAATCTCTTTAGGATTTATTTGATTCAAATGGGTTTGAAGTTCCAATTGAGTTCAAAAAGTTTCTTCTGGCTCTGAAAATCAAACAAAGTTTTATTTTATTAATTTATTTTCACATTACAAGATTTGGAAAATCTTGGGATGTGACAGGCTACCACCCTTAAAATAAATCTCGTCCCGAGATTTGGGAAGGCAGGGTTACAAGCAAGTTCAAAACAACTAGGGTACTACCACCCTTAAAAATTTTTAAACAAAAATTACACATTGTCCTTCTTGGGATCATGAGAAATACTTTCTCTAAGCAAACTTTTGTATTGTGTCCTTGGTTTCCATTCTTGACTCATGGGCCAAGGTTGAGATCCTTCATAGACTGGTTTATCTTATGCTTCATCTTTTCTGGACAGTAGGTTGCATAATGTCCTAACTCTTTGCAATGTTTGCACATCACTTGGCTAAACTCCTTACTTATCTTGGGTTTCACTAGCCTTTGTTTGTTTTCTTGGTTCTTCTCCCTTTCTGGGCATTCATTGGCATAGTGTCCCATCTGTTTGCATTTGAAACATTGCACTTGTGTAATATCCTTCTTGCTAGTGTTGGGGAATTTCTTCTTCTTCTTGGGTCTCTCCAAAGCTATGAGTTCTTCTAGTTCATGTTCTTCATGAGTGGGAGATCTTTCTCTCTTCTTGAGGCATTTATCTTCATGTTCCTTGGATGCATGATCCTTGTCTCTAAAACTATTGCTGGCTTGGATTCCTTCTAGAATAACATCTTTGTCATCCTTGTTGTCATTAGCTCTTTGGGAAAAGTTTTCCCTCATGTTGATCACTTGAGTAACCAATCCTTGCAACAATTGGGATTGAAGTTTCAAAATCCTTTGTATGGCTGGGTCTAGTCCATTGTTGTTGGCTAAAAGCTGAGTTGTCTCTTGGCTCAACTGGTTTTGGGTTACTATAAGTTCTCTCATGTTGTCCTCTTGGTTGGTGTTGGTGTCTCTTGGAGTAGTCATCTGTTTGGGTTGGATTGGGATTAGAATAGGCAAAATTATTTCTAAGGAATTATTTCTAATCACACACATCACAATTCACACAAACAATGTGCATGCAATCACAAGCAATCATTTCACTCAAACAACAAAGTTCAAGCACATTTTTAGGCAACAAAATATTTTTGTTACACCACATAAGTTGGTGTGTTTGACTTTAACTACAAATGGTGGTCCATCTATATGGTTTACTTGTGATCTTTCCTTCCTTCATGATTCTTCTTACTTGAGATCTTGGTTTCCTTGAGAAAACTCTTGGTTGCAATACTTCAAGTTGTTGATGGCTTCTTCTTATTTTGCATTCCCCCAGTCTCTAAATCTTAAGCAAGATTTCCTTGTTTCACTTGTAGTCTTTAGTAGTTTCCAAGTTGGAAGTCCTTGTTGAATATGCTGAAGATGTTGAAGTCATTAGAGTTGAATAAGTTGAAGAAGTCCTTTGCACATGGTGTAGTCTTTGGCCATGGGTAGGTTTTCCATCAAGTTGAAGTAGAAGAGATGTAGAGTTGAAATCAAAATGGTTGAGGAAGAGTTTACAAGTGTTTTTGTAAATAAGTTTTTGGAATAAGACAACTCCTATTTTTCTAAGGGTTTTGTCCAATCCTAGGTTTACAAATCCTACAGGCAACACAATGCTCTGATACCATCTGTAGGGGTCCCAACCTTAGATAAGATTGATCCCTCCTGTGTTTACAATGCCAGTCCCTGGATCAATAGCTAGCATCCACAGTTTAGATGTAATATCAAGAAACAAGGGTCATAATATAACTTTATAACCAGGAATAACATAATTTTATTACATCAAACATAGCTCAATAGGCTATTACATTACATTGCAGCGGAATAACTATAAGCATGGGGTCCTTCATCTTCAAAGTGCCACGGGAAAATGTTGGTTGTAGACTTTGTAATCCTAATCAATCAATCTTCACTAAAATCAATCAAACCTGCAACATACAAGTTACAGCCACAAAGGGTCAATACATTTGAATTGTATTGGCAAGTGATACTATGGTAGTATAGTGGAGTCTATCATCTATATGCATTTGGCTAAGTGGAGTTGAGGCTTGCATTGCTCAAAATAGATTTTTCCTTAACATTTGAAAATACTAAGTTTTTGCTTGACAAAATCATTTTCCTCAATCAAAGATTTCAAGATCCTTGTACCAAGCCATCTCTCCATCAATGATTGAAGAATTCAAACAATCCCTTGTTCAAACCACAAGATTTTAATTTAGAAATTGGTATGATGAGATTCTTGATTGCTTCCATGTCTTGATGCTCAAATTGTCCTTTACCAGGGACATGGCTAAGTACTTAGATTTTACACTCTGCAGAGGTGGTGCACTTTACCCACAAGACTTGGTTTCCCAAGACAAGATCTTTCAGAAGCTTTCCCTTAGACCAATATGGACGCGTTCCATCCTATCAAACACTACCACCCACTGTCCATATGGCTAAGTTCTTGCAACCTATATGATCATGGCAGAGCCCATATTGCCAAGTGGTTGCACTTGAAGCTTCTCAACATTTGACATCTCAAATCCCTTTGTTTCCTGGGTGGCCATCCACAAGTGAGATACACAATCCAAGCCTATGGCATTGTGAACCACTCAACCATTCTCCACCAAGCAAGCCCATTCCACCCAGGTGATTCATTAACTTAGTTGTTTTATTAAACAAAACTTAAGTCCTCAGACTTAGAATATTTTTCCATAGTGTGAATATATATTCCACCCATGTTTTCTATTAGCTAGGCTAAGCTTGGTAGTAGTAGGAAACTTAACTTAGGAAAATCCTGCTAAGGATTCATCTACTAGTTTTCCTATAGCAAGATCTATACTTAGCAAAATTCATGCAAGTTTTACTTAGCAAAATCACTAATGCATAGTGAAAGTAATGGGACAAAAAGTATGAAGCATCACTTGCCTTTTTGGTAGAGTATAGGTTCACTTCTTGATCTTTGCAACAATCATACTCTTCAAGTCACTACAAATCAATCAAGCAAAGCACAAACTCAATCTACCAATCAAGCAAAACAACACCCATAAATAACAAAGTCAATGAAATGCATGCAAGCATGCCAAGCTTTGTTTTGTTTGAAAAAGTGGTTCCTAGTGGGTCATAGACATTTGGGTACATCTAATGGTCATTTCCTAAAGTGGCCAAGTCATTTGCAAAAGGTTTCACTTTAAAACCATTTTCAAAACAAAGTGTTATTTTATGTGGTGTAGAAATATTTTTATTTAAGGCATTAGCCTATAGGGTTCACCAAATGAGTTGCTATTGCAAAACTTGGTGTTTTTTGGTCAGTAGGTTTGATCCAAACCATCTACTCAAAGTTTTCTTTCCATAAACATTTTCATAATAAAAACTATTCTTTTTATTTGGCTAGAAAATGACTAAGTCAAATAATCTAACCTAAATCTTACAAAAATCATTTCTAACACTAATGGTTGGTTCCTAGGGTCAGTAAGATTACAACAAACTATTTTGCAAAGGTTTCAATTCAAAAATCATTTTTAAACAATTTTTATACTCTACACAAGCATACAAATGTTTCTGCAAATTCAAACAAGCTAACATATACAATTTGCTAAACTAAGGCCATGGTTGGCTAGGGCTTGTTCTCCTGAATTCATTGATATAAAATTTGCCAAATTTGGACGTGTGGATCAAAAGTTATAGGGTTTTCAAATTGCTACTTAAATCTGGTTTCAAATTTCTGTTTTAATCAGAACAGGGACACGCGTCGAGATTCTATTGGACGGTACCGGTTCGCTGCGGATCACGCTCTGGTGCGTTGGATTAAGTCTAATCGTGCGGCTCTGGAGGCGTACCTCTTCGGCGTTAAATGATTCTATCGTGCCCGCCCGATCCAGATCGAACGGCTCCTATCTAATGGCCATGAACTGGCGGCGCGAGGTCATCGGCGAGCGGCGGAGCGACCAGTTGGCGGCGGCGCTGGCGAGGCAGGAAGCAAGAGAGGGTAAGAAGATGCTCACCAGGCTCAGGAGAACACGGCGAAGCTCAAGGTGCTCGCGGTTGATCAAGGGGCGTACTAGGGTTGCAGTAATTCCTCACCGGAGTTGCGAACGGCGTCAGGTGGTCCTGGTTGCGGTCGGGGGCGACGCTGTCGATCATGAGAAGCCAAACGGAGGGCACGATTAGGTGCGCAAGACCAAGGTGAAGCTGCTAGCATGATCGAGAAGTAAAGGGGCGGCCGGTCTCTACCTGGGGTTGTCGTCGGAGATGAAACAGGCGGCGGCGCTGTCAGAGTTAGTCCAAGCCCAAGCTCTGGGGCGCCCGCGGTCGAGTGATTGACACAGAAGGATGCGCCAGTGTATGGTGAGCGTGCTCGTGTGCTCAGGGAGGCGGAAGGGAGCGTGTGCTGGCCGGAATTGGCGAGAGGGGTCGTCGGAGGCAGAGGGAGTGGCTGACGGATTATGGCAGCCTGGGGGCGTGCTTGGGGAAGGAGGCAGAGGGGAAACGGAGAGGAGTGACTGGCGATTTAACACGCGTGATCACTGCAGGTTTTACTCGTGGAATTAAAGCGAATTAAGTCTGAGGAATCAAGTCTGCAACGGCGAAGTGAGAGGAAGAACAGCTCGCGGGGTGGGGAAGAAGAGCAGTGGGGTGTGGGGTCCGCTGGCAGTGAAAGAAAGGGAGGGGTCCACTTGTCTGTTGCTCCGCGGGTCAGATTATGGGTGCAAACCGTTTTCCTTCGGGGAGGGAGGAAGTTGGGCTAGATTGGGCTGTGTTGGGCTGGGTCGCCCTCTTTGTTATTTTTTTCTGTTTCTGATTTCTTTTCTTTTTCTATTTCTATTTCCTGATTTGATTTTCAATCACATTTCAAAAATTCAAACTATTCAAACAATTCAACCATTGTAATGAGTTTTTGGTTCTGTTTAACAACATACCCAAATTCCAGAATAAAATAATATTTTTATATTTAATTTAGGATCCATTTAATAATTAAATAAAATGGATCTTTAGTTATTTAATAAAATAGGGTTTGATTTATTTAAATAAAATTTCCATTTGAAATCCAAATGTTTTCAAAATCAAATCAGTAGGTATCATTTGGAAGTAAATAATATTTGGATACTTTGTTTGAAACAAAATATTATTTTACTTTAGGGTCAAATATTAATTAAATAAAATGGGCCAAGGTTTATTAATCAAATAGGGGTTGATTTTACTAATAAAATCTTTATTTGAAAACTAAATATTTTCAAAACCAAATCAGTAGGTTTTATTTGGAAATATTAAATACTTGGAAACTTGTTTTAAAACAAAATAACATTTTATTTTAGAGTCCATTATTAATTAAATAAAATAGACTTTCATTATTAAATCAACTAGGATTTGTTTTATTGAGAATATTTATTTTAAAATCTAAAATAAGGCCAAAACACTTTAGTAGGTTTTATTTGTGAATATCAAATATTTGGAAAACTTATTTTAAATAATTTAATAAGTTTTGATGCTTTAATTAAAATGGTAAAACCTTTTATTAAATAAAGTTGGATATTAAATCCTTATTATTTTATTTAAATAAAACCTTTGTTATTTTTATTCAAAACAAGATGTTTAATTCAAAGGTTTGGCCAAGGTTTTAATTTGGTTCTGTAAAATAATCTTTATTTATAAATCCATCTTTTCTTTTGAATACCAAATCTTTTATTAAGAGATCCAAAATAGTATTTTAAATATTTTTATTTTCCTTTAATAAAAGTTTATCTTTTTAAATCTCTTTAGGATTTATTTGATTCAAATGGGTTTGAAGTTCCAATTGAGTTCAAAAAGTTTCTTCTGGCTCTGAAAATCAAACAAAGTTTTATTTTATTAATTTATTTTCACATTACAAGATTTGGAAAATCTTGGGATGTGACACGAAGGGAATATATATATGGGATTGTTTGAATCCTGACATCGTGGTTCATCCGATATGATCATCGATGAATGTGTGGGAGTCAATATGGGTGCCCAGACCCCGCTGTTGATTATTGATAGAAGATCATGTCTGCATATTCTCGAACCCGCAGGGTCACACACTTAACGTGTCTCGACGCTAGGATAGATTGGATAAATGGTTTATGAATTTTTGTTTGGAGTCTCGGATGGGATCCGGGATATCACGAGAGGTTCCAGAATGGTCCGGAGAATAAGATTCATATAAGGCAATGCAGTTTTTGGAGTTTGGAATTGTTCCGGGTTAATCGGTATTGTACCGGAAGCTTCTAGAACCTTCCGGAAGGGGACCAACGTGGCCCCACCTTCCGGGAGGGGGCATGGGCCTATGAGGGAGTGTCCTGGCCGCATTGGGCCAGGGGCACAAGGCCCCATAGGGCCCAGCCGATCCTATAGGGTTTAAATCGTTTAAACTAGAGATAGGGTTTCTAGAAGAGGGGAGAGTCCTTGCCCCCCACTCCTCCCTCCCTTGGCCGCCGGCCCAAGGCTTGGAGGAGGGGCAAGGGCTGGCCGCCCCCCCCTCTATATATAGAGGGCTGGTGCGCCCCCTCCCCCCTACACCTTGCCTCCAACCCTAGTTGCCCTGCTACCTTCCTCTCTCCCTCCCGACTGTTTATAGGCGAAGCCCTGCTGCAGAAATTCTCCACCATATACACCACGCCGTCGTGTTGTAGATCCAATCTATCTCTCCACCATACTTGCTGGTCCGAGGAAGGAGGAGACGTCGAGGTGCTCCACGTGTGCATCTCACGGAGGCACCGCCACTTGTGGTGCTAGATCGGATCGGATCGCGAGGAGGAGAAGCGAGTACGACTACATCACCCACGTTCCGACGAACGTTCCGCTGTGCGAATCTTCAAGGGTATGAAGATCTAATCCAATCTCTCTCGTTGATTGCATCTCCTAGATTAGATCTTGGCTTTCCCTTTGTTCGCATCCGTAGAAAATTTTGATTTACTATGCCGCGAAACCCTTCAGATAAATGGTGAAGTATCATGTAGTCGACGTTCACATGACACCACTAGAAGAATAGCACCACAACTTAAATACTAAACCATTGAATAATAACTCATCACAGATTCACTACTAACAACATGACTTCTCCCATGTCCTCAAGAACTAAACGAACTACTCACAAGACATAGTATGGATCAAGATCAAAGATGATATGGTAATGGATAAAAATCTGAACATAAACAATAATCCAATGGTTCCACTCACAAGCATCAACTACAATAGTAATCAACACCGGGAAAGTTTCCCCTAAGAACTAAAGCAATATCAACACAATTGTTACAGTGGGACGAAGTGGTGATGATGGTGCTGGTGGAGATGATGGTGTGGATGATGATGATGATGATCCCGATGAAGCCTAGCTTGACGATGGTGTTGATGGCGACGGTCTCCCCTTTCCAGGAAGGAATTCCCCCGGCATAAATCTGTCTGCTGGAGAGATCTTTCTCTCTCGGTGTTTTCCGCCCCCCAGAGGCGGCGGAAATCTATCTGTGGTCGCTCCCCTGGGCTTAGGGTTCTGTAGGGAAGATATAGGTGAAGGGGCGGAGTCGGAGGCCAGGCAGGTGGACCACACCTGCCCTAGGAGCGGGGTCGGGTGGGCCCGCGCCTAGGGGTGTGGCCCCCCTGCGGCACCTCTTCGCTCCTCCTTCTGGCTTCCTTCGTCCTCTGGTAAAATAATATGTTTCCATATTTTTCTGGTATTTTTCTGATCTTCGTGAAATTGCACCGAAACGCCTTCTTTTCCATTAGAATCCAGACTCCGGCAGTCCATCCTCCAGGAATCATCCAACATGCATAAACATATGAAAAGCCATAAGTAATACCTCATAATAAGAAAAATATCAATGAATTCTAGAGGTCCCAACCTGATAAGGTAGAGATCCCTATGTTTACAATGCTAGTCCCTGGATCAATAGCTAGCATCCACAGTTTAAGATGTAATATCAAGAAACAAAGGTCATAATACAACTTTATAACCAGGAATAAAATAATTCATTACATCTTACATGGATCATTTGGCTATCTCATTACAATGCAGCATAAATATCTATATAGCATGGAGTCCTTCATCTTCAAAGTGCCACAGGCAATCATGTTGGTTGTAGACTTGTAATCCTATTCAACACACCTTACTAACATCAAACAAACCTGCAACATAATAAGTTACAGCCACAAGGGTCAATACATTTGAATTATATTGGCCAGTGATACTATGGTAGAATAGTGGTATCTATCATCTATATGCATTTGGCTAAGTGGAGCTTAGGCTTGCTTTGCTCAAAGTAGATTTTCCTTATCATTTGAAAACACTAAGTTTTTGTTTGTCAAATCACCCAAGGAACAACCAATAGAATTGGTTGACCTTTACCCTTGTTCAACCACAAGTTTTAACTTAGAAAATGGGATGAGGATATCCTTGATAGCTTCCATGTCTTGATGCTCAAATTGTCCATTGCCGGGGACATGGCTAAGTACTTAGATTTTACTTTCTCGAGAGGTGGTGCACTTTCCCCACAAGACTCGACATGCATCAAGACAAGATCTTTCAGAAGCCTTCCCTTATACCAAATGGACGCGTTCCAAACCTATCACCCCCTACCACCAACTGTCCATCTGGCTAAGTTATTGTAACCTATATGATCCAGGCAGAGCCCATATTGCCATGTGGCTGCACTAGAAGCTTCTCAACATTTGACATCTCAAATCTCTTTGTTCCTGGGTGGCATTCCACAAGTGAGATACATAGGGTAGGCCATGAAAATGGGGCCCTGGTAACCACTCAACAAAAATCCATCCAAGCAATTACCATTCCACCCAGGTGTTTCATTCACATAGTTGTTTTATTAAACAAAACACAAGTCATAGACTTAGAAATATTTCATAGCATGAATATAATCCACCCTTGTTTTCTACTAGCTAGGCTAAGCATGATAGTAGTAGGAATCTTAACTCAGTGAAAATTCTACTAAGGCATCATCTACTAGGATTTCCTATGGCATAGTTAACACATAGAAAATTTCATGCAAGTCCTACTTAGAAATATCACTAATGCATAGTCAAAATAGTAGGACAAAATGTATGAAGCACCACTTGACTTTTTTTTAGAGAAACTAAGTTCACTCCTTGATCTTGCAATTGTCACACTCTTCAAAGTTCACTACAAGTCAATCAAGGCATACATTCAACTAGCATTCAAACAATTCACCACATAAAATAAAGAAAACAAAACAATACATGCAAGCATGAAAAAGATTGTTTTATTTGGAAAGGTGGTTTTATAATAGGTTATAAACATTTTAAAACATCTATTGGTCATTTATAAAAGTGGCAAAACCATTTGGAATTAAGTTAGTGAAAATGGGCCATTTAAATCATTTTTGTTTTGTTATAAATGATTTAAATCAAAGTAATAATTTCTAGTGTTATCCAAATATATTTTTTAAACACAAATGTTAGTGTTTAGGATCAAAGTGTTTTAAACAAATCCATTTTCAAAAGGTTTCACTCAAAAACCATTTTTAAATCAAAGCAACATTTTTATTTTACTAGAAATTCTTTTTATTCAAAGAATAATTCCTTAGTGTCACAAAATATACTTTTAAATCCAAAAGTTGGTTTTTATGGTCAGTATGTTCAAAACAAACCATTTGCAAAATATTTTACCCTGAAATCATTTCTAGATTAAATTTTATACACAAAATAGACCTAATAATGTTTCTGCAAAAACAACCAATTTTACAGAAGCAAAATACTAAACTAAGGGCATGGTTGCAAAGTTTGCCTTTTTTGAATCCAGTGATATAAAATTTGCAAATTTTGGACGTGTAGATCTAAAGTTATGAATTTTACAAAATCTAATATCTAATATAAATGTTTCTGTTTTTAAAACAAAACACATGCCACGTGTCTTTACCTCATTGGGCGATACCGCTTTGCTGGGATCGACTGATGCGGTGCGTTAGATCTAACTTAAATTGCACGGCACACAATAACGCGACTTTTACGAGCATTCACGGCGGCAGAAATGGCCAGGAGAGGTTGGGGGCGGGTTCAGCGGGTGAAGACGACGATGCTGAGGTGGCATGGGGTCAGCGCGTTAGTGAGACGAGTGGGTTGATCTGTTGGTGAGAAAGAACGGCTCGTGGGAGAGAGAGGTGGGCTGCGAGTTGGGCCTGCTACGCTAGGTTAGTGGGTTCTAGGCCATTTCATTTTTTTCTTCTGTTTTCTTTTCTTTTTTCTGTTTCTATTTTCTGTTTTGGTTTTAAACATTTGATTTAAACTCTAATTTGAATACAAGTTTTGACCAAACTTTTTTAGCAAGTTTGTACTGTTTATTTATGTGTTTGAAATTCCATTTTTAGAATATTTCAAAATATTCCTTTATGGTTTAGTATTTATTTAAATTAGACAATTGTTTTTATTCAAACCATTTATTCAAGCCTCCATTTAAATTCAAATTTTCAACAAACCTCTTTAGTAGGTTTTACTTATTATTTAGTGTGTTTAAATAATTCACTTTGAATTATTTCCAATATTTTAATATCATTTAATATTTATTTAAATGAGGCCCTTGTCTTTATTTAAATGAATTTGATTATGGTTCCAAACCATATAATTCTATTTATTTAATCCTTTATTATTTTTAAGTTAATTAGATAACTTCTAATTCATTTTTTCAATTCCAATTATTTTTCCCATGATTTAATTAATCATTTATATTAGGGATTTTTGTCTTCCTTTAAATCAAATGTGGTTCAAGTCCATATTATTTTTTATTCAAATAATCATTATTCCCTTATTTTATTTGGATTATCTTTATTACATTTGCTTATGGATTTGGCCAAGATTTAATTTGGCTTTTAAATATTCCTTATTCATTTATTTATTTCTTTATCTTATAAAATCCATATCTTTTTATTTATAGATCCAAAATTGGTGATTCCAATTTGTACAATTTTATTTAATATTTGTTTATCCTTTTAAATCCTTTTTGGATTATTTTGTTCACAATTTGGTATGGATTTTAGTTAGGAGCTTTATTAGCTTTGGAAATTATTTCCTTTAACCTTATTAAATTCATAAGTTTTTATCCATGGTTCCAAATTAAATGAAACCAATTTCTATGGTTTTATAATATTTTTGTTTATCATTTATGATAATTTATAAATGTTTGTTGCTAAATTTTTATATGGATCAAATCCATAGTCTTAGGGAGATCTTGGAAGTGATTTTCTTCCATTAGGAATTTAGGGTTTTGGTTTAACTTTTCCAAGTGTTTAAATTTCAAGATACATTCATTGATGAATGCATTTCACTTGATTGAAATTTTGTTGGATTCTATTTTCATTCAAAGTTTGTTCAAGAAGGGTTTTGAGGTTTCCATTTAGAAACAAAAATTTTCTTTTTACCCTAAATTTCAACATTTATTTCTTTTGTTTATTTATTTTTCACATTTCAAAATTTGGAAAATTTTGGGATGTGACATGAATAGAGGTAAATTATGATATAGAAAGGTGATGCAAATTGGGCGTATCGTGGGGCCATCTCATTATAACACAAATGATCAATATTGTTGCAAGCAAAACAAGTGAAATAGCAAGCATTCATCTTATCGCAAGCAACAGGAGAAATTGAATGACTAGCATGATAAGGCAAGTCCGAAGCAATTGGAGGATAGACACAAGATGCATAGCATGGCATGTTTATGGCAATGATATCGCAATCAAACAATTCCACACGATCAATATTATGCAAAGGCAAAGCATCACATGGGAATATGAATGAATTAAATGTAATGTCACAAGTATCATCCATAACATGCATATCCTCACAATTCATCATGTCCACTAGTGGGATCATGGCATCATCAACACCCTTATTGTTACCTTGTTCATACCTCTCATATGAAGTGGGTGTTGTGGTAGTAGTGGCCTCCTTGTGGACGACTTTGTCTTCTTGATGTAGCCATGGCGTAGCATCCTCTTCATCCACCATGTACATCTTCTCCATTCGAGGCATCATTGCTTCATGGCTTGGAGCGTCTTCATCCATGGAATCTAGCACAACATAAGAGAACACACTAGAGGTAGAGGGTAAGTCGTTAGAAATCAGAATGGTCTCATTTGACCTGTCAACTAGCACTGTCAACTCATTCGGTGTATCACCCATGCCCTCAAAGTGGAAGCACTCAATCTCACATAAGGTGGAGTCACTCATCTCACTCTTGTTCTCACTCAAGTGGGATAAGTGGCTTTCATACTCACATGGGATTGGTACCACATCATCACTCAAGCATATAGGGATAGGCTCGGTTTCCTCAACTCCATGCGCCTCCTTTGGTGAAGGGAAAATCCCATGCTCACCATTCTTGACCTTGTCTCCTTCAAGGTTGGATGCCATAAGATGGGCATCATTGCTCGCCTCCATGATCGAAGGGAAAATCCCATGCTCAACCGTCGTGTGGACATCTTGTAGTAGTGGTGGAGGTAGGATCATGCTATCCAACTTGGCAAAGTAGAGGTCTTCATTTTCCTTGTTCATGAGGTCACGGAAGTCAAGCGTAGGCATTGAAGATTGATGGCGTGGAGGAAGGCTTCCTCTTGGTACCATTGTGGTGGTGGCACGAGTAGTTGAAGGTGCCCTATGATGGTGTCGACGGAGGTCATTGGCGTGCCTTGCCGATGGTTGATGTAGGTGGCGCACTTGGTCATCCACATGACGCTCGCGACGATGGCCCTTGACCTTGGCACTCTTCCTTGTAAGTTGTTCTAATGATCACAAAGCATCATTAGTCTTGGCGACCATGCTCATGGTTTTGTCGAAGTTGTCGTCCATGTCCTTATTGAAGTTGTGGAGGTCACTCTTGAACTTGTCCATTTGATGGTGGACCTTGGCGCACTAGAGGTGGAGGCTCCGTCGTGGTAGGTGCGACTTGAGGAGCTTGTCGTTGTCGTTCTTGAAGTCGCCCATGCTTGGGGAGTCGTTGTTGTTGTAGCACTCCATGTCACCCAAGCATGTGGAGCCATTATTGGTGTAGTGCTCCATCATGTTATCCATGCTTGTGGAGACATAGGCATGGTGGCTCATCGTGGATTCTTCATAGAAATCATCCTCGATTCCGGAGTCCCTAGACATGATTCACAAGACCAAGTGTTGTATATGGAAGTGGTAGAGGGTGTTGGGATGCAACGTCAAACCTTACTTTACCTTGGAAGATCGTATCGTGCAAGTGGACACACTAGAGAGCAATAAACCAAGCAAAGTGAAGTTCATGCGGAACTACCAACTAAACACACACACACACACACGGGGCCTATGGTGGATAGGTATGAGTGGCATGTCAATAAACAATCCAAAATCAAGATGTTGTAATGGCAAGTAAAGAACCACAATGATCACAAAGCAAACAAGTCAATCCACAAGATAGGAAATATGTACAAGGAAACACACACGATGGGATAAATGGGACTTGTGCGACGAATAAAGTGAGCTAAGAACCAAATGATTACCTAGCGAAGACTATAAGCTCGTGTCACACAAGTACAAGGAGATACTAGATCGATTGCACAAAATTGGTGGGCTACAAGATATGCACAATAAGTAACACCTATATGATGTTCATAAAGCTTGCGCTTCCTAGTCTATGAGGCAATTGTATATTTATTTTTTTTCTTTTTTCCCCTTTCACTTGCCTCTTCCTTGTGCCAATAACTATACAAGATAACTATATGAGATAGCGCTCACAACATTTTCTCGGAATCTACAAGGTATCAAATGTGCATAGCCCAAGCAATCATAAGAGGACCTAGTCTCAATAGTTGTTTGTTGCTCGCAAAGTAGTGGGGTTCACAAAGGAGTGCAAGTGGGGAAAAGTCGTGGAATGTTTATACCTTTCATCGACGATCTTCACCCTTTATTGTTGGATTCCGCCTTGCTTACGGAATTTGGATGTAGTAGATTGTTGGAGATATACCCTAGAGGCAATAATAAAAGTGGTTATTATTATATCTTTGTGTTTATGATAAATGTTTACGTTCATGATATAATAGTATTAACCGGAAACATTAATACTTGTGTGATTTGTAAACTAAATTAGAGTCCCTAGTAAAACCTCTATGTAATACTAGCTTGTTGGTTAATAGATGATCCTGGTTTCCCGATCATGAGCATTAAGATGTTGTTGACAACAAGATCATATCATTAGGAGAATGGTATGATGGACATAATCCTATAGATAAGCGTAGCATTAAGATCAAGTCATTTCAATAGTTCATTTTCTATAAGCTTTCTGATACATAGTAACCTAATTCCTTCGACCATGAGATCAAGCTAATCACCATCACCGGAAGGATGCTTTGATGACATCAAACACCACACCATAACTGGGTGGCTATAAAGATGGCATTGAGTATTCGGAAAGTATGTGTTGAGGCACATGGATCAAGAGTGGGATTTGTCCATCCATATGAAGGATAGATATACTCTGGGCCCTCTAGGTGGAATGTCATCCAATTGGCTTGCAAGCATGTGACTGTCACAAGGGATCACATATCACGGGAACAAGAAAAGAGTACTTATCGGTAACAAGGTTGAACTAGGTATGCAGAGATACCGACGATCAAAACCTCGGATAAGTAAACTATCATGAGACAAAGGGAAATTGGTATCGTATGTAAGTGGTTCATTCGATCGCAAAGTAATCGTAGAAATGTGTGGGAGCCATATGAATTTCCATATTCCTCTATTGGTTATTGATCGGAGAAGTGTCTTGGTCATGTCCGCATAATTCACGAACCGTAGGGAGACACACTTAAGGATTCGATGTTGTTTAGTAGATAAGGAATGTTAGTAGGGATATCGAATGTTGTTCGGAGTCTCGGATGGGATCCGGGATATCACGAGGAGATCCGGAATGGTCCGGAGAATAAGATTCATATAAGGAAAGTCCGATTCCGGAGTTCGGGAAAGATTCTGATGTTTTCATGGGAGAGGTTCTAGAAGGTTCACCGGACCTGAAGGGGAATGGACCATGAATGTGTCGTGGATAAGTGGAATGATTGGATCATATCCTAGGTCACTTGGTTTGGTCATTTGCAAGAGAGAATTAAAGCTCTAAATTGAAAGTCAAACAGGAAGTTTGAAAAGTCAAACTGGAACAATGGTTTCCTAGTGGAAGAAGGAAAGAGTCCTTCTCTCAATCCAACTTGGGTTTGGGTTTGGATTCAAACCCACCCCTCTCAAGGCTGCCCCCTCTCATAAATAGAGGGGGAGGGCTGCCCCAAACACCAGACCTATCCCTCCCCACACCCGTGCGCCGCCGCCGCACGCTGTCGCCGCTGCGTCGCCGTCGGCCCATCGCCGTCGCCCTAGCCGTCGCCGACACCTCCTCCTCCTCCCGGTCTTCTAAACCCTAGATCACCGGGAAACCCTAGATCCACCATAACTCGCACCGGCTTAGGCGAAGCCCTGCGGGATCTTCCCTCTACTTCCGACACCATGCCGTCGTGCTGCCGAAATCGCGAGGGGAGAACTACAACCTCTGCTGCCTGCTGGAACAAGGGAGAGGAAGGTCTTCATCGAGTACCGAACGTGTGACCGACTGCGGAAGCGCTGCCGGAACGTAGCGCCGGAAGGATCGTCTACGCGATCTTGAGATCGGCAAGGGTACGACTACATCACCCACGATAATCTGCTCTCGTTAACCGCTTTGGAATCTTCGAGGGTGAGTGCTTCTATCAACTCGTTGCTACAATCTAGTAGATAGATCTTGGCTTGTTTGTGTGCATGCGGTAGAATTTTTTTGTTTTCCATTCTACGAACCCCTACATAGATAGCATGAACAACGTGTATGATATGTAGAGCTCTTTTTCCTCTTCGAAACGAGCTAAAGAACACCAAAATCTGAGTTCAAATGCAAAAGTTGTGCTCAAAAGCGTAAAGAAGTTTTTCTGTGTGCAGGAGGGCGTGAGACTCCGGTCTGGCGCTCAAAAACTCCGGAAAATCCGGCCTGGGCCGGAGACTCCGGTCCGGGAGATTCCAGAACGTCCAGAACTCGGACGAGACACGATTTGGGTGGAAAAACTCGAATCAAAACCTCAAATTGATGGGGAAATCAAGGAATTAGCCCATGGGAACGCACGGGAAGGTAGATAAATAAGTTTAGCAAGTAATCCATGGATCAAAACCTACCAAGACTCACTGAAATCACAGATCGACCAAAACACGAATTGGGGCTGTTTTTGGTGGAATTTTCGAATTTATGGGGAAAAGACCAAATCGATGAGGAATCCGTGGCAACCAAAAGCTGATGATACCAGATGATAGGGGTTAACCTCTTGGGTGGCCCGATATTCATAGATCTCGTGGTCAAATCGATGGGAAAGCAAGGGGAAAGGGATAAGGTAGCAGAAGAGAACACACACCTCGCGAAGAACACGATGAACACACGCAAAACTCACACGGTACAAGGCCGATTGCTCCCGAACGGCAGCCACCGGTCCGATAGAATCCTCGCAAGGAAAGATCAGTCAACGTGCTCCCTCAAATCCACATCGGAGAGGGAAGAACACCTTGGGGAGGGTCTTGACAACTTGGAGACGAGACACCGAACTCCAAGGCCTTGTTTAACTATGGATGCGTGATGCAAAGTCCAATCGAGGTTGGTGACGATAGTAGGTCCCCTTTGTAAAGGGGATGAGGCAAAACTAGAGATTCCACACAAGGGGGTTATCTTTAGTCTAACATTTATGCCTAAGGGATACATGAAGGGGTGGGGGCTCTATATATAGGCCAGCCACTAAACAAGGGGTATTTTGGGGATAAAACTAGGGTTTGGACGAGCTAGAGGGGTACATGGGCCGAAGGCCCAGCTGGCGGTGCGCAGGCTCATCTTGTGGGCCGGAGACCGGTGTAGGGGCCGGAGATTCCGGTCTATCTCCGGTGTCGTCTCCGAAGGTGCATACAGACTGTCCCTGGGTCGGTCCGAAGGTCGGTCCAGAGACTCCGGTGCGCAGGACCGTAGACTCCGATGTAGGCTGGAGATTCCGATGGTTCAGCCGTGGCTTCTTCCGTCTCCTCTTCCAAGCCTCCGTCTTGTCGGGCTTGATGTTCTGGGCTTCCTCCCTTGCCTCCGTACTTGTCGGTGTGAACCTATCATGCATATCTGACGGTGTATGAACTAGTATACCATTCAATAGGGTAAGAAGTGGGCTCGCATAGAGGAACGGATTCACCTGTGGAGTCCATGACGACTTGGCGTAAGTTGGAGACCATGATGTGGTAACGACCGTAGGTCGAGATACATCACGTCGTGTGCAGGACGGTCCAGCTTCCATCTTCTTCCCCTGCTCGGCTAGATCAGAGACCGAGAGACGTCCCTACACCAGACGTGTGTAGAGCTTCGAGGCGTAACACTTGGGGCGCTTGTCTTCATCGCTATATGCCTTCCCGCGTAAGGCGTTGTAACATCCCAGCATTAGAGCTTAAAAATAAGCTGAACACAGATGTGTGCATTGCATTCATGCAAAGAAAATCCGAATAATTTTCGCGCTTTTGAACAAAACTTGTCAAAGTGATTGAAGCTTCTCGCAACTTGATGGAATTGAAGTAGATCATCAAGTTGACTGCGATAAGTCTCAATATGACCTTTGTTAAAACCTTATTTTGGGTAAGGAAGATTTGATCTAAGGGTAGATCAAATGTAATAAAATTAAATCATGAATACCAAGTTATGAATATAACTCAAGTAACAAGAATTTAATAATTATATCTTGACCTATCTAATTCTTATATGCTTCTACCATGAGTATCATGGTAATACCTAAACTTAATTCTTTAGTGAGATTGAGTAGGAAGGAAACCAATTCAAGATCATTCACCATATATCTTTCTTTCCATATCAATCCTTATCATCTCTAATGAATCTTATTCTAATATCTGTTGTTATCAATGTTGAGTAATCAACTATTGATTCACCAATTCTTAACCTATCAATTCTTGATCTATTAATCCTTGTCCTTATCATATCATTCATTCAAGTCCTTTAAAGAAAGAAGTAAGAAGAGGTAAGTGGTAATACTAATTTTAGATACCATCTATAGGATGGGAGTGTTGAAAGAGAATAAGATCAATGTGATAATTGATGGAGTTAACTCACTCCTGAAATGATAGAAGAGTTATCTGGAATATATATTTGTATGGTAACAAAGAAGGTTACAAGGATGAATATTGAAGATGTAGGGGTTCGTAGCATGGAAAACAAAAATTTTCTATCGCATACAAACAAACAAGCCAAGATCTATCTACTATATTGTAGCAACGAGTTGATAGGGGAACTTACCCTCGAAGATTCCAAAGCGGTTAACGAGAGCAGATTCTCGTGGGTGATGTAGTCGTACTCTTTCCGATCTCAAGATCGCGTAGACGATCCTTCCGGCGCCACGTTCCGGCAGCGCTCCCGCAGTCGGTCATACGTTCGGTACTCGACGAAGACCTTCCTCTCCCTTGTTCCAGCAGGCAGCGGAGGTTGTAGCACTCTCCTCGTGATTCCGGCAGCACAACGGCGTGGTACCGGAAGTAGAGGGGAGATCTCGCAGGGCTTCGCCTTAAGCCGGAGCGAGTATGGTGGAGTATGAGAGAGGGCTATTAGTGGTCTAGGGATTAGACACACCAATTAGAAGGCTCTAAACCGAAGGCTAGGGCAATTAGAAGCTCTAAACCAAAACGTCTCTAAACCGGAGATTAGAGGATAGGAACTTGTGTGTCTAGAGGAGGAGGCCCTGCCCCTCCTTTTATGGGTGGAGAGGGCCGGCGGCCAAGGGAAGGGGAGGGGAGTCCCTCCCCAACTCGGCCAAGGCTGGCCGCCGGCTTGGAGGAGAGGGACTCCTCCTCCAAGTTGGTTTCAACCTCCTCTTGCTTGTTTCCCACAGTTTCTTGTTTCCCACAGTTTCCTGTTTTCCACAGTTTCCTGTTTTAGCCGTTTGACTTTCAAACTGGCAGTTTGACTTTTCAGTTTTGGAACAGCAAGAACACTTAGTACATGATGCAATCATTCAATGACACATTCATGTACCCTCCCCCCCCCCGGAGTGCCGGACAATCCGGAACCTTCTAGAACATTCCCGATGAAAACACCGGAATCATTCCCGAACTCCGAAATGGGACTTTCCTTATATGAATCTTATTCTCCGGACCATTCCGGATCACCTCGTGATATCCCGGATCCCATCCGAGACTCCGAACAACATTCGGTCTCTTTCTCATAATACCATAACTACTCAAACAACGTCGAATCCTTAAGTGTGTCTCCCTACGGTTCGTGAATTATGCGGACATGATCGAGACACTTCTCCGATCAATAACCAATAGAGGAATCTGGAAATTCATATGGCTCCCACATATTTCTACGATTACTTTGTGATCGAATGAACCACTTACATACGATACCAATTTCCCTTTGTCTCATGATAGTTTACTTATCCGAGGTCATGATCGTCGGTATCTCTGCATACCTAGTTCAACCTCGTTACTGATAAGTACTCTTTTCTCTTTCCCGTGATATGTGATCCCTTGTGAGCCAGTCACATGCTTGCAAGCTAATTGGATGACATTCCACCGAGAGGGCCCAGAGTATATCTATCCGTCATATGGATGGACAAATCCCACTCTTGATCCATGTGTTTCAACCAATACTTTCTGAACACTCAATGCCACCTTTATAGCCACCCTGTTACGGTGTGGTGTTTGATGACATCAAAGCATCCATCCGGAAAAGGTGATATGCATGATCTCATGGTCGAAGGAATTAGGTTACTATGTATCAGAAAGCATATAGCAATTGAACTATTGAAATGACTTGATCTTTATGCTACGCTTATCTATAGGAGTATGTCCATCACATCATTCTCCTAATGATATGATCCTGTTGTTAATAACATCTCTATATTCATGATCAGGAAACCATGATCATATATTAACCAACAAGCTAGTTTAACAAGAGGCTTTACTAGGGACTCTTATTTTAGTTTACAAATCACACAAGTATTAATGTTTCCGGTTAATACAATTATAGCATGGTATGTAAACATTTATCATAAGTGTGAAGATATGATAATAACCACTTTATTATTGCCTCTTGGGCATATCTCCAACAGTCTCCCACTTGCACTAGAGTCAATAATCTAGTTTCAAACCTTTGTGTATTCAACACCTATGGCTTTCCGGTGTTGTATGTACACGATTGCTAGTGGTCAACTGATCTCCGGATCTGACACTTCCAGGTCCGTGTGTAATTGCATGTCTTTGCGTCTCTACGCATCACTCATTCTCTAATGAGATGGCTTTGTATAAATTTGGTCTTTTGGTGTGACCTTTAGCTCTTTGGGGTTAAAACATGTTGATAATATTGTCGCACAATATATCTTCATAGTATTATCCCACTGTGAACTACACCTAGTTTGATAACAAACTACTTGACACAAATGCCCTCTTTTGCTGCTAAAATAGCAGTCATATACTTAGCCTTTTGTTGTAGTATCTGTCATAATGTCTTAACTTTGGAACTCATCCAAATCCATTACGGAACTCACTTTCCATTATATTGTGCCACCCTTAGTTTAGATTGAGATAAACTTAATTTGTACTTTGTGACAAAGCTAGTATCAATGTAGTACTTTTACAATGAACTAACCATCTATTTGTCACTTCTACAAATAATATACTCTTTATTTCTTCCAAAAGATCATAAGAATATCCTTACTATTGTCCAATGATCATCTTACGAATCATTCTGGTATTTGCTCACAACATTTAGAGCATAGGACATATCTGGATTTGTACATATCACAATATGATTGATATAAATACTCTTTGTGATTTCATACATCAAGTATCAATCTATACTTGATTATTTGTTTCACTTTACCAAATGTCAATACACTTGAATATATCAACATTGAACTCTTTCAATCCTTTTTGTGCGACAAGAACCTTTTCTTGTAGTCTCTATATTGAACTCATTCAATATCTTGTCTATGTACTTCTGGCACAACCATATTAGCGTCTATTGATGCCAAATATTTGGGTTTTGCCTAAGTCTTTCATCGGGATGAAATTCTTAATATGTGTTAATAAAAGATACATTATTTCCAATCAACAATATGTCTTCCACATAATGTATTAGAAATATGTCTTAGCGCTCCCACTTAATTTCTTGCAAACGCAAGCATCTTCATTGTCTCTGATGAAATTAAACTCTTTTAACAGTTTCATCATAGTGAAGATTCCAACTCCGCTATGCTTACTTCAACCATTGAAGTTTGCATATGCTTTTAGCATCCTTTGAATTAACAAAACCCTATGGACCATGTTACGCACATGTCCTAGGTAACAATTCTATTAGAAGAACTTGTTTTGTTTATTCAACTACCATATAACAGAATTATATGTAGTGGCTGCTACATTAATCCGTCTAGACTAAATATCGCTATGAAAGATCAAATCTTGTCATATACAACCTTTGAACATTGTTGTAAACTCTTTCCCAACATATCGACTATTTCATAGATGTGAAACATCCATGTCTATTTCTTTATAGATCCAAACACAACTGTAAGGTCTTACACCTTTCTCGAGGGTCCTTCAAGTTCAAAACTTGATTTCTCGTGTATGGAACTATCATGGATTTTATGGCTTCAAGCCATTTTACGGAGTCAGGGCCCATCATCGCTTCTTTGCATGTAGTACGTTCATTATTCTCAAATAATGATTCAACCCTCAAATCTTGGTATTTGATTGTTTACTTGACCTACTTGGTTCAATAGAAACTTTGACCTCTGTAACCACAACCTTTGAGGCACGTGAGCCATGAGCATTGTTGCTGCCTCCGGAACACTTTTCGGTGCTGCGCAACTTTGCACATATAGCTAAGGTTCTTTTAACCTTATCAAAGTTATATTGTCCTCCCACTTATCTCTTCACGAAAAATTCCTTCTCAAAGAAACTTGACGTTCTAAGTGACAAACACTTTTGTCTCCGGTGTTATGGAGGAATACTTAACAGTTATACAAAGACAGGTTCATCCGACTTTGGTTGCACACATCTTTCTTATGCATAGCATACCAATGTTTAAGAAAGGACAACTTGGGTTTTATCCAAAACCATAACTTTATATGGTGTCAATTCAACGGATTATGATGAAGCTCTTTTCAGTGGAAAAACGGTAATCTCTAAAGCTTTTAATCTTTAAAATATAATGGAAGTTTTATGAATTACACCTTCAATCTTACCATGTCAAACAAGGTTTAATTACATATCTCGAACGCTCCATACTCTTATGGTGTTTTCGAAAAAATGCAAATCCACGGAACGATTCCTTAAATCTTAGGTATTATGCTAAACTCTGTAACTCAAATATCTTCCTTTATGATCTTTATCATAAACTGTTTATATTCTTGTTACAATGATTTTGCACTTCATCTTGAAAGTCTTTGAACTTTTCAAATATTTCACACTTCATCCTTATTAAGTAAATATTCATATATTCACTCAAATTTTCAGAGAAAGCACATGAAGTTGAAATCCATCGCTCTTGACTATACATAATGGACTTCATACAACAATATGTACAAGTTCCAATAAGCTAGTCTATCGTCCCTTTTGGCCTATGAACGAAGTTTTAATTATCTCTAGGAAAGTTTCACAAGCGTCATTTGATCAAAATCAAACAGACTCCAAAATTCCATCCATATGGATTTTCTTCATGTTTTCTTTCAAATATAATTTAAACGGCGATGTCACTTCCTAAGTGATCTTTTAATCAATTTGTCTTTCGACATTTTTAGCACTAGTTTTATGGATGTGATGTTTCCAACGAGATTTGCGAATCATCCATCTTTTATGGATTAGGGCAATTATTTGAACAACCCTTTTGTTCTCATAATACCTGATAAAACAAATCTTGAAGGTAAGCTTTGATGTTTAACGAGCAACACAATAACCCTTTATTTGTTCTCAATGAACATCATCACATATTCTTTTGCTAGTTACTTAGGCCATTGCAGTTCATGAATTGTGTTGTTTCGTATGACGATTCACACCAACAAATTCAGTATCAAATACTTAAGAACCACATTGTTTAATAAGCAAAGAATATAGCCATAACATGTATAACATCTATATACTTAAACTGAACA
The DNA here is from genome assembly GCA_916181665.1 of Avena sativa. NCBI lineage: Eukaryota > Viridiplantae > Streptophyta > Magnoliopsida > Poales > Poaceae > Avena > Avena sativa. The sequence continues at coordinate 143,515,078 of OV702285.1, read as the reverse complement.
ATTCTAGTCTTTTCTTTTCTGCCATATATTTATGAGATTCTCTTTCAGTATTTCCTTTTCTGTTTGAAAGAATCTATCAACATCAATAGTGGAGTCATACATATGACACATAATCCAAAGCGTGTATAATTAAATACCAATGTCTTTGGACTTGCACTTTGAAGTAGATCACCATCATCAAATGTTTGGTGTTCTTCCAAATTCCTTTCTTTAGTAATCTCTTGGTGTAGTAAATATTTTACCTACATCAAATATTCATCCTTATCATGGAATCGTCCATGATCAAACTACCTTTAGCTTATAACGATGAATTACGAGTATAATGTTGCTATCCAAAACCTTTTGGAGGATTAGGACAACAAGTGTCTACAACCCTTTGCAAATTCTCATCAAAATATGAGAACATGAACTTTTGCCGTATTATACTCTGTCATGTTGCAACCAAAACTTCGTTTCAGATATCACAATATCTTCCACACATCATGGTTTCTGAAACAACTCTTTCAGATCCTAGATAACCTTGATATTAAGACAATCCTTTGAATATCAAGAATCATGGATACAAACATGATCTCATACACTAACTCTTGGAATTGTCACTCTTGTTTTAATACCAATTATTAAACTTTCATGGAGTAACCGGAACTTACTGAAAGTTTGCAATAGGACTTTTAAACTTTAGATTAACACTTCAAAACAATACGATACCAGTTCGTAAAGTAACTAACCAGAATACTATAGTTCTATCATCTCAATTATAACTAAGCGCAAGGTGGTAAACGGATGCCAATGACTACAACAACTATGCAAATTCACTTTGATTTAGTTTATGATAAATTGAGTTATAATTAATAATTAAATTAATCTAGGTGAACTCCCACTCAAAACAATATCCCTCACATTGTTTTAGTGATCACACGAACCAAATCCACCACATCAAAACCGATCATCACGAGAGTTGATATAGCTTCAATGGCGAACAATCAACATGTTCATCATATCTACTATATGACTCATGCTCTACCTTTCAGTAATCCGTGTTCCTGAGGCCATGTCTGTACATGCTAGGCTCGTCAAGATCAAACCTTAGCTTTCGCATGAGCAAATCTGGCTTGCCCACGTTGTATACACTTGCGGAATCTAACACACCCGATCATCACGTGGTGCTTCGAAACAACAAGCTTTAGCAACGGTGCTAACTAAGGGTGAACACTTTATGACTTGAAATTCATGTGCATGAGGGATCATCTTATAATGCTACCGTCGTCTACTAAGCAATACAAGATGCATAAAGGATTAACATCACATGCAATTCATAATATGTGATATGATATGGCCTTTCTTCTTTGTGCTTCCGATCTCCATCTTCTAGCACGAACATGATCTCCATCATCACCGACATTGCATCAAGGTCAATGATGCTTCTCCATGGTTGTCGTCCACCGGCTTCAACTATTACAACTACTTTGAATAGACACGCGGGTCTTAACAGAAATTAAAGACAACCATATGGCTCCTGCCGGTTGCCGACTTACAATAAGGAACATTGCATACATCATATATAATCACAATCATGGCCATATCACATCACTGCACACCCCTGCAAAACAAAGTTAGACGCCTCTACTTTCTTTGCATATTTTACGTGGTTTGGGGCTTTCAATAAGTGTCGTTCTAACTTACGAACAAGAACCACAACATTGATACTAGTATTGTTAATCACCCGTTGTAAATTGGATCTTAACTATGCTAGGAGAAACAGGCACCCGCAAAGCCACTTATGCAATACAAGTTGCATGTCAAGCGTGGAGCAAGTCTCATGAACGATGTCATGTAAGGTTAGCCCGGGCCGCTTCATCCCAACATACCGCAAGATGCAAAGTACACAAGAAGCAATCGACAATAAAAGCATCAACGCCCACAATGACCATTGTGTTCTACTCGTGCAACAGATCTACATATAGACACGGCTCTGATACCACTGTAGGGGTTCGTAGCATGGAAAACAAAAATTTTCTATCGCATACAAACAAACAAGCCAAGATCTATCTACTAGATTGTAGCAACGAGTTGATAGGGGAACTTACACTCGAAGATTCCAAAGCGGTTAACGATAGCAGATTCTCGTGGGTGATGTAGTCGTACTCTTTCCGATCTCAAGATCGCGTAGACGATCCTTCCGGCGCCACGTTCCGGCAGCGCTCCCGCAGTCGGTCACACGTTCGGTACTCGACGAAGACCTTCCTCTCCCTTGTTCCAGCAGGCAGCGGAGGTTGTAGCACTCTCCTCGTGATTCCGGCAGCACAACGGCGTGGTACCGGAAGTAGAGGGGAGATCTCGCAGGGCTTCGCCTTAAGCCGGAGCGAGTATGGTGGAGTATGAGAGAGGGCTATTAGTGGTCTAGGGATTAGACACACCAATTAGAAGGCTCTAAACCGAAGGCTAGGGCAATTAGAAGCTCTAAACCAAAACGGCTCTAAACCGGAGATTAGAGGATAGGAACTTGTGTGTCTAGAGGAGGAGGCCCTGCCCCTCCTTTTATGGGTGGAGAGGGCCGGCGGCCAAGGGAAGGGGAGGGGAGTCCCTCCCCAACTCGGCCAAGGCTGGCCGCCGGCTTGGAGGAGAGGGACTCCTCCTCCAAGTTGGTTTCAACCTCCTCTTGCTTGTTTCCCACAGTTTCTTGTTTCCCACAGTTTCCTGTTTTCCACAGTTTCCTGTTTTAGCCGTTTGACTTTCAAACTGGCAGTTTGAATTTTCAGTTTTGGAACAGCAAGAACACTTAGTACATGATGCAATCATTCAATGACACATTCATGTACCCTCCCCCCCCCCGGAGTGCCGGACAATCCGGAACCTTCTAGAACATTCCCGATGAAAACACCGGAATCATTCCCGAACTCCGAAATGGGACTTTCCTTATATGAATCTTATTCTCCGGACCATTCCGGATCACCTCGTGATATCCCGGATCCCATCCGAGACTCCGAACAACATTCGGTCTCTTTCTCATAATACCATAACTACTCAAACAACGTCGAATCCTTAAGTGTGTCTCCCTACGGTTCGTGAATTATGCGAACATGATCGAGACACTTCTCCGATCAATAACCAATAGAGGAATCTGGAAATTCATATGGCTCCCACATATTTCTACGATTACTTTGCGATCGAATGAACCACTTACATACGATACCAATTTCCCTTTGTCTCATGATAGTTTACTTATCCGAGGTCATGATCGTCGGTATCTCTGCATACCTAGTTCAACCTCGTTACTGATAAGTACTCTTTTCTCGTTCCCGTGATATGTGATCCCTTGTGAGCCAGTCACATGCTTGCAAGCTAATTGGATGACATTCCACCGAGAGGGCCCAGAGTATATCTATCCGTCATATGGATGGACAAATCCCACTCTTGATCCATGTATTTCAACCAATACTTTCTGAACACTCAATGCCACCTTTATAGCCACCCTGTTACGGTGTGGTGTTTGATGACATCAAAGCATCCATCCGGAAAAGGTGATATCCATGATCTCATGGTTGAAGGAATTAGGTTACTATGTATCAGAAAGCATATAGCAATTGAACTATTGAAATGACTTGATCTTTATGCTACGCTTATCTATAGGAGTATGTCCATCACATCATTCTCCTAATGATATGATCCTGTTGTTAATAACATCTCTATATTCATGATCAGGAAACCATGATCATATATTAACCAACAAGCTAGTTTAACAAGAGGCTTTACTATGGACTCTTATTTTAGTTTACAAATCACACAAGTATTAATGTTTCCGGTTAATACAATTATAGCATGGTATGTAAACATTTATCATAAGTGTGAAGATATGATAATAACCACTTTATTATTGCCTCTTGGGCATATCTCCAACAGTCTCCCACTTGCACTAGAGTCAATAATCTAGTGACAAGCTTCTGAGATCTATAAGTGAGATTACAAAGTAATCTGAGAAGTAAGAAGGTAATCATTCAAGTGGAATTAGATTCAGAAGAAGTACTCTAGAGATGAGAGTTATCTTTATGAGAAGGTCATATAGAGCTCTAGTGTCAAGCTCATTAGATTCACAAATGGATTTAGGAGGAGAAATTGTTGATAAGAATATTCTTGCACGGTAAAGCTCATCATGTTAACACATGATGATGGATTTAAAGAAGTAGAATATCTAGGAAAGGAATTTCTTAATTAGAAGTCTAGAATTATGAAGTATGGAAGATAGGAATTCTCGGTAAACACTAAACCCTATATATACAACCCAATTTAATATCTATCTCATCTATTTGATCAATCATCTTATTTCCATAATGGTTTATAGGAATATTTTCCTATAAAAATTACTTAAGCACATCTTTGTCATTCCCAACTATCATCATCATATGTGCTTAGGAGTTATCTTTATGAATTCCTTTCCATAAGACATTCCAGAAAATAACTTTCTATTTTAAAGGGTGATATCATTAATGATCACAAACATAAGGACAATATGTTTTAGCCATTAATCTTTATTCACATCAATAAAAGGATATGAGTATATTAAGTCTCCTACAAACTTATGGTAAGCATTTACAATTTAAAACCCTAACTTTATTTCAATCATAAATACCAATGTATATTTATTATCATAACCAATATTATTAAAACCTTACTCACCACCAAATTAAGGCATTAACTATACATAAAATGATATATGACCATCATTGATGATTTAATACATCCAAATTCCATTAGTATAAATACACTTGAAAATCATTTTATAGAGAATTGTTAAGATAATAAGCAAATTCTAAAACCCTAGTTCTTATTTAATTATACCTAATAACTTACCTCTCATATAATAATAAATATTGAAAATTGCCAATCATATTAATGGCAATAAACTAATTATAATGGCCTATGTAATATTTGAAGAAAATTGTACAAAAGATTTGGTATTGAAAATTCTACTAAAATACAAATTGAAAAGGAATTGTGAAAACAGAAAATAGAAATCGAAAAATTGAAAACAACCAGAAAGAAAAAAATAGAGGAACCAGCATCTGGCCTGTGGCCCATCTTCCCTCTTCGCTTTCGGTCGCTCACGCGCGCCATACCGCGGCCCACCTGGCCCAAGCACAGCCCACCCCGGCCCGTACCTCTTCAACTCTGTCTTCGTCGTCTTCCTTGCCGACATAAGCAGCTGCCTGTCGCGCCGGACAACGTCGATGGCCTCGCTGCGATTCCCGCCGCCGCTAAGTTCCGGAAGAGAGGATAAGAACCGCCGGAGTGCCCTCTCTCATCCTCATCTCCTCACAACCTCTCTCTCGAGCTCTCTCTTCCTCTCCCGCATGAACACCAAAACCCTAGCCTCGGGTTGCCGTCGACTCCCGGCGTTCTAGCCTCCCCGTGGCAGTCCAAGCATACTATGAGAACCACCATACTGCACTGAGCCTCCTAGCCGAAGGAATTGAGCAAGGGCTCCTTGAATCGATGCGGCGACCTCGTCTTCCCGAAGTCCGGCCGCCGTCGTCCACCTTGATTCCGGCGACGATTTCCTTCACCAAGCCTTCCATGAGCTCCCTGGTGAGCCTCTGTTGCTCGAGCACCCTATCTCTTGCTCGTTCTCGCCCCATTTTGCTTCCCCGACGAGCATCTGCCACCGCTAGCCACCGTCACAACTACTGTTCCGGGGACCAAATACGGGCGACACTACCACCACTAGAATCGCCTATGTCTCCTTTTCCAATAAGCCCAAGTACAATCACGCGCGTGCACCAAATCGCTGGATTGATACTCGATCTGAGAGGATTAGTTTGTGTGACGTCATCTTGGCGTCATGCTCACGTCACCACTACTCAATCAGTTGGTTTGACCCAGTCTTTGCACATGTGGCGTATGCCGTGGCAACGATCCCACCAGTCAGTGACTGGGGGCTAGGTTCGGGTGCGGTGTAGAAAGTTTAAGAGAGGAGATGATGTCAGAAGTGACGCAGTAAATATTTTTAACAATTTCTAAAAATGATTAAATCTTAGAAATTTAATAACTTATGTTCATAATTCAGAAAAATATGTTTCATATATGAAAATTTTCAGAAAAATAAAATCTATAACATTAAACTATTATTAAACATTATTATGTCAACAATTTAAATAATTATTATTTAATAAATACTTTATAAGTATTAAAACTTTGAAAATTCATATTTTAATATTGGTAAATTTTTAAAATATAAATAAAATACCAAAAATCTTAGAAACATAAGAACTATAATTTAAAACTATAAAAATGTATTATTATTTCACATAATTAAATATTTATTATTATTAAGTATTTATAAAGTAATAAATCTTATAAAAATCATAACTTAGTATTTATAAATCACAAAATAAAAGTAATATACCAAAATGATCACAAAAATAATGTCTATATGTTAAAAATATAACATTACACTTTTAAAGTAAATAGAAAAACTTAATACCCTAATAACTTGAATTTAAATCCAATTTCCTTAAATTGCTAATTCATATAAGGATAAATAAAATTTGCTAATATTTTTAAAAATTAGCCACTTGAGATCTAATAAATAGAATTAATCTTAAATATTGATATTATGAAGTTAAAATGGTTCAACACATTTTAAATATAATCTTATTGAATTATCATTTAGCCATAAGTGTAGATTATTTTCTAAAAAGATCCTTATCAAATATAAAATCTTCAAAAATAATTTGTAACTAAATAAAACCTTTTCCCTTACTTCAACTACAAGTTTATAAACATACCACTACACTATAGTAAATCCATAAGTAGTTAAGTAATGTTATTTCCTTGATTACAAATCATAACCACACCTTTATAAAGAGATAAAAAATTCTATTCCATTATAAAATTAAGAAACCACTACTCAAATAGAAGTAATACTATTCTTAAGTAACTTTAAGGAAATATTATGAAGTGAACAAAGTACAAATACCATAAGTTTTGTATCTTAAAGTCCATCTATGTCTTTAAAGTTAACTTTAGTCTACAAGACTTCAAATATAAGGCTAAAGACTTTGTGTTTTATAGTTAACTTTGGTATGTTATAATTAAGTCGTAAAGCATCTCAAACCCAAAATATTCAAGCAAACACAAACAACATCGACCACATTTGATTAACCACAAAGATTGTTTAGACCTTGGAAAATAAATCTTTTCTTCAAATGTTATTCTTTTTGCTTGTAGTGGTATGTTATACAAGTAATTCCAAGTTCATAAACATACCACTACACTATACTAATTACTTATGTATTACCAATATTTTTGAAGATTGTAGTGGTATGTTTATAAACATACCACTACAAGTTCATAAACATACCACTACACTATACTTCAACTACAAGTTCATAAACATACCACTACACTATACTAATTATACAAGTAAATCCATATAAGAGTTTCATCATAGTCAACAAATGACAATTAATCATAATCACATTACATTTAATTTTACTTGTATAATTAGAATTGTTAACACTTAAGTTCCTTATAAATGCCAATGCTTGTAAAGTAAGATTTGATGATAAAGCAACTCTTATATAAGTAGTCTTTGAGTAGAACTCCACATTTTTGTGTCTTATTATTGTATGGTATTATAATTACATGTTGTTCACACACACTCATAAACCTTAATAAGAAGCACAAGTGTGAAGCTTATCTAAAAGTACAACATATTCTAAAGGAACCATTTCCAGTATCCAAATCCTAGGACAACGCTTGTTCTGGGGATTCGAGTTTATGAAATTGCATTACATTACTTATGCATAATAGCATCTTGCTTCTTTAAACATTATTCCTTACTGGACCAATGATGCTGATTTCAGATATTGGATCTTATATTGTCTCGAAAACCGTGAGTGCATAATCTTGCAATCACAAAAGGCAAGTTCACACTTACTCTTGTCCTTTGATTATTTTTTGTAAAGTATTTTGCAAATAAAGTTTTGACATCACCTAGATTTCAAAAAGGTCAGAAAACACTATTTTCATAATCATATGATTATAGGTTATTTACCATGAGGTGATAACCTACTATGAAAGTTACGGTGGTAAATGAATATATTATCTAGGACTTAACAACCAATGTTGCTAGTGATTCTTGCGCCGTATATTACGCGTTAACCATAAGATTTGGAATGGGACAGAGAATTCAGATGTATCCTTTTCCTTTCGTATGGAGGCAAGACTACCTTAACGTGACGTTGTGATTCCTTGTGCGGATCCAACATATGGGTGGGCACCCTTAGGCCCCGCATTTTTTTGTCTAGATTATCTATGAGTGGCTGTCGAAGGTTTAGCCGGACCTATAAGGTACTTATCTGGGCATCACCAGCTCATAGAGTCTTCGAGAACTCATCAGGGTTTTAGCCTGCCCGGAAGGGGGCTTAACGAAGGTGAGCCAGCCCCGAAGGATCGTGCATACATATGGGGTCGCGGAGAGGGCAGTGATTGGCTTGGATCTTAGACTGGGCCCCATACCAAGGAAGTATGGACAAGCTCGTGACTTGGTTGTGCAACAAGGCTAAGGTCTCTCATGGGAAAAGTAACGCACCTTTGCAGAGTGTAAGAACTGTAACTTATTACTCCCTGTTCCGGGAAGGAGCTACGAACGCGGCGGGAAAGGAACTCCATGAAAGTTCTGGTAAACCCGTGAAGGCTGATGGACATAGCTTTTCAGAATAAAATCAACATTTGAAGAAATGTTTATGAAAACTTGCATTGCCTACGACCGATGGTCTGTGGCTATAGCTATAGTGCATCAAACACTCCTTTTCTAGTGAACTTGCTGAGTACGCTCATACTCAACGTATCTTCTTAACCTTTGCTAGATTCTCAAGCCATTAAAACGACATCTACATCAAGTTATGCTCTAGGAATCATCATCAAAAGCTAAAGATCTTCAATGAAGTTAAGAAAATCAACATATACATCAACTCAAGTAAAGACGAATTACTGAGTAGATAGGAATATAATTTCTGGCCATAGAACCTATTTCTGTAGAGTATTGCAATAGCAGCAACATAAGCCGAATAGTTAGATGCTAATCTTATTAGCATAATAGTTTTGAGTTGATTATTTATGATTCTTCTTTGTAAGAAGTTTATTTCTCTCTTTTTAACCTAGAGTGTTCTCTAGATCTTATGTAAAGAGTCGAGTTGTAACCTATAGTCATGTCTTGGATCTGCTGTGTTTCTGTTGTACCACTCTGAGGGATGTAATACTAGTGAATGGTGTTTCATTGGTGTTATGTCAACGACTATAGTGTACTACATCATGCAGTGGTATGCTGGGTCACCGCAGGCGTGCCACAGTCTTCAAAGGGTATGAATTCCGTCCTCCCTCTGTTATTTATGTCTATATACAATAGATCTTGGTTGTCGTGTTCGTGTAGCTAGAATTTTTTTGTTTCTGCTGCGAACCCCAACACAAGGAGATATTCAAGGTATGATCGAAAGAATGGTCATGTCAGAGTTGAGCCTATTGGAAGCGTGTCTTGAAGAATAAGAATGGTGTGAGCATTCTTCCATTACTTCAAGATATTATGTTGAAGAAAGAAGAAGATTCAAGGTCAAGACAAAGTGTAAAGAGCCATTTCAAGTGGATAAACATTTAAGAATAAATAAAGATGTGCAAGTTCAAGATGAGCTATCTTGAGAGGATCATATGCTTGAAACTTCCCATCCTCGGTGATCATGGATAGTTGAAGACATGCATGTCCAAAGAAGAGACTCGTCTTCATCAAGTTAGCACAATTAAGAGAAATCAAGAAAGGTGTTCCATCTTGAGAAGGATAAAATCGTCTTTATCAAGCTCGAGTGGAATGCGCAAGGCAAAGATATGTTCTTGATACTTTTGTCTTTTACCGGTCTTGTGTTGTTAGCTGTTGAGACCGGATTATAAGGTAGATAGTCGTACTATCAACAAGGATGATTGTATCCTCATAGAGAGCTCAAACCTTTGGATACTCGGCATCATCTTTCTTGATTTTTATTTGGATCTTATCCATGCGAGGCTCTAGAGTTTTTGGTTATGTTCATAACAAGCTCCAGTTCATAAAAAACGGATTTCCAATAAACATCCTATTATTGTTTTTTATGTTGGAAATTTTGCAGGGAGGTTTTACACCTATCTCCCCTTTTTATTTTCTCCCTTGGTTTTACTCAACATTTTCACTTTGTTTTGGATTTTACTCATCATTATCTTTCTAATAAATTTGGTTTCACCTCAATCTGGTTTCGAACGCTTGAGTGTTTGCAGTTTCAGTTTTTGCTTTCCTCCTTTGACCGGTAGTGCTGGTACTAGTACCGTTGAAGCGGAACTGCCGCTTGAAGTGTCATTGTTTGTGTCGCTTAAACTGATTTCAAACAAGGTCTATTAATTTAACATTCTTCGAAAGTTACATAAGTACACTTGAATGACAAAAATTCTAGAGTAACCTTTGTAACATTTTTGAAATATAAATATAATATTTAAGATATAGTTTTCAAAAGAAAAAATTATGATCAAGTTACTCCTTGCTACTACATCGAGTTTTTTTAGTAATGGGTTCTTATAAAGTAAAGGAGATACAAGATGTTAAATGTGTTTCTGCCATGCACTCCTCGTTGCCGAAATATAGTGTATATAAGATTATTTTTTCGTCAAACGATATGAAGTTTTATCAAGTATGTAGAAAAGATTTCTACATCCAAAATACCGAATAAATGCCAATAGATATACCATGATGTACATCTTTGTAAGGAATATCATTAATATTAGAGATATCGATGATTTTTTAATATAAACTTGATGAAGTTTATAGTTTTTTTAAAAATGTACTCTCTTCATTTTAAAATAGATGTTTTAGATTTTGTCAAAATTTAGATGAATATACATCTATTTTAAAACGAAGAGAGTAGCGCATAGTATCACTTTTTTTTTTACATGTACGCTTTTTTTACATGTCCAGCCCGTACTACCAGCAACTTCTCGGAATCTCTCCTCCCCAATTAGGCCTGTTTGGCCCAACTCCGACCTCCAAAACCCTAATCCTCACAGCGAACGGCCATGAAGGCCCGAGCCAATCCCCGCCTCGCATCCAACGCTCCGTAAGTTTCCCGTCTTATCAAGCTCACCCCTTATAAAGCCGCCGCCTAGCTTACGAGCGGCTTCTCCCCCGCCTCCGTCTGCCCCCTCGCCGTCGCTCCGTGGACCTCAATCAGACGCCGGCGAAATGGTACGCGGCTTCTCTTTCCTCACAAGTCGATTTGCATGCGAAATCCTGCGCCGTGATCGGAGTGGGGACGTTTCTTGATTCTTCTTGGGGCGTTCTCAAGCTACTTCACCTGGATCTTCGCTGTTGTGATGCTAGATGTAGCCTCTAATCATCGTTTGCTGATCGTAAATCTTGCAGGCCCCAAAGCGAGGTGGCAAGGCGCCGGTCCCGGCGAAGAAGAAGACGGTGCGCCTCCGTTCCTCGAGACCTACCTGCTCCCGTTCGATCGGTTCTGCTCTTAGTGCGGTTTGTTGATATGGTCGTTGGTGGTACAGGTTCAGGTGACGAACCCTCTTTTCGAGAAGAGGCCGAAGCAGTTCGGCATCGGCGGCGCGCTCCCGCCCAAGAAGGACCTCCACCGCTTCGTGAAGTGGCCCAAGGTTGTGCGTATCCAGCGTCAGCGCCGCATCCTCAAGCAGCGCCTGAAGGTGCCCCCGGCTCTCCACCAGTTCACTCGCACCCTGGACAAGAACCTCGGTATACTTCCTGACCATGCGGCTCCTTATGATGGGTTTTGCAGTTCGGTCCATGCTAATCCTCTACTGATGCAGTAGGACCAGGATAGCTAATAGACACAATGCATTGGCGCAAGATCGTAAAGTTGTAGACATTATCTCATTCGTCTTAATGCTTTGGGGTCCCAAAGTATGCTGTGCGCATGACAATGCACTTAATTACTCGAGCCTACTTAGTCACTAACATATGTCATAGGTCTAGGCTTCGTATCATTAGTGAGCTTTAAGTAGCATGCCTTGTATGGGTTAGGATTGGATGCTTCGTTGGGCAGAAGGGCAGGTTCTGGGAGCCATGTTTTAGGCTGTAGAGGAAGAGTGATGCAGAAGTAATATGTACAGTGGGTGTTAGGCTTCATTCCTATTATTCCAGCAATATATATGATTGGTGATAGACCTATTTGCCTTGTTTGTGAGGAGGCCTGATTCTTAAAATGCAAAGTTCCACCTTAATCAGGATTGGACTTATGAACAATGTTTAAAATGTTTCGTTGATCCCAATAGGGTCATAACCTTTTATCTTTGCCACTGCACTCTAGTAAAGTGTCATAGAGGTATGTGTCATTATTATCTCTGTAGTCAAACCATTTAAACTTTCACCTTCATTATTTAAAAATAAATTGAGCATCTGTATTAATGGTCAAAGTTTGTAATGTTTTACTGCAAAAGGCTATACTGCCAAATATTTTGAATTTGAAGTTACCCCTAGTTCGTTTACTCTATGTGATGTAAATGTAAGGTCCCCTGATACCTTTTGATTACATCCTGGTGGTGACGAGTACTTATGTAGATAATCTTATGGTGTTGTTTGTTTGTCCTGTGATGTTCTGTGTGGTGCTTCCCTTTAGTATCTTAATACTACTGCTTGTGTTAACTTAAAAACTGTTAAACTTCTGTTTCAGCAACAAACTTGTTCAAGATGCTACTTAAGTACCGCCCTGAGGACAAAGCTGCCAAGAAGGAGAGGCTTCTAAAGAGGGCCCAGGCTGAAGCTGAAGGCAAAACTGTTGAGGCAAAGAAGCCAATTGTTGTGAAGTATGGTCTAAACCATGTTACTTACCTGATCGAGCAGGTACAACCCCTTCCCTAACTCCATCATTTATATTGTTAGCCAACGGAGATACTTTTCTCCAGGCATCAGACTGAACTTTTGTTGATAATTGAAGTCTATGTGTTCTTGCAGAGCAAGGCCCAGTTGGTTGTCATAGCTCATGATGTTGACCCGATTGAGCTGGTTGTGTGGCTCCCAGCCCTTTGCAGGAAAATGGAGGTTCCTTACTGCATTGTTAAGGGAAAATCTCGCCTTGGATCGGTATAATTTCTGTTTCTACCATTGTGTTTTAAATGTCGTCTAGCCACCACTTGAGATCTAATGAATAATTTATGTATAGATTGTTCACAAGAAGACTGCCTCTGTTCTGTGCTTGACCACAGTGAAGAATGAGGATAAACTTGAGTTCAGCAAGGTCCTTGAGGCTATTAAGGTTTGTGGGTCTATGGTTTCTGTTGTCTCCCGTTTACATCTTTTGTTCTTATTCCTCCACTGACCGGTATTGAACAACCCACCAGGCAAACTTCAACGACAAATTCGACGAGGTCAGGAAGAAGTGGGGTGGTGGTGTCATGGGCTCCAAGTCGCAGGCAAAAACCAAGGCCAGGGAAAGGCTGATCGCAAAGGAGGCTGCCCAGCGTCTGACCTAGGTTTAGCCTTGTTAAACCATATCTATTGCTCATCCTTGAGTAGTGTGCAAGCATACTGTGGCTGTTTGGATCTAGTTTTGAAAGTCATTTTTGAGTTGAGACATCTTGGAAGGAACAGTGTAAGAATGGAGTATTTTTGTTTACTGCCAGTTAGTAACCATGATCACGTTCATCTTTTAGATGCATTGAAGAAATTCATGATCTGGCAGCGGATTTTTATCATCTACCATCATCCTGTGTGTTAGACCAGTTTTGCCAGTCGGCCGAAGCTATAGTTAATCTTTCTGAAACGACTTGAATTTTAGGTACATTTGACACGAGTTTCTTCAGTGCCTTAATGCAATTGCAATGCATTACGCCAGTTCTTCAGGATTGTGATCTTTCCGACTGAATCCCTGGACTATACAAAGTCCTATGCATTGTAGTTTTGTGGTACTGGTAAATTTGTGATTAGGAGTGAGTATTGATGGGATGAATAAAGAGGGGATACGAGAGATTAAACATGAAATCAGTTTGGGCCTTTGTTAAGCTTGGCCACAAGGTTGTCAGTACTTTCTTTGACATTACAACACGGACCGTCACATCTGCTCATTCAATCCATTAGAAATTCATTCTTCTGTGAGAATGTCTTGTACTCCCTCAGTTTCAAAATTAATATTTTGAAACAGAGGGAGTAGAGTTGTAGTAGTAGAACATGTCCAAAGAAAAGAAAAAGTGCATTAAGACACCCAGTTTATATTTTACTGAAACAAATCACAGTAGCAATTTGCAGAAATTGCAGTGGAAAACATGTCCAGCAGAGTTCTCACCAAATCCAACCTAAATCAAAGAACAGGAAGAAGCTCTGTGCAAGAGGAGGCGACAATATACGAGAAAATTACGAAAAACCCACCACATTTACGGCTAGGGTTTCAAAAAGACACCACTATTCGTTAGGGTTCTAAAAACCCACCATTTCAGAACTAACACGTAACAAAAAACACTGATTTGGGTTTGACCTTTGGTAAACAGCGAGACTGACGGATATAGCCCACTGTCAGGATGACGTGGCATGACGAAAATGGTCAACGGTGACACAAGATAGACTGCTTCTAGTTCTGGGTTTTTTTAAACTTTAGAGGGGGGCACTTGTAAAATCATATCCTCTCTCTCCTTTTTCTTTTCTCTGGAAAAAACAGGGCTAGAACACGACCATGCCGTACACCGGAGCTTCCCCGGAAAACGCACGACAGCGACAACAGAAGGCGATGGGCATCATGGATCAGGATATGTGATGGTGAATCAGAGCTTCCCCGGGATTGTGCAGACGTGCTCGGCGGAGGGCGGAGGGGAGCAGCTCGCCGGCGTAGCAAACCGGTCGCCGGCCGCATCCAGACGACTTCGAGCTTCACAGACAGAGGCACAACATGTACAGAGACCAAGAACATGTGGCTTACCGAGAATGCGACGAGGTGGTCGGTGAGGTTGGGGTGCACTGAGGTGGCCGCATGGGTGGCGGTGGCCGGAGCATACCATGGAGGGGAAAAGGTTCTGGACAGGGAGGCAGCTCGAGGAGGAACCATACATGATGAGACTGAAGATTCAGAGCTCCTGGAGATGCGCACGGTCGGAAGTACGCCTGAGGAGGAGATCGGGTGACGGCATCCGAGACCGGAGAGGAAGAAGATGAAGTCGGTGCGATCAATTCAAAGCCTCGTGGATCAATTCCTTTTAAGGGGAAGTGCAGCAAGTCAAGGCGAGCTCAAATCAGTAGAGATTATAGGGTGAGGACGATCACAATAGTCAAATTTGTCCTCATGATGGACGACTCGATTTCTTTTTTGTGGACGATTGCGTCGCAAGCTCTGCACTAATCCTAGGGGAATCGGGGGTCACGGTGGTGGGGAACACGGCTGGGCGGCGGCGCACTGCCGGAGCGAGCACTAGCAGCGCAGGACGCCGGACTCGCGGTGAGGATGGCTGCCGCTACTAGCCCAGGTGCCGCCGTGCTGGCACCAATTGGTTTGGTCAACGGAAGTGTAGAATAATAAATCGAATAAGAAAATTTAAGAGAAAGAATAAAAACTGTGACCTCACCGTTACCTTTTTTTGCCACGAAATTGATGTGCGAAGGTCTTTTCTGCAAATTGAACATGCCACGTCATCCTGACAGAGGGCTATATCTGTCAGTCTCGCTGTTTACCAAAGTCTCGCTGTTTACCAAAGGTTAAAACCAAATCAGTTTTTTTTGTTACGTGTTAGTTCTGAAGTGGTGTTTTTTTGAAACCCTAACGAATAGTAGTGTCTTTTTGAAACCCTAGCCGCAAATGTGATGGTTTTTTTGTAATTTTTTCACAATATACAGTAGTAGCATCCAGAGGCGTGGTGGCATCAGCAGTAGTGGTGGTGTGGTGCGTGTGGATGAACGAAAACCTGGGTGGGTTCATCCTCCTGACCAGCTTGGCGTACTCATAGTCGGAGAATGGAAACGACTCTACTCATGCACCAGCTGGACCTGATGCTTATGGTCCATTAGATGTGAAACTAAGGGACAAGATGCAGCTAAGAGATGGGCTGACGGAACATTTGCGAAATAAACTGTATATACTAAAGCTGAAATGCGTCAATCGTTCTTCCCTAACTCATCGTCTCTCCCCTCCCCTATTCATCTCTTCTGTACCACACGAGCTAGGCAGCTAGGGTTAGAGAAATTCCCCCATGTCGTCCCTCTCCTCAGATCTTGTACCACCGGACTACCCGAGCCTCCTCCCCTATCTATCTCGTAATCCCTCCGTTAGAATATATATCTAGACTTATTTTAATGTATAGATTCACTTCAAACCTGAGTGAACATAGATACTAAAAAAGTCTAGATACATTTGCTTAAAAAAACTAAAATATCTTATATTTTAAAAGGGAGGGAGTAATACCAAGGAGAGGATCTCTGACATAGAAGTCCAGTCAGCTTCTGGTTCCTTTAAAACGAGTGGGCGTTGAAGTATTTGGCAGCGCGGTGGCTCATCAAAGTCACGTTGTTGATCTGGGACATCAATGTAATACGGGCACATGATTCAGAAGTCTGATGCAGTTCAAGGATACACGAGTATATTTTGTTCTTCCTTTATCCATGTGTACTTACTACCATATTTTGTTCTTCCAATTTGGGCATCATTTTTGCCCAATTCGTTTGAATCAGTGGCACTCAGAATACAAATATCATGTCCACCGAATCGATGTATGATCTGCAATTGTAATGGTAAAATTTTCTCCTCGGTTATGTTAGTAGGATTGGAAGAACAGTCAAACGAGGTGCTCCCTATATAGATTCTTGACATTTATAAACAATTTCCATGTACCTTTCCCAACTCGAAAATAAATTAAGTTTCTACATGACTGATAGTGCTTGTATATGAAGAAATCACTAGTTGTAGTTTCTGGTATGGTTGGCGATACAATAGTTTCTATAGCCTATATGCTCATTGGTTCACTTTCTTAATCTTAAATGAAGAGTGCCCTTTTTAATGTCCGTTGTTCAATTAGACTTTACTAAACGATTGCTATTTCTTCATGTTCCTGATATTTTCCTCCACAGTCCACATTGATGTGTGCTCTAAAGGTGTATTTGACGTGTGCTGCTTGTTAGTAATTGCAGTCATCCAACCCTTAAAGTGTTTGCTTGGTCGGACTTTTCTTAAAACCTCGCCAGCTGACCCGAAAGGCTTATAAGATCGTCAGATGCACCCTATTTTGGTATTAGCTACAACTACAATGGTAAGTATTATCCAGTTGTATGGTCGTATTTGTTCTTCCAGTTTCAAATTTCCCGAGTTCGTTTCAAACCACTTGTATTAGGGAAACCTTAAGGGCTCGTTCGTTTTGTGGGGAATCAAACCAGACGTGGAACTAATCCAGTCTTGGATTGGGTTGATCCCGGGCCATCACCAAATCCATGCCAGGCTAATCCTTGATCACCGGTCCAAACCATGCGTGTTCGATTAAGCCACCTGGAGCTCGCCCTCTTCTCGTCCTGGAAAACGTTCCACGGGGAGGCTGGCGATTAAATTTTTCCATACCGACATAGTGTAAATGGGCTGGATTGAATGGGAAAACAATACATTGCTGAAATAAACGAAGATTTTAAATTGGCAGGGCTGGAAAATTTGTCCTGCCGGGCTGGACGACATGGATTGGGCAGCAATCCAACTCAATCCATGACTTCCTGGGCTTAACCGAACGAGCCCTAATGGTATGTTCAACGAAATATAAGTGATGCAAGTGTAATGTTAAGAATTTATCACCACCTGTGGAAATTAGACGAGGTGATATGCTCTCTATTTCTCATCATTAATCTGTAGATATTTTTATGTACTTTTGCAAACTCCGAAAACATGTTTGTACATGAAGGGTTATGTTGATGTGGAAAATATTTATCCGGGACCCTGCGTACATGTTGTAACTACAGTACTTCTACTATACTGTATGTTCTTGTGATTTGCTTATTGATCTTAAACTGGAAGGGCATTTATGATGTCTAGTACACTTTTTTTTCGACATGAGTACACTTTCTTATAGCATTACTAATTGCAATCTATATTATAGCAGTGCTCTTAATGTGCCCCACCTGTTAGCAGGTTATCCATCCCAGTTGTTCCTGGATGTAATATTTTTATGAGTAAATTGCACCAGCGCTCCTAATTCTTTTCGCGTGCCTTCAGTTTGGTCTCAGTTTTTCCAAAATGCATATCTAGGTCCTAAATCTTTCGTAAGTGATTCACGTGAGGTCCTAAATCGGTTTGACCTACGTTAACCGGTGCCACGTCGACATCAGACATGTGGTAGTTGGAAAAAATTACAGATGGCCCCTTATAAGATGTGAGGTTCTAATTCCTGAGCCCCTAGTTTTTCTCCATCTCCGCTCTTTGCCACCGATGTTCATGGCGCAGGACCACCTCGTGCCGTCCGCTACGCCCGCGCTCACCGATGTCCTCGCCGCCTACGACCTGGACCAGGAGAGCACGCCCCCTCGGCCCCGAGCAGGAACTCACCACCATGCGGTGTAAGTGGAGACAGGACATGAGTGTGACGTAAGCGGAGCCGTGACATGCACCTTGCCGCTGCACGCGCAGCAGAGAACGCCAGGTCCGACTCAATGACGCAACCTGCCTAGTTGCCGACATGGGAGCAGCGTGCATCCCGGCAAGGCAGGATCGCGCCGCACATTTGTTGGGATCTAGTGTTGCTTGTGTGGGCGCGATGGATGAGGCGGGTACATGGGTGAGCAAGGGGGCAAAACTCATGGGCTCCATCCTCACGGCAATCGCCTCACTGGAGCTGCGCCTCCACCGTCGGCCTACCATGCAAAGATAGGAGATTTCAAGATGAAGAAATACAACCTTAGGGGTCTATTCGCAAATATAAAGGGTGGATGGTACGCCACGTGGGCCTCACTTTTGACGTGGCACCGATCAACATGGGTCAAACCGATTTAGAACCTCGCGTGAATCACTTACGAAAGATTTAGGACCTAGATATACATTTTGGAAGAATTAGGACCAAACTGAAGACACACGAAAAGAATTAGGACCGCTGATGCAGTTTACTCTATTTTTATTATAATATAATTGCACTAAATACGCAGCTATGGATTTATGGAAAGTGTTGCTCTAACATCAATAAATATTAGAGCATTGCTAATTGCAAGTGTCCACTTTATGAGCTATATACACTTTTAGTCCCACATCTTGCAGCGTGGGAGCGTTTTAGTCCCACATCTTGCAAAGTGATCAACAATAGTCCTGCAACTTGCATCCCACGAGCATTTTAGTTCAATTTGATCAAACTTCATAGAGTTTGATCGATTTTGACCAAATTCGTCAACCACAATTTTTTAAAATGATCCCTGTGTATTTTTTTATGACACTTGAGTCCTTGATACTGACAAATATGTAAGCCCACTTGTTACAAAATAGATAAAACAGTAGCAAGAGAGAAGAATCGAACTTGGGATCTTTCCACTGCTAATCACCTCTTCCAACCACTACATTGAACAACAATGATATGTCACTACAAAGGGCGGAACTGTTTTTATACAATTTAAGCGCATGCACACATGTCAAAATGCTCACATCTGCTATTAGCATAATCTTGTGCGTCATCCGTCGAGGCCTTTATTTTGAAACTCGGACTATGTGGAGGCATTTATTTGAACATCTAAAAAATGCAATTCAAAGTATGAAAACACCTTTAAAATTACGTACACGTAGACAATAATATAAGATTTTAGTGTGCAAAATTTTAGTTCGGATTGATTTGTATTGGGATACACAAAAAAAAGAAAATTCTAACAAGATTTAAAGGTGCACCGTTTACATATCCGGATCTCTAATTTTGTCTTTTCTATAGAGTCTAGAACACAAACGATTTCACATTGAAAATTTATATTTCTTTTATAAATTTCCAACGTTAAAACATGTATTTTTTAAATGTCTAAAATAAAGTTTTATATGTTGTCCGGGTATACACACTTAATCAATAAAGGTCATCAGTTGCCCCCTTTGCATTGACAATCAGCTACTCGCTTATATTGTATAAATAGAGTTCCCATCTTTTGTTTTAATATAATCAGGATTGCTCAACGTGGTGGCTTGAGTAGGTAATTAGCAATGGAAAGGTCAAGAGTTCGATTCTTCGTTGCTAGTATTTTATCTATTTTGTAGGTGGGCCAACATGTTGGTCAAAGGACACAAGTGTCATAGAAAAATACACAGAGATTTATTTAAAAAATTATGACATCATAGGTTGACTAATTTGGTCAAAATCTGTTAAACTCAATAAATTTTGATCAAATTGGACCAAAATGCTCTCAGGATGCAAGTTGTGGGACTAGTGTTGCTCACCTTGCAAGATGTGGGACTAAAACGCTTCCACGCTGCAAGATGTGGGACTAAAAGTCTATATAGCTCCCACTTTATCTATGGTGATGCAGTGCAAACCTATACAAGGTTTAACTAAAAGAATGACATCACCTTTTTGTAGCAGCTCATGTGAACCTGAAGATGGACAAAAACGAAAGGTTGACAAGCCGCCGCCATACATGAACAATTTACTCGCAGGATCGTCCTTTGTCCAGATTGCAAAACCAAGGGCGCTAATTCCATCCAGTTGTTACTGCGTGTATTGTTCCATTGAAGGTCTACAATATCCTTCTGCTCTTGAGCCGTACATGTATCTAGAAGTCTTCACTTCTTGCGATCTGAGCTGAGATGTACTTGAATCTTATGAGCTGCGGAAAACTTGTACTCCTATGTGATATCTGTAGGATTATTTCGAACTGCATCTCAAATTTATCGTTTTGTTAGCTCCAGGCATGCAATTTTGTTGACTAATTCTTGATGGTTCTCTGGAGAAAAGGTAGCAGCAACAGAAAATCGTTGATTCTTAGAAAATCGTATTTATTTTTGAAAAATCATAAACATTTTTTGAAATTTTTGAACCAATTTTAGAAGTTTATGAGCCAAATTTCGAAAACCATAAACCAAATTTCGAAATTCATGAACAAAATTTCGAAATTGAACAATTTTTAAAAACATGAAGAAATTAAAAAAATTGGAGCATCTAACTTTTTTTTTGAACGGGAAAGATCCCGAAGGACCTAGAGCATGCATTTAATCAGCGGTGGGGTTACAATTACAAAAAAGACCCTGAAGAAAGGGAAAAATACAACCCAATCCCAAACTTTTACATAGAGCACCCACAAAAAGATAAGAAAAACACAATCGAGTCCACGCTCGTTGCTTGCTCAACGCCGATCAAAGACGACCTCTGTCCGCGGCCACCCATGCCTCCACCGGGGACTAGGCCACTTGGGGAAGCAATGGCGAACGATGCCACGTCGAGGTCGGAGTTGATCCTCCACCCAAGGAGGAGAGAAGAACTCAAGCCGCCATCAGGCTCAAGCGCAACAGGGCCACTCCTGTGACCGAAGATAGCCACGGCGAAGCTTCGCCGCCGCTTGGAAACTGCTGCCCAGATCGCATGCTCCAGTGACCCGGCGAACCATCTCTTCTGCCCAACAGCCACAACATCAACACCCTCCTCTCCCTCGCCACCAAGGCCGGCCAAGAGAAGGGGCAGAGACGCAGAACCATCAAGCATGAGACGGAGGCGCTTATTCCACCAAGGGCAAACCTGAAGGGAGGCCACCGACGACTTCCACCATGGTAGCTCATCAACATCCCCTAGCAGCGACCGTCCAACGACGCGCCGATGCGCTGGAACGGAGACCCTCTTCTGGCACAACCGCCCAA
Organism: Avena sativa; assembly: GCA_916181665.1. NCBI lineage: Eukaryota > Viridiplantae > Streptophyta > Magnoliopsida > Poales > Poaceae > Avena > Avena sativa. Next base: position 143,493,287 of record OV702285.1, on the reverse strand, counting down.
CAACACCTCCTCCGTGTTTCTTCTCCCTCTCGCCACCATGGTCGGCCGGCAGAAGAGAACACTGGAAGAGATAGAAGAAAAGCAGGTGCCAGGGAACCACGGCTTTATGAGAGACGGTGGTGGTCTTCGCCCTGTTCTTCAACTCCGTCCACCAGAGCGAAGAAGAGGAGAGAAGAATCCCTAAAAGTCCCCAGATCTTGCCGCCGAGATCTGAGGCCGCACCGCCAGCTACGGGCAAAAAGCCCAACTCCGGCATCACGCCAGACGACCTACAGCTACTCTGTACAGGGCGAGGCACTCCATCCCCCTCTCCCCAAGCGGCGGCGCCGCCGGGGAGGAGAGGATGGAGGCCTCGGAGAAGGGGGTCGACTCTCAAACCAGAGGAGAGGGAGAGGGGAGGAGAGGGGCAGAAAAGCAAGAGAGGGAGATATGATACTCGCTTACCCTGGAGCATCTAACTGAGAAATGAGGAAACGGGAGAAACTTGTTGTACATGTAAACCTTTTTTTATTTTTGTGGAAGTGTGAATCAAAGAATTCATGCATGTAATCAGTGACTAGGGAACCAAATTTTGAAATTTTAAAATTTCAAAATCATAAACATGAACGTTTTTTGAAATCATAAACAAATTATAAAATTCTGAAACTTAAAAAATGGATAAATAAAACAGAAAAGCAAACATAAAAGAAAAGGAAAGGAAAAACAAAAATAAAAAAAGAAAATAACAGAAAGAGAGAATGAAGCTAAAATGGACCGGCCCAAAGCGGCACGGGTGTGCGGCGCGAGCCTTCCGCGCTGTGTTGAGCGGAATTCAACATTTCGCAATGATTATTACGATATGAGTTTGAGCGTGACACTCCTGAAAAATCAATTGCATCATACATGCTGCATCAACATACTGTTAGGAACGACCACTCACCTTTTCGGATCCGCATCATGTTCTTCGTTCTAACGCAGTTGCATCGATGGCCTGCAATAGCTAGCGCCCTGTTACAGTCATAAATTCGACTTTTCATACGAATTATAGTAAATCCACTCAGTTAAAATTTTCTCCAGCCAAAGTACACCAGCAATGAACAAAAAAATCTTCATCTTCTGCATATATGAGGAAAAATCTTCTCCGGAGCAAAACTGAAAAATGAGGAAAAAGGAGAAACTTGTCGTACTCCATGTAAACCTTTTTTATATCTGTGGAAGTGTGAATCAAAGAATTCATGCATGTAATGAGTGACTAGGGATCGACCGTAGATGCAAACAACGCAAAGCCCTAAAATCGCATGGCGGATGAGCAAATGAAAATATCCTCCCTCGAAAAAATAAAATCCAAGTGCATAGGATGGCAGTACGGCACCACGAGACGGTTGTTCCCCACGGCGTTTTATTCCTTTTTTGGTTCTTTCCATCGTTGTCTCGTGGCAAGGACGCACAAGTGGCACCAAAAGGGAACAAAACCAGCCTGCCTTTCCGTATCCCTATAATAATTGGCCACAATCTTGGCCATGCCTTCCTGCCGTCGTTTTGGGGATCCGGCGTTTTGCTAAAGGGCAGCGCTAGAAATCGGACGCTGATATTAGCATCCTATCGGACCAATGTCGGGCCGTAGGATTAAAAGCCATCTAGACGCCGATTTTGAACGAGGTCATTACGACTGTTTCCACTATTCAAAGCACTGATTACATTGCTTCCGTAATGCAAGGCTTGCTTCCTCACAATAACTACTAACATGTATCACGCTAGATCAGACGGATTCCAATTAACTACACCAGATTTGAATTGGGGAGGACCGAATTTTTAGAAAACTAACTCCAGATGTTAAGAAAATATATTACTCTAGCTAATTTCACGCATGCACTATGCTCCTTACGAAGGAGATCTTGTTTCCTTTGTGATTAGAGTCTGCTTCCGGTGAAATTGAAATATGCTTCGACTGAAAAATATTTTGCTCAATTTGTTTATTCACATCAGTGCAAAGAACGAAACCCGTTTATTTGACATATCATAAGATATTAGAAGCATAATTTTATGGTGGTTGTAGCATGAATAAGTAGTACTGAAGCACTCATATGGTTGTGTACAGAATGAAGCACAAATGTAGGTATCTGAAATATATTGAATCTCTGATGACTTGTTCGGCCAAATAAGAACATCCGTAGACTGCAGACACTAGGAAACTCAATATACAAATGGTGGAAGCAATGCATTTGTGCTAACGAAGCACTTATGTTACAACCTTTCGGAAGCAAATTAATGGAATGTATGTGCCCACAATTCTATATGGCAGCAAGCATCATGGATGGTGCCGACGGTAGGATTAGCAGACCTTGGTAGAAATTAAATGACATCCTTGAAAAGAAAGGGTGGTGCCCAGCGACTTGGAGCAGTAGTAGACACATCTTCAGCGGGCTGTGTTGGACGGGAGGTCCCCACGACACGGCAAGATTCGTAGTTCAACAACCACACATTCCTCGTTGGAAGTGCTAGCCATTGGTCGCCGGAAGCAGCAACAAAGACGGTGAACAAGAGACATGACTCGGAACCTTAGACGCACTGCCTCATCGGGATGATGGAGGGGAAGAAGACGACGACGTGACGTAGCTCTCGTCAGATTAGTGCAGGAGATCTTGGTGATGACCTGCTGCTAGTCTTGTAAGATTGGTGGAGGGAACACGAACGCCGGTTAAACGGCGCACCTTCTCGTCGGTTTAGCGGCAGGAGCAAGACGACGACACGTTGGCGAGAGCAGTGGTGGCATGGTGGAGAAAGCAGCGTTGGGGAAGAGAGGTTTGAGGAGAAAAGTTAAATGCCATCCGTAACTGATAGCTACAATTAAGGGTGCAGGTGCATCATGCGGGGTTAATGGGCCTTTTTTCCCGCAAATTTGCAACGGACCGTGTGATTGAATGCAGATTAACGGCAACCAATCAGTCTGATGGTTTGTTTTCCATCGGACTACGATGTATAGTGTTTACCTTTGCTAAACTCAAGGGATTGCTGTGAATGTCTAGGCGTATTTGTGAGTGTGAGGGAGAGAGAGAGACGGAGGGAGATCCACAGCGATCAGCATCGGTAGGCCCTTGAAATCCTGCGTGCAGCCTGGTGGCCCATGCACGGCTACCCAACATGAGCGTGACCTTTTTAGGCGCGACAATGCGCGCGGTCTGGCCCATTGTTGGCCCAAAAATGTGAGGCTCGCAGACGTTATGGATAACGACTTTCCCAACAAACAAACACGGAGGATCAAATGAAAATGATGACGCATATCTAGCAGCTTTGTGCTAGATAGAGTGTCCTTTCTACTATGATGGATCATCACACCCGGAAAATATCCTCAGATGAAAAAAAAAGCGAACCGCTTTTCGGCAAAATCGTGAGGTTCTCAGGTGTTCCGAATCACCGTAGTACTTTCCCACCAACTATGTCCGAATGAACGAATAATCTCCTGATGAATTGACGGTTTTCTGATGATAGGTCTTTGCAGAAGAAGAAAATTTCTTGAAATTGGCCTTCCGTCCGAACGAAGCGTGCTGTAAAATGCTAGAGAAAGATGACAAAGTGTGAAGGAGAACCCACGCACCCAACTTGCGTACCGCGATCAGTTTCCACCGGACACGGCACGGCTGAGTCACGGCCTCATCATAGGCTCACAGCGACTCACGTGCCCGCTGAATCGAGAATTTTTCTGCAGAAAAGAGGAGGGCGAAAGGGGCTGGCTGGCTAGAGATTAACGTTGTTTTCCTGGCCTGTCTCAGTGTCTCTCCTTGAGCAGTGCGTCGCCTCCGTCTCTCTCTGCATGCATCGACCCTGCCTAGCTATTGAGCTTTCCTCTTCGGGAACCGTTATTTGTTTCTTGTTGTTCGCTCGAGATCAGTTCCTCCTTTCTCTCGCAACAGTCGCTTGATTGGTGGTCTCATGAAATCCTGCCGAGATCCAGATCTCCAGAGAGACCTACCTATAGCTTCAGAGTGGTGTCTGGCCTTTCTGTCTTGAGCGGTGGTGCTATCCTGCACTCGGTCAGCGTGCACAGTTGAAAGGATCCACGCATTTTTACACGAGCCAAAATAGTTTACATATACTCAGATTACATTCCCGCCAAATCTGTGATGCAAAATCCATCAATTTCCCTTGTTTGTCAGCGGAGGAATAATTGCTGAGAAAGTATCTCCATCGAGAGTAAAATGCATCAGCAGTCCCAGAAGTTTGGCTATGTCTGAAACCGTCATGAAATTTGCAAAATGCCTCAAATTGATCCTCAAACTTGTCACCGATGTCCATATACGGTCCTGGATACATATAAAATAACATGGCACTAGAGGTGGATCCATAGCGGATGACCTTTCTGCAGAAGGACGAAGATTCATGCATGTTTTTACTGAAGTGTCGTTGCTCCGAAAAAATACGTGAATCAGATTGACATGACAATTTTTTGTGAGGCTGAGCAACAAGGACGAAGATTCATCAAAAGAGATGCAAATAGAAGAAAGCACAGGTGTTTCAGATTTGTGAGCCTATGGCCCTGGTTTTGACACAGGATAGGGAACCAGTATTTTACAAATGTGGTAGACATTTTATCAGTTACCTAGACATGTTAGAATTAGGCAGTTCCAAACAGGTTCTTGTGCTTTGGCTAGTACAACGAGAACGAATAATTACACGAATCTTGTTCAAATTAGTCATCAATAAAATTCCTCTCCTTTCTACTACAGAGACATAATTAAGTCTCTTGCAGTCCATGCAGGCAAAAAATATAAATATTCAAACTTCCGTTCAAAATAAAAAGTTATGCAGTCAATAAACAACGATTTTATACCCATGGAAGGAGTGCAATGTTGCACGAACTATAATCAAGAAATGCTAACATTATAATTAAATATGGATCATGCTATAGCACGAACTTGTGCGTGGTGGCATTAGCGCGAAGCTCCCCCAGCCACACGATTAGGATCCGATGACACAACACAGAACTAAAGAAGACCAAAAAAGAATAAAAAATGCCATATAATTGAGTAATAGACCTATCAAAGATATTGTGTTTGTCAACTCGGTTAGTCTTCTAATGCCACACGAGATGGAGGGTCAATAGCAATTGTTTGCAAGTGCGGAATGTTCTCTGTCAAAATAAGATGTATATTTGGAAGTCAAACTTACATACTACTACTACTAGGCTTTTTTTTGTCTAGGATAAGAAAAACAGAAAGCAAACTTTATGGACAAATTTAAGCTATTGGATCCGGTACCTCTCCTTTACCACCTCCGGCCGGCAGTGCCGCCGCGAGGCGGAACGGATCGGTCCGGTGGGCAGCTAGCGACTCTCAACGGAGAGAGAACAGGGAAGACGCAAGGAAGGTGGGGAAAGTCGAAAAGGCAAAGATGAACCAAGGAGTTTACCCATGCTACGTACGTACTGCATATCCCTGACAAAAAATGTCGTTATGGAACCGGCATGCGAAGGTTGTGCTATGGATCACGTGACAGACACGTGGGTTCGCCGTCGCATCAGCAACTCAAATCACATTATTACCGACTGAGAAAACCGTGGTGCTAGACTTCCGGTCGGCCAAATGGTGCCCATGCGCGGAGGTACATACGTCCGGGGGTGGGGGGCGGCACACGAACCCCCAGCAGAAACGGCCGTGCCCAGATGCCCATACTACTACAAAGCAGAGAACTTGGCCGGTCCAGCCGCACCGGTCGGATCCTTGGTGTGCCGTGTGCGGCGCGCGGGCGCGGCGCGCGGCAGCGTAGTAGTACGCGGCGGCCGACTGGTAGTAGCAGCCATCTGACGTTCTGCCACCTCTAGCCCCTGCGTGTCGCCCCCTCCGGCCACCGCCGAACAGCACACAGCCAAGGTACTAGTACGTAGCCAAACTCACACGTACTGGCCGCGGGAGTGGTGGGTTCCGCCAAGGCACGTGACGGAGCCCGGCGGGCGCGCGCAGGCAGCGATCTCGCATCCTCATCGGGGCCCGCGCCGACGCGGACCCGTCATCCGGTCTGGCCTCTGGCGTGGCATGGGCGCGCGCGTACGTCGTGGCTGGGATCTCTCGCCTCCGCTCATCTCTTCTCTAGGAAGATGCACGCCAAGATTCGATCCCCCCCCCCCCCCCCCCCCCCCGGGGCTGCAGCAGCAGCCGCGTGACCTCTCATTGGGTGGCCGCGCGTGCCCGGCGACCGGCGCGACGCAGCTGCATGCCGTGACCACTGTGCTGTGCCTGCGCTGCCGTGCGCGCGCCTGGGGCGGGGCGGATGCTATGCGATGCGATGCAACGCGGCAGGGCAGGGCAGGGCGGTCTCCTCGATCCCTCTCTGCCGTGGCTTGCATGCGCGCGCTGCCGTCTTGCGATGTGGCCGTACGCGGAGCGCGGATACACCGCGGATTCGGCTGCCGGCAGGGCGGTTGGTGGATCGATGATCGGTACCACCACCACCACCACTTGAGCCTCCTCTTCAGACTTGAGGCGGCATGGGCAGCGCGGTTGCATCTTGCATGCGACGTACGTGCTGCCGCGCCCATCCGCTACGACTCAGGTGCGTGCTGCTTGCAGGGTTCAGATGCAGCAGTCGTCAGGGATACGGCGCAGGATAACGATATCCGTCGTCTTGGACTCATACACGCAGTCATACAGTATTTGTCAGTATACCCACTAGCCCAAAATAGGGCACGCTGTCTGTCTTCTAACAAGGAGGCGACTTGAAAAAAAAAAAGCGATTTCTTATCTCTTGAACAGATTTCTGTTCTTTTGCACCGGCAGACAGACAGATACGGCGTGGTCTCAGTTCACACGAGATGGGAGACCACTCTACAGGCAATGGGCAATTGAGGATTTTTTGTTATCAAAAGACAGAAGCTGTTTCAACCCCTAGCTACTACTACTACTAGTTCCAAGATGGTAAACTCCAGAAATAGGACCCTGGGCCTAGCTAGCGTAATGGTAAAGCTAGGGAATAACACACGCGTACGGTGACTTTGGTCATTGCTGAAGATCACAGTATACGTGGCCCCAGAACAAATCGAGTCCGTCCATTTCGGTTCGTCGACATACCCAAACCAAAACTGTATACAGTTACTATGTACGTATCGCTCGCACGGCCAGCTGACCTTCGCAGGAAGAAATTTCCTGCCGGTTTACCGAGCAGCCGCCCGCCGTACCTTTCAGACGCATCACATTCACTGCAAGAACAAAATCCACCCAGCGGTGAACCGAAGACCTTTTCACTGTAGCCATTGCCGCTTTTCAACTCGTGGCTTTTGGGGTAGAGATCGAGCCGGAGTCGAGTTGCGTGCGGCCAATGGGAAATCTCCCAACAAGATTGGGGTGGGGACCGGGGAGCCGTCGATTTCGAATGGCCTCGATTAGCGCTCGAGATTTATTGGAGCTGCGTGGCGTAGGTGGGTGGGGTCCGGGAATCTACGTGGCTATCGACGCGGCAAGATAATCATTGCTAATGTCTCGTGCCGCAATTACAGAGCGCCATGAACTGTTTGCAGTTCAAACCAGCCCGTCGCGTGGTCGTTTATTACAGCCCACTTCTAGCTTTACAACGGAATGCTGTCCCGATTGATGAGTTCTCCGGGGACACGAGACAGGCCAGCATTCATTTAGGGAAAACTGACTTCGGTCCTCGGCAACTCGATCAGGCGAGTGATATTATGTTTATGTTTACACCGATTTTAGGTCAAGTCATCGTCTCATTAATCGTTCCATGTTTACATGGTGCTACCTCTCACGGTGAAATCCCAGGGTCTACTCTTAATAGGTTGTGTCTGACAATGACTTTGTTGAAGGTATTGTTTTGAGAGTGTGTACTTTCTTCAGGGTAAAATCCCACGGTCTGCTCTTAATTGGTTGTGTCTGACAATAACCTTGTTGAAGGTATTGTTTTGAGAGCGTGGACTTTTTTCAGGGTAAAAAACCTATATCTTTGATTGGGCGATGACAGTGTTTGTACATTGTTCCCTTCTTAGAGACGTCATTTTTGGAGAAGTTGAATTTCTGGTATTGTCTTGGTGGTGGTAGTACTGTTGTTTCAATGAATGAGTCATTGTAGCGGGACTTTTCTTTTTTGTAATTCTTCTTTTTTTTGGCTATGTGCATCTATATGGCCGTTAGGGCAATGCGTCGTTGCAGAGGCAGAGTGTAATTGGTATCCTCTGATATTAATATATGCTTCTTTCCCAAAAAAAAATGCCACATGGCGTTGGGACTCGGATGTAAGACCATCTCCATCCGGGTGCTCCAACCGCCCCCAATCTCCACCTGTGGAGCGAACCGGTGGTGCCGACAACTTACGCCATGTTGGATTTGATGCATGGAACCCTCGACAAGACTCGACAATCCCCCTCTCCTGCTTTTCTCGGATGTCGTAGCCGCTCCTCGCCAAAGCTCCTAGCCAGATGCCGCCCCCGCCCGGAACCTACCGCGTCTTGATACGTTGGAAACGTATCTATAATTTTTGATGCTCCATGCTTGTTTAGTATCTACTTTGCTTTACTTGTCCACACTTTGAGGTGTTTTTTACAAGTTTTCTGGTACTAACCTACTAACAAGTTGCAACAGTGCCAGATGACTGTTTTCTGCTGTTTTTGGTTACACAAAAGTTAGTAAAGAAATATTCTCGCAATTGGACAGGACAAACTTCAAAGCCAATTACTTTCCGTGGGGAACAAGAAGTCTAGAGGGGAGCCAGAGGGGCCAGTTTGGGGGGCCAGACCCACCCCAGGCACGGGTGGGCCCTGCCCCGCGCCTGGCTAGGGTTTGGCTACCCTGACCGCCTCCTCGGCCTCCCCCTTCGCCTATAAGAACCCCCGATGCAGAAACCCTGAGGACCCGATAAAATACCCACGAAACCGTCTGTAGCCGCCGCCACCATCGTCCCTAGATCGGGGGGGGGGGGGATCTGAAGTTCTTCCCGGCACCTTGCCATAGGGGAGATCATCCTGGAGGTCTTTTCTCCGGTATGATGCGTGAGTAGTTCCACCTTGGACTATGGGTCCATGTAGTAGCTAGATGGTTGTATCTCCTCCTTTGTGCTTTCATGTATAGATCTTATGAGCTCCGTTCATGATCAAGATCTAATCTATTTGTAATCATGCATGTTGTGTTTGCGGGGATCCGATCGATATTGAGATTATTATGTTGGTTTGATTAATGGTTTTGTCTTTATGATTCTATCATGTCTGTGTTGTTTGTGATCTTGCATGCTCTCCGTTGTTAGTAGCTATCTTTGCCAAGTAGTTGCTAGTGACTCCAAGAGGGGGTATTTATGCTCGATAGTGAGTTTATGCCTCTAGTTTCCAAGGGAAGTGACAATAATCTCTTCGGTTGTAGATGTGTTGTTGCTACTAGGGAGAAAACAACGGTCTCTTATTCATGGAACATGTGGACTGTTTACCTTACACACTTTGCTTAAAGCAGTTGTCTGTTGCTTGCAACTTAATACTGGAGGGGGTTCGGATGATAACCTGAAGGTGGACTTCTAGTCATAGATGTAGTTGGATGACGGTCTATGTATCTTGTTGTATTGCCCAATCGAATCTTATAGGATCTTTCTGACTAGTAATTGCATTGTTATGCCTTGCTCAGTTCATGTCAATTGCCCTGCTGTAATTTGTTTACCCTTCATGCCATATTGTTTATCTAAGGAGAGCACCTCTAGTGAACTATGGACCTCGGTCTAATCTTTACCATTGATACATCTTTCACTATTACTCTTTTACTTGCTGCAAACCATTACCTTCCACACCATACGTTTAATCCTTTGTTACAGCAAACCGGTGAGCTTGAGAACCTCACTGATTCGTTGGGGCAAAGTCTTGAGTTTGTGTTGTGCAGGTCTCCGCGTTGCTAGCAACACCTGTGTGACGTTTTCTTCCTCCTACTGATTCGATAACCTCGGTTTCTTACTGAGGGAAACTTGTTGATGTTCTGCTTCATACCTTGCTCTTGGGGTTTGCAACGAAGCATCCCATGACACGTGCTGGGCGCCATCACGTCTCGCCATCATCCCGCCATCGTCTCGTCGTCGTTTTGCCACCACGGCTCTCGCCAAGGTAAACTTTTATTTTTTTGGCCTCCGTGAATTGGCTAGTGTTCGGCGCTTTGACTGCATTGTTGTGTGATGCGTAGAAAATGGATAGCGATGATGAAATGATGCTAGAGCAATTGGAGCAAGACGAAACCGATGACGAAGAGCGCGTGATGATCATCAGTGGCCTCCTTTGTGTACGATCGAAACTCCAGGCTCCTTGTCGTGGAGGTTTGAAGCTTCAGAATAGGGAGAACAAAAGAATAGGCGGCGGATGTCCGATGCTTTGGTACTAGAGGCCGACTACTTCTATCTAACACATCCGTCGAGCATCTTTCGGCGGCGCTTTCGAGCTAAAGCGACTTCATGGATGGGTCATGCACTAGAGGTTGACAAGAAGTCAAGATCGCATATATTATTAGAATTTACTTTTGATATGAAGAAGACAAAATGTGCTCTTCAAAAGAGAAGTTGTTATGGAATTAGTTCACTTTTCGAAACTGTGATTCATGATCATCACAAAACTACTATAGCTACCCAACAAGAACACTAGAACCAATACCATGAAAAAGCATGCCAAAAACACATCAATTTGAGGCAACATACCACATCGATTACATTACATACAACTACTAAAAAAGCATGCCAAGCTAAGACCATGCCTAACAAACAATTTTTGAAGTTTCAAAATATCCTGGAAAAAAATCTGTTTGTACCTACGTATTGTATATTGTTATATGTTGATCCAAATTTTACAAAGTATAGGCCAACTTCTGACGAGTGGAGCGAGGACCGTCGCCGGAGGCTTGGATCGTCGAAGACCTAGGTTTCCACTGATATATAAACCCCTTGTAAGCCGCCGGTTGGGATGAGTTGCATCAGTGAAATCCTCGGCCTTTGTAAACACTCCCCGATATAGTAAAGTTTCGCTGGCTGGCGCCCGTGGTTTTTTCCTCTCTTTGTTGGAGAGGTTTTTCCATGTTAAATCTATGTCCCCTTCCTGTGATTTTGTTTCCGTTCTTCGTTATTTACTTGTCGCAATTGTAACGTATATGTGTGTAAAATTTCAAGATAAAGTTCTTTATCATCTAGGTTACACAAAATGACAAAAACTTGAATCTAAGAAAAAGGTGTAGAGTTTGCCATTTTTGCGCATGACAAAATATAATGTACTATTTCATTTTAAAAATTTATACACCCGTAGGATACACCAGTAAGTATATATGTATTTTGTTTCAGAATTTGTTGAAATATTAAACCCCCATTTTTGAATTCTGAAAAATATGGCTTACTATACGGAGCTCATATTTGATTTTCTGGTAAAACGGCCACTATGTTATGGTTACGACAGTAGTGCCACCGATACCCACCATACATAAGGCAAAAGGCGAAATAAACTCGGCGAGATACAGCGTCGAGTCGACCAAACATGTGTGCAAGTATGGGAGCTCAGCCTTACTATTTGTATTTACTACCAGTCTGTAACGGTTGTTTAGGCATGTGATGGTCTTTAGTTTACCCAACTGCCACATGTACGGACGGTCGAGAGATTCGAGATTATTCGACGAGGCAAGCGATATTTCCATTCGTCGATAAGAATGTGGCGAAAAGTACCGATCGAGCAAACACCACGACGTGCAGGGCAGTGGTGCTGCCTTTTACCCTTCAGACCGCAACTTGTCTCCAAAAAAATCAGTCGTGCAGGCAAGTGATGCTGGTCTGCCGCTTTACTCGTGTAACTAAACCCCCTTTTGTCAGTGCTCCTGATGAAACTTTGCTTAACGGTGTTGCAAACCCTGCAAAGTTAATCTTGACTGGACTAGGGCAGACAGCAATAACCGACGAAGCAATTAAGCTACTAGCTAACCAAGGTTGAGCTTAATATCACATGATGGCGATGCAAAGTCTGCCTAGCTTGCCACTGAAAAGGACAGCAGTGAGATACCTTTGTGTCGCCTCCTGTGCAGCGCAGCTAGCATAGCCATAGGTTTTTTTTGTGCCATGCCAACAAAAAAAGATAAAAAACAAAAGAAAAATAACTGTGCGATTCCCGCGCGCATGAAAAGGCGGGCAATGGAGGTGGTTTTGTCCCGTGGCTGGCTCAGCTCAGAGGTTTAGCACTAGGCCGCACAGGGGCAAACTGTTCGATTTGGGGGGAGTTGTTAATGGCATGAATCACGTGCCCGTCCCTGTGCGTCCGTAGAAACCGCGCCAGTGCTCCTGTGTCTGGTCGTCGTCCTCCCCCACTCTCCTCGTGTTCCTTGGGAACTCCAAGGGTTGGATCGATCGAGCTCGGCCGGTGCTGCTTCGGTGATTTTTCTTCTTCTGTAGAAACAAATTAGCTAACAGTAGTACTGTTTTCTTTCTTTTCTTTGATCTCTCTACTTACCGCACATACGTATACTGTAGTTTCTCTGCACAGATATACTGTAGTTAGATCAATGAATCGCCGTTGTACACTAATAAGCAGTGTACGTTACGTCAGACATGCAGTCATTCTTCCATCACACTGACTGACTATGGTAAGCAAGGGTGCATAGCTAGGTGTTACTAATTGGCAGTTAAATTAAATTCATGTTTTCTTTTGTGAAAATAAAGCTTTCTTCGCTAAGAGCTTCTCTATCAGACCTCGCATAATCTGAAACTGGTTTTAGGCTGGCAACGCTAGAACAGATACTGTAAAATTAACTTTAGAATTACTCTTAACGCCATAGATCAACAACCATTACATAGGAGAGTTCTTCATCTTACATACACAACCAATATCATTGCCGATTATCGGCAATTTGTCCAAACCCCGAGCCCCAACCTAGTCTAACCCTAGCCAGCGCCAAATTCTACTCACCGGGCTATTATGACGAGGGCGACGGAAGGTCTACTCGGTCGCTGTCATCGTTAGAGTCCACGATGACGTAGCCGCAGAACTCCGTGCCGCTCCGACGAATGGCCTCACGCGTTTACTCCTCCTCCTCCAGAGCCATGCGACGACGCTTTGCCTTGCCCTAAACGTCTGTGACGACGGACGCATGAGGCTTGCACCGAGGCGCGGGCGGGCATTTTTTTTGGCACATGTCATCTTTGAGTCGCTGTCGTCGACCACCACGACCGCCTACTGTCGGGGTTGCGGTTAGGGAACCACGTGAACCCTCGTCAGAGAAGACACATGGCGGTGGGAGGAGAGGCCCATGCTGTAGGGGTTCGTAGCATGAAACAAAAAAAATCTACCGCATGCATACAAATAAGCCAAGATCTATCTAATAGATTGTAGCAACGAGTTGATTAGATAACTGACCCTCGAAGATTTCAAAGCGGTTAACGAGAGCAGATTCTCGTGGGTGATGTAGTCGTACACTTGCCGATCTCAAGATCGCGTAGACGATCCTTCTGGCGCTGCGTTCCGGCAGCGCTTCCGCAGTCGGTCACACGTTCGGTACTCGATGAAGACCTTCCTTTCCCTTGTTCCAGCAGGCAGTGGAGGTTGTAGTACCCCCTCGCGATTCCGGCAGCACGACGGCGTGGTGTCGGAAGTAGATGGAAGATACCGCAGGGCTTCGCCTAAGCCGGTGCGAGTTATGGTGGATCTAGGGTTTTCCGGCGATCTAGGTTTAGAAGGCCGGAGAGGAGGAGGTGGTGTGTAACATCCCAAAAATCATAGTTTCAAAACTTATTCATATCATCTTTGCATCATTCATCCATTTAGGGTTTTCTTAAAAATCATTTAGAGACAGAAGTTGGAGCTATGATTTCATGTGGGCAATTTATCCCAAATGGCCATCACCCTTTGAAATTTGAATGTTTAAGTACTTGTTTGCTTGCCCACATTGATGAAAAGATTAGGTGAAACTTTTTAACCAAGTTTCCAAATTTAGAAATAGTTTCAAAATCCTTTCTTCAAATATTTGCAAACTAGAGCAAATCTCTGTTTATTTTGAAACCCAAGCTTGACCCAAGCCTTGCAAAGTAACCACTTAGTTAAAATGACTGTTTTTGAATCCACAAAACCCTGCAAAAATTCCCAAAACAGTTTGGATTCAAAAGGATTTGAATTCATATCAAAAATCATTCCAGAAAATAGAAATAGAAAAAGAAAAAGACTTAAACAAAAGAAAAGGACGCGCGGCCAGAATCTGGCCCAGCAACAAATCGAGCCCAGCAAGCCCACCCGGGGTCTCCTTATTCTACTCCCACGCGCAAGCGCATGCACCGAGCCGCTGACAGGAAGACCCCACCTAAACTCCGCGCACCTCGCTGACAAGCGGACCTCCTCCACGTCGGCGTCGTCTCCACCCGCACGACCCGTTCTTCCCCAAATCAACGCGGGCGTTTCTGGTTTTAATTCGCGGCGTCAATTCGAGTTATTGGCAGAGTGATTCTCGCTCGCGACCAGGCTATAAGAAACCCCTCTGTCCCCTCTCTCTTCTCCCCCAAACCCCGAACCCAGAGCGCCACCAGGCTGCGAGTACTACCCTCTGCAACCCCGCCGTCTCCGGCGACTACTCCGGCAAATTACGGTGAGTTCTGCGCTTCCCTCTGCCTCTCGTTCTTGCAAACTAGATCAGTGAGCCTCTGCGCTTCTTTTGACACCTTTCGTTTACCCTCGCATGTACCGTAGCTCCGGCAGCATCATCAACTGGCCGCCACCGTCTTCAGTACGAACTCCGGCGAGCTCTAGTGGTAAGCCCCGACCGCCCCGTGACTTCTAGTTCAAACACACGACCCTGCCTTGACTCTGTGAATCTAACCGTGTCCTCGTCTTGCCTTGGGGTGGTTCACAGCGACGTCCACGACGACCACCCGACACACCAACGCCGCCCTCCACTCCGGCGAGAAATCACAACCGTGCCCGAGCGCCCCTTGACCAACCGCGAGTACGACGAGCTTCGCCGTGACCCCCTGAGCCCGGTGAGCTACTCCTCGATCTCTCTTACCCCCTGTAGCGCCGCCTCCGTCGTCGACCGACAGTTCCGCCGCCGGTAGCCACCGCTCCGCCGCCAGTTCTTGGTCAGGTCAATTACAGCCGTTAGATCTGTATCGCAGCGCTAGGATAGATCCACTTAAACCGAAGAGGTACGCGATCTGAGCCGCCAGATTTCATTTAGATCCTGCGGCTGTGGAGCTCGATCCAGTGCGAAACGGTACGGGCGAATAAGAACATGACGCGTGGCTAGGTTAGATCTGAAAACAGATTTAAAAACCAGAATTTTGATCCAAATTCAAATGCTCATAACTTTCAATTGCCACGTTAGATTTTTGCAAACTTTATACCGTTGGATTCAACAAAACAAGGCCTTTCTGAATATCCAATTTATTTAGCATATAGTAAAAGTTAAAATGATTTTATTTGTGGAACAAGTTTAGGGCTATTTTTAGATATAGATTTATTTTTGTAAATTATATTGGGGCCAAATAAGTTAGTTGGCAAAACTTGTGACATGTTAAGTTTCTGTGGACGTGAACATACTTGGTAGAATTTTCAAAAATCACCACTTAGTAATTTCTTGCATGCATGCATTCATATTATTTTTGGTTGTATATAATTGTGTGTATTTATGCTTAAATTTCTTGTGTAGATTTTACTAGTGATTGTGATTGTGAAGAGTGCTACTCTCCCCACTACCAAGGCAAGTGATATTTTCATGAATATTTCTGTCCTATATTTTGTACTAGCATTAGATTTTTGCTAAAGTAATGCATGATATTTTGCCTAATGCTAAGATGGGAAATCCTAAGTAGAATGGAATAGTAGAATTGCTAGGTAAATGATCCCAAGATAGGTTATCATATTCTGCTTAGTCTAGCTACTTAGTAAACAAGGGTGGTGAACAAACTATATGGTTATGATGAAAATATTCTAAGTCAAGAGACTTATGTTTTCTTAATAAAACAACTAAGTCAAATGAACCTCCTGGGTGGAATGGAAAGTATGGATTATGTTGAGTGGTTACACAAGGCCATGGACTTGGGTTGTGTATCTCACTTGTGGTAAGCCACCCAGGCACAAAGGGATTTGGAGGCCAAGTGTTGAGAAAGCTTACAGTGCAACCACTTGGCAATATGGGCTCTGCCATGATCATATAGGTTGCTAGAACTTAGTCACTTGGACAGTTGGTGGTAGATGGGATGATAGGATGGAACGCGTCCATTTGACTAAGGAAAGGCTTCTGAAAGGTCCTGTCTTGGGAAACCAAGTCTGGTGGGGAAAGTGCACAACCTCTGCAGATGGAAAACCTAAGTACTTAGCCTTGTCCAAGGAAATGGACACTTTTGAGCATCAAGACATGGAAGCTACAGGAATCTCATCACTCCAACTTCTAAATAAAATTTATGGGTGAACAAAGGGTGAAGGACCCCAATGTCTATTGGTGGTTCCTTGGGAATGTTTTTGACAAAGAAAAACTTAGTGATTTCAACTAATAGGGAAAACCTATTTTCAAGCAAAGCAAGCCAAGCTACACTTAGCCAAAAATGCATATAGTAGTATAGTCCACCTAAAATATACTAAGATATCACTTGCCAATACTATTCCAAAGTATTGACCCTCTGTGGCTGTAACTTGTGATGTTGCAGGTTACTCCGATGATGAATAGGAGTCATGAGTCTACACTCAACATGCTTGCCTGTGGCACATGAAGATGAAGACTTATGTTTATTTACTTATTCCTTAAACTCTTGTATTAGGCCTATGGCCCTGAGTTGTAAAAGACTATGTTTTATCTCTGGAATGAATGTAATAAACGACCTTTGTATCTGTGTACTTCATCTTAAACTGTGGATGCTAGCATTGATCCAGGAACTAGCATTGCAATCACAGGGATCCTTTCCTTTATAAAGGAGGGGTCTAACAGATGGTATCAGAGCACTGTGTTGCCTGTAGGATTATGACCCTAGGATTGGAAAACCACTAAGGAAAAGTTTTTCAACTACTTCTAGACTTGTCTATTCTTCTCGTAAGACTTTTCTAATCTCTTTCAACTTCCTTTGTAGATGAACTCCATCAACGAAGCCGTGAGGAAGGGACCACTCATGACCATGACCTTGGAGTGTGAAACTGAGTTTCCCAATATTCTCAAGGACCTCATGGAGGCAATGGATGCACATGGTGAAGCCGTGTACAAGGGCTTTCCAGTGATGGATGAAGGAGTGGAATATTGGTGGGTGCAACTTCACTTGTACAAAAACAAGGAAGACAACCACAAAGAAAGAGGATACTGCATGTACACTAACACTACAATGCACACCACATTCTTTGAGTCAGCCAGGGATGCAGCTTGGAGGACCATCAAAGAACTAAGTGCTAGAGTCAAGTGCAGAATGCTCAACCTCCAAAAGGACTTAGAGAAAGAGAAGGAGCTTACTCAAGAGTTGGAAGACACCAACCAAGAAATAAGGGGAGATGTTATAGACTTAGTGATAGAGTCAAGAGAGCAAGATTGGTGGATTGCCTCTAGGAACATTGTGTTTAATAATAGATCCCGTGAGATTGGATTGTAAGGACACTCCGTTAGTTGGACCACCACTTATCACCTTATTTTCCAAAATGATACCTTAAATAAGTTGGACCTTGTTTGATGTAATGGATTTGTGTAAGCATGACTTGTGTGAAATTTGTGTTCCATGGTTAAGTATGAGATGGTTTTTTGTGTTCATCTTAAATAGTGTTGTTCTAACTTTTCGATTTTATAAATAGATGCCTATTGCCGTCAGCACTGTTGAGGAGTTCCAGGTTACTCGTTTCGGACCCCGTATCGTTGAGCTTACCACTCTGCTCGATCTCCCTCTTCCCACCATCACGGTGTACCCACTCACCAAGTTCGAGAGGAAGGACCTCTGGGGCTTCAAGGTGAACCAGCCCGGACGCCAGACTGAGCCTACTACGGAGGCCATCGTCTTCAAGCTGATGCACGACGACAGGGAGAGAGGCATGGAGGTAGTCATGCATGACCTGATAGGACGACTGTTAGGTCGTCACTCCCGACAGGTTAGGGGCACTCACTTCCACGCCTTCGGAAGGCGTGATGTTGATGGAGATTCCATCGACTTTGAGGACGACTCGAGGAGCACTGCAGAGCCGATACGTCTTTATCTTCAGGACTTAGAGACTCTTCTCAGGCACGTAGATACGGACAGGACGAACGTCATGCTAGGAAATGACGAGCTTCAGGTGCAGCTTCGCGAGAAGGACAAGCTTTTTGCGCAGCAGGATGAGATGATCAAGGAAATGGAGACAAAGTTCGAGGCCCAGGACCGCAAGTTCAAGAGTCAGGAGAAACGCGTCCAGGATAGGAACAAGAAGATCCGGGACATGACCGAGGAACTGAAGTCCAAGGACTTCGAGCTTGAGCAGCAGCAGATGGTTATTGAGAGGCTTCGCTCCCAGAAGAGGGCTCTCAAGGCCAAGGTCGATTCCTTGACCACTACGATTGAGGAGAACAAGACCGCGATGGAGAACGCAGGTCTTACCTTCGTTGAGGAAGAGATTGACGCTGATGAGTAGACTTGACTACTCGTTTACCTTTCATATTCATACTTGTTATTGTGAACTTATTATTAGACCATCCGACATGTGGATGGCTTGCCACTTGTGTGTTTTACTTCATGAGCTTATTATGTGGTTGTTGAACCTTTATTCTTATGTTGCTTGTTATGTGTTTGATTATGTTGTATTGTGCATGAAACATCTATGGGTATCTCATTCTTATCTGTTTGAACAAACCACAGATGCCTCCCCGTCGCGCAAACCCCAACCCCAACAACATCACCCCGGAAATGCAACAAATGATGAATGCGCAAACACAGCTTATGCAAATGATGACAACATTCATCCAAAACCAGAATAACAACAACAACAACAACAACAACGACCCCAACAACAACAACAACAACAACAACAATAACAATAACAACAACAACCCTCCGGGTTTTGATATGCTGACCAGATTTCTGCGTCTGAGGCCAGCAAAGTTTTCGGGAACAACTGATCCCATGATAGCCAATGACTGGCTACGTTCTGTGAACAAAGACTTAGTGACCGTGGGCTGCACGGATGCTGAAAAAGTCAGATTCGCAGCACATCTGTTGGAAGGACCAGCCGCCACATGGTGGGACAACTTCCAAATCACCACTCCTATTGATGAGGTGACTTGGGCTATCTTTGAAGATGGTTTTCGCACGGCTCATATCTCATCAGGGATAATGAGTCTGAAAAAGAAAGAGTTTCACAACCTGAAACAGCGCCACCGCAGCGTGGCAGAATACATAGAAGAGTTCAACAATCTGGCGCGCTACGCACCGGATGAGGTTGATACAGATGCCAAGAGAAAGGAAAAGTTCTTGGAGGGTTTGAATGATGAGCTGAACCTACAGTTGTCTGTGGCATATGTTCCAACTTATCAGTCGTTGTGTGACAAGGCTGCTATTTTGGAAAGTAAAATGAAGCAAGTCGAGAGTAGAAAGAGGAAACACTCCGACAAACACAGCTCGGGCTCGTCTCATAAACGATCTCACTATGATGACAGTGGCAACTCAGGATCCCATAAACATGGGAAATTCAACAAGCACAACAACAACCGTCATGACAACAAGCATCATCGCAGTCATGACAAGGACAAGTACAAGAACCACAAGGGTGGACATAAGAGCCACTATGGTGGAAATGGTAGTGGAAGTGGAGGCCAACCTCCTAAAAAGGACATCAGTCAGGTTGAGTACTTCAAATGCAAAAAGCTGGGGCATTATGCTAATGAGTGCCCTGAGAAGAAAGTTGAAGGACCTAACAAGCCAAATCCTTTTCAGAAAGGACAGGTTAACCACATCAATGTGGAGGAGGTCTATGAAGAGCCTGATGCCGTGGCTGGTAAGTTCAGACTCAATTCAATTTCAGCATTTGTACTCTTTGATACCGGTGCATCTCATTCATTCATATCAAAGGCATTTATTGAAAGAAATGAACTGCCGGTAGAAACCATTGGGTGTCCTATAAGAGTAAGTTCTCCGGGGGGAGAAATGATAGTGAACTCAGGTTGTCATGACTTAGTCATAGAGTTTGGAAAATATAAGTTTCCAGTGAACCTAATAATTCTGGATTCCCAAGGACTGGATGTGATTTTGGGAATGGATTGGATGGCTAAGTATGAAGGAGTATTAGATTGTGCCAACCGTTCAGTTACCCTCACAACCCCCGAAGGTAAAAGAATAAAATTCAAGTCAAACTTTGAATCCAAAGGAAGTAAGTTAAATTCTCTTAAGGGGGTTAGCATGGACAGTGTACCAATAGTATGTGAGTATCCGGACGTGTTTCCGGAAGAGCTACCAGGAATGCCACCGGATAGAGATGTGGAGTTTCTGATAGATTTGGTGCCAGGATCTGGACCAATAGCCAAGAGACCGTACAAAATGTCTGTTGATGAATTGAAAGAGCTCAAGAAACAGCTAGGAGAACAGTTACAGAAAGGGTTTATTCAACCAAGTTCTTCATCTTGGGGAGCCCCGGTATTGTTCGTGGAGAAGAAGGATAGAACACAAAGATTATGTATTGACTACCGTTCTCTCAACGAGGTTACCATCAAGAACAAATATCCTTTGCCAAGAATCAACGACTTATTTGATCAGCTAGAAGGAGCAAGTGTATTCTCGAAGATTGATCTCCGGTCAGGTTATTTTCAGCTCAAAATAAGAGAACAAGATATACCAAAAACAGCATTCACCACAAGGTATGGATTGTATGAATACACTGTGATGCCTTTTGGATTAACCAACGCTCCAGCATACTTCATGAATATGATGAACAAGGTATTCATGGAATTTCTTGACAAGTTCGTTGTCGTTTTCATCGATGATATCTTAGTCTACTCCAAGAGCAAAGAAGAACATGAAAGACACTTACGCATGATACTTGAAAAGTTAAGAGAGCATAAGCTTTATGCCAAGTTTAGCAAGTGTGAGTTTTGGTTAGAGGAAGTTGGTTTTCTTGGTCATGTTATGACAAAGGATGGTGTGGCAGTTGATCCTGCTAAAGTTTCAGCTGTGACAGATTGGGAATCACCTAAGAATGTAAAAGAAGTTCGTAGTTTCCTTGGCTTAGCAGGTTACTACCGAAGGTTCATTGAAAATTTCTCGAAGGTTGCTAAGCCAATGACAGAATTGTTAAAGAAGGACAAGAAATTTGCTTGGACTGAAGGTTGTGAAGTCAGCTTCCAAGAATTGAAGAAGAGACTAGTGACAGCACCAGTTCTATGTCTGCCAGATTTGGAAAAAGATTTCCAAGTATATTGTGATGCGTCACATCAAGGTTTGGGTGCCGTACTTATGCAAGACGGTAAAGTCGTAGCCTATGCTTCGAGACAACTCAAAACTCATGAAGTAAACTATCCTACTCATGATTTGGAGTTGGCCTCTGTCGTCCATGCACTCAAAACATGGAGACATTACCTTTTGGGAAAGCGTTGTGAAGTGTTCACCGATCATAAGAGTTTGAAGTATATCTTCACCCAGAAGGAAATCAACATGAGACAAAGAAGATGGCTAGAACTTATCAAGGATTACGACTTAAGTTTGCAATACCATTCCGGTAAAGCAAATGTAGTAGCGGATGCTCTAAGTCGTAAGACATTTGTAAATGGCCTTACAAAAAGGGAATTGCCAGACGACTTGTGTAAGCAATTCAAAGAAGTCAGATTGGAGATTGTACCAGAAGGACATCTCATGTCCTTAGATGTTCAACCCACTCTATTGGACAAGATCCGAGAAGTCCAGAAGACTGATGAGGAAATTGAAAAGATTAAGGTAAATATTAGTCTAGGGAAGGCTAAGAGTTTTCGTGTTGACGAACAGGGTACTTTATGGCACGGGAAACGTATATGTGTACCACAAGACCCGGAATTGCGGAAACTGATCTTACAGGAAGGACACAACTCTCCGTATTCTATTCACCCGGGAAATACCAAGATGTACATGGACATGAAGGAAAGGTTTTGGTGGAACAATCTCAAAAGGGACATCGCCGAACATATTGCTTTGTGTGATGTGTGTAGCAGAGTCAAAGCGGAGCACCAGAAACCAGCAGGTTTGCTTCAACCACTGCCTATTCCTGAATGGAAGTGGGAGAATATTGGTATGGATTTCATTACCGGATTACCAAGGACCTGATTAGGGTATGATTCCATATGGGTAGTAGTGGATCGCCTAACAAAAGTGGCTCATTTTATACCTGTGAAGACAACCTATACAAGTGCCAAGTTAGCTAAAATTTACATGAGCAGAATTGTATGCCTTCACGGTGTGCCAAAGAGTATTGTGTCAGATAGAGGAACCCAGTTCACATCTCACTTTTGGAGACAGCTTCATGAATCCTTAGGAACGAGATTGGAATTTAGCACTGCTTTTCATCCTCAAACGGATGGACAAACAGAAAGGACCAACCAAATTCTTGAGGACATGTTGAGAGCCTGTGCTTTAGATTATGGAGCAAGTTGGGATGAAAGTTTGCCTTACGCAGAGTTCTCTTACAATAATAGTCATCAATCTAGTATTGGAATGGCACCATTTGAGTTACTCTACGGAAGGAAATGTACCACCCCATTATTATGGAATGGTGTGGGAGAAAGAAGCTTATTTGGACCTGATCTTATCAAGGACGCCGAAGAGAAAGTCAAATTGGTTAAGGACAGATTGAAGATAGCACAGTCCCGACAGAAAAGCTACGCGGATTCTAAGCGTAGAGAAGTCACCTACGAAGTTGGGGATAGAGCTTTTCTCAGGGTATCACCACTCCGTGGAGTGAAAAGATTTGGAGTCAAAGGAAAGTTGGCACCAAGATATGTTGGGCCATTCAAGATTCTAAGTCGCAAGGGAGAAGTTGCATATGAAGTTGAATTGCCAGAATCTCTATCAGCAGTCCATAACGTATTTCATGTGAGTCAGCTTAAGAAATGTCACCCAGAAATGGAAGAGTCTTCTTTGAAGGATACCATACCTTTGGAAGAAGTTCAGCTAGAAAGTGATCTCACTTATGAGGAAAAGCCTGTCAAGATTTTAGAGACCGCAGAAAGAATTACCAGGACCAAGACTATCAAGTTTTGTAAAGTGCAATGGAACCATCACTCCGAAGAGGAAGCAACATGGGAAAGAGAAGATGATCTTCGGAAAGACCACCCTCACCTATTTGCTAGCCAAACCGAATCTCGAGGGCGAGATTCATCTTAAGGGGGTTAGATTTGTAACATCCCAAAAATCATAGTTTCAAAACTTATTCATATCATCTTTGCATCATTCATCCATTTAGGGTTTTCTTAAAAATCATTTAGAGACAGAAGTTGGAGCTATGATTTCATGTGGGCAATTTATCCCAAATGGCCATCACCCTTTGAAATTTGAATGTTTAAGTACTTGTTTGCTTGCCCACATTGATGAAAAGATTAGGTGAAACTTTTTAACCAAGTTTCCAAATTTAGAAATAGTTTCAAAATCCTTTCTTCAAATATTTGCAAACTAGAGCAAATCTCTGTTTATTTTGAAACCCAAGCTTGACCCAAGCCTTGCAAAGTAACCACTTAGTTAAAATGACTGTTTTTGAATCCACAAAACCCTGCAAAAATTCCCAAAACAGTTTGGATTCAAAAAGATTTGAATTCATATCAAAAATCATTCCAGAAAATAGAAATAGAAAAAGAAAAAGACTTAAACAAAAGAAAAGGACGCGCGGCCAGAATCTGGCCCAGCAACAAATCGAGCCCAGCAAGCCCACCCGGGGTCTCCTTATTCTACTCCCACGCGCAAGCGCATGCACCGAGCCGCTGACAGGAAGACCCCACCTAAACTCCGCGCACCTCGCTGACAAGCGGACCTCCTCCACGTCGGCGTCGTCTCCACCCGCACGACCCGTTCTTCCCCAAATCAACGCGGGCGTTTCTGGTTTTAATTCGCGGCGTCAATTCGAGTTATTGGCAGAGTGATTCTCGCTCGCGACCAGGCTATAAGAAACCCCTCTGTCCCCTCTCTCTTCTCCCCCAAACCCCGAACCCAGAGCGCCACCAGGCTGCGAGTATTACCCTCTGCAACCCCGCCGTCTCCGGCGACTACTCCGGCAAATTACGGTGAGTTCTGCGCTTCCCTCTGCCTCTCGTTCTTGCAAACTAGATCAGTGAGCCTCTGCGCTTCTTTTGACACCTTTCGTTTACCCTCGCATGTACCGTAGCTCCGGCAGCATCATCAACTGGCCGCCACCGTCTTCAGTACGAACTCCGGCGAGCTCTAGTGGTAAGCCCCGACCGCCCCGTGACTTCTAGTTCAAACACACGACCCTGCCTTGACTCTGTGAATCTAACCGTGTCCTCGTCTTGCCTTGGGGTGGTTCACAGCGACGTCCACGACGACCACCCGACACACCAACGCCGCCCTCCACTCCGGCGAGAAATCACAACCGTGCCCGAGCGCCCCTTGACCAACCGCGAGTACGACGAGCTTCGCCGTGACCCCCTGAGCCCGGTGAGCTACTCCTCGATCTCTCTTACCCCCTGTAGCGCCGCCTCCGTCGTCGACCGACAGTTCCGCCGCCGGTAGCCACCGCTCCGCCGCCAGTTCTTGGTCAGGTCAATTACAGTCGTTAGATCTGTATCGCAGCGCTAGGATAGATCCACTTAAACCGAAGAGGTACGCGATCTGAGCCGCCAGATTTCATTTAGATCCTGCGGCTGTGGAGCTCGATCCAGTGCGAAACGGTACGGGCGAATAAGAACATGACGCGTGGCTAGGTTAGATCTGAAAACAGATTTAAAAACCAGAATTTTGATCCAAATTCAAATGCTCATAACTTTCAATTGCCACGTTAGATTTTTGCAAACTTTATACCGTTGGATTCAGTAAAACAAGGCCTTTCTGAATATCCAATTTATTTAGCATATAGTAACAGTTAAAATGATTTTATTTGTGGAACAAGTTTAGGGCTATTTTTAGATATAGATTTATTTTTGTAAATTATATTGGGGCCAAATAAGTTAGTTGGCAAAACTTGTGACATGTTAAGTTTCTGTGGACATGAACATACTTGGTAGAATTTTCAAAAATCACCACTTAGTAATTTCTTGCATGCATGCATTCATATTATTTTTGGTTGTATATAATTGTGTGTATTTATGCTTAAATTTCTTGTGTAGATTTTACTAGTGATTGTGATTGTGAAGAGTGCTACTCTCCCCACTACCAAGGCAAGTGATATTTTCATGAATATTTCTGTCCTATATTTTGTACTAGCATTAGATTTTTGCTAAAGTAATGCATGATATTTTGCCTAATGCTAAGATGGGAAATCCTAAGTAGAATGGAATAGTAGAATTGCTAGGTAAATGATCCCAAGATAGGTTATCATATTCTGCTTAGTCTAGCTACTTAGTAAACAAGGGTGGTGAACAAACTATATGGTTATGATGAAAATATTCTAAGTCAAGAGACTTATGTTTTCTTAATAAAACAACTAAGTCAAATGAACCTCCTGGGTGGAATGGAAAGTATGGATTATGTTGAGTGGTTACACAAGGCCATGGACTTGGGTTGTGTATCTCACTTGTGGTAAGCCACCCAGGCACAAAGGGATTTGGAGGCCAAGTGTTGAGAAAGCTTACAGTGTAACCACTTGGCAATATGGGCTCTGCCATGATCATATAGGTTGCTAGAACTTAGTCACTTGGACAGTTGGTGGTAGATGGGATGATAGGATGGAACGCGTCCATTTGACTAAGGAAAGGCTTCTGAAAGGTCCTGTCTTGGGAAACCAAGTCTGGTGGGGAAAGTGCACAACCTCTGCAGATGGAAAACCTAAGTACTTAGCCTTGTCCAAGGAAATGGACACTTTTGAGCATCAAGACATGGAAGCTACAGGAATCTCATCACTCCAACTTCTAAATAAAATTTATGGGTGAACAAAGGGTGAAGGACCCCAATGTCTATTGGTGGTTCCTTGGGAATGTTTTTGACAAAGAAAAACTTAGTGATTTCAACTAATAGGGAAACCTATTTTCAAGCAAAGCAAGCCAAGCTACACTTAGCCAAAAATGCATATAGTAGTATAGTCCACCTAAAATATACTAAGGTATCACTTGCCAATACTATTCCAAAGTATTGACCCTCTGTGGCTGTAACTTGTGATGTTGCAGGTTACTCCGATGATGAATAGGAGTCATGAGTCTACACTCAACATGCTTGCCTGTGGCACATGAAGATGAAGACTTATGTTTATTTACTTATTCCTTAAACTCTTGTATTAGGCCTATGGCCCTGAGTTGTAAAAGACTATGTTTTATCTCTGGAATGAATGTAATAAACGACCTTTGTATCTGTGTACTTCATCTTAAACTGTGGATGCTAGCATTGATCCAGGGACTAGCATTGCAATCACAGGGATCCTTTCCTTTATAAAGGAGGGGTCTAACAGATGGTATCAGAGCACTGTGTTGCCTGTAGGATTATGACCCTAGGATTGGAAAACCACTAAGGAAAAGTTTTTCAACTACTTCTACACTTGTCTATTCTTCTCGTAAGACTTTTCTAATCTCTTTCAACTTCCTTTGTAGATGAACTCCATCAATGAAGCCGTGAGGAAGGGACCACTCATGACCATGACCTTGGAGTGTGAAACTGAGTTTCCCAATATTCTCAAGGACCTCATGGAGGCAATGGATGCACATGGTGAAGCCGTGTACAAGGGCTTTCCAGTGATGGATGAAGGAGTGGAATATTGGTGGGTGCAACTTCACTTGTACAAAAACAAGGAAGACAACCACAAAGAAAGAGGATACTGCATGTACACTAACACTACAATGCACACCACATTCTTTGAGTCAGCCAGGGATGCAGCTTGGAGGACCATCAAAGAACTAAGTGCTAGAGTCAAGTGCAGAATGCTCAACCTCCAAAAGGACTTAGAGAAAGAGAAGGAGCTTACTCAAGAGTTGGAAGACACCAACCAAGAAATAAGGGGAGATGTTATAGACTTAGTGATAGAGTCAAGAGAGCAAGATTGGTGGATTGCCTCTAGGAACATTGTGTTTAATAATAGATCCCGTGAGATTGGATTGTAAGGACACTCCGTTAGTTGGACCACCACTTATCACCTTATTTTCCAAAATGATACCTTAAATAAGTTTGGACCTTGTTTGATGTAATGGATTTGTGTAAGCATGACTTGTGTGAAATTTGTGTTCCATGGTTAAGTATGAGATGGTTTTTTGTGTTCATCTTAAATAGTGTTGTTCTAACTTTTCGATTTTATAAATAGATGCCTATTGCCGTCAGCACTGTTGAGGAGTTCCAGGTTACTCGTTTCGGACCCCGTATCGTTGAGCTTACCACTCTGCTCGATCTCCCTCTTCCCACCATCACGGTGTACCCACTCACCAAGTTCGAGAGGAAGGACCTCACGGTGTACCCACTCACCAGCACCAACCTAGCACACCCACCAAAAATCTTTTCAAAATTCAAAACTTGAATTCTTGCGGCCATTTCATCAAACAAATTGCAGACACAAATCAAACAAAATCCAAACACTGTTTTGAGCAGTGAATTGAGCCTAACTTGTTCCCTCTCTGGGCACCACTAGCCTTAGTAGATCATCTAACAATCTTAACTAATCACTAGCACCACTGTGAGCTTGGCATTGCCATCAATGGTGAACAGCCGAAGCTCACCATGCCACCCCCATGTCGACAACAAGCTAGGAGAAGAACCAAGCCTAGCCAGCATGTCTGGGAGGCAGCCCACCGCCCACCGCCACTCCCTGTCCAGCGCTCGAACGTTGCCAGCCACTGGACCACACGCACGGACCGCGCCCAGCTCGCCAGCAACCATGCCGAGCATGCGCCAGAGCGCCACCCTCGACCGAAGCCCACAGACCGCGCGCCGCCCTCGCCGCGTGCATACATGATCGCCACCGACCCAGGAGACCGCCAGACATCCCCGTTCGCCGCCCCATGCCTCACAGCCACCGCTCGCCGTCGAAGACGCCGCCTCTGCCGCGTAGAGCGTCGCGTGTTCCAGACCAAACCGCACCGCCCCTACGCGCGCATTAAAGTCGTAGAGCATCGCCAGGAGACCACCAAGCGATCGCCACCACCGGCCGTGCCTCTAGCAGCCCGTAGCCATGTCGCCACCGTCGCCTGCCCATGCCGTTCGGTCTCACCATCGCGACTATAAATAGAGGCCTCCCCCGCTCGAATTCTTCACACCATTCCACTCCTCTCTCACCCAGAACCACCCCACCTCAGTCCCGGAGCAAGGCGAGTAGCGCATCGCCGGAATTGCGCCGGAGCAGGCCGCCTCTGGAGAAGAAGGGCGTCGTCGATTTCGTCCACCCCAGGAGCTGCCGCGACCACCCCTGAGTTCGCCGTCGTCGACTTCGTCGTTCGCCCGCCTCGCCGACCCTCGCCTGAGCCCCGTTGAGCCCCCAACGACCCTCACCTGCCGCGTTAGGTTTCAGTCTCGCGGGAGTTGCCCGACGTGGACGACGACCCTCAGCCATTGGATTAGACTTAGATCGTGTGGCCGATATTGCCCCGTACTGCTTCGCATTTAAAGATCCACTGACTGATGGAACCCCCCTGACAGTTGAGCCCCGCCCCGCGGAGTGACACTGGGCCGGCCCGTTAACAGTTCCCGCGCAGCCCACTCGTTTGAATTTAGATTTTTCTATTTAGATTCAAACTCAATTATGTACCTAGTTTCAAAAATCAACCTAGCTCGATTCAGTGAACCAAATTGAATGAAACCAATTTTGTTAGAAAGGTCTAGAAGTGCTGAATCCAAGCCCGTTGGATTTAAATCATTTGGATCTGTAGATCATCCATGGTAAAAATAACAAGGCAGAAGATTTTCTGCATTCAAACATTTTTCAAATTAAAACCATAATAGCTTTTGAGTTGATTCCAACTCTCAAAAATCACATTTAACCATACCTTTCAGAATATATAAAAATATATAGGTTTACTTACATAAATAATGTTCAAGTTATAAAAGAATGCCCCATAGGCATTTCTAGCCACTTTAATTAATTAAAATAAAAGGGTAAAACCTTATTAAATTGTGACACCACTTTAAATCACATTCCCATGGACTAAAATATGTGGTGATGACATGTGTCAACATGATCCCATGTTTGGTTTTGAGAATATTAAATCTTAAGTAGTTTTTCAATGAGTAGAAATTACTTTTCTAAAAATAAAAGGAATTAAACCAAACTTTAACCTTGTAATGTTAGTGATGATGCTAGATCATCCATAGGACCCTTTGGTGTGATGATTGCAAGTAGTTAAGTATTGTTTGGTGATTGTGTACATCATATTTATTTATAGACGCTAGTACCGACCAAGGATACGAGGAGGAAGGAGAATACTACGAAGAAGAAGCCGAGGAGAACTTCAACCACTGCTCTGCACAAGGCAAGCTTTATTAACCAAGTGGACCAATGCAAGCTAACCCTTGCAAGACACTCTACTTTAGGAAGCCTAATGCTACTAGTTGAATGTGCAAGCTAACACTTGCAATTTAGCAAGCTTATACTGATATTGTGAAAATACTTGCAAGCCTTACTAATCCAGTTGACCTATGCAAGCTACTACTTGCTTGCGACCATGACACTATATGCCTTAAAGCATATATGATCATAACCACTTGATAAACCAATCCTAGTTTTATTTGCAAGTTTATTACTTTATTTCTTTATCAAAGCTCTTACTTAGAGTTTACTGGAATAAATGGTAGATACTAGAAGGATAATTGAAGGTTGCATAAAGAGCATAAAATTTGGCCTAAGCTAGATAATCTTGATGTCATCCTAAGGCGTGAGATTAAACTTAGTTAAACTCCACTAGTTTACCACCCCTCATTAGTGCTTACCCCCACTTGTAGATGCTAGTGCTAAGCATAAAACTTGATCAACTTTAGATGGGAATACTTGGTGGAAAAATGGTTATAAAAACCTTGGAATGATGGATCATTCTATTGAAATGTTTTGGACATGTGTTTCCGAACACCTGATGATTTTGGTGATGAAAATGTTGAGGCATGAGCCTTAGCCCCTTTATAAAACTGATGGTTGTCTGGATGCGATACCATTCTAATTTTATCGTACAACCACAATACCCAAAGATTGGGTAGGGCTTGACTGGAAACTTATATACCTTAGTATTGGTTCCCTCACGGCCAAGGTCTGAGCTGAGGCTACCTTGTGAAGATTGTCCACATGTGCAGTACCCAAGATGACAGTTGGTCATGGTTGGGAGGCCAAACTCACAGGAGAGGTGCTTATACTAGGGCGTGTAATTGAAAGGTTAGGATTGATTATCCGCATACTGAGTATGGTGAATTCAGGATTTGTTCCTGACGGATGTATCAAATGTTGTGGTGAAAGTGTACAATCTCTGCAGAGTGTCAAACTATTCGAATAGTCGCGTCCGCGGTTATGGACAGTTGGAGTGGCCATACTGTTCCCCCGTCAGATGTTTTAAAAGAACTTGTGAAATGAATTGAGACTTTGACTTGACCACAACAGGGTTGTGATATGAGATACAAGATCCCACTTAGGTGTTATAAAATTTCAACTAGCATTCGTTGCTTCTAAACTTAGTCGAGATAAATCTGGCTTTTGCAAAACAACCCTAGAGCCTAGTGTCCTATTACCAAAAACCCCTTTCACTTGTTAGTATTAGTTTGCGAGTACTTAAAGAGTACTCATGGCTTTGTCCCTGGCTATTCCCGTGGCCAGACTATGAAGAGGAGTACCTGGAGGATGGACCCCAGGAAGGTTACGACAACTAGGATCATTTCCTATCGCCAGCATTGCCTGTGACCCCGAAGATGGAGCTTCGCCTATGCTACCGTTATTATTACGTATTCCGCTGCTTGAAGTTGTATTAAGAACTGGATCATGAGATCCCTATTTGTGTAAGAACTTATGTACGGTTTGTAATGGATGATGTACTGTGGTTTCCAATTCTGTTATGTCTCGCAAAAATGGTAATCCTGGGATTGCGATGTATGGCATAACAGGCATCTGGGATTAAAAATCCGGGTGTTGACAAGTTGGTATCAGAGCCATCCTGACCATAGGAGACCCTAGTTAGACTGGACGTTGAATCAAAAACTTAGTTTCAAAACCAAAGAAAACAAATATTTACAAAAACTTATTCTCATTCTTATCCCTTTTACTCTTTCATGAAAATTGATGTTCCTCAAAAACTCTTGCAATATACATAAAATATTGACACACTTAATCACTCTACTAACTTACTCATCCTATATTCTTATAGATGGACGTGAAGTACAACAAGTTTTATCAGTTGGGGAATGGAGGAGACCTTATCTTTGAGAGGGATTTGGACCAGCTTTCAGAACTTCTGGAGCGTCCGCACCCCGAGTTCTTCGGAGCTCAGCTCAATGATCAAGGAGGAGAAGATCTGCAGTGGCTAATTGTTGCAAGTCTCCGAGGAAAGATTGAACCTCCCACTGCTGAGGGAATTCAGTTTACCTTAAGAGATAACAACTGGCTCGATGGACTTGCCTGGGCCATGCAGGAAGCTCTTTCCTGTCTGTGTGGGCAGAGCATCAATCAGATCAAGGAAACCCGCTTTGAGTTTTGCCCAAGGCGTGATGCAAATGGACAACCACTGGAAGCCCCATACCACCCCGAGCTGAAGACTCAATTGGACCACCTCAGCTTCATGATATACGATCGTCAGCAGGAGTTGGACAACTGCCGTGACTACTCCAACCACAAGTCTGCCATCATCAATACGAAGGATCAGACCATCGCCATGCTTGCAAAGGATCACAAGTCTCGCCGCCGTCAGCTCGACAAGAAGGAGCGCATCATTGCCCGTCTTCGCCACCGTATCTCATCTTTGGAGGAGACCATCCACGAGAGAGACATGCAGTTGGAAGAAAGGGAGAATGCCGGAGAGGATCTTCGTGGAGACCCCTACTCCTATGTCAGCGATGACGATGATTTTCTGGAGGATCAGGCTATGGACTTCTTCACCGATGAGGATGATTTCGCCTTCATCGATGATGATGAGGATGATGAAGCCATAGATTCCGAGGAGTAGTAGCACTTGAGCACTAGCGTAGTGAGTAGTATTCGGTCCCACTGTATCGTAGTTTTCAGAATGGTTCTTAAAACCATCTGTTTTTCTTTGTTGTGGTGTGTGTTGTATCGTGTGCTATGAATGAATGAATGAATGAATGAAAAAGCAAGTTTCTAGAAAAATCCGAGTCAAACTTTAAAAACTTTTCAAAGACCCAAAATCTTAGAAATTTCCCTCTTTTCTCACGATCTATCTCAATCTTCAGATGCCACGTGGAGGAAGTGGTTCATCCCCGGACCCGATGTTGCAGATTCTGCAAATGTTGACTTCTGACCGCGAAGCTGAAAGAGCGGAACGTCAAGCCAACCTAGCCACCCTGCAACAGATAGCTCAGCTTTCCCACAACAACCAAGGCCACGGAAATCAGGACAACCATGGATCTAAGCTCAAGAATTTCCAGAATACTAACCCACCTGTTTTCACTAAGTCAGAAGAACCCCTAGACGCCGATGATTGGCTGCAAACCATGGAAAATAACATAGAAGTCGCCGGAGTGGAAGCCAACGAGAAAGTTCTGTTCGCCACCCACTATCTAGCCGGAGATGCCAGGGCATGGTGGAACAGTGTTCACGCAATGACCGGAGGCCAGATGATGACCTGGGAGGAATTCAAGGTCAAGTTTAGCAGAACCCATGTGCCATCGGGTTTGATCAAGAGAATGAGAGACGAGTTCAGATAATTGAAGCAAGGAAGGATGACTGTAGTGGAATACCGTGACAAATTCTTGTCATTAGCTAGGTATGCCCCAGATGAGATTGACACCGAAGCCAAGAAGAAAGAGAGATTCTTGAATGGTCTGCACGATGAGATGCAGACAGTGTTAGTCAATATCCCCTTTGCTGATATTGAAGCCCTTGTCGACTCTACTATACAGATGGAAGGAAAGATCAACCAAGCCAATGAGAACCGCAAGCATCGTATGATGCATCAGCTAGGAACCCATCAGACCCCAAAGTATCGCCCTAACCCATCTCCAGGCTTTGCCCCAAGAACCAACAGACCCCCTATGAACCGTCCGACCTATCCCAACCGTGGAAACCCTAGGCCCGGAGGAAATCACAACAACCCCGGCAACTCTAGCAGTTTCAACCGTGCCCCACCCAAGTTCAACAACAACAATTCTACCACCAACACCAACACTGCCCCCAGGACTGGAAGCAATGTTGTGCCTGTAGCAGCAAAGGACAAGTCGCAAGTGACTTGTTATGACTGTGGAAATAAAGGCCACTATTCCAACGAGTGCCCCAACAAGAAGAATGCCGCAACCCCCAATGCCAATGTCCCAGCTCAGCAACATCGTCGTGTTCAGCCCGGAAGAAGATTTGCCCCAGGGAATTCGCTCAACCGCAATGGCCGTCTTTTTCTCATGCATGCTGAAGAAGCTCAGGAAGCGCCAGATGTCGTGCTGGGTATGTTTTCTATTAATTCAGTACTTGCACGAGTGTTGTTTGATTCTGGTGAATCGCACTCATTTGTCACTGAAGAATTTGCATGCACTAGTAAAATTCAACCAACCAAATTGAAGCATGTCATGATTGTTCAAATTCCCGGATCAACCACCAAGGCTAGGAAAATTTTCAAAGCCGTCCCTATCCGAATCCATGGCATATATTTTTATCCTAATCTGATAGTACTCGGAACTAAAGGTTTGTAAGTAGTACTAGGAATGGATTGGATGTCCAAACACAAAGGATTAATTGATTGTGCCAAGAAAGCCATAACCATGACCAGTACAGCCGGGATATCAGTCAAGCATATATCTGAAACCTTACCTCGCCAATTCAAGTGTAACAAGAGTATAGCTCAGCCTACCATTGACCAAGTCCGGATAGTCTGTGAATATCCCAATGTATTTCCAGATGTTTTGCCCGGTATGCCCCCAGATAGGGATATCGAGTTTATCATTGAACTAATCCCCAGAACTGGACCCATAGCCCAGAGACCCTATAGTATGAACCCGTCAGAGCTATCAGAACTGAAGAAGCAACTGGATTCCATGTTGGAAATTGGACTGATTCAACCAAGTGCGTCACCTTGGAGGTCACCTGTCTTGTTTGTGGACAAGAAGGATGGAGGTAACCATTTGTGTACGGATTATCAGAAATTGAATGATGTCACCTTCAAGAACAAGTACCCCTTGCCCAAGATAGAAGATTTGTTTGATCAGTTGACCGATGCCAAAGTGTTTTCTAAGATTGATCTTAGGACTGGCTATCATCAACTCAAAATTCGTGCAGAGGATATTCCAAAGACTGCCTTTACCACCAGATATGGATTGTATGAGTATACAATCATGTCTTTTGGACTAATCAATGCCCCCGCTTATTTCATGAATCTCATGAATAAGATTTTTATGGACTTCCTGGATAAGTTTTTCGTTGTTTTCATCGATGACATTCTGATTTTTTCCAAATCAGAAGAAGAACATGAGCTACACCTAAGGACCATTCTTGGAACCCTTAGAGAGCATCAGCTGTATGCAAAGTTTAGCAAATGTGAATTCTGGTTACAGGAGGTAGGATTCCTCGGTCACATTGTATCAGCCGGAGGAATTGCCGTTGATCCTGCCAAAGTGAAAGATGTAGAATATTGGCAAGCCCCAACCACTCAAACCCAAGTTCGTGCATTTCTCGGATTAGCGGGATACTACCGCAAATTCGTTGAAGGATTCTCGAGTATCGCCAGACCCATGACCCAATTGCCGAAGAAGGACAAGAAGTTTGAATGGACCGACAAATGTGAAGCGAGTTTTCAAGAACTCAAGAGGAGATTGATTTCAGCCCCAATCTTAATCATGCCGGATATCACGAAGCCCTTCGATGTGTATTGTGGTGCATCCAAGATCGGTCTCGGATGTGTGCTAATGCAAGAAGGCAAAGTTATATCTTATCTATCTCGACAACTGAAGCAACATGAGCAAAATTACCCAACCCATGACCTCAAACTCACAGCCGTAGTTCTAGCCCTGAAGACATGGAGGCATTACCTGATGGGAAACCGTTGTGAGATCTATACGGATCACAAGATTCTGAAGTATATATTCACCCAGAAGGAGCTAAATATGAGACAGATAAGATGGATTGAGCTAATCAAGGATTACGAACTGGACATTTACTATCACCCTGGTAAAGCCAACGTGGTAGCAGATGCCCTTAGCAGATTGCCGTGCCGCTTGAACTCCATGATTTTGAAGGAGCAACCAAGCCTGCACAAAGAGATGGAAGATTTTCGAATAGAATTAGTGAGTGAAGGATTTTTGGCCAGCATAGAACTTCAACCCACTTTGATCAATCATATTAAAGAGGCGCATAAGGGAAATGCTAGTATCGACGGAATCAAGCGTCGTATCGGTACAGGCAAAGTACCTGGATTCACCGAAGACAACGAAGGAGTTCTGTGGTACAAAGGACGCCTTTGTGTACCAGCAGATTCTGAGTTGAAAGAAGTTATTTTGAAGGAGGCTCATGAATCACATTTAACCATAATAGCTTTTGAGTTGATTCCAACTCTCAAAAATCACATTTAACCATACCTTTCAGAATATATAAAAATATATAGGTTTACTTATAGAAATAATGTTCAAGTTATAAAAGAATGCTCCATAGGCATTTCTAGCCACTTTAATTAATTAAAATAAAAAGGTAAAACCTTATTAAATTGTGACACCACTTTAAATCACATTCCCATGGACTAAAATATGCGGTGATGACATGTGTCAACATGATCCCATGTTTGGTTTGGAGAATATTAAATCTTAAGTAGTTTTTCAGTGAGTAGAAATTACTTTTCTAAAAATAAAAGGAATTAAACCAAACTTTAACCTTGTAATGTTAGTGATGATGCTAGATCATCTATAGGACCCTTTTGTGTGATGATTGAAAGTAGTTAAGTATTGTTTGGCGATTGTGTACATCGTATTTATTTATAGACGCTAGTACCGATCAAGGATACGAGGAGGAGGATACTACGAAGAAGAAGCCGAGGAGAACTTCAACCACAGCTCTGCACAAGGCAAGCTTTATTAACCAAGTGGACCAATGCAAGCTAACCCTTGCAAGACACTCTACTTTAGCAAGCCTAATGCTACTAGTTGAATGTGCAAGCTAACACTTGCAATTTAGCAAGCTTATACTAATATTGTGCAAATACTTGCAAGCCTTACTAATCCAGTTGACCTATGCAAGCTACTACTTGCTTGCGACCATGCCACTATATGCCTTAAAGCATATATGATCATAACCACTTGATAAACCAATCCTAGTTTTATTTGCAAGTTTATTACTTTATTTCTTTATCAAAGCTCTTACTTAGAGTTTACTGGAATAAATGGTAGATACTAGAAGGATAATTGAAGGTTGCATAAAGAGCATAAAATTTGGCCTAAGCTAGATAATCTTGATGTCATCCTAAGGCGTGAGATTAAACTTAGTTAAACTCCACTAGTTTACCACCCCTCATTAGTGCTTACCCCCACTTGTAGATGCTAGTGCTAAGCATAAAACTTGATCAACTTTAGATGGGAATACTTGGTGGAAAAATGGTTATGAAAACCTTAGAATGATGGATCATTCTACTGAGATGTTTTGACATGTGTTTCCGAACACCAAATGATTTTGGGTGATGAAAATGTTGAGGCATGAGCCTTATCCCTTTATAAAACTGATGGTTGTCTGGATGCGATACCATTCCAATTTTACCATACAACCACAATACCCGAAGATTGGGTAGGGATTAACTGGAAACTTATATACCTTAGTATTAGTTCCCTCACGGCCAAGGTCTGAGCTGAGGCTACCTTGTGAAGATTGTCCACCTGTGCAGTACCCAAGATGACAGTTGGTCATGGTTGGGAGGCCAAACTCACAGGAGAGGTGCTTATACTAGGGCGTGTAATTGAAAGGTTAGGATTGATTATCCGCATACTGAGTATGGTGAATTCAGGATTTGTTCCTGACGGATGTATTGAATGTTGTGGTGAAAGTGTACAATCTCTGCAGAGTGTCAAACTATTCGAATAGCCGCGTCCGCGGTTATGGACAGTTGGAGTGGCCATACTGTTCCCCCGTCAGATGTTTTAAAAGAACTTGTGAAATGAATTGAGACTTTGACTTGACCACAACAGGGTTGTGATATGAGATACAAGATCCCACTTAGGTGTTATAAAATTTCAACTAGCATTCATTGCTTCTAAACTTAGTCGAGATAAATCTGGCTTTTGCAAAACAACCCTAGAGCCTAGTGTCCTATTACCAAAAACCCCTTTCACTTGTTAGTATTAGTTTGCGAGTACTTAAAGAGTACTCATGGCTTTGTCCCTGGCTATTCCCATGGCCAGACTATGAAGAGGAGTACCTGGAGGATGGACCCCAGGAAGGTTACGACAACTAGGATCATTTCCCATCGTCAGCATTGCCTGTGACCCCGAAGATGGAGCTTCGCATACGCTACCGTTATTATTACGTATTCCGCTGCTTGAAGTTGTATTAAGAACTGGATCATGAGATCCCTATTTGTGTAAGAACTTATGTACGGTTTGTAATGGATGATGTACTGTGGTATCCAATTCTATTATGTCTCGCAAAAATGGTAATCCTGGGATTGCGATGTATGGCATAACAGGCATCTGGGATTAAAAATCCGGGTGTTGACACCTTGAGAGGGGAGAGTTTGAATCCAAACCCAAATCCAAGTAGGAAGGACTCTTTTCTTCTTCCACTAGGAAACTATTGTTCTAGTTTGACTTTTCAAACCTCCCTTTTGACTTTCAATTTAGAGCTTTAATTCTCTCTCTCTCAAATGCTCAAACCAAGTGACCTAGGATATGATCCAATCATTCCACTTACCCATGACACATTCATGGACCATTCCCCTTCCGGTCCGGTGAACCTTCTAGACCCTTCTAGAACCTCCGATGAAAACATCGAAATCATTCCTGAACTCCGGAATCTGACTTTCCTTATATGAATCTTATTCTCCGGACCATTCCGGGTCTCCTCGTGATATCCCGGATCCCATCTAAGACTCCGAACAACATTCGGTATCCCTACTTACATTCCATATCTACTAAACAACATTGAATCCTTAAAGTGTGTCTCCCTACGGTTCGTGAATTATGCGGACATGACCGAGACACTTCTCCGATCAATAACCAATAGAGGAATTTGGAAATTCATATGGCTCCCACATATTTCAACGATTACTTTGCGATCGAATGAACCACTTACATACGATACCAATTTCCCTTTGTCTCACGATAGTTTACTTATTCGAGGTTTGATCGTCGGTATCTCTGCATACCTAGTTCAACCTCGTTACCGATAAGTTCTCTTTTCTCGTTCCCGTGATATGTGATCCCTTGTGAGCCAGTCACATGCTTGCAAGCTAATTGGATGGCATTCCACCGAGAGGGCCCAGAGTATATCTATCCGTCATATGGATGGATAAATCCCACTATTGATCCATGTGCCTCAACACATACTTTCCGAACACTTAATGCCACCTTTATAGCTACCCAGTTACGGTGTGGTGTTTGATGTCATCAAAGCATCCTTCCGGTGATGGTGATTAGCATGATCTCATGGTCGAAGGAATTAGGTTACTATGTATCAGAAAACTTATAGCAAACGAACTATTGAAATGACTTGATCTTAATGCTACGCTTATCTATAGGAGTATGTCCATCACACCATTCTCCTAATGATATGATCTTATTGTTAATAACATCTCAATGTTCATGATCGGGAAACCACGATCATCTATCAACCAATAAGCTAGTATTATAAAGAGGCTTTACTAGGACTCATACTGACCCACTTCACAGGAGACACCTGGCGGTGGGAGGAGGGCCCCACGTCGGCACGCGTCGCTCCTCCTCGGACGTCGGGCTGCCGCGACCACTGGCAGAACCTCCTCCATGACAGGGGAACTACTACCGTGATTGCCAAAATTGAGCAGCGATTGGCCCATCATCGGTAGAACGGGTGTGCGGGGTATGACTACTGACAACGATGCATGGTTAGTTGCCAGATTCGGGCTGTGCCGACAAGGAGCCTAGGGTTTATACG
Source organism: Avena sativa (assembly GCA_916181665.1). Taxonomy (NCBI): domain Eukaryota; kingdom Viridiplantae; phylum Streptophyta; class Magnoliopsida; order Poales; family Poaceae; genus Avena; species Avena sativa. Next base: position 143,454,076 of record OV702285.1, on the reverse strand, counting down.
CGGGGGAGAAGGTGAAATGTGGATACAAGATCCCGCATCCATACCCCCTCAGCCCTCGTATATAGTGACCGCGGACGGTGATATGCGGAAACCGCATAAAATTTTCTAGACCGGCCTCATATGTGGGATCTGCCCAAACTTTCTTTTTGACCTAAATCCGCAAATCATGCAAACCTTTTACGGACCAGGCTGTCTTGCGGGATCTGCTAGAGATGCCTAAGCGTATGGTAGTGAACCTAAACGTGAAGAAAACAAATACGTGCCGTACATGATTTGCATTTGAACGAGCTTCAGCATGGCTAGGAACGCCTCACAAGCATGTGCAATTTGGCATTGACCGTGACTAAATTAAGCTAGAGCTTTAGCATTTGAACGGGGAGGAAACCAAGATGCCGTACAGGAGCTGCAGTTGAATGACAGTAATCTGTTAGCCACTCCGGCGTGGCTAAGCATTCCGTTAATCTGACCACACCTAGGCCCAAGTGCACCGGTCTGCATTATTCTTGAGAGTTGAAACAAACATGCATACTAGTATAACAAACCCAGCCCCTTGCTTTAATCTTGGGCATAAAGACCTCCGTATCTTGCTCGCAAGGAGGTCAATTTCTACCTCTCGTGATTATTCGTGGTAAACTTAATTCGGCACGTCGATGGTGACACACATAGGTGATCGGACATGAATAATCCACACAAACATGCATGGTAGGAAAAGATGAAATTAACAAGGCTGAGAATATTTACACTGCTAGCTCCAGATCGACGATATATGAAACATGCACGTTCCTTTTTCATCCAAGAACTTGACAAGGATCAACGCGCGCGCTTGCGTCGCTGACAAAGGAACCCTAGCTACGTACTTAGCTTAGCTAGCTACGTACTATTATGGCACTGCAAGTGCAACCCTGACTGAACTAGCTGGGGCCAACCTCTAGGAGCATGACCTGATGAGGCCGAGGTTGAATAGGAACTTCTCGGATCGGGACCTGATCATGTTCCCGAGCGATCGCCCGCCGCCGCCGTCGCGTCCCGGTGGCGACTTGGGCGCGGCGGCGTCCTCCCTGACGAAGAGGATCTCGTCGCCGATCTCCGCCCTGACGGCCTCGACGGCCTGCGCCTGCACGGGCATCCCCGACGAGGTGGTGACGTAGAAGACGTTGGCCGCGCGCTCCCCGCGGGTCTCCACCTCGGCGTGCGTGACCGACAGCCCGTGCTCCCGGAATATACGAGTCACGTCCGACAGCAGCCCGACCCTGTCCTCGCAGCACAGCTCCAGCCCGAGACCCTGCAAACAAAGTGCCAACGCATCTCATCTCACATGATGTATTACTCCAGTGCAGTTCAGTGGGAATGTTTTGTCATGGTCCCGACCGAACGGTTTAGTACCTCGGTGCTCCGCCGTTGGATGGCGGCCTCGAGGCCTCGCCGGAGCCGCTCTCGGTCTTCGTCGGAGGCGGCGGCGCCGTCGTCGAGGTGCCTGATGTAGAATTCCTGAAAGACCAGAGGATCGATCAGCATGCGTGTCTGTCTCCTTAATTCTGCCCGTACAAAATCGAAAAAATACAGTACTCCTATTTTTCCTTCTCATTATTTGTTCTCTACTACGTATAGGACAGTGACTACTAGTAGTAGTTGGAGAGGACTGGCGAGTGAAGTCAGTCAAGTTCACACAAAACTAGGCAGGATCTCCGTCCCTCGTCACATGCCGAGATCTAACAGTATCCAGCAACGCAGGCATCTCAGAGTGCCACTAGCGCGTAGTACTAGTGGTCAAACAAATGCGAGCAGGCATCGGAACCGGTGAAATGCTGCACCGATGTAACAGTCTCGAAGGAGAGAAAAAAGGGCGCGCACGCAACGCACCTGGTAGGCCTCCGAGCCCTCGGCGATGACGGTGCCGTGGAACACGACGTACTGCATGTCCGTCAGGGTGCACACCGTGTCGAACAGCAGCTTCGGCCGGTCGCGGCACCGCACGTTCACCAGCGTGTACCCCCTCTCGGCGCAGTCCTCCACCTCCACCACCACCGGCAGGCTCCGTCCGCCGCCGTCCTCGCCGTTCCCGTCGTCGGCGCGCATCATCTGGTGCAGCCGCCGCTGGGCGTGGGGCGCCGCCGAGGCGCGCGCCGAGATGGCGGCCCTCGCGCTCTTCTTGTCCCGGCTGCTGCCGCGCAGCACGTGCCGGAGCAGCCGCTTCACCCTGTCGAGCCGGTCCTGGTCGTCGATGCCGCCGCCGGTGTCGGCGTCAGTCACGTACACCAGCGCCGCCATCCGGCCGTCGTGCGTCCACACCTCGGACGCCGCGATGTTGCACCTGAGGTTGGTGAGCACCGCGAAGACCTCCGACAGGAGGCCCGGCCGGTCCCTGCCGACGAGCTCGATCACCGTCTGCGCCTCCTCCGCCTCGGCCTCCACGCCGACACACCGGTCCGTGCCCCGGAAACTGAGAGACCCGGCTCCCAGAGACTGAAACCAAACACGACATCGATCGTAAATTGAGACGACAGCCGCACATTACTACTCTGCACGCAGCTTGCTCTGTTCTCGGAACCATTAATTGGCGGCTACAATCTGGGGGGACTGTTTTTACCTGTTCAATTCTGTCGATGACTTGGCCGTCATAAAGCTTATTCCCGTCCTGATCCACGACATGGAACACTGCACAAAGGTGGGACGAACCTCATCATCAAGATTGAAGAAAAAGAAGGAAAGATTTTACAGGACCCAAACACACGAAAGCAGAAAGGCAATCTCCACTCAATCTTTCCAAGACAGGGGGTGCTGCAACACTCACTCACCATCCATGAACCACTCCCCATCAGAGGAAATGTAGGCCCTCTTTATGGTCAGCTTCAGATCGGTCAGGACCTGGACTACCTCCAGCAAGGTCCCATACTTGTTCGCACTGTCCACCTGAAACACAATACAAATCGCAGAAAAATAAAAAAGAGGATGTCTGCGAGGAGAATTTTCAAGAACAGAGCAGGGGCTGTCTGAAGCTCTTTACCTTGACCAAGGTTGCAGTCATGTCGGAGGCATTATCCACGGTGACCCTGCAAGTTCCCAAATGCCAAGAAGAAGTAGTAGCACAGTTAACATGAGACAGAGGTCAAAAGGAACATGGGTTATTTGAAGCACGGAAGGAAAAAATAAAATTAACCAACCTTGGAGGGTTCATCCTGATGACCAGCTTCTCAAACTCGTCGACCATCTCGTTGCTTCGAGACCCACAGGCCATCATTGTCGAAGCGGAGGGAAGGGAAGGCAAAGCTACTACCTATAGAAAGAAGGCGGCGAGGCAAAACGGATACTTCTCCTTTGCTCGCCCCAATCTGAGTGTACTTGTGGCTGTGGTGGTGGTGGTGGCGCCCCTCCCTCCGTCCTCCTACTCCTCCTCCCCTGTTGCTCTTGTACTATGAAGGCTGAAGCAGCTCACCTAGTCCTACTATATATATTTGGTTATGGACCTATGGAGGGCGAGAGAGAGAGAGAGAGAGAGGACATGGCTAGTTGTGTGTGTTCTCTCCCTCTGCTTGTGTTGTGTATTTGCGGATCGGCAGACCGGGCAGAGGCAGTGGTTTTGGTTGGTGTCCCTTCACTGGTTTAAAGGGAGATGTTTGGGGGAAAAGACCATCCCAATGCCTGCCTTGTTCCTCTGCCTGTCCATATTAGACATGCTTGCTTGTTACCATATAGTGATCCCAGTGTGGGCCATGTGTCCAATTTTAATCATACCTCCTTTGAGTTCATTGCACAAGGTGACCATGTTCCTGTTTCTCTTGGAAAAAACATGTGCGTGTGTGGACTGTGGAGTTTCTTTAGGTTGGATGTGTTTGGAGATTGAACAAACCATGGGATGCCCCAAGTATTCAAAATTTCCGGGTTGCTTCAAACTTGGCTGCTCAATGTTAATGGGGGCTTAAATTCCCGATTGGGCAGAGATACGGAGTATGAGTATGCGCTATAGTCTTGGTCCATGAAAGATGATCTAATCAATTAAATGCATATATTCTAACAATTATTTGCCAAATTTGGAAGCATCAACTGAATCATGAGTATTCTTCCAAGATTTCCGAAAGATCGTTTTTTCATAACTCTAGATCATGCAATTTGCATAGCAACCTTGGCACCAAGCACCCATATTGGTTAGGTTTCCCCGATGCAGAGATATCGTTGTGGCGAAACCTTGTCTCCCTTCTCCATATACCTCCACTGGCTCACAAGCGCAAGCGTGTACGGGCCTGCAACTTGCTGTGGCGCCATGTGGCAGGCACATTTTTTGCCTTGGTGGCGCATGGTGACGCCACAGTGTGGTCGCGGGCATGCCATGGCATCGTGTAATGGTGCCCTGGTGCGGCCATATGTCAAGTGTCCTATGGATATGAGAGGCATGGTTGCGGTTCTATGGTCGGTGGCGCCTCGATGTGGTGCCAACGACCAAATCTAGGAGGAGGCGGTGCCTCCGAAGGGGTCATAGGAAGACCTCAGAAAGTTCAACGCACCATCTGTGAGCGACACGGTGCCAGCTCGGTTGGTCTCAAAGCGATGTATCTTATTCTATCATTGTTGTCCGTGTAGCTACTAGACCAATAGATATGGTCGCGCGCGTATGGTAGGAAAAGATAACTCTGTTGTGCTACAGCAAGCCTAAGTGACAAGGTGACACCCTCAAGAAGCTCGGGCCAAATTCTCCTATAGGGCTAAGCATGCGTAGGGTTGAACATCGAAGTCTTTCCTTCATTTTCTGGGTTGAACATCGAAGTTTCTGCTTCGTTTTTTTGAAGGTGTTGCGTCAAAACTCTGCCTCGGGGGTGATGGCCCTATGTTTTACATGGTGGCACTATCGGCATATGAACATTGGTTCCTTCTTAAAGGCGTCACGGTGCTCTTTGCTAAGTCCTATGATGCTTTCTCGATAGATTATGGTGCACTTGATAGGCTTGTGGTAGGTTATGGGGATTGTTAGGGTGACCAATTTTGCATGGACTCGGGTTTATTGCAGGCTGTTTTTCCGATTTGATATTTGACATTTCGGTACCAGCTATAGACTTTGCTTGATAACAGCATATATCAATTGATACAAGAAAGAAAGCAGCGCTAAAGAAATGAAAAGACGAAAGCATCTATACAAACTTGGTCTATAATTAAAAAAAAAACACGTATGCATTGAGCCGGTTAAGGGTTTACTTGGTCTGAATACCGTTTTGGGTCATGCCGTCATGGGGAGATGCCAAAATGAGCAAGTCTCTCTTGGTTGACTTTTTTGATGATGTCCTATTACAAAATTGTTGCTCGGGTTAGCATGTCTATCGCCTTACCGGCCAAAGCAAGTCGCACAATAGAAAACTGAGAGTACTTACACGGCTCTTGCGCTCCTGGATCAGCACTAAAACGGGATTAGGATGTGGTGGCGTGGCGTTGGAGTCGTGCTTAAGTTACAGAGGAAAATCTCTAACATAATTAGTTAGGTTACAGAGGAAAAGTTTGCACGGCCGGCTCATGGCACAAATTAAGAGCCAAATATTGCAAATGGTCAACAATGGATTCTTTTTCGGCCGCCTTTACTTAGAGAACATGTTCTCTTGCAACACTAAATTAAAAGCATATAAAGATGACCATCTATCGACCGCTTAATTCATACCCGGTACGTAGGTACTCCCTCCGTTTAGAAATATAAGATGTTTGAGATTTGTGAAAGAGATGTATCTAGACACGTTTTAGTGTATAGGTTCAAACGAATCTAGACACCTCTAAATACATCTCATTCACAAACCTAAAACATCTTATATCAAACGGAGGGAGTAGGTGTCTACCACTTAATTGAAACGCTAAAATTCTCATATGATATCAGCAGAAGCACACTTTCTCGTGTATCGCGTCTCTCTTTTCCAACTGACTTTCTCCTAAAGAAGAAATATCAACGGACAAAAATATCTTGTGGAAGTCACAGCCATTTTCTCGCTGTCCACGACGATCTCGACCATTGGTTTCCGATCGAACGGCCTGCACGGTTCAGACTACTTCCTCCACAAATATGCATCCAGACAGGATCAGGCTCACCGCTTAGCAAAAACTGGCAAGGATGAGGAGGGGATCTAGCAACGGTCCCCTCTCGTTGTACCAGCTTGCTTCGTCTTCCTCTCCCCATCCATGCACGCCAACAAAGTATCAGCGTTACCCTCTGTGAACAGATCTTGCGTATGGGGCCACCTAGGATACGGCCTGCCGCTAATATATCTTCTCTGGATTTGGCCCCTTCTATCATTTTCAGTCTGCAACTTATTCCTTTTGCTTGATTTTTCTGAATTATTATCTCGTCATCAGCATCAAATTTCCCTGCTTAGATTCTGCATCTCCCCCTCAATTGGCCGCTGGATTAGTTTACTGGCTGTGGGTGGTCTACGTGATTGTATTTTTGCGTGTGTATATCGAGTGGTTAGGTTAGTTAAGCTAGCCTAGTAGCTAGGCACTTGGGCTACTTTGCCATGGATTCTCTAGCTAGATTTGCAGCGCAAATTATGTAAGTGTGCCGTACCAGCTTGGCCGAGGCCTTTCTTTGCTGTGGTCCTCTTGGATTTGGTTCTGTCTGCACATAAGTAGGAAGAGAAATGGCGTACGGTGCATACTCCATGTACTGCCAACGTGCCAAGGGCGCCGTTTTATTTCAAATAGTAAACCGTGGCATCCATGTTTGGTATGCAAGGACAACGTACATATACGAACACATATACAGGATAAGGAGGGCAAATGGTAGCCAACAAAAATACACAAGGCACCCCCAAAAACAAGAAACTAATGTTCTTTTGAGGGATATGGCATGCCCTCAGCCCTAGCTGCCTCTCTTAGCACCTCTCCCTACCATAGTAGTCTTTTCTTTCGAACCTTACAGAAGAACTTCATGTATTGAATTAAGAAAAAAAAAACAGGCCCAAAAGAGGCCAGCAGGTTCAGTACATAGGGTGATAGAAACCAAAACGAAAAATAGAAGAAAAACAAGGGAAACGACCACTAGAACACATACATAAAAACTAGAACGACTCAGCAAGAAAAAAAGAACACACATGCACTATGATTCAGCTAGCAGAAAACAACCACGACTTGTAACAGCCCATTGTTTTGCTTCAACTATTTTTTTTCGAAATTCCACCGATCTATTAATAATCATCAATAGCAGTACAAAGAGTTCTAAAAATAATAAAAATTACAAGTAGGTCATTGGACCACCTAGCGACGACTACAAACACTAGCACGAGCCGAAGGCGCGTCGCCGTCCTCGCCCCTCCATCACCAGAGTCGGGCAAAGCTTGTCGTAGTATAGCTTGTTGTAGTAGACGAAGGGAAGTCGCCGTGCTAAGGCCCGAAAGGACCAACGCACGAGAGCAGCAACCGTTGCCGAAGATGACAATTATAGATCGGAAGAGACTGACTTCAAACAACACCGACGAATACGAAAAACGACCGGATTCCAAGAGATCCGCCGGACACATGACTCTACGCGCCCTCCGTCGGTGCTAGACGCACAACCGGAGCGAGGATAGGACAGGGAGGACCTTATTCTGACTTCAGGACGTAGCCGCCGTCTCAACATCCTAAAAAAGACATTCGAAAAAAATCCTAAACAAAGGATGAGAACCCTCCCGCCGAAGAGAGACCATGGTCCGCCACACCTCCAAGGCCCTAAGACCAACGGAGGAGGAACGGACCGTAGGCGTCGCCGACGAGGGGGATGGAACCCTAGATGGGTTTAGAAGAGTCGCCTCCTGATCGCCTTTTCTCTTGCTCAGGTCCGTACCGGTTCAATAGATTGCATTTTGTTTTGCTTCAGCTTTGATTTCTCTAACAATTTGTAGAATGGATTTAATCTTCTTTCGAAAATCCAACCATTTCTTTCCTTCCATATCGACCAGGCCGACAACATGATCAGAGTGCTCAGTTTATTTTTGTCGGTATTCTGGATACCAACTATTGCTTGTTGCCACCAAGAGTGAAGGGTTTGATTGATAATTGGGGTTACTTGTGTGAAACGACCAAGCCCCCAAATGATGTTTACAACTATACATCCCATAAAGAGGTGTTGATGTATCTCTTTCTCTGCATTACAGAACACACATTTTTCATTGTGGGGTAATCCTCACTTGGCCAGCCTGCTAGCGGTCCAAACTCTCCCTCTCATAAAAAGCCAACAAGCGATTTTACATCATAGAGGCGCCCATGAGCTCCAAATCTCCTTAGTTGTGTCACAGTTCACTAATGAAGCAAATTGTGCTAGGTATACTGATTTTGTTGTAAAGTTTCCATTGGGGTTCCAATTCCATGTTCAAGTGTCTTCCAGTCATGGTTTAGGTTCATATTACTTACTTCTTCCATTAGAGTAAATAATAGCGCATGAAAGTTTTGATCGATTCTGCTATCCACATCGTCGCATTTTTTCGGCCGTGGGATGGACGATGGGGTGGACATGCAACGTCATTGATATGGAGCCTGGCTCTCCCGGGGTGGCGGGTCACATGGCCCGGGAGTCCCTGTCGTGGAGAGCGCGCGTGCCCTTTTCTGCCCGCGTCATTGGATGGTGGGTTGTGTGCCGCTCCCTGGGCCACGCGTCAGCGTTGTGGGCGATGATGCCCTTGGTGAGAGACATTTGGAGGGCGGCAAGTGCTCCGCACCCGCCAGATCGTGGGGCTCGTCGAAGGCCGATGTGGCAGAAGAAACCCTTGCCCTCCATGGGTTCTCGTGGCCGAGAGCCAGCGTGGTAACGGAGACCCTCACCCTCCACGGGTCCTTGTTAGCTGAGATGGCTGCAGAAACTTTCGATGTCCATTGGGTTCTCGCGGATAGATCGTGTAGTGCATCCTATTGTTGGAGATATGCCCTAGAGGCAATAATAAAAGTGGTTATTATTATATCTTTGTGTTTATGATAAATGTTTATATTCATGCTATAATAGTATTAACAAGAAACATTAATACTTGTGTGATTTGTAAACTAAATTAGAGTCCCTAGTAAAGCCTCTTTGTAATACTAGCTTGTTGGTTGATAGATGATCGTGGTTTCCCGATCATGAACATTGAGATGTTGTTAACAACAAGATCATATCATTAGGAGAATGGTATGATGGACATACTCCTATAGATAAGCGTAGCATAAAGATCAAGTCATTTCAATAGTTCGTTTGCTATAAGCTTTCTGATACATAGTAACCTAATTCTTTCGACCATGAGATCATGCTAATCACCATCACCGGAAGGATGCTTTGATGACATCAAACACCACACCGTAACTGGGTGGCTATAAAGGTGGCATTGAGTCGGAAAGTATGTGTTGAGGCACATGGATCAAGAGTGGGATTTGTCCATCCATATGACGGATAGATATACTCTGGGCCCTCTCGGTGGAATGTCATCCAATTAGCTTGCAAGCATGTGACGGGCTCACAAGGGATCACATATCACGGGAACGAGAAAAGAGTACTTATCGGTAACAAGGTTTAACTAGGTATGCAGAGATATCGACGATCAAACCTCGGATAAGTAAACTATCACGATACAAAGGGAAATTGATATCGTATGTATGTGGTTCATTCGATCGCAAAGTAATCATAGAAATATGTGGGAGCCATATGAATTTACAGATTCCTCTATTGGTTATTGATCGGAGAAGTGTCTCGGTCATGTCCGCATAATTCACGAACCGTAGGGAGACACACTTAAGGATTCAATGTTGTTTAGTAGATATGGAATGTAAGTAGGGAAACCAAATGTTATTCGGAGTCTCGGATGGGATCTAGGATATCATGAGGAGATCTGGAATGGTCCGAAGAATAAGATTCATATAAGGAAAGTCCGATTCTGGAGTTCGGGAATGATTTCGATGTTTTCATCGGAGAGGTTCTAGAAGGGTCTAGAAGGTTCACCGGACCGGAAGGGGAATGGTCCATGAATGTGTCGTGGAATGATTGGATCATATCCTAGGTCACTTGGTATAGGAATTTGCGAGAGAGAATTAAAGCTCTAAATTGAAAGTCAAAAGGGAGGTTTGAAAAGTCAAACTAGAACAATAGTTTCCTAGTGGAAGAAGGAAAGAGTCCTTCCTTCTATCCAACTTGGGTTTGGGTTTGGATTCAAACTCTCCCCTCCCAAGGCTGCCCTCCCTCTCATAAATAGAGGGGGAGGACTGCCCCAAAAAACACAAGAGCCAGCCCTCCCCACCCCGTGCGCCGTCGCCGCCGGCTCGTCGCCGTCGCCCTAGCCGCCGCCGACACCTCCTCCTCCTCTCCGGCCTTCTAAACCTAGATTGCTGGAAACCCTAGATCCACCATAACTCGCATCGGCTGAGGCGAAGCCCTGCGGGATCTTCCCTCTACTTCTGACACCACGCCGTCGTGCTGCCGGAATCGCGAGGGGAGAACTACAACCTCCGCTGCCTGCTGGAACAAGGGAGAGGAAGGTCTTCATCGAGTACCGAACATGTGACTGACTGCGGAAGCGCTGCCGGAACGCAGTGCCAAAAGGATCGTCTACGCGATCTTGAGATTGGCAAGTGTACGACTACATCACCCACGAGAATCTGCTCTCGTTAACCGCTTTGGAATCTTCGAGGGTGAGTACTCTAATCGAATCGTTGCTACAATCTAGTAGATAGATCTTGGCTTGTTTGTGTGCATGCGGTAGAATGTTTTTGTTTTCCATGCTACTACGATGACCCAACATACCACTGCATGATGTAGTATACTATAGTCGTTGACATAACACAAATGAAACACCGTTCACTAGTATTACATCCCTCAGAATGGCACAACAGAAACACAGCGGGTCCTATACATGGCTAAAGGTTACAACTCACTCTTTACACAAGATCCAGAGAACACTCTAGGTTGAAGAGAGATAAAGAACTTCTTACAAAGAAGAATCAAAGATAAACAACACAAGAACTATTATACTATTAAAACTAGTATTTCGACTAAGGGATTGGCATTGCTGTTATTGCAATGTACTATAGAATTAGGTTCTTTGGCTAGAGATTATATTCCTATTTAATCAGTAACTTCGTCTTCACTTGAGTTGATGTATATGTTGACTTCCTTGTCTTCATTGAAGAGTTTTAGCTTTGTATGACGAGGCCTGGAGCATAACTTGATGTGGATGTTGTCTATCCCGGATCTAGGAAGGGTTAAGAAGATATTTGAGTACGAGCGTACTCAGCAAATTCACTAGAAAAGGATAGTTTGATGCACTATAACTACAGCCACAGACCGTAGGTCGTAGGCAATGCAATTTTTCGTAAACATTTCTTCAAAGGTTGTTTTTATTCTGAAAAGCTATGTCCGTCAGCCTTCACGGGTTTACCAGAACTTTCATGGAGTTCCTTTCCCACCGCGTTCGCAGCTCCTTCCTGGAACAGCGAGTAACAAGTTACAGTTCTTACACTCTGCAGAGGTGCGTCACTTTACCCATGAGAGATCTTAAGCTTTGTTGCATGGCCGGGAGTATGTTCCCGTTCAAAATTCCATGGTTTGAGGCCCAACCTAAGATCCAAGCCAATCACTGCCCTCTCCGCGACCTCATATGTCTGCACGATCCTTCGGGGCTGGCTCACCTTCGTTAAGCCCCCTTTCGGGCAGGCTAAAACCCTGATGTGTTCCCGAAGATAATCTAGACACCAAAAGTGTGGGGCGTAAGGGTGCCCATCCATATGTTGGATCCGCACAAGGAATCACAACGTCATGTTAAGGTCATCTTGCCTCCATACGAGAGGAAAAGGATACAACTGACTTCTCCGTCCCATTCCAAATCTCATGGTCAACGCGTAATATACGACGCAAGAATCACTGGCGACATTGGTTGTTAAGTCCTAGAGGATGTATTCCTGAGCAGTGGTATTCCAACTGCTAGATTTAATAGATTAGCTGATCACCCTGGATCAGTAACCAATAGTTCACATTATTATCAAAAATAGTGTTTTCTGACCTTTTTGGAATGGAGATGATGACAACACTTGATTTGCAAAATACTTTACAGAAAATAATCAAAAGGACATGAGCAAGTGTGAACTTGCCTTTTGTGATTGCAAGATTATGCACTCACGGTCTTCAAGAGAATATAAGATCCAAAATCTGAAATCATCATCATTGGTCCGGTAAGGACTAATGTTTAAAGAAGCAATATGCTCTATGCATAAGTAATGTGATGCACTTTTATAAACACGAATCTTGGGGATAACGTTGTTCTAGGGTTTGGATACTGGAAATGGTTACTTTAGAATGTGTTGTCCTTTTAGATAAGTTTCACACTTGTGCTTCTTATTAGGGCTTATGAGTGTGTGTGAACAACACATATTTATGCAGCAATAAAATATAAACCTATGAAATGCTATTCAAGATTGTTCATACTTTAATTTTTTATCTTCAAGCTTTACTTTACAAGTAAAGTCACTTATAAAGAGTTTAAGTGTTATTGATACTAAATATACAAGTGAAGTATGAAGTAATGTGATCTTGATTATTTGTCATATATTGTTTGAAGTGGCAAAACGAATAACTTTTGAAGAAAAGATTCCTTTTCTAAGGTTTAAACAATCTTTGTGGTTAGTTAGTGGTGATCGATGTTATTTGCGCTTACTGGATCAGTTTGGACTTGATATGCTTTATAACTTAAATATTTCAGACCAAAGTTAACTATAAACGTCTAACCATGTTTATAGTATTCTATTTAGAGTCTTGTAGACTAAAGTTAACTTTAAAAACATAGATAGTGTGAAAGTATAATGTTTATAACATTTGTACGTGGTGTACTTGGTAATGTTGCCTTAAGGTTACTTAAGAATGGTTATGTTCTTCTTTGATATGGTGGTTTTCTTGACTTTGTAATGGACTAGTACCACTTCCCCTTTTTATGGATGAGTGGTCATAGTTTGTAAATCATGGAGCAATGTTACTTGATTGCTTCTGAGTTCATTAAAGTGTTTTAGTATGTTGATAAACTTGTGATTAAAGTAAAGGAAATAAGTTTTTATTTAACAACAAATTATTCTTGATGATTTTATAATTATTAAAGATCTTTTTCAAATATAACTTATTCATATAGTAGAAGGATAATTCAATGTAATAGTGTTTATAATGTTTTGGAATGATTAAGAGTTATTAGTAATATTCAAGACTAATACTTATTTATTAGACTTGATTGATTAATTTTAGAAATATTAAAAAAATTTATTTACCCTTATATGAATTTTAAACTAAGTAAATAAGTTTAAATTTGAGTTATTAAAATATTTGAATTTTTATTTAACTCAAAAGTGGAATATTATATTTTTATCATGTAGATACTATTTTTGCGATCATTTTGGTATATTACATTTATTTTTGTGATTTTTAAATAATACGATATGATTTTGACAATATTTATTACTTTATAAATATTTAATAAATAAAAAATACTTAATTAAGTTGAATTTAAATGCATGATTATAATTTTAAATTATAATTCTTATTTTTCTAAGATTTTTGGTATTCTATTTAAATTTTTAACATTTACAATTATTAAAATTTGAATTATGAAAGTTTTATTACTTATAAAACCTTTATTAAATAATATTTATTTAAATAATCATTGTAATAATATTTGATAATAATTTTAAGTTGTAGATTTTATTTTTCTACAAATTTTCATATAGTACACACGTTATTGTGAATTATAAATCAAAAGTTATTAATTAAACAAGATTTATTCATTTTTTTGATTTCTGGAATATGAATAATTGAGTTTATAACATTTTACTTATTTTTTTAAACAGGAATTAACTTTTTACACCGCACCCACACCTAGCCCTAGTCACTGATCAGTGGGCCTATGTCCACCTCAGCTCTCAGGTTAGAAAATGTATTTGTTACCGACCCTGTCTCTACTCCGAGACAATGACATATGGGCCCAAGGCAACATCATATGCCATGTGAGACAAAGACCAGGTCAAACCGCGCTGGGTGGCAGGATGACACCAGCATGATGTCATGCTGACATCAGCCTGGCCTCCACTACCAGAGGATGGTCGCCGGCGGCAAACCACTGTGCTCGGGTGAACAAGGTTGATGCTATTGGATAGAGGGAACCAAGGCGAACCTATTGGTGGTAACGCCGCTACCTAATGGTCACCGGAAATACACCAACGACGAGCTTCTACGGCGGCCAACGACGATGCTCAACGAAACGAGGTCTATGGTGAGAATCAGCAAGCGAAATTAGGGTCCAGAGATGCGTAAGCTTACCTTGATGATGATAGAGAGGTCAAGGAGACTTGGGGAAGGCGTGATGACGGTGAATCGACGATAATGGCCATGGCGGCTGATGAGAGGAATGCTCGATTTCACATGATTCCCGGCGTGCGGGCTTCCGTGCTTGGTCCTAGGTGAGTTAGACCACGACGGCGCGTCCAACGGTGGCTACCACGAGGCGAGGGGTGGTCGGACCTGACCGGAACGACGAATTCCGACGAACTAGGGTTTCAGGCGAGGAAGGAAAGTGGGTCTGGAGAGCGAGATGGAAGATGAGATTGTATGAGAGGATAGAGGAGGACGCCACGATCTTATCTACTCTTCCCAGGCATGGCGACACGCATTGTAGCGCGGCGGTCGATCGACGACGGAGCTCTGGCCAGCGAGCTGCTTCCAGTAGGCAAGGTAGACGATGAAGTCAATTTTGCAGAAAACCCCCTGGCGTTTCTTTCCTCTCAACCCGCAGTCCCTCTTCGGTCCCACCTGTCAGCCAGAGACAAGAACGAGACAGGCTGATTATTTGGCCTTTGTGGGCTACACAGGGGCGACGGGTAAGCAGAGAGAAGTTGGGCCACGGCCAGAATTCGTTTTTTATTTGTTTTCCCTTTTTCTATTTTCTGTTTTACTTTCAGATTTGAATTTTCCTTATTTGATTTGAATTCTTCTTATAGAATTGATTTGTTAAATGATTGCAGCATTAATAAAGTATATTAAGGTTCTTTTATGAGTTTGTCATATAATGGTATTATTTCTTTATTTGTTTTTTATCAAAACCCTTTTTATATTCTGTAGAAGCCCTTATTATTAATTTTTATTTCTACATTGAACCATGGCTTTATTATATGATATTTTCTTATTTGTTTATAAAACTTAACTCTAGTTGGCTCATAGAAATTTTTATATGTATAATGATCCTATACAAAAGAAATGAATATGGTTATTATTACTTCTATTAACTTATAAAATGACAATGTATATATTCTATTATGATAAACATAGAAGTTTAGGGTTCTTAATTTACTTATCTTTCTTTGTTGATGTGAGAAAAGATTTAATAACTAAGCATATTGTCTTCTGTTTGTGATATTTGATGACATCACCTTTTATAATAGAAAGGTATATCTAGAATGTTTTATAGAGAGGAATTGATAAAGATACTCCTAAGCACATATAATTATGATGATTGGAATTGACAGAGATGTGCTTATTTGATTTGCTATAGGAAAATATTCCTATAGAGTGATATGGATATAAGATGATGGATCAATAACATGAAATGGATATTATGTTTTGTTTGAGATTTAGAGTTGGTTGTTTACCAAGAATGTCTATTTTCCATAATTCCTAATCCTGGATTTCTAATTAAGGAATTCCTTTCCTAGATATAATACTTTTTCCTATCTATCATCATGATTAACATGATGATCTTTACTTCACATAAATATTCTTATTCACCTATTATTCTTCTAAACTCATTGATAAATCCAATGAGCTTGACATTAAAGCTTTTATAGTTTCCTCATATCCATTCTGGGTTATATCCACTACTCTATTGTTGATAACCTTCCATCCAACAATTAGTTCCTTCAAACTCCACTCATAATCTTCCTTAATCATCCATCACTAGTATTCCTCCATCAGATGTATGTATCCAACTACCTTTCTCTAAGGCTTACTATCCTTTAAGATGAATAACACTTCTTCCATAACTCCATGCTATACTAGCTTTAATTGAATCATACTATCTTACATTTCCTTTACTCTGATAACTGACACTCCAACCTCACATTGTATTAATGTGGCTTGTAATGACTACTCTAGAATAACTTATCTCTACTGGGGTTTCAATCATGTTCTACCCACCAATATCACTTATACTTGATATAGATAGACAATCCTGGTGAGTAAGGCATGATCATTATAATCCTTTAATCATTTATAGCTTAGGTTTCCAATTGGCTATCCAAGGTTTCATCAATACTACCTTTCAATTGTATTGAAATTATCTTCTTAGTATCTCATGTTGGATTAAGGTTAGTCATGGACTATGACCTCTTTAAAAGATTTAAGTAGATGCTAAGATAAGATCAAGAAATAGTAGATCAAGGATTGATAGTTAAAGAATTTGTGAATCAATGGTTGATGACTCAACATTGATGAACAACAGAGATTGAGATAGGTTCCATAAAGATTGATATAGAAAAAAAAATATGGTGAATGATCTTGACTTAGTCTCTGTCCAACTCAAACTCATTAAAGAGTTAAAGTTAGATTGTCACATCCCAAGATTTTCCAAATCTTGTTATGTGAAAAATAAATGAATAAAATAAAACTTTGTTGATTTTCAGGGTGAGAAGAAACTTTTGAATCCAATTTGAAACTTTCAAAACCTATTTGGATCAAATAAAATCCTAAAGGTATTTAAAAAGATAAATAAAAAATAAAGTTAAAAATATTTGGAATTACTATTTTTGGATCTTTTAATAAAAAGTTTTGGTTTTCAAATAAAAAGGTAGAAATATGATTAAGGATTATTTTATAGAGCCAAATTAAACTTTGGCCAAGTTTTTGAAGTAAGATATTTGTTTTTCATTAAAGGAATAAAGGTTTATCTAAATAAAATAATGAGAGTTTATAAATAAACCAATTTTATTAAAGTAAAGGTTTTTCCCAATTTTATTAAAGACCCACCCGCAGAGCCAATGACTGGTGGACCCTATTCCCTCTCTCTCTCTCTCTCTCTCACTGACGACGTTACCCCACTGCCGCGTCATCGTCTTCCTCACCCCGCGACCAGTTCCTTCCCCCTCGTCGCCGTTTGCTGCCTCTAATTGCTCGCATCAATTCGAGTAAATGGCCGATTAAATTCTCCCAGTAACCTCGCCCATTTAATCGCCCACGCTCCCTCCTTCTTTCCCCTCAAACCTCACACGACCGGAGCCACCAGGCTGCACAAATCGCAACTTCGAACCCCTCTGCTCCGACAAGCCACCGTGCAAATTCCGGCGAGCACGAACCTCCCCACTGCCCCCAGAGCACACGGGTGTGATCCCCATCGTCTCCTGCATCTCCTAGCACCAACCCCACACCCGCGCGAGCACCGTAGCCTCGACAGCAACACCGCCGTAGTCTGCCACTTCTCCGGCGAAGCACCATGGTAAAGTCTGACCGCCCTAACCCCTCTATCTCACACGCGTGTATTCGCCACACTCTCCCGCATCTAACGAACCCTCTGCCTCACCTTTTTGTGCCCTGTAACATCGACAGCATCGCCACCTGAGCGAGCCCGACGCCGACAACGTCTCCGACGAGCAATCACCGCCGTTCCCGTGCGCCCCCTGCCCAACGACGAGCACCTTGAGCATCAGGGCATCACTGCGATCACTGTAAGCGCCTTCACTCCCTCCCTCTCTTCCTGAAATGTCGCCAACGCCACCTCCAGAGCCGCGCTGCCGCCAGCCACCGTCGAGCGCCGCCAGTTCCTGGCAAGCTCCCTGTAGCCGTAGGATCCATTTTGACCGGCTAGGATTAGATTTAGGCGAAGAGGTAAGGATGAACCTGAGCCGCGTGATTAAACTTAGATCCAACGCACCACACATCACGATTCGTGCGAACCGGTACTAGCTAATAGCAACGCGACACGTGGCTCAGACTTAGTTTTAAAAACAGAAACTTTCTATTAGTTGTTCCACTTTGTAAAATCCATAACTTTAAATCCACACGTCCAAATTTTGAAAATTTTATATCAATGGAATCAGTGGAACAAGCCCTAGATAACCATGCCATTTGTTTAGTAAAAAGCCTCTGGTAAAATGTTTGTTTTTGCAGAAACATATGTATGCTTGTATAGGATATAAAAATTGTTCAAAAATGATTTTGGGGATAAAATCTTTGGCAAATGGTTTTTTTTGAACGTACTGACCCTAAGAAACAAATTGTGGTTTCAAAAATGTATTTGGTGAAGAAAAAGAATGATTCTTTGATTTAAACCATTTCTAGTCAAATAAAAATATGGTTTAATTGTTAAAAATGATTTTGGAGGAAAACCTTTGGAAAATGTTTTGGAAATAAACTCTCTGACCCTAAACACAAAGTTTTATGGTTTGAAAACATATTTTGTGAATCCTATAGATTAATGCCTTATTAAAAACATTTCTACACCGCATAAAATGATACTTTGTTTAGAAAAGGGTTTATAAATTGAAACCTTTTGCAAATGACTTTGCCACTTTATAAAATGACCAATAGGTGTTTTCAAAATGTTTATGACCCATTAGGAACCACTCTTTCAAATAAAACAAAGCTTGGCATGCTTGCATGCATTACTTTGACTTTATCATTTTATGTGATGTTTTGCTTGATTGGTAGATTGAGATTGTGCCTTGCTTGATTGAATTGTAGTGACTTGAAGAGTGTGATTGTTGCAAGCACAAGGAGTGGACTTATACTCTCTACCAAAAAGGAAAGTGATGCTTCATAGTTTTGTCCCATTATTTTCACTGTGCATTAGTGATATTTCTAAGTAAGACTTGCATGGAATTTTTGCTAAGTATAAACCATGCTATGGGAAAAACTAGTAGATGAAACCTTAGTAAAATTTCCTAAGTTAAGACTCCTACTACTATCATGCTTAGCTTAGCTAATAGAAAACAAGGGTGGATATATATTCACACTATGGAAAAATTTCTAAGTCTGAGGACTTGTGTTTGTTTAATAAAACAACTAAGTGAATGAATCACCTGGGTGGAATGGAAGGAATGGTTTGTGTTGAGTGGTTCACAAGGCCCATGTTTATGGTTTACCTTGTGTATCTCACTTGTGGATGGCCACCCAGTAACAAAGAGATTTGAGATGTCAAATGTTGAGAAGCTTCAAGTGCAGCCACTTGGCATTATGGGCTCTGCGTGGATCACATAGGTTGCTAGAAATTAGCCATTTGGACAGTTGGTGGTAGTGGGATGATAGGTTGGAACGCGTCCATTTGGTCTAAGGAAAGGCTTCTGAAAGATCTTGTCTTGGGAAACCAAGTCTTGTGGGGAAAGTGCACAACCTCTGCAGATGGAAAAATCTAAGTACTTAGCCATGTCCCTGGAAAAGGACAATTTGAGCATCAAGACATGGAAGCTATCAAGAATCTCATCATCCAAATTTCTAAGTTAAAAAATTGTGGTTGAACAAGGGTTAAAGGATCTTCAATCTTTGATTGGGAGATGCCTTGGGAAAGATTTTTGTCAAGCAAAAACTTAGAGTTTTCAAATGATAAGGAAAAATCTATTTTTGAGCAATGCAAGCCTCAACTCCACTTTGCCAAATGCATATAGATGATAGACTCCACTATTCTACCATAGTATCACTTGCCAATACAATTCAAATGTATTGACCCCTTGTGGCTGTAACTTGTTATGTTGCAGGTTTGATT
The DNA here is from genome assembly GCA_916181665.1 of Avena sativa. Taxonomy (NCBI): domain Eukaryota; kingdom Viridiplantae; phylum Streptophyta; class Magnoliopsida; order Poales; family Poaceae; genus Avena; species Avena sativa. Next base: position 143,434,397 of record OV702285.1, on the reverse strand, counting down.
GATTTAGTGAAGTGTGTTGATTAGGATTACAAAGCCTACAACCAACATGTTTGCCTGTGGCACTTTGAAGATGAAGGACCCCATGCTTATAGATATTCTGCTACAATGTAATGTAATAGCCAAATGAGCTATGTAAGATGTAATAAATTATGTTATTCCTGGTTATAAAGTTGTATTATGACCTTTGTTTCTTGATATTACATCTTAACTGTGGATGCTAGCTATTGATCCAGGGACTAGCATTGTAAACACAGGGATCTCTACCTTATCAAAGGTTGGGAACCTTACAGATGGTATCAGAGCATTGTGTTGCCTGTAGGATTGTAACCCTAGGATTGGACAAAACCCCTTAGAAAAATAGAAGTTGTATTTGTTCCAAAAACTTATTTACAAACAATCTTGTAAACTATTTCCTCAACCATTTTGGTTTTGATTCTACATCTCATCTATTTCAAACTTGATGGACAAAGCCTACCCCATGGCCAAAGACTTCACCATGTGCAAAGGACTCATCAACTCTAACGACTTCAACATCTTCAACTCTAATGACTTCAACATCTTCATCATTTTCACCAAGGACTTCAACCTTGGATGTCACTAAGGACTACAAGTGAGACAAGAAATCATGCCCAAGACTTGAAGACTAAGGAAATACAACTTAAAAGGAACCATCATCACCTTGAAGTTTTGAGACCAAGATGCAAGAAATTCTCTAAGGATACAAAGATCTTGTTCATGAAGAATCAACTAAGAAGGATGGAAAGATTTCAAGTGAACCATATAGATGGACCACCATATCTTGTTTAAGTCAAACACACCAACTTATGTGGTATAACAAAAATATTTTTGGTTGCCTAAAAATATGCTTGAAACTTGTTGTTTGAGTGAAATGTTTGGCTTGTGATTGCTTGCACATTGCTTGAGTGAATTATGATGTGTGTGATTAGAATTAATCCCTTAGAAATATTTTTTCCTATTCTAATCCCAATTCAACCCAAATAGATGACTTCTCCAAGAGACTCCAACATCAAGGATTACAACAACAACAACCAAGAGATCAACATGAGGGACCAACTGCTTGCAAGACAAACTCAGTTGAACCAGGTGACAACTCAGTTTTTAGCCAACAACAATGAGTTAGACCCAACCATGCAAGAAGTTTTGAAAACTCAATCCCAATTGTTGCAAGGGATGGCTACTCAAATGATCAACATGGAGACAACTCTTCCAAAGGAGTTTGTGACAACAAGGATGACACAGATGTTATTCTAGAAGGAACCCAAGCTTGCAATATTTGTGGAGACAAGGATCACACTTCCAAGGAGCATGAAGATCAATGCCCCAATTGTGAAGAGAAACATCCAATTGACCAATGCCCCACATCCCAAGCTACTTGTTACCTATGTGAAGGAAACAATCATGTCCCTATCCAATGCTCCATCTATTCCCTAGTTCAACAAAGGAAACAAGGTGGAGTGCATCAACAGTTTGCAAACCCTCATGAAGGAACAACTTCTACCAAGAAGGATGAGGACAAAGGAAAATCTCCACTTGTACCTCCATGCAATATGACCCAATTTAAAGGACCAAAGAAGAGGCATATGAATTATCCAAGGAGCAACATAAGGTCAAAGAAACTAGTAGACATTCCTACCTATGAGATAACATATGAAGAACAAGAACTAGAAGCACTCCTAGCTTTGGAGAAACCCAAGAAAAAGAAGAAATGCCCCAACCCTAGCAAGAAGGATATTACTCAAGAACAATGTTACACTTGCAAAGAGATGGTACACTATGCCAATGAATGCCCAGAAAAGAAGAAGAACCAAAGAAACAAATAAGAGGCAATGATACCAAAGGAAAAGAAAGATATCAACCAAGTGATGTGTTTCAAATGCAAGGAGCTAGGCCACTATGCAAACCACTGTCCAGAAAAGATGAAGCACAAGATAAACCAGCCTATGAAGGATCTCAGCCTTGTCACATGTTTCAAGTGTGAAAACAAAGGACACTATGCAGATGTTTGCCCAGAGAAATTTCCCCAGGATCCCAAGAAGGCTAATATGTAAATTAGTTGGAAATTTTTTAAGGGTGGTAGTACCCTAGATGCTTTGAGCCAATTTGTAACCCTAGCCTTCCCAAATCTCGGGACGAGATTTATTTTAAGGGTGGTAGTCTGTCACATCCCAAGATTTTCCAAATCTTGTTATGTGAAAAATAAATGAATAAAATAAAACTTTGTTGATTTTCAGGGTGAGAAGAAACTTTTGAATCCAATTTGAAACTTTCAAAACCTATTTGCATCAAATAAAATCCTAAAGGGATTTAAAAAGATAAATAAACAATAAAGTTAAAAATATTTGGAATTACTATTTTTGGATCTTTTAATAAAAAGTTTTGGTTTTCAAATAAAAAGGTAGAAATATGATTAAGGATTATTTTATAGAGCCAAATTAAACTTTGGCCAAGTTTTTGAAGTAAGATATTTGGTTTTGATTAAAGGAATAAAGGTTTATCTAAATAAAATAATGAGAGTTTATAAATAAACCAATTTTATTAAAGTAAAGGTTTTTCCCATTTTGATTAAAACACCAAAACTTGTTAAATTATTTTAAACAAGTTTTCCAAATATTTTATATTTTCAAATAAAATCTACTGAATTGGTTTTGTTATTATTTGGATTTCAAATGGAGATTTTAAATCAATCAAATCCTATTTGATTTAATAACTAAGGACTATTTTATTTAATTAATAAATGGATCCTAAAAAGAATAAAAATATTATTTTATTTTGGACCTTGATTTGTGTTGTTAAACATAACTAAAAGGGATGCAAAGTTTAGCAAGGTTTTGAATCCATTTGAGTGTTCGAATTGTTGTTTGAAAATCAAAACAGAAAATCAATTAGAAAAAGAAAAAGACATTCAGAACAAAAAAAATGAATCTGGTCGACCCAACCCAGCAGCCCACTAAGCCCAGCAGGAGCCCACCCGGCATATTCCTCAGCGAATCGTTTTCCCACCGAAAGACCCACCCGTAGAGCCAATGACTGGTGGACCCTATTCCCTCTCTCTCTCTCTCTCTCACTGACGACGTTACCCCACTGTCGCGTCATCGTCTTCCTCACCCCGCGACCAGTTCCTTCCCCCTCGTCGCCGTTTGCTGCCTCTAATTGCTCGCATCAATTCGAGTAAATGGCCGATTAAATTCTCCCAGTAACCTCGCCCATTTAATCGTCCACGCTCCCTCCTTCTATCCTCTCAACCCTCACACGACCGGAGCGACCAGGCTGCACAAATCGCAACTTCGAACCCCTCTGCTCCGACGAGCCACCGTGCTAATTCCGGCGAGCACGAACCTCCCCACTGCCCCCAGAGCACACGGGTGTGATCCCCATCGTCTCCTGCATCTCCTAGCACCAACCCCACACCCGCGCGAGCACCGTAGCCTCGACAGCAACATCGACTGAACGCCGCCGTAGTCTGCCACTTCTCCGGCGAAGCACCCTGGTAAATTCTGACCGCCCTAACCCCTCTAGCTCACATGCGTGTATTCGCCACACTCTCCCGCATCTAACGAACCCTCTTACTCACCTTTTTGTGCCCTGTAACGTTGACAGCATCGCCACCTGAGCGAGCCCGATGCCGACAACGTCTCCGACGAGCAATCACCGCCGTTCCCGTGCGCCCCTGCCCAACGACGAGCACCTTGAGCATCAGGGCATCACTTCGATCACTGTAAGCGCCTTCACTCCCTCCCTCTCTTCCTGAAACGTCGCCAACGCCACCTCCAGAGCCACGCCGCCGCCAGCCACCGTCGAGCGCCGCCAGTTCCTGGCAAGCTCCCTGTAGTCGTAGGATCCATTTTGACCGGCTAGGATTAGATCTAGGCGAAGAGGTAAGGATGAACCTGAGCCGCGCGATTAAACTTAGATCCAACGCACCACACAGCACGATCCGTGCGAACCGGTACCAGCTAATAGCAACGCGACACGTGGCTCAGACTTAGTTTTAAAAACAGAAACTTTCTATTAGTTGTTCCACTTTGTAAAATCCATAACTTTAAATCCACACGTCCAAATTTTGCAAATTTTATATCAATGGAATTAGTGGAACAAGCCCTAGCCAACCATGCCATTTTTTAGTAAAAAGCCTCTGGTAAAATGTTTGTTTTTGCAGAAACATATGTATGCTTGTATAGGATATAAAAATTGTTCAAAAATGATTTTGGGGATAAAATCTTTAGAAAATGGTTTGTTTTGAACCTACTGACCCTTGGAAACAAATTGTGGTTTCAAAAATGTATTTGGTGAAGAAAAAGAATGATTCTTTGATTTAAACCATTTCTAGTCAAATAAAAATATGGTTTAATTGTTAAAAATGATTTTGGAGGAAAACCTTTGGAAAATGTTTTGGAAATAAACTCTCTGACCCTAAACACAAAGTTTTATGGTTTGAAAACATATTTTGTGAATCCTATAGATTAATGCCTTATTAAAAACATTTCTACACCACATAAAATGATACTTTGTTTAGAAAAGGGTTTATAAATTGAAACCTTTTGCAAATGACTTTGACACTTTATAAAATGACCAATAGGTGTTTTCAAAATGTTTATGACCCATTAGGAACCACTCTTTCAAATAAAACAAAGCTTGGCATGCTTGCATGCATTACTTTGACTTTATCATTTTATGTGATGTTTTGCTTGATTGGTAGATTGAGATTGTGCCTTGCTTGATTGAATTGTAGTGACTTGAAGAGTGTGATTGTTGCAAGGACAAGGAGTGGACTTATACTCTATACCAAAAAGGAAAGTGATGCTTCATACTTTTGTCCCATTATTTTCACTATGCATTAGTGATATTTCTAAGTAAGACTTGCATGGAATTTTTGCTAAGTATAAACCATGCTATGGGAAAACCTAGTAGATTAAACCTTAGTAAAATTTCCTAAGTTAATACTCCTACTACTATCATGCTTAGCTTAGCTAATAGAAAACAAGGGTGGATATATATTCACACTATGGAAAAATTTCTAAGTCTGAGGACTTGTGTTTGTTTAATAAAACAACTAAGTGAATGAATCACCTGGGTGGAATGGAAGGAATGGTTTATGTTGAGTGGTTCACAAGGCCCATGTTTATGGTTTACCTTGTGTATCTCACTTGTGGATGGCCACCCAGGAACAAAGAGATTTGAGATGTCAAATGTTGAGAAGCTTCAAGTGTAGCGACTTGGCATTATGGGCTCTGCCTGGATCACATAGGTTGCTAGAACTTAGCCATTTGGATAGTTGGTGGTAGTGGGATGATAGGTTGGAACACGTCCATTTGGTCTAAGGAAAGGCTTCTGAAAGATCTTGTCTTGGGAAACCAAGTCTTGTGGGGAAAGTGCACAACCTCTGCAGATGGAAAAATCTAAGTACTTAGCCATGTCCCTGGAAAAGGACAATTTGAGCATCAAGACATGGAAGCTATCAAGAATCTCATCATCCAAATTTCTAAGTTAAAAACTTGTGGTTGAACAAGGGTTAAAGGATCTTCAATCTTTGATTGGGAGATGCCTTGGGAAAGATTTTTGTCAAGCAAAAACTTAGAGTTTTCAAATGATAAGGAAAAATCTATTTTTGAGCAATGCAAGCCTCAACTCCACTTTGCCAAATGCATATAGATGATAGACTCCACTATTCTACCATAGTATCACTTGCCAATACAATTCAAATGTATTGACCCCTTGTGGCTGTAACTTGTTATGTTGCAGGTTTGATTGATTTAGTGAAGTGTGTTGATTAGGATTACAAAGCCTACAACCAACATGTTTGCCTGTGGCACTTTGAAGATGAAGGACCCCATGCTTATAGATATTCTGCTGCAATGTAATGTAATAGCCAAATGAGCTATGTAAGATGTAATAAATTATGTTATTCCTGGTTATAAAGTTGTATTATGACCTTTGTTTCTTGATATTACATCTTAACTGTGGATGCTAGCTATTGATCCAGGGACTAGCATTGTAAACACAGGGATCTCTACCTTATCAAAGGTTGGGAACCTTACATAGATATTACTATGTTACTCATAGTAAGAATAGATAAGGATAAGATAGGTCAGGATTGGTCATTAAATTTATATTACTTTAGTTGTAATCTTAAATTGGCACTTATGAGTGATTATAATGAATACTATAATAGGATCACCTAGGGATCAAAGATAAATTATAATGTATTAGGGTTTAACTTTTCTTACATTTGATCTACCCTTAGATCAAATATCCCTTACCAAAATAAGATTTTAGCAAAGGTCATATTGAAACTTATCGTAGTCAACTTGATGATCTACTTCAATTCCATCAAATTAAGAGAAGATTCAATCACTTTGACAAGTTTTGTTTAAAAGCGCGAAAATTATTTGGATTTTCTATGCATGAATGGAATGCACACATCTGGGTTCAGCTTATTTCTAGGCCCTAATGTTGGGATGTTACAGACTCTCCCCCTTAAATAAACTTCGTCCTCGAAGTTTGCAAACTCTCACGTTTCGGAGTAAGGAATTGACTTGTACTGGTTGCTACATTTCTCCACTCCATAATGACCTTAAATGGAATTAATTGTAATATTCCCTAATCTGACTAGAACAAATTTTAAGTTTCTATAAGCCCGTGCTTGTGGTCAAAAGACTATATTTCTATTCTTGTCATAGTATAGTTGATACTGGTACTCCTTCCAAGATTGGATTTGAACTCAATTAGTCCATACCCATTGGAATTTCTTATTCTCTACACATGCCCAATTGGATGTGCTTTATTACCTCTTAAGGGTTACTTAAGAGTTGTTTCTTCTATAATCAGTCAGTTAATATTAACCTTTATCACCTTCAAGCTTTATTTTATTAAGTTTTTAGATAATCTTTCATTATTACCTCTAGTACTTCTTCAACTTTCATTCATAATGTCTACTCTCCCCCTTAGGGTTTACTAATAGTCTTTAAATTGTATATATAGCATTTATTGGCTTAATAACTAGAATGTTGGTCTCTGTTCAGTTTATACTTTACCTAATTAGGTTCTGATGAAAGATTGTACGGTGTATCCACATAGTTGTGGATCTCCGAAGCAAATCTTTTAGCATTATATGTCGTACTTAATATTGGACATTTTTGCTGGAATGAGTCTGACTTTGCGAAGCATCTTGAAACACGATCGCCTTAAATGTTTATAATTCCTTAGGTCTTATTTAACTTTAGGCCAAATTTTATGCTCTTTATGCAACCATTAAGATGATCTGGTTAACTATGTTAACCAACACCGGCTGCGAACAAGATACCAACTGTGGATCAGAATGTCGACTATGGATTAAGTACCAATGGTGGATCATTCTAGGTGATAGGTATTACCTTACATTTCCGACCTACTACTGGCATTCTCTCTGAATTATTAGAGCTTGAATACCATTTTGGTTCCAAGGTATCTTCTTTGTACTTATTCGTGATACTTCCATGAACTTGGGTGTAACTACTTTATTAACTTCTTAGCATCTTACCTACTTTGAATGAGCTTTAAGTTTATTACTTCTTATTGCTCCATACATCTACTACTCCAAACTTCTTTCTTGAATCTGGCGAAGAATAGTCTATGCTTGATCTATCCTCCAAATGGTGTGAATACTCCTTATATCTTGCTTCTTCCTTCAAGTAAGTTTTCCTTTTGATCTTTGAAACTCGTCACTCCCTTACACGAATTCCCGTTCCTATCTAGGTCTATAACATCAAGTCATAACTAGGTGTTACATCATGCATTTGCACACCTAATTAACTTCATGTATAGATCTAGTCAATCAAGAAGATTCAATAAAATCCAAATGTATATAAAAAACAAAACATATACCATGTATTATACATAGGTTTTAAATAATTTACAAATGTACTAGATGTCCCAACGGTTTGCTCCACACCTATTTACACAACTATATTACAAGAACTTCTTGTTCTTTTGAGTATATCCTCACTTATTTCGGCAAACCTTTCAAACTACAATACGCATTACCCTCTATGTACATTATTCAAGCACTCGTCCCTTGGAAATGTCGTTCCTTTCTTACTTTCATCTTCCTCTAGTGCTTCTTGGAGTTCCGTCAATGATGACGTGAAGTCCTACGATTGCCTTCTGGAGCATAAGAGCATCTAGGAGGTGCGTATTCTTGACTAGAAGTACCGAGACTGAGATTAGTCATTGAAAAATGACTAGAGTTGGCGTAATCCTCTATAGAATATTTCTGGTTTTCCGGCAACGCTTCCTCATAGTAAGTTGGCTCCTTAGCTTTTTCTTGGATCCAGTCGTGCATATTGGTATAGTAGCTATTGGAATACTCTTCTAAGTTGATTGGATTGGTATCACCCCCATATGGTCCATAATGCTCTCTATGGTTATAGTTGGTCTCTTCTTCAATACCTGTATCACAAGGTATAGGATTTCCTATGGTTCCATCTTGAGATGCTACTTCCCATCCATACTTGTTTAGCTCAGGGTTATTTGGAATAACTCTATTCCATTCCTGTTGTTCGGAGTTGTACTTGGTCCATAGGTCTTCAGGTGGCTGGGTTTCAGTTTGGTAATAGGCGTAATTTTCCGAGTTTGGATCATCAAACTCAGTTTCCTCATACACTTCTCCTGAAGGTATGTATTTAGTATGCCTAGCTTCTTTATCTAACTTCTTCCTATGAGCCGTTGCTTTATCATGATCAGTAAAATCCTCAATGACCGTATCCAGTTCCTGAACTAAGACTTGATGAGTGTTATGATAAGTGTTTAGCAAAGACCGATAACGATCCATATACTCTACAGCTAGAGTAGGTTCTGCTTGAACTAGAGTAGAGTGATCTAACTCATGCTCTGGGTTTGAGGTTTCATGGGGTATAATGGTATGAGTACTACCTTCTAGAGCTTGGATTTTTTGTTCTTGGATCATGGTTATGGCTGCTGCTACGGCAATCTGATATGCAGATGCCATGCATCTTGCCTCTCCTGATGGCATTTCTCCCTTAAGTCCTAACTTCTTGGGTAACATGATCATGACACGGTATTTAGCTAATACCTACCCATCATAGTAACTGTAAATCTTGACCAAAAGTCTCGATTCACATTCCAAACACCATAGAAGTTGTTGGAGATTATCAGTCCAATCCCCTCCATAGTCGTTCAGTGTCCTGTTCATCACTTGAACATTCCGAGGTGGATATCGAGGTGCCATGTGGAACTGTGGATAAGAAATTATCATCAGTCCATAGAGTTAAAACTCTTGGGTAATGGTCGGAATTGCAATCATACTAAAGAATTATCGCACTAGTAACATAATAGGATTATTCTCAAGTGAATATCCCTCATATCACTAGAGAACTCTTTATTCTTGCAAGTATAAATCCTACAGGTTCTACCAATTTACTAGGTTTCCAACCTAAGGTCAAAGTATATGCTCTGATACCAACTGCGGTGACCCAACATACCACTGCATGATGTAGTATACTATAGTCGTTGACATAACACCAATGAAACACCGTTCACTAGTATTACATCCCTCAGAATGGCACAACAGAAACACAGCGGGTCCAATACATGGCTAAAGGTTACAACTCACTCTTTACACAATATCCAGAGAACACTCTAGGTTGAAGAGAGAGAAAGAACTTCTTACAAAGAAGAATCAAATATAAACAACGCAAGAACTATTATACTATTAAAACTAGTATTTCGACTAAGGGATTGGCATTGCTGTTATTGCAATACACTACATAATTAGGTTCTTTGGCTAGAGATTATATTCCTATTTAATCAGTAACTTCGTCTTCACTTGAGTTGATGTATATGTTGACTTCCTTGTCTTCATTGAAGAGTTTTAGCTTTGTATGATGAGTCCTGGAGCATAACTTGATGTGGATGTTGTCTATCCTAGCTTCAGAATCTAGAAAGGGTTAAGAAGATACATTGAGTACAAGCGTACTCAGCAAATTCACTAGAAAAGGAGTGTTTGATGCACTATAACTACAACCACAGATCGTAGGTCATAGGCAATGCAAGTTTTTGTAAACATTTCTTCAAAGGTTGCTTTTATTCTGAAAAGCTATGTCCGTCAGCCTTCACGGGTTTACCAGAACTTTCATGGAGTTCCTTTCCCGCCGCGTTCGTAGCTCCTTACCAGAACAGGGAGTAACAAGTTACAGTTCTTACACTCCGCAGAGGTGCGTCACTTTACCCATGAGATATCTTAAGCTTTGTTGCACGACCGGGAGTATGTTCCCGTTCAAACTTCCATGGTTTGAGGCCCAACCTAAGATCCAAGCCAATCACTACCCTCTCCGCGACCTCATATGTCTGCACGATCCTTCGGGGCTGGCTCACCTTCGTTAAGCCCCCTTTCGGGCATGCTAAAACCCTGATGAGTTCCCGAAGACTCTATGACCTGGTGTTGCCCTGGCAAGGGCCATATTAAATTGTCCATCCACTAAACACCATCCATAGATAATCTAGACACCAAAAGTGTGGGCGTAAGGGTGCCCACCCATATGTTGGATCTGCACAAGGAATCACAACGTCACGTTAAGGTCGTATTGCCTCCATACGAGAGGAAAAGGATACAACTGACTTCTCCGTCCCATTCCAAATCTCATGGTCAACGCGTAATATATGGCGCAAGAATCACTGGCGACATTGGTTGTTAAGTCCTAGAGGATATATTCCTGAGCAGTGGTATTCCAACTGCTAGATTTAATAGATTAGCTGATCACCCTGGATCAGTAACCAATAGTTCACATTATTATCAAAAATAATGTTTTCTGACCTTTTTGGAATGCAGGTGATGACAACACTTGATTTGCAAAATACTTTACAGAAAATAATCAAAAGGACATGAGCAAGTGTGAACTTGCCTTTTGTGATTGCAAGATTATGCACTCATGGTCTTCAAGAGAATATAAGATCCAAAATCTAAAATCATCATCATTGGTCCGGTAAGGACTAATGTTTAACGAAGCAATATGCTCTATGCATAAGTAATGTGATGCACTTTTATAAACGCGAATCTTGGGGATAATGTTGTTCTAGGGTTTGGATACTGGAAATGGTTACTTTAGAATGTGTTGTCCTTTTAGATAAGTTTCACACTTGTGCTTCTTATTAGGGCTTGTGAGTGTGTGTGAACAACACATATTTATGCAGCAATAAAATATAAACCTATGAAATGGTATTCAAGATTGTTCATACTTTAATTATTTATCTTCAAACTTTACTTTACAAGTAAAGTCACTTATAAAGACTTTAAGTGTTATTGATACTAAGTATACAAGTGAAGTATGAAGTAATGTGATCTTGATTATTTGTCATATATTGTTTGAAGTGGCAAAACGAATAACTTTTGAAGAAAAGATTCCTTTTCTAAGGTTTAAACAATCTTTGTGGTTAGTTAGTGGTGGTCGATGTTATTTGTGCTTACTTGATTAGTTTGGACTTGAGATGCTTTATAACTTAAATATTCCAAACCAAAGTGAACTATAAAATGTCTAACCATGTTTATAGTATTCTATTTAGAGTCTTGTAGACTAAATTTAACTTTAAAAACATAGATAGTGTGAAAGTATAATGTTTATAACATTTGTACTTGGTGTACTTGGTAATGTTTCCTTAAGGTTACTTAAGAATGGTTATATTCTTCTTTGATATGGTGGTTTTGTTGACTTTGTAATGGATTAGTATCACTTACCCATTTTATGGATGAGTGGTGATAGTTTGTAAATCATGGAGTAATGTTACTTGATTTCTTCTGAGTTCATTAAAGTTTTTTAGTATGTTGATAAACTTGTGATTAAAGTAAAGGAAATAAGTTTTTATTTAACTACAAATTATTCTTGATGATTTTATAATTATTAAAGATCTTTTTCAAATATAACTTATTCATATAGTAGAAGGATAATTCAATATAATAGTATTTCTAATGTTTTGGAATGATTAAGACTTATTAGTAATATTCAAGTATTTATTTATTAGACTTGATTGATTAATTTTAGAAATATTAACAAATTTTATTTACCCTTATATGAATTTTAAACTAAGTAAATAAGTTTAAATTTGAGTTATTAAAATATTTGAATTTTTATTTAACTCAAAAGTGGAATATTATATTTTTATCATGTAGATACTATTTTTGTGATCATTTTGGTATATTACATTTATTTTTGTGATTTTTAAATAATAAGATATGATTTTGACAATATTTATTACTTTATAAATACTTAATAAATAACAAATACTTAATTAAGTTGAATTTAAATGCATGATTATAATTTTAAATTATAATTCTTATTTTTCTAAGATTTTTGGTATTCTATTTATATTTTTAACATTTACGATTATTAAAATTTGAATTATGAAAGTTTTATTACTTATAAAACCTTTATTAAATAATATTTATTTAAATAATCATTATAATAATATTTGATAATAATTTTAAGTTGTAGATTTTATTTTTCGACAAATTTTCATACATTACACACATTTTTCTGAATTATAAATCAAAAGTTATTAATTAAACAAGATTTAATTATTTATTTGATTTCTGGAATATGAATAATTGAGTTTATAACATTTTACTTATTTTTTTAAACAAGCATTAACTTTTTACACCGCACCCACACCTAGCCCTAGTCACTGATCAGTGGGCCTATGTCCACCTCAGCTCTTAGGTTAGAAAATGTATTTGTTACCGACCCTGTCTCTACTCCTAGACAATGACATATGGGCCCAAGGCCACGTCATATGCCATGTGAGACAAAGACCAGGTCAAACCGCGCTGGGGTGGCAGGATGACACCAGCATGATGTCATGCTGACATCAGCCTGGCCTCCACCACCAGAGGATGGTCGCCGACGGCGAACCACTGTGCTCCGGTGAACAAGGTTGATGCTATTGGACAGAGGGAACCAAGGCGAACCTATTGGTGGTAACGCTGCTACCTAATGGTCACAAAAAGACACCGGCGACGAGCTTCTGCGGCGGCCAACGGTGGTGCTCAACGAAACGAGGTCTACGGTGAGAATCAACAAGCGAAATTAGGGTCCAGAGATGCGTAAGATTACCCTGATGACGATAGAGAGGTCGAGGAGACTTGTGGAAGGCGTGATGATGGCGAATCGATGATAATGCCCACGGCGGCCAATGAAAGGAATGCTCGATTTCACATGATTCTCGGCGTGCGGGCTTCCGTGCTTGGTCCTAGGTGAGTTAGACCACGACGGCGCATCCAACGGTGGCTACCACGAGGCGAGGGGTGGTCGGACCTGACCGGAACGACGAACTAGGGTTTCGGGTGAGGAAGGAAAGTGGGTCTGGAGAGCGAGATGGAAGATGAGATTGGTATGAGAGGATAGAGGAGGACGCGGCGATCTTATCTACTCCTCCCAGGGACGGCGGCACACATCATAGCGCGACGGTCGATCGACGCCGGAGCTCCGGCCAGCGAGCTGCTTCCAGTAGGCGAGGTAGACGATGAAGTCGATTTTGTAGAAAACCCCCTGGCGTTTCTTTCCTCTCAACCCGTAGTCCCTCTTCGGTCCCACCTTTTAGCTAGAGACGAGAACGAGATGGGCTGATTATTGGGCCTTTGTGGGCTGCACAGGGGCGACAAGTAAGCAGGGAGAAGTTGGGCCACAGCCAGAATTCGTTTTTATTTGTTTTGCCTTTTTCTATTTTCTGTTTTACTTTCAGATTTGAATTTTCCTTATTTGATTTGAATTCTTCTTATAGAATTGATTTGCTAAATGATTGCAGCATTAATAAAGTATATTAAGGTTCTTTTATGAGTTTGTCATATAATGGTATTATTTATTTATTTGTTTTTTTATCAAAACCCTTTTTATATTCTGTAGAAGCCCTTATTATTAATTTTTATTTCTACATTGAACCATGGCTTTATTATATGATATTTTCTTATTTTTTTATAAAACTTAACTCTAGTTGGCTCATAGAAATTTTTATATGTATAATGATCCTATACAAAAGAAATGAATATGGTTATTATTACTTCTATTAACTTATAAAATGACAATGTATATATTCTATTATGATAAACATAGAAGTTTAGGGTTCTTAATTTACTTATCTTTCTTTGTTGATGTGAGAAAAGATTTAATAACTAAGCATATTGTCTTCTGTTTGTGATATTTGATGACATCACCTTTTATAATAGAAAGTTATATCTAGAATGTTTTATAGAGAGGAATTGATAAAGATACACCTAAGCACATATAATTATGATGATTGGAATTGACAGAGATGTGCTTATTTGATTTGCTATAGGAAAATATTCCTATAGAGTGATATGGATATAAGATGATGGATCAATAACATGAAATGGATATTATGTTTGGTTTGAGATTTAGAGTTGGTTGTTTACCAAGAATGTCAATTTTCCATAATTCACAATCCTGGATTTCTAATTAAGGAATTCCTTTCCTAGATATAATAATTTTTCCTATCTATCATCATGATTAACATGATGAGCTTTACTTCACAAAAATATTCTTATTCACCTATTATTCTTCTAAACTCATTGATAAATCCAATGAGCTTGACATTAAAGCTTTTATAGTTTCCTCATATCCATTCTGGGTTATATCCACTACTCTATTGTTGATAACCTTCCATCCAACAAGTAGTTCCTTCAAACTCCACTCATAATCTTCCTTAATCATCCATCACTAATATTCCCCCATCAGATGTATGTATCCAACTACCTTTCTCTAAGGCTTACTATCCTTTAAGATGAATAACACTTCTTCCATAACTCCATGCTATACTAGCTTTAATTGAATCATACTGTCTTACATTTCCTTTACTCTGATAACTCACACTCCAACCTCACATTATATTAATGTGGCTTGTAATGACTACTCTAGGATAACTTATCTCTACTGGGGTTTCAATCATGTTCTACCCACCAATATCACTTATACTTGATATAGATAGACAATCCTGGTGAGTAAGGCATGATCATTATAATCCTTTAATCATTTATGGCTTAGGTTTCCAATTGGCTATCCAAGGTTTCATCAATACTACCTTTCAATTGTATTGAAATTATCTTCTTAGTATCTCATATTGGATTAAGGTTAGTCATGGACTATGCCCTCTTTAAAAGATTTAAGTAGATGCTATGATAAGATCAAGAAATAGTAGATCAAGGATTGATAGTTAAATAATTTGTGAATCAATTGTTGATGACTCAACATTGATGAACAATAGAGATTGAGATAGGTTCCATAAAGATTGATATAGAAAAAAATATGGTGAATGATCTTGACTTAGTCTCTTTCCAACTCAAACTCATTAAAGATTTGAAGTTAGGTATTACTATGTTACTCATAGTAAGAATAGATAAGGATAAGATAGGTCAGGATTAGTCATTACATTTATATTACTTTAGTTGTAATCTTAACTTGGCACTTATGAGTGATTATAATGAATACTATAATAGGATCACCTAGGGATCAAAGATAAATTAAAATGTATTAGGGTTTAACTTTTCTTACATTTGATCTACCCTTAGATCAAATCTCCCTTACCAAAATAAGATTTTAGCAAAGGTCATATTGAAACTTATCGCAGTCAACTTGATGATCTACTTCAATTCCATCAAAGTAAGATAAGCTTCAATCACTTTGACAAGTTTTGTTTAAAAGCACGAAAATTATTCGGATTTTCTATGCATGAATGCAATGCACACATCTGGGTTCAGCTTATTTCTAAGCCCTAATGCTGGGATGTTACAGCTACGAAATCGTACAGTGGTATCAGAGCCATGTCTATATGTAGATCTGTTGCACGAGTAGAACACAATGGTCATTGTGGGCGTTGATGCTTTTGTTGTCGATTGCTTCTTGTGTACTCTGCATCTTGCGGGATGGTGGATGAAGCAGCCCGGACTAACCTTACATGACATCGTTCATGAGACTTGCTCCACGCTAGACATGCAACTTGTATTGCATAAGTGGCTTTGCGAGTGCCTGTTTCTCCCAACATAGTTAATATTCAATTTACAATGGGTGATTGACAATACTAGTATCGACGTTGTGGTTCTTGTTCATAAGTTAGAACGACACTTATTGAAAGCCCCAAACCATGTAAAACATGCAAAGAAAATTATAGGCGTCTAACTTTGTTTTGCAGGGGTGTGCTGTGATGTGATATGGCCATGATTGTGATTATATATGATGTATGCAATGTTCCTTATTGTAAGTCGGCAACCGACAGGAGCCATATGGTTATCTTTTAAATTACGTTAAGACCTGCGTATCTATTATTCAAAGTAGTTGAAATAGTTGATGCTGGTGGATGACAACCATGAATCGGCGCCATTGAACTTGACGCCATGCCGGTGATGATGGATATCATGTTCGTGCTTGAAGATGGAGATCGAAAGCACAAGGAGAAAGGCCATATCATATCACATATTATGAATTGCATGTGATGTTAATCCTTTTATGCATCTTGTATTGCTTAGTTCGCGACGGTAGCATTATAAGATGATCCCTCTAGCACAAAATTTCAAGTTATTAAGTGTTCATCCTTAGTAAGCACCGTTGCTAAAGCTCGTTGTTTCGAAGCACCACGTGATGATCGGGTGTGTTAGATTCTGCGAGTGTATACAACCGGAGCAAGCCAGATTTGCTCATGCGGAAGCTAAGGTTTGATGTTGACGAGCCTAGCATGTACAGACATGGTATCGGAACACGGATCACCAAAAGGTAAAGCATGAGTCATATAGTAGATATGATGAACATGTTGATTGTTCGCCATTGAAGCTACATCAACTCTCGTGATGATCAGTTTTGATGTGGTGGATTTGGTTCGTGTGATCACTAAAACAATGTGAGGGATATTGTTTTGAGTGGGAGTTCACCTAGATTAACTTAACTATTAATTAGAACTCAATTTGTCATAAACTTAGTCTAAACTATTGCAAATATGTTGTAGATCAATGGCGGCCCCTACCATCAATTTTAATGCGTTCCTAGAGAAAGAAAAGTTGAAAAACAATGGAAGCAACTTCACAGATTGGTTCTGCAATTTGAGGATTATCCTCAATGCTGGTAATTTGACCTATGTGCTAGATGCACCGCTGGGTGACCCACCTGCAGGTGATGCTACCGATGAGGTAAAGAATGTTTTCCTCGCTCGGAAGAATTAGTACTCCAAAGTTCAGTGTGCTATCTTGTATGGTTTGTAATCAGAGCTTTAGAAAAGGTTTGAGAACCATGACCCACATGATATTGTTCGTGAACTTAAAATGATATTTGAGGCTCACGCGACAGTTGAGAGTTATGAGGCTTCTGAAAAGTTCTTTAACTGCAAGATGGAAGAGGGCAGCTCCGTCAGTGAGCACGTGCTTAAGATTTCTGGGCTCGCAAGCAAGATTCAAAGCTTGGGTATAGTGATTCCTAATGCTTTGGGAATTCACCGTGTCCATACCACCAAGTTACAAGAACTTTGTGATGAACTACAATATGCAAAACATGGACAAGTCGTTGCCCGAACTCTTATCCATGTTAAAGTCTGCGGAAGGGAAGATCAAGGAAGAGCACCAAGTGTTGATGGTCAATAAGACCACCAAATTAAAGAAGCAAGGAAAGTCTAATAAAAAGGGAAACTTCAAGAAGGGTGGTAAGAAAGTTACCGCGCCGGCGAAGAAGACCAAGGCTGGGCCTAAGCCTGATACTAAGTGCTTTTATTGCAAGGGAGAAGGTCACTGGAAGAGGAATTGCCCTAAGTACTTGGAGGATTTGAAGAACGGCAACATCAAGAAGAAAGGTATATCCAATATACATGTTATTGACGTGTATCTCACTAGTACTCGTAGTAGTGCCTGGGTATTTGATACTGGTTCGGTTGCTCATATTTGTCGAAACAGGTGCTGCAGAATAGACGGAAACTAGCGAAGAACGAGGTGACGATGCGCGTTGGAAATGGATCAAAGGTTGATGTGATCGCGGTCGGCACGCTACCTCTTCATCTACCATCGGGATTAGTTTTATGCTTAAATAATTGTTATTTGGTGCCTGCGTTGAGCATGAACATTATATCCGGATCATGTTTATTGCGAGATGGTTACTTGTTTAAGTCCATGAATAATGGTTGTTCGATTTATATGAGTAATATGTTTTATGCACATGCACCTTTGATATATGGTCTATTCTTATTGAATTTTGATTGTAGAAATACACACATTAATAACATTGAAGCTAAACGTTTGAAATTGAGCGATAACTCGACCTATATGTGGCACTGTCGTCTTGGTCATATTGGAGTGAAGCGTATGAAGAAACTCCATTCCGATGGACTTCTTGAATCACTTGATTTCGAATCACTTGAAAGATGCAAAGCAAGTCTGATGGGTAAAATGACTAAGACTCCATTTTCTGGTATGATGGAGCGAGCTATACATACCGATGTGTGTGGTCCAATAAGTGTAGCATCGCGCGGTGATTATCGTTATGTTCTTACCTTCACGGATGACTTTAGTAGATATGGATATATCTATTTCATAAAACATAAGTCCGAAACTTTTGAGAAGTTTAAGGAATTTCAAAGTGAAGTAGAGAATCAACATAACAAGAAGATTAAATTTCTACGATCTGATCGTGGAGGTGAATATCTAAGTTACGAGTTTGGCGAGCATTTGAAGAAATGCGGAATACTTTCACAATTGACACCGCCGGGAACACCACAACGTAATGGTGTGTCCGAACGTCGTAATCAAACTCTCTTAGATATGGTTCGTTCTATGATGTCACTTACAGATTTACCGCTATAGTTTTGGGGTTATGCATTAGAAACAGCCACATTCACTTTAAATAGGGCACCATCTAAATCTGTTGAAACGACACCGTATGAATTATGGTTTGGGATGAAACCTAAATTGTCGTTCCTTCAAGTTTGGGTTTGCGAAGCCTATGTAAAGAAGTTACAACCCAACAAGCTTGAACCCAAAGCGGAAAAATGCGTCTTCATAGGATAACCGAAGGAAACTATTGGGTTTACCTTCTATCATAGATCCGAGGGCAAAATATTTGTTGCCAAGAATGGATCCTTTCTAGAGAAGGTGTTTCTCTCAAAAATAAGTGACTGGAAGGAAAGTATAACTCGACGAGGTTGTTGTACCTTCTCTCGGACTTGAGAGTAGCGCAGCACCGAAAGTAGTTCCTGTGGCGCCTACACCAATAAGAGAGTAAGCTAATGATGTTGATCATGAAACTTCAGTTGAAGTAACTATAGAACTTCGCAGGTCAATGAGAACTCGTAACACTCCTGATTGGTATGATCCCGTTATGAGTGTCATGTTGGTGGACAACACCGATGACCCTGCGACATATGAGGAAGCGATGACGAGCCCAGATTCCAATAAATGGCAAGAATCCATGAAATCCGAGATTGGATCCATGTACGAAAACCAAGTATGGACTTTGGTGGACTTACCGGATGGCCGGAAGGCTGTCGAGAACAAATGGATTTTCAAGAAGAAAACAGATGCTGATGGTAATGTTACTGTCTATAAAGCTCGACTTGTCGCAAAAGGGTTTCGACAAATTCAAGGAGTTGACTACGATGAGACTTTCTCACCGTTATCGAAGCTAAAGTCTGTGAGAATTTTATTAGCAATCGCTGCATATTATGATTATGAGATATGGCAGATGGATGTCAAAACGACGTTCCTCAATGGAGACATTGATGAAAAGTTGTATATGGTAAAACCCAAAGGTTTTGTTGATCCTAAAGATGCTAACAAGGTATGCAAACTTCAACGGCCCATTTATGGATTAAAGCAAGCATCCCGGAGTTGGAATCAACGTTTTGATAAGGTAATCAAAAGTTTTGGTTTTATACAAACTTATGGAGAAGCTTGTATTTACAAGAAAGTGAGTGGGAGCTCTATAGCATTCTTAATACTATATGTAGATGATATATTGTTGATTGGGAATGATGTAGACCTTCTTAATAGTGTCAAGGATTATTTGAATAATAGTTTTTCAATGAAAGATCTTGGTGAAGCAGCTTACATATTAGGCATAAAGATTTATAGAGATAGATCGAGACATCTAATATCATTGTCACAGAGTACATATTTGGACAAAGTTCTAAAGAGGTTTGGAATGGAAGATAGCAAGAAAGGGTTCTTGCCCATGTTGCCCAATACGACCTTGAGTAAAACTCAAAGTCCTACAACGACAGAAGATAGAGAAAGGATGAGTAAGACTCCCTATGCCTCGGCCATAGGATCTCTTATGTATGCCATGCTATGTACTAGACCCGACATTGCGTATGCTGTTAGTTTGACTAGCAGATATCAAAGTGATCCATGAGTGGATCATTGGACAGCGGTCAAAAACATCCTTAAGTACTTGAGAAGAACTAAGCATATGGTTCTTTCTTATGGAGGTGATGAACAGCTCGTTGTTAACAGTTACACCGATGCTAGTTGGAACACCGATCCGGATGATTCTAAATCTCAATCTGGATACGTATTTACTTTGAATGGTGCAGCAGTTAGCTGGAGGAGTGCAAAGCAAAGCATTGTGGCGAGATCTTCAACTGAATCGGAATACATAGCTGCTTCGGAGGCTTCACAAGAGGCGATATGGATGAAGGAGTTCATTACAGAGCTTGGTGTGGTTCCAAGTGCGCTGGACCCAATGTCTATCTATTATGATAACATGGGCGCCATAGCAAATGCGCAAGAACCAAGGTCACACAAGAAGCTGAAGCACATCAAGCTACGTTTTCACGCTATTCGAGAGCATGACCAAGATGCTGACATAAAGATTTGCAAAGTACACACAGATCTGAATATGGCGGATCCGTTGACTAAACCTCTCCCGAGGGCAAAACATGACCAGCACCAAACCGCCATGGGTGTTCGGTATATTAGCATGTAATCTAGATTAGTTGACTCTAGTGCAAGTGGGAGACTATTGGAGATATGTCCTAGAGGCAATAATAAAAGTGGTTATTATTATATCTTTGTGTTTATGATAAATGTTTACATTCATGCTATAATAGTATTATCCGGAAACATTAATACTTGTGTGATTTGTAAACTAAATTAGAGTACCTAGTAAAGCCTCTTTGTAATACTAGCTTGTTGGTTGATAGATGATCGTGGTTTCCCGATCATGAACATTGAGATGTTCTTAACAACAAGATCATATCATTAGGAGAATGGTATGATGGACATACTCCTATAGATAAGCGTTGCATAAAGATCAAGTCATTTCAATAGTTCGTTTGCTATAAGCTTTCTGATACATAGTAACCTAATTCCTTCGACCATGAGATCATGCTAATCACCATCACCGGAAGGATGCTTTGATGACATCAAACACCACACCGTAACTGGGTGGCTATAAAGGTGGCATTGAGTCGAAAAGTATGTGTTGAGGCACATGGATCAAGAGTGGGATTTGTCAGAGCCTAGCCGACACCTCCTCCTCCTCTCCGTTGCCCTAGCCGACACCTCCTCCTCCTCTCCGGCCTTCTAAACCTAGATTGTCAGAAACCCTAGATCCACCATAACTCGCACCGACTTAGGAGAAGCCCTGCGGTATCTTCCCTCTACTTCCGACACCACGCCTTCGTGCTGCCGAAATCGCGAGGGAGAACTACAACCTCCGCTGCCTGCTAGAACAAGGGAGAGGAAGGTCTTCATTGAGTACCAAACGTGTGACCGACTGCGGAAGCGCTACCGGAACGCAGCGCCGGAAGGATCGTCTATGCGACCTTGAGATCGGCAAGTGTACGACTACATCACCCACGAGAATCTGCTCTCGTTAACCGCTTTGGAATCTTTGAGGGTGAGTACTCTAATCGACTCATTGCTAGAATCTAGTAGATAGATCTTGGCTTGTTTGTGTGCATGCGGTAGATTTTTTTTGTTTTCCATGCTACGAAACCCTACACCTATATCGTCTGAGCTTGCAGCACGAAGTGCTCGCCCTTCGCGGGTCTTCGTGGCAAGATCGTGCGGCGTGCGAGAAAACGATTCTCACATGAGATATCCATATGCGTTTATTTCGCTACACGACACGCCTCACATACGCTTTCCAAAGTGTACGTCTTTAAATCACGGTAAGGTCATCAGTGCCTCCGGGTTCTCGCGATGCCGCTTGGAATAGAAAGCATGGCTGGCAAATCCTTCTCTCTGAGGTGTGTTGCTTATCATCTACCTAGACAACAAATGCCTCTAAGAGTTGTCTCACTCCCATAGTCAGTTCCATGCATCCTTCCACGGAACATACATGGAGCAGACGGTGGAGGTGCCGATTGGCGTGAGCTGGATCAGTGACATGGTATTGGACATGCTCAATTGCTACCACCCTTCCGTTGATCTTTCCTGGAACAGGAGGCATGGCTGAAGGGCTGTCCTGGGCAAAACCAGGGCATCTATGCCTTGTAGGATAAAAAATGCTTCTATTTGGTCTAGTCGTTGTGGGTATAACAATGTAGAGGAAATCGAAGATTCTATGGATCAAGACAAGATATTGAATAGAGCCACAAGTAATTCTTCATCATCATCATCTCACGGTACCCGTCTATGCCTTTTGGCTAGGGCTTCAAAGGTAACTCCTACTTTGGAACGCAAAACCTCTTGTGATGATGATGATAATGAGGAAGAAGAGATTTATGTTTCCTCATTACATGAAAAGGGTGAGATTGTTTATCGTGTTCTTTGTAAGAATAAAATTGTTTGCTCTAACTTCGTTGAAATCTTGACTATTGCTATTGAGAGGCAAAAACTTATTGAGGAGCATGAGAACACCAAATTCAGAATAAGTGTCAACACTCGGATTTTTAATCCCAGATGCCTGTTATGCCATACCTCGCAATCCCAGGATTACCATTTTTGCGAGACATAACAGAATTGGATACCATAGTACATCATCCATTACAAACCGTACATAAGTTCTTACATAAATAGGGATCTCATGATCCAGTTCTTAATACAACTTCAAGTAGCGGAATACGTAATAATAACGGTAGCATAGGCAAAGCTCCATCTTCGGGGTCACATGAAATGCTGACGATGGGAGATGATCCTAGTTGTCGTATCCTTCCTGGGTTCCATCCTCTAGGTACTCCTCTTCATAGTCTGGCCATGGGAATAGCCAGGGACAAAGCCATGAGTACTCTTTAAGTACTCGCAAACTAATACTAACAAGAAAAAGGGGGTTTTGATAATAGGACACTAGGCTCTAGGGTGGTTTTGCAAAATCCAGATTTATCTCTACTAAGTTTAAAAGCAACAAATGCTAGTTGAAGTTTTATAACACCTAAGTGGGAACTTGTATCTCATGCCACAACTCTGTTGTGGTCAAGTCAAAGTCTTAATTCATTTCACAAGTCATTTTGAAAAGTCTGACGGGGGAACAGTATGGCCACTCCAACTGTCCATAACTGCGGACGCGGCTATTCGAATAGTTTGACACTCTGCAGAGATTGTACACTTTCACCACAACATTCGATACATCCGTCAGGAACAAATCCTGAATTCACCATACTCAGTATGCGGATAATCAATCCTAACCTTTCAATTACACGCCCTAGTATAAGCACATCTCATGTGAGTTTGGCCTCCCAACCATGAACAACTGTCATATTGTGTACTACACAGGTGGACAATCTTCACAAGGTAGCCTCAGCTCAGACCTTGGCCGTGAGGGAACTAATACTAAGGTATATAAGTTTCCAGTCAAGCCGTACC
The DNA here is from genome assembly GCA_916181665.1 of Avena sativa. NCBI lineage: Eukaryota > Viridiplantae > Streptophyta > Magnoliopsida > Poales > Poaceae > Avena > Avena sativa. The sequence continues at coordinate 143,410,606 of OV702285.1, read as the reverse complement.
CAATTCTCGGGTATTGTGGTTGTACGGTAAAATTGGAATGGTATCGCATCCAAACAACCATCAGTTTTATAAAGGGCTAAGGCTCATGCCTCAACATTTTCATCACCATAAATCATCTGGTGTTCGGAAACACATGTCCAAAACATTTCAATAGAATGATCCATCATTCCAAGGTTTTCATAACCATTTTTCCACCAAGTATTCCCATCTAAAGTTGATCAAGTTTTATGCTTAGCACTAGCATCTACAAGTGGGGGTAAGTACTAATGAGGGGTGGTAAACAAGTGGAGTTTCAACTAAGTTCAATCTCATGTCTTAGGATGACATCAGGATTATCTAGCTTAGGCCAAATTTTATGCTCTTTATGCAACCTTCAAATATCTGTCTAGTATCTACAATTCACTGAAGTAAACTCTAGGTAATAGCTTTGATAAAGAAATAAAGTGATAAGCTTGTAAGTAAAAACTAGGATTGGTTTATCAAGTGGGTAGGATCATCTATGTTTAAGGCATATAGTTGGCATGGTGACAAGCAAGTATTGGCTTGCACAGTATCAGTATAAGCTTGCTAGATTGCAAGTGTTACCTTGCACATTCAACTAGTAGCCTTAGGCTTGCCTTGTGCAGAGCAGTGGTTGAAGTTCTCCTCGGCTTCTTCTTCGTAGAATCCTCCTTCCTCCTCGTATCCTTGGTCGGTACTAGCGTCTATAAATAAATACGATGTACACAATCGCCAAACAATACTTAACTACTTTCAATCATCACACAAAAGGGTCCTATAGATGATCTAGCATCATCACTAACATTACAAGGTTAAAGCTTGGTTTAAATCCTTTTATTTTTAGAAAAGTAATTTCTACTCATTGAAAAACTACTTAAGATTTAATATTCTCCAAACCAAACATGGGATCATGTTGACACATGTCATCACCACATATTTTCGTCCATGGGAATGTGATTTAAAGTGGTGTCACAATTTAATAAGGTTTTACCCTTTTATTTTAATTAAATAAAGTGACTAGAAATGCCTATGTAGCATTCTTTTATTACTTGAACATTATTTCTGTAAGTAAACCTATATATTTTTATATATTATGAAAGGTATGGTTAAATGTGATTTTTGAGAGTTGGAATCAACTCAAAAACTATTATGGTTTTAATTTGAAAAATGTTTGAATGCAGAAAAGCTTCTACCTTGTTATCTTTACTCAGGATGATCTACAGATCCAAATGACTTGAATCCAACGGGCCTGGATTCAGCATTCCTAGGACTTTCTAACAAAATTGGTTTCATTCAATTTGGTTCAATGAATCGACCTGGGTTGATTTTTGAAACCGGGTACAGAAGTGTGTTTGAAATAAAATGAAAAAGGTTAAATTCAAATAACTGGGCTGCGCGGGAAGCGATACTGGGCCGGCCTGCTAAGCACAGCGCTTACGCGGGCTGGTTAAGTCGCTGTCCCCACGCGTCAGTGAGACAGGGGTGCGAAGCGGTATGGGGCGATGTGGGGAGTTCGATCTGGTTCTAATCCAACGACTGAGGGTCATCGTCGATGTTGGGCAACGCCGGCGAGACAGAAACCTAGCGCGGCCAGTGGGGGTCGTTGGGGGCTCACCGGGGTTCAGGCAAGGGTCGGCGAGGCGGGCGAACGACGAAGTCGACAATGGCGAACCTCCTGGTACCGGCAGCTTCTCCTAGGGAGTCTCCAATCGCTGGCCCCCTTCTTCTCTAGCAGCGGTAGACTCTGGTGAAATTCTAGTGAAGTGCTGCTCGCCTTGCTTCGGGAACGGGGTGGCACGATCAGTGAGGAGAGAGGAGTGAGATGGTGTGCTCAATTCGGCTGGGGGTGGCCTCTATTTATAGTGGCGAGAGGGGACCGACGGGGCGCAAGGTAAGCTCGTCGTGGTCGATGGTACAGACGGCTATTGGCGTGGGCGATGGTAGGGGGCGGTGCGGTGCTCCCTGGCGGTGCTCAACGACACGGTGGCGAGATGTGGGGCGGTGCGGTTTCGTCGGAACACGACGGTGCTCTGCGCGTGCCCGACGGAAGATTTAATGGCGCACAGCGCGCGTGGTCCGCGCGGCGGCGAACGAGCGTGTCTGCGGGGTTGGTGGGATGGTGGTGATCACGTATGCACGCGGCAAGGGCGGCGCGCAGTCTGTGGGCGTCGGTCGAGTGTGGCGCTCTGGGCGTGCTCTCGGCATGGTTACTGGCGAGCTTGGCATGGTTCGTGCGTGTGGTCCAGTGGCTGGCAGGGTTCGAGCGCTGGACAGGGAGTGGCGGTGGGGTGTTGGCTGCTTCCTAGACATGTTGTTTAGGCTTGGTGCTTGCTCTGCCTAGCTAGCCATTATCGGCTGGCAAGGGGATGCTCGGGTTGGCATGGAATGGGGCAAAGGGTAGGGGATAGGGTTTGTCCAAGCACTGGTTGGCACTTGGGGAGACAATGGTGAACATTGCTTAGCCAAATTACTGCTCCAAACAGTGAAGTTAGGCCAGTTTGATTTGTTTCTGCCAAGTGTTTGATGAAATGGCTGCAAGAATTCAAGTTTTGAATTTTGAAAAGATTTTTGGTGGGTGTGCTAGGTTGGTGCCGGTGAGTCTGCAGATGCTTGGGTTTTGAAAGTTGAGCTTGTTTAAGTGGTTTTTGAAAAAGTGGGATCTTCCCATAGGATAAAGATTCAATTTTGAACTGTCCTTTAAACTATGCATTTGAATGTTTCTGGATGATCACAAAGTGGGCCTTGATACTTTGTTATGAGTACAATCAAGGGGTGCAAAGATCCAGAAAATTTTCTGTTAAGTTCTGAAAGTTTGAGACAGCCAAAGTAGGCATGGGAGTTAAATTGGTCAAAATGACCATTCACTCATTTATCTTTGTTTTGATTTATTTGTCTTTGAGAAAAGTTTGGGAATTATTTAGATGATGTTTATTTCACCTAAGCATCCATTTACAAGCAAAGGAACACACAAACAAGTTGGTTCAAAAGGTTTCAAAATAAAATGCATACTCACATGCATGCTTTCATATTTTTATATAGCAAAGTTTTTGTTAACCCTAATTTTGATGATTAGAGTTTGATGATCCAAGTTTAGTATTTTTGGGATGTTACACACCTTCCCCCCTTAAACAAAATCTCGTCCCGAGATTTGAAAAAGGACGAAAAAGATTACCTAGGATATGAAGAGATCGGGAAACTCCGTCCTGATGTGATCTTCGCGCTCCCAGGTAGCTTCCTCTTCTGTGTGTTTGCTCCACTAAATTTTGAGAAACTTGATGCTTCGGGTTCGGGTAGTTCTGAAAGCTTCTTCCAAAATACGGATGGTACTTCGGGATAGGTCAGGTCATCGTTGATCTCTATGGTCCGGTGATCGATATTTTTGAACACTTTGGTCTTCTCGGGGACTTCGAGACACTTGCGAAGTAATGAGATATGGAACACATTGTGCACAGCTGACATCTCTTCGGGTAGTTCCAATTGATACGACACTTCTCCTCGACGGTTCAGAATCTTGAAGGGTCCGATATATCTGGGGGCTAACTTTCCCTTGAGTTGGAAACGCTGCATTCCCTTCAGTGGCGACACTTTCAGATATACAAAATCTCCTATGTTGAAGGCGAGGTCTCTACGTCTCTTGTCGGCGTAACCCTTCTGTCTGGACTAGGCTGTCTTGAGGTGCTCACGAATCTTGTGAACCTTCTCTTCTGCTTCTCATAGGATGTCGGGTCCGAAAATCTGACTCTCTCCTACTTCCGACCAGTTCAAAGGGGTGCGACACTTCCTTCCGTACATGAATTCAAATGGGGCCATTTGCAAACTGGCTTGATAACTTTTATTGTATGAAAATTCTGCAAACGACAGACAGTCTTCCCACTTGGATCCATATTCTAGTACACATGCTCTCAGCATATCTTTGAGTATTTGGTTTACTCGCTCCGTTTGTCCATCGGTCTGAGGGTGATATGCGGTGCTGAAATCTAGGCGGGTTCCTAAACCTTCTTGAACTTTCTTCCAGAATCTCGAGGTAAACTGAGTTCCTCGATCCTATACGATGTTCTTGGGGACTCCATGCAAACTAACTATTCTAGCGATGTACAACTCCGCTAGCTTCAAACTCTGATATGTGGTCTTGACGGGCAAGAAATGGGTGACTTTGGACAATCGGTCCACTATGACCCAGATAGAGTCATTTCCCCCTACTAGAAGTAGGCAGTCCAGTGATAAAGTCCATTCCAACGGAATCCCATTTCCATTCCGGAATCTGCAAGGGTTGCAACAATCTAGCGGGTCTTTGATGTCCTACCTTGACTCGCTGACATATATCACACTTGGCAATATAGCTTCTGATCTCTCTTCATCTTATGCCACCAAAATTGCTCTTTTAAATCTTGATACATCTTAGTTCCTCCGGGATGGATAGAATAAAGAGTATCATGAGCCTCCTTCAGAATCACTTCTTTCAACTCAGAATCTGCTGGTACACAAAGGCGTCCTTTGTACCACAGAACTCCTTCTTCGTCTTCGGTGAATCCAGGTACTTTGCTTGTACCGATACGACGCTTGATTCCGTCAATACTAGCATTTCCCTTCTGCGCCTCTTTGATCTGGCTGATCAAAGTGGGATGAAGTTCTATGCTAGCCAAAAATCCTTCACTCACTAATTCCATTCGAAAATCTTCCATCTCTTTGTGCAAACTTGGTTGCTCCTTCAAAATCATGGAGTTCAAGCGGCACGACAATCTGCTAAGGGCATCGGCTACCACATTGGCTTTACCAGGGTGATAGTGAATGTCCAGATCGTAATCCTTGATTAGCTCAATCCATCTTCTCTGCCTCATATTCAGCTCCTTCTGAGTGAATATATACTTCAGGCTCTTGTGATCCGAATAAATCTCACAACGATTTCCCATCAGGTAATGCCTCCATGTCTTCAGGGCTAGAACTACAGCTGCAAGTTCGAGGTCATGGGTTGGGTAATTTTGCTCATGTTGCTTCAGTTGTCGAGATAGATAAGATATAATTTTGCCTTCTTGCATTAGCACACATCCGAGACCGATCTTGGATGCATCACAATACACATCGAAGGGCTTCGTGATATCCGGCATGATCAAGATTAGGGATGAAATCAATCTCCTCTTGAGTTCTTGAAAACTCGCTTCACATTTGTCGGTCCATTCAAACTTCTTGTCCTTCTTCAGTAATTGGGTCATGGGTCTGGCGATACTCGAGAATCCTTCTACAAACTTGCGGTAGTATCCCGCCAATCCGAGAAATGCACGAACTTGGGTTTGAGTGGTTGGGGCTTGCCAATCCTCGACATATTTTACCTTTGCAGGTTCAACGACAATTCCTCCGGCTGATACAATGTGACCGAGGAATCCTACCTCCTGTAACCAGAATTCACATTTGCTAAACTTTGCATAGAGCTGATGCTCTCTAAGGGTTCCAAGAATGGTCCTTAGGTGTAGCTCATGTTCTTCTTCTGATTTGGAATAAATCAGAATGTCATCGATGAAAACAACGACAAACTTATCCAGGAAGTCCATAAAAATCTTATTCATGAGATTCATGAAGTAAGCGGGGGCATTGGTTAATCCAAAAGACATGACTGTATACTCATACAATCCATATCTGGTGGTAAAGGCAGTCTTTGGGATATCCTCTGCACGAATCTTGAGTTGATGATAGCCTGTTCTAAGATCAATCTTAGAAAACACTTTGGCATCGGTCAACTGATCAAACAGATCTACTATCTTGGGCAAGGGGTATTTGTTCTTGATGGTGACATCATTCAACTTCCGATAATCCGTACACAAACGGTTACCTCCATCCTTCTTGTCCACAAACAAGACAGGTGACCTCCATGGTGACGCACTTGGTTGAATCAATCCAATTTCTAACATGGAATCCAGTTGCTTCTTCAGTTCTGCTAGCTCAGACGGGTTCATACTATATGGTCTCTAGGCTATGGGTCCGGTTCCGGGGATTAGTTCAATGATAAACTCGATATCCCGATCTAGGGGCATACCGGGCAAAACATCTGGAAATACATCGGGGTATTCACAGACTATCCGGACTTGGTCAATGGTAGGTTGGGCCATACTCTTGTTGCACTTGAATTGATGAGGTAAGGTTTCAGATATATGCTCGACTGATATTCCGGCTGTACTGGTCATGGTTATGGCTTTCTTGGCATAGTCAATCATGCCTTCAAGAACAAATACCCCTTGCCTAGAATTGTGACTGTTGCACACTGCAAAAACCGTGGAAAAAGTTTGAATTCAAAAGCCTTTGAAAATCATTTGAAAATCAATCCAGAAAATCAAATCAGAAATAGAAAAGGAATAAAGAAAAGGAAAAGGGTCGGCGCTACTAATCTGGCCTAACAGCGAAACCAGCCCATCTAGCCCACCCGGGCCACCTCTCTCTCTCTCTCTCTCTCTCTCTCTCTCTCTCTCTCTCTCTCTCTCTCTCTCGCACGCGCAGACGCACCCGCGGAGTCACTGACGCAAGGACCCCACCTCCCTTCTGTTTATTTCGCTGACAAGTGGACCCGTGACCCCGTCGTCGTCTTCGTCAATCACGCGTGCCTGCGCCGCTCACGCCGCCGTTACTCGCTGCAGTCACTACCGTGTTGATTCCCCTTGATTCCGCGAGTAACTCCACGCCCCACTTCGGCTATAAGAACCTCTCCCCTCGCGGTCATTTCCCCCCACACTGCACACCCTTCTCACCACCAGGCTGCCAGTATTCGCTCTTGCGCCGCCGCAGACAGAGCCTACTCCGGCGATCAATTCTGGTAAACCTCGTGCGCCCCTTCCTCTCTGGTTCATACGAGCAGCTTCGCAACTTCCTTGCGCACCTCCTGATCCTCTTTGCCCGTCTGTTTGTGATCCAGAGCTTCGTCTTCGACGAGCATCGTGAGCAACCGACGCCGTCTCCTACTCCGGCGAGTGATTAAGGTAAAATCTGACCGCCCCGTGCCTCCCCTTTGACGCTGACTTGTTCGCCTGACCTATGCGCACACACGGATGCCCTCCGTTTGCGTTAGGGCGAAGCAGAACGTCGCCAACGTCGCCGTCCACCGGAGCCCGACCCTGTCATCCACTCCGACGAGATCCCACGGCCACTACAGCGCGCCCCTTGCAAAGCCACCGCCACCTTGAGCTTCAGCAACTCTCTGCAGTTCTGGTAAGCACCCTCTCCCCTCCCCGGACGACCTAGAACACCAGCGCCACCACTGACAGACGCACCGCCGCCAGTCGCCGCCGCTAGCGCCGTTAGTCTATGGTCGAAGCAACAGCAGCCGTTGGATGTAGATATTGCGGATTAGATTAGATCTGAGCGAATCGTTTTCTTTGAATCTGGCGCGTTGGATCTGACTTGATCCGACGGCGCGGAAGCTTGATCCTGAGCGAATCGGTACCAGCCAATAGGATAGCGCCGCGTGGCTAGGGTTTTGTTTAAAAACAGAATTTGAATCAGATTTATATCCAAATTTGATTTAGCTATAACTTTTGATTCCCACGTTACATTTTGGCAAATTTTATACCGTTGGAATCAGGAGAACAAGCCCTTTCTGTTTATGCAATGTGTTTAATGTTTAGCTTCTGTTAAAATGATTTTATTTGCAGAAACTTGTTTAGGACTATTTTGAGCATATGAATTGTTTAGGAAATTGTGTTAGTGTCAAATAAACTTGGTTTAGCAAGTTTTTGACTTGGTTATGATTCAGTACTATGCACTTGCTTGGTTGAATTTTAAAAAAATCATCACTTAGCATTTTTGCATGCATGCATATGTATTTTTTTTTGTATATGTTGTGTGTAATTTGTTGCTACCATTCTTTGTGTAGACATTGGTGCTAGTGATTGTGATTGTGAAGAGTGCTACTCTCCCAACTACCAAGGCAAGTGGTACTTCATGAATATTTCTATCCCTATATTTTTATACAAGCATTAGAAATATTTTGCTAAGTCTTGCATGTTAATATTTTTGCCAAATGCCATGTTGGGAAATCCTAAGTAGTTGTAGAATTGCTAGGAAACTTCTAAGTTAAGTACTATCTATGCCATGCTTAGCCTAGCTAGTAGCAAACAGGGTTGGTGAAATATACATGCTATGATGAAAATATTTCTAAGTCTCTGGACTTATGTTTTTCTTAATAAAACAACTAAGTCAATGAATCACCTGGGTGGAAAGGGACTTGATTGGTGGTTTTTGGTTGAGTGGTTACACAAGGCCCATGGCTATGGTTTACCTTGTGTATCTCACTTGTGGTAAGCCACCCAGGAACAAAGGGATTTTAGAGGCCAAGTGTTGAGAAGCTTCTAGTGCAGCCACTTGGCAATATGGGCTCTGCCTGGATCACATAAGTTGCTAGAACTTAGCCATTTGGACAGTTGGTGGTAGTGGGAATGATAGGTTGGAGCGCGTCCATTTGGTCTAAGGAAAGGCTTCTGAAAGGTCCTGTCTTGGGAAACCAAGTCTGGTGCGGAAAGTGCACAACCTCTGCAGATGGAAAAATCTAAGTACTTAGCCAAGTCCATGGCAATGGACAACTTGAGCATCAAGGCATGGAAGCTATCAAGAATATCATCATTCCAACTTCTAAGTAAAAACTTGTGGGTGAACAAGGGTGAAGGACCTCAATGTCTATTGGTGGTTCCTTGGGAAAAGTTTTGACAAAGAAAAACTTAGTGATTTCAACTAATAGGAAAAACCTATTTTGAGCAAAGCAAGCCAAGCTACACTTAGCCAAATTGCATATAGTAATATAGTCCACCTAAAATTTACTAAGGTATCACTTGCCAATACTATTCCAAAGTATTGACCCACTGTGGCTGTAACTTGTGATGTTGCAGGTTACTCTGATGAGGATTAGGTGTCATGAGTCTACACTCAACATGTTTGCCTGTGGCACATGAAGATGAAGACCTATATTTATTTACTTATTCAAACTCTTGTATTAGGCCTGTGGCCTTGAGTTGTAAAGACTATGTTTATCTCTGGAATGGATGTAATAAATGACCTTTGTATCTGTGTACTTCATCTTAAACTGTGGATGCTAGCAATGATCCAGGGACTAGCATTGCAATCACAGGGATCCTTTTACTTTACAAAGGAGGGATCTTACAGATGGTATCAGAGCACTGTGTTGCCTGTAGGATTATGACCCTAGGATTGGAAACCACTAAGGAAAATTTCAACTTCTACACTTGTCTATTCTTCTCGTAAACTTTTCTAATCTTCTCTCTCATCTCTATTTGTAGATGAACTCCATCAACGAAGCCGTGAGGAAAGGACCACTCATGACAATGACTTTGGAGTGTGAGACAGAATTCCCCAAGGCTCTCAAGGACCTCATGGTTGCATTAGAGATACAAGGTGCAACTATGCTACAAAGGTTTTCCAGTGATGGACGAAGGAGTGGAATACTGGTGGGTGCAACTTCACTTGTATAAAAACAAGGAAGACAACCATCAGGAAAAAGGATTCTGCATGTTCACCAATTCAGTGGTGCACCCTACATTCTTTGAATTAGCAAGGGATGCAGCTTGGAAGACCATCAAAGAACTTGGTGACAGAGTCAAGTGCAGAATGCTCAACCTCCAAAATGATATAAGGAAAGAGAAGGAACATACCCAAGAGTTGGAAGCTACCAACCAAACCTTAAGAGGAGACATTATAGACTTAGTGATGGAATCATGTGAGCAAGATAGGCTGATTGCTTCTAGAAACATTGTGTTAGCCAACAGATCCAGTGAGATAGGATTGTAAACATACTTCGTTAGTTGGACCACCACCTATCACCCTATTTTCCAAAATGTTGCTTTAAAATAAGATTGATCCTTGGTTGATGTAATGGTTTCATGTATGCATGACTTGTGTGTTTTGCTTCCCAAGGATATGTATGTGATGTTTTGTCTTATGATTTAACTTGAATTGTGTTGTTCTAACTTTTCTATCTTATAAATAGATGCCTATTACCATCAGCACTGTTGAGGAGTTCCAGGTCACCCGCTTTGGTCCTCGTATCGTTGAGCTTACCACTTTGCTCAATCTCCCTCTTCCCACCATCATGGTGCATCCCCTCACCAAGTTTGAGAGGAAGGACCTCTGGGGCTTCAAGGTGAACTAGCCCGGACGCCAGACGGAGCCTACCACGGAGGCCATTGTCTTCAAGATCATGCACGATGACAGGGAGAGAGGCCTTGAGGTAGTGATGCAGGATCTGATAGGACGTCTGCTAGGGCGACACTCCCGACAGGTTAGAGGTACCCACTTCCACGTCTTCGGAAGACGTGATGAGGATGGAGAGTCCATCGACTTCGAGGACGATTCGAGGGACGCAGCAGAGCCGATACGCCTGTACCTCCAGGACTTAGAGTCTCTCATTAGACACGTGGACACGGACAGGACCAATGTCATGCTTAGCAATGATGAGCTCCAGGTGCAGCTTCGCGAGAAGGACAAGCTCTTCGCGCAGCAAGACGAGATAGTCAAAGAAATGGAGGCGAAGTTCGAGACCCAGGACAGGAAGTTCAAGAGTCAGGAGAAGCGTGTCCAGGATAGGAACAAGAAGATCCGGGACATGACTGAAGAACTGCAGTCCAAGGACTTCGAGCTAGAGCAGCAGCAGTCGGTGATCGAGAGGCTTCGTTCCCAGAAGAGGGCTCTCAAGGCCAAGATAGAGTCCTTGACCACTAGCATTGAGGAGAACAAGACCGCGATGGCGAACGCAGGTCTTACCTTTGTCGAGGAGGAGATTGATGCCGATGAGTAGACTTGACTACTCATTTATCTTTTATTATCATACTTGTTATTTGAGAACTTGTTATTGGACCATCCGACATGTGGATGGCTTGCTACTTGTGTGTTTTACTTTGTGAACTTGTTATCTTGTTGTTGAACTTTTATCTTTGTGTTGCATGCTATGTGTTTGCTTATGTGATGTAATGTGCATGAAAGCATCTACGGGTATCTCATTCTTATCTCTATTTGAACAAACCACAGATGCCTCCCCGTCGTGCAAACCCCAACCTCAACAACAACAACATCACTCCAGAAATGCAACAAATGATGACTGCTCAAACACAGTTGATGCAGATGATGACAATGTTCATCCAGAACCAAAACAATAACAACAACAACCCTCCGGGCTTTGATATGCTCACCAGGTTCTTGAGATTGAGGCCAGCTAAGTTCTCAGGGACGACTGATCCCATGGTGGCCAATGATTGGCTACGCTCAGTAAACAAGGACTTGGTAACCGTGGGCTATATGGATGCTGAAAAAGTCAGATTTGCAGCACATCTGCTGGAAGGGCCAGCCGCCACTTGGTGGGACAACTTCCAGATCACCACTCCCATAGATGAAGTGACATGGGCTATCTTTGAGGATGGCTTTCGCACTGCTCATATCTCATCAGGAGTGATGGGTCTGAAAAAGAAAGAGTTCCACAATCTGAAGCAGCGCCACCGCAGCGTGGCTGAATACATTGAGGAGTTCAACAATCTGGCGCGTTATGCACCGGATGAAGTTGACACTGATGCCAAGAGAAAGGAAAAATTTCTTGAAGGCTTGAATGATGAGCTGAATCTGCAGTTGGCTGTGGCATATGTTCCCACTTATCAGTCGCTCTATGACAAAGCTGCAATATTGGAGAACAAAATGAAGCAAGTCGAGAGTAGAAAGAGAAAGCACTCCGACAAGCACAGCTCGGGATCGTCTCACAAACGATCTCACTATGATGACAACGGAAGCTCAGGATCCCACAAGCATGGGAAATTCAACAAGCACCACAACCACAACCGTCATGACAACAAGCATCACCGTAGTCATGACAATGATAAGTACAAAAACCACAAGAGTGGACATAAGAACCACCATAGTGGTAATGGAAGTGGAAGTGGAAGTCAGCCTGTTAAGAGAGACATCAGTCAGGTTGAATGCTTCAAATGCAAGAAGATGGGGCATTATGCAAACGAATGCCCAGAAAAGAAAGTTGAAGGACCTATCAAGCCCAATCCTTTCCAGAAAGGACAGGTGAACCACATCAGTGTGGAGGAGGTCTATGAGGAGCCTGATGCTGTTGCTGGTAAGTTCAGACTCAATTCTATTCCAGCATTTGTTCTTTTTGATACTTGAGCATCGCATTCATTCATATCAAAATCATTTGTTGATAGAAATGGGTTTCCAACTGAAAACATTGGGTGTCCAATAAAAGTTAGTTCTCCGGGTGGAGATATGATAGTAAGTCTTGGATGCCGGGATCTAGTAATAGAGTTTGGAAAACATAAATTTCCAATGAGTCTGATAATCCTAGATTCCCAAGGACTGGACGTAATATTGGGAATGGATTGGATGGCTAAGTATGAAGGAGTATTGGATTGTGCTAATCGTACTGTTGCACTCACAACCCCGGAAAGAAAGCGGATTAAATTCAAGTCCAACTTTGAATCTAAAGGAAGTAAGCTAAATTCTCTTAAGGGGGTTAGCATGGACAGTGTGCCAATTGTGCGTGAGTATCCGGATGTGTTTCTGGAATAATTACCGGGAATGCCACCAGATAGAGATGTGGAGTTTCTGATAGATTTGGTACCAGGGTCTGGACCAATAGCAAAGAGACCGTATAAAATGTCAGTTGATGAACTAAAAGAACTCAAGAAACAACTTGGAGAACAGTTGCAGAAAGGATTCATTCAACCAAGTTCTTCATCTTGGGGAGCCCCAGTTTTGTTTGTGGAGAAGAAAGATAGAAGTCAAAGGTTATGCATAGATTACCGTTCACTCAACGAGGTAACTATCAAGAACAAATATCCTTTGCCTAGAATCAATGACTTGTTTGATCAGCTTGAAGGAGCATGTGTGTTCTCAAAGATTGATCTCCGGTCAGGCTATTTTCAACTCAAGATAAGAGAACAAGACATACCTAAAACAACATTGACTACAACGTATGGATTGTATGAGTACACCGTAATGCCTTTTGGCTTGACGAATGCTCCAACATACTTCATGAATATGATGAACAAGGTGTTCATGGAATTCCTTGACAAGTTTGTTGTCGTTTTCATCGATGACATCTTAGTCTACTCCAAGAGCAAAGAAGAGCATGAAGGACATTTGCGTTTGATACTTGAGAAGTTAAGAGAGCATAAACTTTATGCCAAATTTAGCAAGTGTGAGTTCTGGTTGGAAGAAGTTGGTTTTCTTGGTCATGTTATGACAAAGGATGGTGTAGCAGTTGATCCTGCTAAGGTTTCAGCTGTGACTGAATGGGAATCTCCCAAGTCCGTGAAGGAAGTTCGTAGTTTCCTTGGCTTAGCAGGTTACTACAGAAGGTTTATTGAGAATTTCTCTAAGGTAGCTAAGCCCATGACTGAATTGTTAAAGAAAGACAAGAAGTTTGCTTGGTATGAAGGTTGTGAACTCAGCTTTCAGGAGTGTCTGCCAGACTTGGAAAAGGATTTCCAAGTATATTGTGATGCCTCTCATCAAGAATTGGGTGCAGTACTTATGCAAGACGGTAAAGTTGTGGCATATGCCTCGAGACAACTCAAAACTCATGAGGTAAACTATCCTACTCGTGATTTGGAGTTAGCCTCTGTTGTCCATGCACTCAAGACATGGAGACACTATCTTTTGGGAAAGCGTTGTGAAGTGTTCACAGATCACAAAAGTTTGAAGTATATCTTCACCCAGAAGGAAATTAATATGAGACAAAGAAGATGGCTAGAACTTATCAAAGACTATGACTTAAGTTTGCAATACCACCCTGGTAAAGCAAATGTTGTAGCAGATGCTCTAAGCCATAAGGTTTTTGTGAATGGCCTTACCAAAGGAGAATTGCCAGATGATCTGTGTACCCAATTTAGAAAACTCAGATTGGAGATTGTGCCTGAAGGACATCTCATGTCTTTGGATGTTCAACCCACTTTGTTGGACAAGATCAGAGAAGCCTAGAAAACTGATAAGGAAATTGAAGATATTAAGGAAAAGATTGGCAAGGGAAAAGCCAAAGAATTCCATGAAGACGAACAGGGTACTTTATGGCATAGGAAACGTATTTGTGTTCCACAAGACCCGGAGTTGCGGAAACTGATTTTGCAGGAAGCACACAACTCTCCGTATTCTATTCACCCGGGTAACACCAAAATGTACATGGACATGAAAGAAAGATTTTGGTGGAATAATCTCAAGAAGGACATCGCCGAACATATTGCTTTGTGTGATGTGTGTAGTAGAGTGAAAGCGGAGCATCAGAAACCAGCAGGTTTGCTTCAACCACTACCTATTCCTGATTGGAAGTGGGACAAGATTGGTATAGATTTCATTACCGGATTACCAAGGACAAGGTCAGGATATGATTCCATATGGGTAGTAGTGGATCGCCTAACTAAAGTGGCTCATTTCATACCCGTGAAGACAACCTATACGAGTGCTAAGTTAGCAAAAATTTACATGAGTAGAATTGTGTGTCTACATGGAGTGCCCAAGAGTATTGTGTCTGATAGGGGAACTCAATTCACTTACCATTTTTGGAGACAGCTTCATGAGTCATTGGGAACGAGGTTGGAATTCAGTACTGCTTTTCATCCTCAAACCGATGGACAAACAGAAAGGACTAATCAGATTCTTGAAGACATGTTGAGGGCGTGTGCCTTAGACTATGGAGCCAGTTGGGATGAAAGTCTGCCTTACGCAGAATTTTCTTATAACAACAGCTATCAAGTCAGCATTGAGATGGCACCATTTGAGTTTCTCTACGGAAGAAAGTGTACCACCCCATTGTTATGGAATGGTGTGGGAGAAAGAAGTTTATTTGGGCCAGATCTTATCAAAGAAGCCGAAGAGAATGTCAAGTTGGTTAAGGACAGGTTGAAGATAGCACAGTCCCGACAGAAAAGCTACGCGGATCCTAAGCGTAGAGAAGTCACCTACGAAGTTGGTGATAGAGCCTATCTTAGAGTATCACCACTTCGTGGAGTGAAAAGATTCGGAGTCAAAGGAAAATTGGCACCAAGATATGTTGGGCCATTCAAGATTCTAAGTCGCAAAGGAGAAGTTGCCTATGAAATTGAACTGCCAGAATCTTTGTCAGCAGTTCATAATGTGTTTCATGTGAGTCAACTTAAGAAATGTCATCCAGAAATGGAAGAAACTTCTTTGAAGGATACTATACCTTTGGAGGAGGTTCAACTAGAAAGTGATCTCACTTATGAAGACAAACCTATCAAGATTCTTGAGACTGCAGAAAGAGTCACAAGGACAAAGACTATCAAGTTTTGCAAAGTGCAGTGGAATCATCATTCCGAAGAGGAAGCAACATGGGAAAGAGAAGATGATCTTCGGAAAGACCACCCTCACCTATTTGCTAGCCAATCCGAATCTCGAGGGCGAGATTCACCTTAAGGGGGTTAGATTTGTAACATCCCTAAATTCATGATTTCAAAGATTGCATATCATTCATGCAAGCATATAGTTTTGAGATCAATTTCAAACCAAATTCAAGAAAACAGAAGCACATAGTGCTATCATTTTATGTGAGCAAACTTAAATCAAATGACCATTCACATTTGAGAGCTTAGTGTTTTAAAACCAAGTTTGTTTGCTTCCTTGTTGATTGGTTTGAGTGTAGAGTTTGAACAAATTTTTACAAAATAAAAATGGTTTCAAAACCATTTTCAAACATTTGCAAATCAAGTGCAATGCCACTGTTATTTTGTCTTTCCAAAAATGACCAAGCCAACTCAAAGTGACCACATGGTTTTATGCCTAGAATTGTGACTGTTGCACACTACAAAAACCCTGGAAAAAGTTTGAATTCAAAAGCCTTTGAAAATCATTTGAAAATCAATCCAGAAAATCAAATCAGAAATAGAAAAGGAATAAAGAAAAGGAAAAGGGCCGGCGCTACTAATCTGGCCCAACAGCGAAACCAGCCCAGCTAGCCCACCCGGGCCACCTCTCTCTCTCTCGCACGCGCAGACGCACCCGCGGAGTCACTGACGCCAGGACCCCACCTCCCTTCTGTTTATTTCGCTGACAAGTGGACCCGTGACCCCGTCGTCGTCTTCGTCAATCACGCGCGCCTGCGCCGCTCACGCCGCCGTTACTCGCCGCAGTCACTGTCGCGTTGATTCCCCTTGATTCCGCGAGTAACTCCACGCCCCGCTCCGACTATAAGAACCTCTCCCCCTCGCGGTCATTTTCCCCCACACTGCACACCCTTCTCGCCACCAGGCTGCCAGTATTCGCTCTTGCGCCGCCGCAGATAGAGCCTACTCCGGTGATCAATTCTGGTAAACCTCGTGCGCCCCTTCCTCTCTGGTTCATACGAGCAGCTTCACAACTTCCTTGCGCACCTCCTGATCCTCTTTGCCCGTCTGTTTGTGATCCAGAGCTTCGTCTTCGACGAGCACCGTGAGCAACCGACGCCGTCTCCTACTCCGGCGAGTGATTAAGGTAAAATCTGACCGCCACGTGCCTCCCCTTTGACGCTGACTTGTTCGCCTGACCTATGCGCACACACTGATGCCCTCCGTTTGCGTTAGGGCAAAGCAGAACGTCGCCAACATCGCCGTCCACCGGAGCCCGACCCTGTCATCCACTCCGACGATATCCCACGGCCACTACAGCGCGCCCCTTGCAAAGCCACCGCCACCTTGCGCTTCAGCAACTCTCTGCGGTTCTGGTAAGCACCCTATCCCCTCCCCGGACGACCTAGAACGCCAGCGCCGCCACTGACAGACGCGCCGCCGCCAGTCGCCGCCGCTAGTCTATGGTCGAAGCAACAGCAGCCGTTGGATGTAGATCTTGCGGATTAGATTAGATCTGAGCGAATCGTTTTCTTTGAATCTGGCGCGTTGGATCTAACTTGATCCGACGGCGCGGAAGCTTGATCCTGAGCGAATCGGTACCAGCCAATAGGATAGCGCCGCGTGGCTAGGGTTTTGTTTAAAAACAGAATTTGAATCAGATTTATATCCAAATTTGATTTAGCTATAACTTTTGATTCCCATGTTACATTTTGGCAAATTTTATACCGTTGGAATCAGGAGAACAAGCCCTTTCTGTTTATGCAATGTGTTTAATGTTTAGCTTCTGTTAAAATGATTTTATTTGCAGAAACTTGTTTAGGACTATTTTGAGCATATGAATTGTTTAGGAAATTGTTTTAGTGTCAAATAAACTTGGTTTAGCAAGTTTTTGACTTGGTTATGATCCAGTACTATGCACTTGCTTGGTTGAGTTTTAAAAAAATCATCACTTAGCATTTTTGCATGCATGCATATGTATTTTTGTTTTTTTGTATATGTTGTGTGTAATTTGTTGCTACCATTCTTTGTGTAGACTTTGGTGCTAGTGATTGTGATTGTGAAGAGTGCTACTCTCCCAACTACCAAGGCAAGTGGTACTTCATGAATATTTCTATCCCTATATTTTTATACAAGCATTAGAAATATTTTGCTAAGTCTTGCATGTTAATATTTTTGCCAAATGCCATGTTGGGAAATCCTAAGTAGTTGTAGAATTGCTAGGAAACTTCTAAGTTAAGTACTATCTATGCCATGCTTAGCCTAGCTAGTAGCAAATAGGGTTGGTGAAATATACATGCTATGATGAAAATATTTCTAAGTCTTTGGACTTATGTTTTTCTTAATAAAACAACTAAGTCAATGAATCACCTAGGTGGAAAGGGACTTGATTGGTGGTTTTTGGTTGAGTGGTTACACAAGGCCCATGGCTATGGTTTACCTTGTGTATCTCACTTGTGGTAAGCCACCCAGGAACAAAGGGATTTTAGAGGCCAAGTGTTGAGAAGCTTCTAGTGCAGCCACTTGGCAATATGGGCTCTGCCTGGATCACATAAGTTGCTAGAACTTAGCCATTTGGACATTTGGTGGTAGTGGGAATGATAGGTTGGAGCGCGTCCATTTGGTCTAAGGAAAGGCTTCTGAAAGGTCCTGTCTTGGGAAACCAAGTCTGGTGCGGAAAGTGCACAACCTCTGCAGATGGAAAAATCTAAGTACTTAGCCAAGTCCATGGCAATGGACAACTTGAGCATCAAGGCATGGAAGCTATCAAGAATATCATCATTCCAACTTCTAAGTAAAAACTTGTGGGTGAACAAGGGTGAAGGACCTCAATGTCTATTGGTGGTTCCTTGGGAAAAGTTTTGACAAAGAAAAACTTAGTGATTTCAACTAATAGGAAAAACCTATTTTGAGCAAAGCAAGCCAAGCTACACTTAGCCAAATTGCATATAGTAATATAGTCCACCTAAAATTTACTAAGGTATCACTTGCCAATACTATTCCAAAGTATTGACCCACTGTGGCTGTAACTTGTGATGTTGCAGGTTACTCTGATGAGGATTAGGTGTCATGAGTCTACACTCAACATGTTTGCCTGTGGCACATGAAGATGAAGACCTATATTTATTTACTTATTCAAACTCTTGTATTAGGCCTGTGGCCTTGAGTTGTAAAGACTATGTTTATCTCTGGAATGGATGTAATAAATGACCTTTGTATCTGTGTACTTCATCTTAAACTGTGGATGCTAGCAATGATCCAGGGACTAGCATTGCAATCACAGGGATCCTTTTACTTTACAAAGGAGGGATCTTACAGATGGTATCAGAGCACTGTGTTGCCTGTAGGATTATGACCCTAGGATTGGAAACCACTAAGGAAAATTTCAACTTCTACACTTGTCTATTCTTCTCGTAAACTTTTCTAATCTTCTCTCTCATCTCTATTTGTAGATGAACTCCATCAACGAAGCCGTGAGGAAAGGACCACTCATGACAATGACTTTGGAGTGTGAGACAGAATTCCCCAAGGCTCTCAAGGACCTCATGGTTGCATTAGAGATACAAGGTGCAACTGTGCTACAAAGGTTTTCCAGTGATGGACGAAGGAGTGGAATACTGGTGGGTGCAACTTCACTTGTATAAAAACAAGGAAGACAACCATCAGGAAAAAGGATTCTGCATGTTCACCAATTCAGTGGTGCACCCTACATTCTTTGAATCAGCAAGGGATGCAGCTTGGAAGACCATCAAAGAACTTGGTGACAGAGTCAAGTGCAGAATGCTCAACCTCCAAAATGATATAAGGAAAGAGAAGGAACATACCCAAGAGTTGGAAGCTACCAACCAAACCTTAAGAGGAGACATTATAGACTTAGTGATGGAATCATGTGAGCAAGATAGGCTGATTGCTTCTAGAAACATTGTGTTAGCCAACAGATCCAGTGAGATAGGATTGTAAACATACTTCGTTAGTTGGACCACCACCTATCACCCTATTTTCCAAAATGTTGCTTTAAAATAAGATTGAACCTTGGTTGATGTAATGGTTTCATGTATGCATGACTTGTGTGTTTTGCTTCCCAAGGATATGTATGTGATGTTTTGTCTTATGATTTAACTTGAATTGTGTTGTTCTAACTTTTCTATCTTCTAAATAGATGCCTATTACCATCAGCACTGTTGAGGAGTTCCAGGTCACCCGCTTTGGTCCTCGTATCGTTGAGCTTACCACTTTGCTCAATCTCCCTCTTCCCACCATCATGGTGCATCCCCTCACCAAGTTTGAGAGGAAGGACCTCTGGGGCTTCAAGGTGAACCAGCCCGGACGCTAGACGGAGCCTACCACGGAGGCCATTGTCTTCAAGATCATGCACGATGACAGGGAGAGAGGCCTTGAGGTAGTGATGCAGGATCTGATAGGACGTCTGCTAGGGCGACACTCCCGACAGGTTAGAGGTACCCACTTCCACGTCTTCGGAAGACGTGATGAGGATGGAGAGTCCATCGACTTCGAGGACGATTCGAGGGACGCAGCAGAGCCGATACGCCTGTACCTCCAGGACTTAGAGTCTCTCATTAGGCACGTGGACACGGACAGGACCAATGTCATGCTTAGCAATGATGAGCTCCAGGTGCAGCTTCGCGAGAAGGACAAGCTCTTCACGCAGCAAGACAAGATAGTCAAGGAAATGGAGGCGAAGTTCGAGACCCAGGACAGGAAGTTCAAGAGTCAGGAGAAGCGTGTCCAGGATAGGAACAAGAAGATCCGGGACATGACTGAAGAACTGCAGTCCAAGGACTTCGAGCTAGAGCAGCAGCAGTCGGTGATCGAGAGGCTTCGTTCCCAGAAGAGGGCTCTCAAGGCCAAGATAGAGTCCTTGACCACTAGCATTGAGGAGAACAAGACCGCGATGGCGAACGCAGGTCTTACCTTTGTCGAGGAGGAGATTGATGCCGATGAGTAGACTTGACTACTCATTTATCTTTTATTATCATACTTGTTATTTGAGAACTTGTTATTGGACCATCCGACATGTGGATGGCTTTCTACTTGTGTGTTTTACTTTGTGAACTTGTTATCTTGTTGTTGAACTTTTATATTTGTGTTGCATGCTATGTGTTTGCTTATGTGATGTAATGTGCATGAAAGCATCTATGGGTATCTCATTCTTATCTCTATTTGAACAAACCACAGATGCCTCCCCGTCGTGCAAACACCAACCTCAACAACAACAACAACATCACTCCAGAAATGCAACAAATGATGACTTCTCAAACACAGCTGATGCAGATGATGACAATGTTCATCCAGAACCAAAACAATAACAACAACAACCCTCCGGGCTTTGATATGCTCACCAGGTTCTTGAGATTGAGGCCAGCTAAGTTCTCAGGGACGACTGATCCCATGGTGGCCAATGATTGGCTACGCTCAGTAAACAAGGACTTGGTAACCGTGGGCTATACGGATGCTGAAAAAGTTAGATTTGCAGCACATCTGCTGGAAGGGCCAGCCGCCACTTGGTGGGACAACTTCCAGATCACCACTCCCATAGATGAAGTGACATGGGCTATCTTTGAGGATGGCTTTCGCACTGCTCATATCTCATCAGGAGTGATGGGTCTGAAAAAGAAAGAGTTCCACAATCTGAAGCAGCGCCACCGCAGCGTGGCTGAATACATTGAGGAGTTCAACAATCTGGCGCGTTATGCACCGGATGAAGTTGACACTGATGCCAAGAGAAAGGAAAAATTTCTTGAAGGCTTGAATGATGAGTTGAATCTGCAGTTGGCTGTGGCATATGTTCCCACTTATCAGTCGCTCTATGACAAAGCTGCAATATTGGAGAACAAAATGAAGCAAGTCGAGAGTAGAAAGAGAAAGCACTCCGACAAGCACAACTCGGGATCGTCTCACAAACGATCTCACTATGATGACAATGGAAGCTCAGGATCCCACAAGCATGGGAAATTCAACAAGCACCACAACCACAACCGTCATGACAACAAGCATCACCGTAGTCATGACAATGATAAGTACAAAAACCACAAGAGTGGACATAAGAACCACCATAGTGGTAATGGAAGTGGAAGTGGAAGTCAGCCTATTAAGAGAGACATCAGTCAGGTTGAATGCTTCAAATGCAAGAAGATGGGGCATTATGCAAACGAATGCCCAGAAAAGAAAGTTGAAGGACCTATCAAGCCCAATCCTTTCCAGAAAGGACAGGTGAACCACATCAGTGTGGAGGAGGTCTATGAGGAGCCTGATGCTGTTGCTGGTAAGTTCAGACTCAATTCTATTCCAGCATTTGTTCTTTTTGATACTTGAGCATCGCATTCATTCATATCAAAATCATTTGTTGATAGAAATGGGTTTCCAACTGAAAACATTGGGTGTCCAATAAAAGTTAGTTCTCCGGGTGGAGATATGATAGTAAGTCTTGGATGCCGGGATCTAGTAATAGAGTTTGGAAAACATAAATTTCTAATGAGTCTGATAATCCTAGATTCCCAAGGACTGGACGTAATATTGGGAATGGATTGGATGGCTAAGTATGAAGGAGTATTGGATTGTGCTAATCGTACTGTTGCACTCACAACCCCGGAAAGAAAGCGGATTAAATTCAAGTCCAACTTTGAATCTAAAGGAAGTAAGCTAAATTCTCTTAAGGGGGTTAGCATGGACAGTGTGCCAATTGTGCGTGAGTATCCGGATGTGTTTCTGGAATAATTACCGGGAATGCCACCAGATAGAGATGTGGAGTTTCTGATAGATTTGGTACCAGGGTCTGGACCAATAGCAAAGAGACCGTATAAAATGTCAGTTGATGAACTAAAAGAACTCAAGAAACAACTTGGAGAACAGTTGCAGAAAGGATTCATTCAACCAAGTTCTTCATCTTGGGGAGCCCCAGTTTTGTTTGTGGAGAAGAAAGATAGAAGTCAAAGGTTATGCATAGATTACCGTTCACTCAACGAGGTAACTATCAAGAACAAATATCCTTTGCCTAGAATCAATGACTTGTTTGATCAGCTTGAAGGAGCATGTGTGTTCTCAAAGATTGATCTCCGGTCAGGCTATTTTCAACTCAAGATAAGAGAACAAGACATACCTAAAACAACATTGACTACAACGTATGGATTGTATGAGTACACCGTAATGCCTTTTGGCTTGACGAATGCTCCAACATACTTCATGAATATGATGAACAAGGTGTTCATGGAATTCCTTGACAAGTTTGTTGTCGTTTTCATCGATGACATCTTAGTCTACTCCAAGAGCAAAGAAGAGCATGAAGGACATTTGCGTTTGATACTTGAGAAGTTAAGAGAGCATAAACTTTATGCCAAATTTAGCAAGTGTGAGTTCTGGTTGGAAGAAGTTGGTTTTCTTGGTCATGTTATGACAAAGGATGGTGTAGCAGTTGATCCTGCTAAGGTTTCAGCTGTGACTGAATGGGAATCTCCCAAGTCCGTGAAGGAAGTTCGTAGTTTCCTTGGCTTAGCAGGTTACTACAGAAGGTTTATTGAGAATTTCTCTAAGGTAGCTAAGCCCATGACTGAATTGTTAAAGAAAGACAAGAAGTTTGCTTGGTATGAAGGTTGTGAACTCAGCTTTCAGGAGTGTCTGCCAGACTTGGAAAAGGATTTCCAAGTATATTGTGATGCCTCTCATCAAGAATTGGGTGCAGTACTTATGCAAGACGGTAAAGTTGTGGCATATGCCTCGAGACAACTCAAAACTCATGAGGTAAACTATCCTACTCGTGATTTGGAGTTAGCCTCTGTTGTCCATGCACTCAAGACATGGAGACACTATCTTTTGGGAAAGCGTTGTGAAGTGTTCACAGATCACAAAAGTTTGAAGTATATCTTCACCCAGAAGGAAATTAATATGAGACAAAGAAGATGGCTAGAACTTATCAAAGACTATGACTTAAGTTTGCAATACCACCCTGGTAAAGCAAATGTTGTAGCAGATGCTCTAAGCCGTAAGGTTTTTGTGAATGGCCTTACCAAAGGAGAATTGCCAGATGATCTGTGTACCCAATTTAGAAAACTCAGATTGGAGATTGTGCCTGAAGGACATCTCATGTCTTTGGATGTTCAACCCACTTTGTTGGACAAGATCAGAGAAGCCTAGAAAACTGATAAGGAAATTGAAGATATTAAGGAAAAGATTGGCAAGGGAAAAGCCAAAGAATTCCATGAAGACGAACAAGGTACTTTATGGCATAGGAAACGTATTTGTGTTCCACAAGACCCGGAGTTGCGGAAACTGATTTTGCAGGAAGCACACAACTCTCCGTATTCTATTCACCCGGGTAACACCAAAATGTACATGGACATGAAAGAAAGATTTTGGTGGAATAATCTCAAGAAGGACATCGCCGAACATATTGCTTTGTGTGATGTGTGTAGTAGAGTGAAAGCGGAGCATCAGAAACCAGCAGGTTTGCTTCAACCACTACCTATTCCTGATTGGAAGTGGGACAAGATTGGTATAGATTTCATTACCGGATTACCAAGGACAAGGTCAGGATATGATTCCATATGGGTAGTAGTGGATCGCCTAACTAAAGTGGCTCATTTCATACCCGTGAAGACAACCTATACGAGTGCTAAGTTAGCAAAAATTTACATGAGTAGAATTGTGTGTCTACATGGAGTGCCCAAGAGTATTGTGTCTGATAGGGGAACTCAATTCACTTACCATTTTTGGAGACAGCTTCATGAGTCATTGGGAACGAGGTTGGAATTCAGTACTGCTTTTCATCCTCAAACCGATGGACAAACAGAAAGGACTAATCAGATTCTTGAAGACATGTTGAGGGCGTGTGCCTTAGACTATGGAGCCAGTTGGGATGAAAGTCTGCCTTACGCAGAATTTTCTTATAACAACAGCTATCAAGCCAGCATTGAGATGGCACCAT
This sequence comes from Avena sativa, assembly GCA_916181665.1. Lineage (NCBI taxonomy): Eukaryota > Viridiplantae > Streptophyta > Magnoliopsida > Poales > Poaceae > Avena > Avena sativa. The sequence continues at coordinate 143,386,348 of OV702285.1, read as the reverse complement.
TTGAGTTTCTCTACGGAAGAAAGTGTACCACCCCATTGTTATGGAATGGTGTGGGAGAAAGAAGTTTATTTGGGCCAGATCTTATCAAAGAAGCCGAAGAGAATGTCAAGTTGGTTAAGGACAGGTTGAAGATAGCACAGTCCCGACAGAAAAGCTACGCGGATCCTAAGCGTAGAGAAGTCACCTACGAAGTTGGTGATAGAGCCTATCTTAGAGTATCACCACTTCGTGGAGTGAAAAGATTCGGAGTCAAAGGAAAATTGGCACCAAGATATGTTGGGCCATTCAAGATTCTAAGTCGCAAAGGAGAAGTTGCCTATGAAATTGAACTGCCAGAATCTTTGTCAGCAGTTCATAATGTGTTTCATGTGAGTCAACTTAAGAAATGTCATCCAGAAATGGAAGAAACTTCTTTGAAGGATACTATACCTTTGGAGGAGGTTCAACTAGAAAGTGATCTCACTTATGAAGACAAACCTATCAAGATTCTTGAGACTGCAGAAAGAGTCACAAGGACAAAGACTATCAAGTTTTGCAAAGTGCAGTGGAATCATCATTCCGAAGAGGAAGCAACATGGGAAAGAGAAGATGATCTTCGGAAAGACCACCCTCACCTATTTGCTAGCCAATCCGAATCTCGAGGGCGAGATTCACCTTAAGGGGGTTAGATTTGTAACATCCCTAAATTCATGATTTCAAAGATTGCATATCATTCATGCAAGCATATAGTTTTGAGATCAATTTCAAACCAAATTCAAGAAAACAGAAGCACATAGTGCTATCATTTTATGTGAGCAAACTTAAATCAAATGACCATTCACATTTGAGAGCTTAGTGTTTTAAAACCAAGTTTGTTTGCTTCCTTGTTGATTGGTTTGAGTGTAGAGTTTGAACAAATTTTTACAAAATAAAAATGGTTTCAAAACCATTTTCAAACATTTGCAAATCAAGTGCAATGCCACTGTTATTTTGTCTTTCCAAAAATGACCAAGCCAACTCAAAGTGACCACATGGTTTTATGCCTAGAATTGTGACTGTTGCACACTACAAAAACCCTGCAAAAAGTTTGAATTCAAAAGCCTTTGAAAATCATTTGAAAATCAATCCAGAAAATCAAATCAGAAATAGAAAAGGAATAAAGAAAAGGAAAAGGGCCGGCGCTACTAATCTGGCCCAACAGCGAAACCAGCCCAGCTAGCCCACCCGGGCCACCTCTCTCTCTCTCGCACGCGCAGACGCACCCGCGGAGTCACTGACGCCAGGACCCCACCTCCCTTCTGTTTATTTCGCTGACAAGTGGACCCGTGACCCCGTCGTCGTCTTCGTCAATCACGCGCGCCTGCGCCGCTCACGCCGCCGTTACTCGCCGCAGTCACTGTCGCGTTGATTCCCCTTGATTCCGCGAGTAACTCCACGCCCCGCTCCGACTATAAGAACCTCTCCCCCTCGCGGTCATTTTCCCCCACACTGCACACCCTTCTCGCCACCAGGCTGCCAGTATTCGCTCTTGCGCCGCCGCAGATAGAGCCTACTCCGGCGATCAATTCTAGTAAACCTCGTGCGCCCCTTCCTCTCTGGTTCATACGAGCAGCTTCACAACTTCCTTGCGCACCTCCTGATCCTCTTTGCCCGTCTGTTTGTGATCCAGAGCTTCGTCTTCGACGAGCACCGTGAGCAACCGACGCCGTCTCCTACTCCGGCGAGTGATTAAGGTAAAATCTGACCGCCACGTGCCTCCCCTTTGACGCTGACTTGTTCGCCTGACCTATGCGCACACACTGATGCCCTCCGTTTGCGTTAGAATGAAGCAGAACGTCGCCAACGTCGCCATCCACCGGAGCCCGACCCTGTCATCCACTCCGACGAGATCCCACGGCCACTACAGCGCGCCCCTTGCAAAGCCACCGCCACCTTGAGCTTCAGCAACTCTCTGCGGTTCTGGTAAGCACCCTCTCCCTTTCCCGGACGACCTAGAACGCCATCGCTGCCACTGACAGACGCGCCGCTGCCAGTCGCCGCCGCTAGCGTCGCTAGTCTATGGTCGAAGCAACAGCAGCCGTTGGATGTAGATCTTGCGGATTAGATTAGATCTAAGCGAATCGTTTTCTTTGAATCTGGCGCGTTGGATCTGACTTGATCCGACGGCGCGGAAGCTTGATCCTGAGTGAATCGGTACCAGCCAATAGGATAGCGCCGTGTGGCTAGGGTTTTGTTTAAAAACAGAATTTGAATCAGATTTATATCCAAATTTGATTTAGCTATAACTTTAGATTCCCACGTTACATTTTGGCAAATTTTATACCGTTGGAATCAGGAGAACAAGCCCTTTCTGTTTATGCAATGTTTTTAATTTTTAGCTTCTGTTAAAATGATTTTATTTGCAGAAACTTGTTTAGGACTATTTTGAGCATACGAATTGTTTAGGAAATTGTTTTAGTGTCAAATAAACTTGGTTTAGCAAGTTTTTGACTTGGTTATGATTTAGTACTATGCACTTGCTTGGTTGAGTTTTAAAAAAATCATCACTTAGCATTTTTGCATGCATGCATATGTATTTTTGTTTGTTTGTATATGTTGTGTGTAATTTGTTGCTACCATTCTTTGTGTAGACTTTGGTGCTAGTGATTGTGATTGTGAAGAGTGCTACTCTCCCAACTACCAAGGCAAGTGGTACTTCATGAATATTTCTATCCCTATATTTTTATACAAGCATTAGAAATATTTTGCTAAGTCTTGCATGTTAATATTTTTGCCAAATGCCATGTTGGGAAATCCTAAATAGTTGTAGAATTGCTAGGAAACTTCTAAGTTAAGTACTATCTATGCCATGCTTAGCCTAGCTAGTAGCAAACAGGGTTGGTGAAATATACATGCTATGATGAAAATATTTCTAAGTCTTTGGACTGATGTTTTTCTTAATAAAACAACTAAGTCAATGAATCACCTGGGTGGAAAGGGAATTGATTGGTGGTTTTTGGTTGAGTGGTTACACAAGGCCCATGGCTATGGTTACCTTGTGTATATCACTTGTGGTAAGCCACCCAGGAACAAAGGGATTTTAGAGGCCAAGTGTTGAGAAGCTTCTAGTGCAGCCACTTGGCAATATGGGCTCTGCCTGGATCACATAAGTTGCTAGAACTTAGCCATTTGGAAAGTTGGTGGTAGTGGGAATGATAGGTTGGAGCGCGTCCATTTGGTCTAATGAAAGGCTTCTGAAAGGTCCTGTCTTGGGAAACCAAGTCTGGTGGGGAAAGTGCACAACCTCTGCAGATGGAAAAATCTAAGTACTTAGCCAAGTCCATGGCAATGGACAAATTGAGCATCAAGGCATGGAAGCTATCAAGAATATCATCATTCCAACTTCTAAGTAAAAAACTTGTGGGTGAACAAGGGTGAAGGACCTCAATGTCTATTGGTGGTTCCTTGGGAAAAGTTTTGACAAAGAAAAACTTAGTGATTTCAACTAATAGGAAAAACCTATTTTGAGCAAAGCAAGCCAAGCTACACTTAGCCAAATTGCATATAGTAATATAGTCCACCTAAAATTTACTAAGGTATCACTTGCCAATACTATTCCAAAGTATTGACCCACTATGGCTGTAACTTGTGATGTTGCAGGTTACTCTGATGAGGATTAGGTGTCATGAGTCTACACTCAACATGTTTGCCTGTGGCACATGAAGATGAAGACTTATATTTATTTACTTATTCAAACTCTTGTATTAGGCCTGTGGCCTTGAGTTGTAAAGACTATGTTTATCTCTGGAATGGATGTAATAAATGACCTTTGTATCTGTGTACTTCATCTTAAACTGTGGATGCTAGCAATGATCCAGGGACTAGCATTGCAATCACAGGGATCTTTTTCCTTTACAAAGGAGGGATCTTACACCTGAGCTTCTTCACCATGTATGAGAAAAAGACGGCCATTGCGGTTGAGCGAATTCCCTGGGGCAAACCTTCTTCCTGGCTGAACACGACGCTGTTGCTGAGCTGGGACATTGACATTGGATGCTTTGGCATTCTTCTTGTTGGGGCACTCGTTGGAGTAGTGACCCTTATTTCCACAGTCATAACAAGTCACTTGCGACTTGTCCTTTGCTGCTACAGGCACAACATTGCTTACAGTCCTCGGGGCAGTGTTGGCGTTGGCGGTAGCATTGTTGTTGTTGAACTTGGGTGGGGCACGGTTGAAATTGCTAGCGTTGCCGGGATTGTTGTGATTTCCTCCAGGCCTAGGGTTTCCACGGTTGGGATAGGTCGAACGGTTCATCGGGGGTCTATTGGTTCTTGGGGCAAATCCTGAAGATGGGTTAGGGCGATACTTTGGGGTCTGATGGGTTCCTGGATGATGCATCATGCGACGCTTGCGGTTCTCATTGGCTTGGTTGATCTTTCCTTCCATCTGGATAGTAGAGTCGACAAGGGCTTCAATATCAGTAAAGGGGATATTGACTAACACTGTCTGCATCTCATCGTGCAGACCATTCATGAATCTTTCTTTCTTCTTGGCTTCAGTGTCGATATCATCCGGGGCATGTTGGAGATATGCCCTAGAGGCAATAATAAATGCAGTCATTATTATATCTTTGTGTTTATGATAAATGTTTGCATTCATGCTATAATAGTATTAACAAGGAAACATTAATACTTGTGTGATTTGTAAACTTAATTTGAAGTCCCTAGTATAGCCTCTATACTTCACTAGCTTGTTGGTTGATTAATGATTGTGGTTTCCCTATCATGAACATTGAGATGTTATCAACAACAAGATCATATCGTTAGGAGAATGATATGGTGGACATACTCCTATAGATAAGCGTAGCATAAAGATCAAGTCATTTCAATAGTTCAATTGCTATATGCTTTCTGATACATAGTAACCTAATTCCTTCGACCATGAGATCATGCATATCACCTTTACCGGATGGATGCTTTGATGACATAAAACACCACACCGTAACTGGGTGGCTATAAAGGTGGCATTGAGTGTTCGGAAAGTATTGGTTGAAACACATGGATCAAGAGTGGGATTTGTCCATCCATATGACGGATAGATATACTCTGGGCCCTCTCGGTGGAATGTCATCCAATTATCTTGCAAGCATGTGACTGGCTCACAAGGGATCACATATCACGGGAACGAGAAAAGAGTACTTATCAGTAACGAGGTTGAACTAGGTATGCAGAGATACCGACGATCATAACCTCGGATAAGTAACATATCGTGAGACAAAGGGAAATTGGTATTGTATGTAAGTGGTTCATTCGATCGCAAAGTAATCGTAGAAATATGTGGGAGCCATATGAATTTCCAGATTCCTCTATTGGTTATTGTTCGGAGAAGTGTCTCGATCATGTCCGCATAATTCACGAACCGTAGGGAGACACACTTAAGGATTCGACGTTGTTTTGAGTAGTTATGGTATTATGAGAAAGAGACCGAATGTTTTTCGGAGTCTCGGATGGGATCCGGGATATCACGAGCTGATCCGGAATGGTCCGGAGAATAAGATTCATGTAAGGAAAGTCCCGTTTCGGAGTTCGGAAATGATTCCGGTGAATGTTCTAGAAGGTTCCGGAATGTCCGGCACTCCAGGAGGGGGGAGGGGTACATGAATGTGTCATTAAATGTTAGAATGATTGCATCATGTACTAAGTGTTCTTGCTGTTCCAAATAAAGGATTAAATTGAATCCTAAACAGAAAAGTCAAATGTCCAGTTTGAAAGTCAAACGGCTAAAACAAGAAACTGTGGGAAACAAGCAAGAGGAGGCAGAAACCGACTTGGGGGAGGAGTCCCTCCTCTCCAAGCCGGCGGCCCACCTAGGCCGAGTTGGGGAGGGACTCCCCTCCCTCCCCTGGCGCGCCGGCCCCTCCACCTATAAGAGGAGGGGCAGGGCCTCCTCCTCTAGACACACAAGTTCCTATCCTCTAATCTCCGGTTTAGAGCCGTTTTGGTTTAGAGCTTCTAATTGCCCTAGCCTTCGGTTTAGAGCCTTCTAATTGGTGTGTCTAATCCCTAGACCACTAATAGCCCTCTCTCATACTCCACCATACTCGCTCCGGCTTAAGGCGAAGCCCTGCGGGATCTCCCCTCTACTTCCGGTACCACGCCGTTGTGCTGCCGGAATCGCGAGGAGAGTGCTACAACCTCCACTGCCTGCTGGAACAAGGGAGAGGAAGGTCTTCGTCGAGTACCGAACGTGTGACCGACTGCGGGAGCGCTGCCGGAACGCAGCGCCGGAAGGATCGTCTACGCGATCTTGAGATCGGAAAGAGTACGACTACATCACCCACGAGAATCCGCTCTCGTTAAACGCTTTGGAATCTTCGAGGGTAAGTTATTCCATTGACTCGTTGCTACAATCTAGTAGATAGATCTTGGCTTGTTTGTTTGTATGCGATAGAAATTTTTTGTTTTCCATGCTACGAACCCCTACAGGGCATACCTAGCTAATGATAAGAATTTGTCACGGTATTCCACTACGGTCATCCTTCCTTGCTTCAGTTCTTTGAACTCATCTCTCATCCTCTTGATCAAACCCGGTGGCACATGGGTTCTGCTAAACTTGACCTTGAATTCCTCCCAGGTCATCATCTGGCCTCCGGTCATTGCGCGAACACTGTTCCACCATGCCCTGGCATCTCCGGCTAGATAGTGGGTGGCGAACAGAACTTTCTCGTTGGCTTCCACTCTGGCGACTTCGAGGTTATTTTCCATGGTTTGCAGCCAATCATCGGCGTCTAGGGGTTCTTCTGACTTAGTGAAAACAGGTGGGTTGGTATTCTGGAAATTCTTGAGCTTAGATCCATGGTTGTCCTGATTTCCGTGGCCTTGGTTGTTGTGGGCTAGCTGGGATATCTGCTGCAGGGTGGCTAGGTTGGCTTGAAGTTCGGCTCTTTCAGCTTCACGGTCAGACGTTAACATTTGCAGGATCTGCAACATCGGGTCCGGGGATGAACCACTTCCTCCGCGTGGCATCTGGAGATTGAGATAGATCATGAGAAAAGAGGGAAATTTCTAAGGTTCTAGGATTTTGAAAAGTTTTTAAAGTTTGACTCAGATTTTTCTAGCAACTTGCTTTTCATTCATTCATTCATTCATTCATTCATAGCACACGGTACAACACACACCACAACAAGAAAAACAGATGGTTTTAAGAACCATTCTAAAAACTACGATACAGTGGGACTGACTACTACTCACTACGCTAGTGCTCAAGTGGTACTACTCCTCGGAATCTGTGGCTTCATCATCCTCATCATCATCGATGAAGGCAAAGTCATCCTCATCGGTGAAGAAGTACATAGCCAGATCCTCCAGAAAATCATCGTCATCGCTGAGATAGGAGTAGGGGTCTCCATGAAGATCCTCTCTGGCATTCTCCCTTTCCTCCAACTGCATGTCTCTCTCGTGGATGGTCTCCTCCAAAGATGAGATACGATGGCGAAGACGGGCAATGATGCGCTCTTTCTTGTCGAGCTGACGGTGGCGAGACTTGCGATCCTTTGCTAGCATGGCGATGGTTTGATCCTTCGTCTTGATGATGGCAGACTTGTGGTTGGAGTAGTCACGGTAGTTATCCAACTCTTGCTAACGATCGTACATCATGAAGCTAAGGTGGTCCAATTGAGTCTTCAACTCAGGGTGGTATGGGGCTTCCAGTGGTTGTCCATTTGCATCACGCCTTGGGCAAAACTCAAAGCGGGTTCCCTTGATCTGATTGATGCTCTGCCCACACAGACGGAAAGAGCTTCCTGCATGGCCCTGGCAAGTCCATCGAGCCAGTTGTTTTCTCTTAAGGTAAACTGAATTCCCTCAGCAGTGGGAGGTTCAATCTTTCCTCGGAGACTTGCAACAATTAGCCACTGCAGATATTCTCCTCCTTGATCATTGAGTTGAGCTCCGAAGAACTCGGGGTGCGGACGCTCCAGAAGTTCCGAAAGCTGGTCCAAATCCCTCTCAAAGATAAGGTCTCCTCCATTCCCCAACTGATAAAACTTGCTGTACTTCATGTCCATCTATAAGAATATAGGATGAGTAAGTTAGTAGAGTGATCAAGTGTGTCAAAATTTTAGGTATTTTGCAAGAGTTTTTGAGGAACATGAATTTTCATGAAAGAATCAAAGGGATAAGAATGAGAATAAGTTTTTGTAAATATTTGTTTTCTTTGGTTTTGAAACTAAGTTTTTGATTCAAACGTCCAGTCTAACTAGGGTCTCCTATGGTCAGGATGGCTCTGATACCAACTTGTCAACACCCAGATTTTTAATCCCAGATGCCCGTTACGCCATACCTCGCAATCCCAGGATTACCATTTTTTGCGAGACATAACAGAATTGGATACCATAGTACATCATCCATTACAAAAACGTACATAAGTTCTTACACAAATAGGGATCTCATGATCCAGTTCTTAATAAAACTTCAAGCAGCGGAATACGTAATAATAACGGTAGCGTAGGCGAAGCTCCATCTTCGGGGCCACAGGCAATGCTGACGATGGGAGATGATCCTAGTTGTCGTAACCTTCCTGGGTTCCATCCTCCAGGTACTCCTCTTCATTGTCTGGCCACGAGAATAGCCAGGGACAAAGCCATGAGTACTTTTTAAGTACTCGCAACCTAATACTAACAAGAAAAAGGGGTTTTTGATAATAGGACACTAGGCTCTAGGGTGGTTTTGCAAAATCCAGATTTATCTCTACTAAGTTTAAAAGCAACGAATGCTAGTTGAAGTTTTATAAAACCTAAGTGGGAACTTTTATCTCATGCCACAACTCTGTTGTGGTCAAGTCAAAGTCTCAATTCATTTCACAAGTCATTTTGAAAAGTCTGACGGGGGAACAGTATGGCCACTCCAACTGTCCATAACCGCGGACGCGGCTATTCGAATAGTTTGACACTCTGCAGAGATTGTACACTTTCACCACAACATTCGATACATCCGTCAGGAAAAAATCCTGAATTCACCATACTCAGTATGCGGATAATCAATCCTAACCTTTCAATTACATGCCCTAGTATAAGCACCTCTCCTGTGAGTTTGGCCTCCCAACCATGACCAACTGTCATCTTGGGTACTGAACAGGTGGACAATCTTCACAAGGTAGCCTCAGCTCAGACCTTGGCCGTGAGGGAACTAATACTAAGGTATATAAGTTTCCAGTCAAGCCGTACCCAATTCTCGGGTATTGTGGTTGTACGATAAAATTGGAATGGTATCGCATCCAGACAACCATCAGTTTTATAAAGGGCTAAGGCTCATGCCTCAACATTTTCATCACCATAAATCATCTGGTGTTCGGAAACACATGTCCAAAACATTTCAATAGAATGATCCATCATTCCAAGGTTTTCATAACCATTTTTCCACCAAGTATTCCCATCTGAAGTTGATCAAGTTTTATGCTTAGCACTAGCATCCACAAGTGGGGGTAAGTACTAATGAGGGGTGGTAAACAAGTGGAGTTTCAACTAAGTTCAATCTCATGTCTTAGGATGACATCAGGATTATCTAGCTTAGGCCAAATTTTATTCTCTTTATGCAACCTTCAAATATCTGTCTAGTATCTACAATTCACTAAAGTAAACTCTAGGTAATAGCTTTGATAAAGAAATAAAGTGATAAGCTTGTAAGTAAAAACTAGGATTGGTTTATCAAGTGGGTAGGATCATCTATGTTTAAGGCATATAGTTGGCATGGTGACAAGCAAGTATTGTCTTGCACAGTATCAGGATAAGCTTTCTAAATTGCAAGTGTTAGCTTGCACATTAAACTAGTAGCCTTAGGCTTTCCTTGTGCAGAGCAGTGGTTGAAGTTCTCCTCGGCTTCTTCTTCATAGAATCCTCCTTCCTCCTCGTATCCTTGGTCGGTACTAGCGTCTATAAATAAATACGATGTACACAATCACCAAACAATACTTAACTACTTGCAATCATCACACAAAAGGGTCCTATAGATGATCTAGCATCATCACTAACTTTACAAGATTAAAGCTTGGTTTAAATCCTTTTATTTTTAGAAAAGTAATTTCTACTCATTGAAAAACTACTTAAGATATAATATTCTCCAAACCAAACATGGGATCATGTTAACACATGTCACCACCACATATTTTAGTCCATGGGAATGTGATTTAAAGTGGTGTCACAATTTAATAAGGTTTTACCCTTTGATTTTAATTAAATAAAGTGACTAGAAATGCCTATGTAGCATTCTTTTATTACTTGAACATTATTTTTGTAAGTAAACCTATATATTTTTATATATTCTGAAAGGTATGGTTAGATGTGATTTTTGAGAGTTGGAATCAACTCAAAAACTATTATGGTTTTAATTTGAAAAATGTTTGAATGAAGAAAAGCTTCTGCCTTGTTATTTTTACTTAGGATGATCTACATATCCAAATGACTTGAACCCAACGGGCTTGGATTCAGCATTTCCATACCTTTCTAACAAAATTGGTTTCATTCAATTTGGTTCACTGAATCGACCTGGGTTGATTTTTGAAACTGGGTACAGAAGTGTGTTTGAAATAAAATAAAAAAGGTTAAATTCAAATAACTAGGCTGCGCGGGAAGCGATACTGGGCCGGCCTGCTAAGCACAGCGCTTACGTGGGCTGGTTAAGTCGCTGTCCCCACGCGTCAGTGAGACATGGGGGTGCGAAGCGGTATGGGGCGATGTGGGGCGTTCGATCTGGTTCTAATCCAACGGCTGAGGGTCATCGTTGACGTTGGGCAACGCCGGCGAGACAGAAACCTAGCGCGGCCAGTGGGGGTCGTTGGGGGCTCACCAGGGTTCAGGCGAGGGTCGGCGAGGCGGGCAAACGAAGAAGTTGACGACGGCGAACCTCCTGGTACCGGCAGCTTTTCCTGGGGTGGCTCCAATCGCTGCCCCCTTCTTCTCTAGCAGCGGCAGACTCCGGTGAAATTTCGGTGAAGTGCTGCTTGCCTTGCTTCAGGAACGGGGTGGCACGATCAGTGAGGAGAGGGGAGTGAGTTGGTGTGCTCAATTCGGCTGGGGATGGCCTCTATTTATAGTGGCGAGAGAGGACCGACGGGGTGCAAGGTGAGCTCATCGTGGTCGACGGTACAAACGGCTATCGGCGTGGGCGATGGTAGGGGGCGGTGCGGTGCTCCATGGCGATGCTCAACGGCATGGTGGCGAGACGTGGGGAGGTGCGGTTTGGTCGGAACACGACTGTGCTCTGCGCGTGCCCGACGGAAGATTTAATGGCACACAACGCGTGTGGTCCGCGCGGCGGCGAACGAGCGTGTCTACGGGGTTGCTGGGACGGTGGTGATCACGTATGCACGCGGCGAGGGAGGCGCGCGGTCTGTGGGCATCGGTCGAGTATGGAGCTCTAGGCGTGCTCTTGGCATGGTTGCTGGCGATCTTGGAATGGTTCGTGCGTGTGGTCCAGTGGCTGGCAGGGTTCGAGCGCTGGACAGGGAGTGGCAGTGGGGTGTTGGCTGCTTCCTAGACATGTTGTTTAGGCTTAGTGCTTTCTCTGGCTAGCTAGCCATTATCGGCTGGCAAGGGGATGCTCGGGTTGGCATAGCATGGGGCAAAGTGTAGGGGATAGGGTTTGTCCAAGCACTGGTTGGCACTGGGGGAGACAAGGGTGATCAATGGTGAACATTGCTTAGCCAAATTACTGCTCCAAACAGTGAAGTTAGGCCAGTTTGATTTGTTTCTGCCAAGTGTTTGATGAAATGGCCGCAAGAATTCAAGTTTTGAATTTTGAAAAGATTTTTGGTGGGTGTGCTAGGTTGGTGCTGGTGAGTCTGCAGATGCTTGGGTTTTGAAAGTTGAGCTTGTTTAAGTGGTTTTTGAAAAAGTGGGATCTTCCCATATGATAAAGATTCAATTTTGAACTGTCCTTTAAACTATGCATTTGAATGTTTCTGGATGATCACAAAGTGGGCCTTGATACTTTGTTATGAGTACAATCAAGGGGTGCAAAGATCCAGAAAAGTTTCTGTTAAGTTCTGAAAGTTTGAGACAGCCAAAGTAGGCATGGGAGTTAAATTGGTCAAAATGACCATTCACTCATTTATCTTTGTTTTGATTTATTTGTCTTTGAGAAAAGTTTGGGAATTATTTAGATGATGTTTATTTCACCTAAGCATCCATTTACAAGCAAAGGAACACACAAACAAGTTGGTTCAAAAGGATTTAAAATAAAATGCATACTCACATGCATGCTTTCATATTTTTATTTAGCAAAGTTTTTGTTAACCCTAATTTTGATGATTAGAGTTTGATGATCCAAGTTTAGTATTTTTGGGATGTTACAATAAGTGTCGTTGGGATGAGTATGTCGATGAGATAACAACTCTAAAAGAAGCTCCCGAAGAAGAACAAGCCACAAAGGAATCTCTTGAGAAGATGTTTCTCTAGAACTATGTAGAGTAAAGGAATCCTGTCTTGAGGGGGCAAATGATTTTGAAATGAAACATGAGAAACTTAAAGCGTCATTCAAAAAACCACGTTCCAAGTTTCCCTCTCCTCATGTTACTAATAATGATGCTTGTGCTACTAACTCTATTTCCTGTGAAGCATCCTTATTGAAGGTAAATGTTGAACGAAGGGCTCAACTTGATTTTCTAACTAGCAATTATGGGATTTTGGAAAAAAGTCATGGAAAGATCTCTAGCTCCCATGAGGATTTTCTAGTCTCCCATGATAGGATAAAGTTAGATGAGGAGGATATTATGTGAAAGGTAACATCTTGTGAACCGCGTATGGACATTAGGACCTCTTCTCAAAATGCCATATCACCATGTGTTAGTCCTAGGAATCTGTCCACTCACATAATTGCTAAATCTTGTGATGAATTACTTTCCTTGCCTTGTTTCTCTGACAATGAAGTTTCTACTTCCTCTATTACTTGTGTTGTTACTAACCATGTATAGGAAATCAAAGAACTCAAGGCCCAAGTCACTTCATTGAAGAAAGACTCAGTAAAGTTTCATGAAGGGAAGTCCAAACTTGACAATATGTTGAGTATGCAAAAATCCCCCAATAAAAAGAGTGGACTTAGATTTATCTCCATCGACAAGAAGACGTCCAAGAAAATAAAGAAAATCAAGGGCTAAGAACAAGTCAAATATCTAGCCAAAATTGTATGCTTCAAGTGCAAACTTTAAAGGCACCATGTTAGATCTTGCCCTTTTAATAAGAAGCCTCTTGGTGAGAAGCAAAAAGGAAAGCAACCTCAAGTTCAAGTTCATGGTCTACCTCAAGTTGACAAAAGGCCACTTCACAATAAGAATCAAGCTAATACTCTCATGGTGGAGAAATCAAGTGAGAAGAAAGGAAAAGAAGAACTTGCTACATATTTCATGAGAAGGGTCACCTCTCTTCCTCTTGCACTACCGGCACCTCATCCAATCCTATCATAATTAATAATGTTTATTCTCTTTGGAAAGGATAAGGATGGTAATGTGTTTGCCAAATATGTTGGCGATCAAAGTGGTGTCAATAAAAGATACATTTAGGTTTCCAAGCCTAATATAACTAACTTCTTAGGACCCAACTTGGTTGGGGACCAACAAGCTATAACTTGATCAATAGCTGTCTAATGGAGGGCATTGGATACTTGGATACATCATGAAGAGGAGTTGGGGACACAAATTGATCAATTAATTGTTTTACTTTATTATAAGTTTATTTTAGTTTAACTAATACGAAACCTTGTGCTTGACAACCACATGCTAGATTTGGGGACACAAGGAAAAAACTTTGTTTTATAGGTTGTTTGAAGAGGAGAAGCAAAATATACTCTTCGCCAATTCCCCGAGAGTTCGATATAAACCCTCGAGACATCCTTGTGAGGAAAATACACTTTCTACAACACCCTGCACTTGGAGTCCAACGAGTTGGTACACACGGAGTTGCTGCCATCACATACGAAATTTCGCTGCAACGTTGGTCAACATCTAGATCCAAACTCCCATGTTCTTTCATAGCTGATCTTGGCGTGTTCATAGTTCCAAAAAAATTTAATTTCCCTATGCGAACCCCAACATCCTTATGGTGATCATGGATATGTGAAAATATGCCTGAAAAAGAGGCTCTCACATAGTGGTGTATGGGGGAGCAATTTTCAAGTCTTCACCAAGCTAGCGCAACCAAGAAAGGTGTTCCATCTTGAGGTGGACAAGATCATCATCAAGCTCAAGTGGAATATAATTAATGCAAAGGTATGATCTTGATAGGTTTTCCCTCTTATTGGTCTCATGGTGTCTATTGGGATACTGATTTATAAGATAGATAGCCATACTATTAGGAGGGGCTCTCGAGTAACTTGATCATATCATTCAGAGAGAGCTAAAATCATTGCATCTTTGGCGTCATCTTTCTTGGTTCTTATCCATGTGAGTATATAGAGCTTGTGTTAATCTCCACGACAATCTCAAGTTCACCGAAAATGGATTTCATATGTATCCTCTATTGTGTTTTCAATATTGGAGGTTTTCTGGTTTGTCTTTTATAGATAGGTTAAATATTTAATAATTTTCGGTTATCATCCCTTGATGTACTATGATAGTTCTCTGTATGATCTTGTAGAGTTTGTTACTATCTTCGAAACGAGCCGAATATCATCAAAATCAGAGTCCGGATGCTCGAGTTAAGATCGTTTTAGTTTTGCTGATTCTGAAGAGGCACGCACACCTCATCGCGAAAAATTTCTTAGCTACATTTTGGCCTGGGTGACCTAAGATATCTGAGGAGGGGAAGATTATCTGGCCTGAGAGGTCCCCAATGGTCATATTTCATTGGAGGAGGGCTATAAAAGGCTCCCTTCTCTCCCTTGGGCTGGTGGCTTCTTTCCTAATCCCACCTCCATTGTTGGCCTTCAAAGCTTGCCCTTCCTCTCTATTCCTCCTATGCTTCTTGAATCTTATTTAGGTAAAAGAGAGAGGAGATCTAGATGTACATATCCACCAATCAATGTCCTCTCTTAGTGAGAGGAACATTTGGATCTAAATGTTGGGGATTCATTTGGCGTTTTCCTCTTTGTTCTTCCTCTCATATTCCTCCATACCATTTGTAGTTGTGGTGGGATTTGGGAGAGAGGGACTTGAGCACTTCTTGTGTTCTTGGCATTGCATGTGGTGCATCGGTTTTTCAGTTCTCGGTGAGGATTCGGTTGGGTGAAATGTGAGAAGCTTTTTATTCTTTAGTTCTTGGAACCATAGACGGTTTAATTGTTCTGCAGCTTTGTGGTGATTTTGGGAGCCTCCGGTTCAACTATGGATGCATGCCCCAATCTTTGTGTAAAGGCTCCGGTTTCTGCCTTGAAGGATAGTGGAGAGTGAACTAGGCCTTTTGAAAGAGCATGTGAGCCCCCATGTGTGTTTTTGATAATTAATGACAATATCTATGGACTAATGTTTGTATTAAGTTACACTTATAGGAATTGTCCATTGGCATCGCTTGGAGCATGTGTTGTCTTTCAGGGTAGAAGAAATGATGAAGAAGAAGCAATGTCCAAGGGCTTTGGGCCTATTGGAATCATATAGAATAAGAAAAATAAAGAAAAGAAGATCAAGAGTGTCTTGAAGAAGAAGATGGTGTTCCTCATGTGTTTCTTCAATAAATCATCCAAATAAAGCTTTAAGAAATGAAGTGCAAGATCAAGATGCGTCATCTCTAGAATATTTCATGCTTGAAGCTTGCCATCCTCGGTGATCATGGGTCGATGGATACAAGTTCAAAGAAGAGGTTTCACCATGGTGTATGTGGGAGCAAGTTGCAAGTCTTCATAAAACAAGCGTGAGCAAGAGCAATTAAGAAAGATATTCCATCTTGAGGAGGACAAGATCGTCTACATCAATATCAAGTGGAATGCTCAAGGCAAAGGTATAATCTTGATAGGTTTTACCTTTTGTCGGTCAAATGTTGTTAGTTGGGAGATCGGGTTTAGGATAGATAGCCATACTATCAAGAGGGACTCTCGAGTAAGTAACTCGATCGTATCTTTCGAGAGAGATCTCGAACCTTTGCATAATTAGCATCATATTTCTTGGTTATTATTAGGATCCTATCCAAGTGAGGTTCTAGAGCTTGTGGTAATCTTCATAACAAGCTCAAGCTCGAGTAAGTAATTCTAGAGCTTGTTGGATTCTACACGTCGCTATGTTTCCAACAAAATTGGGGAGTTCGGTTTCTCAAGTTATTGCATTTGGTGTTGCTGCCAAATCTGCCAGTCGTGTCTGGTAATACCGAACTTTTGTCTGGTAGTACCGCTCGGCTGTAGTAGTACCGCTTGGCGGTACCAGTCACATCTGAACCCAGCAGCAAGCTAGGGATCCTCCTCGGGAGCGTCTAGTACCTCCACCCAGTGAAAGAAATGTGCCCTAGAGGCAAATAATAAATGGTTGTTATTGTCATATTTCAATAAGTCTATAATAGTTTCTTATTGTGTTATAACTATATCAAGTGGAAACATTGATACATGTGCGATATGAAACTGAAGTCCCTAGTAGCCTCTATTCATACTAGTTCGTTGGGCAATCAATGATCAAGGTTTCATGATCATGGGTGATAGTGCTAGTTGACAACAAGGTCATATCATTGGAGAATGATATGACAGACATTACCCAAAGATTGCGACACGATTAAGTCACAAGGTTTATCGTTGCAATAGTCATAAACATAGTCTCCTTCTCCTTAGACCGTGAGATCATATTAATCACTGTTTCCCGAGGCTGCTTGGACTACATCAAACGTCACTTAGTGAAATTGTGATTATAAAGGTGTATGTTGGTGTTGATGACTCAGTTGATGTGGAGCCTGTTGGGAACCCCAAGAGCAAGGTGTGAAGCAGCACAGAAGCAAGTCTTCCCTGAGTAAGAAACCGAGGTTATCGAACCAGTAGGAGGAAGGAAACATCGCACAGGTGTTGCAAGTACCGCGGAGACCTGCACAACACAAACTCAAGACTTTGCCCCAAATAATAGTGAAGTTGTCAATCTCACCGGTTGATATAACAAAGGATTAAACGTATGGTGTGGAAGGTAATGGTGGTTTGCAGCAAGTAAAAAAGTAATAGTGGAAGATGTATCAATGGTAAAGATTGGACCGGGGTCCATAGTTCACTAGAGGTGCTCTCCTTAGATAAACAACATGGCATGAAGGGTAAACAAATTACAGCAAGAAAATTGACAGGAGCTAAGCAAGGCATAACAATGCAATTACTAGCCAGAAAGATCCTATGAGATTCGATTGGGCAATACAACAAGATACATAGATCGCCATCCAACTTCATCTATGACTAGAAGTCCACCTTCAGGTTATCATCCGAACCCCCTCCAGTATTAAGTTGCAAGCAATAGACAACTTCTTTAAGCAAAGTGTGTAAGGTAAACAGTCCACATGTTCCATGAACAAGAGACCGTTGTTTTCTCCCTAGTAACAACATCACATCTACAACCGAAGAGATTTCTGTCACTTCCCTTGGAAACTAGAGGCATGAACCCACTATCGAGCATAAATACCCCCTCTTGGAGTCACTAGCAACTACTTGGCCAAGATAGCTACTAACAATGGAGAGCATGCAAGATCACAAACAACACAGACATGATAGAATCATAAAGACAAAACCATTAATCAAACCAACATAATAATCTCAATATCCATCGGATCCCCGCAAACACAACATGCATGATTACAAATAGATTAGATCTTGATCATGAATGGAGCTCACAAGATCTATACATGAAAGCATAAAGGAGGAGATACAACCATCTAGCTACTACATGGACCCTTAGTCCAACGTGGAACTACTCACGCATCATACCGGAGAGAAGGCATCTGGGATGATCTCCCCTACGAAAGGGTGCTGGGAAGAACTTCAGACCCCCCCGATCTAGGGACAACGGTGGCGGTAGCTACAGAAGGTTTCGTGGAATATTGATCGGGTACTTAGGGTTTTTGCATCGGGGGCTTCTTATAGGCGAAGGGGGAGGTCGAGGAGGTGGCCAGGGGCCCCACACCCTGCCTAGGCGCGGGGTAGGGCCCACCCGTGCCTAGGGGGGTGTGGCTGCCCTGGCACGCCTCTCCGTCTCCCCTCTAGACTTCTTGTTCCCCACGGAAAGTAATTGACTTTGACGTTTGTCTCGTCCAATTCCAAGAATATTTCCTTACTAGCTTTTCTAGAACCAAAAACAGCAGAAAACAGGCAACTGGTACTGTGGCAACTTGTTAATAGGTTAGTACCAGAAAACGTGTAAAAAGCACCTCATAGTGTAGACAAAGCAAAGCAAAGTTGATACTAAACAAGCATGGAGCATAAAAAATTGTAGATACGTTTTCGACGTATCAAGCATCCCCAAGCTTAACTCCTGCTCGTCCTCGAGTAGGTAAGTGATAAAAAGAATAATTTTTGAGGTGACATGCACCATCACCATGAAAATATAACCATTTTCAAGCATTGAAAGCTGGGATCAAAGAACTCTAAACATGTGCATGGAAGATGGAGTTCTAACAATAGGACATAGTAACTATGCATGCAACATGAAAGGCTACAAATAAAGATCATGAATAACATGCATTGAAAAACGTTTGTTTGTTTCACATGTAGAAAACATGGCATAGTGACAATCAGCTTGTCCCTCATAGAGTAGCAAATAGATGCATAGGACACCTTCAAAGTTCACAAGGGTGACTAGAAACAAGTAGCACAAGAACAATTAATATCACAATATGCATCAATCAATAAGCTTTGGAACACTGCACACAGAATGACAACTATGCTCTCTTAATGGTGCCTAAAGGTAGAAGGTGGAGACTCAAATAATGGTGGAAGAAAGGCCTTTCTTATAAAGGAAGCAGGGATTTCAAGTTTCAAAAATAGCTTCCAAAAATTATGGTACTTGTTAGCTTTCATCCCTCATTGCCCCTATCATAAGCATCTTGAAGTTATTAAGGTTAAAGTGAACAAAGATGGAGTATATGCTTGATGAAGTATAAGTTGGCAATCTCAAGTCCCTTGAATACGAGGGCCACACCTCATGCCACTCAACTTCAGTCACCTGTAAGTTCTTGTCATAGTAAGTACATGCGTATCATAGAGAACCGCCAACGGGGTACCCCTTGCACATGGTACAAGAGCTATCCCATTACCAAAATGACAAGGCAAGCAGACAATGAGCATCTCAGCAATTGTTTTATTTACTATGTGCATAGCTTTTTATTGAGGATGCTTCACAGAATGCTCATTATGGTGATGCTGCCATTTTCCACCATGATTAGGCATGGCTTAGGCTAGCGGCCCAGACGTTTCTCTAACACAAAATACATAACTCCATGGACTTACAAGCTCCCTCTTTAATTCACACCGGTGACATCCATAGACAAAAGAGCATGATATCAATTGTGTACAAAGTACAAGTGAAATGTTGAAAACGTTCCCGTGATAGTACTGTTCTGCTAACTCCAACGTATAAGTGCAAGCATATACAACATAGAAGACACAATGGTTCAAGTTTCTTAGGGGCAAAGAATATAAAGTGTGCCATCAAGTTCGTGAGGGCTTTAATCACTAATTTTTCACATAACAAAATAGTTTTTAATTGGAAGATAGCTGAAAACAAGAATATACTTTGGAATGGTGTAACACACCATGCATAGGAGTTTATAGTGGACACTTGGAATAACTTGGTTTCTTGGGAGTTGGAAGGATGAGTAGAGCTTTCTCATACAAGTGGAGGCTAGCAAAAGACTGGGAGCAACCAAATAAGAGAGCAGTAATGGCCATAATCATGCAATGCAACAAAGCATTACTAATCAAAGCAAAGAGTGGCACTACAAGTCAAGGACTAAATTATCATAGAGGCTATGGTGACTTGTTCATAGTCATAACATGGTGTGAGCATGTGCCAAGTCAACCCAAGCAAAACATCAAATGAGAATACCACTATACTATGCTTTTGCATGCTAAAACAATGCATAATTTCTTCAAGGCACACTAAGCAATCCCAATTGTTTGTAACAAGACATGCTACAACAATAATCACTAAGCATATGGTCATAACAACACCTAGCATGTCATGCTAAAGTTTAAGTAATAGTCAATGCAAGCTCCTCTTGCACTTACAAGCAAGAACTTACTACTCCTTTCCAACACCAAGCAACTTAATTGCAAACAACACAGGGAGAATGGGGGTCCAAACTACTTTATTCAAGCAAAATAAACAAACTAAGCAAAGCATCAAAGGAGAATACCACTATACTATGCTTTTGCATGATAAAACAACGCATAATTTCTTCAAGGCACACTAAGCAATCCCAATTGTTTGGAACAAGACATGCTACAGAAATAATCACTAAGCATAAGGTCATAACAACACCTAGCATGTCATGCTAAAGTCTAAGTAATAGTCAATGCAAGCTCCTCTTGAACTTACAAGCAAGAACTTACTACTCCTTTCCAACACCAAGCAACTTAATTGCAAACAACACATCGAGAACGGGGGTCCAAACTACTTTATTCAAGAAAAATAAGCAAACCAAACAAAAACTAAGATGCTCCAAGAATAACACAACTGTGCATGAAACAATAAAAACGAAGTGTCTAGACAGACCTAATCTTTTTTATTGATGAAGAAGGGGATGCCTTGGGCATCCCCAAGCTTTGACGCTTGTACCTCTTGGATATTTCTTGGGGTGACACCGGGGTGGCATCCCCAAGCTTGAGCTTTTGTCCATTCTTCATCTCATTGCATCATTCTATCTCTACACCTGAAAATTTTCCTTCAGACAAAACTTCACACAATCTTCATTAGGAAACATTAGCTTATTCAAAAGATAATAGAAGTCTGGAAAAGCTTTGGAACAGCAAGGGTTTTCACTTAAAACACAAGCTATTGTAGTAACTCCTTCAAAAAGCTCAATTCACCTAATGAGAACTCAATCAATAAGAAGCAAATGCAAATAATGGCAGAAATCTATCAAAACAGACCAGCAGGTAGAAACCGATTTTTTTAGAACATCTTATGTTGCCCAAATCAAAAGGTGTTGAACTAACAAAAGTTAGCTAACATACTGGGGGATTATTCGTAAATTTTCAGCTCAATCCGAGTTACAGAGACTCCTCACGAATATTTTTGGTGGAGGACAGAAATCTGTTTCAGGACAACAACTCCCCAAATCTTACTTCCCTCTCATTAGAGGTCATTCTTGGCACAAAAAGCAAACAAAAAGGATAAGGAGAGGTCATTACTGAAGTAATAACTTCCAAGACTCAAGGAAACTCTTGGGTTATCTCCCAACAAGTACTTTTATTTAACTCCTTTAAGTTAGGCACAAGAAGCAAGAAGATGCTCACATAAGAAATATGCATTGAAGTAAAAGAGAGCATCAAGAAGCAAATTCAAAACACATTTAAGTCTAACCTTATTCCTATGCATAGGAATCTTGTACACAAATAAATTCATGAAGAACAAAGTGACATGCATAGGAAGATAAAACAAGAATAACTTCAAAACTTTCAGCACATAGAGAGGTGTTTCAGTACCATGAAAAATTCTACAACCATACTTTCCTCTCTCATAATAATTTTCAGTAGCATCATGAATAAAATCAACAATATATCTATCACATAAAGCATGCTTTTAATGATCTACAAACACATAATTTCTATCAAACTCAAAAATGGTGGGTTTAAAACCTTCACAGGATTTACCCAAAGTAGATATTTCAAAAGGATCCACAGGAACATAACATTCATCCTCCTTTGGTAAGCATGGGGGACAATCAAATAATGTAAGGGATAAAGAGTTTCTCTCATTAGAAGGTAGGCATGGGTAGATAATCCATTCTTCCTCCTTTTGTTCATCACTCTCCTCCTCTTTTTCATCTAATGAGCTTCTAGTTTCAACAATTTCTTCTTCCATAGGCTCCTGCAAGGCATTATACTCTTCCATTTGTGGAAAGCATCTATTAAAATATTCAAGAATATAGCCATTTTCTTCCTTGTAACTATCAAAGCAAAATTTAAGTATCTCATAAACCTCATATTCATAAGGTGCATCATCAGTATTTTCAAGAAAACTGGCAAGTTCAAATGCACCCTTGAAGGCAATAAATTATTCAATTTGTTCCACATCGTAAAAGTCATAATTTCCTTTAACATAAGTGGATATGGTAACATTATCATTATACTCACATTGAAAAGGGAGGTGTTTATACCTCCTACAGCAATATGCTTTATCAAAGCAATAAGTAACATTATAAGTAGAGCACACCTCTCTAGCAATAGTATTCAATTTATCAATTTGTTCCCATAGGTGTTTCCCTTTTTGTGACAAACGGTGTTCCTTATAATAATACTTTTGTTCTTCCGTGAACCCACCTTGCCAATAAGAACTAGTTTCAAAGAAACCATCCATTGATAGAAAGCATGACCAAGCAAGGCAATAACAAACCATCAACTAGAGCAGGAACTAATTTTTTTGCGTTTTTGAATAAAGAAAGCAAACCAAACTAGACTAATTTTTTTGGAGTTTTTGAAAATAGGCAAACAAAACCAAGCAAAAGAAACTAAGAAAACTAAAAACAAAGTAAATAGAAAGGAAGTGGAGGACTCCCCTTGCGAAGACGTCCTTAGTCTCCCCGGCAATGGCGCCGGAAAACTTGATGGCTGGCTGTTGTCGTCGGAGCTTCTTATCCTTTAAGTCCCCGGCAACGGCGCCAGAAATCTTGTTGATGGCTCAGTTGATGTGGATCCTGTTGGGAACCCGAAGAGAAAGGTGTGAAGATGCACAGCAACAAGTCTTCCCTTAGTAAGAAACCGAGGTTATCGAACAAGTAGGGGGAAGGAAACGTCACATAGGTGTTGCAAGCAACACAGAGACCTGCACAACATAAACTCAAGACTTTGGCCCAACTAACAGTGAGGTTGTCAATCTCACTGTTTGCTGTAACAAAGGATTAAACGTATGGCGTGGAAGGTAATGGTGGTTTGCAGCAAGTAAACAAGTAACAGTGGAAGATGTATCAATGGTAAAGATTGGACTGGGGTCCATAGTTCACTAGAGGTGCTCTCCTTAGATAAACACCATGGCATGAAGGCTAAACAAATTACAGCGGGGCAATTGATAGGAAATGAGCAAGGCATAACAATGCAATTACTAGTCAGAAAGATCCTATGAGATTCGATTGGGCAATACAACAAGATACATAGACCACCATCCAACTGCATCTATGACTAGAAGTCCACCTTCAGGTTATCATCCAAACCCCCTCCAGTATTAAGTTGCAAGCAACAGACAACTGCTTTAAGAAAAGTGTGTAAGTTAAACAGTCCACATGTTCCATGAACAAGAGACCGTTGTTTTGTCCCTAGTAGCAACATCATATCTACAACCGAAGAGATTAATGTCACTTCCCTTGGAAACTAGAGGCATGAACCCACTATCGAGCATAAATACCCCCTCTTGGAGTCACTAGCATATACTTGGCCAAGATAGCTACTAACAACGGAGAGCATGCAAGATCACAAACAACACAGACATGATAGAATCATAAAGACAAAACCATTAATCAAACCAACATAATAATCTCAATATCCATCGGATCCCGCAAACACAACATGCATGATTACAAATAGATTAGATCTTGATCATGAATGGAGCTCACAAGATCTATACATGAAAGCACAAAGGAGGAGATGCAACCATATAGCTACTACATGGACCCTTAGTCCAAGGTGGAACTACTCACACATCATACCGGAGAGAAGGCCTCCGGGATGATCTCCCCTCCGGCAGGGTGCCGGGAAGAACTTCAGATCCCCCTGATCTAGGGACGACGATGGTGGCGGCTACAGAAGGTTTCGTGGAATATTGATCGGGTACTTAGGGTTTATGCATCGGGGGCTTCTTATAGGCGAAGGGGGAGGCCGAGGAGGTGGCCAGGGGCACCACACCCAGCCTAGGCGTGGGGCAGGGCTCACCCGCGCCTAGGGGGTGTGGCTGCCCTGGCATGCCTATCTGTCTCCCCTCTGGACTTCTTGTTCCCCACGGAAAGTAATTGACTTTGACGTTTGTCCCGTCCAATTCCGAGAATATTTCCTTACTAGCTTTTCTGGAACCAAAAACAGCAAAAAAAGGCAACTGGCACTATGGAAACTTGTTAATAGGTTAGTACCAGAAAACATGTAAAAAGTACCTCAAAGTGTAGACAAAGCAAAGCAAAGTGGATACTAAACAAGTATGGAGCATCAAAAATTATAGATACGTTTCCGACGTATCAGTTGGGTATTCTAGAGGAACATGTTTAGGCCTATGAATCAAGGTCGGGATTTTTTCACCCAGTGACGGGTAAGATACATAAGGCCAACTTGGTGATATTACATCTATAATGTTGCAACATGTGACTAGGTCACATGGATGTAATATCACAGTAAGAAGTTAAACAATACTTGTCGGTAACGAGATTGAACAAGGTATGAGATACCAAACGATCGGATCTCAGAAAAGTCGTATCAAAGGAAAAAAGGGAATTGGACTCGACATTTATGGTTCAAATGACATCGTCATAGTGGAATGTACATGGGTCAATATGGGCATCCCGGTCACGTTGTTGATCATTGATAGAGATCATGTCAGTGCCATTCTTGAGCCGTGGGGAGATACACTTAAGGGTACGATGAGCTAGAGATCATCCGTAAGTTGGAATCACAGTATAAAAAGAGAAAGTCAGAATTGTTCCACAGAGAGAGATCCGAAGTTGTTCGGAGAAAGAAAATAAACCGGAAAAGTTTCGTTGAGAGAACCGGAATCGTTCCAAGAAGTTCTGAAGTCGATCGGGGGAAATCGAAGGGGAACCGGGTGTGTCGGGTCAAATTGGATTTTGTAATATGTATTTACATATTAACTAATGTAATTAATATTAAATATAATATTAAAATCTAATTTGAAATGGTATGCCACTAATGGGCCAAATTTTCTAGGGAAGAGGGCCCATGAGGGAAACTTATACCATCGATTCGGGTTATGGATGTAGTATAGCTCTTTTTCCCTAGTATACCTAGGTTTATCGAATCCTCGGGAAACAGAAAGCAAAGTGAAATTACTTAAACGGACCTTCGATAGTTTTAGAATTCCTATTGCGTTTTCACCAGACCAATAGTTTGTGATCTTTTTATTGTTGTTGACGATGGAGAGAGAGGGCCCAGGGTCTTCTGTTTTCACCAGTAGATGTGCAAAACATCTGATGGGTATAATAGATAATAATAAAGTATGTATGTAATTGTTAGAGCAAGATAATTATATGTGGGCAGTGCATCAATAATTGTTATCACCTCCGCAACCGCTTATAGCAATAACCTACTAGTCTCATCCATAGAAGAAAGAGAACTCTTGATATGCATCATGATGTCACTGTTAATCCCAAGTAAATTCCTCACATATAGCCGTACTACCCTTTCTGTCACTGGGGTTCCTATCCTGCAGATCAGTCATTACTCACACTCCCTTTACCTAGATCAATCCTCGGGGTCTTGGGTACCTGACAAGTACTTAGATTGAGGTAAGAGAGGGTACTACAATCATCAAGTCATACAAACTAATACATGATCCCATCTATGATAAATAACATGCATAGAAAGCTACATGGCTAGGCCGAAGCCCTTAGCCCAAGGAGAATTACTCACACATAGAGATGAAATCGACAATCATAAATATTGTAATAGAGATCATAAGGTTGATAGCAAATAGTCTTACAATGTCACCAATTGGACAAGAGATCTACTATTACAATTGGTGGAAGATGGATATGGTGGTGGAGAAGGGTTTAGAGGTTTAGATCTAGATCTATTCCTCCACCGTGGC
Organism: Avena sativa; assembly: GCA_916181665.1. Lineage (NCBI taxonomy): Eukaryota > Viridiplantae > Streptophyta > Magnoliopsida > Poales > Poaceae > Avena > Avena sativa. The sequence continues at coordinate 143,360,496 of OV702285.1, read as the reverse complement.
GGCTTCTGGTGGTAGGGAGAGTTGAGGTCAAAAAGAAGCACATGTTTCCCATTGCCCGAAGCCTCCTTATATAAGGGTCCCTTCATGAAAGTTGTTTTGTTTGACCTAATGAAGTCGGTGCCAACTATAGGGCCGGAATAAAATTCCCGCCATATAGTTGGTTGTTAAAGCTTTAGTATTAACTTCACGGCTCCTGGTTTCTTTGACATGTTGGAAATCTCGTATCTTTGGCATTTATGTAGTGATTCCCATCATCATACGTCATTATCTGCGCAGGGAAAAATAGCAAGAAAGGATTGCATACCTCTTTGATCATTAGGCATTAGTGGCAGGTTCTAGAGAGATATTTCATCAAATATATGAATAATATCTAGTTTAAATGCAGACGTGGATTGCTATATTTCATAGCCATCAGAAACCATAAGTGGGATGGGACTTGGTGCCTAGGTTTGGGGTGCCTAGGGCTGCCTCCCCCCTTGGCCGACGGCTAGGGTTAGGGTTTGTGGGCGCCCTAGGTCTGAGACCCTGGCGCATGTCTTAATAGGATTTATAGTATACCCATACCAACAAGTTGCAACTTCTTCTCCAGAAGCTTATCTGAAAAGAACTCTAAGGTTAAGCATGCTTGACCTAAAGAAATTTGAGGATGAGTGACCGATGGGGATATGCCGAGTGGGGTATACCCAGCAGGACGTTTCCTACTGGCCCATACTGCCAGCGAGTGGTCCTGCAGGATGGCGACTAGATCACGACTCAACAAGGAGCCAGGCGACTGGAAGCTAGAGGCCCAGAAGCGTAGCTAGGCCCAGTCGGATTGGGTAAAGCACCCTCCAAGTCCTTATCCAATTCGGTTGTAGATCTATAAACCCTAGTGAGGTGACTCTATATAAACCTCCCTAGGGTACGCACGCATAGAACTCACATTCCATCATACACCCCCTATGACTCGCCGCCGAGCTGCCCTTGTACTCTCTCATCAATACAATCTAGCAGGATTAGGTCTTTACCCTCCTGGGGGCCAAACCTGGGTAAATCCCTGTGTCTCCGCCTCATCTTGCACCGCAGATGGTTGGCTGCCCTTGCCCCTCATTATACTACTTGCTACCGATTGCAACATCTGTCATGGCCATTCCCACGACAGTGGCGCCCACCGTGGGGCCTGGCCGGTCAGACCTGTGTTCTGCGGCGAGATCCAACTTGCCCATCAACCGGACGATCGCCACCAGCCGCATGATCGCCATCGGCAAGATCCTCCAGATCTTGCCGAGCAGCTACGTCCCGGCGGCACGCCCAATCATGCACAGTGTGATCATGCCAGTCGGCACGATCAGCCTCTTCGTCGGCTTCACCGATGTCATCGTCTTGGAGGACTCGGCTCACATCCGTGAGTCTCCATCGTGCGACCGGCTCTCTGAGAGTCAGGTCCACACCATCCACCACCTCGCCTCCGAGTACGGCTCGGCCAACAGCAACATGGCCGAGACCAGCATGGTCGCGGACAACGCGGCCCTCAACGACGATGCCGACTCGCCGACCCCATTGTCAATCGCCGGATCCATTGTCGCCGCGTCACCCGTAGGCTCCATCACCCAAGTCTCCAACATGGGGGACTTCAAGGATCCTTCCATCCTCGGGATCTTCGACTCTGATTCTAGGTCGGAGAACTCCGGCGACCTCCACGCCGGATCTGGTCGCTTCGTCGCGACCTACATGGCGAGCGACACGAGCGCTCCGCTAGATCCCTTCTCTACACCGATCCTGCTGACCGCAATGGAAACGGAGGTCGAAGAACTCAGCCTGCGAATGGAGGAGGCCGTTCAAGGAACAGGCGAAGCGCAAAAAAATTCGCCTCGAGCCAGGGACGGCGCAGGAGCTCTCGCTCTACCACCAGCGCCGCATCAAGTCGCGCTTGAACCCCACCGTTCAGGGCCACGCCCTGAACTTCAACGACAAGAACGACCCGACCCGCATGGCCAACCGCGTTGCCTGTAAGAACGCGCCACCAGGAGGAAGTGCCCGACACCGTCGGGCGCAATGGCGAACGGTGCTCCCCCACCACCGCCCGGTCGCACGCCCCGTCCGGACCAACGGAGGATCATGACCTCCCCGCAAGAGCGGGACGCGAACGGCCTCCCGCTGTTCTCCACTCCGATGGACAACGTCATTGCGAGTCGAGCCGCGGTCACCAGTCTCAACGTGACGGGGGAAGGCGCGCTGCAGATCTAGTACGCCAAGGCTCTACTCGCCAAGGCTATCGAGCAACAAACCACATGCACTGATTCGCGGGGGCGCATGTACTCCCGCTCTTCAGGAAGTAGGGCGGCCTCGAGCGGCCGCCCAACTATGGCAAATACTCTAAATTGCCCACCACCTAAGCCTCTACAGCTCCAACCACGACCCGCGCACGCGGCAGTCTCCACCAACGACCCGTGACCGACGAACAACATGGTCGCTATGGGCAGCCAGTCGACACGTGAACCCGCATCATCAACATCCAAATATGGCACGCACGCTAGCCCGACGAACTGAGGCACACCCTCACAAACCGATGACGGCGAGCCAAGGGGCTCGCTCAGCCGAGTCGGCCCCCAATGCTTCGTACCAATGATCTGAGGCAAAAAATATCCGGCGAACTTCAAAGCGCCAAAGGAGATCGAGAAGTACGATCCCTTGTACGACCCGTTCGTGTGGCTGGACACGTACCTTATGGCTATGGGAATCGCCGGCCACACCGAGCTACTAGCCGCTCGCTACCTCCCCCTGATGATGGAGGGAGCGAGCCGACAGTGGATCAACACCCTCCCCGCGGACAACATCGATTCCTGGGAGGATATGCACGACGCCTTCGTCAGGCACTTCGAGGGTTCTTACACCCATGCCACCACCATCGGGGACCTGGAGCGATGCGTTCAGGGACCCCGCGACTCGACTCAAAGCTGGGTCCAATGATGCCAGGATCTGTAGTTCAATGCGGCTGACATCCATCCGGATACAGCGATACACTGTTTCAAGACCTCGTGCCGCTACGAGCCCCTGGTGGCCAAGCTCAAGCGGGTGTACAAGACACTCGACAACAACCCAGACCTCCTTGAGATTGCCAAGCGGTACGCGGAGGAGGACCCTGCGGTGACCCAGCATACCACTGCATGTGTAGTACACTATAGTCATTGACATGACATCCACAGAACACCGTTCCGTAAATATCACATCCCTCAGAGTGGCACAACAGAAACATTGCGGGTCCATATTACAAAAGTAGACACATTATTATTACAATACCGGAAGTTCAAGACTTCCAAAAGATCCAACTTACAAACCAAAATATAAAGTGTTCAGCGGAAATTTAAAAGTAACAACTCCGACTAGGAGTGGGGCTCAACACCTTATTCTATAGGATTCATGCTGCTCGGCTCCGTTAGTTACTACTAACTAGGTACTTAATTGGACTCATTCTCATCGACACCGTAGCGGATCTCGTAATCCACTCCTTCAACTCCTCCGGACATATCAGGTTCCTCGTAGAACACGTCTTCTTGGCATTTAGCTGCATACATTGGCATGTCTTCGGGATCCTCAGAGTCTAAGCAAGGGATCAAAGGAAAGAATGAGTAACAGCGTTACCCAACAAGTTCATTTTATGCAAGGTGGGAAGTTTGGTGCTCTAACTACCACCTCGGATTATAAATCCTTGGCACTATGCAGTTTTTGTAAATCTTTCTTCAAAGATTGATTTTATTTCCGAAAAAAAACTATGACAATCAGCCTTCACAGGTTGACCAGAACTTTCATGGAGTTCCTTTCCTGTCGCGTTCGTAGATCCTTACCGGAACAGGGAGTAACAAGTTACAGTTCTTACACTCTGCAGAGGTGCGTTACTTTACCCATGAGAGATCAACTCCTTGTTGCACAACCGAGCGTACTTTCCCGTCCACAATTCCATGATGTGGGGCCCAGTAGTTGGTCCAAGCCAATCACTGCCCCCTTCGCAACCCCGCATGCCTCCTTGGTGTACAGCATGTCCACATAATGAATTACGGCAATGGTTTGTACAAACCGTTAGATGCCAGAACTATAGTGGGAGGATGAGGGTTCCCACCCATATGCTTCATATCCTCTACAAATTACCAATTAAATGCATTCTACGAGGATAACAACCACGACCTGCACATCCGGCTTCATGCGAGAGGAAGAAGATACAGCTGACTTCTTTGTCCCATTCCAAATCTCATGGCTAACGCATAATATACGGCGCTAGAATCACTGATGTCAGGGATTATTAAGTCCCTACTTGATCATCATTGTTGCAAGTAGAACCCTAAGTTCTATTTCTCCATTATATCACCACTTAGGATGATATCTATGATTTCTTTATTTATGAAAATAATATTTTCTTTCTTTTATAGCATATATGATAACACACAATTTGCAAATATTTTTATAAAGACTCTTCAAAGGACATGAGCAAGTGATGAACTTGCCTTGTGATGGAAAGGTAGTGAAGTCTGATGCTTGCACTAGACCTTGAGCTTCTAGTTCTACAAAAACATCATTATTGCCCGGTAAGGACAATATTTAAAGAAGCAAAATGATTATGCAAGTAATGTAATGCATTATTTAATTCTATATGCATTTTCCCTGTATATGGTGCCTTTTATTAAAGCATTTATAAATATTATTTTTTTATATTTATTGCCCATGTTGAATTATTTTATTTTATTTCCCCTTTTATTTGACTTTTATTGATTTAATAATTCTTTTAGGAATTATTAATTATACATTAAATTTATTACTAAATATTTATTTAGTATTTTTTATAATACTATAATATTAATAAATAATGAAAGTGATTTTTATATATTTTTATCATCTTTCAATAATTTTGTAAAATTCCATAAAGAATATATAAATTAGAAAATTCTTATAAAAATTTAAATGTCCAAAATTTGATATCTTATTTTATTTGGACATAGTGTATTATTTTGAATCCAAAATATTTTATTTATAATTTTTGGACTTTTATTTTATTTTCTATAATTTTATTGAGGTCAGGGGCATTTTGGTCTTTTCCAATTGATCAAAAAGATTTTATTAAACAACTTGGGCTGGCCTTTTGGGCTTATTGGGCCAGTGTGGCCCAATAGGGCAAGGTTAAACTATCACCCTGAAGGGTTTTGGCCCACCTAGCCCACGCTCTCTGCCTCCTCTCTCCCTCGACCTTATCCTCTCCTCCTCTGACTCGACCCCGTGGCCGGTGATGCCGCCACCGTCGATTCCCGCCATCGTCGGCCATTCTGGCCACCGCCGTGGTGCGAGTTGGGGTTGTCGACGACGCTCGTTCGTTCTCCATGGTCAGGTTCACCCCATTTCCGAACCCTAGGGTTAGGAAAAGGTACTGTCGCCGTCGCCGCGATCCCGCCTGCGGTGGTGTGCTGGGCTCGCGTGCTGCTGTGGCCGCCGCCGTGGCAGGTGCAGGTTGCAGCGCCCCTCTGGGTGCTCCCCGTGCCGCCGCGGTTCGTCGGCCACCCTGCTTCCTCTTCGATTCGTCAGCGAGGACCTCGGGTAAGTTGTCTCTGTGGTTCTTGTCCATGCTACTGCCATGATTCTCTCTGTGTGTATCTAGTGGGTTCTCATGCCTAGTGACTATGTGCTGATTGGGTTTATTTCTGGATTAGGGTTCTTGCTCTGATTAGGGTTTATAATCCCATTTTGATCATATGCTTGATGCTTTAGATCTAGTGTTGATCATATCTAAACATGAAGAATGATTGTCTGATGTGATTAATGATGGGTAGTGGCTTTGATGATGCTAGTTTCCTGTCAAATTTATTCTAGTGGTGATCCACTATGATCCATGCTAGTGTTTCAATGGAATCCTTGATTGGATTATGTTGTTGATCTAAGAGTTTACTCTATTGTCAGAATGCTTATACTGACAGTAGTTTCTCTCAGTAGTTGCTTACTATAATTATAATGTTTGGCTTGTATGAGATTATACACACTGAATCAAATCATTACATGTAATGATTTTTGTGGATGTATAGATGAATTTAATGTTGATTCCTGGCACTTGGCTTCTGGAAAATGATATGTAGTGGTTTGTCCCTTTTTCTGTGGGAACTAAGCAAAGATTGGTTTTAGCTCATTAAGAACTTGTCCTTGTGATACCATTGTATTCTGCACACAAGTGATTGGATTTTTATTTCTGGGCCTAGCTTGATAAGGCTTATAATTAAAACTGATCAGATGATATGAAAGTTTTTCTTATCTTTCCTGCCTATGATATTGGTCTGAGGCTCTGGGATTTAATTCCTAGTTAGTTGGGCAATAGTTTGTTTGAAACTTATAGGATTAGAGGTTCTACTCTCTTTGAGAGATGTGCCCTGATCTGATAAGATCAAATGAATGATCTAAGTTGCAAAAGTAACACTGAACTCAGTGATGTTGGTCTGAGAGTTCAGTGCTTTTGGTTGAGCTTGATTTCTTATCTTATAATTGAAATCTCTAGGATAGATTCACCCCTCTTAGGAGATTATTGAGAGATCATTCCATAAAGCAACACATGCTTTTGTTTAAATAATATGATGAAATCATGTGATCGTTTTATGAGGCTCACCACAAAATTTGATGTTGGTGTAGTAGATTAATGATGATCTTGATCTTGATCTACTTTTGCTAAGCTCCTGAGCTTGCTCTTGAGCTTGCCTACTCCTCCTAGCTCCTAGGCTTGACCTTGCTGTCCACCAGATCCATCCCCCTCCTTATGTCACCATCCTGGTGATGTTTGGGTTGATCTGGGTGGTTTTATTTGGTTGATGTTCTTGGTTTAGCTGTTGTTTACCCTGGCTATGCTAGTGTGTTGTGTAGTGGACAGATGCACTGATGTGCTCCTCCACGGATGTGCTGTGGCTTTGTGATATTTGGCTGTGCTTGTGAGGTGGACAGCACACCATCTGCATGCTGGTGTGTGTCCAGCTTGTGTGCCTGCTATGCACTTGTGGATAGGTTCAGAAAATTTGAACTTACTATTACTAGCTTACTTTCACCCTGCAGGTGAATTGATCCCTTTTGGCTGTCATTTGCATTCTGGCTGTGAATTTATGAAAGATGAAATCTTTCATATTGGTGAAACTTGCCCCTTTATAACATTTCTCAATGATGAGTTTGTCAAGTGCATCTCACTGACATATCTGAGAGAAATATACTAACACTAATCTTATTTTGTTTCTATTTAACCTTTGTTTTGCAGGTTCAAAGATAAAGATGAAGATTTAGTGTAGATTTAGATATAGGATATTTAGTAGATGTAATTTTCTTATTCTTTTGTATTTTTTCTTTTATAATTCTTGTAATCTTTATTTTATTCAATTGTAATAAAGATTATATATTTATTAATAAAGAATATTCTTATTCTTTACTCTTTTGTAAATTGTGAAGTTTGGAATGACTTCAGTAGTTACATTCTTTGTAACTTGTTTATTTGCTAATGAAATAAATTTCATATTCAATATTGTTTTTGGAGAAGATTTAAGTTATAATACTTTTCTCTTAATTAATTTAAGATTCAAATCTTATATCAAAATCATTTAAATTATTATTCAAACACTCAAGTTTAAATTACAAAACACTTAATTTTTTTAAAATCCAAACTCATTTAAAACACACATTATTCCTTTAAGATCATATCAAAGTTTATAGCAATCCTCCTTTAAGACTAAACCTAATCTCAAAGTAAGAAAGAAACATTGATCACTCAAGGTTTTATTTGGCGAAAATTTTACCCACATTTTCACAAATAGATGCATGCAACAATTCATATTCCTAAATCTACCCTTCGTTAGGTTCCTAAATGCTGGGATGTTACAGACCCGAACCAAGAAACCGACGACGAGTCGGGTGGAAACCACCGTCCAAGCGGCCACGACAAAGGGAGACGACCTGAGCTACGATACAGCAACACTCGCCTCACCGGCAAGCGCCGCAGTGACGGGCGATTTGACTTTGTCGCCAACGCCGGCTACGCGCCACGCGACCCCAAAATTTTCTGCCGCGACGGAGGCCAACGGCGCGACAGTGGAAAGTACAAGGCAAGGACGAAATTTGACCCCGCGGCTCTCCTTAACCAGCCCTTTGTGTTCCACAGCAGGGAGGGGAAGCCCGCCACGCACACGACCGTCGACTGCCACTCCCTGAGGGAGATTGAGAAGGCACGACGCTCATGGGAAGACCCCAACAACCACCCGCCAAACGGTGGGACATTCGGCAATGAGGCCTGTTCGCTCCACACCTCCACACCTTCGCCATCAACGCGGTGTCCTAAGTCGACATCCCCCGCTTCCTCAACTGGTCCGAACAGCGGATCACCTGGAGCCGCGAGGACCACTCGCTGCGGATCGAATATCTGGGGCGAGTCGCCTTGGTGGTCAAACCCAAAGTGGGTGACTATTGGCTCCCCAAGACACTGATGGACGGCGGGAGCTCCATCAACATCCTCTACCTGGACATGTTCAGGAGACTGTAGCTCCCGCGGTCGATGATTGAGACGACCCACACCACCTTCCACGGCATCATCCCCGGTCGGAAGGCGTACCCGCTCGGCAAGGTGACGCTACCAGTCACCTTCGGCACTCCAGCAAACTTCCGCACCGAGCGGATCATCTTCGATCTGGTGCCCTTCAACAGCCCCTACCACTGCATCTTGGGGCGGCAAGCGTTCGCCAATTTCATGGCGGCGCCACACTATGCGTACAACGCGATGAAGCTCCCAAGGCCATGCATCATCATCACCGTCCACGGCGACCCCGATATGGCCACGGAGTGCGAGGCCAAGGGCGCCGAGATCGCCGATGCCGTCATAGCCGCAAAAGCCAACCATGCGGAGCAGCTCGCCAAGTACACGAGCGGGGTCGACAATGATGACCCCACAATACTCAAGAATCCCAACTCGAAGAATGGCGGCTCGAACGCATTCGAGGCCACCATCCACACTGCTCCGTTGAGCTGGTCCCAGGCGACTCCAGCTAGACGGTGACGATCAGGATGGGCATGAGCCTAGCATAGTAAAGCGCGCTCATCTAGTTCCTATGTGAGAATCACGACATCTTTGAACACCGTCTTCTCCTCGTCCTTCACTGCCATTTTGATCTGGTTGTAACCAGAGTAGGCGTCATGGAAACACAGTGACTCCAAGCCTGCGGTCGAGTCGATGATTTGATCGATCCGCGGGAGGATGAACTGCTCCTTTGGGCATGCGCTATTAAGGTTTGTGTAATCGATACACATTCTCCAGGTCCCTTTTTCTTCTCGACCAGGACTGGGTTTGCCAGCCGCTTGGAGTATTTGATTGGCCGTATGAAGCCTGCTGCAAGTAGATGATGCACCTCTTCAGCGATTGCTCGGCGTCGCTCTTCATTGAAGGGCCGCAACGACTGCTTGACGGGTCACGCTTTGGGGTCGGCGTTGAGTTTGTCCTCAGCGAGTTCCCTCGGGACACCAGGCATGTCAGATGCCTTCCATGATCATTCCATTTGGAGCATTCTGCTACACCGCCATGACGTTTGGCCTCAAGAACGCCAGAGCGACCTATCAGAGGTGCATGAAGGAGTGCCTTGCGAGCCAAATTGGCCGCAACATACATGTCTACATCGACGACGTGGTGGTGAAGTCCACTCGCCAGGGCGATCTACTCGCCGACCTAGCCGAAGCCTTCGCAAATCTGCAGAGGTACAAGATCAAACTCAATCCAGGAAAGTGCATCTTCCGTGTACCTACTGGACAGCTGCTGGGGTATGTAGTCTCCAAACGAGGCATCGAGGCGAACCCCACCAAGATCAACACGATCGCCCGGCTCGGCAAACCCGAGTGCCTGCGCAATATCCAGAAGTTGGCCGGACCAGTCACGGCTCTCAGTCGCTTCATTCCCCGGCTAGGCGAGAAGGCAATGCCTCTCTACCCCCTAATGCGCAAGAACCCCACGTTCCAATGGGACAAGGAGGCAGATGACGCACTCCACACACTCAAGGAAGTGCTACTCGCGGCCCCGCTACTCGTCGCCCTCGTCGACAAGGAGCCCATGCTCATTTACGTCGCGTCTTCCGAATGAGTCGTCAGCGCCGTCATGGTCGTCGAACGACCAGAAGATGGCAAGGAGCGACCGGTGCAATGAACTGTCTACTACATCTGCGAAGTCCTCACCGAGTCGCGACAACGCTACCCGTAGTACCAGAAGTTGGTATATGCGGTCTTCCGAGCCAAGCGGCGACTGCCGCACTACTTCCAGGAGCACCCAATCACGGTCGTCTCCTCAGCGCCCTTGCAGGACATCATCCGCAACCGCGAAGCGACTGGACGAGTCGCTAAGTGGGCCGTCGGGATCGGAGTCCACAACATCAGGTACGAGCCCCATAAGGCAATCAAGTCGCAGGCCCTGGCGGACTTCCTCGCCGAATGGGAGGAGGCGCAGCAGCCGGAGAAGTTGCCATACCTCCACTACTGGTCGCTACACTTTGACGGGTCCAAGAACATAGAGGGCGCAGGGGCATGGATCATCCTCACGTCTCCCAAGGGCGACAAGCTGCGCTACGTCCTGTACCTTGACTTCACCCCCTTCACCAACAACATGGCCGAGTACGAGGCCCTCCTCCACGGCATGTGAGCGGCAAAGGAGATGAACATCTGCACTGCTACGGCGACTCCGACCTCGTCGCCGGACAAGTCGCCGGCACCTGCGACGCTGTCTCCCCCACCATGGCGGCATACCGCCAAGCAGTGGACCAGCTGGGGGGCCACTTCGTCGTCTACTCCGTCGAATGGATCGATCGGCACAAGAACGAAGAGGCTGACACCCTCTCTCAGATCGAGTCGGCTCGCCACACGCCACCCGCCGGCGTCTTCCTTGACACCATCACCAAGCCATCCATCTCTCCCCCGAGGGAGATCGACCTCGGGATACCGCTGCAACCAGAACCAGCCTTAGTCGCCATGATCGCGGAGCCAAGCGACTGGACTGCGCCATACGTCGCCTACCTAGAAGGAAGGACCCTACCCGCGGATGAGACGGAGGACTGCATGATAGTACGCCGCTGCAAATTCTTCGTCATCATTAATAGCGAACTACACAAGCGTAGCATGACCGGCGTGTTCCAACATTGCGTCTATTGGGAATATGCCCTAGAGACAATCATGTATGATGAGTTTTCCCATTGTATTCAGAAAGATATTCAGTTGTCCTTGTATAAACATCTAATGTGTATCATTGAATATGTGATTCGATTGTGGAACTATACATTCATGTTGTTTGTACTAAATATCCTTGGTCATTGAGGTTGTGCTGGACACACAACTTAGACCAATGTGAAACTTGTCTTGATGACTCGATTCCACTTGTCATGGGCATGGAGATGCTCTTCCAACTTACACAGACTCGGCTAAAGAGTTTAGCGAGTCAGATTGACCCATATTGAGGTACAATGAACAAGTTGTCATTTGTATATCTCAATCAATGTAATCCTTAGACCTGAGGTTATTGCATAGTCCGAGTTGAGGATCATCGACTTAGGTTCTGTCAAACGCTGATCCGTATGAAGAGAATATGTCCTGAGAGGCAATAATAAAGTGTTTATTATGTGTATTCCAAGTATATGATAGATGTTTATTTTGCATGCTATAATTTTATTAATACGGAAACATTAATACATGTGTGTTTAATAAACAAACAGAAAGTTCCTAGTTATGCCTCTCTCATAAACTAGCTCGTTGATTAACAAGATGATCAAGATTTCCTGATCATGGACATTGGATGTTGTTAATAACGGGATCACAACATTAGTGTAATGGTGTGATGAACATTCATCCGAAGTATAGCATTACGATCAAAGTCATTGAGTTTATATTGCTATAACAACTTACGAAGTGATCCTAATCCTAAGACCATGAGATCATGTCAATCACTAACACCGGAAGAGTTTCTTGATAACATCAAACGTCACACCGTAACAGGGTGATTATAAAGATGGATTCAGAACTAATAAAGTGTTATGTTGAGGTTCATGGATCGAGAGTGGAATTTGTTCATCCCGATGACGGATAGATATACTCTTGGCCCTCTCGGTGATATCACATTGATTAGCTTGCAAGCAAGTGATTTGATCACTAGAATGTTATATCACGGGAACGAGAAAAGAGTGCATGTCAGTAACGAGATCAAACTAGGTATGGAGATACCGATGATCGAATCTCGGACATGTAATATATCGTGAAACAAAGCGATTAAGATACTAGCGTAAAAGGTTCCGACGATCACAAGAAAGTCATCGTTGAATGTGTGGGAGTCAGTATGGGTCTCCAGATCCCGCTTCTGATTATTGATCCGAGAGGGGTCTCGATCATGTCCGCATTATTCACGAACCGTAGGGTGACACACTTAAGAGACACCGACATCCAATTGGAGCAAAAGTTTCATGCCGAAAGAATGAACAAGCGCAGGAATTTATTTCACTAGATACCGAAACAGGTTTTCGGGTGAAATTGCATAAAGTGGTTATGCATGTGAAATATAATTCTAGCAAGGGGTTATTTGTGAATGTTTGTCATTAAAGTAATTGAAAAAATTCTGAATAAAATAAAAGAGTTTTATTTAATGAGAGTTTGCATTAAATTTGGTGGAAATTTAATGGGAATTTTGAGTGGGTTTTTGAGTGGAGAAAATTGAAGGGCCATTTTGTGAGTGGAGTGTCCACCCACATGAATGAAGGAGGGGAGGGGGCAGCCCCCATGGCCGGCGGCCACCCCCTTGGGTGCCCCCTCCTCCTATAAAAGGCACCCCTCTCCTCACTTCTCACACACACCTCCTCGTGAAGGATCTCTCTCCCCCTCTAGAATTTATCCCCCATGGTCTCGGACTAGCGATATACATGTTCCCGGTGGCTATTCGGCAAGAAAGAGTTGTTCTTACGCTGCATCGCTGGAGCGAGGAGGCGGAGGTTGCTCGGTGCCTCGGACGTGTGTGCGAGCACGGATGCGCCGCTAAGTTGCGGTGCTAAGGACTTCTTCTCGATCTTGAGATCGGCAAGAGATCGTCTACATCAACCACGAGTTTAACTCGTTAAGCTTTGTCGGTCTTCAAGGGTATGTTCTCTACGGATATACATCTGCTCGTTGTTTGTATCTAATAGATAGATCTTGGTACATAGTTCACATCGTAGGAAAATTTTTGTTTTCTATGATGCGAACCCTACACCGTAACTGGGCAGTTATAAAGTCAGAGTTCGGGTCGACTGAGAATCAAGCTGCGTGATGTGAATAACCAAGATGAGATTTTGCCCCTCCACTCGGAGAGATATTATCTGGGCCCTCTCGTGAGATATGATTCGGAAAGCATGGCCATGCATGACTCGGTTAAGTGTTAACCGAGGCGATCGACTAAGAGTTAGTCGGGTGAATCACTTATCTCGGATCGAGATGAGAGTCGGACTATTTAAGGGATGACAATTATTCTCCTATAGTCTGACAAGGTATATCGTGAGGCAAAAGGGACTCAGACGCAAGTCACATTGGAAAGGCAAGTCGTCATGACTCTTTGGTACTTGGGAGTCGGCACGTTCTGCTAGGAGCCGCTACCGACTGATCGATTGAGAGTCGGACTCCAATCATGTCCAAGTAGCCATGAGCCTGCGAGGTCACACACTTAAGAGCGGGAGCAAGTTTGGATTGGATCTGAACTGGAAATCTGGTTGGGTTGGACCCGAGCCTGATTTGTACTGAGTCAGTGAGTTGGACTCACAGGGACTAACATTATATGGGCTATAGTGAATGGGCCGCGCGAGCAGAGCCCATGTTCACTCCCTATATATAGTGGAGCACCGTAACCTAGAAAGGTTAATCGTTGTTCGGTTAGGTCATTCCATGTGTTGGAAACCCTTGCTCCACAGCAGTCCTGCCACCGTAACGAATCTAGCAGTTCGCCGTCGGCGCTCCTCCTTGTACGTGTGGATACTAGCAGAGGTGGTGTACGATCAACACCAGGACGATTGGATCGCAAAGGACTGCACTGCATCAACTGATGCGCTTCATCAGTAATCCGCAATTGCGCGTCTAGTGGTAAACCTCGTGGCCTTCTACCTCAGCTAGATCTTGGGATCACCACGTTAGAGGGAATATTTTGTTTTATCTCTGCGTGGCCCAACAGCGTCCAACCCACGGAGGGTCGTAAGATCCTCCAAGACATCCACGCCGGCGACTACGGCCACTACGCTGGCACCCCGTCCCTAGTCAGCAAGGCCATGCGACATGGCTTCTACTGGCTCACCACACACGCCGACGTGGTCGACATCGTCCAACGCTGCGTCGGGTGCCAGAAGTACGCCAATCAGACTCACGTGCCAAGCTCGGCGCTCAAGACCATCCCCATCACCTTGCCATTCGCCGTGTGGGGCATGGACATGGTGGTACCCTTCAAGAAGGCCCCCTCCGGCTACACCCACCTCTTAGTCGCAATTGACATATTCACAAAGTGGGTGGAGGCCAAGCCAGTCCGCAAGTGCGACGGGAAGACCGCCGCCAAGTTCCTACGCGAGCTCATATATCGCTACGGGTTCCCGCATAGCATCATCACGGACAACGGCACCAACTTCGCCAACAGGGCCATGGCCGAATTCTGCGAGGAGCACAACATATGGCTCGACCTCTCCTCAGTCGCCCACCCGGAGTCCAACGGCCAGGCGGAACGCGCTAACCAGAGCATCCTACATGGCCTGAAGCCGTGACTATAGGTCCCCCTCGAGCGAACTCCGGTATGCTGGGTCGAAGAACTCCCTCCATCATCTGGGGCATCCGCACCTCCATCAACAGGTCGGCTGCGTTCACCCCCTTCTTCATGGTGTACGGCGCTGAAGCCGTCATGCCGACTGACCTCGAGCATGACTCGCCTCGGGTCGTCAACTATGCGGAGGGCGACAACGGGCTTGCACGCCAATATGGAGTCGACCAGCTCGACGAGGCACGCGACCTAGCTCGCTCCCGCACTGACATCTACCATCAAGGACTCCGCCGCTACCACAGCCGCCGAGTCCGAACTCGCACCTTCCAGGAAGGCGACCTGGTCCTACGGTTGATCTAAGACAAGAAGGGCATGCACAAGCTCTCTCCCCCGTGGGAGGGACCTTTCACCATAGGGAGAGTCCTGGGCAACGACGCCTACTACCTCATAGATGTCCGAGGCGACAGACAGCTCGACGTCAAGCGGCCGTGGAATGTAAACC
The DNA here is from genome assembly GCA_916181665.1 of Avena sativa. NCBI lineage: Eukaryota > Viridiplantae > Streptophyta > Magnoliopsida > Poales > Poaceae > Avena > Avena sativa. Next base: position 143,345,242 of record OV702285.1, on the reverse strand, counting down.
TCCTAAGGAAGTTCTACACATAGAACTCCAACATGTACTCCCCCCGCTATGAAATAAAGAATAACGGTTCGCACAAATTGTGTCTACTCTCAATATCTTGTGACACTCACACTCGTAAAAACAGCTTTACGCTACCTGCGGAAGTCAACCCTTAGTTACACGACCGGCATGGCTAAGTAGTGTGATACAAGGGCGCCGATAATTTTTGGGCCTTATGTCGTCCACGAAAATGCCAACCCGGAGACCCATCGGAGTCACCACGCTCCACTGGCTCGCCGGGCCAAGACAACCGCATTTGCTTCCCACAGAGACCCAGTCCTCCACATCCTTGGCGCAGCGACCCGAACGGTCAAGTACCACGCTCGGGGACTGACTCAGTCCAAACCCATGCGTCTAGGGAAAACACCAAGTATGGGAGCGCGCCCTGGACTCGCCACGCGTCTGATTCTCCGAGTCAGGTGGAGAAACGCGCCAAAAACAACGCGCCTCGTCCTCACATACCTTGGGCGCGCGACTAGAACGGCTAAGTTCCACGCTCGAGGACTCGTCCAACCGACACCATTCACGTCCGGGAAAACGGCTAAGTATAGAGCATCCGTTGGGGTCGCCATGGGACTGGCTTTCCAAGCCACAACGAGTGGACCTAATCTAAAAAATAGCATAACAACAAGCATACACACAAATAAATGAGGTAAACCCCACAAAGGGTGGACGCGCTCGGGGACTCGCACAACACAACAAATCCAATCAAAACGAAACTGACAAAAGCATTCATGCATTCCTTCCAGCAACAAAATTTGTTCACTTACAAGGGCAGGCACATGTTACTTTACAACTAATGCCAATCGGCAAACTGGTCTACTCCGCAGGCTTCAACGATGACGCGCCACCACTTCCGCGGACTCGGATGAAGGGAACCCACGTGTTTGACGGATATGTTGTCAAGGTGCCTGCCATCGCCGATCGGAACGGCTGCTTCACCTTGAAGTCGCGATTTGCCGGCTCTGCGTCATTCAGGGCGATGATTGTCTCCTGGTACGGCAGGAAGTTGCCCATCGCCAACACCCGATCAGAGTAGACCGCGGCTTGGTCAGTTAGCTTCAGCACGTCGGAGATCTCGACCGCGCCTGTCGCCGAAGGGTACTCGCTGGTGACGTCGTCAAGGTCGAAATCGTCGGGGAAGTGCGCGAGCCCAAGGCTCAGCACAGTCACAGCTCCATGACGAAAAGCTGACCGCGACATGAACTCCACAACCGATGGAGCCTTCTCCAGATAGCGCCAGACTTTGGTGAGTTCGCTGGGGATCACCTCCGTCGGAAAGATCTCCTGAAGATATGCGCGGATGCAAGTCGCCGAGAGCGCGACAGAGTCCACCAGCATGGTGACACACTGTCGCACGTCGGCTTTGTTGTCAAGAATCTTCCCTGCGAAGCACAAGAAGCTCAAAATCAGTAGGGCGGAACAACGCAAAGGCGACTCGCATGCTCGGGGACTCGCCAGACCAACCACATGGAAGGCAAAGAAACTCACCAATCAAGGGACGACAGCACCCCGTAATGAAGTCCTGAAGACTTGACAAGTCGGTCTGCAGCCCCGCGATGAGAACATCCGACACCTTCCTTTCTTTGGCCGCGGCAACGACAGCCGCTTTGGCTCTCTTGTCCACCAAGGTCGCCTCCGCTTTGAGCTCCAGCTCAACCACTCGCTTCCGTGGCGGTCAACGACGACTGGGCAGTTGCTAATTCGCTCGCAGGGACCAAACCCTCGCGAGCCTTGTCCACCGCTTCCGCATTACCCTCTACATCAACACAAGCGTAAGTACGAAATCAGGAAACGACACCCGTGGAGAAGGGCCTCTCAAATCATTACCAGCAGCTGCTCGAAGTTGTTCGTTCACCTCTCACATGGAGCGGAATTCCTTCTCCAGACGCTCCTTGGCGGCCAATCGCTCCACCAACTCGCATTGGAGGCCCTGCACAGAAAAGGCAAACGTCAGCAAAACATTACAAAAATTTCCTAAGTGCCTAGCCGATGAAATTCAGCGACTAGCCACTCGGGGACTGGATAGCAAAGAAGTTACTAAGAATCTGCCCGCTGAAATTGAGCGACCAGATCCTCGAGGACTGGACATACCTGGATGGCCGCACCCAGCATATTGTGCAGCTCGACCGCATCCACCTACGGGAGCACGAGAGGTGTGCGCCCGCGACGCTGCTCTCGACCTCCGAGCCCAAAACGTCAGGCACCTGGGCCGACTGTGTCGACGCACTCGCAGTGGAGTCCCTTGCCATAAAGTGAGTGAAGGTCGCCACCGCCGCTCGCACAACACTCGTCAACGGGGCCGTCGCCCCGACCAATGCCACAACTTCCACTCGTTGTGACATCGCGTCCGTTACGGCCTTCACGGCTGCATCCACTCCAATTGGAGCCCCACTAGGGGCGTCGAATGGTTCGTCCGAGATCATGACGACCTCGTCGCCCTTTGCTTTCTTCTCGCCCTCAGCAGGCGCCTCGATCTCATCGCCCTTCCTCTTCTTCGAGGGGTCGTCCTCCGCCCCTGGGGTACCTATCGGAACCTTAGCCACCGAGGGGTGACCGATTTTATTCATGACAGACCTGCAAAATGACATCATCAGCAAGCTCACCAGAGAAGTACAAGCCAGTCGCTAAAAGGAATACGCCGAAAACACTTACGTGGTGACTGGGATGAAGCGTAGGCCGGTGCAGATACTCACCGGCTTCTCCAACTTTGGCCCCTGATTCCGGCTGAGACTCGTCTCGAACAGGCTTGGAGCCCATGACACGGAGGCCTTCTTCGATGATGAAGCCGTGGTAGGAAGCTCCATGACGGTCGACGTAGGTGCCTCCCTTGGTGGCGATTCCCCCGCAGGTGGGGTGGCCTCGAGCCCGGCGACTGTGGAGAAGGGTTGTGGGAGCGATGCCAGCGGCACCTCATCTTCCACCACGGCCGTGCCAGCCACCACAGTCGCCTGCACTGGCGCGCTGGCCCCGTCCTCGCTGGCCGTGTTGGTCGCTTTGGAGCTGGTCACAGACCGAGGCGGCGACACCACTTTGGCTGCCCCCTTCTTCTTCTGTGGTGACTTGTTCTTCTACGGCGTGGCCACGCGCTGGGAAGTGTGTTTGGGGGCCTCGTCGTCACCCTCGTCGTGATCTTCGAGGATCTTGTTGGCCTTGAGCTCGCGTTGTTGTTGCCCGCGGGTCTTCCGAACGTGGGTGCGGCAACCTCCACGACTTCATCGTCATCGTCATCACCTCCGATGTTGCCCTTGTCGGAGGAGGACTCGCTCTCTTCCTCAACGGACTCGCTCGAGTTTTCATCGTTAGCGGGTGGAAGCCAACCTTCCACCACTTGGAATAGCTACACGAATGACACATGGCCAGTAAGGCCGCGACTACAATTCTAGGACTGCGAAATAGACAAGGGAGAGTATACTTACCGGTGGTGCCTTGCGCTTCATGGTGCATGGGGGAATCCCGGCCTTCGAGTCGACATATTCTATGTCAGTAATCTTCTTCAGCTCGAGGGCGTAGTCGGCAGCTCTCCACTTAGCGGTGCAGGACTTGGTCGCGCCGTCCTTGCCCGTGTACTCGTAAATCCAATGGGCGCGTCTGGCCAGAGGCACCAGCCGCCGCCCGAGCCAAAAATTGTACAAGTTGATGGTTTGGAGGCCCTTCTTCTTCAGTTGGCGGATCATCGTCAACATTTCATCGACCACCATTCGCTGGTCGTGCAGGAGCTTGGCGACTTGAAGGCGACGCGGCTCGGGCCGGTCGACGGAGTACATCAGAAGCGCCACCTCGTCGTCCGGTGTCGACTCGCACACGTAGAACCAATGTTTCTTACATTCGTTTGCCGCCTTCTTCAGCAGCATAAGATCGAGGAAGGAGGCCTTGGACTTCAGCTGGAAGGTGAGGTTGCCCGCAGCTAGAATCAGGCCGCATGCCCCTTCGCGTCCAATCCGCCCGTGGAATAGATCCTGCCACATGGGGAAGTACGGGCGGCAGCCCAGATAGCACTCGCAAAACGCCACGAAAATGGCAAGTTGCTCGATGCTGTGCGGCCCCAGATATGACGACTGGATGTCATAGTATGCGCAGAAGCGATGGAAGAAGATCGAGGTGGGGAAGCCGAGCCCCCTCTCCAAGTGGCTGGTGAAGCAGATAAACTCCCCGGCGCACGGATTCGGTACCACCTCTCCGGCCGCGGGGATTCGCCATCTCCCGGCACGAAGAATTCCCGCATCCTTGAACGATTTCAACAACGTCTTGGTGCACTTGAATCTTCCCCATGGATCTATTGGAGGTGCCGTCGATCGGAGGATCTGGGATCGCAGGGTCGCTCTGGGTCGCTACAGAGGAACAGAAGATTGGGAGACGCACGAAGTCAGAAGGAATGTGGGGAATGATTGTTCTTCACCCGTCACTCTCCTTATATTTGACCAAGATTGATGGTCCACCTTCGCCTAATCGACCTGCCAACCGCAGCGATTCAACTACTCGCCGACCCATTCACCATAGCTGCGATTCGACTATTCGCCAACCCATTGATACGTCGGAAATGTATCTATAATTTTATTGCTCCATGCTTGTTTAGTATCTACTTTTCTTTGCTTTGTCTACACTTTGAGGTGTTTTTATATATTTTCTGGAACTAACCTATTAACCAGTTGCCACAGTGCCAGTTTCCTGTTTTCTTCTGTTTTTTGGTTCCAGAAAGGCAGAAAATCAATATTCTCGGAATTGTACGGGACAAAAGCCAAAGTCAATATTTTACGGTGGGCATCATGAAGTCCAAAGGGGAGACGGAGAGGCGAACCAGGGCCACCAAACCCCCCTTAGGCGCGGGTGGGCCCTACCCCGCGCCTGGGTAGGGTGTGGGCCATCTGGCCGCCTCCTAGCCTCGCCTCTTCGCCTATAAGAAGCCCTGATGTAGAAACCCTAGAGACCCGATCAAAACTCCACGAAACCTTCTGTAGCCGCCACCGTCGTCCCTAGATCGAGGGGGGATCTGAAGCTCTTCTCGGCACCCTGCCGGAGGGGAGATCATCCCGGATGCCTTCTTCTTTGGCATGATGTGTGAGTAGTTCCACCTTGGACTATGGGTCCATTTAGTAGCTAGATATGGTTGTATCTCCTCCTTGTGCTTTCATGTATAGATCTTGTGAGCTCCGTTTGTAATCAAGATCTAATCTATTTGTAATCATGCATGTTGTGTTTGCGGGGATCTGATGGATATTGAGATTACTATGTCAGATTGATTAATGGTTTTGTCTATTTGATTCTATCATGTCTGTGTTGTTTGTGATCTTGCATGCTCTCCGTTCTTAGTAGCTATCTTTGCCAAGTAGTTGCTAGTGACTCCAAGAGGGGGTATTTATGATCGATAGTGGGTTCAAGCCTCTAGTTTTCAAGGGAAGTGACAGAAATCTCTTCGGTTGTAGATGTGCTATTGCTACTAGGGAGAAAACAACGGTCTCTTGTTCATAGAACAAGTGGATTGTTTACCTTACACACTTTGCTTAAAGTAGTTGTCTGTTGCTTGCAACTTAATACTAGAGGGGGTTCGGAAGAAAACCTGAAGGTGGACTTCTAGTCATAGATGCAGTTGGATGGCGGTCTATGTATATTGTTGTATTGCCCAATCGAATCTCATAGGATCTTTTTGTCTGGTATTGCATTGATATGCCTTGCTCAGTTCCTATCAATTGCCCTGCTGTAATTTGTTTACCCTTCATGCCATGTTGTTTATCAAGGAGATAACCTCTAGTGAACTATAGACCCCGGTCCAATCTTTACCATTGATAAATCTTCCACTGTTACCTGTTTACTTGCTACAAACCATCACCTTCCACACAATACGTTTAATCCTTTGTTACAGCAAACCGGTGAGCTTGACAATCTCACTGATTCATTGGGGCAAAGTCTTGAGTTTGTGTTGTGCAGGTCTCCGTGTTTCTTACAACATCTGTGTGTCGTTTCCTTCCTCCTACTGGTTCGATAACCTCGGTTTCTTACTGAGGGAAAACTTGGTACTATACTGCTTCACACCTTGCTCTTGGGGTTCCCAACAGGCTCCATGTCAACCACGCGTATAGCCATCTAGTCTTTCTAGCGCCGTTGCCGGTGAGGCTAAGGACGTCTAAACAAGAGGAGTCCTCCACTTCCTTTCTCTTTACTTTGTTTTTAGTTTGCTTAGTTTCTTTTGCTTGGTTTTGTTTGCCTCTTTTCAAAAACTTCAAAATAAATTAGTTTAGTTTGGTTTGCTTTCTTTATTCAAAAACAAAAAAATTAGTTCCTGCTCTAGCTGCTGCTGTTTTTGGCTTGCCCACCTTTGCCAAAATGAACTCCGCTCAGAACACCAAGTTGTGTGACTTCAATAGCACAAACAACAATGATTTCCTTAGCACTCCTATTGCTCCACCTGCTCCTGATGATACTTTTTATGAAATTAAGCCTGCTTTGTTGAATCTTGTGATGAGAGAGCAATTTTCTGGTGCTAGTTCTAATGATGCTGCTGCCCATCACAATAATTTTGTTGAACTTTGTGAGATGCAAAAGTATAAGGATGTAGATGGAGATATTATTAAGCTCAAGTTGTTTCCTTTCTCCTTGAGAGGGAAAGCTAAAGAATGGTTATTATCCTTGCCTAGAAATATTATTGATTCTTGGACTAAGTGCAAAGATGCTTTTATTGGAAAGTACTATCCTCCTGCTAAGATTATATCTATGAGAAGTGAAATTATGAAATTTATACAACTTGATAATGAACATGTTTCTCAAGCTTGGGAAAGAATGAAATCTTTGGTTAAGAATTGTCCCACTCATGGACTCACTGCTTGGATGATTATCCAGACTTTTTATGCAGGTTTGAACTTCTCTTCAAGAAACCTATTGGATTCAGCTACTGGAGGTACTTTTATGGGCCTCACTTTGGGTGCTGCAAAAAAGCTCCTTGACAATATGATGGTTAATTACTCTGAATGGCATACTGAGAGAGCTCCACATGGTAAGAAGGTAAATTCTATTGAAGAAACCTCCTCTTTGAGTGATAAGATTGATGTTATTATGGCTATGCTTGTTAATGGGAAAGCTCCTCTAGATCCTAATAGTGTTCCCTTAGCCTCTTTGGTTGCTCAAGAAGAGAAAGTTGATGTGAACTTCATTAGAAACAACAATTTCAACAACAATGCCGATAGGAATAATTTTGGTGGTAACAACAATTATAGGCCTTACACTCCTAATAATGGAAATGCTTACCATGGTAGATCTGAAATACCTAGTGAAGATAGGATTCTAGAAGTTGAAAGATCCACTAAAAACTTTATGCAGATGCAATATGAGCAAAACAAGATTTTCACTAAAACAATGGAAGAACAATCTGTTATCTTGAAAAACATTAGTCATCAGCTTGAGAATATGAATAGAGAAATTCCTAGTTTACAATCAAAAAATTTAAGTGCTGAGAAGAATATTTCCTCTTTGTCTGAAGCACAGTCCTCCTTGATTAATAAAATGGCTGCTAAACCTGAAACCATGGAAAATTCCTTTGCTGCTACTCATGCCATACAAGTTACTATTGATGAAAATGTTAGGTTGTTGGCTAAACTTCATGCTAAGTGGGAAAGGGAAGCTGAAATTGATAGAAACAATAGTGTGTGCACCATCACTAGAATGGAGACCACTAAACCACAAGAAGTCCCTATTCCTCCTCCAACAATGCCTAATCCTAATGAGTCTACTACTAGTGATACTAAGTTTGATTTTGATATTGATGGTTGCAATATTTATGAAGTGATTCTGTTCGTACAAAAGCTTGCTAGAAGTCCTGATGCTAGTGATATGCATGTTGCTTTCACCAAACACATTACAAATGCTCTTGTTAAGATTAAGTAAGAGAAGCTAAAACACAAAGCTTCTATTCCTAGGAAAGTAGAAGATATTTGGGAACCCATTATTAATATACAAGTGAATGACTTTGATCTCAAAGCTTCATGTGATCTTGGTTCTAGTGTCTCTATTATGCCTAGGAAGATTTATGAAATGCTTGATTTGCCACCTTTGGAAGATTGTTATTTGGATGTTACACTTGATGATAATGCTAAGAAGAAACTAATGTGGAGTATTAATGATGTCCTCATTATGGTTAACAATGCGTATGTCCCTATTGATTTCTATGTTTTGGATGTTGAATACAATGCCTCTTGTCCTATTACTTTGGGAAGACCTTTTCTTAGAACTGTTGGTGCCATCATTGATATGAAAGAAGGCACCATTAAATATCAATTTCCATTCAAGAAAGGTATTTAACACTTCCCTATGAGGATAGAGAAGTTGCCTTTTGCTCCTCCTTTGAAAGCATGATTTGATGTTAATGCTTCCTCATTTGAAAATACTTGATTTCTTCCTTCTTGTGCCTAACTTAAAGGCGTTAAAGAAAAATACTTGTTGGGAGATAACCCAAAAGTTTCCTTGAGTCTTGGAAGTTATTACTTCAGTAATGACCTCTCCTTATCCTTTTTGTTTGCTTTTTGTGCCAAGAATGACATCTAATGGAAGGGAAGTAAGATTTGGGGAGTTGTTGTCCCGAAACAGATTTTTGTCCTCTACCATAAATATTCGTGAGGAGTCTCTATAAGTCGGATTGAGCTGAAAATTTACGAATAAATCCCCCAATATGTTAGATAACTTTCGTTAGTTCAACACTTTTTTATTTGATGAACAGAATATTTTTGAAAAAATCGATTTCTACCTGCTGGTCTGTTTTGACAGATTTCTGCCATTATTTGCATTTGCTTCTTATTGATTCCTTTTTGAGTTCTCTTTTGGGGATTTGAGCTTTTTTAAGGAGTTACTACAGTAGCTTGTGTTTTTAGTGAAAAGTTTTGCTGTTCCAAAGCTAAATCCAAAGGTCTATTATCTTTTGAATACACTAATGTTGCTAATGAAGATTGTGTGAAGTTTTGTATGAAGGAAAAATTTAAGGGGTAGAGAGAGAATGATGTAATGAGATGAAGAATGGACAAAATATCAATCTTGGGGATGCCACCCCGGTGTCACCCTAAGAAATATCCAAGAGGTACAAACGTCAAAGATTGGGGATGCCCAAGGCATCCCCTTCTTCATCTATAAAAAGTTCAGGTCTTTCTAGACACTTTGTTTTTAATGTTTCATGCACTATTGTGTTATTCTTGGACCGTCTTAGTTTCCGTTTGATTTGCTTAGTTTTTTTAGTTTGCTTAATTGAAGTAGTTTGAACCCCCATTCTTGCTGTGTTGTTTCAAATAAGTTGCTTGGTATTCGAAAGGAGTAGAAACTTCTTGCTTGATAAGTACAAGAGGAGCTTGCATTGACCGTGACTTAGACTTTAGCATGACATGCTAGGTGTTGTTTTGACCTTATTCTTAGTGATTATTGCTGTAGCATGTCTTGTTTCAAACAATTGGGATTGCTTAGTGTGCCTTGAAAGAATTATGTGTTGTTTTAGCACACAAAAGCATAGTATTGTGGTATTCTCCTTTAATGATTTGTTTGGGTTGACTTGGCACATGCTTACACCATGTTATGACTGTGAACAAGTCACCATAGCCTCTATGATCATTTAGTCCTTGACTTGTAGTACCACTCTATGCTTTGATTAGTAATGTTTTGTTGCTCCGCATGATTATGGCCATTATAGCTCTCTTAGTTGGTTGCTCCCAGTCTTTTGCTAGCCTCCACTTGTATAAGTAAGCTCTAATCATGCTTCCAAACTCCCAACAAACCAAGTTATTCCAAAGTGTCCACTATAAAATCCTATGCATGGTGTGTTACACCATTCCAAGTATTTTCTTGTTTTCAGCTATCTTCCAATTAAAAAAGTATTTTGTTATGTGAAAACTTAGTGATTAAAGCCCTCACGAACTTGATGGCACACTTTATATTCTTTGCTCCTAATGAACTTGAACCATTGTGTCATCTCTGTTGTATATGCTTGCACTTATAAGTTGGAATTAGCAGAACCGTGCTGTCATGGGGAACGTTTTCAACATTGCACTTGTACTTTGTACATAGTTGATATCATGCTCTTTTGTTTATGGATGTCACCGGTGTGAAATAAAGAGGGATCTTGTAATTCCATGGAGTTATGTATTTTGTGTTAGAGAAACACCTGGGCCGCTAGCCTAAGCGATGCCTAATCATGGTGGAAACTTGTAGCATCACCATAATGAGCTATCTGTGAATCATCCTCAATAAAAAGCTATGCACATAGTAAATAAAAAGATGGCTGAGATGCTCATTGTCTGCTTGCCTTGTCATTTTGGTTATGGGATAGCTCATGTACCATGTGCAAGGGGTACCCCGTTTTTGGTTCTCTATGATACACATGTACTTACTATGACAAGAACTTACAGGTGACTGAAGTTGAGTAGCATGAGGTGTGGCCCTCGTATTCAAAGGACTTGAGATTGCCAACTTATACTGTGTCAAGCATATACTCCATAGTTTGTTCACTTTAACCTTAATCACTTCAAGATGCTTATGATAGTGGCAATGAGGGCTGAAAGCTAACAAGTACCATAATTTTTGGAAGCTCTTTTTGAAACTTGAAATCCCTGCTTCCCTTTATGAAGGGCCTTTATTCCACCATTATTTGAGTCTCCACCTTCTATCCTTTAGGTACCATTAAGAGACCTTAGTTGCCATTCTGTGTGCAGTGTCCCAAAACTTATTGATTGATGCATATTGTGATATTCCTTGTTCTTGTGATTTTTGTTTCTAGTCATTCTTATGAACTTTGAAGGTGTCCTATGCATATATTTGCTACTCCATGAGGGACAAGCTGAATGCCACTATGCCATGTTTTTTGTATGTGAAACAAACAAATGTTTTTCAATGCATGTTATTCATGATCTTTGTTTGTAGCCTTTCATGTTGCATGCATAGTTCCTTTGTATTATTGTTAGAACTCCATCTTTCATGCACATGTTTAGAGTTCTTTTATCCCAGGTTTCAATGCTTGCAAATGGTTTGAGCTTGGTTTTGACGATGCATGTCTCCTCAAAAATTATTCTTTTACCACTTACCTACTCGAGGACAAGCAGGAGTTAAGCTTGGGGATGCTTGATACGTCGGAAACATATCTATATTTTTTGATGCTCCATGCTTGTTTAGTATCTACTTTGCTTTGCTTTGTCTACACTTTGAGGTGTTTTTATATCTTTTATAGAACTAACCTATTAACAAGTTGCCACAGTGCCAGTTGCCTGTTTCTTCTGTTTTTTGGTTCCAGAAAGGCAGAAAAGCAATATTCTCGGAATCGGACGGGACAAAAGCCAAAGTCAATATTTTACCGTGGGCGACACGAAGCCAGAAGACGAGACGGAGGAGCGCCACATGGCGGCCAGACCTCCCCTAGGCGTGGGTGGGCCCACCCCGTGCCTGGGTAGGGTGTGGCCCCCCTGGTGGCCCTCCTGGCTCGCCCCTTCGCCTATAAGAAGCCCCCGATGCAGAAACCCGAGGCACCCGATCAAAACTCCATGAAACCTTCTATAGCCGCTGCCACCATCGTCCCTAGATCGGGGGATCTGAAGTTCTTCCCGGCACCCTGCCGGAGGGGAGATCATCCCGGAGGCCTTCTTCTCCGGTATGAAGCGTGAGTAGTTCCACCTTGGACTACGGGTCCATGTAGTAGCTAGATGGTTGTATCTCCTCCTTGTGCTTTCATGTATAGATCTTGTGAGCTCCGTTCATGATCAAGATCTAATCTATTTGTAATCATGCATGTTGTGTTTGTGGGGATTCGATGGATATTGAGATTACTATGTCAGCTTGATTAATGGTTTTGTCTATTTGATTCTATCATGTCTGTGTTGTTTGTGATCTTGTATGCTCTCCGTTGTTAATAGCTATCTAGTCCAAGTAGTTGCTAGTGACTCCAAGAGGGGGTATTTATGCTCGATAGTGGGTCCATGACTCTAGTTTCCAAGGCAAGTGACAGAAATCTCTTCGGTTGTAGATGTGATGTTTCCACTAGGGACAAAACAACGGTCTCTTGTTCATGGAACAAGTGGATTGTTTACCTTACACACTTTGCTTAAAGCAGTTTTTGTTGCTTGCAACTTAATACTGGAGGGGTTCGGATGATAATCCGAAGGTGGACTTCTAGTCATAGATGAAGTTGGATGGCGGTCTATGTATATTGTTGTATTGCCCAATCGAATCTCATAGGATCTTTCTCTGGTATTGCATTGTTATGTCTTGCTCAGTTCCTGTCAATTGCCCTGCTGTATTTGTTTACCCATCATGCCATGTTGTTTATCTAAGGAGAGCACCTCTAGTGAACTATGGACCCCGGTGCAATTTTTACCATTGATACATCTTCCACTTTTACATGTTTACTTGCTGCAAACCGTCATCTTCCACATCATACGTTTAATCCTTTGTTACAGCAAATCAGTGAGCTTGACAACCTCACTGATTCGTTGGGGCAAAGTCTTGAGTTTGTGTTGTGCATGTTTCCACGTTTCTTGCAACACCTTTGGGACATTTCCTTCCTCCTACTGGTTCGATAACCTCGGTTTCTTACTAAGGGAAAACTTGCGGATGTGCTCATCACACCTTGCTATTGGGGTTTCCAACAAAGCGTCCCACGATAGTGTTGGGCGTCATCATGCATCTATGACTAGAAATCCACCTTCGGGTTATCATCCGGACCCCCTTCAGTATTAAGTTGCAAGCAACAGATAACTGCTTTAAGCAAAGTGTGTAAGGTAAACAATCCACTTGTTCCATGAACAAGAGATCGTTGTTTTCTCCCTAGTGGAAACAACACATCTACAACCGAAGAGATTTCTGTCACTTCCCTTGGAAACTAGAGGCATGAACCCACTATCGAGCATAAATACCCCCTCCTGGAGTCACTAGCAACTACTTGGCCAAGATAGCTACTAACAACGGAGAGCATGCAAGATCACAAACAACACAGACATGATAGAATCATAAAGATAAAACCATTAATCAAACCAACATAATAATCTCAATTTCCATCGGATCCCCGCAAACATAACATGCATGATTACAAATAGATTAGATCTTGATCATGAATGGGGCTCACAAGAGACCGTTGTTTTCTCCCAAATGGCAACAGCACATCTACAACCTTAGAGATTTCTATCACTTTCCTTAGATGAAATAGAGACATGAACCCACTATCGAGCATAAATACCCCCTCTTGGAGTCACTAGCATCTACTTGGCCAAGATAGCTACTAGAAACGGAGAGCATGCAAGATCACAAACAACACAGACATGATAGAATCAATAATACAAAAGAATTAATCAATCTGACATAGTAATCTCAATATCCATCGAATTCCCGCAAACACAACATGCATGATTACAAATAGATGCGACCTTGATCATGAACGGAGCTCACAAGATCTAGACATGATAGCACAAAGTAGGACATACAACCATCTAGCTACTACATGGACCCTGAGTCCAAGGTGGAACTACTCACGCTTCACACCGGAGGCTGGCATGATGAAGAAGAAGGCCTCCGGGATGATCTCCCCTCATGCAGGGTGCTGGGAAGAGCTTCAGATCCACCCGATATAGGGACGATGGTGGCGGCGGCTACAGACAATTTCGTGGAATATTGATCGGGTGCTTAGGGTTTAGGCATCGAGGGGTCTTTATAGGCGAAGAGGCGAGGCATGGGGGTCGCCAGGGCGGCTGCAACCCCCCCCCCCCCCCCCCCCCCTCCCAGGCGCGGGGTGGGCCCACCCGCACGGCCAGGGGGTGTGGCCCCTGGTGACTCTCCTCTGTCTCGTATTCCGGCTTCGTGTTCCCCACAGTATAGTATTGACTTTGGCTTTTGTCCTGTCCAATTCCGAGAATATTGATTTTCTGCCTTTTTGGAACCAAAAACAGAAGAAAACAGGCAATTGGCACTATGGCATCTTGTTAATAGGTTAGTACCAGAAAACATATAAAAACACCTCAAAGTGTAGACAAAGCAAAGAAAAGTAGATACTACCTCCGTTTGGGATTATAAGTCCCGCGCGGATAACTAGGTTGTCAATTTGAACAACAAAATATACATATTATAGTATAAAAATTATACCATTAGATACCTTAGAGATTATATATTCTAATGATATAATTTTTGTAATATATAAGTTATATTTTCTTGATCAAATTCACAACCTAGGTATGCGCGTAGGACCTATAATCCCAAACAGAGGGAGTACTAAACAAGCATGGAACATAAAAAATTATAGATATGTTTCCGACGTATCAAGCACTTCCACATCTCTTACAATACCAATTGGACAGACGGTCTCTCTATTATCAAGGTGAATAACCACATCAATGTCTTCAAGTTCACAAGGACCAATTTCATGCATAATTTCTTTGTATAGCTCATAAGGAATATCACCATAACTTGCACCAATATCACATAAACCATAATAGCAAGGATCACCAATTCTAACAAAAAGCATAGGGACACTAGCTCTCCTAGTTTTACTAGGATGTGAGACAATATTAGAAGCATCTTCACAAAAGATAATGTGCCCATCTTCTACATTTTTAGTGACAAGGTCTTTCACAATTGCTACTCCAGGTTTAATATTTATTTGTTCATCAGGTTCTACAGCTTTCTTTGTACTTTTGTTAACCACATTAGCTATAATAGAATGTTCCTTTACCTTAGAAGGGAAAGGTATTTTCTCAATATAAGGTTCACGCAAAATATGATCAACAGTATAAACTTCAGTATTTCTAGCAGGAATATGATTAACAATATATTTATAAGGTGCATGGTACTTGTTCCACTCCTTTCTAGGAATTACAATATAAGAGGCAAAGGCCTTAAAACAATTTGCAAGAATTTGAGAATCAAGACCACACTTAGTACTAATATTATGAAAGTCATCACTTCCCATAAAATATTTACAGCATTCATAATCATAATTTATACCTGACTTTCTTCCTTTGTCATTCTCCCATGCTTCAGTATTTTCTTGAATACAGTCTAGAAGATCCCATTTATCTTCTTATTTCATACGTGTGAATGATCCAGCACAAGAAGCGTCCAATAAATCCTTATCATGAAGAGAAAGCCTTGCATAAAAATTATTAATAATCATATTATTAGGGAGCTCATGAATAGGACATTTGAGCATTAGTAACTTCATTCTCCCCCAAGATTGGGCTGTACTCTCTCCATCACGTGGCCAAAGGTTACATATTTGATTCTGGTCTTTATGAATCTCACTAGGAGGATAGAATTTAGAATAAAAGAGAGGTACTATTTCCTCCCATTCCACAGATTGTCCATTCTTCAGCAGCTTATACCATTCTTCAGCTCTTCCTTTCAATGATATAGAGAGTAACTTTTTATTAACTTGTTCCATTGTGATACGTGCACACTTAAACAACCCGCATAATTCATGGATAAAAAGCAAGTGATCACCAGGATGGACAGTTCCATCTCCAAAATAATAGTTATCCATAACACGATCAACAATTTTTGTAGGTATTTTAAAAGGATCTATATCAATCGGTGGTGGTTCATCTACTACCCTAGCAGTGGTAGTATTTTTCCCAAATAGGAAACCAAGTGGGTTATCCATATTGGAAACAAAGTAACAAACATAAATAAAAGCAATACTCACAGTAGAAATTTCCTTTACCAGTTCCACTCTTCAATAGCGCTTCACTCCCTAGCAACGATGCCAAAAAATAGTCTTGATGACCCACAAGTATAGGGGGTGTATCGTAGTACTTTCTATAAATAGGAGCGTCGATCTCAACGAGGAGCAGAAGGTGTTGACTAGTGGTTTGGATTATGAATTCTCTGTAAATACTTAGCAAACAGATTTTTAGGGGTTTTTGATAAAGCGGAGAAATAAAGTGCAAGTAAATAAAAGGCAACAATGATAATTGCAACGAGTGGCCCAATCCTTTCTTTAGCAAAGGACAAGCCGGTTGTATTACTTATGAGGACCAAACGTTCTCGAGGACACATGGGAATACTGTCAAGTGCTTTCGCTTCATATAGTTGATTAATCTTCTTTGGTTGGATATATATTGTGTGGGTGAACCTATGCTAATGTACCAACCTTACTTGGAATAATACATACTTGTGATTAAATCCCTTGCAAGAATCCGCAACTACAAGAAAGTAATTAAGATAAAAACCTAACCACAGCATTAAACTCTAAGATCCTACACTCCCTTGTGCAAAGGTTTCCTAACGGGGGTTTAGGTTTCTGTCACTCTGGCAACCCCACAATTAGTAGCCAAATACACAATGCATTCCCCTAGGCCTATAAATGGTGAAGTATCATGTAGTCGACGTTCACATGACACCACTAGAAGAATAACACCACAACTTAAATATCAAACCATTGAATATTTCTCAACACAATTCCACTACTAACAACATGACTTCTCCCATGTACTCAAGAACTAAACAAACTACTCACGAGACATCATATGTATCAAGATCAGAGATGATATAATTATGAATAACAATCTAAAAATAAACAATAATTCAATGGTTCCACTCAATAGCATCAACTACAAAAGTAATCAACACCGGGAAAGTTTTGAAGGGTTTCGCGGCATAGTAAATCAAAAAATTTCTACGGATGCGAACGAGAAAGCCAAGATCTAATCTAGGAGATGCAAACAACGAGGGGGAATAGATGACATCTTCATACCCTTGAAGATTCGCACAGCGGAACGTTCGACAGAACGTGGGTGATATAGTCGTACTCGCTTCTCCTCCTCGCGATCCGATCCGATCTAACACCGCAAGTGGCGATGCCTCCGAGAGATGCACACGTGCGGCACCTCGACATCTCCTCCTTCCTCGGTCCAGCAAGTATGGTGGAGAGACGGATTGGATCTACAACGCGACGGCGCAGTGCAAGTGGTGGAGAGTTTCTGCAGCAGGGCTTCGCCTACACGCAGTCGGGAGGGAGAGAGAGAGGAGGGCAGCAGGGCGGCTAGGGCTTGAGGAGGAGGTGTGGGAGGGGTGCGCCCCTAGCCCTATTTATATAGAGGGGTGGGCAGCCATCCCTTGCCCCTCCCCCAAGCCCTAGGGCCGGCAGCCAAGGAGGGAGGAGTGGGGGGCAAGTTTCCCCCCCCCCTTCTAGAAGCTCCCCTAGGGTTTGCCCTAGGTTTGGCCGGCTGGGCCCTATGGGGCCTTGTGCCCCTGGACCAATGCGGCCAGGGCACTCCCTCATAGTCCCATGCCCCCTCCCGGCAGGTGGGGCCACGTTGGTCCCCCTCCGGAAGGTTCTAGAAGCTTCTGGTACAATACCGATTAACCCGAAACAATTCCGAACTCCAAAAACTGCATTGCCTTATATGAATCTTATTTTCCGGACCATTCCGGAACCTCTCGTGATGTCCCGGATCCCATCCGAGACTCCGAACAAAAACTCATAAACCAATTATCCAATCTATCCTAGCGTCAAGACATGTTAAGTGTGTGACCCTTCGGGTTCGAGAATATGCAGACATGATCTTCTATCAGTAATCAACAGCGGGGTCTGGAAAACCATATTGACTCCCACATATTCATCGATGATCATATCAGATGAACCACGATGCCAGGATTCAATCAATCCCATATATATATTCCCTTCGTCTCGCGATATTTTACTTACCCGAGATTTGATCGTCGGTACCGTCATACCTAGTTCAATCTCGTTCATAGCAAGTACTTTACTCGTTCCATAATCCGATATCACTTTGTGATTAACTCCTTAACCACATGCTTGCAAGCGGTGTTGATATCGATTACCGAGTGGGCCCAAAGTATATCTCTCCGAGTTGGGAGGGACAAATCCCATCTCGATACATACAACCCAACAGGTACTTTCCGATCACCTGAGAGACACCTTTATGATCACCCTCTCATAGGATGACGTTTGATGACCTCAAAGATTTCTTCCGATACCAGGGAGTTGTATTATCTCATGGTCTAAGGAATACAGTATTTGACATAAGAAAAGCTTCGCAAAGATGAACACGATGACACGATCTAATTGCTCCGCTTAGTTTGGGTCTGTCCATCATATCATTATCCCAATGATATGATCTCATTATTAATCGACAACTCATGTCTATGGTTAGGAAACCTTAACCATCATTAATCAATGAGCTAGTCCATAGAGGCATACTAGGGACACGGTGTTGTTCACAAACCACACAAGTATTAAAGTTTCCGCTTAATACAATTCTAGCATGGAATATAAACCTTATCATGAACAAGAATTATAATAATAACATCTTTATTATTGCCTCTAGGGCATAATTCCAACAGTCTCCCACTTGCACTAGAGTCAATAATCTAGTTTACATCTGGCAACAATCTAACACCCATGGCACTAAGGTGCTGATCATGTTTTGCACGTGGAAGAGGTTTAGTCAATGGATTTGCGACATTCAGATATGTATGTACTTTGCTAATCTTCATATCTCCATCTGCTATATAATCCCGGATTATATGAAACTTGCGGTTGATATGCTTGGTCTTTGGATGATATCTTGGTTCCTTAGCGAGTGCTATGGCGCTAGTGTTGTCACACAATATCTCCAGTGGGTCCAAGGCACTTGGAACCACGCCAAGCTCAGTGATGAAGTTACTGATCCAAACTCCTTCACTTGACACTTCTGCAGCAGCCATGTATTCCGCTTCTACTGTAGATCCCGCAATCATGCTTTGCTTGCAGCTTCTCCAGCTCACAGCTCCTCCATTCAAAATATAAACGTATCCTGTCTGAGATTTAGAATCATCCTTGTCGGTGTCGAAGCTAGCGTCGACGTAACCTTTTACGACGAGTTGTTCATCACCTCCATAGACTAAGAACATTTCTTTAGTCCTATTTAGGTACTTTAGGATGTTCTTCAAGGCTATCCAGCGTTCCACTCCTGGATCACTTTGGTACCTGCTCGTCCAACTAAGAGCATTGGACACATCCGGTCTAGTACACAGCATGGCATACATGATAGAACCTATGGCCGAGGCATAAGGCACTTTGCTCATAGCTTCTCTATCATTTACCGTAGCTGGACACTGAGCCTTTCTCAATATCTTACCTGACAACATAGGCACTGAACCTTTCTTTGCCTTATCCATTCTGAACCTTTTCAGAACTTTGTCTAGGTATGTACTCTGGCTTAAAGATATCAGGCGTCTTTGTCTATCTCTATAGATTTTGATGCCCAATATATAAGCAGCTTCCCCTAGGTCTTTCATTGAAAAACATTTGTTCAAATAACTCTTCACATCGTTAAGCATGTTAATGTCATTTCCAATAATCAATATGTCATCCACATATAGTACCAGAAATTTCACTGAGCTCCCACTCACTTTCTTGTAGATACAAGCTTCGTAGCAATTTGGAACAAATCCAAAGCTCTTGATCACATGATCAAAACGAAGGTTCCAACTCCGAGATGCTTGTGTCACATCCCAAGATTTTCTAAATCTTGTAATGTGAAAAATAAATAAACAAAATAAATAATTGTTGAAAATCAGGGTGAAAAGAAACTTTTGTTGGAAACTTAAAATCCCATCTAGAACAAACTTTGGTTAATGTTTGAATCCAACTAAATTCAAATCAAAGTAGAATGCATTGTTCATAAAATGCATCTTGGAATTTAAACACTTGGAAAATAAATCCAAACCCTAAACCCTAATGGAAGGAAATCATTTCCAAGTTATCCCCAAGCCTATGGATTTGATCCATATAAAAATTTGTCAACAAACATTTACAAAAGATCAAGAATGACAAATAGAAATATTATAAAACCATAGAATTTGGTTTCACTTAATTTGGGGCCATAGATAAAATCTTATGAATTTAATAAGATAAGGAAATTGAATTTCCAAAGCTAATAAAGCACTTATCTAAAATCCATACAAAATGGTGATCAAATAAATCCTAAAGGGATTTAAAAGGCTAAACAAATATCAAATAAGATTTTACAAATTGGAATCACCAAGTTTGGATCTATAAATAAAAAGATATGGATTTTATAAGTTGAAGAAAGAATTATTAAATAAAGAATATTTAAAGACCAAATTAAATCTTGGCCTAATCCATAAGAAAATGGAATGAATTTAATCAAAATCCAAATAAAATAAAAGGATAAAGAATTTCCAAAATAAAATAAAATAAAATGGCATAAACCAAATCCTATTGAAATAAAGACAAGTCCAATTTTTAAATGATTAATAAATCATATTAAAACTTTTTTCCAAATAATTCAAGATGAATTATTTGACACCCAAATAATCAAATAAAAACCTACTGAAAAGATTTGGAAGGATTTAGAATTCAAATGGAAAGTAAAAACATTATTAAATCTTGAATGAATTAATACAAGGACCTACTTTAAATAAATAAAAAGGCACTAAAGGAATAAAAGTTTTATTCCAAAATTGACTTCAGAGTATAATACTAATCAATATTTAAATCTACACAAAATTTGGCAAAGGTCTGAATTCAAATGAGTGTTTGAATTGTTTATTCAAAATCAAAACAGAATTAAAGAAATGGAAAAGGAAAAAACATTCAGAACAAAAAAAATGAAACAGAGCAGCCCAGCCTAGCTAGCCCATTAAGCCCATCAGCAGCCCACCTGCTCGCCCTGCAGCGAATCGTTGCCACTCACAAATCGACCCGCTTAGCGAATGACAGATAGACCCCACCTCCCCTTTTCCTCTCCCACTGACGCCAGGCCCCACCGCCAGCTCACCTCGTCGTCTACCCTGCGACCCGTTCCTCCGCTCCCTCACAAACGTTCTCTGTCGATTAATTCCTCGCGTAACTTAGCGTTAATGGCCGCGTGATTTTTGCCCGTGAGACTGCCCTCTTAAGCGCCTGCCTCCCCTCTCTCTTTCCCCTCTTTCGCCCGGCCCTCTCTGCCCCCAGGCCGCCCTGATTTGCGCTTAGAGCACGCTCTGCTCCGATGAGCTCGCAATCAAATTACGGCCACCACCGTCAGCCCCACTGCCGCCTGAGCACACGAGCTTGCTCGCCAGCATCCTCTGCACCTCCCAGCACTTTTCCCACGCTCGCGCTCGCCCTGCAAGCTCAGCAACGACTCTACAAGAACAGCGCCACCGTCTGCCTCCGCTCCGACGAGCACTACCGGTGAGACCAGACCTTTCCTTCCCCTCTCTTTGACGCTCACATACTCACCACTTTCCTACGAGTCTAACCGCACCACTCGTCTGACCCAGCACGCTCTGTAACGACGTCCTCGACAATGGCCGAGCGAACCAGTTGCCAGGAGCAACTCCGGCGAGCGATTCCCGTCGACCCCGTGCGCCCCCTCGCCAGCAAGGACCACCTTGAGCTTCCCCACGTCTCGGCGAACTCGGTAATCTTCTCCCTTCGCCCTCTCGCTTCCTGTAACGTCGCCACCGTCGTCGTCTGACCGCTCTGCCACCACCTGCCGCCGCCAGCGCCGCCACTCGTTGGCAAGCTTGTTGTACACCGTTCGATCACGATCTAGTGGCTAAGATTAGAACTAACCGAAGGGGTATCGAGTGATATGAGCCGCGCGATTAAACTTTGATCCAACGGCTCGCATCTGATGATCCGAACAAAACGGTATGGATGAATAGTAACTAGACACGTGGCCCTTTCCGTTTGAAATAAAAACAGAAATGTCTATTAGATGTTCCAATTTGAAAAATCCATAACTTTCAAACCACACGTCCAAAGTTTGCAAATTTTATATCAATGGAATCAGCAAGACAAGTACTTTCTGACCATGCACTTTGTTTAGTAAAATGCTTCTGTTAAATTGTTTGTTTTTGCGGAAACTTGTGTATGCATGTTTAGAATATAAAAATTGTTCTAAAATGATTTTTGAGATAAAATCTTTGGCAAATGGTTTTTTTTTGAACCTACTGACCCTAGAAATCAATTGGTGGTTTCAAAAATGTATTGGTGAAGCAAAAGAATGAATCTTTGATTTAAACCATTTCTAGACAAATAAAAATAATTGTCGTACCACTCAGGAGGGGCCCGCGACCTTGTCGACCTGCGACGTTCAGTAGCAGCATCGTCCGAAGCTTCATGATCCTTGTCATTAGCTTCCTCTATTGTTGGTGCAGGCGGCACTGGAACAATTTCAGGTGCTGCGCTACTCTCCAACTCAAGAGAAGGTTCAATAACCTCGTCTAGCTCTACTTTCCTCCCACTCACTTCTTTCGAGAGAAACTCCTTCTCAAGAAATGACCCGTTCTTTGCGACAAACACTTTGCCTTCGGTTCTGTGATAGAAGGTATACCCAATAGTTTCCTTAGGGTATCCTATGAAGACGCATTTCTCCGCTTTGGGTTCGAGCTTGTCCGGCATCAACTTCTTGACGTAAGCTTCGCATCCCCGAACTTTAAGAAACGACAACTTAGGTTTAGCACCAAACCACAGTTCATACGGTGTCATCTCAACGGATTTAGATGGTGCCTATTTAAAGTGAATGCAGCGGTTTCTAATGCATAACCCCAAAATGATAACGGCAAATCAGTAAGAGACATCATTGATCGGACCATATCTAATAGAGTTCGATTCCGGCGTTCAGACACACCATTGCGCTGTGGTGTTCCGGGTGGCGTGAGTTGCGAAACGATTCCGCTTGCTTTAAGATGCGTGATAAAATCATAACTCAAATATTCACCTCCACAATCGGATCGTAGAAACTTAATCTTTCTGTTACGATGGTTCTCCACTTCATTCTGAAATTCCTTGAACTTTTCGAATGTTTTAGATTTATGTTTCATCAAATAGATATACCCATATCTACTTAAGTCATTGGTAAAAGTGAGAAAGTAGCGATATCCACCGCGCGTCGAAACACTCATCGGTCCGCACACATCGGTATGTATGATTTCCAACAAGTCCGTTGCTCGCTCCACCATTCCGGAGAACGGAGTTTTGATCATCTTGCCCATGAGGCATGGTTCGCATGTGTCAAATGATTCAAAATCAAGAGACTCCAAAAGTCCATCAGAATGGAGTTTCTTCATGCGTTTTACACCAATATGACCTAGACGACAGTGCCACAAATAAGTAGTATTATCACTATCTACTTTGCATCTCTTAGCCTCAATGTTATGGATGTGTGTTTCATCCCTTTCGAGATCCAGAAGAAATAAACCATTCACAGTAGGTGCATGACCATAAAAGATGTTACTCATATAAATAGAACAACCATTATTCTCAGATTTAAATGAATAACCGTCTTGCAATAAACACGATCCAGATATGATGTTCATGCTCAACGCAGGCACATAATAACATTTATTAAGGTTTAAAACTAATCCCGAAGGTAAAACTAAGGAGAGCGTGCCGACGGCCATCACATCAACTCTTGATCCATTGCCAACGTGCATCGTCACCTCATCCCTCGCAAGCCGCCGTCTATTCCGTAGCTCCTGTTTCGAGTTACAAATATTAGCAACTGAACCAGTATCAAATACACAGGCACTACAACGAGGGCTAGTAAGGAAAACATCAATAACATGTATATCAAATATACCTTTGATGGTGCCAGCCTTCTTGTCTGCTAAGTACTTCGGACAGTTGCGCTTCCAGTGACCCTTGTCCTTGCAATAGAAGCACTCAGTGTCCGGCTTAGGTCCAGACTTGAGCTTCTTCTCAGCAGGGGCAACGTGCTTGCCGCCGCCTTTCTTAAAGGGATTCTTTGCACCCTTACCTTTGTTAAAGGTGGGGGGCTTGTTGACCATCAACACATGATTATCCTTTTTGATGTCCACCTCCGCAGCCTTCAGCTTAGCGAAGAGCTCGGTGATTGTATCAAAGGAACCAATCTGATTATGAGTCACTACAAAACTTTTGTAGCTGGGAGGGAGTGATTACAGAACCCTGTCAATCTTGAGCTCCTCTGGAATCTTACAGTCCAGTTGCTCAAGGCGTTGAGTGTAGCCCGACATCTTTATGGCGTGCTCACTAACGGAACTCCCTTCCTCCATCTTGCAGTTAAAGAATTTCTCAGAGATCTCATATCTCTCAGAACGGGCCTGAGTCTGAAACATAGTTTTCAGCTCCTCAAGAATCTCAAAGGGCCCGGGATAATCTTCAAAACGATTTTGAAGGTCCGATTCCATAGCAAACAACATGGTGCTCTTAATCACACCATAATCATCTTTGCGCGACTGATAAACAGCTTTCTCATCAGCCGGCGCATCTACAGTAGGGGCGTCACCTAGCGCATTCTCAAGGACATAGTCCTTTTGTCTGCCAGAGAGAATGATTCTCAGATTGCGGAACCAGTTGGTGAAGTTAGACCCATTGTTCTTAAGCTTTTCTTTCTCAGCAAAAACGTTGAAGTTGAATTTGGACTTAGCCATTTGATCTACAATATTTGCAAGTACAAATTAGACTATGTTCATGTTAACTAGTTCAACTTAATCAAATTACTAGATGAACTCCCACTAAATTCAACATCCCTCAAGTTGTTTAGTGAACATGATCCAAATTCACCACACCTAATGCGATCTTCACGAGAAGAGATGTGGTTTCAATGGTGGACAACGAAGTGTCGATCATATCATTCATATGACTCATGCTTAACCTTTCGGTTCATGTGTTCCGAGGCCATGTCTGTACATGCTAGGCTCGTCAAGTCAAACCCAAGTATTTCCGCGTGTGCAAAACTGGCTTGCACCCGTTGTATGTGAACGTAGAGTTTATAGCACCCTATCATCATGTGATGCTTGAACACGACGAACTTTCGCAACGGTGCATACATGGGGAGAACACAGTTTTATCTTGATCTTTAAGTGAGGAATCATCTTAAAATGCTACCGTCGCGATCTAAGCATAATAAGATACATAAAAGGATAAACATCACATGCATATAACTTTATGTGACATGGTATAGCCAATCTTCGCGTAATGATCTCCATCTTGTGCGTGCCGGCATGATCTCCATCACTCCACCATGATTGCCTCCACCACGAATAGCAACTACAACTATTGCTAACTACTTAGCGATAAAGTAAAGCTATTACATGGCGTATAAGAAGTTGACACACAGGTCATACACAATTATAAAGACAACCATATGGCTCCTGTCGGTTGTGTACTCATCGACATGCAAGTAGTGAAACATTACAAAACATGATCATCGCATACAACATACACATCACATCTTGGGCCATACCATATCATAGAAAACACTCCCTGCAAAAACAAGTTAGACGCCTCTACTTTATTGTTGCATGTTTTACGTGGCTTATGGGAGTAGCAAGATAAGAACGATTCTTACCTACGGAAAGCCACAATGGTGATATTATGGTTGCCAAACTCCGGTGTAAATCCCATGACAACTATAGTGAGAGAAACTGGCATCCACCAGCCGCATGTGTGGAACAAGCCACACGTCAAGTGCGGAGCCGGTCTCGCGAACGAGGTCGCGTAAGGTTGGCCTGGACCGCTTCGATCTCACTATCCCGCGTCATAAGAAGTACACAAACAAGAGGCTTGCAACAGAAAACATCAACGCCCGCAACAACCATGTTGCGTTCTACTCGTGAAACACATCTACGCATAGATCTAGCTCTGATACCACTGAAGGGTTTCGCAGCATAGTAAATCAAAAAAAATCTACGGACGCGAACGAGAAAGCCAAGATCTAATCTAGGAGATGCAAACAACGAGGGGGAATAGATGAGATCTTCATACCCTTGAATATTCGCACAGCGGAACGTTCGGCGGAACGTGGGTGATGTAGTCGTACTCGCTTCTCCTCCTTGCGATCCGATCCGATCTAACACCGCAAGTGGCGATGCCTCTGAGATATGCACACGTCCGGCACCTCGACGTCTCCTCCTTCCTCGGTCCAGCAAGTATGGTGGAGAGACGGATTGGATCTACAACGCGACGGCGCGGTGCAAGTGGTGGAGAGTTTCTGCAACAGGGCTTCGCCTACACGCAGTCGGGAGGGAGAGAGAGAGGAGGGCAGCAGGGCGGCTAGGGCTTGAGGAGGAGGTGTGGGAGGGGTGCGCCCCTATCCCTCTTTATATATAGGGGTGGGCGGCCAGCCCTTGCCCCTCCCCCAAGCCCTAGGGCCGGCGGCCAAGGAGGGAGGAGTGGGGGGCAAGTTCCCCCCCTTCTAGAAGCTCCCCTAGGGTTTGCCCTAGGTTTGGCCGGCTGGGCCCTATGGGGCCTTGTGCCCCTGGCCCAATGCATCCAGGGAACTCCCTCATAGTCCCATGCCCCCTCCCGGCAGGTGGGGCCACGTTGGTCCCCCTCTGGAAGGTTCTAAAAGCTTCCGGTACAATACCGATTAACCCGAAACAATTCCGAACTCCAAAAACTGCATTGCCTTATATGAATCTTATTCTCCGGACCATTCTGGAACCTCTCGTGATGTCCTGGATCCCATCCGAGACTCCGAACAAAAACTCATAAACAAATTATCCAATCTATCCTAGCATTGAGACACGTTAAGTGTGTGACCCTTCGGGTTCGAGAATATGCAGACATGATCTTCTATCAATAATCAACAGCGGGGTCTGGAAACCCATATTGACTCCCACATATTCATCAATGATCATATCGGATGAACCACGATGCCAGGATTCAATCAATCCCATATATATATTCCCTTTGTCTCGCGGTATTTTACTTACCCGAGATTTGATCGTCGGTACCGTCATACCTAGTTCAATCTCGTTCACAGCAAGTACTTTACTCGTTCCGTAATCCGATATCAAATTGATTAACTCCTTAACCACATGCTTGCAAGCGGTGTTTATATCGATTACCGAGTGGGCCCGAAGTATATCTCTCCGACTTGGGAGGGACAAATCCCATATCGATACATACAACCCAACAGGTACTTTCCGATCACCTGAGAGACACCTTTATGATCACCCTCTCATAGGATGACGTTTGATGACTTCAAAGCTTTCTTCCGATACCAGGGAGTTTTATTATCTCATGGTCTAAGGAATACAATATTTGACATAAGAAAAGCTTCGCAAAGATGAACACGATGACACGATCTAATTGCTCCGCTTAGTTTGGGTCTGTCCATCATATCATTCTCCCAATGATATGATCTCATTATTAATTGACAACTCATGTCTATGGTTAGGAAACCTTAACTATCATTAATCAATGAGCTAGTCCATAGAGGCATACTAGGGACACGGTGTTGTTCACAAACCACACAAGTATTAAAGTTTCCGCTTAATACAATTCTAGCATGGAATATAAACCTTATCATGAACACGAATTATAATAATAACATCTTTATTATTGCCTCTAGGGCATAATTCCAACAAGTTTCCCCTAAGAACTATGCAAGATTCAACCAAAAATTTTATAGCGGGATGGAGTGGTGATGATGGTGCTGGTGGATATGATAGTGAGGATGATGATGATAACCCCGATGAAGTCTAGCTTGATGACGGTGTTGATCGCGACGATCTCCCCTCTCCGGAAGGAATTTCCCCGGCAGAATTCTACATGGCAGAGAGCTCTTTCTCTCTTTGTAGTTTCCGCCCCGCAGAGGCGGCGGAATATTTCTGTGGTTGCTCCCCGAGTATTAGGGTTTGGGGGGATGATATAGGCAAAAGGACAAAGCCAGAGGTGGGCCAGGGTGGCCACACCACCTGGTGGCGCGGCCCAGGGGGCCTGCGCCAGGGGGTGGTGTGGGACCCGTGTGGATCATCTCCATCTCCCCTTTTGGCTTTCTCCGTCTTCTAAAAAATAGGTATTTCTATATATTATCTGGAATTTTCTGATCTTCGCAAATATTGCATCTGGACACCGCTTTTTCCATCAGAATCCTGACTCCGGCAGTTCATCCTCCAAAGTCATCCAACCATGCAAAAATAGATGAAATAATGTAAGTAACACCTCTTAATAAGAAATATATCAATGAATAACAGTAAATTATGATATAAAATAGTGATGCAAATTGAACGTATCACTAGGGTGTTAACACTAGGGCAGCCTCCCTCCCTTGGCTGCCGCCTGGATGCCTTGGGGGAGGGGCAAGACTGCCTCCTCGAATACTATATAAAGGACCCCCTTGGTGTAGGAGACACTAAACACCAATCCCATGAGTTGGGAGTTCTCCTCCTCCTCTATGAGCCTCCAATCTCTCTCACACACACAAGTTGTCTCCACGCGTTCGCACGGTCTAGGACCGTTCGTGCAAGAGATGACACATTAGCAGCACGTCATTGTGCTACGGAGATTCCAAGATGGAGATCTACTTCCGCACTCCCGGCAGGGATCAAGGAGCCAGAGGTCGTCATCATACACCGTATGTGTACGACACCACAAGGGGCCACACTTGGGGCACCTTAGATGTCGTGAGCCGGACTGCTGCAATATGATGGACCAAGGGGTGACCTGCAAGGAGCTTCGTGACCTTGAGGTCGGCTACGAGCACGACTATTTCAACCATGTTCCCTCGGAATGTTAACCGCTTTCGGACTACAAGGGTATGTATCTGAAACCTTCGGCCATTACTGCATTACTAATAGATAGGTCTTGGGCATTAGGGCGATCCGACGTAGGAAATTTTTTGTTTGCTGCACCAGAACCCCAACAGTGGTATCTGAGACGATCTATGCGTAGTAGTGTTGTACGTCAAGTACGCACATGAGTTGCGCGGGCATTGATCCTATAGTTGTTACCCTCCAACTTGTACTTGTTTATATTGTGGTACTGTTTGATGAAGCAGACCGGACCGACCTTACACGTACTCTTATACGAGATTGGTTCCACGCTCGACATACGGCTTGTTCCATATAAGTGGCTAGCGAGTGTCTATATCTCTTTCAATAGTTGATATAGCATTTACAACGGAGGGTCCCGAAAGCGGTGTAGTAGAGACAACTGTATGGATCCATGTTGTGGTTGGAAATTTCGTAGACCAGAAACGGTTCTATTGTGAAAGCCCTAACAACCACGTAAAATTTGCAAAATATAAAGTAGAGGTGTCTAACTTTATTTTGTAGGAGGGCATGTGATTTGATATGGTCTTGGTTGTTATGTGTAACACACTCGGATCGGCCCTATGCAAGTCTCAGCGATTCCCGCCAAACCCGCATAGAAACGATTCAAAGGTGCCCACCAGGAACTTTTGTGCGGGTGGAAAACAAAGTAATACCATTACACAATAGTCCACGATGGAAACCACAGAACAAATATATACCACAATGACTCAAAGAGTCAAGAATACAGATATACAATACAAAGATCCAAATCACCTTTAAAATGATACAGTGTCCGAGTACGGACAAGATGCAAATTGAGCTAAGAGCCCTGAAGAATAACCAATGGCGTCCATAACCCTGCCCAGGCCAAGCCGGAAGGGTAACCCTGCTAACGACGTCGATCTCAAAACCTGCTTAAACAAATGGGGTGCCGACAAAGGGCAAAGGAAAAAGAGAGCGGTCAGTACTGAGGCCAGTACACAACAAGACTAGAATTCGGCGGTCCTCGCCTACATAGATATGGTGGACTGAAGAGGCAACGCAGCATGCACTAAACAACCTATAGATACTCAATACAACTGGCGGCTAACAGATAGGGATAAGAAAGACCTATTCGAATCCAACCTGAAACTGTCACCAAGCATACCCATCCTGGTATTTCCCCCTCGAGACCAAACGAGGAAGTCAACTGAGGAACTCACACAGTTGGCAGTTTTATTCATTCCGTTATAGTTGCGGCAATTACTAGTCAGATATAGATAGCATGAGTCATCCTGATATTATAAATAGTGGGCAGTTTTAGTTAACCATTCCATTGTAGTTGCAATACTTACTAGTCAGATACATATAGCATGAGGCATCCCAAAACCAGCAGTTGTTGGTACTTTTATTTAGCCATTCTGTTGTAGTGAAGCTGATTACTAGTCATTATAAAGTCAAATTTATTGGTACTGGGAACCCGAAAGTGTGACTGGGCTTGTCGATACCGCGAAAACACTCTGCTTACCTAAACAGTACAGGCGCTCCACGCGCAATCGTAAATAAAGCAGTAAAGCATGGCATAAGTACAGGATAGTAATAAATCCCCAAACTACTTTGTGGCCCCAAGAAATAATATATGACTCAAGCTGTGGCTAAGGGGATTCATGGTCCCACATGCGGATAGTGCGAATAGTCAAGGAACAGGTATAAAGTACTCGGGGTTCTACAGGACACAATTGGACGGTTAAAAACCAAATAACATCTATTACCCATATGTGCCTCTGCATTATTTACCTACTTCAATTTTAGTTATTAAACGGTAATTAAAACCATGATCATCTCCAACATTAAACATGCGACATTACTCCAACAACTGTGGAAGATCGACGGTGCGACGCGTCACCTGCGCAAGCAACTACAACTCGCAAGGCTGACTATCTACCAAACAACAGGTAATAGGATGTGTCCATGGCAATATACGGGCTGCAGGGAAGTATAAAGGGGTACGGAATCTATAGCATCGCAACACAGATAGCAATAGATCAACAGGAGGAAATAAAGACTATAATCCGTGAAATAAAGATAGGTAGAAAGGGGAGAGAATGGTCGCCTGAAAACATTGCCGAAGGTTCATCCGAAGATCGGGTCGACTCTCGCATCAACTCATCGGCCTAATCCGTGAAGAAGCAAAGCACTAGAAGAAACACCGGATGCACTATTTAATACTACGGCAAAAGATCAGGCATGATGCATGTATGATGTATGACATGGCAAAGATGCGATGCAATTAGGCAATATTAAGTGGAACTGGGGGCCCGACAATTATTTAGAAGGTTCATGTTGTTTAGATAACCCGCATTTTAAATGTTGTATTAACAAGGCAAAATATGTCACCGATTCGCTACACAAATTTAAATGGGGCCAATATTAGACTAGAAAAGCCCGCATATGGCCTCCATATTTAATTATGAGGTGAATCGGCATAATGCCTCCAAACCACGCAATATGTATGCAACATGAACAATTTAATATGCAACAAGTATATATTATATTTATCAAAAATAGGGATCTTGGAGAAAGGGTCACACATAGGGTTCTGGCGATCTTGGGCTCCGACGGTTCAACGGGTTCGAGTTCAGGCGCACCGGGATCGGTCTTGGAGGTCTCGGACATCGGATCCATGATGGAGTACGCCCCGGGACGGAGATCCTGTCATATGGTGGACTTATGTCCCATGTCGGCATCTTCGGTTCGTCGAATCCCTGAAGGCGATCTTGAGTTTCGGCATTGGATGAAGCATCGTGGTGCCGGTGTAGAACTTGGTGTACCACAAGTCGGTAAGAATTTGCATCAAGCATGTTGATCTCATCTACTAGAAGGTTTCCAGACAACCGCATCAACACATGCCAGACCGATGTGAGTTGTGCAGCCACCACACCAATTTCACATCAGCAACAAGCAGCGACAACAACTCGAGGCAGGAACTTGCGCGGCCACTCTTCACACCTGCAGGATGCCCCGGCTGGAGTAGAACCTGCAACGGAGGGGTCTCGCAGCAGGCTCGCAATAAAGGAACGCCGGCGACCAGAGCTAGCAGTAGATAGGCGGCACGAGCCAAGGATGGTGAAGGCGACGACGTCGGTAGAAGGAGGAGGGCCGGAGTAGGTTGACGAAGGTGGGTGCCACGACGGCAGGGCTCCACGAGGCGGGCGACGCGGCGAAGAGGAGGGGGCCGGTGAGCGAACGCTGGCTGGAAGCGGCACCACGCACGAGCCAGGGTGGAGAGGCGGCAGGAGGTGGGGGACGGGGCGGCGCCGATTGGGGTCGCGAGCGGCAGGGGTGACTTGATGCAGGGAGGGGAGCTGGCAGGCGGCCGCGATGCTATAGGGGAGTAGAGGGGCAGTACGGGAGGAGGCGCGGCTCGCGGGAGAGGCGGCGGCAACGAGCTCTACGACCAGAGGCGAGGCATGATGAGCGGGCGTGGAGAGGAGCATCGGGGTGGGGATTCGATGCGGGGAGGAAGATGAGTGGTGGGTCCAGGCGGAGCGTGTTGTGAGAGGAGAGAAAAAACGGGGTGCGGGGATGGTTGACTATGGGCGCGGGCGGGTGGTTGCGCTAGGTTGCGTCGCAGTGTGGGATGGGGTGGAGGGAGTGTGGCGGCGGGGTGGGGTGTTGGGGTAGCTAGGGTATTGACAGGGGGATTAGGGAATTAGGGTTTGATATATGGGGTAGTAGGTGGTCTGTCTAGTTGGGCCTTTGGGCCTGACCGGATGGACTGCCTCCCCTAACAAAATATTTATATTACTTATTTTCTTTTATTTAAAACAAAACATTTACAAATATGTTTTAGGTAGAAATAAGGATTCGAGAGGAACATGGTTTTATATTTGAATTAGAGAAGGGGCATTTGTAGAAAGCGAAAATAGGACTTTTAGCAAAATAGTTTTAGGAAAAAAGATGCAAGCTGATGTCATGATGATGCACAAAGTATAAACAACAACGATTTATAGTAGTGGTTTTATCGGGGTGCTACAATTCGACACCACTAACAATGGATATCGCCCTCGAGATCCACCTCATGTACGGGGAAGAAGGCCGACGGTCAGAATCTTATCGCTTCGTGTAGATCTTCGCGACACCACTAACAAGAGTTGTTTCTCCCTCTTGAAATCGGCGAC
This sequence comes from Avena sativa, assembly GCA_916181665.1. Lineage (NCBI taxonomy): Eukaryota > Viridiplantae > Streptophyta > Magnoliopsida > Poales > Poaceae > Avena > Avena sativa. Next base: position 143,312,564 of record OV702285.1, on the reverse strand, counting down.
ACCACCAACAAGGGATGTTGCTCACGTTCGTTGCGAAACACTCCGGAAAACAAAGGACGAAGGCAGAGGTCTCAAAAGGTAAGGCCACCTCTAACTTTTGTGGAAGGAATAAAATTGCTTGATCCATCGATTCAATGTTCAAGAGCGAATGATAAGAGTAGTCGGATGGTGATCAGTCCATCGCGCACCCAAAGCATTACTCTGCACATGAATAGGAGAATTATGCAACCAACTCTCGGAATTCAGACTGAAGATCTCGACAAGCGAGGTTCGGAAACTAAGGAGGGATGGATATTCTCATCAGATCTGATGTAGATGACTTCGTCGTATCGGAAAACACCGGAGGATAGAAAGAAAAAATTACTGAATTTTCGGTCCACTGAAAGGTACAACAGATGAAAGATTCATCAGATAGCATGAATGCCGGATGTTGAAGCACCGTTACAAGAGGATGTAAGCGAAACCCTGAAGGTATGACGGAAAGCCAACCACGAGAAATCCTGGACTCGAAAAAAAGATAAGAGAGCAGATTCAAAACACATCAAGATAAGAGAAGAATAGCAAAGGGGTAATAAGTAAAAGCAGACCTAATCAGATCTATCCAACCAATTTTTTTCAAAATATTTTTAACACTCTACAACGTCCGTTAGCTAGGTTATCCTACAGGCTGGACAAATGGGGTATCGTAACTGCTGAGCTCTGATACCACTCTATAACACCCTCAAATCGGCCCTATGCAAGTCTCAGCGATTCCCGCCAAACCCGCAGAGAAACGATTCAAAGGTGCCCACCAGGCACTTTCGTGCGGGTGGAAAACGAAGTAATACCATTACACAATAGTCCATGATGGAACCCACAGAACAGATATATATAACAATGACTCAAAGAGTCAAGAATACAGATATACAATACAAAGATCCAAATCACCTTTAAAACGATACAACGTCCAAGTATGGACAAGACGCAAATTGATCTAAGAGCCTTGAAAAATAACCAATGGTGTCCATAACCCTGCGCAGGCCAAGCCGGAAGGGTAACCCTGCTAACAACATCGATCTCAAAACCTGCTTAAACAAAAGGGGTGCCGACAAAGGGCAAAGGAAAAAGAGAGCGGTCAATACTGAGGCCAGTACATGGCGAGACTAGAATTCGGCGGTCCTCGCCTACATAGGTATGGTGGACTGAAGCGGCAGCGCAGCATGCCCTAAATAACCTATAGAGACTCAATACAACTGGCGGCTATCAGATAGGGATAAGAAAGACATATTCGGATCCAACCTGAAACTATCACCAAGCATACCCATCCTGGTATTTCCCCCTCGAGATAAGAGGGAAGTCAACCGAGGAACTCACACAGTTGGCAGTTTTATTCATTTCGTTATAGTTGCAGCAATTACTAGTCAGATATAGATAGCATGAGTCATCCTGATATTATAAACAGTGGGCAGTTTTAGTTAACCATTCCCTTGTAGTTGCAATACTTACTAGTCAGATACATATAGCATGAGGCATCCCAAAACCAGCAGTTGTTGGTACTTTTATTTAGCCATTCCGTTGTAGTGAAGCTGATTACTAGTCATTATAAAGTCAAATTTATAGCACCTTTAGTTATAGTTGTATATGATCGAGATATTGTGCTCCAAGTCGTCCATAACCGCGGACACGGCTTTCAGAAAGTTTTACCCTGCAGGGGGTCACAAATAGCAACACACGCATGATCAACCTCGGAAAAAAACAAATGAAAACCCAACGGGGAATCACGACAGAGCAATTGCAAGATTCATATAATATTTCAGGGGGCCACCCCACCAAGCTACCCGCGACGAAGTTGGCCAGCTCTGGAACAGACCCAGAGGTTTGCGTCAATGGTTGTAAATGACTGGGAACCCGAAAGTGTGACTTGGCTTGTCGATACCGCGAAAACACTCCGCTTACCTAAACAGTACAGGCGCTCCACACGCAATCATAAATAAAGCAATAAAACATGGCATAAGTACAGGATAGTAATAAAGCCCCAAACTACTTTGTGGCCCCAAGAAATAATATATGACTCAAGCTCTGGCTAAGGGGATTCATGGTCCCACATGCGGATAGTGCGAATAGTCAAGGAACATGTATCAAGTACTCGGGGTCCTACGGGACACAAATGGACGGTTAAAAACCAAATAACATCTATTGACCACCTGTGCCTCTGCATTATTTACCTACTTCAATTTTAGTTATTAAACGGTAATTAAAACCATGATCATCTCCAACATTAAACATGCGGCATTACTCCAACAACTGTGGAAGATCGACGGCGCGATGCGTCACCTGCGCAAGCAACTACGACTCGCAAGGCCGACTATCTACCAAACAACAGGTAATAGGATGTGTCCATGGCAATATACGGGCTGCAGGGAAGTATAACGGGGTACGGAATCTATATCATCGCAACACAGATAGGAATAGATCAACATGAGGAAATAAAGACTATAAAAGTAAGATAGGTAGAAAGGGGAGAGAATGCTCGCCTGAAAACATTGCCGAAGGTTCATCCGAAGATCGGGTCGACTCTCGCATCAACTCATCGGCCTAATCTGTGAAGAAGCAAAGCACTAGAAGAAACAACTGGTGCACTATTTAATACTACGGCAAAAGATCGGGCATGATGCATGTATGATGTATGACATGGGAAAGATACGATGCAATTAGGCAATATTAAGTGGAACTGGGGGCCCGACAATTATTTAGAAGGTTCATGCTGTTTATATGCCCCGCATTTTAAATGTTGTATTAACAAGGCAAAATATGTCACCGGTTCGCTACACAAATTTAAATGGGACCAATATTAGACTAGAAAAGCCCGCATATGGCCTCCATATTTAATTATGAGGTGAATCGGCATAATGCCCCAGAACCACGCAATATGTATGCAACATGAACAATTTAATATGAAACAAGTATATATTATATTTATCAAAAATAGGAGTCTTGGAGAAAGGGTCACACATAGGGTTCAGATGATCTTGGGCTCTGACGGTTCAATGGGTTCGGATTCAGGTGCACCAGGATCGGTCTTGGAGGTCTCGGACATCGGATCCATGATGGAGTACGCCCTGGGACGGAGATCTTTTCATATGGTGGACTTATGTCCCATGTCGGCATCTTTGGTTCATCGAATCCCTGAAGGCGATCTTGAGATTCGACATTGGATGAAGCATCGTGGTGCCGGTGTAGAACTTGGTGTACCACAAGTCGGGAAGAATTTGCATCGAGCATGTCGGTCTCATCTACTAGAAGGTTTCTAGACAACCGCATCAACACATGCCAGACCGATGTGAGTTGTGCAGCCACCACACCAATTTCACATCAGCAACAAGAAGCGACAACAACTCGAGGCAGCAACTTGCGCGGCCACTCTTCACACCTGCAGGATGCCCCGGGTGGAGTAGAACCTGCAACGTAGGGGTCTCGCAGCAGGCTCGCAATAAAGGAACGCTGACGACCGGAGCTAGAAAGAGAGAGGCGGCACGAGCCAAGGATGGTGAAAGTGACGACGTCGGTAGCAGGAGGAAGGCCAGAGTAGGCCGATGATGGTGGGGGCCACGACGGCAGGGCTCCCTGAGGCGGGTGACGCGGCGAAGAGGAGAGGGTTGGCGGGCAGACGCTGGCTGGCAATGGTACCACGCACGAGCCAGGGAGGAGAGACGGCAGGAGGTAGGGGACGGGGCGGCGCCGATCGGGGTCGCGAGCGGCAGGGGTGCCTTGACGCGGGGAGGGGTGCTGGCAGGCGGCCGCGGTGATGTAGGGGAGCAGAGGGGCACTGCGGGAGGAGGCACGAATCACGGGAGACGGCGGCGGCGACGAGCTCTGTGACCATAGGCGAGGCATGACGAGCGGGCGTGGAGAGGAGCGTCGGGGTGGAAATTTGATGCAGGGAGGGAGATGAGTGGTGGGTCCAGGCGGAGCGTGTTGTGAGAGAGAAAAAAACGGGTGCGGGGATGGTTGACTGTGGGCACGGGCGGGTGGTTGCGCTAGGTTGCGTCGCAGTGTGGGATGGGGTGGAGGGAGTGTGGCGGCGGGTTGGGGTGTTGGGGTAGCTAGGGTTTGGACACGGGGATTAGGGAATTAGGTTTTGATATATGGGGTAGTAGCTAGTCTGTCTAGTTGGGCCTTTGGGCCTGACCGGATGGACTGCCTCCCCCTAACAAAATATTTATATTACTTATTTTATTTTATTTAAAATAAAAAATTTACAAATATGTTTTAGGTAGAAATAAGGATTCGAGAGGAACATGGTTTTATATTTGAATTAGAGAAGGGGCATTTGTAGAAAAAATAGGGCTTTTAGCAAAATAGTTTTAGGCAAAAAGATGCATGTTGACGTCATGATGATGCACAAAGTATAAACAATAACGATTTTCTAGTAGTGGTTTTATCGGGGTGCTACATTATGAAGGTAAAGTAGTTTACTTTTATGTTACTAAGTTGTCTAATAATCGTCATTGCTCCGATGGAAGACCTACTGGTAGCGCCGTGGACTTGGCGTCAAACCGTTGGCAAGATAAAGATCATGCCGAAGCGCTTGATGAAGATCAAGGCATAAGAAGGACCATATCATATCACAATATACATGTGATGTAGATATATGTTTTACATCATATTGTGTGCTTGTATTAGATACTCAACGGTAGTATACTATATAGGATGATCCCTAATAATTCTAATGGCAGTGTTCCCCTTGTGTGCATGTCAACACCCGGATTTTTAATCCCAGATGCATGTTATGCCATACATCGCAATCCCAGGATTACCATTTTTGTGAGACAACAGATTTGGATATCACAGTACATCATCCATTACAAACCATACATAAGGGCTTACACAAATAAGGATCTCATGATCCAGTTCTTAATACAACTGAAGAAGCGGACTAACATAATAGTAAAGATAGCGTAGGCGAAGCTCCATCTTCGGGGTCACAGGCAATGCTGATGATGGGAGATGATCCTAGTTGTCGTAACCTTCCTGTGGTCCATCATCCTGGTACTCCTCTTCATAGTCTGGCCACGGGAATAGCCAGGGACAAAGCCATGAGTACTCTTTAAGTACTCGCAAACTAATACTAACAAGTTAAGGGGGTTTTTGTAGGAGGACACTAAGCACTAGAGTTGTTTTGCAAAAAGCCATATTTACCTCTACTCAGTTCAGAAGAAAAGAAAGCTAGTTGAAGTTTTATAACACCTAAGTGGGAACTTGAATTTTAAATCACAACCCTGTTGTTGTCAAGTCAAAGTCTCAATTCATTTCATAAGTCATTTTGAAAACATCTGACGGGGGAACAGTATGGCCACTCCAACTGTCCATAACCGCGGACGTGGCTATTCGAATAGTTTGACACTCTGCAGAGATTGTACACTTTCACCACAACATTTGATACATCCGTAAGGAACAATGAATTCACCATACTCAGTATGCGGATAATCAATCCTAACCTTTCCATTACACGCCCTAGTATAGGCACCTCTCCTGTGAGTTTGGCCTCCCAACCATGACCAACTGTCATCTTGGGTACTGCACAGGTGGACAATCTTCACAAGGTAGCCGCAGCTCAGACCTTGGCCACGAGGGAACCCATAATAAGGTATATAAATTTCCAGTCAAGCCCTACCCAATTTTCGGGTATTGTGGTTGTACGGTAAAATTGGAATGGTATTGCATCCAGACAACCATCAGTTTTATCAAGGGCTAAGGCCCACGCCTCAACATTTTCATCATCAAAATCATCTGGTGTTTGAGAACACATGTCAAAACATTTTAGTAGAATGACTCATCATTCTAAGGTTTTCATAACCATTTCCACCAAGTATTCCCATCTAAAGTTGATCAAGTTTTATGCTTAGCACTAGCATCTACAAGTGGGGGTAAGTACTAATGACGGATGGTAAACATGTGGAGATTAATTAAGTGCAATCTCATGCCTTAGGATGACATCAAGATTATCTAACTTAGGCCAAATTTAATGCTCTTTATGCAACCTTCCAATATCCTTATAGTATCTACAATTTACTATGTAAACTCTAAGAGAAAGCTTTGATAAAGAAATAAAGTATAGAGCTTGTAAGTAAAACTAGGATTGGGTGTCATCAAATGTGTCTAACTAAGCATGCTTAATGCATTGCCTAGGTTATCTAACTTTCATAGTTGCAAGTGTTAGCTTGAAAGGTTTCAAGTATTGGCTTGCATAAGTATCAATATAAGCTTGCATAGGTCAACTTGGGTAGTAAGGCTTGCATAGGTAAAGTATCTTGCAAGTGTTAGCTTGCCTTGAGCAGAGCAGTGGTTGAAGTTCTCCTCGGCTTGTGCCTCGTAGTATCCTCCTTCCTCCTCGTACCCTTGGTCGGTACTAGCGTCTATAAATAAATAAGAGGTACACAATCACCAAACAATACTTAAATATTTTCAATCTTCACACAAAGGTGTACTATAGATGATCTAGCCTCATCACTAACATTACAAGATTAAAGCATTTGTCTTGTTTATTTTAGTTTGAGAAAAGTAATTTCTACTCATTGAAAAACTACTTAAGATTTAATATTCTCCAACTCAAACATGGGATCATGTTGACACATGTCATCACCACATATTTCAGTACATGGGAATGTGATTTAAAGTGGTGTCACAATTTAATAAGGTTTAACCTTTTATTTTAAATAAATAAAGTGACTAGAAATGCCTATGTGGCATTCTTTTATTACTTGAACAATATTCCTGTAAGTAAACCCATATGTTTTTATATATTCTGAAAGGTATAATCAAATGTGATTTTTGAGAGTTGGAATCAACTCAAAAGATCTTATGGTTGATTTTTGAAAAATGTTTGAATGCAGAAAAGCTTCTGACTTGTTATTTTTACCAAGGTTGATCTATAGATCCAAATGATTTGAATCCAATGGTCTTGGATTAAGCATGGGGTGATTTTTGGTTTATTCAATCAAGCTGGGGTGATTTTTGAATCTATGTATAGAACTGTGTTTGAATTAAAATGGAAAAATCTAAATTCAAACTGCTGGGTTGCGCGGGAGACGCTAATGGGCCGGCCCAGTGTCACTCCGTAGCGCGGGGCTTAGCTGACAGGGGGGTCTACCAGTCAGTGGTTCATAACGCGCGAAGCGGTACAGGGATGTGTGGGTCGTTGGATTAGAGTGGGGATCGACGGCTGGGGATCATCGTCGACGACGGACCTGTCGCCGGCGAGCTCTAACCCTAGCGACTTAGTGGGGGTGCATAGGGGGCGTACCAGGGCTCCAGCGATGACAGCGAGGCGGGCAAACAAACGGGTGGTCGACGGCGAGCTCAGGGACGGTCGAGGCAGCTCCAGGGGTGGTCGCAATCAGCGGCGCCCTTATCCTCCAGAGGCGGCCTGCTCCGGTACAATTCTGGCGAGCTGTTTCTCCCCGTGCTCCGGCTAGAGGTGTGGGACGATAAGTGAGGTGAGTGGAGTGGAATAGAGTGCTGCAAATGGCTGGGGGTGGCCTCCTTTTATAGGCTCGACGGCGAGACCGAGAGGGATGGGTAGGCGACGGTGGCGACATGGCTATGGGCTGCTAGAGGCATGGCTGAGGGTGGCGATCGACGCGTGGTCTCCTGGCGATTCTCTTGGAATTCAATGCGGGCTTAGGGGCGGTGGTAAACGGTCGGGCGAGGCGGGCGCTCTGAGCGGCAGAGGCGGCGTCTTCGACGGCGAGCGGTGGCTATGGGGCATTGGACGGCGAACGGGGGTGTCTGACGTGTTCCTTGGGTCGTGGCGACGCGGTGGGCACGGGCTGCGGTCGAGTGGCGGCGTGTTCACGCATGCCGGGTGCGGCGCTCTGGCGCGTGCTCGGCATGTCGCTGTGGCACTGGGCGCGGGGCGTTCTCCGTGGTCCATGGCTTGCCTTGGCTTGGGAATGGGACAGTGGGCGGCGGTGAGGTGCTGGCTAGCTCGCAGACATGGCGAGAGAGGGGGAGGTGGTCTGCTGCGGCGCCGACCAAGTTGGTTGGTGAGGTGGACTCGGTTTGGCCATGGCCATGCTGCGAGGAGGTAGGGGTGGGTTATTTAGGTCTTGGTTTGATCCAGGGGGACAATGTGATCAATTGAATGTTAAATGGGAGACAAGTTTGGCTAGTACACTATTTGAAATAGTGAAATTGATTTGGTTTAAATTCTACCTGCAAGTGTTTAATGAAATGGTCGCAAGAAACTTCTTTTTGAATTTTGAAAATATTTTTGGTGGGTGTGCTAGGCATGAGCTTGAGATTTTGTGGGTGCTTGGGTTTTAAAAATTGAGCTTGTTTGAGTGGTTTTTGAAATAGTGGGATCTTCCCATATGAGATAGATTCAATTTTAAACTGTCATTTAAACTTAGCATTTGAATTTTTTTGGAAGATCACACAGTGGGCCTTGGTACCTTATTATGTGTACTAACAAGGGGTGCAAAGATCCACAATTGTTTATGTTACGTTTTGAGTGCTAGGAATAGCCAAAGTAGGCATGATAGTTAATTTGGCAAAAATGACCATTCACTTCATTTATTCATTTTGAGTTGTTTTTCTTTGGGAATAGTTTGGGCATGATTTAGATGATGTTTATTTCACCTAAGAATCATTTTACAAACAATTAATTACAGAACCATGGCAATTCAAAAGAACTCCTAATTTAAATACACATACATATGAATCCTTTCATATTTTGAGATGGGAAAGTTTTTTGTTAACCCTAAATTTGATGATTAGAGTATGTTAATCCATGTTTAATATTTTTGGGATTTTACAAACCTTCCCCCTTAAACAAAATCTCGTCCCGAGATTTGAAAAAGGACGAAAAAGATTACGTAGGATTTAAAGAGATCTGGGAACTCCGTCCTGATGTGATCTTCTCGCTCCCAGGTAGCTTCCTATTCCGTGTGGTTGCTCCACTGAATCTTGAGAAACTTGATGCTTCGGGTCCTGGTAGTTCTGAAAGCTTCTTCCAAAATATGGATGGGTACTTCGGGATAGGTCAGGTCATCGTTTATCTCTATGGTCCGATGATCAATATTCTTGAACACTTCAGTCTTCTCCGGAACTTCGAGGCATTTACGAAGTAATGAGATATGGAACACATTATGCATGGCTGACATTTCTTCTGGAAGTTCCAATTGATATGATACTTCTCCTCGACGGTTCAGAATCTTGAAGGGTCCGATATATCTGGGAGCTAACTTTCCATTCAGCTGGAAACGCTGCATTCCTTTCAATGGCGACACTTTCAGATACACGAATTCTCCGATATTGAAAGCGAGGTCTCGACGTCTCTTGTCGGCGTAACTCTTTTGTCTTGACTAGGCGGTCTTGAGGTGCTCACGAATCTTATGAACTTTCTATTCTGCTTATCGTAGGATGTCGGGTCCGAAAATCTGACTCTCTCCTACTTCTGACCAATTTAAAGGGGTGCGGCACTTCCGTCCATACATGAATTCAAATGGGGCCATTTGCAAACTAGCTTGATAACTGTTGTTGTATGAAAATTCGGCAAACGGTAGACAGTCTTCCCATTTAGATCCATACTCTAACACACATGCTCTCAACATATCTTTGAGTATTTGATTTACTCGCTCCGTTTGTCCGTCGGTTTGAGGGTGATAAGCTGTGCTGAAATCTAGTCGAGGTCCTAAACCTTCTTGGACTCTCTTCCAGAATCTCGAGGCGAACTAAGTTCCTCGATCCGATACGATGTTCTTGGGGACTCCGTGCAAACTGGCGATTCTAGCGATGTATAACTCAGCTAGTTTCGAACTCTGGTAGGTGGTCTTGACTGGTAAGAAATGGGAAACTTTGGACAATCTGTCAACTATGACCCAAATAGAGTCATTTCCCCTACTAGAAGTAGGCAATCCGGTGATAAAGTCCATTCCAACGGAATCCCATTTCCATTCCGGAATCTGCAATGGTTGCATCAATCCTGCGGGTCTTTGATGCCCCGCCTTGACTCTCTGACATATATCACACTTGGCGATATAGCTTCTGATTTCTCTCTTCATCTTATGCCACCAAAATTGTTCCTTCAAATCCCGATACATCTTCGTTCCTCCGGGGTGGATAGAATAAAGAGTATCATGAGCTTCCTTCAGAATAACTTCTTTCAACTCTGAATCTGTTGGTACACAAAGACGTCCTTTGTACCACAGAACTCCTTCTTCGTCTTCGGTAAATCCGGGTACTTTGCTTGTACCGATACGACGCTTGATTCCGTCGATGCTAGCATTTCCTTTCTGTGCCTCCTTGATCTGGCTGATCAAAGTGGGTTGAAGTTCTATGCTAGCCAAAAATCCTTCACTCACTAATTCCATTCAGAAATCTTCCATCTCCTTGTGCAAACTTGGTTGCTCCTTCAAAATCATGGAGTTCAAGCAGCATGGCAATCTGCTAAGGGCATCTGCTACCACATTGGCTTTACCAGGGTGATAGTGAATGTCTAGGTCGTAATCCTTGATTAGCTGAATCCATCTTCTCTGTCTCATATTTAGCTCCTTCTGAGTGAATATATACTTCAGGATCTTGTGATCCGAATAAATCTCACAACGGTTTCCCATTAGGTAATGCCTCCATGTCTTCAGGGCAATAACTACGGCTACGAGCTCGAGGTCATGGGTTGGGTAATTCTGTTCATGTTGTTTCATTTGTCGAGATAGATACGATATAACTTTTCCTTCTTGCATTAGCACACATCCGAGACCGATCTTGGATGCGTCACAATACACGTCAAAGGTCTTCATGATATCCGGCATGATTAAGATTGGGGTTGAAATCAGTCTTCTCTTGAGTTCTTGAAAACTCGCTTCACATTTGTTCGTCCATTCAAACTTCTTGTCCTTCTTCAGCAATTGGGTCATGGGTCTGGCGATACTCGAGAATCCTTCTACGAACTTGCGGTAGTATCCCGCCAATCCGAGAAATGCATGAACTTGGGTTTGGGTGGTTGGGGCTTGCCAATCTTCGACATCTTTCACCTTTGCAGGGTCAACGGCAATTCCTCCGGCTGATACGATATGTCCGAGGAATCCTACCTCATGTAACCAGAATTCACATTTGCTAAACTTGGCATACAACTGATGCTCTCTAAGGGTTCCAAGAATGGTCCTTAGGTGTAGCTCATGTTCTTCTTATGATTTGGAATAAATCAGAATGTCATCGATAAAAACAACGACAAACTTATCCAGGAAGTCCATAAAAATCTTATTCATGAGGTTCATTAAATAAGCGGGGGCATTGGTTAATCCAAAATACATGACAGTATACTCGTATAATCCATATCTGGTGGTAAAGGCAGTCGTCGGAATATCCTCTGCGCGAATCTTGAGTTGATGATAGCCAGTTCTAAGATCAATCTTAGAAAACACCTTGGCACCAGTCAACTGGTCAAACAGATCTTCTATCTTGGGCAATGGGTACTTGTTCTTGATAGTGACATCATTCAACTTCCGATAATCCGTACACAAACGGTTACATCCATCTTTCTTGTCCACGAACAAAACAGGTGATCTCCATGGTGACGCACTTGGTTGAATCAATCCAATTTCCAGCATGGCATCCAGTTGCTTCTTCAGTTCTACTAGTTCAGATGAGTTCATACTATATGGTCTCTGGGCTATGGGTCCTGTTCCAGGGATTAGTTCAATGATAAACTCGATATCCCGATCTGGGGGCACCGGGCAAAACATGTGGAAATACATCGGGGTATTCACAAACTATCCGGACTTGGTCAATGGTAGGTTGGGCTATACTCTTGTTGCACTTGAATTGACGAGGTAAGGTTTCAGATATATGCTCGACTGATATTCCGGCTGTACTGGTCATGGTTATGGCTTTCTTGGCATGGTCAATTAATCCTTTATGTTTGGACATCCAATCCATTCCTAGTACTACTTCCAAACCTTTAGTTCCGAGTACTATCAGATTAGCATAAAAGTCTATGCCGTGGATTCGGATAGGGACGGCTTTGCAAATTTGCCTAGATTTTGTGGTTTAATCGGGGATTTGAACAATCATAACATGCTTCAGTTTGGTTGGTTGAATCTTACTAGTGCATGCAAATTCTTCGGTGACAAATGAGTGTGATGCTCCAGAATCAAACAACACTCTTGCAAGTACTGAGTTAACAGAAAACATACCTAGCACGACGTCTGGCGCTTCATGGGCTTCTTTATCATGCATGAGAAAAAGACGGCCGTTGCGGTTGAGCGAATTCCCTGGGGCAAACCTTCTTCTGGGCTGAACACGACGCTGTTGCTGAGCTAGGGCATTTGCATTTGGGGCTGCGGCATTCTTCTTGGGGCACTCATTGGAGTAGTGACCCTTGGTTCCACAGTCATAACAAGTCACTTGCGACTTGTCCTTTGCTGCAACAGGCACCGCATTGCTCCCAGTCCTTGGGGCAGTGTTGGTGTTGGTGGCGGCATTGTTGATGTTGAACTTGGGTGGTGCACGGTTGAAATTTCTAGAGTTGTCGGGGTTGTTGTGGTTTCCTCCGGGCCTTGGGCTTCCACGGTTGGGATAGGTCGGACGGTTCATAGGGGGTCTCTTGGTTCTCGGGGCAAATCCTGTAGATGGGTTGGGGCGATACTTTGGGGTATGGTGGGTTCCTGGTTGATGCATCATGCGGCTCTTGTGGTTCTCATTGTCTTGGTTAATCTTTCCTTCCATCTGAATGGTAGAGTCGACAAGGGCTTCAATATCAGCAAAGGGATATTGACCAACACCGTCTGCATCTCATCATGCAAACCATTCAGGAATCTTTCTTTCTTCTTGGCTTCAGTGTCGATCTCATACGGGGCATACCTAGCTAATGACAAGAATTTGTCACGGTATTCCACCACGGTCATCCTTCCTTGCTTCAGTTCCCTGAATTCATCTCTCATCCTTTTGATCAAACCCGGTGGCACATGGGTTCTGCTGAATTTGACCTTGAATTCCTCCCAGGTCATCATCTGACCTCCGGTCATTCCATGAACGTTGTTCCACCATGATCTTGCATCTCTGGCTAGATAGTGGGTGGCGAACAGAACTTTCTCGTTAGCTTCCACTCCGGCGACTTCCAGATTGTTCTCATGGTCTGCAGCCAATGATCTGCATCTAAGGGCTCTTCCGAATTAGTGAAAAAAGGTGGGTTGGTGTTCTGGAAATTCTTGAGCTTAGATCCATGGTTATCCTGATTTCCTTGGCCTTGATTTTTGTTGGCCATCTGAGCTATGTGCTGAAGGGTGGCTAAGTTGGCTTGACGTTCTGCTCTTTCAGCTTCACGGTCAGACAGCAACATTTGCAGGATCTGCAACATCGGGTCCAGGGATGAACCACTTCCTCCGCGAGGCATCTGAAGATTGAGATAGATCATGAGAAAAAGAGGGAAATTACTAAGGTTCAGGGACTTTGAAAAGTTTTTAAAGTTTGACTCAAATTTTCTAGCAACTTGCTTTTCATTCATTCATTCATAGCACACGATACAACACACACCACAACAAAGGAAAACAGATGGTTTTAAGAACCATTCTAGAAACTACGATACAGTGGTACCGAATAAAGCTCACTAACGCTAGTGCTCAAGTGCTACTACTCCTTGGAGTCGGTGTACTCATCATCCTCAGCATCATCGTCGTCATCGATGAAGGCAAAATCCTCCTCATCTGTGAAGAAGTCCATGGCTTGATCCTCCAGAAAGTCATCATCATCGCTGAGATAGGAGTAGGGGTCTCCACGAAGGTCTTCTCCGGCATTCTCCCTTTCCTCTAACTGCATGTCTCTCTCGTGGATGGTCTCCTCCAAATCCGTGATACGGTGGCGAAGACGAGCAATGATGCGCTCCTTCTTGTCGAGGTGGCGGCGACGAGACTTGCGATCCTTCACTAGTATGGCGAGGGTTTGATCCTTCTTCTGGGCGATGGCGGACTTGTGGTTGGAGTAGTCACGGGCATTGTCCAGTTCCTGCTGACGATCATACATCATGAAGCTAAGGTGGTCCAACTGAGTCTTCAGCTCGGGGTGATGTGGGACTTCCAATGGCTGTCCCACAGCAACACGCCTTGGATAGAACTCAAAGCGGGTACCCTTGATCTAATTAATACTCTGCCCACATAGACGGGCAAGATCTTCCTACATGGCCCTGGAAAGTCCATCGAGCCAGTTGTTCTCTCTTAAGGTGAACTGAATTCCCTCTGCAGTGGGAGGTTCAATCTTTCCTCGGAGACTTGCAACAACTAGCCATTGCAGATTTCCCCTCCTTGATCATTGAGTTGAGCTCCGAAGAACTCGGGGTGCGGACGCTCCAGAAGTTCCGACAGCTGGTCCAGGTCACGCTCAAAGATGAGTTCTCCTCCATTCCCCAACTGATAAAACTTGCTGTACTTTACGTCCATCTATCAGAATATAGGATGAGTAAGTTAGTAGAGTGATCAAGTGTGTCAAATTTTATGTATTTTGCAAGAGTTTTTGAGGAACATGAATTTTCATGAAAGAATCCAAGTGATAAGAATGAGAATAAGTTTTTATAAATACTCGCTTCCTTTGGTTTTGAAACTAAGTTTTTGATTCAGACGTCCATTCTAACTAGGGTCTCCTATGGTTAGGATGGCTCTGATACCAACTTGTCAACACCCGGATTTTTAATCCCAGATGCCTGTTATGCCATACATCGCAATCCCAGGATTAGCATTTTTGCGAGACATAACAGATTTGGATATCACAGTACATCATCCATTACAAACCGTACATAAGGGCTTACACAAATAAGGATCTCATGTTCCAGTTCTTAATTCAACTCAAGCAGCGGAATAACGTAATAGTAAATATAGAGTAGGCGAAGCTCCATCTTCGGGGTCACAGGCAATGCTGGCGATGGGATATGATCCTAGTTGTCGTAACCTTCCTGTGGTCCATCATCCTGGTACTCCTCTTCATAGTCTGGCCATGGGAATAGCCAGGGACAAAGCCATGAGTACTCTTTAAGTACTCGCAAACTAATACTAACAAGTTAAGGGGGTTTTTGTAGGAGGACACTAAGCTCTAGGGTTGTTTTGCAAAAAGCCAGATTTACCTCTACTCAGTTCAGAAGCAAAGAAAGCTAGTTGAAGTTTTATAACACCTAAGTGGGAACTTGAATTTTATATCACAACCCTGTTGTGGTCAAGTCAAAGTCTCAATTCATTTCATAAGTCATTTTGAAAACATCTGACGGAGGAACAGTATGGCCACTCCAACTGTCCATAACCGCGGACGCGGCTATTCGAATAGGTTGACACTCTGCAGAGATTGTACACTTTCACCACAACATTCGATACATCCGTCAGGAACAAATCCTGAATTCACCATACTCAGTATGCGGATAATCAATCCTAACCTTTTAGTTACACACCCTAGTATAAGCACCTCTCCTGTGAGTTTGGCCTCCCAACCATGACCAACTGTCATCTTGGGTACTGCACAGGTGGACAATCTTCACAAGGTAGCCTCAGCTCAGACATTGGCCGCGAGGGAACCCATACTAAGGTATATAAATTTCCAGTCAAGCCCTACCCAATTTTCGGGTATTGTGGTTGTACGGTAAAATTGGAATGGTATCGCATCCAGACAACCATCAGTTTTATCAAGGGCTAAGGCTCATGCCTCAACATTTTCATCATCAAAATCATCTGGTGTTCGAGAACACATGTCAAAACATTTCAGTAGAATGACTCATCATTCTAAGGTTTTCATAACCATTTCCACCAAGTATTCCCATCTAAAGTTGATCAAGTTTTATGCTTAGCACTAGCATCTACAAGTGGGGGTAAGTACTAATGAGGGGTGGTAAACATGTGGAGATTAATTAAGTTCAATCGCATGCCTTAGGATGACATGAAGATTATCTAACTTAGGACAAATTTAATGCTCTTTATGCTACCTTCCAATATCCTTCTAGTATCTACAATTTACTATGTAAACTCTAAGAGAAAGCTTTGATAAAGAAATAAAGTATAGAGCTTGTAAGTAAAACTAGGATATGGTATCATCAAATGTGTCTAACTAAACATGCTTAATGCATTGCCTAGGTTATCTAACTTTCATAGTTGCAAGTGTTAGCTTGCAAGGTTTCAAGTATTGGCTTGCATAAGTATCAGTATAAGCTTGCATAGGTCAACTTGGGTAGTAAGGCTTGCATAGGTAAAGTATCTTGCAAGTGTTAGCTTGCCTTGAGCAGAGCAGTGGTTGAAGTTCTCCTCGGCTTGTGCCTCGTAGTATCCTCCTTCCTCCTCGTACCCTTGGTCGGTACTAGCGTCTATAAATAAATACGAGGTACACAATCACCAAACAATACTTAACTATTTTCAATTTTCACACAAAGGTGTACTATAGATGATCTAGCCTCATCACTAACATTACAAGATTAAAGCATTTGTCTTGTTTATTTTAATTTGAGAAAAGTAATTTCTACTCATTGAAAAACTACTTAAGATTTAATATTCTCCAACTCAAACATGGGATCATGTTGACACATGTCATCACCACATATTTCAGTACATGGGAATGTGATTTAAAGTGGTGTCACAATTTAATAAGGTTTAACCTTTTATTTTAAATAAATAAAGTGACTAGAAATGCCTATGTGGCATTATTTTATTACTTGAACAATATTCCTGTAAGTAAACCCATATGTTTTTATATATTCTGAAAGGTATGATCAAATGTGATTTTTGAGAGTTGGAATCAACTCAAAAGCTCTTATGGTTGAATTTTGAAAAATGTTTGAATGCAGAAAAACTTCTGAATTGTTATTTTTACCAAGGTTGATCTACAGATCCAAATGATTTGAATCCAATGGGCTTGGATTAAGCATTTCAGTACCTTTCTAACAAAATTGGTTTCATGCAATTTGGTTCATTCAATCGAGTTGGGTTGATTTTTGAATCTATGTATGAACTGTGTTTGAATTAAAATGGAAAAATATAAATTCAAACTGTTGGGTTGCGTGGGAGACGCTAATGGGCCGGCCCAGTGTCACTCCGCAGCGCGGGGCTCAGCTGGCAGGGGGTTCTACCAGTCAGCGGATCATAACGCGCGAAGCGGTACGGGGCTGTATGGGTCATTGGATTAGAGTGGGGATCGACGGCTGGGGATCATCGTCGACGACGGACCTGTTGCCAGCGAGCTCTAACCCTAGCGGATCAGTGGGGGGTGCATAGGGGGCATACCAGGGCTCCAGCGACGACGGCGAGGCGGGCAAACGAAAGGGTGGTCGACGGCGAGCTTAGGGACGGTCGACGGCGAGCTCAGGGACGGTCGTGGCAGCTCCGGGGGTGGTCGCAATCAGCGGCGCCCTTCTCCTCTAGAGGCGGCCTGCTCCGGTACAATTCCGGCGAGCTGCTGCTCCTCGTGCTCCGGCTAGAGGTGTGGGACGATCAGTGAGGTGAGTAGAGTGGAATGGTGTGCTGCAAATGGTTGGGGGTGGCCTCCTTTTATAGGCTCGATGGCGAGACCGAGAGGGATGGGCAGGCGACGGTGGCGACATGGCTACGGGCTGCTAGAGGCATGGCTGAGGGTGCCGATCGATGTGCGGTCTCCTGGCGATTCTCTAGGAATTCAATGCGGGCTTAGGGGCGGTGGTAAACGGTCAGGCGAGGCGGGCGCTCTGAGTGGCAGAGGCGGCGTCTTCGACGGCGAGCGGTGGCTTTGGGGCGTTAGACGGCGAACAGGGGTGTCTGGCGTGTTCCTTGGGTCGTGGCGACGCGATGGGCACGGGCTGCGGTCGAGTGGCGGCGTGTGCACGCGTGCCGGGTGCGGCGCTCTGGCGCGTGCTCGGCATGTCGATGTGGCACTGGGCGCGGGGCGTTCTCGGTGGTCCATGGCTTTCCTTGGCTCGGGAAGGGGACAGTGGGCAGCGGTGAGGTGCTGGCTAGCTCCCAGACATGGCGAGAGAGGGGGAGGTGGTCTGCTGCGGCGGCGACCAAGTTGGCCGGCGAGGTGGGCTCGGTTTGGCCATGGCCATGCTGCTAGGAGGTAGGGGTGGGTTAGTTAGGTCTTGGTTTGATCCAGGGGGACAATGTGATCAATTGAATGTTAAATGGGCGACAAGTTTGGCCAGTACACTATTTGAAATAGTGAAATTGATTTGGTTTAAATTCTGCCTGCCAAGTGTTTGATGAAATGTCCGCAAGAAACTTCTTTTTGAATTTTGAAAAGATTTTTGGTGGGTGTGCTAGGCATGAGCTTGAGATTCTGTGGGTGCTTGGGTTTTGAAAATTGAGCTTGTTTGAGTGGTTTTTGAAATAGTGGGATCTTCCCATATGAGATAGATTCAATTTTAAACTGTCATTTAAACTTAGCATTTGAATGTTTTGGGAAGATCACAAAGTGGGCCTTGGTACCTTATTATGTGTACTAACAATGGGTGCAAAGATCCACAATTGTTTCTGTTAAGTTTTGAGTGCTAGGAATAGCCAAAGTAGGCATGATAGTTAATTTGGCAAAAATGACCATTCACTTCATTTATTCATTTTGAGTTGCTTTTCTTTGGGAAAAGTTTGGGCATGATTTAGATGATGTTTATTTCACCTAAGAATCATTTTACAAGTAATGAATCAAAGAACCATGGCAATTCAAAAGAACTCCTAATTTAAATACACATACATATGAATTCTTTCATATTTTGAGATGGGAAAGTTTTTTGTTAACCCTAAATTTGATGATTAGAGTTTGTTGATCCATGTTTAATATTTTTGGGATGTTACAGTGCACCACCAAGAAAGTTCTCCGTAATGAGGCACGCCTTGTCGATCGGGTGTTGGGCATAAATGTGTTCGCATACAGTGGGTGTAAGCTATGTTGCACTACAATACACACGAGTTGAATTGGCGAGCCTAGCATGTACATACATGGCCTTGGAACACAAGAGATCTAAAGATCGAGCATGATTCACATGGATGATGTGATTGACGTTGGAGAATGTCTACCTTTGAAGCTATATTGCCGGCGTGACGATCGGAGGTTGCATAGTGAATTGGGATCGTGTGATTGCTAAAATCGTCCAGGGGATGACAATTTTAGTGGGAGCTCAATTATGAATTGAACTCAAATTATGAACTTAGTCTAGATGTCTATTTGCAAATATATTAGTAGATCATGGCCTATCTCATTGAGGTCTTTTGTGACCATGGGAAATTTCTTGCTTGATATGGAACTTAGCAGAAGAGTCTAACTTCATAGATTAATACCCACGCCTGAGGGATATCCTCATGATAAGATGATCTTCTCTTATTGATACAATAACTGTTAGGAGATAGTCTGATGACTCCACGATGTTTGTGTTTTCTCCGTAATCATCCAATAAGCCATTCCCCATCCGATGGAGAGTTGGACTACAATTTTGTATTCTGCAAAATTAGGCACATAAAGTATGAGCCGTTGGATGAGTTTTACTCCATGATGGATGAAAACAGAATATATGGAGAGTCACTTAGCAATCTCGCATTAGAGTTGAGAACTCTTAGAAGGAATTGATTGTAATGGAGGTCATGGATAAAAAAGGGTATATGTTAGATATACAAAGTTATAAATGTAATTCTTGCAAAACTCATTGAAGTTTACAAAGTATTGGATACTTATCCCATTTTGTGAAAACATAATGGTCTGCTTGAGAATTGCTAGAATTGAGGCAATGCATCTTCATGACGGCAAGCAAACTAGTTGATGGCCGACATCACTCCTTTCCTCAAGGTTTAACATTTGGATTGGTGGATTTGAATAAAATTTTGTAATCCTTGTTTATGTGTCTTACTTTTAGCGAGACAATTATTCATATAAATAAGTTACAAGCCAGTTGTACTATTATTTTGAATATTACCTTTATGGTCACATTACGATTATAAATGAGTTATTCTCATCACTATGCTAATGATAATAGTTTAAGCATTTATAAAGTATTAGAATGCTACAATATATCCAAAGGTTAATAATGAAATGACACTATTGTTTAAGTCATGGTGGTTATTGCATGTTTTTCATTTAAATGAAAATCGGAGTCTTAGATATTTGGTCTAGTGACTTTGCAAAACCATGGCTCGTTTAGCGAAATGACTAAAACTCCGCATTCTGGTAAAACGGTGATATGCGAAGAATTGTTGAATTTTATACATAGTGTTGTATCATATTTTCAACAAATGGTGGAAATCATTGTTCCATTATGGACTTAAGTAAATAGGTGTATTTACTTAATGAAACACGAGTTTGAAATGATTTGAATTGTTCAAATGATTTCAAAACAAACTGGGATATGGAATTAATAGGAATACAAAGCCTCTTTGATTTGATCGATATGACTAAAGTATTTAAGTTAAGTATTGGCATAAAAAACTTGTGAAATATGTTTCACAAATTATGATAATTGGATAAATTCAACGCTTTGATATGTCTAAATATCATAATCATTTTGTATTAGATACATATGGTCTAATATAATCTCTTATCAAGGTGATAGTTATCGCTTAGAGTTAGAGATCAAAATAAGCAAACATTCATTTGAAATACATAGGAACATATAAAGATTCGTGGAAATAACACCATAATAGTTATAGCATGTTCGAGTTTCTAGATATTTCGATAATTTAAAATCACGGCGAATAAACAAGTCTTTGTAGTGTATTCTTAGGAAACTATGAATACATGTTCCACAAAGGCAAACCTGCTGTTGTCCTAAGGTTTTATGTGTCTTGATGACGATATAGGTTGAAGAAAGAAAAGATCAAAACAAATATTTGAACTTACCTCCTGATTGTTGAGTGGCGCGGCGAAATTTGTTTCGTGAAACCAAACTTGACAAACACAGGAGAAACTAATGATAATGATCATAGAGTTTCGAGCGAATACTTTAATAAAGAAAGTAGGATTCAATGATATATTATGCAAGTTTTCGAAATTATATTGTTGATTCACTTGTCATGTTTTGAACAAGACATACCTATGAATTACAAAGAAGCGTGATGGACCTAAGTGCGAGAAATTATTAGGAGTCATAAAATCCAATATTAATTTACATTTAGATTGTAAATTAATATATTACTTGATCTTATTAAGTAAATATGTTTACTTGATATTTCTAAATGGCTGCAAAGTCATAAGAAGGAAATGAAACTTATTGAAGGACATAAAGCTCGATTTGTCACAAAGTATGTTTGGACAAATTTAAGGAGTTGGCTACAAATGTAGCGATGCTTGAGTCTATTGGATTTACAGCAACAATATATGGATATTGGGAACTCGCAGCTGGAATTCTCAATTTGACGGTGATCAAAGAATTTTGGAATGTCCAAGATTATTGAGAGGATTTGCATTTGAGTGGGAGCATATTGGATTGGATAATCTTAAAATGTAAGAAACATATTGTGAGTGGGAGCTAAGTAGCTTGGCTAAATCTTAATATGTAAGAGACATATTTTGAGTGCTAGCTAAGTAGCTTGGCTAAATATTAATATGTAAGAGACATATTTTGAGTGGGAGCTAAGTGAAATCCCTAGATCTCATATATGGATGCCATATTTTGAGTGGGAGCTAAGTTAAATCCATGGATCTCATATATGAATGCCATATTTGAGTGGGAGCGTGTCATCATTCTGAAATATGTGGACTACCTATATGAATGATATGTTTGGTATTAATAATATTTAAGTTAGTAAATGTGGATGAAGTTGAACAAGTTATTAAACAATGATATCTATCGAGATAGATTGGTAAGTTTAATAAACATTAATGTTGAATTCCTCCTGGACTTGATTCTGAAAATGTTCAGGATGTCCTACATAATGTTTTTGAAGTAGTTCAAAAATGGAACAAGGTAAAGAAGAAATTCTTACTTGTATGAAGCATTGAGTTAGTCTTAGTATTACAACTATGGTTAAAATAAATAAAGATATGCATTGCATCTCCTATGCCTCAGTCATAAGTTCTTCCATATAATCATATTGGGCACTCGACGTAATATGACCTAAGGATATAGTTGGAAGAACATGTCTTGAGGTGATTCTTGAGTTAATCACAGAACCATAGTTAAGATTGTTCTTAAATGACAAGAAGCAAAGTTAGGCACATAGTTCCATTTTATGCACTAGGATTTACATAGATATAGAAGTATAGTTTTGGCTAAATAAGTTCAACTTTGCTAAGTGTGTTTCAGAGGTTTACATGACAATAGTGAAAGTTAATTGCCTGATGGACCATCATTGTAAACAATAGAAACAAAGTCTCACTCTGTCGCCAAACGAATACTTCAACCCATTATGAGATAATGGAGGCAATGTCAAAATTAGGAAGACACTATCGATTTGCAAAAGACATACTGATCTGGTAAAACAGAACATGAACATGATGTTTCTCATAAGCATGCATGATAAATAAATGCATATGTAATATGGTTTATGATTAGTAAATGTGAGCTAGATTATTTGTACTCTAGTGCAAGTGGGAGACTGAAGGAAATGTGCCCTAGAGGCAAATAATAAATATTTTTTATTATCATATTTCAATAAGTTCGTAATAGTTTTGTATTGCTATAACTATATCAAGTGGAAACATTGATACATGTTTCATATAAAACAGAAGTCCCTAGTAGCCTCTATTCATACTAGTTCGTTGGGCAATCAATGATCAAGGTTTCATGATCATGGGTGATAGTGCCAGTTGACAACGAGGTCATATCATTGGAGAATGATGTGATGGACATTACCCAAAGATTGTGACATGATCAAGTCAGAAGGTTCATCGTTGCAATAGTCAGAAATGTAGTCTCCTTCTCCTTAGGCCGTGAGATCATATTAATCATTGTATCCTGAGGCTGCTTGGACTACATCAAACATCACTCAGTGAAATGGTTATTATAAAGGTGTACCAGAGGAACGAGTTGAGGTCTATGAATCAAGACCGTGATTTGTTCACCCAGTGATGGGTAAGATACATAAGGCCGACTTGGTGAGATTACATCTATAATGTTGCAACATGTTACTAGGTCACGGGGATGTAATATCACGGTAACAAGTCAAACAGTACTTGTCGGTAACGAGATTGATCAAGGTATGAGATACCAAACGATCGGATCTAGGACAAGTCGTATTAAAGGAACAAAGGGAATTGGACTCGGTGTTTACGGTTCAAATGACATTGTCATTGTGGAATGTACATGGGTCAATAGGAACATCCCGGTCCCGCTGTTGATCATTGATAGAGATCATGTCTGTGCCATTCCCGAGTCGTGAGGAGATACACTTAAGGGTACAATGAGCTAGAGATCATACGAAGTTGGAATCACAGTAGAGAAAGAGAAAGTCGGAATTTTTTTGTGGAGAGAGATCCGAAGTTGTTCGGAGAAAGAAAGGAAACCGTAAAAGTTCCGTTGAGATAACCGGATTCATTACAGGAAGTTTCAAAGGCGTTCGAGGGAAATCGAAGGGGAACCAAAAGGTGTTTTGGGTCAAATCAGATTTTGTAATATGTATTTACATATTAACTTGAAAGGGTATGCCACTAATGGGCAAAATTTCCTAGGGAATATGGCCCATGAGGGAAACCACAAGTGGGAAGGGCATTGGCGCCTAGGGCTGCCTCCCCCCCCCTTGGTCGGTGGCTAGGGTTAGGGTTTGGGGCGCCATAAGGCAGCCTCCCTCCCTTGGCTTCCGCTTGGATGCCTTGGGGGAGGGGTAAGCCTGCCCCTCCACCCCTATATAAAGGACCCCCCTTGGAGGAGTAGACACACAACACCAATCCCATGAGTTGGGAGGTCTCCTCCTCCTCTATGCACCTCCAATCTCTCTCTCTCAAGTTGTATCCATGCGTTGGTGCAGTCCAGGACTATTCACACAAGAGACAACGCATTAGCATCACGTCGTTGCGCCGTGGAGATTCCAAGCCAAAGATCTACTTCCGCACTCCCGACAGGGATCAAGGAGCCGAAGGTCGCCATCGTACATCGTATGTGTACAAAACCACTAGGGGCCACAATTGGGGCACCTTTCATGTCGTGAGTCGGACTGTGGCACGATGATGGAGCAAGGGGAGACCCGTGAGGAGCTTCACGACCTTGAGGTCGGCTACGAGCACGACTACTTCAACCACGTTCCCCTCGGAACATTAACCGCTTTCGAACTACAAGTATATGTATCTGAAACCTTCGGCCGTTACTGCATTACTAATAGATAGATGTTGGGCATTAGGGCGATCCTACATAGGACATTTTTTGTTTTGTGCATCGGAACCCCAACACCCAATACTACCGGGGTCAGTGGTAGTACCGCTCCATGTCCCAGAACTACCGGTAAGCGGTAGTACCACCCTTGGGTTCGGCACTACCGGTGGACTCCGAGCTGGTTCTGCTCCTTGGTTTTCCTCGCAGGCTCGCCCGGCTGCTCGCACCGGTACCTGGCCAGTAGTACCGGGATTCTCCGGTACTATCGCTGCCAAGTTCAGTATTACCGGTCGTCGCAGTATCCCACCGAGAAGATTCCGCCCCCCTATAAAAGGGGCCCTTCTTCTCCATTGGAGATTATCCCTTTGAGCTCTTTGCCCCCTCCATTGTTGATTTACTTGAGCTTGATTCCTTCCTCTCCATCCCATGATTCTTGCATCCTTTTGAGGGAAAAGAGAGAGGAGATCTAGATCTATAATCCCACCAATCCATCTCTTCTCTAAGTGATGGGAATATATTGGGATCTAGATCTTGGAGACTTGTGTGGTTTTCCTCTTGTGTCCTTCCTCTCTTATTCCCCAATAGCTTTTGTATCTTTGGTGGAATTTGGGGGTGATGGACTTTTCGATGCATTAGGTGTACCGGTTTGAGTTCTTCTCGGAGGATTTGGTTGGTGAAATCAAGAAGCTTGTTTCTCTTGGGTTCTTGGAACCTTAGACAGTTGTGTGGCCTTTGTGGTGAGTTCTTGGGGCCTCCAATTAAGCTGTGGAGCTCTCCCCAAGTTAGTGGACTTGGTGGTGATTATTGGGAACCTCTAATTAAGTTGTGGAGATTGCCCCAATATTGTACGGGTTTGGTGACCACCCTCAAGTGTCCCATAGTGGATCGGGTGCTTGTCGTGCGGCGGGTGCTCGGGAGAATAGAGTGAGGCATCTTGTGGCGTTGGTGTTCTTAGTACCGCCCACCCCTCCAATGAGACGTACTCCCTTGTAGGTAGGAACTCAGTAAAACATCATCGTCTCCGCGTGTCTCGGTTATCTCTATACCCGAGCCCTTTACTTATGCAATTTACATTGTGATAGCCTCTGTCCTTGAAGTAATATATCTTGCTATCACCTTGTTGCTTGTCTTGCCTAGCATAAGTTGTTGGTGCACGTAGGTGAACCATAGCAAATATAAGTTTTGTGCTTGACAAAGTAAACACTAGTTTTATTACGCTTTTGTTAAGCCCATCTCATAAAAGGTTTTAACCACCTATTTACCCCCCCCCCCCTCTAGGAAAAACCTGTGCACTTTCACCTTTTGTGGCAAGGTTCACGGGAGAATAGGTTGAGGCCTTTGTGGCGTTGGGTACACCTTGTGTGGCACCCACGCCCTCCAACTATACATACTCCCTTGACGGGAGGAACTCAGTAACACATCATCGTCTCCGCGTGCCTCGGTTATTACAGTACCTGAGTTATTTACTTATGCACTTTACTTTGTGATAGCCTTCGTTCTTGAAATCATATATATCTTTCTATCACATAGTTGCTTGTCTTGCTTAGGATAAGTTGTTGGTACACATAGGTGAACCGTAGTATATATAGGTTTGGTGATTGACAAAGGAAACACTAGTTTTATTCCGCATTTGTTAATCCCATATTATAAAAGTTTTAAACTACCTATTCACCCTCCCTCTAGGCGAAATTTGTGTCCTTTCACCTCGTCCTTAGATTCCATGGCAAATGGATTCACCCTAGGTGGATCGTACATTCTAACCATACCAAATGGTTTCCTGTGTGTTTTTATGTTGCATGTTAAGATAATCAATAAGTTCAAGAAGAGAAAGGAAATGGATAAGAAGACTAGATAGGTTTTAGTTAGGTCTTGTCCTATTTCTTTTGTGTTTTTAATAGGATTTCACTTTCTTGCATCTTACTCTTCTCAAATCATCTTGTAAAGAATCTTGTATACGCTTGTATATATATCAACAGAAATTCAAATCTTAACATTGTCATTGTGTTGTGTTGAGTTAATTGAGTACATTTGAATTTAAACTCAAGTTTGAATAATTCAAACCCAAATTTGAATTCAAATGTTGATCTTAGATGTGTTATCTCTTGTGTATGGTTGTATTGTGTAATATGAGTCTTCAATTTGTGTTAAGTCAATTTGAAATACACAAAAGGTCCTTTTTAAATTTGAATTCAAATTCTAGTGTTGACCTAAGTCAAACTCAACACTAGAGTTCATTTTCACTCCTTTTGTAATCTAAAATAAAAAACTTGAAATTTACCCTCAAGTTTAGATGCATGCAATGCAATGCAAAGGCACGGTTCTAACATCTATCCTTTCCCGAAACCTTTTCTTCGGGTTCTTATAGTTTTTTAGCGCACAAAAATATTGGAACTCACTTTGGTAATGTTGTTTGCCATGGCAATGTACACCCCTTAACAAAAAGTGGAGCCATTATATTAAAAATTATTTTTAATACACCACACACCCTTTTTTAAACAAAACTGTGTGTGATTTAAATCGTCATAAAGTCATTCAAATGGGGGAGCGTAGATAGAAATCTTACAAATTCATAATATGTGGGTGTTGTCTATTAAATATAGTCTAGTTTCTAAAAATTGGAGTGGTGCCATTTTGCACCATATTTTTTTATGTTTGCTTCATAAAACACAGACATTGTGCCCTTAGAAAAATGGAAAATGAGTTTTGGTAAAAACAAAAGCTGAAAACTCACCTTGGCAATATTGTTTGCCATGGCAATATAAACCTTTGTGTAAAATAATGGATACATTATCATGAAAAATAGTTTTTGATGCATAGCATACAAGTTCGAGTCGAAAAGTGTGTATGATTGACTCCTACATCACCCGTTTTTATATAAAAAAATCGTGTGTGGTGCATCACACACAATTTTTAGTCTAAACCCGACACGGGTGGTGAACCTGCAAATATTTTTAATCTTGTCCGTAAAAAAGAATGTTCGCATCACACACGAAATGGGTCTTCAGTGTATGACGATGGCCTTAATAGACCCGGTATGTGCTAGTGTGCTAAACTATATAGCCAACGTACAGCCAAGAGATTAATTTACAGTAGAGAGCAGGCAAATTTCCATCTACTACTAGTTGAGAAGTTGATGCTTGCGGGTAAAAGCTGCATGTTCGTCCAATCGCCAGTCTAGCTAGTTAACAGCCAGTCAATTAAACACGAGATAAAACAAAACAGGAAGAGACATGACAAGGACACTGCAAACTTAACGAAATCAACTCTCTCTCTCTCTCTCTGTCGCCCCTTAAACAAAACCCAGAACGAATGACTAGCAATCATTCAAGGCCGAATCACTCCACTAACAAGCCGTACTCGATTAGTTATAGAGTACTAGTATAATCTGTGACAAATATCCCGTCCTTCGCATCGTGACCCCACTGCCGAACCAATCAAGCAGCAGCCGGCGAGGAGTATGGTCGATGATAAAGAAGTGAAGAGAGAGGCAGAGATGGGTCGATCACCGCCTCCTACTGGCCACATGATCGGAGCAGCTGGGTAGACCCCCCACATCAGCAGGTCAGTAAATTAAAGAGAAGATTAGCTAGAGAGATTCCATCCCGGCCTGCCGGGCTCGAGGAATCTCGGTCGCCTGCCCGCTGGGCCGGCCGGCCTCGTGCGCGCGCGTCAGTGCGTGCATGCTACTCACTTGTAGACCTAGTGGTAGCTATCGCTCCGACTTAAATTGAAGAGTTTGAACCTTACTTTGTCCACGAGCCCCGCACGCCACGCACACACTGACGCACGGGCTACTACTGCTCACGCATATGCGCGCTGGTGGCTGGCCGCATGCATGCACGCACGCACGGGACAATGCTTCGTGCCCGGCCGCGGCACGGCGCCAATCGCTCCCGGCCGATTGGTTATTTTAGTTTAGTTTCGAAAGGTTTTCGGTGTGCATGTGCAGGGGTACGTACTGTAGTAGAGCGTGCGTGCGTGCGTGACTGGGCACCGGCGTGTGCGCGCGTGCGTGCACCCCCGCACCGCGCGCACGGCACCAGGCAGCTCCCTCGTGATCGCGCTCCTTTTGCTCCTCCTTTTGCCATGTCGCGGTGGATTGTAGTCCTGTGGTGGTGTCGAGCATTGTGGCGTGCGGGCGTCGTGGGCACCGGCGTGTGCGCCGGCAAAGGCCTCGGTGGAGCTTTCGCCGTTATTTTCCCTCTCTCAGGGAGCACGTGACAGAGTCTAGCTAGGCGGGTGAACAACCCAATTGTTTGGGGAGAGTGATTTGGGCTGCTTCGAGTGCATGCTTCCTCCACTCCAAACCGTTTCAAGTTTAGTTTTCGTTCTAACTTAAACTTTCTATATATTTCACCAAATTTATAGAAAGAATATACTAATATCTATAACACTAAATATACGTGATACATATGTATATTTTATAAAATTTAATATATTGTAATAATAGAACTAAGTGTATACATAGTTTTTATGTGAACTAAAACATTGTAAAAAAACCTTCTAGGGTTTCGCCCCTCCCTCCGGTGACTCTGCCGGTCCGCCCTTTCTCTGGTGGTCTTGGGTCCTCGGAGGTATGGCGGACTACGGCCCCTCGCGAGCCAAAGGGTTTCCGTTCTTTGTTTAGATTGTTTTGCAGTGTATTTTTAGCATGGTGGGGCGGCAGGTACATCCTGAAGTTAGAATAAGATCCTTCCTTCCCTTATCCTTGCTTCGGTGGTATGTCTAGCGCCGACAGATGGTCCTTAGAGTCATGTGTCTGGCGGATCTCTTTGGATCCGGTCGGTTTTGTTATTTGTTGGTGTGGTTTCACGTTAGTTTCTTTATATCTACGATTGTCATCATTGGTGATGGTTGATGTTCTGGTGTGCTGGTCCTTCGGGGACTTAGCACGACGACTTCATGTATATTTATTATAATAAGCTCTATTACGACAAACTTTGCACGGCTCCGATGATAGAGGGGTGATGACGGCGATGCGTCTTCGGCTCGTGCTAGTGTTTGTAGTCCTCGCTAGGTAGTACATGAACCTATTTGGAATTTTTATTAGTTTAGGTCTTTTTATAATATTGTTGATGATTAAAAAAACAAAAAATAAAAGCGTAGATCCAAATTAATATATTTGCTTCGATCCAAATTAATGGATTTAGATTTGTCTAAATTCGAATGTATCTCACACTAAAACATGACTAGATACCTCCAAATTTAGAAAAATCCAAATCCACTAATTTTAATAGGAGAGAGTGTTGATATATGAACCGGGAAACTACACATTTTTTTAACAACTTCCGGGTATTCTTTTCATAAACCGGCCTACCTAGGGTTATAACCAGCTGATCGATCTTTCGGAAAAAGATAAATCAGCTGATTTTGACGACATTGGTGTTCCGTTCCATGCATGTTAACCTGACCATGCAAAGCGTGCATGTGCATGCATGTTAATGGACTGCACCGCGTTCCTGAATCTCCTCGGTATTCATCGGGCGACCAATCAAAAGACTGTACAAAGAAAATTACACCGATCTCGAGAGAACAAACTAGAGACAAAATGCGGTTACCGGGGATGGAAAAAAAGACTGAGACGCGACACACTGCTCCATGAGGGTGGTGTGGTGTACGTACGTGGCAGAAACAACGTTAATATCTGCCTCTTTTGGCATGCATGCATGCATCGATCCTCTTTCTCCACAGAGAAATCTCGATCGTTCCATCGGATTCCGCCTTTGCGCGTTTTGAGCCAAGCCAACGCATTGGTCCCTGCACTTGCGTGGCACGTGACTTTGCTATCGTACCAGGCCTGCGGCGACAGACAACAGCCGTATCCAGAGAAAAGTGATCGCAAGCTCGGCGTGTCTCTACCGGGGTCGATCCCTTGCTAAAAGTAGAAAGTCACACCAAAAAATTTACATGACGCTTCATTCAAACTGTACATAATGAGTGTCAACATATCTTTTTCCAACTGATAGAGCTTACATTGGCTGGCAAGATAAGACGTTTTGGTAGCCTATCGAAACATGCTATATTCACGAATAGAGGTAATAGAAAGTGCAAACCAACGTTGGGTGGCTAGGAGGGTGGTTATACCCCAGCCTATCAGAGTTTAAACCCCAGGTTTGACACTGTGTGGCGGAATATTTTTTTAGTGGGAGGCGACGTTCCCGTCGACCGCGAGGCGTCTGTGATGACTTCGTCAATCTCAGGACTCGATCCGCCAGCGCAGTCTCTCGAAGGTGCTCATAGGGGTAGGATGTGCGTATGTGCGTTCATAGGGGTGGGTGCACGTACGTGTTGTGAGTGTCTACGATTGTATTGTGTTTCTAGAAAAGAAGGTAATAGAAAGTGTCATTGGCTCTTGCTATCGATGCCGGTGTTCCCTTCATTTAAAAAATATATCATATTTACATGTTTAAAAAAAATAAAAATAAATTTGGACATAGTCAATATTTTTGGATAATTCTTGATTTGGGGTTTGCGTAGTGCAGCACTACGTACCGTGCACGGGGCGACCAGCACACGAGTCTCCTCGTGGTCGTCTGTGTGCCTCCATTCGGCACGGACATAGTCAATATTGATCCTACAAGCATATAAATTCATAAATTCGCAATCCGAAACTATTTGTACTGTGGGCTATACAGAAATGACAAAATCTTGTACAATCTGGAGATTTGAAAAAATATGCACACACATATCCATACTCTTGTCATTTTTGTGTAGCTTAGAATACAAACTATTTGAAATTTGTGGGATACATCCCTGACTACATCTAGATTTTTCCAAGTTTTCTGAAACTTGCAAATATAATTTTAGAATTATTTTAAATAACAACATCACTCAAGCTCGGGACCTAAAAATCTCCACTCGAGAGGTAATAGCTTTTAACTTGATCCTCACAGTGCATGGTGATTGAAATAAAAAGCACACTACATCCAAAAAATTTGTTGAGATGCCAAAAAAGTTACATACCTGACTTTATTTTGTCATGGCCAAAAATTGCTGAGGTGAATTTTTGCCACCATCGAAAAAAATACCCTCCCTATAAAAGAAAGGCAAGCATACATCTCATTTCTATTTTTGGACACGTGACAATTATTCTTATGTTGCTTCACTAGGAGAAGTATTATGTCACCTCATTGTGACCTAATAAAACCACCTCATTGTAAATGCTCTAAATCTAGAAATCATCTTTTTAAAATACAATTCAGCACACAATTACCACTAGTCAATGATCATTAACATTTGATCCTCTACACGCAGTTGTTGGAGAAGTGCTTTCCTTAAAAAAAAAGGTCTAGCCAGCGATCCACACATTTGCGAGCCCCACACTTTTGGGCCTACATGGGAAGCAGAAAATTAGTCGCAGGCCGAGTAATGGGCCACTGATCGGACTAAGCCAAGATATACAAGCGTGCTCTTGCGGCGGATATGTGTACTGAGCCCATCCTGTCTCCATACGGGCATTGTCGTAAAACGGCCCATGTTAATCGGTCACCTCCGTAGACGGAAAGAGACAAGCGTACTCTTGTTAGCGTTCTTCTTCAGGGTCAGCTCGCTTCGTGAGTCTCGAGTCTTGACTGCTTCATCCTCCGCCGAGAAGGGGGAATCGCCGGAGCCGGACGCCAGCAGCGAGTTCTCAGACGGCCGCCAGCAGGCGGTAACTTAGTAAGTTTCTCCTCCTCCTTTCCGTCACCTCTCACCCCCAGTTCTTCTTCCTGGATGGGAGACTTGAAGTTCCAGAGGTCAGATCCAACCGGACTCTCACCTTTTGGTAGGCAAAGCCTTGGTTAGAAATCGGTAGATTGATGTATCTCACCTTCCGCGTGCAAAATTTCAGACAATTGGTGAGTGATGTCTGCGATTCCACAATGTCCTCCCCCTTGCGTGCGCCCGTAGAATAAACAACCATGTAGTCTTCTTGTTTGTGCAACCATGTAAACAACCATGATCTGGTAGGAATTTTGGCGTCCCGCGAAACCACAGGATCCCTATTCCCATGGCTCACACCCGTCGATGTGGATAACACTTATGTGGATCGTCGAAGAGGCCAATTAGTAACAATTTGGATTTCTCTCTGCAGGAAACTTTGTGTTATCGGTTATTTGCGCCTCTGCCGGTAATACCATGGAGGGGCTAAGTTGGAGAAGGGCATGCATCTTGGTCCTCTGCATCATACCATTCTTGCACCCGGCGGCAGGGATCCGCTTTGTGATCGATAGGGAGGAGTGTTTCTCGCATAACGTGGACTACGAGGGGGATACCCTCCATGTGTCCTTCGTGGTGATCAAGGCTGACACTCCGTGGCATTATAGCGAGGCCGGGGTGGACCTCGTGGTAAGGACTTAATGCCTTTTTCATGTATGTATATCTCGCAAGAATAGTCGTCGTGCAATCAGCTTGTAGATTTCTGACGCTTTCTTCAGTATCAAGGGAAGGCACAGTCTATAAAACTGCTTGTAGTGCCGGTACCTTGTCCCATCTGAGTTCTGTGTAGCTACTTACTAAGTACTCCATCGGTTTCAAATTATAAGATGTTTTAGCCTTTTTCTGAAATGCATGTATCTAGACGCCCTTTAGTGTGTAGGTTCAAAACAAAATGAGTGAACCTACACACTAAAAGGCATCTAGATACATGTGCTTTAGAATAAAACTAAAACATCTTATATTTTGGAACGGAGGGAGTACTATGCATTAGGATTTTGAAGTACTCAGTTAGTGTCTTTGAATTTAAAATCTTTTTGAGTAACAGGTTACATATCTTTATTCTGTTGAGATCCCATAAGTTATTGTTTTTTTATTCATTGACTCATTGTTAACAGCATTGTCCGAATGTATTTTGCTGGTCACTATATTAACTTTAAGGGGCTATTTGAATTGGTTGTAAACTTTGTGTTCCTGCTGGTATTTAGTTCAAGTGATACCGGTGGCCACACAAAAAATACAACCATTCCAAGAAGGCCCTAATTGGTAAATTTACTATGTTGACTGCACTGAGAGTTGTTTACGTCTCGGTGTTCTTGCTTTCTTTTTGCCAGGAACATTTTCTTCTGTAATTACTAAATTTACATGGGAATTATGGTGCTTCATTTTGCTACATTGATAGTTGTAATCGAGTAATGCGACACTTTGAAAACCCGATTTAAGTAGCTCTTCTTGAAATTGTGATTTTTAGTGTGCTTTTAGTATTCCTATATAAGGATGCTTTCTGGAAAAGATTCACTGCAATTTGCTATGACATTTTCCCCTTGCTTGCCTATTTATGCAACTACACCTAGCCTCTTATGGTCAATAATTCATTAAGTATGATTATAACTGTGAAAGTCTGACCTAGACCATATTGTACATTTCTCGATGTATTCATGAAGTTATAATATGCCCTACAGTTAAGTTTTTGCTCCATTTTGACTAATAACAGGTTAAAGATTCTACTGGAGCTCAAGTCCGTGATTCTCGTGACAAGACCAGTGATAAGTTTGAGTTCATAGTTCAGAAGAGAGGTGTCCATCGCTTCTGCTTCACCAATAAATCCCCATATCATGAAACCATAGACTTTGATGTGCATGTTGGCCATTATTCATATTTCGATCAACATGCTAAAGATGGTAAGAACTTCTGAAGCTTTCCTAATATAATTGATGGGAAGCAAAAAACATATCATCATCCTTGTCTTTCATGGACTTGATGCAGAACATTTTGCACCTTTATTCGAACAAATTGCGAAGTTGGATGAAGCACTTTACAACATCCAGTTCGAGCAGCACTGGCTAGAAGCCCAAACCGACCGGCAAGCAATATGTAAGTATCCTCTGTTAGCATTTGTCTAGAAAATACTGTTCAGAGTTTACTAGTGTTCCTGTCCATTGTACAGTATAAAGTGCTCCCCGTCGAGAAACACACTCTGGTGATTTGGCTGACATTACCAGCATTTACCAGCTGTGGCATATACAGCTTGTTAAGGATGCAAAGTACTAAATGTTTATTGGAGTGATACGATACCAGTCTTTGGCGGTTCTTGTTTGTCTATGGCAAGGTTAACTTTCTCTAGCAACCCACAAGCTGGACTGTACTCCGAAACCAAATTAGGATTGCTGGTGTTTGCAGCTGGCTGTCTGAAACACTAGGTTTGGACCTATATTTTAATTCTAAAATGCAATTATTAATGGTAAGTTTTCATGATATAATGGGTTTGAAACTATCAAGAATTAGCTTGACTTGTCTCGAATTTCTGAATTTGTGATAGCTCGCTATAACTCAGCGGGGCCCAAAACTGTCAAAATAGGCAAGCCCGATGGTTTTGTCGAGAAATCTTTCGATATCATAGGCTTATGAGTTATGCCTGCTGCTGAAGCAGCCAGTGGATTGTTGTGTTCTTTCTTCGCTTACCATCTTATAATCTAATCATGGTGTGCCGTGAAGTTAGGTGCCATCAGTTCATCATCGCATTACCAGCTAATAACCCTTAATGCCGTCATGTGCTGCAGTGAACGAGAACATGAGCCGGAGGGCAATCCACAAGGCGCTCTTCGAGTCGGCCGCTCTCATCGCAGCCAGCGTCATCCAAGTCTATCTGCTACGCCGGCTCTTTGAGCGCAAGCTGGGTTCATCTAGGGTCTAATGCTCCGTTAGAAAGCGCCTCCTCGTCATGGTCATCCCTGCTGAATTGTAATACTGAACTGCCTGTTGTTACTTGTATGTGGATTCCCGTTACACATATAATCCTTTGTGACTCCATAGATGAGTGCTCTCAATTACTACAGTAAAAATCAATCTGGACAGTTCCATGTAGTGGCATCCATTTTCCTCAATATTTTTCAGTTTCCCCTGATCACCTCTTTTCTATTTTATATAGAGAGACTGTAGGGGAGACCCCTACAGCTTAAATGCGAGCATCTTTTTTCTTCTCGAAAAGGGAGGGCAAGCCTTCAAATATTCGGATGCGCCGAA
This sequence comes from Avena sativa, assembly GCA_916181665.1. Lineage (NCBI taxonomy): Eukaryota > Viridiplantae > Streptophyta > Magnoliopsida > Poales > Poaceae > Avena > Avena sativa. The sequence goes on along the minus strand of OV702285.1, from coordinate 143,277,430 downwards.
CCGTAATGCTGTTAGAAAGATGCCTCGCACGGCTGGGGTTCCACTGGTACCGGTAGAAGAAGAAGATTCCTGACCTTGCACAGGGGAGGCAATGTTTCCTGAAGATGTAGGCATAAATGGCTTGGCTTCCTTTTTCTGAAGAACCAGTCAGCGGACGGATGGGTCTCGCTGTCACGGCGGACGCAAGAGGAAGAGGAATTGAAGAGGATTCGCCGCCCCGCAGAGCTGTCGCTCCCTTAATTGAAAGTACGAACGGGTCGTGCCACTTGCGGCTGGAATTTTGCTCGAGGCGCTGCCCCCACCAGTTTGAGCTGAGCAGTGAGCACCCAACCAACCGGAGACGCCAGCTGCAGAAACAGGCAGTTCTCCTATGATTTCTCCTGAATGAAAGAAATCTTCGTGTGAAACGGTGAGGATCCTGATATCGCCCGTGCCGCTGTGAGAGAGATGTAAAGGAGATTTGACCTTTCTTAGTAATACTAAGGAAATGGTGCTTAACAGCTTAACCATACTGGTAGCAGAACTACTGATTTCGTTTCTTATGAAAGCAATGGTCCTCCCTGTGAGTGTAAATGCTGTGGCGCTGTTTGGTGCGTGTGAGCGTCGAGAGCAGATGCCCGCAATGAATTACGGAAAGCAGCAGCAGCAGATGGGAGCGTATACCAGTAGCGGCACACATGCGATGTACGTGTACACAGTGGTAGTTGCCCCTCAAAAAAAAGTACAGAGTGGAGTAAGGAGTGAGGTGGTGTTTTGGCTCGCGTTGGCAAATGAACATATTATGAGAAATGTATATAAATAAATTTTTAAAACGTTCGACCCGGATATTTTGTGTACATAAGTTTTCGGGATAAAAGAATATTTTAGACGACTCGTGTACAAAAATTGTCTATGAATAATAATGTTGGAACTTCCAAATTTGTGTTTTTTTACATGGGGAAAGAAATATTTATTTTTCAAAAACTTGCATGTAAACATAGAATATCCGGGTGTACATGCGGATATTTTTTCTATTTTTTATATATTTCAAAACATGTTTTTAAATGATGGGTTCATCATCATCATCCGATAGCTGAATTGGATTTTCGCTAGAATTATTAGTCTTCTAGTGCTAGGACATCACATGGAGTGTGCATCTTCCGCTTACTCCGGCCGGCCGCCTAATGAATACTAGAGCACAGAGCTCAGGACAACCCCGCTCGTGCAGCTCTAAATGCTTGGCCAGAAGAAGACGATCGAGCTAGCGAACCATCAAACGATGACATTCTCGGCGACGACTCGGCAGGAAGTAGTTCAGTACAAGACGGATACGCACACGATGTATACATCACTTGATCCATATCGTTATCCACTTACGTGCGCTAGCGCCGAATGTTGTCTTTGGGGTTCGGACCTGATCCGGGTGTATTCCCAGTTCAGTTGCGACTACGTACGGTGCGGCTACGGGTAGGAGTGCGATCGGTCCGAAACTCTCGACCGTTCTAGTAGCGGAAAAAAAAGGCGTTATCCGGTCGAGCTCCCGAAGCCAGCGCGGCGGGGTGCGGCACGGCACGGCGCACGCACGCCGGAATGGCCGGGGATGGATGGCACGCCCGTCTCGTGCGTGAACGTGATACGTACCGGCCGTCTCTCACCCGAACCGGCACACCCACCCATGCATTCAAGGCAGATTCGATGGAGCGGACCACGGGAGTTCCCAACGGACCACTCGCGTCTTGCTCTTGCGAGCGAGCGCCTTCAATGTTGACATGCTGTCGTGTTCCCTCCCTGGTTTTCCACCAGCCTACTACATAAATCATCCCTACTTGGTAACAACTCAAGTATACTTTCTTTATCTATGGACTTTGTTTTGCTGGAATAATGCTACTCTTACGGACTAGACTTACAGGCTGACGTGGCAAACAATCGTGAAACAAGATGGGGAAATTTTTGGAACAAGTGCAGAGAGAGAGAGCCCACGCCGTGTCTATATAAATTATTCCGTAGTACTCATTCCGTTTAGAAATATAAAATGTTTTAGGTTTATGAAAGAGATGTATCTAGACTAGGCAGGTTCATCCTCAGCAGCAAGGTTTCCAGCAGTATGGGGTTCCACAGATGCAGGTGCCTGGTTTTGTACCTCCCTTCTCACAGCAGTACATTCCGCAGGAGAGTCTGCCGCCGGTTGTCACTGCACCAGTTTCTGAGGTTACGGCTGTGGCTGATGTCGGTAAGAAGAATAAAAAATTCGTTCGTTGTTGGAAGTGTGCGGTTAATACTCATGCGACCAAGGATTGTAAGGCGGTTCATTATTGTTATATTTGTGATTCCGTTGCACATCCCACTTTGAGGTGTCCTGTGCTGAAGCAGCCACGCTTGACTCCATATATGGCTGGTATTGGCAGTGACCAGACTCTGTTCACCCAGTTTCCAGATGCAGTGACTAGGGATCATCTGGAGCGCAGTCAGACTCCTATTGCTCTGGTACGAGTTTCTGGCCCGATGGTTTCAGCAGAGGTTGTTCAGAGGCAGATTGCCAGACGATGCCAGGTTCATGTTCAGTGGAAGTGGGAGGCGGTGCCTCATGGTGATTCTGTTTTCTTAGTGAGCTTCCCGACGTTTGAAGATTTGGATAGGGTGGATGGAATTCTGATGACCGTTCCGCTCAGTACCGCTCAACTGACCTTCTCGGTTTACAGGATGGAGGAGGTGCCACATAAGCTTGAGATGCAGCAGGTTTGGCTACATGTGGAGGGGGTACCCCATATTTTGCGATCCTTTCAGGGCTTGTGGGCTGTTGGAGGACTCATGGGGAACACTCTTGATGTGGATTTATTCAGTCTGCGGAAGCGGGGGGTCGTCCGTATTCTCGTGGAGATGTTTGATACGAAGATCTTTCTCAAGGAGAAGGACTCCCTTGGTCATTTTATTGTGTCTGATGCCGTGGTAAAGCACAAGGTATTTGAGTTTCATTTCCAGATTGAACCTGAGGGTTATATTTCGGAGCCAGAGTTTGTTCCTTTCCTGTGGAGAAAAGGAGATGATGACGCGGATGATGATGCCAATGGGAAGCAATTTGAGGATGCTATGGATACTTCTGAGGCTGCTGCTGCCACTCAGGGGGGGAGGTTCTGGACCTTCCTCGGCTGTGCAGGGTACTTCTGCGTCTACATCTTCCAGTCAGGGAGTGCAGAGGGTGTTTGCTGTCACCCCATTTAATGCTAATCCGGTTACTCCTCGGGGACGACAACTGCTGGATGCTCTTCCTTTGGATTCCCCTCTTCGCGGGAAGGGTTCTACTTCGGCGTCCCGCGTTTCTCCAGCTCAGTTACAGGAGGCTCTTCGTTCCGTTTCCAGTCCGGTGCTGAGAGCTTGCTCGGCGCCAGCGAGATCCAGAACGCATATTTTTGGTAGATCTATTCCTGTTTCCACTCCTGTACTTGAGGAGGTCGTTCATTCAGTGTGCTTGCGGAAGCTGGCCCAGGAGGGGTCGGCTGACCGCGACGTTCGTGACCAGCTTCAGGATGCTGCTATGCTTGATCCGACCCAGGTGGGGTTGGACAACCTTGTCGCGGTGGGTGACTGCGCCTCCCTGGTCAGGGAGGACCTGGGGACCCTTCTGGACGTCTCACCTACGTCGGTGGGGCAGGAGACTTCGGTGGTCGATGGGGGCGACCGGACCCAGGACGGGTCTGGGTTGCCTCAGTCTCTAGCACGGGATTCTTCTCCAGGTGACGCGCCGCTAGTCACTGTGCAGGGGTGTGGTACTCCATTCAGGCGGAGCACGCGTAATGGAGTCGATGCCTCTGGGGCGTCCGTGACTGATGAGGATTCCATGCTCAAGGCCATGCGGCGTAAGGCGGAGAGGAACTTGGATTCGAAAGGTATAATGAATACTTCGAAATCTTTTTTGTCGTTTTCTACTCCTGTTATTTCTTCTAAACTAGCCAATGTTGGCATTAGTTTGGGTAGCTCTGTACAGGAAATATCCTTTTCTTCTAATGTTTTGCGACACATGGAGGTTGACCGTCTAGCGGTTACTCCTAAGGTCGGTGTTTTTCCTGATGCTTCATTAACTGAGGAGGAGGAGGAGTTGCATGCCACAGTAGATGGTCAACTCCTTTCTCACTTAGTCGGTGAAGTGTCGGAAGTGGACTTTGATGAGACTGGGCTTGCCTCTATGTATGAGCTAAAAGCTTCTGGTCGAAAATCAAAGAGCCAGCGGTCGCGTAAGAGATCCTGTTTATCCAAATCTCCTATAGTTTCTCAATGAATGGAATGTTTTCAAATAGCAGACGTCTTCGGGACTTGGCTAAACATTTATTCTTTGCTGATTGTGTGAGAGACCATAATTTGGATTTTCTGGGTATTTCTGAGACTGGTAGACGGGATTTTTCACAAGCTCTACTCAATCGCCTCTCTGGTGGAGTGGACTTTACGTGGATATCACGTCCGCCGCGTGGTCGATCTGGGGGGATCCTGTTAGGCGTTCGAGATGAGACTGTGGAAGTTTTAGCTAGTTCGGTGGGAGATTTCTTTATAAAACTCCATATCCGTAACAAGGCTGACAATTTCACATGGTCTTTAGTCGCCGTATATGGGGCCGCCCAGGATGTTTTTAAGGCTGACTTTTTACGCGAGCTTGTGAATTTGGCAAAGGACAATCCATATCCTATTCTTATAGGAGGGGACTTTAATTTGCTCAGATTCCCTCACAAGAAAAGTCGAGGCCGGTTCGATGAACATTGGCCTTTTCTGTTCAATGCTGTGATAGACAGTCTGGACTTGAGAGAGGTTACAATGTTAGGAAGGCAATTTACATGGGCTAATAGTCTTCTGGAGCCAACATACGAAAAACTAGATAGAGTGCTTATGGATACTGACTGGGAACAAAAGTTTCCTATGATAACTGTTCGCGCCCTAGAGCGTATTGAGGCTTTGTCGGATCATGCACCTTTACTTCTATCTTTTGGATCACCGCCACGGAAGTCTATGAATGAGTTTAAATTTGACCTCGGTTGGATGATCCGTGATGGTTTTTACGAGATGGTTAAGGCTATTTGGGAGAAACCGGTAGGTGGCCAAACGCCTATCCAACGATGGAATAACAAAATGCGTACTTTACGCAAGTTCCTTCGGGGATGGGCCAGACACACAGCGGGTATCCTTAAAAACAAAAAAAATACGCCTTACATCTATAATTGATGACTTAGAGGCTTCCGCGGAGGTAAGGCCATTAACTGCACAAGAAATTGAGCTGAAAAGCCAATCGAATGCAGAGATAGCCCGGCTTCTACGCGAGGAGGAACTCAAATGGTACCAACGCTCTAAAGCAAAATTCATACTGGAAGGAGATGCGAATACTAGGTACTTCCATGCAGTTGCCAATGTCAAGCATAAGAAGAAACTTATTCACTCTCTGATTCACGATGAAGGTATGATTGAGGGACAAGAGCATCTGAAGTCATATATTACTACGTATTATAAATCCTTGTTTGCGGCCCCAGTAGAAAATTCTATATCTATGGATGAGTCCCAAACGTCCGATATCCCTCAGGTTTCTGATGAAGAAAATAGCTTTCTAACTGCCTCATATACCGATGAAGAGGTCAAGGAAGCGGTTTTTCAAATGGAACATAATAAAGCACCAGGACCTGATGGCTTTCCAGCGGAATTTTACCAAAAATTCTGGGACGTTATCAAGGAGGACCTGATGAATTTGTTTGGGTTTTTACAGGTCGGACAATTGGATCTCTTTAGACTCAACTTTGGCAATATAATTTTACTGCCTAAGGTTAATAATGCAGAACGTATACAACAGTATCGTCCAATCTGCTTGCTTAATGTTAGTTTTAAAATTTTCACTAAAGTTGCTATAATTAGACTAAACTCAGTTGCTGACAATGTTGTTAGTCCGTCTCAAACTGCGTTCATGCAAGGAAGAAATATCTTAGATGGTGTTGTAATTCTGCATGAAACAATCCATGAACTACACTCAAAAAAATTAAATGGTGTACTGTTCAAGATTGACTTTGAGAAGGCATACTACAAAGTTAATTGGTCTTTCCTTCAGCAAACACTCCGTATGAAAGGTTTTTCTGAGGAGTGGTGCGCTCTTATTCAGTCATTTGTGTCTGGGGGCAGTGTTGCCATTAAAGTAAATGAAGATATTGGCAATTACTTCCATACCAAGAAAGGACTAAGACAAGGGGATCCACTATCGCCTCTATTATTTAATATAGTGGCTGATATGTTGGCTATCCTTATCGAGAGAGCAAAGGCTGATGGTCAAGTTGAAGGAGTAGTTCCACATCTTATTGATGGTGGACTTTCTATTCTTCAATACGCCGATGACACAATTCTTTTTATGGAACATGATCTGGAGAAGGCTAAGAATCTGAAATTAATACTATCAGCATTCGAGCAGCTATCTGTGCTTAAAATAAACTTTCATAAGAGTGATTTGTATTGTTTTGGCGAGGCCCAAAACGAGGCCCACCTATATGCTGAACTTTTCGGCTGTGGTCAGGGTCAGTTTCCAATCAACTATTTGGGAATACCGGTTCATTATCGGCGTCTCACAATTGCTGAATGGAAACTTGTTGAGGAAAGGCTACAAAAACGTCTTAATAGTTGGAAAGGAAAGTTGTTATCCCTTGGGGGAAGACTAGTACTCATTAATTCAGTACTTACTAATATGGTACTTTATATGATCTCGTTTTTCCAAATGCCAAAAGGGGTCTTGAACAAAGTGGATTATTTCCGTTCAAGATTCTTTTGGCAAGGGGATAGTGAGAAAAAGAAATATCGACTGGCCAAATGGAATGTGGTTTGCCGCCCGAAGGAGTTTGGTGGACTGGGCATACACGATTTACAAGTCAAAAACACCGCGCTTCTGGGCAAATGGCTTTTTAAACTACTTACTGTTGATGGTGTTTGGCAAACCATGTTATGGAGGAAATATGTAGGGTCCAAAGTTGTGTCTCAAGTGGTCTGGAAGCCCGGAGATTCACATTTTTGGGCAGGCCTTATGGCCACCAAGAAACATTTCTTTCGTTTTGGTGCTTTTGAGATTAAGGATGGATCACAAATTAGATTTTGGGAAGATAAGTGGATTGGCCAAACTACTCTTCGCGAACAATATCCAGCTCTATATTCGATTGTTAGACACAAAGGGGATACAATTGCCATAGTGTTGGAAGACTATCCTCCTAATGTGTCTTTCAGAAGAAGTCTCATCGGACCTAGACTTTTATCTTGGAACAATCTATTATTACGGTTATCCATGATACAATTGTCGGACGGTGTTGACGTGTTCAAATGGAAATTACTGGAAAGTGGTAAATTTTCTATTGGCTCACTATATAAAGCTTTGGTCCAACCTGATTTTCCGGTCGATGATAATAGTAAAATTTGGAAAATGAAAATACTCCTTAAAACGAAGATATTTGCATGGTATCTACGGAAAGGCGTACTTCTAACAAAAGATAATCTTGTAAAGAGGAATTGGCATGGAAGTACTCAATGTGTTTTTTGTCATCAAGAAGAGACAATTCGCCATTTATTCTTTCATTGCAAATTTGCTCGCTCTATATGGTCATTCATCCAAATAGCTTCTGGTTTATCTCCTCCACGTTCAGTAACCAATGTTTTTGGTAATTGTTTGCATGGAATTGTTGATAAATACAGAACTTTGTTTAGGGTGGGAGCGCTTGCCATTATATGGTCGCTATGGCTTTGTAGAAATGACAAGATTTTTAATAACATAGTGTCTTCTCCTCTACAGGTTGTTTATCGAGCAACGGCTATTCTTCGATCATGGAATATTCTACAACGCTTGGAGTTTCGCGACTTATTTATGGAGGGATGTACGCGCTTGGAGGACACGGCGAGGGATATTTTCTCCCGACATGGATGGCCGCGTGATCAGAGGATTGACCTATCTTAGATTCTAGAATTTTATTTTGTACTGCATTTTTGTAATGCTGGTCTACTTTTTGACTTAGTCGGTCGTTCGAGTGGCTGTGTGCATCTTGGTTATGTAGAGGCCGGGTGTAAATATTAAACAATTTGGTTAATAAATACGCCCATTTCCAAAAAAAGACTAGACACTAAAAGATATCTAGATACATCTTCTTCACAAACCTAAAATATTTTATATTTCTAAACTGAGGGAGTACGTTTTACTGGTTTTTCTGGATTATGCATGGCCTTGTTTTTTGTAACACCCTCAAAATCGGACCTATGCAAGTTTTAGCGCTTCCCGCCAAACCCGCATAGAAACGATTCAAAGGTGCCCACCAGGCACTTTCGTGCGGGTGGAAAACGAAGTAATAACATTACACAACAGTCTTCGATGGGACCCGCAGCACAGATATATATATACAACAGCGACTCAATGAGTCAAGAATACAGATATACAGTACAAAGATCCAAATCACCTTGAAAATGATAGAGCGTCCGACTACGGACAAGATGCAAATGGGGCTAAGAGCCCTGAAGAATAACCAATGGCGTCCATAACCCTGCCCAGGCCAAGCCGGAAGGGTAACCCTGCTAACGACGTCGATCTCAAACCTGCTTAAACAAAAGGGGTGCCGACAAAGGGCAAAGGAAAAAGAGGAGCGTCAGTACTGAGGCCAGTACACGGCGAGACTAGAATTCGGCGGTCCTCGCCTACATAGGTATGGTGGACTGAAGCGGCAGCGGCAGCATGCACTAAACAACCTATAGAGACTCGATACAACTGGCGGCTAACAGAGAGGGGTAAGGAAGAGCTATTCGGATCCAACCTGAATCTTACACCAAACAATCCCATCCTGGTATTTCCCCCTCGGAACCAAACGAGGAAGTCAACCGAGGAACTCACACCGTTGGCAGTTTTATTTATTCAGTTATCGTTGCAGTAATTACTAGTCAGGTATAGATAATCATCCTAATAAAATAAGCAGTGGGCAATTTTAGTTAACCATTCCGTTATAGTTGCAACACTTACTAATCAGAAACAAATAGCATGAGATAACCCAAAAACCCAGCAGTTGTTGGTACTTTTATTTAGCCATTCCGTTGTAGTTGTAATACTTCCTAGTCAGATACAATGGTCGCAAGCGACAACCCAAACAAGCAATTGTGGGCAGTTTTATGTAGCCATTCCATTATAGTGAAGTTGATTACTAGTCATTATAAAGTCAAATTTATAGCACTACTTTAGTTATAGTTGTCTATGATCGAGATACTGTGCTCCAAGTCGTCCATAACCGCGGACACGGCTTTCAGAAAGTTTTACCCGGCCGGGGTGCACAAATAGCAACACACACTCGATCAACCTCGGAAAAACCAAATCAAAACCCAACGAGGCCTTCACGACAAAGCAATCACAGGATTCAGAAATATTTCAGGGGGCCACCCCTTGGAGTACACCCGCAACGAAACTGGCCGGCTCCGAGACGGAATCAAGGTTTGTGGGGCCGGCTGTAAGCGACTGGGAACCCGAAAACTCGGGGTGTCGATACCGCGAAAACGGGTCACGATCCTAAACAGTACAGTGTGCTCCTCGCACAATCGTAATAAAGCAGTAAAGCATGGCATAGGTACAGGATAGTAAATAAAACCTCAAACTAGTTTGTGGCCCCAAGAAATAAGACTGAATCAAGCTCTGGCTCAGGGGGGTCCCAAAAGCCTCCCGGATATGGATAGCGCGAATATTCAAGGAACAGGTATCAAGTACTCGGGGTCCTACGGGACACAAGTGGACGGTTAACAACCAAATAACATTATTGCCCACCTGTGCCTCTGCTTACCTACTCCAATTTTAGTTATTAAACAATAATTAAAGTGAATGATAATTAAAACCACGATCATCTCCAACTTTGAACATGCGGCAATACTCCAACAACTGTGGTACTGGACGACACGCAACAGCACTTGAGCAAGCGACTACGACGCGCAGGTCCAACTATCTACCAAACAACAGGTGATAGGAGGTGTCCAAGGCAATATAAGGCTGCAAGGGATATCACGGGTACAAAAAACTAGAGCATCACAACACAGATAGCAATAGATCAACAGGAGGAAACAAAGACTATAAAAGTAAGATAGGTAGAAAGGGGGAGATGCTCGCCTGAAAAACATTGCCGAAGGTTCATCCGAAGATCGGGGCGAAGCTCACATCAACTCAACGGCCTTATCCGCGAAGAACCAAAACACTAGAATAAACACCGGATGCACTATTTAATACTACGGCAAAAGATCGGGCATGATGCATGTATGATGTATGACAAGGCAAAGGTGCGATGCAATTAGGTCATATTAAGCGGAACCGGGGTCCCGACAATTAATTAAACGGTTCCAGTTATTTAGATACCCGCCAATTTAAATGTTGTCTTAACATGGCAAAAGATAGCACCGGTTCGCTACACCAATTTAAATGAGGCCGATATAAGACTAGATTTGTCCGCATAAGGGCCCCATATTTAATTATGAGGTGAATCGGCATAAGGCCCCCAAACCACATGACAATATGCATGCAAGTATGACAATTTAATATGCAACAAGTTTTATATTTAGCATATATAAAAATAGGGCTCGGGAAAAGGTTCACACATTAGGGTTCTGCAGATCTTGGGGTTCCGGGGTTCGGGGTTCGTTCTCAGGGTTCAGGGTTCGACGGGAGCGTTCTCGGTCAACAGAGTAGATCTTGGCGCATCCGCGAAGAAGGACTTGGTTGGCGTCGGGGCCGCATCGGATTCTTCCGGGTCGGTGTCGTTCTTGTTGCATTCGAGGTCTTCGGGTCCGCGTAGACGGTCATGGCGTTCAAGGTGGAGAACTTGGCGTTCCGTGTAAGCGACCTTGGCGTCCTTGTCAGAGTTCTCGGGTGACGATGTCGGTCTTAGGTTTGGCGCCGGTGGATCTTGGCGATCCGAAGGGTTCGGGTTCGGGCTCGCCGGGATTGGTCTTCAGGGTCTCGGTCATCGGGTCCGAGAGGAAGTACTTGACGCTCGGCGTCCTTCGGTATCCATGTCGACGGTCTTGTGGATCGAGTAGAAGATCTTGGCGTGCCGTGAAATCTTCGGGTCTCGGCAAAAAGGATGGCGGCTTCGTGACACTCTTGTCGAGGTGGGGGTGGAATCCTCGTTGTTGGCCTTGTCGACAGATAGGGTGGCTTCGGTAGGCAGATGGAGGCGCACATGCCGTTAGCAGCTAGCAGCTAGCCAACAACCTACACCCTGCCCCAGAGCAACAGGAGCAACCAAACAACGGCCAAGCGCGTATCCTGAAGCAGCAAAACACAATACTCGGACCAAGCGAGCGACTCCCTCCTTCAAGCAACCGAACCAGCGCTTGGGAGGCCACGGCGGCGCTGGGGTGATGCAGGACCTGCCGGAGACGAGCCGGCCAAAGGGGAAGCAGCGACGGTGGCCGGAAGGAGGCGACGCTTGGGAGGAGGCCGGGAGGAGGCAAGCGACACGGTTGCGGCGAGCTCGACGCGTGCGGGGACGGCAAGGTCGACGGGGGCCGGCCACGAGCTGGAGGCAGTGGCGGCCTCGACGGCGGTTGGTGGCGAGGGGGGGAGCAGCAGACGAGGGCGGACGGCCAGGTCGACGGCGGGGCGCGCGGGGAGAGGCCGCGGGTGGCGGACGGCGGCGCTCTGGCGGGCCCGGCGAGCTCCACGCCGGGGTCGCGCGGGCAGGGAGAGGAAGGAGGAAGGCCGAGAGGGCGCAGGCCGGCGACGGTGGCGCGCGGGGAGGAGAAGGCTGGCGCGGGCCCTGGAGAGGCGGGGAGGAGCTCGGGGTGAGCCGGCGAGGTGGGGTACGGCGGCGGCGAGGCGGTGGAGGCGCCGGAGCTTGCGAGGGAGGGGGCGAGGCGAGCAGGTCGGTTGCGGGAGGAAGAGGACGGGGCGAGCGTGTCGGTTGCGGGAGGAAGAGGACGGGGGTCGGGCTCGCGGGTTGGGACAGAGGGAGGAGGGAGAGAGCGGGGTAGGTGGGGGAAGGTGGGTCCGGGGTGGGGCCAGGAGGAGGGGGGTGTAACACCCTCAGAATCGGACCTATGCAAGTTTTAGCGAAACCCGCCAAACCCGCATAGAAACGATTCAAAGGTGCCCACCAGGCACTTTCGTGCGGGTGGAAAACGAAGTAATAACATTACACAACAGTCCTCGATGGGACCCACAGAACAGATATATATATAACAGCGACTCAAAAGAGTCAAGAATACAGATATAATATACAAAGATCCAAATCACCTTGAAAATGATAGGGCGTCCGACTACGGACAAGATGCAAATGGGGCTAAGAGCCCTAAAGAATAACCAATGGCGTCCATAACCCTGCCCAGGCCAAGCCGGAAGGGTAACCCTGCTAACGACGTCGATCTCAAAACCTGCTTAAACAAAAGGGGTGCCGACAAAGGGCAAAGGAAAAAGAGGAGCGTCAGTACTGAGGCCAGTACACGGCGAGACTAGAATTCGGCGGTCCTCGCCTACATAGGTATGGTGGACTGAAGCGGCAGCGGCAGCATGCACTGAACAACCTATAGAGACTCGATACAACTAGCGGCAATCAGAGAGGGGTAAGAAAGACCTACTCGGATCCGACCTGAAGCTAACATCAAGCAAACCCATCCTGGCGTTTCCCCCTCGAGACCAAACGAGGAAGTCAACCGAGGAACTCACACAGTTGGTAGTTTTACTTATTCAGTTATCATTGCAGCAATTACTAGTCAAGTATAGATAATCATCCTGATAAAGTAAGCAGTGGGCCATGTTAGTTAATCATTCCGTTGTAGTGGCAACACTTACTAGTCAGATACAATTAGCATGAGATATCCCCAAAAACCCAGCAGTTGTTGGTACTTTTATTTAGCCATTCCGTTATAGTTGCAATACTTACTAGTCAGATACAATGGTCGCAAGCGACACCCAAGCAAGCAATTGTTGGCAGTTTTATTTAGCCATTCCATTATAGTGAAGCTGATTACTAGTCATTATAAGGTCAAATTTATAGCACTACTTTAGTTATAGTTGTCTATGATCGAGATACTGTGCTCCAAGTCGTCCATAACCGCGGACACGGCTTTCAGAAAGTTTTAATCCGGCCGGGGTGCACAAATAGCAACACACACACGATCAACCTCGGAAAAACCAAATCAAAACCCAACGAGGCTTTCACGACAAAGCAATCACAGGATTCAGAAATATTTCAGGGGCCACCCCATTGAGTAGACCCGCAACGAAGTAAGCTAGCTTCGAGACGGACTCAAGGTTTGCGACAATGGCTGTAAACGACTGGGAACCCCAAACGGGGCTTGTCGATACCGCGAAAACACTCCGCTTACCTAAACAGTACAGTGTGCTATCCATCGCACAATCGTAAATTAAACAGTAAAACATGGCATAAGTACAGGATCGTAAATAAAACCTCAAACTAGTTTGTGGCCCCAAGAAATAAGACTGAATCAAGCTCTGGCTAAGGGGGGCCCATAATTCCCCGTATGTGGATAGCGCGATAAATCAAGGAACAGGTATCAAGTACTCGGGGTCCTACGGGACACAAGTGGGCGGTCGGAAACCAAATGTTATCTATCACCCACCGATGCCTCTGCTTACTTACTTCAATTTTAGTTGTTAAACAGGAATTAAAGTGAACGAAAAGTAAAACCATGATCATCTCCAACATCAACATGCGGCCATACACCAACAACTGTGGCACTAGACGACACGCAACAGCACTTGAGCAAGCGACTACGACGCGCAAGTCCAACTATCTACCATACAACAGGTAATAGGATGTGTCCAAGGCAATATAAGGCTGCAAGGGATATCACGGGTACGAAAACTAGAGCAACGCAACACATATAGCAATAGATCAACAGGAGGGAATAAATACTATAAAAGTAAGATAGTTAGAAAGGGGGAGATGCTCGCCTGAAAAGCATTGCCGAAGGTTCATCCGAAGATCGGGGCGAAGCTCACATCAACTCAACGGCCTTATCCGCGAAGAAGCAAAACACTAGAATAAACACCGGATGCACTATTTAATACTACGACAAAAGATCGGCATGATACATGTATGATGTATGGCATGGCAAAGATGCGATGCGATTAGGTCATATTAAGCGGAAACGGGGTCCCGACAATTAAATATATGGTTCAGGTTGTTTATCTACCCCACAATTTAAATGTTGTTTAAACAAGGCGAAACAATGACACCGGTTCGCTACACAAATTTAAATGAGGCCAATACAAGGCTAGATTTGCCCGCATATGGGCCCCATATTTAATTAGGAGGTGAATCGGCCTAAGGCCCCCAAACCACATGAGTGTATGCATGCAAGTATGACAAGCTAATATGCAACAATTCATATAGATGGCATTCATAAAATAGGGTTCGGGGAAAAGGTTCACACATTAGGGGGTCTCGATGATCTTGGGGTTCCGGGGGTTCGGGGTCGGTCTCAGGGTTCAGGGTCTGGGGTTCGAGGTTCGACGGGATCGTTCTCGGACTCCGGGATCGTTCTCAGATAACGGAGGTAGGTCTTGTCGCATCCGGGTTCTCGGCGAACTCGACGTCCGGGAAGGAGAACTTGTCGTCCAGGGTCTCGGTGTCCGGGGTGAAGTGCTCGACGCCCTTTGGTTCCATGTCGACGGCCTTGGTTTCCTCGATGGAGAACTCGGTGTGTCCATGTCGGGGTTCTTGTCGGGGTCCTCGGCTTCGGATTCCGTGAGGCAATCTTGACGCTCCGTGTCGAAGTCCTTGAGGTTTTCTCCTTATTCACCTGTGGCAAACTTGGAAACGGCGTCAGGGTCCACGGCATTCGACCCGGGAAGAAGTACTTGGCGACATACTTCCATGTTGCGGTTCTTTCGACGGGATCGGGGCTTGGACCCAGGCCTTGGCGTTCATGAAAGGGGCCTTGGTACTCCGTGTAGAAGATCTTGGCGTTCCACGTGAGCATTCTCGAGGCTCCTTCTTGATACATCGTTGTCAACTTGCGCCAGGGACCTTGTCGACAAGAAGATCTTGGTACTCTAAGGCATGCGCGGCTGCCGACGGGGAGGAATGCCGAGGCGGGGCGAGGGAAGCGGTCGGGACCACGGACGCGGACAGGGAGGCTACCATGGCGACGCGGTCGGGCCCGCAGCGGAGGAGGCCGGACGGCGGCGCTGCGCAGGGGACGAGGGCGGCTCGACGGGGAGGACTGACGGCAGCCGGGGCAGCGGACGCGGCCAGGGAGGTGCGGGCCCGGAGAGGCGGCGGGGAGCACGGCGGCGGGGGCCGGCGAGGAGGCGGCCAAGGGCGGTTCAGAGGCGGGCGGGTCCGGCCAGAGAGGAGGAGGCACGGGGGCTCGGTGGCGCGCCGGCGAGCTCGGGAGACGGCGGGGCACGCAGGACGGGGGTCGGGGGCGTCGCAGGCGAGAGAGGAGCTCGAGGGGGAGCGGGCGCGGGGAGCACGGCGGCGGGGGCCGGCGAGACGCAGAGGGGCGAGGCGGTGGCTTGCGATGGGGAAGGAGGGCGCGACGCAGAGAGGAGGGCGACGCGGGCGAGCCGACGGGGAGCGGAGGCGGTCGGGTAGCGGGCGACGAGGAGGCGCGGGCCACCGCGTCGTCGGGAGGGCGCCGGGGAGCGGGCTGCGTGGCGAGGTGGACGGGGGCGGCTCGGGCTCGGCGCGCGGGCCGGAAGAAGAGGAGAGGCGGCGCAGCTCGGGCGGCGGCGCGCTGGAGAAGGAGCCGGCGAGGTGGAGGGGAAGGGAGGCCGCGGGGTGGTGAGGTCGGCGGTGCGGGGGCCAGGTGAGGAGACCGGCGGACGGCGGCGGTTGCTTGCGGGGAGGAAGAGCGAGGCGGGGCGAGGAGGGAGTTTGAGGGTAGGTGGGGAAAAGGGACGCGTGGGGGGGCGCGTGGTGGGGCCCAGGGCGGGCCAGGGGGCAGCGGGGACGGATGGGGAGGTGGGTTCCTGGGTGGGTTGTCGGTGTGGGTCCTGTTGGCAGTGTGTGTGTGCGTGAGTGTGTTGTGTGTGTGGGGGGGGGGGTTGTGGTGTGCTGAGAGAGAGAGGGAAGGGAGAGAGGGCTGCGCCAAGTGGCGGTGTCTGGTTGGGTGGGGGGTAGAGGAGAGATGAGGTGGCAACCAACTATTGGGTGGGGTGAGGTGGCTGGTTGGTTGGGTAGTTTAGGTATGGGTATCAAAAGGATTTGGGGTGGACCGATTTAATTTCTGGGGGTGGTCGTTCGGGTCGAATCGGCCCGTTCGACTGCCCCCACTAAAATAATTTAATATTTTATTTATTTTAAATGCACCGTTTGCAAACCGATAGCAGACAAACAAAATATTCCGGCGACCCGGGTTTGAATTTGAAAACAAGACGGGACGTTTTAGAAAACAAAAACAGGCTTTGCGAAAATAGTTTTATGCGAACAGATGCAAGATGATGACGATGCTCAAATGCAATGCGGCATGATGACATGAGCATGCGGTCATGATGATGCAATGCACAAAAACAACGCGATTTTCTAGTAGTGGTTTTTGCGGGATGCCACAATTCGACACCACTAACAATGGATCTCGCCCTCGAGATCCGCCTCATGGTACCGGGAAGAAGGTCGGCGGTCTGCGTCTTCTCACTTCGTGTAGATCCTCGCGACACCACTAACAAGAGATCGTTGTCCGTGATCGTCGAGAGAACACTCCGGGAACAAAAGGTCGAAGGTAGAGGTATCAACAAATAAAGCCACCTCTAGCTTCGATGGAAAAGGGGGGAACCGATGCATTCTCATCCACTTCAATGTACAAAAGCGAATAGAAGGGGTAGTCGGCATGGGGGCCAATCCATCACGCACCCAAACTATTACTCTGCACAATCAGTAGAAAAGCGTGCAGCCATTCTCGGAATCAGACTGAAGATCTCGACAATCGAGGTTCGGAAACAAGGAGTGATGCAGACTCTGCATCGGATCTGGCGTAGATGATGTCGTCGCGTCGGAAAACACCGGAAGGCACAAACAAGGAACAAAGAATGGTACCACAGATAAAGGATCACCCAGGCAGCATGAACACCGGATGGTAGAACACCGTTATCACAGAAGGAAGCGAAACCCTGAAGGTACGACGGAACCCAACCACGAGAATTCCTGGACTCGAAGGAAGGGACAAGAGCGGACTCAAAACACGTAGAGGTAAGAGAGGAATAGCAAAGGGGTAAGGAGTAAAATCAGACCTAATCAGAACTATCCAACCGATTTTTAAAAATAGTTTTGACACTCTACTTCGGCCGTTAGCTAGGTTATCCTACAGGCTGGACTTGTGGGGTATCGCAACTGCTGAGCTCTGATACCACTCTGTAACACCCTCAGAATCGGACCTATGCAAGTTTTAGAGAAACCCGCCAAACCCGCATAGAAACGATTCAAAGGTGCCCACCAGGCACTTTCGTGCGGGTGGAAAACGAAGTAATAACATTACACAACAGTCCTCGATGGGACCCACAGAACAGATATATATAACAGCGACTCAAAAGAGTCAAGAATACAGATATAATATACAAAGATCCAAATCACCTTGAAAATGATAGGGCGTCCGACTACGGACAAGATGCAAATGGGGCTAAGAGCCCTGAAGAATAACCAATGGCGTCCATAACCCTGCCCAGGCCAAGCCGGAAGGGTAACCCTGCTAACGGCGTCGATCTCAAAACCTGCTTAAACAAAAGGGGTGCCGACAAAGGGCAAAGGAAAAAGAGGAGCGTCAGTACGAGGCCAGTACACGGCGAGACTAGAATTAGGAGGTCCTCGCCTACATAGGTATGGTGGACTGAAGCGGCAGCGGCAGCATGCACTGAACAACCTATAGAGACTCGATACAACTAGCGGCAATCAGAGAGGGGTAAGAAAGACCTACTCGGATACGACCTGAAGCTAACATCAAGCAAACCAATCCTGGTGTTTCCCCCTCGAGACCAAACGAGGAAGTCAACCGAGGAACTCACACAGTTGGTAGTTTTACTTATTCAGTTATCATTGCAGCAATTACTAGTCAAGTATAGATAATCATCCTGATAAAGTAAGCAGTGGGCCATGTTAGTTAATCATTCCGTTGTAGTGGCAACACTTACTAGTCAGATACAATTAGCATGAGATATCCCCAAAAACCCAGCAGTTGTTGGTACTTTTATTTAGCCATTCCGTTATAGTTGCAATACTTACTAGTCAGATACAATGGTCGCAAGCGACACCCAAGCAAGCAATTGTTGGCAGTTTTATTTAGCCATTCCATTATAGTGAAGCTGATTACTAGTCATTATAAGGTCAAATTTATAGCACTACTTTAGTTATAGTTGTCTATGATCGAGATACTGTGCTCCAAGTCGTCCATAACCGCGGACATGGCTTTCAGAAAGTTTTAACCCGGCTGGGGTGCACAAATAGCAACACACACACGATCAACCTCGGAAAAACCAAATCAAAACCCAACGAGGCTTTCACGACAAAGCAATCATAGGATTCAGAAATATTTCAGGGGGCCACCCCATTGAGTAGACCCACAACAAAGTAAGCTAGCTCCGAGACGGACTCAAGGTTTGCGACAATGGCTGTAAACGACTGGGAACCCCAAACGGGGCTTGTCAATACCGCGAAAACACTCCGCTTACCTAAACAGTACAGTGTGCTATCCATCGCACAATCGTAAATTAAACAGTAAAACATGGCATAAGTACAGGATCGTAAATAAAACCTCAAACTAGTTTGTGGCCCCAAGAAATAAGACTGAATCAAGCTCTGGCTAAGGGGGGCCCATAATTCCCCGTATGTGGATAACGCGATAAATCAAGGAACAGGTATCAAGTACTCGGGGTCCTACGGGACACAAGTGGGCGGTCGGAAACCAAATGTTATCTATCACCCACCGATGCCTCTGCTTACTTACTTCAATTTTAGTTGTTAAACAGGAATTAAAGTGAACGAAAAGTAAAACCATGATCATCTCCAACATCAACATGCGGCCATACACCAACAACTGTGGCACTAGACGACACACAACAGCACTTGAGCAAGCGACTACGACGCGCAAGTCCAACTATCTACCATACAACAGGTAATAGGATGTGTCCAAGGCAATATAAGGCTGCAAGGGATATCACGGGTACGAAAGCTAGAGCAACGCAACACAGATAGCAATAGATCAACAGGAGGGAATAAATACTATAAAAGTAAGATAGGTAGAAAGGGGGAGATGCTCGCCTGAAAAGCATTGCCGAAGGTTCATCCGAAGATCGGGGCGAAGCTCACATCAACTCAACGGCCTTATCCGCGAAGAAGCAAAACACTAGAATAAACACCGGATGCACTATTTAATACTACGACAAAATATCGGCATGATGCATGTATGATGTATGGCATGGCAAAGATGCGATGCGATTAGGTCATATTAAGCGGAAACGGGGTCCCGACAATTAAATATATGGTTCAGGTTGTTTATCTACCCCACAATTTAAATGTTGTTTAAACAAGGCAAAACAATGACACCGGTTCGCTACACAAATTTAAATGAGGCCAATACAAGGCTAGATTTGCCCGCATATGGGCCCCATATTTAATTAGGAGGTGAATCGGCCTAAGGCCCCCAAACCACATGAGTGTATGCATGCAAGTATGACAAGCTAATATGCAACAATTCATATAGATGGCATTCATAAAATAGGGTTCGGGGAAAAGGTTCACACATTAGGGGGTCTCGACGATCTTGGGGTTCCGGGGGTTCGGGGTCGGTCTCAGGGTTCAGGGTCTGGGGTTCGGGGTTCGACGGGATCGTTCTCGGACTCCGGGATCGTTCTCAGATAACGGAGGTAGGTCTTGTCGCATCCGGGTTCTCGGCGAACTCGGCGTCCGGGAAGGAGAACTTGTTGTCCAGGGTCTCGGTGTCCGGGGTGAAGTGCTCGACGCCCTTTGGTTCCATGTCGACGGCCTTGGTTTCCTCGATGGAGAACTCAGTGTGTCCATGTCGGGGTTCTTGTCGGGGTCCTCGGCTTCGGATTCCGTGAGGCGATCTTGACGCTCCGTGTCGAAGTCCTTGAGGTTTTCTCCTTATTCACCTGTGGCGAACTTGGAAACGGCGTCAGGGTCCTCGTCATCCGAGCCGGGAAGAAGTACTTGGCGACATACTTCCATGTTGCGGTTCTTTCGACGGGATCGGGGCTTGGACCCAGGCCTTGGCGTTCATGAAAGGGGCCTTGGTACTCCGTGTAGAAGATCTTGGCGTTCCACGTGAGCGTTCTCGAGGCTCCTTCTTGATACATCGTTGTCAACTTGCGCCAGGGACCTTGTCGACAAGAAGATCTTGGTACTCTAAGGCATGCGCGGCTGCCGACGGGGAGGAACGCCGAGGCGGGGCGAGGGAAGCGGTCGGGACCACGGACGCGGACAGGGAGGCTACCATGGCGACGCGGTCGGGCCCGCAGCGGAGGAGGCCGGACGGCGGCGCTGCGCAGGGGACGAGGGTGGCTCGACGGGGAGGACTGACGGCAGCCGGGGCAGCGGACGCGGCCAGGGAGGTGCCGGCCCGGAGAGGCGGCGGGGAGCACGGCGGCGGGGGCCGGCGAGGAGGCGGCCAAGGGCGGTTCAGAGGCGGGCGGGTCCGGCCAGAGAGGAGGAGGCACGGGGGCTCGGTGGCGCGCCGGCGAGCTCGGGAGACGGCGGGGCGCGCAGGACGGGGGTCGGGGGCGTCGCAGGCGGGAGAGGAGCTCGAGGGGGAGCGGGCGCGGGGAGCACGGCGGCAGGGGCCGGCGAGACGCAGAGGGGCGAGGCGGTGGCTTGCGACGGGGAAGGAGGGCGCGACGCAGAGAGGAGGGCGACGCGGGCGAGCCGACGGGGAGCGGAGGCGGTCGGGTAGCGGGCGACGAGGAGGCGCGGGCCACCGCGTCGTCGGGAGGGCGCCGGGGAGCGGGCTGCGCGGCGAGGTGGACGGGGGCGGCTCGGGCTCGGCGCGCGGGCCGGAAGAAGAGGAGAGGCGGCGCAGCTCGGGCGGCGGCGCGCTGGAGAAGGAGCCGGCGAGGTGGAGGGGAAGGGAGGCCGCGGGGTGGTGAGGTCGGCGGTGCGGGGGCCGGGTGAGGAGACCGGCGGACGGCGGCGGTTGCTTGCGGGGAGGAAGAGCGAGGCGGGGCGAGGAGGGAGGTTGAGGGTAGGTGGGGAAGAGGGACGCGTGGGGGGGCGCGTGGTGGGGCCCAGGGCGGGCCAGGGGGCAGCGGGGACGGATGGGGAGGTGGGTTCCTGGGTGGGTTGTCGGTGTGGGTCCCGGTGGCAGTGTGTGTGTGCGTGAGTGTGTTGTGTGTGTGGGGGGGGGTTGTGGTGTGCTGAGAGAGAGAGGGAAGGGAGAGAGGGCTGCGCCAAGTGGCGGTGTCTGGTTGGGTGGGGGGGTAGAGGAGAGATGAGGTGGCAACCAACTATTGGGTGGGGTGAGGTGGCTGGTTGGTTGGGTAGTTTAGGTATGGGTATCAAAAGGATTTGGGGTGGACCGATTTAATTTCTGGGGGTGGTCGTTCGGGTCGAATCGGCCCGTTCGACTGCCCCCACTAAAATAATTTAATATTTTATTTATTTTAAATGCACCATTTGCAAACCGATAGCAGACAAACAAAATATTCCGGCGACCCGGGTTTGAATTTGAAAACAAGACGGGACGTTTTAGAAAACAAAAACAGGCTTTGCGAAAATAGTTTTATGCGAACAGATGCAAGATGATGACGATGCTCAAATGCAATGCGGCATGATGACATGAGCATGCGGTCATGATGATGCAATGCACAAAAACAACGCGATTTTCTAGTAGTGGTTTTTGCGGGATGCCACAGGGGGACGCGGTTGGCGTGGGGTGGGTAGACTAGGTGTAGGTAGAAAAGGGTTTGGGGTGGACCGTTTTTGTACTGGGGGTGGTCGACTGGGTCGGGTCGGCCCGGTTCAGTTGCCCCCTAAAAATAATTAAATAATTTATTTATTTAAAACAGGGTTTTTGCCAACCGATAGCATACAAACAAAAATAATCCGGAGACCTGTTTTTTTGGGTTTTGAATTAAAGACAGGGCGTTCAGGAAACAAAACCAGGCTTTTCAAAAATAGTTTTATGTCAACAGATGCAAGATGATGACGATGCTCAAATGCAATGTGGCATGATGACATGAGCATGCGGTCATGATGATGCAATGCACAAAAACAACGCGATTTTCTAGTAGTGGTTTTGCGCGATGCCACAATTCGACACCACTAACAATGGATCTCGCCCTCGAGATCCGCCTCATGGTACCGGAAAGAAAGCCGACGGTCTGAATCTTCTCGCTTCGTGTAGATCCTCACGACACCACTAACAAGAGGTCGCCGTCCGTGATCGTCGAGAGAACACTCCGGGGACAAAAGGTCGAAGGTAGAGGTATCAACAAATAAAGCCACCTCTAGCTTCCGTGGACGGAGTAAAATCGCTGGATCCACTGATTCGGGGTACAAGAGCGAACGATAAGAGTAGTCGGATGGTGATCAGTCCATCGCGCACCCAAACCATTACTCTGCACACGAATAGGCGGATTATGCAACCAACTCTCGGAATCAGACTGAAGATCTCGACAAGCGAGGTTCGGAAACAAAGGAGTGATGCAGATTCTGCATCGGATCTGGCGTAGAGGATGTCGTCGCATCGGAAAACACCGGAAGGCACAAACAAGGAACAAAGAATGGTACCACCGTAGACGGATTCCTCAGACAGCATGAACACCGGATGGTAGAACAC
Source organism: Avena sativa (assembly GCA_916181665.1). Lineage (NCBI taxonomy): Eukaryota > Viridiplantae > Streptophyta > Magnoliopsida > Poales > Poaceae > Avena > Avena sativa. Next base: position 143,254,696 of record OV702285.1, on the reverse strand, counting down.
CGTTAACAAAGGAGGAAGCGAAACCCTGAAGGTACGACGGAACCCAACCACGAGAAATCCTGGACTCGAAGAAAAATACGAGAGCGGATTTAAAACACGTAGAGGTAAGAGGAGAATAGCAGAGGGGTAAGGAATAAATCAGACCTAATCAGAACTATCCAACCGATTTTCAAAAATAGTTTTTTTTTGACAATCTACTTTGGCCGTTAGCTAGGTTATCCTACAGGCTGGACTTGTGGGGTATCGCAACTGCTGAGCTCTGATACCACTCTGTAACACCCTCAAAATCAGACCTATGCAAGTTTTAGCGCTTCCCGCCAAACCCGCATAGAAACGATTCAAAGGTGCCCACCAGGCACTTTCGTGGGGGTGGAAAACAAAGTAATAACATTACACAACAGTCCTCGATGGGACCCGCAGCACAGATATATATACAACAGCGACTCAATGAGTCAAGAATACAGATATACAGTACAAAGATCCAAATCACCTTGAAAATGATAGAGCGTCCGACTACGGACAAGATGCAAATGGGGCTAAGAGCCCTGAAGAATAACCAATGGCGTCCATAACCCTGCCCAGGCCAAGCCGGAAGGGTAACCCTGCTAACGACGTCGATCTCAAACCTGCTTAAACAAAAGGGGTGCCGACAAAGGGCAAAGGAAAAAGAGGAGTGTCAGTACTGAGGCCAGTACACGGCGAGACTAGAATTCGGCGGTCCTCGCCTACATAGGTATGGTGGACTGAAGCGGCAGCGGCAGCATGCACTAAACAACCTATAGAGACTCGATACAACTGGCGGCTAACAGAGAGGGGTAAGGAAGAGCTATTCGGATCCAACCTGAATCTTACACCAAACAATCCCATCCTGGTATTTCCCCCTCGGAACCAAACGAGGAAGTCAACCGAGGAACTCACAGCGTTGGCAGTTTTATTTATTCAGTTATCATTGCAGTAATTACTAGTCAGGTATAGATAATCATCCTGATAAAATAAGCAGTGGGCAATTTTAGTTAACCATTCCGTTATAGTTGCAACACTTACTAATCAGAAACAAATAGCATGAGATAACCCAAAAACCCAGCAGTTGTTGGTACTTTTATTTAGCCATTCCGTTGTAGTTGTAATACTTACTAGTCAGATACAATGGTCACAAGCGACAACCCAAACAAGCAATTGTGGGCAGTTTTATGTAGCCATTCCATTATAGTGAAGCTGATTACTAGTCATTATAAAGTCAAATTTATAGCACTACTTTAGTTATAGTTGTCTATGATCGAGATACTGTGCTCCAAGTCGTCCATAACCGCGGACACGGCTTTCAGAAAGTTTTACCCGACCGGGGTGCACAAATAGAAACACACACTCGATCAACCTCGGAAAAACCAAATCAAAACCCAACGAGGCCTTCACGACAAAGCAATCACAGGATTCAGAAATATTTCAGGGGGTCACCCCTTGGAGTACACCCGCAACGAAACTGGCCGGCTCTGAGACGGACTCAAGGTTTGTGGGGCCGGCTGTAAGCGACTGGGAACCCGAAAACTCGGGGTGTCGATACCGCGAAAACGGGTCATGATCCTAAACAGTACAGTGTGCTCCTCGCACAATCGTAATAAAGCAGTAAAGCATGGCATAGGTACAGGATAGTAAATAAAACCTCAAACTAGTTTGTGGCCCCAAGAAATAAGACTGAATCAACCTCTGGCTCAGGGGGGTCCCATAAGCCTCCCGGATGTGGATAGCGCGAATATTCAAGGAACAGGTATCAAGTACTCGGGGTCCTACGGGACACAAGTGGACGGTTAACAACCAAATAACATCTATTGCCCACCTGTGCCTCTGCTTACCTACTCCAATTTTAGTTATTAAACAATAATTAAAGTGAATGATAATTAAAACCACGATCATCTCCAACTTTGAACATGCGACAATACTCCAACAACTGTGGTACTGGACGACACGCAACAACACTTGAGCAAGCGACTACGACGCGCAGGTCCAACTATCTACCAAACAACAGGTGATAGGAGGTGTCCAAGGCAATATAAGGCTGCAAGGGATATCACGGGTACGAAAAACTAGAGCATCGCAACACAGATAGCAATAGATCAACAGGAGGAAACAAAGACTATAAAAGTAAGATAGGTAGAAAGGGGGAGATGCTCGCCTGAAAAACATTGCCGAAGGTTCATCCGAAGATCGGGGCGAAGCTCACATCAACTCAACGGCCTTATCCGCGAAGAACCAAAACACTAGAATAAACACCGGATGCACTATTTAATACTACGGCAAAAGATCGGGCATGATGCATGTATGATGTATGACAAGGCAAAGGTGCGATGCAATTAGGTCATATTAAGCGGAACCGGGGTCCCGACAATTAATTAAACGGTTCCAGTTATTTAGATACCCGCCAATTTAAATGTTGTCTTAACATGGCAAAAGATAGCACCGGTTCGCTACACCAATTTAAATAAGGCCGATATAAGACTAGATTTGTCCGCATAAGGGCCCCATATTTAATTATGAGGTGAATCGGCATAAGGCCCCCAAACCACATGACAATATGCATGCAAGTATGACAATTTAATATGCAACAAGTTTTATATTTAGCATATATAAAAATAGGGCTCGGGAAAAGGTTCACACATTAGGGTTCTGCAGATCTTGGGGTTCCGGGGTTCGGGGTTCGTTCTCAGGGTTCAGGGTTCGACGGGAGCGTTCTCGGTCAACAGAGTAGATCTTGGCGCATCCGCGAAGAAGGACTTGGTTGGCGTCGGGGCCGCATCGGATTCTTCCGGGTCGGTGTCGTTCTTGTTGCATTCGAGGTCTTCGGGTCCGCGTAGACGGTCATCGCGTTCAAGGTGGAGAACTTGGCGTTCCGTGTAAGCGACCTTGGCGTCCTTGTCAGAGTTCTCGGGTGACGATGTCGGTCTTAGGTTTGGCGCCGGTGGATCTTGGCGATCCGAAGGGTTCGGGTTCGGGCTCGCCGGGATCGGTCTTCAGGGTCTCGGTCGTCGGGTCCGAGAGGAAGTACTTGACGCTCGGCGTCCTTCGGTATCCATGTCGACGGTCTTGTGGATCGAGTAGAAGATCTTGGCGTGCCGTGAAATCTTCGGGTCTCGGCAAAAAGGATGGCGGCTTTGCGACACTCTTGTCGAGGTGGGGGTGGAATCCTCGTTGTTGGCCTTGTCGACAGATAGGGTGACTTCGGTAGGCAGATGGAGGCGCATAGGCCGTTAGCAGCTAGCAGCTAGCCAACAACCTACACCCTGCCCCAGAGCAACAGGAGCAACCAAACAACGGCCAAGCGCGTATCCTGAAGCAGCAAAACACAATACTCGGACCAAGCGAGCGACTCCCTCCTTCAAGCAACCGAACCAGCGCTTGGGAGGCCACGGCGGCGCTGGGGTGATGCAGGACCTGCCGGCGACGAGCCGGCCAAAGGGGAAGCAACGATGGTGGCCGAAAGGAGGCGACGCTCGGGAAGAGGCCGGGAGGAGGCAGGCGACACGGTTGCGGTGAGCTCGACGCGTGCGGGGACGGCGAGGTCGACGGGGGCCGGCCACGAGCTGGAGGCAGTGGCGGCCTCGACGGCGGTTGGTGGCGAGGGGGGGGGAGCAGCGGACGAGGGCGGACGGCCAGGTCGACGGCGGGGCGCGCGGGGAGAGGCCGCGGGCGGCGGACGGCGGCGCTCTGGCGGGCCCGGCGAGCTCCACGCCGGGGTCGCGCGGGCAGGGAGAGGGAGGAGGAAGGCCGGGAGGGCGCGGGCCGGCGACGGTGGCGCGCGGGGAGGAGAAGGCTGGCGCGGGCCCTGGAGAGGCGGGGAGGAGCTCGGGGTGAGCCGGCGAGGTGGGGTATGGCGGCGGCGAGGCGGTGGAGGCGCCGGAGCTTGCGAGGGAGGGGGCGAGGCGAGCAGGTCGGTTGCGGGAGGAAGAGGACGGGGCGAGCGCGTCGGTTGCGGGAGGAAGAGGACGGGGGTCGGGCTCGCGGGTTGGGACAGAGGGAGGAGGGAGAGAGCGGGGTAGGTGGGGGAAGGTGGGTCCGGGGTGGGGCCAGGAGGAGGGGGGACGCGGTTGGCGTGGGGTGGGTAGACTAGGTGTAGGTAGAAAAGGGTTTGGGGTGGACCGTTTTTGTACTGGGGGTGGTCGACTGGGTCGGGTCGGCCCGGTTCGGCTGCCCCCTAAAAATAATTAAATAATTTATTTGTTTAAAACAGGGTTTTTGCCAACCGATAGCATACAAACAAAAATAATCCGGAGACCGGTTTTTTTGGGTTTTGAATTAAAGACAGGGCGTTCAGGAAACAAAACCAGGCTTTTCAAAAATAGTTTTATGCGAACAGATGCAAGATGATGACGATGCTCAAATGCAATATGACATGATGACATGAGCATGCGGTCATGATGATGCAATGCACAAAAACAACGCGATTTTCTAGTAGTAGTTTTGCGGGATGCCACATTTTTGAGCTATGCATGATTGTTTCATGATCGATCTTGGATCTCCACCTTTTCTCTAAAAAAGCTTTTCGGTCAATATCGAACTATCAATCGTTCCACCTCACTCCATACACAACCTGTATAATCAAACTTTTCCTTTTCTGTAAGGGAACACAATGGTGTACTATTACTTGGTTCTACAAAAGTTGCACACTTTTGGCTGCAACTTTGTGTTACTGCACAGCTGTTTGGGTTTCTAAAGTTTGTCCACATTTGTCTTTTTTTTGTTCGTTTGGGTGAGTCCGTGGACATCTGTCAGTGTAATGTCCACCCAGCACCCAATGGCGGACCCCAAAATAGCTAAAAAAAAATCAAATAATACATTTTTTATTTAATTTCACAAATAATACACGAAATGTAAATGTTACAAATCTAACGGACCGCCGTCCGTTCAAAAGACGATGAACAACGTTCGTCCGTTCAAAAGACAACGGGCACGTTCGTCCGTTCAAAAAACGAACGTGCTGCATGAGTGGACTTTGGGGGCGCTCCTCCATGAACCTGTGCATCGTCTTTTGAACGGACGAATATTGTTCATCGTCTTTTGAATGGACGACGGTCCGTTAGATTTGCAACATTTGCATTTCGTGTATGATTTGTGAAATTGAATAAAAAAATGTATTATTTAAAAAAAATTAGCCTCAAAATATATTGTGAACAACACTTTGAATCCAATTTTGAACTAAATTATAATAACTTGTGAAAATGAAATGATAATTGCACAAATAGGTGCCAAACAGCGTCGGTGGCGGTAGTTTCGTGCACGATCTGGACATCGTTAGTGGCAGAAGTTTCTGCACGATCTGAACGATGTTGGTGGTGGCTAGTTTCTGTATTAACTGACCGAGGTTGCTGGCGGCATTGTTCGCATGATCTGATCTTCTTCAGGGCCATCGTGTTTTTTTGGTAATCTCATTATCTCTGTTGTTGATGACCTATAGTTCAATGTTTCAATTAATTTGATGATGTTATTAACTGTTGTAGGAAACGGTGGACCCTAGGTCTAGTGTTATTTAGGAATATGTGGAGCCTCGAGATGAGCTGTGTGGATACATGTCAGATGATTCTAGTAAGGGGCGAGGAGTTTGGTTAGATGATTCAAACAGTGAAGATAGTTCAAAGAGAGAACATACTTAGAATGTGGAGGTAGGTCAGAGCATAGGAACGAAGCGGAAGATGGTTGCATGTTTGGCAGAGGGGTGGTGGACGTTTTTGGTGATCACTACTTGTAGAGGACATAACCCGGCTCTTGGAAATTGGCAACTCAACATGGTTTCCTAGGATATTTGAAAGTATAGATTGCATGCACTGGAAATGAAAGAACTATCCTTTTGCTTGGCAGGGCCAGTACAATGGACACAAGGATGGTTGCACAGTCATTCTTGAGGCAGTGGCATCTCAAGATCACTGGATCTAGCATTCTTCTTTTTTTTGGAATTGCAGGTTCTCATAATGATATCAATGTGTTGCACCGTTCATCAGTGTTCTCGAGTCATGTAGAGGATCAAACACCGTAGTGCAACTTTCAGATCCTCAACCATTCCTACAACAAGGGATAGTATCTAGTTGATGGTATTTATCCTACATGGTCAACGTTTGTGAAGACAATCAATCCTCTTACAAACCCGATGGAAGCATGTTTTGCTAACGAGCAAGAAGCTTGTAGAAAGGATGTGGAGATGGACATTTGCTGTTCTTCAAGCTCGTTAGGCTATTGTTCGTCACCCGGCAAGAACATGGAGCTTGAACACAATGTGGGAAGTCATAACGGCTTGTGTGATCATGCATAACATGATTATGGAGGATGAGCGCGAGAATGCCAAGCAACTCAGAGGGTGGGAATTTCGAGGGCCTGTGACATAGCCGTAGCTTGCACCATAAGAATTTAAAGCCTACCTCCAAGTTCACAGAGAAACTCGAGACAGGTAAACTCATGATCAACTGCAATCTGATTTGGTTGGGCACATGTGGATGCGCAAAGGAAACCAAATGGAGTAAATCTTGAATTTTAATGATTGTTGCTTGAACTTAATTTATGAATTATGTTTGAAATATGTGGAATTGGCTCAAATTCGACGGAAGGACAAGATTTGGGGCCGGCCGTTGTTAGATGCAAGGGGAGGACATGAGGCGAACTACGGTACTTTATCTCTCCAGAAGTGGTGTCCGTACGGATAAAGTGGGACCAAATTTGAGAAGCTCTGTTAGAGATGCTCTAACGAAATCTCAAGTTTTCAGCATAAGAAGGAAGCGAACGATCGGAGAGTAGCCGAAGCAAATTAGCCGGGACACGCAGTACGTACCATCACAGGAACAGTCCTGACCAGCCAGTGCCGCCTGCCGCTCCCCGTCTTGAATGCAAACACATCCAACTCTCACCGCCCCACTTGAATGCCCTCTCTCCTCGCGACGTCTCCTCCTCCTATCATGGCTGTCTATAAACGCCGGCCGGCCACAGTCACACCTCGCCTCCTCCTTCTCTACTCGACAAGCTCAACATCTACCATAGACCAACGCTCAGCAAGAGTTCAGAACCAAACCAAACAGGAAATACCAGGCGATCCAGCGAGCGATGGCGCGGTGGTGTCAGCTAGCGGCGGTGCTGGTCGTGGCCGCCGTGTCGATGTCGGCGAGGACATCCATGGCGCAGGACGCGCTGCAGACCAAGTGCCAGGACGACCTGTCGAAGCTGTCGGACTGCATGGACTACGCGACGGGGCACGAGGACACGCCGTCGGCCAAGTGCTGCGACGACACGGCGGAGACGCAGAAGGAGCGGCCCGAGTGCCTCTGCTACATCATCCAGCAGGTGCACAGCGGCACCCACGGCGTCCAGAACCTCGGCCTCCGCTTCGACCGCCTCCTCGCCCAGCCCGCCGCCTGCAAGCTCGCGCACGCCAACGTCTCCCTCTGCATCAGTGAGCAACCTACCCTTGATATAGCTACCTCATACGCAACGCATGGTTCTTCCACTCTTGCTAGTTTTGGAGTTCATGAGTATGGATCTCAAGGACTTTTTTACTTTCTTTTTTTGAGAAATCGAGATCTCCTTACTTACATTGGAGTAGTACATACATAGTACTCCACATTAACGGCATGTCCTTTTTGCTTTTCTTGGCGAAGTATTTTGTTTTTTCTTATGAAGCAAAAATCAGTGGATATTTTGTTTTGCAACCGAAGGTTGATAGAGTAGTATTTTGATCTTACTATGGACGTTTTATGGTACTTTAGCCATTTAGGGCAATTTAGCTTATTTTAACTAACCAAACTCTATCCCCTAAAAAAAACTAACCGAACTCTATATTAACAACCCAAAGTTGTTTTTAATGCTTTAACAAACCAAGTTCGTGGCCATGTGCGGTTATTGGGCCAAGCAGGCCATGTGCGGGTATTGGGCCAAGCAGGCCATGTGTTCGTGCTGGGGCTAAGATGCGGCATGTGGGCAATTCATGTTGGTCCCGGTTCTTGCTGCTTAAGGAGAAATAAGATTCAGCCGATGTTCCTACTGCCCCAGTTACCAGACCTTTGTATAAAGCACATAAACATAGCCGCCTTTTTAAAATTATTATTTATCACAGTGAATTCCCTTAAAAAATACTTTTGACAGTGGGTAGAATTGCATAAGACTAATTTCTCCTCCTTTTGTGTTTGAGAATTTTTTCTGTTTACAAATCTGTCTACTTACTGAACATTCTTACATCACGCTGCGCAGAATCACTACTCTAAATTAATCCTGATGATTGTGCTGGTACTCTAGTTTGACCAATGGCTCTTCTTTGTTGATACAGCACATTCTAATGTTTGATGTTTCTTTCTCCTCCTGCTAGACCTACTGCACCTGACCCCGAGCTCACCAGACTACGCTATGTTCGCAAACGCCTCCAGCGGTAAGTTATCTGAATCTTTCACCTTTCTGTCAAAATAACTACAGGTTCAAGAATCTCTTTCAGAGAACTTTGAGATTCTAGACAATCTCAGAGAACTTATCTGTAGGCTGTGTAGCTCAAGGTGTTCTGTCAAGACATATAGTTCTGTCAAAAGATGTTCTTACTAACTCAAGGTGTTGTTCTTGTCTCCCCTGACCTGCAGTTACTCCGTCCCCTGCCACCCCCGCGAGCGACACCGCCAACGGCTTCAAGGTTCCGACGGGGATCGGTTACGGCGTCGTGGCGGCGGCCGTGGTCTCCGCGGTCTTCTCGTCCATCTTCTGATTTCTCGAGAACCAGACGTCCTCTCTCCTTTTTCTCTTATCATGTATGTTTACTTTGCAAACAAGTTCCCCACGCAGCAGCAACGCTTTCGTTAGTCTACTCTTGTGGCACGGAGATTCGTTCTGATGATGTGTAATGCTTTTTCTTTACCAAGATAAATAGTAGATCGGCAGAGCTGAGACCTGTGTTTTTCTGCATGTGGAAAATGGTGATTTGATGGGTCAGCACAGCACGGGTGCCCTGCAAAAAATACACGACGGCTTCTATGTTTCATTTTCAGGATACTACAGAAAAAGGATTGTTCTTGGCATGAAGTCTGAATATAAGGGTTTCTGTGAAAACAATATTGGCAAAGTGCTCTACTCGGTACAAACAACCGAGCCGTCGTTGTATATTTATATCGGATGTACGTACATGAGTTCAGGGAGGATACAATCAGAGAGAGAGAGTACAGGAAGATTACGTGAGACTACGTGAAGCAAACCGACTCATAGTACGTTTGGTATTGCTGTTACATGTGTAGATAAACTGTACTTCTAACACCCTCTCTTAATCACAACTTAACTAAGTTGAGATTATATTTAAACTCTATAAATTTGCGAACTGCAAGAGGCTTTGTAAATCCATCAGCTATTTGATCTTTCGAAGAAACAAATTTAATTTCCAACTGTTTGTTGAAAACTCTCTCTCTAACAAAATGAAAATCAATCTCTATGTGTTTTGCTCTTGCATGAACACTGGATTTGCTGAGAGATATGTTGCACCCAAATTGTCACACCGCAAACATGGCGGTTGCTTTAAACTTATTCCAAGTTCTGCCAAAAGAGACTGCACCCAAATTAACTCTGCTGTAGCATTTGCTAATGACTTATATTCTGCCTCGGTACTTGACCTTGACACTGTGGCTTGTTTCTTAGCACTCCAAGAAATAAGATTTGGTCCAAAAAAGATAGCAAAACCTCCAGTGAATCGTCTATCATCTAGACTTCCTGCCCAGTCAGCATCTGAGAACGCACTTACCAAGGTAGAACTTGATCTCATAAAAGTTAGACCAACACTGACTGTACCTTTGACATATCTCAAAATTCTCTTGGCTGCAGTCCAATGCAGAGTAGTAGGAGCATGCAAATACTGACAAACTTTGTTAACTGCATAAGAAATATCAGGCCTTGTGAGAGTCAAATATTGTAACGCTCCAACCATACTCCTGTATTTAGTGCTATCCTCAGGCCCTAACAATCTCCCTTCATGTGCTGTGATCTTCTCTGAAGATGACAAGGGAGTAGGAGAGGCACTGCAGTTTTTCATGCCTACTCGAGCAAGAATATCCGTTGCATATTTTGTCTGATTTAACACAAGTCCATCTTCTACCTTATGAACTTCAATGCCTAAAAAATAATGAAGATCTCCGAGATCCTTTAAAGCAAATTCTCTACTCAAATCCTGAAGTAGAGCATCTGTTGCATCTTTGGAGGAACTTGCAACAATGATATCATCAACATAGATGAGCATGAAAATAGTGACTTTCGACTTGTGATAAATAAATAAGGATGTGTCAGACTTTGAAGCAACAAAACCAAAACTAATCAACTGAGAGCTCAAACGAGAATACCAGGCTCTAGGTGCTTGCTTCAAACCATATAATGCTTTGTCAAGTTTACATATGTAATTGGGCTTACTTTTATCTTCATATCCTGGTGGTTGCCTCATATAGATCTCCTCTTCCAGAACACCATGTAAAAACGCATTCTTGACATCCAACTGTCTCAGACTCCATCCTCTAGAAACAGCAATTGACAAAAAAAGTCTAACAGTAGCAATTTTGATAACAGGACTGAAAGTGTCCTCATAGTCTATGCCATAGCGTTGTTTGAAGCCTTTAGCTACCAGCCTGGCCTTATACCTGTCAACTGTACCATCTGCCTTTTTTTTAATTCTATAGACCCAACGACAATCTATAATATTTGTACCATACCTCTCAGGAACAAGATGCCAAGTTTTATTATTTACGAGAGCATTATACTCTTTATTCATAGCCTCTTTCCATCGCGTATCTGCTAATGCATCTTCTAATTTCGCCGGTTCACCGGATGAGCAAGATAAGCCCCACCTAACTGTGCCATCTGTGTACTCTTTAGTTTTGACAATGCCTTGAGAGGCACGTGTTCTTGGACGGGAAAGAGGAGCAGCAGAATTTCCTCCAGGAGCACTTGGCGTAGAAGACCCACCATTGGGCTGTCCCTGTCCATTGGAAACAGCATGCGGCTGCCGTACACCAAGCCGGAGAGGTCGACGCGCACCAGCATGTGGGCTGGTCCCTCCGGTCCTGTCGCTGTCGGCCACAGAAGATGAGATGTGTCGTGTGGCTGGGGATGCAGCTGATGAGCTTGTGCCTTCTGCGCTTGAGCCCGCAGACGATCCAGGAGTTGCGGCATTAGACACGGGCAAGTCAGACTCGTTTTCTGGAAGTGACGAGCTTCCTGCAGAATCAGATTCCGGAGCAGATTCAACTGATAAATTTTCATCGCTTTCCGTGCCTAATGTTGTTATTTGCTGTGTGCTGTTTTGAGGCATTTGGGCACTGTTTTGAGCCAGATTTTCATCATTGTGCTCCAAATTTCGACCTGGTTGCTGCAAACATTCATAAACAGGTCTAGCACAATTAGTAGGATTAGCCAATGATGAATCATCAATAAGTTCGCCCCCTTGTTCAGGATTTTGAAGAGATTGATCAAGCAAAATTAGTTCTTTGCGAAGATAAGAACCGGCATTTGGATGGAGAGATTCAAAAGGAAAGACTGCCTCATCAAAAACAACATCACAAGAGATGTATACTCGTCCTGTGGATACATCAAGACATTTAACTCCCTTGTGAAGAGGACTATAGCCTAAAAATACACAACGCTTAGAACGAAACGCAAGTTTGCGTTTATTATATGGACGAAGATTAGGCCAACAAGCACATCCAAAAACACGGAGGGAGGAATAATCAGGTGTAGTATGAAGAAGACGATGAACCGGTGTATCATTTTTTATGACTTTGTTAGGAAGCATATTAATGAGATAGGTGGCAGTAAGAAAAGCTTCATCCCAAAATTTTAATGGCATAGATGCATGAGCTAAAAGTGCTAGGCCAACCTCAACTATGTGACGATGTTTTCTTTCAGCGGAACCGTTTTGTTGATGAGCATGAGGACAAGAGACATGGTGTGCAATTCCCTGAGTTTGAAAGAAGGAGTTTAACTTGACATATTCACCTCCCCAATCCGACTGAACTGTAAGAATTTTTCTACTAAACTTACGCTCAACCAACTTTTGGAAGTTCACAAATGCGGGAAAAACATCAGATTTCTTTTTAAGAAGATATATCCATGTGAATTTGCTATAGTCATCAATAAAGCTTACATAGTAATCATGACGTCCAATAGATGTAGGAGCAGGACCCCATACATCAGAAAAAATCAACTGGAGAGGAACTGTAGAAACACTAGTAGACACGGGATATGGTAATTGATGACTTTTAGCTCGTTGACAAGAATCACACACCGACTCTATACTCAAATCTCTAATACATGAAAGATTATTCTTGCTAACAATTTGCCTAAAAATTTCTAATGAGGGATGTCCTAGACGGCTATGCCACTTTCTTGATGATGGCTTGGCGGCGACAAAAGCATGCTTGTGCGAGGAAGACACCAAAGATGAAATAAGTGGATAGAGACCGCCAACACACCGCCCTCTATGAATTATTTTCCTCGTGACCTGATCCTTGATCAAAAAATAGAAGGGATGAAATTCTAAGAAGACATGATTATCAAGTGTGAAGCGATGGACAGATAAAAGATTTTTTGGAAGCATTAGGCACATGTAAGACATCTTGAAGATGAAAATTTTGAACAGGGTTATGAATTATTGAATGACCAACATGGCAAATATCCATACCTTGTCCACTTGCAGTATTTACTTTGTCGCGGCCATTGTACTTGTCATAGACCGAGAGATTGTGGAGTTCTCCTGTGAGATGATGGGTAGCACCGGTGTCCGAGTACCAATTAGTGTCGACACCATAGGCATACGCATCCTTTTCCTCGGACATGTGATCATCATCATCTTGGAAACGATACCAACAGTCCTTAGCAGCATGTCCTTCACGATTGCAAATTTGACACGTGATTTCAACCCATGGGGTTGTGCGACGACGACCACGCCCACGCCCGCGGCCTCCTCCCGCAGGACCAGTACGTCCTCCTCCTTGATTACCAGGACGTTGCTGTGGACGATCATCATGTTGTTGCTGTCGTGGACGATCACCGCGCCAGAAGGGTTTGTTGTTGACCCCTCCACCACGCGAACGATAGCCACCACCAGGCCTAGAGCGGGCGGCAGCGTTGGCAACGGACTCGAAGGTGCCGTCGTGAGAGATGCCTTGCAGGTCATGGCGCTGATCTTGAGAGAGGACTTGAGAGTACAACTCATTGACGGAGATTGGAGTAGTCATAAGACCAATGGCACCAACGAGATTATCATAGGCTGGACCAAGTCCGACCAGAATATAGGATACAAGCTCCGGTTCCTTGATCTCCACACCAGCAGCGGTGAGTTCATCAGTGATGCTATTCATCTTAGAAAAATAGGCCGGTGTAGTCGTACCCAGCTTCTTGGTTTTGGCGAGCACGATGCGCAGATTCGTGATCTTTGCATTGCTTTGCGCCGCAAACATGGCCTCCACCGCCTTCCAGACTTCAGCGGCATGCTCGTAACGGAGAACGGAAGTGAGAATCTCCGGCGAGAGAGAATTCAGGAGGTAACTGAGGACTTGTTGATCCCGAACGTGCCATGTATCGTAAGCAGGATTAGGCGCCGTCCGGGGCGTTTTTTCGGAGAGCTCCACGGCCACCGTTTTTGAGGGAGCAGCCTCGGTGCCGTCAAGGAGCCCGACCATCTTGGCACCTCGCAGCGCCGGAAGAATCAGGGCCTTCCAGCTGGGGTAGTTCCCCCGCTTGAGCTTCTCGGACGGCGGCGACCCGAGGCCGGGCGCAGCAGTGGAGCTTGACGTAGCCATGGAGGCAGCAACGGCGGGGTGGGTAGTCGGAAAACCGATCTAGGTTTGTGTTTTTGCGATTTGGCCGGTAGATTGGACGCCATGGAAGAGTTAGGCCTCTGATACAATGAAAACAATATTGGCAAAGTGCTCTACTCGGTACAAACAACCGAGCCGTCGTTGTATATTTATATCGGATGTACGTACATGAGTTCAAGGAGGATACAATCAGAGAGAGAGAGTACAGGAAGATTACGTGAGACTACGTGAAGCAAACCGACTCATAGTACGATTTGGTATTGCTGTTACATGTGTAGATAAACTGTACTTCTAACATTCTGTTCCTTCAAGCAATGTACTGTACTTGTTTGCTTCCACATGATGCACCCATCCATCCATCCTTCTGTTCCCCAATTGCTCCTGTCATTGTCCACGAGCTAGCCTCTGCCAGACCGCACTGCAGCCAGACAAGCCAAACCTCTGTAATTTCTGGAAAATACGCTAGGAGACAAGAGGACTCGTCGGATCCAATTGCTAGTCCAAGATGCCGACCTGCTCACCGACTGCTCGTTCCGTTGTTGGTTTGCGCGGATCCGTTCTGTATTTCTGGCGGCCTGTGACAGCTCAACGCGTGTGCTGCCGACTGCAAGCGAGCGACATGCGTCCACGGACACGGCCGGGCTTAAGATCTGAAAGCTCGCCGCCGTGGCGCGGGACGCGGCTAGACTTTATTAGTGAGCGCTGCGCCGCTAAGATATACTTACTGTACACGGCCGGCGATCGCGGTCGAGGAGGAGCACGAGGATGAAGAGGAGGAATCATCCGTCAATCGTGCGCGCGACGCATCGGCCGTGTCGTCGTCGTCGTCGTGCCGCGCATTCGGCCGCACCATGCTCGCACGTTGCCTTCGCACGCATCGTTTCTCCGGTCAACTACGCTATGGCGGAGAGCAAAAAAAAGAAATACTAGGGTAGGATCAACGCATTAAGCATTTTTGGGACGACTTGCTGTTATGTTATACTACCGGCTCATACATGACTTTCAATCATACGAAAACAATGGGTGCAAGAGCACTTAACCCCGTTTAAAAAAAAAGAGCACTTAACCGTCCCGATTATAAAACTGGTCATCACACCGATGCCCGAGACTGTGCCCCGCTCGATCGTCGCCTGAAATAACTCGGCCTGCCGACGACGAAAACAGTTGGAAGCCATGTGCGCGCGACTCCATTTTCTGCTGCACAAGTATTCAAGTGTTTCTTATTTATCCGGTATACACTAGTATACGTCTTGGTGTTAGCTAAGACCAGATCGACAATGATTAGCGTGACTGCTTCTCGATAATGAAAGATTCGCGTAACTACTCGATCAGAACGACTACGCGAATGGGACCAAAAGAAACAGCGAGCTCAGTGTCGATTATTACGAGTTGGGGATCGATATTTAATTTGGAGCTATAATCTGGTTTGAGTGTTGGCCATGCATGGTTTGGCGAGAGGAATCTAATGATATACTCCCTCCGATTCAAAATATAAGATGTTTTAGTTTTGTGAATAAAATGTATCTAGACTTCTTTTAATGTATAGGTTCACTCAAGTTTGAAATGAACCTACTACTAAAAAAGTCTAGATATATTTTATTCATAAATCTAAAACATCTTATATTTTAAAACAGAGGGAGTAATAATCTAATAATCTGGCACACCAACCTTTGATTGGAGGAGTTTGGATGGCACGTCGTCTGCGGTATTCGTGACACGCGGGGTTCTGCGTGTGGTCCAAGCAGTATCGTTGTCAGGATCACAGGTCTTACATTTTAACTCGAATTGTGAATTCAAACACATACATTTGGTTCTGTGTGCATCGGCAGAATCAATTTAGACTTGGAGACTTTGCATTTTCTTTATATTTTATTTAGGGCGTGTTTGGTAGGCTGGCCGAAGGTGAGACAACCCCGTGGAGAAGATTTGGGTTCGATTGGATGCTTGCCGCACTCCGCGTCGTGGCCCGTATGATGATTAAAGTACCCTCGGACTAGGCCCGCTAGAAACTATCAATTCGGCTATTTTCAGCGAGTCACCCTTGTTACGGCCAAAATGGGGAACGCCACGTTCTCACAGCTGCATCCATCGGAGATGGCGGGAGGACGCTCGAGCTCGTGTTGCAACATGCACGGATCTGCATTCACAGGTCATGTAACTCATGGTGGTTTACAGGTCGTCCCACCATCTCCTAGCACTATGAAGGTGGTCTTGCCGGATTCGCCCTCGTGCACGACCATGGTTGTGATGCCGGGTTCCCCCACTTCCCAGATCTCTATGATAATGGCTACTCCAGTCCCGGTGAGACATACTTTCACCCTTTTCTGTCATAGTTGTACAGTATGTTCGTTGGTAATATGTGATAGCCATTGTATCATGATTAGCAATGTTCATTGCAACAACTACTTACCATTCTGTTTTCTACGTACCATGCTTAACCGATTGTGGAACGACACTACCACTACATCCCCCGACTTGGCTGCTTCGTCAGTGCAAAGCTTAGACATGAGCTGGATGCATCCCACCAGGATGCCAGTTAAGTGTGCCCCTAAATCTACGATGTTTTGGGTACCATCTTTGTGAGAGTTCGTTATCAATAGGATGCTTGAGCTCATTCAGAACGTGACAGACCATGACAATGAGATTAGAGAGAGGCACATGCAGAAGATTGTCAATGATGTTCTTGACTTCATTGAGGTCACAATGACCACTATGCGGCTCTACAACCACATGAGGAAGTGGAGGACCAAATGGAACATGATACTCAAGTTCAGACAAAAAGAGGGCATGATATGTGAAAGGATACATATGCCGCCTAGAGGGGGTGAATAGGCGTTTTAAAAACTTTTCTGAGAGTTGCTCAACAAAGGCGGAATTAAACTAGCGTTTACTTTGTCAAGCACAAACCTAGAACAAGTAGGGTTCACCTATGTGCACCAACAACTTATGCTAAGCAATACAAGCAACAATGTGATAGCAAGATATAGATTACTTCAAGCATGAAGGCTATCACTATGTAAAGTGCATAAGTAAAGAGCTCGGGTATAAAGATAACCGAGGCACGCGAGGACAATGATATTTTACCGAGTTCCTCCCAACATGGAGTACGTCTCGTTTGGAGTGGGGGTGGTATCAAACCACCAACGCCACAAAAGGCCTCCCTTATTCTCCTATGAATCTCACCCCAACGGGATCGATCCACGCTTCCACTATCAGTGCACTTGTCGGTGGCAATCCGGAACCTCTCACAAGGTTGGGTCACTTCTCCACAACTCAATTGGAGGCTTGACGATGGCTCAGTTGTTGAGATTTATTGGGAGACCCCAAGAGGAAGGTATAATGAGCACAACAACAAGTTTTTCCCTCGGTAAGAAACCAAGGTTATCGAACCAGTAGGAGGAAGGAAACGACTCAAATGTGTTGCTAGCAACTGGAAAGGCCCACGAGCACATGCTCCAGCCCATGAAGACTTTCGAGTGGCCAGGGCCCATGACGCCTTCGGATCCTTGGAGAACAAGACTAGAGTAGATAGAATATTCAAAGGGGCAAACCCTAGAACTTGTAACCGACTCGATCTGTGCCTGGGACCTGCCTATCTCTATATAAAGGCTAGGAAGGCACGACGAGGAAGGCTCTCTCGCATACCACCGCATACACACCTCCACGCCAGATTGCATCTGCGCACCCCTGTAACTTTCGGTTCCGCCGTAATCAAGAGCAGACAAGCAGGAGTAGGGTTTTCCCTCTAGGGGCCTGAACATGGGTAAACCTCGTGTCCCCGTATTGCTTGTTTGCTAACCGTTCCGCGATCTCCAGCATCCCCATCTTCTCCAAAACCCAAGTCCATAACAATGGGCATTGACGAGATTAAACCTCGTCAATTGGCGCCATATGTGGGAACTGGGGGCGCTGATTGTGTGATCGTGATGGTCCCAACCAAAGCGATCTACAACTCTGCGGCGACGGAGAGTCATCTCCTCTTCGGCGCCTTCGACTTCACCGCCCACTCGCCAGCCACCCTGAAGGACTTCGAGCCCGTTGGCGATGGACTCGAGATCATGTTCGGGAGCTTCTGCTTCCAGGTGGGGCAGACCGGCACTCTTCTCCTCCTAAAGCGGGTGCCCATGCCATCGATCAGGCCCGCTTCATGGGCCCCACACCCCGTTCTACGCACATCGCCATCAACAGATGAGTCCTATGACAGCAGCAGCTGCAACTCAGATCTGTGCGAGCCACCATCGGAGGAAGGGACCTACGGTTCCGGATCCGAAAGCTGTGGCAGCAGCGATCCAATCTACGAGCGCTACCAATGCGCCGTAGTCAACCAGAGTGAAGCGGAACATCACGCACCTAACCCGCCACCTAACCCGCAGATCATCCAAAAACGCTCGGGGGCTCCCCCGCGGCAAGAACGAAGAGACTTACATGATCAGATGGTGACTCTGAAGGTCCAGCCGAAGTCTTTTGGGGGACAACCACCCGAGCCTCCTGCGGAGAAGGGTTCGGAGCAGCGCCCTCAGAGGTGGCCACCGTCTGAGGAGGAGGAGGAACAACCTTTGACTCCCCCCACCATCTCCAGAGCGCCATCGCTAAAGGAGCCATCGGTGGAGTGGCTACAATAGAAAAAGTCAGCCAAGTACAAGCAAAAAGACGAGAGAAATCAAAAAGCAACTGAAGAAAACTTACAAGTCGAGCTCACTCAAATCGAAGACAGGCGGGGTCCTCCTGCCCTTCTTCTCTTCTTTCTTCTCTTCCTTCTTCCGCTTCGCCGGCGGCTGCGGCGCTACGGCCCGCACGGGAATGACATGAATAGGAGAAGAAGAGCCATCATGACCCCCACTGTGACGCTCAAGGCACATCGGATTCCAAGGAGACGGTGGAGTCGAAGCATCCGACGATTCACTTGAGCTCCGCGTCCGCTTTCGAGTCTGCTCCTCGCTAGACTCAAAAGTTTCCTCAGGCAGCGACCGTGCCGAAGGAAGCTCAGACATGGAGTCCACTACCTCATTGTCCGGTGCATCCGGAAACAGTTCGGGTAGTGGCGGCGACATGCCCGGTACCTTGAACTCCTGCGCAAAAGAGGCAAATTTTTCAGCACACAAGCAAATGCAAGGAAAACGCAGTTGAAAAAAGAGCTACGCGCAAGTCCCAGATCTACACCTGCGGAACCGGACGAGAGGCAGCGAAGGGAGGAGTCAGCGACTTCCCTGGGAGATCCTCTCCAGCTTTGAACTTCAGCAGCAGCCGAAGAATCCTGTCGAGATCCCCTCTGGAGAATTCCTCGGCCGAAACCCTAGTCGGATCGTGGCAACCAGAATAAAGGAACATCGGGTGCGCCCTAGCCTGGAGCGGTTGCACCCAACATTTGAGGAAGGTGCGGATGATATCCACACCGTTAACCTCTTTATCCGGAATCAATTGAAGATCCTCCACCCGACGATAGAGCCCCTCTATCGCCGCCACCTTGCCATCCAAGATGTGGTTCTTCCACGACCTTTTCGGCTCGATTTTCTAGGAGGGGTTAAAAGGAGCAAGGCCAAAGTTCTGTCCGGCCACTGTGGAGTCGCGGATGTAAAACCATCGCCTCCTCCAGTACTGGACAGATTCAGACATAGAAAAGGAGAAGAAGAGAAAGTTGGATCTCAGGGAAATAATGCAGCCTCCGATGGGATAAACGCCATCGGAGCCAGATTGCCTCTTCACGGAATAGAGCTTCCGGAAGAGGCCAAAGTGCGGCTCGATACCGAGCCAGCACTCGTAGAATGTGATGAAACAGGCGACATGAAGAAGAGAGTTTGGTGAAAGATGATGAAGCTGGATGCCATAAAGAAATAGCAATCCACGGAGAAAATCATGGATTGGGAAAGAAAGGCCCCGAAGGACAAAGGCGATGAACATAACCCGAAACCCAGTGGGAGGACGGGGAATTACCTTGTCGCCGGGAACTCTGACGGCCTCCCTATCCTACGGGATAAGACCCCGCTCACGGAGCTTGCGGAGGTCACCCTCACGCGTCTCCGATGGACGCCAGCCGCCATCGGTGACGCGAGTGGCGGTGGAACCCTTTTTGCCGCCGCCGGCAGCACTGGTACCAACTGCAGTGGAGGACTTCTTGGGCTTCCCCATCGTAGTGCGGCGGCGACGATGATGAGCACGCAGAATCAAAAATGGAAAAGTTCAAAGAAATTCCAACGCGCAGCAAGGAAAACTCAAGAAGATGAAAGTAGTGAAACAGGAATGGCTACGGTAAAAACAAACTCACCTTTCCCCAATGATTATAAGGATGAGGACGATGCACGGCGACCGTCTATCGGGAAGACCTAGAGCCAACATCAAGATCTGACCGTCCACGTGTCAGCACAACAGCGAACCATCGCTCACACGCCGTCCACTATGCACACAAATCGAGGCGACGCCGTAATTATCTCCACGCCGCGCGTTACCAGTCAACTCAAAGTCAGAAGGTGGGACCCATGTTCGTCCAGTCACGTCATCTCTGGCGCCGCAGACGCTTGAGGTCACCGATCGTCAGCACTGACGTCATCAAAAGCTACACTAGCAACGGTTACAATTCTTCGGCTACACATAGCTAAGAGTACTCACTCGTATCTATGATTTGACTAACTACTCGGGGGCTACTCCTATCAGGAGCGCTGGCCGCGCACCCGAAAAATAATCAAAGCACTATACCATGGAACTATTCTTCGAGTCCTACGTCGAGTTTGCGACTCCACTACGGACTCGGGGGCTACTCCCATAGGGAGGATGGATTAAAGCATCCGAAAAATTTGTGTCCTACGGACCTGAAGCCAAACAAATGCCGAATTAAAGTCTCTACTCGAGTCTACGACTCGAACAGACACCCGGGGGCTACTCCCATAGGGAGCGCTGGTCGCGCACCCTATGAATTCTTTGACTGCGATCCTTCAGATCAGCATACAAAAACTTTTCGGCAACTCTGCCCCAATTAACGCTAAGTGAGTAGGATCCTCCTTGGCCACCCGAAACACCTCCGCGGTGATAAACATTCGGATGCTGCGTTTGCGACGCAAAGATAAGACCTACAGATACCATCTGATGGCCTGGTAACGCACACGACTGCGCTCTGCTAGTAAAAATCCATGCTAGTAGGCGCGATGAAAAATCCCGACGGACGCATTGGGTACATCATTTAAATTCACTGGAATTCCACTCCTGTAAGTCCTCCGCGACATGAGTCTAATTACGCCAGCATATGTTCCGGGTTCGAGTCGAGGGACTCGAATCTAAAGAAGATCGTGTTGTGTTGTCCTGAGACAGTTAACTGACCCTAATCTGTCGGGAGAGTCAGGCACACACATAGACAATCCCTACACACTCAAATCATTCTCTAGACAAACAGAGATATCTGCACCCGAAGGATTGAAGAGTCCTCAGCCGAATCTACGATTCGACTGAACACTCGGGGGCTACTGACATGGTTATACCATGCGGGTACACGATCTTATCATACCTAGTCCATCCCAAGGAAGGCCCACGAGCACATGCGCCAGCCCATGAAGACTTTCGGGTGGCCAGGGCCCATGACGCCTTCAGATCCTTAGAGAACAAGACTAGAGTAGATAGAATATTCAAAGAGGCAAACCCTAGAACTTGTAACCGACTCGATCTGTGCCTGGGACCTTCCTATCTCTATATAAAGGCTAGGAAGGCATGACGAGGAAGGCTCTCTCGCATACCACCGCATACACACCTCCACGCCAGATTGCATTTGCGCACCCCTATAACTTTCGGTTCCGCCGTAATCAAGAGCAGACAAGCAGGAGTAGGGTTTTCCCTCCGGGGGCCTGAACCTGGGTAAACCTCGTGTCCCCGTATTGCTTGTTTGCTAACCGTTCCGTGATCTGCAGCATCCCCATCTTCTCCAAAACACAAGTCCATAACAATGGGCATTGACGAGATTAAACCTCTTTAACTAGAGACAATAGTTACATAGTGATGTATCTAACACCCATGGAGTTCTGGTGTAGATCATGTTTTGCTCTAGGGAGAGTTTTAGTCAACGGATCTGCTACATTGAGATCCGTATGTACTTTACAAATCTTTATATCTCCATCCTTGACATGCTCGCGGATGGAGTGAAACCGGCGCTTAATATGCTTGGAATTCTTGTGAGACCTTGGTCCTTTGGCCTTGGCAATGGCACCATTGTTGTCACAATAGATCGCCATTGGGTCCAACGCGTTTGCAACCACACCTAGTGTGGCATCCCGCAAAAACCACTACTAGAAAATCGCGTTGTTTTTGTGCATTGCATCGTCATGACCGCATGCTCATGTCATCATGTCACATTGCATTTGAGCATCGTCATCATCTTGCATTGTGCTTGCATAAAATTATTGCGGAAAAACCTAATTTGTTTTCTAAACGCTCCGTCTTAATTCAAACGCAGAACCCCGGGTCACCGGATTATTTTGTTTTCTTTGCTATCGGTTTGCAGAAACTTTGTTTTAAACAACTAAAATGTTAAATTATTTTTAGTGGGGGCAGTCGAACGGGCCGAATCGACCCGAACGACCACCCCCAGAAAATAAAACGGACTACCAAAATCCCTAGTCTACCCTGACCTAATCTACCCACAACCCCTCCACCTCACCCCCACCAATAATCTCTCGCCACCTCACCCTCTTCCCTTCCCCTACCCAATCACAGCCCGCCACTTGGCCCAGCCCTCTCTCCCTCCCTCTCTCTCTCTCACCCCCACAGCTCACTCCCTCCACATGGTCCCGTCCCTGTTCACCCCGGGCCCACCCGCAGCACACGCATCGCATGCACTCCTCGGTCCACGCCAACCCCACCGCCACCCTGGGACCCACCCCCCACCAGCCACCAACCCCGGGCCCCGTTCCTCTCTCTCTTCCCTGGCCTCTCCCTCACCCGCGCGTCCCACCTCCTCCTTCCCTTGTCCCCGTTAGCACCTCGCCGCCGCCTGTGGGATCCCCTCCGCCGCCGCCCGCTGCTCTCCAGCCGCCTCCCTCCCATCTCCTGCCGACGAGTACCCCCTCCTCTCCGCCCGCCTGGCCCCGCATCCTCTTCTCCCCGCGACCAGCCCCTTCCGCAGCCTCCTTCCCCCAGGCTCCTCCCCGCCGCGCGCCACCGACCCTCCTCTTCCCGCGTCGGCGGCCGTCCGCCGCCCCGCACCAGCAGAGCCCCGCCGCGGCTCCCGCTCTCGCCGCTAGCCTGCGCGCCGCCTCCCTCCTCCTCGCCGGCGTGCTCCCTCTCTCCGGCGCCTCCTTCTGGCCCGCGCCTCCCGCCGGCTCGAGCTCGCCTCCGCCGCCCCGTCCGCCTCTCCGCTCGGGCCCTCCTCCGGCCCCCCTGCTCCTCCGCCAGCAGGCCGCCGCTGGCCCTCCTTCCCGAGGACCCTGCAGCGCCTCTGCTTCCTCTGGCCCCACGGCCTCGCCTCCCCTGCAGCGCCGGCCTCGAGGCCGGGCCCTCCTCTGCGCTGCCCGGCAAGCCCGCCGACCGAGCCTGGGCCCGCGAGGCTCTGGCCGCCTTACGTCGCCGCTGCCTTCGCTGTCCGAGCACGCCCCGCCCGCAAGATGTTCGATAGAACACGAACCCCCGGAACCCCAAGGTCTATCACCATCGGACAAGCTCGCCGCGGACCCTTGAAGCAGGGATCCGATGGCCGAAGGTCTTCTACTTGGACGCCAAGATCGTCTCGGCCACGATGTTTTGAAGAATGGACCTGGCGCACCCTGAGGGCCCTGACGCCGTTTCCAAGTTCGCCACCGGTGAATAGGGAGGAAACCTCAAGGACTTCGTCACGGAACGCTGAGGCCTCCACCTCGGATCCACAAGATTTGCCACGCGGAGCCGAAGACCGCAGAACGCCAAGCTCTCCCGCAGGACCCCGAAGACCGACCTCGACACGCCAAGTTCGCCGAAACCCGCGAAGACCGATCCCGGCGTCCGAGACCCGAACCCTGTCGAACCCTGGACCCCGAGACCGACCCCGAACCCCGGAACCCCAAGATCGCCGAACCCTAATGTGTGAACCCCTTCCCGAAACCCTATTTTATAATATAATACAACTTGTCGCATATTAATTGTTCATGCATGCATATCTGTCATGTGGTTTGGGGGCCTTATGCCGATTCACCTAATAATTAAATATGGGGCCCATATGCGGGCAAATCTAGCCTTATATTGTCCTCATTTAAATTTGTGCATCGAACCGGTACTATCTTTTTCCATGTTCAAACAACATTTAATTTGCGGGGTAGAAAAACAACTTGAACCATATAATCATTGTCGGGACCCCTGGTTCCACTTAATATGACCTAATTGCATCGCATCTTTGCCATGTCATACACCATGCATGCATCATGCCGGTCTTCTGCCGTTGTATTAAATATTGCATCCGGTGTTTCTTCTAATGTTTTGCTTCTTCGCGGATAAGGCCGTTGAGTTGATGTGAGCTTCGCCCCGATCTTCGGATGAACCTTCGACAATGTTTTCAGGCGAGCATCTCCCCCTTTCTACCTATCTTACTTTATAGTATTTATTCCCTCCTGTTGATCCATTGCTATCTGTGTTGCGATGCTCTAGTTTTCGTACCCGTGTTATCCCTTGCAGCCTTATATTGCCTTGGACACCTCCTATTACCTGTTGTGTGGTAGTTAGTTGGACCTGCGCGTCGTAGTCGCTTGCTCAAGTGCTGTTGCGTGTTGTCAAGTGCCACAGTTGTTGGAGTAATGCCGCATGTTGATGTTGGAGATGATCATGGTTTTACTTATCGTTCACTTTAATTCCTGTTTAACAACTAAAATTGAAGTAAGTAAGTAGAGGCATCGGTGGGTGATAGATAATATTTGGTTTCCGACCGCCCACTTGTGTCCCGTAGGACCCCGAGTACTTGATACCTGTTCCTTGAATATTCGCGCTATCCACATACGGGGAATTATGGGCCCCCCTTAGCCAGAGCTTGATTCAGTCTTATTTCTTGGGGCCACAAACTAGTTTGAGGTTTTATTTACGATCCTGTACTTATGCCATGCTTTACTGCTTTATTTACGATTGTGCGAGGAGCACACTGTACTGTTTAGGTAAGCGGAATGTTTTCGCGGTATCGACAATCCCAGTTTTGGGTTCCCAGTCGTTTACAGCCATTGACGCAAACCTTGAGTCCGTCTCGGAGCTAGCTTACTTCGTTGTGGGTCTACTCAATGGGGTGGCCCCCTGAAATATTTCTGAATCCTGTGATTGCTTTGCCGTGAAAGCCTCGTTGGGTTTTGATTTGGTTTTTCCGAGGTTGATCGTGTGTGTGTTGCTATTTGTGCACCCCGGCCGGGTTAAAACTTTCTGAAAGCCGTGTCCGCGGTTATGGACGACTTGGAGCACAGTATCTCGATCATAGACAACTATAACTAAAGTAGTGCTATAGATTTGACTTTATAATGACTAGTAATCAGCTTCACTATAATGGAATGGCTAAATAAAACTGCCAACAATTGCTTGTTTGGGTGTCGCTTGCGACCTTTGTATCTGACTAGTAAGTATTGCAACTACAACGGAATGGCTAAATAAAAGTACCAACTACTGTTGGGTTTTGGGTTATCTCATGCTAATTGAATTTGACTAGTAAGTGTCGCCACTACAACGGAATGGTTAACTAAAAGTGCCCACTGCTTATTTTATCAGGATGATTATCTATACCTGACTAGTAATTGGTGCAACGATAACTGAATAAATAAAACTGCCAACTGTGTGAGTACCTCGGTGGACTTCCTCGACTGGTCTCGAGGGGGAAATACCAGGATGGGATTGTTTGGCGTAAGATTCAGGTCGGATCCGAATAGGTCTTTCTTACCCCTCTCTGATAGCCGCCAGTTGTATCGAGTCTCTATAGGTTGTTTAGTGCATGCTGCCGCTGCCGCCTCAGTCCACCATACCTTTGTAGGCGAGGACCGCCGAATTCTAGTCTCGCCGTGTACTGGCCTCAGTACTGACGCTCCTCTTTTTCCTTTGCCCTTTGTCGGCACCCCTTTTGTTTAAGCAGGTTTTGAGATCGACGTCGTTAGCAGGGTTACCCTTCCGGCTTGGCCTGGGCAGGGTTATGGACGCCATCGGTTATTCATCAGGGCTCTTAGCTCAATTTGCATCTTGTCCGTAGTCGGACGCTCTATTGATTTCAAGGTGATTTGGATCTTTGTACTGTATATCTGTATTCTTGACTCTTTGGGTCGCTGTTGTATATATATCTGTTCTGTGGGTCCCATCGAGGACTGTTGTGTAATGTTATTACTTCGTTTTCCACCCGCACGAAAGTGCCTAGTGGGCACCTTTGAATCGTTTCTATGCGGGTTTGGCGGGTTTCGCTAAAACGTGCATAGGTCCGATTCTGAGGGTGTTACAGAGTGGTATCAGAGCTCAGCAGTTACGATACCCCACAAGTCCAGCCTGTAGGATAACCTAGCTAACGGCCGAAGTAGAGTGTCAAAACTATTTTTGCAAAATCGGTTGGATAGTTCTGATTAGGTCTGATTTTACTCCTTACCCCTCTGCTGTTCTCCTCTTACCTCTACGTGTTTTGAATCCGCTCTCGTCCCTTTCTTCGAGTCCAGGAATTCTCGTGGTGGGGTTTTCCGTCGTACCTTCAGGGTTTCGCTTCCTCCTCTGTTAACGGTGTTCTACCGTCCGGTGTTCAAGCTGCCTGATGAATCCGTCTACTGTGGTACCATTCTTTGTTCCTTGTTTGTGCTTTCCGGTGTTTCCGACGCGACGAAATCATCTACGCCCGATCCGATGAAGAGTCTGCATCACTCCTTGGTTTCCGAACCTCGATTGTCGAGATCTTCAGTCTGATTCCGAGAATGGTTGCACGCTTTTCTACTGATTGTGCAGAGTAATAGTTTGGGTGCGTGATGGATTGGCCCCCATGCCGACTACCCCTTCTATTCGCTTTTGTACCTTGAAGTGGATGAGAATGCATCGGTTCCCTCTTTCCATCGAAGCTAGAGGTGGCTTTAATTGTGGATACCTCTACCTTCGCCCTTTTGTTTCCGGAGTGTTTCCTCGACGATCACGGACAACGACCCCTTGTTAGTGGTGTCGCAAGGATCTACACGAAGCGAGAAGTTGCAGAACGCCGACCTTCTTCCCGGTACCATGAGGCGGATCTCGAGGGCGAGATCCATTGTTAGTGGTGTCGAATTGTGGCATCCCGCAAAAACCACTACTAGAAAATCGCGTTGTTTTTGTGCATTGCATCGTCATGACCGCATGCTCATGTCATCATGCCACATTGCATTTGAGCATCGTCATCATCTTGCATTGTGCTTGCATAAAATTATTGCGGAAAAACCTAATTTGTTTTCTAAACGCTCCGTCTTAATTCAAACGCAGAACCCCGGGTCACCAGATTATTTTGTTTTGTTTGCTATCGGTTTGCAGAAACTTTGTTTTAAACAACTAAAATGTTAAATTATTTTTAGTGGGGGCAGTCGAACAGGCCGAATCGACCCGAACGACCACCCCCAGAAAATAAAACGGACTACCAAAATCCCTAGTCTACCCTGACCTAATCTACCCACAACCCCTCCACCTCACCCCCACCAATAATCTCTCGCCACCTCACCCTCTTCCCTTCCCCTACCCAATCATAGCCCGCCACTTGGCCCAACCCTCTCTCCCTCCCTCTCTCTCTCTCACCCCCACAGCTCACTCCCTCCACCTGGTCCCGTCCCTGTTCACCCCGGGCCCACCCGCAGCACACGCATCGCATGCACTCCCCGGTCCACGCCAACCCCACCGCCACCCTGGGACCCACCCCCCACCAGCCACCAACCCCGGGCCCCGTTCCTCTCTCTCTTCCCTGGCCTCTCCCTCACCCGCGCGTCCCACCTCCTCCTTCCCCTGTCCCCGTTAGCACCTCGCCGCCGCCTATGGGATCCCCTCCGCCGCCGCCCGCTGCTCTCTAGCCGCCTCCCTCCCATCTCCTGCCGACGAGCACCCCCTCCTCTCCGCCCGCCTAGGCCCGCATCCTCTTCTCCCCGCGACCAGCCCCTTCCGCAGCCTCCTTCCCCCAGGCTCCTCCCCGCCGCGCGCCACCGACCCTCCTCTTCCTGCGTCGGCGGCCGTCCGCCGCCCCGCACCAGCAGAGCCCCGCCGCGGCTCCCGCTCTCGCCGCCAGCCTGCGCGCCGCCTCCCTCCTCCTCGCCGGCGTGCTCCCTCTCTCCGGCGCCTCCTTCTGGCCCGCGCCTCCCGCCGGCTCGAGCTCGCCTCCGCTGCCCCGTCCGCCTCTCCGTCCGGGCCCTCCTCCGGCCCCCCTGCTCCTCCGCCAGCAGGCCGCCGCTGGCCCTCCTTCCCGAGGACCCTGCAGCGCCTCTGCTTCCTCTGGCCCCACGGCCTCGCCTCCCCTGCAGCGCCGGCCTCGAGGCCGGGCCCTCCTATGCGCTGCCCGGCAAGCCCGCCGACCGAGCCTGGGCCCGCGAGGCTCTGGCCGCCTTACGTCGCCGCTGCCTTCGCCGTTCGAGCACGCCCCGCCCGCAAGATGTTCGATAGAACACGAACCCCCGGAACCCCAAGGTCTATCACCATCGGACAAGCTCGCCGCGGACCCTTGAAGCAGGGATCCGATGGCCGAAGGTCTTCTACTTGGACGCCAAGATCGTCTCGGCCACGATGTTTTGAAGAATGGACCTGGCGCACCCCGAGGGCCCTGACGCCGTTTCCAAGTTCGCCACCGGTGAATAGGGAGGAAACCTTAAGGACTTCGTCACGGAACGCTGAGGCCTCCACCTCGGATCCACAAGATTTGCCACGCGGAGCCGAAGACCGCAGAACGCCAAGATCTCCCGCAGGACCCCGAAGACCGACCTCGACACGCCAAGTTCGCCGAAACCCGCGAACACCGATCCCGGCGTCCGAGACCCGAACCCTGTCGAACCCTGGACCCCGAGACCGACCCCGAACCCCGGAACCCCAAGATCGCCGAACCCTAATGTGTGAACCCCTTCCCGAAACCCTATTTTATAATATAATACAACTTGTCGCATATTAATTGTTCATGCATGCATATCTGTCATGTGGTTTGGGGGCCTTATGCCGATTCACCTAATAATTAAATATGGGGCCCATATGCGGGCAAATCTAGCCTTATATTGGCCTCATTTAAATTTGTGCATCGAACCGGTACTATCTTTTGCCATGTTCAAACAACATTTAATTTGCGGGGTAGAAAAACAACTTGAACCATATAATCATTGTCGGGACCCCTGGTTCCACTTAATATGACCTAATTGCATCGCATCTTTGCCATGTCATACACCATGCATGCATCATGCCGGTCTTCTGCCGTTGTATTAAATATTGCATCCGGTGTTTCTTCTAGTGTTTTGCTTCTTCGCGGATAAGGCCGTTGAGTTAATGTGAGCTTCGCCCCGATCTTCGGATGAACCTTCGACAATGTTTTCAGGCGAGCATCTCCCCCTTTCTACCTATCTTACTTTATAGTATTTATTCCCTCCTGTTGATCTATTGCTATCTGTGTTGCGATGCTCTAGTTTTCGTACCCGTGTTATCCCTTGCAGCCTTATATTGCCTTGGACACCTCCTATTACCTGTTGTGTGGTAGTTAGTTGGACCTGCGCGTCGTAGTCGCTTGCTCAAGTGCTCTTGCGTGTTGTCAAGTGCCACAGTTGTTGGAGTAATGCCGCATGTTGATGTTGGAGATGATCATGGTTTTACTTATCGTTCACTTTAATTCCTGTTTAACAACTAAAATTGAAGTAAGTAAGTAGAGGCATCGGTGGGTGATAGATAATATTTGGTTTCCGACCGCCCACTTGTGTCCCGTAGGACCCCGAGTACTTGATACCTGTTCCTTGAATATTCGCGCTATCCACATACGGGGAATTATGGGCCCCCCTTAGCTAGAGCTTGATTCAGTCTTATTTCTTGGGGCCACAAACTAGTTTGAGGTTTTATTTACGATCCTGTACTTATGCCATGCTTTACTGCTTTATTTACGATTGTGCGAGGAGCACATTGTACTGTTTAGGTAAGCGGAATGTTTTCGCGGTATCGACAATCCCAGTTTTGGGTTCCCAGTCGTTTACAGCCATTGACGCAAACCTTGAGTCCGTCTCGGAGCTAGCTTACTTCGTTGCGGGTCTACTCAATGGGGTGGCCCCCTGAAATATTTCTGAATCCTGTGATTGCTTTGTCGTGAAAGCCTCGTTGGGTTTTGATTTGGTTTTTCCGAGGTTGATCGTGTGTGTGTTGCTATTTGTGCACCCCGGCCGGGTTAAAACTTTCTGAAAGCCGTGTCCGCGGTTATGGACGACTTGGAGCACAGTATCTCGATCATAGACAACTATAACTAAAGTAGTGCTATAGATTTGACTTTATAATGACTAGTAATCAGCTTCACTATAATGGAATGGCTAAATAAAACTGCCAACAATTGCTTGTTTGGGTGTCGCTTGCGACCTTTGTATCTGACTAGTAAGTATTGCAACTACAACGGAATGGCTAAATAAAAGTACCAACTACTGTTGGGTTTTGGGTTATCTCATGCTAATTGAATTTGACTAGTAAGTGTCGCCACTACAACGGAATGGTTAACTAAAAGTGCCCACTGCTTATTTTATCAGGATGATTATCTATACCTGACTAGTAATTGGTGCAACGATAACTGAATAAATAAAACTGCCAACTGTGTGAGTACCTCAGTGGACTTCCTCGACTGGTCTCGAGGGGGAAATACCAGGATGGGATTGTTTGGCGTAAGATTCAGGTCGGATCCGAATAGGTCTTTCTTACCCCTCTCTGATAGCCGCCAGTTGTATCGAGTCTCTATAGGTTGTTTAGTGCATGCTGCCGCTGCCGCCTCAGTCCACCATACCTTTGTAGGCGAGGACCGCCGAATTCTAGTCTCGCCGTGTACTGGCCTCAGTACTGACGCTCCTCTTTTTCCTTTGCCCTTTGTCGGCACCCCTTTTGTTTAAGCAGGTTTTGAGATCGACGTCGTTAGCAGGGTTACCCTTCCGGCTTGGCCTGGGCAGGGTTATGGACGCCATCGGTTATTCATCAGGGCTCTTAGCTCAATTTGCATCTTGTCCGTAGTCGGACGCTCTATTGATTTCAAGGTGATTTGGATCTTTGTACTGTATATCTGTATTCTTGACTCTTTGAGTCGCTGTTGTATATATATCTGTTCTGTGGGTCCCATCGAGGACTGTTCTGTAATTTTATTACTTCGTTTTCCACCCGCACGAAAGTGCCTGGTGGGCACCTTTGAATCGTTTCTATGCGGGTTTGGCGGGTTTCGCTAAAACTTGCATAGGTCCGATTCTGAGGGTGTTACACCTAGTTTGGATATGAACTCCTTCATCCAAACTGCTTCCTGAGCCGCTTCCGAAGCAGCATGCGGTGACCCAGCATACCACTGCATGTGTAGTATACTATAGTCGTTGACATGACATCCACATAATACCGTTCCGTAAATATCACATCCCTCAGAGTGGTACAACAAAAACATTGCGGGTCCATATTTCAAAAGTACACACATTATTATTATTACAATACCGGAAGTTTAAGACTTCCAAAAGATCCAACTTACAAACCAAAAATATAAGATGTTCAGCGGAATTTAAAAGTAACAACTCCGACTAAGAGTGGGTCTCAACAGCTTATTCTATAGGGTTCATGCTGCTCGGCTCCGTTAGTTACTACCAACTAGATACTTATGTGGACTTCTTCTAATCAACACCGTAGCGGATCTCGTAGTCCACGCCTTCAACTCCTCCGGATAGATCAAGTTCCTCGTAGAACACGTCTTCTTGGCATTCAGCTGCATACATTGGCACGTCTTCGGGATCCTCAGAGTCTAAGAAAGGGATCAAAGGAAAGGATGAGTAACAGCGTTACCCAACAAGTTCATTATATGCAAGGTGGGAAGTTTGATGCTCTAACTACCACCTCGGATTATAAATCCTTGGCACTATGCAGTGTTTGTAAATCTTTCTTCAAAGATCGATTTTATTCTAAAAAACTATGACAATCAGCCTTCACAGGTTGACTAGAACTTTCATGGAGTTCCTTTCCTGCTACGTATAGCTCCTTGACGGAACAGGGAGTAACAAGTTACAGTTCTTACACTCTGCATAGGTGCGTTACCTTACCCATGAGAGATCAACTCCTTGTTGCACAACCGGGCGTACTTTCCCGTCCACAATTCCATGATGTGGGGCCCAGTAGTTGGTCCAAGCCAATCACTGCCCCCTTCGTGACCCCGCATGCCTCCTTGGTGTACACCATGCCCACATAATGAATTACAGCAATGGTTTGTACAAACCGTTAGATGCCAGAACTATCATGGGACGTTGAGGGTTCCCACCCATATGCTGCATATCCTCTATGAATTACCAATTAATATGCACGCTAACAGGATAACAGCCACGACCTGCACATCTGGCTTCATGCGAGAGGAAGAAGATAAAGTTGACTTCTCTGTCCCATTCCAAATCTCATGGCTAACGCGTAGTATACGGAGCTAGAATCACTGATGTTAGGGGTTGTTAAGTCCCTATTTGATCATCATTGTTGCAATTAGAACTCTAAGTTCTATTGCTCCATTATATCACCACTTAGGATGATATCTATGATTTCTTTGTTTATGAAAATAATATTTATTTCTTTTATATCATATATGTTAACACACAATTTGCAAATACTTTGATAAAGACACTTCAAAGGACATGAGCAAGTGATGAACTTGCCTTGTGATGGCAAGGTAGTGAAGTCTGATGCTTGCACTGGACCTTGAGCTTCTAGTTCTACAAAAACATCATTATTGCCCGGTAAGGACAATATTTAAAGAAGCAAAATGATTATGCAGATAATGTAATGCATTATTTAAATTTATATGCATTTACCCCAAAAAGTTCTTTTTTGAGTAATAAAGGGTTTATAAATATTTCTTTTTAATATTTATAACATGTATTGATTTATTTTATTTTATTTCCCTTTATTTGACTTTTATTGATTTAGGAATTATTAATTATACCTTAAATTTATTACTAAATATTTATTTAGTATTTTTGAAAAATACTATAATATTAATAAATAATGTAAGTGATTTTTATTTATTTTAATCACCTTTCAATAATTTTGTAAAATTCCACAAGGAATATTTAAATTACAAAATTCTTATAAAATTTTGAATGTCCAAAATTTGATATCTTATTTTATTTGGACAGAATGGATTATTATGAATCCAAAATTATTTTATTTATGATTTTTGGACTATTTTTTTATTTTCTATCATTTTATTGAGGTTAGGGGTATTTTGGTCTTTTCCAATTGATCAAAAGATTTATTAAATATTCTAGGCTTGCCCCTTGGGCTTATTGGGCCAGGGTGGCCCAATAGGGCAGGGTCAAATGACTACCTCAAAGGGTTTTGGCCCACTCTGCCTTCTTCTCTCCCTCGACCTCATCTCCTCCTCCTTTGTCTCGCCCCCGTGGCCGGCGATGCCGCCACCGTCGATTCTCGCCATCGTCGGCCGTTCTGGCCGCCTCCACGGTGTGAGTTGGGGTTGTCGATGACGCTCGTTCATTCTATCCATGTGTATTTGACCCTGGGGCTTCCCCGTGGTCAGTTCCACCCCATTCCCGAACCCTAGGGTTTAGAAAAGATGCTGCTGCCGCCGCCGCGGTCCCGCCTGCGGTGGTGTACTGGTCTCGTGCGCTACTGCGGCCACCACCATGGAAGGTGCAGGTTGCAGCGCCCCTCTAGGTGCTCCCTATGCTGCCGCGGTGCGTCGGCCCCTCTGCTTCCTCTTCGATTCATCAACGAGGACATCGGGTAAGTGGTCTCTGTGGTGTTCGTTCATGCTACTGCCTTGATTCTTTTTGGTGTGTAGCTAGTGGCTTCTGATGTTGAGTGATGATGTACTAATTGGGTTCATCTCAGCATTAGGGTTCATAACCCCTCTGTTGATCACATCTAGGATGCTTTCTATTTAATGTTGATCATATTTGATCATGTGAAATGATTGCTTGCCGTGGTTAAGTATTGATAGTAACTTTGATTTACTAGTTGCCTGTCAGATTTGTCCTAGTGGTAATCTACCATGATCCAGGCTAGTTGTTTCAATCAAATCCTTAATTGGATTGTGTTGTTGGTCTGAGGCTTTACTCTACTGTCAGTTTACTTATACTGACAGTGTTTGCTTACTGCAATTATACTGTTGGCTTGTCTAATATTTTACTTACTGAGTCAAATCATTGCTTGCAATGATTTCTGTGAATGTATAAATGAATTTAAGGTTGATTCCTGGCATTTGGCTCAGGAAAATGATATGTAATGATTTGTCCCTTTTCCTGTGGAAGCTAAGTAAAGATCGGTTTTAGCTCATTAAGAACTTGTCCTTGTGATACCTTTGTATTCTGGCACACAAGTGATTAGGTTTTTATTTCTGGGCTTAGCTTGATTATGCTTGTGATTAAAACTGATAAGATAATATGGAAGCTTTATTATCTTGCCTATGATGTTGGTCTGAGGCTCTAGGATTTAATTCCTAGTTAGTTGAGCAATAATTTGTTTGAATCTTGTAGGATTAGAGGTGCTACTCTCTCTTTGAGAGATGTGCCCTGATATGATAGGATCAAATGAAAATGATCTAAGTTGCAAAAATAACACTAAACCCAGTGATGCTGGTCTGAGGGTTTAGTGTTTGTGGTTGAGCTTGATTTCTTGTCCTTATGCTTGAATTCTCTAGGATAGATTCACCTCTCTTGGGTGCATATTGAGAGATCATTACATAAAGCAACACATGCTTTTGTTTAATTATTCTGAGGAAAGCATGTGATGGTTTTATGATACTCACCACAAGATTTGATGTTGGTGTAGTATATTGATGATGGTCTTGATCTTGTTCTGGATCTTGATCTACTTTAACTATGCTCCTGAGCTTGCTCTTGAGTTTGCCTGCTCCTCCTAGCTCCTGGGCTTGACCTTGCTGTCCACCAGATTCATCCCTCTCCTTATGTCACCATCCTGGTGATGTTTGGGTTAATCTGGTGGCTGGTTTGGTTGCTGTTCTTGGTTTACTTGTTGTTCACCCTGGCTGTGCTGTGGTGTGGTGTGGTATAGTGATGCACTGAGGCGCTTCCCCACGGCTGTGCTCTGGTATTGTTTGATCTGGCTGTGCTTGTGAAGTCGACAACACACCCTTTGCATGCTTGTGTGTGTGCAGCCTATGTGCCTGCTATGCACATATGGATAGGTTTAGAAAATTTAAACTTACTATTACCAATCTACTTTTACCTTGGCTGGTGAATTGGTCCCATTTGGCTGTCATTTGCATTCTGGCTGTGAATTTATGAAAGATGAAATCTTTCATATTGGTGAAACTTGCCCCTCTTTAACATTTCTCAATGATGAGATTGTCAAGTGCACCTCACTGACATATCTGAGAGAAATATATACTAACACTAATCTTGTTTTATTCCTGTTTAATCTTTGTTTTGCAGGTTCAAACATAAATATGAAGATTTAGTGTAGGTTTTAGATATAGGATATTTAATATATGTAATTTTTATTAGTCCTTTGTAATTTTTCTTTTGTAATTCTTGTAATCTTTATTTTATTCAATTGTAATAAAGATTATATTATTAATAAAGAATCTTCTTATTCTTTATTCTGTTGTAACTTGTTTATGTCTTTATAATATGAAAATGAATTTCATAATTTCTATTGTTTTGAGATTTAAGTTATACTACCTATATCTTAATTAATTTAAGATTCAAATCCTCTATCTAAATCACTTTAATTATTATTCAAACACTTAAGTTTTTACATTCAAACCCATTTCAAAACACACATAATTCTTTTGAGATCACATCAAGGTTTATAACAATCCTCCTTTAAGTCTAGACCTAATCTTAAAGTAAGAAAGAAACATTGATCACTTAAGGTTTTATTTGGCGAAAATTTTACCCACCTTTTCACAAATAGATGCATGCAACAATACATAATCCTAAATCTACCCTTCGTTAGGTTCCTAAATGCTGGGATCTTACAGACTCCCCCCCTTAAATTAAACTTCGTCCCGAAGTTTGTGGAGATGTACCTGAATAGTTCTGGATAAGTCCTTCTTAAATCCTCTTCCTTCTCCCATGTGGCTTCTCATTCAGGGTGATGTTCCCATTGGACTTTGCAATATTTGATTGCTCTATTCCTCAATCTTTTCCAGTTTTCTTCTAGAATTTTACGAGGTTTTTCAATATAGGTCAGGTCTGCTTGTAGTTCTATCTCTTGATGTGTTATTGCATCATCAGGAACTTTCAAACATTTGCGGAGTTGTGATACATGGAAAACATTATGTACTTGAGCCAGTCTTGATGGTAACTCTAAAGCATAAACTATAGTTCTGTTTTGACTCATTATCTTGAATGGTCCGATATATCTTGGACTCAATTTACCTTTAACTCCGAACCTTTTTACTCCTTTCATTGGACTTACTTTCAAATAGACCATATATCCTACTTCTGGATGCCATGATCTTCGGCTTTGATCCGCATAACTTTTCTGCCTGCTCTGGGCTATTTTCAGTCTATCCCTGATCTTATCAATGATGTCTTGTCTCTCCTTGATATAATCTGGCGCAAATTCTTTGCTGCTTCCAGGTTCATACCAACATATTGGTGATCTACACTTCCTTCCATACAGAACCTCATATGGAGCTGCCTTCAGACTACTCTGATAGCTATTGTTATAAGAAAATTCTGCCAAAGGTAGGTGATCTTCCCATGTTCCTCCAAAATCTAGTGCACAAGCTCTCAACATGTCTTCTAGTATTTGGTTTGTTCTTTCAGTTTGACCTCCTGTCTCAGGATGATATGCCGTGCTGAAATCTAACTTTGAACCAAGTGCTTCATGCAATTGCTTCCAAAATGCTGAAGTAAACACTGATCCCCTATCAGTTACGATCTGCTTGGGTATTCCATCTTTACTTACTATCTCTTTGACATATACTTCAACTAACTTCTCGACATTATCCTTTTGATTCACTGGAATAAAATGTGTACTCTTCGTGAGTCGGTCCACAATTACCCATATCATATCCTTCTTTTTTGGTGTCATAGGTAATCCTGTAATGAAGTCCATACCTATTTCCTCCCACTTCCATTCAGGAATTTCTAAGGGTTGTAATGGTCCTGCTGGATTTTGATGTTCAGCTTTCACCCTTTGACAAGTATGGCATTCAGATACATATTTAGCAATATCTCTTTTCATGTTATTCCACTGGAATAGTTCTTTCAAATCCATATACATCTTAGTACTCCCTGGATGTATAGAATATGGTGTATCATGTGCTTCTTTGAGTATGACATTTCTGATCTCAGTCACATATGGAACACATAGACGGTCTTGGAACCATAAAGACCCATAATCCCCAAGGCGAAAAACTGATTTTTGCCCTTGAGATATCCTCCGAATTTCCTCAGCAATAAAAGGATCTTCTTGATGTCTAAAAATTTCTTGCTTAAGATCACTGTCCTGCTCTGCAACTACCTGCATAGTCGCCAATCCTCCAAGAACCTCTGTTCTGATGAATTGAAGTTCTAATCTTTCCAAGTCCATTTGTAACTCTTTTGGTAACTCTCTGTTGCTAGGCTGAATATCTGCACTCTTTCTGCTTAAATCATCTGCTACAACATTTGCTTTCCCTGGGGTGTAATTGATTGTTAGATCATAATACTTTATTAATTCCAACCAACATTTCTGCCTCATATTCAATTCCTTTTGAGTGAAGAAGTACTTGAGACTTTTATGATCAGTTTATAACTCACATCTGGCTCCATAAAGAAAATGCCTCCATCCTTTCAGTGCAAAAACTACTGCTGCTAACTCTAAATCATGAGTTGGATAGTTGACTTCATGTGGTTTCAATTGTCTTGAACCATAAGCAATTACTTTCCGATCTTGCATTAATACATAACCCAAACCTTCTTTAGATGCACCACAGCATATGGTGAAATCCTTCCCTGTTTCAGGAACTGCTAAGATCGGAGCTGTGGTTAATCTCGTTTTGAACTCTTGGAAACTTGCTTCACATTTCTCATCCCACTTAAATGATGTATTCTTCCTTAACAATTTGGTCATTGGTCCGGCTATTTTGGAGAAACCTTCAATGAATCTCCGATAATAACCAGCCATTCCTAGGAAACCTCGAATTTGTTTCACATTGGTTGGTGCAGTCCACTCTAGTACCGACTGGACTTTAGATGGATTCACAGCAATCCCATCTTTACTGATCACATGACCGAGGAATTCTACCTCATCTAACCAGAACTCACACTTACTGAACTTAGCATAAAGCTTATGTTCTCTTAAAGTCTTCAATGCTATTCTCAAATGGTCAGCATGCTCTTCTTTATCCTTGGAATATATCAGAATATCATCAATAAAGACGATGACAAACTTATCCAAATATGGCATGAAGATCTTGTTCATCAGATTCATGAATATTGCCGGTGCATTGGTCAAACCAAATGGTACCACTAGATACTCATGGTGTCCATATCTTGAGACAAATGCTGTTTTTGGAACATCTTCCGGCTTGATTTTTATTTGATGGTATCCAGATCTTAAATCGATCTTTGAAAATACTCCAGCTCCTTTCACTTGATAAAACAAATCTTGAATTCTTGGTAAAGGATACTTATTCTTGATCGTCACGTTGTTCAGATTTCTATAATCACCACACATCCGTCTTCCACCATCTCTCTTATCCACAAAGATTACTGGTGTTCCCCATGGGGATACACTTTCCTGTATAAATCCTTTTCTTGCTAACTCATCAATTTGCTCCTTGAGTTCTTTCAACTCCATAGGTCCCATTTTATATGGTGCTTGAGCTATTGGTGCTGTACCAGGTATTAGGTCAATGGTGAACTCTATCTCCCTCTATGGTGGCATTCCCGATAATTCTGTTGGAAAAACATCTTGGAATTCATTAACTATCGGAATCTCTTCTAATTTAACTTCTTTCATTGAATTCAACTGCAGATCCACCATGATATGACTGTGTTTATTAGCCTGGTAAACTATCCTTGCCGCACTTGGAGTTTTGATCGAGACAGTTTTCTCCTCACAATTAATCTGAGCTCCTTGTTCCATCATCCAATCCATCCCCAGCACTACTGCAATTCCCTTCAAAGGAATCACATAAAGGTCTACAAAATATGTACAGCCACAGATCGAGATAACCTGATCTTGTTTTATGTGGCGTACAGTCACATTCCCTCCTGCCATAACTACGGTCATAGGACGTTCTAACGTTGCCCTTCTAATCCTGAACTTATCACAAAATTCTTCAGAAATGAATGAAGTAGTTGCACCAGTATCAAATAGAACTTTGCCGGGATTGGTAAGGATATTGAGCGTACCTATCACTGCATGCTCCGAATTATCCACCTCCTCGAGGGTTGCACAGTTCAGTTTTCCGGTTGTTCGGTTTCTCTTGCCATTGTTATTCTTGCCATTGTTTCCCCCTTTATTGGGCTGTCCATTTCCTCCACTGGCTTGTCCTCCTCCCTTGGTAGGCCATCCTCCCGGTGGTTTGCTCGGACAATCCGGCTTGATATGCCCCTTCTGACCACAACCGTAACAGATCACTACAGGCTTTTTGCACTCCCTCTGGAAATGCCCTGGAATTCCACAGTTGTTACAGATAACATTCCTTCTCAGATTAGATTGATTTCCACCACTGTCCTTGTTATTGTTATTGTTGTTGTTGCCATAATTCCTATTCCGAGGTTTGAACTCCAGGTTAGGTTTAGGTTTGGTTGCCTGAATTCTCTTGGTTTCCTTCTTGGCTCTCTTCCTCCGGTCCTCTTGGACATTCTTGTAATCATCTTCAAAAGTAATGGCTGCGTCCAACAACTGCTGATAAGTTTGCTTATTGGCTAACCTTAGCCGCATCTTCACAAACGAATTTAATCCACGCAAGAAACGTTTCTTCCTCTTCTCTTCAGTGTTAACATCCTCCTCAGCATAATGAGACTGTTGGCTAAACTCCCGAATGTACTTCATGACACTAGTATATCCTTGCTGAAGCTCCTCAAATTCTCTCCGCTTCAACTCCATGATGCTTTCCGAAACATGATATTCACGGAATCTCTGCTTAAACTCCTCCCAGGTAAACTCCCTTCCTAGTGGTTGCATGGCTAATTGATTTTCCCACCATGATGCTGCAGGTCCGGTCAGCAGATGAGTTGCATACCTCAATTTTTCCTCATCATTGCAACCTACAGTTTTCAGCTTCCTCTCTGTATCTGCTAGCCAGTCTTCTGCATCCATTGGTTCAGGACATGATGCAAAAGGTAATGGTCTTGCATTCTGGAAATCAGATAAACTCACTCCTCCACCTTCAGGTGCCCTCTGATTTGCTCTACCTAGCAATTCTTCCATAAACTTGTTCTGGGTCTCTTGCATCATTTGCATACATTGCATAAAGTTCTGCTCCATTAACGGCCTCATTGGTGGTGGTGGCAATGTGCCTTGATTTGTTGCATCAGCATCAGCCTTTTCCTTGGCCTCACGCTCCATCCGCTGCTGCTCAGTTTCCATTTCTACCCCCGTATCCATGACCCCCTAGTCCTGCATCATAAAGTGAATACTCATAATTACATCATGCACATGTGTTATGAGCTCGACTTTATGCACAGAACTAGTCACACAATGAAGATCCAAAAAAAATCCAAATATGCATTTCACACATCATACAAAATATCATAATGATACAAAGTCATTACAACATATACCATATTGGTATTTTACAAAACTACCTTATTTCTAGAGTACAATACACAGTACTTGATACTACTGTCT
The DNA here is from genome assembly GCA_916181665.1 of Avena sativa. Taxonomy (NCBI): domain Eukaryota; kingdom Viridiplantae; phylum Streptophyta; class Magnoliopsida; order Poales; family Poaceae; genus Avena; species Avena sativa. The sequence goes on along the minus strand of OV702285.1, from coordinate 143,214,014 downwards.
AGTTGTCTCTTTCTAATAGTAACTACGCTCATCATACATGCCTGATGTCCAACCGTGATGACGTGTTGACCGTCGCACAGTTTGTGGAACAAATGGCCTTCCAGAAGGAAAATACTCCGCATCTGAAGTATCAGGACTTGAATCATTACTCAACCTGAGCGCATTGACTCCCTCCAGCTCAGCTGAAAATTCTTCACAAACATATTCAACATTATCTCCAGCCTGCATCCCCTGAGCTGCATTCCTTGAGTTGTCAACAGAATACGCAGATCCTGCTGCTTCCCAGGTGCTCTCGTGGACAAGATAATCGAATACTGGATAATGTATATTCCCTAGGTTTTGAGAAGATGTTGATGATTCAAACACTCTCTCCTCAGGATCTTCTTCTTCATCCTGATCATCTATTGACATGGTATTTCTACTTCTGTTATTAGGATTCATCCTTGCACCCATCCAACTAGATTGTCCAACATTTCTGTCAGAACCATCTGTGGACATCTGGTGTTCATGAGATCCATTATATGACCCCATTCTCCATCCATCCGAGTTCTCAATATGAAGTTCTGAGTCAGAACCATCCTCTGAGCCCTGTGGTACTGCATACCGCATATCTATAGTAGGATCATTTGTAGGTTCAGGTCTTGGTGAATAAGGATATGGTATAAAAGATTCTGGATCTATAGGTATATCCTTAAAGATAGGTGTTGCACTACTACCTGCTTCTTTCTCCAGCTGGAATGCTAACTGCTTCCTCCTTTCCGGATCAGTTAGATCCTCTAACATGTCATTTTTATCTTCAACAATGTAACACCCTCAGAATCGGACCTATGCAAGTTTTAGCGAAACCCGCCAAACCCGCATAGAAACGATTCAAAGGTGCCCACCAGGCACTTTCGTGCGGGTGGAAAACGAAGTAATAACATTACACAACAGTCCTCGATGGGACCCGCAGAACAGATATATACAACAGCGACTCAAAGAGCCAAGAATATAGATATAATATACAAGATCCAAATCACCTTGAAAAAGATAGAGCGTCCGACTACGGACAAGATGCAAATGGGGCTAAGAGCCCCGAAGAATAACCAATGGCGTCCATAACCCTGCCCAGGCCAAGCCGGAAGGGTAACCCTGCTAACGACGTCGATCTCAAAACCTGCTTAAACAAAAAGGGGTGCCGACAAAGGGCAAAGGAAAAAGAGGAGCGTCAGTACTGAGGCCAGTACACGGCGAGACTAGAATTCGGCGGTCCTCGCCTACATAGGTATGGTGGACTGAAGCGGCAGCGACAGCATGCACTAAACAACCTATAGAGACTCGATACAACTGGCGGCAACCAGAGAGGGGTAAGAAGGACCTATTCGGAACCAACCTGATACTACCAACATACAAACCCATCCTGGCGTTTCCCCCTCGAGACCAAACGAGGAAGTCAACCGAGGAACTCACACAGTTGGCAGTTTTATTTGTTCAGTTATTGTTGCAGCACTTACTAGTCAGGTTTAGATAATCATCCTGATAAAGTAAGCAGTGGGCACTTTTAGTTAACCATTCCGTTGTAGTTGCAACAATTACTAATCAGATGCATATAGCATGAGATAAACCCAAACCCAGCAGTTGTTGGTCCTTTTATTTAGCCATTCCGTTGTAGTTATCATACTTACTAGTCAGATACAATGGTCGCAAGCGACACTCCAAACAAGCAATTGTGGGCAGTATTAATTAGCCATTCCATTATAGTGAAGCTGATTACTAGTCATTATAAGTCAAATTTATAGCAATAAACTTTAGTTATGCTTGTCTATGGTCGAGATACTGTGCTCCAAGTCGTCCATAACCGCGGACACGGCTTTCAGAAAGTTTTAACCCGGCCGGGGTGCACAAATAGCAACACACACACGATCGACCTCGGAAAAACCAAATCAAAACCCAACGAGGCTTTCACGACAAAGCAATCACAGGATTCAGAAATATTTCAGGGGGCCACCCCATTGAGTAGAACCGCAACGAAGTAAGCTAGCTCCGAGACGGACTCAAGGTTTGCGTCAATGGCTGTAAACGACTGGGAACCCCAAACGGGGATTGTCGATACCGCGAAAACATTCCGCTTACCTAAACAGTACAGTGTGCTATCCATCGCACAATCGTAAATAAAGCAGTAAAACATGGCATAAGTACAGGATCGTAAATAAAACCTCAAACTAGTTTGTGGCCCCAAGAAATAAGACTGAATCAAGCTCTGGCTAAGGGGGGCCATACTCCCCGTATGTGGATAGCGCGATAAAACAAGGAACAGGTATCAAGTACTCGGGGTCCTACGGGACACAAGTGGGCGTTCGGAAACCAAATGTCATCTATCACCCACCGATGCCTCTGCTTACTTACTTCAATTTTAATTGTTAAACAGGAATTAAAGTGAACAATAAGTAAAACTATGATCATCTCCAACATCAACATGCGGCAAGGCTCCAACAACTGTGGCATTTGACGACACGCAACAGCACTTGAGCAAGCGACTTCGACGCGCAAGTCCGACTAGCTACCAAACAACAGGTAATAGGAGGTGGCCATGGCAATATAGGGCTGCATGGAATATCATAGGTGCGGAAACTAGAGCATCGCAACACAGATAGCAATAGATCAACAGGAGGGAATAAATACTATAAAAGTAAGATAGGTAGAAAGGGGGAGATGCTCGCCTGAAAACATTGTCGAAGGTTCAACCGGAGATCGGGGCGAAGCTCACATCAACTCAACGGCCTTATCCGCGAAGAACCAACACACTAGAAGAAACACCGGATGCACTATTTAATACAACGGCAGAAGATCGGCATGATGCATGTATGATGTATGACATGGTAAAGATGCGATGCAATTAGGTCATATTAAGCGGAACCGGGGTCCCGACAATTATTAGATGGTTCATGTTGTTTAGATACCCCGCAATTAAATGTTGTTATAACAGGGCAGAATATATCACCGGTTCGCTACACAAGTTTAAATGAGGCCAATATGAGACTAGAGTTGCCCGCATATGGGCCCCATATTTAATTATTAGGTGAATCGGCATAAGGCCCCCAAACCAATGATATGCATGCGAGATGAATGGTTAATATGCAACAAGTTTATTACATTATAAAATAGGGTTCCGGGAAGGGGTTCACACATTAGGGTTCGGTAGATCTTGGGGCTCCGGGGTTCGGGGTCGGTCTCAGGGTCCAGGGTTCGACGGGCCTTGGTTCGGGGGGGGGGGGGGGGGGTTCGACGGAATTGTTCTCGGATTACTGGGGTAGAACTTGGCGTTCCGGGAGGAAGGGCTTGGTGTTTCTGACTTCACTTGTCGGTGCCGGACTCGGTTGCGGTAGATCTTGTCGTTCCGCAGGTCGGTCAGACTTGTCGTTCAGGGAGCAGAACTTGGTTGGCGTCGGGGCGCGTCGGGTTCGTTCTGGTCGGTGCCGATCTTGTCGTCGCCGTGGTCTTCGGGTCATGACGACGGTTATGGCGTTCGGGATGAAGTACTTGGCGTCCTCGGATCCGATCGGAGATCTTGGCGTTTCAAAGCGTAGATCTTGGGGAGGTTCGGGGTTCCACGGGTTCGGCTCGACAACCGGACTCCGGGGACGGTGCTTGGTGAACTTGGCGTGGGTTAGTCGGCCTTCGGGTTGGTCTTGTCTGTGAGGAGATCTTGTCGGCATCCACGGCACGGCACCGAACCGGTGGAGATCTTGTCGATGAGACGGCCTTGGCATCTTAATCTCGTGCGGGATAGAATCCTTGTTCCGGCCTTGGTCAGCAAGTATTCCCACTGTGTCACCATGTCTTCTCACTGTGGCGACCCGTTGTTAATACGGAGGCAGAGGACGCGGCACCAGGACCAGGTAAGAACAGAGGGCAGCCGGGCGGCTCCTGCATCGAGGAGGAGGACTCGGTTACTGGCAGCGACCGGGCTCCTGCAACCGTCGGCGATGAAGGGAGAGCCAGGGAACGCTGCGGGTGCCGAGCCCGAGCAGGAAGAGGGCGGCCAGAAGACGAGGTTGAGGCGCGGCCGGCAGCGGCGGTCCGGGTCGGGGAGGCTGGTGGTCGGGGGTCGGGGCGAGCAGTGGTGGCGGCCGGCGCGAGGCGAGGGCACCGGGGCGGCGGCGACGTCAGGTCCGAGCAGCAGCGTGGGGGCGCCGGAGCAGGGCTCTGGTCGCAGCGCGAGGCGAGCGGCGCTGGGCGAGGGTGCAGACGCGGAGGGCCAGAGGGGGGGGAGGGACCGGAAGCGCGCGGTGGAGCTCTGCTGGCGCGGGGCGGCGGACGGCCGGCGACGCGGAAAGAGGAGGGAGGCGACGGGGGATGCGCGGGTTGGGGAGGGCCGGTGGCGAGGGACCTCGGGTCGACGCCAGGCGCGGGAGCGTGGCGGAGGTAGCCGGAGGGGAGGGAGAACGGGTTCGGTGGGAGGTTGGGTCGTGGGGTCGAGCTCGGCCGGCGGGTGGTGGCGCTGGACCGGAGCTATAGGGGAGAAGGGCGGCGTCGGGTCCAGGCGGTTGAGGAGGGTCTGGTCTGGGCGGCGTGCGCGAGTGGAAGGGGAAGGTGTCGGTGGGGGCTGGCAGGCAGGCGGTTGAGTGGGAGTGGCAGGTGGGCCGGGGCCACGTGGGCAGCGGCAGGAGTGGTTGGGTGGGTGAGCGCATGCGTGTGTGGGGCTGGGTTGAGAGGAGAGAGAGGGGGTGGAGGTGGTTTAGTCTAGGTGGCATAGTCTGGTTGGTTGGGAAATAGGGAGAGGGTGAGGTGGCAGCCCGGGATTGGGTGGGGTGAGGTGGAGGGGAGGGATGGGTAGGTTACCTGGTAGGTTTAGGAATTAGGGGTGGACCGTTTGTAAATTCCTGGGGGTGGTCGTTCGGGTCGAAACGGCCCGTTCGACTGCCCCCGCTAAAATAATAAATATTTTTATTTGTTTTACAAACACCGTTTGCAAACCGACAGCAGACAAACAAAAATCATCCGGAGACCCGGGGTTTGATATTTGATTAAAGATGGGGCGTTTTATAAAACAAAACGGGCTTTGCGAAAATAGTTTTTAGACAAACAACACATGATGATGACGATGCAATGCACAAATCAACGCGATTTTCTAGTAGTGGTTTTGCGGGATGCCACAAACAATCACTTGATGAGTCTTATAAAAAGATGCAACGAGTGTCTGGTATCTATCCTTAAACTTGGAAGCTAACTTAGGATGCTTCTTAACCAAATTAAGATGATCTGGTATAGGCTCCGAGTCTATAGAATCATGAGGTATCACAGAAAATGTGCTACCTTCTAGCTCCTTGGTTTTGTGCTCCCGGATATTAGCTATTGCCTCCACAACAGCAACATGATGGCTGCTAAATGACTCCTACCTTATCCTATGGGTAGATCGTGGTATAGTCCAAGCTTCTCTGGAAGTTGGATACTCACACGATACTTGGATAACATCCAACCATCTAGATAAGTGCTAGTGTTCACTGGGATTCTAGTTAGACAATTAAAAATCTTTAAAAGTTGACGAAGTTGATCTGTAAACGATCCTTGATAATCATCAAGAGTCTCCTCTTTCCTTACCAAAGTCTATTTTGGAAACTTTGGTGCCATATTTCTATATATCATAAAAATAGTTTTCATTAGTATCCAATGACATATTGCATCATAACAAAGAATTATCGCACTAAAACATATAACAGAATATTCTCATTTGAATACCCATTATATTACTTTTAGAGAATTCTTTATCGTTGCTAATTCTCCTACAGGTAATACCCTTTACTAGGTTTCCAACCTAAGGTCAAAGCAATTTGCTCTGATACCAACTGCGGTGACCCAGCATACCACTGCATGTGTAGTATACTATAGTCATTGACATGACATCCACAGAACACCGTTCCGTAAATATCACATCCCTCAGAGTGGTACAACAGAAACATTGCGGGTCCATATTTCAAAAGTACACACATTATTATTATTACAATACCGGAAGTTCAAGACTTCCAAAAGATCCAACTTACAAACCAAAATATAAGATGTTCAGCGGAATTTAAAAGTAATAACAACGACTAGGAGTGGGGCTCAACAGCTTATTCTATAGGGTTCATGCTGCTCGGCTCCGTTAGTTACTACCAACTAGATACTTATGTGGAGTTGTTCTAATCAACACCGTAGCGGATCTCGTAGTCCACGCCTTCAACTCCTCCGGATAGATTAGGTTCCTCGTAGAACACATCTTCTTGGCATTCAGCTGCATACATTGGCACGTCTTCGGGATCCTCAGAGTCTAAGCAAGGGATCAAAGGAAAGGATGAGTAACAGCGTTACCCAACAAGTTCATTATATGCAAGGTGGGAAGTTTGATGCTCTTAACTACCACCTCGGATTATAAATCCTTGACACTATGCAGTTTTTGTAAATCTTTCTTCAAAGATTGATTTTATTCTGAAAAACTATGACAATCAGCCTTCACAGGTTGACTAGAACTTTCATGGAGTTCCTTTCCTGCCGTGTTCGTAGCTCCTTCCCAGAACAGGGAGTAACAAGTTACAGTTCTTACACTCTGCAGAGGTGAGATCAACTCCTTGTTGCACAACCGGGCGTACTTTCCCGTCCACAATTCCATGATGTGGGGCCCAGTAGTTGGTCCAAGCCAATCACTGCCCCCTTCGCGACCCCGCATGCCTCCTTGGTGTACACCATGCCCACATAATGAATTACGGCAATGGTTTGTACAAACCGTTAGATGCCAGAACTATCGTGGGACGTTGAGGGTTCCCACCCATATGCGGCATATCCTCTACGAATTACCAATTAATATGCACACTACGAGGATAACAGCCATGACCTGCACATCCGGCTTCATGCGAGAGGAAGAAGATACAGCTGACTTCTCTGTCCCATTCCAAATCTCATGGCTAACGCGTAATATACGACGCTAGAATCACTGATGTCAGGGGTTGTTAAGTCCCTATTTGATCATCATTGTTGCAATTAGAACTCTGAGTTCTATTGCTCCATTATATCACCACTTAGGATGATATCTATGATTTCTTTGTTTATGAAAATAATATTTATTTCTTTTATATCATATATGTTAACACACAATTTGCAAATACTTTGATAAAGACTCTTCAAAGGACATGACCAAGTGATGAACTTGCCTTGTGATGGCAATGTAGTGAAGTCTGATGCTTGCACTGGACCTTGAGCTTCTAGTTCTACAAAAACATCATTATTGCCCGATAAGGACAATATTTAAAGAAGCAAAATGATTATGCAGATAATGTAATGCATTATTTAAATTTATATGCATTTACCCCCAAAAGTTCCTTTTTGAGTAATAAAGGGTTTATAAATATTTCTTTTTAATATTTATAACATGTATTGATTTATTTTATTTTATTTCCCTTTATTTGACTTTTATTGATTTAATAATTCCTTTAGGAATTATTAATTATACCTTAAATTTATTACTAAATATTTATTTAGTATTTTCAAAAATACTATAATATTAATAAATAATGAAAGTGATTTTTATTTATTTTAATCACCTTTCAATAATTTTGTAAAATTCCACAAGGAATATTTAAATTACAAAATTCTTATAAAAATTTGAATGTCCAAAATTTGATGTCTTATTTTATTTGGACAGAATGGATTATTATGAATCCAAAAATATTTATTTATGATTTTTGGAATATTATTTTATTTTCTATCATTTTATTGAGGTCAGTGGTATTTTGGTCTTTTCCAATTGATCAAAAGATTTATTAAATATTCTGGGCTTGCCCCTTATGCTTATTGGGCCAGGGTGGCGCAATAGGGCAGGGTCAAATGACTACCCCGAAGGGTTTTGGCCCACCCAGCCCACTCTGTCTTCTTTTCTCCCTCGACCTCATCTCCTCCTCCTCTGTCTCGCCCCCGTGGCCGGCGATGCCGCCACCGTCGATTCTCGCCGTCGTCGGCCGTTTTGGCCGCTACCGCGGTGCGATTTGGGGTTGTCGACGACGCTCGTTCGTTCTATCCATGTGGATTTGACCCTGGGGCTTCCCCGTGGTCAGTTCCACCCCATTCCCGAACCCTAGGGTTCGGAAAAGATGCTGCCACCGCCACCGCGATCCCGCCTGCGATGGTGTACTGGTCTCGTGCGCTACTGCGGCCGCCTCCCTCTGGGTGCTCCCTGTGCCGCCGCGGTGCGTCGCCCCCTCTGCTTCCTCTTCGATTCATCAGCGAGGACCTCGAGTAAGTTGTCTCTGTGGTGTTCGTTCATGCTACTGCCTTGATTCTTTTTGGTGTGTAGCTAGTGGCTTCTGATGTTGAGTGATGATGTACTGATTGGGTTCATCTCAGGATTAGGGTTCATAACCCCTCTGTTGATCACATCTAGGATGCTTTCGATTTATTTGATCATATTATATCATGTGAAATGATTGCTTGCTGTGGTTAAGGATTGATAGTAACTTTGATGTTACTAGTTGCATGTCAGATTTGTCCTAGTGGTAATCTACCATGATCCAGGCTAGTTGTTTCAATCAAATCCTTAATTGGATTATGTTGTTGGTCTGAGGCTTTACTCTACTGTCAGTTTACTTATACTGACAGTGTTTGCTTACTACAATTATACGCTTGGCTTGTCTAAGATTTTACTTACTGAATCAAATCATTGCTTGCAATGATTTCTGTGAATGTATAAATGAATTTAAGGTTGATTCCTGGCATTTGGCTCAGGAAAATGATATGTAATGATTTGTCCCTTTTCCTGTGGAATCTAAGTAAAGATTGGTTTTAGCTCATTAAGAACTTGTCCTTGTGATACCTTTGTATTCTGGCACACAAGTGATTGGGTTTTTATTTCTGGGCTTAGCTTGATTATGCTTGTGATTAAAACTGATAAGATAATATGGAAGCTTTCTTATCTTGCCTATGATGTTGGTCTGAGGCTCTAGGATTTAATTCCTAGTTAGTTGAGCAATAATTTGTTTGAATCTTGTAGGATTAGAGGTGCCACTCTCTCTTTGAGAGATGTGCCATGATCTGATAGGATCAAATGAAAATGATCTAAGTTGCAAAAATAACACTAAACCCAGTGATGCTGGTCCGAGGGTTTAGTGTTTGTGGTTGAGCTTGATTTCTTATCCTTATGCTTGAATTCTCTAGGATAGATTCACCTCTCTTGGGTGCATATTGAGAGATCATTACATAAAGCAACACATGCTTTTGTTTAATTATTCTGAGGAAAGCATGTGATGGTTTTATGAGACTCACCACAAGATTTGATGTTGGTGTAGTATATTGATGATGATCTTGATCTTGGTCTGGATCTTGATCTACTTTAACTGTGCTCCTGAGCTTGCTCTTGAGTTTGCCTGCTCCTCCTAGCTCCTGGGCTTGACCTTGCTGTCCACCAGATTCATCCCTCTCCTTATGTCACCATCCTGGTGATGTTTGGGTTAATCTGGTGGTTGGTTTGGCTGTTGTTCTTGGTTTACTTGCTGTTCACCCTGGCTGTGCTGTGGTGTGGTGTGGTATAGTGATGCACTGAGGTGCTTCCCCACGGCTGTGCTCTGGTTTTGTTTGATCTGGCTGTGCTTGTGAAGTCGACAGCACACGCTACTATGCACATATGGATAGGTTCAGAAAATTTAAAATTTAAACTTACTATTACCAATCTACTTTTACCTTGGCTGGTGAATTGGTCCCTTTTGGCTGTCATTTGCATTCTGGCTGTGAATTTATGAAAGATGAAATCTTTCATATTGGTGAAACTTGCCCCTCTTTAACATTTCTCAATGATGAGATTGTCAAGTTCACCTCACTAACATATCTGAGAGAAATATATACTAACACTAATCTTGTTTTATTCCTGTTTAATCTTTGTTTTGCAGGTTCAAAGATAAATATGAAGATTTAGTGTAGGTTTTAGATATAGGATATTTAATATATGTATTTTTTCTTAGTCCTTTGTAATTTTTCTTTTGTAATTCTTGTAATCTTTATTTTATTCAATCGTAATAAAGATTATATTATTATTAATAAAGAATCTTCTTATTCTTTATTCTGTTGTAACTTGTTTATGTCTTTATAATATGAAAATGAATTTCATAATTTCTATTGTTTTGAGATTTAAGTTATACTACCTATATCTTAATTAATTTAAGATTCAAATCCTCTATCTAAATCACTTTAATTATTATTCAAACACTTAAGTTTTTTACATTCAAACCCATTTCAAAACACACATAATTCTTTTAAGATCACATCAAGGTTTATAACAATCCTCCTTTAAGCCTAGACCTAATCTTAAAGTAAGAAAGAAACATTGATCACTTAAGGTTTTATTTGGCGAAAATTTTACCCACCTTTTCAAAAATAGATGCATGCAACAATACATAATCCTAAATCTACCCTTCGTTAGGTTCCTAAATGCTGGGATGTTACACAACAACATATTCGGCCTCCGTTGTTGATCCCGCCACCACAGGTTGTTTGGAGCTCCTCCAACTAACCGCTCCGCCATTCATGAGAAATACGTATCCGGATTGAGACTTAGAGTCATCCAGATTGGTGCCAAAGCTAGCGTCGACATAACACTTAGCGACGAGCTCTTCTTCACCTCCGTATACAAGAAACATATCCTTAGTTCTTCACAAGTACTTAAGGATATTCTTGACCGCTTTCCAGTGTTCCGAACCTGGATCCGATTGGTACCTACTAGTCAAACTAATAGCATGTGCCACATCCGGTCTTGTACATAGCATGGCGTACATTATAGAGCCTATGGCTGAAGCATAGGGGACTTTGTCCATTATCTCTCTTTCTTCCGCCATAGCCGGACTTTGAGTCTTACTCAATGTCGTGCCTTATGTCATAGGTAAGAACCCCTTCTTACTTTCGTCCATTTTAAACTTCATTAAAATCTTATCAAGGTATGTACTTTGCGATAGCCCTATTAGGCGCCTAGATCTATCTCTATAGATCTTTATGCCTAATATGTATGATGCTTCACCTAGGTCCTTATTGAAAATTTGTTGTTTAGATAACTTTTAACACTGTTTAAAAGATCTATATCATTTACGATCAATAATATGTCATCCACATATAGTATCAGAAATGCCACATTGCTCCCACTCACTTTCTTGTAAATACAAGCTTCTCCATAAGTTTGGACAAATCCAAACTCTTTGATCACCTCATCAAAGCGGAGATTCCAACTTCGTGATGCTTGATTCAATCCATAGATGGATCGCTGAAGCTTGCACACCTTGTTAGCATCCTTAGGATCGACAAAACCCTTTGGTTGTATCATATACAACTCTTCTTCAATATTACCCATGAGAAACGCAGTTTTGACATCCATCTGCCATATCTCATAATCGAAATATGCAGCAATTGCTAACATAATCCTAACTGATTTTAGCATCACTACGGGAGAGAATGTCTCATCGTAGTCAACTCCTTGAATTTGTCGAAACCCCTTTGCAACAAGTAGAGCTTTATAGACGGTCACATTACCATCAGCATCAGTTTTCCTTTTGAAAATCCATTTATTCTCCACGGCCTTTCAGTCGTGAGGTAAGTCCACCAAGTTCCAAACTTGATTTTCATACATGGATTCCATCTCGGATTTCATGGCTTCTGGCCATTTGTTGGAATCCGGGCTCATCATCGCTTCTTCATACGTCGTAGGGTCATCATTTTCATCAACCATGAAATTCATGACAGGATTTCTGTACAGCTCGGGAGCTGCACGCGTCCTGCTAGACCTACGAGGTTCGGTAGTACTCTCTTTCGGAGTTGCATGATCATTATCATTAGTTCCCTCTTCAACTGGTGAAGCCAACTCCGGAACGACTTCCGGCGCTGTGCTACTCGCCATACTTTGAAGATAAGGTTCAATAACCTCTTCGAGTTCTACCTTCCGACTACTCACACCTTTCGTGAGAAACTCTTTCTCTAGAAAGGATCCATTCTTGGCAACAAAAACCTTGCCCTCAGATCTGTGATAGAAGGAATACCCAATAGTTTCCTTAGGGTATCCTATGAAGACGCATTTTTCCGCTTTGGGTTCGAGTTTATCCGGTTGAAGTTTCTTCACATAAACATCGTAACCCCAAACTTTAAGAAATGACAGCTTAGGTTTGTTTCCAAACCATAATTCATACGGTGTATTTTCAACGGATTAGTGACAACATCCAATGTCTATGATCAGGAAACTATGATCATCTTGTTAATCAACGAGCTAGTTTATGAGAGAGGCATAACTAGGAACTTTCTGTTTGTTTATTAAACAAACATGTATTAACGTTTCCATATTAATACAATTATAGCATGCAAAATAAACATCTATCATATACTTGGAATACACATAATAAACACTTTATTATTGCCTCTCAGGGCATATTCCCTTCAGGAATGGTGTAACACACCATGCATAGGAATTTACAGTGGACACTTTGGGAAAACTTGGTTTCTTGGGTGTTGGAAGCATGAGTAGAGCTTACTCATACAAGTGGAGGCTAGAAAAAGACCTGGAGCAACCAACTAAGAGAGCATAATGGCCATAATCATGCAGAGCAACAAAACATTACTAAGCAAAGCAAAGAGTGTGTAACATCCCTAAAATCACGTTTCAAAACTCATGCATATCATCCATGCATCCATGATCATTTAGGGTTTCATTTCAAAACCATTTCAAAATAGGAGCATTTGTTGCTCATTATTTTATGTTAGTAAGTTCAAGCCTTAGTGCTACTTTCTTTTGAGAAAGGTACTTTTTGTATTCAGTATTGTTTTGAATTCAAACTTAAGTGCTTCCAAAGCTTGGGCAAAGTTTCAAAAAAAAGTATGAAATAAAACCAAATCTATGCCTATTATTATATCTCCTAAAGGCTTGGTTTTATTTTATTTTCCAAATGACCCAAATATGTTTGAGTAAACAGAAGTGTTTGACTCATATTTTAGTACAAAGTTCACTATACAAAAATCTAGAGAAGGTTTGAATTCAAACTGAATTGAAATGGGGTTTGAAAACCATTTCTAGAAAATCAAACAGAAAAATAAAAGGAATAAAGAGGGAAAAAAAAAGCAAACAGCCAATCTGGCCCAACCCAGCCCAACTCGACCCAGCTAGCCCAGCAACCCCTCTCCCGCGAATCATTTTCTTTCACTCACACCCGCACCCACTGAGTCGCTGACTGTCTGGACCCACCCCCACTCCTTATCCCTCGCTGACAACCACGGCCCACACGACTATCGTCGTCTCCACCCAGCGACCAATTCATCCCCAAATTACGCCGACCGTTTCCTGTTTAATTCGCGGCGTCAATTCCCATTCAATGCCTGAGTGATTCACGCCCCCGTCTCGCCTACTTAAACACCATGCTCCCCTCCTCCTTTTCCCCCAAACCACACCTCGCCGGAGCCACCAGGCTGCACGAATTTCTCTCTGGACGCCCGCTGCTCCGACGAGTTCATCGTCAAATTCCGGTGAGCACCGCACTCCCCTCTATCTATGGTTCATACTGGCTTGTTCTACATCTCCGTGCGCACCTACTGACACTCTCTGTTTGCTCGTGCATGGTCTGTAGCCTCGGCAACGTCAACGCCTGAGCTCCGCCACCCTCTGCTCGAACTCCGGCGACCGTTCCCCATAAGTCCCCGCTTCCCCTCTTCCTCTGTTTGATACGCATGAGATCCCCAGTGTCCTGCGCGTCTAACGGCACCCTTCTCTCGTCTTAGCGTGGCCCAGAACGTCGACTCCGTCGCCAACAGAGAACACCGCCACCGGGGACTTCTCCAACGAGCAATCCGCGACAAATCCAAGCGCCCCTTCGCCAACCGAGCACACGTTGAGCATCTCCTCGTCGCGGCGAATCTGGTGAGCATCCTCCCACCTCCCCGGGCGACCTAGATCACCCGCTCCGCCGCTGACAGAGCGCGCCCCGCCTGTCGCCGCCGCTAGCGCCGCCACTTGATGGTCAGATGCTTAGGGCCATTAGATTTAGATCCAGTGGATGCGATAGATCATAGCCGAAGGGGTAAGTTTAGATCTGTGCCGCACGTTTTAGTTAGATCCAACGATTCGCAGACGCGATCCAGCGCGAAGCGGTACCAGCCAATCAGACGCTGCCGCGTGGCCAGTTCTTTGATTTAAAATCAGATTTTATATCTATTAGATGTTTAAACTTGTTTAATTCATAACTTTTGATTTCCACGTCCAAATTTGATGAATTTTATATCAATGGAATCAGGAGAGAAAGCCCTTTCCATTTATGCAATGTGTTTAATGTTTTGCTTCTGTTAAAATGGTTATTTTTACAGAAACAAGTGTAGGCCTATTTTGTGTATAACAAATATTTGGGAAATGTTTTAATGTTCAAATAAAGGTTGTTTGGCAAGTTTTGAACTTGTTTATGAATCAGTATTGTGCACTTGTCTTGTTGAGTATAGAAAATCATAACATATCATATTGCATGCATCCATATATTTTTGCTTGTATTTATTTTGTATGTGATTTGGTGCTATCATTTTATGTGTAGATTTTGGTGCAAATAGTGATTGTGATTGTGAGGATTGTAGCTACTCTCCAAACTACCAAGGCAAGTGGTGCTTCATGATTTATTCCTATGTTTTTTAAACTATGCATTAGAAATATTTTGCTAGTCTTGCATGGTTATTTTGAGCTATATGCTATGCTTGGGAAATCCTAGTAGTTGTAGAATTGCTAGAAATATTTCTAAGTCTTATCAATGCCATGCTTAGCCTAGCTAGTAGCAACCATGGGTGGTTTTATATTCATGCTATGAATAAATATTTCTAAGTCTTTGGACTATATTTTTGCTTAATAAAACAACTAAGTGAATGAAACACCTGGGTGGAATGGAAAGATTGGTTTGTGTTGAGTGGTTACACAAGGCCCATTTCTATGGTTTACCTTGTGTATCTCACTTGTGGAAAGCCACCCAGGAACAAAGGGATTTGAGATGCCAAATGTTAAGAAGCTTCTAGTGCAACCACATGGCAATATGGGCTCTGCCTGGATCATATAGGTTGCAATAACTTAGCCATTTGGACAGTTGGTGGTAGTGGGATGATAGGTTGGAACGCGTCCATTTGGTCTAAGGGAAGGCTTCTGAAAGGTCCTGTCTTGGTGAAAATCAAGTCTTGTGGGGAAAGTGCACAACCTCTGCAGATGGAAGAATCTAAGTACTTAGCCATGTCCCTGGTATTGGACAAATTGAGCATCAAGACATGGAAGCTGTCAAGAATCTCCTCATCCCCATTTCTAAGTAAAAACTTGTGGTTGAACAAGGGTGAAGGACCCCAATGTCTATTGGTGGTTCCTTGGGAAATATTTTTATCAAAGAAAACTTAGTGTTTTCAACTGATAGGCAAAACCTATTTTTGAGTAAAGCAAGCCTAAGATACACTTAGCCAAAAAGCATATAGTATCTAGTCCACCAATATTCTACTAAGGTATCACTTGCCAATACTATTCCAATGTATTGACCCACTATGGCTGTAACTTGTGATGTTGCAGGTTATTCTGATGATGATTAGGAGTCATGAGTCTACACTCAACATGCTTGCCTGTGGCACATGAAGATGAAGACTTATTTTATCTTATTATAAATCTGAACTCTTGTATTAGGCCTGTGGCCATGGAGTTTGTAAAAGACTATGTTTGTCTCTGGAATGATATGTAATAATGACCTTTGTTTCTGTGTACTTCATCTTAAACTGTGGATGCTAGAATTGATCCAGGGACTAGCATTGCAATCATAGGGATCCTTTCCTTTACAAAGGAGGGATCTTACAGAGTGGTACTACAAGTCAAGGACTAAATTGATCATAGAGGCTATGGTGACTTGTTCATAGTCATAACATGGTGTGAGCATGTGCCAAGTCAACCCAAGCAAAGCATCAAAGGAGAGTACCACAATACTATGCTTTTGTATGCTAAAACAACGAATGATTCTTTCAAGGCACATTAATCAATCCTAATTGTTTGGAACAAGTCATGCTACAACAATAATCACTAAGCATAAGGTCAGAACAACATCTAGCAAGACATGCTAAAGTCTAAGCCACAGTAAAAACAAGCTCCCTTTTGTACCACTTAAGCAAGAACTTCCTACTCTTTTCCAACACCAATCGACTTATTTGAAACAACTCACAAACATAATCATCAACAAAGATCAGGGAGCTTGTCTTACAAATCCACAAAGAAGAACTAAAAAGTTCTAAGCTGAAAGCACAAGAAAACTAAGGCTAAACACAGTGCTAGCAAAACAAAACACTCACAAAACAATAAGAATGAAAACTAGAGTGTTCTAGGCAATGAAAACAGAGTGTGTCTCTCTCCAAAATAAGTATGCTGTAATCAATCAAATTATTCAAGCAAACCAAACTAAAGAAAACCAAAATGAAAAAAAGACGCTCCAAGAACAACACAACAGTGCATGAAACAATAAAAACAAAGTGTCTAGACAGACCTGAGCTTTTTATTGATGAAGAAGGGGATGCCTTGGGCATCCCCAAGCTTTGACGCTTGTACCTCTTGGATATTTTTTGGGGTGACACTGGGGTGGCATCCCCAAGCTTGAGCGTTTTTCCATTCTTCATCTCATTACATTACTCTCTCTACACCTGAAATTTTTTCCTTCATACAAAACTTCACACAATCTTCATTAGCAACATTAGTTTATTCAAAAGATATTAGACCTCTGGCAAAGCTTTGGAACAGCAAGGGTTTTCACTAAAAACACAAGGTACTGTAGTAACTCCTTCAAAAATCTCAATTCACCTAAAGAGAACTCAAAAAGGAATCAATAAGAAGCAAATGCAAATAATGGCAGAAATCTGTCAAAACAGACCAGCAGGTAGAAACCGATTTTTTCATACATCTTCTATTGCTCAAATCAAAACGTGTTGAACTAATGAAAGTTAGCTAACATACTGGGGGGTTTATTTATAAATTTTCAGCTCAATCCGAGTTACAGATACTCCTCACGAATTGTTTTGGTGGAGGACAGAAATCTGTTTCGGGATAGCAACTCCCCAAATCTTACTTCCCTCTCATTAGAGGTCATTCTTGGCACAAAAAGCAAACAAAAAGGATAAGGAGGGGTCATTACTGAAGTAAGAACTTCCAAGACTCAAGGAAACTCTTGGTTTATCTCCCAACAAGTACTTTTTTAGCGCCTTTAAGTTAGGCATGATAGCTTGAGAAGATGCTCACATAAGAATTATGAATTGAAGTCAAAGAGAGCATCAAGAAGCAAATTCAAAACACATTTAATTCTAACCCACTTCCTATGCATAGGAATCTTGTATGCAAATAAATTCACAAAGAACAAAGTGATAGGCATAGGAATATGAAACAAGAGCAACTTCAAAACTTTCAGCACATAGAGAGGTGTTTCAGTACCATGAAAACTTCTACAACCATACTTTCCTCTCTCATAATAATTTTCAGTAGCATCATGAATAAACTCAAAAATATAGCTATCACATAAAGCATGCTTTTCATGATCTACAAATGCATAATTTCTATCAAGCTCAAAGATAGTGGGATTAAAATCTTCACAGGTATTATCCAAAGTAGATATTTCAAAAGTATCCATAGGAACATAACATTCATCCTCGTTTGGTAAGCATGGGGGACAATCAAATAATGCAAGGGATAAATAGTTAATCTCATTAGAAGGTAGGCATGGTTAGATCCATTCTTCCTCCTTTTGTTCATCACTCTCCCCCTCTTTTTCATCTATTGAGCTTCCAGTTTCAACAATTTCTTCTTCCATAGGCTCCTGCAAGGCATTAGTCTCTTCCATTTGTGGAAAACGCCCATTAAAATATTCAAGAATGTAGCTATTTTCTTCCTTGTAATTATCAAAGCAAAATTTAAGTATCTCAAAAACCTCAGATTCATAAGGCGTGTCATTAATATTTTCAAGCAAACATGCAAGTTCAAATGCACCCTTGAAGGCAATAAATTCTTCAATTTGTTCGACATCATCAAAGTCATAATTCCCTTGAACATAAGAGGATATGGTAACATTATCATTATACTGTAACATCCCAAAAATATGAAAAATGATCATCAAACTCTAATCACTAAAATTAGGGTTAACAAAAACTTTGATTAAATAAAAACCAAATGAATGCATGTGTGTATGTGATGATTTGATAAATGCATGAATGGACTTGTGTGATTCAACTAAATAGTAAGGAAGGGTTCAAATATGAATATAACATCATCTAAAACATTTCCAAGCAGAAAAAATCAAGAGAAAATCACAAACAATTCAAATAAAGCAAATGGTCATTGTTGCCAATCTTGCTCACTAGGTCACTTTGAGTGTTTCTAGTCCAAGATTTCAAATAGAAACTTTTCCAATTCTTTTCACCCCTTGCTAGACCAAGTAAAAGTGAATCAAAGCCCACCTTTAAAACTGACAGAAACATTTAGCACTGATCCTATCTTGTTTTCCATTTAATCTTTGTTTTGCAGGTACAAAAGATAAAGATGAAGATTTAATGTAGTTTTAGGTATAGGATAGTTAGTGGATATACAAGTGTAGTTTTCTTATTCTTTTGTATTTTTTATTTTATAATTTATGTAATCTTTATTTGGTACATTTGTAATAAAGATTATATATATTTATTAATAAATAATATTTTATTCTTTACTCTTGTGTGAATTGTGAAGTTTTGGAATAACTTCAATAAGTTATTCTTTGTGACTTGATTAAGTATGTAAAATGAATTTCACATACCATATTGTTTTTAGATAAGATTTAAGTTATAATACTTTTCTCTTAATTAATTTAAGATTCACATCTTATATCCAAATCATTTGAATTATAAAACACTTAAGTTTTAGAATCCAAACTCATTTCAAAACACACATAACTCCTTTAAGTTCATATCAAATTTTATAGCAATCCTTCTTTATGACTAAACCTATTCTCAGAGTAAGAAAGAAACACTGATCACTTAAGTTTTTATTTGGCAAAAAAATTCCCACATTTTCACAAATAAATGCATGCAACAATTCATATTCCTAAATCTACCCTTTGTTAGGTCCTAAATACTGGGATGTTACAAATAAAAACCAAATGAATGCATGTGTGTATGTGATGATTTGATAAATGCATGAATGGACTTGTGTGATTCAACTAAATAGTAAGGAAGGGTTCAAATATGAATATGACATCATCTAAAACATTTCGAAGCAAAAACAAATCAAGAGAAAATCACAAACAATTCAAATAAAGCAAATGGTCATTGTTGCCAATCTTGCTCACTAGGTCACTTTGAGTGTTTCTAGTTCAAGATTTCAAACATAAACTTTT
Source organism: Avena sativa (assembly GCA_916181665.1). Classification (NCBI taxonomy): domain Eukaryota; kingdom Viridiplantae; phylum Streptophyta; class Magnoliopsida; order Poales; family Poaceae; genus Avena; species Avena sativa. The sequence goes on along the minus strand of OV702285.1, from coordinate 143,194,653 downwards.
CCAATTCTTTTCACCCCTTGCCAGACCAAGTAAAAGTGAATCAAATCCCACCTTTCAAACTTACAGAAACATTTAGCAAGCCCATTCAAATGACAATTCAAAATTGAATCTTTAACATATGTGAAGATCACACCTTTTCAAAACCAAAGCAAACCAGTGCATCTTGACGAATCCAACTAATAAGATACTCCCTAGTATGTGCCTAGCAAACCCACCAAGTTTGAATCCAAAATTCCAATTTGAATTTCTTTCGGCCATTTCATCAAACACCTTGTCAGCAGCAAACAAACAAACACAAAACACTATAGTGAGCAGTGATCAGTGCCTAACTTGCTCCCTCTATAGCTCACTCTACACTCGCAGTAGATGATCAAAGTAATCTAACTAGCTTTAGCACCACTGTGAGCAAGCCTAGCCATTAATGGTGAGCATGCCGACAGCACCATTTTCACCCCCATGTTGCCAGCGAGCTAGAGGAAGAACTAGCCTCGCCAACCTTGTCTGGGACACGCAACACCGTCCATCGCCACTCCCTGTCCAAGCCCCGGGCGCAGCCAGCCACTGGACCACCCGCCAAGCACGCGCCCAGTCCCTCTACGTGCGAGCCGAGAGCGCGCTAGTGCGCCGTCAGTGACAACAGCCCACAGACCACGCGCCGCCCTCACCGCTTGCAGAAATTATCGCTAGCACCCCAACACCCCGCCAGACAATCTCGTTCGCCGCCACGCAGACCACGCACACTATGCGCCATTCAAATTGCCGTCGGACCCGCCCAAAGCGCCGCGATGTTTCGACCATCTCACATCGCCCCACGCTTCGCCACCATGCCGTTGAGCATCGCTAGGGAGCACACCACCGCTCCTATCATCGCCCATGCCAGTAGCACTCTGTGCCGTCGACACCGACGAGCTCCACCCGTGCCATTCGGTCCCCTTCAGCCACTATAAAAGGAGGCCTCCCCCGCCCGTTTTCTTCACACCAGTTCACTCCCCACCTCTTACTGATCACACCCACTCACTCCCGAAGCAAGGCGAGCACCAGGTGGCCGGAATTTCACCGGAGTTCGCCGCTGCAGAGGAGGACAGGCGCCGTCGATTGAAGCCGCCCCAGGAGAAGTTGTCGGTAGCAGGAGAATCACCGTCGTCGACTTTGTCGTTCGCCCCCTTCGCCGACCATAGCCTGAGCCCCGGTGATCCTCCCACGACCCCCACCGGCCGCGCTAGGGTTCTCTCGTCGGCGCTGCCCGACGTGGATGATGAACCAGAGCCGTTCGATTAGAGTTAGATCCTACGATCCTAATCGCCCCATACTGCTTCGCCCCTCGTTGTCTCACTGACGAGTGGGGTCACTCACTTAAACAGCCCGCGCGCGCACTGTGCGTAGTGGGCCGGCCCAGTTAAACATCCCGCGAAACCCACTAATTCAAATTTAGATTTATTCATTTAATTTCAAACCCAGTTCTGTACCTAGATTCAAAAATCAACCCAGCTCAATTCACTAAACCAAAATGCATGAAACCAATTTTTTTAGAAAGGTACTAGAATGCTTAATCCAAGCCCGTTGGATTTAAACCATTTAGATTTGTAGATCACCCATGGTAAAAATAACAAGGCAGAAGCTTTTCTGCATTCACACATTTTTCAAAATTCAACCATAAGAGCTTTTGAGTTGATTCCAACTCTCAAAAATCACATTTAACCATACCTTTCAGAATATATCAAAATATATAGGTTTAATTACAGAAATTATGATCAAGTAATAAAAGAATGCCACATAGGCATTTCTAGTCACTTTAATTAATTAAAATAAAAAGGTTAAGCCTTATTAAATTGTGACACCACTTTAAATCACATTCCCATATACTGAAATATGTGGTGATGACATGTGTCAACATGATCCCATGTTTGAGTTGGATAATATTAAATCTTAAGTAGTTTTTCAATGAGTAGAAATTACTTTTTTCAAATAAAATAAATGAGACAAGTGCTTTAATCCTTGTAATGTTAGTGATGATGCTAGATCATCTAGTGTGAACCTTTGTGTGATGATTAGAAATAGTTAAGTATTGTTTGGTGATTGTGTACCTCGTATTTATTTATAGACGCTAGTACCGACCAAGGATACGAGGAGGAAGGAGGATACTACAAGGAAGAAGCCGAGGAGAACTTCAACCACTGATCTGCACAAGGCAAGCCAATACTTGCAAGCTACTCATTAAGCAAGCTAACACTTGCAGCTTAGCAAGCTACTACTTGCTTGTTACTATGCCAACTATATGCCTTACGCATATGTGATTAAACCCATTTGACACACCATCCTAGTTTTACTTGCAAGCTTATTATTTTATTTTTCTTTATTAAAAGCTTTCTATCAAAATTTTAATTACTGACTTGTAGATTTTAGAAATATAATTGAAGGTAGCATAAAGGGCATAAAATTTGGCCTAAGTTAGATAATCTTGATGTTATCATGAGGCATGAGATTTTACTTAGATAATATACACTTGTTTACCACCCCTCATTAGTATCTACCCCTACTTATAGATGCTAGTGCTAAGCATAAAACTTGATCAACTTTAGATGGGAATACTTGGTGAAAATGGTTATGAAAACCTTAGAATGATGAGTCATTCTACTGAAATTTTTTGACATGTGTTTCCGAACACCAGATGATTTTGATGATGAAAATGTTAAGGCATGAGCCTTATCCCTTTATAAAACAGATGATTGTCTGAATGCGATACCATTCCAATTTTACCGTACAACCACAATACCCGAAAATTGGGTAGGGCTTGACTAAAAATATATATACCTTAGTATGTGTTCCCTTGCGTCAAGGTCTGAGCTGAGGCTACCTTGTGAAGGTTGTCCACCTGTGCAGTACCCAAGATGACGGTTGGTCATGGTTGGGAGGCCAAACTCACAAGAGAGGTGCCTGTACTAGGGTTGTAATTGAAAGGTTAGGATTGATTATCCGCATACGGAGTATGGTGAATTCAGGAGTGTTCGGGACGGATGTATCGAATGTTGTGGTGAAAGTGTACAATCTCTGCAGAGTGTCAAACTATTCGAATAGCCGTGTCCGCGGTTATGGACAGTTGGAATGGCCATACTGTTCCATCGTCAGATGTTTTCAAAAGGACTTGTGAAATTATTTGTGACTTTGACTTGATCACAACAGTGTGGTGAAATGAAATTAAAGTTCCACCTAGGTATTATAAAACTTTCTACTAGTTTTCTTTGCTTCTGAACTTAGTAGAGGTAAATCTGGCTTTTTGCAAAACAACCCTAGAGCTTAGTATATCCTCTTCAAAAACACTTCACTTGTTAGTATTAGTTTGCGAGTACTTAAAGAGTACTCATGGCTTTGTCCCTGGCTATTCCCGTGGCCAGACTATGAAGCGGAGTATCAGGAGGACGGACAACAGGAAGGTTATGACAACTAAGATCATCTCCCATCGTCAGCATTGCCTGTGACCCTGAAGATGGAGCTTCGCCTATGCTATCGTTAATATTACGTTATTTCGCTGCTTGAATTGTATTAAGAACTGGATCATGAGATCCTTATTTGTGTAAGACCTTATGTATGGTTTGTAATGGATGATGTATTGTGATATACAATCTGTTATGTCTCGCAAAAATGGTAATCCTGGGATTGCGATGTATGACATAACAGGCATCTGTGATTAAAAATCCGGGTGTTGACAAGTTGGTATCAGAGCCATCCTGACCATAGGAGACCCTAGTTTAGAATAGACGTTTGAATCAAAAACTTAGTTTCAAAACCAAAGAAGTGAGTATTTATGAAAACTTATTCTTATTCTTATCACTTATACTCTTTCATGAAAATTCATGTTCCTCAAAAAATTCTTGCAAATTGACATAAAATTTGACACACTTGATCACTCTACTAACGTACTTGAAAGAACATGTGGGCCCCCATATGTGTGGTTTTGGTAATTAATGACAATATTTATGGACTAATGTGTGTATTAAGTTGCACTTGTAGGATTTGTCCATTGGCATCTCCTTGGAGCTTGTGTCGGCTTCAAGGTCGATGAAATGAGAAGATATGTTGTGCAAGCTCAAAATGCGCCATCTATAGAAGATCTCATGTTTGATGCTTGCCATCCTCGGTGATCATGGATCGATGATGAGGAATCAAGAAAGGCATTCCATCTTGAGTAGGGAAAGATCGTCTACATCGAGCTCAAGTGGAATGCTCAAGGCAAAGGTATAATCTTGATAGGTTTTCCCTTTTGCCGGTCTCATGTTGTGTGTGGGAGACCGGGTTTAGGATAGATAACCGTACTATCAAGAGGAGCTCTCGATTGAGTAATTCAGTCACATCGTTCGGAGAGAGCTCGAACCTTTGCATACTTGCATCATCGTATTTGGTTGTTATTTGGTCTTACCTATGTGAGAATATAGAGCTTGTGGTAATCTCCATAACAAGCTCTTGTTCATCAAAATCAGATCTCTCTTTTATATCTTATTGCGATTTTGATCTATGCGGTTTTTCGGTTTCTCACCAAGTGAGGTATCTCACATTATTGTACTTGATACATTCTCACTTGGTGATAACCAATATTTTCAACGCAATTGGAATCGGGTCAATCGGAGCTACCGTTTAAAAGTTATGACCGTTCGAATATTTGTCGATTTGATTCTAGTAAAGAAAAAGGAAAAACAGTTTTTCTGGGCTGTCCGGTACTACCGGGCCTAGTACCGGACATCCCTGTTTCGGCCCGTTCACTCTCAGTACTGTCCGGTAGTCCAAGCAGGTACTACCGGCCCGTGCGGTACTACCGCCCGGGCGGCCGGTAGTACCGGGCCGCCAGCGCCAGGCCCATTCCCCACGCGCGCACTCGATCTCGCTTTGCCCAGCTCGCTAGATGTGCTCGCTCGCTGCCGCCGCCTCGTGCATCGCTCGCTCGCGCAAGCTGTGGCCGCTCCCACACGCTTGCTTAGCCTGCTTGTGGACCCCGCGCGCTGCCGCGTTGACCGATGCACGCGCGCCTCCACCGCGGCCTTGCCTCACTTGCTAGCTGTCGCGTGCTCGCCGGGCCCTGGCGCTGCAGGCCCCAGCTCGCACGCCCGCATGCGCGCCTGCCCACTCCCTGCTTCTTTGCGCTTGCTGCTGCTGCAGCCCACGCTGGCAAGAGCGCCTGCCGCTGCTGCCACACCGCCTCGCTGGCCCTGCTTGCTATGGCCCCGCTGCTTGCTGGCCCCGTGCGGGCTCTGCTCTAGCCTCGATCACTACACGCGCATCTCTCTCCTCTGGCTGTTGCTGCTCTGCCCCGTTGACCCGATTTGGTTTGTTCGATTCGCTTCGGTTGGCCCAGGTGCGGTAGTACTGGTCGCATCCGGTACTACTGGACCATTTAGAAAAATAGCCCCAACGGCCAGATTTTCTAAGCCTTCTATTTAAGCCTTCGCCCGTTTTCAGTTTAGTCAGCTTCTTCCTCTTATATTAGGCTAACCTTTGTCCACACTTGCTCTATATTTTGAAGCTTGCCTAATCTCTTTCCCTCCGATGATTCTTGCCCATATTTGAGTGGAAGAGAGAGGAGATCTAGATCCACGTTTTGACCTAACCGATTCATCTCTTTGTGAGTGCATCTTTGGGGATCTAGATTTAGGGGGATTTTGTGTCCCTCTTTGATTCCTCCTCTCTTGTTCTCCCAATAGCTTTAGTAGATTTTTTGGAACTTGAGAGTGAGGGATTTGAGCACCTTTGTGGTGTTCTTGCCATTTGCATTCGGTGCATCGGTTTGAGTTCTCCTCGAAGGATTTGGTTCGTGTTACTCATTGGATCTTGTCCCTCTTGAGTTCTTGGAACCCTAGAAAGTTTTGTGGCCTTGGTGGCATTGTGGCCTTTGTGGCATTTGTTGGGAGCCTCCAATTAAGTTGTGGAGAAGTGCCCCAACCTTTCTGGTTGCCACCGACAAGTGCACCGATAGTGGAAGCGTGGATCGATCCCGTTGGGGTGAGATTCACCGGAGAATAAGGGAGGCCTTTTGTGGCGTTGGTGGTTTGATACCACCCCCTCTCCAAACGAGACATGCTCCATGTTGGGAGGAACTCGGTAAAATATCGTTGTCCCCGCGTGCCCCGGTTATCTCTATACCCGAGCTCTTTACTTATGCACTTTACATTGTGATAGCCTTCGTGCTTGAAGTAATATATATCTTGCTTTCACTTTGTTGCTTGTATTGCTTAGCATAATTTGTTGGTGCACATAGGTGAACCTTAGTTGTTCTAGGTTATGCTTAACAAAGTAAACATTAGTTTTATTCCGTCTTTGTTGAGCCACTCTAGGAAAAGTTTTAATCTCCTATTCACCCCCCTCTAGGCGACATCCGTATCCTTTCAGTACTCATCCTATATTCTTATAGATGGATGTGAAGTACAACAAGTTTTATCAGTTGGGGAATGGAGGAGACCTCATCTTTGAGCGTGACTTGGACCAGCTGGCAGAAATGCTGGAGCGTCCACACCCCGAGTTCTTCAGAGCTCAGCTCAATGATCAGGAAGGAGAAGATTTGCAGTGGCTAGTTGTTGCAAGTCTCCGAGGAAAGATTGAACCCCCCACTGCAGAGGTAATTCAGTTCACCTTAAGAGAGAACAACTGGCTCGATGGACTTGCCAGGGCCATGCAGGAAGCTCTTGCCCGTCTGTGTGGGCAGAGTATCAATCAAATCAAGGGTACCCGCTTTGAGTTCTACCCAAGGCGTGGTGCTATGGGATAGCCACTAGGGGCTCCATATCACCATGAGCTGAAGACTCAGTTGGACCATCTCAACTTCATGATGTATGATAGTCAGAAGGAGTTGGACAATGCCCGTTCCTACGCCAACCACAAGTACGCCATCGCTGCCTAGAAGGATCAGACCATCGCCATGCTAGTGAAGTATCGCAAGTCTCGTCGCCGTCAGCTCGACAAGAAGGAGCGCATCATTGCCCGTCTTCGCCATCGGATCACGGATTTGGAGGAGACCATCCACGAGAGAGACATGCAGTTGGAGGAGAGGGAGAATGCAGGAGAAGACTTCGTGGAGACCCCTACTCCTATCTCAGCGATGATGATGCCTTTCTAGAGGATCAGGCCATGGACTTCTTCACTGATGAGGATGACTTTGCCTTCATCGATGATGATGAGGATGATGATGACACTGACTCCGAGGAGTAGTAGCACTTGAGCACTAGCGTTAGTGAGTTGTATTCGGTCCCACTGTATCGTAGTTTCCCAGAATGGTTCTTAAAACCATATGTTTTCCTTTGTTGTGGTGTGTGTTTGTATAGTGTGCTATGAATGAATGAAAAGCAAGTTGCTAGAAAAATCTGAGTCAAACTTTAAAAACTTTCCAAAAAAAACCCGAACCTTAGAAATTTCCCTCTTTTCTCATGATCTACCTCAATCTTCAGATGCCTAGAGGAGGAAGCACTTCAGCCCCAGACCGGATGTTGCAACTCTTACAAATGTTGGTTTCTGACCATGAAGCTGAAAGAGCCGAACGTCAAGCCAACTTAGCCACCCTTCAACAGATAGCTCAGATGGCCAACAACAATCAAGGCCATGGAAATCAGGACAACCATGGATCTAAGCTCAAGAATTTCCATAACACCAATCCACCTATTTTCACTAAGTCAGAAGAGCCCCTAGATGCAGATGATTGGTTGCAAACCATGGAGAACAATCTGGAAGTTGCAGGAGTGGAAGCTAACGACAAAGTATTGTTTGCTACCCACTATCTGGCCGGAGATGCAAGAGCATGGTGGAACAACGTTCACGCAATGACAGGAGGTCAGCTGATGACTTGGGAAGAGTTCAAAGTCAAGTTCAGCAGAACCCATGTGCCACCAGTTTTTATCAAGAGGATAAGAGATGAATTCAGGGAACTGAAGCAAGGAAGGACGACAGTAGTGGAGTACCATGACAAATTCTTCTCATTGGCTAGGTATGCACCAGATGAGATAGACACTGAAGCCAAGAAGAAAGAAAGATTCCTGAATGGTCTGCACGATGAGATGCAGACAGTGTTAGTCAAGATCCGCTTTGCAGATATTGAAGCCTTAGTTGACTCTGCCATTCATATGGAAGGAAAGATCAACCAAGCTAATGAGAACCGCAAGCGTCACATGATGCATCAACCAGGAACCCACCATACACCAAAGTATTGCCCCAACCCATCTCTAGGATTTGCCCCAAGAACCAACAGACCCCCGATGAACCGTCCCACCTATCCCAACCGTGGAAACCCAAGGCCCGGAGGAAACCACAACAACCCCGGCAATCCCAGCAATTTCAACCGTACACCACCTAAGTTCAACAACAACAATTCTGCCACCAACACCAACACTGCCCCAAGGACTGGAAGCAATGTTGTGCCTGTTGCAGCAAAGGACAAGTCGCAAGTGACTTGTTATGAATGTGGAACCAAGGGTCACTATTCCAATGAGTGCCCCAAGAAGATTGCCACAGCCCCCAATGCAAATGCTCCAGCTCAGCAGCAGCGTCGTGTTCAGCCCGGAAGAAGGTTTGCCCTAGGGAATTCGCTCAACCGCAATGGCCTTCTCTTTCTCATGCATGCTGAAGAAGCCCAAGAAGCGCCATATGTCGTGTTGGGTATGTTTTCTGTTAACTCAGTACTTGCAAGAGTGTTGTTTGATTCTAGAGCATCGCACTCATTTGTTACTGAAGAATTTGCATGCACTAGTAAGATTCAACCAACCAAATTGAAGCATGTTATGATTGTTCAAATACCTGGTTCAACCACCAAAGCTAGACAAATTTGCAAAGCCGTCCCTATCCGAATCAATGGCATAGATTTTTATGCTAATCTGATAGTAATCGGAACTAAAGGTTTGGAAGTAGTACTAGGAATGGATTGGATGTCCAAACACAAAGGATTAATTGACTATGCCAAGAAATCCATAACCATGACCAGTACAGCCGGAATATCAGTCGAGCATGTATCTGAAACCTTGCCTCGTCAATTCAAGTGCAACAAGAGTATAGCCCAGCCAACCATTGACCAAGTCCGGATAGTCTGTGAATACCCTGATATCTTTCCAGATGTTTTGACCGGTATGCCCCCAGACCGAGATATCGAGTTTATAATTGAACTAATCCCTGGAACCGGACCCATAGCCTAGAGACCATATAGTATGAACCCGTCTGAACTAGTGGAACTGAAGAAGAAACTGGATGCCATGCTGGAAATTGGATTGATTCAACCAAGTGCGTCACCATGGAGATCACCTATTTTGTTTGTGGACAAGAAAGATGAAGGTAACCATTTGTGTATGGATTATCGAAAGTTGAATGATGTCACCATCAAGAACAAGTACCCGTTGCCAAAAATAGAAGACCTGTTTGACTGGTGCCAAAGTGTTTTCTAAGATTGATCTTAGAACTGGCTATCATCAACTCAAGATTCGCGCAGAGGATATTCCAAAGACTGCCTTTACCACCCGATATGGATTATATGAGTATACTGTCATGTCTTTTAGATTAACCAATGCCCCCGCTTATTTCATGAACCTCATGAATAAGATTTTTATGGACTTCCTGGATAAGTTTGTTGTTGTTTTTTATCGATGACATTCTGATTTATTCCAAATCAGAAGACGAACATGAGCTACACCTAAGGACCATTCTTGGAACCCTTAGAGAGCATCAGCTGTATGCCAAGTTTAGCAAATGTGAATTCTGGTTACAGGAGGTAGGATTCCTCGGACATATCGTATCAGCCGGAGGAATTGCCGTTGACCCTGCGAAGGTGAAGGATGTTGAAGATTGGCAAGCCCCAACCACTCAAACCCAAGTTCGTGTATTTCTCGGATCAGCGGGATACTATCGCAATTTTGTAGAAGGATTCTCGAGTATTGCAAGACCCATGACCCAATTGCTAAAGAAGGACAAGAAGTTTGAATGGACAGACAAATGTGAAGCAAGTTTTCAGGAACTCAAGAGGAGATTGATTTCAGCCCCAATCTAGATCATGTCGGATATCACGAAACCCTTTGATTTGTATTATGAAGCCTCCAAGATCGGTCTCGGATGTGTGCTAATGCAAGAAGGCAAAGTTATATCTTATCTATCCCGACAACTGAAGCAACATGAACAGAATTATCCAACCCATGACCTTGAACTAGCAGCCGTAGTTCTAGCCCTGAAGACATGGAGGCATTATCTCATGGGAAACCGTTGTGATATTTATTCGGATCAAAAGAGCCTAAAGTATATATTCACTCAGAAGGAGATGAATATGAGGCAGCGAGGATGCATTGAGCTAATCATGGACTATGATATGGACATTCACTATCACCCCGGTAAAGCCAATGTGGTAGCAGATGCCCTTAGCAGGTTGCCGTGCCGTTTGAACTCCATGATTTTGAAGGAGCAACCATTTTTGCACAAAGAGATGGAAGATTTCCGAATGGAATTAGTGAGTGAAGGATTTTTGGCTAGCATAGAACTTCAACCCACTTTGATCAGTCAGATCAAGGAGGCACGGAAAGGAAATGCTAGTATCGACAGAATCAAACGTCGTATCGGTACATGCAAAGTATCTAGATTCACCGAAGACGAAGAAGGAGTTCTGTGGTACAAGGGATGCCTCTGTGTACCAGCAGATTCGGAGTTGAAAGAAGTTATTTTGAAAGAGGCCCATGATACTCTTTATTCTATCCACTCCGGAGGAACAAAGATGTATCAGGATTTGAAGGAGCAATTTTGGTGGCATAAGAAGAAGAGAGAAATCGGAAGTTATATCGCCAAGTGTGATATATGTCAGAGATTCAAGGCGGGACATCAAAGATCTGCACGACTATTGCAACCATTACAGATTCCGGAATGGAAATGGGATTCCGTTGGAATGGACTTTATCACCGGATTGCCTACTTCTAGTAGGGGAAATGACTCTATCTAGGTCATAGTTGATAGATTGTACAAAGTAGCCCATTTCTTACCAGTCAAGACCACATACCAGAGTTCGAAGCTAGCAGAGTTGTACATCGCTAGAATCGACAGTTTGCACGGAGTCCCCAAGAACATCGTATCAGATCGAGGGACTCAGTTTACCTCGAGATTCTAGAAGAAAGTCCAAGAAGGTTTAGGAACCCGACTGGATTTCAGCACAGCGTATCACCCTCAGACCGATGGACAAACGCAGCGAGTAAATTAAATACTCGAAGATATGTTGAGACCATGTGTGCTAGAGTATGGATCTAAATGGGAAGACTGTCTGCCTTTTGCAAAATTTCATACAACAATAGTTATCAATCTAGTCTGCAAATGGCCCCATTTGAATTCATGTGTGGAAGGAAGTGTCCCACCCCTTTGAATTGGTCGGAAGTAGGAGAGAGTTAGATTTTCGGACCCGACATCCTACGAGAAGCAGAAGAGAAAGTTCACAAGATTCGTGAGCACCTCAAGACCGCCCAGTCAAGACAGAAGAGTTACGCCGACAAGAGACATCGAGACCTCTCTTTAAATATCGGAGAGTTTGTGTATCTCAAAGTGTCGCCTTTGAAGGGAATGCCGCGTTTCCAGCTCAAAGGAAAGTTAGCCCCCAGATATATCAGACCCTTCAAGATTCTGAATCGTCGAGAAGAAGTATCATATCAATTGGAACAGCCAGAGGAAATGTCAGCAGTGCACAATGTGTTCCATATATCATTACTTCGCAAATGCCTTGAAGTTCCAGAGAAGACTGAAGTTTTCAAGAACATTGATCACCGGACCATAGAGATCAACGATGACCTGACGTATCCCGAAGTACCCATCCGTATTTTGGAAGAAGCTTTTAGAACCACCAGAACCTGAAGCATCAAGTTTCTCAATATTCAGTGGAGAAACCACACTAAAGAAGAAGCGACCAAGGAGCGATAAGATCACATCAGGACGGAATTTCCTGATCTCTTTAAATCCTAGGTAATCTTTTTTCTTCTTTTTCAAATCTCGGGATGAGATTTTGTTTAAGGAGGGAAGGTTTGTAACATCCCAAAAATATGATACAATGATCATCAAACTCTAATCACTAAAATTAGGGTTAACAAAAACTTTGATTATATAATGCGGTGACCAGCATACCACTTCATGATGTAGTATACTATAGTCGTTGACATAACACCAATGAAACACCGTTCACTAGTATTACATCCCGCAGAATGGCACAACAGAAACACAGCGGGTCCAATACATGGCTAAAGGTTACAACTCACTCTTTACATAACATCCAGAGAACACTCTAGGTTAAAGAGAGAAAAAGAACTTATTTCTGAGAAGAATCAAAGATAAATAACGCAATAACAAATATACTATTGCGTCCAGTATCTCGGCTAAGAGGTTGGCATTGCTACTATTGCAACACACTACAGAAATAGGTTCTTTAGCTAGAGATTATATTTCTATCCAATTACTAACTTCATCTTCACTTGAGTTGAGGTATATGTTGTCTTCCTTGTCTTCATTGAAAAGATTTAGATTTTGATGATTCCTGGGAGCATAACTTGATGTAGGCATCTTCTTAGTGGCTTCCGAATCTAGCAAGGGTTGAGAAGATACTTTGAGTACGAGCGTACTCAGCAAATTCACTAGAAAAGGAGTGTTTGATGCACTATAACTACAGCCACAGACCGTAGGTCGTAGGCAATGCAAGTTTTCATAAACATTTCTTCAAAGGTTGCTTTTATTATGAAAATCTATGTCCGTCAGCCTTCACGGGTTTACTAGAACCTTCATGGGGTTCCTTTCCCGCCGCGTTCGCAGCTCCTTCCCAGAACAGGGAGTAACAAGTTACAGTTCTTACACTCTGCAGAGCTGCGTTACTTTACCCATGAAAGATCAACTCTTTGTTGCATAACTGGGCAGCTTATTCACGTCCACATTTCCATGATGTGGGGTCCATAAGATGATCCAAGCCAATCACTGCCCCCTTCGCGACCCCGCATGCCTCCTTGGTGTACACCATGCCCACATAAAGAATTACGGCAATGGTTTGTACAAACCGTTAGATGCCAGAACTATCGTGGGATGTTGAGGGTTCCCACCCATATGCTGCATATCCTCTACGAATTACCAATTAATATGCATGCTACGAGGATAACAACCACGACCTGCACATCCGGCTTCATGCAAGAGGAAGAAGATACAGCTGACTTCTCCGTCCCATTCCAAATCTCATGGTCAACGCGTAATATACGGCGCACGAATCACTGGCGACATTGGTTGTTAAGTCCTAGGTGATATAATTCTGAACAGTGGTATCCCAACTGTCAGGTTTAATAGATTAGCTGATCACCCTGGATCAGTAATCAATAGTTCTCATTATTATTGAAAATAGTGTTTTCTGACCTTTTTCAAATGCAGGTGAAGACAACACTGGATTTGTAAAATACTTTACAGAAAATAAACAAAGGACATGAGCAAGTGTGAACTTGCCTTTTGTGGTTGCAAGATTATGCAATCACGGTCTTTGAGTCAGTACAAGATCCAAAATCTAAAATCAGCATCATTGGTCCAGTAAGGACTAATGTTTAAAGAAGCAGTATGCTTTTATGCATAAGTAATGTGATGCATGTTCTAAGCGCAGATCCTAAGAATAGCGTTGTTCTAGGGTTTAGATTCTGAAAGTGGTTAGTTTGGAATGAGTGGTCCTTTTAAATAAGTTTCATAGTTGTACTTTTATTAGAGTTTAGGAGAGGTTGTAGACATTACATTTGTAGGAGTAAAATATACATTCTTATGACATACTAGTTAGGATTACTTACACAAGATTTCTTATTTAAAGTGGCAAAAAGGATAACCTTCGAAGAAAAGGTTTCTCTTCCGAAGTCTAATCCTTTGTGGTTAATTAGTGGTGGTTGGTGTCATTTGTTTTGATCAAATGGTTTGGCTTGAGTTGCTTTATAGATTAACTATTTCAGACCAAAGTTAACTATAAAACATGTAGTAATGTGTATGCTATTATATTTGGATTCTTGGAGACTAAAGTTAACTTTAAAATATAGATAGTTTTGAAAATATGATACTTATACTTTGGTATCTTGTATATCTGAAATGTTTTTATTTAAGAATGTTTGTTCCGTTACTTGAGATAATGGTTTCTTAATTCTATGATAGAGTAGTACCATTTATCTTTTAGAGATAAGTGAGTAAAGTTTATAATTCTAGATATATTTTCATTTAACTACCCTTGAACTTTCTAAAGTGTTGTGGTAATTGTTGAAATTTGATAATTTAAAGTTAATGGAAAGGATCTGATTTATTCATAAGATGTTCTTCAAGGTTTTTATCATGAATTGGAATCCTTTGAGAATATAATCTTCACTTGGAGTTGTAGATAGTTTAATATAAAGATGTTTATAATGTTTTTAAAACCCTTAGAGTTTGATTTCATCAATATTTAAGATTTGTACTATATATTAAACTCATTTTAAGGATATTAATAAATGTTATTTATCCTTTTATGAATTATTAATGAAGTGACTAGGATATTAATAAATGTTAGTATTTTTCATAAATACTGTAATATTAATAGATAATAAAAATGTTTTTTATTTATTTTTATCATCTTTCAATAATTTTTGTAAAATTCCATAAGGAATATATAAATTACAGAATTCTTATAAAAGTTTAAGTATTCAAAATTTGATATTTCATTTTATTTGAACAGAGTGGATTATTGTGAATCCAAAAATATTTTATTTATAATTTTTGGACTTTTATTTTAGTTTCTATCATTTTATTGAGGTCAGGGGTATTTTGGTCTTTTTCAATTGATTAAAAAGATTTATTAAGCAATTTGGGCTGGCCCCTTGGGCTTATTGGGCCAGGGTCAAAAGATAACCCCGAAGGGTTTTTGGCCCACCCAGCCCATTCTGCCTCCCTTCTCTCCCTCGACCTAATCCCCTCCTCCTCTGTCTCGTCCCCATGGCCAGCGATGCCGCCACCGTCGATTCCCGCTGCCACCGGCCATTCTGGCCGCCGCCGTGGTGCGAGTTGATGTTGTCGACGACGCTTGTTCGTTCTATCCACTTGGATTGGTCTCTGGGGCTTTCCCGTGGTCAATTCCACCACATTTCCGAACCCTAGGGTTCGGAAAAGATGTTGTCGCTGCTGCCGTGATCCCGCCTGCGGTGGTGTGTTGGTCTCGTGTGTTGCTGCGGCCGCCGCCGTGGCAGGTGCAGGTTGCAGCGCCCCTGTGGGTGCTCCCTGTGCCGCCGCGGTTCGTTGTCTCCTCTGCTTCCTCTTCGATTCATCAGCGAGGACCTCGGGTAAGTGGTCTCTTTGGTGTTCATTCATGCTACTGCCTTGATTCTTTTTGGTGTGTAGCTAGTGGCTTCTGATGTTGAGTGATGATGTGCTGATTGGGTTCATCTCAGGACTAGGGTTCATAACCCCTCTGCTGATCACATCTAAGATGCTTTCGATCTAGTGTTGATCATATTTGATCATGTGAAATGATTGCTTGCTGTGGTTAAGGATTGATAGTAACTTTGTTGTTACTAGTTTCCTGTCATATTTCTCCTAATGGTAATCTACCATGATCTAGGCTAGTTGTTTCAATCAAATCCTTAATTGGATTATGTTGTTGGTCTAAGGCTTTACTCTACTATCAGTTTGCTTATACTGACAGTGTTTGCTTACTGCAATTATACTGTTGGCTTGTCTGAGATTTTACTTACCGAATCAAATCATTGCTTGCAATGATTTCTGTGAATGTATAAATGAATTTAAGATTGATTCCTGGCATTTGGCTCAGGAAAATGATATGTAATGATTTGTCCCTTTTCCTGTGGAAGCTAAGTAAAGATTGGTTTTTTGCTCATTAAGAACTTGTCCTTGTGATACCACTGTATTTTGGCACACAAGTGATTGGGTTTTTAATTCTGGGCTTAGCTTGATTATGCTTGTGATTAAAACTGATAAGATAATATGGAAGCTTTCTTATCTTGCCTATGATGTTGGTCTGAGGCTCTAGGATGTAATTCCTAGTTAGTTGGGCAATAATTTGTTTGAATCTTGTAGGATTAGAGGTGCTACTCTCTCTTTGAGAGATGTACCCTGATCTATTAAGATCAAATGGAAATGATTTAAGTTGTAAAAAAATAACACTGAACCCAGTGATGCTGGTCTAAGGGTTTAGTGTTTGTGGTTGAGCTAGATTTCTTATCCTTGTACTTGAAATCTCTAGGATAGATTCACCCCTCTTGGGTGCTTATTGAGAGATGATTGCATAAAGAAACACATGCTTTTGTTTAGATATTCTGATGAAGGCATGTGATGGTTTTATAAGACTCGCTACAAGATTTGATGTTGGTGTAGTATATTTGATGATGATCCTGATCTTGCTCCTGGTCTTGATCTTGATCTGCTTTTGCTGGTTCCTGAGCTGGCTCTTGAGCTTGCCTGCTCCTCCTAGCTCCTGGGCTTGACCTTGCTGTCCACCAGATCTATTCTCCTCCTTATGTCACCATTCTGGTGATGTTTGGGTTGATATGGGTGGTTGGTTTGGTTGCTATTCTTGTTTAACTGTTGTCCATCCTGGCTGTGCTAGTGTATTGTGTGGTGGAGAGATGCGCCGAGGTGCTCCTCCACGGCTGGCTGTGGTTTTGTGATAATGGCTATGCCTATGAGGTCGACAGCACACCCCTCTGCATGCTTGTGTGTGTGCAGCTTGCCTGCTATGCACATGAGGATAAGCTCAGAAAGTTTGAACTTACTAGTACCAATCTACTTTTACCTTGGCTGGTGAATTGGTCCCTTTTGGCTATCATTTGCATTCTGGCTTTGAGTTTATGAAAGATGAAATCTTTCATATTGGTGAAACTTGCCCCTATATAACATTTCTCAATGATGAGATTGTCAAGTGCACCTCACTGACACATCTGAGAGAAATATTCTAACACTGATCCTATCTTGTTTTCCATTTAATCTTTGTTTTGCAGGTACAAAAGATAAAGATGAAGATTTAATGTAGTTTTAGGTATAGGGTAGTTAGTGGATATACAAATGTAGTTTTCTTATTCTTTTGTAATTTTTCTTTTATAATTTATGTAATCTTTATTTGGTTCATTTGTAATAAAGATTATATATATTTATTAATAAATAATATTTTATTCTTTACTCTTGTGTGAATTGTGAAGTTTTGGAATAACTTCAGTAAGTTATTCTTTGTGACTTGATTAAGTATGTAAAATGAATTTCTCATACCATATTGTTTTTAGATAAGATTTAAGTTATAATACTTTTCTCTTAATTAAGTTAAGATTCACATCTTATATCCAAAACATTTGGATTATAAAACACTTAAGTTTTAGAATCCAAACTCATTTCAAAACACACATAACTCCTTTAAGTTCATATCAAAGTTTATAGCAATCCTTCTTTAAGACTAAACCTATTCTTAGAGTAAGAAAGAAACACTGATCACTTAATTTTTTATTTGGCAAAAAAAATTCCCACATTTTCACAAATAAATGCATGCAACAATTCATATTCCTAAATCTACCCTTTGTTAGGTCCTAAATACTGGGATGTTACAAATAAAAACCAAATGAATGCATGTGTGTATGTGATGATTTGATAAATGCATGAATGGACTTGTGTGATTCAACTAAATAGTAAGGAAGGGTTCAAATATGAATATAACATCATCTAAAACATTTCCAAGCAGAAACAAATCAAGAAAAAATCACAAACAATTCAAATAAAGCAAATGGTCATTGTTGCCAATCTTGCTCACTAGGTCACTTTGAGTGTTTCTAGTTCAAGATTTCAAACAGAAACTTTTCCAATTCTTTTCACCCCTTGCCAGACCAAGTAAAAGTGAATCAAATCCCACCTTTCAAACTTACAGAAACATTTAGCAAGCCCATTCAAATGACAATTCAAAATTGAATCTTTAACATATGTGAAGATCAGACCTTTTCAAAACCCAAGCAAACCAGTGCACCTTGACCAATCCAACTAACAAGATACTCCCTAGTATGTGCCTAGAAAACCCACCAAGTTTGAATCCAAAATTCCAATTTGAATTTATTTCGGCCATTTCATCAAACACCTTGTCAGCAGCAAACAAACAAACACAAAACACTATAGTGAGCAGTGAGTAGTGCCTAAGTTGCTCCCTCTATAGCTCTACACTCTCAGTAGATGATCAAAGTAATCTAACTAGCTTTAGCACCACTGTGAGCAAGCCTAGCCATTAATGGTGAGCATGCCGACACCACCATTGTCACCCCCATGTCGCTAGCGAGCTAGAGGAAGAACTAGCCTCACCAACCTTGTCTGGGACACGCAGCACCGTCCATCGCCACTCCCTGTCCAAGTCCCGAGCGCAGCCAGCCACTGGACCACCCGCCAAGCACGCGCCCAGTCCCTCTGCGTGCGAGCCGAGAGCGCGCCAGTGCACCATCAGCGACACCAGCCCACAGACCACGCGCCGCCCTTGCCGCTTGCAGACGTGATCGCCAGTAGCCCAACACCCCGCCAGACAATCTCGTTCGCCGCCGGGCGGACCATGCACGCTGTGCGCCATTAAAATTGCCGTCGGACCCGCCCAGAGCGCCGCGATGTTCCGACCATCTCACACCGCCCCACGCCTCGCCACCATGCCGTTGAGCGTCACCAGGGAGCACAGCACCGCCCCTTATCGTCTCCCATGCCAATAGCACTCTGTTCCATCGACACCGACGAGCTCCACTCGCGCCATTCGGTCCCCTTCAACCACTATAAAAGGAGGCCTCCCCCGCTCGTTTTATTCACACTAGTTCACTCCCCACCTCTCACTGATCACACCACTCACTCCCGGAGCAAGGCGAGCACCAGGTGGCCGGAATTTCCTCGGAGTTCGCTGCTGTAGAGGAGGAGAGGCGCCGTCGATTGAAGCCGCCCCAGGAGAAACTGCCGGTACCAGGAGAATCGCCGTCGTCGACTTCGTCGTTCGCCCCCTTCGCCGACCACAGCCTGAGCCCCGGTGAGCCTCCCACGACCCCCACCGGCCGCTCTAGGGTTCTATCTCGTCGGCGCTGTCCGACGTGGACGATGAACCATAGTCGTTCGATTAGAGTTAGATCCTACGATCCTAATCGCCCCATACCGCTTCGCCCCTCGTTGTCTCACTGATGAGTGGGGTCGCTCACTTAACCATCCCGCGTGCGCACTGTGCATAGTGGGCCGGCCCAGTTAAACATCCCGTGTAACCCACTAATTCAAATTTAGATTTATTCATTTAATTTCAAACCTAGTTCTGTACCTAGATTCAAAAATCAACCCAGCTCGATTCACTGAACCAAAATGCATGAAACCAATTTTGTTAGAAAGGTACCAGAATGCTTAATCCAAGCCCGTTGGGTTCAAACCATTTATATTTGTAGATCACCCATGGTAAAAATAACAAGGCAGAAGCTTTTCTGCATTCAAACATTTTTCAAAATTCAACCATAAGAGCTTTTGAGCTGATTCCAACTCTCAAAAATCATATTTAACCATACCTCTTCAAAATATATCAAAATATATAGGTTCACTTACAGAAATAATGATCAAGTAATAAAAGAATGCCACATAGGCATTTCTAGTCACTTTAATTAATTAAAATAAAAAGGTTAAGCCGTATTAAATTGTGACACCACTTTAAATGACATTCCCATATACTGGAATATGTGGTGATGACATGTGTCAACATGATCCCATGTTTGAGTTGGAGAATATTAAATCTTAAGTAGTTTTTCAATGAGTAGAAATTACTTTTTTCAAATAAAATAAATGAGACAAGTGCTTTAATCCTTGTAATGTTAGTGATGATGCTAGATCATCTAGTGTGAACCTTTGTGTGATGATTAGAAATAGTTAAGTATTGTTTGGTGATTGTGTACCTCGTATTTATTTATAGACGCTAGTACCGACCAAGGATACGAGGAGGAAGGAGGATACTACGAGGAAGATGCAGAGGAGAACTTCAACCACTGCTCTGCACAAGGCAAGCCAATACTTGCAAGCTTCTCATTAAGCAAGCTAACACTTGCAGCTTAGCAAGCTACTACTTGCTTGTTACTATGCCAACTATATGCCTTAAGCATATGTGATTAAACCCACTTGACACATCATCCTAGTTTTACTTGCAAGCTTAGTATTTTATTTTTCTTTATTAAAAGCTTTCTATCAAAAGTTTAATTACTGACTTGTAGATTCTAGAAAGATAATTGAAGGTAGCATAAAGGGCATAAAATTTGGCCTAAGTTAGATAATCTTGATGTTATCCTGAGGTATGAGATTTTACTTAGATAAGATACACTTGTTTACCACCCCTCATTAGTATCTACCCCCCACTTATAGATGCTAGTGCTAAGCATAAAACTTGATCAACTTTAGATGGGAATACTTGGTAAAAATGGTTATGAAAACCTTAGAATGATGAGTCATTATACTGAAATGTTTTGACATGTGTTTCCGAACACCAGATGATTTTGATGATGAAAATGTTAAGGCATGAGCCTTAGACCTTTATAAAAAACTGATGGTTGTCTGGATGTGATACCATTCCAATTTTACCGTACAACCACAATACCCGAAAATTGGGTAGGGCTTGACTAGAAATTTATATACCTTAGTATGGGTTCCCTTGCGGCCAAGGTCTGAGCTGAGGCTACCTTGTGAAGATTGTCCACCTGTGCAGTATCCAAGATGACGGTTGGTCATGGTTGGGAGGCCAAACTCATAGGAGAGGTGCCTGTACTAGGGCGTGTAATTGAAAGGTTAGGATTGATTATCTGCATACTGAGTATGGTGAATTCAGTAGTGTTCCTGATGGATGTATCGAATGTTGTGGTGAAAGTGTACAATCTCTGCAGAGTGTCAAACTATTCGAATAGCCGCGTCCGCGGTTATGGATAGTTGGAATGGCCATACTGTTCCATCGTCAGATGTTTTCAAAAGGACTTGTGAAATGATTTGTGACTTCGAATTGATCACAACAGTGTGGTGACATGAAATTCAAGTTCCCACCTAGGTGTTATAAAACTTTCAACTAGTTTTATTTGCTTCTGAACTTAGTAGAGGTAAATCTGGCTTTTTGCAAAACAACCCTAGATCTTAGTATATCCTATTCAAAACCACTTCACTTGTTAGTATTAGTTTGCGAGTACTTAAAGAGCACTCATGGCTTTGTCCCTGGCTATTGTTGTGGCCAGACTATGAACCGGAGTATCAGGAGGACGGACAGCAGAAAGGTTACGACAACTAGGATCATCTCCCATCGTCAGCAGTGCCTGTGACCCTGAAGATAGAGCTTCGCCTACGCTATCGTTACTATTACGTTATTCCGCTGCTTAAATTGTATTAAGAACTGGATCATGAGATCCGTATTTGTCTAAGACCTTATGTATGGTTTGTAATGGATGATGTACTGTGATATTCAATCTGTTATGTCTCGCAAAAATGGTAATCCTGGGATTGCGATGTATGGCATAACAGGCATCTGTGATTAAAAATCTGGGTGTTGACTCACACTGAAAAGGGAGGTGTTTATACCTCCTACAGCAACAATCTTCATCAAAGCAATAAGTAACATTATAAGTAGAGCACACGTCTCTAGCAATAGTATTCAACTTATCAATTTGTTCCCATAAGTGTTTCCCTTTTTGTGACAAACGGTGTTCCTTACAATAATACTTTTGTTCTTCTGTGAACCCACCTTACTAATAAGCACTAGTTTCAAAGAATCCATCCATTGATGGAAAGCATGACCAAGCAAGGCAATGACAGACCAGCAACTAGAGTAGGAACTAATTTTTTTGTGTTTTTGAATAAAGAAAGCAAACCAAACTAAACTAATTTTTTTGGAGTTTTTGAAAAGAGGCAAACAAAACCAAGCAAAAGAAACTAAGCAAACTAAAATCAAAGTAAAGAGAAATTAAGTGGAGGACTCCCCTAGTGAAGACATCCTTAGCCTCCCCGGCAACGGCACCAGAAAAAGCTTGATGATGACTCCTTAACGGGAAGTCTGTTGGGAACCCCAAGATCAACGTGTGAAGCAGCACAGCAGCAAGTTTTCCCTCAGTAAGAAACCGAGGTTATCGAACCAGTAGGAGGAAGGAAACGTCACACAGGTGTTGCAAGCAACGTGGAGACCTGCACAACACAAACTCAAGACTTTGCCCCAACGAACAATGAGGTTGTCAACCTCACTGGTTTGCTGTACCAAAGGATTAAACTTATGGTGTGGAAGGTAATGGTTTGCAGTAAGTAAACAAGTAACAGTGGAAGTATCAATGGTAAAGATTGGACCGGGGTCCATAGTTCACTAGAGGTGCTCTCCTTAGATAAACAACATGGCATGAAGGGTAAAAAAATTATATCAGGGCAATTGAAAGGAACTGACCAAGGCATAACAATGCAATACTAGTCAAAAAGATCCTATGAGATTCAATTGGGAAATACAACAATATACATAGACTGCCATCCAACTGCATCTATGACTAGAAGTCCACCTTCAGGTTATCATCCGAACCCCCTACAGTATTAAGTTGCAAGCAACATACAACTGCTTTAAGCAAAGTGTGTAAGGTAAACAATCCACTTGTTCCATGAATAAGAGACCGTTGTTTTATCCCTAGTAGCAATAGCACATCTACAACCGAAGAGATTTTTGTCACTTCCCTTGGAAACTAGAGGCGTGAACCCACTATCGAGCATAAATACCCCCTCTTGGAGTCACTAGCAACTACTTGGCCAAGATAGCTACTAACAACGGAGATCATGCAAGATCACAAATAACACATACATGATAGAATCATAAAGACAAAACCATTAATCAATCTGACATAATAATCTCAATATCCATCGGATCCCCGCAAACACAACATCCATGATTACAAATAGATTAGATCTTGATCATGAACGGAGCTCATAAGATCTATACATGAAAGCACAAAGGAGGAGATAGAACCATCTGGCTACTACATGGAACCATAGTCCAAGGTGGAACTACTCACGCATCATACCGAAGGGAAGGACTCCGGGATGATCTCCCCTCCGGCAGGGTGCCGGGAAGAACTTCAGATCCCCCCGATCTAGGGACGATGGTGGCGGCGGCTACAGAAGTTTTTGTGGAATATTGATCGGGTACTTAGGGTTTCTGCATCGAGGCTTCTTATAGGCGAAGAGGCGAGGCTAGGAGGTGGCCAGGGGCCCCACACCCTACCCAGGCATGGGGCAGGACCCACCCGCACCTAGGGGGGTCTGTACGCCCTGGCTTGCGTCTCCGTCTCGTCTTCTGGATTCTTGTTCCCCACAGAAAGTTATTGACTTTGGCTTTTCTTGCGTCCAATTCTGAGAATATTGATTTTCTACCTTTCTGGAACCAAAAACAGAAGAAAACAGGCAACTGGCACTGTGGCAACTTGTTAATAGGTTAGTTCCAGAAAATATATAAAAACACCTCAAAGTGTAGACAAATCAAAGCAAAGTAGATACTAAACAAGCATGGAGCATCAAAAATTATAGATATGTTTCCGGCGTATCACATGCTGGGTAAAGAAATTACAGCAGGGCAATTGACAAGACTGAGAAAGGCATAACAATGCAATACTAGACATTCATGATCCTATGAGATTTGATTGGGCAATACAACAAGATACATAGACCGCCATCCAACTGCATCTATGACTAGTAATCCACCTTCAGGTTATCATCTGAACCCCCTACAGTATTAAGTTGCAAGCAACGGATAACTTCTTTAAGAAAAGTGTATAAGGTAAACAATCCACTTGTTCCATGAACAAGAGACTGTTGTTTTCTCCCTTGTAGCAACAACACATCTACAACCTTAGAGATTTCTGTCACTTCCCTTAGATTAAATAGAGGCATGAACCCACTATCGATCATCAATACTCCCTCTTGGAGTCACTAGCATCTACTTGGCCAAGATAGCTACTAGAAATGGATAGCATGCAAGATCACAAATAACAAAGACATGATAGAATCAATAAGACAAAACCATTAACCAATCTGTGTAACATCCCAAAAATCATGTTTCAAACTCATGCATATCATCCATGCATCCATGAGCATATAAATTTCATTTCAAACAAGTCATTTCAAAACAGAAGCATATATGCTTATTATTTCATGTAAAGTTTTCTCTAGCCTTAGTGCTATTTTCCAATGAGAAGAGTACTTGTTTTGTTCAATAAGGTTTGAATTCAAACTTAGGCACTTTCCAAAGCTTGAGCAAAATTTTCAAAACAAAATGAGTAAATAAAACCAATATTATGCCTATAGTATATATCACATAAAGGCTTGGTTTTATTTTTATTTCCAATTGATCAAAGTGTTTTGAGTAAACAGTAGTGTTTGACACACATTTGAGTGCAAGGTTTGCAGTATAAAAACCTAGAGAAGATTTGAATTCAAACTCATTTGATTTGGAGTTGAAAATCATTTCAGAAAAATCAAACAGAAAAAGAAAAAGGATAAAAGAGAAAAAAATAAGCCAAACAACCTATCTGGCCCAACTAGCCCAGCAACCCCCCCCCCCCCCCCCCCGCGCGAAACGTTTTATTCACTCACACCCGCACCCGCTAGGTCCCTGACAGACTGGACCCACTCCCTCTCTGTTTCTCTCGCTGACAGCCGCGGCCCACACGGCGTCATCGTCTCCACCCCGACGACATGTTCTTCCCCAATTCACGTCGTGTGTTTCCTGGTTTGATTCGCGTCGTCAATTCGCGTTGATTGCAGGAGTAAATCACGCCCCCGTCTTGCCTACTTAAACCCCCTCTGCCCCCTCTCCATTTTCCCCCAGACTTCGAGCATAGAGCGCCCCCAGGCTGCCCGTGAATACCCTTGCACCGCCGCAGACAGAGCTCACTCCGGCGACCAATCCCGGTGAGCCCCGTGCGCCCCTTCTTCTCTAGTTCTTGCAGACAGCTTCGCAACTTCTGTAAGGGTCCCAACCTTTAATAAGGTAGAGTCCCCTGTGTTTACAATGCTAGTCTCTGGATCAATAGCTAGCATCCACAGTTAAGACGTAATATCAAGAAACAAAGGTCATAATATAACTTTATAACCAGAAATAACATAATTTTATTACATCTTACATAGCTCATTTGGCTATTACATTACATTGCAGCGAAATAACTATAAGCATGGGGTCCTTCATCTTCAAAGTGCCACAGGCAGACATGTTGGTTGTAGACTTTGTGATCCTAATCAACACACTTCACTAAATCAATCAAACCTGCAACATACAAGTTACAGCCACAAGGGTCAATACATTTGAATTGTATTGGCAAGTGATACTATGGTAGTATAGTGGAGTCTATTATCTATATGCATTTGGCTAAGTGGAGTTGAGGCTTGCATTGCTCAAAATAGATTTTCCTTATCATTTTGAAAATACTAAGTTTTTGCTTTGACAAAATCATTTTTCTCAATCAAGATTGAAGATCCTTTAACCCTTGTTCAAACCACAAGATTTTACTTAGAAAATTGGAGTGATGAGATTCTTGATTGCTTCCATGTCTTGATGCTCAAATTGTCCTTTACCAGGGACATGGCTAAGTACTTAGATTTTACACTCTGCAGAGGTGGTGCACTTTCCCCACAAAACTTGGTTTCACCAAGACAAGATCTTTCAGAAGCCTTCTCTTAGACCAAAATGGACGCGTTCCAACCTATCAAACTCTACCACCCACTGTCCATATGGCTAAGTTCTTGCAACCTATATGATCCAGGCAGAGCCCATAATGCCAAGTGGCTGCACTTGAAGCTTCTCAACATTTGACATGTCAAATCTCTTTGTTCCTGGGTGGCCATCCACAAGTGAGATACACAAGGTAAACCATAGACATGGGCCTTGTGAACCACTCAACCAAAATCCACCAAGCAATTACCATTCCACCCAGGTGATTCATTAACTTAGTTGTTTTATTAAACAAAAACACAAGTCCTCAGACTTAGAAATTTTCCATAGTGTGAATATATATTCCACCCTTGTTTTCTATTAGCTAGGCTAAGCTTGATAGTAGTAGGAATCTTAACTTAGGAAATTTTCTACTAAGGTTTCATCTACTAGGTTTTCCTATAGCAAGGTTTATACTTAGCAAAATTCCATGCAAGTTTTACTTAGGGAAAATCACTAATGCATACTGAAAGTAATGGGACAAAAAGTATGAAGCATCACTTGCCGTTTTGGTAGAGGGTATAAGTTCACTCCTTGTCTTTGCAACAATCACACTCTTCAAGTCACTACAAATCAATCAAGCAATGCACAATCTCAATCTACCAATCAAGCAAAACATCACATAAAATGACAAAGTCAAAGTAATGCATGCAAGCATGCCAAGCTTTGTTTTATTTGAAAAAGTGGTTCCTAATGGGTCATAAACATTTGAAAACACCTATTGGGCATTTTGTAAAGTGGCAAAGTCATTTGCAAAGGATTTCATTTCCTAAACCATTTTCAAAACAAAGTATCATTTTATGTGGTGTAGAAATATTTTTACTAAGGCATTAATATATAGGGTTCACCAAATATGTTTTCAAACCATAAAACTTGGTGTTTGGGGTCAGAGAGTTTAAAACAAAACATTTCCCAAAAGTTTTCTTCCAAAACCATTTTTAATAAATAAACCACATTTCTATTTGACTAGAAATGGTTTTAAATAAAAGAATCATTCTTTTCTTTCACCAAATACATTTTTGAAACCACAAAGTGTTTCCTATGGTCAGTAGGTTCAAATCAATCCAATTTCCAAAGATTTTATCCCCAAATTCATTTTTAAACAATTTTCACATCCTTAACAAGCATACAAATGTTTCTACAAAAACAATCATTTTACCAGAGGCTTTTTACTAAACAAATGGCATGGTTGGCTAGGGCTTGTTCCACTGATTCCAACGATATAAAGTTTGTAATTTTTGGACGTGTGGATCAAAAGTTGTGCAATTTACAAAATTGGAACTCTAATAGAAAGTTTTCTGTCTTTTAAATCAAACAGAGGCCACGTGGCTGTTCCTGATTCGTCAATACCCTTTCGGTTGGATCGACTGCTCTGGTGCGTTGGATCAAGTCAGATCGTGCGGTGCGCAGATGCCACTTACCCTTTCGCCTAGCTTCTATCCTAGCCACTAGATCGAGATCGGACGGCTGCTGTGAGCTCGACCCTAAACAAGCGGCGCTGCGGTGGTGGCTGGCGGCGGAGCGGCCAGACGGTGGCGGCGCCGGCGATACAGGAAGCAAGGGTGGTTGGGGAGGTACTCACAGCGTTCCCAGAGGCCTGGGGAAGCTCAAGGTGATGCCGTCTTGTCGAGGGGCGCACTGGACCGGGCTTGATTGCTCGCCGGAGTGGAGCTGCGCCTCGGCCACGCTCAGTCGTCGTCGAGGATGGTGCTATGGATCACTAGGAGGCAAACGAAACGCATGGTCAGACGCGCAAAGGTACGGCGAAGGTGTGTGCGTGAACGAAAGGGGAAGGGGCGGACAGAAACTACCTGGGGCACTCGCCGGAGTTAAACCAGACGGTGGCGGCGCTGGGAGTTGTCGTTGCCGAGGCTCAGGGGCGCGCGCGAGCGAGCTGGTGATGCGGACAGGTCCGCCAGGTGATGGAGATCACGTCTAGGTGCTTGAGGAGGCAAGGGGTGGCGTGAGGCTGCCGGAATTCTTGCCGGAGGGTCGTCGGACAGTGGCGGTGTTTGAGTGAAATTCGTCAGCCTGGGGGCGCACTTGGGGGAGGAGACAGAGGGGAAATGGAGGAGAGTCGCTAGCGTTTAAAGGGGCATGGTCGCTGCGAGTAATGGTGGCCGCATTAAGACGAATTAAGCCTGAGGAATCAACGGCAGGAGCGGGGGAAGAACGGGTCACAGTGGTGGAGACGATGAACAGGAGAGGGTGGGGTCGGCTGGTCAGTGAGAAAGGGAGTGAGGGGAGGGTCCACAAGTCAGTGACTTAGCGGGTGTGAGTTCGAGTGAAATAAAACGCTTCGGCAGAGGGGAATAGGTGGGCTGGACTGGGCTGTTGGGCCAGTTTGTTGGGATGGGTCCTTTTGCTCTATTTTTTTCTGTTCTGAAACTTTTTCTTTTTCCAAATCAATTTCTGTTTTGAATTTCAATCAACTATTCAAACATTCAAACAATTCAAACAATCACCACACTTGTAATGAGTTTTTGGTTCTGTTTATCAACATAAACCAAATCCCAAAATAAAATAATATTTTTATTCTTTTTAGGATCCATTCATTAATTAAATAAAATGGACCTTTAGTTATTTAATCAAATAGGGTTTGATTTATTTAATAAAATCTCCATTTGAAAACCAAATATTATCAAACCCAAATCAGTAGGTTTTATTTGAAAATAAAAGAATACTTGGAGAACTTGTTTTAAAATAAAATAACATTTTTATTTTAGGTTCCATTAATAGTTAAATAAAATGGACCTTAGTTATTAAATCAAATAGGTTTGGTTTTATTTAAATCTTTATTTTGGAATCTAAAATAAACCAAAAACACTTCAGTAGGTTTTAATTGAGAATATAAAATATTTAGAAAACTTATTTAAAATAAATAAATAAGTTTTAGTGTTTATTTAAAAATCGGGAGAACCTTTATTTTTAATAAAACTGGATATTAATAAATCCTCATTATCTTGTTTAAATAAACCTTTATTATTTTGAATCAAAACAAAATGTTTTATATCCAAAAGTTTGGCCAAGGTTTAATTTGGCTTTATAACATAACCTTTATTTATAAATCCACCTTTCCTTTTGAAAACCAAATCCTTTTATTAAAAGATCCAAAATAGTAATTTTAAATATTTTGAAGTTTATTGTTTATTAAACTTTTTAAATCCCTTTAGGATTTTATTTGATCCAAATAGGTTTTGAAAGTTCCCAATTGGATTCAAAAAGTTTCTTCTCACCCTGAATCAACAAAGTTTTATTTTATTCATTTATTTTTCACATTACAAGATTTGGAAAATCTTGGGATGTGACAACTTCCTTGCGCACCTTCTGACACCATTGGTTCATCCTATACTGCCCCAGGTCGTCGTCTTCGTCAAGCACAGCAAGGTCCCGACGACGTCCTCAACTCCGGTGATTAAATTCGGTGAGCCCCGTGTTCCCCTTCGCCTCTGATTCACACGAGCGTGTTCGCCGTAGTCTTGCGCACCTCCTGATGCCTTTTATTTGTGCTAGGGTGACCAGGAGCATCACCAACGTCGCCGTCCGCCCGAGCCCGACGCTGTCAGCAACTCCGACGAGCCCGTGCAGCCGTGTCCGTGCGCCCCTTGCCAAGCCATCGCCAGGTTGAGCATCAGTGCTCGCTACGAGCCCGGTAAGCATCTCCGACGACCCCATAACCCCCTATAGCGCCGCGCCGCCGTAGACAGAGCTCGCCGCCCCCAGATGCCACCGCCAGCGCCGCCCATCTGTGGTCGCTTGGTCGATGACCGTAGGATCTAGATACAGCGCGTATAAACAGATCACTTAACGAAACGGTATGAGTAGATCTGGGCCGTGCAGATTAAGTAGATATAACGGCTTGTGAGCGCGATCCTGTGCGAACCGGTACGCACCAATCAGATTATGACGCGTGGCCAGAGTTTAGGTTTAAAATCAGGATTTGAATCTATTAGTTGTTTGAAATTTTTTTAGCCATAACTTTTGATTCCCACGTTCAAATTTGACAAATTTTATATCAATGGAATCAGGAGAGCAAGCCCTTTCCAAATATGCAATGTGTTTAATGTTTTGTTTCTGTTAAAATGATTTTATTTACAAAAACATGTGTAGGCCTATTTTGTGTATATAAATTATTTGAGAAATGTTTTAGTGTTTAAATAAATGTTGTTTGGCAAGTTTTGAACTTGTTTATGAACCAGTACTATACACTTGACTTGTTGAGTTTAGAAAATTATCACATATCATATTGCATGCATCCATATATTTTTGCTTGTAATTATTTGGTATGTGATTTGTTGCTATGATTCTATGTGTAGATTTTGGTGCCAATAGTGATTGTGATTGTGAGGAGTGTAGCTACTCTCCAAACTACCAAGGCAAGTGGTGCTTCATGATATTTTTATCCCTATGTTTTCTACTAAGCATTAGAAATATTTTGCTAGTCTTGCATGTTATATTTTGCTTATATACTATGCTTGGGAAATCCTAGTAGTTGTAGAATTGCTAGAAATTTCTAAGTTAAGATGCTTATCTATGCCATGCTTAGCCTAGCTAGTAGCAACCAAGGGTGGTGAAATATACATGCTATGATGAAAATATTTCTAAGTCTTTGGACTTGTGTTTTGCCTAATAAAACAACTAAGTGAATGAATCACCTGGGTGGAATGGAAGGAATGGTTTATGTTGAGTGGTTACACAAGGCCCATTTCTATGGTTTACCTTATGTATCTCACTTTTGGAAAGCCACCCAGTAACAAAGGGATTTGAGAGGCCAAATGTTAAGAAGCTTCTAGTGCAGCCACTTGGAAATATGGGCTCTGCCTGGATCACATAGGTTGCTAGAACTTAGCCATTTGGACAGTTGGTGGTAGTGGGATGATAGGTTGGAACGCGTCCATTTGGTCTAAGGAAAGGCTTCTGAAAGGTCCTGTCTTGGTGAAAATCAAGTCTGGTGGGGAAAGTGCACAACCTCTGCAGATGGAAGAATCTAAGTACTTAGCCATGTCCCTGGAAAAGGACAACTTGAGCATCAAGACATGGAAGCTATCAAGAATCTCCTCATCCCAATTT
The DNA here is from genome assembly GCA_916181665.1 of Avena sativa. Classification (NCBI taxonomy): domain Eukaryota; kingdom Viridiplantae; phylum Streptophyta; class Magnoliopsida; order Poales; family Poaceae; genus Avena; species Avena sativa. The sequence goes on along the minus strand of OV702285.1, from coordinate 143,163,890 downwards.
CTAAGTAAAACTTGTGGGTGAACAAGGTTGAAGGACCCCAATGTCTATTGGTGGTTCCTTGGGAAAAGTTTTTGACAAAGAAAAACTTAGTGATTTCAACTAATAGGCAAAACCTATTTTGAGCAAAGCAAGCCTAAGCTACACTTAGCCAAATTGCATATAGTATCTAGTCCACCAAAATTATACTAAGGTATCACTTGCCAATACTATTCCAATGTATTGACCCACTGTGGCTGTAACTTGTGATGTTGCAGGTTACTCTGATGAGGATTAGGATTCATGAGTCTACACTCAACATGTTTGCCTGTGGCACATGAAGATGAAGACTTTTATCTATTTACTTATTTAAACTCTTGTACTAGGCCTGTGGCCTTGGAGTTGTAAAGACTATGTTGTCTCTGGAATGACTGTAATAATGACCTTTGTTTCTGTGTACTTCATCTTAAAACTGTGGATGCTAGCATTGATCTAGGGACTAGCATTGCAATCACAGGGATCCTTTTCCTTTATAAAGGAGGGATCTTACAGATGGTATCAGAGCACTGTGTTGCCTGTAGGATTATGACCCTAGGATTGGAAACCACTAAGGAAAAAATTTCAACAACTTCTACACTTGTCTATTCTTCTCGTAAGCTTTTCTAATCTTCTTTCTCATCTCTATTTGTAGATGAACTCCATCAACGAAGCCGTAAGGAAAGGACCACTCATGAAAATGACTTTGGAGTGTGAGACAGAATTTCCCAAGGCTCTCATGGACCTCATGGTTGCAATGGAAATACATGGTGCAGCTGTGTACAAAGGTTTTCCTGTGATGGATGAAGGAGTTGAGTACTGGTGGGTGCAACTTCACTTGTATAAAAACAAGGAAGACAACCACAAAGAATCAGGGTTCTGCATGTTCACCAATTCAGTGGTGCACACTACATTCTTTGATTCAGCAAGGGATGCAGCTTGGAAGACCATCAAAGAACTTGGTGATAGAGTCAAGTGCAGAATGCTCAACATCCAAAATGACCTAAAGGAAGAGAAGAAACATACCCAAGAGTTGGAGGCTACCAACCAAACCTTAAGAGGAGACATTATAGACTTAGTAATGGAGTCATGTTCTCAAGATAGACTGACTGCTTCTAGAAATATTGTGTTAGCCAACATATCTAGTGAGATAGGATTGTAAGCGTATTTCGTTAGTTGGACCACCACTTATCACCTTATTTTCCAAATGTTGCTTAAAATAAGTTGAACCTTGGTTGTTGTAATGGATCCATGTATGCCATGACTTGTGTGTTTTGATTTCCAAAGATATGCATGTGATGTTTTGCCTTGTGTTTTATCTTAAATTGTGTTGTTTCTAACTTTTTCTATCTTATAAATAGATGCCTAATGTTACCATCAGCACTGTTGAGGAGTTCCAGGGAACTCGCTTTGGTCCTCGTATTATTGAGCTCACTAGTTTGCTCAATCTCCCTCTTCCTACCATCATGGTGCTTCCCCTCACCAAGTTTGAGAGGAAAGAAATTTGGGGTTTCAAGGTCAATCAGCCCGGACGCCAGACTGAGCCTACCACGGAGGCTATCATCTTCAAGCTCATGCACGATGACAAGGAGAGAGGCCTAGAGGTAGTCATGCAGGACTTGATTGGGCGTCTGTTAGGGAGACACTCTTGACAGGTTAGAGGTACTCACTTCCACGTCTTCGGTAGACGTGATGAGGATGGAGAGGCCATCGACTTCGAGGACACTTCGAGGGAGACAGCAGAGCCGATTCGCCTATACCTCCAGGACTTAGAGGTTATTCTTAGGCACGTGGACACTGATAGGACCAACGTCATGCTTAGCAATGACGAACTCCAGGTGCAGCTTCGTGAGAAGGACAAGCTCTTCGCGGAGCAAGATGAGATAGTCAAGGAGATGGAGGCAAAGTTCGAGAGCCAGGACAGAAAGTTCAAGAGTCAGGAGAAGCGAGTCCAAGATAGGAACAAGAGGATTCGGGACAAGACTGAAGAACTACAGGCCAAGGACTTCGAGCTCGAGCATCAGCAGACTGTGATTGAGAGTCTTCGTTCTCAGAAGAGGGCTCTCAAAGCCAAAGTAGAGACCTTGACCACCAATGTCGAGGAATACAAGACCGCTATGGAGAATGAAGGTCTTACCTTTGTTGAGGAGGAGGTTGATGCCGAGGAGTAGTGATGACTACTCATTTATCATTTATCTATCATACTTTAGTTGAGTCGCAATGACCATCCAACATGTGGATGGCTTGCTATTGGTGTGTTTACTTTGCAAACTTGTTATCTTGTTGTTGAACCTTTATTATTGTGATGCATGCTTCGTGTTTGTTTATGTGATGTATTGTGCATGATAGCATCTATGGGTATCTCATTCTTATCTCTATTGAACAAACCACAGATGTCTCCCCGTCGTGCAAATCCCAACCCCAACAACAACAACATCACCCCTGAGATGCAGCAAATGATGACAGCTCAGACTCAGCTGATGCAAATGATGACTATGTTCATCTAGAACCAGAACAACAAAAACAACAACAACAACAACAACAACAACAACAACAACAACAACAACAACAACAACAACAACAATAAAAACAATAATAACAACAACAACAACCCACCGGGTTTTGACATGCTTACCAGGTTCTTGAGATTGAGGCCAGAAAAGTTCTCAGGAACAACTGATCCCATGGTAGCCAATGATTGGCTACGCTCTGTGAACAAGGACTTGGTAACAGTTGGCTATACTGATGAAGAGAAAGTCAGATTTGCAGCTCACTTGTTGGAAGGACCAGCAGCCACTTGGTGGGATAACTTCCAAATCACCACTCCCATTGAGGATGTGACATGGGCTATCTTTGAAGATGGTTTTCGTACTGCTCACATCTCATCCGGAGTGATGAGTTTGAACAAGAAAGAGTTCCATAATCTGAAGCAGCGCCACCGCAGCGTGGCTGAATATATTGAGGAGTTCAACAATCTGGCATGTTATGCACCAGATGAAGTTGACACTGATGCTAAGAGGAAGGAAAAGTTTCTTGAAGGGCTGAATGATGAACTGAACTTGCAGCTATCAGTGGCCTATGTTCCCACATACCAGTCTCTTTGTGATAAGGCTACTATTTTGGAGAACAAAATGAAGCAAGTTGAGAGTAGAAAGAGAAAGCACTCAGACAAGCACAACTCGGGATCGTCTCACAAGCGTTCCCATTATGATGATAGTGGAAGCTCAGGATCCCACAAGCATGGGAAATTCAACAAACACCACAACAACAACCATCATCATGACAACAAGCATCACCGTAGTCATGACAATGACAAGTACAAGAACCACAAGGGTGGATATAAGAGCCACCACAGTGGAAGTGGAAGTGGCAGTGGAAGCCAGCCTGTCAAGAAGGACATTAGTCAGGTTGAGTGTTTCAAGTGCAAGAAGATGGGACATCATGCAAATGAATTCCCAGAAAAGAAAGTTGAAGGACCCAACAAGCCTAACCCTTTTCAGAAGGGACAAGTGAACCACATCAATGTGGAGGAAATCTATGAGGAGCCCGATGCTGTTGCTGGTAAGTTCAAACTCAATTCTGTTCCAGCATTTGTTCTCTTTGATACTGGTGCATCTCATTCATTCATATCAAGAGCATTTGTTGAAAGAAATGAACTACCGGTAGAAACTATTGGGTGTCCTATAAAATTAAGTTCTCCTGGCGGAGAAATGATAGTGAATTCAGGATGTCATGATCTAGTCATAGAGTTTGGGAAGTATAAGTTTCCCGTTAACTTGATAATCCTAAACTCCCAAGGATTGGATGTCATTTTGGGAATGGACTGGATGACTAAACACAAAGGAGTGATAGATTGTGCCAACCATACTGTCTCACTCACAACTCCAGAAAATAAAAGGATCAGATTCAAGACCAATTTTGAAGAAAAAAGGAGTAAGCTAAATTCTCTTAAGGGGGTTAGCATAGACAGTGTGCCAATTGTGAGTGAATATCCGGATGTGTTTCCGGAAGAATTGCCGGGAGTGCCACCAGATAGAGATGTGGAGTTCCTTATTGATTTGCTACCAGGATCTGGACCAATAGCAAAGAGACCGTACAAAATGTCAGTTGATGAACTGAAAGAACACAAGAAACAACTTGGAGAGCAATTGCAGAAAGGATTTATTCAACCAAGTTCTTCATCTTGGGGAGCCCCAGTTTTGTTTGTGGAGAAGAAAGATAGAAGTCAAAGGTTATGCATAGATTATCGTTCCCTCAATGAGGTGACTATCAAGAACAAATACCCTTTGCCAAGAATCAATGATTTGTTTGATCAGCTTGAAGGAGCTTGTGTATTCTCAAATATTGACCTTCGGTTAGGTTATTTCCAACTCAAGATAAGAGAACAAGACATACCTAAAACAGCTTTCACCACAAGGTATGGATTGTACGAGTATACCGTGATGCCATTTGGTTTGACCAATGCACCAGCATACTTCATGAATATGATGAACAAGGTGTTCATGGAATTTCTTGATAAGTTTGTTGTCGTTTTCATCGATGACATTTTGATCTACTCCAAGAGCAAAGAAGAACATGAAGGACATTTGCGTTTGATACTTGAGAAGCTTAGAGAGCATAAACTTTATGCCAAATTCAGCAAGTGTGAATTCTGGTTGAATGAAGTTGGATTTCTTGGACACGTTGTGTGAGGAGATGGTGTTGCAGTTGATCCTGCTAAAGTTTCGGCTGTAACTGAATGGGAATCTCCCAAATCAGTGAAAGAAGTTCGTAGTTTCCTTGGCTTAGCAGGTTACTACAGAAGATTCATTGAGAATTTCTCCAAGGTAGCTAAGCCTATGACAGAATTGCTAAAGAAAGACAAGAAATTTGCTTGGTCTGAAGGTTGTGAACTCAGCTATCAAGAATTGAAGAAGATACTTGTGACAGCACCAGTCTTATGTCTGCCAGATTTGGAAAAAGATTTCCAAGTATATTGTGATGCATCCCATCATGGTTTGGGTGCAGTACTTATGCAAGAAGGAAAAGTTGTGGCTTATGCCTCGAGACAACTCAAAACTCATGAAGTAAACTACCCTACTCATGATTTAGAGTTAGCCTCTGTTGTCCATGCACTCAAAACATGGAGACACTATCTTTTGGGAAAGCGATGTGAAGTGTTCACTGACCACAAGAGCTTGAAGTATATCTTCACCCAGAAGGAAATTAACATGAGACAAAGAAGATGGCTAGAACTCATCAAGGACTATGACTTGAGTTTTCAATACCACCCCGGTAAAGCAAATGTTGTAGCGGATGCTCTAAGCCGTAAGGTTTTTGTGAATAGCCTCACTAAGGGAGAACTGCCAGATGATCTGTGTGCCCAATTTAGAGACCTCAGATTGGAGACCTCAGACTGAAGGTGAGATGAAGTGGATGACCAGGGATGTGTACCTTACCGCTACTTGGGCTGAGTTTGTTGAGCTTCTGGGCTATCCCATTCAACCTGGACGCGGGGCGAATGGTTGGCGTGTTCATGGTCCTACTGCTGCTGATCCTGAGGTTCTGGAGCCTCTCTACATTGAAGGATGGGGAAGTGTTGGGTTTGTGAATCATCTGTTGCCAGCTTATGACATTATGCGCAGGGTGTACTTGAACACCATCTCTCCAAAAGCTGGCAACTTTGATCAGTTTCATGGATATCAGGTTGACCTCATGCATCAGACCCATCTTCGCCAAGACACTGACAGGTCAATGGATGTTATGCACTTCATCTACTCAGAGATGTGGGGGGCTCTCATCGAAAAGCACTCCTGCATCTATGCTCCCTACATTCAAACTCTCATCAATCTCAAGTGGCTCGAGAAGACTGGCACTCACTTCCCTCAAGACAACATTACCATTCATGAAGAGAAAAGGCTCCGTGTGAGTAAGCACCAGAAGCCTCGTACTCAGGAAGAAAAGGAAGCTGCTCTCAAGAAGACTCAAGATGTTGCTAGTGGTCCCTCCTCTGCTCCGGGTGGCTCTAGTGCTGGTGGTCCTTCTCTTCAGAGGCAGCCATCTTGGGCAAAGAAGTTGCTTGGGAAAGTAAAGAAGACTTTCTGCTTTCTGCAGGACCGCGAGTATCAGGCTTATGTTGATCAGCGTCACAACGTTCAGTGCCAGAAGGCCATCATGACAGCCCTCAATATTCCTTGCTCACCGGTCTCTAGCTCTGTCACTGCTCCCAAGGAGGATTGGGTTCGCACCAACTACAACTGGTCTGAAGATGAGTCTGAGGAGGAGGTCACTGATCCGCATGAGTCTTCTCATCCTTCCCCTTCTCATGGCTAGGACGAGTAGTTTGATCTCTTCTTCCTTTTTGGTGTCTCGATGCCAAAGGGGGAGAAAGATGTCTATTAGGTTGTCTACGGGATTTGCATGGGTTGAGTCGCGAGCCTGTTCTTGCCTTTGATCTTTTCTTACTCGCGAACTCTTTAGTTTATTTGTGTGCTTGTGGTTTTATGTCCGTGAACTTATGTGTGCTTGTGGACCATGTGGTATGTTATGTTTGAGACTATGTGGTATCTCTATGTGATATCTTTGTGGTATCTTATACTTTGCCGTGAGTGTGGTATCTTATTGTCATCTCTTGGGATGTTGCTATGGTGGTGGAGCCTCATTGCTCTTGTTATTATTATTACTCTGTTTGTCTCCACCACTTTTGGTTGGTTCTGGTATGATCTCTATCCCTTTTTGTACTTGTGCTATCTTTACAATTGTTAGGGGGAGCCTCCGTGTATGTGTGCTAGTTCAGTCCTTAGGGGTCTTCTCTCTACCTTGCACACATACAGGGGGAGCCTGTCCCGTCCATTGCAAAGATTGCTTTGTTTCTATGCAAATCTGTGGGATTGTCATCTAACACCAAAAAGGGGGAGATTGAAAGGACTATATCTTCCCATCATGTTTTTTGGTGTTAAATGACAATCCCAACCATGTTTTTAACTGTGCTCTTGAGTTTCAGGGGAAACGTCGTTGTTGTCTCATTCTATTGTGATGGATGCTCTCTTGTGATCTTTTGAAGACGGTGGCCTTTTTTAGTCTTCTTCTAGTTTCTTTCTGGTTGATGTTTTTAGGTCACCGTACTATTAAGCGGGGGTGCATGTTGGAGGGCTGTGGTAAATCACTTGTTTTTGCACAAACCTATATGCACAGCCATCCCATTATTCCGTGAGAGAGAGCGTTTTCCTGCTCTGTTGGGGCCTTTTGTGTCTCACCGGAACTTCCGGTCATAGACCGGAAGTTCCGCTCAAACCTTTTTCTGCAGGCTGTTCTGCAGTTTCTTCCGACGCTAGTTCCGCCCAAGTTCCGGTGGCGGTTCAGTAACCTTCTGTGTTGAAGTGTGCTATTTGCCGGAACTTGGCCGGAACTTGACCGGAACTTGCTCGGAACTTTTCCTGGCAAAAGTTCTTGAGCGGAACTTCCGCCTGAAGGCCGAAACTTCCGGTCAGACTCGCTTCGCGACCCAAAAGTTCCGCCCCTGTTCCGTCCCAAGTTCCGGTGAAGGCTCAGAAAGTTTCTGTTTTGAAGCGTGCTATTTGCCGGAACTTGATCGGAACTGGCTCGGAAGTTCACCGGAACTTCCGGTCTGCTTTGACCGGAACTTCCGGTTGCGCTTCTGGAGCGGGCGTCAACGGTCTGATGACCGTTGGAGCCAGGCTCAGGCGGAACTTCCGGCCTCTCACCGGAACTTCCGGTGAGGTCGCGGGGGCTGTAACGGTTCAGTGCGAGGGGGGCCTATTTAAGGCACCCCTCTTCTTCCTCCCACTCTCTCTCGAATTTTTCTCTCTCCTCCATTAATGCTTGAGCTTCACCTCACTAGATCTCTCTCTCTAGCCACTCAAACGACCTGATCTTTTGAGAGGTGAGGGAGGAGACCTAGATCTACACTTCCACCAAAGAAGAATTGATTTCCCCCACCCATCCTTTGTGGATCTTGTTACTCTTGGGTTTCTTGGAACCCTAGACGGTGTAGGGCATCCCCGGAGCTGAAGCATGTGTTGTAAAGCTTCGAGGTGTCGTTGAGGGCCTCCAATTGAGTTGTGGATCCTCCCCCTCAACCTTGGTGTAAAGGTTTCGGTTGGCGCCTTCAAGGTCACCGGTTAGTGGATTGTGAGGCCTCCTTTGTGGGGGAGCTCACCGGAGAAGAAGGTGAGGCCTTTGTGGCGCTCGGGTGACCTTGTGTGGCCCCGACACCTCTCCAACGTAGACGTAGCTCCTTGGGAGTGAACTACGGGAATTACATCTCCGTGTCCCCTCGCCGGTTACTTCGTTCCCTTCCTTTATTCCTTGCTATTTACTGTTTTTGTGGTTTGTGTTCGCTTTCTTGCATTTAGGTTGCTCACTTAGTTGCATCTCTAGATAACTTCCTTTCTCGTTGAGCCTAAAAGTGTGAAACAAATTAAAATTGGTAGACGCCTATTCACCCCCCCCCCTCTAGTCGTATCAAGTCGGTACTTTCAATTGGTATCAGAGCCAAGGCTCTTACTTCGGGCTTTACCGCCTAAGAGACTATGGCCGACGAAGGGGGTAGTGAAACTGAAAAAGCCAAGAACTTGGCCACTATGGATGACCTCAAGCAATTGGAGTCATCCATGATGTCCAAGTTCGAGGAAATGATGACACTCTTGCAGCCTCTCAAGCCAAACCCCATGGTTACTGTTGACACACCCCAATCGAACGAGGTTCCTCCCACCGTTACGGTGTCCGCCCCCGGGGTAACTCCCGCAGCTGCCACCACTCACTTGGGACTTGGTTTTGTTGCTCAAACCTCTACCAAGGTTCCAAGTGAGAACATCGAGGAGCCCGAGAACCCAACTTCCAAAGGGGATAACGGAGGAAAGGACTACTTGGCGGTACCCCCACCGCCGAAGTATACTCCGGATCCACCCATTCCCATGCCACACATTATACCTCAAGGAGCACCACCCATGCTAGATACGTCTAATTTTGCCAATTGGCAATATCTAATGCGCTCACATATTTCCAGCTCATCCATTGAGTTAATGAGGATTGTGGAGGATGGATTCTCTCCATTTGACCCAAAGAAGTTGACACGAGGTGAAGTGGTGGACAAGCAACTCAATGCTACAGCTTTGGGAATGATTCAAAAGGCCTTGACTCCAAAGGATTTTGCTCACATTCGCCAATTTGACACTACCAAGGGAGCTTGGGATCAACTCACCGAGCTCTTTGTTGGGAACGCTAGCATCCAAAGCTCAAAGTTTGATGAGATCAACAACGAGTGCGATGGTTTTGCAATGCAAGATGATGAGACTCCTGAAGACATGTATAGGCGCCTTAAGGTCCTTTGTTCCACTATGAGGGACCTCGGGGCTCACTATGTTGATGACAAGTTTATGAAGAGGAAGTTCATTCAAGCTCTTCTTCCATTTGAAGAACAAAAGCTCAACTCTATCAAAGGAAGAACCAACTTTCACTTAATGACCTCCCAAGAAGTCTTGAGTGAAGTAATTGCCATGACGATTGCTAAGAAGAATGCGGAGTCCGCTCGAGCTAGAGCCATTGGATCAACAAAAGTGAACCTTTCTTTGAAGGCCAAGGCTATTGAAGTTGATGATGATGATACATCAAGTGAGTGGTCTCAAGAAGATCTCAAATGTGCCTTCAACGAACATCTCGCTCTCGCTTCAAGGGCCTTTTGGAACAAGTCCGGATTCAAGTCAAGATCAAGGGATAACTCAAGATTCAACTCACCCAACAAGTCTCCCAAAGCAAGATCGTGCTACAATTGCAACGACAAGAGTCACTTTGTGGACAAGTGTCCCTTTGAGAACCGTGAAGACAATGGTGGTCGCCTCATTCGCAAGGTCAAGTCAAGATCTCCTCATCCCATAAACAAGAACTACACCGTCAAGAACGCCACTAACAAGGAACGAGCAATTGTGGTCCATGAAGAATATCTTTCGGGCACGGATGAAGATGATGATGATGATGAAGGTCATGGTGGAGAGATTGTGGGGGTTGCTGCTATTGCCACTACCTCAACTCCACGTCTATCCCTCTTCGACTCGCCAAATGAAAATGTCATCTCCTCCAACCAAAAGTGCTTCATGGCCAAGGCCACCGAGGTATCACCAAAACCCACTCCTCAACCCATCTCTAGTGAGCCTTCCTCTCTTGATCTTGTTGGTCTAGAGGTGAAGAAAGAGATGATTGACATGTGTGAATTTGTTGCTACCTTAGATGAAGAAACTAAAAACTGCTTTGAGTCCTTACTTGCACAACTTGAAAATGCTAGAGATGCCTTAGATGAAAAAAAAGAACTTCTTGACTTGCTAAGTAAAAATGAAAGAGACGCCGCTGATGAAATTGCCTCTCTCACTCAAAGTCTTGAGGATGAACAAAACATGAGAATTAATCTTGAAGAAAATGTGTCTAAGCTTGTAGATGATCATAACAACACTTTGACCTCTACAATTAAAGAACGTGACCATGCTCTTGCTTTGATTAAGGTTCTCAAGAAAGAAAATGCTGAGTTTGTAGGTGGTCATGATAAGACTCAAGAGGAGCTTGAGAAACTCAAAAGGGAACACAAAGCCTTGGAGAGTAAATTCTCAAGTCTTTTTGAGGCTCATGAACAGCTTCAAACTCAATCAACTTGTGATCTTTCTAAGTCTTCCGCTGTGCAAATTATAGACTTGTCTAGCTCTCCTAACCCTTGTTGCAAGCATGAGCATCTCATAGAGGAGGTCAAGGTTTTGAAGGATCAACTTGCCAAGACTAAGAATAAGAAGAAGAAGAACAAGAAGAAGAAAAAGAACAAGGGCATGGCCCAAGGAGTTCCAAATGGCCTAACCCTCTTGCAAAGTGACAACTTTGCCGGAAAGAACAATCCCTCTTATATTCTTTGCAAATCTTATGATGGTCATGTATATGCTAGATATGTGGGGACATCTTACACGCATGATTATCATTGGGCCATTTGGGTGCCAAAGGTTCTTGTCACTAACAAAATGGGACCCATTGCAAAATGGGTACCTAAAACCAAGGCTTGATTTTCTTGTAGGACTATGCTTCTGGCGGATCGAAATGGGTGCTTGATAGTGGTGCCACGAGTCACATGACCGGAAGCAAGTCTATCATGACCGAGTTGAGACCCAATATTTCCAACACCATGGTCTCCTACGGTGATAAAACAAGCTCTCAGGTTTTGGGTTTTGGCAAAGTGGTGGTAACCCCGGATGTATCCTTGGTTGATGTCATGCTTGTCAAAACTCTTGGTTACAACTTACTCTCAGTTCGTGCTCTTTCCCTTATGGGTCTTTCTTCTTTATTTAATTCTCATTCCTTGGTCCTCATGTGGAGCAAGTCTCTCAAGGTGGCTTTTGTAGGGTATGTAGAACATGACTTGTACGTGGTGGACTTTTCAGGGACCACTACTCCTCATGCTCTATGTCTCTATGCTAAATCCGACAAGGGCTGGTTGTGGCATCGCAGCCTAGCCCATGTTAACATGAGAACTTTGCAAAGACTTCACTTCGAGGGCCACATCCTTGGAATTAACGATGTTTCTTTTGCCAAAGATCGTGTTTGCAGGGCTTGTATTGAAGGGAAGATGCATGAAACTCCTCACAAAGCGCTCAATCAAATCACTACCGAGAGATGTTTGGAGCTCTTGCATATGGATCTCTTTGGTCCTCCCTCTCATGATAGCCTTGGAGGCAAGAAGTATTGCTTGGTTATTTTGGATGATTTCTCAAGATACACTTGGGTGTTCTTTTTCAAGTACAAGAGTGAGACCCAACAAACTGTCATTGACTTTGCTAATGAGGTTCAACGGAAGCACAATGCAACTATTCTCTCAATTCGAAGTGACAATGGCACCGAGTTCAAAAACTATACCTTGGATGAGTTTCTCAGTGATGAAGGAATCAAGCATCAATACTCCACTCCCTACACCCCTCAACAAAACGGAGTTGCTGAAAGGAAGAATCGCACTTTGATGGATGCGGCTCGGTCTATGCTAGCTGAGTTCAAGTCTCCATACAACTTTTGGGCCGAGGCCATCTCCACCGCTTGCCATGCAACCAACCGGCTTTATCTCCGCAAGAATAAGAACAAGACCCCCTATGAACTTCTCACCGGGAAAAAGCCTAATGTTAGCTACTTTCGGGTGTTTGGGTGCAAGTGCTACATACTCAAGAAAGGAGTTCGGTTGTCAAAGTTTGAATCCAAGGCTCAAGAAGGAATTTTCGTTGGTTACTCAAATCAGTCCCATGCTTATAGAGCCTACAACAAAGCCAATGGAAGAGTTGAAGAGACGAGCAACGTGAAGTTTGATGAAAATCATGAGTCTCTTGTTAGGCAAGATGGTGTTTGTGATCCAAGTGATGAAATTCCTCCCAAGGCCATAGGAAGAATGGGTGTGGGTTTCCACCTCCCCATTGAGGATCCCCTTATGGACGAAGGAGAAGAACCAAGCTCTACTCAAGTGGAGCCCTCACTCTCAAAAGATCATCTTGCACCTCAAGGACCTACCTTCTTGGCACAAGCTCCCTCAAGCTCTTCCGAAGCTTCCCATGCTCATGACTCTCCAAGCTCTAAAGATCAAGCTCTTCATCAACAACATCAACCTCCCCTCGATGGGGCTCATCCTCAAGGCACCTCTCACGGACAAGCTCTTCATCAACCTCATCATCCTCCCCAAGATGGGGCTCCTCCTCAAGGTCACGTTTCTCCCCAAGGTCAAGCTCGTCGAGATCAAGATCAAGTCAATGATCCTCAAGGATCCTCTCCAAGTGATGACTCTCCCGAAGTGGAAATTGATGAAGATGACCCTCGTGTTCGTGCTTATAGTCAAGGGGGCGGCTCAATTGGTGGAAATGACCAAGTGGTAGCTCAAGAATCTCGAATTGAAGCACAAGCCCGTCGTCAAGCCTATCGTCTCGCCAAGCTTGTTCGAGATGGCCATATCCTTGATAATGTCTATGGAGATTTCAATAAAGGTTCCACTACTAGGAGGCAACTAGCTTCCTTTTGCACTCACCATGCGTTTATCTCTATTGTGGAACCACAGAAAGTCTTCGAAGCTCTTGAATATGACGATTGGCTTGATGCTATGAACGAGGAACTTCACAACTTCAAGAGGAACAATGTTTGGACATTGGTTGAGCGGCCCAAAGATTGTCAAAACGTCATTGGAACCAAGTGGGTCTTCAAGAACAAGTGCGATGCGAATGGAATTGTCGTGCGCAACAAGGCAAGGTTAGTTGCCCAAGGATACTCACAAGTTGAGGGCATCGACTACGGTGAGACTTACGCCCCCGTTGCTCGCCTTGAATCCATTCGTATGCTCCTTGCCTTTGCTGCCCATCATAACTTTAAATTGTATCAAATGGATGTTAAGAGTGCTTTTCTTAATGGTCCTTTGAAAGAGTTGGTATACGTCAAGCAACCTCCGGGCTTTGAGGATCCACTTCTTCCGAACCATGTCTACAAGCTCAATAAGGCACTCTATGGCCTCAAGCAAGCTCCACGTGCGTGGTATGATTGCCTTAGGGAGCTCTCGTTAGACCGTGGCTTCGAAGTGGGCCTCATTGATCCCACTCTTTTTACTAAGAAAGTTGGAGGCCATTTGTTCGTATGCCAAATCTATGTAGATGACATTATCTTTGGGTCTATTAACAAAACTTTTAATGAGGATTTTTCCAAGCTCATGACCGACCGCTTCGAGATGTCCATGATGGGGGAGTTGAAGTTTTTCCTTGGATTTGAAGTCAAACAATTGAGGAAAGGGACTTTCATCAACCAAGCCAAGTACATCCAAGACATGCTCAAGAAGTTCAAGTTTGATCAAGTCAAAGGTGCCAAGACTCCCATGCCAACTAAGGTTAATCTTGATCTCGATCCCAAGGGTAAGGAGGTGGATCAAAAACTCTATCGTTCGATGATTGGTTCTTTGCTCTATCTTTGTGCATCTCGGCCGGATATTATGTTGAGTGTGGGTATGTGTGCAAGATTTCAAGCCGCACCAAAGGAAAGTCACATGGTGGCTGTCAAGAGGATCTTTCGATATTTAGTTCATACCCCAAACTTTGGGTTGTGGTACCCCAAGGGAGCCAGCTTTGATCTCATTGGTTACACGGACTCGGACTGGGCTGGTGATAAAGTGGGAAGGAAGTCAACCTCCGGAGATTGTCAGTTTCTCGGAAGATCTTTGGTTTGTTGGTCCTCGAAGAAGCAAAACTGTGTGTCTATGTCTACTGCCGAAGCTGAGTATATCTCTGCCGCAAGCTGTTGTGCTCAATTGCTATGGATGAAGCAAACCTTGAAGGATCTTGGACTATCTTTTGACAAGGTGCCTCTTCTTTGCGACAATGAGAGTGCAATTTCTATTGCTCACAATCCCGTGCAACACAACCGGACCAAGCACATTGAGATTCGTCATCATTTCATTCGGGACCATGTTGCTAGAGGAGACATTTCTTTGGAGTATGTTCCCACCAAGGCAAATCTTGCGGATCTTTTCACGAAGCCTCTTGATGAAGCAAGGTTCCGAGAGTTAAGGCATGAGCTAAATATCATTGATTCGAGCAATGTTGCTTGAGCCCTTGCACACCTACCCATGTCTCAATGTGTATCTTATTTGGATGTAGGCATGGACTTAGGGGAAGTGTAGTTCCTCTTATGAACAAACACTATCCCTATTATGCGCACATTAAAGTTTTCATACTCGTCTCTAAAGGAGACCATTTGAGCTTCATGATGAGTGTTGGTAATGAACCCAAGATATATCTTCGCGGTGTCAATCCATTTACTCTTATATAAGGTGGCTTCGGCCACCGACTCGTTTTTATTTGGTTCGTTTTTATTCCGTGTTTATTTGTGTTTTCTTGTTTTGGTGTTTTTGGTTCTTCACAGTTTGAGCTATCTATCCTAAGCCTTTCCTTACCTCAAGCCCTCTCTATTCCCTGCACAAGTTCTTCCTTGTTATCCTATCCTGAGATGTTCCTACTGGTGTCAGCGGAACTTCCGGTCAGTCTGACCCGGAAGTTCCGGTCCACCGGAACTTCCGGTCCCTGACCGGAACTTCCGGTGGTGCTCCCTATCCTATATAAGGTGGGCCCTGGGGGAAAACGGGATCTTCTTCCTTTTTCCCCCGAGACCCATCTTCTATCAGGAGCGCCGCCGGCCAGGACGTCTCCAAGAGGGCGCTTCGGCCCCCTCTTCTCCAACCGCTCCTCTCCAGATCTGCTCCGTGGGATCCTTCCCCACCTCGATCTCCCGCCATGGACTCCGGTATTTGCCCTTAACTCCCTCCATTAATGTAGATCTTGCTCTCACCATGGCTTGAGTTAGGGCACACCTTGTCTAGGCTAGTTCTTTGGCTAGAACTTGTTGGAAGATCTTGGTAGGCCTAGGGTATCATGCTAGAGTAGATTGGTCCAATACATCCTTGGAAAAATTTGTGCATTGGTGGTCTTTAGATCTACATCTAGGGAACTCCTGTTGAAACTGTCAGTTCGTGGCCTCACCGGAACTTCCGGTGAGTCACGACCGGAACTTCCGGTCTAGACCGGAAGTTCCGACGTTTCAGCGGAAGTTCCGGCTACACTGCAAAAAAAATTCCTGTTTGTATTTTTCCAATCTAACTCTTTTTGTTTCCACTTCCGAACTTGTGCACTTATCCCAACTTCCCTTCCTATTCTTGTTCTTTCTTCTCAGGGGAAGGAGAGACTCGCCAAGGCAAGCGTGCCCGCCGACCATCCGCTGACATTCCTCCTGATATTGATGAGTAAGATGCTGAAGTTGTGCGTCCAACCACACAGACTTCTCGCCAGAAGGCTGCTGCTGCTCGCCGTGCTGCTGCTGCTGCAGGGAAGAGGCCTGCTCTTTCTCAGAAGGCCACTGCTGCAGGGCCAGATATGACCAAAGCCAAGATTTCCAAGTGGACTCAGAAGGCTTACGCTGCATTCAGGGCTACAGATCCCTACCTCGTGCCTCGTGATCGTCTCTGCTTGGACCCTCATTTTCACACCTGCCGTCAGGAACAGATTTATGAAGAAATCTATGCATCAAAGAAGAAGTTCGTGGTTGCTCCTCAGAAGTGCATCAATGTGCCTCACATGGAAGAGAAGCAAGTCTACTTTGTGGAGGCTCTTGATATCTGCAAGAAGTTTGGATTGTTTCCCCTCATGGAGCACTGTCAGAACTTTGATGTAACTGCTATTGCTCAGTTCTACTCCACCCTGTTTCTTCACATGCAGTCCTCTACTGAAGGTGAGATGAAGTGGATGACCAGGGATGTGTACCTTACCGCTACTTGGGCTGAGTTTGCTGAGCTTCTGGGCTATCCCATTCAGCCTGGACGCGGGGCGAATGGTTGGCATGTTCATGGTCCTACTGCTGCCGATCCTGAGGTTCTGGAGCCTCTCTACATTGAAGGATGGGGAAGTGTTGGGTTTGTGAATCATCTGCTGCCAGCTTATGACATTATGCGCAGGGTGTACTTGAACACCATCTCTCCAAAAGCTGGCATTTTTGATCAGTTTCATGGATATCAGGTTGACCTCATGCATCAGACCCATCTTCGCCGAGACACTGACAGGTCAATGGATGTTATGCACTTCATCTACTCAGAGATGTGGGGGGCTCTCATCGAAAAGCGCTCCTGCATCTATGCTCCCTACATTCAAACTCTCATCAATCTCAAGTGGCTCGAGAAGACTGGCACTCACTTCCCTCAAGACAACATTACCATTCATGAAGAGAAAAGGCTCCGTGTGAGTAAGCACCAGAAGCCTCGTACTCAGGAAGAAAAGGAAGCTGCTCTCAAGAAGACTCAAGATGTTGCTAGTGGTCCCTCCTCTGCTCCGGGTGGCTCTAGTGCTGGTGGTCCTTCTCTTCAGAGGCAGCCATCTTGGGCAAAGAAGCTGCTTGGGAAAGTAAAGAAGACTTTCTGCTTTCTGCAGGACCGCGAGTATCAGGCTTATGTTGATCAGCGTCACAACGTTCAGTGCCAGAAGGCCATCATGACAGCCCTCAATATTCCTTGCTCACCGGTCTCTAGCTCTGTCACTGCTCCCAAGGAGGATTGGGTTCGCACCAACTACAACTGGTCTGAAGATGAGTCTGAGGAGGAGGTCACTGATCCGCATGAGTCTTCTCCTCCTTCCCCTTCTCATGGCTGGGACGAGTAGTTTGATCTCTTCTTCCTTTTTGGTGTCTCGATGCCAAAGGGGGAGAAAGATGTCTATTAGGTTGTCTACGGGATTTGCATGGGTTGAGTCGCGAGCCTGTTCTTGCCTTTGATCTTTTCTTACTCGCGAACTCTCTAGTTTATTTGTGTGCTTGTGGTTTTATGTCCGTGAACTTATGTGTGCTTGTGGACCATGTGGTATGTTATGTTTGAGACTATGTGGTATCTCTACGTGATATCTTTGTGGTATCTTATACTTTGCCGTGAGTGTGTTATCTTATTGTCATCTCTTGGGCTGTTGCTATGGTGGTGGAGCCTCATTGCTCTTGTTATTATTATTACTCTGTTTGTCTCCACCACTTTTAGTTGGTTCTGGTATGATCTCTATCCCTTTTTGTACTTGTGCTATCTTTACAATTGTTAGGGGGAGCCTCCGTGTATGTGTGCTAGTTCAGTCCTTAGGGGTCTTCTCTCTACCTTGCACACATACAGGGGGAGCATGTCCCGTCCATTGCAAAGATTGCTTTGTTTCTATGCAAATCTGTGGGATTGTCATCTAACACCAAAAAGGGGGAGATTGAAAGGACTACATCTTCCCATGATGTTTTTTGGTGTTAAATGACAATCCCAACCATGTTTTTAACTGTGCTCTTGAGTTTCAGGGGAAACGTCGTTGTTGTCTCATTCTATTGTGATGGATGCTCTCTTGTGATCTTTTGAAGACGGTGGCCTTTTTTAGTCTTCTTCTAGTTTCTTTCTGGTTGATGTTTTTAGGTCACCGTACTATTAAGAGGGGGTGCATGTTGGAGGGCTGTGGGAAATCACTTGTTTTTGCACAAACCTATATGCACCGCCACAGCCATCCCATTATTCCGTGAGAGAGAGCGTTTTCCTGCTCTGTTGGGGCCTTTTGTGTCTCACCGGAACTTCCGGTCATAGACCGGAAGTTCCGCTCAAACCTTTTTCTGCAGGCTGTTCTGCAGTTTCTTCCGACGCTAGTTCCGCCCAAGTTCCGGTGGCGGTTCAGTAACCTTCTGTGTTGAAGTGTGCTATTTTCCGGAACTTGGCCGGAACTTGACCGGAACTTGCTCGGAACTTTTCCTGGCAAAAGTTCTTGAGCGGAACTTCCGCCTGAAGGCCGGAACTTCTGGTCAGACTCGCTTCGCGACCCAAAAGTTCCGCCCCTGTTCCGCCCCAAGTTCCGGTGAAGGCTCAGAAAGTTTATGTTTTGAAGCGTGCTATTTGCCGGAACTTGATCGGAACTGGCTCGGAAGTTCACCGGAACTTCCGGTCTGCTTTGACCGGAACTTCTGGTTGCGCTTCTGGAGCGGGCGTCAACGGTCTGATGACCGTTGGAGCCAGGCTCAGGCAGAACTTCCGGCCTCTCACCGGAACTTCCGGTGAGGTCGCGGGGGCTGTAACGGTTCAGTGCGAGGGGGGCCTATTTAAGGCACCCCTCTTCTTCCTCCCACTCTCTCTCGAATTTTTCTCTCTCCTCCATTAATGCTTGAGCTTCACCTCACTAGATCTCTCTCTCTAGCCACTCAAACGACCTGATCTTTTGAGAGGTGAGGGAGGAGACCTAGATCTACACTTCCACCAAAGAAGAATTGATTTCCCCCACCCATCCTTTGTGGATCTTGTTACTCTTGGGTTTCTTGGAACCCTAGACGGTGTAGGGCATCCCCGGAGCTGAAGCATGTGTTGTAAAGCTTCGAGGTGTCGTTGAGGGCCTCCAATTGAGTTGTGGAGCCTCCCCCTCAACCTTGGTGTAAAGGTTTCGGTTGGCGCCTTCAAGTTCACCGGTTAGTGGATTGTGAGGCCTCCTTTGTGGGGGAGCTCACCGGAGAAGAAGGTGAGGCCTTTGTGGCGCTCGGGTGACCTTGTGTGGCCCCGACATGTAGAGGTCCCAATCTTTAATAAGATAGAGCCCCCTATGTTTACAATGCTAGTCCCTGGATCAATAGCTAGCATCCACAGTTAAGATGTAATATCAAGATACAAAGGTCATAACATAACTTTATAACCAGGAATAACATAATTTTATTACATCATACATAGCTCATTTCGCTATTACATTACATTGCAGCGGAATAACTATAGTCATGGGGTCCTTCATCTTCAAAGTGCCACAGGCAGATGTTGGTTGTAGACTTTGTAATCCTAATCAATCAATCTTCTCTAAAAACAATCAAACCTGCAACATACAAGTTACAGCCACAAAGGGTCAATACATTTGAATTGTATTGGCAAGTGATACTATGGTAGTATAGTGGAGTCTATCATCTATATGCATTTGGCTAAGTGGAGTTGAGGCTTGCATTGCTAAAAATAGATTTTTCCTTAACATTTGAAAATACTAAGTTTTTGCTTTGATAAAATCATTTTTCTCAATCAAAGATTGAAGATCCTTTACAAGGCATCTCTCAATCAAAGATTGAAGATTTCAAACAACCCTTGTTCAATCCACAAGTTTTAACTTAGAAATTTGAATGATGAGATTCTTGATTGCTTCCATGTCTTGATGCTCAAATTGTCCTTTACCAGGGACATGGCTAAGTACTTAGATTTTACACTCTGCAGAGGTGGTGCACTTTCCCCACAAGACTTGGTTTCCCAAGACAAGATCTTTCAGAAGCCTTCCCTTAGACCAAAATGGACGCGCTCCAACCTATCAAACACTACCACCCACTGTCCATATGGCTAAGTTCTTGCAACCTATATGATCATGGCAGAGCCCATATTGCCAAGTGGTTGCACTTGAAGCTTCTCAACATTTGACATCTCAAATCTCTTTGTTCCTGGGTGGCATACCACAAGTGAGATACACAAGCCAAGTCCATGGCCTTGTGTAACCACTCAACATAAACCAATCCTTCCATTCCACCCAGGGGATTCATTGACTTAGTGGTTTTATTAAAAAAAACATAAGTCCTTAGACTTAGAGATTTTTCTATAGTGTGAATATATTTTCCACCCATGTTTTCTATTAGCTAGGCTAAGCTTGATAGTAGTAGGAATCTTAACTTAGGAAAATCCTACTAAGGATTCATCTACTAGGTTTTCTTATAGCAAGGTCTATACATAGCAAAATCCATGCAAGTTTTACTTAGAGAAAAATTACTAATGCATAGTGAAAGTAATGGGACAAAAGTATGAAGCATCACTTGCCTTTTTGGTAGAGGGTATAGGTTCACTCCTTGTCCTTGCAACAATCACACTCTTCAAGTCACTACAAATCAATCAAGCAAGGCACAAACTCAATCTACCAATCAAGCAAAACATCACATAAAATGACAAAGTCAAAGTAATGCATGCAAGCATGCAAAAGATGGTTCTAATTGCAAAGGTGGTCTCCACTAGGCTTCTAAACTTTGTAAAGTCAAGAGTGGTCTTTTTCCAAAGTGGCAAAGTCATTTGCAAAAGGGTTTTGGTCCATAAACCATTTTTAAATCTAATCATTATTTTATGTGGTGAAAATTATTTTTATCAAAGCAAAACTTTATGTTTTTCACCAAATGAGTTGCTATTGCAAAACTTGGTGTTTTGGGTCAGTAGGTTTGGTCTAAACCATTTTCCCAAAGTTTTTACTCAAAACCATTTTCATAACAAAACAATAGTTTTATTTGGCTAGAAATGGACTAAACTAATTAATCCATTCTAAACTTTTCCAAATTCATTTTCCAAACCATGGGTTTGTTCCTAGGGTCAGTAAGGTCACAACAAACCATTTTGCAAAAGTTTTAACCCTAAAATCATTTTTAAACAATTTTTCTAATCTAAACAAGCACACAAATGAATCTGCAAAAACAAGCAATCTAACAGATACTATTTGCTAAACCAAAGGCATGGTTGGCTAGGTCTTGTTCTCCTGAATCCAACGACATAAAATTTGTAATTTTTGGACGTGTGGATCCAAAGATACAAGGGTTTGAAATTTACAATTCAATCAGATTCAAATCTGCTTTTAGATCTAATACTGGCCACGCGTCGCTGTTTCATTGGTCGATACCGGTTCGGCCGGATCGGCAACGCGGTGCGTTGGATTTAACTTAGGTTGAGCGGTGCAGATCAAGCGTAACGGTTCAGGTTAAGTGATCTATCGCGTCCCTACGATCTTCATCTAACGGCTATCAACACAGCGACCAAGAACTGGCGGTGCCGAGCGACGGTGAGCGGCGGCGATGCTCGGCTAGCGGCGGAGCTGGTGCTAGAGGAAGCAAGGAAGAGTAAGGAGATTCTCACCAGGCTCAGTAGAACACGGCGAAGCTCAAGGTACTCGCGGTTGGTCAAGGGGCGCACTAGGGTTGCAGGAATTCCTCGTCGGAGTTGCGTCTGACGACGGCCACACTCTGTCGTGCTTGGGGAGGGTGCTGTGGATCACCTTGAGACAAAATGATGACGCGGTTAGGCACGCAGGATCAAAACAAAGTTGTGTGCGTGAACAAGAGGTGAAGGGGTGGTCTGGTTTACCGGGGAGACGTCGTCGGAGAAGAACCAGACGGCGGCGCTGGCTCGAGGAAGACGTTGCCGACGCTCAGGGACGCGCGTGGTCGAACGAGGGGCACGGACGGATGCGTCAGGAGGTGGGGAATCTACTAGGGTGCTCAGGGAGGCACGGGGCGAAGAGGCTCGGCCGGATTCCTCACCGGAGTGTCGTCGGACAAAGGCGGTGTTCGAGTAAAATTCGACGGCCTGGGGGCGTGCTTGAGGGAGGAGTCAGGGGGAAACGAGAGAGGATGCGCTGGCGTTTAAATGTGCATGGTCGCTGCGAGTAACGGTGGCCGCGTTAAGACGAATTCATGCCGCGAAATCAAAGCCTGCAACGGTGACAGGGGAGGAAGAACGGGTCGTGGGGGTGGGGAAGATGACAGCGTGTCTGCGGGGTCCTCTGGCAGCGAGAGAGGGAGTGAGGGGGAGGGTCCACCGGTCGGTGTCTGCGCGAGTTGCTTCTGTGGTGAAGAAAAACGGTTCGGGGCGAGGGTGAGGTGGGCTGTTGGGCTGTTGGGCTGGGCCTTGTTGGGCTGCTGTTGTTTCTCTTTTTTTTGTACAGAAACTTTTGCCTTTTCTATTTCTATTTACTGATTTGAAATTCAATTCACAATTCAAACAACAAGACAAACATTCAAATAATTCAAACAATCACCACACTTGTATTAAGTTTTTGGTTCTGTTTATCAACATAAACCAAATTCCAAAATGAAATAATATTTTTAAATCTCTTTAGGTTCCATTTATTAATTAAATAAAATGGACCATGGTTTATTAATCAAATAGGGTTTGTTTTATTTAATAAAATCTCTATTCAAAACCAAATCAGTAGGTTTTATTTGAAAATAGAAGATACTTGGAAAACTTGTTTTAAATTAAAATAACATTTTGTTTTAGGGTCCAATAATAATTAAATGAATAGACCTTATTCATTTAATTCAAATAGGTTTTGTTTTATTAAAATCTTTATTTTGAAAATCTAATATAAAACCAAAACACTTCAGTAGGTTTTTATTTGAGAATATAAAATATTTGGAAAACTTATTTAAAACAAATAAATAAGTTTTAGTGTTTATTTAAAATGGAAAAGGCCTTTACTTAAATAAAATTTGGATATTAAATCCTTATTATTTTATTTAAATAAACCTTTACTATTTTTTTCAAAATAAAACATTATGTTTTATTCAAAGACTTGGCCAAGGTTTAACTTGGCTTTATAAAATAATCTTTATTTATGAATCCACCTTTCTTTTGAAAACTAAATCTTTTATTAAAAGATTCCAAAATAGTATCTCCAAAATATTTTATTTTCCTTTATTTAAAATGTTTATCTTTTTAAATCCCTTTAGGATTTTATTTAATCCAATTGGTTTGAAGTTCCAATTAAATTCAAAAAGTTTCTTCTGGCCCTGAAAATCAAACAAAGTTTTATTTTATTCATTTATTTTCACATTACAAGATTTGGAAAATCTTGGGATGTGACACGACACCTCTCCAACGTAGACGTAGCTCCTTGGGAGTGAACTACGGGAATTACATCTCCGTGTCCCCTCGCCGGTTACTTCGTTCCCTTCCTTTATTCCTTGCTATTTACTGTTTTTGTGGTTTGTGTTCGCTTTCTTGCATTTAGGTTGCTCACTTAGTTGCATCTCTAGATAAGTTCCTTTCTCGTTGAGCCTAAAAGTGTGAAACAAATTAAAATTGGTAGACGCCTATTCACCCCCCCTCTAGTCGTATCAAGTCGGTACTTTCACAAGTGCTAAGTTGGCCAAGATCTATATGAGCAGAATAGTGTGTCTACATGGAGTACCCAAAAGTATTGTGTCTGATAGAGGAACCCAATTCACTTCTCATTTTTGGAGGCAATTACATGAGTCATTGGGAACGAGGTTGGAATTCAGCACTGCTTTTCATCCTCAGACTGATGGACAGACAGAAAGGACTAATCAGATTCTTGAAGACATGTTGAGGGCATGTGCCCTAGACTATGGAGCCAGTTGGGATGAAAGTCTGCCTTACGCAGAATTTTCTTATAACAACAGCTATCAAGCCAGCATTGAGATGGCACCATTTGAGTTTCTCTACGGGAGAAAATGTACCACCCCATTGTTATGGAATGGTGTGGGAGAAAGAAGTCTGTTCGGACCAGAACTAATCAAAGAAGCCGAAGAGAAAGTCAAGATGGTTAAGGACAGATTGAAGATAGCACAGTCTCGACAGAAGAGCTACGCAGATCCTAAGCGTAGAGAAGTCACCTATGAAGTGGGTGATAGAGCTTATCTTAGAGTGTCACCACTTCGTGGAGTGAAGAGATTTGGTGTCAAAGGTAAATTGGCCCCAAGATATGTTGGACCATTCAAGATTCTGAGTCGTAAAGGAGAAGTTGCTTATGAAATTGAATTGCCAGAATCTTTGTTAGTTGTTCATAATGTGTTTCATGTGAGTTAGCTTAAGAAATGTCATCCAGAAATGGAAGAAACTTCTTTGAAGGATACTATACCTTTGGAAGAGGTTCAGTTGGAGAGTGACCTCACTTATGAGGAGAAACCTATCAAGATTCTTGAGACTGCAGAAAGAGTCACACGGACTAAGACTATCAAATTCTGCAAAGTTCAATTGAACCATCATTCCGAAGAGGAAGCAACATGGGAAAGAGAAGATGATCTTCGGAAAGACCACCCTCACCTATTTGCTAGCCAATCCGAATCTCGAGGACGATATTCACCTTAAGGGGGTTAGATTTGTAACATCCCAAAAATCATGTTTCAAACTCATGCATATCATCCATGCATCCATGATCATATAAATTTCATTTCAAACAAATCATTTCAAAACAGAAGCATATATGCTTATTATTTGATGTAAAGTTTGCTCTAGCCTTAGTGCTATTTTCCAATGAGAAGAGTACTTGTTTTGTTCAGTAAGGTTTGAATTCAAACTTAGGGACTTTCCAAAGCTTGAGCAAAATTTTCAAAACAAAATGAATAAATAAAACCAATATTATGCCTATAGTATATATCACATAAAGGCTTGGTTTTATTTTTATTTCCAATTGATCAAAGTGTTTTGAGTAAACAGTAGTGTTTGACACACATTTGAGTGCAAGGTTTGCAGTATAAAAACCTAGAGAATATTTGAATTCAAACTCATTTGATTTGGAGTTGAAAATCATTTCAGAAAAAGAAAAAGGATAAAAGAGAAAAAAATAAGCCAAACAACCTATCTGGCCCAACTAGCCCAGCAACCCCCCTCCCCCCTCCCCCCGCGCGAAACGTTTTCTTCACTCACACCCGCACCTGCTAGGTCGCTGACAGACTGGACCCACTCCCTCTCTGTTTCTCTCGCTGACAGCCGCGGCCCACACGGCGTCATCGTCTCCACCCCGACGACATGTTCTTCCCCAATTCACGCTGTGTGTTTCCTGGTTTGATTCGCGTCGTCAATTCGCGTTGATTGCAGGAATAAATCATGCCCCCGTCTTGCCTACTTAAACCCCCTCTTCCCCCTCTCCATTTTCCCCCAGACTTCAAGCACAGAGCGCCCCTAGGCTGCCCGTGAACACCCTTGCACCGCCGCAGATAGAGCTCACTCCGGCGACCAATCCCGGTGAGCCCCGTGCGCCCCTTCTTCTCTATTTCTTGCAGACAGCTTCGCAACTTCCTTGCGCACCTTCTGACACCATTGGTTCATCCTATACTGCCCCAGGTCGTCGTCTTCGTCAAGCACAGCAAGGTCCCGACGACGTCCTCAACTCCGGCGATTAAATTCGGTGAGCCCCGTGTTCCCCTTCGCCTCTGATTCACACGAGCGTGTTCGCCGTAGTCTTGCGCACCTCCTGATGCCTTTGATTTGTGCTAGGGTGACCAGGAGCGTCGCCAACATCGCCGTCCGCCCGAGCCCGACGCTGTCAGCAACTCCGACGAGCCCGTGCAGCCGTGTCCGTGCGCCCCTTGCCAAGCCGTCGCCAGGTTGAGCATCAGTGCTCGCTACGAGCCCGGTAAGCATCTCCGACGACCCTAGAACCCCCTGTAGCGCCGCGCCGCCATAGACAGAGCTCGCCGCCCCCAGATGCCACCGCCAGCGCCGCCCATCTGTGGTCGCTTGGTCGATGACCGTAGGATCTAGATACAGCGCGTATAAACAGATCACTTAACGAAACGGTATGAGTAGATCTGGGCCGTGCAGATTAAGTAGATATAACGGCTTGTGAGCGCGATCCTGTGCGAACCGGTACGCACCAATCAGATTATGACGCGTGGCCAGAGTTTAGGTTTAAAATCAGGATTTGAATCTATTAGTTGTTTGAAATTTTTTTAGCCATAACTTTTGATTCCCACGTTCAAATTTGACAAATTTTATATCAATGGAATCAGGAGAGCAAGCCCTTTCCAAATATGCAATGTGTTTAATGTTTTGTTTCTGTTAAAATGATTTTATTTACAGAAACATGTGTAGGCCTATTTTGTGTATATAAATTATTTGAGAAATGTTTTAGTGTTTAAATAAATGTTGTTTGGCAAGTTTTGAACTTGTTTATGAACCAGTACTGTACACTTGACTTGTTGAGTTTAGAAAATCATCACATATCATATTGCATGCATCCATATATTTTTGCTTGTAATTATTTGGTATGTGATTTGTTGCTATGATTCTATGTGTAGATTTTGGTGCCAATAGTGATTGTGATTGTGAGGAGTGTAGCTACTCTCCAAACTACCAAGGCAAGTGGTGCTTCATGATATTTTTATCCCTATGTTTTCTACTAAGCATTAGAAATATTTTGCTAGTCTTGCATGTTATATTTTGCTTATATACTATGCTTGGGAAATCCTAGTAGTTGTAGAATTGCTAGAAATTTCTAAGTTAAGATGCTTATCTATGACATGCTTAGCCTAGCTAGTAGCAACCAAGGGTGGTGAAATATACATGCTATGATGAAAATATTTCTAAGTCTTTGGACTTGTGTTTTGCCTAATAAAACAACTAAGTGAATGAATCACCTGGGTGGAATGGAAGGAATGGTTTATGTTGAGTGGTTACACAAGGCCCATTTCTATGGTTTACCTTGTGTATCTCACTTGTGGAAAGCCACCCAGGAACAAAGGGATTTGAGAGGCCAAATGTTAAGAAGCTTCTAGTGCAGCCACTTGGCAATATGGGCTCTGCCTGGATCACATAGGTTGCTAGAACTTAGCCATTTGGACAGTTGGTGGTAGTGGGATGATAGGTTGGAACGCGTCCATTTGGTCTAAGGAAAGGCTTCTGAAAGGTCCTATCTTGGTGAAAATCAAGTCTGGTGGGGAAAGTGCACAACCTCTGCAGATGGAAGAATCTAAGTACTTAGCCATGTCCCTGGAAAAGGACAACTTGAGCATCAAGACATGGAAGCTATCAAGAATCTCCTCATCCCAATTTCTAAGTAAAACTTGTGGGTGAACAAGGGTGAAGGACCCCAATGTCTATTGGTGGTTCCTTGGGAAAAGTTTTTGACAAAGAAAAACTTAGTGATTTCAACTAATAGGCAAAACCTATTTTGAGCAAAGCAAGCCTAAGCTACACTTAGCCAAATTGCATATAGTATCTAGTCCACCAAAATTATACTAAGGTATCACTTGCCAATACTATTCCAATGTATTGACCCACTGTGGCTGTAACTTGTGATGTTGCAGGTTACTCTGATGAGGATTAGGATTCATGAGTCTACACTCAACATGTTTGCCTGTGGCACATGAAGATGAAGACTTTTATCTATTTACTGATTTAAACTCTTGTAATCGGCCTGTGGCCTTGGAGTTGTAAAGACTATGTTGTCTCTGGAATGACTGTAATAATGAACTTTGTTTCTGTGTACTTCATCTTAAAACTGTGGATGCTAGCATTGATCCAGGGACTAGCATTGCAATCACAGGGATCCTTTTCCTTTATAAAGGAGGGATCTTACAATCTGACATAGTAATCTCAATATCCATCGGATCCCCGCAAACACAACATGCATGATTACAAATAGATGATCTTGATCATGAACGAAGCTCACAAGATCTAAACATGGTAGCACAAAGGACATACAACCATCTATATACTACATGGACCCATAGTCCAAGGTGGAACTACCCACGCTTCATACCGGAGGATGGCATGATGAATAAGATGTTGGAGATATGCCCTAGAGGAAATAATAAAAGTGGTTATTATTATATATTTGTGTTTATGATAAATGTTTACATTCATGCTATAATAGTATTAACCGGAAACATTAATACTTGTGTGATTTGTAAACTAAATTAGAGTCCCTGGTAAGCCTCTTTATAATACTGGTTTGTTGGTTAATAGATGATCGTGATTTCTCGATCATGAACATTGAGATGTTATTAACAACAAGATCATATCATTAGGAGAATGGTATGATGGACATACTCCTATAGATAAGCGTAGCATTAAGATCAAGTCATTTCAATAGTTCATTTGCTATAATCATTCTGATACATAGTAACCTAATTCCTTCGACCATGAGATCATGCTAATCACCATCACCGGAAGGATGCTTTGATGACATCAAACACCACACCATAACTGGGTGGCTATAAAGGTGGCATTGAGTGTTCGGAAAGTATGTGTTGAGGCACATGGATCAAGATTGGGATTTGTCCATCCATATGACGGATAGATATACTTTGGGCCCTCTCGGTGGAAATGTCATCCAATTGGCTTGCAAGCATGTGACTGGCTCACAAGGGATCACATATCACGATAACGAGAAAAGAGTACTTATAAGTAACGAGGTTGAACTAGGTATGCAGAGATACCAACGATCAAACCTCGGATAAGTAAACTATCGCGAGACAAAGGTAAATTGATATCGTATGTAAGCGGTTCATTCGATCGCAAAGTAATCGTTGAAATATTTGGGAGCCATATGAATTTCCAGATTCCTCTATTGGTTATTGATCGGAGAAGTGTCTTGGTCATGTCCGCATAATTCTCAAACCGTAGGGAGACACACTTAAGGATTCGATGTTGTTTAGTAGATATGGAATGTAAGTAGGGATACGGAATGTTGTTCGGAGTCTCAGATGGGATCCGGGATATCACGAGGAGATCCAGAATGGTCCGGAGAATAAGATTCATATAAGGAAAGTCCGATTCCAGAGTTCGGGAATGATTTCGATGTTTTCATCGGAGAGGTTCTAGAAGGGTCTAGAAGGTTCACCAGACCGGAAGGGGAATGGTCCATGAATGTGTTATGGGTAAGTGGAATGATTGGATCATATCCTAGGTCACTTGGTTTTGGGCATTTGCGAGAGAGAATTAAAGCTCTAAATTGAAAGTCAAAAGGGAGGTTTGAAAAGTCAAATTGGAACAATGGTTTCCTAGTGGAAGAAGGAAAGAGTCCTTCCTTCAATCCAACTTGGGTTTGGGTTTGGATTCAAACCCTCCCCTCCCAAGGCTTCCCACCCCCTATCATAAATAGAAGGGGAGGGCTGCCCCAAACAATACCAAGATAGCCCTCCCCAAACCCGTGCGCCGCTGCCGCCTAGCCGCCACCATGCGTCGCCGCCTTGCGCCGCCGCCGGCCCGTCGCCTTCGCCCTAGCCGCCACCGACTACTCCTCCTCCACTCCGGCCTTCTAAACCTAGATCGCCGGAAAACCCTAGATCCACCATAACTCCCATCGGCTTAGGCAAAGCCCTGCGGGATCTTCCCTCTACTTCCGACACCACGCCGTCGTGCTGCCGGAATCGCGAGGGGAGAACTATAACCTCCACTTCTTGCTGGAACAAGGTAGAGGAAGGTCTTCGTCGAGTACCGAACGTGTGACCGACTATGGAAGAGCTGCCGGAACGCAGCGCCGGAAGGATCGTCTACACGATCTTGAAATCGGCAAGTGTACTACTACATCACCCACGAGAATCTGCTCTCGTTAACCGCTTTAGAATCTTCAAGGGTGAGTACTCTAATCGACCCGTTGCTACAATCTAGTAGATAGATCTTGGCTTGTTTGTTTGCATGTGGAAGAAAATTTTTGTTTTCCATGCTATGAACCCCAACAGAAGAAGTCCTCCGGGAGGATCTCCCCCTCGGCAGGCTGCCGGGAAGAGCTTCAGATCTCCTCGATCTAGGGACGATGGTGGCGGCGGCTACAGACTTTTTCGTGGAAGATTGATTGGGTACTTAGGGTTTGGTATCTTGGGCTTCTTATAGGCGAAGAGGCGAGGCAGGGGGCACCCAGGGTGGCCGCACCCCCCAAGGCGCGGGCTAAGGTTATCTGCACGTCCAGGGGGTGTGGCCCCTTGGTGGCTCCCCTCCGTCTCGTCTTCTGGCTCCGTGTTCCCCATGGTAAAATATTTACTTTGGCTTTTGTCTCGTCCAATTCCGAGAATATTGATTTTCTGCCTTTTCTGGAACCAAAAACATAAGAAAACAAGCAATTGACACTGTGGCATCTTGTTAATAGGTTAGTACTACAAAACATATAAAAACACCTCAAAGTAAAGACAAATCAAAGAAAAGTAGATACTAAATAAGCATGGAACATCAAAAATTATAGATACGTTTACAACGTATCAAGCATCCCCAAGCTTAACTCCTGCTCGTCCTCAAGTAGGTAAGTGATAAAAAGAATAATTTTTGAGGTGACATGCACCATCAAAATCAAGATCAAACCATTTGCAAGCATTGAAAGCTGGAATCAAAGAACTCTAAACATGAGCATGAAAGGTGGAGTTCTAACAGTAAGACAAAGTAACTATGCATGCAACATGAAAGGTTACAAACAAAGATCATGAATAACAATGCATTGAAAGACGTTTGTTTGTTTCACATATAGAAAACATAGCATAGTGACATTCAGCTTGTCCCTCATGGAGTAGCAAATAAATGCATAGGACACCTTCAAAGTTCATAAGAGTGACTAGATACAAATAGTTAAAGAACAAGCAATATCAACAATATGAATCAATCAATAAGTTTTGGGACAATGCACATAGAACTAAGAATGGCAACTATGCTCTCTTAATTGGTGCCTAAGGATAGAAGGTGGAGACTCAATATAATGGTGGAAGAAAGGCCCTTCATAAAAAGGGAAGCAGGGATTTCAAGTATCAAAAAGCGCTTCCAAAAATTATGGTACTTGTTAGCTTTCAACCCTCATTGCCCCTATCATAAGCATCTTGAAGTGATTAAGGTTAAAGTGAACAAACTATGGAGTATATGCTTGACAAAGTATAAGTTGGCAATCTCATGTCCCTTGAGTACGAGGGGCGCTCCTCATGCTACTCAACTTTAGTCACCTGTAAGTTCTTGTCATAGTAAGTACATGTGTAGCATAGAGAACCGCCAACGGGGTACCCCTTGCACATGATACAGGAGCTATCCCATAATCAAAATGACAAAGCAAGCAGACAATGAGCATCTCAGCAATCTTCTTATTTGCCATGGGAAAATTGTGCTTTTCTCTCTTTCCTCTCTTCAATATGTCTCTTTTTTTATCAGAAGAAAGCTTCATAGATTTCTCACTATGGTGATGCTGCAAGTTTCCACCATGATTAGGAATGGCTTAGGCTAGAGGCCCAGGCGTTTCTCTAATACACATACATAACTCCATGGACTTATAAGCTCCCCTTTTATTTCACACCGACGACATCCATAAACAAAAGAGCATGATATCAACTGTGTACAATGTACAGGTGCAATGTTGAAAGCGTTCCCCATGACAGCATGGTTCTGCTAATTTCCAATGTATAAGTGCAATCATATACAGCATCGAAGACACAATGGTTCAAGTTTGTTAGGGGCAAGAAAAATAAAGTGTGCCATCAAGTTTGTGAGATCTTTAATCACTAAGTTTTCACATAGCAAAAAAACTTTTTAATTTGAAGGTAGATGAAAACAAGAATATACTTGGAATGGTGTAGCACACCATGCATAGGAATTTATAGTGGACACTTTGTAATAACTTGGTTTCTTGGAAGTTGGATGCATGAGTAGAGCTTACTCATGCAAGTGGAGGCTAGAAAAGACTGGGAGCGACCAACTAAGAGAGCAATAATGGCCATAATCATGCAGAGCGACAAAACATTACTAATCAAAGCATAAAGTGGTACTACAAGTCAAGGACTAAATGATCATATAGGCTATGGTGACTTGTTCATAGTGATAACATGGTGTGAGCATGTGCCAAGTCAACCCAAACAAAGCGTCAAAGGAGAATACCACCATACTATGCTTTTGTATGCTAAAATAATGCATGATTCCTTCAAGACACATTAAGAAATCCTAATTATTTGGAACAGTAATTCTACAACAATAATCACTAAGAATAAGGTCAAAACAACATCTAGCATGACATGATAAAGTCTAAGTCATAGTCAAAGTAAGCTCCTCTTGTACTATTTAAGCAAGAACTTTCTACTCCTCTCCAACACCAAACAACTTTTTTGAAACAACACAGCGAGAACGGGGGTCCAAACTAATTTATTCAAGCAAAATAATCAAACTAAAACCAAAAACAAAAACTAAGATGCTCCAAGAACAACACAACAGTGCATGAAACAATAAAAACGAAGTGTCTAGAATGACCTGAGATTTTTATTGATGAAGAAGGGGATGCCTTGGGCATCCCCAAGCTTTTACGCTTGTACCTCTTGAATATTTCTTGGGGTGACACAGGGTGGCATACCCAAGATTGAGATTTTGTCCATTCTTTATCTCATTACATCATTCTTTCTCTACACCTGCAAATTTTCCTTCATACAAAACTTCACACAATCTTCATTAGCAACATTAGTGTATTCAAAAGATAATAGACCTTTGGGTTTTAGTTTTAAAATAGAAAAACTTTCACTAAAGACACAAGCTACTGTATCAATTCCCTCAATAAGCTCAATTTCCAAAAAAATACCCCAAAAAGGAATCAATAAGAAGCAAATGCAAATAATGGCAGAAATCTGTTAAAACAGACCAGCAGGTAGAAACCAATTTTTTCTAAGACCTTTTGTTGCTCAAATAAAAAAGTGTTGAACTAACGAAAGTTAACTAACAACCTGGGGGATTTATTCACAAAATTACAGCTCAATCCTATTTACATAGATTTTACACGAATTTTTACGGTGGAGCACAAAAATCTGTTTCGCGACAGCAACTCCCCAAACCTTACTTCCCTCTCATTAGAGTTTATTCTTGGCACAAAAAGTAAATAAAAAGGATAAGTAGAGGTTATTATAGAGGTAATAACTTACAAGACTCAAAAAAACTTTTGGTTTATCTTCCAATAAGTACTTTTCTTTAACGCCTTTAAGTTAGGCACAAGAAGCAAAAATCAAGTATTTTCAAATGAAGAAGCATTAAGGTCAATACTCGAAATATCTTCAACTAGGAAAGGTATCTCATCCAAATGAACTCTAGAGGATCCTTTCCCATCTCTCTTAGGTTCACTACTTTCATCAAATGGGTTTTCAGGAACAATCCAATCAAAATTCTTTTCTAAGGCTTCATGCATTCCTACAAGTTTAAAAGGTATGAGTATCTTAATTTCCTCTCTGGGGTTGGTTTTATCTAAAGTACCCATAACATATACACATGAGCCTAGCATATTAAAACGTTCAAAGACCTTTTTTAGCTTCCTTAGCAACAGCATTGAACTCTTTTAGCAAAGCTTCTAGATTAAATCTCTTTTTTCAGCATCCTCTTCTTCTTTTAGATTAAAAAACAAAATTTGCATCATGGGGTTAAGGTTAAAAAACCTAGATTCCAACATGTGAACTAAATAAGCTGTAGCAATTTCATAATTAGGAGCAAGTTAGGCTAAAGATCTATCCTCAATATCCTCATGTTTGTTAACATGATTAAAGAATTATTCAATATTTTCTTTCCCAATTATAGAGCCATTACATATTGGAAGGTATTTCAGGGTGAACTTGGGGATCAACATGGTGAGCTCGAGTAAGGTGACAACTAGAGTAGGAACTCATTTTTGTGTGTTTTTGATAAGAGAAAGCAAACCAATCTAAACTAATTTTTTTGGAGTTTTTGATAAAAAGAGGCAAACAAAACCAAGCAAAAGAAACTAAGAAAAACAAAAACAAAGTAAAGAGAAAAGTTGTGAAGGACTCCCCTTGTGAAGTCGTCCTTAGCCTCCCCGACAACGGCGCCAGAAAAATCTTGACGATGGCTCAGTTGTTGAGCTTCATTGGGAGACCCCAAGAGGAAGGTATGATGAGCACAACAGCAAGTTTTTTTTCCTCAGTAAGAAACCAAGGTTATTGAACCAGTAGGAGGAAGGAAACGACTCAAAGGTGTTGCTAACAACTGGAAACCTGCACAACACAAACTCAAGACTTTGCCCCAACGAACAATGAGGTTGTTAATCTCACCGGTTTGCTGAAAACAAAGGATTAACTGTATGGTGTGGAAGGTAATAGTGGTTTGCAGAAAGTAAATAGTAACAGTGGCATGCTGGGTAAGCAAATTACAGCAGGGCAATTGACAGGACTGGGTAAGCAAATTACAGCAGGGCAATTGACAGGACTGAGCAAGGCATAACAATGCAATACTAGACATTCATGATCCTATGAGATTTGATTGGGCAATACAACAAGATACATAGACCGCCATCCAAATGCATCTATTACTAGTAATCCACCTTCAGGTTATCATCCGACCCCCCTACAGTATTAAGTTGCAAGCAACGAATAACTGCTTTAAGCAAAGTGTGTAAGGTAAACAATTCACTTGTTCCATGAACAAGAGACCATTGTTTTCTCCCTAATAGCAACAACACATCTACAACCTTAGAGTTTTCTGTCACTTTCCTTGGATTAAATAGAGGAATGAACCCACTATCAAGCATCAATACTCCCTCTTGGAGTCACTAGCATCTACTTGGCCAAGATAGCTACTAGAAACGGAGAGCATGCAAGATCACAAATAACACAGACATGATAGAATCAATAAGACAAAACCATTAACCAATCTGACATAGTAATCTCAATATCCATC
The DNA here is from genome assembly GCA_916181665.1 of Avena sativa. Lineage (NCBI taxonomy): Eukaryota > Viridiplantae > Streptophyta > Magnoliopsida > Poales > Poaceae > Avena > Avena sativa. The sequence goes on along the minus strand of OV702285.1, from coordinate 143,129,215 downwards.
GGATCCCCGCAAACACAACATGCATGATTACAAATAGATGATCTTGATCATGAACGGAGCTCACAAGATCTAAACATGGTAGCACAAAGGAGGAGATACAACCATCTAGCTACTACATGGACCCGTAGTCCAAGGTGTAACTACCCACGCTTCATACCGGAGGATGGCATGATGAAGAAGAAGGCCTCCGGGATGATCTCCCCTCCGGCAGGGTGCCAGGAAGAGCTTCAGATCCCACCCCCCCCCCCCCGATCTAGGGACGATGGTGGCGGCGGCTATGGACTGTTTCGTGGAAGATTGATCGGGTACTTAGGGTTTTGGTATCGGGAGATTCTTATAGGAGAAGAGGCGAGGCAGGGGCACCCAGGGTGGCCGTACCCCCAGGCGCGGGCTAGGGTTAGCCGCGCGGCCAGGGGTGTGGCCCCCTGGTGGCTCCCCTCCGTCTCTTCTTTTGGCTCTGTGTTCCCCATGGTAAAATATTGACTTTGGCTTTTGTCCCGTCCAATTCCGAGAATATTGATTTTTCGCCTTTTCTGGAACCAAAAACAGAAGAAAACAGGCAACTAGCACTATGGCATCTTGTCCAGAAAACATATAAAAACACCTCAAAGTAAAGACAAAGAAAATTAGATATTAAATAAGCATGGAACATAAAAAATTATAGAGACGTTTACAACGTATCAAGGCTCCCAACAAACAAGCTTGGGGAAAGCTCCACAACTTAATTGGAGACCCAAGTAATCAAAGAACCTGCAAAACCACCAAACCATCTAGGGTTCCAAGAACCCAAGAGTAAAAAGCTTCTCACCTTTCACTCAAATGAATCCTCACCGAGAACTCAAACCGATGCACCAAATACAATGGCAAGAACACAAGAAGTGCTCAAATCCTTCTCTCCAAAATTCCACCAAAGCTACAAAAGCTTGTGGGGGAATAAGAGAGGAAGAACAATGGAGGAAATCCACAAAAGACTCCAAGATCTAGATCCCAAGATGTTCCCCTCACTTAGAGGAGAGATTGATTGGTGGGATTGTAGATCTAGATCTCCTCTTTCAAATCCCTAAAGTATATGCAAGAATCAAAGGGGGGATTGAAGGGGAGAAAGATCAAGAGGGTCAAGAATGGAGGAGAAAGCTTGTAAAACTCGAGCAGTGTCCATTGGGGAAGAAGGGCCCTTTTTATAGGCCCACAGATTTTTGACCGTTTTCTGCCCGTTGGGGACCTGTCAGACCGGAGACTCCGGTCTACAGCGGAGATTCCGGCGAACCTCCGGACCAGCCTCCGGACCACCTATCAGACTGTTCCAGCGCCTTTGGGAACCAAGTGGACCGGAGACTCCGGTCCAGCCACACCAGAGACTCCGGTCCAGCCACACCGGAGACTTCGGTCTGAGGCATGGACCGGAGACTCCGGCCAGTCTCCGGATCGACCTTCGGACCACCATACAGACTGTCCCAGGCTGATTTCTGGAGGCCCCTCCGGGGAATTTTGGTGTAACTCCGGACCACACCGGAGATTCCGGTGGTTTCACACCAGAGACTCCGGTCTCGACCAAAAATAAGAGGCAAACTTCAAATGGCGATATCTAGAGTTTGGAAACTCTGATTGACCTGAAACCAATTTTGTTGGAAAGAGGACAACAAGAGCTACCCAAAATATTGGATACCACCAAGTGAAAAAATTTCATATATTATAATTTGAGATACCTCCCTTGGTGAGAAACCGGAAAACCTCAAGGATCAAAAACGCAATATGGTATAAAAGGGAAATCTGTTTTTGATGAACTAGAGCTTGTTATGAATATTACCACAGGCTCTAGAACCACACATGGATAAGATCCAAATATCAACCAAGAAAGTATGATGCTAAGTATGCAAAGGTTTGAGCTCTCTCTGAAAGATATGATCGATTTACTCACTTGAGAGCCCCTCTTGATAGTACAGTTATATATCCTATAAACCGGTCTCCCCAACTAACACCACGAGACCGGTAAGAAGGAACCATTATCAATATCATACCTTTGCCTTGCACATATTCCACTTGATCTTGATATAGACGATCTTGTCCTTCTCAAGATGGAACATCTTTCTTGATTGCTCTTGCACGCACTTGCTTGATGAAGACTTGCAAGTTGCCCCCCATACAACATGGGGAAACCTTTACTTTGACATTGTCTTCATCAATCCATGATCACCGAGGATGGCAAGCTTCAAGCATGATATCTTCTAGATATGGCACATCTTTATCTTGCACAACATTACTTCTAGCATCATTTGGATTATGTCTTGAAGATACATATGATGAACTCTATCTTCTTCTTCAAGACACCCTTGCAATAGGCTCAACTCTCACAAGACCAATCTGTGGATCACTCTTTGAACACCTTGGTCACCACTTGATGCTTTTCACTTTCTTCTTCTCCAAACCTTGAAGCCAACATATAGTTCAAGCATTGCCCATGGACAATTCCTACAAGTACCACTTGATACAAGCATTAGTCCATAGAGATTGTCATTAATTACCAAAACCACACATGGGGGCCCACATGTTCTTTCATGATGGTGTTCGGGCAGCACGACCTTCATTGTTGACAATGACGATGTCTTTAAGAAGCTCCTCGTGGTAAGATGTCATGCCATTGTCTAATGTTTCCAGTTCTTGGTGATTCATAAATTGATGTGCACTAACATATTGTCTTCTCAATTTTAGGCATGCCCGAAGATTCTTGAGTTGCTATAGATGCCCATAGAAAACTATGCTCAGATGAAGACCATCTTCACCCCCAAGTTTGTGGATCGCGGGCACCTGTCTGACCCTGAACTTCTATTCCAGGCCATAGACTTCCTTGCCAACAACAAAGAACAAGGTGCTGCATATGCTAACATGGGTCCAACTAAGAGGAGGTCCTGGATTAGGACTTGTCTTTGTAGCCACTTCGATTAGGGCTACTGCTATGCTGTTGCTGATCTTGCTCATGATTTGTTGACGCGGTCATGTATATTTTGGGAGGTGGTATCATATTCCTCCATTATCTAGGAGTTGATGAAAATTGATCCACTGTTTGTAATATTGAGAGAGGTGGTATATACTAACTCCTCTGATGATGAACTTTTGTTACATCACAAGCTGTTATTTTTTGGGTGAAGCATGTGATGCATCAACTATTATGGAAATTGATGTTAAGTTATTAGCCACCATCAAAACGTCATTGTGATGTGCTTATGTATTGTCATGTGCATGGTAACCTCACCACTCGTGAGAAGAGGTTACCTTAGCCGCTGTTTTGAAGACAACCAAACAACAGTTTTCTGTTATAGGATGAAAAGCACACAACCAAACAATCAGCACACATATATCTCCTAGGACAAAACTCGGCTGGACAGGTAACCACACAAACTGCTAAAGATGGCCCAAATGCCATTTTCGAAGGGACATGCTAGCTAGAGCCTAGTCAGGACAAGATGAAAAATTGCTGCTATCTATCAAATGCGTGCTTAGAGCATCTCTAGCACATCCCGGTAAAACTAAACCCGGATATCTCCGATCAAGGGAGCTAGAAAAGTGTTATTCAGTACGAACTATTGTGCGCAAGAGCAGATGCTGAAAATACATACTAGAAATTTAAAAAATGCATTCGCAGGAGATTTTGTACTTGGGTCATCACGAGTTCATCATCAACATAATTTACATCATAGATAAGTTCACTACATTGGAGAAGCTAAAAACATGAATTAGCACGACCTAGACCTAAACCTGAATTTGGGACCAAAAGATGGTGGCGTCACTTCATCGGGGACCAAAAGGCGTGTCGCTCCACTCCTCGTAGGAGGAGTCCGCCCAGTAGGGATGGAGGATCGCTTCGATATGCTAGGCCTAGCAGTTCGCCTCGTGCTGCTCCATGGAGTGGAGCCCTTTCTCTAGCTATGCCATGTTGTACACCATAACATCACAGTGTACCATATCCTTTATGTGCCGCATCAAGCGATCGAGCTTCTGACACAGAACTTTATCCTTGGGATCGAGCAAGGGACGGCCTCCTCCTTGTCGTGGTCATCGTCCTCCACCTTCTCATCCTCCTTGGAGGACGACGACAACTGCACCATGTATCGTTGCGGTTTCATTGCCGGTGCACAATGCATCGCGGTCCAATAGCTCTCCGCCTTCGCTCCGGCCACGCTGAATTGTGCGAAGTGGATGTTGTGTCGCATACGGTTTACGCGTTCTTGCCGCTCATGGTCATGGGTGGCGTAGAGGGGGAAGGACTATTGGAGATATGCCCTAGAGGCAATAATAAAAGTAGTTATTATTATATCTTTGTGTTTATGATAAATGTTTACATTCATGCTATAATTATATTAACCGGAAACATTAATGCCTGTGTAATTTGTAAACTTGTTAAGAGTCCCTAGTAAATCCTCTTTGTAATACTAGCTTGTTGGTTGATAGATGATCATGGTTTCCTGATCATGAACATTGAGATGTTATTAAAAAACAAGGTCATATCATTAGGAGAATGGTGTGATGGGCATACTCCTATAGATAAGTGTAGCATAAAGATCAAGTCATTTCATTAGTTCGTTTGCTGTAAGCTTTCAGATACATAGTAACATAATTCCTTCGACCATGATATCATGCTAATCACCATCACCGGACGGATGCTTTTATGACATCAAACACCACTTCATAACTAGGTGGTTATAAAGGTGGCATTGAGTGTTCGGAAAGTATTGTTGAGGCACATGGATCAAGAGTGGAATTTGTCCATCCATATGACAGATAGATATACTTTAGGCCCTCTCGGTGGAATGTCATCCAATTAGCTTTCAAGCATGTGAATGGCTCACAAGGGATCACATATCACAGGAACGAGTAAAGAGTACTCGTCGGTAACGAGGTTGAACTAGGTATGTAGAGATACCGACGATCAGACCTCGGATAAGTAAAATATCGCGAGACAAAGGGAAATCAGTATCGTATGTAAATGGTTCATTCGATCAAAAAAGTAATCGTAGAAATATGTGGGATCCATATGAATTTCCATATTCCTCTGTTGGTTATTGATCGGAGAAGAGTCTCGGTCATGTCTGCATAATTCACGAACCGTAGAGAGACACACTTAAGGATTCGATGTTGTTTACTAGATATGGAATGTGAGTGATAAGACCAAATGTTGTTCGGAGTCTCGAATGGGACCCGGGATACCACGAGGAGATTCGGAATGGTCCGGAGAATAAGATTCATATAAGGAAAGTACAATTCCGGAGTTCGGGAATGGTTCCGGTGTTTTCACCGGAATGATCTAGAAGAGTCTAGAAGGTTCATCGAACCAGAAGGGGAAGGGTACATGAATGTGTCATGACAAAGTGGAATGATTGCATCATGTCCTAGGTCACTAGGATGTGTAATTAAACGAGAGAAATCAAACTCCAAAATTGAAAGTCAAAAGGCAAGTTTGAATAGTCAAACTGGGACAATGGTTCCTGGTGGAGGGAGGAGAGGAAACCTCCTCTCCCTCCCTCCACCGCCGACCAAGGAGGAGAGGGAGTGTCACATCCCAAGATTTTCCAAATCTGGTAATGTGAAAAATAAAATAAACAAAATAAATTTTTGTTGAAAATCAGGGTGAAAAGAAACTTTTGTTCTAAAAGGAAACTTAAAATACCATCTTGAACAAACTTTGGATAAAATTTGAATTCAACAAAATCCAAATCAAGGGAAATGCATTCCTCAATGAATGTATCTGGAAATTTAAACACTTGGAAAATAAATCCAAACCCTAAACCCTAAGGGAATAAAAAATCATTTCCAAGTTATCTCCAAGCCTATGGATTTGATCCATATAAAAGTTTGTCAGCAAACATTCACAAATGATCAAGAAAGACAAATAGAAATAATAAAGCCATATAAAATGGTTTCACTTAATTTGGAACCATAAATAAAATCCTATGAATTTAATAAGATAAAAGAATTGAATTCCCAAAGCTATTAAAGCCCTTATCTAAACCCATACCAAATGGTGAGCAATTAATCCTAAAAGGATTTAAAAGGATAAACAAATATAAAATAAAATTTCACAAATTGGAATCACCAAGTTTGGATCTCTAAATAAAAAGATATGGATTTTATAAGATGAAGAAAGAATTATTAAATAAAGAATATTTAAAGACCAAATCAAATCTTGGCCAAATCTATTAAGCAAATGGAATGATTATAATCCCAATCCAAATAAAATAAAAGGATAAAGAATATTCCAAATAAAATAAAATGGCAATAACCATTCTATCCCTATCTTATTAAAGACAAATCTCTAAATAAGAATACATGAGAAAATGGTATTTTGGAATTTACCCAAGTGAATTAAAGTTGTTTAAATAACTTAAATAATAAGATCAAAGGAAACCTCTAAATAAAAATTATGGAATTAAAACTATATTTAATTCCATTGGAATTAAAACAAATACCCAATCTTAATGATAAATAAATCATATTAAATACTTTCCAAATGATTCAAGATGAATTAGTTAAACCAACTAATCAAATAAAAACCTACTGAAAGGTTTTGGAAGAATTTAGAAGTAAAATGGAAATTAAAAATATTATTAAATCCTATCTAATTAAAAGCTAGAGCCTATTTTGAATAAATAAAAGACCCCAAAATGAATAAGGTTTTATTCAAAAATTGACATCAGAATACAATACTAATCAGTGTTTAAACCTACGCAAAAGTTGGCAAAAGTTTGAATTCAAATGGGTGTTTGAATCAATTAAACAAAATCAAAACAGATTTGAAGAAATAGAAAAAGAAAAAGAAACAGAATAAAAAAATGAATTGGAAGCAGCCCAACCCAACCTGGCCCACTAAGCCAACAACCCACCTCCTCTTTCCCCTCCCGAAGCGTTTTCCTCACCCGTGTCTGATCCCGCGCAACCACTGATGAGTAGGCCCCACCAAACCCCTCTCTATCTCGCTGGTGCTAGGCCCCACCGCCAGCTCACCTTCTTCCTCACCTGCCGCTGACCACGCCCGGCCGTTTCTGCCGTTGAAAGCTCGCGTAAATTCGCCGTAACGCCACAGTGATTCCGCTCTGCATCTGCGCCCTCTTAATCGCCCACGTCCCCTCTCCATTTCCCCTCGCTCGCCATCCTCCCTCTGCCCCCAGGCTGCCCCTGATTTGGTTTGCACGACCACTGCTCCGACAACCTTCCCCAGCCAATTCCGGCGAGCCCAGCCACCGCCTTGCCCCCTCGACCACACGAGCGTGATCCCCATCTCCCTACGCATCTCCCAGCACCAACCACTCATCCGCGCGTGCCCTAGAACACCGGCAGCAAACACGACAGAGCGCCACCATCTTCGGCATTAACTCCGACGACCTCCCGTGGTAAATCCCGACCTCCCCTCTCCTCCTCGTTGAAACCCGCGTAACCAGCATCATCTTCCGCATCTAACGAACTACTTGTCTTTCCTTCCCGAGCCGTGTAGCGTCGCCAATGTCGCCAGCCCGAGCACACCGTCGCCAGGAGCTTCTCCGGCGAGCAATACCCGTCGACTCCGTGCGCCCCTTCGCCAACCAAGTACACGTTGAGCATCACCAAGCTTCGACGATTCTGGTGAGCCACCCCACTCCTCCTCTAGCTTCCTGTATCGCCGGCACCATCATCGTCTGAGCGCGCCGCCGCCAGCCACCGCCGCAGCGCCACCGGTTCATGGTCAGTGCGGTGAGGACCGTCGGATCCCGATCCAGCGATTAGGATAGATGACTTATCGAACCGTTTTTGATTGATCTGTGCCGCACAATCCTCTTAAAATCCAACAGTCCACGTTAGCCGATCCGCCCGAACCGGTACCAGCCTATAGGATTGATCCACGTGGCTCAGACTTTGATTTAAAAACAGAAACATTTCTATTAGATATGTGATTTTGTAAAATTCATAACTTTAAATCTACACGTTCAAATTTTACAAACTTTATATCAATGGAATCAGCAAAAAGATTACTTTCTAACCATGCACTTTGTTTAGTAAAAAGCTTCTGGTAAAATGTTTGTTTTTGCAGAAACTTATGTATGCTTGTTTAGGTTATAAAAATTATTCCAAAATGATTTTGGGGATAAAATCTTTGGCAAATGGTGTGTTTTGAACCTACTGACCATAGGAATCACTTTGTAGTTTCAAAAATGTATTTGGTGAAATAAAAGAATGAATATTTGATTTAAACCATTTATAGTCAAATAAAAATATGGTTTATTTGTTAAAAGCGGTTTTGGAAGAAAACCTTTGAGAAATGTTTTGGAAATAAACTCTCTGACCCTAAACACAAGATTTTATGGTTTGAAAACATATTTTGTGAACCCTATAGATTAATGCCTTATTAAAAACATTTCTACACCACATAAAATGATACCTTGTTTTAAAAATGGTTTATAAAGTGAAACCTTTTGCAAATGACTTTGCCACTTTATAAAATGACCATTAGGTGTTTTCAAATGTTTGTGAACCTTTAGAAACCACTTTTCCAAATAAAACAATCGTTGGCATGCTTGCATGCATTCGCTTGTTTCTATGATTTTATGTGATGAATTGCTTGAATGGTAGATTGAACATGTGCCTTGCTTGATTGAATTGTAGTGACTTGAAGAGTGTTATTGTAGCAAGGACAAGGAGTGAACTTATACTCTACCAAAAAGGCAAGTGATGCTTCATACTTTGTCCTATTATTTTCACTATGCATTAGTGATATTTCTAAGTAGGACTTGCATGGAATTTTGCTAAGTGTAAACTATGCCATGGGAAATCCTAGTAGATGAACCCTTAGTAGAATTTACCAAGTTAAGATTTCCTACTACTATCATGCTTAGCTTAGCTAATAGAAAACAAGGGTGGAATATATATTCATGCTATGGAAAATTTCTAAGTCTGAGGACTTGAGTTTTGTTTAATAAAACAACTAAGTAAATGAATCACCTGGGTGGAATGGAAGGAATGGTTTGTGTTGAGTGGTTACACAAGGCCAGGGGACTGGTGAACCTTGTGTATCTCACTTGTGGATGGCCACCCAGGAACAAAGAGATTTGAGATGTCAAATGTTGAGAAGCTTCAAGTGCAGCCACTTGGCATTATGGGCTCTGCCTGGATCACATAGGTTGCAATAGCTTAGCCAAATGGACAGTTGGTGGTAGGGGATTGATAGGTTGGAGCGCGTCCATTTTGGTCTAAGGGAAGGCTTCTGAAAGATCTTGTCTTGGTGAAACCAAGTCTTGTGGGGAAAGTCCACAACCTCTGCAGAGTGAAAAATCTAAGTACTTAGTCATGTCCCTGGCAAAGGACAATTTGAGCATCAAGACATGGAAGCTATCAAGAATCTCATCATCCAAATTTCTAAGTTAAAAACTTGTGGTTGAACAAGGGTTAAAGGATCTTCAATCTTTGATTGGTAGATGCCTTGGGTGATTTTTGCCAAACAAAAACTTAGTGTTTTCAACTGATAGGAAAATCTATTTTTGAGCAATGCAAGCCTAAGCTCCACTTAGCCAAATGCATATAGATGACAGATACAACTATTCTACCATAGTATCACTTGCCAATACAATTCAAATGTATTGATCCTTGTGGCTGTCACTTGTTATGTTGCAGGTTTGTTTGATATTAGTGAAGTTTAAATGATTAGGATTACAAGTCTACAACCAACATGTCTGCCTGTGGAACTTTGAAGATGAAGGACCCCATGTTTATAGATATTCAGCTGCAATGTAATGTAATGTAATAGCCAAATGAGCTATGTAAGATGTAATAACTTATTTTATTCCTGGTTATACAGTTGTATTATGACCTTTGTTTCTTGATATTACATCTTAACTGTGGATGCTAGCTATTGATCCAGGGACTAGCATTGTAAACACAGGGATCTCTACCTTATTAAAGGTTGGGAACCTTACAGATGGTATCAGAGCATTATGTTGCCTGTAGGATTGTAACCCTAGGATTGGACAAAACCCCTTAGAAAAATAGGAGCTGTATTTGCTCCAAAACTTATTTACAAACAATCTTGTAAACTCTTTCCTCAAACCATTTTGGTTTTTGATTCTATATCTCTTCTATTTCAACTTGATGTACAAAGCCTACCCCATGGCCAAAGACTTCACCATGTGCTAAGGACTTCATCAACTCTAATGACTTTAACATCTTCAACTCTAATGACTTCAACAACTTCATCATTTTCACCAAGGACTTCAATATTAGATATCACTAAGGACTACAAGTGAGACAAGAAATCTTGCTCAAGACTTGAAGACTAAGGAAACACAACTTAGAAGGAACCATGATCACCTTTGAAGTTTTTGTGACCAAGAATTTTCTCAAGAAGAAAAAGACCTCATTCAAGAAGAATCAACCAAGAAGGATGGAAAGAATGCAAGTGAACCATATAGATGGACCACCATATTTAGTTTAAGTCAAACCCACCAACTTATGTGGTGTAACAAAAATATTTTTGGCTGCCTAAAAATTATGCTTGAAACTTGTTGTTTGAATGGAATGTTTGTTTGTGATTGCTTGCACATTGCTTGTGTGAAATTGTGATGTGTGTGATTAGAATTATTTCCTTAGAAATCTTTTGCCTATTCTAATCCCAATCCAACCCCAAACAGATGACTACTCCAAGAGACCCCAACATCAAGGTTGATGACAACAACAACCAAGAGATGCACATGAGAGAACAACTACTAGCATACCAAACCCAGTTGAGCCAAGTGACAACTCAGCTTTTAACCAACAACAATGGACTAGACCCAACCATACAAAGGATTTTGAAACTTCAATCCCAATTGTTGCAAGGATTGGCTACTCAAATGATCAACATGGGAGAAAACTTTTCCCAAGGAGCTAATGACAACAAGGATGACAAAGATCTTATTCTAGAAGGAACCCAAGCGTGCAATATTTGTGGAGACAAGGATCATACTTCCAAGGAGCATGGAGACCAATGCCCCAATTGTGAAGAGAGACATCCAACTAATCAATGCCCCACATCTCAAGTGACTTGTTTCCTATGTGAAGGAAATGATCATGCCCCTATTCAATGCCCCATCTATCCTATAGTTCAACAAATGAAGCAAGATGGAATGCATCAAATGTTTGGAAACCTCCATAAGGGAACAACTTCTACCAAGATGGATGAAGGCAAAGTCAGAACCATGCCACATAAGGCCAAATCCAAAGTGACCATAAAGTGTTGCTACTCTTGTGAAGAAGAAGGTCATATCTCTAGTAACTGCCCCAAGAAGAGAGAAAGATTTCCCACCTTTGAGGTGAGGTATGAAGAGCATGAACTAGAAGAACTCCTAGCTTTGGAGAGACCCAAAAAGAAGAAGAAGGACAAAAGCCAGTTCCAATGTTACAATTGCAAAGAGATGGGACATTATGACAGTGAATGCCCAGAAAAGAAGAAGAGCCAAGAAGACAAACAAAAGCTAGTGAAACCCAAGATGAGGAAGGATATTATCCAAGTGATGTGCAACCACTGCAAAAAGTTAGGACATTATGCATCATATTGTCCAGAGAAGCCACCTCAAGAACTCAACCTTATCACATGTTTCAAATGCAAGGAGCTAGGCCACTATGCAAACCTCTGTCCAGAAAAGTTACATCAAGATCCCAAGACAAGATGTAATCTAGTTGGAAATGGTAGTACCCTAGTTGTTTTGAACCAACTTGTAACCCCTAGCCTTCCCAAATCTCGGGACGAGATTTATTTTAAGGGTGGTAGCCTGTCACATCCCAAGATTTTCCAAATCTGGTAATGTGAAAAATAAAATAAAAAAATAATTTTTTGTTGAAAATCAGGGTGAAAAGAAACTTTTGTTTCTAAAAGGAAACTTAAAATCCCATCTTGAACAAACTTTGGATAAAGTTTGAATTCAACAAAATCCAAATCAAGGGAAATGCATTCCTCAATGAATGTATCTGGAAATTTAAACACTTGGAAAATAAATCCAAACCCTAAACCCTAAGGGAATAAAAAATCATTTCCAAGTTATCTCCAAGCCTATGGATTTGATCCATATAAAAATTTGTCAGCAAACATTCACAAATGATCAAGAAAGACAAATATAAATAATAAAGCCATATAAAATGGTTTCACTTAATTTGGAACCACAAATAAAATCCTATGAATTTAATAAGATAAAAGAATTGAATTCCCAAAGCTATTAAAGCCCTTATCTAAACCCATACCAAATGGTGAGCAATTAATCCTAAAAGGATTTAAAAGGATAAACAAATATAAAATAAAATTTCACAAATTGGAATCACCAAGTTTGGATCTCTAAATAAAAAGATATGGATTTTATAAGATGAAGAAAGAATTATTAAATAAAGAATATTTAAAGACCAAATCAAATCTTGGCCAAATCTATTAAGCAAATGGAATGATTATAATCCCAATCCAAATAAAATAAAAGGATAAAGAATATTCCAAATAAAATAAAATGGCAATAACCATTCTATCCCTATCTTATTAAAGACAAATCTCTAAATAAGAATACATGAGAAAATGGTATTTTGGAATTTACCTAAGTGAATTGAAAGTTGTTTAAATAACTTAAATAATAAGATCAAAGGAAACCTCTAAATAAAAATTATGGAATTAAAACTATATTTAATTCCATTGGAATTAAAACAAATACCCAATCTTAATGATAAATAAATCATATTAAATACTTTCCAAATGATTCAAGATGAATTAGTTGAACCAACTAATCAAATAAAAACCTACTGAAAGGTTTTGGAAGAATTTAGAAGTCAAATGGAAATTAAAAATATTATTAAATCCTATCTAATTAAAAGCTAGAGCCTATTTCGAATAAATAAAAGACCCCAAAATGAATAAGGTTTTATTCAAAAATTGACATCAGAATACAATACTAATCAGTGTTTAAACCTACCCAAAAGTTGTCAAAAGTTTGAATTCAAATGGGTGTTTGAATCAATTAAACAAAATCAAAACAGATTTGAAGAAATAGAAAAAGAAAAAGAAATAGAATAAAAAATGAATTGGAAGCAGCCCAACCTGGCCCACTAAGCCAACAGCCCACCTCCTCTTCCCCTCCCGAAGCGTTTTCCTCACCCATGTCTGAACCCGCGCAACCACTGATGAGTAGGCCCCACCAAACCCCTCTCTATCTCGCTGACGCTAGGCCCCACCGCCAGCTCACCTTCTTCCTCACCCGCCGCTGACCACGCCCGCCCGTTTCTGCCGTTGAAAGCTCGCGTAAATTTGCCGTAACACCGCAGTGATTCCCCTCTGCATCTGCGCCCTCTTAATCGCCCACGTCCCCTCTCCATTTCCCCTCGCTCGCCATCCTCCCTCTGCCCCCAGGCTGCCCCTGATTTGGTTTGCACGACCACTGCTCCGACAACCTTCCCCAGCCAATTCCGGCGAGCCCAGCCACTTGCTTGCCCCCTCGACCACACGAGCGTGATCCCCATCTCCCTACGCATCTCCCAGCACCAACCACTCATCCGCGCGTGCCCTAGAACACCGGCAGCAAACACGACAGAGCGCCACCATCTTCGGCATTAACTCCGACGACCTCCCGTGGTAAATCCCGACCTCCCCTCTCCTCCTCGTTGACACCCACGTAACCAGCATCATCTTCCGCATCTAACGAACTACTTGTCTTTCCTTCCTGAGCCGTGTAGAGTCGCCAATGTCGCCAGCCCGAGCACACCGTCGCCAGGAGCTTCTCCGGCGAGCAATACCCGTCGACTCCGTGCGCCCCTTCGCCAACCAAGTACACGTTGAGCATCAGCAAGCTTCGACGATTCTGGTGAGCCACCCCACTCCTCCTCTAGCTTCATGTATCATCGGCACCGTCATCGTCTGAGCGCGCCGCCGCCAGCCACCGCCGCAGCGCCACCAGTTCATGGTCAGTGCGGTGAGGACCGTCGGATCCCGATCCAGCGGTTAGGATAGATGACTTATCGAACCGTGTTTGATTGATCTGTGACGCACGATCCTCTTAAAATCGAACGGTCCACGTTAGCCGATCCGCCCGAACCGGTACCAGCCTATAGGATTGATCCACGTGGCTCAGACTTTGATTTAAAAACAGAAACATTTCTATTAGATATGTGATTTTGTAAAATTCATAACTTTAAATCTACACGTCCAAATTTTACAAACTTTATATCAATGGAATCAGAAAAAAGATTAATTTCTAACCATGCACTTTGTTTAGTAAAAAGCTTCTGGTAAAATTTTTGTTTTTGCAGAAACTTATGTATGCTTGTTTAGGTTATAAAAATTATTTCAAAATGATTTTGGGGATAAAATCTTTGGCAAATGGTGTGTTTTGAACCTACTGACCATAGGAATCACTTTGTAGTTTCAAAAATGTATTTGGTGAAACAAAAGAATGAATCTTTGATTTAAACCATTTCTAGTCAAATAAAAATATGGTTTATTTGTTAAAAGTGGTTTTGGAAGAAAACCTTTGAGAAATGTTTTGGAAATAAACTCTCTGACCCTAAACACAAGATTTTATGGTTTGAAAACATATTTTGTGAACCCTATAGATTAATGCCTTATTAAAAACATTTCTACACCACATAAAATGATACCTTGTTTTAAAAATGGTTTATAAAGTGAAACCTTTTGCAAATGACTTTGCCACTTTATAAAATGACCATTAGGTGTTTTCAAATGTTTGTGAACCTTTAGAAACCACTTTTACAAATAAAACAATCGTTGGCATGCTTGCATGCATTCTCTTGTTTCTATGATTTTATGTGATGAATTGCTTGAATGGTAGATTGAACTTGTGCCTTGCTTGATTGAATTGTAGTGACTTGAAGAGTGTGATTGTAGCAAGGACAAGGAGTGAACTTATACTCTACCAAAAAGGCAAGTGATGCTTCATACTTTATCCTATTATTTTCACTATGCATTAGTGATATTTCTAAGTAGGACTTGCATGGAAATTTGCTAAGTGTAAACTATGCCATGGGAAATCCTAGTAGATGAACCCTTAGTAGAATTTCCCAAGTTAAGATTTCCTACTACTATCATGCTTAGCTTAGCTAATAGAAAACAAGGGTGGAATATATATTCATGCTATGGAAAATTTCTAAGTCTGAGGACTTGAGTTTTGTTTAATAAAACAACTAAGTAAATGAATCACCTGGGTGGAATGGAAGGAATGGTTTGTGTTGAGTGGTTACACAAGGCTAGGGGACTGGTGAACCTTGTGTATCTCACTTGTGGATGGCCACCCAGGAACAAAGAGATTTGAGATGTCAAATGTTGAGAAGCTTCAAGTGCAGCCACTTGGCATTATGGGCTCTGCCTGGATCACATAGGTTGCAATAGCTTAGCCAAATGGACAGTTGGTGGTAGGGGATTGATAGGTTGGAGCGCGTCCATTCTGGTCTAAGGGAAGGCTTCTGAAAGATCTTGTCTTGGTGAAACCAAGTCTTGTGGGGAAAGTGCACAACCTCTGCAGAGTGAAAAATCTAAGTACTTAGCCATGTCCCTGGCAAAGGACAATTTGAGCATCAAGACATGGAAGCTATCAAGAATCTCATCATCCAAATTTCTAAGTTAAAAACTTGTGGTTGAACAAGGGTTAAAGGATCTTCAATCTTTGATTGGTAGATGCCTTGGGTGATTTTTGCCAAACAAAAACTTAGTGTTTTCAACTGATAGGAAAATCTATTTTTGAGCAATGCAAGCCTAAGCTCCACTTAGCCAAATGCATATAGATGACAGATACAACTATTCTACCATAGTATCACTTGCCAATACAATTCAAATGTATTGACCCTTGTGGCTGTAACTTGTTATGTTGCAGGTGTAACACCCTCAGAATCGGACCTATGCAAGTTTTAGCGAAACCCGCCAAACCCGCATAGAAACGATTCAAAGGTGCCCACTAGGCACTTTCGTGCGGGTGGAAAACGAAGTAATAACATTACACAACAGTCCTCGATGGGACCCACAGAACAGATATATACAACAGCGACTCAATGAGTCAAGAATACAGATATAATATACAAAGATCCAAATCACCTTGAAAATGATAGAGCGTCCGACTACGGACAAGATGCAAATGGGGCTAAGAGCCCTGAAGAATAACCAATGGCGTCCATAACCCTGCCCAGGCCAAGCCGGAAGGGTAACCCTGCTAACGACGTCGATCTCCAAACCTGCTTAAACAAAAGGGGTGCCGACAAAGGACAAAGGAAAAAGAGGAGCGTCAGTACTGAGGCCAGTACACGGCGAGACTAGAATTCGGCGGTCCTCGCCTACATAGGTATGGTGGACTGAGCGGCAGTGGCAGCATGCACTTAACACCCTATAGAGACTCGATACAACTGGCGGCAATCAGAGAGGGGTGAGAAAGACCTATTCGGAACCAACCTGATGCTACCACCAAACAAACCCATCCTGGTATTTCCCCCTCGAGACCAAACGAGGAAGTCAACCGAGGAACTCACACCGTTGGCAGTTTTATTTATTCAGTTATCGTTGCAGCAATTACTAGTCAGGTATAGATAGTCATTCTGATAAAGTAAGTAGTGGGCCATTTAAGTTAACCATTCCGTTGTAGTGGCGACACTTACTAGTCAAATACAATTAGCATGATATAACCCAAAACCCAGCAGTTGTTGGAACTTTTATTTAGCCATTCCGTTGTAGCTGTCATACTTACTAGTCAGGTACAATGGTCGCAAGCGACACTCCAAACAAGCAATTGTGGGCAGTATTAATTAGCCATTCCATTATAGTGAAGCTGATTACTAGTCATTATAAAGTCAAATTTATAGCAATAAACTTTAGTTATGCTTGTCTATGGTCGAGATACTGTGCTCCAAGTCGTCCATAACCGCGGACACGGCTTTCAGAAAGTTTTAACCCGGCCGGGGTGCACAAATAGCAACACACACTCGATCAACCTCGGAAAAACCAAATCAAAACCCAACGAGGCTTTCACGACAAAGCAATCACAGGATTCAGAAATATTTCAGGGGGCCACCCCTTGGAGTACACCCGCAATGAAGTAAGCTAGCTCCGAGACGGACCCGAGGTTTGGGTGGACGGCTGTGAACGACTGGGAACCCAAAACTAAGCTTGTCGACACCGCGGAATCGTGTCCCGATCCTAAACAGTACAGTGTGCTCCTCGCACAATCGTAAATAAAGCAGTAGCATGGCATAAGTACAGGATCATAAATAAAACCTCAAACTAGTTTGTGGCCCCAAGAAATAAGACTGAATCAAGCTCTGGCTAAGGGGGGTCCCATATACCTCCCGGATGTGGATAGCGCGATAAATCAAGGAACAGGTATCAAGTACTCGGGGTCCTACGGGACACAAGTGGGCGTTCGGAAACCAAATATTATCTATCACCCACCGATGCCTCTGCTTACTTCAATTTTAGTTGTTAAACAGGAATTAAAGTGAACGATAAGTAAAACCATGATCATATCCAACATCAACATGCGGCAATACATCAACAACTGTGGCACTTGACGACACGCAACAGCACTTGAGCAAGCGACTACGACGCGCAAGTCCAACTATCTACCAAACAACAGGTAATAGGATGTGTCCAAGGCAATATAAGGCTGCAAGTAATAGCAAGGGTACGGAAACTAGAGCATCACAACACAGATAGCAATAGATCAACAGGAGGGAATAAATACTAGAAAAGTAAGATAGGTAGAAAGAGGGAGATGCTCGCCTGAAAACATTGTTGAAGGTTCAACCGAAGATCGGGGCGAAGCTCACATCAACTCAACGGCCTTATCCGCGAAGAACCAAAACACTAGAAGAAACACCGGATGCAATATTTAATACAACGGCAGAAGATCGGCATGATGCATGTATGATGTATGGCATGGAAAAGGTGCGATGCAATTAGGTCATATTAAGCGGAACCGGGGTCCCGACAATTAATTAAATGGTTCATGTTGTTTAGATACCCCGCAATTTAATGTTGTTTTAACATGGCAGTATAAGTTACCGGTTCACTACACAATTTAAATGAGGCCGATATATGGCTAGCTTTGCCCGCATATGGGCCCCATATTTAATTATTAGGTGAATCGGCATAAGGCCCCCAAACCACAGACAAGGATGCATGCAAGTATGACAATTAAATATGCAACAAGTTGTTATTATATTAAAAAATAGGGTTTCGGGAAGGGGTTCACACATTAGGGTCTCGACGGTCTTGGTGTTCCGGGGTTCGGGGATTCGATAGGGTCCGGGGTCCGGGTCGGTCTCAGGGTTCAGGGCTTGACGGGGTCGGTCTCGGCGGGAGCGTTCTCGGATAACGGCGTAGATCTTGTCGCCTCCGTGGTCTTCGGGTCATGTCGACGGTCATGGCGTCCGGGAGACGAGCTTGTCATTGCGGAGATCTTGTCGGTTCGCGTTTCGGATTCCGTGAAGGAGGTCATGGCGTCGGTGCGGTCGATCTTGTCGTCCCGTAGCGTAGATCTTTTGGAGGTTCGGGGTTCCATGGGTTCGGCTCGACAACCGGACTCCGGGAACGGTTCTTGGTGAACTTGGCGTGTCGGGTTCGGCCTTCGGGGTCCGTGATCGATGGTCATGGCGTCCGGGAAGGAGGTCCTGGCGCCTCGGGTCGGCGGTACTGGTCTTCGAACTCCGTGAACGGGCATCGGATCCGCATCTATGAAGCAGATCTTGGTTCCGGTGTCGGGACGGTTCATCGAACTTGGGTAGGAGAACTTGATGCCCATGGTCCTCGCTGAGCTTGCCCTCCAAACGGTATCTAAAGTAGACCGGTTGCCGAGAATAGCATCACCAGAGAACGCTTCCCGGCACCATGTCTTCACTGTCGCCATACTCGTCAGATCAAAACCAACATGGATCGTGTGCTTGTAGATATGGTAGTACTAGCAGCAAAAAGAAATGCTTGTACTAACAGGCCTACACGCACGTGGAGCCACATGAGGCAGCGCACACTGAAGAGGCGGAGGTCTGCGGCGCGAGCAGGGCGCGACGGCGAGCTCGAGGCTTCCAGGGGCGACGGAGGACGCAGAGGGGCGGAGACGACGCGGCCAGAGGACCGAGCGCGGGTCGCCGGCGCGGGGCGCGGCCGCCGGCGGGAGGAGGATGCAGGGGCGGTGGCGCTCGAGATGGGGCGGGGAGCGGCCTGGTCGGCAGCCGGGGACGCGCGGCGGAGCTCTGCTTGGCGGCGGCTGACGGAGGCAGCGGTGGACCGGAGGTGGGGCGCCGGCGGGGCGGGGGGTCCGGCGGCGAGGGGCCGGGCGGAGGCGGAGCGCGGACAGGGGCGCAGGAGGCGGCGGCGTCGGAGTGCGCGAGCGGAGATGCTTGGCGGTGGCGGGTGGCCGGAGTCGAGGTGGAGGCGGAGGCAGGCCGCGGTGGGGGAGCTCCGGCGAGGAGGGAGGAAGGGCGGGGCCGGGGACGAGGAGAGCGCGGCGGCTGGCGGCGGAGAGGGAGGCGGGTAGGCGATGGTGGTGGGGCGGCACGCGGCCGGCAGGAGAGGAAGGGAGCGGCCGGCGGGGAAGGAGTTGCGCGCGGCGTCGGGGTGGGCGAGCGGTGTGAGGCGAGCGCGTGGGGAGGAAGAAGGGTTGGTGGGGAGAGGGCGTGAGAGGAGGGCCGACAGGGGAGGGTCCGCGGGGTCGGGTGGACCGGGGCAGGTGGGTGGGGCCGCGCGGGTGGGACCAGGGTGGCAGGGGCGTCGGCTGGTGGGGGAAGTGGGGCTGCTGGCCGGCTGCGTGCGTGTGTGGTGCGTGTTGGGTGGTGGGGGTGGCCAGGGTGTGTGGGGTGGTTGGAGGGAGAGAGAGATGGGGTGAGGTGGCAGCATATGAGTGGTGGGGAGGGGGAAGAGAGGTGAGGTGGCAGCGTGGGACTGGTCCGGGTGAGGTGGCCGGTGGGTGTGGGTAGATAGGTTGGTAGCTTTAGGATTTAGAGGAGCTGATTAGGTGGACCGATTTTAGTTCTGGGGGTGGTCGTTCGGGTCGGGTCGGCCCGTTCGACTGCCCCCACTAAAATAATATAATATTTTATTCATTTCCAACAGGACTTTTGCAAACCGATAGCAGACAAAACAAATTAATCCGGGGGCCCGGGTTTTGCGTTTGAATAAAGACGGGGCGTTTAGAAAACAAATTAGGTTTTTCCGAAAATAGTTTTTATGCGAACCAATGCAAGATGATGACGATGCTCAAATGCAAAGTGGCATGATGACATGAGCATGCGGTCATGATGATGCAATGCACAAAAACAACGCGATTTTCTAGTAGTGGTTTTTGCGGGATGCCACAATTCGACACCACTAACAATGGATCTCGCCCTCGAGATCCGCCTCATGGTACCGGAAGGAAGGTCGGCGAACTGCGTCTTCTCGCTTCGTGTAGATCCTCACGACACCACTAACAAGGGTTGTTGTCCGTGATCGTCGAGAGAACACTCCGGAACAAAAGGTCGAAGGTAGAGGTATCAACAAATAAAGCCACCTCTAGCTTCGATGGAAAGAGGGAACCGATGCATTCTCGTCCACTTCAATGTACAAAAGCGAATAGAAAGGGTAGTCAGCATGGGGGCTAATCCATCACGCACCCAAACTATTACTCCGCACAATCAGTAGAAAAGAGTGCAACCATTCTCGGAATCAGACTGAAGATCTCGACAAGCGAGGTTTGGAAACAAAGGGGGTGATGCAAACTCTGCATCGGATCGGCGTAGATGATGTCGTCGCGTCGGAAAACACCGGAATGCACGAGAAGGATCAAAGAGAAGTCCACCAAACGAAGGATTCCTCGGATAGCATGAAGACCAGATGTAGCAACACCGTTACCAAAGGAGGAAGCGAAACCCTGAAGGTACGACGGAACCCAACCACGAGAAATCCTGGACTCGAAGAGAGAGAAGAGAGCGGATCCAAAACACGTAGAGGTAAGAGGAGAATAGCAGAGGGGTAAGGAGTAAAATTAGACCTAATCAGAACTATCCAACCGATTTTTGCAAAAATAGTTTTGACACTCTACTTCGGCCGTTAGCTAGGTTATCCTACAGGCTGGACTTGTGGGGTATCGCAACTGCTGAGCTCTGATACCACTCTGTAACACCCTCAGAATCGGACCTATGCAAGTTTTAGCGAAACCCGCCAAACCCGCATAGAAACGATTCAAAGGTGCCCACCAGGCACTTTCGTGCGGGTGGAAAACGAAGTAATAACATTACACAACAGTCCTCGATGGGACCCACAGAACAGATATATACAACAGCGACTCAATGAGTCAAGAATACAGATATAATATACAAAGATCCAAATCACCTTGAAAATGATAGAGCGTCCGACTACGGACAAGATGCAAATGGGGCTAAGAGCCCTGAAGAATAACCAATGGCGTCCATAACCCTGCCCAGGCCAAGCCGGAAGGGTAACCCTGCTAACGACGTCGATCTCCAAACCTGCTTAAACAAAAGGGGTGCCGACAAAGGACAAAGGAAAAAGAGGAGCGTCAGTACTGAGGCCAGTACACGGCGAGACTAGAATTCGGCGGTCCTCGCCTACATAGGTATGGTGGACTGAGCGGCAGTGGCAGCATGCACTTAACACCCTATAGAGACTCGATACAACTGGCGGCAATCAGAGAGGGGTGAGAAAGACCTATTCGGAACCAACCTGATGCTACCACCAAACAAACCCATCCTGGTATTTCCCCCTCGAGACCAAACGAGGAAGTCAACCGAGGAACTCACACCGTTGGCAGTTTTATTTATTCAGTTATCGTTGCAGCAATTACTAGTCAGGTATAGATAGTCATTCTGATAAAGTAAGCAGTGGGCCATTTAAGTTAACCATTCCGTTGTAGTGGCGACACTTACTAGTCAAATACAATTAGCATGATATAACCCAAAACCCAGCAGTTGTTGGAACTTTTATTTAGCCATTCCGTTGTAGCTGTCATACTTACTAGTCAGGTACAATGGTCGCAAGCGACACTCCAAACAAGCAATTGTGGGCAGTATTAATTAGCCATTCCATTATAGTGAAGCTGATTACTAGTCATTATAAAGTCAAATTTATAGCAATAAACTTTAGTTATGCTTGTCTATGGTCGAGATACTGTGCTCCAAGTCGTCCATAACCGCGGACACGGCTTTCAGAAAGTTTTAACCCGGCCGGGGTGCACAAATAGCAACACACACTCGATCAACCTCGGAAAAACCAAATCAAAACCCAACGAGGCTTTCACGACAAAGCAATCACAGGATTCAGAAATATTTCAGGGGGCCACCCCTTGGAGTACACCCGCAACGAAGTAAGCTAGCTCCGAGACGGACCCGAGGTTTGGGTGGACGGCTGTGAACGACTGGGAACCCAAAACTAAGCTTGTCGACACCGCGGAATCGTGTCCCGATCCTAAACAGTACAGTGTGCTCCTCGCACAATCGTAAATAAAGCAGTAGCATGGCATAAGTACAGGATCATAAATAAAACCTCAAACTAGTTTGTGGCCCCAAGAAATAAGACTGAATCAAGCTCTGGCTAAGGGGGGTCCCATATACCTCCCGGATGTGGATAGCGCGATAAATCAAGGAACAGGTATCAAGTACTCGGGGTCCTACGGGACACAAGTGGGCGTTCGGAAACCAAATATTATCTATCACCCACCGATGCCTCTGCTTACTTCAATTTTAGTTGTTAAACAGGAATTAAAGTGAACGATAAGTAAAACCATGATCATATCCAACATCAACATGCGGCAATACATCAACAACTATGGCACTTGACGACACGCAACAGCACTTGAGCAAGCGACTACGACGCGCAAGTCCAACTATCTACCAAACAACAGGTAATAGGATGTGTCCAAGGCAATATAAGGCTGCAAGTAATAGCAAGGGTACGGAAACTAGAGCATCACAACACAGATAGCAATAGATCAACAGGAGGGAATAAATACTAGAAAAGTAAGATAGGTAGAAAGAGGGAGATGCTCGCCTGAAAACATTGTCGAAGGTTCAACCGAAGATCGGGGCGAAGCTCACATCAACTCAACGGCCTTATTCGCGAAGAACCAAAACACTAGAAGAAACATCGGATGCAATATTTAATACAACGGCAGAAGATCGGCATGATGCATGTATGATGTATGGCATGGCAAAGGTGCGATGCAATTAGGTCATATTAAGCGGAACCGGGGTCCCGACAATTAATTAAATGGTTCATGTTGTTTAGATACCCCGCAATTTAATGTTGTTTTAACATGGCAGTATAAGTTACCGGTTCGCTACACAATTTAAATGAGGCCGATATATGGCTAGCTTTGCCCGCATATGGGCCCCATATTTAATTATTAGGTGAATCGGCATAAGGCCCCCAAACCACAGACAAGGATGCATGCAAGTATGACAATTAAATATGCAACAAGTTGTTATTATATTAAAAAATAGGGTTTCGGGAAGGGGTTCACACATTAGGGTCTCGACGGTCTTGGTGTTCCGGGGTTCGGGGATTCGACAGGGTCCGGGGTCCGGGTCGGTCTCAGGGTTCAGGGCTTGACGGGGTCGGTCTCGGCGGGGGCGTTCTCGGATAACGGCGTAGATCTTGTCGCCTCCGTGGTCTTCGGGTCATGTCGACGGTCATGGCGTCCGGGAGACGAGCTTGTCGTTGCGGAGATCTTGTCGGTTCGCGTTTCGGATTCCGTGAAGGAGGTCATGGCGTCGGTGCGGTCGATCTTGTCGTCCCGTAGCGTAGATCTTGGGGAGGTTCGGGGTTCCATGGGTTCGGCTCGACAACCGGACTCCGGGAACGGTTCTTGGTGAACTTGGCGTGTCGGGTTCGGCCTTCGGGGTCCGTGATCGATGGTCATGGCGTCCGGGAAGGAGGTCCTGGCGCCTCGGGTCGGCGGTATCGGTCTTCGAACTCCGTGAACGGGCATCGGATCCGCATCTATGAAGCAGATCTTGGTTCCGGTGTCGGGACGGTTCATCGAACTTGGGTAGGAGAACTTGATGCCCATGGTCCTCGCTGAGCTTGCCCTCCAAACGGTATCTAAAGTAGACCGGTTGCCGAGAATAGCATCACCAGAGAACGCTTCCCGGCACCATGTCTTCACTGTCGCCATACTCGTCAGATCAAAACCAACATGGTACATCCATCGTGTGCTTGTAGATATGGTAGTACTAGCAGCAAAAAGAAATGCTTGTACTAACAGGCCTACACGCACGTGGAGCCACATGAGGCAGCGCACACTGAAGAGGCGGAGGTCTGCGGCGCGAGCAGGGCGCGACGGCGAGCTTGAGGCTTCCAGGGGCGGCGGAGGACGCAGAGGGGCGGAGACGACGCGGCCGGAGGACCGAGCGCGGGTCGCCGGCGCGGGGCACGGCCGCCGGCGGGAGGAGGATGCAGGGGCGGTGGCGCTCGAGATGGGGCGGGGAGCGGCCTGGTCGGCAGCCGGGGACGCGCGGAGGAGGAGGCCGCGCGGCGGAGCTCTGCTTGGCGGCGGCTGACGGAGGCAGCGGTGGACCGGAGGTGGGGCGCCGGCGAGGCGGGGGGTCCGGCGGCGAGGGGCCGGGCGGAGGCGGAGCACGGACGGGGGCGCAGGAGGCGGCAGCGTCGGAGTGCGCGAGCGGAGATGCTTGGCGGTGGCGGGTGGCCGGAGTCGAGGTGGAGGCGGAGGCAGGCCGCGGTGGGGGAGCTCCGGCGAGGAGGGAGGAAGGGCGGGGCCGGGGACGAGGAGAGCGTGGCGGCTGGCGGCGGAGAGGGAGGCGGGTAGGCGATGGTGGTGGGGTGGCGCGCGGCCGGCGGGAGAGGAAGGGAGCGGCCGGCGGGGAAGGAGTTGCGCGCGGCGTCGGGGTGGGCGAGCGGTGTGAGGCGAGCGCGTGGGGAGGAAGAAGGGTTGGTGGGGAGAGGGCGTGAGAGGAGGGCCGACAGGGGAGGGGCCGCGGGGTCGGGTGGACCGGGGCAGGTGGGTGGGGCCGCGCGGGTGGGACCAGGGTGGCAGGGGCGTCGGCTGGTGGGGGAAGTGGGGCTGCTGGCCGGCTGCGTGCGTGTGTGGTGCGTGTTGGGTGGTGGGGGTGGCCAGGGTGTGTGGGGTGGTTGGAGGGAGAGAGAGATGGGGTGAGGTGGCAGCATATGAGTGGTGGGGAGGGGGAAGAGAGGTGAGGTGGCAGCGTGGGACTGGTCCGGGTGAGGTGGCCGGTGGGTGTGGGTAGATAGGTTGGTAGCTTTAGGATTTAGAGGAGCTGATTAGGTGGACCGATTTTAGTTCTGGGGGTGGTCGTTCGGGTCGGGTCGGCCCGTTCGACTGCCCCCACTAAAATAATATAATATTTTATTCATTTCCAACAGGACTTTTGCAAACCGATAGCAGACAAAACAAATTAATCCGGGGGCCCGGGTTTTGCGTTTGAATAAAGACGGGGCGTTTAGAAAACAAATTAGGTTTTTCCGAAAATAGTTTTTATGCGAACCAATGCAAGATGATGACGATGCTCAAATGCAAAGTGGCATGATGACATGAGCATGCGGTCATGATGATGCAATGCACAAAAACAACGCGATTTTCTAGTAGTAGTTTTTGCGGGATGCCACAGCAGGTTTGTTTGATATTAGTGAAGTTTAAATGATTAGGATTACAAGTCTATAACCAACATGTCTGCCTGTGGCACTTTGAAGATGAAGGACCCCATGTTTATAGATATTCTGCTGCAATGTAATGTAATAGCCAAATGAGCTATGTAAGATGTAATAACTTATTTTATTCCTGGTTATACAGTTGTATTATGACCTTTGTTTCTTGATATTACATCTTAACTGTGGATGCTAGCTATTGATCCAGGGACTAGCATTGTAAACACAGGGATCTCTACCTTATTAAAGGTTGGGAACCTTACAGGGAGTTGGGGGAGGATTCGACGTCCCCCTCCCCTAGCCGCCCCTCCCTCTCATAAATAGAGGGGAGGGGGCTACCCATCAAGCCCGATCTAAAAACCCTAGCCCCTAGCGCCGCCGCCGCCCTAGCTGCCTCCGGCCCCACCTCCTCTCCTCGGCCTCTAAACCCTAGTTGCCGAGGAACCCCTCTACTCCACCTACCCGCTCCCGCTTAAGGCGAAGCCCTGCGGCACCTCCCCTCTAAACTCCGACACCACACCGTCATGCTGCCGGAATCGCGAGGAGAGAGCTACAACCTCTGCTGCCTGCTGGAACAAGGGAGAGGAAGGTCTTCATCCAGTACCGAATGTGTGACCGACTGCGGGAGCATTAACGGAACGCGGCGCCGGAAGGATCGTCTACGCGATCTTGAGATCGGCAAGTAAACGACTACATCACCCACTAGAATCTTCTCTCGTTAACCGCTTTGGAATCTTCAAGGGTGCGTACTCTATCGACTCGTTGCTACAATCTAGTAGATAGATCTTGGCTTGTGTGTGTTCATGCGATAGAAACTTTTTGTTTTCCATGCTACGAACCCCTACAAGGACCACGCGGCGAAGACGATGGAAGGCCCCACCGCCTTGTGGATATGCCAATGAGCCTTCCTGGCCGACGGGAGAGTTGTTTGTCGACCACATTTTGTAGATCCGATGGGGCTTACTGGATTTGGTGGCCTGTGGAGGGGTGGATTGGGCAACAAATTTAGGTGGTGAAGGAGGTAATGCGGTGGGTGGTGGGTGGACGACGGGGAAATTGACCTGATATTCCTCTTCGACCCGGGTATGTAGCACCCAGACGGGTCTATATCTGGGCCACTAGATATTTTCATCTATGTTGGGTGTTTTTGCAGGATCTGCTCGGGGCACAAAAATACCCCAAAATAGAAAACAACCGGAACTTTCCGGTTTTTGTCAGTTATAAGGATCTGCTAGAGATGCTCTTATTCCTTCTGTTCCATAGTGTAGCATATTTTGACAAACCATTTTAGTTTACCAAAACATACTATATTATGGAACGGGGGATATCCATTAGATCAAACAAATTATTAGGCTAGCCATAGTGCTAGTCTCATAAAAATATCATGCATGCTATCTTGGATTTTTTATGTCGCACTATAATTAATGAGAGATATGTTAGTGGTATCATAATATGATACGATATCATAGCACATGAAACTAGATAATTTAATGGCAAATATATCGTATACTACCTCCGTCACGGTTTGGAGGGCGTCTTACAAAAACCATGCGTTTTCAAAATTCCTCTACTCCTAGGCGCGTTAGACTTAAACACAAAATTAATGCCCCCCTTTTTCCTCTTCACTTCCTACTCCATGCAGCCAAGGAATTAATTCTTACATGCATCTCCACCATCTCCAAACCTAATGCATGCGCTAACAACCAATATATGCGTCTAAACTCCTCATTTTCATTGAGTAATTACGTTTAATAGGGAGCTGAATAATTAATGGCCTATTTTCTTCCAGCGAATTTGCATGTTTTTGGCATAAATCTGGACCCAATCAGCGCCCACCTAGGTCCCACCCTCCAAACCGTGACGGATGGAGTACATAAAATTACATTGAGATCATATGAACTATTAAATATAATGACACTATGTCAACACCCGGATTTTTAATCCCAGATGCCTGTTATGCCATACATCGCAATCCCAGGATTACCATTTTTGCGAGACAGAACAGATTTGGATACCACAGTACATCATCCATTACAAACCATACATAAAGTCTTACACAAATGAGGATCTCATGATCCAATTCTTAATACAACTCAAGCAGCGGAATAACGTAATAATAAAAGTAGCGTAGGCGAAGCTCCATCTTTGGGGTCACAGGCAATGCTGACGATGGGAGATGATCCTAGTTGTCGTAACCTTCATGGGGTCCTTCGTACTGGTACTCCTCTTCATAGTCTAGCCATGGGAATAGCCAGGGACAAAGTCATGAGTACTCTTTAAGTACTCGCAAACTAATACTAACAAGTGAAGGGGGTTTTTGTAGTAGGACACTAAGCTCTAGGGTTGTTTTGCAAAAAGCCAGATTTATCTCTACTAAATTCATAAGCAAGAAAAGCTAGTTGAAATTTTATAACACCTAAGTGGGAACTTGTATTTCATATCACAACTCTGTTGTGGTCAAGTCAAAATCTCAATTCATTTCATAAGTCATTTTGAAAACATCTGACGGGGGAACAGTATGGCCACTCCAACTGTCCATAACCGCGGATGCGGCTATTCGAATAGTTTGACACTCTGCAGAGATTGTACACTTTCACCATAACATTCGATACATCCGTCAGGAACAAATCCTGAATTCACCATACTCAGTATGCGGATAATCAATCCTAACCTTTCAATTACACACCCTAGTATAAGCACCTCTCCTGTGAGTTTGGCCTCCCAACCATGACCAACTGTCATCTTGGGTACTGCACAGGTGGACAATCTTCACAAGGTAGCCTCAGCTCATACCTTGGACGTGAGGGAACCCATACTAAAGTATATAAGTTTCCAGTCAAGCCCTACCCAATTTTCGGGTATTGTGGTTGTACGGTAAAATTGGAATTGTATCGCATCTAGACAACCATCAGTTTTATAAAGGGCTAAGGCTCATGCCTTAACATTTTCATCATCCAAATCATCTGGTGTTCGGAAACACATGTCAAAATATCTCAGTATAATGACTCATCATTCTAAGGTTTTCATAACCATTTTCCAACAAGTATTCCCATCTAAAGTTGGTCAAGTTTTATGCTTAGCACTACCATCTACAAGTGGGGGTGAGTACTAATGAGGGTGATAAACAAGTGGATTTTTAACTAAGTTCAATCTCATGCCTTAGGATGACATCAATATTATCTAGCTTAGGCCAAATTTAATGCTCTTTATGCAACCTTCAGTTATCTTCCTAGAATATACAAGTTACTTAAGTAGACTTTAAGTAATAGCTTTGATAAATAAATAAAGTATAAAGCTTGCAAGTAAAACTAGGAGGGGTATCAAGTGGGTATGATCACATATGCTTAAGGAAATATAGTGGTCATGGTAACAAGCAAGTATTAGCTTGCATCAGTATCAGTATAGGATTGCTAAAGTAGAGTATCTTGCAAGTGTTAGCTTGCCTTGTGCAGAGCAGTGGTTGAATTTCTCCTCGGCTTATTCTTCGTAGTATCCTCCTTCTTCCTCGTATCCTTGGTCGGTACTAGCATCTATAAATAAATACGAGGTACAAAATCACCAAACAATACTTAACTACGTTCAATCATCACACAAAAGGGCTTCTTAAGCATGCATGAGAAAAAGACGGCCGTTGCGGTTGAGAGAGTTCCCTGGGGCAAACCTTCTTCTGGGCTGAACACGACGCTGCTGCTGAGCTGGGGCATTTGCATTGGGGGCTGTGACATTCTTCTTGGGGCACTCATTGGAGTAGTGACCCTTATTTCCACAGTCATAACAAGTCACTTGCGACTTGTCCTTTGCTGCAACAGGCACAACATTGCTTCCGGTCCTCGGGGCAGTGTTGGTATTGGCGGCAGCATTTTTGTTGTTGAACTTGGGTGGTGCACGGTTGAAATTGTTAGAGTTGCCGGGGTTGTTGTGATTTCCTCCGGGCCTTGGGTTTCCACGGTTGGGATAGGTCGGACGGTTCATCGGGGGTCTGTTGGTTCTCGGGGCAAATCCTGGAGATGGGTTGGGGCGATACTTTGGGGTCTGATGGGTTCCTGGCTGATGCATCATGCGACGCTTGCGGTTCACATTGACCTGGTTGATCTTTCCTTCCATCTGGATGGCAGAGTCGACAAGATCTTCAATATCATCAAAGGGGATATTGACCAATACCGCCTGCATCTCATCGTGCAGACCATTCAAGAATCTCTCTTTCTTCTTGGCTTCGGTGTCGATCTCATTCGGGGCATACCTAGCTAATGACAAGAATTTGTCACGGTATTCCACTACGGTCATCCTTCCTTGCTTCAGTTCTCTGAACTCATCTCTCATCCTCTTGATCAAACCCAGGGGGCACATGGGTTCGGCTGAACTTGACCTTCAATTCCTCCAAGGTCATCATTTGTCCTCCGGTCATTGCACGAACGATGTTCCACCATGCTCTTGCATCTTCGGCTAGATAGTGGGTGGCGAACAGAACTTTCTCATTGGCTTCCACTCCGGCGACTTCCAGGTTGTTTTCCATGGTTTGCAGCCAATCATCGGCGTCTAAGGGCTCTTTTGACTTAGTGAAAACGGGTGGGTTGGTGTTCTGGAAATTCTTGAGCTTAGATCCATGGTTGTCCTGATTTCCTTGGCCTTGATTGTTGTGGGCTAGCTGGGCTATCTGCTGAAGGGTGGCTAGGTTGTCTTGACGTTCGGCTCTTTCAGCTTCGCGGTCAGAAACCAACATTTGCAGGATCTGCAACATCGGGTCCGGAGATGAACCACTTCCTCCGCGTGGCATCTGAAGATTGAGATAGATCATGAGAAAAGAGGGAAATTTCTAAGATTCAGGGACTTTGAAAAGTTTTTAAAGTTTGACTCGGATTTTTTTCAACTTGCTTTTCATTCATTCATTCATAGCACCCGATACAAACACACACCACAAAACAAGGAAAAAAGATGGTTTTAAGAACCATTCTGGAAACTACGATACAGTGGGACCGAATACAACTCACTACGCTAGTGCTCAAGTGCTACTACTCCTTGGAGTCGGTGTAGTCGTCATCCTCGTCGTCATCGATGAAGGCGAAATCATCCTCATCGGTGAAGAAGTCCATAGCCTGATCCTCCAGAAAATCATCGTCATCGCTGAGATAGGAGTAGGGGTCTCCACGAAGATCCTCTCCGGCATTCTCCCTTTCCTCCAACTGCATGTCTCTCTCGTGGATGGTCTCCTCCAAATCCGAGATACGGTGGCGAAGACAGGCAATGATGCGCTCCTTCTTGTCGAGCTGACGGCGGCGAGACTTGCGATCCTTCGCTAGCATGGCGATGGTTTGATCCTTTGTCTTGATTATGGCGGACTTGTGGTTGGAGTAGTCACGGCAATTGTCCAATTCCTGCTGATGATCGTACATCATGAAGCTAAGGTGGTCCAACTGAGCCTTCAGCTCGTGGTGGTATGGGGCTTCCAGTGGCTGTCCCATAGCATCACGCCTTGGACAAAACTCAGACGGGCAAGAGCTTCCTTGGAAATTCTTGAGCTTAGATCCATGGTTTATACTCTGCCCACACAGACGGGCAAGAGCTTCCTGCATGGCCCTGGCAAGTCCATCGAGCCAGTTGTTTTCTCTTAAGGTGAACTGAATTCCCTCGGCAGTGGGAGGTTCAATCTTTCATCGGAGACTTGCAACAATTAGCCACTGCAGATCTTCTCCTCCTTGATCATTGAGCTGAGCTCCGAAGAACTCGGGGTGCGGACGCTCCAGAAGTTCCAAAAGCTGGTCCAAATCCCGCTCAAATATAAGGTCTCTCCATTCCCCAACAAATAAAACTTGTTGTACTTCACGTCCATCTATAAGAATATAGGATGAGTAAGTTAGTAGAGTGATCAAGTGTGTCAAATTTTAGGTATTTTGCAAGAGTTTTTGAGGATCATGAATTTTTATGAAAGAAACAAGGTGATAAGAATGGGAATAAGTTTTTGTAAATATTTGCTTCCTTTGGTTTTGAAACTAAGTTTTTGATTCAAATGGCCAGTCTAACTAGGGTCTCCTATGGTCAGGATGGCTCTGATACCAACTTGTCAACACCCGGATTTTTAATCCCAGATGCCTGTTATGCCATACATCGCAATCCTAGGATTACCATTTTTGCGAGACATAACAGATTTGGATAACACAGTACATCATCCATTACAAACCATACATAAAGTCATACACAAATAAGGATCTCATGATCCAGTTCTTAATACAACTCAAGCAGCGGGATAACGTAATAATAAAAGTAGCGTAGGCGAAGCTCCATCTTCGGGGTCAGGCAATGCTGACGATAGGAGATGATCCTAGTTGTCGTAACCTTCCTGGGGTCCTTCGTCCTGGTACTCCTCTTCATAGTCTGGCCATGGGAATATCCAGGGACAAAGCCATGAGTACTCTTTAAGTACTCGCAAACTAATACTAACAAGTGAAGGGGGTTTTTGTAGTAGGACACTAAGCTCTAGGGTTGTTTTGCAAAAAGCCAGATTTATCTCTACTAAGTTCAGAAGCAATAAAAGCTAGTTGAAATTTTATAACACCTAAGTGGGAACTTGTATTTCATATCACAACTCTGTTGTGGTCAAGTCAAAATCTCAATTCATTTCATAAGTCATTTTGAAAACATCTGACGGGGGAACAGTATGGCCACTCCAATTGTCCATAACCGCGGACGCGGCTATTCGAATAGTTTGACACTCTGCAGAGATTGTACACTTTCACCACAACATTCGATACATCCGTCAGGAACAAATCCTGAATTCACCATACTCAGTATGCGGATAATCAATCCTAACCTTTCAATTACACGCCCTAGTATAAGCACCTCTCCTGTGAGTTTGGCCTCCCAACCATGACCAACTGTCATCTTGGGTACTGCACAGGTGGACAATCTTCACAAGGTAGCCTCAGCTCAGACCTTGGCCATGAGGGAACCCATACTAAAGTATATAAGTTTCCAGTCAAGCCCTACCCAATTTTCGGGTATTGTGGTTGTACGATAAAATTGGAATGGTATCGCATCCAGACAACCATCAGTTTTATAAAGGGCTAAGGCTCATGCCTTAACATTTTCATCATCCAAATCATCTGGTGTTCAGAAACACATGTCAAAACATCTCAGTAGAATGACTCATCATTCTAAGGTTTTCATAACCATTTTCCAACAAGTATTCCCATCTAAAGTTGGTTAAGTTTTATGCTTAGCACTAGCACCTACAAGTGGGGGTGAGTACTAATGAGGGTGATAAACAAGTGGATTTTTAACTAAGTTCAATCTCATGCCTTAGGATGACATCAAGATTATCTAGCTTAGGACAAATTTAATGCTTTTTATGCAACCTTCAATTATCTTCCTAGAATCTACAATTTACTTAAGTAGACTCTAAGTAATAGCTTTGATAAAGAAATAAAGTATAAATCTTGCAAGTAAAACTAGGAGGGGTATCAAGTGGGTATGATCACATATGCTTAAGGAAATCTAGTGGTCATGGTAACAAGCAAGTATTAGCTTGCATCACTATCAATATAGGCTTGCTAAAGTAGAGTATCTTGCAAGTGTTAGCTTGCCTTGTGCAGAGCAGTGGTTGAAGTTCTCCTCGGCTTCTTCTTCGTAGTATCCTCCTTCTTCCTCGTATCCTTGGTCGGTACTAGCGTCTATAAATAAATATGAGGTACACAATCACCAAACAATACTTAACTACTTTCAATCATCACACAAAAGGGTTCTATAGATGATCTAGCATCATCACTAACATTCAAGATTAAAGCATTTGCATTATTTATTTATTTTTAGAAAAGTAATTTCTACTCATTGAAAAACTACTTAAGATTTAATATTCTCCAAACCAAACATGGGATCATGTTGACACATGTCATCACCACATATTTCAGTACATGAGAATGTGATTTAAAGTGGTGTCACAATTTAATAAGGTTTACCCTTTTATTTTAAATAAAATAAAATGACTAGAAATGCCTATGTGGCATTCTTTTATTACTTGAACATTATTTCTATAAGTAAACCCATATGTTTTTTATATATTCGGAAAGGTATGATCAAATGTGATTTTTGAGAGTTGGAATCAACTCAAAAGCTATTATGGTTGAAATTTGAAAAATGTTTGAATGCATAAAAGCTTCTGACTTGTTATTTTTACCAGGGTTGATCTACAGATCCAAATGATTTGAATCCAACGGGCTTGGATTAAGCATTTCAACACTTTTCTAACAAAATTGGTTTCATGCAATTTGGTTCACTGAATCGAGCTGGGTTGATTTTTGAAACTAGGTACAGAACTGAGTTTGAATATAAATAGAAAAAGCTAAATTCAAACGAGTGGGCTGCGCGGGAAGGGTTATTGGGCCAGCCCAGTGTCACTCCGCAGCGCGGGGCTCAGCTGACAGGGGGATCTACCGGTCAGTGGCTCATAAAACGCGAAGCGGTAAGGGGCAATGTGGTGCGTTGGATTAGAAGTGAGATCGACGGCTGAGGGTCGTCGTCGACGATGAACAAGTCACCAGCGAGCTCAAACCCTAGCGGCTCAGTGGGGGTCATGGGAGGCTCACCGGGGCTCAGGCGAGGGTCGGCGATGGGGGCGAACGACGAAGTCGACGACGGCGATCCTCCTGGTACCGGCAGCTCCTCCTGGGGCGGATCCAATCGATGGCTCCCTTCTTCTCCAGCAGCGGCGGGCTCCGATGAAATTCCGGCGATGCGCTGCTCGCCTTGCTCCGGGAATAAGTGGAAAGTCTCAGTGAGAGGTGGGAAGTGAGATGGTGTGAAGAAATCGAGCGGGGGTCGTCTCCTTTTATAGGCTCGACGGCGAGACCGAGAGGGATGGGCAAGCGACGGTGGCGACACGGCTACGGGCGGCTAGAGGCATGGCCGAGGTTGGCGATCGACGGGCGGTCTCCTGGCGATGCTCTAGAGCTTAAATGTGTGTGTAGGGGCAGTGGAAAATGGTCGGGAACACGCAGTGCTCTGCAAGGCAGAGGCGGCGAACTCCGCGGCGAGCGGTGGCTACGGGGTACGGGCGGTGAAACGAGCATGTCTGGTGGTCTCCTGGGACGATGGGGTGCATGCTGGCGGGCGGCGAGGGCTCGAGGTGGTCGGGTGGCGTGGGAACGACGCGTGCTCTGCGGTGCGCGTCGGCATGGTTGACAGCGGCACGGGCGCGGCGTTCCTGGCGGTTCTGGTCGCTGTCTCCGATCTAGGGATGGTCGAGAGGGAGCGGTGAGGCATGGGTTGCATGCTAGACAAGGTTGGCACGGCTAGTTCTTTTCCTAGCTTGCTGTCCACACTGGGGTGACATGGGTGCTCTCGGCCTGCTCACCATTGATGACAATGGCCAGCTTACAGTGGTGCTAGAGGTTAGTTAAGGTTTCTAGATGATCTACTAAGGCTAGTTGTAACCAGAGAGGGAACAAGGTTGGCCAAAACACTGCTCAACATAGTGTTTTTGATTTTGTGGATTTGAATCTATAACCTGTTTGATGAAATGGCCGCATGAACTTAAGTTTTAAATTTTGAAAAGATTTTTGGTGGATGTGCTAGGCATGTGTTGAGGGTTCTGTGGATGCTTGGGTTTTGAAAATTGAGCTTGTTTGAGTGGTTTTTGAAATAGTGGGATCTTTCCATATGAAATAGATTCAATTTTAAACTGTCATTTAAACTAAGCATTTGAATGTTTTTGGATGATCACGAAGTGGGCCTTGGTACCTTATTATGATTACTAACAAGGGGTGCAAAGATCCATACATGTTTCTGTTGAGTTTTTAAAATTAGAGATAGCCAAAGTAGGCATGGGAGTTAATTTGGCCAAAGTGACCATTCACTTAATTTATTCATTTTGAGTTGTTTGTCTTTGGGAAAAGTTTGGGGATTGTTTAGATGATGTTTATTTTACCTAAGAATAATTTTACAAGCAAAGAAACACAGAACCATGGCAATTTAAAAGAATCCAAATTTTAATACACACATATGGATGTTTTCATATTTTTAATTAGAAAATTTTTTGTTAACCCTAAATTTGATGATTAGAGTTTGATGATCCAAGTTTAGTATTTTTGGGATGTTACACACTATAATACTAGTAGATGATACTAAGCATTATAATTATCATACCTTCACTATGGTAGCATTTAATTAGAACACATGAATACTGAACTGTTTGGATGGTTAACGGAGCTTCAATACCATAGCGTTTAAATATGATGAAACTATGAATTCTGAAGTACTATTATTTTGGTTGTTCTACTAATTGTCAATCATCAGGCTCAATGAAGGTTGTATTGGGTTAGAATTCTGAGTTGTTAGCAAGCATATTGAAGTCCCAACCATTTGTACAAGAACAACTCTCGCGTTCTAGGTTTTTGAGAGTCCACCATCTTTCCCGGGGCCTCTCCCCTTATCCTCCGGTGGCCTCGCCGGTCGGAGTGGGAGAGGGGAGGCTATCGGCCTGTAGTTAGTAGATCTAGGTGTTGCGGAGGTTTGTCGGTAGTTTTGAGTAGGGCATCAGCGTCTTATGTCCGGACCTGGCGCATCTGGTGGGTGGGCTACTTCTCCGTTGAGCTCCGGCGATCGAAGTAGGTGATGATCATGTCCAAGTCAGGGATCTCCGTAAATAATGCCAAGTTGGTGGTCGTCTGCGACCTCTCACCGTGTGCTGACGATGTGCGTCTTCTTCTTCGTTCGGCCGACCGAGGAGGCGAGGGGAAGGAGGAGGGGATTCTGGTTGTGTGCAGATCTAGAGGTAACAGGGGGAGTGCTCCTGGCGTGGTGCCCTGGCACGGCATCAGGCGGTCTCTAAAGAGACTCTTTGTCGTACTTCCGTGGAGGAAGGAGACAAAGCTTGCCTTGGAGGAGAATCCCCCAAATAAAAAGCGTCGCCATCGTTCATCTGGTGTCCTCCAACCTGCAGTTATTCTTCCTCCTCCGGAGGATCTTCCTCGGTCTCGGCACGTCCATTCAAGTTTCAGCTCTCCCAAGTGGTGATGTACCGGTGAGGGTAGGAGCTACGGTGCCTAGAGGCTGTCCATCGTCGATGTTGAGCAATGTCTTGATGTTTTTTTGCGGTCCATGTTTGGGTGTTCTTTGTAAAAGTGCAGGGCCTAGTTGTAATTTCCTTATTTTGTATGGTCCTCTATGTAACTGCGCACCCACCGCCGAAGTAATACAAACTCTCGGTATTTCGAGACCTTTTCTGTCAAAAAAACAAGCATATCGCAAAAAAGTAAAAACAAAAACTGTTACCAAACAGCCAAATGTATGCATTCCACAAATGATGCATGTCTGCTTTTCCACTAAAAAGTAATGTATGGTGCATGTGATCTCTCTGCGAACACCTATCTATCTGGCGGCTGCCGTCCGCTGAGCCGGCAATTCCGGGATCCAAGCCTGAAACTGGGATCAAGCAACCTGCCTATTGTAGTAGGTAAAATGATGAATTCGACCAGCAGTTCCCCAAGAGCTTCACAATTAGGCAAAGAAAAGGATCCTTTAAATATGGGTTTGTACATTTTGCCTATTGGGTCTTGGGACATAGGAGGACCACTATAAATCCCCCACGCTCTCCCTCCCACCTCTCACCACCGATATCTTTCCGCTTCCATTTCGCCTCCCCGGGTCCTCTCCTCTCCGTGTCCGGCGGCGTTCCCCCTAACACCCAACAGGCCGGCCTCTTCCCTCCCAATACCGACACCACTACAGCTTCATGGAGAAAAGGAGAAGAAGCATGATGCCCGCCGTACTAGCGGTGGCCTTGCTCGCCGCAATGCTGCTGTCCAGCGAGGCGGCGTACAGCGGCGGCGGCGGCGCCCTGTCACCGGGCTACTACAGCAAGTCGTGCTCCAAGCTGGAGTCCATCGTGAGGGAGGAGGTCGCGAGGAAGAAGAACGAGACGGTGGTCACCATCCCGGCGGTGCTCCGCCTCTTCTTCCACGACTGCTTTGTCAACGTGAGTCCATACTCCA
This sequence comes from Avena sativa, assembly GCA_916181665.1. Taxonomy (NCBI): domain Eukaryota; kingdom Viridiplantae; phylum Streptophyta; class Magnoliopsida; order Poales; family Poaceae; genus Avena; species Avena sativa. The sequence goes on along the minus strand of OV702285.1, from coordinate 143,091,601 downwards.
TCGCCGTCAAATCGTGCATCTGCAGTTTGAGCATTTCTTGCTTTGCTCGTTAAATCATTCATACATACGCAGTTGTGCCTGAGGATTATACCGGAACGAAATGCGCAGCATGCCAAAAACATTTGGTTTATCTTGCTGCTTCCTTTCCATTGCTCAACAGTTTAATTTCCTGTCAGTTCCAACTGTTTTTTACTTCGAAAACTCAAGAAAAGTTCCAACTGCTTCTTCAGCTTCGGCCTGTTCTGCTTTGGAATAAGTTCTCTCTCTCTCACTTCTCCCCTAGCTTCTCCAAGAAGCTAGCCATCTTCTATACTTTTCTTTTCCTTTTGGAAAAGGTATAAAGCTGCAATGTCTGCAGTGACAGCCATGACCCCATGTTAATCTCCACTATATCAGTTTATCTTCATCAGATAGACATGTTTTTTCCTTGGTGGAGTTCATTCAGGGCTTCAGATCATACTCCTACATTAGAAACAAAATCACGATTAGTTAAAGCCAAAAGGGAATTAACCACTTGCATTGTTTAGTGGGAGCCAGCCAGGGAGGTGGATGCTGGAAGGAACAACTCGATCGCCTCGCGTGGTCGTCGGTTGCGACAGCCTATGCAGGCATGTGGCAGCGCGACTTTTCATCTCTGCTATCCTCATTATCAAAATGGCACCCTTGTCGGATCTCCCTCTCGATCGTGATCATTAATCATTTCACCTCTACTCTACCTAGAGTTGTAGTGTGCTAGCTGATCATTCTGTAGCTGTTTTAAATCTTCAAATTGTACCCTACACTGTTTCAGGGAGTAAATGGCACCGAAAGTCATACAACTTGTCTCGCACGTGCACTTAAGTCACAGAACTTGCAAACTGAACTAACAAGTCACATAACTTGTAAACCCGTGCACCCGTGATCACAAAACCGGTCAACTGAGTGGTTTTGACCAAAACCGCTAACTGGAGCTCGTTTTTCAAAAAAAAAAGTTTATAAGACTCCAAAAAACTGAAAGCAATTACGCACAAATATTTATACATTCTAAGGTACGCAAAAAAATCAGACAAAAATACGTTTTATTTTGTGAATGAAATATAAAAAAGACAATTCTCTAACAGAAATACGTGGGTTTTTATATGATATATAGCTGGCAATTTCTTTTTTTCTTCTATAGCCCAAAATAAAACAATTTTTTCACCAAAACTTGCCATAGTCATTCAGCCCACACATATGTATTCACGAAATAAATTTTGAATTTTTTTAATGAAAGGTACAAATTTTGATTTTCAAATACCAAGTTTGGGAGCCACAAATTCTCTCTCACGCTCACGAATGCATACATAGTATTTGATAATAAAATATGGTTTTTGTAAAGTTTTAGTCGAAATATGATCGATTTTGGTCAAAAACCACTCAGTTGACCGGTTTTGTGACCACGGGTGCACGGGTTTGCAAGTTATGTGACTTGTTAGTTCAGTTTGCAAGTTCTGTGACTTAAGTGTACATGCGGAACAAGTTGTGTGACTCCCAGTGCAATTTACTCCTGTTTCAGGCTTTCAGCTGTCTCAAAGACGCATCAAATGTGTACCTAGTACTGTACTATATATTTTTATAATTAGCTGTATATATAGTTCAATGACGTGAACAAGAAAAGATCAAAGAGATGCCGCTGTCGACAATCGTAATGACGTTTATTAGTGGCGTTTCTCGGGTTCTGATTACTACTAGCTGGCATCTCATCTTCTATTTTTGCCCCACTGATTTTGGGTTGACCTACACATAGGATGCAGGAGCGTGAGGCGTGAGCGCACGTAGAGAGCTAGTTGTTGTGTCTGAACCTAAACAAAAACATAAAGTATTTTGCATTGAAACTTTTTTTCTTCATAAAATAAAGAAATAGCGAGTAACACTGGCCGTGATGCTAAACTCTATTTTTCAAACACAGGGCTGTGACGCTTCAGTCCTAATAGCTTCTGCCAAGGAGGATGCCGAGAAGAACACGCGCGACAACGACTCCCTCGCCGGGGACGGCTACGACACGGTGAACCGGGTCAAGGCCAGGGTCGAGAAGGAGTGCCCCGGCGTCGTCTCCTGCTCCGACATCCTCGCCCTCGCCGCCAGAGACGTCGTCAACCTGGTAAGCAGCAGCACTCCCGACTCCACTCTGCTACCGGCTAGCATTTTCGTCTTCGATCGCCGTCGTTCAGTTCTGAAACGCCCCGTGTCCAATTCGGTTACTTACAGGCGGACGGCCCGTACTGGACCGTGGAGCTCGGGCGACGCGACGCCCTGGTCTCCAGGGCCAGCGACGTGGAGGGGAAGCTTCCCGGCCCCGACATGAAAGTCAGGGAGCTCACGGCCATCTTCAAGAACGGCGGCCTGTCCCAGCTGGACATGGTCGCGCTCTCCGGCGCGCACACGGTCGGGTTCTCCCACTGCACCCGCTTCACGGATCGGCTGTACAACTTCAGCGGCACCGGGAAGACCGACTCCTCGTTCAGCAAGGACTACGCGGAGGCGCTCAAGAAGGCATGCCCGCGCGACGTCAGCGACACCATCGCCGTCAACATGGACCCCATCACCCCGATCACCTTCGACAACAACTACTACACCAACCTCCTCCACGGCTTCGGCCTCTTCACCTCCGACCAGGTGCTCTACACGGACAGCGCGTCGCGGGAGACAGTGAAGCAGTTCTCCGCGAACCAGACCAGCTTCTTCGAGGCGTTCATGGCGTCCATGATCAAGCTGGGGAGAGTAGGGGTGAAGACCGGCGACAGTGGGGAGATCAGAACAGACTGCACTGCGTTCAACAAACACTAGATGATGACTGCTCCGTCAACTGTAATTCAGATGTGTTGTTCTGAGTTTTGGCATACATATGTATGTTTCTTAGGGGGGTTCGATAGACATATACCGGGTTTGATTCTTTTGCATACGGTTTTTTTCCAATGCTTTAGGGAAATTTTTTCTCCTTTTGTTTTTTCTTCTTCATTTTTTGCTTTTATTGTTTGTTGGTGCATTTTTGTACAGCCTGAAGAGTGTAATGCCATTGAGGATTATCTCTTGAAAAAAGAAGGGAGTGTCTAATTGACAGCTAGCTGTTTTTGATTTAGGTGACTGGCAGTTTTTTTTTGTCCAGTTTTAAGTGGACAAATGTACTTGCTCAGCTCCCACAAAATGTCTGCAATAGATCAGAATGTAACTGTTTTTTCAATTGTTAACAGACACTTTCTTCAGTCTGACGGGTGAATAGAAACCAAAACCCACTAAGAATTTGAATCGGCAGGAGAGAACATGAACTTCTGTCCAAGCAACTGGCAGACTATCAGCACATCTTGCACCCAGCAGACAATCATGGTATCAGAAACGTGAGAAGGAAAATCCATAGCCAGACAACGGGCTTTTAGTTAAAAAGACAGCCTCATGTTAAAATTGATGTCTTCTATAACTAACAAAGCTGGGATCACAAAGCCTCTGAAGGAACGTAAAAGGGTGAGCTATGAAGAATGTAGATGAACAACTGCCAAAAGATTTACGGAGCACAACCCACGAATCAGCAATGACAAAATCGTACAATACAGATGGCCTGCGCGACGCAAAGATAACAAATACTTAGTGAACCAGACACGGACGGTATAAAGAAATGCCGGATGTAGTGTACCTTTTTCTTTTTCTGGTTTCTTTCAAGAAAAGGTTCCGACCCCCAAAGAAATAGACTGACAAAGATAGCAACAAAAAGAACATTGACGGATGAAGGATAATGAAGAAAGATTGCAATTTTTAGACTGAGGAATGAAGAAATAAATAGGTTGAAGAACAAAGATACTGAAGAAAATACACTGAAGAATTAAGATATGATGAAAAAGTAAGGGATGACTGAAAAAAAGAGACTCTGAAAAAATACTGATAAAGAAAGATAGGCTGAAGCCTGAAAATACTACATTATCACTTGACGCGCTATTCTGTTAAAAGCTCTCAATGTTGGACAGATCATAATAAGCATCATCGCTTGGATGGCGACTACCACTGGAAAGGCCTCCTACGCAAAGAATCCACAAAACGTCTAATGATGTGGTGCCTGAAAAAAAAACATCAAACACCGAGTCCCCCTGCACTATTTTCAGTTCAAAAACAGTAGTATGACCACTCAATAGAACATGAAAAGATCAGCTCCCCTGGTTTGAACCATTAACATCTTGCAGCACATGTGTAAATATATGTATACTCACATTAAACCTGAACCGACCCATGTGATGCATTTGAGCAAACCGAACCAAATTTGGAAACTGAGGTTTCTATTCACACCCAACCCAAACACAACCACGTGCTATCTCCACCTAAACTGAACTAAATCAATTGTAGGAACTATGGTTGTGGTGAAGATCAGTCCCCTCCCTGCCGGTGCTGGTCCAAAGTGAATGATTGTGGTGACACAAAACATGGCAAATTGGGCACAACCAGATACAGATGTATCCACCAATACAGGAACAAATCATGAAAAGGAAGGAAAAATGAGAAAGCATAATTATCCCCAAAATGTTAAAGACATTTTTATCAGCAGTTACAAATAGGGAAAAGTTAAAAATCAGCTAGAGCAGATGATGAACGGTGCGCCCTTCAGGACCAGCCAGCAGTCATGCCTCAACGGCGGAGGGCGCTGCTTGGCCTCCACGGCGGCCAGCTGCGTGGGCACTCGTGCTCTGGATGACTACAGCTGCCACACTCTGGCTTGCCGGTGATCACAACAGCTACGTTTTTCTCATTTAGTACTTTCTGTATACTGCCACAGCCACACAATATCACATTGTACCCTTAACATGTTGCATGCTATCCTACAAATCATCTAACTAGCTCCAGTATAAATCATGTAAATACTTAGTCATTCTACAAGATTGCAATTTAGTAAATTATCTTTCAAAATAAAGAAACCATATACTCAATATATAAGGTTGCCGATCTGCATTATACTGTACAAGTACAGCGAAGAAGCATGCACTGCACATTTTCCAAGTGCGGATGTTGACATCGACAAAAGGTGAATCACTATACCATTTCAGAGATATGGCAATGATATTAATCTAACAACTACTCTTAGACATTATCAAGCAAAGCAAGCTAAGCAGACCAAAAGGACTAACCTCAGTGAGACAACATCATGCATTCATGTATAGGGATACGGTTTATGTATTTTATCAGTAGACTGTACAGCTCTTACAGATTCATATTTCAAAAACTATAGAGCAGTCCTAAAAAATCTTGGGTCGAATCCATGTTTCAGCGGCACCACCTCAAATAACAATAATTTGAGTGGCATACAAGATGAAATATGCAATGCTTTGAACATAGTTTTAGGCCATATAGTAACAATAATGTGTAGGCCATGTGCATCCACTAAAAATAAATAAAGGATCCATGTTCATGTATGAAAATCTAAAAGCAGTGAAAATGATGAACATGCACCTCCATGTGTAGCTGGAGCACGAAAAGGTCATGCGTAGTAGTAGTAAAAATAATCTAAATGAAAATAAAAATCGACAAAAGCATGATGACAAAAGCAAGGCTTGGATACACCAAATGCAGCACTTGAATCCAAGAGTTCTGTCTACAAAAATCCACTACCGTCTAAAAATCTACCTACACCATATCACCAATCCATCATTTTGACTAGCAGAAATGCCACCACAACCACATAGATCGAAGAAAAAAATAGGTTAATCCACCCATACCATAGCCCTACACCTCTTCGCATCGCTAACCACACATAAATTAGCACTGAACCCACAAAACAAACCACTGTCTCCCAGTTGTCTCCTGCCGCCAGCACATGAGCACACTACCATTTCCAAACCAAACAATCATGGCATCACGGACTCCCCTCCAGAAGAGTGGATTCAATGGAAGAGAAACTGAAGATATAAATCTGCCGAAATCTGTCTCAGAAGAGTGTGGATTCAATGGAAGAGAAACTGGAGATATAAATCTGCCGAAATCTGTCTCTCCAGAAGTGACACTCGACAAATCAAAATGAAAAACTAAGTAGGGCGATGGCTATACACGTGAACCGCTTGGCTGCCTCAAGGTCAGAGGCTCGACCTACAAACAAAAATGGGAGAAAAATCTATTCACCTGGTGCTTGGCTGTGCGTTCGATTTAACTTGAGAATTGACCAAAGCTCACTTCATCAGACAGACTAAAGCTCAACTCATGCAGGGAAACCCACTCGCAGCCCAACTTGAAGAAAACAGACCCCAGAACAGGAGAGGAAAGCAGCATACCCGTCACGCCGGCGGCAAGTTGTGACCATCTCTTCCGCCCCCGCAGGCCATCACTCTCTCAGGGCACGCTCGATGGTGGATCCTGACTGACCTCTCTGCCATGCCTCTCCCTCTCAATCTCCTACCTCTCTCTCCTCCAACAGGAGCTCACCGCTTCCCCCTGAGCCTGACAAAGACACATAACACGCAGCTCTCCTGCGCATAGAAAAGTCAAATGAAGACAACCTAGAAGTATGCGTGCAGATCGAACAGTCAAAAAAGTGACTGTGCACCAAATGAAAAACAGCCAGCTGTTATCTGTACTACTTATAAAAGGCGAAGTGTGGCAGGAACATTCAATCTCGGCCTTTCATTCTTCACATCCAATGGCTTACATCTCTTCAGTGACGTTGCCACACAAACACAACAATTTACAGAGAGAATACCACCGCATACAATCCCCCCAAACGAATTGTTTTCTTCTCGCCTCTCTCCTCTCTAGCGTTCTGTTTCTCTGTCTTGAGTTACAGGCTCGGCTGATATAAAAAGAGTCACATGCTCAGCTAGGGTTCGAGCAGTGCCGCCGCCGCCGAGCCTCACTGCTGCCAGCCTCCCCACGCTGTCATTCGCGCCCCCACACGCCCTCATCCCATTCAATGCCGGAGGATTGCGGGCTGGCGCCGCCGCCGGCCGCGACGTGTGTGGCCCTGGCTGGACGTGAGTGAGAACCAAGTTAATTACCTAGGCATCCCGCTGTTTCTTCGTGTCCATACCCTTGCACTGCAATTTATTTGAGCTACTCATCAGCCGGCCTCATATATGGAGTAGTTGTTGCACTTCTTTATCTCCAAGAGATTGCATGATCAGGTGAAGCAAAACAAGAGGGCTTGTTTGATTCATAGGATAGGAAAAGTATAGGAATAGGAAAAACATAGGATTGAGATGTCATGCCAACTTGAATCCTATGGGAAGACGAATTCTGTTTGATGTAGCAAAGGAATTTTTCCATGAGGTCTGATCTAATGTTTCTTTCCTATAGAAATTGCACTACAAGATTCCTATAGGATTAATTCCTATAGGATGTGTTCCTATGAATCAAACAATAACATAGGAAAGATTCCCATAGGATTCAAATCCTGCACAAATTCCTATGCAATTCCTATGAATCAAACAAAGTCTTTCTATATTGATGAGGATGTTTGACTATTTCTAAATCAACCAGTACTGTGTTTGTGTCCGTGTCAAGTGTTAATTCAGTGGAAAATGGATAATTCACATCAGTGTTGCTCCCAATATTAACTTTACCGTGCTAACTAATAATCTGTCAGTTAGTCTCTTATTTTTGAGGGAAAAGTTAGTCTCTTACTCGGTGTAAACCATGCTTAGTACAAACATTCCATGATATTTTATTCGGGAGCTAATAACCCTATTAGAGGAAGAGAAGATTGAAGCAATGTGCATGGACGAGTATGCCAGCAAGAGTAATTAAACGCATTGGCCCAAAGATAGCTTTCTGGAAAGGATGAAGATTGGTTGACACTTGACAATCATATGCATCTTCAGTAATTTCCCCATCTCTGATGTTCAATCAATTGAGAGGTATACTAGAATTATAATGTTTCTAAATTATACAGTTAATCATTTTATTTTGCATTGATGACACAATTTGGCATCAAGTTGATCAATACTTGCAAATTTTATAGAAGCTCAAAAACTATTTCATTTTTCAAATTTTTCGAAATTGGGGTACTAAATTTGGTTGACCGCTTCATCTGGTTTGCTAGAATTTGGTCAACCGATGCATCTGGTTTGCTAGAATTTGGTTGGCCGCTTCATTCTGGCCAACTGTAAGAAATATAAGTTGTTTTTTTATGAACCACTTCATCTGGCTAACTGTAAACAGATTTTTTTATAATCCATGAAGAAGGTTTGTTATGTCAAAATAAGAGCATGATTAACCATGAGCAAAATTATTGTTTTTTTTCCAAAAACTGTTAACTTTTAAGAGAAACATCACTAACTAGTTTAGGAAAAGTGAAAAAGAAAGTTAATCTGATGAATAGGGCAAATAAAGGGAAACGATATTGGCTTCTGATTCTCTTCTTATTTAGAAGAAACCTTCTTATTCAGTTTGTCTAAATGCATGTTTGTCACTAAGAGATATTCATCTGTGATATAGGTCATCGAAATAAGATAAGCAAAAGAACTAGATACACCAATTGATGGATTAGGCGATTTTAAGAACTTCAGTATTATCCCCGACAAGTAAGAAATAAGAAGAATAAGATAAGATATGCTGATGGACAAAAGTAAAAGTGTGAAACTAACCGCTGGACTTTGCAGAAGTTGTCACAGCTCACAGCCAGTGACCTGAAAATTCACTGCCTGAAGGCGCCCCTCCATGCCTATGATAGCCTGAAGACTCATCACCAAAAATAAAATATGCTAGTTAAAGCTGGAGGTGACAACTGGCACAGATTTCTAAATACTGGAGAGCCTGTGAAAACAACGGAGCACCATCAACTGCTCATAGTAAAAGTGTGAAACTAACCGCTGGACTTTGCAGAAGTTGTCACAGCTCACAGCCAGTGACCTGAAAATTCACTGCCTGAAGGCGCCCCTCCATGCCTATGATAGCCTGAAGACTCATCACCAAAAATAAAATATGCAAGTTAAAGCTGGAGGTGACAACTGGCACAGATTTCTAAATACTGGAGAGCCTGTGAAAACAACGGAGCACCATCAACTGCTCATAGTTCTCATCTTCTCCAAAGTCACGTCGACGCCTTTCTCAGAGAAGAGATTGCCAGCAACACTTGAATTCCTTCTCATTGGATCACTTTTTACCACATATATCATATGGATTCACTGCCAGCAACATGTGCAGCGTAACAGCTCAACCAGTTTAAGTACACAACTGAAGATGACTACATCAACATACATGTAAACATGACTCCTGACAAACTAGCACAGCATCATTCCTGAGTACTTCATATCAGGATGAACTGTACATGGCCAGCTGACATCTAAGTTCTAACATAGCTCCACCATGCCCTTCAAAAAGACGCAAAATACAAGAACTACATGGTAATTAAGTTATATGTAACTTGATCCGTATGAAAAGGAAGTTATAAGAAAAAAAAAGAACATCATAAACCGATTTCAAATTGCATGCCATTAAAACACATATTTCTTAATTGAAGTAAGATCTACCAAGACGCATTTTCACTTCAGAAATGATGCATTCATAGTAGTAGAACAACAAGAATAATGACGAGTCTAACTAAATATGTCATTCATAAGCTGTACAGCAATGTTGATCCGAGAAAGTATTATCTTAATAAGCAGTATAGAAATGTACACAAAGTGACACAACCCCCAGTCAACTATGCAATCAAAATTGCTGGGGACTGTATCAGTCCAATGCCGTATTTCTCTGTGTTTTTACCAGAGTAAGTGTACCATGTGCTGTTGCCCCAGCAGACTACTTTTCCTTTACTCTTTGGCGCCTCGGCGTCGGGACTGATGGTATGTTGTGTATTCGGATTTTGCTTTATTTATAAAGCGGAACGGAAGCCTGTTTTGAGGAGTAAATGTACCACGTATTAGCATTTCCCTATTACATTATGCTCTTCCCACGATCAGCTAGACTGAACTTCCCAAAAAATGCAAACAGGGTGAAATTTCTCTATCAAAAACTATGCACAATTTAGAATAATGACAACCTATGTTCATGAAGCAAGCCAGTAACCAAATACTAAACACTGAAGACACTGCATCGACAGATTTTCATCTGTCTCCACTTATGCACTGAAGACATGCAAGTCCAACAATCTTTTGTACTGGCCTTGTTCTATCTCTGCTTCATTTGCACCATGTAATAACAGGAGCTCGATAACACAATCTTCCCAGTCAATATCATTACATGTGCCTCTTTTCCGTCTCTTCTTCCCACAGTCAGGAGCATTTGAACTCTCTGCCAGATGGTCTCTTCTTCCGTCCCTGCCATCTCGTCTCTTTCGCCCTTGCTTTTCCTTGACGTTTTTTTGTGGTGGACAGACGTCTTCATCTCCAAGAGCAGACGGTGAATCACTTGCATTTGCACTACGAGCAGCAGGAGCCTTCCTAATTTCATCAATCCGACACTTAGCAGCTTCAATCCGCGCTCTCCTCCGCTTCTTCAACTCCATTGCAGCAGTAAACGATGGAGGAGGTGCATCATAGCCAATGTCAATATCTGCTACCTTCTCAAGGGGCATGTTCTTGGTCCAGTCATTACCCAGTGAATCCATCCAGGGTTCCAGCTCCAGCCCTCTCTTCCACCGCTTCCTCCTGCTAGCAACTTTACCAACATTCCCAAGTTCTTTTAGCTGAGCAATCCTCTTTAAGACATTCTGGTAAGTATCTGACATGCATCCCTCTGAGATCTTCAAATCCTCTGATTCTTGCCCAGAATTGTTGAAATCCAAATCATCAACATCCAAGGAAACAATCTGGAGGTACTTGGATTCGTCCTCGTCAACGGATGAGTACACCTGCACAATGCTGGCAATGTCTGGAGCGAAGCTCTCTAGAAACTGTTCCGACTGGTCGGACTGTGACCGCATCTCCATGAGCCGGAGCAGCATGGGGGCGTTGAGGGGCAGATTTCTGGCATTGACGTCGGCGCCCCACGGAAGCAACTTCTGCGCGACACGCACAAGCGCAGCGACAAGCTCCTTGTATCGGCGGCGGCTGGTGTGCGGCACCGCCGAGATCTCCACAGCAATTTCTTCCACAGACACAGAGGTGACCCCGTTCAGCTCTGCGGCGAAGGCAATCACGCCGGCGACAAGTGGGAGGGGATGCCTACCGGTGGTGAGCAACCACTTGGAGGCGCAGCGGAGGAGAAATCGGGCTTGGGAGAGAATCTCCCCCGTCTTCTCACCCGCGGCTTCTCTGAGCTTGTCGGAATATTGCACGGCGCGTTCGAGCGCGGCGGAGAAGTCGAAGGACGGGAGGGGAGGGAGGGAGAGTCGGGAGGCGATGCGGGACGCGAGGTCAGCGAGCGCGAACGTGGTGCAGCCCGCGGCCTCGGCGGCCTCGGCGAGGGAGATCGGAAGGCGGTGGGATCGCGCGACAAGGAAGACGCAGGCGGCAGCGAGCGCGGGGAGGAAGGCGGTGCCCGGAGAGGCGAGGTCCCCGTCGGTGGCGGATTGGGCCATTTCAAGGACCTTGCCTTCGAGGGTGGCCGAGAGCGAGAATTGGGCGGTCGTTAATTTGATGACCTCGGTGGCGGCGCGTAGTTTGTTGTCAAGGTAAGGGGACTCGGTGATGTGGCGGACGAAGGAGGAGCCCTCGATTTCCCCGTGTTCGCTGTAGGTGTTCTTGTGGACGAACTCGGAGGCGCCGGCGTCGTGCTCGATGCCGCAGGAGGTGCAGACGAGCACTCCCGAGTCCAGGTCCGGAACCACCGGGCCCTCGCCGCACGACCCGCACGTAGACTTCATCGCTCGCGCGACTGGCGGCGGCGGCGGCCGGTGCGGCGGGGAGGGCGGATTCTGAGGACGGCGGCGGCTTGAGAGGGGGAAGAAACTATGTGGGGATTTCGATTCGACGGCCGATTCGAAGCCGCGCTCCGTTATGAATCCATGACGGCTCGAAGGACTTAATAAAAGGTGCGATGCCGTCAACCGACTTAATAAAGTTCCAAAAATATGTTTTCCAATACCTGTTTGATTTCGAAGAAAAAAAAAAGAACATCTGCAAACAAGGCATATAATTGTCGTGCTAGGACGATTTTGTAGTGGACAGAAATTGAGGGGCGCCGCTTGTACTACGACCTTAATAAAAGGATTTTGTCCAAAAGATGCAACCCCCGTCCTGTGGCTGACGATATTGCAACGTCTTGAATACATGCCTGGCTAAAAAAGAGGATTTTTCTATTTATCTTTTGAAAAATATCCTCGTGTGACTAATTTCAGGGTGACTAGTTTTTTGCATATAAAAATATTTTCTAGCCTAAACATCTAGTATTAAATTCGCAATCAAGTCTTCACCATTGGCTTTATATTAAATGGGACTTCAAAGCAAGATCCCACGCTTGAACTATGACTTTAATAGTTGTCAACTTATATTTTTAATAAGTTATCATCTGATAACTTTAGCACCAATATAGTGACAATTTTATATATCGTGGGGTGGTAACTTTGAACATAAAATAAGAGCCTATGTTGTCTATGTCTCAGACCTGAACATGAATCTTTATTTATATCAATGTATCAAGATACAATGCTTTTTGCATTAACTTTAAAAAATAAAGGAAAAGGAGAAAGGATGATGAAATAGGAAGAAGAGGGAAGAGAATGATCAGCGATATCAACAAATGACCTCAAAACCAGCAACAAAATGGGTAGTGCACTCCCACCTGATCTTAGATGCACACCTGATGAGGGCTAGATCGTGTCACGACTTGTAACTTTCGCACATGTTGATTGATGATTTGGGTGTATGGTTGGAGCTTCCATGATGAGGCAGGAGTAGAAAGAGAATAGACACAACTGCGATGAAGCCAAAGAAGGCAAGCATGCAACTTCAAAAGAGAGAGAAAAGAGTAATGGCAGTGCGCAACCATGCTGGTGGAAGGAAATTTGGTGCGTCCCTCATGGTCTAAGGCCCGAGTGGAAATGCATGTGTGCCCCCATTTTGAAAATTAATGACAATCTCTATAGACTAATATTTGTCTCGAGTTACACTTGTAGAAATTATCCATTGAAAATTCTTGAACCATATGTTGGCTTCAAGATTGAAGGAAGAAGCCAAGGAGATATTCAAGGGGTGATCCGAAGAATGGTCATGAGAAAAAGATACAAGGTTGATCAAGCCAAAGTGCAAAGAGTTGATTCATGGATCAACACTCAAAGAACAAGGTAGTGCAAGTCCAAGATGATCCATCTCGAGAAGATCATATACTTTACGCTTTCCCTCCTTATTGACGATGGATATATTAATACAAGTACAAAGAAGATTTTGTCCCATAGTGGAGTATGGGGGAGAAAGTCGCAAGCCTTTGTAAAGAAAGTACAAGCAAAGTCAATCAAGAAAGGTGTTCCAACTTGAGGAGATCAAGATCGTCATCATCGATCTCAAGTGGGAATGCGCAAGGAAAAGGTATGATCTTGATAGATTTTGTATTTTGCTGGTCTCATGTTGTTAGTTGGGAAACCAGCTTCACGATAGATAGTCATACTATTATGAAGGACTCTCGAGTGAGTAACTTGACTGTATCTTTCAGAGATGGATCAAATCTTTGCATACTTTGCATCATGTTTTTTGATTGTTATTTGGATCTTATCCATGTAAGGTTTTATATATTGTGGTTATATTCATAACATGCTCTAGTTCATCAAAAAACGGATTTTCAATGAATATCTTATTGTGTTTTTTATTCTATAGGTTTACCGGTTCATCTTTTATAGAGAGATAAAACCTTTCATCTTTTGGTTTCATCCTCCCTCGTTGTATTTTGATGTTTCTCTGCATTATCTTTTAGATCTTGTTTTCTTCTTCAAAACAAGTCCAAGTTCATCGAAATCGAAGTTTGGATGCAAAAGTTATAATCATTTTAGTTTTGCTATTTCTGCCGAGTTTTGTCCCTTGAAATACGGCTAAGGACCAGTGGTGCAGCGCTTAGTAAGGGGCAGAAATTTGGCCGGAAATTCCATAGAAGGTGCGGAAATTTCGCCCGAGGGCCAAAATTTTTGCCACCCATGGACCGGAAATTCTGGGGTAAATTCATGTATTAGTCATATTTCATGGAGAACCTATATAAGGCCCCTTCTTGCTCATTTGGATGTCGGCTCTTCCATTAACAACAGCAACAACAACAACAACAACAACAACAACAACAACAACAACAACAACAACAACAACAACAACAACAACAACAACAACAACAACAACAACAACAACAACAACAACAACAACAACAACAACAACAACAACAACAACAACAACAACAACAACAACAACAACAACAACAACAACAACAACAACAACAACAACAACAACAACAACAACAACAACAACAACAACAACAACAACAACAACAACAACAACAACAACAACAACAACAACAAAATTATTGCAAGCGTAATACTAACTAGTGCATGTTAACATCTTAAAATTTATCTTGGTTTCTATTTTTAGTATGTTACTACATTTTTTTTATCGCCCTTACATCCTCCGACATATTTTTGCTTCACTTTCAGGCTGTCCCAAATGCTTGACTCTTAGTGCGATACCATACACAAATCCTTGAGGTGACACTATATTTAAGAAGAAAGAGATCAGCCTTCTATCTTTGTTAATATATGTCTCTTGCACACGATCTTAGATAAAAAGATAATTATCTAACCCCGTGCAAGCATGATCCTAAATTAATAAATACAATCTCACTTAGATACACCACTTAGGTCACTAGCAGTGCAAATTATCATAGAGGATGCCATGATACCAGTAGTTAGTATGACACTACCTGCATAATGCATAGTGCATAGTGTTGTCTTTTAATACTCTCTTCGTCCTTAATATAAGATGATATTATAACATTTTCTTTACTTTTTTTAACATGAGGATGTATTAACATTAACGAGCATAGTATATCGAGGCTCTGAAGAATAGAGAAAGTTACAGGCGAGAAAAGTGGCACAACTGAACTACAAGCGACGATAACACGTGACGCTAACAATGGAAACTACAAAAGGAACCTCCGTTGACAACTTGGATCTGAAAGTGCCGCATCTGCAACCTTCAAGAGCCTCTATGCTCCATACCAGTTGATGCCCCATGGGTGGCTCTAACTACAGTCTATCTGGCATATGCATATCAAGAATTGGAGTACTGAGCTGTAGATATCGAATGTCCTTCACCGTTCTCAAACTCAGGGGTCCTCGCAACTGAATTTAAGGAACCACAACGGAAGTGTTGTCACCCACTTCCGGTGGATCAACCTGGAGTACGAGATGGTGTCAACACCATGCTTTTCATCGATCCAACATAACCATGTGCAACTAAACTTTAAAGGAAAATCCTGCTTAGTTGAGTATATAGCATTGACATCGATTTGCTTCAGGGTTATATATAAATTATGCTCATATGGTTGCGATTCAACAATAAGGACCTCCTCAATATTGGTGATAGTTGAACCATTAGTCCTGCCCTTGACTAACAATACATTTTTTTTTGGAAATGGGCGCTTTATTACTTAACAGTAAGTTTACACCCGGCCTCTGCATAGCTAGGATGCACACAGCCGATCAACCACACAGTCTCGAACCAAAGCAATAAAAAAGCTGAATTACAAAATAGTGTAAAACAAAACATAGTTCTCCAAACTAGCTAAGAAAGATCTATCCGCAGCGATTGCTGCCATCCATGCCGGGAGAAGATATCTCGCGCCGTATCTTCCAACTGCCTACAACCCTCCACAAACAAGTCACGGAACTCCATACGTTGTAGAGAAGTTCATGATCGAAGGACAGTCGTGGCTCGATAGATAACCCGCAAGGAAGAAGATACAACGTTATTAAAAATCTTGTCATTTCTACATAGCCATGTTGGAGATATGCCCAAGAGGCAATAATAAAGTGGTTATTATCATATCTTCACACTTATGATAAATGTTTACATACCATGCTATAATTGTATTAACCGGAAACATTAATACTTGTGTGATTTGTAAACTAAAATAAGTGTCCCTAGTAAAGCCTCTTGTTAAACTAGCTTGTTGGTTAATATATGATCATGGTTTCCTGATCATGAACATAGAGATGTTATTAACAACAGGATCATATCATTAGGAGAATGATATGATGGACATACTCCTATAGATAAGCGTAGCATAAAGATCAAGTCATTTCAATAGTTCAATTGCTATATGCTTTCTGGTACATAGTAACCTAATTCCTTCGACCATGAGATCATGCATATCACCTTTACCAGATGGATGCTTTGATGACATCAAACACCACACCGTAACTGGGTGGCTATAAAGGTGGCATTGAGTGTTCGGAAAGTATTGGTTGAAACACATGGATCAAGAGTGGGATTTGTCCATCCATATGACGGATAGATATACTCTGGGCCCTCTCGGTGGAATGTCATCCAATTGGCTTGTAAGCATGTGACTGGCTCACAAGGGATCACATATCACGGGAACGAGAAAAGAGTACTTATCGGTAACGAGGTTGAACTAGGTATGCAGAGATACCGACGATCATAACCTCGGATAAGTAAACTATCGTGAGACAAAGGGAAATTGGTATCGTATGTAAGTGGTTCATTCGATCGCAAAGTAATCATAGAAATATGTGGGAGCCATATGAATTTCCAGATTCCTCTATTGGTTATTGTTCGGAGAAGTGTCTCGATCATGTCTGCATAATTCACGAACCGTAGGGAGACACACTTAAGGATTCGACGTTGTTTTGAGTAGTTATGGTATTATGAGAAAGAGACCGAATGTTGTTCGGAGTCTCGGATGGGATCCGGGATATCACGAGGTGATCTGGAATGGTCCGGAGAATAAGATTCATATAAGGAAAGTCCCGTTTCGGAGTACGGGAATGATTCTGGTGTTTTCATCGGGAATGTTCTAGAAGGTTCCGGATTGTCCGGCACTCCGGGGGGAGGGTACATGAATGTGTCATTACATATTGAATGATTGCATCATGTACTAAGTGTTCTTGCTGTTCCAAATAAAGGATTAAATTGAATCCTAAAACAGAAAAGTCAAATGGCTTTAAAAGTCAAACGGCTAAAACAGGAAACTGTGGGAAACAAGCAAGAGGTGGTTGGAACCGACTTGGGGGAGGAGTCCCTCCAAGCCGGCACGCCAACCAAGGCCGACTTGGGGAGGGACTCCCCTCCCCTTGGCCGCCCCTCCCACCTATAAAAGGAGGGGCAGGGCCTCCTCCTCTAGACACACAAGTTCCTATCCTCTAATCTCCGGTTTAGAGCTGTTTTGGTTTAGAGCTTCTAATTGCTCTAGCCTTCGGTTTAGAGCCTTCTAATTGGTGTGTCTAAACCCTAGACCACTAATAGCTCTCTCTCATACTCCACCATACTCGCTCCGGCTTAAGGCGAAGCCCTGCGGGATCTCCCCTCTACTTCCGGTACCACGCCGTTGTGCTGCCGGAATCGCGAGGAGAGTGCTACAACCTCCGCTGCCTGCTGGAACAAGGGAGAGGAAGGTCTTCGTCGAGTACCGAACGTGTGACCGACTGCGGGAGCGCTGCCGGAACGTGGCGCCGGAAGGATCGTCTACGCGATCTTGAGATCGGAAAGAGTACGACTACATCATCCACGAGAATCTGCTCTCGTTAACCGCTTTGGAATCTTCGAGGGTAAGTTATTCCATCGACTCGTTGCTACAATCTAGTAGATAGATCTTGGCTTGTTTGTTTGTATGCGATAGAAAATTTTGTTTTCCATGCTACGAACCCCTACAGTGGTATCAGAGCCGTGTCTATATGTAGATCTGTTGCACGAGTAGAACACAATGGTCATTGTGGGCGTTGATGTTTTTATTGTCGATTGCTTCTTGTGTACTTTGCATCTTGCGGTATGTTGGGATGAAGCGGCCCGGGCTAACCTTACATGACATCGTTCATGAGACTTGCTCCACGCTTGACATGCAACTTGTATTGCATAAGTGGCTTTGCGGGTGCCTGTTTCTCCTAGCATAGTTAAGATCCAATTTACAACGGGTGATTAACAATACTAGTATCAATGTTGTGGTTCTTGTTCGTAAGTTAGAACGACACTTATTGAAAGCCCCAAACCACGTAAAATATGCAAAGAAAGTAGAGGCGTCTAACTTTTTTTTGCAGGGGTGTGCTGTGATGTGATATGGCCATGATTGTGATTTTATATGATGTATGCAATGTTCCTTATTGTAAGTTGGCAACCGGCAGGAGCCATATGGTTGTCTTTAATTTATGTTAAGACCCGCGTGTCTATTCAAATTAGTTGTAATAGTTGAAGCCGGTGGACGACAACCATGGAGAAGCGTCATTGACCTTGATGCAATGCCGATGATGATGGAGATCATGTTCGTGCTTGAAGATGGAGATCGGAAGCACAAAGAAGAAAGGCCATATCATATCACATATTATTGAATTGCATGTGATGTTAATCCTTTATACATCTTGTATTGCTTAGTAGACGACGGTAGCATTATAAGATGATCCCTCATGCACATGAATTTCAAGTCATAAAGTGTTCACCCTTAGTTAGCACCGTTGCTAAAGCTTGTTGTTTCGAAGCACCACGTGATGATCGGGTGTGTTAGATTCTGCAAGTGTATACAACGTGAGCAAGCCAGATTTGCTCATGCAGAAACTAAGGTTTGATCTTGACGAGCCTAGCATGTACAGACATGGCCTCAGGAACACGGATTACCGAAAGGTAGAGCATGAGTCATATAGTAGATATGATGAACATGTTGATTGTTCGCCATTGAAGCTATATCAACTCTCGTGATGATCGGTTTTGATGTGGTGGATTTGGTTCATGTGATCACTAAAACAATGTGAGGGATATTGTTTTGAGTGGGAGTTCACCAAGATTAATTTAATTATTAATTAGAACTCAATTTATCATAAACTAAATCAAAGTGAATTTGCATAGTTGTTGTAGTCATTGGCATCCGTTTACCACCTTGCGCTTAGTTATAATTGAGATGATAGAACTATAGAATTCTGGTTAGATACTTTACGAACTGGTATCGTATTGTTTTAAGTGTTAATCTAAAGTTTAAAAGTCCTATTGCAAACTTTCAGTAAGTTCCGGTTACTCCATGAAGTTTAATAATTAGTATTAAATCAAGAGTAACAATTCCAAGTGTTAGTATATAAGTATCATGTTTGTATCCATGATTCTTGATATTCAAAGGATTCTCTTAATATCAAGGTTATCTAGGATCTGAAAGAGTTGTTTCAGAAACCATGATGTGTGGAAGATATTGTGATATCTGAAACGAAGTATTGGTTACAACATGATAGAGTATAATATGGCAAAAGTCATGTTCTCATATTTGATGAGAATTTGCAAAAGGTTGGAGACACTAGTTGTACTAATCCTCCAAAAGGTTTTGGAGAGCAACATTATACTTGCGATTCACCGTTACAAGCTAAAAGTAGCTTGATCATGGATAAATCCATGATGAGGGTGAATATTTGATGTAGGTAAGATGTTTACTACACCAAGATATTACTAAAGAAAGGAATTTGAAAGAACACCAAACATTTGATAATGGTGATCTACTTCAAAGTGCAAGTCCAAAGACATTGGTATTTAACTATACACGCTTTGGACTATATGACTCCACTATTGATGTTGATAGATTCTTTCAAACAGAAAAGGAAATACTGAAAGAGAATCTCATAAATATATGGCAGAAAAGAAAAGACTAGAATTGTTCAGTTTAAGTATATAGATGATATACATGTTATGGCTATATTCTTTGCTTATTAAACAATGTGGTTCTTAAGTATTTGATACTGAATTTGTTGGTGTGAATCGTCATACGAAACAACACAATTCATGAACTACAATGGCCTAAGTAACTAGCAAAAGAATATGTGATGATGTTCATCGAGAACAAATAAAAGGTTATTGTGTTGCTCGTTAAACATCAAAGCTTGCCTTCAAGATTTGTTTTATCAGGTATTATGAGAACAAAAGGGTTGTTCAAATAATTTCCGTAATTCATAAAAGATGGATGATTCACAAATCTCGTTGGAGAAATCACATCCATAAAACTAGTGCTAAAAATGTCGAAAGACAAATTGATTGAAATATCACTTAGGAAGAGATATCGCCGTTTAAATTATATTGGAAAGAAAACATGAAGAAACTCCATGTGGATGGAATTTTGGAGTCTTTTGATTTCTGATCAAATGACGCTTGTGAAACTTTCCTAGAGATAATTAAAACTTTGTTCATAGGCCAAAAGGGAACGAATGACTAGCTTATTGGAACTTGTACATATTGTTGTACGAAATCCATTATGTGTAGTCAAAAGCGATGGATTTCAACTTCATATGCTTTCTCCAAAAATTTGAGTGAATATATGAATATTTACTTAATAAGGATAAAGTATGAAACACTTGAAAAGTTCAAAGACTTTCAAGATGAAGTGCAAAATCATTGTAACAAGAATATGAATAGTTTATGATAAGATCATAAAGGAAGATATTTAAGTTACAAGTTTAGCATAATACCTAAGATTTAAGGAATCGTTCCGTGGATTTGCATTTTCCCGAAACACCATAAGAGTATGGAGAGTTCGAGATATGTAATTAAACCTTGTTTGACATGGTAAGATCAAAGGTATAATTCATAAAACTGCCATTATATTTTAAAAGATTAAAAGCTTTAGAGATTGTCGTTTTTCCACTGAAAAGAGCTTCATCATAATCCGTTGAATTGACACCATATAAAGTTATGGTTTGGGATAAAACCCAAGTAGTCCTTTCTTAAACATTGGTATGCTATACATAAGAAAGATGTTTGCAACCAAAGTCGGATGAACCTGTCTTTGTTAAGTATTCCTCCATAACACCGGAGACAAAAGTGTTTGTCACTTAGAACGTCAAGTTTCTTTGAGAAGGAATTTTTCGTGAAGAAATAAGTGGGAGGACAATATAACTTTGATAAGGTTAAAAGAACCTTAGCTATATGTGCAAAGTTGCGCAGCACCGAAAAGTGTTCCGGAGGCAGCAACAATGCTCATGGCTCACGTGCCTCAAAGGTTGTGGTTACAGAGGTCAAAGTTTCTATTGAACCAAGTAGGTCGAGTAAACAATCAAATACCAAGATTTGAGGGTTGAATCATTATTTGAGAATAATGAACGTACTACATGCAAAGAAGCGATGATGGGCCCTGACTCCGTAAAATGGCTTGAAGCCATAAAATCCGTGATAGTTCCATACACGAGAAATCAAGTTTTGAACTTGAAGGACCCTCGAGAAAGGTGTAAGACCTTACAGTTGTGTTTGGATCTATAAAGAAATAGACATGGATGTTTCACATCTATGAAATAGTCGACATGTTGGGAAAGAGTTTACAACAATGTTCAAAGGTTGTATATGACAAGATTTGATCTTTCATAGCGATATTTAGTCTAGACGGATTAATGTAGCAGCCACTACATATAATTCTGTTATATGGTAGTTGAATAAACAAAACAAGTTCTTCTAATAGAATTGTTACCTAGGACGTGTGCATGACACGGTCCATAGGGTTTTGTTAAATCAAAGGATGCTAAATGCATATGCAAACTTCAATGGTTGAAGTAAGCATTGCGGAGTTGGAATCTTCACTATGATGAAACTGTTAAAGGAGTTTAAATTCGTCGGAGATGATTAAGATGCTTGCATTTGCAAGAAATTAAGTGGGAGCGCTAAGACATATTTTCTAATACATTATGTGGAAGACATATTGTTGATTGGAAATAATGTATCTTTTATTAACACATATTAAGAATTTCATCCCGATGAAAGACTTAGGCAAAACCCAAATATTTGGCATCAATAGACGCTAATATGGTTGTGCCAGAAGTACATAGACAAGGTATTGAATGCGTTCAATACAGAAACTACAAGAGAGGTTCTTGTCGCACATAAAGGATTTAATAAGTTCAATGTTGATGATATATTCAAGTGTATTGACATTTGGTAAAGTGAAACAAATAATCAAGTATAGATTGATACTTGATGTATAAAATCACAAAGAGTATTTATATCAATCATACTGTGATATGTACAAATCCAGATATGTCCTATGCTCTAAATGTTGTGAGCATATACCAGAATGATTTGTAAGATGATCATTGGACAATAGTAAGGATATTCTTATGATCTTTTGGAAGAACTAAGAGTATAATATTTGTAGAAGTGACAAATAGATGGTTAGTTCATTGTAAAAGTACTACATTGATACTAGTTTTGTCACAAAGTACAAATTAAGTTTATCTCAATCTAAACTAAGGGTGTCACAATATAATGGAAAGTGAGTTCCATAATGGATTTGGATGAGTTCCAAAGTTAAGACATTGTGACAGATACTACAACAAAAGGCTAAGTATATGACTGCTATTTTAGTAGCAAAAGAGGGCATTTGTGTCAAGTAGTTTGTTATCAAACTAGGTGTAGTTCACAGTGGGATAATACTATGAAGATATATTGTGCGACAATATTATCAACATGTTTTAACCCCAAAGAGCTAAAGGTCACACCGAAAGACCAAATTTATACAAAGCCATCTCATTAGAGAATGAGTGATGCGTAGAGACGCAAAGACATGCAATTACACACGGATCTGGAAGTGTCAGATCCGGAGATCAGTTGACCACTAGCAATCGTGTACATACAACACCGGAAAGCCATAGGTGTTGAATACACAAAGGTTTGAAACTAGATTATTGACTCTAGTGCAAGTGGGAGACTGTTGGAGATATGCCCAAGAGGCAATAATAAAGTGGTTATTATCATATCTTCACACTTATGATAAATGTTTACATACCATGCTATAATTGTATTAACCGGAAACATTAATACTTGTGTGATTTGTAAACTAAAATAAGAGTCCCTAGTAAAGCCTCTTGTTAAACTAGCTTGTTGGTTAATATATGATCATGGTTTCCTGATCATGAACATAGAGATGTTATTAACAACAGGATCATATCATTAGGAGAATGATATGATGGACATACTCCTATAGATAAGCGTAGCATAAAGATCAAGTCATTTCAATAGTTCAATTGCTATATGCTTTCTGGTACATAGTAACCTAATTCCTTCGACCATGAGATCATGCATATCACCTTTACCGGATGGATGCTTTGATGACATCAAACACCACACCGTAACTGGGTGGCTATAAAGGTGGCATTGAGTGTTAGGAAAGTATTGGTTGAAACACATGGATCAAGAGTGGGATTTGTCCATCCATATGACGGATAGATATACTCTGGGCCCTCTCGGTGGAATGTCATCCAATTGGCTTGTAAGCATGTGACTGGCTCACAAGGGATCACATATCACGGGAACGAGAAAAGAGTACTTATCGGTAACGAGGTTGAACTAGGTATGCAGAGATACCGACGATCATAACCTCGGATAAGTAAACTATCGTGAGACAAAGGGAAATTGGTATCGTATGTAAGTGGTTCATTCGATCGCAAAGTAATCGTAGAAATATGTGGGAGCCATATGAATTTCCAGATTCCTCTATTGGTTATTGTTCGGAGAAGTGTCTCGATCATGTCTGCATAATTCACGAACCGTAGGGAGACACACTTAAGGATTCGACGTTGTTTTGAGTAGTTATGGTATTATGAGAAAGAGACCGAATGTTGTTCGGAGTCTCGGATGGGATCCGGGATATCACGAGGTGATCCGGAATGGTCCGAAGAATAAGATTCATATAAGGAAAGTCCCGTTTCGGAGTTCGGGAATGATTCCGGTGTTTTCATCGGGAATGTTCTAGAAGGTTCCGGATTGTCCGGCACTCCGGGGGGGGAGGGTACATGAATGTGTCATTACATATTGAATGATTGCATCATGTACTAAGTGTTCTTGCTGTTCCAAATAAAGGATTAAATTGAATCCTAAAACAGAAAAGTCAAATGGCCAGTTTAAAAGTCAAACGGCTAAAACAGGAAACTGTGGGAAACAAGCAAGAGGTGGTTGGAACCGACTTGGGGGAGGAGTCCCTCCAAGCCGGCGCGCCAACCAAGGCCGAATTGGGGAGGGACTCCCCTCCCCTTGGCCGCCCCTCCCACCTATAAAAGGAGGGGCAGGGCCTCCTCCTCTAGACACACAAGTTCCTATCCTCTAATCTCCGGTTTAGAGCCGTTTTGGTTTAGAGCTTCTAATTGCTCTAGCCTTCGGTTTAGAGCCTTCTAATTGGTGTGTCTAAACCCTAGACCACTAATAGCTCTCTCTCATACTCCACCATACTCGCTCTGGCTTAAGGCGAAGCCCTGCGGGATCTCCCCTCTACTTCCGGTACCACGCCGTTGTGCTGCCGGAATCGCGAGGAGAGTGCTACAACCTCCGCTGCCTGCTGGAACAAGGGAGAGGAAGGTCTTCGTCGAGTACCGAACGTGTGACCGACTGCGGGAGCGCTGCCGGAACGTGGCGCCGGAAGGATCGTCTACGCGATCTTGAGATCGGAAAGAGTACGACTACATCACCCACGAGAATCTGCTCTCGTTAACCGCTTTGGAATCTTCGAGGGTAAGTTATTCCATCGACTCGTTGCTACAATCTAGTAGATAGATCTTGGCTTGTTTGTTTGTATGCGATAGAAAATTTTGTTTTCCATGCTACGAACCCCTACAAGCCAAAACGACCAAATAATGGCAAGCGCTCCCACCCTAAATAAAGTCCCATATTTATCCTCAATCTCATTCATCCAGTTGCCAAATACATTGACTACCGATCGAGGAGGAGATAAACCAGAGGCTATTTGGATGATTGACCATATAGCACGAGCAAATTTACGATGGAAGAATAAATGACGTATTGTCTCATTATGGTGATAAAATACGCATTCAGTGCTACCATGCCAATTCCTCCTAACAAGATTATCTTTTGTGAGGATCACCCCTTTACCGAGATACCAAGCGAATATCTTTGTTTTAAGGGGTATCCTCATCTTCAAAATTTTACTACTGTCATCGACTAGAGTATTAGGTTGGATCAAAGCTCTATAAAATGAATCAACAGAAAATTTACCACTATGTAATAATTTTCATTTGAATTCATCTATGCCCTCAGATAGCTGTATCCTGGATAATCTTACTAAAAGATTATTCCAAGACACCAGTCTAGGACCTAGGAGACTTCGTCTGAAAGACACGTTAAGAGGATTGGTTTCCATTACCTCAGCTAGAGTATCCCCTTTGTGCCTAACAATCGAATATAGAGCTGGAAATTATTCACGGAGAGAATTTTGTCCAAGCCATTTATCTTCCCAGAACCTAATCTGTGAACCATCATTAATATTAAAATTGCCAAACCGGAAGAAATGCGTTTTGGAAGCCATTAGTCCAGCCCAAAAGTGTGAATCACCTGGTTTCCAAACTAGTGTAGACACTGCTTTTGAGCCAACATATTTCCTCCATAGAATGGTTTGCCAGACCCCTTCTTCGGTAAGAAGTTTGAGTAACCATTTACCCAGTAATGCGGTGTTTTTGACTTTTAAATCATGTATGCCCAATCCACCATATTATTTGGGTCGACAAATGATATTTCATTTGGCCAGTCGATATTTCTTTTTCTTACTATCACCTTTCCAAAAGAATCTTGAGCGGAAATAATCCACTTTTGACAAGACACCTTTCGGTAACTGGAAGAATGAGATCATATACAGTACCATGTTGGTGAGTACTGAATTAATGAGTACCAGTCTTCCACCGAGGGATAGCAATTTACCTTTCCAACTATTAAGACGTTTCTGAAGTCTTTCCTCAACGAGTTTCCATTCAGCTATCGTGAGACGCCGATAATGTATCGGTATTTCCAGATAATTGATTGGAAATTGCCCTTGACCACAGCCAAAGAGGTCGGCATACAGGTGGGTCTCGTCTTTAGCCTTGCCAAAACAATACAAATCACTCTTATGGAAGTTTATTTTCAATCCAGATGGTTGCTCAAATGGTGAAAGTATTAATTTCAGGTTCTTGGCTTTCTCCGGATCGTGTTCCATAAATAGTATTGTATTATTGGTGTATTGAAGAATAGATAGACCAACATCAACAAGATGTGGAACCAATCCTTCAATTTGGCCATTAGTCTTTGCTCTCTCAATAAGGATAGCCAGTATATCTGCCACTATATTAAATAGTATAGATGATAGTGGATCCCCTTGTCGAAGCCCTTTTTTGTCTGGAAGTAATTACCTATGTCATCGTTGACATTAATGGCGTCACTACCACTGGACACAAAAGACTGTATCAGAGCACACCACTCTTGTTAAAAACCTTTCATACGGAGTGTTTGCTGTAGGAAAAACCAATTAACTTTATCATATGCCTTCTCAAAATCGATCTTGAACAAAACCCCATTTAGTGTTTTTTTGAGTGCAGTTCATGTATCGTTTCATGCAAGGTTACAACGCCATCTAAGATGTTTTTTCCTTGCATGAAAGCAGTTTGAGAAGGTCGAACAACATGATCAGCCACTGAATTCAGTCTAATCGTAGCAACCTTTGTAAAAAATTTAAAACTAACGTTAAGGAGGCAGATTGGACGTACTGTTGTATACGTTCAGCGTTGTTAACCTTAGATAGTAAAATTATATTGCCAAAATTTAACTTGAAGAGGTCCAGCTGATCAACGTGCAAAAACTCGAATAAGCGCATCAAGTCAACCTTGATTACTTCCCAGAATGTTTGGTAAAACTCTGCTGGAAAGCCATCAGGCCCTGGCGCTTTTTTATGTTTCATTTGGAAGACGACCTTCTTAACCTCCTCCTAAGTATAAGAAGCAGTCAGAAGATTGTTTTCTAGAATAGAAACCTGAGGAATATCCTTCGTCTGGGACTCATTCAACGAGAAAGAATTTTTTGGTGGTGCCCCAAACAAGGATTTATAGTAATTGGTAATATAAGATTTAAGATGTTGCTGACCTTCAATGGTTCTTTCATCCTGAATTAGAGACTAAATAAGTTTCTTCTTATGCTTTCCATTTGCAACAACATGAAAGTATCTTGTATTCGCGTCTCCTTCAAGGATGAATTTAGCTTTAGAATGTTGATACCACTTGAGTTCTTCCTCACGCAGAAGTTTGACAATTTCTGCATTCGATTGGTTTTTAAGATCAATCTCTTGTGCAGTCAATAACCTAACCTCCGCTGAATCCTCCAAGTCATTAATAATAGAAGAAAGACGTATTTTTTATTTTTTAAGAATACCAGCAGTATGTCTAGCCCAACCACGGAGGAACTTGCGCAAGGCGCACATTTTATTGTTCCAACGTTTTATGGGTGTGCGACCACTAACTGGTTTTTCCCAAATAGCCTTCGCCAGGTCATAAAAACCATCACGATCAATCCATCCCAGTTTAAACTTAAAACTCTTTTTGGATTTCCATGGTGGTGTTCCGATAGATAACAATAATAGAGCATGATCCTATAAAGCCTCAATACGCTCTAGAGCGCAACAGTTACCATAGGAAATTTATCTTCCCATTCGATATCCATAAGCACTCTATCTAATTTTTCGTATATAGGCTCCACAAGACTATTAGCCAAGTAAACTGTCTTCCTAACATTGTAACCTCTCTTAAGTCCAAGCTGTCAATAACAACATTAAACATGAAAGGCCAATGTTTATCAAACCAGCCCTGACTTTTCTCATGAGGGAATCTTAGCAAATTAAAATCCCCACCTATAAGAATCGGATAGGGATTGTCCTTAGCAAGATTAACCAACTCACGTAAAAAGTTCGTTTTATAAACATCCAGCGACTAGAGACCAAACGAAATCATCAGGCTTGTTCCGGATATGGAGTTTAATAAAAAAAATCTCCAACCGAACTGGCTAAGATTTCCATTGTCTCATCTCTGACGCCTAACAGGATTCCCCCAGATCGCCCCCGCGGCGGCCGTGATACCCATGTAAAATCCACTCCACCAAAAAGGCGATTGAGTTGACTTTGTGAGAAATCACGTCTACCAGTCTCAGAAATACCCAAAAAATCCAACTTATAATCTCTCACACAATCGGCAAAGAACAAATGTTTAGCCAAGTCACGAAGACCTCTGCTATTTGAAACATGCTGGAGATTTGAATACACGAGATCTCTTACGGGACCGATGACCCTTTGACTAACAATACATATGTGTGGATTATGTTGATATTACCTTGACTCCATAGGTTCACACAAATTTGTTGATTCCAATTAAAACATTACAAGTTCTGGACATCATGCTAAATTAACCCTAAAGAAAACTCCTCAATATCCAACTGTAAAAAAGCAAGGATCGCAAACCCAAAATTGGAGATCAGAGCACAACCGAGACTGACCTTGAAGGATTGCTGAGGAAGATCGATACTTAACCTCTAGTTCTGCGACTAGAGTTTCTTCTCTTTTCCATCAAACCGAACATACGGCTCGTCGATACTCTCCTACACAATTCATAGACACGGACAACGTGCACGTCCGAACGATGTCCTTCCACGGTCCTCATGCGGATCACACCACAGTGACCAAGGGAGAGTAACCCACGTGGCCCATCTACCTCCTTGTTCCTTTTTAATGTGGACCAATGTGCTATCCACACTCCTAGTCCCCACTGGCAGTTTCCACTCCCCCATGAACACACAATAGAAACCCTAGCTTAACCTTAGGACTCCAATGGCGAAGTGCGGAGGAAAGGGCTGGTTCGGCCATGGTCGCAACAACCACGAGGCGGGGTCCTCCGACGGCGTACAACGGCGCGGCCATGCAGTACGTCAAGGAATAGACGGGGGAGGACCCACTGAACGACGGCGAGACAATGGAGGAGACGATGGCGGAGGAGGAGCAGCTCATGGCCGCCATCGAGCTCTCCTGGGCAGGAGGAGGCCAAGTGGACTGGACTCCACGAGTCCGCGATGCAAGCGGCCCCTCCTGATGCGCCACTGTCACCTCCATCACCGGCCAAAAGAGTCTAGCCACCTCTGCAGGTCTTCAGCGTCATCGGCGAAGACTAGGACGAGTCGGCCGCCATCTCCATTATCTTAATGTTTTTCTTTTTTTGTTAGTGAACAGTGTCTTTTGTTAATTTATGTGAACTATGTTTTATTCCCGTCTATTTATTTTTACTTTTGCAAACGGACAGGTGGAGTTGCCCTTACTCTTGGAGCCGGAGGGTGTTCACCAATTAAGAAACTGGTTAATATTTACTGGGAGGCAGACCAACCAAACCTGTTCTTCCAAATAAACAGGGTGCTGGTGCTAGTTTCACAGAAAAAAGATACACTCAGAACACCAGGAGTTCAGGTACAAGGTTGGGCTTCCAAATTTACAGACCTCCGATAATTTATTG
This sequence comes from Avena sativa, assembly GCA_916181665.1. Classification (NCBI taxonomy): domain Eukaryota; kingdom Viridiplantae; phylum Streptophyta; class Magnoliopsida; order Poales; family Poaceae; genus Avena; species Avena sativa. The sequence goes on along the minus strand of OV702285.1, from coordinate 143,062,281 downwards.
TATTTCAAGTTTTCAACATCCTTGATGAAACATAGAACAGACCCACATGCATATGCAAAGTTCCAGCCAACCACTGAAGGTTATTACGCCCCCAAAAAAGAATGAAGAATATCATTTCCAAAAAAGAGCAGTGAAGAAGTTCAGACAAAACACCAGAACACCATACACTTCCATGCTTCATGAGACTCTCATATTGAACTCCCCATGTGCAGTCACTAGGAGACGCGGTCGTGACACCATAAATTATTTATAGCTCATAAACAGAAGGACGGCGCAAAAAAAACTTGACCTTCTGCTTTAACACCTGTAGCCTTTTGATCTGTTCCTCAATGACTGACCTTTTATGCCCGGGGTTGACCGTACAGATTCGTGTACACTATCTTCGTCCGGTGGACCAGAATCAAGCTCAGGATAACAGCAATGACGCAGAACCCCGACATGATCAGTGACGAGATAAAAAAGCAGATTGCCCCCTCGCACTTCAGCGCAGGAGTGGCTTCGGAGACCATTCCCAGTAATCTTCCTGGCATTGCCAGCAATGCTGAGTTCAGGTGCTGGTCAGCTTGCTTCTTGGCTTCGTAATCGTAGATGCCGCTCGCAATGATTCCCGAGAAAACCAGGGAGCCTGCAGGGTTTGCGACTGTAAGGAAGTTGTACAGAGCTCCAAAATTCTTCACACCAAACAGTTCGGAGGCAGCGGCTGGCACGATCGCCCAGTGGGCGCCGTACCCAAGCCCGATAAGCAGTGTGCCAAAGTACATTGTTCCGGGCCAAGCCATTGCGAAGGTGAAGTGTCCAATTGCCATGAATACCTGAGCTGTCGCCAAGGCAATTGCCCTTGGATACGCATAATCCCTGAAAAGAAGTGAGGGAATGGGTGACATGTTTCTCAACAAACAAAGATAGAACCAACACTTATTTTTTTCAGAGGGAAAAGATCTTTATTACTCATTGATCAGAGCAATTCAGTCACTACAAATTGATCAGAAGAATATTGCTCGTGATTGACCAAAATGATAATCCGGATGTTGCCTATTAGCTACTTACAGTTAGTTTGTTCTTTTTGTTATCTCACTACTCTAATATTTGTATCAAGTTCGATGAGTGCTCCTATGACATTCTTCTCTGCTTTGGATCTCACAGGCTGGTGCTTATTTATTTTTAATAGATTTAGGAATAAATTATGACAATACCACTAAAAACTGCTTTAACATGGAAAATATATTTAGTCAATACAAACTAAAATGGGTAAACGTCTCCTTGGAATTTTGCACTTAGTTAGCACAAGCACACATTCACTGCTGAAGAACAGCACTAGTCTGTTATGCAACTTCCAATTGGAGACTGCTCTTCCATATGAATTAAACAAAATACTACTGATCTAATGAGATGCAAAGGTCAGCAAAGAGGTGCCACATAATTCTTACTTGACAATGATCTCTGAAAAGTATCCCCCAGCAACACGTCCAAGGAAGTTCCAAATGCTAATCATCGACACAAAAATGTGGCTTTCCTCGTAACCCAATGACTGACTCATCTGCCCAAGATTATCGATCACAGTAAGACCTGATCCTGACCCCAAAAGAAGGGAGAAAAATAGAAGCCAAAAATCTGCCTTGATCATAGCCTGCAGCAGTGTGAAATCCTCTCCTCGTCGTGGACCTCTCCTTCTTTTAACCCTGACAGCGCCAACAGCAGCTGCCTGGAATAGTCTAGCCTGCAAATCAGCAATCCTCTTCTGCCTCTCCGAGGCTGGAAGTAGATCAACATCTTTTGGTTTTACATCCTCCACCTCACTGAGTATAACTTCATTTTGCTCATCGGACAGTACTGAACCACTTGCTTCTTCCCTCTGAGATGATGGTAACAGTGCTGCATAGACACTCTCGTCGTCATTTGAAAAGAAGCTGAGTACCACAGGGATGACTACTGGAAGTAGCAACAGGGCCACCAGAATGATGGTACACACGACTGTCAATGTTTCACTCAAGCCAACAAGGTCTTCAAGCAGCATCACACCCATCAGATAAGCGGCCAAAACTAAGCAGACACAATATACAAATGTGAAACTTAAACCATCAGTCGGTCGTACTTGTCTGTGGCCTCCAACTGGTCTAACAATGAACATTAAAGCGATAACTACCATTGCTGGGCCAACAGCAACCATGAAGATCAGTGCGGCATCATCAGGCGAGTGTACTATTGCATAAACCTGTGTTAGGATTGCACCACTCAGACCAGCAAATCCCTTGAGGATACCAACAATTGGTCCACGGTTCTTGGGGAAGTTCTGAACACATGAGACGAGTGCAGCAGTATTGAAGTATGTCTCGCCATTATTTCCGACAAATATTAGAATGCACATCTGTGGAGAGAAATTAAACTTTTAGTCGAAGAGCCAACAAAACTCAATTGGAAGGATACAAATGTAAACAAAGATTTGATTAGATCGTATTGAAATCATGAAACAATCCAATTTTCCAGATGCCACAAGCTAAAACGAGGACATGGAAATCAGGCCTTTTTAAAATAATATAAGCTCTCCATTCTCATGTACAGACAACAACACTGATCCTATGGTTTTATTGTTGGCTGAAGTCACCATACATTGCTTGGAAATTTCACATAGCAAGTATTTTTTGTAGTATAAAACAAAGCAAATTAATATATCATAATCATAAGCTTGGAAACTCAATGGGATGTTAATTCACCTACTTAACCAGAATTTTAGGTGATCCTATTGCAGCGCTGCAGTGGTATTGGACAGACTAACAATAACACGTAGCGAAGTTTGTAGGTTGACATTGTTAATTGACATGAACCATGTTTTCTTCAGGATTTTTTCCTCATACACACATCTAAACGGACGTCCTTTGTAGTGTTTTTCTATTATTAGAAAATGAAGGTTAACTGAAAGCATGTGAAGGAAGAAAGCGACCACTAATACTATGTAAGTAGAATATAGGTACACAGTGATGACTAGGAGGCATATTCCACATGCAGTGTGTTAGAATATTCTTAGTACATACAGTAGAGCCGAAAACAGTAAACTGTCTGAGCCCACAAAAAATCTGGAAATGGTTTCTGGTAGCTTTCAATACTAATTTGGATGAACAGAAAGCATTGAAGTTCAGCAGCAACGGTATTCCAAAACAAGGAATTCACTCCTCTTCTCCGAACGAAAGTTGAATAGCGACTCTCTATCATTGGAGACAGGCATTGAAATGCGCGATTGACCCATGTTTGTTCTCAAATCATCATATATACTAGTAGTAACACTTGCCGCCGGACATGATTAATTTCCAATCTCAATCTTAGAAAGTTCAACCGTATTTCTACAAAGCACACTAGACAGTGAAACCTCAACAACTACTACACATAAGTTCATGGAATTTTTGTCATGACAGCATCGTGCACGGTTCATTATTAGCACAAAAGTCACAGCAGGGGATTAGAATAATCAGCTAGAATCTGCAGCAGCACATGAGGCTGCCTGCAAGAACATGACATGCTGACGCGGAAGCATCTGAAACGGAAGGACTGATAATAATTGGAGGGGGTGGGAAGGATGTAACGGATCTTACCGCCCAGAGCGGCGGCACGGCGACGCGGTGGGTGACGGCGAGCCAGACCCAGCCGTATCCGACGAGGTTCTGCGCGGCGCCGATGAGGAGCGCGGCCCAGAGCGGCAGTATGGCGCAGAGCGTGCCGGCGAGGAAGCCGACGCTGTCGCCGAGGTCCTTGGCGACGCCGAGGCTGGCGACCTGGCGCTGGTTGTACCCGAGCGAGGCCTTGATCACCGGCGAGAGGCTGCCGAACAGGTAGCCCACCCCGGCGACGGACTGCATCCACATGGCCGCCACGAACACCAGCCACCGGTTCCGCAGGAACCCCCGCACCCGGCTCCCGCCCTCCGCCATCGCTGCGCGCGCGAGACCAGAGTGGTCCGAACTCCGAACAGAGCAGCAGGCCCCAAGAATCTGATAATGCGAGAAGCTGAACTCAGTCAGCCAAGAGATGAACGGGGTTGGGATAAGAAGGAGAAGCTGTCCTCCTCCGGCCAGTCAGTCAAGCCCGACGGCTTCTCGGGGGCAAGCCAAGAAAGAGCTGGACTGCGCCGCGAGGAACCGAAGTGACGACGACCCTTGAGGAGGAGCCGCGGATCGAGATGCGGAACCAGCAACGATCTTCTCCGCTGGCGTTATTTATCCCTGATAAGAACGTGTGTCCGGCCGTGCTGGAATGACTGGGGGGGGGGGGGGGGGGGGGGGGCGAGCAAGTTGGGAAAAAGAAATCGGGATTGAGCTCGAGCGTTTTTTCTTAATCTGGAGGCGGTGGGTCGTAGGCCCGCGTGGCGATGGCGAGAGGGGGGCAAGGCGACAAGCCCGGACTTTGACGCGACGCTGTGCGCCCAACTTTTCCTCCGGTGCGCGGCCGATGGGCACAGCAGGCAGCCACGACGCTGATCGCGAAGTGACGGTGATGCGCATCGTGGGGGACAACGATGAGGCGAGGTGAGAGTGAGACGACGCCACGACGAGGCCAGGCGAGGCATGTGTGGATGGGTATTGGGTGGGCGGCGGCGCTGGACAAGGCCCATCTCGCGACCGCCGAGATCTGTGGGTTCGTCCACGAGTGTGCTGTCGGGGGCAGCGGTGGCGGAAAATTCCAACGCAGGGGACGGGATGGGGCCCGAGAAATGTCCGCTCGCGGGTGATTTAATCGGCCTACGTTTGTTCCGTTGGGGACGCGCGCGCGGTGTGCCTAGCGCCATTTGACGCGACGTGGCCTGTTTCTTCTCTCAGCCACTATCGAAAACCATAGTTGTGACATTTTGCATGACCCCATCCATTTCGCAATTACACTTTGATATCCATATAAAAAATGTGCCATGAAAATTATATTATTAGTACAAATGTGAATTTGATGATATTAAGAACATTATCCATATTCCGTGGGTTAAAGTTGAAAGAATCGTACGGACACCTAGAGAGGGGTTGAATAGGTGCTACTTCAAATTTTACTCTTTTTTATGGTAGTGTTTGACACAAAAGGTAAATTCTCTAGATTATGCAACTACGATGAATTTAGCTATATGTCAACCTAGCACAAACACAAAGCAAGAACAAGATAAGTAAAGTGCGGTAAATGATGGAAGTAATCAAAGTGGAGCACGCGGAGACACAGGGATTTGTTTTCCGCAGTTCCTTCCTTTTGAGGGGAAGTACGTCTGCGTTTGAAGAGGGGGTGGTTTCGAACCACCAATGCCACGAGAGGTCTCCCTTGTTTTCCAGTGAACCTCACCCCAAAGGGTTCGATTCACCTCTTCCACTATATCGGCAATCGAGGTGGAAGCCGACACCTTTACAACAAGTTCGAGGCACACATTCATAACTTAATTGGAGGCCCCCGAATGGAAGCAAGCTGTCACACAATCAAAGACAAGCTTGTAAAAAACAAATCAAGAACTAGGGTTTCTAGTGAAACACTAGAGCAAGGGGCCCTCAAGTGAATAAGGGGATATGAAGATCTCTCTTGGTGAAGCTATAGATCAAGGCCTCCTCCTTCGATTCTCCAAAGATCAACGACTTTGGATGGTTGGATGAAAAGATCTTGGTGATTTGGTGGCTCAAATGGTGGGGGACTTCTATTCTGGAATGAGCAGCTAGAGGAAGGGGATGAAGTCCCCTATTTATAGCCCCTCAGATTGTGAATCGTTTTCTGACTGTTGGAGAAAGTTTCACACCGGAGACTCCGGTCTATAGACCGGAGACTCCGGTCTGACCTTGATGCACATCGGAGACTCCGGCCAATCTCTGGTCCAACTCCGGACCACCATACAGAATGTCCCAGCTAAGGTAGATAAGCTCACCCCAGAGATTTTTCAGAGACTCCGGTCTCAAGCACACCAGAGACTCCGGTGTTTACACATCGGAGACTCCGGTTTGGGAGGATGCACCGGAGAATCCAGTCTGGCTCCTGTCCATCTCCGGAGTAGTATACAGAAGGTCCCATGCATATTTCTGGAGGCCCCTCCGGGGACTTTGGGGGAAACTCTGGTCTAGAATTCCCTAAAAATTGCAGTTGCTTGCAGGGACATTTCCATAGGGCTAAAGACTTTTTAGTATATCATCCTGTAAACATTAGCACACTGAAAAATAATCTACAAGTTGTTAACGAACACCAAAATTGATTAAGACGATAAATGTCCTTTCAATCTCCCCCTTTTTTGGTGTTTGATGACAACAAGTGATTTTGCATGGAAATCACACAAATGAGATATAACAATGCTCCCCCTGACGATGTGCAATAAGATAAACAAGTAAATCATGCAAGTCAGGTAATAGATACTAAACAGATAGTTCTGACGATTACAATAACATAGGACCATAACATGTCCTCACACAGATAGTATCTCACAAACCAAAGAAGCAAAGCAAATGTTCGAGTTTTAAATGATAACGATAGAAAGGCCAAATTCCAAATTCCCAGCCCATGCAAATCCCTATGACAATGTCTTCTCCCCCTTTGGCATCGAAACGCCGAAAAGGGAAAAGACCTAAGCTAGTGCCCCAAGAGATCACTCGTAGTCATCGTCGTCGTCCTCCTCATCCTCATCCTCATCATACTCATAGTCATAATCACCACCTGAAGTTGCAGGCCCTTTGCCGTGAGGGCGAGAAGATGACGTGCCCTGAGAAGCAAACCTAGAAGTGACCTCAGAAAATATCTTCCAGTACACAAGGTTGTCCCGCTGGGCATTCCAATCCCCAAACGAGAGCGTGTAGTCAGACTTAGTGGATGGTTGAGCACCATGCTCATCTGTGTACTCATCTCCTCCTTCCTCTTCATCCTATACACCTTGAGCTTTAATCTCCTTGAGAAGTTTCTCAATGCGGCGGTTTCTCTTGTAGGAGGCTTGTTGTTCTTTGCAAATGTCCACATTCATGCAATAGAGGATCTTCTCCCAAAAGGAGGCCTTCTTGACCTTGTCCTGGACATACTCACGAGACATGGGTGGCATGGGTGCATTGGAGGCATTCTTCCTCCAATAGCCCCTAGGAGGAGTGGGAGCCCGCTCGGTCAGAAATCTCATCGTCATCATCAGCATGTGAGAGTCTAGGGGTTGGCCCCATGTGTCCTTTCTTCTGGAGAGACACAAGTGCATGCTCCACAAGATTGGGATGCAAAGCAAGTGGTGAACCATGAGCCTGGGTGTTGATGAGCATCATGACAAGTGGTGCATATAGAGGAGACCTCTTGTAGAGAATGTCATGATGCATCTCCTCAAAGATGAAATCCATGATGTCTATACCAAAACCTTCAGCATCAGGACGAGCACAGTAAATCTTGTGAGTATGGTGGAGTAAGTTGACCAATCCACATCTAATGGCATCATCATTTCCAGCACTAGGGAAAATGATCTGGCAGAAAATCCTCAACATCAGGTTGTAGAGAGGCTTGAGGCCCTTGGACTCACCCATAATCCCCTTGTTGTCATACAGTGGTGCCAGCTTGTTCCTGTTCTCACCTAGAGACGCAGAATGCATGCGATGCCCAACATGGGTGGACACCCCCTGAAAAGTCTCATGGATGGCATTGGCAAAGTCAAAGAAGGTTGCAGTGCAATGGTGATTTCCTGTCATCCAAGTCATTATTCTTGCTTGATCAGTCCCAAACACCACTATGGCATAGAATCGCTGAACAAGAGTTATGTTGTAGTTCTCACGGAGCTCCATCAGCCCATGCAGCCCAAGCTTCTCAGAGATCCAAATAGCATTAGCAAAATAAGAGTTGGCACGCATCTGCTCGATATCCATGTACTTCTGAGGACAAACCGGGGACTTGGTGAGCTTGCGGTAAATGTCTTGCATGAACACTAGTTTCTCCTTCCTCCAGAAACATGGGTCATCGCTGGTCCGAGGCAAGTCATAAAACTGCGTCTTGCGTAGCTCGCGGTACTCCTTCTTCGACATACGAGCCAAGGACTGCAGATTATCATACTTTGCCCTCTTTTCCCGATTTTCTTCCTCAATGCGTTCATGCTCCCTCCTCATAAAGGCAGCATCTCTGGCCTGTTGTTTCTGGTTGGACGGGGGAATAACATACCAACCTTCTGCCTCATCAAACTGCGGATCAACCCTCCTTGACTTGGACTTGGTGCGAGGGGGACGACGAGAACCAGAGCCACCTGTGAAAATAGAAGGAGGGGGTAGCATGGAGGTAAGCATATATGTCCCGGAGATGATAACAATACCCTCAAACCGTTGTTGGATATGGGAGATACAAACCACACCGGAGTCTCCGCAGTGCACACCGGAATCTCCGGTCTCGGCCAGAATCTCTGGCCTGAAGGTCCGAAGTCCCCGGCCTGGAGGACCGGAATCTCTGGTCTAGAGATTCAGGTTTGCACTAGGAGGCTGTGGGTGGCATTGCACTAACATATCGAGCAATGATTTGAGACTAATGTGACAGTGTGCACGCATACAAGTGTTTCTAGTGAGCAAAATAAGTACAAACTCCAAAATACACGAAGGGGATGAACCCTAAGTTCATGAGGAGAAAAGAGGTACCAGATCTATCCATTGGACAGATTCCACCGGTGGGAAGGGACCAAGGGTGGAGAGGTTGGAGTTGGCCGGTGGCACGGCGGATCCCGAGGGCTTCAAGACCTTCGGGGAGGCAATTTGGAGGAGGAGGCGACGGGTGTAGCACCCCGTGTAAAACCACTACTAAAAAATCGCTTGGTGTTTTTGTTTTCTGCATCATCATGATATCATCATCATGGTCATCATGCTCATGTCATCATGCCACCTTGCATGGAACATATAATTAAATTGATGCACTTGTATTTGGTTCTAGATACTTGCATTTGACATTTGTATTTGTCTCCCTCAATTCCTCCCTGTCTCTATTCTATCTAGTCGGTGCCATTTATCATGGAGCCATAATGTCTAAATTCTATTTATTTAAGTCTTGCTTATTTATTTTGACAAAATGCCCAAATTGAGTTGGGGGGCATCATCTTTTATTCTTTCTATCTCTATCCTGTTGGTACCAATCTTTCCATGCCATCCACTCTACTTCATATTCTTGTGCCCTACTCCCTTCCATACGTGCGACCGTTATTCCTATCTAGAGCTATGTGTGATTATAACCAATCCATCTATCTCAAACAAAATCATGTGTCACCACTCTAAATCTATTTTTTTGTCCATGCTTGATCTTCCTCTAGTCTATCTTGTTGATCTTCTATTTCTTGGATCCATTGAACACTCCTTTTCTTCTACCACGATTCAGATTGTTTTATTTGATGTCTATTAGAACTAGACAACCTTTTTCTTCTATGGTTTAATACATCCTTTTTTTTTAAATTAAAATTTCTTTTTTTGGTCCGTTTTATGACCACAAAAGGCAATCTTATTTTGTTAAAATAAAATACCCTAACCCTGTCTAAATTTTGACCCAAAACTAGTCTCGTCTAGTCAAGGCTGTTTAAAATTTTAGCCCAAAACTAATCTTATCTAGTCTACTTTGGACTAGATAATCTTCCCATTCCCCTTTTTCTCTCTAAACCCTAGCGCCCAGACCCGATATATACATCTGTCTAAACTTCCTGAGGAATCCTCTCCGCCGCCGTTCTCCGTTTCTTTCCCCCGTGAGAAAACAGCTATTCAGATCAATTCCATAATTCCAATCGATCCATACACCACACGCCACCAAATCCTTGCCCGCTTGAATTCATCCTATATCTAGCAAAATCCTCACGGATCCACACCAAAATCCACTTCATCTGCTCCTTTGATTCCGTGCAGCACCCGAAGCTAGCTTCTCCCCTGGTCTGGGTCAACACCGAGCTCGCCCGTGCGTCCAAGAGTCGGCCAGCAGAAACCGGCCAACCAAGTGCCGCCGCCATGTCCAGCTCCTGCTCCCGTATGCCTGCCCCAGTCACATCTCGCCGTGCAGCATCTCAGCGGCAGTGGCCTCGCTCGCCGTGCTGCGTGCTGCGTGCATCTGACTTCCATCCCAGCACGTCTCTGCCTTGGACCGCGTGTTGTGCACTGATGGCTATATTCGTTTATCCCAGATGCGGTCTTGTCTTCCATCTGTAGCTAATTTGGGTTGCCATCTGTTCTTTTCGTGCGCGGGTGCAGATGTTCAAATCGACCAGAATTTACTGCTCTCAATGTGTTCGACGAAATTCCAAGAAGGACTAGGATATTGTTTCCTCTGCTCAATGTCTAGAATTTCAAATACTTCAACTCCGAGACATCAAAGATGGTGTCAATACAACTACTTCCACAATATCAGCCACTTTCACAGCTTCAACTCCAATTCAAGAATCGATTCTCCGCCTCTCCGATCCGAACCGTGAAACCCAACCCCTATCCCTATTTTATATAATATGACATATCTTGTTGCATATTAAATTGTTCATGCATGCATACTTGTCTGTGGTTTGGGGGCATTATGCCAATTCATCTCAAAATTAAATATGGAGTCTATATGCGGGATATCTTTGTCTTATTCCGGACCCCATTTAAATTGGTGTAGCGAACCGGTGCTATCTTTTGCCATGTTAAGTCAACATTTAAAATGCAGGGTAGCTAAACAACTAGAACCATATATTTAATTGTCGGGACCCCCGGTTCCGCTTAATCTTGCCTAATTGCATCGCAGCTTTGCCATGCCATACATCATACATGCATCATGCCCGATCTTTTGCCGTAGTATTAAATATTGCATCCGGTGTTTATTCTAGTGTTTTGGTTCTTCGCGGATAAGGCCGTTGAGTTGATGCGAGTGTCGACCCGATCTTCGGCTGAATCTTCGGCAATGTTTTCAGGCGAGCACCTCCCCCTTTCTACCTATCTTACTTTTATAGTATTTATTCCCTCCTGTTGACCTATTGCTATCTGTGATGCGTTGCTCTAGTTTTCGTACCCGTGATATTCCTTGCAGCCTTATATTGCCTTGGACACATCCTATTACCTGTTGATTGGTAGGTAGTTGGACTTGCGCGTCGTAGTCGCTTGCTCAAGTGCTGTTGCGTGTCGTCCAGTACCACAGTTGTTGGAGTATTGCCGCATGTTTAATGTTGGAGATGATCATGGCTTTAATTATCGTTTAATTCACTTATCGTTTAATAACTAAAATTGAAGTAGGTAAATGCAGAGGCACGGGTGGGCAATAGATGTTATTTGGTTGTTAACCGTCCACTTGTGTCCCGTAGGACCCCGAGTACTTGATACCTGTTCCTTGAATATTCGCGCTATCCACATCCGGAAGGATTATGGGACCCCCCTGAGCCAGAGCTTGATTCATTCTTATTTCTTGGGGCCACAAACTAGTTTGAGGTTTTATTTACTATCCTGTACTTATGCCATGCTTTACTGCTTTATTTACGATTGTGCGAGGAGCACCTGTACTGTTTAGGATCGTGACCCGTTTTCGCGGTATCGACAAGCCCAGTCACACTTTCGGGTTCCTAGTCGTTTACAGCCGGCCCCACAAACCTTGAGTCCGTCTCGAAGTCAGCTAACTTCGTTGCGGGTATACTTAATGGGGTGGCCCCCTGAAATATTTCTGAATCTGGTGATTGCTTTGTCGTGAAGGCCTCGTTGGGTTTTGATTTGGTTTTTCCGAGGTTGATCGAGTGTGTGTTGCTATTTGTGCACCCCTGCAGGGTAAAACTTTTTGAAAGCCGTGTCCGCGGTTATGGACGACTTGGAGCACAGTATCTCGATCATAGACAACTATAACTACAGTAGTGCTATAAATTTGACTTTATAATGACTAGTAATCAGTTTCACTATAATGGAATGGCTAAATAAAATTGCCAACAATTGCTTGTTTGGGTTGACGCTTGCTGCCATTGTATCTGACTAGTAAGTATTGCAACTATAACGGGATGGCTAAACAAAAGTACCAACAACTGCTGGGTTTTGGGATATCTCATGCTAATTGTATCTGACTAGTAAGTGTTGCAACTACAACGGACTGGTTAACTAAAACTGCCCACTGCTTATCTTATCAGGATGACTATCTATACCTGACTAGTAATTGCTGCAACGATAACTGAATAAGTAAAACTACCAACTGTGTGAGTTCCTCGGTTGACTTCCTCGTATGGTCTCGAGGGGGAAATACCAGGATGGGTATGTTTGGTGGTAGTATCAGATTGGTTCCGAATAGGTCTTTCTTACCCCTCTCTGATAGCCGACAGTTATATCGAGTCTCTATAGGTTGTTTAGTGCATGCTGCACTGCCGCTTCAGTCCACCATACCTATGTAGGCGAGGACCGCCGAATTCTAGTCTCGCCGTGTACTGGCCTCAGTACTGACCGCTCTCTCTTTTTCCTTTGCCCTTTGTCGGCACCCCTTTTGTTTAAGCAGGTTTTGGAGATCGCCGTCGTTAGCAGGGTTACCCTTCCGGCTTGGCCTGGGCAGGGTTATGGACGCCATTGGTTATTCTTCAGGGCTCTTAGCTCAATTTGCATCTTGTCCGTACTCGGACGCTATATCGTTTTAAAGGTGATTTGGATCTTTGAATTGAATATCTGTATTCTTGACTCATTGAGTCGCTGTTGTATATATATGTTTTGTGGGTTCCATCGAGGACTACTGTGTAATGATATTACTTCGTTTTCCACCCGCACGCAAGTGCCTGGTGGGCACCTTTGAATCGTTTCTATGCGGGTTTGGCGGGAAGCGCTAAAACTTGCATAGGGCCGATTTCGAGGGTGTTACAACGGGTGAGAGAGGAGAAGTCGAGGGTGGAAGAAGGAAACTGTCTGTTTCACTTCACCCCGGCCTGCCTTAAGTCAAGACCGAAAAACCGTCTAGACCGGAGACTCCGTCCCTCTTCGACCAAAACGCTAGGTATAGGTGTATTGGGAACATATATGAGAGACAGAGGGTTTGTTGCAAGGGAAAGGCTTGGGTTAAGATGCCAAACTGTGAGGAATCAATGAAAACCGTAAAAATCCAAGAGAATTTTCAATAAAGCTTCAAATAAAATGAACCAAGAACCAACTCTTCAAAAAGAAGAGGGCAATGGACGATGCCATCATGTAAGAGTTGGTGGCATGACACCACGAAGAATTATCCTTGGGTTCATAGCCACTACTCATCAATGAAGCTCACATATCACAAAATGATATTAAGATAATTGATTTTCTTAATGTTGGCACTATGGGGGGAGGGATAGTCCAATGTATTAGGACCGCACTCCCCCTATCTCCATGCGTGCATCTAAACACAATAGGAGTCAAGACATAGGTGAGCATGCAAGCTAATCAATTCAATCTCCTTGAATCAATGATGTTTAGTTCATTACTCAAATAACAAAATCTTGCTTCATCAAGTGGCTTCGTGAATATGTAGGCAAGTTGGTCTTTGGTTGAAACATAGGCTAGCTCAATATCTCCTCGAGCAACATGATCTCTAATAAAGTGATGACGGATCTCAATATGTTTTGTCCTTGTATGATCCACCGAGTTGTAGGCAATCTTGATAACACTTTCATTGTCACATAGAAGTGGCACTTTGTCACAATGGACACCGTATTCCTTTAAAGTTTGCCTCATCCATAGCAATTGAGTGCAAGCACTAGCAGCAGCCACATATTCAGCTTCGGCGGTGGAGAGAGATATGCAATTTTGCTTCTTAGAAGACCAACATACCAAGGACCTACCAAGAAATTGGCAAGCCCCAGAGGTTGATTTTTATCATACTTATCACCAGCCCAATCTGAATCCGTGTACCCACAAAGAGAGAATGTTGAACCTCTAGGATACCAAATACCATAGTTTGGAGTATGAACCAAATATCAAAAGATTCTCTTGACCGCAATCAAGTGGCTTTATTTAGGATCCGCCTGATATCTTGCACACACTCCTACACTTAACACAATATCGGGTCTAGATGCACAAAGGTAAAGCAAAGAACCAATCATAGATCAGTATACCTTTTGATCCACATCTTTACCATTTGGATTTAGTTCAAGATGAGTCTTTGTTGTCATGGGAGTAGGAGCTCCTAAAGGGAATATGCCCTAAGAGGCAATAATAAACTTGTTATTATAAGTATTCCAAGTATATGATAGATGTTTATTTTGCATGCTATAATTGTATTAATACGGAAACTTTAATACATGTGTGTTTAATAAACAAATAGAAAGTTCCTAGTTATGCCTCTCTTAGAAACTAGCTCGTTGATTAATAGGATGATCAAGGTTTCCTGATCATGGACATTGGATGTTGTTAATAACAAGGTCACAACATTGTTGGAATGATGTGATGAACATTCATCCAAAGTATAGCATTACGATCAAAGTCATTGTGTTTATATTGCTATAACATCATACGAAGTAATCCTAATCCTTAGACCATGAGATCATGTCAATCACTAATACTAGAAGAGTATCTTGATAACATCAAACGTCACACCGTAAAAGGGTGACTATAAAGGTGGGTTTACTGCTATGAAGGTGTTATGTAGAGGATCATGGATCAAGAGTAGAATTTGTCCATCCCAACGATGGATAGATATTCTCTGGGCCCTCTCGGTGATATAACAATAGTTAGCTTGCAAGCAAGTGATGTGATCACTAGAATGTTATATCACGGGAACAAGAAAAGAGTGCATGTCGATAACGAGATCAAACTAGGTATGGAGATACCGATGATCGAATCTCGGACATGCAATATATCGCGAGACAAAGGGATTAAGTTACTAGCATAAAAGGTTCTCACGATCACAAATTCATCGTTGAATGTGTGGGAGTCAGTATGGATCTCCAGGTCCCGCTTCTGATTATTGATCCGAGAAGGGTATCGATCATGTCTGCATTATTCACGAACCGTAGGGTGATACACTTAAGGTATACCAACACCATTTGGAGCAAATATGTTCTAGACGAAAGAATTACAAAGCATAGGAATTATTTCAATAGACACCAGAATTGTTTTGAGTGAAATTGCTGAAATTGTTTCTGCATGTGAAATTGAATAGTAGCAAGGGGTTTTATGTGAATGTTTGTTAATTAATGTGATTGCCAAAATTCTGAATAAAATAAAAGGAGTTTTATTTAATAAGATATTACATTAAATTTGGTGGAAATTTAATGGGAATTTGAGTTGGATTTTTAGTGGAGAAAATAGAGAGGCAATTTGTGAGTGGGAGCTCCACTCACATGAATGGAGGGAGGGGTAGGGGCAGCACCCATGCGCCGGACACCCCCTTGGGGTGCCCCCTCCTCCTATATAAATCCCCCTCTCCCTCTCTCTCTCACTCGAACATCCTCGTGAAGGATCTATCCCCCTCTAGAATTATTTTCCCATGGTATCAGACTAGCGAGATACATGTTCCCGGTGGCTTTTCGTAGGAAGGAGTTGCCGATTCCGCTGCATTTCTAGAGCAAGGAGGCGGAGGTTGTTCGGTGGATTGAACGTGTGTGTGATCACGGATGTGCTGCTAATTTGCGGCGCTAGACTTCTTCCCGATCTTGAGATCAGCAAGCGTTCGACTACATCATCCATGAGTACACAACCTTGTTAAACTTTGTCGGTCTACAAGGGTATGTTCTCTATGGATGTATATCCACCCGTTGCTTGTATCTAGTAGATAGATCTTGGTGTTTAGTAGTTCCCATCATAGAATTTTTTTTCTATGTTGCGAACCCAACAGTGGTATCAGAGCCGGATCTATGCATAAATGCTTTGCACGGGTAGTACACATATGAGTATGTGGACTATGATGATCATGTTATTGCTTCTTGTTTGTACTTTCGATATTAGTGGCATAGTGGGATGAAGCGGCCTGGACAAACTTTACATGTCCTCACACATGAGACCTGTTCCACGCTTGACATGTAACTAGTTTTGCATAAGTGGCTAGTGGGTGTCTGTCTCTCCTACTATAGTCAATATCTGATTTACATCGAGTTGCTAATAACTTAGTTATCATCATCGTGGTTCCATGTTCGTAGGTAAGAATGGTTCTATCTTCAAAAGACCTATGCCACCTAAAAATTGCTTTGGATACATTATAAGCGTGTAGTTTAGATTGTTGCTGGGCTAGTGTCATGATATGGTAATGTTGTAAGTTAATGTATAGTTGATACTCTTACAACACACCTAACGTGTAAGTTCCATAGAACTTGGCCTTACACACAAAGGAATAATAAAGATCATACCACGATGCACATGATAGTGATCAAGTGCAAGAACCATATCATTTCACTTCTCACATATGATGTTTTTGCATCTTATATTGCTTGTTTGGCGTTTTAGTAGCATTATAAGATGATCCCTCATTTAGATATCAAGATAAAAATGTGTTCTCCCTTAAGTATGCACCGATTATGTTTCGTCGCTTCAATACATCACGTGATGATTAGGTGTACTTGAATCCACGATCATATTTTGGGTGTAAGATAGTTTTACACACGCAAATACTAAGGATCTTACTTAGCGAGCCTAGCATGTACATACATGGCCTCGGAACATGGACCGTAAGGTTAAGCATGAGTCATATATTTGATATGATGCCCATATAGATGATCGCCTTTGAAACTACACCGACTCACGTGATGATCGGACTTGGTGTAGTGGATTTGGTTCATGTAATCACCAAAAAGACACGAGCGATGTTGTTTTTGAGTGGGAGTTTATTCATAATTTGGATTAATTGAACTCAATCTATCATAGACTTAGTCTAAACTTTACAAATTCTGTTGTAGATGGCACCACCTACTTTTAATTTCAATGTGTTCATGGAGAAAGAGAAACTTGCCTCGAATGGTACTAACTTTACCGACTGGGCCATGAATTTGAGGATTCTCCTCACTGTTGCACAAAAGCAATATGTGCTAGAAGTGTCGCTAGGCCCCCCACCACTTGATGATGCCCCTGACAAAGAAAAGAACGTCTATTTGACTCGTTAGGAGGACCACAACTTAGTTCATTGAGGCATATTGTATGGGCTAGAGCCAGAACTTCGAAAGCGTTTCGAAAAGGGCAATGCCTTTGATACAATGGGTGAGTTGAAAATGATTTTCGATACCCATGTTGCCGTAGAGAGTTATAATGCTTCTGAAAAGTTATTTAGCTACATGATGGAAGAGAATAGCTCCATTAGTGAGCATGTACTCAAAATGTCTAGGTACGCCGATAAGATTATGTGCTAGCCTTCGAGGGAATAATGATTCCCATTGACTTAGGCATACATCATGTTCTCCAATCTCTCTCATCTAGCTACAAGAGCTTCGTGATGAACTATAACATGCAGGGCATGAAGAAGTCTCTCCCCGAGATTCTGTCAATGCTTAAGACTGCAGAGGTGGAGATCAAGAACATCAAGTGTTGATGATCAGTAAGACCACCGGTTTCAAGAAATACAAGAAGGGTAAACAAAAGGGAAAGAAGGGCGGCAAATCTGTTGCCGTGCCTAAAAATAAATCCCGAACTGGCCCTAAGTATAATACCGAGTGCTATTATTGTAAGGGGACTGGCCATTGGAAGCACAACAGCCCCAAGTATTTGGCAGACAAGAAGGCCGGCAAGGCAAACAAAGGTATATATGATATACATGTTATTGATGTGTACTTGAATAGTAATCGCAGTAGCACCTGGGTATTTGATATCGGATCGGTTGCTAATATATGTAACTCGAATCAGGGGTTGTGGAACAAGCGACCGCTAGCAAGGGGTGAGGTCATGATGCGTGTTGACAATGGATCAAAAGTTGTTGTGATCACCGTCGGAACGCTGCCTCTCCACTTACCATCGTGATTAGTTATAAACCTAAATAATTGTTATTTGGTGCCTGCATTGAGCATGAACATTGTATCCGGATCATGTTTGATGCGAAGTGGTTATCCATTTAAATATGAAAACAATGGTTGTTCGATTTATATGAATGATATCTTTTATGGTCATGCACCTATGATGAATGGTTTATTTCTATTGGATCTCGATAATAGTGTTATACATATTCATAATATTGATGCTAAAATGATTAAACTTAGTGATGATATATCTGCATATATGTGGCACTGCCGTCTAGGTCATATTGGCGTTAAATGCATGAAGAAACTCCATTCAGATGGACTTTTGGAATCACTTGATTTCGAATCATTTGATACATGTGAGCCATGCCTTATGGGCAAGATGACTACAACGCCATTTCCCGGTTCAATGGAACGGGCGATAGATTTATTGGAAATCATACATATTGATGTATGTAGTCCAATGAGTGTGTTGGCGTGAGGTGAATATCATTATTTTGTCATTTTCACGGATGATTTGAGTAGATACTGGTATATCTATTTGATGAAACACAAGTCTAAAACCTTTGAAAAGTTCAAGGAATTTCAGAATCAAGTGGAAAATCATCATAATAGAAAGATAAAATTTCTATGGTCCGGCCGTGGAGGTGAGTATCTAAGTTACGAGTTTAGCGCACATATGAAAGAGTGGAATAGTTTCACAACTCACACTCACCGGAACACCACAACGTAATGGTGTGTCGGAACGTCGTAATCGTACTTTATTAGATATGGTTCGATCTATAATGTCTCTGGCTGACTGGCCACTATAATTTTGGGGTTACGCTTCATTCACTTTAAATCGGGCACCATCTAAATCCGTTGAAAATACACCGTATGAATTATGGTTTGGAAACAAATCTAAGCTGTCAGTTCTTAAAGTTTGGGGATGCGATGTTTATGTGAAGAAACTTCAGCCTGATAAACTTGAACCCAAAGCGAAAAAATGCGTCTTCATAGGATACCATAAGAAAACTATTGGGTATTCCTTCTATCATAGATCCGATGGCAAGGTTTTCACTACCAAGAATGGATCCTTTCTAGAGAAAGAGTTTCTCACGAAAGGTGTGTGTAGTCGGAAGGTAGAACTCAAAGAGGTGAACCTTCTCTTCATGAAACGGAGAGTAGCACAGCGCCAGGAATTGTTATGGAGTTGACTTCATCGATTGAAGAGGGAACTAATGATAATGATCATAAAACTCCAAAAGAGAATACTACCGAACCTCGCAGGTCAAGTAGGACACGTGCAGCTCCTGAACTATACAAAAATCCTGTTATGAATTTCATGGTTGATGAAATAGATGACCCAACAACGTATGAAGAAGCGATGATGAGCCCGGATTCAAACAAATGGCTAGAAGCCATGAAATCCGAGATGGAATCCATGTACGAAAACCAGGTTTGGACCTTGGTGGACTTACATCACGACCAAAAGGCTGATGACCCACATGTATAGGGGATCGCAACAGTATTTGAGGGTAGTATTACCCAATTTATTGATTCGACACAAGGGAATCCAAAGAATAAATGCAATCCTTAACAACTGAGTTGTCAATTCAGCTGCACCTGGAAATAGTTCTTGCTCACAGAATTTTATCAGTAGCAACAGTTTTATAGTAGCAATAGCAAAGCAACAACAGCAGTAGAACAAGAGCAATAGTAACAGTAGTAGCAAACATTATGAGTGAGTGCGGTAGGCACAGGGATGGATGGACGGGTGTTGCATGGACGAGTCTAAACATGTAACTTCAAGATCTAGGGAAATTGCAGATAAATAAGATAAATCATCCAAGTACTAAACAATCATAGGCATGTGCTCCATATATAGTCATGCGTGCTCGCAATGAGAACTTGCACAACATCTTTTGTCCTGCCAGCGCGTTGTAGCGGGGCCTCAAGGGAACTACTGGCAATTAAGGTGCTCCTTTTAATAGAGCACCAGAGCAAATCATTAACACTACATGAACACATGTGATCCTCACATCATAGCCATCCCCTCAGGTTGTCCCAGTTTCTATCACTTCGGGGCCTTTGGATCCGGACAATGATATGTGTACACAACTTGCAGATAAGATCACAAACAATACTATCATAATGATTCAATAATAAGTTCAGATCTGAGATCATGGCACTCGGGCCCTAGTGACAAGCATTAAGCACAACAAGTTGCAACAAAGTCAAATAGCACCAATAGAGATACTAGGCACCATGCCCTAACAATCTTATTTGATTACATGATAGAACTCATCCAATCCCTACCATTCCCATAGCCTACAGCGGGGTATTACTCACTCATGGATGAGGGAAACATGGATGGTTGATGGAGAGGCGTTGGTGATGATGATGGCGATGATCCTCTCCAAATTCCCCATCCCGGCAGGGTGCCAGAACAGAGTTTCTGGTTCCGAATCACGGTTTCTGATGGTGGAGGCACAGTGAAACTCTTTCTGGAAAAATGTCGAAAAAAAACCCTCGGTTTTTAGGTCAAGAGGCATATTATAGGCGACGAGGGAGCCCGAGGGGGTGCCTGGGGCAGCCACACCCCCTCTAGGCGTGGGCTGGGCCCACCCGCGTGGCAGGGGGTGTGACCCCAGGGCTCCACTCCATATCGTATTCTGGCTCCATGGATCTTCTGGTGAAATAGGATTTTTGGCATATTTTCCGGGATATTTCCTGATAGTTGATTTTCTGCACAAAAACTAGACACCAAGGTAATTCTGCTGAAAACAGCGTCAATCCGTGTTAGTTGTATCCAAATCACACAAGTTTAGAGGAGAAACAATGGAAAAAGTGTTCAGGAAAGTAGATATGTTTTGGATATATCAACTCCCCCAAGCTTAGCTTATTGCTTGTCCTCAAGCAATTCAGTTGAAAACTGAGTGCGATAAAAGAACTTTCACAAACACATTTGCTTCATATGATGTATATATTCTCAGCACAGGAGTAGACACTTAGACAATTCATAATAAGGAGTATGCAACTAAGTCTACTCAATAGTAATTGCAAGCTATGAAGAGAAACCAACTCAATAATAATAAGTAGCATGAAACATAAACGTAAGCAACATTGCAATGCTCATAATAAGGTATGATAGAGTGGTATCTCGCTTGCCTTTGTTTGTAGAGCACAATATAAATGTCAAGGCACCTCTGAAGTTTACATGAAGACTAGAAGAAAAGATATCAGAGATACAAGCATCAAAGTCATGACATAATTAACCAAGTTTTGAGACAAGCACATTACACCAAGAATGACAACTATGCTCTCAAGAAGGTGCTCATAGAATAACTGATGACTCAACAAGGAAGTGAAAAGGTTTTTGAAAAGTTTGAAAGGTTTCCAAATGTTGAAAGTAAGGTACTCATTAGCTTTGAGCTCTCATTGCCCCTATCATAGGCATATTTATATGGTTAAGGTAAAAGTGAGATCCAATATGAGTTATATGCTTGACAGACCATAAACTGGAAATCTCATGTCCCTTGAGTATGAGGGCCTCTCCTCATGCTACTCAACTTTAGTCACCTGTAAGTTCTTGTCATCGTAAATACATGCGTATCATAGAGAACCGTCAACGGGGTACCCCTTGCACATGATACCGGAGCTATCCCGTGATCAAAATGACAAGGCAAGCAGACAATGAGCATCTCAGCGATCTTTTATTTGCTATTTCCATAGGTTTTTATTGAGGATGGTTCGCAGATTGCTCATTATAGTTATGCTGCAAGTTTCCACCATGATTAGGCATGGCTTAGGCTAGCGGCCCAGGCGTTTATCTAACACACACACACACACACACACACACATATATATATATATACATAACTCCATGAACTCACAAGCTCCCCTTTTATTTCACACCGACGACATCCGCAAACAAAAGATCATGATATCAACTGGATATGTATCCATAAGTGTTGAAAGAATTCTCCATGACAACACGTTTCTACTAACTCCCAACCTATAATTTGCAAGCATATAACTTTCATGGATAGTCACAATGGTTCAAGTTTATTAAGTGCAAGAAATAAAGTGTGCCATCAAGTTTGTGAGAGCTTTACTAACTAACTTTCTCAAAACATTCAAACATTTTATTTGGAAGAAAATCGAGGCATAATGAATATGCACTGAATAATAAATAATGCTAGTAGGTAGGTATGGTGGACACTATTGGCAATAATGGTTTTGGGGAGTTGGATGCACAAGTAGAGCACATCCCCAGTGCAAGTGAAGGCTAGCAATAGAGAGGGAGCAACAAACGAGAGAACAATAACTGCCATAATCATGCTTGCAACAAAACATGACTAATTATGGCATGAAAGTCATATAGGAACTCTGAGGCAAAATAAATCATCGAGGCTTACTGACTATGGTTTAGTCATATGCATGCGTGAGCATGTGCCAAGTCGATTCACATGAAACATTCAGAGGAGGATACCACAATATCATACCAAGTTATGAATAGAACAATGTAAGAAAACATTCACATAACATGCTACAAACTATTTGCAAGCTGGGGCTGATCATAAGAGAGCAAGAACTACCAAGCATCCATAAATAACATACACCTTACATGAACAGACTAAGCATGCTCACAATGATGAGTATATGTACAAAAATGAAAACCAATAGAGCTCGTTACCAGCCTCTTACCACACCTCAAGTTGTCTTAATCTTCATTATTGCCCTTCACTTGTGTGACTTGAATAATAACATGAAACCAAACTCCACTGAGGACTGTTGAACTCTGCAAATAACTTTACAAAACCCAAAGAAGAACAACAAATATTTTTGGTGTTTTCGATTTTTAGAGCAAGCACACAAAGCAAAACCAAACAAAGCAAAAGCAAACAAAACAAATATTTTTGGATTTTTCTTTAAGGCAAACCAAAGCTAAAAAGCAAAGAAATAAACCAAGAGAAAAAACGAAAATATTTTTGGTATTTTTGTGTTTTGAGAAAGCAGAAACAAAAACCAAAAAGAAAGCGAAACATGGATATACAATGAACCGACGAAACATGATATATGGATGAGTGTGATGTCGGTGTACCTCCCCCCAAGCTTAGGATTTTGTCCAAAGTGGGGCTCAACTCCATGGTGACCAAGAAGGTGCACCTCCGTAATACGATGAAGAGGCCCCTTCGTCCTGGTATGAGCTCGAGGACTCCCCCGTGTAGTGGACAGAGGGGTCGTATGAGGGCGCGTCCCCCCTAATAGTGTCCATGGAAGCCAAGAATGCGCAGCTTCTCGTCCATATCCTCCTTGGAGCGTGACAAAGGTACCTGGGAAATACTAAACAAAGTGGTTTGGGGCAGAGGAATCTCTCTCTTCCCCGTCAGTAAACAACATTCTATAAACCAGACTCTCAAGGGCAGAGCCAGCAGTGACAAAGTGATGCTCTTTCATGGCAGCTAAGTCAAGCTTCCGAGGATCCAAAACTGTATCATTTGGATCAACAGAAAGGTCTAAAGTAGCAACAACACGTGCAACAATAATTCCTCCATAAATGGGTCCCTTAGCAGCTAAGCGACGAGCAATGAGAGAACCAAGATTGTACCTGGTTTCATTGTTGAGTGCAGCAGCTAGGAAGGCCAAATGATAGTCAGAAATATTGCTAGTGTTCTCCCTACCAAGAAAACTGGTGGCAAGATAATAAGCAAAATATCTGATAGCTGGTAGTTGAATAATTCTTATCTTTCCCCGCTGGGCTCTGCGGTCATCATCATTAGTTATCCCGCGGTAGAGCTCCAACAAATCAGCGGGTTGAGATGGAATATTGTTCATCGTCCCAGCTGTGCCAACACCCAAGATTATACAAAATCTCTTCAATGTCATGGAGAAAGTCCTGTTATAGATTTTGAAAGACACATCTAGCTTGAAGGGGCTATTAGAAAAAGAGAAACTCTCCACAAAGGTTTTAGTGAGCGTAGCATACTACACACTCTCATCCTGCATATAACTCGTTAATCCAACCCTCCGAACTAAGGTTATGAAATCATTGAGAATCCCTGCAGCCCGCAAAAAGGTAGGACAGGGAAAGGTGGAAGGGTGCGCATCCCCTTATCTCCCTCGTCACCAAATAGCGGTGTAATGAGATCCTCATTATATGAGGGCCTAGCTCGGGAGGATGATCTTGAAGGCCATGTCCCCCTAGGTGCATCACTCTCAAATATTTCACCATAGGTGTGGTTGTCCATGACCCTTTTTTTTGAAATTTTTAGACAAACATCAAACCAAGTGATTTCCAAGTTGATAAATGATGATAAACTACTATAGGAACTTGCTAGAGGGATACACATGCATCAAAATGAAATATATAAACATAGAACAAGCATGCAAGCTCACACAACCTGACATCTATAGTAGCAAAATACTCAAGATACAATTTACCAATCAGAAATCTAATTGGACAAGCGGAGGAGGCACATACCAAGGAGCAATCCCTCCAAAAATCGGTAGCAAAGATGGGCCGAGCAAGGAGATAGAAAATCGGGAGCAAAAACAGCAGGAACTCGAGCTTGAGAAATTTTTCCGGTGTTTTTCGGGAGAGAGAAAGAAGTGGCTAGGAGGAGACAACTTGGAGGGGATCAGGTGGGTCCCACCCATGCCAGGCGCGCCCCTAGGGCTATCCGCGCCACCAGGGATGGATGGACGGGCGTTTCATAGACGAGTCTAAACATGTAACTTCAAGATCTAGGGCAATTACAGATAAATAAGATAAAGCATCCAAGTACTAAACAATCATAGGCATGTGCTCCATATATAGTCATGTGTGCTCGCAATGAGAACTTGCACAACATATTTTGTTCTGCCAGCCCGTTGCAGCGGGGCCTCAAGGGAACTACTGGCAATTAAGGTGCTCCTTTTAATAGAGCACCGGAGCAAAGCATTAACACTCCATGAACACATGTGATCCTCACATCACAGCCATCCCTTCAGGTTGTCCCAATTTCTGTCACTTCGGTGCCTTTGGATCCAGACAATGATATGTGTACACAAATTGCAGATAAGATCACAAACAATACTATCATAGTGATTCAATAATAAGTTCAGATCTGAGATCATGGCACTCAGGCGCTAGTGACAAGCATTAAGCACAACAAGTTGCAACAAAGTCAAATAGTACCAATAGAGATACTAGGCACCATGCCCTAACAATCTTATTCTGTTACATGATAGAACTCATCCAATCCCTACCATCCCCATAGCCTACAGCGGGGGATTACTCACTCATGGATGAGGGAAACATGGATCGTTGATGGAGAGGCGTTGGTGATGATGATGACGATGATCCTCTCCAAAATCCCCGTCCCGACAGGGTGCCAGAATGGAGTTTCTGGTTCCGAATCGCGGTTCCTGGTGGTGGTGGCGCAACGGAACTCTTTCTGGAAAAATGTCTAAAACCCCCCTCGGTTTTTAGGTCACGTGGCATCTTATAGGCGAAGAGGGATACCGAGGGGTGCCTAGGGCAGCCACACCCCCTCCAGGTGCGGGCTGGGCCCACCCGTGCGACAGGGGGTGTGGGCCCCCAGGGCTCCACTCCATCTCGTATTGGGGCTCCGTGGATCTTCTAGTGAAATAGGATTTTTGGCATATTTTCCGGGATTTTTCCTGATAGTTGATTTTCTGCACAAAAACTAGACACCAAGGTAATTCTGCTGAAAACAGCATCAGTGAGTGTTAGTTGTATCCAAATCACACAAGTTTAGTGGAGAAACAATAGCAAAAGTGTTCGGGAAAGTAGATACATTTTGGACGTATCAAAGGCTGCGGAGAACAAATGGATTTTCAAAAGAAAAACTAATGCTGATGGTAATGTAACCATCTATAAAGCTCAACTTGTCGCAAATGGGTTTCGACAAATTCAAGGAGTTAACTACGATGAGACATTCTCTCCCGTAGCGATGCTAAAGTCGGTTAGGATTATGTTAGCAATTGCTGCATATTTCAATTATGAGATATGGCAGATGGATGTCAAAACTTCGTTCCTCAATGGCAACATTGAAGAAGAGTTGTATATGATACAACCAAAGGGTTTTGTCGATCCTAAGGATGCTGATGAGGTGTGCAAGCTTCAGCGATCCTTCTATGGATTGAAGCAAGCATCCTAGAGTTGGAATCTCCGCTTTGATGAGGTGATCAAAGAGTTTGGATTTGTCCAAACTTATGGAGAGGCTTGTATTTACAATAAAGTGAGTGGGAGCAGTGTGGCATTTCTGATATTATATGTGGATGACATATTAGTAATTGGAAATGATATAGATCTTTTAAAAAGTGTTAAAAGTTATCTAAACAACAATTTTTTGATGAAGGACCTAGGTGAAGCGTCATACATATTAGGCATAAAGATCTATAGAGATAGATCAAGACGCCTGATAGGGCTATCACAGAGTACATACCTTGATAAGATTTTAAAGAAGTTTAAAATGGACGAAAGTAAGAAGGGGTTCTTACCTAAGTTGCAAGGTGATAAGTCGGAAACGTATCTATAATTTTTGATGCTCCATGCTTGTTTAGTATCTACTTTGCTTTGCTTTGTCTACACTTTGAGGTGCTTTTTACATGTTTTCTAGTACTAACCTATTAACAAGTTGCCACAGTGCCAGTTGCCTGTTTTCTGCTGTTTTTGGTTCCAGAAAAGCTAGTAAGGAAATATTCTCGGAATTGGACGGGACAAACGTCAAAGTCAGTTACTTTCCGTGGGGAACAAGAAGTCTAGAGGGGAGACGGAGAGGCGTGCTAGGGCAACCACACCTCCCCTAGGCGCGGGTGGGCCCTGCCCCGCACCTAGGCAGGGTGTGGGGCCCCTGGCCACCGCCTCGTACTCCCCCTTCGCCTATAAGAAGCCCCCGATGCAGAAACCCTAAAAGCCCCAATCAATATTCCACGAAACCTTCTGTAGTCGATGCCATCGTCGTTCCTAGATCGGGGGGACTGAAGTTCTTCCCGGCACCCAGTCGGAGGGAAGATCATCCCGGAGGCCTTCTCTCTGGTATGATGCGTGAGTAGTTACACCTTGAACTATGGGTCCATGTAGTAGCTAGATGGTTGTATCTCCTCCTTTGTGATTTCATGTATAGATCTTGTGAGCTCCGTTCATGATCAAGATCTAATCTATTTGTAATCATGCATGTTGTGTTTGCGGGGATCTGATGGATATTGAGATTATTATGTTGGTTTGATTAATGGTTTTGTCTTTATGATTCTATCATGTCTGTGTTGTTTGTGCTCTTGCATGCTCTCCGTTGTTAGTAGCTATCTTGGCCAAGTAGTGACTAGTGACTCCAAGAGGGGGTATTTATGCTCGATAGTGGGTTCATGCCTCTAGTTTCCAAGGGAAGTGACAGAAATCTCTTCGGTTGTAGATGTGCTGTTGCTACTAGGGAGAAAACAACGGTCTCTTGTTCATGGAACATGTGGACTGTTTACCTTACACACTTTGCTTAAAGAAGTTATCTGTTGCTTGCAACTTAATACTGGAGGGGGTTCGGATTATAACCTGAAGGTGGACTTCTAGTCATAGATGTAGTTGGATGGCGGTCTATGTACCTTGTTGTATTGGCCAATCGAATCTCATAGGATCTTTATGACTAGTAATTGCATTGTTATGCCTTGCTCAGTTCCTGTCAATGCCCCGTTGTAATTTGTTTACCCTTCATGCCATGTTGTTTATCTAAGGAGAGCACCTCTAGTGAACTATGGACCCCGGTCCAATCTTTACCTTTGATATATCTTCCACTGTTACTTGTTTACTTGCTGCAAACCATTACCTTCCACACCATACGTTTAATCCTTTGTTACAGCAAACCGGTGAGCTTGACAACCTCACCGTTCGTTGGGGCAAAGTCTTGAATTTGTGTTGTGTAGGTCTCCGCGTTGCTTGCAACACCTGTGTTACGTTTCCTTCCTCCTTCTGGTTCGATAACCTCAGTCTCTACTGAGGGAAGACTTGTTGTTGTGCTCATCACACCTTGCTCTTGGGGTTTCCAACGAAGTGCTACCACGTCAAGCACCAACAAGTTTTCTGGCGCCGTTGCCGGGGAGGCTAAGGACGTCTTCACTAGGGGAGTCCTTCACTTCCTTTCTCTTTACTTTGTTTTTAGTTTGCTTTGTTTCTTTTGCTTGGTTTTGTTTGCCTATTTTCAAAAAAAAAATTAGTCTAGTTTGGTTTGCTTTCTTTATTCAAAAACACAAAAGAATTAGTTCCTACTTTAGTTGCCACCATGGCTGGTTTTGGACCAATCTTTATTTCACCTATGGAAAATATCTCCACTTTTAAGCAAAAAAGTGAAGAGAGTTTTAAAAAATCTTGGTCTAGAATCTCCGCTTTACAGAGGGAAACCGAGCCTAAGATGAGTCTTAGCATGGTTATCCCTAATTTCTACCGCGGTATTACTCTTCGTTATAGATATGCTTTGGATGATGTGGCTGAAAAGGATATTTTTCAATGTACTGAGGATGAATCTTTTGATGCCATAAAGAAGTTGATTGCAATTTATGATACACCTGGCAAGTCTGATTCCTCTTTCAAAAATATTTTTGCTAGGTTGAACACTCTTGAGACCAGCATTGCTGCTATGAATAGTTGCTATCACACGCTTAGGGCTTACCATGATTATGTTCCCATAAATTCTGAGCCTTCAAAGTGGTTTGCCACAATCAAAGTCTCTATAAATACTACACTTTTTGATGCTCGTTGTGATATCATGTCTGAATTTTGTCTCATGCCTAAAGATATTTATGATTCTTTGTGTCTTTGGGGGCTTTATGAAGGAGGAGAGGAAATATCTCTTACTAACAATGCCACCCTATTGCCCATTGGAATAGATGAAGGTGTGTTTACAAAAATCTCAGGGAAAATGGTGTCTATTGATTATCTTGTTATTGAATGTGTAGGCAAAGGACAGATTACACTTGGAAGATCCCTACTGAAACACCTTGGAGTAGTAATAGATATGGGAAAGGGTATTATGCACTTTTCTCCTCTGGTAAGCAATCATATCTTCCCTAAAGAGAAGATGAAATGTAAGAAAGGAAAGAACAAGAGGGTTAATGCTTCATTTGAAAATACTTGATTCTTCTTGCTTCTTGTGCCTAACTTAAAGACGTTAAAGAAAAGTACTTGTTGGGAGATAACCTAAGAGTTTCCTTGAGTCTTTGAAGTTATTACTTCAGTAATGACCTCTCCTTATCCTTTTTTTTTTGCCTTTTGTGCCAAGAATGACCTCTAATGAGAGGGAAGTAAGATTTGGGGAGTTGCTGTCTCAAAACAGATTTCTGTCCTCTACCATAAAAATTCGTGAGGAGTGTCTGTAAATCAGATTGAGCTCAAAATTTACGAATAAATTCTCTAGTATGTTAGATAACTTTCGTTAGTTCAACATTTTCTGATTTGAGCAATAGAAGATGTTCGAAAAAATCGGTTTCTACCTGCTGGTCTGTTTTGACAGATTTCTGCCATTATTTGCATTTGCTTCTTATTGATTTCTTTTTGTGTTATCTTTAGGTGAATTGAGCCTTTTGAAGGAGTTACTACAGTAGCTTGTGTTTTTAGTGAAATGCCTTTATGTTACAAATGACGAGGTTTCGACTTGTCAATGCCCATTGTTATGGACTTGGGTTTTGGAGAAGATGGGGATGCTGGAGATCGCGGAACGGTTAGCAAACAAGCAACACAGGGACACGAGGTTTACCCAAGTTCAGGCCCCTGGAGGGAAAACCCTACTCCTGCTTGTCTGCTCTTTGATTATGGCGGAACCGGTGATTACAGGGGTGCGCAGATGCGATCTGGCGTGAAGGTGCGTATGCGGAAGTATGAGGTCTAGATCTGTAGATCTATTGTGGAGGTGGAGATCGTAGATCTGTCTATTGGGGGTTATGGCTTGTGTAGGTCGTAATCTGTCCTCCTTGTTGGACCCTCCTAGCCTTTATATATGGGGAGGCTAGGTCTCGGGTGCCAATACGATTTGGTTACAAGTTGTATTCAAACTCTAGTCTTGAGGTTTCCTTGTCTTGTGCGCTTGTGAGTCCATGTCCATATGGGCTTCATAGCAGCCAAAACGTCATAGGCGTCATGGACCTTGGCATGTCGTCGAGTGGGCCTTCCGTCGGGCTGGACCAGGTATGCTAACATCGGGTACCCGTAGGGCATATCCATGTCAGTAGCCCCCGAGTATTCAGTGGAATCGTAGATTCGGCTGAGAACTCTTCAATCTTTCGGGCGCAGCTGTTTCTGTTCATCAGATAATGATTTTAGTGTGTAGGGATTGTTGATTCATGTGCCTGACTCTCCCGATGGATCGGAGCCAGTTAACTGTCTTAGGACAAAACAACACGATCTTCCTCAGATTCGAGTCCCTCGACTCGAAACCGAAACATATGCTGGCGTAATTCGACTTAAGCCATTGAGGACTTACAGGAGTGGAATTCCAGTGATTTTCAAATGGTGTACCCAACGCGTTCGTCGGGATTTTCATCGCGCCTGTTGGCACGGATTATTACTAGCAGAGCGCAGTCGTGTGCGTTGTCAGGCCATCAGATGGTATCTGTAGGTCTTATCTTTGCGTCGCAGACGCATCATCCGAATGTTTATCACCGCGGAGGTGTTTCGGGTGGCCAAAGAGGATGTTACTCATTTAGAGTTAACTAGGGCAAAGTTGCCGAAAAGTTTTTTATGCTGTTCCGTAGGATCGCAGTCGAATAATTCATAGGGTGCGCGACCAGCGCTCCCTACGGGAGTAGTCCCGAGTGTCTGTTCAAGTCGTAGACTCGAGCAGAGACTTTTAATTTAGTCATTGTTGAATTTTAGGTCCGTAGGACATAAATTTTTTGGATGCTTGAATCCATCCTCCCTATGGGAGTAGCCCCCGAGTCCGTAGTGGAGTCGTAGACTCGACGTAGGACTCGAAGAACACTTCAATGGTGTAGTACTTTGATCGTTTTTCGGGTGCGCGACCAGCGCTCCTGATAGGAGTAGCCCCCGAGTGTCTAGTCGAGTCGCAGACTCGAGTGGAGACTCATGCGAGGAAAAACCACTGCCCGGAAGTGCATCGAGTCAGCTAAATTTGTTCGGTTGTTGTAAATGAATCGACATCGTGGACGCAGTCAACACAATGGACTATAGGGTGCGCGACCAGCGCTCTAGCTTGGAGTAGCCCCGAGTGTCTGGCAGAGTCGTAGACTCAGGCAGAGACTCGAGTCTTGTATCTTGTAGACGTAGTCGACAATCTCGTGGGTGTACCGCTGACCCGGAAGTACATCGGGTGCGCGACCAGCGCTCCTGCTAGGAGTAGCCCCCGAGTGTCTAGTTGAGTCGCAGACTCGAGTGGAGACTCATGCGAAGAGAAACCACTGACCCGAAAGTTTATCAAGTCAGTGTATCACGCATAAGGAGCCAGGAGTCGACGTAGAGGAGTCGTGCGACGTTTAGCCAGAAGGACTCGACATTGCGGATGAAGTCGACGCTGTTGCTTCTTTCGGGTGCGCGGCCAACACCGCCTTTGTCGATGATTGATATGGTCATCCGAGGAATGCGTCGACTCGGGTCTTGGTGTTAGTTGACTCTGTTCGAGGACCCGACACAATAGCGAGATGTAATTCGACATCCCTGTAGGCTGCAAAAAACACGCAAATTTGTGAAGTACTTGTATCTTATAAAGAGTAATTGCCTGTCGACTTGCAAAGTAAAATTCTGGTGCCAATCGAGTCGACACTTTTGCACTGTATGCTAGGCCTTTTCGTTAGCTTGATTACCCTTAGTATCAGTACCTTGCTGAGGCACTCGGGGTTGGATTCGACGATCAGGCAGAATCAGCTACTCGGGCTGTCGCGTTCGAGGTGCTCGAGTGCGTGGAGCCGATGGCACATTAGGTTACTCAAAGAGGGTGCAGCCCCCGAGTGTTTCGTGTGCGAGTTAAAAAATAAATCAAATCTAAGTAGAGGGAAACTTAGCTTTATTGGTATTGTCGTGGACAAAGTTGATGCGGTTGCGGACGTAGTCGACGCGGTAGCGGATCACGCGGCGGATGTAGTAGACACAACGGACCGCACTCGTAGCAGCGTCAGGTTCCTGGGGTTGATGGAGGCAGCGAATTCCGCATCCGAAGATTGTCACAATCGAAGACCACATTGGGTCGTCGCATCCGAAGGATGTATCAGGTCATCGCATTCGAGGAATGCAGCGGGTCACCGCAGCCAAAGGCCACGCAGTTCGCTGGAGCTGAAGACCGCAGCGGGTTGCTGGAGCCGAAGGCCGTGGCTGGTCAACGAAGCGGAGGGAGCCCCCGAGTCGTTGGAGCCGAAGATTGTAGAGGATCGCCGAAGTTGAAGACCGTAGCGGCGAGTCGCCGCAGCGGGTCGCAGGTCGGAGTTTTGTTTTTTGGAGTTATCCAGAGCCCAGCAATTTGTCGGTAGCAGTGTATACTGACCTTCACCTAATATCTTCGCCTTCAAAATCATGTATGTCGATGTACAAGCTCCACTTTAGCTAAAAACTTGATCGATGCCTTATTTTTTCCGAGTAGAAAAAGAACTCGTAAAGTTAACAACTGCTCTACGCTTCCGAGCTTGACCAAAATTTCCAATTTGCAGCTAAGGAACCTTTCTATTTTATAGATTGATCTGTGTTTAGCGTTTCCGGCTGCAGAATCCATGCAGCCGTACGTATCCCGAAGCATATATCTTCACGTGTGGCACTTTGATTTGATCTTTATGCAATTAGCACAACTAGTGTTGTTCTGCTTCTTTCCTTCTATTTTGACTTGTCGTACATGGCCAAAACACTAATTCCTTTTTTCCCTTGTCCTTGAGTTTTGACCGATCAAAACACTGCTCTGTCCGTAGCGGACTCTGCTCCCAGGTTGCTGCGCGAGAGATCGGTCGTCGGCTACGCTTTCCATCTTGAACAGTTTCGTGTGACCTCCGCATATTTTGCAAATCGATGAACCATGACGAATTTATTGATGAAGAATCCGAGTGCGCCGACGTAGATGAGTCGACCGGATGTAATCCGACCACCGATGATGATGAGGGAGTCGAACCATGTAAGATCCCTCCTTTGTAAAGGAAAGGATCCCTGTGATTGCAATGCTAGTCCCTGGATCAATGCTAGCATCCACAGTTTAAGATAAAGTACACAGATATAAAGGTCGTTTATTACATTCATTCCAGAGATAAAACATAGTCTTTTACAACTCAGGGCCAAAGGCCTAATACAAGAGTTTATGGAATAAGCAAATAAACACAAGTCCTCATCTTCATGTGCCACAGGCAAGCATGTTGAGTGTAGACTCATGACTCCTAATCATCATCGGAGTAACCTGCAACATCACAAGTTACAGCCACAGTGGGTCAATACTTTGGAATAGTATTGGCAAGTGATACCTTAGTAAATTTTTAAGTGGACTATATTACTATATGCATTTTGGCTAAGTGTAGCTTGGCTTGCTTTGCTTGAAAATAGGTTTTCCCTATTAGTTGAAATCACTAAGTTTTTCTTTGTCAAAAACTTTCCCAAGAAACCACCAATAGACATTGGGGTCCTTCACCCTTGTTCACCCACAAGTTTTACTTAGAAGTTGGAGTGATGATATTCTTGTGGCTTCCATGTCTTGATGCTCAAGTTGTCCATTGCCATGGACTTGGCTAAGTACTTAGGTTTTCCATCTGCAGAGGTTGTGCACTTTCCCCACCAGACTTGGTTTCCCAAGACAGGACCTTTCAGAAGCCTTTCCTTAGTCAAATGGACGCGCTCCAACCTATCATTCCCACTACCACCAACTGTCCAAGTGACTAAGTTCTAGCAACCTATATGATCAAGGCAGAGCCCATAATGCCAAGTGGTTGCACTGTAAGCTTTCTCAACACTTGGCCTCCAAATCCCTTTGTGCCTGGGTGGCATACCACAAGTGAGATACACAAGCCAAGTCCATGGCCTTGTGTAACCACTCAACATAAACCAATCTTTCCATTCCACCCAGGAGGTTTATTGACTTAGTGGTTTTATTAAGAAAACATAAGTCTCATGACTTAGAAATATAGTCATTATAGCATGAATAGATTATACCAACCCTTGTTTGCTAGTAGCTAGGCTAAGCATGGCATGGTAACTTAACTTAGGAAAATTCCTAGCAATTCTACCATTCTAACTACATAGGATTTCCCAATCTTTTATTTGGCAAGGGTAGCATGCAAGACCTAGCAAAATATCTAATGCTAGTACAAAAATATAGGAATGAAATATTCATGAAATATCACTTGCCTTGGTAATGGGGAGAGTGGCACTCTTCACAATCACAGTCACTAGCAAAATCTACACAAAAATTTTGTAGCACACAATTACATACAATTCATATACAAGCAAAAATATGAATGCATGCATGCAAGAAAATGCTAAGTGATGATTTTTGTAAAACTCTACCAAGCAAGTGCATGAAACAGAAACATAACAAGTCAAAAAGTTTGCTAACCAAACTTATTAAGTCCTAAAACCATTTGCTAAACAAAAACTATGCACAAAGTATACCTAAACATGTTTCTGTATATAAAGTCATTTTAACAGTTACTATTTGTTAAACACATTGGATATTCAGAAAGGTCTTGACTCACTGAATCCAACGGTATAAAGTTTGCAAAATTCCAACGTGGGAATCAAAAGTTATAGCCAATTGAAAATTTGATCCAAATCTGATTTTGAATTCTGTTTTTGAACTAACCCTAGACACGCGTCGCGTTATAACTGGTGCGTACCGGTTCGCACCGGATCACCCTCCTGTGCCGTTGGATCTAACTAACGTTGCGCGGCTCAGATCTGTCCATACCCCTTCGTTAAGTGAACTGTTTCTACGCGTAGGATCCAGATCTGACGGCTACAATCTATTAACCAGAAACGGGCGGCGCTAGCGGCGTTGACCGGCGGCGGCGCGTCTGACTACGGTGGCGCCGGCGCTCTAGGTCGTCCGGGGAAGCAAGAAGGCGCTTACCAGGACCGCGGTGGCGTGCTGAAGCTCGAGGTGGCTCTGGTTTGTCAAGGGGCGCGCAGATACGGCGATAATTGCTCGTCGGAGTAGAGACAGACGTCAGCACGGTCAGTCGTCGTCGTTGGCGAGGTTGTCGATCACTAGGAGGCAAACAAAGGGCGTGGTCAGATGCAGAAGATCACGGAGAAAACGCGTGTGTGAATGACAAGGCTTGGGGCGGTCTGGACTTACCACTGGAGGTCGTCGGAGTTGAAGCCGAAGATGGTGGCGGCCAGTCGTCGACGTTGCTGGAGCTACGGTTCATGCGGAGGCAAATGGGGTGTGTCAGTAGGTGCGCAGAGACTCACTGAACAAGATAGCATGAATGAGAGGCAGAGGGGAGCTCGGAACTCACCGGAATTCGCCGGCGCAGTCGTCGGAATAGCGGTGAAGTCGTGCGAGTCGTGGGCAGCCTGGTGGCGTGAAGGCAAAATTGATTGGGGGGAAATGGTCGCGAGGAGGGGGAGATCTTATAGCCCGAGGCTCGACAGGAAACGCTCGTCGCATCAATGCTAATTAAGCTCGCGGTATCAGTGCTGCAACGGCCAGCGGCGGAGATCATGCGCGGATTCAGGGGGAAGACGAAGACGACGTGGACGGGGCCCGCTGGTCGGTGAAATAGACAGAGGGAGAGTGGGGTCTGGCTATCAGTGACTGAAGGAATGCGCTAGCGCGTGAGAGAAGAAAGGAAATGCCCCGGGTGGGCTTGTTGGTCTTGATTCGTTGCTGGGCTAGATCCCTGGCGCGCGGCCTTTTTCTTTTGTTTACTCCTTTTCCTTTTCTATTTCGATTTTCTGGATAGGTTTTCAAATGGTTTCATGTTCAATTTGAATTCAAATCTTTCTGAGGTTTTGTAGTGGTGAATTGGTCTCAGAAATAGGTCAAAACCCATGGGGTTACTTTGTATAGGATGGTTCAAGCTTGGATTTAAAATAATCAGAGACTTTGCATCTGATTTGCAAATGTTTTAAAAAGGGGTTTTGAAATTATTTCTAAGTTGAAAACTTTGGTCCAAATTCTACACACAAACTTTTCAACAATGAAGGTAAGCATCTAGGTTCCTAAACTTTCAAGCTTTCAAATGGTGATGGACATTTGAATTAAATCTGCTCACATAAAATCATAGCATCAAGTGCTTCTGTTTTCCTGAAATGAGTTTGAATATGATCTCAAATCTATATGCATGCATGAGTGATATGCAAACTTTGAAATCATGTTTTTAGGGATGTTACAAACCAATATGCTCCGCAGGAGCCGACGAATCGTAGATTGCCGTGGATGGGACCGTCGCGACCGCACGATCAGCGCCCCCAGTCCCCACGGACGGCGCCAATTGACGAGGTTTCGACTCGTCAATGCCCATTGTTATGGACTTGGGTTTTGGAGAGGATGGAGATGCTGGAGATCGCGGAACGGTTAGCAAACAAGCAACATGGGGACACGAGGTTTACCCAGGTTCAGGCCCCCGGAGGAAAAACCCTACTCCTGCTTGTCTGCTCTTTGATTCGAGTGAGGAATCGAAGCATCCTGGTCTAGCAACCTTTTGAATAAGCTAATGTTGTTAATAAATATTGTGTGAAGTTTTGTATGAAGGAAAAATTTCAGGTGTAGAGAGAGAATGATGCAATGAGATGAAGAATGGACAAAAGCTCAAGCTTGGGGATGCCACCTCGGTGTCACCCCAAGAAATATCCAAGAGGTACAAGCATCAAAGATTGGGGATGTGCAAGGCATCCCCTTCTTCATCAATAAAAAGCTCAGGTCTGTCTAGACACTTCGTTTTTATTGTTTCATGCACAATTGTGTTGTTTTTGGAGCGTCTTAGTTTTAGTTTGCTTTGATTAGTTTGTTTAGTTTTCTTAAATAGTTTGTACCCCCGCTCTCGTTGTGTTGTTTTGCAAATAAGTTGCTTGGTGTTGGAAAGGAGTAGTAAGTTCTTGCTTGTAAGTGCAAGAGGAGCTCGCATTGACTGTGACTTAGACTCTAGAATGACATGCTAGGTGTTTTTTTGATCTTATGCTTAGTGATTATTGCTATAGCATGTCTTGTTCCAAACAATTGGGATTTCTTAGCGTGCCTTGAAGAAATTATGCGTTGTTTTAGCATGCAAAATCATAGTATTGTGGTATTCTCCTTCGATGTTTTGCTTGGGTTGACTTGGCACATGCTCATACCATGTTATGACTCTCACAAGTCACCATTAGCCTCTATGATCATTTAGTCTTTGACTTGTAGTATCACTCTTTGCTTTGATTAGTAATGCTTTGTTGCACTGCATGATTATGACCATTATTGCTCTCTTAGTTAGTTGCTCCCAGTCCTTTGCTAGCCTCCACTTGTATGAGTAAGCTCTACTCATGCTTCCAACTCCCAAGAAACCAAGTTATTCGAAAGTGTCCACTATAAATTCCTATGCATGGTGTGTTACACCATTCCAAGTATATTCTTGTTTTCAGCTATCTTCCAATTAAAAACTATTTTTTTATGTGAAAACTTAGTGATTAAAGCCCTTAGAAACTTGATGGCACACTTTACATTCCTTGCCCCTAATAAACTTGAACCATTGTGTCATCTTTGTTGTATATGATTGCACTTATACATTGGAATTATTAGAATTGTGCTGTCACGGGGAACGTTTTCAACATTGCACTTGTACTTTGTACTCAGTTGATATCATGCTCTTTTGTCTATGGATGTCACCGGTGTGAAATAAAAAGGGAACTTGTAAGTCCATGGAGTTCGTATTCTGTGTTAGAGAAACGCCTGGGCCGCTAGCCTAAGCCATGCCTAATCAGGGTGGAAACTTGCAGCATCACCATAGTGACATCTATGAAGCATTATTCTTATAAAAAAAGAGACACATTGAGAAAAGAGGAAAGAGAGAAAAAAGCACCATATTCCCATGGTAAATAAGAAGATTGCTGACATGCTCATTGTCTGCTTGCCTTGTCATTTTGGTTATGGGATAGCTCCTATACCATGTGCAAGGGGTACCTCGTTGGCGGTTCTCTATGATATGCAAATACTTACAATGACAAGAACTTACATGTGACTGAAGTTGAGTAGCATGAGGTGTGGCCCTCGTATTCAAGGGACTTGAGATTTCCAACTTATACTTCGTTATGCATATACTCCATCTTTGTTCACTTTAACCTTAATCACTTGAAGATGCTTATGATAGGGGCAATGAGGGCTGAAAGTTAACAAGTACCATAATTTTTGAAAGCTCTTTTTGAAACTTGAAATCCCTGCTTCCTTGATAAAAGACTTTTCTTCCACCATTATATTGAGTCTCCACCTTCTACCTTTAGGCACCATTAAGAGAGCATAGTTGTCATTCTGTGTGTAGTGTTCCAAAGCTTATTGATTGATGCATATTGTGATATTACCTGTTCTTTTGCTACTTGTTTCTAGTCACCCTTGTGAACTTTGAAGTTGTCCTATGCATCTATTTGCTACTCTATGAGGGACAATCTGATTGCCACTATGCCATGTTTTCTGTATGTGAAACAAACAAACGTTTTCCAATGCATGTTATTCATGATCTTTGTTTGTAGCCTTTCATGTTGCATGCATAGTTACTATGTCCTATTGTTAGAACTCCATCTTTCATGCACATGTTTAGAGTTCTTTGATCCCAGCTTTCAGTACTTGCAAATGGTTAGATTTTCATTGTGAGGGTGCATGTCACCTAAAAAATTATTCTTTTTATGACTTACCTACTCGAGGACAAGCAGGAGTTAAGCTTGGGGATGCTTGATACGTCGTAAACGTATCTATAATTTTTGATGCTCCATGCTTGTTTAGTATCTACTTTGCTTTGCTTTGTCTACACTTTGAGGTGCTTTTTACATGTTTTGTGGTACTAACCTATTAACAAGTTGCCATAGTGCCAGTTGCCTGTTTTCTTCTGTTTTTGGTTCCAGAAAAGCTAGTAAGGAAATATTCTCGGAATTGGACGGGACAAACGTCAAAGTCAATTACTTTCTATGGGGAACAAGAAGTCTAGAGGGGAGACGGAGAGGCGTGCCAGGGCAGCCACACACCCCCTAGGCACGGGTGGGCCCTGCCCCGCGCCTAGGCAGGGTGTGGGGCCCCTAACCACTGCCTCGACCTCCCCCTTTGCCTATAAGAAGCCGCCGATGCAGAAACCCTAAAAGCCCTGATCAATATTCCATGAAACCTTGTGTAGCCGCCGCCACCGTCGTCCCTAGATCGGGGGGATCTGAAGTTCTTCCCGGCACCCTGCCGGAGGGGAGATCATCCCGGAGGCCTTCTCTCCGGTATGATGCGTGAGTAGTTCCACCTTGGACTATGGGTCCATGTAGTTTCTAGATGGTTGTATCTCCTCCTTTGTGCTTTCATGTATAGATCTTGTGAGCTCCATTCATGATCAAGATCTAATCTATTTGTAATCATGCATGTTGTGTTTGCGGGGATCCGATGGATATTGAGATTATTATGTTGGTTTGATTAATGGTTTTGTCTTTATGATCCTATCATGTCTGTTTTGTTTGTGATCTTGCATGCTCTCCGTTGTTAGTAGCTATCTTGGCCAAGTAGTTGCTAGTGACTCCAAGAGGGGGTATTTATGCTCGATAGTGGGTTCATGCCTCTAGTTTCCAAGGGAAGTGACAGAAATCTCTTCGGTTGTAGATGTGTTGTTGCTACTAGGGAGAAAACAACGGTCTCTTGTTCATGGAACATGTGGACTGTTTACCTTACACACTTTGCTTAAAGCAGTTGTCTGTTGCTTACAACTTAATATGGAGGGGGGTCGGATGATAACCTGAAGGTGGACTTCTAGTCATAGATGTAGTTGGATGGCGGTCTATGTACCTTGTTGTATTGCCCAATCGAATCTCATAGGATCTTTCTGACTAGTAATTGCATTTTTATGCCTTGCTCGGTTCCTATCAATTGCCCTGCTATAATTTGTTTACCCTTCATGCCATGTTGTTTATCTAAGGAGAGCACCTCTAGTGAACTATGGACCCCGGTCCAATCTTTACCATTGATACATCTTCCACTGTTACTTGTTTACTTGGTGCAAACCATTACCT
Organism: Avena sativa; assembly: GCA_916181665.1. NCBI lineage: Eukaryota > Viridiplantae > Streptophyta > Magnoliopsida > Poales > Poaceae > Avena > Avena sativa. The sequence goes on along the minus strand of OV702285.1, from coordinate 143,022,376 downwards.
TCCACACCATACGTTTAATCCTTTGTTGCAGCAAACCGGTGAGCTTGACAACCTCACTGTTCGTTGGGGAAAAGTCTTGAGTTTGTGTTGTGCAAGTCTCCGCATTGCTTGCAACACCTGTGTGATGTTTCCTTCCTCCTTCTGGTTCAATAACCTCGGTCTCTACTGAGTGAAGACTTGCTGCTGTGCTCATCACACCTTGCTCTTGGGGGTTTCCAGCGAAGTGCTCCCACGTCAAGCACCACAAGGCAATACATTGAGTAAGACTCAAAGTCTAGCTATGACAGAAGAAAGAGAGATAATGGACAATATCCCCTATGCTTCAACCATAGGAACTATCATGTATGCCATCCTATGTACAAGACCGAATGTGACACATGTTATTAGTTTGACTAGTATATACCAATCTGATCCAGGTACGAAACATTGGATAGCGGTCAAGAATATCCTTCAGTACTTAAGAAGAACTAAGGAAATATTTCACGTGTACGGATGTAAAGAAGAGATCGTCGCTAAATGTTATGTCGACGCTAGCTTCGACACCAATCCGGATGACTCTAAGTCTCAATCCGGATATGTATTTCTCATGAACAGAGCAACAATCAGTTGGAGGAGTTCCAAACAACCTGTGGTGGCGGGATCAACAACAGAGGCCGAATATGTTGCTGCTTCGGAAGCAGCTCAGGAAGCAGTTTGGATGAAGGAGTTCATAACCAAACTAGGTGTGGTTCCTAGTGCGTTGGACCTAATGGTGATTTATTGTGACAACAATGGATCCATAGCCAATTCGAAGGAACCAAGGTCTCACAAGAATTCCAAGCATATTAAGCACCGGTTTCACTCCATCCGCGAACATGTCAAGGATGGAGATATAAAGATTTGTAAAGTACACACGGATCTCAATGTAGCAGATCCATTGACTAAAATTCTACCTAGGGCAAAACATGATCAACACCAGAACTCCATGGGTGTTATATTTATCACTATATAACTAGATTATTATCTCTAGTGCAAGTGGGAGACTGAAGGGAATATGCCCTGAGAGGCAATAATAAAGTTGTATTATAAGTATTCAAAGTATATGATAGATGTTTATTTTGCATGCTATAATTGTATTAATACGGAAAAGTCAATACATGTGTGTTTAATAAATAAATAGAAAGTTCCTAGTTATGCCTCTCTTATAAACTAGCTCGTTGATTAATAAGATGATCAAGGTTTCCCGATCATGGACATTGGATGTTGTTAATAACGAGGTCACAACATTGTTGGAATGATGTGAGAGAACATTCATCCAAAGTATAGAATTACGATCAAAGTCATTGTGTTTATATTGCTATAACATCATACGAATTAATCCTAATCCTTAGGCCATGAGATCATGTTAATCACTAATACTAGAAGAGTATCTTGATAACATCGAAAGTCACACCATAACAGGGTGACTATAAAGGTGGGTTTAGTGCTACAAAGGTGTTACATAGAGGCTCATGGATCAAGAGTGGAATTTTTCCATCCCGATGACGGATAGATATACTCTGGGCCCTCTCGGTGATATCACATTAATTAGCTTGCAAGCAAGTGATGTGATCACTAGAATGTTATATCACGGGAACGAGAAAAGAGTGCATGTCGATAACGAGATCAAACTAGGTATGGAGATACCGATAATCGAATCTCGGACATGTAATATATCGCGAGACAAAGGGATTAAGTTACTAGCGTAAAAGGTTCTCACGATCACAGAAGTCGTCGTTGAATGTGTGGGAGTCAGTATGGATCTCTAGGTCCTTCTTCTGATTATTGATCCGAGAGGGGTCTCGATCATGTCTGCATTATTCGCGAACCATAGGGTGACACACTTAAGGGATACCGACACTATTAGGAGCATATATGTTCTAGACAAAAGAATTAAAAAGCCCAGGAATTATTTCACTAGACACCAGAATTGTTTCGGGTGAAATTGCTGAAATTGTTTCTGCATGTGAAATTGAATAGTAGCAAGGGGTTTTATGTGAATGTTTGTTAATTAATGTAATTGATAAAATTCTGAGTAAATAAATAAAAGGAGTTTTATTTAATGAGAGATTACATTAAATTTGGTGGATATTTAATGGGAATTTGAGTGGAGAAAATGGAGAGGCAATTTGTGAGTGGGAGCTCCACTCGCATGAATGGGGGAGGGCTGGGGGAAGCCTCCATGTGCAGGACACCCCCTAGGGGTTCCCTCCTCCTATATAAAGCCCCTCTCACTCTCTCTCACTCACACCTCCCCGTGAAGGATCTCTCTCCCCCTCTAGAATTATTTCCCCATGGTCTCGGACTAGCGAGATACATGTTCCCGATAGCTTTTCTTCTTGAAGGAGTTGCTGCTTCCGCTGCATCGCTGTAGCAAGAAGGCGGAGGTTGTTCGGTGGCTTGAATGTGCATGCGATCACGGATGTGCTGTTGATTTGTGGCGCTTGACTTCTTCTCGATCTTGAGATCGGCTAGCGTTCAACTACATCATCCACGAGTACAACCTTGTTAAACTTTGTCGGTCTACAAGGGTATGTTCTCTATGGATGTATATCCACCCGTTGCTTGTATTTAGTAGATAGATCTTGGTGTTTAGTAGTTCCCATCTTAGATTTTTTTGTTTTCTATGCTGCAAACCCAACAGCTCCATTTAGATCTTTCATGTTGAACCTCTTGAGCATGTCTTGAGTATACTTGGCTTGATTGAAGAAGGTTCCTCATCTCACTTGCTTGATCTCAAAACCAAGAAATACCCTCAACTCTCCCATCATAGACATCCTGAACCTATTAGTCATAATCTTTGAGAATTCATCATTAAAATCCTTGTTAGATGAGCTAAAGATAATATCATCAACATATATTTGGCATACAAAAATCTCCCCTTTAACCTTATTAGTAAAAAGAGTGGGATTAATTTTCCCAACCTCAAACCTACGGTCTAACAACAACTCTCTAAGGTGCTCATACCACGTGTGTGGGGCTTGTTTAAGCCCATAGAGCACCTTATTAAGCTTGTATACATGGTTTGGGAAGTTGGGATCCTCGAACCCGGGGGTTGATTTACATATACCAACTCATGCAATGGACCATTTAGAAATGCGCTTTCTACATCCAATTGTTTCAACTTAAAGTTATGATGTGCTGCATAAGAAAGAAGGATACATATGGACTCAAGGGGAGCCATGGGAGCATATGTCTCACCATAATCGATGCCTTCAATTTGAGAGAACCCTTGAGCTACCAATCTTGCCTTGTTCCTTATAACAATACCATGTTCATCTTGCTTGTTCTTGAATATCCAGTTAGTGCCAATAACATTGCGGCAATCTTTAGGATTTTCAACTAACTTCCACACTTTTTTCTCTAAAAGTTGTTGAGCTCTTTATGCATTGCTTCTAGCCAATCTGAATCTTCAAGAGCTTCCCAAACTTTCTTTGGCTCCACCATGGATATATGTTCTTGATGCTCAGCAAAATGCTTCAATTGAGCTTGAGTGGACATTCCTCTCCTTAGATCACCAAGCACATTCTTAAGAGTGTGGTCTCTTATTTCCAACATCATATCCACTCTAGCTTTACGACGATTTTCGATCTCCTTGTTATCTCTTATGGGGATATCTTCATCATTTTGGTCCTCGTCTTCACCATCATCTTGACCTAGATCATCACTCGTATCATTCCCATCATCATGAGGCATAGATTGACCTTGGTCATGATCAAGCAAACTCCTGGAAAGGCATTAAGATGATCTTCTGGCCAATTCTATAAATCTGCCTTGTGATGGCTACAAGTGCACAAATCATTTGTAGCTAGTTTCGAAATAAAGATATCGATCCCACAGGGAGCGGGAGTTCTGAAGTCTAATAACTCTTGAATTAAATACTGAATAGTAATGCTAAATAACGTTCCAAGTAACAAGATAAAATGCGAGTGTTGTGTAAAAAGGTGTTTTTGGGTTTTTCTATAAGATAACAATAAGTAAAGTAAAACAAACTAAATACAGAAAGTAAGTATCGCGTATGTAAAAGAGATGTGAAACTGCAATGGGAAAAAGCGTTCTCAGGGAGTAGCGGATACACCTCTAGCGTTTATAAAGGATCTAAGGTAAAGATTATTATCATGAACATTCTCAACTATGTATGTGTGGGAGGAACTCCGTATTTGGACGAATAGGTAGCAGCCACTGCACACATCATCCTCATAACCACAGCAGACAAGCAATCAACATTAATCGAATTACCGCGCTATTAAGGAACTTTATCCATAGGATGTATCCCATGGCATGGATAATGTTTTGTGAGTTTCCTCGGTCCCAATTTGATACGTAAGGATTGCCAACAAATTTATAGTCACTACAAGTGCTAGTGCACCTCCATCTACCAACAAGTAGTTCCCTCCATCAAGTCCCCACAAGAGGCAAATATTGAGAGGTCGACCTCTCTCAACATCAAGATGAAGACAATATAACACATGGTCACAGCGATGAATATCATAATAAACTTTATCTTATTTCAATCTCATGCTAGGGTTTCTCCATCTTCCCAAGAACTAATGATCTACTCATACATGGAGGCAATCAACATCATGGCAAAGACAATGGAATCTGTCATAGATGAATAGTACTTGTATAAATCCACAACGAGTACGGAAATTATAACAAGATCTAGACAAGATGTAGATGAGATGGGTGGAGATGGAGGTGATGAGGTGGTTGATGATGAATATCGATGCCTTGGCCTCCCAGATCTGTGTAGGGTGAAGATGGATCCCTGGTGGATGAGTTCCCTTCCAGATCCCTTCCGACGATGAGGTTTCTACGATTTCTAGTCGTTCTGTATGTCGTCTGCCTGATCTAGTTGCACATGGTGAAACTTTTTGAGGAGGCGGCTGCGGCGCCAACTATATAACGGGAACTATACGGCCAGAGAATTTGTTCCCGCCGTATAGTTGGTCGTTAAACCCACTGGATGCTGCGATCGCCTCGGGTTTTCTTCTGGTCTTATTGATATTTCCCAAATTAGCAATTTTGCTCCAATACAACTGGTCCAAGGATTGTGTCCATCGTGTCCATCATCTGTCCTGATCCTGGTGAAAATAGACATAAAAAATGCACGCAAACGCCGTAAAATACCAAGATCCTACCACTATAGTGCAAAATAATAATATAAAACACGATGCAAATATGCACTCATGACCTTGAACAATATACTGAGCAGCGCTGGACAATCTGGTAAGTGGAGAATCCTGTTCCTCCTGGCTAGAGGTTTCTTCCTGGTCAACTTGTTGAGGGTTCTCAGCTTGTCTTTGGCTTGGGTCATTATTCTCCTCAATAGAGGAGCTAGTTGATGTTGTGAAGGTGAGTTCTCCACTTGAGTAGAACATAGTTCTTCTCGATCCGCCACAAGGGGTTCCTCAACAGGGCGGATGAATCCTGCACCCATTCTTCTTATGGCATCTTGAGGCATTTCATCATCTACATCACAATTGGGGACCATCATATTCTTTGAAAACCACACTACAAGATTCTACAACAACTCCAGAGAGTTTATCATAGATTCTCTAAGTGTGGGATTCGAGACTATAGCCAACAAAAATACCCTCTAAAGCTTTGGAATCAAATTTGGACAAACAAACACCTTTTATGAGATAGAAACACTTACAACCAAACACCCGGAAGTATGAAATGTTGGGCTTGTTACCGGTAAGTATTTCATATGGAGTCTTGATAAATTCTTTGCAGAGGTAGAGCCGGTTTGATGCATGACATGCGGTGGAGATTGCTTCAGCCCAAAAGTTGTAAGGGGATTTAAACTCCGCCAACATGGACCTAGCCATATCAATTAGAGTTTGATTCTTCCTCTCAGCTAAACCATTTTGTTGAATGCAGCGGAATATTGGTGTTTTATCCCCTCATCACTAAGAAATCCATTCAAGGTGTAGTTCTTGAACTCGGTTCCGTTGTCACTCCTTATTACCAACATAGGGACATTATATTGACGTTGAACCATGTTGATAAAGTCGATGAAGTTTTCTTGGGTCTCATTTTTCAACTTGAAGAAGTATACCCATGTGTATCTTGAATAGTCATCAACAATCATCAAACAATATTTCTCCACCAAGACTTGCATGAGATGGAGGACCAAAGAGATCCACATGAAGGAGCTCCAAGATCCTCATGCACTTGATGAAGTTATTTGGCTTGTGGGGAGAATCATGCATATTTCCTTCAACACAAGCCCTTCACACACGATCTTTGGCAAAACAAACATTTTCTTTTAGTCCAACAATATGGCCACCCTTATGGAGACTTTGCAAAGTTCTCATGTTGACATGGGCTAGACGGCAATGCCATATCCAACCCACATCGGCCTTTTCGAATAGGCACATCGCACTTGTAATGGTTTTCCTCAAAAAGTCCACCACATACAAGTCATTTTCGACGTACCCAACGAAAGCGACCTTTAGAGTCTTGATCCACAAGAGGACTGATGGTTGTGAAATACCACCTCTTTTAGCCATATAAAATGTTCCATTTATCTCTCATATCATGTTTCTTCTAGCTATAGCTATGCCTTATATGCATGACTTCTAGTTTTCATTCTACTTTCAATATGATCTTTGCACATTTAGTAGTTTAGGTAGAATTTTATCACTTTCCTTGTATATGATATGTGTGTAGGTGTTGATGATGATTATGTATAAAGTAGAGGCAAAAGGAACAAAGAGGGCATAGTATGGAGGAATTGCAGGGGCCAGACTTAGCCATTTGAGAGGTTGAAAAAGTGATTTTTTTCAAACTTCTCAAAGTAAAGGTCCAAGACCATGGGGTTCTATCGCTCGTCAATACGAATCCAACGAGCCGAAGAACATCCAAAACAGAGTTCGTATGTAGAAATGGCGACCAAAATACGAAAGGGTACTGCAAGTATGACGACCAACTGTACGGCCGGAGACCGTATAGCTCCGGCCTTATAGTTGCCAAAAACGTTGGGAACGATGGAATTTGGCCCCAGAAAGGATCCAGAAGCATCCCAAAGTCATATGAAGGTATTATGGGTATCCTAGGGCACCCCCAAGGCCTGCATAAGGAGGGGAGGAGACAAGAGAGAGCCACCAAGCCATACCCTCCACCATGGCGGTGCCCTGCCGCCGTGCTACCGCCATAGACACCTCCAATCAGATCTACACCATCACCACCACATAAGAGGACAAGGAACTAGGATCTTGAAGGCCTCCACATCGATCTACATCGCCATCTTCATCAACAACCTCTCCATCACCGATCCCCTTTGGTTACTTGTTGTAATTCTAGATTGAACCTTGGATTTGCACTTGTTCTCAATTGTATCATCATACTTTATCCATATTCTATCCATGATGTTGATTGCCTTCATGTGTGAGTAGTTTCCTTTGTTATTGGGGAGATGGAGAAACCCTAGTATGTGATTGAATTGAGATAAAGATTATTATGTGATATTGTTCATTATGTTCCTATGTTAATTGTCTTCATCTTGATGTTGGATGAAGCGCACCACTCAATATTTGCCTCACTGAGGACTTGATGAAGGGGATTACTTGTTGGTATACGGAAGGATGATAGCACTTATTGTGACTATAAAGTAGTTGCCATTCTTTACTATAACATCTCAAAAATATTAATGAGGATATCAATTTCTAATCAATCAAAATTAGGGTTAACAAAAGGTTTTAATATTAAAAACCATAATAATGCATGTGTGTTTATGAATGTGTATGAATGCTTGCAATTCCATGTTTGTTTGTTGTAAATGATGAAAATTGGTTTAAATATCAAAACCATATCATCTAGGTCAAATCCAAACTAGATCAAAACAAAAGAAAATCAATATATGAAGCATGTGACCTAATGGTCATTGTTGCAAAAATTAACACTTAGCTCACTTTGAGCATCTCTAGCAAATGATTTCAAACATAAACAATTCCATTTATTTTCTCCCCTTGCTATACCAAGTGACACTGAACCCAAGTGAGCTTTCAAACCTTGCAAAAATATTTTCAAATCCATTTGGGGGGCAATTCAAAATTGAATCTATCTTATGCATCAAGATAGTCATTTTTGGAAAACCATCAAAACCATCACCACTTAGCAAACCCTTGCACCCAGAGACTACCAAGCTTATGACCAGCACCCCCACCAAAAAGATTTGGAAAATTCAAAGGTTTAGTTCTTGTGGCCATTTAATCAAACATTCGGTGATCATAGTACAACTTTACCAACTATTCACTGTTTTGATCAATCTTGTGATCATCTTGTGACCTCATCGAGCCTCCACTACGTGCCCTTAACTCACCCCAGTATCATCCCATGAATTTGAGATCATCTCACTCGCCATTGTGACCAGTAGAATTCGTACCCGAGCTCACCCATGTCACCCTGACCGGCCACACTGCCACACGCTGCGTCGCCCTCGCCCATGATGTCTAGGAGGTAGCCGTGACCTCACCGCCTCTGCTTGTGCACGCCCTGACCAACCACTGCCCGCGGAGACGCCAGCATAGCCGCGCCCATTTAACACTCAACCATGACGATCGCCGCGCCAGAGAGCCGAGCAACCCCGCGCGACCATGACGCGCCTCGCTCTCTCCCTGTGCCAATAAGTTCGTCACGACGCCAACAATCTTCCAGACATGATCGTTTGACCCCGCGTGCTCCGTGACCATCGTACGCCATGACGAATGCCAACGGTACCGAAGCAGAGCATGGATGTTCCCAACCGACTGAGATCACGCCTCGTCGTGACACTATGTGCATGACGATCGCCCTGAAGCACCGCGTCAGCCTACGCCTTCAGCCACGCCGATAGCTTCCTGTAACTACGTCGCCGACGAGCCCGAGCCATGTCGCACTGCCCCTCTCGCGAGTGTATAAATAGAGCCCTCCCCTGCCTCAAAACGCACATCATTCCACTCCCCTCCCATCCAGCAATCTCTCTGACACGTCCCTGGAGCAAGGAGAGCACCACATCAATGGAATTTCACCGGATCCCGCCGCTGTAGTGGAGAAGTGGAACCAGCTCTAGGAGCCGCCCCAGGAGCTGCCGCGACCACCAGTCGAACCACCGTCGTTGACTCGCTCATTCGCCCACTTCGCCGGACCTAGATGGAGCCTTGGTAAGCCCCCGGCGACCCCCGCCGTAGCGCTAGGGTTAGCTTCTCGCGTGCCCCGTGCGACGGAGACAACGACGCGGAGCCGTCGATCGCGCTCTAATCGTGCAGCCTAGATTGAAGGATACCGCTTCGCATTAGATGATCTGCTGAAGTATGGGACCAACCCCGGTGAAGCCTGCTGCGCGTGCACTGTGTAGTTGGGCCAGCCCGTTAGCATTCCCGCGCGAGCCCGTAGATTCAAACTTAGATTTTTCATTTTAGTTCAAAATCATATACTGTAGGTAACTTTGAAAATCAATTCAGAAAAAATCACTAAACCAAATTGAATGAATCCAATTTAGTTAGAAAGGATTTGAAAATCTCTAATCACTCCCGTTGGATTCAAACAGTTTGAAATTATAGATCACCCATAGTAAAAATAACAAAACATTAGCTTTTACCACTTCAAACATTTTTCTAAAATTAACCATAAATGCTTTTGAGTTAATTCCAACTCTCAAAAATCACATTGGCCATGATCTATCTGAATATGTAAAAATATATAATTTTACATGTAGTAGTCCTGGACCAAAATTAAAGAATAATTTTATAGTAATTTCTAGTCACATAAATATTATTAAATGGCATGGTTAAACTTTGTAATTTAGGCCAATAACTTTAAATCACATTCTCCAAGTATTGGAATATGTGGTGATGACATGTTTCAGTATGATCCCATAATTTAATTGGAGAATATTAAATCTTAAGTAACTTTTCAAGGAGTAGAAATTACTATTCTAAAATAAGATAAATAAAATCTTGTCACCCTTTCCTGGTAATGGTAGAGATGATGCTAGATCATCTAGTGTGACTCTTGGTGTGTTAAATAGAAGTAGTTAAGTATTGTTTGGTGATTGTATACCTCGTATTTATTTATAGACGCTAGTAACAATCCGGGCTATGAGGAGGAAGAATTTTACGAAGAAGACGAAGAGAACTATGACCACCTTACCAACCAAGGCAAGCTACATTATGCAAGCTATTCTATGCAAGCTAAACCAAACCATGCAAGCAACTGTGATACCACTTTGATTATACCACTTCCCAGTTTTACTTGCAAGCTTTATCTTTTCTCCCTTTTACCAAAGTTACTCAAGTAGTTAATTAATTGGTGATCAATGGAAAAATAGAAAAGATGCCCTCAAGAGTATAGAACTAGGTGTAGATAGTTACACTTGATTAGTACCCCTCAAATAGTGACACCCTCATGGATAGATGCTATTGCTAAACTAATATTGATCACTATAGATGGGAACACTTGGAGAAAATGATTATGGAAATCTTGGAATGATGAGTCATTCTATTGAAATGTTTTGACATGTGTTATGGAACACAATGAGATGAAGCTGATACTGATTGAAGTATGAGCCCTGACTTTGATAAAAATTGATGGTTGGGTTCGGATGCGATAGCATTTCAATTCTACCGTACAACCATAATACCCGAGTTTGGGTAGGGCTTAACTGGACGTTTATGTGTCTTAGTATGGGTTGATGACCCACGAGTATAGGTGTGTATCGTAGTACTTTCGATAAATAGGAGTGTCGATCCCAACGAGGAGCATAAGGTGTTGACTAGTGGTCCTGGCTCAAGAGTTCTCTGTAAATACTTAGCAAACGGATTTTTAGGGGTTTTCTAATAAAGCAAGGAAATAAAGTGCAAGAAAGTAAAATAGCAAATAATTGCAGCAAGTGGCCCAATCCTTTCTTATAAAAGGACAAGGCGGTGGAAATACTAATGAGGACCAAACATTCTCGAGGACACATGGGAATACTGTCAAGTGCTTTTGCTTCATACAACTAAGTAGTCTTCTTTGGTTTCATAAGTGTTGTGTGGGTGAACTTGTGCTAATGTACCAACCTTACTTGTACTAATACATACCTGTGATTAACCCCCTTGCAAGCATCTACAACTACAAGAAAGCAATTAAGATATAAACCTAACCACAACCTTAAACTCTGAGATCCTACACTCCCTTGTGAATGGTTTCCTAACGGGGGTTCAGGTTTCTGTCACTCCGGCAACCCCACAATTAGTAGCCAAATACACAATGCATTCCCCTAGGCCCATAAATGGTGAAGTATCATGTAGTCGACGTTCACATGACACCACTAGAAGAATATCACCACAACTTAAATACTAAACCATTGAATAATATCTCAACATAACTCCATTACTAACAACATGACTTCTCCCATGTCCTCAAGAACTAAACGAACTACTCACGAGACATCATATGGATCAAGATCAAATATGATATGGTGATGGATAACAATCTAAACATAAAAAATAATCCAATGGTTCCACTCACAAGCATCAACTACAATAGTAATCAACGCCGAGAAAGTTTCCCCTAAGAACTATGCAAGATTCAACACAATTGTTATAGCGGGATGGAGTGGTGATGATGGTGCTGGTGGAGATGATGGTGTGGATGATGATGATCCCGATGAAGTCTAGCTTGATGATGGTGTTGATGGCGATGATATCCCCTCTCTAGGAAGGAATTTCCCCGGTAGAAATCTGTCTGCCGGAGAGCTCTTTCTCTCTCGGTGTTTTCCACCCCGTAGAGGCGGCGGAATATTTCTGTGGTTGCCCCCCGTGTATTAGGGTTTCGAGGAGAAGATATAGGTGAGAGGGCGGAGCCAGAGGTGGGTCAGGTGGGCCACACCCCTATAGGCGCGGCCTAGGGTGGCCCGCGCCTAGGGGGTGTGGGCCCCCTGTGGCCCAACTCCGCCTTCCTTCTGGCATACTTCGTCTTCTGGGAAAATAGGATTTTCCATAGTTTTTCTGGTATTTTTCTGATCTTCGCGAAATTGCATCAAAACACCTCTTTTTCCATCAGAATCCTGTCTCCGGCAATTCATCCTCCAATAATCATCCAACATGCAAAAATAGATGAAAATACATAAGTATCACCTCTTAATATGAAATATATCAATAAATAGAGGCAAATTATGATATAGAATGGTGATGCAAATTGGACGTATCAACTCCCCCAAGCTTAGACCTTCGCTTGTCCCCAAGCGAAAACTGAGCTTAGTAAACATGTCCACAGGTTTATGGAATGAAGTGTCGATAAAATAATACGGACAAGAAGCATCACACTTACCAATACACAATTCATAGAAGAAAGCAACTCACCATTATATGACTTAGCTTGCAACAATTATAGCAGTCACAATAGAGATGCATAAAGATAAATCATAATTGGGATTGGCAAACTTTGTTCTTGGTCAGAGAACAATCGGCAAACAGTTTTCAATTAAAGATTTTGCAGAAGTTTACAACAGGAGTACACTTTGCTCAAACATAAAAGGTTTTTCCCAATGATGTCTTTCAGAGTAATACTCATTTATATAAGAGTCTTGTGCAAACAAGGAATATGAAGAACATGATTGAATAAATCATCATATGAATACTTGAAACACAACAACTCAAATGCTTGCTGGAGATAGAGAGGAAGTCGGTTTACTAACTCAACTTAGAAATAGGAGAAAGGCCCTTCATTGAGGGAAGCAGGGATTTCAAATTCATAAAGAGCTTCCAAAAGATTATGGTACTTAGTAGCTTTGACCTCTCATTGCCCCTATCATAAGCATCTTGAGGTGATTAGGTTTAAAGTGAACAAAGATGGAGTATATGCTTGACAAAATATAAGTTGGCAATCTCATGTCCCTTGAGTAGGAGGGCCGCTCCTCATGGTACTCAACTTTAGTTACCGGTAAGTTCTTGTCATTGTAAGTACATGTGTATCATAAAGAACCGCCAATGGGGTACCCCTTGCACATGATACATGAGCTATCCCATAATCAAAATGACAAGGCAAGCAGACAGTAAGCATCTCAGCGATCTTTTTATTTGCTATTTGCATAGGTTTTTATTGAGGATGCTTCACAGATTGCTCACTATGGGTATGTTGCAAGTTTCCACCATGATTAGGCATGGCTTAGGCTAGCGGCCCAGGCGTTTCTCTAACATACATAACTCCATGGACTTACAAGCTCCCCTTTTATTTCACACCGACGACATCCGCAAACAAAAGAGCATGATATCAACTGTGTACAATATACAGGTGCAATGTTAAAAGCGTTCCCCGTGACAACACGGTTCTGCTAATTCCAACGTATAGGTGCAAGCATATACAACTTTGATGACACAATGGTTCAAGTTTGTTAGGGGCAAGAAAATAAGGTGTGCCATCAAGTTCGGGAGAGCTTTACTAACTAGTTTTCTCATAACAAAATAGTTTCTAATTTGAAAGATAGATGAAGCTTGAGAATTTTCTTGGAATAGCAATAATGCTAATAGGTAGACATGGTGGACACAAAAGGCACGGGTGTTGGTTTAAAGGAGTTGGATGCATGAGAAGTATGCCTTCTCAAAACAGGTTTTTTGGCTAGCAAGGCTGGGTAGCAAGCAAAAGAGTCGAAAGAAACAAGAAAACATACAAGTAATAAGCCAAACTTGCAATCTTCCTCGAAGACACAAAAGATCTTAAATAAAGAATACTAAGCTTATGAGCCAATCAAGAAAGAAAATAAATGATACAAAATACCTGCAAGCTTTTTCACTTTTCCTTTCAAACCTCAAAAAGTGTTGCTACTGACCAGAGCAAAGTTTGCCAAAACCAATTTAGATCTACTTGATGCTCCCAAAGTGATACCAATACTGATCAACAAGATCAATCATATAATAGAGATTGCAAACTAAAATAAGAAGTGCAAAAAGTAAAAGATGAGACTTCTCATTAATATTCCATAAAGGCACTCACACCAAGGGATACATAGATAACCAACTAAAGGAGAGATACTTCCACAATGCATACCAACCTATAAGATAACTTCTCTACCTAGGATATGAATCTACTAAAAAGGTAAAATATAAAAGATAATGCTGTGATACCGCGACACTCCCCCAAGCTTGGAACAAGCCAAGGGGATGCCAAACCTGATGATGAATTACTCCTTAGGTGGCGGTGTTCTCTTGATAAGATCTTCAATAAGTTCCCTCAAATCCTCAATATCGAAGGTTAGAGTACGAATCAACTCCGAATTATGCTCAATACGGTTCATGATCATGTCGGACCGAGAATCCAAGTCCTTGTTATTCTTTCCCCACTCTTCCTTCTAAGTATGTTCCTTCCCTGCATGGTTAGAACGAGGCAGATCCCAAACAGAGGGCAAATTCCCTTGTGGCACCTTCTGATAATGTCGCTCAATTAAGAGAATATGGAAGGGATTCTTGGTACATGGAGGAAGTGACCGCAGAGAGAGGCAATGGCGCGGAGGTTTCCCTCCGGTAGACATCTGTGTTGTCCTCCTAAGCTTGGTAGTATTTTGTCACATCCCAAGATTTTCCAAATCTTGTAATGTGAAAATAAATTAACAAAATAAAACTTTGTTTGATTTTCAGAGCCAGAAGAAACTTTTTGAATTCAATTGGAACTACAAACCCATTTGAATTAAATAAAATCCTAAAGGGATTTATAAAGATAAATATTTAATAAAGTAAAATAAAATATTTTGGAAATTACTATTTTGGGATCTTAAATAAAAAAGGATTTGGTTTTCAAAAGAAAAGTGGATTTATAAATAAAGATTATTTTATATAGCCAAATTAAACCTTGGCCAATATTTTGAAATAAATGTTTTGTTTTGAATAAAAAAATAGCAAAGGTTTATTTAAATAAAATAATAAAGAATTAATATTCAAATTTTATTTAAATAAAAGGTTTTACCAATTTAATTAAAACATCAAAACTTATTAAAATTATTTAAAATAAGTTTTCCAAATATTTGATATTCATAAATAAAACCTACTAAAGTGTTTTGGCTTTATTCTAAGTTTTAAAATAAATCTCTTAATAAAACAAATTCTATTTGATTTAATAACTGAGGTCCATTTTATTTAAAATATTAAATGGATCCTAAAATAAAGATGTTATTTGGTTTTAAACAAGTGTCCAAATATTCTTTATTTCCAAATAAAACCTACAAATTTGGTTTTGAAAGTGTTGGAATTCAAATGAAGATTTTGTTAAATAAATCAAACCATATTAAATAAATAAAGGACCCTTTTATTTAATTAATAAAGGAATCTTAAAAATATTATTTTATTTTGAGATTTGGTTTATGTTGATAAACAGAACCAAAAACTCATTACAATTGTTTGAAATGTTTGAACTATTTGAATGCTTGAATAGTTGGATGAAAATCAAATCAGAAAAATAGATTTAGAAATAGAAAAAGATTTAGACAGGAAAAAAATAGAACAGCCCACCATCTGGCCCAACTAACCCAACAGCAGCCCACCTAGCCCACCTCACCCTCGCCCCCGAAACGTTTTTCTTCACCCCAGAAGAAACCCGCACCCTCACTGGCAGGTGGACCTCCCCCACGTTTCTTTCCCCACTGACGACTGGACCCTACTCCCCCTGTTCATCGTCCACACCCCGCACGACCCCTTCTTCCTCCCTCGACCACCGTTACCTGCTGTGATTCCGCGCGTTTAATTCGCCATAATGCCGCGCCTTTACCTCGCCTTGACCATGCTCGATAAAACGCCTGCGTCTTCCCCTCCGTTCCCCTCTGTCACCACGCCTCGACTCGCCCCCAGGATGCTCCATTTCTCGCCGCACCACCCTCAGTCCGACGAGCTTCCTCTGTCGATTCCGGCCAAGGCACACCTCCCCGAGCCTCCCTGAGCACGTTGGCAGCTTCCCCACTCCCAGCAACCGCGGGCGCCCCGGAGCGTCGGCTTTGACAAGCTCCGACAGCGCCGCCGTCTGCTTCTTCTCCGACGAGCCTCACAGGTAGATTCCGACCGCCCCGCGCCTCCTCGTTCACACTCCCTCACTTGTCTCGACAATGCGCGTCTAACCACGTCTTCTTCTTGTCTTGGGGTGAACCACAGTGACGTCCTCGACCTCGACCAGAGCTGCCCGTCGCCAATAACAACTCCGGCGAGGAATTACAACTGCCCCCGAGCGCCCCTTGTCAAGCCAGCAGTACCTTGAGCACCACCTCGATCTCGCGAACCCGGTGAGCACCCTCTCCGTCTTCCTCGCTTCCTAGAACCACCGCAGAGCCACCGCCTGGCCGTGCGCCGCCGCTAGTCGCCATCGGCGCCGCTCACTTTTTGTCCAACGAATCGATACCGTAGGATCTAGTTTAAACGAGCGAGATTAGATCACTTAAACTCGAAAAGGTACGCAGCCAGCGCCGTGCGATGCCACTTGATCTAACGGCCTGCAGCCCGCGATCCACCCGAACCGGTATCGACCAATTAAAACAGGACGCGTGGCCAGCTAGTGTTTAATACAGAAATTTGAAAACAGATTTATTTGCAAACTTCAAACCATTGTATCTTTGGATCCACACGTCCAAAAATTACGAATTTTATGTCGTTGGATTCAGGAGAGCAAGCCCTAGCCAACCATGCCCTTAGTTTAGCAAATAGTATCTGTTAGCTTGTTTGAATTTGCAGAAACATTTGTGAGCTTGTTTAGAGTAGAAAAATTGTTTAAAATTGATTTTAGGATTAAATCTTTTGCAAAATGGTTTGTAGTGACCTTACTGACCCTAGGAACCAACCCATGGTTTGGAAATGAAATTGGAAAAATTTAGAATGGATTAATTGAATTAGTCTAATTCTAGCTAAGTAATGATAATGGTTTTATTTTGAAAAAGAATTTTGGAATAAAAACTATTGGGAAAATGTTATAATTCAAAGCTACTGACCTAAAACACCAAGTCATGAGAGTTAGAAACTTTTGTTGAGAAACTTAAAGATTTTGATTTGATAAAACCATTTTCCACCACATAAAATGTTGAATGGAATTTTAAAATAATTTTTGGGCAAAACCCTCTAACTAATGACTTTGCCATTTTGGTAAAATGACCAATTTGGACCTTACAAAGTTTATAAAACTAGTGGGGACAAACCTTGCAATAGAACCATCCTTTGCATACTTATGCATGACTTAGAATTCCATTTGCCTTGTGAGTGTGAAATTGTTTGTTTGACTTTGGTTTGGAATGTTAGTTGATTTTGTGTTTGCTTGATTGACTTGTAGTAAATTTAGCAAAGTGTGAGACTAGCAAGATCAAGGAGTGAACCACCATTCCCTACCAAAAAGGCAAGTGACACTATCATCTAAAGTCCTACTATTTTCATTATACTTAGTGGATTTTGAAAACATGCATGAAAATGATTTAAACTTATGCTATGCTAAATCCTAATAGGATGCCCTTACTTTCCTTAGAGAAAATCTTGTAGTTGTACATGCTTAGCCATGCTATATTTTGAAAAGAGATTCATGTTGAGATTTTACAAAGGTTGAGAAAAGGACTTGTGTTTTACATAATAAAACAAGGACTCAATGAACCACCTAGGTGGAGGATACTTTAAGTTTTGGAGAAGGTGGCAACAAAAGGAACCATGTCTATGGCAATCACTTTGTGTTGTGCTCCAAATGAGAACCACCTAAAAAACTTAGAGATTGAACATGCTTCTCCAATTGGGGCTTTCGTGTGCAACCACATGCTATTATGGCTCTGGCTTAGTCAACTACATTAGGAAGACCCATACATTGTCTTTAGTTACCGGACATGGGGATCTGGAATGCTTCATGGGGGATGAAGACAAGCTAGCAATGATGTATGGGAGGACCTTTTGGAAAGACTTCGTCACATTCTCGATCTGCCAGTACTCCATCTTGGTGAGCACTAATCCAGTAGGCCACTGGTGGCAACAAGATGGGATTGTGACATGTGGGTAAAGTGTACAACTTCTGCAGAAGATAATAAATTCTAAGTACTTAGCCGTGTCCCCGGTTATGGACAATACTGAGCAACTAAAGTTTGAACTATGGGAGATCTCGACATTCCAACTTCTAATATAAAAACTTGATGCACTTGGGGGTACCAAGGAATTCAAAGAAATTTTGTTAAGCTTGATGCACTTGGGGTTACCAAGGTGCTCAAGAGCATGATGTACTTGGGGTTACCAAGGAACTCATGAGAATTTATAAAACTTGATGCACTTGGGGTTACCAAGGAGCTCAAGAGATTTTGACAAAACTTGATGCACTTGGGGTTACCAAGGAGCTCAAGAGATTTTGACAAAGACTTGAACACTTGGGGTTACCAAGGAGTTCAAGGGATTTTTGAAAAGGAGATTTGACAAAGGACCAAAACCATTTGGAAAAGATAGGATAAATGTTGCCTTATGCAAATAAGCCTTAAACTCTACTTAGCCAAATATGCATGTACTGATAAGATCCACTCATAATATACAAAGTAGTGAAACTTGCCAATACAATTCAAATGTATTGACCCTTGTGGCTGTAACTTGTAATGTTGTAGGTTTGATTGTTTTTAGTGAAGATTGATTGATTAGGATTACAAAGTCTACAACCAACATCTGCCTGTGGCACTTTGAAGGTGAAGGATCCCATGACTATAGATATTCCGCTGCAATGTAATGTAATAGCCAAATGAGCTATGTAAGATGTAATAAAAAAATTATGTTATTCCTGGTTATAAAGTTATGTTATGACCTTTGTATCTTGATATTACATCATAACTGTGGATGCTAGCTATTGATCCAGGGACTAGCATTGTAAAACACAGGAGGGATCAATCTTATATAAAGGTTGGGAACTCTACAGATGGTATCAGAGCATTGTGTTGCCTGTAGGATTTGTAAACCTAGGATTGGACAAAACCCTTAGAAAAATAGGAGTGTATTTGTTCCAAAAACTTATTTACAAAAACACTTGTAAACTCTTTCTTCAACCATTTTGGTTTCAACTCTACTTCTCCTCTACTTCAACTTGATGGAAAAACCTACCCATGACTAAAGACTACACCAAGTGCAAAGGACTTCTTCAACTTCTTCAAACTCTAATGACTTCAACATCTTCAGCATGTTCACCAAGGACTTCCAACTTGGAAACTACTAAGGACCACAAGTGAAACAAGGAAGTCTTGCTCAAAGATTTAGAGACTGAGGGAATGCAAAATAAGAAGGAACTATCAACAAAACTTTGAAGTATTTGCAACCAAGGACTTTTCTCAAGGAAACCATGATCTCATGCAAGGAGAATCATGCATGATGGAGAGATCACAAGTGAACCCTATAGATGGACCACCATATTTTAGTTAAAGACAAAACCACCAACTCATGTGGCGTAACAAAAATATTTTGTTGACTAAGTATGTGATTGAACCTTGTTTGAGTGAAATGTTTGGTTTGTGTTGGCATGCACATTGCTTGTGTAAATTATGATGTGTGTGATTAGGATTAAGTCCTTAGAAATATCTTACCTATTCTAACCTCCCTTCAACCCAAACAGATGACTACTCCAAAAGACTCCAAGGTTGATGACATCAACACCAACCAAGCTGACAGCATGAAAGAGCTCATAGCAACTCAACACCAGTTGAACCAACTGACAGCTCAGTTCATAGTCAACAATAGTGATAAAGATCCAGCACTGCAAAAGTTTCTGGAAGAGCAATCCCAACTGATGCTCAAGGTGACTAATCAAATGATCAGCATGGAAGAAAACTATCCCAAAGGAGTGTATGATAACAAGGATGACAAGAATGTTATTCTAGATGGAGCCCCAGCTTGCATTATTTGTGGAGACAAAGATCATACTTCCAAGGAGCATGAAGGACAATGCCCCAATTGTGAAGAAGAACATCATGTTGGACAATTCCCTACCACTCAAGCCACTTGCTACTTATGTGAAGGAAGTGATCATACTCCTAACCAATGTCCTATCTACTCCATGGTGGAACAAAGGAAACAAGAAGGATCCAAGTCTGCCAAAGGAAAAGGACCACTTATACCTCCAAACAAGACAACCCAATTCAAAGGATCAAAGAAACTTAAGAAACAAAAGCAAGACATGAGCCTTGCACAATGTCGTAAATGTAAGGAAATGGGACACTACTCCAGTGGATGCCCAGAGAACAAGAAGAATAAAGAGATTGACCAAGTGTGGTGCAACAACTGCAAAGAGTTAGGCCACTATGTAGCAACTTGTCCACAAGAGCCACGTAAAGAACTCAAGGACATCCATTGTTTCAACAGCAAAAATCCGGGACGTTATGCAAGCAATTGTCCAGAAAAGATGAAGAACAAGTTGAACAAGCCTATGGAGAAACTCAACCTTGGCCCATGAGTCAAGTATGGACACCAAGGACACCATGCAAATGTTTGCTTAGAGAAATTTTCCCAGGATCCCAAGAAGGACAATATGTAATTTTGTTTAAAAAAAATTTTAAGGGTGGTAGTACCCTAGTTGTTTTGAACTTGCTTGTAACCCTAGCCTTCCCAAATCTCGGGACGAGATTTATTTTAAGGGTGGTAGCCTGTCACATCCCAAGATTTTCCAAATCTTGTAATGTGAAAATAAATTAACAAAATAAAACTTTGTTTGATTTTCAGAGCTAGAAGAAACTTTTTGAATTCAATTGGAACTACAAACCCATTTGAATTAAATAAAATCCTAAAGGGATTTATAAAGATAAATATTTAATAAAGTAAAATAAAATATTTTGGAAATTACTATTTTGGGATCTTAAATAAAAAAGGATTTGGTTTTCAAAAGAAAAGTGGATTTATAAATAAAGATTATTTTATATAGCCAAATTAAACCTTGGCCAATATTTTGAAATAAATGTTTTGTTTTGAATAAAAAAATAGCAAAGGTTTATTTAAATAAAATAATAAAGAATTAATATTCAAATTTTATTTAAATAAAAGGTTTTACCAATTTAATTAAAACATCAAAACTTATTAAAATTATTTAAAATAAGTTTTCCAAACATTTGATATTCATAAATAAAACCTACTAAAGTGTTTTGGCTTTATTCTAAGTTTTAAAATAAATCTCTTAATAAAACAACTTCTATTTGATTTAATAACTGAGGTCCATTTTATTTAAAATATTAAATGGATCCTAAAATAAAGATGTTATTTGGTTTTAAACAAGTGTCCAAATATTCTTTATTTCCAAATAAAACCTACAAATTTGGTTTTGAAAGTGTTGGAATTCAAATGAAGATTTTGTTAAATAAATCAAACCATATTAAATAAATAAAGGACCCTTTTATTTAATTAATAAAGGAATCTTAAAAATATTATTTTATTTTGAGATTTGGTTTATGTTGATAAATAGAACCAAAAACTCATTACAATTGTTTGAAATGTGAACTATTTGAATGCTTGAATAGTTGGATGAAAATCAAATCAGAAAAATAGATTTAGAAATAGAAAAAGATTTAGACAGGAAAAAAATAGAACAGCCCACCATCTGGCCCAACTAACCCAACAGCAGCCCACCTAGCCCACCTCACCCTCGCCCCCGAAACGTTTTTCTTCACCCCAGAAGAAACCCGCACCCTCACTGGCAGGTGGACCTCCCCCACGTTTCTTTCCCCACTGACGACTGGACCCTACTCCCCCTGTTCATCGTCCACACCCCGCACGACCCCTTCTTCCTCCCTCGACCACCGTTACCTGTTGTAATTCCACGCGTTTAATTCGCCATAACGCCGCGCCTTTACCTCGCCTTGACCATGCTCGATAAAACTCCTGCGTCTTCCCCTCCGTTCCCCTCTGTCACCACGCCTCGACTCGCCCCCAGGCTGCTCCATTTCTCGCCGCACCACCCTCGGTCCGACGAGCTTCCTCTGTCGATTCCGGCCAAGCCACACCTCCCCGAGCCTCCCTGAGCACGTTGGCAGCTTCCCCACTCCCAGACGCTTCTCCCCGTGCCCTTCGTTCAACCGCGGGCACCCCGGAGCGTCGGCTTTGACAAGCTCCGACAGCGCCGCCGTCTGCTTCTTCTCCGACGAGCCTCACAGGTAGATTCCGACCGCCCCGCGCCTCCTCGTTCACACTCCCTCACTTGTCTCGACCAAGCGCGTCTAACCACGTCTTCTTCTTGTCTTGGGGTGAACCACAGTGACGTCCTCGACCTCGACCAGAGCCGCCCGTCGCCAATAACAACTCCGGCGAGGAATTACAACTGCCCCCGAGCGCCCCTTGTCAAGCCAGCAGTACCTTGAGCACCACCTCGATCTCGCGAACCCGGTGAGCACCGTCTTCGTCCTCCTCGCTTCCTAGAACCACCGCAGAGCCACCGCCTGGCCGTGCACCGCCGCTAGTCGCCATCGGCGCCGCTCACTTTTTGTCCAACGAATCGATACCGTAGGATCTAGTTTAAACGAGCGAGATTAGATCACTTAAACTCGAAAAGGTACGCAGCCAGCGCCGTGCGATGCCACTTGATCTAACGGCCTGCAGCCCGCGATCCACCCGAACCGGTATCGACCAATTAAAACAGGACGCGTGGCCAGCTAGTGTTTAAAACAGAAATTTGAAAACAGATTTATTTGCAAACTTCAAACCATTGTATCTTTGGATCCACACGTCCAAAAATTACGAATTTTATGTCGTTGGATTCAGGAGAGCAAGCCCTAGCCAACCATGCCCTTAGTTTAGCAAATAGTATCTGTTAGCTTGTTTGAATTTGCAGAAACATTTGTGAGCTTGTTTAGAGTAGAAAAATTGTTTAAAATTGATTTTAGGATTAAATCTTTTGCAAAATGGTTTGTAGTGACCTTACTGACCCTAGGAACCAACCCATGGTTTGGAAATGAAATTGGAAAAATTTAGAATGTATTAATTGAATTAGTCTAATTCTAGCTAAGTAATGATAATGGTTTTATTTTGAAAAAGAATTTTGGAATAAAAACTATTGGGAAAATGTTATAATTCAAAGCTACTGACCTAAAACACCAAGTCATGAGAGTTAGAAACTTTTGTTGAGAAACTTAAAGATTTTGATTTGATAAAACCATTTTCCACCACATAAAATGTTGAATGGAATTTTAAAATAATTTTTGGGCAAAACCCTCTAACTAATGACTTTGCCATTTTGGTAAAATGACCAATTTGGACCTTACAAAGTTTATAAAACTAGTGGGGACAAACCTTGCAATAGAACCATCCTTTGCATACTTATGCATGACTTAGAATTCCATTTGCCTTGTGAGTGTGAAATTGTTTGTTTGACTTTGGTTTGGAATGTTAGTTGATTTTGTGTTTGCTTGATTGACTTGTAGTAAATTTAGCAAAGTGTGAGACTAGCAAGATCAAGGAGTGAACCACCATTCCCTACCAAAAAGGCAAGTGACACTATCATCTAAAGTCCTACTATTTTCATTATACTTAGTGGATTTTGAAAACATGCATGAAAATGATTTAAACTTATGCTATGCTAAATCCTAATAGGATGCCCTTACTTTCCTTAGAGAAAATCTTGTAGTTGTACATGCTTAGCCATGCTATATTTTGAAAAGAGATTCATGTTGAGATTTTACAAAGGTTGAGAAAAGGACTTGTGTTTTACATAATAAAACAAGGACTCAATGAACCACCTAGGTGGAGGATACTTTGAGTTTTGGAGAAGGTGGCAACAAAAGGAACCATGTCTATGGCAATCACTTTGTGTTGTGCTCCAAATGAGAACCACCTAGGAAACTTAGAGATTGAACATGCTTCTCCAATTGGGGCTTTCGTGTGCAACCACATGCTATTATGGCTCTGGCTTAGTCAACTACATTAGGAAGACCCATACATTGTCTTTAGTTACCGGACATGGGGATCTGGAATGCTTCATGGGGGCTGAAGACAAGCTAGCAATGATGTATGGGAGGACCTTTTGGAAAGACTTCGTCACATTCTCGATCTGCCAGTACTCCATCTTGGTGAGAACTAATCCAGTAGGCCACTAGTGGCAACAAGATGGGATTGTGACATGTGGGTAAAGTGTACAACTTCTGCAGAAGATAATAAATTCTAAGTACTTAGCCATGTCCCCGGTTATGGACAATACTGAGCAACTAAAGTTTGAACTATGGGAGATCTCGACATTCCAACTTCTAATATAAAAACTTGATGCACTTGGGGGTACCAAGGAATTCAAAGAAATTTTGTTAAGCTTGATGCACTTGGGGTTACCAAGGTGCTCAAGAGCATGATGTACTTGGGGTTACCAAGGAACTCATGAGAATTTATAAAACTTGATGCACTTGGGGTTACCAAGGAGCTCAAGAGATTTTGACAAAACTTGATGCACTTGGGGTTACCAAGGAGCTCAAGAGATTTTGACAAAGACTTGAACACTTGGGGTTACCAAGGAGTTCAAGGGATTTTTGAAAAGGAGATTTGACAAAGGACCAAAACCATTTGGAAAAGATAGGATAAATGTTGCTTTATGCAAATAAGCCTTAAACTCTACTTAGCCAAATATGCATGTACTGATAAGATCCACTCATAATATACAAAGTAGTGAAACGTGCCAATACAATTCAAATGTATTGACCCTTGTGGTTATAACTTGTAATGTTGCAGGTTTGATTGTTTTTAGTGAAGATTGATTGATTAGGATTACAAAGTCTACAACCAACATCTGCCTGTGGTACTTTGAAGGTGAAGGACCCCATGACTATAGATATTCCGCTGCAATGTAATGTAATAGCCAAATGAGCTATGTAAGATGTAATAAAAAAATTATGTTATTCCTGGTTATAAAGTTATGTTATGACCTTTGTATCTTGATATTACATCATAACTGTGGATGCTAGCTATTGATCCAGGGACTAGCATTGTAAAACACAGGAGGGATCAATCTTATATAAAGGTTGGGAACTCTACATGTTTGCCACCACTCCAATGCTTGCAACAGTAGCGCGGGTGTCCGGATGCTCTTCCTCCTTCATGTATTCTTCATCCTCAACCAAGATCTCCTCCTCCTCGGGGTTTTGATGATCATCTTCCACGAGCTTCTTGCCTTTTTCGTTGGCGGAGACCATGATGCTCTAAACTTGAGAAGATTTCCTGACAAAAATAAATCGAAATTAAAACACGACGAGAACACGATATACGAACCTCGGGGGATCCGGGGGGGTTATATATTAAGAATTTTCAATGCATAAGGAAGGTATTATGCGAAAACGAGGCCGAGACGGACTCCAGGGGGCTCACACCCCCTCTAGGCACAGCCAGCTAGGGCCCGCGCCTAGGGTGGGTGTGGCCCCTCTGGCCTCCGTTTCCTCCTCTATTTCGTCTCATAACCTTTCGTATGTGATAAAAACATCAAAAATATAAAAAGATAAGGTTTTCACGAACCTTCTGTTTTCACCACTTTTACCTACTCAAAGACGAACTCTGCAGATTCCTTTTCTCCATCTCCTAAAAATTCCTTTCATACAAGGCCTTACACAAACCTCATTGGCAACATTAGTGTATGCAAAAACAATATACCTCTAGGTACACATTTCAACTGGAATTCATCAAAACAAAAGCTAATGTGGCAACTCCTTTCCAAAAGCCCAAAAGAATCTGAAAGGGAATCAATATAAGAGGCAAATGCAAATGATGGCAGAAATCTGTCAAAACAGACCAGCGGGTACATATTGATTTTTTTGAAAAACTTCTGTTGCTCAAAACAAAATGTGCAAAACTAATGAAAGTTGTATAATAACTTAAAGAACAATCACAACAAATTACATATCCAACCGTAGTACTGAGCTCCCTCGTGAATTTTTACAATGCAGCACAAAATTCTGTCCCAGGACAGCCACTTTTCACAACTCCTCTACTTCTCAAAAGTAGTTGAACTTGACACAAAACCAAAACAAAAAGGATAAGGAGCGTTTATTACTGAGGTAATAACTTCCAAGACTCAACAAAACTATTGGGTTATCTCCCAAGAAGTACTTTTCTTTATTGCCTTTAAGTTAGGCTTGATAATTTCAAAGATGCTCACATAGGAGATATAGATTTGAAGTGAAAGAGAGCATCAAGAAGCAAATATCAAACACTTTTAAGTCTAACCCACTTCCTATGGAAGGGGGTCTCATGAGAAAACAAATTATTGAAACAAAAGGCCACTATCATAGGAAGACAAAACAAATGCAACTTCAAACTTTCAACATAAAACGGGGAAACTTAATATTATTGAGATGCATAAAACTGTGTTTCCCTCTCTCATAATAACTTTCAGTAGCACTTTTAATAAAGTTGACAATATAATTGTCATAATAAACCATTTTATCATCAGAATGAGCATACTTACAATCATCAAAAAGAGGTCCAAGGTCATAAACTGGATCAATAGAAGCAAGTTGTTCCACCCTGAAATCTTCATTAGGCAAGCTATTTTCGTAAGTAGCTTTGGAAAATTTAAACTCATAAGAATCTCCATCAAACTTAGTTAAAAATTTCTCCTTTTACAATCTATAATAGCTCCACAAGTGTTCAAGAAAGGTCTACCAAAGATGATAGGACAAGTTTTACTAGCTGCTCAACTAAGCACTAGAAAATCAGCAGGATACTTAATCTTACCACAAAGGACTTCCACATCCCTTACAATACCAATAGGGCAAATGGTTTCCTTATTAGCAAGGTGGATAACCACATCAATGTCCTCAAGCTCACAAGGACCAATTTCATGCATAATTTCCCTGTAAAGCTCATAAGGAATAACACTAGAACTAGCACCAATATCACATAAACCATAATAGCAATGATCACCAACTTTAACAGAAAGCACAGGGACACTAGCTTTTCTAGCTTTACTAGGATGAGAGATAATATTAGAAGCGTCTTCACAGAAGACAATGTGCTCATCCTCTATATTTCTAGTGACAAGATCTTCATAATAGCTACCATAGGTTCATTGTTTATTTGCTCATCAGGTTCCACAGCTTTCTTTATACCTTTGTTATTCGCACTAAGTATCATAGAATACTCCTTTAACTTAGCTGGGAAATGTGTTTTCTCAATATAAGGTTCAGGCAAAATATGATTAGTAGTACAAACTTCAGTATTTCTAGCAGGAACATGATTAACAACGTCTTTATAAGGTGCATGGTACTTATTCCACTTCTTTTTAGGGATTTCTATGTAAGAGGCAAAGTCCTTAAAACAATTGGCAATACTTTGAGAATCAAGACCATACTCAGTACTAATATCACGGAAGTCATCAATTCCCATAAAAGATTTAATGCATTCATAATCATAGTTTATACCTGACTTTCTTCCTTTGTCATTCTCCCATGCTCCAGTGTTCTCTTGAATACGGTCTAGGAGATCCCATTTAGCTTCTTCCTTCATACATGTGAATGATCCAGCACAGTAAGCATCTAATAAATCTTTATCATGAATAGAAAGCCTTGCATAAAAGTTATTGATAATAATATTGTTAGGGATTTCATGAATAGGACACTTAAGCATTAGTAACTTCAATCTCCCCAAGCTTGAGTTTTACTCTCTCCATCATGAGGCCAAAAGTTATATATTAGATTCCTATCCTTATGGATCTCACTGGGAGGATAAAATTTAGAATAAAAGAGAGGTACTATTTCCTCCCATTCCATGGATTGTCCATTCTTCAGCAGCTTATACTTTACCAGTTCCACTCTTCAATAGCAGACGTTTCCTTCACCAGTTCCACTCTTCAATAGCGCTTCACTCCCCGGCAACGGTGCCAGAAAATAGTCTTGATGACCCACAAATTTAGGGGGTGTATCGTAGTACTTTCGATAAATAGGAGTGTCGATCCCAACGAGGAGCAGAAGGTGTTGACTAGTGGTCCTGGCTCAAGAGTTCTCTGTAATACTTAGCAAACGGATTTTTAAGGGGTTTTCTGATAAAGCAAGGAAATAAAGTGCAAGAAAGTAAAACAACAAATAATTGCAGCAAGTGGCCCAATCCTTTCTTAGCAAAGGACAAGCCAGTGGAAATACTAATGAGGACCAAACGTTCTCGAGGACACATGGGAATACTGTCAAGTGCTTTCGCTTCATACAACTGAGTAGTTTTCTCTGGTTTCATAATTGTTGTGTGGGTGAACTTGTGCTAATGTACCGACCTTACATGGACTAATACATACTTGTGATTAAACTCCTTGCAAGCATCCGCAACTACAAGAAAGCAATTAAGATATAAACCTAACCACAGCCTTAAACTCTAAGATCCTACACTCCCTTGTGCAATGGTTTCCTAACGGGGGTTCAGGTTTCTGTCACTCTGCCAAATACACAATGCATTCCCCTAGGCCCATAAATGGTGAAGTATCATGTAGTCGACGTTCACATGAAACCACTAGAAGAATAGCACCATAACTTAAATACTAAACCATTGAATAATATCTCAACATAACTCCACTACTAACAACATGACTTCTCCCATGTCCTCAAGAACTAAATGAACTACTCACGAGACATCATATGGATCATAAAAGACGATATGGTGATGGATAACAATCTGAAAATAAACAATAATCCAATGATTCCACTCACAATCATCAACTACAATAGTAATCAACACCGGGAAAGTTTCCCGTAAGAACTATGCAAGATTCAACACAATTGTTACAGCGGGATGGAGTGGTGATGATGGTGCTGGTGGATATGATGGTGTGGATGATGATGATGATCCCGACGAAGTCTATCTTGATGATGGTGTTGATGGCGATGAAATCCCCTCTCCGGGAAGGAATTTCTCCGGCAGAAATCTGTCTGCCGGAGAGCTCTTTCTCTCTCGGTGTTTTCCGCCTCGCAAAGGCGGCGAATTATTTCTGTGGTTGCTCCCTGTGTATAAGGGTTTCGAGGAGAAGATATAGGCAATAGGGCGGAGCCAGAGGTGGGCCATGTGGGACACACCCCTGTAGGCACGACCTAGGGTGGCCCGCGTCTGGGGGTGTGGGCCCCCTGTGGCCCAACTCCGCATCCCCTTCTGGCATACTTTGTCTTCTCGGAAAATAGGATTTTCCATAGTTTTTCTGGTATTTTTCTGATCTTCGCGAAATTGCATCAAAATGATACGTCAGAAACGTATATATAATTTTTGATGCTCCATGCTTGTTTAGTATCTACTTTGCTTTGCGTTGTCTACACTTTGAGGTACTTTTTACATGTTTTCTGGTACTAACCTATTAACAAGTTGCCACAGTGTCAGTTGCATGTTTTTAGCTGTTTTTGGTTTAAGAAAAGTTAGTAAAGAAATATTCTCGGAAATAGACGGGACAAACGTCAAAGTCAATTACTTTCCATGGGGAACAAGAAGTCCAGGGCAGACAGACCCCCCCTAGGCATGGGTGGGCCCTGCCCCGCGCCTGGGAGGGGTGTGGCCCCTCTGGCCGCCTCCTCGGCCCCCCCTTCGCCTTTAAGAAGCCCCCAATGTAGAAACCCTAATATCCATGATCAATATTACACGAAACCTTCTATAGCGGCCGCCACCGTTGTCGCTAGATCGCGGGGATCTGAAGTTTTTCCTGGCACCCTGCCGGAGGGGAGATCATCCTGGAGGCCTTCTCTCTGGTATGATGCGTGAGTAGTTCCACCTTGGACTATGGGTACATGTAGTAGCTAGATGGTTGTATCTCCGCCTTTGTGCTTTCATGTATAGATCTTGTGAGCTCCGTTCATGATCAAGATCTAATCTATTTGTAATCATGCATGTTGTGTTTGCGGGGATCCAATGGATATTGAGTTTATTATGTTGGTTTGATTAATGGTTTTGTCTTTATGATTCTATCATGTCTATGTTGTTTGTGATCTTGCATGCTCTGTATTGTTAGTAGCTATGTTGTCCAAGTAGTTGCTAGTGACTCCAAGAGGGGGTATTTATGCTCGATAGTGGGTCCATGCCTCTAGTTTCCAAGAGAAGTGACAGAAATATCTTCGGTTGTAGATGTGTTGTTGCTACTAGGGAGAAAACAACGGTCTTTTGTTCATGGAACATGTGGACTGTTTACCTTACACACTTTGCTTAAAGCAGTTGTCTGTTGCTTGCAACTTAATACTGGAGGGGGTTCAGATGATAACCTGAAGGTGGACTTCTAGTCATAGATGAAGTTGGATGGCGGTCTATGTATCTTGTTGTATTGCCTAATCGAATCTCATAGGATCTTTCTGACTAGTAATTGCATTGTTATGCCTTGCTTAATTCCTGTCAATTGCCCTGCTGTAATTTGGTTACCCTTCATGTCATGTTGTTTATCTAAGGAGAGCACCTCTAGTAAACTATGGACCCCGGTCCAATTTTATCATTGATACTTCTTCCACTGTTACTTGTTTACTTGCTGAAAACTATTACCTTCCACACCATACCTTTAATCCTTTGTTACAGCAAACCGGTGAGCTTGACAACCTCACTGATTCGTTGGGGCAAAGTCTTGAGTTTGTGTTGTGCAGGTCTCTGCGTTGCTTGCAATACCTGTGTGACGTTTCCTTCCTCCTACTGGTTCGATAACCTCAGTTTCTTACTAAGGGAAACTTGCTGCTGTGCTGCTTCATACCTTGCTCTTGGGGTTTCCAACGAAGCGTTCCACGACAAGTGTTGGGCGCCATCAAGCTATTTTCTGGCGCCTTTGCCGGGGAGGCTAAGGACGTCTTCACAAGGGGAGTTCTTCACTTCCTTTCTCTTTACTTTGTTTTTAGTTTGCTTTGTTTCTTTTGCTTGGTTTGTTTGCCTCTTTCCAAAAAAACCCAAAAAATTAGTCTAGTTTGGTTTGCTTTCTTTATTCAAAAACACAAAAAAAATATTTCCTGCTCTAGCTGCTGCTGCTGTTTTTGGCTTGCCCACCTTTGCAAAAATGAACTCTGCTGAGAACACCAAGTTGTGTGACTTTACTAGCACCAACAACAATGATTTCCTGAGCACACTTATTGCTCCACCTGCTCCTGATGCTATCTTTTATGAAATTAAGCCTGCTTTGTTGAATCTTGTGATGAGAGAGCAATTTTCTGGTGCTAGTTCTGATGATCCTGTTGCCCATCTCAATAGCTTTGTTGAACTTTGTGAGATGCAAAAGTATAAGGATGTAGATGGAGATATTATTAAGATCAAGCTTTTCCCTTTCTCCTTGAGAGGGAAAGCTAAAGAATGGTTGTTATCTTTGCCTAAAAATAGTATTGATTCTTGGACTAAGTGCAAAGATGCTTTTATTGGAAAGTACTATCCTCCTGCTAAGATTATATCTATGAGAAGTGACATTATGAAATTTAAACAACTTGATAGTGAACATGTTGCTCCAGCTTGGGAAAGAATGAAATCCTTGGTTAAGAATTGCCCCACTCATGGACTCACTGCTTGGATGATTATCCAGACTTTTTATGCAGGTTTGAACTTCTCCTTAAGAAATCTGTTGGATTCTGCTGCTGGAGGTACCTTTATGGGCCTCACTTTGGGTGCTGCAACAAGGCTCCTTGATAATATGATGGTTAACTATTCTGAATGGCATGTTGAGAGAGCTCCACATGGTAAGAAGGTAAATTCTGTTGAGGAAACTTCCTCTTTGAGTGAAAAGATTGATGTTATTATGGCTATGCTTGTTAATAGGAAAGCTCCTCTAGATCCTAATAGTGTTCCCTTAGCGTCTTGGTTGCTCAAGAAGGGCAAGTTGATGTGAACTTCATTAGAAACAACAATTTCAACAACAATGCCTATAGGAATAATTTTGGTAGTAACAACAATTATAGGCCTTATCCTCGTAATAATGGCAATTCCGATGGTAACTCCTACAACAATGCTAGAAGTGCCCCCTCTGAACTTGAAGTCATGCTCAAATACTTTATTAGTAAACAAACCACTTTCAATAAGGCTATAGAGGAAAAGCTTTTAAATGTTGAAAAAAATATATCCTCTTTGTCTGAAGCTCAAACTTCCTTGGTTAATAAAATGGATGCTAAACCTGAAACTATGGAAAATACCTTTGCTACTGCTCATGCCATACAAGTTACTATTGATGAAAATGTTAGGCTCTTAGCTCAACTTCATGCTAAGTGGGAGAGGGAAGCTGAATTGATAGAAACAATAGTGTGTGCACCATCACCACTAAACCACAAGTAGTCCCTATTCCTACTCCTACTATGCCTACTACTAGTGATGCTAAGTTTGACTTTGATATTGATGGTTGCAATATTTCTGAAGTGATTATGTTCCTACAAAAGCTTGCTATAAGTCCTGATGCTAGTGATATGCATGTTGCCATTACCAAACACATTACAGATGCTCTTGTTAAGATCAAGGAAGAGAAGCTAAAACACAAAGCTTCTATTCCTAGGAAGGTAGAAGATAGTTTGGAACCCATTATTAATAGGCAAGTGAATGACTTTGATCTCAAAGCTTCATGTGATCTTGGTTTTAGTGTCTCTATTATGCCTAGGAAGATTTATGAAATGCTTGATTTGCCACCATTGGAAGATTGTTATTTAGATGTCCCACTCAATGACAATGCCAAAATGAAACTCATGGGGAGTATTAATGATGTTCTCATAATGGTTAAAAATGCTTATGTACCTGTTGATTTCTATGTTTTGGATGTTGAATACAATGCTTCTTGTCCTATTACTTTGGGAAGACCTTTTCTTAGAACAGTTGGTGCCATCATTGATATGAAAGAGGGCACCATTAAATATCATTTTCCATTCAAGAAAGGTATTGAACGCTTCCCTATGAGGAGAGAGAAGTTGCTTTTTGCTCCTCCTTTGAAAGAAATATTTGATGTTAATGCTTCCTCATTTAAAAATACTTGATTCTTCTTGCTTCTTGTGCCTAACTTAAAGGCGTTAAAGAAAAGTACTTGTTGGGAGATAACCCAAGAGTTTCCTTGAGTCTTGGAAGTTATTACTTCAGTAATGACCTCTCCTTATCCTTTTTGTTTGCTTTTTGTGCCAAGAATGACCTATATTGAGAGGGAAGTAAGATTTGGGGAGTTGCTGTCCAGAAACAGATTTCTGTACTCCACCAAAAAAATTTCGTGAGGAGTCTCTATAACTCGGATTAAGCTGAAAATTTACGAATAAATCCCCCAGTATGTTAGCTAACTTTTTTTAGTTCAACACTTTTTGATTTGAGCAACAGAAGATGTTCGAAAAAGTCGGTTTATACCTATTGGTCTGTTTTGACATATTTCTGCCATTATTTGCATTTGCTTCTTATTGATTCCTTTTGAGTTATCTTTAGGTGAGTTGAGATTTTTGAAGGAGTTAATACAGTAGCTTGTGTTTTTAGTGAAAATTCTTGCTGTTCCAAAGCTTTGCCAGAGGTCTAATATCTTTTGAATACACTAATGTTGCTAATGAAGATTGTGTGAAGTTTTGTATGAAGGAAAATTTTCTGGTGTAGAGAGAGAATGATGCAATGAGATGAAGAATGGACAAAATCTCAAGCTTGGGGATGCCACCATGGTGTTACCCCAAGAAATATCCAAGAGGTACAAGCGTCAAAGCTTGTGGGGCATCGCCTTCTTCATCAATAAAAAGCTTAGGTCTGTCTAGACACTTTGTTTTTATTGTTTCATGCACAGTTGTGTTGTTCTTGGAGCGTCTTAGTTTTTGTTTGCTTTGCTTAGGTTGTTTAGTTTGCTTAAGTAGTTTGGACCCCCGTTCTCGCTATGTTGTTTTGCAAATAAGTTGCTTGGTGTTGGAAAGGAGTAGTAAGTTCTTGTTTGAAGTGCAAGAGGAGCTTGCATTGACTGTGACCTAGACTTTAGCATGACATGCTAGGTGTTGTTTTGACCTTATGCTTAGTGATTATTGCTGTAGCATGTCTTGTTCCAAACAATTGGGATTGCTTAGTGTGCCTTGAAGAAATTATGCGTTGTTTTAGCATGCAAAAGCATAGTATTGTGGTATTCTCCTTTGATGTTTTGCTTGGGTTGACTTGGCAAATGCTCACACCATTTTATGACTATGACAAGTCACCATTAGCCTCTATGATCATTTAGTCCTTGACTTGTAGTACCACTCTTTGCTTTGATTAGTAATGCTTTGTTGCACTGCATGATTATGGCCATTATTGATCTCTTATTTGGTTGCTCCCAGTCTTTTGCTAGCCTCCACTTGTATGAGTAAGCTCTACTCATGCTTCCAACTCCCAAGAAACCAAGTTATTCCAAAGTGTACACTATAAATTCCTATGCATGGTGTGTTACACCATTCCAAGTATATTCTTGTTTTCAATTATCTTCCAATTAAAAACTATTTTGTTATGAGAAAACCTAGTGATTAAAGCCCTCACAAACTTGATGGCACACTCTATATTCTTTGCCCCTAATAAACTTGAACCATTGTGTCATCTATGTTGTATATGCTTGCACTTATACGTTGGAATTAGCAGAACCGTGTTGTCACGGAGAATGTTTTCAACATTGCACTTGTACTTTGTACTCACTTGATATCATGCTCTTTTGTCTATGGATGTCACCAGTGTGAAATAAAAAG
The DNA here is from genome assembly GCA_916181665.1 of Avena sativa. Classification (NCBI taxonomy): domain Eukaryota; kingdom Viridiplantae; phylum Streptophyta; class Magnoliopsida; order Poales; family Poaceae; genus Avena; species Avena sativa. The sequence goes on along the minus strand of OV702285.1, from coordinate 142,987,854 downwards.
GGAACTTGTAAGTCCATGGAGTTTGTATCCTATGTTAGAGAAACTCCTGGGTCGCTAGCCTAAGCCATGCCTAATCATGGTGGAAACTTGCAGCATCACCATAGTGACATCTATGAAGCACTCTTCTTATAAAAAAAGAGACACATTGAGAAAAGAGGAAAGAGAAAAAAGCACCATATTCCCATGGTAAATAAGAAGATTGTTGAGATGCTCATTGTCTGCTTGCCTTGTCATTTTGGTTATGGGAAAGCTCATGTACCATGTGCAAAGGGTACCCGTTGGCGGTTCTCAATGATATGCAAATACTTACAATGACAAGAAGTTACAGGTGATCAAAGTTGAGTAGCATGAGGTGTGGCCCTCGTATTCAAGGGACTTGATATTGCCAACTTATACTACGTCAAGCATATACTCCATATTTGTCACTTTAACCTTAATCACTTCAATATGCTTATGATAGGGGCAATGAGGGCTGAAAGCTAACAAGTACCATAATTTTTGGAAGCTCTTTTTGAAACTTGAAATCCCTGCTTCCTTTATGAAAGGTTTTTCTTCCACCATTATTTGAGTCTCCACCTTCTACCTTTAGGCACCATTAAGAGAGCATAGTTTTCATTTTGTGTGTAGTGTTCCAAAGCTTATTGATTGATGCATATTGTGATATTACTTGTTCTTGTGCTATTTGTTTCTAGTCACCCTTCTGAACTTTGAAGGTGTCCTATGCATGTATTTGCTACTCTATGAGGGACAAGCTGATTGCCACTATCCTATGTTTCTGTATGTGAAACAAACAAACGTTTTTCAAATGCATGTTATTCATGATCTTTGTTTGTAACTTGTCATGTTGCATGCATAGTTACTATGTCCTATTCTTAGAACTCCATCTTTCATGCACATGTTTTGAGTTCTTTGATCCCAGCTTTCAATGCTTGCAAATGGTTGGATCTTTATTGGGAGGGTGCATGTCACCTCAAAAATTATTCTTTTTATCACTTATCTACTCGAGGACGAGTAGGAGTTAAGCTTGGGGATGCTTGATACGTCGGAAACGTATCTATAATTTTTTATGCTCCATGCTTATTTGGTATCTACTTTGCTTTGCTTTGTCTACACTTTGAGGTACTTTTTACATGTTTTCTGGTACTAACCTATTAACAAGTTGCCACAGTGCCAGTTGCCTGTTTTCTGCTGTTTTTGGTTTCAGAAAAGTTAGTAAAGAAATATTCTCGTAATTGGACGGGACAAACGTTAAAGTCAATTACTTTCCGTGGGGAACAAGAAGTCCAGAGGGGAGAGGAAGAAGCGGGCCAGGGCAGCCAGACCCCCCTAGGCGCGGGTGGGCCCTGCCCCGCGCCTAGGAGAGGTGTGGCCCCTCTGGCCGCCTCCTCAGCCTCCCCCTTCGCCTATAAGAAGCCCCCGATGCAGAAACCCTAAATACCCGATCAATATTCCACGAAACCTTCTGTAGCCGCTGCCACCGTCGTCCCTAGATCCGGGGGATCCAAAGTTCTTACCGGCACCCTGCCGGAGGGGAGATCATCCCGGAGGCCTTCTCTCTGGTATGATGCGTGAGTAGTTCCGCCTTGGACTATGGGTCCATGTAGTAGCTAGATGGTTGTATATCCTCATTTGTGCTTTCATGTATAGATCTTGTGAGCTCCGTTCATGATCAAGATCTAATCTATTTGTAATCATGCATGTTGTGTTTATGGGGATTCGATGGATATTGAGATTATTATGTTGGTTTGATTAATGGTTTGTCTTTATGATTCTATCATGTCTGTGTTGTTTGTGATCTTGCATGCTCTCCGTTGTTAGTAGCTATCTTGGCCAAGTAGTTGCTAGTGACTCCAAGAGGGGGTATTTATGCTCGATAGTGGGTTCATGCCTCTAGTTTCCAAGGGAAGCGACAATAATCTCTTTGGTCGTATATGTGTTGTTGCTACTAGGTAGAAAACAACGGTCTCTTGTTCATGGAACATGTGGACTGTTTACCTTATACACTTTGCTTTTAGCAGTTGTTTGTTGCTTGCAACTTAATACTGGAGGGGATTCGGATGATAACCTGAAGGTGGACTTCTAGTCATAGATGCAGTTGTATGGCGGTCTATGTATCTTGTTGTATTTCCCAATCGAATCTCATAGGATCTTTCTGACTAGTAATTGCACTGTTATGCCTTGCTTAGTTCCGGTCAATTGCCCTGCTGTAATTTGTTTACCCTTCATGCCATGTTGTTTATCTAAGGAGAGCACCTCTAGTGAACTATGGAACCCGGTCCAATATTTATCATTGATACTTCTTCCACTGTTACTTGTTTACTTGGTGCAAACCATTACCTTCCACACCATACGTTTAATCCTTTGTTACAGCAAACCGGTGAGCTTGACAACCTCACTGATTCATTGGGGCAAAGTCTTGAGTTTGTGTTGTGTAGGTCTCCGCGTTGCTTGCAACACCTGTGTGACGTTTCCTTCCTCCTACTGGTTCGATAACCTCGGTTTCTTACTGAGGGAAACTTGCTATTGTGCTGCTTCATACCTTGCTCTTGGGGTTTCCAACGAAGCGTTCCACGACAAGTGTTGGGCGCCATCACAAAACACCTATTTTTCCATCAGAATACTGACTCCGACAGTTCATCCTCCAAGAATCATCCAACATGCAAAAACAGATGAAAAGACATAAGTATCACCTCTTAATATGAAATATATCAATGAATAGAGGCAAATTATGATATAGAATGGTGATGCAAATTGGACGTATCATGAGTTCCCTCGCGGAACGAGGTTGAGCTAAGGCTAGCTTGTGAATGTGAATGTCCACCTAGGCAGTTCCTAGGATGACAGATGGTTATGGCTAGGAGGCCAGACTCATAGGGAAGGTGCCTATACTAGGGTGTGTAATTGAAAGGTTAGGATTGATTATCCGCATACCAAGTATGATGATTCAGGGTTATCCCTAACGAATGTATCGAATGTTGTGGTGAAAGTGTACCACCTCTGCAGAGTGTCAAACTATTTGAATAGCCGCGTCCGCGGTCATGGACAGTTGGATGGCCATACTGTTCCGTTGTCAGATGTTTTTAAAATGACTTGTGACTTGAAGTATGACTTTGACTTGACCCCACAAGGTTGTGGACATGAAACTAGGTTCGCACTTGAGTAATCTAGATAACTAAAGTTAGGTCTTTACTACTAAGTACCTTTGAAATAAAATTGGCTTAGTGCAAACAAACCTAGAGCTTAGGATTCCTACTAGAATGGTACTACTGCTTTAGTGATAGTTTGCGAGTACTTTGAAAGTACTCATGGCTTTGTCCCTGGCTGTTCCCATGGCTAGACTACGAAGGAGAGTACGGGGAGGATGAACAGCAGGACGCCTATGATAACTAGGATCATCTCCCATCGTCGGGATTGCCTGTGACCATGAAGATGGAGCCCCTACTACGCTACTATTATTCCGCTGGTTTATTATGTAACCAGACTTGATCATGAGATCAACTATTTGTAATACTATTATGGTTTGTAATGGATGATGTACTGTGCTATCAACTATGTTATGTATCGTAAAAAATGGTAATCCTAGGATTGCGATGTACGGCATAACAGACATCTAGGATTAAAAATTCGGGTGTTCACATTTACGTACTAACTTGGGGAATCAAGGAGAACTCATCAAGCCATGTCCATGCCACAGGAGAAATCCCTTAATAGCGCAGTAATTCGATTGATGTCGATTACTGTGTACTGTGGTTATGACGGATGATGTGAGCAATGGTTGATGCCTATTCGTCCATATATGGAGCTCCTCCCATACATATCATAACTGGTCTTATTCATTATAATAATTTTTATCACTCTTTCTAATAACTAGTGGTGGATCCACTACTCCCTGAGAACTCTTTCCATCATCTGCAAACCTTCGTAATCATAATCGCATGCTCTTGTTTACTTATAAGATTTAGTTTACTTATTTTTATCTTATTTTAAAACCCAAAAATATCTTTTATACAACAATCGCATTTTATCTTATTACTTAGAACTTTATTTAGCATTTCTATTTCAGTATTTATCTCAAGAGTTATTTAGACTTCAAACTCCTGCTACCTGTGGGATCGATATCTTTATTTCGAAACTAGCTACAAACGATCTGTGCACTTGCAGTCATCAAGGGCCACAATATCATTATCAATAAAGATGGCAAAGCCCATCTTTCCAAGAGCACAGACTGAAAGTAAATTATATCCAAGGGTCTCAACAAGCATGACGTCCACGAGTATAATATCGTGAGCAACCACAACCTTGCCAAAACCCATTACCTTAGACTTTGACTTGTCGGCATATGTCACGGTTATTTGATCATCATTTGGTCTCATTTCCATGACAATAGTTTTGCTTCCGGTCATATGACTTGTGCATCCACTATCAAGCACCCACTTTGACCCTTCGGAAGCATAGTTCTACAAGAGATCAAACTAATTTTTAGGTACCCATTTTTCATTGGGTTATCTATTGTTAGCAACAAGGGTCCTGGGAACCCAAATGGACCAAGCAATATAACCATCAAACGGGCCAACATATTGTGCATAAACATCACCATAATAATCACGCATTAAGACATAGTGAGGGTTAGCACTTCCCGCAAAGTCATTATGTGACATAGTTTTTCCACTCGTGGTCTTACTACCCACAATGGCCTTGTATTTTGCTTGTGTGGGCATGACCTTCTTCTTCTTGTTCTTCTTCTTCTTGGCTTTGGAGACAAAGCCAATACCCCCTTTCTCTTTATTTGTCCTTTGCTTACTTAAAAGATCATCAATAGACTTGTTTCCTTTGGGAAAGGTGGCATTAGAAAGCTCCCCCTTCAACCTAGCATTTTCTTCAATGGTGTTTGTACTACTAGAGGGAATGAAAATACTTGGTGAGGCAATATTAGTCAATTGAGTTTGAAGTTTTTCACGAGACTTTGTGAGCAACAAGAGTTCACTCTCCAAGGCCTTGTGAGCCTTGTCAAGCTTCCTAAAGTCCTCGGCAAGTTTGTCATGAGCAACACCAAACTCAACCTTATCCTTTTTAGCCTTTTTATACTTAGCAATGGCATGATCATGTTCCTTGATGAGTTTATTAATAATTTGATCATTTGCCTCATCGAGGCCTTTAAGCTTTATTTCAAGAGACATCCTAGTCTCTTGCTCTTCTTCTAGAGCATTATTTAGAGCATCCACCTCAATAGTGTGCTCTCTCCCTAGTTTACATCTCTCATCAAGAAGCTCTTGTGTGTGAGAAAGTTGACTTAAGAGGTTCACAAAATGCTTCTTGTGCTCCCCTTGCAAGTTAGTCATAAACACATCAAAAGCAACTAATTTCTCGTTGACTTCAAGAGATATATCCTCATCAAGTTCATCATCAATCATCAAGGAGGGGTGGAAAGATAATCATACCTACGATCCTCTTGCCATTAGGGCAAGTGACATTCTTGTTGGGGATATTCTCATTTGGAGAGTCGAAGAGTGAGAAAGTGGACGTAGAAGTAGTGGCAAGACCAGTCACACCATTTGATGTTTCCTCTTCTTCATCTTCATCATCAGAGGATTATTCTTCATGTGTTATCAAAACAATCTCACCCGACTTCTTGTTGGCGGGATGGTTCTTGATGAAGGGTTTATTGAAGGGAGCCTTTGAGTTTTTCTTCAACACTACTTTACCCCCATGATTTTCTCTTTTCTCATAGGGACAACCGGCAACAAAGTGATAGCGGTCACCATAGTTGAAGCAAGTTCTAAATTTTGAGCCGTTGTCTCTTCTCCCATTTGGGTTGCTTCTTTGTTGCATTTCCATCTTGGCCTTGGTGGGGTCTTTCCAAAAGTTCCTTGCATAGAAGGCCAAATATTCACCATGAGCAACCTTGACATCTTCGAGATGGCTCAAAGATAAGCCTTCGGCACTTCCTTCTTCATCCACATACTCCACAACTTTAGCTTTTAGGGCAAGGTTAACACCATTGTTCATTCCAAGGGCTCGAGCACGAGCATCTTTGGCAGCAACTTTGAAAGTGGCCATCTCTTGCATAACTTCATTGGAGGTCATGAGGTGGTAGTTGTGTCTTCCTTAGAGACTCTTCAAGTCGGTGGGCTCTAAAGGCATAAGTGCACACACAAATTTTCTTTTTATCCAAGCATCATCCACATGTGAGGCACCAACATTCCTAAAGGCGGTGGCACTGGATTTGAGACTTTGATACATGCCTTCATGATCTTCACCATCCTTCATATAGAATCCTTCGGCTTCATTGCTCAGTGTATCATAACGGTTTCTTCTCATGCTCTCATTTCCAACATATAACTCAGTGAGAGCATCCCAAGCTTCCTTGGCGGTGTTGAGGTGTTCTACGTGAGGGAAATATTTTGTCCCCAAACCTTTTTGAATCATGTGCAACACGGTGGCATTGAGTTGGATATTAACAACTTCTCTTCTTGTCAAGTAGGTTGGATCCACAATTCTGAGTCTCTCTTCAATGATATTCCACAATTCAATGCAAGAGCTGCGCACATGAGATTTCATTAATGATTGCCATTGAGCAAAGGAATGTGCAGCTAGCTTAGGTGGGTCACCCCTATTGTTTATATGTGGGTGAGGGATTAGAGGGTCGGGAGAGTACCAACCGGGAACCTTATGGTGCTCTTCCTTCCTGTCATCCCTTTTGGTGGATGGATTAGTGTTGTCAGGATCATCCCCCCCACCACAATCATGGGTGATGCCGAAGAATTCACCTTTGGAAGTGTGGAGGGTTCCTCTAGAGGAGGATGAGGAGGTGAGGCCATTTTCTCCTTAACAAGTTGCTCAACTAAGTCACGCAATCGTTTGATTTCGTTGCCCAGGGAGGAGCTCAAGCTTGATTCCAATTTCTTGAGATCCTCCATGGACACCGTGTTACTAGCCTCACTCCCTTCTTCTCCATCGTGGCTACCCATATAATCTTAGGTGGTAAAGCCCGAATAAATAGCCGAGGCTCAGATACCAATTGAAAGGATCATATGAGCACCTAGAGGGGGGGTTGAATAGGTGCTACTTCAAATTTTACTCCTTTTCAATTTAGGGTTTAACATAAAAGGTAAATTATCTAGATTATGCAACTATGGTGAATTTACCTATATGTCAACCTAGCACAAACACTAAGCAAGAACAAGATAAGTAAAGTGCGGTAAAGGACAAAAGTAACCAAAGTGGAGCACACGAGACATAAGGATTTCTTTCCCGCAGTTTCCTTCCTTTTGAGGGGAAGTACATCTGCGTTTGGAGAGGGGGTGGTTTCAAATCACCAACGCCACGAGAGGCCTCCCTTGTTCTCCGATGAACCTCACCCCAAAGGGTTCGATTCACCTCTTCCACTATATCGGCAACCTTCGAGGTGGAAGCCGACACCTTTACAACAAGTTCGAGGAACACATCCACAACTTAATTGGAGGCTCCCGAATGCAAGCAAGTTGTCACACAATCAAAGACAAGCTTGTAAGAACCAAATCAAGAACTAGGGTTTCTAGTGAAACACTAGAGCAAGGGGACCTCAAGTGAATGAGGGGGAAATGAAGATCTCTCTTGGTGAAGCTATAGATCAAGGCCTCCTCCTTCGATTCTCCAAAGATCAACGACTTTGGATGGTTGGATGAAGAGATCTTGGTGATTTGGTGGCTCAAATAGTGGGGGACTTCTATTTTGGAACGAGCAGCTGGAGGAAGGGGATGAAGTCCCCTATTTATAGCCCCTTAGCTTGTGAATCGTTTTCTGACCATTGGAGAAAGTTTCACACCGAAGACTACAGTCTGTAGACCGAAGACTCCGGTCTGACCTTGATGCACACCGGAGACTTTGGAAAATCTCCGGTCCAACTCCGGACCACCATACAGAATGTCCCAGCCAAGGTAGATAAGCCCACCCCGGAGATTCTTCAAAGACTCCGGTCTCGATCACACCAGATACTCCGGTCTAGGAGGATGCACCGGAGAATCCAGTCTGGCTCCGGTTCATCTCCGGAGAAGCATACAGAAGGTCCCATGCATATTTCTGGAGGCCCCTCCGGGGACTTTGGGGGAAACTCCAGACCACACCAGAGACTCCGGTCTGGAATTCCCTGAAAATTGCAGTTGCTTGTAGGGACATTTCCACAGGGCTAAATACTTATAACTTTTAGTAAATCATCCTATAGACATTAGCACACTGTAAAATGATCTACAAGTTGTTAACGAACACCAAAACTGATTAAGACAATAAATTTCCTTTCACAAGTTAATCAATAACAGAAAATGGAGATTTAGATATTTGCAAGAAATACTAGATGAAGAATCCTCCAAGTGAATGGAGGGGAATTGAAGAGCTTGATTGGTGACGATGTAGATCGAAGCCTCCTCCTTCGATTCCCCAAATATCGGAGTCTTCGGGTGGTTGAACATGGAGATCTCACGAGTATTAGAATGAATAGCACAACACTTTTTCGAATTAATCAAGAGATCTAACATGAGGATCAATTGAGGTATTTATACCCCTGCCAAAAGCCAGCTGTTGGAGAAAAAGGGGCCGAATTATCCGGCCTAAGTGGGGGCCGGATTATCCGTCCAGGACAAACATCCAGCCCAGAATCGAATATTCCGGGCCAAATGTCCCCCCTCTATGGGAGTCGCGCCTTAGCTGCCTTTGGAAAAATCCTTGAGGGGTGGATTATCTGACCCGGGCACAAGCACCGGCCCTAGCCGGACAATCCGAGGGAAAACTCCGCCCCCACTCTGCATGACGCGTCTTGTTGACCTTGTCGATCGAGCCAGGGCAATAATCCGACACTTGGCAGGGGCAGATAATTTGCCCCCCAAAAGTCTAGTTCAACTGCATTTCAGTGGACAATAATCTGCAGCACTAAACACACATTAAATAATCCTTGGTATTGTTATATCTAACACACAAAACACTAGGGATCATGAAATGTTCTTTTAGATATGCTCCGGTGAGCCAGATTCTATTGGTCTACTATGATATATGACTGTTTTAGGTACTACAAGGGATACAAAGCTTGTCAGAAGTTCGGGATATCCAGCTAGCACCAGCTTCTATGCTATAGCCAATCATCAAATTGTGTCCTTCTCGAGCATGGGCGCTTGACTTTGTTGGGATGATCCATCCGACTTTATCCAAGGGGCATCAATTCATGCTATTTGCTATCGACTATTTCATCAAGTGGTCTAAAACAGTACCTCTAGATAATATCACTCATAAGGAGGTGATTCAATTTATCACTAATCATATTGTTCATAGGTTCGGCATACCTCAAACTCTTACCATAGACCAATACATGTATTTTATGGCGAAGTAGGTAAAAAATTGCCGAGTCACTAGGGATTAAGATGCTCGATTACTTTCCCTACTATTCCCAAGCCAATGGACAAGAAGAATCGACTAAAAATATAATGATCAAGTTGATTAATAAAAAGATTCAAGATTATCAAAGGCATAGGCATGAAGTACTGTCATAAGTACTGTGAGCTAATAGAATCTCAAGGCATGGTGCTACTAAAGTAACTCGATTTGAGTTAGTCTATGGACAAGAAGCCCTTTTATCTATTGGGATTAATCTGGTTGTCTTGAGGTTTGCTAAACATAATAGTTTGTCGGTTAGAGATTATTTAATGTGATGATGGACAGTATCAATGAATCAACTAACAAACATGTGATCACTTGAAACAAGTAGGTTCAGTTAAAGGACTTCCAAGTAGACGATTTGGTCTGAAAGGTTATACTACCAGTCGTCTCTTAAAGTCGCAAGTTTGGGAAATGGTCAGCTAGCTGGGAAGAGCCTGTAACAAGGATAGTGCATGGTAAATCATATCTGGTGGAGACATTGGAGGGAGACCTACTTTCTCGAGCGCTTAATGAATGATATCTGAAGAAGTTCAATCCAGCGTGTGGCAATCTGCCTGAGTTGCACCAGAAAATGGCCAATATGCATATATCACCCTTAGGATAAATGGCCGATGAACTAAAAACATCGGCCTTAGTCGAACATGAGGTATTTCCTAGCACACAAGATTTTCAAAGAAACATGGCATCTTTTAGCACCCATTTTGGTCCAGTAGTTGATGCACTAGTGAAAGTCGAATGAAAGTAAGCTGCAGGTGGAAACATTTTGTTATTTGCTAAAATTTGGCCAAAATCAATCCAGAGACTAATATGCTGAATCTAGTCGGTGCCGAAGAAGATTGTAGAGGCTATTTGGAGATAGGTTCAGATGAAAGACGATCAAGACAAGGCAAAGACATACTTAGATAAGACCGTCTAGGAGACGCGTTGAAAAGAGTCAAGCTAGTTGATGGTCATAAGACCATGACATAGCTGGAAAGAAGCTCGAAGACTTCGAAAACTGTCCCAGCACGAAAGAAAACAGGTTCTGCAAAGAGTTGACTCGGGTGATTAGAGTCCAGATGTAGTATGAAGCCGATGTTAGTATACCTAGCTTAGGATAGTTTTTTCCTTACTATAAGTATTCAATACTCATGTAATAGTCTCTTAGACTTGCGCGAAAGACCAACCATCCCATATATATGTGATTGGTAACGTATGATTAAACTTAAACACACGATCGACAAACTTAATATATTTTACCATTTTTGTTCTCAAACCCTTGTTTCTTCTTTCCTTTTTTTGGTGACTTAGCGTTTTCGAAACATGGATAATCGAGTTAGAGCAATCAGGTTGACTAGCTCAGCCAATAGTCATTAGAATCTTAGATGGGCCCCTCCCATGAAATCGAGGCTTACGATTCTAAAAGTGCCGATTTATTGTCTGTGCGTATCACGCTGTAAGTTTGACCTCCTATAGACGCATTGAGGTATATCACCCTTGCCACTACATGTAATCCTTATACGTGTGTGTGTCCCGGTTTAAATGCAACATAACTCCAGACCCAGCTTGCTTGTTCAGACAGTGGCGGCACTATGACGGTGTTTCCTACTTAGAGGCATTGTTTGGTTTGCACGAGGATTTTCAAGACGACAAGTGGCGTCAAGGTTGGCGGCTACTCAGAGCATGGGCCTCTGTGCGCGATGCACACCGATGCAACATCTCTTCGACGATGCTCTCTTCCTGTCTGGTTGGGTCCTTCCATCCACTCACCATTACTTCTTCTAGGCGTCAAGCGTGCACTATACAGTAACACATGCCTTCTTTGGACAAGAGTTGTGTGTCCGACTTGTCTTGCTTCGGTTACAAAGCGGTCTGGTGGCTCTGTATCCTCCTAGCCTCTCTCCATTCCGGCTCGAGTTATGTAAGCCAAGTCCTTGTTATGTGCTTTTATGATACTAGGAAACGTGTCCGTGCGTTGCTACGGATTTGATTTTATTAAACATTTCTTAGACCATGAAGATTTTTAATACTGAAAATTAGAGACATATTATTTTTCTAAGATGCACATTCACGGTAATATATAGCTGCCCGTTAGCGAAATTTTAGGTTATTCCAAACAACTTTAAATTACTTCATCTTTATAGAATCGTGTAATTTCGAAAGGATAAACACATTTATATAGTGGGAGAAATAAAAAGTGCATTAGAGATGTCACGTTTGAAAAAATCATTGTATTAGACATGCGTGAGCAAAAAATGTCTCGGCATTAATATATGTTTGATGCTGTGTTTTATATATTATCAGAGAATACAACAATATCATGAGGATCAACAACATTTATTACACCACAACGTAATATAACCTGCAACTAAAAGTTTGGTGATATCACATTTCCAAGTTGGTGCTACCAATAGAAACTTAGAGTAACCTATTAGAGTAAATGGTTGCAGAAAGTATTTTAGAAAATATCACACTTAGTAGTGTAAGTAAGTGTTTAATTTATTGAAAATCTATTCGGATGTGTCAAAATGCCAAGTTCTACTGAGGATAGAGGTACAATACTTATCGTTGATGTAGACGCCGTCGTCAGGACAATGAATTTAGACACCGCCTGAACAACTGAGATCGCCGGTTGTTTCTATTTGCAAATCGATACCCAATAACACTCTGTTTCCTCTACACGAACACCACGCGTCAGGTTGAAGAGGTCTGTTCATTGAGCTAAACTTGGTAAGAACCAAGTTAAGTGTAGACTCGTGCAGATTTCACACCAGGTGACCCAGCAAGAAAACACGTATGAGCCAGTGTGAACACAAGCCGTGAAAGTTGTAATGCAATGATCACGTTCATTCTAGTTTCTAAGCTCTGGAGTCGCCCCACACTTAGTTCTGAACATTTGCTATTGAAGGCCAAATACAAAACTCCTCCATTGAAAGAGAAAACAATCAACAAAAACTTACATGCAGATGCTGCTTCCATCGTTTTCTATATACAAAAAATTCAGAGCATACGTATCCATCTGATTACAAACACCTATCCTCCCCGTCGTGTCCCTTCTCTCATTGCTGATCCATCGTCCCATCATGCCTCTGCCTGCTAGTTGTTGCGTGAACCGAGTTGTACACAGATCCGTATGGGGCGACGATGCGGCCGCCAGACTTGCGCATCCGGGGCACCCATTGACCGGCCCATCACGATTAGCATGCGTCTCCTTGTGGGGCGACGAAGCACCCATCAAACTTGGTCACGTTCATGGCTGGGGTGGTGGGGAGTTGAGGACCTGCAGGAGACGGCGGTGGAACCTTAACGAGTCTGCCTCATGCGGCGTCGAAGGATGCAGTGCAGAACCCTTTCACCGGCTGCGGGAGGAGGGTGGCGGCTCCATGGGAGGAGATCGAGGGGTAGCGGCGGTGTTCAATGGGCTGTGATGTTCCTAAAGATGGTATCGCGGTCTGGTAGAGAAGAAGACCAACGAACCAGGGCCCGACCTTTCCTTCTTCGGCCGGCGGAGGGAACCACAGTAGTGGTACCTTCTTTTCAACTTCTTGGCCAGCTTCTCCCAGAAGCTACTCTTGACCACCTTCTTCCAGAATTTCATATGTCAAAATCATTTATACTTTTAAATTGATATTAAACAACCAGTTAAAAAGTTTAAACGAATTTTGAAAATGAGATTCTGGAAGAAGCTGGTCGAGGGTAGCTTCTGGGAGAAGCTGGCCAAAAAGCTGAAAAGAAGGGGGCCTAGATCGAGGGGGCTGGGGACTATGGCCTGGGAGTAAGTCGATGCGAGGGGAATTGAGAAAAAAAATCTCGAACCGTTTTGACTTATCGGGGACTCTCTCACTTACCAATGGCAGTGGTGGGTAATTATTCTGAACAGTCAAGAGTTAAATCGTCCAAAAAAGTGTAGGTACTACAAGAAACGCTCTCGAACCGCTTTGACTTATCGGGGACTCTCTCACTTACCAATGACAGTGGTGGGTAATTATTCTGAACAGTCAAAGGTTAAATCGTCCAAAAAAGTGTAGGTACTATAAGAAACGCTCCTACCTTTATTATTAGACTAGCAAAATGTTCGCGCGTTACAGCGGTAGAAGTTAGTCTTTGTTGTGCTGGTGGTGTATTTTTTTTAAATCAGAAAGCATTGGGTGGACGAGTTTGCCCGTGGCTGCCGTGACCCATCTTTTGATTTCTTTCCTTGAGTTTTTCTGGGTAAGATCTTATCGATGAGGCATGCATGTGATATGAATATTATCTTTGATCGATGAGCTCGGTATACAACACCGACCTTGTTGCGGAAGCAGACCGCTCGTATCTCTGCTTTGTTTAACGTGGCGACAACTTCCTTGTAGGCCAGCTCCAATGGTTGCCTGGCGTCGTGCCACACACACCGGACGACGACCTTTTTGCGAGCGCATGCTCCACCACGAAGCGGGCGTTCTTTGAGAGCCCGTCTTGGGAGCTGGCACCCAAGTCAGCGAGGAGCTCATCCAGGGTGTTGCCGCGGCATCGACGACCACCATGGACAGTGCCGAGTAGGCAATTGATTGAGATTTTGGTGGCGTCGGCCGGTGAACTATGCGGCATTTATTTCTAAAACCCTAGCTCTCGTCTGGAACTGAGGGAGGACCGGGAGAGTACGTGGCCACTGGAGCTAATTGCATGCTATTGAGCCGTCCAAATTTATGCCCTCGGTGTAGCTGGCATGTAGTGACGTTAGACAATCAACATATCGAGCAGTTTATGGATCTTATTAGCAAAAAGAGAGCGTACTGTGTACCTTAGATTAGCGGACCACACCATGCCAGATCGATCCATAACTTTTGGCTGCTGCTTCCGTGCGTGGGGCCGCGTGACCTTAGCAAGACGCTGTAGAGGCAGGTGAACTGTGGTATGGTCCGGACTCTTGATATTGTGGGTTGGAGTAGTTCGTTCTGTAGAGGCATGTAAACTGTGGTATGGTCCGGACTCTTGATATTGTGGGTTGGAGTAGTCCTGGTTGATGTTTTTTTTTATTTACTGGTGGCGTTAGTGGTAATATATGGTTTGATGGAAGGGCAAAGCGGTCCAGAAAAGTGTAGGTACTACAAGAAACGCTTTTTCTATATATATATATATATATATATATATATATATATATATATATATATATATATATATATATATATATATATATATGATAGGAAATATGCCCGTGCGTTGCAACGGGAGAGTCACTATCCGCTGCGGTTTCCTCTTCTCGGCGGCTTCTTCTATGTTGCTTTCACCAGCAGAAGTGAAGCGGCCTAATTAATCTGTATCTAATATAAGTCTTATATTACTGAATATACTCTAGATATGAAATTTGAATATGCTAAATGATATAGAATGTGAATTAAATGATATAGAACGTGATCACGACGGGTGAACCATCCAGGGGTATCCAACTTGTTTTTGGAAATGAATAGAGAAAACAAGAGACATAGTAAACTGTCAGTCTATACATTCAGAGAAAATCAGTTTAGAAACTTAGAAACTTTTCAGGCTTGAACGCCTCGAACATATCCTTTGCGTATATAGTTGTCAACATGTCTTTGTAGTTGTCGATGGAAAAGGCCAGGCCGTGCTGTCGGCCTCGGGGGAATTCTCGGTTAGCTCGGCCTACCGGGCCCTGTTCCAGTGCCCGGAGCTGACCTGGACCTCCCCCTTGTGGAAGGCCCCCCTTCCGCTTAGTATTTGGATTTTCGTGTGGCAGCTGCTGCGGGACAGACTCCCTTGGGTGTCGAAGTCTCTAAGCGGCAGGGCCCGGGCAACGGCCGGTGTCCCCTATGTGGGACTCCGGAATCCTGTGCCCATATTATGTTTTCTTGCTCGGCTGCGCGCGCGCTGTGGTCCTTCGTCCAGGAGGCGCTGGGGCCTGCTTGGCAGGCGCAGGAGCTCGGGGAGTTCTTGCAAACCCAGGCATACAGGGCCGGAGGAGGGCGCCGCCTCTTCTGTCTCGTGTTTGCGGGCATCTCTTGGACCCTGTGGAATGTGCGTAACAAAATGGTGATTGAGAAGGTCTTCCCTTCCCGCGTGACTGGCCCAGTTTTTTATTTTCTGGCCTTCCTTCAGCAGTGGTCTCCCCTGGCGCGCCAGCGTGACCGGACGACCTTCGACGACTTGCTTCGGTCCTTGAGGGCAGCGGCGCTTCCCCTCTCGGCCCCGGCCCGGTCGTCCTCGGTGGCATGAGCTCCTGCGGTCGCCGCGTCATGTCTTTTTCTTTTCTTGTTTGGGCGTGCCTGTATTGTGGCCCCAGCGTTCTGTCGTACCGTTTTTCTTTTTGTTTGGCTTCTACCAGTTCGAATGTTGTATGGATCTTGTTTGTGGATGCTGCTTTATTTATAAAGCTGGGCGAAAGCCTATTTCGAGAAAAGGCCAGGCCGCCGTCAGAGCTGACAAGCTTGCTGCGGTTGCCGCACCCAACCCGGATCTCACGCCCGACTACTAGTGGAAATAAAATTATCAGGTAGAAACTGCAGAAGACATATTTCCATGCTTGATCAATGATGACGATTCATGCAAATCTACTCTTTTCTGAATCAGATTTGTTGCACACTGTATAAGTTTACTCATGGAGTCCTCATGGAGTCATGCCAAGAGTAAAATTTGACACAGATTGTCATGTAATGGTCGGAATATTGAATAGTCAAACAACACTCTATATACTGAATGGCACACCTGATAGTACTCTGAGGTGATGGCGTTTTCACGAAAGAAGTGTAGAGTGGCACAAGAGCTGAAATTCTTGTTGCATCGAGCACCACACTAAAGTAAGAAATTCCTACTCCTGATCTAATAAATGATATGACAAAGTTTAGCAGGCGCGTGTACGAAAATCTGCATTTTTCATCACGCAAGGGCATTGGTCTGGTACACACATCACCAAAGAAATTGGAAACTTGATCTCCCCTAAAAAAGATCATGGGTCTGACACAGGAAACCAACGAGACTACGGTAGAGGGGATGGGCGCAGTGGCTTGCGGCCGGCAGCGCGGTTGGATACCTGGAGTTGGACCGTAGATTGTCGACACACGGGCGTACACAACTATGGCGGCGGTCGAATCCTGAGTTCTGACTGGGGTGGTTCGAAATCCATGGCGGCATCTCACTGGTCAGGCACATCTGTGGCTGCAGGATAACCGCCAGAGAGGACACATTCCACCCACCGAGTCCATCCTGCCCTTCAAATCGATTCCAGTTTGGAATGTGAGAGGTCCATATACATGGACGCCCATGGTGAAATCGCTTGGTCTCCCTTGCACACCCGTCCCCCATCGTGATGGCTCCCTGTGTGGCCCGCCCCCCACCGCAGAGCGGCTTCCGTGCGTGCCCCGGCCTCCGCCTATAACGACTCGGCTCCTGTGCGCGCCTTTGCATCCGTCGCAGACCGGCGTGTACGTCTTCACATCGGCCGCAGAACGGCTCCTCGTCGCTGCTTGGCAACCGACACGGCTGCCGCTACCATGCCTCCTTCGATCGGGATTCGGGACCAGGAGAATTCCATCGGGAGCGAAGCGGGCAGATTGGTTATGGCATGCGTGCGTAATATGTGGTTTTATGGAAGGGTAATGTTGTCCAAATGCGTAAAATGTGGTTTTATGGAAGGATAATGTTGTTCAAAAAAGTGTAGGTACTATAAGAAACACTTCTTCCTTTATTATTAGGTACTAGCTAAATGCCCGTGCGTTGCAACGGGTTTACGTTTTATATATAATAAATAAAAGATAATATGATAACAATAAAAAAAATAGTCCAACCACTCTGTGAAGTGGAATTCTCTGAATTTTGCTTCCCGCCCACATATGTGGATGCATTCTGCTAGAGTTCCTCTTTGTTTCCCAATCATATCCACTTGGTCAAAAAAATTCTATCGTCAGGTTCTTATTGTTAGCTAATGGAGTCATTGAGATGCATAATATCACTAATTTCCTGAAGTTTACTAAAACATCCAAATTTTTTTACAAAACATGCTCACCGGATGAAAATCACATTTTCCAGTACGCAAAAAAGTGTTCCTTTATACAATGTACATCAAGAAAGTGTACCAACAATTAAGTTGCCCAACTCTTTCACAAGTTGTTTCGAGTTCTGACCGTCCGTTTGAAGTTATGCCTGCAAAATACAATTTAGAAGTAGCTGTGCTTCATTGTTAAAAAAACACTGTTGTAAAATATGGCAAAATCATAGAAATTCAGTTTAATGCGGTCTTTAATAAAATTAAACCCAAAAAATTCATCATCATACTAACCTCCTAGGATATGGTCTGTAATTGCCTATTTGAAGACAATGACACGACATGCAGCTGACAATTGCGCCTGTAGCAAGAAACTATTGCATGCAGCTGCCATGGATAGAGCCAGAGAACAAATTGCTGATCCTATTAATGCATATAGATTTTTGAAGAACTTCGTGTTGTCTTGCCTCGCAGTTTGGTGCAGTATGAGGGGCAAGGTAAGGAATGATTCAGAAGGGGTGGTGCCAGAGGACTTGGGAGAGCTGGGTCATGTTTGGATTGAGAAGAAAGTGGTCACGCGGTCTGATCAACTATCCACCTTAGATAAACTATCCGTCACTCATCACAGCACCTTGTAGGACGCACTGCAGGCTGCAGACCAAGGGCGATGTCATGTAGAGATTTTTGACAACATCGGGCGAGTATACTCAATCTTGATGGTACCGTCAAATGTGTGCTTTAAATCCAATCAATTTTGTCTGATTCCAGCAGGCTTGTTACACATCAGGCTATCCTAACGATGGTTTGTACACGACGGCATAAGTCCAAAGACTGATGCTGGGCTGAAAACTTCACTGATGAACACGCTGGACAGCTGAGGCCTAATTTCTCAATGGCCAGGCTTGGCAAAATTATCCTGAGCTGCTACTGCCTGTGATAGAGACCTAGAGTGGCACAATCTGTAAGAAAAACAGGTCCTTGAGATCATACGAATCACTTTATCGATCTAAACCATTGAACAACAGCCGCAAGCTCGAAATAGCAGCAGTTTGGCAGGCGCGTGCTCGGTCTTCAGGCCACCTGTTTTGTGGTTGCTTCTGGTATACTGCAGGCTCTGAGCGGTCAACGTGCCATGCTGGCTGCTGCTCCAGCAGGACGACACGGTGATGTGCTGGCTCAAAGTGGCCTCGCGTGTGTCCAGCTTGGGACACTTCAGTAACACGACCAGATAGCGCTGAATCCGGTCGGCCTTGTTGCAGATCGATGTCGATCTTATCTCGCCGCACTGACAGCCTTCTCCAATCCGGCGTGAACTTGAGCAGAGCACGTTGCTACGTATAGATCAATTGTTTTCCCTGCAAAAAAGGATAGATCGATTGTTTAAGATATGTTTTGAGGAAAAAAAATAGATTCCGAATGCAAATGATGTCTTACGTCTCTAAACTAAAATATGGTTGCCTTCTAGCTACCCAAATAAGTTGTTTACTAACCAAAATATATACGTATGTAGCATTCACAAGATTCAGCTTCAAGTGGACTTTATTGTTGGCCACCATTCCGTTGTTTAGAACTATAATATAGCTCCACTAAAAATGTTACTCTCTTCTAAGGTATATACACGGTCATAAGAGAAATCAATTGTACACAAGATCACATATTAGTAACCCATTAATTTATTCAACAATTCTATATACAACCAATCAAAAATCATGCATGTTAATAGTATAGTTTAAACCACAAGATTTGAGTATTTTTAACAACAAACATACTAACACCCATAAGTGATGTAAAATCGGGGATTTTCTTACAGCAAGCATGTACACTAAATTCCAAACATCTAGCACTGATGGTCTAATCTGAATTGCAAACAACCCAAATAATATGTCATCGACTTCACCAGCAAAAACAATAACGGAACACCTTATGCTTGTTTGCATCCATACATGTTATACGGGGCAATATTTGCAGGAGGTCTTTAACAAATTTTGCCGAGTTAAAAAAATATGGAAGCTAATAGGTGCACGCCGGAATTAAAAAAGCGCATGAGAGGTGTGCAGAATAAAAATCGGTGTGGAACAAATGACCCATGCGGTTCTTTCTTTTTCCTCCGTAGCTGAAGCATTGTAAGGTTCAGAAACCCTCTAAATCGCCCAATGGCTTCAAAGAGAGATTACTTGGAATGCAGAGATTCTTTATTGTGCTGCCTCTTCAGCACTGATCCATAGGGTATTTCTGATCAGCCCGCTGAGTGTTATAATACATAATTTTCAGGCTTGCTAGAATACCTAAACGATAGGGGGACAAATGATCTAGCTTGCACTAAAAGTTCCTACAAAGCAGTAAAATTCACTGTCCTTTCTAGTTAAAAGAAGATTCATTGTGAACACTTGTGTATTCATTGTAAACACTTGTGTATTCAATTCACTTCATCGGTACATTCTTACAACACATACTGATCGCAACATTGTTGTTCCTGAAGATTCAGCTAAGCGGTGCACTGAACGTTCAGACTTTCAAGGGAAAACACGTACTCAGAAATTAACACGAATCTATCGGTCAGCGTTGGAATCATACCTTTGAGCACCATACCAGGGCAGGGTCAAGATGAGGAAGCCGATGCGCGCGTTGTCAGGGTACAGAATGGTGATGAAATAGCTGCGAACTCATGCACTTACCAGGCTCCGGTGAAGGATGAGGTAGTCGGTCTCCCGTGCGGGGCGGCACCCATCGATTTGGCCACCGCGACCGTTGATCTGGCCCCCAAAGCCGGTGGCAACGCCAACGTGCCCGAGAGCAGCCATCACGGCGTCGACGAACTTAACGACACCGGTACAGGTTGTATCGTAGCCCAGTCCGCTTCCGACGATCTAGTCAACCGCGGCCGCACAGGTCCATCGCCGGCGAACCCTAGGGTTCCGTCGGGGGCCAAGGGGAGGTGCGGGGGCGTACAGCAGCACCGAAGAGGGGCGGCTTCCGCCTGGGGACAAGCAGGGCTGCATGGTTTGACTTCGCGGTGGCAGGGAGGGTTATTTTGCCAAACTATCAGGGGCAAAACCGTCTAACGAAAAGTCGGACGGAAATTCTGAAGACGTACCTACCTTTAGAGAAATTAGATAGACTAGTTGAATGCCCGTGCGTTGCCACGGTGTCTTATCATTTTTATTGATAGATATGTGCACGAAACATCTTAAAAAAATATCTTTTAACTTTTAACTTTTAATTCGACATCATATGTGTAGAAAGCAAAAAAAATCCGGTGGACTCCAATGGTCTCAATAAATCGCACTCTACAAATTTCAACAATCTTTACTCAATTGTTTTGTCTAATTTGTCTAATTGGTACAAGGCCAATAAAATATTCACAACTGATACAACAGTAATTAAAGATTATTAATTTTTTCTGCTAATTTTACAATCTAATTTCAATGGTTACCTATTATTTTGATATCAATAGCACAAGTGTAATGAAATTTAGGTATAAAAAGTAGCTCAGGTGATGTAAATTCTCATGCGAACTGAGTTCAATCAGATTTGAAAATTGTCATGTAGTACTGTTTTTATTTGGTCCGTATGGTTATGAATCAAACATGGTTCAGTTAAAAAAATATTTTTACAATGAAGAAATAAACCTTTCAGATAGTGGGTAAGAGACAATTCTATCTCGTAGAAAATGAGATAATTCTATGAACTAAAAAGGCCTAATTTCAGGAAACGTTGTATAGAGTACCGATTTATTTTCTGATATAACTGATGAAGGCAGAGCGTCGTGAGGTTGAGATGATATCCTGATTTTTATTTTCACATGTGATATCCTGATCCTTGAGTAAAGCAGAAGCTGATTCAATTCATCTTTTTCTTATTAGGATGCCATCGTCATGTTTTATTAAAAATGAAGGTAGTCTCTAGCTGGAGCTTGTCGTACAATAACCATCAGCTACGCAATGCACACATTGCAGCCTCCACGAATGTCTGATGTTCGTGTAGAATCATTGTTTTTCTTTGCCAAGCTGATGCACGCGTACATGGCCGGATACCAAGCGGCGTCGAGGAAATTTGGCGGCCTCGTGTGGCTCCCGTCCCACGGTCGTCGTCCGCCCCTAGCCAGAAGCGACTCAAGGTCGCTACTGATTCATCGCATGGCTACAGAGACGGTGCTCGCCCCGGGGTGGCATGGCATCCAGGGCACGGCTGGAGGGAGGAGTGGCAACGGGCGGATTTGGTCAACACACACCGGCATCTTGCTTATTCATGTGGCGAGGAAGTCCACACAGCTTGTGCCGTCGAGACAGCGGGGTATGCAGGGGCATCCGCACGCGACACGGTCGTTGGATCGGAACGCCTCCTTCCTAGCCGAGCAGAGAATGGCTGCAGAGGGTCGAATCACCGGGCGTGGCCCTCGGCTCCCACCATGGTGCTTCAAATGGCGTGGGACTGGGTGAGCTCGAGGTTAAAGGAGGAGGAAGATTTTGAGGAGGCCGTGAGCGCCGATATGTAGCAATAACGCAACCGTGCAGAAGGGCCTTGGAATTCCGCACTTCAGCGTTTTGGATTCAGATAGTAGCCACCGGAGGC
Organism: Avena sativa; assembly: GCA_916181665.1. Classification (NCBI taxonomy): domain Eukaryota; kingdom Viridiplantae; phylum Streptophyta; class Magnoliopsida; order Poales; family Poaceae; genus Avena; species Avena sativa. Next base: position 142,965,926 of record OV702285.1, on the reverse strand, counting down.
GAGCAAGAGGATGACGAAAAAGATCGTGAGTTCAGCTTGCTTGCTCCGGTCCGTACTTCCGCCAGCGGCGCGCACAAAATATATATAGTTAGCTTCGGCCAGCGGTGAGCCCTCGTCAAGCAAGGGTCGTGCGGCTCCTGCCTCCTCGCAGGCCGCTCCCACCTGTCATTCCCCTGCAAACAGGATGATATCCACACGCGGCTGCTCCTCTGAGTCTCGCCGACTCTGCCTGAGCTGAATCGTTCTCTCTGCTGACATGCTAGCTTGCTAATTGATACTGCGACGCCGAAAACCTCGGCTAGGGAGGTGAGATCGGGAGGGGATGGAGCCGTTTTTGGGGGGATCGTATCAGATGTCCGGGACAGAACTATGGAGAAATAGCAAGACCAGCCCTTTGTTTATGGGTGCAAGACGGATTGGATGGATCGTATCTGAAACTGATTCCACGGGAGACTAAACAGAAAGTAGCGACCTAGCGATCGATGGCGCATAGACGGGACGTACGAAAACGTAAAGGACGAAAACCACGGTAAGACAAATTATATAGTAGAGATAGATAGATAGAGATATATATATATATATATGTATGTATATGTATAAATATAGATATAGATAAATATATATATTGTAAGTCGAAAGACGTTTGTATGGTTTTGGGCCGGTTTTGTGTATGGACTGGACTAATTTTCTATACAATGAGTTTAGCAGCTCTCGTTAGCGTTTTAAAAAATAAGTCTACCGCCTGGATGCTCTTATTGGGCCGTAGTCCGAACAACCGTCAACAATGAATACCGAGCCAGATCCTCAAAACTAGCATTCCTCCATCAGCGGGCCCAGCCCCGACGGCTTAGCGTCCTTCCCACGCCAACCTCCCCACCCCACCCACGCCCCTCCCGATCCAACTCAGCAGCAATTATTATTCCCGTCGCGAACCCCTCTCCCCATTTACCAACCCCCTGCTCCGAACGCCCAAAGCTCCCGAGCCATCCGCATCCAGAGCTCCAAACCCTAGGCGCGGCGAGGCAAGGCGCGGCGAGGGAGAAATCATGGATCCCGATGCAGTGGCCAAGGCGTTCGTGCAGCACTACTACCAGACCTTCGACTCCAACCGCGCCGCGCTGGTGGGGCTGTACCAGGACGGCTCCATGCTCACCTTCGAGGGCGAGAAGTTCCTCGGCGCCGCCGCCATCTCCGGCAAGATCGGATCCCTCCCCTTCCAGCAGTGCCAGCACAAGATCGACACCGTTGACTGCCAGCCCTCGGGGCCCCAGGGCGGCGTCCTTGTCTTCGTCTCCGGCACCATCACCTTAGGCCCCGGCGAGCACCCCCTTAAGTTCTCCCAGGTCTGCGCCATCCCTCCCCCTCCACCCCCCCCCCCACCCCACCCACCCACACACCCACCCTCCTGTTTGGTTCTAGTACGTGCTGATCTGATCCTATTAACTGGTGGTTACTGTTGCGATCCTGCGTTTGGTCCCAATTCACAATCCGACGGCACGGCCTTCCCTGGAAGTGGAAGGCTCTCGATTTGTTGATTAAAATTGTTTGCCTTTCCTGTTTGGGTTCGGTCAATCTTCTCGCTTAGCCTTATCTTAATCATTAGAGGGTAGTACTTGATTGCTTAGTATAGTTGGGTACTGGGTAGTACTTTCTGGGCTGCGAGCCTTAGGTCGGAGATGTAAACTGTGAATTGTGACATTTAGGGTGTGTTTGGTAGACCGGGCCACCTCGAATTCACTTTCCCACTTGAGATATCTGACCTCATACAAGCTTGCCTGAGATTTTGTGGTGTGTTTGGTAGACCAGGTGGGCTGAGAAAAGCTGCACTTATACTCTGTTTGGTAGCCCGTATCGGGTGAGATTGGCCCAAAAACCGAGGAATTACAGAACAGTCCAAATGTTTACACAAAGGCCCCTAAACAGAGACAAAAGAAGCAATCAGGCCCTCTTCTCCACCACACTGTGTGCTGGGAGCTGTTCGTTGCCGGTGACGAGCGGTGGTAGGTGGTTGACGAGGCGGCGCGACATGCTGCTGTTGCTGCCTCTATGGGCGGATGAGGAGCTAGGGGCGGCGTCGGGGGTGGCCAGCGCATCGGCGGGAGACGAGGAGGGCGGCGTCGGGGCGGCCAGCGCGTCGAGGAGAACGGGGGAAAATCAGGAGAGAAATGGGTTGGGGTCGAGTGGGGGGAGGGGTGGCGGGCCCGCAGGTGCTACAGTGTATTGCGGGATGGACTCAGCCCGGGTGATTTGAGCTCCTCTCCTCAGCCTGGCTGAGAGCCCTTTTCGGGGTGAGGTGGGCACTGCTGAGATGGCCTGACCCGAGCGGCTAACAAACTCCCAAGAGGCCTCTTAGCTAGGTTGGGGAGAGAATATTTGGGTTCCCCCGGTCTACCAAACACACCCTTAGAACTCTGTCTTGGAGCGCTCGAATCTTCCATGGATCTCCTTTTTTGTAGTTATATTGTTTCCTTGTAATGTTTTCAGATTTACTTGAGGTAGTTGGCGTGTAGTTGAGAAGATCTGTTGAATTTTTAATCCAGGTCCCTACTTTACTATTCCTGGAATTGTGAATCTGACGAGAGCTGTTACTGACTCTATATAATGGATATTGTGGTACTGACCCATCTTTTCTGATTGCTTCAAGTTGTGACAATTGAAGTTGAATTTTCTGTTTGTTGCATCTAGTCAGTGTTGTATCTCGAAGTTTGATCTTTCATTGAATTTTGACTCAGTCTACCTCAATTGAAAATTCAATTTGTTACCTAATACTGATTTGCTGCTGTTTTGTGCTGAGAATATATACTATGTCTTGCTCTGTTGCATCAGTACTTAATCTTTTGTATGACATCTAGACCATTTTTGCATGATTTCTACACTAGTAGATCAAGTTTTAATGTGATGGTATTGTTTTTTCCTGACAAAGTAATCTGATGTCCGTGATACTTAGTTTTTCTTTGTGCTGGAGTAATTTGAGAAATAAGATGCTTTACATTTTTTTCTTGTTCACTTGATCTAGAGACATTGGAAGTTACACAAGTGGATTGTGCTTGTATGCATGAGGCAGATGGTAGATTTAGTTCTCTATTGATCTGAAATAATATGAGCTTTTGTCTTCATAGTGTTACAAAATACGAACACAGGATTTATTTTTTCATGTTTTAGAAAGAAAGTGCTACATTAACAAGTCCCATGTAAAAACTTGGAACAGTCTGTTTGAAAGTATTAGATTGGGGTGGTGTACCAACAGTGATGTTTCTGCTAGAAGTTTCACTGCCTTCGGATTCATCACTTCTGTGTTCACTTACAATCAGGTGGTTAGAAAAAGCAAACGGTATTATCCTTTATGTTGACTAGACTGTTTCGGAAATGCATGGGAACAGTTCTATACAATGTCAGAAAGTCAGCTGTTATGTTCTAACAGTGTACATCTTGTATTGTTTAGGCTATGCAAAGCTTCCTGGTAATCAGTATGTGAGCATATGTATCTGTATTTGGACTTGTCAGATACAGTAAAATTCTGCTCATTTGGTTAGATGATATTGGTGGTCTTTTCCAATAAAAAATTGTATAGATCTCATCTTGGCCCTGACTTTAACCACTTCATGTTGTATGATAGTTATGGAGCATTTCTAGAAGAACAGTGCGGCTATTAGAGGGTTCTTGATTGCCTTGATTGATGACTGGTCCTTTACACCTCTGAAATTCACATCTGTCTCTGTCTTCACTCTGTTTGCACGAATATTATTAGGACTGTTTGTATTTCTGATTGGAGGCGTGTATCTCATTGGGTTGAGAGGGTCCATGGAAATTTTCTAATCTCAAGGGAAATTATCGCAGTTGACGACCATATAAGGATGTATAGTGTTTTCTAACCTTGTTATCCACTGTATCTGCAGATGTTCCATTTGCTGCCGGCTGGAGGGTCCTTCTACGTGCAGAACGACATGTTCCGGCTGAATTATGGTTAAGGAAGGTCGGTCGCTCTCGCAACAAAGAACTGGTTCAGGGATTTATGTTGAAATGATGTTCTGAATGGTGCTGTAGACGCTTTGCTTGTTTGTCAACTTGTGCAAATTATTGCAAGAAATTGCCAGACTCTTGATAGGCATCTGCCAGCCTTTTCTCTCTTATGTGTGGCTGAAGTGTAGCCATGCTGTCCATGCTTGGGTAACACTTTCTCTAGAATGTTGATGTAAACCTTTGAAGTATTATCCATGCGTGGCATCGTTGCTTTTGTTTTGTGACCAATTAAGTTTACTTTGCTGCCCTTGAATTTCTCCCCTGGCGATCAGAACTGGGGATGTTATGTTGGATCGAGACTGCATTCGCACCCAGAATGGATTTCTTTAATTTACGCTTATATGCTGGCTGTTGTCATAATTTTTTGGACGAAACAACAGACGTGATCCTACTTTATAGTATCTGATCACTCTTAACGCCATCATTACAGGTTTAGCAATGCATGACGTGAAATAATGTGCTGAAGAACCTGACGAGTCATTGAAGTCGCCTGATGGAACATGCAGTGGAGTGGTTTAAACAGACGCTGTCTGCCTATCTGCACTTGTTCATCCTCTGCTGTTAAAATAGCTACAGTTATCGACGTCAGACAGATTAACATGAACCCCAACCAAGGCCGTCGTCTTGCCCAGCTTGTCCTGTGTTGCGCCACTGCCAATTCTCTACTTAAGTTCGGTATTTTGGGCGAATTATAGATACGAGCCTACGACCGCACGTAGGTGCGGGAGGCCAGGGCCAGCCTTGGCAGCAGCAGGACCGTGGGAGGTCGAGGAGGGCGGCGTGGACGACGGCGGCGGCGTTAGGGTTAGGGTTTTAAAAAGGGGAAATGTTACGGGAGAAGTACGGGGGTAGGCTGAGGAGGGGAAAAGGGGAAATGTTACGGGAGGAGAAGTACGGGTAGGCTGAGGAGGGGACTCGCGCGGCTGAGTTTGACCGTTTGAGCCTATCGTATTATATGGACAAGGAAACCCAGCGGGGCCACACAACAGACGCACATAAATGGCAGGACGCACCGTATCGCCTGCAGATCATCACGCTTAAGCTTTTAAAGAATTAGATATATTTTGGTTGATATATAGAACGAGATGGAGAAGGTACAGATAAAACATCTTACACATGTGAAACCTTATCTTACGTACAACGACTTGTGATGAGGTTTCTTAATCTGTCATGCAAACCGTCAAAAAATTGGATGACATGCTTTTCATGCTTAAGTTTTTTTTATTTTATATTGCATGTTTGTAAGAAACGGCAAAAACATGTGTAAGAGCAACTCTACTCCTTGGGCGTTCCCTTCCCGAAATTTGCCACTATTTAGTGCCGGACGGAGATAGTCTTTGGCCTGGGAATGCCTAGGTTTCCACTCATGTTTCTAGGCCGAGTTTCCGTATTTGGTTAAAGTTCAATCAAACTCGGCAAATTTTGGAAGAATATAGACAATTTTCATTAATAGCGGGCGAATTCATACATATTACAACAAATTCGGACGAACACCCGAGTTCTGACTTCATTAAGCTAAAAAAAACTTAAAAACGGCCGAGGCCAAGGCCGATGCCGATGCCGTCGGATGCCGCTCACATGCCGAAGTTACGGTAGAAGCATGTGTACCCGGGGTCCGCCTTGCCGTCGTCATCGCTCGGCGGCTGCGGAGGCCACGAGCTGCCCTGGCCGGTGTCGCCATAGGATGGGACGAGGGGCCGGCGTCGTCGTCGTCATCGAGGACGATGAGCGGTGCGTCCTGGTAGGCGAGCTCGTGGCGAGCCCTGGCCTGGCGCTCGGCCTCCTCCTGGTGGTGCCAAACTCTATTGGCCTCCTCGTGCTCCCAGTCCGCCCTGGACCAGGGGAGGACGTCCGGCTCCGGCATCGGCGGCGACATGTCCTGCAGAGAGCGCTCCATCGCTCCATCAGCGGTGGCGGCCTCCCGCTTCACTGGCCGAAGTGCCTCGCCGCTGCCTCGCGGCGACTGTGTCGGTGCAGAGTCGGACGAGCGCGAGGCCGACGCGGCAGAGGACGAGGAACTGAGGCTGCCCATCCTCCTCGGCAGCCAGTTTGCCGGAGGGGCGCGCCTCGCCCTTGCAGCGGGCGCCTGCGAGCGCGGGAAGCCCAGCCTCGGGCGATTGCCGGCGTGGATGTGCTCCAGGACGGCGGTGAGTGTTCGTCCTGGTGCACTCCACCATCGACGGCGCCCCGCCGTGTTGTTGCGCTTCGGCGGCGAGCCGAGATGTCCTTCGTGGACGGCGAGCTCCCGATTTCGCTGCTCGATGTAGAACACTGCTCCCAGTAAACTAAGTTACCGGGGTCTTAAGCGAGCTCCGGGTCCTTCATCGCCGTGATGGCGGCTTGGATCTCCTCCACCATCTCGTCGTCCTTTGGCACTGGCGACACCGGCACGCCGCCGCCGTTGAGCTTCCAGCCGGGTGGGCACCAAAAGTCCGACGGCGCCATGTAGCTGGCATCGTGGAGCATCTGGTCCTCCCACGGCTGGAGGGTACGCCGGCCGAAGCCGTTCGCCGCCGCGGGGTCGTCTGGGTACCTCTCCACCATTTCTTTCGCTGAGAGCTTCTTCTTCTTGCTGGAGGTGGAGTTCGTGGGGAATGGGGAGGAGAGTGTGTGCTGTGAGCCGTCGAGGGCGCCGGCTTTTATAGGCCGAAATGGGCGGCGAAGGCGGGAGGGGTGTAGCGGCGTGAGCGAGAAAATGGGAAACGACGGGAAGACGAGGCGGCGGTGGTACGCCATTACGGCGACGTGTGGCCGACATGTGGCCGACGAGACGGGCAGTCATTGCCCGGCGGTCCGTCGCAGGAGCAGAGGCGAAGGAATGACGATAACTCGGCTTGTAGTCACTGACAGGGCGGGGCCACTAGCGAAGCCATTTTTTTTTGCCGTTTTCACTTCGTCCGAGTGCATTCACAGTATCCCGCGGCCTGGGACCCCTGACAAAATTTGGGCCAAATAAAAATGGCGTCCTTTGGCGTCCGGATGAAAAATTGGCCATGGGACAGGCTGCTGGGAACCCGAGTCAACACGGGCTACAAAATATCGTAGGAAGGAAGGGGCCCTTGACTGATCTCTGTACGCGCTTCCACACTCCCAGCACCACATCGCCAGGCATATTAGTCTAATTGATCCAGCACAGTCTCAGTTACAGCTTGACAGGTCCTTCATTTTCACTCTCCTGTTCAACGCGGAGCATAGTAACAAGATACTATAGTAAGCAAAGTCACATTCAGGCATACAGACGCATGCACATGAACCCAAATAAATAGGTTTAGATACAAGACGGTACTTGAAAAGTTCTACAGTAACTGAATTTATTGATTCTTCTGACAATAAATAGCAGAGTCCGTGTTGTTTCTTTGGAAAATAAAAAACGTTGACCCCGAGGAACGATCCCTCACGGGCTAAAAAACGTTGACCACGAGGGATCATTTCCCGAAGGTCAACGTTCTCTTGAAAATATACAACCACTAATTTCTGTAGGTAACAGGAGAGAACATCTCCCCAATTAGCAAGCATGAAGCCCAGCTGGGTAAAACCAGATGGCTAACACCGCAGGTTTGGACCTTCTGTTGGAGCTCTAGACTTGTAGCTAGTATATAGTCGTCCAGCATGTAATCACATTCTCACTCCTTCTCTGCCTCTGAGACCAACCAGTTTCTCACTTTCTTCTGTGGAGGTCTCTATAATTTTCATCATGAGCAGAAAAAACACAATGAATGGTCAGAGAACAGTCGAAACATTGTGCATGTATATGCATTCATGGTTTTCCCAGTCCCAGCTATTTTTTAGATCAACAGGGGCCTCGCCCCCGGTTCCTCTGATAAATCAACGAATTCTGATTGCAGGTCTCAGACATCACGCATCATGCGAGTCTTAAGTTTTTGTTGACCAGTCCCAGATTCTTAAAAAATGTTTAGTTACTCGTATCGAATATCAAGTTAGGTTTTTCTCCGAGACTTAAATTTTGGATCAATTAGTTTTCAAACTAACCTCATTTTGGGTGAGATCAGCCACCTTAGTCATCAGTTTGCTCTGCAAAAATAAAATGGAGAAACTCTTAAACTTCGTGCATATATTACGTACAATGCATGGATAAACATTGCAATTAAATTATAATGCTAGTCCACTATATTTATTCTAGAATGTTATAGATATAAAAATATTGCTGACCTTAATAACTGTCAAAGTGTCAGTAACAATTTCCTCAAAATGCCTTAGTTGAGCAATGCTCATCTCGTTAACATCTAACTCCAGGGACCTGAAATTTTAAAATGTAATGCAAAATATATAATCTTAGGCAGAGAATCAACTCAGGTGTATGTGTGATCATTAGTTACTTACCATTCAGCAAAGTGATTTAACTCAGATACTGATTCCGGAGCTGACTGCTTATTCAGATCAATCTGTGCAAACAAGATATAGAAATTAAAAGAGCAAGGTTGATTCAGCCATGCAAGCAGTTAAGCAAAATATGATTAGATGTTCAGAACATATGATCTGGATGCTGCGGCAAGGTTGATTCAGCCATACATGCATTATACTCCGTATAAGATAGGGCAGATTTGTAGATTGGAACAAAACATCGATACCATGGTTACAACTTTTACTAGCATTCTAGGCTTCCCTGGGTTTACTAGATACTGTATTTAATTAGCCAAGAAAATGGACCCGTCCAAGTTTGAATTCAAGCCCAGAAATTAGACTCTGTCTGGTTGCCGAAATAAATGTAGAATTTACTTTGAAATAAGTTCTGGTCTACTCAACATTCTCTAGCTAATGGAAGTAATACATGCTCTGTAATTAAAATGTTTGTTGTCCCCTGATCAAGTGGCTTAAATCTGGAAACCTTTCTTGACCGTTAAATCTAGAAACTGAATATATGAGTCTTTGTGGAAGAAAGGAATAGAGTGTTAAAATTAATGAGCTTTGGCCCTTGAGAATATTCAGAAATTCCCTAATAAATCGCATAGGAACGTGTATGTGACAGTAGGTGGAGGTGTCTTTAGCCCCACATTGCTAGTGGAGGGGGAGGAAGACCTCCTTATGTAGTGGAGTCTTAACATTCCACTTAGCGATGGGATAAAGAGAGAAAGAAAACACAACACACGCGCACTCGCTTGCATCGATGGTCTGTGGCCAAGGTGACAGGGGCTTGTGACACGCGCAAGAATGGTCCACCGAAATCCGGTCCCTAGACTTGCAGGGGCGTGGCCTCCTTTTGTCATTTGGATTTTTGGTTTCTTGGCCTTTAAGTCTAGAGTTGGGAAACTTGGTTGATTTAGATTATGCTCGAGAAACCGCAGAGACACATCTATCGGCCACCACAAAAGAAACATCCACCGACCACCACCACAAAGGACTCACAAAACCGAGCTAGGGTTTTGCCTCCTCTCGCTATTAGGGTCGCCATTGTAGTCTACTCCATCCCTGTGAGACCGTGGCACATGGCTTAATAGGATTGATAGTATACCCATAACAACAAGTTGCAACTTCTTTTCCGAAAGCTCATTCAAAAAAACCTCCAGGTTAAGCATGCTTGGTCTAGAGCAATTTGAGGATGGGTGACCGGCCGGGAAGTGGGTACCGGGTGCGCATGAGTGAGGACAAAATGCACATAAAAGACTAGTGTTGGTCTGTGGAATTAGTCCAGAGATCCAATTAAGATGCCAGCAGTGATAGCCACCGGTCCGAAGAGGCCGGGGTGTTACAAGTGGTATCAGAGCCGACCCTCGTGGTTACATGGGCGTGTGCGGGATCAGTGGCGAACATGTGAAGCATGGCGCGTGTGGCCCAGAGTGGACACGGCGTAGCACATGTGCCGGCACTAGACGCATAGACGAATGCCAAGAGGGGACGTTTCTGGCTTGTGGTTGATCGATGAGGTCGTCGTTCTTCTAAGGGTGGGTGTATGTGACATCCTGGCGCATGACTTAATAGGACTGATAGTATATCCATACCAACAAGTTGCAACTTCTTTTCTGGAAGCTCATTCAAAAAGAACCTCCAGATTAAGCGTGCTTGGCCTGGAGCAATTTAAGGATGGATGACCGACCAGGAAGTGGGTACCGGGTGCGCACAAGTGAGGACAAAGTGCACAGAAAAGACTAGTGTTGGTCCGTGGGGTTACTCCAGAGATCCTATTAAGCTGCCAGAAGTGACAGCCGCCGGTCTGGAGAGGCCGGGGTGTTACAATCCCAAGTACCAGCAAGCACAGGTGAATGAGAGAGCAATTCTCTGAAACATGACTCACTGCTTTCAAAGTATCGCGGGCTAGTATTGACAAGCCTAAGGAACTATGTCTAATGATGACCAGAGAAAGTTCGAAGAAGCCAATACTATCTTGAGAGGATGCATTCTTAGTGTTATTGTTGCTAGCACAAGAACTACTCCCGGGTCGCTCCTCTCCCGGGCGACTCCGGAGGCACCATCCCCCAACCCTAAAATGCCATCGATCTTTGATCCCCGGCTGCCACTGTCGTCGATGCTGGCAGCGGTGGCGGCACCCTCGCCGTCGAACCACGGAGAGCAGGAGAGGTGCAATCGGTGGTGGCACACGGGGGTGGTGCGGCGGTGCACTGCCGTTGTGGTCATCGGCCATCAGGCGCGTGATCTGGACTCCAGTTGGGACACGATCTAGGCCTCTGGGCTACGATCTGGACCTCCGGTTGGGCCACGATCTGGGCCTCCTAGGCCTTGATCTAGAACTCTAGATTGGGCTACTGTTGTGGGGGGTTTCGTGCTCTTGCAAACGTGCCTTTGTGATATATTTTTTGCTGCCTTCCTGCTGGATTTTGACTGGCAGCATGGGAGATATGAGTCTTGCGAATAATGGAGGTGGTCCTAGGGTTTCTCTCATGCCAAGACGAAGATCTACTTATTGTCTGACACCATTGATCTTAGAGGAATGGCGAGTTTCGGAAGGCTCTGTCGACGATCTCCCTTGGGCGTCTCATGCCTGGAGTTTGATGGATCAGATGGTATTCGGTTATGCGCACCCGTGCATTTTTTGATCGTTTGGTTTTAGAGGGAGTGTTGCCAAGCTCTGCTATTTGTTACCGGCATGGTTCATGTCTTTGATGATCCATAGTGAAGTGAGATGCGGAGAATTTCACGAAAGCAGATACATGAGGGATAGCGATGGTGGTTTGAATCTTTGTGGCGATGAGAAACTGTCTTGGTGATATATGACTCGCAACAGCGACTATCAGTGGGTGCGAAAATATATGATAAGTTAGGAGACTTACCTTGCAGGTAAAACACAAGGTCTGTCCTTCATTGGTTGTGTCTGGCAATAGCCTTGTTGAAGCATTGTTTTTGCGGGCAAGGATTTTCTCCAGCGTGAAAACCTAGATCTTTGATCGAGCAACGATGGCTCTTGTGCACTGTTTCTTTCTTGGAAGCGTCGCTTTTGGAGGTGTTGGACTTCTAGTATTGTTTTAGTGGTGTTAGTGTTTATGGTACTAGGATGGGATCGATGTAGCAGGACTATGTAATTCTCCTTCTGTCTTTTTAGTTGTGTGCATCTGTAATGCCATTAGAGCAATGCGTTGTTTCATAGGTTGGGTCTAATTGGTATAACTTTTCTATATTAATATATTCTCCTTATCAAAAAAAATATGTGTGATGTATATGCACATAGAAGACATGAATGAACTCCTAGATGCACCGAATGCTAAACTTGGTGCAACCTATGCAGGTAGCAAACTGTACATCATGAAGAGCTTTCATGAATACAAGATGGTGCACAGCCGATCTGTACTTGCACAAGCTCATGTGATACAATGTATTGGAAGATATCTAGAACTCCCGAAGTGTACCTAACTCAACAAATTTTGTGGTTGGATGCATTATGGCAAAGTTTCCCCTTCATGGAGGAACTTCGCCACAACTCTCAAACACGAGCGACAAGAGATATCAGTTAAAAACTTAATAGCGTCTCTTGATGTTGAGGATAATACTTGGGCAAAGGACACCCGTGAGAAAGGAGGCGAGGTCCAGTCTAGCCGCATAATAATTCCTACATCAATAACAAAGGAAAAAAATAAGCATGTCAAGAATGCTACCTTCAAGAAGAAGAAGGTGAATAAGACCGACCTAGGTTGCTTCACATGTGGAGAGCTCAGGGACTTTTCCTATGAATTCCTAAATCATGCATATCACAGAGAAATATGGTTCTAAGAATGTCAACGTTGTGACTGCTAGCAATACCAATGGGTATCATAATTTATCTACTATGCTTTTAGTATTTCTATCCCCATGTTGGTGGACTGATATATGTGCTAATATTCATGTGTATGCTGACATATCTATGTTTAATTATCATGAGGCCGCACTGGATTCCTCTGTCCTAATGGAGAATGGTCCACATGCCTTGGCATTTTTGATTTGAAGCTTCCTTCAGATTATATCGTGCAACAAGTCCCGAATATCAACAAAAATCGTATTAGCATCTCACCTCTATGCAGAGATGTGATTAAGGTAGCTTTAGAGTAGAATAAAGTAGTTGTGTCGAAGCATGGATAACTTACTGGTAAAAGCCATGAGTGTGAGGCGTGTTCTGCTTTTATCTTTCATATTTTGCAAATAAGTTAGTGAACCATATTTTTGGAAATATTAATGCTGATGGGAGTGTTTCACATTCTCATTTATGTCATGTTAATTAAGGGTTAATGTCTTGTATATCTAGTATAAGCTTGATTCTAAATTTCACCATTGACAAAGGTTCTAAATGACATAGGTTTATACAACTATAGCAACCTTGGAAGCCTCACACGATAACCGAAGAGAAAAACTTGGCACCTCCAGAACTCGTACATTCTGATATATGTGAGGTGAATGGTGTGTTTACAAAAGGTAGAAAGATATATCTAATGATGTTAATTGATGATGCAACTTGATTCTTCTATGTTTATTTGTTGCAAACTAAAGAGAATGCTTTAGACTACATTAAAATCAATACTACTATAGTTGAAAGTCAATTAGAGATAAAGATCAACCATCTTAGATCGGATCATGGTGATGAGTATTTTTTCCAAAATATCTTATGAATAGGAACACAATATTATTCATCAAAGGATGCCTCCATATTCACCTCAATTAAACAGGATTGCCAAGAAGAAAATCGCACGTTGACTAACTTGGTAAATGTCATGTTGGACACTAATGATTTGTCTAAGATATGGTGGGGAGGCTTTATTGACTTTATTCCATGCCCTGAATAGAGCTCCAAACAAGAATAAATAAAAAACTCCTTATGGAGAGTGGTTTGGGAGAAAACTATCACTTTCTTATTTGTGCACTTAGAGTCCTTGACTACATTCAACACAACAAACTTCCAAAAAGGCAAGCTTGGACAAAAAAATGAGATTGCGTATTTCATGAGGAAATATTCATGGATCATACTGATTTTGATTGTTTGAGCTGGAAGGAAATATTGAGTCAAACCGATGATCGTTATCAGGTGAATTTATTCCTATTTAAAATAATAAAATGATATTTAAGAATTATATACTATCTAAATCATGGTGTTATTATTTGACTAGATTTGACATCTATCATACTAGCACCATCAGGAGGAGAGGGAGGAAGGCGACCGAGAGATGACAGACGTACTAGGAGGCAATGAGCAGACCAACCATGCTCGAGAGAAATAAGTGGTGCACCCAGAAATATACGTTTTAAGGTGCATCACCATGTTTTGCCTACATGCCAATTGGGATGAACCTATCTATGGGTCAGTTTGTATCAGTTTGACTCAAACCGAGTCGGTTGAGGCAAAATAAGGATGGTTTTGGGTCTGGTCTTTGTGGAGGATGCCCCACCCTCTATAAGTACTCATGAGGCAGCCACAAATAGGGTTAGAACACATTTAGATTAAACCAATACTTGTTTCATTGAACTTTTTAAGCATTCATCTGGAATTATATATTTCATTTTGATTCGATCGGGAATATTTACCATACCTCCACTTTGCTTCGATCTAGAGTTTAGTACTAAAAGTTCTCGTATTTTCTGTTGTTCTATTGGGAATTGGTAGATTGCAAATGCTTCATGGTCAGCGGCTTACGTGCGCAAGTGTGTGAAGTTGCGAATACCATTTAGGTTGAGATCTGTTGCATTGGCAACGGGGGAACAACTCATGATTCAGAGCATCCCACAAGTTATCATCCATCCACTACATAGTGCTCAACGAGAAGATCGGGCCATCCCTTATCATCAAATAACACCATGATTTAGATAGTATATTTAAATACTATCACTATATTATTTTCAACTAGGAATAAATTCACCTGATAATGATCATCAGTTTGACTCAATATTTCCTTCTATCTCAATCAGTCAAAATTAGTATGATTCATGAATAGATCCTCATTAGTATTTCTAGGTTATGGTTAGTGGTTAAACCCAGGGTACGTCATATGCATGTTGATACCGAAAAGAATTTTGAGTTGTAACATTACTCAAGAATATGATTTTTATGAAAGATATGCATAAGGTTGTTAGAATTTCCTCTAGGATTTTTTAACCTAGTACATCTTGTGTGTATTTTGAACAACTATATGAGGAAGTCATTGAGAAGGATTTCAATGAAACTCCTGTTAGGAGTAAGAGAAAGATGATTCAAAATCCTTTGGGAAAGATTTTATTGTGTATCTTGTGGATGATTTCCTAGATCTTTTGTAAAGGCATATGCATCTACAGATGAAGCTGATTAAAAGAAGCTGTTCTGAGTGAGATGGACTCAATTCTTTTTGATCAATGGCAGAGCTAGGGTAGATCCAAAGGAGGGACCACCACTTTTAGTGAAGTATTTCCTTATAAATGGGCCATTTTCCCCACCCTAGATCTTAAAAAAATGCTTCTGCTAGCCTTTTTAGCCCACTTGCCACACCCATGTGAAATGGGCCCAAAAGCTCCGCCATTATTTCTAATACAATTTTAGAACTATGTGAACAACCCTATGGTTATAAACCTGTGGGTTGTAAGTGGGTGTTCAGAAAAAAGCTTATGTCTGATGGTACTATTGATAAGTACAACACAACTTTAAGTTGTAGCTTAGATTATTATTATCACTACCATTTTTCATGGGTTCATATATGAAATTTAACAAGATGTCCATGTTAACTTGGTGAACATCGATGCTAGGATTGTATGATAACATTGTTATAAGTGGCTTGACCTCGTTGTAAAAATAGGAAACTAGATAGTCACTTCTATGAATTATGCTATAAATATCACCGTGTTAACCTCCAATAATTCTAAAAACAACCTTAAGCATCTACGTTGAATTAGTTTTACCCACTGCAATCAATTTTTTGATATACTATCTTATTCTAGCTTTTGATGCATCCAAAATACACATAATTTTATAACTCAGTGTTGAATATTCTTGTAATTAATTTCTTCATACTAAGTTATACTAAATTCTTCGCATATATTTCATGCTTATCGAGTTTTCTATTTCAGATGTGAGCCTTTGATGAGTCCACTTGTACTCATATATATTTCCTTGAGTTTAACCCAAATAATTTCAGATTCATCCAAGGTTATCCCATTATAATCTACTATTTTGTAGACTTTTTATTGTATTTTATGGATTTTAGGTGGCTTGACTTATAACGTTGGCTGGAGCCAAATTGGAACAATTTTGTTGAAGTTATAAACAACAAATTTAAGATTGTTGGAGTACTTTTTATATGGAGGTACAAAATATATTCTAATAGATACAACATATAGATATTATGAGGCTCGTCAGTAATATGATAATCCTCATTTCATGTTTAGATGGAAATTTTGAGGCTGAAATACTTAACCTTGTGCCAGTCAGAACTAAAATCAAGCAATGATATGGCTTCATGTTGCCATACGGTCATACCATAATGTATGTGATGCTATCAAGGGAAGTGCAATATTTTCTTGTCTTAGCTCCAATAGGGTTTCGTATGATGCGTGGGATCCTGAGTATATGGGGAACATAGTGAGACAATCTACATCACATGCGAGACCTTTATGGAAAGAGCGGAGGAGGATCAACGAAGCAAAGAGTTAGCTTGGTATTTATGTTCTTTTACAAGCCGTAGTTGTTCCTAATAAACAAAGCACATACCATTCTCCACCACATCATGTCAAGAAGCATTGTGCGGTTGTGCCTATATTATCGACCTACAAGAGACATCTTGATGGGAGAGCCAAGGAGAAGAAGAGAACCACCTTGGGCACACCACCATCACCATTCTATTGGTTCCACCATCTACATCTGCATTAATGCCTTCATCGCTTCCTCTCCATTCATCATCATGCATGGCCTCCATGATAGTTGTAAATACTTCAACTCCCTTTAATGCATTTATTATTTGAGTGATTAATGGTTGGTTCGAGGTTGTAGTAATATAGTATATTATGTAAATTCATGTCATGGTTAATTGTTGGTCTCTTGTGTGTTCTCCCTTTATGTTATTCACATTGATATCTTCATAGGATCATGTTTTGTCTAGGGATATATGGTTATTCGCGTCTTCCTAACCTTAATCTCTTTCATGATTGTACATGTCTTTAATATCATGAGGGATACAATTGCATTTCCCAATTATACATTGGGAGGTAACATTATTTGAGAAGCCTCCTCATGTGTAGTAGAGTGAGGCCACTCATCTCTAAAGTAGTACTTGTGAAGCCACCTCCACTTGGGTAATTCTTATGGCAAGCCCATTTCAGTTTTTATCCTTTAGTTTAATTTAGTTTGAAGTTTACTTGTTCACTTTTAGAGCCCACTAGTTGTTGATGAAGTATATTTCCAAACTATGTTTGAGTGCGAGCTTAGCTACATTAAGCAACAATCATAGTAGTGTGAAAGATACTAGCTATCATTTCCTCATGTGGTTCGATAAACTTGGGACACAACCCCTTTGGAAGGGTACTAGGGTGATCTATACACTAACTTCACCGTCCTTCGTTTCTACTAGTTCCTGTTGTTTTTCCTTATTTACATGTTAGACCACAATTCCCATATACATCACACAATGAGTTGATCCAACTTAGAGAGAAGAAAATCCACTTTTGGTGCTTCAAATTTATAGAAGTTCAATTTTGCTCCGAAAACTTCTATTTAGACCAAAAATGAACCTTGAATTCTCAAAAAGTTCACATCCCGTTTGACCTAATAAATTAGTGATGTGACCTGCCCAATTGAGTATCCCTCTTAAATCTTGCTCGTTCGCTAGCTGCATGTGCATTCCAACTTGAAGAAGGAGCATGGCGGCAAGGATTTTACATAGGATTACTTGAACGAGCGTGATGATAACATCGAGCTTGGCCTCAATCCGTGAGAGCGGGGGATATGCTAAGGAGATAGGGGCGTGGGCGAGCGGGGTTATGCATGACGTGGGGTCTCCATGGCAACGCCCATAGTTGATGGGGTTTAAGGGAAGAGAGGAGCGCTGGTGGATTCGTTGGCTAACAAACAAGAAGAGGGGTCATGATTTACCCAGGTTTAGGCCCAAGAGGGAAAAACCAACTCCTACTTGTCTGTTCTTGATTGATAATGAAGATTATAAGGTTGCCGTGATGGCTATGGTGTAGACCGGATCTTTCCTAGGGAAGATTGTGTGTGAATTTGAGATAGCCTCCTCGACGGCCCCTCCCAACCTTTATATGAGAGGCTGGGTCTTAGGTACCATGACCGAGTCGGTTACAAGCTAAGGGCTAATCCTAGAACTTCCTAAGCTTGGGATTTGTCGTGATAGTATCACGGCATATGCCATGGGTAGGCTAAAGTTGGGGCCGGTGGACGTGGAGGAATCCGAGGAGGGATGATGCAGTCAAGACCACACTCGTAAGAACAAAGAGAAACACGTTGTATCCAGGTTCGAGGCTCTCATGTTGAGATAACACCTCTACCCCTGCATCTAATCTCATATAATCTTGCCAGACTTGTGGCTACAATGGTACTCCTTGAGTTGTATCTACTATGCCTCTATCTAGATCTCTCTATCAGAGTGGAGGAGAAAGAAGGTGAGCTCCTAGCAATCAGAGAGGAGAGGAGCCATTCAGGGGCCTCGCTTGTAACGATCCCCCTGGTGCTCCTTATAAAGGGGAGCCCAGGGGACAAGACTTGTTCCTTACGATTGGCATCTCTGTAGCATATTCCTAGCATCTTATGAGATGCTCAGCATATGCCTTCGCATCTCTGGAGATGCCTGGCATATTCTCTAGCATCTTCTTGGATGCCATAGGAATATTCCATATAGCATGTGTCAGTCTCCATGGGCATCCCAAGACTAGTACGATACTTGTGGAGCCTGTCCTGGCTCGGTGGTACATGGATGTAGAGTTTTTTTGCATAGATGGATGTAGAGGTTGCGGGGTCATCCGAGGATGAACAATAAAGCATCCAGGGTGATATAACTCGACCTGGTGAAGTGAAACTCGGCCTGGGGAAGAAGTAACTCAGCCCGGAGGAGAAATGGGCTCAGACGGGCGAGGGTTACTGCCCGAGCCGAATTATCTTCAGCCCAGCCGAGTCCTTTTCTTGATTCGGCCCAAAGGAGAAAAAAGGAGCCCCGCCAGATCATTCTACTTTGGCCCAAGACGGACAGCATCCGGGGGAGCACCGCTGGGCGGTTTCCCGCGGTGGGCCGGGTAAAGCCTCTGTTGGCCCACCCGGGATGCGCAGGTGGTGCGACCTAAAGATGGAGCCCCACGGTGGGCCGAATTGCTCTTAGTCGGTCCACCCGGGTGACGCTGGTAGGGCGAGGTGGCGCCTACGGTCCAGCCCGCGATGGACTGAATCAGGCTGAACTCGGCCCCACCCGGGTGAAGTGATGATGCACCTAGGAGCTTGCGAGGTAGCGCCGAGGGACCTTGGCGAGGGTGTGCTGTCGAAGGAGTTCAGCGAGAGGAGCGTCTGGCGGGATCTTGACGGGAGTCCTGGCTGAGGTAAGGACGCGGTGGGCCGGCTAGAGTAATTCGGCCCAGCCGGTAAGTTGGTAATTCAGCCCATGGGGGGCAAGTTTGGTCCTGCAGCACTAGTATCAGGCAGAATTAAGTATAATTCGGCCCAGTAGTGCTTTTTCCTTTTTCTATTATTTCATTCTCTTTGTGCCTCATTTCTTTATTCATATATGTCTTTTCTCCACATATGTCTTTCATTAAGTCCTTCATTGTCGGGGGTGTACCCCCAGGTACCCGAGAGTTGGTGTATCGAGTTATTCGATACGGTGCTAGATTAGTCAATTAAGAGACATGAAATATAAACAGAATAAAGAAAAGGAGAAGAAAAGTGCACTTGGGCCGACTCAGCACCTATTTGGCCCAAGTGAGAAGCTTCCAGGATCAGCCTTGCATAAAGATGGGCCGAATTATAACCACCGGGGCCGAGTCAACCAGATGGGCGGAGTTAATCACCTTGGCCCACTGCGTCCCCACTTTATCCCGCCGAACGAACCTGCTGCCTCGTCACCGGTACCCGGCACCCTCCCGCCAAGCATCGCCAACGACCCTGCACACCGCCCACTCCCGCCAAGGTCTCGCGTGCCTCGGCAGCCCCGCCTCAGCGCCAGGAATCCCGCCTCCAACCCGTCTGCCGCTTCACCCGGATGGGCCCGCATCCCCTCTGTCCAGACCAACCCACCACGGGCTTGCGCAAAGGAGAGGCTCCCTTCCCCGGATGGGCCGACGAGGGATATGTCGGCCCACCACGGGCTGCAGCCACAGCAGGACGCTGCACCTCGGCTGGGCTCGTCTCAGGTTGGGCCGAATGATGGTCAACCTGGCCAGCCCATGTCAAGACCTCGGTTGGGCTGTAATTCAACTCGGTGGGCCCTTTTCTCCTGCAGATCGACCCAGGCCAAGTCAGGGGAGTTTGATTCGGCCTATCCACCCCCTGGGCCGAATCAGATCATCCCGGGAAGTCTCCTATCACCCAGACAACTCAGGAAATCACTTCCAACCTCAACAAGGACATGCCATCAACCCAGGACGAGCTCTGCAATTATCGTGTCAGTCTTGGGACACCCATGGCTCAGACTGACACATGCAGTAAGGAATATGCCTATGGTATCCAAGAATATGCTAAGGAATATGCCTTGGCATCTCCAAAGATGCCAAGGCATATGCTAGGCATCTAAGAAGATGCCAGGAATATGCTACACAGATGCCAAGCGTGGGGAACAAGTCTTGTCCCCTGGGCTCCCCTTTATAAGGAGCACCAGGGGGATCGTTCACAAGGGAGGCCCCGAAGGGCTCTTCCCCTCTCTGCTCAATAGGATCTCTCCTTCTTCTTCTTCCTCCACTCTCATAGAGAGATCTAGATAAATGTATAGGAGATACAGCTCAAGGAGCATGATTGTAGCCACAAGTGTGGCAAGATTATAAGAGATTAGATGTAGAGAAAGAGGTGTTATCTCCACATGAGAGCCTCAATCCTAGATACATTGTATTTCTCTTTGTTCATACGAGTGCGGTCTTCACTGCATCATCCCTCCCCGGATTACTCCATGTCCATCGTCCCCAACTTTAGCCTACCCATGGCATATGCCGTGATACCACCACGACATTTGGCGCCCACCGTGGGGCCTTTTAGTGGCGTTGGTTGGGTTTCTATCCGGACGGGAGCATCTACATCAACCTCTTCTTCATAGAGCTCCTGCAGCTCATTCAAGCGAACAGAGAACAGAGAGGTAAGCAGAGGGTCTCCAAGTCTGACTCAGCAAAGCAGGTAAGACTCAGCAAGAATGACTCAAACTCTTCTCCAAGCATACTATAAGTACCAGATAACTCAGCCAACAACATTCGATCCTTGACCTCGGGGAGAAAATAACTCAACCCGGGGACTAGCCAACGTATCCGTAGAATCATCCTTAGATGAAGAAAAACTTATGTTGATTTGGGTATGTATTTCACCAGCTTATTGATGATTCGGATAGAATTTGAGTCAGTATATTTATGCTTTGCATTAACCTTTAACACAGCTCACCAGCCAGATTATTGATGATTTAGATAGAATTTGAGTCAGTTTATTTATGCTTTGGATTAACCTTTAACTCAGCTCACCAGCTTATTGATGATTCAGATAGAATTTGAGTCAGTTTATTTATGCTTTGGATTAACCTTTAACTCAGCTCACCAGCCAGCTTATTGATGATTCAGATAGAATTTGAGTCAGTATATTTATGCTTTGGATTAGCCTTTAACTCAGCTCACCAGCCAGCTTATTGATGATTCGGATAGAATTTGAGTCAGTTTATTTATTCTTTGGATTAACCTTTAAATCATCTCACCGGCTTATCGAATATTCAGATATAATTTGAGTCAGTTTATTTATGCTTCGGATTAGCCTTTAACTCAGCTTAGTAGCTTATCTCTGATTCGGACTAACATTTGATTCAGCTTTCCAGGGTATATTATAATTCAGATTTGTATTCTGGTTCAGCCTACTAGCTTATCTCTGATTCGAACTAAAGTTTGATTCAGCTCGCCAGATCGCCAGGTTATGTTATGACTCGGATCGATATTGGACTATCTTGCCAGGTTATCTCATAATTCGGATGACTATTTGCCAGCATATCATATCTTGAATCTATATCTCGGATCTACATCTCGACTAACATATCTCAGCGATTAGCCCTATTATCATATCCCAAAGCTTTATCTCGGATTCATATCTCAGATCCATATCAAGGGCAAGTTGCCATCTTCTCATCAGATCAAATTGTATCTCAGAAAACAGATGACTCGGATTTGAGTCATATAACTCGGATTTTAAGCCAGATAACTTAGATTTGAGACATAAGTCATATTTGAGTAATATAACTCGGATGTAAACACAGATGATTCGGATTTGGAATCAGATGACTCAGATTTGAGTCATATAACTCGGATTTTGAGCCAGATAACTTAGATTTGAGACATAAGTCATATTTGAGTAATATAACTCGGATGTAAACACAGATGATTCGGATTTGGAATCATATGACTCAGATTTGAGTCATATAACTCGGATTTTGAGCCAGATAACTTAGATTTGAGACATAAGTCATATTTGAGTAATATAACTCGGATGTAAACACAGATGATTCGGATTTGGAATCAGATGACTCAGATTTGAGTCATATAACTCGGATTTTGAGCCAGATAACTTAGATTTGAGACATAAGTCATATTTGAGTAATATAACTCGGATGTAAACACAGATGATTCGGATTTGGAATCAGATGACTCAGATTTGAGTCATATAACTCAGATTTTGAGCCAGATAACTTAGATTTGACACATAAGTCATATTAGAGTAATATAACTCGGATGTAAACACGGATGATTCGGATTTGGAATCGATGACTCAGATTTGAGTCATATAACTCGGATTTTGAGCCAGATAACTCAGATTTGAGACATAAGTTATATTTGAGTAATACAACTCGGATGTAAACACGGATGATTTGGAATCATATGACTCGGATTTGAGTCATATAACTCGGATTTTGAGTCAAATGACTCGGATTTTGAGTCATATGACAGATTGGAGTAATATAACTCGGATTTGAGTCGTATAACTCGGTTTTTGAATCAGATGACTCAGATCTGGGGCATAAGCCAAAATTGAATAATATAACTCTAGAAAAGATAATTCGGATGAAAACTTTCCCAAAGGGATTATGAGACCAGAGCCAAAGAAGGCCAGAAGTCAAGAACTTTCCCAAAAGGGTTATGACCAGTGCCCAAGAAGGCCAGAAGTCAAAAACTTGCCCAAAAGGGTTATGACCAGTGCCCAAGAAGGCCAGAAGTCAAAAACTTGCCCAAAAGGGTTATGACCAGTGCCCAAGAAGGCCAGAAGTCAAAAACTTGCCCAAAAGGGTTATGACCAGTGCCCAAGAAGGCCAGAAGTCAAAAACTTGCCCAAAGGGGTTATGACCAGTGCCCAAGAAGGCCAGAAGTCAAAAACTTGCCCAAAAGGGTTATGAGCAGTGCCCAAGAAGGCTAGGAGTCAAAAAACTTACCCAAAAGGGTTATAAGACATAGAAGTATACGACCAAGGTACAATAAGTCGAAAAACAACTCTGTAAATATTTAAATTTAAAGCCTATGAGCGACTCCATGAGTCCCACATAGCCTCGGGGACTAATGTCGGGGGTGTACCCCCAGGTACCCCAGAGTTGGTGTATCGAGTTATTCGATAGAGTGCAAGATTAGTCAATTAAGAGACATGAAATATAAACAGAATAAAGAAAAGGAGAAGAAAAGTGCACTTGGGCCGACTCAACACCTATTCAGCCCAAGTGAGAAGCTTCCAAGATCAACCTTGCATAAAGATGGGCCGAATTATAACCACCGGGGGCCGAGTCAACCAGATGGGCCGAGTTAATCACCTCGGCCCACCGCGTCCCTACCTTATCCCGCCGAACGAACCTGTTGCCTCGTCACCGGTACCCGGCACCCTCCCGCCAAGCATCGCCAACGAGCATGCACACCGCCCACTCCCGCCAAGGTCTCGCGCGCCTTGGCAGCCCCGCATCAGCGCCAGGAATCCTGCCGCCAACCCGTCTGCCGCTTCACCCGGATGGGCTCGCATCCCCTCTGTCCAGACCGGCCCACCACGGGCTTGCGCAAAGGAGAGGCTCCCTTCCCCGGATGGGCCGACAAGGGTATGTCGGCCCACCACGGACTGCAGCCACAGCAGGACGCTGCACCTCGGCTGGGCTCGTCTCAGGTTGGGCCGAATGATGGTCAACCCGGCCAGCCCGTGTCAAGACCTCGGCTGGGCTGTAATTCAACTCGGTGGGCCCTTTTATCCTGTAGATCGACCCAGGCCGAGTCAGGGGAGTTTGATTCGGCCTATCCACCCCCCTGGGCCGAATCAGATCATCCCGGGAAGTCTCCTATCACCCAGACAACTCAGGAAATCACTTCCAACCTCAACAAGAACATTCCATCAACCCAGGACGAGCTCTGCAATTATCGTGTCAGTCTTGGGACGCCCATGGCTCAGACTGACACATGCAGTAAGGAATATGCCTATGGCATCCAAGAATATGCTAAGGAATATGCCTTGACATCTCCAAAGATGCCAAGGCATATGCTGGACATCTAAGAAGATGCCAGGAATATGCTACACAGATGCCAAGCGTGGGGAACAAGTCTTGTCCCCTGGGCTCCCCTTTATAAGGAGCACCAGGGGGATCGTTCACAAGGGAGGCCCCGAAGGGCTCTTCCCCTCTCTGCTCAATAGGAGCTCTCCTTCTTCTTCCTCCTCCACTCTCATAGAGAGATCTAGATAAAGGTATAGGAGATATAGCTCAAGGAGCATGATTGTAGCCACAAGTGTGGCAAGATTATAAGAGATTAGATGTAGAGAAAGAGGTGTTATATCCACATGAGAGCCTCAATCCTAGATACATTGTATTTCTCTTTGTTCATACGAGTGCGGTCTTCACTGCATCATCCCTCCCCGGATTCCTCCACGTCCATCGGCCCCAACTTTAGCCTACCCATGGCATATGCCGTGATACCACCACGACATTCATTCCTTCATAGAGGTCCATTTATACCTCGACTTTGGGGTACATGGGGTCATATCCCCGACATTAGTCCCCAAGGCTATGTGAGACTCGTTGAGTCACTCACATGATTTAAATTTAAAATATTCCCAGAGTTGTTTTTTGACACATAACCTCTCTGTCATTCGTTACCTTGTCATATGACCCTTTTTGGTAAGTTTGGTTATCTGGCCTTCTTGGGCACTGGTCTTATAACCCTTTGGGTAAGTTATGACTTGTGGCCTTCTTGGGCACTGGTCTTTTAACCCCTTTGGGTAAGTTATGACTTCTGGCCTTCTTGGGCACTATTATTTTAACCCTTTGGGCAAGTTATGACTTCTGGCCTTTTTGGGCACTGGTCTTTTAACGCCTTTGGGTAAGTTATGACTTCTGGCCTTCTTGGGCGCTAGTCTTTTAAACTTTTAGGCAAGTTATGACTTTTGGCCTTCTTGGACACTGGTCTTTTAAGCCTTTTGGGAAAGTTATGACTTCTGGCCTTCTTAGGCACTAGTCTTCTAACCCTTTTGAGTAAGTTTCAATCCAAGTTATCTCACCTGAGTTGCATGACCCAAATCTGACTTATATCCCAAATCCGAGTTATCTGACTCAAAATCCGAGTTATATGACTCAAATTCGAGTCATCGGATTCCAAATCCGAGTTATATTTCTCAAATATGATGGTTCTGACTCAAATCCGAGTCATCTAAATCCAAATCCGAGTCATATTACTCAAATCTAACTTATGCCCCAAATCTGAGTTATCTGACTCAAAATCCGAGTTATATGACTCAAATCCGAGTCATTTGATTCCAAATCCGAGTCATATTACTCAAATTTGACTTATGATCCAAATCTGAGTTATCCGACTCAAAATCCGAGTTATATGACTCAAATCCGAGTCATATTACTCAAATCTGACTTATGCCTCAAACCTGAGTTATCTGACTCAAAATCCGAGTTATATGACTCAAATCCGAGTCATTTGATTTCAAATCCGAGTTATATTACTCAAATCCGACTTATGCTTCGAATATGAGTTACCTGACTCGAAATCCGAGTTATATGACTCAAATCAGAGTCATTTGATTCCAAATCCGAGTTATATTACTCAAATCTGACTTATGCTTCGAATTTGAGTTACCTGACTCAAAATCCGAGTTATATGACTCAAACCCGAGTCATCTGATTCCAAATACAAGTTATATTTTTCAAATATGACTTATGCTTATATGACTCAAACCCGATTCATCCGATTCCAAATCCGAGTTATATTATTCAAATCTGACTTATGCTTCGAATCTGAGTTACCTGACTCAAAATTCGAGTTATATGACTCAGATCCGAGTCATCTGATTCCAAATCCGATTTATAACTGCTAAGATACAATTTGATCTTATGATATGATGGCAAATTGCCTTAGATATGGATCCAAGATATAGATCCGAGATATAGGTTTGAGATATGATATGCTGGCAAATCACCATGAATTGGGATCCGAAATATAGATCCGAAATTGAGTATGATGAGTCTAAGATTTGCTGGGAAATTACCATCCGAGATATGAGTTAAATACCCATCCGAGTTATAATATAACCTGACAAGCTGAATCAAATACCAATCCGAGTCAAGGATAAACCTGGCAAGCTGAGTTAAAGTACAAATCCGAGTTAAAGATAACCTGGAAAGTTGAGTTAAATACCAATACGAGTTATAATATAACCTGACAAGCAATCCGAGTTATAATATAACCTGGCAAGCAATCCGAGTTATAATATAACCTGGCAAGCAATCCGAATTATAATATAACTTGGCTAGCTAAATAAAATATCAATCTGAATCATAATAGAGGAGGTATTATTGTAACATAGCTCAAAGACATATAGCAAGCTGGCATATGAAAATATATAACAAAGGGCATATCTTAAACCTACTCGACGAAACATTTCTATGCATATGGGTGCTGAGTCACGATATGACCCGAGTCCCTGAGATACTTTTTCCATCCAAGGGTGATTCTATTGATATGTTCGCTAGTCCCCGGGTTGAGTTATTTCCTTCCCAAGGTGAATGATTAAGTGATTCAGGGTGATAGCCCCCGAGTGACGTTCGGGGTTATCTCATGTGCGTGTTGGTGGCTGAGTTATTTGATACTCACTATATGCTTGGAGAAGAAGTCGAGTCGTGCTTGCTGAGTCATATTTGCTAAGTCATGTTGGCTGAATCAGGCTTGCTGAGTTAGGCTTACTGAGTCAGGTTGGCTGAGTCAGGCTGGCTGAATCAGTTCTGCCGAATTAGTTTTGCTGAGTCAAGCTGGATAAGTCAGGCTGGCCGAATTAGTCCTGCCGAATCATATTTGCTGAGTCAAGCTGGCTGAATCAGGCTGGCCGAATCAATCTTGCCAAATCAGATTTGCTGAGTCAGGCTGGCCGAACCAGTCCTGCCGAATCAGATTTGCTGACTCAAGCTGGCTGAGTCAGGCTAGCCGAACCAGTCCTGTCGAATCTGATTTGCTGAGTCAGACTGGCTAAATCAGGCTGGCCGAATCCGTCCTGCCAAATTAGATTTGCTGAGTTAGGCTGGCTGAATCAGGCTTGCTGAGTTTAGGCATGCCAAGTTAAACATGCTGAGTCAGGCTTGCTGAATCAAGTTTGCTGAGTCAGTCTTGCTGAATCAGGCTTGGAGGCTCCTGTGTCCAACTCTCTGCTCTCTGCACACTGGGGAAGAGGATAAATAAGCTCTTGCTTAATGATGAAGTCGTAGTTGATGAAGATGTTCCCGTCCGGATGGAAACCCAACCAGCGCCTTTGATCAGCCCCACGGTGGGCGCCAAATGTCGTGGTGGTATCACGGCATATGCCATGGGTAGGCTAAAGTTGGGGCCGATGGACATGGAGGAATCCGGGGAGGGATGATACAGTTAAGACCGCACTCGTAAGAACAAAGATAAACATGATGTATCCAGGTTCGAGGATCTCATGTTGAGATAACACCTCTACCCCTGCATCTATTCTCATATAATCTTGCCATACTTGTGGCTACAATGGTTCTCCTTGATTTGTACCTCCTATGCATCTATCTAGATCGCTATGTGAGAGTGGAGAAGGAAGAAGGTGAGCTCCTAGCGAGCAAAGAGGAGAGGAGCCCTTCGGGGGCCTCGCTTGTAATGATCCCCCTGGTGCTCCTTATAAAGGGGTTCCTAGGGGACAAGACTTGGTCCTCACGATTGACATCTCTATAGCATATTCCTGACATCTTCTGAGATGCCCAAAATATGCCTTGGCATCTCTGGAGATGCCTGACATATTCCCTAGCATCTTCTTGGATGCCATAGGAATATTCCATATAGCAAGTGTCATTCTAAGCCATGGGCGTCCCAAGACTGGTACGGTACTTGTGGAGCCTGTCCTGGCTCAATGGTACATGGATGTAGAGGTTGCGGGGTCATCCGGGGATGAACAATAAAGCATTCGGGGTGATATAACTTGGCCTGGGGAAGAAGTAACTCGGCCCGGAGGAGAAATGGGCTCAGCCTGGTGAGGGTTACTACCCCAGCCGAATTATCTTCAGCCCAGTCGGGTCCTTTGCTTGATTCGGCCCAAAGGAGAAAAAAGGAGCCCAGTCGGATCATTCTACTTCGGCCCAGGACGGACAACGTCCGGGGGAGCACTCCTGGGCGGTTTCCTGCGGTGGGCTGAATTTCTCTTAGTCGGCCCACCCGGGTGACGCTGGTGGGGCGAGGTGGCGCCTGCGGTCCGGCCCGCGATGGACCGTATCAGGCTAAACTCGGCCCACCCGGGTGAAGTGACGATGCGCCTGGGAGCTTGCGAGGTAGCACCGAGGGAGCTTGGCGAGGGTGTGCTGTTGAAGGAGTTCGGTGAGCATCTGGTGGGAGCTTGGCGGGAGTCCTGGCTGAGGTAAGGACGCGGTGGGCCTGCTGGGGTAATTTGGCCCAGCCGGGTAAGTTGGTAATTCGGCCCATGGGGGCAAGTTCGGTCCTGCAGCACTAGTATCAGGACGAATTAAGTATAATTTGGCCAGTAGTGCTTTTTTCCCTTTTCTATTATTTCATTCTCTTTGTGCCTCATTTCTTTATTCATATATGTCTTTTCTCCACATATGTCTTTCATTAAGTCCTTCATTCCTTCATAGAGCTCCATTTATACCTCGACTCTAGGGTACCTGGGGTCATATCCCCGACAGGCTTGTTCTTGCTCCACGCGCCAGGATCCTAGGCTTCCAAGACTCTATAGTTGTCAGCTCATCTTGGGCTTCATCATCTTTATCCCATAATCATGTTGGGTCTCCAGTAGGGCCAGACATGGTAATACCAACAATGGATACCCAAAAGTCTATACCCACGCCGGTATCCCTTGAGTGATTAGTCAAGTTGTAGACTTGAATAGGGACTCAAATTCATAGGTCATGCATCATGGAATCATTGTCGACAGTTGTACAAGAATTCAATGACCCGGGAGTGCATCAAGTCAATGTCTTGTATGTTTTAAATGTTCAGTAATCATGGGGATGGTGGTCTAACATGTCTGGTGCTCTCGACATATCGGGACCAGTTAATTGTTCTTGGAAAAAACAACACTAGCCTACTCAAGATCGAGTCCCCGAGCTCAAACCTAGTATCTGCTAGGGTAGTTCGACTCGTGTCGCGAAAGTCTTATTGAGTCAAACTCCAGCTTGTAGGTGAGTACCCAACGCATTTGTTGGAATTTCCATCCCACCATAGGTGTGGTAATTATCTGGTAGAACGCATTGGATGTGATTCCCAGGATGGTAGATTCGATCTAGATGTCTTACATTCACATCATAGATCTGGCACCCAAATATGTTTTCATGGCGAATGCAATTTGGGGAGTTGAGGAGATGATGTCTCATACATTCAACCTTATAGTAGCTGCGTGGTATGTGGTCACAAGAAGTTAGGAGTCGACACCACAGATGGAGTCAATACCGTGGATAGATTATTTGGTGCGCGACCAACGCTCTAGATGGAAGTAGCCTCGGAGTCTATGTTTGGCTACTTGTAGCAGTGCGTAGACTCGTTTTGTTGTTGCCTTATGTGACCATAAGAATTTTTCGTCGGGTGCACGGCCAGATCTCCCGATGGGAGTAGCCCCCGAGGTTGTGTTTGACTACTTGTACCCGAGCATAGGCTCATACAACATGAAGCATTGTATTCATCCAAGGAGGTACTCGACTTGGGCCATGGTCTTGCAGGTGGTAATAATCGTTCTCAACTCTATCAAAGGACTTGATGAAGTAGCGCTTAGCGTGGCTAACATCAGGGATGCCATCAGAATTACTCAAGTGATGCTTTGAGCAGTTGATGGGATGCATCGGCAGTAGTCCCATGGTGATTAGTGACCGACATGCGCGACGATTGAGCTATATTTGCCTACACAACATGCGTAAATCGGAGAAGAACTGCAGTCTCCTCGTTTTTCATGGGGGTGGAGTTAGTGGGGCGCGATGGTTCGCTCCCTGGGCTGACACGTGTCATGTAGATGCGATCATACGACCCTGAATAGCCATGGTAATTCTATAAGAAACAGGGAAAGGGACGCACATGCTCTTCTCCTTCTTCCTGCCAATGCTTTCTTCTTCCTCTTGCAAATCGACATTGTTGCCCCAAAAGCTAAGTTATTTCCCATCCACTTAAGTTAAGCTCCCATTTTGCATCCATGGGGAAACTGAAGGGCGCTGGTTCCTCCTCGGGTACGGCCATGTTGAAGAACAAGACATAAAGTTGGGAGAGATACTCGTTCTTCTCGAGGGATTTTAAGATGCCGCATAAGGCCGGGTTGCTGCCAGAGGGAAAGGAGGCATCACAGGTCCATGGTGATGAAATGGATCCATCCCCCAACATCGGATGGAAGGTGATGTTCATGTCCTTCGCATACCGCAACCTTTCTCTCCCTGCCCACGAATTCCGTCATGGGATTCTCTTTGTTAATGGCGTCCAGCTCCACCATTTCACTCCCAATGACATCCTTCATGTTGCCATGTTCATCACTCTTTGTGAGTGCTTTGTGGGCATCCTCCCCCATTGGGGCTTGTGGAAGCGCCTATATTTTGTGAAGAGGCAAGCAGGGACAGAAGGAGTTCACAATGTTGGTGGATTCGGGATGTCTGTCTGCCCAGACGTTGAGTACTTCGACTTCAAAATTATCGAGTCTGTACAGGGCTAGCAGAAGAAGTGGTTTTACGTCCCCGACGAGGCAGTCACCTCCTAATAATTCGTACTCCTGTCGTTCACAGCTGATGCAGTGGTGACAAAAAGGAGGGTTGTTGGCTGCCGAGATAGCTGGAACCGATGGGCTCATGGACAAGATCCTGGATCTTCAGAAGGCCACCGGGAAAGTGGTATCAGGGGTGCAAATCCTCACCACCTTCCTTCGTTGTCGGATCCAACCACTCCAAGCTAGGGATCATCCCATGTGGGAATACTCGGGGACCTTTGATCCAACGCGAGCCCCGAAGGAGAAACTTTCCAGTAATGAGCTGGAGAAAGATGCTAAGTCCTTCATCACATTAATGTACGACGATCCATTCTCGAGAGAACCTCTAGTGGCGCCTTATGGTTTTGGCAACGAGCCGCCCGAGGTGAATTCTTTCCTTGAATTCTCTTTGCTTGTTTTTGTATCTACTTTCAATGATTGTCTTAATGATTTCCCTCTCGGTTTACAAGATCATGAGCACCTCGTGTGCCTTCCGTCGAAGCCTGAGGGGAGCAGAACTCCAGAGGATGAAGAAGAAGGAAAATGAGATGATGAGGAAGTGGAGGTCGAGGTCGACGCTTCCCCCCAGCTTATTCTGAAGGTGACATAGTCAATGCTGCCATGTGCAAGCAGAGTCGCGCACTGAAGAGCCTAAGAAGATGTAGAATCCAGTTCTTTGTCTCCTCTGGTAGCCGACGAGCCTCTAAAGGCAGTCTTATATGGTCAGCTCCTCCAGCAGTCGCCAAGAATCCGTGCCTTGTATCCTCATGGGCGCTCGCGTCTGACATCAGCTCATAAGTATATTTGTCGTACAAGATTGTGCTAATCTTGCCGTTATGAGCACAAGTTTGATTATCCATGATCTTATAGGGGCTCTTTGAACTCGGAACCTCTCAGAATGAAGTTTAGAAGTTTGAAGAAGACCACCGACCTGACGATGGAAGCGGCTGCAACAATAGAATTCTAGCAAGGGGTTATTTGTGAATGTTTGTCATTAAAGTAATTGACAAAATTCTGAATAAAATAAAAGAGTTTTATTTAATGAGAGTTTGCATTAAATTTGGTGGAAATTTAATGGCAAGTTTGAGTGGGATTTTGAGTGGAGGCATATGAATGGATTTTTGTGAGTGGAGTGTCCACCCACATGAATGAAGGAGGGGAGGGGGCAGCCCCCATGGCCGGCGGCCACTCCCTTGGGTGCCCCCCTCCTCCTATAAAAGGAGCCCCTCCTCTCACTTCTCACTCACACCTCCTCGTGAAGGATCTCTCTCCCCCTCTAGAATTTATCCCCCATGGTCTCGGACTAGCGAGATACATGTTCCCGGTGGCTATTCGGCAAGAAAGAGTTGTACTTCCGCTGATCGCTGGAGCGAGGAGACGGAGGTTGCTCGGTTCCTCGAACGTGTGTGCGAGCACGGATGCGCTGCTGATTTGCGGCGCTAGGACTTCCTCTCGATCTTGAGATCGGCAAGAGATCGTCTACATCAACCACGAGTTGAACTCGTTGAGCTTTGTCGGTCTTCAAGGGTATGTTCTCTACGGATATACATCCGCCCGTTGTTTGTATCTAATAGATAGATCTTGGTACATAGTTCACATCGTAGGAATTTTTTTGTTTTCTATGCTGCGAACCCTACAGTGGTATCAGAGCCGGATATATGCGTAGATGCTTTATACGGGTAGTACACATATGAGTATGTGGGCGATGATGATCATGTTGTTGCTCCTTTGTTGTAATTTTGGATATTGGTGGCATAGTGGGATGAAGCGGCCCGGACAAACTTTACATGTCCTCGCACATGAGACCTGTTCCACGCTTGACATGCAACTAGTTTGCATAAGTGGCTAGCGGGTGTCTGTCTCTCCTACTATAGTCAATATCTATTTTGCAACGAGTTGTCAACAATTTGGTTATCCTCGTTGTGGTTCATGTTCGTAGGTAAGAACAGTTCTATCTCGAAAGCCCTAAGCCACATAAAACTTGCAATAGATAAATTAGAGGCGTCTAGTTTAGATTGTTGCTGGGCTAGTGTTATGATATGGCTGTAAGTAGAAGTATGAGATGATACTCTTACAACACACATAGCGTGTAAACTCCATAGACCTTGGATTTACACATATAGGTATGATAGTGATCATACCATGATGCACATGATAGAGATCATCTGCGGGAACCATAACATTTCACTAATAAACATGTGATGTTTGATAGCATCAAGATAAGAATGTGTTCCTTTAGTATGCACCGATTATGTTTCGTCGCTCCAAGACATCACGTGATGATCGGGTGTTCTTGGATCCACGACCATATTTCGGGTGTAAAACAGTTACACACGCGAATACTAAGGTTCTAACTTGGCGAGCCTAGCATGTACAGACATGGCCTCGGAACACGGACCGGAAGGTTAAGCATGAGTCATATAGTTGATATGATGCCCATTTGATGCTCGCCTTTGAAGCTATACCGACTCACGTGATGATCGGACTTGGTATAGTGGATTTGGTTCATGTAATCACCAAAAAGGCACGAGGGATGTCGTTTTTGAGTGGGAGTTCATTCGTAATATGGATTAGTTGAACTCAATCTATCATACACTTAGTCTAAACTTTACAAATTCTGTTGTAGATGGCACCACCTGCTTTTAATTTCAATGTTTTCATGGAGAAAGAGAAACTAGCAACGAACGGTAGCAACTTTACCGAATGGGCCATGAATTTGAGGATTCTCCTCTCTGCTGCACAAAAGCAATACGTGCTAGAAGCGCCACTAGGCCCCCCACCTTTTGAGGATGCCCCTGACGAGGAGAAGAATGTCTATCAGACTCATCAGGAGGACCACAACTTAGTTCATTGCGGCATATTGTATGGGCTAGAGACGGAACTTCGAAAATGTTTCGAAAACGGCAATGCATTTGATACAATGGGTGAGTTGAAAATGATTTTCGACACACATGCTGCTGTAGAGAGCTACAACGCTTCAGAAAAGTTCTTTAGCTGCATGATGGAAGAGCACAGCTCCGTTAGTGAGCATGTACTCAAGATGTCGGGTTACGCCGATAAGCTTGTGTCCTTGGGAATAACGATTCCCATTGACTTAGGCATCCATCGTGTTCTGCAGTCTCTGCCACCTAGCTATAAGAGCTTTGTGATGAAATATAATATGCAATGCATGAAGAAGTCTCTCCCCGAGCTTCTGTCAATGCTTAAAACTGCAGAAGTGG
This sequence comes from Avena sativa, assembly GCA_916181665.1. Taxonomy (NCBI): domain Eukaryota; kingdom Viridiplantae; phylum Streptophyta; class Magnoliopsida; order Poales; family Poaceae; genus Avena; species Avena sativa. The sequence goes on along the minus strand of OV702285.1, from coordinate 142,931,927 downwards.
AGATCAAAAAGGAACATCAAGTGTTGATGATCAATAGGAACACTGGTTTCAAGAAAGACAAGAGGGGAAAACGGAAGGGAAGTAAGGGCGACAAGCCCGTTGCCGTGCCTGAAAAGAAACACCGAGTTGGACCTAAGTCTGATACCGAGTGCTACTATTGTAAGGGGACTGGCCACTGGAAGCGCAACTGCCCCAAGTATTTGGCAGACAAGAAGACCGGCAAGGCAAACAAAGGTATATATGATATACATGTTATTGATGTGTACTTGACTAGTGATCGCAGTAGCACCTGGGTATTTGATACCGGTTCAGTTGCTAATATTTGTAACTCGAATCAGGGGCTATGGAACAAGCGACCGCTAGCAAGGGGTGAGGTCAAGATGCGTGTCGGCATGGATCAAGCGTTTATGTGATCGCCGTCGGAACGCTGCCTCTCCATTTGCCGTTGGGATTAGTTATAAACTTGAATAATTGTTATCTGGTGCCTGCACTGAGCATGAACATTGTATCTAGATCGTGTTTGATGCGAAGTGGTTATTCATTTAAATCCGAGAACAATGGTTGTTCCATTTATATGAATGAAATCTTTTATGGTCATGCACCGATGATGAATGGTTTATTTCTATTAGATCTCGATGATAATGTTACACATATTCATAATGTTGATGCTAAAAGGATTAAACTTAATGATGATATATCCGCATATATGTGGCACTGCCGTCTAGGTCATATTGGCGTTAAACGCATGAAGAAGCTCCATTCGCATGGACTTTTGGAATCACTTGATTTTGAATCATTTGATACATGTGAGCCATGCCTTATGGGCAAGATGACTAGAACGCCGTTTTCCGGTTCAATGGAACGGGCGACAGATTTATTGGAAATCATACATTCTGATGTATGTGGTCCAATGAGTGTGTCGGCGCGAGGTGGATATCGTTATTTTGTTACTTTCACGGATGATTTGAGTAGGTATGGTTATATCTACTTGATGAAGCACAAGTCTGAAACCTTTGAAAAGTTTAAGGAATTTCAGAATGAAGTGGAAAATCATCGTAATAGAAAGATCAAATTTCTACGGTCCGACCGTGGAGGTGAGTATCTAAGTTACGAGTTTAGCACTCACATGAAAGAGTGTGGAATTGTTTCACAACTCACTCCTGCCGGAACACCACAGCGAAATGGTGTATCGGAACGTCATAATCGTACTTTATTAGATATGGTTCGATCTATGATGTCTCTGACGGACTTGCCGTTGTCATTTTGGGGTTATGCACTAGAAACTGCTGCATTCACTTTAAATCGGGCACCATCTAAATCCGTTGAAAATACACCGTATGAATTGTGGTTTGGAAACAAACCTAAGCTGTCATTTCTTAAAGTTTGGGGTTGCGATGTTTATGTGAAGAAACTTCAACCGGATAAACTCGAACCCACAGCGGAAAAATGCGTCTTCATAGGTTACCCTAAGGAAACTATTGAGTATTCCTTCTATCACAGATCCGAGGGCAAGGTTTTTGTTGCCAAGAATGGATCCTTTCTAGAGAAAGAGTTTCTCGCGAAAGGTGTGAGTAGTCGGAAGGTAGAACTCGAAGAGGTTATTGAACCTTCTCTTCAAAGTATGGCGAGTAGCGCAGCGCCGGAAGCTGTTCCGGAGTTGGCTCCACCTGTTGAAGGGGGAACTAATGATAATGATCATGAAACTCCGAAAGAGATTACTACCGAACCTCACAGGTCAAGAAGGACGCGTGCAGCTCCTGAGCTGTATGGAAATCCTGTCATGAATTTCATGGTTGATGAAAATGATGACCCTGTGACGTATGAAGAAGCGATGATGAGCCCGGATTCCAACAAATGGTTAGAAGCCATGAAATCCGAGATGGAATCCATGTATGAAAATCAAGTTTGGAACTTGGTGGAATTACCTCACGACCGAAAGGCCGTGGAGAACAAATGGATTTTCAAAAGGAAAACTGATGCTGATGGTAATGTGACCGTCTATAAAGCTCGACTTGTCGCAAAGGGGTTTCGACAAATTCAAGGAGTTGAATACGATGAGACATTCTCTCCCGTAGTGATGCTAAAGTCAGTTAGGATTATGTTAGCAATTGCTGCATATTTCGATTATGAGATATGGCAGATGGATGTCAAAACCGCGTTTCTGAATGGTAATATTGAAGAAGAGTTGTATATGATACAACCAAAGGGTTTTGTCGATCCTAAGGATGCTAACAAGGTGTGCAAGCTTCAGCGATCCATCTATGGATTGAAGCAAGCATCACGAAGTTGCAATCTCCGCTTTGATGAGGTGATCAAAGAGTTTGGATTTGTCCAAACTTATGGAGAAACTTATATTTACAAGAAAGTGAGTGGGAGCAATGTGGCATTTCTGGTATTATATGTGGATGACATATTATTGATCGGAAATGATATATATCTTTTAAGCAGTGTTAAAAGTTATCTAAACAACAAATTTTCAATGAAGGACCTAGGTGAAGCGTCATACATATTAGGCATAAAGATCTATAGAGATAGATCTAGGCGCCTAATAAGGCTATCGCAAAGTACATATCTTGATAAGATTTTAAAGAAGTTTAAAATGGACAGAAGTAAGAAGGGGTTCTTACCTATGTTGCAAGGCAAGACATTGAGTAAGACTCAAAGTCCGGCTTCGGCGGAAGAAAGAGAGATAATGGACAAAGTCCCCTATGCTTCAGCCATAGGCTCTATAATGTACGCCATGCTATGTACAAGACTGGATGTGGCACATGCTATTAGTTTGACTAGTAGGTACCAATCGGATCCAGGTTCGGAACACTGGATAGCGGTCAAGAATATCCTTAAGTACTTACGAAGAACTAAGGATATGTTTCTTGTATACGGAGGTGAAGAAGATCTCGTCGCTAAGTGTTATGTTGACGCTAGCTTTGACACCGATCCGGATGACTCTAAGTCTCAATCCGGATACGTATTTCTCATGAATGGCGGAGCGGTTAGTTGGAGGAGCTCCAAACAACCTGTGGTAGCGGGATCTACAACGGAGGCCGAATATGTTGCTGCTTCAGAAGCGGCTCAGGAAGCAGTTTGGATGAAGGATTTCATATCCGAACTAGGAGTGGTTGCAAACGCGTTGGACCCAATGGTGATCTATTGTGACAACAATGGTGCCATTGCCAATGCCAAAGAGCCAAGGTCTCACAAGCATTCCAAGCATATTAAGCGCCGGTTTCACTCCATCCGCGAGCATGTCAAGGATGGAGATATAAAGATTTGTAAAGTACATACGGATCTCAATGTAGCAGATCCGTTGACTAAAACTCTCCCTAGAGCAAAACATGATCAACACCAGAACTCAATGGGTGTTAGATTTATCACTATGTAACTAGATTATTGTCTCTAGTGCTAGTGGGAGTCTGAAGGGAATATGCCCTGAGAGGCAATAATAAAGTGTTTATTATGTGTATTCCAAGTATATGATAGACGTTTATTTTGCATGCTATAATTGTATTAATACGGAAACATTAATACATGTGTGTTTAATAAACAAACAGAAAGTTTCTAGTTATGCCTCTCTCATAAACTAGCTCGTTGATTAACAAGATGATCAAGGTTTCCTGATCATGGACATTGGATGTTGTTAATAACGGGATCACAACATTAGTGTAATGGTGTGATGAACATTCATCCGAAGTATAGCATTACGATCAAAGTCATTGAGTTTATATTGCTATAACAACTTACGAAGTGATCCTAATCCTTAAACCATGAGATCATATCAATCACTAACACCGAAAGAGTTTCTTGATAACATCAAACGTCACACCGTAACAGGGTGATTATAAAGATGGATTTAGAACTAATAAAGTGTTATGTTGAGGCTCATGGATCGAGAGTGGAATTTTTTCATCCCGATGACGGATAGATATACTCTGGGCCCTCTCGGTGATATCGCATTGATTAGCTTGCAAGCAAGTGATTTGATCACTAGAATGTTATATCACGGGAACGAGAAAAGAGTGCATGTCAGTAACGAGATCAAACTAGGTATGGAGATACCGATGATCGAATCTCGGACATGTAATATATCGTGAAACAAAGGGATTAAGATACTAGCGTAAAAGGTTCCGACGATCACAAGAAAGTCATCGTTGAATGTGTGGGAGTCAGTATGGGTCTCTAGATCCCGCTTCTGATTATTGATCCGAGAGGGGTCTCGATCATGTCCGCATTATTCACGAACCGTAGGGTGACACACTTAAGAGACATCGACATCCAATTGGAGCAAAAGTTTCATGCCGAAAGAATGAACAAGCGCAGGAATTTATTTCACTAGATACCGAAACAGGTTTTCGGGTGAAATTGCATAAAGTGGTTATGCATGTGAAATAGAATTCTAGCAAGGGGTTATTTGTGAATGTTTGTCATTAAAGTAATTGACAAAATTCTGAATAAAATAAAAGAGTTTTATTTAATGAGAGTTTGCATTAAATTTGGTGGAAATTTAATGGCAAGTTTGAGTGGGATTTTGAGTGGAGGCATATGAATGGATTTTTGTGAGCGAAGTGTCCACGCACATGAATGAAGGAGGGGAGGGGGCAGCCCCCATGGCCGACGGCCACCCCCTTGGGTGCCCCCCTCCTCCTATAAAAGGAGCCCCTCTTCTCACTTCTCACTCACACCTCCTCGTGAAGGATCTCTCTTCCCCTCTAGAATTTATCCCCCATGGTCTCGGACTAGCGAGATACATGTTCCCGGTGGCTATTCGGCAAGAAAGAGTTATACTTCCGCTGCATCGCTGGAGCGAGGAGGCGGAGGTTGTTCGGTGCCTCGAACGTGTGTGCGAGCACAGATGCGCTGCTGATTTGCGGCGCTAGGACTTCCTCTCGATCTTGAGATCGGCAAGAGATCGTCTACATCAACCACGAGTTGAACTCGTTGAGCTTTGTCGGTTTTCAAGGGTATGTTCTCTACGGATATACATCCGCCCGTTGTTTGTATCTAATAGATAGATCTTGGTACATAGTTCACATCGTAGGAATTTTTTTTGTTTTCTATGCTGTGAACCCTACAACGCCCACCGCCTCAAACACTGCCTTGACCAACGCCATGACCTCCTTGTACTTTTAGCAGATCACGAATAAAGAACCTCAGAGTCTCATACTAATTGTTGGCCTAGACCCAACACTACTTTTGCCGAGACGTTGTGACGAGATGACATGCAATAACCCTGTAGCCCCGTCGAGTACTTTCTGACGTGTCGCAAAGCTATCCTGGCTGATTCGCCGCTAGTTGATTCTTTTGACCGGAACTCACAATTACCAAGCTGGCCAAGCTAGCTTGATCGATCTGATCAAAATCTACTAACAATGCATGCAAGACACAAAATATGAGGATTGCCACAGGGCGCGTGTCGCGTTTTGTCTTTTCTCTTCTTTATTTCTCAATCGCACGCCGATTTAAGGTGTACTACACACGTATATATAGTAATTTTGTTGTATATTTTTTTTCGAAAAGAAGGTGAAAACCCCCGGCCTCTGCATCGAGCGATGCATACATCCTGCTTTATTAATTATTCACTAAACCTTACAAGGGGAAATACAAGGATCAAACCGAAATCCACCAATCCTAGCGATCATCGCTACACCTAAACATATGAGGGGGATGCCCATGAACAGGGCCATTTGCCCTGACATCACACCGACGCACCTCATCTAAGAAACCGATAGCTCAACCTGCCGCCCATTGAAGCGCAAGGAACTTAAACCGGTCCGACAGACCCACAGTAGTCGCCGCCGCCATCTTTCGCAATCCCATCTTCAGGAGAGATCAGTACATAGCCCAAGCTAGGCCAACCATCGACGCCACCTCGACGTCAGACAGCTCCACCGACCTGCGCGAGTCCAATAAGCCATATCCATCACCGAGACTCTGCGACACCCTGCCGCCGAGACTCGCCGTCTTCAATGCCACCGAAGAAAGACCGCTCCACCTTATTCCTTCCGCATCCAGCACTTGCTCCAAGAACGATGTCCTCAAGAGGGAGACGACGCTGAACGCGCCGCCATCGTCTGATCCGGGAAGGCCCAGATCTAGGGTTTCCCCCGGAGCAACTCGAGCGACGAAGAGACGAAGGTTGCAAGGTCGATGCCTCCAACAAGGTTACGGCGCAACAACGCCGCCATCGCCCGCCGTCAACGAGTGAGAGCCCGGTTTTCACCGGATCCCCTGCCTCTCGACACCCACAGCCGGCTGGATCTCCGCCGATTCGTGCAGATCGGCTCCGCACTAGCCTCCCAACCGCGCCGCAACTGGCTGAGGCCAGAAGCACCGGATCTAGATGGGAATCGAGATCCACGACCAGCCTCCTCTGCCCGAGAGGACGAGCCAAGGACGGCAATGGCCGCCGCCTGGTCCAGATCGCCGCCCGACCACCACGCCCGAGCACATCCGCTGGTGCCGCCCCAGCAGCCCGTCGAAGTCCTCGTCACCCCCCTTCCCTAGTAGAATTAGGACTCCTAGTTCTTATTCTAATCGACTACACAAAACCTACTCAGATATTGCTTCATATACACGCATACGATGATTATTGCTAACATAGTGGTGGTGGCGGTGAAGGTGATGGTGGTGGTGATGCCTTGGCGAGGACGGATGCTTGATCTTGCATTCTTTGGCGTGTTGTGGATCATTTTGGCGAGAACTAGTGCGATGTGCATGTGCTTGTTATTTAAAACTATTGCCTATTGATGGATTTGTTGTTTAAAATTTGGAGAAATTCGATTTTACAAATTCTGTTGTGGTCTAGCGTGGGTTGCAGATTCAGCAAACACAACGTAAAAGTAAAGTCATCCAGTTTGTGTTTGCCGGATCTATTCGGTCGCAACCTGTGCGAGACCGTGAAACCAGTTTCATGTCTAAGCTCTAACTTCAGCATTCAGAAATACTCCCTTTGTCTAGAAATAAGTGACTTGTATTTGTCTAGATTTAAATATATGTACACATTTTAGTATATAGATACATTCGAATTTAGGCAAATACAAGTCACTTATTTCTGGATTGAGAGAGTACAATATTTCAGATATTAGTGGCTGGTGCACATAATGTAGTGTGGATCGATCCATCAGTTCAAATATATATAACCTGAAGATTGGAAAATACTAACATAGTCAATTGGAAAACTAAACTCTACTTGAAAGAACACAAAATAAACTGCAAAATGCACAAATAAACCATTGTCGATAAATATTGTGTAAAAACTGAAAATACTCCACCTCTTATTATTCTTACGCTTTTCAAATTATTGTTTCCTCGTTTGTGCAAATTTTCGTTTTGGTCCAACAGTCTAGATGTATGCATTCAGTTTGTAGAGATGACATAATCTTAGACAAGAAAGTATTTAGTTAATTCCAATGAAATCACCATATATACTCACCGGCATATTGTAACTAACTCGGGAATCTCGTGTCTCAGTATTGAGATCAATTACTGTGTCTGCAAGGCCCCGACATCGACCAAAAATTTCCTCAACACTGTAGAAAAATAAAACTCGGCAAAACAAATTATTTTTGGATGGTTAAAAGCATCTAGTGACTTTAGACAAGAATACAGTGCACACTACATCGGACAAAATGAACAATCTCAGTTTCAGTTAAAACAAGGACAATGTCACGATCAGAACTATATATGTATGATAGTGTTCCAAAGAGATCGGTAACTGTGTAGAAATGTGCACAAATGATGGTTCAAAATCTCTTAATTTCCATTTGCACATATATTCCATGCATGTATACAAGCTTCTGATAAGAACACAATTCACACTTCTTTGCACGAGATGTTAATCATTTGCAACTAAAACAAGGAAAATTTTGTATGTTAATGTTCATAAAAAGTGGTAACTGTGTATAAGTATGCAAAAATGGTGGTTCCAAATGTATTAATTTGCATTTGCATATACATATTCCATGCATGTATATAAACTTTAACCGGGGCTTCCCTTTTTCAGCAAGAATATGTACAGTATATAAACTTGAGACAAGAACGCAACCCACACTGCTACTTCGCACAAGTAGGTGATCATTTGCAACTAAAGCAATGACAATTCCCCAATCAGAACTATATGTGTGTGATAATGTTCATAAAAAAGTGTTAACTATGTAGAAATATGCACACGAAATGCCTTAATTTGCATTTGCATATATATATTTCATGCATGTATATAATTTTCAGACAAGAACACAATCTACATTAGGTACTTCACACAAGAAGAGCAATCAGTCTCAATCAAAAGAAGAACAGTCTCACGATCAGAACTATATATGTATAATAATGTTCATAAAAGGAGTGGTAAAAACTCAGTACAAAGTACAAAGTGCCTTAATTTGCATTTGCAGACATATTTCATGCATGCAGTGTTAAGTTCAAGATTGGCACAGAAGTAGCACCTGCCGCGAAATGCATCCAGACTATTTGCAAGTGCATTTGCCAGTAGTATTACAACAGCATGCATGCAAGTTTAGCTGCTGGCAGAATTAGAAACTTGGAAGTGTTCCAAAAAGAAAAGAAAATGCAAATGCAATCTTAATAGCGCGCCTATGAGTAATTATCATTCCCCTTGGCAGAGTACTACTGCTAATGAAATGCAACATAAAATCAGAGAGGGAAAAATTCGGAGTGGCTGTCGGCAGCTGCATATCATACTTTTGGGTGGTCACTGCACAAGCGTGCACAGTGCACAGATCGTTCAATTCGACAAAATAACCATCTCAAGCTCCGGTGCCTAAACCCGATAGACCCGCAGCGATTTTCTAGACCAATCTCGCTTGGTTAAAGCAAGAAGAAGCTAGCAAGAACACGGGTGCAAGATCGAAAAGACAAAGTACTACTACGACCAGAAACCACACGGATATGTACAAAAATGATAGTGTGAGAGAGAAAGTTTTTGGGTGCAGGAGATTGTAGAACTACTTGCCTGCTATTGGAGGAGACGAACTCGTAGAGGCGGCCGGCGGGGGAGAAGACAACGAGCGCGACCTCGGCGTCACACAACACGGAGAGCTCGAAGGCCTTCTTGAACAGCCCGCTCCGCCGCTTGGAGAATCGCACCTGCCGGCTCGTCCGGTCCTCAATCCTCCTTAGCTCCACCTTTCCCCGCTTCTTCTTCCCTCCTCCCTCCTCCGCCGCCACATGCTGCTGCACCCTCATGCTCTCCGCCGCCTCCTCCATTTCGTGGCCCTAGCTAGCTAGCAGTCTCCTCAACCAAACAACCAATAAACGGAGTGGGGAGAGAGGAGGTGGCCGGTGGCGGGATTTAAGGATGACAATTAAATCTTGGGAGGAAGAAGAAGAAGAGAATGATAGATTCTGGCCAAAGTTGTGGACGGCAGGACGGGGGGCTCCACTTGCCTGTCAATCGGATGGGTACGGCACCACTTATGTGCGTGCGTCGACGTCCCACCCCTCCCCGCCAAAGCGCCAGAATTCGTGCACACGTGTAGCATCCTCGCGGCCCAACACCGCTGTTTTGCTGTTTTGTTTGCTATGTGTATCTTGGATCTTAAACGGACGGTCCAGATCGCCCTGCTTTCTCAACCAGTTCTCTCGCCTCTCGGCCGAGGGCACGTACAATAATGGACAGGGCATCCTCGCAGCTATATTTTGTCTCAATAAATACTTAAAAACAGTTTTTAGGTGTTGTGGAAAAAAAAACAGCTCCAAGAGTATACCTAAAAGTGGTCCCAGCAAAAAAAATACTTACCCAAATTTTGCTACTCCCTCTTTCTAGTCTTTTTCTAAAACACAGATACATGGACATATTTTAGTCTAAGATTCACTTATTTTAGGGTGTATCTAGATCACTTTAAAATATCTAAAAGGTCTTATATTAGTAAACCGAGGGAGTACCAAATACTTATATTTGAGTATTGCCCACTCCACTACCAATTCTATCTAAAAACAGTGCCACGTCAACAAAATTAAACCAGGAGAGACCAACCGCCACGAACAGGAAAAAATACGCTACGGGTGGCCGACCCGTTGTCACTGAGCTTTCCCCTACCGCTCGCCCCGCAACCACCCGCCAAGCCTCCTATCTATTACTGGCTGTGAGCTCAACTAGCTCAACTAGAATCATCTCCGCCCACTGACATGGATATACCCCACATGTACATGACATTAGTATACCTGGTCCAGCCTAAGGAAGGCCCACGCAAGGATACGCGGCCCATGAATATTCTGGGTGGCCCAAACCCGTGGCGGTTTTGACTCCTTGGAGAACAAGTCTAGATTAGATAGAATTTCAAAGGGTATCAACCCTAATTTGTAACCGACTCGACCTATCCCAGGACCTGCCTATCTATATAAAGGCCAGAAGGGTACGGCGAGAAGGATCTCTCGACTCACCTCATATACACCTCACGCCAGATTGCATCTGCGCACCCCCTGTAACCTTCGATTCCGCCGTAATCAAGAGCGGACAAGCAGGAGTAGGTTTTTCCCTCCGGGGGCCTGAACATGGGTAAATCTCGTGTCCCTGTGTTGCTTGTCTGTTAACCGTTCCGCGACTTCCAACATCCCCATCTTCTCCAAACCCAAGTCCATAACAATGGGCATTGACGAGTCGAACCCTCGTCAATTGGCGTCGTCTGTGGGAAACGAGGACGCTGATCGTGCGATCATGACGGTTCCATCCGGAGCGATCTACGATTCATCAGCAACGGAGAGTCACCTCCTCTTCGGTGCCTTCGACTTCACCGCCCACTCGCCGGCCACCTTGAAGGATTTCGAGTCCGTCGGCGACGGGCTCGAGATGCTGTTCGGGAGCTTCTGCTTCCAGGTGGGGCAGATCAGCACCTTCCGCCTTCCAGAGCGGGTGCCACCACCATCCATCAGGCCCGCTTCGTGGGACCCACCCATCGGCGCCCTGCGCACATCGACGATGATGGGCGATTCGGATGACAGCAGCAGTTGTAACTCCGATCTATGCGGTCCTCCTTCGGATGAAGGAACCTACGGTTCCGGATCTGAGAGTTGCTGCAGCAGCGACCCACCCTGTGAGCGCTACCTGTGCACCACCATCCACGACGACAACGTCAACAACGGAGCGGACCCGCCACTGGGTTCGAGCGCCATACCTCCCAATCCCCTTCCCAACCCGCAGATTGAGAACAGGGGAAACGGGGGTAATCCAGCCAACAGAGCCACAGAGGGCAGCAATCGTGGTTACGACCAGATCAACCTCAGCGCTGAAGGCTGGAACCAAGCACGTGAAGACGTGCAAGGCAACAAAATCCTACCCGTGGACGCCTCCCGTGACCTGCTGATGGCCTACCACTGGCTCCTGATCGATGAGCACAACAAGCAGGTCAAGCTGCAGGAGGAGCTCGCAAAGCGTCAGAAGGCAGCTGTGGAGTCCAGCGCACGGTGAGCTGCGCTCTCCGCCGCTCGTGGCTCCACTTCACATGGCAACAACGCCAACAAGTACCGCTCCCGCTTGGAGCACATGGACCCCGCCGCGCGACGTGAGGTCACCCGGGCCCTCAACACGTCCTTCACGACGATTGACTCGCACGACAACGTCATGCCAAAGACGTCGCAGGCTGCGATCATGGCGGCCACCACCTATCTCGCGTCCGATCCGCCTCCAGCGGGAGACCCGAAGAACACAATGCACAAGTCCGCGCTAGTAGGCCTCGGACTCGTTGGAGCTACGCTCCACGACGAAGCTCCCACAGAGCCGAAGAAAAAAGCCGCGGTCAAGTTCACTTGAAGCCGCACACCCTCATCTGACGAGGAAGAGCATGACCTGCCACGGCGCCGCCAGAGCCCACGGCGCCATAACAACAACTACGATGCTCGTAGTGAGCTCACCCAGCACAAGATCGACAAATCATGCGCTAAACACGCGTGTTCAACCGAGTCCGAAGATGAGGATGCTGGAGAGCTATGTGGATCCCGATGCTTTAGCAGATCCGTTCGGCAATCACGGATGCCGAAAAATTTCAAGATCCCTTCGGACAACCCGAAGTTCGACGACACGCAGGAACCAAATGCTTGGATCGACGATCACCTATCGTCGGTCAAGCTCCACAGTGGAAACAAGAACACCACATTACAATGCCTTTAGCTGTAGCTGACAGGCGCGGCTAGGGTCTGGCTTAGCAGCCTATCCTCCAGCTCCATCCGAAGGTGGGAAGAGTTGGCATACAGCTTCATATGCAACTTCAAGGGAACCAACAAGAGGTCAACCTCAATCGAAAAGCTGCGGGCCTGCACCCAGCGGACCAACGAGTCCATCCACTCGTACATACTACGCTGGTCCCACATCAAGAACTCCGCCGCACACATCTCCAAAGAAAGAGCAATCGACGCCTTCAAGGATGGTGCCAGCTCCCAGATTTCAAGGAGAAGCTCGGGCGCGTCAAGCCCAAAACCCTTGACCACCTCATGGACATCGCCAACCGCTGGGCAAATGGCGTGGACTCCGTCAACCGAACGCATTCGGATGACAAAGACGACTTTGGCCGCCTGCGCGAACGCCGCAGCAAAAGAAGATCACGCATCTACGAAGATCGCGATGGAGTCGACATGGTTACGGCTGGATACGCCGATCGACGCGATGACGACAACCGCAACAGCGGATACCGCAGCAGCAACTACCGTGATGGCAGATGACCCACACAAGCGTGGCGGCGTCGCAGTCGCGATGACGAGCCTTCGGCATACGACAAGCTATCTGGCCCTTGCACCATCCACTTCTACATCGATAAACAAGATGGTAAGAAGAAGGCCAGCCACATGCTTAAGGATTATCGAGAGTTCCAGAAGGTCAGCGAGGGACTCACCCAAGATTCGCACCTGCTCCAGGTGCCATCGCCCTCGGAGCTTGTCCACCACCACCCGGCGATCGTCGCAGCCGCTAGTTGCACTAGCACCAAACAACGGTGCAGACGGGTACCCTTAGCCGAAAGGAGCCCTGATGATCCAGAAGGGGCGCCCAACCAATAGGGTGCAGAAGAAGATCACCCGCCAAGTCAGCCTGGCCGTGACCTCTCCACTAACCATACCTAAGTACCTCAACGGCTCGGAGTCCTGCATCACGTTCGATCATTTGGATCACCCACGTCAGATCCCTCGCCCAGGTCATGCCGCCCTGGTACTCAAAGCTTAGATCAGGGGATTCGAAATGAGTCGCATCTTCATGGATGGCGGCAGCAGCATCAACCTGATGTTCGCTTGCACACTCGCAACGATGAGGATCCCGCTGTGCAGCCTGAAGCAGTTAGACACGACGTTCCATGGCATAGTCCTAGGGAAGGGCATATACCCACTAGGCAAGATATGGCTCGACGTCATCTTCGGCCAGCCCGAAAACTTCAGGCGTGATTGGCTAGAATTCGAAGTGGTGGACCGGCTATCACAGTACCACGCCATCCTCGGGCACGTGGCATTCGCAAGATTCTTGGCAGTACCACACTATGTGTACCTGCTACTGAAGATGCCAACACCTAGGGGCGTCATCACCGTCCAAGGAAGCTTCACCAGGTCAAACAACTACGACAGAGACTTCAACAGAATCTCTCAGTCGTTCGGCATGCAGGAGGAACTCACGAGACTCAGAGAAGTGACAGACAACAGGGCACCCCCAGTCGCCAGGCAGAACACACCCGACATGTCATTCGACTCCATGGTCAACACCAAGAAGGTGCAGGTTGATATGTCCAAAACGTATATACTTTCTCGAACACTTTGCTATTGTTTCTCCTCTAAACTTGTGTGATTTGGATACAACTAACACAGACTGACGTTGTTTTTAGCAGAATTACCTTGGTGTCTTGTTTTTGTGTAGAAAATGAACTATCAGGAAAAATCCCGGAAAATATGCCAAAAACTATTTCTCAGCAGAAGATCCACGGAGTCAGAAGGGGAGATAGAGAGGAGGCCTGGGGGGCCCAGACCCACCCTAGGCGCGGGCCACCTGACCCCGCGTCTAGAGGGGGTTTGGCCACCCCAGGCAGCTCCTCGGCCTCCCTCCGCGCCTATAAGTTGCCTTCTGACCTAAAAACTCAGGGGAGGGGGGGGTTGATAGTTTTCCAGAAAGAGTTCCGCTCCGCCGCCACCACCAGAAACCAAGATTCGGACCAGAAACTCCGTTCTGGCACCCTGCCGGGACGGGGAATTTGGAGAGGATCATCGCCATCGTCATCACCAACGCATCTCCATCAACCAACGATGTTTCCCTCATCCATGAGTGAGTAATCCCCCGCTGTAGGCTTGGGGATGGTAGGGATTGGATGAGTTCTATCATGTAATCGAATAAGATCTATTAGGGGCATAGTGTCTAGTATCTCTATTAGTGCTATTTGACTTTGTTGCAACTTATTGTGTTAATTCTTGTCACTAGGGCCCGAGTGCCATGATCTCAGATCTGAACTTATTATTGAATCATTATGATAGTATTGTTTGTGATCTTATCTGCAAGTTGTGTACAAATATCATTGTCCGGATCCAAAGGCCCCAAAGTGACAATAATTGGGACAACCGGAGGGGATGGCTGTGGTGTGAGGATCACATGTGTTCACAGAGTGTTAATGCTTTGCTCCAGTGCTCTATTAAAAGGAGCACCTTAATTGCCAGTAGTTCCCTATGGGCTGGCTGGACAGAAGATGTTGTGCAAGTTCTCATTGCGAGCACGTATGACTATATTTGGAGCACATGCCTAGGAGTGTTTAGTACTTGGATGCTTGTTATTATTTATCTGCAATTCCCTAGGTATTGAAGTTACATGTTTAGACTCATCCATGCAACGCCCGTCCATCCATCCCTATGCCTACTGCACTCGAATCCTACTGTTACCATTATTTTTACTATTGCTACTATTTCACTATTGCTGTTACTGCTGCTGTCGCTTTGTTGTTGCTACTACAAACTGTTGATACTGATAAAACTTCTATGAGCAAGAAATATTTTCAGGTGCAGCTGGACTTACAACTCAGTTGTTAAGGCTTGCAAGTATTCTTTGGCTCCCCTTGTGTCGAATCAATAAATTGGGTAATACTACCCGCAAAGACTGTTGCGATCCCCTATACTTGTGGGTCATCAAGACTATTTTCTGGTGCTGTTGCCGGGGAGCATAGCTTTATTTGTAAGTTCACTTGGATCTATTATTGTTCACTGCCACTCCTTTCATCATGGGGAAGTCTCGTGATGGAAAGTTCCCTATTTTACCATCCACTACAAGAAGAGGTACAGTCCTAAACACCTCTGCTGCTCTTGATTCACCGTCTGTTATAAGTAAGCTTGTCACACCACCACCACATGCTCATGCTACACACACTGCTACTACTGCTGAATCTGAAACTGCTTTTGATACTCTTGATGTTACTTCTACTATGCTTGATGCGAGTGGTTCATTAGGTCCTTTTCTAGATGCTACTATGGCTAGTCTAGGAAATACCGAAACTCCTAGTGAATACACTATTACACCTGTTAGCTCACCTGATTCTAGCGAGAGTTATGATATTAATGATGGTTACATAGAGCTCACTGATGAATTTGTTGAAGAATGCCGAAACACACATGGTGCTAGTGCTATTAAGAGTCTCCTTGCTAGACGTACTATTATGCCTAAGAAGTCCTATGATCCTAAGTTTTCCACCTCTCCCATAGATATTAAAGATAAATATTATGATTTCTCTCTTAATTTATCTTATTTAGATATTGTTGAGAAAGAACCTTTTTGTGGTACTAAAAATGAGAGTGTTGTGGCTCATATGAATGAGCTTTCTACTATGAGTGCTTTGTTCTCTGATGATTTTAAAATGCGCAAGTACTTTGTTGCTAAGATCTCCCCTTTTTCACTAAAAGGAGAATCTAGGGCTTGGTTTAATAGATTAACTCTTGGTTCCATTGATAGCCTTGATTGCTTCTTTCTTCCAGAAATATTTTCCTCCCAGTGCTAGACATGCTGCTTTGCAGAGACTTTTTGATTTTAAACAGGGAGAAGAAGAGAAATTGCCTGAGTCATGGAAAAGATTATGTTCCTTGATTCATGCATATCCTGCATGTCCATTACCTCAGAATGAGCTTCTTGATATTTATTATAATGGACTAACTGATGATTCTAGGACCTACCTAGATAGCTTTGCTGATTGTGTTTTCAGGAAAAGGACTCCTACAGATGCTGAAGAATTAATGAACAAGATAAGCAAGAATTATGATGATTGGACTTAAACTGAGCTGAATACACCTGAGCCTATTACTCCTGAACCAGTTGCTTCTGAACCAGTTCCAACACCAACAACAAAGAATAGGGGAGTTATTGCATTAAATGATGAAGAGATGAAGGAAGCTAAAAAGTGTCTAAAGGAGAAAGGTATTAGATCTGAAGATGTGAAGAATCTACCTCCTATAGAAGAATTATGTAAGCCAATTCCCCACTCATATACTATTTAGGTACACTCTCTCCAATTTAATGAAGGTGATATTCCTTATGGTAAGCCTCCTGATCAATGCTTAGAGGAACTTGACACATTTATTGTTAAACAAGGTAATTTTAATAAACAAGTTTAGAATCATTTATTGGAAAACTCTAGAGCTATCCATGAGTTGAAAGATATTGTGGAAAGAACTTCTAATGATATTAAAATGCTTTGTAAACACTTTCAAATGGTTCAAACCCAACTTGATCAACTTGCTAAGGTGCAAAAGGATATGCTAGTTAATGCTTCAGGAAATAAACATGCTTATGGAATTAGAACTAGGAGTGGTGCAGCTACTCAAGATCCTTTATATCCTGAAGGACACCCTAAAAGAATAGAGCAGTATTCCCAACAAGGTGAGGATAGTGGTAGTCCTCGTAAGAGGAAGAAAAAGAAACATAAGAAAGTTGAGGAACCACTTGAACCTGCTGTAGATCCTAATAGTATATCTGTCTCTGATGCTGAAACTGAGAGTGGTAATATTGATGAGTCTCCTGACAAGGAAGAAGGTGAGTAAGAACCTGAGAAACACACTAAGAACACTAGGTACACAAAGGAAGATTTTATTGCTAATAAACATGGTAAAGAGAGAGAACCTTGGGTGTAGAAAGCTATGCCTTTTCCAGGTAAGAAACACAAGTCAAAGGAGGAAGAACACTACAACAAGTTTTGTGAGTGGATGAAGCCTTTATTTCTGCAAATTCCTTTGACTGATGCTATTAAATTGCCTCCTTATTCAAAGTATATGAAGGATATTGTCTCTAATAAAAGGAAGATTCCTAATATTTGCTTGCTAATTACTCCTTCAATGGTAAGGTTCCAAAGAAACTTGGTGATCCAGGTATACCAACTATTCCTTGCTCTATTAAGAATAATTATGTTAGAATTGCATTATGTGATTTGGGAGCTGGAGTTAGTGTTATGCCTTTTTCTCTCTACAAGAGGCTCCAGCTAGAAAAGTTGATACCAACTGATATATCTTTGCAAATGGCTGATAAGTCAACTACTGTTCCTGTTGGTATATGTGAGGATGTTCCTGTTCAAGTTGCTCATAATTGCATGGTCTTAACTGATTTTGTTGTGCTTGAAATGCCTGAAGATGATAATATGTCTATTATTCTTGGGAGACCTTTTCTTAATACTGCAGGTGCTGTAATCAATTGCAATCAAGGAAAAGTAACATTCAATATTAAGGACAAAGAGCACACCGTCTATTTCCCCAAGAAGGTTGTTATGAGTTATTGCCTGAGTTCCACTAAAAACATTGAGAGCATCAAAGTTGGAGAAATATATTGTTCCATTCCACAAGAAAATTTTGAAACTATTATGATTGGGACCATTGCTATCAAGTATGAGGTAACATAATCACCTTGTGGAATGCAAAGTTTTGATTCATATAAGATTGTTTTGGTAACAAGACTTGATCAACCTTGTTAACAAAAGGATTTTAATGAACAAAATAATATTTTCACAGTGGTTATACTTGCTCACTTTTATTTTTCTCCTTTCCAATCTTTGCTCTTCACCGTGCCTAACTTAAAGGCGTTAAATAAAAGTACTTGTTGGGAGATAACCCAAGAGTTTCCTTGAGTCTTGGAAGTTATTACTTCAGTAATGACCTCTCCTTATTCTTATTGTTTTGCTTTTTGTGTCAAGAATGACCTCTAATGAGAGGGAAGTAAGATTTGGGGAGTTGGTGTCCTGAAACAGATTTCTGTCCTCCACCATAAAAATTCGTGAGGAGTCTCTGTAAGTCAGATTGAGCTGAAAATTTACGAATAAATCCCCAGTATGTTAGATAACTTTCGTTAGTTCAACACTTTTTGATTTGAGCAACATAAGGTCTTCGGGAAAATCGGTTTCTACCTGCTGGTCTGTTTTGATAGATTTCTGCCATTATTTGCATTTGCTTCTTATTGATTCCTTTTCGGGTTCTTTTTGGGAAATTGAGCTTTTTGAAGGAGTTGCTACAGTAGCTTGTGTTTTTAATAAAAAGTCTTGCTGTTCCAAAGCTTTGTCAGAGGTCTAATATCTTTTGAATAAACTAATATTGCTAATGAAGATTGTGTGAAGTTTTGTATGAAAGAAAAATTTCAGGTGTAGAGAGAGGATGATGTAATGAGATGAAGAATGGACAAAAGCTCAAGCTTGGGGGGAGCCACTCTGTCTCACCCAAATAATTACTCAAGAGGTACAAGTGTCAAAGCTTGGGGGGTGCCCAAGGCATCCCCTTCTTCATCAATAAAAATCTCAGGTCTTTCTAGCCACTTCGTTTTTATTGTTTCATGCACAGTTGTGTTGTTCTTGGAGCGTCTTAGTTTTTGTTTTTGGTTTTATTTTGCTTCGTTTGGTTTTGCGTTGGTTGCCTTCTAAAAAAAATCGAAAACACCAAAAATATTTGTTGTTCTTCTTTGGTTTTGTGAGTTCTTCGCACGGTTCATCCGTCCTCAGTGGATATTGGTTTTCATGTTAATTATTCAAGTCACACAAGTGAAGGGCAATAATGAAGATTAAGACAACTTGAGGTGTGGTAAGAGGCTGGCAACGAACTCTATTTGTTTCACTTTTGTACATATACTCATCATTGTGAGCATGCTTAGCCTGTTTGTGTAAAGTGTATGTCATTATGGATGCTTAGTAGTTCTTGCTTGTCTATGATTAGCTCCAGCTTGCTAATATTTTGTAGCTTGTCATATGAATGTTTGCTTGCATTGTTTTATTTATATTTTGGTATGATATTGTGGTATCCTCCTTTGACTGTTCATGTGAATCGACTTGGCACATGCTCATTCATCCATATGACTAATCAATAGTCAGTAAGCCTCGATGATTTATTTTGCCTCAGAGTTCTTGTATCACTTTCATGCAATAATTAGTCATGTTTTGTTGCAAGCATGATTATGATAGTTATTGCTCTCTCGTTTGTCGCTCCCTCTCTATTGCTAGCCTTCACTTGCACTGAGTATGTGCTCTTCCTGTGCTTCCAACTCCCCAAAACGAATATTGCCAGTTGTGTCCACCATACCTACCTATTAGCATCATTTGCTATTTCAGTGTATATTCCATATGCCGTGTTTTCTTCCAAAATAAAATGTTTGTCTATTTTGAGAAAGTTAGTTAGTAAAGCTCTCACGAACTTGATGGCACACTTTATTCCTTGCGCTTAATAATCTTGAACCATTGTGACTAGTCCATGAAATTTATATGCTTGCTTATTATATATTGGGAGTCAGCAGAACCGTGCTGTCACGGGGAACGCTTTCAACACTTTTTGGATAATTCTATCCAGTTGATACTTTGCTCTTTTGTTTACGGATGTCGACGATGTGAAATAAAAGGGGAGGTTGTGAGTTCATGGAGTTTATACATTGTGTTAGAGAAACGCCTGGGCCGCTAGCCTAAGGCATGCCTAATCATGGTGGAAACTTGTAGCATCACTATAATGAGCATCTATGAAGCGTCCTCAATAAAAAGCTATGCATATGGTAAATAAAAAGATTGCTGAGATGCTCATTGTCTGCTTGCCTTGTCATTTTGGTTATGGGAAAGCTCCTGTACCATATGCAAGGGGTACCCCGTTGGCGGTTCTCGATGATATGCATGTATTTACAATGACAAGAACTTTCAGGTGACCAAAGTTGAGTAGCATGCGGAGCGGCCCTCGTACTCAAGGGACTTGGAATTTCCAGTCTATGGTCTGTCAAGCATATGATTCAGAGTGGACCTCACTTTCACCTTAACCACATGAAGATGCCTATGATAGGGGCAATGAGAGCTCAAAGCTAATGAGTACCTTCCTTTCAGCATTGGGAAGCCTTTCAAACCTTCACAAAACCGTTTTCACAACCTAGTTGAGTCACCACTTATTCTATGAGCACCTTCTTGAGAGCATAGTTGTCATTTTTGTGTTTGTTCCAAAACTTGGTTAATTATGTCATGACTTTCATGCTTGTATCTCTGATATCTTTACTTCTAGTCTTCATGTGAACTTCAGAGGTGCCTTGGCATTTATATTGTGCTCTTCAAACAAAGGCAAGCGATATACCACTCTATCATACCTTATTATGAGCATTGCAATGTTGCTTATGTTTATGTCTCATGCTACTTATTATTATTGAGTTGGTTTCTCTTCATAGCTTGCAATGACTATTGAGTAGACTTAGTTGCATACTCCTTATTATGAATTGTCTAAGCATCTACTCCTGTGCTGACAATATTTACATCATTTGAAGCAA
Source organism: Avena sativa (assembly GCA_916181665.1). Lineage (NCBI taxonomy): Eukaryota > Viridiplantae > Streptophyta > Magnoliopsida > Poales > Poaceae > Avena > Avena sativa. Next base: position 142,911,220 of record OV702285.1, on the reverse strand, counting down.
AGTGTTGGTGAAAGTTCTTTTATCGCACTCAGTTTTCAACTGAATTGCTTGAGGACAAGCAATAAGCTAAGCTTGGGGGGAGTTGATACGTCCAAAACGTATCTACTTTCTCGAACACTTTGCTATTGTTTCTCCTCTAAACTTGTGTGATTTGGATACAACTAACACGGACTGACGCTGTTTTTAGCAGAATTACCTTGGTGTCTTGTTTTTGTGCAGAAAATTAACTATTAGGAAAAATCCCAGAAAATATGCCAAAAACTATTTCTCACCAGAAGATCCACGAAGCCATAAGGGGAGATAGAGAGGAGGCCTGGGTGGCCCAGACACACCCCAGGTGCGGGCCCACCTCACCCCGCGCCTGGAGGGGGTTTGGCCACCCCAGGCAGCTCCTCGGTCTCCCTCCGCGCCTATAAGTTGCCTTCTGACTTAAAAACTCAGGGGGGTTCGATAGTTTTCCAGAAAGAGTTCCACTCCGCCACCGCCACTAGAAACCAAGATTCGGATCCAGAAACTCCGTTCTGGCACCCTGCCGGGACGAGGAATTTGGAGAGGATCATCGTCATCACCAACGCATCTCCATCAACCACCGATGTTTCCCTCATCCATGAGTGAGTAATCCCCTGCTGTAGGCTTGGGATGGTAGGGATTGGATGAGTTCTATCATGTAATCGAATAAGATCTGTTAGGGGCATAGTGCCTAGTATCTCTATTAGTTCTATTTGACTTGTTGCAACTTGTTGTGCTTAATGCTTGTCACTAGGGCCCGAGTGCCATGATCTCAGATCTGAACTTATTATTGAATCATTATGATAGCATTGTTTGTGACCTTATCTGCAAGTTTTGTACACATATCATTGTCCGGATCCAAAGGCCCCAAAGTGACAATAATTGGGACAACCGGAGGGGATGGCTGTGGTGTGAGGATCACATGTGTTCACGGAGTGTTAATGCTTTGTTCCGGTGCTCTATTAAAAGGAGCACCTTAATTGCTAGTAGTTCCCTAGAGGCCCCGCTGCCATGGGCTGGCTGGACAGAAGAGGTTATGCATGTTCTCATTGCGAGAACGTATGACTATATTTGGAGCACATGCCTAGGATTGTTTAGTACTTGGATGCTTGTTATTATTTATCTGCAATGCCCTAGGTCTTGAAGTTACATGTTTAGACTTGTCCATGAAACGCCTATCCATCCATCCCTATGCCTACCGCACTCGAATCCTACTGTTACCGTTACTGTTACTATTGCTACTATTTCACTGTTGCTGTTACTGCTGCTGTCGCTTTGCTATTGCTACTACAAACTGTTGCTACTGATAAAACTTCTGTGAGCAAGAACTATTTCCAGGTGCAGCTGAACTGACAACTCAATTGTTAAGGCTTGCAAGTATTCTTTCGCTCCCCTTGTGTCGAATCAATAAATTGGGTAATACTAACCGTGAAGACTGTTGCGATCCCCTATACTTGTGGGTCATCACAGGTCAACCCGACGGACACCTCCTAGACGGCGTTGATCGTGAACAACCTGAGTCCCGCATAGGAAAGCACGCTCGTCAAATTCCTCCGTGAGCGCTGGGAAATCTTCGCCTGGTGTCCTGCGGACATGCCAGGAGTTCCCAGGGAATTCGCCAAGTACGCACTCAATGTGTTCCCAAATGCAAAGCTAGTCAGGCATTCGATGCATTGACTGTCCGAGCCAAGAGCCGAAGCCGTTAAAATCAAAGTCAACAGACTGCTCGATGCCAACTTCATCACGGAAATCAAGGAGAGCGAGTGGCTGGCCAACACCGTGCTGGTACCCAAAAAGGACACGGACATCCTGCGGATGTGCGTGGACTTCACATCAGTCAACAAGCACTGTCCCAAGGACCACTTACCTCTACCACTGATCGATCAAATCATTGATTCGACTACATGATGCGAGAAGATCTCCTTCCTCGATGCCTACTCAGGCTACAATCAAATTCGGCTGAAGGTTGAAGACTAGGAGAAAACGGCGTTTATCACGCCGTTTGGGGTATTCTACTACAACACCATGCCCTTTGGGCTTGATGGCGCCCAACACTTGTGGTGGGACGCTTCCTTGGAAACCCCAAGAGCAATGTATGAAGCAGCACAACACCAAGTTTCCCTCAGTAAGAAATCGAGGTTATCGAACCAGTAGGAGGAAGGAAACGTCACACAGGTGTTGCAAGCAACACGGAGACCTGCACAACACAAACTTAAGACTTTGCCCCAACGAATCAGTGAGGTTGTCAAGCTCACCGGTTTGCTGTAACAAAGGATTAAACGTATGGTGTGGAAGGTAATGGTTTGAAGCAAGCAAGCAAGTAACAGTGGAAGGTGTATCAATGGTAAAGATTGGACTGGGGTCCATAGTTCACTAGAGGTGCTCTCCCTAGATAAACAACATGGCATGAAGGGTAAACAAATTACAACAGGGCAATTGACAAGAATTGAGCAAGGCATAACAATGCAATTACTAGGCAGAAAGATCCTATGAGATTCGTTTGGGCAATACAACAAGATACATAGACCGCCATCCAACTAAAACTATAACTAGAAGTCCACCTTCAGGTTATCATCTGACCCCCTCCAGTATTAAGTTGCAAGCAACATACAACTGCTTTAAGCAAAGTGTGTAAGGTAAACAGTCCACATGTTCCATGAACAAGAGACCGTTGTTTTCTCCCTAGTAGAAACAGCACATCTACAACCTAAGAGATTTCTGTCACTTCCCTTGGAAACTAGAGGCATGAACCCACTATCGAGCATAAATACCCCCTCTTGGAGTCACTAACAACTACTTGGCCAAGATAGCTACTAACAACGGAGAGCATGCAAGATCACAAATAACATAGACATGATAGAATTATAAAGACAAAACCATTAATAAAACCAACATAATAATCTCAATATCCATCGGATCCCCGCAAACACAACATGCATGATTACAAATAGATTAGATCTTGATCATGAATGGAGCTCACAAGATCTATACATGAAAGCACAAAGGAGGAGATACAACCATCTAGCTACTACATGGACCCATAGTCCAAGGTGGAACTACTCACACATCATACCGGAGAGAAGGCCTCCGGGATGATCTCCCCTTCGGCAGGGTGCCGGGAAGAACTTCAGATCCCCCCTATCTAGGGACGATTGTGGCGGCGGCTACAAACGGTTTCGTGGAGATTTGATCGGGTCCTCAGGGTTTCTGCATCGGGGGATTTTTATAGGCAAAAGGGGAGACCAAGGAGGCGGCCAGGGTTGGCAAACCCTATCCAGGCGCGGGGCTGTGCCCACCCGCGCCTGGGGTGGGTCTGGCCCCTCCGGCTCTCCTCTGTACTTCTTGTTCCCCACGGAAAGTAATTGACTTTGACGTTTGTCCCGTCCAATTCCGAGAATATTTCTTTATTAAATTTTCTGAAACCAAAAACAACAGAAAACAGGCATCTGGCACTGTTGCAACTTGTTAGTAGGTTAGTACCAGAAAACATGTAAAAATCACCTCAAAGTGTAGACAAGCAAAGCAAAGTAGATACTAAACAAGCATGGAGCATCAAAAATTATAGATACGTTTCCGACGTATCAACATCCCCAAGCTTAACTCCTGCTCGTCCTCGAGTAGGTAAGTGATAAAATAATAATTTTTGAGGTGACATGCACCCCCACAAAGATCCAACCATTTGCAAGCATTGAAATCTGGGATCAAAGAACTCTAAACATGTGCATGAAAGATGGAGTTCTAACAATAGTACATAGCAACTATGCATGCAACATGACAAGCTACAAACAAAGATCATGAATAACTTGCATTGAAAAACGTTTGTTTGTTTCACATACAGAAAACATAGCAGAGTGGCATTCAGCTTGTCCAGAGTAGCAAATAGATGCATAGGACACCTGCAAAGTTCACAACGGTGACTAGAAACAAGTAGCACAAGAACAAGTAATATCACAATATGCATCAATTAATAATCTTTGGAACACTGCACACAGAATGACAACTATGCTCTCTTAATGGTGCCTAAAGTTAGAAGGTGGAGACTCAATAATGGTGGAAGAAAGGCCTTTTATTTGTAAAGGAGCAGGGATTACAAGTTTCAAAAAGAGCTTCCAAAAATTATGGTACTTGTTAGCTTTCAGCCCTCATTGCCCCTATCATAAGCATCTTGAAGTGGTTAAGGTTTAAGTGGCAAAGCTGGATTATATGCTTGACGGAGTATAAGTTGGCAATCTCAAGTCCCTTGAATATGAGGTCCACACCTCATGCATACTCAACTTTGGGTCCAGGTAAGTTCTTGTCACTGTAAGTATTTGCATATCATTGAGAACCGCTAATGGGGTACCCCTTGCACATGGTACATGAGCTTTCCCATAACCAAAATGACTAGGCAAGCAGACAATGGGAATCTCAACAATCTTCTTATTTACCATGGGAATATGGTGCTTTTTCTCTCTTTCCTCTTTTCTCAATGTGTCTCTTTTTTATAAGAAGAATGCTTCATAGATGTCACTATGGTGATGCTGCAAGTTTCCACCATGATTAGGCGTGTCTTAGGCTAGCGGCCCAGGCGTTTCTCTAACACAGGATACAAACTCCATGGACTTACAAGTTCCCTCTTTATTTCACACCGGTGACATCCATATACAAAAGAACATGATATCAACTGAGTACAAAGTACAAGTGCAATGTTGAAAACGTTACCCGTGACAACACGATTCTGCTAATTCCAACTTATAAGTGCAAGCATATACAACAAAGTTGTCACAATGGTTCAAGTTTATTAGGGTCAAAGAATAAAGTGTGCCATCAAGTTTGTGAGGGTTTTAATCACTAAGTTTTCACATAACAAAATAGTTTTTAATTTAAATATAGTTGAAAACAAGAATATACTTGGAATGGTGTAACACACCATGCATAGGAGTTTATAGTGGACACTTTGGAAAAACTTGGTTTCTTAGGAGTTGGAAGCATGAGTAGAACTTACTCATACAAGTGGAGGCTAGCAAAAGACTCGGAGCAACCAACTAAGAGAGCAATAATGGCCATTACCATGCAGTGCAACAAAGCATACTAATCAAAGAAAAGAGTGGTACTACAAGTCAAGGACTAAATGATCATAGAGGCTAATGGTGACTTGTTTGTGTCAGAACATGGTATGAGAATGTGCCAAGTCAACCCAAGCAAAACATCAAAGGAGAATACCACAATACTATGCTTTTGCATGCTAAAACAATGCATAATTTCTTCAAGGCACACTAAGCAATCCCAATTGTTTGGAACAAGACATGCTATAGCAATAATCACTAAGCATAATGTCAAAACAACACCTAGCATGTCATGCTAAAGTCTAAGTCACAGTCAATGCAAGATCCTCTTGCACTTCAAGCAAGAACTTACTACTCCTTTCCAAACACCAAGCAAACTTATTTGCAAAACAACACATCGAGAACGAGGGTCCAAACTAATCAAGCAAACTAAACAAACTAAGCAAAGCAAACGAAAACTAAGACGCTCCAAGAACAACACAACTGTGCATGAAGCAATAAAAATGAAGTGTCTAGACAGACCTGAGCTTTTTATTGATGAAGAAGGGGATGCCTTGGGCATCCGCAAGCTTTGATGCTTATACCTATTGGATATTTCTTGGGGTGACAGCATGGTGCATCCCCAAGCTTGAGATTTTGTCCATTCTTCATCTCATTGCATCATTATTTCTTTACACCTGAAATTTTTCCTTCATACAAAACTTCACACAATCTTCATTAGCAACATTAGCTTATTCAAAAGATATTAGACCTCTGGCAAAGCTTTGAAACAACAAGGCTTTTCACTAAAAACACAAGATACTGTAGTAACTCCTTCAAAAAGCTCAATTCACCTAAAGAGAACTCAAAAAGGAATCAATAAGAAGCAAATGCAAATAATGGCAGAAATCTGTCAAAACAGACCAGCAGGTAGAAACCTATTTTGTAAGGGTCCCAACCTTTAAATAAGGTAGAGTCCCCTGTGTTTACAATGCTAGTCCGTGGATCAATAGCTAGCATCCACAGTTAAGATGTAATATCAAGAAACAAAGGTCATAATATAACTTTATAACCAGGAATAACATAATTTTTATTACATAGCTCATTTGGCTATTACAATACATTGCAGCGGAATAACTATAAGTATGGGTCCTTCATCTTCAAAGTGCCACAGGCAGACATGTTGGTTGTAGACTTTGTAATCCTAATCAATCAATCTTCACTAAAAATCAATCAAACCTGCAACATTACAAGTTACAGCCACAAGGGTCAATACATTTGAATTGTATTGGCAAGTTTCACTACTATGTTGAATATAAGTGGATCCTATCATTACATGCATATTTGGCTAAGTAGGGTTTAAGGATCATTTGCAGAAAGCAATACTTTATCCTATCTTTTCCAAAATGGTTTTGATCTTTTGTCAAATCTCTTTATCAAAATCCTTTGAACTCCTTGGTATCCCCAAGTATTCAAGTCCTTGTCAAAAATCTCTTGAGCTCCTTGGTAACCCCAAGTACTTCAAGTTTTCACCAAAATCTCTTGAGTCCTTGGTACCCCCAAGTACATCAAGTTTTCATCAAAATCTCTTGAGCTCCTTGGTAACCCCAAGTACATCAAGTATTTTGTTGTTATTTAAAAGTTTTTCTTTTAGAAATTGGAATGTCGAGATTTCCCATAGCTTCAAACTTTAGTTGCTCAGTATTGTCCATAACCGGGGACATGGCTAAGTACTTAGATTTTTATTATCTTCTGCAGAAGTAGTACACTTTACCCACATGTCACAGTCTCATCTTGTTTCCACCAGTGGCCACTGGATTGGTGCTCACCAAGATGGAGTACCGGCAGATTGAGAATGTGACGAAGTCTTTCCAGAGGGTCCTCCCATACACCATTGCTAGCTTGTCTTCAGTACCCATGTAGGATTCCAGGTCCTCATGTCCAGTAACCTGAAGACAATGCATGGGTTTTCCCAATGTAGTTGACTAAGCCAGAGCCATAAATAGCATGTGGTTGCACACGAAAGCCACAATTGGAGAAACATGTTCAATCTCTAAGTTTCCTGGGTGGTTTTCCTTTGGAGCACAACACAAAGAGATTGCCATAGACATGGTTCCTTTTGTTGTCACCTTTTCCAAAACTCAAAGTCCTTGTCCACCCAGGTGGTTCATTGAGTCCTTGTTTTATTATGTAAAATCACAAGTCCTTTTCTCAAATTCATAAGATCTCAACATGTGTCTCTTCTCAAAATATAGCATGGATAAGCATGTAACAACTACATTGTTTTCACTAAGGGATGTATAGGGTATCCTATTAGGATTTAGCATAGCATAAGTATAGAAATTCTTTTCATGCATGTTTCAAAATCCACTAAGTATAATGAAAATAGTAGTACTTTAGATGATAGTGTCACTTGCCTTTCTTTTGGTAGGGAATGTTGGTTCACTCCTTGATCTTGCTAGTCTCACACTTTACTAACTTCACTACAATCAATCAAGCAAACACAATATCAACAAGCATTCCAAACCAATAATCAATCAAACATTTCACACACATAAAACAATGGAATCTAAGTCATGCATGTAAGCATGCAAGAGATAGTTTTATTTGCAAAGGTGGTCTCCACTAGGCTTCTAAACTTTGTAAGGTTCAAAGTGGTCATTTTCCAAAGTGGCAAAGTCATTTGCAAAAGGGTTTTGTCCATAAACCATTTTTAAATCCAATCATTATTTTATGTGGTGGAAAATATTTTTATCAAAGCAACAACTTTAAGTTGTCCACCAAATAAGTTGTTGTTTCTCAAAACTTGGTGTTTAGGGTCAGTAGGTTTGGTCCAAATCATTTTCCCAAAGTTTTTACTCCAAAAACATTTTCATAACAAAACCAATATTTTTTTATTTGGCTAGAAATGGGCTAAATCAAGTTTTCATTCCTAAACTTCACAAAATCTATTTTTGAATCCATGGGTTGGTTCCTATGGTCCGTAAGTTCACCACAAACCAATTTGCAAAGGTTTCAACCTCAAAATCCATTTGGAATAATTTTTCTAATCTAAACAAGCATACAAATGTTTCTGCAAAAACAAACAATCTAACAGTCACTTTTTACTAAACACAGTGCATGGTTGGCTAGGGCTTGTTCCACTGATTCCAACGATATAAAGTTTGAAATTTTTGGACGTGTGGATCAAAATTTACAAGGGTTTCAATTTGCAAATCAAATCTGTTTTCAAATCTGTTTTTAAATCGAATCTAGCCACGCGTCGCGTTCCTACTGGTCGACACCGGTTCGGGTGGATCGGCCTCTGCGGGGCGTTGGATCTGAACAGATCGCACGGCGCAGGATGCTACATACCGCTTCGCCTAGCTTCTATCATGTGCGTCCGATCTAGATCCTACGATCCGCAGCAACTCAACAAAGAACTGGCGGCGCTGCGCGGCGGCAGACGGCGGCGACGTCCAGGCGGTGGCGCTACGTAGGTTCTAGGAAGCAAGGAGGGAAGGGGAGGTGCTCACCGTGTTCGCGAGGTCGAGGTGGTGCTCAACGTGTGGTTGACGTGGCAAGGGGTGCTCAGGGACGACATCAATTCCTCGCCGGAGTGGGGAACGGCGTCGGGTGGTTCTGTTCGTGGTCGGGGTCGACGTTGCAGATCGCCCTAAGGCAGGATAAGAGCATGGTTAGATGCACAAGAGCGAGACGAGTGTGGGAGCATCATCGAGGAGTGCTGGGGCGAACGGAGTTTACCTGTGGAGTTCGCCGGAGTGGAAGACAGACGCGGCGGCGCTCAGAGCTTGTCGAAGACGACGTTCTGGGGCGCCCGCGGTTGAACGGAGGGTACAGGCAGAAGCGTCAGAGGTTGGGGAATGTTCCCGTGTGCTTGGAAAGGCAAGGGGTGGCGAGGCTCGGCCAGAATTGAGGAGGGACGATGGTCGGAGCAGTGAGAGGGCGAGCTCGATTCAGGGCAGCCTGGGGGCAGAGAGAGGGAGGCGCGTGAGGGGAAAGGAATAGGAGACGCAGGCGGTTAAATGGGCGTGGTCGCGGGGTGGATTAATGCGGCCATTTACGCGAATTGATCGCCGGCGTTTCCTGCTGCAACGGCCGGGCGTCGTCTGCGCGAGGAAGAAGATGAGCTGGAGGGGTGGGGTCCGGGCGTCAGCGAGGGAGTGAGAGAGAAGGAAGGGGCCACTCGTCAGCGTCTCTGTGGGTTCAAAAATGAGTGCGAAACGTTTTCTGCGGGAGTGAGGAACTGGGCTATTTGTTGGGCTTGTTGGGCTGACCGGCTGGGCTGAGTCCAAATTCTATTTTTTTTTCTTTTTGATTGTTTTATCTTTTTCCAAATCTATTTTCTGTTTTGAATTTTCAAACAACAAAACAACATTCAAATCAATTCAAACACTCACCAAACATTTGCAATTGAAATTTGGTTCTGTTTAACAACATAAACCAATTCCCAAAATAAAATAATTTTTTTATTAAAGGGTCCATTTATAATTAAATAAATAGACCTTGTTTAATAATCAAAATAGATTTTGTTTTATTTAAAAACCTCCATTTGAAACAATCTATTTTCAAAACCAAATCAGTAGGTTTTATTTGAAAATACAAAATAGTTGGAAATCTTATTTGAATTAAATAAATAAGTTTTGATGGTTAATTAAAATAGTAAAACCTTTATTTATAAAACTTGGATATTAAATCCTTATTATTTTATTTTAAACCTTTACTATTTTTATTAAAACAAAATGTTTTATTTCAAATGCTTGACAAAGGTTTATTTTGGTTCCATAAAATAATCCTTTTTATAAATCTACCTTTTCTTTTGAAAACCAAATCTTTTATTAAAAGATGAAAAATAGAAATTCCAAATATTTTTATTTTACCTTTATTAAATGTTTATCTTTTTAAATCCCTTTAGGATTTTATTTGATCAAAATAGGTTTGAAGGTTCCCATTTGAATTCAAAAAGTTTTTTCTCACTCTGAAAATCAACAAAGTTTTATTTTATTCATTTATTTTTCACATTACAAGATTTGGAAAATCTTGGGATGTGACAGGCTACCACCCTTAAAATAAATCTCGTCCCGAGATTTGGGAAGGCCAGGGTTACAAGTAGGCTCAAAACATCTAGGGTACTACCACCCTTAAAATAAAATTTGAAACAAAATTTCATATTGGCCTTCTTGGGATCCTGGGGAAACTTCTCTGGGCAAACATCTGCATTGTGTCCTTTGTTTCCACACTTGACTCATGGGCCAAGGTTGAGATTCTCCATAGGCTTGTTCAACTTGTTCTTCATCTTTTCTGGACAGTTGCTTGCATAATGTCCTGGGTTCTTGCAATTGAAACAGTTGATGTCTTTGAGTTCTTTACGTGGTTCTTGTGGACAAGTTGCTACATAATGGCCTAGCTCTTTGCAGTTGTTGCACATCACTTGGCCAATCTCCTTATTTTCTGGTTCTCTGGGCATTCACTGGAATAGTGTCCCATTTCCTTACATTTATGACATGGCACATGGCTCTTGTCTTGCTTTTTCTTTTTGGGTTTCTCCAAAGCTAGGAGTGCATCCAGTTCATGTTGTTCATATGTTATCTGATAGGTAGGAATGTCTACATGTTTCCTGGGTCTTCTCTTGCTCTTTGGATAATTCATAGGCCCTTTCTTTGGTCCTTTGAATTGGGTTGTTTTGCTTGGAGGTATAAGTGGACCTTTTCCTTTGTCATCAACCTTCTTGGTAGACTTGGATCCTTCTTGATGGTTTGAAATCATTTGTTGCACTCCACCTTGTTTCCTTTGTTCCACAATGGAATAGATGGGGCATTGGATAGGGACATGGTTGTTTCCTTCACATAGGTAGCAAGTAGCTTGAGAAGTGGGACATTGTCCAACAGGATGTTTCTCTTCACAGTTGGGGCATTGATCTCCATGCTCCTTGGAAGTATGATCCTTGTCTCCACAAATAATGCAAGCTGGGGCTCCATCTAGAATAACATTTTTGTCATCCTTATTGTCACTAACTCTTTTGGAATAGCTTTCTTCCATTTTGACCATTTGATCAGTCACCTTAAGCATCAGTTGGCCTTGAGTTTCCAAAAATCCTTGCAGGGTTGGATCTTCTCCACTGGTGTTGGCTATGAATTGAGCTGTCACTTGGTTCAACTGGTGTTGTGTTGCTATGAGCTCTTTCATGCTGTCCTCTTGGTTGGTGTTGATGTCATCAACCTTGATGTTGGAGTCTCCTGGAGTAGTCATCTGTTTGGGTTGAATGGAGATTTAGAATAGGTGAAATATTTCTAAGGAATCAATTCCAATCACACACATCACAATTTACTCAAGCAATGTGCAAGCATTCACAAACAACTTTTCACTCAAACAACAAGGTTCAAGCATATACTTAGGCAACAAAATATTTTTGTTACACCACTTAAGTTGGTGTGTTTGACTTATCTAAAATATGGTAGTCCATCTACATGGTTATCTTGTGATCTTTCCATCCTTCTTGGTTGATTCTTTTTGCAAGAGAGCATAGTTTCCTTAGGAAAAATTCTTGGTTACAAAACTTCAAGTGATGTGGGCTCCTTCTAATTTTGCATTCCCTTAGTCTCCAAATCTTGAGCAAGATTTCCTTGTCTCACTTGTAGTCCTTAGTGGTATCCAAGTTGGAAGTCCTTGGTGAATATGCTGAAGATGTTGAAGTCATTAGAGTTAAAGAAGTAGAAGTCATTAGAGTTGAAGAAGTTGAAGTCATTAGAGTTGATGGAATCCTTTGCACATGGTGTAGTCTTTGGTCATGGGGTAGGTTTTCCATCAAGTTTGAAATAGGAGAGAGGTAGAGTCAAAACCAAAATGGTTAAGGAAAGAGTTTACAAGATTGTTTTGTAAATAAGTTTCTGGAACAAATACAACTCCTATTTTTCTAAGGTTTTTTGTCCAATCCAAGGTTTACAAACCTTGCAGGCAACACAATGCTCTGATACCATCTGTAAGGGTCCCAACCTTTAAATAAGGTAGAGTCCCCTGTGTTTACAATGCTAGTCCCTGGATCAATAGCTAGCATCCACGGTTAAGATGTAATATCAAGAAAGAAAGGTCATAATATAACTTTATAACCAGGAATAACATAATTTTTATTACATCTTACATAGCTCATTTGGCTATTACAATACATTGCAGCGGAATAACTATAAGTATGGGTCCTTCATATTCAAAGTGCCACAGGCAGACATGTTGGTTGTAGACTTTGTAATCCTAATCAATCAATCTTCACTAAAAATCAATCAAACCTGCAACATTACAAGTTACAGCCACAAGGGTCAATACATTTGAATTGTATTGGCAAGTTTCACTACTATGTTGAATATAAGTGGATCCTATCATTACATGCATATTTGGCTAAGTAGGGTTTAAGGCTCATTTGCAGAAAGCAATACTTTATCCTATCTTTTCCAAAATGGTTTTGATCTTTTGTCAAATCTCTTTATCAAAATCCTTTGAACTCCTTGGTATCCCCAAGTATTCAAGTCCTTGTAAAAAATCTCTTGAGCTCCTTGGTAACCCCAAGTACTTCAAGTTTTCACCAAAATCTCTTGAGTCCTTGGTACCCCCAAGTACATCAAGTTTTCATCAAAATCTCTTGAGCTCCTTGGTAACCCCAAGTACATCAAGTCTTTTGTTGTCATTTAAAAGTTTTTCTTTTAGAAATTGGAATGTCGAGATTTCCCATAGCTTCAAACTTTAGTTGCTCAGTATTGTCCATAACCGGGGACACGGCTAAGTACTTAGATTTTTATTATCTTCTGCAGAAGTAGTACACTTTACCCACATGTCACAGTCTCATCTTGTTGCCACCAGTGGCCACTGGATTGGTGCTCACCAAGATGGAGTACCGGCAGATTGAGAATGTGACGAAGTCTCTCCAGAGGGTCCTCCCATACACCATTGCTAGCTTGTCTTCAGTACCCATGTAGGATTCCAGGTCCTCATGTCCAGTAACCTGAAGACAATGCATGGGTCTTCCCAATGTAGTTGACTAAGCCAGAGCCATAAATAGCATGTGGTTGCACACGAAAGCCACAATTGGAGAAACATGTTCAATCTCTAAGTTTCCTGGGTGGTTTTCCTTTGGAGCACAACACAAAGAGATTGCCATAGACATGGTTCCTTTTGTTGTCACCTTCTCCAAAACTCAAAGTCCTTGTCCACCCAGGTGGTTCATTGAGTCCTTGTTTTATTATGTAAAATCACAAGTCCTTTTCTCAACTTCATAAAATCTCAACATGTGTCTCTTCTCAAAATATAGCATGGCTAAGCATGTAACAACTACATTGTTTTCACTAAGGGATGTATAGGGTATCCTATTAGGATTTAGCATAGCATAAGTATAGAAATTCTTTTCATGCATGTTTCAAAATCCACTAAGTATAATGAAAATAGTAGGACTTTAGATGATAGTGTCACTTGCCTTTCTTTTGGTAGGGAATGCTGGTTCACTCCTTGATCTTTCTAGTCTACACTTTACTAACTTCACTACAATCAATCAAGCAAACACAATATCAACAAGCATTCCAAACCAATAATCAATCAAACATTTCACACACATAAAACAATGGGATCTAAGTCATGCATGTAAGCATGAAAGAGATAGTTTTATTTGCAAAGGTGGTCTCCACTAGGCTTCTAAACTTTGTAAGGTTCAAAGTGGTCATTTTCCAAAGTGGCAAAGTCATTTGCAAACGGGTTTTGTCCATAAACCATTTTTAAATCCAATCATTATTTTTTGTGGTGGAAAATATTTTTATCAAAGCAAAAACTTTAAGTTGTTCACCAAATAAGTTGTTTTTTCTCAAAACTTGGTATTTAGGGTCAGTAGGTTTGGTCCAAATCATTTTCCCAAAGTTTTTACTCCAAAAACATTTTCATAACAAAACCAATATTTTTTTATTTGGCTAGAAATGGGCTAAATCAAGTTTTCATTCCTAAACTTCACAAATTCCATTTTTGAATCCTTGGGTTGGTTCCTAGGGTCAGTAAGTTCACCACAAACCAATTTGCAAAGGTTTCAACCTCAAAATCCATTTGGAATAATTTTTCTAATCTAAACAAGCATACAAATGTTTCTGCAAAAACAAACAATCTAACAGACACTTTTTACTAAGCACATTGCATGGTTGGCTAGGTCTTGTCCCACTGATTCCAACGATATAAAGTTTGAAATTATTGGACGTGTGGATCAAAAGTTACAAGGGTTTCAATTTGCAAATCAAATATGTTTTCAAATCTGTTTTTAAATCGAATCTAGCCACGCGTCGCGTTCCTACTGGTCGACACCGGTTCGGGTGGATCGGCCTCTGCGGGGCGTTGGATCTGAACAGATCGCACGGCGAAGGATGCTACTTACCGCTTCGCCTAGCTTCTATCGTGTGCGTCCGATCTAGATCCTACGATCCGCAGCAACTCAAGAAAGAACCGGCAGATTGAGAATGTGACGAAGTCTCTCCAGAGGGTCCTCCCATACACCATTGCTAGCTTGTCTTCAGTACCCATGTAGGATTCCAGGTCCTCATGTCCAGTAACCTGAAGACAATGCATGGGTCTTCCCAATGTAGTTGACTAAGCCAGAGCCATAAATAGCATGTGGTTGCACACGAAAGCCACAATTGGAGAAACATGTTCAATCTCTAAGTTTCCTGGGTGGTTTTCCTTTGGAGCACAACACAAAGAGATTGCCATAGACATGGTTCCTTTTGTTGTCACCTTCTCCAAAACTCAAAGTCCTTGTCCACCCAGGTGGTTCATTGAGTCCTTGTTTTATTATGTAAAATCACAAGTCCTTTTCTCAACTTCATAAAATCTCAACATGTGTCTCTTCTCAAAATATAGCATGGCTAAGCATGTAACAACTACATTGTTTTCACTAAGGGATGTATAGGGTATCCTATTAGGATTTAGCATAGCATAAGTATAGAAATTCTTTTCATGCATGTTTCAAAATCCACTAAGTATAATGAAAATAGTAGGACTTTAGATGATAGTGTCACTTGCCTTTCTTTTGGTAGGGAATGCTGGTTCACTCCTTGATCTTTCTAGTCTACACTTTACTAACTTCACTACAATCAATCAAGCAAACACAATATCAACAAGCATTCCAAACCAATAATCAATCAAACATTTCACACACATAAAACAATGGGATCTAAGTCATGCATGTAAGCATGAAAGAGATAGTTTTATTTGCAAAGGTGGTCTCCACTAGGCTTCTAAACTTTGTAAGGTTCAAAGTGGTCATTTTCCAAAGTGGCAAAGTCATTTGCAAACGGGTTTTGTCCATAAACCATTTTTAAATCCAATCATTATTTTTTGTGGTGGAAAATATTTTTATCAAAGCAAAAACTTTAAGTTGTTCACCAAATAAGTTGTTGTTTCTCAAAACTTGGTATTTAGGGTCAGTAGGTTTGGTCCAAATCATTTTCCCAAAGTTTTTACTCCAAAAACATTTTCATAACAAAACCAATATTTTTTTATTTGGCTAGAAATGGGCTAAATCAAGTTTTCATTCCTAAACTTCACAAATTCCATTTTTGAATCCTTGGGTTGGTTCCTAGGGTCAGTAAGTTCACCACAAACCAATTTGCAAAGGTTTCAACCTCAAAATCCATTTGGAATAATTTTTCTAATCTAAACAAGCATACAAATGTTTCTGCAAAAACAAACAATCTAACAGACACTTTTTACTAAGCACATTGCATGGTTGGCTAGGTCTTGTCCCACTGATTCCAACGATATAAAGTTTGAAATTTTTGGACGTGTGGATCAAAAGTTACAAGGGTTTCAATTTGCAAATCAAATATGTTTTCAAATCTGTTTTTAAATCGAATCTAGCCACGCGTCGCGTTCCTACTGGTCGACACCGGTTCGGGTGGATCGGCCTCTGCGGGGCGTTGGATCTGAACAGATCGCACGGCGAAGGATGCTACTTACCGCTTCGCCTAGCTTCTATCGTGTGCGTCCGATCTAGATCCTACGATCCGCAGCAACTCAAGAAAGAACTGGCGGCACTGCGCGGCGGCAGACGGCGGCGACGTCCAGGCGGTGGCGCTACGGCGGTTCTAGGAAGCAAGGAGGGAAGGGGAGGTGCTCACCGTGTTTGCGAGGTCGAGGTGGTGCTCAACGTGTGGTCGACGTGGCAAGGGGTGCTCAGGGACGGCATCAATTCCTCGCCGGAGTGGGGAACGGCGTCGGGTGGTTCTGTTCGTGGTCGGGGTCGACGTTGCAGATCGCCCTAAGGCAGGATAAGAGCATGGTTAGATGCACAAGAGCGAGACAAGTGTGGGAGCATCATCGAGGAGTGCTGGGGCGAACGAAGTTTACCTGTGGAGTTCGCCGGAGTGGAAGACAGACGCGGCGGCGCTCAGAGCTTGTCGAAGACGACGTTCTGGGGCGCCCGCGGTTGAACGGAGGGTACAGGCAGAAGCGTCAGAGGTTGGGGAATGTTCCCGTGTTCTTGGAAAGGCAAGGGGTGGCGAGGCTCGGCTAGAATTGAGGAGGGACGATGGTCGGAGCAGTGAGAGGGCGAGCTCGATTCAGGGCAGCCTGGGGGCAGAGAGAGGGAGGCGCGTGAGGGGAAATGAAGAGGAGACGCAGGCGGTTAAATGGGCATGGTCGCGGGGTGGATTAATGCGGCCATTTACGCGAATTGATCGCCGGCGTTTCCTGCTGCAACGGCCGGGCGTCGTCTGCGCGAGGAAGAAGATGAGCTGGAGGGGTGGGGTCCGGGCGTCAGCGAGGGAGTGAGAGAGAAGGAAGGGGCCACTCGTCAGCGTCTCTGTGGGTTCAAAAATGAGTGCGAAACGTTTTCTGCGGGAGTGAGGAACTGGGCTGTTTGTTGGGCTTGTTGGGCTGACCGGCTGGGCTGAGTCCAAATTCTATTTTTTTTCTTTTTGATTGTTTTATCTTTTTCCAAATCTATTTTCTGTTTTGAATTTTCAAACAACAAAACAACATTCAAATCAATTCAAACACTCACCAAACATTTGCAATTGAAATTTGGTTCTGTTTAACAACATAAACCAATTCCCAAAATAAAATAATATTTTTATTAAAGGGTCCATTTATAATTAAATAAATAGACCTTGTTTAATAATCAAAATAGATTTTGTTTTATTTAAAAACCTCCATTTGAAACAATCTATTTTCAAAACCAAATCAATAGGTTTTATTTGAAAATACAAAATAGTTGGAAATCTTATTTGAATTAAATAAATAAGTTTTGATGGTTAATTAAAATAGTAAAACCTTTATTTATAAAACTTGGATATTAAATCCTTATTATTTTATTTTAAACCTTTACTATTTTTATTAAAACAAAATGTTTTATTTCAAATGCTTGACAAAGGTTTATTTTGGTTCCATAAAATAATCCTTTTTATAAATCTACCTTTTCTTTTGAAAACCAAATCTTTTATTAAAAGATGAAAAATAGAAATTCCAAATATTTTTATTTTACCTTTATTAAATGTTTATTTTTTAAATCCCTTTAGGATTTTATTTGATCAAAATAGGTTTGAATGTTCCCATTTGAATTCAAAAAGTTTCTTCTCACTCTGAAAATCAACAAAGTTTTATTTTATTCATTTATTTTTCACATTACAAGATTTGGAAAATCTTGGGATGTGACATATTTTTTCGAAGATCTTCTGTTGCTCAAATAAAAAAGTGTTGAACTAACGAAAGTTATATAACATACTGGGGGATTTATTCGTAAATGTTTAGCTCAATCCGAGTTACAGAGACTCCTCATGATTTTTTTTGGTGGAGGACAGAAATCTGTTTCGGGACCGCAACTCCCCAAATCTTACTTCCCTCTCATTAGAGGTCATTCTTGGCACAAAAAGCAAACAAAAAAGGATAAATAATGGTCATTACAAAAGTAATAACTTCCAATACTCAAGAAAACTCTTGGGTTATCTCCCAAAAAGTACTTTTCTTTAACGCCTTTAAGTTAGGCTTGATAGCTTGAGAAGATGCTCACATAATAATTATGAATTAAAGTCAAAGAGAGAATCAAGAAGCAAATTCAAAACACATTTAAGTCTAACCCACTTCTTATGCATAGGAATCTTGTATGGAAATAAATTCACAAAGAACAAAGTGACAGACATAGGAAGATAAAACAAGAGCAACTTCAAAACTTTTAGCACTTAGAGAGGTGTTTCAGTACCATGAAAACTTCTACAACCATACTTTCCTCTCTCATAATAATTTTCAGTAGCATCATGAATAAACTCAACAATATAGCTATCACATAAAGCATGATTTTCATGATATACAAACACATAATTTCTATCAAGCTCAAAAACAATGGGATTAAAACCTCCACAGGTTTTATCCAAAGTAGATATTTCAAAAGGATCCACAGGAACATAACATTCATCCTTCTTTGGTAAGCATGGGGGACAATCAAATAATGTAAGGGATAAAGAGTTACTCTCATTAGAAGGTAGGCATGGGTAGATCCATTCTTCCTCCTTTTGTTCATCACTCCCCCCCTCTTTTTTTTTGATCTAATGAGCTTCTAGTTTCAACAATTTCTTCTTCCATAGACTCCTGCAAGGCATTAGTCTCTTCCATTTGTGGAAAACGCCTATTAAAATATTAAAAAGTATAGCCATTTTATTCCTTGTAATTATCAAAGAAAAATTTGAGTATCTCATAAACCTCATCTTCATAAGGTGCATCATCAGTATTTTCAAGCAAATTGGCAAGTTCAAATGCACCCTTGAAAGCAATAAATTCTTCAATTTGTTCCACATAATAAAATTCATAATTTCCTTTAACATAAGAGGATATGGTAACATTATCATTATACTCACATTGGAAAGGGAGGTGTTTATACCTCCTACAGCAACAAGCTTTATCAAAGCAATAAGTGACATTATAAGTAGAGCACACGTCTCTATCAATAGTATTCAACTTATCAATTTGTTCCCATAAGTGTTTCCCTTTTTGTGACAAACGATGTTCCTTATAATAATACTTTTGTTCTTCTGTGAACCCACCTTGCCAATAAGAACTAGTTTCAAAGAAACCATCCATTGATAGAAAGCATGACCAAGCAAGGCAACAACAGACCACCAACTAGAGTAGGAACTAATTTTGTGTGTTTTTGAACAAAGCAAGCAAACCAAACTAAACTATTTTTTTGGGTTTTTGAAAAGAGGCAAACAGAACCAAGCAAAAGAAACAAAGCAAACTAAAAACAAAGTAAAGAGAAAGGAAGTGAAGGATTCCCCTAGTGAAGACGTCCTTAGCCTCTCCGGCAACGGCGCCAGAAAGAGCTTGATGGCGCCTGGCACTTATCGTGGGACGCTTCGTTGGAAACCGCAAGAGGAAGGTATGAAGCAGCACAGCAGCAAGTTTCCGTCAGTAAGAAACCGAGGTTATCGAACTAGTAGGAGGAAGGAAACGTCACACAGGTGTTGCAAGCAACACAGAGACCTGCACAACACAAACTCAAGACTTTGCCCCAACGAATCAGGGAGGTTGTCAAGCTCACCGGTTTGCTGTAACAAAGGATTTAACGTATGGTGTGGAAGGGAGTGGTTTGCAGCAAGCAAACAAGTGACAGTTGAAGGTGTATCAATGGTAAAGATTGGACTGGGGTCCATAGTTCACTAGAGGTGCTCTCCTTAGATAAACAACATGGCATGAAGGGTAAACAAATTACAGCAGGGCAATTGATAGGAACTGAGCAAGGCATAACAATGCAATTACTAGTCAGAAAGATCCTATGAGATTCGTTTGGGCAATACAACAAGATACATAGACCGCCATCCAACTGCATCTATGACTAGAAGTCCACCTACAGGTTATCATCCGAACCCCCTCCAGTATTAAGTTGCAAGCAACAGACAACTGCTTTAAGCAAAGTGTGTAAGGTAAACAGTCCACATGTTCCATGAACAAGAGACTGTTGTTTTCTCCCTAGTATCAACAACACATCTAAAACCGAAGAGATTTCTGTCACTTCCCTTGGAAACTAGAGGCATGAACCCAATATCGAGCATAAATACCCCCTCTTGGAGTCACAAGCAACTACTTGGCCAAGATAGCTACTAACAACGGAGAGCATGCAAGATCACAAACAACACAGACATGATAGAATCATAAAGACAAAACCATTAATCAAACCAACATAGTAATCTCAATATCCATCGGATCCCCGCAAACATAACATGCATGATTACAAATAGATTAGATCTTGATCATGAACGGAGTTCACAAGATCTATACATGAAAGCACAAAGGAGGAGATACAACCATCTAGCTACTACATGGACCCATAGTCCAAGGTGGAACTACTCACGCATCATACCGGAGAGAAGGCCTCCGGGGTGATATCCCCTCTGGCAAGGTGCCGGGAAGAACTTTAGATCCCCCGATCTAGGGACGATGGTGGCGGAGGCTACAGACGGTTTCATGGATATTTGATCGGGTCCTCAGGGTTTCTGCATCATGGGATTTTTATAGGCAAAGGGGGAGACCGAGGAGGCGGCCAGGGTTGGCAAACCCTAGCCAGGCGCGGGTCTGGTCCCACCCGCGCCTGGGGTGGGTCTGGCCCCCTGGCTGGCCCCTCCGGCTCTCCTCTGGACTTCCTGTTCCCCACAGAAAGTAATTGACTTTGACGTTTGTCCCGTCCAATTCCGAGAATATTTCTTTACTAACTTTTCCGAAACCAAAAATAGCAGAAAACAGGCATCTGGCACTGTTGCAACTTGTTAGTAGGTTAGTACCAGAAAACATGTAAAAATCACCTCAAAGTGTAGACAAGCAAAGCAAAGTAGATACTAAACAAGCATGGAGCATGAAAAATTATAGATATGTTTCCGACGTATCAGAGCTGAAGAACACATGTGCCACATACCAGAGGTGCATGCAAGCATGTCTGAAGGACCAGATCAGTTGCAACATCCAGGACTATGTCGACGACATAGTAATCAAGACCAGGAAGGCCAAGACGCTCATCGACGATCTCCGTGAGAAGTTCGACAACTTTGATCGCTACAAGATCAAGCTAAACCTAGACAAGTGCGCCTTTGGCGTCCCATCTGGATAGTTACTCGGGTACTTCGTCTCCCAACAGGGCATGGAGGCGAACCCTAAGAAAATCAAGGCCATACTGGACATGGAGAAGCCAAAGAACCTCAAAGGCGTCCAACAGCTAGCTGGGCGAATTGCGGCACTGAGCTGATTCATCTTCCGAATGGGTGAAAAGGCCCTCCCCTTTTATCAGCTGCTGCGCAAAACGGACAAGTTTGAGTGGACACCCAAAGCGGACGATGCGTTCAAAAACCTCAAGCGGCTGCTCTCCACATCACTTGTCCTAGTCACGCCTAAGGAACGGGAACCTTTGCTTCTATACATCGCAGCCACTCATCAGGTGGTCAGCACCGTACTCGTGGTCGAGAGACCCGAGGATGGCAAGACCCACGGGGTCCAACGCCCAATCTACTACCTCAGTGAGGTACTGACCCCGACAAAACAGAGGTACCCTCACTACCAGAAGCTCGCCTATGGCGTATTCATGACAGCGCGTCGACTGAGCCACTACTTCCAAGAGCACTAGATCGTGGTCGTCAACGATGCCCTGCTGTCGAATATCCTGAACAATCCCAAAGCTATGGGACACTTAGCCCTCTGGGGCATCGAGTTGTCTCCTCGAGACATAATCTACGAGCGGTGCACCGCCATCAATTCCTAGATCCTCCCTGACTTCATCGTCCACTGGATGGATCTCCAGCTATCGGACACTCCGGACATGTCGCAGTCCTGGATGATGCACTTCAATGGCTCCAAGCGTGAGGCTGGAGCAGGGGCTGGCATCATACTGACATTCCCTCAAGGTGATAAGATGAAGTACATCCTTCGAATGAAATTTTGCGCCTCCAACAACGAGGCCAAATACGAAGCCCTCATCCAAGGCATGAGGATGGCCAAGGTGTGAAGCACAACACGCCTCATCATCTACGGCGATTCGAACCTTGTCGTCCAGCAGACGATGAACGAGTGCGACGCTCACATCGCCAACATGGTTGCGTACCGCGTGCTCTACAACTCACTCAAAGGAGACTTCGACTGCTGTGAGCTTCGGTATGTCGATAGGGAAAGCAACGAGGAGGCCGACAAGATCGCCAAAATTGGCTCCACCTGCGCTCGGGTGCCACCAGGAGTGTTCCTCGAACAAATCTGCATACCCTCCATCAAGAAAAAATTCCCAAAAGGCTCCACTGAAGAAGCAGAACACTCGGGGGCTGTGCTACCCGAAGGACAAGAAGGACCCGAAAATCTAGACACGGAGGTCGAGCTGGTCAGCCTGATGCAGGTCATGGCAATCAAAGAAACGTGGAAGCAACTGTACCTTCGGTACCTGCTAAATAATC
This sequence comes from Avena sativa, assembly GCA_916181665.1. Lineage (NCBI taxonomy): Eukaryota > Viridiplantae > Streptophyta > Magnoliopsida > Poales > Poaceae > Avena > Avena sativa. The sequence goes on along the minus strand of OV702285.1, from coordinate 142,888,755 downwards.
ATCCGCCTGAGGAACCGACAGACGCCCAACGCATATCTCGCCGGTCAAAGGCCTTCACCGTCATCAATGGAGAGCTGTACAAGCATAGCATTTAGGGTGTGCTCTAGCGATGTGTTACCATCAGTGACGGCAAAAACATCCTCAAAGACATCCACGGGGGTATCTACGGCCATCACGCAGGCAGCTGCGCCCTAGTCGCCAAAGCTCTACGAGCTAGGTTCTACTGGCCAACCACAATGAATGACGCCAAGGACATAGTCTAAAGGTGCAACGCCTATTAGAGGTACGCGGACAAGCCACACGCACCATGATTCAAGTTGAGGCCTATACCGCTGGCCTGGCCCTTCGCCTAGTGGGGCCTCGACATGATCGGCAAGCTGCCAATGTCCTTGCCAGGAGGCCACGTATTCCTCCTGGCGGCAGTCGACAAATTCACCAAGTGGATCGAGGCCATGTCTGTCACCAACCAAAGCGGCAAAACTGCCGTCAAGTTTTTCGAGTCCATTGTCTACAAGTTAGGCATGCCCCATAGCATCATAACGGACAACGACTCGAACTTCATCTCGAAGGAATTCTAAGACTTCTGCGTAAACCTTGGGATAAACATATCATACGCCTTTGTGGAGCACCCGCAGAACAACGGACAGGTCGAAAAGGCCAACAACCTCATAGGCAACAACATCAAGAAGAGCCTACTATACCCACTCAAAAGGCTTGCGGGAGCCTGGGCAGACACACTACCCTTCGCCCTTTGGAGCCTGCGCACAACGCCAAAGAGCTCAACTGGCTATACACCCTTCTTCATGGTGCATGGAGCCGAAGCCATGCTACCCACCGAGGTATGCCACAAGGCCCCACGGGTCGTCGCCTATAGCGAAGCCGAATCATCGGCCGCACTCGAAGACGCTGTCAACACACTTGACGAGGAATGCGACATCGCCGCGGCCCGCTCAGTGGTTGCGGTGACCCAGCATACCACTGCATGATGTAGTACACTATAGTCGTTGACATAACACCAATGAAACACCATTCACTAGTATTACGTCCCTCAGAGTAGTACAACAGAAACACAGCAGGTCCAAGACATGACTATAGGTTACAACTCAAGTCTTTACACAAGATCCAGAGAACACTCTAGGTTAAAGAGAGAGAAAGAAACTTCTTACAAAGAAGAATTATAAATAATCAACTCAAATCTAATATACTGATATACTAGTATCTAAACTATTGAGGCTTGCATTGCTACTATTGAAATACTCTACATAAGTAGGTTCTATGACTAGAGATTCTATTCTTATCTAATCCGCAACTTCGTCTTCATTGAAGAGCTTTAGCTTTTAATGATGATTCCTGGAGCATAACTTTATGTAGACGTCGTCTATACTGGCTTTAGAACCTAGCAAGGGTTAAGAAGATACTTTGAGTACGAGCGTACTCAGCAAGTTCACTAGAAAAGGAGTGTTTGATGCACTATAACTACAGCCACAGACCATAGGTCGTAGGCCATGCAAGTTTCGTAAACATTTCTTCAAAAGTTGCTTTTATTTTGAAAAGCTATGTCCGTCAGCCTTCACGGGTTTACCAGAACTTTCATGGAGTTCCTTTCCCGCCGCGTTTGCAGCTCCTTCCTGGAATAGGGAGTAGCAAGTTACAATTCTTACACTGTGCACAGGCGCGTCACTTTACCCATGAGAGACCTTAGGTTTTGTTGCACGACCGGGAGTATGTCCCCGTTCAAACTTCCTTGGTTTGAGGCCCAACCTAAGATCCAAGCCAATCACTACCTTCTCCGCGACCCCGCATGTCTCCTTGGTGTACGCCAGCCCACCTATTGAATTACGACTATTGGCAGTACAAACCATTCAGATGCCGAAACTATCGTGGGACGTTGAGGGCTCCCACCCATATGCTGCATATCCTCTACGAATTACCAATTAATATGCACGCTACGAGTGATAACAACCACGACCCGCACATCCGGCTCCATGCGAGAGGGAAAAGATACAACTGACTTCTCCGTCCCATTCCAAATATCATGGTCAACGCGTAATATTCGGCGCAAGAATCACTGGCGACATTGGTTGTTAAGTCCTAGATAATATGTTCCTTTACCACCGGAACTCTTATAGTAGGTTATTACCTCATGGTAAATAACCTACAATCACATTATTATGAAAATAGTGTTTTTTGACCTTTTTCAAATGCAGGTGATGACAATGCTGGATTTGCAAAATACTTTACAGAAAATAATCAAAGGACATGAGAAAGTGTGAACTTGCCTTTTGTGATTGCAAGATTATGCACTCACGGTCTTCAAGACAATATAAAAGATCCAATATCTGAAATCAGCATCAGTGGTCCGGTAAGGACTAATATTTAAAGAAGAAAGATGCTATTATGCATAAGTAATGTAATGCAATTTCATAAACTCGAATTCCCGGGGGTAACGTTGTTTTAGGGTTTGGATACTGGAAAGGTTTTCCTTGGAATGTGTTGCCCTTTTAGATTAAGTTTCACACATGTGCTTCTTATTAAGGCTTGTGAGTGTGTGTGAAACAACATGTAAACATAATGGCTTACAACAATAAGATATACTAATGAGATGTGCTACTCAAGGACTGCTTATATGTGAATTATATTATCTTCAAGTTTTACCTTGCAAGTGATGACATTTATAAGGAACTGAAGTGTTAACAATCCTAGGTATATAAGTAAAACTTAATGTAATGTGATTATTATTAATTGTCATTTGATGTTTGGAGTGGAAAAAGAATAACATTTGAAGAAAATCTTACTCAACTAAGCATAAGCATTTAACCTTTTAAGTTAACCTTATGAGGTGTTCTTTCTAGTTATAGTCTTTAAGTAAGAAAGAATTACTCCATTTGAATAATGACATCATTAGTATTTGAGACTTATCTATCTTGGTTTTTAACTTGGTTGGTTTGGTATTAATATACTTTATAACTTAATTCTAGCAGACCAAAGTTAACTATAAAGGATATAATAAAGTCTTTAGCATTATCTAAAGTATTATAGACTAAAGTTAACTTTAAAAACATAGATGGACTTTAGGTGAAATGCTTGTTATACTTGTACCTTCTTCACTTTGTAATGTTTCTTTAAAGTTTCTTAAGAATGGTATTATTTTTAGTTGGTAATGGTTTCTTTACATTATAAATATATAAAGGGATTTATCTCCCTATAAAGGTGTGGTTAAGGTTTATGAATAAGTAAACAATATTATTCACAACTTATGAACTCATTATAGTGTTTTGATTTGTTTATAAACTTGTGATTAAAGTAAAGGAATGGTTTTTTATCTCATTACAATTATTCTTGGAGATTTTAGATTGGATAAGGATCCTTTTATAAAATAATCTACATTAATGGTTGAGAGATAATTTAATAAAATTGTACTTAAAGTGTGTTCATTCATTTTGAATGCGCACAACCAATATTTAAGACTAATACTATTTATTAGACTCAATTGACTAATTTTTAGAATTATTTACCTTATATGAATTATCAATTAAGGAAATAGGTTTAAATTCAAGTTATTAAAGTTGTTTAAATTTTTATTTAACTCAAAAGTGGGATATTATATTTTTAGCATATAGGTATTATTTTTGTGATCATTTTGGTATATTACATTTATTTTTGTGATTTATAAATAATTAGATATGATTTTTATAATACTTATTACTTTATAAAGACTTAATAAATAACAAATATTTAATTAAGTGGAGTAATAATGCATGATTATAGTTTTAATTATAATTATTATTTTTCTAATATTTTTGGTATTTTATTTATATTTTTAACATTTACCATTATTAAAATATGAATTATCAAAGTTTTATTACTTGTAAAACCTTTATTAAATAATATTTGTTTTAAATAATCATCATAATAATATTTGATAATAGTTTTAAGTTGTAGATTTTATTTTTTCGAAAATTTTCATATATTATACACCTTTTTCTGAATTACAAAACAAAAGTTATTAATTAAACAAGATTTAATGATTTTATTATATTTCTGGAATATTTAGATTTGGATTTATAATATTTGATTCATTTCCTAAACAAACACATATCTTTTTACACCGCACCCACACCAAGCCCAAGTCACTGACTCGTGGGCCGTGACCATGTTGGTGTGCCACGCGGGACAAAGACCTGGTCAAATGATGCTGAGGTGGCAGGGTGACTCCAACACGGCGTCATGCTGACGTCAGCGCGACCTCCACCACCAGATCAAGGTCGCCGGCGATGATCTACGATGTTTTAGCTCACGTGGTCTGGTGTGTTAAAGAGAGGGTTCAACGGCGAGTCAAACAATGGTTGCGCCACCCCGGAATGGTCACCGGAGTACTAGCTCTGATGAGCTCCGACGGTGGTCCGCTCGGGTTCATGCGTACTGGGCGCTACAGACGACTAGGAGCAAATCGGAGAGAACTAGCAGAAGCAGAAGCTCACCAGGAAGCTTGTAGTGGCAACGGCAAGGAGATGCGAGCTCAGACGGCGTTGCCATGGTCGACGGCGAACGGCGGACAGACAAGCTCGATGCACACGATTTCAGGCTTCCCTACTCGATTCCTCCTCCTAGCAGACGAAGTCCACCATGGCGGAGCTAGTGAAACCTTCAGTTGGCCCTGGGGCGGTCTCGAACAGCGACAACGAGCAACTCCGGCAAGTTAGGGTTTTGGTGAGGAAGATGGGTTTGTGCGAGAGAGCGAGGGAGAGGATAAGACTAGTATGGATGGATAGAGGAGATTGTGGCCGATCTTATCAGCAAGGTCCAGGGCGGCGGCGTGCATCATGGCGGTCCAATTTCTGCTGACGACGGTGACCGGCATCGGGCGACGGTGCTCGTTCCAGGGAGCAGCTTGTGACGTCGAGGAAGATGACGACGAAGCGGTATCCGGGCCTAGGCCAGAATTGGGCCAGTGCGGAGCGAGCGGCTGCTGCTGCACGCAGGCGACATTTATTTCCGTGATGAGATGGGCCGTGGGCCGGATTTGAGGATTCTTCTGTTTTTTCCTGGTTCTATCCCTTTTCTATTATCCTGTTTTGTTTTTAGCTTTAATTTGCACAATTGATTTGAGTTTTCTTTGTAGAATTAATTTGTTAAACAATTGCGGCAATAATGAATGTATTTAAAGTCATTTTGTGAACTTGTATTATATATTGTTTAGAGTTTCTTTATTTTCTTTATATAGATACATTTCCTATTATTATTTGTGAGGGCCTTTAATATGAATTTAATTGGGCTAAATTTCATAAACTAATTATAGACTGCACTACTATTAACTAATGAGATTTTATTCCCATTAATACATAATGTTAAGGCAACTTTTATATTTAATGATCCTTCATAAGTATTTGATACACAAAGTAAGGATTTATCATGATTAATATTACTCCCATGAATCTAGGGAATATCAAGGTATATATATCTTATTATAGCTATGATAAGAGTTAAGGTTTGAATTGTAAATGCTTACCCTAGGCTTTAGGGTTCTTAATTTTCTTATATTCTTTTGTTGATGTGAATAAAGATTAATGGCTAAACCTATTGTCTTTATGTTTGTGATTTTTAATAATATCACCATTTAAAGTAAAATAGTGGGATTGTTTTCTAGGCTAACTTATGAGAAATAGTTGATAAAGATAGTTCCTAAGCACCTATGATAATGATGGTTGAAAATGACAAAGATGTGCTCAAGTGATTTGCTATAGGAAAATATTTCTATGAAGCTTTGTGTAAATAAGATGATAGATCAATCAGATGAAATGGATAATATGTTTGGTAAAGATTTATGGTCTAGTGTTTACCAAAAATTCCTATCTTCCATAATTCACAATCCTGGACTTCTAATTAAGGAATTCCTTTCCTAGATATAATACTTCTCTATATCCATCATCATGTGCTAACAGGATGAGATTTTATTTATAGAATCTTCTTATCCACCTTTTATTCTTCTCATTCATTTATAAATCCAATGAGCTTGGCATTAAAGCTTTTCATAATCTTCTCAGATCCATACTTGGTTATATCCACTATTCTACTGCTGATGATCTCCAATCCAACAAGTGGTTACTTCTAACTCCATTCATACACTTCCTTTATCATCCTTCACTAGTACTACTCCAGTAGATGTATATATCAAATTCAACTCTCCTCAAGTGCTAAGTATTTCCCAAGAGGAAACTACTACTTCTATAATCCAATGTTGCTCTAGTACCATCTTGATCATACTATCTGGTCTCTACTTAACTCCAGTATCTCATACTCCAAATTCACATTATATTAATGTGACTTGTCATGGCTAACCTAGGATAACATATATATACTAGGGTTCAATCATGTTCTATCCACCAATGTCACTTATACATGGTATAAGCATTCAATCTTGGTGACTTAAACATGATCATTATAATCCTTTGATCATTTATGGCTTAGGTTTCCAGTTGGCTAATCAAGGCCTCATCAATACAACATTACAATTGTATTATAGTTATCTTCTTAGTATCTCTATCTATCTATGAGATATTACTCATTGACTATACCTACTTGATCCAATAGGATTACTCCTTGGTAACTATCTTCAGAATTCATCCTTATAATCTTCTTTGTTACCACATATAATTATGTCTTCCAGATAACTCTTCTATCCATTTAGGAGTGATTTAACTCCATCAATTATCATAATGATTTCATTCTCTCCAAAATCTTCCATCCTATAGATGATATTCAATTCTAGCATTACTATTTACCCCTTCTTACTTATTTCTTTATAGGTCTTCAGTGAATGCTATAATAAGGACAAGAGTTGATAGGTCAAGAATTGATAGATGAAGAATTGGTGAATCAATAGTTGATTACTCAACATTGATGAACAACAATTATTGAGATAGGGTTCCATAAGGATTGATATGGGAAGAAAGATATATGGTGAATGATCTTGAGTTGGTTTCTTTCCTGCTCAATCTCACTAAAGAGTTAAGGTTAGGTATTACCATGAGATTCATGGTATAAGTAAATGAGATTAAGATTTATTTGTTAAATTCCTATTACTTAAGTTATATTTATAACTTGGTATTCATTAGTGTGTAATGAATACAAGGATATTATTACTTAAGGATCAAATATGAACCATTAAGTAATATAGTAGGGTTAACTTTTATCACATTTGATCTACCCTTATATCAAATCTCCCTTACCCAAAATAAGGTTTTAGCAAAGGTCATATTGAAACTTATCGTAGTCAACTTGATGATCTACTTCAATTCCATCAAGTTAAGAGAAGCTTCAATCACTTTGACAAGTTTTTATTAAAAAGCGCGAAAATTATTCAGATTTTCTATGCATGAATGCAAGCACACATCTATGTTCAGCTTATTTCTAAGCTCTAATGCTTGGATGTTACAACGGTGTACCAGCAGAGCCTCCGCAACTATCACAGCCGCCGGCTGTGCCCAAGGTCCTTATTCGAAGGAGACCTCGTCCTACGACTCAACCAAGAAGGATACAAGAAGCTCGATTCACCCTGGGAAGGACCCTACATCATCACCAAAGTCATCCCAGGTGGCGCCTATCGCCTCATGGACATCAAATCAGGAGTCGAATACTCCAATCCTTGGAATGTCGCATGACTGCGACGCTTCTACCCCTAGTTACCCTTTACTTTTAATAAGGCTATCTAGCCAAGACTACTCAGCCGGACAATGTACCTCCTCGTTTACTATGAATAAAAGCTAAGTTCCTTGGCCCAAAAAATCTTTTCCTTTACATTACTTATCGATAAAACATACTCGGGGGCTGCGCCTCACCTTACGACATCGTCTACTGATAAAAAAACGCATACAACCTGAGTAGCTGACCACACCAGGCTAACAAAAAGGACATGCACATGCCATGCACTACGTTCCAATACATACAAACTTTACAAAGGGCATCACAAGCCTATTCGAATAAATACAAACTTTACATTATGTCGTTTTATTTATAGGACATAATTGTTTCGGAGCATCACATTCGTCCGCTCCTCAAATAAATCTACGATCTCTTTTGGAATACTGCGCCACATCCGCGTAGTGAGGGTGCATATCCCACACATTGCCACTTGGAGGAGGAGGTGGTATAGCCGCTATCTCCGTGAGATTGACATTGCAACGATGTATCCGAACAAGAGAAAGAGCTGCCTTCACCCCAGCAACCAACTGATGGCGCACCAACTCCTTGACATGGCCTACATTCCGAAACTTCCCAAGAAGACCCAAAAAGCTGGAAGGTGCAGCGTCTAGAGGAAACATGACAGACCAAATGGCCTCAAGTGACAACCTCGCCTGCTTCAGCACCCAAAGAACCTGGTGTACGCGGTCTTGCACCGTCGCAAGGAAAATTGCTCGAGCGCGGTCCATCCAGAAAAATCCACCGGCCTCCAGTTCTTGCTGTGTTAGGCAGTTCATCCGAATTGCGACGCGCTCCTTCTCTTTCTTTGGAATGAATTCACAACTGCACAAACATTGGGTGAGCCAACATAAAATACAGTGCACCCCAAAAGGCATCAGTTCATGAGGAATCACATTGGAGTTGGTCGCCCATCTGCCGAAATTCTCCAAGCAAGAACTCTTCCCTGGCAGCAGCTCGCCCAACCTTCGACTTCCACACATCCGCATGACCGCGGATGCTAAGGACGTCTTTTTCAAAACTGCGGATGCGGTCACGCAGGAAGGCCAACTGCGACGCCTCATCCAATGATGGGCGAGGATCAGGCGCAGGAAGAGTGATCACTGGAGCCTCACCCGAAGGACCCTAGGGGTAAACAGGCAAATATGAATATTGCAAAGACTTTTGACATCAGTTAAAAGATAGACTCATATACATAAATAAAGCCACCTCATGTCACAGTGAGACTTGTTCATACAAAAGGTGTTAAAGGACATAGAAAAAAGAGAAAAGCTATACTAGCTACAATGCAAAGGCCTAAGCGCCAGCACCCGGAGAAACCTCGGAGCCAGACTGCCTACTCTTGGCCTCTCGCTGCTACTTTGCCGCATAATCGGGGAGGTCAATGAGCTTAGGCCCATAATGCTTATAGAGGGAATAAAAAGAGGTAAAGGCTACCTCGGAGCCATATGCCGCCATCGACATCTGGGAGGTGACCTGGGCCAGGTCCAGCTTGGCTCCGGACGCCATCGCCATGGCCAACCCCATGGAAGCACCAATGCCCTTCTGCTTGTGTTTGTACCCGCCGGAGCATCCTACGACAGAGCATCCACGAGCGCATCGATGTCCTCGAGGGCAACACCCTTGGGGTTGACCTCCTTGTAAAAGAGCGCGAGCACCTTCTTGTCCTTGTCTAGGGAGCTCATGGCAGAGGAACAACGATCTTCGATCGCTGTGGCAGCATCCACCAGGATGTCTCCATGCTCCAGCATACAGCGATCAAAGGCGATGCCAGAAGCATATGGCACAAATAGAAGGAGAAGAAATTCTAAGTGAGGAAACATACAAAACACACCAAGATGCAAAAGACACAAAAAGGAGACAAGATGAGCTTACCAGAGACAGCCTTGGCAGCAGCCATGAGCTTGTTAGCCATGGCCTTCTCCCGATCAGCTGCAACGGTCGCGAGCTTCTACTCATGGTCTTTGGCCTCCTTCTGCAAGCGCTCCTTGGCCTCCGCAGCGTCTGCTGCCTTCTTCTCCACTTGGCCGAGGCTCTTTTCGAGAGCATTCAGCCTACGGAGGGCATCATTGTTCTCATATGCAACATGAAGAAACACTAGATGAATACAACACCAACTTGAAGCATTTGAAAAATAGCGAAGAGTAACAAAATGCACCTCGGAGCTGCTTCAGCTCATCCTCCAATGCTAGATGCTGCTGGATCAGAAGATTGGCGCTACGGACAAAAGGCTACAGAAGAAGCAAACAAACCCAATGATTAAAGGGCTCAGGAGCTCCCCCCGCAAATAAAAAGACCAACATGTCAGATAAAAAGGACTCGAGGGCTTCCCCCACGCAGTAAAAGAGCTACACTTATGTGCTCATGTGTGGACTCCGAAGGTTTTCATATCGCCTTCCGTGTAATGAGTGCATGAGCCTCCTGCTTCGCGGAGCTCGAATCCTCGTCCCCGGAGTTGGCCACCACCTGGGGGAAAGAAGTTGTCGGCTTCGATTCCGCGATTACCTCTTCAGTGCCCTCGTCGCAGGACTCCTCCGAAGGGTTACTACAGTCACTTATCAGATCAACAGCAAGCTAAAACTACAAACATGAACATGATAACAAGACTCAAGCAAGAAAGACTTACAATTTGATGTCTGACAAATTAAAGACAGGAGCCGCCTTCTCCTTCTTCTTCTTCTTGGCCGGCGGCTGCAGGGCCACCACCCAAATGGGCACGACAGGGAAAGGTGCAGACGACGCACCATCATCCTCGCAGTGCTTCTCAAGGAAGGACGAACTCCTGGGCGTTGGTGGGGTCGCCCCATCCGAAGATTCACTCCGGGAGCGTTTGAGGGTCTGCCCTTCGCTCGGCTCGGGGGATCCCGTGGTAGGATACTATGCCGGAGGAAGCTCGGAATCGGAATCCTCCACTTCATTATCTGGTGCAATCGGGAACTTCTCAGGTAGAGGAGGTGTCATCCCCACTACCTTGAAGTCCTGCAAATCGAAGGCAAAAAGATGACAAACTGTCAGTATAAATAGCAAACAGTTAGCACTCGAAATAGCGCTATGCGCAACTACAAGTTTTTCACCTACGGTGCGGTGACCCAGCATACCACTGCATGTGTAGTACACTATAGTCGTTGACATAACATCCACAGAACACCGTTCCGTAAATATCACATCCCTTAGAGTGGTACAACAAAAACATTGTGGGTCCATATTACAAACATACACCATTTATTATTATTACAATACCAGAAGTTTAGGACTTCAAAAGATTCAACTTACAAACCAAAATATAAAGTGTTTCAGTGGAAGTTGAAAGTAACAACTCCAACCCAGAGTTGAGCTCAATAGCTTATTATATAAGGTTCATGCTGCTCGACTAAATTGATTACTAATAACTAAGGCAACTAATCTGTCTCGTTGCTGTCTACTCCATATCGGATCTCGTAGTCAACTCCTTCAACACCTCCTGAAAGGTCAGGCTCCTCATAGAAGACATCATCTTGACATTCTGCTGCATACATTGGGGTATCTTCTGGATCCCCAGAGTCTAAGCAGGGGATCAAAGGAAAGGGTGAGTAACAACGTTACACAGCAAGTTCATTATATGCAAGGTAGGAAGCTTGATGCTCTATCTACCACCTCGGACTATAAGTCCTTGGTACTATGCAGTTTTTGTAAATATTTCTTCAAAGATTGATTTTATTGTGAAAATCTATGACCATCAGCCTTCACAGGTTTACCAGAACTTTCATGGAGTTCCTTTCATGCCGCGTTCGTAGCTCCTTCCCGGAACAGGGAGTAACAAGTTACAGTTCTTACACTCTGCAGAGGTGCGTTACTTTACCCATGAGAGATCAACTCTTTGTTGCACAACCGAGCGTACTTTCCCGTCCACAATTCCATGATGTGGAGCCCAGTAGGTGATCCAAGCCAATCACTGCCCCCTTCGCGACCCCGCATGCCTCCTTGGTGTACACCATGCCCACCCAATGAATTACGATAATGGTTCGTACAGACCGTTAGATGCTAGAACTATCATGGGACGATGAAGGTTCCCACCCATATGCTGCATATCCTCTACGAATTACCAATTAATGCACATTACGAGGATAACAACCATGACCTGCACATCCGGCTACATGCGAGAGGAAGAAGATACACCTGACTTCTCTGTCCCATTCCAAATCTCATGGTTAACGCGTAATATATGGCGCTAGAATCACTGATGTTAGGGGTTGTTAAATTCCAAGATGATTATCATTATTGCCAATAGAACCCTAAGTTCTATTGCTTCTCTATATCATCACTTAGGATGATATCATCATTTTATTTATATAAGAAAATACTATTTTCTTTCCTTGAAACATAGATGATAACACACAATTTATAAATACTTTGGTAAGGACTCTTCAAAAGGACATGAGCAAGTGATGAACTTGCCTTATGATTGCAAGGTAGTGAAGTCAGATGCTTGTACTGGACCTTGAGCTTCTATGTCTACAAAACATCATTATTGCCCGGTAAGGACAATATTTAAAGAAGCAAAATGAATATGCATAGTAACGCAATGCATTATTTATTATTTATCCTCTTTGTGTGTTTTACCCAATATTTTAGTTTGTGGAATTTCCTTAAATAATAAAGAAATTTATTTTAAAGAATAATCTTTAATATTTTATAAATATTAATGTAATATACTATTAATAAAGTTATAGCTAAAAATCTTTATTTAATATACACTCTTGTACTTATTTGTTTAATAATTCTTTTAAGAATTAGCATTTTAAATAAAAGAGAATTTCCTTTTGTTAACTCTAAATATTTATTTAAGATTTTTCTAAAATACTACAATAATAAAATATAATAAAAGTGTTTTTTATTTATTTTTATCCGATTTCGTTAATTTTTTTAAAATTCCATAATGAATATATATATTACAAAAATCTTGACCAAAATTTTATATATAAAAATTATCTCTTAATTTAATTAAATAGGTTGAATTATTATAAATCTAAAAATATATTATTTGAAATTTTTAGACTTCTATTTTATTCTCTAGAATTTTATTTAGTTCTAAGGGTATTTTAGTCTTTTATTAATTGTTAAATTTCTTTTAAGTTTTTGGGCTAACCCTTTGGGCTTTTGGGCCAAGCTGGGCCCAAATGGATTAGCCAAAAGATCTCCCCGAAGGGGTTCTGGCCCTATCGGCCCATTCTCTGCCTCTCTCTCTCGACCTTATCTCTTCTCCTCCTCGACCCCGTGGTCGCTGGCGCCTCAACAGTGGTCCTCCCTGGCCGCTGCCGTGGTGCAGGGCGAGGTTGTTGACCATGCTCCTTCGTCTGCTCCAACCCGATTTGGTTCTGGAGCCCTCCTGCGGCCAGGCTAGCACCATCCCGAACCCTAGGGTTTGGGGTGGTGCTGTTGACGCCGCCGCTGATGCTCCAGTGGTACTGGTGAGATGCTCGTGCATCTTCGTGTGCTATTGTGGCCACCGCCGCGGCTAGGTGCGGGTTGCAGCACCCTCTGGGGTGATCCTCGTGCCGCCGTGAGCTCGTCGGCCGCTCTGCTTGCTCTTCAATTCTCCAGCGAGGACCACAGGTGAGTTGGTTCTCGGTTATCACCCGTGCCTCTGTCCACTTCGAGTATCTGTATGTGTAACTAGTGGCTATCCTTCATTCGGCTTCGTACTGGTTCTAGGGTTCATCCCTGGTTCTAGGGTTCAACCCTTTGTGTGCTTGTAAGATGATGATTTGATCTGGTAGTGATGCTTAGTACAAATTGTGCTTACTGCACCTCTGTGCTTGTTGTCATGCTTTGATTATTTGATGTTGTTGTTGATCTGATGCTAGTGTTGATATGATGCTAGTGGTTTATAGTGTTGCCTCTGATTGGTGATTAAGCTTGGTTATCCTAATGGCACAATTGTGAAATCTGTTTGGTGAAATTGATGCTTAGTGTGGTCATCTACTGTCAGTAATTTGATACTGACAGTAACACTGTTAGTGGTGATTCACTGCATCAGTGAGTGTTGGCTTGTATGGTCATCAATAGATTGAACTTAACCATTGGAGTCTAATTATACTTTCAAGATAAATGGATATGATAGATGATCTCTAAGTGTAATTTCAGGGAAATGATATCATTAGCTTAGTGGTTTATTCATGAAAGCTAAAGTAATTGTGTGGCTTGGTTGTAGGATTTATTCTTGTGATACCATCTTATAATGGCACACAAGTTGATTCTACTACTGGCTTCACTATGGTCAGTACTTGAGATTGGATAGATGCTTAAAAATAAGTTGAAAGCTTCTCTTGATATTTATGCCTATGATGTTGGTCTGAGGCTCTAGGAACTAGATTCCTATCTTGATGTCCCTTTCTAATATGCTAAAGTATCATGTTTGCTCACTGGATCTTGTATCCTAGTTGGTTAAGACGATTGGTTTGTTTGTAGTTTATGAAATTTGAGGTTCTACTCTTTTAGGAGATGTGCCTAGATTTTATATGAACAAATGATGGAATATATAAGTTGTTTTGGTATCACCAGATCTATGATGCTGGTCTGAGATTTTGGTGGATTTGGTAGAGTTTTATTCTGGCCTTTATATTTCAAATCCTCTAGGATAGGTTCACCCCACTTGGGTGATCACTGAGAGGTTAACTTATAAAACAACACAAACCTTTCTGTTTGGATAATATGATCAGATCATGTGGATGTTTTATGATACTCACACAACAGTTGATGTTTTGTGATGGCTTGATTTTGTTGGTGCTGTTGCTAGCTTGATCTAGTCCTTCACCTCTTGATGGTGCTCCTGTTTCTCCTGGTTCATGTGCTTGGCCTTGATCAGCCCTGCACCTCCTAGCTCCTGTGAGCTTGACCTTGCTATCCACCCAATTCTCCCCCTCCTTATGTCACCATCTGGTGATGCTTGGATGGTTTGGTGTGTAGTTTTGGCTGGTGGTTTGCTTAGCTTTGTGAGGCTGAGTGTTCTTGGTGTGGTGATGGAAATGCAAAGATGAACTAGTGGCTGCCACGGCTATGCCTGATCCTTTTACTTGGGTGAGCTGCTGTGGCTGTGTCGACAGCACACCCCATACAGTTAGTGATTGTGCTGCCTATGTGTCTGTTGCATGGTTGTGGATGAGATCAGTGAGATGTCTCACCCCTTTGATCTTTTTACTATTAACCTGCCTGGTGAAACTTGCCCCTTTTACTTGTTGTGCTCATTTGACTTATGGTTTATTTATTATGAAAGATCAAATTCTTTCATATTGGTGAAACTTGCCCCTAAAAGATTTACTCAATGATGTAACCTTGAGTAGTGCAACTCACTGCTCTCTACTGAGAGTAAAATTAATATAACTTTTATTTTCCTTTTTGTTTGTTCTTGATGTTGCAGGTACAAGATCTGAATATTCAAGATTTAGTATAGGATTACTTTGAATAAATAAATTCCTTCGTAATTTTTATTTCATTCTTTTGTAAGAAATGTGTAATAATTTATGCATATAGATATATTTATCTTTTTTGTAATTTCCTTACTGTAATGAATCTTGATTGACTCAATGAGTTATTCTTTGTAACTTATCCATGGAATAAAGATAAGGAATAAAATATTTATTTCTTGTTTGAATTCCCATTACTATTTATTTTTTCTTATTTAAATTAAATAATATTGTTAAATAATTTTAGAATTCATTTTAAAATATCAATTCCTATCTTTAAAATATAAACTCAAAGTTCAAACTTGAATTCAAATTATTTTCCCCCAAAACACACTAATTCATAAAGATCATGTCAAAATTTATTACGATCACTCTCCAGAGCTATTCCTACACCTAGAGAGTGAAAGAAACTTTGATCACTTTAGGTTTTTATTTGGCGAAAAATTTACCCACATTTTACAAATGAATGCATGCATATGCACGAATTCCTAAATCTACCCTTCGTTGGTTCCTAAATGCTGGGATGTTACAGACTTCCCCCCCTTAAATTAAACTTCGTCCCAAAGTTTTTTGAAGTGTACCTGAATAGTTCTGGATAGGTTTCTTTTAAGTCATCCTCTTTCTCCCATGTGGCTTATCTCTCGGGGTGATGCTCCCACTATACCTTATAGTACTTGATTGCCCTATTTCTTAACCTTTTCCAGTTCTCTTCTAGAATTTTACAGGATTTCTCAACATAGGTTAGGTTTGCTTGTAGTTCCACATCTTGATGTGTGATTGCATCATCATGAACCTTAAGACCTTTCCGGAGTTGTGACACATGGAAAACATTGTGAACTTGAGCCAATCTTGATGGCAACTCTAAAGCATAAGCTATGGTCATGTTCTGACTCAGTACTTTGAATGGCCCTATATATCTAGGACTTAATTTTCCTTTAACTCCGAATCTCTTAACTCCTTTCATTGGGCTTACTTTGAGATATACCATGTCTCCTATTTCAGGATGCCATGAGCTTCGACTTTGATCATCATAACTCTTCTGCCTACTTTGAGCTATTTTTAATCTATCTTTGATTACATCGATGATATCTTGCCTTTCCTTGATATAGTCTGGCGCAAATTCTTTTCTACTACTAGGCTCATACCAACATATTGGTGATCTACATTTTCTTCCATAGAGTACTTGATATGGAGATGCTTTCAGACTACTATGATAACTATTATAGTAGGAAAATTCTGCCAAAGGTAGATGATCTTCCCACGAACCTCCAAAATCTAATGCACAAGCCCTAAGCATGTCTTCCAGTTTTTTATTGGTTCTTTCAGTTTGACCCTAGTTTCTGGATGATAGGTTGTGCTGAAATCCAACTTTGAACCAAGTGCTTCATGTAATTGCTTCCAAAATGCTGAAGTAAACACAAATCCTCTATCAGTTACGATCTTCTTGGGCACTTCGTGCTTACTTACTATCTCCTTGATGAAAACTTATACTAGCTTCTCGGCATTATCTTTCTGATTTACCGGAATAAAATGTGCACTTTTAGTGAGTCTATCAACAATCACCCATATCATATCCTTCCGTTTTGGTGTCATGGGTAATCCTGTGATGAAATCCATACCAATTTCCTCCCATTTCCACTCGGGAATTTCCAAAGATTGTAATGGTCCTGCTGGACTTTGATGTTCAGCTTTTACCCTTTGACAAGTATGGCATTATGACACATATTTTACAATTTCTCTTTTCATGTTATTCCACCAGAATAATTCTTTCAAATCCATGTACATCTTAGTACTTCCTAGATGAATGGAATATGGTGTCTCATGTGCCTCTCGAAGTATCACTTCACCAATCTCTGACACATCTAGAACACAAAGACGATCCTAGAACCATAAAGATCCATAATCTCCTAAGCAAAAAACTGATGCTTGTCCTTGAGATATCCTCCAAATTTCTTCAGCAATAAAAGGATCATCAGCTTGATGTCTGAATATTTCGTGCTTGAGATCACTATTCTGTTCTGTAACCACCTGCATAGTAGCTAATACTCCAAGAGTTTCTTTTCTTATAAATTGAAGATCCAACCTTTCCAGATCTATTTGTAGAATATCTGCACTCTTAAAACTTAAAGCATCAACTACAACATTGGCTTTTCCAGGGGTATAATTGAGTGTCAAATCATAATATTTGATTAACTCTAGCCAACGCTTCTGTCTCATATTCAATTCCTTTTGAGTGAAGAAATATTTGAGACTTTTGTGGTCAGTGTATAACTCACATATGGCTCCATAAAGAAAATGCCTCCATCCTTTCAACACAAAGACTACTGCTGCTAATTCCAAATCATGGGTTGGATAATTAACTTCATGTGGTTTCAGTTGTCTGGATCCGTAAGAAATTACTTTACGATCTTGCATTAACACACAACCCAAACCTTCTTTAGATGCATCACAGTAAACTGTAAAGTCCTTCCATGTTTTAGGAACTGCTAGAATTGGGGCGGTGGTTAATCTAGTTTTTAACTCCTGAAAGCTTGCTTCACACTTCTCATCCCAGGTAAACGGTGTATTCTTCCTTAACAATTTAGTCATTGGTCCAGCTATCTTGGATAATCTTTCAATGAACCTCCGATAATAACCAGCCATACCCAAGAAACCTCGAATTTGTTTCACCTTGGTTGGTGCAGTGCATTCTAATACTGATTGAACTTTGGATGGATTTACAGCAATCCCATCCTTACTGATCACATGACCTAAGAATTCTACCTCATCTAGCCAGAATTCACACTTGCTAAACTTAGCATAAAGCTTATGTTCTCTTAGGATATGCAATGCTATTATCAAATGATCAGCATGCTCTTCCTTATCCTTTGAATATATCAAAATATCATCAATAAACACTATGACAAACTTGTCCAAGTACGACATGAATATTTTGTTCATCAGATTCATGAATATTGTGGGTGCATTGGTCAAACCAAATGGTATGACAAGACTCATGATGTCCATACCTTGAGACAAATGCTGTCTTTGGGACATCTTCCGGTTTGATTTTTATCTGGTGGTATCCGGATCTTAGATCAATCTTGGAAAATACTCCAGCTCCTTTAACTTGATCAAACAGATCCTGAATTCTATGTAATGGATACTTATTCTTGATGGTAACATTGTTGAGATTTCTATAGTCCCCACACATCCTTCTTCCTCCATCTCTTTTACTACAAAGATCACCGGAGTTCCCCATGGATATACACTTCCTTGAATGAATCCTTTCCTGGCTAACTCATCAATTTGGTCTTTTAGTTCCTTTAATTCCTTCGTACCCATCTTGTTTGGTGCTTGAGCAATTGGTGTTGTACCCGGAGTTAAATCAATAATGAATTCTATTTCCCAATCTGGTGGCATTCCTTGTAAATCTGCTGGAAAAACATCTTGAAACTCATTTACTACAGGAATATCCTCCAACTTGACCTCCTTCATTGAATTCAACTGAAGATCCACCATGATATGACTGTGCTTATCAGCTTGATAAACTATCCTTGCTCCACTTGGAGTCTTGATTGAGACAGTTTTATCCTCACAATTGATCTGAGCCCCATGTTCAGTCATCCAGTCCATACCCAACACTACTGCAATCCCCTTCAAAGGAATTGCATAAAGGTACACAAAGTATGTACAACCACATATCGAGATAACATGATCTTGTTTAATGTGGCGTACAACTACATTTCCCCCTACTGTCACCATGGTCATAGGGTTTTCTAACATTGCCCTTCTAATCCCGAATTTATCACAGAATTCTTCAGAAATGAATGAAGTAGTTGCACTAGTATCAAATAGAACTTTTCCAGGATTGGTAAGGATACTGAGCGTACCTATCACTGCATGCTCTGAGTTATCCACCTCCTCCAAGGTTGCACAATTTAGCTTCCCGGTGGGTCTGTTCCTCTTGCCATTGTTGTTCTTGACATAATTTCCTCCTAGATTGGGTTGTCCATTACCTCCACTGTCTTGTCCTCCACCCTTGGTAGGCCAACCTCCTGGTAGTTTATTCGGACAATCAGGCTTGATATGACCTTTCCGCCCACAACCGTAACAAATAACTACTAGCTTTTTGCATTCTCTCTGGAAATGCCATGGAAGTCCACAATTATTGCAAATAACATTTCTCCGGGGATTGGAATGATTTCCACCATTGCCCTTGTTGTTGTTATTTTTGCTGTAAGCTTTGTTCCTGGGTTTGAACTCCAGATTGGGTTTAGGTTTACTTGCTTGAATCCTCTTTGTATCTTTCTTGGCTCTCTTCCTTCGGTCCTCTTGGAAATTCTTATAGTCATCTTCAAAAGTAATGGTTGCATCTAGTAACCGCTGAAAAGTTTGTTTATTGGCTAGCCTCAACTGCATCTTCACAAATGGTTTTAACCCTCGCAGGAAACGCTTCTTCTTTTTCTCTTCAGTGCTCACTTCATCTTCAGCATAACGAGACAAGTGGCTAAACTCCCGAATATACTTCATGACACTAGTATAAGATTGCTGAAGCTCCTCAAACTCTCTTTGCTTCAACTCCATAACACTTTCTGGAACATTATACTCACGGAACCTCTGCTTGAACTCTTCCCAAGTATACTCTCTTCCTAGCTGTTGCATGGCTAACTGATTTTCCCACCATGATGTTGCAGGTACTATTAAAAGATGAGTTGCATATCTTAGATTTTCCTCATCATTACAACCTATAGTCTTTAGCATTCTCTCCGTATCTGCTAGCCAATCTTTTGCATCCATTGGTTCAGGGGCTTATGCAAACGGTAACGACCTTGCATTCTGGAAGTCGGAAAGACTCACTCCTCCACCTTCAGGTGCTCTCTAGTTTCCAGCTCGTCCCAACAACTCTTCCATGAACTTGTTTTGGTTTTCTTGCATCATTTGCATATACTGCAGAAAGTTCTGCTCCATTAGCGGCCTCATTGGTGGTGGTGGTGGTAATGTTCCCTGATTTTCGGCATCTGCATTTGCCTTCTCCTTGGCCTCGCGCTCCACGCGCTGCCACTCAGACTCAGTTTCTACACCCGATTCCATGACCCCTAGTCCTGCAACATAAAGTGAATACTCATAATTACATTATGCACATGTGTTCTGAGCTCAACTTTACGCACAGAACTAGTCACACAATGGAAATCAAAATCAAAATAAAATCCAAACATGAATTTTACATATTATACATTACAAACAACTTAGTAATACAAAGTCATTACAAAATGTACCATATAGGTACACTAAACAAATTAACAACACTTCCTCATTTATTTAGCTACATCACTCTCTCGGATTACAATACGTAATACCTGATACTTCCTAAGAAGTAGCCTGCTTCTAGTATCCACAACGCTCATCATACATGATTGAAGTCCAATCGTGATGACGTAACGTCCGTCGCACAGTTTGTGGAACAAATGGCCTTCCAAAAGGAACATACTCAGTATCTGATGTATCGGGA
Source organism: Avena sativa (assembly GCA_916181665.1). NCBI lineage: Eukaryota > Viridiplantae > Streptophyta > Magnoliopsida > Poales > Poaceae > Avena > Avena sativa. The sequence goes on along the minus strand of OV702285.1, from coordinate 142,868,124 downwards.
CTTGAGTCATTACTAAGCCTGAGTGCATTGACTCCATCCAGCTCAGCTGAAAAGTCTTCAGAAACCTGTTCGACATTATCACCCACTTGCATCTCCTGAGCTTCATTCCTAGAGTTGTCAACAGAATACGAAGATTCCGCTGCTCCCCAGGTGCTCTGTTGGGCAAGATAGTTAAACAATGGATAATGTATATTCCCTAGGTTTGAGAATATGTTGATGATTCAAATACTCTCTCCTCATGATCTTATTCCTCATCATGATCATCTACGAGTATGGTATTTCTAATATTTTTATTAGGATTGGTTCTCGCACCCATCCAACTGGATTGTCCAACATCTCTGTCAGACCCATCTATAGACATCTGATTCCTTTGGGATCCCTCAGGTGATCCCATTCTCCAACCACCAGAATTGTTGATAGGAAGTTCTGTATCAGACCCTTCCTCTAAACCCTGTGGTACCGGATACCTCATATCTAAAGTAGGATCATAAGTAGGTTCTGATCTGGGTGAATAAGGATATGGTGTAAAAGATTCAGGATCTATGGGTATATCCTTAAAAATTGGTTTTCCACTACTCCTTGCTTCTTTCTCCAACTGGAATGCTAACTTCTTCCTTCTTTCTGGATCAGTTAGATCCTCTAACATGTATTTTTATCTTCAACTATAACTTGATGTGTCTTATAAAAAGATGCAAAAAGTGTTCGATATCGATGCATAAACCTGGAAGCTAACTTAGGATGCTTCTTCACCAAAGTAAGATGATACGATACTGGCTCCGAGTCTATAGAATCATGAAGAATCACAGAAAATGTGCTCCCTTCTAACTCATTGGCTTTATGCTCCCGGATATTGGCTATCGCCTCCACAACAGCAACATGATATGCTGCTAAATGACTCCTACCTTCACCTATAGGTAGATCATGATATAATCCAAGCTCCTCTGGAAGTTGAATACTCACACGATACTTGGATAACATTCGACCATCAGAATAGGTTATGTTATTCACCGGAATTTTAGTTGGACAACTAAAAATCCTCAATAGTTGACAAAGCTGATCACTGAATGATCCTTGGTAGTCATCGAGAGTCTCCTCTTTCCTTGCCAGAGTTTGTTTTGGAAACTTTGGTGCCATAACTCTGTATATCAAAAATATTTTTTTATTAGTAACCAATATTATATTGCATCATAACAAAGAATTATCGCACTAAAGATATATAACGGAATATTATCATTTGAATACCCATTATACCCTTTTAGAGAATTCTTTATCGTTGCTCTACACTCCTACATGTAATACCCTTTACTAGGTTTCCAACCTAAGGTCAAAGCAATTTGCTCTGATACCAACTGCGGTGACCCAACATACCACAACATGTGTAGTACAGTATAGTCGACATCCATAGAACACCGTTCCATAAATATCACATCCCTCAGAGTGGTACAATAGAAACATTGTGGTTCCATATTACAAACATACACCATTTATTATTATTATAATACCAGAAGTTTAGGACTTCAAAAGATTCAAATTACAAACCAAAATAAAGTGTTTCAGTGGAAGTTGAAAGTAACAACTCCAACCCAGAGTTGAGCTCAATAGCTTATTATATAAGGTTCATGCTGCTCGGCTAAATTCATTACTAATAACTAAGGCAACTAATCTGTCTCGTTGCTGTCTACTCCATATCGTATCTCGTAGTCAACTCCTTCAACACCTCCTGACAGGTCAGGCTCCTCATAGAAGACATCATCTTGACATTCTGCTGCATACATTGGGGTATCTTCTGGATCCTCAGAGTCTAAGCAGGGGATCAAAAGAAAGGGTGAGTAACAACATTACCCAGCAAGTTCATTATATGCAAGGTAGGAATCTTGATGCTCTATCTACCACCTCGGACTATAAGTCCTTGGTACTATGCAGTTTTCGTAAATATTTCTTCAAAGATTGATTTTATTGTGAAAATCTGTTAGACCCCTCCTTTATAAAGGAAAGGATCCCTGTGATTGCAATGCTAGTCCCTGGATCAATGCTAGCATCCACAGTTTAAGATGAAGTACACAGATGCAAAGGTCGTTTATTACATTCATTCCAGAGATAAAACATAGTCTTTTACAACTCAGGGCCATAGGCCTAATACAAGAGTTTAAGGAATAAGTAAATAAACATAAGTCTTCATCTTCATGTGCCACAGGCAAGCATGTTGAGTGTAGACTCATGACTCCTACTCATCATCGGAGTAACCTGCAACATCACAAGTTACAGCCACAGAGGGTCAATACTTTGGAATAGTATTGGCAAGTGATACCTTAGTATATTTTAAGTGGACTATATTACTATATGCATTTGGCTAAGTGTAGCTTGGCTTGCTTTGCTTGAAAATAAGTTTTACCTATTAGTTGAAATCACTAAGTTTTTCTTTGTCAAAACATTCCCAAGGAACCACCAATAGACATTGAGGTCCTTCCCCCTTGTTCACCCACAAGTTTTTACTTAGAAGTTGGAGTGATGAGATTCTTGTAGCTTCCATGTCTTGATGCTCAAAGTGTCCATTGCCTTGGACAAGGCTAAGTACTTAGGTTTTCCATCTGCAGAGGTTGTGCACTTTCCCCACCAGACTTGGTTTCCCAAGACAGGACCTTTCAGAAGCCTTTCCTTAGTCAAATGGACGCGTTCCAACCTATCATCCCATCTACCACCAACTGTCCAAATGACTAAGTTCTAGCAACCTATATGATCAAGGCAGAGCCCATATTGCCAAGTGGTTGCACTGTAAGCTTTCTCAACACTTGGCCTCCAAATCCCTTTGTGCCTGGGTGGCTTACCACAAGTGAGATACACAACCCAAGTCCATGGCCTTGTGTAACCACTCAACATAACCCATACTTTCCATTCCACCCAGGAGGTTCATTTGACTTAGTGGTTTTATTAGAAAACATAAGTCTCTTGACTTAGAAATATTTTTATCATAATAAGTGTAGATGTTCACCAACCTTGTTTGCTAAGTAGCTAGACTAAGCAGGTTATGATAACTTAACTTAGGAGAATTCCCTAGCAATTCTACTATTCCACTCCACTTAGGATTTCCCATCTTAGCACTAGGAAAAATAGCATGCAATACTTTAGCAAAATATCTAATGCTAGTACAAAACATAGGATAGAAATATTCATGAAAATATCACTTGCCTTGGTAGTGGGGAGAGTATCACTCTTCACAATCACAATCACTAGCAAAATCTACACAAGAAATTATAGCATACAATTACACACAATTATATACAACCAAAAATAATATGAATGCATGCATGCAAGAATATACTAAGTGGTGATTTTTTTGAAAATTCTACCAAGTATGCTCATGTCTACAGAAACTTAACATGTCACAATTTTGCCAACTAAACTTATTTGGCACCAATATAATTTACCAAAATAAATCTATATCTAAAATAGCCTTAAAACATGTTCTACAGATAAAATCATTTTAACTGTTACTATATGCTAAATAAATTGGATATTCTGAAAGGTCTTGTTTCACTGAATCCAACGGTATAAAATTTGCAAAAATCTAACGTGGCAATCAAAAGTTATAAGCATTTGAATTTGGATCAAATTTCTGGTTTTAAATCTAATTTTAGATCTAACCCTAGCCACGCGTCGCGCTGTGATTGGCGCGTACCTCTTCGGTTGGATCACGCTCTGCAGCCGCAGGATCTAAACAGATCGTACGCTCCAGATCGCGTACCGCTTCGGGGTTAAGTGGACCTATCCTAGCGCTTTGATACAGATCCAACGATCCAAAACAACGAGCCAAAATCTGGCGGCGCTTATCGGCTGTGCGCGGCGGCGATGGTCGGACGATGGCGGCGCCGGCGATACAGATTGCTAGGTGGATGGGGAAGATGCTCACCGAGACCGCGAGGATGTGGGGATGCTCGACGTGTGATCAGCTCGGCAAGGGGCGCTCAGGGTTGCGGTAGATTTCTCGCCGGAGTTGGATCTGGCAACGGCGGTTCTGCTCGAGGTCGGAGGCGACGTTGTAGATCACTAGGATGCCAAAGGAAGGTGTGGTTAGATGCGGAAGATCACGGAGATCATGCGAGCGTGAACGACAAGGTTCGGGGCGGTCTGGACTTACCACAAGAGCTCGCCGGAGTTCGTGCAGAAGACGGTGGCGGCCAGTCGTCGACGTTGCCGAAGCTACGGGTCATGCGAAGGTGAACGGAGGGTGTCAGAAGGTGCACAGAGATTCACTGAACAAGATAGCGTAAACGCGAGACCGAGGGAAACTCTAGGCTCACCGGAATTTGCCGGCGCAGTCGTCGGAGACGGCGGGGTTGCAGAGAGCAATGCGCGCAGCCTGGGGGCGTTCTGTGCTTGGGGTTTGGGGGAAAAGAGAGAGGGGGCAGAGGGGGTTTATATAGTCTGGTCGTGAGCGAGAATCACTCGGCCATTGATTCGAATTGACGCCGCGAATTAAACACAGAAAACGGCCGCGTTGATTGGGGATGAACTGGTCGTGCGGGTGGAGACGATGCTGGCGTGGAGGAGGCCCGTTTGTCAGCGAAGTGCGCGAGGTGGAAGTGGGGTCTTCCTGTCAGCGGCTGAACGCGTGCGCTCGCGCGTGAGAGAAGTAAAGAAAGGTTCCCGGGTGGGCTTGCTGGGCTCGATTTGCTGCTGGGCCAGAAACCTGGCGCCTGGCCCTTTTCTTTTGTTTGCCTCTTTTCTTTTTCTATTTCTATTTTCTAGAATGATTTTTGATATGAATTCAAATCCTTTTGAATTCAAACAAAATTGGGGGATCTTTGCAGGGTTCTGTGGTTTCAAATTCAGTCATTTAACCAAGTGGTTACCTTGTAAGGGCCTGGTCAAGCTTGGGTTTTGAAACAAACAGAGACTTGTCTCTAGTTTGTGAATGATTGAATTAGGGTTTAGAAAATATTTCTAAATTGGAAACTTGGGTTAAAATGCTACACCTAATCTTTCCAACAATGGAGGCAAGCAATCAAGTTCCTAAACAATCCAAACTCAATGGGTGATGGCCAATTGAGTTGAATTTGCACACATGAAATCATAGCTCAAACTTCTGTCTCTAAATGATTTTGAGAAAAACCCTAAATGGATGAATGATGCAAGAATGATATGAATGAGTTTTGGATTATGAATTTAGGGATGTTACAAATCTAACCCCCTTAAGATGAATCTCGCCCTCGAGATTCGGTTTGGCTAGCAAATAGGTGAGGGTGGTCTTTCCGAAGATCATCTTCTCTTTCCCATGTTGCTTCCTCTTCGGAGTGATGGTTTCATTGCACTTTACAAAACGTGATAGTCTTGGTCCTGGTAACTCTTTCTGCGGTCTCTAGAATCTTGACAGGCTTTTCCTCATAGGTGAGATCACTTTCTAGTTGGACTTCTTCCAAAGGTATGGTGTCCTTCAAAGAAGATTCTTCCATCTCTGGGTGACATTTCTTAAGCTGACTCACATGGAACACATTATGAACAGCTGACAGAGATTCTGGCAATTCAACTTCATATGCAACTTCTCCTTTGCGACTTAGAATCTTGAATGGCCCAACATATCTTGGTGCCAATTTTCCTTTGACTCCAAATCTTTTCACTCCACGAAGTGGCGATACTCTTAGATAAGCTCTATCCCCAACTTCGTAGGTGACTTCTCTACGCTTAGAATCCGTGTAGCTTTTCTGTCGGGACTGTGCTATCTTCAATCTGTCCTTAACCAGTTTGACTTTCTCTTCGGCGTCTTTGATAAGATCAGGTCCAAATAAGCTTCTTTCTCCCACACCATTCCATAACAATGGGGTGGTACACTTCCTTCCGTAGAGTAACTCAAATGGTGCCATTCCAATACTAACTTGATGACTATTGTTGTAAGAAAACTCTGCGTAAGGCAAGCTTTCATCCCAACTTGCTCCATAGTCTAAGGCACATGCCTTTAACATGTCTTCAAGAATTTGATTAGTCCTTTCCGTTTGTCCATCAGTTTGGGGATGAAAGGCAGTACTAAATTCTAATCTCGTTCCTAAGGATTCATGAAGCTGTCTCCAAAAGTGAGAAGTGAATTGGGTTCCTCTATCTGACACAATACTCTTTGGCACACCGTGAAGGCATATAATTCGGCTCATGTAGATTTTAGCTAACTTGGCACTTGTATAGGTTGTCTTCACGGGTATAAAATGAGCCACTTTAGTTAGGCGATCCACTACCACCCATATGGAATCATACCCTGATCTGGTCCTTGGTAGTCCGGTAATGAAATCCATACCAATATTTTCCCACTTCCATTCAGGAATAGGCAGTGGTTGAAGCAAACCTGCTGGTTTCTGGTGCTCCGCTTTGACTCTGCTACACACATCACACAAAGCAATATGTTCGGCGATGTCCCTTTTGAGATTGTTCCACCAAAACCTTTCCTTCATGTCCATGTACATTTTGGTATTCCCCGGGTGAATAGAATATGGAGAGTTGTGACCTTCTTGTAAGATCAGTTTCCGCAACTCCGGGTCTTGTGGAACACATATACGTTTCCCGTGCCATAAAGTACCTTGTTCATCTATATGGAAACTCTTAGCTTTCCCTAGACTAATATTTTCCTTAATCTTTTCAATTTCCTTATCAGTCTTCTGAACTTCTCGGATCTTGTCCAATAGAGTGGGTTGAACATCTAAGGACATGAGATGTCCTTCTGGTACAATCTCCAATCTGAGTTCCTTGAATTGCTTACACAGATCATCCGGCAATTCCCCTTTGGTAAGGCCATTTATGAACGTCTTACGACTTAAAGCATCGGCTACTACATTCGCTTTACCGGGGTGGTATTGCAAACTTAAGTCGTAATCCTTGATAAGTTCTAACCATCTCCTTTGCCTCATGTTGATTTCTTTCTGGGTGAAGATATACTTCAAGCTCTTATGATCGGTGAACACTTCGCACCACTTACCCAAAAGGTAATGTCTCCATGTTTTGAGTGCATGGACGACAGAGGCTAACTCCAAATCATGAGTAGGATAGTTTACCTCATGAGTTTTAAGTTGTCTTGAAGCATAGGCTACGACTTTACCATCTTGCATAAGTACGGCACCCAAACCTTGATGAGACGCATCACAATATACTTGGAAATCCTTTTCCAAATCTGGCAGACATAGAACTGGTGCTGTCACAAGTCTCTTCTTCAACTCTTGGAAGCTGACTTCGCAACCTTTAGTCCAAGCAAATTTCTTGTCCTTCTTTAGCAATTCTGTCATTGGCTTAGCAACCTTCGAGAAATTTTCAATGAATCTTCTGTAGTAACCTGCTAAGCCGAGGAAACTACGAACTTCTTTCACATTCTTGGGAGATTCCCATTCTGTCACAGCTGAAACTTTAGCAGGATCAACTGCTACACCATCCTTTGTCATAACATGACCAAGAAAACCAACTTCCTCTAACCAAAATTCACACTTGCTGAATTTAGCATAAAGTTTATGTTCTCTTAACTTTTCAAGTATCAAGCGTAAGTGTCTTTCATGTTCTTCCTTGCTCTTAGAGTAAACCAAGATATCATCGATGAAAACGACAACGAACTTGTCAAGAAATTCCATGAACACCTTGTTCATCATGTTCATGAAGTATGCTGGAGCGTTGGTTAATCCAAAAGGCATTACAGTATACTCATACAATCCATACCTTGTGGTGAATGCTGTTTTTGGTATGTCTTGCTCTCTTATCTTGAGTTGAAAATAACCTGACCGGAGATCAATCTTCGAGAATACACATGCTCCTTCTAGCTGATCGAACAAGTCGTTGATTCTTGGCAAAGGATATTTGTTCTTGATGGTAACCTCGTTGAGAGAACGGTAGTCAATACATAATCTTTGTGTTCTATCCTTCTTTTCCACGAATAATACTGGGGCTCCCCAAGATGAAGAACTTGGTTGTATGAGCCCTTTCTGCAACTGTTCTCCTAGCTGCTTCTTGAGCTCTTTCAACTCATCAACTGACATTTTGTACGGTCTCTTAGCTATTGGTCCAGATCCTGGCACCAAATCTATCAGAAACTCCACATCTCTATCCGGTGGCATTCCTGGTAACTCTTCCGGAAACACATCCGGATACTCACATACTATTGGCACACTGTCCAAGCTAACCCCCTTAAGAGAATTTAGCTTACTTCCTTTGGATTCAAAATTGGATCTGAACTTTATTCTTTTTCCTTCTGGGGTTGTGAGTGTAACTGTACGATTGGCACAATCTAGTACTCCCTCATGTTTAGCCATCCAATCCATTCCTAGAATCACATCCAATCCTTGGGAATTTAGGATTATTAGGTTCACTGGAAACTTATGTTTTCCAAACTCTAGGACTAAGTCGTGGCAACCTGAGTTTACTATCATTTCTCCACCCGGAGAACTTACTCTTATAGGACACCCAATGGTTTCTACCGGCAGTTCATTTGTTTCAACAAATGCCTTTGATATGAATGAATGAGATGCACCGGTATCAAAGAGTACAAATGCTGGAATTGAATTGAGTTTGAACTTACCAGCAACGGCATCAGGCTCCTCATAGACCTCCTCCACATTGATGTGGTTAACTTGTCCTTTCTGAAAAGGATTTGGCTTGTTAGGTCCTTCAACTTTCTTCTCAGGGCATTCATTAGCATAATGCCCCAGCTTCTTGCATTTGAAGCACTCAACCTGACTGATGTCCTTTTTAGGAGGTTGGCTTCCACTTCCACTACCATTTCCACTATAGTGGCTCTTATGTCCACCCTTGTGGTTCTTGTACTTGTCCTTGTCATGACTGCGATGATGCTTGTTGTCATGACGGTTGTGGTTGTGCTTGCTGAATTTCCCATGTTTATGGGATCCTGAGTTGCCACTGTCATCATAGTGAGATCGTTTGTGAGACGATCCTGAGCTGTGTTTGTCGGAGTGTTTCCTCTTTCTACTCTCGACTTGCTTCATTTTACTTTCCAAAATAGCAGCCTTGTCACACAAAGACTGATAAGTTGGAACATATGCCACAGACAACTGCAGATTCAGCTCATCATTCAAGCCTTCCAGAAATTTTTCCTTTCTTTTGGCATCTGTGTCAACCTCATCCGGTGCATAGCGCGCCAGATTGTTAAACTCTTCTATGTATTCTGCCACGCTGCGGTGGCGCTGTTTCAGGTTGTGAAACTCCTTCTTTTTCAGACTCATCATTCCTGATGAGATATGAGCAGTGCGAAAGCCATCTTCAAAGATAGCCCAAGTTACCTCATCCAAAGGAGTGGTAATTTGGAAGTTGTCCCACCATGTGGCGGCTGGTCCTTCCAACAGATGTGCTGCGAACCTGACTTTTTCAGCATCTGTGCAACCCACGGTCACTAAGTCTTTGTTCACAGAACGTAGCCAGTCATTGGCTACCATGGGATCAGTTGTTCCCGAAAACTTTGCTGGCCACAGACGCAGAAATCTGGTGAGCATATCAAGACCCGGAGGGTTGTTGTTGTTGTTGTTGTTGTTGTTGTTGTTGTTGTTGTTGTTGTTGTTGTTATTGGGGTTGTTGTTGTTATTCTGGTTTTGGATGAATGTTTCATCATTTGCATAAGCTGTGTTTGCGCATTCATCATTTGTTGCATTTCCGGGGTGATGTTGTTGGGGTTGGGGTTTGCGCGACGGGGAGGCATCTGTGGTTTGTTCAAATAGATAAGAATGAGATACCCATAGATGTTTCATGCACAATACATCATAAGCGAACACATAACAAACAACATAAGATTAAAAGTTCAACAACCACATAACAAGCTCATGAAGTAAAACACACAAGTGGCAAGCCATCCACATGTCGGATGGTCCAATAATAAGTTCACAATAACAAGTATGAATATGAAAGGTAAACGAGTAGTCAAGTCTACTCATCAGCATCTATCTCCTCCTCGACGAAGGTAAGACCTGCGTTCTCCATCGCGGTCTTGTTCTCCTCAATCGTAGTGGTCAAGGAATCGACCTTGGCCTTGAGAGCCCTCTTCTGGGAGCGAAGCCTCTCAATAACCATCTGCTGCTGCTCAAGCTCGAAGTCCTTGGACTTCAGTTCCTCGGTCATGTCCCGGATTTTCTTGTTCCTATCCTGGACGCGTTTCTCCTGACTCTTGAACTTGCGGTCCTGGGCCTCGAACTTTGTCTCCATTTCCTTGATCATCTCATCCTGCTGCGCAAAAAGCTTGTCCTTCTCGCGAAGCTGCACCTGAAGCTCGTCATTACCTAGCATGACGTTCGTCCTATCCGTATCTACGTGCCTGAGAAGAGTCTCTAAGTCCTGAAGATAGAGACGTATCGGCTCTGCAGTGCTCCTCGAGTCGTCCTCAAAGTCGATGGACTCTCCATCAACATCACGTCTTCCGAAGACGTGAAAGTGAGTGCCCCTAACATGTCGGGAGTGACGGCCTAACAGTCGTCCTATCAGATCCTGCATGACTACCTCCATGCCTCTCTCCCTGTCGTCGTGCATCAGCTTGAAGACGATGGCCTCCGTAGTAGGCTCAGTCTGGCGTCCGGGCTGGTTCACCTTGAAGCCCCAGAGGTCCTTCCTCTCGAACTTGGTGAGTGGGTACACCGTGATGGTGGGTAGAGGGAGATCAAGCAGAGTGGTAAGCTCAATGATACGGGGACCAAAATGAGTAACCTGAAAATCCTCAACAGTGCTGATGGCAATAGGCATCTATTTATAAGAATGAAAAAGTTAGAACAACACAATTCAGGGTAAATCAAGACAAATATTCATACATATTCAGGGATCACAATCATCACACAAGTCATGCATACATAAGTCCATTACATCAATCCAAGTCCATACATATCTAAAGTATCATTTTTGGAAATAAGGTGATAAGTGGTGGTCCAACTAACGAAGTGCCCTTACAATCCAATCTCACGGGATCTATTAGCAAACACAATGTTCCTAGAGGCAATCCACCAATCTTGCTCTCTTGACTCTATCACTAAGTCTATAACATCTCCCCTTATCTCTTGGTTGGTGGCTTCCAACTCTTGAGTAAGCTCCTTCTCTTTCTCTAAGTCCTTTTGGAGGTTGAGCATTCTGCACTTCACTCTAGCACTTAATTCTTTGATAGTCCTCCAAGCTGCATCCCTGGCTGACTCAAAGAATGTGGTGTGCATTGTAGTGTTGGTGTACATGCAGTATCCCCTTTCTTTGAGGTTGTCTTCCTTGTTCTTGTACAAGTGAAGTTGCACCCACCAATACTCCACTCCTTCATCCATCACTGGAAAGCCCTTGTACACAGCTGCACCATGTGCATCCATTGCCACCATAAGGTCCTTGAGAATATTGGGAAACTCAGTTTCACACTCCAAGGTCATGGTCATGAGTGGTCCTTTCTTCACGGCTTCGTTAATGGAGTTCATCTACAAAGGAAGTTGAAAGAGATTAGAAAAGTTTTATGAGAAGAATAGACAAGTGTAGAAGTAGTTGAAGAAAAACTTTTTCCTTAGTGGTTTTCCAATCCTAGGGTCATAATCCTACAGGCAACACAGTGCTCTGATACCATCTGTTAGACCCCTCCTTTATAAAGGAAAGGATCCCTGTGATTGCAATGCTAGTCCCTGGATCAATGCTAGCATCCACAGTTTAAGATGAAGTACACAGATGCAAAGGTCGTTTATTACATTCATTCCAGAGATAAAACATAGTCTTTTACAACTCAGGGCCATAGGCCTAATACAAGAGTTTAAGGAATAAGTAAATAAACATAAGTCTTCATCTTCATGTGCCACAGGCAAGCATGTTGAGTGTAGACTCATGACTCCTACTCATCATCGGAGTAACCTGCAACATCACAAGTTACAGCCACAGAGGGTCAATACTTTGGAATAGTATTGGCAAGTGATACCTTAGTATATTTTAAGTGGACTATATTACTATATGCATTTGGCTAAGTGTAGCTTGGCTTGCTTTGCTTGAAAATAAGTTTTACCTATTAGTTGAAATCACTAAGTTTTTCTTTGTCAAAACATTCCCAAGGAACCACCAATAGACATTGAGGTCCTTCCCCCTTGTTCACCCACAAGTTTTTACTTAGAAGTTGGAGTGATGAGATTCTTGTAGCTTCCATGTCTTGATGCTCAAAGTGTCCATTGCCTTGGACAAGGCTAAGTACTTAGGTTTTCCATCTGCAGAGGTTGTGCACTTTCCCCACCAGACTTGGTTTCCCAAGACAGGACCTTTCAGAAGCCTTTCCTTAGTCAAATGGACGCGTTCCAACCTATCATCCCATCTACCACCAACTGTCCAAATGACTAAGTTCTAGCAACCTATATGATCAAGGCAGAGCCCATATTGCCAAGTGGTTGCACTGTAAGCTTTCTCAACACTTGGCCTCCAAATCCCTTTGTGCCTGGGTGGCTTACCACAAGTGAGATACACAACCCAAGTCCATGGCCTTGTGTAACCACTCAACATAACCCATACTTTCCATTCCACCCAGGAGGTTCATTTGACTTAGTGGTTTTATTAGAAAACATAAGTCTCTTGACTTAGAAATATTTTTATCATAATAAGTGTAGATGTTCACCACCCTTGTTTGCTAAGTAGCTAGACTAAGCAGGTTATGATAACTTAACTTAGGAGAATTCCCTAGCAATTCTACTATTCCACTCCACTTAGGATTTCCCATCTTAGCACTAGGCAAAATAGCATGCAATACTTTAGCAAAATATCTAATGCTAGTACAAAACATAGGATAGAAATATTCATGAAAATATCACTTGCCTTGGTAGTGGGGAGAGTAGCACTCTTCACAATCACAATCACTAGCAAAATCTACACAAGAAATTATAGCATACAATTACACACAATTATATACAACCAAAAATAATATGAATGCATGCATGCAAGAATATACTAAGTGGTGATTTTTTTGAAAATTCTACCAAGTATGCTCATGTCTACAGAAACTTAACATGTCACAATTTTGCCAACTAAACTTATTTGGCACCAATATAATTTACCAAAATAAATCTATATCTAAAATAGCCTTAAAACATGTTCTACAGATAAAATCATTTTAACTGTTACTATATGCTAAATAAATTGGATATTCTGAAAGGTCTTGTTTCACTGAATCCAACGGTATAAAATTTGCAAAAATCTAACGTGGCAATCAAAAGTTATAAGCATTTGAATTTGGATCAAATTTCTGGTTTTAAATATAATTTTAGATCTAACCCTAGCCACGCGTCGCGCTGTGATTGGCGCGTACCGCTTCGGTTGGATCACGCTCTGCAGCCGCAGGATCTAAACAGATCGTACGCTCCAGATCGCGTACCGCTTCGGGGTTAAGTGGACCTATCCTAGCGCTTCGATACAGATCCAACGATCCAAAACAACGAGCCAAAATCTGGCGGCGCTTATCGGCTGTGCGTGGCGGCGATGGTCGGACGATGGCGGCGCCGGCGATACAGATTGCTAGGTGGATGGGGAAGATGCTCACCGAGACCGCGAGGATGTGGGGATGCTCGACGTGTGATCAGCTCGGCAAGGGGCGCTCAGGGTTGCGGTAGATTTCTCGCCGGAGTTGGATCTGGCAACGGCGGTTCTGCTCGAGGTCGGAGGCGACGTTGTAGATCACTAGGATGCCAAAGGAAGGTGTGGTTAGATGCGGAAGATCACGGAGATCATGCGAGCGTGAACGACAAGGTTCGGGGCGGTCTGGACTTACCACAAGAGCTCGCCGGAGTTCGTGCAGAAGACGGTGGCGGCCAGTCGTCGACGTTGCCGAAGCTACGGGTCATGCGAAGGTGAACGGAGGGTGTCAGAAGGTGCACAGAGATTCACTGAACAAGATAGCGTAAACGCGAGACCGAGGGAAACTCTAGGCTCACCGGAATTTGCCGGCGCAGTCGTCGGAGACGGCGGGGTTGCAGAGAGCAATGCGCGCAGCCTGGGGGCGTTCTGTGCTTGGGGTTTGGGGGAAAAGAGAGAGGGGGCAGAGGGGGTTTATATAGTCTGGTCGTGAGCGAGAATCACTCGGCCATTGATTCGAATTGACGCCGCGAATTAAACACAGAAAACGGCCGCGTTGATTGGGGATGAACTGGTCGTGCGGGTGGAGACGATGCTGGCGTGGAGGAGGCCCGCTTGTCAGCGAAGTGCGCGAGGTGGAAGTGGGGTCTGCCTGTCAGCGGCTGAACGCGTGCGCTCGTGCGTGAGAGAAGTAAAGAAAGGTTCCCGGGTGGGCTTGCTGGGCTCGATTTGCTGCTGGGCCAGAAACCTGCCGCCTGGCCCTTTTCTTTTGTTTGCCTCTTTTCTTTTTCTATTTCTATTTTCTGGAATGATTTTTGATATGAATTCAAATCCTTTTGAATTCAAACAAAATTGGGGGATCTTTGGAGGGTTCTGTGGTTTCAAATTCAGTCATTTAACCAAGTGGTTACCTTGTAAGGGCCTGATCAAGCTTGGGTTTTGAAACAAACAGAGACTTGTCTCTAGTTTGTGAATGATTGAATTAGGGTTTAGAAAATATTTCTAAATTGGAAACTTGGGTTAAAATGCTACACCTAATCTTTCCAACAATGGAGGCAAGCAATCAAGTTCCTAAACAATCCAAACTCAATGGGTGATGGCCAATTGAGTTGAATTTGCACACATGAAATCATAGCTCAAACTTCTGTCTCTAAATGATTTTGAGAAAAACCCTAAATGGATGAATGATGCAAGAATGATATGAATGAGTTTTGGATTATGAATTTAGGGATGTTACAAAATCTATGACCATCAGCCTTCATAGGTTTACCAGAACTTTCATGGAGTTCCTTTCGTGCCGCGATCGTAGCTCCTTCCCGGAATAGGGAGTAACAAGTTACAGTTCTTACACTCTGCAGAGGTGCGTTACTTTACCCATGAGAGATCAACTCTTTGTTGCACAACTGGGTGTACTTTCCCGTCCACAATTCCATGATGTGGAGCCCAGTAGGTGATCCAAGCCAATCACTGCCCCCTTCGCGACCCCGCATGCCTCCTTGCTGTACACCATGCCCACCCAATGAATTACGACAATGGTTTGTATAGACCGTTAGATTCCAGAACTGTCGTGGGATGACGAGGGTTCCCACCCATATGCTGCATATCCTCTACGAATTACCAATTAATGCACGTTATGAGGATAACAGCCACGACCTGCACATCCGGCTACATGCGAGAGGAAGAAGATACAGCTGACTTCTCTGTCCCATTCCAAATATCATGGTTAACGTAATATACGATGCTAGAATCACGGATATCAGGGGTTGTTAAATTCCTAGATGATTATCATTATTTCCAATAGAACCCTAAGTTCTATTGCTTCTATATATCATCACTTAGGATGATATCATCATTTTATTTATATAAGAAAATACTATTTTCTTTCCTTGAAACATAGATGATAACACATAATTTATAAATACTTTGGTAAGGACTCTTCAAAAGGACATGAGCAAGTGATGAACTTGCCTTGTGATTGCAAGGTAGTGAAGTCGGATGCTTGCACTGGACCTTGAGCTTCTATGTCTACAAAACATCATTATTGCCCGGTAAGGACAATATTTAAAGAAGCAAAATGAATATGCATAGTAATGCAATGCATTATTTATTATTTATCCTCTTTGTGTGTTTTACCCAATATTTTAGTTTCTGGAATTTCCTTAAATAATAAAGAAATTTATTTTAAAGAATAATCTTTAATATTTTATAAATATTAATGTAATACACTATTAATAAAGTTATAGCTAAAAATCTTTATTTAATATACACTCTTGTACTTATTTGTTTAATAATTCTTTTCAGAATTAGCATTTAAATAAAAGATAATTTACTTTTGGTAACTCTAAATATTTATTTAATATTTTTATAAAATACTATAATAATAAAATATAATAAAAGTGGTTTTTATTTATTTTTATCCCTTTTCGTTAATTTTTTTAAAATTCCATAAGGAATATATATATATTACAAAATTCTTGACCAAAATTTATATATATAAAATTATATCTTAATTTAATTAAATAGGTTGAATTATTATAAATCTAAAAATATATTATTTGAAATTTTTAAACTTCTATTTTATTCACTAGAATTTTATTTATTTCTAAGGGTATTTTGGTCTTTTATTAATTGTTAAATTTCTTTTAAGTTTTTGGGCAAACCCTTTGGGATTATTGGGCCAAGCTAGTGCCAAGTGGCTTGGCCAAAAGATCTCCCCGAAGGGGTTCTGGCCCTATCGGCCCATTCTCTGCCTCTCTCTCTCTCTCTCTCTCTCTCTCTCTCTCTCTCTCTCTCTCTCTCTCTCTCTCTCTCTCTCTCTCGACCTTATCTCTTCTCCTCCTCGACCCCATGGTCGCTGTCGCCGCCATCGTGCGATGCCCACCGCCGTGGTCCTCCCTGGCCGCTGCGTGGTGCAGGGCGAGGTTGTTGACCATGCTCCTTCATCTGCTCCAACCCGATTTGGTTCTAGAGCCCTCCTGCGACCAGGCTAGCCCCATCCCGAACCCTTGGGTTTGGGGTGGTGCTATTGACGCCGCCGCTGATGCCCCAGTGGTGCTGGTGAGATGCTTGTGCATCTTCGTGTGCTGCTGTGGCCGCCGCCACGGCTAGGTGCGGGTTGCAGCGACCTCTGGGGTGCTCCCCGTGCCGCCGTGAGCTCGTCGGCCCCTTTGCTTCCTCTTCAATTCTCCAGCGAGGACCACAGGTGAGTTGGTTCTCGATTATCACCCGTGCCTCTATCCACTTCAAGTATCTCTGTGTGTAACTAGTGGCTATCCTTAATTCGGGTTCGTACTGGTTCTAGGGTTCATCCATGGTTCTAGGGTTCAACCCTTTGTGTGCTTGTAAGATGATGATTTGATCTGGTAGTGATGCTTAGTACAAATTGTGCTTACTGCACCTTAGTTCTTGCTGTCATGCTTTGATTATTTGATGTTGTTGTTGATCTGATGCTAGTGTTGATATGATGCTAGTGGTTTATAGTGTTGCCTCTGATTGGTGATTAAGCTTGGTTATCCTAGTGGCACAATTGTGAAATCTGTTTGGTGAAATTGATGCTTAGTGTGTTCATCTGCTGTCAGTACTTTGATACTGACGGTAACACTATCAGTGGTGATTCACTGCATCAGTGAGTGTTGGCTTGTATGGTCATTAATAGATTGAACTTAACCATTGGAGTCTAATTATACTTTGAAGATAAATGGATATGATATATGATCTCTGAGTGTAATTTCAAGGAAATGATATCATTAGCTTAGTGGTTTATTCATGAAAGCTAAAGTAATTGTGTGGCTTGGTTGTAGGATTTCTTGTGATACCATCTTAGAATGGCACACAAGTTGATTATACTACTGGCTTCACTATGGTCAGTACTTGAGATTGGATAGATGCCTAAAAATAAGTTGAAAGCTTCTCTTGATATTTATGCCTATGATGTTGGTCTGAGGCTCTAGGAACTAGATTTCTATCTTGTTGTCCCTTTATAATATGCTAAAGTATCATGGTTTCTCACTGGATCTTGGATCCTAGTTGGTTAATATGATTGGTTTGTTTGTAGCTTATGAAATTTGAGGTGCTACTCTTTTAGGAGATGTGCCCAGATTTTATATGAACAAATGATGGAATATATAAGTTGTTTTGGTATCACCAGATCTATGATGCTGGTCTGAGATTTTGGTGGATTTGGTAGAGTTTTATTCTAGCCTTTATATTTCAAATCCTCTAGGATAGGTTCACCCCACTTGGGTGATCACTGAGAGGTTAACTTATAAAACAACACATACCTTTCTATTTGGATAAGATGATCAGATCATGTGGATGTTTTATGATACTCACCACAATAGTTGATGATTTGTGATGGCTTGATTTTGCTGGTGGTGTTGCTAGCTTGATGTAGTCCTTCACCTCTTGATGTTGTTCCTGTTTCTCCTGGTTCCTATGCTTGGCCTTGATCATCCCTGCACCTCCTAGCTCCTGTGAGCTTGACCTTGATATCCAACTGATTTTCCCCCTCCTTATGTCACCATATGGTGATGCTTGGATGGTTTGGTGTGTAGTTTTGGCTGGTGGTTTGCTTAGCTTTGTGAGGCTGAGTGTTCTTGGTGTGGTGCTGGAAATGCAAAGATGAACTAGTTGCTGCCACAGCTGTGCTTGATCCTTTTACTTGGGTGAGCTGCTGTGGCTGTGTCGACAACACACCCCATGCAGTTAGTGATTGTGCTGCCTGTGTGTCTGTTGCATGGTTGTGGATGAGATCAATGAGATGTCTCACCCTTTTGATCTTTTAATTGTTAACCTGCCTGGTGAAACTTGCCCCTTTTACTTGTTGTGATCATTTGACTTATGGTTTATTTATTATGAAAGATCAAATTCTTTCATATTAGTGAAACTTGCCCCTAAAAGATTTACTCAATGATGTAAACTTGAGCAGTGTGATGTCTACGCACTTCTATTCTTGTACAAAGTTTTTGGGCCTCCAAGTGCAGAGGTTTGTAGAACAGCAACAAGTTACCCTTAAGTGGATCACCCAAGGTTTATCGAACTCAGGGAGGAAGTGGTCAAAGGTATTCCCTCTCAAGCAACCCTGCAATTAAGATACAAGAAGTCTCTTGTGTCCCCAACACACCTAATACACTTGTCAGGTGTATAGGTGCACTAGTTCGGCGAACAGATAGTGAAATACAAGTGGTAACAGTGCCAGAAAATAGCTTCTGACTTGTTGTTGACGTGGGGTAATGTGTGTGAGTGAGGTAAAGACTAAAGCAAGCAAACATGTAACATATCTAGATGCAAACGGTGTTTCAATGTTTAGAAACAAGGCCTAGGGATCATACTTTCACTAGTGAACACTCTCTCATATAAATATATTCTCTTCATGATACTACTCTTAACTACTCTCCGGTTGGAAACTCTAATCCACGGTAGGGCCTTCTCCAATCTAGATAACCCCACACTGTCACCTTGAGCGCTAGATGGTTCCAACAAACACCACAATTTCATAGAGAAAACCAACTCCAAATATAACTCATAGCAAATATTCAATCTAGCCAAAGTGCCACACACGGTATGCACGCTGTCACTTTCACACATGTGAGGAAAAGCATATATCTATTAAAGAACAAAGAGTATTTATGTAGACTCAAGCCTAAGTGCCACCATGGCGTGCATGCTGTCACTTTCACACACATGGGGAGAGCAGAGATCTGATACGTCGGAAACATATCTATAATTTTTGATGCTCCATGCTTGTTTAGTATCTACTTTGCTTTGCTTTGTCTACACTTTGAGGTGGTTTTATATCTTTTCTGGAACTAACCTATTAACAAGTTGCCACTGTAGAGGTCCCAACCTTTAATAAGGTATAGATCCCCGTGTTTGCAATGCTAGTCCCTGGATAAATAGCTAGCATCCACAGTTAAGATGTAATATCAAGAAACAAAGCTCATATTACAACTTTATAACCAGGAACAAAATAATCCATTACATCTTACATAGCTCATTTGGCTATCTCATTACAATGCAGCAGAAATAACTATAGCATGGAGTCCTTCATCTTCAAAGTGCCACATGCAAACTTGTTGGTTGTAGACTTGTAATCCTAATCAACACACTTCACTAATATCAAACAAACCTGCAACATAATAAGTTACAGCCACAAGGGTCAATACATTTGAATTGTATTGGCAAGTGATACTATGGTAATATAGTGGAGTCTATCATCTATATGCATTTGGCTAAGTGGAGCTTAGGCTTGCTTTGCTCAAAATAGATTTTTCCTTATCATTTGAAAACACTAAGCTTTTGCTTGTCAAAATCACACAAGGCATCTCCCAATAGAAATTGGTGATCCTTCAACCCTTGTTCGACCACAAAATTTTAACTTAGAAATTGGGATGAGGAGATTCTTGATAGCTTCCATGTCTTGATGCTCAAATTGTCCTTTACCAGGGACATGGCTAAGTACTTAGATTTTACACTCTGCAGAGGTTGTGCACTTTCCCCACAAGACTTGGTTTCCCAAGACAAGATCTTTCAGAAGCCTTCCCTTAGACCAGAATGGACGCGTTCCAACCTATCATCCCCTACCACCAACTGTCCATTTGGCTAAGTTATTGCAACCTATATGATCCAGGCAGAGCCCATAATGCCAAGTGGCTGCACTTGAAGCTTCTCAACATTTGACATCTCAAATCTCTTTGTTCCTGGGTGGCCATCCACAAGTGAGATACACAAGGTAAACCATAGAAATGGGCCTTGTGTAACCACTCAACACAAACCATTCCTTCCATTCCACCCAGGTGTTTCATTCACTTAGTTGTTTTATTAAACAAAACACAAGTCCTTGACTTAGAAATATTCCATAGCATGAATACAATCCACCCTTGTTTTCTACTATCTAATGCTAAGCATGATAGTAGTAGGAATCTTAACTTAGGAAATTTTCTACTAAGGTTTCATCTACTAGGATTTCCCATGGCATAGTCTACACTTAGCAAAAATTCCATGCAAGTCCTACTTAGAAATATCACTAGTGCATAGTGAAAAAAATGGGACAAAAGTATGAAGCATCACTTGCCTTTTTGGTAGATATTATAAGTTCACTCCTTGATCTTGCAATATTCACACTCTTCAAATTCCACTACAATTCAATCAAGCAAGGCACAATTTCAATCTACCATTCAAGCAAACATCACATAATATAATAGAAACAAAGCAATGCTTGCAAGCATGCAAAAGATTGTTTATTTGGAAAAGTGGTTTCTAATGGGTTATAAATATTTGAAAACACCTATTGGTCATTTTATAGAAGTGGCAAAACCATTTGCAAAAGATTTTACCTATAATCTCTTTTTAAACCAAAGCATTATTTTATGTGGTTGAAAATGCCTTTAGCAAAGCAATAATTTTTATAGGGTTCACCAAATACATTTTTAATTCTAAAACTTGGTGTTTGGGGTCAGAGAGTTTAATCCAAATCATTTCCCAAAGATTTTTCTCCAAAAAGTATTTTTAACATATAAACAATATTTTTATTTGACTAGAAATGCTTTAATTCAAAGATTTATTCTCTTGATTCAAAAAATATGTTTTTGAATCTACAAGTTGGTTTCTATGGTCAGTAGGTTCAAAACAAACCATTTTCCAAAGATTTTATCACAAAAATAATTTTAGAATGAATTTTATATTCAAATTATGCCTACACAAGTTTCTGCAAAAACAACCAATTTAACAGAAGCAATTTACCAAACAAAGTGTATGGTTGGAAGGTACTTGTCTTGCTGATTCCATTGATATAAAATTTGTAAAATTTGGACGTGTGGATTGAAAGTTATGAATTTTCCAAGTTTGAATAACTAATAGAACATTTCTGGTTTTTATTAAAACAGACTGACCACGTGTCGTGATTCTACTGGGCCATACCGTTTCGTGTGAATCGACAGATGCTAGCCGTTAGATCTAATGCGCATCGCACGACTCGGATCAAAACATACCTCTTCGGGTTAGTTCTATCGTGTGCACTAGATCCAGATCCTACGGCTGAAAATCAAATGACCATCCACTAGCGGCGCGCGGCGACAGTGAGCGGTGACGCGGTCAGACGGCGGCGGAGCCGACGATTTAGGAAGCAAGGGCGATGGAGGAGGGCATTACCAGGTTCGCCTTGCTTCGCTAATGCTCAACGTGACCTTGCTTGGTGAAGGGGCGCTCTGGTTCGACGTGGAATTCTCACCGGAGCTAGCGGCGGCGTCGGGTTCGTCTGCTCGACGACGGAGGCGACGATGTAGGGTGTGCTAGGACAAACCGAAGATGCCGTTAGTTGCGTAAGAGAGTCGCGAGCATGGGAGCATCATCGGGAGAGAGAGGGGAGGACGGGGCTTACGAGGAAACGTCGCCGGAGTGGATGCGGTCGTCGGTGACGCTCGGTCTTGGTCGTTGCCGACGATGTGGAACGCGCGCGGGCGAGCTGAGGGTCCTGGCAGGTGCGCACGGGAGAGGGGAGCAGGCTCGGGTGGTCGAGGGGGCAAGGTGCGGCCTGGGTTTGCCGGAATTCGAGCGGGACCTCGTCGGAGACAGTGGAGGTGCGTGGAGAAATTCTCCTAGCCTAGGGGCTCCTGGGAGACGTCGACTGAGGGGAAAGAGGGAGGCGTTTAAGGGAGAGTGGTCAGGTCTAAGAATTACACGGCCATTAACCCGAATTAATCGCGAGGGATCAGCTTCAGAAACGGCAGCGAGGTGAGGCGTGGTCGTCGCGTGGGTGGAGACGATGGTCTGGCAGGTGGGGCTCAGCAGTCAGCGAGAGAGAGAGGGGGAGGTGAGGTCCATCTATCGGCGACTGAGGGGGTGAAACTGGGGGTGCAAATCGTTTTTCTCGTGGGAGAGAGAGGTGGGATGGACTGGGATAGTGGGCTGGGTTAGCTGGGCTGGCTTCTATTCCCCTTTTTTTGATCTGTTTCTTTTTTATTTTTCCTGATTTATTTTTCTGTTTTGATTTTGATTAAATGATTTCAAACTTAGTTTGAATTCAATCCTTTTCCAAAAGTTCAGTATATTACCATACTGTTTAAACATGTATTTTAAATACTTATTTTAGGAATAGTTATTTTATTTTACTTATGCTTTATTCCTTATTAAAATAAGCATATGCATTTATTCAAATAAGATTGAATATATTTCCAAGCCTTTATTTAAATTCCAATTCTTTCACAAAACCTTTTCAGTAGGTTTATTTATTTATTAGGGTGTCAAATAATTCACTTTGAATTATTTAGAATATTTTTAATATGATTTATTAATCATTTAAATTTGGTATTTGTCTTTATTCCCATGAAATTAAATATGGGTTTAATTCCATGAATTTTATTTAGTTGATTTCTTTGATCCCATTTAAGTTAATTAAATATTTTTTATTCCACTTGGGTAAATTCCAAATATTATTATCCCATGATTTAATTAATCATTCTTATTAGGAAATTTGTCTTAATCCAATAGAATAGAATTTGGTTTAGGTCATTTTATTTTGTTTAAAAATTCTCTATCCTTTTATTTGAATTTGGATTATAACTATTTCATTTGCTTATGGATTAGGCCAAGATTTAATTTGGCCTTTAAATATTCCTCATTTAATATTTCTTTCTTTAACTTATAAAATCCATATATTTTTATTTATAGATCCAAACTTGGTGTTTCCAATTTTTATAATCTTATTTAATACTTGTTTATCCTTTTAAATGTCTTTAGGATTATTTGCTCACCATATTGGTATGGATTTTAGATAAGTGCTTAATTAGCTTTGGAAATTACCTTTCCTTATCTTATTAAATTCATAAGATTTTATCTATGGTTCCAAATTGAATGAAATCAATTTCTATGGTTTTATAATATTTCTATTTGTCATTCTTGATCATTTATAAATATTTGTTGACAAATTTTATATGGATCAAAACCATGGTCTTAGAGATATCTTGGAAAACTCTCATTAGGGTTTTAGAGTTTTGGTTTATTTTCCAAGTGTTTAGATTTCAGGATGCATTTATGAAGAATGCATTTCACTTGATTTTAATTTAGTTGGATTCAAACATTATTCAAATTTTGTTCAAGATGGGTTTTAATGTTTCCATATAGAAACAAAAAGTTTTTTTACTCTAAATTTCAACAATTATTTATTTAGTTTTATTTATTTTTCACATTACAAAATTTGGAAAATTTTGGGATGTGACAGCCACAGTGCCTGTTGCCTGTTTTCTTCTGTTTTGGTTCTAGAAAGGCAGAAAATCAATATTCTCGGAATTGGACGGGACAAAATCCAAAGTTAATATTTTACCGTGGGGGACAGAAATCCAGAAGAAGAGACAGAGAAGCAAGCCAGGGCGGCCAGACCCCCCCTAGGCGTGGGTGGGCCCTGCCACGCGCCTGGGTAGGGTGTGGGGCCCCTGGCCGCCTCCTAACCTCGCCTCTTGGCCTATAAGAAGCCCCCAATGCAGAAACCCTAAGGAACCGATCAAGATTCCACGAAACCTTATGTAGCCACTGCCACCATCGTCCCTAGATCGGGGGGAGGGGGGATCTGAAGTTCTTCTCGGCACACTGACGAAGGGGAGATCATCATGGAGGCCTTCTCTCCTGAATGATGCGTGAGTAGTTCCACCTTGGACTATGGGTCCATGTAGTAGCTAGATGGTTGTATCTCCTCCTTTGTGCTTTCATGTATAGATCTTGTGAGCTCCGTTCATGATCAAAATCTAATCTATTTGTAATCATGCATGTTGTGTTTGCGGGGATCCGATGGATATTGAGATTATTATGTCAGATTGATTAATGGTTTTGTCTTTATGATTCTATCATGTCTGTGTTGTTTGTGATCTTGCATGCTCTCCGTTGTTAGTAGATATCTTGGCCAAGTAGTTGCTAGTGACTCTAAGAGGGGGTATTTATGCTCGATAGTGGATTCATGCCTATAGTTTCCAAGGGAAGTGACAGAAATCTCTTCGGTTGTAGATGTGCTGTTGCTACTAGGGAGAAAACAACGGCCCCTTGTTCATGGAACAAGTGGATTGTTTACCTTACACACTTTGCTTAAAGCAGTTGCCTGTTGCTTGCAACTTAATACTGGAGGGGGTTCAGATGATAACCTGAAGGTGGACTTCTAGTCATAGATGCAGTTGGATGGCGGTTTATGTATATTTTTATATTGCCTAATCTAATATCATAGGATATTTTTGACTAGTATTGCATTGTTATGCCTTTCTCAGTTCCTGTCAATTTCCCTCCTGTAATTTGTTTACCCTTCATGCCATGTTGTTTATCTAAGGAGAGCACCTCTAGTGAACTATGGACCACGGTCCAATCTTTACCATTGATACATCTTCCGCTGTTACTTGTTTACTTTCTGCAAACCATTACCTTCCACACCATACATTTAATCCTTTTTTACAGCAAACCGGTGAGCTTGACAACCTCATTGTTCATTGGGGCAAAGTCTTGAGTTTGTGTTGTGCAGGTCTCCGCGTTGCTTGCAACACCTATGTGACGTTTCCTTCCTCCTACTAGTTCGATAACCTCGGTTTCTTATTGAGGGAAACTTGCTGCTGTACTGCTTCACACCTTGCTCTTGGGGTTCCCAACAGACTTGCCGTTAAGGAGTCATCATCAAGCTTTTTCTGGCACCGTTGCCGGGGAGGATAAGGATGTCTTCACTAGGGGAGTCCTTCACTTCCTTTCTCTTTACTTTGTTTTTAGTTTGCTTTGTTTCTTTTGCTTGGTTTTGTTTTCCTCTTTTCAAAAAACCCAAAAAAATTAGTCTAGTTTGGTTTGCTTGCTTTATTCAAAAACATAAAAAAATTAGTTCCTGCTCTAGCTGCTGCTGCTGCTGTTTTTATCTTGCCCACCTTTGCCAAAATGATCTCCGCTGAGAACACCAAGTTGTGTGACTTCACTAGCACCAACAACAATGATTTCCTAAGAACTCCTATTGCTCCACCTGCTCCTGATGCTACCTTTTATGAAATTAAGCCTTTTTGTTGAATCTTGTGATGAGAGAGCAATTTTCTGGTGCTAGTTCTGATGATGCTGCTGCCCATCTCAATAACTTTGTTGAACTTTGTGAGATGCAGAAGTATAAGGATGTAGATGGAGATATTATTAATCTCAAGCTTTTTTCCTTTCTCGTTGAGAGGAAAAGCTAAAGAATGGTTGCTATCTTTGCCTAAAAATAGTATTGATTCTTGGACTAAGTGCAAAGAGCTTTTATTGGAAAGTTCTACCCTCCTGCTAAGATTATATCTTTGAGAAGTGACATTATGAAATTTAATCAACTTGATAATGAACATGTTGCTCAAGCTTGGGAAATAATGAAATATTTGGTTAAGAATTGCCCCACTTATGGACTCACTACTTGGATGATTATCCAGACTTTTTATGCAGGTTTGAACTTCTCCTCAAGAAACCTATTGGATTCAGTTGCTGGAGGTACCTTTATGAGCATCACTTTGGGTGCTGCAACTAGACTCCTTGATAATATGATGGTTAACTACTATGAATGGCACACTGAGAGAGCTCCCCATGGTAATAAGGTAAATTCTGATGAGGAAACTTCCTCTTTGAGTGATAAGATTGATGTTATTATGGCTATGCTTGTTAATGGGAAAGCTCCACTAGATCCTAATAGTGTTCCCTTAGCCTCTTTGGTTGCTCAAGAAGAGCAAGTTGATGTGAACTTCATTAGAAACAACAATTTCAACAACAATTCCTATAGGAATAATTTTGGTGGTAACAACAATTATAGGCCTTATCTTCCTAATAATGGCAATTCCTATGGAAACTCCTATAACAATGCTAGAAGTGCCCCTTCTGAACTTGAAGTCATGCTCAAAGACTTTATTAGTAAACAAAATGCTTTCAACAAAACTGTGGAGGAGAAACTTTTAACTGTTTAGAAAAATATATCCTCTTTGTCTGAAGCTCAGTCCTCCTTGATTAATAAAATGGCTGCTAAACCTGAAACTATGGAAAGTGCCTTTGCTGCTACTCATGCCATACAAGTTACTATTGATGAAAATGTTAGGCTGTTAGATCAACTTCATGCTAGGTGGGAAAGGGAAGCTGAAATTGATAGAAACAATAGTGTGTGCACTATTACCACTAAACCACAAGTAGTCCCTATTCCTCCTATTATGCCTAAGCCTATTGAGCCTACTACTAGTGATGCTAAGTTTGATTTTGATATTGATGGTTGCAATATTTCTGAAGTGATCATGTTCCTACAAAAGCTTGCTAGAAGTCCTGATGCTAGTGATATGCATGTTGCTTTCACCAAACACATTACAGATGCTCTTGTGAAAATTAAGGAAGAGAAGCTAAAACACAAATCTTCTATTCCTACGAAAGTAGAAGATAATTGGGAACCCATTATTAATATGCAAGTGAATGACTTTGATCTCAAAGCTTCATGAGATCTTGGTTCTAGTGTCTCTATTATGCCTAGGAAGATTTATGAAATGTTTGATTTGCCACCATTGGAAGATTGTAATTTGGATGTCCCACTTAATGATAATGCTAAGAAGAAACTCATGGGAAGTATTAGTTTTGTTATCATTATGGTTAACAATGCTTATGTCCCTATGGATTTCTATGTTTTGGATGTTGAATACGATGCTTCTTGTCCTATTACTTTGGGAAGACCTTTTCTTAGAACAGTTGATGCCATCATTGATAAGAAGGCACCATCAAATATCATTTTCCATTCAAGAAAGGTATTGAACACTTCCCTATGAGAGAGAAGTTGCTTTTTGCTCCTCCTTTGAAAGCAAGGTTTGATGTTAATGCTTCTTCATTTGAAAATACTTGATTCTTCTTGCTTCTTGTGCCTAAATTAAAGGCGTTAAAGAAAAGTACTTGTTGGGAGATAACCCAAGAGTTTCCTTGAGTCTTGGAATTTATTACTTCAGTAATGACCTCTCTTTATCCTTTTTGTTTGATTTTTGTGCCAAGAATTACCTCTAATGAGAGGAAAGTAAGATTTGGGGAGTTGCTGTCCCAAAACAGATTTATGTCCTCCACCAAAAAAATCCGTTAGGAGTCTCTGTAACTCGATTGAGATGAAAATTTACTAATAAATCCCCCAGTATGTTCGATAACTTTCGTTAGTTTGACACTTTTTGATTTGAGAAACATAAGATGTTTGAAAAAATCGGTTTCTACCTGCTGGTCTGTTTTGACAGATTTCTGCCATTATTTGCATTTGCTTCTTATTGACTCCTTTTTGAGTTCTCTTTAGGTGAATTGAGCTTTTTGAAGGATTTTCTACAGTATCTTGTGTTTTTAGTGAAAAGTCTTGATGTTCCAAAGCTTTGCCAGAGGTTTAATATCTTTTGAATAAACTAATGTTGCTAATGAAGATTGTGTGAAGTTTTGTATGAAAGAAAAATTTCAGGTGTAAAGAGAGAATGATGTAATGAGATGAAGAATGGACAAAAGCTCAATCTTGGGGATGCCACCCCGGTCTCACCCCAAGAAATATCAAAGAGGTAGAAGCGTCAAAGCTTGTGGATGCCCAAGTCATCCCCTTCTTCATCAATAAAAATCTCAGGTCTGTCTAGACACTTCATTTTTATTGTTTCATGCACAATTGTGTTATTCTTGGAGCGTCTTAGTTTTCGTTTGGTTTTATTAGTTTGTTTAGTTTTCTTGAATAAAGTAGTTTGGACCCCCGTTCTCCCTGTGTTGTTTGCAAATAAGTTGCTTGGTGTTGGAAAGGAGTAGTAAGTTCTTGCTTGTAAGTGCAAGAGGAGCTTGCATTGACTGTGACTTAGACTTTAGCATGACATGTTAGGTGTTGTTTAACCTTATGCTTAGTGATTATTGTTGTAGCATGTATTGTTCTAAACAATTGGGATTGCTTAGTGTGCCTTGAAGAAATTATGCGTTGTTTTAGCATGCAAAAGCATAGTATTGTGGTATTCTCCTTTGATGTTTTGCTTGGGTTGACTTGGCACATGCTCACACCATGTTATGACTATTACAAGTCACCATAGCCTCTATTATCATTTCTTCCTTGACTTTTGGTACCACTCTTTGCTTTGATTAGTAATGCTTTGTTGCACTGCATGATTATGGCCATTATTTCTCTCTTAGTTGGTTGCTCCAAGTCTTTTGCTAGCCTCCACTTGTATGAGTAAGCTCTACTCATGATTCCAACTCCCAAGAAACCAACTTTTTCCAAAGTGTCCACTATAAATTCCTATGCATGGTGTGTTACACCATTCCAAGTATATTCTTGTTTTCAGCTATCTTCCAATTAAAAACTATTTTGTTATGTGAAAACTTAGTGATTAAAGCCCTCACAAACTTGATGGCACACTTTATATTCTTTGCCCCTAATAAACTTGAACCATTGTGTCTTCTATGTTGTATATGCTTGCACTTATACGTAGGATATAGCAGAACCGTACTGTCACTGGGAACGTTTTCAACATTGCACTTGTACTTTGTACTCAGTTGATATCATGCTCTTTTGTCTATGGATGTCGCCGATGTGAAATAAAAAGGGAACATGTAAGTCCATGGAGTTTGTATTTTGTGTTACAGAAACGCCTGGGCCTAATCATGGTGGAAACTTGCAGCATCACCATAGTGAGCTATCTATGAAGCATCCTCAATAAAAATCTATGAATATGGTAAATAAAAAGATCACTGAGATGCTCATTGTCTGCTTGCCTTGTCATTTTGGTTATGGGATTGCTCCTGTACCATGTGCAAGGGGTACCAGGGGGCGGTTCTCTATGATATGCAAATACTTACAATGACAAGAACTTGCAGGTGACTGAAGTTGAGTAGCATGAGGTGTGGCCCTCGTATTCAAGGGACTTGAGATTGCCAACTTATACTTTGTCAAGCATATACTCCATCTTTGTTCACTTTAACCTTAATCACTTCAACATGCTTATAATAGGGGCAATTAGGGCTGAAAGCTAACAAGTACCATAATTTTTGGAAGCTCTTTTTGAAACTTGAAATCCCTGCTTCCTTTATGAAAGGCTTTTCTTCCACCATTATTTGAGTCTCCACCTTCTACCTTCAGGCACCATTAAGAGAGCATAGTTATCATTCTGTGTGCAGTGTTCCAAAGCTTATTGATTGATGCATACTGTGATATCACTTGTTCTTGTGCTACTTGTTTCTAGTCACCCTTGTGAACCTTGAAGGTGTCCTATGCATATATTTGCTACTCTATGAGGGACAAGTTGATTGCCACTATGCCATGTTTTCTGTATGTGAAACAAACAAACATTTTTCAATGCATGTTATTAATGATCTTTGTTTGTAGCCTTTCATGTGGCATGCATAGTTACTATGTCCTATTGTTAGAACTCCATCTTCCATGCACATGTTTAGAGTTCTTTGATCCCAGCTTTCTATGCTTGCAAATTGTTTAATCTTGGTTTTGACGGTGCATGTCACCTCAAAAATTATTCTTTTTATCACTTACCTACTCGAGGACGAGCAGGAGTTAAGCTTGGGGATGCTTGATACGTCGGAAACGTATCTATAATTTTTGATGCTCCATGCTTGTTTAGTATCTACTTTGCTTTGCTTTGTCTACACTTTGAGGCATTTTTATATATTTTCTGGAGCTAACCTATTAACAAGTTGCAACAGTGCATGTTGCCTATTTTCTTCTGTTTTTGGTTCCAGAAAGGCAGAAAATCAATATTCTCGGAATTGGACGGGACAAAAGCCAAAGCTAATATTTTACCGTGGGGGACACGAATCCAGAAGACGAGATGGAGTCGCAAGCCAGGGCGGCCAGACCCCCTAGGCGCGGGTGGGCCCTGCCCCGCGCCTGGGTAGGGTGTGGGGCCCCTAGCCGCCTCCCAGCCTTGCCTCTTCGCCTATAAGAAGCCCCCGATGCAAAAACCCTAAGGACCCGATCAAGATTCCACGAAACATTCTATAGCCGCCCCCACCGTCGTCCCTAGATCGGGGTGGGGGGATATGAAGTTCTTCCCGGCACCCTGCCGGAGGGGAAATCATCCTGGAGGCCTTCTCTCTGGTATGATGCGTGAGTAGTTCCACCTTGGACTATGGGTCCATGTAGTAGCTAGATGGTTGTATCTCCTCCTTTGTGATTTCATGTATAGATCTTGTGAGCTCCGTTCATGATCAAGATCTAATCTATTTTTAATCATGCTTGTTGTGTTTGCGGGGATCCGATGGATATTGAGATTATTATGTCAGATTGATTAATGGTTTTGTCTTTATGATTCTATCATGTCTGTGTTGTTTGTGATCTTGCATGCTCTCCGTTGTTAGTAGCTATCTTGGCCAAGTAGTTGCTAGTGACTCCAAGAGGGGGTATTTATGCTCGATAGTCGGTTCATGCCTCTAGTTTCCAAGGGAAGTGATAGAAATCTCTTCGGTTGTAGATGTGCTGTTGCTACTAGGGACAAAACAACGGTTCCTTGTTCATGGAACAAGTGGATTGTTTACCTTACACGCTTTGCTTAAAGCAGTTGTCTGTTGCTTGCAACTTAATACTGGAAGGGGTTCAGATGATAACCTGAACGTGGACTTCTAGTCATAAATGCAGTTGGATGGCGGTCTATGTATATTGTTGTATTGCCCAATCGAATCTCATAGGATCTTTTTGACTAGTATTGCATTGTTATGCCTTGCTTAGTTCATGTCAATTGCCCTGCTGTAATTTGTTTACCCTTCATGCCATGTTGTTTATCTAAGGAGAGCACCTCTAGTGAACTATGGATCCCGGTCCAATCTTTACCATTGATACATCTTCCACTGTTACTTGTTTACTTGCTACAAACCATTACCTTCCACACGATACATTTAATCCTTTGTTACAGCAAACCTGTGAGCTTGACAACCTCACTGTTCGTTGGGGCAAAGTCTTGAGTTTGTGTTGTGCAGGTCTCCGTGTTGCTTGCAACACCTGTGTGACGTTTCCTTCCTCCTACTAGTTCGATAACCTCGGTTTCTTACTGAGGGAAAACTTGCTGCTGTACTGCTTGACACCTTGCTTTTGGGGTTCCCAACAGACTTGCCGTTAAGGAGTCATCATCAAGATCTATTGAAGCACTTAAGTAGCAAGGTAGATCTACTAGATTACAAAGCTCATGACCACAACAAAATCATGCATAGAGAGAGAGAGGTGAACACATAGCTACCGGTAGAGCCCTTAGCCTCGAGGAAGAACTACTCCCTCCTCATCATGGGAATCAGCAAAAGTGATGAAGATGGCGATGGAGATCGATGGAGATGGCTCCAGGGGCACTTCCCCGTCCCGGCAGGGTGCCGGAACAGAGACTTTCTATCCCCCGAATCTCCCCTTCGGTGGCGGCGGCGCTACAGAACTTTTTCTGGAAGTATGATGGATTCTTTAGGGTTTTCTCCCCGGGGGCTTCTTATAGGCGCAGGAGGCAAGGTCGATGGAGGGCCAGGGGGCCTAGACCCTGCCTAGGCATGAGCCCACCCTAGTACACGCCTGGGGGGGGGTGGCCACCCTGTGGCGCACCTCCAACTCTGCTTCGTGGTTCCGTGTTTCTCCGAGAAAAATAATGACTTTGGCTTTTGTCCCGTACAATTCCGAGAATATTGATTTTTTGCCTTTTCTGGAACCAAAAACAGAAGAAAACAGGAAACTGACACTGTGGCATCTTGTTAATAGGTTAGTACCAGAAAACATATAAAAAAAACTTCAAAGTGTGTACAAAGCAAAGCAAAGTAGATAGTAAACAAGCATGGAACATAAAAAATTATAGATACGTTTCCGATGTATCAAGCATCCCCAAGCTTAACTCCTGCTCGTCCTCGAGTAGGTAAGTGATAAAAAGAATAATTTTTGAGGTGACATGCACCATCAAAACCAAGATCAAACCATTTGCAAGCATTGAAAGCTGGGATCAAATAACTCTAAACATGTGCATGAAAGATGGAGTTCTAACAATAGGACATAGTAACTATGCATGCAACATGAAAGGCTACAAACAAAGATCATGAGTAACATGCATTGAAAAACTCTTGTTTGTTTCACATACAGAAAACATAGCATAGTGGCATTCAGCTTGTCCCTAAAGGAGTAACAAATAGATGCATATGACACCTTCAAAGTTCATAAGAGTGACTAGATACAAATAGCACAAGAACAAGTAATATCAACAATATGCATCAATCAATAAGTTTTGGGACACTGCACATAGAACTAAGAATGGCAACTATGCTCTCTTAATGGTACCTAAAGGTAGAAGGTGGAGACTCAATATAATGGTGTAATAAAGGCCCAAGTAGGGATTTCAAGTTTCAAAAAGAGCTTCCAAAAATTATGGTACTTGTTACCTTTCAACCCTCATTGCCCCTATCATAAGCATCTTGAAGTGATTAAGGTTAAAGTGAACAAAGATGGAGTATATGCTTGAAAAAGTATAAGTTGGCAATCTCAAGTCCCTTGAATACGAGGGCCACACCTCATGCTACTCAACTTCAGTCACCTGTAAGTTCTTGTCATAGTAAGTACATGCGTAACATAGAGAACCGCCAACGGGGTACCCCTTGCACATGGTACAAGATCTATCCCATTACCAAAATGACAAGGCAAGCAGACAATGAGCATATCGATGATCTTTTTATTTACTATGTGCATAGCTTTTTATTGAGGATGCTTCACAGAATGCTCATTATGGCGATGCTGCAAGTTTCTACCATGATTAGGCACGGCTTAGGCTAGCGGCACAGGCATTTCTCTAACACAAAATACATAACTCCATGGAAAACAAAGATCCCTCTTTATTTCACACCGGTGACATCCATAGACAAAAGAGCATGATATCAACTGTGTACAAAGTACAAGTGAAATGTTGAAAACGTTCCCCGTGACAGTACGGTTCTGCTAACTCCAACGTATAAGTGCAAGCATATACAACATATAATACACAATGGTTAAAGTTTGTTAGGGGCAAGGAATATAAAGTGTGCCATCAAGTTCGTGAGAGCTTTAATCACTAAATTTTCACATAACAAAATACTTTTTAATTAGAAGATAGCTGAAAACAAGAATATACTTGGAATAGTGTAACACACCATGCATATGAATTTATAGTGGACACTTTGGAACAACTTGGTTTCTTGGGAGTTGGAAGCATGAGTATAACTTACTCATACAAGTGGAGGCTAGCAAAAGACTAGGAGCGACCAACTAAAAGAGCAATAATGGCCATTATCATGCAGAGCGACAAAACATTACTAATCAAAGCATAAAGTGGTACTACAAGTCAAGGACTAAATGATCATAGAGGCTATGGTGACTGGTTCATAGTCATAACATGGTGTGAGAATGTGCCAAGTCAACCCAAATAAAGCATCAAAGGAGAATACCACAATACTATGCTTTTGTTTGCTAAAACCACGCATGATTCCTTCAAGGCACATTAAGCAATCCTAATTGTTTGGAACAAGTCATGATACAGCAATAATCACTAAGCATATGGTCAAAACAACATCTAGCATGACATGATAAAGCCTAAGCCACGGTCAAAACAAGCTCCCTTTTGTACCACTATAAGCATGAAACTTCCTACTCTTTTCCAACACCAATCGACTTATTTGAAACAACTCACAAAGATAATACTCAATAAATATCAGTGAGCTTGTCTCACAAATCCGCAAAGAAGAACTAAAAAGTTCTAAGAAGAAAGCACCAGAAAACTAAGGCTAAACGCATTGCTAGCAAAAGAGAACACTCACAAGACAATAAGAATAAAAACTAGAGTGTTCTAGGCAATGAAAACAGAGTGTCTCTCTCTCCAAAAGAAGTGTGCTGTGATCAACCAACTTATTCACTCAAACAAAAACCAAAAATGAAAACTAAGACGCTCCAAGAACAACACAATAGTGCATGAAACAATAAAAACGAAGTGTCTAGAAAGACCTGAGATTTTTATTGATGAAGATGGGGATGCCTTGGGCATCCCCAAGCTTTGACGCTTGTACCTCTTGAATATTTCTAGGGGTGACATGGGGTGGCATCCCCAAGCTTGAGCTTTTGTCCATTCTTCATCTCATTACATCATTCTTTCTCTACACCTAAAATTTTTCCTTCATACAAAACTTCACACAATCTTCATTAGCAACATTAGTGTATTCAAAAGATAATAGACCTTTGGGGTTTAGTTGTAGAACATCAAAACTTTCACTAAAAACACAATATACTGTATCAATTCCCTCAAAAAGTTCAATTTCCCAAAAAGAACCCAAAAAGGAATCAATAAGAAGCAAATGCAAATAATGGCAGAAATCTATCAAAACAGACCAGCAGGTAGAACCTATTTTTTCGAAGACCTTCTGTTGCTCAAATCAAAAAATGTTGAACTAACGAAAGTTATCTAACATACTGGGGGATTTATTCCTAAATTTTCAGCTCAATCCGACTAACAGAGACTCCTCAAGAATTTTTATGGTGGATGACAGAAATCTGTTTTGGGACAGCAACTCCCCAAATCTTACTTCCCTCTCATTAGAGGTCATTCTTGGCACAAAAGGCAAACAAAAAGGATAAGGAGAGGTTATTACTGAAGTAATAACTTTCAAGACTCGAGAAAACTCTTAGATTATCTCCCAACAAGTACTTTTCTTTACCGCCTTTAAGTTAGGCATGATAGTTTGAAAAGATGCTCACATAAGAAATATGAATTGATTTAAAAGAGAGCATCAAGAAGCAAATTCAAAATACATTTAAGTCTAACCGACTTCCTATGCATAGGAATCTTGTAAAGAAACAAGTCATGAAATCAAAAAGCAACAAGCATAGTAAAGCAAAACAAGTGCAACTTCAAGATTTTCAACATAAAGAGGGGAAACTTAATATTTGTGAGATGCATAAGACCATGTTTCCCTCTCTCATAATAACTTTCAGTAGCAACATGAATACAATTAACAATATAACTATCACATAAAACATTCTTATCATGAGCCACATGCATACAATGATTATTACTCTCCACATAAGCATAGTCATTCTTATTAATCATAGTGGGAGCAAATTCAACAAAATAGCTATCATTATTATTCTCATCACCATAATCATCAAATATAAGAGGCATATTGTAATCATAATAAAAAAATTCCTCAATAGTAGGTGGACTGAAAATATCATACTCATCATTGTAATCATCATATATTGGAGGTTTGGTATCATCATAAGCAATACAATAGCTATCTTCCAAAGCTGGGGAACTAAAAAGATCACTTTCATAAAAACTAGCTTCCCCAAGCTTAAACGTTTCCATAGCATTATTAATAATGGTGTTCAAAGAATTCATACTAATAACATTGTTATTAGCATGCACATAAAGCTCCATTGGTTTTTTAATTTTCTCTTCAAACACTTCATGTCCTAGCTCAAGATAAATGCTATAAAGCTCTCTAATTTTGTTGTTGTTTACCATTAAGCCTAACTAATGAAATCAAGAAACAAAAAGACAAAATTGAAGAATCTAAAGGAAATAACTTTGAGCACTCACAACGGAAGATGTGAGTAACTTTTACCTTACCTCCCCGACAACGGCGCCAGAAAAAAGCTTGATGTCTACGCACTTCTATTCTTGTAGACAGTTGTTGGGCTTCCAAGTGCAGAGGTTTGCAGAACAGCAACAAGTTTCCCTTAAGTGGATCACCCAAAGGTTTATCGAACTCAAGGGGGAAGTGGTAAAAGGTATTCCCTCTCAAGCAACCCTGCAATTAAGATACAATAAGTCTCTTGTGTCCCCAACACACCTAATACACGTGTCAGGTGTATACGTGCACTAGTTCGGTGAAGAGATAGTGAAATACAAGTGGTAACGGTGCCAGAAAATAGCTTCTGACTTGTTGTTGACATGGGGTAACGTGTGTGAGTGAGGGAAAGACTAAAGCAAGCAAACATGCAACAGATCTAGATGCAAATGGTGTTTCAATGTTTAGAAACAAGGCCTAGAGATCATACTTTTACTAGTGAACACTCTCTCATATAAATATATTCTCTTCATGATACTACTCTTAACTACTTTCCGGTTGGACACTCTAATCCACGGTAGGGCCTTCCCCAATCTAGATAACCCCACACTGTCAGCTTGAGCGCTAGATGGTTCCAACAAACACCACAATTTCATAGAGAAAACCAACTCCAAATATAACTCATAACAAATATTCAATCTAGCCAAAGTGCCACACACGGTATGCACGCTGTCCCTTTCACACACGTGGGGAAAAGCATAGATCTATTAAAGCACAAAGAGTATTTATGTAGACTCAAGCCTAAGTGCCACCATGGCGTGCACGCTGTCACTTTCACACACATGGGGAGAGCAGAGATCTATTGAAGCACTTGAGTAGCAAGGTAGATCTACTAGATTACAAAGCTCGTGACCACAACAAGATCATGCATAGAGAGAGAGATGAACACATAGCTACCGGTAGAGCCCTTAGCCTCGAGGAAGAATTACTCCCTCCTCATCATGGGAATCAACAACAGTGATGAAGATGGCGATGGAGATCGATGGAGATGGCTCCGGGGGCACTTCCCCGTCTCGGCAGGGTGCCGGAACAGAGACTTTCTGTCCTCTGAATCTTCCCTTCGGTGGCGGCGGCGATGTGGAACTGTTTCTGTAAATATGATGTATTCTTTAGGGTTTTCTCCCCGGGGGCTTCTTATAGGCGCGGGAGGCAACAGAGGTGGAGGGCTAGGGGGCCCTGTAGAGGTCCCAACCTTTAATAAGGTAGAGATCCATGTGTTTACAATGCTAGTCCCTGGATCAATAGCTAGCATCCATAGTTAAGATGTAATATCAAGAAACAAAGGTCATAATACAACTTTATAACCAGGAATAAAATAATTCATTACATCTCACATAACTCATTTGGCTATTACATTACAATGCAGCAAAAACAACTATAGCATGGAGTCCTTCATCTTCAAAGTGCCACAGGAAACCATGTTGGTTGTAGACGTGTAATCCTAATCAACACACTTCACTAACATCAAACAAACCTGCAACATAATAAGTTACAGCCACAAGGGTCAATACATTTGAATTGTATTGGCAAGTGATACTATGGTAGAATAGTGGTATCTATCAACACACTTCACTCCTTGTTCTTTCAATAGTCACACTCTTCAAATTCCACTACAATTCAATCAAGCAAGGCACAATTTCAAAACTAGCATTCAAACAATTCATCACATAATAATAAAAACAAAGCAATGCATGCAAGCATGCCAAAGATTGTTTTATTTGTAAAAGTGGTTTCTAATAGGTTATAAACATTATAAAACACCTATTGGTCATTTATAAATGTGGCAAAACCAGTTGATATCAAGTTTGTGAAAATGGCCACTTTAAATCATTTTTGTTTTTTCTAAAAATGATTTATTCAAAGAATAATTTCTAGTGTTAGCCAAAATGTTTTTTAAACACCAATATTAATTTTTATGGTCATAATGTTTTAGAACAATTCCTTTTGCAAAGGGTTTCATCTAAAAACCATTTTTTAATCAAAGCAATATTTTATTTTGTTGGAAATGCCTTTAAACAAAGTAATAATTTTCTAGGGTTTAATCAAATATATTTTTAATTCCTAAAACTTGGTGTTTAGGGTCAGAGAGTTTAATTCTAACCATTTTCAAAAGGTTTTACTCAAAAAGAATTTTTAAAGCATATTCAACATTTTTATTTAGCTAGAAATGTTTTAATTCAAAGGAATAATTCCTAAGTGTCACAAAATATATTTTTAAATACAAAAGTTGGTTTCCATGGTCAGTAGGTTCAAAACTATCCATTTACAAAAGATTTTACCCTACGAATAATTTTAGAATGAATTTTATACACAAAATATACCTACACATGTTTCTACAAAAACAACTAATTTTCCAGAAGCAAAACACTAAACAAAGGGCATGGTTGGAAAGTACTCTTTTTTCTGATTCCATTGATATAAAATATTCAAAATTTTGACGTGTAGATTTAAAGTTATGATTTTTTTCAAATCTAACCATCTAATAGAAATGTTTTTGTCTATTTAATCAAAAGATGGCCACGTGGAGAAATCCTATTCGTCGGTACCGGTTCGCGTGGATCACACATTATAGACCGCATGATTAAAATGAATCTGTGCGGCTTAGATCTATTCATACCGGTTCACTTAAGTCATCTATCCTAGCCGCTGGATCGGGATCTAACGCTCCAGAATGAAATGACCATGGATGGGCGGCGCTGCGGCGGTGGCTGGCGGCGGCGCGCTCAGACGATGTAGTTCCCGGTGAATTAGGAAGCGAGAGAAGGAGGGGAAGGGCTCACAGTGTTCGTGTGATGACACTGATGCTCGAGGTTGTCTTTGTTGGCGAAGGGGCACTCGAGGACGTTGAAGGAAATATGCCCTAGAGGCAACCATAGAGATGATTATATTTCATATGTATCCATGAGTTATTGTAATGTTCCTTGAATATCCATATCAGGCAACTTGTATTGATTGGCAATTATGTGAATTGTTTGTGAAACTATTTACTTGTATGGTTATTTAATAGTTGTCCCTAGTCGGAGTTCATGTGAGGACACACGTGAATATTAGACTAGCACATCGATTGGTTGATGACTATGTTTCGCAAGTCATAGACATGGAGATGTCAAACCAATTATGTGGACACATGTTATGAACATGGGGTTGGACTGACCCAACTTGAGACTGGCAATTAGTTGCAGCTCTCTATCTACACATCGTGTACGTTTTGTCCTTAGACCTAAGATTGTCGCATGTACTTGAGATGTGGATCGACCTACTTTGGGGCTATCAAACGCTGCACCGTAACTGGGTAGTTATAAAGGTAGCTTTCAGGTTTGTCCTAAAGCATGCTGCAAGGCATGGTCAATCAAGATGGGATTTGCCCCTCTCTACTTGAGAGAAATATCTCTGGGCCCCTCGAGTGATCGGATCCAGAAATGCATGGCCATGCTACATAAGGTTAAGAGTTAACCTAGTAAAGGGATTCCGAGTTACGGTATCAAGAAAGAGAGGCCAGCTTGGATCTAGACCAAATATCGTGAGGCAAAGGGAAAGACATGTACTAAACCTTGTGATGGTTCGTCCAATATGATCTTTGTATGCGTTTAGGAGTTGGCACGTCTTGCTAGAGGCCGCTACCAACTATTGACAGAATAAGTGTATTCGTGTCATGTCTATACGTATATGAACCTATAGGGCCACACACTTAAGGGGTTGGAAGCCTAATGAGTATTGGATCTGAATTAAACCAGGCTTAGGCAACTAATGGGTTGCTAATGTAGAATCCCACTAGGGACGCCTATATAAGAGAGGGTGGGGAGAGCTGACCAGGGTTAGACCTTAGACCATTCCAGCCAGCCGCCACTCCTCACGCATGTGTCGCGCGCGCGAACCTAGCAGTCCGGCGTCTGACGCTTCCACCCTATACATGTGGATACCTCGGAGGCGCTGCATCTGTAGCGCTTTGGACGAGCCACGCAAGGGGAGCTGCTCGTGGGACGACAACGAGGAGGAGTCGTAGATCGTCTGCACTGCCTCGACGCGCTTCATCAATTCCGCAACTGCGCATCTAGTGGTAATCCCGTGATCTATGACAACAGTATTCCTGGTTTACACGGTAGAAAATTTTGATTTGCGCTAGTGTAGCCTACCCGTATCCCTTAAGTGGTATCATAGCTGATGCTGTTGAGTTCTAGGTTCGGGATGTTTGCATATGGTGATATGCATATTGATATGAATGATGTGATCGTTTATATGGTGGTGGTTCAGGATTGATCTATGATCTTGCTTTCCGTGATCGTGATTCTGTGGTTGTCGAACGACTTACCCCTACCGGTCGGTTTCCGCCATCGGAGTAGAAAGTGACACATAAATCCTATTGAATCACGTGAAAATCAATATGATTGATCGAATCGGAACCTAGATCTAAAATCGATGTACCGTGATCAAAGGTGTTTGATCAGATCGGAACAACATACAGTTTATGGTAAATTTTATTTGCTGATCAAAATCCTTAAAGATACCGCGAGGGGCGCTTCCCCTTCGAACCCCGCAGGGGAGACCCCCTTAATCATAGCCCCTTTTGTATCTCGTTAAGGTAACTAGGTGCTGCGAGGTCACATGATCCGGTAGAATGCGATTCTATGCATAACTTGTTTTTGCAGGATGTATGTGATCAGTATGGCCCATATATGTATGTGATGCATGTATGAAAATTATCACGACCTACGTGTCGTGAGTAGGGAAACACGGCTGGAGCCATGTGTGTTGTCAATTATTGTATTGCCCTGCGTTCCAACTTGTGATGATCCTAATTCTATGTAATTTTGATTACTAGCTGTTAGGGGTAATAGCTTCTATTAGTTCTTGGAGGACTCATCACTTGGAGGATGGATCGCATGGAACATGAAGATGGAGATCATCATGGTGGACAGGTTCTATGGCGATAGAGATCACCATGAGAAAATGGGCCATACTGTGTCACATCTATGTGAATGTTATTCTTATGTGTTTTACTACTATGCATGCTTAGATGATAGAAGTAGAACGATCCCTCACAAAGTTTAAGTTAAACCATGCCCTCCCAACCAAACCTTGCACCATTCTATGCCCTGTACAATCGTTGGTGGGCCTATGAAATTAGGGTGCCGCGGTTTTCCTTGGCTGGATGGGTTTGTATCGGATACCTACACGCATAAGGGTTGGTGAGCTTGACAAGGTCATCT
The DNA here is from genome assembly GCA_916181665.1 of Avena sativa. Classification (NCBI taxonomy): domain Eukaryota; kingdom Viridiplantae; phylum Streptophyta; class Magnoliopsida; order Poales; family Poaceae; genus Avena; species Avena sativa. The sequence goes on along the minus strand of OV702285.1, from coordinate 142,826,845 downwards.
TAACAGTTAAGGATCTTGGGGAATAAAGGTTGGGCTCCTAGTTTTGACATAGAGATGTCACCCAACAACAAGAGTCATATGTGATATGATTAGCAAGTGTTGCTTACCGATTTACCTTGTCTTCTAGCAGTGATGCTAAAGCTCACTAGTCGACTTGTTAATTGTGGATCTTGAATCACTTAGTATCAATAGAGGGATATTGATTTAAGTGGGAGTATATGATATTAAATTGTTTAATATGTTTTACTCTTTCATGGTTACATGGCTTAGTATTTTGCATGTTTTCTGTTGTAGATCAATGGCACCGAACACTGCATCACCTTTTTCTTTGCGTTCGATTCTTGACAAAGATAAACTTAATGGAACAAACTATACGGACTGGGTCCGTAACCTGAGAATTGTTCTCAGGTCTGATAAAAAGGAAATGGTTCTGGATACCCCAATCCCCGATGAACCTATTGATAATGCATCTGCTGCCCTAAAGAATGCCTACAAGAGAGCATGTGATGATTCTCTTGAGGTTAGCTGCCTTATGCTTGCATGCATGGAACATGAACTCCAAAAGAAGTTTGAGGATCAGGATGCGTACGGTATGATCGTGGCGCTTAAGGACATGTTCCAAGATCAGGCAAGGACTGAGAGGTACAATGTTGCCAAGCCTTTGTCGAATGCAAGCTAGCAGAGGGAGCAGCTGTAGGCCCTCATGTGATCAAAATGGTTGGTTACAGTCAGACTTTGGAAAAGCTTGGTTTTCCACTAGGCCAAGAGTTGGCCACTGACTTCATTTTGGCATCTCTTCCATCCAGCTATGGGCAGTTCATTTCGAACTACCATATGCATGGGGTGGATAAGGGCCTTAATGAATTATGCGGGATGCTTAAAACAACAGAAAGTGACATGAAGAAGTGTGCAGGGCATAGCCATGTGATGGCTGTGCAGAACAAGCCTAGCTTCAAGAAAAAGGGTACTTCTTGGAAGAAGAAGGGCAAGGCTAAGGATATGATTCCTAAGTCTGCACCCAAGCAAAAGGCTGGACCTGTAGAAGACACTAAGTGCTTCTTTTGTCATGAACATGGCCACTGGAAGAGAAACTGCAGCAAGTACCAGGCTTCTTTGAAGAAGAGTGGAAGTAAGAGTACTTCCCACTCATGTATGCTTGTTGTATATGTTGTGGACATTCTTCTCGCTGATTCCTATGTTAACTCTTGGGTATTTGATACCGGATCGGTTGCTCATATTTGCAATTCGATGCAGGGGCTAATAAGGACTAGAGAAGTGCAGAAAGGTGAAGTGGATTTTCGCGTCGGAAATAAGGCAAGGGTTGCTGCATTGTTCGTCGGCGTCATTCAACTTCACCTTCCGTCAGGATTTATCATGGAGTTGAATAATTGTTATTACATTCCTAGTATGGGTCGAAACATTTTATCACCTTCATGTTTGATGAGGGATGGTTATTCATTCACGAGTGCAAACAATGGTTGTGTAATATCTAAGAATGATATGTTTATGGCTAATGCTCCCATTGTGAATGGGTTATTTATTTTAAATCTTGATGATGCATCTGTTTACAATATTAGTTCTAAAAGGCTTCAGCCTAATGATTTGAGTCCTACCTACTTATGGCATTGTCGTTTGGGGCATATAAGTGAAAAGCGCATGAAGAAGCTCCATGGTGATGGTCTTCTAACTTCGTTTGATTTTGAATCATACGAGACATGTCAAGCTTGTTTACTTGGAAAGATGACCAAGTCGCCTTTTTCGGGTTTACACGAGAGAGCGACAGGCTTGTTGGAACTCATACATACTGATGTATGTGGACCAATGAGCACGACAACCAGAGGAGGATATCACTAATTCATTACTTTTACTGATGATTCCAGTAGATATGGTTATGTCTACTTGATGAGGCATAAGTCTAAAACTTTTGAAAAGTTCAAGGAGTTTCAGAGTGAACTAGAGAATCAGCGTGGCAAGAAAATAAAGGCCTTGCGATCTGATCGTGGAGGTGAATATTTGAGTCACGAATTTAGCGATCATCTTAAGAGTTGCGGAATTGTTCCACAACTTACGCCGCCCGGAACGCCTCAAAGAAACGGAGTCTCCGAATGGCGTAATCAAACTTTGTTGGACATGGTTCAATCTATGATGAGCCAGTCGGATTTACCATTATCATTTTGGGGTTACGCTCTAGAAATGGCAGCTTTCACACTTAATAGGGTACCATCTAAATCCGTAGTAAAGACACCATATGAGATGTGGACTGGAAAGAATCCCAGTTTGTCTTTTCTAAAGATTTGGGGTTGTGATGCATTTGTCAAGAGACTTCAGTCGGACAAGCTAACACCCAAATCGGATAAGTGCATTTTCGTGGGATATCTGAGGGAAACCTTAGGGTATTACTTCTACAACCGAGAAGAGGGCAAAGTGTTTGTCGCTCGTAGCGGTGTTTTCCTAGAGAAAGAGTTTCTCACAAAGGGAACGAGTGGAAGGTCGGTGGAACTGGAAGAAGTTCAAGATGAGCCAGTTGGGGACGCTTCTACAAGTGATGCTATTATAGCAGAACAAGTTGAGGAACCCGTGGCAATAGAACCACCACAACCACGAAGGTCGGCGAGGCTCCACAAAGCGCGGGAATTATTAGTGTTAGACAATGATGAGCTTGCGACCTATGCAGAAGCGATGGTGGACCCAGACTCTGAGAAATGGCTGATCGCCATGAGATCCGAGATAGAGTCCATGGGTGACAATCAAGTTTGGAACTTGGTTGACCTGCCTGATGGTTTTAAAGCCATCGAGTGCAAATGGATCTATAAGAAGAAGATTGATATGGATGGAAATCTTCACATCCATAAAGCTCGACTTGTTGCAAAAGGTTTTCGACAAGTTCAAGGAGTTGACTACGACGAGACTTTCTCGCCCGTAGCGATGCTTAAATCTATACGGATTATTCTAGCCATTGCTGCACATTTCGACTATGAAATATGGCAGATGGATGTCAAGACAGCTTTCCTAAATGGAATCCTAACTGAGGACGTGTATATGATGCAGCCCGAACGTTTTGTCGATCCAAACAATGCTAGAAAGGTATACAAACTTCTGAAGTCCATTTATGGGCTGAAGCAAGCATCTCGGAGTTGGAACATTCGATTTGATGAAGTTGTAAAGGAGTTTGGCTTCATCAAAAAACGAACAAGAACCTTGTGTTTACAAGAAGGAAAGTGGGAGAGCGCTGGTATTTCTAATATTATATGTAGATGACATATTGCTGATTGGAAATGACATTCCTATGCTCGAGTCTGTTAAGACCTCATTGAAAAATAGTTTTTCGATGAAGGACTTGGGAGAAGCGGCATATATTCTAGGCATTAAGATCTATAGAGATAGATCAAGGAGGCTAATTGGATTAAGCCAGAGTACATACATTGACAAAGTGTTGAAACGGTTCAGCATGGAAGAGGCTAAGAAGGGGTTCTTGCCCATGTCTCACGGCCTTAAATTCAGCAAGACTCAGTGTCCTTCGACTACTGATGAGCGTGAGCGCATGAGCATGGTTCCATATGCTTCGGCTATTGGATCGATCATGTATGCAATGATATGTACTCGCCCAGATGTTTCCTATGCTCTAAGTGTTACGAGCAGATACCAGGCTAATCTAGGTGAAGGTCACTGGACAGCGGTAAAGAACATCCTTAAGTACTTGAAAAGGACTAAGCATGTGTTCCTAGTTTATGGAGGTGAGGATGAACTCAGTGTAAAGGGTTACATAGATGCGAGTTACCTTAACGACCCAGATGATTGGAAATCGCAATCAGGTTATGTGTTTGTCATGAATGGTGGTGCTGTGAGCTGGAAAAGTTCCAAGCAAGATACGGTGACCTCCTCTTCAACAGAAGCTGAATATATTGCTGCCTCGAAGGCCATAAAGGAAGCTGTTTGGATTATGAATTTCCTGCTCGCTCTCAGTGTGGTTCAGGGCGCGTCCAATCCCTTGGACATTTATTGTGACAACAATGGTGCTATTGCACAAGCCAAGGAACCTAGACAACACCAGAAGAACAATCATATTCGCATGCGTTACCATCAGATTCGAGAGTTCGTTGAGGATGGTAGTGTCATGATATGCAAAATACATACGGACTCAAATGTTGCTGATCCATTGACTAAGCCTCTCCCGCAGCCCGCGCATGAAGCGCACACAAGAGCAATTGGTATTAAATACATTTTAGATTGACTCTAGTGCAAGTGGGAGACTGAAGGAAATATGCCCTAGAGGCAATCATAGAGATGATTATATTTCATATGTATCCATGAGTTATTGTAATGTTCCTTGAATATCCATATCAGGCAACTTGTATTGATTGGAAATTATGTGAATTGTTTGTGAAACTCTTTACTTGTATGGTTATTTAATAGTTGTCCCTAGTCGGAATTCATGTGAGAACACACGTGAATATTAGACTAGCACATCGATTCTTTGATGACTATGTTTCGCAAGTCATAGACATGGAGATGTCAAACCAATGATGTGGACACATGTTATGAACATGGGGTTTGACTGACACAACTTGAGACTAGCAATTAGTTGCAGCTCTCTCTCTACACATCATGTATGTTTTGTCCTTAGACCTGAGATTGTCGCATGTACTTGAGATGTGGATCGACCTACTTTGGGGCTACCAAACGCTGCACCGTAACTGGGTAGTTATAAAGGTAGCTTTCAGGTTTGTCCTAAAGCATGCTGCAAGGCATGGTCAATCAAGATGGGATTTGCCCCTCTCTACTTGAGAGAGATATCTCTGGGCCCCTCGAGTGATTCGAATCCAGAAATGCATGGTCATGCTACATAAGGTTAAGAGTTAACCTAGTAAAGGGATTCCGAGTTACGGTATCGAGAAAGAGAGGTCAGCTTGGAGCTAGACCAAATATCGTGAGGCAAAGGGAAAGACATGTACTAAACCTTGTCATGGTTCGTCCGATATGATATTTGTATGCGTTTAGGAGTTGGCACGTCTTGCTAGAGGCCGCTACCAACTATTGACAAATAAGTGTATTCGTGTCATGTCTATACGTATATGAACCTATAGGGTCACACACTTAAGGGGTTGGAAGCCTAATGAGGATTGGACCGAATTAGACCAGACTTAGGCTACTAATGGGATGCTAATGTAGAAGCCCACTAGGGACTCCTATATAAGAGAGGGTGGGGCGATCTGACCAGGGTTAGACCTTAGACCATTCCAGCCAGCCGCCACTCCTTAAGCCTGTGTCGCGCGCGCAAACCTAGCAGTCCGGCGTCTGACGCTTCCACCCTATACGTGTGGATACCTCGGAGGCGCTGCATCTGTAGCGTTTTGGACGAGCCGCGCAAGGGGAGCTGCTCGTGGGACAATAACGAGGAGGATTCGTAGATCATCTGCACTGCCTCGACGCGCATCATCAATTATGCAACTGCGCATCTAGTGGTAATCCCGTGATCTATGACAACAGTATTCCTGGTTTACGCGGTAGAAAATTTTGATTTGCGCTAGTGTAGCCTACCCGTATCCCTTCAGACGTCAGGGATTCCTTGCGGGAGTTATCTCTGGCGATAGTTGCTCTCTGTTGAAGACAGAGGCGACGCTACGGTGCACACCAGGGCAAGTAAAGGATGCAGTTAGATGCGCAAGATCGCGGTGAGTACACACGTGTGAAAGAGAGGGAGAGGCACGGTTGGAATTTACCTCGGATGCTCGTCGGAGAAATGGCAGACTACGGCGACACTCAGACGTGGAAGAAGCCAATGTTTTGGGGCGTGCGTGGCCAAGCGGGTGATACTGGGAGGTGCAGGGAACAATGGGGAGCACGCTCGTTTGCTCTAGTGAGCAAGGGGAGGTTTAGGCTAGCCGGAATCATTGCCGGAAGGTCGTCGGAGACAGTGGCTTGCAGCGAGGAATTGGCGCAGCATGGGGGCGGTTGTGTGCGGGTGAACGGGGGAAAACGGAGAGGGGGACCGAGCGATTAAGAGGGTGAGGTCAGGGGCAAGAATCACGCGGCCAATTACGCAAATTGAAGTATGCATTCAACGGCAGTAACGGTCGGGCGTTGTCGTCGCGCGAGGATGAAGACGGTGACTGCGTGGTAGTGGGGCCTAGCGGCAGCGAGAGAGGGAGAGGGGGTATGGTGGGGTCAGCGAGTCAGCGACGGTGCGGGTAAGTGCTGCGGTGCGAAACGTTTTCCTGCGAGGAGAGACATGGGCTAGCTGGGCCGGACTGGGCTTGCTGGGCCTGGTCTGTTGGGTTGGGTTGTTTCATCTTTTTCTTTGTTCTGGTTCCTTTTTATTTTTCTGTTTTGAATTTTTTCAAATGATTTCAAACCTCTTTTTAATTCAAAACTTTTCCAACTTTCAATATACTTTAGTACGGTTATAAATGTGTTTTTAAAGACCATTTTGGAATATTTCCTTTATTCAATTATGGTTTATTCTTTATTTAAATTAGGCACTTATTTTTATTCAAATAAGATTTTGATTATAGTTTCAAATCCTTATTTGAATTCTAATTTTCACCAAACCTTTTTCAGTAGGTTTTATTTATTCAATAGGATGTTAAATACTTCACTTTGAATTATTTGAAATATTTTTAATATGATCTATTAATCATTTAAATTGGGCAAATGTCTTTATTCAAATCAAATATGGTTTTAATCCCATTTAGATTTTATTAAAATAATTCTTTGATTCCATTTAAGTTAATTCAATAACTTTTATATTCACCTTGGTAAAATCCAATTTATTATTTTCTCATGATTTAATTAATCATTTCCATTAGGGATTTTGTCTTTATTCAAATAGAATAGAATTTGGCTAATGTCATATTATTTTATTTGAATATTCCCTATCCCTTTATTTTATTTATCTTTATTTCATTTTCTTATGGATTTAATTTAAATTGTCTTCTAAACAATTTCCTTAGGATTTATTATTTAGGCAAATAGTATTTGTTTAAATAAAATTGAATATGGTTCAAAGCCCATATAGTTTTAATTAAATAAACTTTTTATTTATTATTTAATAACTTTGTTTATGGACTTGGCCAAAATTAAATTTGGTTTTTTCAAATAGTCCTTATTTATTTATTCCTTTCTTTGCCTTATAAAATCCATATCTTTTTATTTATAGATCCAAAATTGGTGATTCCAATTTGTATAATTTTATTTAATATTTGTTTATCTTTTTAAATCCTTTACGATTATTTTGCTCACCATTTGGTTTGGATTTTAGATAGGATCTTTATTAGCTTCGAATATTAATTCCTTTTAACTTATTAAATTCATAAGTTTTTATCCATGGTTCCAAATTGAATGAAATCAATTTCTATGGTTTTATAATATTTTTATTTATCATCCTTGAGCATTTATAAATGTTTTATTACAAATTTTTATATGGATAAAATCCATAGTCTTAGAGAGATCTTGGAAATGATTTTCTCCCATTAAGGTTTTAGAGTTTTGGTTTAACTTTTCCAAGTGTTTAAATTTTCAAGATACATTTATTGATGAATGCATTTCACTTGATTTGAATTTTGTTGGATTCCATTTTATTCAAATTTTATTCAGGAAGGGTTTTGATGTTTCCATTTAAAAGCAAAGAGTTTATTTTCACCCTAAATTTCAACAATTTTTTTTTCACATTTCAAAATTTGGAAAATTTGGGAATGTGAAAGGCCCACACCCTGCCTAGGCGAGGGCCCACTCTAGGCCGCGCCTGGGGGAGGGGTGTGGCCACCCTGTGGCGCCCCTCCGACTCTGCTTCGTGGTTCCGTGTTGTTCCGAGAAAAATGATGACTTTGGTTTTGTCCTGTCCAATTCCGAGAATATTAATTTTCTGCCTTTTCTGGAACCAAAAACAGAAGAAAACAGGCAACTGGCACTGTGGCATCTTGTTAATAGGTTAGTACCAGAAAACATATAAAAAACACTTCAAAGTGTGGACAAAGCAACACAAAGTAGATATTAAACAAGCATGGAACATCAAAAATTATAGATACGTTTCCGACGTATCACAGTGCAATTCACTGCTCTCTACTAAGAGTAAAATTAATAATTTAACTTTTCTTTTCCTTTTTGTTTGTTCTTGATGTTGCAGGTACAAGATCTGAAGATTCAAGATTTAGTATAGGACTACTTTGAATAAATAAATTCCTTTGTAATTTTTATTTCATTCTTTTGTAAGAAATGTGTAATAATTTATTCATATAGATATATTTCTCTTTTTAGTAATTTCCTTACTGTAATGACTATTTATTGACTCAACGAGTTATTCTTTGTAACTTATCCATGGAATAAAGATAAGGAATAAAATATTCATTTCTTGTTTGAATTCCACTATTTATTATTTCTTGTTTAAATTAAATAATATTGTTAAATCATTTTAGAATTCATTTTAAAATATCAATTCCTATCTTTAAAATATAAACTCAAAGTTCAAATTTGAATTCAAATTCTTTTCCCCCAAAACACACTAATTCATAAAGATCATGTCAAAATTTATAACGATCACTCTCTAGAGCTATTCCTACACCTATAGAGTGAAAGAAACTCTGATCACTTTAGGTTTTTATTTGGCGAAAAATTTACCCACATTTTACAGATAAATACATGCATATGCACAAATTTCTAAATATACCCTTCGTTGGTTCCTAAATGCTGGGATGTTACATGCGGGACTACTTTCTTCGGACTGGACGGGGAGGTCAAGGATTTCCCCTAGAGGTCCTCGCCGGCCTTGTACTTCAGCAGGGGCCGAAGAGCTCTATCAAGGTCACCCTAAGACAACTCCTCAGGCGAAACCCTTGTCGGATCGCTGCGGCCAGCATACATGAACATTGGGTGCATCCTCGCTTGGAGCGGCTACACACGATGCTTGAGGAAGGTGTGGATGATGTCGACACCATTGACCTCCTTGCCGGCCACCAGCTGGAGTTCCTCCACCCGCTGGTAGAGATTCTCCACCTCCGCCGTTTCACCCTCTAAGATGTCGTTCTTCCACGACCTCTCCGGGATGATCTTCTGGGCAGAGTCAAAAGGGGCGAGACCAAAATGCTACCCATCCAACTTGACGTCGCGGATGTAGAACCACTTCTACTGCCAGTATTGGACGGACTCACAAATGGAGAAGGAAAAGAATTGGACAAAGGAGCGAATGGAGATGATGCAGCCACCGAGCAGATAAACATCGCCGGTATCGGACTGCCTCTTCACGGAATAGAGCTTCAGGAAGAGGCCAAAGTGTGGCTCACCGAGCTAGCACTCGCAGAGAGTGATGAAACAAGCAATGTGAAGAAGAGAATTGGGAGACAGATGATGCAACTGAATCCCATAGAAAAAAGGAGTCCATGAAGGAATTCATGGATGGGCAGAGAAAGGCCTCGGACAACGAAAGCGTAAAACATCACCCGAAACCCTTCGGGTGGGCGATGAGTTACCTCTTGGCCAGGGAGGACAACGCCGTCCTTCTCCTGGGAGACAAGGCCGGAATCACGCAACTTGCACAAATCCACCTCGCGCATCTCCGTGCGCTTCCACCCGCCGGCAGTGGTGCGGGCTGTAGCGGCAACCTTCTTGCCAGCATTGGCGGCACTCAATCCTGCTCCAACAGCTGCGGTCTTCTTTGGTTTGCCCATCTTAGCGCGGCGGGTGCGACGATGCGAACGAAGGTAAGCGGATGGAAAGGTGTGGAGAACATCCAGTGCACAAAGGACAAGCAGGAAGCTTAAGGAAATGGTGGCAATGGAGATAAGCAAGAGCAAATGGCGATGGGTAAAAGAAAATTATTGTTACTCCGCACTATAAAAGGGCAAAGACGATGCACTAGAACCGTCGATTGACAAGCCCTGGCGTGCAACTCTGATCTCACCATACACGTGTCAGCACCATAACGAACCGTCGCCAACACGTCGTCCATTGTGCACGGAAACCAAGGAGACGGCGTAATTTTCGCCATGCCTACGCGTGACTAGTCAACGTCAAGTCAGACGGTGGGACCCACAATCGTCTTGTCACATCGTCTCTGCTGTCGCAGATGGTTGAGATAACCAATCGTCAGCACTGACATCATCAAGATAAAGCCAGCAACGGCTCAGAGGTTTCGACTGATAATACAAATACTTACTCAAATCTACGATTCGAGAAAATACTCGGGGGCTACTCCTATCAGGAGCGCTGGACGCGCACCTGAGAAATTGAAAGGTAACGTCACCTCGAAATTATCTTCGAGTCCTACGTCGAGTCTGCGACTCCACTATGGACTCGAGGGCTACTCCCATAGGGAGCGCTGGTTGCGCATCTGAAAAAATTGTGTCCTTCAGACTTATGATGAAAATGACTGAACTAAAGTCTTTGCTCGAGTCTATGACTCGAACAGACACTCGGGGGCTACTCCCATAGGGAGCGCTGGTCGCGCACCCTATGAATTATTCGATTGCAATCCTTCGGATCAAATACGACAAAATCTTTTTGGCAACTTTGCCCAAACCAACGCTAAGTAAGAAGCAGTCTCCTTGGCCACCCGAAACACCTTCGCGGTGATAAACCTTCGGATGCCATGTCTATGACACAAAGATAAGCCCTACAAATATTATCTGATGGCCTGGTAACGCACCTGACTATGCTTTGCCAGTAAACTCCCGTGTCAACAGACACGATGAAAATCCCGACGGACGCGTTGGGTACATCACTTGAAAATCACTAGGATTCGACTCCTATAAGACCACAATGGTCTAAGTCGAATCACACCAGCAATCGTTCCGAATTCGAGTATGGGGACTCGAGTTTGATGAAGATCATGTTGTTTTGTCCTATGACAGTTAACTGGCCTTGATCTGTCGGGTGAGCCAGGCACACGCATCAACAATCCCTATGAACTAAATATTTCTCCTTGAAAAACAGGTTCAACTACAAAAGCGCCCGAAAGATTGAAGAGTCTCCAGCCGAATCTATGATTCGACTGAACACTCGGGGGCTACTGACATGGATATACCCCACGGGTACATGACATTAGTATACCTGGTCTAGCCCAAGGAAGGCCCACGCAAGGATATGCGTCCCATGAATATTTCGGGTTTCCCAAACCCATGGCGGGTTCGAATCCTTGGAGAACAAGTCTAGATTAGATAGAATTTCAAAGGGTATCAACCCTAATTTGCGACCTATCCCAGGACCTGCCTATCTATATAAAGACCAGGAGGGTACGGCGAGAAGGATCTCTCAACTCACCTCATACACACCTCACGCCAGATTGCATCTGCGCACCCCTGTAACCTTCGGTTCCGCCATAATCAAGAGAAGACAAGCAGGAGTAGGGTTTTCCCTTTGGGGGCCTGAACCTGGGTAAATCTCGTGTCCCTGTGTTACTTTTCTGTTAACCATTCCGCGACTTCCAGCATCCCCATCTTCTCCAAAACCCAAGTCCATAACAATGGGCATTGACGAGTCGAACCCTCGTCACCCACCAATCCCGCTTGAGAGCTTGCCAGTGTGAAAACTTGCTAATTCCTCTTCGTTGTAGCCTAGGTCCCCCACAACCCCTGGCGCCTCCCATAGCCCCATCCCCACCGGTCGGCCCTGCAGCGAGTGAGATCACTTCCGAGCTCTGTCACTGGTATCCTCAGCCAAGTGAAGTGCACGCGAACTCCTGCGACCTCAAGGAGGGGGGAATGTCGACGGGAGGACCGCTCCAACAAAGCACGAGGAGGAGTGGTGGTAGTGACGGACATGAGTTGGGAAGAAGAAAGAGAAGAAAGGAAGAAAAATAGAGTATCCAAGTGATAGGTGGATCCTAGATGCAATCCAGTTTTGGGTAATCAAAATATTGGGTATATGCTATTGGAGACAAAAAGGTCGCCTGCCCAAATCATCTCCATCCTATAGCTATACCAGTTTGATACCTGAAATTTAGGTAGGCTCTTGAAGATCCTCTTATCCCTCCATGTCAGCCACAGAAGGTAATAAAAGTAAGACGCATCTAATGCGTCATATCTTTTTGTCGTACCTAGCAATTAATGGGAATTAATTTTATTTTAGTATAAAATTGTGTTAACTAGATCTCTCTTTGCACCCGTGGGGCTTAGCTGCTAGGAAATTCGTTCGATGATATCTCGCTTAGGTACATGACATTTATATGCAAGTTACCGATGAATGGTTAGAAAGAAAATAGTAACTTTATTACATGCGGACACACGATTAGTTTTATCGAATAGTTAGCGTGAGACATATTTGGAAAGAAACTTACAAAATAAAAGGAAATAGAAGAAATAGTTAGCATTGGGTTCGTTGACCCAAACAGAGTAAATGGACATACGCTAATAAATAACCTCGAGGAAACAGAGGATAACTTGCTAATGTTTTTAATGGAGCAACATTACAAGACACAAATACTATTTTCTTACAACTATGGGTAAGAGTCTTACTGTCCTGTACACATTCAATTTTTGTTTACTCGATATTAAGTGTATATAAACGATCGCAGCTTCCACTGGATTCTTCTAAACATTGACGTTGAGCATGCAAAAGTTGAAATCTCGGACTCGTTAAAGAAGCCGATGGAAGACTACCACAGCATAATTGATTGCCTCCAAAAGTAATTTCAATCACTATATCTGTCTCTTTTGTTCATTTCTCTGAGATGTAAACTAATTAATAACTCATTCATTTCTTTTTTGCCGGACAGGGTTTGGAAAAGGTTCACGAAAGAGGTTCAGGGTGAATGGCATGAGGAGCTCACTTTTCGTACGGTCCCGGTAAGTAGTACGGGAGCTAGGGGACTAATTTATGTGGATATTACAATTATCATTCTTACAATTATCATGCTTGATTATTATCTGATTAAATTATATTCTCGATCGAAAAGTGTGCGACGCAGCCACAAGGGACTAATTTATGTGGATATTACGTATGTGAGTTCATTCGTGGGTGTATGGAGCAGGGCATAGACTTTCTTCAAGTATGTAAATAATATATTCGCAATTTATTCTATACCATAGTTTTTGTTGAGTTCCATTCATAATGATCTACTTCTTTATATATAGTTGGATGCGATGCGGGATAAGCTCCTACCACATGAACGCCTACTAGCAATTCAAGAGGAGTTGTCGGGATTTTTGCTTAGGGACGTCATAAAATCAAAAGGAGGGTACAACGTAGATATACCTTCGTTTAATCGTGGATAGACACAAACGGACAGTATCTGTTGTAATGATGATCTTTGTGTAAATCAATTGGACAAGATCTAGTCTCGGTTGTGTATATATTTATATGTATTTATGTTATCGTGAGTGAAATTATATTATATATGCATCAATGTATATAACATGTAGTAGCGTAGAATAATATGTATATGAAAACACAAAATGAAAAATAATCAAACACAAAAAAAAGAAAACCCTAAAACCCCACCTCCTGCCGCGGCAGCAGTTTGGTGCAAAATGCTGCCGCGACAGAAGTACGAACCGGGACTAAATATCCTTCAGCCCAGCGCGCACAGAGCGGCCACGTGGAGATAATTTAGTCCCGGTTTGTAACAGAACCGGGACTAAAGGCCTAACCTTTAGTCCCGATATGTTAGTCCCGGATTGCAATCCGGGACTAAAGCCTCTTACAAACCGGGACTAGTGTCCTGTTTTGCACTAGTGGACGTAGATCTCGTGTGACAGGGTAGTCTGCTCAAATATCCCTTTGATTGATATATAAGTAAATCAATTTCCAATTTACATCTGCGTCTACACACACTAGTGGAAACGAGGTCTTTTGTTGATCCCGAAAAGGGGCTTTAACACTGGTTCTTCTACGAACCGGTGTTAAAGGGGGGGCCGTACCAGCGTGGCCCCTGCGGCAAAAAAGGAGCCCCCCCTTTAACACCGGTTCGTGCCACGAACCGGTGTTAAAGGTCCCTGCAGCAGTGGCCCGCGCACCCCCCCCCTTGAACACCGGTTCGTGGCATGAACCGGTGTTAAAGGGGGGGGCTATATAAGACACCACCCCAGCCCACACACGCCCCACTCTTCCATTCTTTCACATTTTGGAGCCTAGCACGAGGGTGTGAAGAGTGCTAGTTTGTGTTTTTTTCATATGCACTAGAGGTGTTCGGTGAAATGCCCGAGAGCTCAAAATAAGCTTTCTTGTTGCTCTTTCCGTCTCGGTCGAGGTCGGCAACTATAGTTTCATGTGTCATTGATGTACTATATATAAATGGTCATCTCCCTATTATTTTTTGATATATACTACATATTAATGCAGATGAATCGGCAATGGATGTACGGTGACCGCCGCACTTCCGAGTACATTACGGGCCTCCAAAATTTCATCGTTGTGGCTAATGCAAACCGTGGTCACAATGGTTTTATGTGCTATCCGTGTGTTCACTATCAGAACAAGAAAGACTACTCAAATACCAGAACCATTCACGCCCACCTGCTTCGATCCGGTTTCATGCCCAGCTATAATTGTTGGACCAAGCACGGAGAAAAAGGGGTTGTGATGGAAGACAGCGAAGAAGAAGAGGATGATGAAAACTATCATAATATGTAACCTGAATATGATGATAATGCAACGGAGGTAGATAATGAAGATCAAGAGGGAGCAGATGGGCCCGCTGATGACGATCTTGGTCGGGCCATTACTGATGCAAAGGAAGAATGTGAAACTGAAAAGGAGAAGGAGAAGCTGGAGCAGATGTTAAAGGATCACAAAACATTGTTGTATCCAACTTGCGAAGATGGCCACAAAAAGCTAGGTGCCACACTGGATTTGCTGCAATGGAAGGCAGAGAATGGTGTGACTGACAGCGCATTTTCAAAGTTGTTGGTAAAAATGAAGAATCTTCTTCCAAGAAATAATGAGTTGCCCGACAGTACATACCAAGCAAAGAAGGTTGTCTGCCCTCTAGGATTAGACGTGCAGAAGATACATGCCTGCATTAATGACTGCATCCTCTACCGCGGTGAGAAGTACGAGAATTTGGATGCATGCCCGGTATGCACTGCACTGCGGTATAAGATCAGACGAGACGATCCTGGCGATGTTGAGGGCGAGGCCCCTAGGAAGAAGGTTCCCGCCAAGGTTATGTGGTATGCTCCTATAATACCACGGTTAAAACGTCTCTTCAGAAATAAAGAGCATGCCAAGTTGTTGCGATGGCACATGGAAGACCGTAAGAAAGACGCGATGTTGAGACACCCCGCTGATGGGTCACAGTGGAGAAAAGTCGAGCGAGAGTACCCGGACTTCGCACGTGACGCAAGGAACTTAAGGTTTGGTCTAAGTACAGACGGCATGAATCCTTTTGGTGAGCAGAGCTCCAGTCACAACACCTGGCCTGTGACCCTATGTATCTATAACCTTCCTCCTTGGTTGTGTATGAAGAGGAAGTTCATTATGATGCCAGTGCTCATCCAAGGCCCGAGGCAACCCGGCAACGACATTGATGTGTACCTAAGGCCATTAGTTGAAGAACTTTTACAGCTGTGGGCCAAACCAGGTGTACGTATGTGGGATGAGCACAAAGGGGAGCCATTTGACCTACGAGCATTGCTTTTCGTAACCATCAATGATTGGCCTGCTCTTAGTAACATTTCAGGGCAGACAAACAAGGGATACAATGCATGCACACACTGTTTAGATGATACTGAAAGTGTATATTTGGATAAATGTAAGAAGGTTGTGTACCTAGGGTATCGCCGATTTCTTCCGAACCTGCATCCAGTAAGAAAGAAAGGCAAGCATTTCAAACGTCTGGCAGAACCCCGGAGGAAGCCTGTCCTCCGTACCGGTGAGGAGGTATTTGGTATGGTCAAGGACCTAGAAGTAATCTTTGGAAAAGGTCCTGGCAGTCTATCTGTTCCGAATGACGATGCCGGACACGCGCCCATGTGGAAGAAGCAATCTATATTTTGGGACCTACCCTATTGGAAAGTCTTAGAGGTCCGCTCTTCAATCGACGTGATGCACGTGACGAAGAATGTTTGCGTGAACCTGCTAGGCTTTCTAGGAGTGTATGGGAAGACAAAAGATACACCGGAAGCACGACAGGACCAGCAACGTCTGAAGGCCCCTGAAGAGCCTATGCATCCTGAGAACGAGAAGGGTAAACGATGCCACTTAACTCCTGCCAGCTACGCTCTTACCAAAGCAGAGAAGGAAATCTTTTTTGAATGTCTGAGCAGTATCAAGGTCCTGTCTGGCTTCTCGTCGAATATAAAGGGAATAATAAATATGGCAGAGAAAAAATTCCAAAACCTGAAGTCTCATGACTGCTATGTGATTATGACACAATTGCTTCCGATTGCATTGAGGGGGCTTCTACCTGAAAATGTTCGAGTACCCATTGTGAAGCTATGTGCATTCCTCAATGCAATATCTCAGAAGGTAATCGATCCAGAAAGCCTACCAGGGTTACAAACAGATGTGGCCCAATGTCTTGTCAGCTTTGAGTTGGTGTTCCCACCATCCTTCTTCAATATTATGACGCATCTCCTGGTTCACCTAGTAGAAGAGATTGCCATTCTCGGTCCTGTATTTCTACACAATATGTTCCCCTTTGAGAGGTACATGGGAGTCTTAAAGAAATATGTTCATAACCGTGCTAGGCCAGAAGGAAGCATCTCCAAGGGCTATGTAATAGAGGAGGTCATTGAGTTCTGTGTTGATTTTATTCCTGACCTTAAGGCGATTGGTGTTCCAGAATCACGACATGAGGGGAGACTGCGTGGAAAAGGCACCCTAGGATGTAAAGCAATGATATGTAGGGACGGGCATTCTCTCAATCAAGCACACTACACGGTTTTACAAAGATCTATCTTGGTTGCCCCGTATATCAATGAACACAAGAATTTAATACGCCTCAAACACCCGGGGCAGTCTGATGAATGGATCATAAGTGAACACATGGCGAGTTTTGGCGGCTGGCTGCAAAGACTTCTCACGAATAACACCACTGTTGGGGATCAGCTGTACTTGTTGGCCAGGACACCATCTTCGACTGTATGTACTTTCCAAGGGTACGAGATAAATGGGAATACATTTTACACGATAGGCCAAGATAAAAAGAGCACCAACCAAAACAGTGGTGTCCGCTTCGATGCAGCAGAAGACAATGGGCAAAAGACCACGTATTATGGGTTCATAGAGGAGATATGGGAACTTGACTATGGACCTAATTTTAAGGTCCCCTTGTTTCGATGCAAATGGGTCAAGCTAACAGGAGGAGGGGTTGAGGTAGACAATAAGTATGGAATGACAACGGTGGATCTCAACAATCTTATGAAGAACTTAGACGAACCATTCGTCCTAGCCAATGATGTGGCTCAGGTTTTCTATGTGAAGGACATGTCCTCCAGACCAAAAAAAAGAAAAAATATGCAAACGAATACATCATATGATGAGCCAAAGCGTCACATAGTTCTTTCAGGGAAAAGAAACATCGTGGGAATCGAGGACAAGACAGACATGTCAGAAGATTATAATAAGTTTGATGAAATTCCGCCCTTCACAGTGAAAACTGACCTAAGCATTCCGTTAAGTAAAGAAGATGCTCCATGGTTACGTCTGAAGCGATCATAAGGAAGGACATATGCCAAGAAGTTCATGCTCATATTATGTAACTCTAGTTCATGTTTTTAATATTAATACATGTCTTGAGTGTTAGTCATGTTTTGTGGATGGACCGGGACTATGAGAAGAAGTTGTCCCGATTCGTACTTACCATTAAGATCTGATCTCCAAACGCGCGCGGTCACATATTAGGGAGTGCCTCTATGACCAGTTTCTTGGAGATGCCGGAGGACTAGGCTCCGTCGGCATCTCCCTGAAACTGGCCGTAGTGGTGTCCCTGCTCTCGAAAACCATCTTGCAGCTTTGTAACTTCTCTAACTAGATCAATACACCTGGGAGCTAACTAATTTCACATATTAGGGAGTGCCTCTATGACCAGTTTCTCGGAGATGCCGGAGGACTGGGCTCCGTCGGCATCTCCCTGAAACTGGCCGTAGTGGTGTCCCTGCCTCAAACTGGCTGGAGGACTGGACTCACAAGGATGCCTATTTATAGTACAAGCAGCTCGACATAGTGTTGACACTTACGAAATAATGTCGACACTCACCCCTATTATTAGTGCTGACTCGTGTTTTGTCCCGGATGGTGTCTCCAACCGGGACTAAAGGTTCATCTTTAGTCCCGGTTGGTGACACCATCCGGGACAAGGTACACGCCGCACGACATAATGTCGACACTCACCCCTATTATTAGTGCTGACTCGTGTTTTGTCCCGGTTGGTGTCTCCAACCGGGACTAAAGGTTCATCTTTAGTCCCGGTTGGTGTCTCCAACCGGGACTAAAGGTTCATCTTTAGTCCCGGTTGGTGACACCATCCGGGACAAGGTACACACCGCACGACATAATGTCGACACTCACCCCTATTATTAGTGCTGACTCGTGTTTTGTCCCGGTTGGTGTCTCCAACCGGGACTAAAGGTTCATCTTTAGTCCCGGTTGGTGTCTCCAACCGGGACTAAAGGTTCATCCCGCCATTTTTTCCCGCCATTTTTGTTACCGCCAGTTCTTCTTCCCGCCATTTTTCTTCTCGCCAGTTCTTCCTTCCAGTTCTTCCCGCTAGTTCACTATATATATATGTAGGGGGTTGGCCTCCATTGTCATTGCACATCTCTAGACTCATATCTGCAACCTCATCACTCTTTCCCATGGCTTCCACCGTAGCACTAACCCCCAGGGAGGCGGAGGCGCTTTGCGCCTCGAACTACCCCTGCCCGTCGGGCTACAGTGTCCCCGTCGGCTGGATGCTGAGCGTCGGAGGCGTGCCGGTTCCTCCTGTCCCTCTAGGTGTGGCGCGCCGGATGGCCATCACGAACCACTACTACTTCGAGCTCACGCCGGAGCAGCGGAGGAATCCCAGATGGCATCCCGACTATTTCCCTACTTGGGAAGCCTTCTTCGTGGATCGGCATGAGAGGGCGCTCGCCAGGCACGAGGAGGACGGCCCACCTCCTCCTAACTTCAACGAGGCCGGCCGTCGGCTACGGTGGCGCGGTCGGACTCTCCAGAGCGTCATGGCCTATGACACTGCCGCCGACTCTAACCCCCGTCTGCGCTACCCTCAAGTCCAGCCCACGCGCTACCCTCAAGTCCAGCCCACGCGTACTCTACAGAGGTTCAATTACGGCGACCCCGATGACGACAACGATGACGGCGGCGGCGAGTACGACGACTACAGTGGCGAGTATTACAGGTGTAGGCAGGAGCATTTTTAGGTATGAACTACAAGTACATGATACGATTCTCATGATTTTTTACAAAAATCATTTTTAGGTTCACAATATGCTATTTTATCAAAAAACAATGCAAGTTGAGCGAGGCTTGGTGAGATTCAAGTGTATACAAAAGATGCGACATTTAAATATCCAATCAATTCAAAAATGTTAATACAAAAGATGCGGCATTAAAATATGATTTGATCTAATAAAAATCATTTTTTAGATGCTTAATATTTCTTATGTTCAAAGTTTTAGGATTTAACAATTTATTTTGGTTTGAATTGAATAATCAAAATTTATATGTAAGTGCTTTAATTATTTTGAAAATTTTCATGTAAAGTAAATATAAAATGATTTACATGAATGGATAGAAATTATTTTTATGAAAATTATGATATATTATTCATATTTTTCTGAGTTTAAATGAAAAAGATATGAATTTTCTAAATTCATATCATATTTTTTGAATTAAAAATGCCCCTTTAATGCATGAAATAAATGCCCCCCCTTTAACACCGGTTCCAGACAGGAACCGGTGTTAAAGGGGGGGGGCATTTATTTCGTTTCCCGCACGCACCACCCCCCCTTTAACACCGGTTCCAGCCACGAACCGGTGTTAAAGGGGAGGGGTAATAAATGCGCGCGGGAAACGCCCCCCCCTTTAACACCGGTTCCAGCCACGAACCGGTGTTAAAGGGGGGGGTAATAAATGCACGCGGGAAACGCCCCCCCTTTAACACCGGTTCCAGCCACGAACCGGTGTTAAAGGGGGGGGTGTATTTATTTCACCTTCCCCTTCCTTTCTTCCCGCCACTGAGCCAGATCGATCGAACACAGAGAGATCGAAGCGCTGCCCCCGACCCGCCGTCTCGCCGCCGCCGCTTTGGAGCTCGAGGTCCGCCGTCTCGCCGCCCCCGACCCGCCGTCTCGCCTCCGCCGCTTCGGAGCTCGAGGTCCGCCGCCCCCGACCCTCTCTTCCCCGCATCCTTCCCCTCCCTCTAACACGGTGGGGCTCCGCTGCTCCTTCGACGCCTAGACGCCCGCGCCTAGCCCTCCAACGCCTGCTCCGGCCGCGCCCGGCCCTCCCCCGCTCCTCCCGGACAAGGCCACCCGCGCCTGGCCCTCCTCCTCCTGCTGCTCCCGGCGACGCTGCTGCTGCCGCGGGAGACGATGCGACACGTCAGCGTCGGCGGCTACGACGTGTCGACGGGCACGATGGTGGCCGTGAACGCGTGGGCCATCGGGAGGGACCCGGTAAGCTGGGGCGATGGCGCGGAGGAGTTCGACCCGGACAGGTTCGCGGGCGGCGAGGTGGACGTGCACGGCGCGCATCTGGAGCTGGTGCCATTCGACTTCGGGCGGCGGCTGTGCCCGGGCAGGTCGATGGCGCTGATGAACGTGGAGTTCTCCCTGGCCAGCATGCTCTGCGGCTTCGATTGGGCGCTGCCGGAGGGGACCAAGGCGGAGGAGCTGTGCATGGAGGAGACCGGCGGACTCACCTTCCACCGCAAGACGCCGCTCCTGCTCGTGCCCACCACATACGTGCTGCCGCGCGCCTAGCCCACCCTTGTTTTACCGCGCGGTGCGACGATCGGCCTGACCATTGTCCGCCGTTCCCAAATAAGATAGAGAATTGATAATTCCCAGTTAGCTGAGATTTAACATTGGGCGTAATCACCTTCTTATCCGTCCGATTAATCTATTAAGATCGAGTTCGCACGGCCAGCCATCCACGTATCTAGCTCTAGTGTTGTGATGAGTTGGCCCAGCCCATGCGAGTGCTCCCGATCACGTACGGGTCAACAGACAGCTTCTGGGTTTTGTTTTGTTTATTATTTATTACTAGCAGAGTGTTTGTGCGTTGTCATGGCTTTTTAATTACACATATGAACATATTTGCATAATATATCAACTATATAAACACAGTTCTTTAGGCCTCGTTGGTTTAGGCTCTAGAAGACCGGGATTGACTTGGGTTATGGTCCAATCCACATCATCCTCCCCGCCGAGGCAAAAATTCGAGAAATATGGAGTATTTGTCTATTTCTGCATAGTATTTTTTTGTTTGGCCAATCCATTTCATTTACATAGTCTTGGGATGAAAATAAATAATCGCCAATTGACCCTCGGAACGATTCCAGGGTGCCAAAGATGGCGAGATGAACGTAGTGACATCGACCCCGACGATCTAGGTTGCTTAAACAAACAGGTTTGTTTTGGAGGGGTTAGGAGGGATTAGTGAAACATGGATTTGGTGATGGTGCGGTATCAAATCAATTTAAGCCTAGATCAATTCCATGTCTGGTTTCATTCTTCACAAAACGTACGAGGCCTTAATCCTTGCACATGTGAATTAGAAGCATGTGGAGTAAAAAGAAAATAGCTTATAGCAAAGATATTATAATAGGCCACGCCTAAACCCTAACTGACCACCTCGCTCTCTTCCCCGTGCAGGAGCGTCTCGCCGCCGCCGCTTCGGAGCTCATAGGCCACGCCTAAACGCCGACGCCGCCCGCCGCCCGACGAGCCCGCCGCTAGCACCGCCGCCCGACGAGACCGCCGCATCCGTCCGACGAGCACCGCCGCCCGACGAGGCCAACGTCACCCCACCGGTGAGCGCCACGTGTCTGCCACGTGTATGATTGCTGACTCATCCTGATTAAAACTTGTTTGCTCGATAAATTGTACTACATGCATAGATTAAAACTTGTATACAAATTGGACCTCTGACTCATTTGTGTATTTATTTGTGTATTTTGGTATGAATAATATGTATATTTGTGTATGAATCCAAGTCCACTTGAATGTTTACACTCTTACTCTAGATAATATTATTGTTTTAGAAACTATGGATCCACTTAGTAGAAACCTTGAAGAAGAAGAAATAATGGAGAACATTATTGATGAGGACACCTCACAATATCTGAACTTGGAGGGACATGATGACAACAGCTCAAGTACTAGTCATGGAGAAGATGAAGACTCCGGTGAACGCAATTTAATGGTTACAAAGTCCGGCGAGGTATATGCATTGATTAAGCCTCTTCTGACTTTCGTGTATACAAATTAACGCTTCTTTCTTATTTTAGCCCTCTGGATCGACCAGCGAGCAACCATCTTCTTCTACGAAAAAGAGCAAGCGAGGCGAGAGCCAGCGGTTGAAAGATCGTGCAAAGTTCACGATCGAAGCAGTCCGTGTTGATGGCAGGCCGATGGAGCCTAAGAAGGCCGCAGACAAATTTGTACGTCAGGCTGGAGTTCTTGTTAGGGACCAAATCCCAATCATAATTGAAAATTGGAATAAGCCAAAGAAGGGCGACGGTACCTTTGTCGATGACAGATCCAAAGAAACGCTTTGGAATTCGTTGTTGGTAAATTTCACCCTTCCGCCAAAGGAGGATGAAAACAACCCGGTTATAAAGGAAAAGGTCAAAGAGTGGACTCTAAAGAAGATGGCTGACGCTTTCCGCAACTGGAAGACAAAATTGAACAAATTTGTCAAATCTGGCGAGACTCCAAATTTCGAAGACGCATATTATGCGAAGATAAGACCCCACTGGCCCGAATTTGAGACATATAAAAAAAGTGCTATAGCTAAAAAGAGGTCAGAAACCAATACGCTTAATGCCCTGAAGAAGGAATATCACCAGAGGACGGGGTCAGGTGGCTACATATCTTAGAGGCCTAAGTGGGAGGAAGCTGAGAAGGCCCTGCGCGAGAGAGGGATCACACCCCAGACAGATGGGTGGGACCTACGTGCAAAGACTTGGTTCTACGGAATCGGGGCAAGGTTGGACCCAGAAACAGGATTGTGTATCTTCCCAACCCTCCTTGCCAAACCCGTCACTGAACTCATCACGGCATACGAGGAAACATCCGCCAGGACCTTCCATCCCGACAGAGAGAATGACCAGCTCACACGCGCCATCGGTAAAAAAGAACACCCTGGACATGCACGAGGCACATGGGGTATGACGTGGAAGGATGGGTTTGCCGACTGGAGCGACTCTTACAGATGGCGCGGCAGAAAAGAAAAAGAGCATACAGAGCGGATGACACAGATAGAACAAGCACTTGCGGCACTGCAGGAGCAAGTGAATGCACAACAGAGCCATCAAGCTACCGGCCCATCTCAGCGGCACGAAGATCCTGCATTGGAAGCTGCCCGCGGCCCAGACTCTGCGCGGAAAAGCAGTGTGGCTTCCACGGAGAATGTGCAGCCCACGCTTGAAATGACGGGTCCTCGATACCCCGTGGATGAGATCACGGAGAGCAAACACACTGAGCTGCATGTGAGATTAATGGGCTTATCCATTAAGGTGGCTGTCGGCTATGCCTTACCTCCTGTAGCTGGTGGAACTTACCACTGCCGACCGATTCCAGATGGCTATGCTATTGTCGGGGTGGATGAGGTTGTGAAGGAATATGAGGAAGCACAGCTTGACCATGCTACAGGTGAAGGGGAAACTCAACTCAAATTTGCAGTGAAAACAACCATTCTTTGGAAGAAGGAACACATTGTGCTTCCAAATTGGAGGTCACTGGCACCCCCGCCGTCTCCGCAGCGTCAGCAGTCTGAGCCGCTTCAGCTATCTGCTGCGCGGCAGCCATCTCCGGCGCGGCAGCCATCTCCTGCGCGGCAGCCATCTCCGGCCCGTCAGCCATCTCCTGCGCCGCAGCCATCTCCGGCCCGCCAGCCATCTCCGGTGCTTCAGCCATCTCCTCAGCGTAAGCGTAAGAGCACTGCCACGAGGAGCATCAGTAGCACTGCCACAAAGAAATCTGCAGGAAACCGTACGCCAAAGAGTTCAAAAAACTACGTCCCGCAGCCTTCCGCCAAGCCATTGCCGGTTTTACCGTGGAATCGCAGCGACGAGGAGACCAATAGGATCTTGGAAGAACAGGTCAAGAAATTCTTTGCACCTAGACGGGCCGAGCCAAAGGAGAAAATAGATCCGGCGGTGGTGGAGAAGTTTTACAATAATCTTTTGAAACCTGAAACCCCACTTGTGCTGGACTACGAGCGCCAAATTTTGAAGGCGGATGCAAGGCGCCGTAGGGAGACTGAAAGTAGCAGTCGTGAGGCACCCCAGAAAACAGTTCCCATGCTCGGAGAGCAGGAAAACCAATCATGTGCCCCGCTCCAAATGTTCGACACACGGGACGCTCCTCCCGTAAATGATTACGAGGCAGAGCTACAAAGAAAGGCCAATGAGATGGGGATGACTTACATTGCATACTTGAACGTCATGGGAGACAACTTGCCCAAATACGATGCCAACCCCATACAGCCATGGAAGTATGGGAAGAATCTCGTAAAGAAAGAGGAGCTCAAGACTCTACCAACAAAGATGCGAAAATTGCACAAGTGGTACCTTCATTTCTGCAAGACGAGAAAGGTAGAATGGATCACGGTGCATATAAGAGATGATATTTTCTTCTGCGGAGATGACGCGATCGACTTCAACATTCAAGACTTGCATTTTCTATTCAATCAGAAGGAACTCGACAAAGCTGCCATCAGCCTTTATTGTGTGTAAGTACTATTTCTATAATTTATATCTCATCTCATTCACTTTATTAATTGCATGTATATATATATGCTCACCATATATGTATATACTATTATGCAGGAAAAAGGTTATGGAATGCAGGAAAGGAGGCCCTTTTGACATTGGGTTCGTTGACCCAAATAGAGTTCATGAAGAAGTGGTAGAAACCAAACCCGGGCAAACAGAAGATTACTTGCTAACGTCTTTACTGAGACAACAAACCAAAAGGGAAATACTATTGCCTTACAACTTCTCGTGAGTACTGTTACCCTCTCTCTTGTACACATTCTATTTCAGCTTACTCGATGTTAACTGTAACTGATGATGAGTTATGCGTGCATAGGTTCCACTTTATTCTGCTAGTCATTCAACCCGACTCAGGAAAAGTCCTTGTCATGGACTCGTTACGAAAAGAAAAAGAGATATGGGCAAACTTTAGAGAGATGCTCCAGAGGTAATTTCAATCATATTATCGCACTAGATCGGCAACTTTCGTGACAATAAGTAATTAATTACTCCTTTATCCATTTTCTTTGTCGGACAGGGTTTGGAAAAGGTTCACGGGCAGGGCCGTGGGTGAATGGTCAGAAGAACTAAAATTTGTAGACCAAAATGTAAGTAATACTAGCTAGCTTCAATTCCATTATATCATGCTTTATTGATTATTATTTTGATTGAACTCTCTATTCTCGTAAAGTGCGCGCATCAGGGACACGGCAATAACTTATGTGGGTACTATGTTTGCGAATTCATTCGCAACACGATATGTGCGACGGGCCAAGCCGCACTAGAACAACTTAGAGTAAGTAAACAAAGTCCACAACATTATTTTATTACCATCAATTGTGTTGAGTTTTATTCTTATATATATATTGACGGCCCATTCTTCATATATATTCAGATCGAACGGATGCGGGACCAACTCCTACCATTTGAACGCATACGAGCCATTCAAGAGGAATTGGCGGGGTTCATACTTGATGAGGTCGTCACGCCTGGCGGAGAACTCTTTAGATATCCACCAAAATGAACGATGACGATGTATGTGCCGATGACGATGTATGTGCCGATGACGATGTTTGTGTATAATAATAGTTGCTTAATTATTCATGTACTCGTATGTACCGATGACGATGTTTGTGTATACCGCTCCCGATCGATTCCCCCTCGCTCCCCCCCTCCCGCAGAAATACGCCCAGAACGGGGCAGAGGCAGAAGTCTGCCGCGACAGAGATTTAGGCCGTTTTCCTGCCGCGGCAGAGTTCTGCCGCGGCAGGAAAACGACCTAAATCTCTGCCGCGGCAGAAGAACCTTTAACACTGGTTCCAGATACGAACCGGTGTTAAAGGGGGGGGCTGAGGCCTGCGGCAGCCCCACGTGCGCCACCCTTTAACACCGGTTCGTATAAGAACCGGTGTTAAAGGGGCCCCCCCTCTAACACCGAACCCTCAACAACGGTTGGGGAACCGCTGTTAGAGGGCCCTCCCAACCGGAGTTAAAGGGGGTGGCCTGCACTAGTGACACAGCAGCCTTTGCTACCCTACGAGGCGTCGTTTCCTATGCGCTTATGAGAAAGCAGTCAATAGCTCTCCACCAAGCAGTTTTCGCAGGAGATGTCTAGACACACAACCGACTTCTGCATAAGGCCTTGTTTGATACTAGTGTTTTAGTAGGGATTAGAAGGAATAATCTTTAAAGGAATTGGGTGAAACCCCACATATACCCAAACCTCTCTAATCCCCATAAAATCCCAATGTCCACCAATCCACTAGGTAGAAGTAGTGTATTGGATTTGGGGAAAAATACACTAGAACTTGGGGATTAGTGGGGATTGAATCTGTCAAATACTCTAGAACCAAACATACTATTTAAAGTAAGTGGGGATTTGGGGTTTAGTGGGGATTATTCCCTCTAATACCCATAAATACTCTAATACCAAACAAGGCCTAAAAGACTTTCGCAAGCAGTTTTCACCGCATATGGTATACCCCACCCAAGCGTCTGCCACCGTGTGGTTCCTTCGTTTCGTCTACGAGGACGTCCGGCTAGGGCACGACGATCCGGGACCACGCTACTCTCTCTCTCTCTCATTATGTGGGAGTTGAATCGGGTAGACCGGGACACCCGACAGTCCACCACCGTTACTTTATTTGCGGTGATAGAAAAAACAAACTAGAAATTATGCACAAGCCTCTCCTCTTGCTCCTCCCATTTCTCCTCCACTGGTCTCGTTCCAGCGAGCCTTCTTCAGTCTCCCGGGTTGAGCCTTCTCCGACGGCGCTTCCAGCCGAAGATGGTGGAGGGGAGGTGTCGGTGCAGTTGTAGTATTAGCTTAGGTAGTTTCCCTGTTTGGGCGGTTTGGAGCAGAGCTTGGTGTCGACGTGGCCTCGCCCGAGTGCTAGGGTTCATCTGCTTCTTGCTGATCTTCTCCGGTTGGAGCTCGCAGCGAGGGCGAAGAATAATGTCTCTATAAAATATTAGATCCATGTATGATTTCATATTTTTCTAAATCTTAAAGCCCATGTGTGTGAAAGTCCATATGTGATTTGGTCCAAGTTGGTGGCAACTCACATATGTATGTGACAAGAGTAGTGAGAGCTAAAGTTTAGTCCCACATGGGAAGTTGAAAGAGAGTTGCACCATCTTATAAGGTGGAGTGTTGTAACACCTTGTAAGTGAGTGACAATAAGAGAGCTACACGCGCGCTCCTCCTTTGACAACGTCAGCCCGACCCGACCTGACCCGACACAACACGCGGGTTGTGGGAATCTCACCAAGACGAGATTTATTTTGTTGGGCTTGGTCCAGATCATTTCTTGTACGGGATTTTCCGAGCCGCTCTATATAAGCGTCTGTGCGGCTTCCACCACACACAACACCGAACCAACCAATCTAGGGTTTTTCCTGTAGGGGTTCGTAGCATGGAAAACAAAAAAAATTTACCGCACGAACGCAAACAAGCCAAGATCTATCTACTAGATTGTAGCAACGAGTCAATAGAAGCACTCACCCTCGAAGATTCCAAAGCGGTTAACGAGAGCAGATTCTCGTGGGTGATGTAGTCGTACACTTGCCGATCTCAAGATCGCGTAGACGATCCTTCCGGCGCTGCGTTCCAGCAGCGCTTCCGCAGTCGGTCACACGTTCGGTACTCGATGAAGACCTTCCTCTCCCTTGTTCCAGCAGGAAGCGGAGGTTGTAGTTCTCCCCTCGTGATTCTGGCAGCACGACGGCGTGGTGTCGGAAGTAGAGAGAAAATCCCGCAGGGCTTCGCCTAAGCCGCATGCGAGTTATGGTGGTTTAGGGTTTCTCGGAGATCTAGGGTTTAGATGACTGGGAGGAGAAGGAGGTGTTGGCGGCGGCTAGGGAGACGGCGACAAACCGGCGGCGGCGGCATGGCGACGCGGCGAGGCGGAGCGGCGGCGGCGACGGCTTGGGCGCGGCGACGGCGGCGTCGCGGGTGTGTGGGGAGGGCTTGGCTCTTGTTGTGTTGGGTCAGCCCTCCCCCCTCTATTTATGAGAGGGAGGGGGAGCCTTGGGAGGGGTGGGTTTGAATCCAAACTCAAACCCAAGTTGGATTGAGAGAAGGACTTGTTTCTTCTCCCACTAGTAAACCATTGTTCCAGTTTGACTTTTCAAACTTCCCGTTTGACTTTCAATTTAGAGATTTATTTCTCTCTTGCAAATGCCAACACCAAGTGACCTAGGATATGATCCAATCATTCCACATATCCATGACACATTCATGGACCATTCCCCTTCCGGACCGGTGAACCTTCTAGACCCTTCTAGAACCTCTCAGATGAAATCATCGGAAACTTTCCCGAACTCCGAAATAGGACTTTCCTTATATGAATATTATTCTCCGGACCATTCCAGATCTCCTCGTGATATCCCGGATCCCATCTGAGACTCCAAACAATATTCGGTATCCCTACTAACATTCCCTATCTACTAAACAACATCGAATCCTTAAGTGTGTCTCCCTACGGTTCGTGAATTATGCGGACATGACCAAGACACTTCTCCGATCAATAACCAATAGAGGAATCTGGAAATTCATATGGCTCCCACATATTTCTACGATTACTTTGCGATCGAATGAACCACTTACATACGATACCAATTTCCCTTTGTCTCACAATAGTTTAATTATCCGAGGTTTTGATCGTCGGTATCTCTGCATACCTAGTTCAACCTCGTTACCGATAAGTACTCTTTTCTCGTTCCCATGATATGTGATCCCTTGTGAGCCAGTCACATGCTTGCAAGCTAATTGGATGACATTCCACCGAGAGGGCCCAGAGTATATCTATCCGTTATATGGATGGACAAATCCCACTCTTGATCCATGTGCCTCAACCCATACTTTCCGAACACTCAATGCCACCTTTATAGCCACCCTGTTTTGGTGTGGTGTTTGATGTCATCAAAGCATCCTTCCAGTGATGGTGATTAACATGATCTCATGGTCGAAGGAATTAGGTTACTATGTATCAGAAAGCTTATAGCAAACGAACTATTGAAATGACTTGATCTTTATGCTACGCTTATCTATAGGAGTATGTCCATCATACCATTCTCCTAATGATATGATCTTGTTATTAATAACATCTCAATGTTCACGATCGAGAAACTACGATCATCTATTAATCAACAAGCTAGTATTATAAAGAGGCTTTACTAGGTACTCTAATTTAGTTTACAAGTCACACAAGTATTACTGTTTCCGGTTAATACTATTATAGCATGAATGTAAACATTTATCATAAAAACAAAGATATAATAATAACCAATTTTATTATTGCCTCTAGGGCATATCTCCAACAGTCTTCCACTTGCACTAGAGTCAACTAATCTAGATTACATGGTAATATACCGAACACCCATGGCGGTTTGGTGCCGGTCATGTTTTGCCCTCGGGAGAGGTTTAGTCAACGGATCCGCCACATTCAGATCTGTGTGTACTTTGCAAATCTTTATGTTACCATCTTGGACATGCTCTTGAATAGCGTGAAAACGTAGCTTGATGTGCTTCAGCTTGTTGTGTGACCTTGGTTCTTGCGCATTTGCTATGGCGCCCATGTTATCACAGTAGATAGACATTGGGTCCAGCACACTTGGAACCACACCGAGCTCTGTAATGAACTCCTTCATCCATATCGCCTCTTGTGAAGCCTCCGAAGCAGCTATGTATTCCGATTCAGTTGAAGATCTCGCCACAACGCTTTGCTTTGCACTCCTCCAGCTAAATGCTGCACCATTCAAAGTAAATACGTATCCAGATTTAGATTTAGAATCATCCAGATCGGTGTTCCAACTAGCATCGATGTAACCATTAACAACGAGCTGTTCATCACCTCCATAAGAAAGAACCATATCCTTAGTTCTTCTCAAGTACTTAAGGATGCTTTTGACCGCTGTCCAATGATCCACTCCTGGATCACTTTGATATCTGCTAGTCAAACTAACAGCATATGCAACGTCGGGTCTAGTACATAGCATGGCATACATTAGAGATCCTATGGCTGAGGCATAGGGAGTCTTACTCATCCTTTCTCTATCTTCTGCCGTTGCAAGACTTTGAGTTTTACTCAAGGTCATATTGGGCAACATGGGCAAGAACCCTTTCTTGCTATCTTCCATTCCAAACCTCTTTAGAACTTTGTCCAAATATGTACTCTGTGACAATGATATTAGGCGTCTCGATCTATCTCTATAAATCTTTATGCCTAATATGTAAGCTGCTTCGCCAAGATCTTTCATTGAAAAACTATTATTCAAATAATCCTTGACACTATTAAGAAGGTCTACGTCATTCCCAATCAACAATATGTCATCTACATATAGTATTAAGAATGCTACAGAGCTCCCACTCACTTTCTTGTAAATACAAGCTTCTCCATAAGTTTGTATAAAACCAAAGCTTTTGATTACCTTATCAAAACGTTGATTCCAACTTCGGGATGCTTGCTTCAATCCATATATGGATCGTTGAAGTTTGCATACCTTGTTAGCATCTTTAGGATCGACAAAACCTTTGGGTTGCATGATATACAACTCTTCATCAATGTCTCCATTGCAGAACGCCGTTTTGACATCCATCTGCCATATCTCATAATCATAATATGCAGCGATTGCTAACATAATCCTCACAGACTTTAGCTTCGCTACTGGTGAGAAAGTCTCATCATAGTCAACTCCTTGAATTTGTCGAAACCCTTTTGCGACAAGTCGAGCTTTATAGACAGTAACATTACCATCAGCATATGTTTTCTTCTTGAAAATGCATTTGTTCTCGACAGCCTTTCGGCCATCCGGTAAGTCCACCAAAGTCCATACTTGGTTTTCGTACATGGATCCAATCTCGGATTTCATGGATTCTTGCCATTTATTGGAATCTAGGCTCATCATCGCTTCCTCATATGTCATAGGGTCATCGGTGTTGTCCACCAACATGACACTCATAACAGGATCATACCAATCAGGAGTGGTACGAGTTCTCGTTGACCTGCGAGGTTCCGTAGCAACTTCAACCGAAGTTTCATGATCAACATCATTAGCTTCCTCTATTATTGGTGTAGGCTCCATAGGAACTACTTCTAGTGCTGCGCTACTCGCAAGTTAGAGAGAAGGTTCAACAACCTCGTCGAGTTCTACTTTCCTTCCAGTCACTTCTTTCGAGAGAAACTCCTTCTCTAGAAAGGATCCACTCTTGGCAACGAAGATTTCGCCCTCGGATCTATGATAGAAGGTATACCCAATAGTTTCCTTCGGGTATCCTATGAAGATGCATTTTTCCGCTTTGGGTTCAAGCTTGTCCGGCTGTAACTTCTTTACATAAGCTTCGCAACCCCAAACTTTAAGGAACGACAATTTAGGTTTCTTCCCAAACCATAATTCATACGGTGTCATTTCAACGGATTTAGATGGTGCCCTATTTAAAGTGAATGCGGATGTTTCTAATGCATAACCCCAAAACGATAGCGGTAAATCTGTAAGTGACATCGTAGAACGAACCATATCTAAGAGAGTTCGATTACGATGTTCGGACACACCATTACGCTGTGGTGTTCCGGGCGGTGTCAATTGTGAAAGTATTCTGCATTTCTTCAAATGCTCTCTAAACTCGTAACTTAGTCATTTTACCCATCAGACATGCTTCGCATCTTTCAAGTGATTCGAAATCAAATGATTCAAGAAGTCCATCAGAATGGAGTTTCTTCATACGTTTCACTCCAATATGACCAAGACGACAGTGCCACATGTAGGTCGAGTTATCGCTCAATTTCAAACATTTAGCTTCAATGTTATTAATGTGTGTATTTCCACAATCGATATTCAAGAAGAATAGACCATCTATCAAAGGTGCATGTGCATAAAACATATTACTCATATAAATCGAACAACCATTATTCTCGGACTTAAACAAGTAACCGTCTCGCAATAAACATGATCCATATATAATGTTCATGCTCAACGCAACCACCAAATAACAATTTTAAGTATAAAACTAATCCCGATGGTATATGAAGAGGTAGCGTGTCGACCGCGATCACATCAACCTTTGATCCATTTCCTACGCGCATCGTCACCTCGTTCTTCGCTAGCTTCCGTTTATTCTGCAGTACCTGTTTCGAGTTACAAATGTGAGCAACCGAACCAGTGTCAAATACCCAGGCACTACTACGAGTACTAATGAGATACACATCAATAACATGTATATCGGATATACCTTTCTTCTTGATGTTGCCGTTCTTCAAATCCGCCAAGTACTTTGGGCAATTCCGCTTCCAGTGACCTTCTCCCTTGCAGTAAAAGCACTCAGTATCAGTCTTAGGCCCAGCCTTGGTTTTCTTCGCCGGCGCGGTAACTTTCTTACCGCCCTTCTTGAAGTTTCCCTTTTTCTTAGACTTGCCTTGCTTCTTGAATTTGGTGGTCTTATTGACCAACAACACTTGGTGCTCTTTCTTGATCTCCACTTCTACAGACTTCAACGTGGAGAAGAGTTCTAGCAACGACTTGTCCATGTTTTGCATACTGTAGTTCATCACAAAGTTCTTATAACTTGGTGGTAGTGATTGGATGACACGGTGAATCCCCAAAGAATTAGGAATCACTATTCCCAAGCTTTGGAGTTTACTTGCGTGCCCAGACATCTTAAGCACGTGCTCACTGATGGAGCTGCCATCTTCCATCTTGCAGTTAAAGAACTTTTCAGAAGCCTCATAACTCTCAACTGTCGCGTGAGCCTCAAATATCATTTTGAGTTCACGGACAATATCATGTGGGTCATGGTTCTCAAACCTTTTCTGAAGCTCCGATTCCAAACCATACGAGATAGCACACTGAACTGTGGAGTACTGATTCTTCCGAGCGAGGAAAACATTCTTTACCTCATCGGTAGTAGTAGCTGCAGGCGGGTCACCCGGTGGTGCATCCAGCACATAGGTCAAATTACCAGCATTGAGGATAATCCTCAAATTGCGGAACCAATCCGCGAAGTTGCTTCCATTGTTTTTCAACTTTTATTTCTCTAGGAACGCATTAAAACTGATGGTAGGGGCCGCCATTGATCTACAACATATTTGCAATAGTTTAGACTAAGTTTATGACAAATTGAGTTCTAATTAATAGTTAAATTAATCTAGGTGAACTCCCACTCAAAACAATATCCCTCAAATTGTTTTAGTGATCACACGAACCAAATCCACCACATCAAAACCGATCATCACGAGAGTTGATGTAGCTTCAATGGCGAACAATCAACATGTTCATCATATCTACTATATGACTCATGCTTTACCTTTCGGTGATCCGTGTTCCGAGACCATGTCTGTACATGCTAGGCTCGTCAAGATCAAACCTTAGCTTCTTCATGAGCAAATCTGGCTTGCTCACGTTATATACACTCACAGAATCTAACACACCCGATCATCACGTGGTGCTTCGAAACAACGAGCTTTAGAAACGGTGCTTACTAAGGATGAACACTTAAAAAACTTGAAATTTTGTGCTTGATGGATCATCTTATAATTCTACCATCGCAAACTAAGCAATACAAGATGCATAAAGGATTAACATCACATGCAATTCATAATATGTGATATGATATGGCCTTTCTTCTTATGCTTCTGATCTCCATCTTCAAGCACGAACATGATCTCCATCATCACCGGTATGGCGTCAAGGTCAATGGCGTCGTTTCATGGTTGTCGTCCACTAGCTTAAACTATTACAACTACTTTGAATAGACACGCAGGTCTTAACGGAATTTAAAAGACAACCATATGGCTCCTGCCGGTTGCCAACTTACAATAAGGAACATTGCATACATCATATATAATCACAATCATGGCCATATCACATCACAGCACACCCCTGCAAAACAAAGTTAGACGCCTCTAATTTTCTTTGCATATTTTACGTGGTTTGGGGATTTCAATATGTGTCGTTCTAACTTACAAACAAGAACCACAACGTTGATGTTTGAACTATCAAGTGCCCGTTGTAAATTGAATCTATACTATGATGGGAGAGACAGACACCCACAAAGCCACTTATGCAATACAAGTTGCATGTTGAGCATGGAGCAAGTCTCATGAACGATGTCATGTAAGGTTAGCCTGGGCCGCTTCATCCCATCATACCGCAAGATGCAAAGTACACAAAAGGCAATTGATAAAAAAAGCACCACCGCCCACAATGACCATTGTGTTCTACTCCTGCAACAGATCTACATATAGATACGGCTCTGATACCACTGTAGGGGTTCGTAGCATGGAAAACAAAAAATTTCTAACGCACGCACACAAACAAGCCAAGATCTATCTACTAGATTGTAGCAACGAGTCGATAGAAGCACTCACCCTCGAAGATTCCAAAGCGGTTAACGAGAGAAGATTCTCGTGGGTGATGTAGTCGTGCACTTGTCGATCTCAAGATCGCATAGACGATCCTTCCGACGCTGCATTTCGGCAGCGCTTCCGCAGTCGGTCACACGTTCGGTACTCGATGAAGACCTTCCTCTCCCTTGTTCCAGCAGGCAACAGAGGTTGTAGTTCTCCCCTCACGATTCCGGCATCACGACGGCGTGGTGTCGGAAGTAGAGGGATATCCCGCAGGGCTTCGCCTAAGCCGGATGCGAGTTATGGTGGTTTAGGGTTTCCCGGAGATCTAGGGTTTAGATGACCGGGAGGAGGAGGAGGTGTCGGCGGCGGCTAGGGCGACGGCGACGAACCGGCGGCGGCGGCGCGGGTGTGTGGGGAGGGCTTGGCTCTTGTTGTGTTGGGGCAGTCCTCCCCCTCTATTTATGAGAGGGTGGGGCAGCCTTGGGAGGGGTGGGTTTGAATCCAAACCGAAACCCAAGTTGGATTGAGAGAAGTACTTGTTTCTTCTACCACTAGGAAACCATTGTCCAGTTTGACTTTTCAAACTTCCCCTTTGACTTTCAATTTAGAGCTTTATTTCTCTCTTGCAAATGCCAACACCAAGTGACCTAGGATATGATCCAATCATTCCACATATCCATGACACATTCATGGACCATTCCCCTTCCGGACCGGTGAACCTTCTAGACCCTTCTAGAACCTCTCCGATGAAATCATCAGAAACTTTCCCGAACTCCGAAATAGGACTCTCCTTATATGAATCTTATTCTCCGGACTATTCCGGATCTCCTCGTGATATCCTGGATCCCATCCGAGACTCCGAACAATATTCGGTATCCCTACTAACATTCCATATCTACTAAACAACATCAAATCCTTAAGTGTGTCTCCCTACGGTTCGTGAATTATGCGGACATGACCGAGACACTTCTCCGATCAATAACCAATAAAGGAATCTGGAAATTCATATGGCTCCCACATATTTCTACGATTACTTTGTGATCGAATTAACCACTTACATACGATACCAATTTCTCTTTGTCTCATGATAGTTTACTTATCCGACGTTTCGATCATCGATATCTCTGCATACCTAGTTCAACCTCGTTACCGATAAGTACTCTTTTCTCATTACCGTGATATGTGATCCCTTGTGATCCAGTCACATGCTTGCAAGCTAATTGGATGAAATTCCACCGAGAGGGTCTAGAGTATATCAATCTGTCATATGGATGGACAAATCCCACTCTTGATCCATGTGCCTCAACCCATACTTTCCGAACACTCAATTCCACCTTTATAGCCACCATGTTACGGTGTGGTGTTTGATGTCATCAAAGCATCCTTCCGGTGATGGTGATTAACATGATCTCATGGTCGAAGGAATTAGGTTACTATGTATCAGAAAGCTTATAGCAAAAGAACTATTGAAATGACTTGATCTTTATGCTACGCTTATCTATAGGAGTATGTCCATCATACCATTCTCCTAATGATATGATCTTGTTATTAATAACATCTCAATGTTCATGATCGAGAAAATACGATCATCTATTAATCAACAAGCTAGTATTATAAAGAGGCTTTACTAGGGACTCTAATTTAGTTTACAAGTCACACAAGTATTAATGTTTCCGGTTAATACTATTATAGCATGAATGTAAAAATTTATCATAAACACAAAGATATAATAATAACCAATTTTATTATTGCCTCTAGGGCATATCTCCAACATTTCCAACCTCTCTGCTTGTGCTGCCACCGTAGTCTACTCCATACCGAGCGTCGACGTGCACCGGAAAACGGGAGAGCAGGTATCCAGAACCACTCATGCTTGCGATCATGTACGGGAGAGGACGAATAAGATTTTTGGGAAGTGCTCTACACGACTGCTCATGCTCTTCATCACGGCTCGTGTTTCATGGAAGATCTACATGACTTCGTAATCAGTACGTTCGACGACATCAATGCCTTCTTCGTATGGATGTTGTTGCGTTTACAATGCTACTATTAATATTGATCAATACATCTAGTATGTTCGTTTTACACATGTTATTAGCGATTTTTTTCATGCTTAATATTCTAGAAGTAATCATGAAAATTATGCCTAATATTCCAACAATCCAAAAACCTTACTATAGGAAATTTCATGAGTTAAATATGGGACATTTGGCCGATACATTGAAGGAACTTCGCCACAAATCTCAAGCATAAGAGACAAGGGATATCAGTTGAAAACCTGATAGTGCCTCTTGATGTTGAGGAGAAGGCTCGGGCTAAGGACACTTCTGAGAAAAGAGGCGAGGATCAGTCTACATGGTGCAAAATAAGACCTTCATAAAGAACAAAGGAAACTATAAGCCCTCCTTCAACAAGCCTAAAAGACTACAACCTTTAAGAAAAAGAAGAAGAAGCCGAACATGGCCGAGCTAGGTCGCTATACCTATGGAGAGCTTAGACACTTTTCCAAGGACTGCTCAGAACGTGCAGATAGAGGGAAAAGTGGGAAGAATGTCCATCGTGACCGCTAGCAACACGGATGGGTACGGTAATTTATTTGCTGTTCTTTCTGTGTTTCAATTGGTGGATTGATATTGGTGCTAATGGGCATATGTGTGCTGACATATGTATGTTCACTTCTTATCAGGTCGCTCAGGATTGGGTGAGCATTTCACCCAATCCCCACATTTCCCCAATTTTCCACACTTTTCCCTTCATTTATCAAACCCATGTGGTAACTAGGATTTATGGGATTGGAGGGGATGTAATAGGATTGAGATCAAACAATAAAAAACAGAACTTTACACCTACAACATGAAAATGTACATAGCCACTCAAGTAAAAATTCATCATTTCCAATAAATAAAGAAATACGAACACATCAGCTGAATGTCTTGCAAAATTTCCATACACTGCAAAAGAAACTTGCTGGTTAACCATCTCATGACATAGACTACAAGAACACATGATAATCTATATGATCAACAAGCTGGAGTTTAAATATATCATCAACATCTACTCAATATAGCCCGAAGTATGGCCTCAAATATTACATCAGGTTACCCTCATGTCAAATGCCAGTTCTTGAAGAAGCAAACAAGTGATGATGGGATTATTCTTTCCAAGCTCCAGACAAATGATGTCATTAACACCAACCTATTAAACAAGGCAACATATACAAGTTAGGACTTATTTATTTCTTTTTGTAAAGATACACTATTTCCAGTCCAAAACCAGAAAACTGTAGTGGCGAGTTTGCAATATACAATACTGAACCATAGAGAAATTAACACAATAGATCCATAAGCAATAGCAAAAGTGTATTTCAAAAATGGTAGGAGAGCAAGATAGAGGCCATTGTATATCTCAAACACTATTTAACTAGGAGGTCCCATGTATAACTACATATATGAAAGCTAAGCAGTTCAGGGATCTATTAGGCATGCCAAATCATCGAATTTACTGTAGATGTCAACAGTGTCTCGCATCTACAGTAAACGCACGTCGCCTTTTTTCCCGGCACCTAATTAATTGCGGTGGAAACATCCAGTGGAAGGGTCCCATCGACTCCTGCCATCACCGCTTTGACACAACTGTGGAGTAGAAAAATCCCAAACGCCTTCCGCTGTCCTCGCCTCGCCGGCTCTGTCGCCTCGGGCCAACCGCCCCAATTCTCTGGTCTTCTCTCGCCTGCTTCCTCCTCTCCATGGTCGCCGCCCACATCGTGCCCCTGGGCCGGCGCCCTTCTCTCCCGCCGTGTCGATGCTAGCCCGAAACGCTGCTCCCATGTGTTTCGCCGACTGAGCGGCCGGATTGGTGTGGTGTGGGGGTCGTGCCTCGCCGCCTCAGGAGTTCTTCGCACGGCACCACTGGAGAGCTCGCACTCGTGGAGGGTAGCATCTGTAGATGTCGACCATGGTCCTACGCATCGACTCGGCCGTGTGCACCTCGGAGACGTCAAAGGTAACCTGGGATTCCTGGGTTTATTCCGTTCTCTCCTTTCCCCTTCTATTCATCTACTCTTTTGTGTATGTGGTTCTGCAGGTTTGTGAACTCTGGTTGTTTTGGTGGTTCTATGAGGATGCGTACTGGCCTGGGATTGGTCTGGTTGGAGTTTAATCTGCGCCATCTCCTTGCTGATTTGTTTCTCTTCCATGAATCGGTGATTAGAGTTTGTTGATGGTGTCATATTTTTTTTTAAGGAAAGCATGCTGACTCTTTTGCAGTTTGCTGCAACGATTTGCACTGTGTTCACTCTCCAAAAGAGCAACTCTGATAAAGCATAGAGCCGTCACAGTGAATGTCACCCCCACCCCTCTAATCGAACGCTGCCAATGTTGGATGATTTCCAACTGATCTCCAACTATACGTTGCCATTCTTTTAACTTAGTTTGTGTTTATTTATGAAAGATCTCTAGGATTGGCTTACTATTCCTTCCTTATTGATATCTATTTTTTCTAGATATGAGTATCCGGATCACCAGATATATTTCTTTATTCGGTCTTCACAGTGAGTTGAAGATAACCTTTATCTAGAGATTATATGTGAAATGCATGTAAGTAATTCTCTTGCAGACGATTCCTGCATTATATGTAAATCTGATGACTGATAATTTAATTTTCTAGGGACCGGTAAATGGCCCAAGTGGAGGAGTTACGCACTGCAATTGTCTTAACATGTAAGTTTAGATGCAAGCAGCATCCACATATATGAATATGGGGGATCTCTCACCGAAAAAGCCATAAGCAGATTGGTAAGGGTGTCGAGCCTAAAATCCTTTCGATTGCCTCACTGACTGTACTGTCGTGATAGCTCTGAGAGAAGAATAAATGTTGTTTTGTTTTTCAACTTAAGGTTAACCGTGATCATTACTTTGTGGTCTTGGTAGAATGACATGCTACTTCTGCCGCTTTGAACTGATTGACGCAATTTTACATAAAGATGACGGGTTATTGTGAGGTGCTTCTGTTGTGTTGGAGTTTTGTGCATGGTACATAGCTGGATGATTTTGGTTCGTATGGAAGATGTATAGCTGCTAGGTCATGTACTATGGTTTTTTAATTTTCACGGGGTGTGCAATGAATGCTTGGTCTATCTATTTGTTAACTTTGTAGGTAGCGCCACTATACATGGATAATGTACAATATTGCCATGGATACACAATATCCTACTGCAGTTTATATTTCTTATTTTGCACTCTGATTTTCACTGTTATTCGACGTCACTTTCAAGGTTTTTAAGCGATGTAGTGCCAATGTTTACTCAACTCTTAGTGTTTAGTACGAGGCTAATATTTGTATTCTAATGATAGATTCTCATGAGCATTCTACTGATACATGATCTGGAAATGTGATACATGATCTAGAAATGCATGAGATTCAACTCTCTCATGAGCATTCTATTGATACATGATCTGAAAATGCATGAGATTCAACTTTCAATAACGGAAAGTTGATAACCTTTTTATTGTAATCATTCATTGGATTATAATAGATGAATCTTCCTCATGTTTTTGTAGTATGACGGGGACTCAATCATCCATGTCTATCCCTCATTTTTTTCTCTACCTCCTTCCCCTCGATCTGGTCTCTTCCCTCTCATCTTTTATGCTCCTTTCTAAGTTCAGCCAAGTGGATATCAGTAGATCACCGTAACGCTATTTTTTCCTTCGACTCACTGTAATTTTTTTATTTCAATCCCATAGAAGTGCCAAACACACAAGAAAGTTTGCAGGATCTCTCGTGTTGTTCTTTACTAAACCTTCAGTCTTTCCCCATCCAAAAATATTTGCATTGATTAGATCATATCAAATCAGTGTTAATGTTAATTTGATCTGCAGTCCTTGAGGATGAAGGCCATATCACATCCAATTTGATCCTTGAAAGACCCTGGCCACAACGGGAGGTAAGTCTGCTCTTCATTCACATCCAGTCTATCTTTGGAAGCTGGAATAGTTGATGCACGTGGACGATCAGCACCAGGTTCTTTTGCTTTCCACTTAATTTTTTCTTCTATTTTGTTTTTTCGCAATTCTTCCATTTACCAAGAAGCTGCATAAACATTACTTATGTATCTTCTCGATAGGTATGTTGCTATCTCCATAATTTTATTAAGCATTACTACATATTAACCTGACATGTAGTAGCATTGTGAGGTAATTTTGGAAGTATATCAATCAGTCCTCTGCTATGTATCATCAGTTCCAACTTCTGAATGACCAATTCATAGATCATTGGAAACTATCCTGGAGATACCTAAGAGAAGCGTATTGGTGTCACTATGCAAATTTGGCCACTACATGATTTTCTTATATTTGACAGTAAATACATGTCAATCTGATATTTTTATTTAGTATTCATACGATATTTTTATTTAGTGTTCATACGAGTATAGAGCCTCTATTGCATGCAACTAGATAGGCGCATTGGCAAAATATTCTTCTCTGTTCTTCCTTTTTATACATATCTAATTGGATCCTCGCTGGTTGTACATCTAGCGTATACACCACAATTCATTTCGAGCATATAGTTAAATTGAATTCGTTGTTTTATCTTGACGAGTAAATGTTGATTCCTCAACAAGCCGTTGGTCCAAAAAATCCACTACAGTGAAGACAGTCTAAATATTTAAAAGAAGACATTGTTGAACTCCTATCTAAAATCTATATTTTAAGATTTACAGCAACATTTGAAAGGGCAATCATATTAGAAATTTTTGTGTGCCTTACGACATTACGGATCCATATATTAAATGAGAATTACGATATTGTTATTTCAGGAGAAGAAATTATGTTCGCTTCTACGAACTCTCAGAATGTGCCGATAGAGGTTCTTGAGGTGGAAGTTCTGAAGTTATACTGTTAATTCAAGAGAAGAAATTATGTTCCTTTCTAGCAAATCTGAAAATGCGCTGACATAGGTTCTTGAGGTGAACGTTCCGAAGTTATATTGGTGGAAATGATCCTGCAGTTGATTATGTTAGATCACTATTTAGGGCAGATCCAGTACTACCAAGTGAGAATTATTTGTCGTTGCCAGCCTTTTAACCCAGCAAGAAATACGTGAGGTGATGCAAATTTTATGAGGCAATGAACACATGTTTGACCTGACAAATTTCTAGCTGGCTTTATTTTACGTTTTACATCTGCTAATTGAAAATTTGTAATCATGTTTTCTTCTTTGTATATTTTTTTTTGGTGTGACCATACCGTACATACATATATACAGAAGAAAAATTGTACAATGTTGTTGTAGTTTGCTGTCACTGCTTCATAAGTACTCAACCTAGCCAGCACATAGCGAATTGTTCTTTTTGCCTCTGAAGCCCTAACTACGGATACAACATTGCACTAGAATTGTAAGATTAAAAAAGATCCAAGGGCGCGGCGTGTCGCCGCGCCATGTTCCCTAGTCAAAATTTGAAGGGAATAAGTCAACAACAAGCAACGGGGATCAAATAAAAACAGCACCCTCTAATTTGCACTGACATGGAAAAACATTCAAAGAACTTGATCTAATCCAGAAGCTATGATGATATCAAAAACAAGTCTAGTATATTTGGTAATGACGATTCTATAAGACAGCTGAAATGAAGTACAGGACAAGGAGAACAAGTACATGCTACAATGACCACTAAGAAAAGGAATGAAAGAAGGAATTATGTGTAACACCCAAAGCATGCATTTGAATATAGCGTGAGATTGAGAAGCAAAAAATCTGTAAATACGTTTGGTGAAAGTGCAATGTTGGTAATAGTAAAAACATAAACTCCTCTGTCATCTTCCTCTCTCCTCTTCTTAATTCGCTCTAGCTTGTGGATTCATTTAGCACTAAAAAATAGCAATTAAGGGAAGACAATAAGATTTAAAGAGCCAACAAGTATGATTACACAATAAGTAGAAGTAGTAAATGTAATTCATACCGAAATCTGGTGTGCTCACAGGATCCAACGAGGGTGGCGGTTCGTCGACTCCTACTATAATCCAAGGGGCACGTATCTATCATAAAACAACAATGAATAGATCAGACACAAGTATGACATGAACAGATCAGAGACATACTACCAAATTAATTGACTTGAGACGAGCAAGCTGAGGATAAAACCGTTCTTGTGCTGATGCTAATTCATACAATAAGTTGTGTAAATATAAAGGAGAATCAAGTGACTTTGTGCTGATGCTAATTAAAAAAATATGTACACTACGATTCCCACATCAAAGCTTTGATGTAACCTTTAACCGCAGCATAATAATGGTGATCGATTACTAGACCAACATATAATATCTTTATAAGCATAAGCTTTCAGACTAGAAAACTAGGAACAACATGCAATGACATATCAGTACAGCTTAGAACAGACATCCCTATTAGTCAAAGGAAAGTAGGTAGGTAACTGCTTTCATATGAGCCATAATAAAACCCATCAAACTTTATTTTTTTCTACGAATGAGTATGATTTTGAAAGGGTGACATATTTTTAGCAAAAACTGTACTAGAACTATTAGAATGTAAGCTCAGAACATGTATAGTGTCTCTCAGTTTCCCGTATTATTTATGAGTGTATCACAAACCAATACTACCAGCATAATTAATTACTAAGCACTGAAAAAGACAATCAAATCAATAACTTGGAGAGAGAAAAAATCTTTTACTTTTGAAACATCTAATAAACTAAGCCTTAATCAATCAAGTTAGCATCTGGCATCGACATGACAACTTAGTCACTATTGTCTAACCACCTGTTACTGTGATAGTACCAAGAGATATCTAATACCCCCACTTCGTCACATCTTGACCATTAACCAAACTATCGGACGGTGTTGGACAAAAGTTTTTATAGATGACGCGCATATAGATGGCGATCTATGGCACCTACCTATAGCTGGTTGGATTAGGTGCACGACTACACTGATGGCGATCGAGGGCTTACTGCAGACGCAAGTATGCACACTACTCAGACTCATTTGCAGATCAGATCAGAGTAGAACCTTTTTTAAAATATGCCTAATCATGCAAGGGGTGATCATTACCTGGACGTCGTGCTCATTGGATCCAATGACCTCGCCAAGAATCAGACTGGGGATGACGCGATTGACAGAAGACGAACATCGGCAGCAACAAATCCTAGAAACAAGGGGATGAGGGGAGGAGCCACGGGAACTAACCGGAGAGAAGGGCCTGCCCTGTTTGATGGAGGCGTCCGTCAGTGGCGTCCTCAGTCCGGCGTCCTCGCCGTCGCCTCCAGTCCACGCTGTCGTCGTCGCCTCTCTTCCCCGACAAAACGCGTGGTCTGTGTCGCGTGTGGAAATCCCCGGATTTGTTGGGTTCGGTGGGGGATCTGCGGGGATGGGCCGGTATAATACTTACAAATAACCGGAAGTAAACGGGCCTACGGGGAAGAGCGGAGATTACCGAGTGGGCCAGGAAAATACTTGTCCAATTCGAAAAATATCGGACAAGTAAACGAGGCCTAATGGGAAATAGATCACATGCTTTTGTTCATGGTGTTGGCACAGTGGATCTAAAGTTTACTTTCGGAAAGACCGTGCATCTCAGGAACGTGCAACATGTCCCTACTATGAACAAGAATCATGTTAGTGGCTCCCTTCTATGCAGAGATGGGTTTAAGGTTGTTTTAGAGTCTAATAAAGTTGTTGTTTTGAAACATGGACAATTTATTGGTAAAGTTTATGAGTTTGGAGGCTTGTTTTGGTTTTCACTTTCAGAGTTTTGTAATAAATCCGTGAATCATATTTGTGGTGGTGTTAATGATGATACCAGTGTTTGACATTCTCGTTTATGTCACATTAATTTTGGTTTCATGTCTCGGATGTCCAGTATGAGTTTAATTCCGAATTTCACTATTGTCAAAAGTTCTAAGTACCATAGTTGTGTGCAATCAAAGAAACCTCGAAAGGCTCACAAGGTTGCCGAAGAGAGAAACTTGGCACCTCTAGAACTCATACATTCTGATCTATGCAAGATGAATGGTGTGTTGACAAAAGATGTAAAGAGATATTTC
Organism: Avena sativa; assembly: GCA_916181665.1. Lineage (NCBI taxonomy): Eukaryota > Viridiplantae > Streptophyta > Magnoliopsida > Poales > Poaceae > Avena > Avena sativa. The sequence goes on along the minus strand of OV702285.1, from coordinate 142,782,087 downwards.
ATGATGTTGATTGATGATGCTACTAAATAATACTATGTTTACTTGTTGCAAACTAAAGACGAGGCTTTAGAGCACTTTAAAATTTATATGGCCGAAGTTGGAAAGAAACTAGATATAAAGATCAAGCGTCTTATCGGATTGTGGTGGTGAGTATTTTCCCAAAATATTTGACGAATTCCATGAGGAACATGGTATTATTCATAAGAGTATACCTCCTTACTCGCCCCAATCAAATGGGGTTGCTGAGAGGAAAAACCACATGCTAACTGACTTGTTGAATTCATATTAGCCACTACTGGTTTAGCAAAGGCATGGTGGGGGAGCCTTGTTGACTTCATGTCATGTCCTGAATAGAGTTACAAACAAGAATGAAGAAAACAAACCTTATGAGGAGTGGGATGGGAGAAAACCACCACTTTCGTACTTGCGCACTTGGGGGGTGTTTGGCAAAGGTCAACATATCTATTCCTAACAAATGCAAGCTCGAACCTAAGATAGTGGATTGTATCTTTCTAGGATATGATCCACACAGTGTAGGCTATAGATTTTTAGTGGTTAAATCTAAGGTACCTAGTATGCATGTTATTACTATAATGGAATCTCATGATGCGATATTCTTTGAGAATATGTTTCCTATGGAAGATATGCATAACATTTTAGTAGAATTTCTTCTAAACTATTTCCTGAATCTAGTACATCTATTGAGAATTCTGAAAAACCACATGAGAAAGTCCTTGAGAAGGATGACGATGAACCTCCCACGAGGAGTAAGAGACAGATGATTGCAAAATCCTTTGGTAATGATTTCATCGTGTACCATGTGGACGATACTCCTAGATCCATTTCTAAGGCATATGCATCTCTAGATGCAGATGATTAGAAAGAAGCTGTCCAAAATGAGATGGACTCGATTCTTTATAATGGAACTTGAGAATTATCAGAATGTCCCTATGGTTGTAAACATGTGGGTTGTAAGTGGGTGTTCAAGAAGAAGCTAAGTCCTAATGGTACTATTGAGAAGTACAAGGCATGACTTGTAGAAAAGGGCTACACATAGAAAGAAGAAGATGATTACTTTGACACATAATCACCTGTCGCTAGACTGACCACCATTCGAGTACTACTGTCCCTAGTTGCCTCTTATAGTGTTCTCGTTCATCAAATGGACGTGAAGACATCTTTCCTTAATGGGGAGTTGGAAGAGGATATATATATGGATCAGTTGGATGGGTTTGTGGTAAAAGGTGAAGAGACAAAGGTGTGCAAGTTGTTAAAAAATTTATATGGCCTGAAACAAGCACCTAAGAAATGGCATGAGAAGTTTGATAGAACTCTACTTTCTGCTCACTTTGTCATTAATGAGGCTGATAGGTGTGTTTACTATCGCCATGGTGGGGTGATAGCGTTATATTATGTTTATACATGGATGATATTCTGATCTTTGGTATAAACATGAAAGTTATAAATGAAGTCAAGTCTTTCCTGTCAAATAGTTTTGATATAAAAGATCTGGGAGAGGCTGATGTGTGATTCTGAACATCAAGCTTATTAAGAACGAGAATGGGATTACTTTACCACAATATCATTATGTTTAAAGGTATTATGTTGATTTGGCTTTATTGATGGCAAGACTTCTCTAATGCCTTATGATCCTAGTTTGACATTACGAAAGATTAGGAAGGAACCAATAGGTTAGTTGAAATATTCACAAATTGTTGGTTCTCTCATGTACTTAACAAGCGCTACAAGACCCGATATCTCTTTTTCTATGAGTAAGTTGAGTATGTTCATGTCTAACCTGGGTATTAATCATTGGCATGCACTTGAAAGGGTCATGTGCTATCTATGTAGTACAATGAGCTATGGGATTCAATATTCAGGGCACCCTGTTGTGCCTGAAGGATATAGTGATTCCAATTGGATCCACTTGTGCCAAGCATATACTCCACTTTTGATAGTTGGTGGAGATTGTCCCCCATCAATGATGAAACATCATTCGCACATTGTCACTCTTGTTCCGTGCATCGAAGTACTCCTTCATCCTTCTCTAATAGTTATCTTTCGGTTACTTTGTTCCCATGGCCATATCTAACCCAATCCATGCCAACAAAATCAACTTGTATTATGCAACAGTGTAGATTAATTTAACGTTCTTCCCCTTAGAGCCTCATCGAAGAAGATCTTTTACTAACAACCAATTTTATTTTTGGGCGTTGCTTGATACGTCGTAAACGTATCTATAATTTTTGATGTTCCATGCTTGTTTAGTATCCACTTTGCTATGTTTTGTCTACACTTTGAGGTATTTTTATACATTTTATGGGACTAACCTATTAACAAGATGCCATAGTGCTAGTTGCCCGTTTTCTGATGTTTTTGGTTTCAGAAAAGCTAGTAAGGAAATATTCTCGGAATTGGACGGGACAAAAGCCAAAGTCAATATTTCACCGAGGAGAACACATAGACCGAAGGGCGACCGAAGGGGAACCACAGGGTGTCCACACCCCCCCACGCGCGGGCCCACCCTAGGTCGCGCCTGGGAAGGGTGTGGGCCCCCTGGCCGCCCTCCTGCCTCGCCTCTTCGCCTATATAAACCCCCTGATGCCAAAATCCTAAGCACCCGATCAGATCTCCACGAAATAATATGTAGCCGCCGCCACCATCGTCCCTAGATAGGAGGGATCTGAAGCTCTTCCGGCACCCTGCCGGAGGGGAGAGATCATCCCGGAGGCCTTCTTCATCACCATGCCAGCATCCGGTATGATGCGTGAGTAGTTCCACCTTGGACTATGGGTCCATATAGTAGCTAGATGGTTGTTTCTCCTCCTTTGTGCTATCATGTTTAGATCTTGTGAGCTCCGTTCATGATCAAGATCATCTATTTGTAATCATGCATGTTGTTTTTGCGGGGATCCGATGGATATTGAGATTACTATGTCAGATTGAATAATGATTCTATTTTGTCTTCTTGATTATTGATTCTATCATGTCTGTGTTGTTTGAGATCTTGCATGCTCTCCGTTTCTAGTAGCTATCTTGGCCAAGTAGATGCTAGTGACTCCAAGAGGGAGTATTTATGCTCGATAGTGGGTTCATGCCTCTATTGAATCTGGGGAAGTGACAGAAATCTCTAAGGTTGTAGATGTGTTGTTGCTACTAGGGAGAAAACAACGATCTCTTGTTCATGGAACAATTGTATTGTTTACTTTACAGACATTGCTTAAAGCAGTTATCCGTTACTTGCAACTTAATACTGGAGGGGGTTCTGATGATAACCTGAAGGTGGATTACTAGTCATAGATGCAGTTGGATGGAGGTCTATGTATATTGCTGTAATGCCCAATCAAATCTTATAGGATCATGAATTTCTAGTATTGCATTGTTATCCCTTGCTCAGTCCTGTTAATTGCCCCGCTGTAATTTGGTTACCCAGCATGTTATGTTATTTATCTTAAGAAGAACACCTCTAGTGAACTGTGGACCCCGGTCCAATATTTACCATTATTACATCATCCACTGTTACTGTTTACTTTCTGCAAGCAATCATTACCTTCCACACCATACGTTTAACCCTTTGTTTTCAGCAAACCGGTGAGATTGACAACCTCACTGTTTGTTGGGGCAAAGTCTTGAGTTTGTGTTGTGCAGGTTCCAAGTTGTTAGCAACACCTTGGAGTCGTTTCCTTCCTCCTTGATACGTCGGAAATGTATTTATAATTTTTGATGCTCCATGCTTGTTTAGTATCTACTTTTCTTTGTTTTGTCTACACTTTGAGGTGTTTTTATATATTTTCTAGAACTAACCTATTAACAAGTTGCCACAGTGCCAGTTGCCTGTTTTCTTTTATTTTTGGTTCCAGAAAGGCGGAAAATCAATATTCTAGGAATTGGACGGGACAAAAGCCAAAGTCAATATTTTACCGTGGGCGACACGAAGCCAGAAGACGAGACGCCATAGGGTGGCCAGACCCCCGTAGGCGCGGGTGGGGCCACCCCGCACCTAGGTAGGGTGTGCCCCCCTGGTGGCCCTCCTGGCTCGCCCCTTCGCCTATAAGAAGCCCCCGATGCAGAAACCCTAGGCACCCGATCAAAACTCCGCGGAACCTTCTATAGCCGCCGCCACCATAGTCCCTAGATAGGGGGCATCTAAAGTTCTTCCAGGCACCCTGCCGGAGGGGAGATCATCCCAGAGTCCTTCTTCTCCGGTATGAAGCGTGAGTAGTTCCACCTTGGACTACGGGTCCATGTAGTAGCTAGATGGTTGTTTCTCCTTCTTGTGCTTTCATGTATAGATCTTGTGAGCTCTATTCATGATCAAGATCTAATCTATTTGTAATCATGCATGCTGTGTTTGCAGGGATCCGATGGATATTGAGATTACTATGTCAGATTGATTAATGGTTTTGTCTATTTGATTCTATCATGTCTATGTTGTTTGTGATCTTGCATGCTCTCCGTTGTTAGTAGATGTCTTGGCCAAGTAGTTGCTAGTGACTCCAAGAGGGGGTATTTATGCTCGATAGTGGGTTCATGCCTCTAGTTTCCAAGGAAAGTGACAGAAATCTCTTCGATTGTAGATGTGTTCTTGCCACTAGAGAGAAAACAACGGTCTCTTGTTCATGGAACTGAGCATGGCAGTTGTCTGTTGCTTGCAACTTAATAATGGAGGGGGTTCGGATGATAACCTGAAGGTGGACTTCTAGTCATAGATGCAGTTGGATGGGGGTCTATGTATATTGTTGTATTTCCCAATCGAATCTCATAGGATCTTTTTGTCTAGTATTGCATTGTTATGCCATGCTCAGTTACTATCAATTGCCCTGCTGTAATTTGTTTACCCTTCATGTCATGTTGTTTATCTAAGGAGAGCACCTCTAGTGAACTATGGACCCCCGTTCCAATCTTTACCATTGATACATCTTCCACTATTACTTGTTTACTTGCTGCACACCATCATCTTCCACACCATACGTTTAATCCTTTGTTACAGCAAACCGGTGAGCTTGACAACCTCACTGATTCATTGGGGCAAAGTCTTGAGTTTGTGTTGTGTAGGTTTCCACGTTGCTTGCAACACCTTTGAGACGTTCCCTTCCTCCTACTGGTTCGATAACCTCGGTTTCTTACTGAGGGAAAAATTGCTGCTGTGCTCATCATACCTTGCTCTTGGGGTTTCCAACGAAGCGTCCCACGACAGTGCTGGGCGCCATCAAGCTCTTTTCTGGCGCCGTTGCTAGAGAGGCTAAGGATGTCTTCACTTTGTTTACTTTGTTTTTAGTGTGCTCAGTTTCTTTTGCTTGGTTTAGTTTGCCTCTTTTTATCAAAAACTCAAAAAAAATAGTTTAGTTTGGTTTGCTTTCTCTTTTCAAAAACACAAAAAAATTACTTCCTGCTCTAGCTGCTGCTGTTTTTGGTTTGCTCCACTTTGCCAAAATAAACTCTGCTGAGAACACCAAGTTGTGTGACTTCACTAGCACAAACAACAATGATTTCCTTAGCACTCCTATTGTTCCACCTGCTCCTAATGCTACCTTTTATGAAATTAAGCCTGCTTTGTTGAATCTTGTGATGATAGAGCAATTTTCTGGTGCTAGTTCTGATGCTGCTGCTTCCCATCTCAATAATTTTGTTGAACTTTGTGAGATGCAAAAGCATAAGGATGTCGATGGAGATATTATTAAGATCAAGCTGTTTCCTTTCTCCTTGAGAGGGAAAGCTAAAGAATTGTTGCTATCCTTGCCTAGAAATAGTATTGATTCTTGGACTAAGTGCAAAGATGCTTTTATTGGAAAGTACTATCTTCCTGCTAAGATTATATCTATGAGAAGTGATATTATGAAATTTAAACAACTTGATAATGAACATGTTGCTCAAGCTTGGGAAATAATGAAATCTTTGGTTAAGAATTTTCCCACTCATGGACTCACTGCTTGGATGATAATCCAGACTTTTTATGCAGGTTTGAACTTCTCTTCAAGAAACCTGTTGGATTAAGCTGCTAGAGGTACCTTTGTGGGCATCACTTTAGGTGTTGCAACGAAACTCCTTGATAATATGATGGTTAATTACTCTGAATGGCACACTGAGAGAGCTCCACATGGTAAGAAGGTAATGTAACATCCCAAAAATCATGATTTCAAAGTGTGCATATCATTCATGCATTCATAATCATTTTAGGATCATTTTCAAATGAGATTTCAAAAACAGAAGCATTTGTTGTTTATTATTTTATGTAAGCAAGGCAATGGCCTTATTGCTACTCTCTATTATGAGAATAGTTGTTTTAACCAGAAAAGATTTGAACATAGGATTGATTGATATTTCCAAAGCTTGGTTAAAATTTTCAAAACAAAATATGAATTCAAAACCATTCTTATGCCTATTGAAAATAATTAATTAAGACATTATTTTATTTTTAAATTCAATGGGCCAATATAATTTTGAGTGAACAGCAATGTTCCACACTCAAATATGTGCAAGTTTCACTTTACAAAAATCCAGAATAAGTTTGAATTCAAACTCATGTGAAATCATTTGAAAAACATTCCTGAAAATCAAATTAGAAAAAGAAAAGGGAAAAGGAAAAAAATAAAAATAGGCGCTGCACTTTGAGCCCAGCACCAGAACCGGCCCAAAAGCCCACCCGGGCCATTTCCCCCTCTGCCCCCTCTCTCACCCGCGCGAAACCTACCCCACAGCCACTGACACTAGGCCCTGCACCACGTCAGCATCGTGTCCCCCAAACCTCGCGCCCAGACGCCGTCGTCGCTCTTTTCCTTCCCCATTCACTGCCACGATTGAAGCTTCTTAATTCCCATTGATTCACCGCGTGAATGCCGCCCCCGCTCTGGCTACTTAAACCCCTCCCCACTCCGCTCCTTTCCCCTCACTCACCAACCATAGAGCGCCACTAGGCTTTCCACAATCGAGCTCGTGCCGCCGCAGTACCGAGCATCTCCGGCGGTAAATTCCGGTGAGCACTCCCTGCCCCTTGCCTCCTAGTATTGCCAGTATGATCACTACAACCTTGTGCATCTTTTAACACCACTGGTGTGTGCTAGGGCCACCCAGAACCTGCCAACGTCGACGACTGCATGTGCCCGACGAAGCCATCAACTCCGTCGAGCTCCCCTGGTTAGTACTGACCGCTCCTTCCGCTCTCGTTGACACTCGCACACTCGCCTCATCTGTGCGCAGCTAACACACCCTTTCTCATGCCTTAGCGTGACCCGTAACGTCGCCACCGTCTTCAGCAGTACGCGCCCGACGACAGAAGCATCTCCGGCGAGCAATCCCTGACGACCCCGTGCGCCCCTCGACAAACGGCGACCACCTCGAGAACCAGCACGTCAAGGCGAGACTGGTGAGCTATTTCCCTCCCCCTATCACTTCCTGTAACGCCGGCTCCGCCCTCATCTGACCGCTCCGCCGCCAGCCACCGCCGCCAGCGCCGCTCATTTCTGGTTATTTGCTTTGGGCCGTTAGATCTCGATCTGACGCGTAAGATTAGAAGTAACCCGAAGGGGTACGAATCCATCTGAGCCGCTCAGATCTAATTAGATCCAACACTCCACGTAGCGCGATCCACGTGAATCGGTATCAGCGAATCCGAAGATGACGCGTGGCCTGTAGTTTGATTTAAAAACAGAATCATTTCTATTAGATGTTCAAACTTGCAAAATTCATAACTTTTGATCCACACATCTAAAGTTTTCAAATTTTATATCAATGGAATCAGGAAAAAGAATTCTATCCAACCATGCACTTTGTTTAATGAATTTCTTCTATAAAATTAGTTGTTTTTGCAGAGACATTTGTAGACTTATTTTGTGTATAAAAATTATATGGAAAATGTTTTAAAGGCCAAATTAAGTTTATTTGGTGTATAATTGTTTTGTTTATTGTTAAGTACTGTTTCACTTGTCTTGTTTGGTTTAGAAAAATCATCACATGGCATTTGCATGCATTCATATATTTTTTCTTGTTTATTTGATATGTGAATTTGGTGCTATCATTTTATGTGTAGATTTTGGTGCTAGTGGTGATTGTGACTGTGAGGATTGTTGTTACTCCCCCAACTACAAAGGCAAGTGGTGCTTCATACTTTTGTCCCAATATTTTGACTGTGCATTAGAAATATTTTGTATAGGACTTCCATGATAATTTCTGCTAAGTATCTATATGCTATGCTTGGGAAATCCTAGTAGTTGTAGAATTGTTAGAATTTTCTCTAAGTTAAAATACTTGCAATTGCCATGCTTAGCCTAGCTAGTAGCAACCAAGGGTGGTTTATATACACATTCTATGGAAAATATTTCTAAGCTTGGACTTATGTTTTGCTTAATAAAATAACTAAGTGAATGAAACACCTAGGTGGAATGGTAATTGCTTGGTGGATTTTGGTTGAGTGGTTACCAGGGCCCATTTTACAATGGTATACCCTGTGTATCTCACTTGTGGATTGCCACCCAGGAACAAAGGGATTTGAGATGCCAAATGTTAAGAAGCTTGTAGTGCAGCCACATGGTATTATGGGCTCTGCCTGGATCATATAGGTTGCAATAACTTATCCAAATGGACAGTTGGTGGTAGGGGATGATAGGTTTGGAGCGCGTCCATTTTGTTCTAAGGGAAGGCTTCTGAAAGGTCCTGTCTTGGTGAAAATCAAGTCTTGTGGGGAAAGTGCACCACCTCTGCAGAAGGAAGAAACTAAGTACTTAGTCGTGTCCCCGGTAATGGACAATTTGAGCATCAAGACATGGAAGCTATCAAGAATCTCCTCATCCCAATTTTCTAAGTTAAAACTTGTGGTTGAACAAGGGTGAGGTTCACCGATGTCTATTGGTGGTTCCTTGGGAGTTTTTGCCAAACAAAAACTTAGTGTTTTCAACTGATAGGTAAAACCTATTTTGAGCAAAGCAAGCCTAAGCTACACTTAGCCAAATTCATGTAGAAGCTAGATACTATTATTCTACTAAGGTATCACTTGCCAATACTATTCCAATGTATTGACCCACTATGGCTATAACTTGTGATGTTGCAGGTTACTCTGATGAGGATTAGGGTTATGAGTCTACACTCAACATGCTTGCCTGTGTCACATGAATATGAAGACTTTTATTTATATTGTTAAGTTAAACTCTTGTACTAGCCTATGGCTATGGAGTTGTAAAAGACTATGTTATCTCTGGAATGACGATGTAATAATGACCTTTGTTTCTGTGTACTTCATCTTAAACTGTGGATGCTAGCAATTGATCCAGGGACTAGCATTACAATCACAGGGACCTTTACCTTTACAAAGGTGGAGTCTTACAGATGGTATCAGAGAACTGTGTTGCCTGTAGGATTATGACCCTAGGATTGGATTGGAAACCACTAAGGAAAATTTTTCAACACTTTAAAAAATTTCCACACTTGTCTTTTTCTTCTCGTAAACTTTTCTAATCTTCTTTCTCATCTCTATTTGTAGATGAACTCCATCAACGAAGTCGTGATGAAGGGACCACTCATGACCATGACTTTGGAGTGTGAGACTGAATTTCCCAAGGCCCTCAAGAACCTTATGGTTACTATGGGGATACATGGTGCAGCTGTGTACAAAGGATTTCCTGTGATGGATGAAGGCGAAGAGTATTGGTGGGTGCAACTTCACTTGTACAAAAACAAGGAAGACAACCACAAGGAGTCAGGATACTGCATGGTCACCAACTCAGAAATGCACACAACATTCTTTGACTCTACAAGAAATGCAGCTTGGAATGCCATCAAGGAACTTGGTGATAGACTCAAGTGCAGAATGCTCAACACCCAAAATGACCTTAGAGAAGAAAAGAAGCGTACCCAGGACTTAGAGGCTGCTAACCAACGTCTAAGATAAGACATCATAGATTTGGCAATGGAATCATGTGATCAAGATCGACAGATTGCCTCTAGGGATGCCCTGATATCTAACTTGGCAAGTGACTGGGGTTTGTAATGGACTCCGTTAGTTGGACCACCACACTTATCGTTTTCCTTCCAAAAATTTGTCTAAGTTATGTTGAACCTTTGATGCTTGTAATGGATTTGTGTATGCCATGACTTGTGTGATTCTTGCAAAAGATGTGCTTATGATATTTTGTCTTGTGATTTTTCTCTATTTGATGTTGATTCTAACTTTTATCTATCTTATAAAAAATAGATGCCTAATGTTATTATCAACACGTCCGAGGAGTTCAAGGGAACTCGTTTTGGTACTCGTCTCATTGAGCTCACTAGTGTGCTCAACCTTCCACTTCCTAGCATCATGACACTTCCACTCACCAAGTTTGAGAGGAAGGACCTTTGGGGCTTCAGAGTCACTCAGCCGGGATGCCAGACAGAGCCAACCACGGAGACCATCACTTTCAAGCTGATGCATGATGACAAGGATAAAGGCTTAGATGTAGTCATGCAGGAGTTACTCGGGCGCCTGGTAGGGAGACACTCCACCGAGCTTAGAGGTCTTTACTTTCATCCCTTCGGGAGACGCAACGAGGAGGGTGAAGCTATAGAGTACGAGGATGATGCTAGAGAGACGATGGATCCGATTCGTCTGTACCTCCAGGATCTAGAGGGTCTTATTAGACACCTAGATACTGATAGGACCAACGTCATGCTTAGCAATGACGAGCTCCAGGTTCAGCTTCGTGAGAAGGACAAGCTCTTTGCGGAGCAAGACGAGATAGTCAAGGAAATGGAAGCCAAGTTTGAAAGCCAGGACAAGAAGTTCAAGAGCCAGGATAAAAGAGTCCAACACTACAAGAAATGTGCTATACAATGACCTTTTGAAAGTGACCCCGAAAGAAATCGTCATAAATTTATGACGATCTTGCTGCAGATGGTCATGAGCTGTTTGGGAGGGGAAAAGGATAGCAAATGCATGCCGATTTGGCTCAAAAACGTCTTAAATTGTTTACAAGAAATCGTCATAAGCTGGTGTGTACTGTTTGGGGCCTTGTTTGGAGCATACTACGACGATATAAAATCGTCATAGTCACTTATGACGCTATAATAACGTCGTAGTATGTTAAGCACTAGGATGACTGTGCTACCACCTCCTCAATGTGATCCACGTGTCGCTCTTACGTGGTATTTTTTTTTGGGAGAGGGGCTGTTAGTGTTAGTTGTGTGCTGGGGATTTTTTAAGTCGGGCCTGGGTGGGCCGATTATTTCAGGTCAGGCCCAACAGCTTCTTTGGCCTAGATAATATTGTTAGGCAAAAAAGATTTCCCTAGCTGGGGCTTGAACCCACGACCTAGCGATGTGAGGCAGCTGTCATAACCACTATGCTATAGTTGTGTTGTTGCAAATAATATAGAAACAACTCTATCTATACTATTACTATAACAGAACAGAACAGAACAGAACAGAACTGACCACACTGAATCGAACAGAACAGAACTTATCACACCGAACAAACTGTCAGACCACACTCCCTTCATGGTGACCGGCGGCGGCGGGGGCGACGCTGAACGGCGGACCGGCGGAGGGGCTGAGGCGGTGGTTGCCGGCGGAGGGGCTGAGGTGGTGGTGGCCGGCGGAGGGGCTGAACAGCACGCGTGGGTCTGGGCTGGGTGGCTGGCGAAGGGGCTGCGGCGGTCGTGGCCGGCGGAGGGGCACAGGCGGTGGTGACTGGAGGAGGTGCTGCAGCAGTCGACATCGGTTAACACCCTCTCCTCTCTCCCCTGTTGATATACTTCCCTGTTAATTTCAGAGCCTGGTTTCATTAGGGTTTCAAAATCCATATTTTCAGATGATGTTTAGAATCAATTCAAGCCCAAACCTTCAGGTCTTTTTTGCCTTTAGCTAGATGTAGGCATAGAACTATATTGTTGGAGCTTATCTAGGTTTTGGTTTAATTTCTGCTAGCTAGTGTGTACATTTCAGTGCAATTCTAACTTGCAACATTTTTCGGTCTTTTGTAGATGGACAAAAGCTGGATAACAAAAGGAGTTAGAAGGCTTTCTTATGAGAATCTAAGGGGAGTGGATGAGTTCATGCGATTTGTTCGTAGAAGTGTTCCCGATGATGCTCAAGTTTTATGCCCATGCCCAAGCTGTATGAATCATGTTGAACAAACTCTACCAAATGTAGAGGCTCATCTGCTAATGCGTGGGATGGCATGCATGTATGATAGGTGGGTCCATCATGGAGAGCCTTTACATCCAGAACCCCGAGCTGAACCTGAACCCGGTGAAGGCGCAGATCATGTTGATGATGTTGATGAGTTTGTACAAGATGATGTTCCGCAAGAGGATGTTGGTTTGGAGGCAGAGGATGGCTATGAGGATGATAGAATCCCTGATCTGTTTAGGTATTTGTATGAGTCTGAGCCGCAAGGTGCTGGAGAGCATACAATCTATGCCGAGCTGATAGAGGAGGCCAAGCGCGCAGCTAGTGATGGTCGGACATTGTCCAGATTTTCTTTTACCGTGAAGTTACTCCATGTCAAGTCCTTCTACCGAATCAGCAATGTTGCCTTCAATGCAATACTCCGTATCTTGACCATCCAATACCCTAAAAGTGAAATTCCCAAATATTATGAAGAAGCATTGGGTATAATCGGTAGATTGGGGCTTGGTTATGATTCAATCCATGTCTGCCCGAACAACTGTATCTTGTTTCGGAACATGTACGCCAACCATGACAGGTGCCTGAAATGTGATGCCTCAAGGTGGAAATATGCGGATGGGAGGAAGCATATACCGGAGAAGGTGTTGAGGTACTTTCCTGTGATTCCAAGGCTACAGAGGATGTTCATTTCGAAGCTGACGATACTGTAGTGGACAAGATTGTAAAGGTGCAAATTCTAACTTGTTTGGAGGGGGGTTAATTTGTTTGATGCGTGTTTTTCCTTGTTTTCCTTCATTCTATGCTTACACTATTTTATTTCTGATATGTGGTCTAATTCTTTTCATGTGAGGTCCCGAAGGTTCCTAGGAGGAGGAAGAATTGTGCTAAGAGAAAGAGATAGAGTACAAGTAGCCCAGATACAGCTACAACAATGGCTCCAGGAAGGGTATTTGCGGTACCACCAGGAGGATTAGATAAGTTGATGTGTCTTGATGAACATGCTACTTCTAGAGTCACAAGGCAGAAAGTGAAGGCGGTTGATGTAGCCAATGAAGGAGGCCTACTTCGCAAGGATGGTGGAAGCTCAGTGCAATGGGATGATGGGTCTATGCCCATGGATGAAGGAAGTACCGTCTGTATGGACCTCAGCCCTGTTGCGCCTACGGTGGACAGAAATGATGAATTCAATTCCTCACCTGAGCAGCCTATGGGTGATGAAGGTAAGTATGAAATAGTAGTAGCACAAATCCTTTACTAGTCAATTAATTCAGATTATTGCTGTGCATGGATATCAGTATTTCCAAACTAAACAAGTGCCCAAATCTGTTTTTTGTAATTTATTTGCACATCTGATTTAAAATATATTTATTGTACTGCTATTATATTGATATTTGGAAAACTTGTTGTAATTTTTTAGTGTTGTAGCTTCTATTTCTACTGATATTGTACTTCTTGCTTCTATTTCAGGCACATCACTTGTGGTAGTCAGCCGCAAGAGAAAAGGCACAGGCCTAGAAAAGATGACCAAGGGTCTGGGAAGCAAAGAGAGGATTGAAATTGCTGAAGGGATGAAATGCCCCGAGAGGCCCGTGCTAGCTGCAAAGTTTGCATCAGAAGGTGGGATGATTGCAAGAAGCCATACACCCATTCTTCCACACTTCAAGGAATACAAAAAGGACAAGGCTATGGTGAAAGACTATATAGGAAAAGTTGCTGTAAGCTCATGAGTCCTTACCTGAATCTGTTTTTTCTACTATTTTTTGTCATTTGGTTACTTATCTTATCATTGCTTTATTTACTGTGTTTGTAGGAAAATTTTGAGATGGACACTGATGCAAAGGAAGTTAAGGTAGCCTGCACTGATATTGAAGAATGTTTCAAAACAAAGACGGCATTTGGTCAAGAAGAAGTTTTTCGATCAAGTACCAGCAGCTGAACTCAGCATCAAGTCCCCTGTTTCATACATCTCTGATGAGGAATGGCAAGCGCAGCTCAAGCTGTGGACAAACCCGAAACACATGGTATTTTGCATTTCTTGACCTTTACATTCTGTAATTACCATGTACTATATTTTTATATACTGTCAACTACTGTTTTTTGAAGTTTGAATGTTGAAGGAACATTCAAGTCAAGTGAACTACTTTATTTTATCTGATGTTGTATGTGATAGGATACATGCTCATTTTGTTGCTTGATATGATACATAATCTGGTTAAGTCTCATGAAGTAGTTTATATTCTAGTATGCAGATTGTTGGAAATGTTCTTATAAAAATGCTCCCATATGTAGTACACGTGCCAAAAGAACAGGACCAATCGAGGACTAGTCAAGTTTCAGCAGAAGACCGGTTCGCGGTGCTATCTAGCTCATCTTTATGCAGATGTAAGATACACTTACATTTTTATTTAGGCATAATTAACTTGTGTCCTTATAAGCCTGTGTTCTTAATAATGTTGGAAATCATTTCAGAGGGAGGAACGTCAGGGTGAAGAGATTAATGCCATTCACATGTTTAAGGTCATCCACAACAGCAAGAATGTTGGTTTCTCTGTCGCAGTTCAAGATGCTATAGTGAGTCACTCCTTTCCTGGTTGTGATTAAATATGTTTGTGGACTTGTTTAGTTCTGCCTAGGTTTCTTTAATGGTCTACTTGATAAGCTTATTAATGTTGGAAATGGTCTATAGTTGTTTGGTAAGCATGTTATTCTTCATTTCTTACCGGAAGGTTGCTCTCCAAGTATGATGTAGTTCTTGTCTACTTTAAGAACTTATGATACTGTCCATTTCATATTTCTTTGCTTCTGCTCCTAGTGGATTACCTTATTTTTCTGCGATTCTGCTCCTACTATTTGTGCTCATGCTAATGTTTCCTAACATATTTGAGCAACTGATTCCAAATGGCAGAGCAAAATGGAAGCTGAGATGGTTAAGCCGGTACCAGAAGGTGAATAGCCAAAGTCTGCTGTGGAGGTGGTTGCCCAAGTTCTCACCAATGAGGCGCCGTCAAGCACATTCCTGAAGAATGTTGGCCTCCAGACGGGCTCCAAGAACAAGATGAACATTTCACATGCGGCTGTATCCGGTCATGTCCGTGACCTGCAAGAGAAGTTGCAGAAGTCGGAGCAGCGAAGTGAAGAGATGTCTGAAGAATTGGCTGCAATCAAGAAGGCGGCGCAAGAGGCAGAAGCTGCACAAGCTCAACGGGATCAGGAATACCAGGTGCTGGTCAAGAGGGCACAAGAGCATGAGGAGAAGCTTGCTCACATGATGGCTTTATTTGGAGCCAAAATCACATGATGGCTTTAGTTGGTCAATGGGTATCTTGCTGGGCGATGGGTATCTTATTACTGTTTTTTTGGCGATGAGCATCTTGCTGTTATTTGAGTACCTTGTTGTGAGTATCTTGCTGTCGTTTTGGCTGTGAACCTGATGTACCTGATGACTGAACCTGATCCTACATGATGACGTTACTTGAAATGATACCTGGTGACTGTGAACCAGATGTTATTTGAAATGATGCCTGATGCTACATGATGTTAATTTAGTGTTTGAAATGCTACATGATGTATTGAAATATTGGTTTTGAATTTCAAATGTTGATTTCCTGTCTATTTAGTGTGTGCTGAATGAAATAGTGGCCTTAGTAAACATGCCACAACCCAAAGTAATGAAATGGCCATAGCCAAAGTAATATGGACTGGAATAAAAGGCCTTGGCCCAGAAGAAAGTGTAAATGGACATTTCTTTTTCAGAAAAAAAACTGAAATATAAGCTAATATACTGAGTAAGGCCATGGCCCAAATGTAAGCCCGACACTAAAAAGGCCAATAGCCAGAATATAGAGAACCCTAAAAATGCATCTGTTTGGCCCAATAACTCGAAAAAAATTTCCAGAATAATAATTCATAATGGACAAAATTAATGGGCTGGCCCATATAACAATCAGTATGGACCGGGCTAAATTCACGTGAAGACGTTTTCATTTCGTCACAAAGTTCTGCCACGTTGGATCGTCCACGTGGCGTGGGCTGGTTGCACATGACGATTTTGGAACATCGTAGAGGTTATGACGATCTCAAATCGTCATAGTATCTTATGACGATTTCAATAAAATCGTCGTTATAGTTCATTAGCGACGCCCAACTTTCGACGATCTCAAAATCGTCATAGAATCGTCATAAACGGACTATTGTGACGATTTTGTGACGAAAATAGAGGGTCATATAATGCCAGATTCCTTGTAGTGCAAGACAGGAACAAGAAGATCCGGGAGATGAAGGAAGATCTAGATGCTAAGGACTTCGAGCTTGAGCATCAGCAGGGAGTGATCGAGAGGCTTCACTCACAGAAGAGGGCTCTTAGGGCCAAGATAGAGGCCTTGAATACTAGTGTTGATGAGTACAAGACCGCCATGGAAAATGCAGGTCTTACCCTCGTTGACATAGAGATTGATGCAGAGGGGTAGTGTGGACTACTCAATTATCTTTCATCTATCGTACTTTTGTTTATTGAGTCGCAATGACCATCCAACATGTGGGTGGCTTGCTATGGTGTGTTTGCATTTCCAAACTTGTTGTTTATGTCATTCAAACTCTATGTTATTTTGATGCTTGGTTATTGTGATTGAGTATGTGATGTATTGTGCATGTTAAGAATCTATGGGTATCTCATTCTTATCCTTATGAAAACCACATATGCCTCCTCGACGTGCCAACCCCAACCCAAACAACAACAACAATGTCACTCCCGAGATGCAGCAGTTGATGACAGCACAGGCACAACTGATGCAGATGATGACCACTTTCATGCAGAACCAGAATCAGAATAACAACAACAACAACAATAACAACAACAACAACAACCAGAATAATCTGCCTGGATTCGACATGCTCACCAAATTTCTAAGACTGAGGCCTGCAAAGTTCTCAGGAACCACTGATCCAATGGTGGCCAATGATTGGTTACATTCTGTGAACAAGGATTTAGTGACTGTCGGCTGCACTGACGAAGCGAAGGTCAGGTTTGCAGCACATCTGTTGGAAGGGCCAGCAGCAACCTAGTGGGATAACTTTCAGATCACCACTCCCATTGAGGATGTGACTTGGGCTATCTTTGAGGATGGATTCCGTACAGCTCACATCTCATCCGGAGTGATGAATTTGAAGAAGAAGGAGTTCCACAACCTGAAACAGCGTCACTGCAGCATGGCCGAGTATATTGAGGAGTTCAACAATCTGGCACGTTATGCACCGGATGAAGTTGATACTGATGCCAAGAGGAAGGAGAAATTCCTCGAAGGACTGAATGATGAACTGAATCTGCACCTGTCTGTTGCCTATGTACCAACCTACCAATCACTTTGTGACAAGGCTACCATCTTGGAAAACAAGATGAAACAGGTTGGGAGCAGGAAGAGGAAGCACAGCTTTGATAAGCACAACTCGGGATTGTATCACAAGCGTTCCCATCATGATGATAGTGGGAGTTCTGGATCCCACAAACATGGAAAGTACAACAACCACCACAGCCACAACCGCCATCATGACAACAAGCATCACTATAGTCATGATAATGACAAGTACAAGAACCACAAGAGTGGACACAAGAGTCACCACAGTGGAAGTGGAAGTGGAAGTCAGCCTGCAAAGAGAGATATCAGTCAGGTTGAGTGCTTCAAGTGTAAGAAGATGGGACACTATGAAAATGAGTGCCTAGAGAAGAAGGTTGAAGGAACCACCAAGCCCAACCCTTTCCAGAAGGGACAAGTGAATCACATCAATGTGGAAGAGATATATGAGGAATCTGATGATGTGGCTGCTAAGTTTAAACTCAATTCTATTCCAGCACTTGTTCTTTTTTATATTGGTGCATCGCATTCATTCATATCAAGAGCATTTGTTGATAGAAATGGATTTCCAACTAAAAATATTGGGTGTCCTATAAAAGTAAGTTCTCCCGGTGGAGATATGATAGTAAGTCTTGGATGTCGTGATCTAGTGATAGAATTTGGAAAGCATAAGTTTCCAGTTAGTCTGATAATCCTAGATTCCCAAGGACTAGATGTAATTTTGGGAATGGATTGGATGACTAAGTACAAGGGAGTGCTAGATTGTGCCAATCATACTGTCACACTCACAACCCCAGATAAGAAACGGATTAGATTCAAGTCTAACTTTGAATCAAAAGGGAGTAAGCTAAATTCTCTTAAGGTGGTTAGCATAGACAGTGTGCTAATTGTGAGATAATACCCAGATGTGTTCCCGGAGGAATAGCCGGGAATGCCACCGGATAGGGATGTGGAGTTTCTGATTGACTTGCTACTAGGATCAGGACCAATAGCAAAGAGACCTTACAAGATGTCAGTTGATGAGTTGAAGGAACTCAAGAAACAACTTGGAGAACAGTTGTAGAAAGGATTTATTCCACCAAGTTCTTCATCTTGGGGAGCACCAGTCTTGTTTGTTGAAAAGAAAGATAGAAGTCAAAGGTTATGCATAGATTATCGTTCACTCAATGAGGTGACTATCAAGAACAAATATCCTTTGCCCATAATCAATGACTTGTTTGGTCAGTTAGAAGGAGCCCGTGTGTTCTCAAAGATTGATCTCCGGTCAGGCTATTTTCAGCTTAAGATAAGGGAACAAGACATACCTAAGACTGCTTTCACCACTAGGTATGGATTGTATGAGTACACCGTGATGCCATTTGGTTTGACCAATGCACCAGCCTACTTCATGAATATGATGAACAAGGTGTTCATGGAGTTTCTTGACAAGTTTGTTGTCGTTTTCATCGATGACATTTTGATCTACTCCAAGAGTAATGAAGAGCATGAAGGACATTTGCATTTGATACTTGAGAAGCTTAGAGAGCATAAACTGTATGCCAAATTCAGCAAGTGTGAATTTTGGTTGAATGAAGTTGGATTTCTGGGACACATTGTGTCAGGAGATGGTGTAGCAGTTGATCCCGCAAAAGTGTCGGCTGTAACTGAGTGGGAATCTCCTAAGTCATTGAAAGAAGTTCGTTGTTTCCTTGGTTTGGCAGGATATTATAGAAGATTCATTGAGAATTTCTCCAAGGTAGCTAAGCCAATGACGGAGTTACTAAAGAAAGACAAGAAATTTGATTGGACTAAAGGATGTGAACTCAGTTTCCAAGAGTTTAAGAAGAGACTAGTGACAGCACCAGTCTTATGTCTGCCAGATTTGGAGAAGGATTTCCAAGTTTATTGTGATGCATCTCACTAGGGATTGGGTGCAGTTCTGATGCAAGAAGGGAAAGTTGTGGCTTATGCCTCAAGACAACTCAAAACTCATGAAGTGAATTATCCTACTCATGATTTAGAGTTAGCCTCGGTTGTCCATGCACTCAAAACATGGAGACATTATCTTTTGAGAAAGCGATGTGAAGTCTTCACAGATCACAAAAGTTTGAAGTATATCTTCACTCAGAAAGAAATCAACATGAGACAAAGAAGATGGCTAGAACTCATCAAGGACTATGACTTGAGTTTGCAATACCACCCCGGTAAAGCAAATGTTGTAGCGGATGCATTAAGCCGTAAGGTTTATGTGAATGGCCTTACTAAGGGAGAGTTGCCAGATGATCTGTGTGCCCAATTCCAAGATCTCAGGTTGGAGATTGTGCTTGAGGGACATCTCATGTCATTGGATGTTCAACCCAACTTGTTGGACAAAATCAAGGAAGCCCAAAAGACGGACAAGGAAATTGAAGAGATTAAGGAAAAGATTGGCAAGGGAAAAGCCAAAGGATTCCATGAAGAAGAACAGGGTACTTTATGGTATGGAAAACGTATCTGTATTCCGCAAGATCCGGAGCTTCGGAAACTAATTTTACAAGAAGCACACAACTGTAGAGGTCCCAACCCAATAAGTTAGGTTCCTCCTGTGTTTACAATGCTAGTCCCTGGATCAATAGCTAGCATCCACAGTTAAGATGTAATATCAAGATACAAAGGTCATAATATAATTTTATAACCAGGAATAATATAAGTTTATTACATCAAACATAGCTCATTTGGCTATTACAATACATTGCAGCGGAATAAATAAAATCATGGGTCCTTCATCTTCAAAGTGCCACAGGCAGGTGTTGGTTGTAGACTTTGTAGTCCTAGTCAATCAAACAATCTTCATTTAAAAAAAATCAACCTGCAACATTTCAAGTTACAGCCACAAGGGTCAATACATTTTGAATTGTATTGGCAAGCTTCACTTTTATGTATAATAAGAGTGGATCCTATCATTATGTGCATATTTGGCTAAGTAGAGTTTAAGGCTTATTTGCATAAAGCATTTTTTTATCCTATCTTTTCAAATGGGTTTTTTTTTAAAGTCCTTTGTCAAATTTCTTTTCCAAGTTCCTTGAACTCCTTGGTAGAAACTCAAGTGTTCAAATCCTTGTCAAAATCTCTTGAGCACCTTGGTAACCCCAAGTGCAACAAGTTTTATCAAAACCCATGAGTTCATTGGTAACCCCAAGTACATCATGCTCTTGAGCACCTTGGTAACCCCAAGTGCAACAAGTTTAACAAAATCTCTTTGAATTCCTTGGTAGACACACAAGGGCATCAAGTTTTTATATTAGAAGTTGGAATCTCGAGATCTCCCATAGTTCAAACTTTAGTTGCTCAGTATTGTCCATAACCGGGGACACGGCTAAGTACTTAGATTTTATTAACTTCTGCAGAAGGAGTACACTTTACCCACATGTCACAATCCCATCCTTTTGCCACCAGTGGCCTACTGGATTAGTGCTCACCAAGATGGAGTACTGGCAGATTGAGAATGTGACGAAGTCTTTCCAAAAGGTCCTTCCATACATCATTGCTAGCTTTGTCTTCAGCCCCCATGAAGCATTCCAGATCCCCATGTCCAGTAACTAAAGACAATGTATGGGTCTTCCTAATGTAATTGACTAAGCCAGAGCCATAATAGCATGTGGTTGCACACGAAAGCCACAATTGGAGAAACATGTTCAATCTCTAAGTTTCCTAGGTGGTTTTCATTTGGAGCACAACACAAAGTGATTGCCATAGACATGGTTCCTTTTGTTGCCACCTTCTCCAAAACTTCAAGTATCCTCCACCTAGGTGGTTCATTGAGTCCTTGTTTTATTATGTAAAACACAAGTCCTTTTCTCAACCTTTGTAAAATCTCAACATGTATCTCTTCTCAAAATATAGCATGGCTAAGCATGTACAACTTCAATATTTTCACTAAGGAATGTGTAGGGAATCCTATTAGGATTTAGCATAGCATAAGTATAAAATATCTTTTCATGCATGTTTTCAAAATCCACTAAGTATATAATGAAAATAGTAGGACTTTAAATGATAGTGTCACTTTCCTTTTTGGTAGGGAATGAGAGTTTACTTCTTGATCTTGCTAGACTCACTCTTTGCTAATTTCACTACAAGTCAATCAAGCAAAATACCAAATCAACTTACATTCCAAACCAAGGTTAAAAAAACAATTTTCACATTCACAAAGCAATGGAATCTAAGTCGTGCAAAAGAGGGTTCTATTGCAAGGTTGGTCTCTACTAGGTTTATAAACTTTGTAAGGTTCTAAATTGGTCATTTACCAAAATGGCAAAGTTATTTGCAAATGGGTTTTATCTCAAGACCATTTTAAAATTCATTCATCATTTTATGTGGTGAAAATTATTCTTATCAAAGCAAAACTTTTAGGTTTTTCACCAAGTGAGTTGCCCTTGGCAAGGCTTGGTGTTTTGGGTCAGTAAGTTTGGTCCAACACATTTTCCCAAAGTTTTCCTTGCAAAAACATTTCCATAATAAAATCAATGAGTTTATTTGGTTAAAAAAAATGGCTAAGTTAAATAATTCAACCTATATTTTACCAAAACCATTTTTAACACCAAGGGTTGGTCCCTAGGGTCAGTATGGTCACTAAAAACCATTTTGCAAAAGTTTTAATCCTAAAATCAATTTTAAACAATTTTTCTCCTCTAAACAAGTACACAAATGTTTCTGCAAATTCAAACAAGTTAACAGGTACTATTTTCTAAACTAAGGCCACAGTTGGCTAGGGCTTGTTCTCCTGAATCCAACGACATAAAATTTATAATTTTTGGACGTGTTGTTTGAAAGTTACAAGGGTTTGAAGTTTGCAATTAAATCAGATTCAAATCTGTTTTTTAGTTTTAAACCTGGCCACGCGTCGTGTTCCCATTGGTCCATACCGTTTCGGTTGGATCGCGGCTGTGGGGCGTTGGATCTAGTTAGATCGAGTGGCCCAGAGGACATACCCCTTCGACGATATGTGATCTAATCGTGGCCGCTAAATCTGGATCGAACGGTACTGGCGAATTTGACCTAAAGTGGGCGGCGCTGACGGCGGCAGCGCTCAGGCGGGGTGGTTGCCGGTGATTCAGGACGCAAGGAAGAAGAGGAGAAGGCTCACCGAGATCGCAGGGTCGTGGTGACGCTCGTCGTGCTGTTGGCTTGACAAGGGGAGCTCGGGTACTGCGGCAATTGCTCGCCGGAGTGGGGGTCGGCGTCGGGTGGTTCTGTCCGCGGTCGAGGGCGACGCTGTAGATCATCCCGAAGCAAAAGAACGATGCGGTCAGATGCAGAAAGGTGTGGCGAGTATGGGAGTGTGAACGAGGAGGCGCGGGGTGGTCAGATGCATACCAGAAATGCTCGTCGGAGTTAAGCCAGACGGTGGTGGCGGTAGGAGTCGTCGCTGCAGATCGCCCTAAGGCAAAACAGGAGCACATTCAGATGCGCAAGAGCAAGGCGATGCTGTGTGCGTGAACGAGAGGGGTCGGGGCGGTCTGGTTCACCTGAAAGTCGTCGCCGGAGTGGAAACGGACGGCGACGCTGTCGGAGCTTGTCGAAGCCGACGCTCCGGGGCGCCCGCGGTTGAAGGAAGGGCACGGGGAGAAGCGTCTGGGAGTGGGGAAGCTGCTAGCATGCTCGGAAAGGTGGAAGGTGGTCTGTACTGGCCTGAATTGGCCGGAGACGGCGGTCGGAACAGAGGAGGTCGAGGAGGGAATTGGGGTGGTCTAAGGCGTGCGAGTGCGAGGTGTCAGAGGGGAATTATAGAGGATGCCCTGGCGTTTCCATCTGCGTGATCAAGGCTGGTAACGTCGGTCGCGTTAAAGCGAATTAAGCTGGAGAAATCAACGGCAGAACGGGGGAGAAGAACTGGTCGCTGCGGGGTGGAGAGGAAGAACAGTGGAGGTGGGTCTACCTGTCAGTGGGGAAAGAAAATGAGGAGGAGGTCCACCTGTCATACTCTGCGCGGGTCTGTTTCTGAGTGAGAAATGGTTTCTTCGGGGGGGGGGGGGGGGGGGAAGAGGGAGAAGACTGGGCTGGTCTGGGCCTTAGTGGGCTGGGTCTGTTTCTTTATTTTTTTTTGTCTAAAACGTTTTTCTTTTTCTAATTCTTTTCTGTTTTGAATTTCAAACAATGTTTTCAAACATTCAAACAACAATCAAACAATTCAAACTATTGTAATGAGTTTTTGGTTCTGTTTAACATCATAATTCACATTCTAAAATAAAATATTATTCTAAATCTTTTTAGGTTCCATTTATTAATTAAATAAATGGATCATTAGTTATTTAATAAAATAGGGTTTGTTTTAATTAATAAAATCTTCATTTAAAATCCAAATATTTTCAAAACCCAATCAGTAGGTTTTATTTGAAAATAAAGAATATTTGGAAAACTTGTTTAAAATAATATAATCCTTTTACTTTAGAGTCCATTAATAATTAAATAAAATGGACCTTAGTTATTAAATCAAATAGGGTTTGATTTTATTAATAAAATCTTTATTTGAACCTAAATATTTTCCAAAATCAAATTAGTAGGTTTAATTTGGAAAGTATATAATATTTGGAAATTTGTTTTAAAACAAAATAACCTTTTATTTTAGTGTCCATTATTAATTAATATAATAGACTTTCATTATTAAATCCAATAGGATTTGTTTTATTGAGATATTTATTTTGAAATCTAAAATAAAGCCAAAACACTTTAGTAGGTTTTTTATTAGAGAATATAAAATACTTGGAAAACTTATTTTAAATAATTTTAATAAGTTTTGATGTTTCAATTAAATTGGTAAAATCTTTTATTCAAATAAAGTTGGATATTAAACTCCTATTAATTTATTTAAATTAACTTTTGCTATTTTTATTCAAAACAAATGTTTTTAAATCCAAAGCTTGTCCAAGGTTTAATTTGGCTTTATAAAATAATCTTTATTTATAAATCCATCTTTTCTTTTGAATACCAAATCTTTTATTTTAAAAGATCCAAAATATTATCTCCAAAATATTTTGTTTTCCTTTATTTAAAATGTTTATCTTTTTAAATCCCTTTAGGATTTTATTTAATTCAAATGGGTTTGAAGTTCCCCTTTAAATTCAAAAAGTTTCTTCTGGCCCTGAAAATCAAACAAGTTTTACTTTATTCATTTATTTTCACATTACAAGATTTGGAAAATCTTGGGATGTGACAACAACTCACCATATTCTGTAAGATCCCTCCTTTGTAAAGGAAAAGGATCCCTATGATTGCAATGCTAGTCCCTGGATCATTGCTAGCATCCACAGTTTAAGATGAAGTACACAGATACAAAGGTCATTTATTACATCCATTCCAGAGATAAAACATAGTCTTTTACAACTCAAGGCCACAGGCCTAATACAAGAGTTTTGGAATAAGTAAATAAACATAAGTCTTCATCTTCATGTGCCACAGGCAAGCATGTTGAGTGTAGACTCATGACACCTAATCATCATCGGAGTAACCTGCAACATCACAAGTTACAGCCACAGTGGGTCAATACTTTGGAATAGTATTGGCAAGTGATACCTTAGTAAATTTTAAGTGGAATATATTACTATATGCATTTTTGGCTAAGTGTAGCTGGGCTTGCTTTGCTCAAAATAGGTTTTTCCTATTAGTTGAAACCACCAATAGACATTGGGGTCCTTCACCCTTGTTCACCCACAAATTTTTACTTAGAAGTTGGAGTGATGAGATTCTTGATAGCTTCCATGTCTTGATGCTCAAATTGTCCATTGCCATGGACTTGGCTAAGTACTTAGATTTTCCATCTGCAGAGGTTGTGCACTTTCCCCACCAGACTTGGTTTCCCAAGACAGGACCTTTCAGAAGCCTTCCCTTAGCCAAATGGACGCGTTCCAACCTATCATCCCACTACCACCAACTGTCCAAATGACTAAGTTCTAGCAACCTATGTGATCAAGGCAGAGCCCATATTGCCAAGTGGCTGCACTATAAGCTTCTCAACACTTGGCCTCTAAAATCCCTTTGTGCCTGGGTGGCATACCACAAGTGAGATACACAAGGTAAACCATGTCCATGGGCCTTGTGTAACCACTCAACCAAAAACCACCATTCAAGTCCCATTCCACCCAGGTGATTCATTGACTTAGTTGTTTTATTAAGAAAAACATAAGTCCAAAGACTTAGAAATATTTTCATCATAGCATGTATATACTTTACCAACCCTTGTTTGCTACTAGCTAGACTAAGCATGGCATAGTATCTTAACTTAGGAATTTCCTAGCAATTCTATAACTACATAGGATTTCCCAACATAGCATTTGGCAAAATAGTAACATGCAAGACCTAGACAAATATTTCTAATGCTTGTACAAAATATAGGGATGGAAATATTCATGAAGTAACACTTGCCTTGGTAATGGGGAGAGTAGCACTCTTCACAATCACAATCACTAGCACCAAAATCTACACAAAATTGGTAGCACAAAATTACACACAATTCATATACAGACATAAATATATGCATGCATGCAAAAATGCTAAGTGATGATTTTAAAACCCAACCAAGCAAGTGCAAGATACTGAAACATAACTAAGTCAAAAACTTGCTAAACCAAACTTATTTAGTACTAAAACAAATTACTAAACAAATTCTATACTCAAAATAGTCCTAAACAAGTTTCTGCATAAAAATTCATTTTAACAGAAACTTTTCCCTAAACACATTGTATAAACAGAAAGGGCTTGTCTCCCTGATTCCAACGATATAAAATTTGCAAAAATCTAACGTGGGATTCAAAAGTTATAGCCTTTTCAATTTTGGATCTAAATCTGATTTCAAATCTGTTTTTGAATCAAACCCTAGCCACGCGTCATATTCCTATTGGCGCGTACCGCTTCGCTCCGGATCTTGCTCGGGAGCCGTAGGATCTAACTAACGATGCACGGTTCAGATCTAAACATACCGCTTCGCTAAGTGGTTCTATCGCACGCGTTGGATCTAGATCCAAGGGCTCTCGATCAAGCGACCACGTTCTGGCGCGTCGCCGCGCTCTGTCAGTGGCGGCGCTAGCGTTCTAGATCGCTCGGGAAGGGAAGGGTTTGCTTAGCAGAACCGTGAGGTTGAGGCGAAGCTCAACGTGTAGGTGGCTGGGCAAGGGGCGCGCGGCAGGGGCTGCTGGAGCTCGTCGGAGTCGTGCGCGGCGTCGGGAGGTTGCTGTCGAGTTGGTTGCCGAGGTTTTGCGTCGCCCTAGCACGAACCAAAGGAATTAGGAGATGCACTAGACGAAGGCGAACATCCTCGTATGCAAGACGGGGCAAGGGGCGCTCGGGACTTACCGCTATTGCTCGCCGGAGTCGAGCGGCGGTGCTGGTGGTTGCGGGCGTGAACGGAAACGACGACCTGGGTCATGAGCAAGCAAACCTGAGGCGTCAGCAGATGCACAAGATCATGCTGGACGTGATAGTTTGAACCAGAGAGAGGGGGGCGGTCGAGGCTCACCGGGATTAGTCGCCGGAGTCGTCGGTACTGCGGGGTTTCGAGGTCAAATGTGCGCAGCCTGGTGGCGGAGTGAGCGAGGAGAGTGGGGGAAAATGACCGCGCTGCAGAGGGGGTTTTGTAGGCGAGAGGGGAGCGGTGATTAAACGCGGAATCAAGGGCAATTAAGCGAAGAATCAATCCCGGCAGTGATGGGCGGAGGAAACGGCCGACAACGGGGTCGGGCGCGATTTGGGGAAGACGAGGGTGAGTTGTCGAGGTCCACCAGTCAGCGAGTGAGACGGAGAGGGGGTGGGGTCCGAGTGTCAGCGACCGCGTGGGTGCGTCTGGGCGTGCGAGCGAGCGAGAGAGTGGCCGGGTGGGCTAGTTGGGCCGGTTCTGCTGCTGGGCTAGAATAGGAGCGCCTGACCCTTTTCTTTTGTTTATTCCTTTTCTTTTTCTGTTTTGATTTTCAGGAATGGTTTTCAAATGAATTCAAACTCCTTTTGAATTCAAATCTTTCTAGGGTTTTTGTAGTGTGCAACAGTCTCAAATCTAGGCATAACACCATGTGGTTACTTTGCAAAGGCTTGGTCATTTTTGGAGAAACAAAATAACAGGGACTTTGCATTTGATTTGCAAATGATTGCAAAATGATTTTTGAAACCATTTCCATTTGTAAGGCTTGGTTCAAATTCCACACTCAATCCATTCAACAAGGGAGACAAACAATCTAGGTTTAAAACATTCAAACTCTCAAATGGGGATGGCCATTTGATTTAAGTTTGCTCACATGAAATGATAGCACTATGTGCTTATGTTTTCTGAAATGAGTTTGAAATTGATCTCAATTCTATATGCATGCATGAATGATATGCAATCTTTGAAATCATGATTTTTGGGATGTTACAAATCTAACCCCCTTAAGGTGAATCTCACCCTCGAGATTCGGATTGGCTAGCAAATAGGTGAGGGTGGTCTTTCCGAAGATCATCTTCTCTTTCCCATGTTGCTTCCTCTTCGGAATGATGATTCCACTGTACTTTGCAAAACTTGATAGTCTTTGTCCTTGTGACCCTTTCTGCAGTCTCAAGAATTTTGATAGGTTTCTCTTCATAAGTGAGATCACTTTCTAGTTGAACCTCCTCCAAAGGTATAGTATCCTTCAAAGAAGTTTCTTCCATTTCTGGGTGACATTTCTTAAGCTGACTCACATGAAACACATTATGGACAGCTGATAGGGATTCTGGCAATTCAACTTCATAGGAAACTTCTCCTTTGCGACTCAAGATCTTGAATGGCCCAACATATCTTCGTGCCAACTTTCCTTTGACTCCGAATCTCTTCACTCCACGAAGTGGTGATACTCTAAGATAAGCCCTATCACCAACTTCGTAGGTGACTTCTCTACGCTTAGGATCTGCGTAGCTTTTCTGTCGGGACTGTGCTATCTTCAACCTGTCCTTAATCAATTTGACCTTCTCTTCGGCTTCTTTAATAAGATCTGGCCCGAATAAACTTCTTTCTCCCACACCATTCCATAACAATGGGGTGGTACACTTTCTTCCGTAGAGAAACTCAAATGGTGCCATCTCAATGCTGGCTTGATAGCTGTTGTTATAAGAAAATTCTGCGTAAGGCAGACTTTCATCCCAACTGGCTCCATAGTCTAGGGCACATGCCCTCAACATGTCTTCCAGAATTTGATTAGTCCTTTCCGTTTGTCCATCGGTTTGAGGATGAAAAGCAGTACTGAATTCCAACCTCGTTCCCAATGACTCGTGTAGCTGTCTCCAAAAATGGGAAGTGAATTGAGTTCCCCTATCAGACACAATACTCTTGGGCACGCCATGTAAACATACAATTCTACTCATGTAGATTTTGGCTAACTTAGCACTTGTATAAGTGGTCTTCATGGGTATGAAATGAGCCACTTTAGTTAGGCGATCCACTACTACCCATATTGAATCATATCCTGACCTGGTCCTTGGTAATCCGGTAATGAAATCCATACCAATCTTGTCCCACTTCCAATCAGGAATAGGTAGTGGTTGAAGCAAACCTGCTGGTTTCTGATGCTCCGCTTTTACTCTACTACACACATCACACAAAGCAATATGTTCGGCGATGTCCCTCTTGAGATTATTCCACCAAAATCTGTCTTTCATGTCCATGTACATTTTGGTGTTACCCGGGTGAATAGAATACGGAGAGTTGTGTGCTTCCTGCAAAATCAGTTTCCGCAACTCCGGATCTTGTGGAACACAGATACGTTTCCCATGCCATAAGGTACCCTGTTCGTCTTCATGGAAATTTTTAGCTTTCCCTTGGCCAATCTTTTCCTTAATCTCTTCAATTTCCTTATCAGTCTTTTGAGCTTCTCGAATCTTGTCCAACAAAGTGGGTTGAACATCTAAAGACATGATATGTCCTTCAGGCACAATCTCCAATCTGAGTTCTCTGAATTGGGTACACAAATCATCTGGCAATTCTCCTTTGGTAAGGCCATTTACAAATACCTTACGACTTAGAGCATCTGCTACAACATTTGCTTTACCGGGGTGGTATTGCAAACTTAAGTCATAGTCTTTGATAAGCTCTAGCCATCTTCTTTGTCTCATATTAATTTCCTTCTGGGTGAAGATATACTTCAAACTTTTGTGATCCGTGAACACTTCACAACGCTTTCCCAAAAGGTAATTGTCACATCCCAAGATTTTCCAAATCTTGTAATGTGAAAATAAATTAATAAAATAAAATTTTGTTTGATTTTCAGAGCTAGAAGAAACTTTTTGAATTCAAATGGAACCTCAAACCAATTTGAATCAAATAAATCCTAAAGAGATTTAAAAAGATAAACTTTTATTAAAGGAAAATAAAAATATTTAAAATACTATTTTGGATCTCTTAATAGAGATTTGATATTCAAAAGAAAAGATGGATTTATAAATAAAGATTATTTTATAAAGCCAAATTAAAACTTGGCCAAGTTTTGGAATTAAAACATTTTATTCTAAATAAATTTAGCAAAGGTTTATTTAAAATAAATTAATAAGGATTTAATATCCAACTTTATTTAATAAGAGGCTTTACCATTTTAATTAAAACATCAAAACTTATTAAATTATTTTAAATAGGTTTTCCAAGTATTTTATATTCTCTAATAAAAAACCTACTAAAGTGTTTTGGCTTTATTTTAGATTTCAAAATAAATATCTCAATAAAACAAATCCTATTGGATTTAATAATGAAAGTCTATTATATTAATTAATAATGGACACTAAAATAAAAGGTTATTTTGTTTTAAAACAAATTTCCAAATATTATATATTTCCCAAATTAAACCTACTAATTTGATTTTGTAAGCATTTGGGTTTCAAATAAAGATTTTATTAATAAAATCAAACCCTATTTGATTTAATAACTAAGGTCCATTTTATTTAATTATTAATGGACCCTAAAGTAAAAGGATTATTTTATTTTAAACAAGTTTTCCAAATATTCTTTATTTCCAAATAAAACCTACTGATTGGGTTTTGAAAGCATTTGGATTTCAAATGAAGATTTTATTAAATAAACCAAACCTTGTTTTATTAATAAACCATGGACCATTTTATTTAATTAATAAATGGAACCTAAAAAGATTTAAAATATTATTTTTGGAATTTGGTTTATATTGATAAAACAGAACCAAATTCATATTTGAAAAGCTTGATGATTGTTTGAATCATTTTTGAATGTGTTTGGTTGTTTGAATTTCAAAACAGGAAAATGGAAATAGAAAAGGAAAAAGAATCAGACAGAAAAAAAATGGAAACGGACTGACCCAACTGAGCCAGCCCAAACAGCCCACCTAGCCCAAATCCCCACCCCACCGCAGCGAAGCGTTTCTCACCATAGAAAGAACCCTCGGAGCAACCGACAAGTGGACCCCTCCCCTTCTTCCTTTCTTTCACTGCCAGCGGACCCCACACCCTACTGTTCTTCGTCCTCACCCTCAGTGACCCGTTCTTCCCCCGTTCTGCCGTTGAATCCTCCAGCTTAATTCACCTTAATACCGCGAGTTAAACCTGCAGTGATCACGCACATTTAATCGTCTCCCTCTCCTCTCCGTTTCCCCTCTGCCTCCTTCCCCGAGCACGCCTCCAGGCCGTCGCAACTTGTCCCCGAACAGCTCCGTCTCCGACGAGCTTCCACCGACGAATACGGCCGAGCCACACCGCCCCGTGCCTCTCCGAGCACACGAGCACGCTCACCACTCTCTGACGCATCTCCTAGTACACTTCGTTCGACCGCGGGCGCCCCAGGAAGCCGTCTTCGACAAAAGTTCTGAGCGCTGCCGTCTGTCTCGCCTCCGTCGAGCTCCTCCGGTAATTCCAGACCACCCCGACCCCTCCCGTTCACGCACACGTCATCTCCGTGGTCTCCTGCATCTGATCACGACCTTTTCTTGCCTCCTGGTGATCAACAGCTTCGGCTTCGACCTCGACCAGAGCCAGCCGTCGCCAGACCGAACTCCTGCGAGAAATTCCTCTTGCCCTCGTGCGCCCCTTCACCAGCCAGTGCCTCCTTGAGCTTCCCCAGGCGTCTGCGAACACAGTGAGCACATTATTTTCCTCCCTCGCTTCCTGTAGCATCAACCCCGCCGTCGTCTGACCGTCGCCGCCGCGCGCAGCTGTCAAGCGCCGCCCATCCTTGGCCTAGTTGCTTTGAACCGTAGGATGAGAAACGTCTGGCTGGGATTAGATCTGATCGAAACGGTATGCATCCATCTGTGCCGCATGCTTCCAATTAGATCCAACGGCCAACGTCACCCGATCCGGCCGAACCGGTATCAACCAGTAGAATGACGCCGCGTGTCACCTGACTGTTTAAAAACAGATTTGAAATCTGATTATGTTATGATTTTCAAACCCTTATAACTTTTGATCCACACGTCCAAATTTGACAAATTTTATATCAATGGATTCAGGAGAACAAGCCCTAGCCAACTGTGGAATTAGTTTAGCAAATAGTATTTGTTTGTTTGCTCATTTTTGCAGATTCATTTGTATGCTTCTTTAGAGTATAAAAATTGTTTAAAATTGAATTTAAGGATAAAACCTTTGCTAATTGGATTGTTGTGACCTTACTGACCCTAGGAACCAACCCTTGGTATTAAAAATGATTTTTGTAAAATTTAGGTTGGATTACTTGACTTAGTCATTTTCTAGCCAAATAAAAAGAATGGTTTTTGTTATAAAAATGTTTATGGAAAGAAAACTTTAAGAAAATGGTTTGATCAAACCCACTGACCCAAAACACCAAGTTTTGCAAATTGGCAACTCATTTGGTGAACAACTTAAGAGTTTTGCCTTGATAAAAACATTTTTCACCACATGAAATGATGAATGGATTTAAAAATAGTTTTGGACAAAACCCTCTTGCTAATGACTTTACCACTTTGGTAAAATGACCAATTTGGATCCTACAAAGTCTAGAAACCCCATAGAGACCCCCTTTTCAAAATAAAACTATCTTGTGCATGCTCCCATGCATGACTTAGATTCCATTACTTTGTGTGTGTGAAGAATTGTTTGTTTGACTTTGGTTTGGAATGTGAATTGAATTTGTGTTTGCTTGATTGATTTGTAGTGAAGTGTGAGACTAGAAAGATCAAGGAGTGAACCACCATTCCCTACCAAAAAGGCAAGTGATGCTTCATACTTTCTATCCCATTACTTTTTCTATGCATTAGTGATTTTGCTAAGTAAAACTTGCATGGATTTTGCTAAGTATAGACCTTGCTATGGTAGAACCTAGTAGATGAATCCTTAGTAGGATTTTCCTAAGTTAATATTCTTACTACTATCAAGCTTAGCCTAGCTAATAGAAAACATGGGTGGAAAATATATTCACACTATGGAAAATCTCTAAGTCTGAAGACTTATGTTTTTGTTTAATAAAACAACTAAGTTAATGAATCCCCTGGGTGGAATGGGCTTGCTTGGTGGATATTGGTTGAGTGGTTCACAAGGCCCATGTTTATGGTTGACCTTGTGTATCTCACTTGTGGAATGCCACCCAGGAACAAAGGGATTTGAGATGTCAAATGTTGAGAAGCTTCAAGTGCAACCACTTGGCAATATGGGCTCTGCCATGATCATATAGGTTGCAAGAACTTAGCCATATGGACAGTGGGTGGTAGTGTTTGATAGGTTGGAGCGCGTCCATTTTGGTCTAAGGGAAGGCTTCTGAAAGATCTTGTCTTGGGAAACCAAGTCTTGTGGGGAAAGTGCACCACCTCTGCAGAGTGTAAAATCTAAGTACTTAGCCATGTCCCTGGTAAAGGACAATTTGAGCATCAAGACATGGAAGCAATCAAGAATCTCATCATTCAAATTTCTAAATTAAAACTTGTGGTTTGAACAAGGGTTGTTTGAATTCTTCAATCATTGATGGAGAGATGGCTTGGTACAAGGATCTTGAAATCTTTGATTGAGGAAAAATGATTTTGTCAAGCAAAAACTTAGTATTTTCAAAATGATAAGAAAAATCTATTTTGAGCAATGCAAGCCTCAACTCCACTTAGCCAAATGCATATAGATGATAGACTCCACTATACTACCATAGTATCACTTGCCAATACAATTCAAATGTATTGACCCTTGTGGCTGTAACTTGTATGTTGCAGGTTTGATTGATTTTAGTGAAGATTGTTTGATTAGGATTACAAAGTCTACAACCAACATCTGCATGTGGCACTTTGAAGATGAAGGACCCATGCTTATAGTTATTCCGCTGCAATGTAATGTAATAGCCACGTGAGCTATGAAAGATGTAATAAAATTATGTTATACCTGGTTATAAAGTTATATTATGACCTTTGTTTCTTGATATTACATCTTAACTGTGGATGCTAGCTATTGATCCAGGGACTAGCATTGTAAACACAGGAGGGATCAATCTTATTAAAGGTTGGGACCTCTACAAATGGTATCAGAGCATTGTGTTGCCTGTAGGATTTGTAAACCCTAGGATTGGACAAAAACCCTTAGAAAAATAGGAATTATATTTTGATCCAAAACTTATATACAAAACACTTGTAAATTCTTTCCTCAACCATTTTGGTTTAACTCTACATCTCTTCTACTTCAACTTGATGGAAAACCTACCCATGGCCAAAGACTACACCATGTGCAAAGGACTTCTTCAAACTTCTTCAACTACTAATGATTTCAACATCTTCAACTCTAATGACTTCAACATCTTCAGCATGTTCACCAAGGACTTCCAACTTGGAAACTACTAAGGACTACAAGTGAAACAAGGAAATCCTACTCAAGATTTAGAGACTGAGGGAATGCAAAATAAGAAGGAACCATCAACAACTTTGAAGAATAGTGACCAAGAGTTTTTCACAAGGAAACCAAGATCTCATGCAAGAAGAAGAACCATGAAGGAAAGAAAGATCACAAGTGAACCATATAGATGGACCACCATATTTTAGTTAAGTCAAACCCACCAACTTATGTGGTGTAACAAAAATATTTTGTTGCCTAAGCATGTGCTTGAACTTTGTTGTTTGAGTGAAAAGTTGTTTGTGATTGCATGCACATTGCTTGTGTAAATTGTGATGTGTAACTAGAATTGACTCCTTAGAAATATTTTGCCTATTCTAATCCCTACCCAACCCAAACAGATGACTACTCCAAGAAACTCCAACATCAAGGTTGATGACAACAACAACCAAGAAGACAACATGAGAGAATTTATAGCAACCCAAAACCAGTTGAGCCAAGAAACAACTCAGCTTTTAGCCAACAACAATGGACTAGACCCAGCCATACAAAGGATTTTGAAACTTCAATCCCAATTGTTGCAAGGATTAGTTACTCAAGTGATCAGCATGAGAGAAAACTTTTCCCAAAGAGCTAATGACAACAAGGATGACAAAGATGTTATTCTAGAAGGAACCCAAGCTAGCAATGTTTTTAGATACAAGGATCATGCATCCAAGGAGCATGAAGATCAATGCCCCAAGAAGAGAGAAATATTTCCCACCTGTGAGGTGAGATATGAAGAACATGAACTAGAAGAACTCCTAGCTTTAGAGAGACCCAAAAAGAAGAAGAAGGATATTACTCAAGTGCAATGTTACAATTGCAAAGAGAAGGGACACTATGCCAGTGAATGCCCAGAAAAGAAGAAGAACCAAGGAAATAAACAAGAAGAATTGATACCCAAGGAAAAGAAAGTTATTAGCCAAGTGTGGTGCAACAACTGCAAAGAACCAGGCCATTATGTAGCAACTTGTCCACAAGAACAACGCAAAGAACTCCAAGATATCCACTGTTTCAATTGTAAGAACCCAGGACACTATGCAAGCAACTGTCCAGAGAAGATGAAGAACAAGTTAAACAAGCCTATGGAGAAACTCAACCTTGGCCCATGAGTCAAGTATAGAAATAAAGCAAAAATTTGCTTAGAGAAGTTTTCCAGGACCCAAGAAGGCCAATATGTAATTTTTGTTTGAAAATTTTTAAGGGTGGTAGTACCCTAGTTGTTTTGAACTTGCTTGTAACCCCAGCCTTCCCAAATCTCGGGACGAGATTTATTTTAAGGGTGGTAGCCTGTCACATCCCAAGATTTTCCAAATCTTGTAATGTGAAAATAAATTAATAAAATAAAATTTTGTTTGATTTTCAGAGCTAGAAGAAACTTTTTGAATTCAAATGGAACCTCAAACCAATTTGAATCAAATAAATCCTAAAGAGATTTAAAAAGATAAACTTTTATTAAAGGAAAATAAAAATATTTAAAATACTATTTTGGATCTCTTAATAGAGATTTGGTATTCAAAAGAAAAGATGGATTTATAAATAAAGATTATTTTATAAAGCCAAATTAAAACTTGGCCAAGTTTTGGAATTAAAACATTTTATTCTAAATAAATTTAGCAAAGGTTTATTTAAAATAAATTAATAAGGATTTAATATCCAACTTTATTTAATAAGAGGCTTTACCATTTTAATTAAAACATCAAAACTTATTAAATTATTTTAAATAGGTTTTCCAAGTATTTTATATTCTCTAATAAAAAACCTACTAAAGTGTTTTGGCTTTATTTTAGATTTCAAAATAAATATCTCAATAAAACAAATCCTATTGGATTTAATAATGAAAGTCTATTATATTAATTAATAATGGACACTAAAATAAAAGGTTATTTTGTTTTAAAACAAATTTCCAAATATTATATATTTCCCAAATTAAACCTACTAATTTGATTTTGTAAGCATTTGGGTTTCAAATAAAGATTTTATTAATAAAATCAAACCCTATTTGATTTAATAACTAAGGTCCATTTTATTTAATTATTAATGGACCCTAAAGTAAAAGGATTATTTTATTTTAAACAAGTTTTCCAAATATTCTTTATTTCCAAATAAAACCTACTGATTGGGTTTTGAAAGCATTTGGATTTCAAATGAAGATTTTATTAAATAAACCAAACCTTGTTTTATTAATAAACCATGGACCATTTTATTTAATTAATAAATGGAACCTAAAAAGATTTAAAATATTATTTTTGGAATTTGGTTTATATTGATAAAACAGAACCAAATTCATATTTGAAAAGCTTGATGATTGTTTGAATCATTTTTGAATGTGTTTGGTTGTTTGAATTTCAAAACAGGAAAATGGAAATAGAAAAGGAAAAAGAATCAGACAGAAAAAAAATGGAAACGGACTGACCCAACTGAGCCAGCCCAAACAGCCCACTTAGCCCAAATCCCCACCCCACCGCAGCGAAGCGTTTCTCACCATAGAAAGAACCCTCGGAGCAACCGACAAGTGGACCCCTCCCCTTCTTCCTTTCTTTCACTGCCAGCGGACCCCACACCCTATTGTTCTTCGTCCTCACCCTCAGTGACCCGTTCTTTCCCCGTTCTGCCGTTGAATCCTCCAGCTTAATTCACCTTAATACCGCGAGTTAAACCTGCAG
Source organism: Avena sativa (assembly GCA_916181665.1). Classification (NCBI taxonomy): domain Eukaryota; kingdom Viridiplantae; phylum Streptophyta; class Magnoliopsida; order Poales; family Poaceae; genus Avena; species Avena sativa. Next base: position 142,745,213 of record OV702285.1, on the reverse strand, counting down.
TGATCACGCACATTTAATCATCTCCCTCTCCTCTCCGTTTCCCCTCTGCCTCCTTCCCCGAGCACGCCTCCAGGCCGTCGCAACTTGTCCCCGAACAGCTCCGTCTCCGACGAGCTTCCACCGACGAATACGGCCGAGCCACACCGCCCCGTGCCTCTCCGAGCACACGAGCACGCTCACCACTCTCTGACGCATCTCCTAGTACACTTCGTTCGACCGCGGGCGCCCCACGAAGCCGTCTTCGACAAAAGTTCTGAGCGCCGCCGTCTGTCTCGCCTCCGTCGAGCTCCTCCGGTAATTCTAGACCACCCCGACCCCTCCCGTTCACGCACACATCATCTCCGTGGTCTCCTGCATCTGATCACGACCTTTTCTTGCCTCCTGGTGATCAACAGCTTCGGCTTCGACCTCGACCAGAGCCAGCCGTCGCCAGACCGAACTCCGGCGAGAAATTCCTCTTGCCCTCGTGCGCCCCTTCACCAGCCAGTGCCTCCTTGAGCTTCCCCAGGAGTCTACGAACACAGTGAGCACATTATTTTCCTCCCTCGCTTCCTATAGCATCAACCCCGCCATCGTCTGACCGTCGCCGCCGCGCGCAGCTGTCAAGCGCCGCCCATCCTTGGCCTAGTTGCTTTGAACCGTAGGATGAGAAACGTCTGGCTGGGATTAGATCTGATCGAAACGGTATGCATCCATCTGTGCCGCACGCTTCCAATTAGATCCAACGGCCAACGTCGCCCGATCCGGCCGAACCGGTATCAACCAGTAGAATGACGCCGCGTGTCACCTGACTGTTTAAAAACAGATTTGAAATCTGATTATGTTATGATTTTCAAACCCTTATAACTTTTGATCCACACGTCCAAATTTGACAAATTTTATATCAATGGATTCAGGAGAACAAGCCCTAGCCAACTGTGGAATTAGTTTAGCAAATAGTATTTGTTTGTTTGCTCATTTTTGCAGATTCATTTGTATGCTTCTTTAGAGTATAAAAATTGTTTAAAATTGAATTTAAGGATAAAACCTTTGCTAATTGGATTGTTGTGACCTTACTGACCCTAGGAACCAACCCTTGGTATTAAAAATGATTTTTGTAAAATTTAGGTTGGATTACTTGACTTAGTCATTTTCTAGCCAAATAAAAAGAATGGTTTTTGTTATAAAAATGTTTATGGAAAGAAAACTTTAAGAAAATGGTTTGATCAAACCCACTGACCCAAAACACCAAGTTTTGCAAATTGGCAACTCATTTGGTGAACAACTTAAGAGTTTTGCCTTGATAAAAACATTTTTCACCACATGAAATGATGAATGGATTTAAAAATAGTTTTGGACAAAACCCTCTTGCTAATGACTTTACCACTTTGGTAAAATGACCAATTTGGATCCTACAAAGTCTAGAAACCCCATAGAGACCCCCTTTTCAAAATAAAACTATCTTGTGCATGCTCCCATGCATGACTTAGATTCCATTACTTTGTGTGTGTGAAGAATTGTTTGTTTGACTTTGGTTTGGAATGTGAATTGAATTTGTGTTTGCTTGATTGATTTGTAGTGAAGTGTGAGACTAGAAAGATCAAGGAGTGAACCACCATTCCCTACCAAAAAGGCAAGTGATGCTTCATACTTTCTATCCCATTACTTTTTCTATGCATTAGTGATTTTGCTAAGTAAAACTTGCATGGATTTTGCTAAGTATAGACCTTGCTATGGTAGAACCTAGTAGATGAATCCTTAGTAGGATTTTCCTAAGTTAATATTCTTACTACTATCAAGCTTAGCCTAGCTAATAGAAACCATGGGTGGAAAATATATTCACACTATGGAAAATCTCTAAGTCTGAAGACTTATGTTTTTGTTTAATAAAACAACTAAGTTAATGAATCCCCTGGGTGGAATGGGCTTGCTTGGTGGAGATTGGTTGAGTGGTTCACAAGGCCCATGTTTATGGTTGACCTTGTGTATCTCACTTGTGGAATGCCACCCAGGAACAAAGGGATTTGAGATGTCAAATGTTGAGAAGCTTCAAGTGCAACCACTTGGCAATATGGGCTCTGCCATGATCATATAGGTTGCAAGAACTTAGCCATATGGACAGTGGGTGGTAGTGTTTGATAGGTTGGAGCGCGTCCATTTTGGTCTAAGGGAAGGCTTCTGAAAGATCTTGTCTTGGGAAACCAAGTCTTGTGGGGAAAGTGCACCACCTCTGCAGAGTGTAAAATCTAAGTACTTAGCCATGTCCCTGGTAAAGGACAATTTGAGCATCAAGACATGGAAGCAATCAAGAATCTCATCATTCAAATTTCTAAATTAAAACTTGTGGTTTGAACAAGGGTTGTTTGAATTCTTCAATCATTGATGGAGAGATGGCTTGGTACATGGATCTTGAAATCTTTGATTGAGGAAAAATGATTTTGTCAAGCAAAAACTTAGTATTTTCAAAATGATAAGAAAAATCTATTTTGAGCAATGCAAGCCTCAACTCCACTTAGCCAAATGCATATAGATGATAGACTCCACTATACTACCATAATATCACTTTCCAATACAATTCAAATGTATTGACCCTTGTGGCTGTAACTTGTATGTTGCAGGTTTGATTGATTTTAGTGAAGATTGTTTGATTAGGATTACAAAGTCTACAACCAACATCTGCCTGTGGCACTTTGAAGATGAAGGACCCATGCTTATAGTTATTCCGCTGCAATGTAATGTAATAGCCACGTGAGCTATGAAAGATGTAATAAAATTATGTTATACCTGGTTATAAAGTTATATTATGACCTTTATTTCTTGATATTACATCTTAACTGTGGATGCTAGCTATTGATCCAGGGACTAGCATTGTAAACACAGGAGGGATCAATCTTATTAAAGGTTGGGACCTCTACAGTAATGTCTCCATGTTTTGAGTGCATGGACGACAGAGGCTAACTCTAAATCATGAGTGGGATAGTTTACTTCATGAGTTTTGAGTTGTCTCGAGGCATAAGCCACAACTTTACCGTCTTGCATAAGTACTGCACCCAAACCTTGATGAGATGCATCACAATATACTTGGAAATCCTTTTCCAAATCTGGCAGATATAGAACTGGTGCTGTCACAAGTCTCTTCTTCAATTCCTGAAAGCTGAGTTCACAACCTTCAGACCAAGCAAACTTCTTGTCTTTCTTTAACAATTCAGTCATTGGCTTAGCAACCTTTGAAAAATTCTCAATGAACCTTCTGTAGTAACCTGCTAAGCCAAGGAAATTGCGAACCTCTTTCACGTTCTTAGGAGATTCCCATTCAGTCACAGCTGAAAGTTTAGCAGGATCAACTGCTACACCATCCTTTGTCATAACATGACCAAGAAAACCAACTTCTTCTAACCAGAACTCACACTTGCTGAATTTGGCATAAAGTTTATGCTCTCTTAATTTCTCAAGTATCAAACGCAAATGTCCTTCATGTTCTTCTTTGCTCTTGGAATAGACTAAGATGTCATCGATGAAAACGACAACAAACTTGTCAAGAAATTCCATGAAAACCTTGTTCATCATATTCATGAAGTATGCTGGAGCATTGGTCAAGCCAAAAGGCATCACGGTATACTCATACAATCCATACCTTGTGGTGAATGCTGTTTTAGGTATGTCTTGCTCTCTTATCTTGAGTTGAAAATAGCCTGACCTTAGATAAATCTTTGAGAACACACATGCTCCTTCAAGCTGATCAAATAAGTCATTGATTCTAGGCAAAGGATATTTGTTCTTGATAGTTACCTCGTTGAGTGAACGGTAATCTATGCATAACCTTTGACTTCTGTCTTTCTTCTCCACAAACAAGACTGGGGCTCCCCAAGATGAAGAACTTGGTTGAATAAATCCTTTCTGCAACTGTTCTCCTAGTTGCTTCTTGAGCTCTTTCAGTTCATCAACTGACATTTTATACGGTCTCTTTGCTATTGATCCAGACCCTGGTACCAAATCTATCAGAAATTCCACATCTCTATCCGGTGGCATTCCTGGCAATTCTTCCGGAAATACATTCGGATACTCACACACAATTGGCACACTGTCCATGCTAACCCCCTTAAGAGAATTTAGCTTACTTCCTTTGGATTCAAAGTTTGACTTGAATTTAATTCTTTTTCTTTCCAGGGTTGTGAGTGCAACAGTACGATTAGCACAATCTAGTACTCCTTCATACTTAGCCATCCAATCCATTCCCAAAATGACATCCAAACCTTAGGAGTTTAGAATTATCAAGTTAACGGGAAACTTATACTTCCCAAATTCTATGACTAGATCATGGCATCCTGAATTCACTATCATTTCTCCACCAGGAGAACTTAATTTTATAGGACACCCAATAGTTTCTACCGGTAGTTCATTTCTTTCAACAAATGCTCTTGATATGAATGAATGCGATGCACCAGTATCAAAGAGTACACATGCTGGAATAGAATTGAGTCTGAACTTACCAGCAACAGCGTCAGGCTCCTCATAGACCTCCTCCACATTGATGTGGTTCACCTGACCTTTCTGAAAAGGATTGGGCTTGACAGGTCCTTCAACTTTCTTTTCAGGGCACTCGTTTGCATAGTGTCCCATCTTCTTGCATTTGAAGCATTCAACCTGACTGATGTCTCTCTTAGAAGGCTGACTTCCACTTCCACTACCATTACCACTGTGGTGGTTCATATGTCCACTCTTGTGGTTCTTGTACTTGTCATTGTCATGACTGCGATGATGCTTGTTGTCATGACGGTTGTGGTTGTGGTGCTTGTTGAATTTCCCATGCTTGTGGGATCCTGAGCTTCCACTGTCATCATAGTGAGATCGTTTGTGAGACGATCCCGAGCTGTGCTTGTCAGAGTGCTTTCTCTTTCTACTCTCGACTTGCTTCATTTTGTTCTCCAATATAGCAGCCTTGTCACAGAGCGACTGATAAGTGGGAACATATGCCACAGCCAGCTGCAGATTCAGCTCATCATTCAAGCCTTCCAGAAATTTTTCCTTTCTCTTGGCATTTGTGTCAACCTCATCCGGTGCATAACGCGCCAGATTGTTGAACTCTTCAATGTACTCAACCACGCTGCGGTGGCGCTGCTTCAGGTTGTGGAATTCTTTCTTTTTCAGGCTCATTATTCCTGATGAGATATGAGCAGTGCGAAAGCCATCCTCAAAGATAGCCCAAGTCACCTCATCTATGGGTGTGGTGATTTGGAAGTTGTCCCACCAAGTGGCGGCTGGCCCTTCCAGCAGATGTGCTGCAAATCTGACCTTTTCAGCATCCGTGCAGCCCACGGTTACTAAGTCCTTGTTTACAGAACGTAGCCAATCATTGGCCACCACGGGATCAGTTGTCCCCGAGAACTTAGCTGGCCTCAACCTCAAGAATCGGGTAAGCATATCAAAGCCCGGAGGGTTGTTGTTGTTATTGTTGTTGTTATTGGGGTTGTTGTTGTTGTTGTTTTGGTTCTGAATGAATGTTGTCATCATCTGCATGAGCTGTGTTTGAGAAGTCATCATTTGTTGCATTTGTGGTGTGATGTTGTTGTTGTTGTTGGGGTTGGGGTTTGCGCGACGGGGAGGCATCTGTGGTTTGTTCAAATAGAGATAAGAATGAGATACCCATAGATGTTTTCATGCACATTACATCACATAAGCAAACACAAGCATGCAACAGAAGGTAAAAGTTCAACAACAAGATAACAAGTTCACAAAGTAAAACACACAAGTGGCAAGCCATCCACATGTCGGATGGTCCAATAACAAGTTCACAAATAACAAGTACGATAATAAAAGATAAACGAGTAGTCAAGTCTACTCATCAGCATCAATCTCCTCCTCGACAAAGGTAAGACTTGCGTTCTCCATCGCGGTCTTGTTCTCCTCAATGGTAGTGGTCAAGGACTCAATCTTGGCCTTGAGAGCCCTCTTCTGGGAACGAAGCCTCTCTATCACCGTCTGCTGCTGCTCTAGCTCGAAGTCCTTGGACTACAGTTCTTCAGTCATGTCCCGGATATTCTTGTTCCTATCCTGGACACGTTTCTCCTGACTTTTGAACTTCCGGTCCTGGGTCTCGAACTTCGCCTCCATTTCCTTGACTATCTCGTCCTGCTGTTCGAAAAGCTTGTCCTTCTCGCGAAGCTGCACCTGGAGCTCGTCATTACTGAGCATGACATTGGTCCTATCCGTGTCCACGTGCCTAATGAGAGACTCTAAGTCCTGGAGATACAGACGTATCGGCTCTGCTGCGTCCCTCGAGTCGTCCTCGAAGTCGATGGACTCTCCATCCTCATCACGTCTTCCGAAGACGTGGAAATGGGTGCCTCTAACCTGTCGGGAGTGTCGGCCTAGCAGACGTCCTATCAGGTTCTGCATAACTACCTCTATGCCTCTCTCTCTGTCATCGTGCATAAGCTTGAAGACGATGGCATCCGTAGTAGGCTCTGTCTGGCGTCCGGGCTGGTTCACCTTGAAGCCCAGAGGTCCTTCCTCTAGAACTTGGTGAGTGGATGCACCATGATGGTGGGAAGAGGGAGATTGAGCAAAGTGGTAAGCTCAACGATACGAGGACCAAAGCGGGTAACCTGGAACTCCTCAACAGTGCTGATGGTAATATGCATCTATTTATAAGATAGAAAAGTTAGAACAACACAATTCAAGATAAAACAAAGACAAACGTCACATACATATTCTTGGAACATAAAATCACACAAGTCATGCATACATGAATCCATTACATCAACCAAGGTCCAAACTTATTTAAGGTATCATTTTGGAAAATAAGGTGATATGTGGTGGTCCAACTAACGAAGTACGTTTACAATCCTATCTCACTGGATCTGTTGGCTAACACAATGTTCCTAGAGGCAATCAGCCTATCTTGCTCACATGATTCCATCACTAAGTATATAATATCTCCTCTTAAGGTTTGGTTGGTAGCTTCCAACTCTTGGGTATGTTCCTTCTCTTTCTCTAAGTCTTTTTGGAGGTTGAGCATTCTGCACTTGACTCTAGCACTAAGTTCTTTGATAGTCCTCCAAGCTGCTTCTCTTGCTGACTCAAAGAATGTGGTATGCACCACAGTGTTGGTGTACATGTAGAATCCTTTTTCTTTGTGGTTGTCTTCCTTGTTTTTGTACAAGTGAAGTTGCACCCACCAGTACTCAACTCCTTCATCCATTACTGGAAAGCCTTTGTACACAGCTGCACCATGTATTTCCATTGCCACCATGAGGTCCTTGCGAATTTTGGGAAACTCAGTCTCACACTCCAAGGTCATGGTCATGAGTGGTCCTTTCTTTACGGCTTCGTTGATGGAGTTCATCTACAAATAGAGATGAGAATGAGAAGATTAGAAAAGTTTACGAGAAGAATAGACAAGTGTAGAAGTAGTTGAAAATTTTCCTTAGTGGTTTCCAATCCTAGGGTCATAATCCTACATGCAACACAGTGCTCTGATACCATCTGTAAGATCCATCCTTTGTAAAGGAAAAGGATCCTTGTGATTGCAATGCTAGTCCCTGGATCATTGCTAGCATCCACAGTTTAAGATGAAGTACACAGATACAAAGGTCATTTATTACATCCATTCCAGAGATAAAACATAGTCTTTTACAACTCAAGGCCACAGGCCTAATACAAGAGTTTTGGAATAAGTAAATAAACATAAGTCTTCATCTTCATGTGCCACAGGCAAGCATGTTGAGTGTAGACTCATGACACCTAATCATCATCGGAGTAACCTCCAACATCACAAGTTACAGCCACAGTGGGTCAATACTTTGGAATAGTATTGGCAAGTGATACCTTAGTAAATTTTAAGTGGACTATATTACTATATGCATTTTTGGCTAAGTGTAGCTGGGCTTGCTTTGCTCAAAATAGGTTTTCCCTAATAGTTGAAATCACTAAGTTTTTCTTTGTCTAAAACTTTTCCCAAGAAACCACCAATAGACATTGGGGTCCTTCACCCTTGTTCACCCACAAATTTTTACTTAGAAGTTGGAGTGATGAGATTCTTGATAGCTTCCATGTCTTGATGCTCAAGTTCTCCATTGCCATGGACTTGGCTAAGTACTTAGATTTTCCATCTGCAGAGGTTGTGCACTTTCCCCACCAGACTTGGTTTCCCAAGACAGGACCTTTCAGAAGCCTTCCCTTAGCCAAATGGACGCGTTCCAACCTATCATCCCACTACCACCAACTGTCCAAATGACTAAGTTCTAGCAACCTATGTGATCAAGGCAGAGCCCATATTGCCAAGTGGCTGCACTATAAGCTTCTTAACACTTGGCCTCTAAAATCCCTTTGTGCCTGGGTGGCATACCACAAGTGAGATACACAAGGTAAACCATGTCCATGGGCCTTGTGTAACCACTCAACCAAAAACCATCATTCAAGTCCCATTCCACCTAGGTGATTAATTGACTTAGTTGTTTTATTAAGAAAAACATAAGTCCAAAGACTTAGAAATATTTTCATCATAGCATGTATATACTTTACCAACCCTTGTTTGCTACTAGCTAGACTAAGCATGGCATAGTATCTTAACTTAGGAATTTCCTAGCAATTCTATAACTACATAGGATTTCCCAACATAGCATTTGGCAAAATAGTAACATGCAAGACCTAGCAAAATATTTCTAATGCTTGTACAAAATATAGGGATGGAAATATTCATGAAGTACCACTTGCCTTGGTAATGGGGAGAGTAGCACTCTTCACAATCACAATCACTAGCACCAAAATCTACACAAAATTGGTAGCACAAAATTACACACAATTCATATACAGACATAAATATATGCATGCATGCAAAAATGCTAAGTGATGATTTTAAAACCCAACCAAGCAAGTGCAAGATACTGAAACATAACTAAGTCAAAAACTTGCTAAACCAAACTTATTTAGTACTAAAACAAATTACTAAACAAATTCTATACTCAAAATAGTCCTAAACAAGTTTCTGCATAAAAAGTCATTTTAACAGAAACTTTTCACTAAACACATTGTATAAACAGAAAGGGCTTGTTTCCCTGATTCCAACGATATAAAATTTGCAAAAATCTAACGTGGGATTCAAAAGTTATAGCCTTTTCAATTTTGGATCTAAATCTGATTTCAAATCTGTTTTTGAATCAAACCCTAGCCACGCGTCATATTCCTATTGGCGCGTACCGCTTCGCTCCGGATCACGCTCGGGAGCCGTAGGATCTAACTAACGATGCACGGTTCAGATCTAAACATACCGCTTCGCTAAGTGGTTCTATCGCACGCGTTGGATCTAGATCCAAGGGCTCTCGATCAAGAGACCACGTTCTGGCGGCGCGCGGCGACGGCGAACGGCGGAGCGCTCTGTCAGCGGCGGCGCTAGCGTTCTAGATCGCTTGGGAAGGGAAGGGTGTGCTTACCAGAACCGTGAGGTCGAGGCGAAGCTCAACGTGTAGGTGGCTGGGCAAGGGGCGCGCGACAGGGGCTGCTGGAGCTCGTCGGAGTCGTGCGCGGCGTCGGGAGGTTGCTGTCAAGTTGGTTGCCGAGGTTTTGCGTCGCCCTAGCACAAACCAAAGGGATTAGGAGATGCACAATACGAAGGCGAACATCCTCGTATGCAAGAGGGGGCAAGAGGCGCTCGGGACTTACCGCTATTGCTCGCCGGAGTCGAGCGGCGGCGCTGGTGGTTGCGGGCGTGAACGGAAACGACGACCTGGGTCATGAGCAAGCAAACCTGAGGCGTCAGCAGATGCACAAGATCATGCTGGACGTGATAGTTTGAACCAGAGAGAGGGGAGCGGTCGAGGTTCACCGGAATTAGTCGCCGGAGTCGTCGGTACTGCGGGGTTTCGAGGTCAAATGCGCGCAACCTGGTGGAGGAGTGAGCGAGGAGAGTGGGGGAAAATGACCGCAGTGCAGAGGGGGTTTTGTAGGCGAGAGGGGAGCGGCGATTAAACACGGAATCAAGGGCAATTAAGCGAAGAATCAATCGCAGCAGTGATGGGCGGAGGAAACGGCCGGCGACGGGGTCGGGCGCGATTTGGGGAAGACGAGGGTGAGTTGTCGAGGTTCACCAGTCAGCGAGTGAGACGGAGAGGGGGTGGGGTCCGAGTGTCAGCGACCGCGTGGGTGTGTCTGCGCGTGCGAGCGAGAGAGTGGCCGGGTAGGCTAGTTGGGCCGGTTCTGCTGCTGGGCTAGAATAGGAGCGCCTGGCCCTTTTCTTTTGTTTATTCCTTTTCTTTTTCTGTTTTGATTTTCAGGTATGGTTTTCAAATGAATTCAAACTCCTTTTGAATTCAAATCTTTCTGGGGTTTTTGTAGTGTGCAATAGTCTCAAATCTAGGCATAACACCATGTGGTTACTTTGCAAAGGCTTGGTCATTTTTGGAGAAACAAAATAACATGGACTTTGCATTTGATTTGCAAATGATTGCAAAATGATTTTTGAAACCATTTCCATTTGTAAGGCTTGGTTCAAATTCCACACTCAATCCATTCAATAAGGGAGACAAACAATCTAGGTTTAAAACATTCAAACTCTCAAATGGGGATGGCCATTTGAGTTAAGTTTGCTCACATGAAATGATAGCACTATGTGCTTCTGTTTTCTGAAATGAGTTTGAAATTGATCTCAATTCTATATGCATGCATGAATGATATGCAATCTTTGAAATCATGAATTTTGGGATGTTACATATTCCATTCATACAGATAAAACCAAAATGTACATGGATGTGAAGGAAAGATTTGGGTGGAATAATCTCAAGAAGGACATCGTCGAACACATTGCTTTGTGTGATGTATGTAGTGGAGTGAAAGCGGAACATCAAAAAACCAGCAGGATTGTTACAACCACTACCTATTCCTGATTGGAAGTGGGACAAAATTGGCATGGATTTCATCACTGGACAACCAAGGACCAGATCAGGATATGATTATATTTGGGTCGTAGTGGATCGCCTAACTAAAGTGGCTCATTTCATACCCGTGAAGACAACCTATACAAGTGCTAAGTTAGCCAGGATCTATATGAATAGGATTGTGTGTCTGCATGGAGTACCCCAAGAGTATTGTGTCTGATAGGGGAACTCAATTCACTTCCCATTTTTGGAGGCAATTGCATGAGTCATTGGGAACGAGATTGGAATTCAGTACTACTTTTCATCCCCAGACTGATGGACAGACAAAAAGGACCAACCAGATCTTAGAGGATATGTTGAGGGCATGTTCCCTAGATTATGGAGCTAGTTGGGATGAAAGTCTACCTTACGCAGAATTCTCTTACAACAACAGCTATCAAGCCAGTATTGAGATGGCACCATTTGAATTTCTCTATGGGAGAAAGTGTACTACACCATTGTTATGGAATGGTGTTGGATAAAGAAACTTGTTCGGTCCAGAACTAATCAAGGATGCTGAAGAGAAAGTCAAGTTAGTAAAGGACAGATTGAAGATAGCACAGTCCCGACAAAAGAGCTACGCAGATCCTAAACATAGAGAAGTCACCTGTGAGGTAGGTCATAGAGCATACCTTAGAGTCTTCGTGGAGTGAAGAGATTTGGAGTCAAAGGAAAATTGGCCCCAAGATATCTTGGACCATTCAAGATTCTGAGTCGTAAAGGAGAAATGGCATATGAGATTGAATTACCTCAATCATTGGCTGCCGTTCACAATGTGTTCCATGTGAGTCAGCTAAAGAAATGCCATCCGGAGATGGAAGAGGCTTCTTTGAAGGATACTATACCTTTGGAGGAGGTCCAATTGGAAAGTGATCTCACCTATGAGGAAAAACCTATCAAGATTCTCGAGACTGCAAAAAGAGTTACATAGACAAAGACTATCAAATACTGCAAAGTTTAGTGGAACCATCATTCCGAAGAAGAAGCAACATGGGAGAGAGAAGATGATCTTCGGAAAGACCACCCTCACCTATTTGCTAGCCAATCCGAATCTCGACGGCGAGATTCACCTTAAGGGGGTTAGATTTGTAACATCCCAAAAATCATGATTTCAAAGTGTGCATATCATTCATGCATTCATAATCATTTTATGATCATTTTCAAATGAGATTTCAAAAACAGAAGCATTTGTTGTTTATTATTTTATGTAAGCAAGGCAATGGCCTTATTGCTAATCTCTATTATGAGAATAGTTGTTTTAACCAGAAAAGATTTGAACATAGGATTGATTGATATTTCCAAAGCTTGGTCAAAATTTTCAAAACAAAATATGAATTCAAAACCATTCATATGCCTATTGAAAATAATAATTAAGACATGATTTTATTTTTAAATTCAATGGGCCAGTATAATTTTGAGTGAACAGCAATGCTCCACACTCAAATATGTGCAAGTTTCACTTTACAAAAATCCAGAATAAGTTTGAATTCAAACTCATGTGAAATCATTTGAAAAACATTCCTGAAAATCAAATTAGAAAAAGAAAAGGAAAAAGGAAAAAAATAAAAACAGGCGCTGCACTTTGAGCCCAGCACCAGAACCGGCCCAAAAGCCCACCCGGGCCATTTCCCCCTCTGCCCCCTCTCTCACCCGCGTGAACCCTACCCCGCAGCCACTGACACTGGGCCCTACACCACGTCAGCATCGTCTCTACCAAACCTCGCGCGCAGACGCCGTCGCCACCCGTTTCCTTCCCCATTCACTGCCGCGATTGAAGCTGCTTAATTCCCATTGATTCACCGCATGAATGCTGCCCTCGCTCTGGCTACTTAAAACCCTCCCCACTCTGCTCCTTTCCCCTCACTCACCAACCATAGAGCGTCACTAGGCTGTCCACAATCGAGCTCGCGCCGCCGTAGTACCGAGCATCTCCGACGGTAAATTTCGGCGAGCACTCCCCGCCCCTTGCCTCCTAGTATTGCCAGTATGATCACTACAACCTTGCGCACCTTTTAACACCACTGGTGTGTGCTAGGACCACCCATAACCTGCCAACGTCGACGACTGCACGTGCGCGACAAAGCCATCAACTCCGTTGAGCTCCCCTGGTTAGTACTGACCGTGCCTTCCCCTTCTTTAACACTCGCACACTCGCCTCATCTGCGCGCAGCTAACGCACCCTTTCTCTGGCGAGCAATCCCTGACGACCCCGTGCGCCCCTCAACAAATGGCAACCACCTCGAGAACTAGCACGCCAAGGCGAGACTGGTGATCTATTTCCCTCCCCCTATCGCTTCCTGTAACGCCGGCTCCGCCCTCATCTGACCGCTCCGCCGCCAGCCACCGCCGCGCGCCGCTCGTTTCTGGTTATTTGACTTGGGCTGTTAGATCACGATCAGACGCGTAAGATTAGAAGTAACTTGAAGGGGTACGAATCCATCTGAGCCACTCAGATCTAATTAGATCCAACGCTCCACGTAGCGCGATCCACATGAATCGGTATCAGTGAATCCGAAGATGACGCGTGGCATGTAGTTTGATTTAGAAACAGAATCATTTCTATTAGATGTTCAAACTTGCAAAATTCATAACTTCTGATCCAGACATCCAAAGTTTTCAAATTTTATATCAATGGAATCAAGGAAAAGAATTCTATCCAACCATGCACTTTGTTTAATGAATTGCTTCTATAAAATTATTTGTTTTTGCAGAGACATTTGTAGGCTTATTTTGTGTATAAAAATTATATGGAAAATGTTTTAATGGCCAAATTAAGTTTATTTGGTGTATAATTGTTTTGTTTATTGTTAAGTACTGTTTCACTTGTCTTGTTTGGTTTATAAAAATCATCACATGGCATTTGAATGCATTCATATATTTTTGCTTGTTTATTTGATATGTGAATTTGGTGCTATCATTTTATGTGTAGATTTTGGTGCTAGTGGTGATTGTGACTGTGAGGACTGTTGTTACTCCCCCAACTACAAAGGCAAGTGGTGCTTCATACTTTTGTCCCAATATTTTGACTGTGCATTAGAAATATTTTGTATAGGACTTGCATGATAATTTCTGCTAAGTATCTATATGCTATGCTTGGGAAATCCTAGTAGTTGTAGAATTGTTAGAATTTTCTCTAAGTTAAAATACTTGAAATTGCCATGCTTAGCCTAGCTAGTAGCAACCAAGGGTGGTTTATATACACATTCTATGGAAAATATTTCTAAATCTTGGACTTATGTTTTGCTTAATAAAACAACTAAGTGAATGAAACACCTAGGTGGAATGGTAATTGCTTGGTGGATTTTGGTTGAGTGGTTACCAGGGCCCATTTTCCAATGGTATACCCTGTGTATCTCACTTATGGATTGCCACCCAGGAACAAAGGGATTTGAGATGCCAAATGTTAAGAAGCTTCTAGTACAGCCACATGGCATTATGGGCTCTGCCTGGATCTTATAGGTTGCAATAAGTTAGCAAAAATGGAAAGTTGGTGGTAGGGGATGATAGGTTTGGAGCGCGTCCATTTTGGTCTAAGGGAAGGCTTCTGAAAGGTCCTGTCTTGGTGAAAATCAAGTCTTGTGGGGAAAGTGCACCACCTCTGCAGAAGGAAGAAACTAAGTACTTAGTCGTGTCCCCGGTAATGGACAATTTGAGCATCAAGACATGGAAGCTATCAAGAATCTCCTCATCTCAATTTTCTAAGTTAAAACTTGTGGTTGAACAAGGGTGAGGTTCACCAATGTCTATTGGTGGTTCCTTGGGAGTTTTTGCCAAACAAAAACTTAGTGTTTTCAACTGATAGGTAAAACCTATTTTGAGCAAAGCAAGCCTAAGCTACACTTAGCCAAATTCATGTAGAATCTAGATACTATTATTCTACTAAGGTATCACTTGCCAATACTATTCCAATGTATTGACCCACTGTGGCTGTAACTTGTGATTTTGTAGGTTACACTGATGAGGATTAGGGTTATGAGTCTACACTCAACATGCTTGCCTGTGGCACATGAAGATGAAGACTTTTATTTATATTGTTAAGTTAAACTCTTGTACTATCCTATGGCTATGGAGTTGTAAAAGACTATGTTATCTCTGGAATGACGATGTAATAATAACCTTTGTTTCTGTGTACTTCATCTTAAACTGTGGATGCTAGCAATTGATACAAGGACTAGCATTGCAATCACAGGGACCTTTACCTTTACAAAGGTGGGGTCTTACAGGTAAATTCTGTTGAAGAAAACTCCTATTTGAGTGATAAGATTGATGTTATTATGGCTATGCTTGTTAATGGGAAAGATCCTTTAGATCCAAACAATGTTCCCTTAGCCTATTTGGTTGCTCAAGAAGAGCAAGTTGATGTGAACTTCATTAGAAACAACAATTTTGGCAACAATACTTATGGTAATAACTATAGGCCTTATCCTCCTAATAATGGAAATGCTTACCATGGTAGATCTGAAATGCCTAGTGAAGATAGGATTCTAGAAGTTGAAAGATCCACTAAAAACTTTATGTAGATGCAATATGAGAAAAACAAGATATTCACTAAAACTATGGAAGAACAATCTGTTATCTTGAAAAACATTAGTCATCAGCTTGAGAACCTGAATAGAGAAATTCCTAGTTTACAGTCAAAAAAATTTAAGTGTCGAGAAGAATATTTCCTCTTTGTCTGAAGCACAATCCTCCTTGATTAATAAAATGGCTACTAAACCCGAAACCATGGAAAGCACCTTTTCTGCTACTCATGCCATACAAGTTACTATTGATGAAAATGTTACACTGTTAGCCCAACTTCATGCTAAGTGGGAAAGGGAACCTGAAATGGATAGAAACAATAGTGTGTGCACCATCACTAGAATGGATACCACTAAACCACAAGAAGTCCCTATTCCTCCTCCTACAATGCCCAAGCCTAATGAGTCTACTACTAGTGATGCTAAGTTTGATTTTGATATAGATGTTTGCAATATCTCTGAAGTGATTTTGTTCTTGCAAAAACTTGCTAGAAGTCCTGATGCTAGTGATATGCATGTTTCTTTCACCAAACATATTATAGATGCTCTTGTTAAGATTAAGTAAGAGAAGTTAAAACACAAAGCTTCGATTCCTAGGAAAGTAGAAGCTAGCTGAGAACCCATTATTAATATGCAAGTGAATGACTTTGATCTCAAAGCTTCATGTGATATTGGTTCTAGTGTCTCTATTATGCCTAGGAAGATTTATGAAATGCGTGATTTGCCACCTTTGGAAGATTTTTATTTGGATGTTCCACTTGATGATAATGCTAAAAAGAAACTAATGGGGAGTATTAATGATGTTCTCATTATGGTTAACAATGCTTATGTCCCTATTGATTTCTATGTTTTGGATGTTGAATACAATGCTTCTTGTCCTATTACTTTGGGAAGACCTTTTCTTTGAACTATTGGTGCCATCATTGATATGAAAGAAGGCACCATTAAATATCAATTTCCATTCAAGAAAGGTATTGAATACTTCCCCATGAGGAGAGAGAAGTTTCTTTTTGCTCCTCCTTTGAAAGCAAGGTTTGATGTTAATGCTTCCTCATTTGAAAATACTTGATTTCTTGCTTCTTGTGCCTACCTTAAAGGCGTTAAAGAAAAATACTTGTTGGGAGATAACCCAAGAGTTTCCTTGAGTCTTGGAAGTTATTACTTCAGTAATGAGAGGGAAGTAAGATTTGGGGAGTTGATGTCCCGAAACAGATTTCTGTCCTCCACCATAAACATTCGTGAGGAGTCTATGTAAGTCGGATTGAGCTAATAATTTACGAATAAATCCCCCAGTATGTTAGCTAACTTTCGTTAGTTTAACACTTTTTTATTTGAGCAACATTAGATTTTCGAAAAAATCAGTTTCTACCTACTCATCTGTTTTCGCAGATTTCTGCCATTATTTGCATTTGCTTCTTATTGATTCCTTTTTTGAGTTCTCTTTTGGGGAATTGAGCTTTTTGAAGGAGTTACTACAGTAGCTTGTGTTTTTAGTGAAAAAAAATTCTATTCCAAAGCTAAACCCAAAGGTCTATTATCTTTTGAATACACTAATGTTGCTAATAAAGATTGTGTGAAGTTTTGTATAGAGAGAGAATGATGCAATGAGATGAAGAATGGAAAAAATATCAAGCTTGGGATGCCACCCCGGTGTCACCCCAAGAAATATCCAAGAGGTACAAGCGTCAAGCTTGGGGATGCCCAAGGCATCCCCTTCTTCATCAATAAAAAGCTCAGGTCTTTCTAGACACTTCGTTTTTATTGCTTCATGCACTGTTGTGTTGTTCTTGGAGCATCTTAGTTTTTGTTTGCTTTGCTTAGTTTGTTTAGTTTGCTTGAATAAAGTAGTTTGGACCCCCATTCTCGCTGTGTTGTTTCAAATAAGTTGCTTGGTGTTGGAAAGGAGTAGAAAGTTCTTGCTTGATAAATCCAAGAGGAGCTTGCATTGACTGTGACTTAGACTTTAGCATGACATGCTAGGTGTTGTTTTAACCTTATGCTTACTGATTATTGCTGTAGCATGTCTTGTTCCAAACAATTGGGATTGCTTAGTGTGCCTTTAAAGAATTATTCTTTGTTTTAGCATGCAAAAGCATAGTATTGTGGTATTCTCCTTTGATGTTTTGTTTGGGTTGACTTGGCACATGCTCACACAATGTTATGACTATGAATCACCATAGCCTCTATGATAATTTATTCCTTGACTTCTAGTACCACTCTATGCTTTGATTAGTAATGTTTTGTTGCTCTGCATGATTATGGCCATTATTTCTCTCTTAGTTGGTTGCTCCCAGTCATTTGCTAGCCTCCACTTGTATGAATAAGCTCTACTCATGCTTCCAACTCCCAAGAAACCAAGTTATTCCAAAGTGTCCACTATAAACTCCTATGCATGGTGTGTTACACCATTCCAAGTATATTCTTGTTTTCAGCTACCTTCCAATTAAAAAGTATTTTGTTATGTGAAAACTTAGTGATTAAAGCCCTCACAAACTTGATGGAAAACTTTATATTCTTTGCCCCTAATAAACTTGAACCATTGTGTCATCTATGTTATATATGCTTGCACTTATACGTTGGAATTAGCAGAATCGTGATGTCACGGGGAACGTTTTCAATATTGCACTTGTACTTGGTACACAGTTGATATCATGCTCTTTTGTCTATGGATGTCACCGGTGTGAAATAAAGAGGGAGCTTGTAAGTCCATGGAGTTATGTATTTTGTGTTAGAGAAACGCCTGGGCCGCTAGCCTAAGCCATGCCTAATCTGTAGGGTTCGCAGCATAGAAAACAAAAAATTTCCTACGATGGGAACATCTATGTACCAAGATCTATCTACTAGATACAATCAACGGGTGGATATACATCCATAGAATACATACCCTCGAAGACCGAATAGCGTTAACGAGGTTGTACTCGTGGATGATGTAGACGAACGCTTGCCGATCTCAAGATCGTGATGAAGTCCATCTGGTCCAGCCGGTCCAGCACGATGAAGTCCAGCACCTCAAAGCAGTGGTGCATCCGTGATCGCACACACGTACGGGTACCCCGACAACCTCCGCGCCCTCGCTCCAGCGAAGCAGCGGAAGCAACAAATCCTTCCAGAAAAAGCCACCGGGAACATGTATCTCGCTGATCCGAGACCATGGGGAAATTCTAAAGGGGGAGAGAGATCCTTCGCGAGGAGGTGTGAGAGACAAGTGAGAGGAGGGGGTCCTTTTATAGGGGAGGGGGGCAGCCCAAGGGGGCATGGCCGCCGGCCATGGAGGGTTCTCCCACCTCTCCCTCATTCATGTGGTGGAAGCTCCACACACATAAAAACCTCTCCACTCACAATTCCACTCACATGCATTAATTTTCCACCAAAATTAATGCAAGCTCTCATTTAAATAAAACTATTTTATTTATTTATTCAGAATTTTGTTAATTACTTTAATTAACAAACATTCACATAAAACCCCTTACAACATTTCAATTTCACATGCAGAACCAGTTTCAGCAATTTCAACCGAAACAGTTCTGGTGTCTAGTGAAATAAATTCCTGCGCTTTCCTTTTCTTTTTCTGGCATATCATTTGCTCCGAATGGTGTCGGTATACCTTAAGTGTGTCACCCTACAGTTCGCGAATAATGCGGACATGATCGAGACCCTTCTCCGATCAATAATCAGTAGCGGGACCTGGAGATCCATATTGACTCCCACACATTCAACGATGACTTCTGTGATCGTGTGAACCTTTTACGCTAGTATCTTAATCCTTTTGTTTCGCGATATATTACATGTCCGAGATTCGATCATCGGTATCTCCATACCTATTTTGATCTCGTTACCGACATGTACTCTTTTCTCGTTCCCATGATATAACATTCTAGTGATCAAATCACTTGCTTGCAAGCTAATCAATGTGATATCACCGAGAGGGCCCAGAGCATATCTATCCGTCATCGGGATGAACAAATTCCACTCTCGATCCATGGGTCTCAACATAACACTTTAGTAGTTCTGAAGCCATCTTTATAATCACCCAGTTACGGTGTGACGTTTGATGTCATCGCGAAACTCTTCCGGTGTTAGTGATTGACATGATCTCATGGTCTAAGGATTAGGATCACTTCGTAAGTTGTTATAGCAATATAAACTCAATGACTTTGATCGTAATGCTATACTTCGTATGAATGTTCATCACATCATTACACTAATGTTGTGACCTCGTTATTAACAACATCCAATGTCCATGATCAGGAAACCTTTGATCATCTTGTTAATCAACGAGCTAGTTTATAAGAGAGGCATAACTAGGAACTTCCTTTTTGTTTATTAAACACACATGTATTAACGTTTCCGTATTAATACAATTATAGCATGTAAAATAAACATTTATCATAAATAAGGAATACGATAATAACCACTTTATTATTGCCTCTCGGGCATATTCCCTTCAGTCTCCCACTTGCACTAGAGACAATAATCTAGTTTGAAAACTTTGCGTATTGAACATCTATGGCTTTCTGGTGTTCCAAATACGCAATTGCAAGTGGTTAACATAATCTACGGATCTGAAACTTTCAGGTCCGTGTGTATTTGCATGTCTTTGCGTCTTCACGCATCACTCATTCTCCAATGAGATGTCATTGTATAAATTTGGTCTTTCGGTGAGGACTTTAGTTCCTTGGGGTTTAAAACACGTCGATACAATTGTCATACAATATATATTTAGTGTTAGCCCATTACGAACCACACCTTAGTTTGATAACAAACTACTTGACACAAATTCCCTCCTTTACTGCTACTATAGCAGTCATATACTTAGCCCTTTTGTTGTAGTATTCGTCACAATGTCTTAACTATGGATTTCATCCAAATCCATCATGGAAACTTTCTTTCCATTTCATTGTGCCACTCATAGTTTAAATTGAGATAAACTTAATTTGTATCTTGTGACAAAACTAGTATCAATGTAACACTTTACAATGAACTATTTGTAATTGTTTGTCACCTCTACACAAATATATTCTTAGTTCTTCCAAAAGATCATAAGAATATCCTTACTATAGTCCAATGATCATTTTATGATTCATTCTGGTATATGCTCATAACACTTAGAGCATAGGACATATCTGGATGTGTACATATCATGGTATGATTGATCAAAACATTCTCGTGATTTCACTCATCAAGTGTCAAAGCACTTGAATCTTGTTTCACTTATCAAGTGTTGATACACTTGAATCTTGATTCAATTCCTTTCCATGCGACAAGAACCGTTTCTTGTTGTTTCTATATTGAACTCCTTCAATATCTCATATATGTACGTTTGGCACAACCATATTAGCGTCACAGTCTATCCACTATAGACATTCACGCTAAATATTCGGGTTTTGCCTAAGTATTTCATCAAAATGAAATTCTTAACCTTTGTCAATAAAATATACATCATTTATAATCAACAAGATGTCCTCCACATAATGTATTAGAAATATGTCTTAGCGCTCCCACTTAATTTCTTGCAAATGTAAGCATCTTCATCGTCTCCTGATGAAAACTATTTTTCATCACGGTGAAGATTCCAACTCCGTGATGCTTACTTCAACAATTGAAGTTTGCATGCCCCTTTTTAGCATCCTTTGAATTAACAAAACCCTTTGGATCGTGTCATGTACACGTCCTAGGTAACCATTCTATTAAAAGAACTTTGTTTTGTTTATTCACCTACCATATACCAAATTATATGTAGTGGTTGCTACTTTAATCCGTCCAGACTAAATATCGCTATGAAAGATCAAATCTTGTCATAGTCAACTCCTTGAAAATTGTGACAAAATACTTTACGACATGTCGACTATTTCATAGATGTGAAACATCCATGTCTGTTTCTTTATAGATCCAAATATGAGCGATAGGTTTTTACACCTTTCCGAAGGGTCTTCCAAGTTTAAAACTTGATTTCTCGTGTATGGAACTATCACGGATTTTATGGCTTCAAGCCATTTGACAGAGTCAGGGCCCATCATCTCTTCTTTGTAGTAGGTTCATCATTGTCAAACAATAATGATTTACTCTCAAATCTCAACATTTGTTTGTTTAACCGACCGACTTGGTTCAATAAGAACTTAGATCTCCGTGACCACAACCTTTGAGGCACATAAGCTATGAGCATTATGGCAGCCTTCGGAGCGATTTCCGACGCTGCGCAACTCAGCACATTTAGCTAAGGTTCGTTAACCTTATCAAAGTTCTATTGTCCTCCCACTTAACATTTATGAAGAATTCCTTCTTCAAGAAACTTCACATTTCAAGCGACAAACCCTTTTGTCCTCGGTGTTATGGAGGAATAACCAATTGTTATTCGAAATAACCTACAAAGACATGCTCATCCGACTTCGGTTGTAACCTTCTTACTTATGTTTAGCATACCAAAATTTAAGAAATGACAACTTGGGTTTTACCCCAAACCATAACTTCCATGGTGTCATTTCAACAGATTAAGATGGATCTCTTTTCAGTGTAAAAACGGTAGTCTCTAAAGCTTTAATCTTTTAAAACATAATGGCAGTTTTATGAATAACACCTTTGATCCAACCATGTCAAACAAGGTTTCATTACAAATCTCAAACACTCCATACTCCTATGGTGTTTCGGGAGATGTAAATCTATGTGTTTTGCTAAACTTGCAACTCAAATAAATCCCTTTATGATGAAATCATAATTCATTTATTTTCTTGTTACACTTGTAACTCAAATAAATCCCTTATGATAAAATCATAAACCATTTATTTTCTTGTTACAATGATTTTCACTTCATCTTGAAAGTCTTTGAACATTTTCAAATATTTCACACTTCTTTCTCATTAAGTGAATATTCACTCAAATTTCCGGAGAAAGTATATGAAGTTGAAACCCATCGCTTACGACTACACATAATGGACTACATACATCGATATGTATAAATTCCAATATTTTAGTCGTTCGTTCTTCTTTGGCCTTAGAACGAAGTTTTAATTATCACGTGGAAATTCTCACAAGCGTCACTTGATCAAATCAAAGACTCCAAAAATCCATGATATGGAGATTCTTCATGTTTTCTTTCCAATATAATTTAAACAGCGATGTCACTTCGTAAGTGATCTTTCAATCATTTGTCTTGCGACATTTTAGCATTAGGCTTTATGGATGTGATTTCTTCAACTAGATTTGTAAATCATCCATCTTATATGGAATACGGTAATTATTTGAACAACCTTTGTTCTCATAATACCTGATTCAAATAACAATTATTAAAACAAATCTTGAAGTCAAGCTTTGATGTCAACGAGAAATACAAACAACAGTTTGTTTGTTTTCGATGAACATCATCACATATTCTCTTGCTAGTTATTTAGGCCATTGTGGTTTATGAATTGCGTCGTTCCGTATGACATTTCATACCAACCAATCGGTATCCAATACCCAAGAACCACATTGTTTAACAAGCAAAGAATATAACCATAACATGTATATCATCCATATACCTAAATTGGATATTTCCAATCTTTTCTTTTCTGCCAAATATATTTTATAGATTCTCTTTCAGCATTTCCTTTTTACTTTTTAAAAGAATCTATCAATACCAAAGTGGCATCATGTACATGACACATAGTCCAAAGCGTGTATATTCAAATAATAATACCTTTGGACTTGCACTTTGAAGTAGATCACCATCATCAAAATGATCGGTATTCTTTTAAAATCCATTCTTTAGTAATCTTTTAGTGTAGTAAACACTTTACATACATATTCTATTCATCCTTATCATGACGACTTTCATGATCAAGCTAATGTAGCTGATAAGGAGAATCGTGAGTATAATGTTGCTTTCCAAAACCCTTTTGGATGATTAGGATGTCTAGCATCTCCAACCTTTGTAAATTCTCATCCAATATGAGAACATATATTATACTCTATCATATTGCAACCAAAACATTGTTTCAGATATCGTTATATCTACCACACATGATGGTTTGTGAAACAATTCTTTCAGCTCCTAGACAACCTTGATATTTAAAAACAATCAAGAATCATGGAGGCAAACATGATACTTAAGATACTGACACTGGAATTGTTACTCTCAATTTAATACCAATTATTAAATTTCACGGAGTAAATAGAGTTTGCTGAAAGTTTGCAATAGGACTTTAAACTTTAGATTGACACTCAACACAATACGATACCAGTTCGTAAATATATATCCAGAATTCTATAGTTCTATTATCTCAATTACAACTATGCATAAGGTGGTGAACGAATGCCAATGACTACAGCAAATTATGCAAATTCACTTTGATTTAATTTATGATAAATTGAGTTCTACTAATCCAAATTAGAAATGAACTCCCACTCAAAAACGACATCCCTCGTGTCTTTTTGGTGATTACATGAACCAAATCCACTACACCAAGTCCGATCATCACGTGAGTCGGTGTAGCTTCAAAGGCGAGCATCAAATGGGCATCATATCTACTATATGACTCATGCTTAACCTTTCGGTCCGTGTTCCGAGGCCATGTCTGTACATGCTAGGCTCGCCAAGTAAGAACCTTAGTATTTGCGTGTGTAACTGTCTTACACCCGAGATATGCTCGTGGATTCAAGTACACCCGATCATCACGTGATGCCTTGAAGCGACGAAACATTGTCGATGCATACTTAAGGAAGAACACATTCTTATCTTGATATTTAAATGAGGGATCATCTTTATAAAACGCTAAAATAGCAATATAAGATGCAATAAAACATCTCATGTTAATAAGTGAAATGATATGGTTCCCGCATATGATCTCCATCATGTGCACCGTGGTATGATCTCTATCATACCTTTATGTGTAAGGCCAAGGTCTATGGAACTTACACGCTATGTGTGTTGTAAGAGTATCATCTCATACTTCTACTTACAACATCACCATATCATAACACTAGCCCAGCAACAATCTAAACTAGACGCCTCTAATTTGTCCATTGCAAGTTTTACGTGGCTTAGGGCTTTCCAAGATAGAACCGTTCTTACCTACGAACATGAACCACAACGAGGATAACCAAATTTTTGAGAACTCATTGCAAATTAGATATTGACTATAGTAGGAGAGACAGACACCCGCTAGCCACTTATGCAAACTAGTTGCATGTCAAGCGTGGAACAGGTCTCATGTGCGAGGACATGTAAAGTTTGTCCGAGCCGCTTCATCCCACTATGCCACCAATATCCAAAGTACAACTAAGAAGCAATAAAATGATCATCGCCCACATACTCATATGTGTACTACCCGTGCAAAGTATCTACGCATAGATCCGGCTCTGATACCACTGTAGGGTTCGCAGCATAGAAAACAAAAAATTTCCTACGATGGGAACATCTATGTACCAAGATCTATCTACTAGATACAAGCAACGGGTGGATATACATCCATAGAATACATACCCTCAAAGACCGAATAGCGTTAACGAGGTTGTACTCGTGGATGATGTAGACGAACGCTTGCCGATCTCAAGATCGTGATGAAGTCCATCTGGTCCAGCCGGTCCAGCACGATCAAGTCCAGCACCTCAAAGCAGTGGTGCATCCGTGATCGCACACACGTACGGGTACCCCGACAACCTCCGCGCCCTCGCTCCAGCGAAGTAGCGGAAGCAACAAATCCTTCTAGAAAAATCCACCGGGAACATGTATCTCGCTGATCCGAGACCATGGGGAAATTCTAAAGGGGGGAGAGAGATCATTCGCGAGGAGGTGTGAGAGACAAGTGAGAGGAGGGGGTCCTTTTATAGGGGAGGGGGGCATCCCAAGGGGGCATGGCCTCCGGCCATGGAGGGTGCCCCCACCTCTCCCTCATTCATGTGGTGGAAGCTCCACACACATAAAAACCTCTCCACTCACAATTCCACTCACATGCATTAATTTTCCACCAAAATTAATGCAAGCTCTCATTTAAATAAAACTCTTTTATTTATTTATTCAGAATTTTGTTAATTACTTTAATTAACAAACATTCACATAAAACCCCTTACAACATTTCAATTTCACATGCAGAACCAGTTTCAGCAATTTCAACTGAAACAGTTCCGGTGTCTAGTGAAATAAATTCCTGCGCTTTCCTTTTCTTTTTCTGGCATATCATTTGCTCCGAATGGTGTCGGTATCCCTTAAGTGTGTCACCCTACGGTTCGCGAATAATGTGGACATGATCGAGACCCTTCTCCGATCAATAATCAGTAGCGGGACCTGGAGATCCATATTGACTCCCACACATTCAACGATGACTTCTGTGATCGTGTGAACCTTTTACGCTAGTATCTTAATCCTTTTGTTTCGAGATATATTACATGTCCGAGGTTCGATCATCGGTATCTCCATACCTAGTTTGATCTCGTTACCGACATGTACTCTTTTCTTGTTCCCGTGATATAACATTCTAGTGATCAAATCACTTGCTTGCAAGCTAATCAATGTGATATCACCGAGAGGGCCCAGAGCATATCTATCCGTCATCGGGATGAACAAATTCCACTCTCGATCCATGGGTCTCAACATAACACTTTAGTAGTTCTGAAGCCATCTTTATAATCACCCAGTTACGGTGTGACGTTTGATGTCATCGAGAAACTTTTCCGGTGTTAGTGATTGACATGATCTCATGGTCTAAGGATTAGGATCACTTCGTAAGTTGTTATAGCAATATAAACTCAATGACTTTGATCGTAATGCTATACTTCGGATGAATGTTCATCACATCATTACACTAATGTTGTGACCTCGTTATTAACAACATCCAATGTCCATGATCAGGAAACCTTTGATCATCTTGTTAATCAACGAGCTAGTTTATAAGAGAGGCATAACTAGGAACTTCCTTTTTGTTTATTAAACACACATGTATTAACGTTTCCATATTAATACAATTATAGCATGTAAAATAAACATTTATCATAAATAAGGAATACGATAATAACCACTTTATTATTGCCTCTCGGGCATATTCCCTTCAGTCTCCCACTTGCACTAGAGACAATAATCTAGTTTGAAAACTTTGCGTATTGAACACCTATGGCTTTCTGGTGTTCCAAATACGCAATTTCAAGTGGTTAACATAATCTACGGATCTGACACTTTCAGGTCCGTGTGTATTTGCATGTCTTTGCGTCTTCACGCATCACTCATTCTCCAATGAGATGGCATTGTATAAATTTGGTCTTTCAGTGAGACCTTTAGTTCCTTGGGGTTTAAAACACGTCGATACAATTGTCATACAATATATCTTTAGTGTTAGCCCGTTGCGAACCACACCTTAGTTTGATAACAAACTACTTGACACAAATTCCCTCCTTTACTGCTACTATAGCATTCATATACTTAGCCCTTTTGTTGTAGTATTCGTCACAATGTCTTAACTATGGATTTCATCCAAATCCATCATGGAAACTTTCTTTCCATTTCATTGTGCCACTCATAGTTTAAATTGAGATAAAATTAATTTGTATCTTGTGACAAAACTAGTATTAATGTAACGCTTTACAATGAACTATTTGTAATTGTTTGTCACCTCTACACAAATATATTCTTAGTTCTTCCAAAAGATCATAAGAATATCCTTACTATAGTCCAATGATCATTTTATGATTCATTCTGGTATATGCTCATAACACTTAGAGCATAGGACATATCTGGATGTGTACATATCATGGTATGATTGATCAAAACATTCTCGTGATTTCACTCATCAAGTGTCAAAGCACTTGAATATTGTTTCACTTATCAAGTGTCGATACACTTGAATCTTGATTCAATTCCTTTCCATGCGACAAGAACCGTTTCTTGTTGTTTCTATATTGAACTCCTTCAATATCTCATATATGTACGTTTGGAACAACCATATTAGTATCACAGTCTTTCCACTATAGACATTCACGCTAAATATTCGGGTTTTGCCTAAGTATTTCATCAAAATGAAATTCTTAACCTTTGTCAATAAAATATACATCATTTATAATCAACAAGATGTCCTCCACATAATGTATTAGAAATATGTCTTAGCGCTCCCACTTAATTTCTTGCAAATGCAAGCATCTTCATCGTCTCTTGATGAAAACTATTTTTCATCACGGTGAAGATTCCAACTCCGTGATGCTTACTTCAACAATTGAAGTTTGCATGCCCCTTTTTAGCATCCTTTGAATTAACAAAACCCTTTGGATCGTGTCATGTACACGTCCTAGGTAACCATTCTATTAAAAGAACTTTGTTTTGTTTATTCATCTACCATATACCAAATTATATGTAGTGGTTGCTACTTTAATCTGTCCAGACTAAATATCTCTATGAAAGATCAAATCTTGTCATAGTCAACTCCTTGAAAATTGTCACAAAATACTTTACGACATGTCGACTATTTCATAGATGTGAAACATCCATGTCTATTTCTTTATAGATCCAAATACGACCGATAGGTTTTTACACCTTTCCGGAAGGTCTTCCAAGTTCTAAACTTGATTTCTCGTGTATGGAACTATCACGAATTTTATGGCTTCAAGCCATTTGACGGAGTCAGGGCCCATCATCGCTTCTTTGTAGTCGGTTCATCATTGTCAAACAATAATGATTTACTCTCAAATCTGAACATTTGATTGTTTAACCGACCGACTTGGTTCAATAAGAACTTAGATCTCCGTGACCACAACCTTTGAGGCACATAAGCTATGAGCATTATGGCAGCCTTCGGAGTGATTTCCAGCGCTGCGCAACTCAGCACATTTAGCTAAGGTTCGTTAACCTTATCAAAGTTCTATTGTCCTCCCACTTAACATTTATGAAAAATTCCTTCTTCAAGAAACTTCACATTTCAAGCGACAAACCCTTTTGTCCTCGGTGTTATGGAGGAATAACCAATTGCTATTCAAAATAACCTACAAAGACATGCTCATCCGACTTCGGTTGTAAACATCTTACTTTTGTTTAGCATACCAAAATTTAAGAAAAGATAACTTGGGTTTTACCCCAAACCATAACTTCCATGGTGTCATTTCAACAGATCAAGATGGATCTCTTTTCAGTGTAAAAGCAGTAGTCTCTAAAGTTTTAATCTTTTAAAACATAATGGCAGTTTTATGAATAACACCTTTGATCCAACCATGTCAAACAAGGTTTCATTACAAATCTCAAACACTCCATACTCCTATGGTGTTTCGGGAGATGTAAATCTATGTGTTTTGCTAAACTTGCAACTCAAATAAATCCCTTTATGATGAAATCATAATTCATTTATTTTCTTGTTACACTTGTAACTCAAATAAATCCCTTATGATAAAATCATAAACCATTTATTTTCTTATTACAATGATTTTCACTTCATCTTGAAAGTCTTTGAACATTTTCAAATATTTCACACTTCTTTCTCATTAAGTGAATATTCACTCAAATTTCCGGAGAAAGTATATGAAGTTGAAACCCATCACTTACGACTACACATAATGGACTACATACATCGATATGTATAAATTCCAATATTTTAGTCGTTCGTTCTTCTTTGGCCTTAGAACGAAGTTTTAATTATCACGTGGAAATTCTCACAAGCGTCACTTGATCAAATCAAAGACTCCAAAAATCCATGAATATGGAGATTCTTCATGTTTTCTTTCCAATATAATTTAAACAGCGATGTCACTTCGTAAGTGATCTTTCAATCATTTGTCTTGCGACATTTTAGCATTAGGCTTTATGGATGTGATTTCTTCAACTAGATTTGTAAATCATCCATCTTATATGGAATACGGTAATTATTTGAACAACCTTTGTTCTCATAATACCTGATTCAAATAACAATTATTAAAACAAATCTTGAAGTCAAGCTTTGATGTCAACGAGAAATACAAACAACAGTTTGTTTGTTTTCGATGAACATCATCACATATTCTCTTGCTAGTTATTTAGGCCATTGTGGTTTATGAATTGCGTCGTTCCGTATGAAATTTCATACCAACCAATTCGGTATCCAATACCCAAGAACCACATTGTTTAACAAGCAAAGAATATAACAATAACATGTATATCATCCATATACCTAAATTGGATATTTCCAATCTTTTCTTTTCTGCCAAATATATTTTATAGATTCTCTTTCAGCATTTCCTTTTTAATTTTTAAAAGAATCTATCAATACCAAAGTGGTGTCATGTACATGACACATAGTCCAAAGCGTGTATATTCAAATAATAATACCTTTGGACTTGCACTTTGAAGTAGATCACCATCATCAAAATGATCGGTATTCTTTTAAAATACATTCTTTAGTAATCTTTTAGTGTAGTAAACACTTTACATACATATTCTATTCATCCTTATCATGACGAATTTCATGATCAAGATAATGTAGCTTATAAGGAGAATCGTGAGTATAATGTTGCTTTCCAAAACCCTTTTGGATGATTAGGATGTCTAGCATCTCCAACCTTTGTAAATTCTCATCCAATATGAGAACATATATTATACTCTATCATATTGCAACCAAAACATTGTTTCAGATATCGTTATATCTGCCACACATGATGGTTTGTGAAACAATTCTTTCAGCTCCTAGACAACCTTGATATTTAAAAACAATCAAGAATCATGGAGGCAAACATGATACTTAAGATACTAACACTGGAATTGTTACTCTCGATTTAATACCAATTATTAAATTTCACGGAGTAAATAGAGTTTGCTGAAAGTTTGCAATAGGACTTTAAACTTTAGATTGACACTCAACACAATACGATACCAGTTCGTAAAGTATATATCCAGAATTATATACTTCTATTATCTCAATTACAATTATGCATAAGGTGGTGAACGAATGCCAATGACTACAGAAAATTATGCAAATTCACTTTGATTTAATGTATGATAAATTGAGTTCTAATAATCCAAATTAGAAATGAACTCCCACTCAAAAACGACATCCCTCGTGTCTTTTTGGTGATTACATGAACCAAATCCACTACACCAAGTCCGATCATCACGTGAGTCGGTGTAGCTTCAAAGGCGAGCATCAAATGGGCATCATATCTACTATATGACTCATGCTTAACCTTTCGGTCCGTGTTCCGAGGCCATGTCTGTACATGCTAGGCTCGCCAAGTAAGAACCTTAGTATTTGCGTGTGTAACTGTCTTACACCCGAGATATGCTCGTGGATTCAAGTACACCCGATCATCACGTGATGCCTTGAAGCGACGAAACATTGTTGGTGCATACTTAACTAAGAACACATTCTTATCTTGATATTTAAATGACAGATCATCTTATTATGCTAATAAAACTCTAAAATAGCAATATAAGATGCAATAAAACATCTCATGTTAATAAGTGAAATGATATGGTTCCCGCATATGATCTCCATCATGTGCACCGTGGTATGATCTCTATCATACCTTTATGTGTAAGGCCAAGGTCTATGGAACTTACACGCTATGTGTGTTGTAAGAGTATCATCTCATACTTCTAATTACAACATCACCATATCATAACACTAGCCCATCAACAATCTAAACTAGACGCCTCTAATTTGTCCATTGCAAGTTTTACGTGGCTTAGGGCTTTCGAAGATAGAACCGTTCTTACCTACGAACATGAACCACAACGAGGATAACCAAATTGTTGACAACTCGTTGGTAGGAGAGACAGACACCCGCTAGCCACTTATGCAAACTAGTTGCATGTCAAGCGTGGAATAGGTCTCATGTGCGAGGACATGTAAGTTTGTCCGGGCCGCTTCATCCCACTATGCCACCAATATCCAAAGTACAACTAAGAAGCAATAAAATGATCATCATCGCCCACATACTCATATGTGTACTACCCATGCAAAGTATCTACGCATAGATCCGGCTCTGATACCACTGTAGGGTTCGCAGCATAGAAAACAAAAAATTTCCTACGATGGGAACATCTATGTACCAAGATCTATCTACTAGATACAAGCAACGGGTGGATATACATTCATAGAATACATACCCTCGAAGACCGAATAGCGTTAACGAGGTTGTACTCGTGGATGATGTAGACGAACGCTTGCCGATCTCAAGATCGTGATGAAGTCCATCTGGTCCAGCCGGTCCAGCACGATGAAGTCCAGCACCTCAAAGCAGTGGTGCATCCGTGATCGCACACACGTACGGGTACCCCGACAACCTCCGCGCCCTCGCTCCAGCGAAGCAGCGGAAGCAACAAATCCTTCCAGAAAAAGCCACCCGGAACATGTATCTCGCTGATCCGAGACCATGGGGAAATTCTAAAGGGGGGAGAGAGATCCTTCGCGAGGAGGTGTGAGAGACAAGTGAGAGGAGGGGGTCCTTTTATAGGGGAGGGGCAGCCCAAGGGGGCATGGCCGCCGGCCATGGAGGGTGCCCCCACCTCTCCCTCATTCATGTGGTGGAAGCTCCACACACATAAAAACCTCTCCACTCACAATTCCACTCACATGCATTAATTTTCCACCAAAATTAATGCAAGCTCTCATTTAAATAAAACTCTTTTATTTATTTATTCAGAATTTTGTTAATTACTTTAATTAACAAACATTCACATAAAACCCCTTACAACATTTCAATTTCACATGCAGAACCAGTTTCAGCAATTTCAACCGAAACAGTTCCGGTGTCTAGTGAAATAAATTCCTGCGCTTTCCTTTTATTTTTCTGGCATATCATTTGCTCTGAATGGTGTCGGTATACCTTAAGTGTGTCACCCTACAGTTCGCGAATAATGCGGACATGATCGAGACCCTTCTCCGATCAATAATCAGTAGCGGGACCTGGAGATCCATATTGACTCCCACACATTCAACGATGACTTCTGTGATCGTGTGAACCTTTTACGCTAGTATCTTAATCCTTTTGTTTCGCGATATATTACATGTCCGAGATTCGATCATCGGTATCTCCATACCTATTTTGATCTCGTTACCGACATGTACTCTTTTCTCGTTCCCATGATATAACATTCTAGTGATCAAATCACTTGCTTGCAAGCTAATCAATGTGATATCACCGAGAGGGCCCAGAGCATATCTATCCGTCATCGGGATGACAAAATTCCACTCTCGATCCATGGGTCTCAACATAACACTTTAGTAGTTCTGAAGCCATCTTTATAATCACCCAGTTACGGTGTGACGTTTGATGTCATCGAGAAACTCTTCCGGTGTTAGTGATTGACATGATCTCATGGTCTAAGGATTAGGATCACTTCGTAAGTTGTTATAGCAATATAAACTCAATGACTTTGATCGTAATGCTATACTTCGGATGAATGTTCATCACATCATTACACTAATGTTGTGACCTCGTTATTAACAACATCCAATGTCCATGATCAGGAAACCTTTGATCATCTTGTTAATCAACGAGCTAGTTTATAAGAGAGGCATAACTAGGAACTTCCTTTTTGTTTATTAAACACACATGTATTAACGTTTCCGTATTAATACAATTATAGCATGTAAAATAAACATTTATCATAAATAAGGAATACGATAATAACCACTTTATTATTGCCTCTCGAGCATATTGCCTTCATAATCATGGTGGAAACTTGCAGCATCACCATAATGAGCTATCTGTGAAGCATCCTTAATAAAATAGTTATGCGCATAGTAAATAAAAAGATTGCTGAGATGCTCATTGTCTACTTGCCTTGTCAATTTGGTTATGGGATAGCTCCTGTACCATGTGCAAGGGGTACCCCGTTGGCGGTTCTCTATGATACGCATGTACTTACTATGACAAGAACTTACAGGTGACTGAAGTTAAGTAGCATGAGGTGTGGCCCTCGTATTTAAGGGACGTGAGATTGCCATATTATACTTCGTCAAGCATATACTCCATAGTTTGTTCACTTTAACCTTAATCACTTCAAGATGCTTATGATAGGGGCAATGAGGGATGAAAGCTAACAAGTACCATAATTTTTGGAAGCTCTTTTTGAAACTTGAAATCCCTGCTTCCCTTTATGAATGGCCTTTCTTCCACCATTATTTGAGTCTCCACCTCCTACCTTTAGGCACCATTAAGAGAGCATAGTTTCCATTCTGTGTGCAGTGTCCCAAAACTTATTGGCTGATGCATATTGTAATATTGCTTGTTCTTGTGCTATTTGTATCTAGTCACTTTTATGAACTTTGAAGGTGTCCTATGCATCAATTTGCTACTCTATGAGGGACAAGCCGAATGCCACTATGCCATGTTTTCTGTATGTGAAACAAACAAACATTTTTCAATGCATGTTATTCATGATCTTTGTTTGTAGCCTTTCATGTTGCATGCATAGTTACTTTGTCCAATTGTTAGAACTCCATCTTTCATGTACATGTTTAGAGTTCTTTGATCCCAGCTTTCAATGCTTGCAAATGGTTTGATCTTGGTTTTGACGGTGCATGTCACCTCAAAAATTATTTTATCACTTACCTACTCGAGGACGAGCATGAGTTAAGCTTGGGGATGCTTGATATGTCAGAAACGTATCTATAATTTTTGATGCTCCATTCTTGTTTAGTATCTACTTTGCTTTGTTTTATCTACACTTTGAGGAGTTTTTATATCTTTTCTAGAACTAACCTATTAACAAGTTGCCACAATGCCAGTTGCCTATTTTGTTCTGTTTTGGTTCCAGAAAGGCAGAAAATCAATATTTTCGGAATTGGACGGGACAAAAGCCAAAGTCAATATTTCACCGTGGGCGACACGAAGCCAGAAGACGAGACGGAGGGGCGCCATAGGGAGGCCAGATCCCCCTTAGGCGCGGGTGGGCTCACCCCGCACCTTGGTAGGGTGTGTCCCCCTAGTGGCCCTCCTGGCTTGCCCCTTCGCCTATAATAAGCCCCCGATGCAGAAACCCTAGACACCCGATCAAAACTCCACGAAACCTTCTGTAGCCGCCGCCACCATCGTCCCTAGATCGGGGGGATCTGAAGTTCTTCCCGGCACCCTGCCGGAGGGGAGATCATCCCGGAGGCCTTCTTCTCCGGTATGAAGCGTGAGTAGTTCCACCTTGGACTATGGGTCCATGTAGTAGCTAGATGGTTGTATGTCCTCCATGTGCTTTCATGTATAGATCTTGTGAGCTCCGTTCATGATCAAGATCTAATCTATTTGTAATCATGCATGTTTTGTTTGCGGGGATCCGATGGATATTGAGATTACTATGTCAGATTGATTAATGTTTTTGTCTATTTGATTCTATCATGTCTGTGTTGTTTGTGATCTTGCATGCTCTCCGTTGTTAGTAGCTATCTTGGCCAAGTAGTTGCTAGTGACTCCAAGAGGGGGTATTTATGCTCGATAGTGGGTTCATGCCTCTATTTTCCAAGGGAAGTGACAGAAATCTCTTCGATTGTAGATGTTCTGTTGCCACTAGGGAGAAAACAATGGTCTCTTGTTCATTGAACAAGTGTATTGTTTACCTTACACACTTTGCTTAAAGCAGTTGTCTGTTGCTTGCAACTTAATACTGGAGGGGGGTCGGATGATAACCTGAAGGTGGACTTCTAGTCATAGATGTTGTTGGATGGCGGTCTATGTGTATTGTTGTATTGACCAATAGAATATCATAGGATCTTTTTGTCTAGTATTTCATTGTTATGCCATGCTCAGTTCCTGTCAATTGCCGTGCTGTAATTTGTTTACCCTTCATGCCATGTTGTTTATCTAAGAAGAGCACCTCTAGTGAACTATGGACCCCGGTCCAATCTTTACCATTGATACATCTTCCACTATTACCTGTTTACTTGCTGCAAACCGTCATCTTCCACGCCATACGTTTAATCCTTTGTTATAGCAAACCGGTGAGCTTGACAACCTCACTGATTCGTTGGGGCAAAGTGTTGAGTTTGTGTTGTGCAGGTTTCCATGTTGCTTGCAACACCTTTGAGACGTTTCCTTCCTCCTACTGGTTCGATAACGTCGGTTTCTTACGGAGGGAAAACTTGCTACTGTGCTCATCGTACCTTGCTCTTGGGGTTTCCAACGAAGCGTCCCATGAAATTGTTGGGCGCCATCTCTCCTACTAGTTCGATAACCTTGGTTTCATAATAGGGAAGACTTACTGCTGTGCTCATCATACCTTCCACTTGGGGTTTCCCAACGAAGCTTTATAGTGATCTGAGCCGCATCAAGACGTTTTCTGGCGCCATTGCTGCAGAGTTAAGGATGGCTTCATAAGGAGAGTCCTTCACAACCACTCTCTTTACTTTTTTTTTGCTTAGTTTCTTTCTTTCAAAAGTACAAAGAAATATATTTTTGTTTGGCTTGGTTTGCTTTTTCTTATAAAAACACAAAAAAATTAGCTCCTACTATAGTTGTTGGTCTGTTATTGCCTTGCTTTGTCATGCTTTCTATCAATGGTTGGTTTCTTTGAAACAAGTTCTTATTGGCAAGGTGGGTTCACGGAAGAACAAAAGTATTATTATAAAGAACACCACTTGTCACAAAAAGTGAAACACTTATGGGAACAAATTGATAAATTGAATAATATTGCTAGAGACGTGTGCTCTACTTATAATGTTACTTATTGCTTTGATAAATCTTGTTGCTGTAGGAGGTATAAACACCTCCCTTTTCAATGTGATTATAATGATAATGTTACCATATCTTCTTATGTTAAAGGAAATTAGGACTTTTATGATGTGAAACAAATTGAAGAATTTATTGCTTGGAAGGTTGCATTTGAACTTGCTAGTTTGCTTGAAAATACTAATGATTCACCTTATGAATATTAGGTTTATGATATACTTAAATTTTGCTTTGATGATTACAAGGAAGAAAATGGCTATATTCTTGAATATATTAATAGATGCTTTCCACAAACGGAAGAGACTAATGCCTTGCAGGACCTTATGGAAGAAGAAATTTCTGAAATGGGAAGCTCATTAGATGAAAAAGAGGAGGAGAGTGATGAAGAAAAGGAGGAAGAATGGATTAGATACCCATGCCTACCTTTTAATGAGAGTAACTCTTTATCCCTTACATTATTTGATTGTCTTCCATGCTTACCAAAGGAGGATGAATGTTATGTTCTTGTGGTTCCTTTTGAAATATCGACTATGAGTAAAACTTGTGATAATAAGTATGCTCCTGTTATCTATGATACTCCTTTATTTATGCCTGACTTCGAAATGCATGGTACTAAAGAGTTTTTCTTAGAAAATGTTTATGATAAAGCTCTATATGATGGTCCTATATTGGTTGATAATATTAATAGTACTACTATTGAAAATGAGATTGGAGAGGTTTTGAATTTATCTTGGAACCCCATACCTCTTGAGAATGACCAGTCATCTTGCTATAAAATTGTTAAAAGTGGGTTTGAAGGTTTTAATCCCACTATTTTTTAGATTGATAAAAATTATATGTTTGTAGATCATGAAAATCATACTTTATGTGATAGTTATATTTTTGGTTTATTCATGAGGCTACTGAAAATTATTATGAGAGAGGAAAATATGGTTGTAGAAGTTTTCATGGTACTGAAACACCTCTCTATGTGCTAAAAGTTTTGAAGTTACTCTTGTTTTATGTTCCTATGTTTGTCACTTTGTTATTTGTGAATTTATTTGCATACAAGATTCCTATTCATAGGAACTGGGTTAGACTTAAATGTGTTTTGAATTTTCTTCTTGATGCTCCCTTTTACTTCAATTCATATTTCTTATGTGAGCATCTTCTCAAACTATCAAGCCTAGCTTAAAGGCGTTAAAGAAAAGTACTTCTTGGGAGAAAACCCAACAGTTTTCTTGAGTCTTGGAAGTTATTACTTCTGTAATAACCTCTTCTTATCATTTTTGTTTGATTTTTGTGCCAAGAATAACCTCTAATGAGAGGGAAGTAAGATTTGGGAAAGTGCTGTCCCAAAATAGATTTTTGTGCTCCACTGTAAAAATTCTTCAAAAATCTCTGTAAGTCGGATTAAGCTGTAATTTTATGAATAAATACCCTAGGTTGTTATATAAATTTCTTTAGTTCAACACCTTTTGATTCAGAAGGTCTTCGAAAAAATAAGTTTTTACCTGCTCGTCTGTTTTGACAGATTTCTGTCATTATTTGCATTTGCCTCTTTATCGATTTCTTTTTGGGCTCTCTTTGTAAATTGAGATTTTTAAGGGAATTGCTATAGTAGCTTGTGTTTTTAATGAAAGTTTTGATGTTTTAAAACTAAACCCCAAAGGTTTATTATCTTTTGAATGCACTAATTTTGCTAATGAAGATTGTGTGAAGTTTTGTATGAAGGAAAATTTTCAGGTGTAAGGGAAGAATGATGTATTGAGATGAAGAATGGATAAAAGCTCAAGCTTGTGGATGCCACCCCGTGCTACCCCAAGAAATATTCAAGAGGTACAAGCGTTAAATCTTGGGGATGCCCAAGGCATCCCCATCTTCATTAATAAAAATCTCAGGTCTCTTTCTAGGCACTTCACTTTTTGTCGTGGTATTGCCAACGAGTATGCCATGGATGGGTCCTCACAGTGTGTGTTTAGAGACGTGGTGGAAGGCGGACGGTTGACGGGTACGAGGTAACACAGCTTAACCAGGTTCAGATCCCACAACAGTGGCGGAATCCTACTCCTGCTATAAATCACTATAAGGGCAATACGCCGAGTTACAGAGATAGGTTCGCTGTGCGAGGTGTGTGCTAATCGCTACTCGACTGCCTGAGATTGTCAGTTATCGTGCCCTAAAGGCTCCCATAGGCCCGACTTATATAGTCGCTAGGTCCTAGGGTTATAGGGAAAAGTCCTAGCCGGACAGGTTATAGAGTCCTACACTGTCTATTACTAGTCTTGTGTATCTTACACTCCAAGGCTCCGGGTATGTCGGTGACTCCAACCGTCGCCTTACTTTATCCGGCATGGGCCTCCCTTCTGGACTAACTGGGCCGTCCAGCAGGCCATGGGCCATGCTACGAACTGTGGGCCACCCGGGTTATCCGGATAGGAGACATGCTATGAGGATACCCATATAGCATATCCCCAACAGTAGCCCCCGAAGAACTCCGAGATCTTGCGTCGTCTTGCCTCTTCGTGTGGAATGCTCCGTCTAGATGAACGTCGGCAAATCGTCAAACAACATCTTGTAGTCCCCCAAAAGAGCCCTACAAGGTTTTCTCCGTCTTCAACACGTAAGTCAGAGAAATGCTGAATCTTCCATCGTACTCTTCCGTAGGCGGACTGGATCCATCCATGCCAGAATCTTCTGATGTGACGGCTCATCTGCCTATGTCATCTAGGGCGACGTAGGCTTAGGTCAGCGACGCCTCGTAACTCACACATGCAGAGAACCCAATCATGTCCGATTTTCCCGCACGAGCGATACGAACCGTTGGCAGCGACGGGTGGAGACATGGCGAAATTTCCACGCACATTCGCAAACACGTTGTCTACATGGCAACCGTCTGATGAAGCTGCATGAATCTTGATGCTGGAGATGATAAATAGTAACCATGGTGGAATTTCTACCTTTTACCTCATTCTCTCCTTGCATCGTCTTCTTCCTCCAGCGCGTGCCTCCTCGAGCTCTGCGCGCAAAACTCGCGAAAAACCCTAGCCCCAATCCGCACCAGTCACCTCCAACCTCTCTCCATGGCTAGCAGCAGCACTTCCCCTTCCATGGCGGCGTCGAGCGAAGCCGCGGCAAAGCCGGCGAGCTCCATCGTCTTGCCCAGAGGGCTTGGTCATCCCCGCCTCAGCGGTGATTGAGTCCACAGGCGGCGGCCATAATCCAGCGGCGCTGGAGCCGTTGGAGGAGGAACTTGATTCGCTCAAGGGCGACTGGCGCGGCTCAGACATCACCAACCGTGATATCCAGGAGATGATCACCGAGGGCTACCTCCCTGAGACGGAGGGGCTCGCCTGGCGGGCGGTGCCGGCCGACGAGGTGACACCTTCTCCCCAAGACAGAGAAAAAGTGTACCTCAAATCCCAACTGGTACGCGGCGTCTCCTTGCCCATCTCCAAATTCTTCCTCTCCGTCTTAAACCACTACAGAGTCCAGCCCCAAAACCTTTCTCCCAACAGTATCTTAGCGCTTAGCAACTACGCGGCGCTCTACGAGGGTTACTTAGGGATAAGGCCTAGGATAGATATCTTCGTGTACTTCTTCACCGTTAAACGCGAAGCCGGAGCCAGTAAGGAAGAACTTAGGAACTGTGGCACCATAATCTTCAAGATCCGTCCTGGCCGGCGGTTCCTCGACATCGTCGGTCACGAGTCCTGCAAAAACTAGCAGCGTACCTACTTCTACGGCCCAGATATCCCTCTGGCTGGCCGAGAAGTAACGTACCCGGAATTCGTTGACGGAGCCACCACTAAAGCCTCGTCATGGAGATCCCAGGCCTCCCTTCCCCCCGACCTCGATGCTTCCCGCACCATAAGGCGGATAGAATGGTTCGTATAGACGGGTTTAACCGGCTTGGACCTAGCCATGTGCTGGTTCATCAGGCTAATCCAACCTCTGCAGCACCGCGCGAAGCTCATGCACGAGTATACCAGCGATAGAAGGGATAGCCTCCGCATCTCCGTGGACAACTTCTCGAGTGACTCCGTCAAGCTCCTCCTTAAGGACATTGTCAAGGTGAAGGACAAGAAGCGTGGCTTCACCATCACCTACGACATGTTCGTAGACGGCAAGTGCCCAAAGGTAGTTATTTATTTTCCGTGTATGACATATACTCCAGTTCTTCCTTCTTGCAAATGTCATCTCATCTAACATAGTGACTTTTCACTTAACAGCTTAGCAATCTAGAGGAGGACAACATGGGTGCCCAAATCTATGATCCAAAGATGAAGGAAGTCACTATCATGTCTGACGACGATGCTCCATTGGCGCGAAAGAGGAAGAGCTCCACCTCTGACGCTGCCGACGGAGGCAAGAAGAAGAAGACGAAGGGTGGAGCCTCCAAGAAGACTACCGCCGCCCTGGAGGCGAAGAAGATAAAAGTTACCGGGATCCCCTTTGCCAAAGCACCCCCACTTGTGTAAGCTTCTTTCTCTCCGACATTGTCTATTCATCTGTCTTGCTCCTGTACTTATGCATTTTGCATGTTTCAGGAAGAAAGCCACGACCAGCCTAAAGAAGACCTCCAAATTGGGGGCTTCTAGAACCATCAAGGACATGCTGCATCGCGCCTTCCACTCCCTCCGTCAAGCCCTCGTCTGCCCCGACAAGCTCACAAGCTAAGGAGGCATCTGGCCCTTCCACCATCGAAGTGGACTCGGGTGCCTCTACCGAGGTTGCTATCATCGGCGAGCAGGCAACGCAAGAGAGTGTCGCCCACCAAATGGCTGAATCTCCGGCTAAGGATGCCATTGGTGACGGTAAGGCGGTGGTGGAAGCAGGTACTTCTGTCGTTGCCGGTGCCCCCGTACCCAAGAAAGCCATAGTTTATCCAAAGATAGTCTATCTGGTACTTACACCAGGTAGCACTGCTCTGGCTCCTGGTGCGGCACCGACATCTCCGACATGCGGTCTAGAGGAGCTCCGCCGACAAGCAGAAATCTTGCAAGGAAACAGTGAATCCTTTGGCAAGCTGCTGGCCGAGAGTGCTACAAACCTCAAGATCATTGCACTTGTAAGTTTTATTTGCCTTTTGCATTTCATATGAGTATCCCACTATAGCCCCCGAGGATGTAGACGGAAAACCATAGGTCTTTGCATCTATATGCTCTAAGAGTGAATAAGTTAGAAAACCTCTCACTGTAGCCTCCAAGCATGTAGGTGGAATGAATTATTCTGACTAGATGCTTTTAAGAGTAGCAGACCCAGTGTTTATAAATTTCAATACTGTAGACCCCAAGCCTCTAGTTGTAACTGAATTAGTTCCAACTAGATGCTTAAAGAAAATCTAAGCATATATCCGAGTTAAAATACTTTATACTGTAGCCCCCAAGCTTCTAATCGAAAACTGAATTAGTTCTGACTAGATGCTTAAAGAAAAGCTAAGCATAATGCTAAGTCAAAAATTCTCGTTGTAGCCCTCGAGCGTCTAGGTGGAAAATTTCCGGCTAGATGCTCCAAGCAGACCAAACAACGTTTTAACTTTGACCTTTTTTCCACAGAACGAGAGTGCTCAGAGGGGCATGGCCAACGACAAGTACCAGAAGATGCGCGCTGACTTGGAAGCTGAAAAGGTTAAAACTGCCTTCTTGAAGGAACAGATCACCAAGAGCAAGTGTCTGTTTTCTTTTTCGCATTCTGACTTGGTTTTGTGCCCATATTCTCCGCGTACTCACTATGTACTTTGCTTTCTCCGACTTGCAAAAACCATTGCCAAGGCCAAGAATATTGTTGAGCAATCCAAGCACATTCAAGAGCTGGATAGCGAGAACAAAATTCTTAAGCAGGAGAGGAAGGACATGCTGAAAATGCATGAGGAGTCAATGAAGGCCCTGCAGGACTCCGCCACCAAGGAAATCAATCGCTTGAAGGAGGAGATCTCTATCTTAACACATCAGAAGCAAGCTGACGACGAGCAGAATCAACTCCATAGTGAGGCGTATAAGCTCCTCCAACAAGAGAAAGAATCCTTGGCGGACACCCTCTGGCAAGTTGAGGCCAACATCTTCAGTAAGTTTCTCCGTCTTGGATTTCTATAGTCTGGGTACTCTGAATGGTTGAACTCATGTGTTCCTTGTCGGAATTTGCAGCTCCTATGGGTTTAACCCGATCGCCTCCTCCATCCAAAGAATTCATGGTTCTTGCCGGCAACTTCATCAACACCGCCATCACACAAGCTAAGGAGATTGCCAAGCCCCTCCATATTAACATCAAAGCATCGGACTCCATGGCGAAGTACTCGGAGATTCTGCGCCAAGCCCCCGAGCGTATCACAAGCAGGAAAGCTTCATGTGCACGGGCTGGCGCAAGGATGGCGCTATCAATGGTGAAGGCACACTACGAAGATGCCGAAATCGACACGGTGACCTCTGGCATTCCCGACGTAGATGACGATGGCAAAGAGATTAACCATGAATCCATCTTATCGTCGCTCGCGGGTTATGACACCAGAGTTGCCGACTTGTTCGATATCAACGTCTTCGTGCCGATGAACACCATTGATGGCGGCAACCAAAGCTCCTCCGAGTCTCTTCACACCGCCGACTTCGAGGCTGGTTCTCCTGCTGGTGATGACGCTGTTTCTAAGTCACATGCGCCAAAGGAATGAAGAACAACTTTGTAATATTTGTTTCACCTTTGGTGCATATGTGGAAAAAACTTATTGATGTAACTTAAGGCGGAAAACAATGTTGCATGTCCTGCTACTTAAGAATCAGTTTCCAGCATGTATATATTTTTTAAGCAAGTGCTGGCTTATCCATTACTTTGGTTCTTATGCTTGACCGACTCGTTGTCGGAACCATGCGCTCAGGTGATGATGCCCAATGGCACCGTCAATAACCTAAGCACAAAATCGCCGAAAATAAGTGTCGAAAGTCACTACTCCAGAATCCACATAAAAACGACAAAGAACGTGTAGACCACAAAACTTAAGCTAACGCCCGTAGGCAGAATTTTCACAAGTGCAATAGCAAAACTTGTGCATAAAGGTTTTACATGATCCAAAAATGAACACTAAAGGAGGTAAAAGACTCAGAAATATGAGTGAACTAGAGATCTTTATTTCATTGATCATATAAGAGGTACACAATTAGATAAAAAATGCTAAGTGTAAAAAGGACGTAGCTGTCCTATGTTCCATGGTCGATCAAGCTCTGGGTAGTCATCATCCGGGTCACGTCACTTACGCTTATGATCCTCGTTGGGTCTATCCTTCAGTTCATGATTGTCAACGAGGTAGTAAGAAAAATTGATTAGCGCCTTGATTATGATGAACAGTCCTTCCCATGGCGGGGATAATTTGTGTGACTTCTTCTGCTTAAGTCGGAGCACCAAATCCCCCTTTTTAAACGAGCGATGCTGAACGCGACGACTATGGTAGTTGCGTAGCTTCTGCTGGTAGATGGCAGATCTTTGGCATGCCAAAACACGCTCCTCCTTGAGAAGGTCCACATTTAGGCGTCTGGATTCTTCAGCGTTATCTTCGTCGTAGGCGGCAACTCTTGGTGCATCGTGAAGTATGTTGGAAGGCAGGATGGCTTCTTCTCCATATACCATGAAGTAAGGGGTGTAGCCGGTTGATCTGTTGGGTGTAGTTCGTAAACTCCACAGCATAGATGGCAATTCTTCCGCCCAGGCTCCAACTGCTCTATGTAGCGGTGCCTCAA
Source organism: Avena sativa (assembly GCA_916181665.1). NCBI lineage: Eukaryota > Viridiplantae > Streptophyta > Magnoliopsida > Poales > Poaceae > Avena > Avena sativa. The sequence goes on along the minus strand of OV702285.1, from coordinate 142,701,524 downwards.
GACGTGGCCTGATTCCCTACAGAATTAATCCATTGGCTCGCTCAACCTGACCGTTGGACTGTGGGTGTGCCACAGATGCAAGGTCAAGTCGGATGCCCTTCTCCCAACAATAAGCCTCCACTTCTCTGAGTGACAAGTTGCTGCCATTGTCGGTGATAATGCTATGTGGGAGACCAAATCTCAGCACCAGATCTCAGACAAACCTGAGGGAAGTTGCCACATCAAGATTTCTAATAGGTTTAGCTTCTATCCATTTAGTGAATTTATCAACTGCTACTAGCAGGTGCGTAAACCCACATGGTGCCGTCTGTAACGGTCCCACCATGTCTAGCCCCCAGACTGCAAACGGCCAAGTTATTGGTATTGTTCGCAATTCTTCAGCAGGAACATGTGGTTGTCGGGCATAATACTGGCATCCCATGCATGTCTCAACCAGCTTGTCGGCGTCCGCCTTCGCGGTCAGCCAGTAGAATCCTTGCCGGAAGGCTTTTGCGACCAACGATCGAGGAGCAGCGTGATGCCCGCAATCTCCGAGATGGATTTCGCGTAGGAATTCCATACCTTCTAGCTGGGAAACACACTTTAGGTATACACCAGTAGTGCTCCTTTTGTAGAGTTGTCCATTGATTATGGTATAACCCTTTGCTCGTCGTACTATTTGCCATCTTTCGACCTCGTCGTCGGGCAAAGTTCTGTGTTCGAGATATTCCATGAACGATTTTGTCCAAGCCGGAGGGACCTTGGTCACCATGTTGACGAAAGAGTCAGCTCTATCCGGGTTATCGATGTCGGCTCCCTTCACAGATGGTGTGCGCAGGTGCTCTAGGAAAACTCCTGGCAGAATTCGTTTGCGCCCTGATCCAAGCTTAGACAGCAGATCAGCCGCCTCGTTTTGCTCCCTAGGCACATACTTGACTTCGTAGCCCAAGAAGCTCTTGGCTATATCGTGCACTTCGTCTCAATATGCCGCATCATAGGGTTCCGCGCATTCCAGGTGCCAGCCACCTGCTGGGCAACCAAGTCAGAATCTCCACAGCAAACTTTGCGCTTGATGCCAATATCCTTGGCTACGCGTAGTCCGTGAATGAGTGCTTCATACTCCGCTATGTTGTTTGTATCCTCGAAGTGGATCTGGAGAACGTAGTTTAGCTTGTCTCTTGTTGGTGACTGTAGTAATACACCAGCCCCTGAGCCGTTGAGCAGCTTTGATCTGTCAAAGTGCATCACCTAGTACTCTGGTTCCGGCAATGGAGTAGCATCTGGCATCTCCGTCCAATCTGCAACAAAATCTGCCAAGGCTTGTGACTTGATAGCATCGCGTCTCTTGTAGGTGATCTCGAAGGAGGCAAGTTCAATGCCCCACTTCGCGACCCTTCCTATAGCGTCGCTGTTGTTGATGATGTCGGACAGTGGAGTCTTGCTCACCATTGTGATTGGGTGCTCCTGAAAGTAGTGCCTCAGCTTCCGAGAAGCAAGGAATACTCCATAAGCTATCTTCTGGTAGTACGGGTAACGCTGCTTGGACTCCGTCAAGACCTCGCTCACATAGTAAACTGGTCTTAGCATGGTTCCTTCCGCTCTACCACAAAGATGATGTTGATTACCCGGTAGGTTGCCGCCATGTAGATTAACAGGGGCTCTCCAGGCTCGGGCGCTGCAAGGATGGGCGCGGATGAAAGAATCTCCTTGAGCTACCTCAATGCTGCATCTGCTTCGTCCGTCCATGTGAATTTGTCCGCCTTCTTCAGCAACTTGTACAGCGGTAGAGCCTTCTCTCCAAGTCGGCTGACGAACCGACTAACTGCTGCAACACAACCTGTTAGTCGTTGAATGTCATTTAAGCATGTCGGACGATTTATGTTTAAGATGGCCTTGATTTTCTCCGGGTTGACCTTGATTCCGCACTGGGAAACGATGAAACCCAACAATTTGCCGGCTGGAACCCCGAAGACGAACTTCTTAGGGTTAAGCATCATGTTGTATTTCCGGAGATTATCAAAGGTTTCTTTCAAGTCGGAGATTAAGTCATTTGACTTTTTAGACATCACCGCGATGTCGTCCACATAGGCGTGAACATTCCGACCAATTTGGTCATGAAGGCAACATTGCATTGTCCGCTGGTACGTAGCACCTGCATTTTTCAGCCCAAAGGGCATCGTAACATAGAAAAACATGTCATATGGGGTAGTGAACGAAGTGGAAAATTGGTCCGACTTCCTCATCTTGATCTGGTGGTATCCTGAGTATGCATCGAGAAAACACAAAAGTTCCGAGCCAGCCATCGAGTCAATGACTTGGTCAATGCGAGGCAAAGCAAACGGATCTTTGGGACATGCTTTGTTCAAGCCGGTGTAATCAACGCACATTCTTAATTCATTGGTTCCCTTTTTGGGGACAAGTATAGGATTGGCCACCCATTGGGTGTGAAGGACTTCTCGGATAAATCTAGCCTTAAGTAACCTAGCTATCTTTTTGCCAATGGCGCGTCTCTTCTCATCTCCAAAGCGTCGTAGAGGTTGTTTCACTGGTTTGGATTTTGGATCAATGTTTAAGCTGTGCTCGGAAAGTTCCCTAGGTACACCTTTCATGTCGGTAGGTTGCTAGGCAAAGATGACCCTGTTCTCACGGAGGAACTCGACGAGCGCGCTTTCCTATTTGGGATCCAGGTTCGTCCGAATGGCGGTGACCTTGGAGGCATCGCCTACCACAAGTTCCACCGGCTTGGTCTCGATGGCGGCCTTGAACGCAGGAGCGGAGTCGGAGATCTGCTTCTTCGACGCGGGCATCTCTGAGTCATCGACCTTACTCTGGATCTCTTTGAATTCTTCGCTGTAGAGGACAGCTTCCGCAATGGTTGCTTCATTGATCTCGCAGTCCCTTGCCTTGGTAAAGCTTCCGGATACGATGATGACACCGGTCCGGGTATCTTGAGTTTGTTGTAGACGAAGCATGGCTTGGCCATGAACGTGTGAAATATGTCACTGCCGAATATGACGTGGTACACGCTCTTGAAGGGGACCACCTCGAAGGTCATGCGCTCTTGGCGGTAATTATTAACATCGCCAAAGGCAACCTGAAGTGTAATGCACCCAAGGGACCGAGCCTCCCGACCAGGAACTACACCGTGGAAGATGGTGTTGGTCCGCCTTAGGTTTGCCTCCGTCAAGTTCATCTTCTGCAGTGTATCCAGGTACATGATGTTGATGCTGCTTCCACTATCCACCATACACTTGGTGAACTCCATGCCATCAATCAAGGGGTTGATGACCATGGCGTACTGGTTCTCCGTAGGGATAAGGTCTGGGTGGTCCGTCCTGTCCCAAGTAATTGGAACCTCCGACCAGCGCAGGTACTGGGGAACTGGGGGGAGAGTATCCATCAGGATCCTCAGGGAGGTCTTCTGTTGCCGGACGGTGGGGGTGCCAAGGAAAGTGTGGTAGACTGGCGCCTTCTTTACGAAGGGCTTATTTCCCTTGTCATCGCTCTTGGCGGCATGCTTGGGGTCAACGTCCTCGTCCATGTCACTTGAATCCTTGGACTCCTCCTCCTTCTTCTTCCCCTTGCCCTTGCCTCGCGGTCTGTTCTTCCGACTTTGCTTGTAGCCAGACTCCGGGTCTTCCTTGAGGTCATTAACGAACTTGCAGTGTCGATTGGTATGGGTGGCCTTGCCGTTGACATCGTGTTGTACGAGGCACGACATATCGCGGTACTCCTCGTAGGTTTGGGGAACGCGGAGCGACGCCGAGGTAGTTTCACTTCCTCGTTGATGCCCACGGCCAGCTCCCCTTCCTCGTCCACGTCGCCATCACCCTGTCCTGCAAAAGTCATAGCGACCATGTCGGTAGATTGATTTTCTTCTGGAGCGGTTTTCCTCTTTGTACTCCTGTTCCTCCGAGCCTGAGTTGGAACGGCCATTGCCGGCAAGGAGCCGCGAGCGTCATCGTCGGCAGCTCCGAACTCACTAGCCAACTGAATCATCTAGTTCAAGTCAAGCTGGTGATTGTCCTGCAAGCGCTTAAGCTTATGTCGGAGCAACGTTCCCCTTTCCAACCCATCGATGAAGGCGGCCATGGCGGTCTGAGCGTGCACTCCTGCGCAGGAATTCTTCATGTCTAGCCAGCAGGAGAGGTAGGCGCGAGATGGCTCGTCTTTCTCTTGCACGCACCGCTATAGATCGCTAATAGTGCAGGGATGCTTATATGTACCCTCAAAGTTCTTGGTGAACACTTCTTGCATGTCCAACCAATTTCAGATGGATTTCTTCGGCAAGTCGTCGATCCAATGACAGGCCGTGCCCGCCAACATTAACGGGAGGTACTTGACGGCGATGTTGGGGTTGCCTCAGGCAATCTCCACCGCGTTGTCGTAGTCCTGCAACCATGTGGCTGGCTTTGCGGTGCCGTCATAGGGTTTGATGGTCTTGTCAATCCAGAAACCTTTGGGGTAAGTTGCGGACCGTATTGCAGGTCCAAAGCAACGTGGTCCCAGGTATGGTCCTTCTCGGGCCTCGTGGATCTTATCGATCCGCGAATGTGCATTGTATGGATCCGGGTTCTTCTTCTTGTCAACAGGGGATGGCCTGCGTGAACGATGCGGGCTTCCTCCGCCATGGTGACTGCTTTGTGGTGACGGAGGAGGAGGTGGTGGTGGGTTAGCCTTCTTCCTGTTACCTTCCTGCGATGCCTCCCGCCTGTCACGGTTGCTTGTCGGACGCGGAGGGTCATGGTGTGACCTGCACTTGTGTCCTTGGTTGCGCTCTCTGTCATGACGGGTTTGCTCCGTGTTGTCGTGGATGATGATGCCGCACTGCTTTGGTGGGGGCATATCCGTATGATGGTGAGGCTTGTGATCTTCGCGATGTCGGGGGGACCCGGGCGATGGTGATGGGCGACGAGGTCGGGCCTTTTCTCCGTGGTCGGAGAATATGGGGATAGCATCCTTCTTGTTGCGCGCATCCCTCCGTCTTCGTTCTAATGAACCCATCTGGGACCCGACAACAAGAGGAGATCGATCCCTTGGAGGCTTGCACTGGCTAGACTGGCAAAGCGCTGGGTCGGACTCAAGCCTCTGAGAGGTGGCCTTTTCCTGCTGCTTCACCGCCTTCGCCACTAGGCCATAGACTTGTTCCACTGCCTCGGGCGATCTATCCTGCTCTAGAAGGGTCTTGGCGATGGCGAGGTTAAGGAGTGGGGTGGGCATCACCTGCTTGCCTTCACTGTCAATGTATGGCTTGGCCTGTGCCGTCTTCGAGGGATCCCATCCTAGGTTTCGCCGTATACCAGGATCGTTGATGATGCGAGCCGGAGCTTTCTTGGCCTTCTGCTGCTGCATCAGGGTCTTGTATTCAACGTCCATTGCTCTAGCTTTCTCTATGGACTTCTGCGCGTTGACTAGATCTCGATCTAGCTTAGAGCCTTGATCCTCGATGGCCTGCGCTTCCTCCAGCAGCTGCTCGTGCTTCTCGGCAAGCTGAGTCATGTTCCGGATATGAGCTACGGTCAGTGGCTCGACGAGGAGATTGTCGTACATCACTCTATCAGCCGGGGTAACTTGGGCAGCAGCAGACGTAGACGCTGGAGGTGGCAAGTTTGTGGTGTTGTTGTTGCTTGGGCCGGTGCCGAGTTCCTACGGCTGCTGCACTGGGTTAGGTGGAGGAGGCTTGACTTTTGCGTGATCATCGCCAGCAGCAATAATTGGCCCCTTCCCCTTTTCCAGCGCTGTAGGTGGAGCTTGTCTGGGTTGATCTTCATCCATTGCCGTCCCAATGGTGGCAAACACCTCTCGAGACGTGACGGCATTGTTGGCTTGCTTGTCGCGCGTGTACTCCTCCTCCATCTCCTGCATGGCGGAGTCTAGTTCCTCTAGACTGAAATCTATCTCCTCTGAATCTGCACTGAAGTCAGCATAAAGGGCGTCAATAATAGAGTCGGAGGGTGCCAGGACTTCCTCGATGACGGGCGGTGGACGTGCAACAATAGCGATGATGACTGGGGGTGGAGGTGCGGCTGCGACGACGGCGGCTGGAGGCGGTGGTGGCGGTGGCTGAATTGGAGGGGCTCCGTCAATGAGCGCAAGCGCTGTCTGGGCTGCCGCTTCGGCCTCCACGTAGTTGTTGACGGTATTCACCATGCCTTCGAAGGTAAGGCGTCCTGACGCATGCTTCCGTCTTAGAGAATGTCGGAGAAGCGTGCCATGGTCCAGTCCTTCCACAAAGTGATACATAGCATCATCATTGGGGTAGTGGGCTAGATCGGCTCGTATGCGGAGCCACCTGGCCAGGTAATCGCGGGGGTTTTTTCCCTCTCTCTGAACGCAATGCGCCAGATCAAAGATGGTAACCACGCCGACGAACTTGGATCTCTGCTGTCCAGACGCACGGGTGAAGCCGGCGGACCTGCAGCGATCTTCCACCTTTATATCCTACATAGGGGCGGTTTGGGTGGGCCTTGAATTTTTCCGATCTTTGCCGGCCAACTCCGAAGATAGATCCGACATCGATCCTTCCGCGAACGTGTCCTGCCCGTAGGCGGTCCGTGCGGGCCTTTATGCTCCTCCGACTCCCAGGGAACTAGTGCCCGAGTCGGTTTCGCCAATGAAGAGGTGGATGTCTCCGATAGGAACGATCAAACACCACGTAGGGTTCGTCTTCGCCAGGATCCAGAACTCGTCAGGAGGGACGATCGGAACGTTGCTGGAGAAGAGAACACGACCAATGGCTACGGTTTCGTCGATTCCCGCGAAGACCTTGGTCCTCGCCCGCTGAAGAGCCTGAAGCGCCTCTTGCCCCACGATGGGCGCCAACTGTCGTGGTATTGCCGACGAGTATGCCATGGAGGGGTCCTCGTAGTGCGTGTTTAGAGACGTGGGGGAAGGTGGACGGTTGACGGGTACGAGGTAACACAGCTTATCCAGGTTCATATCCCACGACGGTGGCAGAATCCTACTCCTGCTATAAATCACTATAAGGGCAATACGCCGAGTTACAGAGATAGTTTCGCTGTGGGAGGTGTGTGCTAATTGCTACTCGACTGCCTGAGATTGTCAGTTATCGTGCCCTAAAGGCTCCCATAAGCCCGACTTATATAGTCGCCAAGTACTAGGGTTACAGGGAAAAGTCCTAGCCGGACAGGTTACAGAGTCCTACACCGTCTATTACTAGTCTTGTGTATCTTGCACTCCAAGGCTCCGGGTAAGTCGGTGACTCCAACCGTAGCCTTCCTTTATCCGGCATGGGCCTCCCTTCTGGATCCATCTAACTGGGCCTCCCAGCAGGCCATGGGCCACGCTACCAACTGTGGGCCACACGGGTTATCCGGATAGGAGACATGCTATGAGGATACGCATATAGCATATCCCGAACACTCTTATTGTTTCATGCATAGTTGTGTTGTTCTTGGAGCGTCTTAGTTTTCGTTTTTGGTATTAGTTTGCTTAGTTTGCTTGAATAAAGTAGTTGGACCCCCGCTTTCACTGTGTTGTTTCAATTAAGTTGATTAGTGTTGGAAAGGAGTAGAAAGTTTCTTGCTTATAGTAGTACAAAGGGAGCTTGTTTTGACTGTGAACTAGACTTTATCATGTCATGCTAGATGTTATTTTTACCTTATGCTAGTGATTATTGCTATAGCATGACTTGTTCCAAACAATTGAGATTGCTTAATGTGCCTTGCAAGAATCATGCGTTGTTTTAGTATACAAAAGCATAGTATTGTGGTATTCTCCTTTGATGCTTTGTTTGGGTTGACTTGGCACATGCTCACACCATGCTATTACTATGAACCAGTCACCTTAGCATCTAAGATCATTTATTTTTTGACTTGTGATACAACTTTATGCTTTGATTAGTAATGTTTTGTCGCTTTGCATGATTATGGCCATTATTGCAAAGTTTTGTTTTATCTTGGGATCACCACGTTAGAGGAAAAAAGTTTTGTTTTATCTCTGCGTGGCCCAACAAATAGTTCCATCTTGGACTATGGGTCCATGTAGTAGCTAGATGGTTGTATATCCTCCTTGTGCTTTCATGTATAGATCTTGTGAGCTCATTTCATGATCAAGATCTAATCTATTTGTAATCATGCATGTTGTGTTTGAGGGGATCCAATGGATATTGAGATTACTATGTCAGATTAATTAATGGTTTTTTCCATTTGATACTATCATGTCTATGTTGTTTGTGATCTTGCATGATCTCCATTGTTAGTAGATATCTTAGCCGAGTAGTTGCTAGTTACTCCAAGAGGGGGTATTTATGCTCGATAGTGGGTTTATGCCTCTAGTTTCCAAGGTAAGTGACAGAAATCTCTTCCGTTGTAGATGTGTTGTTTCTACTAGGGATAAAACAACGGTCTCTTGTTCATCGAACAAGTGGATTGTTTACCTTACACACTTTTCTTAAAGCAGTTGTCTGTTGCTTGTAACTTTATACTGGAGGGGGTTCAGATCATAACCTAAAGGTGGACTTCTAGTCATATATGCAGTTGGATGGCGGTCTATGTATATTTTTGTATTCCCCAATCGAATCTCATAGGATCTTTTTGTCTGGTATTGAATTGTTATGCCTTGCTCAGTTCCTGTCAATTGCCCTGTTGTAATTTGTTTACCCTTCATGCCATGTTGTTTATCTAAGGAGAGCATCTCTAGTGAACTATGGACGCCGGTCCAATCTTTACCATTGATACATCTTCCGCTGTTACTTGTTTACTTGTTGCAAACCATTACCTTCCACACCATACGTTTAATCCTTTTTTACAGCAAACTGGTGAGCTTGACAACCTCACTGATTCGTTGGGGCAAAGTCTTGAGTTTGTGTTGTGCAGGTCTTCGCGTTGCTTGCAACACCTGTGTGACGTTTCCTTCCTCCTACTGGTTCGATAACCTCAGTTTCTTACTGAGGGAAAACTTGCTGATGTGCTTCTTCACACCCTGCTCTTGGGGTTCCCAACAGGCTTCACGTTAGGCATCAAGCTTTTCTAGCGCCATTTCTGGGGAGGAAAGGTAAAATGCACTCACACATGTTATCCCACGGCAATAGCAAGCTAGAAAGCTTTTTTGGCTCCGTTGCCGGGGAGGCTAAGGACGTCTTCACAAGGGGAGTCCTCCACTTCCTTTATCTTTACTTTTCTTTTAGTTTGCTTAGTTTATTTTGCTTGTTTTTATTTGCCTCTTTCCAAAAACTCCAAAAAATTAGTCTAGTTTGGTTTGCTTCCTTTATCCAAAAACACAAAAAAAAATTAGTTCCATCTCTAGTTGCCACCTTGTTATAGCTCACCATGTTGATCCCCAAATTCACCCTAAAGGACCTCTCTATAGGTAGTGGCTCCAGAATTGGGAAAGACAATATTGAAGAATTATTTAATCATGTTAGCAAGCATGAGGATATTGAGGATAGATCTATAGCGGAACTTGCTCCTAATTATGAAATTGCTGCAGCTTCTTTAGTTCATATGTTGGAGGCTAGGTTTGTTATCCTTAACCCCATGATGCAAATTTTGTTCCTAAAACTAAAATAAGAAAAGAATGTTGAAAATAGAGTTTATTCTTGAAACTTTACACAAAGAGTTCCATGATATTTCTAAGGAAGCCAAAAAGGTCTTTGAGCGTTTTAATATGCTAGGGTCATGTGCAGATGTTGTGGGTACTTCAGATTAAACCAATCCTAGAGATGAATTTAAGATACCCATACCCTTTAAGCTTGTTGGGATGCATGAGGCCTTTAAAAAGAATTTTAATTGGATTGTTCCTGAAAATCCTTTTGATGAAAGTAGTAAACCAAAGAGAAATGAGAAGGGATCATCCAAGAATCATTTGGATGAGATACCTCTCATAGTTGAAGACTTTGCAAGTATTGATCTCAACTCCTCATTTGAAAATACTTGATTTCTTGCTTCTTGTGCCTAACTTAAAGGCATTAAAGAAAAGTACTTGTTGGGAGATAACCCAAGATTTTCCCTGAGTTTTGGAAGTTATTACTTCAGTAATGACCTCTCCTTATCCTTTTTGTTTGCTTTTTGTGCCAAGAATGGCCTCTAATGAGAGGGAAGTAAGATTTTGAGAGTTGTTGTCCCGAAACAGATTTCTGTCCTCCACCAAAAAAATTCTTGAGGAGTCTCTGTAACTCGGATTGAGCGAACAATTTACGAATAAATTCCCCAGTATGCTATCTAACTTTTATCAGTTCAACACTTTTTGATTTAAGCAACAGAAGATGTTCGAAAAAATCGGTTTCTACATGCTGGTCTGTTTTGGCAAATTTCTGCCATTATTTGCATTTGCTTCTTACTGATTCCTTTTTGAGTTATATTTTAGGTGAATTGAGATTTTTGAAGGAGTTGCTACAATAGCTTGTGTTTTTAGTGAAATTTTTTGCTGTTCCAAAGCATTTCCTAAAGGTCTATTATCTTTTGAATACACTAATGTTGCTAATAAAGATTGTGTGAAGTTTTGTATGAAGGAAAAAATTCAGGTGTAGAGAGAGAATGATGTAATGATATGAAGAATGGACAAAAGCTCAAGCTTGGGGATGCCACCCCGGTGTCACCCCAAGAAATATCCAAGAGGTACAAGCGTCCAATCTTGGGGATGCCATCCTTTTCCTCATCAATAAAAAGCTCAGGTCTGTCTAGACACTTCGTTTTTATTGTTTCATGCACAGTTTTGTTGTTCTTGGAGCGTCTTAGTTTTCGTTGGCTTGCTTAGTTTGTTTAGTTTGCTTGAATAAAGAATTTTTTACCCCCGTTCTTGATGTGTTGTTTCAAATAAGTTGCTTGGTGTTGGAAAGGAGTAGGAAGTTCTTGCTTGATAAGTGCAAGAGGATCTTGCATTGACTGTGACTTACACTTTAGCATGACATGCTAGGTGTTGTTTTGACCTTATGCTTAGTGATTATTTTTGTAGCATGTCTTGTTCCAAACAATTGGGATTGCTTAGTGTGCCTTGAAAAGAATTATGCGTTGTTTTAGCATACAAAAGCATAGTATTGTGGTATTCTCCTTTGATGCTTTGTTTGGGTTGACTTGGCACATGCTCACACCATGTTATGACTATGAACAAGTCACCATAGCCTCTATGATCATTTAGTCCTTGAGTTGTAGTACCACTCTATGCTTTGATTAGTAATGTTTTGTTACTCTACACGATTATGGCCATTATAGCTCTCTTAGTTAGTTTCTCCCAGTTGCTAGCCTCCACTTGTATGAGTAAGCTCTACTCATGCTTCCAACTCCCAACAAACCAAGTTATTCCAAAGTGTCCACTATAAATTCCTATGCATGGTGTGTTACACCATTCCAAGTATATTCTTGTTTTCAGTTATCTTCCAGTTAAAAAGTCTCTTTGTTATGTGAAAACTTAGTGATTAAAGCCCTCACAAACTTGATGGAACACTTTATATTCTTTGCCCCTAATAAACTTGAACCATTGTGTCTTCTACGTATATATGCTTGCACTTATACGTTGGAATTAGCAGAACTATGTTGTCACTTGGAATGTTTTCAACATTGCACTTGTACTTTGTACTCAGTTGATATCATGCTCTTTTGTCTATGGATGTCACCGGTGTGAAATAAAGAGGGAACTTGTAAGTCCATGGAGTATGTATTTTGTGTTAGAGAAACGCCTGGGCCGCTAGCCTAAGCCATGCCTAATCATGGTGGAAACTTGCAGCATCACCATAGTGAGCTATCTATGAAGCATCCTCAATAAAAAGCTATGCATATAGTAAATAAAAAGATCGCTGAGATGCTCATTGTCTACTTGCCTTGTCATTTTGGTTATGGGATAGCTCCTGTACCATGTGCAATGGGTACCTCATTAGCGGTTCTCTATAATACACATGTACTTACAATGAAAAGAACTTGCAGGTGACTGAAGTTGAGTAGCATGAGGTGTGGCCCTCGTATTCAAGGGACTTGATATTGCCAACTTATACTTTGTCAAGCATATACTCCATCTTTGTTCACTTCAACCTTAATCACTTCAAGATGCTTATGATAGGGGCAATGAGGGATGAAAGCTAACAAGTACCATAATTTTTGGAAGATCTTTTTGAAACTTGGAATCCCTGCTTCCTTTATGAAAGGCCTTTCTTCCACCATTATTTGAGTCTCCACCTTCTACCTTTAGGCACCATTAATAGAGCATAGTTGTCATTACTTGTTCTTGTGCTACTTGTTTCTAGTCACCCTTGTGAACTTTGAAGGTGTCATATGCATCTATTTGCTACTCTATGAGGGACAAGTTGAATGCCACTATGCCATGTTTTTTGTATATGAAACAAACAAACATTTTTCAATGCATGTTATTCATGATCTTTGTTTGTAGCCTTTCATGTTGCATGCATAGTTACTATGTCCTATTGTTAGAACTCCATCTTTCATGCACATGTTTAGAGTTCTTTGTTCCTAGATTTCAATGCTTGCAAATGGTTTGATCTTGGTTTTGACGGTGCATGTCACCTCAAAAATTATTCTTTTTATCACGTACCTACTCGAGAACGAGCATGAGTTAAGCTTGGGGATGCTTGATACGTTAGAAACGTATCTATAATTTTTGATGCTCCATGCTTGTTTAGTATCTACTTTGCTTTGCTTTGTCTACACTTTGAGTTGTTTTTATATCTTTTCTGGAACTAACCTATTAACAAGTTTCCATAGTGCCAGTTGCATGTTTTCTTCTGTTTTTGGTTTCAGAAAGGCAGAAAATCAATATTCTCGGAATTGGACGGGACAAAAGCCATAGTCAATATTTTACCGTGGGCGTCACGAAGCCAGAAGGGGAGACGGAGAGGTGCCAGAGGGCCACCACACCCCCCAGGTGCGGGCTAGGGTGGACCCGTGCCTGGGCAGGGTGTGGCCCCTCCGGCCGCCTCCCAGCCTCGCCTCTTCGCCTATAAGAAGCCCCCGATGCAGAAACCCTAGACACCCGATCAAAACTCCACGAAACCTTCTGTAGCCACCGCCACCATCATCCCTAGATCGAAGGGATCTGAAGTTCTTCCCGGCACCCCATCAAAGGGGAAATCATCCCGGAGGCCTTCTCTCCGGTATGAAGCGTGAGTAGTTCCACCTTGGACTATGGGTCCATGTTATAGCTATATGGTTGTATCTCCTCCTTGTGCTTTCATGTATAAATCTTGTGAGCTCCGTTCATGATCAAGATCTAATCTATTTGTAATCATGCATGTTGTGTTTGCGTGGATCCGATGGATATGGAGATTACTATGTTAGATTGATTAATGGTTTTGTCTATTTGATTCTATCATGTCTGTGTTGTTTGTGATCTCGCATGCTCTCCGTTGTTAGTAGCTATCTTGGCTGAGTAGTTACTAGTGACTCCAAGAGGGGGTATTTATGCTCGATAGTGGGTGCATGCCTCTAGTTTCCAAGGGAAGTGACAGAAATATCTTCCGTTGTAGATGTGTTGTTGCTACTAGGGAGAAAACAACGGTCTCTTGTTCATGGAACAAGTGGATTGTTTACCTTACACACTTTGCTTAAAGCAGTTGTCTGTTGCTTGCAACTTTATACTGGAGGGGGGTCGGATGATAACCTAAAGGTGGACTTCTAGTCATATATGCAGTTGGATGGCGGTCTATTTATATTGTTGTATTGCCCAATCGAATCTCATAGGATATTTTTGTCTGGTATTGCATTGTTATGCCTTGCTCAATTCCTGTCAATTGCCCTTCCCTTCATGCCATGTTGTTTATCTAAGGAGAGCACCTCTAGTGAACTGTGGACCCCAGTCCAATCTTTACCATTAATACATCTTCCATTGTTACTTGTTTACTTGTTGCAAACCATTACCCTCCACACCATACGTTTAATCCTTTGTTACAGCAAACCGGTGAGCTTGACAACCTCACTGATTCATTGGGGAAAAGTCTTGAGTTTGTGTTGTGCAGGTCTCCGCGTTGCTTGCAACACCTGTGTGACGTTTCCTTCCTCCTACTGGTTCGATAACCTCGGTTTCTTACTGAGTGAAAACTTGTTGGTGTGCTCCTTCACACCCTGCTCTTGGGGTTCCCAACAGGCTTCACGTTAGACATCACCCCATGCGCGGGCCGACCCTAGGCCACGCCTGGTCAGGGTGTGGCCCCCTGGCCGCACTCCTGCCTCGCCTCTTCGCCTATATAAACCCCCCGATTCCAAAATCTAAGCACCCGATTAGATCTCCACGAAACAGTCCGTAGCCGCCGCCACTATCGTCCCTAGATCGGGGGATCTGAAGCTCTTCCCGGCACCCTGCCGGAGGGGAGAGATCATCCCGGAGGCCTTCTTCATCACCATGATAGCCTCCGGTATGATGCGTGAGTAGTTCCACCTTGTACTATGGGTCCATACAGTAGCTAGATGGTTGTTTCTCCTCCTTTGTGCTATCATGTTTAGATCTTGTGAGCTCCGTTCATGATCAAGATCATATATTTCTAATCATGCATGTTGTGTTTGCGGAGATCCGATGGATATTGAGATTACTATGTCAGATTGATTAATGATTCTATCTTTTCTTCTTGATTATTGATTCTATCATGTCTTTGTTGTTTGAGATCTTGCATGCTCTCCGTTTCTAGTAGCTATCTTGGCCAAGTAGATGGTAGTGACTCCAAGAGGGAGTATTTTTGCTCGATAGTGGGTTCATGCCTCTATTGAATCTGGGGAAGTGACAGAAATCTCTAAGGTTGTAGATGTGCTGTTGCAACTAGGGAGAAAACAACAATCTCTTGTTCATGGAACAATTGTATTATTTACTTTACACACATTGCTTAAAGAAGTTATTCGTTGCTTGCAAATTAATACTAGAGGGGGTTCGGATGATAAACTGAAGGTGGATTACTAGTCATAGATGTAGTTGGATGGCGGTCTATGTATATTGTTGTAATGCTCAATCAAATCTCATAGGATCATGAATGTCTAGTATTGTATTGTTATGCCTTGCTCAGTCCTATCAATTGCCCCGCTATAATTTGTTTATCCAGCATGTTATGTTATTTATCTTAAGGAGAACAACTCTAGTGAACTGTGGACCCCGGTCCAATCTTTACCATTATTATATCATCCATTGTTACTGTTTACTTTCTACAAGAAATCATTACCTTCCACACCATACGTTTAATCCTTCGTTTTCAGCAAACCGGTGAGATTGACAACCTCACTGTTCGTTGGGGCAAAGTCTTGACTTTGTGTTGTGTAGGTTCCAAGTTGTTAGCAACACCTTGGAGTCAATTCCTTCCTCATACTGGTCCGATAACCTTGGTTTCATACTGAGGGAAGACTTACTGATGTGCTCATCATACCTTCCTCTTGGGGTTTCCAAACGAAGCTCTACAGTGATCTGAGCCGCATCATTGCTTGCCCCGCTAGATCTTGTAACCTGATGAGTCTTGCCTCTGCCTAATGCACGAATAGTGTCTTTAGACTTAACTCATTTGTCCCTGCCTCTGCCAACAACCTTTATCTGGTTGGTGTCCTCAAAACTGTCAACAAAGTTCTTTGGTGAAGGCGGTGGACTTTCATCATCACCACCAAGACCTGTTGGGCTTCACCGAACTCATCTAAATCATGTTCCGACATCTGCAAGGGTAAAATGGATAGGAGCATAGGTGTAAGTGTTTTTCATCATCGCTTTCATATTTTTGTGATGGGATTTCATACTCTTGATATGCAACATTCTTATGTTGAAAAAATTCCTCATGAGCAACACTACATAGATGACAACATAGAAAACACACTCAGTTTCATAAACAACAAAAAAATCAATCAAAACTAGAAGAAAAAAGAATAGAAAATTACCTCTATGACATTTCATTAAACATGTGGGAGGCGTCTGGCGGAGCAATCAAGGACGGCTCCTCTTCTTCCGCGGGCGACAATGGTGGCGTCGAGAGAACCTCCTCGATAGTGCGACCTCCTCAATGGTTGTCGGCTTCAGTCCATAGGCGGCGACCTTGACCTTCTTCGCCTTCTCGCTGGGGGTCGTGAACTACTGCCTCTCCCCCCCCCCCACCTATGGCGGTTGCTGGTTGTATCCCCATCAAAGGGATGGCCTGGCCCAGATTCTCGGTCACGGTGACTAGCCGGGGTGCCGCGAACACCGAGTGAGCGCGAGGGGTGGCCCCACAGGGTTTGTCGGGGAGTAGATGCCGGGGCTGGCGGAGGCGTGGAATCGATCACGAGATGGGCGAGAGGGGTGGCACGGGTCACATCAGAACCTTCCATGACTTTGCGGTGGTCCGCGGCGGTCATATCATTAGGACTATAAGTGGACACACCCACGGCTGCCTATGGACTTGCCATTTGTTCCTATTTGATTAATCAGGATCTCAGCACTAACTGGTGTGCGCTTGCCTGCAAGTTAAATTATCTATTGTGTTTTTTTTGGTAAAGTTCAATCACACTGATAGATGCCGGTGGCACGAAGTGATTATTAAATAGATGAAATATTTTGTGATGTCAAGTCTCACCCAACCGTGAGGTGCCCGGTGTTGAAACAGCCGAGACCAAATGCTTTCATGACTGGGATTGGACATGACAAGACCCTGTTTGCTCAGATTCCTGACAGTGTGGTCCGTAGAAATTTGGAGACTACTCAGACACCTATTGCTTTGATCAAAGTTTCAGGAGATGCAGTATCAGCTGAGGTGGTACAACAGCAGATTGCCAGAAGGTGCCCATTACAGTCTCAATGGAAGTGGGAAGCTCTATCTTATGGGAATAATTATTACTTGGTAAGCTTTCCTTCGTTTGAGGTACTGTACAGAGTGGATGGCAGCCAGTTTTCGATGCCCCTTGGTAGGACACAGCTTGCTGTTTCGGTTTACATGACTCAGGAGGTTCCGCATAAGATAATCCTTGAACAGGTCTGGGTGCATGTACAGGGGGTCCCGCATTCTTTGTGGACTTTTCTTGGGCTTTGGGCTGTGGGTTCTCTTATGGGAACTACTTTGGATGTGGATCTTCTGTGCCTCCGTCGAAGGGGTGTCGTCCGTATACTTGTTGCTATGTGTGATATTTCTGTTTGCCAGAAGAAGAAGGATGCTTTAGGTTTCTTCCTTTTATCTGATGTAGTGGTTGATCTGAAAGGATATGAGCTACGCTTCAGATTGGAACCTGCTGATTATGTGCCGGAACCGGATTTTTCACCTCTCCTATGGAGAAAGAGTAGGGATGATTCTGAGGATGATGGATCTGGGAAGAATGGTGATGATGCCATGGATACTTCTGGACCAGCGGATACCACTACTCTCTCTTCGACTGGTGCTCTCGCTTCGACTGGACAGTCTGGTGGTCAGGCTTTTGAGCAGGGGGCACCATCTACTCATTCGCGTCAGGTTACGGGTTCAGTTTATGCGGTGACTCCCTTTAATGCTTCACCTACTACTCCGCGGGGCAAGGAACTTCTTGATGCTCTTCCATCGGATTCTCCACTGCATGGGAAGGCATGTGGTTCACCCAGAGTTTCTCCTTCTCAGCTTTCGGCTGCTCTGCAGGCGGCGAGCATGTCGGTGGGGGGTTCTCCGATTGCTGCTTTCTCGCTGCCTTGGCAGGATGCAGGTGCGCCGATGGCCCAGGAGGGGCCGTCATCTGATGTGGAGCGGCTGGGGCTACGCACTGCTGCTATACATGGCGGAAGACCCGCTCATCCTATCCTCGAGGGACAAACCGATGCTGCCCAGGTAGGGTGGGGTGTCGGGGGTACGCCGCCCTCGACTGATGATCCGATGGCCCAGGCGGGGCTGCTACCTGACGTGGCCCAGCTCTGCCATGGGCTGGATGCGGGCCTCGGACCCGCGGCCCAGGAGGGGTCGCGGGTGGACGCTTGTCCTGCGCAGGAGGGGCACCATTCTAGGGGAAACCTGGCTCAGGCGGGGCTGGGTGTTTCCCTGGAGGTGCTTTCGCCACTTCAGGACACACCGTCGCGGCGTAGTTCGCGCCATGGGGTCGATGTTCTTGGGGTGACGCCCACGGATGAAGACTCGATGATCAAGGCAATGCGTAGGAAGGCGGCAAAAAATCTTGATTCAGATGGTACGAAGTCTTCGAAATCTTTTCTTTCATTTTCTACACTTGTAATGACTAAAAAACTAGCAAACGTTGGTGTTAGTCTGGGTTATTCTGTTCAACAGGTTAATTTATCTAGTAATGTACTTAGGCGTATGGAGGTTGACCGTTTGACGGTTACTCCTAAGGCCTCTTTTATTCCTGATTCTTTATCAGCTGAGGAGGAGGAGTTGCATGCCACAGTAGATGGTCAACTGCTATCTCATTTAGTTGGTGAAGTATCAGAGGTTGGCTTTGATGAGACGGAGATGGGTTCAATGTTTGAACTAAAAGCTACTGGTCGTAAATCAAAGAGCCAAAGGTCTAAGAAAAGGACCCGTGTATCCAAAAGCATTAGTGTTTATCAATGAATGGAATGTTTGCAAATAGCAGAGGTCTTCGGGACTTGGCTAAACATCTATTCTTTGCTGATTGTGTAAGAGAACATAACTTGGATTTCTTGGGTATTTCTGAAACCGGTCGATGTGATTTCTCACCAGCTCTGCTCAATCTCCTTTCTGGTGGAGTGGACTTTACGTGGGTATCACGTCCTCCACGTGGTAGATCCGGGGGGATCTTGTTAGGCATCTGAAATGAGACTATGGAAGTCTTGGCCAGTTCGGTTGGAGATTTTTTTATTAAACTCCATATACGTAACAAGGCCGACGATTTCACATGGTCTCTAGTCGCTGTATACGGGGCTGCCTAGGATGTTTATAAGGCTGACTTTTTGCGTGAGCTGGTAAATCTAGCTAAGGATAATCCTTAACCTATTCTTATAGGTGGGGACTTTAACTTGCTAAGATTCCCTCATGAGAAAAGTCGGGCCGGGTTCGATGAACATTGGCCTTTTTTATTCAATGCTGCCATAGATAGCCTGGATTTAAGAGAGGTTAATATGATTGGGAGACAGTTCACTTGGGCTAATAGTCTCCCAGAGCCGACATACGAGAAATTAGATAGAGTACTTATGGATACACAGTGGGACGAAAAGTTCCCATTAGTAACCGTTCGGGCTCTAGAGCGTATTGAGGCTTTATCGGACCATGCTCCATTACTTTTATCTGTTGGAACACCATCACAAAGATCCAAACATAGCTTCAAGTTTGAACTTGGCTGGATTGAAAGAGATGGTTTTTTTGATTTAGTGAAAGACGTGTGGGAAAAAGTGGTGGCTGGTCAAACGCCTATACAGCGATGGAATAATAAAATGCGAGCTTGTCACATCCCAAGATTTTCCAAATCTTGTAATGTGAAAAATAAATGAATAAAATAAAACTTTGTTGATTTTCAGGGTGAGAAGAAACCTTTGATTCCAATTGGAAACTTTCAAAACCTATTTGGATCAAATAAAATCCTAAAGGGATTTAAAAAGTTAAATAAACAATAAAGTTAAAAATATTTGGAATTACTAATTTTGGATCTATTAATAAAAAGATTTAGTTTTCAAATGAAAAGGTAGATTTATAAATAAGGATTATTTTATAGAGCCAAATTAAACCTTGGCCAAGCTTTTAAAATAAAATATTTTGTTTTGATTAAAAGAGTAAAAGTTTATTTAAATAAAATAATGGGGATTTATTAATACCCAATTTTATTAAAGTAAAGACTTTTCCCATTTTAAATAAACACTAAAACTTATTAATTTATTTTAAATAAGTTTTCCAAGTATTTTATTTTCTCAAATAAAACCTACTGATTTGGTTTTGATAATATTTAGATTTCAAATGGAGTTTTTAATCAAAACCTATTTGAATTAATAATTAAGGTCTATTTTATTTTATTACTAAATAGATCCTAAAAAGAATAAAAATATTATTTTGTTTTGGGACTTGGAATTGTGTTGTTAAACAGAACCAAAACTCAATGCAAAGTTTGGAGGAGTTTTGATTTGATTTGTTGTTTGAATTGTTTGATTGAATTTCAAAACAGAAAATCAAAAGAGAAAAAGAAAAACAATCAGAACAAAAAAAATATGAAAAGGAGCCAGCCCAGCCGGCCAGCCCAATAAGGCCCAGCAAGCCCAATCCCCACCCCACCCGCAGCGAACCGTTTTACTCGTGATTGAACCCACTGAGTCAATGACAGATGGACCCCGCTCTACCTCTCCTTTTCTCACTGACGCCGGGCCCCACAGCCAGGTCATCGTCGTCTTCACCCTGCGATGAACTCGCCTCTGACTGTTTCTTCCGCGTCTTAATTCGAATCAATACGAGTTATTCTGCGAATTAAAATCCCCTGCGATCACGCTCGTTTAACCACCTCCCCCTCCTCTTCATTTCCCCCCAAACACCACGCCTCGAGAGCCACCAGGCTGCTCTAATTCCCTTTTGCACCGCCGCGGCTCCTACACACTCCGGCGACAAATACGGTAAGTACACGCCGCCCCCTCCTCTCTAGTTCACGCTCATTGGATCTCCATCACTTTGCGCATCCACTGACCCCAGCCACACTTCCTCTGGTGACCCAGAGCGTCGGCAACCACCTCGACTGAGCGCCGCCACGGTCTGCTTCAACTCCAGCGAGCAATAGCCGACAAACCAGCGCGCCCCTTTCCCTCTGGTGAGTTCTTTCACACCCTAGGCAACCTTGCGCACCCTCCTGACACGTTTACTTGATCAGTTGCGACCCAGCCGCTCGCCTTCGACCACGGCCGTGCGTACCCGTGCCAGAGAGCAACTCCGGCGAGCCATTATCCTCACCTCCGTGCGCCCCTTCAGCAACGACAACCTCCTTGAGCTTCCCCACGACGTTGCGAACGCGGTGAGCATCTTCCCATCCTCTCTCGCTTCCTGTTTCACCAGCACCGCCACCATCTGACCGCGCCGCCGCCAGCCACCGTCGCTGCGCCGCCAACCTTTGGTCAAACACACGTAGGCCGTTGGATCCTCATCCTGTGGCGTAGACAGAACCACTTAAGCGAAGAGGTACGAGCTAATCTGCACCGCCCAGTTCCACTTAGATCCAACGAACCCCGTAGCCGATCCGAGCGAAACGGTATGGACGAATCAGAACTCACCACGTGGCCAGCTTTTGATTTAAAACAGAATTAGAATCAGATTTGTTTGCAAATTTGAAAAATCCATAACTTTAGTTCCACACGTCCAATTTTTGCAAATTTTATATCATTGGATTCAGAAAAACAAGCCCTAGCCAACCATGCCATTTGTTTAATAAAAAGTTTCTATTAAATTGTTTGTTTGTTTTGCAGAAACTTGTGTATGCTTGTTTAGATTATAAAAATTGTTCAAAAATGATTTTGGGGATAAAATCTTTGACAAATGGTGTATTTTGAACCTACTGACCATAGGAAACACTTTGTGGATTTAAAAATGTATTTGGAGAAACAAAAGAATGAATCTTGGATTTAAAACCAATTCTAGTCAAATAAAAAATATGGTTTATTTATTAAAAATGGTTTTGGAAGAAAACCTTTGGGAAATGTTTTGTTTCAAACTCTCTGACCCTAAACACAAAGTTTTATGGTTTGAAAACATATTTGAAACCTATAGATTAATGCCTTAGTAAAAACATTTCTACACCACATAAAATGATACCTTGTTTTAAAAATGGTTTATGAAGTGAAATCTTTTGCAAATGACTTTGCCACTTTATAAAATGACCAATAGGTGTTTATAAATGTTTACAACCTACTAGAAACCACTTTTACAAATAAAACTATCTTTTGCATGCTTGCATGCATGACTTAGTTTCTATTATTTTATGTGTATTGAATTGCTTGAATGGTAGATTGAAATATTGTTTGCTTGATTGAATTGTAGTGATTTGAAGTGAATGAACATTTCAAAGATCAAGAAGTGAACCTACCCTCTACCGAAAAGGCAAGTGATGCTTCATACTTTTGTCCCATTACTTTCACTATGCATTAGTGATTTTTCTAAGTAAAACTTGCATGGAAT
This sequence comes from Avena sativa, assembly GCA_916181665.1. Lineage (NCBI taxonomy): Eukaryota > Viridiplantae > Streptophyta > Magnoliopsida > Poales > Poaceae > Avena > Avena sativa. The sequence continues at coordinate 142,679,572 of OV702285.1, read as the reverse complement.
TTTTCTAAGTATAAACCATGCTATGGGAAAACCTAGTAGATGAAACCTTAGTAGAAATTTTCCTAAGTTAAGATTCCTACTACTATCAAGCTTAGCTTAGCTAATAGAAAACAAGGGTGGAATATACATTCATACTATGGAAAAATTTCTAAGTCTGAGGACTTGTGTTTTTGTTTAATAAAACAACTAAGTTAATGAATCACCTGGGTGGAATGGTAATTGCTTGGTGGTTTTTGGTTGAGTGGTTACACAAGGCCCATGGCTATGGTTTACCTTGTGTATCACACTTGTGGATTGCCACCCAGGAACAAAGAGATTTGAGATGTCAAATGTTGAGAACCTTCAAGTGCAACCACTTGGCATTATGGGCTCTGCCTGGATCACATAGGTTGCTAGAACTTAGCCATTTGGAAAGTTGGTGGTAGTGGGATGATAGGTTGGAACGCGTCCATTTGGTCTAAGGAAAGGCTTCTGAAAGATCTTGTCTTGGTGAAACCAAGTCTTGTGGGGAAAGTGCACCACGTCTGCAGAGTGTAAAAATCTAAGTACTTAGCCATGTCCCTGGTAAAGGACAATTTGAGCATCAAGACATGGAAGCAATCAAGAATCTCATCATCCAAATTTCTAAGTTAAAAACTTGTGGTTGAACAAGGGTTGAAAGGATCACCAATTTTTATTGGGAGATTTCTTGGAAAAAGTTTTTGTCAAAGCAAAAACTTAGTGTTTTCAAATGATAAGGAAAATCTATTTTGAGCAAAGCAAGCCTAAGCTCCACTTAGCCAAATGCATATAGATGATAGACTCCACTATACTACCATAGTATCACTTGTCAATACAATTCAAATGTATTGACCCTTGTGGCTGTAACTTGTTATGTTGCAGGTTTGATGTTAGTGAAGTTTAATGAATAGGATTACAAGTTTATAACCAACATGTCTGCCTGTGGCACTTTAAAGATGAAGGACCCCATGCTTATAGATATTCTGCTGCAATGTAATGTAATAGCCAAATGAGCTATGTAAGATGTAATAAAATTATGTTATTCCTGGTTATAAAGTTGTATTATGACCCTATTTCTTGATATTACATCTTAACTATGGATGCTAGCTATTGATCCAGGGACTAGCATTGTAAACACAGGGATCTCTACCTTATTAAAGGTTGGGAACCTTACAGATGGTATCAGAGCATTGTGTTGCCTGTAGGATTTGTAACCCTAGGATTGGACAAAAAAACCGTGAGAAAAATAGGAGTTGTATTTGTTCAAAAACTTATTTACAAACAATCTTGTAAACTCTTTCCTCAACCACTTTGGTTTTGATTCCACATCTCTTCTATTTCAAACTTGATGGATAAAGCCTACCCCATGGCCAAAGACTTCACCATGTGCAAAGGACTTCATCAACTCTAATGACTTCAACATCTTCAACTCTAATGACTTCAACATCTTCAGCATTTTCACCAAGGACTTCAATCTTGGATGTCACTAAGTACAAGTGAAACAAGAAATCTTGCTTAAGATTTGGGGACTAAGGAAACACAAATTATAAGAAGCCATCATCAACTTTGAAGTTTGTGACCAAGAGATTTCCCAAGGAAACCATGATCTCAAGCAAGAAGAATCAACCAAGAAGGATGGAAAGATCACAAGTGAACCATATAGATGAACCACCATATTTTGTTTAAGTCAAACACACCAACTTATGTGGTGTAACAAAAATATTTTTGGTTGCTAAGAATATGCTTGGAAACTTGTGTTTGAAAGGAGTGTTCGTTTGTGATTGCTTGCACATTGTTTGTGCGAATTGGGATGTGTGTGATTAGAATTAATTCCTTAGAAATATCTTGCTATTCTAATCTCAATTCAACCCAAACAGATGACTTCTCCAAGAGACTCCAACATCAAGGATGGTGACAACAACAACAACCAAGAGGACAACATGAGAGAACTTATAGCAAACCAAACCCAGTTGAGCCAAGTGACAACTCAGCTTTTAGCCAACAACAATGGACTAGACCCAGCCATACAAAGGATTTTGAAACTTCAATCCCTATTGTTCCAAGGATTGGTTACTCAAATGATCAACATGGGAGAAAACTTTTCCCAAAGAGTTAATGACAACAAGGATGACAAAGATGTTATTTTAGAAGGAACCAAAGCTTGCAATATTTGTGGAGACAAGGATCATACATCCAAGGAGCATGAAGATCAATGCCCCAAGAAGAGAGAAAGATTTCCCACCTTTGAGGTGAGATATGAAGAGCATGAACTAGAAGAACTCCTAGCTTTGGAGATACCCAAAAAGAAAAAAAAAGACAAAAGCCAGTTGCAATGTTACAATTGCAAAGAGATGGGACACTATGCCAGTGAATACCTAGAAAAGAAGAAGAGCCAAGAGGACAAACAAAAGCTAGTGAAACCCAAGATGAGGAAGGATATTAGCCAAGTGATGTGCAACCACTGTAACGGGTTAGGACATTATGCATCATGTTGTCCAGAGAAGCCACCTCAAGACCTCAGCCTTATCACATGTTTCAAATGCAAGGAACTAGGCCACTATGCAAACTTCTGTCCAGGGAAGTTTCAACAAGACCCCAAGAAATCCAAGATGTAATCTAGTTGGAAATTTTTAAGGGTGGTAGTACCCTAGATGCTTTTGAGCCAACTTGTAACCCCTAGCCTCCCCAAATCTCGGGACGAGATTTATTTCAAGGGTGGTAGCCTGTCACATCCCAAGATTTTACAAATCTTGTAATGTGAAAAATAAATGAATAAAATAAAACTTTGTTGATTTTCAGGGTGAGAAGAAACCTTTGATTCCAATTGGAAACTTTCAAAACCTATTTGGATCAAATAAAATCCTAAAGGGATTTAAAAAGTTAAATAAACAATAAAGTTAAAAATATTTGGAATTACTAATTTTGGATCTTTTAATAAAAATATTTAGTTTTCAAATGAAAAGGTAGATTTATAAATAAGGATTATTTTATAGAGCCAAATTAAACCTTGGCCAAGCTTTTAAAATAAAATATTTTGTTTTGATTAAAAGAGTAAAAGTTTATTTAAATAAAATAATGGGGATTTATTAATACCCAATTTTATTAAAGTAAAGACTTTTCCCATTTTAAATAAACACTAAAACTTATTAATTTATTTTAAATAAGTTTTCCAAGTATTTTATTTTCTCAAATAAAACCTACTGATTTGGTTTTGATAATATTTAGATTTCAAATGGAGTTTTTAATCAAAACCTATTTGAATTAATAATTAAGGTCTATTTTATTTTATTACTAAATAGATCCTAAAAAGAATAAAAATATTATTTTGTTTTGGGACTTGGAATTGTGTTGTTAAACAGAACCAAAACTCAATGCAAAGTTTGGAGGAGTTTTGATTTGATTTGTTGTTTGAATTGTTTGAGTGAATTTCAAAACAGAAAATCAAAAGAGAAAAAGAAAAACAATCAGAACAAAAAAATATGAAAAGGAGCCAGCCCAGCCGGCCAACCCAATAAGGCCCAGCAAGCCCAATCCCCACCCCACCCGCAGCGAACCATTTTTACTCGCGATTGAACCCACTGAGTCAATGACAGATGGACCCCGCTCTCCCTCTCCTTTTCTCACTGACGCCGGGACCCAAAGCCAGGTCATCGTCGTCTTCACCCCGCGATGAACTCGCCTCTGACTGTTTCTTCCGCCTCTTAATTCGAATCAATACAAGTTATTCTGCGAATTAAAATCCCCCGCGATCACGCTCGTTTAACCACCTCCCCCTCCTCTTCCTTTCCCCACAAACACCACGCCTCGAGAGCCACCAGGCTGCTCTAATTCCCTTTTGCACCGCCGCGGCTCCGACGCACTCCGGCGACAAATACGGTGAGTACACGCCGCCCCCTCCTCTCTAGTTCACGCTCAGTGGATCTCCATCACTTTGCGCATCTACTGACCCCAGCCACACTTCCTCTGGTGACCCAGAGCGTCGGCAACCACCTCGACTGAGCGCTGCCACGGTCTGCTTCAACTCCAGCGAGCAATAGCCGACAAACCAGTGCGCCCTTTCCCTCTGGTGAGTTCTTTCACACACTAGGCAACCTTGCGCACCCTCCTGACACGTTTACTTGATTAGTTGCGACCCAGACGCTCGCCTTCGACCACGGCCGTGCGTACCCGTGCCAGAGAGCAACTCCGGCGAGCCATTATCCTCACCTCCGTGCGCCCCTTCAGCAACGACAACCTCCTTGAGCTTCCCCACGACGTTGCGAACGCGGTGAGCATCTTCCCATCCTCTCTCGCTTCCTGTTTCACCAGCACCGCCACCATCTGACCGCGCCGCCGCCAGCCACCGTCGCTGCGCCGCCAACCTTTGGTCAAACGCACGTAGGCCGCTGGATCCTCATCCTGTGGCGTAGACAGAACCACTTAATCGAAGAGGTACGAGCTAATCTGCACCGCCCAGTCCCACTTAGATCCAACGCACCCCGTAGCCGATCCGAGCGAAATGGTATGGACGAATCAGAACTCACCACGTGGCCAGCTTTTGATTTAAAACAGAATTAGAATCAGATTTGTTTGCAAATTTGAAAAATCCATAACTTTAGTTCCACACGTCCAATTTTTGCAAATTTTATATCATTGGATTCAGAAAAACAAGCCCTAGCTAACCATGCCATTTGTTTAATAAAAATTTTCTATTAAATTGTTTGTTTTTTTGTAGAAACTTGTGTATGCTTGTTTAGATTATAAAAATTGTTCAAAAATGATTTTGGGGATAAAATCTTTGACAAATGGTGTATTTTGATCCTACTGCCATAGGAAACACTTTGTGGATTTAAAAATGTATTTGGAGAAACAAAAGAATGAATCTTGGATTTAAAACCAATTCTAATCAAATAAAAAATATGGTTTATTTATTAAAAATGGTTTTGGAAGAAAACCTTTGGGAAATGTTTTGTTTCAAACTCTCTGACCCTAAACACAAAGTTTTATGGTTTGAAAACATATTTTGTGAAACCTATAGATTAATGCCTTAGTAAAAACATTTCTACACCATATAAAATGATACCTTGTTTTAAAAATGGTTTATGAAGTGAAATCTTTTGCAAATGACTTTGCCACTTTATAAAATGACCAATAGGTGTTTATAAATGTTTACAACCTACTAGAAACCACTTTTACAAATAAAACTATCTTTTGCATGCTTGCATGCATGACTTAGTTTCTATTATTTTATGTGTATTGAATTGCTTAAATGGTAGATTGAAATATTGTTTGCTTGATTGAATTGTAGTGATTTGAAGTGAATGAACATTTCAAAGATCAAGAAGTGAACCTACCCTCTACCAAAAAGGCAAGTGATGCTTCATACTTTTGTCCCATTACTTTCACTATGCATTAGTGATTTTTCTAAGTAAAACTTGCATGGAATTTTTCTAAGTATAAACCATGCTATGGGAAAACCTAGTAGATGAAACCTTAGTAGAAATTTTCCTAAGTTAAGATTCCTACTACTATCAAGCTTAGCTTAGCTAATATAAAACAAGGGTGGAATATACATTCATACTATGGAAAAATTTCTAAGTCTGAGGACTTGTGTTTTTGTTTAATAAAACAACTAAGTTAATGAATCACCTGGGTGGAATGGTAATTGCTTGGTGGTTTTTGGTTGAGTGGTTACACAAGGCCCATGGCTATGGTTTACCTTGTGTATCACACTTGTGGATTGCCACCCAGGAACAAAGAGATTTGAGATGTCAAATGTTGAGAACCTTCAAGTGCAACCACTTGGCATTATGGGCTCTGCCTGGATCACATAGGTTGCTAGAACTTAGCCATTTGGACAGTTGGTGGTAGTGGGATGATAGGTTGGAACGCGTCCATTTGGTCTAAGGAAAGGCTTCTGAAAGATCTTGTCTTGGTGAAACCAAGTCTTGTGGGGAAAGTGCACCACCTCTGCAGAGTGTAAAAATCTAAGTACTTAGCCATGTCCCTGGTAAAGGACAATTTGAGCATCAAGACATGGAAGCAATCAAGAATCTCATCATCCAAATTTCTAAGTTAAAAACTTGTGGTTGAACAAGGGTTGAAAGGATCACCAATTTTTATTGGGAGATTCCTTGGAAAAAGTTTTTTTCAAACCAAAAACTTAGCGTTTTCAAATGATAAGGAAAATCTATTTTGAGCAAAGCAAGCCTAAGCTCCACTTAGCCAAATGCATATAGATGATAGACTCCACTATACTACCATAGTATCACTTGCCAATACAATTCAAATGTATTGACCCTTGTGGCTGTAACTTGTTATGTTGCAGGTTTGTTTGATGTTAGTGAAGTTTAATGAATAGGATTACAAGTCTACAACCAACATGTCTGCATGTGGCACTTTAAAGATGAAGGACCCCATGCTTATATATATTCTGCTGCAATGTAATGTAATAGCAAAATGAGCTATGTAAGATGTAATAAAATTATGTTATTCCTGGTTATAAAGTTGTATTATGACCCTTGTTTCTTGATATTACATCTTAACTGTGGATGCTAGCTATTGATCCAGGGACTAGCATTGTAAACACAGTGATCTCTACCTTATTAAAGGTTGGGAACCTTACAGATGGTATCAGAGCATTGTGTTGCCTGTAGGATTTGTAACCCTAGGATTGGACAAAAAAAACCGTTAGAAAAATAGGAGTTGTATTTGTTCAAAAACTTATTTACAAACAATCTTGTAAACTCTTTCCTCAACCACTTTGGTTTTGATTCCACATCTCTTCTATTTCAAACTTGATGGATAAAGTCTACCCCATGGCCAAAGACTTCACCATGTGCAAAGGACTTCATCAACTCTAATGACTTCAACATCTTCAACTCTAATGACTTCAACATCTTCAGCATTTTCACCAAGGACTTCAATCTTGGATGTCACTAAGTACAAGTGAAACAAGAAATCTTGCTTAAGATTTGGGGACTAATGAAACACAAATTAGAAGAAGCCATCATCAACTTTGAAGTTTGTGACCAAGAGATTTCCCAAGGAAACCATGATCTCAAGCAAGAAGAATCAACCAAGAAGGATGGAAAGATCACAAGTGAACCATATAGATGAACCACCATATTTTGTTTAAGTCAAACACACCAACTTATGTGGTGTAACAAAAATATTTTTGGTTGCTAAGAATATGCTTGGAAACTTGTGTTTGAAAGGAGTGTTCGTTTGTGATTGCTTGCACATTGTTTGTGTGAATTGTGATGTGTGTGATTAGAATTGATTCCTTAGAAATATCTTGCTATTCTAATCTCAATTCAACCCAAACAGATGACTTCTCCAAGAGACTCCAACATCAAGGATGGTGACAACAACAACAACCAAGAGGACAACATGAGAGAACTTATAGCAAACCAAACCCAGTTGAGCCAAGTGACAACTCAGCTTTTAGCCAACAACAATGGACTAGACCCAGCCATACAAAGGATTTTGAAACTTCAATCCCAATTGTTGCAAGGATTGGTTACTCAAATGATCAACATGGGAGAAAACTTTTCCCAAAGAGTTAATGACAACAAGGATGACAAAGATGTTATTTTAGAAGGAACCAAAGCTTGCAATATTTGTGGAGACAAGGATCATACATCCAAGGAGCATGAAGATCAATGCCCCAAGAAGAGAGAAAGATTTCCCACCTTTGAGGTGAGATATGAAGAGCATGAACTAGAAGAACTCCTAGCTTTGGAGAGACCCAAAAAGAAAAAAAAAGACAAAAGACAGTTGCAATGTTACAATTGCAAAGAGATGGGACACTATGCCAGTGAATACCCAGAAAAGAAGAAGAGCCAAGAGGACAAACAAAAGCTAGTGAAACCCAAGATGAGGAAGGATATTAGCCAAGTGATGTGCAACCACTGTAACGGGTTAGGACATTATGCATCATGTTGTCCAGATAAGCCACCTCAAGACCTCAGCCTTATCACATGTTTCAAATGCAAGGAACTAGGCCACTATGCAAACTTCTGTCCAGGGAAGTTTCAACAAGACCCCAAGCAAGCCAAGATGTAATCTAGTTGGAAATTTTTAAGGGTGGTAGTACGCTAGATGCTTTTGAGCCAACTTGTAACCCCTAGCCTCCCCAAATCTCGGGACGAGATTTATTTTAAGGGTGGTAGCCTATCACATCCCAAGATTTTACAAATCTTGTAATGTGAAAAATAAATGAATAAAATAAAACTTTGTTGATTTTCAGGGTGAGAAGAAACCTTTGATTCCAATTGGAAACTTTCAAAACCTATTTGGATCAAATAAAATCCTAAAGGGATTTAAAAAGTTAAATAAACAATAAAGTTAAAAATATTTGGAATTACTAATTTTGGATCTTTTAATAAAAAGATTTAGTTTTCAAATGAAAAGGTAGATTTATAAATAAGGATTATTTTATAGAGCCAAATTAAACCTTGGCCAAGCTTTTAAAATAAAATATTTTGTTTTGATTAAAAGAGTAAAAGTTTATATAAATAAAATAATGGGGATTTATTAATACCCAATTTTATTAAAGGAAAGACTTTTCCCATTTTAAATAAACACTAAAACTTATTAATTTATTTTAAATAAGTTTTCCAAGTATTTTATTTTCTCAAATAAAACCTACTGATTTGGTTTTGATAATATTTAGATTTCAAATGGAGTTTTTAATCAAAACCTATTTGAATTAATAATTAAGGTCTATTTTATTTTATTACTAAGTAGATCCTAAAAAGAATAAAAATATTATTTTGTTTTGGGAATTGAAATTGTGTTGTTAAACAGAACCAAAACTCAATGCAAAGTTTGGAGGAGTTTTGATTTGATTTGTTGTTTGAATTGTTTGATTGAATTTCAAAACAGAAAATCAAAAGAGAAAAAGAAAAACAATCAGAACAAAAAAAATATGAAAAGGAGCCAGCCCAGCCGGCCAGCCTAATAAGGCCCAGCAAGCCCAATCCCCACCCCACCCGCAGCGAACCGTTTTTACTCGCGATTGAACCCACTGAGTCAATGACAGATGGACCCCGCTCTCCCTCTCCTTTTCTCACTGACGCCGGGCCCCACAGCCAGGTCATCGTCGTCTTCACCCCGCGATGAACTCGCCTCTGACTGTTTCTTCCGCCTATTAATTCGAATCAATACGAGTTATTCTGCAAATTAACATCCCCCGCGATCACGCTCGTTTAACCACCTCCCCCTCCTCTTCCTTTCCCCCCAAACACCACGCCTCGAGAGCCACCAGGCTGCTCTAATTCCCTTTTGCACCGCCGCGGCTCCGACGCACTCCGGCGACAAATACGGTGAGTACACGCCGCCCCCTCCTCTCTAGTTCACACTCACTTGATCTTCATCACTTTGCGCATCCACTGACCCCAGCCACACTTCCTCTGGTGACCCAGAGCGTCGGCAACCACCTCGACTGAGCGCCGCCACGGTCTGCTTCAACTCCAGCGAGCAATAGCCGACAAACCAGCGCGCCCCTTTCCCTTTGGTGAGTTCTTTCACACCCTAGGCAACCTTTCGCACCCTCCTGACACGTTTACTTGATTAGTTGTGACCCAGACGCTCGCCTTCAACCATGGCCGTGCGTACCCGTGCCAGAGAGCAACTCCGGCGAGCCATTATCCTCACCTCCGTGCGCCCCTTCAGCAACGACAACCTCCTTGAGCTTCCCCACGACGTTGCGAACACGGTGAGCATCTTCCCATCCTCTCTCGCTTCCTGTTTCACCAGCACCGCCACCATCTGACCGCGCCGCCGCCAGCCACCGTCGCTGCGCCGCCAACCTTTGGTCAAACGCACGTAGGCCATTGGATCCTCATCCTGTGGCGTAGACAAAACCACTTAAGCGAAGAGGTACGAGCTAATCTGCACCGCCTAGTCCCACTTAGATCCAACGCACCCCGTAGCCGATCCGAGCGAAACGGTATGGACGAATCAGAACTCACCACGTGGCCAGCTTTTGATTTAAAACAGAATTAGAATCAGATTTGTTTGCAAATTTGAAAAATTCATAACTTTAGTTCCACATGTCCAATTTTTGCAAATTTTATATCATTGGATTCAGAAAAACAAGCCCTAGCCAACCATGCCATTTGTTTAATAAAAAGTTTCTATTAAATTTTTTTTTTGCAGAAACTTGTGTATGCTTGTTTAGATTATAAAAAATGTTCAAAAATGATTTTGGGGATAAAATCTTTGACAAATGGTGTATTTTGAACCTACTGACCATAGGAAACACTTTGTGGATTTAAAAATGTATTTGGAGAAACAAAAGAATGAATCTTGGATTTAAAACCAATTCTAGTCAAATAAAAAATATGGTTTATTTATTAAAAATGGTTTTGGAAGAAAACCTTTGGGAAATGTTTTGTTTCAAACTCTCTGACCGTAAACACAAAGTTTTATGGTTTGAAAACATATTTTGTGAAACCTATATATTAATGCCTTAGTAAAAACATTTCTACACCACATAAAATGATACCTTGTTTTAAAAATGGTTTATGAAGTGAAATCTTTTGCAAATGACTTTGCCACTTTATAAAATGACCAATAGGTGTTTATAAATTTTTACAACCTACTAGAAACCACTTTTACAAATAAAACTATCTTTTGCATGCTTGCATGCATGACTTAGTTTCTATTATTTTATGTGTATTGAATTGCTTGAATGGTAGATTGAAATATTGTTTGCTTGATTGAATTGTAGTGATTTGAAGTGAATGAACATTTCAAAGATCAAGAAGTGAACCTACCCTCTACCAAAAAGGCAAGTGATGCTTCATACTTTTGTCCCATTACTTTCACTATGCATTAGTGATTTTTCTAAGTAAAACTTGCATGGAATTTTTGCTAAGTATAAACCATGCTATGGGAAAACCTAGTAGATGAAACCTTAGTAGAAATTTTCCTAAGTTAAGATTCCTACTACTATCAAGCTTAGCTTAGCTAATAGAAAACAAGGGTGGAATATACATTCATACTATGGAAAAATTTCTAAGTCTGAGGACTTGTGTTTTTGTTTAATAAAACAACTAAGTTAATGAATCACCTGGGTGGAATGGTAATTGCTTGGTGGTTTTTGGTTGAGTGGTTACACAAGGCCCATGGCTATGGTTTACCTTGTGTATCACACTTGTGGAATGCCACCCAGGAACAAAGAGATTTGAGATGTCAAATGTTTAGAAGCTTCAAGTGCAACCACTTGGCATTATGGGCTCTGCCTGGATCACATAGGTTGCTAGAACTTAGCCATTTGGACAGTTGGTGGTAGTGGGATGATAGGTTGGAACGCGTCCATTTGGTCTAAGGAAAGGCTTCTGAAAGATCTTGTCTTGGTGAAACCAAGTCTTGTGGGGAAAGTGCACCACCTCTGCAGAGTGTAAAAATCTAAGTACTTAGCCATGTCCCTGGTAAAGGACAATTTGAGCATCAATACATGGAAGAAATCAAGAATCTCATCATCCAAATTTCTAAGTTAAAAACTTGTGGTTGAACAAGGGTTGAAAGGATCACCAATTTTTATTGGGAGATTCCTTGGAAAAAGTTTTTGTCAAAGCAAAAACTTAGCGTTTTCAAATGATAAGGAAAATCTATTTTGAGAAAAGCAAGCCTAAGCTCCACTTAGCCAAATGCATATAGATGATAGACTCCACTATACTACCATAGTATCACTTGCCAATACAATTCAAATGTATTGACCCTTGTGGCTGTAACTTGTTATGTTGCAGGTTTGTTTGATGTTAGTGAAGTTTAATGAATAGGATTACAAGTCTACAACCAACATGTCTGCATGTGGCACTTTAAAGATGAAGGACCCCATGCTTATATATATTCTGCTGCAATGTAATGTAATAGCAAAATGAGCTATGTAAGATGTAATAAAATTATGTTATTCTTGGTTATAAAGTTGTATTATGACCCTTGTTTCTTGATATTACATCTTAACTGTGGATGCTAGCTATTGATCCAGGGACTATCATTGTAAACACAATGATCTCTACCTTATTAAAGGTTGGGAACCTTACAGATGGTATCAGAGCATTGTGTTGCCTGTAGGATTTGTAACCCTAGGATTGGACAAAAAAAACCGTTAGAAAAATAGGAGTTGTATTTGTTCAAAAACTTATTTACAAACAATCTTGTAAACTCTTTCCTCAACCACTTTGGTTTTGATTCCACATCTCTTCTATTTCAAACTTGATGGATAAAGCCTACCCCATGGCCAAAGACTTCACCATGTGCAAAGGACTTCATCAACTCTAATAACTTCAACATCTTCAACTCTAATGACTTCAACATCTTCAGCATTTTCACCAAGGACTTCAATCTTGGATGTCACTAAGTACAAGTGAAACAAGAAATCTTGCTTAAGATTTGGGGACTAAGGAAACACAAATTAGAAGAAGCCATCATCAACTTTGAAGTTTGTGACCAAGAGATTTCCCAAGGAAACCATGATCTCAAGCAAGAAGAATCAACCAAGAAGGATGGAAAGATCACAAGTGAACCATATAGATGAACCACCATATTTTGTTTAAGTCAAACACACCAACTTATGTGGTGTAACAAAAATATTTTTGGTTGCTAAGAATATGCTTGGAAACTTGTGTTTGAAAGGAGTGTTCGTTTGTGATTGCTTGCACATTGTTTGTGCGAATTTGGATGTGTGTGATTAGAATTAATTCCTTAGAAATATCTTGCTATTCTAATCTCAATTCAACCCAAACAGATGACTTCTCCAAGAGACTCCAACATCAAGGATGGTGACAACAACAACAACAACCAAGAGGACAACATGAGAGAACTTATAGCAAACCAAACCCAGTTGAGCCAAGTGACAACTCAGCTTTTAGCCAACAACAATGGACTAGACCCAGCCATACAAAGGATTTTGAAACTTCAATCCCAATTGTTGCAAGGATTGGTTACTCAAATGATCAACATGGGAGAAAACTTTTCCCAAAGAGTTAATGAAAACAAGGATGACAAAGATGTTATTTTAGAAGGAACCAAAGCTTGCAATATTTGTGGAGACAAGGATCATACATCCAAGGAGCATGAAGATCAATGCCCCAAGAAGAGAGAAAGATTTCCCACCTTTGAGGTGAGATATGAAGAGCATGAACTAGAAGAACTCCTAGCTTTGGAGAGACCCAAAAAAAAAAGACAAAAGCCAGTTGCAATGTTACAATTGCAAAGAGATGGGACACTATGCCAGTGAATACCCAGAAAAGAAGAAGAGCCAAGAGGACAAACAAAAGCTAGTGAAACCCAGGATGAGTAAGGATATTAGCCAAGTGATGTGCAACCACTGTAAAGGGTTAGGACATTATGCATCATGTTGTCCAGAGAAGCCACCTCAAGACCTCAGCCTTATCACATGTTTCAAATGCAAGGAACTAGGCCACTATGCAAACTTCTGTCCAGGGAAGTTTCAACAAGACCCCAAGCAAGCCAAGATGTAATCTAGTTGGAAATTTTTAAGGGTGGTAGTACCCTAGATGCTTTTGATCCAACTTGTAACCCCTAGCCTCCCCAAATCTCGGGACGAGATTTATTTTAAGGGTGGTAGCCTGTCACATCCCAAGATTTTACAAATCTTGTAATGTGAAAAATAAATGAATAAAATAAAACTTTGTTGATTTTCAGGGTGAGAAGAAACCTTTGATTCCAATTGGAAACTTTCAAAACCTATTTGGATCAAATAAAATCCTAAAGGGATTTAAAAAGTTAAATAAACAATAAAGTTAAAAATATTTGGAATTACTAATTTTGGATCTTTTAATAAAAAGATTTAGTTTTCAAATGAAAAGGTAGATTTATAAATAAGGATTATTTTATAGATCCAAATTAAACCTTGGCCAAGCTTTTAAAATAAAATATTTTGTTTTGATTAAAAGAGTAAAAGTTTATATAAATGAAATAATGGGGATTTATGAATACCCAATTTTATTAAAGTAAAGACTTTTCCCATTTTAAATAAACACTAAAACTTATTAATTTATTTTAAATAAGTTTTCCAAGTATTTTATTTTCTCAAATAAAACCTACTGATTTGGTTTTGATAATATTTAGATTTCAAATGGAGTTTTTAATCAAAACCTATTTGAATTAATAATTAAGGTCTATTTTATTTTATTACTAAGTAGATCCTAAAAAGAATAAAAATATTATTTTGTTTTGGGAATTGGAATTGTGTTATTAAACAGAACCAAAACTCAATGCAAAGTTTGGAGGAGTTTTGATTTGATTTGTTGTTTGAATTGTTTGATTGAATTTCAAAACAGAAAATCAAAAGAGAAAAAGAAAAACAATCAGAACAAAAAAAATATGAAAAGGAGCCAGCCCAATAAGGCCCAGCAAGCCCAATCCCCACCCCACCCGCAGCGAACCGTTTTTACTCGCGATTGAACCCACTGAGTCAATGACAGATGGACCCCGCTCTCCCTCTCCTTTTCTCACTGACGCCGGGCCCCACAGCCAGGTCATCGTCGTCTTCACCCCGCGATGAACTCGCCTCTGACTGTTTCTTCCGCGTCTTAATTCGAATCAATACGAGTTATTTTGCGAATTAAAATCCCCCGCGATCACGCTCGTTTAACCACCTCCCCCTCCTCTTCCTTTCCCCCCAAACACCACGCCTCGAGAGCCACCAGGCTGCTCTAATTCCCTTTTGCACCGCCGTGGCTCCGACGCACTCCGGCGACAAATACGGTGAGTACACGCCGCCCCCTCCTCTCTAGTTCACGCTCACTAGATCTCCATCACTTTGCGCATCCACTGACCCCAGCCACACTTCCTATGGTGACCCAGAGCGTCGGTAACCACCTCGACTGAGCGCCGCCACGGTCTGCTTCAACTCCAGCGAGCAATAGCCGACAAACCAGCGCGCCCCTTTCCCTCTGGTGAGTTCTTTCACACCCTAGGCAACCTTGCGCACCCTCCTGACACGTTTACTTGATCATTTGCGACCCAGACGCTCGCCTTCGACCACGGCCGTGCATACCCGTGCCAGAGAGCAACTCCGGCGAGCCATTATCCTCACCTCCGTGCGCCCCTTCAGCAACGACAACCTCCTTGAGCTTCCCCACGATGTTGCGAACGCGGTGAGCATCTTCCCATCCTCTCTCGCTTCCTGTTTCACCAGCACCGCCACCATCTGACCGTGCCGCCGCCAGCCACCGTCGTTGCGCCGCCAACCTTTGGTCAAACACACGTAGGCCGTTGGATCCTCATCCTGTGGCGTAGACAGAACCACTTAAGCGAAGAGGTACGAGCTAATCTGCACCGCCCAGTCCCACTTAGATCAAACGCACCCCGTAGCCGATCCGAGCGAAACGGTATGGACGAATCAGAACTCACCACGTGGCCAGCTTTTGATTTAAAACAGAATTAGAATCAGATTTGTTTGCAAATTTGAAAAATCCATAACTTTAGTTCCACACGTCCAATTTTTGCAAATTTTATATCATTGGATTCAGAAAAACAAGGCCTAGCCAACCATGCCATTTATTTAATACAAAGTTTCTGTTAAATTGTTTGTTTTTCTGCAGAAACTTGTGTATGCTTGTTTAGATTATAAAAATTGTTCAAAAATGATTTTGGGGATAAAATCTTTGAAAAATGGTGTATTTTGAACCTACTGACCATAGGAAACACTTTGTGGATTTAAAAATGTATTTGGAGAAACAAAAGAATGAATCTTGGATTTAAAACCAATTCTAGTCAAATAAAAAATATGGTTTATTTATTAAAAATTGTTTTGGAATAAAACCTTTGGGAAATGTTTTGTTTCAAACTCTCTGACCCTAAACACAAAGTTTTATGGTTTGAATACATATTTTGTGAAACCTATAGATTAATGCCTTAGTAAAAACATTTCTACACCACATAAAATGATACCTTGTTTTAAAAATGGTTTATGAAGTGAAATCTTTTGCAAATGACTTTGCCACTTTATAAAATGACCAATAGGTGTTTATAAATGTTTACAACCTACTATAAACCACTTTTACAAATAAAACTATCTTTTGCATGCTTGCATGCATGACTTAGTTTCTATTATTTTATGTGTATTGAATTGCTTGAATGGTAGATTGAAATATTGTTTGCTTGATTGAATTGTAGTGATTTGAAGTGAATGAACATTTCAAAGATCAAGAAGTGAACCTACCCTCTACCGAAAAGGCAAGTGATGCTTCATACTTTTGTCCCATTACTTTCACTATGCATTAGTGATTTTTCTAAGTAAAACTTGCATGGAATTTTTGCTAAGTATAAACCATGCTATGGGAAAACCTAGTAGATGAAACCTTAGTAGAAATTTTCCTAAGTTAAGATTCCTACTACTATCAAGCTTAGCTTAGCTAATAGAAAACAAGGGTGGAATATACATTCATACTATGGAAAAATTTCTAAGTCTGAGGACTTGTGTTTTTGTTTAATAAAACAACTAAGTTAATGAATCACCTGGGTGGAATGGTAATTGCTTGGTGGTTTTTGGTTGAGTGGTTACACAAGGCCCATGGCTATGGTTTACCTTGTGTATCACACTTGTGGATTGCCACCCAGGAACAAAGAGATTTGAGATGTCAAATGTTGAGAAGCCTCAAGTGCAACCACTTGGCATTATGAGGTCTGCTTGGATCACATAGGTTGCTAGAACTTAGCCATTTGGATAGTTGGTGGTAGTGGGATGATAGGTTCGAACGCGTCCATTTGGTCTAAGGAAAGGCTTCTGAAAGATCTTGTCTTGGTGAAACCAAGTCTTGTGGGGAAAGTGCACCACCTCTGCATAGTGTAAAAATCTAAGTACTTAGCCACGTCCTTGGTAAAGGACAATTTGAGCATCAAGACATGGAAGCAATCAAGAATCTCATCATCCAAATTTCTAAGTTAAAAACTTGTGGTTGAACAAGGGTTGAAAGGATCACCAATTTTTATTGGGAGATTCCTTGGAAAAAGTTTTTGTCAAAGCAAAAACTTAGTGTTTTCAAATGATAAGGAAAATCTATTTTGAGCAAAGCAAGCCTAAGCTCCACTTAGCCAAATGCATATAGTTGATAGACTCCACTATACTACCATAGTATCACTTGTCAATACAATTCAAATGTATTGACCCTTGTGGCTGTAACTTGTTATGTTGCAGGTTTGTTTGATGTTAGTGAAGTTTAATGAATAGGATTACAAGTCTACAACCAACATGTCTGCCTATGGCACTTTAAAGATGAAGGACCCCATGCTTATAGATATTCTGCTGCAATGTAATTTAATAGCCAAATGAGCTAGGTAAGATGTAATAAAATTATGTTATTCCTGGTTATAAAGTTGTATTATGACCCTTGTTTCTTGATATTACATCTTAACTGTGGATGCTAGCTATTGATCCAGGGACTAGCATTGTAAACACAGGGATCTCTATCTTATTAAAGGTTGGGAACCTTACAGAGCTCTTCGTAAATTCCTTCGCGGTTGGGCTAGACATACTGCTGGTATATTGAAAAAAGAAAAAATACGTCTTTCAAATATTATAGATGATTTGGAGGCTTCTGCGGAAATAAGGCTTTTAAATGCATCTAAGATTGAGCTTAAGAAACAATCGAATGCAGAAATTGCTAAAAAATTTCGCGAGGAAGAACTCAAGTGGTACCAACGCTCTAAAGTGAAATTTATCCTTGAAGGAGATATGAATACAAGATACTTCCATGCTATTGCCAATGGCAAGCATAAGAAGAAACTTATTCACTCTTTGGTTCAGGATGAAGGTATGATTGAGGGACATGAGCAGCTAAAATCTTATATTACAAAGTATTACAAATCATTGTTTGGGGCACCACCAGAAAATTCCATATAACTAGAGGAATCCCAAACATATGATATTCCCCAGGTGTCTGTTGAGGAAAACAAGTTTCTAACCGTCCCTTATACGGAGGAAGAAGTTAAGAAAGCTGTTTTTCAAATGGAACATAATAAAGCACCAGGACCTGATGGCTTTCCTGCTGAATTTTATCAGAAATTCTGGGAAGTTATTAAGGAGGATTTGATGCACTTGTTTCATGTTATGCATGAGGGTCAGCTTGATATTTTCAGACTGAACTTTGGCAATATTATTTTGCTTCCTAAAGTTATTAATGCAGAGCGAATACAACAATACCGCCTGATCTGCCTTCTTAATGTGAGTTTTAAAATATTTACAAAGGTGGCAACGATTAGGCTTAATTCAATAGCTGATAATGTTGTGCGCCCTTCTCAAACGGCTTTTATGCAAGGAAGAAACATCTTAGACGGTGTAGTAATCCTGCACGAGACAATTCATGAACTACATTCAAAGAAATTGGATGGAGTAGTGTTCAAGATTGATTTTGAGAAAGCGTATGATAAGGTTAATTGGTCTTTCCTTTAGCAAACACTCCGCATGAAAGGTTTTTCTCAGGAGTGGTGCAATCTCATTCAGTCTTTTGTTTCTGGGGGTAGTGTTGCTATAAATGTCAACGATGACATAGGCACATATTTCCGAACGAACAAAGGATTAAGACAGGGGGATCCACTATCACCTATATTATTTAATATAGTGGCGGATATGTTGGCTATCCTTATTGAGAGAGTTAAGGCTGATGGTCAAATTGAAGGATTAGTTCCACATCTAGTAGATGGTGGACTATCAATCCTTCAATATGCCGATGATACAATACTTTTTATGGAGCATGATCTTGAGAAGGCTAAGAATCTGAAGTTAATACTTTCAGCTTTTGAGCAATTATCAGGACTGAAAATCAACTTCCATAAAAGTGACTTGTATTGTTTTGGTGAAGCTAAAAATGAGGCACATTTATATGCTGAGTTATTTGGTTGTGGCGACGGGCTCTTCCCTATTAACTATCTGGGTATACCGATACATTATCGGCGTCTCACGATAGCTGAATGGAGAGGGGTTGAGGAAAGACTACAAAAACGTCTTAATAGCTGGAAAGGAAAACTACTTTACCTTGGTGGAAGACTTGTACTCATTAATTCAGTACTAACTAATATGGTACTATATATGATTTCATTCTTTCATATACCAAAAGGGGTTTTGAAGAAAGTGGATTATTTCCGCTCAAGATTCTTTTGGCAAGGGGATGAGCTGAAGAAGAAATATCGACTGGCCAAATGGACTGTGGTTTGCCGACCAAAGGAATACGGTGGACTTGGCATACATGATTTGCAAGTCAAGAACACTGCACTCCTAGGTAAATGGCTGTTCAAACTTCTTTCAGAAGAAGGAGTCTGGCAAACCATGTTGTGGAGGAAATATATTGGCTCCAAAGCTTTGTCCCAAGTGGTCTGGAAGACAGGAGACTCACACTTTTGGGCGGGGCTGATGGCAGCCAAAAAACAGTTCCTACGCTTTGGTTCTTTTAATATTAAGGATTGATCACAGATTAGGTTCTGGGAAGACAAATGGCTTGGCCAAATGCCCCTTAGAGAACAATATCCTGCTCTATATTCGATTGTTAGACATAAAGGGGATACACTTTTCAGGGTAATGGAATATAATACTCCCAATGTCTCTTTCCGTAGAAGTCTAATTGGTCCTAGATTACTATCATGGAACAATCTCTTATTGAGACTGTCTATGATACAGTTGTCGGATGGTGTGGACGAATTTAAATGGAAACTATTATATAATGGTAAATTTTCTGTTGATTTGTTTTATAGAGCTTTGATCCAACCAAATATTCCAGTTGATGATAATAGTAGAATTTGGAAAATGAAAATACCCCTGAAAACGAAAGTATTTGCTTGGTATCTTCGTAAAGGGGTAATTCTTACAAAAGATAATCTTGTTAAGAGGAATTGGCAAGGAAGCAAACAATGTGTCTTCTGTAATCATAATGAGACAATTAGACACTTATTCTTCCAGTGTAAATTTGCTCGTACTATATGGTCAATCACCCAAGTGGCCTCTGGTTTATCTCCCCCGTCATCGGTTGCTAATGTTTTTGGCAATTGGTTGAATGAGATTGATGATAAATATGGGATTGTTTTTAGGGTGGGAGCGCTTGCCATTATTTGGTCGCTATGGTTATGTAGGAATGAAAAGATTTTTAATAATATGATATCTTCTACATTGCAGGTTATCTTCCGGGCCACGACAATCCTGCGATCATGGATAATTCTTCAACGGATGGAGTTCCGAGACTTCTTTGTGGAGGGGTGTAGGCGTTTGGAAGCCGTGGCGCGAGATATATTTTCTAGACATGGATGGCAGCGTGACTTACGATTAGAGATATCATAGTCACAACCCGTTGTGCCATGTATACGTTTGTACTTGCTTTTCGTTTACTTCTGGTTGTAACTTGAGAGGATTTTTGGCTGTGTGCATCCTAGTTATGCAGAGGCCGGGTGCAAACATTGCTATGAATAATAAAACGCCCATTTAAAAAAAAACGAAATTCTAGTTTTGATTAATCAACCGGAAACAAACAGCAAGCACAAAGCCCACTTACATGCCTACATCATATAGTGCCGGAAGGCGACAAGGCATACGGTAGTGGAATCGGAGCGACAAGGTATAGCCTGATTGTTAACCTCTCGCGCGCTGTCGTTTTGGTTTTACATCACTGTGGAGGTGATATATATTTATATTACATGGCATAAAATTATACTCTCTCTAGATTCATTTTCTTCACAAACCTAAAACATCTTATATTTTAAAATGAAGGAAGTATATCACTTGGCCAAAACATCACGGATACATCATTATCATCAGATGGAGAGGCATTTTGTTTTTGCCAATTTGATGTAAATGTTATTTTTTTACATTATTACAAAGCCTAGTATAAATCACCTTTTAGAGATGCCATGAGCCTTTGCGGGTAAAAATCCATTTACGTTGCTGATTTTACCGTATGAGATACGGGAGGAGCCGCATGTGATACGGGAGGAGCCGCAGTGTACCGTAAAAACGGTTTACAATACTACCTCAAAACGTTTTCACTGTACAAAATACAGTATTTGTCAGATGCTCTAACCCCGTGCCTGGGTCAATGAGACCTTTAGCTTTTCCGGAAAAATAAAAGATCGGTTAGCATTTAGTGTCGTAGTGGAAGCAGTCACGTTGTGAAATCGACTTATACACAAGCAGAAGAACGACAGTCGAAAAGCATAGTGTACCCGCCCGTATGCCCACTTGTAAAAGTAGGTTACAGTGGATAAGGTAGCAGTTGCATCATGTCTGCGCACTGTAGTAGGAATAGTACACTATACCTGATCTTCTGCCATTCATGGGACAAAACCACGCGGATAAAGATATAATGGGCGGATAAAGCTATAATGGGGAAGGTACAACCGTATGAGGACCGGTCACAAGCTAGCTTGAAAAAAAGACCGAACCGACTCTCTCGCGCCGCTCCCTCCAAGGCGACGGGAGGAGCCAAACCCTAACCCCCCGCCGTCGCCCCCCTCCCCCCCTCCCAAACACCACCTCCCCCCTCGTCACCCCCGGTGACGGCTGCCAGAAGCCGTGCGTGCCGCCGGTGAAGGGGGTGGCAGGGCTCGTTTCTCGTCGTCTAACGCAGCTTGGAGGGACGTGGCGCCTCGCGGTGAGCAACTTTTTCCTCGCTGGCGCGCGGGTGGGAGTCTGGCGGCGCGGTGGCCCTCGGGCAGCAGAGGGCGGAGGCGTGGGCCGGCAAACCCTGGTGGCGGCAGGGCGTGCGCGATTCTGGGCGGCGGCGGCGCGTGCTGCCAGGGGCCCCTGGGCAGCGTCCGTCCTTGGTGGTCCTGGCGGCGTGCTCTGGGGAGGCCGGTGAGGAGAGGGTTGCGGAGGGGCCGTCTGGCCCCGCCCAGGTCGGGTCTGGACTTCCGGGTCTGGGCCCTTCCAGGACCTGCTCTTGGAGAAAGATGGTGGGCTACGACGAGGACGCGTCCGGGGCTCCTCTCGTGGCGGTGCTCTTCGGCAGGCGGCGCTCCGGCGGTGGTCTCGATGGCAGCGGGGCGAGGGGACTTCTGGTTGGTGGCGGTGGTGGCAGGGACGAAATTGGCGGTGGCCCCAAACCCTAGATCTGGGTTCGTTGGGCCTGTTCTGGGTTAGGGCGGGCTAGATCGCACTCAGGCCGCTACCCTGGTTGGTCTGGGAACTCTTCAGGACAGGGGGAGCCGCGACGCCACTACGTCTGCTACATCGCGGCGGTGGGATCTTCATGGGCCTGCTTCGGGCTCGGTCGGGCCTAGTTTTTCCTGGTATGCTTCTACGGCTGCGTCCAGTCTGCTACTGCTATGATGGTGGAGGTTGGTCCCTCCCATGTGGCAGCGGCGCCGCTGTCCCTTGTCTTCGGCGTGTTTTCTCGGTCCGGCCAACCTCGTGGTGTTTGCCATGGTGAGACACCGATGAAGACTGCAAGACCGTTTTGGCGCGTGTTGGTGGCGGCAAGCTTGGTGGAGTGCAAGGGTTGGACGGGGTTGTGGTTTGGGGAGTCGGGAGAAATCCTGGTCGGCTCGGCTGGCTCCGACACGGTGACATCTACGGATGCCGCCTTCTTGAAGGGTGTCGGATGTACCTCCCCCCACTCCCCCACGTGTACCGGGAGAAATCCCAGGGGAAGCCCGGGCAGCAGCGTCGTCATCGTCCCCATCCTTCTTAAAGGTGTTGCTTGGTACACGACAATTCGGTGGCATAGGATCAGGGGTGGAACTTCTTCGGGGGCACAGCGGTCGCGAGTCTTCGTCGGTTGTCGATCCGACTTTGTTGTGCATTTCTTTCTTTTGTATTTTCTCCCGGGCTTCTGCTTGTGTTGTTCGGTCCCAGTTGTGTCCGGTCATCCTTTGGGCGATGTGTTGTCTGGCCCAGCGACGGTCTCACTTGTATGCTTTATTTATAAAGCGGGGCGAAAACCAGTTTTGAGAGGTACAACCGTATATCTTTATGTTAGATGGGCACTAAAAACGTCTTAATCAAGAACTACTTTTCTATGGAATGGTAGAGCCACGGAAGAAATATATGGAGTACCCATTAAAAACTAAATCTCACACAGTATTCACACACATGTACACACGCGCGAGCACGGGAAAACACATCGTTCAATCAGAATTTAGTAAGGGTTCTTGAATTTATCTCCAATTTCTAGCGACTCAAGCTTCTGATTAAAAGAGGCACTTGTATCCGTTCATGTGTGTACTCGTATTGCATTAACAAAAGAAGAATACCCCTCCGTCCGGTAATTAGTTACTTGAATTTTTCTTGATGGTATCTAGTAGCGTTTTAGAGTATAAATATATATGAATCCAGAAAAATCTAAGTCAATTATTTTGGGACGAGGGAGTACATTGTGTGCACATGTAAAATGGCTAGTCCCCTAGATGTCTTTCATTAGTCAATCCGACCTCACTATGGGTCTTGGATCCACTTTCATGTGTGTATTTTGTACCCATGATCGAGTGGCAATTGGGCTATGAACAACTCACCGATTTCAAAGTTGTTGTTGCTAAGGGTTCAAAATTAGAGAGAAGGTTGTGGAGGGTTATTGCAGGTTCATAAAGGGTGGAGCAAGTTGTTCTTTAAGTAGACATAAGAAACTATACATCGTTATTGTTATGTGGTACAATGCAATGGGAGAAGAGAGTGGAATATTATGTTTCACTCTTGGATGATTATTAATTAACCTTGGTAAGAGCATCTTCAGCAGAAGACCCAAATAACGTCCAAATTTCCCTAAAAGTGTCTGGTTTGGGGGCGCCCACACACTTTTCTGGACGTATGGAGATATGCCCTCCGTGGCAAACCCCAACGGACCATGCAATTATCGTGTTTTCCTTTTTTTATATACCAGCATTTTCACAAATACATGCAAGCTCGCGGTGTAGCCTCGTGGTGGGATCATGTCCTTGGAGGTTGTGGTGCAGAATCTACATGGACGGCATCGCCGCGAAACGCCTCCATATGTCCACCTTGGTACTATCATATTCATAGACAGGTGAGCACTTTAGGGATGACATAGGCTAGTGTACCATAAAGGTGTGCAGGAGCCCACCAGGTTGGAATGGCTTCACAATAATATATCTTTGCATGCAACCTACCACGACGCTATTATGTGTCGGGTGAAGTCTATCAGACTGCATACTTATCCACACCCTTGGCCCTTGCTAGTCTGATAGAAAACTCATGCGCTGGACAAAAAATATTGACAATACTTTTGCGATGGACCATCCAAAAAATCCACCAAAATATGCCACACGTTCTCGTAGTGAGAGAGGGACGGAAGACGTGTGGACCAGGCAGCCGCTTGATGGCGACCATTGCCAGGTGGTGGAGAGAGATGCAAAACGAAGGGGGTTAGATGGAGTGGAATCGCCAACCTAGAAGGAGGCGAGGGCCGAAGGAGAGGAAGGTGTGTGTGAAGGGAATATGTCTTGAGAGGCAATAATAAAGTGGTTATTATGTATATTCCAAGTATATGATAGATGTTTATTTTGCATGCTATAATTGTATTAATATGGATACGTTAATACATGTGTGTTTAATAAACAAACAGAAAGTTCCTAGTTATGCCTCTCTCATAAACTAGCTCATTGATTAACAAGATGATCAAGGTTTCCTGATCATGGACATTCGATGTTGTTAATAATGAGGTCACAACATTAGTATAATGGTGTGATAAACATTCATCCGAAGTATAGCATTACGATCAAAGTCATTGAGTTTATATTGCTATAACAAGATACGAAGTGATCCTAATCCTTAGACCATGAGATCATGTCAATCACTAACACCGGAAGAGTATCTTGATAACATCAAACGTCACACCGTAACAGGGTGATTATAAAGATGGGTTCAGTACTACTAAAGTGTTATGTTGAGGCCCATGGATCGAGAGTGGAATTTGTTCATCCCGATGACAGATAGATATGCTCTAGGCCCTCTCGGTGATATCACATTGGTTAGCTTGCAAGCAAGTGTTTTGATCACTGGAATGTTATATCACGGGAACAAGAAAAGAGTACATGTCAGTAATGAGATCAAAATAGGTATGGAGATACTGATGATTGAATCTCGAACATGTAATATATCGCGAAACAAATGGATTAAGATACTAGCGTAAAAGGTTCTCGCGATCACAAGAAAGTCATCGCTGAATGTGTGGGAGTCAATATGGATCTCCAGGTCCCCCTTCTGATTATTGATCTGAGAGGGGTCTCGATCATGTCTGCATTATTCGCGAACTGTAGGGTGACACACTTAAGAGACACCGACATTCATTTGGAGCAAAAGTTTCATGCCGGAAAGAATAACAAGTGCAATAATTTATTTCACTAGATACCAAAACGGGTTTTCGGGTGAAATTGCAGAAAGTGTTTTTGCATGTGAAATGAAATACTAGAAAGGGGTTATATGAGAATGTTTGTCATTAAAGTAATTGAGAAAATTCTGAATAAATAAAAGGAGTTTTATTAATGAGAGTTTGCATTAAATTTGGTGGAAATTTAATGGGAATTTTAGTGGGTTTTTGAGTGGCGGAAATTGAAAGGAATTTTTGTGAGTGGAGTGTCCACCCACATCAACGGAGGGAGGGCAAGGGGCAGCCCTCATGCGCTGGCCACCCCCTTGGGGTTCCCCCCTCCTCCTATAAAAGGAGCCCCCTCCCTCTCTCTCACTCACACCTCCTCGTTAAGGATCTCTCCCCCCTCTAGTATTTATCCCCCATGGTCTCGGACTAGCGAGATACATGTTCCCGGTGGCTATTCGTCAAGAAATAGTTGTGCTTCCGCTGCATCGCTGGAGCGAGGAGGCGGAGGTTGCTCGGTGCCTCGGACGTGTGTGAGAGCACAGATGCGCCGCTGATTTGCGGTGCTAGGACTTCCTCTCGATCTTGAGATCGGCAAGAGATCGTCTACATCAACCATGAGTTAAACCTCATTAAGCTTTGTCGGTCTTCAAGAGTATGTTCTCTACGGATGTATATCCGCCCGTTGATTGTATCTAGTAGATAGATCTTGATACATAGTTGTTCCCATCGTAGGAAATTTTTTGTTTTCTATGCTGCGAACCCTAAAGTGGTATCAGAGCCGGATCTATGCGTAGATGCTTTGCACGGGTAGTACACATACAAGTATGTGTGCGATGATGATCATGTTATTGCTTCTTAGTTGTACTTTGGATATTGGTGGCATAGTGGGATGAAGCGGCCCGGACAAACCTTACATGTCCTCGCACATGAGACCTGTTCCACGCTTGACATGCAACTAGTTTTGCATAAGTGGCTAGCGGGTGTCTGTCTCTCCTACTATAGTCAATATCTAATTTACAACAAGTTGTCAACAATTTGGTTATCCTCGTTGTGGTTCATGTTCGTAGGTATGAAGGGTTCTATCTTCGAAAGCCCTAAGCCACGTTAAACTTGCAATGGATAAATTAGAGGCGTCTAGTTTAGATTGTTGCTGGGCTAGTGTCATGATATGGTTATGTTGTAAGTAGAAGTATGAGTTGATACTCTTACAACACACATAACGTGTAAGTTCCATAGATCTTGGCCTTACACACAGAGGTATGATAGTGATCATACCACGATGCACATGATGGAGATCGAGTGCAAGAACCATATCATTCCACTTACAAACATGAGATGTTTGATTGCATCTTATATTGCTTGTTTGGTGTTTTATTATCATAATAAGATGATCCTCATTTAGATATCAAGATAAGAATGTGTTCTTCCTAAAGTATGCACCGATTAAGTTTCGTCGCTCCAAGACATCACGTGATGATCGGGTGTTCTTGGATCCACGATCATATTTCGGGTGTAAGACAGTTACACACATGAATACTAAGGTTCTTACTTGGCGAGCCTAGCATGTACAGACATGGCCTCGGAACACGGACCGAAAGGTTAATCATAGGTCATATGGTAGATATGATGCCCATTTGATGCTTGCCTTTGAAGCTACACCGACTCACGTGATGATCGGACTTGTTGTAGTGCATTTGGTTCATGTAATCACCAAAAAGGCACGAGGGATGTCGTTTTTTAGTGGGAGTTCATTCTTAATTTGTATTAGCTGAACTCAATCTATCATAAAATAGTCTAAACTTTACAAATTATGTTGTAGATGGCACCACCTGCTTTTAATTTCAATGTGTTCATGGAGAAAGAGAAACTTGCAACGAATGGTAGCAACTTTACCGAATGGGCCATGAATTTGAGGATTCTCCTCTCTGCTGCACAAAAGCGATATGTGCTAGAAGCGCCGCTAGGCCCCCCACCGTTTGATGATGCCCCTGACGAGGAGAAGAATGTCTATCAGACTCGTCAGGAGGACGACAACTTAGTTCATTGCGGCATATTGTATGGGCTAGAGCCAGAACTTTGAAAGCGTTTCGAAAACAGCAATTCATTTGATACAATGGGTGAGATGAAAATGATTTTTGACACACATGCTGTTGTAGAGAGCTATAATGCTTTAGAAAAGTTCTTTAACTACATGATGGAAGAGAATAGCTCCGTAAGTAAGCATGTACTCAAGATGTCGGGTTACGCCGATAAGCTTGTGTCCTTGGGAATAATGATTCCCATTGACTTAGGCATCCATCGTGTTCTACAGTCTCTGCCACCTAGCTATAAGAGCTTTGTGATGAAATATAATATGCAAGGCATGAAGAAGTCTCTCCCCGAGCTTTCTGTCAATGCTTAAAACTGTAGAAGTGGAGATCAAGAAAGAACATCAAGTGTTGATGATCAATACAAGAAGTGAAAATGGAAGGGAAGTAAGGGCGGCAAGCCGGTTGCCGTGCCTAAAAGGAAACCCCGAGTTGGCCCTAAGTCTGATACCGAGTGCTATTATTGTAAGGGGACTAGCCACTAGAAGCGCAACTACCCCATGTATTTGGCAAAGAAGAAGGTCGGCAAGGCAAATAAGGGTATATATGATATACATGTTATTGATGTGTACTTGACTAGTACTCGAAGTAGCACCTGGGTATTTGATACCGGTTCAGTTGCTAATATTTGTAAATCGAATCAGGGGTTGCGGAACAAGCGATCGCTAGCAAGGGGTGAGGTCAAGATGTGTGTCGGCAATGGATCAAGTGTTGATGTGATCGCCGCCGGAACGCTACCTCTCCACTTACCGTCGAGATTAGTAATAAACTTGAATAATTATTATCTGGTGCCAGCACTGAGCATAAACATTGTATCTGGATCGTGTTTGATGCGAAGTGGTTATTCATTTAAATCCGAGAATAATGGTTGTTCTATTTATATGAATGAAATCTTTTATGGTCATGCACCGATGATGAATGGTTTATTTCTGTTGTATCTCGATAATAATGTTACACATATTCATAATGTTGATGCTAAAAGGATTAAACTTAATGATGATATATCCGCATATATGTGGCACTGCCGTCTAGGTCATATTGGCGTTAAACGCATGCAGAAGCTCCATTCGGATGGACTTTTGGAATCACTTGATTTTGAATCATTTGATACATGTGAGCCATGCCTTATGGGCAAGATGACTAGAACGCCTCTTTCCGGTTCAATGGAACGGGCGACAGATTTATTGGAAATCATACATTCTGATGTATGTGGTCCAATGAGTATGTCGGTGCGAGGTGGATATCGTTATTTTGTAACTTTCACAGATTATTTGAGTAGATACGGTTATATCTACTTGATGAAACACAAGTTTAAAACCTTTGAAAAGTTCAAGGAATTTCAGAGTGAAGTGGAAAATCATCGTAATAGAAAGATCAAATTTCTATGGTCCGACCGTGGAGGTGAGTCTCTAAGTTACGAGTTTAGCACTCATATGAAAGAGTGTGGAATAGTTTCACAACTCACACCTGCCGGAACACCACAGCGAAATAGTGTGTCGGAACGTCGTAATCGTACTTTATTGGATATGGTTCAGTCTATGATGTCTTTAATGGACTTGCCGTTGTCATTTTGGGTTTGTCATTTTGGGGTTATGCACTAGAAACTGCTGCATTCACTTTAAATCGGGCACCATCTAAATCGTTGAAAAGATACCGTATGAATTGTGGTTTGGAAATAAACCTAAGCTGTCATTTCTTAAATTTTGGGGATGTGATGTTTATGTGAAGAAACTTCAACCAGATAAACTCGAACCCAAAGCGTAAAAATGCGTCTTCATAGGATACCTTAAGGAAACTATTGGGTATTCCTTCTATCACAGATCCGAGGGCAATGTTTTTTTGCCAAGAATGGATCCTTTCTAGAGAGAGAGTTTCTCGCGAAAGGCGTGAGTAGTCGGAAGGTAGAACTCGAAGAGGTTGTAGAACCCTCTCTTCATAGTATGGCGAGTAGCGCAGCGCCGGAAGTCGTTTCAGAGTTGGCTTCACAAAATGGAGAGGTAACTAATGATATCGATCATGAAACTCCGAAAGAGAATACTACCAAACCTCACAGGTCTAGCAGGACGCGTGCAGCTCCCGAGCTGTACGGAAATCCTGTTATGAATTTCATGGTTGATGAAATTGATGACCCTGCGACATATGAAGAAGCGATGATGAGCCCAGATTCCAACAAATGGTTAGAAGCCATGAAATCCGAGATGGAATCCATGTACGAAAACCAAGTTTGGAACTTGGTGGACTTACCTCACGACCGAAAGGCCGTGGAGAATAAATGGATTTTTAAAAGGAAAACTGATGCTGATGGTAATGTGATCGTCTATAAAGCTCGACTTTTCGCAAAGGGGTTTCGAAAAATTCAAGGAGTTGACTACGATGAGACATTCTCTCCCATAGTGATGCTAAAGTCAGTTAGGATTATGTTAGCAATTGTTGCATATTTTGATTATGAGATATGGCAGATGGATGTCAAAACCGCGTTCCTCAATGGCAATATTGAAGAAGAGTTGTATATGATACAACCAAAGGGTTTTGTCGATCCTAAGAATGCTGACAAGGTATGCAAGCTTTAGCGATCCATCTATGGACTAAAGCAAGCATCTCGGAGTTGGAATATCCGCTTTGATGAGGTTATCAAAGAGTTTGGATTTGTCCAAACTTATGGAGAGGCTTGTATTTACAATAAAGTGAGTGGGAGCAATGTGGCATTTCTGATATTACATGTGGATGACATATTGTTGATCGGAAATGATATAGATCTTTTAAACAGTGTTAAAAGTTATCTAAAGAACAAATTTTCAATAAAGGACCTAGGTGAAGCGTCATACATATTAGGCATAAAGATCTATAGAGATAGATCTAGGCGCCTAATAGGGCTATCGCAAAGTACATACCTTGATAAGATTTGAAAGAAGTTTAAAATGGACGGAAGTAAGAAGGGGTTCTTACCTATGTTGCAAGGCAAGACATTGAGTAAGACTCAAAGTCCGGCTACGGCGGAAGAAAGAGAGATAATGGACAAAGTCCCCTATGCTTCAACCATAAGCTTTATAATGTACGCCATGCTATGTACAAGACCGGATGTGGCACATGCTATTAGTTTAACTAGTAGGTACCAATCGGATCCAGGTTCGGAACACTGGATAGCGGTCAAGAATATCCTTAAGTACTTGCGAAGAACTAAGGATATGTTTCTTGTGTATGGATGTGAAGAAGAGCTCGTCGCTAAGTGTTATGTCGACGCAAGCTTTGACACCGAGATGGATGACTCTAAGTCTCAATCCGGATACGTATTTCTCATGAATGGTGGAGCGGTTAGTTGGAGGAGTTCCAAACAACCCATGGTGGCGGGATCAACAATGGAGGCTGAATATGTTGCTGCTTCGGAAGCGGCTCAGGAAGCGGTTTGGATGAAGGAGTTCATATCTGAACTAGGTGTGGTTGCGAGTGCATTGGACCCAATGGTGATCTATTGTGACAACAATGGTGCCATTACCAATGCCAAAGAACCAAGGTCTCGCAAGAATTCCAAGCATATTAAGCGCTGGTTTCACTCCATCCACGAGCATGTCAAGGATGGAGATATAAAAATTTGTAAAGTACACACGGATCTCAATGTAGCATATTCGTTGAGTAAAACTCTCCCTAGAGCAAAACATGATCAACACCAGAACTCCATGGGTATTAGATTCATCACTATGTAACTAGATTATTGTCTCTAATGCAAGTGGGATACTGAAGGGAATATGCCCTGAGAGGCAATAATAAAGTGGTTATTATGTATATTCCAAGTATATGATAGATGTTTATTTTGCATTCTATAATTGTATTAATACGGAAACGTTAATACATGTGTGTTTAATAAACAAACAACAAGTTCCTAGTTATACCTCTCTCATAAACTAGCTCGTTTATTAACAAGATGATCAAGGTTTCCTGATCATGGACATTGGATGTTGTTAATAACGAGGTCACAACATTAGTGTAATGGTGTGATGAACATTCATCCGAAGTATAGCATTATGATCAAAGTCATTGAGTTTATATTGCTATAACATCATACGAAGTGATCCTAATCCTTAGACCATGAGATCATGTCAATCACTAACACCGGAAGAGTATATTGATGACATCAAACGTCACACCGTAACATGGTGATTATAAAGATGGGTTGAGTACTACTAAAATGTTATGTTGAGGCCCATGGATCGAGAGTGGAATTTTTTCATCCCGATGACGGATAGATATGCTCTGGGCCCTCTCATTAGAGAAAATTGCACACAACTACCATAATTCGGGCTGTCAGAACGAGTCAGTACCAACATTCTTAATTTTTGCTTGTCAGTACCAATTTTGAGTCACAGAGTTGCAAATCACACTAATTTTCATCTGACAGCATTTTAACATGTTTCCTGACAAGTGGGACCCATCTAATAGAGCGGACTAGTCAACAAAAATTTCCACGGTGGAGGATGAGCTGAGCTGGACGTTGGGCCCAGCTGTGGAGTGGCGAGCTCAGAGCCCCAAGGAGTCGTCTCCGTCTTCGTCCCCATCAGCGGCAACTGAATTGGCAAAGACTCCCGGGAGAACGGTGACAGGCTCCTCGGCGGCGAGATCCCTGAAGTTCCTCCTCCAGCGGAGCAACGACGGGCGCGCGTCGAGCGGGGCCGCGTCGAACCTCGCGTCAGCGCCGCTCCTGCATGACAGCTTCGAATCGGAGGCCTCCCTGTCGCTCGCCTCCTCCCCCTTCTCCCACTCCTCGTCTAGCTCCGGCGGAGGCCACGACCACGACGACCTCGCGAGTGTCAACCCACGCTTATCCCTCGACTCCACGGCCCCGGACCATAACAACCCTCCTCGCATCTGCCTCGTGCCCCACCGCCACTCCACCTTCAGCCGCCGCAGCCGCGGCCCCTCCCCGCCGCCACCACCCCCGCCACAAAGCTGCGTCACCATGGACTCCCCACGCATGAACTCCTCCGGCAAGATCGTGTTCCAGACGACAGGGCTGGAGCGTAGCTGCACCTCCTCGTGCAGCCTGCACGCCGTGGTCAGGTCATGGTCCATGGCCCGCGCCGTCGACCGGTCCTACTCCTCCGGCGTCCGCGTGGCACCCGTGGTCCTCAGTGTCCCCGTCTGCTCGCGCCCGGTATTCGGGGGCTTCTTTAAGGACAAGACCAAGGAGTCCTCAGCGAACAAGGAATCCGCAGCCGCGTCTTGAAGGTTGTCGTCCCGGTCATCAACCCTGGACCGGAAACCAACGCCGCAGCGGTGGAGCGGCGAGCTACCGAAGTCGGCGGCGTAGGATGAACAGTACCAGCCGTCAGCCGCTGCCTGGGTGGAGAGGAGTGACGTGGTCTAACAAGTGGGCCCAACGTCCAGCTCAGCTCATCCTCCAACGTGGCAATTTTTGTTGACTAGTCTGCTCTGTTAGATGGGTCCCACTTGTCAGGAAACATGTTAAATGCTGTCAGATGAAAATTAGTGTGATTTGCAACGCTGTGACTCAAAATTGGTACTGACAAGCAAAAATTAAAAATGTTGGTACTGCTCGTTCTGACAGCCCGAATTGTGGTAGCTTTCTGCAATTTTCTCCTCTCGGTGATATCACATTGGTTAGCTTGCAAGCAAGTGATTTGATCATTAGAATGTTATATCACGGAAACGAGAAAAGAGTACATGTCAGTAACGAGATCAAACTAGGTATGGACATACCGATGATCTCGGACATGTAATATATCGCAAAACAAAGGGATTAAGATACTAGCGTAAAATATTCTCGCGATCACAAGAAAGTCATAGCTGAATGTGTGGGAGTCAGTATGGATCTCCAGGTCTCACTTCTGATTATTGATCTGAGAGGGGTCTCGATCATGTCCGCATTATTCGTGAACCGTAGGGTGACACACTTAAGAGACACCGACATCTATTTGGAGCAAAAGTTTCATGCCGGAAAGAATAACAAGCACAGTAATTTATTTCACTAGATACCAAAATGGGTTTTCGGGTGAAATTGCAGAAAGTGTTTTGCATGTGAAATGAAATACTAGCAAGGGGTTATATGTGAATGTGTGTCATTAAAGTAATTGACAAAATTCTGAATAAATAAAAGGAGTTTTATTTAATGAGAGTTTGCATTAAATTTGGTGGAAATTTAAAGGGAATTTGAGTGGGTTTTTGAGTGGAGGAAATTGAAAGGCATTTTTGTGAGTGGAGTGTCCACACACATCAATGGAGGGAGGGCAAGAGGCAGCCCTCATGCGCCGGCCACCCCCTTGGGGTCCCCCCTCCTCCTATAAAAGGATCCCCCTCCCTCTCTCTCACTCACACCTCCTCGTGAAGGATCTCTCTCCCCCTTTAGTATTTATCCCCATGATGTCGGACTAGCGAGATACATGTTCCCGGGGCTATTCGGCAAGAAAAAGTTGTGCTTCCGCTGCATCACTGGAGCGAGGAGGCGAAGGTTGCTCGGTGCCTCGGACGTGTGTGAGAGAACGGATGCGCCGCTGATTTGCGGTGCTAGGACTTCCTCTTGATCTTGATATTGGAAAGAGATCATCTACATCAACCACGAGTTCAACCTCGTTAAGCTTTGTTGGTCTTCAAAGGTATGTTTTCTACGGATGTATATCCGCCCGTTGATTGTATCTAGTAGACAGATCTTGTTATATAGTTGTTCCCATCATAGGAAAAATTTTGTTTTCTACGCTGCGAACCCTACAGTGTGGTGTTGATCTAGTTGACGAGTTAGCCATAGGTGCTAACAACTATGGTCATGGTCCGATTAGGGGCATGACAACTGAGGAGCCGAAGCCCCCGGTGGTGCGACCACATATGGGCTATGGCGGCGACAAGGTGGAGAAACCCGGGGGAGGGAATAAAAAAAGGAGAGGTGAGATATATGGTGTGTGGGGGCGATGTCGTTTAGGTACTGACATGTGGACCCATGATGATGTTAATTTGGTGAATCGTACATGTCCGACTACCTGGACCAGCCTCTTCTACAATAACGTCCTGATCCAAAGAACGTATAAAAGCAATCAAATGCTCAAGAACTGCAAAATCCGATCCAATTTTTCCTAAGCGTGGCCTTTTATTTTGAACCTATGTTTTATAAAGTATTTACTTCGTCGCTATGATGCATATGATTCCAATGTGATTTTTTGTCAGTAGCTAGAGTTACCTATCTGCTGCATAGTTTCCCTTTTGTAGCCTTATACACATGTTCCACTGCTCCTAGCATATCTAGGTCTGGCATATGAGTATTGCTAGAGCTTATGCGGCTATCAAGCTTAACCATGCAAGTAAATACGTCTGATCCATCTAGATGATGAATCACAGATGCCAAAGAATCTAGAAAGGTAGGAGATGGAGATATGATTGGAGGTGTCAGTTAAACATGCTAAGGTTTGTATGTGAGGCCATGTTGGGTGTGGTTTTTATAATCTCATATACCTTTTGAACTAAGACTGAGCGTACAACCACACGGGCCTGAACAGCCCCTCGACTAACTAACTTGTCTAATAGATTCATGAGTCACATAACTTGAACTTTCCATTTGGCATACGCATTGAAAATGTTCTAAAAAGAGAAAAAAAAAGTTGCATCCTAACACGTAGTAAAACTCGTACGACGGGTGAAATTTTGAACTCTGCTAGCGGGATGGCGCTCCCCATCTGACCCCCGCCGGCGGCGCGATCCCCCCTGGGCCGTCCGGCGTGCCGGTCCGTCCTCTCTCCCTCCCTCGCCATGGCGCCCCCGGACTTGGCTCCCTCCCTCCGCTGCGGTGGCGGGCGTCGTCGGCCGCCGTGCTCGCCGGCTGCCGGCCGGGCTGGTCGGCGGTGACGCTCGTCCTGCGGCCGGATGAGGGGCGCTTGGTCCTCCTCAACGCTGCCGGCGTCGTCGTCGACGCCCGGGAGCGCCGCCGGGGGGAGTTCGTGCGCCAGGGAAGCTCCGTCGGGTTCCCTGCCCACTCGGTGATGGTCGGCGCTCGCATCGTGGCCTCCACTGCGCCGATTCCGCGCCGTGCTCGGCCCCCTCCGCCGTCGCCCCCCAACCCGCTTCCGCCGGAGCAGGTGGCCGCCCTAGCCGACCTGCACGGGCTCGCGTGGGGGGACATCGAAGAAGACGCGCTGGTGCTCGCCACGGTGGTGCCCACGTCGGAGGAGGCGCCGGAACCGGTGCTCGGGGTCCGCCTTGACGGTGAGGTCTCGGACGGCGAGCGTGGCGTGGCGCGCCCGAGCTGCCAGTCCGCCCTCCTTCCTCCATCCCTGGGGGATTTCCTTCCCCTGGCCCGGGCTGCCGCCCGGCGGCCTCGCCGGCGGGGAGGGTCCCCAGCCAGGGCGTCCATGGTGGCGCCTCAGCACGGGGTAGGAGGGGTGGGGAGGGGACGGCGTAGTGGCGCTCCTGGGCTGGGCGACTGGATGGCCCGTGGGCCGAGGCCTGCGGGCGATCCGGCTCAGGCGGCCCAGGATCCGCTGGTGGGCTCTTTGCATGCGTCCAGGGTCTCTCGGCCCATCCGGCCCATCCTGGCCCAGGACGTGGCGATCCCACTTGCCCTAAGCCACCCGTCCCAGACTTCCATCGCAACTCTCCCGGCTCCCATGCCCCCGCCGCCACCCTCCCCCTGTCCTGAGCCCCGGCGGACGTACCTTGCCGCCTTGATGGCTCCCCGCCCGCCGGCTCAGCAGCACCCGCCCTCCCCGCGTCGCTCCTCGTCGCCGCGCCGTTCTCGCTCGCCTGCCCGTGACCGCCGGCCGCCGCCGATGCGGGGACAGCATGGTGCGTACCGGCACCCCGGCCGCCGCTCGCCGCCGCCGGCGCGGTCCTCCGACCGCCGCCCGTCCCGCTCCCCCCGCACGCCAGACGTCGCCTGGATGGCCCCCGCCGCTCGCCCCCGTTCCCGTCGGAAGCTGACAGGGACCGGGAGGCCCGCCTTCGGTCCGCTGCTCTGTTGTCCCGCGACGGGGTGACGCAGGCCAGGCAGGTGGCCGGCCGCGCGGATGCGGGCCCGTGGCGCGGGGAGGCCCCCCCGTCCGTGCCCGTGACCGTGGTGCCGCAGCCCCGTGAGGGTGGGGTGGATGCTTCGGCGGCCCCCAAGAGGAAGAAGAAAAAGAGCAAGAAGAAGAAGAAGGGCCCCCCTTCGGCCGCCGCGGGCATGTCGGGGACATCGGTTCCCACGGCCGTCCCCCCCTGTGGCGCCGCGTGGTAGTGGCAGCGTGCTGGCGTCATCCTTACCGCGGCCCAGGGAGTCTCTGGAGTACTATGGTCACGGTGTCGACGGGGGATTCTACTTCATCGACCTGGGGGGCGTGCAAATGACGGTCCCGGAGACCCTGGCAAGGGTGTCGATCCTCCCGGACCAGGTCCCTCCTCTCTCGGTGGCGGTGACGGAGGCCCTTCTCCAGGAGGAGCTCAGCGCGGTGCTGCCCGGCCACGAGTGGCCGGTCCGCCGCATCTCTGACTCGGAGTTCGTGGTCTCCTTCCCCTCGGTGGCGGTACTGCGCATGTGCGCCCTCGGCTCCTCCTTCACACTCCCCATCCACCAGCTGAAAGGTGGCCATCCAGCCGTCTTCCGCGGCGCAGGAGACTGTGGCCACCCTCTCGGAGGTCTGGGTGCGCCTCCTCGGGGTCCCGTTCGAGGCTCGGTCCCCGGAGGTGGTGGCGCTTATCTCGCAGGCGGTTGGCAAGCTGACGGAGGTGGACGTGGGCTCGCTGGCGGGACACGGAGCGATCAGGCTTCGCATTCTCTGTCCATCCGCCTCGGTGTTCCCTGTCTCGCTCCCTCGGTTCTTCTTCGACCGCGTGGCCCGGGACCTCTTGGTGGAGCTTGACGAGGAGGTGGTTACCACGGTGACTAACCCCCCGCCCAGCCCCCCTCCCCCGGCCGGTGACGACCCGGGGGCGGGCCGCAGATCGGAGCACTCCGACGACAGTGACTCGGGCTCCGACCCCGAGTCCCCGCTCCCCACCGACGCGTCGCCACCCCCGCCACTTCCCGCTCAGGGAGCCTCTGGAGGTGGCTCAGTGTCGGCTGCTCTCTCCGGTGGGGGTCCCTTCTTCCCCGGGAGACGTCCCCTGTCTCTGAGCGCTCCGGCCAAGTTGGCCCCGATGGACCTCCCTCGCTGCTGCCGCCCGGATCCCCCTGTCTCCTTCGACCTCGACGTCGTGCAGTATGGCACCAACCTTCCCCTGCCCTCTCCGCCCCGTCCGACCCCCCTGGTTGCCTCTTCCTCCTTGGAGCTGGAGTCCTCGGGGAGTGAGGGGATGGTCGTCTGCGCCAACCTGTCCCCGCGGTCCCCCGGTGTGGTGTGCTACTCCCTCGCCCCGGACACCCCGGCACCGCTGGGCCTCGCGCAGGCCTCTGGTGACCCTCCCTCCCCTGTGGCGGCTGCCAAGTTGCGCCGGGCCAGGACCCCCAGGCCTCCCCCCGCCCCCCTCCCGCCATAGTGCGCGTCTCGCTGACTCCCGGACAGGCCTGTCCGGGCCCGAGCCGACGGTGGCCGAGAGGGCCGCGCGCCGGGTGGCGGCGCGTGACGACTTCTCAGGTACTCCCGCCGATCCCTCAGCTCATCCTCCTGGCCCGGATCCTTCGGGATCGTTTGGTTCCCCGTTTTGTGTGCTTTCAGAGGTTTCCCTGGCTCACCTTGGCGAGGTGGCGGAGGACTGTGGGCTTGTGTTCCGGGGCGAGAAAGGACCACGTCTTGAGCAGCTCGCTGCCATTAAGGCGCGGGAGGGGTATGCGGGGGCGATCGCTGCTGCCCGGGCGCGTGATGCCCGGGAGCGGGAACGCTCCCGGATCCTTACCGAGGACAGGTCCGTTGGGCATGTCCTTAGTGGGGATCCCCCTCCTGTCCCTGATGGGCGGGAGATCACCCAGGCGCCGACCCCCTCGGGTAGGCCGCGTGGGATACCTCCCAAAGCAGCTGCGTCTCGTCCCCCCTCC
The DNA here is from genome assembly GCA_916181665.1 of Avena sativa. Lineage (NCBI taxonomy): Eukaryota > Viridiplantae > Streptophyta > Magnoliopsida > Poales > Poaceae > Avena > Avena sativa. Next base: position 142,641,272 of record OV702285.1, on the reverse strand, counting down.
CCCGTGCCCGCTCGGTCCCCACTAAGGGGACCGCCCTGGTCTAGGGGTACGGATGGACATCCTTCGGGCCTTCCGGATGTTCATTTGGAACATCCGGGGGTTCGGTCAAGAGGGCCGGCACCGCCAGATCAAGGATTACATCCGTCAGGAGTTGCCGGATATTGTCGGCTTTCAGGAGACTATTCGCCAAGACTTCACCATTTCCGAGTTGGATGCCCTCAGCCGCTGCAAGTTCTCTTGGTTCTGGCTTCCTGCTGCTGGCCACTCCGGGGGTATCCTCTTGGGGGCCAAGGAGGATACCTTCGTGATAGATGACATGGACCGGGGGGATTTCTTCGTGAGCATGGCCCTCACCCATAGGCAATCCCACTTCAGCTTCGAGGTGATTATTGTCTATGGCCCCGCCATTCTGGAAGGGAGGGGTCCCAGTTCTGGAGGGCCATCCAGGAGATCAAGCACTTCATTGGCCTGGGCGTATCCTTTGAGGTGGGGAGTGGCGAGGGGGGTGCGTTTCTGGCTTGACCCGTGGCTACTACCTATCCCGTTGGGGGTTCAGTTCCCCGGGCTTTTCGCCATCTCCGCTTCCCCTGCGGCACTGGTGGCTGAGGTCTTTGACGAGGGTCGCTGGAACATCCTGTTCCGGCGTTACCTCGCCATGGACGAAGCCGAGGACCTGGTGCAGCTGCGGGGCTCCCTCCCAGTGACCTTAGCGTCCGCCCCGGATGTTGCATCGTGGCGGCTGCAGCCGTCCGGGGAGTTCTCCGTGGGCTCGGCCTACCGGGCCCTGTTCCAGGGCCCGGAGCTCCCCTGGAGCTCCCCCCTGTGGAAGGCCCCCCTTCCACTTAGTATTAGGATCTTCGTCTGGCAGCTGCTTCGGGACAGGCTCCCCTCGGGGGTCGAGGTGGCCAAGCGTCACGGCCCGGGCACGGGCCTTTGTCCCCTATGTGGGACGCCGGAGACCTGTGCCCATATTTTGTTCTCCTGCTCGGCGGCGCGCGCACTTTGGTCCTTTGTCCAGGAGGCGCTGGGACCTGCGTGGCAGGCGCAGGAGCTCGGGGAGTTCCTGCAAACCCAGGCGAACAGGGACGGAGGAGGGCGCCGCCTCTTCTGGCTCTTGTTTGCAGGCATCTCCTGGACCTTGTGGAATGTGCGTAACAAGATGGTGATCGAGAAGATCTTCCCCTCCCGTGTGACTGACCCAGTTTTCTCCTTTCTTGGCTTCCTTCAGCAGTGGTCTCCCCTGGTGCGGCAGCGTGACCGGTCGGCCTTCGACGACACTCTTCGTACCTTGAGGACAGCGGCGCTCCCCCTCTCGACACCGGCCTCGTCGACCCCTTCGGTGGCTTGAGTGTCCCTCCAGTCATGTAGACGCACCGTTTTGTTTTATGTTTGGGCTTATCTGTGCTGTGGCCCCAGCTGTCTGACGCTCCCCTTTCTTTCTTGTTTGGCCTCAGCCTGCTTGGATGTTGTACGAATCTTGGTTGTGGATGTTGCTTTATTTATAAAGCGGGGCGAAAGCCTATTTCGAGAAACTCGTACGAGATTCTAGTTTTCGGCCTCATACAATGGAGACGATCAAACCCAGGACTAAATCTTACTCGGGTCTGTCCCAACGTACCAGGTCTCGGACCAGGGCTAATAGGACCTGGATAAGCGACTATGCGCCTTTGTCTTCGCTGCTCTTGGCTCCGCCTCCGCTGCTGGACACACAAAGGAGACGCGTGACACCGTCGCGACATCACAACACGCATGCAATTGCCTTGCATGAGAGGGTGGTTTCAGAACAATATCTCGGGTCATCAGGTGTCAACGTGAGGAGAATATCATAGCTGAAATAAATTAAAGGAGTTTCGGTCCGTGCCGTAAGATGGCATATCGCGCAGAAGGAATTTTCCTTTTTTTTTTTTTTTGCTTTTTCCACTTGGCTTCAAACACACATGGCGTATAGTCGTAGACCAGCATTGAGACTCTAATATCTACATGCACGTAACGTAAAGACAGACCAATGTGGGTGAGAAGAAACGTTGAGGTAGACGATGGCACGATGCCTTGTCTTTTTAGCAACATATCATTTCATAGGTATTTACCTTGGCAACGCATAGGTAATTAAGGTAACTAGACTATGGAAGAGTTTGGTTCAAATCACAGACTGAAACGTAATGGAATGGATCCGTCCTTGGCACCCATCCTTTTGCCTGGAACACGACGTAAACTTGGGACAAGGGACAATGATACAGTCGGCAGCTCCGAGCTGTTCTTTCCCTCTATTTTAAAATGGTGAGACGTTTTAATCGTCGTGAAAGCAACAAAGAAACAAAACCACGTCAGTGGCTGCATGCTATAAGTTTTATGGAATATTTGGAAGGAACACGACCGAAGAATCTTCATAGGTTGACGTCTAACCTACTTAGAGATCGCTTCTATTGCTAGAGACGACATTCTTTAACGGACGAGCGCTTTTGCTATGTATGGACCGGCTATTCCAGCCGAGTCAGATAGTTTTTTTGGGCTTTGCCTCTTTGTGATGGTTTCGGCATATTTTCACCTTAATCTAAACATGTCATTCAATATGTGATCGGTTTTCCCTCTTCTAACACTTTTGCTTTGGTGTCCCTCTCCTTTCACTGGTAGAAAACGCCCTATAGGTCCCGGTTGGTAAGGGGCATTAGTCCCGGTTGCCTAACCGGGACGGGGCAATCGGGACTAAAGCTCTAACCTTTAGTCCCGGTTGCCCCACCAACCGGGACAAATGGGGGCACACGTGGCGGCATCAGAGCGCGAGGGGGGGGGGGGGTGGAGCATTAGTCCCGGTTGGTGGATCGAACCGGGACTAAACCGGGACTAATAACCTGCTGTCGCGGCAGAGATTTGGCTCATTTCTCTGCCGCGGCAGAGAATTCATTTTGGCACATTTTGTTGCCGCGGCAGCATTTTCGCCACTTTTTGTGCCGCGGCAGAGAATTCATTTAGGGTTGTTTTATTGTTTATTTAGTGATTTGCACTTATCAATGAAGGAACCTTATATTACATCATGATGACTACATTATATTCAATACATGGATCGAGTTCATGCACTACATACAAAAGTTGCTATTCGATGCTACCGGCCAATTTCTTGAAAGTTGCTATTTTTACAATTCCTATTGTCTATACACATCCAAGTAGTATTCCCCTTGTGTGTTTAGGACTTCTGCATCCAAGAATCCCGCCAATTCCTCCTGAATTGCTCGTACGCGATCCTTTGGCAGAAGACCGTCCCGTAGACGTTCGATCTGATTTAAAAAAGGAGTCAGCCTATATGAATGAAACTAAACACAATTTGATTGTAATTAAAAACTGTAGAAATTGTTTACGTACGTGGAGTTGCTCTAAATTTCTGCCCTTCTCATCGCACGTCTGCCGGATGAACTCGCATACATAGTATCCACATAGATTGTTACCTGGTCCCTGCGTCAGGCACTTTACGAGAACAGGGTTCAATCAAAATAATAATCAAGCATGATAATAACTGTATCAAAACTAGAATCAAAGAGATGCGCGGATATAGCTAGTGGTGCTTACATTTAGTGGTTGAAATGTAAGCTCCTCTTTCCAAACACCCCTAGCCTTCTTGGTGAACCGTTTCCAAGCGCTGCCCGGCGTAGAAAACGAATAAAATAAGTTATTAAGTACTTGATATCATAAAATTCATGAACGTTGCCGATATAGTGTCGTAATGATTAGAATTACCGCTGGAGAAGTATCTGCATGTCCTTCCACGTCTCAAGGGGTTTATGTTTCGAGTCCATGACTAGTACACGCCCTTTGTCAAGTTGAATGATTAACAGAATATAGTGGAAGCTGCAAATGCATAACTAATCAATTATATACTTAACATCGAGTAAGCGAAATAGAAAGTGTATACAAGACAATAACACTCACTCGAAGTTGTAAGAAAATAGTATTTCCCTTTTGGTTTCTTGAAACCTTAACGCGTGTACTATATTATCCTCCGTATCCTGGGGGCTTATTTTGAGATTAGCTTCATGAACCCAATATGGGTCAATGAAGCCAATGTCATAGATTTGTCCTCTACTACATTCGAGAATCTTCATTCTGCATATTACAGTATGATTATATACATGCAATAAACAAAATAATATAGCTGGAGACTAAATTAATTACAGAATTAGTACTTACAGACAATAGGCACTGATGATCGATGTGTCCAAGGCGTCTTGATTGAATAATTGAAATAGTTCATCAAATTCAATGGATATCATGTCATCCTTATCTTTCCCATGATGCTTTTTTGTAACCCTCAGCACTATCCAGTTAGCCCCGGCCCTTGTGGCATGCATGTACCAGTTATGCAATCTTCACATTTTTGTTGGAAGATTGTTTACCTCCTCAGGTTTGACGAGAGGTTTTCCGTACTGGTATTTGTATGCTACTTCACTCACGGGGAAGAACTCTAACTGGGATAAGTACTGGGCAATACTCATACCTTGAGCAGCGGCAGCTTCTCCGTATTGTGCAACTACCTCTGGATCATACTGCTCTTTGGCCCCATATTTGCTCGACCCCACATTGGTTTGAGAAATCACCTTGAGAGGGGCGCAAGTCTGTTTTGCTTGTTCTCCGAGCTGGGCAACAGATTTCCCGCTTGCATCAGTACTGCTCTTCGAGGCTTTTTGTGCCGCATGTGACTTGAGAATAGAACGCTCATAGTCTGATGACAGCTTTGGCTCGGGTTGATGAAGATTCTTTAGCATTTTCAACACTTTGGATTTTTCTTCTTTGGTGCTGGGGAACTCTGGCTCTTTCGGCCGCCTCAGCTTAGTGAAAAACGCTGTCGTTTCCGCATCAACGATCGCCGCAGTCTCCTCTTCAGTACAGTCATAATCTCTCTTGGGAGGAACCGTTGGTACTTTTGGAAGAGGCTCTTGTTTACGTTTCGGCGATCGCTTATGACGCATAGTAGCGGTACGCTTACGCTTTTTATCCTGAGGCGCCGGCGATGGCTCCCGCGGCGATGGCTGCACCGGATATTGGTGAGGCGACGGAGCCGGGTGAGGCGACGAAGACGGCTGCCGCGGCGGCGACGACCTCGCTGGAGACGGGTGAGGCGGCGGCGAAGATGGCCTTGGCGTGTGATTTAGAAGCACGATACATTCCTTTGGCCATAGAATGGTGACGTTTTTTGCGTCACCCAGCACAGTCACATCCCCTTCACCAGCAGGGTAGTGAAGATCCAAAACCTCAAAGGTGGGCATGATTTCATCCACGCCGACAACAGCGTAGCCCTCTGGAACCAGACGACAGTGGTAAGTTCGTGTGGGTCCAATTGGTAAGGCATAGCCGACCGCCACCTTCATTGATATGTTCACAACTTTGACATGTAGCTCGCAGTGTGTCATCTCTGTGATATCATCCACTGGGTAGCCAACAGGAGCCATCGTCGGTGCATCATCGTCATCGCCATTGTCATCACCCGGGACCTTGGTGGAAGCCACACTGCTTTTTCAATTATTCGATAGGCTGGTAGCATCAAATGCAGTGTGCTGCTGAGATGGGCCGGTAGTACTTTGCTCTTTAAGTGCGTTAATTTCATCTTGTTGTTGCTTTAATCGTTCTTCAATTAAACGCATTCGATCTTTCTGACTTTCTGCTTCAACTGTCGCCCTGTCCTTACTCCTCTGACGGCTTCTATCAGGATATTTCTTCCTCTCTTCGGGAAACCCAGTCCTCCATGATTGGGAGCCTATTGTGCCTCGTGTTCGTTCATCATGTTCCTTATTTCCAAGGGCGAGTGTGAGCTCATCATTCTCTCTATCGGGAATGAAGTCCCCATCTTTAACAGCCTTTACTGCTTTTCTGATCCTCTCGATGGCAAGGGGTCTTCTTTATGTCGTATGTTATATATACACCTCCCTTCCGAGTCCAACGTGCCCCCATGCCCGTAAAACCAATTCCTTGCACGTTCTACCCAATCGTCTGTCTCTGGGGTGATCTTTTTATCACGCAGTTCCTGCTTAAGTTTCTCCCACTTAGGAATGCCAGCCCTGTAGCCACCTTGCCCCATAGTATGGTGATACTTCTTATTAGCAGCATTCAGCTTATTCGTTTCAGACATTTTCTTAGCTTTTTCTGATTTCTTGTATTCCACAAACTCAGCCCAGAATGGTTTTATCTTCTCAAACTGAATATTCTTGAAATCGGGAGTCTTCTTTTTCACGACATAGTCAAGGTGCAATCTTTTCTTCCAGTTGGTGAAACACTGGGCCATCTTCTTCAAAGCCCACTCCCTGACCTTAGCCTCCATGGCTCTCCCATGTTGTAAGGCGTCCTCAACTGGATCCTCCGCATTTGGATCCAGCTCTATCTTCGGTAGTTTGAAATTAACCATGAGCCTCTTCCACAGTAAATCTTTGGCGTGGTTAGGGACAAATAAACATGTTCCCTCTTCATTCGCATTAGCAGGCCTATTCCAATTTCTAATGGTGATCGGGATTAAGTCCCTAACGATTAGTCCGCATTGTGCCACAAATTTGGTTGCGACAACTTCGGGAGCCGTCGGTTTGCCGTCTTCAGCGACATCTTCGATCCTGAACCTCTCATGGTCTTGCAACTTTTTGGTTGGGCCTCGTCCGCTCTTTTCAGTAGATTCCTTCGATCCGGAGGGCTAAAAGAAGAAAGATCGTCGTTACTATTTCTATATAGATAGCAGATGATTAATTAATGAATTGATTTATATTACATGCACCTCGCCGGAGCGGTCGTCTTCTCGATTACACAAGGCATCGCCTTCTCCCTCGCGGAAGGCAACACCTTCAACCTTAAACAAGTTGTCTACTCCGGTAAAAAGAGGATCACCCTCACCGGAGTTGTTCAGAAACGTTGATACGTCTAAATTATCTTCCCCACGGATCACACCTTGGATCAACTCTTCCTTTTCTTCATCTCTGACGTGTGGGTCCATCTTTTCTGCATAGGTGAAAAAACGAATAAGTCAAATCGGCTAAAGGAGAAAGTTAAGTACGGTGTTGAGAGATATAAACCCTAATTCAGAGAAACCCTAATATATACATACACAATAATAAAAATGAAGAGAAAGGGAAACCGTGTAGTAGATAGGCACATCGTTGAACCCACATGCACCTAAGTTGCTTGACAATGTGAATCTGGTCTGGGGCTACCCACAGTGACTGACCAGTGGGGACGAAGACCAATAATACCAAAGTAATTAATAAACCTAATAATACCTAACTAATAATAAACCTAATAATAGAAACACAGAAAAGAAAGGGAAACAATCAACACATGGCATCGATGCAATGCTCAAGCAAGTATGATGATATGACAAGTTAATTTGCATTGAATGTAACCCTAAGACATGCTCGACGATTTAATCGGGGTTTCGAGGGGTGAAAACCCTAACTCGGGGAAACTCCGGAACATATGAGAGGGGTGCATTTGTTCTTCTAATTATACTTGTCATTTAAGTTGTTGAACAATGCATGATTATAGTTTAGATAGATAGGTTTCATTTTTCTGAACAATTTGATATATTATTTGTATTTTTCTGACTTATAAACAATAAGTTATTGATTTACAATATTAAATCATTTTCTGGAATTAAAAAAAAGGCAAATAGTTTTTACACCGGGGCGCCCCCTAGCCAGTGAAACTGACAGAAGGGCCCCAGTGCCAACTCAGCCTCCACGCTTACAGATCATTTTCCTACCACAGAGAAGTCTACCCACTGAGGCTGACTGATGGGCCCCAGGCCACATCAGCTGCCACGCGAGCACGAGTGACGTCAGCACGATGTCACGCTGGCGGTGAGCTCCCAGGCAGCGGCCGCGGCGGCGATAGCGGGCACCCCTGGACGCGCGGATGGGCGCGTTAGAGAGAGCGCGATGCAGGGAGAAAGGGAGTGGCGGCGCCGCTCCTTGTTGGTCACCGGAGCGTCGCCTCCGTCGAGCTCGAGCGGCCGCGTCGTCGGGCACACGCGGGGAGAGTAGTACAGGAGGAGAGGGAGAGAAAGAAGAACACCGTGAGGATCAGCAGCTCACCAGGAGCACGACGGAGGTGGTGGCGAGGCCGGGCGATCTCGGGAGACGCCGGAATCGACGGAGGCGACGCGCGGACGGAGCTTCCAATCCAGGCGATTGAGGTCACGTGCGAGGGGGAAAAGTAGCAGGGGCGCGCGTGGACGGAGGCAGCGGCGGTGGCAGACGGAACGCGCGGGTGGCGGCGAGCTCGGGCAGCCTGCCGGCGTCGGGGGTACGCGCGTCGGTGAGAAGCAGAGAAGTGAGATGGGGAAGAAGAAAGGAGACGCGTCAGTTATAAACGAAGGGCCTTTAGTCCCGGTTGGTGGCTCCAACCGGGATTAAAGGGGCATACGTCCCGGTTGGAGCCACCAACCGGGACGTATACTCCAATATTTTCAGCAGACCAAGGGTTGGCGCGCAGGGGGTCTTTAGTCCCGGTTGGTGGCTCCAACCGGGACATATTCCCCTGATTTCAAATTTTTTTCAGGTATTTTCTCTCTGTTCCCGCCTTATTTTTTATTTTGGGGTTTAAATTTGTATTGTTTTTTAAATGATAATTAATTTGGAATTTAGAAAAACTTTAAACATAAAAAGTGTTTGGATTTGAATAAATAATTCAAAATCATTTTCTGTTTTAAAAAATAATTAATGTAACCATTTAAAATATGAACCATTTACAATTAAAAATGAATTAACTTATATTTTTTTAATATCAATTTGGAATTTAGAAAACTTTAAACATAAGAAGTGTATGGATTTGAATAAATAATCCAAAACCATTTTCTATTTCTAAAAATAATTAATGTAACCTTTTAAAATGAATTAACTTATATTTTTGAATATTAATTTGGAATTTAGAAAAACTTTAAACATAAAAAGTGTTTGGATTTGAATAAATAATTCAAAACCATTTTCTGTTTTAAAAACAATTAATGTAACCATTTAAAATATGAACCATTTACAATTAAAAATGAATTAACTTATATTTTTTTAATATCAATTTGGAATTTAGAAAAACTTTAAACATAAGAAGTGTGTGGATTTGAATAAATAATCCAAAACTATTTTCTATTTCTAAAAAATAATTAATGTAACCTTTTAAAATGAATTAACTTATATTTTTGAATATTAATTTGGAATTTAGAAAAACTTTAAACATAAAAAGTGTTTGGATTTGAATAAATAATTCAAAACCATTTTCTGTTTTAAAAAACAATTAATGTAACCATTTAAAATATGAACCATTTACAATTAAAAATGAATTAACTTATATTTTTTTAATATCAATTTGGAATTTAGAAAAACTTTAAACATAAGAATTGTACGGATTTGAATAAATAATCCAAAACCATTTTCTATTTCTAAAAAATAATTAATGTAACCTTTTAAAATGAATTAACTTATATTTTTGAATATTAATTTGGAATTTAGAAAAACTTTAAACATAAGAAGTGTATGGATTTGAATAAATAATCCAAAACCATTTTCTATTTTTAAAAAATAATTAATGTAACCTTTTAAAATGAAGATAGGGGACGAGCATCGTTAGAACTTGTATTGGATCTCTGAAGAAACCACATAGTGCGAGTCTAAAAATGATTTTTTCAAAAAATCACGGGCGATAGATCATGTACCTGTAGTACAAACCGGACCCACTTCCTGCCGATTCGGCAGACATTTGTCCTTTTTACCCGGGATGGACGAAAAGATTTGAGATGTACCGGTTGGGAGATAGTCCATGTAAGGTGGTCTAGTATTTTAGGAAAATGGGACGGTAGCATTTTTTGAAACGGCATTTTGGTGGTTACTTCACAAAACGACCCGTTTTTTGCGCTCGGAAAATGGAAAAGGGCTTTTCCATGCGACAAAAAGGAAAACTTCCTCCTGCAACATTGTTCTCCATACCAATGTCCACACACATGCATAATATGGGCACAACATCACAAACTATGCCGTGATTCAGCACATAACATCGGTCATTTGGACCGAAAGCCATGAAACCTCGAACATGATAGGTCATTTTGTGAAGGTTTTTTCGAAACATGATCAATATACCAAGTCTGGTATTTTTCCTTTCAACTATGTAACAAAATATGACACCACGCGAAGGATTTTTATTGTTCGGATTTTTTTTGAATTTATTATGCCCGTTTTGAATTATCTAAATTTCTAACTATGGTCGAACCGGTGTGCATGAAGATAGGGGACGAGCATCGTTAGAACTTGCATTGGATCTCTGAAGAAACCACATATTGCGAGTCTAAAAATGATTTTTTCAAAAAATCAAGGGCGATAGATCATGTACCTGTAGTACAAACCGGAGCCACTTCCTACCGATTCGGTAGACATTTGTCCTTTTTACCCGGGATGGATGAAAAGGTTTGAGATGTACCGGTTGGGAGATAGTCCATGTAAGGTGGTCTAGTATTTTAGGAAAATGGGACGATAGCATTCTGAAACGGCATTTTGGTGGTTACTTCACAAAACGACCCGTTTTTTGCGCTCGGAAAATGGAAAAGGGCTTTTCCGTGCGACAAAAAGGAAAACTTCCTCCTGCAACATTCTTCTCCATACCAATGTCCACACACATGCATAATATGTCTACAAACATGATCATTGTTCGACACACATTTAGTCCCGGATGTAGTCACAAACCGGGACTAAAAATATTTTCCGCCATTTCCCACCTCTTCCCGCCAAGTTTTCCCGCCCTTTCCTTTCTACTAGAGCTTTTAGTGCCGGATGTAGTCACTAACCGGGACTAAAGATATTTCCCGCCATTTCCCAAAGCTTCACGCCAAGTTTTCCCGCCCTTTCCATCTATATTTAGGGTGATCGTGTCATGGCTATCCACACATCCACACCTTCCTCTCTTAGAACAATGGACAACGCCTACTGAGCCATTCTGACCCTCGAGGAGACCGAGGCGCTGTGCGCCTCCAACTACCCTTGTCCGCCGGGCTACCGGCTGCCCGCCGGCTGGATGCTGAGCGCTGGAGGGGTTCCTGTCCCTCCTGTCCCTCAAGGTTCCGCACGCCAGGCGGCCATCACAAACCACTTCTACCACGAGCTCACGCCGGAGCAGCGGATGGATCCCCAATGGAATCCCGACAACTACGACACCTGGAATGCCTTCTTCGCTAATAGGCGGGAAAGGGAGCTCGCCAGGTACGAGGGTGATGGCCCGCCACCGGTGAACCACGACGAAGCCGACCGTCGTCTGTGGTGGGTGAACCGTACTATCATCGAAGTGATGCGCTACATCGCCGGGGGAGACCATCCTCGCCTACGGTGCCCACGAGTCCACCCGCCACAGGCCCCACACTGTCCCGGCGGTAGCGGCATCGTCTTCCAGGAGACCCCTCTCCCACCCGTCGTGAATCCGAGGCTGGAATGGCCCCTGGTATATGCCATGGATGGGATGAGGATCCCCGGAGTGGCAGGTGACGATGACGATGATGATGACGACGACGATGAAGACCCTGAAGCTGCGTACTATAGGACCAGGCATGATTATGACTAAAGGGGGCGGCTTTAGTCCTGAGTGTTAGCTAGTCCCGGTTTGTCCCGGTTTTAATATTAATAAATGTCTTGAGTGTTACCTAATAAATAGAGGGAAATGCCTATATAAAGAGAGGGTTCATATTTAGTCCCGGTTGGAGAAACCAACCGCGACTGAAGGGATTGCGGTAGAGTGGGCCAGGCAACACTAATAATAGGGGTGAGTGTCGACATTATGTCGTGCGGCTTGTACCTTGTCCCGGATGGTGTCACCAACCGGGACTAAAGATGACTAAAGATGAACCTTTAGTCCCGGTTGGAGACACCAACCGGGACTAAAGATGAGTCAGCACTAATAATAGGGGTGAGTGTCGACATTATGTCATGAGTGTCGACATTATGCCGAGCTGCTTGTACTATAAATATGCATCCTTGTGAGTCCAGTCCTCCAGCCAGTTTGAGGCATCTCCAAGATGGTTTTAGAGAGCAGGGACACCACTACGGCCAATTTCAGGGAGATGCCGACGGAGCCCAGTCCTCCGGCATCTCCGAGAAACTGGTCATAGTGGCACTCCCTAATATGTGAAATTAGTTAGCTCCGAGGCGTATTGATCTAGTTAGTGAAGTTACAAGCTGCAAGATGGTTTTCGAGAGCAGGGACACCACTGCGGCCAGTTTCAGGGAGATGCCGACGGAGCCCAGTCCTCCGGCATCTCCGAGAAACTGGTCATAGAGGCACTCCCTAATATGTGAAATTAGTTAGCTCCGAGGCGTATTGATCTACTTAGTGAAGTTACAAGCTGCAAGATGGTTTTCGAGAGCAGGGACACCACTGCGGCCAGTTTCAGGGAGATGCCGATGGAGCCCAGTCCTCCGGCATCTCCGAGAAACTGGTCATAGAGGCACTCCCTAATATGTGAAATTAGTTAGCTCCGAGGCGTATTGATCTAGTTAGTGAAGTTACAAGCTGCAAGATGGTTTTCGAGAGCAGGGACACCACTACGACCAGTTTTAGGGAGATGCCGACGGAGCCCAGTCCTCCGGCATCTCCAAGAAACTGGTCATAGAGGCACTCCCGGTCCAGCCACAAAACGGGACTAACACTAAAGACATTTATTAATATTAAAAACTGAGACTACAAAACCGGGACTAAAGGCCACAAACCGCGAAAGATATCCTTCGGTCAAGCCACAAACCGTGAAAGACATGAACTAGAGTTACATAATATGAGCATGAACTTCTTGGCATATGTCATTCCTTATGACCGCTTCAGACGTAACCATGGAGCATCTTCTTTACTTAACGGAATGCTTGGGTCAGTTTTCACTGTGAAGGGCGGAATTTCATCAAACTTATTATAATCTTCTGACATGTCTGTCTTGTCCTTGATTCCCACGATGTTTCTTTTCCCTGAAAGAACTATGTGACGCTTTGGCTCATCATATGATGTATTCGTTTGCATATTTTTTCTTTTTTTCGGTCTGGAGGACATGTCCTTCACATAGAAAACCTGAGACACATCATTGGCTAGGACGAATGGTTCATCTCTATAACCAAGATTGTTGAGATCCACTGTTGTCATTCCGTACAACTGGTCTATCTTTACCCCTTCCCCATTCAGGTTGACCCATTTGTAGCGAAACAAAGGGACCTTAAAAGAGACTCCATAGTCTAGTTCCCATATCTCCTCTATGTAACCATAATATGTGTAATTTTGTCCATTCTCGTCTATTGCATCAAAGCGGACACCACTATTTTGGTTGGTTCTCTTTTTATCTTGGGCGATCGTGTAGAATGTATTCCCATTTATTTCGTACCCTTGGAAATTCAATACAGTAGAAGATGGTGACGCGACCAACAAGTATAGCTGATCTCCAACAGTTGTGTCATTCAAGAGATGTGTTCGCATCCAAACACCGAAAGACTTCATGTGTTCATCTGTAATCCATGATTCAGGCTTCCCCGGGTTTTGGAGCGTACAATATTCTTGTGTTCCTCGATATACGGAGCTGCCAAGGTGGAATTATGTAGAACTGTGTAGTGTGCTTTAGTGAAAGAATCCCCATCCCTACATATCATTGCTTTCTTTCCCAGCGTGCCTTTTCCACTTAGTCTTCCTTCATGCCGCGAGTTAGAAACACCAATCGGCTTCAGGTCAGGAATAAAGTCAACACAAAACTCAATGACCTCCTCTGTTCCATATCCCTTGGAGATGCTTCCTTCTGGTCTAGCACGGTTATGAACATATTTCTTTAAGACTCCCATGAACCTCTCAAAGGGGAACATATTGTGCAGAAATACCAGACCGAGAATGGCAATCTCTTCCACTAGATGAACCAGGAGATGCGTCATAATATTGAAGAAGGATGGTGGGAACACCAATTCAAAACTAATAAGACATTGTACCACATCCTTCTGTAACCTTGGCAGAATATCTGGATTGATTACCTTCTGAGATATTGCATTGAGGAATGCACACAGCTTCACAATGGGTACTCGAACATTTTCCGGTAGAAGCCCCCTCAATGCAATCGGAAGCAACTGCGTCATAATCAAGTGACAGTCATGAGACTTCAGGTTTTGGAACTTTTTCTCTGCCATATTTATTATCCCCTTTATATTAGATGAGAAGCCCGACGGCACCTTGATACTGTAAAGGACTTCAAAAAAGATTTCCTTCTCTGCTTTGGTAAGAGCATAGCTGGCACGACTTAAGTGACGCCCTTTATCCGTCTTGTTATCTGTATGCATGTTCTTTGGGTCTTTCATAATTTGTTGGTCCTCCCGTGCTTCAGGTGTATCTTTTGTCTTCCCATACACGCCTAGGAATCCTAGCAGGTTCACGCAGAGATTCTTCGTCACGTGCATCACGTCGATTGAAGAGAGGACACGCAGGACTTTCCAATATGGCAGCTCCCAAAATATAGATTTCTTCTTCCACATGGGTGCGTGTCCTGTAGCGACGTCGTTCGGAACTGATTGACCGCCGGGACCCTTTCCAAAGATTACTTCTATGTCCTTGACCATACCAAATACATCATCACCAGCAGGGAGTTCAGGCTTCTTCCGGTGATCTGTCTCACCTTTGAAATGCTTGCCTTTCTTTCTTACGGGATGATTGGTCGGAAGAAATCATCGATTCGCCTGGTACACAACCTTCTTGCATTTATGCAAATATATACCTTCGGTCTTATCTAAACAGTGGGTGCATGCCTTATATCCCTTGTTTGTCTGTCCTGAAAGGTTACTAAGAGCAGGACAATCATTGATGGTTACGAATAACAACCCTCGTAGATTAAATGGCTCCTGTTTGTTCTCATCCCACGCACGTACACCTGGTTTGCCCCACAACTGTAAGAGTTCTTCAACTAATGGCCTAAGGTACACATCAATGTCGTTTCCCGGTTGCTTCGGGCCTTGGATGAGCACTGGCATCATAATGAACTTATGCTTCATGCACAACCAAGGAGGCAGGTTGTAGATACATAGAGTCACGGGCCAGGTGCTGTGACTGCAGCTCTGCTCCCCAAAAGGATTCATGCCATCCGTACTTAGACCAAACCATAAGTTCCTTGCGTCACCTGCAAAGTCTGGGAAGTCTCTCTCGATTTTTCTCCACTGTGACCCATCAGCAGGGTGTCTCAACTTCCCGTCTTTCTTACGGTCTTCTTTGTGCCATCGCAACAACCTGGCATGCTCTTTGTTTCTGAACATGCGTTTCAACCTTGGTATTATAGGAGCATACCACATAACCTTAGCAGGAACCCTCTTCCGGAGGGGCTCTCCCTCAACATCACCAGGGTCATCTCGTCTGATCTTATACCGCAACGCGTTGCATACCGGGCATTTATCTAAATTCTCATACTCCTTACCGCGGTAGAGGATGCAGTCATTAATGCATGCATGTATCTTTTGCACATCTAATCCCAGAGGACAGAGAGTCTTCTTTGCT
Organism: Avena sativa; assembly: GCA_916181665.1. NCBI lineage: Eukaryota > Viridiplantae > Streptophyta > Magnoliopsida > Poales > Poaceae > Avena > Avena sativa. The sequence continues at coordinate 142,625,783 of OV702285.1, read as the reverse complement.
TCGTAGGTACTCTCGGGAAGTTCGTTATGTTTTGGAAACTTCGGCTTCATTATTTTCAGCATCTTTTCAAATGAGGAGTCAGTTAGACCACACTCTGCCTTCCATCGCAACAATTCCAGTGTGGTACCGAGCTTTGTGCTGCCATCTTCACAATTTGGGTACAACAATTTCTTGTGATCTTCTAACATGCCCTCTAACTTCAACTTCTCATTTTCTGTTTCACAGTCTCGCTTTGCATCAGAAATGACCCTACCAAGTTCATCAGCCGGCTCATCTGATGCCCGTTCTTCACCTCTTTCCTCTCCATTGTCTTCCATTGCAGTATCACTGTATTCAGGAAACATATGATGATAGTTGTTATCATCATCTTCTTCTTCACCATCTTCCATCATAACCCCTCTTTCCCCGTGCTTGGTCCAACAATTATAGTTGGGCATGAAACCTTTCATAATCAGGTGGCCGCAAATGATTTTCGAGGAAGAGTACTCCTTGTTGTTCCAACATTGAACACATGGACAACGTATAAATCCATTCTCTTTGTTTGCCGTAGCCACATCGATAAATTTATCCATGCCTTTGATATACCCGGCTACGCGCCGGTCACCGTACATCCATTCCCGACCGTTCATCTGCATCATATAAGTAAGTTTATCAAAAAACAGGACATCATAAATAGTGAAATAACCAATTCACACCGACACATGAATTGTATCAATGACCTAGAAAAGATAAGATTGCTAACCTCGATCGAGGGAAATAACGAGGAGAAAGCTCAAGTGCGTCTCGGACACCTTCTATATTGTTGTTCTATGAGAAATTCAACGGGATTATTCACTCAAACATTTCAACAAACACCTTCAATGCATGCATGAGAAAAAACTAGCACACCCCCTCACACCTTCCACCATTCGAAAAAACAGAGTGGAGGCAGAGGGGGCTGGGGCGTTGCATTTATAGAGGGCAGGGGGTCTTTAGTCCCGGTTGGAGCCAGCAACCAGGACTAAAGGTGCGTGCCACGCCACGTGGCTGTGGACGCAATCTTTAGTCCCGGTTGCTGGCTCCAACCGGGACGTATTGCCCTTACCAACCGGGACGCATGCCCCCTGGCCCCGTGCCCGCTCCAACCGGGACGCGTGCTAGCATTAGTCCCGGTTGGTGGCGCAACCGGGACAAATGCTCTGAGGGGTCGCGAATGGATAGCCCTTTTTCCACTCAGCAGACGGGATAGCACTATCTAATTGGATAATGTGTTAGTACTTTGGTGATCCGCATGTCTTGTTTTGTGTGAAGAGATGATAGGAGTATACAGATACACAAACATTTAGGAATATACAAAATACACGATTACATTTATGTCAATGTGAATGGTTAAGAGACCATTATATCATTAATAGTACTTTGTTTTCCATATGTTCCATGTGTTATGGACTTGATTTGCCACTAAATATAGCTCGAGTATCGGACACTACTAAAGATCACTAAGTTGGTGATAAATCTAAAACTAGTTTGACGAGGGTTCGACTCATCAATGCCCATTAGTATGGACTTCGGTTTTGGAGAAGCAGGGGACGCTGGAGACCGCAGAACGGCTAACAGACAAGCAATATGGGGACACGAGGTTTACCTAGGTTCAGATCCCTGGAGGGAAAATCCTACTTCTGCTTGTCTGCTCTTAGTTGATGGTGATGCCGAAAGTTACAGGGGTGCGCAGATTGGATCTGGCAAGTTGTGTGCTAGGTTACCAGGAGAGGTCCTCCTCGCCGTGCCCTCCTATCCTTTATATAGGGAGGCCAGGTATCGGATAGGTCGAGTCGGTTACATATTAGGATTTTACCCTTTAAATTTCTATCTAAAGCTAGCTGTGTTCCTCAAGGAGTCGCATCCTTCATGGGTTTGGGTCACCCAAATCCTTCATGGGCTTCGTCACTAGAAGCGGATAATTGCATGGGCTTCTGCCGGGCCGGACCGGGTAGGCCAACATCAGGCACCCGTAGGGCATATCCATGTTAGCAGTCGAATCGCAGATTCGTCTGGAGACCCTTAAGTCTTTCGAGTGCTATTCATCCAAAAAAGTTTCAGGTTAGTGTGCTGGTTCATAGGAATAGTTGATACACGTTCCTAATTCTCCTAACGGATCAGATCGGCTAACCGCCTTTGGGAAAACCAACGTTATCTACTCAGACTCGAATCCCCGGACTCGAATCCGGAAAATTGCTGGCGTAATTCGAGACGGGCCATGGAGGTCTTATAGGAGTCGAGTTCCATTGTTTTTAAGTCATGTATCCAACGCGTCCGTCGGGATTTTTCATTATATCTGTTGACACGGAATATCACTAGCAGAGCATAGTCAGGTGCGTTACCAGGCCATCAGATTGCATCTGTAGGTATTATCTTTGCGTCATAGACACATCATCCACAAATTTATCGCCGCGGAGGCGTTTCAGGTGACTAAGGAGAAGTTATCTCTCTTAGCATTATTTTGGGCAGAGTTGCCGATTATTTCGTAAGTTATGTTTTACTGGAGTCGTGAAGGATCTCAATCAATTGATTCATAGGGTGCGCGACCAGCGCTCCCTATGGGAGTAGCACCCGAGTGTCTGTTTGAGTCGTAGACTCGAGCAGAGACTTATAGTCATCAGCCATGTGATACAACGATCCGGAAATCCTTTGGGTGACCAATGTTTTCAAATGCGTTGACAGCTCTCCCTATGGGAGTATCCCCCGAGTCTGTAATGGTGTCGCAGACTCTAAGGAGGACTCGAAACTTGCAAATTTCTTTGATTGACCTGAGAACCTTAACAAAATTTCAGTTGCGCGACCAGTGCTCCTGATAGGAGTAGCCCCTGAGTATTTGATTGAGTTGCAGACTCGAGTAAGCACTTTTAACTTGATCCAAAATATTAGAGCCATTGCTGGCCTTTGCTTTTGCAAGTTGTTGATGCCTAGTGAGCTCAACCATCTGCGGCAACAGAGACGATGGGACTAGATGAACATGGGTCCCACTTTCTAACTGGGATTTGACTAGTCACGCATAATTTATGCGAAAGTTACTGGGCTGTCTCGATTTCCACGCGTAGTGGACGGCGTGCTCATGATGGTTCAGGGCAGTACCCACCACGTGTTCAATGCGATGGATGACACGTGTTAGGTTTAGCAAATCAACGGTTCTGCTTCGTCGTCTTCATCCCTTTTATACTGCAAGGGGCTGCGGTAATTCTCCACTTCGCCATTTGCTGTCTTCGCACTGCCTTTGCCAATTCTACCTCCTCCATTTCCAATCTCGCGCTTTCTTCTACACTGGATGTTCTTTGCATCTTTCCTTCCTCTTTCCTTCATGCTCACCATGCAGAGCGCCGCTCCAGCAAGATGGGCAAGCCAAAAAAAGCTTATGCCGCCGCCGGGACGAGCGTCGCCGCTTCCACCAAGAAGACCACCACCGCCGGTCACGTCACCAATGGTGTTTGGTGATGTCTACGCACTTCTATTCTTGTAGACATTTTTTGGGCCTCCAAGTGCAGAGGTTTGTAGAACAGCAACAAGTTTCCCTTAAGTGGATTACCCAAGGTTTAACGAACTCAGGGAGGAAGTGGTCAAAGGTATTCCCTCTCAAGCAATCCTGCAATCAAGATACAAGAAGTCTCCTGTGTCCCCAACACACCCAATACACTTGTCAGGTGTATAGGTGCACTAGTTCGGCGAAGAGATAGTGAAATACAAGTGGTAACGGTGCTATAAAATAGCTTGACGGTGAGGTAAAGACTAAAGCAAGCAAACATGCAACATATCTAGATGCAAACGGTGTTTCAATGTTTTGAAACAAGGCCTAGGGATCATACTTTCACTAGTGAACACTCTCTCATATAAATATCCTCTCTTCATGATACTACTCTTAACTACTCTCCGGTTGGACACACTAATCATCGGTAAGGCTAAAAACAGCACTCCTCAAAGTCCGCCTTCCCTAATCTAGATAACCCCACACTATCACCTTGAGCGCTAGATGGTTCCAACAAACTCCATAATTTTATAGAGACATCCAACTCCAAATATAACTCATAACAAATATTAATTCTAGCCAAAGTGCCTCACACGGTGTGCACGCTGTCACTTTCACACATGTGGGGAAAAACATAGATCTATTAAATCATGAAGAATATTTATGTAGACTCAAACCTAAGTGCTACCATGGCGTGCACGCTGTCACTTTCACACACATGGGGAGAGCAGAGATCTATTAAAGCACTTGAGTATCAAGGTAGATATACTTGATTACAAAGCTCAGGATCACAATATGACCATGCATAGAGAGAGAGATGAACACATAGCTACCGGTAGAGCCCTTAGCCTCGAGGAAGAACTACTCCCTCCTCATCATGGGAATCAGCAATGGTGATGATGATGGCGATGGAGATTGATGGAGATGGCTCCGGGGGCACTTCCCCGTCCCGGCAGGGTGCCGGAACAGAGACTTTCTGTCCCCCGAATCTCCCTTTCGGTGGCGGCGGCGCTACGGAGGTTTTTCTAGAAGTATGATGGATGATTTAGGGTTTTCTCCCCGGGGGCTTCTTATAGGCGCAGGAGGCAAGGCTGGGAGGCAGCCGGAGGGCCCACACCCTACCCAGGCGTGGGGTAGGGCCCACCCACGCCTAGGGGAGGTGTGGTGGCCCTGGTTCGCCTCTCCGTCTCCCCTATAGACTTCATGTCGCCCACGGTAAAATATTGACTTTGGCTTTTGTCCCGTCCAATTCCGAGAATATTGATTTTCTGCCTTTCTGGAACCAAATACACAAGAAAATAGGCAACTGGCACTGTGGCAACTTGTTAATAGGTTAGTTCCATAAAAGATATAAAAACACCTCAAATTGTAGACAAAGCAAAGCAAAGTACATATTAAACAAGCATGGAACATCAAAAATTATAAATACGTTTCCGACGTATCAAGCATCCCCAAGCTTAACTCCTGCTCGTCCTCGAGTAGGTAAGTGATAAAAAGAATATTTTTTAAGGTGACATGCACCATCACAATCATGATCAAACCATTTGCAAGCATTAAAAGTTGGGATCAAAGAACTCTAAACATGAGCATAAAATATGGAGTTCTAACAGTAAAACAAAGTAACTATGCATGCAACATGAAAGGCTACAAATAAATATCATGAATAACATGCATTGAATTTTTTTGTTTGTTTCACATATAGAAAACATGGCATAGTGGCATTCAGCTTGTCCCCCATAGAGTAGCAAATATATGCATAGGACACCTTCAAAGTTCATAAGAGTGACTAGATACAAATAGCACAAGAACAAGTAATATCAACAATATGCATCAATCAATAAGTTTTGGGACAATGCACACAGAATGGAAACTATGCTCTCTTAATGGTGCCTAAAGGTAGAAGGTGGAGACTCAAATAATGGTGGAAGAAAGGCCCTTCACAAAGGGAAGCAGGGATTTCAATTTTCAAAAAGAGCTTCCAAAAATTATGGTACTTGTTAGCTTTCAGCCCTCATTGCCCCTATCATAAGCATCTTGAAGTGATTAAGGTTAAAGTGAACAAATATGGAGTATATGCTTGACAAATTATAAGTTGGCAATCTCAAGTCCCTTGAATACGAGGGCCACACCTCATGCTACTCAACTTCAGTCACCTTCAAGTTCTTGTCATTGTAAGTACATGCGTATCATAGAGAACCGCCAATGGGGTACCCCTTGGACATGGTACAGGAGCTATCCCATAACCAAAATGACAAGGCAAGAAGATAATGAGCATCTCAACGATCTTTTTATTTACTATAAGCATAGCATTTTATTAAGGATGCTTCATAGATGGCTCACTATGGTGATGCTGCAAGTTTCCACCATGATTAGGCATGACTTAGGCTAGCGGCCCAGGCGTTTCTCTAACACAAAATACATACTCCATGGACTTACAAGTTCCCTCTTTATTTCACACCGGTGGCATCCATAGATAAAAGAGCATGATATCAACTGAGTACAAAGTACAAGTGCAATGTTGAAAACGTTCCCCGTGACAGTACGGTTCTGCTAATTCCAACGTATAAGTGCAAGCATATACAACATAGAAGACACAATGGTTCAAGTTTATTAGGGGCAAAGAATATAAAGTGTGCCATCAAGTTTGTGAGGGCTTTAATCACTAAGTTTTCATATAACAAAGAGACTTTTAACTGGAAGATAGCTGAAAACAAGAATATACTTGGAATGGTGTAACACACCATGCATTGGAATTTATAGTGGACACTTAGGAATAACTTGGTTTCTTGGGAGTTGGAAGCATGAGTAGAGCTTACTCATACGATTGGAGGCTAGCAAAAGATTGGGAGCAACCAACTAAGAGAGCAATAATGGCCATAATCATGCAGAGCAACAAAACATTACTAATCAAAGCATAGAGTGGTACTACAATTCAAGGACTAAATGATCATAGAGGCTATGGTGACTTTTTCATAGTAATAACATGGTGTGAGCATGTGCCAAGTCAACCCAAATAAATCATCAAAGGAGATTACCACAATACTATGATTTTGTATGCTAAAACAACGCATAATTCTTTCAAGGCAGATTAAGCAATCCTAATTGTTTGGAACAAGTCATGCTACAGCAATAATCACTCAGCATAAGGTCAAAGAAACACCTATAATGACATGATAAAGTCTAAGTCACAGTCAAAACAAGCTCCCTTTTCTACCACTTAAGCATGAAGCTTTCTACTCTTTCCAACACCAAACAACTTATTTGAAACAACTCACAAAGATAATAATCAATAAATATCAGTGAGATTGTCTCACAAATCCACAAAGAAGAACTAAAAAGTTCTAAGTTGAAAGCACAAGAAAACTAAGGCAGAATGCATTGCTATCAAAAGTGAACACTCACAAAACAATAAGAGTGAAAACTAGACTATTCTAGGCAATGGAAACAGAGTGTGTCTCTCTCCAAAAGAAGTGTGGTGTAACCAACCAACTTACTCAAGCAAACTAAACAAACAAAAACTAAAACTAAGACGCTCCAAGAACAACACAACAATGCATGAAACAATAAAAAGGAAGTGTCTAGAAAGACCTGAGATTTTTATTGATGAAGAAGGGGATGCCTTGGGCATCCCCAAGCTTTGACGCTTGTACCTCTTGAATATTTCTTGTGGTGACACGGGGTGGCATCCCCAAGCTTGAGAATTTGTCCATTCTTCATCTCATTATATCATTCTTTCTCTACACCTGCAAATTTTCCTTCATACAAAACTTCACACAATCTTCATTAGCAACATTAGAGTATTCAAAAGATAATAGACCTTTGGGTAAAGCTTTGGAACAGCAAGACTTTACTAAAAACACATGCTACTGTAGCAACTCCTTCAAAAATCTCAATTCCCCTAAAGAGAACTCAAAAAGGAATCAATAAGAAGCAAATGCAAATAATGGCAAAATCTGTCAAAACAGACCAGCAAGTAGAAACCGATTTTTTCGATGACCTTATGTTGCTCAACTCAAAAAGTGTTGAACTAACGAAAGTTACCTAACATACAGGGGGATTTATTAGTAAATTTTCAGCTCAATATGAGTTACAGAGACTCCTCACTAATTTATTTGGTAGAGGACAGAAATCTGTTTCGGGACAGCAACTCCCCAAATCTTACTTCCCTCTCATTAGAGGTCATTCTTGGCACAAAAATAAAACAAAAAGGATAAAGAGAGGTCACTACAGAAGTAATAACTTCCAAGACTCAAGAAAACTCTTGGGTTATCTGCCAACAAGTACTTTTCTTTAACGCCTTTAAGTTAGGCTTGATAGTTTGAGAAGATGCTCATATAAGAAATATGAATTGAAGTAAAAGAGAGCATCAAGAAGGAAATTCAAATCACATTTAAGTCTAATCCACTTCATATGCATAGGAATCTTGTAAAGAAACAATCCATGAAATCACAAAGCACCAAGCATAGGAAAGCAAAACAAGTGCAACTTCAAGACTTTCAACATAAAGAGGGGAAACTTAATATTATTGAGATGCATAAAACCATGTTTCCCTCTCTCATAATAACTTTCAATAGCAACATGAACAAAATTAACAATATAACTATCACATAAAACATTCTTATCATGAGCCGCATGCATAAAATGATTATTACTCTCCACATAAGAATAACCATTCTTATTGATTGTAGTGGGAGCAAATTCAACAAAATAGCTATCTTCCCAAGTGTGTTCATTTGGAAACATAACATCATTGGAAGTAACATGGATAGCACTAATAGCACAACAATTATTAATATTATCATTTTCAGAATTGGTGCGAAATATATTTTCAATATCAAAAGTAGTGTGCTTTTCCCAATCATGATCACTAATATATTTTCAACATCATCTAGTTCAGACTCATCAGCAAAAACTATGATAGGAGCAACATGCTTAGGAGAAGATACAGTTTCCTCTCTCCGTCTAATCCTCTTCTTCTTCTCCTCTTTAGGAGGGAGAGGCTTGAAAGGAAGCTTCTCCACATACCCTGGTTTATTGTTAGAGGCAATAGAAGAAACTTTGGAGGATTCCTCCTTTTCATTAATATAAGAACAAAACTCATATAGTCCTGTCATATTTTGGTAAAATATCATCTTTTATAAGATTTTGTATGTAAGTATTCGCGTGGCAATTATCAACACAATAAATATGACACCCATGCAGGACGCAATTCATACCAAAAGCACTCATGCCTACCAAAGAAGTTTTCCTTGATAACTCTTGACACCCCAAAAACAATGTAAGTTCATCATGTTGATTATCAGTGATCGCGTTATCACAATACAAGCTTGCAGTACTCATTGGATTAGGAAGGTCATTAGTATGGCCTGGGCATTGAAAATTGGAATGACCCACTTCATAGCAGAGTTCACATATAAAAGGATAGAGGGCACAATTTTTTTACCAAGATCATTTAGAGCCTTATACCACGTTCTGTTTTTTTCATTCCAGTGTGTGATACAATATTCTTCTTCTATTTGATTCTTCTCACAAGGTCTATGCATACCACAAAAATTAACATGCTTATAGGAAATAGTACTTTTAGAAGTTTGAGCATGTTTATTGCAATCATTAATAACATTTTCATTTTCCATGCAAGTGTCTTTAAAAGGTTCATGATACATGTCCCACTTTTATTTAGGAGCATTAATATGGGAAGCAAAGTCTCTATAATATTTAACAAGAATTTGAGGATCAATACCATATCTAGCACTAAGCTCTTGAAAATTAGCAGTTTCGGCGAAAGACTTAATGCAATCATACTCATAGTTTATACCTGGTTTTTTACCTTTGTCATTATCCCAACCTTCGGTATTGCTTTGAATTGTTTCAACAAGATCCCACTTAGCCTTGACCTCCTTACTTGTGAAGGATCCCTCTAAACAGGTATCCAGATAGTCCTTGTAATGTCCTAAAAGCCTTGCATAAAAATTATTGATAACAACATTACTGGGGAGCTAATGAATGGGACATTTGAGCATTAATGACTTCAGTCTCCCCCAAGATTGGGCAATACTTTCTCCCTCATGAGGATGAAAATTATAAATATAATTCCTATCTTTTAGAATTTCATGAGGAGGATCAAATTTAGAATAAAAGAGAGATTCAAGTTCCTTCCACTCCAAATGATGAGGTGTTGGAGATATGCCCTAGAGGCAATAATAAATGTGGTTATTATTATATCTTTGTGTTTATGATAAATGTTTACATTCATGCTATAATAGTATTAACAAGGAAACATTGATACTTGTGTGATTTGTAAACTTAATTTGAAGTCCCTAGTATAGCCTCTATACATCACTAGCTTGTTGGTTGATAAATGATTATGGTTTCCCTATCATGAACATTGAGATGTTATCAACAACAAGATCATATCGTTAGGAGAATGATATGGTGGACATACTCCTATAGATAAGCGTAGCATAAAGATCAAAGTCATTTCAATAGTTCAATTGCTATATGCTTTCTGATACATAGTAACCTAATTCCTTCGACCGTGAGATCATGCATATCACCTTTACCGGATGGATGCTTTGATGACATCAAACACCACACCGTAACTGGGTGGCTATAAAGGTGGCATTGAGTGTTCAGAAAGTATTGGTTGAGACACATGGATCAAGAGTGGGATTTGTCCATCCATATGACGGATAGATATACTCTGGGTCCACTCGGTGGAATGTCATCCAATTAGCTTGCAAGCATGTGACTGGCTCACAAGGGATCACATATCACGGGAACGAGAAAAGAGTACTTATCGGTAACGAGGTTGAACTAGGTATGCAGAGATACCGACGATCATAACCTCGGATAAGTAAACTATCGTGAGACAAAGGGAAATTGGTATCGTATGTAAGTGGTTCATTCGATCGCAAAGTAATCGTAGAAATATGTGGGAGCCATATGAATTTCCAGATTCCTCTATTGGTTATTGTTCGGAGAAGTGTCTCGATCATGTCCGCATAATTCACGAACCGTAGGGAGACACACTTAAGGATTCGACGTTGTTTGAGTAGTTATGGTATTATGAGAAAGAGACCGAATGTTGTTCGGAGTCTCGGATGGGATCCGGGATATCACGAGGTGATCCAGAATGGTCCGGAGAATAAGATTCATATAAGGAAAGTCCCGTTTCGGAGTTCGGGAATGATTCCGGTGTTTTTCATCGGGAATGTTCTAGAAGGTTCCGGAATGTCCGGCACTCCGGAGGGGAAGGGGTACATGAATGTGTCATTGCATGTTGGAATGATTGCATCATGTACTAAGTGTCATCGCTGTTCCAAATAAAGGATTAATTCAAATCCTAGTTTGAAAAGTCAAATAGCTAGTTTGAAAAGTCAAACGGCTAAAATTGGAAAGAGGAAAAGAGGAGGAAGGAGGGAAACCGAGTTGGGGAGGGAATCCCTCCTCCAACCGGCGGCGCCCCCTCCAAGCCGAGTTGGGGAGGGACTCCCCTCCCTCCCCTTGGCCGCCGGCCCCTCCACCTATATAAGGAGGGGCAGGGCTCCCTCCTCTAGACACACAAGTCCCTCACCTCAAACCCTAGAAGCTGCAGCCCTCCATAGCCGCCGCCACCACCTAGGGTTTTGCCCTAGCCGCCGACTTGGGGGTCCCCGGAACCCTAGCCGCCGGCTCTAGCCCCTCCTCCTTGGTGTGTCTAAACCCTAGATCGCCGAGGAGCTCTCTCATACTCCACCATACTCGCTCCGGCTTAAGGCGAAGCCCTGCGAGATCTCCCCTCTACTTCCGGTACCACGCCGTTGTGCTGCCGGAATCGCGAGGAGAGTGCTACAACCTCCGCTGCCTGCTGGAAAAAGGGAGAGGAAGGTCTTCTTCGAGTACCGAACGTGTGACCGACTGCGGGAGTGCTGCCGGAACGCAGCGCCGGAAGGATCGTCTACGCGATCTTGAGATCGGGAAGAGTACGACTACATCACCCACGAGAATCCGCTCTCGTTAAACACTTTGGAATCTTCGAGGGTAAGTTATTCCATCGACTCGTTGCTACAATCTAGTAGATAGATCTTGGCTTGTTTGTTTGTATGCGATAGAAAATTTTTGTTTTCCATGCTACGAAACCCTACAGTGGTATCAGAGCCAGGTCTATATGTAGATCTGTTGCACGAGTAGAACACAATGGTCATTGTGGGCGTTGATGCTTTTATTGTCGATTGCTTCTTGTGTACTTTGCATCTTGCGGTATGTTGGGATGAAGCGGCCCGGGCTAACCTTACATGACATCGTTCATGAGACTTGCTCCACGCTTGACATGCAACTTGTATTGCATAAGTGGCTTTGCGGGTGCCTGTTTCTCCTAGCATAGTTAAGATCCAATCTACAACGGGTGATTAACAATACTAGTATCAATGTTGTGGTTCATGTTCGTAAGTTAGAACGACACTTATTGAAATCCCCAAACCACGTAAAATATGCAAAGAAAGTAGAGGCGTCTAACTTTGTTTTGCAGGGGTGTGCAGTGATGTGATATGGCCATGATTGTGATTATATTTGATGTATGCAATGTTCCTTATTGTAAGTTGGCAACCGGTAGGAGCCATATGGTTGTCTTTAATTTATGTTAAGACACGCGTGTCTATTCAAAGTAGTTGTAATAGTTGAAGCCGGTGGACGACAACCATGGAGAAGCGTCATTGACCTTGATGCAATGCCGGTGATGATGGAGATCATGTTCGTGCTTGAAGATGGAGATCGGAAGCACAAAGAAGAAAGGCCATATCATATCACATATTACGAATTGCATGTGATGTTAATCCTTTATGCATCTTGTATTGCTTAGTAGACGACGATAGCATTATAAGATGATCCCTCATGCACATGAATTTCAAGTCATAAAGTGTTCACCCTTAGTTAGCACCGTTGCTAAAGCTTGTTGTTTCGAAGCACCACGTGATGATCGGGTGTGTTAGATTCTGCAAGTGTATACAACGTGAGCAAGCCAGATTTGCTCATGCAGAAACTAAGGTTTGATCTTGACGAGCCTAGCATGTACAGACATGGTCTCGGAACACGGATCACCGAAAGGTAAAGCATGAATCATATAGTAGATATGATGAACATGTCGATTGTTCGCCATTGAAACTATGTCAACTCTCGTGATGATCGGTGTTGATGTAGTGGATTTGGTTCGTGTGATCACTAAAACAATGTGAGGGATATTGTTTTGAGTGGGAGTTCACCTAGATTAACTTTATTATTAATTTGAACTCAATTTGTCATAAACTTAGTCTAAACTATTGCAAATATGTTGTAGATCAATGGCAGCCCCTACCATCAATTTTAATGCGTTCCTAGAGAAAGAAAAGTTGAAAAACAATGGAAGAAACTTCGCGGATTGGTTCCGCAATTTGAGGATTGTCCTCACAGCTGGTAATTTGACCTATGTGCTGGATGCACCGCTGGGTGACCCACCTGCAGCTGATGCTTCCGATGAAGTAAAGAATGTTTACCTCGCTCGGAAGAATCAGTACTCCATAGTTCAGTGTGCTATCTTGTATGGTTTGGAATCGGAGCTTCAGAAAAGGTTTGAGAATTCAGACCCATATGATATTGTCGAGGATCTCAAATTGATCTTTGAGACTCATGCGGCAATTGAAAGCTATGAGGCTTCTGAAAAGTTCTTTAACTGCAAGATGGAAGAGGGCAGCTCCGTCAGTGAGCATGTGCTTAAGATGTCTGGGCACGCAAACAAACTTCAAAGCTTGGGTATAGTGATTCCTAATGCTTTGGGGATTTATCGTGTCCTCCAATCACTACCACCAAGTTACAAGAACTTTGTGATGAACTACAACATGCAGAACATGAACAAGCAGTTGCCAGAACTGTTTGCTATGTTAAAGTCTGCAGAAGTGGAGATCAAGAAAGAGCACCAAGTGTTGTTGGTCGATAAGACCACCAAATTCAAGAAAGGCAAGTCTAAGCAGAAGGGACACTTCAAGAAGGGTGGTAATAAAGTTACCACGCCGGCGAAGAAGACCAAGGCTGGACCTAAGCCTGAAACTGAGTGCTTTTACTGCAAGGGAGAAGGTCACTGGAAGCGGAATTGCCCAAAGTACTTGGCGGATCTGAAGAACGGCAACATCAAGAAGAAAGGTATATCTGATATACATGTTATTGATGTGTATCTCACTAGTACTCGTAGTAGTGCCTGGGTATTTGATACTGGTTCGGTTGCTCATATTTGTAACTCGAAACAGGTGCTGCAGAATAAACGGAAGCTAGCGAAGAACGAGGTGACGATGCGCGTGGGAAACGGATCAAAGGTTGATGTGATCACGGTCGGCACGCTACCCCTTCATCTACCATCGGGATTAGTTTTATACTTAAATAATTTTTATTTGGTGCCTGCGTTGAGCATGAACATTATATCGGGATCTTGTTTATTGCGAGACGGTTACTTGTTTAATTCCGAGAATAATGGTTGTTCGATTTATATGAGTAATATGTTTTATGCACATGCACCTTTGATAGATGGTCTATTCTTATTGAATCTCGATAGTGGAAATACACATATCAACAACATTGAGGCTAAACGTTTGAAATCAAGCGATAATTCGACCTATATGTGGCACTGTTGTCTTGGTCACATTGGAGTGAAACGTATGAAGAAACTCCATTCCGATGGACTTCTTGAATCACTTGATTTTGAATCACTTGAAAGATGCGAAGCATGTCTGATGGGTAAAATGACTAAGACTCCATTTTCTGGTATGATGGAGCGAGCTACAGACTTATTGGAAATCATACATACCGATGTGTGTGGTCCAATGAGTGTAGCATCGCGCGGTGGTTATCATTATGTTCTTACCTTCACGAATGACTTGAGTAGATATGGGTATATCTATTTCATGAAACATAAGTCCGAAACTTTCGAGAAGTTTAAGGAGTTTCAAAGTGAGGTAGAGAATCAACGTAACAAGAAGATTAAATTTTTGCGTTCTGATCGTGGAGGTGAATATCTAAGTTACGAGTTTGGCGAGCATTTGAAGAAATGCGGAATACTTTCACAATTGACACCGCTGGGAACACCACAGCGTAATGGTGTGTCCGAACGTCGTAATCGAACTCTCTTAGATATGGTTCGTTCTATGATGTCACTTACAGATTTACCGCTATCATTTTGGGGTTATGCATTAGAAACAGCCGCATTCACTTTAAATAGGGCACCGTCTAAATCCGTTGAAACGACACCGTATGAATTATGGTTTGGGAAGAAACCTAGATTGTCGTTCCTTAAAGTTTGGGGGTGCGAAGCCTATGTAAAGAAGTTACAACCGGACAAGCTAGAACCCAAAGCGGAAAAATGCGTCTTCATAGGATACCCGAAGGAAACTATTGGGTATACCTTCTATCATAGATCCGAAGGCAAAATCTTCGTTGCCAAGAATGGATCCTTTCTAGAGAAGGAATTTCTCTTGAAAGAAGTGACTGGAAGGAAAGTAGAACTCGACGAGGTTGTTGAACCTTCTCTCGAAATTGCGAGTAGCGCAGCACCGGAAGAAGTTCCTGTGGTGCCTGCACCAATTAGAGAGGAAGCTAATGATGGTGATCATGAAACTTCGGTTGAAGTTTCTACAGAGCCTCGGAGGTCAACGAGAACTCGTACCACTCCAGATTGGTATGATCCCGTTATGAGTGTCATGTTGGTGGACAACACCGATGACCCTGAGACATATGAGGAAGCGATGATGAGCCCAGATTCCAATAAATGGCAAGAAGCCATGAAATCCGAGATTGGATCCATGTACGAAAACCAAGTATGGACTTTGGTGGACTTACCGGATGGCCGGAAGGCTGTCAAGAACAAATGGATTTTCAAGAAGAAAACAGATGCTGATGGTAATGTTACTGTCTATAAAGC
This sequence comes from Avena sativa, assembly GCA_916181665.1. Classification (NCBI taxonomy): domain Eukaryota; kingdom Viridiplantae; phylum Streptophyta; class Magnoliopsida; order Poales; family Poaceae; genus Avena; species Avena sativa. The sequence goes on along the minus strand of OV702285.1, from coordinate 142,610,370 downwards.
TCGACTTGTCATAAAAGGGTTTCGACAAATTCAAGGAGTTGACTACGATGAGACTTTCTCACCAGTAGCGAAGCTAAAGTCTGTGAGGATTATGTTAGCAATCGCTGCATATTATGATTATGAGATATGGCAGATGGATGTCAAAACAACATTCCTCAATGGAGACATTGATGAAGAGTTGTATATGATGCAACCCAAAGGTTTTGTCGATCCTAAAGATGCTAACAAGGTATGCAAACTTCAACGGTCCATCTATGGATTGAAGCAAGCATCCCGAAGTTGGAATCAACGTTTTGATAAGGTGATCAAAAGTTTTGGTTTTATACAAACTTATGGAGAAGCTTGTATTTACAAGAAAGTGAGTGGGAGCTCTGTAGCATTCTTAATACTATATGTGGATGACATATTGTTGATTGGGAATGATGTAGACCTTCTTAATAGTGTCAAGGAATATTTGAATAATAGTTTTTCAATGAAGGATCTTGGCGAAGCAGCTTACATATTAGGCATAAAGATTTATAGAGATAGATCGAAACGCCAAATATCATTGTCACAGAGTACATATTTGGACAAAGTTCTAAAGAGATTTGGAATGGAAGATAGCAAGAAAGGGTTCTTGTCCATGTTGCCCAATACGACCTTGAGTAAAACTCAAAGTCCGACATCGGCAGAAGATAGAGAAAGGATGAGTAAGACTCCCTATGCCTCAGCCATAGGATCTCTAATGTATGCCATGCTATGTACTAGACCCGACATTGCATATGCTGTTAGTTTAACTAGCAGATATCAAAGTGATCCAGGAGTGGATCATTGGACAGCGGTCAAAAACATCCTTAAGTACTTGAGAAGGACTAAGGATATGGTTCTTTCTTATGGAGGTGATAAACAACTCGTTGTTAATGGTTACACCGATGCTAGTTGGAACACAGATCCGGATGATTCTAAATCACAATCTGGATACGTATTTATTTTGAATGGTGCAGCAGTTAGCTGGAGGAGTGCAAAGCAAAGCGTTGTGGCGAGATCTTCAACTGAATCGGAATACATGGCTGCTTCGGAGGCTTCACAAGAAGCGATATGGATGAAAGAGTTCATTACAGAGCTGGGTGTGGTTCCTAGTGCGCTGGACCCAATGTGTATCTACTGTGATAACATGGGCGCCATAGCCAATGCGCAAGAACCAAGGTCACACAAGAAGCTGAAGCATATCAAGCTACATTTTCACGCTATTCGAGAACATATTCAAGATGGGTATATACAGATTTGCAAAGTACACACAGATCTGAATGTGGCGGATCCGTTGACTAAACCTCTCCCGAGGGCAAAACATGACCAGCACCAAACTGCCATGGGTGTTCGGTATATTACCATGTAATCTAGATTAGATGACTCTAGTGCAAGTGGGAGACTGTTGGAGATATGCCCTAGAGGCAATAATAAATGTGGTTATTATTATATCTTTGTGTTTATGATAAATGTTTACATTCATGCTATAATAGTATTAACAAGGAAACATTGATACTTGTGTGATTTGTAAACTTAATTTGAAGTCCCTAGTATAGCCTCTATACATCACTAGCTTGTTGGTTGATAAATGATTGTGGTTTCCCTATCATGAACATTGAGATGTTATCAACAACAAGATCATATCGTTAGGAGAATGATATGGTGGACATACTCCTATAGATAAGCGTAGCATAAAGATCAAAGTCATTTCAATAGTTCAATTGCTATATGCTTTCTGATACATAGTAACCTAATTCCTTCGACCATGAGATCATGCATATCACCTTTACCGGATGGATGCTTTGATGACATCAAACACCACACCGTAACTGGGTGGCTATAAAGGTGGCATTGAGTGTTCGAAAAGTATTGGTTGAGACACATGGATCAAGAGTGGGATTTGTCCATCCATATGACGGATAGATATACTCTGGGCCCTCTCGGTGGAATGTCATCCAATTAGCTTGCAAGCATGTGACTGGCTCACAAGGGATCACATATCACGGGAACGAGAAAAGAGTACTTATCGGTAACGAGGTTGAACTAGGTATGCAGAGATACCGACGATCATAACCTCGGATAAGTAAACTATCGTGAGACAAAGGGAAATTGGTATCGTATGTAAGTGGTTCATTCGATCGCAAAGTAATCGTAGAAATATGTGGGAGCCATATGAATTTCCAGATTCCTCTATTGGTTATTGTTCGGAGAAGTGTCTCGATCATGTCTGCATAATTCACGAACCGTAGGGAGACACACTTAAGGATTCGACGTTGTTTGAGTAGTTATGGTATTATGAGAAAGAGACCGAATGTTGTTCGGAGTCTCGGATGGGATCCGGGATATCACGAGGTGATCCGGAATGGTCCGGAGAATAAGATTCATATAAGGAAAGTCCCGTTTCGGAGTTCGGGAATGATTCTGGTGTTTTTCATCGGGAATGTTCTAGAAGGTTCCGGAATGTCCGGCACTCCGGAGGGGAAGGGGTACATGAATGTGTCATTGCATGTTGGAATGATTGCATCATGTACTAAGTGTCATCGCTGTTCCAAATAAAGGATTAATTCAAATCCTAGTTTGAAAAGTCAAATAGCTAGTTTGAAAAGTCAAACGGCTAAAATTGGAAAGAGGAAAAGAGGAGGAAGGAGGGAAACCGAGTTGGGGAGGGAATCCCTCCTCCAACCGGCGGCGCCCCCTCCAAGCCGAGTTGGGGAGGGACTACCCTCCCTCCCCTTGGCCGCCGGCCCCTCCACCTATATAAGGAGGGACAGGGCTCCCTCCTCTAGACACACAAGTCCCTCACCTCAAACCCTAGAAGCTGCAGCCCTCCATAGCCGCCGCCACCACCTAGGGTTTTGCCCTAGCCGCCGACTTGGGGGTCCCTGGAACCCTAGACGCCGGCTCTATCCCCTCCTCCTTGGTGTGTCTAAACCCTAGATCGCCGAGGAGCTCTCTCATACTCCACCATACTTGCTCCGGCTTAAGGCGAAGCCCTGCAAGATCTCCCCTCTACTTCCGGTACCACGTCGTTGTGCTGCCGGAATCGCGAGGAGAGTGCTACAACCTCCGCTACCTGCTGGAACAAGGGAGAGGAAGGTCTTCGTCGAGTACCGAACGTGTGACCGACTGCGGGAGCGCTGCCGGAACGCAGCGCCGGAAGGATCGTCTACGCGATCTTGAGGTCGGGAAGAGTACGACTACATCACCCACGAGAATCCGCTCTCGTTAAACACTTTGGAATCTTCGAGGGTAAGTTATTCCATCGACTCGTTGCTACAATCTAGTAGATAGATCTTGGCTTGTTTGTTTGTATGCGATAGAAATTTTTTGTTTTCCATGCTACGAAACCCTACATGAGGATCATCTAGTATCTCATACCACTCCCTTGGTTTGTCCCTAAGTGAGAAAGGGAATAGCTTCCTCTTAACTTGGTCCATTGAAATACCTACACACTTGAACAACTCACATAATTCATGTATAAAGAGTAAATGATCACTAGCATGGATAGTTCCATCTCCAAAATAGCAGTTATTCATAACACGTTCAATAATCTCTATAGGTATTTTAAAAGGGACTTTCAGTATGTGGATTTAAAATATCACAAGTATCATTAGAATTACCACATATGGGAGATAAAGTATCATCAGAGCAAATTTTCTTCCTTAAAGATGGGGAACTAAAAAGATCTTTTTCATAAAAACTAGCTTCCCCAAGCTTAGACATTTCCATAGCATTAGGGACAATGGTGTTCAAAAAATTCATACTAATAACATTGCTATTAACATGCAAAGAAGGTTCCATACTTTTTTTTGATTTTCTTTTCAAACCACTCAAGTTCTAACTTAGGAAAAATACTAAAAAGCTCTCTAATTTTGTTGTTGTTTTCCATTAAGCCTAACTAGTGAAAACAAGAAACAAAAAGACAAAATTGCAGAATCTAAAGGAAATAACTTCGAGCACTCACACCGGAGGATGTGAGTACATTTTACCTTACCTCCCCGGCAACGGCGCCAGAAAATAGCTTTCTGGCTTGCTGTTGCCGTGGGGTAATGTGTGTGAGTGCCTTTTACCTTTCCTCCCCGACAACGGCGCCAGAAAATAGCTTGATGTCTACGCACTTCTATTCTTGTAGACAGTTGTTGGTGTAGGGTTCGCAGCATAGAAAACAAAAAATTTCCTACGATGGGAACAACTATGTACCAAGATCTATCTAATAGATACAAACAACGGGCGGATGTACATCCGTAGAGAACATACCCTTGAAGACCGACAAAGCTTAACGAGTCCAAACTCGTGGTTGATGTAGACGATCTCTTGCCGATCTCAAGATCGAGAGGAAGTCCTAGCGCCACAAAACAACAGCGCATCCGTGCTCGCACACACGTTCGAGGCACCGAGCAACCTCCGCCTCCTCGCTCCAGCGATGTAGCGGAAGCACAACTCTTTCTTGCCGAATAGCCACCGGGAACATGTATCTCGCTAGTCCGAGACCATGGGGGATAAATTATAGAGGGGGAGAGATATCCTTCACGAGGAGGTGTGAGTGAGAGAGAGGGAGGGGGACTCCTTTTATAGGGAGAGGGGGGCACCCAAGGGGCCATGCGCCCAGCCATGGGGCTGCCCCCACCTCTTCCACATTCATGTGGGTGGACACTCCACTCACTCAAATGCCTTTCAATTCCCTCCACTCAAAAACCCACTCAAATTCCCATTAAATTTCCACCAAATTTAATGCAAACTCTCATTAAATAAAACTCCTTTTATTTATTCAGAATTTTGTCAATTACTTTAATGACAAACATTCACATATAACCCCTTGCTAGTATTTCATTTCACATGCAGAAACACTTTCTGCAATTTCACCCGAAACCCCGTTTCGGTATCTAGTGAAATAAATCCATGCGCTTGTTATTATTTTCGGCATGAAACTTTTGCTCCAAAAGGATGTCGGTGTCTCTTAAGTGTGTCACCCTACGGTTCGTGAATAATGCGGACATGATCGAGACCCCTCTCGGATCAATAATCAGAAGCAGGATCTGGAGACCCATACTGACTCCCACACATTCAACGATGACTTTCTTGTGATCGCCGGAACCTTTTACGCTAGTATCTTAATCCCTTTGTTCGCGATATATTACATGTCCGAGATTCGATCATCGGTATCTCCATACCTAGTTTGATCTCGTTACTGACATGCACTCTTTTCTCGTTCCCGTGATATAACATTCTAGTGATCAAATCACTTGCTTGCAAGCTAATCAATGTGATATCACCGAGAGGGCCCAGAGCATATCTATCCGTCATCGGGATGAACAGATTCCACTCTTGATCCATGAGCCTCAACATAACACTTTATTAGTTCCGAATCCATCTTTATAATCACCCTGTTATGGTGTGACGTTTGATGTTATCAAGAAGCTCTTCCGGTGTTAGTGATTGACATGATCTCATGGTCTAAGGATTAGGATCACTTCGTAAGTTGTTATAGCAATATAAACTCAATGAATTTTATCGTAATGCTATACTTCGGATGAATGTTCATCACATCATTACACTAATGTTGTGACCTCGTTATTAACAACATCCAATGTCCATGATCAGGAAACCTTTGATCATCTTGTTAATCAACAAGCTAGTTTATAAGAGAGGCATAACTAGGAACTTCCTTTTTGTTTATTAAACACACATGTATTAACATTTCCGTATTAATACAATTATAGCATGAAAAATAAACATTTATCATAAATAAGGAATACGATAATAACCACTTTATTATTTCCTCTCGGGCATATTCCCTTCAGTTGGGCCTCCAAGTGCAGAGGTTTGTAGAACAGCAGCAAGTTTCCCTTAAGTGGATTACCCAAGGTTTATCGAACTCAGGGAGGAAGTGTTCAAAGGTATTCCCTCTTAAGCAATCCTTCAATCAAGATACAAGAAGTCTCTTGTGTCCCCAACACACCCAATACACTTTTCAGGTGTATAGGTGCACTAGTTCGGCGAAGAGATAGTGAAATACAAGTGGTAACAGTGCCATAAAATTAGCTTGATGGTGAGGTAAAGACTAAAGCAAGCAAACATGCAACAGATCTAGATGCAAACGGTGTTTCAATGTTTAGAAACAAGGCCTAGGGATCATACCTTCACTAGTGAACACTCTCTCATATAAATATCCTCTCTTCATGATACTACTCTTAACTACTCTCCGGTTGGACACTCTAATCATCGGTAGGGCTATAACAACACTCCTCAAAGTAGTCCTTCCCCAATATAGATAACCCCATGATGACTCCTTGATGGAGCCAGAAAACTTGGTGGCTGATGTGGAGTCTTGTTGGGAACCCCAAGAGAAAGGTGTGAAGAGTACAACAACAAGTCTTCCCTCAGTTGAGACCGAGGTTATCAAACCAGTAGGAGGAAGGAAACGTCACACAGGTGTTGCAAGCAACGCGGAGACCTGCACAACACAAACTCAAGACTTTGCCCCAATGAATCAGTGAGGTTGTCAAGCTCACCAGTTTGCTGAAACAAAGTATTAAACGTATGGTGTGGAAGGTAATGGTTTGCAGCAAGTAAACGGGTAACCGTGGAAAATGTATCAATGGTAAAGATTGGACCGGGGTCCATAGTTCACTAGAGGTGCTCTCCTTCTATAAACAACATGGCATGAAGGGTAAACAAATTACAGCGGGGCAATTGACAGGAACCAAGCAAGGCATAACAATGCAATTACTAGCTAGAAAGATCCTATGAAGCTGATTGGGAAATACAACAATATACATAGACCGTAATCCAACTGCATCTATGACTATAAGTCCACCTTCAGGTTATCATCCGAACCCCCTCCAGTATTAAGTTGAAAGCAATAGACAACTGTTTTAAGCAAAGTGTGTAAGGTAAACAATCCACATGTTCTATGAATAAGGGACCGTTGTTTTCTCCCTAGTAGTAACAACACATCTACAACCGAAGAGATTTTTGTCACTTCCCTTGGAAACTAGAGGCATGAACCCACTATCGAGCCTAAATACTCCCTCTTGGAGTCACTAGCAACTACTTAGCCAAGATAACCACTAGCAACGGAGAGCATGCAAGATCACAAACAACACAGACATGATAGAATCATAAAGATTGAACCATTAATCAAACCAACATAATAATCTCAATATCCATCGGATCCTCGAAACACAACATGCATGATTACAAATAGATTAGATCTTGATCATGAACGGATCTCACAAGATCTATACATGAAAGCACAAAGGAGGAGATACAACCATCTAGCTACTACATGGACCCATAGTCCAAGGTGGAACTACTCACAAATCATACCGGAGAGAAGGCCTCCGGAATGATCTCCCCTCCGGCAGGGTGCTGGGAAGAGCTTCAGATCCCCCTGATCTAGGGACGATGGTGGCGGTAGCTACAGATGGTTTCGTGGATTTCTGATCGAGTTCCGAGAGTTTCTGTATCAGGGGCTTCTTATAGGCGAAAGGGTGAGTCCGGTAGGCGGCCAGGAGCGGCAAACCCTACCCAGGCGTGGGGTAGGGCCCACCCGCGCCTAGGGGGGGGGGGGGGGGTTGGCCTCCCTGGCCCGCTTCTCCGTATCCCCTCTGGACTTCTTGTTCCCCACAGAAAGTTATTGACTTTGTCCTCCGTCCCGTCTAATTCCGAGAATATTTCTTTACTAACTTTTCTGAAACCAAAAACAACAGAAAACATGCATCTAGTACTGTTGCAACTTGTTAATAGGTTAGTACCAGAAAACATGTAAAAAGCACCTCAAAGTGTGGACAAGTAAAGCAAAGTAGATACAAAACAAGCATGGAGCATAAAAATTTTTAGATACATTTCCAACGTATCAAAAACCCCAAGCTTAACTCCTGCTCGTCCTCGAGTAGGTAAGTGATAAAAGAATAATTTTTGAGGTGACATGCACCCTCACAATAAAGATCCAACCATTTGCAAGCATTGAAAGCTGGGATCAAAGAACTCTAAACATGTGCATGAAAGATGGATTTCTAACAATAGGACATAGTAACTATGCATGCAACATGGCAAGATACAAATAAAGATCATGAATAATATGCATTGAAAAACGTTTGTTTGTTTCACATGCAGAAAACATAGCATAGTGGCAATCAGCTTGTCCCTCATAGAGTAGCAATATAATGCATAGGACACCTGCAAAGTTCACAAGGGTGACTAGAAACAGATAGCACATGAACAAGTAATAACACAATATGCATCAATTAATAAGCTTTGGAACATTGCACACAGAATGACAACTATGCTCTCTTAATGGTGCCTAAAGGTAGAAGGTGGAGACTCGATAATGGTGAAGAAAGGCCTTTTTGTAAAAGAAGCAGGGATTACAAGTTTCAAAAAGAGCTTCAAAAAATTATGGTACTTATTAGCTTTCAGCCCTCATTGCCATTATCATAAGCATCTTGAAGTGGTTAAGGTTAAAGTGGCAAAGCTGGAGTATATGCTTGACAAAGTATAAGTTGGCAATCTCAAGTCCCTTGACTATGAGGGCTACACCTCATGGATACTCAACTTAGGGCCAAGGCAAGTTCTTGTCACTGTAAGTATTTGCATATCATTGAGAACCGCCAACAGGGTACCCCTTGCACATGGTACATGAGCTTTCCCATAACCAAAATGACAAGGCAAGCAGACAACGAGCATCTCATCAATCATTTTATTTACCATATGCATAGCTTTTTATTGAGGATGCTTCATAGATATCTCACTATGATGATGCTGCAAGTTTCCACCATGATTAGGCATGGCTTAGGCTAGTGGCCTAGGCGTTTCTCTAACACATAATACAAACTCCATGGACTTACAAGTTCCCACTTCATTTCACACCGGTAACATCCATAGACAAAAGACCATGATATCAACGGAGTACAAAAAAAGTACAAGTGCAATGTTGAAAACGTTCCCCGTGACAGCACGGTTATGCTAATCCCAACTTATAAGTGCAAGCATATACAACAAAGTTGCCTCAATGGTTAAAGTTTATTAGGGGAAAAGAATAAAATGTGCCATCAAGTTCGTGAGGGCTTTAATCACTAAGTTTTCACATAACAAAATAGTTTTTAATCGGAAGATAGATGAAAACAAGAATATACTTGGAATGGTGTAACACACCATGCATAGGAGTTTATAGTGGACACTTTGGAATAACTTGGTTTCTTGGGAGTTGCAAGCATGAGTATAACTTACTCATACAAGTGGAGGCTAGCAAAAGGCTGGGAGCAACCAACTAAGAGAGCAATAATGGCCATAATTATGCAATGCAACAAAGAAAACTAATCAAAGCAAAGAGTGGTACTACAAGTCAAGGACTAAATGATCATAGAGGCTAATGGTGACTTGTCATAGTCATAACATGGTGTGAGCATGTGCCAAGTCAACCCAAGCAAAACATCAAAGGAGAATACCACAATACTATGCTTTTGCATGCTAAAACAACACATAATTTATTCAAGGCACACTAAGCAATACCAATTGTTTGTAACAAGACATGATACAGCAATAATCACTTAGAATAATGCAAAAACAACACCTAGCATGTTATGCTAAAGTCTTAGTCACAGTCAATACAAGCTCCTCTTGTACTTCAAGCAAGAACTTACTACTCCTTTCCAAACACCAAGCAACCTTATTTGCAAAACAACACAGCGAGAATGGGGGTCCAAACTACTAAAGCAAACTTAAACAAACTAAGCAAAGCAAACAAAAATTAAGACGCTTTAAGAACAACACAAATGTGCATGAAACAATAAAAGTGAAGTGTCTAGACATACCTGACCTTTTTATTGATGAAGGGGATGCCTTGGGCATCCCCAAGATTTGATGCTTGTACCTCTAAGATATTTATTGGGTTGAACCCATGGTGGCATCACCAATCTTGAGATTTTTTCCATTCTTCATCTCATTGCATTATTCTCTCTCTACACCTGAAATTTTTCCTTCATACAAAACTTCACACAATCTTCATTAGCAACATTAGCTTATTCAAAAGATATTAGACCGCGGGCAAAGCTTTGGAACAGCAAGGCTTTTCACTAAAAACACAAGCTACTGAAGTAACTCCTTCAAATAAACTCAATTTACCTGAAGAGAGCTCAAAAAGGAATCAGTAAGAAGCAAATGCAAATAATGGCAGAAATCTGTCCAAACAGACCAGCAGGTAGAAACGAATTTTTTCGAACATCTTCTCTTGCTCAAATCAAAAAGTGTTTAACTAATGAAAGTTAGCCAACATACTGGGGGATTTAATCGTAAATTATGAGCTCAATCAGAGATATAGAGCCTCCTCACGAATGTTTTTGGTGGGGGACAGAAATCTGTTTTAGGACAGCAACTCCCCAAATCTTAGTTCCCTCTCATTAGAGGTCATTCTTGGCACAAAAAGCAAACAAAAAGGATAAGGAGAGTTCATTTCAGTAGTAATAACTTCCAAGACTCAAGGAAACTCTTGGGTTATCTCCCAACAAGTACTTTTCTTTAACACCTTTAAGTTAGGCACAAGAAGCAAGAAGAATCAAGTATTTTCAAATGAAGAAGCATTAACATCAAATCTTGCTTTCAAAGGAGGAGCAAAAATCAAATTCTCTCTCCTCATAGGGAAGTTTTCAATACCTTTCTTGAATGGAAGTTGATATTTGATGGTGCCTTGTTTCATATCAGTGATGGCACGAACTGTTCTAAGAAAAGGTCTTCCCAAAGTAATAGGACAAGAAGCATTGTATTCAACATCCAAAACATAGAAATCAACAGGGACATAAGCATTGTTAACCATAATGAGAACATCATTAATACTCCCCATGAGTTTCTTCTTAACATTATCATTGAGTGGGACATTCAAATAACAATCTTCTAATGGTGGTAAATCAAGAATTCATAAATCTTCCTAGGCATAATAGAGATACTAGAACCAAGATCACATGAAGCTTTCAGATCAAAGTCATTCACTTGCATATTAATAATGGGTTCCCAACTATCTTCTACTTTCCTAGGAATAGAAGCTTTGTATTTTAGCTTCTCTTCCTTAATCTTAACAAGAGCATCTGTAATGTGTTTGGTAAAGGCAACATGCATATCACTAGCATCAGGACTTCTAGCAAGCTTTTATAGGAACATAATCACTTCAGAAATATTGCAACCATCAATATCAAAATTAAACTTAGCATCACTAGTAGTAGGATCAATAGGCTTATACATACTAGGAGGAATAAGAGATACTTGTGGTTTAGTGGTGATAGTGCACACACTATTGTTTCTATCAATTTCAGCTTCCCTTTCCCACCTAGCATGAAGTTGAGCTAACAGCCTAACATTTTCATCAATAGTAACTTGTATGGCATGAGCAGTAACAAAGGTGTTTTCCATAGTTTCAGGTTTAGCAGCCATTTTATTAACCAAGGAAGTTTGAGCTTCACACAAAGAGGATATATTTTTCTCAACAGTTAAAAGCTTTTCCTATATAGTCTTATTGAAAGTGGTTTGTTTACTAATAAAGTCCTTGAGCATAACTTCAAGTTCAGAGGGGGCACTTCTAGAATTATTGTAAGAGCTTCCATAGGAATTGCCATTATTAGGAGGATAAGGCCTATAAGTGTTGTTGCTACCAACATTATTCCTATAGGCATTGTTGTTGAAATTGTTGTTTCTAATGAAGTTCACATCAACTTGCTATTCTTGAGCAACCAAAGAGGCTAAGGGAACACTATTAGGATCTATAGGAGCTTTCCCATTAACAAGCATAGCCATAATAACATCAATATTTTCACTCAAAGAGGAAGTTTCCTCAACAGAATTTACCTTCTTACCATGTGGAGCTCTCTCAACATGCCATTCAGAGTAGTTAACCATCATATTATAAAGGAGCCTTGTTGCAGCACCCAAAGTGAGTCCCATAAAAGTACCTCCAGCAGCAGAATCCAGCAGGTTTCTTGAGGATAAGTTCAAACCTGCATAAAAAGTTTGGATAATCATCCAAGTAGTGAGTCCATGACTAGGGCATTTCTTAACCAAAGATTTCATTCTTTCGCAAGAAGGAGCAACATGTTCACTATCAAGATGTTTAAATTTCATAATATCACTTCTCATAGCAATTATATTAGCAGGAGGGTAGTACTTCCAATAAAAGCATCTTTGCACTTAGTCCAAGAATCAATACTAATTTTAGGCAAGGATAGCAACCATTCTTTAGCTTTTCCCCTCAAAGAGAAAGGAAAAAACCCGAGCTTAATAATATATCCATCTACATCGTTATACTTTTGCATCTCACAAAGTTCAACAAAGCTATTAAGATGGGCAGCATGATCATCAGAACCAGGACCAGAAAATTGCTCTCTCATCACAAGATTCAACGAAGCAGGCTTAATTTCATAAAAGTCAGCATCAGGAGCAGGTGGAGCAATAGGTGTGCTTAGGAAATCATTGTTGTTGGTGCTAGTGAAGTCACACAACTTAGTGTTCTCAGCAGAGTTCATTTTTGCAAAGGTGGGCAAGACAAAAACAGTAGCAGCAACTACAAACCAAAATAGTCTAATTTGGTGGGGGGGTTGAAAAGAGGCACACAAAACCAAGAAAAAGAAACAAAGCAAACTAAAAACAAAGTAAAGAGAAAGGAAGTGAACGACTCCCCTAGTGAAGACGTCCTTAGCCTCCCCAGAAACGACGCCAGAAAACATGTTGATGACTCCTTGATGGCGCCAGAAAAATTGGTGGCTGATGTGGAGCAAGGTGTGAAGAGTACAACAGCAAGTCTTCCCTCAATTGAGACCAAGGTTATCCAACCAGTAGGAGGAAGGAAACATCACACAGGTGTTGCACGCAACGCGGATACCTGCACAACACCAACTCAAGACTTTGCCCCAACGAATTAGTGAGGTTGTCAAGCTCACCGGTTTGCTGTAACAAAGGATTAAACGTATGGTGTGGAAGGTAATGGTTTGCAGCAAGTAAACAGGTAACAGTGAAAAATGTATCAATGGTAAATATTGGACCGGGGTCCATAGTTCACTAGAGGTGCTCTCCTTAGATAAACAACATGGCATGAAAGGTAAACAAATTACAGTGGGGCAATTGAGAGGAACTGAGCAAGGCATAACAATGCAATTACTAGCTAGAAAGATCCTATGAAGTTTATTGGGCAATACAACAATATACATAAACCGTAATCCAACTGCATCTATGACTAGAAGTCCACCTTCAGGTTATCATCCAAACCCCCTCCAGTATTAAGTTGCAAGCAACAGACAATTGCTTTAAGCAAAGTGTGTAAGGTAAACAATCCACATGTTCTATGAACAAGGGACCATTGTTTTCTCCCTAGTAGCAAAAACACATCTACAAGCGAAGAGATTTCTGTCACTTCCCTTGGAAACAAGAGGCATGAACCCACTATCGAGCATAAATACTCCCTCTTGGAGTCACTAGCAACTACTTGGCCAAGATAACCAGTAACCACGGATAGCATGCAAGATCACAAACAACACAGACATGATAGAATCATAAAGATTGAACCATTAATCAAACCAACATAATAATCTCAATATCCATCGGATCCCCGCAAACACAACATGCATGATTCCAAATAGATTAGATCTTGATCATGAACGGAGCTCACAAGATCTATACATGAAAGCACAAAAGAGGAGATACAACCATCTAGCTACTACATGGACCCATAGTCCAAGGTGGAACTACTCACAAATCTTATCAGAGAGATGGCCTCCGGAATGATCTCCCCTCTGACAGGGTGCCGGGAAGAGCTTCAGACCCCCCCGATCTAGGGACGATGGTGGCGGCGGCTACATACGGTTTCGTGGATTTCTGATCGGGTTCCGAGAGTTTCTGTATCGGGTGCTTCTTATAGGCGAAAGGGTGAGTCCGGGAGGCGACCAGGAGGGGCAAACCCTACCTAGGCACGGGGTAGGGCCCACCCACGCCTAGGGGGGGGGTTTGGCCTCCCTGGCCCGCTTCTCCGTCTCCCCTCTAGACTTCTTGTTCCCCACGGAAAGTTATTGACTTTGTCCTTTGTCCTGTCCAATTTCGAGAATATTTCTTTACTAACTTTTCTGAAACCAAAAATAGCAGAAAATAGGCATCTGGCACTGTTGCAAATTGTTAATAGGTTAGTACCAGAAAACATGTAAAAAGCACCTCAAAGTGTGGACAAGTAAAGCAAATTAGATACAAAACAAGCATGGATCATCAAAAATTATAGATACATTTCCAACGTATCACCCCACACTGTCACCTTGAGCGCTAGATTGTTCCAACAAACACCACAATTTCATAGAGACATCCAACTCCAAATATAACTCATAACAAATATTCAATCTAGCCAAAGTGCCTCACACGGTGTGCACACTGTCACTTTCACACACGTGGGGAAAAGCATAGATCTATTAAAGCATGAAGAGTATTTATGTAGACTCAAACCTAAGTGCCACCATGGTGTGCATGCTGTCACTTTCACACACATGGGGAGAGCAGAGATCTATTGAAGCACTTGAGTAGAAAAGTAGATCTACTTGATTACAAAGCTCGTGATCACAATATGACCATGCATAGAGAGAGAGATGAACACATAGCTACCGGTAGAGCCCTTATCCTCGAGGAAGAACTACTCCCTCTCATCATGGGAATCAGCAATGGTGATGAAGATGGATCCGGGTGCACTTCCCCATCCCGGTAGGGTGCCGGAACAGAGACTTTCTGTCCCCCGAATCTCCCTTTTGGTGGCGGCGGCGCTATGGAGGTTTTTCTGGAAGTATGATGGATGATTTAGGGGTTTCTCCACGGGGCTTCTTATAGGAACAGGAGGCAAGGCTGGGAGGCGGCCGAAGGGCCCACACCATACCTAGGCGCAGGGTAGGGCCCACCCGCACCTAGGGGGTGTGGTGGCCCTGGTTCGCCTCTCCGTCTCCCCTCTGGACTTCATGTCGCCCATGGTAAAATATTGACTTTGGCTTTTGTCCCGTCCAATTCTGAGAATATTGATTTTCTGCCTTTCTGGAACCAAAAACAGAAGAAAATAGGCAACTAGCACTGTGGAAACTTGTTAATAGGTTAGTTCCAGAAAAGATATAAAAACACCTCAAAGTGTAGACAAAGCAAAGCAAAGTACATACTAAACAATCATGGAACATCAAAAATTATAGATACGTTTTTGACATATCATTTGGCAGCGGTCGACAATGCAGGAGGTGGATCTACACCGCCTGCACGAGGCGCATCTAATTACGCGGGAGAAGGGCAACACCAAACTACCCAAGTCGAAGGTAATCCTGGATCCACCCGAAGGTTTTCGGATAATGTTCTACGCCTTCGTCATCCGCGGCCTTTCGCTTCGTGCCCACGGATTTCTTCGTGGGATCCTTTTTCTTTATGGACTTGAACTTAACTAGTTGTCGCCTAATTCTCGTTTTCACATTGTAAGACCCCACCTTTATAAGGTAAAGGTCCCTATGATTGCAATGCTAGTCCCTGGATCAAATGCTATCATCCACAGTTTAAGATGAAGTACACAGAAACAAAGGTCTTTATTACATCATCATTCCAGAGATAAACATAGTCTTTTACAACTCCATAACCAAAGGCTAGTACAAGACTTCATAACATAAGTAAGTAAAGTAAAGTATTCATCTTCATGTGCCACAGGCAAGCAGGTTGAGTGTAGACTCATAACCCTAATCCTCATCGGAATAACCCGCAACATCATAAGTTACAGCCACAGTGGGTCAATACATTTGGAATTGTATTGGAAAGTGATACCATAGTAGAATAGTAGTATCTAACATCTATATGAATTTTGCTAAGTGTAGCTTAGGCTTGCTTTGCTCAAAATAGGTTTTTCCTATCAGTTGAAAACACTAAGTTTTTGTTTCTCAAAAACTCCCAAGGAACCACCAATAGACATTGGTGAACCTTAACCCTTGTCCAACCACAAGTTTTAACTTAGAAACTGGGATGAGGAGATCCTTGATAGCTTCAATGTCTTTGATGATCAAATTGTCCATTGCTGGGGATACGGCTAAGTACTTAGGTTTTACCCTCTCGAGAGGTGGTGCCCTTTCCCCACAATACTCGACATGCATCGAGATAAGACCTTTCAGAAGCCTTCTCTTAGACCACCATGGACGCGTTCCATCCTATCACCCTACCACCAACTGTCCATCTGGCTAAGTTATTGTAACCTATATGATCAAGGCAGAGCCCATATGCCATGTGGTTGCACTAGAAGCTTCTAAACACTAAGTATCTCAAATCCCTTTGTTCTTGGGTGGCTTTCCACAAGTGTGATACACAAGGTAAAACATAGACATGAGCCTTGTGTAACCACTCAACACAAACCATCATACCATTCCACCCAGGCGATTCATTCACTTAGTTGTTTTATTAAGCAAACCACAAGTCCAAAGACTTAGCAAAATTTCCATATCATGAATATATTCCACCCTTGTTTTCTACTAGCTAGGCTAAGCATGATAACATGGAAAGTAACTTAACTTAGACAAATTCTACTAAGATTACATCTACTAGGATTTCCCAAGTATAGAATAGTTATATACTTAGCAAAAATTCCATGCAAGCCCTATTCAAAATATCACTAGTGCATAGTCAAAATAATAGGACAAATACATGTAGCACCACTTGCCTTGGTATTTGGGGGGGGGGGGGTAGCGACAATCTTCACAATCACAATCACCACTAGCACCAAAATCTACACATAAAATGATAGCACCAAATTCTCATTCACATATTCAAACAAAAATATATGAATGCAATAAAATGGGTTTTCTACACTAAACCAAACAAACCAAATAGTACTAAACACAAAACCATCTATTTATAGTCTACATAAACTTAAATTTTATTTAAAAACATTTTCTAAATAATTTATATAGTCAAAATAATTTGCTTTAAACAACGCATGATTCTTTCAAGGCACATTAGGCAATCCCGATTGTTTGGAACAAGTCATGCTATAGCAATAACCACTAAGCATAGGGTCAAAACAACACCAAACATGACATGATAAGGTCTCGGCCACAGTCAAAACAAACTCCTTTTGTACCACTTATAAACACGAAGCTTCCTACTCCTTCTCCAACACCAATCAACTTATTTGAAACAACACAACAAAAATGGGGTCCAACCACTTTATTCAATCAAACTAAGCAAACAAAAACCAAAAACGAAAACTAAAATGCTCCAAGAACAACACAATAGTGCATGAAACAATAAAAATGAAGTGTCTAGACAGACCTGAGATTTTTATTAATGAAGAAGGGGATGCCTTGGGCATCCTCAAGCTTTGACGCTTGTACCTCCTGAATATTTCTTGGGGTGATATGGAGTGGCATCGCCAAGCTTGAGCTTTTGTCCATTCTTCATCTAATTACATCATTCTTTCCTTACACCTGAAAATTTTCCTTCATACAAAAATTCACACAATCTTCATTAGCAACATTAGTGCATTCAAAAGATAATAGACCTGTGGATTTAGTTTCAAAACAGCAAAACTTTCACTAAAGACACAAGCTACTATAGCAATTCCTTCAAAAAGCTCAATTTCCCTGTCACATCCCAAAATTTTCCAAATTTTGAAATGTGAAAAATAAATAAACAAAAGAAATAATTGTTGAAATTTAGGGTGAAAAGAAACTTTTTCATTACAAATGGAAACATCAAAACCCATCTTGAACAAAATTTGAATAAAAAGGGAATCCAACAAAATTCAAATCAAGTGAAATGCATTCATCAATGAATGAATCTTGAAAGTTAAACACTTGGAAAAGTTAAACGAAAACCATAAACCCTAAGGGAATAAATCATTTCCAAGATCTCCCTAAGACTATGTATTTGGTCCATATAAAAATCTATCAACAAACATTTTTAAATGATTAGGAATGATAAACAAAAATATTATAAGATCATAGAAATTGGTTTCATTCAAATTGGAGCCATGTATAAGAACTTATGAATTTAATAAGGTAAAGAAAATAAATATCAAAGCTAATAAAGCTCCTATCTAAAATCCATTCCAAATTATGGGCAAATAATCCTAAAAGGATTTAAAAAGATAAACAAATATTAAATAAAATTATACAAATTGGAATCACCAATTTTGAATCTATAAATAAAAAGATATGGATTTTATGAGATAAAGAAAGTAATAAATAAATAAGGAATATTTAAAAGCCAAATTAAATCTTGGCCAAACAAATGGAATGAAAGTTATTGAATAATAAAAAGGAGTAAAAGATTATTTAAATAAAACTATATGGGTTTTGAACCATATTCAATTCTATTTAAATAAAGAGAAATTGCCTAAACTAAATAAATAATAAACCCCAAGGAATTTATTTAGAAGACAATTTAAAACTTGGATTAAATCCACAAGCAAATGGAATAAAGATAATCCAAATAAAATAAAGGGATAAAGAATATCCAAATAAAATTATATGGCATTAACCAAATTAAATTCTATTTAAATGGAGAAAAATCCCTAAAGTAAATGATTGATTAAATCATGAGAAAATAATAAATTGGAATTTGCCAAAGTGGATTAAAAGTTATCTAATTAACTTAAAAAGAATTATTTGAATAAAATTTATATGGGTTTAAAACCGTAATTGATTTTATTTGAATAAATACAAATGCCTAATTTAAATGAACATTAAATCATATTAAAATATTTTAAATAATAATTCAAGTGAATTATTTGCACTAATGAATAAGTAAAACCTACTGAAAAAGGTTTGGTAAAAATTAGAATTAAATAAGAGTTTGAAAATATAATTAAAATATTATTTGAATAAAGGCAAGTGCCTATTATAAATAAATAATAAACCATAAATGAATAAAAGAATTATTCCAAAATGGTCTTTAAAATAAATTAATAAACAATATTAAAACTTACTGAAAGTTTGGAAAAGTTTTGAAATGAAATATGTGTTTGAATTATTTGAACAAAAATCAAAACAGAAAATAGAAAAGAAAAAAAGAAACAGAATAAAAAAAAGGAAAGGAACAGCCCAGAAACCCCAGCCCAGAACCTGGCCCAACTAAAGCCCAGCAGCTAGCCCACCTCTCTCCCCGCGAGCCATTCTTTCTCACCCGCGAAACAATCCAGTCTCCCACTGACTCCTTGGCCCCACTGCCGCACTGTCACCTTCTTCCTCGCGTGAAACTCGCCCCCTTATTCCTCCCGGCCATTTCTGCCGTTAACCCCCCGACGTAAATTCGCGGTAATGGCTTAGTGATTATCGCTCGCGACCACGATCGATTTAGCGTCTGTCTCTCCTCCCCATTTCCCCTCACTCGCCCCTCCCTCTTTGCCTCCAGGCCGTTTCAATTCGAGTTGAAACCACCACTGCCTCCAACGAGTTCACCGACCGATTCCGGCCATCCCATACTCCCCCTTGCTCCCTGGCTCCTGCTAGCATGTTCCCCATCGTCTCCTGCCACTTCTCCGACGACCTCCCCAGGTATTGTATGACCACCCCTCTCCCCCTCGTTGACACTCGTGTAATCAGCATCGTATTGCGCATATGACAGTACCCTTTGTTTGCTTTGGTGTGCACCGAAACCTTGCCAACGATGACACCAGAGCGTGCCCGACGCCAACGACGACTCCGGCGAGGAATTGCCAGCAGCTCCGACCGCCCCTTCGTCCACTTCAACCACCTCGAGCTTCAGCACATCACAGCGAGTTTGATAATGGTCTCCTCCCTCTCCCTCGCTTCCTGGTTTCACCGGAACGCATCTGCCCGAGCGCGCCGCCGCCGTCCACCATCGCCAGCGCCGCCAGACTTTGACCAGTGCACAACAGCCATTAGATCCTGATCGCATGGCTAGGATAGATGATTTAAAACGAACCGTTATGTTTGATCTGTGCCGCAAGATTTAGTTTTAATCCAATGCACCACACTGCTCAATCCAGATGAACCGGTATTGTCCAATAGGATACAGACACGTGGCCTAGACTCTATTTTAAAACCAGATTTGTTCTATTAGATGATTGAATTTGAAAAATTCATAACTTTAAATCTACACGTCCAAAATTTACAAATTTTATATCACTGGAATCAGGAAAAAGAATAATTTGCAACCATGCCCTTTGTTTAGTGTTTTGCTTCTGGAAAATTAGTTGATTTTGCAGAAAAATGTTTATGCATATTTTGAGTATAAAATTTATTCTAAAAATGTTTTTAGGATAAAATATTTTGTAAATGGATTGTTTTGAACCTACTGACCATATAAACCAACTTGTAGATTTAAAATTATATTTTGTGATACTAAGGAATAAATCTTTGAATAAAAGCATTTCTAGATAAATAAAAATGTTGATTATGGATTAAAAATGCTTTTTGAGTAAAACCTTTGGAAAATGATTTGATTTAAACCCTCTGACCCTAAACACTAAGTTTTGGATTTAAAAATATATTTGATTAACCATAGAAAATTATTCCTTTGAATAAAGGCATTTCTAGTAAATTATGGATTAAAAATGGTGCTTGATTTAAAAATGGTTTTTGAGTGAAACCTTTTGTAGATGATTTTGTTTTTAAACACTTTGATCATAAACACTAACATTTGTGTTTAAAAATATATTTGTCAAACACTAGAAATTATTACTTTGATTTAAATCATTTCTAGCAAAACAAAAATGACTTAAATGGCCATTTTCACTAACTTGATTTAAAATGGTTTTTCCACTTTTATAAATGACCAA
This sequence comes from Avena sativa, assembly GCA_916181665.1. NCBI lineage: Eukaryota > Viridiplantae > Streptophyta > Magnoliopsida > Poales > Poaceae > Avena > Avena sativa. The sequence goes on along the minus strand of OV702285.1, from coordinate 142,589,597 downwards.
TGGGTGTTTGAAAATGTTTATAACCTATTATAAACCACCTTTCCAAATAAAACAATCTTTTGCATGCTGGCATGCATTATTTTGTTTTCTTTATTATATGTGGTGAAATTGTTTGAATGCTAGTTTGAATATGTGGTTGTTTGATTGAATTGTAGTGAACTTTGAAGAGTGTGACATTTGCAACATCAAGGAGTGAACCTATATTCTCTACTAAAAAGGAAAGTGGTGCTTCATACATTTTTGTCCTATTATTTTCACTATGCATTAGTGATATTTTGAGTAGGACTTGCATGGAATTTTTACTAAGTATGCTATGCCATGGGAAATCCTAGTAGATGATGCCTTAGTAGAATTTACCTAAGTTAAGATCCCTACTACTATCATGCTTAGCTTAGCTAGTAGAAAACAAGGGTGTATTATATTCATGCTATGAAATATTTTTCTAAGTCAGTGACTTGTGTTTTGTTTAATAAAACAACTATGTGAATGAATCACCTGGGTGGAATGGTGTGAATGGTTTGTGTTGAGTGGTTACCTAGGGCCCATATTCATGGCCTACCCTAGTGTATCTCACTTGTGGAAAGCCGCCAAGGAACAAAGAGATTTGAGATGTCAAATGTTGAGAAGCTTCAAGTGCAGCCACATGGCATTATGGGCTCTGCCTGGATCATATAGGTTGCAATAACTTAGCAAGATGGACAGTTGGTGGTAGGGGGTGATAGGTTTGGAGAGCGTCCATTTTGGTCTAAGGGAAGGCTTCTGAAAGATCTTGTCTTGATGCATGGCGAGTCTTGTGGGGAAAGTGCACCACCTCTCGAGAGAGTAAAATCTAAGTACTTAGCCGTGTCCCCAACAATGGACAATTTGAGCATCAAGAAATGGAAGCTATCAAGGATTTCCTCATCCCAATTTCTAAGTTAAAAGCTTGTGGTTGAACAAGGGTTAAAGGATCACCAATTTCTAATTGTAGAGGCCTTGGGTGATTTTGACAAACAAAAACTTAGTGTTTTCAACTAATAAGGAAAATCTATTTTGAGCAAAGCAATCCTAAGCTCCACTTAGCCAAATATATATAGATGATAGACACCACTATTCTACCATAGTATCACTTGCCAATACAATTCAAATGTATTGACCTTTGTGGATGTAACTTATTATATTGTAGGTTTGTTTGATGTTAGTGAAGTGTGCTGAATAGGATTACAAGTCTACAACCAACATGATTTCTTGTGGCACTTTGAAGATGAAGGACTCCATGCTATATAGATATTTATGTTGCATTGTAATGAGATAGCCAAATGAGCTATGTAAGATGTAATGAATATTTTATTCCTGGTTATAAAGTTGTATTATGACCTTTGTTTCTTGATATTACATCTTAAACTATGGTTGCTCGACCTCCGTATCGGCGACCCCAGCTGCATGGCTCGAGGGCGAGGTGCCACTCGCTGTAGCCGCTCTAGCCATGAAGCGCGGGAACGTTGCGATGGATGCACCGGCACCAAAGGAGGCCGGCTCGGCCGCCCCAGGCGAGGGAGCACCCTCCTTCATGGGTAAGTCCGCCTCCGTTATGGGTTCACTCGGCGGGATCGCCGTGTCGTCGGAGACCGTGACGAATTCGTCGCCCTAGGCCTTCTTGGCACTATCCGCGGGGACGACTTCGTCCGCCTTCCTCTTCCGGGAGGGATCTTCCTCGCTGACGACGGGTGGCACCTTAGCCACGGTCGGATGTCCTCTCTTCTTCGCTCCGGTCCTACAAATTGATTACGTGAGCAGGATAATCCAAGTACAACGAAATACAAAAGTAGGTGAGCAAACTCACTTGGCGACTGGAATGAAGCGTAGCCCGTGCGGATGCCGGCCGGCTTCTCCAGTTCGGGGCCCAATCGGTGACTGAGGCCCATCTCCAGGACGTCGCGTGCCCAAGACACGGACGGTTTCTTCGTTGTCGAGGCTGCGGCTGGAGCCTCCGAAACATCTTCGGCAGGAGCACCCTTGGGTGGCGAAGCTACCGCGACTTGAGCGGTCCCCGACCCAGAGATTGGGGCAAACAGCGGAGGCATCGAGGCCAGGGGCACCTCAGTCAGGAAGGCAGCGATACCCGGCGCCGTCGCCTCCTGTGGGGCTTCGCCCCCGGCCAGGCTGGTGGCGTCGGAGCTGCTTGGCGAGTGAGGCGGAGACGCCTGCTTCGCTGGCTTTGTCTTCTTCTTCGGAGGGGCTTTAACCTCCTTCTCCTTATTCTTCTTCTTCTTCTTCTTCTTCGAGGGGGTGGCCTCGCGATGCGAGGTGTGCTCGGGGAGCTCGTCGTCATCGTCATCATGACGCTCGAGGCTTCTGCTCGCCTCAAGCTCACGCTGCCGCTGCCCGCGCGTTTTCCTGACCAGCGGGGCGACCTCTTCTTCGGATTTGGCGTCGTCGCCACTCCCATCTCTCTCGACTCCTCCCCTTGCTGGAGGCGATTCGCCCACATCCCGGACGGACGAACTCGAATTCTCGTCGTTTGCGGGAGGAAGCCACCCTTCAACTACTTGAAATAGCTGCAATAGGCATAAACAACATCAGTATGACCGCGACTGCATTTAACTGCGACTGCGAATGACAAAAGGATGACTTACCGTCGGGGCTGGATGCTTCGCGATGTAGGGGGCGACCCCGGCCTTCGCGTCAAGGTACGTCGCCTGGGTGATCTTCTTCAGCGCCAGGAGGTAATCCTCGAGTTGCCACTCGTCGAGGCAGGACTTCGTCGAGTCCTCCCGGCCCGCGTACTCGTACATATAGTGGTCGCGGCGGGCCAGGGGGACAAGTCGCCGCCCGAGCCAGCAGTTGTACAGATTGATGGGCAGGAGGCCCCTCTTCTTCAGGCCGCGAATGGTCTGAAGCATTTCGTCCACGACCATTCGCTGGTCTGTTGGAAGCTTGCCGAATTAAAGTCGACGTGGTTCAGGCCGGTCGGCGGAGTACCTTGGGATCGCCACCTCGCCGTCTGGGGTCACCTCGGTGACGTAGAACCAAGAGTTCTTCCATTGGCTCGCCGCCTTGGCGGGTAGCATCAGATCGAAGAAAGAAGCCTTCGATTTCAGTTGGAACGTCAGGCCGCCCGCGACGAGCATTGGGCCACCCGCCTCCTCGCGACTGATCCGCCCGTGGAATAGATCTTGCCACAGGGGGAAGTAGGGCCTGCAGCCCAGGTAGCATTCGCAGAACGCCATGAAAATGGCGAGCTGCTCGATGCTATGCGGGCCCAGGTCCGACGGTTGGATTCCGTAGAAGGCGCAGAAACGCCGGAAGAAGAGAGACGTTGGGAATCCCAGCCCCCGCTCTAGGTGGCTGGTGAAGCAGATGAACTCTCCCTCGCGCGGGTTCGGGGTCACCTCTCCGGCCACAGGGATGCGCCACCTGCCGGCGCGCAGGATCCCGGCCTCCTCGAAGGACGCCAATTGCGCCCTCGTACACTTAGATCTAGCCCAAGGCTCGGTGAAGGGGGCCATTGGCGGAAGGATTCGTGGGGGGTCGGAGGATTTCGGGTCGGCTGGATCGCGATGCGGAGGTTGGCGAAAGTGCAATCGGAGGAAATGACAAAAAGATGATTCTCTGATCGCCTGCCATTCCCCTTATATAGTGGTTGTTACCCGCCAAATCAGGGAGCCGTTACTACGCGGTGATTACGCTAAAAATTACCGTTGGATTACCCCAATGGCTAGTTTGACTACGTTTGACGGTCCAACTTCGGCCACTCGGCTCGCCGACCCGATCACTACGACAGTGACTGAGTATTCTCCGACTCGACTCGCCAAAGCTGCGATCAGAATAACTAGTTTCTTCCTTTATTCAGGAGCCCGCCGACGATTCGACTGGATGTCTGCTTTGAAGCCGTATACTCCGACTGCCAGCAACCACCTGCGCCTAATCAACGATGGCCTCGGGGACTACTGATGGGGATATGCCTACCGGGGTATACCGAGCAGGACGTTTCCGACTGGCCCAGGAACTGGCGAGTGGGCCTGCAAGACGGCGACTGGATCAATGCCAGGTGTGGATCCGAGCGACTGGAAGCTAAAGGCCCAGGCGAGCAGGTAGACCCAGTCGGATTAGGTTAAACGATTACCGAAGCTTTAACTTATTCGGTTGGGATATGTAAACCCTAGGGGAGGTAAGACTATATAAACCTCCCTACGGGGTGTGTAGAGAGACGTTCCATCATACACCCAAGCGACTCGCCGCCTAGCCGACGAGCTCGCCCATTGTACCTCCACCATAATACAATCTAGCAGGAGCAGGTCTTTACCCTCCGGGGGGCCGAACCTGGGTAAAACCTTGTGTCTCCGCCCTCATCTCGCACCGCAGATGGCTGGCCGCCCTTGCCCCTCGTTCTACTACTCGCTGCCGATTGCAGCATCTGCCGTGACCATTCCCACGACAAGCTTCCTCTCTTATTGGTGCAGGCACCACATGAACTACTTCCGGTGCTGCACTACTCGCAAGTTCGAGAGAAGGTTCAACAACCTCGTCGAGTTCTACTTTTCTTCCTGTCACTTCTTTCGAGAGAAACTCCTACTCTAGAAAGGATCCATTCTTGGCAACGAAGATTTTGCCCTCGGATCTATGATAGAAGGTATACCCAATAGTTTCCTTCGTGTATCCTACGAAGACGCATTTTTCTACTTTGGGTTCAAGCTTGTTTGGCTGTAACTTCTTTACATAAGCTTAGCAACCCCAAACTTTAAGGAACGACAATTTAGGTTTCTTCCCAAACCACAATTCATACGGTGTCGTTTCAACGGATTTAGCTGGTGCCCTATTTAAAGTGAATGCGGCTGTTTCTAATGCATAACCTCAAAACGATAGCGGTAAATCTGTAAGTGACATCATAGAACGAACCATATCTAAGAGAGTTCGATTAGGATGTTCGGACACACCATTACGCTGTGGTGTTCCCGACGGTGTCAATTGTGAAAGTATTCCGCATTTCTTCAAATGCTCGCCAAACTCGTAACTTAGATATTCACCTCCACGATCAGATCGTAGAAATTTAATCTTCTTGTTACGTTGATTCTCTACCTCACTTTGAAATTCCTTAAACTTCTCGAAAGTTTTGGACTTATGTTTCATGAAATAGATATACCCATATCTACTCAAGTCATCCGTGAAGGTAAGAACATAACGATAACCACCACGTGATGCTACACTCATTGGGCCACACACATCGGTATGTATGATTTCCAATAAGTCCGTAGCTCGCTCCATCATACCAGAAAATGGAGTCTTAGTCATTTTACCCATCAAACATGCTTCGCATCTTTCAAGCGATTCGAAATCAAGTGATTCAAGAAGTCCATCGGAATTGAGTTTCTTCATACGCTTCACTCCAATATGACCAAGACGACAGTGCCACATATAGGTCGAGTTATCGCTCAATTTTAAACGTTTAGCTTCAATGTTATTAATGTGTGTATTTACACAATCGAGATTCAATAATAATAGACCATCTATCAAAGGTGCATGTGCATAAAACATATTACTCATATAAATCGAACAACCATTATTCTCGGACTTAAACAAGTAACCGTCTTGCAATAAACATGATCCAGATATAATGTTCATGCTCAACACAGGCACCAACTAACAATTATTTAAGTATAAAATTAATCCCGATGGTAGATGAAGAGGTAGCGTGCCGACCGCGATCACATCAACCTTTGATCCATTTCCTACGCGCATCGTCACCTCGTTCTTCGCTAGCTTCCGTTTATTCTGTAGTACCTATTTCGAGTTACAAATATGAGCAACCGAACCAGTATCAAATACCCAGGCACTACTACGAGTACTAGTGAGATACACATCAATAACATGTATATCGGATATACCTTTCTTCTTGATGTTGCCGTTCTTCAAATCCGCCAAGTACTTTGGGCAATTCCGCTTCCAGTGACCTTCTCCCCTGCAGTAAAAGCACTCAGTATCAGGCTTAGGCCCAGCCTTGGTCTTCTTCGCCGGCGCGGTAAATTTCTTACCGCCCTTCTTGAAGTTTCCCTTTTTCTTAGACTTGCCTTGCTTCTTGAATTTAGTGGTCTTGTTGACCAACAACACTTGGTGCTCTTTCTTGATCTCCACTTCTGCAGATTTCAACATGGAGAAGAGTTATGGCAACGACTTGTCCATGTTTTGCATATTGTAGTTCATCACAAAGTTCTTGTAACTTGGTGGTAGTGATTGGAGGACATGGTGAATCCCCAAAGCATTAGGATTCACTATTCCCAAGCTTTGAAGCTTGCTTGCGTGCCCAGACATCTTAAGCACGTGCTCACTGACGGAGCTGCCCTCTTCCATCTTGCAGTTAAAGAACTTTTCAGAAGCCTCATAACTCTCAACTACCGCGTGAGCCTCAAATATCATTTTGAGTTCATGGACAATATCATGTGGGTCATGATTCTCAAACCTTTTCTGAAGCTCCGATTCCAAACCATACAAGATAGCACACTGAACTGTGGAGTACCGATTCTTCCGAGCGAGGAAAACATTCTTTACCTCATCGGTAGCATTAGCTGCAGGCGGGTCACCCAGCGGTGCATCCAGCACATAGGTCAAATTACCAGCATTGAGGACAATCCTAAAATTGCGGAACCAATGCGCGAAGTTGCTTCCATTGTTTTTCAACTTTTCTTTCTCCAGGAATGCATTAAAATTGATGGTAGGGGCCGCCATTGATCTACAACATATTTGCAATAGTTTAGACTAAGTTTATGACAATTTGAGTTCTAATTAATAGTTAAATTAATCTAGGTGAACTCCCACTCAAAACAATATCCCTCAAATTATTTTAGTGATCACACGAACCAAATCCACCACATCAAAACCGATCATCACGAGAGTTCATGTAGCTTCAATGGCGAACAATCAACATGTTCATCATATCTACTATATGACTCTTGCTTTACCTTTCGGTGATCCGTGTTCCAAGACCATGTCTGTACATGCTAGGCTCGTCAAGATCAAACCTTAGCTTCCGCATGAGCAAATCTGGCTTGCTCACGTTGTATACACTCGCAGAATCTAACACACCCGATCATCACGTGGTGCTTCGAAACAACGATCTTTAGCAACAGTGCTTACTAAGGATGAACACTTTAAAACTTGAATTTTTTGTGCTTGAGGGATCATCTTATAATGCTACCGTCGTGAACTAAGCAATACAAGATGCATAAAAGGACAAACATCACATGCAATTCATAATATGTGATATGATATGGCCTTTCTTCTTGTGCTTCTGATCTCCATATTCAAGCACGAACATGATCTCCATCATCACCGGTATGGCGTCAAGGTCAATGGCGCCGCTTCATGGTTGTCGTCCACCAGCTTCAACTATTACAACTACTTTGAATAGACACGCAGGTCTTAACGAAATTTAAAAGACAACCATATGGCTCCTGCCGGTTGCCAACTTACAATAAGGAACATTGCATACGTCATATATAATCACAATCATGGCCATATCACATCACAGCACACCCCTGCAAAACAAAGTTAGACGCCTCTAATTTTCTTTGCATATTTTACGTGGTTTGGGGCTTTCAATAAGTGTCGTTCTAACTTACGAACAAGAACCATAATGTTGATGTTTGAACTATCAAGTGCCCGTTGTAAATTGAATCTATACTATGATGGGAGAGACAGACACCCGCAAAGACACTTATGCAATACAAGTTGCATGTTGACGGTGGAGCAACTCTCATGAACGATGTCATGTTTCTACCGCATGCACACAAACAATCCAAGATCTATCTACTAGATTGTAGCAACGAGTCGATAGAAGCACTCACCCTTTAATATTCCAAAGCGGTTAACGAGAGCAGATTCTCATGGGTGATGTAGTCGTACACTTGCCGATCTCAAGATTGCGTAGACAATCCTTCCGGCGCTGCGTTCCGGCAGCGCTTCCGCAGTGGGTCACACGTTCGGTACTCGATGAAGTCCTTCCTCTCCCTTGTTCCAGCAGGCAGCGGAGGTTGTAGTTCCCCCCTCGTGATTCCGGCAGCACGACAGCGTGGTGTCGGAAGTAGAGGGAAGATCCCGTAGGGCTTCGCCTAAGCCGGTGCGAGTTATGGTGGATTAGGGTTTCCCGGAGACTAGGGTTTAGAAGTCCGAGAGGAGGAGGGGGTGTCGGTGATGGATAGGGCGGCGGTGACGGACCGGCGGCAGCGCGAGGCGGCGGCGCAGCAGCGGCGTCGGCGCGGCGGCTCGTGTGCGGGGAGAGGGCTAGGGCTTTTGTGCTTTGGGGCAGCCCCCCTCTATTTATGAGAGGGGGGAAGCCTTGGGAGGGGTGGGTTTGAATCCAAACCCAAACCCAAACCCAAGTTGGATTGAGAGAAGGACTTGTTTCTTCTCCCACTAGGAAACCATTGTTCCAGTTTGACTTTTCAAACTCCCGTTTGACTTTCAATTTAGAGCTTTAATTCTCTCTTACAAATGCACACTCCATGTGACCTAGGATATGATCCAATCATTCCACTTACCCATGACACATTCATGGACCATTGTCCTTCCGGACCGGTGACCCTTCTAGACCCTTCTAGAACCTCTCCGATGAAAACATCGGAAACTTTCCCGAACTCCGAAATAGGACTTTCCTTATATGAATCTTATTCTCCGGACCATTCCGGATCTCCTCGTGATATCCCGGATCCAATCCAATACTCCTAACAACATTCAGTATCCCTAATAACATTCCATATCTACTAAACAACATCGAATCCTTAAGTGTGTCTCCCTACGGTTCGTGAATTATGCGGACATGATCGAGACACTTCTCCAATCAATAACCAATAGAGGAATATGGAAATTCATATGGCTCCCACATATTTCTACGATTACTTTGCGATCGAATGAACCACTTACATACGATACCAATTTCCCTTTGTCTCACGATACTTTACTTATCCGAGGTTTTGATCATCGGTATCTCTGTATACCTTGTTCAACCTCGTTACCGATAAGTACTCTTTTCTCGTTCCTATGATATGTGATCCCTTGTGAGCCAGTCACATGCTTTCAAGCTAATTGGATGACATTCCACCGAGAGGGCCTAGACTATATCTATCCGTCATATGGATGGACAAATCCCACTATTGATCCATGTGCCTCAACCCATACTTTCCGAACACTCAATGCCACCTTTATAGCCACCCAGTTACGGTGTGGTGTTTGATGTCATCAAAGCATCCTTCCGTTGATGGTGATTAACATGATCTCATGGTCGAAGGAATTAGGTTACTATGTATCATAAAGCTTATAGACAACGAACTATTGAAATGACTTGATCTTAATGCTACGCTTATCTATAGGAGTATGTCCATCATACCATTCTCCTAATGATATGATCTTGTTATTAATAACGTCTCAATGTTCATGATTGATAAACCACGATCATCTATTAATCAACAAGCTAGTATTATAAAGAGGCTTTACCAGGGACTCTAATTTAGTTTACAAATCACACAAGTATTAATGTTTCCGGTTAATACTACTATATCATGAATGTAAACATTTATCATAAACACAAAGATATAATAATAACCACTTTTATTATTGCCTCTAGGGCATATCTCCAACAACAGGTGCTGCAGAATAGACGGAAACTAGCGAAGAACGAGGTGATGATGCACTTTGGAAATGGATCAGAGGTTTATGTGATCGCGTTCGGCACACTACCTCTTCATATACCATCGAGATTAGTTTTATACTTAAATAATGTGACACCCCTGGGATCAGGGCTAAACAAATCCCGGACCTCTGTCTGACATAAGCTTAAACTTGAGCTCGAGAATATCCAGTGAAGAATCGGTAGCACAGCAGTGACCCTACGACACAAAATTTATTACAGCAAGATCATAACTGAGAAGAGAACCTAATTATTACAACCAGAGGTCACTGACCACAAACACCAAACAACGGAAGGCAAATTGTGCTATTAAGTATAGCAAACTTAACAAATGTCCTAAGAGGCCTAAAGCATAACGATGACGTCCCAGCCCATAGATTCCAGGTTGCCGACCGGGAACCCCAAGCTACTCGTCGATGTCGATGTAGTACAAAACTCGTCTTCAGGTGAACACTTACTCTGCCAAAAGTATCAACAAAGCAAGGGTGAGTACAGGGTGTACTCCGCAAGACTTATGGCTGGTGGAGTTGTTTTGCATAAAGCCACTTTTGTTTATAAATCAAGAGGGAGAAAAAGCTCGTCTAGTCAGAGTATTTTTAAAAGGGGATAAGAGATCGACATCTCCAAAGTATTGATCATCATCTTTTGATATCCACCGAATCATCATCTTCTAAACTAGGATCACTCCCTCGTACCCATGAGGAAGCATCCTTAACAAACATTAGTTGCCAAGTTTTACGATTAGGTTCATGTTCTCTATGATCTCCCATCCATTCCCAAGTCGTCCATAACCGTGGACACGGCTTTCCGAAAGATTATTACCCTGTAGGGGTGTACAACTTTACCCACACGTACCAACCGACTCTTAATGCCAGATCATTAGCCCTCTTCCTTGGAAGGCCGACAGAGGGTGTGGATGGACACGACCTTTACCTTTCTTTCGCCGAGACCATGAGTCACGTAATAAGTATTGTTCCGCCGTAACGGGTCAAATCCCGAAGTCAGTACTTAAAGATGTGAGGCGAGGTTGGTTTACCAGGGGCGCCATCAACCCCAAGCAACCCGGTCCATGCTTCCCTACCTGTGTGAATGCACCTCCTTCACCTCCTTATTTCAAAAATGTTTTCAATGCGTATGTTGAATGGAACACCCGAACTATGTGACTCATGGAATCTACTAGGCAAGTTAGTCAATCATGGGGTCCCCATTTACCCCGTGTGATTGTACGCTCGTCTTGGTTCAAGAGGCAAGAACCCAGGGTCCTAAGGGTGGCGAGCATGGAACTAGAAAAACCACATCCCACCGTGGCCTCCCATACAAGCCTTAGCATGTTTAATCTCATATTACCGATCTCATCTTACCACGTTCTCCTATCATACTAGATTATCTGCATATGATACATCATCTGGATGGACCGGAGTCAACAGTTATGCATGGCTAAGCAGGACACAGATATAAGCTCTAGCAGTGCACTCACGCAAAACCTAGTTATGCTAGGAGCAGTGGATTAGGTAATATAAGCTCAAAGGGAGTAATGCAATAGAAAGGATACTCTATCTATCGATAAAATACCACAGTAGAATCGTATGCAACATGGCAGAATTGAAATGCTTTCGAAATCATAGGATTATATCATGGTGGGGCTATGCTTGCCTTTGCCAGTTGATAGCAGATAAGCAGATCTTCGGTAGCCTTGTACTTGACTTGATTACAGTTAGTCAAGTATTGTTCATCGACCTTCGATCTTCGATGGTCTTGATCTCGGTCTTCGATCTCGATCTCGATATCGTATTCTACCGGGAGGAACCAAATCACCTGAAAGAAAGGGGAAACATTCAACACATGGCATCAATGCAATGCTCAATCAAGGATGATGATATGACACGTTAAAATTTGTTGAATGGTAACCCTAAACATGCTCGACCATTTTAAACAGGGTCCGAGAGGTACAAACCCTAAAATAGGGGATCCTCGGAATCACCTGTGGGGTTCATTTTGTTCTTCTAATTATACTTGCCATGAAAGTTGCTTATCAATGCATGATGATAACTTAAATAGGTAGGTCTCATTTTTCTGAACATTTTGATATATTATTTGTATTTTTCTGATTTAAAATGAATTAGTTATGATTTTTCCCAATTCTAAATCATTTTTGGAATTACAGAAAAACAATTACATAAAACATGTATTCAAAAGATTAAAAGAATTATGGCGTCATGCTGATGTCACCCTAACATTAGCATGGCCCTGCTGCAGATCGAGCGCGGTCACGGCGATTACGAGCGCGCATGGCAACACTGAGGCACGCGTGGGAACGAGGAGAGCAAGGGGAGGCAGATGGTGGCTGCGACGCCCGGTTTTGGTCACCGGAGGGCAGCCGACGACGAGCTGCTGCGGCGGCGGCCTCAGATGGACGGCGGGAAAGAGATACAGAGAGGGAGGAATACGATTGGGAGGTGCTGGAGCACCCACGGCTCACCAGGAACACGACGGAGGGCTCGGAAGGGCACGGGGAGGCCGAAATCAGTGGCACGCACGGTGGCGGGAGCGCGGGAGGGAGCTTTCAATTGCGGCGCCTGGGGCTTCTCCGGCTTGCGTGGTTGTCCGAGGTGAACGAGGAGTTCACGGCGGTCACGACGGTGGCCTCAGAACGACGAGGGGTGCTCGGAAACTGCGGGGCGCCGGCGATGTCTGGGCTAGGGTTCTTCGGTCAGAGAGCAATTAGGGATAAGAGGGGATCTAGGGTTCGTCCAAAGGCGCGAGGGATCTTATAGATGCTCAGGGAGACGGTAGCACGCATCGTGGCGCCGGCGGGGATCTTGGCGTGGCTATACAGCGAAGACGAAGACACGCAGCAGCTTCTGCTCAATGTCCTTCTGGCTGGAGGTTGAAGAAAAGGAAAAGAAACGTGAAGTGGTATCGGGCCAGGGAATTGGGCCAGGTGGGCTTGGTTGGGTTCCCGGTTGGGCCAAGCCAGAGGGAGGGAAAGAGGGTTGCGGCCTGATTAGGATAGAAACCCTTTTTTTCTGCCCAGGTATTTTTCTATTTGCTGTTTTCAATTTATCTTTGTAAATTCCATTGTAATTCTGTTTTGAATAATTTCAAAATACAAAAACTTTTGCAAATATTTAAAATACAATGGAAACCCTTTATAACCATTTGGCTCCACTGTGTTTTGGTAATTTTTCAAATATTTCGAACCGATTTGAATGTTTTAAAATAGATAGGGGAACATAGGGTTTAGGGTTTTTAGTTGCTTTTTCTTGGATGCATTTTAAGATGATGCTCATGCTATGCACAAATCAAACCCTAATTAATATTTAATGAAACTAGGGTTGTTACAATTCTATCCCCCTTAAAAGAATCTTGACCCGAGATTCCTAGGTAGGAAGATAGAAGGAACAGGGTTACACTAAACTTTGACGATCTTCTCGAAGAGGTTGATCCATGCCACCATGACGAGTGGACGAAGCGCTTTGTAATCTTCGAGGTGGCTGCTCACACTAAGGAAGAGAGGGAATGACATGAAACCACAAACTGAGTATCTCATGATCAACTCATGGATAGATGTTTCGCGAACATCTCTAAATCCAACAACATGAAACACGCCAAGGTAACAGAGGAAACAAGAGGAGATGGTTTCAAGGTGACAGATAACTGGTCTTCATAAGGATTGGGACCATGGAGCTTGCAGAAGAGTTCAACTTCTGAGGAAAGGAGACTTCCAACAGATGGAAAAGGAACACAGACTTCGGGAATTAAACCTCTACTAAACAACTTAATAGAGCTTTATAGGTGGAAGAGATAGATGTCAACAAAACCAAGTTGTTGAACTACTTTTGACACAGAAGGGTCACTCTTTCATTCAACACAAGGCCAAGAAAGAAAGGTGTTTTGGTGGAGAGGACTCATAAGAGTCACAAGGAACATGTAACAAGAGAAACTATTGATTACCAAAATCATGGTCACTCTTCGAACATGTTTAAGAAAGCGGGAAGAAAACTCTTTATTCATTCAGGACGATCAAAATCTTTGCGAAAGATCATGATATCACTTTACACCACCAAGATGAATAGTTTAGAAGGTTCCTAATAACACGAGAAGAAAGAAACTTCATTCTCAGACTCCAAGTACATGGCATAACAAGACGCTTGCCATCATAAAAGGGTCTGGAGGATTGACCGAGAGACATTTAGCAACACTACTTTAAATGTTCTCCTTGATGTTTGAGATACTGATATCAAACTTTTAATAAGCCTTCAATCAGTCATCAAGTAAAGGTCAGACTTCGGATCCAAAGGAAATCATAAGCACAACTCCTATAGTAAATCATAGAAGATGCCTCATGAGGAGTGGTTGTTATTGTTGATTCAAGAGAATATGACAAGAGGTCTTTCCTACTAAGTTTGTGTCAACCATTACATCAATCTTGCCAGATTTATAAAGAGACCTATGTCAAAACCTTGAGGAGCACCAACCATCATTGTTGCTTGAGATTCAGCTTTGGTTAAGTGAAATGATACTTCGGACTCATCATGTCCGAATAGAAAGTTTGCAACATTTACCGCAAAGGTAAAGTCACTAGATTCTCAAGACAGGGACTACAATGTCAAGCTATAAAAGACTGAGCTAGATTACTATACCCATGTATTTAGCAACTTGTCAAAAGACAACTGCATACATATAAGGTACTAACAATAAGCACACATATATCCTTGAGGGACGGAGATAACTCTTCTCGAATCCACGGCGACATCTTTCAACATTTGCACGTGAATCAGAGAAGGTTGCTACTAACATCCAGAACACAAACTTCGAGATGAATCGAAGATGGTTCTCGAAAGTTTCCAACATTGATGCCAAATGTTCCATATGAACCAAATATATTATGGAGAAGATGAGGATGTCATCGATGGGCTCAACAACAAACTTATCAAGCCACTCCAAAAATATGGACTCACATGTTGCTTGAACAAGACAAAAATACTGGTCAGACCAAAGGACATGAAGATGTATCCCTGTGAAATATCACAAGAATATACATTATCAAGATAGTCCTTAGAACTGAGTTTGATTTGACGATAACCCAAATCAAATCAAAGATAGGGGAAGATAACATGTCCACGAAGGAAATACTATCTTGCTTCAACATGAACAAAACTAGACATCCCTTTTAGAAAGAACTGAGTCGGATAGATCATTTGTCTTACAACTCTCCAAGTTGTTGTTTAAGCTCAACCAACTAGTTCAGGGTATCCAAATACGGATCCTTGGAGAAAAGAGCAGTTTAGAGAACCTACTTGCTCAAGAACTTGACAACACGGTCATGTGGCAACATGGCGATACTTCTAGTAGACATCTAGAATATCACAGACCACCGATATGTCACTTAGTTCCAAAGGATACTTGCTTGGTAAGGCAAGAATACATAGTCTTAGAGCTTCAGCACAAGCCTAACTCTTTGACCGAAGAGAGTGTACCAGAATAACGGACTTGGTAGCACAATCAAACTTCGCTTAGTGATAGGATTAACCATGAAGGAAATATGCCCTAGAGGCAATCATAGAGATGATTATATTTCATATGTATCCATGAGTTATTGTAAGGTTCCTTGAATATCTATATCAGGCAACTTGTATTGATTGGAAATTATGTGAATTGTTTGTGAAACTCTTTACTTGTATGGTTATTTAATAGTTCTCCCTAGTCGCAGTTCATGTGAGGACACACGTGAATATTAGACTAGCACATCGATTGGTTGATGACTATGTTTCGCATGTCATAGACATGGAGATGTCAAACCAATGATGTGGACACATGTTATGAACATGGGGTTGGACTAACCCAACTTGAGACTGGCAATTAGTTGCAGCTCTCTCTCTACACATCGTGTATGTTTTGTCCTTAGACCTGAGATTGTCGCATGTACTTGAGATGTGGATCGACATACTTTGGGGCTATCAAACGCTGCACCGTAACAGGGTAGTTATAAAGGTAGCTTTCAAGTTTGTCCTAAATCATGCTGCAAGGCATGGTCAATCAATATGGGATTTGCCCCTCTACTTGAGAGAGATATCTCTGGGCCCCTCGAGTGATCGGATACAGAAATGCATGGCCGTGCTACATAAGGTTAAGAGTTAACCTAGTAAAGGGATTCTGAATCACAGTATTGATAAAGGGAGGTCAAATTGGAGCTAGACCAAATATCGTGAGGCAAAGGGAAAGACATGTACTAAACCTTGTGATGGTTCGTCTGATATGATCTTTGTATGCGTTTAGGAGTTGGCACGTCTTGCTAGATGCCGCTACCAACTATTGGCAGAATAAGTGTATTCATGTCATGTCTATACGTATATGAACCTATAGGGTCACACACTTAAGGGGCTGGAAGCCTAATGAAGATTGGATCCAAATTAGACCAGGCTTAGGCTACTAATGGGATGCTAATGTAGAAGCCCACTAGGGACGCCTATATAAGAGAGGGTGGGGCGAGCTGGCCAGGGTTAGACCTTAGACCATTCCACCTAGCCACCACACCTCTCGCCTATGTTGCACGCGCGGACCTTGAAGTCCGGCGTCTGACGCTTCCATCCCGCACGTGTGGATACCTCGGAGGTGTTGCATCTGTGGCACTTGGACGAGCCACGCAAGGGGAGCTTCTCGTGGGACGAGGACAAGGAGGAGACGTGGAACGTCTGCACTGCCTCGACGCGCTTCATCGATTCCGCAACTGCGCATCTAGTGGTAATCCCGTGATCTATGACAACAGTAATCCTGGTATACGCGGTAGAATTTTTTTGATTTGTGCTAGTGTAGCCTACTCGTATCCCTTCAGTGGTATCAGATCTGATGTTGTTCAGTTATAGGTTCGGGATGTTTGCATATGGTGATATGCAGATTGATATGAATGATGTGATCGTTTATATGGCGGTGGTTCAGGATTGATCTATGATCTTGCTTTATCGATGACACATAAATCCTGTTGAATCACACATAAATCGGGGTAGACAGTGACACATAAATCCTGTTGAATCACACGAAGATCAATGTGATTGATCGAATCGGAACCTAGATCTAAAATCGATGTACCGTGATCAAAGGAGTTTGATTGAATCAGGACAGGAGTCGGTTTATGGTAAATTTGATTTGCCGATCAAAATCCTTAAAGAAAATTGTGAAGATTCGATCTCTCATTTTCACGGTTTTCCGGACGCTCGGAGATACCGCGAGGGGCGCTGCCCCTTCAAACCCTACAGGGGGAGAACCCCTAGACCCCCCCTTAATCATAGCCCCTTTTGTATCTCGTTAAGGTAACTAGGTGCTACGATGTCACATGATCTGGTAGAATGCGATTCTATGCATAACTTGTTTTGCAGGATGTATGTGATCAGTATGGCCCATATATGTATGTGATGCATGTATGAAAATTTGCATGACCTGCGTGTCGTGAGTAGGGCAACACGGCTGGATCCATATGTGTTGTCATTTATTGTAATGGCCTCCGTGCCAACTTGTGATGAACCCAATACTATGTAATTTTGATTACTAGTTGTTAGGAGTAATAGCTTGTATTAGTTCTTGGAGGACTCATCACCTGGAAGATGGCTCACATGGAACATGAAGATGGATATCATCATTGTGGACAAGTTCTATGGCGATGGAGATCACCATGAGAAAATGGGCCATACTGTGTCACATCTATGTGAATGCTATTCTTATGTGTTTTACTACTATGCATGCTTAGATGATAGAAGTAGAACGATCCCTCAGAAAGTTTAAGTTTAACGATGCCCTCCCAACCAAACCTTGCACCATCATATGCCTTGTACAATCGTTGGTGGGTGTCACATCCCAAGATTTTCCAAATCTTGTAATGTGAAAAATAAATGAATAAAATAAAACTTTGTTGATTTTCAGGGTGAGAAGAAACTTTTTGAATCCATTTGGGAACCTTCAAACCTATTTTGACCAAGATAAATCCTAAAGGGATTTAAAAAGTTAAACATTTAATAAAGGAAAGTAAAAACATTTGGTTTTACTATTTTTGAAATCTTTTAATAAAAGATTTGGTTTTCAAAATAAAAGGAGGATTTATAAATAAAGATTATTTTATAGAGCCAAATTAAACCTTGGCCAATGTTTTGAAATAAAATGTTTTGTTTTGATAAAAATAGTAAAGGTTTATTTAAATAAAATAATAAGGATTTAATATCCAATTTTATTTAAGTAAAGGCTTTTCCCATTTTAAATAAACACAAAAACTTATTTATTTATTTTAAAAATAAGTTTTCCAAATATTTTATATTCTCAAATAAAACCTACTGAAGTGTTTTGGTTTTATTTTAGATTTCAAAATAAAGTTTTTAATAAAACAAATCCTATTTGATTTAATAACTAAGGTCCATTTTATTTAATTATTAATGGATCCTAAAATAAAGATGTTATTTTATTTTAAACAAGTTTTCCAAAGTATCTTATATTTTCAAATAAAACCTACTGATTGGTTTTGAAAAATATTTAGATTTCAAATGGAGTTTTTAAATAAATAAAAACCCATTTGATTTATTAACTAGTGTCCATTTTATTTAATTATAAATGGACTCTAAAATAAAAATATTATTTTATTTTGGATTTTGGATTATGTTGTTAAACAGAACCAAATTCAATGGCAAAGTGTGTTGAATGTTTGAATGTGATTTGATTGTATGAATGTTGTTTGAAATTTCAAAACAGAAAAATAGAAATAGAAAAGGATAAAACAATCAGACAGAAAAAATGTGAAATGGACTCGACCCAACCAGTCTGGCCCAGCAAGCCCATTTCCAGCCCACCTATCCCCTCTGCCGAAACGTTTTTCTCACTCAGAACCGCACCCGCAGAACCAATGACCGGTGGACCCTCCCCTCACTCTCTCTCTCTCACGCTGCCAAGCGGACCCCACCCCTCCAGCTCACCATCTTCAACCCCGCGACTAGTTCTTCTCCCGTCTCTGCCACTGATTTCGCGTCGTCAATTCGCATTAATTCCGCGATTAAACCTAGCAGTGATCACGCGTGATAAATCCCCTCTTACTCCTCTTTCATTCCCCCCAAACACCACGTCTCGAGAGCCACCAGGCTGTCTCAAATTTCTTCTGCACCGCCGCCGTCTCCGACGAGGTTCTCGGCCAATTCCGGCAGCACCGCATCGCCCCTTGCCTCCCCGACCAAGCTCACATACTCCCCAAGCCCTGGCGCATCTCTCTGCATCCCCAGCTCGCTTGCGTGTGCCTCACAGCGCCGGCAACGACCTCAACTGATAGCACTGCCGTCTACGGACAACTCCGGTAAGCCACATCGCCTGAACCCGTGCGCGCCTTGACCAGAGCCTCACACCATTTTGTTCGCCTGTGCCTTGTGATCGTCCAGTTACTCGCCAACTAGTCGCGCAGGACCCATAGCCTCGCCCCCGTCGACGTCTGACCGCACCGAGGCCCAGATCAACTCCGGTGGGCAATTAAAGACGAACCCGCGCGCCCCTCGACGAGCTGCCACAACGTTGAGCATCGGCAGGCTTCAGCGATTCTGGTGAGCTACCCATCTGCCTCCCTTGCCTCCTAAATCACCGGCGACCGCACCGTCTGAGCGCTCCGCCGCCAACCACCGCCGCCAGCGCCGCCACTTTGTGGTCAAATAGATCAGGGCCATTCGTTTTAGATCGGACGCGTAGGAACAAGCGACTTAAACGAAAGGGTGAGAACTGATCTGTGCCGCACGATCTCATTTTAATCCAAGGCCTCGCAACGCTTGATCCGCACGAACCGTTTTCGACGAATCAGAACAGCCCACGTGTCCAGTGTTTTGTTTTAAAAACAGAAATGTGTCTATTAGAGATTCAATTTTGTAAATTCCATAACTTTAGTTCCACACGTCCAAATTTTGCAAACTTTATATCATTGGAATCAGTGGAACAAGCCCTAGCCAACCATGCCATTTGTTTAGTAAAAAGTTTCTGTTAAAATGTTTGTTTGTTGCAGAAACATTTGTATGCTTGTTAAGGATGTGAAAATTGTTTAAAAATGAATTTGGGGATAAAATCTTTGGCAAATGGTGTGATTTGAACCTACTGACCATAGGAAACACTTTGTGGTTTCAAAAACATATTTGGTGATGCAAAAGAATGATTCTTTGATTTAAAACCATTTCTAGTCAAATAGAAATGTGGTTTATTTATTAAAAATGGTTTTGGAAGAAAACCTATGGAAAATGTTTTGTTTTAAACTCTCTGACCCCAAACACCAATTTTTATGGTTTGAAAACATATTTGGTGAACCCTATAGATTAATGCCTTAGTAAAAATATTTCTACACCACATAAAATGATACTTTGTTTTGAAAATGGTTTTTGAAGTGAAAACTTTTGCAAATGATTTTGCCACTTGACAAAATGACCATTAGGTGTTTTCAAATGTTTATGACCCATTAGGAACCACTTTTCCAAATAAAACAAAGTTTGGCATGCTAGCATGCATTATCTTAGTTCTATGATTTTATGTGTTGTTTTGCTTGATTGGTAGTTTGAGTTTGTGCCTTGCTTGATTGATTTGTAGTGACTTGAAGAGTGTGATTGTTGCAAGGACAAGGAGTGAACCTATACCCTCTACCAAAAAGGAAAGTGATGCTTCATACTTTTTGTCCCATTACTTTCACTATGCATTAGTGATTTTCTCTAAGTAAAACTTGCATGGAATTTTGCTAAGTATAAACCTTGCTATAGGAAATCCTAGTAGATGAAACCTTAGTAGAAATTCCTAAGTCAAGATGCCTACTACTATCATGCTTAGCTTAGCTAATAGAAAACAAGGGTGGAATATATATTCACACTATGGAAAAATTTCTAAGTCTGAGGACTTGTGTTTTGTTTAATAAAACAACTAAGTTAATGAATCACCTGGGTGGAATGGTAATTGCTTGGTGGATTTTGGTTGAGTGGTTCACAAGGCCCATGTCTATGGTTGACCTTGTGTATCTCACTTGTGGATGGCCACCCAGGAACAAAGAGATTTGAGATGTCAAATGTTGAGAAGCTTCAAGTGCAGCCACTTGGCATTATGGGCTCTGCCTGGATCATATAGGTTGCAAGAACTTAGCCATATGGACAGTGGGTGGTAGAGTTTGATAGGTTGGAACGCGTCCATTTTGGTCTAAGGGAAAGCTTCTGAAAGATCTTGTCTTGGGAAACCAAGTCTTGTGGGGAAAGTGCACCACCTCTGCAGAGTGTAAAATCTAAGTACTTAGCCATGTCCCTGGTAAAGGACAATTTGAGCATCAAGACATGGAAGCAATCAAGAATCTCATCATTCAAATTTCTAAGTTAAAAACTTGTGATTTGAACAAGGGTTAAATAATCTTCAATCTTTGATTGAGAAAAATGATTTTGTCAAAGCAAAAACTGAGTATTTTCAAATGATAAGTAAAATCTATTTTGAGCAATGCAAGCCTAAGCTCCACTTAGCCAAATGCATATAGATGATAGACTCCACTATACTACCATAGTATCACTTGCCAATACAATTCAAATGTATTGACCCTTGTGGCTGTAACTTGTTATGTTGCAGGTTTGTTTGATTTAGTGAAGTGTGTTGATTACGATTACAAGTCTACAACCAACATGTCTGCCTGTGGCACTTTGAAGATGAAGGACCCCATGCTTATAGTTTTTCTACTGCAATGTATTGTAATAGCCAAATGAGCTATGTAAGATGTAATAAAATTATGTTATTCCTGGTTATAAAGTTATATTATGACCTTTATTTCTTGATATTACATCTTAACTGTGGATGCTAGCTATTGATCCAGGGACTAGCATTGTAAACACAGGGGACTCCACCTTATATTGTGTAAAGGTTGGGACACTCCCTCTACAGTGGGCCTATGAAATTAGGGTACCGCAGTTTTCCTTGGCTGGATGGGTTTGTATCGGATACCTACACGCATAAGGGTTGGTGATCTTGACAAGGTCATCTTAACAGTTAAGGACCTTGGGGCATAAAGGTTGGGCGCCTAGTTTTGACATAGAGATGTCACCCAACAACAAGAGTCATATGTGATATGATTAGCAAGTGTTGCTTATCGATTTACCTTGTCTTCTAGCAGTGATGCTCAAGCTCACTAGTCGACTTGTTAATTGTGGATCTTGAATCACTTTAGTATCAATAGAGGGATATCGATTTAAGTGGGAGTATATGCTATTAGATTGTTTAATATGTTTTACTCTTTCATGGTTACATGGCTTAGTATTTTGCATGTTTTCTATTGTAGATCAATGGCAACGAACACTGCATCACCTTTTTCTTTGCGTTCGATTCTTGACAAAGATAAACTAAATGGAACAAACTATTCGCACTGGGTCCGTAACCTGAGAATTGTTCTCAGGTCTGATAATAAGGAAACGGTTCTGGATACCCCAATCCCCGCTGAACCTGCTGATAATGCATCTGCTGCCCTAAAGAACGGCTACAAGAGAGCATGTGATGATTCTCTTGAGGTTAGCTGCCTTATGCTTGCATGCATGTAACCTGAACTCCAAAAGAAGTTTGAGGATCAGCATGCGTACGATATGATCGTGGCGCTTAAGGACATGTTCCAAGATCAGGCAAGGACTGAGAGGTACAATGTTGCCAAGTCCTTTGTCGAATGCAAGCTAGCAGAGGGAGCAGCTGTAGGCCTCCATGTGATCAAAATGGTTGGTTACAGTCAGACTTTGGAAAAGCTTGGTTTTCCACTAGGCCAAGAGTTGGCCACTGACTTCATTTTGGCGTCTCTTCCATCCAGCTATGGGAAGTTCATTTCGAACTACCATATGCATGGGGTGGAGAAGGGCCTTAATGAATTGTGTGGGATGCTTAAAACAACAGAAAGTGACATGAAGAGGTGTGCAGGGCATAGCCATGTGATGGCTGTGCAGAACAATCCTAGCTTCAAGAAAAAGGGTACTTCTTGGAAGAAGAAGGGAAAGGCTAATGATACGATCCCTAAGCCTACACACAAGCAAAAGGCTGGACCTGTAGAAGACACTGAGTGCTTCTTTTGTCATGAACATGGCCACTGGAAAAGAAACTGTAGAAAGTACCAGGCTTCTTTGAAGAAGAGTGGAAGTAAGAGTACTTCCCACTCAGGTATGCTTATTGTAAATGTTGTGGACATTCTTCTCGTTGATTCCTATGTTAACTCTTGGGTATTTGATACCGGATCGGTTGCTCATATTTGCAGTTCGATGCAGGGGCTAATAAGGACTAGAGAAGTGCAGAAAGGCGAAGTGGATTTTCGCGTCGGAAATAAAGCAAGGGTTGCTGCATTGTTCGTCGGCGTCATGCAACTTCACCTTCTGTCAAGATTTATTATGGAGTTAAATAATTGTTATTACATTCCTAGTATGGGTCGAAACATTTTATCACCTTCATGTTTGATGAGGGATGGTTATTCATTCGCGAGTACACACAATCGTTGTGTAATCTCTAAGAATGATATGTTTATGGCTAATGCTCCCATTGTGAATGGGTTATTTATTGTAAATCTTGATGATGCATCTGTTTACAATGTTAGTGCTAAAAGGCTTCGGCCTAATGATTTGAGTCCTACCTATTTATGGAATTGTCGTTTGGGGCATATAAGTGAAAAGCGCATGAAGAAGCTCCATGGTGATGGTCTTCTAACTTCGTTTGATTTTGAATCATACGAGACATGTCAGGCTTGTTTACTTGGAAAGATGACCAATTCACCTTTTTCGGGTTTACCCGAGAGAGCGACAGACTTGTTGGAACTCATACATACTGATGTATGTGGACCAATGAGCACGACAGCCAGAGGAGGATATCACTACTTCATTACTTTTACTGATGATTTCAGTAGATATGGTTATGTCTACTTAATGAGGCATAAGTCTGAAACTTTTTAAAAGTTCAAGGAGTTTCAGAGTGAAGTAGAGAATCAACGTGGAAAGAAAATAAAGGCCTTGCAATCTGATCGTGGAGGTTAATATTTGAGTCACTAATTTAGCGATCATCTTAAGAGTTGCGGAATTGTTCCACAACTTACGCCGTCCGGAATGCCTCAAAGGAACGGGGTCTCCGAATGGCGTAATCGAACTTTGTTGGACATGGTTCGATCGATGATGAGCCAGTCGGTTTTGCCATTGTCATTTTGGGGTTACGCTCTAGAAACGGCAGCTTTCACACTTAATAGGGTACCATCTAAATCCATAGTTAAGACACCATATGAGATGTGGACTGGAAAGAATCCTAGTTTGTCTTTTCTAAAGATTTGGGGTTGTGATGCTTTTGTCAAGCGACTTCAGTCGGACAAGCTAACACCCAAATCAGATAAGTGCATTTTTTTGGGATATCCGAGGGAAACCTTAGGGTATTACTTCTACAACCGAGAGCAGGGCAAAGTGTTTGTCGCTCGTAGCGTTGTTTTCCTAGAGAAAGAGTTTCTCACAAAGGGAACAAGTGGAAGGTCGGTGCGACTTGAAGAAGTTCAAGATGAGCCAGTTTGGGATGCTTCTACGAGTGATGCTGTTGTAGCAGAAAAAGTTGAGGAACCCGTGGCAACAGAAGCACCACAACCACGAATGTCGGCGAGGCTCCGCAAAGCGCGGGAATTATTATTGTTAGACAATGATGAGCCTGCGACCTATGCAGAAGCGATGGTGGACCCAGACTCTGAGAAATGGCTGATCTCCATGATATCCAAGATAGAGTCCGTGGGAGACAATCAAGTTTGGAACTTGGTTGACCTGCCTGATGGTTTTAAAGCCATCGAGTGCAAATGGATCTATAAGAAGAAGATTGATATGGATGGAAATGTTCACATCCATAAAGCTCGACTTGTTGCAAAAGTTTTTCGACAAGTTTAAGGAGTTGACTACGACGAGACTTTCTCGCCCGTAGCGATGCTTAAATCTATACGGATAATTCTAGCCATTGCTGCACATTTCGACTATGAAATATGGAAAATGGATGTCAAGACGGCTTTCCTAAATGGAATCCTAACCGAGGATGTGTATATGATGCAGCCCGAAGGTTTTGTCAATCCAAACAATGCTGGAAAGGTATGCAAACTTTTGAAGTCCATTTATGGGCTGAAGCAAGCATCTCGGAGTTGGAACATTCGATTTGATGAAGTTGTAAAGGAGTTTGGCTTCATCAAAAACGAACAAGAACCTTGTGTTTACAAGAAGGAAAGTGGGAGAGCGCTGGTATTTCTAATATTATATGTAGATGACATATTGCTGATTGGAAATGACATTCCTATGCTCGAGTCTGTTAAGACCTCATTGAAAAATAGTTTTTCGATGAAGGACTTGGGAGAAGCGGCATATATTCTGGGCATCAAGATCTATAGAGATAGATCAAAAAGGCTAATTGGATTAAGCCAGAGTACATACATTGACAAAGTGTTGAAACGGTTCAGCATGGAAAAGGCTAAGAAGGGGTTCTTGCCCATGTCTCACGGCATTAAACTCAGCAAGACTCAGTGTCCTTCGACTACTGATGAGAGAAGCGCATGAGCAAGGTTCCATATTCTTTGGCTATTGGATCCATCATGTATGCAATGGTATGTACTCGCCCAGATGTTTCCTATGCTCTAAGTGTTACGAGCAGATACCAGGCTGATCCAGGTGAAGGTCACTGGACAACGGTAAAGAACATCCTTAAGTACTTGAAAAGGACTAAGGATGTGTTCCTAGTTTATGGAGGTGAGGATGAACTCAGTGTAAAGGGTTACACAGATGCGAGTTACCTTAACGACTCAGTTGATTGGAAATCACAATCAGGTTATGTGTTTGTCATGAATGGTGGTGCTGTGAGCTGGAAAAGTTCCAAGCAAGATACGGTGACCTCTTCTTCAACAGAAGCTGAATATATTGCTGCCTCGGAGGCCGTAAAGGAAGCTGTTTGGATTAGGAATTTCCTGATCGCTCTCGGTGTTGTTCAGGGCGCGTCCAATCCCTTGGACGTTTATTGTGACAACAATGGTGCTATTGCACAAGCCAAGGAACCTAGACAGCACCAGAAGAACAAACATATTCGCATGCGTTACCATCAGATTCGTGAGTTCATTGAGGATGGTAGTGTCATGATATGCAAAATACATACGGACTCAAATGTTGCTGATCCCTTGACTAAGCCTCTCCCGCAACCCGCGCATAAAGCGCACACAAGAGCAATTGGTATTAGATACATTTTAGATTGACTCTAGTGCAAGTGGGAGACTAAAGGAAATATGCCCAAGAGGCAATCATAGAGATGATTATATTTCATATGTATCCATGAGTTATTGTAATGTTCCTTGAATATCCATATCAGGCAACTTGTATTGATTAGCAATTATGTGAATTGTTTGTGAAACTCTTTACTTGTATGGTTATTTAATAGTTGTACCTAGTCGGAGTTCATGTGAGGACACACGTGAATATTAGATTAGCACATCGATTGGTTGATGACTATGTTTCGCAAGTCATAGACATGGATATGTCAAACCATTGATGTGGACACATGTTATGAACATGGGGTTGGACTGACCCAACTTGAGACTGGCAATTAGTTGTAGCTCTCTCTCTACACATCGTGTACGTTTTGTCCTTAGACCTGAGATTGTCGCAAGTACTTGAGATGTGGATCGACATACTTTGGGGCTATCAAACGCTGCACCGTAACAGGGTAGTTATAAAGGTATCTTTTGGGTTTGTCCTGAAGCATGCTGCAAGGCATGGTCAATCAAAATGGGATTTGCCCCTCTCTACTTGAGAGAGATATATCTGGGGCCCTCGAGTGATCAGATCCAGAAATGCATGGTCGTGCTACATAAGGTTAAGAGTTAACCTAGTAAAGGGATTCTGAATCACAGTATCGAGAAAGGGAGTTCATCTTGGAGCTAGACCAAATATCATGAGGCAAAGGGAAAGACATGTACTAAACCTTGTGATGGTTCGTCCGATATGATCTTTGTATGCGTTTAGGAGTTGGCACGTCTTGCTAGAGGCCGCTACCAACTATTGGCAGAATAAGTGTATTCGTGTCATGTCTATACGTATATGAACCTATAGGGTCACACACTTAAGGGGCTGGAAGCCTAATGAGGATTGGATCCGAATTAGACCAGGCTTAGGCTACTAATGGGCTGCTAATGTAGAAGCCCACTAGGGACGCCTATATAAGAGAGGGTGGGCCGAGCTGACCAGGGTTAGACCTTAGAACATTCCACCCAGCCGCCACACCTCTCGCCTGTGTTGCACGCACGGACCTATAAGTCCGGCGTCTGACGCTTCCATCCCGCATGTGTGGATACCTCGGAGGTGCTGCATCTGTGGCACTTGGACGAGCCGCGCAAGGGGAGATTCTCGTGGGACGAGGACAAGAAGGAGACGTGGAACGTCTGCACTTCCTCGACGTGCTTCATCGATTACGCAACTACGCGTCTAGTGGTAATCCCGTGATCTATGACAACAGTAATCCTGGTATACACGTGTAGGGGTCCCAACCTAATAAGGTTGATCCCTCCTGTGTTTTACAATGCTAGTCCCTGGATCAATAGCTAGCATCCACAGTTTAGATGTAATATCAATAAACAAGGGTCATAATATAACTTTATAACCAGGAATAACATAATTTTATTACATCAAACATAGCTCATTAGGCTATTACATTACATTGCAGCGGAATAAATATAGTCATGGGTCCTTCATCTTCAAAGTGCCACAGGCAGGTGTTGGTTGTAGACTTTGTAATCCTAAACAATCAATCTTCACTAAAATCAATCAAACCTGCAACATACAAGTTACAGCCACAAAGGGTCAATACATTTTGAATTGTATTGGCAAGTGATACTATGGTAGTATAGTGGAATCTATCATCTATATGCATTTGGCTAAGTGGAGTTTGAGGCTTGCATTGCTCAAAATAGATTTTTCCTTAACATTTGAAAATACTAAGTTTTTGTTTGACAAAATCATTTTTCCTCAATCAAAGATTTCAAGATCCTTGTACCAAGCCATCTCTCCATCAATGATTGAAGAATTCAAACAACCCTTGTTCAAACCACAAGATTTTAATTTAGAAATTTGAATGATGAGATTCTTGATTGCTTCCATGTCTTGATGCTCAAATTGTCCTTTACCAGGGACATGGCTAAGTACTTAGGTTTTATACTCTGCAGAGGTGGTGCACTTTACCCACAAGACTTGGTTTCCCAAGACAAGATCTTTCAGAAGCCTTCCCTTAGACCAAAATGGACGCGCTCCAACCTATCAAACACTACCACCCACTGTCCATATGGCTAAGTTCTTGCAACCTATATGATCATGGCAGAGCCCATATTGCCAAGTGGTTGCACTTGAAGCTTCTCAACATTTGACATCTCAAATCTCTTTGTTTCCTGGGTGGCATTCCACAAGTGAGATACACAATCCAAGTCCATGGCCTTGTGAACCACTCAACCATTCTCCACCAAGCTATTCCATTCCACCCAGGTGGTTCATTAACTTAGTTGTTTTATTAGACAAAATCACAAGTCCTTAGACTTAGAATATTTTTCCATAGTGTGAATATATATTCCACCCATGTTTTCTATTAGCTAGGCTAAGCTTGGTAGTAATAGGGAACTTATCTTATGAAATCCTACTAAGGATTCATCTACTAGGTTTTCCTATAGCAAGATCTATACTTAGCAAAATCCATGCAAGTTTTAGTTAGCAAAATCACTAATGCATATTGAAAGTAATGGGATAGAAAGTATGAAGCATCACTTGCCTTTTTGGTAGGGAATGGTGGTTCACTCCTTGATCTTGTTAGTCTCACACTTCACTACAAGTCAATCAAGCAAACACTAATTCAATTTACATTCCAAACCAATAATCACTCAAACAAATTCACACACACAAAACAATGGAAACCAATTCATGCATGGGAGCATGTACAAGATAGTTTTATTTTGCAAAGGGGTCTCTATGGGGTTTCTAAACTTTGTAAGATCCAATTTGGTCATTTACCAAAGTGGCAAAGTCATTAGCAAAAGGTTTCACTTTAAAAACTATTTTCAAAACAAAGTGTTATTTTATGTGGTGTAGAAATATTTTTATTAAGGCATTAGCCTATAGGGTTCACCAAATGAGTTTATATTGCAAAACTTGGTGTTTTGGTCAGTAGGTTTGGTCCAAAACATTTTCTCAAGGTTTTCTATTTAAAACCATTTTCATAAACAAAACAATAGTTTTGTTTGGCTAGAAATGGACTAAACTAATTAATCCATCCTAAATCTTTCAAAAATCATTTTTAATACCAAGGGTTGGTTCCTAGGGTCAGTAAGGTCACAATAAACCATTTTGCAAAGGTTTTATTCCAAAAATCATTTTTAAATAATTTTTATACTCTAAACAAGCTCACACAAGTTTCTGCAAATTCAAACAAGCTAACAGATACTATTTGTCAAACTAAGGCCATGGTTGGCTAGGTCTTGTTCTCCTGATTTCATTGATATAAAATTTTTCAAATTTGGACGTGTGGTTTGAAAGTTATAGGGTTTTCAAAATGGCTTTTAAATCTGGTTTCTAATTTCTGTTTTAATCAGAACAGGGACACGCGTCGAGCCGTGATTGGCCGATACCGATTCGTCTGGATCGCGTGCTGCAGCGCGTTGGATTAAGTCATATCGTGCGGCCCTGATCGCGTACCCTTTCGCGTTTAAGTGAATCTTTCGCAGCCAATGGATCTGCATCTAACGGTCGCTGCGCGTTTGACCTAAAAGGAGCGGCGCTAACGGCGGCTGTGCGGCGGCGATGGGCAGACGGCGGCGGCGTTGGCGAGGCAGGAAGCGAGGAAGAGGGGGAGGATGCTCACCGGGTTCGTGGAGCGATGCTGATGCTCAACGTGGGACTGGTCCGTCGAGGGGCGCACGGGGACGGGCAGGATTTCTCGCCGGAGTAGTGGACGGCGACGGACGGTTCTGTCCACGGTCGAAGACGAGGCTGTGGTCCACGAGAAGACAAATGGAGGACGGGGTTAGTTGCGCAAGACCATGGCAAGGATGTGTGCATGAACGGAAAGGGTCGGGGTGGTCTGGAATTACCGGAGGAGTTCGTCGGAGGCGAGACAGACGGCGGCGCTCAGAAGTTTGTCATAGCCGAGGTTCTGGGGCGCCCGCGGTCAAATGGGTGGTACGGTAAGATGCGCAAGGGTGCGGTGAGTGTCCTCGTGTGTTCGGGGAGGCAGGAGGTGGTGTGGCTCGGCCGTATTCGTCGATGGAAGCTCGTCGGAGACGAAGCTGTTCGAGGACAAATTGCGATGGACTGGAGGCGTGCTCGGGGAAGGAAACAGAGGGGAACGAGAGAGGAGTCACTGGCGTTTAAGTGTGTGTGGTCAGGGGGCGTTAATCGCACGGCATTGAAGCGAATTGACGAGGCAATCAATCGGCAGTAAACGGCGAGGAACGGGTCGCTGCGGGTGGAGAAGAAGAACAGGGGAGTGGGGTCCTCTGTCAGTGAGAAAAGGAGAGAAAGGGGGAGGTCCACTTGTCAGGGGCTTTGTGGGTTGTTTCAGCGGTGAGGAAAACGGTTCGGGGAGGGAGAATAGGAGCTGGGCTGGACTGGGCTGGTCTGGGCTGCTGTTGGGCCACTTTGTTGGGCTGGTATGTTTCTTCTATTTTTTTTCTGTCTATTTGTTTTATTCTTTTCTAATTCTTTTTCTGTTTTGAAATTCAAACAATCAAACACATTCAATAGATTCAAACAATCATCAAGCTTTTCAAATATGAATTTGGTTCTGCTTAACATCATAATTCACATTCCAAAATAAAATATTATTTTAAATCTTTTTAGGTTCCATTTATTAATTAAATAAATGGATCATTAGTTAAATAAAATAGGGTTTGTTTCATTAATAAAATCTTTATTTGAAACCTAAATATTTTCAAACCAAATCAGTAGGTTTAATTTGGGAAGTATATAATATTTGGAAATTTGTTTTAAAACAAAATAACCTTTTATTTTAGTGTCCATTATTAATTAAATGTAATAGACTTTCATTATTAAATCAATTAGGATTTGTTTTATTGAGATATTTATTTTGAAATCTAAAATAAAGTTAAAACACTTTAGTAGGTTTTAATTATGAATATCAAATATTTGAGAAAACTTATTTTAAGTATTTTAATAAGTTTTGATGTTTCCATTAAATTGGTAAGACCTTTTATTTTAAAAGAGTTTGGATATTAATTCCCTTATTATTTTATTTAAGAAATCCTTTATTATTTTTAATTAAACCTTTGCTATTTTATTTAAAATAAAATGTTTTAATTCAAAAGCTTGGCCAAGTTTTATTTTGGTTTTATAAAATAATCTTTATTTATAAATCCATCTTTTCTTTTGAATACCAAATCTTTTAT
The DNA here is from genome assembly GCA_916181665.1 of Avena sativa. NCBI lineage: Eukaryota > Viridiplantae > Streptophyta > Magnoliopsida > Poales > Poaceae > Avena > Avena sativa. Next base: position 142,558,521 of record OV702285.1, on the reverse strand, counting down.
TTTAAAAGATCCAAAATAGTAATTCCAAAACATTTTTAATTTCCTTTATTAAATGTTTATCTTTATGAATCCCTTTGGGATTTTATTTAATTCAAATGGGTTTGAAGTTCCAATTGAATTCAAAAAGTTTCTTCTGGCTCTGAAAATCAAACAAAGTTTTATTTTATTAATTTATTTTCACATTACAAGATTTGGAAAATCTTGGGATGTGACAACACGGTAGAATTTTTTTGATTTGAGCTAGTGGAGCCTACTCGTATCCCTTCAAACCAATCACGCTAAGAATGACACGAATGTCCTTAGAGTTCAAAGCAATAATAATTGCTAGGAACCTTACATGTCCGCATTATTATGCACGCCATCACCCACGAGCGCGAAAGCTCGAGGAAGAGTGGGTAAAGATGTGTAAGAGCATCACTTCATTAAGGGTTCATGAAACTCAACATGACATTTTAGTATAAAAGAGTGTGATACTTCAAGATAGAACAGAAAGAAGCTAATCAATGTAACACCCTCAGAATCGGCCCTATGCAAGTCTTAGCGAATCCCGCCAAACCCGCATAGAAACGATTCAAAGGTGCCCACCAGGCACTTTCATGCGGGTGGAAAACGAAGTAATACCATTACACAATAGTCCACGATGGAACCCACAGAACAGATATATACAACAATGACTCAAAGAGTCAAGAATACAGATATACAGTACAAAGATCCAAATCACCTTGAAAACGATACAGCATCTGAGTACGGACAAGATGCAAATTGAGCTAAGAGCCCTGAAGAATAACCAATGGCGTCCATAACCCTGCCCAAGCCAAGCCGGAAGGGTAACCCTGCTAACAACATCGATCTCAAAGCCTGCTTAAAAAAAAGGGGTGCCGACAAAGGGCAAAGGAAAAAAGAGAGCGGTCAGTACTGAGGCATGTACACGGCGAGACTAGAATTCGGCGGTCCTCGCCTACATAGGTATGGTGGGCTGAAGCGGCAGCGCATCATGCACTAAACAACCAATAGAGACTCAATACAGCTGGCGGCTATTAGATAGGGATAAGAAAGACCTATTCGGATCCAACCTGATTCTAACACCAAACATACCCATCCTGGTATTCCCCCTCGATACCAACCGAGAAAGTCAACCGAGGAACTCACACAGTTGGCAGTTTTATTCCTTTCACTATAGTTGCGACAATTATGAGTCATGCTGATATAATAAGTAGTGGGCAGTTTTAATTAACCATTCCGTTATAGTAGCAGTAGTACTTATTAGTTAGATACATATAGCATGAGGTATCCCAAAACCCAGCAGTTGTTGGTACTTTTATTTAGCCATTCCATTGTAGTTGCAATACTTACTAGTCAGATACAATGGTAATAGGTGACAACCCAAACCAGCAATTGTTGGCACTTTTATTTAGCCATTCCATTATAGTGAAGCTGATTACTAGTCATTATAAATTCAAATTTATAGCACTACTTTAGTTATAGTTGTCTATGATCAAGATACTGTGCTCCAAGTCGTCCATAACCGCGGACACGGCTTTCAGAAAGTTTTACCCTGCAGGGCGGCACAAATAGCAACACACGCACGATCAACCTCGAGAAAAAACAATAAAAACCCAACGAGGCACACGACAGAGCAATTGCAAGATTCATATAAATTTCAGGGGGCCACCGAACCAAACTACCCGCGACGAAGTTGGTCGGCTCCGAGACGCACCCAGAGGTTTGTGTCGACGGCTGTAAACGACTGGGAACCCGAAAGTGTGACTGGCTTGTCGATACCGCATAAACGTATCACAATTCCTAAACAGTACATGCGCTCTACGCGCAATCATAAATAAAGCAGTAAAGCATGGCATAAATACAGGATAGTAATAAAGCCCCAAACTACTTTGTGGCCCCAAGAAATAAATATGACTCAAGCTCTGGCCAGGGGGATTCATGGTCCCACATGCGAATAGTGCGAATATTCAAAGAACAGGTATCAAGTACTCGGGGTCCTACGGGACACAAGTGGACGGTTAAAAACCAAATAACATCTATTGCCCACCTGTGCCTCTGCATTATTTACCTACTTAAATTTTTAGTTATTAAACGGTAATATAAGTTATAATCATCTCCAACATTAAACATAAGGCATTACTCCAACAACTGTGGAACATCGACGGCACGACGCAACACCTGCGCAAGCAACTACGACTCGCAAGGCTGTCTATCTACCAAACAACAGGTAATAGGATGTGTCCAAGGCAATTTAATGGCTGCAAGGGATATCACGGGAACAAAAACTAGAGCATCGCATCACAGATAGAAATAGACCAACAGGAGGAAATAAAGACTATAAAAGTAGGATAGGTAGAAAGAGGGAGAATGCTCGCCTGAAAACATTGCTGAAGGTTCATCCAAAGATCGGGTCGACACTCGCATCAACTCATCGGTCTAATCCGTGAAGAATCAAAGCATTAGCAGAAACACCGGATGCAATACTTAATACTACGGCAGAAGATCGGACATGATGCATGTATGATGTATGACATGGCAAAGGTGCGATATAATTAGGCCATATTAAGCGGAACCAGGGTCATGCAATTAATTAGATGGTTCATGTTGTTTAGATACCCCGCAATTTAAATGTTGTATTAACAAGGCAAAATAGGTCACCGGTTCGCTACACAAATTTAAATGGAGACAAACTAAGACTAGAATAGTCCATATATGATCTCCATATTTAATTATGAGGTGAATCGGCATAGTGCCCCCAAACCACACAATGCATGCAAGTATGAACAATTTTATATGCAACAATTTATATAGATTGCATTTATAAAAAATAAAGGTCTCAGATAGGGGTCACACTTCTCGGATCGAAGATCTTGGGGTTCACCGAGGGTTCGGTTCGGCCTCGACGGGATCGGCGTTCCATGTAGATAACCTTCGGGTTTGGGATCTCGGCACCTTCAGTTCCGTGTAGAAGTGCTCGGTGATCCGTGAGGAAGAGCTTGGGGCCTCCAGGTCCAAGGTATGGGTCTCGGCGTTTGGATCCGGGGAGAACATCATCGCGCTCCGTGATGAAGAATCCTGATTGGAGCCACACATCTTCGATGCATCTCATTCTTCGGTCACGAAGATCTTGTCTTCATACTTTGGTGGTAGGTCGTGATCATCGAGGTCCAACTTGGGTCTGCAGCCAATATCACACGCATATACACAACATAAACAAAACCGGGCACAAAGACATGGTCGATACACTGCTAATGTAAGCAGAGACACGCACACGATGGCTACAGACGGAACACCTGAGACGAGCCTCACATGTGAAGCAGAAACGGTTCTTGCAGGCGACGATGTGGTCGCAGCGGCCTTAGGTACCCGAGCTCGGGCCGGGGAAGTAGGGAACAGGGGCGACGAAGATGGAGGCAGGGTCGGCGCTGCTCGGGGAGACGGCGACAGGAGCAACGAGGGCGAGACCGACGATGAGAGGCAGCAGAGGAGGGCGGAACAGAGAGGCAGCAGCGCAGGCGGCGTGCTGGCGCGACCGGGCGCGGAGGCTAGGGACGCGAGGAGGAGGGGCCGCAGCGGCAGAGAACTCGATGGGGCCAGGGACTCCAGGGAGACGGCCTGACGGAGGTAGGCACGGAGGCGCGGGCGGGCGCGGTCGACGGCTGCTGGCCGAAGGTAGGGAGAGGTCACGCGGGGTGCAGAGAAGGCAAGGGTCACCGGGACGCGGGGAGCCGATGCATCAGGAGGCGTGGCACAGGGCTCGGGAGAGAGCAGGGCCGCGAGGCGGAGATGATTTGCGAGACGCAAGGGAGACAGGGGCTCGCGGTGGTTGGCGGTGGTGTCCTGCGCGAGGTGGGGAGGAGGAGGAAATCGCGAGGGGATTGAGGGAGGAGAGACGAGGTGGGGCGCGTGGCTCGGTCACGCGAGGGAGCGGGGCATAGGGGATCGCGGGGTGGGGCCAGGGAGCGACAGGAGCTAGGGATCGAGTACCGCGTGCGTGGTGTTGTGTGGAGGTCGGGTGGGTCGGGTCCAGAGGATGGCGGCGGGAGTGGGGAGAGGTGGGATTAGGGTTAGGTAGGTTAGGGTTTGGCCTAGTGGGTTGTAGGTGGCCTGTTGGCTGGGCCTTTGGGCCTGGCCGACTGGGCTGCCTACCCGCAAAAATAGTTTTTATTATATATTTAGTTGTAAAAATATTTTTGTAATTATTTAGACAAACAAAATATTCGGACAGACCGGATTTTGTAGTTGAAATAAAGAGGGAGGTAAATAGAAAACAAATAGGTTTTTGGAGAAATAGTTTTTTAGGTTAAAAGATGCATGATGGTGTCATGATGATGCAAAAATAAAATAACAGACATTTTCTAATAATTGTTTTTATCCGGGGTGCTACAATTCGACACCACTAACAATGGATCTCGCCCTCGAGATCCGCCTCCTGGTACCGGGAAGAAGGCCGACGATCTAAATCTTCTCGCTTCGTGTAGATCTTCGTGACACCACTAACAATAACTCCTGCCTCATCTTGAAATCTACGACACCACCAACAGGGGGTTGTGGCGCATGTTTGCCGAGAGAACACTCCGGAAAAACAAAGGACAAAGGTAGAGGTATCAAAAGATAGGGCCACCTCTAACTTCCGTGAAAAGAGGAAAAGTTACGGTGATCCACCAGTTTGATGTACAAGAGTGAACAGTAAGAGTCGGTCAGGGTGATCAGTCGATCACGTACCCAAACTATTAACTCTATACATGAATAGGAAAATCATGCAACACAACTCTCAAAATTTAGAATGAAGATCTTCATAAGCGGTATTCGGAACAAAGGGGTGATGCAAGCTCTGCATTGGATCTGATGTAGATGAGGTCATCACGTTGGAAAACACCGGAAGATACAAAAGAATTATTTTTTATGAAAATACATAACGATTAGGTTTCGCAATGGTTCCATTGGCATGAACAACACACGCTCAAGGTATACTCCAACTTCACCAATGCTCGTCCTTCTCATCTATTTTCCAACGATACGGATATCCAGCAAGGTACACATATAGATAAAGAGTTCAAGAACAAAAATATTGGATGAAGGGTACACAAAACGAGATGCAGATAACATGTTTGTAGGACCACCGTTATAAAAGGAAGGAAGCGAAACCCTGAAGGTATGACAGAAACCCAACCGCGAGAAATCCTGGACTCGAAGAAAAGATAAGAGGTAGATCCAAAACTCGCAAAGGTAAGATAAGAATAGCAGAGAGGTAAGGAGTAAAATCAGACCTAATCAGATCTATCCAACCGATTTTCCAAAATAGTTTTGACACTCTACAACGACCGTTAGCTAGGTTATCCTACAGGCTAGACCAGTGGGGTATCGTAACTGCTGAGATCTGATACCACTCTGTAACACCCTCAGAATCGGCCCTATGCAAGTCTTAGCGAATCCCGCCAAACCCGCATAGAAACGATTCAAAGGTGCCCACCAGGCACTTTCGTGCGGGTGGAAAACGAAGTAATACCATTACACAATAGTCCATGATGGAACCCACAGAACAGATATATACAACAATGACTCAAAGAGTCAAGAATACAGATATACAGTACAAAGATCCAAATCACCTTGAAAATGATACAGCGTCCGAGTACGGACAAGATGCAAATTGAGCTAAGAGCCCTGAAGAATAACCAATGGCATACATAACCCTGCCCAGGCCAAGCCGGAAGGGTAACCCTGCTAACAACGTCGATCTCAAAACCTGCTTAAACAAAAGGGGTGCCGACAAAGGGCAAAGGAGAAAAGAGAGCGGTCAGTACTGAGGCCAGTACACGGCGAGACTAGAATTCGGCGGTCCTCGCCTACATAGGTATGGTGGACTGAAGCGGCAGCGCAGCATGCACTAAACAACCTATAGAGACTCAATACAACTGGCGGCTATTAGATAGGGATAAGAAAGACCTATTCGTATCCAACCTGATTCTAACACCAAACATACCCATCCTGGTATTCCCCCTCGATACCAACCGAGAAAGTCAACCGAGGAACTCACACAGTTGGCAGTTTTATTCCTTTCATTATAGTTGCGACAATTACTAGTCAGATATAGATAGCATGAGTCATCCTGATATAATAAGCAGTGGGCAATTTTAATTAACCATTCCGTTATAGTTGTAGTACTTATTAGTCAGATACATATAGCATGAGGTATCCCAAAACCAGCAGTTGTTGGTACTTTTACTTAGCCATTCCGTTGTAGTTGCAATACTTACTAGTCAGATACAATGGTAACAGGTGACAACCCAAACCAGCAATTGTTGGCACTTTTATTTAGCCATTCCATTATAGTGAAGCTGATTACTAGTCATTATAAAGTCAAATTTATAGCACTACTTTAGTTATAGTTGTCTATAATTGAGATACTGTGCTCCAAGTCATCCATAACCGCGGACACGGCTTTCAGAAAGTTTTACCCTGCAGGGCGGCACAAATAGCAACACACGCACGATCAACCTCGAGAAAAACCAATAAAAACCCAACGAGGCATCACGATAGAGCAATTGCAAGATTCATATAAATTTCAGGGGGCCACCCCACCAAGCTACCCACGACGAAGTTGGCCGGCTCCGAGACGGACCCGGAGGTTTGTGTCGACGGCTGTAAACGACTGGGAACCCGAAAGTGTGACTGGGCTTGTCGATACCGCATAAACGTATCACAATTCCTAAAGAGTACAGGCGCTCCATGCACAATCGTAAATAAAGCAGTAAAGCATGGCATAAATACAGGATAGTAATAAATCCCCAAACTACTTTGTGGCCCCAAGAAATAAATATGACTCAAGCTCTGGCTAGGGGGATTCATGGTCCCACATGCGGATAGTGCGAATATTCAAAGAACAGGTATCAAGTACTCGGGGTCCTACGGGACACAAGTGGACGGTTAAAAACCAAATAACATCTATTGCCCACCTATGCCTCTGCATTATTTACCTACTTCAATTTTTAGTTATTAAACGGTAATTAAAGTTATAATCATCTCCAACATTAAACATAAGGCATTACTCCAACAACTATGGAACATCGACGGCGCGACGCAACACCTGCGCAAGCAACTACGACTCGCAAGGCTGTCTATCTACCAAACAACAGGTAATAGGATGTGTCCAAGGCAATTTAATGGCTGCAAGGGATATCACGGGAACGAAAACTAGAGCATTGCATCACAGATAGCAATAGATCAACAGGAGGAAATAAAGACTATAAAAGTAGGATAGGTAGAAAGAGGGAGAATGCTCGCCTGAAAACATTGCTGAAGGTTCATCCAAAGATCGGGTCGACACTCGCATCAACTCATCGGTCTAATCCGTGAAGAAGCAAAGCATTAGCAGAAACACCGGATGCAATACTTAATACTACGGCAGAAGATCGGACATGATGCATGTATGATGTATGACATGGCAAAGGTGCGATATAATTAGGCCATATTAAGCGGAACCAGGGTCCTGACAATTAATTAGATGGTTCATGTTGTTTAGATACCCCGCAATTTAAATGTTGTATTAACAAGGCAAAATAGGTCACCGGTTCGCTACACAAATTTAAATGGAGACAAACTAAGAATAGAATAGTCCATATATGATCTCCATATTTAATTATGAGGTGAATCGGCATAGTGCCCCCAAACCACACAATGCATGCAAGTATGAACAATTTTATATGCAACAATTTATATAGATTGCATTTATAAAAAATAAAGGTCTCAGATAGGGGTCATACTTCTCGGATCGAAGATCTTGGGGTTCACCGAGGGTTCGGTTCGGCCTCGACGGGATCGGCGTTCCATGTAGATAACCTTCGGGTTTGGGATCTCGGCACCTTCAGTTCCGTGTAGAAGTGCTCGGTGATCCGTGAGGAAGAGCTTGGGGCCTCCAGGTCCAAGGTATGGGTCTCGGCGTTTGGATCCGGGGAGAACATCATCGCGCTCCGTGATGAAGAATCCTGATTGGAGCCACACATCTTCGATGCATCTCATTCTTCGGTCACGAAGATCTTGTCTTCATACTTTGGTGGTAGGTCGTGATCATCGAGGGCCAACTTGGGTCTGCAGCCAATATCACACGCATATACACAACATAAACAAAACCGGGCACAAAGACATGGTCGATACACTGCTAATGTAAGCAGAGACACGCACACGATGGCTACAGACGGAACACCTGAGACGAGCCTCACATGTGAAGCAGAAACGGTTCTTGCAGGAGACGATGTGGTCGCAGCGGCCTTAGGCACCCGAGCTCGGGCCAGGGAAGCAGGGAACAGGGGCGACAAAGATGGAGGCAGGGTCGGCGCTGCTCGGGGAGACGGCGACAGGAGCAACGAGGGCGAGACCGACAATGAGAGGCAGCGGAGGAGGGCGGAACAGAGAGGCGGCAGCGCAGGCGGCGTGCTGGCGCGACCGGGCGCGGAGGCTAGGGACGCGAGGAGGAGGGGCCGCAGCGGCAGAGAACTCGATGGGGCCAGGGACTCCAGGGAGACGGCCTGACGGAGGTAGGCACGGAGGCGCGGGCGGGCGCGCTCGGCGGCTGCTGGCCGAAGTTAGGGAGAGGCCGCGCGGGGTGCAGAGAAGGCAAGGGTCACCGGACCGCGGGGAGCCGATGCATCGGGAGGCGTGGCACAGGGCTCGGGAGAGAGCAGGGCCACGAGGCGGCGATGATTTGCGAGACGCAAGGGAGACGGGGGCTCGCGGTGGTTGGCGGTGGTGTCCTGCGCGAGGTGGGGAGGAGGAGGAAATCACGAGGGGATTGAGGGAGGAGAGACGAGGTGGGGCGCGTGGCTCGGTCACACGAGGGAGCGGGGCACAGGGGATCGCGGGGTGGGGCCAGGGAGCGACAAGAGCTAGGGATCGAGTACCGCGTGCGTGGTGTCGTGTGGAGGTCGGGTGGGTCGGGTCCAGGGGATGGCGGCGGGAGTGGGGAGAGGTGGGGTTAGGGTTAGGTAGGTTAGGGTTTGGCCTAGTGGGTTGTAGGTGGCCTGTTTGCTAGGCCTTTGGGCCTAGCCGACTGGGCTGCCTCCCCGCAAAAATAATTTTTATTATATATTTAGTTGTAAAAATATTTTTGTAATTATTTAGACAAACAAAATATTCGGACAGACCGGATTTTGTAGTTTAAATAAATAGGGAGGTAAATAGAAAACAAATAGGTTTTTGGAGAAATAGTTTTTTAGGTTAAAAGATGCATGATGGTGTCATGATGATGCAAAAATAAAATAACAGACATTTTCTAATAATTGTTTTTATCCGGGGTGCTACACAGTGCCTCTTGATCTGCGAATTACAACACTTTGACCTGGTCCTAGATATGACGAGGTATTGGAGTTTGTTTCTCCTAGACATTCTGAAATGGGTTATCTTGACGGACCACAAGATTATCTTACATCGGAAGACACCGATGCACATGTACTACTTGGCTACCAACTGGTAGACAAAGGTCAGAAAACAACAAGGGGAGAAGAACATGCTCAAGATAGAATCCCGAGAGGTGGATGCATAAGTTAACAATCTTCCGAAAACCAATGCATAGAAGAGGTAAGGTGTGGCAGAGTCACGAGTATAGATGTGAGTCTCGCGAAGAGTACTCTTGTCGTGATCTATTTAGTTCCATTAAAGAACATCTACCATAGCATGTGGTAGGGAAGTCCTTTATCGTCACTGTTCAACGGCGACAATATCCACAAGCTTGAAGGATATACTAGAAGGTACTAGCCATTCTGAAGTAATGTGTGAACATTAACGACAGGGGTCACAAAAATGGATCTTGGGTTAAAGGTCAGCTTCATGTACAAGATTCACAAAACCAGAATCCAGCACATTCGGGGATCTTAAGTTCAAGTCCGAGGGTTAAAACCCAAAGAAAGAGTAACTACTACTTGAGTGACAAAGCGTACAATACAAGATAGCAATCGCAAGGTACCTTCCAAAAGAAGAAACGACTTATGAAGTACCCGAACAAATAAAAAGGAGGCACACGAGGCGAAAGGAAACTTCGAGGCCTAGAACAGAACATTGAGGAACCATCAACATCATGTTGTGGACTCATAAAATAGAGATATTATGATAGAAAGAAATCTCTCAGAAGAAACAGAACAAAGGGAAACAAGGAACACACACTACAGACTCTAGAGAACTCAACACTAGGTCAAAATGTTGAGAACCGACATGCCTGAAGAGGCACCTAAGTTTTTGAAAGATGAAACGAGATAGGAAAACTTTTCCAAATCAACACAAGGTAAGATAACACAGAGTTAGAGCGAAACTGGATAATGAGGAAAACAAGCATACCCGAGTTTTCGCACATAATTTTCATCTTTGAAAATAGTTTTCACAAACTCTAGACCCAACATCGACCAATAGAAAGGTTTCCTACAGTCGGTACTACTCTGATACCAAAAACTATGACACCCCCGGGATCAGGGCTAAACAAATCCCGGACCTCCGTCTGACATAAGCTTAACCTTGAGCTCGAGAATATCCAGTGAAGAATCGGTAGCACATCAGTGACCCTACGACACAAAATTTATTACAGCAAGCTCATAACTGAGCAGAGAACCAAATTATTAAAAGCAGAGGTCACTGACCACAAACACCAAACAACGGAAGTCAAATTATGCTATTAAGTATAGCAACTTAAAAAATGGCCTAAGAGGCCTGAAGCATAACGATGACGTCCCAGCCCATAGATTCCAGGCTGCCGGCCGGGAACCCCAAGCTACTCGTCGATGTAGTACGAAACTCGTCTTCAGGTGAACACTTACTCTGCCAAAAGTATCAACAAAGAAAGGGTGAGTACAGGGTGTAGTTCGCAAGACTTACGGCTGGTGGAGTTGTTTTGCATAAAGCCACTTTTGTTTATAAATCAAGAGGGAGAAGAAGCTCGTCTAGTCAGAGTATTTTTAAAAGGGGATAAGAGATCGACATCTCCAAAGTATTGATCATCATATTTTGATATCCACCGAATCATCATCTTCTAAACTAGGATCACCCCCTCGTACCTACGAGGAAGCATTCTTAACAAACATTAGTTGCCAAGTTTTACGATTAGGTTCATGTTCTCTATGATCTCCCATCTGTTCCCAAGTCGTCCATAACCGTGGACACAGCTTTCCGAAAGATTATTACCCTGCAGGGGTGTACAACTTTACCCACACGTACCAACCGACTCTTAATGCCAGATCATTAGCCCTCTTCCTTGGAAGGCCGACAGAGGGTGTGGTTGGACACGACCTTTACCTTGATTTCGCCGAGACCATGAGTCACGCAATAAGTATTGCTCCGCCGTAACGGGTCAAATCCCGAAGTCGGTACTTAAAGATGTGAGGCGAGGTTGGTTTACCAGGGGCGCCATCAACCCCAAGCAACCCGGTCCATGCTTCCCTACCTGTATGAATGCACCTCCTTCACCTTCTTCTTTCAATAACGTTTTCAATGAGTATGTCGAATGGAACGCCCGAACTATGTGACTCATGGAATCTACTAGGCAAGTTAGTCAATCATGGGGACCCCATTTACCCCGTATGGTTGTACGCTCGTATTGGTTCAAGAGGCAAGAACCCAGGGTCCTAAGGGTGGCGAGCATGGAACTAGAAAAACCACATCCCACCGTGGCCTCCCATACAAGCCTTAGCATGTTTAAACTCATATCACTGATCTGATCTTACCATGTTCTCCTGTCATACTAGATTATCTGCATCTGATACATCATCTGGATGGACCAGACTCTACAGCTATGCATGGCTAAGAAGGACACATATATAAGCTCTAGCAGTGCACTCACGCTAAACCTAGTTATGCTAGGAGCAGTGGATCAGGTAATATAAGCTCAAAGGGAGTAATGCAATAGATAGTATACTCTATCTATCGATAAAATACCACAGTAGAATCATATGCAACATGGCAGAATTGAAATGCTTTTGAAATCATAGGATTATATCATGGTGGGGCTATGCTTTCCTTTGCCAGTTGATAGCAGATAAGCAGATCTTTGGTAGCCTTGTACTTGACTTGATTACAGTTGGTCAAGTATTGTTCTTCGACCTTCGATCTTCAATGGTCTTGATCTCGGTCTTCGATCTCGATCTCAATATCGTATTCTACCGGGAGGAACCAAATCACCGGAAAGAAAGGGGAAACATTCAACACATGGCATCAACGCAATGCTCAATCAAGGATGATGATATGACAAGTTAAAAGTTGTTAAATGGTAACCCTAAACATGCTCGACCATTTTAAATAGGGTCCGAGAGGTACAAACCCTAAAATAGGGGATCCTCGGAATCACCTGTGGGGTTCATTTTGTTCTTCTAATTATACTTGCCATGAAAGTTGCTTATAATTGCATGATGATAGCTTAAATAGGTAGGTCTCATTTTTCTAAACATTTTGATATATTATTTGTATTTTTCTGATTTAAAATGAATTAGTTATGATTTTTACCAATTTTAATTCATTTTAAATCATTTTTGGAATATTATAAAATAATTACAATTTGGAATTACTTTTAGCATTTTATTTAATCAGAAACATTTCTGATAATGTTTATCTCACTTACAACAGGGGCCCACATGTCAACATTTATTAATTATAGAAAAACAATTACATAAAACATTTATTCAAAAGATTAAAAGAATTATGGCGTCATGCTGATGTCACCCTGACATCATCATGGCCCTGCTGCAGATCGAGCGCGGCCACGGCGATTCCGAGCGCGCATGACAACGCTGAGGCGCGCGTGGGAACGAGGAGAGCAAAGGGAGGCAGATGGTGGCTGCGCCGCCCGGTTTTGGTCACCAGAGAGCAGCCGACGACGAGCTGCTGCGGCGGTGGCCTCGGATGGACGGCGGGAGAGAGATACATAGAGGGAGGAAGACGATTGGGAGGTGCTGGAGCACCCGCGGCTCACCAGGAACGCGACAGAGGGCTCAGAAGGGCACGGGGAGGCCAGAATCAGTGGCACGCACGGCGGCCGGAGCGCGGGAGGGAGCTTTCAATTGCGGCGCCTGGGGCTTCTCCGGATTGCGTGGTTGTATGATGTGAACAAGGAGTCCACGGTGGTCACGACGGTGGCCTCAGAACGACGAGGGGTGGTCGGAAACTGCGGGGCGCCGGCGATGTTTGGGCTAGGGTTCTTCGGTCCGAGAGAAATTGGGGATAAGTGGGGATCTAGGGTTCTTTGGTCCGAGAGAAATTGGGGATAAGTGGGGATCTAGGGTTCGTCTGATGGCGCGAGGGATCTTATAGATGCTCAGGGAGGCGGTAGCGCGCATCGTGGCGCCGGCGGGGATCCTGGCGTGGCTGAACGGCGACGACAAAGACACGTAGCAGCTTCTGCTCGATGTCCTTCTGGCTGGAGGTTGAAGAAAAGGAAAATAAACGCGAAGGGGTATCGGTCCAGGGAATTGGGCCAGGTGGGCTTGGTTGGGTTCCCGGTTGGGCCAAGCTAGAGGGAGGGAAAGAGGGCTGCGGCCTGATTAGGATAGAAACCATTTTTTCTGCCTAGGTATTTTTCTATTTGCTGTTTTCAATTTATCTCCGTAAATTCCATTGTAATTCTGTTTGAATAATTTCAAAATACAAAAACTTTTGCAAACATTTAAAATACAATGGAAACCATTTATAACCATTTGGCTCCACTGTGTTTTGGTAATTTTTAAAATATTTCGAACCCATTTGAATGTTTTCAAATAGGGAGGGGAACATAGGGTTTAGGGTTTTCTGTTTCTTTTTCTTGCATGCATTTTAAGATGATGCTCATGTTATGCACAAATCAAACCCTAATTAATATTTAATGAAACTAGGGTTGTTAGAAATAATTATTACTTGGTGCCTGCATTGAGCATGAACATTATATCAGGATCATGTTTATTGCGAGATGGTTACTTGTTTAAGTCCGAGAATAATGGTTGTTTGATTTATATGAGTAATATGTTTTATGCACATGCACCCTTGATAGATGGTCTATTCTTGTTGAATCTCGATGTAGTAATACACATGTTAATAACATTGAAGCTAAACATTTGAAATTAAGCGATAACTCAACCTATATGTGGCACTATCGTCTTGGTCATATCGGAGTGAAGCGTATGAAGAAACTCCATTTCGAATCACTTGAAATATGCAAAGCATGTCTGATGGGTAAAATGACTAAGACTCCATTTTCTGGTATGATGGAGCGAGCTACGGACTTGTTGAAAATCATACATACCGATGTGTGTGGGCCTATGAGTGTAGCATTGCGCGGTGGCTATCGTTATGTTCTTACTTTCACGGATGACTTGAGTAGATATGGGTATATCTATTTCATGAAATATAAGTCCGAAACTTTCGAGAAGTTTAAGGAATTACAAAGTGAAGTGGATAATCAACGTAACAAGAAGATTAAAAGTCTACGATCTGATCGTGGAGGTGAATATCTAAGTTACGAGTTTGGCGAGCATGTGAAGAAATGCGGAATACCTTCACAATTGACACCGCCAGGAACATCACAGCGTAATGGTGTGTTCGAACATCGTAATGAACTCTCTTAGATATGGTTCGTTCTATGATGTCACTTATAGATTTACCTTTGTCATTTTGGGTTATGCACTAGAAACAACCGCATTCACTTTAAATAGGGCACCATCTAAATCCGTTGAAACGACATCTATGAATTATGGTTTGGAACGAAACCTAAATTGTCGTTCCTCAAAGTTTGGGGTTGTGAAGCTTATGTAAAGAATTTACAACCCGACAAGCTTGAACCCAAAGCGGAAAAATGCGTATTCATAGGATACCCGAAGGAAACTATTGGGTATACCTTCTATCATAGATCCCAAGGCAAAACTTCTAGAGGAGGAGTTTATCTCGAAAGAAGTGACTAGAAGGAAAGTAGTACTCGATGAGGTTGTCAAACCTTCTCTTGGATTTGAGAGTAGCGTAGCACCGAAAGAAGTTCCTATGGCGCCTACACCAATAAGAGAGGAATATAATGATAATGATCATGAAACAACAGTCAAAGTTACTACGGAACCTCGCAGGTCAACAAGGACTCGTACCACTCCCGATTGGTATGATCCTGTTATGAGTGTCATGTTGGCGGACGATACCGACGACCCTGCGACATATGAGGAAGAAATGATGAGACTAGATTCCAATAAATGGCTAGAAGCCATGAAATCCGAGATTGGATCCATGTACGAAAACCAAGTATGGACTTTGGTGGACTTACTGAATGGCCGGAAGGCTATCGAGAACAAATGGATTTTCAAGAAGAAAAAAGATGTTGATGGTAATATTACTATCTATAAAGCTCGACTTGCCGCAAAAGGGTTTCGACAAATTCAAGGAGTTGACTACGATGAGACTTTCTCATCGGTAGCAAAGCTAAAGTCTGTGAGGATTTTGTTAGCAATCACTGCATATTATGATTATGAGATATGGCAGATGGATATCAAAACGACGTTCCTCAATGGAGACATTGATGAAGAGTTGTATATGGTGCAACCCAAAGGTTTTGTCAATCGTAAAGATTCTAACAAGGTATGCAAACTTCGACGATCCATTTATGGATTAAAGCAAGCATCCCGAAGTTGGAATCAACGTTTTGATAAGGTAATCAAAAGTTTTGGTTTTATACAAACTTATGGAGAAGCTTGTAATTACAAGAAAGTGAGTGGGAGCTCTTTAGAATTCCTAGTAATATATTTGGACGACATATTGTTGATTGGGAATGATATAGAACTTCTTAAAAGTGTTAAGGATTATTTGAATAATAGTTTTTCAATGAAGGATCTTGGCGAAGCTGCATACATATTAGGCATAAAGATTTATAGAGATAGATCGAGACGCCTAATATCATTGTCACAAAGTACATATTTGGACAAAGTTCTAAAGAGGTTTGGAATGAAAGATAGCAAGAAAGTGTTCTTTCCCATGTTGCCCAATACGACCTTGAGTAAAACTCAAAGTCCTGCTACGACAAAAGATAGAGAGATAATGATTAAGACTCCCTATGCCTCATCCATAGGAACTATCATGTATGCCATGCTATGTACTAGACCCGACATTGCATATGTTGTTAGTTTAACTAGCAGATATCAAAGTGATCTAGGGGTGGATCATTGGACAGCAGTCAAAAACATCATTAAGTACTTGAGAAGAACAAATGATATGGTTCTTTCTTATGGAGGTGATGAACAACTCGTTGTTAGTGGTTACACCGATGCTAGTTGGAACACCGATCCAGATGATTCTAAATCTCAATCTGGATACATATTTACTTTGAATGGTGCAACAGTGAGCTGGAGGAGTGCAAAACAAAGCGTTGTGGCGAGATCTTCAACTGAATCAGAATACATAGCTGCTTCGGAGGCTTCACAAGAGTAGATATGGATGAAGGAGTTCATTACAGAGCTCGATGTGGTTCCTAGTGCGCTGGACCCAATGTCTATCTACTGTGATAACATGGGCGCCATAGCCAATGCGCAAGAACCAAGGTCACATAAGAAGATGAAGCATATTAAGATGCGTTTTCACGCTATTCGAGAGCATGTCCAAGATGGTGACATAAATATTTGCAAAGTACACATAGATCTGAATGTGGCGGATTCGTTGACTAAACATCTCTCGAGGGCAAAACATGACCAGCACCAAACCGCCATGGGTGTTCGGTATATTACAATGTAATCTAGATTAGCTGACTCTAGTGCAAGTGGGAGACTGTTGGAGATATGCCCTAGAGGTAATAATAAAAGTAGTTATTATGATATCTTTGTGTTTATGATAAATGTTTACATTCATGCTATAATAGTATTAATCGGAAACATTAATACTTGTGTGATTTGAAAAATTATTAGAGTCCCTAGTAAAGCCTCTTTATAATACTAGCTTGTTGATACATCGGAAACGTATCTATAATTTTTTATGCTCCATGATTGTCTAGTATCTAATTTGCTTTCTTTTGTCTTCACTTTGAGGTATTTTTATACACTTTCTGGTACTAACCTATTAACAAGATGCCACAGTGCCAGTTGCCTGTTTTCTTCTGTTTTTGGTTCCAGAAAGGCAAAAAATCAATATTCTCGGAATTGGACGGGACAAAAGCCAAAGTTATTATTTTTCCCAGACCAACATGGAACCACGAAGCAGAGACGGAGTAGGGCACCAGGGTGGCCGCACCCCCTAGGCGCGGGCAAGCCCTGGTGGCGCCTATAGGGGGTGTGGGCCCCCTGGCCCCCCACCGACCTTGACTCCTTTGCCTTTAAGAAGCCCTCGGGGAGAAAACCCTAAATCATCCATCATACTTCCAGAAAAACCTCCGTAGCACCGCCGCCACCGAAAGGGAGATTTGGGGGACAGAAAGTCTCTGTTTCGGCACCCTGCTAGGACGAGGAAGTGCCCCCGGAGCCATCTCCATCGATCTCCATCTCCATCTTCATCACCGTTGCTGATTCCCATGATGATGAGGGAGTAGTTCTTCCTCGAGGCTAAGGGCTCTGCCGGTAGCTATGTGTTCATCTCTCTCTCTATGAATGATCATGTTGTGGTCATGAGCTTTGTAATCAAGTAGATCTACCTTGCTACTCAAGTGCTTCATTAGATCTCTGCTCTCCCCATGTGTGTGTAATTGACAGCGTGCACGCCATGGTGGCACTTAGGTTTGAGTCTACATAAATACTCTTTGTGCTTTAATAGATCTATGCTTTTCCCCACGTGTGTGAAAGTGACAGCGTGCATACCGAGTGTGGCACTTTGTCTAGATTGAATATTTGTTATGAGTTATATTTGGAGTTGGATGTCTTTATGCAATTGTGGTGTTTGTTGGAACCATCTAGCGCTCAAGGGGACAGTGTGGGGTTATCTAGATTGGGGAAGGCGGACTTTGAGGAGTGCTGTTATAGCCCTACCATGGATTAGAGTATCCAACCGGAGAGTAGTTAAGAGTAGTATCATAAAGAGAAGATATTTATATGAGAGAGTGTTCACTAGTGAAAGTATGATCCCTAGGCCTTGTTTCTACACATTGAAACACCGTTTGCTACTAGATCTGTTGCATGTTTTCTTGCTTTTGTCTTTACCTCACCATCAAAGCTATTTTCTGGCACCATTACCACTTGTATTTCACTATCTCTTCGCCGAACTAGTGCACCTATACACCTGACAAGTGTATTGGGTGTGTTGGGGACACAAGATACTTCTTGTATCTTGATTGCAGGATTGCTTGAGAGGGAATACCTTTGACCACTTCCTCCCTGAGTTTGATAATCCTTGGGTAATACACTTAAGGGAAACTTGCTGCTGTTCTACAAACCTCTGCACTTGGAGGCCCAACAACTGTCTACAAGAATAGAAGTGCGTAGACATCAAGATATTTTCTGGCGCCGTTGCCGGGGAGGTAAGGTAAAAGGTACTCACACCCTCCGGTATGAGTGCTCAAAATTAAGAAACCTATGGAACTTTCTTTGCATGCTAATAGCAATGTTATTAGTGTGAATTTTTTGAACACCATTGTTACTAATGGTATGGAAATGTCTAAGCTTGGGGAAGCTAGTTTTTATGAAAAAAATATTTTTAGTTCCCTAGCTTTAGGGAAGAAAATTTGCTCTTATGATACTTTATCTCCCATATGTGGTAATTCTAATGATACTTGTGATATTCTAAATCCACATACTGAAAGTGTCCCTTTTAAAATATCTATTGAAATTGTTGAACGTGTTATGAATAATTGCTATTTTGGAGATGGAACTGTCCATCCTAGTGATCATTTACTCTTTATACATGAATTATGCGAGTTGTTCAAGTGTGCAGGTATTTCAATGGACCAAGTTAAGAGGAAGCTATTCCCTTTCTCACTTAGGGACAAAGCAAGGGAGTGGTATGTGCTACTAGATGATCCTCATCATTTGGAGTGGAAGGAACTTGAATCTCTCTTTTATTCTAAATTTTATCCTCCTCATGAAATTCATAAAGATAGGACTTATATTTATAATTTTCATCCTCATGAGGGAGAAAGTATTGCCAAAGCTTGGGGGAGATTGAAGTCACTGATGCTCAAATGTCCCATTCATGAGCTCCCCAGTAATGTTGTTATCAATAATTTTTATGTCCCATTCATACTAATGACCTTTCTAATCCAATGAGTACTGCAAACTTGTATTCTGATAACACGATCACTAATAATCAACATGATGAGCTTACATTGTTTTTATGGTGTGAAGAGTTATCAAGAAAAACTTCTTTGGTAGACATGAGTGCTTTTGGTATGAATTGCGTCCTGCATGGGTGTCATCTTTATTGTGTTGATAATTTCCACACGAATACTTACATACAAAATCTTATAAAAGATGATATTTTACCCAAATATGACAGGACTGATATGAGTTTTGTTCTTATTAATGAAGAGGAGGAATCCTCAAAAGTTTCTTATATTGTCTCTAACAATAAACCAGGGTATGTGGAGAAGCTTCCTTTCAAGACTCTCCCTCCTAAATAGGATAAGTAGAAGAAGAGGAGTAGAAGGAGAGAGGAAACATCATATTCTCCTAAGCATGTTGCTCCTATCATAGTTTTTACTGATGAGTCTGAACTAGATGATGTTCCTATGCCTGTTACCCATATTAGTGATCATGATTGGGAAAAGCACACTACTTTTGATATTGAAAATATCTTTTGCACCAATTCTAAAAATGATAATATTAATAATTGTTGTTCTACTAGTTCTATCCATGTTCCTTCCAATGATGATATGTTTCCAAATGAACACAATTGGGAAGATAGCTATTTTGTTGAATTTGCTCCCACTACAATTAATAAGAATGGCTATTCTTATGTGGAGAGTAATGATCATTTTATGCATGTGGCTCATGATAAGAATGTTTCATGTGATAGTTATATTTCTAATTTTGTTCATGTTGCTACTGAAAGTTATTATGAGAGAGGTAAATATGGTTTTATGCATCTTAAGAATATTAAGTTTCCCCTCTTTATGTTGAAAATTTTGAAGTTGCATTTGTTTTTCTTTCCTATGCTTGTTGCTTTGTGCTTTCATGACTTGTTTCTTTACAAGATTCCTATGCATAGGAAGTGGGCTAGACTTAAATATTCTTTGAATTTTCTTCTTGATGCTCTCTTTTAAATCAATTCATATTTCCTATGTGAGCATCTTTGAAACTATCATGCCTAACTTAAAGACATTAAAGAAAAGTACTTGTTAGGAGATAACCCAAGAGTTTTCTTGAGTCTTGGAAGTTATTACTTCTGTAATGACCTCTCCTTAGACTTTTTTGTTTGATTTTTGTGCCAAGAATGACCTCTAATGAGAGGGAAGTAAGATTTGGGGAGTTGTTGTCATGAAACAGATTTCTGTCCTCCACCATAAAAATTCTTGAGGAGTCTCTGTAAGTCGGATTGACCTGAAAATTTATGAATAAATCCCATATTAAGTTAGGTAACTTTCGTTAGTTCAAGACTTTTTGATTTGAGCAACATAAGGACTTCGAAAAAATCGGATTCTACCTGTTGGTCTGTTTTGATAGATTTCTGCCATTATTTGCATTTGCTTCTTATTGATTCCTTTTTGGGTTCTTTTTGGGAAAATGAGCTTTTTGAAGGAGTTGCTACAGTAACTTGTGTTTTTAGTGAAAGTTTTGTTGTTTTTAAACTAAACCTAAAGGTCTATTATCTGTTGAATACACTAATGTTGCTAATGAAGATTGTGTGAAGTTTTGTATGAAGGAAAAAAATTCTGGAGTAGAGAAAGAATGATGTAATGAGATGAATAATGGACAAAAGCTCAAGCTTGGGGATGCCACCCCGTGTCACCCCAAGAAATATTCAAGAGGTACAAGCGTCAAAGCTTGGGGATGCCCAAGGCATCCCCTTCTTCATCAATAAAAATCTCAAGTCTTCTAGACACTTCGTTTTTATTGTTTCATGCACAAGTTGTGTTGTTCTTGGAGAGTCTTAGTTTTATTTTTTGGTTTTTGTTTGCTTAGTTTGCTTGAATAAAGTTGGTTGATCACAACACACCTTTTTGGAGAGAGACACACTCTGTTTTCATTGCCTAGAACACTCTAGTTTTCACTCTTATTATTGTGTGAGTGTTCTCTTTTGCTAGCATTGTGTTTAACCTTAGTTTTCTTGAGCTTTCAGCTTAGAACTTTTTAGTTCTTCTTTGTGGATTTGTGAGACAAGCTCACTGATATTTATTGAATATTATATTTGTCAGTTGTTTCAAATAAGTTGATTGGTGTTGGAAAAGAGTAGGAAGTTTCATGCTTATAGTGGTACAAAGAGGAGCTTGCATTGACTGTGACTTAGACTTTAGCATCACATGCTAGGTGTTTTTTGACCTTATGATTAGTGATTATTTTTGTAGCATGTCTTGTTCCGAACAATTGGGATTGCTTAGTGTGCCTTGAAAGAATTATGCGTTGTTTTAGCATGCAAAAGCATAGTATTGTGGTATTCTCCTTTGATGCTTTGTTTGGGTTGACTTGGCACATGCTCACACCATGTTATGACTATGAACAAGTCACCATAGCCTCTATGATCATTTAGTCCTTGACTTGTAGTACCAGTCTATGCTTTGATTAGTAATGTTTTGTCGCTCTGCATGATTATGGCCATTATTGCTCTCTTAGTTTGTTGCTCCCAGTCTTTGCTAGCCTCCACTTGTATGAGTAAGCTCTACTCATGCTTACAACTCCCAAGAAACCAAGTTATTCCAAAGTTTCCACTATAAACTCCTATACATGGTGTGTTACACCATTCCAAAATATATTCTTGTTTTCAGCTATCTTCCAATTAAAAACTATTTTGTTATGTGAAAACTTAGTGATTAAATCCCTCACAAACCTGATGGCACACTTTATATTATTTTCCCCTAATAAACTTGAACCATTGTGTCTTCTATGTTGTATATGCTTGCACTTATACGTTGGAATTAGCAGAACCATGCTGTCATGGGGAACATTTTCAACATTGCACTTGTACTTTGTACTCAGTTGATATCATGCTCTTTTGTCTATAGATGTCACCGTTGTGAAATAAAGAGGGAACTTGTAAGTCCATGGATTTTGTATTTTGTGTTAGAGAAACGCCTGGGCCGCTAGCCTAAGCCATGCCTAATCATGGTGGAAACTTGCAGCATCACCATAGTGACATCTATGAAGCATTCTTCTTATAAAAAAGAGACATTGAGAAAAGAGGAAAGAGATAAAAAAGCACCATATTCCCATGGTAAATAAGAAGATTGCTGAGATGCTCATTGTTTGCTTGCCTTGTCATTTTGGTTATGGGATAGCTCTTGTACCATGTGTAAGGGGTACCCCGTTGGCGGTTCTCCATGATATGCAAATACTTACAATGACAAGAACTTACCGGTGACTAAAGTTGAGTAGCATGAGGTGTGGCCCTCGTATTCAAGGGACTTGAGATTTCCAACTTATACTTCATCAAGCATATACTCCATCTTTGTTCACTTTAAACTTAATCACTTCAAGATGCTTATGATAGGGGCAATGAGGGATGAAAGCTAACAAGTACCATAATTTTTGGAAGCTCTTTTTGAAACTTGAAATCCCTGCTTCCTTTATAAAAGGCCTTTCTTCCACCATTATTTTAGTCTCCACCTTCTACCTTTAGGCACCATTAAGAGAGCATAGTTGTCATTCTGTGTGCAGTGTTCCAAAAGCTTATTGATTGATGCATATTGTGATATTACTTGTTCATCTGCTACTTCTTTCTAGTCACCCTTGTGAACTTTGAAGGTGTCCTATGCATCTATTTGCTACTCTACGAGGGACAAGCTGATTGCACTATGCCATGTTTTTGTATCTGAAACAAACAAACGTTTTTCAATGCATATTATTCTGATCTTTGTTTGTAGCTTGACATGTTGCTTGCATAGTTACTATGTCCTATTGTTAGAACTCCATCTTTCATGCACATGTTTTGAGTTCTTTGATCACAGCTTTCAATGCTTGCAAATGGTTTGATCTTTATTTTGAGGGTGCATGTCACCTCAAAAATTATTCTTTTTATCACTTACCTACTCGAGGACGAGCAGGAGTTAAGCTTGGGGATGCTTGATACGTCGAAACGTATCTATAATTTTTGATGCTCCATTCTTGTTTAGTATCTACTTTGCTTTGTTTTGTCTTCACTTTGAGGTATTTTTATACACTTTCTTGTACTAACCTATTAACAAGATGCCACAGTGCTAGTTGCCTGTTTTCTTCTGTTTTTGGTTCCAGAAAGGCAGAAAATCAATATTCTCGGAATTGGTGGACAAAAGCCAAAGTTATTATTTTTCCCAGACCAACACGGAACCACGAAGCAGAGACGGAGTAGGGCACTAGGGTGCCCCCAGGCACGGGCAAGCCCTGGTGGCGCCTACAGGGGTGTGGGCCCTCTGGCCCCCCACCGACCTTGCCTCCTTCGCCTATAAGAAGCCCCCGGGGAGAAAACCCTAAATCATCCATCATACTTCCAGAAAAACCTCTGTAGCGCCGCCGCCACCAAAAGGGAGATTCGGGGGACAACGAGTATCTGTTCCGGCACCCTGCCAGGACGGGAAGTGCCCCCGAAGCCATCTCCATCGCCATATTCATCACCGTTGCTGATTCCCATGATGAGGAGGGAGTAGTTCTTCCTCGAGGCTAAGGGCTCTGCTGGTAGCTATGTGTTCATCTCTCTCTCTATGCATGATCATGTTGTGGTCATGAGCTTTGTAATCAAGTAGATCTACCTTTCTACTCAAGTGCTTCATTAGATCTCTGCTCTCCCCATGTGTGTGAAAGTGACAGCGTGCAAGCCATGGTGGCACTTAGGTTTGAGTCTACATAAATACTATGTGCTTTAATAGATCTATGCTTTTCCCCACGTGTGTGAAAGTGACAACTTGCATACCGTGTGTGGCACTTTGGCTAGATTGAATATTTGTTATGAGTTATATTTGGAGCTGGATGTCTTTATGAAATTGTGGTGTTTGTTGGAACCATCTAGCACTCAAGGTGACAGTGTGGGGTTATCTAGATTGGGGAAGGCAGACTTTGAGGAGTGTTGTTATAGCCCTACCATGGATTAGAGTATCCAACCAGAGAGTAGTTAAGAGTAGTATCATAAAGAGAAGATATTTATATGAGAGAGTGTTAACTAGTGAAAGTATGATCCCTAGGCCTTGTTTCTAAACATTGAAACACCGTTTGCTACTAGATCTGTTGCATGTTTGCTTGCTTTAGTCTTTACCTCACCATCAAAGCTATTTTCTGGCACCGTTACCACTTGTATTTCACTATCTCTTTGCCGAACTAGTGCACCTATACACCTGACAAGTGTATTGGGTGTGTTGGGGACACAAGAGGCTTCTTGTATCTTGATTGCAGGATTGCTTGAGAGGGAATACCTTTGACCACTTCCTCCCTGAGTTTCATAAACCTTGGGTAATCCACTTAAGGGAAGCTTGCTGCTATTCTACAAACCTCTGCACTTGGAGGCCCAACAACTATCTACAAGAATATAAGTGCATAGACATCACTTGTTGGTTGATAGATGATCATGGTTTCCTAATCATGAACATTGAGATGTTATTAACAACAAGATCATATCATTAGGAGAATGGTGTGATGGACATACTCCTATAGATAAGCGTAACATAAAGATCAAGTCATTTCAATAGTTTGTTTGCTATAAGATTTCTGATACATAGTAACCTAATTCCTTCGACCATGAGATCATGCTAATCACCATCACCGGAAGGATGCTTTGATGACATCAAACACCACTTCATAACTGGGTGGTTATAAAGGTGGCATTAAGTGTTCAGAAAGTATGTGTTGAGGCACATGGATCAAGAGTGGGATTTGTCCATCCATATGACAGATAGATATACTCTGGGACCTCTAGGTGGAATGTCATCCAATTAGCTTGCAAGCATGTGACTGGCTAACAAGGGATCACATACCACAGGAACGAGTAAAGAGTACTTATCGGTAATGAGGTTGAACTAGGTATGCAGAGATACGGACGATCAGACTTCAGATAAGTAAAATATCGCGAGACAAAGGGAAATTGGTATAGTATGTAAATGGTTCATTCGATTGCAAAGTAATTGTAGAAATATGTGGGAGCCATATGAATTTCCAGATTCCTCTATTGGTTATTGATCAGAGATGAGTCTCGGTCATGTCTGCATAATTCACGAACCGTAGGGAGACACACTTAAGGATTCAATGTTGTTTAGTAGATATGGAATGTAAGTAGGGATACCGAATGTTGTTTGGAGTCTCGGATGGGATCCGGGATATCACGAGGTGATCTGGAATGGTCCGGAGAATAATATTCATATAAGGAAAGTCCAATTCCGGAGTTCAGGAATGATTCCGGTGTTTTCACCGGAATGATCTAGAAGGGTCTAGAAGGTTCACCAGACCGGAAGGGGAAGGGTGAATGAATGTGTCATGACTAAGTGGAATGGTTGGATTATGTCCTAGGTCAAAGGTTTGTGCAAATAACGAGTTAAACTGAACTCCAAAATTGAAATTCAAAAGGCAAGTTTGAAAAGTCAATCTGGGACAATGTTTCCTGGTGGAGGAAGGAGAGAATCCTTCTCTCCCTCCACCACAAGCCTAGAGGGAGAGGGAGTTGGGGAAGGATTCAAACTCCCATCTCCCTAGATGCCCCTCCCTCTCATAAATAGAGGGGAGGGGGTTGCCTCTCCACACAACACCACCACCACCCAATCCCGCGCCGCCGCCGCCCTAGCCGTCACCGGCTCCACCTCCTCCTCTTCGGCTTCTAAACCCTAGATTACCGGGGAAACCCTAATACTCCACCATAACCCGCTCCGGCTTAGGCGAAGCCCTACGGGATCTTCCCTCTACTTCCGACATCAGCTGTCATGCTGCCGGAATCGCGAGGAGAGAACTACAACCTCCACTATCTGCTGGAACAAGGGAGAGGAAGGTCTTCATCGAGTACCGAATGTGTGACTGACAGCGGAAGCACTGCCAGAACGCAGCGCCGGAAGGATCGTCTATGCGATCTTGAGATCGGCAAGTTAACGACTACATCACCAACGAGAATCTGCTCTCGTTAACTGCTTTGGAATCTTCGAGTGTGAGTACTCTAATAGACTCGTTGCTATAATCTAGTAGATATATCTTGGATTGTGTGTCTTCATGCGGTAGAATTTTTTTGTTTTCCATGCTACAAACCCCTACAATAGCCCTGAGCCTAGTGTGTGTGGTTTGTCGGCAAACCATTGGCAAGCGTTTCACTTCTGGATGATGTCCTTGGCGTCACGCATCGCGGTTGGCCAGTAATAGCCATCTTGCAAAGCCTTGGCGACTAGGGCGCGACTGCCAGCATGGTGGCCAAAGATGCCTTCATGGATGTCGAGGAGGATGCTCTTCCCATCACTGTTGGTGACGCATCGCTGGAGTACCTCGGTGATGCTTCACTTGTATAGCTCGTCGTTGATGATGGTGAAGGCTTTTGAACGGCGAGCGATCAGTCTGGCGTCCGTCGGGTCGTCAGGCAGTTTCTTGCTCAATAGATACCTAACATATGGTTGAGTCCATGTTTACTCGATCGACAGAACTTGCATGAGGATCACCATCTCGACGTCCATATCTAGTTCTGCAGGTGCCTCCGTTTTCTCGGGTGGCGCAGCCTCGAGTGTCCCGCGGCATCGGCTGTGCCCTTGGGAATTTTGTGCTTGATAGACTGCTCGGAAATTTGTTTGAGGAACATGCCCGGTGGTACTGGAGTGTAGGTGGATCAATGTTGGCGAGCTTGTCGGCCTCCTCGTTGCTTTCCTGGCCGACATGCCGGAGTTCGCAGCCATCAAAGTCTCCTTCGAGTGAGTTGTAGAGGTCATGGTAGGCGATCATGTTGTCGCCGACGGCGTTTCACTGGTTCATTGTCTGCTGGACGACGAGGTTGGAGTCTCCATAGATGACTATTCATGTGGCGCCACAGACTTTTGTCATCCGCATATCGTGGATCAGCGCCTTGTATTCGTCTTCGTTTTTGGATGCGCGGAACCTCATCCGCAGCACATATATCATCTTATCCCCTTGGGGGATGTCAAGATTACTTCGGCTCTGGCTCCTTCCCCCATTTGGATCCATCAAAGTGCATTGTCCAGAGGTGAGACATGTCTGGGGTGTTTGGGAATTGCAGTTCCATCCAGTGGACGAAGAAGTCAAGAATCACCTGCGACTCGATGGAGGTGCGCCGCTCGTAGATGATGTCCCATGGGGACAACTCGATGCCCTAGAGGGCCACTCGCTCTATTTCCTCGGGGTTATTGAGGATGTGTTATAGTGGTGCATCATTGACGACCACTATCCGGTGCTCCTGGAAGTAGTGACGCAGCCAACGTGCAGTCATAAACACACTGTATTGTAACATCCCTAAAATCATGATTTCAAAGTTTGCATATCACTCATGCATGCATATAGATTTGAGATCATATTCAAACTCATTTCAGGAAAACAAAAGCACTTGATGCTATGATTTTATGTGAGCAGATTTAATTCAAATGGCCATCACCATTTGAAAGCTTGAAAGTTTAGGAACCTAGATGCTTACCTTCATTGTTGAAAAGTTTGTGTGTAGAATTTGGACCAAAGTTTTCAACTTAGAAATAATTTCAAAACCCCTTTTTAAAACATTTGCAAATCAGATGCAAAGTCTCTGATTATTTTAAATCCAAGCTTGAACCAGCCTATACAAAGTAACCCCATGGGTTTTGACCTATTTCTGAGACCAATTCACCACTACAAAACCTCAGAAAGATTTGAATTCAAATTGAACTTGAAACCATTTGAAAACCTATCCAGAAAATCGAAATAGAAAAGGAAAAGGAGTAAACAAAAGAAAAAGGCCGCGCGCCAGGGATCTAGCCCAACAACGAATCAAGCCCAACAAGCCCACCTGGGGCATTTCCTTTCTTCTCTCACGCGCAAGCGCACTCCTTCAGTCACTGACAGCCAGACCCCACGCCCCCTCTGTCTATTTCATCGACCAGCGGGCCCCGTCCACGTCGTCTTCGTCTTCCCCCTGAATCCGTGCATGATCTCCGCCGCTGGCTGTTGCAGCACTGATACCGCGAGCTTAATTAGCATTGATGCGACGAGCGTTTCTGTCGAGCCTCGGGCTATAAGATCTCCCCCTCCTCGCGACCATTTCCCCCCAATCAATTTTGCCTTCAAGCCACGAGGCTGCCCACGACTCGCACGACTTCACCGTTGTTCCGACGACTGCGCCGGCGAATTCCGGTGAGTTCCGAGCTCCCCTCTGCCTCTCATTCATGCTATCTTGTTCAGTGAGTCTCTGCGCACCTACTGACACACCCCATTTGCCTCCGCATGAACCGTAGCTCCAGCAACGTCGACGACTGGCCGCCACCGTCTTCGGCTTCAACTCCGACGACCTCCAGTGGTAAGTCCAGACCGCTCCAAGCCTTGTCTTTCACACACACGTTTTCTCCGTGATCTTCTGCATCTGACCACGCCCTTTGTTTTCCTTCTAGTGATCGACAACCTCGCCAACGACGACGACTGACCGTGCCGACGTCTGTCTCTACTCCGACGAGCAATTATCGCCGTATCTGCGCGCCCCTTGACAAACCAGAGCCACCTCGAGCTTCAGCACGCCACCGCGGTCCTGGTAAGAGCCTTCTTGCTTCCCCGGACGACATAGAGCGCCGGCACCACCGTAGTCAGACGCGCCGCCGCCGGTCAATTCCGCTAGCGCCGCCCGTTTCTGGTTAATAGATTGTAGCCGTCAGATCTGGATCCTACGCATAGAAACAGTTCACTTAACGAAGGGGTATGGAAAAATCTGAGCCGCGCAACGTTAGTTAGATCCAACGGCACAGGAGGGTGATCCGGTGCGAACCGGTACACACCAGTTATAACGCGACGCGTGTCTAGGGTTAGTTCAAAAACAGAATTCAAAATCAGATTTGGATCAAATTTTCAATTGGCTATAACTTTTGATTCCCACGTTGGAATTTTGCAAACTTTATACCGTTGGATTCAGTGAGTCAAGACCTTTCTGAATATCCAATGTGTTTAACAAATAGTAACTGTTAAAATGACTTTATATACAGAAACATGTTTAGGTATACTTTGTGCATAGTTTTTGTTTAGAAAATGGTTTTAGGACTTAATAAGTTTGGTTAGCAAACTTTTTGACTTGTTATGTTTCTGTTTCATGCACTTGCTTGGCAGAGTTTTATAAAAATCATCACTTAGCATTTTCTTGCATGCATGCATTCATATTTTTGCTTGTATATGAATTGTATGTAATTGTGTGCTACAAAATTTTTGTGTAGATTTTGCTAGTGACTGTGATTGTGAAGAGTGCCACTCTCCCCATTACCAAGGCAAGTGATATTTCATGAATATTTCATTCCTATATTTTTGTACTAGCGTTAGATATTTTGCTAGGTCTTGCATGCTACCCTTGCCAAATAAAAGATTGGGAAATCCTATGTAGTTAGAATGGTAGAATTGCTAGGAATTTTCCTAAGTTAAGTTACCATGCCATGCTTAGCCTAGCTACTAGCAAACAAGGGTTGGTATAATCTATTCATGCTATAATGACTATATTTCTAAGTCATGAGACTTATGTTTTCTTAATAAAACCACTAAGTCAATAAACCTCCTGGGTGGAATGGAAAGATTGGTTTATGTTGAGTGGTTACACAAGGCCATGGACTTGGCTTGTGTATCTCACTTGTGGTATGCCACCCAGGCACAAAGGGATTTGGAGTCCAAGTGTTGAGAAAGCTTACAGTGCAACCACTTGGCATTATGGGCTCTGCCTTGATCATATAGGTTGCTAGAACTTAGTCACTTGGACATTTGGTGGTAGTGGGAATGATAGGTTGGAGCGCGTCCATTTGACTAAGGAAAGGCTTCTGAAAGGTCCTGTCTTGGGAAACCAAGTCTGGTGGGGAAAGTGCACAACCTCTGCAGATGGAAAACCTAAGTACTTAGCCAAGTCCATGGAAATGGAAAACTTGAGCATCAAGACTTGGAAGCCACAAGAATCTCATCACTCCAACTTCTAAGTAAAACTTGTGGGTGAACAAGGGTGAAGGACCCCAATGTCTATTGGTGGTTTCTTGGGAAAGTTTTTGACAAAGAAAAACTTAGTGATTTCAACTAATAGGGAAAACCTATTTTCAAGCAAAGCAAGCCAAGCTACACTTAGCCAAAATGCATATAGTAATATAGTCCACTTAAAAATTTACTAAGGTATCACTTGCCAATACTATTCCAAAGTATTGACCCACTGTGGCTGTAACTTGTGATGTTGCAGGTTACTCCGATGATGAGTAGGAGTCATGAGTCTACACTCAACATGCTTGCCTGTGGCACATGAAGATGAGGACTTGTGTTTATTTGCTTATTCCATAAACTCTTGTATTAGGCCTTTGGCCCTGAGTTGTAAAAGACTATGTTTTATCTCTAGAATGAATGTAATAAACGACCTTTGTATCTGTGTACTTCATCTTAAACTGTGGATTCTAGCATTGATCCAGGGACTAGCATTGCAATCACAGGGATCCTTTCCTTTACAAAGGAGGGATCTTACAGATGGTATCATAGCACTGTGTTGCCTGTAGGATTATGATCCCTAGGATTGGAAAACCACTAAGGAAAAATTTCTTTTCAACTACTTCTACACTTGTCTATTCTTCTCGTAAACTTTTCTAATCTTCTCATTCTCATCTCTATTTGTAGATGAACTCCATCAACGAAGCCGTGAAGAAAGGGCCACTCATGACCATGACCTTGGAGTGTGAAACTGAGTTTCCCAAGATTCTCAAGGACCTCATGGTGGCAATGGAAGCACATGGTGCAGCTGTTTACAAAAGCTTCCCAGTGATGGATGAAGGAGTGGAGTATTGGTGGGTACAACTTCACTTGTACAAAAACAAGGAAGACAACCACAAAGAAAGAGGATTCTGCATGTATACCAACATTGTGATGCACACCACATTCTTTGAGTCAGCAAGAGAAGCAGCTTGGAGGACTATCAAAGAACTAAGTGCTAGAGTCAAGTGCAGAATGCTCAACCTCCAAAAAGACTTAGAGAAAGAGAAGGAGCTTACCCAAGAGTTGGAAGCCACCAACCAAAAATTAAGGGGAGATATTATAGACTTAGTGATGGAATCATGTGAACAAGATAGGTGGATTGCCTCTAGGAACATTGTGATAGCCACCAGATCCAGTGAGATAGGATTGTGAGCACACTTCGTTAGTTGGACCACCACCTACCACCTTATTTTCCAAAATGATACCTTGAATAAGTTTGGACCTTGATTGATGTAATGGATTCATGTATGCATGACTTTGTGATTTTGTGTTCCAAGGATGTATATGTGATGTTGTCTTTGTTTATCTTAAATAGTGTAGTTCTAACTTTTCTATCTTATAAATAGATTCCTATTACCATCAGCACTGTGGAGGAGTTCCAGGTTACCCGTTTTGGCCCTCGTATCGTCGAGCTTACCACTTTGCTCGATCTCCCTCTTCCCACCATCATGGTGCACCCACTCACCAAGTTCGAGAGGAAGGACCTCTGGGGCTTCAAGGTGAACCAGCCCGGACGCCAGACAGAGCCTACTACAGAGGCCATCGTCTTCAAGCTGATGCACGAAGACAGGGAGAGAGGCATGGAGGTAGTCATGCAGGACCTGATAGGACGTCTGTTAGGCCGTCACTCCCGACAGGTTAGAGGCACCCACTTCCACGTCTTCGGAAGACGTGATGATGATGGAGAGTCCATCGACTTTGAGGACGACTCGAGGGACGTAGCAGAGCCGATACGCCTTTATCTCCAGGACTTAGAGTCTCTTATCCGGCACGTGGACACGGACAGGACCAACGTCATGCTCAGCAATGACGAGCTCCAAGTGCAGCTTCGCGAGAAGGACAAGCTTTTCGCACAGCAGGATGAGATAGTCAAGGAAATGGAGACGAAGTTCGAGGCCCAGGACCGCAAGTTCAAGAGTCAGGAGAAACGCGTCCAGGATAGGAACAAGAAGATCCGGGACATGACTGAGGAACTGAAGTCCAAGGATTTCGAGCTAGAGCAGCAGCAGATGGTGATCGAGAGGCTTCGCTCCCAGAAGAGGGCTCTCAAGGCCAAGATCGATTCCTTGACCACTACTATTGAGGAGAACAAGACCGCGATGGAGAACGCAGGTCTTACCTTTGTCGAGGAGGAGATTGATGCTGATGAGTAGACTTGACTAATCGTTTATCTTTCATTATCGTACTTGTTATTCTTGAACTTGTTATTGGACCATCCGTGTAGGGGGTCCCAACCTTAGATAAGATTGATCCCTCCTTTGTTTACAATGCTAGTCCCTGGATCAATAGCTAGCATCCACAGTTTAGATGTAATATCAAGAAACAAGGGTCATAATATAACTTTATAACCAGGAATAACATAATTTTATTACATCAAACATAGCTCATTAGGCTATTACATTACATTGCAGCGGAATAAATATAGTCATGGGTCCTTCATCTTCAAAGTGCCACAGGCAGATGTTGGTTGTAGACTTTGTAATCCTAAACAATCAATCTTCACTAAAATCAATCAAACCTGCAACATACAAGTTACAGCCACAAAGGGTCAATACATTTGAATTGTATTGGCAAGTGATACTATATTTGTATAGTGGAGTCTATCATCTATATGCATTTGGCTAAGTGGAGTTGAGGCTTGCATTGCTCAAAATATATTTTTCCTTAACATTTTGAAAATACTAAGTTTTTTTTTGTTTGACAAAATCATTTCCCTCAATCAAAGATTTCAAGATCCTTGTACCAAGCCATCTCTCCATCAATGATTGAAGAATTCAAACAACCCTTGTTCAAACCACAAGTTTTAATTTAGAAATTGGAATGATGAGATTCTTGATTGCTTCCATGTCTTGATGCTCAAATTGTCCTTTACCAGGGACATGGCTAAGTACTTAGATTTTTACACTCTGCAGAGGTGGTGCACTTTCCCCACAAGACTTGGTTTCCCAAGACAAGATCTTTCAGAAGCCTTCCCTTAGACCAAAATGGACGCGCTCCAACCTATCAAACACTACCACCCACTGTCCATATGGCTAAGTTCTTGCAACCTATATGATCATGGCAGAGCCCATATTGCCAAGTGGTTGCACTTGAAGCTTCTCAACATTTGACATCTCAAATCCCTTTGTTTCCTGGGTGGCATTCCACAAGTGAGATACACAATCCAAGTCCATGGCATTGTGAACCACTCAACCATTCTCCACCAAGCTATTCCATTCCACCCAGGTGATTCATTAACTTAGTTGTTTTATTAGATAAAATCACAAGTCCTTAGACTTAGAATATTTTTCCATAGTGTGAATATATATTCCACCCTTGTTTTCTATTAGCTAGGCTAAGCTTGGTAGTAGTAGGAATCTCTAACTTATGAAAAATCCTACTAAGGATTCATCTACTAGGTTTTCCTATAGCAAGATCTATACTTAGTAAAATCCATGCAAGTTTTATCTAGAGAAAAATCACTAATGCCTAGTGAAAGTAATAGGATAAAAAGTATGAAGCATCACTTGCCTTTTTGGTAGAGTATAGGTTCACTTCTTGATCTTTGCAACAATCACACTCTTCAAGTCACTACAAATCAATCAAGCAAGGCACAAACTCAATCTACCAATCAAGCAAAACAACACACATAAATAACAAAGTCAAAGAAATGCATGCAAGCATGCCAAGCTTCGTTTTGTTTGAAAAGTGGTTCCTAGTGGGTCATAGACATTTGGGTACATCTAATGGTCATTTCCTAAAGTGGCCAAGTCATTTGCAAAAAGGTTTCACTTTAAAACCATTTTCAAAACAAAGTGTTATTTTATGTGGTGTAGAAATATTTTTACTAAGGCATTAGCCTATAGGGTTCACCAAATGAGTTGCTATTGCAAAACTTGGTGTTTTGGTCAGTAGGTTTGGTCCAAAACATTTCCTTGAAGTTTTCTTTTCATAAACATTTTTATAACAAAAACCATTCTTTTTATTTGGCTAGAAAATGACTAAGTCAAGTAATTCAACCTAAATTTCACCAAAATCATTTTTAACACCAAAGGTTGGTTCCTAGGGTCAGTAAGGTCACAAAAAACCAATTGGCAAAGGTTTGATCTCAAAAATTCATTTTTAAATGATTTTTCTAATGTTAGCAAGCACACAAAAGAATCTGCAAAATCAAACAAGCTAACAGATACTATTTGTCAAACTAAGGCCATGGCTGGCTAGGGTTTGTTCTCCTGAATCCATTTATATAAAATTTGCCAAATTTGGACGTGTGGTTTGAAAGTTACAAAGGTTTCAAAATGGCTTTTAAATCTGGTTTCTAATTCTGTTTTAATCAGAACAGGGACACGCGTCGAGCCGTGATTGGCCGATACCGGTTCGTCCGGATCGCGTACTGCGGAGCGTTGGATTTAATTTAGATCGAGCGGCTCAGAGCTAGCGTACCCTTTCAGTTAAGTGGATCTATCGTGACGCTGCGATCTAGATCGGACGGTTCTCAGTGCCCCGACCATAAGCGGGCGGCGCTGGGCTCTGACGCGCGGCGGCGGCGGCTTGTCAGTGGTGTCGCCGGCGTTACAGGAAGCGAGAAGGAGGGAGAGGATGTTCACCTTGTTCGCAGATGCCTGGGAAAGCTCAAGGAGGCACTGGCTGGTGAAGGGGCGCACTATGCTGGCTTGAATCTCTCGCCGGAGTTCGTGTCCGCGTCGGCTTCTCTGTTCTTCGTCGGAGGCGACGACACAAGTCACGGAAAAGCAAGATAACCGTTGCGTTAGATGCGTACAGGGTTGGTGATCGTGTGTGCTTCAACGAGACAGAATGGGGTGGTCAGATATTACCTGGAGGACTCGCCGGAAAAGTAACAGACGACGGCGGCGTGTAGGTGGAGTTGCTGTCGACGTTTTGGAGCGCCCGCAGGTGAATGGGTGGTATGAACAGATGCGTCTGGATGCGTGGAGTATGTGTGCTAGGTCGACGAGGCAAGGGGAGGCGTGTGGCAGCCGGAATCGGTAGTGGAAGTCGTCGGAGACAGAGGAAGCTCTAGGTCGAATTGTGGCAGCCTCGGGGCGGAGAAGGAGTGGTGACAGAGGGGAATGGAGGAGAGGGCGTGGGCGATTAAGACAGCGTGACTGCCGCGAGGGATTAATGCTGCAATAAGGCGCATTCAATCGAGGAAGCAATGGCAGCAACGGTGGCGAGGGGAGGAAGAAACAGTCGCGGGGTGGAGAAGGAGAACAGTGGAAAGGGGTCCACTGGTCAGTGGGAAAAGAAACGAGGGGGAAGGTCCACCAGTCATCGGTTCTGTGGGTAAGAAAATTGGTGCCAAACGTTTTCCTCGGGGAAAGAGGCTGGGCTGTTGCTGGGCCTATTGGGCTGCCTGGGTTGGGTCTGTCCTTTTCCATATTTTTTTTCTGCCTGTTTGTTTTATCCTTTTCTATTTCTATTTTCTGATTTGATTTTCAAACAATTGTTCACACATTCAAACAACACTCAAATTAATTCAAACAAACACTCAACTTTACTCTGAATTTGGTTCTGTTTTTCAACATAATCCAAATCTCAAAACAACATAACAATTTTATTCTTTTTAAGATCCATTCTTTAATTTAAATAAATGGATATTTTAGTTATTTAATAATATAGGGTTTGTTTTAATTGATATAATCTTCATTTAAAATCCAAACACTTTCAAATCTAAAACAGTAGGTTTATTTGGAAATAAATAATATTTTGAAAACTTGTTTAAAATAATATAATCCTTTTACTTTAGGGTCCATTAATAATTAAATAAAATGGGTCTTAGTTATGAAATCAAATAGAGTTTGATTTTATTAATAAAATCTTTATTTGAAACCTAAATATTTTCAAAACCAAATCAATAGGTTTTATTTGGAAATACTAAATACTTGGAAACTTGTTTTAAAACAAAATAACATTTTATTTTAGAGTCCATTATTAATTAATATAATAGACTTTCATTATTAGGTCAACTTGGGTTTGTTTTATTGAGTTATTTATTTTTGAAATCTAAAATAAAGTCAAAACACTTTAGTAGGTTTTATTAGAGAATATAAATCACTTGGGAAACCCATTTAAAATAATTTATTAAGTTTTGATGTTTTAATTAAAATGGTGAACCCTTTTATTTTAAAAGAGTTTGGATATTAATTCCTTGTTATTTTATTTAAGCAAAACTTTATTATTTTTAAATAACCTTTGCTATTTTATTTAAAACAAAATGTTTTAATTCCCAAAGCTTGGCCAAGTTTTAATTTGGCTTTATAAAATAATCCTTATTTGTAAAACTTCTATTTCATTTGAAAACAAATCTTTTCATTTAATTGTTTCAAAATAGTATTTCCAAATGTTTTTATTTTCCTTTTATTAAATGTTTATCTTTTTAAATCCCTTTAGGTTTATTTTAATTCAAATGGGTTTGAAGTTCCAATTGAATTCAAAAAGTTTCTTCTGGCTCTGAAAATCAAACAAAGTTTTATTTTGTTCATTTATTTTCACATTACAAGATTTGGAAAATCTTGGGATGTGACAGGCTACCGCCCTTAAAATAAATCTCGTCCCGAGATTTGGGAAGGCTAGGGTTACAAGCAAGTTCAAAACAACTAGGGTACTACCACCCTTAAAAATTTTCAAACAAAAATTACATATTGGCCTTCTTGGGATTCTAGGAAAAATCTCTCTAAGCAAACAGTTGCATGTGTCCTTGGTTTCTTTACTTGACTCATGGGCCAAGGTTGAGATCCTTCATAGACTTGTTTAACTTGTTCTCCATCCTTTCTGGACAATTGTTTGCATAGTGGCCTAGTTCCTTGCATTTGAAACATGTGACAAGGCTGAGATCTCTCATAGGCTGGTTTATCTTATGCTTCATCTTTTCTGGACAGTAGTTTGCATAATGTCCTAACTCTTTGCAGTGTTTGCACATCACTTGGCTAAAATCCTTCCTTATCTTGGGTTTCACTATCTTTTGTTTGCTTTCTTGGCTCTTCTTCTTTTCTGGGCATTCATTGGCATAGTGTCCCATCTCTTTGCATTTGAAACATTGCACTTGTGTAATATCCTTCTTGCTAGTGTTGGGGAATTTCTTCTTCATCTTGGGTCTCTCCAAAGCTAGGAGTTCTTCTAGTTCATGTTCTTCATGAGTGGGAGATCTTTCTCTCTTCTTGAGGCATTGATCTTCATGTTTCTTGGATGCATGATCCTTGTCTCTAGAACTATTGTTGGCTTGGGTTCCTTCTAGAATAGCTTCTTTGTCATCCTTGTTGTCATTAGCTCTTTGGAAAAAGTTTTCTCTCATGTTGATCATTTGAGTAACTAATCCTTGCAACAATTGGGACTGGAGTTTCAAAATCCTTTGTATGGCTGGGTCTAGTCCATTGTTGTTGGCTAATAGCTGAGTTGTCTCTTGGCTCAACTGGTTTTGGGTTACTATAAGTTCTCTCATGTTGTCCTCTTGGTTGTGGTTGTCATCAACCTTGATGTTGGAGTTTCTTGGAGTAGTCATCTGTTTGGGTTTGATAGGAGATTAGAATAGGAAAAATATTTCTAAGGAATTATTTCTAATCACACACATCATAATTCACACAAGCAATGTTCAAGCAATCATAAACAATCATTTCACTCAAACAACAAAGTTCAAGCACATACTTAGGCAATAAAAATATTTTTGTTACACCACATAAGTTGGTGGTTTTGACTTAACTATAAATGGTGGTCCATCTATATGGTTCACTTGTGATCTTCCTTCTTTCTTGGTTTCTTCCTCTTACTTGGGATCATGGTTTCCTTGAGAAAAACTCTTGATTACAATAACTTCTAGTGATGTGATCTTCTTCTAACTTTTGCATTCCCTCAGTCTCTAAATCTTGAGCAAGCTTTCCTTGTCTTACTTGTAGTCCTTAGTGTTATCCAAGTGGGAGGTCCTTGGTGTATATGCTAAAGATGTTGAAGTCATTAGAGTTGAATAAGTTGAAGTCATTAGAGTTGAAGAAGTTGAAGAAGTCCTTTGCACATGGTGTAGTCTTTGGTCATGGGGTTGGCTTTTCCATCAAGTTGAAGTAGAAGAGATGTAGAGTTGAAACCAAAATGGTTGAGGAAAGAGTTTACAAGTGTTTTTGTAAATAAGTTTTGGATCAAAATATAACTCCTATTTTTCTAAGGGTTTTTGTCCAATCCTAGGTTTACAATTCCTACAGGCAACACAATGCTCTGATACCATCTGTAGGGGGTCCCAACCTTAGATAAGATTGATCCCTCCTGTGTTTACAATGCTAGTCCCTGGATCAATAGCTAGCATCCACAGTTTAGATGTAATATCAAGAAACAAGGGTCATAATATAACTTTATAACCAGGAATAACATAATTTTATTACATCAAACATAGCTCATTAGGCTATTACATTACATTGCAGCGGAATAAATATAGTCATGGGTCCTTCATCTTCAAAGTGCCACAGGCAGATGTTGGTTGTAGACTTTGTAATCCTAAACAATCAATCTTCACTAAAATCAATCAAACCTGCAACATACAAGTTACAGCCACAAAGGGTCAATACATTTGAATTGTATTGGCAAGTGATACTATATTTGTATAGTGGAGTCTATCATCTATATGCATTTGGCTAAGTGGAGTTGAGGCTTGCATTGCTCAAAATATATTTTTCCTTAACATTTTGAAAATACTAAGTTTTTTTTTGTTTGACAAAATCATTTCCCTCAATCAAAGATTTCAAGATCCTTGTACCAAGCCATCTCTCCATCAATGATTGAAGAATTCAAACAACCCTTGTTCAAACCACAAGTTTTAATTTAGAAATTGGAATGATGAGATTCTTGATTGCTTCCATGTCTTGATGCTCAAATTGTCCTTTACCAGGGACATGGCTAAGTACTTAGATTTTTACACTCTGCAGAGGTGGTGCACTTTCCCCACAAGACTTGGTTTCCCAAGACAAGATCTTTCAGAAGCCTTCCCTTAGACCAAAATGGACGCGCTCCAACCTATCAAACACTACCACCCACTGTCCATATGGCTAAGTTCTTGCAACCTATATGATCATGGCAGAGCCCATATTGCCAAGTGGTTGCACTTGAAGCTTCTCAACATTTGACATCTCAAATCCCTTTGTTTCCTGGGTGGCATTCCACAAGTGAGATACACAATCCAAGTCCATGGCATTGTGAACCACTCAACCATTCTCCACCAAGCTATTCCATTCCACCCAGGTGATTCATTAACTTAGTTGTTTTATTAGACAAAATCACAAGTCCTTAGACTTAGAATATTTTTCCATAGTGTGAATATATATTCCACCCATGTTTTCTATTAGCTAGGCTGAGCTTGGTAGTAGTAGGAATCTCTAACTTATGAAAAATCCTACTAAGGATTCATCTACTAGGTTTTCCTATAGCAAGATCTATACTTATTAAAATCCATGCAAGTTTTATCTAGAGAAAAATCACTAATGCCTAGTGAAAGTAATAGGATAAAAAGTATGAAGCATCACTTGCCTTTTTGGTAGAGTATAGGTTCACTTCTTGATCTTTGCAACAATCACACTCTTCAAGTCACTACAAATCAATCAAGCAAGGCACAAACTCAATCTACCAATCAAGCAAAACAACACACATAAATAACAAAGTCAAAGAAATGCATGCAAGCATGCCAAGCTTTGTTTTGTTTGAAAAGTGGTTCCTAGTGGGTCATAGACATTTGGGTACATCTAATGGTCATTTCCTAAAGTGGCCAAGTCATTTGCAAAAAGGTTTCACTTTAAAACCATTTTCAAAACAAAGTGTTATTTTATGTGGTGTAGAAATATTTTTACTAAGGCATTAGCCTATAGGGTTCACCAAATGAGTTGCTATTGCAAAACTTGGTGTTTTGGTCAGTAGGTTTGGTCCAAAACATTTCCTTGAAGTTTTCTTTTCATAAACATTTTTATAACAAAAACCATTCTTTTTATTTGGCTAGAAAATGACTAAGTCAAGTAATTCAACCTAAATTTCACCAAAATCATTTTTAACACCAAAGGTTGGTTCCTAGGGTCAGTAAGGTCACAAAAAACCAATTGGCAAAGGTTTGATCTCAAAATTCATTTTTAAATGATTTTTCTAATGTTAGCAAGCACACAAAAGAATCTGCAAAATCAAACAAGCTAACGGATACTATTTGTCAAACTACGGCCATGGCTGGCTAGGGTTTGTTCTCCTGAATCCATTTATATAAAATTTGCCAAATTTGGACGTGTGGTTTGAAAGTTGCAAAGGTTTCAAAATGGCTTTTAAATCTGGTTTCTAATTCTGTTTTAATCAGAACAGGGACACGCGTCGAGCCGTGATTGGCCGATACCGGTTCGTCCGGATCGCGTACTGCGGAGCGTTGGATTTAATTTAGATCGAGCGGCTCAGAGCTAGCGTACCCTTTCAGTTAAGTGGATCTATCGTGACGCTGCGATCTAGATCGGACGGTTCTCAGTGCCCCGACCATAAGCGGGCGGCGCTGGGCTCTGACGCGCGGCGGCGGCGGCTTGTCAGTGGTGTCGCCGGCGTTACAGGAAGCGAGAAGGAGGGAGAGGATGTTCACCTTGTTCGCAGATGCCTGGGGAAGCTCAAGGAGGCACTGGCTGGTGAAGGGGCGCACTATGCTGGCTTGAATCTCTCGCCGGAGTTCGTGTCCGCGTCGGCTTCTCTGTTCTTCGTCGGAGGCGACGACACAAGTCACGGAAAAGCAAGATAACCGTTGCGTTAGATGCGTACAGGGTTGGTGATCGTGTGTGCTTCAACGAGACAGAATGGGGTGGTCAGATATTACCTGGAGGACTCGCCGGAAAAGTAACAGACGACGGCGGCGTGTAGGTGGAGTTGCTGTCGACGTTTTGGAGCGCCCGCAGGTGAATGGGTGGTATGAACAGATGCGTCTGGATGCGTGGAGTATGTGTGCTAGGTCGACGAGGCAAGGGGAGGCGTGTGGCAGCCGGAATCGGTAGTGGAAGTCGTCGGAGACAGAGGAAGCTCTGGATCGAATTGTGGCAGCCTCGGGGCGGAGAAGGAGTGGTGACAGAGGGGAATGGAGGAGAGGGCGTGGGCGATTAAGACAGCATGACTGCCGCGAGGGATTAATGCTGCAATAAGGCGCATTCAATCGAGGAAGCAATGGCAGCAACAGTGGCGAGGGGAGGAAGAAACAGTCGCGGGGTGGAGAAGGAGAACAGTGGAAAGGGGTCCACTGGTCAGTGGGAAAAGAAACGAGGGGGAAGGTCCACCAGTCATCGGTTCTGTGGGTAAGAAAATTGGTGCCAAACGTTTTCCTCGGGGAAAGAGGCTGGGCTGTTGCTGGGCCTATTGGGCTGCCTGGGTTGGGTCTGTCCTTTTCCATATTTTTTTTCTGCCTGTTTGTTTTATCCTTTTCTATTTCTATTTTCTGATTTGATTTTCAAACAATTGTTCACACATTCAAACAACACTCAAATTAATTCAAACAAACACTCAACTTTACTCTGAATTTGGTTCTGTTTTTCAACATAATCCAAATCTCAAAACAACATAACAATTTTATTCTTTTTAAGATCCATTCTTTAATTTAAATAAATGGATATTTTAGTTATTTAATAATATAGGGTTTGTTTTAATTGATATAATCTTCATTTAAAATCCAAACACTTTCAAATCTAAAACAGTAGGTTTATTTGGAAATAAATAATATTTTGAAAACTTGTTTAAAATAATATAATCCTTTTACTTTAGGGTCCATTAATAATTAAATAAAATGGGTCTTAGTTATGAAATCAAATAGAGTTTGATTTTATTAATAAAATCTTTATTTGAAACCTAAATATTTTCAAAACCAATCAATAGGTTTTATTTGGAAATACTAAATACTTGGAAACTTGTTTTAAAACAAAATAACATTTTATTTTAGAGTCCATTATTAATTAATATAATAGACTTTCATTATTAGGTCAACTTGGGTTTGTTTTATTGAGTTATTTATTTTTGAAATCTAAAATAAAGTCAAAACACTTTAGTAGGTTTTATTAGAGAATATAAATCACTTGGGAAACCCATTTAAAATAATTTATTAAGTTTTGATGTTTTAATTAAAATGGTGAACCCTTTTATTTTAAAAGAGTTTGGATATTAATTCCTTGTTATTTTATTTAAGCAAAACTTTATTATTTTTAAATAACCTTTGCTATTTTATTTAAAACAAAATGTTTTAATTCCCAAAGCTTGGCCAAGTTTTAATTTGGCTTTATAAAATAATCCTTATTTGTAAAACTTCTATTTCATTTGAAAACAAATCTTTTCATTTAATTGTTTCAAAATAGTATTTCCAAATGTTTTTATTTTCCTTTTATTAAATGTTTATCTTTTTAAATCCCTTTAGGTTTATTTTAATTCAAATGGGTTTGAAGTTCCAATTGAATTCAAAAAGTTTCTTCTGGCTCTGAAAATCAAACAAAGTTTTATTTTGTTCATTTATTTTCACATTACAAGATTTGGAAAATCTTGGGATGTGACAATCCGACATGTGGATGGCTTGCCACTTGTGTGTTTTACTTCATGAACTTGTTATTTGGT
The DNA here is from genome assembly GCA_916181665.1 of Avena sativa. NCBI lineage: Eukaryota > Viridiplantae > Streptophyta > Magnoliopsida > Poales > Poaceae > Avena > Avena sativa. Next base: position 142,515,805 of record OV702285.1, on the reverse strand, counting down.
TGTTGAACTTTTATTCTTGTGTTGCATGCTATGTGTTTGCTTGTGATGTACTGTGCATAAAACATCTAAGGGTATCTCATTCTTATCTCTATTTGAACAAACCACAGATGCCTCCCCGTCGCGCAAATCCCAACCCCAACAACATCACTCCAGAAATGCAACAGATGATGAATGCTCAGACGCAGCTTATGCAGATGATGACAACATTCATCCAAAACCAGAATAACAACAACAACAACAACAACCCCAATAACAACAACAACAATAACAATAACAACAACAACAACCCTCCGGGTTTTGATATGCTCACCAGATTTCTGCGCTTGAGGCCAGCTAAGTTCTCGGGGACAACTGATCCCATGGTGGCCAATGATTGGCTACGTTCCGTGAACAAGGACTTAGTGACCGTGGGCTGCACAGACGCTGAAAAGGTCAGATTCGCAGCGCATCTGTTGGAAGGGCCAGCCGCCACATGGTGGGACAACTTCCAAATCACCACTCCTTTGGATGAAGTGACTTGGGCTATCTTTGAAGATGGCTTTCGCACTTCTCATATCTCATCAGGAATGATGAGCCTGAAAAAGAAGGAGTTTCACAACCTGAAGCAGCGCCACCGCAGCGTGGCTGAATACATAGAAGAGTTCAACAATCTGGCGCGCTATGCACCGGATGAGGTTGACACAGATGCCAAAAGAAAGGAAAAGTTTCTGGAAGGCTTGAATGATGAGTTAAACTTGCAGTTGTCTGTGGCATATGTTCCAACTTATCAGTCTCTGTGTGACAAGGCTGCTATTTTGGAGAATAAAATGAAGCAAGTCGAGAGTAGGAAGAGGAAACACTCCGACAAACACAGCTCGGGGTCGTCTCACAAACGATCTCACTATGATGACAGTGGAAGCTCAGGATCCCATAAGAATGGGAAATTCAACAAACACCACAACCACAACCGTCATGACAGCAAGAATCACCGCAGTCATGATAATGACAAGTACAAGAACCACAAGAGTGGACATAAGAACCACCACAGTGGGAATGGTAGTGGAAGTGGAGGTCAGCCTGCAAAAAAGGACATCAGTCAGGTTGAGTGCTTCAAATGCAAGAAACTGGGGCATTATGCTAACGAGTGCCCTGAGAAGAAGGTTGAAGGACCTAACAAGCCCAATCCTTTTCAGAAAGGACAGGTTAACCACATCAATGTGGAGGAGGTCTATGAGGAGCCTGATGCTGTTGCTGGTAAGTTCAGACTCAATTCCATTCCAGCATTTGTACTCTTTGACACTGGTGCATCTCATTCATTCATATCAAAAGCATTTGTTGATAGAAATGGGTTTGCATCTGAAAACATTGGGTGTCCAATAAAAGTTAGTTCTCCGGGTGGAGATATGATAGTAAGTCTTGGATGCCGGGATCTTGTCATAGAGTTTGGAAAGCATAAGTTTCCAGTGAGCCTGATAATCCTAGATTCCCAAGGACTAGACGTAATATTGGGAATGGATTGGATGGCTAAGTATGAAGGAGTACTAGATTGTGCTAATCGTACTGTTGCACTCACAACCCCAGAAGGAAAAAGAATAAAATTCAGGTCAAACTTTGAATCCAAAGGAAGTAAGCTGAATTCTCTTAAGGGGGTTAGCATGGACAGTGTGCCAATTGTGTGTGAGTATCCGGATGTATTTCCGGAAGAATTACCAGGAATGCCACCGGATAGAGATGTGGAGTTTCTGATAGATTTGGTACCAGGTTCTAGACCAATAGCTAAGAGGCCATACAAAATGTCAGTTGATGAACTGAAAGAGCTCAAGAAGCAACTAGGAGAACAGTTGCAGAAAGGATTTATCCAACCAAGTTCTTCATCTTGGGGAGCCCCAGTGTTGTTCGTGGAGAAGAAAGATAGAAGCCAAAGGTTATGCATAGATTACCGTTAACTCAACGAGGTAACTATCAAGAACAAATATCCTTTGCCTAGAATCAATGACTTGTTTGATCAGCTAGAGGGAGCATGTGTGTTCTCAAATATTGATCTCCGGTCAGGCTATTTTCAACTTAAGGTAAGAGAGCAAGACATACCTAAAACAGCATTCACCACAAGGTATGGATTATACGAGTATACCGTAATGCCTTTTGGCTTAACCAATGCTCCAGCATACTTCATGAATATGATGAACAAGGTGTTCATGGAATTCCTTGACAAGTTTGTTGTCGTTTTCATCGATGACATCTTAGTCTACTCCAAGAGCAAAGAAGAACATGAGGGACACTTGCGTTTGATACTTGAAAAATTAAGAGAGCATAAACTTTATGCCAAATTCAGCAAGTGTGAGTTTTGGTTAGAGGAAGTTGGTTTTCTTGGTCATGTTATGACAAAGGATGGTGTGGCAGTTGATCCTGCTAAAGTTTCAGCTGTGACAGAATGGGAATCTCCCAAGAATGTGAAAGAAGTTCGTAGTTTCCTCGGCTTAGCAGGTTACTACAGAAGGTTCATTGAAAATTTCTCAAAGGTTGCTAAGCCAATGACTGAATTGTTAAAGAAGGACAAGAAATTTGCTTGGTCTGAAGGTTGTGAAGTCAGCTTTCAGGAATTAAAGAAGAGACTTGTGACAGCACCGGTTCTATGTCTGCCAGATTTGGAAAAGGATTTCCATGTATATTGTGATGCGTCACATCAAGGTTTGGGTGCCGTACTTATGCAAGACGGTAAAGTTGTGGCCTATGCCTCGAGACAACTCAAAACTCATGAAGTAAACTATCCTACTCATGATTTGGAGTTAGCCTCTGTCGTCCATGCGCTCAAAACATGGAGACATTACCTTTTGGGTAAGCGTTGTGAAGTGTTCACGGGCCACAAAAGTTTGAAGTACATCTTCACCCAAAAGGAAATCAATATGAGACAAAGAAGATGGTTGTCACATCCCAAGATTTTCCAAATCTTGTTATGTGAAAATAAATGAATGAAATAAAACTTTGTTTGATTTTCAAGGCCAGAAGAAACTTTTTGAATTTAATTGGAACTTCAAATCAATTTGGATCAAATAAAATCCTAAAGGGATTCATAAAGTTAAACATTTATTAAAGGAAGTTAAAATGTTTTGGAATTACTATTTTGGATCTTTTAATAAAAGATTTTGTTTTCAAATGAAAAGGTGGATTTATAAATAAAGATTATTTTATAAAGCCAAATTAAAACATTGGACAAGCTTTGGATTTAAAATTTTTTGTTTTGAATAAAAATAGTAAAGGTTTATCTAAATAAATTAATAAGGATTTAATATCCAAATTTATCTAAATAAAAGGTTTTACTATTTTTAATTAAAAACACCAAAACTTATTAAGTTATTTTAAATAAGTTTTTCAAATATTTTATATTCTCAAATAAAAACCTACTGAATGGTTTTGGTACTATTTTAGTTTCAAAATAAAGATTTAATAAAACAAATCCTATTTGATTTCATAATGAAGGTCTATTGTATTTAATTGATAATGGAACCTTAAATAAAAGGTTAATTTGTTTTAAACAAGTTTCCAAGTATTCAATATTTTCAAATAAAACCTACTGATTTGGTTTTGAAAATATTTGGATTTCAAATGAGGAGTTTATTAAATAAATCCAACCATATTTGATTAAATAACTATGGTATATTTTATTTAATTATTAAATAGATCCTAAAATGAATAAAAATATTATTTTATTTTGAGATTTGGTTTATGTTGAAAAACAGAACCAAAAAATCATTATAAGTTTGAATTGTTTGAATGGTTTGAGTGAATGAATAATTGATTCAAATTCAAAACAGAAAAATAGAAATAGAAAAGGAAAAAGAATTCAGAAGAAAAAAAATATGAAATGGATCTGGCCCAACTGCCCCAGCCCAACAGCCCACTTAGCCCACCTGCCCCTCTCCCCCGGACCGTTTTTCTTCACCCCAGAAGCAACCCACGCAGACACCGACTGGTGGACCCCTCCCCCACTCTTTTCCCCACTGACCAGCGGACCCCACTCCTCCTGTTCTTCTTTCCCACCCGCACGACCTGTTCTCTCTCCTTCGCCGGCCGTTGCAGGCTTTGATTCGCGGCTTGAATTCGCCATAACACGGCCACCTTAACTCGCAGCGATCAAGCACCTTTAAACGCCAGCGCATCCTCTCCGTTTTCCCCCTGTCACCCCGCAGTAGCACGCCCCCAGGCCGCCTCAATTCCTCCCCGAGCCCCTCTGTTCCGACGACCTTCCTCGTCGAATTCCGGCCAAGTGTCACCGCCCCTTGCCTCCCTATGCAACCTAGCAACTTCCCCACTCCCGGGCGCACCTCCCAGCACTTTTAGTTCGACCGCGGGCGCCCCGGACCGTCGACTACGACAAGCTCCCGACGCCGCCGCGTTTGTCTTCTTCACCGACGACGTCCACAGGTAGTATTCGACCACCCCGCGCCTCCTCTTCACGCTCGCTTCATCGCAATGACTTTGCGCATCTAACGCACCCTCTACCTTGCTTCAGCACGCACTGCAGCCTCGCCCTCGACCACGGCCATGCGCAACCGACGCCAGCTGGAACTCCGGCGAGCAATCCACCTCGCTCCCGTATGCCCCTCGACGAGATACTGACACGTTGAGCTTCCCCAGGCGTCTACGAGCACGGTGAGCCATCCCACTCCTCCTCTAGCTCCCTGTATCAACAGAACCGTCGCGAGCAGAGCCGCGCCGCCAGTCGCCGCCGCGCAGCGCCGCCAGTTGCTGGTCAAGCGGCTATGCGTCGTTGGATTGTCATCCAGTGGCTGAGATTAGATTAGGTCGAAGGGGTATGCGTTGATCAGAGCCGCACAGATTCCTTTTAATCCAACGGTCTGCAGCTGTGCGATCCACACGAACCGGTACCGACCAATCACGGTGCGCCGCGTGTCCCTGTTCTGATTAAAAACAGAATTAGAAACCAGATTTAAAAGCCATTTTCAAACCTCTGTAACTTTCAAACCACACGTCCAAATATTACAAATTTTATATCAATGGATTCAGGAGAGCAAGACCTAGCCAACCATGCCCTTGGTTTAGTAAATAGTATCTGTTAACTTGTTTGAATTTGCAGAAACATTTGTATGCTTATTTAGAGTATTAAAATTATTTAAAAATGATTCTTGGATTAAAACCTTTGCAAAATGGTTTGTTGTGACCTTACTGACCCTAGGAACCAACCCTTGGTATTAAAAATGATTTTGGTAAGATTTAGGTTGGATTACTTGACTTAGCCATTTTCTAGCCAAATAAAGAGAATGGTTTTTGTTATAAAGATGTTTATGGAAAGAAAACTTTAAGAAAATGGTTTGATCAAACCCACTGACCCAAAACACCAAGTTTTGCAAATTAGCAACTCATTTGGTGAACAACTTAAGAGTTTTGCCTTAATAAAAACATTTTCACCACATGAAATGATGAATGGATTTAAAAATAGTTTTTGGACAAAACCCTCTTGCTAATGACTTTGCCACTTTGGTAAATGACCAATTTGGATCTTACAAAGTTTAGAAACCCAATAGAGACCCTCTTTGCAAAATAAAACTATCTTGTGCATGCTCCCATGCATGAACTGATTTCCATTGTCTTGTGTGTGTGAATTTGTTTGAGTGATTATTGGTTTGGAATGTAAATTGAATTGGTGTTGCTTGATTGACTTGTAGTGAAGTGTGAGACTAGCAAGATCAAGGAGTGAACTACCATTCCCTACCAAAAAGGCAAGTGATGCTTCATACTTTTTGTCCCATTACTTTCACTATGCATTAGTGATTTTGCTAAGTAAAACTTGCATGGATTTTGCTAAGTATAAACCTTGCTATAGGAAAGCCTAGTAGAGGAATCCTTAGTAGGATTTTCCTCAATTAAGATTCCTACTACTATCAAGCTTAGCCTAGCCAATAGAAAACATGGGTGGAATATATATTCACACTATGGAAAAATATTCTAAGTCTGAGGACTTGTGATTTTGTCTAATAAAACAATTAAGTTAATGAATCACCTGGGTGGAATGGGCTTGCTTGGTGGTGATTGGTTGAGTGGTTCACAAGGCCATGGACTTGGATTGTGTATCTCACTTGTGGTATGCCACCCAGGAACAAAGAGATTTGAGATGTCAAATGTTGAGAAGCTTCAAGTGCAACCACTTGGCAATATGGGCTCTGCCATGATCATATAGGTTGCAAGAACTTAGCCATATGGACAGTGGGTGGTAGTGTTTGATAGGTTGGAGCGCGTCCATTTTGGTCTAAGGGAAGGCTTCTGAAAGATCTTGTCTTGGGAAACTAAGTCTTGTGGGGAAAGTGCACCACCTCTGCAGAGTGTAAAACCTAAGTACTTAGCCATGTCCCTGGTAAAGGACAATTTGAGCATCAAGACATGGAAGCAATCAAGAATCTCATCATTCAAATTTCTAAGTTAAAATCTTGTGGATTGAACAAGGGTTGTGTGAAATCTTCAATCTTTGATGGAGAGATGCCTTGAAAGGAGCTTCAAATCTTTGATTGAGAAAATGCTTTTTGCCAAGCAAAACTTAGTATTTTCAAATGTTAAGGAAAAATATATTTTGAGCAATGCAAGCCTCAACTCCACTTTGCCAAATGCATATAGAAGATAGACTCCACTATACTACCATAGTATCACTTGCCAATACAATTCAAATGTATTGACCCTTTGTGGCTGTAACTTGTATGTTGCAGGTTTGATTGATTTTAGTGAAGATTGATTGATTAGGATTACAAAGTCTACAACCAACATCTGCCTGTGGCACTTTGAAGATGAAGGACCCCATGCTTATAGTTATCCCGCTGCAATGTAATGTAATAGCCATATGAGCTATGAAAGATGTAATAAAATTATGTTATTCCTGGTTATAAAGTTATATTATGACCTTTGTTTCTTGATATTACATCTTAACTGTGGATGCTAGCTATTGATCCAGGGACTAGCATTGTAAACACAGGAGGGATCAATCTTATTAAAGGTTGGGACCCCTACAATGGTTAGAGCTTATCAAGGATTATGACTTAAGTTTGCAATACCACCCCGGTAAAGCAAATGTTGTAGCAGACGCTCTAAGTCGTAAGGTATTTGTGAATGGCCTTACCAAAGGAGAATTGCCAGATGATTTGTGTGCTCAATTCAAAGAACTCAGGTTAGAGATTGTGCCTGAAGGACATCTTATGTCTTTGGATGTTCAACCCACTTTGTTGGACAAGATTCGAGAAGCTCAGAAGTCCGATAAGGAAATTGAAGAGATTAAGTAAAATATTGGACTAGGGAAAGCTAAGAATTTCCATGAAGACGAACAGGGTACATTATGGCATGGGAAACGTATCTGTGTTCCACAAGATCCGGAGTTGTGGAAACTGATTTTGCAGGAAGCACACAACTCTCCGTATTCTACTCATCCGGGTAACACCAAAATGTACATGGACATGAAAGAAAGATTTTGGTGGAACAATCTCAAGAGAGACATCGCCGAACATATTGCTTTGTGTGATGTGTGTAGTAGAGTAAAGGCGGAGCATCAGAAACCCGCCGGTTTGCTTCAACCACTACCTATTCCTGATTGGAAATGGGACAAAATTGGTATGGATTTCATCACCGGATTACCAAGGACCAGATCAGGATATGATTCCATATGGGTAGTAGTGGATCGCCTAACCAAAGTGGCACATTTCATACCCGTGAAGACAACTTATACAAGTGCCAAGTTAGCCAAAATCTACATGAGTAGAATTGTATGCCTTCACGGTGTGCCTAAGAGTATTGTATCCGATAGGGGAACCCAATTCACTTCCCATTTTTGGAGACAGCTACATGAGTCATTGGGAACGAGGTTGGAATTCAGTACGGCTTTTCATCCTCAAACTGATGGACAAACAGAAAGGACTAACCAAATCCTTGAAGATATGTTGAGGGCATGTGCCCTAGATTATGGAGCAAGTTGGGATGAAAGTCTGCCTTACGCAGAATTTTCTTATAACAACAGCTATCAAGCCAGCATTGAGATGGCACCGTTTGAGTTTCTCTATGGAAGAAAATGTACCACCCCATTGTTATGGAATGGTGTGGGAGAAAGAAGTTTATTCGGGCCAGATCTTATCAAAGAAGCCGAAGAGAAGGTCAAATTGGTTAAGGACAGATTGAAGATAGCACAGTCCCGACAGAAAAGCTACGCAGATCCTAAGCGTAGAGAAGTCACCTACGAGGTTGGTGATAGGGCTTATCTTAGAGTATCACCACTCCGTGGAGTGAAAAGATTCGGAGTCAAAGGAAAGTTGGCACCAAGATATGTTGGGCCATTCAAGATTCTGAGTCGCAAAGGAGAAGTTGCTTATGAAATTGAACTGCCAGCGTCTCTATCAGCAGTCCACAATGTATTTCATGTGAGTCAGCTTAAGAAATGTCACCCAGAAATGGAAGAATCTTCTTTGAAGGATACCATACCTTTGGAAGAAGTTCAACTAGAAAGTGATCTCACTTATGAGGAAAAGCCTACCAAGATTCTTGAGACTGCGGAAAGAGTCACGAGAACAAAGACTATCAAGTTTTGCAAAGTACAATGGAATCATCATTCCGAAGAGGAAGCAACATGGGAAAGAGAAGATGATCTCCGGAAAGACCACCCTCACCTATTTGCTAGCCAATCTGAATCTCGAGGGCGAGATTCACCTTAAGGGGGTTAGATTTGTAACATCCCTAAAATCATGATTTCAAAGTTTCCATATCACTCATGCATGCATATAGATTTGAGATCATATTCAAACTCATTTCAGGAAAACAGAAGCACTTGATGCTATGATTTTATGTGAGCAGATTTAATTCAAATGGCCATCACCATTTGAAAGCTTGAAAGTTTAGGAACCTAGATGCTTACCTTCATTGTTGAAAAGTTTGTGTGTAGAATTTGGACCAAAGTTTTCAACTTAGAAATAATTTCAAAACCCCTTTTTAAAACATTTGCAAATCAGATGCAAAGTCTCTGATTATTTTAAATCCAAGCTTGAACCAGCCTATACAAAGTAAACCCATGGGTTTTGACCTATTTCTGAGACCAATTCACCACTACAAAACCTCAGAAAGATTTGAATTCAAATTGAACTTGAAACCATTTGAAAACCTATCCAGAAAATCGAAATAGAAAAGGAAAAGGAGTAAACAAAAGAAAAAGGCCGCGCGCCAGGGATCTAGCCCAGCAACGAATCAAGCCCAACAAGCCCACCCGGGGCATTTCCTTTCTTCTCTCACGCGCGAGCGCACTCCTTCAGTCACTGACAGCCAGACCCCACGCCCCCTCTGTCTATTTCACCGACCAGCGGCCCCCTGAATCCGCGCATGATCTCCGCCGCTGGCCGTTGCAGCACTGATACCGCGAGCTTAATTAGCATTGATGCGACGAGCGTTTCCTGTCGAGCCTCGGGCTATAATATCTCCCCCTCCTCGCGACCATTTCCCCCCAATCAATTTTGCCTTCACGCCACCAGGCTGCCCACGACTCGCACGACTTCACCGCTGTTCCGACGACTACGCCGGCGAATTCCGGTGAGTTCCGAGCTCCCCTCTGCCTCTCATTCATGCTATCTTGTTCAGTGAGTCTCTGCGCACCTACTGACACACCCCATTTGCCTCCGCATGAACCGTAGCTCCAGCAACGTCGACGACTGGCCGCCACCGTCTTCGGCTTCAACTCCGACGACCTCCAGTGGTAAGTCCAGACCGCCCCAAGCCTTGTCTTTCACACACGCGTTTTCTCCGTGATCTTCTGCATCTGACCACGCCCTTTGTTTGCCTCCTAGTGATCGACAACCTCGCCAACGATGACAGCTGACCGTGCCGACGTCTGTCTCTACTCCGACGTGCAATTATCGCCGTATCTGCGCGCCCCTTGACAAACCAGAGCCACCTCGAGCTTCAGCACGCCACCGCGGTCCTGGTAAGCGCCTTCTTGCTTCCCCGGACGACCTAGAGCACCGGCGCCACCGTAGTCAGATGCGCCGCCGCCGGTCAACGCCGCTAGCGCCGCCCGTTTCTGGTTAATAGATTGTAGCCGTCAGATCTGGATCCTACGCGTAGAAACAGTTCACTTAATGAAGGGGTATGGACAGATCTGAGCCGCGCAACGTTAGTTAGATCCAACGGCACAGGAGGGTGATCCGGTGCGAACCGGTACGCACCAGTTATAACGCGACGCGTGTCTAGGGTTAGTTCAAAAACAGAATTCAAAATCAGATTTGGATCAAATTTTCAATTGGCTATAACTTTTGATTCCCACGTTGGAATTTTTCAAACTTTATACCGTTGGATTCAGTGAGTCAAGACCTTTCTGAATATCCAATGTGTTTAACAAATAGTAAATGTTAAAATGACTTTATATACAGAAACATGTTTAGGTATACTTTGTGCATAGTTTTTGTTTAGCAAATGGTTTTAGGACTTAATAAGTTTGGTTAGCAAACTTTTTGACTTGTTATGTTTCTGTTTCATGCACTTGCTTGGTAGAGTTTTACAAAAATCATCACTTAGCATTTTCTTGCATGCATGCATTCATATTTTTGCTTGTATATGAATTGTATGTAATTGTGTGCTACAAATTTTTTGTGTAGATTTTGCTAGTGACTGTGATTGTGAAGAGTGCCACTCTCCCCATTACCAAGGCAAGTGATATTTCATGAATATTTCATTCCTATATTTTTGTACTAGCATTAGATATTTTGCTAGGTCTTGCATGCTACCCTTGCCAAATAAAAGATTGGGAAATCCTATGTAGTTAGAATGGTAGAATTGCTAGGAATTTTCCTAAGTTAAGTTACCATGCCATGCTTAGCCTAGCTACTAGCAAACAAGGGTTGGTATAATCTATTCATGCTATAATGACTATATTTCTAAGTCATGAGACTTATGTTTTCTTAATAAAACCACTAAGTCAATAAACCTCCTGGGTGGAATGGAAAGATTGGTTTATGTTGAGTGGTTACACAAGGCCATGGACTTGGCTTGTGTATCTCACTTGTGGTATGCCACCCAGGCATAAAGGAATTTGGAGGCCAAGTGTTGAGAAAGCTTACAGTGCAACCACTTGGCATTATGGGCTCTGCCTTGATCATATAGGTTGCTAGAACTTAGTCACTTGGACAGTTGGTGGTAGTGGGAATGATAGGTTGGAGCGCGTCCATTTGACTAAGGAAAGGCTTCTGAAAGGTCATGTCTTGGGAAACCAAGTCTGGTGGGGAAAGTGCACAACCCCTGCAGATGGAAAACCTAAGTACTTAGCCAAGTCCATGGCAATGGACAACTTGAGAATCAAGACATGGAAGCCACAAGAATCTCATCACTCCAACTTCTAAGTAAAACTTGTGGGTGAACAAGGGTGAAGGACCCCAATGTCTATTGGTGGTTTCTTGGGAAAGTTTTTGACAAAGAAAAACTTAGTGATTTCAACTAATAGGGAAAACCTATTTTCAAGCAAAGCAAGCCAAGCTACACTTAGCCAAAATGCATATAGTAATATAGTCCACTTAAAAATTTACTAAGGTATCACTTGCCAATACTATTCCAAAGTATTGACCCACTATGGCTGTAACTTGTGATGTTGCAGGTTACTCCGATGATGAGTAGGAGTCATGAGTCTACACTCAACATGCTTGCCTGTGGCACATGAAGATAAGGACTTGTGTTTATTTGCTTATTCCATAAACTCTTGTATTAGGCCTTTGGCCCTGAGTTGTAAAAGACTATGTTTTATCTCTGGAATGAATGTAATAAACGACCTTTGTATCTGTGTACTTCATCTTAAACTGTGGATGCTAGCATTGATCCAGGGACTAGCATTGCAATCACAGGGATCCTTTCCTTTACAAAGGAGGGATCTTACATGTATCCTCGCTTCTGATAGTGAGGGTACCTCTGCTTTGTAGGTGTTAGTACCTCCCAGAGGTAGTACACCGGGCATTGCACCCCGTGGGTTTTACCGTCCTCGGGTTGTTCGACCACAAGTGTTGTGCTGACCACTTGGTGCGTTGCAGCAATGTAGAGCAGCATGGGCTCTCTCTTCGTTGGTGTCACTAGTACGGGAGATGTGGATAGCGGGAGTTTGAGGTCTTCGAATGCATCATTGGCTTCAGTCGTCCACTCGAATTTTTCTGACTTGCGGAGAAGCTGGTAGAAGGGGAGAGCCTTTTCTCCCATGCGGCTGATGAATCTGCTGAGTGCCGCGATTCGCCCAGCTAGTTGTTGGACTCCTTTGACGTTCTTCTTCTTCTTCTCCATGGCTAATATAGCATTAATTTTCTTCGGATTGGCCTCAATGCCTCTCTCGGAGATGAAGTATCAGAGAAATTGCTCGTATGGTACACCGAAGGCGCACTTTTCCGGGTTCGGCTTGATCCTGTATCGATCAAGGTTATCGAATGTCTTGCGGAGATCGTCTATCAATGTTCGGCTCTAATTGGTCTTGACCACTATGTCGTCGACATATACCTGAATGTTTCGACCAATTTGGTTCTTTAGGCAGGTCTGCTTGCACCTTTGATAGGTTGCGCATGCGTTCTTGAGCCCGAAAGGCATTGTGTTGTATCAAAAGACTCCAAACATCACAATGAAAGCCGTCTTCTCCTGGTCCTCGACCTTCAGACGAATCTGATTGTAGCCTGAGTAGGCATCAAGGAAAGAGAGTCGTTCACATCCCATGGTGTAATCGATGATTTGATCGATCTGCGGTAGGGGAAAATGGTCCTTTGGGCAATGCTTGTTAAGCGTCGTAAATTCCACGCACATCCATAGGATGTCTGTGTCCTTCTTAGGGACCAACACGGGGTTAGCTACCTAGGTGCTTTCTTTGATCTCCCTTATGAAGTTAGCATCGACGAGTCAGTTGACTTTGATACCGATTGCCTCCGCTCTTCCCTCGGACAGTCGATGCATTGTTTGCTTTACTGGACGCGCATCCGGGTACACATTGAGTGTGTGCTCGACGAATTCCATAGGAACTCCTGGCATGTCCGCAGGACACCAGGCGAAGATTTCCCAGCACTCACACAGGAATTTGATGAGCACGAGTTCTTATGCGGGACTTAGGTTGTTGGCAATCAGGGCTGTTTTGATGGGATCCTTCGGATGAACCTACACTGCCTTGGTGTTGACTCTAGAGACGAATGAAGGGTCGGGTGCGTTCTTCTTGGTCATAGTAGGCAGAATGTTGTCTGTCCACTCCTTCAACCTCGCGAGATCCTCCTACATGCCGAAGGACTGGGAGATTCTGTTGAAATCTCTATCACAGCTATCGGACTTGGTGAAGCTTCCAGGAACGGTAATGATGTTGTTCGGTCCTAGCATCTTCAGCAGGAGGTACATATATTGTGGTACTGCTAGGAATCTTGCGAATGCCACACGACCAAGGATGGCGTGGTATTGCGAGGGTCAGTCAACCACCTCGAACTTAATCCGCTCACGCCTGAAGTTATTAGGAGTGCCGAAGATGACGTCGAGCCATATTTTGCCCAGGGGGTACATTCCTTTCCCTGGTAATATGTCGTGGAAGGTCGTGTCAGATGCTTCCAAGCTAGTGAGCGGGATCCACGTGGCTTCGAGTGTGCCGGCGAACATTAGATTGATGCAGCTGCCACCATCCATGAACACACGAATCATCTCGAATCCGCCAATCTGCGACTCAAGCACCTGGGCAGAGTGGCCTAGGTGAGGTATTTGGCGGGGGTGATCCGACCGGTCGAATGCGATGCATGACTCCGAGTCGCTGAGGTACTTAGGTATGGCTAGTGGAGAGGTGACAGCCAGGTTTATCTGGCGGGTGATCATCTTCCGGATCCTGTTGGATGGACGTCCCTTTTGTATCATCATGGCACCCAATGGTTATGGGTATGGCTCTTCTCCATTGGTTTGGGCCGGTGTAGCCGCAGGCTGCGCGGGTCCTCCACGTGGTGGTGGTGGTGGGGCACCATATGCGATGGGCCCAGGGGTGGAGCCAAAACCCTGGTTCACTGTGTCACGCCGCAATTGGCCTACCCCTCGTGGAGCTTATGGAACTCCCTGCAGTCCTTGAGCAGATGGATGGCTTTCTTCTTGCCATCGTGCTTGTTGATGTAGAAGATGGTGCAGGGACCCGAAAAATTCTCAAGTGCAGAGGGCTCGTCATCCCGAGTGAGGTGTTTCCACAATTGTATGGGTTTCCCGCTGTCATGGTAGTTGTTGTTGCGTTAGCCGCTGCTGCGATTCTCGTCCTCGTGGCGGTCAGCATAGCCAGCCATGACCATGATCATCTAGCCAAATCTTTGGCTCATGTAAGACGTCAAACATGGGATTGTCCGATGGAAGCTTGAAGCCCTTGGGCATCCGAGTCTGTCGTATGGCTCTGCTAAAGCATCTAGCGTCGTAGATCTCCATGTCTTCATCCTTCGATTCCGTGGAGCACGCACGTTTTGCGCGTGATTTTTCGATCTTGCGCTGCATGAGCTTATGTAGAGGTCCCAACCTTTAATAAGGTAGAGATCCCTGTGTTTACAATGATAGTCCCTGTATCAATAGCTAGCATCCACAGTTAAGATGTAATATCAAGAAACAAAGGTCATAATACAACTTTATAACCAGGAATAAAATAATTTATTACATCTTACAATGCTCATTTGGCTATCTCATTACAATGAAGCAGAAATAACTATAGCATGGGGTCCATCTTCAAAGTGCCACAGGCAAACATGTTGGTTGTAGACTTGTAATCCTAATCAACACACTTCACTAACATCAAACAAACCTGCAACATAATAAGTTACAGCCACAAGGGTCAATACATTTGAATTGTATTGGCAAGTGATACTATGGTAGTATAGTGGAGTCTATCATCTATATGAATTTTTCTAAGTGGAGCTTAGGCTTGCTTTTCTCAAAATAGATTTTCCTTATCATTTGAAAACACTAAGTTTTTCCTTGACAAAATCATTCCCAAGGCATCTCCCAATAGAAATTGGTGATCCTTCAACCCTTGTTCAACCACAAGTTTTTAAATTAGAAATTGGGATGAGGAGATTCTTGATAGCTTCCATGTATTGATGCTCAAATTGTCCTTTACCAGGGACATGGCTAAGTACTTAGATTTTACAGTCTCCAGAGGTGGTGCACATTCCCCACAAGACTTGGTTTCACCAAGACAAGATCTTTCAGAAGCCTTCCCTTAGACCAGAATGGACGCGCTCCAACCTATCAATCCCCTACCACCAACTGTCCATTTGGCTAAGTTATTGTAACCTATATGATCCAGGCAGAGCCCATAATGCCAAGTGGTTGCACTTGAAGCTTCTCAACATTTGACATCTCAAATCTCTTTGTTCCTGGGTGGCCATCCACAAGTGAGATACACAAGGTAAACCATAGAAATGTGCCTTGTGTAACCACTCAACACAAACCATTCCTTCCATTCCACCTAGGTGATTCATTCACTTAGTTGTTTTATTAAACAAAACACAAGTCCTTGACTTACAAATATTCCATAGTATGAATATATTCCACCCTTTTTTTCTACTAGCTAAGCAAAGCATGATAGTAGTAGGAATCTTAACTTAGGAAATTTCTACTAAGGTTTCATCTACTAGGATTTCCCATGGCAGAGTTTATACTTATCAAAATTCCATCCAAGTCCTACTTAAAAATATCACTAATGCATAGTGAAAATAATGGGACAAAAGTATGGATCATCACTTGCCTTTTTGGTAGAGAATTATAAGTTCACTCCTTGATCTTGCAATATTCACACTCTTCAAATTCCACTACAATTCAATCAAGCAAGCAAATATTCAATCTACCATTCAAGCAAACATCACATAAAATAATAGAAACCAAGCAATGCATGCAAGCATGCTAAAGATTGTTTTATTTGTAAAATTGGTTTCTAACATGTTATAAACATTCTAAAACACCTATTGGTCATTTTATATAAGTGGCAAAATCATTAGCAAAATTTTTTACTTATAAACTAGTTTTAAACCAAATCAATATTTTATGTGATTGAAAATGCTTTTTAGCAAAGTAATAATCTATAGGGTTCACTAATATATTTTTAAATCATAAAACTTTGTGTTTAGGGTCAGAGAGTTTAAATCAAAACATTTCCCCAAAGGGTTTTTCTCCAAAAGCATTTTTAATATAATAACATTGTTTTTATTTGACTAGAAATGTTCTAAATCAAAGATTTATTCTTTTGCTTCACAAAATATGTTTTTGAATCCACAAGTTGGTTTCTATGGTCAGTAGGTTCAAAACAATCCATTTGCCAAAGGTTTTATCACAAAAATAATTTTAGAAAGAATTTTATATTCAAAATATGCATACACAAGTTTCTGCAAAAACAACCATTTTACTAGAAGCAATTCATTAAATAAAGTGCATGGTTGCAAAGTACTTGTTCTGCTGATTTCATTGATATAAAATTTGTAAAATTTGGACGTGTGGTTTGAATGTTATGGATTTTACAAAATTGAACATCTAATAGATCATTTCTAGTTTTTATTAAAACAGACTAGCCACGTGGTGAGTTCTGATTCGTCCATACCGTTTCGCTCGGATCGGCTGCTATGAAGCGTTGGATTTAAGTTGCATCGCACGGTCCAGATCACATCATACCCCTTCACTTAAGTTCTATCGCGTGCATTGGATCCAAATCCTACGGCTGACAATCAAAAGACCATCGAGTGGCGGCGCTGGCGGCGGCGAGTGGCGACGCGCGGTCAGACGGAGGTGTTCTCGACGATTCAGGAAGCGAGGGAGAGGATGGCGAGGCTTACCAGGCTCGCAGAGACTTGCTGAAGCTCGAGGTGGGGTTGGCTACTCGAGGGGTGCACGGGAGAAGCAGCTATTGCTCGTCGGAGTCAGCGGCGGTGTCGGGTGTGGTCTGTCGTCGTCGGGGACGTTGCTACAGGGCATGGGAGAGCGAACGGAGGATGCCGTTAGCTTCGTACACGAGTCACGGACAAGTTAGCATCAAAAGTAGGGCAAGGGGGGGGTCTATGCTCACCAGGGAGACTCGCTGGAGTTGAGACAGTGGACGGCGACGCTCTGCTGTCGACGTTGCCGATGTTCTGGGGCGCGCGCGAGTGAGCTGAGGGTGCAGAGAGAAGCGCCAGGGGATGGGGAGCAGGCTCGCGTGCACTGGGAGGCGAGGAGTGGTTAGACTGCGCCGGAATTTGCCGGAGAGCTTCGTCGGAACAGGTGGTTGGCAATGGAAAATTGGTACAGCCTGGTGGCCGAGAGGGAGCGGTGTCTGGGGGGAAGGAGGAGGAGAGCTAGGCGCTTTAGTACGCGTGGTTGCGGGGAGGATTAACGGAGCGATTAACGCGAATTGAAGCGAATTAACATGAGCAGAAACGGCCGGCGAGGGAGGCGTGGTCGTCGCGTGGGTAGGAGAGAAGACTGGCAAGCGAGACCGTTTCGTCAGCGAGAGAGGAAAAGGGGCAGTGGGGTCCAGATGTCAGCGACTCTGCGGGTTCGATCGCGAGTAAGGAAAAACGGTTCGGGGAGAGAGCATGGGAGTGGGCTGCTAGGCTTAGTGGTCTGGGTTAGTTGGGCTGGTTATTTTATATTTTTTATACTGATTCATTTTTCTTTTTCCCTTTCTATTTTTCTGTTTTGGTTTTGTTTAAACATTTCAAACAATTATTTGAATTCAAATTTCAACCAAACTTTGTGTATATTCTAATACTGATTAATAATACATTCTGAAGTAAATTTTAGAATAATTCTTTTATTCTTTTTAGGCTATATTAATTATTTAAAATAGGCCTTTGTATTAATTCAAATAAGATTTAATAATGTTTTTCAAATTCCATTTAAAATCTAAATCTTTCCAAATCCTTTCAGTAGGTTTTATTTATTTATTAGGTTGTCAAATAATTCACTTTGAATTATTTGGGATATTTTTAATATGATTTATTAATCACTTTAAATTGGGTATTTGTCTTTATTCCAATGAAATCAATTATGGTTTTAATTCCATAATTTTATTTAGTTCATTTCTTTGATCCCATTTAAGTTAATTAAACAACTTTTATTCCACTTGGGTAAATTCCAAATACTATTTTCCCATGATTTAATTAATCATTCTTATTAGGGAATTTGTCTTAATCCAATGGAATAGAATTTGGTTAAGGCCATATTATTTTATTTCCATATTATTTATTCATTTAATTCATTTGAACTTGAATTATGTTTATTTCATTTACTTATGGTCTTGGCCAAGTTTTAATTTGGCTTTTAAATATTCCCTATTAATTATTTCTTTCCTTACCTTATAAAATCCATATCCTTTTATTTAAAGATCCAAACTTGGTTATTCCAATTTGTAAAATCTTATTTGATATTTATTTATCCTTTTAAATATCTTTAGGATTAATTGCTCACCATTTGGTATGGATTTTTAGATAGGTGCTTTATTAGCTTTGGAAAATCAATTTCCTTATCTTATTAAATTCATAAGATTTTATCTATGGCTCCAAATTAAGTGAAACCAATTTATATGGTTTTATAATAATTCTATTTGTCATTCTTGATCATTTGTAAATGTTTGTTGACAAATTTTTATATGGATCAAAACCATGGTCTTAGAGATATCTTGGAAAACTTTTCTTCCATTAGGGTTTTAGGGTTTTGGTTTAACTTTTCCAGGTGTTTAAATTTCAAGATACATTCATTGATGAATGCGTTTCACTTGATTTGAATTTAGTTGGTTTCAAACATTTAACCAAAGTTTGTTCAAGATGGGATTGTAAATTTCCATTTAGAAACAAAAAGTTTCTTTTCACCCTAAAATTTCAACAATTATTTATTTTGTTTATTTATTTTTCACATTACAAAATTTGGAAAAGTTTGGGATGTGACAGGATACCACCCTTAAAGGAAATCTCGTCCCGAGATTTGGGAAAGATAGGGGTTACAAGTTGGTTCAAAGCAACTAGGGTACTACCACCCTTAAATTTTTCCAACTAGATTACATCTTGGTTTACTTGGGATCTTGATGAAACTTCTCTGGGCATTTGTTTGCATAATGGCCTAGTTCTTTGCATTTGAAACACATCACTTGGCTAATATCTTTCTTTTTCTTTGGTATCAATTCCTCTTGTTTATTTCCTTGGTTCTTCTTGTTTTCTGGACAATCACTGGCATAGTGTCCCATCTCTTTGCAATTGTAACATTGCAACTGGCTTATGTCCTTCTTCTTCTTTTTGGGTCTCTCCAAAGCAAGGAGTTCTTCTAGTTCATGTTCTTCATATTTCACCACAAAGGTGGGAAATCTTTCTCTCTTCTTGGGGCAGTTACTAGAGATATGACCTGCTTCTCCACAAGAGTAGCAACACTTTGTGGTCACTTTGGATTTGGCCTTATAATGCATAGTTCTGACTTTGCCTTCATTCTTATTGGCAGAACTTGTTCCTTCATGAGAGTTTACAAACTATTGATGCACTCCATCTTGTTTCCTTTGTTGAACTATGGAATAGATGGGGCATTGGATAGGGACATGATTATTTCCTTCACATAAGATGGGTTTCCAAAAACTTTTGCATGGTTGGGTCTAACTCATTGTAGTTGGCTAAAATCTGAATTGTCACTTGGCTCAACTGGGTTTGGGTTGTTATGAGTTCTCTCATGTGCATCTCTTGGTTGTTGTTGTTGTTACCATCATTGATGTTGGAGTTTCTTGGAGTAGTCATCTGTTTGGGTTGGATTGGGATTAGAATAGGCAAAAAATTTCTAAAGAAATAATTCTAATCACACACAACAATTCACACAAGCAATGTGCAAGCAATCACAAACAAACATTCCACTCAAACAACAAGTTTCAAGCACATTTTTAGGCAATAAAATATATTTTTTTGCCACACCACATAACTTGGTGGGTTTGATCTAAACTAAATATGGTGGTCCAACTATATGATTCACTTGAGATCATTCCATCCTTCTTAGTTGATTATTCTTGAATGAGATCATGGTTTCCTTGGAAAAATTCTTGGGTCTTGGTCACAAAACTTCAAAGGTGATGATGGTTCCTTCTAAGTTGTGTTTCCTTAGTCTTCAAGTCTTGAGTAATATTTCCTGTCTCACTTGTAGTCCTTAGTGATATCCAAGTTGAAGTCCTTGGTGAAAATAAAGTTGAAGTCTTTGATGATGTTGATGTTGAAGTATTTTGAGTTGGTAAAGTCCTTTGATCAGGGTTGAGGTCCTTGTCCATCAAGTTGAAATAGACAAGATGTAGAATCAAAACCAAAATGGTTGAGGAAAGAGTTTACAAGATTGTTTGCAAATAAGTTTTGGAACAAATACAACTCCTACTTTTCTAAGGGGTTTTGTCCAATCCTAGGGTTACAATCCTACAGGCAACACAATGCTCTGATACCATCTGTAGAGGTCCCAACCTTTAATAAGGTAGAGATCCCTGTGTTTACAATGCTAGTCCCTGGATCAATAGCTAGCATCCACAGTTAAGATGTAATATCAAGAAACAAAGGTCATAATACAACTTTTTAACCAGGAATAAAATAATTTATTACATCTTACATAGCTCATTTGGCTATCTCATTACAATGCAGCAGAAATAACTATAGCATGGGATCCTTCATCTTCAAAGTGCCGGAGGCAAACATGTTGGTTGTAGATTTGAATTGTATTGGCAAGTGATACTATGGTAGTATAGTGGAGTCTATCATCTATATGCATTTGGCTAAGTGGAGCTTAGGCTTGCTTTGCTCAAAATAGATTTTCCTAATCAACACACTTCTCTAACATCAAACAAACCTGCAACATAATAAGTTACAGCCACAAGGGTCAATACATTTGAATTGTATTGGCAAGTGATACTATGGTAGTATAGTGGAGTCTATCATCTATATGCATTTGGCTAAGTGGAGCTTAGGCTTGCTTTGCTCAAAATAGATTTTCCTTATCATTTGAAAACACTAAGTTTTTGCTTGACAAAATCACCCAAGGCATCTCCCAATAGAAATTGGTGATCCTTTAACCCTTGTTCAACCACAAAGTTTAAACTTAGAAATTGGGATGAGGAGATTCTTGATAGCTTCCATGTCTTGATGCTCAAATTGTCCTTTACCAGGGACATGGCTAAGTACTTAGATTTTACACACTGCAGAGGTGGTGCATTTTCCCCACAAGACTTTGTTTCACCAAGACAAGATCTTTCAGAAGCCTTCCCTTAGACCAGAATGGACGTGCTCCAACCTATCAACCCCCTACCACCAACTGTCCATTTGGCTAAGTTATTGCAACCTATATGATCTAGGCAGAGCCCATAATGCCAAGTGGCTGCACTTGAAGCTTCTCAACATTTGACATCTCAAATCTCTTTGTTCCTGGGTGGCCATCCACAAGTGAGATACACAAGGTAAACCATAGAAATGGGCCTTGTGTAACCACTCAACACAAACCATTCCTTCCATTCCACCCAGGTGATTCATTCACTTAGTTGTTTTATTAAACAAAACACATGTCCTTGACTTAGAAATATTCCATAGTATGAATATATTCCACCCTTGTTTTCTACTAGCTAAGCTAAGCATGATAGTAGTAGGAATCTTAACTTAGGAAATTTCTACTAAGGTTTCATCTACTAGGATTTCCCATGGCATAGTTTACACTTAGCAAAAATTCCATGCAAGTCCTACTTTAGAAATATCACTAATGCATAGTGAAAATAATGGGACAAAAGTATGAAGCATCACTTGCCTTTTTGGTAGATAATATGAGTTCACTCCTTGGCCATGCAATATTCAAACTCTTCAAATCACTACAATTCAATCAAGCAAGGCACAATTTCAATCTACCATTCAAGCAAACATCACATAAAATAATAGAAACAAAGCAATGCATGCAAGCATGCCAAAGATTGTTTTATTTGGAAAAGTGGTTTATAATAGGTTATAAACATTCTAAACACCTATTTGTCATTTTATATAAGTGGAAAACCATTTGCAAAAGATTTTACCTATAAACCATTTTTAAACCAAATCAATATTTTATGTGGTTGAAAATGCCTTTAGCAAGTAATAATCTATAGGGTTCATCAAAATATATTTTTAAATCATAAAACTTTGTGTTTGGGGTCAGAGAGTTTGAATCAAAACATTTCCCAAAGATTTTCTCCAAAAAGTATTTTTAACATATAAACAATATTTTTATTTGACTAGAAATGTTCTAAAACAAAGATTTATTCTTTTGCTTCACAAAATATGTTTTTGAAACCACAAGTTGGTTTGTATGGTCAGTAGGTTCAAAACAATCCATTTGCCAAAGGTTTTATCACAAAAATAATTTTAGAATGAATTTTATATTCAAATTATGCCTACACAAGTTTCTGCAAAAACAACCATTTTAATAGATGCAATTCATTAAACAAAGTGCATGGTTGGAAAGTACTTGTCTTTCTGATTCCATTGATATAAAATTTGCAAAATTTGGACGTGTGGTTTCAAAGTTAGGAATTTTGCAAGTTTGAATAACTAATAGAACATTTCCGGTTTTTATTAAAACAGACTGGGCCACGTGGCTGTTTCCTATTCGTCAGTACCGTTTCGCGTGGATCGACTAACGTGGGCGGCTGGATCTAATGCAAATCGCACGGCACAGATCGCAGGATACCTCTTCGTTTAAGTTTCTATCGCGTGCATTGGATCTAAATCCTACGGCTCACAGCGATTGACCATCAGTTGACGGCGTTGGCGGCGGCAACTAGGGGCGGCGCGCTCGGCAAGCGAGGTTGCCGGCGAACTAGGACACGCGGGGAAGAGTGAGGATGCTTACCAGAATCGCCGTGAAACACTGATTCTCGTCGTCGCTTTGGTTGGCCAAGGGGAGCACGGAGGCGTTGACGATTGCTCGCCGGAGACGGCGTCGGCGTCGGGTACGCTCAGATGTCGTCGAAGGTGAAGATAGAGGACGCTCTAAGACAAGTACAATGCACCGTTAGGTTCGCAAGAGGGAGGCGAGTATGTGTGCATCATAGAGAGGTGAAAAGGGGGTCTGGGCTCACCAGTAGATGCCGCCGGAGTTAGAGCAGGGGGTGGTGGCGTGCTGGTGTCGTCGGGGGCGACGTCCTGGGGTGTGCGCGAGCGATCTACTGCCACTGGGAGGTACGCCTGGTGCTGGCGAGCACACTCGTGTGCTCCAGGGGCAGTGGGGTTGTCTGGCTTCGCCGGAATTCGAGTAGAACCTCGCCGGAGCTGGTGAGGTTGCAGCGACCAATTAGAGTAGCCCTGGGCGGAGAGGAGCTGGAAACAGAGGGGAAATAGGGAGAAGAGGGAGGCATTTAAGGGGGCATGGTCGCGGCGAGATTAAGGCAAGGCATTGAAGCGAATTGAAGCGAGTTTAACACGAGCAGAAACGGCCGGAGTGAGGCGAGGTCAGCGCGGCGGGTGAGGAAGACGACCTGACCGGTGGGGTCTGGTTGACAGTGAGAGAGAGGGGGGTGTGGTGGGTCCAGGCAGTCAGCGACTGAGTGGGTCTGTTCAGCGGTGGAAAAAAACGTTTCGGGGAGAGGGGGTTAGTTGGGCTAGTTGGGCCTGCTGGCTGGGCTGGGGTCCGTTTCATTTTTTTCATACAGAATCTTTCCCTTTTCTATTTCTGTTAATCTGTTTTGATTTTGTTTAATCATTTCAAACAATTATTTGATTTCAAACTTCCACCAATCTTTGATGATTTTCAAATACTGATTATTAATATCTTCTGAAGTCAAATTTAGAATAATTCTTTTATTCTTTTTAGGGTCTTTTATTTATTTTATAAATGGACATTTGTCTTTATTTCAAATAGATTTTATTGTGTTTTAAAACTTTATTTGAAATCCATATGTTTACCAAACCTATTCAGTAGGTTTTATTTATTTATTAGGGTGTCAAATAATTCACCTTGAATTATTTGGAACATTTTTAATATGATTTATTAATCATTTAAATTGGGTATTTGTTTTTATTCCAATGAAATCAATTATAGTTTTAATTCCATAAATTTCATTTAGGTGATTTCCTTGATTCCATTTAAGTTAGTGATTTTTAATCACTTGGGTAAATTCCAAATACTATTTTCCCATGATTTATTTAATCACTCTTATTAGGGATTGTTTTTATTCATATAGAAATAGAATTTGGTGAATGCCATTTTATTTTTTTTGGAAAATTCTTTATCCTTTTATTTTATTTGGATTTGGATTATATTCATTCCATTTTTTATGGATTGGGCCAAGATTTAATTTGGTCCTTAAATATTCCTCATTAAATATTTCCTTCTTTTTCTTATAAAATTTATATCTTTTTATTTATAGATCCAAACTTGGTGATTCCAATTTGTATAATCTTATTTAATATTTGTTTATCCTTTTAAATCCCTTTAGGACTATTTGCTCAACAGTTGGTATGGATTTCTAGATAGGTTCTTTATTAGCTTTAGAAATTAAATTTCCCTATCTTATTAAATTCATATGATTTTATGTATGGCTCCAATTTAAGTGAAACCAATTCATATGATTTTATAATATTTTTATTTGTCATTCTTGATCATTTTGAATTGTTTGTTGACAAATTTTATATGGATCCAATCCATGATCTTGGAGATAACTTGGAAATGTTTTTCTTCCATTGCGGTTTTAGAGTTTTGGTTTATTTTCCAAGTGTTTAGATTTCAAGATGCATTTGTGAAGAATGCATTTCACTTGATTTGAATTCAGTTGGATTCAAACATTAATCAAAGTTCGTTCAAGATGGGATTTTAAGTTTCCATTTGGAAATCAAAAAGTTTCTTTTCACCCTAAATTTCAACAATTATTTATTTTGTTTATTTATTTTTCACATTACAAAATTTGGAAAATTTTGGGATGTGACGGGCTACCACCCTTAAAGTAAATATCGTCCCGAGATTTGGGAAGGATAGAGGTTACAAGTTGGATCAAAACAACTAGGGTACTACCACCCTTAAAAAATTTCCAACTAGATTACTTCTTGGCTTGCTTGGGATCTTGTTGAAACCTCTCTGGGAAAACATCTGCATAGTGTCCTTTGATTCCACACTTGAAACATGTGACAAGGCTGAGATCCTTCATAGGCTTGTTTATCTTGTGTTTCATCTTTTCTGGACAATTGCTTGCATAATGTCCTTGATCACCAGAATTGTAACATGTGACAAGATTGAGTTCTTCACGTATCTTCTGTGGACAAGTTGACACATAATGGCCTAGCTCTTTGCAGTTGTTGCACCACACTTGGCTCATCTCCTTATATTTTTGTTTCTTCTCAGGACATTCATTGGCATAGTGTCCCATCTCTTTGCAATGGCAACATTGCACTTGGCTTTTGTCCTTCTTCTTCTTGGGTTTCACCAAAGCTAGGAGTGCTTCTAGTTCATGTTCTTCATATCTCACCTCAAAGGTGGGAAAGTTTCCTGGTCTCCTTAATCTTTTCCTTGGGTAATACATATGTCTCCTCTTTGGTCCATCAAATTGAGTCATTTTGCATGGAGGTGCAAGCTGAGATTTTCCTTTGTCTTCTTCCTTCTTGGTGGAAGTTGTTCCCTCATGGGGGTTTACAATCTGTTGATGCACTCCACCTTGTTTCCTTTGTTGAACTATGGAATAGATGGGGCATTGGATAGGGACATGATTATTTCCTTCACATAGGAAACAAGTAGCTTGAGATGTGGGGCATTGATTAGTTGGATGTTTCTCTTCACAATTGGGGCATTGATCTTCATGCTCTTTGGAAGTGTGATCCTTGTCTCCACAAATATTGCAAGCTTGAGTTCCTTCAAGAACATCATCCTTTACATCCTTGTTGTCACAAACTCCTTGAGAAAGGTTGTCTCCCATGTTGATCATTTGGTTTGTCATCCTTTGCAACAATTGGGTTTGGGTTTCCAAAAACTTTTGCATGGTTGGGTCTAACTCATTGTAGTTGGCTAAAACCTGAGTTGTCACTTGGTTCAACTGGGTTTGGGTTGTTATGAGTTCTCTCATGTGCATCTCTTGGTTGTTGTTGTTACCATTCTTGATGTTGGAGTTTCTTGGAGTAGTCATCTGTTTGGGTTATATTGGGATTAGAATGGGCAAAATATTTCTAAGGGAATAATTCTAATCACACACATCACAATTTACACAAGCAATGTGCAAGCAATCACAAACAAACATTCCACTCAAACAACAAGTTCAAGAACATTTTTAGGCAATAAAATATTTTTGCTACACCACATATGTTGGTGGGTTTGATCTAAACTTAATATGGTGGTCCAATTATATGGTTCACTTGAGAGCATTTCATCCTTCTTAGTTAGTTCTTCTTGATCAATATCCTTGTATTCTTGGAGAATTTCTTGCATCTTGGTCACAAAACCTCAAAGGTGATGATGGTTCCTTCTAAGTTGTATTTCCTTAGTCTCCAAGTCTTGAGTAACGTTTTTGTCTCTCTTGTAGTCCTTAGTGATGTCCAAGTTGAAGTCCTTGGTGAAAATAAAGTTGAAGTCATTGGAGTTGTTGAAGTCTTTTGCTCATGTTGAAGTCTTTGCTCATGGTTGAGGCTTTATCCATCAAGTTTGAAATAGAAGAGATGTAGAGTTAAAACCAAAAGGTTGAGGAAAGAGTATACAAGATTGTTTGTAAATAAGTTTTGGAACAAGTACAACTCCTATTTTTCTAAGGGGTTTTGTCCAATCCTAGGGTTACAAATCCTACAGGCAAAACAGTGCTCTGATACCATCTGTAAGGTCCCAACCTTTAATAAGGTAGAGATCCCTGTGTTTACAATGCTAGTACCTAGATCAATAGCTAGCATCCACAGTTAAGATGTAATATCAAGAAACAAAGGTCATAATACAACTTTATAACCAGGAATAAAATAATTCATTACATCTTACATAGCTCATTTGGCTATCTCATTACAATGCAGCAGAAATAACTATAGCATGGAATCCTTCATATTCAAAATGCCACAGGCAAACATGTTGGTTGTAGACTTGTAATCCTAATCAACACACTTCTCTAACATCAAACAAACCTGCAACATAATAAGTTACAGCCACAAGGGTAAATACATTTGAATTGTATTGGCAAGTGATACTATGGTAGTATAGTGGAGTCTATCATCTATATGCATTTGGCTAAGTGGAGCTTAGGCTTGCTTTGCTCAAAATAGATTTTCCTTATCATTTGAAAACACTAAGTTTTTGCTTGACAAAATCACCCAAGGCATCTCCCAATAGAAATTGGTGATCCTTCAACCCTTGTTCAACCACAAAGTTTTAACTTAGAAATTGGGATGAGGAGATTCTTGATAGCTTCCATGTCTTGATGCTCAAATTGTCCTTTACCAGGGACATGGCTAAGTACTTAGATTTTACACTCTGCGGAGGTGGTGCACTTTCCCCACAAGACTTGGTTTCACCAAGACAAGATCTTTCAGAAGCCTTGCCTTAGACCAGAATGGACGTGCTCCAACCTATCAATCCCCTACCACCAACTGTCCATTTGGCTAAGTTATTGCAACCTATATGATCTAGGCAGAGCCCATAATGCCAAGTGGCTGCACTTGAAGCTTCTCAACATTTGACATCTCAAATCTCTTTGTTCCTGGGTGGCCATCCACAAGTGATATACACAAGGTAAACCGTAGAAATGGGCCTTGTGTAACCACTCAACACAAACCATTCCTTCCATTCCACCCAGGTGATTCATTCACTTAGTTGTTTTATTAAACAAAACACAAGTCCTTGACTTAGAAATATTCCATAGTATGAATATATTCCACCCTTGTTTTATACTAGCTAAGCTAAGCATGATAGTAGTAGGAATCTTAACTTAGTAAATTTCTACTAAAGTTTCATCTACTAGGATTTCCCATGGCATAGTTTACACTTAGCAAAAATTCCATGCAAGTCCTACTTTAGAAATATCACTAATGCATAGTGAAAATAATGGGACAAAAGTATGAAGCATCACTTGCCTTTTTGGTAGAGAATATAAGTTCACTCCTTAACCTTGCAATATTCACACTCCTCAAGTCACTACAATTCAATCAAGCAAGTCACAATTTCAATCTACCATTCAAGCAAACATCACATAAAATAATAGAAACAAATCAATGCATGCAAGCATGCCAAAGATTGTTTTATTTGGAAAAGTGGTTTCTAATAGGTTATAAACATTCTAAAACACCTATTGGTCATTTTATATAAGTGGCAAAACCATTTGCAAAAGATTTTACCTATAAACCATTTTTAAACCAAATCAATATTTTATGTGGTTGAAAATGCCTTTAGCAAGTAATAATCTATAGGGTTCATCAAAATATATTTTTAAATCATAAAACTTTGTGTTTGGGGTCAGAGAGTTTGAATCAAAACATTTCCCAAAGATTTTCTCCAAAAAGTATTTTTAACATATAAACAATATTTTTATTTGACTAGAAATGTTCTAAAACAAAGATTTATTCTTTTGCTTCACAAAATATGTTTTTGAAACCACAAGTTGGTTTCTATGGTCATTAGGTTCAAAAAAATCCATTTGCCAAAGGTTTTATCACAAAAATAATTTTAGAATGAATTTTATATTCAAATTATGCCTACACAAGTTTCTGCAAAAACAACCATTTTACTACATGCAATTCATTAAACAAGTGCATGGTTGGAAAGTACTTGTCTTGCTGATTCCATTGATATAAAATTTGCAAAATTTGGACGTGTGGTTTCAAAGTTATGAATTTTGCAAGTTTGAATAACTAATAGAACATTTCTGGTTTTTATTAAAACAGACTGGGCCACGTGGCTGTTTCCTATTCGTCAGTACCGTTTCGCGTGGATCGACTAACGTGGGCTGCTGGATCTACTGCAAATCGCACGATACAGATCGCAGGATACCTCTTCGTTTAAGTTTCTATCGCGTGCATTGGATCTAAATCCTACGGCTCACAGCGATTGACCATAAGTTGGAGGCGCTGGCGGCGGCAACTGGCGGCGGCGCGCTCGGCAAGCGAGGTTGCCGGCGAACTAGGACGCGCGGGGAAGAGTGAGGATGCTTACCAGAATCGCCGTGAAGCACTAATTCTCGTCGTCGCTTTGGTTGGCCAAGCGGAGCACGGAGGCGTTGACGATTGCTCGCCGGAGACGGCATCGGCGTCGGGTACGCTCAGATGTCGTCGAAGGTGAAGATAGAGGACGCGCTAAGACAAGTACAATGCACCGTTAGGTTCGCAAGAGGGAGGCGAGTATGTGTGCATCACAGAGAGGTGAAAAGGGGGTCTGGGCTCACCAGTAGATGCCGCCGGAGTTGGAGAAGGGGGTGGTGGCGTGCTGGTGTCGTCGGGGGCGATGTCCTGGGGTGTGCGCGTGCGAGCTACTGCCACTGGGAGGTACGCCTGGTGCTGGCGAGCACGCTCGTGTGCTCCAGGGGCAGTGGGGATGTCTGGCTTCGCCGGAATTCGAGTAGAACCTCGCCGGAGCTGGTGAGGTTGCAGCGACCAATTAGAGTAGCCCTGCGGTGGAGAGGAGCTGGAAACAGAGGGGAAATAGGGAGAAGAGGGAGGCATTTAAGGGGGAATGATCGCGGCGAGATTAAGGCGAGGCATTGAAGCGAATTTAAGCGAGTTTAACCTGAGCAGAAACGGCCGGAGTGAGGCGGGGTCAGCGCGGCGGGTGAGGAAGACGACCTACCGGTGGGGTCTGGTTGATAGTGAGAGAGAGAGAGGGGTGAGGTGGGTCCAGGCAGTCAGCGACTGAGTGGGTCTGTTCAGCGGTGAAAAAAACGTTTCGGGGAGAGGGGGTTAGTTGGGCTAGTTGGGCCTGCTGGCTGGGCTGGGGTCTGTTTCATTTTTTTATACAGAATCTTTTCCATTTTCTATTTCTATTAATCTGTTTTGATTTTGTTTAATCATTTCAAACAATTTTTTGATTTCAAACTTCCACCAATCTTTGAGTATTTTCAAATACTGATTATTAATATATTCTGAAGTCAAATTTAGAATAATTCTTTTTAGGGTCTTTTATTTATTTTATAAATGGACATTTGTCTTTATTTCAAATAGATTTTATTGTGTTTTAAAACTTTATTTGAAATCCATATGTTTACCAAACCTATTCAGTAGGTTTTATTTATTTATTAGGGTGTCAAATAATTCACCTTGAATTATTTGGAACATTTTTAATATGATTTATTAATCATTTAAATTGGGTATTTGTTTTTATTCCAATGAAATCGATTATAGTTTTAATTCCATAAATTTTATTTAGGTGATTTCCTTGATTCCATTTAAGTTAATGATTTTTAATCACTTGGGTAAATTCCAAATACTATTTTCCCATGATTTATTTAATCACTCTTATTAGGGATTGTTTTTCTTCATATAGAAATAGAATTTGGTGAATGCCATTTTATTTTTTTTGGAAAATTCTTTATCCTTTTATTTTATTTGGATTTGGATTATATTCATTCCATTTGTTTATGGATTGGGCCAAGATTTAATTTGGTCCTTAAATATTCCTCATTTAATATTTCCTTCTTTTTCTTATAAAATTCATATCTTTTTATTTATAGATCCAAACTTGGTGATTCCAAT
Organism: Avena sativa; assembly: GCA_916181665.1. NCBI lineage: Eukaryota > Viridiplantae > Streptophyta > Magnoliopsida > Poales > Poaceae > Avena > Avena sativa. Next base: position 142,485,215 of record OV702285.1, on the reverse strand, counting down.
TTGTATAATCTTATTTAATATTTGTTTATCGTTTTAAATACCTTTAGGACTATTTTATCACCAATTGGTATGGATTTCTAGGTAGGTGCTTTACTAGCTTTGGAAATTAAATTTCCCTATCTTATTAAATTCATATGATTTTATCTATGGCTCCAATTTAAGTGAAACCAATTCATATGGTTTTATAATATTTTTATTTGTCATTCTTGATCATTTTGAATTTTTTGTTGACAAATTTTATATGGATCCAATCCATGATCTTGGAGATAACTTGGAAATGTTTTTCTTCCATTGGGGTTTTAGAGTTTTGGTTTATTTTCCAAGTGTTTAAATTTCAAGATGCATTTGTGAAGAATGCATTTCACTTGATTTGAATTCAGTTGGATTCAAACATTAATCAAAGTTTGTTCAAAATGGGATTTTAAGTTTCCATTTGGAAATCAAAAAGTTTCTTTTCACCCTAAATTTCAACAATTATTTGTTTTGTTTATTTATTTTTCACATTACAAAATTTGGAAAATTTTGGGATGTGACATCACCGTTGATGATTCCCATGATGAGGAGGGAGTAGTTCTTCCTCGAGGCTAAGGGCTCTGCCGGTAGCTATGTGTTCATCTCTCTCTCTATGAATGATCATGTTGTGGTCATGAGCTTTGTAATCAAGTAGATCTACCTTGCTACTCAAGTTCTTCATTAGATCTCTGCTCTCCCCATGTGTGTGAAAGTGACAGCATGCACGCCATGGTGGCACTTAGGTTTGAGTCTACATAAATACTCTTTATGCTTTAAGAGATCTATGCTTTTCCCCACGTGTATGAAAGTGACTGCGTGCATACCGAGTGTGGCACTTTGTCTAGATTGAATATTTGTTATGAGTTATATTTGGAGTTGGATGTCTTTATGAAATTGTGGTGTTTGTTGGAACCATCTAGCGCTCAAGGGGACAGTGTGGGGTTATCTAGATTGGGGAAGGCGGACTTTGAGGAGTGTTGCTATAGCCCTACCATGGATTAGAGTATCCAACCGGAGAGTAGTTAAGAGTAGTATCATAAAGAGAAGATATTTATATGAGAGAGTGTTCACTAGTGAAAGTATGATCCCTAGGCCTTGTTTCTACACATTGAAACACCATTTGCTACTAGATCTGTTGCATGTTTGGTTGCTTTAGTCTTTACCTCACCATCAAAGCTATTTTCTGGCACTGTTACCACTTGTATTTCACTATCTCTTTGCCGAACTAGTGCACCTATACACCTGACAAGTGTATTGGGTGTGTTGGGGAAACAAGAGACTTCTCGTAACTTGATTGCAGGATTTCTTGAGAGGGAATACCTTTGACCACTTCCTCCCTGAGTTTGATAATCCTTGGGTAATACACTTAAGGGAAACTTGCTTCTGTTATAGGTTCACTCCTTGTCCTTGCTACAATCACACTCTTCAAGTCACTACAATTCAATCAAGCAAGGCACAAACTCAATCTACCAATCAAGCAAAACATCACATAAAATCTTAGAACTAAGATAATGCATGCAAGCATGCCAAGCTTTGTTTTATTTGAAAGAGTGGTTCCTAATGGGTCATAAACATTTGAAAACACCTAATGGTCATTTTGCAAAGTGGCAAAGTCATTTGCAAAAGGTTTCACTTCATAAACCATTTTCAAAACAAGGTATCATTTTATGTGGTGTAGAAATATTTTTACTAAGGCATTAATCTATAGGGTTCACCAAATGTGTTTTCAAACCATAAAACTTTGTGTTTAGGGTCAGAAAGTTTGAAACAAAACATTTCCTAAAAGTTTTCTTCCAAAACCATTTTTAATAAATAAACTATATTTTTATTTGACTAGAAATGGTTTTAAATCAAAGAATCATTCTTTTGTTTCACCAAATACATTTTTGAATCCACAAAGTGTTTCCTATGGTCAGTAGGTTCAAAACAAATCATTTGCCAAAGATTTTATCCCCAAAATCATTTTAGAACAATTTTTATAATCTAAACAAGCATACACAAGTTTCTGCAAAAACAAACAATTAAACAGAAACTTTTTACTAAACAAATGGCATGGTTGGCTAGGGCTTGTTTCACTGATTCCATTGATATAAAGTTTGTAATTTTTGGACGTGTGGATCAAAAGTTATACCAATTACAAATTTGCATTCTAATCAGATCAAAAATCTGTTTTAAATCGAATCCAGTCCACGTGGCTGTTTCTGATTGGACAATAACGGTTCGCTCGGATCGGCTACGGGGTGCGTTGGATCTAACTAAAAACGTGCGGCACAGATGGACGCGTACCTTTTCGATTGGATCTAATCCTAGCCAGATGTTTCGCATCCTACGGTGTACAGCGTGCCAACCATAGATGGGCGGCGCTGCGGTGGCTACTAGCGGCGGAGCGGCCAGACGGTGGCGGCGCCGGCGATACAGGAAGCTAGAATGGCTGGGGAGATGCTCACAGTGTCCAAAAATAAAATAATATTTTTAATGTTTTTAGGATCCATTCATTAATTAAATAAAATGGACCATAGTTATTTAATCAAATAGGGTTTGATTTATTTAATAAAATCTCCATTTGAAATCTAAATATTTTCAAAACCAAATCAGTAGGTTTTATTTGGAAATAGAGAATACTTGGAAAACTAGTTTTAAAATAAAATAACATTTTATTTTAGGGTCCACTAATAATTAAATGAATAGACCTTAATCATTAAATCAAATAGGATTTGTTCTATTAAAATCTTTGTTTTGAAATCTAAAATAACAACAAAACACTTCAGTAAGTTTTATTTGAGAAAATAAAATACTTGGAAAACTTATTTAAAATAAATAAATAAGTTTTAGTGTTTATTTAAAATGGGAAAAGCCTATACTTAAATAAAAAAATTGGATATTAAATCCTTATTATTTTATTTAAATAAACCTTTACTATTTTTATCAAATAGAAATATTTTATTTCAAAAGCTTGGCCAAGTTTTAATTGGGCTCTATAAAATAATCTTTATTTATAAATCCACCTTTTCTTTTGAAAACCAAATGTTTTATTAAAAGATCCAAAAATAGTAATTTTAAATATTTTGAAGTTTATTGTTTATTTAACTTTTTAAATCCCTTCAGGATTTTATTTGATCCAAATAGGTTTTGAAAGTTCCCAATTGGATTCAAAAAGTTTCTTCTCATCCTGAAAATCAACAAAGTTTTATTTTATTCATTTATTTTTCACATTACAAGATTTGGAAAATCTTGGGATGTGACAAGCTACCACCCTTAAAATAAATCTCGTCCCGAGATTTGGGAAGGCTAGGGGTTACAAGTTGGCTCAAAAGCATCTAGGGTACTACCACCCTTAAAAATTTTCCAACTAAATTACATCTTGTCTTACTTGGGATCTTGGTGTAACTTTCCTGGACAGAAGTTTGCATAGTGGCCTAGCTCCTTGCATTTGAAACATGTGACAAGGCTGAGATCCCTCATAGGCTTGTTTATCTTGTGTTTCATCATTTCTGGACAGTTGTTGGCATAATGTCCTAGCTCTTTGCAGTTGTTGCACCACACTTGGCTAATATCTTTCTTTTCCTTGGGTAACAATTCTTCTTGTTTGTTTCCTTGGTTCTTCTTCTTTTCTGGGCATTCATTGACATAGTGTCCCATCTCTTTGCAATTGTAACATTGCACTTGTGTAATATTCTTCTTCTTCTTTTTCTTGGGTTTCTCCAAAGCTAGGAGTTCTTCTAGTTCATGCTCTTCATAGGTGGGAAATCTTTCTCTCTTCTTGGGGCATTCTTCTTCATGCTCCTTGGATGTATGATCCTTGTCTCCACAAGTATTGCTAGCTTGGGTTCCTTCTAGAATAACATTTTTGTCATCCTTGTTGTCATTAGCTCTTTGGGAAAAGTTTTCTCTCATGTTGATCATTTGAGTAACTAATCCTTGCAACAATTGGGATTGAAGTTTCAAAATCCTTTGTATGGCTGGGTCTAGTCCATTGTTGTTGGCTAAAAGCTGAGTTGTCTCTTGGCTCAACTGGTTTTGGGTTGCTATAAGTTCTCTCATGTTGTCCTCTTGGTTGTTGTTGGTGTCACCATCCTTGATGTTGGAGTCTCTTGGAGAAGTCATCTGTTTGGGTTGGGTAGGGATTAGAATAGGCAAAATATTTCTAAGGGAATAATTCTAATCACACACATCACAATTCACACAAGCAATGTGCAAGCAATCACAAACAAACATCCCACTCCAACAATAAGTTTCAAGCATATTTTTAGGCAACAAAATATTTTTGTTACACCACATAAGTTGGTGTGTTTGACTTAACTAAAATATGGTGGTCCATCTATATGGTTCACTTGTGATCTTTCCATCCTTCTTGGTTGATTCTTCTTACATGAGATCATGGTTTCCTTGATAAAAACTCTTGGTCACAAATCTTCAAAGGTGATGAGGGTTCTTTCTAAGTTGTGTTTCCTTAGTCTCCAAATCTTGAGCAAGATTCCTTGTCTCACTTGTAGTCCTTAGTGATATCCAAGGTTGAGGTCCTTGGTGAAAATGCTTAAGATGTTGAAGTCATTAGAGTTGAAGAAGTTGAAGTCATTAGAGTTGAAGAAGTCCTTGGCACATGGTAAAATCTTTGGCCATGGGGTAGGTTTTTCCATCAAGTTGAAGTAGAAGAGATGTAGAGTTGAAACCAAAATGGTTGAGGAAAGAGTTTACAAGATTGTTTGTAAATAAGTTTTGGAACAAATACAACTCCTAATTTTCTAAGGGGTTTTGTCCAATCCTAGGTTTACAAATCTTACAGGCAACACAATGCTCTGATACCATCTGTAAGGGTCCCAACCTTTAATAAGGTAGAGTCCCATGTGTTTACAATGCTAGTCCCTGGATCAATAGCTAGCATCCACAGTTAAGATGTAATATCAAGAAACAAAGGTCATAATACAACTTTATAACCAGGAATAACATAATTTTATTACGTCTTACATAGCTCATTTGGCTATTACATTACATTGCAGCAGAATATCTATAGCATGGGGTCCTTCATCTTCAAAGTGCCACAGGCAGACATGTTGGTTGTAGACTTGTAATCCTAATCACTTAAACTTCACTAAATCAATCAAACCTGCAACATAACAAGTTACAGCCACAAGGGTCAATACATTTGAATTGTATTGGCAAGTGATACTATGGTAGTATAGTGGAGTCTATCATATATATGCATTTGGCTAAGTGGAGTTGAGGCTTGCATTGCTCAAAATAGATTTTCCTTATCATTTGAAAACATTAAGTTTTTGCTTGACAAAAACATTTCTCCCAATCAAAGATTGAAGATCCTTTAACCCTTGTTCAAACCAGAAGTTTTTAACTTAGAAATTTGGATGATGAGATCCTTGATTGCTTCCATGTCTTGATGCTCAAATTGTCCTTTGCCAGGGACATGGCTAAGTACTTAGATTTTTACACTCTGCAGAGGTGGTGCACTTTCCCCACAGGACTTGGTTTCCCAAGACAAGATCTTTCAGAAGCCTTCCCTTAGACCAAAATGGACGCGTTCCAACCTATCAAACTCTACCACCAACTGTCCATATGGCTAAGTTCTTGCAACCTATATGATCCAGGCAGAGCCCATAATGCCAAGTGGCTGCACCTGAAGCTTCTCAACATTTGACATCTCAAATCTCTTTGTTCCTGGGTGGCCATCCACAAGTGATATACACAAGGAAAACCATAAACATGGGCCTTGTGAACCACTCAACCAAAAACCACCATTCAAGTCCCATTCCACCCAGGTGATTCATTAACTTAGTTGTTTTATTAAACAAAAACACAAGTCCTCAGACTTAGAAATTTTCCATAGTATGGATATATATTCCACCCTTGTTTTCTATTAGCTAAGCTAAGCTTGATAGTAGTAAGAATATTAATTAGGAAAATTTCTACTAAGGTTTCATCTACTAGGTTTTCCTCTAGCAAGGTTTATACTTAGCAAAATTCCATGCAAGTTTTACTTAGAAAAATCTCTAATGCATAGTGAAAGTAATGGTACAAAGTATGAAGCATCACTTGACTTTTTGGTAGAGTATAGGTTCACTCCTTGTCCTTGCTACAATCACACTCTTCAAGTCACTACAATTCAATCAAGCAAGGCACAAACTCAATCTACCAATCAAGCAAAACATCACATAAAATCTTAGAACTAAGATAATGCATGCAAGCATGCCAAGCTTTGTTTTATTTGAAAGAGTGGTTCTTAATGGGTCATAAACATTTGAAAACACCTAATGGTCATTTTGCAAAGTGGCAAAGTCATTTGCAAAAGGTTTCACTTCATAAACCATTTTCAAAACAAGGTATCATTTTATGTGGTGTAGAAATATTTTTACTAAGGCATTAATCTATAGGGTTCACCAAATGTGTTTTCAAACCATAAAACTTTGTGTCTAGGGTCAGAAAGTTTGAAACGAAACATTTCCTAAAAGTTTTCTTCCAAAACCATTTTTAATAAATAAACTATATTTTTATTTGACTAGAAATGGTTTTAAATCAAAGAATCATTCTTTTGTTTCACCAAATACATTTTTGAATCCACAAAGTGTTTCCTATGGTCAGTAGGTTCAAATCAAATCATTTGCCAAAGATTTTATCCCCAAAATCATTTTAGAACAATTTTTATAATCTAAACAAGCATACACAAGTTTCTGCAAAAAAAAACAATTAAACAGAAACTTTTTACTAAACAAATGGCATGGTTGGCTAGGGCTTGTTTCACTGATTCCATTGATATAAAGTTTGTAATTTTTGGACGTGTGGATCAAAAGTTATACCAATTACAAATTTGCATTCTAATCAGATCAAAAATCTGTTTTAAATCGAATCCAGTCCACGTGGCTGTTTATGATTGGACAATAACGGTTCACTCGGATCGGCTACGGGGTGCGTTGGATCTAACTAAAAACATGCGGCACATATGGACGCGTACCTTTTCGATTGGATCTAATCCTAGCCAGATGTTTCGCACCCTACGGTGTACAGCGTGCCAGCCATAGATGGGCGGCGCTGCGGTGGCTACTGGCGGCGGAGCAGCTAGACGGTGGCGGCGCCGGTGATACAGGAAGCTAGAATGGCTGGGGAGATGCTCACAGTGTTCGTGGCGTCATAGGGAAGCTCAAGGAGGTTATCGTTGCTGAAGGGGCGCACGGAGTAGTCCTGAACCGCTCGCCGGAGTTCGTTCTGGCGACGGCGTGCTCTGGTGTTGTCGAAGACGAACCAGTTGGGTGTGCTAAGGCAAACGGAGAGCAGTGTTAGATGCGCAAGGTCCAGGCGAAGATGTGTGTGTGAAGGAGAGGGAGAGGCGCGGTCGGAAACTACCTGGGGCACTCGCCGGAGTTGAAATAGACGGTGGCGCTGTCAGTCAATGTCGTTGCCGGCGCTGTGAGGCACGCGCGAGCGAGCTGCTGATACGGAGAGGTGTGCCTGGGTTTGGGGAGTGTGTTTGTGTACTTGGGGAGGCAAGAGGTGGCGAGTACTGGCCGGAATCATCAAGGAGGGTCGTCGGAGATAGAGGTTCTCGGGGAGGAATTAGGGCGGCCTGGGGGCGTGTTGAGGTGGGGCGACAGAGGGGAACGAGAGAGGAGGGGGAGACGCTTTATCGTGCGTGGTCGCAGGCGGGATTATTGCGCCATTAATCGAGAATTAAGCTCGCGAATTCAACGCAGAAACGGGAGAGAGGGGGAGGAGGAACTGGTCGCGCGGTTGAAGACAGATGAGCTGGAGGTGGGGTCTGCTCGTCAGCGAAAGAAAGGGAGTGGAGGTGGGGGCCAGTGTTCAGTGACTGCGCGGGTTCTGTTTCTGGTGAAAAACAATTCGTTCGCTGAGAGGGAGAGGTGGGCTAGGTTGGGCTGAGTTGGGATGGAACTGGGCCAGATGGTTAGGCTGCTGTCTGGTTCCATTTTTTCTTTCTAATTGCTTTTTCTTTTTCTAATTCTAATTTCTGTTTTGAAATTCAAACAACTAAACCAAATCAAACAATCACCACAATTGTAATTGAATTTGGTTCTGTTTAACAACATAACCAAAGTCCAAAAATAAAATAATATTTTTAATCTTTTTAGGATCCATTCATTAATTAAATAAAATGGACCATAGTTATTTAATCAAATAGGGTTTGATTTATTTAATAAAATCTCCATTTGAAATCTAAATATTTTCAAAACCAAATCAGTAGGTTTTATTTGGAAATAGAGAATACTTGGAAAACTTGTTTTAAAATAAAATAACATTTTATTTTAGGGTCCACTAATAATTAAATGAATAGACCTTAATCATTAAATCAAATAGGATTTGTTTTATTAAAATCTTTGTTTTGAAATCTAAAATAACAACAAAACACTTCAGTAAGTTTTATTTGAGAAAATAGAATACTTGGAAAACTTATTTAAAATAAATAAATAAGTTTTAGTGTTTATTTAAAATGGGAAAAGCCTTTACTTAAATAAAAAAATTGGATATTAAATCCTTATTATTTTATTTAAATAAACCTTTACTATTTTTATCAAATAGAAATATTTTATTTCAAAAGCTTGGCCAAGTTTTAATTGGGCTCTACAAAATAATCTTTATTTATAAATCCACCTTTTCTTTTGAAAACCAAATCTTTTATTAAAAGATCCAAAAATAGTAATTTTAAATATTTTGAAGTTTATTGTTTATTTAACTTTTTAAATCCCTTTAGGATTTTATTTGATCCAAATAGGTTTGGAAAGTTCCCAATTGGATTCAAAAAGTTTCTTCTCATCCTGAAAATCAACAAAGTTTTATTTTATTCATTTATTTTTCACATTACAAGATTTGGAAAATCTTGGGATGTGACACTTTAGTCTTTACCTCACCATCAAAGCTATTTTCTGGCACTGTTACCACTTGTATTTCACTATCTGTTCGCCGAACTAGTGCACCTATACACCTGACGAGTGTATTGGGTGTGTTGGGGAAACAAGAGACTTCTTGTATCTTGATTGCAGGATTTCTTGAGAGGGAATACCTTTGACCACTTCCTCCCTGAGTTTGATAATCCTTGGGTAATACACTTAAGGGAAACTTGTTGCTGTTATACAAACCTCTGCACTTGGAGGCCCAACAACTGTCTACAAGAATAGAAGTGCGTAGACATCAAGCTATTTTCTGGCGACGTTGCCGGGGAGGTAAGGTAAAAGGTACTCACACCCTCCGGTATGAGTGCTCGAAGTTATTTCCTTTAGATTCTGTAGTTTTGTCTTTTTGTTTCTTGTTTTCAATAGTTAGGCTTAATGGAAAACAACAACAAAATTAGAGAGCTTTTTAGTATTTTTCCTCAGTTAGAACTTGAGTGGTTTGAAAAGAAAATTAAAAAACCTATGGAACTTTCTTTCCATGATAATAGCAATGTTATTAGTGTGAATTTTTTGAACACCATTGTTACTAATGGTATGGAAATGTCTAAGCTTGGGGAAGCTAGTTTTTATGAAAAAAATCTTTTTAGTTCCCTAGCTTTAGGGAAGAAAATTTTCTCTTATGATACTTTATCTCCCATATGTGGTAATTCTAATGATACTTGTGATATTCTAAATCCACATACTGAAAGTGTCCCTTTTAAAATAGCTATTGAAATTGTTGAACGTGTTATGAATAACTGCTATTTTGGAGATGGAACTGTCCATCATAGTGATCATTTACTCTTTATACATGAATTATGCGAGTTGTTCAAGTGTGCAGGTATTTCAATGGACCAAGTTAAGAGGAAGCTATTCCCTTTCTCACTTAGGGACAAATCAAGGGAGTGGTATGTGATACTAGATGATCCTCATCATTTGGAGTGTAAGGAACTTGAATCTCTCTTTTATTCTAAATTTTATCCTCCTCATGAAATTCATAAAGATAGGACTTATATTTATAATTTTCATCCTCACGAGGGAGAAAGTATTGCCAAAGCTTGGGGGAGATTGAAGTCACTAATGCTCAAATGTCCCATTCATGAGCTCCCCAGTAATGTTGTTATCAATAATTTGTATGCAAGGCTTTCAGGACATTACATGGACTATCTGGATACCTGTTTAGAGGGATCCTTCACAAGTAAGCTGGTCAAAACTAAGTGGGATCTTCTTGAAACAATTCAAAGCTATACCGAAGGTTGGGATAACAACAAAGGTAAAAAACCAGGTATAAACTATGAGTATGATTGCATTAAGTCTTTCACTGAAACTGCTAATTTTTTGAAGAGCTTAGTGCTAGATATGGTATTGAACCTCAAATTCTTGTTAACATTATAGAGCCTTTGCTTCCCATATTAAATCTCCTAAAGAAAAGTGGGACATGTACCATGAACCTTTTAAAGACACTTGCCTGGAAAATGATAATGTTATTAATGATTGCAATAAACGTGCTCAAACTTCTGAAAGTACTATTTCTTATAAGCAAGTTAACTTTTGTGGTATGCATAGACCTTGTGAGAAGAATCAAATAGAAAAAGAATACTGTATCACACACTGGAATGAAAAAACCAGAACATGGTATAAGGCTCTAAATGATCTTGGTAAAAAAAATGTGCCCTCTATCCTTTTAGTTGTGAACTCTACTATGAAGTGGGTCATTTCAATTTTCAATGCTCAGGCCATACTAATTACCTTTCTAATCCAATGAGTTCTGCAAGCTTGTATTGTGATAACGCGATCACTGATAATCAACATGATGAGCTTACATTGTTTTTGGGGTGTGAAGAGTTATCAAGAAAAACTTCTTTGGTAGACATGAGTGCTTTTGGTATGAATTGCGTCCTGCATGGGTGTCATCTTTATTGTGTTGATAATTGCCACACGAATACTTACATACAAAATCTTATAAAAGATGATATTTTACCCAAATATGACAGGACTGATATGAGTTTTGTTCTTATTAATGAAGAGGAGGAATCCTCAAAAGTTTCTTCTATTGTCTCTAACAATAAACCAGGGTATGTGGAGAAGCTTCCTTTCAAGCCTCTCCCTCCTAAAGAGGAGAAGAATAAGAAGAGGAGTAGAAGGAGAGAGGAAACAACATATTCTCCTAAGCATGTTGCTCCTATCATAGTTTTTACTGATGAGTCTTTAGATGATGTTCTTATGCCTGTTACCTATATTAGTGATCATGATTGGGAAAAGCACACTACTTTTGATATTGAAAATCTCTTTGGCACCAATTCTGAAAATGATAATATTAATAATTGTTGTGCTACTAGTTCAATCCATGTTCCTTCCAATGATGATATGTTTTCCAAATGAACACACTTGGGAAGATAGCTATTTTGTTGAATTTTCTCCCACTACAATTAATAAGAATGGCTATTCTTATGTGGAGAGTAATAATCATTTTATGCATGTGGCTCATGATAAGAATGTTTCATGTGATAGTTATATTGATAATTTTGTTCATGTTGCTACTAAAATTTATTATGAGAGAGGGAAACATGGTTTTATGCATCTTAAGAATATTAAGTTTACCCTCTTTATGTTGAAAATTTTGAAGTTGCATTTGTTTTGCTTTCCTATGCTTGTTGCTTTGTGCTTTCATGACTTGTTTCTTTACAAGATTCCTATGCATTGGAAGTGGGTTAGACTTAAATATTCTTTGAATTTTCTTCTTGATGCTCTCTTTTAAATCAATTCATATTTCCTATGTGAGCATCTTTGAAACTATCATGCCTAACTTAAAGGCATTAAAGAAAAGTACTTGTTGGGAGATAACCCAAGAGTTTTCTTGAGTCTTGGAAGTTATTACTTCTGTAATGACCTCTCCTTATCCTTTTTTTGTTTGCTTTTTGTGCCAAGAATGACCTCTAATGAGAGGGAAGGTCCTGAAACAGATTTCTGTCCTCCACCATAAAAATTCTTGAGGAGTCTCTGTAAGTCGGATTGAGCTAAAAATTTATGAATAAATCCCCCAGTAAGTTCAAGACTTTTTTATTTGAGCAACATAAGGTCTTCGAAAAAATCGGTTTCTACCTGCTGGTCTGTTTTGATAGATTTCTGCCATTATTTGCATGTGCTTCTTATTGATTCCTTTTGGGGTTCTTTTTGGGAAATTGAGCTTTTTGAAGGAGTTGATACAGTAGCTTGTGTATTTAGTAAAACTTTTGTTGTTTTTAAACTAAACCCAAAGGTCTATTATCTTTTGAATGCACTAATGTTGCTAATGAGGATTGTGTGAAGTTTTGTATGATGGAAAAATTTAAGGTGTAGAGAAAGAATGTAACATCCCAACATTTAGGAACTAACGAAGGGTAGATTTAGGAAATTTAAATGTTGCATGCATTCATCTGTGAAGATGTGGGTAAATTTTTCGCCAAATAAAAACCTAAAGTGATCAAGGTTCCTTTCATACTTTGAGATTAGATTTAGCCTTAAAGAATGATTGCTATAAACTTTGATATGATCTTTGAGGAATTATGTGTTTTGGGAAATGAATTTGAATTTTAAACTTGAGTGTTTGAATTATAATTCAAATGATTTTTGAATAATGTTTAAACCTTGATTTGATTAAGAGTTAACCAATTTAACTCAAACTTTAGTTAAAGAAAGCAGATTAAGAATATGAATATTTGTTTCATATTTTTATTCAATAAATAAGTTACAAAAATGAAACTTATTGAAATTATCCACAAACTTCACAAGAGCAAATAAATAAAGAATAAGAATATTTCTTTATTGATAATAATATAATCTTTATTACAAAATAATAATTAAGATTACAAAAGAATAAAATAAAGATTACAAAGGAATAACAATATTACATTTGACTAATCTACAAAGTAAAATAAAAAACTAAACTAAAAGTCTTGATTTCAAAGTTTGGTACCTGCAAAACAAACACAGACAAAAAAATAAAGAAAGTTAGGATTAATAATGTTTTACTATCAGACATGTCAGTGAAGTGCACTGTTCAAGATTCATCATTGAGTAACTTATGAAAGGGGCAAGTTTTACCAATATGAAAGAATATATCTTTCATAAATTTCAAGCCAAAAATTCAAATGACAGCAAGGAGAGGCAAGTTTCACCAGCTAGGTAAAAGTAATCAGATCAAAGTAATTCTCAAGTCCAGAGCATATCCACAAGTGCACAGCAAGCACACAGGCAGGACACACACCAAAATGCATGGTGTGTGATATCAGCACCTTAGCAACAGCCCAGCAACACAAAACCATCAACACAGCCATGGGCAAGCACACAACCACATCAATCTTTTGCTTCTACACATCAAGCTTAGCAGCCAGCAGCTAAACCAAGCACAGCAGCCAGCAGCCAAACCAACCACAGCCAGAATCACATCACCAGGATGGTGACATAAGGAGGGGGAAGGATCAGGTGGATAGCAAGACCAAGTCCAGGAGCTAGGAGGAGCAGGCTAGCTCAAGGTCAAGAACAGGAGCTCAGCAAAACAAGATCAACATCACCACCCAACTCCATAATCATCAGTTTTTGTGGTGAGTATCATAAAACCATCACATGATCTAATCATATTATCTAGAAAGAAGCATGTGTTGTTTTATGAAACAAACTCTCAGAAAGCACCCAAGTGGGGTGAATCCATCATTGAGATTTTAAACTCTAAAAGCAAACAGCAAAGTACAATGATCCAACCAAAACTCAGAACAACATCATTGCTTTGGTCGTCAAGCTATATATTTCAATTCAAGCACAAATATAGCTAAGATTTAATTTCTAGGCACATCCCTAAGATAAGGGTAGCACCTTAGAAGCTAATCTTTTGGATCCATATAATGATCAAGCCTACTATCATTTTTCTCCAATCTTTGATTCAAGAAATAATAAGCATTCCAATCAATGGATTAGAATCAATCTTGTGTGCCATACAAAGATGGTGTCACAAGAACAATTCTACATAAATCAGAATAAGCATTCCAACATCACAGATTCAGTCAATAAATCTACCAATCATTTTCCTATCATTACAGGAATCATAATTAGGACACTCCTATGCAAATCTTCACTGTCTAAGATCATTGTGATCTCAAACTACATATGAATTCTCAAGCCAACAGCATCAGGACAGTGATTACATCACACCATACTCATTATCCTTAATCAAGTAAGGACAGGTATTAGTTATCAAACCCACTGACTATACCAATCATTGATTTCAGAGCAACTATATCATCTGGATCATATGAAATCTAAGCATAAAATCATCCATAAGCCACCAGAACCATTATAGTTCATCTCAAGCAACAAGCCTCAAGCTAATAATCATTTAGCATGCTTACAGGTCATCCACACATGATCTAATTCATCCAACAGATAATCAACACCATGATATGAACCCTAAATGGAACAAAGTATCTTAACCAGGACAAGACAGTAACCAGAGAGGTCACTACCAACATCTAGCATAGGATGATCGAGCACGGAGAGAGAGAGCACAAGGGGAAGAGGAAAAGAACTCACCAAAGGTCCTCGCTGAAGACCAGAAGAGGAAGCAGAGGTGGCCGACGACCATGGCAGCACGGGGAGCACCCCCACGGGGGGCATTGCGACCCATACAGCGCCACGGCGGCGACCATAGCCACATCTAGAGGCAAGGTGAATCACCATAGCACACGACGGCAGCGGCGTTGCCAAGATCCATGCCAACCCCCAAACCCTAGGGTTCGGGACGGCATCGATCCATCGCAGGAGAGCCCCATGCTCAAATCCAGTTGGATAGAAAGGATGGGCGTAGTCGACAACCTCTTACTGCACCATGGCGGCGACCAGAACGGCCCACGACGGCGGGAATCGCCACCGGCGATATCACCGACCACGGGGTCGGGGCAAAAGAGGAGAGGAGTGAGCTCGAGGGTGAGAGGCAGCGAGGAGGTGGGCCGAGTGGGCCAGAACCCTTCGGGGTGACTGTTTTAACTAAGTCTCATGGGCCACCAGGGCCCAATAAGAACAAGCCAGCCCAGAAACCTTTAAGGCCTGTTTTAATAAATAGGAAAAGACCAAAATACCCCTGAATTTAATTAAATTCTAGAAAATAAAATAAAAGTCCAAAAATTATAAATAAAATATTTTTGGATTCACAATAATCCACACTATCCAAATAAATTAAGATATAAAATTTTAGACATTTAAATTTTATTAAGAATTTTGTAATTTATATATTCCTTATGGAATTTTACAAAATTATTGAAAGATGATAAAAATAAATAAAAATCACTTTCATTATATATTAATATTATAGTATTTTTGAAAAATACTAAATAAATATTTAATAACAATTTTTGATATTTAAGTGATAATTCCTAAAAGAATTATTAAATCGATAAAAGTCAAATAAAAGAGAAATAAAATAATTCAATATATGTTATAAATATTAAAAAGTAATATTTATAAATTCTTTATTATTGAAAATACTTTTTATAATAATGGGGATATTGCATATCAAGTTAAATAATGCATTACATTACTTGCATAATCATTTTGCTTCTTTAAAGAGTAAACCGTATGTGCGGTTCTAGTTCTTTTACCGTGCCTTCACTTTGGTCCCTATTTTTTAAAATTGCATATCTAGGTCCTAAATCTTTCAAAGTGATTCATTCGAGGTCCTATTTTCAACTGACCGCTCTGACCTGTCTACGTGGCACTTTGACCACTGCCACATCACGTGTATACTTGTGAAAAGCCCCCCAGGTTGTAATCCTTCGAAAGGATGGTCCATGCGGTTATATTCCGATGCCAGATTATGTCGTGTTTCCTTGCTTGTACATGTTCGTTACATGCAATCTCGTACCCTTGCTGCTAGCTCATCTTGGCCCTGGATGTGACCTCCCGTGCAACTGTTTGTTGATGTGTGTATTGCTTTAGGTGATGGCATGCAGCAGCGCACGTCACGATCTTGGTGGTTGATGTTTCGGTGAACGAGCTCGGACTGCAGGGCGCGGTGTTTGCAAAGGCTTCACCAGCAACCTCAGGCACCCTGCGTTTTTGTATTTGCTAATCGTCATCCAGTTCAACGGGAGCGGAAACGCCATGTCGGATCATGATCTCAGCGCAGGCGCCCAGAGCGGCCAGTCAAATGCCTGAGCTGAGCTAGCTTACACCCCATGTCTCGCTCACTCGCAAGTTCGAATGACACGACGAAGCTCATGCGTGCTACACGTACGTACGTATGTACGTATATGCTCTTTCCTGTTGGTATGTACAATATACATGATGTCTGATAAACTCTGGCTCGATGTATGTGGCTGGGTAGTCACGCACAAACCTAACACGAGTACCCAATAGCGACCTCCTTGGCAGCGGATGCATGAGTGCCACATGCATGCTCAAATGGTTAGTTGTATACGCATACGACTCGTCTGTGACTGTGTAGCTAGCTGCACGTCACGTCTTTCGTCCAAACTCTCAACCCCGGCCAACATACTGGTACATACCATGTCCCATAAACCACACCGCATACAATCTTGCACTTCACGAACCAAATCAACAAGACCAAGAAATATACAAGACGCCGGCGGCGACGCCCACCCACATCACACGAATCGTGCCGGCGGGGAGAGCAGCCTGACTCGAGGGACTTTGTTCTGGAAGAAATAAATATTTAGGGGTCTATTCGCAAATATATAGGATGGCCGGTATGCCTCGTAGGCCCAACTATTGACATGGCACCGGTCAACGTTGGTCAGACCAAAATAGGACCTTGTGTGAATCACTTTAAAAAGATTTAGGACCTAGATATACAATTTCAAAGAATTAGGACCAAAGTGAAGACACGGTAAAAGAATTAGGACCGCCGGTACAGTTTACTCTTCTTTAAATATTGTCCTTACCGGGCAATAATGATGTTTTTGTAGATATAGAAGCTCAAGGTCTAGTGCGAGCATCAGATTTCACTACCTTGCCATCACAAGGCAAGTTCATCACTTGCTCATGTCCTTTGAAGAGTCTTTATCAAAGTATTTGCAAATTGTGTGTTATCATATATGCTATAAAAGAAAGAAAATATTATTTTCACAAATAAAGAAATCATAGATATCATCCTAAGTGATGATAAAATGGAGCAATAGAACTTAGGGTTCTATTCGCAAGAATGATAATCAATTAGGGACTTAATAACCCCTGACATCAGTGATTCTAGCGCCATAAATTACGCGTTAGCCATGAGATTTGGAATGGTACAGAGAAGTCAGCTGTATCTTCTTCCTCTCGCATGAAGCCGGATGTGCAGGTCGTGGCTGTTATCCTTGTAGTGTGCATATTAATTGGTAATTCATAGAGGATATGCAGCATATGGGTGGGAACCCTCATCGTCCCACGATAGTTCTGGCATCTAATGGTTTGTACAAACCATTGCCGTAATTCATTATGTGGGCATGGTGTACACCAAGGAGGCATGCGAGGTCGCGAAGGGGGCAGTGATTGGCTTGGACCAACTACTGGGCCCCACATCATGGAATTGTGGATGGGAAAGTATGCCCAGTTGTGCAACAAGGAGTTGATCTCTCATGGGTAAAGTAACACATCTCTTCGGAGTGTAAGAACTGTAACTTGTTACTCCCTGTTCCGGGAAGGAGCTACGAACGCGGAAGGAAAGGAACTCCATGAAAGTTTTGGTCAACCTGTGAAGGCTGATGGTCATAGATTTTCATAATAAAATCAATCTTTGAAGAAAGATTTACAAAAATTGCATAGTGCCAAGGATGTATCATCCGAGTTGGTAGTTAGAGCATCAACCTTCCCGCCTTGCATATAATGAACTTGTTGGGTAACGCTGTTACTCATCCTTTCCTTTGATCCCTTGCTGAGACTCTGAGAATCCCGAAGACGTGCCAATGTATGCAGCCGAATGTCAAGAAGATGTGTTCTACGAGGAACCTGATCTGTCCGGAGGTGTTGAAGGAGTGGATTACGAAATCCACTATGGTGTCAACGATAACGAATCAACCTAAGTATCCTAGTTAGTAGTAACCAACGGAGCCGAGCAGCATGAACTCTATAGAATAAGCTGCTGAGCTCAACTCCTAGTCGGAGTCGCTACTTTTAAATTCCGCTGAAACACTTTATATTTTGGTTTGTAAGTTGAAACTTTTGAAGTCTTGAACTTCTGGTGTTGTAATAATAATAATGTATGAATGTTTGTAATATGGACCTGCAATGTTTCTGTTGTACCACTCTGAGGGATGTGATATTTACAGAACGGTGTTCTGTGAGTGTCATGTCAACGACTATAGTGTACTACACATGCAGTGGTATGTTGGGTCACCGCAAAGAATGATGTAATGAGATGACGAATGGACAAAAGCTCAAGCTTGGGGATGCCATCCCGTGTCACCCCAATAAATATTCAAGAGTTACAAGCGTCAAAGCTTGGGGATGCCCAAGGCATCCCCTTCTTCATCAATAAAAATCTCAGGTCTTTCTAGGCACTTCGTTTTTATTATTTCATGCACAAGTTGTGTTGTTCTTGGAGCGTCTTAGTTTTCTTTTTTGGTTTTTGTTTGCTTAGTTTGCTTGAATAAAGTTGGTTGATCACAACACACCTTTTTGGAGAGAGAGAGACACTCTGTTTTCATTGCCTAGAACACTCTTGTTTTCACTCTTATTGTTGTGTGAGTGTTCTCTTTTGCTAGCACTGTGTTTAACCTTAGTTTTCTTGAGCTTTCAGCTTAGAACTTTTTAGTTCTTCTTTGTGGATTTGTGAGACAATATAACTAATATTTATTGATTATTATCTTTGTGAGTTGTTTCAAATAAGTTGATTGGTGTTGGAAAAGAGTAGGAAGTTTCATGCTTATAGTGGTACAAAAAGGAGCTTGCATTGACTGTGACTTAGACTTTAGCATGACATGCTAGGTGTTGTTTTGACCTTATGCTTAGTTATTATTGTTGTAGCATGTCTTGTTCCAAACAATTGGGATTGCTTAGTGTGCCTTGAAAGAATTATGCGTTGTTTTAGCATGCAAAACCATAGTATTGTGGTATTCTCATTTGATGCTTTGTTTGGGTTGACTTGGCACATGCTCACACCATGTTATGACTATGAACAAGTCACCATAGCCTCTATGATCATTTAGTCCTTGACTTGTAGTACCACTCTATGCTTTGATTAGTAATGTTTTGTCGCTCTGCATGATTATGGCCATTATTGCTCTCTTAGTTGGTTGCTCCTAGTCTTTGCTAGCCTCCACTTGTATGAGTAAGATCTACTCATGCTTCCAACTCCCAAGAAACCAAGTTATTCCAAAGTGTCCACTATAAACTCCTATGCATATTGTGTTACACCATTCCAAAGTATATTCTTGTTTTCAGCTACCTTCCAATTAAAAACTATTTTGTTATGTGAAAACTTAGTGATTAAAGCCCTCACAAACTTTATGGCACACTTTATATTCTTTCCCCCTAATAAACTTGAACCATTGTGTCTCCTATGTTGTATATGCTTGCACTTATACGTTGGAATTAGCAGAACCATGCTGTCATGGGAACGTTTTCAACATTGCACTTGTAATTTGTACTCAGTTGATATCATGCTCTTTTGTCTATGGATGTCACCGGTGTGAAATAAATAGGGAACTTGTAAGTCCATGGAGTTTGTATTTTGTGTTAGAGAAACGCCTGGGCCGCTAGCCTAAGCCATGCCTAATCATGGTGGAAACTTGCAGCATCACCATAGTGATGTCTATGAAGCATTATTCTTATAAAAAAGATACATTGAGAAAAGAGGAAAGAGATAAAAAAGCACCATATTCCCATGGTAAATAAGAAGATTGCTAAGATGCTCATTGTCTGCTTGCCTTGTCATTTTGGTTATGGGATATCTCCTGTACCTTGTGCAAGGGGTACCCCGTTGGCGGTTCTCTATGATATGCAAATACTTACAATAACAAGAACTTACCGGTGACTGAAGTTGAGTAGCATGAGGTGTGGCCCTCGTATTCAAGGGACGTGAGATTGCCAACTTATACTTCATCAAGCATATACTCCATCTTTGTTCACTTTAAACTTAATCACTTCAAGATGCTTATGCTAGGGGCAATGAGGGCTGAAAGCTAACAAGTACCATAATTTTTGGAAGCTCTTTTTGAAACTTGAAATCCCTGCTTCCTTTATAAAAGGACTTTCTTCCACCATTATTTTAGCCTCCACCTTCTACCTTTAGGCACCATTAAGAGAGCATAGTTGTCATTGTGTGTGCAGTGTTCCAAAAATTATTCTTTTTATCACTTACCTACTCGAGGATGAGAAGCAGTTAAGCTTGGGGATGCTTGATATGTTAGAAACATTTCTATAATTTTTGATGCTCCATGCTTGTTTAGTATCTACTTTGCTTTGTTTTGTCTTCACTTTGAGATATTTTTATACACTTTCTGGTACTAACCTATTAACAAGATGCCACAGAGTCAGTTGCCTGTTTTCTTCTGTTTTGGTTCCAGAAAGGCATAAAATCAATATTCTCGAAATTGGACTGGACAAAAGCCAAAGTTATTATTTTTCCCAGACCAACACGGAACCATGAAGCAGAGACGGAGTAGGGCACTAGGGTGGCCGCACCCCCCAGGCGCAGGCAAGCCCTGGTGGCGCCTATAGGGGGTGTGGGCCCCCTGGCCCCCCACTGACCTTGCCTACTTCGCCTATAAGAAGCCCCCGGGGAGAAAACCCTAAATCATCCATCATACTTCTAGAAAAACCTCTGTAGCGCCGCCGCCACCGAAAGGGAGATTCGGGGGACAGAGAGTCTCTGTTCCGGCACCCTGCCGGGACGGGGAAGTGCCCCCGGAGCCATCTCCATCGATCTCCATCGCCATCTTCATCACCGTTGATGATTCCCATGATGAGGAGGGAGTAGTTCTTCCTCGAGGCTAAGGGCTCTGCTGGTAGTTATGTGTTCATCTCTCTCTCTCTCTCTATGCATGATCATGTTGTGGTCATGAGCTTTGTAATCAAGTAGATCTACCTTTCTACTCAAGTGCTTCATTAGATCTCTGCTCTCCCCATGTGTGTGAAAGTGACAGCGTGCATGCCATGGTGGCACTTAGGTTTGAGTCTACATAAATACTCTTCGTGCTTTAATAGATCTATGATTTTCCCCAGTGTGTGAAAGTGACAACGTGTATACCGTGTGTGGCACTTTGGCTAGATTGAATATTTGTTATGAGTTATATTTGGAGTTGGATGTCTTTATGAAATTGTGGCATTTGTTGGAACCATCTAGCGCTCAAGGTGACAGTGTGGGGTTATCTAGATTGGGGAAGGCAGACTTTGAGGAGTGCTGTTATATCCCTACCATGGATTAGAGTATCCAACCGGAGAGTAGTTAAGAGTAGTATCATAAAGAGAAGATATTTATATGAGAGTTTTAACTACTGAAAGTATGATCCCTAGGCCTTATTTCTAAACATTGAAACATCGTTTGCTACTAGATCTGTTGCATGTTTGCTTGCTTTATTCTTTACCTCACCATCAAAGATATTTTCTGGCACCGTTACCACTTGTATTTCACTATCTCTTTGCCGAACTAGTTCACCAATACACCTGACAAGTGTATTGGGTGTGTTGGGGGCACAAGAGACTTCTTGTATCTTGATTGCAGTATTGCTTGAGAGGGAATACCTTTGACCACTTCCTCCCTGAGTTTGATAAACCTTGGGTAATCCACTTAAGGAAAACTTGTTGCTGTTCTACAAACCTCTGCACTTAGAGGCCCAACAACTGTCTACAAGAATAGAAGTGCGTAGACATCACTTGTTGGTTGATAGATGATCATGGTTTCCTGATCATGAACATTGAGATGTTATTAACAACAAGATCATATCATTAGGAGAATGGTGTGATGGACATACTCCTATAGATAAGCGTAGCATAAAGATCAAGTCATTTCAATAGTTCGTTTGCTATAAGCTTTCTATACATAGTAACCTAATTCCTCCGACCATGAGATCATGCTAATTACCATCACCGGAAGGATGCTATGATGACATCAAACACCACTTCATAACTGGGTGGTTATAACGGTGGCATTGAGTGTTCGGAAAGTATGTGTTGAGGCACATGGATCAAGAGTGGGATTTGTCCATCCATATGACAGATAGATATACTCTGGGACCTCTTGGTGGAATGTCATCCAATTAGCTTGCAAGCATGTGGCTGGCTAACAAGGGATCACATACCACAGTAATGAGTAAAGAGTACTTATCGGTAATGAGGTTGAACTAGGTATGCAGATATACGGACGATCAGACCTCGGATAAGTAAAATATCACGAGACAAAGGGAAATTGGTATCGTATGTAAATGGTTCATTCGATTGCAAAGTAATTGTAGAAATATGTGGGAGCCATATGAATTTCCAGATTCCTCTATTGGTTATTGATCAGAGATGAGTCTCGGTCATGTCTGCATAATTCACGAACCATAGGGAGACACACTTAAGGATTCGATGTTGTTTAGTAGATATGGAATGTAAGTAGGGAGACCGAATGTTGTTCGGAGTCTCGGATGGGATCCGGGATATCATGAGGAGATCCGGAATGGTCCGGAGAATAAGATTCATATAAGGAAAGTCCAATTCCGGAGTTCAGGAATTATTCCGGTGTTTTCACGGGGAATGATCTAGAAGGGTCTAGAAGGTTCACCAGACCGGAAGGGGGAGGGTGCATGAATGTGTCATGACTAAGTGGAATGGTTGCATCATGTCCTAGGTCAAAGGTCTATGCAAACAAAGAGTTAAAATGAACTCCAAAATTGAAATTCAAAAGGCAAGTTTGAAAAGTCAATCTGGGACAATGTTTCCTGGTGGAGGAAGGAGAGAATCCTTCTCTCCCTCCACCACAAGCCTATAAGGAGAGGCAGTTGGGGAAGGATTCAAACTCCCATCTCCCTAGATGCCCCTCCCTCCCATAAATAGAGGGGAGGGGTTGCCTCTCCACACAACACCACCACCACCCAAGCCCACGCCGCCGACGCCAGCTGCATCGCTGCCGCCGCCGGCTCCACCTCATCCTTTTTGGCTTATAAACCCTAGATAGCTGGGGAAACCCTAATACTCCACCATAACCCGCTCCGGCTTAGGTGAATCCCTTCGGGATCTTTCCTCTACTTCTGACATCACGCTGTCGTGCTGCCAGAATCGTGAGGAGAGAACTACAACCTCCACTATCTGCTGGAACAAGGGAGAGGAAGGTCTTTATCGAGTACTGAATGTGTGACCGACTACGGAAGCACTGCCGGAACGCAATGCCAAAAATTTCGTCTATGCGATATTGAGATCGGCAAGTGAACGACTACATCACCGACGAGAATCTGCTCTCATTAACCGCTTTGGAATCTTCGAGGGTGAGTACTCTAATCGACTCATTGCTACAATCTAGTAGATATATCTTGGATTGTGTGTGTTCATGCGGTAGAATTTTTTTGTTTTCCATGCTACAAACCCTACAATAGCTCTGAGCCTAGTGTGTGTGGTTTGTCAGCAAACCATTGGCAAGTGTTGCACTTCTCGATGATGTCCTTGGCGTCGCGCATCGTGGTTGGCTAGTAGAAGCCAGCTCGCAAAGCCTTGGCGACTAGGGCGCGACTGCCAGCATGGTGGCCGCAGATGCCTTCATGGATGTCGAGGAGGATGCTCTTCCCATCACTGTTGGTGACGCATCGCTGGAGTACCTCGGTGATGCTTCACTTGTATAGCTCACCGTTGATGATGGTGAAGGCTTTTGAACGGCGAGCGATCTATCTAGCGTCCGTCGGGTCGCCAGGCAGTTTCTTGCTCAATAGATACCTAACATATGGTTGAGTCCATGTTTACTCGATCGACAGAACTTACATGAGGATCACCATCTCGACGTCCAGATCTAGTTATGCACGTGCCTTCGTTTTCTCGGGTCGTGCAGCCTTGAGTGTCCTGCAGCATCGGTTGTGCCCTTGGGAGTTTTGTGCTTGATAGAGTGCTCGCGGATTTGTTCGAGGAACATGCCCGGTGGTACTGGAGCGTAGGTGGATCCAATGTTGGTGAGCTTGTCGGCCTCCTTGTTGATTTCCTGGCCGACATGCCGGAGTTCGCAGCCGTCGAAGTCTCCTTCGGGTGAGTTGTAGAGGTCATGGTAGGCGATCATGTTGTCGCTGACGGCGTTGCACTGGTTCATTGTCTGTTGGACGACGAGGTTGGAGTCGGCATAGATGACTATTCATGTGGCGCCATAGACTTTTGTCATCCGCATATCGTGGATCAGCGCCTTGTATTCAGCTTCGTTTTTGGATGCGCGGAACCTCATTCGCAGCACATATCTCATCTTATCCCCTTGGGGGATGTCAAGATTACTCCGGCTCTGGATCCTTCCACCGTTTGGATCCATCGAAGTGCATTGTCCAGAGCTGAGACATGTCTGGGGTGTCTGGGAATTGCAGTTCCATCCAGTGGACGAAGAAGTCAAGAATCACCTGCGACTCGATGGCGGTGAGCCGCTCGTAGATGATCTCCCGTGGGGACAACTCGATGCCCCAGAGGGCCACTCGCTCTGTTGCCTCGGGGTTATTGACAATGTGTGATAATGGTGCATCGTTGACGACCACTATCCGGTGCTCCTAGAAGTAGTGACGCAACCAACATGCAGTCATAAACACACTGTATGCTAGCTTCTGATAGTGAGGGTACCTCTGCTTTGTAGGTGTTAGTACCTCGCAGAGGTAGTACACCGGGCGTTGCACCCCGTGGGTTTTACCGTCCTCGGGTTGTTCGACCACAAGTGTTGTGCTGACCACTTGGTGCATTGCAGCAATGTAGAGCAGCATGGGATCTCTCTCCGTTGGTGTCACTAGTACGGGAGATGTGGATTGCAGGCGTTTGAGGTCTTCGAATGCCTCATTGGCTTCAGTCGTCCACTCGAATTTTTTTGACTTGCAGAGAAGCTGGTAGAAGGGGAGAGCCTTTTCTCCCATGCGGCTGATGAATCTGTTGAGTGCCGCGATTCGCCCAGGTAGCTGCTGGACTCCTTTGACGTTCTTCGGCTTCTCCATGGCTAATATAGCCTTAATTTTCTTCGGATTGGCCTCAATGCCTCTCTCGGAGATGAAGTATTAGAGAAATTGCCCGTATGGGATGCCAAAGGCGCACTTTTCCGGGTTCAGCTTGATCATGTAACGATCAAGGTTATCGAATGTCTCGCGGAGATCGTCTATCAATGTTCGACTCTCATTGGTCTTGACCACTATGTCGTCGACATATACCCGAATGGTTCTACCAATTTGGTTCTTCGGGCAGGTCTGCATGCACCTTTGATAGGTTGCGCATGCGTTCTTGAGCCCGAAAGGCATTGTGTTGTAGCAAAAGACTCTAAACATCGCAATGAATGCCGTCTTCTCCTGGTCCTCGACCCTGAGACGAATCTGATTGTAGCCTGAGTATGCGTCAAGGAACGAGAGCCGTTCAAATCCCATGGTGGAATCGATGATTTGATCGATCCATGGTAGGGGAAAATGGTCCTTTGGGAAATGCTTGTTAAGCGCCGTAAATTCCACGCACATCCGTAGGATGTCTGTGTCCTTCTTAGGGACCAACACGGGGTTAGCTACCTGTAAGGTTCCCAACCTTTAATAAGGTAGAGATCCCTGTGTTTACAATGCTAGTCCCTGGATCAATAGCTAGCATCCACGGTTAAGATGTAATATCAAGAAACAAAGGTCATAATACAACTTTATAACCAGGAATAAAATAACTTATTACATCTTACATAGCTCATTTGGCTATCTCATTACAATGCAGCAGATGATGGGGATATGCCTACCGGGGTATACCCAGCAGGACGTTTCCGACTGGCCCACGACCTGGCGAGTGGGCCTGCAAGACGGCGACTGGATCATGACCTGGCGTGGATCCAAGCGATTGGAAGCTGAAGGCCCAGGAGAGTAGATAGGCCCAGTCGGATTAGGTTAAACGAGTACCGAAACCTTAACAGATTCGGTTGAGATTTGTAAACCCTAGGGAGGGTGACTCTATATAAACCTCCCTACAGGGCGTGTAAACGTATGTTCCATCATCCATCCAAGCGACTCGCCGCCTAGCCGTCGAGCTCGCCCCATTGTACCTCCATCATAATACAATCTAGCAGGAGTAGGTCTTTACCCTCCGGGGGGCCGAACCTGGGTAAAACCCTGTGTCTCCGCCCTCATCTCGCACCGCAGATGGCTGGCCGCCCTTGCCCTTCGTTCTACTACTCGCTACCGATTGCAGCATCTGCCGTGGTCATTCCCACGTCAGCAGAATATAGCAATAGCATGGGGTCCTTCATCTTCAAAGTGCCACAGGCAGACATGTTGGTTGTAGACTTGTAATCCTAATCAACACACTTCACTAATAACAAACAAACCTACAACATAACAAGTTACAGCCACAAGGGTCAATACATTTGAATTGTATTGGCAAGTGATACTATGGTAGTATAGTGGAGTCTATCATCTATATGCATTTGGCTAAGTGGAGCTTAGGCTTGCTTTGCTCAAAATAGATTTTCCTTATCATTTGAAAACACTAAGTTTTTGCTTGAAAAAATCATTCCCAAGGCATCTCCCAATAGAAATTGGTGATCCTTCAACCCTTGTTCAACCACAAGTTTTTAACTTAGAAATTGGGATGAGGAGATTCTTGATAGCTTCCATGTCTTGATGCTCAAATTGTCCTTTACCAGGGACATGGCTAAGTACTTAGATTTTACACTCTGCAGAGGTGGTGCACTTTCCCCACAAGACTTGGTTTCACCAAGACAAGATCTTTCAGAAGCCTTCCCTTAGACCAGAATGGACGCGTTCCAACCTATCATTCCCCTACCACCAACTGTCCATTTGGCTAAGTTATTGCAACCTATATGATCCAGGCAGAGCCCATAATGCCAAGTGGCTGCACTTGAAGCTTCTCAACATTTGACATCTCAAATCTCTTTGTTCCTGGGTGGCATTCCACAAGTGTGATACACAAGGTTCACCAGTCCCCTGGCCTTGAGTAACCACTCAACACAAACCATTCCTTCCATTCCACCCAGGTGATTCATTCACTTAGTTGTTTTATTAAACAAAACACAAGTCCTCAGACTTAGAAATTTTTCCATAGCATGAATATATATTCCACCCTTGTTTTCTATTAGCTAAGCTAAGCATGATAGTAGTAGGAATATTAACTTAGGAAATTTCTACTAAGGTATCATCTACTAGTATTTCCCATGGCATAGTTTACACTTAGCAAAAATTCCATGCAAGTCCTACTTAGAAATATCACTAATGCATAGTGAAAATAATAGGACAAAAGTGTGTAGCATCACTTGCCTTTTTGGTAGATAGTATAAGTTCACTCCTTTTCCTTGCAACAATCACACTCTTCAAGTCACTACAACTCAATCAAGCAAGGCACAATTTCAGTCTACCAATCAAGCAAAACATCACATAAAATGATAGAAACAAAACAATGCATGCAAGCATGCTAAAGATTGTTTTATTTGTAAAAGTGGTTTCTAATGGGTCATAAACATTTGAGAACACCTAATGGTCATTTTATAAAGTGGCAAAATCATTTGCAAAAGATTTCACTTCATAAACCATTTTTAAACCAAGTCATTATTTTATGTGGTTGAAAATGTCTTTAGCAAAGTAATAGTTTTATAGGGTTCACCAAATACATTTTCAAATCATAAAACTTGGTGCTTGGGGTCAGAGAGTTTATTCCAAAACATTTCTCAAAGATTTTCTCCCAAAAGCATTTTTAATAAATAAACATTACTTTTATTTGACTAGAAATGGTTTAAGTCAAAAGTTTGTTCTTTTGCTTCACCAAATATGTTTTTGAAACCACAAATTGATTCCTACGGTCAGTAGGTTCAAAACAAACCATTTGCCAAAGATTTTATCCCCAAAATCATTTTAGAACAATTTTATATTCTAAACATGCATACACAAGTTTCTGCAAAAACAATCAATTTAACAGAAGCATTTTACTAAACAAAGTGCATGTTCAGAAAGTACTTGTCTTGCTGAATCCATTGATATAAAATTTGCAAAATTTGGACGTGTGGTTTGAAAGTTATGGATTTTTCAAATTGGCACATCTAATAGAACAATTCTGTTTTAAATCAAACCAGCAGGGACACGTGGCGTGATATTACTCGTTGGTACCGCTTCGGTTGGATCGACAGACAACAGTCGTTGGATCTAAGTTTAATGGCGCGGCTCATATCGCTCGATACCCCTTCGGGTTAGTTTCTATCCTAATCGTCAGATCAAGATCGGACGGCTACAAGGCGCTTGCCAGGAACTGGCGGCGCGAGCGATGGTGGCTGGCGGCGGCGCGGTCTGACAGCGGTGTCGCTGGCGATGCAGGAAGCGAGAAGGGAAGAGGGATGGCTCACCGTGATCGCAGTGACGTGGGGAAGCTTGACGTGCTGGTTGTAGACGAAGGGGCGGTCGCAGGTGCTGGCGATTGTTCGCCGGAGTTCGCGAAGGCGTCGGGTTTGGTCAGTCGTCATCGAGGGCGACGCTACGGTGCACGAGGGAGCAAACGGAAGATGAGGTTAGCTTCGTACGCGATTCACGGACATGTGTGCATCAAAAGGATAGCAAGGGGGGTCTGGTCTCACCGGTAGTGCTCGTCGGAGCGGAGGCAGACGGTGGCGCTACTCTGGCGGAGACGTTGTCGAGCTTGCAGGGCATGCGTGGGTGAGCTGACGATACGGGAAGGTCCACCAGGAGAGGGGGAAAAAGTTCGTGTGCACCAGGGAGCAAGGGGGCGTGGGCTGGCCGGAATCGCCGCGGATGTTCGTTGGAGACAGGGGGTCGTCGCGAGCAATACGGGCAGCCTGAGGGCTCCGGTGGGGTGGCGTCTGGGGGGGAAAGAGGGAGAAGAGGGAGGCATTTAAGGGAGCATGGTCGCGGAGAGGTTTTACTGTGGCGTTAACGCGAATTGATTCGATCCTTAAACGTCTGCAACGGCCGGCGAGGTGAGGGGCGGGGTCAGCGGGTGAGGAAGATGATGATGTGGCGGTGGGGTCGTCTGGCAGTGAGAGAGAGAGAGTGGGGGTAGGGTCCATCTGTCTGTGTCTCTGCGGGTGCAAGGGTGAGTGGAAAAACGTTTCGGCAGAGGGGGGGTGTAGGTGGGCTGCGAGTTGGGCTTAGTGGGCTGCCATATGGGTTGGGTCTGTTTTATATTTTTTTTGTTCCTGTTTCTTTTTCTTTTTCCATTTCTTATTATTCTGTTTTGATTTTATTTAATCAATTCATACATCAATTTGAATTCAAACTTTTGCCAAAATTTGTGTAGGTTTAAATATTGATTAGTAATATAATCTGAAGTCAATTTTGGAATAAAATTTTATTCTTTTTAGGGTCTTTTAATTATTTAATTAGGCCCTTGTTTTAAATCAATTAAGATTTAATAATATTTTCAAACACCAATTTGAATTTCCAAAACCTTCCAAAACTTTTCAGTAGGTTTTTATTTGATTATTTGGGTTTAAATAATTCATCTTGAATTATTTGGAAAGTATTTAATATGATTCTTAAATCATTTGAATTGAGTTTTTATTTAATTCCTATGGAATTAAATATAGTTTTAATTCCCTAAAGTTTATTTGGAAGATTTCTTTAATCTTAATTAAGTTAATTAAATAACTTTTATTCCACTTGGGTAAATTCCAAAATACTATTTTCTCATGAATTAAATTATTATTCTTATTAGAGATTTGTCTTTATTAAAATAGGGATAGAATGGTTAATGTCATTTTATTTTATTTTGGAAATTCTTTATCCAATATTTTATTTGGATTTGGATTATAATAATTCCACTTGTTTATGGATTAGGCCAATATTTAATTTGGTCTTTAAATATTCTTTATTTAATAATTCTTTTCTCATCTTATAAAATCCATATCTTTTTATTTAGGGATCCAAACTTGGTGACTCCAATTTGTAAAATCTTGTTTAATATTTGTTTATCACTTTAAATCTTTTTAGGATTAATTGCGCACCATTTGGTTTGGATTTTTGATAGGTGCTTTATTAGTTTTGGAATTTACTTTTCCTTTTCTTATTAAATTCAAAAGATTTTATCCATGGTTCCAAATTAAGTGAAACTAATTTCTATGGTCTTATAATATTTTCTATTTGTCATTCTTGATCATTTATAAATGTTTGATGATAAATTTTTATATGGATCAAATCCATAGGCTTGGAGATAACTTGGAAATGATTTTTATTCCATTTAGGGTTTAGGGTTTGGATTTATTTTCCAAGTGTTTGAATTTCCAGATGCATTTTAAGAGGAATTCATTTCTCTTGATTTGGATTTTGTTGAATTCAAACTTTAATTAAAGTTTGTTCAAGATGGGATTTTAAGTTTCCATTTAAAAACAAAAGTTTCTTTTCACCCCAAAATTCAATAATAATTTATTTTATTTATTTATTTTTCACATTACAAGATTTGGAAAATCTTGGGATGTGACACTACCTAGGTGCTTTCTTTGATCTCCCTTATGAAGTTAGCATCGACGAGTCATTTGACTTCGATACCGATTGCCTTCGCTCTTCCCTCGGGAAGTCGATGCATCGTTTGCTTTACTGGACACGCATCTGGGTACACATTGAGTGTGTGTTGGGGAGGTAACCCCGGATAGGGTAAAGACGGGGAAAGACGAAAGGACATCCCCCGTCTAGTTTCCGAGTTACAATCTAAGTCGGCCGTATCCTGTAGACATCGGCCGAGATAGGAAAGGGGGAGACCTTTATATTCATGCCAAGACATTACCCGGCCGAGTTACTTCATGAGTCGGCCGGGCTATCCCGAATAATCTTGATGCAGGTGAAGGACGATCCGAGTTATGCGAGGAAGGACCGAATGGTACGAAGCTTGCAGGAGAAGGAGAAGCTGAAGTCAAACCCTAGCTGTAGGCTAGGGAGAATCTGAGCAAGGCCAAGCGCTACGGACAAAGACACAGAGCGACAGAGAGGCGGAAGGAGGTCACGGAGCTGACAGTCCTGAAGCCCGAGGCCTGCAGGAGGGGCCCTCTGGAACCTTGCCGCTGTTAGGGGAGCGACAGGGAAAGGGGGCACCGAACTACTATATTGGGACAAGCATATTCCTCGAATATGCTTGCCACGTCAGCCCTAGAGGAGCCCAAGGCTCTCCTTTATAAGGAGAGGCTTGGACTCTGAAGAGGGGATCGGCTCATTCTTAGTACCGTTAGGCTGATAAAGTTCTCCCTTTCTCCTTGTAAACAGCTCAAGGAGCACTTGTAGCCCAAGGAAGGAGAAATAAAGATCTTGGCCTTAGTCTTCTGTGTGTAGAATCAACTACATCTTCCCTCTCCAGATCCCTCTAGCATCCATTGGCCCCAAACTTTAGCCTACCCATGGCATCTGCCGTGCCACCACCACGACAGTTGGCGCCCACCGTGGGGCCAGCAGCGGTGCTAGCTGGAGTTATGATCCGGACGGGAAACTTCATCAACACTGGCGAGCGCGTCGTTTCTGGCTTGGTCCAGAGATTTGATCTCTGTGACTACGTCAGCGACAATGCGGGCAGCTTCAGAGTAAAAACTCCCCCGTGCAACGGTGTCTTCATCAGCCTGGGCAAGAACAGAGTCTACGTCGGTGTCGACATCTCCGGCGTTTATCCTCACCAAGTTGTTGATGCAGGAGAGCCACCTCTTAGCGCTGCGAGCCGCTCACGCGGAGCGCGTCCCGTAGACAGCGTCGAGGTGATGGTCGCGGCAGGAGCGCAAGCGGGAGTAGCGGCTACCGGATCGACCAGAGACCCCGCCACGGGCGTATAGGGCGCGCCCAGGCAGACAGCTCCGCAACCCACCGAGGTAATCCCACCAGTGACCAACCAGACCGAGGTGCAGGACACTACCCCAAAGGCACCAAGAGTAAGAGGGCCACCTCTGGAAAGGCCAGAGAACATTCTTCAGGCCACCATAGAAAACTTAACAACACCTGTAGCATCGATACTTGATCTGGCGAATGCTCAGGCAGAGTTAGAAGAAACCAGGAAAAAGGTGCTAGTAGAGGCCAAAAAGGTGTCGGCCTTGCGGGAGTCCTTAAACAGGACCCTGCGAGAATACGCCAAAGCCAATAAGCTTGACGTCGCACCCGAACGGGTGGACGAGTTAAGATTGAGAGGGAAAAACCTCATAGATGATATCAACAAGGAGCATGATGCTCATAAGGCAGAATCAGTTGATTTGGGCCTGCCGAGGTACAGTACCCCGGCAAAGAACCTAAGAGCGGCAAATGCCGCAGCCTTAGAGTTAGAAGGGTTGACCGGCGAAGCCCGGCAGAAACAGCAAGAAAGAGTGAATGAGCTGGTGCGCATCGCAAACCAGCAAAACGAAGAGATGCTCAGGACAGACCCGGCAAGGCCGGGGGCATCGCGGATGGTTCACTCGGCAGGTGCAGCACCTGCCTTGTCCGTGGCAGCAGCATCGTCACCCGAAAATAATGCACGAAGGGACAAAGCAGTAACTTCAGGAAAAAGAAACAAGCAAATTGTTCCGTATGATCCGGCAGTAGCCGGGAAGGCAAACGAGAATAGAGGCAATGGAAGCCGGGGTAACAGTGGTGAGAGGAACCCCGGCCGTATTGAAAAGGACGGCGGAAGCCGAGGCAACTGAGACCTCGGCAGGAGAGAACTCGGAAGAGGCAATCATGAGAACAACACCCTGGCCGAAGTAAGAAGAGAACCACCGCTCAATCCGCAACAAAGACATGAACCCCGGCAGGAAAGAGAAGCGAGGCCAGCTCGCCACAATCAAGTGAATGAAAGGTATAATGATGGTTATTCCGAGATGGAATATGCAATCCATGGTGGAAATAACCATTATGGATTGCAAGGCCGAGTTCTATACAGAGATTTGCCATCGAATGATGCAAGTGTAAAGCTGGACCGGCTATACCGGTCCGAGTTGTTGGAGGAACAGGGTCTGCCAGGTCCGACATGCTTTGGACCAAGGATCATGGGCGAACCACCTGTGCCGAACTTTCATCTAGCAAGAGGGACGAAGACATATAATGGGAGTACCAAACCTCAAGACTGGTTGATTGACTATGCCACTGCTGTGAAAATAGCGGGTGGGAACTTACGGTGGGCAGTATGGTATGTCCCACAAATGTTGGAAGGACCAGCTAGGGTATGGCTGAATAATCTACCAGCAGGCAGTATCAACTGTTGGTTGGAATTTGAAGAAATGTTCGTCAGCAACTTTACCAGCACATACAAGAGGCCAAACAGACCGCAACAATTAGCCATGTGCAAGCAGAGGCCAAATGAAACAGATAGAGAGTTTTTAACTCGATGGTGTAACCTGAGAAACTCATGTGAAGGAGTTATAGAGTCGCAAGCAATAGCCTGGTTCGCTCAAGGATGTCGTTATGGCAGCGTGTTATGGCAATGTCTGCAAAGAGATATGCCGACCACATTGGCAGAAACTATCAGAATAGCGGATTCCTATGCATTAGGAGATCCAACGAAGCCAGAATTAATGTCGGCAGATCATCGGGAGCAACAAGACCATTATGTACGAGATTTGGCCAGGTCATCCAGGCGCGGCGACTTCAGAGGAAGAAGAAGAGAAGAAAGGCCGGATTATAGATATAATTCGGCCCAGGTGGCAGCAGTAGCGCAGGATCCGCCGAGTCATGGACCGACTCAACGGCAGAAAAATGGTCCTCAGCAGTGGACACCAAGGAATGAAGGAAAAAGACAGTGGACCCCAGAACAAAAGAAACAGTGGCAAGAGAGGCCTAAGTACACGTTCGAATCTATGTTAGATCAGCCGTGCAAATTCCACACATCGAACCCATCCAGGCCAGCCAACCATACGACCTGCCAATGTGCATGGATGAAAAATGCAATGGGAAACCCCGTAGGTATTCAGGCAGCGCCCCATCAAATACGGCAACAGCATCAACCACAGTTGACTGGAGCAAATGCACAACAACTGATGTTACCATCGCCTCCCCCGAGGTACGATAACCCGGATCGGAGAGATGCGGTACATCAAGTGATGAACCAAGTCCACGATGGGAGGACAGATCCAGCGAATACTGGACGCAATGATTACAGAGAACATCATCAGTCTTATTGCGTGTTCACAACGGAACAGCAAGACAAGCAGAGTGTGCAACGCCGGCATATGGAAGTAAATGCAGTTATGCCGGCAGTACCAAGATTTGTGCCTTGGTCAAATCAGGAGGTAACTTGGAGCATAAAGGATCACCCCAAGATAATGCCGAACCCCGGGTCATATGCACTCGTGTTGGATCCAACATTTGTTGGACCAAGCATCAATGTGAAATTCTCAAAAGTACTCATTGACAATGGAAGCAGTATCAACATCATGTAAAAAGATACCATGCACAGACTCGGAATATCGCAGAACATGCTGCAATCCACGAGGACCACTTTCCATGGGATAGTGCCAGGACTTTCATGTGAACCCATTGGTAAGGTCCGAGTGGATGTGTTATTCGGTACAATAGATAACTACAGAGAAGAAAACTTGGAGTTTGAGGTAGTGGATCTAGAGAGTTGTTATCATGCTTTACTCGGACGGCCCGCGTTGGCCAAATTCATGGGAAGCTGTCATATAAGTTATCTGAAAATGAAGCTACCCGGACCACAAGGAGTGATAACAATAGCAGGTGATTACAAGAATTCAATGGAGTGTGCTTCAGCCGGGTCGAATCTGGCTGAATCATTGGTTATAGCAAGAGAAAAAAGAAGGATTCAGGAGGTAGCAGCCCTAGCTCAGCCGGCACAGCTGAATATGCCGGCACTAGCCAATCCACATGGAAGTGTCTCCTTTCAGCCGATTAAAGAAACAAAGAAGTTTCAGATAGATGAGCAATTCCCAGAGCGTACTGTTACTATTGGTGCAGGCCTAGATGCTAAATAGGAAAGCGAGCTCACCAACTTCCTCCGTGAGAATCGGGATATCTTTGCATGGTCAACTCAGGATCTGCAAGGTGTTCCGAGGGAGTTGGCTGAACACTCTCTGAATGTAAGGTCAGGAGCAAGGCCGGTGAAGCAACCTCTCCGCCGCTTCGCCGAAGACAGAAGAAAAATAATAGGGGATGAAATAGCTCGGCTCCTCGCAGCCGGGTTCATCATGGAGGTGTTATATCCGGATTGGTTGTCAAATCCGATGCTAGTAGAAAAGAAGAAAGATGATCCGAATGTAGCCATTGTATGGCGAATGTGTATCGATTACACGAACCTGAACAAGGCGTGTCCAAAAGATCCCTTTCCATTACCTAGAATAGACCAAGTCATTGATTCGACCGCTGGTTGTGAGTTATTATCATTTGTAGACGCGTATTCTGGTTTCCACCAGATACCGTTAAATCCGGCCGATCAAATAAAGACTGCATTTATTACCCCTTACGGGGCCTATTGCTATCGCACCATGCCATTCGGCCTGCGAAACGCAGGAGCAACGTATCAGAGATGCATGCAAAAATGTCTACACGACCAGATAGGAAAAAATGTACAAGTATATGTATATGACGTGGTCATCAAAACTAAGGAAAGCAAAACGCTACTGGATGATATACGGCAGACTTTCGCGAACCTGAGAAGGTTCCGAATGAAGCTCAATCCGGAAAAATGCACATTTGGTGTGCCGACAGGGAAATTACTCGGTTTCCTTGTATCTAGCCGAGGTATAGAGGCCAACCCAACAAAGATAAAGGCAGTAGAAAGAATGGAGTTGCCAAAATGTCTAAATGATGTACAAAAGTTCACTGGATGTCTAGCCTCGCTCAGCCGATTCGTATGTCGGCTGGGGGAAAAGGCACTACCACTCTATCAATTAATGAAGAAATCAGATAAGTTCATTTGGACTCCACAAGCAGACAATGCATTTCATGAGTTGAAAAAGATGTTGGTCACAACACCCATTTTAGCTTCTCCATTATCAAAAGAGCCAATGTTACTCTATATAGCGGCTACCAACAGAGTAGTAAGGGTTGTAGTCGTCGTAGAACGACTCGAAGGTGATAAGTCGGTTCAAAGGCCGGTGTATTATTTGAGCGAGGTCTTATCCGCTTCAAAACAGAATTACCCACATTATCAGAAGATGGCTTGTGGAGTGTATATGTCGGCAAAGAAGCTAAAACATTACTTCGAAGAACATCCCGTCAAAGTGATCTGTGAAGCACCCATAGCCGACATATTGAGCAACAAAGATGCAAGTGGCCGAATAGCAAAATGGGCAATCGAATTGTCACCATACGCCCCACAATTCGATAGAAGAGATGCAATCAAGTCTCAGGCGGTCGCCGACTTCTTCGTATATTGGGCCGAAGTGCAGTATGAGCCACCATTGCTAGACCCAAATTATTGGACAATGCATTTTGATGGTTCCAAACTAAGAAACGGTTTGGGGGCAGGAATAGTGTTAACATCGCCCAAAAGAGATCAGCTGAAGTATGTGCTACAAATACATTTCGCCGCATCAAACAACGTAGCCGAATACGAAGCATTGGTCCATGGATTGAAAGTAGCAAAAGAGATTGGCATACGCCGAATTTTATGCTATGGGGATTCGGATTTAGTAGTACAGCAAGTCTCAGGCAATTGGGATGCATTGGATGATAATATGGCATTGTATAGATTTCATGTGCAAAAGATCAGTGGATACTTTGAAGGGTGTGAATTTCACCACATACCTCAGGCAGAAAATGATGCCGCAGACACGTTGTCAAAACTAGGATCAAGCAGGCAGTCAATTCCACCGGGTATTGCCCTGGAACACCTCAGAAAACTATCAATAACCCCATCACCAGAATCCGGGTCTATCTTTATTCCGACAAATTCGGCAGAAGATAGTGTGCCGATGGAAGAAGACCAGTAATATAACTCGGGATTCCCCAAGAGAAGGAAAGCAGAGGCATGCATAATCAGGGAAAAGGTCGAGGTAGCCATGTCGGCGGAAAACATGGGAATAGACCGTGAGATCGCACCAGGAAAAGTCACACCGGTATGGGCGCAACCCATATTCTTTTTCCTTAAAGATGCGACACTGCCGAATAATGAAGTATTAGCAAGATAGACTGTAAGGAGAGAAAAAGCTTATACAATCATAAACAATGAGCTATACAAAAGAAGCGTCACAAATGTATTGCAAAGGTGTGTGAGTTCGGCAGAGGGCCAGGAGATCCTCCTAGAAATACATCAAGGAGAGTGTGGACACCATGCCTCATCTCGTGCCTTGGTAGCCAAAGCATTCAGGCATGGGTTTTATTGGCCAACAGCGTTGAAGGAAGCCAAAGAGCTGGTTGAAAAATGCAATGGCTGTCAGAGATATGCAACTAAGATACACATGCCATCGTCCGAGTTAAAAACGATACCCATTACCTGGCCGTTTTCTGTGTGGTGCCTAGATATGGTGGGACCGTTTAAGCCGGCCCGAGGGGGGATGACCCACATATTGGTCATGGTAGACAAGTTCACAAAATGGATTGAAGTAAAGCCGATAAAGAAATGTGACGGGCTCACATCAATGAAATTCCTAAAAGATATTATCTTAAGATATGGGTACCCGCACAGTGTTATTACAGATAACGGCACAAACTTTGCAGAAGGAGCTTTCGCTAGATTTTTCCAAGAGAAACACATAAGATTAGATGTCGCGTCTGTTGCTCATCCATCATCTAATGGGCAAGTGGAAAGAGCTAATGGTCTAGTGTTGTCCGGTATAAAACCACGACTTGTCGAACCATTACAAAGGTCGGCAGGATGTTGGATCGAGGAATTACCAGCAGTATTATGGAGCCTCAGGACCACTCCAAATAGATCAACAGGTTACACTCCATTCTTTTTGGTATACGGAGCAGAGGCCGTGCTTCCAGCCGACATACTGCATGACTCGCCAAGAGTTACTCAATATACAACTTCGGAGATAAATGAAGTGGCTCGGCAAGATACTGTTGACCTGCTAGAAGAAGCCAGAGAGCTAGCACTATCACGATCAGCTATTTATCAGCAGAACTTGCGACGATATCACAGCAAGAAGGTGAATCCAAGGGTATTCAAAGAAGGAGACTTAGTCCTCAGACTAGTGCAACGCACGGCCGGCATGCACAAGTTGTCACCTCCATGGGAAGGACCATTCATCGTGAGCAAAGCACTGCATAATGATGCATATTACCTAATCGACGCTCAATCCCCTGGAAGGAACAAGGCAGACAAAGCCGGCAAAGAAATGAAGCGGCCATGGAATGTAGCTTTACTTCGTCCATTTTACTCATAGCATAGTATCTCAAGGTCAAGAGCCAATGATGTATTAAACCTCGGCATCAAGAGCAGTGACTCGGGGACTGCCATATGTTATTTCAATTTCATCTTATGTATTGAACCTCGGCATCCAGAGCAGTGACTCGGGGACTGCCATATGTCATTTTAATTTCATCTTATGTATTGAACCTCGACATCCAGAGCAGTGACTCGGGGACTGCCATATGTTATTTCAATTTTATCTTATGTATTGAACCTCATCATCCAGAGCAGTGACTCGGGGACTGCCGTATGTTATTTCAATTTTCATCCTATGTATTGAACCTCGGCATCCGGAGCAGTGACTCGGGGACTGCCATATTTTCTTTGGATTTCATCTTACGTATTTAACCTCGGCACCCTGGGCAGCGCCTCGGCAACGATCTTATACTATTTCTGAAATTCGCTTCACACTAGACTTCGGCGCAATAGGCCGTGACTCGGGGACTGCCATATATTGTTCCCAAGTAGTAGTCAACCTTTGGTACAAGGAAGGTATCACATTTCGATACTCAGAATAAGAGCAGCTCAATCTCGTATGATATTCGAGGCTCACACCCAGATTAATTGGTTAAACCACGAGAATACAAAGACAAAGATACATCCTAAAATCAGGAAATCACAAATCATCAAAGCAAGAATTCGAACGAAAACCCACATAAACAAAGTTATAACAACTACAAACATATATGTCGGAGCAGAACACGACAAAAGAAATTCAGGTCATACAGAAGACAGACAAATGTTCCACGTACATCGTACGCCCGGCATACCAGGGACAAGAAATAACTTAAAGATTTTCAGCTGGAGAGGCAGCAGTTGGGTCAGGGGCTGGATGCTCCGAGATAGGCGGAGCCTCGGCAGAGGTTGCCTCGCCTTCCACAGACCCAGGGGCGACTTTGGCCGAAGCTTGAGGCTGCTGAGGGACATCAGTTTGCGCAGTTGAATGCCCAGTACCTTTGGAGGAGGATCGCGCGTCACCGTTGCGATCCGAGCTCGAACTGGAGTCACCGGAAGAAGCCGAATCATCTTCACCTTCACCTTGTTCAGCCGAGTTATTGTCTGATGCCTCCTCGACTACGACCTCATCGTCCGAGTTCGGGAGGAAGCTCGGACCTTCATTCCAGGTATGCACGTCGGCATACTCAACAAGCTGAAAGGCGCGAGCTTGACGGAGAGCAACAAAAGTGGGGTCCTCAACCCAACGAGAACCTGTGCGCAAATTTCTCAGGATATCAAGAGAAATGTCTTCATTCCATGACATGATAACAGTAAGGGCCATATCAGCGCCAGCTTGCCCGGCTGATTCCCTCCAGAGACTCAGTTGCTTCTCAGATGCCATCAATCTCTTCACCAGCAATTCGACCTCGTTGATATCAGGAGTCCCAGAGGTATTCGGCCAGAGAACATGGTAGGCTCGGATAGCTGCCTGCACCAAGTCCCTACCCATAATCTTCATCGTACCAACTGCAGCGCCGATGGCGACCAGGAAATCTTCCATCGAGTACTCCGAGTCAACGTCAACAGGGATACCTTGGCACGCACGAGCTGCAAGAACCGCTTTAGAACTCACAGGCTTAGCTTCTGGAAAATGACCTGCGCAAAACACAAATGTGTCAGGAGGCAGCAGCGACAAAGAGAAAAACATAATCCGGCCATGCTAAGAAACTTACAATGAATATAACTCATCATTATCTGAAGGTCTTTAGCCCAGATGCTCTTGCTCTTTTCAAAGCGAGCGATATCCTCGCTCATTCCACGAGTTTTCAGTTCGGCAGCCTCGAGGAGTTCTTTATTCTTCTGCAGCTCCAGAGCTAGCCGATTCTTCTCTTCAGATAATTCCTGATCGACCTTTTCTAGTTCGGATTTCTGAGAGAGCTTGAGGGTCTCCACCTCAGCCCGCAGGCGAGCTATTTCATCATATTTTTCTTTTAGCTGCGCCGAATGAGTAGCGCTTTGTTCTAAAAAATGCAGCATCACGTCAGGCATGGGCGTGCAATCTTGGTGAGATGTTGCAAAGCTTTGCAACTCGGCTTTACCAAAGCCAAACGAAATAAAAGAGAAGCTTAGCGCACATTTTAAAGGGAGAAAAGGTGTAAGATAAAAGGGAAACTAACCTTCCAAGCTCTTGACCTTTTTCTCAAGATGAATGTTGAGATTATTGATATTACCTGTTCAACAAAAAAGTGAGACGACATCTCGCGGACAAAACAATAAGAACGTCGAAAATAACGAAAAGGAACTATCGACTTACCAGCCTTTTTTACCACAGGAAGGACTTTCTCATATTTTTCTTCCAGTTTGCGATGCAAAAAAAGCAACCTTTGAAATCCGGCAGTCCGCTGGTCATGTGCAACCTGAACAATGGAGCAAAACGATGAATGAATATTCAAAGCTAAACCAGATCCGAGTCAAGCAAAACTTAACCCGGATATAGGTGGCTGGAAATTCGAAGCTAAACCAGATCCGAGTCAAGCAAAACTTAACCCAGATCTAGGTGGCTGGATAATCGAAGCTAAACCAGATCCGAGTCAAGCAAAACTTAACCCGGATCTAGGTGGCTGGATAATCAAAGCTAAACCAGATCCGAGTCAAGCAAAACTTAACCCGGATCTAGGTGGCTGGATATTCAAAGCTACACCAGATCCGAGTCAAGCAAAACTTAACCCGGATCTAGGTGGCTGGATAATCGAAGTTAAAACAGATCCGAGTCAAGCGAAACTAACACCAAATTTAGGTGACTGGATATTCCAAGATCAGCTAAACGAAAGTCAAGTAAGCTTTAAGGCAGATCTAGTCGGATATAAATTCGAACCCTAGAGATAAAATTAGATTAAGTAAAGCATTATTAAACTTCCAATCATATAACAAGTTATTTCCTTGCAAGTTTCGGGGACTAGAGCGTATAGTAACATCTGGAGAATTAATCTAAACTTGGCGTATAGCAAAACAGCGATTACCTCATTCATCTTGTTAGTGTCAAGGATGAACTTGGCAGCTTGATCGAAACGGCCGCTAATGTCGGAAAGCTGAAAGGGCTGACTGATTGGATTACCCTCAAACTGGTCGGCAGCATTCCAATTATTGGCATATTCCACCAGCGAGCCGAGGCTATTCCCGCTAGCCGTCCGAGTTAGGACTTTACCCCGGACATGGTGTGTAACCACCGCTGCCGCAGGGCTTTTATGAAGAGCAAGCTGGGTGCTGGCTGCCGGAGTAACGGAGGCTTTGGTAGGCGCAGTTCCTTTGCGCAGCACATCGGCAATACTCGGCTGAGAAGAGCCGACAAGGCCTTTCTGGGAAGTGGAGGCCTTGGTGGCAACAGTTTTTCTTGCTTTAGAAGAGGCATCAGCAGGAGCCAATACCTCGGTAACGGGAACGGTGTCTTTAGGAGCAGAAGGGGTCACGGTCGCAGAGGGCGCCGAGATAACGACCTCTTCGTCCGGGGCTGGAGTTGCGGTAGAGACTGCGGGGGTAGAGAGAGGCTCAGTAGAGGCTCTCGGATCCACAGAGGGGGAAACGGGCTCGGCGGAAAACTCGGAGGGACGAAGGGGATCGGTGTCAACGAGAGGAGTCTCTGGCACATCGTGGCGAGGAGGAGACTGATTCAAAGCTGAAGGAGATGCAACACGTGCAGGACTAGGAATCCTGATATCTTCAACGGGAGGAGGAGATGGTTGCCGAGTCACGCGGATAGTCATGCTAGGACCGCCGGGCTTAGCAGAGAGTGGAGCACTGCAAGAATAAGAAAGAAAGAAGGGCGTCAGGAGGAAAGGCAGAAAGAGAGAAACAAGAAATACGGGCAAAGGGAACTTACCCTGCGACTCCAGGCATGGTCTTATGCCTGGGAGGGTTCGGAGCGGATTTCTTCGTTCGCTTCTTAGGGACCACCTCAGAGGCACTCGCAGGAGCGCCACGTTTCCCCAAGGTAACAGGGGGCCGGGAAGCAATAGGCTCGGCGTCGTGAACCTGACCGGCCGGATTAGCTGGGAAAGTAGAAGCCGGAAATGCATAAGAAATGGGCATTGCGGCAACTACCTATAGAACTTGGACCTCATCCGAATCACCTTCCTCCTCGTGGGCCGAAGTCTTGCCACGAGCGCGAGCGGGGGCGAGGTCCGATTTGGGAACAAATTCTTCCGAGTCCGGCTCCCCAACGTCCGGGGTATTCCGGTCCGCGGGCCACGGGAGTGACAGAACCTCGGCATCTTCGCCTTTCTGTTCTGTGAACCTCTTTAATACAAAAAAGAGGAAAATTAGTGAAAACAGTTGCGAAAACAGTTGGAAAGCGAAGCGTTGGTGATTAAACTTACTTCGGGAGGCGGACGATCGCGGGTGAATGGTTTCAATCCCCAAGCCCAATCCTCAGGCATCTCCGTCTTGAAGATAGCTCGGACACGCTTATAGATAAGATAGTTGTCCAGCTCCACGGTCGAGACTCGGTTAGGGTCAAGAGGACCGCTCATGTAGCACAGTTTATGAGTCCGTTTCTGGAATGGGCAGATCCGGAGAGGACTCGCTGCCGGGTAAGAGACAGGAGACCTCGGCGGGAATCCTCCGAGTTCGGATAAGCCACTCGATCTCGCGGCGTGTAACGGAGGATCCCTGCCACGAGCCTCGCTCAGGCCCAGAGCCAGCATCGTCATCCTCTACAAGGGCACCACTAAAGGAGCTAGACATGGGTTCGCCGGAGAGATCGATGGAGGAAGAACCAGCGGCGGAGGAAGGTTTAGAGCTACGAGTCCCCGTCGTGATTTTGCACAGGAACGGCGGCGGAGGAGCAGAGGAACCGCCGCGCGAATACAAAATCGAGACAGAGAAATCTAGGATAAAGCCTAGGCGACGCGGCCGGAAAGAACTCACCGGCGACGACGCCGAAGCTAGCGAACGTGAACGAGGCAGACGGGGCGATGCGGTGGAGTCCTCGCCGTCAGCGGTTCTGATGAACACGCGGCGGCGGAGCTGCGAGCGGGCGCGGGAGCGAGAGGAAGAAGAAGGGCGCAGGCGAACGAAAAGGGGAAAATGAATCCTCCAGCGCCGCGCCCCACTTTATAACCTAGCCGCAAGCATGGTAGTGGGATCGGGGGTGTGGCGGTTGGCAGCGTGGATCGTGTGCGC
The DNA here is from genome assembly GCA_916181665.1 of Avena sativa. Classification (NCBI taxonomy): domain Eukaryota; kingdom Viridiplantae; phylum Streptophyta; class Magnoliopsida; order Poales; family Poaceae; genus Avena; species Avena sativa. Next base: position 142,441,791 of record OV702285.1, on the reverse strand, counting down.
GGCACGACTGCACATCGTTGAGCGGAACCACACCTAGGACCACACGGTAGCGGAGAAGATTACGATCGCCAACGGAAACGGAGCACGAGGCGACGCAGCGCCGGCGCGACAGGCACAGTAGTAACTGTAGCCTGTCAGTAAAAACTGTAGAGGAATAAAAAACTAGAGAAGCAATGATGGGGGTGACATGTAGGACGAGGTGTACACGAGAAGATACAACGATACCTCGAATGAGCAAGGAATAACTCGGAAACGATACAGAGCGTGTGTCATGAAACTGATACGACCCGGCCGAGGATATCGGCGGTGCCATACCAGCTTCGGGGACTAATATTGGGGAGGTAACCCCGGATAGGGTAAAGACGGGGAAAGACGAAAGGACATCCCCCGTCTAGTTTCCGAGTTACAATCTAAGTCGGCCGTATCCTGTAGACGTCGGCCGAGATAGGAAAGGGGGAGACCTTTATATTCATGCCAATACATTACCCGGCCGAGTTACTTCATGAGTCGGCCGGGCTATCCCGAATAATCTTGATGCAGGTGAAGGACGATCCGAGTTATGCGAGGAAGGACCGAATGGTACGAAGCTTGCAGGAGAAGGAGAAGCTGAAGTCAAACCCTAGCTGTAGGCTAGGGAGAATCTGAGCAAGGCCAAGTGCTATGGACAAAGACGCAGAGGGACAGAGAGGCAGAAGGAGGTCACGGAGGTGACAGTCCTGAAGCCCGAGGCCTGCAGGAGGGGCCCTCTGGAACCTTGCCGCTATTAGGGGAGCGATAGGGAAAGGGGGGCGCCGAACTACTATATTGGGACAAGCATATTCCTCGAATATGCTTGCCACGTCAGCCCTAGAGGAGCCCAAGGCTCTCCTTTATAAGGAGAGGCTTGGACTCTGAAGAGGGGATCGGCTCATTCTTAGTACCGTTAGGCTAATAAAGTTCTCCCTTTCTCCTTGTAAACAGCTCAAGGAGCACTTGTAGCCCAAGGAAGGAGAAATAAAGATCTTGGCCTTAGTCTTCTGTGTGTAGAATCAACTACATCTTCCCTCCCCAGATCCCTCTAGCATCCATTGGCCCCAAACTTTAGCCTACCCATGGCATCTGCCGTGCCACCACCACGACAGTGTGCTCTACGAATTCCCTAGGAACTCCTGGCATGTCCATAGGACACCAGGCAAAGATTTCCCAGCACTCACACAGGAATTCGACGATCGCGAGTTCCTATGCGGGACTCAGGTAGTTGGCAATCAGGGCCGTTTTGGTGGGATCCTTTGGATGAACATGCACTGCCTTGGTTTTGACCGTAGAGTCGAATGAAGGGTCGGGTGCGTTCTTCTTGGTCATAGGAGGCAGACTGTTGTCTGTCCACTCCTTCAACCTCGCGAGATCCTCCTACATGCTGAAGGACTGGGAGATTCTGTTGAAATCTCTATCACAGCTATCGGACTTGGTGAAGCTTCCTCGAACGGTAATGATGCTGTTAGGTCCTGGCATCTTTAGCAGGAGGTACATATATCTTGTGAATGCCACACGACCAAGGATCGCGTGGTATTGCGAGGGTCAATCAACCACCTCGATCTCAAGCCGCTCACGCCTGAAGTTCTTAGGAGTGTCGAAGATGACGTCGAGCCATATTTTGCCCGGGGGTACATTCCTTTCCCTGGGAATATGTCGTGGAAGGTCGTGTCAGATGTTTCCAGGCTAGTGAGCAGGATCCGCGTGGCTTCGAGTGTGCCAGCGAACATCATATTGATGCAACTGCCACCATCCATGAACACACGAATCATCTCGAATTCGCCAATCTGTGACTCAAGCACCAGGGCAGTGTGTCCTAGGCGAGGTATTTGGCGGGGGTGATCCGACCGGTCGAATGTGATGCATGACTCTGAGCTGAGGTACTCAGGTATGGCTTGTGGAGAGGTGACGGCCAGGTTTATCTGGCGGGGGATCGTCTTCTGGATCTTGTTGGATGGTCATCCCTTTTGTATCATCATGGCACCCAACGGACGTGGGTACGGCTCTACTCCATTGGTTTGGGCCGGCGTAGCCGCAGGCTGCATGGGTCCTCCAGGTGGTGGTGGTCGTGGTGGGGCACCATATGCGATGGGCCCAGGGGTGGAGCCAAAACCCTGGTTCACTATGTCACACCGCAATTGGCCTACCCCTCGTGGATATTCTGGAACTCCCTGCAATCCTTGAGAAGATGGCTGGCTTTCTTCTTGCCATCGTGCTTGTTGATGTAGAAGATGGTGCAGGGACCCGACAACTTTTCAAGTGTAGAGGACTCGTCATCCCGAGTGAGGCATTGCCACAATTGTATGGGTTTCCCACTGTCATGGTAGCTGTTGTTGCGTTAGCCGCTGCTGCGGTTCTCGTCCTCGTGGCGGTCGGCATAGCCAGCCATGACCATGATCGTCTAGCCAGATCTTCGGCTCCTGTAAGCCGTCAAACATGGGATTGTCCAATGGAAGCTTGAAGCCCTTGGGCATCCGAGTCTGTCGTATGGCTCTGCTAAAGCATCTGGCACCACAGAGCTCCGTGTCTTCATCCTCCGATTCCGTGGAGCACTGTGTTGACCTAGCATACCACTGCATGTGTAGTACACTATAGTCGTTGACATGACATCCACAGAACACCGTTCTGTAATTATCACATCCCTCAGAGTGGTACAACAGAAACATTGCGGGTCCATATTACAAACATTCACACATTATTATTATTACAATACCAGAAGTTCAAGACTTAGAAAAGATTCAACTTACAACCCAAAATATAAAGTGTTTCAGCGGAATTTAAAAGTAGCAACTCCAACTAAGAGTTGAGCTCAGCAGCTTATTCTATATGGTACTTCTGCTCGGCTCCATCGGTTACTACTAACTAGGGTACTTAGTTTGACTCATTGCCATCGACAACATAGAGGATTTCGTAATCCACTCCTTCAACACCTCCTAACAGGTCAAGGTCCTAGTAGAACACATCTTCTTGGCATTCGGCTGCATACATTGGCGTGTCTTCGGGTTCCTCAGTGTCTAAGCAAGGGATCAAAGGAAAGGGTGAGTAACAGCGTTACTCAGCAAGTTCATTATATGCAAGGTGGGAAGTTTGATGCTCTAACTACCACCTCAGACTATAAGTCCTTGGCACTATGCAGTTTTTGTAAATCTTTCTTCAAAGATTGATTTTATTATGAAAATCTATGACCATCAGCCTTCATAGGTTGACCAGACCTTTCATGGAGTTCCTTTCCTGTCGCGTTCATAACTCCTTCCCGGAACAGGGAGTAACAAGTTACAATTCTTACACTCTGCAGAGGTGTGTTACTTTACCCATGAGAGATCAACTCCTTGTTGCACAACCGGGCATACTTTCCCATCCACAATTCCATGATGTGGGGCCCAGTAGGTGATCCAAGCCAATCACTGCCCCTTCGCGACCTCGCATACCTCCTTGGTGTACACCATGACCACATATTGAATTACGGAAATGGTTTGTATAGACCGTTAGATGCCAGAACTATCGTGGTACGTTGAGGGTTCCCACCCATATGTTGCATATCCTCTACGAATTACCAATTAATATGCACGCTACGAGTGATAACAGCCACGACCTGCACATTTGGCTACATGCGAGAGGAAATAGATACAACTGACTTCTTTGTCCCATTCCAAATCTCATGGCTAACGCGTGATAAACGGCGCTAGAATCACTGATGTCATGGGTTATTAAGTCCCTATTTGATCATCATTGTTGCAAATAGAACCCTAAGTTCTATTGCTCCATTATATCATCACTTAGGATGATACCTAAGATTTCTTTATTTGAGAAAATAATATTTTCTTTCTTTGGAGTATATATGATAACACACAATTTGCAAATACTTTGATAAAGACTCTTCAAAGGACATGAGCAAGTGATGAACTTGCCTTGTGATTTCAAGGTAGTGAAGTCGGATGCTTGCACTGTACCTTGAGCTTCTATGACTACAAAACATCATTATTGCCCGGTAAGGACAATTTTTAAAGAAGCAAAATGATTATGCAAGGTAATGTACTGCATCATTTAGTTTTGTGTGTATTCTCCCCCATTATTTAAATTATAAAAATTCTTTTCATAAGTAAAGAAGTTATAAATATTAATTATTAATATTTATTGAATATTGTATTCCTTATTTTCTTTTCTTTTTATTTGAATTTTTATTTATTTACTAATTCCTTTAAGAATTATCATTTAAATACAAAAATGATATTAAATATTTATTTAGTATTTTGTAAAATACTACAATATTAATATAGAATGAAAGTGATTTTTATTTATTTTTATCATCTTTCAATAATTTTATAGAATTCCATAAGGAATATATTACAAAATTCTTAAATAAAATTATATGCCTGAAATTTTATTTCTTAATTTATTTAGATAGATTAAATTATTGTGAATCCAAAAATATATTATTTATAATTTTTGGATTTTTATTTAATTTTCTAGAATTTATTTAGATTCAGGGGCATTTTGGTCTTTTCTTAATTATTAATACTTCCTTTAGGTTGTTGGGCTAGCTTTGTCAAGCTTATTGGGCTTATTGGGCCATTTGACCCAAGGGGCTATGATCAAAAGGGCTTCCCGAAGGGGTACTGGCCCTATCGGCCCTCTCTCTCTCTCTCTCGACCTCTCTTCTCCTCTTCGACACCGTGGTCGATGGCGCCGCCACCGTGCGCTGCTCGCCGTCGTGGTGCAGGGCGAGGTTGTCGACCACACTTGTCCATCTGGTCCAATTCGATTTGATCCTAGGCCCCTTCTATGGCCAGGCTAGCCCCCCTCCCGAACCCTAGGGTTTGGGCATGTGCTACTACCGTCATCGCTGATCCTCCCGTGGTGATATGCGGTGCTTGTGCGCTGTTGTTCCCGCTGTTGTGGCTGCTGCGGGTTGCAGTGCCCTCTGGGTGCTCCCCGTGTCGCCTTGAGCACGTCTACCTTTCTGCTTCCTCTTCAATTCGTCAGCGAGGACCCCGGGTAAGTTGTGCCTTTGTGGATCCTAGTTCATCCTATCACCATGAATCCCTCTATGTGTATCTAGTGGCTACCCCTACCTAGTGCCTATGTTCTGATTAGGGATCATATCTTGATTAGGGTTGTTGTTCTCATTAGGGTTCATATTCCTCTGTTGATCATATATATGATGATTTGGATCTAGTGGTGATAATCCTTGAGCATGATGAATGACTGTTTGCTATGGATTACTGCCTATAGTTGGCTTTGGTGATGCTAGTGGCTTACCAGATTGATTCCATTGGTTAATTTGATATGGTTCAAATGATAGTGTTACTGTAGAATCACTACTTGGAGATCCTAGTGATTTGAAAGTTCACCACTGTCATTACTTGGTCATTGACAGTGATTTGTGAGTGATGTGGTCACTGTATCTGTAATTTTTGGCTTATGGATTCATATACAGACTGAGATTAATTGGCTTCTTACAATGATGTTATGTATATATATACCTATAAATGATTCTTGTGATTATCAGGAAAATGATGCTTAGTTGTTTGTGAGTTTACCTGTGAAAGATAGATACTTAATCTGCTTGGTTTATAAGCTGCTCTTGTGATACCATCTTAAAATGGCACACAAGTCTAGGTTCTACTACTTGGCTTGATTTTGTTAATGCTTAAGATTGGATTAATACCAAAGATAAGTTGAAACTTCTTTCTTTAAACACCAATGCCTATGATGTTGGTCTGAGGCTTAGGGAATAGATCCTTATCTTGTTGTTCCTCATGGATCTGTTCTGGTAGTGATACCAGCTACTAATTCTTGAGTTAAAGTTGGAAAAATGATTTGTAGGCTTATTAAGTTATATAGATCCATAAGATCTAGAAATTCTAAGGTGCTACTCATGTTTAAGAGATCTGCCTAGAATTCCAGATCTTAACTATATTTATTCTTGGAATTTAAGATATGGCTTTATAGCTAGGATCAATGAGGCTGTTCTGAGATCCTGGTTGGATCTGTATAGTTTTCTGATGGCTTTTTGTGTTTAAAATCTTGTATGATGGACTCACCTCACTTGGGTGTTTTGCTAAAAAGTTGAATATAAGACAACACATGAATTCTTGTCTAACTTTGATAGATAAATCATGTGTTGGTCTTTTACTACTCACCACAACAGTGGAGTTATTGGGGTTGCAACTTATTGATCTTGTGGCTTGATCTTGTTGGTTGTGTGGCTAGCCTGATCTGGTTCTTCTCCTGATGCTACTCCTTCTACTTCCAGCTCCTGGAACTTGTCCTTGATCTTGCTATCCACCTCCTGGTCCTATTAGCTTGACCTTATTCTTGCTATCCACCTGATCCACCCCCTCCTTGTCACCATCTTGGTGAGATGTTCAAGTGTGTGGTTGGTTTGGTCTGGTTTAGTTTGGTTTGCTTTGGCTGCTGGTGCTTGATGTGTATGAGCAAGGAAATGATGTTGGGGTGCTTGCCCACGACTGTGCTTAGCAGTCTTGCTTTTGTGGGCTGTAGATGTGCTGACAGCACACACCATGCATTTAGGTTTGTATGCTTCTTGTGTGCCTGCTGCACCCTTGTGGATATGCTCAGGGAATGATCTATCTTTTATCTGGTTACATTTACCTGTCTGGTGAAACCTGCCCCTCTTGATGATTGGAGTTATTTGACTTATGGCTTAAAAATTATGAAAGATTTAGTTCTTTCATAATGGTCAAACTTGCCCCTAAAGATTACTCAGTGATGTAAATTTGAACAGTGCATCTCACTATCATTACTGAGAGTAAAAATATCCTAATCTTTTATTTTATTTCTTTTAGTTTGTGATTTGTTTTGCAGGTACAAGACTTGAAGATTCAAGATTTAGAATAGGTCTTATTTTTTATAGAATAATTCCCTTGTAATAATTTATTTTATTCTTTTGTAATCTTTATTTTATCCTTTTGTAATAAAGATTGTAATATTACTCAATATATAAATGTTCTTCTTTTATTTCATTTACTATTGTAAAGATCCTTGATTACTTTTATAAGTTACATTTTGTAACTTATTTATTGAATAAATATATGGGATGAATATTTATTTTCTTGATTATGTTATATTATTTAAAGTTTGAGTTACTAAATGTTATTGCTTGATTAAATAAGATTACTGAAACATAATTCTAATTCCTTTTAAATTATAATTCTAACATTCAAGTTTCATTTCCCAAAACACACTAATCCATAAAGATCATGTTAAAGTTTATAACAATCATTCTCCAAGGCTATTCCTAAACTTAAAGAGTGAAAGAAACTTTGATCACTTTAGGTTTTTATTTGGTGGAAATTTTACCCACATTTTTAAATATGAATGCATGCAATTGCACATATTCCTAAATCTACCCTTTGTTGGTTCCTAAATGCTGGGATGTTACAAGCACGCACGTTTTGCGCGTGATTTGTCGATCTTGCGCTGCATGAGCTTATCATGAGCATCATAGTTAAGGCTCTTTCGCCACGGGATGTGGCGTCGCCGTGATAGATCTTGTTCATCCTCATCGGATGAGGGCGTGTGGCTCTTTGTGAATTTCACCATGGACTTTTTCTTCGGCTCCGGGGCCTTTTCTCCGATTAGTGCAGCTCCCACGAGCCCAAGGCCCGCAAATCGCAGATTTATGGATTGCGTGTCTAGGATCTCTAACCGTTGGCGGGTTTGATGCTAGGTACGTGGTGGCCGCCATAACCTTAGCCTACGGTGTTTTGGGCATTATGTTGCCCTGCGAGTCCATCGACATGAAGGACAGATCGAGTGCCTTGGTTGCCTTGCATCTAGCGGCAGGGTCCATGCGTTCTAGCCAAGAATGGATCATGTGGGCGGCGCGGCCGTCGTATCCTTTGGAGGAGGACCCGCTAGCAGAGGAGAGCGCGGCTCGTCGCATGCTTGATTCATCGTCTTCCCTCTAACGCTGCTCGACCTCTTTGTGTTACGCAACCCGTCGATTGTGCTCCTTGACGAGGAGCCATTGGTAGCCCATCAGCATATCATGCGAAGCATCTATAGGTAGGGGGTTTCCATGTACGGCCTCTCGGATCCTCTCCCATTCGACCTCGGTGAGGTGAATCTCCTGCCAAGTCGCATCATTGCCATTGGCCGTGTTGGGGGGATTCAGGGGATGAACGGGTCTTCCGTTTGTAGCGTTGGGGGAGCTTGTGGATTTGCTCTGTTATCATAGTGAGCGTCGATGATGGATGCACACATGAATAGGTAGGGGAGATCATTACTCCCACAGCTCTCAGATACAGAACCATAGGTTCCTTCCTCCGTAGGATGGTCACAGAGATCGGAGTTATAGCTGTTGATGTCATCCAAATTGTATGCCAGCGAGGGTGCGCTTAGGATACCGATTGGCGGAACCCATGAAGCATATGCGATTGCCGAAGGCACCACCCATTCAGGGAGGCGAAGTGTGCCAACCTTGCCCACCGGGAAGCATAGGCTTTCGAACATCACGTCGACTTCATCTCCTACGCTATCGAAGTCATTGCGGGTTGCTAGAGAGTGGGAGGTGAAGTTGATGGTGCCGAAGAGAGGATGGTTCTCCGTCGTAGAGGAGTTGAAAATCGTAGAGGATGGAGCCGTCATGACCACACGATCAGCATCCCTAGTTCCCACAGACGACGCCAATTGACGAGGGTTCGACTCGTCAATGCCCATTGTTATGGACTTGGGTTTTGGAGAAGCAGGGGACGCTAGAGATCGTGGAACGACTAATAGACAAGCAATAAGGGGACATGAGGTGTACCCAGGTTCAGGCCCCCTGAGGGAACACCCTACTCCTTGTCTGATCTTTGTTGATGGTGATGCCAAAAGTTATAGGGGTGTGCAGATTGGATATGGCAAGTTGTGTGCTAGGTTATCAGGTGAGGTCCTCCTCGGCGTGCCCTCCTGGCCTTTATATGGGGAGGCTAGGTCTCGGGGTAGGTCGATTCGGTTACATATTAGGGTTACCCTTTGAATTTCTATCTAAATCTAGCCGTGTTCATTAAGGAGTCGCATCCTTCATGGGCCTGGGTCACCCGAATCCTTCAAGGGCTTCGTCACCAGGAGCAGATAATTGCATGGGGTTCTGCCGGTCCGGACTGGGTAGGCCAACATCAGGCACCCGTAGGGCATACCCATGTCATAGTTAGTACTATAATATTTTTGTGAAGGTGGACTACCCTATTTAAAATCCTGGATCCACCACTGGCTAGCAGGTGGTGGCCATAGGGAGTAGCAGCAGAAGGCGACAACCGGTGCTAGTAGTAGTAGCAGGCGACGACCGGCGTGAGCAGCGAGCAGCAGCTGACCTTGTGAGCGTGCTTGGATTTTCTTGAGGTAAATCCATCAAGAGTCATCGAACTTGTCGAGCAAAATCAGTTTGGTCATCATACACCAATAATATAAATTTATGGTCACTGAATACGTGTTGGAGTGTCACACACGGTCACCGCTCACGGCGTAGTGGTATATTTGCCGACGTGGCGAGCTGCGGGACCTACTGTCGGGTAACTTAAAAGGATAGGCACGAATCCCTAGCTATAGGAGGGTCTTTTTGCAAAAAATAACATCCCATTCTCCTGCCTCTCTCTAGTGTGAAATCCCATCCTGGATAGTCCACGTCGCCGGCTGCTTCCGCCTAGGCCGATGCTGACCGTCCCTGGCGCCGACACTCTCCATCGAGGCTCAACCTCAACCTCCTTCGGTTCCCTACTTCTTAGTGTTGCCATGTACCTGCTTGTGCCCCAAGCCTAACCCTAGCCCCGCATTGGCTTGGTCATTGTCCAGCCTCCATCGATGAGGAAGTCAATGATGTCGAGCTCCTCTACCCCTTCTGACCGCTCCTGCTCATTCTCTGTGATCCCCAACTGCTCCCCCTTCTCTCCCCGTGCGGTCCCGCACCGTGTGCCATCGCCGCCGCCGCAAAAGCTCTTCGCCAATGGATGTGAGCCTGCACCTAAGGAGATGGAAACGAGTGGTTTGGCCTCATCGATAGTGTGCCTGTAAAGCATACCCACAGGAGCCCCACCTAGCACTACTCAAGATAGACGGGAAGCTAGTCCCGACGAGCTTGACCAGGACCATTACGAGCTCGTACGAGCTAGCCTCATGCATCTCGGTTCCCCTCCTCCTTCTCACGACGTCGGCGTGTGGAGGGGAACTACGACAGCGTGCGCGGCATAGCAGAGGGGAACGGCTGTGGCGGCCAGTGAGGTGAGGAATGATGTCGTCTGGTAGATTTGCTTAGGACTCAGGCTAGATGGTTGGGAAGAGAGAGGAGTCGGTTGGTGGTGAGACTGACATGTGGGCCCTACCGGTCAGTGTGACCACTGACCCCTTCGGTTTGTCTCTTGCCTTGAGTAGGAAATGAGATATTGGGGCTTTTCTGCAAATAAAACAATATTATGGCTGACAGTGGGCCCCACCTCTCCACGTCGGCAAATACACCGATACATCGCGAGCGGTGACCGTGTGTGACGCTCCAACACGTATTCGTTGACCGTAAATTTATATTCTCGGTGTACGATGACCAAACTGATTTTGCTCGAACAAGTTCAATGACTCCTGATGAATTTAACTCGATTTTCTTGACGCCATACAGATTGGAACTTGCGTGTTGTTCTTTTGGAAAATCTGCATGCTTCTCTGCCGTTTAATGGCATTAGAACTCGCAGGTTGTTAATCATTCAACTACCGTTGATGTATGAACCTGAACAGAACTATCGTGGTATTGCCGACGAGTACGCCATGGAGGGGTCCTCACAGTGCATGTTTTAGAGATGTGGGGGAAGGCGGACGGTTGACGGGTATGAGGTAACACAGCTTACCCAGGTTCAGATCCCACAACGGTGGCGGAATCCTACTCCTGCTATAAATCACTATAAGGGAAAATCGCCGAGTTACAGGGATTGGTTCGCTGTGCGAGGTGACTAGAGAGTCTAAGTTATCGTGCCCTAAAGGCTCCCATAGGCCCGAATTATATAGTCGCCAGGTCCTAGGGTTACAGGGAAAAGTCCTAGCCGGACAGGTTACAGAGTCCTACACTTCTTACAACTATTCTAGCGTGTCTTGCACTCCAAGGCTCCGGGTACGTCGGTGACTCCTTCGTAGCCTTCCTTTATCCGGCATGGGTCTCCCTTCTGGATCCATCTAACTGGGCCGCCCGGCAGGCCATGGGCCTTGCTACCAACTGTGGGCCACCCGGGTTATCCGGATAAAAGACATGCTATGAGGATACCCATATAGCATATCCCCAATAGTAGCCCCCCCCCCCCCCCGAGAATTCTGAGATCTTGCGTCGTCTTGCCTCTTCAAGGTGAATGCTCCGTATAGATGGATGTCGGCAAATCATCAAGCAATACCTTGTAGTCCTCCCAAAGAACCCTGCAAGGCTTTCTCCGTCTTCATCTTGTACGTCGGAGAATTGCTGAATCTTCTATCGTACTCTTCCATAGCCGGACTGGATCCATCCATGCCGGAATATTCCGATGTGATGGTTCACCTGCTAGTGATAGCTAGGGCGACGTAGACATAGGTTAGCAATGCCTTGTAACTCACACATGGAGAGAACACAATCATTTCCGTTTTTTCCGCGCGAGCGATACGAACCGTTGGCGGCAACGATTGGAAACGTGGCGAAATTTCAGTGCACGCGCCCGCACACGTCGCCCACGTGTCAACCATTCGATCATCTTGCACGAATCTTGATGCCAGGGGTTATAAATTGTAACTGCGGTGGATTTTGACTTTTCACCTCATTCTCCTCCTGCGTCATCTTCTTCCTCCAGCAAGCGCCTCCTCGAGCTCTCCGCGTGTCTCGCGAAAAACCCTAGCCCTTCAATCCTTCCAATCACCACTTCCCCCTTCCAATGGCAAGCAGCAGCTCTGCTCCCTCCATGGCGGCGTCAGGCGATGCTGCTGTGAAGCCGGCGAGCACCATGCTCGTGCCTCTAGAGGGCCTACTGATCCCTAAGTCCACGGTGGTCGAATCCACTAGCGGCGACCACAATCCAGCGGCGCTAGAGCTGCTGGAAGAGAAAAACGACTCCCACAAAGGGGATTGGCGTGGCTCGAACATTACGGCTCGCGATATCAAGGAGCTGCTCGTCGAGGGATACCTCCCTGCGACGGAGGGGCTCGCCTGGCGGGCGGCGTCGGCCGGTGAGGTCACCCCTTCTCCCCAAGCCGGAGAGAAGGTGTACCTCAAAGCCCAACTGGTACGCGGAGTTTCCCTGCCCATCTCCAATTTCTTCCTAGCTGTCCTTAGCCATTACCGAGTACAGCCTCAAAACCTCTCCCCCAATAGCATCCTCACGCTTAGCAACTATGCAGCGCTCTGTGAGGGTTACTTAGGGATTAGGCCTAGGTTAGATCTCTTTATTTACTTCTTCACCGTCAAGCGGGAAGCCGGAGCCAGCAAGGACGAGCTCAAGAACTGCGGAACAATTAGCTTTAAGATCCGGCCTGGCCGGCGGTTCCCCGACATCGTCGGCCATGAATCTTGCAAGAACTGGCAACAGACGTACTTGTACGGCCCAGATATCCCTCTGGCTGGCCAAGAAGAAACGTATCCGGACTTTGTCGATGGAGCCGCCGTTGAGGCCCCGACATGGAGGTCCCAAGCCATCCTTCCCTCCAACGACGAAGCCTCCCGCGCCATAAGGCGGATAGAGTGGTTCGTAGACACTGGTTTGACCGGGTTGGACTTAGCCATGTGTTGTTTCATTAGACGGATCCAGCCTCTGCAGCACCGCTCAAAGCTGATGCATGAGTACACCAAGGATAGGAAGGATAGCCTCCGCATCTCCGAGGACAATTTCTCGAGTGACTCCATCAAGCTCCGCCTCAAGGATATCGTCAAGGTGAAGGATAGGAAGCGTAGCTTCACCATCACCTACGACATGTTCATTGACGGCACGTGCCCAGAGGTATGATGTTTATTTTCCATGTATGACATATACTCCAGTTCTTTCGTCTAACCATTACCATCTTCATCTAACACTTGTGGGATTTCACTTAACAGCTCAACAGCCTAGATGAGGATAGCATGGTTGTCCAAATCTATGACCCAAAGATGAAGGAAGTCACCATCGTGTCCGACGACGATGTCCCGCTGGCGCGAAAGCGGAAGAGCTCCACCTCTGACACTGCCGACGGAGGCAAGAAGAAGAAGATGGAGAGTGGAGTCTCCAATAAGTCCACTGCCGCCCTGGAGGCGGAGAAAAGAAAGGTTACCGGGATCCCTTTCGTCAAAGCACCCCCTGTTGTGTAAGCTTCTTTCTCTCCGACATTGTCCATTGCTTGTCTTATTCCTGTACTTATACTTTTTGCACGTTTGAGAAAGAAGGCCACTACTAGTTTGAAGAAGACCTCCAAAACTTTGGGGGCTTCTAGAAATATTAAAGATATGTTGCATCGTGACGTGTATCCCCACGCATCTCCCGCCATTGCCCCTGTTACTCCCAGCGTCCAGCCTACGCCTGCTCCGACAAGCTCACGGGCCAAAGATGCATCTGGCCCTTCCGTCATGGAAGTGGACTTAGGCGCCTCCGCGTAGATTGTCGTTGCCGGCGAACAGGCGACGCAAGAAAGTACTGCTACCCAAATGGCTGAAGCTCCGGCTAAGGATGCCATCGGTAGCGGCAAGGAGGTGGTGGTGGGTGGAACGTCTGTTGAAGGCGGCGCCTCCGCACTCAGGACAACTGTAGAATTCCCGAAGATAGACTACCCGGCACTTACGCCGAGTAGCTCCACTTTGGTTCCTGGTGCAGCTCCGACATCTTCAACTTGCGGTCTCGAGGAGCTTCTTCGACAAGAAGATATCTTGCGAGGAAATAGCCTTTCCTTTGGCAGGTTGCTTGCTGAGAGCGCTACCAACCTCAAGATTATTGCACTTGTAAGTTTCATTTGCCTTTTGCATCTTATATGAGTATCCCACTGTAGCCCCCAAGGATTTAGACGGAAAACCATAGGTCTTTGCATCTGAATGCTCTAAGAGTGACTATGCTAGAAAATCTCTCACTATAGCCCCCAAGTATCTAGTTTGAATGAATTATTCCGACTAGATACTTTCAGAGTAGCATACGCAGTGTTTGTAAATTTCAATACTGTAGCCCCAAGTCTCTAGTTGTAACTGAATTAGTTCCAACTAGATACTTAAACAAAGACTAAGCATATGAATGAGTTTAAAAACTTTATACTGTAGCCCCCAAGCTTCTAATTGATAACTGAATCAGTTCCGACTAGATGCTTAAAGAAATATTAAGCATTTTGCAAGTTAAAAAACTCTCACTGTAGCCCCCAAGCCTCTAGGTGGATAGTTATCTGGCTAGATGCTCCAAGTAGACTAAACAGCGTTAAATTTTCTTTCCACGAAATGAGAATGCTTGGAGAGGTGTGGCCAACGAGAAGTTCCAGAAGATGCGTGCGGATTTGGAAGCCGAAAATGGTAAAACTGCCTTCTTGAAGGAACAAATCACCAAGAGCAAGAGTCTGTTTTTCCTTTCGTTTTCGTATTCCGACTTGGTCGTGTGCCAACATTATCCGAGTACTCATTGTGTACTGTTCTTTCTCCGACTTGCAGAAGCCATTGATAAAGCCAATGACATTGTGGAGCAATCCAAGCATATTCAGCAGCTGGATAGCGAAAAAAAGATCCTTAAGCAGGAGAGGAAGGATATGCTGAAGATGCACGAGGACTCCATGAAAGTCTTGCAAGAGTCTGCCAACACGGAGATGAACCGCTTGAAGGAGGAGATCGCAATGCTGAAAGAGCAGAAGAAAGCTGCCGATGAGCAAAATCAGCGCAATCTCGAAGCATACAAGATCCTCCGACAAGAACGGGACTCCATGGCGGAAACTCTCTAGCAAGCGGAAATTAGCATCTTCAGTAAGTGATTCTCTGCCTTGTACTTCTGTAAGCTAGATACTCTGAACTTTTTTGTGCTATTGAACTCATGCCTTCCTTTGTTGGAATTTGTAGCTCCTATTGGGTTGACCCAGTCGCCTCCTCCGCCAAAAGAATGCATGGTCCTTGCCGGCAACTTTATCAACACTGCCATTAAGTAGAGCAAGTAGATAGCCAAGCCCCTCCAGATTAACATCAAAGCGGTGGATTCCATGATGAAGTTCTCGGAGATCTTGCGCCGAGCCCCCGAGCGTATTGTAAGCTGGAAAGCTTCATGTACCTGGGCCGGCGCAAGGATGGCGCTGTCAATGGTCAAGGCGCACTTCGAAAACGCCGACATCGACACGGTGATCTTCGGTATCCCCGACGTGGACGACGATGGCCAAAAAATAGATCACAAAGCTATCTTCGCATCGCTTGTGGGTTTTGATACCAGAGTCGCCGAGTTGGTAGACCCTAACGTCTTCGTGCCTATGGAGACGATTGACGGCGACAACCAAAGCTCCTCCGGGCCCCTCAACACTGCCGACTTCGAAGAGGATGACTCTCCTGCTGCTGACGATGCCACATCCAAGTCGCCTGCGCCAGAGGAATGAAAAAACAATATGTAACATTTGTTTCCTCTGGAATTTGTATGCGAAAAAAACAACTTGTTAACTTAAGGCAGAAAACAATGTTTGCTATGTCCTGCTACTCAAGAACTGGTTCCAGCATGTATATATTTTTTAAGCAAGTGCTGGCTTATCCATTACTCTGATTTTATGCTTGACTTTTCGTGAGTCGGAAGACTCGTTGTCGGAACTATGCGCTCAAGCGATGATGCCCAATGGCACCATCAATAACCTAAGCAAAAAATCGCTGACAATAAGTGCCAAAATACACTACTCCAGAATCCACATAAAACGACAAAGAACGTGTAGACCAGAAAACTTAAGCTAACGCCCGTAGGCGGAATTTTCACAAGTGCAATCGCAAAACTTGTGCATAAAGGTTTTATATGATCCAAAAATGAACACTAAAGGAGGTAAAAGACTCGAAAATATGAGTGAACCAGAGAGCTTTATTTCATTGATCATATAAGAGGTACACAATTAGATTAAAAAAATGCTAAGTGTAGAAAGGACGTAGCTGTGCTATGTTCCATGGCCGATCAAGCTCCGGGTAGTCATCATTCGGGTCACGTCGCTTACGCTTATGATCCTCGATGGGTCTATCCTTCAGTCCGCGAATGTCAACGAGGTAGTAAGACCCATTGAGCAGTGTCTTGCTTATGATGAACGGTCCTTCCCATGGCGGGTATAATTTGTGTGACTTCTTCTGCTTAAGTCGGAGCACCAGGTTCCCCTCTTTAAACGAGCAATGCCGAATGCGGCGACTATGGTAGTTGCGTAGCTTCTGCTGGTAGATGGCGGATCTTTGGCATGCCAATACACGCTCCTCCTCGAGAAGGTCCACATCTAGGCGTCTGGATTCTTCAGCATCATATTCGTCGTAGGAGGCAACTCTTGGTGAATCGTGAAGGATATCGGAAGGAAGGATGGATTCCGCTCCATATACCATGAAGTAAGGGGTGTAGCCAGTGGATCTGTTGGGTGTAGTTCATAAACTCCATAGCACAGATGGCAATTCTTCCGCCCTGGCTCCAGCTGCTCTATGTAGCGATGCCTCAAGACGTGGCTTGATTCCCTGCAGAATTAATCCATTGGCTCGCTCAACCTGACCATTGGATTGTGGATGTGCCACAGATGAAAGGTCAAGTCGGATGCCCTTCTTCCAACAATAAGCTTCCACTTCTCCGAGTGAAAAGTTGTTGTCGTTGTCGGTGATAATGTTATGTGGGAGACCAAATCTCACCACTAGATCCCGGACGAACCTAAGGGAAGTTGCCCCATCGAGCTTTCTAATGGGTTTAGCTTCTATCCATTTGGTGAATTTATCAACTGCTAGCAGATGCGTAAACCCGCATGGTGCCGTCTACAATGGACCAACCATGTCTAGCCCCCAGACTGCAAACGGCCAAGTTATTGGTATTGTTCGCAGTTCTTCAGCAGGAACATGTGGTTGTCGGGCATAATACTGGCATCTCATGCATGTATCAACCAGCTTGTCAGCGTCTGCCTTCGCGGTCAGCCAGTAGAATCCTTGCCGGAAGGCTTTAGCTACCAATGATCAAGGAGCGGCGTGATGCCCGCAATCTCCGAGATGGATGTCACTGAGGATTTCAATACCTTCTTGCTGGGAAACACATTTAAGGTATACACCAGTAGTGCTTATTTTGTAGAGCTGTCCATTTATTATGGTATAGCCCTTTACTCGACGTACTATTTGCCGTCTTTCGACTTCGTCGTCGGGCAAAGTTCCGTGTACGAGATATTCCATGAACGGTTTTGTCCAAGCCGGTGGGATCTTTGTCACTATGTGAACGAAAGAGTCAAATATGTCCGGGTTGTCCGCGTCCGCTCCCTTCACGGATGGTGTCCGTAGATGCTCCAAGAAAACTCCTGGCAGAATTCGTTTGCACCCTTTCCAAGCTTAGACAGCAGGTCAGTCGCCTTGTTTTTCTCCCTAGGTACATACTTGACCTCGTAGCCCAAGAAGCTCTTGGCTACCTCGTCCACTTCGTCTTGATATGCCGCCATCATAGGGTTCCACGCGTTCCAGGTGCCAGCCACCTGCTGGGCAACCAAGTCGGAATCTCCACAGCAAACTATGCGCTTGATGCCAATATCCTTGGCTACGTGTAGTCTGTGAATCAGTTCTTCATACTCCGCCATGTTATTCGTAGCCTCGTGGATCTATAGAACATAGTGCATCTTTCCCCGGTTGGTGACTGCAGTAGTACACCAGCCCCCGAGCCGTTGAGTAGCTTTGATCCGTCAAAGTGCATCACCCAGTATTCTGGCTCCGGCATTGGGGTAGCATCTGGCATCTCCGTCCAATCCACAATAAAATCTGTCAAGGCTTGTGACTTGATAGCGTCGCGTCGCTTGTAGGTAATCTCAAAGGCGGCAAGTTTAATGCCCCACTTTGCGAGCCTTCCTGTAGCGTCGATGTTGTTGATGATGTCGGACAGTGGAGCTTTGCTCACAACTGTGATAGGGTGCTCCTGGAAGTAGTGCCTCAGCTTCCGAGAAGCAAGGAACACTCCATAAGCTATCTTCTGGTAGTGCGGGTAACGTTGCTTGGACTCCGTCAAGACCTCGCTTACATAGTAAACTGGCCGTTGAACTCCGTATGCATGCCCCTCTACCACGACGACGATGCTGATTACCCGGTTGGTGGCCGCCATGTAAATTAACATGGGCTCCCCAGGCTCGGATGCTGCAAGGATAGGCACTGAGGAAAGTATCTCCTTGAGCTGCTTCAATGATGTATCTGCCTCGTCCGTCCACGTGAATTTGTCCGCTTTTTTCAGCAACTTGTACAGCGGCAAAGCCTTCTCTCCAAGTCGGTTGACGAACTGACTAACTGCTGCAATGCAACATGTTAGCCGTTGTATGTCCTTTAGGCATGTCAGACGGTTTATGTGTTTAAGATGGCCTAGATTTTCTCCGGATTGACCTCGTTTCCACGCTGGAAAACGATGAATCCCATCAATTTGCCGGTTGGAACCCCGAAGATGCACTTTTTAGGGTTAAGCATTATGTTGTATTTCCAGAGATTATCAAAGGTTTCTTTTAAGTCGGAGATTAAGTCAGTTTGATTTTTTAGACATCACCGCTATATCGTCCACATACGTGTGAACATTCCGACCAATTTGATCGTATAGGCAATGTTGCATTATCCGCCGGTACGTAGCACCTGCGTTTTTCAACCCAAAGGGCATCGTGACATAGCAAAACATACCGTATGGTGTAGTGAACGAAGTGGCCAATTGGTCCGACTTCCTCATCTTGATCTGGTGGTATCCTGAGTATGCATCGAGAAAACACAAAAGCTCCGAGCCAGCCGTCGAGTCAATGACTTGGTTAATGCGAGGCAAAGAAAACGGATCTTTGGGACATGCTTTGTTCAAGCCGGTGTAATCAATGCACAATCTTAATTCTTTGGTTCCCTTTTGGAGACAAGTACATGATTGGCCACCCATCGGGTGTGAAGGACTTCTCGGATAAAACTAGCCTTAAGTAACCTAGCTATCTCTTTGCCTAAGTCGGCGTAGAGCGCGCCAATCACGAAGTCGGAGGGTGCCAGGGCTTCCTCGATGACAGGGGGTGGAGGTTCAACATCAGCGATGATGACTGGGGGTGGTGGCGCAGCTGCGGCGACGACGACCAGAGGCGGCGGCGGGGGCGGTGGCACAGCTGCGGCGACAACGACCGGAGGCGGCGGCGGTGGCGACTAAGGCGGAGGGGCTCCGTCAATGAGCACGAGGGTTATCTGAGCTGCCTCCTCAGCCTCCGCGTAGTTGTTGACGGTGTTCACCATGCTTTCGAAGGTGAGGCGTCTTAAAGCCTGTTGCCGCCTTAGCGAATGCCGGAGAAGCGTACCTTGGTCCAGTCCTTCCACAAAGTGATACATGGCATCATCATTGGGGTAATGCGCCAGATCGGCCCGTATACGGAGCCACCTGGCAAGGTAATCGCGGGGGGTTTCGCCCTCTCTCTGAACGCAACACGCCAGATCGAAGATGGTAACCACTCCGATGAACTTGGATCTCTGCTATCCAGATGCTCGGACGAAGCCGGCGGACTTGCAGAGATCTTCCACCGTTATATCCTGCATAGGGGCGTTTTGGGTGGGCCTTGAATTTTTCCGATATTTGCCGGCAAACTCCGAGGAGAGATCCGACATCGATCCTTCCGCGAGCGTATCCTGCCCGTAGGCGGTCCGTGCGGGTCTTAACGTTCCTCCGACTCCTAGGGAACTAGTGCCCGAGTCGGTTTCGCCGATGAAGAGATGGATATCTCCGATGGGGACGATCGAGCACCGCGTAGGGTTCGTCTTCGCCGGGATCCAAAATTCGTCGGGAGGGACGATTGGAACGTTGTCGGAGAAGAGAACACGACCGATGGCTATGGTTTCGCCGATTCCGGCGAAGATCTTGGTCCTCGCCCGCTGAAGAGCCTGAAGCGCTTCTTGCCCCACGGTGGGTGCCAACTATCGTGGTATTGCCGACGAGTACGCCATGGAGGGGTCCTCACAGTGCGTGTTTTAGAGACGTGGGGGAAGGCGGACGGTTGACGGGTACGAGGTAACACAGCTTATCCAGGTTCAGATCCCACAACGGTGGCTGAATCCTACCCCTGCTATAAATCACTATAAGGGCAAATCGCCGAGTTACAGGGATTGGTTCGCTGTGCGAGGTGACTAGAGAGTCTAAGTTATCGTGCCCTAAAGGCTCTCATAGGCCCGACTTATATAGTCGCCAGGTCCTAGGGTTACAGGGAAAAGTCCTAGCCGGACAAGTTACAGAGTCCTACACTGCTTACAACTAGTCTAGCGTGTCTTGCACTCCAAGGCTTCGGGTACGTCGGTGACTCCTCCGTAGCCTTCCTTTATCCGGCATGGGTCTCCCTTCTGGATCCATTTAACTGGGCCACCCATCAGGCCATGGGCCATGCTACCAACTATGGGCCACCTGGGTTATCCGGATAAAAGACATGCTATGAGGATACCCATATAGCATATCCCCAACAAGAACCCTATTCCATTCTATTTTTTATGTCCAACCAAACATTAGAACAGAACCAACCCATATGTTCCACTTCTTTCCCCAATCAAACAGACCCTAAATATATACTCCCTCCATGTCAAAATATAAGATGTTTTAGCTCTGTGAAGAAAATGCATCTAGACATCTTTTAGTGTCTAGATTTACTCCAAACGTAAGTGAACCTATATATACTAAAAAGAATCTACATACATTTGCTTCACAAAGCTAAAACATCTTATATTTTGAAAGGGAGGGGGTAGGGGAGCATCCAGAGAGAGAGAGAGACAGAAAATGCATATAAGGGATGGAGATAACTAACACAGCCTTTGCTGACGTCTTTTACTTGGTGCAAATATCCACCAAACAGATAGCAGGAATAGGAGTAGAAAAAATAAAAAAAACAAAGCCAGATCTCAAGATGGCATAAAGACCTGGTAATCGCAAGATGCACAGAGTTTTATAGCAATGCAAAATCAGCAAAAAAATGCACTTTATTCATCAAATAAGAACTGGTCTAGAGTTGAGGTAATATACTGCTGCTGCTGCTGCACAATACAATACAAAACTAAACTTTAGCTGCGTAGAACTACCAGAGTACAACACAACAAAAAGCTCCAAAAGATTTGCTGCACGAACTGTCTATATCCGTCGAAGAACTTTCTCTGCAGCCTCCACGGTTTTCTCGATATCCTGGGGGGTGTGGGCCAGGCTGGTAAAGCCTGCCTCGAACTGAGACGGCGCTAGATATACGCCTTCTTCAAGCATTCCACGGTGGAACCTTCCAAACTTTGCAGTATTGCTCTTCTTGGCATCATCAAAGTTATGAACTGGGCCACTTGCGAAGAAGAATCCAAACATTCCTCTGATGTGTCCTCCACACATCTCATGCCCTGTTTTAGCGCCAGCATCCAATATACCCTGCACAAGTTCACCTGTGACCTTGTCCAAGTACTCATAGGTGCCAGGCTCCATCAGGCGCTTGAGCGTGTGGATTCCAGCAGTCATAGCCAGAGGGTTTCCACTGAGGGTTCCTGCCTGGTACATCGGCCCTGCTGGAGCAACAATCTCCATGATGTCCTTCCGACCACCGTAAGCACCGACTGGAAGACCACCACCAATAATTTTTCCCAGCGTTGTCACATCAGGGGTGATTCCAAAATACTCTTGAGCTCCACCATATGCTAAACGAAAACCAGTCATCACTTCATCAAAGACCAGAAGTGCACCGTCTTGTTTGGTAACCTCACGGAGAGCATTTAGGAAACCAGGTGTTGGAGGAATGAAGCCAGCATTGCCGACAACTGGCTCAAGGAAGACTGCAGCAATCTCCCCTTTGTTATCCTCGAACAGTTTTTTTACTGCTTCGGCATCATTATATGGTGCTGTTAGAGTGCCCACGGTTGCTCCCTTGGGGACTCCAGGGGAATCTGGGAGGCCAAGGGTGGCAACACCACTGCCAGCTTTGACAAGGAAAGAATCAGCATGGCCATGGTAACAGCCTTCAAACTTCAGAATCTTTTCCCTCCCGGTGAATGCACGTACAAGGCGGAGTGCTCCCATGCAGGCTTCTGTTCCAGAATTTACAAAACGGACCATTTCAATACTGGGTACAGCAGAGATAACCATCTGAGCCAACACATTCTCCAAGGCACACGGAGCACCAAAGCTAGTTCCCTTCTTCAGAGTTTCAATCAGTGCGGCATTCACCTGACTCAAGAAAAAATGATTTCAGTAACACCAATTTGGTTTGACACGGTCAAGTTGGTTGCTATCTTAATTTTTCTAAATCAAGCAAGATATTTTCATTTCATACTCAATGAGCGTTCAGAAGTCTTGAGATGAGATATCTTCTTGGGCTATTCTACCAGTTTGATTAACATAATCTGAGCAACAAAACTTACAACTCTTTACTACTTTAACTAGTTGTACCTTTTTATTGTGTGAAAAATCGGCAAATAGTACCTTTCTACTTCAATTACTAAGGAGTACTATGAAGAAACAGAAGTAACCTTTTTGTACCAAAGATAAGTTAGCTCAAAGAAATTAGGTTGAAATATTCAATGAAATAGAAGTAAACTTTAACTAGTAGTTCTGGCATAGGGAACAAAGAAGACATCCGAAGATAATTTAGCTCGAAGAAATTAGGTTGAAATACTCAATGTAATGTATAGAGGGAAAGGAGAATGTACCGTATCATCTGCATGACCAATGATTGCAGGACCCCATGAACCAACATAATCAATATATTCATTCCCATCAACATCCCACATATGAGAACCTTTTACTGAATCAAAAACTATGGGCTGCCCGCCAACTGACTTGAAGGCACGGACTGGTGAATTAACACCACCAGGCATCAATTCCTGTGAAGTGAGACATCGAGCAGTAAAATATCCACACCAGATAGGAGTAACGAATATCAAATGTAACTAAGATCTCAAACAACAGAACATGTATAAAAGTCTTATAGACGAGGATAGAGTGCGGTATCTCATATTACAGTTTTACATTCGAACAGAGTTGCACCAACAATTTTAACCTATGGCGATGCAATATACCAACTATTGACGTAAGATCTAAAACTTGACTAAGAGGAATTGTACAATTATGGCCACTTCTACATTTTCTGAGTCCAATTACCTATGGCAACCATTCGACCTTATATGCCCATCGACAATGTAGGATCCTGAGGTAAAATAGGATTGCAGAATGAACATAAGGGTAGTGGCAAAGGACCATCAGGCTGTGTACCTTAACATAGCTGAGTGATGTTATGTTTATGCTATATGTCTCTCTAAATGTAGCAATCTGGTCTAAGAAGTTGACTTTGACCATGGTAGAGGCTCACATTGCCCATGTTCAAATTGAACCTGTAATCTCATCCCAATATCCCATGCAACGCGTTTCACATAAACAGATTCAACATCACGGAAACTAGCCCCCAATTCTCCACGGGAACGGTTACAATTGGCAGAAAAAACACGTCTCCTCACATTTGCAGCTAGAAACTCCCTAATCGAACCGCAATGACCGAACTCCACACGAGACACTAAAAATACCGAAAAAGGAGAGGGCAGCACCTTGGCGGCGTTGAAGATCTCCTCGGACTTCTGGACCGTGTACGCCTTCTCGCCGACGGAGATGGCGGACCGCACAACCAACCGAGAGCGAGATGCGCACATGGACCTAGGCGCGGCTACCGGCCGGATCGATATCCCCGAGGCCACGGCGGCGGCGGCGGCTGCAGCTCCGGCCATGATGCTTCCTTCTCCTGCGAGGTCTGTCGGGTGCGTGGAGAAGAAGATGAGGAGGGGATAAGAGAATTCCGGAGGGGTTTGGTGGGATTGGGTGTTAAAAGCTAGTCCCTGGCCCACGCAAGAAGAACGACGTCTTTTTCTTTGTGAATGAAGAAGATAGGGGAAGTAGATGGATCTAACGGGCTATTTTAGCAAAGAGATAGGCCCAACATTTAGTACCACATCTGCTTGTGAACTTGGAAAGGCCAATTTATATACTGGGCTGTAGTCTATGCAGTCTCCGGCGAAGCACAGTCTGTTGCGTATCCTAGAAAAAAAAGCTCTTGTGCAATTAAAAAAAAAAGAAACGGTATATAAACTTGCTCAGAATAAGAGAATTGGCCACGAAGTTGTAAAACGAGAATCGCAAATCATGAAATTGCCCAACGTGAGCATTTTGATCATTTCGTCTTGTTTTTTTAATTGATTTATTCCAATAGTCTAAGCATTTCATCAAACAAGTTACCTTCATGCATCCATAAACACTGGGCCATTAGACGTGACCTCCCCCTCTGCCGCTCCTACCAATGTCGGCCACCCGCAACCCCCGCTCTTCCCGACGCCTCTCCTAACCCCTGCACCCAACCCTGCCTTGCAGACGTAGCACTGTATGTCCTCGTCGCCAACTGCCAGTACGCGTGTTGGAGCCATGTCCCTCATCCCTACACGGCTATACCCCCACTATATCCTACCACACTAGATCGATCGATGTTGTCGTCTTGACCTTCCTGACAAGGGAGCTGGCGCCACCCAAGAGCCATGGCGTCACGACGGCCAATCCGCTGGCGCACGCGGGCACCTATTGGATGGTGTAGTGCCCCGTCGACCTCGATGCTCGTATCGCCAAGGATTTTGCATGTCGGCCTTCGCCTTGAGTTCTCACTAGATTAGCACCCAAGATGGAGGCGTGAGAAGACCTACCCCTTTTTTTCCCTGTGGTGGCCGGCGGAGCCACGGCAAACGAGCTGAGGGTGGGGGCGAGCAAGCCAAGGGCATGGGAGGTGTGGGCTCCACGGATGGTCCTGATTTCCACCGAGCATTAGCTAGAGCGTGCCGAAGGGCAGGGGAGGTATATTTTAAGGGGACCAAAAAAGTGAAAAAAGAAGCACAGTTTTAAGGGGAATTTCGAAAGAAAAACAGCCCACTTCCTACCAGTTCGACAGATATTTGTCTTTTTCACCAGGGGTGGACGGAAAGATTTGAGATCTCCTGGTTGGGATATTGTCCATGTAAGGTGGTCTAGTATTTTTAGAAAATGTGGTGGAGGAATTTTGAATGAGCATTTTGATGGTTGCTTCATAAAAAACCGTTTTAGGCGCTCAAAAAATGGAAAATGGCTTTTATGTGCGACAAAAAGGAAAAATTCCTCCTGTAGTATTATTTTCCATAACAATGGACATGCGTGCACAATATGGGCACAATATCACAAACTATGCCCTGATTCTATCCATAACATTGGTCATTTGACCCGAAAGCCGGAAAACCTCGAGCATGATAGGTCATTTTGTGAAGGTTTCTTTGAGACATAATCGATTTACCAAGTATGGTATTTTTCTTGTAACTATGTCACATAATATGACACCACGCGAAGGACTTACATTGTTCAAGACTTTTTTGAATTTCTTATGCCCGTTTCAAACTATAGTCAAAACGACAGGCATGAAGATAGGTGATGAGCATCGCTAAAACTTGCATTGGATCTATGAAAAAACATCATATTGTGAGTCTAAATATGATTTTTTTCAGAAAATCATGAGCATTAGATCATGTTACCTGTAGTTCAAACCGGGACCACTTCCTACCGGTTCGGCAAATATTTGTCTTTTTCAACAGGGGTGGACGGAAAGGTTTGAGATCTCCCAGTTGTCCATGTAAGGTGGTATAGTATTTTCGGAAAATGTGGTGGCATCATTTTGAATGAACATTTTGGTGGTTGTTGCACAAAAAACCCCGTTTTGGGTACTCGAAAAATTGAAAATGGATTTTTCGTGCGACGAAAAAGAAAACTTCCTCCTACGGCATTGTTTTCCATACCATGATGCACATGCATGCACAATATGGGCACAATATCACAAACTATGCCCTGATTCTATCCATAACATTGGTCATTTGACCTGAAAGCTAGAAAACCTCGAACATGATAGGTCATTTAGGGAAGGTTTTTTTAGACATGATCAATTTACCAAGTTTGGTATTTTTTCTTGCAACTATGTCACATAATATGATACCACGCGAATGTAGGGTTCGCAGCATAGAAAACAAAAAATTCCTACGATGGGAACAACTAAGTACCAAGATCTATCTACTAGATACAAGCAACGAGTGGATATACATCCGTAGAATACATACCCTCGAAGAACGAAAAGCTTTAACAAGGTTGTACTCGTGGATGATGAAGTCGAACGCTTGCCGATCTCAAGATCGAGAAGAAGTCCATCCGGTCCAACAGGTCCAGCACCATCAAGTCCAGCACCACAAAGCAGTGGTGCATCCGTGATCGCACACACGTTTGGTATCCCGACAACCTTCGCGCCCTCGCTCCAGCGAAGCAGCAGAAGCAACAAATCCTTCCAGAAAAAGCCACCGGGAACATGTATCTCGCTGATCCTAGACCATGGGTAAATTCTAAAGGGGGAGAGAGATCCTTCACGAGGAGGTGTGAGAGTGGAGGAGAAGGAGGAGGAGGAGGAGGTGCTCCTTATATAGGGAGGGGGCAGCCCAAGGGGGCATGGCCGCCGGCCATAGAGGGTGCCCCCATCTCTCCCTCATTCATGTGGTGGAAGCTCCACTCACATAAAGATGACCCTCCATTTTCTCCACTCAAATTCTCATTAAATTCCCACCAAATTTAATGTAATATCTCTTTAAATAAAACTCTTTTTATTTATTTATTAAGAATTTTGTTAATTACATTACTTAACAAACATTCACATAAAACCCCTTACAACATTTCAATTTCACATGTCGAACCAGTTTAAGCAATTTCACCCGAAACAATTCCGGTGTCTAGTGAAATAATTCCTGTGATTTCTTTTTCTTTCTCTAGCATATTATTTGCTCTGAATGGTGTCGGTATCCCTTAAGTGTGTCACTGTATGGTTCACGAATAATGTAGACAAGATCGAGACCCCACTCCGCTCAATAATCAGCAGCGGGGCCTGGGGATCCGTACTGACTCGCACACATTCAACGATGACTTCTATGATTGTGTGAACCTTATACGCATGTAACTTAATCCCTTTGTCTCGTGATATATTACATGTCCGAGATTTGATCATCGGTATCTCCATACTTAGTTTGATCTTGTTACCGACATGTACTCTTTTCTCGTTCCCATGATATAGCATTCTAGAGATCAAATCACTTTCTTGCAAGCTAATTAATGTGATATCACCGAGAGGGCCCAGAGTATATCGTTGGGCCATGTAGAGATAAAAAAAGTTTTCCTCTAACGTGGTGATCCCAAGATCTAGCTGAGGTAGAAGGCCACGAGGATTACTGTTGGCGTGTTATTCATGCCTTGTTGGGAGACCCCAGGAGCAAGGTGTGATGAGCACAGCAGCAAGTTTTCCCTTAGTAAGAAACCGAGGTTATCGAACCAGTAGGAGGAATAAAAAGACTCAAAGGTTTTGCTAGCAACTTGGAGACCTGCACAACACAAACTCAAGACTTTGCCCCAACGAACATTGAGGTTGTCAATCTCACCGGTTTGTTGTAACAACGGATTAACTGTATGGTGTGGAAGGTAATGGTGGTTTGCAGCAGGTAAACAGTAACAATGGAAGATGAATCAATGGTAAAGATTGGACCGGGGTCCATAGTTCACTAGAGGTGTTCTCCTTAAGATAAACAAACATGGCATGCTGGGTAAACAAATTACAACGGGGCAATTGACAGGACTGAGCAAGGCATAACAATGCAATACTAGACATTCATGATCCTATGATATTCGATTGGGAAATACAACAAGATACATAGACCGCCATCCAACTGCATCTATGACTAGAAATCCGCCTTCAGATTATCGTCCAAACCCCCTCTAGTATTAAGTTGCAAGCAACAGATAACTTCTTTAAGCAAAGCGTGTAAGGTAAACAATCCACTTGTTCCATGAACAAGAGACCGTTGTTTTCTCCCAAGTGGCAACATCACATCTATAACCTTAGAGATTTCTGTCACTTCCCTTAGATTAAATAGAGGCATGAACCCACTATCTAGCATAAATACCCCCTCCTGGAGTCACTAGCATCTACTCGGCCAAGATAGCTACTAGAAATGGAGAGCATGCAAGATCACAAACAATACAGACATGATAGAATCAATAAGACAAAACAATTAATCAATATGACATAGTAATCTTAATATCCATCGGATCCCCGCAAACACAACATGCATCATTACAAATAGATGATCTTGATCACGAACGGAGCTCACAAGATCTAAACATGATAGCACAAAGGAGGAGATACAACCATCTAGCTACTACATGGACCCGTAGTCCAAGGTGGAACTACTCACGCTTCATAACGGAGGCTGGCATGATGAAGAAGAAGGCCTCCAGGATGATCTCCCCTCCGGCAGGGTGCTGGGAAGAGCTTCAGATCCCCCCGATCTAGGGAAGATGGTGGCAGTGGCTATAGACAGTTTCGTGTAATATTGATCCCGCTTTTAGGGTATCTGCATCGGGGGGTCTTTATAGGCGAAGAGGCGAGGCAGAGGGGCCACCACGGCGGCTACACCCCCCAGGCGCGGGGTAGGACCACTCGCGCGGCCAGGGGGTGTGCCCCCCTGGTGATTCTCCTTCGTCTCATACTCCGGCTTCGTGTTCCCCATGGTAAAATATTGACTTTGCCTTTTGTCCCGTCCAATTCCGAGAATATTGATTTTCTGCCTTTCTGGAACCAAAAACAGAAGAAAACAGGAAACTGGCACTGTGGTATCTTGTTAATAGGTTAGTACCGGAAAACATATAAAAAACACCTCAAAGTGTAGACAAAGCAAAGCAAAGTAGATACTAAACAAGCATGGAACATCAAAAATTATAGATACGTTTCTGACGTATCAAGCATCCCCAAGCTTAACTCCTGCTCGTCCTCGAGTAGGTAAGTTATAAAAAGAATAATTTTTGAAGTGACATGCACCATCAAAATCAAGATCAAACCATTTGCAAGCATTGAAAGCTGGGATCAAAGAACTCTAAACATGAGCATGAAAGATGGAGTTCTAACAGTAAGACAAAGTAACTATGCATGCAACATGAAAGGTTACAAACAAAGATCATGAATAACATGCATTGAAAAACATTTGTTTGTTTCACATACAGAAAACATGGCATAGTGACATTCAGCTTGTCCCTCATGGAGTAGCAAATAGATGCATATGACACCTTCAAAGTTCATAAGAGTAACTAGATAGAAATAGCACAAGAACAAGTAATATCAACAATATGCATCAATCAATAAGTTTTGGGACAATGCACATAGAACTAAGAATGGCAACTATGCTCTCTTAACTGGTGCCTAAAGGTATAAGCTGGAGACTCAATATAATAGCGGAAGAAAGGCCCTTCATAAAGGGAAGCAGGGATTTCAAGTCTCAAAAAGAGCTTCCAAAAATTATGCTACTTGTTAGCTTTCATCTCTCATTTCCTCTATCATAAGCATCTTGAAGTGATTAAGGTTAAAGTGAACAAACTATGGAGTATATGCTTAACAAAGTATAAGTTGGCAATCTCATGTCCCTTGAATACGAGGGCCGCTCCTCATGCTACTCAAGTTTAGTTACCCGTAAGTTCTTGTCATAGTAAGTACATGTGTATCATAGAGAACCGCCAACGGGGTACCCCTTGCACATGATACAAGAGCTATCCCATAATCAAAATGACAAGGCAGGTAGATAATGAGCATCTTAGCAATCTTCTTATTTACCATGGGAAAATGGTGCTTTTTTCTCTCTTTCTATTTTCAATATGTCTTTTTTTCTCAATCTCTATCTCTTTTTATAAGAAGAATGCTTCATAGATGTCATTATGGTGATGCTGCAAGTTTCCACCATGATTAGGCATGGCTTAGGCTAGCGGCCCAGGCGTTTCTCTAACACACATACATAACTCCATGGACTTACAAGCTCCCCTTTCATTTCACACCGACGACATCCATAGACAAAAGAGCATGATATCAACTGTGTACAAAGTACAAGTGCAATGTTGAAAGCGTTCCCCGTGACAGCACAATTCTGCTAATTCCAACGTATAAGTGTAAGCATATACAACATAGATGACACAATGGTTCAAGTTTATTAGGGCAAGAAAATAAAGTGTGCCATCAAGTTTGTGAGATCTTTAATCACTAAGTTTTCACATAACAAAATACTTTTTAATTGGAAGATAGATGAAACAAGAATTTACTTGGAATGGTGTAACACACCATGCATAGGAATTTATAGTGGACACTTCAGAATAACTTGGTTTCTTGGGACTTGGATGCATGAGTAGAGCTTAATCATACAAGTGGAGGCTAGCAAAAGACTGGAAGCGACCAACTAAGAGAGCAATAATGGTCATAATCATGCAGAGCGACAAAATATTACTAATCAAAACATAAAAGTGGTACTACAAGTCAAGGATTAAATTATCATAGAGGCTAAGGTGACTTTTTCATAGTAATAACATGGTGTGCAACATGTGCCAAGTCAACCCAAACAAAGCATCAAAGGAGAATACCACAATACTATGCTTTTGTATGCTAAAACAACGCATGATTCCTTAAAGGCACACTAAGTAATCCTAATTGTTTGGAACAATTCATTCTATAGCAATAATCACTAAGCATAAGGTCAAAAAAACACCTAGCATGACATTATAAAGTCTAAGTCACAGTCAAAGCAAGCTCCTCTTGTACTACTCAAGCGAGAACTTTCTACTCCTCTCCAACACCAATCAACTTATTTGAAACAACACAACGAGAATGGGGATCCAAACTACTTTATTCAAGCAAACTAAGCAAACCAAATGAAAACTAAGACACTCCAATAACAACACAAGAGTGCATGAATTAATAAAAATGAAGTGTCTAGAAAGACCTGAGCTTTTTATTGATGAACAAGGTGATGCCTTGGGCATCCCCAAGCTTTGAAGCTTGCACCTCTTGAATATTTCTTGGGGTGACACGGGGTGGCATCCCCAAGCTTGAGATTTTGTCCATTCTTCATCTCATCACATCATTCTCTCTCTACGCCTGAAAATTTTCCTTCATACAAAACTTCACACAATCTTCATTAGCAATATTAGTGTATTTAAAAGATAATAGACCTTTGGGTTTAGCTTTAGAATAGCAAAACTTTCACTAAAAACACAAGCTACTGTACCAATTCCCTCAAAAAGCTTAATTTCCCAAAAAGAACCCCAAAAAAGGAATTGTCACATCCCAAAATTCTCCTAATTTTGGAATGTGAAATAAATAAATAAGTTTGATTGATTATTTGACTATGTTGAAAATTCTCAAAGAGAAGAAACTTTTTGAGTAGAAAATCCTCTCAACCTTGAATTCAAAATCTTATATTCTTTTGTTATGACCTAAGTAGCCATATAGGCAAAAGGGCATGGATTGATTTTGGATCGTAGAATTGGTGTGCAAGATTTCAAAATGAAAATCATGAATCATTCATAAGAATTTCATTACATCCATGCAAAGTTCTCACTAACTGAATCCAAATCCTGGTATCTAAATCCTATAGTTGATTTGCCCAAATGTTCCTAAAGGAAATTAAATTGACTTTATAAAACCCATTGTTACTAAGGCATAAATTATTGATAATTATAGCCTAAATAGATCCAATTAATATTACAAAATTTTAGAAACAAAATTGAGCTCATTTGGAGCTAGTATGAAAAAGTTACGGAATAAATACAAACAAATAAAGATATAAAAAAATGGAATATACAAGGATTTATAAACCCACTACTTGCAAACTAGTAAAAAGATTACAAATTTGATCCTATAATGATCTATTCGATTTTAGAAAATTTTAGAAACAAGAATCATATCATTTGAAGTTCGTATGCAAAAGATATGAGGGAAACAAGTAAATAGAAAAAGAAAAAGAAAAAGAAAAAAAAGAATTTTTTTTTCTAACGGGCCGGCCCACCCGGACCGACCGAGCCAGCCACGTACAAGGATCGATCAAGTTGCTTTAAAACGCGTGCGAATCAGTTTTTAACAAACCTATCTCTACTCAAACTCTCATAACTTTTTATCTACAACTCTGAATTGACTTTCTTTTGTTTCTACTTGTTCCCTACTCCAAGGCCTATCTCTACACCGTCCCAAACCTCCATATAAACTTGTGGAGCCACAGCTGTACGAGTTTCTCTCCTCGAAATCCCAAATCTACATATGCCCGAATCTTATTTCACTTTTTAACCCATCTAGACTTCGTTGTTTTCCTTCGGTCAAAAAACGAAAGTTGTAGAACTCGTCGAGATCTTTCAATACCGACAAAACTAACCTCTTTTCATCCACCACAGCCAGAGAATTTCGCATCGCAATATTTCAGATCTGACGGTGTAAATCCAAGATGTACTCGCGCTCATTTCTTCAAATCCAAATTCCTTTGGTGAGAAGGTAGGAATAATGATTCCCCATAACTTTCATGTTCTAAGTTTTTTAATTTGACCTACGGATTTGTCTCTCTAACACAGATCTGTTTCTTGTCTATTCTGAGCCAAAATCGGGTCAATCTCTTCTTCTAGCCACCGGATCCTATCCAGACGGTCGAGATCCAATCAAACCGGTGCGTGCCATGTCATCATCCCGGTCAGCTTCCTCATCAACGCCACATCAACGTCAGGTCAACATCTAGTCCCAGTCAGCATGCAAAGTCAACATGTCCAGTCAGCGGAATATTCTCTGGAATATTCCGTTCAAATTTAAAATTGCATATTATAGGTCTAACTTGTAAAATTCATACCACGTCCAAAAATTGCGTATAATATATCAAATTGAAGATAATTTTACGTAGAATCATCTTATCAGAATAGATCCAACTTTTACTGTACGTGGTTACTGCAATAATTTAATTGGTT
Organism: Avena sativa; assembly: GCA_916181665.1. Taxonomy (NCBI): domain Eukaryota; kingdom Viridiplantae; phylum Streptophyta; class Magnoliopsida; order Poales; family Poaceae; genus Avena; species Avena sativa. The sequence continues at coordinate 142,408,831 of OV702285.1, read as the reverse complement.
TTGATGGTCTTTTAGGTTAATAAATTCATAAGAAATTATCTGTAACTCCGAAAAATATGAACAATATATCAAATTGAAGCAACTGTAATGTACATTAATAATATCTGGTTGGGTACAGCCTTTGCGAATTATTTAACCTGTAGCAATTTAATTAGTTTTAATGGCTTTATAAATCATTAAATTCATAGTAAATTAATTGCTTGTCACAAAAATATAAATGATATACCGATGAAAATCTGGTTCCATGTAGACCATCAATATGCAATTAGTTCAGCCTTTGACTGTAAGGTTTTGCCGTGAAGATTTAAATGGTTTAATGGCTTATTTAGAGCAATAAATTCATAAGAAAATAAATACTATTCAGAAAATTACAAATAATATGTCCCTGAAATCACAATTCCGTGGAGATTACAGATATAATTTTAGTTTGATTTTTAGACAACAGAAACTATATGAATCATTTAAAACCCATTAAACACTATTTAAATCATACAAAAAGATCTATAACTCCGATTAGGGTGAATCCAAGTGCTAAGGTTTTGTATTGACAATATCTATACAGAGAAATTGCATGACAAATTATTTGGTACTGTTAAAACATAAATTCATACAAAAATATTTAAACCCATTGAAATAGTGTTTTAATCATAAGAAAATATCTATAACTCCTTTTTAGGTGATTCAAATTGCTACTGTCTCTAAATTGCATTACCTCTATCCAGTAGCATCTAGTTCATAATTTAATACGACATAAACATATTTAGTTCAATTAAAGTGGTATACACCATATTAAATCGATAAAACTTTAGTAATAAAAGCTTTAGTGCATTAAATGACTTTCCACGTGCATCATGTAATCTAATTATGTTCAGAACACTAAATGCAACCATTGTGACTCATTAAATCGTCATGCATGCATCTTTTCATCATTGTTTTCTTGTAATGCTGCACTGTTGTATGTTTGCAATGTTTTGAATGGTGTTTGTTGTGTTTGCTTCAAACGTTAGATTGCGAGGAGTGCAACTACTGTGATTGCAACTACTATGATTGCAAGTATTGTGGTTATGACGAGTGCAACCATTATATCTATGAGGATTGTGGGGATTATCCATTCGACTATATCTACAACAAAGGCAAGTGGTGCTATCTTGGTCATAAATGTCCTACCGTTTTTCTCTACATTGTAGATGTTTTTGTAGAATTGCATATGTAGGAATTGATGTGCATATGCTATGCTATGTCCCATATTATTCCCTAGTATTCCTTGTTTATGAGCCATCGTATTGGTAGATTGCTTAGCTATGCTATTTAGACGAGGAAGGGAATCACATCATGAAAAGTTATATGTTTTGAAAGGATTATGTTTTGCTAAATGACAAACCAACATGTTTTAATGAACCACCTGGGCGGAATGGCATTTATTGGGTCATCGAGTGTGGATTATGGTGGGGAATGCCGCCCAGGACACTGAGAAAGGATTGGTTTCTTTGTTTGGTAGCTTTCGTGTGCAACCATGTGCCAATAATGAAATGGGCGGCTGGTTGGACTCAGTAGGTTGTGGTAACTCGAACCCACGTATCCAGAGATGTAGATAGTGTACGTTGGACCGGTGCGTGTCGGGTTTGGGGAGCTACTTCCCGAACGGTTCCTTCTTGGACTTCTCCCTATCATCACCCAATATGAGAGTGGTGGTATGAGCTGGGCTGGCCAAGTCACATGGGTAAAGTGTAATGACCCCTGCAGGGTGTATAAACTAAGTACTTAGCCGTGTCCCCGATTTTGGACAATTTGAGCGACCTGATACTGATGCTATGATATTTCTCACTCATCCTTATTTCTTAATTACCTAAAACTTGTTGGGTGAACATAATTGGGTAGGAGCACCTGGGAGTGAACCAGAGTGTCCTATTTATCGTATTGGAAAACTACTTTGTTACAAATGTTAGGATAAAAATGTTGCTTTATGCAAATGAGCCTGAACTCCACTTGGCCAAATAAGCATGTAGTTGATAGATCTGTTGTTAACCACTTTAGCCTACTTGCCATACATTCAATGTATTGACCATTCGTGGCTGCAATGTTTCATGTTGCAGGTTATATCGTATCTGAGTGATCGTTCATAGGTCGCGAGACTCCACTCAACAATTGTTCGCCTGTGGCACATTTGAAGGATGGAGATCTACCTTATATTCGTTTTCCGCTGTGTACTTGAATAAATAATGTAAATTCTGGATCATATTCGTTGTATTTATGATGCACAGTTATATTTGGTATGATTTTGTACTGTGTGTGCCAGTGAACCGATCCAGGGATTGGCACTATACACATGAACTCAGCCTTATCAGGCGAGGGTGTTACAGGAATCAATAAGAAGCAAATGCAAATAATGGCAGAAATCTGTCAAAATAGACCAGCAGATAGAAACCAATTTTTTCGAGTACCTTCTGTTGCTCAAATCAAAAAAAGTGTTGAACTAACGAAAGTTAGCTAACATACTGGGGGATTTATTAGAAACATATCAGCTAAAACCGAATTACAGAGATTCCTCACGATTTTTTATGGTGGACCAAAAAAAATCTGTTTCAGGACAACCACTCCCCAAATATTACTTCCCTCTCATTAGAGGTTATTGTTGGCACAAAAAGCAAACAAAAAGTATAAGGAGAGTTCATTATTGAAGTAATAACTTCCAAGACTCAAGAAAACTCTTGGGTTATCTCCCAACAAGTACTTTTCTTTAACGCCTTTAAGGTAGGCACAAGAAGCAAAAATCAAGTATTTTCAAATGAAGAAGCATTAACATCAAACCTTGATTTCAAAGGAGGAGCAAAAAGAAACCTCTCTATCCTCATAGGAAAGTGTTCAATACCTTTCTTGAATAGAAATATAATATTTAATGGTGCCTTCTTTCATGTCAATGATGGCATCAACAGTTCTAAGAAAAGGTCTTCCCAAAGTAATAGGACAAGAAGAATTGTATTCAACATCCAAAATATAGAAATCAACAGGGACATAAGCATTGTTAACCATAATAAGAACATCATTAACACTTCCCATGAGTTTATTCTTAGCATTATCATTAAGTGGGATATCCTAATAGCAATCTTCCAAAGATGGCAAATCAAGCATTTCATAAATCTTTCTAGGCATAATAGAGAAACTAGAACCAAGGTCACATGAAGCTTTGAGATCAAAGTCATTCACTTGCATATTAATTATGGGTTCCCAACTATCTTCTACTTTCCTAGGAATAGAGGCTTTGTGCTTCAACTTCTCTTCCTTAATTTTAATAAGAGCATATGTAATGTGTTTGGTGAAAGCCACATCCATATCACTAGCATCAGGACTTCTAGCAAGATTTTGTAGGAACATAATCACCTCAATAATATTGCAGCCATCAAGATCAAAATCAAACTTAGCATCACTAGTAGTAGGATCATTGGGTTTAGACATTGTGGTAGGAGGAATAGGGACTTCTTGTGGTTTAGTGGCCTCCATATTGGTGGTGGTGATAGTGCACACACTATTGTTTCTAGTAATTTCAGCTTCTCTTTCCCACTTAGCATGAAGTTGGGTGAACGGTCTAACATTTTCATCAATAGTAACTTGTATGGCATGAGTAGCAGCAAAGGTACTTTCCAAGGTTTCAGGTTTAGCAGCCATTTTATTAATCAAGGAGGACTGTGCTTCACACAAAGAGGAAATATTTTTCTCAACATTTAAAAACTTTTCCTCCACTGTCTTGTTGAAAGTGGTTTGTTTACTAATAAAGTCTTTGAGCATGACTTCAAGTTCAGAGGGGGCACTTCTATATTGTTGTAGGAGTTTCCATAGGTATTGCCATTATTAGGAGGATAAGGCCTATAATTGTTGTTACTACCAAAATTATTCCTATAGGCATTGTTGTTGAAGTTCTTGTTTCTAATGAAGTTCACATCTACTTGCTCTTCTTGAGCAACCAAAGAGGCTAAGGGAACATTATTAGGATCTAAAGGAGCTTTCCCATTAACAATCATAGCCATGATAACATCAATCTTATCACTCAAAGAGGAGGTTTCCTCAACAGAATTTACCTTCTTACCATGTAGAGCTCTCTCCGTGTGCCATTCAGAATAATTAACCATCATATTATCAAGGAGTTTTGTTGCATCACCCAAGGTAATGGTCATAAAGGTGCCTCCAGCAGCTTAATCCAACAGGTTTCTTGAAGAGAAGTTCAAACCTGCATAAAAAGTCTGAATAATCATCCAAGCAGTGAGTCCATGAGTGAGACAATTCTTAACCAAGGAATTCATTCTTTCCCAAGCTTGAGCAACATGTTCATTGTGAAGTTGTTTAAATTTCATAATATCACTTCTCATAGATATAATCTTAGCAGGAGGGTAGTACTTTCCAATAAAAGCATCTTTGCACTTAATCCAAGAATCAATACTATTTCTAGGCAAGGATAGCAACCATTCTTTAGCTTTTCCTCTCAAGGAGAAAGGAAACAACTTGAGCTTAATAATATCTCCATCTACATCCTTATACTTCTGAATCTCACAAAGTTCAACAAAGTTATTGAGGTGGGCAGCATCATCATCAGAACTAGCACCAGAAAATTGCTCTCTCATCACAAGATTCAACAAAGCAGGCTTAATTTCATAAAAGGTAGCATCAGGAGCAGGTGGAGCAATAGGAGTACTTAGGAAATCATTGTTTTTTGTGCTAGTGAAGTCACACAACTTGGTGTTCTCAGCAGAGTTCATTTTGGCAAAAATGGAGCAAGCCAACAACAGCAGCAACTAGAGCAGGAACTAATTTTTTTTTGTTTTTGATAAGAGAAAGCAAACCAAACTAAACTAATTTTTTGGAGTTTTTGATAAAAATAGGCAAACAAAACCAAGAAAAAGGAACTAACCAAAACAAAAACAAAGTAAAGAGAAAGGTTGTGAAGGACTCCCCTTGTGAAGTCATCCTTAGCCTCCCCGGCAACAGCGCCAGAAAAAGCTTGTTGGCGTGTTATTGATGCCTTGTTGGGAGACCCCAAGAGCAAGGTGTGATGAGCACAGCAACAAACTTTACCTCAGTAAGAAAACGAGGTTATCGAACTAGTAGGAGGAAGGAAACGACTCAAAGGTGTTTCTAGTAACTTGGAGACCTGCACAACATAAACTCAAGACTTTGACCCAACGAACAGTGAGGTTGTCAATCTCACTGGTTTGCTGTAACAAAGGATTAATTATATGGTGTGGAAGGTAATGGTGGTTTGCAGCAAGTAAATAGTAACAGTGGAAGATGAATCAATGGTAAAGATTGGACCGGGGTCCATAGTTCACTAGAGGTGTTCTCCTTAAGATAAACAAAAATGGCATGCTGAGTAAAAAAATTACAGCGGGGCAATTGACAAGACTGAGCAAGGCATAACAATGCAATACTAGACATTCATGATCCTATGAGATTCGATTGGGCAATACAACAAGATACATAGACCGCCATCCAACTGCATCTATGACTAGAAATCCACCTTCAGGTTATCATCCGAACCCCCTCCAATATTAAGTTGCAAGCAAAAGATAACTTCTTTAAGCAAAGTGTGTAAGGTAAACAATCCACTTGTTCCATGAACAAGAGACCATTGTTTTCTCCCTAGTGGCAACAACACATCTACAACCTTAGATATTTCTGTCACTTCCCTTAGATTAAATAGAGGCATGAACCCACTATCTAGCATAAATACCCCCTCTTGGAGTAACTAGCATCTACTCGGCCAAGATAGCTACTAGAAACGGAGAGCATGCAAGATCACAAACAACACAGACATGGTAGAATCAATAAGACAAAACCATCAATCAATCTGACATAGTAATCTCAGTATCCATCGGATCCCCTCAAACACAACATGCATGATTACAAATAGATGATCTTGATCATGAACGGAGCTCACAAGATCTAAACATGATAGCACAAAGGAGGAGATACAACCATATAGCTACTACATGGACCCGTAGTCCTAGGTGGAACTACTCACGCTTCATACCGAAGGCTGGCATGATGAAGAAGAAGGCCTCCGGGATGATCTCCCCTCTGGCATGGTGCCGGGAAGAGCTTTCGATCCGACTCGCTAAACTCTTTATCCGAATATGTGTAAGTCGGAATAGCATCTCCATGCCCATGATAAGTGGAACCGATTCATCAAGCCGACTTTAACATTGGTCTAAGTTGTGTGTCCAGCACAACCTCAATGACCAAGGACATTTAGTACAAACAACATGAATGTATAGTTCCACAACCGAATCACATATTCAATGATACACATCAGCTGTTTATACAAGGACAACTTAATATCTTTATGAATACAATGGGAAATATCATAAAACATGATTTCCTCTAGGGCATATTCCCAAAAGTCTCCCACTTGCACTAGAGTCAATCTTCCGACATCACACGTCTAGGCATCTAATGCCCATAGCTCTTAGGTGTGCCTCATGCTTTGGCTGTGGTAACGGCTTTGTCAACGGATCTGCAACATTTGCATCCGTGTGTACCTTGCATAACTTGATATCACCCTGATCCACGAACTAGCGAATCAGGTGGTACCACATGAGTATGTGCTTGTTCTTCTGGTGTTGTCTAGGTGCCTTGGCTTGTGCAATAGCACCATTGTTGTCGCAATACACGTCTAACGGATTGTACGAGCCCTGAACCACACCAAGATCCATGAGGAAATTCGTCATCCAAACAGCTTCCTTTGCTGCCTCCGAGGCGACAATATACCCAGCCTTTATTGTAGATGCACACAGTCTCTTGCTTGGAACTCTTCCAGGTCACAGCACCTCTATTTATTACAAACACATACCTGGATTGTGAATGAGAATCATCAGAGTCGGTAAGATAAATCGCATTCGTGTAACCCTTTACATCGAGTTCATATTCACCACCATAAACCAAAAACATATCCTTAGTCCTTCTCAAGTACTTTAGGATATTTTTAGCCGCTGTCTAGTGGATTTCTCTAGGATCAGCCTGGTATCTTCTCACAACACTTAGAGCATAGGAAACATCCGGCCTAGTACAAATCATGGCATACATGATGGATCCGACTTCAGAAGCAAACAGAATCTCACTCATCTGACTTCGCTCATCAGTTGTCGAAGGACACTTAGTCTTGCTAAGTTTTATGCCATGAGACATCCGTAAGAACCCCTTCTTAGATGATTCCATGTTGAACTTCTTCAACACTTTGTACAAATAAGTACTCTGACTCAATCCAATGATCCTTCTTGATCTATCTATATAGATCCGGATTCCGAGAATATATGTTGCCTCACCCAAGTCTTTCATTGAGAAACTCCTTTCCAATGATTCCTTGGTTTCTTGCAACATCTGGACATCATTTACAATCAGTAATATGTCATCCACATATAATATTAGAAAGTTTACTTTGCTCCCACTAAACTTCTTGTATAAACAAGAATCATGCCCACTCTTGATGAAGCCAAACGATTTGACTACCTCATCAAAACGAATATTCCAAATCCGGGATGCTTGCTTCAACCCATAAATGGATTTCTGAAGTTTGCACACTTTGTTAGTATTAGCCGGATCGATAAAACCCTCGGGCTATATCATATACAGGTCCTCGGTTAAATTTCTGTTAAGGAAAGCCGTGTTGACATCCATCTGCCATATCTCATAGTAGAAATAGGCTGCTATAGCTAACATGATCTGAACTGATTTAAGCATCGCTACGGGCGATAAATTCTCGTCGTAATCAACTCCTTGAACCTGTCGGAACCCCTTCGCGACAAGGCGTGCTTTATAGATGGAAACATTTCCATCCATATCAGTTTTCTTCTTAATGACCCATTTGCACTCGACGGGTCTTGCACCGTCTGGCAGATCAACCAAGTTCCAAACATGATTTTCATCCATGGACTTTAACTCGGACTCGGAATCAGATCCCACCATCACTACCGAATAATTTGCCGGCGCATCACTGTCTAACAGTAACACATCATGAACACTTTGTAATCTTGTTGATCTTCGTAGTACAGGTGCCGCTGCCGTCTCAACCACCACGACCGTCTCAACGCCCAAGGTTTTTTCCGACTCGCTACTAGCCCGTTCCTCTTGAATTTCTTCGAGCTGCACTATACTCCCACTTACTCCCCGACTAAGAAACTCTTTCTCTAGGAAGACACCGTTCCGAGCGATAAACACTTTGCCCTCTTCTCGGTTTTAGAAGTAGTAACCCAAGGTTTCCCTCGAATACCCCATGAAAATACACTTATCCGACTTGGCCGTAAGCTTGTTCGACTAAAGTCGCTTGACAATTGCTTCACAACCCCAAATCTTAAGAAAAGACTGAAGGGAATATGCCCTGAGAGGCAATAATAAAGTGTTTATTATGTGTATTCCAAGTATATGATAGATGTTTATTTTGCATGCTATAATTGTATTAATACGGAAACATTAATACATGTGTGTTTAATAAACAAACAGAAAGTTCCTAGTTATGCCTCTCTCATAAACTAGCTCGTTGATTAACAAGATGATCAAGGTTTCCTGATCATGGACATTGGATGTTGTTAATAACGGGATCACAACATTAGTGTAATGGTGTGATGAACATTCATCCGAAGTATAGCATTACGATCAAAGTCATTGAGTTTATATTGCTATAACAACTTACGAAGTGATCCTAATCCTTAGACCATGAGATCATGTCAATCACTAACACCGGAAGAGTTTCTTGATAACATCAAACGTCACACCGTAACAGGGTGATTATAAAGATGGATTCGGAACTAATAAAGTGCTATGTTGAGGCTCATGGATCGAGAGTGGAATTTGTTCATCCCGATGACGGATAGATATACTCTGGGCCCTCTCGGTGATATCACATTGATTAGCTTGCAAGCAAGTGATTTGATCACTAGAATGTTATATCACGGGAACGAGAAAAGAGTGCATGTCAGTAACGAGATCAAACTAGGTATGGAGATACCGATGATCGAATCTCGGACATGTAATATATCGTGAAACAAAGGGATTAAGATACTAGCGTAAAAGGTTCCGACGATCACAAGAAAATCATCATTGAATGTGTGGGAGTCAGTATGGGTCTCCAGATCCCGCTTCTGATTATTGATCCGAGAGGGGTCTCGATCATGTCCGTATTATTCACGAACCGTAGGGTGACACACTTAAGAGACACCGACATCCAATTGGAGAAAAAGTTTCATGCCGAAAGAATGAACAAGCGCAGGAATTTATTTCACTAGATACCGAAACAGGTTTTCGGGTGAAATTGCATAAAGGTGTTATGCATGTGAAATAGAATTCTAGCAAGGGGTTATTTGTGAATGTTTGTCATTAAAGTAATTGACAAAATTCTGAATAAAATAAAAGAGTTTTATTTAATGAGAGTTTCCATTAAATTTGGTGGAAATTTAATGGCAAGTTTGAGTGGGATTTTGAGTGGAGGCATATGAATGGATTTTTGTGAGTGGAATGTCCACCCACATGAAGAGGGGAGGGCAAGGGGGCATCCCCCATGCGCCGGCCACCCCCTTGGGGTTCCCCCCGTCCTCCTATAAAAGGAGCCCCTCCTCTCACTTCTCACTCACACCTCCTCGTGAAGGATCTCTCTCCCCCTCTAGAATTTATTCCCCATGGTCTCGGACTAGCGAGATACATGTTCCCGGTGGCTATTCGGCAAGAAAGAGTCGTGCTTCCGCTGCATCGCTGGAGCGAGGAGTCGGAGGTTGCTCGGTGCCTCGAACGTGTGTGCGAGCACGGATGCGCTGCTGAGTTGCGGTGCTAGGACTTCCTCTCGATCTTGAGATTGGCAAGAGATCGTCTACATCAACCACGAGTTGAACTCGTTAAGCTTTATCGGTCTTCAAGGGTATGTTCTCTACGGATATACATCCGCCTGTTGTTTGTATCTAATAGATAGATCTTGGTACATAGTTCACATCGTAGGAAATTTTTTTATTTCTATGCTGCGAACCCTACAAAGACAAAATTGGCTTTTTGACTGTCCACATCTCATGAGGTGTCTTCTCTACCGACTTTGATGGTACTTTGTTTAGTGTGAACGCCGCTGTTTCTAGACAATAACCCCAAAATGATAAAGGCAGATCTGTCTGACTCATCATTGATCGTACCATGTCCAACAAGGTCCGATTCCTCCTTTCCGAAACATCGTTCCTTTGCGGCGTTCCTGGTGGAGTAAGTTGAGGAACTATTCCACAACTTTTCAAATGGTCATCAAACTCATGGCTCATGTACTCGCCTCCTCGGTTCGACCTAAGAAACTTTATTTTCTTGCCAAGTTGATTTTGTACTTCATTCTGGAATTCTTTGAACTTTTCAAAGGCTTCCGACTTATGTTTCATCAAGTAGATATATCCATACCGACTCAAATCATTAGTGAAGGTAATGAAGTACTCATTACCACCCCTGGCTGTCGTTCTCATTGGTCCACATACATCACTATGTACTAGTCCCAACAAGTCAGACGCCCTTTCGCAAATCTTTGCAAAAGGTGTCTTGGTCATTTTGCCGAGTAGGCAAGATTCGCATGTCTCGAACGACTCCAAGTCGAACAAAGTTAGGAGTCCATCATCATGGAGCTTATTCATGTGTTTCCAACTTATATGACCAAGCCGACGGTGCCAAAAGTAAGTCATATTCAGATCATTTGGTTTCAACCTTTTAACATTTATGTTATAAACCGACTCAGCATCAAGATTCAAAATAAATAACCCGTCCTGGACGGGTGCAAAGCCGTGAAACATATCATTCAAATATAAAGAACAACCATTATTCTTGATATTCGACTCATAGCCTTGCCTCATAAAACATGAAGCAGAAATAATGTTTCGACTGAGCACTGGAACATAATAACAATTATTTAGCTCCATAATGAATCCGGAAGGTAAATGAAGTTGCATCATGCTGACTTCCAATGCAGCGACTCTCGCTTTGTTGTCGACTTGAATATCAACCTCGCCTCTTGCTATGCTCCAAGTTCTACCAGTCCCTGCAACGAGTTGCAGATGTGAATAACTGATCCGGTATCATATACCCAAGAACTATTAGGCGCATCAGCAAGATAAATGGCTATAACATTGCAAATAAGTGTACCTGAGTCAGAAGTCATACCTCCACTCTTTGCTTTATTAGCCAAATACTTTCTTGTCACATCCCAAATTTCTCCTAATTTTGGAATGTGAAATAAATAAATAAGTTTGATTGATTGTTTGACTATGTTGAAAATTCTCAATGAGAAGAAACTTTTTGAATAGAAAATCCTCTCAACCTTGAATTCAAAATCTTATATTCTTTTGTTATGACCTAAGTAGCCATATAGGCAAAAGGGCATGGATTGATTATGGATTGTAGAATTGGTGTGCAACCAAAATAAAAATCATGAAGCATTCATAAGCATTTCATTACATCCATGCAAAGTTCTCACAAACTAAATCCAAATCCTGGTATCTAAATCCTATAGTTGATTCGCCCAAATGTTCCTAAGGGTAATTAAATTGAATTATTAAAACCCATTGTTGCTAAGGCATAAATTATTGATAATTATAGCCTAAAGAGATCCAATTAATACTACAAAATTTTAGAAACAAAATTGAGCTCATTTGGAGCAAGTATGAAAAAGTTATGAAATAAATACAAACACATAAAGATATAAACAAAATAAAATATACAAGGATTTGTAAATCCACTACTTCCAAACTAGTAAAAAGATTACAAATTTGATCCTACAATGATCTATTCAATTTTAGAAAATTTTAGAAACAAGAATCATGTCATTTGGAGTTCGTATGCAAAAGATATGAGGGAAACAAGTAAAAAAAACTAAACCGGCCGGCCCACCCGGACCGACCCGACCGACCAGCCAGGAAGGTAGGTACGTGCCCAAGTTTGCTTTAAAATTCGTGCAAAAATTTGTTTTCTAGACCTATCTCTACTCAAACTCTTATAACTTTTTATCTACAACTCCGAATCGATTTCCGTTTGTTTCTACTTGTTCCCCACTCCAAGCCCTATCTCTACACCGTCCCAAACCACCATATAATCTCGTGGAGCCACAGCTGTACGAGTTTCCCTTCTCGAAATTCCGAATCTACACATGTCCGAATCTTATTTCTCTTTTTAACCCATCTAGACTTCGTCGTTTGCCTTCGGTCAAAAAACGAAAGTTGTAGGAATCGTCGAAATCTTTCAATCCCGACAAACCTCACCTTTTTTCATCCACCATAGCCGGAGAATTTCGTATCGCAATATTTTAGATCTTACGGTGTAAATCCAAGATGTACTCGCGCTCGTTTCTTCAAATCCAAATTCCTTTGGTGAGAAGGTAGGAATAATGATTCCCCACAACTTTCATGTTCTGAGTTTTTCAATTTGACCTACGGACTTGTCTCTCTAACACAGATCTATTTCTTTTCTATTTTGAGCCAAAATCGGGTCAATCTCTTCTTCTAGCCACCGGATCCTATCCAGACGGTCGAGATCCAATCAAATCGATGCATGCCATGTCATCATCCCGGTCAGCTTCCTCATCAACGCCACGTCAACGTCAGGTCAACATCTAGTCCCAGTCAGCATGCAAATTCAACCTGTCCAGTCAGCGGAATATTCTCTGGAATATTCCGTTCGAATTTAAAATTGCATATTATAGATCTAACTTGTAAAATTCATTAAAAATTCATACCACGTCCAAAAATTGCGTATAATATATCAAATTGAAGATAATTTCACGTAGAATCATCTTATCAGAATAGATTCAACTTTTACTGTACGTGGTTACTGCAGTAATTTAATTGGTTTTAATGGTCTTTTAGGTTAATAAATTCATAAGAAATTATCTGTAACTCCGAAAAATATGAACAATATATCAAATTGAAGCTACTGTAATGTACATTAATAATATCTGGTTGGATCTAGCATTTGCCGATTATTTAACCCGTAGCAATTTAATTAGTTTTAATGGCTTTATAAATCATTAAATTCATAGTAAATTAATTGCTTGTCACAAAAATATAAATGATATACCGATGGAAATCTGGTTCCATGTAGATCATGAATATGCAAATGGTTCAGGCAAATACTATAAGGTTTTGTAGCAAATAAATAAATAGTTTAATGTCTTATTTAGAGTAATTAATTCATAAGAAAATAAATACTATTCAGAAAATTACAAATAATATGTCCCTGAAATCAATTCCGTGGAGATTACAGATATAATTTTAGTTTGATTTTTAGACAAAGGAAACTATATGAATCAATTAAAACCCATTAAACACTATTTAAATCATACAAAAAGATCTATAACTCTGATTAGGGTGAACCCAAGTGCTAAGGTTTTGTATTGACAATATCTATACAGAGAAATTGCATGACAAATTATTCGGTACTGTTAAAATAGAAATTCATACAGAAATATTTAAACCCATTGAAATAGTGTTTTAATCATAGGAAAGTATCTATAACTCCTTTTTAGGTGATTCAAATTGACACTGTCTCTAAATTGCATTACCTCTATCCAGTAGCATCTAGTTCACAATTTAATACGACATAAAAATATTTAGTTCAATTAAAGTGGTATACACCATATTAAATCGATACAACTTTAGTAATAAAGCTTTAGTGCAATAAATGACTTTCCACATGCATCATGTAATCTAACTATGTTCAAAACACTAAATGCAACCATTGTGACTCATTAAATCGTCATGCATGCACCTGTTTATCATTGTTTTCTTGTAATGTTGCACTGTTGTATGTTTGCAATGTTTTGAATGGTGTTTGTTGTATTTGCTTCAAACGTTAGATTGCGAGGAGTGCAACTACTGTGATTGCAAATACTATGATTGCAAGTATTGTGGTTATGATGAGAGCAACCATTATATCTATGAGAATTGTGAGGATTATCTAATCGACTACATCTACAACAAAGGCAAGTGGTGCTATCTTGGTCATAAATGTCCTACCGTTTTCCTATGCATTGTAGATGTTTTTGTAGAATTGCATCTGTAGGAATTGATATGTATATGCTATGCTATATCCCATATTATTCCCTAGTATTGCTTGTTTATGAGCCATCGTATTGGTAGATTGCTTAGCTATGCTATTTAGACGAGGAAGGGAATCACATCATGAAAAGTTATATGTTTTGAAAGGCTTATGTTTTGCTAAATGACAAACCAACATGTTTTAATGAACCACCTGGGCGGAATGGCATTGATTGGGTCATCGAGTGTGGATTATGGTGGGGAATGCCGCCCAGGACACTGAGAAAGGATTGGTTTCTTTGTTTGGAAGCTTTCGTGTGCAACCATGTGCCAATAATGAAATGGGCGGTTGGTTGAACTCAGTAGGTTGTGGTAACTCGAACCCACGTATCCAGAGATGTAGATAGTGTAGGTTGGACCGGTGCGTGTCGGGTTTGGGGATCTACTTCCCGAACGGTTCCTTCTTGGACTTCTCCCTATCATCACCCAATATGAGAGTGGTGGTACGAGCTGGGCTGGCCAAGTCACATGGGTAAAGTGTAATAACCCCTGCAGGGTGTATAAACCAAGTGCTTAGCCGTGTCCCCGGTTATGGACAATTTGAGCGACCTGATACTGATGCTATGATATTTCTCACTCATCCTTATTTCTTAATTTCTTAAAACTTGTTGGGTGAACATAATTGGGTAGGAGCACCTGGGAGTGAACCAGAGTGTCCTATTTATCGTATTGGAAAACTACTTTGTTACAAATGTTAGGATAAAACTGTTGCTTTATGCAAATGAGCCTGAACTCCACTTGGACAAATAAGCATGTAGTTGATAGATCTGTTGTTAACCACTTTAGCATACTTGCCATACATTCAATGTATTGACCATTCGTGGCTGCAACGTTTCATGTTGCAGGTTATATCGTATCTGAGTGATCGTTCATAGGTCGCGAGACTCCACTCAACATTTGTTCGCCTGTGGCACATTTGAAGGATGGAGATCTACCTTGTATTCGTTTTCCGCTGTGTAATTGAATAAATAATGTAAATTCTGGATCATATTCGTTGTATTTATGATGCACGGTTATATTTGGTATCATTTTGTATTATGTGTGCCAGTGAACCGATCCAGGGATTGGCACTATACACATGAACTCAGCCTTATCAGGCGAGGGTG
Organism: Avena sativa; assembly: GCA_916181665.1. Classification (NCBI taxonomy): domain Eukaryota; kingdom Viridiplantae; phylum Streptophyta; class Magnoliopsida; order Poales; family Poaceae; genus Avena; species Avena sativa. The sequence goes on along the minus strand of OV702285.1, from coordinate 142,393,644 downwards.
TTACAAGATGGTATCAGAGCTGTGTGTTGACTGTAGGATCATGATCTTAAAAATGTATTAGCAATAGGAGACCTCTATTAGGAGAACTATCATATTTTCTACTTATTAGATGTTCTTATATTCCTTAACTATCTTTGCTAGAACATCTTCCTATTCAAACGTTTATAGTTGTCCATTCTTTTGATACCTATATGAGAGTTAGATAAGTAAAAAAACAAATAAGATGATACATATGAATATCTCACCAAGTTGGGTAGGTCTGGACCACCATATTTTATCTCTTTAGGAGATCATCGCTATCGTGTTAGCATATTGTTCTTACCAACTTATGTGGTATGATAATATAGGTTGCTTGATTGTTTGTACTGAACCATATTGTGTGATGCCTTGTTTAGGATATGTTATTTTGAAACTCTAAAGTTGCTGGAGTTTTCGTGTGGTTTTAAAATTATTTTAATGGTGTAATTTGATTGAAATTCGTGAGATCACTGCTGCAGTTTTCTGCCTGACCTGTTGTACCGCGCGATTTTTCATATTTTATTGGTGACTAATAAAAATCTAAAAAATAGGATCTGGAGAGTAATTACATGTAGTACATTCACAAAAATTGGCTAAAATTCCTGACAAGTTTAAGTCGGTCAGAAAAAATCGTGAAGTCTGCTGTACCGTTTTGACAGATTTTGTTTATTGCTTATATGTTGCTATGTTTTACTCTAGTATTGTTCGCAATGCTTTAAAACTATTTTGTGGTTATATACAGCTATATGTGGACCCCTGTAATGTTATTATACAAGTGTTTGATTGTGTGTTGATCGCCTATGATTGTTTCCTTGTTTGTGACATTGATTGCTTCATATAGTTATGGGTAGGATTATTTTCTTAGTCGTTTCTTTCCTATAGAATCTATTCTTCCCTATCTTGAACCCTTGGAGATATAATGATGTGTTAAGTGGAAGTTTTGACAACACAATGCATTTAGGAAGGAGAGAGCTTCATCTAATAGAAAAAAAGATGTGGGAGTATGAAGTGTTGAAATGATGTTATGTAGTAGATTACGCAACCTGAAAGTTGAAGTATCGATAGTTTAGTTTTAGTAGTAGCTTTGTTGATTGAATACATGGGAGTCTACATAGAGCATTAGTTCGTGCCCATGGAAACATTCTTCAAGGCAAGTGAGAATGCCCGAGTGATAGAAAAACGTGATTCACCTATCCTCATACAGGGAAATAATTTGGGTGCAGGATGGATTGATCACCATTCCTACTACTTTTATTATTCGCTCTTGTACTGTTGGCTTTGCGAATCTTGAGTGCCCTTTTCAACCTTAGAAGAGAGTCGACGTTGAGCCTAAACCCTAGAATGGTATATTGTTACACCCTTCTAAAAGCACCCAGTGCTTAGCGTAGGAATATACGGTAAGAATGAATCTCAACCATGATTAATGGGTACCGTGAAGTAAACGTTCCCTATTTTCCCACCATGAGAGTTTTGCTAGTTTAAGAAGTGCTTTCTCGAAAACTATCAATCATGATATTTAAATGTGCTAGAGACATTGTGCCAATAAATTTTTTAAAGGAGAACCAATCTAAGCTAAGTGAATCCGCGAGAAATGACCGAGTCAATTTTATTTTAAGGGTGGTAGCACCCCAATGGATCCCAAACCTTTCTTTCTTTCTAGCCTTCCAAAATCTCGGGACGATATTTATTTTAAGGGTGGTAGTCTGTCACATCCCAAAATTCTCCTAATTTTGGAATGTGAAATAAATAAATAAGTTTGATTGATTGTTTTGTTGAAAATTCTCAATGAGAAGAAACTTTTTGAATAGAAAATCCTCTCAACCTTGAATTCAAAATCTTATATTCTTTTGTTATGACCTAAGTAGCCATATAGGCAAAAGGGCATGGATTGATTATGGATTGTAGAATTGGTGTGCAAGATTTCAAAATGAAAATCATGAAGCATTCATAAGCATTTCATTACATCCATGCAAAGTTCTCACAAACTAAATCCAAATCCTGGTATCTAAATCCTATAGTTGATTCGCCCAAATGTTCCTAAGGGTAATTAAATTGACTTATTAAAACCCACTGTTGCTAAGGCATAAATTATTGATAATTATAGCCTAAAGAGATCCAATTAATACTACAAAATTTTAGAAACAAAATTGAGCTCATTTGGAGCTAGTATGAAAAAGTTATGAAATAAATACAAACACATAAAGATATAAATAAAATTAAATATACAAGGATTTGTAAATCCACTACTTCCAAACTAGTAAAAAGATTACAAATTTGATCCTACAATGATCTATTCAATTTTAGAAAATTTTAGAAACAAGAATCATGTCGTTTGGAGTTCGTATGCAAAAGATATGAGGGAAACAAGTAAAAAAACTAAACGGGTCGGCCCACCCGGACCGACCCGACCGACAGCCAGGAAGGTAGGTACGTGCCCAAGTTTGCTTTAAAATTCGTGCAAAAATCTGTTTTCTAGACCTATCTCTACTCAAACTCTTATAACTTTTTATCTACAACTCCGAATCGACTTCCGTTTGTTTCTACTTGTTCCCTACTCCAAGCCCTATCTCTACACCGTCCCAAACCTCCATATAATCTCGTGGAGCCACAGCTGTACGAGTTTCCCTTCTCGAAATCCCGAATCTACACATGCCCGAATCTTATTTCGCTTTTTAACCCATCTAGACTTCGTCGTTTGCCTTCGGTCAAAAAACAAAAGTTGTAGGAATCGTCGAAATCTTTCAATCCCGACAAACCTCACCTCTTTTCATCCACCACATCCGGAGAATTTCGTATCGCAATATTTAAGATCTTACGGTGTAAATCCAAAATGTACTCGCACTCGTTTCTTCAAATCCAAATTCCTTTGGTGAGAAGGTAGGAATAATGATTCCCCACAAATTTCATGTTCTGAGTTTTTCAATTTGACCTACGGATTTGTCTCTCTAACACATATCTATTTCTTGTCTATTCTGAGCCAAAATCGGGTCAATCTCTTCTTCTAGCCACCGGATCCTATCCAGACGGTCGAGATCCAATCAAACCGATGCGTGCCATGTCGTCATCCTGGTCAGCTTCCTCATCAACACCACGTCAACGTCAGGTCAACATCTAGTCCCAGTCAGCATGCAAAGTCAACCTGTCTAGTCAGCGGAATATTCTCTGGAATATTCCGTTCGAATTTAAAATTACATATTATAGATCTAACATGTAAAATTCATTAGAAATTCATACCACGTCCAAAAATTGCGTAGAATATATCAAATTGAAGATAATTTTACGTAGAATCGTCTTATCAGAATAGATCCAACTTTTACTGTACGTGGTTACTGCAGTAATTTAATTGGTTTTGATGGTCTTTTAGGTTAATAAATTCATAAGAAATTATCTATAACTCCGAAAAATATGAACAATATATCAAATTGAAGCTACTGTAATGTACATTAATAATATCTGGTTGGATATAGCATTTGCCGATTATTTAACCCGTAGCAAATTAATTAGTTTTAATGGCTTTATAAATCATTAAATTCATAGTAAATTAATTGCTTGTCACAAAAATATAAATGATATACCGATGGAAATCTGGTTCCATGTAGATCATGAATATGCAAATGGTTCAGGCAAATACTGTAAGGTTTCGCAGCAAATAAATAAATAGTTTAATGTCTTATTTAGAGTAATTAATTCATAAGAAAATAAATACTATTTAGAAAATTACAAAAAATATGTCCCTGAAATCACAATTCCGTGGAGATTACAGATATAATTTTAGTTTGATTTTTAGACAACGGAAACTATATGAATCAATTGAAACCCATTAAACACTATTTAAATTATACAAAAAGATCTATAACTCTGATAGGGTGAATCCAAGTGCTAAGGTTTTGTATTGACAATATCTATACAGAGAAATTGCATGAGAAATTATTTGGTACTGTTAAAACAGAAATTCATACAGAAATATTTAAACCCATTGAAATAGTGTTTTAATCATAGGAAAGTATCTATAACTCCTTTTTAGGTGATTCAAATTGCCACTGTCTCTAAATTGCATTACCTCTATCCAGTAGCATCTAGTTCACAATTTAATACAACATAAAAATATTTAGTTCAATTAAAGTGGTATACACCATATTAAATCGATACAACTTTAGTAATAAAGCTTTAGTGCAATAAATGACTTTCCACATGCATCATGTAATCTAACTATGTTCAAAACACTAAATGCAACCATTGTGACTCATTAAATCGTCATGCATGCATCTGTTCATCATTGTTTTCTTGTAATGTTGCATTGTTGTATGTTTGCAATGTTTTGAATGGTGTTTGTTGTATTTGCTTCAAACGTTAGATTGCGAGGAGTGCAACTACTGTGATTGCAACTACTATGATTGCAAGTATTGTGGTTATGATGAGAGCAACCATTATATCTATGAGAATTGTGAGGATTATCTAATCGACTACATCTACAACAAAGGCAAGTGGTGCTATCTTGGTCATAAATGTCCTACCGTTTTCCTATGCATTGTAGATGTTTTTGTAGAATTGCATCTATAGGAATTGATGTGTATATGCTATGCTATATCCCATATTATTCCCTAGTATTGCTTGTTTATGAGCCATCGTATTGGTAGATTGCTTAGCTAGGCTATTTAGACGAGGAAGGGAATCACATAATGAAAAGTTATATGTTTTGAAAGGCTTATGTTTTGCTAAATGACAAACCAACATGTTTTAATGAACCACCTGGGCGGAATGGCATTGATTGGGTCATCGAGTGTGGATTATGGTGGGGAATGCCGCCCAGGACACTGAGAAAGGATTGGTTTCTTTGTTTGGAAGCTTTCGTGTGCAACCATGTGCCAATAATGAAATGGGCGGTTGGTTGAACTCAGTAGGTTGTGGTAACTCGAACCCACGTATCCAGAGATGTAGATAGTGTAGGTTGGACCGGTGCGTGTCGGGTTTGGGGAGCTACTTCCCGAACGGTTCCTTCTTGGACTTCTCCCTATCATCACCCAATATGAGAGTGGTGGTACGAGCTGGGCTGGCCAAGTCACATGGGTAAAGTGTACTAACCCCTGCAGGGTGTATAAACTAAGTGCTTAGCCGTGTCCCCGGTTATGGACAATTTGAGCGACCTGATATTTATGCTATGATATTTCTCACTCATCCTTATTTCTTAATTGCTTAAAACTTGTTGGGTGAACATAATTGGGTAAGAGCACCTGGGAGTGAACCAGAGTGTCCTATTTATCGTATTGGAAAACTACTTTGTTACAAATGTTAGGATAAAACTGTTGCTTTATGCAAATGAGCCTGAACTCCACTTGGACAAATAAGCATGTAGTTGATAGATCTGTTGTTAACCACTTTAGCATACTTGCCATACATTCAATGTATTGACCATTCGTGGCTGCAACGTTTCATGTTGCAGGTTATATCGTATCTGAGTGATCGTTCATAGGTCGCAAGACTCCACTCAATATTTGTTCGCCTGTGGCACATTTGAAGGATGGAGATCTACCTTGTATTCGTTTTCTGCTGTGTAATTGAATAAATAATGTAAATTCTGGATCATATTCATTGTATTTATGATGCACAGTTATATTTGGTATCATTTGTACTGTGTGTGGCAGTGAACTGATCTAGGGATTGGCACTATACACATGAACTCAGCCTTATCAGGCGAGGGTGTTACATTTCTGTAGTTCCTCTTTCAGTGGCCATCCACCTTGCAGTAGAATCAAGTGGATCCGGCTGAAGGATATGGCTTGGTCCCTGGGGAAGCGCTTGGGACTGGGTCCTGAGCCTACTTTCCTACCGACTTAGCCTTCTTCTTAGTCCAAGAACTTTCTTGAACTTAGCCTTATTCTGCACCATCAACACTTGACTGGCGCCCTTCTTGAGATCCGCCTCTGCCTACTTGAGCATCCCGTGCAATTAAGTGAGCTTCTTATCCATACCATGCATGTGGTAGTTCAAAATAAACTGACCATACGCACTAGGAAGAGAGTTCATAATTATATCCGCAGTGAACTCTTCACTAATGGGGTAGCCAAGCCTCTCTAGAGACTGCACATAACCAACCATTTTGATCACATCTGGACTCAGTGGATCACCATCCTTAAGCTTGCAACTCAGTAAAGCCTGAGTGACTTGATACCTCTTAGTCTTCGCCTGAGCCCGGAACATACTTTTGAGGCTTTCAATCATATCGTGGGCCTCAACATTCTCGAACTGCTTTTGCAAGTCCGGATCCATGTGAGAAAGCATCAGACAGCTAATATCTGTGGACTCATCCTTAGCCCGATGGTAGTCATTGGTGGCAGCGACATTCGCATTCTCATTCGGCTCATCTGGAAGTGGGTTGTCTAGGACATGGTCCTTCTTTTCTTGTTTGAGAACAATTCTCAGATTTTGATACCAGTTGGTAAAATTAGTGTCGTTCAGTTTATCTTTCTCAAGAATGGTTCTCAAAGTAAAACCGGATATCTGAGAGTGACTATTACTTGGTGCCATGATCTACAATAGAAATATGCAAAACATTTAAGACATGTATTCATAAAATAGCAAGCATATTAAACTGTCACATCCCAAATTTTTCCAAATTTTGAAATGTGGAAAATAAATAAAATAAATAAATAATTGTTGAAATTTAGGGTGAAAAGAAACTTTTTGCTTCTAAATGGAAACATCAAAACCCTTCTTGAACAAAATTTGAATGAAAAGGGAATCCAACAAAATTCAATCAAGTGAAATGCATTCATCAATGAATGTATCTTGAAATTTAAACACTTGGAAAAGTTAAACCAAAACCCTAAAACCCTAATGAAAGAAATCATTTCCAAGATCTCTCTAAGACTAAGGATTTTATCCATATAAAAATTTGGCAACAAACATTTATAAATGATAAAAAATGATAAACAAAAATATTATAAAATCATAGAAATTGGTTTCATTTAATTTGGAGCCATGGATAAAAACTTATGAATATAATAAGATAAAAGGAAAATAATTTCCAAAGCTAATAAAGCTCCTATCTAAAATCCATACCAAAATGAGAGCAAAGTAATCCTAAAAGGATTTAAAAAGCAAATATTAAATAAAATAATACAAATTGGAATCACCAAATTTGGATCCATAAATAAAAATATATGGATTTTATAAGACAAAAAAGAAAGAAAGAAATAAGGAATATTTAAAAGCCAAATTAAATCTTGGCCAAATCCATAAACAAATGGAATGAAAGTTTATTGAATAATAAAAAGGAATAAAATGTTATTTAAATAAAATTATATGAATTGAGCCATATTCAATTTTATTTAATAAAGACAAATTGCCTAAACTAAATAATAAATCCCAAGGAAACTATTTAGAAGACAATTTAAAACTTGAATTAAATCCATAAGCAAATGGAATAAAGATAATCCAAATACAAATAAAATAAAGGGATAAAGAATATTCAAATAGAAGTATATGGGACTAAACCATAATCTCATTATATTTAAATGGAGACAAAATCCCTAATGTAAATGATTAACTAAATCATGGAAAAAATAATGGAAATTGCCAAATGGATTAGAAGTTATCTAATTAACTTAAAAAGAACAAAGGATTAATTAAATAGAATTATATGGTTTGGAACCATATTCAAATTCATTTAAATAAAGACAAAAGCCTCATTTAAATAAATATTAAATCATAATAAAATGTTTGAAATCATTCAAAGTGAATTATTTAAACACACTAATGAATAAATAAACCTAATGAAAAGGTTTGATGAAAATTTGAAATCAAATGGAGGCTTGAATCAATGGTTGGAATATAGACACAAACCTCATCTAAATAAATATTAAAACCATAAAAGAATATTTGAATATTCTAAAATGGAATTTTTAAACACATTATTAAACAAGTATTAAACTTACTAAAAAGGTTTGAGAAACATTTGAATTTAAATAATGTGGATTGGAAACATATTTAAATCTTATTTAAATAAAGACAAATGTCTAATATAAATAAATAATAAACCATAAGATAATATAAGAAAATATTCTAAAATAGATTATTTAAATACAATAATAAACAGTATTAAAACCTAATGAAAGTTTAGAAAAGGTTTGGTCAAAACTTGAATTCAAATTGAGGTTTGAATCCTTTGAATAAAATTAAAACAGGAAAACATAAATAGAAAAAGAAAAAGATTCAGAAAGAAAAAATAGAAAAGAGAAGCAGCCCAACTAAACCTACCCCAGACCCTAGTCCAATCTGGCCCAACCAGCCCAGCACAGCGCAACCTACTCTCTCCCCTCTCCGCGAATCGTTTTCTCACTCGAAACCATACCCCCTCACTCACTGACCCGAGGGACCCGCGCCAACCTGGCATCCACATCATCGTCGTCCTCACCCACCCCGCGCGACCTGTTCTCCCCAAATCACTCCAGCCGTTTGTGTCGTAAACTTCTCTATGTTAATTCGCTTTATTGCCGCGATAATCACTCCCCGTGACCTTGCCCATTTAACCACATCCCTCTTCCCTTCCTTTCCCCTCATACACCGTTGCCAGAGAGCCACCAGGCTGCTCGAATCGCTGCCTACACCATCGCTGCTCCGACGAGCTTTCCCGACAAATTCCGGCGATGCCTGACCTTCCCACTGCCCCTGTATTCCACGAGCGTTCTCGCCATCACCTCACGCATCTGCCCGTACCCTCTACTCGCTTGTGCGTGCCCTAGAGCCTCAACAACAACCTCGCCCGAGCGCCACCACTGTCCGCGTCAACTCCGGCGACCTCTCCCCGTAAGCCCCATCCTCCCCTCTCCCTCTCGATGACGCACACGTACTCATATCACTCTTGCGCATCTAACCCTACACCCCTTTGGTCTTCTCATGCGTTGTAGCTTCGCTAACGACAACGCTCGAGCGTGGCCGTCGCTAGGAGTTTCTTCGGCGAGCAATCGACAACCACTCCATGCGCCCTTCGTCTATAATGAGCACTTCGAGCATCAGCACGTCACGGCAAGTCTGGTAATGCCCTCCTCCATCTCCCTCTCTTCCTGGAATAGCCGGAACGTCTTAGCCCGAGTGCCACCGCCGCTCGCCGTCGCCAAGCGCCGCCAGATAGTGGTCAGTGTGCTCAGGACCGTTAGATCTAGATTAGATGAATAGGATAGATTGACTTAAACGAAGGGGTACGCTCGATCCGTACCGTGCAATCTCACTTAGATCCTACGGCCCTCGTAGCGCGATCTAACCGAAGCGGTACAGACTAATAGAAATAAGACACATGGCCCTGCCTGTTATTTTAAAAACAGATTTTGATCTATTGGATAATTGACTTTAAAAAATTCATAATTTTTGATCCACGCGTCCAAAATTTGCAAATTTTATATCATTGGAATCAGGAAAATGAAACCTTTGCAACCATGCCCTTATTTTAGTATTTTTCTTCTAGAAAATTAGGTGTTTTTGCAGAAACATTTCTAGGCCTATTTTGAGTATAAAAGTTATTCTAAAAATGATTTTTGGGTAAAATATTTTGCAAATGATTTTTTGAACCTATTGACCAGAAACACAAACTTTTGGGTTTAGAAATATATTTTATTTAACAAAAGGAATTATTCCTTTGAATAAATCATTTCTAGTAAAACAAAAATGTTGCTATTATTTAAAAATGATTTTTGAGCGAAACCTTTTGTAAATGGATTTGTTTTAAACACTTTGATGATAAAACACTAACATTGTGTTTAAAAACATATTTGTCAAACACTAGAAATTATTCCTTTGATTAAAATCATTTCTAGCAAAACAAAAATGATTTAAATGGCCATTTTTACTAACTTGATTTTAAGTGGTTTTGACAATTTTATAAATGACCAATAGGTGTTTTAAAATGTTTATAGCCTATTATAAACCACCTGTCCAAATAAAACCATCTTTTGCATGCTTGCATGCAATGCCTTGTTTTATTTATTTTATGTGATGAATTTTTTGAATGCTAGTTTGAATATGTGCTTGCTTGATTGAATTGTAGTGAATTTTGAAAAGTGTGACCACTGCAAGATCAAGGAGCGAACTTAGTTTCTCTACCAAAAAGGCAAGTGGTTCTACATGTATTTGTCCTATTATTTTGACTATGCATTTGTATTATTTTGTATAGAGCTTGCATGGAATTTTGCTAAGTATCTATATGCTATGCTATGGGAAATCCTAGTAGTTGTAGTCTTGATAGAATTATTCTCTAAGTTAAGATACTAGTTGATATCATGCTTAGCCTAACTACTAGTAAAGAAGGGTGGATTATATACACAAGCTATGGAAATTTTGCTAAGTCTTTTGACTTATGTTTTTGCTTAATAAAACTACTAAGTGAATGAATCAGCTGGGTGGAATGGTGAGAATGGGATATGTTGAGTGGTTACACAAGTCCAGAAAACTGGGGAAAACTTGTGTATCACAAGTCCAGTAAACTGGGGAAAACTTGTGTATCACACTTGTGGAAAGCCACCCAGGAACAAAGAGATTTGAGATGTCAAATGTTGAGAAGCTTCTAGTGCAGCCACATGGCAATGTGGGCTCTGCCTGGATCATATAGGTTGCAATAACTTAGCCAGATGGACAGAAGGTGGTAGGTGAAGGGAATATGCCCTGAGAGGCAATAATAAAGTGTTTATTATGTGTATTCCAATTATATGATAGATGTTTATTTAGCATGCTATAATTGTATTAATACGGAAACATTAATACATGTGTGTTTAATAAACAAACAGAAAGTTCCTAGTTATGCCTCTCTCATAAACTAGTTCATTGATTAACAAGATGATCATAGTTTCCTGATCATATACATTGGATGTTGTTAATAACGAGATCACAACATTACTGTAATGGTGTGATGAACATTCATCCGAAGTATAGCATTACGATCAAAGTCATTGAGTTTATATTGCTATAAACAACTTACGAAGTAATCCTAATCCTTAGACCATGAGATCATGCCAATCACTAACACCGGAAGAGTTTCTTGTTGACATCAAACGTCACACTGTAACTGGGTGATTATAAAGATGGCTTCAAAGCTACTAAAGTGTTATGTTGAGAATCATGGATCAAGAGTGGAATTTGTTCATCCCGATGACGGATAGATATACTCTGGGCCCTCTCGGTGATATCACATTAGCTCGCAAGCAAGTGATTTGATGACTAGATTGTTATATCACGGGAACGAGAAAAGAGTGCATGTCAGTAACGAGATAAAACTAGGTATGGAGATACCGATGATCGAATCTCGGACATGTAATATATCGTGAAATAAAGGGATTAAGATACAAGCATAAAAGGTTCCGACGATCACAGGAAAGTCATCATTGAATGTGTGGGAGTCAGTATGGATATCCAGGTCCCGCTACTGATTATTGATCGGAGAAGGGTCTCGATCATGTCTGCATTATTCGTGAACCGTAGGGTGACACACTTAAGGGACACTGACATCCAGTTGGAGCAAATGTTTCATGCCGAAATAATAAACAAGCGCAGGAATTTATTTCACTAGATACCGAAACAGGTTTTCGGGTGAAATTGCATAAAGAGGTTATGCATGTGAAATAGAATTCTAGCGAGGGGTTATATGTGAATGTTTGTCACTAAAGTAATTTACAAAATTCTGAATAAATAAAAGAGTTTTATTTAATGAGAGTTTGCATTAAATTTGGTGGAAATTTAATAGCAAGTTTGAGTGGGATTTTGAGTGGAGGGATTTGAATGGATTTTTGTGAGTGGAGTGTCCACCCACATGAAGAGGGGAGGGCAAGGGGGCAGCCCCATGCGCCGGCCACCCCCTTGGGGTTCCCCCTCCTCCTATAAAAGGCACCCCTCTCCTCACTTCTCACTCACACCTCCTCGTGAAGGATCTATCCCCCCTCTAGAATTCATCCCCCATGGTGTCGGACTAGCGAGATACATGTTCCCGGTGGCTATTCGGCAAGAAAGGGTTGTGCTTCCACTGCATCGCTAGAGCGAAGAGGCGGAGGTTGCTCGGTGTCTTGTACGTGTGTGCGAGCACGGATGCGCTGCTGCTTTGTGGCGCTAGGACTTCCTCTCGATCTTGAGATCGGCAAGAGATCATCTACATCAACCACGAATTGAACTCGTTAAGCTTTGTCGGTCTTCAAGGGTATGTTCTCTACAGATATACATCCGCCCGTTGTTTGTATCTAGTAGATAGATCTTGGTACATAGTTCCCATCGTAGGATTTTTTTGTTTTCTATGCTGCGAACCCTACAGTAGGGGGTGATAGCATGGAACACGTCCATTTGGTCTAAGGGAAGGCTTCTGAAAGATCTTGTCTCGATGCATGTCAGGTCTTGTGGGCAAAGTGCACCACCTCTCGAGAGAGTAAAATTTAAGTGCTTAGCTGTGTCCTCGGCAATGGACAATTTGAGCATCAAGACATGGAAGCTATCAAGGATATCCTCATCCCAATTTGTAAGTTAAAAGATTGTGGTTAAACAAGGGTAAAGGTTAACCAATTCAATTGGTTGTTCCTTGGGTGATTTGACAAAACAAAAACTTAGTGTTTTCAAATGACAAGAAAAATCTATTTTGAGCAAAGCAAGCCTAAGCTCCACTTAGCCAAATGCATATAGATGATAGATACCACTACTCTACCATAGTATCACATGACAATACAATTCAAATGTATTGACCCTTGTGGCTATAACTTATTATGTTGCAGGTTTGTTTGATGTTAGTGAAGTGTGTTGAATAGGATTACAAGTCTACAACCAACATGATTGCCTGTGGCACTTTGAAGATGAAGGACTCCATGCTATATAGATATTTCTGCTATATTGTAATGAGATAGCCAAATGAGCTATGTAAGATGTAATGAATTATTTTATTCCTGGTTATAAAGTTGTATTATGACCTTTGTGTAGGGTTCGCAGCATAGAAAACAAAAAATTTCCTACGATGTGAACTATGTACCAAGATCTATCTATTAGATACAAACAACGGGCGGATGTATATCCGTAGAGAACATACCCTTGAAGACCGACAAAGTTTAACGAGTTCAACTCGTGGTTGATGTAGACGATCTCTTGCCGATCTCAAGATCGAGAGGAAGTCCTAGAGCCGCAACTCAGCAGCGCATCCATGCTCGCACACACGTTTGAGGCACCGAGAAACCTCCGCATCCTTGCTCCAGCGATGCAGCGGAAGCACAACTCTTTCTTGCCGAATAGCCACCGGGAACATGTATCTCGCTAGTCCGAGACCATGGGGATAAATTCTAGAGGGGGAGAGAGATCCTTCACGAGGAGGTGTGAGTGAGAAGTGAGAGGAGGGGCTCCTTTTATAGGAGGAGGGGGGCACCCAAGGGGGTCGCCACCGGCCATGGGGGCTGCCCCTCCCCTCCTTCATTCATGTGGGTGGACACTCCACTCACAAAAATCCATTCATATGCCTCCACTCAAAATCCCACTCAAACTTGCCATTAAATTTCCACCAAATTTAATGCAAACTCTCATTAAATAAAACTCTTTTATTTTATTCAGAATTTTGTCAATTACTTTAATGACAAACATTCACAAATAACCCCTTGCTATAATTCTATTTCACATGCATAACCACTTTATGCAATTTCACCCGAAAACCTGTTTCGGTATCTAGTGAAATAAATTCCTACGCTTGTTCATTCTTTCGGCATGAAACTTTTTCTCCAATTGGATGTCGGTGTCTCTTTAGTGTGTCACCCTACGGTTCATGAATAATACAGACATGATCGAGACCCCTCTCGGATCAATAATCAGAAGCGGGATCTGGAGACCCATACTGACTCCCACACATTCAACGATGACTTTCTTGTGATCGTCGGAACCTTTTACGCTAGTATCTTAATCCCTTTGTTTCACGATATATTACATGTCCGAGATTCAATTATCGGTATCTCCATACCTAGTTTGATCTCGTAACTGACAATGCACTCTTTTCTCGTTCCCGTGATATAACATTCTAGTGATCAAATCACTTGCTTGCAAGCTAATCAATGTGATATCACCGAGAGGGCCCAGAGTATATCTATCCGTCATCGGGATGAACAAATTCCACTCTCGATCCATGAGCCTCAACATAACACTTTATTAGTTCTGAATCCATCTTTATAATCACCCTGTTACGGTGTGAAGTTTGATGTTATCAAGAAACTCTTCCGGTGTTAGTGATTGACATGATCTCATGGTCTAAGGATTAGGATCACTTCGTAAGTTGTTATAGAAATATAAACTCAATGACTTTGATCGTAATGCTATACTTCGGATGAATGTTCATCACACCATTACACTAATGTTGTGATCCCGTTATTAACAACATCCAATGTCCATGATCAGGAAACCTTGATCATCTTGTTAATCAACGAGCTAGTTTATGAGAGAGGCATAACTAGGAACTTTCTGTTTGTTTATTAAACACACATGTGTTAATGTTTCCGTATTATTACAATTATAGCATGCAAAATAAACGTCTATCATATACTTGGAATACACATAATAAACACTTTATTATTGCCTCTCAGGGCATATTCCCTTCAGTCCCCCACTTGCACTAGAGACAATAATCTAGTTACATAGTGATAAATCTAACACCCATTGAGTTCTGGTGTTGATCATGTTTTGCTCTAGGGACAATTTTAGTCAACGGATCTGCTACGTTGAGATCCGTATGTACTTTACAAATCTTTATATCTCCATCCTTGACATGCTCGCGGATGGAGTGAAACCGACGCTTAATATGCTTGGAATGCTTGTGAGACCTTGGCTCTTTGGCATTGGAAATGGCACCATTGTTGTCACAATAGATCACCATTGGGTCCAACGCGTTTGCAACCACTCCTAGTTCGGATATGAACTCCTTCATCCAAACTGCTTCCTGAGCCGCTTCTGAAGCAGCAACATATTCGGCCTCCATTGTTGATCCCGCTACCACAGGTTGTTTGGAGCTCCTCCAACTAACCGCTTCTCCATTCATGAGAAATACGTATCCAGATTGAGACTTAGAGTCATCCGGATCGGTGTCAAAGCTAGCGTCAACATAACACTTAGCGACGAGCTCTTCTTCACCTCCGTATACAAGAAACATATCCTTAGTTCTTCGTAAGTACTTAAGGATATTCTTGACCGCTATCCAGTGTTCCGAACCTGGATCCGATTGGTACCTACTAGTCAAACTAATATCATGTGCCACATCCGGTCTTGTACATGGCGTACATTATAGAGCCTATGGCTGAAGCATAGGGGACTTTGTCCATTATCTCTCTTTCTTCCGCCGAAGCCGGACTTTTGAGTCTTACTCAATGTCTTGCCTTGCAACATAGGTAAGAACCCCTTCTTACTTCCGTCCATTTTAAACTTCTTTAAAATCTTATCAAGGTATGTACTTTGCGATAGCCCTATTAGGCGCCTAGATCTATCTATATAGATCTTTATGCCTAATATGTATGACGCTTCACCTAGGTCCTTCATTGAAAATTTGCTGTTTAGATAACTTTTAACACTGTTTAAAAGATCTATATCATTTCCGATCAATAATATGTCATCCACATATAATATCAGAAATGCCACATTGCTCCCACTCACTTTCTTGTAAATACAAGCTTCTCCATAAGTTTGGACAAATCCAAACTCTTTGATCACCTCACCAAAGCGGAGATTCCAACTTCGTGATGCTTGCTTCAATCCATAGATGGATCGCTGAAGCTTGCACACCTTGTTAGCATCCTTAGGATAGACAAAACCCTTTGGTTGTATCATATACAACTCTTCTTAAATATTACCACTGAGAAACGCGGTTTTGACATCCATCTGCCATATCTCATAATCGAAATATGCAACAATTGCTAACATAAGCCTAACTGACTTTAGCATCGCTACGGGAGAGAATGTCTCATCGTAGTCAACTCCTTGAATTTGTCGAAACCCCTTTGCGACAAGTCGAGCTTTATAGACGGTCACATTACCATCAGCATCAGTTTTCCTTTTGAAAATCCATTTGTTCTCCACGGCCTTTCGGTCGTGAGGTAATTCCACCAAGTTCCAAACTTGATTTTCATACATGGATTCCATCTCGGATTTCATGGCTTCTAACCATTTGTTGGAATCCGGGCTCATCATCGCTTCTTCATACGTCGCAGGGTCATCATTTTCATCAACCATGAAATTCATGAAAGGATTTCCGTACAGCTCGGGAGCTGCACGCGTCCTGCTTGACCTGCGAGGTTCGGTAGTACTCTCTTTCGGAGTTTCATGATCATTATCATTAGTTCCCTCTTCAACAGGTGGAGCCAACTCCGGAACAACTTCCGGCGCTGCGCTACTCGCCATACTTTGAAGAGAAGGTTCAATAACCTCTTCGATTTCTACCTTCCGACTACTCACACCTTTCGCGAGAAACTCTTTCTCTAGAAAGGATCCATTCTTGGAAACAAAAACCTTGCCCTCGGATCTGTGATAGAAGGAATACCCAATAGTTTCCTTAGGGTAACCTATGAAGACGCATTTTTCCGCTTTGGGTACGAGTTTATCCGGTTGAAGTTTCTTCACATAAACATCGCAACCCCAAACTTTAAGAAATGACAGCTTAGGTTTGTTTCCAAACCACAATTCATAAGGTGTCTTTTCAACGGATTTAGATGGTGCCCGATTTAAAGTGAATGCAGCAGTTTCCAGTGCATAACCCCAAAATGACAACGGCAAGTCCGTCAGAGACATCATAGATCGAACCATATCCAATAAAGTACGATTACGACGTTCCGATACACCATTTCGCTGTGGTGTTCCGGCAGGCGTGAGTTGTTGTAAGATCCCTCCTTTATCAAGGAAAAGGATCCCTGTGATTGCAATGCTAGTCCCTAGATCAATGCTAGCATCCACAGTTTAAGATGAAGTACACAGAAACAAAGGTCATTATTACAGTCATTCCAGAGACAACATAGTCTTTACAACTCCATGGCCACAGGCCTAGTACAAGAGTTTAAATAAGTAATAAGATAATAAGTCTTCATCTTCATGTGCCACAGGCAAGCATGTTGAGTGTAGACTCATGACTCCTAATCATCATCAGAGTAACCTGCAACATCACAAGTTACAGCCACAGTGGGTCAATACATTGGAATAGTATTGGCAAGTGATACTGTAAGGTTCCCAACCTTTAATAAGGTAGAGATCCCTATGTTTACAATGCTAGTCCCTAGATCAATAGCTAGCATCCACAGTTAAGATGTAATATCAAGAAACAAAGGTCATAATACAACTTTATAACCAGGTATAAAATAATTTATTACATCTTACATAGCTCATTTGGCTATCTCATTACAATGCAGCAGAATATAACAATAGCATGGGGTCCTTCATCTTCAAAGTGCCACAGGCAGACATGTTGGTTGTAGACTTGTAATCCTAATCATTAAACTTCACTAATATCAAACAAACCTGCAACATAACAAGTTACAGCCACAAGGGTTAATACATTTGAATTGTATTGGCAAGTGATACTATGGTAGTATAGTGGAGTCTATCATCTATATGCATTTGGCTAAGTGGGGCTTAGGCTTGCTTTGCTCAAAATAGATTTTCCTTATCATTTGAAAACACTAAGTTTTTGCTTGACAAAATCACCCAAGGCATCTCCCAATAGAAATTGGTGATCCTTCAACCCTTGTTCAACCACAAGATTTTAACTTAGAAATTGGGATGAGGAGATTCTTGATAGCTTCCATGTCTTGATGCTCAAATTGTCCTTTACTAGGGACATGGATAAGTACTTAGATTTTTCACTCTGCAGAGGTGGTGCACTTTCCCCACAAGACTTGGTTTCACCAAGACAAGATCTTTCAGAAGCCTTCCCTTAGACCAGAATGGACGCGCTCCAACCTATCAAACCCCTACCACCAACTGTCCATTTGGCTAAGTTATTGCAACCTATATGATCCAGGCAGAGCCCATAATGCCAAGTGGCTGCACTTGAAGCTTCTCAACATTTGACATCTCAAATCTCTTTGTTCCTGGGTGGCCATCCACAAGTGAGATACACAAGGTAAACCATAGAAATGGGCCTTGTGAATCACTCAACACAAACCATTCCTTCCATTCCACCCAGGTGATTCATTCACTTAGTTGTTTTATTAAACAAAACACAAGTCCTTGACTTGGAAATATTCCATAGTATGAATATATATTCCACCCTTGTTTTCTACTAGCTAAGCTAAGCATGATAGTAGTAGGAATCTTAACTTTGGAGAATTCTACTAAGGTTTCATCTACTAGGATTTCCCATTGGCATAGTTTACACTTTAGCAAAATTCCATGCAAGTCCTACTTAGAAATATCACTAATGCATAGTGAAAATAATGGGACAAAAGTATGAAGCATCACTTGCCTGTTTGGTAGAGAATATAAGTTCACTCCTTGATCTTGCAATATTCACTCACCTCAAATCACTAAAATTCAATCAAGCAAACAATATTTCAATCTACCATTCAAGCAATTCATCACATAAAATGATAGAAGCAAAACAATGCCTGCAAGCATTCCAAACTTTGTTTTATTTACAAAAGTGGTTTATGACAGGTTATAAACATTCTAAAACACTCATTGGTCATTTTATAAAGTGGGAAAACTATTTGCAAAATATTTTACCTATAAACCATTTTTGAACAAAATCAATATTTTATGTGGTTGAAATTGCCTTTAGCAAAAGTAACAATTTTTATATGGTTCACCAAATACATTTCTAAATCATAAACTTGGTGCTTGGGGTCAAAGAGTTTATTCCAAAACATTTCCCAAAGATTTTCTCCCAAAAGCATTTTTAATGAATAAACATTACTTTTATTTGACTAGAAATGGTTTAAATCAAAAGTTTATTCTTTTGCTTCACCAAATACATTTTTGAAACCACCAATTGATTTCTAGGGTCAGTAGGTTCAAAACAAACCATTTGCCAAAGATTTTATCCCCAAAATCATTTTAGAACAAATTTTATATTCTAAACATGCATACACAAGTTTCTGTAAAAACAAACAATTTAACAGAAGCAATTTACTAAACAAAGGGCATGGTCAGAAAGTACTTGTCTTGCTGATTCCATTGATATAAAATTTGCAAAATTTGGATGTGTGGTTTGAAATTTATGAATTTTACAAAATGGAACATCAAATAGATCAATTCTGTTTTAAATCAAACCAGCAGGGCCACGTGGCTGCTTGCTACTGGCTGGTACCAGTTCGTTCGGATCACGCATTGAGCACCGTTGGATCTAAGTGGGATGGCGCGACGCAGAAGCAAGCGTACCCCTTCGGTTAGTTTCTATCGCGAGCGTTGGATCTAAATCCTACAGCGCACAACCTTTGACCATATACCAGCGGTGCTGGCGGCGGCGACTGGCGGCAGAGCGGCCTGGCAGTGGCGTTGCTCGTGATGCAGGAAGCGAGAGAGAGGGAGGAGTGGCTCACAGTGATCGCAGGGGTATGGCGAAGTTCAAGGTGGTCTTTGGGTAGCAGGGGGCGCACGGGTGTCGTCGGAATTCCTCGCCGGAGATGCTCCTGGCGTCGGGTGCGGTCAGACGTCGACGGGGGCGAGGCTACAGTGCACGAGAAGGCAAAATAACGGCAGTGTTAGATGCATATAAGATTAGGGAGTGTGGGAGCATCACAGAGAAGGGACGGCGCGGTCAGAGACTACCCGTGGAGCTCGTCGGAGTTGGAGCAGACGGTGGCGTGGTCAGACGAGGTGGTGGCCGACGATAGGGGGCATGCGCGAGCGAGCTGATGCTACGCGGATGTAACATCCCTAAAATCATGTTTCAAACTCATGCATATCATCCATGCATCCATGATCATATAGGATTCATTTCAAACAAAACAATTCAAAAACAGGAGCATATGAACTCATTATTTTATGTGATCATCATTTGAAACAAATGCTACTCTTCTATGAGAGATTGTTGTTCATGAAAACCAAACCTTGTGACTTGTTGCTCTCTGAATGAGTTGCTAGGTTGCTAAAGTTTAAACCAAAATTTCAAAGCAAATACAATTTGAAAACCAATTTCAAAACCAATATGAAACAAGTGCTATGTCACTATTTATTTTATTCTTCCAAAAAAATGACCAAGCCAATTCAAAGTGACCACATGGTTTTATGCCTAGAATGGTGACTGTTGCACACTGCAAAAATCCTGAAAAGATTTGAATTCAAATAGAGTTTGATTTCATTTGAAAATCATTCCAAAAAATCGAATTAGAAATAGAAAAGGAATAAAGAAAAGGAAAAGGGTCGGCGCTACTATTCTGGCCCAACAGCACATCCAGCCCAGCTAGCCCACCCGGGTCCCCTCTCTCTCTCACGCGCAGAAGCACCCCCAGAGTCGCTGACACTCGGACCCCACTCCCCCTCTGTTCTATTCGCTGACAAGCGGGCCCTGTCCACGTCATCGTCGTCTTCCCCCAAATTTCGCGAGGAGCACGTCGCCGCTGGCCGTTGCTGCGTTGATTCCGTGGCGTAATTGCCATTGATTCGCCGAGCGTTTCTTGTCGAGCCTCTGCCTACTTAAGCCCCTCCCTCTCGCGGCCATTTCCCCTCACCCAATTTCCTCTCCACGCCACCAGGCTGCTCGCAACTCGCCCCTGCCGCTGTTCCGACGACCTCGCCGACGAATTCCGGTGAGCACCGTGCCCCCCTCTGTCCATGGTTCATACTAGCATGCTCTACAGCTCCGTGCACATCCACTGACACCTTGCTTTTCCTCGTGCATGGTCTGTAGCCTCGGCAGCGACAACAACTGAGCGCCGCCACTCTCTGCTCGAACTCCGGCGACCTCTCCCCGTAAGTACCAGCCGCCCCTTGCCCTCTGTTTGATATGACTAAGATCCCCAGCATCTTGCGCATCTAACGGTGTCCTCCTCTTGTCTTAGCGTGACGCAGAACCTCGCCAACGTCGACCAGCAGCCGTACCCGACGCGTTCGCGAACTCCGGCGAGGACTCCAAGCGCCCCTTCGCCAACCAGAGACACGTTGAGCTTCACCTCGAAAGGGCAGTTCTGGTGAGCATCCTCTCCCCTCCCCGGGCGACCTAGAACGCCGGCACCGTCGCTGACAGACACGTCGCCGCCAGTCGCCGCTAGCGCCGCTAGGCTATGGTCGAAGCAACAACATCCGTTAGATGTAGATCTTGCGGTTTAAATTAGATCCGAGCGAAGTGTTTTCTTTGAATCTGGCGCGTTGGATCTAACTTGATCTGACGGCGCGGAAGGGTGATCCTGAGTGAAACGGTATCGGCCAATAGGAAACAGACGCGTGGCTAGGGTTTGATTTTAAAACAGATTTTGAATCTGATTTATATCCAATTTTGAATTAGCTATAACTTTTGATCCCCACGTTAGAATTTGACAAATTTTATACCGTTGGAATCAGGAGAGCAAGCTCTTTCAAAATATGCAATGTGTTTAGTGTTTAGCTTCTGTTAAAAAGGCTTTATTTGCAGAAACTTGTTTAGGACTAATTTGAGTGTTTGAAATATTTAGGAAAGGTTTTAGGGTATCAATATTGGTTGTTTGTCAAGATTTTATCTTGTTAGTTAATCAGTACCTTGCACTTGCTTGGTTGAGTTTTAAAAATCATCACTTAGCATCTTGCATGCATGCATATATATTTTTGGTTGAATATATCTTGTATGTGATTGTGGCTTTATTCTATGTGTAGATTTTGGTGCTAGTGATTGTGATTGTGAAGAGTGCTACTCTCCCAACTACCAAGGCAAGTGGTACTTCATGAATATTTCTATCCCTATATTTTATACTAAGCATTAGAAATATTTTGGCTAAGTCTTGCATGTTAATATTTTGCCTAAATGCCATGATGGGAAATCCTTAGTTGTATAATTGCTAGGAAATTTCTAAGTTAAGTTACTATCTATGCCATGCTTAGCCTAGCTAGTAGCAAACAAGGGTTGGTGAAATACACATGCTATGATGAAAATATTTCTAAGTCTTTGGACTTGTTTTACTTAATAAAACAACTAAGTCAATAAATCACCTGGGTGGAAAGGGACTTGATTGGTGGTTTTTGGTTGAGTGGTTACACAAGGCCCATGGCTATGGTTTACCTTGTGTATCTCACTTGTGGTAAGCCACCCAGGAACAAAGAGATTTTAGTGGCCAAGTGTTAAGAAGCTTCTAGTGCAGCCACTTGGCAATATGGGCTCTGCCTGGATCACATAGGTTGCTAGAACTTAGCCACTTGGCAAAACCTATTTTGAGCAAAGCAAGCCAAGCTACACTTAGACAAATTTGCATATAGTATCTAGTCCACTTAAAATATACTAAGGTATCACTTGCCAATACTATTCCAAAGTATTGACCCACTATGGCTGTAACTTGTGATGTTGCAGGTTACTCTGATGAGGATTAGGTGTCATGAGTCTACACTCAACATGTTTGCCTGTGGCACATGAAGATGAAGACTAATATTTATTTACTTATTCAAACTCTTGTAATAGGCCCGTGGCCTTTGAGTTGTAAAGACTATGTTTAACTCTGGAATGGATGTAATAAATGACCTTTGTATCTGTGTACTTCATCTTAAACTGTGGATGCTAGCATTGATCCAGGGACTAGCATTGCAATCACAGGGATCCTTTTCCTTTACAAAGAAGGGATCTTACAGATGGTATTAGAGCACTGTGTTGCCTGTAGGATTATGACCCTAGGATTGGAAACCACTAAGGAAAAATTTTCAGCCACTTCTACACTTGTCTATTCTTCTCGTAAAACTTTTCTAATCTTCTCTCTCATCTCTATTTGTAGACGAACTCCATCAACGAAGCCGTGAGGAAAGGACCACTCATGACAATGACTTTGGAGTATGAGACAGAATTCCCCAAGGCTCTCAAGGACCTCATGGTTGCATTAGACATACAAGGTGCAGCTATGTACAAGGGCTTTCCTGTGATGGATGAAGGAGAGGAATACTAGTGGGTACAACTTCACTTGTATAAAAACAAGGAAGACAACCATCAGGAAAAGGATTCTGCATGTTCACCAATTCAGTGGTGCACACTACATTCTTTGAATCAACAAAGGATGCAGCTTGGAAGACCATCAAATAACTTGGTGATAGAGTCAAGTGCAGAATGCTCAACCTCCAAAATGATCTAAGGAAAGAGAAGGAACATACCCAAGAGTTGGAAGCTACCAACCAAACCTTAAGAGGAGACATTATAGACTTAGTGATGGAGTCATGTGAGCAAGATAGACTGATTGCTTCTAGAAACATTGTGTTAGCCAACAGATCCAGTGAGATAGGATTGTAAACGTACTTCGTTAGTTGGACCACCACCTATCACCTTATTTTCCAAAATGTTGCTTTAAAATAAGATTGAACCTTGGTTGTAGTAATGGTTTCATGTATGCATGACTTGTGTGTTTTGCTTCCCAAGGATATGTATGTGTTGTTTTGTCTTTTGTTTTATCATGATTTGTGTTGTTCTAACTTTTCTATCTTATAAATAGATGCCTATTACCATCAGCACTGTTGAGGAGTTCCAGGTTACCCGCTTTGGTCCTCGTATCGTTGAGCTTACTACTTTGCTCAATCTCCCTCTTCCCACCATCATGGTGCATCCCCTCACCAAGTTTGAGAGGAAGGACCTCTGGGGCTTCAAGGTCAACCAGCCCGGACGCCAGACAGAGCCTACCACGGAGGCCATTGTCTTCAAGCTCATGCACGATGACAGGGAGAGAGGCCTTGAGGTAGTTATGCAGGATCTGATAGGACGTCTGCTAGGGCGACACTCCCGACAGGTTAGAGGTACCCACTTTCACGTCTTCGGAAGACGTGATGAGGATGGAGAATCCATCGACTTCGAGGACGATTCGAGGGACGCAGCAGAGCCGATACGCCTGTACCTCCAGGACTTAGAGTCTCTCATTAGGCACGTGGACACAAACAGGACCAATGTCATGCTCAGCAATGATGAGCTCCAGGTGCAGCTTCGCGAGAAGGACAAGCTCTTCGCGCAGCAAGACGAGATAGTCAAGGAAATGGAGGCGAAGTTCGAGACCCAGGACATGAAGTTCAAGAGTCAGGAGAAGCGTGTCCAGGATAGGAACAAGAAGATCTGGGACATGACTGAAGAACTGCAGTCTAAGGACTTCGAGCTCGAGCAGCAGCAGACGGTGATAGAGAGGCTTCGTTCCCAGAAGAGGGCTCTCAAGGCCAAGATAGATACCTTGACCACTAGCATCGAGGAAAACAAGACCGCGATGGAGAACGCAGGTCTTACCTTTGTCGAGGAGGAGGTTGATGCCGATGAGTAGATTGACTACTCGTTTATCTTTTATTATCATACTTGTTGTTTGAGAACTTGTTATTTGACCATCCGACATGTGGATGGCTTGCTACTTGTGTGTTTTACTTTGTGAACTTGTTATCTTGTTGTTGAACCTTTATCTTTCTGTTGCATGCTTGTGTTTTCTTATGTGATGTAATGTGCATGAAAGCATCTATGGGTATCTCATTCTTATCTCTATTTGAACAAACCACAGATGCCTCCCCGTCGTGCAAACCCCAACCCCAACAACAACAACACTCCAGAAATGCAACAAATGATGACTGCTCAAACTCAGCTAATGCAGATGATGACGACGTTCATCCAGAACCAAAACAATAACAACAACAATAACAACAACAACAATAACAACAACAACAACCCTCCGGGCTTTGATATGCTTACCAGATTCTTGAGATTGAGGCCAGCAAAGTTCTCAGGAACGACTGATCCCATGGTGGCAAATGATTGGCTACGCTCAGTAAACAAGGACTTAGTAACCGTGGGCTGTACGGATGCTGAAAAGGTCAGATTTGCAGCACATCTGCTGGAAGGACCAGCCGCCACTTGGTGGGACAACTTCCAGATTACCACTCCCATAGATGAAGTGACATGGGCTATCTTTGAGGATGGCTTTCATACTGCTCACATCTCATCCGGGTTGATGAGTCTGAAAAAGAAAGAGTTCCACAATCTGAAGCAGCGCCACCGCAGCGTGGCTGAATATATTGAGGAGTTCAACAATCTGGCGCGTTATGCACCGGATGAAGTTGACAACGATGCTAAGAGAAAGGAAAAATTTCTAGAAGGCTTGAATGATGAGCTGAATCTGCAGTTGGCTGTGGCATATGTTCCCACTTATCAGTCGCTCTGTGACAAGGCTGCAATATTGGAGAACAAAATGAAGCAAGTTGAGAGTAGAAAGAGGAAGCACTCCGACAAGCACAGCTCGGGATCGTCTCACAAACGATCTCATTATGATGACAGTCGAAGCTTAGGATCCCACAAGCATGGGAAATTCAACAAGCACCACAACCACAACCGTCATGACAACAAGCATCACCGTAGTCATGACAATGACAAGTACAAGAACCACAAGAGTGGACATAAGAGCCACCACAGTGGTAATGGAAGTGGACGTGCAAGTCAGCCTGTTAAGAGAGACATCAGTCAGGTTGAGTGCTTCAAATGCAAGATGGGGCATTATGCAAATGACTGCCCAGAAAAGAAAGTTGAAGGACCCAACAAGCCCAACCCCTTTCAGAAGGGACAAGTTAACCACATTAATGTGGAGGAGATCTATGAGGAGCCTGATGCTGTGGCTGGTAAGTTCAAACTCAATTCTGTTCCAGCTTTTGTTCTCTTTGATACTGGTGCATCTCATTCATTCATATCAAGAGCATTTGTTGAAAGAAATGAACTGCCGGTAGAAACTATTGGGTGTCCTATAAAAGTAAGTTCTCCTGGTGGAGAAATGATAGTGAATTCAGGATGTCATGATCTAGTCATCGAGTTTGGGAAGTATAAGTTTCCCGTTAACTTAATAATTCTAAACTCCCAAGGATTGGATGTCATTCTGGGAATGGACTGGATGACTAATTACAAAGGAGTGATAGATTGTGCCAACCATACTGTCTCACTCACAACTCCAGAAAATAAAAGGATCAGGTTCAAGACCAACTTTGAAGCAAAAAGGAGTATGCTTAATTCTCTTAAGGGGGTTAGCATAGACAGTGTGCCAATTGTGAGTGAATATCCGGATGTGTTTCTGGAAGAATTGCCGGGAATGCCACCAGATAGAGATGTGGAGTTTCTTATAGATTTGGTACCAGGGTCTGGACCAATAGCAAAGAGACCATATAAAATGTCAGTTGATGAACTGAAAGAACTCAAGAAACAACTTGGAGAACAGTTGCAGAAAGGATTTATTCAACCAAGTTCTTCATCTTGGGGAGCCCTAGTTTTGTTCGTAGAGAAGAAAGATAGAAGTCAAAGGTTATGCATAGATTACCGATCACTCAACGAGGTGACTATCAAAAACAAATACCCTTTGCCTAGGATGAATGACTTGTTTGATCAGCTAGAAGGAGCATGTGTGTTCTCAAAGATTGATCTCCGATCAGGTTATTTTCAACTCAAGATAAGAGAACAAGACATACCTAAGACAGCATTCACTACAAGGTATGGATTGTATGAGTATACCGTAATGCCATTTGGTTTGACCAATGCTCCAGCGTACTTCATGAATATGATGAACAAGGTGTTCATGGAGTTCCTTGACAAGTTTGTTGTCGTTTTCATCGATGACATCTTAGTCTACTCTAAGAGCAAAGAAGAGCATGAAGGACATTTGCGTTTGATACTTGAGAAGTTACGAGAACATAAACTTTATGCCAAATTCAGCAAGTGTGAGTTCTATTTGGATGAAGTTGGTTTTCTAGGTCATGTTATGACAAAGGATGGTGTAGCAGTTGATCCTGCTAAAGTTTCAGCTGTGACTGAATGGGAATCTCCCAAGTCCGTGAAAGAAGTTCGTAGTTTCCTTGGCTTAGCAGGTTACTACAGAAGGTTCATTGAAAATTTCTCTAATGTAGCTAAGCCTATGACTGAATTGTTAAAGAAAGACAAGAAGTTTGCTTGGTCTGAAGGTTGTGAACTCAGCTTTCAGGAATTGAAAAAGAGACTTGTGACAGCACCAGTCTTGTGTCTGCCAGATTTGGAAAAGGATTTCCAAGTATATTGTGATGCATCTCATCAAGGTTTGGGTGCAGTACTTATGCAAGACGGTAAAGTTGTGGCTTATGCCTCGAGACAACTCAAAACTCATGAAGTGAACTATCCTACTCATGATTTAGAGTTAGCCTCTGTTGTCCATGCACTCAAAACATGGAGACACTATCTTTTGGGAAAGCGTTGTGAAGTGTTCACAGATCACAAAAGTTTGAAGTATATCTTCACCCAGAAGGAAATTAATATGAGACAAAGAAGATGGCTAGAACTTATCAAGGACTATGACTTAAGTTTGCAATACCACCCCGGTAAAGCAAATGTTGTAGCAGATGCTCTAAGCCGTAAGGTTTTTGTGAATGGCCTTACCAAAGGAGAACTGCCAGATGATTTATGTGCCCAACTCAGAAAACTCAGATTGGAGATTGTGCCTGAAGGACATCTCATGTCTTTGGATGTTCAACCCACTTTGTTGGACAAGATCAAAGAAGCCCAGAAGACCAATAAGGAAATTGAAGAGATTAAGGAAAAGATTGGCAAAGGAAAAGCGAAAGAATTCCATGAAGACGAACAAGGTACTTTATGGCATGGGAAACGTATCTATGTTCCACAAAATCCGGAGCTGCGGAAACTGATTTTGCAAGAAGCACACAACTCTCCGTATTCCATTCACCCGGGTAACACCAAAATGTACATGGACATGAAAGAAAGATTTTGGTGGAATAATCTCAAGAAGGACATCGCCGCACATATTGCCTTGTGTGATGTGTGTAGTAGAGTGAAAGCGGAGCATCAGAAACCAGCAGGTTTGCTTCAACCACTACCTATTCCTAATTGGAAGTGGGACAAGATTGGTATGGATTTCATTACCGGATTACCAAGGACCCGGTCAGGATACGATTCTATTTGGGTAGTAGTGGATCGCCTAACTAAAGTGGCTCATTTCATACCCGTGAAGACAACCTACACAAGTGCTAAATTAGCCAGAATCTACATGAGTAGAATTGTATGTCTGCATGGAGTGCCCAAGAGTATTGTGTCTGATAGGGGAACTCAATTCACTTCCCATTTTTGGAGGCAGTTACATGAGTCATTGGGAACGAGGTTGGAATTCAGCACTGCTTTTCATCCTCAAACTGATGGACAAACGGAAAGGACTAATCAGATTCTTGAAGACATGTTGAGGGCATGTGCCTTAGATTATGGAGCCAGTTGGGATGAAAGTCTGCCTTACGCAGAATTTTCTTATAACAACAGCTATGAAGCCAGCATTGAGATGGCACCATTTGACTTTCTCTACGGAAGAAAGTGTACCACCCCATTGCTATGGAATGGCGTGGGAGAAAGAAGTTTATTCGGGCCAGATCTTATCAAAGAAGCCGAAGAGAAGGTCAAATTGGTTAAGGACATGTTGAAGATAGCACAGTCCTGACAGAAAAGCTACGCAGATCCTAAGAGTAGAGAAGTCACCTACGAAGTGGGTGATAGAGCTTATCTTAGAGTGTCACCACTTCGTGGAGTGAAGAGATTCGGAGTCAAAGGAAAATTGGCACCAAGATATGTTGGGCCATTCAAGATTCTGAGTCGCAAAGGAGAAGTCGCCTATGAAATTGAACTGCCAGAATCTCTGTCAGCTGTCCATAATGTGTTTCATGTGAGTCAACTTAAGAAATGTCATCCAGAAATGGAAGAAACTTCTTTGAAGGATACTATACCTTTGGAGGAGGTTCAACTAGAAAGTGATCTCACCTATGAGGAGAAACCTATCAAGATTCTTGAGACTACAGAAAGAGTCACAAGGACTAAGACTATCAAGTTCTACAAAGTTCAGTGGAATCATCATTCCGAAGAGGAAGCAACATGGGAAAGAGAAGATGATCTTCGGAAATACCACCCTCACCTATTTGCTAGCCAAACCGAATCTCGAGGGTGAGATTCACCTTAAGGGGGTTAGATTTGTAACATCCCTAAAATCATGTTTCAAACTCATGCATATCATCCATGCATCCATGATCATATAGGATTCATTTCAAACAAAACAATTCAAAAACAGGAGCATATGAACTCATTATTTTATGTGATCATCATTTGAAACAAATGCTACTCTTCTATGAGATATTGTTGTTCATGAAAACCAAACCTTGTGCCTTGTTGCTCTCTGAATGAGTTGCTAGGTTGCTAAAGTTTAAACCAAAATTTCAAAGCAAATACAATTTGAAAACCAATTTCAAAACCAATATGAAACAAGTGCTATGTCACTGTTTATTTTATTCTTCCAAAAAATGACCAAGCCAATTCAAAGTGACCACATGGTTTTATGCCTAGAATGGTGACTGTTGCACACTACAAAAATCCTGAAAATATTTGAATTCAAATAGAGTTTGATTTCATTTGAAAATCATTCCAAAAAATCGAATTAGAAATAGAAAAGGAATAAAGAAAAGGAAAAGGGTCGGCGCTACTATTCTGGCCCAACAGCAGATCCAACCCAACTAGCCCACCCGGGTCCCCTCTCTCTCTCTCACGCACAGAAGCACCCCCAGAGTCGCTGACACTCGGACCCCACTCCCCCTCTGTTCTATTCGCTGACAAGCGGGCCCTGCCCACGTCATCGTCGTCTTCCCCCAAATTTCGCGAGGAGCACGTCGCCGCTGGCCGTTGCTGCGTTGATTCCGCAGCGTAATTGCCATTGATTCGCCGAGCATTTCTTGTCGAGCCTCTGCCTACTTAAGCCCCTCCCTCTCGCGGCCATTTCCCCTCACCCAATTTACTCTCCACGCCACCAGGCTGCTCGCAACTCGCCCGACCCTGCCGCTGTTCCGACGACCTCGCCGACGAATTCCGGTGAGCACCGTGCCCCCCTCTGTCCATGGTTCATACTAGCATGCTCTACAGCTCCGTGCGCATCCACTGACACCTTCCTTTTGCTCGCATATGGTCTGTAGCCTCGGCAGCGACAACAACTGAGCGCCGCCACTCTCTGCTCGAACTCCGGCGACCTCTCCCCGTAAGTACCAGCCGCCCCTTGCCCTCTGTTTGATACGCCTAAGATCCCCAGCGTCTTGCGCGTCTAACGGTGTCCTCCTCTTGTCTTAGCGCGACGCAGAACCTCGCCAACGTCGACCAGCAGCCGTACCCGACGCGTTCACGAACTCCGGCGAGGAATCCCCGACGACTCTGAGCGCCCCTTGGCCAACCAGAGACACGTTGAGCTTCACCTCGACATGGCGGTTCTGGTGAGCATCCTCTCCCCTCCCCGGGAGACCTAGAACGCCGGCACCGTCGCTGACAGACACGCCGCCGCCAGTCGCCGCCTCTAGCGCCGCTAGGCTATGGTCGAAGCAACAGCAGTCGTTAGATGTAGATCTTGCGGATTAAATTAGATCTGAGCGAAGCGTTTTCTTTAATCTGGTGCGTTGGATCTAACTTGATCTGACGGGGCGGAAGGGTGATCCTGAGTGAAACGGTATCGGCCAATAGGAAACAGACGCGTGGCTAGGGTTTGATTTTAAAATATATTTTGAATCTGATTTATATCCAATTTTGAATTAGCTATAACTTTTGATCCCCACGTTAGAATTTGACAAATTTTATACCGTTGGAATCAGGAGAGCAAGCTCTTTCAAAATATGCAATGTGTTTAGTGTTTAGCTTCTGTTAAAAAGGCTTTATTTGCAGAAACTTGTTTAGGACTAATTTGAGTGTTTGAAATATTTAGGAAAGGTTTTAGGGTATAAATATTGGTTGTTTGGCAAGATTTTATCTTGTTAGTGAATCAGTACCTTGCACTTTCTTGGTTGAGTTTTAAAAATCATCACTTAGCATCTTTCATGCATGCATATATATTTTTGGTTGAATATATCTTGTATGTGATTGTGGCTTTATTCTATGTGTAGATTTTGGTGCTAGTGATTGTGATTGTGAAGAGTGCTACTCTCCCAACTACTAAGGCAAGTGGTACTTCATGAATATTTCTATCCCTCTATTTTATACTAAGCATTAGAAATATTTTTGCTAAGTCTTGCATGTTAATATTTTGCCTAAATGCCATGATGGGAAATCCTAAGTAGTTGTAGAATTGCTAGGAAATTTCTAAGTTAAGTTACTATCTATGCCATGCTTAGCCTAGCTAGTAGCAAACAAGGGTTGGTGAAATACACATGCTATGATGAAAATATTTCTAAGTCTTTGGACTTGTTTTACTTAATAAAACAACTAAGTCAATAAATCACCTGGGTGGAAAGTGACTTGATTGGTGGTTTTTGGTTGAGTGGTTACACAAGGCCCATGGCTATGGTTTACCTTGTGTATCTCACTTGTGGTAAGCCACCCAGGAACAAAGAGATTTTAGTGGCCAAGTGTTAAGAAGCTTCTAGTGCAGCCACTTGGCAATATGGGCTCTGCCTGGATCACATGGGTTGCTAGAACTTAGCCATTTGGACAGTTGGTGGTAGTGGGAATGATAGGTTGGAACGCGTCCATTTGGTCTAAGGGAAGGCTTCTGAAAGGTCCTGTCTTGGTGAAACCAAGTCTGGTGGGGAAAGTGCACAACCTCTGCAGATGGAAAAATCTAAGTACTTAGCCAAGTCCATGGAAATGAACAACTTGAGCATCAAGACATGGAAGCTATCAAGAATCTCCTCATCCCAATTTCTAAGTAAAAATTTGTGGGTGAACAAGGGTGAAGGACCTCAATGTCTATTGGTGGTTCCTTGGGAAAAGTTTTGACAAAGAAAAACCTAGTGATTTCAACTAATAGGCAAAACCTATTTTGAGCAAAGCAAGCCAAGCTACACTTAGCCAAATTTGCATATAGTATCTAGTCCACTTAAAATATACTAAGGTATCACTTGCCAATACTATTCCAAAGTATTGACCCACTATGGCTGTAACTTGTGATGTTGCAGGTTACTCTGATGAGGATTAGGTGTCATGAGTCTACACTCAACATGTTTGCCTGTGGCACATGAAGATGAAGACTAATATTTATTTACTTATTCAAACTCTTGTAATAGGCCTGTGGCCTTTGAGTTGTAAAGACTATGTTTAACTCTGGAATGGATGTAATAAATGACCTTTGTATCTGTGTACTTCATCTTAAACTGTGGATGCTAGCATTGATCCAGGGACTAGCATTGCAAACACAGGGATCCTTTTCCTTTACAAAGGAGGGATCTTACAGGGGAGGTTCGCCAGGAGGTGGGGAGCATGCGAGCATGGTCGAGGAGGCAAGGGGCGACGCGGGGCTGCCAGAATTCCTCGCGGAGCTCGTCGGAGCAGAGCGTGGTCCAAGCGCAAATCAGGGCGGCCTGGGGGCGTAGAGGTTCTAGCGAGTGAGGGGAATGAGAGAGGGGGCGTAGGCGAATTAGTATGCGTGATCGCGGGGTCGTTTAATGGCGAGGTTAACGCGTATTAAGCCGAGCTTTAATCGCCTGCAATGGCCAGCGAGGTCAGGGGCGGGGTCAGCGGGGTGAGGAAGATGATGATGTGGCGGTGGGGTCCGTTGTCAGCGTGAGAGAGAGTGGGGGTGGGGTCCATCTGTCGGTGTCTCTGCGGGTGCAAGGGTGAGTGGTAAAACGATTCGGCAGAGGGGGTGTAGGTGAGCTGCGAGTTGGGCTTTAGTGGGCCTGCTGACTGGGTCGAGTCTTTTACTTTTTTTTGTTCTGATTGTTTTTCGTTTTTCCTTTTCTTTTATTCTGTTTTGATTTTGTTTAATTATTTCAAACATCCATTTGAATTCAAACCTCAACCAAAATTTGTGTAGGTTTAGATGTTGTTTAGTAATATAATCTGAAGTCAATTTGGGAATAAAATTTTATTCTTTTTGGGGTCTTTTAATTATTCAAAAAGGCCCTTGTTTTAAATCAAATAAGATTTAATAATATTTCAAACACCATTTAAATTCTTTAAACTTTCCAAATCTTTTCAGTAGGTTTTTATTTGTTTAATAGGATGTCAAATAATTCATCTTGAACTATTTGGAAAGTATTTAACATGATTCATAAATCATTTGAATTGGATATTTGTTTTAATTCCCTAAATTTTATTTGGAAGATTTATTTTTATTTAAATTAATTAAACAACTTTTATTCCACTTGGGTAATTCCAAAATACTATTTTCTCATGAATTATATAATTATTCTTATTAGAGATTTGTCTTTATTCAAATGGAATTTGGTTTAAGCCATTTTATTTTATTTTGGAAATTCTTTATCAAATATTTTATTTGGATTTGGATTATATTCATTCCATTTGCTTATGGATTAGGCCAAGGTTTAATTTGGTCTTTAAATAATCCTTATTTAATATTTCTTTCTTCATCTTATAAAATCCATATCTTTTTATTTATAGATCCAAACTTGGTGATTCCAATTTGTATAATCTTATTTGATATTTGTTTATCCTTTTAAATCCCTTTAGGATTATTTGCTCACCATTTTGTATGGATTTTAGATAAGTGCTTTATTAGCTTTGGAAATTCAATTTCCTTATCTTATTAAATTCATAGGATTTTATTTATGGCTCCAAAGTAAGTGAAATCAATTATATGGTTTTATAATATTTCTAATAATCATTCTTGATCATTTTGAGATGTTTGTTTGACAATTTCTATTTGGATCAAATCCATAGGCTTGGGGATAACTTGGAAATGATTTTTATTCCATTAGGGTTTAGGGTTTGGATTTATTTTCCAAGTGTTTAAATTTCAAGATGCATTTATGAAGAATGAAAATCCACTTGATTTGAATTTTTAGTTGGATTCAAACATTAACCAAAGTTTGTTCAAGATGGGATTTTAAGTTTCTATTTAGAAACAAAGTTTCTTTTCACCCTAAATTTCAACAATTATTTATTTTGTTTATTTATTTTTCACATTACAAGATTTGGAAAATATTGGGATGTGATAGGCTACCACCCTTAAAATAAATCTCATCCCGAGATTTGGGGAGGCTAGGGGTTACAAGTTGACTCAAAGCAACTAGGGTACTACCACCCTTAAAAAATTTCCAACTAGATTACTTCTTGGCTTGCTTGGGATTTTGATGAAGCTTCTCTGGACACTTGTATGCATAATGGCCCGGCTCTTTGCATTTGAAACACATCATTTGGCTATTATCCTTCTTCTTCTTGGGTATCAATTCTTCTTGTTTATTTCCTTAGTTCTTCTTCTTTTCTGGGCAATCACTGGCATAGTGTCCCATTTCTTTGCAATTGTAACATTGCAACTGGCTTATGTCCTTCTTCTTCTTCTTGGGTCTCCCCAAAGCTAGGAGTTCTTCTAGTTCATGCTCTTCATACTTTACCACAAAGGTGGGAAATATTTCTCTCTTCTTGGGGCAGTTACTAGAGATATGACCTTCTTTTCCACAAGAGTAGCAACACTTTGTGGTCACTTTGGATTTGGCCTTATGGTGCATAGTTTTGACTTTGCCTTCATCCTTCTTGGTAGAAGTTGTTCCTTCATGAGGGTTTACAAATTGTTGTTGCACTCCACCTTGTTTCCTTTGTTGAACTATGGAATAGATGGGGCATTGGATAGGGACATGATTATTTCCTTCACATAGGTAACAAGTAGCTTGAGATGTGGGGCATTGGTCAGTTGGATGTTTCTCTTCACAATTGGGGCATTGATTGTCATGTTCCTTGGAAGTGTGATCCTTGTCTCCACAAATATTGCAAGCCTGGGTTCCTTCTAAAATATCATCTTTGACATCCTTGTTGTCACAAACTCCTTGGAAAAGGTTGTCTCCCATGTTGATCATTTGAGTGGCCATCCCTTGCAACAATTGGGATTGAGTTTCCAAATTTTTTTGCATGGTTGGGTCTAACTTATTGTTGTTGGCTAAAAACTGAGTTGTCACTTGGTTCAACTGGGTTTGGTTTGCTAGTAGTTGTTCTCTCATGTTGGTCTCTTGGTTGTTGTTGTTGTCACCATCCTTGATGTTGGAGTCTCTTGGAGAAGTCATCTGTTTGGGTTGGATTGGGATTAGAATAGGCAAAATATTTCTAAGGAATCAATTCTAATCACACACATCACAATTCACTCAAGCAATGTGCAAGCAATCACAAACAAACATTCCACTCAAACAACAAGTTTCAAGCATATTTTAAGGCAACCAAAAATATTTTTGTTACACCACTTAAGTTGGTGGGTTTGACTTAAACTAAATATGGTGGTCCAACTATATGGTTCACTTGAGATCTTTCCATCCTTCTTAGTTGATTCTACATGAACAAGATCTTTGTATCCTTGGAGAATTTCTTGAATCTTGGTCACAAAACTTCAAGGTGTCGATGGTTCCTTCTAAGTTGTGTTTCCTTGGTCTTCAAGTCTTGAGTAACTTTTCTTGTCTTCACTTATAGTCCTTAGTGATATCCAAGGTTGAAGTCCTTGTTGAGAATAAGGTTGAAACCACTTGAAGATGTTGAAGTCATTAGAGTTGATGAAGTCCTTTGCACATGGTGAAGTCTTTGGCCATGGTGTAGGCTTTATCCATCAAGTTGAAATAGAAGAGATGTAGAGTCAAAACCAAAATGGTTGAGGAAAGAGTTTACAAGATTGTTTGTAAATAATTTTTGGAACAATACAACTCCTATATTTCTAAGGGGTTTGGTCCATTCCTAGGTTTACAAATCCTACAGGAAACACAATGCTCTGAGACCATCTGTAAGGTTCCCAACCTTTAATAAGGTAGAGATCCCTATGTTTACAATGCTAGTCCCTTGATCAATAGCTAGCATCCACATTTAAGATGTAATATCAAGAAACAAATGTCATAATACAACTTTATAACCAGGTATAAAATAATTTATTACATCTTACATAGCTCATTTGGCTATATCATTACAATGCAGCAGAATATAACAATAGCATGGGGTCCTTCATCTTCAAAGTGCCACAGGCAGACATGTTGGTTGTAGACTTGTAATCCTAATCATTAAACTTCACTAATATCAAACAAACCTGCAACATAACAAGTTACAGCCACAAGGGTCAATACATTTGAATTGTATTGGCAAGTGATACTATGGTAGTATAGTGGAGTCTATCATCTATATGCATTTGGCTAAGTGGAGCTTAGGCTTGCTTTGCTCAAAAAAGATTTTCCTTATCATTTGAAAACACTAAGTTTTTGCTTGACAAAATCACCCAAGGCATCTCCCAATAGAAATTGGTGATCCTTCAACCCTTGTTCAACCACAAGATTTTAACTTAGAAATTGGGATGAGGAGATTCTTGATAGCTTCCATGTCTTGATGCTCAAATTGTCCTTTACCAGGGACATGGCTAAGTACTTAGATTTTTCACTCTGCAGAGGTGGTGCACTTTCCCCAGAAGACTTGGTTTCACCAAGACAAGATCTTTCAGAAGCCTTCCCTTAGACCAGAATGGATGCGCTCCAACCTATCAAACCCCTACCACCAACTGTCCATTTGGCTAAGTTATTGCAACCTATATGATCCAGGCAGAGCCCATAATGCCAAGTGGCTGCACTTGAAGCTTCTCAACATTTGACATCTCAAATCTCTTTGTTCCTGGGTGGCCATCCACAAGTGAGATACACAAGGTAAACCATAGAAATGGGCCTTGTGAACCACTCAACACAAACCATTCCTTCCATTCCACCCAGGTGATTCATTCACTTAGTTGTTTTATTAAACAAAACACAAGTCCTTGACTTGGAAATATTCCATAGTATGAATATATATCCCACCCTTGTTTTCTACTAGCTAAGCTAAGCATGATAGTAGTAGGATTCTTAACTTTGGAGAATTCTACTAAGGTTTCATCTACTAGGATTTCCCATTGGCATAGTTTACACTTTAGCAAAATTTCATGCAAGACCTACTTAGAAATATCACTAATGCATAGTGAAAATAATGGGACAAAAGTATGAAGCATCACTTGCCTTTTTGGTAGAGAATATAAGTTCACTCCTTGATCTTGCAATATTCACTCACTTCAAATCACTACAATTCAATCAAGCAAACAATATTTCAATCTACCATTCAAGCAATTCATCACATAAAATGATAGAAACAAAACAATGCATGCAAGCATGCCAAACTTTGTTTTATTTACAAAAGTGGTTTATGACATGTTATAAACATTCTAAAACACTCATTGGTCATTTTATAAAGTGGTAAAACTATTTGCAAAACATTTTACCTATAAACCATTTTTGAACAAAATCAATATTTTATGTGGTTGAAATTGCCTTTAGCAAAAGTAACAATTTTTATATGGTTCACCAAATACATTTTTAAATCATAAACTTGGTGCTTGGGGTCAGAGAGTTTATTCCAAAACATTTCCCAAAGATTTTCTCCCAAAAGCATTTTTAATAAATAAGCATTACTTTTATTTGACTAGAAATGGTTTAAATCAAAAGTTTATTCTTTTGCTTCACCAAATACATTTTTGAAACCACCAATTGATTTCTAGGGTCAGTAGGTTCAAAACAAACCATTTGTCAAATATTTTATCCCCAAAATCATTTTAGAACAAATTTTATATTCTAAACATGCATACACAAGTTTCTGTAAAAACAAACAATTTAACAGAAGCAATTTACTAAACAAAGGGCATGGTCAGAAAGTACTTGTCTTGCTGATTCCATTGATATAAAATTTGCAAAATTTGGATGTGTGGTTTGAAAGTTATGAATTTTACAAAATGGAACATCAAATAGATCAATTCTGTTTTAAATCAAACCAGCAGGGCCACGTGGCTGCTTGCTACTGGCTGGTACCGGTTCGTTCAGATCACGCATTGAGCACCGTTGGATCTAAGTGGGATCACACAGCGCAGAAGCAAGCGTACCCCTTCGGTTAGTTTCTATCGCGAGCGTTGGATCTAAATCCTACGGCGCACAACCTTTGACCATATATGTCACATCCCAAGATTTTCCAAATCTTGTAATGTGAAAAATATTGAATAAAATAAAACTTTGTTTGATTTTCAGAGTGAGAAGAAACTTTTTGAATCCAATTGAAAATCTTC
This sequence comes from Avena sativa, assembly GCA_916181665.1. Taxonomy (NCBI): domain Eukaryota; kingdom Viridiplantae; phylum Streptophyta; class Magnoliopsida; order Poales; family Poaceae; genus Avena; species Avena sativa. Next base: position 142,355,515 of record OV702285.1, on the reverse strand, counting down.
AAACCAATTTGGATCAAATAAAATCCTAAAGAGATTTAAAAAAAAGTAAACATTTGATAAAGGAAAATAAAATATTTTGGAACTACTATTTTGGATCTTTCAAATAAAAGGATTTGGTTTTCAAAAGAAAAGGTGGATTTATAAATAAGGGTTATTTTATAAGCCAAATCAAAACCTTGGCCAAACTTCTGGAAATAAAACATTTTTGTTTTGATTAAAAAGAATAAGGGTTTATTTAAACAAAGTAATAAGGATTTAATATCCAAGTTTTTAATAAATAAAGGTTTTACTATTTTAATTAACCATCAAAACTTATTTATTTATTTAAAATAAGTTTTCCAAGTATTTTATATTTCCAAATAAAACCTGCTAATTGGTTTTAAAAATAATCAGATTTCAAAAAAAGGATTATTTAATTAAAACAAATCCTATTTGCTTTATTAAACAAGGTCTATTTATTTAATTAATAATGGACCCTAAAATAAAATTATTATTTTGGTTTTGGAATTTTGGTTTATGTTACTAAACAGAACCAAATTCAAAGTTACAAAGTGTGATGAAAGTTTGAATGGATTTGAATGCTTGTTTGTTTGATTGAATTTCAAAACAGAAATTAGATTCAGAAAAAGAAAAGGTTTCAGAATAGAAAAAAAATGGATTTGGACCCAGCCCAGCCGGCCAAGCCCACGAGCCCAGCAAACAGCCTAGCTCCCCCTCCCCGAAGAAAACGCTTCGCACCTGGCAACTGACCCGCAGAGTGACTGACTGGTGGACCTTCCCCTCACTCTCTTTCTCACTGACCAGCCGACCCCACCCTCTCCTGTTCATCCTCCTCACCCGCGCGACTCCTTCTCCCCAAACCTCGCTGTCGTTGCTGCCATTGAAAGCCGTGATCAATTCGCAGTAATGCCGCGCCTTAACCTCGCCGTGACTGCACGCTATTAAACGCCAGCGTCTCCTCCTCCTTTTCCCTCACACGCCACTCCCTCACTGCCCCGAGGCTGCCTCAATTTGAGCTCGCAACGCCACAGCTCCGACCATCGTCCTCCCTCGATTCCGGCCGAGCCACACCACCTCCTGCCTCCTCGAACACACGAGCACGCTCACCACTCCCAGACGCTCCTCCCAGTACCCTCCGTCCAACCGTGGGCGCCCCAGAGCGTCACCTTCGACAAGCTCTGACCTCGCCGCCGCGTCTGCCTCTCTCCGGCGAAGTCTCCTGGTAAGTCCAGACCGCCCCGCGCTTTCTCGTTCACGCTCCCACATTCGCCTCACTCTCCTGCACCTAACTATGCTCTCTGTTTGCCTCCGCGTGATCTGTAGCATCGACTCCGACCACGAGCAGGACCGCCCGACGTCGTTCTCCACTCTGGCAAGCAATTGCCACCGTCCCTGAGCGCACCTTGCCGAGCCGATCACACGTTGAGCATCACCACTTCCTCGTGATTCTGGTGAGCATCTTCCCTCCCCTCTCCGCTTCCTGTAACCGCCGTAGCGCCACCGCCTGGCCGTGCGCTGCCGCTAGCCACTGTTGGCGCCGCTCGCATATGGTCAAGCAGACCAGCACTGCAGGATCGAGATCTGACGCTCACGATTAGATCACTTAACTCCGAAGGGGTACGCTTCCAGAACCGTGCGATCTATTTAGATCCAACGCCCCACAGAGCGCTATCCGCGCGAAGCGGTACCGCCCAATGGAATCATGCCGTGTGTCACCTGTTCTGTTTAAAAACAGATTTGAAATCAGATTAGTTTGTGATTTTCAAACCTTTGTAACTTTTGATCCACACGTCCAAAATTCACAAATTTGATACCGTTGGAATCAGTGGAACAAGCCCTAGACAACCATGGAATTTGTTTAGCAAATAGTATCTGTTAGATTGCTTGTTTTTGCAGAAACAATTGTGTGCTTGTTTAGATTAGAAAAATGATTCAAAAATGTTTTTGAGTTTGAAACCTTGGCAATTTGGTTTGTTGTGAACTTACTGACCCTAGGAACCAACCCATGGTTTTGAAAATGAATTTGGTAAATCTTAGGATGGATTATCTGGTTTAGCCCATTTCTAGCCAAATGAAAATAAAGATTTTGGTTATGAAAATGTTTTTGTAAAGAAAACTTTGGGAAAATGTTTTGGATCAAACCTACTAACCCTAAACACCAAGTTTTGAGAAACAACAACTTATTTTGGTGAACAACATCAAGTTTTTGCTTTGATAAAAATGTTTTCCACCACATAAAATGATGATTGGATTTAAAAATGGTTTTTGGACAAAACCCTTTTGCAAATGACTTAGCCACTTTGGAAAATGACCATTCTGAACCTTAACAAGTTTAGAAGCCTAGTGGAGACCATCTTTGCAAATAGAACCACCTCTTGCATGCTTACATGCATGACTTAGATCCCATTGTTTTGTGTGTGTTTGATTGTTTGAATATTGGTTGGAATGCTAGTTGATATTGTGTTTGCTTGATTGATTTGTAGGGAAGTTAGAAAAGTGTGAAACTAGCAAGATCAAGAAGTGAACCACCATTCCCTACCAAAAGGCAAGTTACACTATCATCTAAAAGTCCTACTATTTTCATTATACTTAGTGGATTTTGAAAACATGCATGAAAATAATTTCTATACTTATGCTATGCTAAAATCCTAATAGGATTCCCTATACATTCCTTAGTGAAAACAATGTAGGTGTTACATGCTTAGCCATGCTATTATTTTGAAAAGAGACACATGTTGAGATTTCATGAAGTTGAGAAAAGGACTTGTGTTTTTACATAATAAAACAAGGACTCAATGAACCACCTGGGTGGCCAAGGATACTTTGAGTATTGGAGAAGGTGGCAACAAAAGGAACCATGTCTATGGCAATCTCTTTGTGTTGTGCTCCAAAGGAAACCACCCAGGAAACTTCGAGATTGAACATGTTTCTCCAATTGTGGCTTTCGTGTGCAACCACATGCTATTATGGCTCTGGCTTAGTCAACTACATTGGGAAGACCCATGCATTGTCTTAAGGCTACTGGACATGAGGACCTGGAATCCTACATGGGTACTTGAAGACAAGCTAGCAATGGTGCATGGGAGGACTCTTTGGAAAGACTTCGTCACATTCTCAATCTGCCGGTACTCCATCTTGGTGAGCACTAATCCAGTGGCCACTGGTGGCAAAAGGATGGGATTGTGACATGTGGGTAAAGTGTACTCCTTCTGCAGAAGATAATAAAATCTAAGTACTTAGCCATGTCCCCGGTTATGGACAATACTGAGCAACTAAAGTTTGAAGCTATGGGAGATCTCGACATTCTAATTTCTAAAAGAAAACTTTTAAAGACTTAATGCACTTGGGGTTACCAAGGGGCTCAAGAGACTTTGACAAAACTTGATGTACTTGGGGGTACCAAGGAACTCAAGAGATTTTGTTGAAAACATGAACACTTGGGGTTACCAAGGAACTCATGAGATTTTTATAAGACTTGATGCACTTGGGGTTACCAAGTAGCTCAAGGGATTTTTGACAAAGACTTGAACACTTGGGGTTACCAAGGAGTTCAAGGGATTTTTGAAAAGGAGTTTTGACAAAGGACCAAAACCATTTTGAAAAGATAGGACAAATTATTGCTTTATGCAAATGAGCCCAAAACTCTACTTAGCCAATTATGCATGTAATGTTAGGATCCACTTATATTCCACATAGTAGTGAAACTTGCCAATACAATTCAAATGTATTGACCCTTGTGGCTGTAACTTGTAATGTTGCAGGTTTGATTGATTTTAGTGAAGATTGATTGATTAGGATTACAAAGTCTACAACCAACATCTGCCTGTGGCACTTTGAAGATGAAGGACCCCATGATTATAGATATTCCGCTGCAATGTAATGTAATAGCCAAATGAGCTATGTATGATGTAATAAAATTATGTTATTCCTGGTTATAAAGTTATATTATGACCTTTGTTTCTTGATATTACATCTTAACTGTGGATGCTAGCTATTGATCCAGGGACTAGCATTGTAAACACAGGGGACTCCACCTTATATTGTTTAAAGGTTGGGACACTCCCTCTACAGATGGTATCAGAGCATTGTGTTGCCTGTAGGATTTGTAAACCCTAGGATTGGACAAAAACCCTTAGAAAAATAGGAGTTGTCTATTCCCAAAACTTATTTACAAAAACACTTGTAAACTCTTTCCTCAACCATTTTGGTTTCAACTCTACATCTCTTCTGCTTCAACTTGATGGAAAAACCTACCCCATGGCCAAGGATTCCACCATGTGCAAAGGACTTCATCAACTCTAGATTCTAATGACTTCAACTTCTTCAACTCTAATGACTTCAAAATCTTCAGCATATTCCCCAAGGATTTCCAACTTGGAAACCACTAAGGACTACAAGTGAGACAAGGAAATCTTGCTCAAGATTTAGAGACTGAGGGAATGCAAAAGTTAGAAGGAACCTACATCATTTGAAGTATTGCAACCAAGAGTTTATCTCAAGGAAACCATGATCTCATACAAGAAGAATCATGAAGGAAGGAAAGATCACAAGTGAACCCTATAGATGGACCACCATATTTTAGTTAAGACAAAACCACCAACTTATGTGGTGTAACAAAAATATTTTTGTTGCCTAAGTATGTGCTTGAACTTTGTTGTTTGAGTGAAATGTTTGACTTATGATTGCATGCACCTTGTTTGTGTGAATTGTGATGTGTGTGATTAGAATTGATTCCTTAGAAATATCTTGCCTATTCTAATCTCCATTCAACCCAAACAGATGACTACTCCAAGAGACTCCAACATCAAGGTTGATGACACCAACACCAACCAAGAGGACAGCATGAAAGAGCTCATAGCAACCCAGAACCAGTTGAACCAAGTGACAGCTCAGTTCATAGCTAACACCTGTGGAGAAGATCCAATACTGCAAGGATTTTTGGAAACTCAAGGCCAATTGATGCTTAAGGTGACTGATCAAATGATCAAAATGGAAGAAAGCTATCCCAAAAGAGTTTTTGACAACAAGGATGACAGTATTATCCTAGATGGAGCCCCAGCTTGCATTATTTGTGGAGACAAGGATCATACTTCCAAGGAGCATGGAGATCAATGCCCCAACTGTGAAGAGAAACATCCTGTTGGACAATGTCCCACCTCTCAAGCTACTTGCTATCTATGTGGAGGAAACAACCATGTTCCAATCCAATGCCCCATCTATTCCATTGTGGAACAAAGAAAACAAGAAGGATCCAAGTCTACCAAGAAGGTTGATGATAAAGGAAAAGGACCACTTATACCTCCAAACAAAACAACCCAATTCAAAGGATCAAAGAAACCCAAGAAGCAAAAGAAAGACAAGAGCCATGTGCAATGTCATAAATGTAAGGAAATGGGACACTATTCCGGTGAATGCCCAGAGAACCCGAAGAATAAGGAGATTGGCCAAGTGGTGTGCAACAACTGCAAAGAGCTAGGCCATTATGTAGCAACTTGTCCACAAGAGCCACGTAAAGAACTCAAAGACATCAACTACTTCAATTGCAAGAACCCAGGGCATTATGCAAGCAACTGTCCAGAAAAGATGAAGAACAAGTTGAACAAGCCTATGGAGAAACTCAACCTTGGCCCATGAGTCAAGTATGGAAACAAAGGACACTATGCAAATGTTTGCTTAGAGAAGTTTCCCCAGGAGCCCAAGAAGACCATTATGTAATTTTTGTTTGAAAATTTTTAAGGGTGGTAGTACCCTAGTTGTTTTGAGTCTACTTGTAACCCTAGCCTTCCCAAATCTCGGGACGAGATATATTTTAAGGGTGGTAGCCTATCACATCCCAAGATTTTCCAAATCTTGTAATGTGAAAAATATTGAATAAAATAAAACTTTGTTTGATTTTCAGAGTGAGAAGAAACTTTTTGAATCCAATTGAAAATATTCAAACCAATTTGGATCAAATAAAATCCTAAAGAGATTTAAAAAAAACATTTGATAAAGGAAAATAAAATATTTTGGAACTACTATTTTGGATCTTTCAAATAAAAGGATTTGGTTTTCAAAAGAAAAGGTGGATTTATAAATAAGGGTTATTTATAAGCCAAATCAAAACCTTGGCCAAACTTCTGGAAATAAAACATTTTTGTTTTGATCAAAAAGAATAAGGGTTTATTTAAACAAAGTAATAAGGATTTAATATCCAAGTTTTTAATAAATAAAGGTTTTACTATTTTAATTAACCATCAAAACTTATTTATTTATTTAAAATAAGTTTTCCAAGTATTTTATATTTCCAAATAAAACCTACTGATTGGTTTTGAAAATAATCAGATTTCAAAAAAAGGATTATTTAATTAAAACAAATCCTATTTGCTTTATTAAACAAGGTCTATTTATTTAATTAATAATGGACCCTAAAATAAAATTATTATTTTGGTTTTGGAATTTTGGTTTATGTTACTGAACAGAACCAAATTCAAAGTTACAAAGTGTGATGAAAGTTTGAATGGATTTGAATGCTTGTTTGTTTGATTGAATTTCAAAACAGAAATTAGATTCAAAAAAAGAAAAGGTTTCAGAATAGAAAAAAAATGGATTTGGACCCAGCCCAGCCGGCTAAGCCCACGAGCCCAGCACACAGCCCAGCTCCCCCTCCCCGAAGAAAACGCTTCGCACCTGGCAACTGACCCGCAGAGTGACTGACTGGTGGACCTTCCCCTCACTCTCTTTCTCACTGACCAGCCGACCCCACCCTCTCCTGTTCATCCTCCTCACCCGCGCGACTCCTTCTCCCCAAACCTCGCTGTCGTTGCTGCCATTGAAAGCCGCGATCAATTCGCAGTAATGCCGCGCCTTAACCTCGCCGTGACTGCACGCTATTAAACGCCAGCGTCTCCTCCTCCTTTTCCCTCACACGCCACTCCCTCTCTGCCCCGAGGCTGCCTTTTGAGATCACAACGCCACAGCTCCGACCATCGTCCTCCCTCGATTCCGGCCGAGCCACACCACCTCCTGCCTCCTCGAACACACGAGCACGCTCACCACTCCCAGACGCTCCTCCCAGTACCCTCCGTCCAACCGCGGGCACCCCAGAGCGTCACCTTCGACAAGCTCTGACCTCGCCGCCGCGTCTGCCTCTCTCCGGCGAAGTCTCCTGGTAAGTCCAGACCGCCCCGCGCTTTCTCGTTCATGCTCCCACATTCGCCTCACTCTCCTGCACCTAACTACGCTCTCTGTTTGCCTCCGCGTGATCTGTAGCATCCACTCCGACCACGAGCAGGACCGCCCGACGCCGTTCTCCACTCCGGCGAGCAATTGCCACCGTCCCTGAGCGCACCTTGCCGAGCCGATCACACGTTGAGCATCACCACTTCCTCGCGATTCTGGTGAGCATCTTCCCTCCCCTCTCCGCTTCCTGTAACCGCCGTAGCGCCATCGCCTGGCCGTGCGCCGCCGCTAGCCACCATCGGCGCCGCTCGCAAATGGTCAAGCAGACCAGCAGCACAGGATCGAGATCTGACGCTCACGATTAGATCACTTAACTCCGAAGGGGTACGCTTCCAGAACCGTGCGATCTATTTAGATCCAACGCCCCACAGAGCGCTATCCGCGCGAAGCGGTACCGCCCAATGGAATCATGCCGCGTGTCACCTGTTCTGTTTAAAAACAGATTTGAAATCAGATTAGTTTGTGATTTTCAAACCTTTGTAACTTTTGATCCACACGTCCAAAATTCACAAATTTGATACCGTTGTAATCAGTGGAACAAGCCCTAGACAACCATGGAATTTGTTTAGCAAATAGTATCTGTTAGATTGCTTGTTTTTGCAGAAACAATTGTGTGCTTATTTAGATTAGAAAAATGATTCAAAAATGTTTTTGAGTTTGAAACCTTGGCAATTTGGTTTGTTGTGAATTTTTACTGACCCTAGGAACCAACCCATGGTTTTGAAAATGAATTTGGTAAAGATTAGGATGGATTATTTGGTTTAGCCCATTTCTAGCCAAATGAAAATAAAGATTTTGGTTATGAAAATGTTTTTGTAAAGAAAACTTTGGGAAAATATTTTGGATCAAACCTACTAACCCTAAACACCAAGTTTTGAGAAACAACAACTTATTTTGGTGAACAACATAAAGTTTTTGCTTTGATAAAAATGTTTTCCACCACATAAAATGATGATTGGATTTAAAAATGGTTTTTGGACAAAACCCTTTTGCAAATGACTTAGCCACTTTGGAAAATGACCATTTTGAACCTTACCAAGTTTATAAGCCTAGTGGAGACCATCTTTGCAAATAGAACCACCTCTTGCATGCTTACATGCATGACTTAGATCCCATTGTTTTGTGTGTGTTTGATTGTTTGAATATTGGTTGGAATGCTAGTTGATATTGTGTTTGCTTGATTGATTTGTAGTGAAGTTAGAAAAGTGTGAAACTAGCAAGATCAAGAAGTGAACCACCATTCCCTACCAAAAGGCAAGTTGCACTATCATCTAAAAGTCCTACTATTTTCATTATACTTAGTGGATTTTGAAAACATGCATGAAAAGAATTTCTATACTTATGCTATGCTAAAATCCTAATAGGATTCCCTATACATTCCTTAGTGAAAAAAATGTAGTTGTTACATGCTTAGCCATGCTATTATTTTGAAAAGAGACACATGTTGAGATTTCATGAAGTTGAGAAAAGGACTTGTGTTTTTACATAATAAAACAAGGACTCAATGAACCACCTGGGTGGCCAAGGATACTTTGAGTATTGGAGAAGGTGGCAACAAAAGGAACCATGTCTATGGCAATCTCTTTGTGTTGTGCTCCAAAGGAAACCACCCAGGAAACTTAGAGATTGAACATGTTTCTCCAATTGTGGCTTTCGTGTGCAACCACATGCTATTATGGCTCTGGCTTAGTCAACTACATTGGGAAGACCCATGCATTGTCTTCAGGCTACTGGACATGAGGACCTGGAATCCTACATGGGTACTTGAAGACAAGCTAGCAATGGTGCATGGGAGGACTCTTTGGAAAGACTTCGTCACATACTCAATCTGCCGGTACTCCATCTTGGTGAGCACTAATCCAGTGGCCACTGGTGGCAAAAGGATGGGATTGTGACATGTGGGTATAGTGTACTCCTTCTGCAGAAGATAATAAAATCTAAGTACTTAGCCGTGTCCTCGGTTATGGACAATACTGAGCAACTAAAGTTTGAAGCTATGGGAGATCTCGACATTCTAATTTCTAAAAGAAAACTTTTCAAGACTTGATGCACTTGGGGTTACCAAGGGGCTCAAGAGACTTTGACAAAACTTGATGTACTTGGGGGTACCAAGGAAATCAAGAGATTTTGTTGAAAACATGAACACTTGGGGTTACCAAGGAACTCATGAGATTTTTATAAGACTTGATGCACTTGGGGTTACCAAGTAGCTCAAGGGATTTTTGACAAAGACTTGAACACTTGGGGTTACCAAGGAGTTCAAGGGATTTTTGAAAAGGAGTTTTGACAAAGGACCAAAACCATTTTGAAAAGATAGGACAAATTATTTCTTTATGCAAATGAACCCAAAAATCTACTTAGGAAATTATGCATGTAATGTTAGGATCCACTTATATTCCACATAGTAGTGAAACTTGCCAATACAATTCAAATGTATTGACCCTTGTGGATGTAACTTGTAATGTTGCAGGTTTGATTGATTTTAGTGAAGATTGATTGATTAGGATTACAAATTCTACAACCAACATCTGCCTGTGGCACTTTGAAGATGAAGGACCCCATGATTATAGATATTCCGCTGCAATGTAATGTAATAGCCAAATGAGCTATGTATGATGTAATAAAATTATGTTATTCCTGGTTATAAAGTTATATTATGACCTTTGTTTCTTGATATTACATCTTAACTGTGGATGCTAGCTATTGATCCAGGGACTAGCATTGTAAACACAGGGGACTCCACCTTATATTGTTTAATGTTTGGGACACTCCCTCTACAATATACCAGCGGTGCTGGCGGCGGCGACTGGCGGTGGCGTTGCTGGTGATGCAGGAAGCGAGAGATAGAGGGAGGAGTGGCTCTCAGTGATTGCAGGGGTATGGCGAAGTTCAATGTGGTCTTCGGGAAGCAGGGGACGCACGGATGTCGTCGGAATTCCTCGCCGGAGATGCTCCTGGCGTCGGGTGCGCTCAGACATCGACGGGGGCGAGGCTACAGCGCACGAGAAGGCAAAATAACGGTAGTGTTAGATGCGTAGAAGATTAGGGAGTGCGGGAGCATCACAGAGAAGGGACGGCGCGGTCAGAGACTACCTGTGGAGCTCGTCGGAGTTGGAGCAGACGGTGGCGTGGTCAGACAAGGTGGTTGCCGACGATAGGGGCATGCGCGAGCGATCTGATGCTACGGGGAGGTTTGCCAGGAGGTGGGGAGCATGTGAGCGTAGTCGAGGAGGCAAGGGGCGATGCGGGGCTGCCGGAATTCCTCGCGGAGCTCGTCAGAGCAGAGCGTGGTCCAAGCGCAAATCAGGGCGACCTGGGGGCGTAGAGGTTCTGGCGAGTGAGGGGAATGAGTGAGGGGGCATAGGTGAATTAGTATGCGTGATCGCGGGGTCGTTTAATGGCGTGGTTAACGCGTATTAAGACGAGCTTTAATCGCCTGCAACGGCCGGCGAGGTGAGGGGCGGGGTCAGCGGGGTGAGGAAGATGATGATGTGGCGGTGGGGTCTGTTGTTAGCGTGAGAGAGAGAGTGGGGGTGGGGTCCATCTGTCGGTGTCTCTGCGGGTGCAAGGGTGAGTGGTAAAACGTTTCGGTAGAGGGGGTGTAGGTGGGCTGCGAGTTGGGCTTTAGTGGGCCTGCTGACTGGGTCGAGTCTTTTACTTTTTTTTGTTCTGATTGTTTTTCCTTTTTCCTTTTCTTTTATTCTGTTTTGATTTTGTTTAATTATTTCAAACATCCATCTGAATTCAAACCTCAACCAAAATTTGTGTAGGGTTAAATTCTCTTTAGTAATATAATCTGAAGTCAATTTGGGAATAAAATTTTATTCTTTTTGGGGTCTTTTAATTATTCAAAAAGGCCCTTGTTTTAAATCAAATAAGATTTAATAATATTTCAAACACCATTTAAATTCTTTAAACTTTCCAAATCTTTTTAGTAGGTTTTTATTTGTTTAATAGGATGTCAAATAATTCATCTTGAATTATTTGGAAAGTATTTAACATGATTCATAAATCATTTGAATTGGATATTTGTTTTAATTCCCTAAATTTTATTTGGAAGATTTATTTTTATTTAAATTAATTAAACAACTTTTATTCCACTTGGGTAATTCCAAAATACTATTTTCTCATGAATTATATAATTATTCTTATTAGAGATTTGTCTTTATTCAAATGGAATTTGGTTTAAGCCATTTTATTTTATTTTGGAAATTCTTTATCAAATATTTTATTTGGATTTGGATTATATTCATTCCATTTGCTTATGGATTAGGCCAAGGTTTAATTTGGTCTTTAAATAATCCTTATTTAATATTTCTTTCTTCATCTTATAAAATCCATATCTTTTTATTTATAGATCCAAACTTGGTGATTCCAATTTGTATAATCTTATTTGATATTTGTTTATCCTTTTAAATCCCTTTAGGATTATTTGCTCACCATTTTGTATGGATTTTAGATAAGTGCTTTATTAGCTTTGGAAATTCAATTTCCTTATCTTATTAAATTCATAGGATTTTATTTATGGCTCCAAAGTAAGTGAAATCAATTATATGGTTTTATAATATTTCTAATAATCATTCCTGATCATTTTGAGATGTTTGTTTGACAATTTCTATTTGGATCAAATCCATAGGCTTGGGGATAACTTGGAAATGATTTTTATTCCATTAGGGTTTAGGGTTTGGATTTATTTTCCAAGTGTTTAAATTTCAAGATGCATTTATGAAGAATAAAAATCCACTTGATTTGAATTTTTAGTTGGATTCAAACATTAACCAAAGTTTGTTCAAGATGGGATTTTAAGTTTCTATTTAGAAACAAAGTTTCTTTTCACCCTAAATTTCAACAATTATTTATTTTGTTTATTTATTTTTCACATTACAAGATTTGGAAAATCTTGGGATGTGACAGATACCTTAGTAGAATATTGGTGGACTAGATACTATATGCAATTTGTCTAAGTGTAGCTTAGGCTTGCTTTGCTCAAAATAGGTTTTGCCTATTAGTTGAAAACTCTAAGTTTTTCTTTGTCAAAAACTTTTCCCAAGGAACCACCAATAGACATTGGGGTCCTTCACCCTTGTTCAACCACAAGTTTTACTTAGAAATTGGGATGAGGAGATTCTTGATAGCTTCCATGTCTTCATGCTCAAGTTTTCCAATACCAGGGACATGGCTAAGTACTTCTTCCATCTGCAGAGGTTGTGCACTTTCCCCACCAGACTTGATTTTCACCAAGACATGACCTTTCAGAAGCCTTCCCTTAGACCAAATGGACGCGCTCCAACCTATCATCCTACTACCACCAACTGTCCAAATGGCTAAGTTATTGCAACCTATATGATCCAGGCAGAGCCCATATTGCCAAGTGGCTGCACTAGAAGCTTCTTAACATTTGGCCTCTCAAATCCCTTTGTTCCTGGGTGGCTTTCCACAAGTGAGATACACAAGGTAAACCATGGAAATGGGCCTTGTGTAACCACTCAACATAAACCATTCCTTCCATTCCACCCAGGTGTTTCATTCACTTAGTTGTTTTATTAAGTAAAACACAAGTCCAAAGACTTAGAAATATTGTATCATAGCATGAATAGTTGCACCACCCTTGGTTGCTACTAGCTAGGCTAAGCATGGCATAGATAAACATCTTACTTAGGAATTTCTAGCAATTCTACAACTACTAGGATTTCCCAAGCATAGCATATAAGACCAAAATTTATCCATGCAAGTCTAGCAAAATATTTCTAGTGCATATTTGAAAAACATAGGAATAAAGTCATGAAGCACCACTTGCCTTGGTATTTTGGAGAGTAGCTACACTCCTCACAATCACAATCACTATTTGCACCAAAATCTACACATAAAATCATAGCAACAAATCACATACAAAATAAATACAAGCAAAAATATATGGATGCATGCAATATGATATGTGATGATTTTCTAAACTCAACAAGACAAGTGCACAATACTGATTCACAAACAAGTTCAAAACTTGCCCAACAAACTTTATTTGAACATTAAAACATTTCCTAAACATTTATAATATAAAAAAATAGGCCTACACATGTTTATGTAAATAAAAACATTTTAACAGAAGCAAATCATTAAACACATTGCATAAATGGAAAGGGCTTTCTCTTCTGATTCCATTGATATAAAATTTGTCAAATTTGGACGTGGGAATCAAAAGTTATAATTAAAACAAGTTTAAACATCTAATAGATTCAAATTCTGATTTTAAATCTAAACCCTAGCCACGCGTCATGTTCTGATTGGTGCGTACCGGTTCGCTCAGGATCACACACGTAAGCCGTTAGATCTAACTTAATCTGCATGGCCCAGATCTATTCGTACCCCTTCGCTTAAGTGTTCTATCTAGCCCGTCAGATCTAGATCCAACGGTGCGCGATCAAGCGACCAAACTCTGTCGGCGCTAGCGGCGGCGACTGGTGGCGGCGGCTCTGTCTACGATGGCGCGGTGGCTACAGGGGGTTCTGGGGTCGTCGGAGATGCTTACCAGACTCGCGGCGATGTACTGAAGCTCAACGTGGCGATGGCTTGACAAGGGGCGCGCTGCAGTGGCCGTGGGAGCTCGTCGGAGTAGAGGACAGCGTCGGGCTCGAGTGGATGGCGACGTTGGCGACGTTCTGATCCACCCTAACACAAACGGAGGGCATCAGCGGGTGCGCATCGATCAGGCGAACATGTCAGTGTGTTTCAGAAACGGAGGGGAACACGAGGCTCACCTAATTTAGTCGCCGGAGTTTGAGACGGCGTTGGGAACTTGCGGTGCTTGATGGAGTCGACGACCTGGGGTAGTATAGGAGGAACCAAAGATGTCAGAAGGAGCGCAAGGATGTTGCGAAGCAGTCTGCATGAACCAGAGAGGAAGGGGCGCACGGATCTCACCAGGATTGGTCGCCGGACTGGGCTCTGTCTGCGGCGAGGTAAGGCCAAATACTGGCAGCCTGGTGGCGTCGCGTCTGTGCTAGGTGAGGGGAAATGAGCGGCGAGGGGAGGGGTTTATGTAGCCAGAGAGGGGGCGGAAATCTCTCGCCGTATCAATGCAATTTAAGCGCGACATCACTGCAGGGAAATGGCAGCGGCGAGGTGGTCATCAGCGCTGATTGAGGACGAAGGGTGACGACAGTGAGGCCCAGTCGTCAGCGATAGAAAAGGCGTGGGGATGGGTCCAGGCTGTCAGCGACCTAGTGGGTGCGGGTGTGAGTAAAGAAAACGCTTCGCGCGGGGGGGGGGGGGGGTTCTGTTGGGCTAGTTGGGCTGGTTGGGCCAGATTTGACTATTTGCTTATTTTTTCTCTTTTATTCATTTTCTTTTCTGTTTGATTTTGTAAAAAGGATTTTCAAACTCCACTTCAAATCTGTTTGATTTCAAATCTTCTCCGGAATTTTGTACAGTGAATCTTGTACTCAAATAAGTGTCAAACCTTTCTGGTTACAAAAACCAACTTGGGTCATTTGAAAAATAGAACAAAACCAAGCCATTATGTGATATAATAATTGGCATAACCCTGGTTTTAATTTATACTTTGTTTGGAAACTTTATTCAAGCTTTTGAAATCACTATGTTTGAATTCAAAACACTACTGAATGAATATTTGCACCTTACTCATTAGCAAGTAGCCCAAAGGCTAAAGTATTCATACATAAAATAATGAGCAATATATGCTCCTGTTTTTGAAATGAAACTGTAGGGGCCTCAACCTAGTAAGGTAGATTCCTCCTGTGTTTTACAATGCTAGTCCCTGGATCAATAGCTAGCATCCACAGTTAAGATGTAATATCAAGAAACAAAGGTCATAGTATAACTTTATAACCAGGAATAACATAAGTTTATTACATCAAACATAGCTCATTAGGCTATTACATTACATTGCAGCGGAATAACAATAAGCATGGGGTCCTTCATCTTCAAAGTGCCACAGGCAGATGTTGGTTGTAGACTTTGTAATCCTAATCAATCAATCTTCACTAAAATCAATCAAACCTGCAACATACAAGTTACAGCCACAAAGGGTCAATACATTTGAATTGTATTGGCAAGTGATACTATGGTAGTATAGTGGAGTCTAACATCTATATGCATTTGGCTAAGTGGAGTTGAGGCTTGCATTGCTCAAAATAGATTTTTCTTATCATTTTGAAAATACTATGTTTTTGCTTGACAAAATCATTTTTCTCAATCAAAGATTTCAAGATCCTTGTACCAAGCCATCTTTCCATCAATGATTGAAGAATTCAAACAACCCTTGTTCAAACCACAAGATTTTAATTTAGAAATTTGAATGATGAGATTCTTGATTGCTTCCATGTCTTGATGCTCAAATTGTCCTTTACCAGGGACATGGCTAAGTACTTAGATTTTACACTCTGCAGAGGTGGTGCACTTTACCCACAAGACTTGGTTTCCCAAGACAAAATCTTTCAGAAGCCTTCCCTTAGACCAAAATGGACGCGTTCCATCCTATCAAACACTACCACCAACTGTCCATATGGCTAAGTTCTTGCAACCTATATGATCATGGCAGAGCCCATATTGCCAAGTGGTTGCACTTGAAGCTTCTCAACATTTGACATCTCAAATCTCTTTGTTTCCTGGGTGGCCATCCACAAGTGAGATACACAAGCCAGGTCCATGGTCTTGTGTAACCACTCAACATAACCCAATCCTTCCATTTCCACCCAGGTGATTCATTAACTTAGTTGTTTTATTAAACAAAACCTAAGTCCTCAGACTTAGAATATTTTTCCATAGTGTGAATATATATTCCACCCATGTTTTCTATTAGCTAGGCTAAGCTTGGTAGTAGTAGGAAACTTAACTAAGGAAATCCTACTAAGGATTCATCTACTAGGTATTCCTATAGCAAGATCTATACTTAGCAAATCATGCAAGTTTTACTTAGCAAAATCACTAATGCATAATAAAAGTATTGGGATAGAAAGTATGAAGCATCACTTGCCTTTTTGGTAGGGAATGGTGGTTCACTCCTTGATCTTGCTAGTCTCACACTTCATTACAAATCAATCAAGCAAACACAAATTCAATTCACATTCCAAACCAAAGTCACTCAGCAATTTCACACACACAAAACAATGGAAACTAATTCATGCATGGGAGCATGCACAAGATAGTTTTATTTTGCAAAGGGGTCTCTATGGGGTTTCTAAACTTTGTAAGATCCAAATTGATCTTTTACCAAGGTGGCAAAGTCATTAGTTAGAGGGTTTTGTCCAAAAACTATTTTTAAATCCATTCATCATTTCATGTGGTGAAAAATGTTTTTATTAAGGCAAAACTCTTAAGTTGTTCACCAAATGAGTTGCTATTGCAAAACTTGGTGTTTTTAGGTCAGTAGGTTTGGTCCAAAACATTTCCTTGAAGTTTTCTTTTCATAAACATTTTTATAACAAAAACCATTCTTTTTATTTGGCTAGAAAATGGCTAAGTCAATTAATCTAACCTAAATCTTTCAAAAATCATTTTTAATACCAAGGGTTGGTTCCTAGGGTCAGTAAGGTCACAACAAACCATTTTGCAAAGGTTTTAATCCAAAAATCATTTTTAAACAATTTTTATACTTTAAACAAGCTCCCAAAAGTTTCTGCAAATTCAAACAAGCTAACAGATACTATTTGTCAAACTAAGGGCATGGTTGGCTAGGGCTTGTTCTCCTGAATCCAATGATATAAAATTTGCCAAATTTGGACGTGTGGATCAAAAGTTATAGGGTTTTCAAATTGCTACTTAAATCTGTTTTTCAAATTCTGTTTTAAAACAGATCCTGCCACACGTCGCTATCTCACTAGCTGATACCGGTTCAGTGAGGATCACGTTGCGAACCGTTGGATTTAAGTTGGGTCGTGCGGCACAGATTGCTCAATACCCCTTCGGTTAAGTGAATCTATCGTATCCGCCCGATCTAGATCGAACGGCTGCAATCACTCAGACCATCAACTGGCGGCGCTGCGGTGGCTAACGGCGGCGGAGCGGTCGGTCGACGACGGAGGCGACGCTACAGGGGGTGAGGGAGAAGGAGGAGTAGCTCACCGGGCTCAGGGGGTTACGGCGATGCTCGGGGAGGTGTTGGTCGGGCGAGGGGCGCTCGGGGTCTGCGGCAATTCCTCACCAGAGTGGAGGACGGCGTCGGGTGCGTCGGGTGGTCGTCGTGGACGTCGCTATGGATCACCCCAAGACAAGGCGAAGGCGTGGTTAGACGCGCAAGATCGAGACAGAGTCGTGTGCGAGAACTAGAAGAAGAGGGGCGACCGGAGTCTACCTGTGGAGCTCGTCGGAGAAGAAGGCAGACGCGGCGGCGTCGGGAGTTTGTCGTAGTCGGGGTTCTGGTGCACCCGCAGGCAAATGGGTGGTACGAGGAGGAAGGTCTGGGAGTGGGGAAGCTGCCAGGGTGCTCGGGGAGGCTCAGGGTGGTGTGGGCTGGTCGGATTTTGGCGAGGAAGGTCGTCGGAGACAGGGAAGTGTCTGGCAAAATTCTTCGGCCTGGGGGCGTGCTTGAGGGAGGGGTCAGAGGGGAACGAGAGAGGGCGTGCTGGCGTTTTATCGAGCTTGATTACTACGAGTTAAGGTGGCTGCGTTAAGGCGTATTGATGCCGCGATTCAATAGCCTGCAACGGTGGCGAAGGGAGGAAGAACCAGTCCGCGGGGTGGGGAAGAAGAGCAGTAGGGTGTGGGGTCCTTTGTCAGTGAGAAAAGGAGAGAAAGGGGGAGGTCCACATGTCAGTTGCTCCGAGGGTTCTTTCTACGGTGGAAAACGCTTCGCTGCGGTGGGGTGGGGATTGGGCTAGGTGGGCTGTTTGGGCCGGGGTAGTGGGTTGGGTCTGTTTTCTTATTTTTTTCTATCTGATTCCTTTTTCCTTTTCTAATTCTATTTTTCTGTTTTGAATTTTAAACAAACAAACAATGTTCACATCAATTCAAACAACACCCAAACTTTGTAAATTTGACTTAGTTCTGTTCAGTAGCCTGAACCTAATTCTAAAATCTATAATTTTTAAATAAGTAAAGTCCAATATTAATTAAATAGTTGTCCCTTACTAATTAATCAAATTAGGATTTGATTTATTTCAAACTCAATTTAAATCCATATATTTTCCAAAACCAAAATAGTGGGTTGTATTTGAAATAAGGTGTATCTAGAAAGCTTGGTTAAAATAATTAACCATTTTATTAAAGGTTCCATTTATTAATTAAATAAAATGAACCATGGTTTATTAATCAAATAGGGTTTGATTTTATTAATAAAATCTTTATTTGAACCTAAGTATTTTCAAAGTCAAATTAGTAGGTTTAATTTGGGAAGTATATAATATTTGGAAATTTGTTTTAAAACAAAATAACCTTTTATTTTGGTGTCCATTATTAATTAATATAATAGACTTTCATTATTAAATTCAATAGGATTTGTTTTATTGAGATATTTATTTTGAAATCCTAAAAATAAAACCAAAACACTTTAGTAGGTTTTATTTGAGAATATAAATATTTGGAAATTTATTTAAAGTAATTAAATAAGTTTTAGTGTTTTATTTAAAATGGGATAAGCCTTTATTTTAATAAAATTTGGATATTAAATCCTTATTATTTTATTTAAATAAACCTTTGCTATTTTTATTTAAAACAAAAATGTTTTAATTCCAAAGTTTGGCCAAGGTTTCATTTGGCTTACAAAATAATCTTTATCTATGAATTCATTCTTTTTCATTTGAAAATCAAAGCCTTTTATTTAAAGATTCAAAATAGTAATTTTAAAACATTTTAATTTCCTTTAATAAATGTTTATCTTTATAAATCCCTTTAGGATTTTATTTGATTCAAATTGGTTTGAGGTTCCATTTGAATTCAAAAAGTTTCTTCTGGCCCTAAAAATCAAACAAAGTTTTATTTCTATTCATTTATTTTTCACATTACAAGATTTGGAAAATCTTGGGATGTGACAGGCTACCACCCTTAAAATAAATCTCGTCCCGAGATTTGGGGAGGCTAGGGTTACAAGCAAGTTCAAAACAACTAGGGTACTACCACCCTTAAAAATTTTCAAACAAAAATTACATCTTGTCCTTCTTGGGATCCTGGGTAAAACTTCTCTAAGCAACAGTTGCATTTATGTCTTTACTTTCCATGCTTGACTCATGGGCCAAGGTTGAGTTCTTTCATAGACTGGTTTATCTTGTTCTTCATCTTTTCTGGACAATTGCTTGCATAGTGGCCTAGTTCCTTACATTTGAAACACATCACTTGGCTGATATCTTTCTTTTCCTTTGGTATCATTGCCTTTTGTTTGTTTCCTTGGTTCTTCTTGTTTTCTGGGCATTCATTGGCATAGTGTCCCATCTCTTTGCAATTGTAACATTGCTCTTGAGTAATATCCTTCTTGTTAGGGTTGGGGCATTTCTTCTTTTCTTGGGTCTCTCCAAAGCTAGGAGTTCTTCTAGTTCATGTTCTTCATAGGTGCGAGATCTTTCTCTCTTCTTGGGGCATTGATCTTCATGCTCCTTGGATGCATGATCTTTGTCTCTAAAAATATTGTTAGCTTGGGTTCCTTCTAGAATAGCATCTTTGTCATCCTTGCTGTCATTAGCTCTTTGGGAAAAGTTTTCTCTCTTGTTGATCATTTGAGTAACTAATCCTTGCAACATTTGGGATTGAAGTTTCAGAATCCTTTGTATGGCTGGGTCTAATCCATTGTTGTTGGCTAAAAACTGAGTTGTCTCTTGGCTCAACTGGTTTTGGGTTGCTATAAGTTCTCTCATGTTGTCCTCTTGGTTGTTGTTGGTGTCATCAACCTTGGAATCTTTTGAAGTAGTCATCTGTTTGGGTTGAAGGGAGATTAGAATAGGCAAGATATTCTTAAGGAAATATTTCTACTCACACACATCACAATTCACACAAACAATGTGCATGCAATCACAAACCAAACATTTCACTTAAACAAGGTTCAAGCACATACTTATTCAACAAAAATATTTTTGTTACACCACACAGGTTGGTGGTTTTTTTTGACTTAACTAAAATATGGTGGTCCATCTATATGGTTCACTTGAGATCTTTCCTTCCTTCTTGATTCTTCTTGTATGAAATCATGGTTTCCTTGAGAAAAACTCTTGGTTGCAAAACTTCAAAGTTGTTGATGGTTCCTTCTTATTTTGCATTCCCTCAGTCTCTAAATCTTGAGCAAGATTTCTTGTTTCACTTTTGGTCCTTGGTAGTTTCCAAGTTGGAGGTCCTTGGTGAACATGCTGAAGATGTTGAAGTCATTAGAGTTGAAGTTGTTGAAGAAGTCCTTTGCACATGGTGTAGTCTTTGGCCATGGGGTTGGTTTTTCCATCAAGTTGAAGTAGAAGAGATGTAGAGTTGAAACCAAAATGGTTGAGGAAAGAGTTTATAAGTGTTTTTGTAAATAAGTTTTTGGAACAAATACACTCCTATTTTTCTAAGGGTTTTTGTCCAATCCTAGGTTTACAAATCCTACAGGCAACACAATGCTCTGATACCATCTGTAGGGGCCTCAACCTTGTAAGGTAGATTCCTCCTGTGTTTTACAATGCTAGTCCCTGGATCAATAGCTAGCATCCACAGTTAAGATGTAATATCAAGAAACAAAGGTCATAGTATAACTTTATAACCAGGAATAACATAAGTTTATTACATCAAACATAGCTCATTAGGCTATTACATTACATTGCAGCGGAATAACAATAAGCATGGGGTCCTTCATCTTCAAAGTGCCACAGGCAGATGTTGGTTGTAGACTTTGTAATCCTAATCAATCAATCTTCACTAAAATTAATCAAACCTGCAACATACAAGTTACAGCCACAAAGGGTCAATACATTTGAATTGTATTGGCAAGTGATACTATGGTAGTATAGTGGAGTCTAACATCTATATGCATTTGGCTAAGTGGAGTTGAGGCTTGCATTGCTCAAAATAGATTTTTCTTATCATTTTGCAAATACTAAGTTTTTGCTTGACAAAATCATTTTTCTCAATCAAAGATTTCAAGATCCTTGTACCAAGCCATCTTTCCATCAATGATTGAAGAATTCAAACAACCCTTGTTCAAACCACAAGATTTTAATTTAGAAATTTGAATGATGAGATTCTTGATTGCTTCCATGTCTTGATGCTCAAATTGTCCTTTACCAGGGACATGGCTAAGTACTTAGATTTTACACTCTGCAGAGGTGGTGCACTTTACCCACAAGACTTGGTTTCCCAAGACAAAATCTTTCAGAAGCCTTCCCTTAGACCAAAATTGACGCGTTCCATCCTATCAAACACTACCACCAACTGTCCATATGGCTAAGTTCTTGCAACCTATATGATCATGGCAGAGCCCATATTGCCAAGTGGTTGCACTTGAAGCTTCTCAACATTTGACATCTCAAATCTCTTTGTTTCCTGGGTGGCCATCCACAAGTGAGATACACAAGCCAGGTCCATGGTCTTGTGTAACCACTCAACATAACCCAATCCTTCCATTTCCACCCAGGTGATTCATTAACTTAGTTGTTTTATTAAACAAAACCTAAGTCCTCAGACTTAGAATATTTTTCCATAGTGTGAATATATATTCCACCCATGTTTTCTATTAGCTAGGCTAAGCTTGGTAGTAGTAGGAAACTTAACTTAGGAAATCCTACTAAGGATTCATCTACTAGGTATTCCTATAGCAAGATCTATACTTAGCAAATCATGCAAGTTTTACTTAGCAAAATCACTAATGCATAATAAAAGTATTGGGATAGAAAGTATGAAGCATCACTTGCCTTTTTGGTAGGGAATGGTGGTTCACTCCTTGATCTTGCTAGTCTCACACTTCACTACAAATCAATCAAGCAAACACAAATTCAATTCACATTCCAAACCAAAGTCACTCAACAATTTCACACACACAAAACAATGGAAACTAATTCATGCATGGGAGCATGCACAAGATAGTTTTATTTTGAAAAGGGGTCTCTATGGGGTTTCTAAACTTTGTAAGATCCAAATTGATCTTTTACCAAGGTGGCAAAGTCATTAGTTAGAGGGTTTTGTCCAAAAACTATTTTTAAATCCATTCATCATTTCATGTGGTGAAAAATGTTTTTATTAAGGCAAAACTCTTAAGTTGTTCACCAAATGAGTTGCTATTGCAAAACTTGGTGTTTTTAGGTCAGTAGGTTTGGTCCAAAACATTTCCTTGACGTTTTCTTTTCATAAACATTTTTATAACAAAAACCATTCTTTTTATTTGGCTAGAAAATGGCTAAGTCAATTAATCTAACCTAAATCTTTCAAAAATCATTTTTAATACCAAGGGTTGGTTCCTAGGGTCAGTAAGGTCACAACAAACCATTTTGCAAAGGTTTTAATCCAAAAATCATTTTTAAACAATTTTTATACTCTAAACAAGCTCCCAAAAGTTTCTGCAAATTCAAACAAGCTAACAGATACTATTTGTCAAACTAAGGGCATGGTTGTCTAGGGCTTGTTCTCCTGAATCCAATGATATAAAATTTGCCAAATTTGGACGTGTGGATCAAAAGTTATAGGGTTTTCAAATTGCTACTTAAATCTATTTTTCAAATTCTGTTTTAAAACAGATCCTGCCACGCGTCGCTATCTCACTGGCTGATACCGGTTCAGTGAGGATCACGTTGCGAACCGTTGGATTTAAGTTGGGTCGTGCGGCACAGATTGCTCGATACCCCTTCGGTTAAGTGAATCTATCGTATCCGCCCGATCTAGATCGAACGGCTGCAATCACTCAGACCATCAACTGGCGGCGCTGCGGTGGCTAACGGCGGCGGAGCGGTCGGTCGACGACGGAGGCGACGCTACAGGGGGTGAGGGAGAAGGAGGAGTAGCTCACCGGGCTCAGGGGGTTACGGCGATGCTCGGGGAGGTGTTGGTCGGGCGAGGGGCGCTCGGGGTCTGCGGCAATTCCTCACCGGAGTGGAGGACGGCGTCGGGTGCGTCGGGTGGTCGTCGTGGACGTCGCTATGGATCACCCCAAGACAAGGCGAAGACGTGGTTAGACGCGCAAGATCGAGACAGATTCGTGTGCGAGAACTAGAAGAAGAGGGGCGACCGGAGTCTACCTGTGGAGCTCGTCGGAGAAGAAGGCAGACGCGGCGGCGTCGGGAGTTTGTCGTAGTCGGGGTTCTGGTGCACCCGCGGGCAAATGGGTGGTACGGGGAGGAAGGTCTGGGAGTGGGGAAGCTGCCAGGGTGCTCGGGGAGGCTCAGGGTGGTGTGGGCTGGTCGGATTTTGGCGAGGAAGGTCGTCGGAGACAGGGAAGTGTCTGGCAAAATTCTTCGGCCTGGGGGCGTGCTTGAGGGAGGGGTCAGAGGGGAACGAGAGAGGGCGTGCTGGCGTTTTATCGAGCTTGATTACTGCGAGTTAAGGTGGCTGCGTTAAGGCGTATTGATGCCGCGATTCAATAGCCTGCAACGGTGGCGAAGGGAGGAAGAACCAGTCCGCGGGGTGGGGAAGAAGAGCAGTAGGGTGTGGGGTCCTCTGTCAGTGAGAAAAGGAGAGAAAGGGGGAGGTCCACATGTCAGTTGCTCCGAGGGTTCTTTCTACGGTGGAAAACGCTTCGCTGCGGTGGGGTGGGGATTGGGCTAGGTGGGCTGTTTGGGCCGGGGTAGTGGGTTGGGTCTGTTTTCTTATTTTTTTCTGTCTGATTCCTTTTTCCTTTTCTAATTCTATTTTTCTGTTTTGAATTTTAAACAAACAAACAATGTTCACATCAATTCAAACAACACCCAAACTTTGTAAATTTGACTTAGTTCTGTTCAGTAGCCTGAACCTAATTCTAAAATCTATAATTTTTAAATAAATAAAGTCCAATATTAATTAAATAGTTATCCCTTACTAATTAATCAAATTAGGATTTGATTTATTTCAAACTCAATTTAAGTCCATATATTTTCCAAAACCAAAATAGTGGGTTGTATTTGAAATAAGGTGTATCTAGAAAGCTTGGTTAAAATAATTAACCATTTTATTAAAGGTTCCATTTATTAATTAAATAAAATGAACCATGGTTTATTAATCAAATAGGGTTTGATTTTATTAATAAAATCTTTATTTGAACCTAAGTATTTTCAAAGTCAAATTAGTAGGTTTAATTTGGGAAGTATATAATATTTGGAAATTTGTTTTAAAACAAAATAACCTTTTATTTTGGTGTCCATTATTAATTAATATAATAGACTTTCATTATTAAATTCAATAGGATTTGTTTTATTGAGATATTTATTTTGAAATCCTAAAAATAAAACCAAAACACTTTAGTAGGTTTTATTTGAGAATATAAATATTTGGAAATTTATTTAAAGTAATTAAATAAGTTTTAGTGTTTTATTTAAAATGGGATAAGCCTTTATTTTAATAAAATTTGGATATTAAATCCTTATTATTTTATTTAAATAAACCTTTGTTATTTTTATTTAAAACAAAAATGTTTTAATTCCAAAGTTTGGCCAAGGTTTCATTTGGCTTACAAAATAATCTTTATCTATGAATTCATTCTTTTTCATTTGAAAATCAAAGCCTTTTATTTAAAGATTCAAAATAGTAATTTTAAAACATTTTAATTTCCTTTAATAAATGTTTATCTTTATAAATCCCTTTAGGATTTTATTTGATTCAAATTGGTTTGAGGTTCCATTTGAATTCAAAAAGTTTCTTCTGGCCCTGAAAATCAAACAAAGTTTTATTTCTATTCATTTATTTTTCACATTACAAGATTTGGAAAATCTTGGGATGTGACAGAAACCCTAAATGATCATGGATGCATGGATGATATGCATGAGTTTGAAACATGATTTTAGGGATGTTACAAATATAACCCCCTTAAGGTGAATATCGCCCTCGAGATTCGGATTGGCTAGCAAATAGGTGAGGGTGGTCCTTCCGAAGATCATCTTCTCTTTCCCATGTTGCTTATTCTTCGGAATGATGGTTCCATTGAACTTTGCAGAACTTGATGGTCTTAGTCTGAGTAACTCTTTCTGCAGTCTCAATAATCCTGATAGGTTTCTCTTCATATGTGAGGTCACTTTCCAATTGAACCTCTTCCAAAGTATAGTATCCTTCAAAGAAGTTTCTTCCATTTCTGGATGACATTTCTTAAGCTGACTCACATGAAACACATTATGAACTGCTGACAAAGACTCTGGCAATTCAATCTCATAAGCAACTTCTCCTTTACGACTCAGAATCTTGAATGGTCCAACATATCTTGGGGCCAATTTTCCTTTGACTCCAAACCTCTTCACTCCACGGAGTGGTGACACTCTAAGATAAGCTCTATCACCTACTTCATAGGTGACTTCTCTATGCTTAGGATCTGCGTAGCTCTTCTGTCGGGACTGTGCTAACTTCAATCTGTCCTTAACCAGCTTGACTTTCTCTTCAGCCTCTTTGATTAGTTCTGGTCAGAACAAACTTCTTTCTCCCACACCATTCCATAGCAATGGGGTGGTACACTTTCTCCCATAGAGAAACTCAAATGGTGCCATCTCAATACTGGCTTGATAACTGTTATTATAGGAAAATTCTGCGTAAGGCAGACTTTCATCCCAACTGGCTCCATAGTCTAGGGCACATGCCCTCAACATATCTTCAAGAATCTGATTAGTCCTTTCTGTCTGTCCATCAGTCTGAGGATGAAAAGCGGTACTGAATTCCAACCTCATTACTAATGACTCATGTAGTTGCCTCCAAAAATGAGAAGTGAATTGGGTTCCTCTATCTGACACAATACTCTTGGGTACTCCATGTAGACATACAATTCTACTCATATAGATCTTGGCCAACTTAGCACTTGTGTAGGTTGTCTTTACGGGTATGAAATGAGCTACCTTAGTTAGGCGATCCACTACTACCCAAATAGAATCATATCCTGACCTGGTCCTTGGCAATCCGGTAATGAAATCCATACCAATCTTGTCCCACTTCCAATCAGGAATAGGTAGTGGTTGAAGCAATCCTGCTGGTTTCTGGTGTTCCGCCTTCACTCTAATACATACATCACACAAAGCAATATGTTCGGCGATGTCTTTCTTGAGATTATTCCACCAGAATCTTTCCTTCATATCCATGTACATTTTGGTGTTACCCGGATGAATGGAATATGGTGAGTTGTGTGCTTCTTGTAAAATCAGTTTCCGAAGCTCCGGATCTTGCGGAACACAGATACGTTTTCCATGCCATAAAGTACCATGTTCGTCTTCATGGAATCCTTTGGATTTTCCCTTGCCAGTCTTTTCCTTAATCTCTGCAATTTCCTTATCAGTCTTCTGGGCTTCTTTGATCTTGTCCAAAAAAGTGGGTCGAACGTCCAAAGACATGAGATGTCCTTCAGGAACAATCTCCAATCTGAGGTCTCTAAATTGGGCACACAGATCATCTGGCAATTCTCCCTTAGTAAGGCCATTCACAAAAACCTTACGGCTTAGAGCATCCGCTACAACATTTGCTTTACCAGGATGGTATTGCAAACTCAAATCATAGTCCTTGATAAGTTCTAGCCATCTTCTTTGTCTCATATTAATTTCTTTCTGGGTGAATATATACTTCAAACTTTTGTGATCTGTGAACACTTCACAACGCTTTCCCAAAAGATAGTGTCTCCATGTTTTGAGTGCATGGACAACAGAGGCTAAATCTAAATCATGAGTAGGGTAGTTTACTTCATGAGTTTTGAGTTGTCTCGAGGCATATGCCACAACTTTCCCTTCTTGCATAAGTACTGCACCTAATCCATGATGATATGCATCACAATACACTTGGAAATCTTTCTCCAAATCTGGCAAACACAAGACTGGTGCTGTCACGAGTCTCTTCTTCAATTCTTGAAAACTGAGTTCACAACCTTCAGACCAAGCAAATTTCTTGTCTTTCTTTAGCAATTCTGTCATAGGTTTTGCTACCTTGGAGAAATTCTCAATGAATCTTCTATAGTAACCTGCCAAGCCAAGGAAACTACGAACTTATTTCACTGACTTAGGTGCTTCCCATTCAGTCACAACTGAAACTTTAGCAGGATCAACTGCTACACCATCTCCCAACACTACGTGTCCAAGAAATCCAACTTCATTTAACCAAAATTCACACTTGCTGAATTTTGCATATAACTTATGCTCTCTAAGTTTATCAAGTATCAAACGTAGATGCCCTTCATGCTCTTCTTTGCTCTTGGAGTAGATTAAAATGTCGTCGATGAATACAACAACAAACTTATCAAGAAATTCCATGAACACCTTGTTCATCATATTCATGAAGTATGTTGGTGCATTGGTTAGACCAAAAGGCATCACGGTATACTCATACAATCCATACCTTGTGGTGAAAGTTGTCTTAGGTATGTCTTGTTCCCTTATCTTGAGTTGGAAATAACCTGACCGGAGATCAATCTTTGAGAACACACAAGCTCCTTCTAGCTGATCAAACAAGTCATTGATTCTAGGCAAAGGGTATTTGTTCTTGATAGTCACTTCATTGAGTGAACGGTAATCTATGCATAACCTTTGACTTCTATCTTTCTTTTCCACAAACAAAACTGGTGCTCCCCAAGATGAGGAACTTGGTTGGATAAAACCTTTCTGCAACTGTTCTCCAAGTTGCTTCTTGAGTTCTTTCAACTCATCAACAGACATCTTGTATGGTCTCTTTGCTATTGGTCCAGATCCTGGTAGAAAATCAATAAGAAATTCCACATCTCTATCAGGTGGCATTCCCGGTAATTCTTCCGAAAACACATCCGGATATTCACTCACAATTGGCACACTGTCTATGCTAACCCCCTTAAGAGAATTTAGCTTACTCCCTTTTGATTCAAAGTTAGACTTGAATCTAATCCGTTTCTTTTCCGGGGTTGTGAGTGCAACAGTACGATTAGCACAATCTAGTACTCCTTCATACTTAGCCATCCAATCCATTCCCAATATTACATCCAGTCCTTGGGAATCTAGGATTATCAGACTCACTGGAAACTTATGCTTTCCAAACTCTATCACTAGATCCCGGCATCCAAGACTTACTATCATATCTCCACCTGGAGAACTAACTTTTATTGGACACCCAATGTTTTTCAGTTGGAAACCCATTTCTATCAACAAATGCTTTTGATATGAATGAATGCGATGCTCCAGTATCAAAAAGAACAAGTTCTGGAATAGAATTGAGTTTGAACTTACCAGCAACAGCATCTGGCTCTTCATAGATTTCCTCCACATTGATGTGGTTCACTTGTCCCTTCTGAAAAGGGTTGGGCTTGTTGGGTCCTTCAACTTTCTTTTCTGGGCATTCATTTGCATAATGCCCCATCTTCTTGCACTTGAAACACTCAACCTGAATAATATCCTTCTTGACAGGCTGGCTTCCACTGCCACTTCCACTACCACTGTGGTGGCTCTTATATCCACCCTTGTGATTCTTGTACTTGTCATTGTCATGACTACGGTGATGCTTGTTGTCATGATGACGGTTGTGGTTGTGGTGCTTGTTGAATTTCCCATGCTTGTGGGATCCTGAGCTTCCACTATCATCATAATGGGAACGTTTGTAAGACGATCCCGAGCTGTGCTTGTCCGAGTGCTTTCTTTTCCTACTCTCAACTTGCTTCATTTTGTTCTCCAAAATAGCAGCCTTATCACAAAGAGACTCGTATGTGGGAACATAGGCCACAGCTAACTGCAGGTTCAGTTCATCATTCAACCCTTCAAGGAACTTTTCCTTCCTTTTAGCATCAGTGTCAACTTCATCCGGTGCATAACGCGCCAGATTGTTGAATTCTTCAATATATTCAGCCACGCTGCGGTGACGCTGCTTCAGGTTATGGAACTCTTTCTTCTTCAAACTCATCACTCCGGATGAGATGTGAGCAGTACGGAAACCATCTTCAAAGATAGCCCATGTCACATCTGTAATGGGAGTGGTGATCTGGAAGTTATCCCACCAAGTAGCTGCTGGTCCTTCCAACAAGTGAGCTGCAAATCTGACTTTCTCTTCATCAGTACATCCAACTGTTACCAAGTCCTTGTTCACAGAGCGTAGCCAATCATTGGCCACCATAGGATCAGTTTTTCCTGAGAACTTTGCTGGACTCAATCTCAAGAACCTGGTAAGCATGTCAAAACCCAGTGGGTTGTTGTTGTTGTTATTGTTGTTATTGTTGTTGTTCTGATTTTGGATGAACGTAGTCATCATTTGCATCAGCTGAGTCTGAGCTGTCATCATTTGCTGCATCTCAGGGGTGATGTTGTTGTTGTTGTTGGGGTTTGGATTGGCACGACGGGGAGACATCTGTGGTTTGTTCAATAGAGATAAGAATGAGATACCCATAGATGCTATCATGCACAATACATCACATAAACAATCACCAAGAATGCATCATAATAATAATAGTTCAACAACATAAATGACAAGTTTGCAAAGTAAACACACCAATAGCAAGCCATCCACATGTTGGATGGTCATTGCGACTCAATGAAAAGCATGATAAATAAATGATAAATGAGTAGTCATCACTACTCCTCGGCATCAACCTCCTCCTCAACAAAGATAAGACCTGCATTCTCCATAGCGGTCTTGTATTCCTCGACATTGGTGGTCAAGGTCTCTACTTTGGCTTTGAGAGCCCTCTTCTAAGAACGAAGCCTCTCAATCACAGCCTGCTGATGCTCGAGCTCGAAATCCTTGGCCTCCAGTTCTGCTGTCATGTCTCGAATCCTCTTGTTCCTATCTTGGACTCGCTTCTCTTGACTCTTGAACTTTCTGTCCTGACTCTCGAACTTGGCCTCCATCTCTTTGACTATCTCATCTTGCTCCGCGAAGAGCTTGTCCTTCTCACGAAGCTGCACCTGGAGTTCTTCATTCCTGAGCATGACGTTGGTCCTATCAGTGTCCACGTGCCTAAGGAGAACCTCTAAGTCCTGGAGGTATAGACGAATCGGCTCTGCTGTCTCCCTCGAAGTGTCCTCGAAGTTGATGGCCTCTCCATCCTCATCACGTCTACCAAAGGCGTGGAAGTGAGTACCTCTAACCTGTCGAGAGTGTCTCCCTAACAGACATCCAATCAAGTCCTGCATAACTACCTCTAGGCCTCTCTCCTTGTCATCGTGCATGAGCTTGAAGATGATAGCCTCCGTGATAGGCTCAGTCTGGCGTCCGGGCTGATTGACCTTGAAGCCCCAAAGGTCTTTCCTCTCAAACTTGGTGAGGGGAAGTACCATGATGGTAGGAAGAGGGAGATTGAGCAAACTAGTGAGCTGAATAATACGAGGACCAAAACGAGTTCCCTGGAACTCTTCAACAGTGCTGATGGTAACATTAGGCATCTATTTTAAGACAATTCACAAGACAAGGCATCACATGCATAACTTTGGAAATCAAATACACAAGTCATGGCATACATGAAACCATTACAAACATTCCAAGGTTCAACTTATTTCAAGCAACATTTTGGAAAATAAATGGTTAAGTGGTGGTCCAACTAACGAAGTACGTTACAATCCCAACTCACTTGCCAAGTTGGTTAACATGATATTTCTAGAGGAAATATGTCTATCTTGAGCACATGACTCTATTACTAAGTCTATAATGTCTCCTCTTAAGGTTTGGTTGGTAGCCTCCAATTCTTGGGTATGTTTATTTTCTTCCCTAAGGTCATTCTGGGTGTTAAGCATTCTGCACTTGATTCTATCACCAAGTTCTTTGATGGCCCTCCAAGCTACATCCCTTGCTGAATCAAAGAATGTGGTGTGCATCATTGTGTTGGTGACCATGCAGAATCCTGAGTCCTTGTGGTTGTCTTCCTTGTTTTTATACAAGTGAAGTTACACCCACCAGTACTCAACTCCTTCATCCATCACAGGAAAACCTTTGTACACAGCTGCACCATGTATTCCCATTGCAACCATGAGGTCCTTGAGAGCCTTGGGGAATTCTGTCTCACATTCCAAAGTCATTGTCATGAGTGGTCCCTTCCTTACGGCTTCGTTGATGGAGTTCATCTACAAATAGAGATAAGAAAGAAGTTTAGAAAAGTTTACGAGAAGAAAAGACAAGTGTGGAAGTTGTTGAAATTTTTTCCTTAGTGGTTTCCAATCCTAGGATCATAATCCTACAGGCAACACAGTGCTCTGATACCATCTGTAAGATCCCTCCTTTATAAAGGAAAAGGATCCCTGTGATTGCAATGCTAGTCCCTGGATCAATGCTAGCATCCACAGTTTAAGATGAAGTACACAGAAACAAAGGTCATTATTACAGTCATTCCAGAGACAACATAGTCTTTACAAATCCATGGCCACAGGCCTAGTACAAGAGTTTAAATAAGTAATAAGATAATAAGTCTTCATCTTCATGTGCCACAGGCAAGCATGTTGAGTGTAGACTCATGACTCCTAATCATCATCAGAGTAACCTGCAACATCACAAGTTACAGCCACAGTGGGTCAATACATTGGAATAGTATTGGCAAGTGATACTTTAGTAGAATATTGGTGGACTAGATACTATATGCAATTTGGCTAAGTGTAGCTTAGGCTTGCTTTGCTCAAAATAGGTTTTGCCTATTAGTTGAAAACTCTAATTTTTTCTTTGTCAAAAACTTTTCCCAAGGAACCACCAATAGACATTGGGGTCCTTCACCCTTGTTCAACCACAAGTTTTACTTAGAAATTGGGATGAGGAGATTCTTGATAGCTTCCATGTCTTGATGCTCAAGTTGTCCAATACCAGGGACATGGCTAAGTACTTAGATTCTTCCATCTACAGAGGTTGTGCACTTTCCCCACCAGACTTGATTTTCACCAAGACAGGACCTTTCAGAAGCCTTCCCTTAGACCAAATGGACGCGCTCCAACCTATCATCCCACTACCACCAACTGTCCAAATGGCTAAGTTATTGCAACCTATATGATCCAGGCAGAGCCCATATTGCCAAGTGGCTGCACTAGAAGCTTCTTAACATTTGTCCTCTCAAATCCCTTTGTTCCTGGGTGGCTTTCCACAAGTGAGATACACAAGGTAAACCATGGAAATGGGCCTTGTGTAACCACTCAACATAAACCATTCCTTCCATTCCACCCAGGTGTTTCATTCACTTAGTTGTTTTATTAAGTAAAACACAAGTCCAAAGACTTAGAAATATTTTATCATAGCATGAATAGTTGCACCACCCTTGGTTGCTACTAGATAGGCTAAGCATGGCATAGATAAACATCTTACTTAGGAATTTCTAGCAATTCTACAACTACTAGGATTTCCCAAGCATAGCATATAAGACCAAAATTTATCCATGCAAGTCTAGCAAAATATTTCTAATGCATATTTGAAAAACATAGGAATAAAGTCATGAAGCACCACTTGCCTTGGTAGTTTGGAGAGTAGCTACACTCCTCACAATCACAATCACTAGTTGCACCAAAATCTACACATAAAATCATACCAACAAATCACATACAAAATAAATACAAGCAAAAATATATGGATGCATGCAATATGATATGTGATGATTTTCTAAACTCAACAAGACAAGTGCACAGTACTGAGTCATAAACAAGTTCAAAACTTGCCCAACAAACTTTATTTGAACATTAAAACATTTCCTAAACATTTATAATATACAAAAATAGGCCTACACATGTTTCTGTAAATAAAACCATTTTAACAGAAGCAAATCATTAAACACATTGCATAAATGGAAAGGACTTTCTCTTCTGATTCCATTGATATAAAATTTGTCAAATTTGGACATGGGAATCAAAAGTTATAATTAAAACAAGTTTAAACATCTAATAGATTCAAATTCTGATTTTAAATCTAAACCCTAGCCACGCGTCATGTTCTGATTGGTGCGTACCCGTTTGCTCAGGATCACACACATAAGCCGTTAAATCTAACTTAATCTGCACGTCCTAGATCTATTCGTACCCCTTCGCTTAAGTGTTCTATCTAGCCCGTCAGATGTGGATCCAACGGTGCGCGATCAAGCGACAAAACTCTGGCGGCACTAGCGGCGGCGACTGATGGCGGCGGCTCTGTCTACGGTGGCGCGGTGGCTACAAGGGGTTCTGGGGTCGTCGGAGATGCTTACCAGACTCGCGGCGATGTACTGAAGCTCAACAGTGGCCGTGGGAGCTCGTCGGAGTAGAGGACAGCGTTGGGCTCGGGTGGACGGCGACGTTGGCGACGTTCTGATCCGCCCTAACACAAACGAAGGGCATCAGCGGGTGCACATCAATCAGGCGAACAGGTCAGTGTGTTTCAGAAACGGAGGGGAACAAGAGGCTCACCTAATTTAGTCGCTGGAGTTGGAGACGGCGTCGGGAAGTTGCGGTGCTTGATGGAGTCGACGACCTGGGGCAGTATAGGAGGAACCAAAGATGTCAGAAGGAGCGCAAGGATGTTGCGAAGCAGTTTGCATGAACCAGAGAGGAAGGGGCGCACGAAGCTCACCAGGATTGGTCGCCGGAGTGGGCTCTGTCTGCGGCGAGGTAAGGCCAAATACAGGCAGCCTGGTGGCGTCGCGTCTGTGCTAGGTGAGGGGAAATGAGCGGCAAGGGAAGGGGTTTATGTAGCCAGAGCGGGGGCGGAAATCTCTCGCCGTATCAATGCAATTTAAGCGCGGCATCACTGCGGGGAAATGGCAGCGGCGAGGTGGTCATCGGTGCTGATTGAGGACGAAGGGTGACGCGGCAGTGAGGCCCAGTCGTCAGCGAGAGAAAAGGCGTGGGGATGGGTCCAGGCTGTCAGCGACCTAGTGGGTGCGGGTGTGAGTAAAGAAAACGCTTCGCGGGGGGGGGGGGGGGGGTGGGTGCTGTTTGGCTAGTTGGGCTGGTTGGGCCAGATTTGACTGTTTGTTTATTTTTTTCTTTTATTCCTTTTCTTTTCTGTTTGATTTTCTAAAAAGGATTTTCAAACTCCATTTCTAATCCGTTTGATTTCAAATCTTCTCTAGACTTTTGTATAGTGAATCTTGTACTCAAATAAGTGTCAAACCTTTCTGGTTACAAAAACCAACTTGGGTCATTTGAAAAATAGAACAAAACCAAGCCATTATGTGATATAATAATTGGCATAACCCTGGTTTTAATTTATACTTTGTTTGGAAACTTTATTCAAGCTTTTGAAATCACTTATGTTTGAATTCAAAACACTACTGAATGAATATTTACTCATTAGCAAGTAGCCCAAAGGCTAAAGTATTCATACATAAAATAATGAGCAATATATGCTCCTGTTTTTGAAATGAAACCCTAAATGATCATGGATGCATGGATGATATGCATGAGTTTGAAACATGATTTTAGGGATGTTACAGTTGTGAAACAATTCCACACTCTTTCATGTGAGTGCTAAACTCGTAACTTAGATACTCACCTCCACGGTCGGACCGTAGAAATTTGATCTTTCTATTACGATGATTTTCCACTTCATTCTGAAATTCCTTGAACTTTTGAAAGGTTTCAGACTTGTGTTTCATCAAGTAGATATAACCATACCTACTCAAATCATCCGTGAAAGTAACAAAATAACGATATCCATCTCGCGCCGACACACTCATTGGACCACATACATCAGAATGTATGATTTCCAATAAATCTATCGCCCGTTCCATTGAACCGGAAAACGGCGTTCTAGTCATCTTGCCCATAAGGCATGGCTCACATGTATCAAATGATTCAAAATCAAGTGATTCCAAAAGTCCATCCGAATGGAGCTTCTTCATGCGTTTAACGCCAATATGACCTAGACGGCAGTGCCACATATATGCGGATATATCATCATTAAGTTTAATCCTTTTAGCATCAACATTATGAATATGTGTAACATTATCATTGAGATCTAATAGAAATAAACCATTCATCATCGGTGCATGACCATAAAAGATTTCATTCATATAAATGGAATAACCATTGTTCTCGGATTTAAATGAATAACCACTTCGCATCAAACATGATCCAGATACAATGTTCATGCTCAGTGCAGGCACCAGATAACAATTATTCAAGTTTATAACTAATCCCAACGGCAAATGGAGAGGCAGCGTTCCGACGGCGATCACATCAACGCTTGATCCATTGCCGACACGCATCTTGACCTCACCCCTTGCTAGCGGTCGCTTGTTCCGCAGCCCCTGATTCGAGTTACAAATATTAGCAACTGAACCGGTATCAAATACCCAGGTGCTACTGCGAGCACTAGTCAAGTACACATCAATAACATGTATATCATATATACCTTTGTTTGCCTTGCCGGCCTTCTTGTCTGCCAAATAATTGGGGCAGTTGCGCTTCCAGTGGCCAGTCCCCTTACAATAGTAGCACTCGGTATCAGACTTAGGTCCAACTCGGGGTTTCTTTTCAGGCACGGCAACAGGCTTGCCGCCCTTACTTCCCTTCCGTTTTCCCTTCTTGTATTTCTTGAAACCAGTGTTCCTATTGATCATCAACACTTGATGTTCCTTTTTTATCTCCACTTCTGCAGTTTTAAGCATTGACAGAAGCTCGGGGAGAGACTTCTTCATGCCTTGCATATTATAGTTCATCACAAAGCTCTTATAGCTAGGTGGCAGAGACTGCAGAACACGATGGATGCCTAAGTCAATGGGAATCGTTATTCCCAAGGACACAAGCTTATCGGCGTAACCCGACATCTTGAGTACATGCTCACTAACGGAGTTGTGCTCTTCCATCATGCAGCTAAAGAACTTTTCTGAAGCATTGTAGCTCTCTACAGCAGCATGTGTGTCAAAAATCATTTTCAACTCACCCATTGTATCAAATGCATTGTCGTTTTCGAAACGCTTTCGAAGTTCCGGCTCTAGCCCATACAATATGCCTCAATGAACTAAGTTGTGGTCCTCCTGACAAGTCTGATAGACATTCTTCTCCTCGTCAGGGGCATCCTCAAAAGTTGGGGGGCCTAGTGGCGCTTCTAGCACGTATTGCTTTTGTGCAGCAGAGAGGAGAATCCTCAAATTCATGGCCCATTCGGTAAAGTTGCTACCGTTCGTTGCTAGTTTCTCTTTCTCCATGAACACATTGAAATTAAAAGCAGGTGGTGCCATCTACAACAGAATTTGTAAAGTTTAGACTAAGTGTATGATAGATTGAGTTCAACTAATCCATATTACGAATGAACTCCCACTCAAAAACGACATCCCTCATGCCTTTTTGGTGATTACATGAACCAAATCCACTATACCAAGTCCGGTCATCACGTGAGTCGGTATAGCTTCAAAGGCGAGCATCAATGTAGAGGTCTCAACCTAATAAGGTAGATTCCTCCTGTGTTTTACAATGCTAGTCCCTGGATCAATAGCTAGCATCCACAGTTAAGATGTAATATCAAGATACAAAGGTCATAACATAACTTTATAACCAGGAATAACATAATTTTTATTACATCTTACATAGCTCATTTGGCTATTACATTACATTGCAGCGGAATAACTATAGTCATGGGTCCTTCATCTTCAAAGTGCCACAGGCAGATGTTGGTTGTAGACTTTGTAATCCTAATCAATCAATCTTCACTAAAATCAATCAAACCTGCAACATTACAAGTTACAGCCACAAGGGTCAATACATTTGAATTGTATTAGCAAGTTTCACTACTTTGTATATTATGAGTGGATCTTATCAATACATGCATATTTGGCTAAGTAGAGTTTAAGGCTTATTTGCATAAAGCAACATTTATCCTATCTTTTCAAAAATAGTTTTGGTCCTTTGTTCCAAGTTCCTTGAACTCCTTGGTAGAAACTCAAGTGTTCAAGTCCTTGTCAAAAATCTCTTGAGCTACTTGGTAACCCCAAGTGCAACAAGTTTTATCGAAATCTCATGAGTTCCTTGGTAACCCCAAGTACATCATGCTCTTGAGCACCTTGGTAACCCCAACTGCATCAAGCTTAACAAAATCTCTTTGAATTCCTTGGTACCCCCAAGTGCATCAAGTTTTTATATTGGAAGTTGGAATGTCGAGATCTCCCATAGTTCAAACTTTAGTTGCTCAGTATTGTCCATAACCGGGGACACGGCTAAGTACTTAGATTTTATTAACTTCTGCAGAAGGAGTACACTTTACCCACATGTCACAATCCCATCTTGTTGCCACCAGTGGCCTACTGGATTAGTGCTCACCAAGATGGAGTACTGGCAGATTGAGAATGTGACGAAGTCTTTCCAAAGGGTCCTCCCATACACCATTGCTAGCTTGCCTTCAGCACCCATGAAGCATTCCAGATCCCCATGTCCAGTTAACTGAAGACAGTGCATGGGTCTTCCCAATGTAGTTGACTAAGCCAGAGCCATAATAGCATGTGGTTGCACACGAAAGCCACAAATGGAGAAACATGTTCAATCTCTAAGTTTCCTAGGTGGTTTTCTTTTGGAGCACAACACAAAGTGAATCCCATAGACATGGTCCCTTTTGTTGCCACCTTCTCCAAAACTTAAAGTATCCTCCACCTAGGTGGTTCATTGAGTCCTTGTTTTATTATGTAAAACACAAGTCCTTTTCTCAACCTTTGTAAAATCTCAACATGTGTCTCTTTTCAAAATATAGCATGGCTAAGCATGTATCAACTACAATATTTCACTAAGAAGTGTATAGGGAATCCTATTAGGATTTAGCATAGCATAAGTATAAAATTTGTTTTCATGCATGTTTTCAAAATCCACTAAGTATAATGAAAATAGTAGGACTTTAGATGATAGTGTCACTTGACTTTTTGGTAGGGAATGGTGGTTCTCTCCTTGATCTTGCTAGTCTCACACTTTGCTAAATTCACTACAAGTCAATCAAGCAAAACACAAAATCAACTAACATTCCAAACCAAAGTCAAACAAACAATTTCACACTCACAAAGCAATGGAATCTAAGTCATGCATAATTATGCAAAGGATGGTTCTATTGCAAGGATGGTCTCTACTAGGTTTCTAAACTTTGGAAGGTCCAAATTGGTCATTTACCAAAATGGCAAAGTCATTAGTTAGAGGGTTTTGCCCAAAAATTATTTTAAAAATCCAATCAACATTTTATGTGGTGGAAAATGGTTTTATCAAATCAAAATCTTTAAGTTTCTCACCAAAAGTTTCTAACTCTCAAGACTTGGTGTTTTAGATCAGTAGCTTTGAATTATAACATTTTCCCAATAGTTTTTATTCCAAAATTCTTTTTCATAATAAAACCATTATCATTACTTAGCTAGATTTAGACTAATTCAATTAATCCATTCTAAATTTTTCCAATTTCATTTCCAAAACCATGGGTTGGTTCCTAGGGTCAGTAAGGTCACTACAAACCATTTTTCAAAAGATTTAATCCTAAAATCAATTTTAAACAATTTTTCTACTCTAAACAAGCTCACAAAAGAATCTGCAAAATCAAGCAAGCTAACAGATACTATTTTCTAAACTAAGGCCATGGTTGGCTAGGGCTTGCTTTCCTGAATCCATTGATATAAAATTTATAATTTTTGGACGTGTGGTTTGAAAGTTACAAAGGTTTGAAGTTTGCAAATAAATCTGATTTCAAATTTCTTTTAAACAGATCTAGTGCCACGCGTCAAGTTCTTACTGGACAATACCGGTTCGGTCGGATTGATCTCTCTGGATCATTGGATCTAAGTGGGATCGCATGGCACTGGTTGCTCGATACCCCTTCGCTCACTTTCTTTCCTAAACGTCAGATCCAAATCTAACGGTCCTAACTACTCTGACTATTAATCGGCGGCGCTGGCGGCGGCGCTCTGGCGGCAGCGCTCAGGCGAGGTGGTCGCCGGTGATACTGGACGCGAGGAAGAGAAGGAGAAGGCTCACCGTGATCGCAGGGTCGTGGGAAAGCTCGACGTGGTTGCGAGGAGGCGAGGGGCGTACTGGGGTGGAACTAATTGCTCGCCGGAGTTCCTGCTGGCGTCGGTTGCACGTGGTTGTGGTCGAAGTCGACTCTGTGGTTCACCCCGAAGCAAAACGAGGGCACGGTTAGAAGCGTAAGATCAAGGCA
Source organism: Avena sativa (assembly GCA_916181665.1). NCBI lineage: Eukaryota > Viridiplantae > Streptophyta > Magnoliopsida > Poales > Poaceae > Avena > Avena sativa. The sequence continues at coordinate 142,316,236 of OV702285.1, read as the reverse complement.
GAGCTGTGTGCGTGAACGAGAGGGCGCGGGGCGGTCGGAATCTACCTGTGGGGCTCGCCGGAGTTGAAGACAGACGGCGGTTGCTCACTGTCGACGACGGAGGTGACGCTACGGTGTGAGCTAGGACACGAGAATGATGGCATTAGTTGCGGAAGAAGTCATTGGTCTTAGGCGCATCATCGAAAAGAAGAGGGGCGGTCAGAACTTTACCAAGGGAGTCGCCAGAGAAATTGCAGACGGCGGCGTGAGTCGAGCTTGTCCTTGCCGACGCTGTGATGCTCGCGCGGATGAACGGGAGGCACAGTGAGGTGCGCCAGAGGCTGGGGATCATGTGAGCATGGTCGAGGAGGCTCAGGGTAACGACGGCTGGCCGGAATTGCTGGTGGAGTTCGCCGGAGCAGAGGGCGGTGCAGAGAAGAATTAGGGCGGCCTGGAGGCAGAGGGAAGGCGGTGTCTGGGGGAAATGGAAGAGAAGACGCAGGCGCTTAAATGGGCGTGATCGCTGCGAGGTTTAAGGCACGGAATTACTACGAATTGATCGCGGGGATTGAAGACAGCAACGGCAGCGAGGAGAGGGCGTGGTCATCGCGGGGTTGAAGACGATGAGCTGGCTGCGTGGGGTCGTCTCGTCAGCGAAAGAGGGGAAGGAGAAGTGGGTCCAGGCTGTTTGTGACTGAGTGGGTTCTTTCCGCGGTAAAGAAAAACGGTTCGCTCAGGTGGGTTCGGTTGGTCAGTGGGAAAAGAAACAAGGGGGAGGGTCCACTGGTCAGGGACTTAGCGGGTCAGAGTCTGGGTGCAAAACGTTTTCCTTCGGGGAGGGAGTACTGGGCTGTTTCTGGGCCTGTTGGGCTGGGCTGTCCTTTTCCTTATTTATTTTTTCTGTCTGCTTTCTTTTTCCTTTTCTATTTCTTTTTCTGTTTTGAATTTCAATCAATTAAACAAGCAATCAAACCATTCAAACAATTCAAACAAACAACTTTACACTTTGAATTTGGTTCTGTTTGTCAACATAATCCAAATCCAAAATAATATAATATTTAAGATCCCTTTATTAATTAAATAAAAGGGTCCTTTATTTATTTAATATGGTTTGATTTATTTAATAAAATCTTCATTTGAAATCCAAACACTTTCAAAACCAAATTAGTAGGTTTTATTTGAAAATATAAGATACTTGAAATACTTGTTTAAAATGAAATAACATTTTATTTTAGGGTCCAATACCAATTAAATGAATAAACCTTATTCATTTAATTCAAATAAGATTTGTTTTATTAGAATATTTATTTTTAAAATTAAAATAGTACCAAAGCCATTCAGTAGGTTTTATTTGGAAATAAAGAATATTTGGAAACTTGTTTAAAACAAAATAACATCTTTATTTTAGGATCCATTTAATAATTAAATAAAATGGACCTTAGTTATTAAATCAAATAGAATTTGTTTTATTAATATCTTTATTTTGAAAACTAAAATTAAAACCAAAAATACTTCAGTAGGTTTTATTAGAGAATATAAATTATTTGGAAAATAAATAAATAAGTTTTAGTGTTTCAATTAAAATGGTAAAACCTTTTATTTAAATAAAATTGGATATTAAATCCTTATTATTTTATTTTAGATAAACCTTTGTTATTTTTATTCAAAACAAAATGTTTTAATTCCAAAGTTTGGTCAAAGTTTAATTTGGCTTTATAAAATAATCTTTATTTATAAAACTTCTATTTCTTTGAAAACCAAATCCTTTTATTAAAAGATCTAAAATAGTTATTTTAATTATTTCTATTTTTCTTTAATACAAGTTTATCTTTTTAAATCCCTTTAGGATTTATTTGATTCCAATTGGTTTGAAGTTCCAATTGAATTCAAAAAGTTTCTTCTGGCTCTGAAAATCAAACAGTGTTTTATTTTATTCATTTATTTTCACATTACAAGATTTGGAAAATCTTGGGATGTGACAGGCTACCACCCTTAAAATAAATCTCGTCCCGAGATTTGGGGAGGCTAGGGTTACAAGCATGTTCCAAGACAACTAGGGTACTACCACCCTTAAAATTATTCAAACAAAAATTACATATTGTCCTTCTTGGGATCCTGGGAAATTTCTCTAAGCAAACATTTGTATGGAGTCCTTAATTTCCATGCTTGACTCATGGGCCAAGGTTGAGTTTCTCCATAGGCTTGTTCAACTTGTTCTTCATCTTTTCTGGACAGTTGCTTGCATAATGTCCTGGATTCTTGCTGTTGAAACAATGAATGTCTTTGAGTTCTTTACGTGGCTCTTGTGGACAAGTTGCTACATAGTGGCCTAACTCTTTGCAGTTGTTGCACCACACTTGGTCAATCTCTTTATTCTTCTTGTTCTCTGGGCATCCACTGGAGTAGTGTCCCATTTCCTTACATTTACGACATTGTGCAAGGCTCATGTCTTGCTTTTGTTTCTTAAGTTTCTTTAGTCCTTTGAATTGGGTTGTCTTGTTTGGAGGTATAAGTGGTCCTTTTCCTTTGGTAGACTTGGATCCTTCTTGTTTCCTTTGTTCCACCATGGAGTAAATAGGACATTGGTTAGGAATATGATCACTTCCTTCACATAGGTAGCAAGTAGCTTGAGAGGTAGGACATTGTCCAATAGGATGTTCTTCTTCACAATTGGGGCATTGTCCTTCATGCTCCTTGGAAGTATGATCCTTGTCTCCACAAATAATGCAAGCTGGGGCTCCATCTAGGATAACATTCTTGCCATCCTTGTTATCATACACTCCTTTGGGATAGTTTTCTTCCATGCTGATCATTTGATTAGTCACCTTGAGCATCAGTTGGGATTGTTTTTCCAAAAACTTTTGCAGTGTTGGATCTTTATCACTATTGTTGGCTATGAACTGAGCTGTTAGTTGGTTTAACTGGTGTTGGGTTGCTATGAGCTCTTTCATGCTGTCAGCTTGGTTGGTGTTGGTTTCATCAACCTTGGAGTCTTTTGGAGTAGTCATCTGTTTGGGTTGAAGGGAGGTTAGAATAGGCAAGATATTTCTAAGGACTCAATTCTAATCACACACATCATATTTCACACAAGCAATGTGCATGCAATCACAAACCAAACATTTCACTCAAACAAGGTTCAAGCACATACTTATTCAACAAAATATTTTTGTTACAACACATAAGTCAGTGGTTTTGTCTTAACTAAAATATGGTGGTCCATCTACATGGTTCACTTGTGATCCTTCCTTCCTTCATGATTTTTCTTGTATGAGATCATGGTTTCCTTGAGAAAAACTCTTGGTTGCAAGACTTCAAAGTTGTTGATGGCTCCTTCTTATTTTGCACTCCCTCAGTCTCTAATTCTTGTGCAAGAGTTCCTTGTCTCACTTGTAGTCCTTAGTAGTTTCCAAGTTGTAAATCCTTGGTGAACATGCTGAAGATGTTGAAGTCATTAGAGTTGAAGATGTTGAAGTCATTAGAGTTGAAGATGTTGAAGTCATTAGAGTTGAAGATGTTGAAGTCATTAGAGTTGAAGAAGTTGAAGAAGTCCTTTGCACATGGTGTAGTCTTTGGCCATGGGGTAGGTTTTGTCCATCAAGTTGAAGTAGAAGAGATGTAGAGTTGAAACCAAAATGGTTGAGGAAAGGGTTTACAAGTGTTTTTGTAAATAAGTTTTTGGAACAAATACACTCCTATTTTTCTAAGGGTTTTTGTCCAATCCTAGGTTTACAAATCCTACAGGCAACACAATGCTCCGATACCATCTGTAGAGGTCTCAACCTAATAAGGTAGATTCCTCCTGTGTTTTACAATGCTAGTCCCTGGATCAATAGCTAGCATCCACAGTTAACATGTAATATCAAGATACAAAGGTCATAACATAACTTTATAACCAGGAATAACATAATTTTTATTACATCTTACATAGCTCATTTGGCTATTACATTACATTGCAGCGGAATAACTATAGTCATGGGTCCTTCATCTTCAAAGTGCCACAGGTAGATGTTGGTTGTAGACTTTGTAATCCTAATCAATCAATCTTCACTAAAATCAATCAAACCTGCAACATTACAAGTTATAGCCACAAGGGTCAATACATTTGAATTGTATTGGCAAGTTTCACTACTTTGTATATTATGAGTGGATCTTATCAATACATGCATATTTGGCTAAGTAGAGTTTAAGGCTTATTTGCATAAAGCAACATTTATCCTATATTTTCAAAAATAGTTTTGCTCCTTTGTCAAATCTCTTGTCCAAGTTCCTTGAACTCCTTGGTAGAAACTCAAGTGTTCAAGTCCTTGTCAAAAATTTCTTGAGCTACTTGGTAACCCCAAGTGCAACAAGTTTTATCGAAATATCATGAGTTCCTTGGTAACCCCAAGTACATCATGCTCTTGAGCACCTTGGTAACCCCAAGTGCATCAAGCTTAACAAAATCTCTTTGAATTCCTTGGTACCCCCAAGTGCATCAAGTTTTTATATTGGAAGTTGGAATGTCGAGATCTCCCATAGTTCAAACTTTAGTTGCTCAGTATTGTCCATAACCGGGGACACGGCTAAGTACTTAGATTTTATTAACTTCTGCAGAAGGAGTACACTTTACCCACATGTCACAATCCCATCTTGTTGCCACCAGTGGCCTACTGGATTAGTGCTCACCAAGATGGAGTACTGGCAGATTGAGAATGTGACGAAGTCTTTCCAAAGGGTCCTCCCATACACCATTGCTAGCTTGCCTTCAGCACCCATGAAGCATTCCAGATCCCCATGTCCAGTTAACTGAAGACAGTGCATGGGTCTTCCCAATGTAGTTGACTAAGCCAGAGCCATAATAGCATGTGGTTGCACACGAAAGCCACAAATGGAGAAACATGTTCAATCTCTAAGTTTCCTAGGTGGTTTTCTTTTGGAGCACAACACAAAGTGAATCCCATAGACATGGTCCCTTTTGTTGACACCTTCTCCAAAACTTAAAGTATCCTCCACCTAGGTGGTTCATTGAGTCCTTGTTTTATTATGTAAAACACAAGTCCTTTTCTCAACCTTTGTAAAATCTCAACATGTGTCTCTTTTCAAAATATAGCATGGCTAAGCATGTATCAACTACAATATTTCACTAAGAAGTGTATAGGGAATCCTATTAGGATTTAGCATAGCATAAGTATAAAATTTGTTTTCATGCATGTTTTCAAAATCCACTAAGTATAATGAAAATAGTAGGACTTTAGATGATAGTGTCACTTGCCTTTTTGGTAGGGAATGGTGGTTCTCTCCTTGATCTTGCTAGTCTCACACTTTGCTAAATTCACTACAAGTCAATCAAGCAAAACACAAAATCAACTAACGTTCCAAACCAAAGTCAAACAAACAATTTCACACTCACAAAGCAATGGAATCTAAGTCATGCATAATTATGCAAAGGATGGTTCTATTGCAAGGATGGTCTCTACTAGGTTTCTAAACTTTGGAAGGTCCAAATTGGTCATTTACCAAAATGCAAAGTCATTAGTTAGAGGGTTTTGCCCAAAAATTATTTTAAAAATCCAATCAACATTTTATGTGGTGGAAAATGGTTTTATCAAATCAAAATCTTTAAGTTTCTCACCAAAAGTTTCTAACTCTCAATACTTGGTGTTTTAGATCAGTAGCTTTGAATTATAACATTTTCCCAATAGTTTTTATTCCAAAATTCTTTTTCATAATAAAACCATTATCATTACTTAGCTAGATTTAGACTAATTCAATTAATCCATTCTAAATTTTTCCAATTTCATTTCCAAAACCATGGGTTGGTTCCTAGGGTCAGTAAGGTCACTACAAACCATTTTGCAAAAGATTTAATCCTAAAATCAATTTTAAACATTTTTTCTACTCTAAACAACTCACAAAAGAATCTGCAAAATCAAGCAAGCTAACAGATACTATTTTCTAAACTAAGGCCATGGTTGGCTAGGGCTTGCTTTCCTAAATCAATTGATATAAAATTTATAATTTTTGGACGTGTGGTTTGAAAGTTACAAAGGTTTGAAGTTTGCAAATAAATTTGTTTTCAAATTTCTTTTAAACAGATCTAGTGCCACGCGTCAAGTTCTTACTGGACAATACCGGTTCGGTCGGATTGATCTCTCTGGATCGTTGGATCTAAGTGGGATCGCACGGCACTGGTTGCTCGATACCCCTTCGCTCACTTTCTTTCCTAAACGTCAGATCCAAATCTAACGGTCCTAACTACTCTGACTATTAATCGGCGGCGCTGGCGGTGGCGCTCTGGCGGCAGCGCTCAGGCGAGGTGGTCGCCGGTGATACTGGACGCGAGGAAGAGAAGGAGAAGGCTCACCGTGATCGCAGGGTCGTGGGAAAGCTCGACGTGGTTGCGAGGAGGCGAGGGGCGTACTGGGGTGGAACTAATTGCTCGCCGGAGTTCCTGCTGGCGTCGGTTGCGCGTGGTCGTGGCCGAAGTCGACTCTGTGGTTCACCCCGAAGCAAAACGAGGGCACGGTTAGAAGCGTAGGATCAAGGCAGAGCTGTTTGCGTGAATGAGTGGGCGCGGGGCGGTCGGAATCTACCTGTGGGGCTCGCCGGAGTTGAAGACAGACGGCGGTTGCTCACTGTCGACGACGGAGGTGACGCTACGGTGTGAGCTAGGACACGAGAATGATGGCATTAGTTGCGGAAGAAGTCATTGGTCTTAGGCGCATCATCGAAAAGAAGAGGGGCGGTCAGAACTTTACCAAGGGAGTCGCCGGAGAAATTGCAGACGGCGGCGTGAGTCGAGCTTGTCCTTGCCGACGCTGTGATGCTCGCGCGGATGAACGGGAGGCACAGTGAGGTGCGCCAGAGGCTGGGGATCATGTGAGCATGGTCGAGGAGGCTCAGGGTAACGTCGGCTGGCCGGAATTGCTGGTGGAGTTCGCCGGAGCAGAGGGCGGTGCAGAGAAGAATTAGGGCGGCCTGGAGGCAGAGGGAAGGCGGTGTCTGGGGGAAATGGAAGAGAAGACGCAGGCGCTTAAATGGGCGTGATCGCTGCGAGGTTTAAGGCACGGAATTACTGCGAATTGATCGCGGGGATTGAAGAAAGCAACGGCAGCGAGGAGAGGGCATGGTCATCGCGGGGTTGAAGACGATGAGCTGGCTGCGTGGGGTCGTCTCGTCAGCGAAAGAGGGGAAGAAGTGGGTCCAGGCTGTTTGTGACTGAGTGCGTTCTTTCCGCGGTAAAGAAAAACGGTTCGCTCAGGTGGGGTTGGTTGGTCAGTGGGAATAGAAACAAGGGGGAGGGTCCACTGGTCAAGGACTTAGCGGGTCAGAGTCTGGGTGCAAAACGTTTTCCTTCGGGGAGGGAGTACTGGGCTGTTTCTAGGCCTGTTGGGCTGGGCTGTCCTTTTCCTTATTTATTTTTTTCTGTCTTCTTTCTTTTTCCTTTTCTATTTCTTTTTCTGTTTTGAATTTCAATCAATTAAACAAGCAATCAAACCATTCAAACAATTCAAACAAACAACTTTACACTTTGAATTTGGTTCTGTTTGTCAACATAATCCAAATCCAAAATAATATAATATTTAAGATCCCTTTATTAATTAAATAAAAGGGTCCTTTATTTATTTAATATGGTTTGATTTATTTAATAAAATCTTCATTTGAAATCCAAACACTTTCAAAACCAAATCAGTAGGTTTTATTTGAAAATATAAGATACTTGAAATACTTGTTTAAAATGAAATAACATTTTATTTTAGGGTCCAATACCAATTAAATGAATAAACCTTATTCATTTAATTCAAATAAGATTTGTTTTATTAGAATATTTATTTTTAAAATTAAAATAGTACCAAAGCCATTCAGTAGGTTTTATTTGGAAATAAAGAATATTTGGAAACTTGTTTAAAACAAAATAACATCTTTATTTTAGGATCCAATTAATAATTAAATAAAATGGACCTTAGTTATTAAATCAAATAGAATTTGTTTTATTAATATCTTTATTTTGAAAACTAAAATTAAAACCAAAAATACTTCAGTAGGTTTTATTAGAGAATATAAATTATTTGGAAAATAAATAAATAAGTTTTAGTGTTTCAATTAAAATGGTAAAACCTTTTATTTAAATAAAATTGGATATTAAATCCTTATTATTTTATTTTAGATAAACCTTTGTTATTTTTATTCAAAACAAAATGTTTTAATTCCAAAGTTTGGTCAAAGTTTAATTTGGCTTTATAAAATAATCTTTATTTATAAAACTTCTATTTCTTTGAAAACCAAATCCTTTTATTAAAAGATCTAAAGTAGTTATTTTAATTATTTCTATTTTTCTTTAATACAAGTTTATCTTTTTAAATCCCTTTAGGATTTATTTGATTCCAATTGGTTTGAAGTTCCAATTGAATTCAAAAAGTTTCTTCTGGCTCTGAAAATCAAACAGTGTTTTATTTTATTCATTTATTTTCACATTACAAGATTTGGAAAATCTTGGGATGTGACAATCAAATGGGCATCATATCAACTATATGACTCATGCTTAACCTTTCGGTCCGTGTTCCGAGGCCATTTCTGTACATGCTAGGCTCGCCAAGTTAGAACCTTAGTATTCGCGTGTGTAACTGTTTTACACCTGAAATATGGTCGTGGATCCAAGAACACCCGATCATCACGTGATGTCTTGGAGCGACGAAACATAATCGGTGCATACTAAAGGAAGAACACATTCTTATCTTGATATTTAAATGAGGGATCATCTTATTATGCTAACAAAGCTCTAAACAAGCAATATAAGATGCTATCAAACATCACATGTTTATTAGTGAAATGTTATGGTTCCCGCAGATGATCTCTATCATGTGCATCGTGGTATGATCACTATCATACCTATATGTGTAAATCCAAGGTATATGGAGTTTACACGCTATGTGTGTTGTAAGAGTATCATCTCATACTTCTACTTACAACATCACCATATCATAACACTAGCCCAGCAACAATCTAAACTAGACGCCTCTAATTTATCCATTGCAAGTTTTACGTGGCTTAGGGCTTTCGAGATAGAACCGTTCTTACCTACGAACATGAACCACAACGAGGATAACCAAATTGTTGACAACTCGTTGCAAAATAGATATTGACTATAGTAGGAGAGACAGACACCCGCTAGCCACTTATGCAAACTAGTTGCATGTCAAGCGTGGAACAAGTCTCATGTGCGAGGACATGTAAAGTTTGTCCGGGCCGCTTCATCCCACCATGCCACCAATATCCAAAATTACAACAAAGGAGAAACAACATGATCATCATCTCCCACATACTCATATGTGTACTACCCGTGTAAAGCATCTACGCATAGATCCGGCTCTGATACCACTGTAGGGTTCGCAGCATAGAAAACAAAAATTTTCCTATGATGTGAACTATGTACCAAGATCTATCTATTAGATACAAACAACGGGCGGATGTATATCCGTAGAGAACATACCCTTGAAGACCGACAAAGCTTAACAAGTTCAACTCGTGGTTGATGTAGACGATCTCTTGCCGACCTCAAGATCGAGAGGAAGTCCTAGCGCCGCAACTCAGCAGCGCATCCGTGCTCGCACGCACGTTCGAGGCACCGAGCAACCTCCGCCTCCTCGCTCCAGCGATGCAGCGGAAGCACAACTCTTTCTTGCCGAATAGCCACCGGGAACATGTATCTCGCTAGTCCGAGACCATGGGGATAAATTCTAGAGGGGGAGAGAGATCCTTCATGAGGAGGTGTGAGTGAGAAGTGAGAGGAGGGGCTCCTTTTATAGGAGGAGGGGGGCACCCAAGGGGGTGGCCACCGGCCATGGGGGCTGCCCCCTCCCCTCCTTCATTCATGTGGGTGGACACTCCACTCACAAAAATCCATTCATATGCCTCCACTCAAAATCCCACTCAAACTTGCCATTAAATTTCCACCAAATTTAATGCAAACTCTCATTAAATAAAACTCATTTATTTTATTCAGAATTTTTTCAATTACTTTAATGACAAACATTCACAAATAACCCCTTGCTAGAATTCTATTTCACATGCATAACCACTTTATGCAATTTCACCCGAAAACCTGTTTCGGTATCTAGTGAAATAAATTCCTGCGCTTGTTCATTCTTTCGGCATGAAACTTTTGCTCTAATTGGATGTCGGTGTCTCTTAAGTGTGTCACCCTACGGTTCGTGAATAATCAGAAGCGGGATCGAGACCCCTCTCGGATCAATAATCAGAAGCGGGATCTGGAGACCCATACTGACTCCCACACATTCAACGATGACTTTCTTGTGATCGTCGGAACCTTTTACGCTAGTATCTTAATCCCTTTGTTTCACGATATATTACATGTCCGAGATTCGATCATCGGTATCTCCATACCTAGTTTGATCTCGTTACTGACATGCACCCTTTTCTCGTTCCCGTGATACACCATTCTAGTGATCAAATCACTTGCTTGCAAGATAATCAATGTGATATCACCGAGAGGGCCCAGAGTATATCTATCCGTCATCGGGATGAACAAATTCCACTCTCGATCCATGAGCCTCAACATAACACTTTATTAGTTCTGAATCCATCTTTATAATCACCCTGTTACGGTGTGACGTTTGATGTTATCAAGAAACTCTTCCGGTGTTAGTGATTGACATGATCTCATGGTCTAAGGATTAGGATCACTTCGTAAGTTGTTATAGCAATATAAACTCAATGACTTTGATCATAATGCTATACTTCGGATGAATGTTCATCACACCATTACACTAATGTTGTGATCCTATTATTAACAACATCCAATGTCCATGATCAGAAAACCTTGATCATCTTGTTAATCAACGAGCTAGTTTATGAGAGAGGCATAACTAGGAACTTTCTGTTTGTTTATTAAACACACATGTATTAATGTTTCCGTATTAATACAATTATAGCATGCAAAATAAACGTCTATCATATACTTGGAATACACATAATAAACACTTTATTATTGCCTCTCGGGGCATATTCCCTTCACTTTGTTTCTTGATATTACATCTTAAACTATGGATGCTAGCTACTGATCCAGGGACTAGCATTGTAAACATAGGGATCTCTACCTTATCAGGTTGGGACCTCTACATAAATACTTCAAAATTTATGCTCCCACTAGAACCAACACCCCTTCGATGGTTGCTTAGTGATTCAGGATCCTAAATAAGAAAGTCGGCTAGTGAGCTTTAGCATCACCGCTAGCCACCAAGTGATCTAGGTATACAACTCCTTGTCAATGGCATCTCATACGACTCTTGTTGGTCGGGTGGCATCACATGCCCCGGCTCCCATACGACTTTTCCCCGAGCCCCACAACCTTTGTGATAGACCCGTCTAGCTTACCGAGTGTTTTCGCAGTAAGAGTCCGACTCGAACCCACCTAGTCGGAAATAATTGGCAGCACCTCAATTTTATGAGCCCACTACCAAAAATGTCTGACTTGTGATGGTGCAAACACTGGCGGGAAAACTGACTAGACCTTCTTCGAGGGATTATATTTTACCGACTATCTAATAGCGGTAAAACAGACATATATCAATAACACATAATAAAGCAATTATAATGTGAAATGGTTAGATTCTCTTCATGGCGATCTCCATCTCCACAAAGCATGTAATCTGACTCGTGCCAACTCTTTTCACTTGCCGTCTTACACCATGTTGCCGACATGTACATTGACTTGCACATCATTCGGATTCTCCAAATAGCTACACTAGCTTAGTAAAGTAAATTACATAGAGAATCCGACACATAGGTCGTTATACAAAAAAAATGACAGCATCTAGGGTCCAGCTGGCTAACAAAACCATGATTCGCAGATCATGTATGGATTACACACATACATCACATGCACATGAACCATACCATTCACAACTTCCTGCAAAAACAAGTTATTCATAGATATGCTATCTACCGACGTTATGAAGCTCGCAACGACACCTAAGGCGCTACAACATGGCGAAGCCGGCGGTCCCAAGACAGCACATATATCCAATCTACAGCTAACCGCATATCACATATGCGCGATATCGAGCCTAAAACCAGAAGCTATCACTCTAGTACCACTGTTGGGCCACACAGATATAAAAGAAAACTTTTTCCTCTAATGTGGTGATCCCAAGATTTAGCTGAGGTAGAAGGCCACGAGGATTACCACTAGATGCATAGTTGCAGATTATTGATGAAGAGCGTCAGTTGATGCAGTGCAGTCCTTATGATCAGATCGTCCTAGTGCTGATCGTACAACACCTCTGCTGGTATCCACACATACAAGGAGGAGCACCATCGGCGAACTGCTAGGTTCGTAACAACGGAAGGACTGCTGTGGAGCTAGGGTTTCCACCATGGAATGACCTAACCTATCAACCCTTCTGGGTTACTGCGCCCCACTATATATAGGGAGTGAACATGGGCTCCACTCACTTGTTGCCCATTCACTAAAGCCCATATAATATTAGTCCCTATGAGTCCGACTCACTGTCTTAGTCCAAATCCGGATCGGGTCCAACCCAACCAGATTTCCGATTCAGATCTAATCCAAACTTGCTCCCGCTCTTAAGTGTGTGACCTCGCAGGCTCATGGCTACTTGGACACGATTCGAGTCCGATTCTCAATCAATTAGTCGGTAGCGGCTCCTAGCAAAACGTGCCGACTCCCAAGTACCAAAGAGTTATGACGACTTCCCTTTCCAATGCGACTTACGTCCGAGTCCCTTTTGCCTCACGATATGCCTTGTCAGACTATAGGCGAATACTTGTCATCCCTTAAATAGTCTGACTCTATTCTCGATCCGACATAAGTGATTCATCCGACTAACCCTTAGTCGATCGCCTCGGTTAACACTTAACCTAGTCGTGCATGGCCATGCTTTCTGAATCATATCATCCGAGAGGGCCCGAAGAATATCTCTACAAGTGGAGGGGCAAAATCCCATCTTGGTTATTCACATCATGCAGCTTGATTCTTAGTCGACCTGAACTCTGCCTTTATAACTACCCAGTTACGGATCACCGTTTGACAGAACCTAAGTCGGTGATCCTCAACTCGGACTATGCAACAACCTCAGGTCTAAGGATTACACTGATTGAGATATACAAATGACAACTTGTTCGTTGTACCTCAATATGGGTCAATCCGACTCGCTAAACTCTTTAGCCGAATCTATGTAAGTCGGAATAGAATCTCCATGCCCATGACAAGTGGAACCGAGTCATCAAACCGGCTTTCACATTGGTCTAAGTTGTTTGTCCAGCACAACCTCAATGACCAAGGACATTTAGTACAAACAACATGAATGTATAGTTCCACAACCGAATCACATATTCAATAATACACATCAGATGTTTATACAAGGATAACTTTATATCTTTATGAATACAATGGGAAATATCATCATACATGATTGCCTCTAGGGCATATTCCCAACAATATTTCTCCGTCATCGAGATGGACAAATTACACTCTTGATCCATGAGCCTCAACATAACACCTTCGTAGCACTGAACCCATCTTCATAGTCACCCTGTTACGGTGTGACGTTTGATGTTATCAAGATACTCTTCTAGTGTTAGTGATTGACATGATATCATGGTCTAAGGATTAGGATTACTTCATATGATGTTATAGTAATATAAACACAATGACTTTGATCATAATGCTATACTTTGGATGAATGTTCATCATACCATTCCAATAATGTTGTGACCTTATTATTAACAACATCCAATGTCCATGATCAGGAAACCTTTGATCATCTTGTTAATCAACGAGCTATTTTAGAAGAGAGGCATAACTTGGAACTTTCTATTTGTTTATTAAACACACATGTATTAACGTTCCGTATTAATACAATTATAGCATGCAAAATAAACATTTATCATAAACAAGGAATAAGATAATAACCACTTTATTATTGCCTCTTGGGCATATTCCCTTTAGTCTCCCACTTGCACTAGAGACAATAATCTAGTTTGAAAACTTTGCATATTGAACACCTATGGCTTTCTGGTGTTGCATATACGCAATTGCTAGTGATTAACATAATCTCCAGATCTAGTACTTTCAGGTTCGTGTGCATTTGCATGTCTTTGCGTCTCCACGCATCACTCATTCTCTAATGAGATGGCATTATATAAATTTGGTCATTTGGTGAGACCTTTAGTTCCTTGGAGTTAAATCATGTCGATACTATTGTCATACAATATATCTTTAGTGTTAGCCCATTGTGAACCACACCTTAGTTTGATAACAAACTAGTTGACACAAATGCCCTCCTTTGCTGCTACTATAGCAGGCATATACTTAGCCTTTTTGTTGTAGTATTCGTTATAATGTCTTAACTTTGGAATCCATCCAAATCCATCATGTAATCTCCTTTCCATTATATTGTGCCACCCAAAGTTTAAATTGAGATAAACTTAATTTTTATCTTGTGACAGAACTAGTGTCATTTTATAATGAACTATTTGTCTCTTATACAAATAGAATATATTATTAATTCTTCCAAAATATTATAAGAATGTCCTTACTATCGTCCAATGATCATCTTATGATTCATTCTGGTATATGCTCATAACACTCAGAGAATAGGACATATCTAGATGTGTACATATCACGGCATGATTGATCAAAATATTCTTGTGATTTCACTCATCAAGTGTCAAAGCACTTGAATCTTGTTTCACTTATACAGTGTTAATACACTTAAGTCTTGATTCAATTCTTTTCCATGCGACAAGAACTTTTTCTTGTCATTTCCATATTGAACTCATTCAATATCTCATATATGTATGTCTGTCACAACCATATTGGTGTCACAATCTATCCATATAGACATTCATGCCTAATATTCGGGTTATTGCCTAAGTCTTTCATCAAAATGAAATTCTTAACCTTTGTTAATAAAAGATACATCATTTTCAATCAACAATATGTCCTCCACATAATGTATTAGAAATTTTCCTCAACACTCCCACTTAATTTCTTGCAAATGCAAGCATCTTCATCGTCCCCTGATAAAATTAAACTTTTTTAACAGTTTCATCATGGTGAAGATTCCAACTCCGTGATGCTTACTTCAACCATTGAAGTTTGCATGCCCTTTTAGCATCCTTTGAATTAACAAAACACTTTGGATCATATCACGTACACGTCCTAGGTAACCATTCTATTAGAAGAACTTTGTTTTGTTTATTCATCTACCATATACCAAAATATATGTAGTGGTTGCTACATTAATCCGTCTAGACTAAATATCACTATGAAAGATCAAATCTTTTCATAGTCAACTCCTTGAACATTTTCGTAAAATCTTTACCAACATGTCGACTATTTCATAGATGTGAAACATCCATGTCTGTTTCTTTATAGATCCAAATACAACCGATAGGTTTTTACACCTTTCTGGAGGGTCTTCCAAGTTCAAAAAACTTGATTTCTCGTGTATGGAACTATCATGGATATTATGGCTTCAAGCCATTTCATGGAGTCAGGGCCCATCATCGCTTCTTTGCATGTAGTCGGTTCATCATTGTTAAACAACAATGATTTACTCTCAAATATTAGTATTTGATTGTTTACCCGACCTACTTGGTTCAATAGGAACTTAGATCTTCGTGACCACAACCTTTGAGGCACATAAGTTATGAGCATTATGGATGCCTTCGGAATGATTTCTGGTGTTGTACAACTCAGCACATTTAGCTAAGGTTCATCAACCTTATCAAAGTTCTATTGTCCTCCCACTTAACTTTTACGAAAAATTATTTCTCAAGAAACTTGACATTTAAAGCAACAAACTCTTTTGTCCTCGGTGTTATGGAGGAATACCCAACGGTTATTCAAAATAACCTACAAAGATATTCTCATCCGACTTTGGTTGTAAACATCTTACTTATGCTTAGCATACCAAAGTTTAAGAAAGAGCAACTTGGATTTTATCCCAAACCATAACCTTTATGGTGTCATTTCAACGGATCACGATGGTGCTCTTTTTAGTGTAAAAGCGGTAGTGTCTAAAGCTTTAATATTTTTTAAAATATAATGGCAGTTTTATAAATGACACCCTTTGATTTTTACCATGTCAAATAAGGTTTCATTATATATCTCAAACACTCCATATTCCTATGGTGTTTCGGGAGATGCAAATCTAGGTGTTTTGCTAAACTTGCAACTCAAATAAATCCCTTTATGATAAAATCATAAATTATTTATTTTCTTGTTACAATGATTTTCCACTTCATCTTGAAAGTCTTTGAACATTTTCAAATATTTCATACTTCTTCCTCATTAAGTGAATATTCACTCAAATTTCCAGAGAAAGCATATGAAGTTGAAATCCATCTCTTACGACTACACATAATGGACTATATACATCAACATGTATAAATTCCAATAATTTAGTTGTTCGTTCTTCTTTGGCCTTTGAACAAAGTTATAATTATCCTGAGGAAAGTCTCACAAGCGTCATTTGATCAAATAAAAGACTCCAAAATACATTAACATGGAGTTTCTTCATGTTTTTTCCAATATAATTTAAACGGCGATGTCACTTTGTAAGTGATCTTTCAATCATTTGTCTTGTGACATTTTAGCATTAGGTTTTATGGATGTGATTTCTCTAACTAGATTTGTAAATCATCCATCTTATATGAAATACGGTAATTATTTAAACAATCTTTGTTCTCATAATACCTGATTTAAATAACAATTATTAAAACAAATCTTGAAGGCAAGCTTTCATGTCAACGAGAAATACAAACAACCGTTTGTTTGTTTTCGATGAACATCATCACATATTCTCTTGCTAGTTACTTGGACCATTGTAGTTCATGAATTGCGTTATCCTGTATGATATTTCACACCAACCAATTCGGTATCCAATACCCAAAAACCACAGTGTGTAACAAGCAAAGAATACAGCCATAACATGTATATCATCTATATACCTAAGCTGGATATTTCGAGTCTTTGCTTTTCTACCAAATATTTTATAGATTCTCTTTTAGTATTTCCTTTTCCTTTTAAAAGAATCTATCAACATCAACAGTGGCGCCATATACATGACACATAGTCCAAAGCGTGTATAGTAAAATACTAATACCTTTGGACTTTCACTTTGAAGTAGATCACCATCATCAAATGTTTGGCTTTCTTACAAAAACCATTATTTAGTAATCTTTTAGTGTAGTAAACACTTTACCTACATCTTATATTCATGACAACTTTCATGATCAAGCTAATGTAGCTTATAAAGGCGAATCATGAGTAGAATGTTACTTTCCAAAACCTTTTTGGATGATTAGGATGCCTAGCATCTCCAACCTTTGCAAATTCTCATCCAATATGAGAACATGTATTATACTCTACCATGTTGCAACCAAAAACATTGTTTCAGATATCGTTATCTGCCACACATGATGGTTTATGAAACAATTATTTCAGCTCCTGGATAACCTCGATATTTAAAACAACTTTTGAATATCAAGAATCATGGAGGCAAACATGATACTTTAGATACTAACACTGGAATTGTCACTCTCGATTTAATACTAATTATTAAATTTGATGGAGTTTGCTAAAAGTTTACAATAGGAATTTAAACTTTAAATGGACACTTAAAACAATACAATACCAGTTTGTAAAGTAAATATCCGGAATTCTATAGTTCTATTATCTCAATTACAACTAAGCATAAAGTGGTGAACGAATGTCAATGACTACAACAAATTATGCAAATTCACTTTGATTTAATTTATGATAAAATAGATTTCTACTAATCCAAATTTGAAATGAATTCCCACTCAAAAACGACATCCCTCGTGTCTTTTTGGTGATTACATGAACCGAATCCACTACACCAAGTCCGATCATCACATGAGCCAGTATAGCTTAAAAGGCGAGCATCTATATGCGCATCATATCAAACATATGACTCATGATTAACCTTTTGATCTGTGTTCTGAGGCCATGTATGTACATGCTAGGCTCGCCAAGTAAGAACCTTAGTATTCACGTGTGTAAAACTGTCTTACACTCGATGTATGTTCGTGGATTCAAGTACACCCGATCATCATGTGATGTCTTGAAGCGGCAAAACATATTCTATACTTAAGGAAGAACACATTTTTATCTTCATATCTAAATGAGGGATCATCTTATAATGCTACTAAAGCTCCAAACAAGCAATATAAGATGCAAACAAACATCATATGTGAAATGATATGGTTCTTGCACTTGATCACCATCATGTGCATCGTGGTATGATCTTTATTATTCTTTTGTGTGTAAGGCCAAGGTATATGGAACTTACACGTTAGGTGTGTTGTAGTAGTATCAACTATACATTTACTTACAACATTACCATATCATGACACTAGCCCAACAACAATCTAAACTAGACGCTTCTAATTTATCCATTACAAGTTTTACGTGGCTTAGGGCTTTCAAAGATAGAACCGTTCTTACCTATGAACATAGAACCACAACGAGGATAATCAAATTATTAATAACTCTTTTTAAATTATATATTGACAATAGTAGGAGAGAAAGACACCCACTAGCCACTTATGCAAAACCAGCTGCATGTCAAGCGTGGAACAGGTCTCATGTGCGAGGAGATGTAAAGTTTGTCTGGGCCGCTTCATCCCACTATGCCACCAATATCCAAAGTACAAACAAGAAGCAATAATATGATAATAATCGCCCACATACTCATATGTGTACTACCCGTGCAAAGCATCTACGCATAGATCCGGCTCTGATACCACTGTAGGGTTCACAACATAGAAAGCAAAAAATTCCTACAATGGGAACAACTAAGTACCAAGATCTATCTACTATATACAAGCAACAGGTGGATATACATCCATAGAAAACATACCCTTGAATACCGAAAAGCTTTAACGAGGTTGTACTAGTGGATGATGTAGTCGAACGCTTGCTGATCTCAAGATAGAAAAGAAGTTCATCCGGTCCAGCTGGTCCAGCACCATCAAGTCCAGCACCGCAAAGCAGTGGTGCATCCGTGATCGCACACACATTTGGGTATCCCGACAACCTCCGCGCCCTTGCTCTAGCAAAGCAGCGGAAGCAACAAATCCTTCTAGAAAAATCCATCGGGAACATGTATCTCATTGATCCGAGACCATGGGGAAATTCTAAAGGGGGGAGAGAGATCCTTCACGAGGAGGTGTGAGAGTGGAGGAGAAGGTGCTCCTTATATAGGGGAGGGGGTCATCCCAAGGGGGCATGTCCGCCATCCATAGAGGGTGCCCCCACCTCTCCCTCATTCACGTGGTGGAAGCTCCACTCACATAAAGATGACCCTCCATTTTCTCCACTCAAATTCCCATTAAATTTCCACCAAATTTAATGTAATCTCTCTTTAAATAAAATTCCTTTTATTTATTTATTCAGAATTTTGTTCATTACATTAATTAACAAACATTCATATAAAACCCCTTACAACATTTCAATTTCACATGTAGAACCAGTTTCAACAATTTCACCTGAAACAGTTTCGGTGTCTAGTGAAATAATTCCTACGCTTTCTTTTTCTTTCTCTAGCATATTATTTGCTCCGAATGGTGTCGGTATCCCTTGGTGTGTCACCCTATGGTTCACGAATAATATAGACATGATCGAGACCCCTCTCCGATCAATAATCAGCAGCGGGACCTGGAGATCCATACTGACTCCCACAAATTCAATGATGACTTATGTGATCGTGTGAACCTTAGATGCATGTAACTTAATCCATTTGTCTCGCGATATATTATATGTCCGAGATTCGATCATCGGTATCTCCATACCTAATTTGATCTCGTTACCGACATGTACTCTTTTCTTGTTCCCGTGATATAACATTCTAGTGATCAAATCACTTGCTTGCAAGCTAATTAATGTGATATCACCGAGAGGGCCCAGAGTATATCTCTCCATCATCGGGATGGACAAATTCCACTCTTGATCCATGAGCCTCAACATAACACCTTCGTAGCACTGAACCCATCTTTATAGTCACCCTATTACAGTGTGATGTTTGATGTTTTCAAGATACTCTTCTAGTGTTAGTGATTGACATGATCTCATGGTCTAAGGATTAGGATTACTTCATATGATGTTATAGCAATATAAACACAATGAATTTGATTGTAATGCTATACTTTGTATGAATGTTCATCACACCATTCCAATAATGCTATGACCTCGTTATTAACAACATCCAATGTGCATGATCAGGAAACCTTTGATCATCTTGTTAATCAATGAGCTAGTTTATAAGAGAGGCATAACTAGGAACTTTCTATTTGTCTATTAAACACACATGTATTAATGTTTCCGTATTAATAAAATTATAGTATGCAAAATAAACATTTATCATAAACAAGGAATACGATAATAACCACTTTATTATTGCCTCTTGCGCATATTCCCTTTAGCGAATAATTTACATTGTTCGGACCATTTTTGAATTTTAATGCCCATTTCAAATTTTTCCCATTTCAAACTATATTCAAAACGACGGGCATGAAGATAGGTGATGAGCATCGCTAAAACTTGCATTGGATCTATGAAGAATCATCATATTGTGAGTCTGAATAATTTTTTTTAAGAAAATCATGAGCATTAGATCATATACCAGTAGGTCAAACCGGGCCCACTTCCTACCGGTTCGGTAGATATTTATCTTTTTCACCAGGCGTGGACGGAAAGGTTTGAGATCTCTTGGTTGGGACATTGTCCATGTAAGGTGGTCTAGTATGTTTGAAAAATGTGGTGGCAGCATTTTAAATGAGCATTTGGATGGTTACTTCATAAAAAACCCGTTTTGGACGCTCGAAAAATGGAAAATGGATTTTTCTTGCGATGAAAAGGAAAACTTCCTCCTACAACATTGTTTTCCATACCATGATGCACATGCATGAACAATATGGGCACAGTATCACAAACTATGCCCTGATTCTATTCATACATTGGTCATTTGACCCAAAAGCTAGGAAACCTTGAACATGATAGGTCTTGTGAAGGTTTTTTTGAGATATAATCAATTTACCAAGTTTGGTATTTTTTCTTGCAACTATGTCACATAATATGACACCACGCTATGGATTTATATTGTTCGGACCTTTTTAGAATTTCTTATGCCCGTTCAAACTATAGTCAAAACGGCGGGCATGAAGATAGGTGATGAGCATCGCTAAAACTTGCATTCGATCTATGAAGAAAAATCATATTATGAGTCTAAATATGATTTTTTTTTCAGAAAAATCATGAGCATTAGATCATGTACCTGTAGTTGGAACCGGGCCCACTTCATGCCGGTTCGACATATATTTGTCTTTTCCACCAGGGGTGGACGGAAAGGTTTGAGATCTCCTGGTTGGGACATTGTCCATGTAAGGTGGTATAGTATTTTTGGAAAATGTGGTGGCAGCATTTTGAATGAGCATTCTAGTGGTTGCTTCACAAAAAAACCCGTTTTGGGCGCTCGATAAATGGAAAATGGCTTTTTCGTGCAACAAAAAGGAAAACTTCCTCCTGCAACATTGTTTTACATACCATGATTCACATGCATGCAAAATATGGGCACAGTATCACAAACTATTCCCTGATTCTGTCCATAACCTTTAGTCCTGGTTTTAGACACCAACCGGGACTTAAGGGGTTGCGGCAGGCTAGGGACGGTGCGAACCATGTTTAATCTCGGTTGAGGTCTCCAACCGGGACTAAAGATGAACCATTAGTACTGGTTGGAGACACCAACCGGGACTAAACATGAGTGGCAATAGTATGCCAGTGAGTGGCGACACTATGCCAGTGAGTGGCGACACTATTTAGGTGAGTGGCGACACTATTTCATTGGGTGGCGACACTATGACAGGGGTGAGTGTCGACATTATGTCGTGAGTGTAGATACTATGTCATGATGCTTAATCTATAAATAGGCATCCTTGTGAAGTTATCAATTGCAAACAAGATGGTGTGTGAGAGTAGGGACAACACTATGGCCAATTCTGTGGAGATGCCTAAGGATCCAGTCCTTAGGCATCTCCACATTACTAGTCATAGAGTCACTCCCTAATATGTGAAATTAGTTAGCTCCCAGGCGTATTGATCTAGTTAGAGAAGTTATAAACTGCAAGATGGTGTGCGAGAGCAGGGACAATGCTACGGCCATCTCTATGGAGATGCCTAAGGATCTCCACATTGATGGTCATAGAGGCACTCCGTAATATGTGAAATTAGTTAGCTCCCTGGCACAAGAATAGAACAGCATCTTCATAGTTCAGGAAAGTCGTAGTAGGAAACAGTCCATTAGTCCCGGTTTCTTAACCGGGACTACGGAATCGGGACAAAAGGCCCCCGTTTAGTCCCGGTCCAGCCACAAACCGGTACTAACACTCACGAAATTTATTAATATTAAAAAATTGGGACTACGGAATTGGGACTAAAGGCCCCCTTAGTCATGCTCATATCTAGCCTTGTAGTACACAGCTTCAGGATCGTCTTCGTCTTCATATTCGTCATCGTCGTCGTTCCTAGGCACACACGGCTGAATCCTTAGCCCAACCATAGTATATTCCGGGGGAACCTACCACTCCATCCTCGGATTCACGACGCATGGGGAGGGGGATCCCAAATGATGATGCCGCTACGCCAGCAGCCTTCACCACCGTCACCCTTCTTATGTCTCTATGGCGGCTACGGGCACCGCAGGCGAGGATGATCTCCTTGCGTGATGTAGGGCATCACACCGAAGATATTCCGGTTCTCCCACCACAGGCGGTGGTCGGCTTCATTGTGGTTCACTGGGGGGAGGGTCGTCACCCTTGTACCTGGCGATCTCCCTTTCCCTCCGGTTATCAAAAAAGGCATTCCAGGTGTCATAGTTGTTGGGATCCCAATGGGGATGCATCCGATGCTCCGTCGTGAGCTCTAATGCGGCTCAGATCACTGTAGAGCTTCATTGGGAAACCCTAAGAGGAAGGCATGATGAGTATAGCAATAAGTTTTCCCTCAATAAGAAACCAAGGTTATCGGACCAATAGGAGAAAGGAAATGACCCCAAGGTGTTGCTAGCAACTTGGAAACCTGCACAACACAAACTCAAGACTTTGCCCCAACGAATAGTGAGGTTGTCAATCTCACCGGTTTGCCGAAAACAAAGGATTAAACGTATGGTGTGGAAGGTAAAGGTAGCTTGCATAAAGTAAACAGTAACAGTGTAAGATGTATCAGTGGTAAAGATTGGACTGGGGTCCACAGTTCACTAGAGGTTTTCTCCTTAAGATAAAAAACATAACATGCAAGGTAAACAAATTACAGTGGGCCAATTGATAGGACAGAGAAAGGCATAACAATGTAATACTAGACATTCATGATCCTATGAGATTTGATTGGGCATTACAACAATATACATAGACCGCCATCCAACTACATTTATGACTAGTAATCCACCTTCAGGTTATCATCCGAACCCCCTCCAGTATTAAGTTTCAAGCAACTGATAATTGCTTTA
Source organism: Avena sativa (assembly GCA_916181665.1). Taxonomy (NCBI): domain Eukaryota; kingdom Viridiplantae; phylum Streptophyta; class Magnoliopsida; order Poales; family Poaceae; genus Avena; species Avena sativa. Next base: position 142,292,705 of record OV702285.1, on the reverse strand, counting down.
AGCAATGTGTCTAAAGTAAACAATACAATTGTTCCATGAAAAAGAGATTGTTGTTTTCTCCCTAGTAGCAACATCACATCTACAACCTTAGAGATTTCTGTCACCTCCCCAGATTCAATAGAAGCATGAACCCACTATCGAGCATAAATACTCCCTCTTGGTGTCACTAGCATCTACTTGGCCAAGATAGTCACTAGAAACGGAGAGCATGCAAGATCTCAAACAACATAGACATAATAGAATCAATAAGATAGAACCATTAATCAATCTGACATAGTAATCTCAATATCCATCGGATCCCCGCAAACACAACATGCATGATTACAAATATATGATCTTGATCATGAATAGAGCTCACAAGATCTAAACATGGTAGCACAAAGGAGGAGAAACAACCATCTAGCTACTGTATGGACCCATAGTCCAAGGTGGAACTACTCACGCATCATACCGGAGGCTGTCATGGTGATGAAGAAGGCCTCCGGTATGATCTCTCCCCTCCGGCAGGGTGCCGGGAAGAACTTTAGATCCCCCTGATCTAGGGACGATGGTGGCGGTGGCGGTGGCTACGACTGTTTCGTGGAGATTTGATTGGGTACTTAGGGTTTTGGCATCGGGGGCTTATTATAGGCGAAGGGGCGAGCCAGGAGGCGGCCAGGGGGGCCCACACCCTGCCCAGGCGTGGCCTAGGGTGGGCCCGTGCGTCGGGGGGCACCCCGTGGCTCCCCTATGATCGCCCTTTGGTCTCTGTGTTCTCCTCGGTGAAATATTGACTTTGGATTTTGTCCCGTCCAATTCCGAGAATATTTTCTTACTAGCTTTTCTGAAACCAAAAACAACAGAAAACAGACAACTGGCACTGTGGCAACTTGTTAATAGGTTAGCCCTAGAAAGTGTATAAAAATACCTCAAAGTGTCGAAAAAGCATAGCAAAGTGGATACTAAACAAGCATGGAACATCAAAAGTTATTGATACATTTACGATGTATCAAGATCAAGGTAGAAGTGGTTCATATGTCACATCCCAAATTTTAGATTTGGTTCAGCATATCATTCATAGCATTGCATCATAATCATCCATGCAAAACTTTCGATTGAATTGATTCGGCAAAACACTACTTTCAAAACCCTATTTTATTTTACTAAAATGCTCCTACGGGAGGGTTTACTAGGACTTGTGTTTTCCACCCTTGTAAACTGGAATCAAATACCACTTGACCCTAGATTGATCTCCTAGATTTTAGAAAAATTTAGGAACAAGTTTCACCCAATTCGGAGTTCGTATGAAAAAGTTACGGTGGAAATACTAAACGGAAATTAGAAGAAAAAAAGTAAGATCAAAAAAAAATATAGAGCAGCGCAGCCGCGCCAGCCCAGCCAGCGCCCCAGTGCACGTGCCCGCGCCCTAGCCCGCCGCCCGCGCGGCAGATTCTATCTGCCGCCGCCCCGCGCCCAGCCACCGACAGGTAGGGCCCACCTGTCGGCGCCGCCGTGTCCGCCCCGGACACCGCCGCCGCCACGAAATCCGCAACCGCCGCGCTCCGTATCCAACCCCGACCCCGCGCGGACCCCCCACTTAACCCGCGTCGCCCCCCGCCTCTCCCCCATCGCGCGCCGCTCCCGAATCGCGCCGCCGCCGCTCCCGACCTCCGCCGCCGCACGCGCCATCTCCGGTAAGCATCGCCGCCGCCTCCCTCTCACTCCCTCGCCTTGCCGCGACCCCGCCCCGCGACCTCACCTAGCCCTGACCGCCTCTCCTCTCCTCTTCCGCGCAAGAGCTCGCGCCACGCCGCCGCCTCGCCGACGCCGACGCCGCCGCCCGCCCCGAGTCCGCCGACTCGCGCCACCACCGCCAAGAGGACTGCCCCGACCCTGCCAAGCCCGTACACCGCCTCACCGCCGCCGGAAGCCCGCCGACGCCGCCCGAGCCCCGCCGCCGACCTCGCCGGTAAGCCCCGCCGTCGCCACCCCTCCCTGGCCGTTAGATCCCCGATCTACGGCCCAGATCGTCTGGAGACCGCGTGGTTGACTGGTTGACCAGTCAACCCGCGCTGAGTCAGCGCTGAGTCAGCAGGGAATATTCCTGGAATATTCCCTTTTGATTTAAAGTCGATTTAGAAATTGCAGAAATTAGTAGAATCTTGTAAATTGCGTAGAAGTTAATCTACTGGGCCAAAATTTGTAAATAAAATATGTGTAGATTCAGTAAGTCGTGTAGAATCTTGCTATACTATTGTTTTACACTTTTGCAGCAAGATTTTGTCCAGATTAATTAAAAGAGTTAATGGATTTTTCGGAGTATTTAATTCGTAGAAAAAGATCTGTAACTCCAAAAATTGCAAATAATATGTCCCTGGATTCAGTAGAACAAGGGGAATCTCAAAATGGATTAAAAGAATAGGCTTATATTAAAAACTTTTGCAGAAACTATTTAGTGGATTTCTGCAGTATTTTAATTACTCAGGGAGTTTTATAATTCCTTTTTGAGTAATTCCAATTGGTACTGTTCCTAAATAGCAATGCCTATACAGTAGAATTTTCCCAAGATTTTACAAACAGTATGCTATCAGTAGTGAATTATTCGGTATCTAGCTCTAGTTTTGAGCGTTATAAATTGCATAATAGTTTCACTTGCGCAAAAAAATTATTTTCCATGCATGCATTCAGTAGGTTTACTGAATAGGGTTATGTGGTGCTGTTGTAGCATCAATCCACTTGTCATGCATGCATCTTGCATCATCTTTGTTTGCATATGCTTGTGGATGGTTTGTTTATGGTTGCAATTGTATCGTGTAGATTGTGACGAGTGCAACGCTTGCTCGTGTGTGGATTGTTCTTCCGACCGCTACAACCAAGGCAAGTAGATGCTACTTTGTTCATGATATTTTCCTACTGTTTTCAATGCATTGTCGTGTATTTTTGTAGATGCATGTGTAGTATGATACTATCGCTATGCTATGTCCTATTATGTGGTAGGGCTTTCCTTGTAGATGAACCACCGTTGGTAGATGTGCTTAGCCATGCTATGATGAACGAGGGCTGGGTTACATCACTGAAAGTTGTTTCTAAATGTGTTGGTTTGCGAAAACTAAAACAACTTAATCAATGAATCTCCTGGGTGTGATGGGATTGATAAATTTTGGTGGTATCATTGCGGAAAGGCACCCAGGTATCGAGAGAAAATGATTGGCTTCTTTATTTTGAAGCTTACGTGTACAACCATGTGCCAATAATGAAATGGGCGGTTGGTTGGACTTAGTAGGTTGTGGTAACTCGAACCCGCGTATCCAGAGATGTAGAATTTTGGTAGGTTGGACTGGTGCGCGTCGGGATTGGGGAGCTACTTCCCGAACGGTCTCTTCTTGGACTTCTCCCTATCATCACCCAAGTCACATGGGTAAAGTGTACTAACCCCTGCAGTATGTATAATCTAATCGATTAGCCATGTCCCCGATTATGGACGTCTGAGTTGCTTGATATTGATTCCATGACATGTTTCTCGCTCATTCTAATTTCATAATTGCTTTAATGTTGTTGGGTTAACTTAATTGGGATCTTTTCAAAGAAAATCAAAAACTGTTTATGAAAGTAGGACAAAGGTATTTGCAAATGCAAGCTAGCCACAGCTCCACCTGCCAAATATGCATGTAGATGTTGGCATTATTGTCTCCTTTACTAGCTCTACTTGCCATACATTCCATGTATTGACCCTTCGGGGCTGCTACGTTTCATGTTGCAGGTTATTCCGATTCTAAGTAATTGATATAGCTCACGGTACTCCCCTCGGCACTTGTTCACTTGTGGGCAATTTGAAGAATGGAGAATTTACTTTATTTATGCTGCTACCTGAATAATTTGAGCTAGCCTTGGGCTAAGCTTTTATTGTAATAATGGTACTCTGGATCTTTGTTATTTATGATACACGGATATTTTTCTATGTTATTTGTCTTATTCTATTGTGGGCCAATGAACCGATCCAGGGATTGGCATGTCACATAGAAGCCATGGTCTTTTCAGAATCGTGGTGTTACAAGATGGTATCAGAGCCCGTGTGTCGACTGTAGGATCGTGACCTAGGATTGTATTAGGAAGCCATAGAATTACTAAAGCTTATATTAACTCTGTCTTTCATCTTATGCCTTTCACTCTCGTAAACTCTTACCATATGCTATTCTCACACTTTCCTCTTTTAATTGATAGATGGGAGAAGTCAGGACTGAGTATGCAACCATGGAGTCACCAAGGTCCTTTGCAAGACAGTTAGCACAGCTCTCGCAGTCATTGGGATTGCCACTGCCCATGTTCAAGGGAAGAAGGCTGGACACCTATGGATATGGCGAGGATGCATGGGAGATCACCACCTTCATATTCAGAGATGCCGCCTTGCCAAACCCTGTGCATCTGATCTACACCAAGACATACTGCAACTAGGGACATGGAATTAACTTGGCCATACATGAAGCCCTGTCTCGCCAGTGCCATCTTGTCAGACACCTACTTCCAGCAGATTCACCCTACCGTGACTATGGGAGGCGTGATGAAGATGGGCACATTGTGGTTACCCCGGGCGACAGGAACAACATGCCGCCCTGTCGGAGGACATAGAGGACATGGAAAGGGAGAATGGAGCCCTAGCTAAGAAAGTGATGATGATAAAGGAGATTGCAGATTTTGCCAGTAATGGTATGGTGGTTCAAGGACAGGAGATTGACACCTTGCATGAAGCTGTGGGAGTTCTGGAAAATGCCCTGATAGGCAGGGATGCAACCATAGCTCATCTTAATGGGACTGTGCAGGATAACACCCAGACCATACAACAGTTGCAAGGGACCGTCCAGGAAAGGGATCAAACTATTGAAGTTATGGCAGCCCAGATTGCTGCTCTCCAAGCACAGCTGAATCCACCCTTTAATGATGACAATGGAGATGGTGGCAACAATGATGATGATGATGATGACAGTGGGAACGATGATGATGATGAGGACGAGGATGATGATGATGGAGACGATGATGGTGGAGGAGATGAAGCTGTTGCAGTTACAGCAGAGAGTGAAGAAGAAGAGGAGGATCCAGAAGAGGTGGAGTTTGAGATTTCAAGTGATGAATCAGGAGAGGTGTACACTCCGCCGCCATGGTTGAACCGTGGACAAAAGTGCCAACGCATGAGTGCAAGGACCTACCGCAACCTCTTCAAGAAGTAGATAGAAGTCCACCAATTAGTCCTCGTTAGGAAAAATTGTTAGGATTAGTCTCGATCGATGTAAGACTTAATTACTGTTAGCTTAAGAGTGTTTAGTTGCTTATTTGTGTACTCCAATATCCCAGGAATTATTTGTGCGAATTTTATGAAAGAGTTATGGCAAGTTTGGTTAATATCTGTGTTATTCCTGCTGCAGTTTTCTGCTGATACAGCAGTACTGTACGATTTTTCATATTTTACTGGTATATGGGAAAATTCTGAAAAAAATAGGGCTGGTGCGAAACTCTCTGTATTGTATTTTAAAAAATCAGAAAAATTTCCTGACGAGTTTAAGTCAGGTAGAAAATTCGTGAACACTGCTGGACTGTTCTGGTAGATTGCTGTTTTTAATGCTTTATTGATCAACTGTTTAGTTAACCATTGCCAACTATTCTAAAACTATTTCAGTAGATATATACTGCTAGGATAACCCCTGGGATGTTGCTGGATCACTTGTTTGTTGATGTGTTGCTTGCTTGAGATTGTCTGCGATTGTTTGTTGTTGTTTGATCATAATGCATGGGTAGAATCCTGTTTTCGTAGTTGATTCTTTCTAAGCTTACCTGTGCTGAACCGCAGATGCCTCCCCGCCGTCAACCCACTGAGTTGGAGCAGCTCATGGCAGCTCAGGCACAGCTGACCCAAGTTATGACTCAGTTCATGGAAGCTCAGAACAACAACAACAACAACAACAACAACAATGGGAACAACCAGCCTCAGGGAGATGCTCTCACCAGGTTTCTGAGGCTAAGGCCAGCTAAGTTCTCTACTGCAATGGAACCAATGGTTTCTCTCGACTGGTTGCGTTCAGTCAACAAGGATCTGATAACTGTTGGATGCACTGATGCTGAGAAGGTGAGGTTTGCCGCTCACCTACTGGAGGGACCAGCCGCTTCTTGGTGGGACACTTTTCAGATCACCCACCCGCTGGACACCGTGACTTGGGCAATGTTTGAGGAAGGTTTCAGGTCCAACCACGTGTCTTCAGGAGTTCTGAGCCTGAAGAGGAAGGAGTTTCGCAACTTGCGCCAAACCAACCGCACCGTGGCTGAGTACATTGAGGAGTTCAACAACCTGTCCCGTTATGCACCTGAGGATGTTGACACCGATGCAAAAAGGAGGGAGAGATTCCTGGATGGCCTTAGTGATGAGCTTTCAGTGCAGCTACTGGTCCTTTATTGCCCCACTTTCCAGGAGCTTATGGACAAGGCCAGAATCTTGGAAGGGAAGCACAAGCAGGTGGAAAACCGCAAGAGAAAGAGAAGCAATCACCACTCTGGTTCTCACCACAAGTCTCGCACTTCTTATGATGGATACTCCAAGCATGGAGGGAGTGACCATGGGCACCATGGGAGCCATGACCGCCACCACCATGGAGGCGATGGACATCGCCATGACAACCACAAGAGCAGCCACCACAGCCACAAGGTAGGACACTCTCACCATTCTGGAGAACAAGGTGGACATGACCGCAACCGTGATCGCAGCTTTGTGAAGAAGGATCTGAGTGAGGTGACATGCTTCAAGTGTGGTCAGAAGGGACATTATGCGGACAACTGTCCGGAGAAGAAGGTGTTGAAGCCAACCAACAACCAGAAGGCCACAGTGAACCATATGAATGTGGAGGAGATCCCAGATGAGCCTGACCTTGTGATTGGTAAGTTTCCAATCAACACTCACCCTGCACTTATACTTTTCGATACTGGTGCATCGCATTCATTCATATCAAGGGCATTTGTGGATAAGTATAAGCTACCTACTGAGTCTATGAAAGAGTCTATTAGGGTAAGCTCACCTGGAGGAGATATGATAGCTAGCGCGGGATGCCGCGGCTTAACTGTGAGGATTGGAACACACAACTTCATTGCACATCTGGTAGTGTTGGAATCACAAGGGTTAGACGTTATTCTGGGTATGGATTGGATGTTTATGCATGGGGGACACATAGATTATGCACATCAAGCTGTTTCACTCAAAACCCCGGATGGTAAGAGAATTAGGTTCAAGTCGGCTGTACGACCGGGAAGGTGTAAGCTGAATTCTCTTAAGGGGGTTAGCATGGATACTGTGCCTGTGATTAAGGATTACCCTGATGTGTTTCCGGAAGATCTGCCAGGAATGCCACCTGACAGGGAAGTGGAGTTTCTCATCGACCTGATGCCGGGAACAGGGCCTATAGCAAAGAGACCATATAAGATGGATGTGGACGAGCTGAAGGAATTGAAGAAGCAGCTGAAAGATCAGTTGGACAAGGGATTCATTCAGCCTAGTTCGTCGTCATGGGGTGCACCTGTTCTGTTTGTGGAGAAGAAAGACAGCAGCAAGAGATTAGTGGTGGACTATCGCTCGCTGAATGAAGTAACCATCAAGAACAAGTACCCTCTGCCGAACATAAATGATTTGTTTGATCAACTGGAAGGAGCAAAGGTGTTTAGCAAGATTGATCTGCGATCGGGCTACTTCCAATTGAAGATCCAGGAGGAGGACATACCAAAAACCGCTTTCACCACTAGGTATGGTTTATATGAGTATACCGTTATGTCTTTTGGACTAACGAATGCCTCGGCATATTTCATGACCATGATGAACAAGGTATTCATGGAGTACTTGGACAAGTTCGTGGTGGTGTTTATTGATGACATACTGATATATTCCAAGGAGGATGCTGAGCATGAGAAACATCTGCGACTGATTATGGAGAAGCTAAGGGAACACAAGATGTATGCCAAATTCAGCAAGTGTGAATTCTGGCTTAACACTGTTGGATTTCTTGGACACGTGGTGTCAGGAGAAGGAGTCGTTGTTGATCCAAGCAAAGTGACTGCAGTAACTGAGTGGGAAGCGCCCAAGAATGTGGGAGAGATTCGAAGCTTTTTGGGACTTGCTGGATATTACAGGAGGTTTATTGAAAACTTCTCCAAGATTGCTAAGCCGATGACTGAACTTCTGAAGAAGGAGAGGAAGTTTGAATGGACGGATGCGTGTGAAGCCAGCTTTCAGGAACTGAAGCGTCGACTAGTGACCGCGCCTGTTCTATGTTTACCAGATCTTCAGAAGGATTTCCATGTGTACTGTGATGCTTCTCGACAGGGACTTGGCAGTGTGCTGATGCAAGATGGGAGAGTGGTGTCATATGCCTCGCGGCAACTTAAACACCATGAGAGGAATTATCCCACACACGACTTGGAACTAGCATCAGTTGTTCATGCGCTCAAGGTATGGAGGCATTACTTAATGGGAAAACACTGTGATGTGTACACCGACCACAAGAGCCTGAAGTACATATTCACACAGAAGGAACTGAATATGAGGCAAAGGAGATGGTTGGAACTTATCAAGGACTATGATATGAATCTGCAATACCACCCAGGAAAGGCCAATGTAGTAGCAGATGCTCTGAGCTAGAAGGTTTATGCCAATGGATTGACAATTGGGGAATTGCCCGAGGATTTGTGCAAGCAATTCAAGGACCTTAGACTGGAGGTAGTATCTGAAGGATACTTGGCAGTAATGGAAGTCCGACCAACGCTACAGGACAGAATCAGGAAAGCTCAAGTGGGAGACAAAGAGATTGATGAAGTAAAGGAAAAGATGAAGGAGGATCGAGCAAGGGAATTCCGCGAGGATGAGCAAGGAACCTTGTGGTATGGAGATCGTTTGTGCGTCCCCAACGATCTGGAGATAAGGGACTTGATTCTGTAGGAAGCTCATGACTCGCCGTATTCCATACATCCGGGCAATACGAAGATGTATATGGACCTAAAGGACAGATTCTGGTGGAACAATATGAAGGGAGACATCGCGGAGCATATTGCCCTATGTGATGTATGTAGCCGAGTGAAGGCGGAACACCAGAAGCCAGCAGGACTGCTACAACCATTGCTCGTGCCGGATTGGAAGTGGGATAGAGTGGGAATGGATTTTATCACAGGATTGCCCAGGACCAGGTCCGGATATGACTCCATTTGGGTAGTGGTCGACCATTTGACCAAGGTAGCCCACTTTATACCGGTGAATACGACCTATACGAGTGCAAGGTTGGCCAAGATCTACATGGACATAATTGTGTGCCTACATGGAGTTCCTAAGAGTATTGTATCTGATAGAGGCACCCAATTTACCTCACACTTCTAGCGCCAGCTGCACGAGTCACTTGGGACTAGGCTGGAGTTTAGCACAGCGTTTCACCCACAAACTGATGGACAGACTGAGAGGGTGAATCAGATTTTTGAAGACATGTTGAGAGCTTACGCTTTGGCTCATGGTTCTAGTTGGGATGAGAATTTGCCGTATGCTGAGTTTTCCTACAACAACAGCTATCAAACCAGCATCAAGACGTCACCGTTCGATGTATTGTATGGGAAACGGTGCCGGACACCATTGCTATGGGATGGAGTAGGAGAACGTCAGTTGTTTGGACCTGATTTGATCAAGGACGCTGAGGAGAAGGTCGCCTTGATTAGGGACAGGCTGAAGGTAGCACAATCAAGGCAGAAGAGCTACACTGACGCCAAGCGCAAGGAAGTGGTGTATGGGATAGGTGATAGAGCATACCTCAGAGTATCGCCACTTCGTGGAATCAAGATGTTCGGAATTAAGGGTAAGTTGGCACCTCGGTTTATTGGGCCGTATCGGGTCTTAGCACGCAAAGGAGAAGTTGCTTATCAGTTGGAGTTGCCAGAGACTCTGTCCGCTGTTCACAATGTGTTCCACGTGTCCCAGCTGAAGAAGTGCCATCCGGAGATGGTGGATACATCGTTGAGAGACACTGTGCCACTAGAGGAGGTTCAGATTGAGAACGACTTGACCTACGAGGAGAAGCCGGTCAAGATTCTGGAGACAGCCGAGAGGATTACCCGCACCTATTTGCTAGCCGCGCCGAATCTCGGGGATGAGATTCATTTTAAGGGGGTTAGTCTTATCACATCCCAAATTTTAGATTTGGTTCAGCATATCATTCATGGCATTGCATCATAATCATCCATGCAAAACTTTCGATTGAATTGATTCGGCAAAACACTACTTTCAAAACCCTATTTTATTTTACTAAAATGCTCCTACGGGAGGGTTTACTAGGACTTGTGTTTTCCACCCTTTTAGACTAGTGGAATCAAATACCACTTGACCCTAGATTGATCTCCTAGATTTTAGAAAAATTTAGGAACAAGTTTCACCCAATTCGGAGTTCGTATGAAAAAGTTACGGTGGAAATACTAAACGGAAATTAGATTCTATCTGCCGCCGTCCCGCGCCCAGCCACCGACAGGTGGGGCCCACCTGTCGGCGCCGCCGCCGACATGTCCGCCCCGGACACCACCGCCGCCGCCACGAAATCCGCAACCGCCGCGCGTCGTATCCGACCCCGACCCCGCGCGGACCCCCCACTTAACCCGCGTCGCCTCCTGCCTCTCCCCCATCGCGCGCCGCTCTCGAATCGCGCCGCCGCCGCTCCCGACCTCCGCCGCCGCGCGCGCCGTCTCCGGTAAGCGTCGCCGCCGCCTCCCTCTCACTCCCTCGCCTTGCCGCGACCCCGCCCCGCGACCTCGCCTCGCCCTGACCGCCTCTCCTCTCCTCTTCCGCGCAAGAGCTCGCGCCATGCCGCCGCCTCGCCGACGCCGACGCCGCCGCCCGCCCCGAGTCCGCCGACTCGCGCCACCACCGCCAAGAGGACTGCCCCGACCCTGCCAAGCCCGTACACCGCCTCACCGCCGCCGGAAGCCCGCCGACGCCGCCCGAGCCCCGCCGCCGACCTCGCCGGTAAGCCCCGCCGTCGCCACCCCTCCCTGGCCGTTAGATCCCCGATCTACGGCCCAGATCGTCTGGAGACCGCGTGGTTGACTGGTTGACCAGTCAACCCGCGCTGAGTTAGCGCTGAGTCAGCAGGGAATATTCCTGGAATATTCCCTTTTGATTTAAAGTCGATTTAGAAATTGCAGAAATTAGTAGAATCTTGTAAATTGCGTAGAAGTTAATCTACTGGGCCAAAATTTGCAAATAAAATATGTGTAGATTCAGTAAGTCGTGTAGAATCTTGCTATACTATTGTTTTACACTTTTGCAGCAAGATTTTGTCCAGATTAATTAAAAGAGTTAATGGATTTTTCGGAGTATCTAATTCGTAGAAAAAGATCTGTAACTCCAAAAATTGCAAATAATATGTCCTTGGATTCAGCAGAACAAGGGGAATCTCAAAATGGATTAAAAGAATAGGCTTACAGTAAAAAATTTTGCAGAAACTATTTAGTGGCTTTCTGCAGTATTTTAATTACTCAGGGAGTTTTATAATTCCTTTTTGAGTAATTCCAATTGGTACTGTTCCTAAATAGCAATGCCTATACAGTAGAATTTTCCCAAGATTTTACAAACAGTATGCTATCAGTAGTGAATTATTCGGTATCTAGCTCTAGTTTTGAGCGTTATAAATTGCATAATAGTTTCACTTGCGCAAAAAAATTATTTTCCATGCATGCATTCAGTAGGTTTACTGAATAGGGTTATGTGGTGCTGTTGTAGCATCAATCCACTTGTCATGCATGCATCTTGCATCATCTTTGTTTGCATATGCTTGTGGATGGTTTGTTTATGGTTGCAATTGTATCGTGTAGATTGTGACGAGTGCAACGCTTGCTCGTGTGTGGATTGTTCTTCCGACCGCTACAACCAAGGCAAGTAGATGCTACTTTGTTCATGATATTTTCCTACTGTTTTCAATGCATTGTCGTGTATTTTTGTAGATGCATGTGTAGTATGATACTATCGCTATGCTATGCCCTATTATGTGGTGGGGCTTTCCTTGTAGATGAACCACCGTTGGTAGATGTGCTTAGCCATGCTATGATGAACGAGGGCTGGGTTACATCACTGAAAGTTGTTTCTAAATGTGTTGTTTTGCGAAAACTAAAACAACTTAATCAATGAATCTCTTGGGTGTGATGGGATTGATAAATTTTGGTGGTATCATTGCGGAAAGGCACCCAGGTATCGAGAGAAAATGATTGGCTTCTTTATTTTGTAGCTTACGTGTACAACCATGTGCCAATAATGAAATGGGCGGTTGGTTGGACTTAGTAGGTTGTGGTAACTCGAACCCGCGTATCCAGAGATGTAGAATTTTGGTAGGTTGGACCGGTGCGCGTCGGGATTGGGGAGCTACTTCCCGAACGGTCTTTTCTTGGACTTCTCCCTATCATCACCCAAAATGAGAGTGATGGTACGAGCTGGGATGGCCAAGTCACATGGGTAAAGTGTACTAACCCCTGCAGGGTGTATAATCTAATCGATTAGTCGTGTCCCCGGTTATGGACGTCTGAGTTGCTTGATATTGATTCCATGACATGTTTCTCGCTCATTCTAATTTCATAATTGCTTTAATGTTGTTGGGTTAACTTAATTGGGATCTTTTCAAAGAAAATCAAAAACTGTTTATGAAAGTAGGACAAAGGTATTTGCAAATGCAAGCTAGCCACAGCTCCACCTGCAAAATATGCATGTAGATGTTGGCATTATTGTCTCCTTTACTTGCTCTACTTGCCATACATTCCATGTATTGACCCTTCGGGACTGCTACGTTTCATGTTACAGGTTATTCCGATTCTGAGTAATCGATATAGGCCACGGTACTCCCCTCGGCACTTGTTCACTTGTGGGCAATTTGAAGAATGGAGAATTTACTTTATTTATGCTGCTACTTGAATAATTTGAGCTAGCCTTGGGCTAAGCTTTTATTGTAATAATGGTACTCTGGATCTTCGTTATTTATGATACACGGATATTTTGCTATGTTATTCGTCTTATTCTATTGTGGGCCAATGAACCTATCCAGGGATTGGCATGTCACATAGAAGCCACGGTCTTTTCGGAACCGTGGTGTTACATTCATAATGGTCGTCTGGCGTGTGGAACCTTGAGGCACAGGAGGGACAAGAACCCCTCCAGCGCTCAGCATCTAGTTGGCGGGAAGACTGTAGCCCAGCGGGCATGGGTAGCTGGAAGCGCATAGCGCCTCGGTCTCCTCGAGAGTAAGGATGGCCCAGTATGCGGTGTCCATTGTTGTGAGAGGGGAAGGTGTGGATGTGTGGATGGCCATGACGGTCGGCCTAGATTTAGAGGGAAATAGCGGGAAAACATGGCAGGAAGCGGAGGAAAATAACGGGAAAGATATCTTTAGTTCCGGTTAGTGGCCCGAACCGAGACTAAAGGCCCTCAAAATATCTATAGTGCCAGTTACTAGTTTTAGTAGTTATACTAACTATTTTAGAAATCAGAAAATGGTTTTAGATTAGTCAATCAAATTCAAACACTTTTTATGTTGAAAGTTTATCAAATTCAAAAGTATGCAAAAGATATAATTTAATTCAAAAAATTATTAGTTGTATATCAGAGTATGCTAATAGATTTAAATTATAGATCTTCTTTTTCTACAAATTGATATATATATATATTACCCTTTTTTTCATCATTATAGAATAATAGATATTGATTTTATATTATTAATCAAAATTTGTTTATTTTAAATAAAATATACACCTCTAGTCCCGGTTCGAGCCTCCAACCGAGACTAGAGGGTGTGGGTATAAATACCCACCACCCTCCTTCGAGTTTGAACAATGAACCGGGATGCCCTCACACTCTGTAAATCACGGAGTCGCCAGGCTGCCGCCCGTGCCCGCGCCCCCGGAGCTCTCGCCGCCTCCCATGCTCTGTCGCCGCCATGTCGCCGAGCCATCCCTGCGCCGCCGCCCCCCGTCGTCGATCCAATCCCCGCACCATTTGTATTAATTTTATTAGTATAATATTTAGGGATTTGTATATAATTTTGTTAGTATATTATTTAGGGATTTGTATTAATTTTGTTAGTATAATTTAGTATATAATTTTGTTAGTATATGTGAATTATTATATAAGAATATTTTGGTAGTATTTAGGGATTTAGGAATTATTAGTATATTTAGGTATTTGCTAGTATTAGTATATTTTGGTAGTATTTAGGGATTTAGGAATTATTACTAGTATATTATTTCTAACATTATTGCTAGTATTTAGGGATTTAGGTATATTTGCTAGGATTTAGGGATTTAGGGATTATTCCTAGTATTTAGCGATTTAGGTATTATTGCTAGTAGTTAGTTAATTAGAAGTAGATTTTCTTAGGATTATTTAGAAATAGATTTAATAATTAGTTAGTATTTCTAGTATAGAGATATAAATTAAAATAAAATTATTTGCTTAGCATTATTTCGATCAAATGCCTACTTTAGGATATGCCTAGACCGCATCCTCGTAGTCGACTCAGCGACAACGATGGAGTACTGCGCTCTACTGGACATGTCCGATACTGGGCTCCGCCGGGATGGCACTGGGAGGTGCTACCTTCCGGGATGCGTAGCTTGGTGAGGAATCTGGGTGTCATCATCGACCCGGAGCTTCTTTGGTGGAGGTCACATGGTCCAAGAAGGGTGCAGAGGGAGCCGGCTCCTGAGGAGGTGGTACGATGTTGTGTCAGGGAGGAGGACGAGCACGTCTGTCGCTATATGGTGATGTTGGACGTCAGGGTCTCCGATACCTGGTAGGTTCTTAAGGGATCTCACCCTAGCTATACTCCTGTGATAGTTCCTTCTATTTGGGTGTTCACATCCTACGACTCACGAACCGGGAGTCGATGTTGAGTTTGAGCGATGTTATTTGAGATGTTGTTATTTATATGATATTAGTACTTTGTTGTTATTCAAGATGTTGTTATTTATATGATATTAGTACTTTGTTGTTATTCGAGATGTATTAGTATTTTGCTGTTATTCGATATGTTACATGATATTAGTACTTTGTTGTTATTCAAGATGTATTAGTACTTTGTTGTTGTGATATGGTACATTGTTAATTTTATTACTCATATGCACATTATGTCATAGCAGTTATTCTATGGACTTCAGCGGTAGAGAAGGTGAAGAGCCTCTATTCGACATGATATGAGGTGATGAAGCGCTCCCCTATCAGGCTGAAGCGATCCCCGATCATGGTGGAGCGCTCGTCGATCAGGGTAGAGTAGAAGACTGTGGAGCAGAAGATGGCTCACAGTTTTTGTTGGAGATATGCCCTAGAGGCAATAATAAAAGTGGTTATTATTATATATTTGTGTTTATGATAAATGTTTACATTCATGCTATAACAGTATTAAACTAGAAACATTAATACTTGTGTGATTTGTAAACTAAATTAGAGTCCATAGTAAAGCCTCTTTGTAATACTAGCTTGTTGGTTAATAGATGATCGTGGTTTCCCGATCATGAGCATTGAGATGTTGTTAACAACAAGATCATATCATTAGGAGAATGATATGATGGACATACTCCTATAGATAAGTGTAGCATTCAGATCAAGTCATTTCAATAGTTCATTTGCTATAAACTTTCTGATACATAGTAACCTAATTCCTTCGACCATGAGATCATGCTAATCACCATCACCGGAAGGATACTTTGATGACATCAAACACCACACCATAACAGGATGGCTATAAAGGTGGCATTGAGTGTTCGGAAAGTATGGGTTGAGGCACATGGATCAAGAGTGGGATTTGTCCATCCATATGACGGATAGATATACTCTAGGCCCTCTCGGTGGAATGTCATCCAATTATCTTGCAAGCATGTGACTGGTTCACAAGGGATCACATATCACGGGAACGAGAAAAGAGTACTTATTAGTAACGAGGTTGAACTAGGTATGCAGAGATACCGACGATCAAAACCTTGGATAAGTAAACAATCGTGAGACAAAGGGAAATTGGTATCGTATGTAAGTGGTTCATTCGATCGCAAAGTAATCATAGAAATATGTGGGAGCCATATGAATTTCCAGATTCCTCTATTGGTTATTGATCGGAGAAGTGTCTCGATCATGTCCGCATAATTCACAAACCGTAGGGAGACACACTTAAGGATTCGATGTTGTTTAGTAGATATGGAATGTTAGTAGGGATACCGAATTTTGTTCGGGGTCTCGGATTAGATCCGGGATATCACGAGGAGATCCGGAATGGTCCGGAGAATAAGATTCATATAAGGAAAGTCCAATTTCGGAGTTTGGGAAAGTTTCCGATGGTTTCATTGGAGAGGTTCTAGAAGGGTCTAGAAGGTTCACCGGACCGGAAGGGGAATGGTCCATGAATGTGTCATCGATATGTGGAATGATTGGATCATATCCTAGGTCACTTGGTGTTGGCATTTGCAAGAGAGAAATAAAGCTCTAAATTAAAAGTCAAACGGGAGGTTTGAAAAGTCAAACTCGAACAATGGTTTCCTAGTGGGAGAATAAACAAGTCCTTCTCTCAATCCAACTTGGGTTTGGGTTTGGATTCAAACCCACCCCTTCTAAGGCTGCCCCTCCCTCTCATAAATAGAGGGGGAGGGCTGCCCCAACACCATAAGCCCTATCCCCTCTCCACCCAAGCCGCCGCCGCCGACCCGCCGCCGCCTGCACCGCCGCCGCGCGCCGCCACCGCCGGTCCGTCGTCGCTGCCGCCGACACCTCCTCCTCCCGGACTTTTAAACCCTAGATCTCCGGGAAACCCTAATCCACCATAACTCGCACCGGCTTAGGTGAAGCCCTGCTGGATCTTCCCTCTACTTCTGACACCACGCCGTCGTGCTGCCGGAATCGCGAGGGGAGAACTACAACCTCCGCTGCCTGCGGGAACAAGGGAGAGGAAGGTCTTCATCGAGTACCGAACGTGTGACCGACTGCGGAAGCGCTGCCGGAACGCAGTGCCGGAAGGATCATCTACGCGATCTTGAGATCGGAAAGTGTACGACTACATCATCCATGAGAATCTTCTCTCGTTAACCGCTTTGGAATCTTCAAGGTGAGTGATTCTATCGACTCGTTGCTACAATCTAGTAGATAGATCTTGGCTTGTTTGTGTGCATGCGGTAGAATTTTTTGTTTTCCATGCTATGGACCCCTATAGTGGTATCAGAGCCGTGTCTATATGTAGATCTGTTGCACGAGTAGAACACAATGGTCATTGTGGGGCGGTGGTGCTTTTATTATCAATTGCTTTTTGTGTACTTTACATCTTGCGGTATGATGGGATGAAGCGGCCCGGGCTAACCTTACATGACATCGTTCATGAGACTTGCTCCACGCTCAACATGCAACTAGTATTGCATAAGTGGCTTTGCGGGGGTCTGTCTCTCCCATCATAGTATAGATTCAATTTACAATGGCCACTTGATAGTTCAAACATCAACGTTGTGGTTCTTGTTCGTAAGTTAGAACGACACTTATTGAAAGCCCCAAACCATGTAAAATATGCAAAGAAAATTAGAGGCGTCTAACTTTGTTTTGCAGGGGTGTGCTATGATGTGATATGGCCATGATTGTGGTTATATATGATGTATGCAATGTTCCTTATTGTAAGTTGGCAACCGGAAGGAGCCATATGGTTGTCTTTTAAATTCCGTTAAGACCTGCGTGTCTATTCAAAGTAGTTGTAATATTTGATGCTAGTGGACGACAACCATGAAGCGGCGCCATTGACCTTGACGCCATACCGGTGATGATGGAGATCATGTTCGTGCTTGAAGATGGAGATCGAAAGCACAAGAAGAAAGGCCATATCATATCACATATTATGAATTGCATGTGATGTTAATCCTTTATGCATCATGTATTGCTTAGTTCACGATGGTAGCATTATAAGATGATCCCTCAAGAACAAAATTTCAAGTTTTAAAGTGTTCATCCTTAGTAAGCACCATTGCTAAAGCTCGTTGTTTCGAAGCACCACGTGATAATCGGGTGTGTTAGATTCTGCGAGTGTATACAACATGAGTAAGCCAGATTTTCTCATGCGGAAGCTAAGGTTTGATCTTGACGAGCCTATCATGTACAGACATGGTCTTGAAACATGGATCACCGAAAGGTAAAGCATGAGTCATATAGTAGATACGATGAACATGTTGATTGTTCGCCATTGAAGTTACATCAACTCTCGTGATGATCGGTTTTTATGTGGTGGATTTGGTTCGTGTGATCACTAAAACAATTTGAGGGATATTGTTTTGAGTGGGATTTCACCTAGATTAATTTAACTATTAATTAGAACTCAATTTGTCATAAACTTAGTCTAAACTATTGCAAATATGTTGTAGATCAATGGAGGCCCCTACCATCAATTTTAATGCGTTCCTAGAGAAAGAAAAGTTGAAAAACAATGGAAGCAATTTCGCGGATTGGTTCCGAAATTTGAGGATTGTCCTCAATGCTGGTAATTTGACCTATGTGCTGGATGCACCGCTGGGTGACTCGCCTGCAGCTAATGCTACTGATGAGGTAAAGAATGTTTTCCTCGCTCGGAAGAATTAGTACTCCACAGTTCAGTGTGCTATCTTGTATGGTTTAGAATCGGAGCTTCAGAAAAGGTTTGAGAATCATGACCCACATGATATTGTCCGTGAACTCAAAATGATATTTGAGGCTCATGCGGCAGTTTAGAGTTATGAGGCTTCTGAAAAGTTCTTTAACTGCAAGATGGAAGAGGGTAGCTCCGTTAGTAAGCACATGCTTAAGATGTCTGGGCACGCAAGCAAGCTTCAAAGCTTGGGAATAGTGATTCCTAATGCTTTGGGGATTCACCGTGTCCTCCAATCACTACCACCAAGTTACAAGAACTTTGTGATGAACTACAATATGCAAAACATGGACAATTCGTTACCCGAACTCTTCTCCATGTTAAAGTCTGCAAAAGTGGAGATCAAGAAAGAGCACCAAGTGTTGTTGGTCAATAAGACCACCAAATTCAAGAAGCAAGCCAAGTCTAAGAAAAAGGGAAACTTCAAGAAGGGCGGTAAGAAAGTTACCGCGCCGGCGAAGAAGACCAAGGCTGGGCCTAAGCCTGATACTGAGTGCTTTTACTGCAAGGGAGAAGGTCACTGGAAGCAGAATTGCCCAAAGTACTTGGCAGATTTGAAGAACGGCAACATCAAGAAGAAAGGTATATCCGATATACATGTTATTGATGTGTATCTCACTAGTACTCGTAGTAGTGCCTGGGTATTTGATACTGGTTCGGTTGCTCATATTGTAACTCGAAACAGGTATTGCAGAATAAACGGAAGCTAGCGAAGAACGAGGTGACGATGCACGTTGGAAATGGATCAAAGGTTGATGTGATCGCAGTCGGCACGCTACCTCTTCATCTACCATCGGGATTAGTTTTATACTTAAATAATTGTTATTTGGTGCCTGCGTTGAGCATGAACATTATATCCATATCATGTTTATTACGAGACGGTTACTTGTTTAAGTCCGAGAATAATGGTTGTTCGATTTATATGAGTAATATGTTTTATGCACATGCACCTTTGATAGATGGTCTATTTTTATTGAATCTCGATTGTGGAAATATACACATTAATAACATTGAAGCTAAACGTTTGAAATTGAGCAATAACTCGACCTATATGTGGCACTGTCGTCTTGGTCATATTGGAGTGAAGCGTATGAAGAAACTCCATTCTGATGGACTTCTTGAATCACTTGAAAGATGCGAAGCATGTCTGATGGGTAAAATGACTAAGACTTCATTTTCTGGTATGATGGAGGGAGCTATGGACTTATTGGAAATCATACATACTGATGTGTGTGGCCCAATGAGTGTAGCATCGCGTGGTGGTTATCGTTATGTTCTTACCTTCACAGATGACTTGAGTAGATATGGGTATATATATTTCATGAAACATAAGTCCAAAACTTTCGAGAAGTTTATGGAATTTCAGAGTGAGGTAGAGAATCAACGTAACAAGAAGATTAAATTTCTACGATCTGATCGTGGAGGTGAATATCTAAGTTACGAGGTTGGCGAGCATTTGAAGAAATGCGAAATACTTTCACAATTGACACCACCGGGAACACTACATCGTAATGGTGTGTCCGAACGTCGTAATCGAACTCTCTTAGATATGGTTCGTTCTATGATGCCACTTACAGATTTACCGCTATCGTTTTGAGGTTATGCATTAGAAACAGCCGCATTCACTTTAAATAGGGCACCATCTAAATCCGTTGAAAAGACACCGTATGAATTGTGGTTTGGGAAGAAACCTAAATTGTCGTTCCTTAAAGTTTGGGGTTGCGAAGCTTATGTAAATAAGTTACAGCCAGACAAGCTTGAACCCAAAGCAGAAAAATGCGTCTTCATAGGATACCCAAAGGAAACTATTGGGTATACCTTCTATCATAGATCCGAGGGCAAGATCTTCGTTGCCAAGAATGGATCCTTTCTAGAGAAGGAGTTTCTCTCGAAAGAAGTGACTGGAAGGAAAGTAGAACTCGACGAGGGTGTCGAACCTTCTCTCGAACTTGCGAGTAGCACAGCACCGGGAGTAGTTCTTGTGGCGCCTGCACCAATAAGAGAGGAAGCTAATGATGTTGATCATGAAACTTCGGTTGAAGTTACTACGGAACCTCGCAGGTCAACGAGAACTCATACCACTCCTCATTGGTATGATCCCGTTATGAGTGTCATGTTGGTGGACAACACCGATGACCCTGCGACATATGAGGAAGCGATGATGAGCCCAAATTCCAATAAATGGCAAGAAGCCATGAAATCCGAGATTGGATCCATGTACGAAAACCAAGTATGGACTTTGGTGGACTTACCGGATAGCCGGAAGGCTGTCGAGAACAAATGGATTTTCAAGAAGAAAACAGATGCTGATGGTAATGTTACTATCTATAAAGCTCGACTTGTCGCAAAAGGGTTTCGACAAATTCAAGGAGTTGACTACGATGAGACTTCCTCACCAGTAGCGAAGCTAAAGTCTGTGAGGATTATGTTAGCAATCGCTGCATATTATGATTATGAGATATGGTAGATGGATGTGAAAACGGCGTTCCTCAATGGAGACATTGATGAAGAGTTGTATATGATGCAACCCAAAGGTTTTGTCGATCCTAAAGATGCTAACAAGGTATGCAAACTTTAACGGTCCATATATGGATTGAAGCAAGCATCCCGAAGTTGGAATCAACGTTTTGATAAGGTAATCAAAAGTTTTGGTTGTATACAAACTTATGGAGAAGCTTGTATTTACAAGAAAGTGAGTGGGATCTCTGTAGCATTCTTAATACTATATGTAGATGACATATTGTTGATTGGGAATGATGTAGACCTTCTTAATAGTGTCAAGGATTATTTGAATAATAGTTTTTCAATGAAAGACCTTGGCGAAGCAGCTTACATATTAGGCATAAAGATTTATAGAGATAGATCGAGACGCCTAATATCATTGTCACAAAGTACATATTTGGACAAAGTTCTAAAGAGTTTTGGAATAGAAGATAGCAAGAAAGGGTTCTTGCCCATGTTGCCCAATACGACCTTGAGTAAAACTCAAAGTCCTGCAACGGCAGAAGATAGAGAAAGGATGAGTAAGACTCCCTATGCCTCAGCCATAGGATCTCTTATGTATGCCATGCTATGTACTAGACCCGACATTGCATATGATGTTAGTTTGACTAGCAGATATCAAAGTGATCCAGGAGTGGATCATTGGACATCGGTCAAAAACATCCTTAAGTACTTGAGAAGAACTAAGGATATGGTTCTTTCTTATGGAGGTGATGAACAACTCGTTGTAAATGGTTACACCGATGCTAGTTGGAACACCGATCCGGATGATTCTAAATCTCAATCTGGATACGTATTTACTTTGAATGGTGCAGCAGTTAGCTGGAGGAGTGCAAAGCAAAGCGTTGTGGCGAGATCTTCAACTGAATCGGAATACATAGCTTCTTCGGAGGCTTCACAAGAGGTGATATGTATGAAGGAGTTCATTACAAAGCTTGGTGTGGTTAAAAATGCGCTGGACCCAATGTCTATCTATTGTGATAACATGGGCGCCATAGCCAATGCACAAGAACCAAGGTCACACAAGAAGCTGAAGAACATCAACTATGTTTTCACGCTATTCGAGAGCATGTCCAAGATGGTGACATAAAGATTTGCAAAGTACACACAGATCTGAATGTGGCGGATCCGTTGACTAAACCTCTCCAGAGGGAAAAACATGACCAGCACCAAACCGCCATGGGTGTTCGGTATATTACCATGTAATCTTGATTAGTTGACTCTAGTGCAAGTGGGAGACTGTTGGAGATATTCCCTAGAGGCAATAATAAAAGTGGTTATTATTATACCTTTGTGTTTATGATAAATGTTTACATTCATGCTATAACAGTATTAAACTGGAAACATTAATACTTGTGTGATTTGTAAACTAAATTAGAGTCCATAGTAAATCCTCTTTGTAATACTAGCTTGTTGGTTAATAGATGATCGTGGTTTCTCTATCATGAACATTGAGGTGTTGTTAACAACAGGATCATATCATTAGAAGAATGATATGATGGACATACTCCTATAGATAAGCGTAGCATTAAGATCAAGTCATTTCAATAGTTTGTTTGCTATAAACTTTCTGATACATAGTAACCTAATTCCTTCGACCATGAGATCATGCTAATCACCATCACCGGAAGTATATTTTGATGACATCAAATGCCACACCGTAACAGGGTGGCTATAAAGGTGGCATTGAGTTTTCGGAAAGTATGGGTTGAGGCACATGGATCAAGAGTGGGATTTGTCCATCCATATGACGGATAGATATATTCTGGGCCCTCTCGGTGGAATGTCATCCAATTATCTTGCAAGCATGTGACTGGTTCACAAGGGATCAAATATCACGGGAACGAGAAAAGAGTAATTATTAGTAACGAGGTTGAACTAGGTATGCAGAGATACCGATGATCAAAACCTCGGATAAGTAAACAATCGTGAGAAAAAGGGAAATTGGTATCGTATGTAAGTGGTTCATTCGATCGCAAAGTAATCGTAGAAATATGTGGGAGCCATATGAATTTCCAGATTCCTCTATTGGTTATTGATCTGAGAAGTGTCTCGATCATGTCCACATAATTCACGAACCGTAGGGAGACACACTTAAGGATTCGATGTTGTTTAGTAGATATGGAATGTTAGTAGGGATACCGAATGTTGTTCGGAGTCTCGGATTGGATCCGGGATATCACGAGGAGATCCGGAATGGTCCGGAGAATAAGATTCATATAAGGAAAGTCCAATTTCGGAGTTCGGGAACGTTTCCGATGGTTTCATTGGAGAGGTTCTAGAAGGTTCACCGGACCGGAAGGGGAATGGTCCATGAATGTTTCATGGATATGTGGAATGATTGGATCATATCCTAGGTCACTTGGTGTTGGAATTTGCAAGAGAGAAATAAAGCTCTAAATTTAAAGTCAAACTGGAACAATGGTTTCCTAGTGGGAGACGAAACAAGTCCTTCTCTCAATCCAACTTGGGTTTGGGTTTGGATTCAAACCCACCCCTCCCAGGGCTGCCCCTCCCTCTCATAAATAAAGGGGGAGGGCTGCCCCAACACCACAAGCCCTAGCCCCTCTCCACCCGAGCCGCCGCCGCCGACCCGCCGCCGCCGCTCGCCGCCGCCGCCACGCCGACGCCTTGCGCCGCTGCCTCACACCGCCGCCCTAGCCTTCGCCGACACCTCCTCCTCCCGGACTTCTAAACCCTAGATCTCCGGGAAATCCTAATCCACCATAACTCGCACTGGCTTAGGCGAAGCCCTGCGGGATCTTCCCTCTACTTCCGACACCATGTCGTCGTTCTGCCGGAATCACGAGGGGAGAACTACAACCTCCGCTGCCTGCTGGAACAAGGGATAAGAAGGTCTTCATCGAGTACCGAACGTGTGGCCGACTACGAAAGCGCTGCCGGAACGCAGCACCGGAAGAATCATCTACGCGATCTTGAGATCGGCAAGTGTACGACTACATCATCCACGAGAATCTGCTCTCGTTAACGACTTTGGAATCTTCAAGGGTGAGTGATTCTATCGACTCGTTGCTACAATCTAGTAGATAGATCTTGGCTTGTTTGTGTGCGTGCGATAGAAATTTTTTGTTTTCCATGCTACGAACCCCTGCAATTTTTGAATGAGTCCAGTGATGGAATGGAGATAGAACCTCTAGTCGAAGCGTAGACGAATTTTAATTGTGATGATGGCTTGGACAATGATGGGTCGGCCTTAACAAAGTCTATCGAGGTATATTATTAAGCCTCTTGATCACTAGATAGATGCATGAATTAATTTGTGTGTATATATATTAACGAACGTGTCTTATTTTATACCTCCACATCTACCAAGTCTGATAAAAGTAGTAAACAAGGACCGGCCAAAGGGACGGCCGCCGGTGCGCATCTCACAATTGTAACGCAAACACATTTATTCATCAATGCAGATTTATTGTTAGGGTCAATGTCCCGATCAACATTATCAACTATAATAAGCCATCAAAGGGATATGGAAATCCTAAGAGTTTTGTCAAGGAAAGATACAAAGACATACTATGGGAGAAGCTCATTTCACATTTCACCCTACCGGTATTGGAGTCTGAACAGGCCACAGATGCTATGAGGTCCAAACTCAAGCATTTTGTTCTTAAGAAGATGGCCGAACAGTTCAATAAATACAAGAAAAGATTATACAATGAATATCTCGAGGAAAAATAAGTTCTAGAATTCACTCGCACACTAGAGAAGTAGCGGGCTCACCGGGAAAGCTTTCTGGACTACAAGAAATCAGAAGTAGCAAAAAATGTCTGATAAGCATAAAGAAAAGGCTGCAAAAAAGAAATATCACCATAAGATGGGGACAAGTGGCTAAAGGACTTTCGTGCCTAAGTGGGAGGAAGCCGAGAAAGCCTTGCGTGACCAAGGGATTGAAGGGAATATGCCCGAGAGGCAATAATAAAGTGGTTATTATCGTATTCCTTATTTATGATAAATGTTTATTTTGCATACTATAATTGTATTAATACGGAAACGTTAATACATGTGTTTAATAAACAAAAAGAAAGTTCCTAGTTATGCCTCTCTTATAAACTAGATCGTTGATTAACAAGATGATCAAAGGTTTCCTGATCATGGACATTGGATGTTGTTAATAACGAGGTCACAACATTATTGAATGATGTGATGAACATTCATCCAAAGTATAGCATTACTATCAAGGTCATTGTGTTTATATTGCTATAACATCATACGAAGTAATATTAGTCCTTAGACCATGAGATCATGTCAATCACTAACACCGGAAGAGTATCTTGATAACATCAAACGTCACACCGTAATAGGGTGACTATAAAGATGGGTTCAGTGCTACGAAGGTGTTATGTTGAGGCTCATGGATCAAGAGTGGAATTTATCCATCCCAATGACGGATAGATATACTCTGGGCCCTCTCAGCGATATCACATTAGTAGCTTGCAAGCAAGTGAATTGATCACTAGAATGTTATATCACGGGAACAAGAAAAGATTACATGTCGGTAACAATATCAAACTAGGTATGGAGATATCGATGATCGAATCTTGGGCATATAATATATCGTGAGACAAAGGGACTGAGTTACATGCGTATAAGGTTCACACGATCACATAAGTCATCGTTGAATGTGTGGGAGTCAGTACAGATCTCCAGGTCCCGCTGCTGATTATTGATCTGAGAGGGGTCTCGATCATGTCTGGATTATTCGTGAACCGTAGGGTGACACACTTAAGGGATACCGACACCATTTGGAGCAAATAATATGCCAGAGAAAAAATTACAAAGCGCAGGAATTATTTCACTAGACACCGGAGTTGTTTCGGTTGAAATTGCTGAAACTAGTTCTGCATGTGAAATTGAAATGTTGTAAGGGGTTTTATGTGAATGTTTGTTAATTAAAGTAATTAACAAAATTCTGAATAAATAAATAAAAGTAGTTTTATTTAAAGAGAGATTACATTAAATTTGGTGGAAATTTAATGGAATTTTGAGTGGAGAAAATGGAGGATCATCTTTATGTGAGTGGAGCTTCCACCACATGAATGTGGGAGATGTGGGGGCACCCTCCATGGCCGGTGGCCATGCCCCCTTGGGCTGCCCCCTCCCCTATATAAGGAGCACCTCTTCCTCCACTCTCACACCTCCTCGTGAAGGATCTCTCTGTAACACCCTCAGAATCGGCCCTATGCAAGTTTCAGCGCTTCCCGCCAAACCCGCATAGAAACGATTCAAAGGTGCCCACCAGGCACTTGCGTGCGGGTGGAAAACGAAGTAATAACATTACACAACAGTCCTCGATGGGACCCACAGAACAGATATATATACAACACGACTCCATGAGTCAAGAATACAGATATACAGAACAAAGATCCAAATCACCTTGAAAACGATAGAGCGTCCAGCTACGGACAAGATGCAAATGGGGCTAAGAGCCCTGAAGAATAACCAATGGCGTCCATAACCCTGCCCAGGCCAAGCCGGAAGGGTAACCCTGCTAACGACGTCGATCTCAAAACCTGCTTAAACAAAAGGGGTGCCGACAAAGGGCAAAGGAAAAAGAGAGAGCGGTCAGTACTGAGGCCAGTACACGGCGAGACTAGAATTCGGCGGTCCTCGCCTACATAGGTATGGTGGACTGAAGCGGCAGCGGCAGCATGCACTAAACAACCTATAGAGACTCGATACAACTAGCGGCTATCAGAGAGGGGTAAGAAAGGCCTATTCGGATCCAACCTGAATCTAACACCAACAAACCCATCCTGGTATTTCCCCCTCGAGACCAAACGAGGAAGTCAACCGAGGAACTCACACAGTTGGCAGTTTTATTTATTCAGTTATCGTTGCAGAAATTACTAGTCAGGTATAGATAGTCATCCTGATATACTAAGCAGTGGGCAGTTTTAGTTAACCATTCCATTGTAGTTGCAACTCTTACTAGTCAAATATACGATTAGCATGAGATATCCCCAAAACCCAGCAGTTGTTGGTACTTTTATTTAGCCATTCCGTTGTAGTTGCAATACTTACTAGTCAGATACAATGGTCGCAAGCGACAACCCAAACAAGCAACTGTTAGCAGTTTTATTTAGCCATTCCATTATAGTGAAGCTGATTACTAGTCATTATAAAGTCAAATTTATAGCACTACTTTAGTTATAGTTGTCTATGATCGAGATACTGTGCTCCAAGTCGTCCATAACCGCGGACACGGCTTTCAGAAAGTTTTACCCTGCAGGGGTGCACAAATAGCAACACACACTCGATCAACCTCGGAAAAACCAAATCAAAACCCAACGAGGCCTTCACGACAAAGCAATCACCAGATTCAGAAATATTTCAGGGGGCCACCCCATTAAGTATACCCGCAACGAAGTTAGCTGACTCCGAGACGGACTCAAGGTTTGGGTGGACGGCTGTAAACGACTGGGAACCCAAAAGTGTGACTGGTCTTGTCGATATCGCGAAAACGTGTCCCGATCCTAAACAGTACAGGTGCTCCTCGCACAATCGTAAATAAAGCAGTAAAGCATGGCATAAGTACATTATAGTAAATAAAACCTCAAACTAGTTTGTGGCCCCAAGAAATAAGAATGAATCAAGCTCTGGCTCAGGGGGGGTCCCATAATCCTCCCGGATGTGGATAGCGCGAATATTCAAGGAACAGGTATCAAGTACTCGGGGTCCTACGGGACACAAGTGGACGGTTAACAACCAAATAACATCTATTGCCCACCTGTGCCTCTGCATTTACCTACTTCAATTTTAGTTGTTAAACAGTAATTAAAGTCTTGATCATCTCCAACAATAAACACACGGTAATACTCCAACAACTGTGGTACTTGACGACACGCAACAGCACTTGAGCAAGCGACTACGACGCGCAGGTCCAACTATCTACCAAACAACAGGTAATAGGAGGTGTCCAAGGCAATATAAGGCTGCAAGGGATATCACGGGTACGAAAACTAGAGCATCGCAACACAGATAGCAATAGAGCAACAGGAGGAAATAAAGACTTTAAAAGTAAGATAGGTAGAAAGGGGGAGGTGCTCGCCTGAAAACATTGCCGAAGATTTATCCGAAGATCGGGGCGAAGCTCACATCAACTCAACGGCCTTATCCGCAAAGAAGCAAAACACTAGAAGGAACACCGGATGCACTATTTATTACTACGGCAGAAGATCAGGCATGATGCATGTATGATGTATGACGTGGCAAAGGTGCGATGCAATTAGGCAATATTAAGCGGAACCGGGGGTCCCGACAATTAAATATATGGTTCCAGTTGTTTAGATACCCCGCAATTAAAATGTTGTATTAACAAGGCGGAAACATGGCAGCGGTCTGCTACACAAATTTAAATGGGACCGATATACGACTATATTTGCCCGCATATGGATCCCATATTTAATTATGAGGTGAATCGGCATAATGCCCCCAAACCACACAAATATGTATGCGACATGAATGATTTAATGCAACAAGTATATATTATATATTATAAAATACGGGACTTGGAAAGGGCATCACACATTAGGGTTCGGCGAACTTGGGTGTTCCGAGGGGTTCGGGGTCGGACTCAGGGTTCGACAGGAAGGCAAGGTTCGGTTCGATGAGACCGGTCTTGGCATTCGGGAAGAAGATCTTGGCGTCCGAGAAGAAGAACTTGGTTGGCGTCGGGGGCACATCGGATTCGCCCTGGTCGGTGCCGATCTTGTCGTCACGAAGGTCTTGTCGGGTCGTCGTATCGGGTCGGTCTTGGCGTTCGGGGTGAAGAACTTGGTGTCCTCGAGGAAGTACTTGGCGTATCCGCGTCGGCGATCTTGGCGTTCGGGTTCTCGACGTCGCATCCGGGAAGAAGGTCTTGTTACATCCGGGGTCGTCGGGTCATGTCGTCGGTTTTGTCGTTTCACGGCGGAGATCTTGGCGTCCCGGGATGAAGATCTTGTCAGACCCATGCCAAAGGCCTTGGCGATACGGTACGAAGACCTCTGATCTCGGTGGCATCTCCTTAGGTTCCTTCTTCGGTCGCTTGCGATGGACTTGGAATACATGACGAAGATCTTGGAATAGGGCGCCATTTGGGTTCGGTGTCGATCTTGTTTGTCGGTGAGGGACTCCTTGTGGTGTCGATTAGGGGCCGGGGAACTAGATGATTACACGAGGATATTGCATTGGTATGTCATCCGGGTGACACCACATCCCTGCACTTCTTTGGACAAAGGCCTCACGACAACGGCAAAAACGTGAGGTGATACATAGACAGGTGAACATCTGATGGCAGCATTGCTGTGGAGTAGTGTGGCTCTAAGCAGAATTGGACAAGCTCGAATACTCTGCCGAAACAACAGAGATGGCCCATGCAGGGCAGCGGCACGGGAAAACATGGGTTGAGGATCTTCCAAAGAGGCCAGGCTCACGGAAAGCGGCGTCCTGCAACGGCCAGAGACGAGGGGACCGACATCTTGCAAAGCTTGACGACAAGGAGGGGGGCCCGCGCCCCCGGTGGCAGGGCAGAGAGGCAACGAAGGGGACGGCCGGAGACGGGGGTCTGCAGGTGGCATGCGGAGGCGTCACCGGCGCGGGACGAGGTGAAGAGGAGGCGGCGCCTGTGGGGTGTTGCAGGGACGAGCCGGGTGGAGGAAGAGGCGGTCGACGGAGGCGCGGCCAGCGATGGCGAGGTCGAGGAAGGCGACGCCAGCGATGGCTGGAGGCAGGGCTCGGAGGGACGAGCGGCGGAGGAGCCCTGGGCGACGCGGCGGATCGGGGATGGGAGGAGGGGATCTGGCGGCGGCGGGATGCGAGCAGAGAGGCCGGCGGCGCTCACGCGAGGATGGAGGCGAGCGGGGGAGAGATAGGGTAGGTGGGGAGTGGCACCGGGGAAGAAGGCGAGGGCGCGGGGCCGCGGGCGGCGCTCGGGAATGGGGGATGGCGACGACGCGGGGGGGAGAAGGGTGGAGGTCGCGGTCGAGCGAGGAGAGCGGGGGGTGCGGTGCGTGGTGGGGCCAGGGAGCTGTGTGGGGGTGGCCGGGAACAAGCGTGCGTGGCGTGGGTCTGTGTGCGTGTGTGGTGGGGATCCAGGGGTGGGTTGTAGGGCTGGCGACGGATGCATGTGAGGTGAGTGGTTGGGGCAGCTGGGAGGGGAATTGGGGGTTAGGGATTGGTTTAGGTGGGACCAGGAGGCTGAGGTGGCGCGATGTGAGTGGGTGGGGATTGGGCCAGGGGGATGTGGCGCAACGGGATAGGTTGGGGTGAAGTGGCTGAAGGGTGGGTAGAATAGGACTGGTAGAAAAAGGGTTGGGTGGCTCTGGTTTTTGTACTGGGGGTGGCCGACTGGGTCGGATCGGCCCGGTACGGCTGCCCCTAAAAATAAAATAAGTATATTATTATTTAAAACGGGCGTTTGGAAGCCGTTGGTAGACGAAACATAATAATCCGGAGACCCGGGTTTTTTTTGGATTTTGAAATAAAGGCGGAGTATTTAGAAAACAAAATATGTTTTTCCAAGATAGTTTCAGACAAACAAATGCAATGTTGATGACGATGCTCAAATGCAAGGTGGCATGATGACATGAGCATGCGGTCATGATGATGCAATGCACAAAAACAACGCGATTTTCTAGTAGTGGTTTTGCGGGGCGCCACAATTCGACACCACTAACAATGGATCTCGCCCTCGAGATCCGCCTCATGGTACCGGGAAGAAGGTCGGCGATCTGAATCTTCTCGCTTTGTGTAGATCCTCGCGACACCACTAACAAGAGGTCGTTGTCCGTGATCGTCGAGGGAAACACTCCGGAAACAAAAGGTCGAAGGTAGAGGTATCAACAAATAAAGCCACCTCTAGCTTCCGTGGACGGAGTAAAATTGCTGGATCCACTGATTCAATGTACAAGAGCGAATGATAAGAGTAGTCGGATGGTGATCAGTCCATCGCGCACCCAAACCATTACTATGCACACGAATAGGCGGATTATGCAACCAACTCTCGGAATTCAGACTGAAGATCTCGACAAACGAGGTTCAGAAACAAAGGAGTGATGCAGACTCTGCATCGGATCTAGCGCAGATGATGTCGTCGCGTCGGAAAACATCGGAAGGCACAAACAAGGAACAAAGAATGGTACCACAGTAGACGGATTCCTCAGACAGCATGAACACCGGATGGTAGAACAACGTTATCAAAGGAGGAAGCGAAACCCTGAAGGTACGACGGAACCCAACCACGAGAAATCCTGGACTCGAAGAGAGGAAAGAGAGCGGATTCAAAACACACAGAGGTGAGAGGAGAGCAGCAGAGGGGTAAGGAGTAAAATCAGACCTAATCAGAACTATCCAACCGATTTTGCAAAAATAGTTTTGACACTCTACTTCGGTCGTTAGCTAGGTTATCCTACAGGCTGGACTTGTGGGGTATCGCAACTGCTGGGCTCTGATACCACTCTGTAACACCCTCAGAATCGGCCCTATGCAAGTTTCAGCGCTTCCCGCCAAAGCCGCATAGAAACGATTCAAAGGTGCCCACCAGGCACTTGCGTGCGGGTGGAAAACGAAGTAATAACATTACACAACAGTCCTCGATGGGACCCACAGAACAGATATATATACAACACGACTCCATTAGTCAAGAATACAGATATACAGAACAAAGATCCAAATCACCTTGAAAACGATAGAGCGTCCAGCTACGGACAAGATGCAAATGGGGCTAAGAGCCCTGAAGAATAACCAATGGCGTCCATAACCCTGCCCAGGCCAAGCCGGAAGGGTAACCCTGCTAACGACGTCGATCTCAAAACCTGCTTAAACAAAAGGGGTGCCGACAAAGGGCAAAGGAAAAAGAGAGAGCGGTCAATACTGAGGCCAGTACACGGCGAGACTAGAATTCGGCGTTCCTCGCCTACATAGGTATGGTGGACTGAAGCGGCAGCGGCAGCATGCACTAAACAACCTATAGAGACTCGATACAACTAGCGGCTATCAGAGAGGGGTAGGAAAGGCCTATTCGGATCCAACCTGAATCTAACACCAACAAACCCATCCTGGTATTTCCCCCTCGAGACCAAACGAGGAAGTCAACCGAGGAACTCACACAGTTGGCAGTTTTATTTATTCAGTTATCGTTGCAGAAATTACTAGTCAGGTATAGATAGTCATCCTGATATACTAAGTAGTGGGCAGTTTTAGTTAACCATTCCATTGTAGTTGCAACTCTTACTAGTCAAATATACGATTAGCATGAGATATCACCAAAACCCAGCAGTTGTTAGTACTTTTATTTAGCCATTCCGTTGTAGTTGCAATACTTACTAGTCAGATACAATGGTTGCAAGCGACAACCCAAACAAGCAACTGTTAGCAGTTTTATTTAGCCATTCCATTATAGTGAAGCTGATTACTAGTCATTATAAAGTCAAATTTATAGCACTACTTTAGTTATAGTTGTCTATGATCGAGATACTGTGCTCCAAGTCGTCCATAACCGCGGACACGGCTTTCAGAAAGTTTTACCCTGCAGGGGTGCACAAATAGCAACACACACTCGATCAACCTCGGAAAAACCAAATCAAAACCCAACGAGGCCTTCACGACAAAGCAATCACCAGATTCAGAAATATTTCAGGGGGCCACCCCATTAAGTATACCCGCAACAAAGTTAGCTGACTCCGAGACGGACTCAAGGTTTGGGTGGACGGCTGTAAACGACTGGGAACCCGAAAGTGTGACTGGGCTTGTCGATACCGTGAAAACGTGTCCCGATCCTAAACAGTACAGGTGCTCCTCGCACAATCGTAAATAAAGCAGTAAAGCATGGCATAAGTACAGGATAGTAAATAAAACCTCAAACTAGTTTGTGGCCCCAAGAAATAAGAATGAATCAAGCTCTGGCTCAGGGGGGTCCCATAATCCTCCCGGATGTGGATAGCGCGAATATTCAAGGAACAGGTATCAAGTACTCGGGGTCCTACGGGACACAAGTGGACGGTTAACAACCAAATAACATCTATTGCCCACCTGTGCCTCTGCATTTACCTACTTCAATTTTAGTTGTTAAACAGTAATTAAAGTCTTGATCATCTCCAACAATAAACACACGGCAATACTCCAACAACTGTGGTACTTGACGACACGCAACAGCACTTGAGCAAGCGACTACGACGCGCAGGTCTAACTATCTACCAAACAACAGGTAATAGGAGGTGTCCAAGGCAATATAAGGCTGGAAGGGATATCACGGGTACGAAAACTAGAGCATCGCAACACAGATAGCAATAGAGCAACAGGAGGAAATAAAGACTTTAAAAGTAAGATAGGTAGAAAGGGGGAGGTGCTCGCCTGAAAACATTGCCGAAGATTTATCCGAAGATCGGGGCGAAGCTCACATCAACTCAACGGCCTTATCCGCGAAGAAGCAAAACACTAGAAGGAACACCGGATGCACTATTTATTACTACGGCAGAAGATCAGGCATGATGCATGTATGATGTATGACGTGGCAAAGGTGCGATGCAATTAGGCAATATTAAGCGGAACCGGGGGTCCCGACAATTAAATATATGGTTCCAGTTGTTTAGATACCCCGCAATTAAAATGTTGTATTAACAAGGCGGAAACATGGCAGCGGTCCGCTACACAAATTTAAATGGGACCGATATACGACTAGATTTGCCCGCATATGGATCCCATATTTAATTATGAGGTGAATCGGCATAATGCCCCCAAACCACACAAATATGTATGCTACATGAATGATTTAATGCAACAAGTATATATTATATATTATAAAATACGGGACTTGGAAAGGGCATCACACATTAGGGTTCGGCGAACTTGGGTGTTCCGAGGGGTTCGGGGTCGCACTCAGGGTTCGACGGGAAGGCAAGGTTCGGTTCGATGAGATCGGTCTTGGCATTCAGGAAGAAGATCTTGGCGTCCGAGAAGAAGAACTTGGTTGGCGTCGGGGGCACATCGGATTCGCCCTGGTCGGTGCCGATCTTGTCGTCACGAAGGTCTTGTCGGGTCGTCGTATCGGGTCGGTCTTGGCGTTCGGGGTGAAGAACTTGGTGTCCTCGAGGAAGTACTTGGCGTATCCGCGTCGGCGATCTTGGCGTTCGGGTTCTCGACGTCGCATCCGGGAAGAAGGTCTTGTTGCATCCGGGGTCGTCGGGTCATGTCGTCGGTTTTGTCGTTTCACGGCGGAGATCTTGGCGTCCCGGGATGAAGATCTTGTCAGACCCATGCCAAAGGCCTTGGCGATACGGTACGAAGACCTCTGATCTCGGTGGCATCTCCTTAGGTTCCTTCTTCGGTCGCTTGCGATGGACTTGGAATACATGACGAAGATCTTGGAATAGGGCGCCATTTGGGTTCGGTGTCGATCTTGTTTGTCGGTGAGGGACTCCTTGTGGTGTCGATTAGGGGCCGGGGAACTAGATGATTACACGAGGATCTTGCATTGGTATGTCATCCGGGTGACACCACATCCCTGCACTTCTTTGGACAAAGGCCTCACGACAACGGCAAAAACGTGAGGTGATACATAGACAGGTGAACATCTGATGGCAGCATTGCTGTGGAGTAGTGTGGCTCTAAGCAGAATTGGACAAGCTCGAATACTCTGCCGAAACAACAGAGATGGCCCATGCAGGGCAGCGACACGGGAAAACATGGGTTGAGGATCTTCCAAAGAGGCCAGGCTCGCGGAAGGCGGCGTCCTGCAACGGCCAGAGACGAGGGGACCGACATCTTGCAAAGCTTGACGACAAGGAGGGGGGCCCGCGCCCCCGGTGGCAGGGCAGAGAGGTAACGAAGGGGACGGCCGGAGACGGGGGTCTGCAGGTGGCATACGGAGGCGTCACCGGCGCAGGACGAGGTGAAGAGGAGGCGGCGCCTGTGGGGTGCTGCAGGGACGAGCCGGGTGGAGGAAGAGGCGGTCGACGGAGGCGCGGCCAGCGATGGCGAGGTCAAGGAAGGCGACGCCAGCGATGGCTGGAGGCAGGGCTCGGAGGGACGAGCGGCGGAGGAGCCCTGGGCGACGCGGCGGATCGGGGATGGGAGGAGGGGATCTGGCGGCGGCGGGATGCGAGCAGAGAGGCCGGCGGCACTCACACGGGGATGGAGGCGAGCGGGGGAGAGAGAGGGTAGGTGGGGAGTGGCACCGGGGAAGAAGGCGAGGGCGCGGGGCCGCGGGCGGCGCTCGGGAATGGGGGATGGCGACGACACGGGGGGAGAAGGGTGGGGGTCGCGGTCGAGCGAGGAGAGCGGGGGGTGCGGTGCGTGGTGGGGCCAGGGCGCTGTGTGGGGGTGGCCGGGAACAGGCGTGCGTGGCGTGGGTCTGTGTGCGTGTGTGGTGGGGATCCAGGGGTGGGTTGTAGGGCTGGCGACGGATGCATGTGAGGTGAGTGGTTGGGGCAGCTGGGAGGGGAATTGGGGGTTAGGGATTGGTTTAGGTGGGACCAGGAGGCTGAGGTGGCGCGATGTGAGTGGGTGGGGATTGGGCCAGGGGGATGTGGCGCAACGGGATAGGTTGGGGTGAGGTGGCTGAAGGGTGGGTAGAATAGGACTGGTAGAAAAAGGGTTGGGTGGCTCTGGTTTTTGTACTGGGGGTGGCCGACTGGGTCGGATCCGCCCGGTACGGCTGCCCCTAAAAATAAAATAAGTATATTATTATTTAAAACGGGCGTTTGGAAGCCGTTGGTAGACGAAACATAATAATCCGGAGACCCGGTTTTTTTTTGGATTTTGAAATAAAGGCGGAGTATCTAGAAAACAAAATATGTTTTTCGAAGATAGTTTCAGACAAACAAATGCAATGTTGATGACGATGCTCAAATGCAAGGTGGCATGATGACATGAGCATGCGGTCATGATGATGCAATGCACAAAAACAACGCGATTTTCTAGTAGTGGTTTTGCGGGGCGCCCACTCTCCCCCCTTTAGAATTTTCCCATGGTCTCGGATCAGCGAGATACATATTCTCGGTGGCTTTTTCTGGAAGGATTTGTTGCTTCCACGGCTTCGCTGGAGCGAGGGCGTGGAGGTTGTCAGGATACCCGAACGTGTGTGCGATCACAGATGCACCACTTCTTTGCGGTGCTGGACTTGACGGTGCTGGACCTGCTGGACCGGATGGACTTCTTATCGATCTTGAGATCGGCAAGAGTTCGACTACATCATCCACGAGTACAACCTTGTTAACGCTATTCGGTCATCGAGGGTATGTATTCTATGGATGTATATCCACTCGTTGCTTGTATCTAGTAGATAGATCTTGGTACTTAGTTGTTCCCATCGTAGGAATTTTTTTGTTTTATATATTGCGAACCCTACATGGATCACTCCAGCTACAAAGGAATGGCCCATCAGGGTAAGGAATTGGTTGCTTGCGCATGGGGTGAAGTATGACATGCAAATAGGGGAGTTAATATTGGATGAAAATACAACAATTGCTACACCCCATAAAGCAATTATTAAAACAATCAGGGAGGTTCAATACGGTAAGTTAAAACCTGACGGAGAGAATGACGAGCTGACAAAGGCCCTCGGGAATCCTAAAAAACCAGGACGAACATGAGGATTTGGACCTTCAGTGTCGTGGAAGACTGGGTTTCCCGAGGACAATGAATCTTATAGAAGACAAGCGAGAGCAAAGAAGCGGAAGGAGCAGGAGGAGGAAGACCGGTTGCATAGCATAGAAATAAAGAACGATGGAATATATGCCATGCTAAAGGAGCAATAGAAGCAACTAGATGAAATGCGCCAGCAAGGGCCAACTCATTAGCTGCTGCAAGGAAGTGTTGGCGGCCCATCTTAGCAGAAAATCAGCATGGCTTCCACGGTGGCCGATCCGATAGATCGCTACCCCGTGGATAATATCACTGAGAAGACAAGTTGTGAGCTACATGTGGGAGTGATGAACTTATCCTTTAAGGCGGATCTCGGCTATGCTTTCTCCTGTAACCTGGTGCATGCTGGCATTACAATGAGATTCCAGATGGCTATTGTGGCATCCCGCAAAACCACTACTATAAAATCGCGTTGTTTTTGTGCATTGCATCGTCATCATCATGCATTGTTTGTCTAAAACTATTTTCGCAAAGCCTGTTTTGTTTTCCAAAAACGCCCCGTCTTGTTTTCAAATTCAAACCCGGGTCGCCGGAATATTTTGTTGTCTATTATTGGTTTGGAAACGGTGCGATTAAATTAAATAAAACATTTCGTTGTTTATAGTGGGGCAGTCGAACGGGCCGAATGACCCGAACGACCACCCCAGGATTTTAATCGTTCCACCCCAACAATTCCTACAGCTACCCACCTATCTACCCACACCCCCCCTCCACATCACCCCACCCAATGGCAACCTGCCACCTCACCCTCTCCCTCACCCCCCTCCAACCAGCTACTGCCACATCACCCCAACCCCCCTCTCTCACCCCACACAACACACCCTGCCCACACAGCAACACACGTACGCACACCCACGCACCGACCCGCCCCTCTCTCTCCCTGTCCAACCACCCCCCCCCCCCCCTGGTCCCACGCGCCCAACACCCTGTCCCCACCGAGCCCCACCTTCTGCCCCTGTTCTTCTTCCCCCACCAACCGCATCCCTCCTCCCCCGAGAACCTCTCCCTCACCCGACGCTCCCTCCACCCCGCGTCTACACGCCGGCGCCGGCCCGCCTCCGAGCCGCGGCCGCTTTCCCCCACCGCCTCCGCCGCTCTCGCTCGCCGGCCCGCGCCCTCCCCCTCCTCTCCTCCGCTCGGCGTCGCCTCCCACACCGTGCCGTCCCCGAGCTCGCCACCGGACGCCTCCGCCGGCCGCGCCATCTTCACCGCCTCTGGCTCCGCAGCGCCGCCCTCCGGCGAGCCGCACCCTCCGCCCCAGGCCCGCTCGCCCTGCAGCCTCCGCTCGCGCGCCAACCGCCGCGGCACGCCGCCTCGCCACCGGACGCCTCCGCCCTCCATCCCCGCCGGAGCCGCTCCGCCCGCCTCCGCGCCGGCGAGAGCCGCGCCCGGCCGCGCCTGCGACCGCCTCCCCGACCCCAGGCTCCACCGCCGCCCGCCGGACCTCCCCCGTCCTCCGCGCCCGTGCCTCCCCTCCGTCTTCCGGCGCCGCGCGACCTCGACGGCGGGCAGCGCCGCTCCGCCCGCCTCCGGCGGCCACGCTCGCCTGACCGGCCCCGCCCCTGCAGCCGCGCCCCTGGGAACCTCCTCCTCGCCGACGGCCGCGTCCGCTCCGGCCGAGCCCCGCGCCAAGGACGTTCGCGCCGCCCTTCCCTGGCCCTGCTCCGACCGCGCCTCCGAGTCCCCGAGCCGCTCCTCTGCGGGCCCTTCATCGGCAGCCTCCGCGCCCCCGGTTCCGAGCTCGTCGCTGCCGCGTCCGCAAGTCCCGCCGCCTGGGAGTCCGCGTCGGCCACGCCGCACCGTGCATCCTCGTCTCGGACGCCACTCTGCCCGCGAAGGAAGCACCTCCCGAGGACACGTGGGCTGAGTCAAGTCCATCGTTGACGCGGAACCCCAAGACCGCCGAAGACCGAACCCGATACCGCCAAGGCCGCCGACACGGAAACGCCGAGTGCCCTTCTCGTACACCAAGTTCTTCGACCTCGGATCCTTAGAACGTCCCGCCGAAGCCACGGACCCTCGGGATGACAAGTTCTTCACCCCAGGGCGACAAGGCCCTCTTCACGGATTCCAAGACCTCGACATCGAAACGACAAGATCATCGTCATGGAGCTCGAAGACCACATGTGCGACAAGTACTCCCTCGAGGACGCCGAGTACTTCACCCCTGAACCCCGAAGGCCGAACCCCGGTGCGACAAGTACCCTTTTCCGGCCGACAAGATCGCCGAGAAACCAAACGCCAAGGTCGTCTACACGGATACGACATGAACTTCCCCGAACGCCAAGATCTACTCTGCCATCCGAGAACGATCCCGGAGTCCGAGAACGTTTCCGTCGAACCCTGGACCCTGAGACCGACCCCGAACCCCGGAACCTCAAGACCGTCGAGACCCTAATGTGTGAACCCCTTTTCGAGAACCCTATTTTTATAAATGGTCAACTATATGAATTGTTGCATATTCAATCATTCATCTCGCATACACATTCATGTGGTTTGGGGGCCTTATGCCGATTCACCTCATAATTAAATATGGGGCCCATATGCGGGCAAATCTAGTCTCATATTGGCCTCATCTAAATCTGTGTAGCGAACCGGTGCTATCTTTTGCCTTGTTAAACAACATTTAAATTTGCGGGGTACCTAAATAACATGAACCACCTAATTAATTGTCGGGACCCCGGTTCCACTTAATATGACCTAATTGCATCGCATCTTTGCCATGTCATTCATCATACATGCATCATGCCGACCTTCTGCCGTTGTATTAAATCTTGCAACCGGTGTTTCTTCTAGTGTTTTGCTTCTTCGCGGATAAGGCCGTTGAGTTGATGCGAGCTTCGCCCCGATCTTCGGTTGAACCCTTCGACAATGTTTTCACGCGAGCATCTCCCCCTTTCTACCTATCTTACTTTTATAGTATTTATTCCCTCCTGTTGATCTATTGCTATCTGTGTTGCGATGCTCTAGTTTCCGTACCCGTACTATCCCTTGCAGCCGTATATTGCCTTGGACACATCCTATTACCTGTTGTTTGGTAGATAGTTGGACTTGCGCGTCGTAGTCGCTTGCTCCAGTGCTGTTGCGTGTCGCCATATTCCACAGTTGTTGATGTATTGCCGCATGTTACTGTTGGAGATGATCATAGTTTTACTTATCGTTCACTTTAATTCCTGTTTAACAACTAAAATTGAAGTAAGCAGAGGCATCGGTGGGTGATAGATAATATTTGGTTTCCGAACGCCCACTTGTGTCCCGTAGGACCCCGAGTACTTGATACCTGTTCCTTGAATTATCGCGCTATCCACATCCGGGAGGTATATGGGACCCCCCTGAGCCAGAGCTTGATTCAGTCTTATTTCTTGGGGCCACAAACTAGTTTGAGGTTTTATTTACGATCCTGTACTTATGCCATGCTTTACTGCTTTATTTAAATTGTGCGATGGATAGCACACTGTACTGTTTAGGATCGGGACACGATTCCGCGGTGTCGACAAGCCCAGTTTTGGGTTCCCAGTCGTTCACAGCCGTCTACCCAGACCTTGAGTCCGTCTCGGAGCTAGCTTACTTCGTTGCGGGTAGCTTAATGGGGTGGCCCCCTGAAATATTTCTGAATCCTGTGATTGCTTTGTCGTGAAAGCCTCGTTGGGTTTTGATTTGGTTTTTCCAAGGTTGATCGAGTGTGTGTTGCTATTGGTGCACCCCGGCCGGGTAAAACTTTCTGCAAGCCGTGTCCGCGGTTATGGACGACTTGGAGCACAGTATCTTGACCATAGACAAGCATAACTAAAGTTTATTGCTATAAATTTGACTTTATAATGACTAGTAATCAGCTTCACTATAATGGAATGACTAAATAATACTGCCCACAATTGCTTGTTTGAGATGTCGCTTGCGACCCTTGTATCTGACTAGTAAGTACTGCAACTACAACGGAATGGCTAAATAGAAGTACCAACAACTGCTGGGTTTTGGGTTTATCTCATGCTATCTG
Source organism: Avena sativa (assembly GCA_916181665.1). Lineage (NCBI taxonomy): Eukaryota > Viridiplantae > Streptophyta > Magnoliopsida > Poales > Poaceae > Avena > Avena sativa. The sequence goes on along the minus strand of OV702285.1, from coordinate 142,251,917 downwards.
TATCTGATTAGTAAGTGATGCCACTACAACGGAATGATTAACTAAAACGGCCCACTGTTTATTTTATCAGGACGATTATCTTTACTTGACTAGTAATTGCTGCAACAATAACCAAATAAATAAAACTGCCAACGGTGTGAGTTCCTCGGTTGACTTCCTCGATCGGTATCGAGGGGGAAACACCAGGATGAGTTTGTTTGGTGTTAGCTTCAGGTTGGATCCGGATAGGTCATTCTTATCCCTCTCTGATAACCGCCAGTTGGGTCGAGTCTCTATAGGTTGTTTAGTGCATGCTGCCGCTGCCGCTTCAGTCCACCATACCTATGTAGGCGAGGACCGCCGAATTCTAGTCTCGCCGTGTACTGGCCTCAGTACCGACGCTCCTCTTTTTCCTTTGCCCTTTGTCGGCACCCCTTTTGTTTTAGCAGGTTTTGAGATCGACGTCGTTAGCAGGGTTACCCTTCCGGCTTGGCCTGGGCAGGGTTATGGACTCCATTGGTTATTCTTCAGGGCTCTTAGCCCCATTTGCATCTTGTCCGTAGCAGGACGCTCTATCGTTTTCAAGGTGATTTGGATCTTTGTATATTATATCTGTATTCTTGACTCATTGAGTCGCTGTTGTATATATCTGTTCTGTGGGTCCCATCGAGGACTGTTGTGTAATGTTATTACTTCGTTTTCCACCCGCACGAAAGTGCCTGGTGGGCACCTTTGAATCGTTTCTATGCGGGTTTGGCGAGTTTCGCTAAAACTTGCATAGGTCCGATTCTGAGGGTGTTACAGCTATGCTCGTGTCGGGGTGGATGAAGTTCTACAACAATATGAATCACTAGAACTTGACATCCCTGGAGCTGAAGATGAGAGGACACTAGGAGAAGTCAGGGGTGGTATCATTCTATGGCGCAAGAAATACATCGTGTTTCTAGGCTCAGTGCCCAGGCCACCACCGACTCCTCTGAGTCAGCCGAGTCTGCCGCCTCCAGCAAGTCCACATGATGAGGAGTGGGATGACGACCATAGTGTGAGTCCGCCGCTGTGTCAGCCGACTTTGATGCCGCGTCAGCCGAAGGCGGCCGCTCGGTCGACTAGCAGTACTACTACTCATAAGAAAGGTAGTAGGGTGAAGAAAACCCCGACGCCTCCTCCCAAGTTACCTTACGATATGACCAATGAGGAAACCGGTGCGATCAGTGATGATCAAGTGAAAGCATTTTTTGCACCCAAAGAGACTGAGCAAAAGCAAATATTTGATCCGAGAGCCAAAAAGTGGGCTAATAGTTTTATTGAGCAACCATCGCAATATGAGATACATAAGGCTGATGACTACAAACACTGTCTGATGAGAATTGGTAGTAATAAGACAAGAAGCAGAGGGAAAAGAGACGTTGCCCAACTCGGAGAGCAGACAAAACAATCGATCTCCCCCCTCAAGGTGTTACCCAATTTTGACCATGATCAGGATTTCCTCATCGATCAAGTGGCGGAGTTTGCTAGAGGTGTTGGTATTAATGTTGATCAAGCGCTAGGAGGACATGTACCCATGCAGATGGAAATATCATGGAAATATAAATATGGGAAGCCTCTGGTCAGACCTGATAAGGTCAAGCTTCTACCAATACAAATACGAATATTACATGAGTGGTACACGAAAGTCTCTGCATGCAAGGAAGAAGATCGATTATCAGTGCTCCTTGTGAGAGTTACAAATGAGCATTTCACTGGTGAAGACCAGATTCAAATTTATTTCGAGGAATTCTATATGTTATTCAAACAAGATGCCCTCGGCTTGAGTCTCATCAGTTCCTATTATCTGTAAATGGTTCATTTATTTCTATGATAAAGTCTCTAACTCAGCTCGTTCATTGCCTGTAATTATTCTCACTATGCTATTATGAAGAATGAAGAGCAAGGAATGTGACCTAAAGTAAATCTTTGACACTGGGTTCATCGACCCACGCCGAGTTAATGAAAGATTGCTAAAGCAATACTCCAAGGAGACATTACAAAAAGAGAATATTGTTTCCCTACAACTACTGGTGAGAGTGTTACTTCCTTGTACACATTCACTTTTGTTTACTCGATGTCAAGTGTAATTGATGAGTTAATGACGTGTAAATGTGCACAACTTCCACTGGATTCTGCTAATCATTTGATGTTGGAAGAGTTGAAATCAAGGACTCACTAAGGAAAGACGAATCGGAGTACACAATCATTAAAAATACGCTCCAGCGGTAATTTCATTCATTATCGCACTATATCGGTCTCTTTCGTTTATATATATCCTGAGATATCAAGTAACTAATAACTCATTTATTCTTTATTTTTTGCTGGACAGGGTTTGAAAATATTTCACCAAGAGTACGGTTGGTGAATTTGAAAATGAGCATAGTTTTCATCGTGTCGAGGTAAGTAGTACGAGCTAGGTCTACGCATCTCTTTAATTCTAGTTTCAATACCATTATATGATGCTTGATTATTATTTGATTGAATTCTATTCTTGTAAAGTGCGAGAGGCAACCACTAGGGACTAATTTGTGTGGATACTTGTGTGCGAGTTCATTCGCTCCAAGGTCAGTGAGCAGGACGGAGCGACATTTATAGATGTACATGAACAATATATTCACAATTTAAATTTATTACTATCAGTTGTGTTGAGTGTGATTCATAATATTTTTTATAACGATTGATATTCATATTGATCTCCTTTTATATATAGTTGAAAAGTTTGCGGGAGAATCTCCAACCAAAGGAGCGCTTGGTAGCAATTCAAGAGGAATTAACTGGATTTTTGGTTGACCATGTCATATACCCAAATGGAAAATTCCATACCAAGGAATTCTAGTGATTTAATGATCTTGATGTAATCGAATAGACGGTTTGTGATCTCCATGTAATCAAATTGTATATATATGTAATTGAATTGTATCTATATAACCATCACAATGTTCTGTGTAATGGGATCCTTCGTTGCACGTCACTTACGCCAAAACTCTCCCTCCTCTACCGATCCTCCTGCCACGCAGACCCCCCACCCACCCAAAAAAAATCTGCCGCGACAGAAATCGTCCCTAAAATTTTGCCGCGGCAGAAATCGGCATCGGCTGTCGCGGCATCCAAATTTGTAAACTCATGCCGCAACAGAGAACGTCTAGTCCCGGCTCGTACTACGAACCAGGACTAAAGGTCCTCCGCCTCCCGTTTCCCTGCGCGGCCACGTGCAGAGACAATAGTCTTGGTACGTACTGACCCGGGACTAAAAGCTGGGACCTCTAGTACCGATTTCATAGTTTCGGTTGCAAAACCGGAACTACAGTCTGTCTGGAACCGGTACTAGAGTCCCGTTTTCCACTAGTGATGGTCTCCGACGAGGTCTTCGGGAGGACGTTATATTTCTAAAAAGAACCTTGTATGTAGCAAAAAAAAGGGGTGTTTTGTAGTAAAAATGGGATTTGGAACGATTTTAGAGACACGTGGCAGCAGCGAAAACAGGACGATGAAAGCTCCCCATTGTCCGATGGACGCCTAGCACGCGCCAAACTGAATACTCGTGATGTCCACTACTCCACTTCCATCCTGGTTTTTTTGAAACATCATATATTAGGTCTGCAAGCCACCTCATTAAAACCTTTTAGTCCCCTTAGGTACCCTGGTAAGGAAAAAGAATGCGTCTGAAACTTGCAGCTATCAGCCAATAGTTACATCGTTTATGAGGGAACTAAGCAAGAAGCTAGGGGGCTCATTGTCCCAATTACACGAGAGATTATTAGAAAAACTAAAACTTGCAATGTCGTGAGCTGCTCTATTATCTTCCCTCGGACAGTGCTTAAAGGAAATATTTCCAATGGAAGTCGCCAAATCAACACAGTTCGCAAAGACAGCCGAAGCTTCTTTCCACCATCTATATCCTCCATTGCAAGCCTCAATCACACCGGTGGAATCAGATTTAGCTTGTCCTCTACTCATTCCCAATCCGTTGGTCAACAATAGTCCATCTCTCATCGCAATAGCTTCTGCCAATGATGTTGTACCTACATGCGATATGAGCGAACATGAAGCTGCTACAAACCGGCCTTGGTAATCACGAATAATTGCACCAGTCGAGCCCGTCCTCGCATCTTCAAAGAAAGAGGCATCCACATTTAATTTCATGTGACGAGGTTCTGTTTTGACCATCTCTGAGTGCTTTCAGCTATTAGACCTGCAGAATTAGAGTGGTTAGCTGTAATTGCCAGAATTGATATTTTGCAATGATGAATTGTTGGAGTGGATTCGCCATGTGTTCTCCTGCGTCTAATCCACCACAAATACCAACATCCAACTGAGAAGCATTATTTTAGGCCAATATTGTTAAACCCAGGAAGAACATTGTCTTGTCATCGTAGAATATTCTTAATAACCACATATCCTGAACGTTCTTCCTATATAATCTCATCGATAATCTCATAAATACCAAAGCTTTCCCAAAGATCCCTTGCCGTCTGGCAATGAAATAAAAGGTGTAACACGTCTTCCGGGCCTTGATTGCATATAGGGCATCCTCCTTCATGTCCGATATGCCGATTTACTAAGATTGACTTTAGAGAAAGAATACCATGAAGTGTATGCCACATGAAAATTTTCACCTTACTTGGAATTTTCAATTTCCACATAGTTTGCCATATGGTATTCAAGGCCGATCCTCCTGTTGTAGCTAACTGATTTGCATGATTACCAAACTGATGCCTCCATTGTAGGTAATAAGCCAAGCGAACCGTAAATTTTCCATGGCTTGTAGGTTCCCAAGCGATGAAATCCTCAAAACCACGATTACTATGCAGAGGGATCTGTAGGATTCTGCCCACATCCACCATATCAAACAGTTCATGCAGAAGCACTTCGTCCCAGGCTCCAGATACATGGTCAATTAGCTCACTAACTTTGGTGTAAACCACTACACCTCGAGGATATATGATCCTTCTTTCTGGGCTACTCGGGATCCAGGGATCGGTCCAGAGTTTAATTTGTTCACCCGTTCCCACTCTCCAAATATACCCTCTTTTAAAAGTTGCAATGCCAGCAACTATACTTTGCCATGTAAAGGATGATCCCGCCTTAGGTCCAGCCTTTAGAATATCACCATCTGGGTAATATTTCGCCCTCAACACTTGTGCACATAAAGAATTCGGTTCATCAATAAGTCTCCAAACATGTTTTTCCAATATTGCCAAATTAAAGGAATGAAAATCTCTAAATCCCATACCTCCCTCTTTCTTAGGATAACATAACTTCCACCAGGCATACCAATGCATCTTGTTACTATTTTCATCATCTCCCCACCAAAATTTGGCAATAGCAACCATCATTCTCTTGCATACACCTTCCGGAATAAGAAACATCGACATAGCATATACTGAGATCGCTTGTGCAACGGATTTCAATAAGATTTCTTTCCCACCAATGGATAAGAGCTTCTCCTTCCAACCATTTATTCTTTTGATAATTTTTTCAATAATATTCTCAAAGCTATCACTTTTATCAGCCCCAACCAAAGCGGGGAGGCCCAAATATTTATCCGATAGAGCTTGCGTGTCAATATGAAGCGCCTCACAGATCTCTGCTCTAATAAGAACATTAGTATTTGGAGACAAATATATACTAGACTTTGCTAGACTCACCAGCTGTCCTGAATTTGCACAGTACGTGTCCAATACCTGTTGTAAGGAAGTTGCATTGTTCATATTAGCTTTCATGAGGATCAAGGAATCATCAGCAAAAAGTAGATGTGAGACTGACGGTGCATTCCTGCACACCCTTACCCCATCGATGCCACCAACTTCTTGTTCATACAACAAGAGACTGGATAACCCCACCGCACATAACAGGAATAAATAAGGAGACAGATGATCCCCTTGGCGGAGTCCTCTAGTAGGTATAAACATATCCGTTTCTTCTGAATTAAATCTCACTTGGTACCTCACCGACCGCACACAAGCCATAATCAAAGCAATCCACCTTTCTTCGAAGCCAAGCTTTCTCATCATATTTTCAAGGAAAACCCACTCCACTCTGTCATATGCTTTGTGCATATCAAGCTTCACCGCGCAGTTGCCATTACTCCCTGACCTTTTAATCTTTATAGCATGGACACTCTCATAAGCAACCAGAACATTGTCATTAATTAAGCGTTCATGGACAAAAGCACTTTGCATGGGTGAAATGATCTCAGGAAGATTTGCTTTAAGTCTTCTTGCAAGCATTTTTAGATAATTTTATAAATAACATTGCAAAGACTAATTGGACGAAATTAAGTTACCAGCTCTAGATCATCCACTTTGGCTATCAACACAATAGTGGTATCATTCCAACCTTCAGGGATAATCCCTGTATTCAAATCTTGCAGCACTTCATTAGTGATCTCTTCGCCACACAAACTCCAGAACCTTTTGTAGAAAATAGCATGCAGACCATCGGGCTCCGGCGCCTTAAAATCACCTATAATAAATACTGCATTCTTTACATCCTCAGCCGAGAATGGAGCACTCAAATTCTCATTCATCAAATGTGTAACTCTGGGTTGGACTTTTTCCAAAACTTCCGGGCCTGTTTCCTGAATCTCAGAGGTAAAAAGATTAGAAAAATAATTAGTGATTAAGGGCTTAAGAGATTCTGTACCATCCACCCAAGTATCACCATCCTTTAATCTCTTAATAAAAACATTCTTTCGGCGCGCCAAAGCGAAATTGTGGAAGAACGATGTATTTCTATCCCCTTGCTTGATCCAATTTGCTCTGGATCTTTGATACCAGTAAACCTCCTCTTGTTCCAATAAAAGCTCTATAAGATCCGACATTTCCTTCGCCTTGGCTTCTGACTCATCTGTAATTTGTCCATTCAATGCCCTTTCTAATTCTCGTTGGGCTTTCCGAAGTCTTTTCTTTGGCTGTCGGAGAACTGTTGAATCCCACAGGTGCAATTCAGCGTGCATACGACCAAGCTTGGCCAAAACTCCTCCTCCCTCCACAACAGCTGAAGTCCACGCATGTTCCACAACTTGACGAAAATTTCCTTCACTCAACCATTTGGCCTCAAATCTGCGGGGTTTCTCTACATTCCGTCCAATATCAGATTGGTAATATGTGTCTAGAAGGATGGGACGGTGGTCTGACTTGACATATCCCAAATGTTGCACCATAGTTCTCGGTTGCATCCTAATCCAGGCACCATTTGCCACAGCACGATCAATTCAGTTCCCTAATTCTGCCCCTCTTCCATGTGAAATTATCTCCGGAAAAGCCAAGATCTTCAAGATTACAATCATTTAGGAAATCCCTAAAGGCTTCCATAAACCCATGTGGCCGATACCTGCCACCCTCCTTCTCGTGTGAGTAAAGAATCTTGTTGAAGTCACCAATAATAACCCATGGCATACTCAGATTAGTATTCAGTTCTCTGATTTTGTCCCATGTTTTATATTTATCTTCCCAACACGGCTCCCCATATAACCCTGTCAATCTCCAGACCTTCTGTGGTGTCTCGATCACCTTAACATCTATATATTTCGGATCCGAGAATATTTGTTGAATGACAATTTCCTTTTTCCAGAAGATAATAACACCGCCACTTCTACCATTACTTGTATTAACAATCTTTAAATCCATATTAAGCTTACGCTTCAAAAACTCAGCCGGATAATCATCTAGGTGAGTTTCCGACAAGAACATCACCTCGGGGTCAACATGCCTTCGGAGATCCAAAAGCGAACGAACTGTCGGGTCGTTCCCCAAACCCTGACAGTTCAAAGATAAAATCCTCATTGAAACCGGACAGGCTCCTCACGGGAACCCGCCGATCCTAGTGACGAGGAGTCAGCTCTAGTCGTCTTTGTGCGCTTCAGTCTCTCTTTTCCTTCAACAACAACCACCAGAGCACCATTAACCCCAATAGCTTGAGGCTTTGGTGCGATCTCATCAGTTATCATAGGCCGGTATTCACCCAGCCCTTCAGTGCCCTCTCCAATAGTAGTCTCATCAACAACACCCATATCAATTCGTCGCTTTGCTCTTGTGTCCGACCCTTCAATCACCTCCATATCATCAACTTTTTACTTTGGAGGACTAGAAGCCGTGTCACGTAGTGCAATATCATCTTCCTCTTGATTTCTCATAGCAAGTGCATTATGTCTTCAGAGAAACGGGGCACCTGAGCCCCCATCACCTACACCTCTGCCACGACCAGTATCATAGGGGTCACGGCCACGGCCGCGTCCACCATCGAAAGGAGCTCGTCCCCTATTCCCACGCCCGGATCCACGGTTGCCGCCTGCTCCACGGCCATGCCAAGTTTTCCACTCTGATTTCAGCCAATCACCCCACTTCAGATCATTCTCCTCGTGTTCCCCGGAGCCACACTCAGTCTGAACATGTCCAAAGAAACCACAAAAGCCACAAAATTTGGGTATTTTCGCATATTTAATTTGGTAGAATTCTCTGTGACCACCTCTTGAGATAGTAACATATCGGGCCAGAGCCTTACGAACATCCAGCTTCACACGTACCCGCACAAAGTTCCGGCACCACGAACATCTGTTTGAACTTCCAGTACCTTGCCCACCTTCTTCTACGTGAGATTTGTAATTAGAGATTCATTGCAGTAACCAATTGAAAGTTTATGAATCTGTATCCATACAACAATCGTGTTCAGGTCAATTGATGCTGGATCCTCTGAACTATCATAGGGTTCTATGATCACCGCGTTTTGTCTAAACAGCCAAGGACCTCCCTTTTCAACCTTCAGCCAATCACCAAGACAATGGCATTGAATAGTGAACAAATTATCCTCCAACCGATGGAAGTTAACATCTCTAGCAAGACTCCATGTCGTCATCATATGCTGCTTGAGCGGACTGAAATAATTTGTCATGTGAACTCTCGCTAAAGCCATCCACTTGACGCCCTCTTTGGGAACATCAGGTTCGTCCTCAAACACCAGATCGTCGATCTTATCTTCTTCCAGACCCAGCCTTTTGAGCATATAAGAGCCTCTGCCTTTTTCACACCTGATCCACTCCCATGATCGGTCGAACTCGCAGCCAAGGGGGCTGCCATGATCTCCGCCCAAGGATGGAACCGTAGCCAGCACCGTGAGACAGAACGAATCAGCCAAGCACTGCCAGGGAAAACAAATCAGGGACCGATCTGAGGAGAGCACTCGGACCGGGAGTCGGACGTGAGATAGATACGAACTCCACGCCGGCTCACAGTCCGGCGGTAGAGGAGGGAAACCCTAATCGCCTGTCGCCAGACGTTAGGTCAGATCGATTTGGAGGGAAACCCTAATCGCTTCACGGCAGCAGACGACTTGCGAGAGCAACGACCGTCCACTTCCATCCGGTTAGCATCAGGCAAGCTGAAGATTAATGGGTTGCATGCGTACGGTTGTTGTCATTTAACTCTGGCCGCACAAAAAGGATGGGGCTTCCTCATGTGAGGGCCGGCCTAATCAGTTGACATGGGGCAACACAAATGAACGGACAGATGGATAAATACGCGATGATGTGGGATATACTTCATGTGGAGATAAACAAACTTAAATGACTCTTAGTGGTGGTCTACTTTATAAGATATAGATTCGGGGTCAACAATTTCATTCTTTCTGTCGAAAGCATGCTAGCTTGTTTTTCTCCACTGGAAAAAAAATGCCCATCGGGTAAGGCCAAAAATTTCATCACACATACAGGCTGTAGTAATATAATGTAGGCAGCTAGCGTCCAAGCTGTTGCAATCTTTTACACACAGTAGCACAATATTTCATCACCAAATACAAGGTTTTAATGTTTTTATCACACAATAGTTGCACGCAAAATAAATGAGAATCTTGACTGGAATAATCCATCACTCGAAGTAGTATACATGCATATATGCGGCCAGCCGGGTGCCGCAATATATCCTTATTATTTGACAATGTCGCTGTCTTCAATCATGGTAACCATGGGGGCATGAAAGTGGTCATGCATGAGCCATTCAGCGTCTCTTGAGGGTACCTGCAGATAGAGATGGTTAACAATCGAATCAGTTAGATAGCTAATATATCTATATGCAGATAATGCATCCTCCTAAGTTTGCTTTCTGCACCTACATTAGCAGTTTATCACTTCCCTTTTGTACAAAAATCATGAAAAAAAATCGGCTAAGTTGTCATGTGAAATCATAACAGAGTAAATATGTCGGTTCTGTCATGCATAAAATACCTTATAGAGCAACCAAATTAATTAACCAGAATTATCCTCAGTATGATTGCTATCTCCACAGGTTAAATATGTAAAGCTTCAAACGACGTAGGATGAGTGATACCCTATGTGAAGGGTCGGTTCACCAGCGCCATCAAGAGGGTGGAAGAATCCGTTGCCACCGTGCATCGACGGCTGCACTTCGGGCTGACGTTCATAGCTCAGTAAGTTGTTGTTCTGCTCCCAGAGCTGCTGCCCATGAACCTGGTTGCTCTCCTCCAACTGTATCTCATAAAACAAAATCAAGAGCATCACCTATCTTGTAGCTTTAGACTACCAAAATTTGCAGAAATACTTACTTTTATTCGGAGACATTTATTTGCCTCAGAAAACATTTGCTCCTGCAAATTTAATAAAGGGGGGCCATTTAATAAGTTAGTTATATCACTACTCCGCATCTGAAAGGGAGTTCAGTACTGTTTTGTTGAGAGCTAGCATACCCTTCGCTGGAGTTCTGTCAGCTGATCAACCATATGTTGTGTCTACAATTAGAGAATGAAACCTGGTTAATTAGCACATACCAAACATCTTGCATGCATGATTCACATGTACGACAAGCTCATAATTATATACTTTAAGTAATTTTCAGAAAATTTCATAAAGATGTCACATGTAGGAAACTTCCTACACAAACTGAAAAAATCACACTACTTCCAAAACACTTCAGTACCCTTGTTGTTCTGATGTGCTTCAAGGATGAATCGAGTTGCTTCTCAAGGCTCTCAAGGTCCTTTATGCCTAATGAATCAAGATCTTCACCAAGCAAATTCCTAGATATAAAATGCAAACAAGTGGTTAATTATGTACATATAAAATTACAACTTCACCGTTTGACTATAATGAATAAAGAAATACTGAGATTAGAAGTTAAAGTTCAGATTTGGGGGTACGGGATCACTCTAAAATTAACAATTTTGGGTATGCAAGAGCGTGTTTACTCTCATGACCATTGAATTTAAACTTTAATAAAAATAATCTGATAAGAGCCCAGAAAATTTCTAAAATGTAGATACCTTTTAATGTCTTATTGTATTTATTGTTACAAGAAAATTGCAGTTTGATGCTTAACCTGACAGTCAAGCAAGCAATAAAAATGATAAACTACATCACTTTCTTTTTTTTGGATAAAATACTTCACTTTCAGTTAAAAAAGATCAATCTTCACTAAATTTATTATTTCTAGTGTTGATGGAAGAGCAAACGTTTTGCATTCGTAGTTGCAGTGGATTTGCATATTTTTATCTTCAGGATACAAATTAAGTGATAAAGCAAAACTAAAGTGGGAAAATAGTTCAATGAGAATACAACTTGCCTTTGTGTTCGCTGTAAATTATCAACCCGTGCTTTTAGTTTCAGGTACTCGTTGCGGCTGTTTTTCAATTGCTGAGATAAAATAAGATAGCACAGATTTACTTCATTAAATTATAAGAATAGAATATCGTTAAAAATATCATCATAAAATTATAGAAAATATACTAACAGAATGATGTGAAGAATTAACTTAAACTTGACTATCTCACTAGGAAATAACTGAACTATGTACTTTGTAAACTGTGTGAACCATCTCTATTAAAGCTACACTTTTACTGTCTTACATGAAAATCAGGGAAGAACCTTTATTTGCGCAGTGTGTTCACTCCATCCTACAAATTGCTGTGCATGTTCACATTTTATAATGAAGCTAGCCAAAGTTTTAGATCAGATGCAATATCTATACCACTTTATAGTACAGCAGTTTTTGAGTTCTGATTAGCCATCACCATGACGTACAAGCGATTTTTAGCCGTTGATATGTAAAGTGGTAATGCATGCTGCAAGTATGGACATTGTGAGATCAAATGTGTTTAACTCAACATCTTGCCGGCTCATGGATATACAACTGTACCTCGTTTTCTCTGTTCTGCACAGTTGTTTCAGGTCCTGCATAACTGCATTTCTGATACTTCTCTAGCGTCTTCGTCATGCTATAAGTCCAATAAAAAAATCAGAGTTATAGTACAGGGACCATGTGCCAATATTCTGAAGTAGAATTGGTGGCGAAGTTAGGGTTCTCAATGTAACAGTTGCAACTAAGGTTTCATCAAGACTACAGTACACACGAACCAGAATATGCACAGTGACGACATAAGATAAAATGTATACAGCGCTGGTAAAAAACAAAGGAGTGGACAGGTTACCCGTTAGTTAAAAAGAACTAGCTTTGAGAAAATGATGCACAGCTAGAGTTGCAGGGGTTGTGATGTTGCACGGATATCAAGGTTTTTGCCTAGGAATCTTTAGTTTGAGTGGACGGGTGTTCTCTAGTCTAGTCTCGTACTCTCGTTCAAGTGAAAACCGGAAACCATGAATTTATGTGTGATAAGATGTTGTAGGGCATGATGAACACTGTATTTAATCACCGTTTGACATCAAAGCAGATGGACATTGCAGAACATTTTGGTGAGGGCCAAAAGATATCATAGCGGCAAAAAAAACATTCTTAGAGAAAAGGGTATCCAGCATACCAAAGTATTCCTTACACATTTACATCGCATTTGGTACTTAATGAACTCTCACTTGATACGTGAGAGGATGTATGCATGCGACGGAAGTGGGCCAGGATTGATGCTTTCTAATATACTCCCTCCCCTCCATTTTAAAGAAGTGTTATGGTTTTACTTTAAATTTGAACTAAAATCACGACACTTATTTTGAGACGGAGGGAGTACATTATGTTTCCTTAGCTACTCCTCCAACCTATAATAAGTTTTGCTTTTTCAGTACAGCGACTCCTATTATACATCGGATGGAGTACATTGTTGAGAAAAATATTACACGCGCAGAACTTATATATGTGCATGCAAGCTAACTCACACCTCTGATTGTAAATACATATCTAGAAAGCTTGCAATCAAACTTGCTCACATAAAATCTGGTCACTAGCTCACGCAATATGTTTGTTAACAAGTTATTATGCATGTGGTCAACATTTTTAAAATTTATTGCAAAATAATTTTGTGTTATATATCCTTACACTTTTATTCATATTATCAAATCATGGTCAAAGATAAGCATTGGGTAATGTGAAAAGTCAATCACAACCTTAATTTATGGGAATAAGGGAATATAACATTGCTATTTTAGAATAATATCACTGCATTTTCATGAATAGTATGTCCCATAATAATTATTTTCCTAATTTTTTATTAACATGTAACATGAAAATTACTCGAAACTCTACGCTACAAGCCATGGAATGTTTGAAATAACATGCACTTACAATATTTTATTTCAACTAAGCCTTTCCAGAGAATTAGACGATATAAAGAGAGCTAGGGTGAAGTGGACTATTAGATACCTTTACTTATCATTACAAAGAAAGCTTAGCCTTAGACCTCAGTGTGTTAAGCATGCATATAGGAAGCCTTAATAGAGGGAGTAGCATATTGCTATAGGTATGTGAACATATCAAAGATAGAATAAACCATCTTGCATGTGTCTACTAATTAGTTATCCTCTCCAAGCAAGCTAGACGCGCACTCATGTTTTCAACATCCCACAAAGGGACGATGATACTACTATATTACCATCGGAGACTATGGCTTCAATTTTCCATGGGACATCCTATTTAGATAGATCAACCTATATATGTAGAACATAATCTACAAATAACTGTGAAAATGTGCATCTAAAAATTACTAAGAAAAATTGCATAGCGCGCTATGCACCATGTCTCTACACAACCTTTCAACTCTTCTTTTTTTTGCGGCTTCGTTCTATTTCTGGATCCAAGTTTCTGTGCTACTATGAAAACGGCCAGAACTTGTGGTTTGCGGTTAAGGAAAAGACAAGACAAATTTCGTAGAAGGGCGGAACCAGATCCACGACATGAGCATTCACTACTAGTACATCGTTAAAACCGGTAGATCAGAGAAGATCTCGGCCGGCAAATAAACCCGGAAAAGTAGGGTGCACGAAACGGAGCCCTAGACTCTGCAGGGAGGGTATTTGCCAGATCCCGGGTGAGTAATCCGTGAAAACCAAGCTCCCCGCAAGCGCCTAAGATCCTCATGAGAAGAGAAGCTCTGAATTACGCAGATCCTCCCGCTAATTCTTAACGACGACGTACAGCTGGCTCTACGTACAGGGAGCTCCACGTACGGCACCGGGCGCCGGAGCTCCGTGGCGCGCAGGGGAGGGTCCGGGACAGGATTTCATGGGCAGATCCGGAGAGATCATCGCGTGTGGGTGCGTAGGATATGTGTATACCTCTGTGTGCTGCAGAACTCGTAGAGCTTTCCGCGGTTGGAGAAGACGATGAGCGCGACCTCTGCGTCGCACAGCACGGAGAGCTCGTAGGCCTTCTTGAGCAGTCCGTTCCTGCGCTTGGCGAAGGTGACCTGGCGGTTGATCTTGTTCTCGATCCGCTTGAGCTCCACCCTCCCCCGCCCCATGGCTGACGCCGCCGCTTCCTCCACCTTGGCCGCGACCTTGAGGTAGCTAGCTAGCTAGCCAGATCCACCACCATACACAGCACCAAGCGTAGTGAGAGAGAGGGAGAGGGAGATAAGGGGAGGGAGGAGGAGCAGGCAGCTGGCTGGGATAGGGATTAAAGGGAGGGAGGGCGAGATGATGGGGTGTGGTGGTGGTGGTGGTGCAGTGCAGCGTGCAGGGGAAGAGCCAGTGGGCGCAAGGGGGGCTCCGCGGTGGTGCCGTTTTCGGCAAAGGATGAGTAGGAGGGAAACCCTAGCGGACCAGCAGCGTAGCGCGTTTCGGGAAGGCTAGGGGAGGGATGGGCCGCCCGTCGCGTCCGTCCGTCGCCGTCGCCATCCATCCTTAACTCCTCGCCCCTGCCTGCTTTATTCGCTAGCTTTTCCACCCAGAGCACAGCTAGCTCCACACGCGCAGACGCATACGCATACGCGGCCGCGCGCGCTCTCTCTCTCACACACAGACAGACACACTGGCCACCCGCGCTCTCTCTCTCGATCTCACCACATGGACATGGCGCTAGCTGAAACGGATCGGTCGGGTCCTCGTCGCGACGCGAGATATTTCAACGGTTGGTTGAGCCGTCCGATCGGCGCAGGCGCGGCAGATGGGCCCTGCGGTCGACACGTGGATCCTGGCCGGCCGCGTACGCTACGTAATCATGTCTCCGCGAGGTGCCCCCTCTCGGTCCACTGTGCATGCGCGCGCAGCGGGGAGGTTCATGTGCCGTCCTCGGTTCGCGCCCGGGGTCCGGCCCGATATACCAATCTATATATCCATCCACCGATCAATGGATCGGTACCGGCAGCCGAGCGACCGCCGCGCTGGGCATGAGCCTCCCTTGAATGTAGCCGATCGATTGCACTGTTCCTTCCATCTGCCGCGTACGACGACGAAGGCCTCTCAGGAGCGGCCGTCGTGACCGTGCGTGGCGCCATGGCTTACCGCTTAGTACGCCGTAGTACTACTACTACGGCCGTCGTCTACGGAAGTCTGCGCACTTCCTCAGCTCCGATCCTCTCTCCACGGAGAGTCCTCTCCAGATTCCACAGTCGAGCGGGAGCGCGGGACGCGACCGAGGAATGTACGTTGCGCGCAGCTCATGCCAGCGACTGACGACCCTGGACCTGGATGGATTTGATGGCTCGATTGATCCAGCGGGACCCCGGACATTTGGCGCGTAATATGCGCCCCCTGCTGCTGATATGATGTGAGTTCGAACGCATGTACCATCGAAAGTAAAATGACATGTTGCGTGTGCAGCGAGAGCATCCAGTGTCGCTCAACCCTGCTTGATGGTTGGGAAGAGTAGAGTAAACACAGAGAGAGGTCTCTGGTCGGGTCGTGTCGGGTCGGGTCCGGTCCCTAGCGGGAGCTCCAGGAGTAACGTACGGTATAAATTGAGCAATTCACTTTACCTGACGACTTACATGGTTTTTCTGGTATGCATCCTTGGCCTGTCGGTCGAGGTATGCTGTCGTGCGGCCTCAGCGCCACTGAATCCTTGGCTTCCTATTTATGGTCAGAAACGCCGGAGAGTTCACATAGAGTGAAGTGGTGTTACAGGCCTTCGTGCACAGGAGATGGGGATTGGTGTAACAGGAACATCTAACCTCTATTGTTTTTTAACAGACTAACCTCTAACCTCTATTCCTTTGTTCACATTAAGTAGTGGAATTAAGGTTGTTTGGTATGCGAGATGGAGAAATATAAGAAGGATCTTTGACTGCTAGCTTGCTTCGATCTCTAAAGTTGTACAAGCTCGTGTGTGAACTGTGAATGCTAAAATTAAGTAGTACGAAGGGAGCTAAATATCGTACTTGTGTGTTTGTATCTGGAGTTCTGGATTGACCAGGTAAAGCATGTGTGTGTTTTTTCTTCTTGCGCTTCACGTAGATCTTTAATTTTACGCATGCTGTTGCTATCTATGTTTGACGCCGGTCTATCATGGATGAGAATATCTGCAACGGTAGCCTTAAAATGCAATGTTCCTTTGTCTGATTATCACTTGACTTTTGTACTCCCTTTATCTTAAAATAGATGTCCAGAATTTGTTAAAATTTGAATATATCTATATACTAAATAGGGTCGTTCAAATTTTGACAAATCTATAACATCTATTTTAAAACGGGGGAATAGATTGGTTATAATTCTTGACGATTTGTGGGCTGAGAAACACACAAATTGTAAGTTTGTGGAATTCTTGACTCTTTTTTTTTATCAAAATTTATATTTTCCCAGTGCAACGCACGGGCTTTTTTCCTAGTCTTTTACAGAAACAGCAAGCCTGCTTGCTTATTTTTATTGATTTTCAAATAATAATATAGAGTTTACGTACAACCACTACTAGGAAATACCTTGTCAGTGGCGCAGCGTTTTTGTGCTATACGTAAGTCTAAATCAAAAAAGAAAAACTATACTCCCTTCATTCACTAATGTAAGACCTTCTAGATTACTTTAAAGTAAAATAGATTCAGATTAAAATGGATAAACCTAATCAATAAAGCATGTCTATATACATGCATTTTCTAAAAAAGCTAGAAAGTTTTATATCAGTGAACTGAAGGAATATACAAGATCAGATGAAACTGTCGACCCAAAAGCTGCAAACAGACTTTATTTCTTCCTAGTTGCGCTGAACTTAAGCCACATAATCTCCTTTTTAAAAGTAGTCCTACAGCGACAAAGATTAGGCTCTAATTCTCTCAAATCTGAGAGTTACGAGTCATCCAAATAGCCCATGCACCAAGAGTAATAATATCCATGAAGAAAGGTTTATCTATGTAAACCTGGTAACTCTAACCCCGCCACACAACTGCCTGTCTACTAGGTGTTTGGCAGTTTGCTAAAAGGCATGAATTCAGACGAGGAAGAGATGTTGGCCGCTCTGATGGACGATGAAATCGTCGTTGCTGCTGGCACCAAAGACACCGACGGCGACGATGATCATCTCATCATCGTCGTCACTTCCCTCATGGGCATAATCGTCGGTGCCGATGAGAAGCTATCTGCTGGGGATTCGAAGCCTGGGCGGCGCAAGAGCAAGCCGATGCATATGGTGGAAGGCTACTGCATGCTCCACGCCTACTACTTCGCCGACGACCCATTGTACATCGACATCATATATCAGCGACATTTCAGAATAAGCCGGAAGATTTTTCTGAAGATTGTCGAGCAATTAAGAGAGTTCGACGACTACTTCAAACTAAAGAGAGACACCGTCATCTTGCTTGGTTTCTCTACAATTCAGAAATGCACAGTTGCCCTCTGGATGCTTGCATATGAAATTCCTGAAGATACACACGACGACTACCTCCGCATGGACGAGTCCACAGCTATCGACTACATGTACATGTTTTGCAGGGAAATTGTGGCAGTGCATGGGAAGAGTTACTAGAGAACACCCAATGTAGAAGACATTGCTCGGATCCTAGCACAGAATGCAGCAAGGAGGTTTTCAGGGATGCTTAAAGCATCGAATTTATGCACTAGGCATGGAAGAACTGCTCATTTGCACACCAGGGCATGCACAAAGGTCACAAGGGATCATGCAGTGTGGTGCTTGAGGCTGTGGTAGACCAGGATATATGGATTTGGCATGCTTTCTTTGGTATGGCAGGATCATACAATGACATCAACATGCTGCAGTGTTCAAATGTGTTCGTCAAGCTAGTTAAAGGCACAATTGTTGGGGATATGCTAAATGGGTATCACCATAGCATGTCTCTAATCCGGATAACCCGGGTGGCCCACAGTTGGTATCAAGGCCCATGGCCTGCTGGACGGCCCAGTTAGATGGATCCAGAAGGAAGGCCCATGCCTGATAAAGGAAGACTATGGAGGAGTCACCGACGTGCCCGGAGCCTTGGAGTGCAAGACACGTTAGACTAGTTGTGTACCGTGTAGGACTCTGTAACCTGTCCGGCTAGGACTTTGCTTGTAACCCTAGGATCTGGCGACTATATAAGCCGGACCTATGGGAGCCTTTAGGGCACCAATCAACTCATATTGCGCACAGCGAACTGATCCCTCTAACTCGGTGTATTGCCATTATAGTGATTTATAACAGGAGTAGGATCCCGCCACAATCGTGGGATCTGAACCTGGGTAAGCTGTGTTACCTCATACCCGCCAACCTTCCGCCTTACCCCATGTTTCTAAACACGCTCTGTGAGGACCCCTCCATGGCGTACTCGTCGGCAATACCATGATAGTTGGCGCCCACCGTGGGGCAAGAGGCGCTTCAGGCTCTACAGCGGGCGAGGTCCAAGCTCTTCACGGGAATTGGCGAAACCGTAGCCATCGGCCACGTTCTCTTCTCCGGCAACGTTCTGACCCCCCCCCCCCCCCCCCCCCGACGAGTTCTAGATCTCGGCAAAGACAAACCCCACCCGCTGCTCGATCGTCCCAATCAGGGACATCCACCTCTTCATCGGCGAAACCGACTCGGGCACTAGTTCCATGGAAGTCGGAGGAGCTCCAAGACCTGCAGGGACCGCCTACGGGAAGGATACGTTCACGAAAGGATCGAAGTCGGATCTCTCTTCGGAGTTTGCCGGCATAGATCGGAAAAATTCAAGGCCCACCCAAACCTCCCCTGTGCAGGATATAATGGTGGAAGATCGCTGCAAGTCCGCCGGCTTCGCCCGTGCGTCTGGACATCAGAGATCAAAGTTTGTCAGCGTGGTGACTAACTTCGATCTGGCGCGTTGCATTCAGAGAGAGGGTGAAAACCCCCACGATTACCTAGCCAGGTGGCTCCGTATACGGGATGACCTGGATCGTTACCCCAATGATGATGCCATCTATCACTTTGTGGAAGCACTGGACCACGGTACGCTTCTCCGGCATACGCTAAGACGGAAGCAGGCCACAGGTCTCCTCACTTTCGAGGGCATGGTTCACATCGTCAACAACTACGCGGTAGCTGAGGAAGCAGCCAAGACAGCGCTTGCGCTCTTACCCGGCGCACCTCCGCCTCAGCCACTGCCACCAGTGCCCCCAGTCGTCATCGTTGCGGCCGTACCACCGCCTCCAGTCATCGTCGCTGCTGTCGCACCACCACCACCCATCATCGAGGAAGACCCGGCACCCTCCGACTCTGTCTTGGACGCACTCTACGCCGACATCAGCGCTGACTCGGAGGAGATAGATTTTAGCCCGGAGGAAATCAACTCTGACATGCAGGAGATGGAGGAGGATATCAGACGCGACGAGCAGGCCGACAAGGCCATCACATCCCGAGAGGTGTTCGTCGCCATTGGGAGCGTGATGGAAGAAGATCAACCCGAACAAGCTCCGCCTAAAGCGCTGGATAAGGGGAAGGTACCACCTATTGATGCCAACAATGATCGTGCAAAGTCCATGACCCCTCCGACTAACCCAGTGCAGCAGCCGCAGGAACTGACTCGTCGGTCCGAGTAACAACAACACCGCAAACCCGCCGCCTCCGGCATCTACGTCTACAGCTGCCCAAATCACTCCAGCTGATAGAGTGATGTACGACAACTTGCTCGTTGAGCCCATGACTGTGGCTCATATACGGAATGTAGTCTAGCTTGAAGAGAAGCGCCAGCAGCTGCTGGAGGAAGTGCAGGCCATCGCAGAGCAAGGAGCAAAGCTGGATCAAGATCTGGCCAAGGCGCAGAAGTCAATAGAGAAAGCTAGAGAAATGGAGGCCGAGTACAAGACTCTGCTCAATCAGCAGAAGGCTAAGAAAGCTCCAGCTCGCATCATCAACAATCCTGGTGTACGGCGAAACCTAGGATGGGCTCCCTCAAAGCCGTCGCAAGCCAAACCATATATTGACAGCAAAGGCAGGCAGGTCATGCCCACCCCTATTCTCAACCTAGCCGTCGCCAAGACCCTTCTGGAGCAGGATAGATCACCCGCAGTTGTGCAACAGGTCTATGACCTTGTGGCAAAGGCGGTGAAACAATAGGAAAAGGCCACCTCTCAGAGGCTTGAGTCTGACCCGGCGTATTTCCAGTCTAGCAATCCTAAGCCGCCAAGGGACCGATCTCCTCATGATGTCGGGTCTCAGACGGGTTCATCAGAGCAAAGAAGGAGGGATGCACGCAACAGGAAAGACGCTATCCCCATATCCTCCGACCATGGAGGCAAGTCTCATCCTCGTTGCCCATCTCCACCGCCCCGGTCCCCCCGACATCGCGAAGACCCCAAGGCTCACCATCGCACGGACATGCCTTTGCCAAGGCAAAGCGGCATCATCATCTGCGAGAACGCGAAGCAACCCCGTCACGATGGAGAACGCAACCAAGGACACAAGAGCAGGTCACGTCATGACCCTCCACGTCCGACAAGCAATCGCGACAAGCGTGAGGCGTCGCAGGAGGGTTATAGCAAGAAAGCTAACCCACTACCACCTCCGCCTCGGTCGCCCCCTAGCAGCCACCATGGCGGAGGAGGCCCGCGTCGTTCACGCAGCCCATCCCCTGGCGGCAAGAAGAAAAGAACAAGCCCAAAGCCATACGACGCACGTTCACGCCTGGACAAGATTCATGAGGCCCGGGAAGGACAATACCTAGGACCATGTTGCTTTGGACCCGTGATACGGACCGCAACTTACCCCAAGGGTTTTCGGATTGACAAGACCATCAAGCCCTATGACGGCACCGCCAAACCAGCTATGTGGTTGCAAGATTACGACAACGCGGTGGAGATCACCGGGGGTAACCCCAACGTTGTCGTCAAGTACCTCCCATAGATGCTGGCAGGCACGGTCCGCCAATGGATTGATGACTTGCCGGAGAAATCCATCTGCAACTGGTTGGACATGCAAGAGGCGTTCACCAAGAACTTTGAGGGTACGTATAAATGTCCCTACACTGTTGGTGATCTACAGCGGTGCGTGCAAGAGAAAGACAAGTCATCTCGCGCCTACCTCTCTTGCTGGTTGGATATGAAGAATTTCTGCGCAGGAGTGCACGCTCAGACTGCCATGGCCGCCTTCATCGATGGGTTGGAGAAGGGTACGTTTCTCCGACATAAGTTGAAGCGCATGCTGGACAATCACATGCTCGATCTCAACCAGATGATCCAGCTGGCCAGTGAGTTCATGGATGCTGCCGACGATGCTCGCGGCTCCCAGCCGGCAACAGCCGTCCCAACTCAAGCTAAGAGAAATAACAACACAAAGCGTAAGAACTCACCAGAAGAAAATCAAACCTCCGACATGGTTGCCATGACATTTGCAGGACGAGGTGATGGCAGACAACGTAGCCGAGGACGGGGGGCTGGTCGTGGGCAGCAGCGAGGTAGTGAAACTACCCCGGCAGTGCTCTATGTTCCCCAAACATACAAGGAGTGTCGTGACATGTCGTGCCTTGTACACCTCGATGCCAACGGCAAAGCCACACACACCAATCGCCATTGCAAGTTCGTCAATGACCTGAAGGAAGACCCGGAGTCCGGATACAAGCAAAGTCGGAAGAACAAACCGCACGACAAGGGAAAAGGGAAGAAGGAGGAGGAGTCCAAGGATTCAAGTGACATGGACGACGATGTTAACCCCAAGCATGCCGACAAAGGCGATGGCAAGGGCAAGAACCCCTTTGATAAGAAGGCTGCCGTCTACCACACTTTCCTTGGCACCCCTACTGTCTGGCAACAGAAAAACTCCATGAGGATACTGATGGCCACTCTACCTCCAATTCCTCAGTACCTGTGCTGATCGGAGATTCCAATCACTTGGGACAGGAAGGATCACCCAGACCTCATCCCTATGGAGAACCAGTACACCATGGTCATCAACCTCCTGATTGACGGCAACGAGTTCACCAAATGCATGGTGGATAGTGGAAGCAGCATCAACATCATGTACCTGGATACACTGCACAAGATGAACTTGACGGAGGCTAACCTAAAGCGGACCAGCACCATGTTCCATGGCGTAGTTCCTGGCCGGGAGGCTCGGTCCCTTGGGTGCATCACGCTTCGGGTTGCTTTTAGTGATGTTAAGAATTAACGCCAAGAACATATGACCTTCGAGGTGGTCCCTTCAAGAGCATGTACCACGTCATCTTCGTACGCGACATCTTCCACGCCTTCATGGACAAGCCATGCTTCGTCTACAACAAGCTCAAGATACCCGGACCAAACGACATTATCACCATATCCGGAAGCTTTACCAAGGCAAGGGACTGCGAGATTGGAGAAGCATCCTTTGCAGAAGCTGTCCTCTACAGCGAAGAATTCAAGGAGATCTAGAGCAAGGTCGATACCACGGAGATGTCGGCGTCGAAGAAGCAGATTTCTGATTCCGCCCCCGCCTTCAAGGCCGCCATCGAAACCAAGCCGGTGGAACTTGTGGTAGGCGATGCCTCCAAGACCACCGCCATTGGGACGAATCTGGACCCTAAATAGGAAAGCGCGCTCGTCGAGTTCCTTCATGAGAATAGGGACGTCTTTGCCTAGCAACCTGCCGACATGAAAGGTGTAAATAAGGAACTTGTCGAGCACAGCTTGAATATTGATCCAAAATGCAAACCGGTGAAACAACCTCTATGACGCTTCGGAGACGAGAAGAGACGCGCCATAGGCAAAGAGATAGCTAGGTTACTTAAGGCTAGTTTTATCCGAGAAGTCCTTCACACCCGATGAGTGGCCAATCCTGTACTTGTCCCCAAAAAGGGAACCAAAGAATTAAGAATGTGCGTTGATTACACCGGCTTAAACAAAGCGTTCTCCAAAGATCCGTTTGCTTTGCCTCGCATTGACCAAGTCATTGACTCGACGGCTGGCTCAGAGCTTTTGTGTTTTCTCGATGCATACTCAGGATACCACCAGATAAAGATGAGGAAGTCGGACCAATTGGCCACTTCGTTCACCACACCTTACGGCACGTTTTGCTATGTCACGATGCCCTTTGGGCTAAAAACACAGGTGCTACATACCAGCAGACTATGCAGTGTTGCCTACACGATCAAATTGGTCAGAACGTTCACGCCTATGTGGACAATATAGCGGTGATGTCTAAAAAGTAAAATGACTTAATCTTCGACTTAAAAGAAACCTTTGACAATCTCCGGAAATACAACATGATGCTTAACCCAAAGAAGTGTGTCTTCGGGGTTCCAGCCGGCAAATTGTTAGGCTTCATCGTTTCCTAGCATGGAATCAAGGTCAACCCGGAGAAGATCAAGGCCATCCTAAACATAAACCATCTGACAGGACTGAAAGACATACAACGGCTAACAGGCTGCATTGCAGCAGTAAGCCTGTTCGTCAGCCGACTTGGAGAGAAGGCTTTGCCACTGTACAAGTTGCTGAAGAAGGCGGACAAATTCACATGGACGGATGAGGCAGATGCAGCATTAAAAAATCTAAAGGAGATACTCTCCTCGGTACCTATACTTGCAGCACCCGAGCCTATGAAGCCTATGTTAATCTACATGGCGGCCACTAACCGGGTAATCAGCATCGTCGTCGTGGTAGAGTGGAAAGAACCAGGGCATGAGTACGGAGTTCAACGACCAGTTTACTATGTAAGCAGGTCTTGACGGAGTCCAAGCAGCATTACCCGCACTACCAAAAGCTAGCTTATGGAGTGTTCCTTGCTTCAGAAGCTAAGGCTCTATTTCCAGGAGCACCCTATTACAGTTGTGAGCAAAGCTCCACTGTCTGACATCATCAACAACAGCGACGCTATAGGAAGGGTCGCAAAGTGGGGCATTGAGCTTGCCACCTTCGAGATCACCTACAAGAGACGCGACGCTATCAAATCACATGCCTTGGCGGATTTCATCGCAGATTGGACGGAGATGCCAGATGCTACCCCTATACCAGAGCCAGAATACTGAGTGATGCACTTTGAAGGATCAAAGCTACTCAACGGCTCAGGGGCTGGTGTACTGCTACAGTCACCAACTAGGGAGAAGCTACACTATGTTCTGCAGATCCACTTCGAGGCTACAAACAACATGGCGGAGTATGAAGCACTCATTCACGGACTATGCGTAGCCAAGGATATTGGCATCAAGCGCATAGTTAGTTGTGGAGATTCCGACTTGGTTGCCCAGCAGGTGGCTGGCACGTGGAACCCTATGATGGCAGCATATCGAGACGAAGTGGACGATATAGCCAAGAGCTTCTTGGGCTACGAAGTCAAGTATGTCCCCAGGGAGGAAAATGAGGCAGCTGATCTACTACCAAAGCTTGGGTCAGGTCGCAAACAAATTCCGCCTGGCGTTTTTCTGGAACATCTACGGACACCATCCGTGAAGGGAGCGGACCCCGAGAACCCGAATAGAGTTGACTCTTTTGTTCACATAGTGACAAAGGTCCCTTCGGCTTGGACAAAACCGTTTATGGAATATCTCGTACACAGAACTTTGCCCATTGACGAGGTCGAAAGTCAGCAAATAGTACAGCGAGCAAAGGGCTATACCATAATCAATGGACAACTCTATAAAAGAAGCACCACTGGGGTATACCTCAAGTGTGTTTCCCAGCAAGAAGGTATTGAAATCCTTCGCGAGATCCATCTCGGAGATTGCGGGCATCACGCCGCTCCTCGATCGTTGGTCTCCAAAGCCTTCCGGCAAGGATTTTACTGGCTGACCGCGAAGGCGGATGATATTTTGGAAACATATCTATAATTTTTGATGCTCCATGCTTGTTTTGTACCTACTTTGCTTTGCTTGTATTCACTTTGAGGTGATTTTGACATGTTTTCTGGTACTAACCTATTACAAGTTGCAACAGTGCCAGATGCCTGTTTTCTGCTGTTTTTGGTTTCAGAAAAGTTAGTAAAGAAATATTCTCGGAATTGTACGAGACAAACGTCAAAGTCAATTACTTTCCGTGGGGAACAAGAAGTCCAGAGGAGAGCCGGAGGGGCCAGCCAGGGGGGGGGCAGACCCACCCCAAGCACGTGGGGCAGGTGGGCCCGCGCCTGGCTAGGGTTTGGCGGCCCTATCCGCCTCCCGGTCTCGCCCCTTCGCCTATAAGAAGCCCCCGATGCAGAAACCCTGAGTACCCGATCATAAATCCATGAAATCGTCTGTAGTCGCCGCCACCATCGTCCCTAGATCGAGGGGATCTGAAGCTCTTCCCGGCACCCTGCCGGAGGGGAGATCATCCCGGAGGCTTTCTCTCCGGTATGATGTGTGAATAGTTCCACCTTGGACTATGGGTCCATATAGTAGCTAGATGGTTGTATCTCCTCCTTTGTGCTTTCATGTATAGATCTTGTGAGCTTCGTTCGTGATCAAGATCTAATCTATTTGTAATCATGCATGTTATGTTTGTGGGGATCTGATGGATATTGAGATTATTATGTTGGTTTGATTAATGGTTTTGTCTTTATGATTCTATCATGTATGTGTTGTTTTTGATCTTGCATGCTCTCTGTTGCTAGTGGTTATCTTGGCCAAGTAGTTGCTAGTGAATCCAAGAGGGGGTATTTATGCTCGATAGTGGGTTCATGCCTCTAGTTTCCAAGGGAAGTGACAGAAATATCTTCGGTTGTAGATGTGTTGTTGCTACTAGGGATAAAACAACGGTCTCTTGTTCATGGAGCATGTGGACTGTTTACCTTACACACTTTGCTTAAAGCAGTTGTCTGTTGCTTGCAACTTAATACTAGAGGGGGTTCGGATGATAACCTGAAGGTGGACTTCTAGTCATAGATGAAGTTGGATGACGGTCTATGTATATTGTTGTATTGCCCAATCAACCTCATAGGATCTTTCTGTCTAGTAATTGCATTGTTTTGCCTTGCTCATATTCCTGTCAATTGCCTCGCTGTAATTTGTTTACCCTTCATGCCATGTTGTTTATCTAAGGAGAGCACCTCTAGTGAACTATGGACCCCGGTCCAATCTTTACCATTGATACATCTTCCACTGTTACTTGTTTACTTGCTGCAAACCATTACCTTCCACACCATACGTTTAATCCTTTGTTACAGCAAACCAGTGAGCTTGATAACCTCACTGATTAGTTGGGGCAAAGTCTTGAGTTTGTGTTGTGCAGGTCTCCGCGTTGCTTGCAACACTCGTGTGACGTTTCCTTCCTCCTACCGGTTCGATAACCTCGGTCTCAACTGAGGGAAGACTTGCTGATGTGCTCTTCACACCTTGCTCTTGGGGTTCCCAACAAGACTCCACATCAAGCACCAAGTTCTCTGGCGCCATCAAGGAGTCATCAACAAGTTTTCTGGCGCCGTTGCCGAGGAGGCTAAGGATGTATTCACTAGGGGAGTCCTTCACTTCCTTTCTCTTTACTTTGTTTTTAGTTTGCTTTGTTTCTTTTGCTTGGTTTTGTTTGCGTCTTTTCAAAAAAACCAAAAAAAAAATTCTAGTTTGGTTTGCTTGCTTTGTTCTAAAACATAAAAAATTAGTTCCTGCTCTGGTTGCCACCTTGCTCTATCTCACCATGTTTCTCCCCCATTTTGCTCTGAAAAATCTTGCAATAGGTAGTGGCTCCATAATTGGGAAAGATAATATTGAAGAATTCTTTAATTATGTTAGCAAGCATGAGGATATTGAGGATAAATCTATAGCAGAGGTTGCTCCTAATTATGAGATTGTTGCAGCTTCTTTAGTTCATATGTTGGAGGCTAGGTTTGTTAGCCTTAACCCCTTCATACAATTCTTGTTCCTAAAACTAAAAGAAGAGAAGAATGTTGAAAAAAGGGAATTCATCCTTGAAACTTTATCAAAAGAATTCCATGATGTTGCTAGGGAAGCCAAAAAGGTTTTTGAACATTTCAATATGCTAGGTTCAAGTATAGATGTTGTGGGTATTTCTGATAAAACTAAGCCTAGAAAGGAATTCAATATACACATACCCTTTAAGCTTGTTGGAATGCATGAAGCCTTTGAAAAGAACTTTGATTGGATTGCCCCTGAAAATCTTTTTAATGAAGGTAGTAGACCAAAGAGAGATGAGAAAGGATCCTCCAAAACCCATTTGGATGAGATACCGTTCATAGTTGAAGATTTTGCAAGTATGAATGTTAATGCTTCCTCATTTGAAAATACTTGATTCTTCTTGCTTCTTGTGCCTAACTTAAAGGCGTTAAAGAAAAGTACTTGTTGGGATATACCCAAGAGTTTCCTTGAGTCTTGGAAGTTATTACTCCTGTAGTGACCTCTCCTTATCCTTTTTGTATGCTTTTTGTGCCAAGAATGACCTCCAATGAGAGGGAAGTAAGATTTGGGGAGTTGCTGTCCCGAAATAGATTTCTGTCCTCCACCAAAAAATATTGTCAGGAGGCTATGTAACTCTGATTGAGCTCAACATTTACGAATAAATTCCCCAGTATGTTAGCTAACTTTCGTTAGTTCAACACTTTTTGATTTGAGCAACAGAAGATGTTCAAAAAAATTCATTTCTACCTGCTGGTCTGTTTCGACAGATTTCTGCCACTATTTTTATTTGCTTCTTATTGATTCCTTTTTGAGTTCTCTTCAGGTAAATTGATATTTTTGAAGGAGTTAATAAAGTAGCTTGTGTTTTTAGTGAAAAGCCTTGTTGTTCCAAAGCTTTTCCAGTGGTCTAATACCTTTTGAATAAGCTAATGTTGCTAATGAAGATTGTGTGGAGTTTTGTATGAAGGAAAAAATTTAGGTGTAGAGAGAGAATGATGCAATGAGATGAAGAATGGACAAAAGCTCAACCTTGGGGATGCCACCATGGTGTCACCCCAAGAAATATCCAAGAGGTACAAGCGTCAAAGCTTGGGTATGCCCAAGGCATCCCCTTCTTCATCAATAAAAAGCTCAGGTCTGTCTAGACATTTCGTTTTTATTGTTTCATGCACAGTTGTCTTATTCTTGGAGCGTCTTAGTTTTTGTTTGATTTGCTTAGTTTGTTTAGTTTTCTAAAGTAGTTTGTACCCGCTTTCTCGTTGTGTTGTTTTGCAAATAAGTTTGCTTGGTGTTTGGAAAGGAGTAGTAAGTTCTTGCTTGAAGTGCAAGAGGAGCTTGCATTGACTGTGACTTAGACTTTAGCATGACATGCTAGGTGTTGTTTCAGCATTATGCTTATTTATTATTGCTGTACAATGTCTTGTTCCAAACAATTGGGATTGCTTAGTGTGCCTTGAAGAAATTATGCGTTGTTTTAGCATGCAAAAGCATAGTATTGTGGTATTCTCCTTTGATGTTTTGCTTGGTTTGACTTGGCACATGCTCACACCATGTTATGACTATGAAAAGTCACCATTAGCCTCTATGATCATTTAGTCCTTGTTGGGGAGGTAACCCCGGATAGGGTAAAGACGGGGAAAGACGAAGGGACATCCCCTGTCTGGTTTCCAAGTTATAATCTAAGTCGGCCGTATCCTGTAGACGTCGGCCGAGACAGGAAAGGGGGAGACCTTTATATTCATGCCAAGGCATTACCCGGCCGAGATACTTCATGAGTCGGCCGGGTTAGCCCGAATAATCTTGATGCAGGTGAAGGACGATCCGAGTTATGCGAGGAAAGACCGAATGGTACGAAGCTTGCAGGAGAAGGAGAAGCTGAAGTCAAACCCTAGCTGTAGGCTAGGGAGAATCCGAGCAAGGCCAAGCGCTACGGACAAAGACGCAGAGCGATAGAGAGGCAGAAGGAGGTCACGGAGGTGACAGTCCTGAAGCCCGAGGCGTGCAGGAGGGGCCCTCTGGAACCTTGCCGCTGTTAGGGGAGCGACAGGGAAAGGGGAGCGCCGAACTACTATATTGGGACAAGCATATTCCTCGAATATGCTTGCCACGTCAGCCCTAGAGGAGCCCAAGGCTCTCCTTTATAAGGAGAGGCTTGGACTCTGAAGAGGAGATCGTCTCATTCTTAGTACCGTTAGGCTGATAAAGTTCTCCCTTTCTCCTTGTAAACAGCTCAAGGAGCACTTGTAACCCAAGTAAGGAGAAATAAAGATCTTGGCCTTAGTCTTCTGTGTGTAGAATCAACTACATCATCCCTCCCCAGATCCCTCTAGCATCCATTGGCCCCAAACTTTAGCCTACCCATGGCATCTGCCGTGCCACCACCACGACAGTTGGCGCCCACCATGGGGCCAGCAGCGGTGCTAGCTGGAGTTATGATCCGGACGAGAAACTTCATCAACACGGGCGAGCGCGTTGTTTCTGGCTTGGTCCAGAGATTTGATCTCTGTGACTAGGTCAGCGACAATGCAGGCAGCTTCAGGGGAAGAAATCCCCCTCGCAATGGTGTCTTCATCAACCTGGGCGGGCAAAAGGTCTACGTCGGCATCGACACCTCCGGCATTTATCCTCACCGAGTTGTTGTTGCAGGAGAGCCACCTCTTAACACTGCGAGCCGTCCACGCGGAGCGCATCCCGAAGGCAGCGTCGAGGTGATGGTCGCGGCCGGAGTGCAAGCTGGAGCAGTGGCTGCCGGATCAACTAGAGAACCTGCCACCGGTGTAGAGGGCGCACCCAGGCAGACAGCACCACAACCCACCGAGGTAATCCCACCAGTGACCAACCCGATCGAGGTGCAGGACACTACTCCAAAGGCACCAAGAGTAAGAGGGCCACCTCTGGAAAGACCAGAGAATATTCTTCAGGCAACCATAGAAAACTTGACTACACATGTAGGGCCGATACTTGATCCGGCAAATGCTCAGGTAGAATTAGAAGAGACCAGGCAAAAGGTGCTGGTAGAAGCCAAAAAGGTGTCGGCCTTGCGAGAGTCCTTAAATAGGACCCTGCGCGAATATGCCAAAGCTAATAAGCTTGACGTCGCACCCGAACGGGTGGACGAATTAAGATTGAGAGGGAAAACCCTCATGGATGACATCAACAAAGAGCATGACGCCCATAAGGCGGAATCAGTTGATTTGGGCTTGCCGAGGTACAGTACCCCGGCAAAGAACCTGAGAGCGGCAAATGCCGCAGCATTGGAATTAGAGGGGTTGACCGGCGAAGCCCGGCAGAAACAGCAAGAAAGAGTGAATGAGCTGGTGCGCATCGCAAACCAGCAAAACGAAGAAATGCTCAGGGCAAACCCGGCGAGGCCGGGGGCCTCACGAATGGTTCACTCAGCAGGAGCAGCACCTGCCTTGTCCGTGGCAGCAGCATCCTCACCCGGAAATAATGCACGGAAGGACAGAGCAGTAACCTCAGGAAAGAGAAACAAACAAATTGTTTCGTATGATCCGGCGATAGCCGGGAAGGCAAATGAGAACAGAGGCAATGGAAGCCGAGGTAACAGTGGAGAGAGGAATCCCGGCCGTATAGAGAAAGACGGCGGAAGCCGAGGCAATGGAGACCTCGGCAAAAGAGAGCTCGGAAGAGGCAATCATGAAAACAATACCCCGGCCGAAGTAAGAAGAGAACTGCCACTTAACCCGCAGCCACGGCATGAACCCCGGCAGGAAAGAGAAACGAGGCCAGCTCGCCACAACCAAGTGAATGAAAGGTACAATGATGGTTATTCCGAGATGGAATATGCGATCCGTGGTGGAAATAACCACTATGGAATACAAGACAGAGTTCTATACAGTGATTTGCCATCAAATGATGCAAGAGTGAAGCTGGACCAGCTATACCGGTCCGAGTTGTTGGAAGAACAGGGTCCACCAGGTCCGACATGCTTTGGACCACGGATCATGGGCGAACCACCTGTGCCGAACTTTCAGCTAGCAAGAGGCACGAAAACATATAATGGGAGTACCAAACCACAAGACTGGTTGATTGACTATGCCACTGCTGTGAAAATAGCGGGTGGAAACTTACGATGGGCAGTGCGGTATGTCCCGCAAATGTTTGAATGACCAGCTAGGGTATGGCTGAATAATCTGCCAGCAGGCAGTATCAACTGTTGGTTGGATTTTGAAGAAATGTTCGTCAGCAACTTTACCAGCACATACAAGAGGCCAAACAGACCGCAACAATTAGCAATGTGCAAGCAGAGGCCAAATGAAACAGATAGAGAGTTTTTAACTCGATGGTGTAACCTGAGAAACTCATGTGAAGGAGTTATAGAGTCACAAGCAATAGCCTGGTTCGCACAAGGATGCCGTTATGCCAGCGTATTGTGGCAGCGTCTGCAAAGAGATATGCCTACCACATTGGCAGAAACTATCAGAATTGCGGACTCCTACGCATTAGGAGATCCAACGCAACCAGAATTAATGTCGGCAGATCATCGGGAGCAACAAGACCATTATGCAAGAGATTTGGCCGGGTCATATAGGCGCAATGATTTCAGAGGAAGAAGAAGAGAAGAAAGGTCGGATTATAGATATAGTTCGGCCCAAGTGGCGGCAGTAGCGCAAGACCAGCCGAGTCACGGACTGACTCAACGGCAGAAAAATGGTCCTCAGCAGTGGACACCAAGGAATGAAGGAAAAAGACAGTGGACCCCAGAACAAAAGAAACAGTGGCAGGAGAGGCCGAAGTACACGTTCGAATCTATGTTGGATCAGCCGTGCAAATTTCACACATCAAACCCATCCAGGCCAGCCAACCATACGACTCGCCAATGTGCATGGATGAAAAATGCAATGGGAAACCCCGTAGGCATTCAGGCAGCACCCCATCAAGTACATCAGCAGCATCAACCACAGTTGACTGGAGCAAATGCACAGCAACTGATGTTACCGCCTCCTCCCCCGAGGTACGATAACTCGGATCGGAGAGATGCGGTACATCAGGTGATGAACCAGGTCCAGGATGGAAGGGCAAATCCAGCGAGTACTGGACACAATGATTATAGAGAACATCATCAGTCTTATTGCGTGTTCACAACGGAACAGCAAGACAAGCAGAGTGTGCAGCGCCGGCATATGGAAGTAAACGCAGTTATGCCTGCAGTACCAAGATATGTCCCTTGGTCAGATCAGGAAGTAACTTGGAGTATAAAGGATCACCCCAAGATAATGCCGAATCCCGGATCATATGCACTCGTGTTGGATCCGACATTCGTTGGACCAAGCATCAATGTGAAATTCTCAAAAGTACTCATTGACAATGGAAGCAGCATCAACATCATGTACAAAGACACCATGCATAAACTCGGAATATTGCAGAACATGTTGCAATCCACGAGGACCACTTTCCATGGGATAGTGCAGGGGATTTCATGTGAACCCATTGGCAAGGTCCGAGTGGATGTGTTATTTGGCACAAGAGATAACTGCAGAGCAGAAAACTTAGAGTTTGAGGTAGTGGATCTAGAGAGTTGTTATCATGCTTTACTCGGACGGCCAGCATTGGCGAAATTCATGGGCAGCTGTCATATAAGCTATCTGAAAATGAAGCTACCCGGACCACAAGGAGTGATAACAGTAGCAGGTGATTACAAGAAGTCAATGGAGTGTGCTTCAGCCGGGTCAAATCTGGCCGAATCATTGGTTATAGCAAGAGAAAAAAGAAGGATTCAGGAGGTAGCAGCCCTAGCTCAGTCGGCACAGTTGAATATGCCCCAATCCACATGGAAGTGTCTCCTTTCAGCCGACTAAAGAAACAAAGAAGTTTCAGATAGATGAGCAATTCCCAAAACGTACTGTTACTATTAGGGCAGGCCTAGATGCTAAATAGGAAAGCGAGCTCACCAACTTCCTCCGTGAGAATCGGGATATCTTTGCATGGTCAACTCAGGATCTGCAAGGTGTTCCGAGGGAGTTGGCTGAGCACTCTCTGAATGTAAGGCTAGGAGCAAGGCCGGTGAAGCAACCTCTCCGCCGCTTCGCCGAAGACAGGAGAAAAATAATAGGGGATGAGATAGCTCGGCTCCTCGCAGCCGGGTTCATCATGGAGGTGTTATATCCGGATTGGTTGTCAAATCCGGTGCTGGTAGAAAAGAAGAAAGATGATCCGAATGTAGCCATTGTATGGCGAATGTGTATCGATTACACGAACCTGAACAAGGCGTGTCCAAAAGATCCTTTTCCATTACCTAGAATAGACCAAGTCATTGATTCGACCGCTGGTTGTGAGTTATTATCATTTGTAGACGCGTATTCTGGTTTCCACCAGATACCGTTAAATACGGCCGATCAAATGAAGACTGCATTTATTACCCCTTACGGGGCCTATTGCTATCGCACCATGCCATTCGGCCTGCGAAACGCAGGAGCAACGTATCAGAGATGCATGAAAAAATGTCTACACGACCAGATAGGAAAAAATGTACAAGTATATGTAGATGACGTGGTCATCAAAACTAAGGAAAGCAAAACGCTACTAGATGATATACGGCAGACTTTCGCGAACCTAAGAAGGTTCCGAATGAAGCTCAATCCGGAAAAATGCACATTTGGTATGCCGGCAGGGAAATTACTCGGCTTCCTTGTATCTAGCCGAGGTATAGAGGCCAACCCAACAAAGATAAAGGCAGTAGAAAGAATGGAGTTGCCAAAGTGTCTAAATGATGTACAAAAGTTCACGGGATGTCTAGCCTCGCTCAGCCGATTCGTATGTCGGCTGGGGGAAAAGGCACTACCACTCTATCAATTAATGAAGAAATCAGATAAGTTCATTTGGACTCCACAAGCAGACAATGCATTTCATGAGTTGAAAAAGATGTTGGTCACAGCACCCATTTTAGCTTCTCCATTATCAAAAGAGCCAATGTTACTCTATATAGCGGCTACCAACAGAGTAGTAAGTGCTGTAGTCGTCGTAGAACGACTCGAAGATGATAAGTCGGTTCAAAGGCCGGTGTATTATTTGAGCGAGGTGTTATCCGCTTCAAAACAGAATTACCCACATTATCAGAAGATGGCTTATGGAGTATATATGTCGGCAAAGAAGCTTAAACATTACTTCGAAGAGCATCCCATCAAAGTAATCTGTGAAGCACCCATAGCCGACATATTGAGCAACAAGGATGCAAGTGGCCGAATTGCAAAATGGGCAATTGAGTTGTCACCGTACGCTCCACAATTTGATAGGAGAGATGCAATCAAATCTCAGGCGGTCGCCGACTTCTTCGTAGATTGGGCCGAGGTGCAGTATGAGCCGCCACTACCAGACCCAAATTATTGGACGATGCATTTCGATGGTTCCAAATTAAGAAATGGTTTGGGGGCGGGAATAGTATTAACCTCACCCAAAAGGGACCAGCTGAAGTATGTACTACAAATACATTTTGTGGCATCAAACAACGTAGCAGAATATGAAGCATTGGTACATGGGTTGAAAGTAGCGAAAGAGATTGGCATACGCCGGATCTTATGCTACGGGGACTCGGATTTAGTAGTACAGCAAGTCTCAGGAAATTGGGATGCGTTAGATGATAATATAGCTTTGTATAGATTTCATGTGCAAAAGATCAGTGGATACTTTGAAGGGTGTGAATTTCACCACATACCTCGGGCAGAAAATGATGCCGCAGACACATTGTCAAAACTCGGATCGACCAGGCAATCAATTCCACCGGGTATTGCCCTGGAACATCTTAGAAAACCATCGATAACCCCCTCACCAGAATCCGAATCTATCTTTATTCCGGCAAGATCAGCAGAAGAAAATGTGCCAATGGAGGTAGATCAGCAATATAACCCGGAATCATCCGAGAAAAGGACAGTAGAGATAAGCATAATTGTGAAGGAAGCCGAGGTATCTATGTCGGCGGAAAACATGGAGATAGAAAGTGAGACCGCACCAGAAAAAATCACACCGATATGGGCGCAACCCATATTCTCTTTCCTTAAGGATGCGATGTTACCGAATAATGAAGTGTTAGCAAGACAGACTGTAAGGAGAGCAAAAGCTTATACAATCATAAACAATGAGCTATACAAAAGAAGCGTCACAAATGTATTGCAAAGGTGTGTGAGTTCGGCAGAAGGCCAGGAGACCCTCCTAGAAATACATCAAGGAGAGTGTGGACACCATGCCTCATCTCGCGCCTTGGTAGCCAAAGCATTCAGGCATGGGTTTTATTGGCCAACAACGTTGAAGGAAGCCAAAGAGCTAGTTGAAAAATGCAACGGCTGTCAGAGATATGCAACTAAGATACACATGCCATCGTCCGAGTTAAAAACGATACCCATTACTTGGCCATTTTCTGTGTGGTGCCTAGATATGGTGGGACCGTTTAAGCCGGCCCGAGGGGGGATGACCCACATATTGGTCATGGTAGACAAGTTCACAAAATGGATTGAAGTAAAGCCAATAAAGAAATGTGACGGGCTCACAGCAATGAAATTCCTCAAAGATATTATCTTAAGATATGGGTACCCGCACAGTGTTATCACAGATAACGGCACAAACTTTGCAGAAGGAGCTTTCGCTAGATTTTGCCAAGAGAAACACATAAGATTAGATGTCGCGTCTGTTGCTCATCCAACATCTAATGGGCAAGTGGAAAGAGCTAATGGTCTAGTGTTGTCCGGAATAAAACCACGACTTGTCGAACCGTTGCAAAGGTCAGCAGGGTGTTGGATCGAGGAATTACCAGCAGTATTATGGAGCCTCAGGACTACTCCAAATAGATCAACAGGTTACACACCATTCTTTCTGGTATATGGGGCGGAGGCTGTGCTTCCAGCCGACATACTGCATGACTCGCCAAGAGTTACACAATATACAACTTCAGAGATAAATGAAGTAGCTCGGCAAGACACCGTTGACCTATTAGAAGAAGCCAGAGAACTGGCGCTATCACGATCAGGTATTTATCAGCAGAACTTGCGACGATATCACAGCAAGAAGGTGAATCCAAGAGTGTTCAAAGAAGGAGATTTAGTCCTCCGACTGGTGTAACGCACGGCCGGTATGCACAAGCTATCACCTCCATGGGAAGGACCATTCATCGTGAGCAAAGCACTGCATAATGATGCCTATTACCTAATCGACGCTCAATCCCCTGGAAGGAACAAGGCAGACAAAGCCGGCGAAGAAACAAAGCGGCCATGGAATGTAGCTTTACTTCGTCCATTTTACTCTTAGCATAGTATTTCAAGGTCAAGAACCAATGATGTATTGAACCTCGGCATCCAGAGCAGTGACTCGGGGACTGCCATATGTTATTTCAATTTCATCTTATGTATTGAACCTCGGCATCCAGAGCAGTGACTCGGGGACTGCCATATGTTATTTCAATTTCATCTTATGTATTGAACCTCGGCATCCAGAGCAGTGACTCGAGGACTGCCATATGTTATTTCAGTTTCATCTTACGTATTGAACCTCGGCATCCAGAGCAGTGACTCGGGGACTGCCATATGTTATTTCAATTTCATCTTATGTATTGAACCTCGGCATCCAGAGCAGTGACTCGGAGACCGCCGTATCTTCTTTGGATTTCATCTTACGTATTCAACCTCGGTACCCTGGGCAGCGCCTCGGCAACGGTCTTATATTATTTCTGAAATTTGGTTTACACACTAGACTTCGGCGCAATAGGCCGTGACTCGGGGACTGCTATATATTGTTCCCAAGTAGTAGTCAACCTTTGGTACAAGGAAGGTATCACACTTCGATAATCAGAATAAGAGTAGCTCAATCTCGTATGATATTCGAGGCTTACACCCAGATTCATTGGTTAAACCACGAGAATACAAAGACAAAGATACATCCTAAAATTATGGAATCGCAGATCATCAAAGCAAGAACTCGAACGAAAACCCACTTAAACAAAGTTATAACAACTACAAACATATATGTCGGAGCAATACACGACAAAAGAAATTCAGGTCATACAGAAGATAGACAAATGTTCCACGTACATCGTACGCCCGGCATACCAGGGACAAGAAATAACTTAAAGATTTTCAGCTGGAGAGATGGTAGTCGGGTCAGGGGCCGGATGCTCCGAGATAGGCGGAGCCTCGGCTGAGGTTGCCTCGCCTTCCACGGACCCAAGGCGACTTCGGCCGAAGCTTGAGGCTGCTGAGGAACATCAGTTTGCGCAGTTGAATGCCCAGTACCTTTGGAAGAGGATCGCGCGTCACCGTTGTCATCCGATCTCGAACAGGAGTCACCGAAAGAAGCCGAATCATCTTCACCTTCACCTTGTTCAGCCGAGTTATTGTCTGATGCATCCTCGACTACGACCTCATCGTCCGAATTCGGGAGGAAGCTCGGACCTTCATTCCAGGTATGCACATCGGCATACTCAACAAGCTGAAAGGCGCGAGCTTGACGAAGAGCAAAAAAAGTGGGGTCCTCAACCCAACGGGAACCTGTGCGCAAATTTCTCAGGATATCAAGAGAAATGTCTTCATACCATGACATGATAATAGTAAGGGCCATATCAGCGCCAGCTCGCCCAGCTGATTCCCTCCAAAGACTCAGTTGCTTCTCAGAGGCCATCAATCTGTTCACCAGCAGTTCGACCTCATTGATATCAGGAGTCCCCGAGGTATTCGGCCAGAGAACATGGTAGGCTCGGATAGCTGCCTGCACCAAGTCCCTGCCCATAATCTTCATCGGACCAACTGCAGCGCCAACAGCGACCAGGAAATCCTCCATCGAGTACTCCGAGTCAACAGGGATACCTCGGCGTGCACGGGCTGCAAGAACCGCTTTAGAACTCATAGGCTTAGCTTCTGGAAAATGACCTGCGCAAAACACAAATGCGTCAGGAGGCAGCCGCGGCAAAGAGAAAGACATAATTCGGCCATGCTAGGAAACCTACAATGAATATAACTCATCATTATCTGAAGGTCCTTAGCCCAGATGCTCTTGCTCTTTTCAAAGCGAGCAATCTCCTCGCTCATTCCACGAGTTTTCAACTCGGCAGCCTCGAGGAGTTCTTTATTCTTCTGTAGCTCCAGAGCTAGCCGATTCTTCTCCTCGGAGAATTCCTGGTCCACCTTTTCTAGTTCGGATTTCTGAGAAAGCTTAAGGGCCTCCACCTCGGTGCCCAGGTGAGCTATTTCGTCATCCTTTTCTTTCAGCTGCGCCAAATGAGTAGCCCTTTGTTCTAAAAAATGCAGCATCACATCAGGCATGGGCGTGCAATCTTGGTGAGATGCTACAAAGGTTTGTAACTCGGCTTTACCAAAGCCAAAAGAGATAAAAGAAGCTTAGCTCACATTTTAAAAAAGCGGAAGGTGTAAAGTAAAAGGGAAACTAACCTTCCAGGCTCTTGACTTTCTTCGCAAGACGAATGTTGAGATTATTGATATTACTTATTCACCAAAAAAGTGAGCCGACATCTCGCATACGAAACAATAAGAATGTCGAAAATGACGAAAAGAATTACAGACTTACCAGTCTTTTTCACCACAGGGAGAACTTTCTCATATTTCTCTTCCAACTTTCGGTGCGAAAAAAGCAATCGTTGAAATTCGGCAGTCCGCCGGTCATGAGCAACCTAAAAAATGGGGTAAACAATTATTGGATATTCGAAGCTAAAATAGATCCGAGTTAAGCGAAACTTAACCCGGATCTAGGTGGCTGGATATTCGAAGCTAAAGCAGATCCGAGTTAAGCGAAACTTAACCCGGATCTAGGTGGCTGGATATTCGAAGCTAAAGCAGATCCGAGTTAAGCAAATCTTAACCCGGATCTAGGTGGCTGGATATTCGAAGCTGAAACAAATCCGAGTTAAGTGAAACTCAACCCCGATCTAGGTGGTCGGATATTAGAAGCTGAAAAAGATCCGAGTTAAGCAAAACTTAACCCGGATCTAGGTGGCTGGATACTCCAAGATCAACTAAACGAAAGTCAAGCAAGGTTTAAGGCAGATCTAGTCGAATGAAGATTCGAACCCTAAAGTTGAAATCAAACTATGTAGAGCATTATTAAACTTCCAAGCAAATAACAAGTTAGTTCCCTGCAAGTTTCGGGGACTAGTGTATAGTAACATATGGAGAATTAATCAAAACTCCGCAAAACGGTAGTTACCTCGTTCATCTTGTTGGTATCAAGGATGATCTTGGCAGCTTGATCCAAGCGGCCGCCAATGTCGGAAAGCTAGAATGGCTGATTGATTGGATTACCCTCAAACTGATCGGCAGCATTCCAGTTATTCGCATATTCCACCAGCGAGCCGAGGCTGTTCCCACTAGCCGTCCGAGTTAAGACTTTACCCCGGACCTGCTGCGTAACCACCACGGCCGCATGGCTTTTATGAAGAGCAAGATGGGTACCGGCGGCCGGAGTAACGGAAGTTTTGGTGGAAGCAGTTCTTTTGCGCAGCACATCGGCGATACTCGGCTGAGAAGAGCCAACGAGACCTTTTTGAGAAGTGGAGGCTTTGACGGCGACCGCTTTACTTGCTTTAGAGACATCAGCATGAGCTGATACCTCGGCAATGGGAGCAATGTCTTTGGGATCCGGAGAGATCACGGTCGCAGAAGGCGCCGGGATATTAACATCCTCGGCCGGGGCGGGAGCTACTATAGAAACTGCGGGGGTAGAATGAGGCTCGGTAGAAACACTCGGATTCACAGAGGAGGCAACTGGTTCCATGGAAACTTCGGAGGGCCGAGTGGAGTCAACGTCAACAAGAGAAGTCTCAGGCACTTCATGGTGAGGGGGTGATCGATTCGAAACTGGAGGAGATGCTGCACGAGCAGGACTCGGAACCCTGGTGTCTTCGGCTGGCGGAGGAGATGGCTGCCGAGTCACACGGCTAGTCATACTAGGACCGCCGGGCTTAACGGAAAGTGGAGCACTGTGGAAATAGAGAGCGACATCAGGTTAAAAAACAGAAAGAGAGAAACAAGAAATACGAGCAAAGGGAACTTACCCTGCAACTCCAGGCATGATCTTGCGCCGAGGAGGATTCGGTGCGGATTTCTTCGTTCGTTTCTTGGGAACCGCCTCTGAGGCATCAGCAGGAGCCCCACGTTTCCCCGAGGTAACAGGGGGCCGGGAAGCATAGGGTTGGCGTCGTGAACCTGACCGGCCGGATTAGCTGGGAAAGTAGAAGCCGGAAATGCATAAGAAATAGGCATTGCGGCAACTACCTCAAGAACTTGGACCTCGTCCGAATCACCTTCCTCCTCGTGAGCCGAGGCCTTGCCGCGAGCACGAGCCAGAGCAGGATCCGACTTAGGGACGAACTCTTCCGAGTCCGGCTCACCAGTATCCGGGATATTCCGGTCCGCAGGCCACGGAAGCAACAAAACTTCGGCATCCTCATTCTTCTGCTTTGCAAACCTCTGTAAGACAAGAAAAAGGAAATTAGCGAAAACTATTACGAAAGCAATTGGAAAACAGAGCGTTATTGATTAAGCTTACCTCGGGAGGAGGACGCTCGCGTGTAAATGGTTTCAACCCCCAAGCCTAGTCCTCAGGCATCTCCGTCTTGAAGATGGCTCGGACGCGCTTAAAGATGAGATAATTGTCCAGCTCCACGGTCGAGACTCGATTGGGGTCGAGAGGACCGCTCATGTAGCAGAGCTTGTGTGTCCGTTTCTGGAAGGGGCAGATTCAGCTACTGATAAAGGTAGCCATCAGATCTTCGCCGCGTAACCCGGCGCGGATCAGATCTTTAAGCCAAATCTCAAAAGCCTCGGCCAAGGCGTGACTCTTCTTCGGATTATAAGTCCAATTCACCTTGGAGGGCGTACCAATGGAGAATGCAGGGAGCCGAATCTTGTCTTCCGTTCCTGTGTTCTTGACATAAAAGAAGGACTTGTGCCACTTCTTGCAGGACTCTAGCCCAGTAACACGAGGAAATACGGATTTCCTCCGAGGTGTAATAGACACTGCTCCACATTGAGTAAGTAGTTTCTCGGAAGGATGCAGAGACTTGTCAGGGATTACGTTAGACCGAATCTGTAAGAACTTCGACCAGACATGCACAGACGGCCATAGGCCGAAGTACCCCTCTGAGGCCGAGATAAAAGCAGAAAGAGAAGCGATGGCATTTGCAGGAAGATGATGCGGCTGAAGGCCGAAGTAGTCGAGAAATTCTCTAGCAAAGTCGCTAAGAGGGAGACCAAATCCGCGTGAGAAATGCGACATAAAGACAACATACTCGCCCTCCTGAAGATCAGGAGAGGACTCACTACCGGGTAAGCGACAGGAGACCTCGGCGGGAATACTCCGAGTTCGGATAAGCCACTCGATCTCGCGCCGAGTAACGGAGGAGCCCTGCCACGAACCTCGCTCAGGCCCAGAGCCAGCATCGTCATCCTCTATCAGGGCACCGCTAAAAGAGCTAGACATGAGCTCGCCGGAGAAATCGGCAGATGAAGAACTAGCGGCGGAGGAAAGCTTAGAGCTACAGGGCCCCGTCGTGATTTTGCACAGGAACGGCGGCGGAGGAGCAGAGGAACCGCCGCACAAATACGAAATCGAGATAGAGAAATCTAGGAAAAGCCTAGGGGATGCGGCCGGAAGGAACTCACCGGCGACAACGCAGAAGCTAGCGAACGCGGACGAAGCAGACGGAGCAACGCGGCGAAGTCCTCGCCGTCGGAGGTTCTAATGAACGCGCGGCGGCGGAGCTGCGAGCGGGCGCGGAAGCGAGAGGAAGAAGAAGGGCGCTGGCGAACGAAAGGGGGAAAGTGAATCCTCAGGCGCCGCGCCCCTCTTTATAACCTAGCCGCAAGCGAGGTAGTGGGATCGTGGGTGCGGCGGTTGGCATCGTGGATCGTGTGCGCGGCACGACTGCACGTCGCTGAGCGGAACCACACCTAGGGCCACACGGTAGCAGAGAAGATCACGATCCCCGACGGAAACGGAGCCCGAGGCGACGCAGCGCCGGCGCGACAAGCACAGTAGTAACTGTAGCCTGTCAGTAAAAACTGTAGAGGAACAAAAAACTAGAGAAGCAATGATGGGGATGACACGTAGGACGAGGCGTACGCGAGAAGATACAACAATACCTCGAATAAGCAAGGAATAACTCGGAAACGATACAGAGCGTGTGTCGTGAAACTGATACGACCCGGCCGAGGTTATCGGCGGGGCCATACCAGCTTCGGGGACTAATGTTGGGGAGGTAACCCCGGATAGGGTAAATACGGGGAAAGACGAAGGGACATCCCCTGTCTGGTTTCCGAGTTATAATCTAAGTCGGCCGTATCCTGTAGACGTCGGCCGAGACAGGAAAGGGGGAGACCTTTATATTCATGCCAAGGCATTACCCGGCCGAGATACTTCATGAGTCGGCCGGGTTAGCCCGAATGATCTTGATGCAGGTGAAGGACGATCCGAGTTATGCAAGGAAAGACTAAATGGTACGAAGCTTGCAGGAGAAGGAGAAGCTGAAGTCAAACCCTAGCTGTAGGCTAGGGAGAATCCGAGCAAGGCCAAGCGCTACGGACAAAGACGCAGAGCGACAGAGAGGCAGAAGGAGGTCACGGAGGTGACAGTCCTGAAGCCCGAGGCGTGCAGGAGGGGCCCTCTGGAACCTTGCCGCTGTTAGGGGAGCGACAGGGAAAGGGGAGCGCCGAACTACTATATTGGGACAAGCATATTCCTCGAATATGCTTGCCACGTTATCCCTAGAGGAGACCAAGGTGTAGGCTTTCGTAGCATGGAAAACAAA
Organism: Avena sativa; assembly: GCA_916181665.1. Lineage (NCBI taxonomy): Eukaryota > Viridiplantae > Streptophyta > Magnoliopsida > Poales > Poaceae > Avena > Avena sativa. The sequence goes on along the minus strand of OV702285.1, from coordinate 142,208,806 downwards.
AAATTTCTACCGCATACAAACAAACAAGCCAAGATCTATCTACTAGATTGTAGCAACGAGTCGATAGAATAACTCACCCTCGAAGATTCCAAAGTGTTTAAGGAGAGTGGATTCTCGTGGGTGATGTAGTCGTACTCTTCCCGATCTCAAGATCGCGTAGACGATCCTTCCGGCGCTGCGTTCCGGCAGCGCTCCCGCAGTCGGTCACACGTTCGGTACTCGACGAAGACCTTCCTGTCCCTTGTTCCAGCAGGCAGCGGAGGTTGTAGCACTCTCCTCGCGATTCCGGCAGCACAACGGCGTGGTACCGGAAGTAGAGGGGAGATCTCGCAGGGCTTCGCCTTAAGCCGGAGCGAGTATGGTGGAGTATGAGAGAGTCCCTCGACGATCTAGGGTTTAGACACGCCGAGGAAGAGGTGCTAGAGCCGGCGGCTAGGGCTTGGAGGTGCCCAAGTCGGCGGCTAGGGAAGAAACTCTAGGGGGCGGCGGCGGCTATGGTGGGCAGCAGCTGCTAGGGTTTGAGGCGTGGAAGTTGTGTGTCAAGGAGGGGAGCCCTGCCCCTCCTTATATAGGTGGAGGGGGCCGGCCGGCCAAGGGGAGGGAGAGGAGTCCCTCCCCAACTCGGCTTGGGTGGGCGCCGCCGGTTGGAGGAGGGAACTCCTCCCCAACTCGGTTTCCCACTCCTCCTCCTCTTTCCAAAAATTGCCGTTTGACTTTCAAACTAGCCGTTTGACTTTTCAAACTAGGATTTGAATAAACCCTCTATTTTGATCAGCGATGACACCGAGTACATGATGCAACCATACCAACTTGATATAACACATTCATGTACCCTTCCCCCCCCGGAGTGCCGGACATTCCGGAACCTTCTAGAACATTCCCGATGAAAACACCGGAACCATTCCCCAACTCCGAAACGGGACTTTCCTTTTATGAATCTTATTCTCCGGACCATTCCGGATCTCCTCGTGATATCCCAAATCCTATTCGAGACTTCGAACAACATTTGGTCTGTTTCTCATCATTCCATAACTACTCAAACAACGTCGAATCCTTAAGTGTGTCTCCCTACGGTTCGTGAATTATGCGGACATGATCGAGACACTTCTCCGAACAATAACCAATAGAGGAATCTGGAAATTCATATGGCTCCCACATATTTCTACGATTACTTTGCGATCGAATGAACCACTTACATACGATATCAATTTCCGTTTGTCTGATGATAGTTTACTTATCCGAGGTTATGATCATCGGTATCTCTGCATACCTAGTTCAACCTCGTTACCGATAAGTACTCTTTTCTCGTTCCTGTGATATGTGATCCCTTGTGAGCCAGTCACATGCTTGCAAGCTAATTGGATGACATTCCACCGAGAGGGCCCAGAGTATATCTATCCGTCATATGGATGGACAAATCCCACTCTTGATCCATGTGTTTCAACCAATACTTTCCGAACACTCAATGCCACCTTTATAACCACCCAGTTACGGTGTGGTGTTTGATGTCATCAAAGCATCCATCCGGTAAAAGGTGATATGCATGATCTCATGGTCGAAGGAATTAGATTACTATGTATCAGAAAGCATATAGCAATTGAACTATTAAAATGACTTGATCTTTATGCTACGCTTATCTATAGGAGTATGTCCACCATATCATTCTCCTAACGATATGATCTTGTTGTTAACAACATCTCAATGTTTATGATAGGGAAACCACAATCATTTATTAACCAACAAGCTAGTATTATATAGAGGCTTTACTAGGGACTTCAAATTAAGTTTACAAATCACACAAGTATTAATGTTTCCTTGTTAATACTATTATAGCATGAATGTAAACATTTATCATAAACACAAAGATATAATAATAACTACATTTATTATTGCCTCTTGGGCATATCTCCAACAGTCTCCCACTTGCACTAGAGTCATCTAATCTAGATTACATGGTAATATACCGAACACCCATGGCAGTTTGGTGCTGGTCATGTTTTGCCCTCGGGAGAGGTTTAGTCAACGGATCCGCCACATTCAGATCTGTGTGTACTTTGCAAATCTTTATATCCCCATCTTGGATATGTTCTCGAATAGCGTGAAAACGTAGCTTGATGTGCTTCAGCTTCTTGTGTGACCTTGGTTCTTGCGCATTGGCTATGGTGCCCATGTTATCACAGTAGATAGACATTGGGTCCAGCGCACTAGGAACCACACCCAGCTCTGTAATGAACTCTTTCATCCATATCGCTTCTTGTGAAGCCTCCGAAGCAGCCATGTATTCCGATTCAGTTGAAGATCTCGCCACAACGCTTTGCTTTGCACTCCTCCAGCTAACTGCTGCACCATTCAAAATAAATACGTATCCAGATTGTGATTTAGAATCATCCGGATCGGTGTTCCAACTAGCATCGGTGTAACCATTAACAACGAGTTGTTCATCACCTCCATAAGAAAGAACCATATCCTTAGTTCTTCTCAAGTACTTAAGGATGTTTTTGACCGCTGTCCAATGATCCACTCCTGGATCACTTTGATATCTGCTAGTTAAACTAACAGCATATGCAATGTCGGGTCTAGTACATAGCATGGCATACATTAGAGATCCTATGGCTGAGGCATAGGGAGTCTTACTCATCCTTTCTCTATCTTCTGCCGATGTCGGACTTTGAGTTTTACTCAAGGTCGTATTGGGCAACATGGGCAAGAACCCTTTCTTGCTATCTTCCATTCCAAACCTCTTTAGAACTTTGTCCAAATATGTACTTTGTGACAATGATATTTGGCGTTTTGATCTATCTCTATAAATCTTTATGCCTAATATGTAAGCTGCTTCGCCAAGATCCTTCATTGAAAAACTATTATTCAAATATTCCTTGACACTATTAAGAAGGTCTACATCATTCCCAATCAACAATATGTCATCCACATATAGTATTAAGAATGCTACAGAGCTCCCACTCACTTTCTTGTAAATACAAGCTTCTCCATAAGTTTGTATAAAACCAAAACTTTTGATCACCTTATCAAACCGTTGATTCCAACTTCGGGATGCTTGCTTAAATCCATAGATGGACCGTTGAAGTTTGCATACCTTGTTAGCATCTTTATGTCACATCCCAAGATTTTCCAAATCTTGTAATGTGAAATAGATTAATAAAATAAAACTTTGTTTGATTTTCAGGGCTAGAAGAAACTTTTTAAATTCAATTGGAACTTCAAACCCATTTGAATTTAATAAAAACTAAAGGGATTTAAAAAGACAAACATTTAATAAAAGGAAAATAAAAACATTTGGAAATACTATTTTGAAACAATTAAAAGAAAAGATTTGTTTTCAAATGAAATAGTAGTTTTACAAATAAGGATTGTTTTATAAGACCAAATTAAACCTTGGCCAAGCTTTGGGAATTAAAACATTTTATTTTAAATAAAATAGCAAAGGTTTGTTTAAAAATAATAAAGGATTGCTTAAATAAAATAATAAGGAATTAATATCCAAATTTTATTCAAATAAAATGTTTTACCATTTTAACTAAAACATCAAAACTTATTAAATTATTTTAAATAGGTTTTCCAAGTATTTTATATTCACAAATAAAACCTACTAAAATGTTTTGGCTTTATTTTAGATTTCAAAATAAATATCTCAATAAAACAAATCCTATTGGATTTAATAATGAAGGTCTATTATATTTAATTAATAATGGACTCTAAAATAAAAGGTTATTCTGTTTTAAACAAGTTTTCCAAATATTCTTTATTTCCAAATAAAATCTACTGACTGGTTTTGAAAATATTTGGATTTCAAATTAGAATTCTAAAAAAATAAATCAAACCCTATTTGATTAATAAACCATGATCCATTTATTTAAATTATAAATGGAACCTTTAACAAAATTGTTATTTATTTTAAACAAGCTTTCCAAATATACCTTATTTCAAATACAACCCACTATTTTGGTTTTGGAAAATATATGGATTTAAATTGAGTTTGAAATAAATCAAATCCTAATTTGATTAATTAGCAATGGACAACTATTTAATTAATAATGGACTTTATTTATTTAAAAAAAATTATGGATTTTAGATTTAGGTTCAGGCTACTGAACAGAACCAAGTCAAACTTACAAAGTTGGGTGTTATTTGAATGGATGTGAACATTGTTTGGTTGTTTGAATACCAAATCAGAAAATAGAAATAGAAAAGAATAAAAGAAACAGGCAGAAAAAAAATATGGAAAAGGACAGACCCAACCCAGCAACCCAGGAAGCCCACCAACCAGCCCAACTCCCCTCCCCGAAAGAAAACGTTTCACACTCCTTTTTAAACCCACGGAGCAACCGACATGTGGACCTCCCCCTCTTCCCTTTTCCCACTAACGCAACGGCCCCACTCCTCCTGTTCTTCCTCTCCACCCCGCACGACCTCTTCTTCCCCCTCTCCTCGCCGTTGCAGACTTAATTTCTCGGCTTGATTACGCCTTAACACGACAATCTTTACTCGTAGTGATCGCGCACCTTAAAGCGCCAGCCTCTCCTCTCCGTTTCCCCTCTGCCTCTTTCCCCGAGCACGCCTCCAGGCCGCCACAATCTCTCCTCGACTGCCTCGGCTCCGACCACCGTCTCCGGCCAATTCAGGCCAGTACACGCCACCCCCTTCCTTCTCGAGCACCCTAGCAGCTTCCCCACTCCCAGACACTCCTCCCCGTACCACCCGTTTGACCGCGGACACCCCTGAGCCTCGCCAACGACAACCTCCAGTACCGCCGCCGTCTGCCTCTACTCCGACCGCAACCAGGACCACCTGACGCCGTTCGCAACTCCGACGAGGAATTACTGCAACCCTAGTGCGCCCCTTGACCAACCGCGAGTACCTTGAGCTTCGCCGTGTTCTCCTGAGCCTGGTGAGCTTACTCCCACCCTTTATTGCTTCCTGCCTCGCCAGCGCCGCTGCCAACTGGTCGCTCCGCCGTTCGCCGTTGTCATCGCGCCGCCAGTCCTTGGCCAGGCAGCAGCAGCCGTCCGATCTTGATCCAGTGGATAGGATAGAAAGTAGAGCGAAGGGGTATCGAGCAACCAGAGCCGTGCGATTCCACTTAGATCCAACGATCCAGAGAGATCAATCCGGCCGAACCGGTATCAACCAGTAGAATAACGCCGCGTGTCACCTATTCAGTTTAAAACAGATTTTAAAACAGAATTATTTGCAAACTTCAAACCTTTGTAACTTTCAAACCACACGTCCAAATTTGGAAAATTTTATATCAATGGATTCAGGAGAACAAGCCCTAGCCAACCATGCCCTTAGTTTAGCAAATAGTAGCTGTTAGCTTGTTTGAAATTGCAGAAGCATTTGTATGCTTGATAAGAATGTAAAAATTGTGTAAAATTGAATTTAGGGTTAAAACCTTTGCAAATTGGATTGATGTGACCTTACTGACCCTAGGAACCAACCCTTAGTGTTAAAAATGATTTTGGTAAGATTTAGGTTGGATTACTTGACTTAGCCATTTTCTAGCCAAATAAAAAGAATGGTTTTTGTTATAAAAATATTTATGGAAAGAAAACTTTAAGAAAATGGTTTGATCAAACCCACTGACCCAAAACACCAAGTTTTGCAAATTAGCAACTCATTTGGTGAACAACTTAAGAGTTTTGCCTTAATAAAAACATTTTTCACCACATGAAATGATGAATGGATTTAAAAATAGTTTTTGGACAAAACCCTCTTGCTAATGACTTTGCCACTTTGGTAAATGACCAATTTGGATCTTACAAAGTTTAGAAACCCAATAGAGGCCCTCTTTGCAAAATAAAACTATCTTGTGCATACTCCCATGCATGACTTAGATCCCATTGTTTTGTGTGTGTGTTAAATTGTTTGATTGATTTATTGGTTTGGAATGCTAGTTGATTTTGTGTCTACTTGATTGACTTGTAGTGAAGTTAGAAAGTGTGAGACTAGCAAGATCAAGGAGTGAACCACCATTCCCTACCAAAAAGGCAAGTGATGCTTCATACTTTCTATCCCATTACTTTCACTATGCATTAGTGATTTTGCTAAGTAAAACTTGCATGGATTTTGCTAAGTATAGACCTTGCTATAAGAAAACCTAGTAGATGAATCCTTAGTAGGATTTTCCTAAGTTAAAGATTCCTACTACTATCAAGCTTAGCCTAGCTAATAGAAAACATGGGTGGAATATATATTCACACTATGGAAAAATATTATAAGTCTGAGGACTTGTGTTTTGTTTAATAAAACAACTAACTTAATGAATCACCTGGGTGGAAATGGAAGGATTGGGTTATGTTGAGTGGTTCACAAGGCCATAGACTTGGCTTGTGTATCTCACTTGTGGATGGCCACCCAGGAACAAAGAGATTTGAGATGTCAAATGTTGAGAAGCTTCAAGTGCAACCACTTGGCAATATGGGCTCTGCCATGATCATATAGGTTGCAAGAACTTAGCCATATGGACAGTGGGTGGTAGTGTTTGATAGGTTGGAGCGCGTCCATTTTGGTCTAAGGGAAGGCTTCTGAAAGATCTTGTCTTGGGAAACCAAGTCTTGTGGGGAAAGTGCACCACCTCTGCAGAGTGTAGAATCTAAGTACTTAGCCATGTCCCTGGTAAAGGACAATTTGAGCATCAAGACATGGAAGCAATCAAGAATCTCATCATTCAAATTTCTAAATTAAAACTTGTGGATTGAACAAGGGTTGTTTGAATTCTTCAATCATTGATGGAGAGATGGCTTGGTACAAGGATCTTGAAATCTTTGATTGAGAAAAATGATTTTGTCAAGCAAAAACTTAGTACTTTCAAAATGATAAGAAAAATCTATTTTGAGCAATGCAAGCCTCAACTCCACTTAGCCAAATGCATATAGATGATAGACTCCACTATACTACCATAGTATCACTTGCCAATACAATTCAAATGTATTGACCCTTGTGGCTGTAACTTGTATGTTGCAGGTTTGATTGTTTTTAGTGAAGATTGATTGATTAGGATTACAAAGTCTACAACCAACATCTGCCTGTGGCATTTTTGAAGATGAAGGACCCATGACTATAGTTATTCCGCTGCAATGTAATGTAATAGCCAAATGAGCTATGTAAGATGTAATATAATTATGTTATTCCTGGTTATAAAGTTATATTATGACCTTTGTTCCTTGATATTACATCTTAACTGTGGATGCTAGCTATTGATCCAGGGACTAGCATTGTAAAACACAGGAGGAATCTACCTTATTAGGTTGAGGCCTCTACAGATGGTATCAGAGCATTGTGTTGCCTGTAGGATTTGTAAACCTAGGATTGGACAAAAACCCTTAGAAAAATAGGTGTTGTATTTTGTTCCAAAAACTATTTACAAAAACACTTGTAAACTCTTTCCTCAACCATTTTGATTTCAACTCTACTTCTCTTCTATTTCAACTTGATGGAAAAACCAACCCCATGGCCAAAGACTACACCACGTGCAAAGGATTTCTTCAACTCTAATGACTTCAACATCTTCAACTCTAATGACTTCAACATCTTCAGCATATTCACCAAGGACTTCCAACTTGGATATCACTAAGGACTACAAGTGAAACAAGGAAATCCTACTCAAGATTTAGAGACTGAGGGAATGCAAAATAAGAAGGAGCCATCAACAACTTTGAAGTTTTGCAACCAAGAGTTTTTCTCAAGGAAACCATGATCTCATACAAGAAGAATCAAGAAGGAAGGAAAGATCTCAAGTGAACCATATAGATGAACCACCATATTTTAGTTAAGTCAAAAACCACCAACCTGTGTGGTGTAACAAAAATATTTTTGTTGAATAAGTATGTGCTTGAACCTTGTTTGAGTGAAATGTTTGGTTTGTGATTGCATGCACATTGTTTGTGTGAATTGTGATGTGTGTGAGTAGAAATATTTCCTTAGAAATATCTTGCCTGTTCTAATCTCCCTTCAACCCAAACAGATGACTACTCCAAAAGACTCCAAGGTTGATGACACCAACACCAACCAGGCTGACAACATGAAAGAGCTCATAGCAACCCAACACCAGTTAAACCAACTGACAGCTCAGTTCATAGCCAGCAATAGTGATAAAGATCCAGCACTACAAAAGTTTTTGGAGGAACAATCCCAACTGATGCTTAAGGTGACTAATCAAATGATCAACATGGAAGAAAGCTATCCCAAAAGAGTCTTTGACAACAAGGATGACAGAAATATTGTCCTAGATGGAGCCCCAGCTTGCATTATTTGTGGAGACAAGGATCATACTTCCAAGGAGCATGAAGGACAATGCCCCAATTGTGAAGAAGAACATCCTATTGGACAATGTCCTACCTCTCAAGCTACTTGCTACCTATGTGAAGGAAGTGATCATATTCCTAACCAATGTCCTATCTACTCCATGGTGGAACAAAGGAAACAAGAAGGATCCAAATCTACCAAAGGAAAAGGACCACTTATACCCCCAAACAAGACAACCTACTTCAAAGGATCAAAGAAACCCAAGAAACCAAGACAAGACATGCACCTTGTGCAATGCCGTAAATGTAAGGAAATGGGACACTACTCCAGTGAGTGCCCAGAGAACAAGAAAAATAAGGGAATTGACCAAGTGGTGTGCAACAACTGCAAAGAACCAGGCCATTATGTAGCAACTTGTCCACAAGAACAACGCAAAGAACTCCAAGATATCCACTGTTTCAATTGTAAGAACCCAGGACACTATGCAAGAAATTGTCCAGAGAAGATGAAGAACAAGTTGAACAAGCCTATGGAGAAACTCAACCTTGGCCCATGAATCAAGTATGGAAACCAAGGATTCAATACAAAAGTTTGCTCAAGAAAAGGTTTCCTAGGATCCCAAGATGGACAATGTGTAATTTTTGTTTGAAAATTTTTAAGGGTGGTAGTACCCTAGTTGTTTTGAACATGCTTGTAACCCTATCCTCCCCAAATCTCGGGACGAGATTTATTTTAAGGGTGGTAGCCTGTCACATCCCAAGATTTTCCAAATCTTGTAATGTGAAAATAGATTAATAAAATAAAACTTTGTTTGATTTTCAGGGCTAGAAGAAACTTTTTAAATTCAATTGGAACTTCAAACCCATTTGAATTTAATAAAAACTAAAGGGATTTAAAAAGACAAACATTTAATAAAAGGAAAATAAAAACATTTGGAAATACTATTTTGAAACAATTAAAAGAAAAGATTTGTTTTCAAATGAAATAGTAGTTTTACAAATAAGGATTGTTTTATAAGACCAAATTAAACCTTGGCCAAGCTTTGGGAATTAAAACATTTTATTTTAAATAAAATAGCAAAGGTTTGTTTAAAAATAATAAAGGATTGCTTAAATAAAATAATAAGGAATTAATATCCAAATTTTATTCAAATAAAATGTTTTACCATTTTAACTAAAACATCAAAACTTATTAAATTATTTTAAATAGGTTTTCCAAGTATTTTATATTCACAAATAAAACCTACTAAAATGTTTTGGCTTTATTTTAGATTTCAAAATAAATATCTCAATAAAACAAATCCTATTGGATTTAATAATGAAGGTCTATTATATTTAATTAATAATGGACTCTAAAATAAAAGGTTATTCTGTTTTAAACAAGTTTTCCAAATATTCTTTATTTCCAAATAAAATCTACTGATTGGTTTTGAAAATATTTGGATTTCAAATTAGAATTCTAAAAAAATAAATCAAACCCTATTAGATTAATAAACCATGATCCATTTATTTAAATTATAAATGGAACCTTTAACAAAATTGTTATTTATTTTAAACAAGCTTTCCAAATATACCTTATTTCAAATACAACCCACTATTTTGGTTTTGGAAAATATATGGATTTAAATTGAGTTTGAAATAAATCAAATCCTAATTTGATTAATTAGCAATGGACAACTATTTAATTAATAATGGACTTTATTTATTTTAAAAAAAAATTATGGATTTTAGATTTAGGTTCAGGCTACTGAACAGAACCAAGTCAAACTTACAAAGTTGGGTGTTATTTGAATGGATGTGAACATTGTTTGTTTGTTTGAATACCAAATCAGAAAATAGAAATAGAAAAGAATAAAACAAACAGGCAGAAATAAAATATGGAAAAGGACAGACCCAACCCAGCAGCCCAGGAAGCCCACCAACCAGCCCAACTCCCCTCCCCGAAAGAAAACGTTTCACACTCCTTTTTAAACCCACGGAGCAACCGACATGTGGACCTCCCCCTCTTCCCTTTTCCCACTGACGCAACGGCCCCACTCCTCCTGTTCTTCCTCTCCACCCCGCACGACATCTTCTTCCCCCTCTCCTCGCCGTTGCAGACTTAATTTCCCGGCTTGATTACGCCTTAACGCGACAATCTTTACTCGCAGTGATCGCGCACCTTAAAGCGCCAGCCTCTCCTCTCCGTTTCCCCTCTGCCTCTTTCCCCGAGCACGCCTCCAGGACGCCACAATCTCTCCTCGACTGCCTCGGCTCCGACCACCGTCTCCGGCCAATTCAGGCCAGTACACGCCACCCCCTTCCTTCTCGAGCACCCTAGCATCTTCCCCACTCCCAGACACTCCTCCCCGTACCACCCGTTCGACCGCGGACACCCCTGAGCCTCGCCAACGACAACCTCCAGTACCGCCGCCGTCTGCCTCTACTCCGACGACGCCCACAGGTTAATTCCGACCACCCCGTGTCTTCTAGATCACGCACACATCTTTGCCATGGTCTTGCGCAGCTAACCCAGTTCTCCGTTTGGTTTCTCGTGATCGAAAGCGTCGCCTCCGACCGCAACCAGGACCACCTGACGCCGTTCGCAACTCCGACGAGGAATTACTGCAACCCTAGTGCGCCCCTTGACCAACCGCGAGTACCTTGAGCTTCGCCGTGTTCTCCTGAGCCTGGTGAGCTTACTCCCACCCTTTCTTGCTTCCTGCCTCGCCAGGGCCGCCGTCAACTGGTCGCTCCGCCGTTCGCCGTTGTCATCGCGCCGCCAGTCCTTGGCCAGGCAGCAGCAGCCGTCCGATCTTGATCCAGTGGATAGGATAGAAAGTAGAGCGAAGGGGTATCGAGCAACCAGAGCCGTGCGATTCCACTTAGATCCAACGATCTAGAGAGATCAATCCGGCCGAACCGGTATCAACCAGTAGAATAATGCCGCGTGTCACCTATTCAGTTTAAAACAGATTTTAAAACAGAATTATTTGCAAACTTCAAACCTTTGTAACTTTCAAACCACATGTCCAAATTTGGCAAATTTTATATCAATGGATTCAGGAGAACAAGCCCTAGCCAACCATGCCCTTAGTTTAGCAAATAGTAGCTGTTAGCTTGTTTGAAATTGCAGAAGCATTTGTATGCTTGATAAGAATGTAAAAATTGTGTAAAATTGAATTTAGGGTTAAAACCTTTGCAAATTGGATTGATGTGACCTTACTGACCCTAGGAACCAACCCTTAGTGTTAAAAATGATTTTGGTAAGATTTAGGTTGGATTACTTGACTTAGCCATTTTCTAGCCAAATAAAAAGAATGGTTTTTGTTATAAAAATATTTATGGAAAGAAAACTTTAAGAAAATGGTTTGATCAAACCCACTGACCCAAAACACCAAGTTTTGCAAATTAGCAACTCATTTGGTGAACAACTTAAGAGTTTTGCCTTAATAAAAACATTTTTCACCACATGAAATGATGAATGGATTTAAAAATAGTTTTTGGACAAAACCCTCTTGCTAATGACTTTGCCACTTTGGTAAATGACCAATTTGGATCTTACAAAGTTTAGAAACCCAATAGAGGCCCTCTTTGCAAAATAAAACTATCTTGTGCATACTCCCATGCATGACTTAGATCCCATTGTTTTGTGTGTGTGTTAAATTGTTTGATTGATTTATTGGTTTGGAATGCTAGTTGATTTTGTGTCTACTTGATTGACTTGTAGTGAAGTTAGAAAGTGTGAGACTAGCAAGATCAAGGAGTGAACCACCATTCCCTACCAAAAAGGCAAGTGATGCTTCATACTTTCTATCCCATTACTTTCACTATGCATTAGTGATTTTGCTAAGTAAAACTTGCATGGATTTTGCTAAGTATAGACCTTGCTATAAGAAAACCTAGTAGATGAATCCTTAGTAGGATTTTCCTAAGTTAAAGATTCCTACTACTATCAAGCTTAGCCTAGCTAATAGAAAACATGGGTGGAATATATATTCACACTATGGAAAAATATTATAAGTCTGAGGACTTGTGTTTTGTTTAATAAAACAACTAACTTAATGAATCACCTGGGTGGAAATGGAAGGATTGGGTTATGTTGAGTGGTTCACAAGGCCATAGACTTGGCTTGTGTATCTCACTTGTGGATGGCCACCCAGGAACAAAGAGATTTGAGATGTCAAATGTTGAGAAGCTTCAAGTGCAACCACTTGGCAATATGGGCTCTGCCATGATCATATAGGTTGCAAGAACTTAGCCATATGGACAGTGGGTGGTAGTGTTTGATAGGTTGGAGCGCGTCCATTTTGGTCTAAGGGAAGGCTTCTGAAAGATCTTGTCTTGGGAAACCAAGTCTTGTGGGGAAAGTGCACCACCTCTGCAGAGTGTAGAATCTAAGTACTTAGCCATGTCCCTGGTAAAGGACAATTTGAGCATCAAGACATGGAAGCAATCAAGAATCTCATCATTCAAATTTCTAAATTAAAACTTGTGGATTGAACAAGGGTTGTTTGAATTCTTCAATCATTGATGGAGAGATGGCTTGGTACAAGGATCTTGAAATCTTTGATTGAGAAAAATGATTTTGTCAAGCAAAAACTTAGTACTTTCAAAATGATAAGAAAAATCTATTTTGAGCAATGCAAGCCTCAACTCCACTTAGCCAAATGCATATAGATGATAGACTCCACTATACTACCATAGTATCACTTGCCAATACAATTCAAATGTATTGACCCTTGTGGCTGTAACTTGTATGTTGCAGGTTTGATTGTTTTTAGTGAAGATTGATTGATTAGGATTACAAAGTCTACAACCAACATCTGTCTGTGGCATTTTTGAAGATGAAGGACCCATGACTATAGTTATTCCGCTGCAATGTAATGTAATAGCCAAATGAGCTATGTAAGATGTAATATAATTATGTTATTCCTGGTTATAAAGTTATATTATGACCTTTGTTCCTTGATATTACATCTTAACTGTGGATGCTAGCTATTGATCCAGGGACTAGCATTGTAAAACACAGGAGGAATCTACCTTATTAGGTTGAGGCCTCTACACTTTAGGATCGACAAAACCTTTGGGTTGCATCATATACAACTCTTCATCAATGTCTCCATTGAGGAATGCTGTTTTGACATCCATCTGCCATATCTCATAATCATAATACGCAGCGATTGCTAACATAATCCTCACAGACTTTAGCTTCGCTACTGGTGAGAAAGTCTCATCGTAGTCAACTCCTTGAATTTGTCGAAACCCTTTTGCGACAAGTCGAGCTTTATAGACAGTAACATTACCATCAGCATCTGTTTTCTTCTTGAAAATCCATTTGTTCTCGAAAGCCTTCCGGCCATCTGGTAAGTCCACCAAAGTCCATACTTGGTTTTCGTACATGGATCCAATCTCGGATTTCATGGCTTCTTGTCATTTATTGGAATCTGGGCTCATCATCGCTTCCTCATATGTCTCAGGGTCATCGGTGTTGTCCACCAACATGACACTCATAGCGGGATCATACCAATCTGGAGTGGTACGAGTTCTCGTTGACCTGCGAGGCGCTGTAGCAACTTCAACCGAAGTTTCATGATCATCATCATTAGCTTCCTCTCTAATTGGTGCAGGCACCACAGGAACTTCTTCCGGTGCTGCGCTACTCGCAATTTCGAGAGAAGGTTCGACAACCTCGTCAAGTTCTACTTTCCTTCCAGTCACTTCTTTCGAGAGAAATTCCTTCTCTAGAAAGGATCCATTCTTGGCAACGAAGATTTTGCCTTCGAATCTATGATAGAAGGTATACCCAATAGTTTCCTTCGGGTATCCTATGAAGACGCATTTTTCCGCTTTGGGTTCAAGCTTGTCCGGCTGTAACTTCTTTACATAGGCTTCGCATCCCCAAACTTTAAGGAACGACAATCTAGGTTTCTTCCCAAACCATAATTCATACGGTGTTGTTTCAACGGATTTAGACGGTGCCCTATTTAAAGTGAATCCGGCTGTTTCTAATGCATAACCCCAAAATGATAGCGGTAAATCTGTAAGTGACATCATAGAACGAACCATATCTAAGAGAGTTCGATTACGACGTTCGGACACACCATTACGCTGTGGTGTTCCCGACGGTGTCAACTGTGAAAGTATTCCGCATTTCTTCAAATGCTCGCCAAACTCGTAACTTAGATATTCACCTCCACGATCAGAACGTAGAAATTTAATCTTCTTGTTACGTTGATTCTCTACCTCACTTTGAAATTCTTTAAACTTCTCGAAAGTTTCGGACTTATGTTTCATGAAATAGATATACCCATATCTACTCAAGTCATCCGTGAAGGTAAGAACATAACGATAACCACCGCGCGATGCTACACTCATTGGACCACACACATCGGTATGTATGATTTCCGATAAGTCCGTAGCTCGCTCCATCATACCAGAAAATGGAGTCTTAGTCATTTTACCCATCAGACATGCTTCGCATCTATCAAGTGATTCGAAATCAAGTGATTCAAGAAGTCCATCGGAATGGAGTTTCTTCATACGCTTCACTCCAATGTGACCAAGACGACAGTGCCACATATAGGTCAAGTTATCGCTCGATTTCAAATGTTTAGCCTCAATGTTATTAATATGTGTATTTCCACTATCGAGATTCAACAAGAATAGACCATCTATCAAAGGTGCATGTGCATAAAACATATTACTCATATAAATCGAACAACCATTATTCTCGGACTTAAACAAGTAACCATCTCGCAATAAACAAGATCCCGATATAATGTTCATGCTTAACGCAGGCACCAAATAACAATTATTTAAGTATAAAACTAATCCCGATGGTAGATGAAGGGGTAGCGTGCCGACCGCGATCACGTCAACCTTTGATCCGTTTCTGTAGGGTTTCGTAGCATGGAAAACAAAATTTTTCTATCGCATACAAACAAACAAGCCAAGATCTATCTACTAGATTGTAGCAACGAGTCGATGGAATAACTTACCCTCGAAGATTCCAAAGTGTTTAACGAGAGCGGATTCTCGTGGGTGATGTAGTCGTACTCTTCCCGATCTCAAGATCGCGTAGACGATCCTTCCGGCGTTGCGTTCCGGCAGCGCTCCCGCAGTCGGTCATACGTTCGGTACTAGACGAAGACCTTCCTCTCCCTTGTTCCAGCAGGCAGCGGAGGTTGTAGCACTCTCCTCGCGATTCCGGCAGCACAACGGCGTGGTACCGGAAGTAGAGGGGAGATCTCGCAGGGCTTCGCCTTAAGCCGGAGCGAGTATGGTGGAGTATGAGAGAGCTCCTCGGTGTTCTAGGGTTTAGACACACCAAGGAGGAAGTGCTAGAGCCGGCGGCTAGGGTTCCGGGGACCCCAAGTCGGCGGCTAGGGCAAAAACCCTAGGGGGTGGCGGCGGCTATGGAGGGCTGCAGCTTCTAGGGTTTGAGGTGAGGGACTTGTGTGTATAGAGGAGGGAGCCCTGCCCCTCCTTATATAGGTGGAGGGGCCGGCGGCCAAGGGGAGGGAGGGGAGTCCCTCCCCAACTCGGCTTGGAGGCCGCCGCCGGTTGGAGGAGGGATTCCCTCCCCAACTCGGTTTCCCACTTCCTCCTCTTTTCCTCTTTCCAATTTTAGCCGTTTGACTTTTCAAACTAGCTATTTGACTTTTCAAACTAGGATTTGAATTAATCCTTTATTTGGAACAGCGATGACACTTAGTACATGATGCAATCATTCCAACATGCAATGACACATTCATGTACCCCTTCCCCTCCGGAGTGACGGACATTCCGGAACCTTCTAGAACATTCCCGATGAAAACACCGGAATCATTCCCGAACTCCGAAACAGGAGTTTCCTTATATGAATCTTATTCTCCGGACCATTTCGGATCACCTCGTGGTATCTCGGATCTCATCCGAGACTCCGAACAACATTCGGTCTCTTTCTCATAATACCATAACTACTCAAACAACGTTGAATCCTTAAGTGTGTCTCCCTACGGTTCGTGAATTATGCGGACATGATCGAGACACTTCTCCGAACAATAACCAATAGAGGAATCTGGAAATTGATATGGCTCCCACATATTTCTACGATTACTTTGCGATCGAATGAACCACTTACATACGATACCAATTTCCCTTTGTCTCACGATAGTTTACTTATCCGAGGTTATGATCGTCGGTATCTCTGCATACCTAGTTCAACCTCGTTACCGATAAGTACTCTTTTCTTGTTCCCGTGATATGTGATCCCTTGTGAGCCAGTCACATGCTTGCAAGCTAATTGGATGACATTCCACCGAGAGGGCCCAGAGTATATCTATCCGTCATATGGATGGACAAATCCCACTCTTGATTCATGTGTCTCAACCAATACTTTCCGAACACTCAATGCCACCTTTATAGCCACCCAGTTACGGTGTGGTGTTTGATGTCATCAAAGCATCCATCCGGTAAAGGTGATATGCATGATCTCATGGTCGAAGGAATTAGGTTACTATGTATCAGAAAGCATATAGCAATTGAACTATTGAAATGACTTGATCTTTATGCTACGCTTATCTATAGGAGTATGTCCATCATATCATTCTCCTAACTATATGATCTTGTTGTTGATAACATCTCAATGTTCATGATAGGGAAACCACAATCATTTATCAACCAACAAGCTAGTGATGTATAGAGGCTATACTAGGGACTTCAAATTAAGTTTACAAATCACACAAGTGTCAATGTTTCCTTGTTAATACTATTATAGCATGAATATAAACATTTATCATAAACACAAAGATATAATAATAACTACATTTATTATTGCCTCTAGGGCATATCTCCAACAGTTTCCCACGCGCATCGTCACCTCGTTCTTCGCTAGCTTCCGTTTATTCTCCAGCACCTGTTTCGAGTTACAAATATGAGCAACCGAACTAGTATCAAATACCCAGGCACTACTACGAGTACTAGTGAGATACACATCAATAACATGTATATCAGATATACCATTCTTCTTGATGTTGCCATTCTTCAAATCCGCCAAGTACTTTGGGCAATTCCGCTTCCAGTGACCTTCTCCCTTGCAGTAAAAGCACTCTGTATCAGGCTTGGGTCCAGCCTTGGTCTTCTTTGTCGGCGTGGTAACTTTCTTACCACCCTTCTTGAAGTGTACCTTCTGCTTAGACTTGCCTTTCTTGAATTTGGTGGTCTTATTGACCAACAACACTTGGTGCTCTTTCTTGATCTCCACTTCTGCAGACTTTAACATAGCAAACAGTTCTGGCAACTGCTTGTTCATGTTCTGCATGTTGTAGTTCATCACAAAGTTCTTGTAACTTGGTGGTAGTGATTGGAGGACACGGTAAATCCCAAAGCATTAGGAATCACTATACCCAAGCTTTGAAGTTTGTTTGCGTGCCCAGACATCTTAAGCACATGCTCACTGACGGAGCTGCCTTCTTCCATCTTGCAGTTAAAGAACTGTTCAGAAGCCTCATAGCTTTCAATTGCCGCATGAGTCTCAAAAATCAATTTGAGATCCTCGACAATATCATATGGGTCTGAATTCTCAAACCTTTTCTGAAGCTCCGATTCTAAACCATACAAGATAGCACACTGAACTATGGAGTACTGATTCTTCCGAGCGAGGTAAACATTCTTTACTTCATCGGTAGCATCAGCTGCAGGTGGGTCACCCAGCGGTGCATCCAGCACATAGGTCAAATTACCAGCTGTGAGGACAATCCTCAAATTGCGGAACCAATCCGCGAAGTTGCTTCCATTGTTTTTCAACTTTTCTTTCTCTAGGAACGCATTAAAATTGATGGTAGGGGCTGCCATTGATCTACAACATATTTGCAATAGTTTAGACTAAGTTTATGACAAATTGAGTTCAAATTAATAATAAAATTAATCTAGGTGAACTCCCACTCAAAACAATATCCCTCACATTGTTTTAGTGATCACACGAACCAAATCCACCACATCAACACCGATCATCACGAGAGTTGATATAGTTTCAATGGCGAACAATCGACATGTTCATCATATCTACTATATGATTCATGTTTTACCTTTCGGTGATCCATGTTCCGAGACCATGTCTGTACATGCTAGGCTCGTCAAGATCAAACCTTAGTTTCTGCATGAGCAAATCTGGCTTGCTCACGTTGTATACACTTGCGGAATCTAACACAACCGATCATCACGTGGTGCTTCGAAACAACAAGCTTTAGCAACGGTGCTAACTAAGGGTGAAAACTTTATGACTTGAAATTCATGTGCATGAGGGATCATCTTATAATGCTACCGTCGTCTACTAAGCAATACAAGATGCATAAAGGATTAACATCACATGCAATTCATAATATGTGATATGATATGGCATTTCTTCTTTGTGCTTCCGATCTCCATCTTCTAGCACGAACATGATCTCCATCATCACCGGCATTGCATCAAGGTCAATGACGCTTCTCCATGGTTGTCGTCCACCGGCTTCAACTATTACAACTTCTTTGAATAGACACGCGGGTCTTAACATAAATTAAAGACAACCATATGGCTCCTGCCGGTTGCCAACTTACAATAAGGAACATTGCATACATCAAATATAATCAAAATCATGGCCATATCACATCACAGCACACCCCTGCAAAACAAAGTTAGACGCCTCTACTTTCTTTGCATATTTTACATGGTTTGGGGCTTTCAATAAGTGTCGATCTAACTTACGAACAAGAACCACAACATTGATACTAGTACTGTTAATCACCCGTTGTAAATTGGATCTTAACTATGCTAGGAGAAACAGGCACCCGCAAAGCCACTTATGCAATACAAGTTGCATGTCAAGCGTGGAGCAAGTCTCATGAACGATTTCATGTAAGGTTAGCCCGGGCCACTTCATCCCAACATACCGCAAGATGCAAAGTACACAAGAAGCAATCGACAATAAAAGCATCAACGCCCACAATGACCATTGTGTTCTACTCGTGCAACAGATCTACATATAGACACGGCTCTGATACCACTGTAGGGTTTCGTAGCATGGAAAACAAAAAATTTCTACCGCATACAAACAAACAAGCCAAGATCTATCTACTAGATTATAGCAACGAGTCGATAGAATAACTCACCCTCGAAGATTCCAAAGTGTTTAACGAGAGCGGATTCTCGTGGGTGATGTAGTCGTACTCTTCCCAATCTCAAGATCGCGTAGATGATCCTTCCGGCGCTGCGTTCCGGCAGCGCTCCCGCAGTCGGTCACACGTTCGGTACTCGACGAAGACCTTCCTCTCCCTTGTTCCAGCAGGCAGCGGAGATTGTAGCACTCTCCTCGCGATTCCGGCAGCACAACGGCGTGGTACCGGAAGTAGAGGGGAGATCTCGCAGGGCTTCGCCTTAAGCCGGAGCGAGTATGGTGGAGTATGAGAGAGTCCCTCGATGATCTAGGGTTTAGACACGCCGAGGAAGAGGTGCTAGAGCCGGCGGCTAGGGCTTGGAGGTGCCCAAGTCAGTGGCTAGGGAAGAAACCCTAGGGGGTGGCGGCGGCTATGGTGGGCAGCAGCTGCTAGGGTTTGAGGCGTGGAAGTTGTGTGTCAAGGAGGGGAGCCCTGCCCCTCCTTATATAGGTGGAGGGGGGCGGCCGGCCAAGGGGAGGGAGAGGAGTCCCTCCCCAACTCGGCTTGGGTGGGAGCCGCCCGTTGGAGGAGGGAACTCCTCCCCAACTCGGTTTCCCACTCCTCCTCCTCTTTCCAAAAATTGTCGTTTGACTTTCAAACTAGCCGTTTGACTTTTCAAACTAGGATTTGAATAAACCCTCTATTTTGATCAGCGATGACACCGAGTACATGATGCAACCATACCAACTTGATATAACACATTCATGTACCCTTCCCCCCCGGAGTGCCGGACATTCCGGAACCTTCTAGAACATTCCCGATGAAAACACCGGAACCATTCCCCAACTCCGAAACGCGACTTTCCTTATATGAATCTTATTCTCCGGACCATTCCGGATCTCCTCGTGATATCCCGAATCCTATTCGAGACTCCGAACAACATTCGGTCTCTTTCTCATCATTCCATAACTACTCAAACAACGTCGAATCCTTAAGTGTGTCTCCCTACGGTTCGTGAATTATGCGGACATGATCGAGACACTTCTCCGAACAATAACCAATAGAGGAATCTGGAAATTCATATGGCTCCCACATATTTCTACGATTACTTTGCGATCGAATGAACCACTTACATACGATATCAATTTCCCTTTGTCTCACGATAGTTTACTTATCCGAGGTTATGATCATCGGTATCTCTGCATACCTAGTTCAACCTCGTTACCGATAAGTACTCTTTTCTCGTTCCTGTGATATGTGATCCCTTGTGAGCTAGTCACATGCTTGCAAGCTAATTGGATGACATTTCACCGAGAGGGCCCATAGTATATCTATCTGTCATATGGATGGACAAATCCCACTCTTGATCCATGTGTTTCAACCAATACTTTCCGAACACTCAATGCCACCTTTATAACCACCCAGTTACGGTGTGGTGTTTGATGTCATCAAAGCTTCCATCCGGTAAAAGGTGATATGCATGATCTCATGGTCGAAGGAATTAGATTACTATGTATCAGAAAGCATATAGCAATTGAACTATTAAAATGACTTGATCTTTATGCTACGCTTATCTATAGGAGTATGTCCACCATATCATTCTCCTAACGATATGATCTTGTTGTTAACAACATCTCAATGTTCATGATAGGGAAACCACAATCATTTATTAACCAACAAGCTAGTATTATATAGAGGCTTTACTAGGGACTTCGAATTAAGTTTACAAATCACACAAGTATTAATGTTTCCTTGTTAATACTATTATAGCATGAATGTAAACATTTATCATAAACACAAAGATATAATAATAACTACATTTATTATTGCCTCTAGGGCATATCTCCAACACAAGGCTCTCCTTTATAAGGAGAGGTTTGGACTCTGAAGAGGAGATCGGCTCATTCTTAGTACCGTTAGGCTGATAAAGTTCTCCCTTTCTCCTTGTAAACAGCTCAAGGAGCACTTGTAACCCAAGTAAGGAGAAATAAAGATCTTGGCCTTAGTCTTCTGTGTGTAGAATCAACTACATCATCCCTCCCCAGATCCCTCTAGCATCCATTGGCCCCAAACTTTAGCCTACCCATGGCATCTGCCGTGCCACCACCACGACAGTCCTTGACTTGTAGTACCACTCTTTCCTTTTATTAGTATGCTTTGTTGCACTGCATGATTTTGGCCATTATTGCTCTCTTAGTTGGTTGCTCCCAGTCTTTTGCTAGCCTCCACTTGTATGAGTAAGTTCTACTCATGCCTCCAACTCCCAAGAAACCAAGTTATTCCAAAGTGTCCACTATAAATTCCTATGCAGGGTGTGTTACACCGCTCCAAGTATATTCTTGTTTTCAACTATCTTCCAATTAAAAACTATTTTGTGATGTGAAAACTTAGTGATTAAAGCCCTCACGAACTTGATGGCACACTTTATTCTTTGCCCCTAATAAACTTGAACCATTGTGACAACTTTGTTGTATATGCTTGCACTTATAAGTTGGAATGAGCAGAACCATGCTGTCACGGGGAACGTTTTCAACATTGCACTTGTACCTTGTTGTACTCAGTTGATATCATGTTCTTTTGTCTATGGATGTCACCGGTGTGAAATAAAGAGGGAACTTGTAAGTCCATGGAGTTTGTATCATGTGTTAGAGAAACGCCTGGGCCGCTAGCCTAAGCCATGCCTAATCATGGTGGAAACTTGCAGCATCACCATAGTGACATCTATGAAGCATTCTTCTTAAAAAAGAGACACGTTGAGAAAAGAGGAAAGAGAGAAAAAGCACCATATTCCCATGGTACATAAGAAGAATTGCTGAGATGCTCATTGTATGCTTGCCTTGTCATTTTGGTTATGGGAAAGCTCCTGTACCATGTGCAAGGGGTACCCCGTTGGCGGTTCTCAATGATATGCAAATACTTACAGTGACAAGAACTTACCTGGACCCAAAGTTGATTATGCATGAGGTGTGGCCCTCGTATTCAAGGGACTTGAGATTGCCAACTTATACTTCGTCAAGCATATACTCCATCTTTGTTCATTTTAACCTTAATCACTTCAAGATGCTTATGATAGGGGCAATGAGGGTTGAAATCTAGCAAGTACCATAATTTTTGGAAGCTCTTTTTGAAACTTGTAATCCCTGCTTCCTTTACAAAAAGGCCTTTCTTCCACCACTATTGAGTCTCCACCTTCTACCTTTAGGCACCATTAAGAGAGCATAGTTGTCATTTTGTGTGCAGTGTTCCAAAGCTTATTAATTGACGCATATTGTGTTATTACTTGCTCTTGTGCTACTTGTTTCTAGTTACCCTTGTGAACTTTGCAGGTGTCCTATGCATTATATTGCTACTCTATGAGGGACAAGCTGATTGCCACTATGCTATGTTTTCTACATGTGAAACAAAAAAACATTTTTCAATGCATGTTATTCATGATCTTTGTTTGTATCTTGTCATGTTGCATGCATAGTTACTATGTCCTATTGTTATAACTCCATATTTCATGCACATGTTTAGAGTTCTTTGATCCCAGCTTTCAATGTTTGCATATGGTTGGATCTTTATTGTGAGGGTGCATGTCACCTCAAAAATTATTCTTTTTGTCACTTACCTACTCGAGGACGAGCAGGAGTTAAGCTTGGGGATGATGATACGTTGGAAATGTATCTATAATTTTTGATGCTCCATGCTTGTTTTGTATCTACTTTGCTTTGCTTGTCTACACTTTGAGGTGCTTTTTACATGTTTTCTGGTACTAACCTATTAACAAGTTGCAATAGTGCTAGATGCCTATTTTCTGCTGTTTTTGGTTTCAGAAAAGTTAGTAAAGAAATATTCTCGGAATTGGACGGGACAAACATCAAAGTCAATTACTTTCCGTGGGGAACAAGAAGTCCAGAGGAGAGCCGGAGGGGCCAGCTAGGGGGCCCAAACCCACCCCAGGTGCGAGGGAAGGTGGGCCCGCGCCTGGCTAGGGTTTGGCGGCCCTGTCCGCCTCCTGGTCTCGCCCCTTCGCCTATAAGAAGCCCCCGATGCAGAAACCCTGAGTACCCGGTCAGAAATCAACGAAACCGTCTATAGCCGCCCCCACCATCGTCCCTAGATCGGGGGGATCTGAAGCTCTTCCCGGCACCCTGCCGGAGGGGAGATCATCCCGGAGGCCTTCTCTCCGGTATGATGCATGAGTAGTTCCACCTTGGACTATGGGTCCATGTAGTAGCTAGATGGTTGTATCTCCTCCTTTGTGCTTTCATGTATAGATCTTGTGAGCTCCGTTCATGATCAAGATCTAATCTATTTGTAATCATGCATGTTGTGTTTGCGGGGATCCGATGGATATTGAGATTATTATGTTGGTTTGATTAATGGTTTTGTATTTATGATTCTATCATGTCTGTGTTGTTTGTGATATTGCATGCTCTCCGTTGCTAGTGGTTACCTTGGCCAAGTAGTTGCTAGTGACTCCAAGAGGGGGTATTTATGCTCGATAGTGGGTTCATGCCTCTAGTTTCCAAGGGAAGTGACAGAAATCTCTTCGGTTGTAGATTTGTTGTTGCTACTAGGGATAAAACAACGGTCTCTTTGAAGGGAATATGCCCTGAGAGGCAATAATAAAGTGTTTATTATGTGTATTCCAAGTATATGATAGATGTTTATTTTGCATGCTATAATTGTATTAATATGGAAACATTAATACATGTGTGTTTAATAAACAAACAGAAAGTTCCTAGTTATGCCTCTCTCATAAACTAGCTCGTAGATTAACAAGATGATCAAGGTTTCCTGATCATGGACATTGGATGTTGTTAATAACGGGATCACAACATTAGTGTAATGGTGTGATGAACATTCATCCGAAGTATAGCATTACGATCAAATTCATTGAGTTATATTGCTATAACAACTTATGAAGTGATCCTAATCCTTAGACCATGAGATCATGTCAATCACTAACACCAGAAGAGTTTCTTGATAACATCAAACGTCACACCGTAACAGGGTGATTATAAAGATGGATTCAGAACTAATAAAGTGTTATGTTGAGGCTCATGGATCGAGAGTGGAATTTGTTCATCCCGATGATGGATAGATATACTCTGGGCCCTCTCGGTGATATCACATTGATTAGCTTGGAAGCAAGTGATTGGATCACTAGAATGTTATATCACGGGAACGAGAAAAGAGTGCATGTCAGTAACGAGATCAAACTAGGTATGGAGATACCGATGATCGAATCTCGGACATGTAATATATCATGAAACAAAGGGATTAAGATACTAGCGTAAAAGGTTCCGACGATCACAAGAAAGTCATCGTTGAATGTGTGGGAGTCAGTATGGGTCTCCAGATCCCGCTTCTGATTATTGATCCGAGAGGGGTCTCAATCATGTCCGCATTATTCACGAACCGTAGGGTGACACACTTAAGAGACACCGACATCCAATTGGAGCAAAAGTTTCATGCCGAAAGAATTAACAAGCGTAGGAATTTATTTCACTAGATACCGAAACAGGTTTTCGGGTGAAATTGCATAAAGTGGTTATGCATGTGAAATATAATTCTAGCAAGGGGTTATTTGTGAATGTTTGTCATTAAAGTAATTGACAAAATTCTGAATAAAATAAAAGAGTTTTATTTAATGAGAGTTTGCCCTAAATTTGGTGGAAATTTAATGGGAATTTGAGTGGAGAAAATTGAAGGGCCATTTTGTGAGTGGAGTGTCCACCCACATGAATGAGGGAGAGGTGGGGGCACCCTCCATGGCCGGCGGCCATGCCCCCTTGGGCTGCCCCCCTCCCCTATATAAGGAGCCCCTCCTCTCACTTCTCACTCACACCTCCTCGTGAAGGATCTCTCTCCCTGTAACACCCTCAGAATCGGCCCTATGCAAGTTTAGTGAAAACCCGCCAAACCCGCATAGAAACGATTCAAAGGTGCCCACCAGGCACTTTCGTGCGGGTGGAAAACGAAGTAATAACATTACACAACAGTCCTCGATGGGACCCACGGAACAGATATATGTACAACAGCGACTCAAAGAGTCAAGAATACAGATATAATATACAAAGATCCAAATCACCTTGAAAATGATAGAGCATCCGACTACGGACAAGATGCAAATGGGGCTAAGAGCCCTGAAGAATAACCAATGGCGTCCATAACCCTGCCCAGGCCAAGCCGGAAGGGTAACCCTGCTAACGACGTCGAAACCTGCTTAAACAAAAGGGGTGCCGACAAAGGGCAAAGGAAAGAGAGGAGCGTCAGTACTGAGGCCAGTACACGGCGAGACTAGAATTCGGCGGTCCTCGCCTACATAGGTATGGTGGACTGAGCGGCAGCGGCAGCATGCCCTAAACAACCTATAGAGACTCGAAAACAACCGGCAGCTATTAGAGAGGGGTAAGAAAGACCTATCCGGAACCAACCTGATACTAACACCAAACAATCCCATCCTGGTATTCCCCCTCGAGACCAAACGAGGAAGTCAACCGAGGAACTCACACAGTTGGCAGTTTTATTTATTCAGTTATCGTTGCAGCAATTACTAGTCAGGTAAAGAGAGTCGTCCTGATAAAATAAGCAGTGGGCACTTTTAGTTAACCATTCGGTTTTAGTTGCGTCACTTACTAGTCAGATACAAATAGCATGAGATATCCCAAAAACCTAGCAGTTGTTGGTACTTTTATTTAGCCATTCCGTTGCAGTGGAGCTGATTACTAGTCATATCGGATACAAGTCAATTTATAACAGTAAACTTTAGTTATAGTTGTCTATGATCAAGCACTGTGCTCCAAGTCGTCCATAACCGCGGACACGGCTTCTCGAAAAGATTAAACCCTGCAGGGGTGCACCAAAGTATCCACACGCACTTCGACCCTTTTTGCCAGATCAGTTAACATACACCCATCGGTATGTCGGCGGGGCCTAAGTCATGACGTTTCCCAGACCCAAAGCAAGCACGGGGGACCACCCCACTAAGTACACCCGCAACGAAGTCGGCCGGTCTCCGAGACGGACTCAGGGTTTGCGACAGTGGCTGTAAACGACAGCAAATCCCCAAACGGGGACTGTCGATACCGCGAAAACACTCCGCTTCCAAAACAGTACAGCGTGCTCCTCAGACAATCATAAATAAAGCAGTAAAGCATGGCATAAGTACAGGATAGTAATAAAGCCCCAAACTACTTGTGGCCCCCAGTACAATACTTTGAAATCAGGTACTAAATCGATGGGGGGCCCATATCTCCCCACATGTGGTTAGCGCGCTCGATCTCGGAACAGGTGGCAAGAACTCGGGGTCCTACGGGACACAAGTGGGCGGTCGGAAACCAAATATTATCTATCACCCACCGGTGCCTCTGCTTACCTACTTCAATTTTAGTTATTAAACAATAATTAAAGTGAACAATAAGTAAAACCATGATCATCTCCAACGTTGAACATGCGGCAATACTCCAACAACTGTGGTACTAGACGACACGCAACAGCATTTGAGCAAGCGACTACGACGCGCAAGTCCAACTATCTACCAAACACAGGTAATAGGATGTGTCCAAGGCAATATATGGCTGCAAGGGATATCACGGGTACGGAAACTAGAGCATCGCAACACAGATAGCAATAGATCAACAGGAGGGAATAAATACTATAAAGTAAGATAGGTAGAAAGGGGGAGATGCTCGCCTGAAAACATTGCCGAAGGTTCAGCCGAAGATCGGGTCGAAGCTCACATCAACTCAACGGCCTTATCCGCGAAGAAGCAAAACACTAGAAGAACACCGGATGCAATATTTAATACTACGGCAGAAGATCGGGCATGATGCATGTATGATGTATGACATGGCAGAGGTACGATGCAATTAGGCCATATTAAGCGGAACCGGGGTCCCGACATTTAATTAGATGGTTCATGTTATTTATCTACCCCGCAAATTAAATGTTGTCTTAACATAGCAAAAGATAGCACCGGTTCGCTACACAAATTTAAATGAGGGCAATATGAGACTAGATTTGCCCGCATATGGCCCCATATTTAATTAAGAGGTGAATCGGCATAAGGCCCCCAAACCACAGACAAGGATGCATGCATGAACAATTAATATGCGACAAGTTGTGTTATATTATAAAAATAGGGTTTTCGGGAAGGGGTTCAAACATTAGGGGGTCTCGACGAACTTGGGGTTCCGGGGTTCGGGGTTCGGTCTCAGGGTCCGGATCTGGGGTTCGGGGTCCGACGGGATCGGTCTCGACGGGATCGTTCTCGGACTCCGGGGTTAGGGTCTTCGGGTCGGGGTAGTAGATCTTGTCGCTTGGTATCCGTGAAGTAGATCTTGGGGCATCCGTGGAGAAGGACTTGGTTCGGCGTCGGGGGCGCATCGGACTCACCCCGGGTTGGTGTCGAACTTGTCGGGCCCGCGTATCAGATCGGTCTTGGCGTCCGGGGGTGAAGTGCTAGACGCCCTTTGGTTCCATGTCGATGGCCTTGGTTTCCTCGATGAAGAACTCGGTGTGTCCGTGTCGGGGTTCTTGTCGGGGTCCTCGGCTTCGGGCGCCGGGCGTCAGTAGATCTTGGCGTCCTTGTCGGAGTTCCCGGGTGGCGGTCTTGACGTCCAGGGGTTTTTCCCCGGGTCCATGACGGCATCCTCAATGCTCTGTGTCGAAGGCATCGGGGTACTCGAGTCCGTGAAGGAGATCTTGCTGTCCAAGACGAAGATCGACCTTTCGAGTTCGGGGTCTCAGAATTCGCGTTCGTGTGGCGATCTAGGGGTTCCAACTTCGAGGATCGGTGGCGGACTTGAATTACATGTCGGTGATGCACCATGTTTGTCTTTGTTCACAACGCCATCTTCACTTGGCGCCGCATTGGTGGATCCAGACGAGGCGGGGAACGACAGGATGGAGGGGCTCGGAGGCGGTTTTGGACCGGCGAGGTCTAGCTTGGGCTGGCGGAGGGCGCCGGAAGGGTCGCGGTAGCAGGAGCAGGGCACCAGCGAGGACCTGCGGAGCCGGTGGCGAGCTAGAGGAGGAGGCCACAGCGGGGGCGACGGAGGCCCACAGGGCGGCCACGGTCGGGGTCGAGCGGCGAGGAGGCGGCTCGCAGGGCCGAGGTCGTCGTCGGGTAGGCCGGGCGCGGCGGCGGGGACGCGGCCTCGGAGGCGGCCTCGCGGCGGCGAGCACAGAGAGGCGGGGCGGCGGACGGACGCAGAGAGCCACGGCGTGGGCTCGACCGGCGGCGACGCGGGCCCGGCGGGGCGGCCGGAGGAGGGTCGGAGGCGGAGCGGCGCCGGGAACGCGGGAGGACGGAGGCGGGCAGAGGCGGTTGGTGGAGGCGCGGCAGGCGGCGCCGGAGCGGAGGAGGAGGGGGCGCGCCGCGGGAGGAGGACGCGGGGCCGACGGGGAGGTGGCGAGGCCCGGTGGCGAGCGGGAGAGCGACGCGAGGGGACCGCGGAGGCGGCGGCCGGCGGGGTGGAGGAAGGTGAGGGGAGCGGCGCGGCGCGGCGGAGGCGCCTCTGGGGGCGGCTGACGGTGGCGGTGGAAGAAGGTGAGGGGAGCGGCGCGGCGCGGGGCAGGGGCGACGGGGAGGCGCGCTCGGGCGAGGGGCGGGGGAGGTGAGCCGGAGGGGAGGCTGCAAGCGCGGGCGCGGGCGCGGGGCAGGGGGAAGAGAGGAGGAAGGAGAGAGGAAATGAGGTGGGACCGGGGCAGGGACGTGGGGTCAGGGGAGACGGGCCCCACTGCCAGGGAGAGTGGGGGGCTGGTGGCGGTGAGAGAGAGGTTGCGGGGTGTGGGTGTTGTGTGTGGGAGTAGCCGGCTGGGTGAGAGAGGTGGAGAGAGAGTGGGAAGGGGAGAGGGGGAGTGGGGTGGTGATGTGTCAGCTAGGGAGTGGTGGAGGGAGGGAGAGAGGTGAGGTGGCGTCTAGCTATTGGGTGGGGTGATGTGGAGGGGGTGTGGGTAGATTAGGTTGGGTAGCTTAGGTATTTTAGACGGACCGATTGTTTGGACTGGGGGTGGTCGTTCGGGTCGAATCGGCCCGTTCGACGGCCCCCACTAAAAATAATTAATATCTTATTTGTTTAAAACAAGACTTATGCAGACTGATAGCAGACAAAACAAAATAATCCGGAGCCCCGGGTTTGCGTGTTGAACAAAGGCGGGGCGTTTAGAAAACAAAACTAGGTTTTTCCGAAAATAATTTTATGCAAGCAAATGCAAGATGATGACGATGCTCAAATGCAATATGGCATGATGACATGAGCATGCGGTCATGATGATGCAATGCACAAAAACGACGCGATTTTCTAGTAGTGGTTTTGCGGGATGCCACAATTCGACACCACTAACAATGGATCTCGCCCTCAAGATCCGCCTCATGGTACCGGAAGGAAGGTCGGCGAACTGCGTCTTCTCGCTTCGTGTAGATCCTCGCGACACCACTAACAATGATGTTTTCTTCGTCTTGAAATCGGCGACACCACCAACAAGACGTCGTTGATCCCGTTCGTCAAGAGAACACTCCGGATAAACAACGGACGAAGTTAAAGGTAAGGCCACCTCTAACTTTCATGGAGGGAGTAAGAGTTGCATCGATCCACCATTCCATATACACAGCAAATGATAAGAGTAGTGGTATGGTCGCGACTCCATCCCGCACTCAAAGCATTACTATGTACACGAATAACAGATTATGCAACCAACTCTCAGAATTAGACTGAAGATCTCGACAAGCGAGGTTCAGAACAACGGAGTGATGCAGACTCTGCATCGGATCTGGCATAGATGACGTCGTCGCGTCGGAAAACACCGGAAGGCACGAGAAGGAACAAGGAGAAGTCCACCAGACGAAGGATTTCCTCGGATAGCATGAAGACCAGATGTAGCAACACCGTTACCAAAGGAGGAAGCGAGACCCTGAAGGTACGACGGAACCCAACCACGAGAAATCCTGGACTCGAAGAGCGAGAAGAGAGCGGATTCAAAACACGTCGAGATAAGAGGAGAAAAGTAGAGGGGTAAGGAGTAAAATCAGACCTAATCAGAACTATCCAACCGATTTTTTTTTTCAAAATAGTTTTGACACTCTACTTCGGCCGTTAGCTAGGTTATCCTACAGGCTGGACTTGTGGGGTATCGCAACTGCCGAGCTCTGATACCACTCTGTAACACCCTCAGAATCGGCCCTATGCAAGTTTAGCGAAAACCCGCCAAACCCGCATAGAAACGATTCAAAGGTGCCCACCAGGCACTTTCGTGCGGGTGGAAAACAAAGTAATAACATTACACAACAGTCCTCGATGGGACCCACGGAACAGATATATGTACAACAGCGACTCAAAGAGTCAAGAATACAGATATAATATACAAAGATCCAAATCACCTTGAAAATGATAGAGCATCCGACTACGGACAAGATGCAAATGGGGCTAAGAGCCCTGAAGAATAACCAATGGCGTCCATAACCCTGCCCAGGCCAAGCCGGAAGGGTAACCCTGCTAACGACGTCGAAACCTGCTTAAACAAAAGGGGTGCCGACAAAGGGCAAAGGAAAGAGAGGAGCGTCAGTACTGAGGCCAGTACACGGCGAGACTAGAATTCGGCGGTCCTCGCCTACATAGGTATGGTGGACTGAGCGGCAGCGGCAGCATGCCCTAAACAACCTATAGAGACTCGAAAACAACCGGCAGCTATTAGAGAGGGGTAAGAAAGACCTATCCGGAACCAACCTGATACTAACACCAAACAATCCCATCCTGGTATTCCCCCTCGAGACCAAACGAGGAAGTCAACCGAGGAACTCAACAGTTGGCAGTTTTATTTATTCAGTTATCGTTGCAGCAATTACTAGTCAAGTAAAGAGAGTCGTCCTGATAAAATAAGCAGTGGGCACTTTTAGTTAACCATTCGGTTTTAGTTGCGTCACTTACTAGTCAGATACAAATAGCATGAGATATCCCAAAAACCCGGAAGTTGTTGGTACTTTTATTTAGCCATTCCGTTGCAGTGGAGCTGATTACTAGTCATATCGGATACAAGTCAATTTATAACAGTAAACTTTAGTTATAGTTGTCTATGATCAAGCACTGTGCTCCAAGTCATCCATAACCGCGGACACAGCTTCTCGAAAAGATTAAACCCTGCAGGGGTGCACCAAAGTATCCACACGCACTTCGACCCTTTTTGCCAGATCAGTTAACATACACCCATCGGTATGTCGGCGGGGCCTAAGTCATGACGTTCCCAGACCCAAAGCAAGCACGAGGGGCCACCCCACTAAGTACACCCGCAACGAAGTCGGCCGGTCTCCGAGACGGACTCAGGGTTTGCGACAGTGAATGTAAACGACAGCAAATCCCCAAACGGGGACTGTCGATACCGCGAAAACACTCCGCTTCCAAAACAGTACAGCGTGCTCCTCACACAATCGTAAATAAAGCAGTAAAGCATGGCATAAGTACAGGATAGTAATAAAGCCCCAAACTACTTGTGGCCCCCAGTACAATACTTTCAAATCAGGTACTAAATCGATGGGGGGCCCATATCTCCCCACATGTGGTTAGCGCGCTCGATCTCGGAACAGGTGGCAAAAACTCGGGGTCCTACGGGACACAAGTGGGCGGTCGGAAACCAAATATTATCTATCACCCACCGGTGCCTCTGCTTACCTACTTCAATTTTAGTTATTAAACAATAATTAAAGTGAACAATAAGTAAAACCATGATCATCTCCAACGTTGAACATGCGGCGATACTCCAACAACTGTGGTACTAGACGACACGCAACAGCATTTGAGCAAGCGACTACGACGCGCAAGTCCAACTATCTACCAAACACAGGTAATAGGATGTGTCCAAGGCAATATATGGCTGCAAGGGATATCACGGTTACGGAAACTAGAGCATCGCAACACAGATAGCAATAGATCAACAGGAGGGAATAAATACTATAAAGTAAGATAGGTAGAAAGGGGGAGATGCTCGTCTGAAAACATTGCCGAAGGTTCAGCCGAAGATCGGGTCGAAGCTCACATCAACTCAACGGCCTTATCCGCGAAGAAGCAAAACACTAGAAGAACACCGGATGCAATATTTAATACTACGGCAGAAGATCGGGCATGATGCATGTATGATGTATGACATGGCAGAGGTACGATGCAATTAGGCCATATTAAGCGGAACCGGGGTCCCGACATTTAATTAGATGGTTCATGTTATTTATCTAGCCCGCAAATTAAATGTTGTCTTAACATAGCAAAAGATAGCACCGGTTCGCTACACAAATTTAAATGAGGGCAATATGAGACTAGATTTGCCCGCATATGGGCCCCATATTTAATTAAGAGGTGAATCGGCATAAGGCCCCCAAACCACAGACAAGGATGCATGCATGAACAATTAATATGCGACAAGTTGTGTTATATTATAAAAATAGGGTTTTCGGGAAGGGGTTCAAACATTAGGGGGTCTCGACGAACTTGGGGTTCCGGGGTTCGGGGTTCGGTCTCAGGGTCCGGATCTGGGATTCGGGGTTCGACGGGATCGGTCTCGACGGGATCGTTATCGGACTCCGGGGTTAGGGTCTTCGGGTCGGGGTAGTAGATCTTGTCGCTTGGTATCCGTGAAGTAGATCTTGGGGCATCCGTGGAGAAGGACTTGGTTCGGCGTCGGGGGCGCATCGGACTCGCCCCGGGTTGGTGTCGAACTTGTCGGGCCCACGTATCAGATCGGTCTTGGCGTCCGGGGGTGAAGTGCTAGACGCCCTTTGGTTCCATGTCGATGGCCTTGGTTTCCTCGATGAAGAACTCGGTGTGTCCGTGTCGGGGTTCTTGTCGGGGTCCTCGGCTTCGGGCGCCGGGCGTCAGTAGATCTTGGCGTCCTTGTCGGAGTTCCCGGGTGGCGGTCTTGACGTACAGGGTTTTTTCCCCGGGTCCATGACGGCATCCTCAATGCTCTGTGTCGAAGGCATCGGGGTACTCGAGTCCGTGAAGGAGATCTTGCTGTCCAAGACGAAGATCGACCTTTCGAGTTCGGGGTCTCGGAATTCGCATTCGTGTGGCGATCTAGGGGTTCCAACTTCGAGGATCGGTGGCGGACTTGAATTACATGTCGGTGATGCACCATGTTTGTCTTTGTTCACAACGCCATCTTCACTTGGCGCCGCATTGGTGGATCCAGACGAGGCGGGGAACGACAGGATGGAGGGGCTCGGAGGCGGTTTTGGACCGGCGAGGTCTAGCCTGGGCTGGCGGAGGGCGCCGGAAGGGTCGCGGTAGCAGGAGCAGGGCACCGGCGAGGACCTGCGGAGCCGGTGGCGAGCTAGAGGAGGAGGCCACAGCGGGGGCGACGGAGGCCCACAGGGCGGCCACGGTCGGGGTCGAGCGGCGAGGAGGCGGCTCGCAGGGCCGAGGTCGTCGTCGGGTAGGCCGGGCACGACAGCGGGGACGCGGCCTCGGAGGCGGCCTCGCGGCGGCGAGCACAGAGAGGCGGGGCGGCGGACGGACGCAGAGAGCCACGGCGCGGGCTCGACCGGCGGCGACATGGGCCCGGAGGGGCGGCCGGAGGAGGGTCGGAGGCGGGGCGGCATCGGGAACGCGGGAGGACGGAGGCGGGCAGAGGCGGTTGGTGGAGGCGCGGCAGGCGGCGCCGGAGCGGAGGAGGAGGGGGCGCGCCGCGGGAGGGGGACGCGGGGCCGACGGGGAGGTGGCGAGGCCCGGCGGCGAGCGGGAGAGCGACGCGAGGGGACCGCGGAGGCGGCGGCCGGCGGGGTGGAGGAAGGTGAGGGGAGCGGCGCGGCGCGGCGGAGGCGCCTCTGGGGGCGGCTGACGGTGGCGGTGGAAGAAGGTGAGGGGAGCGGCGCGGCGCGGGGCAGGGGGCGACGGGGAGGCGCGCTCGGGCGAGGGGCGGGGGAGGTGAGCCGGAGGGGAGGCTGCAGGTGCGGGCGCGGGCGCTGGCGCGGGGCAGGGGAAGAGAGGAGGAAGGAGAGAGGAAAGGAGGTGGGACCGGGGCAGGGACGTGGGGTCAGGGGAGACGGGGCCCACTGCCAGGGAGAGTGGGGGGCTGGTGGCGGTGAGAGAGAGGCTGCGGGGTGTGGGTGTTGTGTGTGGGAGTAGCCGGCTGGGTGACAGAGGTGGAGAGAGAGTGGGAAGGGGAGAGGGGGAGTGGGGTGGTGATGTGTCAGCTAGGGAGTGGTGGAGGGAGGGAGAGAGGTGAGGTGGAGTCTAGCTATTGGGTGGGGTGATGTGGAGGGGGTGTGGGTAGATTAGGTTGGGTAGCTTAGGTATTTTAGACGGACCGATTGTTTGGACTGGGGGTGGTCGTTCGGGTCGAATCGGCCCGTTCGACGGCCCCCACTAAAAATAATTAATATCTTATTTGTTTACAACAAGACTTATGCAGACTGATAGCAGACAAAACAAAATAATCCGGAGCCCCGGGTTTGCGTGTTGAACAAAGGCGGGGCGTTTAGAAAACAAAACTAGGTTTTTCCGAAAATAATTTTATGCAAGCAAATGCAAGATGATGACGATGCTCAAATGCAATGTGGCATGATGACATGAGCATGCGGTCATGATGATGCAATGCACAAAAACGACGCGATTTTCTAGTAGTGGTTTTGCGGGATGCCACACTCCCCCTCTAGAATTTATCCCCCATGGTCTCGGACTAGCGAGATACATGTTCCCGGTGGCTATTCGGCAAGAAAGAGTTGTGTTTCCGCTGCATCGCTGGAGCGAGGAGGCGGAGGTTGCTCGGTGCCTCGAACGTGTGTGCGAGCACGGATGCGCTGCTGATTTGCGGCGCTAGGACTTCCTCTCGATCTTGAGATCGGCAAGAGATCGTCTACATCAACCACGAGTTGAACTCGTTAAGCTTTGTCGGTCTTCAAGGGTATGTTCTCTACGGATATACATCCGCCCGTTGTTTGTATCTAATAGATAGATCTTGGTACATAGTTCACATCGTAGGAAAATTTTTGTTTTCTATGCTACGAACCCTACACTCTTGTTCATGGAACATGTGGACTGTTTACCTTACACACTTTGCTTAAAGCAGTTGTCTGTTGCTTGCAACTTAATACTGGAGGGGGTTCGGATGATAACCTAAAGGTGGACTTCTAGTCATAGATGCAGTTGGATGTTGTATATTGTTGTATTGCCCAATAAACCTCATAGGATCTTTTTGGCTAGTAATTTTATTGTTTTGCCTTGCTCATTTACTGTTAATTGCCCCACTGTAATTTGTTTACCCTTCATACCATGTTGTTTATCTAAGGAGAGCACCTCTAGTGAACTATGGACCCCGGTCCAATCTTTACCATTGATACATCTTCCACTGTTACTTGTTTACTTGCTGCAAACCATTACCTTCCACACCATACATTTAATCCTTTGTTATAGCAAATCGGTGATCTTGACAACCTCACTAATTCGTTGGGGCAAAGTCTTGAGTTTGTGTTGTGCAGGTCTCCGCGTTGCTTGCAACACCTGTGTGACGTTTCCTTCCTCCTACTGGTTCGATAACCTCGGTCTCACTTGAGGGAAGACTTGCTGCTGTGCTCTTCACACCTTGCTCTTGGGGTTCCCAACAAGACTCCACATCAAGCACCAAGTTCTCTGGCGCCATCAAGGAATCATCAGCGGACGCCGACAAGCTGTTTGAGACATGCATGGGATGCCAGTATTATGCCCGACAACCGCATGTTCCTGCTGAAGAATTGCGAATAGTACCAATAACTTGGCCGTTTGCAGTCTGGGGGCTAGG
Organism: Avena sativa; assembly: GCA_916181665.1. Classification (NCBI taxonomy): domain Eukaryota; kingdom Viridiplantae; phylum Streptophyta; class Magnoliopsida; order Poales; family Poaceae; genus Avena; species Avena sativa. Next base: position 142,172,697 of record OV702285.1, on the reverse strand, counting down.
CATGGTTGGTCCATTACAAACGGCACCATTTGGGTTTACGCATCTGCTAGTAGCAGTTGATAAATTCACCAAATGGATAGAAGCTAAACCCATTAGAAATATTGATGGGGAAACTACCCTTAGGTTTGTCCGGGATTTAGTGGTGAGATTTGGTCTCCCACATAGCATTATCACCGACAGCGGCAGCAACTTATCACTTGGAGAAGTGGAAGCTTATTGTTAGGAGAAGGGCATCCGACTTGACCTAGAATTTGTAGCACATCCACAGTCTAACGGTCAGGTTGAGCGACAATGGATTAATTCTGCAGGGAATCAAGCCACGTCTAGAGGCACCGCTACATAGATGAGACCCCACCTTTATAAGGTAAAGATCCCTGTGATTGCAATGCTAGTCCCTGGATCAAATGCTAGCATCCACACAGTTTAAGATGAAGTACACAGATACAAAGGTCTTTATTACATCGTCATTCTAGAGATAAACATAGTCTTTTACAACTCCATAGCCAAAGGTTAGTGCAAGAGTTCATAATATAAGTAGATAAAGTAAAGTCTTCATCTTCATGTGCCACATGCAAGCATGTTGAGTGTAGACTCATAACCCTAATCCTCATCAGAGTATCCTGCAACATCATGAGTTATAGCCATAGTGGGTCAATACATTGGAATTGTATTGGCAAGTGATACTATAGTAGAATAGTAATTTCTAACTTCTATATGAATTTGGCTAAGTGTAGCTTAGGCTTGCTTTGCTCAAAATAGGTTTTTCCTATCAGTTGAAAACACAAAGTTTTTGTTTGTCAAAAAATCACCCAAGGAATCTACCAATTGAGAATTGGAATCCTTTAACCCTTGTTCAACCACAAGTTTTTAACTTAGAAATTGGGATGAGGAGATTCTTGATAGCTTCAATGTCTTGATGCTCAAATTGTCCATTGTCGGGGACACGGCTAAGTACTTGGATTTTTTCCTTCTCGAGAGGTGGTGCACTTTCCCCACAAGACTCGACATGCATCAAGACAAGATCTTTCAGAAGCCTTCCCTTAGACCAAATGGATGTGTTCCAACCTATCACTCCCTACCACCTTCTGTTCATATGGCTAAGTTATTGCAACCTATATGATCCAGGCAGAGCCCATATGCCATGTGGCTGCACTAGAGGCTTCTAAACACTAAGTATCTCAAATCCCTTTGTTCCTGGGTGGCTTTCCACAAGTGAGATACACCAGGTATTGCCCCTGGGTAACCACTCAACATAATCCATTCTTTCCATTCCACCCAGGTGATACATTCACATGGTTGTTTTATTAGGCAAAAACATAAGTCAAAAGACTTCGTAAAATTTCTGTAGCATGTGTATATAATCCACCCTTGTTTACTAATAGCTAGGCTAAGCATTATATCAACAAGTATCTTAATTTAGAGAATAATTCTACCAAGACTACATCTACTAGGATTTCCCATAGCATAGTGTCAACACCAATATTTTTAATCCCAGATGCCTGTTATGCCATACATCGCAATCCCAGGATTACCGTTTTTGCGAGACATAACATATTGGATATCACAGTACATCATCCATTACAAACCATACATAAGGTCTTACACAAATAAGGATCTCATGATCCAGTCTTAATACAATTCAAGCAGCGGAATAACGTAAAGATAACGATAGCGTGGGCGAAGCTCCATCTTCATGGTCACAGGCAATGTTGACGATGGGAGATGATCCTAGTTTTCGTAACCTTCCTGCTGTCCGTCTTCCTAATACTCCTCTTCATGGTCTGGCCACGGGAATAGCCAGGGACAAAGCCATGAGTACTCTTTAAGTACTCGCAAACTAATACTAACAAGTGAAGGGGTTTTTGAGTAGGATACTGAGCTCTAGGATTGTTTTGCAAAAAGCCAGATTTACCTCTACTGAGTTCAGAAGCAAAGAAATCTAGTTGAAAGTTTTATAACACCTAAGTGGGAACTTGAAGTTCATGTCACAGCTCTGTTGTGGTCAAGTTAACTCACAAATCATTTCATAAGTCATGTTGAAAACATCTGACGACGGAACAGTATGGCCACTCCAACTGTCCATAACCGTGGATGCGGCTATTCGAATAGTTTGACACTCTGCAGAGATTATACACTTTCACCACAACATTCGATATATTCGTCAGGAACAATCCTGAATTCACCATACTCAGTATGCGGATAATTAATCCTAACCTTTCCATTACACGCCCTAGTATAGGCACCTCTCCTGTGAGTTTGGCCTCCCAACCATGGCCAACTGTCATCTTGGCCATGGACATGTGGACAATCTTCACAAGGTAGCCTCAGCTCAGACCTTGGCCGCAAGGGAACCCATACTAAGGTATATAAATTTCCAGTCAAGCCCTACCCAAATTTCGGGTATTGTGGTTGTACGGTAAAATTGGAATGGTATCGCATCCAGACAACCATCAGTTTTATAAAGGGCTAAGGCTCATGCCTTAACATTTTCATCATCAAAAATCATTTGGTGTTTGGAAACACATGTCAAAACATTTTAGTAGAATGACTCATCATTCTAAGGTTTTCATAACCATTTTCACCAAGTATTCCCATCTAAAGTTGATCAAGTTTTATGCTTAGCACTAGCATCTACAAGTGGGGGTAAATACTAATGAGGGGTGGTAAACAAGTGTATCTTATCTAAGTTCAATCTCATGCCTTAGGGTGGCATCATGATTATCTAACTTAGGCCAAGTTTTATGCTACCTTCCAATATCCTTCCATTATCTACAAGTTACTAAGTAAACTCTAAGAGACAGCTTTGATGAAGACATAAAATACTTAAGCTTGTAAGTAAAACTAGGATTGGGTATCAAGTGGTGTAAGCTTGCAAGGATTAGCTTGCATAATTTTAGCATAGGCTTGCATCATTGCAAGTATAAGCTTGCTAAGTCAACTTGTATAGTGAGGCTTGCAAGATTGTAAGTATAGGCTTGCATATGTAACCATGCAAGTAGTAGCTTGCTAAGTTGCAAGTGTTAGTTTGCTTAATGAGTAGCTTGCAAGTATTGGCTTGGCTTGTGCAGAGCAGTGGTTGAAGTTCTCCTCGGCTTCTTCCTCGTAGTATCCTCCTTCCTCCTCGTATCCTTGGTCGGTACTAGCGTCTATAAATAAATACGAGGTACACAATCACCACACAATTCTTAACTACTCTATTTAGCACACAAAGGTTTACACTAGATGATCTAGCATCATCACTATTATCACAAAGATTAAAGCACTTGTCTTATTTATTTCATTTTAGAAAAGTAATTTCTACTCATTGAAAAACTAGTTAAGATTTAATATTCTCCAACTCAAACATGGGATCATGTTGACACATGTCATCACCACACATTTCAGTACATGGTAATGTGATTTAAAGTGGTGTCACAATTTAATAAGGTTTAACCTTTTATTTTAATTAAATAAAAATAAAACCTTGCCTCTTTGATAAAACCTTGTATTGATTGGCAATTATGTGAATTGTTTGTGAAACTCTTTACTTGTATGGTAATTTAATAGTTGTCCCTAGTCGGAGTTCATGTGAGGACACACGTGGATATTAGACTAGCACATCGATTGGTTGATGACTATGTTTTGCAAGTCATAGACATGGAGATGCCAAACCAATGATGTGGATACATGTTATGAACATGGGGTTGGACTGTCCCAACTTGAGACTGGCAATTAGTTGCAGCTCTCTCTCTACAAATCGTGTACGTTTTGTCCTTAGACCTGAGATTGTCGCATGTACTTGAGATGTGGATCGACATACTTTGGGGCTATCAGACGCTACTCCGTAACTGAGTAGTTATAAAGGTAGCTTTCGGGTTTGTCCTGAAGCATGCTGCAAGGCATGGTCAATCAAGATGGGATTTGCCCCTCTCTACTTGAGAGAGATATCTCTGGGCCCCTCGAGTGATCATATCCATAAATGCATGGGCATGCTACATATGGTTAAGAGTTAACCTAGTAAAGAGATTCTGAATCACAGTATCGAGAATGGGAGGTCAGCTTGGAACTAGACCAAATATCGTGAGGCAAAGGGAAAGACATGTACTAAACCTTGTGATGGTTCGTCCAATATGATCTTTGTATGTGTTTAGGAGTTGGCACGTCTTGCTAGAGGCCGCTACCAACTATTGACAGAATAAGTGTATTCGTGTCATGTCTATACGCATATGAATCTATAGGGTCACACACTTAAGGGGCTGGAAGCCTAATGATGATTGGATCCGAATTAGACCAGGCTTAGGCTACTAATGGGCTGCTAATGTAGAAGCCCACCAGGGACGCCTATATAAGGGAGGGTGGGGCGTGCTGACCAGGGTTAGACCATTCCTCCCAGCTGCCACTCCTCACGCCTGAGTCACACGCGCGGACCTAGCAGTCCAGCGTTTGACGCTTCCACCCTGTATGTGTGGATACCTCGGAGGCGCTGCATCTTTAGCGTTTGGACGAGCTGCGCAAGGGGAGCTGCTCGTGGGACGAGGACAAGGAGGAGATGTAGAACGTCTACACTGCATCGACGCACTTCATCAAGTTCCACAACTGTGCGTCTAGTGGTAATCTCGTGATCTATGACAACAGTAATCCTGGTTTACGCGGTAGAAATTTTTGATTTGCGCTAGTGTAGCCTACTCGTATCCCTTCAGTGGTATCAGAGCCGATGTTGTTCAGTTATAGGTTCGGGATGGTTGCATATGGTGATATGCAGATTGATATGAATGATGTGATCGTTTGTATTGCGGTGGTTCAGGATTGATCTACGATCTTGCTTTCCGTGATCATGATTCTGAGGTTGTCGAACGACTTACCCCTACTGGCCGGCTTCCGCCATCGGGGTAGACAGTGACACATAAATCATGTTGGATCACGCGAAGATCAATATGATTGATCGAATCGGAACATAGATCTAAAATCGATGTGCTGTGATCAAAGGAGTTTGATCAGATCGGAACAATAGACGGTTTATGGTAAATTTGATTTGCCGATCAAAATCCTTAAAGAAAATTGTGTAGATTCGATCTCTCATTTTTCACATTTTTGTATCTCGTTAAGGTTACTAGGTGCTGCGAGGTCACATGATCCGGTAGAATGCGATTCTATGCATAACTTGTTTTTGCAGGATGTATGTGATTAGTATGGCCCATATATGTATGTGATGCATGTATGAAAATTATCATGACCTGTGTGTCGTGAGTAGGGCAACACGGTTGGAGCCATGTGTGTTGTCAATTATTGTAATGGCCTGCATGCCAACTTGTGATGATCCCAATTCTATGTAATTTTGATTACTAGCTGTTAGGGGTAATAGCTTGTATTAGTTCTTGGAGGACTCATCACTTGGAGGATGGCTCGCATGGAACATGAAGATGGAGATCATCATGGTGGACGGGTTCTATGGCGATAGAGATCACCATGAGAAAATGGGCCATACTGTGTCACAACTATGTGAATGTCATTCTTATGTGTTTTACTCTATGCATGCTTAGATGATAGCAGTAGAACGATCCCTCACAAAGTTTAAGTTAAACCATGCCCTCCCAACCAAACCTTGCACCATCCTATGCCATGTACAATCATTGGTGGGCCAATGAAATTAGGGTGCCGCGGTTTTCCTTGGCTGGATGGGTTTGTATCGGATACCTACACGCATAAGGGTTGGTGAGCTTGATAAGGTCATCTTAACAGTTAAGGACCTTGGGGCATAAAGGTTGGGCGCCTAGTTTTGACATAGAGATGTCACCCAACAACAAGAGTCATATGTGATATGATTAGCAAGTGTTGCTTACCGATTTACCTTGTCGTCTAGCAGTGATGCTAAAGCTCACTAGTCGACTTGTTAATTGTGGATCTTGAATCACTTAGTATCAATAGAGGGATATTGATTTAAGTGGGAGTATATGCTATTAAATTGTTTAATATGTTTTACTCTTTCATGGTTACATGGCTTAGTATTTTGCATGTTTTCTGTTGTAGATCAATGGCACCGAACACTACATCACCTTTTTCTTTGTGTTTGATTCTTGACAAAGATAAACTAAATGGAACAAACTATACGGACTGGGTCCGTAACCTGAGAATTGTTCTCAGGTCTGATAAAAAGGAAACGGTTCTGGATACCCCAATCCCCGATGAACCTGTTGATAATGCATCTGCTGCCCTAAAGAACGCCTACAAGAGAGCATGTGATGATTCTCTTGAGGTTAGATGTCTTATGCTTGCATGCATGGAACCTGAACTCCAAAAGAAGTTTGAGGATTAGTATGCGTACGATATGATCATTGCGCTTAAGGACATGTTCCAAGATCAGGCAAGGACTGAGAGGTACGATGTTGCCAAGTCCTTTATCGAATGCAAGCTAGCAGAGGGAGCAGTTGTAGGCCCCCATGTGATCAAAATGGTTGGTTACAGTCAGACATTGGAAAAGCTTGGTTTTCCACTAGGCCAAGAGTTGGCCACTGACTTCATTTTGGCGTCTCTTCCATCCAGCTATGGGCAGTTCATTTCGAACTACCATATGCATGGGGTGGAGAAGGGCCTTAATGAGTTACGCGGGATGCTAAAAACAGCAGAAAGTGACATGAAGAAGTGTGTAGGGCATAGCCATGTGATGGCTGTGCAAAACAAGCCTAGCTTCAGGAAAAAGGGTACTTCTTGGAAGAAGAAGGGAAAGTCTAAGGATACGATCCCTAAGCCTGCACACAAGCAAAAGGCTGGACCTGCAGAATACACTGAATGCTTCTTTTGTCATGAACATGGCCACTGGAAGAGAAACTGCAGCAAGTACCAGTCTTCTTTGAAGAAGAGTGGAAGTAAGAGTACTTCCCACTCAAGTACGCTTGTTGTAAATGTTGTGGACATTCTTCTCGCTGATTCCTATGTTAACTCTTGGGTATTTGATACCGGATCGTTTTCTCATATTTGCAATTCGATGCAGGGGGCTAATAAGGACTAGAGAAGTGCAGAAAGGCGAAGTGGATTTTCGCGTCGGAAATAAAGCAAGGGTTGCTGCATTGTTTTTCGGCGTCATGCAATTTCACCTTCCATCAGGATTTATTATGGAGTTGAATAATTGTTATTACATTCCAAGTATGGGTCGAAACATTTTATCACCTTCATGTTTGATGAGGGATGGTTATTCATTCGCGAGTGCAAACAATGGTTGTGTAATCTCTAAGAATGGTATGTTTATGGCTAATGCTCCCATTGTGAATGGGTTATTTATTTTAAATCTTGATGATGTATATGTTTACAATGTTAGTGCTAAAAGGCTTCGGCCTAATGATTTGAGTCCTACCTATTTATGGCATTGTTGTTTGGGGCATATAAGTGAAAAGCGCATGAAGAAGCTCCATGGTGATGGTCTTCTAACTTCGTTTGATTTTGAATCATACGAGACATGTTAGGCTTGTTTACTTGGAAAGATGACCAAATCGCCTTTCTCGGGTTTACCTGAGAGAGCAACAGACTTGTTGGAACACATACATACTGATGTGTGTGGACCAATGAGCACGACAGGAAGAGGAGGATATCACTACTTCATTACTTTCACTGATGATTTCAGTAGATATGGTTATGTCTACCTGATGAGGCATAAGTCTGAAACTTTTGAAAAGTTCAAGGATTTTTAGAGTGAGGTAGAGAATCAACGTGGCAAGAAAATAAAGGCCTTGCGATCTGATCGTGGAGGAGAATATTTGAGTCACGAATTTAGCAATCATCTTAAGAGTTGCGGAATTGTTCCACAGCTCAGGCCGCCCGGAACGCCTCAAAGAAACGGGGTCTCCGATCGGCGCAATTGAACTTTGTTGTACATGGTTCGATCGATGATGAGCCAGTCGGATTTACCATTATCATTTTAGGGTTATGCTCTAGAAACGGCAGCTTTCACACTTAACAGGGTACCATCTAAATCTGTAGTTAAGACACCATATGAGATCTGAACTGGAAAGAATCCCAGTTTGTTTTTTCTTAAGATTTGGGGTTGTGATGCATTTGTTAAGCGACTTCAGTCGGACAAGCTAACACCCAAATCGGATAAGTGCATTTTCGTGGGATATCCGAGGGAAACCTTAGGGTATTACTTCTACAACCGAGAAGAGGGCAAAGTGTTTGTCGCTCGTAGCAGTGTTTTCTTAGAGAAAGAGTTTCTCACAAAGGGAATGAGTGGAAGGTCGGTGCGACTTGAAGAAGTTCAAGATGAGCCAGTCGGGGATGCTTCTACGAGTGATGCTATTGTAGCAAAACAAGTTGAGGAACCCGTGGCAATAGAAGCACCACAACCACGAAGGTCGGCGAGGCTCCGCGAGACACGGGAATTATTAATGTTAGACAATGATGAGCCTGCGACCTATGCAGAAGCGATGGTGGACCCAGACTCTGAGAAATGGCTGATCGCCATGAGATCCGAGATAGAGTCCATGGGAGACAATCAAGTTTGGAACTTGGTTGACCTGCCTGATGGTTTTAAAGCCATCGAGTGCAAATGGATCTATAAGAAGAAGATTGATATGGATGGAAATGTTCACATCCATAAAGCTCGACTTGTTGCAAAAGGTTTTTGACAAGTTCAAGGAGTTGACTGCGACGAGACTTTCTCGCCCGTAGCGATGCTTAAATCTATACGGATCATTCTAGCCATTGCTGCACATTTCGACTATGAAATATGACAGATGGATATCAAGACAGCTTTCCTAAATGGAATCCTAACTGAGGACGTGTATATGATGCAGCCCGAAGGTTTTGTCGATCCAAACAATGTTGGAAAGGTATGCAAACTTCTAAATTCCATTTATGGGCTGAAGCAAGCATCTCGGAGTTGGAACATTCGATTTGATGAAGTTGTAAAGGAGTTTGGCTTCATCAAAAATGAATAAGAACCTTGTGTTTACAAGAAGGAAAGTGGGAGAGCGCTGGTATTTCTAATCTTATATGTAGATGACATATTACTGATTGGAAATGACATTCCTATGCTCGAGTCTGTTAAGACCTCGTTGAAAAATAGTTTTTCGATGAAGGACTTAGGAGAAGCGGTATATATTCTGGGTATCAAGATCTATAGAGATAGATCAAGGAGGCTAATTGGATTAAGCCAGAGTACATACATTGACAAAGTGTTGAAACGGTTCAGCATGGAAGAGGCTAAGAAGGGGTTCTTGCCCATGTCTCACGGCATTAAACTCAGCAAGACTTAGTGTCCTTCGACTACTGATGAGCGTGAGCGCATGAGTAGGGTTCCATATGCTTCGTCTATTGGATCCATCATGTATGCAATGATATGTACTTGCCCAGATGTTTCCTATGCTCTAAGTGTTACGAGCAGATACCAGGCTGATCCAGGTGAAGGTCACTGGATAGCGGTAAAGAATATCCTTAAGTACTTGAGAAGGACTAAGGATGTGTTCCTAGTTTATGGAGGTGAGGATGAACTCAGTGTAAGGGGTTACACAGATGTGAGTTACCTTAACGACTCAGATGATTCCAGATCGCAACCTGGTTCTGTGTTTGTCATGAATGGTGGTGTTGTGAGTTGGAAAAGTTCCAAGCAAGATATGGTGGCCTCCTCTTCAACAGAAGCTGAATATATTGCCGCCTCGAAGGCTGCAAAGGAAGCTGTTTGGATTAGGAATTTCCTGATTGCTCTTGGTGTGGTTCAGGGTGCGCCAATCCCATGGACGTTTATTGTGACAACAATGGTGCTATTGCACAAGCCAAGGAACCTAGACAGCACCAGAAGAACAAACATATTCGAATGCGTTACCATCAGATTTGAGAGTTTGTTGAGGATGGTAGTGTCATGATATGCAAAATACATACGGACTCAAATGTTGCTGATCCTTTTACAAAGCCACTCCCGTAGCCTGTGGTAAGCCCCCAGCCACCCTCGGCGTGCCGCTAGGTCAGAATCTTGCCGGAGCACTGCGACGTAGACGATGAACCTAGACCGTAGATCGTGTTGTAATCGTAGGGCTAATATTGATCGATACCGCTATATGTTAGATGACTCGCTGATGCATGGGACCATCCTGAGTGAGCCCGCTGCGCACGCTATGCAGTTGGGCCAGCCCAGTAGTGTTTCCCGCGCGAGCCCAGTAATTCAAATCTAGTCCTCTTCTTTTTATTTAAAACCCTTTTCTGTAGTGAACTTCAAAAATCAATTCAAAGAGATTCACTGCGCCAAACTGAATGAATCCAATTTTGTTTGAAAGTAGATGAAAATCTCTAATAACTCCCATTGGATTCAAACAGTTTGAAACTATGGATCACCCTCGGTAAAAATAACAAGCCAGTAGCTTTTGCAACTTCAAACATTTTTCTAAAATAAACCATAGGTGATTTTTGAGTTGATTCCAACTCTCAAAAATCACATTTGTCAAGACCTTTCTGAATATATAAAAATATACATACTTACATACAGTAGTCCTGGACCAAAACTAAAAGAATGACTTTCTAGTCATTTTTAGCCACTTAAATATTATTAAATAATAGTGTTAAACTTTATAAATTAGGCCAACCAATTTAAATCACATTCCCAAGTATTATAGTATGTGGTGATGACATGTGTCAATATGATCCCATATTTTTAATTTGGAGAATATTAAATCCTAAGCAACCTTTCAATGAGTAGAAATTACTTTCCTAAAAATAAGATAAATAAAATCTTATCACCCTTTCTTGTACTGATAGAGATGATGCTAGATCATCTAGTGTGACCCTTATGTGATAAGTAGAAGTAGTTAAGTATTGTTTGGTGATTGTGTACCTCGTATTTATTTATAGACGCTAGTATCAATCTGGGCTACGACGAGGAGGAATTCTACGAAGACGAGGAAGAGAACTTCAACCACCTTACCAAACAAGGCAAGCTATACTGAGCATGCTAGACTATGCAAGCCTTATTATACATACATTTGTGATACTGATGACCCACAAGTATAGGGGATCACAACAGTCTTCGCGAGTAGTATTACCCAATTTATTGATTCGACACAAGGGGAGCCAAACAATACTTGTAAGCCTTAACAACTGAGTTGTCAATTTAGCTGCACCTGAAAATAGTTCTTGCTCACAGAAGTTTATCAGTAGCAACAGTTTGTAGTAGGCACTAGCAAAGCAACAACAACAATAAAACAGGAGCAATAGTAACAATAGTAGCAAACAGTGGGATATGAGTGCGGTAGGCATAGGGATGGATGGACGGGCGTTGCATGGACGAGTAAACATGTAACTTCAAGATCAAGGGCATTGCAGATAAATAAGAATAAGCATCCAAGTACTAAACAATCGTAGGCATGTGCTCCATATATAGTCATGCGTGCTCGCAATGATAACTTGTACAACATCTTTTGTCGTGTCAGCCCGTGGCAGCGAGGCCTCTAGGGAACTACTGGCAATTAAGGTGCTCCTTTTAATAGAACACCAGCGCAAAGCATTAACACTCCGTGAACACATGTGATCCTTACATCACAGCCATCCCCTCTGGTTGTCCTAATTTCTGTTACTTTGGGGCCTTTGGATCCGTACAATGATATGTGTACACAACTTGTAGATAAGATCACAAACAATACTATCATAATGATTCAATAATAAGTTTAGATCTGAGATCATGGCACTCGGGCCCTAGTGACAAGCATTAGGCACAAAAAGGTGCAACAAAGTCAAATAGCACTAATAGAGATACTAGGCACTATGCCCTAACAATCTTATTCGATTACAAGATAGAACGCATCCAATCCCTACCATCCCCATAGCCTACAGCGGGGGATTACTCACTCATGGATGAGGGAAACATTGATGGTTGATGGAGAGGCGTTGGTGATGACAATGGCAATGATCCTTCCCAAATTCCCTGTCCCGGCAGGGTGCCAGAACAGAGTTTCTGGATCCAAATCTTGGTTTCTGGTGGTGGCGGTCCAGCGGAACTCTTTCTGGAAAAACGTCAAAAAACCCTCAGTTTTTAGGTCAAGAGGCGTCTTATAGGCGAAAAGGGAGGCCGAGGGGGTGCCTGGGATGGTCGCACCCCCTAGGCGTGGCCAGGCCTGGCCCGCGCCTGGCAGGGGTGTGGGCCCCCCAGGCCTCCACTTCGTCTCGTACTCTGGCTCCATCAATCTTCTGGTGAAATAGGATTTTTGGCATATTTTTTGGGATTTTTCCTGATAGTTGATTTTCTACACAAAAACTAGACACCAAGGTAATTCTGCTGAAAATAGCGTCAGTCCGTGTTAGTTGTATCCAAATTACACAAGTTTATAGGAGAAACAGTAGCAAAAGTGTTCGGGAAAGTAGATATGTTTTGGACGTATCAACTCCCCCAATCTTAGCTTATTGCTTGTCCTCAAGCAATTCAGTTGAAAACTGAGTGCGATAAAAGAACTTTCACGAGCACATTTGCTTCATATGATGTATATATTCTCAGCACAAGAGTAGATACTTAAACCATTCATAATAAGAAGTATGCAACTAAGTCTACTCAATAGTCATTGCAAGCTATAAAGAGAAACCAACTCAATAATAATAAGTAGCATGAAACATAAAAATAAGCAACATTCCAATGCTCATAAAAAGGTATGATAGAGTGGTATCTCACTTGCATTTGTTTGTACACCACAAAATAAATGCCAAGGCACCTCTGAAGTTCAAGTGAAGACTAGAAGTAAAAATATCAGAGATACAAGCATCAAAGTCATGATATAATTAACCAAGTTTTGAGACAAACACAAGAATGACAACTATGCTCTCAAGAAGGTGCTCATAGAATAAGTGGTGACTCAACAAGGAAGTGAAAAAGGTTTTAAAAAGTTTGAAAGGCTTCCAAATGCTGAAAGTAAGGTACTCATTAGCTTTGAGCTCTCATTTCCCCTATCATAGCCATCTTCATGTGGTTAAGGTGAAAGTGAGGTCCACTCTGAATCATATGCTTGACAGACCATAAACTGGAAATCCCATGTCCCTTGAGTATGAGGGACGCTCCGCATGCTACTCAACTTTGGTTACCTGTAAGTTCTTGTCATTGTAAATACATGCATATCATAGAAAACCGCCAATGGGGTACCCCTTGCACATTATACAGGATCTATCCCGTGATCAAAATGACAAGGCGAGCAGACAATGAGCATCTCAGTGATCTTTGTATTTACTATTTGCATAGATTTTTATTGAGGATGCTTCACAGATGTTCACTATGGTAATGCTGCAAGTTTCCACCATGATTAGGCATGGCTTAGGCTAGCGGCCCAGGCATTTCTCTAACACATATGTATACTCCATGAACTCACAAGCTCCCCTTTTATTTCACACCGATAACATCCGCACACAAAAGAGCAAGGTATCAACTGGATATGTATCCATAAGTGTTGAAAGCGTTCCCCGTGACAGCATGGTTCTGCTAACTCCCAGCATATAATTTGCAAGCATATAACTTTCATGGACAGGTCACAATGGTTCGGGATTATTAAGCACAAGAAATAAAGTGTGCCATCAAGTTTGTGAGAGCTTTACTAACTAAATTTCTCAAAGCAGTCAAACATTTTATTTGGAAGAAAACAAGGCATAATGAATATGCACGGAATAGCAAATGATGCTAATAGGTAGGTATGGTGGACACTATTGGCAATATTGGTTTTGGGGAGTTGGAAGCACAAGTAGAGCTCATACTCAGTGCAAGCGAAGGTAGAAATAGAGAGGGAGCGACAAACGAGAGAGCAATAATTGTCATAATCATGCTTGCAACAAACATGACTAATTATGGCATGAAAATGATACAAGAACTCTGAGGCAAAATAAATCATCGAGGCTTACTCACTATTGTTTAGTCATATGCATGCGTGAGCATGTGCCAACTCGATTCATATGAAACTTTTAGAGGAGGATACCACAATATCATACCAAAATATGAATAAAACAATGCAAGCAAACATTCATATGATATGCTACAAACTATGAGCAAGCTGGACCTAATCAAATGAAAGCAAGAACTACTAAGCATCCATACGTAACATCCCAAAAATCATGATTTCAAAGTTTTCATATCATTCATGCATTCATAATCATTTTAGGATCATTTCTTCAAAAACAGAAACTTTGTGATCTATTATTTTATGCAAGCAAGGCAATAGCCTTAATGCTACTCTCTAATATGAGAATATTTGTTTTGACCAGAAAAGAATTGATCATATGATTGATTGATATTTTCCAAAGCTTGGACAAAGATTTTCAAAACAAAATATGAATTTAAAACCATTCATATGTCTTTATTAAATAAGTGATAAAGGCATTGTTTAATTTAAAATTCCAATGGGCCAAAGTAATTTGAGTGAGCAACATTGTTTTGTAGCCAAAAAGGTGCAAGCTTTACTTTACGAAAATTCAGAACAAGTTTGAATTCAAACCCATGTGAAAAGCATTTGAAAAACATTCCTGAAAATCAAATTAGAAAAAGAAAATGGAAAAGAAAAAAATAAAAACAGGCGCTACCATTTGAGCCCAGCACCAGAACCGGCCCAGTAAGCCCACCCGGGCCATTCCCCCTCTACCCCCTCTCTCACCCGCGTGAACCTTACCCCGCATCCACTGACGCTGGGCCCTTCTCCACGTCATCGTCGTCTCCCCCAAATCATCGCGCGCAGACGCCGCTCCGCTGTTACCTCCCTGCAGTGACGCCACGAATAAACCCGGCTTAATTCCCATTGATTCACCGAGTGATTGCCACCCCTGCTCGGGCTACTTAACCACCTCCCCACCCTGCTCCTTTCCCCTCACACAGCACCACCAGAGCTCCGCCAGGCTCCCCAAATTTCACCCAACACCGCCGAAGTGCCGAGGAACTCCGGTGAGCCATCACGGTGAATCTCGAGCGCGCCTTACCCTCTGGTTCATGCGAGCTGCTTTGCCATCATCTTGCGCACCTTCTCATGCTTTCAATTTATCCTGAATCGTCCTAGGTCGTCGCCCTCGTCAACATCTCGAAACGGCCGAAGCTTGACTCGACTCCGACGAGCCATTCCGGTGAGCCCCGTGTTCCCCTCTGTCTCTGGTTCACGCAATCGTGTTCGCCAGTGCCTCGCGCATCTGTTAACGTTTTCCGTTTGAATCCTTGCACCCCAGGACATCGTCTTCGACTCCGACAGTGAACACCCGACGCTCAGACGAACTCCGACGAGCTCATGCTGCTGTGTCTGTGCGCCCCGACCCTGTCCGTCTGGACATTGAGCATCTCCACGTTCTCGCGATCTCGGTAAGCACTAGCCCGACCCCCCTGCCCCTCTAGCCTCGCCGGCGTGTCACTGCCAGAACCGTCACCGCCGCAGGCACCATTTTTGCAGCTGGTTCTTGGTCAGATGGATTTGATCCATCGGATCTAAATCCAAAGGCCACGATTAGATCTTAGGTGAAGCGGTATGAACAGATCTGGGCCGTGCGTCTTTAGTTAGATCTTGCGGTCCACGAGCATGATCCGGCCGAACCGGTATCGTCCAATCAGAAGCTGCCGCGGGGCGTTGTTTTATTTAAAAAGACAGAAACATTTCTATTATATGTTCAAACTTGCAAAATTCATAACTTTTGATCCACACGTCCAAATTTTACAAATTTTATATCATTGGAATCAGGAGAAAGAATTCTATCCAACCATGCACTTTGTTTAATAAATTGCTTCTATAAAATTGGTTATTTTTGCAGAGACTTTTGTAGGCATATTTTGAGTATAAAAATTATTTGAAAAATGTTTTAAAGATCAAATTAAGTTTAATTATTGTATAAATTTTTAGTTTAGTGTTCAGTATTATTTTACTTGTCTTGTTTGAATTGGAAAAATCATCACATGGCATTTGCATGCATTCATATATTTTTGCTTGTTTATTTTGATATGTGAATTTGGTGCTATCATTTTATGTGTAGATTTTGGTGCTAGTGGTGATTGTGATTGTGAGGATTGTTACTACTCCCCCAACTACCAAGGCAAGTGGTGCTTCATATTTTTGTCCCAATATTTTGACTATGCACTAGAATTATTTTGTATAGGGCTTGCATGAATATTTTGCTAAGTATCTATATGTTATGCTTGGGAAATCCTAGTAGTTGTAGAATTATTAGAATTTCCTCTAAGTTAAGATACTTGCTATTGCCATGCTTATCCTAGCTAGTAGCAACCAAGGGTGAAATATATACATGCTATGGAAAAATGTTGCTAAGTCTTTGACTTATGTTTTTGCTTAATAAAACAACTAAGTGAATGAAACACCTGGGTGGAATGGTAATTGCTTGGTGGTTTTTGGTTGAGTGGTTACACAAGGCCCATTTCTATGGTTTAGCTTGTGTATCTCACTTGTGGATTGCCACCCGGGAACAAAGGGATTTGAGATGCCAAATGTTAAGAAGATTCTAGTGCAACCACATGGCATTATGGACTCTGCCTAGATCATATAGGTTGCAATAACTTGGCCATTTGGACAGTTGGTGGTAGTGGGATGATAGGTTGGAACGCGTCCATTTGGTCTAAGGGAAGGCTTCTGAAAGGTCTTGTCTTGGTGAAAATCAAGTCTTGTGGGAAAAGTGCACCACCTCTGCAGAAGGAAGAAACTAAGTACTTAGCTGTGTCCCCGGTAATGGACAACTTGAGCATCAAGACATGGAAGCTATCAAGAATCTCCTCATCCCAATTTTCTAAGTTAAAACTTGTGGTTGAACAAGGGTGAAGGTTCCCCAATTTCTATTGGTGGTTCCTTGGGAGTTTTTGCCAAACAAAAACTTAGTGTTTTTCAACTGATAGGTAAAATCTATTTTGAGCAAAGCAAGCCTAAGTTACACTTAGCCAAATTCATGTAGTAACTAGATGCTAATATTCTACTAAGGTATCACTTGCCAATACTATTCCAATGTATTGACTATAAGAGGTCCCAACCTTCAATAAGGTAGAGGTCCCTGTGTTTACAATGCTAGTCCCTGGATCAATAGCTAGCATCCACAGTTAAGATGTAATATCAAGAAACAAAGGTCATACTACAACTTTATAACCAGGAATAAAATAATTTATTACATCTTACATAGCTCATTTGGCTATCTCATTACAATGCAGCAGAATATAACAATAGCATGGGGTCCTTCATCTTCAAAGTGCCACAGGCAGTCATGTTGGTTGTAGACTTGTAATCCTAATCAATAAACTTCTCTAACATCAAACAAACCTACAACATAATAAGTTACAGCCACAAGGGTCAATACATTTGAATTGTATTGGCAAGTGATACTATGGTAATATAGTGGAGTCTATCATCTATATGCATTTGGCTAAGTGGAGCTTAGGCTTGCTTTGCTCAAAATAGATTTTCCTTATCATTTGAAAACACTAAGTTTTTGCTTCAAAAAATCACCCAAGGCATCTCCCAATAGAAATTGGTGATCCTTCAACCCTTGTTCAACCACAAGTTTTTAACTTAGAAATTTGGATGTGGAGATTCTTGATAGCTTCCATGTCTTGATGCTCAAATTGTCCTTTACCAGGGACATGGCTAAGTACTTAGATTTTACACTCTGCAGAGGTGGTGCACTTTCCCCACAAGACTTGGTTTCACCAAGACAAGATCTTTCAGAAGCCTTCCCTTAGACCAAAATGGAGGCGCTCCAACCTATCAATCCCCTACCACCAACTGTCCATTTGGCTAAGTTATTGCAACCTATATGATCCAGGCAGAGCCCATAATGCCAAGTGGCTGCACTTGAAGCTTCTCAACATTTGACATCTCAAATCTCTTTGTTCCTGAGTGGCATTCCACAAGTGTGATACACCAGGGTAGTCCATTGAAATGGGCCCTGAGTAACCACTCAACACAAACCAATCCTTCCATTCCACCCAGGTGATTCATTCACTTAGTTGTTTTATTAAACAAAACACAAGTCCTTGACTTAGAAATATTCCATAGCATGAATATAATCCACCCTTGTTTTCTACTAGCTAGGCTAAGCATGATAGTAGTAGGAATCTTAACTTAGGAAATTTCTACTAAGGTTTCATCTACTAGGACTTCCCATGGCATAGTTTATACTTGGCAAAAATTCCATGCAAGTCCTACTTAGAAATATCACTAATGCAAAGTGAAAATAATGGGACAAAAGTATGAAGCATCACTTGCCTTTTTGGTAGAGAATATAAGTTCACTCCTTGATCTTGCAATATTCACACTCTTCAAATCACTACAATTCAATCAAGCAAGCAAGAATTCAATCTACCATTCAAGCAATTCATCACATAAAATAATAGAAACAAATCAATGCATGCAAATATGCCAAAGATTGTTTTATTTACATAAGTGGTTTCTAATAGGTTATAAACATTCTAAAACACTTATTGTTCATTTTTATAAAGTGGTAAAAACCATTTGCAAAAGATTTTACCTATAAATCATTTTTAAACCAAATCAATATGTTATGTGGTTGAAAATGCCTTTAGCAAAGCAATAATATTTATAGGGTTCACCAAATACATTTTAAATACTAAAGCTTGGTGTTTGCGGTCACAGAGTTTAAGTCAAAACATTTTCCCAAAGGGTTTCCTCCAAAAGCATTTTTAATATATAAACATTATTTTTATTTGACTAGAAATGTTCTAAATAAAAGATTTATTCTTTTGCTTCACAAAATATGTTTTTGAATCCACAAGTTGGTTTCTATGGTCAGTAGGTTCAAAACAATCCATTTTCCAAATATTTCATCGTAAAACCAATTTTAGAATGAATTTTATATTCAAAATATGCCTACACAAGTTTCTGTAAAAACAACCATTTTAACAGAAGCAATTTACTAAACAAAGGGCATGGTTGGAAATTACTTGTCTTGCTGATTCCATTGATATAAAATTTGCAAAATTTGGACGTGTGGTTTGAGAGTTATGAATTTTGCAAGTTCAAACTTCTAATAGATACAACTTCTGTTTTAAAGGATCAGGCAGGCCACGTGACAGAACCTAACTAGCGCGTACCGGTTCGGCAGGATCACGCTCTAAGGATCGTTGGATCTAACTTAAATTGCACGGCACACAGTACACGATACCCCTTCGATTAAATGACCTATCGCATCCACTCGATCATCATCCAATGGTTCACAGCAAGCCAACCATAGATTGGCGGCGCGAGTGGCGACGGCGAGTCTGGTGGCGGTGGTTCGGTGAATCTAGGAAGCGAGAAGAGGAATGGAGGGGCTCACCGGGTTTGCGGGGTCGCGGTGATGCTCAAGGTGGCCGCAGGATGGACAGGGGCGCACAGAGCTGGCTCGAATCTCTCGCCGGAGTTCGCGGGACCGTCGGGTGCACTCAGATGTTGTTGAAGACGAGGCTTTAGAGCATGCCAGAGAAAAAGGGGAGCATGGTTAGATGCGCGGGAGAGTGGAGAGTACACGCGTGTGAAGGAGGAGGAGAGGGGCGGTCAGACGCTACCTGGGAAACTCGCCGGAGTTCAAGCCGAAGACGGTGGCGAGCGGCGTTGAGGTTGCTGACGCTAGGGAGCTTGCGCGGCTGAGCTCGATGTAATGGGAGATGCACCAGAGGCCAGGGAGTGTGCTCGCGTGGTCGAGGGGGCAATGCGCGATGGCGGCTGGCCGGAATTGGACCAGAGGCTCGCCGGAACAGAACGTGGTTTCGGGCAAAATTTGCGCAGCCCGGTGGCGGAGGGGGAATGGGGTCTGGGGGGAAACGGAGAGGAGGGAGAGGCGGTTAAGAGGGCACGGTCGCGGGCTGGATTCACTACGGCTTTAACGCGAATTAACTCGAGCTTTCAACGGCAGAAACGGCCGAGCGTGGTCAGCGGCGGGGTGGAGACGACGATCTGACCGGTGGGGTCTAGTTGACAGCGAGAGAGAGAAAGAGGAGGTGGGGTCTGCTAGTCAGCGACGCTGCGGGTTTCTTCTACGGTGAAAACGGTTCGCGCGTAGAGAGAGGGGGAAGTGGGCTGATGTTGGGCCAGTGGGCTTTGCTGGGCTGGACTGGTTTAGTTCATTTTTTTGTACTGATTGATTTTCCCTTTTCTTTTTCTATTTATCTGTTTTGATTTTGTTTAATCATTTCAAACATTCATTTGAATTCAAACTTCAACAAAACTTTGTGTAGATTCAAATACCGATTAATAATATATTTTAAAGTCAAATTTAGAATAATTCTCTTATTCTTTTTAGGGTATAATAATTATTTAAAACAAAGCCCTTGCTTTAAATTCAATTAATATTAAATATATTTTTAACCCTTATTTAATTTCAATTTTTCACAAAACCTTTTCAGTAGGTTTTGTTTATTTATTAGGGTGTCAAATAATTTCACTTTGAATTATTTGGAATATTTTAATATGATTTATTAATCATTTAAATTGGGTATTTGTCTTTATTCCAATGAAATCAATTATGGTTTTAATTTCATAATTTTTATTTAGAAGATTTCTTTGATCTTATTTAAGTTAATTAAATAACTTTTATTCCATTTGGGTAAATTTCAAATATTATTCTCCCATGATTTAATTAATCATTCTTTATTAGGGATTTAGTCTTTATTCAAATAGAAATAGAATTTGGTTAATGCCATTTTATTTTATTTGGAAAATTCCTTATCCTTTTATTTTATTTGAATTCTAATTATATTCATTCCATTTGGTGATTAGGCCAAGATTTAATTTGGTCTTTAAATATTTCCACATTAAATATTTCTTTCTTTACCTTATAAAATCCATATTTTTTTTATTTATAGATCCAAAGTTGGTGATTCTAATTGGTAAAATCTCATTTAATATTTATTTATCATTTTAAATATCTTTAGGATTATTTGCTCACCATTTGGTATGGATTTCTAGATAAGTGCTTTATTATCTTTGGAAATTCAATTCCCTTATCTTCTTAATTTCATAAGATTTTATCTATGGTTCCAAATTGAATGAAATCAATTTCTATGGTTTTATAATATTTTTATTTGTGACTCTTGATCATTTATAAATGTTTGTTGACAAAAATTTTTATGGATCAAAACCATGGTCTTAGAGATATCTTGGAAATGATTTTATTCCATTAGGGTTTTTAGGGTTTTGGTTTATTTCTCAAGTGTTTAAATTTCCAGATGCATTTATGAAGAATGCCTTCCACTTTGATTTGAATTTAGTTGGATTCAAATATTAACCAAAGTTTGTTCAAGATGGGATTTTAAGTTTCCATTTGGAATCAAAAAGTTTCTTTTCACCCTAAACTTCAACAATTATTTATTTTGTTTATTTATTTTTCACATTACAAAATTTGGAAAATTTTGGGATGTGACATTGACACACTGTGGCTGTAACTTGTGATGTTGCAGGTTACTCTGATGATGATTAGGGGTTATGAGTCTACACTCAACATGCTTGCCTGTGGCACATGAAGATGAAGACTTTTATTTATAATGTTATGATAAACTCTTGTACTAGCCTATGGCTATGGAGTTGTAAAAGACTATGTTATCTCTGGAATGACGATGTAATAATGACCTTTGTTTATGTGTACTTCATCTTAAACTATGGATGCTAGCATTTGATCTAGGGACTAGCATTGCAATCACAGGGATCTTTACCTTTATAAAGGTGGGATCTTATAAATGGTATCAGAGCACTGTGTTGCCTGTAGGATTATGACCCTAGGATTGGATTAGAAACCACTAAGGAAAAAATTTCAACAATTTCCACACTTGTCTTTTTCTTCTCGTAAACTTTTCTAATCTTCTTTCTCATCTCTATTTGTAGATGAACTCCATCAACGAAGCCGTGAGGAAGGGACCACTCATGACCATGACTTTAGAGTGTGAGACTGATTTTCCCAAGGCCCTCAAGAACCACAAGGAGAAGAGTATTGGTGGATGAAGGAGAAGAGTATTGGTGGGTGCAACTTCACTTGTACAAAAACAAGGAAGACAACCACAAGGAGTCAGGATTCTGCATGGTCACCAACTCAGAAATGCACACAACATTCTTTGACTCTGCAAGAAATGCAGCATGGAATGCTATCAAGGATCTTGGTGATAGACTCAAGTGCATGATGCTCAACACCCAAAATGACCTTAGGGAAGAAAAGAAGCATACCCAAGAGTTAGAGGCTACCAACCAACGTTTAAGAGAAGACATCATAGACTTAGCAATGGAGTCATGTGATCAAGATCGACAGATTGCCTCTAGGGATGCCCTGATAGCCAACTTGGCAAGTGAGTGGGGATTGTAATGTACTCCGTTAGTTGGACCACCACATTTATCGTTTTACTTCCAAAAAATTGGCTAAGTTATGTTGAACCTTTGATGCTTGTAATGGATTTGTGTATGCCATGACTTGTGGGATTGTTGCAAAAGATATGCTTGTGATATTTTGTCTTGTGATTTTTCTCTATTGATGTTGATTATAACTTTTCTCTATCTTATAAAAATAGATGCCTAATGTTACTATCAACACGGCCGAGGAGTTCAAGGGAACTCGTTTTGGTACTCGTCTCATTGAGCTCACTAGTGTGCTCAACCTTCCACTTCCTAGCATCATGACGCTTCCCCTCACCAAGTTTGATAGGAAGGACCTTTGGGGCTTCAGAGTCACTCAGCCCGGACGCCAGACAGAGCCAACCACGGAGACCATCACTTTCAAGCTGATGCATGACGACAAGGAGAAAGGCCTAGATGTAGTCATGCAGGAGTTACTTGGGCGCCTGGTAGGGAGACACTCCAGAGAGCTTAGAGGTCTTTACTTCACCCCTTCGGGAGACGCAATGAGGAGGGTGAGGCTATTGAGTACGAGGATGCTGCTAGAGAGACGATGGAGCCGATTCGTCTGTACCTCCAGGACCTAGAGGGTCTTATTAGGCACCTAGATACTGATAGGACCAACGTCATGCTTAGCAATGACGAGCTCCAGGTTCAGCTCCGAGAGAAGGACAAGCTCTTCGCGGAGCAAGACGAGATAGTTAAGGAAATGGAGGCCAAGTTTGAAAGCCAAGATAAGAAATTCAAGAGCCAGGAGAAGAGAGTCCAAGACCAGAACAAGAAGATCTGGGAGATGAAGGAAGAGCTAGAGGCCAAGGACTTCGAGCTCGAGCATCAATAGGGAGTGATCGAGAGACTCTGTTTGCAGAAGAGGCCTTGACTACTAATGTTGAGGAGTACAAGACTGTAGGGGTTCGTAGCATGGAAAACAAAAAAATTCTAGCGCATGCACACAAACAAGCCAAGATCTATCTACTAGATTGTAGCAACGAGTCGATAGAAGCACTCACCCTCAAAGATTCCAAAGCGGTTAACGAGAGCAGATTCTCGTGGGTGATGTAGTCGTACACTTGCCGATCTTAAGATCGCGTAGACGATCCTTCCGGCGCTGCGTTCCGGCAGTGCTTCTCCAATCAATAACCAATAGAGGAATCTGGAAATTCATATGGCTCCCACATATTTCAACACTTTCTTTGCGATCGAATGAACCACTAACATACGATACCAATTTCCCTTTGTCTCACGATAGTTTACTTATCCGAGGTTTTGATTGTCGGTATCTGTAGAGGGAGTGTCCCAACCTTTATACAACATAAGGTGGAGTCCCCTGTGTTTACAATGCTAATCCCTGGATCAATAGCTAGCATCCACAGTTAAGATGTAATATCAAGAAACAAAGGTCATAATATAACTTTATAACCAGGAATAACATAATTTTATTACATCATACATAGCTCATTTGGCTATTACAATACATTGCAGCGGAATAACTATAAACATGGGGTCCTTCATCTTCAAAGTGCCACATGCAGATGTTGGTTGTAGACTTTGTAATCCTAATCAATCAATCTTCACTAAAATCAATCAAACCTGCAACATTACAAGTAACAGCCACAAGGGTCAATACATTTGAATTGTATTGGCAAGTGATACTAAGGTAGTATGGTGGAGTCTATCATCTATATGCATTTGGCTAAGTGGAGTTGAGGCTTGCATTGCTCAAAATAGATTTTCCTTATCATTTTGAAAATACTAAGTTTTTGTTTTGACAAAATCTTTTCCAAGGCTTCTCTCAATCAAAGATTGAAGATTTCAAATAACCCTTGTTCAAACCACAAGTTTTAACTTAGAAATTTGAATGATGAGATTCTTGATTGCTTCCATTTCTTGATGCTCAAATTGTCCTTTACCAGGGACATGGCTAAGTACTTAGATTTTACACTCTGCAGAGGTGGTGCACTTTCCCCACAAGACTTGGTTTCTCAAGACAAGATCTTTCAGAAGCCTTCCCTTAGACCAAAATGGGCGCGTTCCAACCTATCAAACACTACCACCCTCTGTCCATATGGATAAGTTCTTGCAACCTATATGATCATGGTAGAGCCCATATTGCCAAGTGGTTGCACTTGAAGCTTCTCAACATTTGACATGTCAAATCTCTTTGTTCCTGGGTGGCCATCCACAAGTGAGATACACAAGGTTCACCAGTCACCTGGCCTTGTGTAACCACTCAACCAAAAACCACCAAGCAATTACCATTCCACCCAGGTGATTCATTAACTTAGTTGTTTTATTAAACAAAAACATAAGTCCTCGGACTTAGAAATTTTTCCATAGTGTGAATATATATTCCACCCATGTTTTCTATTAGCTAGGCTAAGCTTGATAGTAATAGGAATCTTAACTTAGGAAATGTTCCACTAAGGTTTCATCTACTAGGTTTTCCTATAGCAAGGTTTATACTTAGCAAAATTCCATGCAAGTTTTACTTAGAAAAATCACTAATGCATAGTGAAAGTAATGGGACAAAAAGTATGAAGCATCACTTGCCTTTTTGGTAGAGTATGGGTTCACTCCTTGTCCTTGCAACAATCACACTCTTCAAGTCACTACAAATCAACCAAGCAAGGCACAAGTTCAATCTACCAATCAAGCAAAACAACACATAAAATCATAGAACCAAGATAATGCATGCAAGCATGCCAAACTTTGTTTTATTTGGAAAGGTGGTTCCTAATGGGTCATAAACATTTGAAAACACCTAATGGTCATTTTGTCAAGTGGCAAAGTCATTTGCAAAAGGTTTCTCTTAAAAAAACCATTTTCAAAACAAAGTATCATTTTATGTGGTGTAGAAATATTTTTACTAAGGCATTTACCTATAGGGTTCACCAAATATGTTTTCAAACCATAAAACTTGGTGTTTGGGGTCAGAGAGTTTAAAACAAAACATTTTCCAAAGGTTTTCCTTCAAAATCCTTTTTAATAAATAAATCACATTTCTATTTCACTAGAAATGGTTTCAATTCAAAGAATCACTATTTTGTTTCACCAAATACATTTTTGAATCCTCAAAGTGTTTCCTAATGTTAGTAGGTTCAAATCACACCATTTGCAAAAGATTTTATCCTCAAAATCATTTTTGAACAATTTTTACATCCTTAACAAGCATACAAATGTTTTTGCAAAAACAACCATTTTTTCAGAAGATTTTTGCTAAAAAAAGGCATGGTTGGCTAGGGCTTGTCTTGCTGATTCCAACGACATAAAATTTGTAATTTTTGGACGTGTGGATCAAAAGTTACAAAGGTTTGAAAATCACATTCTATT
The DNA here is from genome assembly GCA_916181665.1 of Avena sativa. Taxonomy (NCBI): domain Eukaryota; kingdom Viridiplantae; phylum Streptophyta; class Magnoliopsida; order Poales; family Poaceae; genus Avena; species Avena sativa. The sequence continues at coordinate 142,147,105 of OV702285.1, read as the reverse complement.
CTGATTTCAATTCTGTTTTTAAACAGAACAGGGGACACGCGGCACTGTCTAATTGGACGGTACCGGTTCGGGTGGATCACGCGCTGCAGACCGTAGGATCTCATTTAGATCGAGCGGCGCAGAGGCATACGATACCTTTTCGCTTATGCTCTATTACAGCCCTACGATCTAGATCTAACGGACGCAATCAATCGGACCACTAACTGGCGGCGCTGTGCTGCGGTGGACGGCGGCGACGGTCTGACAGTGGCGGCGCTGGCGAAACAGGAAGCGAGAGAGGGAGGGAGTAGGCTCACCGAGATCGCAGGAGGCTGGGGAAGCTCGTCGTGTGGTCGTCGGGGCAAGGGGCGCGCGAGGGCAGGAGGAATTCCTCGCCGGAGTTTGGTCTGGTGACGGTTGGCTCTGGTCGACGTCGAAGACGATGCTACGGGTCACGAGAAGGCAAACCAGAAGCATGGTTAGACGCAGGAGATCACGGAGATGCTGTGTGCGTGAACGAGAAGAAGAGGGGCAGCCGGAAACTACCTGTGGGGCTCGTCGGAGTTGGAGCGGACGGCGGCGTCATTCAGAGCTTGTTGCAGACGTTGCTCTGGGGCGCCCGCGGTCGAACGGAGGGTACTGGGAGATGCGCCAGGGAGTGGGGAAGGTGTGAGCTTGGTCGGGGAGACAGGAGGTGGCGAGGCTCGGCCGGAATCGAGGGAGGACGATGGTCGGAACTGCGGCGGTGTCAGAGAAATTCCGAGCAGCCTGGGGGCGATGTGGAGTTGGTGTTTGGGGGAAATGACAGAGGGAGGAGAGGTGCTTATGTATGCATGGTCGGGGCAAGATTAACGCAACCATTATTCGTGAATTGAACGCGTTGTTGAATGACAGAGAACGGCAGCGCGGTTTTGGGGAGAAGGGGTCGCGCGGGTGAGGACGATGAACAGGAGGGGTGGGTCCTGGCTGTCTGTGAGAGAGAGAGCGCGAGTGTGGGGTCCACTTGTCATCGTCTGCGTGGGTCAGTAAGTTGGTGCCAACCGTTTTCTTCGGGAGGGAGTGAAACTGGGCTGCGAGTGGGCTTATTGGGCTGGCTCGGTTGGGTCAGGTCCAATTCACACATTTTTTTTTCTGTCTGAATGTTTTATCCTTTTCTATTTCTATTTTTCTGTTTTGAAATTCAAGCAAACAAATCAACAACTAAAATAATTCAAACACATTCACCACACTTGTATTTGAATTTGGTTTTGTTTAACATCACAAAACCAAAGTCCAATAATAAAATATTATTTTTATTTTAGAGTCCATTTATAATTAAATAAAATGGATACTAGTTAATAAATCAAATGGGTTTTAATTTATTTTAAAACTCCATTTGAAATCTAAATATTTTCAAAACCAAATCAGTAGGTTTTATTTGGAAATAAAGAATACTTGGAAACTTGTTTAAAACAAAATAACCTTTTATTTTAGGGTCCATTAATAATTAAATACAATAGACCCTCATTATTAAATCAAATAGGATTTGTTTTATTAAATTATTTATTTTGAAATCTAAAAATAAAACCAAAACACTTCAGTAGGTTTTATTTGAGAATATAAAATATTTGGAAAACTTATTTTAAATAATTAAATAAGTTTTGATGTTTTGTAAATAGTAAAACCTTTATTAATAAAACTTGGATATTAAATCCTTATTAATTTAATTCAAATAAACCTTTACTATTTTTATCAAAACAAAATGTTTTATTTCAAAAGCTTGGCCAAGGTTTAATTTGGCTCTATAACTTTATTTATAAATCCACTTTTTCTTTTGAAAGCCAAAACCTTTTATTAAAAGATCCAAAAAGTAATTTTAAATATTTTGAAGTTTATTGTTTATTTAACTTTTTAAATCCCTTTAGGATTTCATTTGATCCAAATAGGTTTTGAAAGTTTCCAAATGGATTCAAAAAGTTTCTTCTCACTCTGAAAAATCAAACAAAGTTTTATTTTATTCCTTTATTTTCACATTACAAGATTTGGAAAATCTTGGGATGTGACAGTATCTTTGCATACCTAGTTCAACCTCGTTACCGATAAGTACTCTTTTCTCGTTCCCGTGATATGTGATCCCTTGTGAGCCAGTCACATGCTTGCAAGCCAATTGGATGACATTCCACCGAGAGGGCCCAGAGTATATCTATTCGTCATATGGATGGACAAATCCCACTCTTGATCCATGTGCCTCAACCCATACTTTTCGAACACTCAATGCCACCTTTATAGCCACCCAGTTACGGTGTGGTGTTTGATGTCATCAAAGCATCCTTCCGGTGATGGTGATTAGCATGATCTCATGGTCGAAGGAATTAGGTTACTATGTATCAGAAAGGTTATAGCAAACGAACTATTAAAATGACTTTATCTTTATGCTACGCTTATCTATAGGAGTATGTCCATCACACCATTCTCCTAATGATATGATCTTGTTGTTAATAACATCTCAATGTTCATGATCGAGAAACCACGATCATCTATTAACCAACAAGCTAGTATTATAAAGAGGCTTTACTAGGGACTCTAATTTAGTTTACAAATCACACAAGTATTAATGTTTATGGTTAATACTATTATAGCATGAATTTAAACATTTATCATAAACACAAAGATATAATAATAACCACTTTTATTATTGCCTCTAGGGCATATCTCCAACAAAGACCGCTATGGAGAATGCAGGTCTTACCCTTGTTGATGTGGAGATTGATGCGGAGGAGTAGCGTTGGCTACTCATTTATCTTTCATCTACCGTACCTTTGATTATTGAGTCGCAATGACCATCCAACATGTGGGTGGCTTGTTATGGTGTGTTTTGCATTTTCAAATTTGTTGTTTATGTCGTTCAAACTTTATGTTATTTTGATGCTTGGTTATTGTGATTGTCTATGTGATGTATTGTGCATGATAAGAATCTACGGGTATCTCATTCTTATCCTTATGAAAACCACAGATGCCTCCTCGACGTGCCAACCCCAACCCAAACAACAACAATGTCACCCCCGAGATGCAGCAGTTGATGACAGCACATGCACAACTGATGCAGATGATGACCACTTTTATGCAGAACCAGAATCAGAACAACAACAGCAACAACAACAACAACAACAACAACAACAACAACAACAACAACAACAACAACAACAACAACAACAACAACAACAACAACAACAACAACAACAACAACAACAACAACAACAACAACAACAACAACAACAACAACAACAACAACAACAACAACAACAACAACAACAACAACAACAACAACAACAACAACAACAACAACAACAACAACAATCCACCAGGATTTGACATGCTCACCAGATTCCTAAGACTGAGGCCTGCAAAGTTCTCAGGAACCACTAATCCAATGGTGGCCAATGATTGGCTACATTCAGTGAACAAGGATTTGGTAACTGTCGGCTGCACCAACGAGGAGAAGGTCAGGTTTGCAGCACATCTGTTGGAAGGACCAGCAGCAACTTGGTGGGATAACTTCCAGATCACCACTCCCATTGAGGATGTGACTTGGGCTATCTTTGAGGATGGATTCCGTACAGCTCACATCTCATCCAGAGTGATGAATTTGAAGAAGGAGTTCCATAACCTGAAGCAAAATATCTAATGGATGGGAACTGAATGTTCCGAATTTTACCACTTTCCTTTGAGAAGTAGAAACCTTGGAAAATTTCAGCATATAAATCCATAAGTGACTTAGGCCTCTCCTTGATCTTCTCACAAGATCCCCATTGAGGTACTCTAATTGCTGCACAGAAATCAGCAAAAGGCAGGTCGGCAACTATATTGTATATTTTATAATGGAGCATGGGATTAGATGAATACCAAGTAAACCGGAAGTCCTGCACCACAGCCATGGTTAGCTTGACATACTGAAAAGGTTCACCTTCAACAAAGTGTTCCAACCCTTCATTGGTAATCATAGTTTGGAAATCCGGGAGGATTTCCGCGGCTCTCATAAATTCATGGCATGGATATATGGAAGGGAAGACTCCTTCCTCACAATGAACTTTCATTGGCTCAGGTACCATCAAATCATATTGATTCAGTGGGTATGCACTCATCTTCCTTTCTGAATTTTTTAGACAAACATCAAACCAAGTGATTTCCAAGTTGATAAATGATGTGAAACTACTATAGGAACTTGCTAGAGGGCTACACATGCATCAAAATGAAATCTCTAAGCATAGAACAAGCATGCAAGCTCACACAACCTGACACCTATAGCAGCAAAATACTCAAGATACAATCTACCAATCACAAATCTAATTCTACCAATCACAAATCTAATTGGACAAGCGGAGGAGGCACATACTAAGGAGCAGGCCCTCCAAAAAATAGCAACAAAGCTGGGCTGAGCAAGGATATCGAAATTCACGAGCAAGAACAGCAGGAACTTGAGCTTGAGAAAGTTTTCCGGTGTTTTTCGGGAGAGAGAAAGAAGATGGCTGGGAGGACGCACCTTGGAGGGGCCCAGGTGGGCCACACCCTAGCCAGGCGCCACCTGGGGGTTGGCCGCGCCCACCAGGGGTGTGCTGGCCTGGGGTGGCCCCTGGATCACTCTAGGTGTCCCTCTGTCCCTTTTTTCGAGGAAAAATTTATTTTGAATTTTCTGGAATTTTTCGGGAAACTTTATTTTTGGCCAATTTTCAGGGTATGAAAATTGATTTTCTCGCAGAAATAGTTTTTTTATAAGAAGCAAAAGCAAAACAAAAACCAAACTACAGAAGTTCTAAGACACTCTAACAAGCAAACAACTAACAAAACAAAAGCTAGCAAAAGAAAAGGCAAAGACTAGGAAGGAGAAAAGTAAAAGAAAGCAAGTATAACCATAGTGAAAACATTATTTTGTTCATTAAATCCTTTTGTTAACAAGGTTGATCAGGTCTTGTTACCAAAACAATCTTATATGAAACAAAACTTTGCATTCCACAAAGTGATTATGTTACCTCAAACTTGACAGCAATGGTCCCAATCATAATAGTTTCAAAACTTTCTTTTGGGATGGGACAATATATTTCTCCAACCTTGATGCTCTCAATATTTTCAATGGAATTCAGGCAATAGCTCTTAGCAACCTTCTTGGGGAAATAGATAGTATGCTCTTTGTCATTAATATTAGATGTTACTTTTCCTTGATTACAATTGATGATAGCACCTATAGTATTAAGAAAAGGTCTTCCAAGAATAATAGACATATTGTCATCTTCAGGCATCACAAGCACAACAAAATCAGTTAAAACCAAGAAATTATGAGCCACTTGAACAGGAACATCCTCACATATACCAACAAGAATAGTAGTTGAATTATCATCCATTTGCAAAGATATATCAGTTGGTATCAACTTTTCTAGCTGGAGTCTCTTGTAGAGAAAAAAGGAATCACACTAATTCCAGCTCCCAAATCGCATAAAGCAGTTCTAACATAATTATTCTTAATAGAGCAAGGAATAGTTGGTATACCTGGATCACCAAGTTTCTTTGGAACCTTACCATTGAAGGAATAATTAGCAAGCAAAGTACAAATCTCCTCATTAGGAATCTTCCTTTTATTAGATACAATATCCTTCATATACTTTGAGTAAGGAGGCAACTTAATAGCATCAGTCAAAGGAATTTGCAAAAATAAAGGCTTCATCCACTCACAAAACTTCTTGTAGTGTTCTTCCTCCTTTGACTTGTGTTTCTTACCTGGAAAAGGCATAGGTTTCTGCACCCTAGATTCTCTTTCTTTACCATGTTTATTAGCAATAAAATCTTCCTTAGTGTACCTAGTGTTCTTAGTGTGCTTCTTAGGTTCTTCCTCAACTTCCTCCTTATCAGGAGCATCATTTTTATCACCACTCTCAGTTTCAGCATCAGAGACAGATATACTATTAGGATCTACAGCAGGTTCAAGGGGTTCCTCAACTGTTTTATGTTTATTTTTCTTTCTCTTACAAGGACTACCACTACTTTCACCTTGTTGAGAATCCTGCTCAATTCTTTTAGGGTGTCCTTCAGGATATAAAGGATCTTAAGTAGCTCTACCACTCCTAGTTCTAATTCCATAAGCATGTTTATCTCCTGAGGCATTAACTAGCATATCTTTTTGTACCTTAGCAAGTTGATCAATTTGGATTTGAACCATTTGAAAGTGTTTACAAAGCATTTTAATATCATTAGAAGTTCTTTCCACAATATCTTTCAACTCTTTAATAGCTCTAGAGTTTTCCAATAAATGATTCTGAACTTGTTTATTAAAATTAGCTTGCTTAACAATAAAAATGTCAAGTTCCTCTAAACATTGATCAGGAGGCTTACCATAAGGAATATCACCTTCATCAAAGTGTTGGAGAGAGTGTACCTCAATAGTGGATGAGTGGGGAGTTGGCTTACATAATTCTTCTATAGGAGGTAGATTCTTCACATCTTCAGCTCTAATACTTTTCTCCTTTAGACACTTCTTAGCTTCCTTCATCACTTCATCATTTAATGCAATAACTCCTCTCTTATTTGGTGTTGGTGTTGGAACTGGTTCAGGCACAACTGGTTCAGGAGTAATAGGCTCAAGTGTATTTAGCTCAGTTGAAGTCCAATCATCATAATTCTTGCTTATCTTAGCCATTAATTCTTCAGCATCTGTAGGAGTTCTTTTCCTGGAAACACAATCAGCAAAGTTATCTAGGTATGTACTAGAATCATCAGTTAGTCCATTATAATAAATATCAAGCTCATTTTTAGGCAATGGACATCCAGTATGTGGATGAATCAAGGCACAGAATCTTGTCCATGACTCAGGCAATTTGTCTTCTTCTCCCTGTTTACAATCAAAAAGTCTCTGCAAAGCAGCATGTCTAGCACTAGGAGGAAAATATTTCTGGGAGAAAGAAGCAATCAAGCAATCAGGGCTATCAATGGAACCAGGAGGTAATCTATTAAACCAAGCCCTAGCTTCTCCTTTTAGTGAAAAGGGAAGATCTTAGTAACAAAGTACTTGCGCATCTTAAAATCATCATAGAATAAAGCACTCATAGTAGAAAGCTCATTCATATGAGCCACAACACTCTCATTTTCAGTCCCACAAAAAGGTTCTTTCTCAACAATGTCCAAATAGGATAAATCAAGAGAGAAATCATAATCTTTATCTTTAATATCTATGGGAGAGGTGGCAAACTTAGGATCAGAGGACAGTTTAGGAATAATGGTACGTCTTGCAAGGAGACTCTTAATAGCACTAGTACCATGTGTGTTTCAGCGCTCTTCAATAAATTCATCAGTGAATTCAATGTAACCATCATTAATATCATAACTCTCTCTAGACTCAGGTGAGCTAATAGGTGTAACAGTGTCTTCACTAGGAGTTTCAGTATTTCCTAGACTAGCCATAGTAGCATCTAGGAAAGGACCTAATGAACCATTCGCATCAAGCACAGTAGAAGTAACATCATGGGTATCAAAAGCAGTTTCAGACTCAGTAGTAGTAGCAGTGTGTGTAGCATGAGTACGTGGTGGTGGTGTAACAAGCTTACTTATAATAGACGGTGAATCAAGAGAAATAGAGGTGTTTAGGACTATACCTCTTCTTGTAGTGGATGGTAAAATAGGAAACTTTCCATCACAAGACTTCCCCATGATGAAAGGAGTAGCAGTGAACAATAGTAGATCCAATTGAACTTACAAATAAAGCTACGCTCCCCGGCAATGGCGCTATAAAATAGTCTTGATGACCCACAAGTATAGGGGATCGCAACAGTCTTCGCGGGTAGTATTATCCAATTTATTGATTCAACACAAGGGGAGCCAAAGAATACTTGTAAGCCTTAAAAACTAAGTTGTCAATTCAGCTGCACCTGGAAATAGTTCTTGCTCACAGAAGTTTATCAGTAGCAACAGTTTGTAGTAGCAACTGCAAAGCAACAGAAGCAGTAAAACAGGAGCAATAGTAATAGTAGTAGCAAACAGTGGGATATGAGTGCAGTAGGCATAGGGATGGATGGACGGGCGTTGCATGGACGAGTCTAAACATGTAACTTCAAGAATCTAGGGCATTGCAGATAAATAAGAATAAGCATCCAAGTACTAAACAATCCTAGGCATGTGCTCCACATATAGTCATGTGTGCTCGCAATGAGAACTTGCACAACATCTTTTGTCCAGCCAGCCCGTGGCAGCGGGGCCTCTAGGGAACTACTGGCAATTAAGGTGCTCCTTTTTAATAGAGCACCGGAGCAAAGCATTAACACTCCATGAACACATGTGATCCTCACATCACAGTCATCCCCTCCGGTTGTCCCAATTTCTGTCACTTTGGGGCCTTTGGATCCAGACAATGATATGTGTACACAACTTGCAGATAAGATCACAAACAATACTATCATAATGATTCAATAATAAGTTCAGATCTGAGATCATGGCACTCGGGCCCTAGTGACAAGCATTAAGCACAACAAGTTGCAACAAAGTCAAATAGCACTAATAGAGATACTAGGCACTATGCCCTAACAATCTTATTCGATTACAAGATAGAACTCATCCAATCCCTACCATCCCCATAGCCTACAACGGGGGATTACTCATTCATGGATGATAGAAACATTGATGGTTGATGGAGAGGCATTGGTGATGATGATGGCGATGATCCTCCCCAAATTCCCCGTCCCGACAGGGTGCTAGAACGGAGTTTCTGGATCCAAATCTTGGTTTCTGGTGGTGGCGGTGCAGCGGAACTCTTTCTGGAAAAACGTCAAAAAACCCCTCGGTTTTTAGGTCAAGAGGCGTCTTATAGGCGAAGAAGGAGTCTGAGGGGGTGCCTCGGGTGGCCGCACCCCCCTAGGCGTGGCCAGGCCTGGCCCACGCCTGGCAGGGTTGTGGGCCCCTAGGCCTCCACTCCGCCTCGTACTCTGGCTTCGTGGATCTTCTGGTGAAATAGGATTTTTGGCATATTTTCCGGATTTTTCCTGATAGTTGATTTTCTGCACAAAAACTAGACACCAAGGTAATTCTGCTGAAAACAGCGTCAATCCATGTTAGTTGTATCCAAATCACACAAGTTTAGAGGAGAAACAATAGAAAAAGTGTTCGGGAAAGTAGATACGTTTTGGACGTATTAGATACCCATTTTTACTATACCAAATCTCAGTTTTATTTGCAAGCTTTACTTTTCGCAAAGTTGTTCAGCAGTTAATAAATTGGATGATTAGTGGAAAAGGAGGAAAGGGTCATCAAGAGCTTGGAGCTTGATGAATATAGATACACCAACTTAGTACCCTACAAGTAGTGACCCACATCCCCATTTGATAGACGCTAGTGCTAAAATAAACTTGATCATTAGACGGGAACAAATGATTATGAAAACCTTGGAATGATGAGTCATTCTATTGATATGCTTTGACATGTGTTATGGACACAATGAGTTGAAAATGATGGTGAAGAAAGTATGTGACTTGACTTTGATAAAAACTGATGGTTGGGTTCGGATGCGATACAATTCCAACGTTTACCGTACAACCACAATACCCGAATTTGGGTAGGGCTTGACTGGAAGTTTATATGTCTTAGTATGGGTTCCCTCGCGAATCGAGGTGAGCTGAGGCTACCTTGTGAATGTGACTGTCCACCTATGCAGTGCCCAAGATGACAGATGGTCATGGTTGGGAGGCCAAACTCATAGGGGAGGTGCCTATACTAGGTTGTGTAATTGAAAGGTTAGGATTGATTATCCGCATACTAAGTATGATGATTTAGGATTGTTCCTGACGTATGTATCGAATGTTGTGGTGAAAGTGTACCACATCTACAGAGTGTCAAACTATTCGAATAGCCGCGTCCGCGATTATGGACAGTTGGATGGCCATATTGTTCTGTTGTCAGATGTTTTCTAAAATGACCCGTGACTGGAAAGATGACTTTGACTTGACCCCACAAGTTGTGGAGATAAAGTTAGGTTCCCACCTAAGTAACCTAGACAACTAAAGTTAGACTTTTATTACTAGATACTGGTTGAAATAAAATTGGCTTGTGGCAAACAAACCTAGAGCTTATGAATCCTATAGAATGGCCTTATTGCTTAGTGAAACTTTGCAAGTACTTCAAATTACTCATGGCTTTGTCACTGGCTATTCCTATGGCCAGACTATGAAGGGGACTACGAGGAAGATGGATAGCAGGACACTTACGATAACTAGGACCATCTCCCATTGTCAGCATTGCCTGTGACCCTGAAGATGGAGCCCCGACCATGCTACCTTTATTATTCCACTGCTTTGATTGTAATTAGACTTGATCATGAGATAACTATTTGTAAGACTTTTATGGTTTGTAATGGATGATGAACTATGGTACCAATCTGTTATGTCTCGCAAAAATGGTAATCCTGGGATTGTGATGTACGGCATAACAGACATTTGGGATTAAAAATCCGGGTGTTGACACCCTCTCATATTTCTTGAATCTTTTGGGGGATTTGAAAGAGGGAACTAGATCTAAAACTCCACCAATCCATCTCTCCTCTATGTGAGGGGAACATCTTACGATCTAGATCTTGGGGTTTCTTTTGTGGATTTCCTCTTGTGTTATTCCTCTCTTATTCATCCATAGCTTATGTTGTTGTGGTGGGATTTGGTAGATAAGGACTTGAGAACTACTTGTGTTCTTGCCATTGCATTTGGTACATTGGTTTGAGTTCTCGTTGAGGATTCAGTTGGGTGAAAGGTGAGAAGATTTTTACTCTTGGGTTCTTAGAACCCTAGATAGTTTAGTTGTTTTGCAGGTTTGTGGATTACTTGGGACCTCAAATTAAGTTGTGGAGCTTTCCTGTGAGGACCGGGATTTCACTTCCAGACCCCCCTGTGTTTATTCGCCAATCCCAAGATCAAATTTGACGACACTGTGAAATGTATATCATTGCAGACGTATAAAAAGTAATTATTACAAAGTCTGGATAATAACGTAGAGAAATGTCTAGTGGCATTTATTACAATTAGAAAGCACAGCGGAAATGTAAAACGCGTAGTGACTACATCTCAGCCACATACAGTCGATGTAGTCCATGAGGCCTCACTCCTCAGCATCGTCATGGTAGTTTCCCCCTTCTCCATAGTACTCTGAAGTATCAACAAAAGTATTGCCATGAGTACATAATGTACTCAACACACCCCCTCATGGGAGACCTATAATATCTATGGGAGGCTTCAAAGGAAGATTGTATGGTTCTTTTGCAGAAAAGCCAATTTTAGTTGAAATACGATAATAGATTTGATCAAAGCAGTTTTAGACAAAAACATATTTTTGAATTCAATGTGGTATTTCTCATCAGTGTGATTATCCACGACAACTCACGTATTCCATAAGATTTCAGGAGAAGGATGGAGGCAAAGAGGGAAGTAGCAAGACAGGTTCCCGTATGTCAAAAAGATTCAAGTGTTGTCCATGACCGTGGACACTGCTATTCGAATAGGTTTACACTCTGCAGAGGTTGTACACTTTTCTCACACGACACAATCCCGTCTTGTTGCCCATCAGTGGTCGCTGGTTTAGTACACACATGTTGGTGTATCGGCAGAGGGATCGTGATGAGGTCTTTTAGCTAGATCCCCCAAAGATGTGACGAACCCACCGGGTATGGCGCACGGAACTTAGAGTATGTCCCTAAACCGGTCCCCCCATCTGTGCGAAAGGCTCCCCCGCAGGCAGACACCTCATCAGCGGTACAGCGACATCAACACCTAAGGATGACTAACTTACTTGACCAAGCCAGTGCCCATTATAGCATGTGGTTATACGTTGGTCATAATCTTCAAATCCAAGATTTATTAGGCCCTCATGCCGCACGGACAATGGATTTCCCCCTCCAACTAGTGAAGGGTGGCTAATCGCTCCTTCCTTTGATCCAGTTGTCGTCCGTGCCAGTGTTTAGACCGTAAGTTTTACCTAGAGCAGAGTAGAGTAGAGGAAACAACAATGGCTATTCATCCTAGCTCAACGATCTTAACAAGTTTCAAAAGGTGTGTGTGACCCCAAGGTCATCCAATTCCTCCAAAGAGGCAAGATATAATAACCTAAAGATTATTGAGCATGGCTAAGCAATTCTACTCTACTAGGATTACTATATAATCTCTACTCGAGATGACAAGTATATGGCGACAAGTAGATCAAGATATGTGCGTCAGTTGACATGAATAAAATAGCGATTATATTTGTAAAACAACAAAATAATGTGGCCATTGTAAAACATGGGATAAATCATGATCAAAGAGGGGGCATGCCTTCGTTGTTGAACTCCTGTTATTCACCTTCTTGATAGAAATCGTAACCTGCTCCACTCCCTAATCGTCATATCGAATCAATACAAACCAAATAAATAAAAGCAACACGATGAATAAGATTCAAAAGAACGAGCATCAAATAAGATACAAAGAGAGGCTAGCACGGTTCAAACGATCGATGGTTTATTGGTTGGTCCACCCTTCCCCAAACCTAATAATAGTGCACTAGGAAAATAATACGCATATAATATAACCACTATATATAGGTGGTTTAGTCTTAGTATGCAATGCACAAACATTCTACCAACTATTCTACAACTAAACATGTGGTAACAATTTAATGAAATAGCTATTCTATGTTCACTCATATAAACATATAACAAGAACGATTCATGGTATGAATATAGATCACATCAAGAAATCATATTAACAAACAACCACAACTAATGGCATGAACATATCAGTACCAATATATGGTAAAACAATATATACTTAGCATGGATAGAAACATAGACACTAAATATATAAGTTGAGCAAGAAAATCTACCAACAAGTATAACTGGAAGTAGACGTGGATAAGCGTGGCATGTCAAGAAATCATATTAAAAAATATGAACATAGGAGACAAACCAACTAATATGCTACCGGATGACAAGTAAAAGAATATAAAGAAATAATCTTCTATGTAATAAATCAATATCTAGTGTTAGCAAAATACTATTATAACAACAACAACTCTATTTCTATTTAAACATAACCAAATCTGAAATAAAAATACAAGGAATAATAAACAGTAGTATGATGCGTACACCCAACAAGTTCTAATCATGCAAATAATTCAAAACATATATAGCTAGATAAATAACGACATGTATCTAGTCTACTACATGCTCTGAAAAACATAAAACCTACAGATGATCTAGTACGTAGCAGACTAGTGTACGTTCACGGGAAAATGACACTCAACTATATATGCATGCATTTATAATTTTTGAAATCTACCCATAGATTATAAAAACTAATACCACTACCAGGTTTCTAAGATCACCCAGCACGTTTTTTGTGTTGCAGATGAATCAAAGATCGCGGTTGAAGGGGTCGTCACGATCGCAACATCAGCATTCCCAATTCCCACAGACGGCGTTAATTGACAAGGGTTCGACTCGTCAATGCTAATTGTTATGGGCTTGGATTTTAGAGAAGGAGGGAACACTTGAGATCGTAGAACGGCTAGCAAACAAGCAACACGGGACAAAGGATTTACCCAGATTCATGCCCCTAGAGGGAAAACCCTACTCCTGCTTGTCTGCTCTTGATTATGTTGGAGATATGCCCAAGAGGCAATAATAAAGTGGTTATTATCATATCTTCACACTTATGATAAATGTTTACATACCATGCTATAATTGTATTAACCGGAAACATTAATACTTGTGTGATTTGTAAACTAAAATAAGAGTCCCTAGTAAAGCCTCTTGTTAAACTAGCTTGTTGGTTAATATATGATCATGGTTTCCTGATCATGAACATAGAGATGTTATTAACAACAGGATCATATCATTAGGAGAATGATGTGATGGACATACTCCTATAGATAAGCGTAGCATAAAGATCAAGTCATTTCAATAGTTCAATTGCTATATGCTTTCTGATACATAGTAACCTAATTCCTTCGACCATGAAATCATGCATATCACCTTTACCGGATGGATGTTTTGATGACATCAAACACCACACCGTAACTGGGTGGCTATAAAGGTGGCATTAAGTGTTCGGAAAGTATTGGTTGAAACACATGGATCAAGAGTGGGATTTGTCCATCCACATGACGGATAGATATACTCTGGGCCCTCTCGGTGGAATGTCATCCAATTAGCTTGCAAGCATGTGACTTGGTCACAAGGGATCACATATCACGGGAACGAGAAAAGAGTACTTATCAGTAACGAGGTTGAACTAGGTATGCAGAGATACCGACGATCATAACCTCGGATAAGTAACATATCGTGAGACAAAGGGAAATTGGTATCATATGTAAGTGGTTCATTCGATCGCAAAGTAATCGTAGAAATATGTGGGAGCCATATGAATTTCCAGATTCCTCTATTGGTTATTGTTCGGAGAAGTGTCTCGATCATGTCCGCATAATTCACGAACCGTAGGGAGACACACTTAAGGATTCGACGTTGTTTGAGTAGTTATGGTATTATGAGAAAGAGACCGAATGTTGTTCGGAGTCTCGGATGGGATCCGGGATATCACGAGGTGATCCGGAATGGTCCGGAGAATAAGATTCATATAAGGAAAGTCCCGTTTCGGAGTTCGGGAATGATTCCGGTGTTTTCATCGGGAATGTTCTAGAAGGTTCCGGATTGTCCGGCACTCCGGGGGGGGGAAGGTACATGAATGTGTCATTACATATTGGAATGATTGCATCATGTACTAAGTGTTCTTGCTGTCCCAAATAAAGGATTAAATTGAATCCTAAAACAGAAAAGTCAAATGTCCAGTTTGAAAGTCAAACGGCCAAAACAAGAAACTGTGGGAAACAAGCAAGAGGAGTTGGGAACCGACTTGAGGGAGGAGTCTCCTCCCCAAGCCGGCGCGCCAACCAAGGCCGACTTGGGGAGGGACTCCCCTCCCCTGGCCGCGCCTCCCCACCTATAAAAGGAGGGGCAGGGCTCCCTCCTCTAGACACACAACTTTCTACCTCTAAACCTCCGGTTTAGAGCCGTTTTGGTTTAGAGCTTCTAATTGCTTTAGCCAGCGGTTTAGAGCCTTCTAGTTGGTTTAGAGCCTTCTAATTGGTGTGTCTAATTACTAGACCACTAATAGCCTCTCTCATAAGCTCCACCATACTCGCTCCGGCTTAAGGCGAAGCCCTGCGGGATCTCCCCTCTACTTCCGGTACCACGCCGTTGTGCTGCCGGAATCGCGAGGAGAGTGCTACAACCTCCGCTGCCTGATGGAACAAGGGAGAGGAAGGTCTTCGTCGAGTACCGAACGTGTGACCGACTGCGGGAGCGCTGCCAGAACGTGGCGCCGGAAGGATCGTCTACACGATCTTGAGATCGGAAAGAGTACGACTACATCACCCACGAGAATCTGCTCTCGTTAACCGCTTTGGAATCTTCGAGGGTAAGTTCCCCTATCAACTCGTTGCTACAATCTAGTAGATAGATCTTGGCTTGTTTGTTTCTATGCGATAGAAAATTTTTGTTTTCCATGCTACGAACCCCTACAGTGGTATCAGAGCCGTGTCTATATGTAGATCTGTTGCACGCGTAGAACACAATGGTCACTGTGGGCGTTGATGCTTTTATTGTCGATTGCTTCTTGTGTACTTTGCATCTTGCGGTATGTTGGGATGAAGCGGCCCGGGCTAACCTTACATGACATCGTTCATGAGACTTGCTCCACGCTTGACATGCAACTTGTATTGCATAAGTGGCTTTGCGGGTGCCTGTTTCTCCTAGCATAGTTAAGATCCAATTTACAACGGGTGATTAACAATACTAGTATCAATGTTGTGGTTCATGTTCGTAAGTTAGAACGACACTTATCGAAAGCCCCAAACCACGTAAAATATGCAAAGAAAGTAGAGGCGTCTAACTTTGTTTTGCAGGGGTGTGCTGTGATGTGATATGGCCATGATTGTGATTATATATGATGTATGCAATGTTCCTTATTGTAAGTTGGCAACCGGCAGGAGCCATATGGTTGTCTTTAATCTTTGTTAAGACCCGCGTGTCTATTCAAAGTAGTTGTAATAGTTGAAGCCGGTGGACGACAACCATGGAGAAGCGTCATTGACCTTGATGCAATGCCGGTAATGATGGAGATCATGTTCGTGCTTGAAGATGGAGATCGGAAGCACAAAGAAGAAAGGCCATATCATATCACATATTATGAATTGCATGTGATGTTAATCCTTTATGCATCTTGTATTGCTTAGTAGACGACGGTAGCATTATAATATGATCCCTCATGCACATGAATTTCAATTTCGAAAGTGTTCACCCTTAGTATGCACCGTTGCTAATGCTTGCTGTTTCGAAGCACCACGTGATGATCGGGTGTGTTAGATTCCGCAAGTGTATACAACGTAAGCAAGCCAGATTTGCTTATGCGGTAGCTAAGGTTTGATCTTGACGAGCCTAGCATGTACAGACATGGCCTCAGGAACACTGATTACCGAAAGGTAGAGCATGAGTCATATAGTAGATATGATGAACATGTTGATTGTTCGCCATTGAAGCTATATCAACTCTCGTGATGATCGGTTTTGATGTGGTGGATTTGGTTCGTGTGATCACTAAAACAATGTGAGGGATATTGTTTTGAGTGGGAGTTCACCTAGATTAATTTAATTATTAATTAGAACTCAATTTATCATAAACTAAATCAAAGTGAATTTGCATAGTTGTTGTAGTCATTGGCATCCGTTTACCACCTTGCGCTTAGTTGAGATGATAGAACTATAGAATTCTGGTTAGTTACTTTACGAACTGGTATCGTATTGTTTTTGAAGTGTTAATCTAAAGTTTAAAAGTCCTATTGCAAACTTTCAGTAAGTTCCGGTTACTCCATGAAGTTTAATAATTAGTATTAAATCAAGAGTAACAATTCCAAGTGTTAGTATAAGTATCATGTTTGTATCCATGATTCTTGATATTCAAAGGATTCTCTTAATATCAAGGTTATCTAGGATCTGAAAGAGTTGTTTCAGAAACCATGATGTGTGGAAGATATTGTGATATCTAAAACGAAGTATTGGTTACAACATGATAGAGTATAATATGGCAAAAGTCATGTTTTCATATTTTGATGAGAATTTGCAAAGGGTTGTAGACACTTGTTGTCCTAATCCTCCAAAAGGTTTTGGATAGCAACATTATACTCATGATTCACCGTTATAAGCTAAAAGTAGCTTGATCATGGATAAATCCATGATGAGGGTGAATATTTCATGTAGGTAAAATGTTTACTACACCAAGAGATTACTAAATAAAGGAATTTGAAAGAACACCAAACATTTGATGATGGTGATCTACTTCAAAGTGCAAGTCCAAAGACATTGGTATTTAACTATACACGCTTTTGGACTATATGTCATATGTATGACTCCACTATTGATGTTGATAGATTCTTTCAAACAGAAAAGGAAATATTGAAAGAAAATCTCATAAATATATGGCAGAAAGGAAAAGACTAGAATTGTTCAGTTTAAGTATATAGATGATATATATGTTATGGCTATATTCTTTGCTTATTAAACAATGTGGTTCTTAAGTATTTAATACTGAATTTGTTGGTATGAATCGTCATACGAAACAACAGAATTCATGAACTACAGTGGCCTAAGTAATTAGCAAAAGAATATGTGATGATGTTCATCGAGAACAAATAAAGGGTTATTCTGTTGCTCGTTAAACATCAAAGCTTGCCTTCAAAGATTTGTTTTATCAGGTATTATGAGAACAAAAGGGTTGTTCAAATAATTGCCGTAATCCATAAAAGATGGATGATTCACAAATCTTGTTGGAGAAATCACATCCATAAAACTAGTGCTAAAAATGTTGAAAGACAAATTGATTGAAAGATCACTTCGGAAGTGACATCGCCGTTTAAATTATATTGGAAAGAAAACATGAAGAAACTCCATGTGGATGGAATTTTGGAGTCTATTTGATTTTGATCAAATGACGCTTGTGAAACTTTCCTAGAGATAATTGAAACTTCGTTCATAGGCCGAAAGGGAACGAATGACTAGCTTATTGGAACTTGTACATATTGTTGTATGAAATCCATTATGTGTAGTCAAGAGCGATGGATTTCAACTTCATATGCTTTTTCCGAAAATTTGAGTGAATATATGAATATTTACTTAATAAGGATGAAGTATGAAACATTTGAAAAGTTCAAAGACTTTCAAGATGAAGTGCAAAATCATTGTAACAAGAATATGAATAGTTTATGATAAGATCATAAAGGAAAATATTTAAGTTACAAGTTTAGCATAATACCTAAGATTTAAGGAATCGTTCCGTGGATTTGCATTTTCCCGAAACACCATAAGTGTATGGAGCGTTCGAGATATGTAATTAAACCTTGTTTGACATGGTAAGATCAAAGGTATAATTTATAAAACTGCCATTATATTTTAAAGATTAAAAGCTTTAGAGATTACCGTTTTTCCACTGAAAAGAGCTCCATCATAATCCGTTGAAATGACACCATATAAAGTTATGGTTTGGGATAAAACCCAAGTTGTCCTTTCTTAAACATTGGTATGCTTTGCATAAGAAAGATGTTTGCAACCAAAGTCGGATGAACCTGTCTTTGTATAACTGTTAAGTATTCCTCCATAAACACCGGAGACAAAAGTGTTTGTTGCTTAGAACGTAAAGTTTCTTTGAGAAGGAATTTTTCGTGAAAAGAAAAGTGGGAGGACAATAGAACTTTGATAAGGTTAAAAGAACCTTAGCTATATGTGCAGAGTTGCGCAGCACCGAAAAGTGTTCCGGAGGCAGCAACAAAGCTCATGGCTCACGTGCCTCAAAGGTTGTGGTCACGGAGATCTAAGTTCCTATTGAAACAAGTAGATCGGGTAAACAATCAAATACCAAGATTTGAGGGTTGAATCATTATTTGAGAATAATGAACCGACTACATGCAAAGAAGCGATGATGGGCTCTGACTCCGTCAAATGGCTTGAAGCCATAAAATCCGTGATAGTTCCATACACGAGAAATCAAGTTTTGAACTTGAAGGACCCACGAGAAAGGTGTAAGACCTTACAGTTGTGTTTGGATCTATAAAGAAATAGACATGGATGTTTCACATCTATGAAGTTATCGACATGTCGGGAAAGAGTTCACGACAATAATCAAAAGAGTTGACTATGACAAGATTTGATCTTTCATAAGCGATATTTAGTCTAGACGGATTTATGTAGCAACCACTACATATAATTTTGTTATATGGTAGTTGAATAAACAAAACAAGTTCTTCTAATAGAATTGTTACCTAGGACAAGTGCATAACACGGTCCATAGGGTTTTGTTAATTCAAAGGATGCTAAAAGCATATGCAAACTTCAATGGTTGAAGTAAGCATAGCGGAGTTGGAATCTTCACTATGATGAAACTGGTAAAAGGGTTTAATTTCATCAGAGACAATGAAGATGCTTGCATTTGCAAGAAATTAAGTGGGAGCGCTAAGACATATTTCTAATACATTATGTGGAGGACATATTGTTGATTAGAAAAGATGTATCTTTTATTAACACATATTAAGAATTTCATCCCGATGAAAGACTTAGGCAAAACCCAAATATTTGGCATCAATAGACGCTAATATGGTTGTGCCAGAAGTACATAGACAAGATATTGAATGAGTTCAATATAGAAACTACAAGAGAGGTTCTTGTCACACAGAAAGGATTGAATAAGTTCAATGTTGATGATATATTCAAGTGTATTGACATTTGGTAAAGTGAAACAAATAATCAAGTATAGATTGATACTTGATGTATGAAATCACAAAGAGTATTTATGTCAATCATACTGTGATATGTACAAATCCAGATATGTCCTATGCTCTAAATGTTGTGAGCATATACCAGAATGATTTGTAAGATGATCATTGGACAATAGTAAGGATATTCTTATGATCTTTTGGAAGAACTAAGAGTATATTATTTGTAGAAGTGACAAATAGATGGTTAGTTCATTGTAAAAGTACTACATTGATACTAGCTTTGTCACAAAGTACAAATTAAGTTTATCTCAATCTAAACTAAGGGTGGCACAATATAATGGAAAGTGAGTTCCATAATGGATTTGGATGAGTTCCAAAGTTAAGACATTGTGACAGATACTACAACAAAAGGCTAAATATATGACTGCTATTTTAGCAGCAAAAGAGGGCATTTGTGTCAAGTAGTTTGTTATCAAACTAGGTGTAGCTCACAGTGGGATAATACTATGAAGATATATTGTGCGATAATATTATCAACATGTTTTAACCCCAAAGAGCTAAAGGTCACACCAAAGGACCAAATTTGTACGAAGCCATCTCATTAGAGAATGAGTGATGCGTAGAGACGCAAAGACATGCAATTACACACGGACCTGGAAGTGTCAGATCCGGAGATCAGTTGACCACTAGCAATCGTGTACATACAACACCAGAAAGCCATAGGTGTTGAATACACAAAGGTTTGAAACTAGATTATTGACTCTAGTGCAAGTGGGAGACTGTTGGAGATATGCCCAAGAGGCAATAATAAAGTGGTTATTATCATATCTTCACACTTATGATAAATGTTTACATACCATGCTATAATTGTATTAACCGGAAACATTAATACTTGTGTGATTTGTAAACTAAAATAAGAGTCCCTAGTAAAGCCTCTTGTTAAACTAGCTTGTTGGTTAATATATGATCATGGTTTCCTGATCATGAACATAGAGATGTTATTAACAACAGGATCATATCATTAGGAGAATGATGTGATGGACATACTCCTATAGATAAGCGTAGCATAAAGATCAAGTCATTTCAATAGTTCAATTGCTATATGCTTTCTGATACATAGTAACCTAATTCCTTCGACCATGAAATCATGCATATCACCTTTACCGGATGGATGTTTTGATGACATCAAACACCACACCGTAACTGGGTGGCTATAAAGGTGGCATTAAGTGTTCGGAAAGTATTGGTTGAAACACATGGATCAAGAGTGGGATTTGTCCATCCACATGACGGATAGATATACTCTGGGCCCTCTCGGTGGAATGTCATCCAATTAGCTTGCAAGCATGTGACTTGGTCACAAGGGATCACATATCACGGGAACGATAAAAGAGTACTTATCAGTAACGAGGTTGAACTAGGTATGCAGAGATACCGACGATCATAACCTCGGATAAGTAACATATCGTGAGACAAAGGGAAATTGGTATCATATGTAAGTGGTTCATTCGATTGCAAAGTAATCGTAGAAATATGTGGGAGCCATATGAATTTCCAGATTCCTCTATTGGTTATTGTTCGGAGAAGTGTCTCGATCATGTCCGCATAATTCACGAACCGTAGGGAGACACACTTAAGGATTCGACGTTGTTTGAGTAGTTATGGTATTATGAGAAAGAGACCGAATGTTGTTCGGAGTCTCGGATGGGATCCGGGATATCACGAGGTGATCCAGAATGGTCCGGAGAATAAGATTCATATAAGGAAAGTCCCGTTTCGGAGTTCGGGAATGATTCCGGTGTTTTCATCGGGAATGTTCTAGAAGGTTCCGGATTGTCCGGCACTCCGGGGGGGGGGGAAGGTACATGAATGTGTCATTACATATTGGAATGATTGCATCATGTACTAAGTGTTCTTGCTGTCCCAAATAAAGGATTAAATTGAATCCTAAAACAGAAAAGTCAAATGTCCAGTTTGAAAGTCAAACGGCCAAAACAAGAAACTGTGGGAAACAAGCAAGAGGAGTTGGGAACCGACTTGAGGGAGGAGTCTCCTCCCCAAGCCGGCGCGCCAACCAAGGCCGACTTGGGGAGGGACTCCCCTCCCCTGGCCGCGCCTCCCCACCTATAAAAGGAGGGGCAGGGCTCCCTCCTCTAGACACACAACTTTCTACCTCTAAACCTCCGGTTTAGAGCCGTTTTGGTTTAGAGCTTCTAATTGCTTTAGCCAGCGGTTTAGAGCCTTCTAGTTGGTTTAGAGCCTTCTAATTGGTGTGTCTAATTACTAGACCACTAATAGCCTCTCTCATAAGCTCCACCATACTCGCTCCGGCTTAAGGCGAAGCCCTGCGGGATCTCCCCTCTACTTCCGGTACCACGCCGTTGTGCTGCCGGAATCGCGAGGAGAGTGCTACAACCTCCGCTGCCTGCTGGAACAAGGGAGAGGAAGGTCTTCGTCGAGTACCGAACGTGTGACCGACTGCGGGAGCGCTGCCAGAACGTGGCGCCGGAAGGATCGTCTACACGATCTTGAGATCGGAAAGAGTACGACTACATCACCCACGAGAATCTGCTCTCGTTAACCGCTTTGGAATCTTCGAGGGTAAGTTCCCCTATCAACTCGTTGCTACAATCTAGTAGATAGATCTTGGCTTGTTTGTTTCTATGCGATAGAAAATTTTTGTTTTCCATGCTACGAACCCCTACAGATTACTGGCGAAGCCGAAGGTTACAGGAGGTGCGCAAATGAGATCTGGTGGTGTGTATGCTAGAGTTATGAGGTGCCCTTCTTGTCGTGCTCTCCTGGACTTTATATAGGTAGCCAAGGTCCTGGGGATATGCTGAGTCGGTTATAAGTTAGGGTTTTCCCTTTAAATTTCTATCTAAAGCTAGTCGTGTTCTACAAGGAGTCGAATCCTTCTTGAGCTTGGGCTACCCGAAATCCTCCTAAGCTTCGTCATTAGGGGTACTTCATCTTATGGTCCTTTGTTTGGCTGGACCGGATAGGCTAACATTAGGCACCCATATGGCATACCATGTCACCCGGGGAACCCAAAATATCCGGGGGAGAGGCAGATTATCCGGCCTGGGAGGTCCCAAATGGTCATATTCCGTTGGAGCGGGCTATAAAAGGCCATCTTCTTCCTCCTTGGGTAAGTTACTTGCTCTCCCTCTCTCCTCCATTGTTTCTATCTTTAAGAGCTTGCAAATACTCTCAATCCCTTTCATAGTTCTTGAATCTTTTGGGGGGATTTGAAAGGGGGATCTAGATCTACAACTCCACCAATCCATCTCTCATGTATGTGAGGGGAACATCTTGGGATCTAGATCTTGGGGTTTCTTTTGTGGATTTCCTCTTGTGTTATTCCTCTCTTATTCCTCCATAGCTTTTGTTGTTGTGGTGGGATTTGGGAGAGAAGGACTTGAGAACTACTTGTGTTCTTGCCATTGCATTTGGTGCATCAGTTTGACTTCTCGTTGAGGATTTGGTTCGGTGATAGGTGAGAAGCTTTTTACTCTTGGGTTCTTGGAACCCTAGACGATTTAGTTGTTTTGCAGGTTTGTGGATTACTTAGGACCTCCAATTAAGTTATGGAGATTTCCCGAAGCTTGTTTGTTGGGAGCCTCCAATTGCATTGTGGAGTAGTGCCCCAAGATTTGTGAGAGTTTACGGATTCCCACCGACAAGTGCACTTATAGTGGAGAAGTGAACCAGGCCTCTTGTGGCGAGGTTCACAGGATAATAGGGTGAGGCCTTTTTTAGCGTGGTGGTCTTAGTACCGCACATCCCTCTAATGAGACGTACTCTATTTATGAGAGAAGCTCGGTAATACATCATCGTCCCCATGTGTCTTGGTTATCTCTATACCCGAGATATTTACTTATGCACTTTACTTTGTGATAGCCTTCGTGCTTGAATTCATTTATCTAGCTATCACATAGTTGCTTGTTTTGCTTAGCATAAGTTGTTGGTGCACATATGTGAACCATAGTTTATATAGGTTTTGTGCTGGACAAAGTAAACGTTAGTTTTATTTCACATTTGTTAAGCTCATCTCGTAAAAAAATTAAACCGCCTATTTAACCCCCCCCCCCCCCCTAGGTGGCATCTGTGTCCCTATCACAAGGTCCCCTTGCAGATGTTGATTACAAAGTGCCAGCTGTGTTTGTTTCTTTTTTCTCGCCAGGTGGCAAGAAGTTCGAGACACAAATACTCATAATCAGCTGCAAGATGATCTGGTGGATCATTTGTGGAGGCTCAAAGGAGCCACCTAGTTTTTTTGCCTTTATTTGCTATATTGAACTTGTTTAATTTTATGAACTTGTAATAAATTTGTATGTTGAATTATTTAGTGCTATGTTGAATTGTTTGTTTGATTTGATGAACTTGTAATAAATTTATATGTTGAATTATTTTAACGAATTTGAAATGGTTGATTTATTTTTATAGGGGCATGGCTAGAAGCTAGCGCCCTCGCCAATTTGTGAACCTATCCGGCGCCCCCTTATATAGGCCAAAAAATGGTTGCCTCGGACGCCGTATCGGGAGACGAGTGGAGATGCTCTTGGCCCTCCCAGTTCCCCTTCCCCTGTCGTATTGAACTCCCATTCCCTCTAACTAATAAACAGACTTAAAGTCTCGTAACCCCCCAATTCGGGGGGAGTTATCCAGATGGTAAAAATTCTCGAAGCAAAGCTGAAGAAAGGTTCATCTTTCACATGACAGAGTATATGGTTGGGTTTCATATTTTCAAGAAGGGTGCAATTTGGCGAGTTAGAGATGGGAAGCAAATAAATATATGGGAAGATTCTTGGATCCCTCTAAGCCAAAATGGGAAAGTATTTACCCCAAAGGGTTATATTATGTTAAAATATGTGGATGAATTAATAGGTGCAGACGGAAATTGGGATGAAGAACTTCTGAGAGCGAATTTTTGGTCAATCGACGTCAACAATATTCTTGCAATACCACTAAGTCAAAATGGTATGAAGGATTTTGTGGTATGGAGATTTAACAAAATTGGTTTTTTCTCGGTAAGGTCTGCTTATCACATGTAGTGGGAGTCTCAACTCGGAGGTAATCTAAGAAGAATAGACGGAACGGGCAATGCCAATCTGAACCAAGTTTGGGAGGAGTTATGGAAGAGCTAATTGCCAGCAAAAATTAAAAAAATTGGCTGGAAATGCTTACATGGTATTCTTCCTTGCAAGAGTGCTTTAGAGAATAGACATATTAAAGTGAATAGCTCATGCCCTCTTTGCTCTCAATATCGTGTGAAGATATTAATATACCGTCTTCTTATGCCACGGAGCAAGGGAGATTTGGAAGAAGATGGGATTATGGAACTTAGTAGAGGAAGCTTGCGCAACTGACCTATCTGGTAGTGTCGTGTTGGATTATTTGATGATGTGCAAGTTTGTACAACCTCAGGAAAAATCCTATACTGATCTAAGGGAGGTGATAATTACTACAGCCTGATATATTTGGTGGATTAGGCGCCAAAAGGTCCACGAGGAGACAGTAAACCAATTGGTGTTAAATATTCAAACCTTTGGTTACTAATTTTGTTCGTGCAGCTTGTCCAAAACAGAAGAGAAAGGAGAGTACATGGGAAAAGGCTTTGTCTGTGTAAATGTTGATGCAGCCTTCGACCTTGATACCAGGAGAGGATCGACGGGTGCTGTTATCGGAGATGATAAAGAAAATTTCCTTTCTGCTTCTAATGAACCGGTGGAATTTGCAATTGATGCAGCTACTACACATGGCCGGTCCTGAGATTTCGGGCGCCCGGGGCGAAACTAAAATTTTGGGCCTCTTATTATAATTTTGTATATATATATGAGATGATGAAAAATAAATATTTTAAGTATACTCTTAACTATAATATTCATATAAAAATAACAATGTTTACATGATTCTTTAAAATTTTTACCGAAAATTCTTAATAGCAAAGTCTGTGACGATGGAATCAATATCAATCTCGTTCAGTTATAATTCGGTCGCCATAAACAGTTAACCTCGCTCGCTACAAACAAGAACAACAATCATGTACTAATTAGAATTAAGAACTAAGAATTAGGCGAGTGTAACCAGTAGAGAGCGGACCACTAGCAGTAGGCAGGACGAGGTGGTCGATCGCCGTCTCGTCGATGGCCTTCGCGGCTTCGTGCAATCACGCCTGGCGGTCGATCATTGACGCAGGGAGACTATCTGATCCAGGGAGACAGGGACCAGGGCCAGGGGAAGCGACTGGATGGGAGACTTTAGACTCGGGAAACGAGTAGCGATGATGGGAGTCTTGGGACCTGACGACCTGTCCAGGCTGTCCTGCATGGGAATCGATCGAGATCGTTGTCCCGTTGATCGGGAAGAAAGTGACGGGGCGGTGTCGAGGCATCGACAACCCAATAGAAAAAATCATCTTTTTTCCGATATATACTAAGCCTACATATTTTTGGGCACCTATTTTTATGGGCCCAGGGCGGCTGCCCCGCTAGTCCCCAAAGGGCCGGCCCTGCTACTAGAGAGGCTTTAGCAATCAGACATGGTATGTACTTGTCAAATCAATTAGGTGCAAATAAACTGATGATTCAGTCCGACAGCTTGGAGATGATTGAGATCCTTTAGGACGAAGGATTCACGGCAATGGGTGGTGCTCCAATTATTGAAGATATCTGAATACAAGCCACGTCGTTTACAAAAGTAGATTTTATTTTTTGTCCTAAAGATGCAAATTGTGTTGCTCATTTATTAGCTACGGAGTGTGGTACCCGACTATCTGTCTGGTTTGAGTATCCACCGGAGTTTATCATTCCGATGTTAATTGACGATTTAAGTGTTACTTAAGTACTAATAAAGATCCGCAGTACAGTCGTGCTGCTTATCCTAAAAAAAACTCCCTCCAACCAAACGCGCTGTGAAGGTCTGTCTTTTGCTTTTTTTCCTCTTGAAGATCGGCCTTTTGCCATTTGAAAACTAGTAGCCCGCTGGGCCTCACAGAACTGAACTGACAGTGGCCACGAACCTGGAGTTTCCAGCCCAAAGCACACACAAGCAAGAACAAGAGCTTCCTTGACATACCCTGAAAAAAAAAAGACTCCCTTAACAAAAGCTGTCACTCCTTCGTCCCGTCTGATCTTGGGTGCTCGACCTACCCCGGTGGACGTATCCAGAGACGCCTCCGGGCTCCAGCATATACCTCGCGAACCTGCCAGGTTCGACACTCGTCACTCGATAGGCTTGCTGACCGGACCGGCCTCATTGTGCTCTTGGGGTGACGAACCTGACGCTACGACACGACAGGAGTAATGTAACAATTCCCGATGCCGCCAGTGATCTTCGGAACGCGAGGTAGATAGAGGTTGCTTGTGGAGAGCAACTACACCGCGAGGAGGGAGACATGTTCAGTTGAGTTAACTGGATAAAACTATCATAATTAAAGCTGTCGGGATGACTGGGTACCACTTTTGATAATTTTGGCATATATCAATTCTGAGATACAAGCGTTGCAAATCACCTCCTCTGATAACGGTTTGACATGCTTTCTGACAGGTAGGACCCATTAAGCTGGCTAGTCAACAAAAACTGTCACGTAGACCATTGACTAGATCTTACTAGTCAAAAAAATGCCACATATACACTTTGAGTTTTCCTTTCTTCTTCCTCAAATCTCACGGTCACTGCGGGAGGAGCTCGGCAGGCCACGGGCAGCGCGGCCAGGCGAGAGGAGGCCTGAGCAGGGCAACGCAGGGTACGGGCGCGGCATGCACAGAGACGAAGGACGGCGACACGGACGAGGACGCGCAGTAGCAGGACACGGCGAGGTCGAGGCCCTGGGAGTAGCTCGGCGCAGACGAGGTGGACGTGGGTGCGCGCGAGGCAGGGCGGCGACGCGTGGATGGCGAGCTTGTCCTTGCAGAGCTGGGCCGAAGGCGCACGCAGGCGCGGCTGCCGACAAGCAGCATCGACGAGCTGCGGGCACAGGGCGGGAGCAGCGATGAGCCGGCGGGTGAGCAACGGCCGGCGAGCTACGAGCACAGCGTCGATGAGTGCTGATGTTGCTGTTGCGCGAGGCGGCGTAGTTTTATCCCCGCCCGCCGTTATTGCTGCTGCGCGAGGCGGCGCTGGCGCCGTGGCCGGCTCCGACGAGCTGCGTAGCTCTCCAGGCACGACCTGCCGGCGTCCCCTCTATGGCCTCCGTCGATCCCGTCCCAGAGCCTCCCCGCGCCACCGCCGCCGCCTCGCGAGACGCCGCCATTCCGTGCCATCTGCCGGAACCTCTCCCCGTCGGCCTACCCCAGCGCACTAGGATCCGAGCCCGCGGCCAGGTCCTCCCCTCCGCCTCTCTGTATGCGCCTGCAACCTCGTCTGTCGCCGCCCTCAGCCTCTGTCGTCTGCTCGGGGATTGATTGGATTGGAGGAAGAAGAAGGTGGATGGGGAAAATAGGGAGGCTGACGGGTGGGACCCACCGGCAGTAAATAGTAAAATAGGAGGAAGAAAATAAAAAATGACATAAGATATGTCTGACAGGTGGGCCCCACTTCCACCTCAGCTTCTCCTAGACACGTGGCGCCAACTCAGCACTTACAGCTGGGCTCGAGCCGTCAGAAAGCGTGTCAAAGTGCTCTTAGTCGTGAATTAGTCCAATTCGTAACGCTTGTATCCTAAAATTGGTACTAACATACTAAAATTACCGAAAGTGATACCGATCCATCTCGACAGCCAAAATTACAGTAGTTTCATCCAATTAACTCGGTTCAGTTCGGTTCGTTTCTGTTCCCTTTCCCTTGTTTTTTTTAAGAGAAGTTCCCTTTCCCTTGTTTCTCCGCTCCCTCTGGTAACCATCGATCTCTCCTAGAAGCCCAGTCCAGCTCGCCAATGGCCCATGGACGCTAAGCCCATCCTGGTACGGGATTCATCTCAAAAGGCCAGCATATGCAGGATTCATCCTCGACGTAGGCAGCGAGCAGTGGCAAGACGATGTACTGTAATCATGGCCAAGTAATACTAGTCAAAAAGAAGGATGTGACAGAAGAGGAATCCAGTTCGGAACTGGGATCATGAGATTTATGCTGAAAGTACAAAAGATGCGAAAAGATTTCGATTAGCAATTTATGCTGAATTAATTTGTTCACACCCGAATGCTTGCGATTAAACTGAATACAAGAAAAGGAGTGATGCAGAATGAACAGAAACAATGCCGATCACTAGGGAGAAGAGAAGAGAAGAGCTCTACTGTAAGCACGCAAGACAAGAGCAGCTACTGCCAAGGGAAGGGCAGAGACGGCGGGGCGCCGTCCGAGGAGCCTTCGCCGCCGCCGACATGAAACATCCCGTTGTAGCTCATGTCATTGTTGTCCGAGCTTAGGACAGTATTGAGCTGCTGCTCATTTCCCACCACGGGGCAGGAAAACCCTGTCGCCGAGACGGCACCGGTGGAAGCCTGGGAGCGCGAGAACCAGGAGGAGCTGCCGAACTGCAGGTTGGAGAAGAGAGGCTGGGCGATGGGGATGTTGTGGTGTTCGGTCTGCTGGTGCTGGACCATCTGGTGGCCAACATCGATGCCGGAAGAGTTTGCTGGAGCTGACAGAAGAGAGAGAGCACAGTCGGAGTCGAGCACCGGAGTCAGCCTATGCCCTTCAGAGAACATCTTGCTGCTACTGCTACTGCTCTCGGGAGGAGCGACCGTCTGGAGGAGCGGTTGGCACACAGAAGGCTCCAGCGCCACGCCGCCGCCGCCGCCAGTGGCGAAGTTTATCTCGCCTTCCTGTAGGAAAGGGAAGCGCCGTCCTTCTTTGGGGTAAGCGGATGTAGAACCAGCAAAATGCTGCCTGCTGCCGATACCCAGAGGGATTTGATGTGCGTAATACGGGCTCTCC
Organism: Avena sativa; assembly: GCA_916181665.1. Classification (NCBI taxonomy): domain Eukaryota; kingdom Viridiplantae; phylum Streptophyta; class Magnoliopsida; order Poales; family Poaceae; genus Avena; species Avena sativa. The sequence continues at coordinate 142,117,463 of OV702285.1, read as the reverse complement.
TCAGTCTTTATGATCCCTGACCAGTTTTGCTCCGGTCTTGGAGTTGCAAATGATGGAAACCTTGTTCCTGCGTTTCAGAACAATGGCAATTAGTTGCAATATATAAAAGGTACAGTAATGAAAATGCTACTCATGCATATGGCAAGAGAATGAGTAAAATTCTCATATTATTGTGCATCCATTTAATTCTGCAGAAGAATGGACGAATATGGAAACCTCGTACGAATTCCTGAATCAATTTGCAGTGAATTAAGCACCAAACTAATGAAAATGAATATTTAACAAGCACACTGAAAAGGAAAACAACCATTTACTCTTTGTTGGGATCTATATGATATTGCAAGGATTAGAATCATGTGAATACTAACCGCAATTGCGACTAATTTACAGAAGGAAAATAGCTGAATAAACTACAAATGTGCAACATGGTGAAGTAACACGCTACCGCATAACTTCAGAGGCGCAAGATACTGAAAAAAGTGAATGTAATAGATTAACATCCTTGGTGGGACATGAATGAAAATACGTCTGGCAAACTATTCCATGTTTTCAACCATATATGGACTGTTCAAAAAAAAAGCAGTGGTAAAAAGTGACCTTGTTGACTCGTCATAAAACTTGCAGGATTAATTGTATCTGGCTGTGGCTTCCTGCGGCGACGGTTGTGCCCATCAAGACGCTTTCTACAGCTGCGCTTGACTTCATCAAACTCCGTAAGCATGTGAAACCTAAAGATACAGAAATTCATGTTCAGATAATTGCATGTAAGTTAGGAACATGATTGCAAGATCAAGACAGTAGTTATTGCTTATGCGTAAAGGATCAATATCAAGTTGACAAAAATGCCACTTTCCAAAATGAAGATGCTGAAGGTTATTAAGAAAATTGCAAGATCAAGACAGTAGTTTTATGACAGCACCTGGAAATGAAGATAATGCAATGCAAATGAGCAAACTGTTGACATAAAATCTTAATAACATGCTGAAGGTTGATTTACAAACATGTCAAATTTAGTGTGTTTCAACCTACCTTCAAAAGCAAAGCTACCACTACAGATACTGGAACAAACAATGCCTCAAGGGTCTCCCAGTAAAAAATATATATAATGGAGGAAATAACTTTGAAGGGAAACTACGGAAACGAAGGAGAAAATTTTGGAAAAAAATCACCCATAACTTAAAAGTATGCATCTGAAACATAGAACCATTTAGCCTTTTTTTTTGCGGCTATCGTTGTTTCTTTTTACAAAGCTGGGCATCGTACACCCTTTTTCAGGAAAGAACACTGCAACAGAAATTTATTTATTGTGGAGAGCAACAGAGATTATTTAACTAGGGTGTACTAGTTCTCTTTTCTAAGTTCTAAGGAGACAGCATATTCCTAGTCTTTTTTAATTAATTAAATAACATATTTCTGGTTCTGGGTTGAGTTTATAACAAGATAAGATGCTCCTGGCTAGTTATACACATGATTGGAAGTATAAAAATATGTTCCCACTGAACTTAAGAAACTACATACTGTTAGAATACTTCACATTTGTTACATATTCTTGGAATAAATAATGTACAGTTCACAATGGGACCACTTAGTTCATCTTTCAATCCTCTTTTCAGTGCTTGGGCGCCTTCATCTTGGAGAAAAAAAAGTTGTACTCAAGATTTGGTGGCGACGGACAAAAATATTGCGAAGGATGTTTAACATGGACCACAGTATAATATATCTGTAAGCATATGTTATGCATGCTTTGCAGGGACAGTGGGAGCACTTAATTTATAAAGTCTGCAACACCTGACGGAGCAATCAATCTTCGGAAACTGTCCCCACTTGGTAAGATATCCGTGTATCAAGGGAATAAAAATGATCAGAAGAACACATTAATACCCTATCAAGTTATAAAGGTGTAAAGGTAGAATAGAATCGCCTGCTTTGTTCAGCAAGATAAAAAATGGGAAGAACCAAGATTGTGCTTTAAAGTGGACCAAGGTCCGAAAAGATTGCAAATGAATGAAATAATTCAGGGACCAAAATCCAGAATAATAATGTTATGGATGGTTCATGTGGAGGGTAGATGACTACAGTAGAACTATCTAGTATTTTTTCTTCTTAAAACTAAATATTAAGTGTGGCAAATTTAACCCAGCAAGTTATATTCATAGAATGTGATTACCTCAGTCTTGTGGCTAATGCATGCAAACAAGTAGCAAAGCTATCTTAGAAGGATAATTACAGATGTTATACTTGCATAACAAAAGGGTCAGGTGGTCCCAGAGCACCAGAAACAAGCAGAGTATCTTCCCTTATGAAGTAAGCTGAACTTAAAAATGAGATATCATCATGAAGTAAGCTGAACTAAATATTAAGTGTGGAAAATTTAACCCAGCAAGTTATATTCATAGAATGTGATTTACCTCAGTCTTGTGGCTAATGCATGCAAACAAGTAGCAAAGCTATCTTAGAAGGATAATTACAGATGGTATACTTGCATAACAAAAGGGTCAGGTGGTCCCAGAGCACCAGAGAAACAAGCAGAGTATCTTCCCTTATGAAGTAAGCTGAACTTAAAAATGAGATATCATCATGATATGATATTCTTCTTGTTTTTTCTTTTCCGAGGACCACCATATGATACTTAAATGGCCTCGAAATGCTATCCCCACAACATAGTGCCAAGAACTGTGAAACATTAATATGAGAAACAGTATTTGATCCTGCATGTTTAAATTTTTGTCTATCTAGTATATTAAAAGAACATTCGATAAGGGCAATCATCAGTTTCCCATGAAGACCAAACTGAGGATGCTGGATATCTCATTTTGCTCGTGTTCATCAACCAAACAATTAGTTCACACTAGTATATGGGTTTAGTGTCGTCCTTTAATACTTAAGCTAGTACATCATTTTCAGTTGTCAATACCATTAACCTTTCAATGAAACTTAAGCAGCATTCAAAAGTTTCAGTTCCTTGGCAGGTGGCAAGGCTGGCCAACCTGACAATACAGATTTATTTGTCAACATACATATATGGTCCTTGTATTTATTGTACATACATGGCTCCACAGAATGCTTCTAGTCAGAGCAAGCGCTCTTGTAGCAGTAGTACTATAAACTTTCTAGGCTTGGGCGTTAGTGTCACACTTTTGCTTTGAAACAGAAGGGTCACAGTGGCAGATGTGGTAGGGCAGTTGTTGCCGCGTGATGAATAAAGCACAGGCTGCCATTTTTAAGGAATTGACAGTCCCAGTCCCACGCAAAACATTCTGTCGCGGACAAGAAATCCACAGGAAAAAGCGCAAAACTGCACATGGATGCACCTATTTCAGGCTAGTTTGCACATGGAAAAGGAGCGAGAGGCGAATCATATCAGGCGTCTCGTCTGGGGTTATCAGCAATCACGCCCCGTGGTGCTGTAACTGGTATGAGAACAGTGTCGCAAACAGAGAACAGACATCTCTAATTACAGACAGCTGGAGACAAGACGGGCAGATTCAATTGCCCGATGGATTGATGATCATTGGGTTTGGGTGGCTGTGTGATGTTTGGCAGATGAGATGGAGCGCAAGTGCAGCTTTTCTTGGCAGTGCTCTGATGAACGGGGTCAGGATTCAGAAAGTGATGTGGTAATTCTAAGCAGTGCAAAAGCAGTGCTGCGCTCCAACAAGTTCTGAGCAGCACAAACACAAAAGCAGGAAAAAAATAATAAAAGGAAAAGCGTTGCAATAATTCAGGTAACACAAGCTGCCATGGTAAAGGGTGACAAGAGAAAACGAGAGGGCCGAAAAGGGAGGATGCCGGGAAAGGTAAAGATGTGCATCCTCGAAACGAGACAGGCAGAATTATGCTGAAACAAAGACGGAGAGGAAAAGGAGCGATATAAACGGATCATGGATTTGATGAAGCCAGAGTTCTTGATCAGAGAATGCCTAGCCAATTATGTGTGCTGGAATTTGGCGGGTGTGGAGTGGAGGAATTGAAGGAATATTTTACCTGCTGCACTGCTGGCAGAAGCGCATCTCGCGTCCCGCGACGGTGACGACGGGGGTCTTGGAGTGCGGCTCGCACACCTTGTGGCGGCGGTGGTAGTCGCGGAACTTGCTGAGGTCCGCCTTGCAGCCGTCCACCGCGCACGACGGGCACTGCTGCTGCCCCGCGCCGCTCCCGCCCGACGTGGCGCGCGGCCGCTTCGCCGCGGCGGGCGAAGACGACGCCGCTGCCGTCGCCGGCGCCGCAACGGGCGCCTTGCCGGAAGCAGCACGGCTGTCCGAGCCGGCGCCGAACCCTCCCAGCTTCAGGTCGACGGAGCACTCCGGGCGCCCACCGGCGGCGGCATTCCCAATGCTGCCACCCGCCAGCGCCGGCCCGCCCGGCTGCGCGGCGGCGTCGTGCTCCAGGTCGGCGATGTCCCAGCCCCCTGGCGGCATCTTGAGGTCCCAGTCCATGCCGCCCACCCGCACTCCCACTCCGGTGCGCGCGGAGGACACGTACACCACGCACTAGAGCGCTAGCTAGCTTGGCGTAGGCCTGCCTGCCTAGCTAGGCGCTTGTAGGCGTAGCTCCCCGGCCGCTAGTTATGGGGCTATGAGCTGCGAGCTCTCCCTTTCATCTCGCACTCACCCGCACAGGCAAGCAACTCGGGTCGCTGTCCGGAGCTTGTGTGTTCGGCTTCGCTCCTCCTCTTCCTCCTCCCCGGTCTGTCCCTCTCATTCCGAGGGTCTGTGTGCCCTTTTGCAAGGAGCGCCTGGCAGTACCGCCTCTACACCACTCTACGTACGTACTGTGCTACGTACCAACCAGTAGCTCTGGATCTGTGTCTGTCTGCGGGTTAATTGCCGCACCAAACCAAAGATGTCAAATAAAACCAGCGCCCGCAGACGGTAGAGAGAGATGGGAGAGAACAAAGATACTACCAAGAGAAGCCGGGGCGTGGTAGTACAAGTACTTGCACTGGAAACAGATAGAGAGAGAGAAGGGGGGAGATGATCTGTGTCGCAGCCATTCAATCCCTGACAAGCTGCGAGATGGGGCCCTCGGAGCCATGTTCGCCTTTAACACTGTCATGGAAGGCTATGGCTTGGCCTGGTGTGCTGCAATTATTGGGGGTCTGGTTTCTGCAATGCATCCACCGCTATCACTGTCCTAGTTTTTTTTTACTTGTAGTAGCTGCTGTTACTCCGTCCGTTATGAAATACCCTGTATTCTGAGTTTAGTTAAAGCCAAACTTTATAAACTTTGATAAAATATATAGAAAAAACTATTAGCATTTATAGCATCGAATGTATATATTATAAAAATATATTTTATGATGATTTTAATGGTACTTATGTTGTATTATAGGTGTACATAAATTTTTCAATCTGTTTGGTCAAACTTTACAAGTTTAACCTTAACTAAACCCAGAACGCAGGGTATTTCAGGCCAAAGGGAGTACTAATAGTCGGGAGGCTTTTTATACCCACGCAGTAGAGAATAATCAGAGGGAGGTCGGCCGTCTGATTTCATTATAATACTCACTTGGGCAAGTGCTGTCTGATGATGAACAGAGCATCATGTTTATCGACAACACCACTACCGGTTGCAGTTGCCTCATCGCTAGCTAGAAGCTAGCCTAACCCGCTCCCTTTTAGCATGCCTGAACGGGTTAAACTAACACATGTTGTTTCCTCGTTTGGCAGTGCGGGAGCCGTGAGCCACATACATATTCTGCCGCGTCGGCTATACAAAACTATATACTCTTTCTAGGTGCAGCAAGCTTGCACTTGCAAGCATTACCTAGAAATGGAGCTGTTCCTGCTACTGCTACTGCTATCTAGCTAGTACCCAGTTTTCAAATGGTTTTTAAAAGGTCGCAAAGTACAATCATATGTTGGAGATAATTTCCGATGATGGATGGGAGCCAGTCCTCCGGAAACAAGACCTCTCCGAGCGACATGCTGCTCTCGTCTGCTTGCTCTTTTTAGGTCCTGGTGACACATTGCGCTGGCCAATATGTATGTGTGTGGTGTGGTATAAAGCGTACGTCGTCGTGGGAGCATGATTGGCCATGCATGTGGAGTCTATCTTTCCTTTGCTCCTCCTCTTGCTGCTGCTCCTCCTTTTTCTTTTGGTGTGTGGATTTTGAAATGACAAGTAGTGGTAGTAGGAGTAATATTCCTCCGCTTTTTTGTTTTGCAGCGCCTTGCTGACATGGTTTCACTCGCAGCCAGGCAGTACTTATGTTTGCGTTGCATGCAAGGTAAGGTGCGTACGTACGTGCGTAGTACTAGAGTCGGGCAACAGTGCCTGATTTGCCACGATGTGCCTGCCTCGTACACGCGCGTGCCGACCGTACAGCTACAACCGACCGAGGCGGCCGGCCGGGGCCCTGACCTGACCTCCGCGCGCGGACCCGGAGCAGCAAACAGTGAGCAGCGGGCGACAAATTCTGCATGTCTGCCAGGGCCTGCCCATGCGGAAGCCCAAGCGCGAGGTGCCGTCCGTCCTGCTCCTGCTCCTGCCCGAGCACCGGCACGGCGGCGCCGTACTCCGGTAAGTACGCGCCAGCACCCTCGCCCTCGATCGACGGGGCTGCCGCTTATTACCTACCTCTAGCTAGCTAGCTCCCAAGCATATCCCCCACTCCTGTGCTGTGCTAGCCCCGGCCAAACACCTGCTGCCGCGGGGAGCGGCCACTCGCACCGCGCGCATATGCGGCAGTAGGCGACGCATGCGTGCGTGTCAGCGGCGTGCATGTGCCGGCAGCAGCGCGTACGTACCCTGCCTGCTCGCGGCCGGGGGCCCGCCCGATCCGGGCCGTCCATTGGAGGGCCGGCGGTCCACGCCAGTTTTTGGCACAGTTGCTCATAAATCCCCCCCCACACATGCATGTCCCAAGCCAGGAACATGAGGACGGTAGCGGCAATGTTCGGGTGCATTTTTGTCGCCATGCCGACGGTAATGCATGCCGGGCATTTTTGAATTTCGAATTATTCAGCGGGACGCTTGTCCCTTGTGCATGAAAAACGAGCGAAATTCTCGTGCTGGCATGCATATACTTGCGCATGTTCATGGGCGGACCCAGCGTCCATCGTCCATCCAGCCCGGGCAGCAGCTGCTGCTCACGGCGTAATTGCGTTTTTATAGTTTTTCATAGCGGCTTTGTCTAAAAATATTACTATATCTTAAGCTTGTTCGTCCAGTCCAGGCATCTGAAAGTTCATAGGTCTGCCACTGCGCATATTAAGATGTGGTTAGTATAAACTTAGTGAGATGCATCAATTTATCTCGATCGATGTGGTTCAGTACTTCTAGAGCGTGGTTAGGAAACTTGACAGTTCTTGTCTGACCAAACTTGAATTATTACTTTGTTGCTCGTGTGTACTCTAGTGTTTATGCATCTACTGTAACAGAAAGAGAAAAATAGGGCCCCATTCTTCTCCAACCAAACTTGGCCATTCTGGTTTGTCAACAAAAAGTGAAGGGGTCACTGCCGGAGGCACACCACTATCGTCGTAGATCTGCTTTCCCGTGAGAGTGTGTCATAAGAAAGTTACTGAAAGAGCTATTTTACGGTACCTTGAGTTAGCATGTGTGCAACAGATGCGTGTTGAGTGCGCAGGACGGGTGGGAATTGGGAAATGGTTGGTGCCGAACAGGTGAGGAGAAAACGCCTAGATCGAATACGAATGCAATGTGATGTCCGATTCACCGTCCACGTCGGCCTGACTAGTGGATGACACTATCAGAATCAAGAGCAAACTATAAAATGGGGGTAATACTTGGCACAATATAAAAAGTTTGGAGTAAGCTTTGGGAGAGGCTAGCCAACATCAATTTAGACCAACACACCTCAGATGATATCACTTGAAAACTAACAAGAGATGGATGTTACTCGACTAAATCAACATACAACATGCAATACTTGGGACAAGTCAACTCCTTGATGTCGAACATGGTTTGGAAACCTTGGGAGACTCCCAAGTGCAAAATCTTCGCATGGTTGGTTCTACAAAACCAGGTTTGGACGACGGATGGACTCGCTCGAAGAGGTTGGCCCAATTGTGACCGTTGCAAACTTTGTAGCCAAACACAAGAATCAGCCTCACATCTACTTTTCAAATGTCATTACTCAATGAGATTTTGGAACAAGCTAAAAGATTGGCTCAGCCTACAAGACATTAACACCGCAAATTGGCACCATTATAGATCCACATATTGCTCGTGTGTACTCTAATGATTATGCATCTACTGTAACAGAAAGAGAAAAATAGGGTCCCATTCTTCTCCAACCAAACTTGGCCAACAAAAAGAGAAGGGGTCACTGTCGTAGGCACACCATCACCATGAGAGTGTGTCATAAGAAAATTACTGGAAGAGCTGTTTTACGGTATCCTGAAGTTAACATGGGTGGAGTAGATGCGTGTTGCGGGTGCGAGCCAGGTGGGAATTGGAAAATGGTTGGTGTCGAACGCGTGAGGGGAAAATGCCTAGGTCGAATATGACTGCAATGTGATGTCCGACTCATTATCCACATCGGCCTGACTAGTGGATGATGCTATCGGAATCAAGAGGATACTGTTAAATGGGGCAAAACTCGACACATTGTAACAAGTTTGGAGTAAACTGTGCTGAAGTTAAAAATAGAGTGAACACTATCGTAAAATGACAAACTAGTGTAAAGAGTAGAATTCACTCAAAAATAAATATGTGAACCCCGTAATAAAACTCTTAATGAAAAACAAATCCGTGTGTACACCTAAAGGTCGGCACGGTGGTGATACCTTTCAACCGCTAGTCGATACCAATTAATGACGACCCTGACTAAGATCAACACGTACGTCCGGAAACAAATCTGCCGTGGACGCGTAAGAAATCGAAATTAATCAGCATTACGGTCCAGCTAACTAGCGACACGATGCACCACCCTTGCAAGAAATGCAGATCTCTAAGTACCACGTACGTACGTAGTACGTTCCTAGCTAAAAGCTGGTACCACCTGCCAATTAGTTAAAAAGGGCCGCCGTGGCCGTGGGCATTACTTGTGATTGATCGATCTAACATCGCTACAGTCCATAGTAAGTACCGCTTAGCCAAAAAAGTTGTTTCAGTTCGCATGCAGTTCCCCTTTTCGTCGGAGAAACGGATCGATCAATAATTTTGCCGGCTTGTCCGTGCGTGCATGCAAGTGACACACTTTGATCAACGGGTACGTCCGTACGCAGTACTACGTGCTAAGATCCTGGAATCCAAGGTCTGTCATTTTGTGGCCGATCTAGGATTTTACCGTTGGGGTAATGGGGTGCATTTACTTACCTGTGTTGCACTACTCACTTCGTTCTAAAAAAGATATTACAAATTGTCTAAATTCGAATATATCTAGACACTATTTGTATACAGATTCATCTAAATTTAGATATATTTGTGATGTGCTTTTTAGGATGGAGGGAATATAATTTAACCATCCCGTATTGCACAGATCCACAAAAATAGCCAATAAACCTTATAATTTGAAAATGGAACACGTCTTTACCATTTACCAATAGCTGAATATTTCTGTTCTCGAACCGAAGTAATGGTAGTTAACATCCCACCCAATCAAGCACATATCACATTGCTTCTGTAAAAGTAAGAAATAACTCTTTCACATTGGGCAGTGCAAGAGGGGAGACCTTCCATAGCCTCATCTGGGAGAGGATCAAAACTTGCATTTGTATTCAGATAAGTCTTAGGCCTTTGACAATGGGTGTTTCTTAGCACTGTATCATAGGTATTTTCTTCTTTTTTTGGTATACATGTGAATCAGCTGACCACCCTTGCCGGCTGGTTATCATAGGTATTTTACGTGGCATGTGATTTAATGAAGAAAGAGATGATTGTTATATCTTAGCTAAGATACAACTCTTGCATGCTCTCATAGGCAAAAAAAAATGGCTAGTACAATCACACACATGCATGAGGCTAAAATTATTAAATACAGCCCTCCTAAGAAACAACACCTAAGATACACTCCATTGTGATGGTTGTTTCTTAAGTTTTATTGGCTCTCATGATAACGTGCAAAGTCGTACTCACCACTCTGTATTACTTCTAAAAATCTATAAAATGACACGGTAGGAGCCTTCCCTACTATTTTTGTCAAAAAAATGATAACATGCTAAGAGATCCTCCATTGTGAAAGGTCTTAGAAATCTCGTCAGGGCCAGGTCCGGCCAGGCTCACCGGATAATATGCTTCCTCTTGACCCCTTCTCATTGTCAGATTCTTGCATCAAATTTAAGTTCTAGTTATATTTTAAGTGCTTCACCTCGAGGAGGAGATTTGGCTCTCGGGTGCTAGGTAGCCCCCTGTTAAAAACAATCCAGAAACGGTAGTCCTAAGTTTTTTTAAATCTTAGTTTTTTTGGCTATACATGTATATGTATTATACATATCTATAAAGTTTCACTAAACAACATTTTGGGGTTTGGTCTACGCAGAAAAAACATGCATGGCTCTAAAGAGAAAAAAAAATCATTTATGCTCCTATTTTTTTTAATCACGTCTGAAAAGATATGTCCATAACAATTACTTAATAAGGATATACTAGACATTTATATGTACTTTCGGATCATTTGAGTTTTCAAAATGTAGCTTTTATTTTTTCTTTAAATAAAGTGTTGCTTGGCACGCGGCAGATCCCAAACGATTATTTAGTTGACGTGCCGTTTCTGTAAGGCCACCTGTTTTTCTTCACAGTCGTAACCATGTGGCGAACCATATGTCGTAGGCCGGTTATGGCCAGGAGCATTGGGTTCTGACCGAATACACCGATCAACATTTGTGGTTATGAAATGAATGGGTGGATGCAATTAACTGCACATGCATCTATAGCAACGAGGCGCACCAATCAGCTGACAGCAGGACACTTTGCTCATCTGAGCCGCTACTAATAAGTTGACATGGTGCAGCGGTTGCACCTCTTTAATCTGGATAATCTGCACCACAGCCTGAAAATTAACATGTGGTACTGCTTTAGTGTTTTATATACTGTGTGTGACTGAGAGAGGGAGAGGGAGACGATTCAATGTCGCTGTGGGTAACTGTTGCCGAACGTGGCGACGTACTACAATCTACTCACTCAGTATTTTGCTCTCAATTTTTGAATTATCTTTGCAGTTTTTGTGTAGTACGTACATTATTTAGGCTAACATATTAGGGAGTAATTAATACTAGTAGTAATGGATAATTAAGCTATAATAGAAAACTGAGAGTGTATGGCAAATAAGACCGGCCGGGTCGATCTCGCGCGCCGTACAAAGATGCACGCTTGCACATCTTTTTGAAACAAAATGTGGAGCTTGTTTTGGCCAGCGTGCACATCTGCTCGCTGACAGCAAACATCTCCAACGGAACTTGCTTGTCTCCGAGTTAGATACGCCCTTTTCTTGGCCAGTCGATCTACTAGCTTGTTGTCTCGTGTAGCGATGGCGACACGACACCAAGCCTGCTTGATCGCCAGCCAGCCAGGTCGTGATTACAGATCCCGCCGATATATGTGGTCCGTGGACGGTGGACCGGCCGCCGTCGCCGTCCTTCTCTCCGGCCGGACCCCGGCGGCCGGTTGCGTGCCCGCCTCGGCATTGCTGGCGGCAACAGTGCCCGCGCCCTGGAAAAGCGACGGCACCACACCGGCTGAGTGGCTGTGGGCCTGTGGCTAGCTCCGTCACCTTCCAGCTCCAAATCGTGCGTGTGTCACGGCACTGTAGACGATTGAAGCTGCCAATTGATGGGGGGAAGTTTGGGCAGTAAACAGCTGTCCCGTCGTCGACTTTTCCTTTTGTGAAGAATAGAAAGCTAGCAAAGCAAGCTGGTGCGGGTGATCGTGAGATCGATCTGCTAGCTGATGTCCTGTTGTTTTTGCTTCTGACTTTGTCTCAAACGCTAACCGGCGGACAAATTGAATGATACGGTTAGCAACCTCAAAGCTGATATGATCGTCGGATGCAAACAAAACCCAAATTGCGTTTCAAAGATCTCCAATCCCCTGGCCGTAAAATTAGGTTTCAAAGATCTCCAAATTCCTGGCAAACACGGCCTTTAACTAAACGCTATTTAGCCTCACTTCTTACTATTTTGTACGTCCTACGAGCCGATGAAATAGCATCAGATAATCGTACTGCTTCCATACAAAACATATCCTCGAAATAATTGGTAGAACGTTGGAGATTTTCAAATTAGTCGTGGTGTGATGTGCAGCATTCTTGGAGCAAAATTGGTCGTTGATATAGGAGTGTCTTCACGGTGAAGGGATTACCAATTTCTTAACTAGGTGTAGTCGGAAAAACATGCACGGACACAACTGATATACTCCCTCCGGCCGCAAATAATTATACTTTTACCTTTTGACTAAGTCAAACTTTGTTAAATTTGACCAGCTTTATAGATAAATATTGCAACATATATTATATAAAATTATCATATTGTGAAACTAAATTTAAAAACAAATCTAGTGATACCAGTTTAGTGTCATAAATGTTTGTATGTTTTTCTATAAAATTATCCAAATTTTACAAAATTTGACTTAAGACAAGGGTAGAAGTACACTTATTTGCGTATGGAGGAAGTACACCTCAACCGTATGAAAATCGCAGTTGAGACGCGCACCCACTACACTAATCTCACGATTCCCAACCACACGAAAAAACATAACTAAAACGTCCTTGATGCACAGAAAAACCAAATGAAACAAAAGAACAACACAATTGACGCATCTCAACCGCGTTCTCCCAACGTAACTACTGGAAAAAACACAACTGGGATATGTTCCAACTACAGGACCCTCAAGTGCACGAAATGCAGTTGATATGTGAATCACATCAAAGTTGATAAGATCCTACGATGTGACTAGAACACAAATAAAGTTTCAAAGATGCCCAATTTTATTGCGAACACATCCTTTAACTAAACGCTATTTAGCTTCACTTTGTAATCCTCTATAGATCCTAAGAGTAGATGAAATAGCATATTTAAGGAGCTGAAATTGATTCGATCAAAAAATTTAAATAACGGGTTATGGCAAATCAGCTATAGTGGGCGCTAAAGCTGAGTTAAATGGCACTATGGCGGGAGATCTTACCCGGATTCCATTGTGGTGCATCATGCCCAAACCGGTATAGCCCACTATTTAAAACATTTTTTTATGAAATCATAGCGCCACTTCCATGCAAATCAGGTCTTCATAATAATTTATAATTGTTTGTTGCCTTTTGAAACTACTCATGGTGTGATTCGCAACATCTCGAAGCAAAGTTGGGCGCTAGGGAGTGACTCAGCGGTAAACACCTATCAATTTCTTAATTGGTAAACGGTGTTCAGACATGTTACATGTGCCTTTGGTTCAACTACTTCTTCCATTCACAATTATTTCATGTTCTAGGTTTAGTTAAAATCATACTCCCTAAAGTTCGCCAATTTTTTTTAAAAAAAATCAACATCCATAATATAAAATCTATGCCTTCTAAAAAATATAAAATCTAATATTAGAATCGTCATAACTCATAATGTATATTTTCAAGTTGTACGCATTCAATAAAATGATGTTAATATTTTTTATATTTTTGGTAAAATTTATAAAGTATAACTATTTTCTTCGAAGAAAAAAATACTCGGATCTATTACCAAGGTTCGCTGAAGTAAAATAAATACCCCAAACATAATAAAATAACAATGAGGTCCCTGAACCATCAAACGACCAATACTGCCGCTAGAACGAGCCGCTTGTGCGCCATTGTCAATACTCCCTTACCAAAGTCGGATGACTTTGTTGATGACAACTAGAAATTCTTCATGCACGTGCCTTTAAGGACAAACGCCCTAGACCCGAAATCGTCCTCATTGATCCAAAGCATATGGCACAAAATATCGTGTCGTGCGCGCATGGGGAGAACACACCAACCTCCACTCGCCTCCCACCAATGCTAAGAAGCACCACCAGAACAAGGACGAGGTAGGAAGAACTTATTCCATGTTGACGGTGACGCCATTGCCTCGCCACCGACAACCGAAGACCAAAACATAACCTAAAAACCCTAATAAGACAAACTATGGGTCCTCGGTAGATCGAAGCAGCTCTCCCGCACCGACCAATTCGGCGGAGAGGGCAAGGGCGCGATCCTGCAGTGGACGAGGAGGATTGGAGGCGGGGAGACTTTGACTAAACCTAAAATCGCAAAGTAAATAAAAACTTTACAAAGATACTACTAGAAAGCTAGCATGGGAGTTGTGGAAAGCGTTGATTGGTGGACTTTAGTTTTTTTCAAAAAATTCAAATTTAAAGATTCAAAAAAATCCAAGAAAAAAACATGGATGTAGATAGTGATTTATAATATGGGCATGCAAAAAATATCTGAAAAAATATTTTATATTGACCTCGAAAAAAAGAGAAACATTTAGATCTAGGCGTAAACAGTGCAATTTTGAATGGCCCTAAGTTTTCCCACAATTTGTCAAATTTGTTTTTTTGCCGTGTCTGAAATACAAAGTATTTTCTGTTGAAATTTGCACACATGTATTTCGTATTGTTGGCAACAAGAAGATATTTTAAAAATATATATATTATGCTTTTTGTGCACCATGGAGCTCGTGTTCCATAAGGCCTTGTTTTGTAGGTCGGTATTGGCAGGGGTTCTAGATTATTTTTGGGGCAGCCCTGAGATTAGGGTTGCAAACGGAACGAAAACGGCAGGAAACATGCGTTATCGTTTTCGTTTCCTCTTGTGTCACCGGAATAAAAAATGAAACGAAAAACTCCAGAAATGAACACGGAATCGGAAATCATCGAATACAAATATGGAACGGATACGGGACAGATATGATACAAAAACGGACATACACCAAAAGAAACATATAACGATAAAGAATAGCTCACAACTTTGACAAGCGACAAGTGAACATAAAGTTATACACATAATTCAAGACAAGCACATAAGTTCACCTAAACTCTAAGACACTCACTTGATTAATATGTAGACATGTATTGAGTAGACCCAACATATATTTTATGGCCCGATAAGAGCAAGGAAAATCACTAACATGAAGTACTATTTAGTATATAGGCCTGGCTAGTTATATTTCTGGAAAGTTTTCTTATTTGTTTATCCGGAATTTCCTTATCGTTTTCATTTCCGTTGGAAATGACTCCCTCGTTTCTATTTTCGTTTCCGTTCCTTTTCGCAAAATGTCGTTTCTATTTTCTATGTAGCTCTCCATTTCCTTTTTCTTCGAAATCAGATGAAAAGTTTCCTTAGGCCTTTTTCAATGGGGTGTATCTTAGCACGTTTTCATAGGAGATATTAAAACTTAAGAAACAACCATCACAATAGGGTGTATCTTAGATGGGGTTTCTTAGAGATGTTGTATTTAATGATTTTGTGCTCATGCATGTGTGTGATTGGACTAGCCAAGTTTTTGCCTATGATTGCGTGTAGGAGGTGTAGCTTAACTAAGATACAACATCACTCTCTTTCTTCATTAACTATGGTGCCACATAAGCAAATTGCCTAGGATATAGAGCTAAGATACACCCATTGTGAAAGGCCTTATAATTTTCAGCCCTACCTGAGATACCTGAAAATCCTCGCTAGGCTGTTTCACAGCCGAGGTTTAGACGGTCTTAGCCCCAAGTATCCCGTCAAAACACTTAGATACCCGTGTAAAATGAAACGCGACCCTTCCCTCGCGTTTTTAGACTCTCTCGCCGACTCCTGATTGTACAGACAGGTCACAGCTCGCCTCAGCCTCGTTTTTTCAGAGGAGGCTTGCTTCGGTATCCCCCCCCCCCCTGAGGGCAATCGAAGAGAAAAACCGGGTCTGGGTGGTTCGACGGTATGTCCCGGGTTAGTTTAGGAGCCGGTTTAGCAGTGTATATTTTTTGTATCGGTGTACGTATCCGTTTTGTATAGGGCGTGTTTAGGGGGGAAGTTTAGGTCCCACGTTCTAGTGGTGCTGTTACTCAGAACCTCTACGCAGAGTAGCGCCCTTGTGAGATTCACAGCGATCCGACCGGCGGCATAACCCTAGCAGCCGATGAGATCTCACCTCATTGCCGCTCCTCTCTCCTCTAGACACGGCGGGACCCTAAGACGCGGGACAGACCTCATCGCCGCTCCTGTCCTCTAGAAAAATTTGAGATCGGAGCACCTCCAGATCGTACGAGTCTAGATCGCAACACTTCCAGATCGGAGACGATCTGGACCTAGTACGCGTTAGAGGTGAGATCTCGTCGGCTACTAGGGTTCGGTGACGGCTCCTCCTCCTACTCCTCCGTGTTGTCGTAAGATAATTCCGACTCTCATGGTTTCTAGTGGTTGCAGATAATGGTGGATAACAGTGGTTCAAGTATGATGGAAGTAGATGACGAGTACTTGGACAGTGAGGCCGAGTCCTCTCACCACCATGGATCAGATTCCGAGTCCTCTGACCACCATGGATCAGATTCTCATGTAGATGGGCACGTCCATCCTGATGATGCATCAGACGAAAATGTGAGTGGCCTTGATTTTATGTGGTGTACTAGTAATTGCAATGAAGACAACAAAATAAATTTATGTTCATTTTCATTTGTGTTGTGTAGATTGAGTTAGAAGTTGCTAATGAGGAGAACGATTCTGAGGTATTGGACAGTGAGTACGTGAATAAGGTATGTGCATTATTGTAGGTATATATGTGGATGAAATTAGTTGCATGAAATTATAACTTACTATTATTTTCGTATTGAATTGTTCAGTTAATAGTTGGGAGTGATAAAAGTTTTGACTACTATGGTGATTCAGACTTGGAGACATGTGATAATGTTGAGGTATGTGTTTCATATTTTATGTGATATATATACCCAAGTTGTACCATTGTACTAATAACTTATGTGTTATATGTTATGGATTTGTAGGTGGTTGGGAATGTTTTTAAAGAGAAAGAATATAAGGGGGAATGTGACAAGGATATTGGACATCCAGGTGAAGAGCGGGAGAAGTATTGGAAAATAATGGATATGACTTTTGTTTCTGAACCTGCGGCATATTATTTTTACAACAGCTATGCTAAAGACCATGGATTCAGCATAAAAAAGGGCAGGTATAAGGAAAACAAAAATACATCGCATGATATACGTAAGAGGCAGTTCGTATGCTCCAGGGAAGGAAAACGTAGTAGCAAATACTTGCCTTTGGAAGGCAGAAAATACAAGCCAAGAGCAGAGTCTCGTTGTGGATGCACAGTGCAACTGGTCGTGAAGCTAGATAAATCTAAAGGTGTTTGGTGCATTGAGAAGTTTGATGACAAGCACAATCATATTTTAGCTAGACCTGATGAGGTGCATTTTCTTTGGTCTCATAGGAAGATCAAAGATTTCCAAAGAGCAGAGATATTAGCAATGGCAGCTAGTGGGATTAGAAAGCATATGATCATGAGTTCTTTCATCAGCAAGTACGGTAGATACAATCAAGTTGGATTCACGAGGAAGGATTTGTATAACATGTGTTCCAGAGAGAAAAGGAAGCTACTTTCAAGCGGCGATGCGGCCACGGCCATCGGCATTATGCAAAGCAGGAAGGAAAAGGACCCTGACTTTTTTTATGATCATCAGCTTGACGATAAGGGACGTTTGAAATGTCTCTTCTGGTGCGATTCTCAGTCACGTCAGGACTACCAAGATTATGGTAACGTTTTGGTGTTTGACAGCACCTACAAGATGAATCGATACGGTATGCCTTTTGTTCCGTTTGTCGGCCTGAACAATCACTGGAAGACTACTGTATTTGGGTGTGCCTTCATATCAAACGAGACCGAGGATACTTATGCTTGGCTGCTGAAAACATTTTTGAAAGCAATGTGTCAGAAGAGGCCACGGTCTATAATCACGGATGCGGATGCTGCGATGATGAGAGCGATACGAAGTGTATTACCAGATGTGTGGCACCATATTTGTACATGGCACATTGAAAAGAACATGTGCAATCACCTAAGTTCCAAATCATTGCCAGAGTTTCGGTCTCTATTATATTACTCCACCATGAAGGCCAAGTTTGAGGAAGGATGGCACGCATATGTGAGAAAATGGCAGACAGATAAGACAAAACCGTGGCTAAATAGAATGTACAATAAGAAGCACCTGTGGGAGGCTGCTTACCTCGCAGATGGATTTTGGTTAGGGATGAAAAGCAACCAGCGCAGTGAAAGTCTCAACTCGTCCCTTCATCTTCACCTCGATTATGGGATGACGCTTGTGGATTTAATTGTGCACTATGAAAATGCCATTGTACGTATCCGGAAAACAAAGGCGCGAGATGACTGCACGGCTTCACAGACTATGCCTGTGATTGTTACCAAATGGCAGCAAATTGAGTTAGCAATGGCCAGCACATTCACCCCAGCTAATTTTTATATTTTGCAGGATGAGCTTCGTAAGATTGAAGGCATGACGACTGTAGAAAAAAGTGTGGGAATAAGAAGATTTGGCAAGGTATCTTGTGGCATGGTCAAATAATCGACGCCATAATTTTTCTGTGGACCATACACCAAACAATCCAGCACAAAGTATATATTGCACATGCCGGAGGATGATACGTAGAGGCATTCCTTGCAAGCATATTCTGTTTGTGTTGACGGAGCTGAAATTGGTTGAACTACCAAGGTGTATTGTTCTTGCACGATTCTCAAAAAATGCCAGAAGTGGGTTACCTTCGAGGCGCACGAGCGATCTGTTTGGCTGGGGATTTGCTGGGGCAGAGGAGCGAAGTCGGTATTCCGAGCTCAGTGTGATGTCGTCTGAAGCATTACATGTAGCCTGCAATAATCCTGAGTTGTACAAACAAGTAAAGACCTTGTACCAGGAAATTATATCAAAAAAAGTGGAGTACGATGCAGGAGTACATGGTCCAAGAAATTCCATTAATACTGATGGTGGACCTTCTACAAGTGCAACTACTCCTGCTAAAGTCAACACAAAAGGTGCTCCGAAGGGAAAGAATAAAGGGAAGAGCAATGTTGTGAGTAAAAATGGTAGACCACTCGGGTATGATGAGAAAAAGCGGTTAAAGTTGTATAGCATTTGCAAAACGCCTGGACACAACAAAAATAGTGTAAAATGCAAACTCCATCACAGGTAACCACTATATTTAATTTTGGCATTAATTATTGTAATATAGTTATTTATGATTTTTGTGTTTGTAAACTGCAGGTATCTTGCAGAAATGTTAGTTCGACGTGAGCAGCAGTAACATAGTATGCTGACGAGAGGGAGCTCATCATCATGATTATCCGGAAGTGAAATAGATCATAAATAGTAGTTGAGAATTTTATCTTGTTTATGACAACGTTGTTTGGTTATCTTGATTGGTTATCTGAATAGCGGTCTGTAAGGCTTGATTAGGGCCATAATAGCGACATGTGGGTATTATGTTTCTTTATCTTGATTGGTTATCATGAAATTAAGCTGGATTGATACTGCAATCCGTTTTGAAGAAAACAATGGCTATGTATGAATGGTTGTTGCTAAAGTTTCCAAAAAAACAATGATGGAAACTTGATGTGTAAAGTTGTCGCGGCAGGAAAGCAGGGCAAAATCGTGCCGCGGCAGAAATCTGGCACCCCTCTCGCGACAGAAAAAACAGCCTTTTCTGTGCCGCGGCAGATAAAATTTGTCGTGGCAGAAAAAACATGGCATGATTCGGTTTATGTAGCGTGATTCCCCCTCTGCGTTTGTGTCCCCCTCGTCTGCTGCGTCAGCCGACGCATGTGGCGACGTACGGAGCAGGGACGGAGTGGACCCTGGCGGCCCTGGCGACGTACGGTGCGGGGACCGTGTGCTAGGCGGGAACTGGGGGGACCGAGGTGACGCGGGAGCAGACTCCCCCTAGTCCCAGCGTGGAGAGGAGGGAGGCGTCAGCACCGGGGACACCAAGTCGCGCGCAGCTCCTGGATCCGGCGACGTGTCACGCGAGGAGTCGACGCGCGGAGGTGGAACCGAAGCACCTGAGACAGAGGGGGACCGGGCAGAGGACGGCGGTCCCACAGAATCTGTCTCGGTTGTTACAGTGTTTTGGCTTGTAGCGACTGTTTCTTTAGATGCATTATTTGATGTAGTATGAGGGCTGTAGGCTCCCGATTCCGGTGCCGTCAAACTAGCAGGCATGTGAAGAGCTGGAACCTAAAGGGGATCAACAGTACAAACAATATGCAAATATGTATCATTAGTGTGCAAAATAGATCCACTGGCTGGTCATATTGCTTGCTCTGTTGAAACATGGACTAATAAACACAAAATATTGAATATGTTCACACCAGGAGTAATAAACACAAAATATTGAATATGTTCACACCAGGAGTAATAAACACAAAATATTAAGTATAAACCCAAAATATTCAGTATATTTTACAAGCATGTCATGATAACATAGGAACAAAAAAACCTGTAGGGTGGAAAACCTTCTACGGGACTAAAACCCAACCAACAAGCCATAATTCGTTCCTCAGGCTTTCATGTGCTTCGCCGCCTCAAGAACCTTGGTTCTGACACTGCAAATGTTTGAAGGGGACAGAACAACCTGAGCAACCTTCAGTCTTCTGTTATCATTCACTGTGGACTGCATTGACAAATCTAGGTAAGTATAAATATTTTTGCTACAGCTGGTCGGGTAGTGTTAGTTAAAAGAATATGCAAACCTGCGAAATTTCCCTAGTCATTTTATCGTCATCCCAGTGTTCCATACACTCCAACACAAATAAGCCACATGAATTTCTGGGACACAGGACAAGAACCAATTTTATTTTGCATGATGGATAACATGAAATATACAAGGCAAAAAAAAGTAAACTAAACTCACCCATCTCTTTGCCGAGCCAAATTATAACGTTTTATAGGCCATTTTGATACGTCAGGGTATTGTGTTTTTGTAATCATGTTAGTTTGTTTTATGTCATACGCTATTTGATATCTCTGAAAAATACAAAAATTGGTGTAATGTACACAAGTATTAAGGTAGTACATGATAAAGTTAAGAGAATAAATTACCATTGTTTTAATTATTTTCTTCGTTGTAGATAAAAAGTATAAAGAGTCTAGAACTTAAAATTCTTGTTTCGGTATGTGCATGACAAATGTCGTCCAATGCGCGTCATTTATATTTAGAGGAAAATATACCTACAGAAATTGAAGAATGTAATCAACAAAACACTTTTTAACATACAAATGATGTACGTTCTAATTACCTTATTTCGCAACAAATATTCATCCATGACTCTTCCAATTGATCCACTTTTGGACATAGTGAAGTCCATGTTATGCTTGGATTTTTTCGCTTCTTCCAAAGTTGTACCCTTCTTCACAAGGAACGTTGTTCTTAATGCACTGAAAAGGTACCGATCATGTCCCACACGAAGTGATAAATCTCTAATGTAACTGTCTATTAACTGTAACCATAAGAGGAATTAATTTTATCAGAGTGGTAACATTATTATGTATTAGCATGATATAAAATAATCATAACACGGTACAACTTACACGATCGCTAACCCACTCATGGTCCAACACATCTTTAAGCTTTAATGAATTCAACATAATTCCATTTGCATGTTGGTAAACAACTTTTTTACCATTCGATTCATCCTTACATGCGTTTTCAACCAATATCATGGCTGCTTGTATTTGCTGAGCAGTTAGGACACCTGTAACATCATCTTGGTTTACAAATAATCCTACGAAAATGGTAAAAAACTCGTTATAACTACATAAAGAAAGAAGATTGTACTAGGCTAAAACGCCACAATTATTCAGTAATAAATGGCTATGCGCCTAAACCAGCATTCCTAGTGAAACTGCATGAAAAAAGAAAGGTGACGTGTAAACTGAATCGGAGGGAGTACCTTTCTTAAGTGCACGACGTTTGGGGGACTCATATCCCACGTAACCTTCAAGTTTTATAGAAATTTTGCGCTTATGTTTCTCCAAACCTTGTTCCAACTCATTGTTAATGTCCAACTTACTATCGATGTTGTTGGAATCGTCTGACGCAGTTGCTCCATCCAGCTCTTTCCCATTTTTGCTAATTCCGTACATTTCCGATGGAAGGTCTGACACGGCTTTTGTAGAAACATCAAGCACTAACTCTGGATTGAAAGGTGTGCTGCCTATTGCGTCTTTACAAGCATCCTTATGTGCGCCATCGTCGGGCGTGGCATTACCATTCAACCCAGTGTGTTTCATTGAATCAATAGTTTCCTTAATAATCTGATCAGCATAAGCACCTGCACTCTCTTTTCCATACCAAAATTATTTTCCCGGAAAAGAGGATCCATTATTCAATGATAGGTTGTCATCTCCATTTTCAACTTCTTTGCTTTTGTACATAATGCCATTTTTATTCAACTTGACAATTAATTCCTGAAAAATTAAATGGAAATATATAATGTACTCGTAGGCTATCAGATATAAAAATAGAAACTCCCAATAGTACATGCAATAACACGGTGATTACCTGTGCATATGAGTCCATCATTTTTTTTGACGATTTTCTCCATTGTTGACTCCATCCTATTCATTGTTCGCTCCATCACTCGATCCATCACTCGCTCCATCATAGACTCCGTCAGAACCTCCTGCACGTTTTTAGCAGTTTTTTTGTTTGAATTTCCAGCTACAGCCTTCCTAGCCGAACTTGTCTTTGACTTGAGAACAGGTGCCGGTTTATTTAGCATTTGAATCCTATACTCCAACGTTATATTATCTTCAACCTGATACATACAGATTAGTAGAACTCAATGTTATTAATCAAAGTATAGGCATAAGTTTTTTAACATAACCACATGATATATATACAGATGATATTAGAAACATGGATCGTTACCAGAATAGGACCTTCACCCCGACCATGATCACAGTCCATTGTATCCCTAATCCTAGCAGCATCATCTGTCGAATTACGCATGAGTGGTCTCAAGGACAAACTTGGATTTATCCTACAAGGATCATCTACATGCTTGACCTTCTCCCAATAAACATACTGCATGTGAACCAAGTGTTGAAATGGATCGTATGGGCACCTAGAGGGGGGGGAATGGTGCTAACCAATTTTTAATACTTTTTCAATTTTAGGCTTGACACAAAGTAAATTCTATAGATATGCAACTACGCGAATTTCTCTATATGTAACGCTAACTACTAAGCACGTAAAAGAGGAGCGAGGAAACCATAGTGGAGCACGCAGAGACACAGGAATTTGTTTTACCGCAGTTCCTTCCTTGTTAAGGGAAGTACATCTGCGTTGGAGGGGTGGGCGGTTCTAAGACCACCACGCCACAATAGGCCTCACCCTATTCTCCGATGGATCTCGCCACGAGAGTCCTGATCCACCTTCTCCACTATTGGATCCCTTTGAGGCGGGAACCGGTGCCTTTTACAACACTATCGGGGCACACACCCACAACTGAATTGGGGGCTCCCGAGATGACAACAAGCTGCCACAAGAACAAGGTTTATCAATATAAACAAAAACAAGGATCTAGGTATTTGCAAGAAATACTAGATCGGGGGTTCTCCAAATGAATGGAGAGGAGATGAAGCGCTTGATTGTTGATGATGAAGATCGAGTTCTCCTCCTTCGATTCCCCAAGGGATGGGGCCTTTGGGTGGATCTAGGTGGAGCACTCTTGGATAAAGCTTTCAGATCTGATCTGGTCTTTTTCGAGATGAATTAAGCGTTCTGGCAGGAGGGGAAGGCTGGCTTAAATACCCCCCCTCCCCAGATCTGGTCGTTGCACAACTTTGGGGGCGGATAATCCGCCCCCACTTGGGGCGGATAATCCGCACCCCTGGGAAAACTCCGCCCCAAGGGCGGATTCTCCAGGGGAAACTCCGCCCCCTCTCTGGGGCTTGCGCCTTGGTGAAGCTTGGTGAAGATCTTGGGGGGCGGATAATCCGGCCCCCCTGAGGGGCGGATTATCCGGCCAAGCCGGAAAGTCCGGCCAAAACTCCGCCCCCTCTCTGGGGCTTGCGCCTTCGCGATGAGCAGGGGGGCGGATTATCCGGCGGGGCCGGAAAATCCGGCCAAAATTCCGCCCCCTTCTGGGGCTTGCGCCAACTTGGGAAGAGGGAGGGGCGGATTATCCGCCCCTGGTGGGGGCGGATTATCCGCCCCCCAAAAACAGAATCCTTTCCCTTTTTCTCATAGGTGGCTGCAACACTTCAACACACATTAAATAATCCTTGATATTGTTATCTAACACACAAAACACTAGGGATTATAAAATGTTCTTTCAATCTCCCCCTTTTTGGTGTTTGATGACAATATTAGGATTTGCAATAAAACCGGCAAAATCCACCTTAAATAATGAAAGACGCTCCCCCTAGATGTGTGCATATTTAAGATTTGCATTTGAATACAAATATACACATTAGGGAGAACACTACTTTAAGGATTGGGAAATAAGGTCATACCACCGGGATGAGAATATAGCCAAAGCATACATAGATAATCCCATGAATCCATATGCCATCAAATATGCTCCATAATTCCAGAATTCCATGGGGTCCATGATAGATAAATCCAGAATTCCATGAATACCAAACATAGTACCAAACTGTGGAGTACGACATAGTCTTACATAAACAAACACAAATAGCAACTGAGTTCACGCTAGAAAAGGCACAAGCAAGCAAATAAAAACGACTAAAATCGAAAAGCTTGTGCCCAACCCTTGCAAATCCACGAGACCTAATAGAACTACTTCTCCCCCTTTGGCATCGAAACGCCAAAAAGGAAGAAGAGCGATGCTAACGCCCCTGGAGATCACTCCTCCTCACTTGGGTTGAGAGCATCAAACTGAGATGGTACTACACACACAAATTTGCAAGAATCAAATCAATCAAAAGCCAAATTTGAGTGTGTTTTCCATAAGAACAAGAGATATGCAAGAAAATCCAACGGGACCCATGAAAAACCAACTCTTCTCAAGGAAGAGGGCGGTGGCCGAAGCCACCATGTTGGAGCGCATGGCAGCGAAGATGTATCTTGAGTTCAAAACCAATGCTCATCGATGACCCACATATCACAAAATGATATTAAGGGAAATGATTTTACTTGCTTTTGGCATTATGGGGGGAGGGTTAGCCCAATCAATTAGGACCACACTCCCCCTATGTCTATGCTCGCATCTAAACCAAATACATGAATAAGAGCAAGTGAGTGTGCAAGGGTAGTCAAGCCAAGCTCCTTGAATCTATGATATTTAGCTCATTCCTCAAATAACAAAATCTTGCTTCATCAAGAGGCTTCGTGAAAATATCAGCAAGTTGGTTCTTCGTGCTCACAAAGGATAGAGCAATATCTCCACGAGCAACATGATCCCGAATAAAGTGGTTGCGAATCTCTATATATTTTGTTCTTGTATGCTGCACAGGATTGTACGCAATTTTGATAGCACTTTCATTGTCACATAATAGAGGAACTTTGTCACAATTGACACCATATTCCTTTAAAGTTTGCCTCATCCATAACAATTGAGTACAAGCACTTGCAGCAGCAACATATTCAGCTTCGGCGGTTGAGAGTGAAATACAATTCTGTTTCTTTGATGACCAACACACTAGAGACCTGCCCAAGAATTGGCATGCACCAGAGGTTGATTTCCTATCATTTTTGTCACCAGCCCAATCTGAATCAGTGTAACCACATAGAGAGAAACTTGAACCCTTGGGATACCATAACCCAAAATTTAGGGAATGAAACAAATATCGGAAGATTCGCTTGATTGCCACTAAGTGGCTTTCTTTAGGAGCGGCTTGGTACCTTGCACACACTCCTACACTTAACACGATATCGGGCCTAGATGCGCAAAGGTAAAGGAGAGAGCCAATCATGGATCGGTATACCTTTTGATCCACGTATTTACCCTTGGGATTGAGCTCAAGATGACACTTTGTTTGCATTGGGGTAGCAACGCCATTGAGATCCGTCATCTTGAACCTTTTGAGCATCTCTTGGATGTACTTAGCTTGATTAATAAAGGTTCCCTCTCTAAGTTGTTTGATCTCAAATCCAAGAAAGAACCTGAGCTCACCCATCATGGACATCTCAAACCTGTCAGTCATAAGCTTCGAAAATTCATCGTTAAAAACTTGGTTAGTAGAGCCAAAAATAATGTCATCTACATAAAGTTGGCATACAAAAATCTCCCCATTAACCTTCTTAGTAAAAAGAGTGGGATCGATTTGCCCAACTTCGAATCCACGGTCTAGCAAAAGCTCTTTAAGGTGCTCATACCACGCACGTGGGGCTTGTTTAAGGCCATAGAGCGCCTTATCGAGTTTGTAGACATGGTTCGGAGATTTGGGGTCCTCAAACCCCGGGGGATGCTTGACGTATACTAACTCATGTAGAGGACCATTAAGGAAAGCGCTCTTAACATCCATTTGTTGTAATTTAAAATTATGATGGGCTGCATATGCAAGAAGGATATGGATGGACTCAAGGCGAGCCACTGGAGCGTAGGTCTCGCCAAAATCAATTCCTTCCACTTGAGAGAATCCTTGAGCCACGAGTCGTGCTTTATTCCTCACAACAATGCCATTTTCATCCTGTTTGTTCTTGAAGATCCACTTGGTGCCGATAACATTGCGGCAATCCTTTGGTTTTTCTACGAGCTTCCAAACTTTGTTGCGTTCGAAGTTATTTAATTCTTCATGCATTGCAACAACGCAATCGGGGTCTTCAAGAGCATCAAAAACATTCTTCGATTCAACCATGGAAATGTGAGCTTGATGATCACAGAAGCTAGCAAGTTCTCTTCTAGTGGATACCCTTCGTCGTAGATCACCAACAACCTTGTCAAGAGTGTGACCTCTTAGTTCAAGGTTCCGATCAGCACGAGCCTTGCAACGAGCCTCAATGTCCTTATTGTTTCTAGGAGGAGTTGATACAATAGTTGTATCCTTGTCTTGATTACTGCCCTGCCCTTGACCTTGGTCTTCGTTAACGCCAGAAGATTGTTGCTGAACATTTTATTCAGGCCTGTATAATCCGCCCCTTGGAGGGTCCGGACTATCCGACCTGGGAGGTGAAGTACCAGAACCATCTTCCTGAGAATGCCTGACGGGAGTTGGAGACCCAGGGCCGGATAATCCGCCCCTGGGGGCCGGAGAATCCGGCCTGGGAGCTTCAGAGTTGTTGACTTCTCCTTCGGATCCTCTGGAACGAGTTGGAGTGCCAGGGGCGGATTGTCCGCCCCTTGGAGGGAGCGGATAGTCCAGCCTGGGACTACCAACTTGTCCAGGGGACAGATGATCTTCAGCAGATTGTGGTGTTGGTGCAGGATTGTCTCCAACAGTAGGAGCTTGTTGATCTTGTGTAGATGAGGGCTCCACATGTGTGGAGCATTGTCCTTCCCGATCCGCCACAAGGGGTTCCTCAATGGGGGCGGAAAAATCCCACGCCCATTCTTCTTATGGCATCTTGGGGTATTTCAACATATGCATCACAAACATCAACTTGCCCTACAAAGGAGCCATTATTTTCATCGAACTCCACACTACAAGATTCTACAACAATCCCAGTGAGCTTGTTGTAGACTCTATAAGTGTGGGATTCGGCACCGTAACCAACAAAAATACCTTCTAAAGCCTTGGATTCAAATTTTGACAAACGGACACCTTTAATAAGAAAGAAACACTTACACCCGAATACCCTGAAGTATGAGATGTTGGGTTTGTTACCGGTAAGTATTTCATATGGGGTCTTGTCCAAGATCTTCCGAAGGTAGAGCCGGTTTGATGAGTGACAAGCAGTGGATATGGATTCAGCCCAAAAATTATAAGGAGACTTGAATTCAGCTAGCATAGATCTTGCCATATCCATCAAAGTCTGGTTCTTCCTCTCGGCTACACCATTTTGTTGAGGGGTGTACGCAGCGGAATATTGGTGTCTAATCCCCTCTTCGCTAATAAACTCGTTTAAAGTGTAGTTCTTGAATTCTGAGCCGTTGTCACTTCTAATTGCCAAGATAGGAACATTGTGTTGACGTTGAACTTCATTGGCAAAGTCGATGACAGTTTGTTGAGTCTCACTTTTCAGCTTGAAGAAATATACCCATGTATATCTTGAGTAATCATCGACAATGACCAAGCAATATTTCTTCCCACCAAGACTTGCATGAGAAGGAGGACCAAATAAATCCACATGAAGTAATTCCAAGATTCTCTTTGATGACACAATAGTCTTCCTCTTGTGGGGAGAGTCATGCATTTTTCCTTCAACACAAGCCCTGCAAACACGATCTTTGGCAAAAGAGACATTGTCTTTTAGTCCAAGGATGTGGCCACCCTTATGGAGACTTTGCAAAGTTCTCATGTTGACATGGGCTAAACGGCGATGCCATAGCCAGCCCACGTCGGCCTTTCCGAATAGACACATCGGACCCGAAGTGGTTTTCCCTGAGAAGTCCACCACATACAGGTCATTTTCGACGTATCCAACGAACGCGACCTTTAGAGACTTGCTCCACAAGAGTACCACCAAATCATCATCGATAAAAATAGCAAAACCCATATTGCCAAGGGCACGAACAGAAAGAAGGTTGTAACCAAGGGTCTCAACAAGCATGACGTCCACGAGAGAGATATCGTGGGCAACCACAACCTTGCCAAGACCCAATACCTGAGATTTTGACTTATCACCATAGGAGACTGTGATATTATCATGATTTGGACGCATCTCCGTGATGATCTCCTTGCTTCCAGTCATATGACTAGTGCAGCCACTATCCAGCACCCATTTCGACCCACCGGAAGCATAGCCCTGCAAGAAAATTACTTCTTGGTTTTAGGTACCCATTTTTCAATGGGTCCTTTCATGTTAGTAACAAGGGTCTTTGGGACCCAAATAGACCAAGCAATATATTCATCAAAAGGACCAACATAATAAGCATAAACATCGCCATAGTCATCACAAAAGAGTTCATAATTCGGATTGTGAGACCCTGCAAAACCAATATTATTAGTCTTGTCTTTTGTGACAATCTTCTCAACAGTGCTTGTCTTTAATTGCACATTCTTGGTCTTGTTCTTCTTGGTTTTCTTCTTCTTGGACTTGGTGACATACCCAAGTCCCTCTTTACCATGATTTTGTTGGAATTATGCCCTAGAGGCAATAATAAAGATGTTATTATTATAATTCTTGTTCATGATAAAGTTTATATTCCATGCTAGAATTGTATTAAGCGGAAACATTAATACTTGTGTGGTTTGTGAGCAACACCGTGTCCCTGGTACGCCTCTAAGGACTAGCTCATTGATCAATGATGGTTAAGGTTTCCTAACCATAGACATGAGTTGTCAATTGATAATGAGATCATATCATTGGGAGAATGATATGATGGACAGACCCAAACTAAGCGAAGCAATTAGATCGTTTCATCGTGTTCATCTTTGCGAAGCTTTTCCTATGTCAAATATTGTATTCCTTAGACCATGAGATAATGCAACTCCCTGGTACCGGAAGAAAGCTTTGAGGTCATCAAACGTCATCCTATGAGAGGGTGATCATAAAGGTGTCTCTCAGGTGATCGGAAAGTATCTGTTGGGTTGTATGTATCGAGATGGAATTTATCCCTCCCAAGTCGGAGAGATATACTTCGGGCCCACTCGGTAATCGATATCAACACCGCTTGCAAGCATGTGGTTAAGGAGTTAATCACAAAGTGATATCGGATTACGGAACGAGTAAAGTACTTGCTGTGAACGAGATTGAACTAGGTATGACGGTACCGACGATCGAATCTCGGGCAAGTAAAATATCGCGAGACGAAGGGAATATATATATGGGATTGATTGAATCCTGGCATCGTGGTTCATCCGATATGATCATCGATGAATGTGTGGGAGTCAATATGGGTGCCCAGACCCCGCTGTTGATTATTGATAGAAGATCATGTCTGCATATTCTCGAACCCGCAGGGTCACACACTTAACGTGTCTCGACACTAGGATAGATTGGATAATTGGTTTATGAATTTTTGTTTGGAGTCTCGGATGGGATCCGGGATATCACGAGAGGTTCCAGAATGGTCCGGAGAATAAGATTCATATAAGGCAGTGCAGTTTTTGGAGTTCGGAATTGTTCCGGGTTAATCGGTATTGTACCGGAAGCTTCTAGAACCTTCCGGAAGGGGACCAACGTGCCCCCACCTTCCGGGAGGGGGCATGGGCCTATGAGGGAGTGTCCTGGCCGCATTGGGCCAGGGGCACAAGGCCCCATAGGGCCCAGCCGATCCTAGAGAGTTTAAAAATTGTTTAAACTAGAGATAGGGTTTCTAGAAGAGGGGAGAGTCCATGCCCCCCACTCCTTATCCTTTGGGCTTGGGGGAGGGGTTAGGGCTGCGCCCCCCCCTCTATATAAAGAGGGGTGGGGGCGCACCAACCCCCCACACCTTCCCCTCCAACCCTAGCCGCCCTGCTGCCCTTCCTCTCTCCCTCCCGACTGCTTGTACGCGAAGCCCTGCTGCAGAAATTCTCCACCATATACACCACGCCGTCGTGTTGTAGATCCAATCCATCTCTCCACCATACTTGCTGGTCCGAGGAAGGAGGAGACGTCGAGGTGCTGCACGTGTGCATCTCACGGAGGCACCGCCACTTGTGGTGCTAGATCGGATCGGATCGCGAGGAGGAGAAGCGAGTACGACTACATCACCCACGTTCCGACGAACGTTCCGCTGTGCGAATCTTCAAGGGTATGAAGATCTAATCCAATCTCTCTCGTTGATTGCATCTCCTAGATTAGATCTTGGCTTTCCCTCTGTTCGCATCCGTAGAAAATTTTGATTTACTATGCCGCGAAACCCTTCAGTGGTATCAGAGCTAGATCTATGCGTAGATGTGTTTCACGAGTAGAACGCAACATGGTTGTTGCGGGCGTTGATGTTTTATGTTGCAAGCCTCTTGTTTGTGTTCTTCTTATGACGCGGGATAGTGAGATTGAAGCGGTCCAGGCCAACCTTACGCGACATCGTTCGCGAGACCGGCTCCGCACTTGACGTGTGGCTTGTTCCACACATGCGGCTGGTGGATGTCAGTTTCTCTCACTATAGTTGTCATGGGATTAACACCGGAGTTTGGCAACCATAATATCACCGTTGTGGCTTTCCGTAGGTAAGAATCGTTCTTAGCATCTACTCCCATAAGCCACGTAAAACATGCAACAACAAAGTAGAGGCGTCTAACTTGTTTTTGCAGGGAGTGTTTTCTGTGATATGGTATGGCCCAAGATGTGATGTGTATATTGTATGCGATGATCATGTTTTGTAATGTTTCACGACTTGCATGTCGATGAGTACACAACCGGCAGGAGCCATATGGTTGTCTTTATAATTGTGTATGACCTGTGTGTCAACTTCTTATACACCATGTAATAGTTTCACTTTATCGCTAAGTAGTTAGCAATAGTTGTAGTTGCTATTCGTGGTGGAGGCAATCATGGTGGAGTGATGGAGATCATGCCGGAACGCACAAGATGGAGATCATTGCGCGAAGATTGGCTATACCATGTCACATAAAGTTATATGCATGTGATGTTTATCCTTTATGTATCTTATTATGCTTAGATCGCGACGGTAGCATTATAAGATGATTCCTCACTTAAAGATCAAGATAAAAACTGTGTTCTCCCCAAGTATGCATCGTTGCGAAAGTTCGTCGTGTCCAAGCATCACGTGATGATCGGGTGCTATAGACTCTACGCTCACATACAACGGGTGCAAGCCAGTTTTGCACACGCGGAAATACTTGGGTCTAGCTTGACGAGCCTAGCATGTACAGACATGGCCTCGGAACACAAGAACCGAAAGGTTAAGCATGAGTCATATGAGTGATATGATCGACACTTTGTTGTCCACCATTGAAACCACATCTCTTCTCGTGATGATCGGATTAGGTGTGGTGAATTTGGATCGTGTTCACTAAACAACTTGAGGGATGTTGAATTTAGTGGGAGTTCATCTAGTAATTTGATTAAATTGAACTATTTATCATGAACATAGTCTAAATTGTACTTGCAAATACTGTAGATCACATGGCCAAGTCCAACTTCAACTTCAACGTTTTTGCTGAGAAGGAAAAGCTTAGAAACAATGGGTCTAACTTCACCAATTGGTTCCGCAATCTAAGAATCATTCTGTCTGGCGGACAAAAGGACTATGTCCTTGGGAAAGCGTTAGGTGACCCCCCTGCTGCAACTGCGTCGGCTGATGAGAAAGCTATCTATCAGTCGCGCAAAGATGATTATGGTGTGATTAAGAGCACCATGTTGTTTGCTATGGAACCAGAGCTTCAAAATCGTTTTGAAGAGTATCCCGGGCCCTTCGAGATTCTCGAGGAGCTGAAAACCATGTTTCAGACTCAGGCCCGTTCTGAGAGATATGAGATCTCCGAGAAGTTCTTTAACTGCAATATGGAGGAAGGGAGTTCCGTTAGTGAGCACGCCATAAAGATGTCGGGCTACACTCAACGTCTTGAGAAACTGGAATGCACGATTCCAGAGGAGCTCAAGATTGACAGGGTTCTGCAATCACTCCCTCCCAGCTACAAAAGTTTTGTAGTGACTCATAATCAGATTGGTTCCACTGATACGATCACCAAGCTCTTCGCAAAGCTGAAGGCTGCAGAGGTGGACATCAAGAAGGATAATCATGTGTTGATGGTCAACAAGCCCTCCTTTAAGAAAGGTAAGGGAGCAAAGAAACCCTTCAAGAAGGGCGGCGGCAAGCGCAATGCCCCTGCTGAGAAGAAGCTCAAGTCTGGTCCTAAGCCCGACACTGAGTGCTTCTATTGCAAGGACAAGGGTCACTGGAAGCGCAACTGTCCGAAGTACTTAGCGGACAAGAAGGCTGGCACCATCAAAGGTATATTTGATATACATGTTATTGATGTTTTCCTTACTAGCCCTCGTTGTAGTGCCTGGGTATTTGATACCGGTTCAGTTGCTAATATTTGTAACTCGAAACAGGAGCTACGGAATAGACGACGGCTTGCGAGGGATGAGGTGACGATGCGCGTTGGCAACGGATCAAGAGTTGATGTGATGGCCGTCGGCACGCTCTCCTTAGTTTTACCTTCGGGATTAGTTTTAAACCTTAATAAGTGTTATTATGTGCCTGCGTTGAGCATGAACATTATTTCTGGATCGTGTTTATTGCAAGATGGTTATTCATTTAAATCGGAGAATAATGGTTGTTCTATTTATATGAGTAACATCTTTTATGGTCATGCACCTCTTGTGAATGGTTTATTTCTTCTAAATCTCGAAAGGGATGAAACACACATCCATAACATTGAGGCTAAGAGATGCAAAGTAGATAGTGATAATACTACTTATTTGTGGCACTGTCGTCTAGGTCATATTGGTGTAAAGCGCATGAAGAAACTCCATTCTGATGGACTTTTGGAGTCTCTTGATTTTGAATCATTTGACACATGCGAACCATGCCTCATGGGCAAGATGATCAAAACCCCGTTCTCCGGTATGATGGAGCGAGCAACGGACTTGTTGGAAATCATACATACCGATGTATGCGGACCGATGAGTGTTTCGACGCGCGGTGGATAT
Source organism: Avena sativa (assembly GCA_916181665.1). Classification (NCBI taxonomy): domain Eukaryota; kingdom Viridiplantae; phylum Streptophyta; class Magnoliopsida; order Poales; family Poaceae; genus Avena; species Avena sativa. The sequence continues at coordinate 142,083,871 of OV702285.1, read as the reverse complement.
CGCTATTTCCTCACTTTTACCGATGACTTAAGTAGATATGGGTATATCTATTTAATGAAACATAAATCTGAAACATTTGAAAAGTTCAAGGAATTTCAGAATGAAGTGGAGAACCATCGTAACAGAAAGATTAAGTTTCTACGATCCGATCGTGGAGGTGAATATTTGAGTTATGATTTTCTCACGCATCTTAAAGCAAGTGGAATCGTTTCACAACTCACGCCACCCGGAACACCACAGCGCAATGGTGTGTCTGAACGCCGGAATCGAACCCTATTAGATATGGTCCGATCAATGATGTCTCTTACTGATTTGCCGTTATCATTTTGGGGTTATGCATTAGAAACCGCTGCATTCACTTTAAATAGGGCTCCATCTAAATCCGTTGAGACGACACCGTATGAACTGTGGTTTGGTGCTAAACCTAAGTTGTCGTTTCTTAAAGTTTGGGGATGCGAAGCTTACGTCAAGAAGTTGATGCCGGACAAGCTCGAACCCAAAGCGGAGAAATGCGTCTTCATAGGATACCCTAAGGAAACTATTGGGTATACCTTCTATCACAGAACCGAAGGCAAAGTGTTTGTCGCAAAGAACGGTTCCTTTCTTGAGAAGGAGTTTCTCTCGAAAGAAGTGAGTGGGAGGAAAGTAGAGCTAGACGAGGTTATTGAACCTTCTCTTGAATTGGAGAGTAGCGCAACACCTGAAATTGTTCCAGTGCCGCCTGCACCAACAATAGAGGAAGCTAATGACAAGGATCATGAAGCTTCGGACGATGCTGCTACTGAACGTCGCAGGTCGACAAGGTCGCGTGCCCCTCCTGAGTGGTACGGCAACCCTGTCTTGACTGTCTTGTTGGTAGAAGACAGTGAACCTACGAACTATGAGGAAGCGATGATGAGCCCAGACTCTGAGAAATGGCTGGAAGCCATGAAATCCGAATTGGGATCCATGAGGGAAAACCAAGTATGGACTTTGGTGGATCCTCCTAGGGACCGAAAGGCCGTTGAGTGCAAATGGATATTCAAGAAGAAAACGGACGCGGATGGTAATGTTACCGTCTATAAAGCACGGCTTGTCGCAAAAGGTTTTCGACAAGTTCAAGGTGTTGACTACGATGAGACTTTCTCTCCCGTAGCGATGTTTAAGTCCATTCGGATTTTATTAGCAATTGCTGTGTTTCATGATTATGAAATATGGCAGATGGATGTCAAGACTGCTTTCCTCAATGGGAACATTGATGAAGAGTTGTATATGATGCAACCCGAAGGTTTTGTCGATCCTAAGGATGCTAGTAAAGTATGCAAACTTCAGCGTTCCATTTATGGACTGAAGCAAGCATCTCGGAGTTGGAACCTTCATTTTGATCAAGTGATCAAGAGTTTTGGATTTGTTCCAAATTGCTACGAAGCTTGTATCTACAAGAAAGTGAGTGGGAGCTCGGTGACGTTTCTGGTACTGTATGTGGATGACATATTGATTATCGGAAATGACATCAACATGCTTAACGATGTGAAGAGTTATTTGAACAAGTGTTTTTCAATGAAAGACCTAGGTGAAGCTGCTTATATATTGGGCATCAAAATCTATAGAGATAGACAAAGACGCCTGATAGCTTTAAGCCAGAGTACATACCTAGACAAAGTTCTGAAAAGGTTCAGAATGGATAAGGCAAAGAAAGGTTCAGTAACTATGTTGTCAGGTAAGATATTGAGCAAGGCTTAGTGTCCAGCTACGGTAAATGATAGGGAAGCTATGAGCAAAGTGCCTTATGCCTCGGCCATAGGTTCCATCATGTATGCCATGCTGTGTACTAGACCGAATGTGTCCAATGCTCTTAGTTTGACGAGCAGATATCAAAGTGATCCAGGAGTGGAACACTGGACAGCCGTGAAGAACATCCTAAAGTACCTAAATAGAACTAAAGAAATGTTCTTAGTCTATGGGGGTGATGAACAGCTTGTCGTAAAAGGTTACATCGATGCTAGTTTCGACACCGACAAGGATGATTCCAAATCTCAGACAGGATACGTTTATATTTTGAATGGAGGAGCTGTGAGCTAGAGAAGCTGCAAGCAAAGCGTGATCGCGGGATCTACAGTGGAAGCGGAATACATGGCTGCTGCAGAAGCGTCAAGTGAAGGAGTTTGGATCAGAAACTTCATCACTGAGCTTGGCGTGGTTCCAAGTGCATTGGACCCACTGGAGATATTGTGTGACAACACTGGCGCCATAGAACTCGCTAAGGAACCAAGATATCATCCAAAGACCAAGCATATCAACCGCAAGTTTCATATAATCCGAGATTATATAGCAGATGGAGATCTGAAGATTAGCAAAGTACATACGGATCTGAATGTCGCAGATCCATTGACTAAACCTCTTCCACGTGTAAAACATGATCAACACCTCAGTGCCATGGGTGTGAGATTGTTGCCAGATGTAAACTAGATTATTGACTCTAGTGCAAGTGGGAGACTGTTGGAATTATGCCCTAGAGGCAATAATAAAGATGTTATTATTATAATTCTTGTTCATGATAAAGTTTATATTCCATGCTAGAATTGTATTAAGCGGAAACATTAATACTTGTGTGGTTTGTGAACAACACCGTGTCCCTGGTACGCCTCTAAGGACTAGCTCATTGATCAATGATGGTTAAGGTTTCCTAACCATATACATGAGTTGTCAATTGATAATGAGATCATATCATTGGGAGAATGATATGATGGACAGACCCAAACTAAGCGAAGCAATTAGATCATTTCATCGTGTTCATCTTTGCGAAGCTTTTCCTATGTCAAATATTGTATTCCTTAGACCATGAGATAATGCAACTCCCTGGTACCGGAAGAAAGCTTTGAGGTCATCAAACGTCATCCTATGAGAGGGTGATCATAAAGGTGTCTCTCAGGTGATCGGAAAGTATCTGTTGGGTTGTATGTATCGAGATGGAATTTGTCCCTCCCAAGTCGGAGAGATATACTTCGGGCCCACTCGGTAATCGATATCAACACCGCTTGCAAGCATGTGGTTAAGGAGTTAATCACAAAGTGATATCGGATTACGGAACGAGTAAAGTACTTGCTGTGAACGAGATTGAACTAGGTATGACGGTACCGACGATCGAATCTCGGGCAAGTAAAATATCGCGAGACGAAGGGAATATATATATGGGATTGATTGAATCCTGGCATCGTGGTTCATCCGATATGATCATCGATGAATGTGTGAGAGTCAATATGGGTGCCCAGACCCCGCTGTTGATTATTGATAGAAGATCATGTCTGCATATTCTCGAACCCGCAGGGTCACACACTTAACGTGTCTCGACGCTAGGATAGATTGGATAATTGGTTTATGAATTTTTGTTCGGAGTCTCGGATGGGATCCGGGATATCACGAGAGGTTCCGGAATGGTCCGGAGAATAAGATCCATATAAGGCAGTGCAGTTTTTGGAGTTCGGAATTGTTCCGGGTTAATCGGTATTGTACCGGAAGCTTCTAGAACCTTCCGGAAGGGGACCAACATGGCCCCACCTTCCGGGAGGGGGCATGGGCCTATGAGGGAGTGTCCTGGCCGCATTGGGCCAGGGGCACAAGGCCCCATAGGGCCCAGCCGATCCTAGAGAGTTTAAATCGTTTAAACTAGAGATAGGGTTTCTAGAAGAGGGGAGAGTCCATGCCCCCCACTCCTTATCCTTTGGGCTTGGGGGAGGGGCTAGGGCTGCGCCCCCCCTCTATATAAAGAGGGGTGGGGGCGCACCAACCCCCCACACCTTCCCCTCCAACCCTAGCCGCCCTGCTGCCCTTCCTCTCTCCCTCCCGACTGCTTGTAGGCGAAGCCCTGCTGCAGAAATTCTCCACCATATACACCACGCCGTCGTGTTGTAGATCCAATCCATCTCTCCACCATACTTGCTGGTCCGAGGAAGGAGGAGACGTCGAGGTGCTGCACGTGTGCATCTCACGGAGGCACCGCCACTTGTGGTGCTAGATCGGATCGGATCGCGAGGAGGAGAAGCGAGTACGACTACATCACCCACGTTCCGACGAACGTTCCGCTGTGCGAATCTTCAAGGGTATGAAGATCTAATCCAATCTCTCTCGTTGATTGCATCTCCTAGATTAGATCTTGGCTTTCCCTCTGTTCGCATCCGTAGAAAATTTTGATTTACTATGCCGCGAAACCCTTCATATTTGACCTTTGCTTGCCAAGGACTTCATCAAGCACACCTTTGTCCTTTGTAGTGATGTCCTTGATCACTTCTTTTTCCACACTAGCATTTTTCTTGTTACTATATGTTGAGTTGGACAAGCTAGGAGTATCATATTTGGCCAATCGACTTTGAAGCTGATCATGTGACTCATTGAGAATAGAGAACTCGTTTTTCAACGCCTTATGAGCATTGTCAAGTTTCTCCAATTCCTCGGAGAGTCTATCATGAGTAGCCCCAAAGTCAATCCTTTCCTTCTTTAACTTCTTTGCTTTGGTGACAGCATTGTCACGTTCCTTAACAAGTTTAGTAACAATTTCTTCATGTGACTCTTCCATAGACTCGAGCCTCTCTTCAAGAGAGACCCGAGCTTCTTCTTCTTCTTCAAGAGCATTTTTTAGGGATGCAATTTCCATTGCATCCTCCCTTTCAATTCTGCCCTTTTCTTCGAGGAGTGCTTCGTTTTGAGCCAGCTGATCCATGAGAGCTTCAAAACGAACTTTGTGCTCACCTTGCAAGTTAGTGTAGAAATAATCCAAAGCAATAATCTCTTCTTTAACCTTAAGACTAGTAGGATCATCCAAGTCTATCATAGTCTTGGGTAAAGAAGAGTTAGAAGAAGTTACCTCAGAGCTTCGTGCCATGAGGCAAGTAGCATTCTTGTTGATGATGTTTTCGTTCGGAGAGTCGAAGAGAGATGTTGATGTAGATGTGGTGGCTATAGCAGCCACCTCTTGAGAGCTATCGTCCTCGTCCTCATCTTCACTCCCCGATGAATATTCTTCTTGAGCCACTAGAACAATCTTTGGTTGCTTCTTGAAAGGAGCATTCTTCTTTACAAACTGTTTCTTACGTGGAGCTTTTGATTTGTCCTTGAAAATGAGTCTTCCTCCATTATCCTCTCTACTTTGATATGGACACTCAGCTACGAAGTGCAGCCGGTCACTACAATTAAAGCATGCTCTCAGCTTGGGACCATTTTCTTTTCTTCCATAGGCTCCACTCTTGCGATCTAGTTCAACTTTAGCCTTGGCTGGATCTTTCCAAAAGTTTCTTGCATAAAGAGCCAAGTATTGTCCGTGGATCCTTTTTATATCTTCGGGACAGTCCAGACCTTCTACCGCATATTCATCATGATCAATCACACTAGTCTTCAAGGACATGTTGACCCCCTTTTGCATCCCCATAGCTCGAGCACGAGCATCTTCGGCATTCTTGGCAGCCACTTTGAAGGCGGCCATTTCTTGCATTACCTCATTGGATGACATGAGGTGATAGTTATGCCTACCTTGGAGACTTTTCAAATCTGTGGGCTCAAATGGCATAAGAGCACTAACATACTTGCGCTTGATCCAAGCATCATCAACATGAGCTGCACCGTGGTTTCTGAAGGTTGTGGCTATTGCCTTGAGCCTCCTATACATGTCCTCGTGGTCTTCTCCATCCAGCATATAAAATCCTTCAGCTTCATTTCTCAAGGCATCATATCTATTCCTTCTCATACTTTCATTTCCGATGAAGAGCTCGGTGAGGGCATCCCAAGCTTCTTTAGCTGTGCTAAGATGCTGAATGTGTGGCATGTCTTTGTCACCCACACCAAGCTGTATCATGTGTATAGCTGTAGCGTTGAGTTGGCTATCGACCAGTTCTCTTCTTGTGAGATTGTTGGGGTTTCCAACATGAAGACCATTTTCGATGATCTTCCACAACTCTATGGAGGAACTGCACACATGAGATTTCATCAAAAATTGCCATTGAGAAAAAGTAGATGCTGAAAGTTTGGGTGGATCACCCCTATTATGTATATGTGGGTGAGGGATAGGCGGATCAGGGGAATACACATGAGAAACCTCATTGTATCCATCCTTACCGCTATCCCTTTTCGAGGAGGAGCTCTTGCTAGTATCATCACCAACCACTCCGTTATCTTTGGAAACAGTTTTACCCGTTTCCTTGGATTGCGGAGTTGTATCCTCCGAGTTAGATGGAGGTGATGCTGCGGATGTGGAGAGACGCATTATCAATTGACGCATCTCTTCCATCTTAGCCTCCATTGAAATCACCAAGGTTGTTTCCAACATCTTGAGATCATTCATGGTGACTACTTCCGGAGCATCACTCCCATCTACCATGGAACCCATACTTCTCTTAGGCGGTTAAGCCCGAAATAAGAGCCGAGGCTCTGATACCAATTGAAATGGATCGTATGGGCACCTAGAGGGGGGGAGGTGAATAGGTGCTAACCAATTTTTAATACTTTTTCAATTTTAGGCTTGACACAAAGTAAATTCTCTAGATATGCAACTACGAGAATTTCCCTATATGTAACCCTAACTACTAAGCACGTAAAAGAGGAGCGAGGAAACCGTAGTTGAGCACGCGGAGACACAGGGATTTGTTTTACCGCAGTTCCTTCCTTGTTAAGGGAAGTACATCTGCGTTGGAGGGGTGTGCGGTTCTAAGACCACCACGCCACAATAGGCCTCACCCTATTCTCCGATGGATCTCGCCACGAGAGGCCTGATCCACCTTCTCCACTATTGGATCCCTTCGAGGCGGGAACCGGTGCCTTTTACAACACTATCGGGGCACACACCCACAACCGAATTGGGGGCTCCCGAGATGACAACGAGCTGCCACAATAACAAGGTTTATCAATATAAACAAAAACAAGGATCTAGGTATTTGCAAGAAATACTAGATCGGGGGTTCTCCAAATGAATGGAGAGGAAATGAAGCGCTTGATTGCTGATGATGAAGATCGACTTCTCCTCCTTCGATTCCCCAAGGGATGGGGCCTTTGGGTGGATCTAGGTGGAGCACTCTTGGATGAAGCTTTCAGATTTGATCTGGTCTTTTTCGAGATGAATCAAGCGTTCTGGCAGGAGGGGTAAGGCTGGCTTAAATACCCCCTCCCCAGATCTGGCCGTTGCACAACATTGGGGGCGGATTATCCGCCCCCCTGGGAAAACTCCGCCCCAAGGGCGGATTCTCCGGAGGAAACTCCGCCCCCTCTCTGGGGCTTGCGCCTTGGTGAAGCTTGGTGAAGATCTTGGGGGGCGGATAATCCGGCCCCCCTGAGGGGCGGATTATCCGGCCAAGCCGGAAAGTCCGGCCAAAACTCCGCCCCCTCTCTGGGGCCTGCGCCTTGGCGATGAGCAGGGGGCGGATTATCCGGCCTCCCTGAGGGGCGGATTATCCGGAGGGGCCGGAAAATCCGGCCAAAATTCCGCCCCCCTTCTGGGGCTTGCGCCAACTTGGGAAGAGGGAGGGGCGGATTATCCGCCCCCCAAAAACAGAATCCTTTCCCTTTTTCTCATAGGTGGCTGCAACACTTCAACACACATTAAATAATCCTTGATATTATTATCTAACACACAAAACACTAGGGATTATAAAATGTTCTTTCAAGTGTAATGTTAGTGCATCATAAAATGAGATGATCTACCATATTAAAAATAATGTTGAGAAAATATTTAATACCTGTATTAAAGACAAATTTCCCTTAGGCCACTGCCTAATTTGTTTATATCTAGTTATAAGCCTGAAGTATAGAATGATATGATCTACCATGAACTCACTCCAATTAATGGTGGACATACGGTCTAGGTCCTCCACTAGTACCCAATAATCCTTCGGTACAATCCTCTTAGTCATAGGCGCCAGGACTGTACCAAGGAGAACAAGGGCAGATTTGCGAAGGAAGTCATCGTCCGCAGCTTTACTCATGACAATATCAGCTATTAAATCTTCAATAACAATGTTGCCAGTAGTTGCGCAGAGAAAATGTGGTGGAATACAGGACTTTCCGTCTTCACCTTCCTCATCAATTATACGATTAGCAGACAGATCATAGTTTCGTAATCCATAAATGCACTCTGCATCTTATGCAGTCAATGCAAATTTGCCTTTATTAGACAGGACAAAAGTGCTAAACTCATGATCATAAATGTGAAACATGTACTGCAGCAAGACAACTCGCATCCGAATTGGTGGAATTTGCAACATACTTCGCATATTTGATTCCATAAATTTGCTACGTTGTTGACTTGTAAAATTGCCCACAAGTCTACACCGTGTTTCAACAGAGCAAGCAATATCACCATCCAGTTCCATCACGCTGCAAGAAAAATCACCATGACAAAAATAAACAAGTGTAAAGTTAGTGCATGCATGTGTTTATACTATGTAAAGGAAATTGTTGGCATATATATAATGTATATATTACAGATCAACAAAATTACAACTAGCACTAGGGATCATACTCGATTACAACTAGCACTAGGGATGTCCAGTGTAGCACTACAGTCTATACCACACCTACGACTCGGTCTAACTATTTTTGAGTTGTCCAAAAGCTACCGATGAGAGGAGGAGGAGGGCCGTGGCATTTTTTTTCCGGCGACGGCGACGGCAGAGGAGCAGAGCGGCCGAGGCTGATTCTAGACACCAGACCGCCATGTAATGGAGGAATCTGGCTACAAAGAAGATGGAACGATCAACGTAAACGTACGTGTGGTGGTGCGTGCTGGGAGATTCTTCTCCGATCGTACGTGCCATTGATTTTATTAAACCAACCACTAAACTTTAGATATAATTAGTGCGGCTAAACCCTGACCTCTCTCCTTGTAATCCCCACCACCGCTGCACCCTACCATGTTACCTTCGCCGCCATTGATTTGATTAAACCAACCCATCTCTGCACACGGCGAAGCCATACGATCATAGATCTACGTGATCATAGATCTAGGTAAACCGAGATACGGTGCATGCGATCATAGATCCATGCGATCATACCTGATGGGCCGCCGCAGTACTTCTTCCGCGCGCCGCCGTTATACGAATGGCGCACTCCGCCGAGTCTCCACAAGGTTGAGGCGGTCGCACCTCGAAGGAGTCAACTCGAAAGGCGGTTGTAAACTGGGACAGAGAAGGCGGCGGTAGGGCGACGATGTAGCCACGACGCGGTCGTGCCTATCTGACCCACCATGTCGCTGCGTGTTTGACTAAAAAAATATATGAAAACGACCCTAAAGGCCCAGTTTAGGCCGAGGTACGCAGTACATTAATTGGCAAAAAAAATCATGTAAATTTTTTTTTGACACTCTGGAGGTTGGGTTCCATACACGGGCCTAGCTCAAGCCCATTACAGGCGAACTAGACCAGAGTAGTACTGACTAGCGGCCCCAGAGGTCAGCCCGTTACAGGCGAACAATAGCAGGTGAATCAGATTTGTTTTTTGAGAGGAGCTCGAGGGTGAGCATCGAACGGGGTATATAAGCTGGTCGTCCTCGCCTCGAACTAGCGAGGTGGGACTAAAACTCCAACCCTCGTCGGCACCGCGTACAGCACGCGTACACGGGCCGATTTCCCTGCCGGCCCACCACGATGCGGCGCTGCGACGGGCACAGGAGTTGGGCAAGTGGTTAGGTTGTCTCGCTGGGCCTGGTTCTCAGGTACGTTTATTTATTTTTTCCTCTTATTTTTTTCCTCTTTCCATTTCTAATATCTGTTTCAATTCAAATCAAATTATTTCAAAACCTTTACGAAACCTTTTAAGTAGGTTTCATCTTATTTTTTACTGTATTATTTAATCCACTCAATTATAATTTTCTTGTTATTTAATATTTATTTATGATTAGGTATTTTCTCTTTTTTCAAATTAAATTTAATATGATTCAAACCTATATAATTTTTTTCAAATAATCTTTTATTCTCTACCAATAGATCCATGGTTAAACCACATCTTGTGGGCCTAAAAATGATTTTTTCCAAAATATTTGAGATTCCAATTGTGTAGCTCTAGTTCAAATTTTCCATGTTTATACCACATTTGAACAAACTTTGACTTGTGGTACAAATTGATCAAAATAGAAATTAAAGACCAACAAAGTGTTTATGTTCCCACCAAATGTCCCCATCTACCTAAACATGCTGGTGAAACAAAGGTTTCAACTATAAATTTTGTACATCCTTCACAAAATATAGCTGAATTTGAAATTTTAAAATGGAAAATGGTATTTAAAAGCATACTTGGTGACAGACACCAAAAGATGAAATGTATGCCATGCCAAGACACACCTCCCTGTCAAGTTTGAGTCAATTCTAAAAAAGTATGACATGGAGCTGGTCATGTCCTATGAAATTTGGGTACACACCCATGAGACTCACACTTGGAACCAAGAGTGAGAGAGCAAACTCATCTTTGCTTCCACAAACTCAAGGTTTATTATTTTTCATTCTAACTAGGGTACAATCTAATACCAATGGACAAGGTTTCACTATTTTTTGATTTTCTGTGATTTTATACTGCCAGGTCAAAGTCTGGTCAAATTTTGCGTCGAACACCGAGTAGCCATATGGATGAACCTAGCTGATCTACCAATAGATCCATGGTTAAACCACATCTTGTGGGCCTAAACATGATTTTTCCCAAAATATTTGAGGTTCCAATTGTGTAGCTCTAGTTCAAATTTTCCATATTTATACCATATTTGACCAAACTTTGACTTGTGGTACAAATTGAGCAAAATAGAAATTAAAGACCAACAAAGTGGTTATGTTCCCACCAAATGTCCCCATCTACCTAAACATGTTGGTGAAACAAAGGTTTCAACTATAAATTTTGTACATCCTTCACAAAATATAGATGAATTTGAAATTTTAAAATGGAAAATGGTATTTAAAAGCATACTTGGTGACATACACCAAAAGATGAAATGTATGCCATGACAAGACACACCTCCCTGCCAAGTTTGAGTCAATTCTTAGAAAGTATGACATGGAGCTGGTCATGTCCTATGAAATTTGGGTACACACCCATGAGACTCACACTTGGAACTAAGAGTGAGAGAGCAAACTCATCTTTGCTTCCACAAACTCAAGGTTTACTATTTTTCATTCTAACTAGGGTACAATCTAAGACCAATGGACAAGGTTTCACTATTTTTTGATTTTCTGTGATTTTATACTGTCAGGTCAAAGTCTGGTCAAATTTGCGTCGAACACCGAGTAGCCATATGGATGAACCTAGCTGATCTACCAATAGATCCATGGTTAAACCACATCTTGTGGGCCTAAAAATGATTTTTCCCAAAATATTTGAGGTTCCAATTGTGTACCTCTAGTTCAAATTTTCCATGTTTATACCATATTTGACCAAACTTTGACTTGTGGTACAAATTGAGCAAAATAGAAATTAAAGACCAACAAAGTGGTTATGTTCCCACCAAATGTCCCCATCTACCTAAACATGCTGGTGAAACAAAGGTTTCAACTATAAATTTTGTACATCCTTCACAAAATATAGATGAATTTGAAATTTTAAAATGGAAAATGGTATTTAAAAGCATACTTGGTGACAGACACCAAAAGATGAAATGTATGCCATGCCAAGCACCTCCCTGCCAAGTTTGAGTCAATTCTAAGAAAGTATGACATGGAGCTGGTCATGTCCTATGAAATTTGGGTACACACCCATGAGACTCACACTTGGAACCAAGAGTGAGAGAGCAAACTCATCTTTGCTTCCACAAACTCAAGGTTTATTATTTTTCATTCTAACTAGGGGACAATCTAAGACCAATGGACAAGGTTTCACTATTTTTTGATTTTCTGTGATTTTATACTGTCAGGTCAAAGTCTGGTCAAATTTTGCGTCGAACACCGAGTAGCCATATGGATGAACCTAGCTGATCTACCAATAGATCCATGGTTAAACCACAACTTGTGGGACTAAACATGATTTTTCCCAAAATATTTGAGGTTCCAATTGTGTAGCTCTAGTTCAAATTTTCCATATTTATACCATATTTGACCAAACTTTGACTTGTGGTACAAATTGAGCAAAATAGAAATTAAAGACCAACAAAGTGGTTATGTTCCCACCAAATGTCCCCATCTACCTAAACATGCTGGTGAAACAAAGGTTTCAACTATAAATTTTGTACATCCTTCGCAAAATATAGCTGACTTTGAAATTTTAAAATGGAAAATGGTATTTAAAAGCATACTTGGTGATAGACACCAAAATATGAAATGTATGCCATGCCAAGACACACCTCCATGCCAAGTTTGAGTCAATTCTGAGAAAGTATGACATGGAACTGATCATGTCCTATGAAATTTGGGTACACACCCATGAGACTCACACTTGGAACCAAGAGTGAGAGAGCAAACTCATCTTTGCTTCCACAAACTCAAGGTTTATTATTTTTCATTCTAACTAGGGTACAATCTAAGACCAATGGACAAGGTTTCACTATTTTTTGATTTTCTATGATTTTATACTGCCAGGTCAAAGTCTGGTCAAATTTTGCGTCGAACACCGAGTAGTCATATGGATGAACCTAGCTGATCTACCAATAGATCCATGGTTAAACCACATCTTGTGGTCCTAAAAATTATTTTTCCCAAAATATTTGAGGTTACAATTGTGTACCTCTAGTTCAAATTTTCCATGTTTATACCATATTTGACCAAACTTTGACTTGTGGTACAAATTGAGCAAAATAGAAATTAAAGACCAACAAAGTGGTTATGTTCCCACCAAATGTCCCCATCTACCTAAACATGCTGGTGAAACAAAGGTTTCAACTATAAATTTTGTACATCCTTCACAAAATATAGATGAATTTGAAATTTTAAAATGGAAAATGGTATTTAAAAGCATACTTGGTGACAGACACCAAAAGATGAAATGTATGCCATGCCAAGCACCTCCCTGCCAAGTTTGAGTCAATTCTAAGAAAGTATGACATGGAGCTGGTCATGTCCTATGAAATTTGGGTACACACCCATGAGACTCAGAGTTGGAACCAAGAGTGAGAGAGCAAACTAATCTTTGCTTCAAAAACTCAAGGTTTATTATTTTTATTCTAACTAGGGTACAATCTAATACCAATGGACAAGGTTTCACTATTTTTTGATTTTCTGTGATTTTATACTGCCAGGTCAAAGTCTGGTCAAATTTTGCGTCGAACACCGAGTAGCCATATGGATGAACCTAGCTGATCTACCAATAGATCCATGGTTAAACCACATCTTGTGGGCCTAAAAATGATTTTTCCCAAAATATTTGAGGTTCCAATTGTGTAGCTCTAGTTCAAATTTTCCATGTTTATACCATATTTGACCAAACTTTGACTTGTGGTACAAATTGAGCAAAATAGAAATTAAAGACCAACAAAGTGGTTATGTTTTCACCAAATGTCCCCATCTACCTAAACATGCTGGTGAAACAAAGGTTTCAACTATAAATTTTGTACATCCTTCACAAAATATAGCTGAATTTGAAATTTTAAAATGGAAAATGGTATTTAAAAGCATACTTGGTGACAGACACCAAAAGATGAAATGTATGACATGCCAAGATTTATAAGTTTGCTTGTTCAATTATGTAGCTCTAGTTCAAATTTTTTCTTGTTCAAAATTTATAAGTATGCTTGTTCAAAATTCATATTTGACTATTATGCTGGTGTGGTCTGTCGCTCGGAAGATAATATGCTACCTCGTTCTGCTACTATGATGCAGCAAGGTCGCCATGTGTGATTCTCAAAAACATAACATATTTTTCAAATAACAATTTCAAACATAATGGCAAAAGTGCAAAATAACAGGTATTTTCACACACATTTTAAAAGGACAAATTCAGATCGTCATAGATAACTAAAACATTAGATTGTTCACAACATCCAGAGCAAAAGAGCACCTTCATCACAGGAAAGTGCACCAAAAAATCATACCTACCATGTCTAGAACTAACAAACATAGCCTACATGTTCTTACATAGCATATATACCATTCCAAATATTCAACACCTAACTAGCAACTACACCAAGTCTGCCTGGACAAGCACCTCCCACAGAGCCTTATGCTGAGCCTTCTCACGAGCATCTGAACCGTCCTTGGCGAGCTGCTGAACGTGTTGCAGCAGGTTCACAAGCATCCCACCCCTAGGCTTCCTTCGATGGTATGGGCACCTGTACATGTTGTTCACCATATATGGGCCACGGTTGTTTTCTTGCAGCTAGATCACTTCCTTCTAAATGAAGGAATTTTCATTTCTCTTGTCCACAGACTCAGCACTGTCCTACGAGTCAAACTATAATGCACACAACAAACATTCAATCTTACAAAATGCAAAAAAAATATTACAAAATGAATGTGCAGTGTAATATGTAAAAAGTTGAATGTATCACCGAAAGTGGGCTTCCATCCTCCTGGAACTCATATGGATCAATGTACTGTACCTCCTTCATATTAAAATAAACAGATGCAAAGTTAATTGTTTCACACTTTGTAATAAACTATATATATGAAAAAACAAATGGATAACACAAATCTATATGGACATAATTGGTCAACAATATGCATTTCCTATCAAAGGATAATCTTGACAAGCCCATAGATAAAATCACAGGCTTTAAGCAATAAATCAATAACAATTCCACTTCAAAACCCACAAAATTTAGCTGAAGATGGATAAACATGCATCATATGAAACAAACCACTAGGAAAGAGTAAACTAGGACATGTGGTAACTTGTATCACATGAGACCACGTGGTAGAAACACACAAGCACTATGCAACTTATCTAGGCATCAACCTAGAGAAAACATCATGAACAACATATAAGCAACACTGGCCATCATATAGGAGACTTCGAAAGAAAGGTTTCCCATCTACACACCAACAAGGAAACTAGAAACACCCAAGAATTGATTTAGAGCAAGATGGTGAGTTAGAGAAACTTGGAAACATGCCAAACATCTAGGGGATGTACAATAACCTTAAGAAGTAGGCTATTCAACATAAAAAAACAAGCTACAATTCAACAACATGGTTGATTAGCTAGATCAAGTTTGTAGCAGCAGTTCATCTAAGTTTACATAGACAGATCACAAGTATCTACTCTAGATAGCTAGCAACATATGGAAATAGGATGGAATAAATCTAGAAGATCATGTCATAACACTTATGCACCATCAATATCCTAGGGACAATAATGAATGTTATTACGTATTTCCATCTTCATTATTAATGCTTATATCTTTATGCTATAACTTCTGTAGATAGCTAGCAACATATGGAAATAGGATAATCAAAAAGTTTTTGTTCGGGTAATTTGGAAAATTATGATTACTGAGGGTTCAACAGTGGGATTTGCTCCTCTGACGATGCAGAGATAGCCGAAAATGGGCTTCAAACGTTATTTTTAAGAATTACTGTGAACTCCTAAATGATAAATAGATCACATTACATCATTTAACAATATCTGGCTTTGATCCAATCCAATCATTTTCCTTACAATAGGAATTTCCATCATCTAAAATATCACCGATTCCGGATCACACGGCTAATAGATAAATACAAGATGAAGGGGAAAAACTCTGGTTTCAATCAATCTAGAATAATGATGGATAGCCGGTAGATTCGCCCCTGCCTAAGTACAAACCCTGACTACAAATCAAAACCCTAACCACAAACCCAAAGTACAGATCAAAACCCTAAATACGAACCCTACAATCTAAAAGAGACCGTCAAATTTAACTCACCTGAGGCTCGCCAACATGCACTGCAGGCTCCGCGATGGCAGGCTCCACGATGGCATGCTCCATGACGCCAGGCACCGCCACGGCAGCCACCACCACGGAAGTGGCCTCCACGTCCTGCACCGCCACCTGCGCCCCCACATCCGCCACAACGAGATCGACGCCCGCCAGGATATCGTCGCCCACCACCAGATCCACGACCGCCCGGGCCTCCTCCGACACCACCTGATCCAGATAAGCACCGAGAGCGGACTCGGCACCGCCCTCCTCCGGCACCACCTCCAGCTCGTCTCCCGCCTCCTTCTTCCTCTTGCAAGAAGAAGAGCCCCCCACATCCTCCTCCCTCGCCCACTTCCGCTCCAGATCAGCAGCGGGCGCCATCATCTCCACCCCGCCTCCTTCTCCTCCGCAACCGCCACGGCCACCTCCACCTCGTGCACCACGGCCTCGCCCTTCTCCTCCCTCTTCTGCAGATCCGCGGCGGACACGGCACGGCTGCGGCCTTCCATCGTCGTCCTAGTTGGAGAGAAGCCGATGCGGCGAGGCGACCCCGGTGGCTAGTGCTGGGTGTGGGCGGTGGGAGTGGGTAGGTGAGATCTTTTGCCAAATCCAGGTGGGGAATGAAACGTCGAAGGGGGGCGGACGATTCGGCAGTTGCTTATATACGAAGGGGGAGGATGACGACCGTACATGGATACACTCGTGCGTATACGTGACCGTATACCCACACCCCGGCTAATATGACTTCCACCGGTCCGTGCCGAACCAGCAGCCACCCTGAACCCCATCCAGACCCGATTTTTCTCTTCGATTGGCCTCAGGGGGATACCGAAGCACATGTGTTTTCAGAGAGAGATTGAAAGGGATTAGCAAGGAAAAGAATTTGAAGGGATTAGGGGATTACCCCAAATCCCTCAAAACCACTGGTACAAAACAAGGTCTAAGATTCCGAGGAGCTGTGTCCTTTAATTTAATTTCTGCAGGTCCATGCGGATCCATGCAGCGTACGGCTGCGCCGGCCGTGTGCACGTGAGGCGATCGACAAGGCCACCATGACGGTCCGTCCATCGCATGGTTTCAAAAAGAAACGCCATGGTCCATATACGAGTTACGACGACGACATGCTCTGCTGGCGACTGTTCTACACCGTACGTGCCTCCACTCCCGTCGATCCAACGGTGGTCCAGTCGGCCGGACCTGGATGGCTGTCTGTTTGTCTGCCCTCTCGCGACATGGGCTGAGGCCCGGCAGTTAGCTGACAGCTGCCGTTCGCTCAGTCGATTAATTCGAGTAGGTCGCGGTTAAATAATCAGGATCACGTACAAAGTACGTAACGCATGCATGCAGCGGGGCTTCTGGCTCGATCTCGATCTGCCTACAGTTTTTTAAAATGAAACTAAACTGGAACTTGTCGGTTATAGTACTTGGGTCCTGCTTGGATACAGAGTTTCTATACAACGAGTTTCCCCTATAAACGATAATACTGAAAACATGGTTCGGATAAAACTACTAGGATTTTGCGTTTTGGAAAAAAAACAAGAAATTATTGTTTTTTAACCGGATAGGCACCTCAAAACTTTTTACGTCTCAGTCACCTCTCACATCATTGGATTTATATCGCGATTCGTGCTACGTGGGATTTACACATGAGTTATAACTAGGTTATAACTGAGAATCTAACAAGTTGCAACTATGTTTGAACTGAGAATACAATTTTTATAAGTTGAACGTAGGTTGCAACTGAATTAACACAAATAATAGGATAACATCAGCGAGTTAGACATAACAAGTTCTCAGACATGAGATCGAGGCACTCCCTTTTTGTATAAAGAGGTTTTGTCACAGAAAACGCGGTTCCCGTAAAACTAGGATTTTGAGTTTTGGAAAAAACGAGAAATTTGTATAAACGGGTTTTGGACTTACTAGATCTCAAAACTAATTAGTATGTTAATATGTTATCCCATCATTCCGTCAACAACTCAAGATCTTGACACAAACAAGGTTCTCCGTGAGTCTTTTTACAACTGAAAAATCCGTAAAGCTGGTTTCCCTAAAAATCTGCTTAAAATTCGTTTTAAAAAACTAGTTGCGGCTAAGGGCATGTACAGTGCTAGAGAGCATGTCTTTCTTTAGTCTTCCACATCATTTAAAAAAGTCATTAGAGATAAGTCGTACAATGCATTATTCTTTAGTATCATCTCTACCAATTAATAAGAATTGTCTATTTTTTAGTAAGAAATTGATTTGCAAAGAGAAGACATATGGTACAACCCAGAAATTAGTCTTCTCTTATTTTTTTAAGAGATCATCTCTTAGCTAAGAAAAGACAACCATATCTTTCTTATTTCTCTCTCCTCTGACTAAGCAAATATCCAACGTGGCAGTCATAAGAGAAAGCTGACGTCATTGCACTATACGTGCCCTAATATTCATTATCCAAACGAGCATGCGTACGTATGTCTATTTTTTTCAGTGATGGATCTTCTACTAGTAGAATACTTAGTACTCAGTCACCCAATAAATCTTCGTCCGTAAATCGCCCGTAAAAGCTAGAGTTATGCACAGGGCCACAGGGGTACTGTGTAAAATAGATCAATGTGAAAAGGAAGGGACAGGAGAAACCAGAGATCTACGGTGCTACTGTAGATGCCCGCTCTTTTACGGTCGCTGCTTAATTAAGCGCCAGACACTTTAATCGGACTTTTCCTTGGCACCGTAGTCCAATTCTGGCGCACCCTTCCTTACAGATACAGAGGTCGTAGTACGTTCCTGGCATTGCAGCAACCTGCCCGCGCACAGTAACGGCACGTTGCGTAGCGTGTGTTGTACCTGATGTGCGAGTACGAGGCCAGCGGTGGCCGCAGGCCGGTCCGGTCGGGGCAGGGGCTAAGGCCAAGGTCTGGTGTTCTTGTTTCAGTTCGGCCCAGCACCACCGCTTTTTTTTTTTTTTTTGAACATGGTACTACACCGGCACTGGATACTATCTGCATGGCAAATACATACGGGGTAGATTGTTTCTTCTGTTATTACGAAGCATTTCAGATAACAATACGTAGATGAATGCCACTCCCTTTCTAAAAGGTTTGAGGCGGAGCAAATTAAAACTGCGTTTATTTCAAATGGCGGCACCAAAAGCTCTAGGTGTGGATGGTTTTACCGCGGGATTTTTCAGCGTCAGTGGGAGGTGCACTGGGTGCTAGATTTTCTGAATAGTAGGGAGCTATCCGAGCGGATGAATAATACCGCACTTACTTTAATTCCAAAGGTACGGAATCCACAATACATTTCTCAATGTCGTCCAACTTTCCTTTTTTAAGTGTTGTATAAAATAGCAGCTAAGTCAATTGCTAATAACTGATAATGCTTTAGTGGTTTATGAGAATCTGCATGCTATTCAGAAAAAGAAGAAATATAAAAAGGATATGATATGGCAGAGTGGCACTATCTTGAAGCGATGCTATTGAGGTTGGGCTTTGATAGCAATTTTGTACGTTTGATTATGAAATGTGTACCATCTGCCCGATTTGCAGTGAAGGTTAATGGGGAGCTTCTTCCTTTTTTACTCCATCTAGGGGATTGAGACAAGGCAATCCTATGTCACCATACCTCTTTTTAATCTGCGGTGAGGGTTTAACAGCTCTCCTGAACAATTATGACTCTCATATTGATCGAGGTATTCGAGTGAGCTTTAGAGCATCATGGGTGAATCACCTATTATTTGTAGATGACACTCTCATTTTTGTGAGTGCATGTCATGAAAGTGTTGAGCGGTTGACGGAGGTCTTGAATATATATGCTGAATGTTCTGGACAGAAATTCAATAAAGAGAAGAGTTCGATCTATTTTAGTCCAAATGCATTGCAGCCTTTGAGAGATAGTGTTGGTATTAATGTGGAAGCCTTGTTTGGAAGATATTTGGGGTTGCCAACAGCCGTGGGGAGGATTATTAGTGGCATATTTGATCATATTATTGTTGAACGGTCATGGGGATGTATGCAAGGCTGGTCAAAAGGGTTGTTATCTAGTGCTGCTAGAGAAACTTTACTTAAGGTCGTAATGCAGGCGATACCAACCTTTGGCATGAGTTGTTTCAAGTTAACAAAGAAGGTGTTGAAGAGCCTAGTTGCGGTGATGGCAAGATTTTTGTGGAGTAATTATGTTGATAGAAAGTCTCTTCATTGGCTTTCATGGGACAACCTTGCATCACTGAAAATTAAAAGAGGAATGGGTTTTCGAGATTTTGAATTATTCAATTTGGCTCTATTGGGGAAGCATGGATGGAGATTTTTGACGCACCCTGATTTTTTATGTGCAAAGGTTTTAAACGGTCAATATTTTCCTGATACGGACTTTCTTCATGCAACGGTGCCACGCAGTGCTTCAGCTACATGAAGGGTGATTGTTGCTGGGAGAGAGCTTTGGAGTTGGGCGTGATAGTGAGTTGGTAATGGGGCTTTCTATCTCGACCTAGGAGGATTGTTGGATCCCTAGTACCTATATTTCAAAGCCAATGGGAAGGATAGGTGATTTACTACTAGAGAAGGTATCTGATTTAATTGATCACGAGAACAGAACATGAAAAGTTTTAGTTGTGAGATAAAATTTCCTAGCCCCAGATGCAGAGGCAATCTTGAACATGCCACTGCATGGGGGAGAGAATGTGTTGGCGTAGAGCTTCGAGGAAACTGGGATATACTCTGTCAAATCATCATATCGTTCCTTGGTCACTCAAAAAGAGTGTGCTGCTCTCGAGGAAGGGCTAGTTATGGATACTTCAACGACTGAGCATATGTGAAAACCCCTATGGAAACTCAAAGTCCTACCGAAGGTCGGATTTTTTTGGTGGCGTGTGGTTTGTGGTATTTTGTTGGATGCATGCACTCTGAAATATCGGCATATTCGTGAGCTAAGAAAATATGATATTTTTTGGCTGTAGAAGAAACATTAAAGCATGCGTTGATTCATTGTTGGTATGCCAAGGGATTTTGGGACGAAGCAAAGAAGATCCTAGATTTGAAGCTACCCGGTTTGCATAAAAAAAGTTGGTTAGGGGATATTTTATGTGATCAAATGTTCAAAGATACACAAAGAGCTCAAATAATTAGCATCATGTACTCAATTTGGTCTTCACGAAACAAGATGACACACGATGATGAGAGGTATGATCCATTCCAATCTTTGAAGAAGATCCGTGAACAGTTGCAGCTGCTAGATTGCAAAGTTAGGAGGTCTCAAACTCCTCTGGATCAGTGTTGGCATCCTCCTGATTCTGGCTGGATCAAGATTAATACACAGAGGAATGAAAAAGTGGAGGAGGTGATGTTGTTCGTTTACATTTTCCTTTCATGAACACATGATGTCGTAGATTAGAAGAGACTGATCTGAAACCACGCCAACAAACATAAAAACTGAATCCTAAAAGATCCTTTGAGACACGACTTCACTCGCGCGCCCTCCTTCTAGGACACCTTCCTTAGAGCAGATCTAATGAAACCCGTAAAAACATGAATTATAAATCGTGTTTATAAGACACGGCAAATGTCTTTTACCGTTCGAAAATAGATGACGCAGAACGAAACGGGTAAAAGTGAACCCGTAAAAGAGATTATTCGTGGAACCCATCACATTTTTCTTTTTCCCTTGCTTTCATGTTCCTCGTACGCGTCCTCCTGCGCACGAGCTCGCCGCTGGCCAACCGCCTGCCGCCTGCTGCGCCCCGTGCCGCCAACGCCCCCTGCGCCGCACCGGCCCACCTTGGAATCGATCCGAGCTAGCTAGCTTGGAATGGATCAGAACCAAAATAGCTAAGGCTAGCTTGGACTCAATCCGTGCTGCGCGTGCGTGCTCTGGTGCACGTACGTGCCGTGCACCGCCGCGGGTGCTCCACGCGTGCGTGCCTTGTGCTGCCTCCACCAGGCCATACGCCTGCTCGTCGCTTGCCGCCCTGGCTGCGCGCTGAGCTCGCCGCGACCTGCTCGGTCTGGCAGTTGCGTAGCCGCACCGCCGGAGCCTATCACGAACGACCAATTTTACCTAAGCTTTGCGAATTTTACGGCTGGAGTCACAGTGTACGGCCGGTGGACGTGTGAGCGATGAAAAGAACGGACGTCGACCCCTACTCGTCGATGTGGCCTGTATTTGTACAGGTTGAGCTGGACGGTTAACGGGTTAGTGTAAAAAAACTACAGGCTCCGTTAGAGCGGCCAATTTTAGAGCATATTTGGTTGTTCATGGTCTAGTCGTATTTAGAGATTATGAATCTACGAAAGCTGCGCGTGGCAATGCAACCTCCCGTGTCTAAAGGGCCATTTATTTGATTTCGTGTATTTTTATTTTCCTAAGGGTTAAGAAGCCAAACCTTAGTCGTTTGGTTCCATGTATTCTTGGTTTTTAGCAAATTGATACTTGTTTGGCTAGCTGTATTATTCCTAATAGCCTTACCCTTTGGGTGTTGAGGTGGGTTTACCCAACATTAGCAAGACATAAAACAAAGTTCAGATAATAGCTAGCTTAAGACTGAATCGACATAATCAGCCAGGACATGTGTGCTGCACCACGAGATCGCGAACAACTGCTCGTGATGCAGCACAAGATTATCACAAACGGAGGGGTCATAACTGAGTACCACCTCAAAATATACAGACCAAAGTTTAAGGGGTCACCGCAACTATAGTTCATGAGCCTAGATACTCCAAAATATATATCACAATCATCATCGTCAACACCGCAACTAGCGCCTCCTCGAACAACACAATTTGCTGCTCAGAGGTAGTGCTTATTTAAGAAGGCCATGAATGAGCTCATCCTGTGATCAAGGGTCATGGCAAGATACCTTGTCACATGCCCAAGTGTGTTCCATCAGATGCCTGAGAGCACGGTGTGTCGCAGTCGAAGACACTGACGCAGCGAGAATACAAACACCATAGATCATCTTCATCTGAGCATAGTTCTCAATGGGTTTGTTGATCGATTCGGTGTCCTTCGAATGAGCCTGCATGAGAATCACGGTTAGTTTAAAATGTGTAGTTCATACGTGAGCTTTATAACTAGTCAAGGTAATGATGCAAGTACAAATATATCAAACCTTGATGTGCACACAGTAATGGTCGTCATCCATCATGATAGCAGAGGCCCAATTTGCAAACTCCCGTCATCCCTCCATCGCACGGGCGGGTAGAGGTTATTCTCTTCCGAGCGCAAGAAGAACTTGGTTGGGCGTGTTTTTAGGGCCAAGCTGAGAGACGCTTTAAAACTCATGCGGTATAAAATATTTCTCCATGCATATGAAACCAAACGTCCATATTTTTTTACGCTATGTGAGACGAAAAAACGAGTAACCAAACACGTCCTTACAGTTATAACGGTTTTAGAGTTACCTTGGAGCTGCTCTTACAGTTAGAGAGGTTGTAGTACGTTCTTGGCATTGCAGCTAGCTAAGGGCACGTATGACGTCAGCCTTCCCTTATGACTGTCACGTTGGATATTTACTTAGTTGGAGAAGAGAAAAATAAAAAAGATAAGGTTGTCTTCCTTTAGCTAAGGGATAATCTCTTAAAAATAAGGAAAGACTAATTTCTTGGCTATACCACATGTCTTCTCTTAGCAAATTAATTTCTTATTTAAAATAGACAATTTTCATTAATTGATAGAGATGGCATTAAGAAATAATATATTATATGATTTATCTCTAATGACTTCTTTAAATGATATGGAGGACTAAGAGAAAACATATCCTCTCTAGCATTGTACATGCCATAAGCATTCACAACCCTGCAACGTGCCCGCGCACAGTAACGGCATGTTGCGTAGTGTGTGTTATATCTGACGTGCGAGTACGAGGCCAGCGGTGGCCCCAGGTTGGTTCAATTCGGTCGGGGCAGGGGCCAGGGTTTTGGTGTTATTGTTTCAGTTCGGCCCAGCACCACCGATGCTTTCTTTTAACATGGTACTACACCGGCATACTGGCCAGTACAGGAGTAGATTGTCCTTCTGTTACGAACCATTTTAGATAACAATATGGCCTGACTTTTTTAACGAAAAATACATCGATCTATTAATAATTATCAATATCAATACAACGAGTCTTAAAAATTAAAATAGGTCCTCGAACCATCTAGCGACGACTACAGACACTCCATCGTCAGAGACGTACAAAGGTTGTCGTGGTAGAGCTTGTTATAGTAGAAAGGAAGTTATCGTGCTAAGACCCAAAGACAAAGGACCAGCGTACTAGAGCAGTAATCATAAATCGAAAGAGACTAACCTAAAACAACATCAACGAACGGGTCTCAAGATATCTTTCATACACACGACTCCAGGTCCACACCACCGGAGCGAGAATAGGGCCGGGGGGGGGGGGGGGGGGAGGGGGGGTATGGGCTTTATTCTAACTTCAGGACGCAGCCACCGGACAAAGAAGACTAAAAACAGGCTAAACAATCGTTAACACTTCCAACAAACTTATCAGCACATGATTGAGGCTTTAGTTCGAACTACGTCTGGAAATAGATCATATCCGGATTACTGTTTCAAGTCAAATGATTATCTAAGTTTTGGACGTTTTATCCACAACTGAATTTTGGTCGAAAATGCACCCAGCAGAATATGAAGTTGCCAATCAGGTCATGCGTTATCCATTGGTCCTGGTCTGTCTTCACCCTTAGTTTGGACTTCGACATATATGGCTTCTCATTTTTATGACCCTGCATATGGGATTTGTGTTCCGAGCTAATGGTTTTTTTGTCCACACTAATATATTCTCCATCAATATCAACAAAATCACGAGCAAAGCCAAACCTGTGTGTGCAACCTTGGTGTTACTGTTTGCTGGCACTTTGCACCAATTTGAACAGCAAAGTTGTAGACATTCTTAACCTCAAAGAAAAAAACAAACTCTGGACATTCAGCGAAATTCCTGGTAAGCAGGCCCATGGCAACTGAAGACTGCATTGCCTTGCATACACGACGCAGAACGTGATTGGAGTCGAGTTACTACTATGTTCTATCCAGCCAACAGAAATTGTCCATGCGAGGTATATACAACTTGTGGTGTTCAAAATCAGTTATTCTCAGCCCGTGGGAAACCGATGATTAGTGCCCAAAAAGAAGTAAAGCATTTAGCTAGTAGAGGTCTTCAACTGCTATGCTCCAAGTTACAAAGTAGACTAAAGTTATAAAAAATCTGGCATGAGCACCCGTAGTTACAACTCATAGCGTAGGTCAGCACGGCAACGTTTCAAGCTGCTTTCAGAAAATATAGGTTGATTACGCCTCTTGGTCCGTGCCTGTTACCATCCAATCAAGCTTTGGACCCTAAAGAAGGGGGGAAAAATGAAGTGCGTAGTTAAAATCGTGGTACCATCTTTATAGGCTGGATGATCATGCATGAAATCAAAGATATAACATGAAGACTCAAGTATGAGACATAAAGGTTATACTTCCATATGCATAGGTCAGATACATGAAGAGATACAACACATTTTGGTGTATTCAAGTGCTAGCTAAGCATCAACAAAATAAAGGATTGCATGGCTTTTCAGAAATACACTATGATATGTACTGGACTATATTCATAAACAGGACTTGAAGCTTTGAATAATGGTAATGGCTGTTTTTTAGTTCATTAAACGTGTAGTTGTGTACCTTTCCCTGACGAATAATGGTAGGATAACTTCCAGTCATGTCAACGACAGTAGATGGATCATCAATTCTAGCACCGCCGTCGACAATGAAATCAAGGCCCTGTAGAGTGTAGACACTAAAGCATGACATGCACTCCAAGCCATCTATTCTTCACCTACTCTTGTGTTAATAAAAGCAGTTAATGGGTGGTAACTATTCTGTAATTGTTTAACTAACCACTGATGCAGCCATTATTACATTTTATACATTTAAAAACCCCATATATGCAAACCATTTGACAGTCACTGGAATTTTACTTGTCTTTTTGTTTCACTGACTTCCCAAGGTCCGAGCAGGTACAATTCACCCCTCGCCATACAATCAATTGATTGTAAATTATAATGGAGGATACAAAATGACATCAAACGGTAATTCAAAATGTAACTGGGGTTCTCCAAATGAAAAGCAACTGATAATTTCACAATGTTGGTACAAAAAGTTTCTTTGAAAAGTCACTGTTAGTAGAGTTTCCGTTAAAATAGTATGGAGAAGGAAACATACCAGTGGCTCGTAAATATCAGCGATGTATACCGGATCAAGTATCCATTCATCCTCCGACAAATACTTGACACTGTAAATAAAGGGGAGAAAGGAGCATCACAAGACAAACTACCAGTGATAAAATGACACATCAGGAGGAGAAAATAAATAGAGAAGAGTTGAGGTATAAGCCTACAACCAACCTTGTGCAGATCAACGGTTCTTCCAGACTTTGCAGTATTGCTTGACATATGGGGTCATCTGGCATTCGAACACCAACCTGCCTCCTTTTCGCATATCTAGTAGATGACCCATGCTTGATGCATTGCTTGGGCAATTCCTTGGCCGCAGGTAAAATAAAGGTGTACTGAACATGAATAAACAGACAGGTTATTTGTGAACTACAAGAGGGTGGTCCATTGTGAAGGGGCAGATATCCTTACGGGCCCTGGTAATATACGCTTGACAGCACGGAAAATGTTAGCTTGCCCTTGGTTGGTACCTAGAGGAAATCCTGTTGTGTAGGTATCAATGTCTCGCAATGAGCGGCACAAGATGCTGAGAGGCTGTATAATTAAAAGTTGGCATTAGAACAGTGCATTTGCATAAAAAGAATGTGTTCTCTGTAGTTGTGCCTCGCTCCAGAATAAGCTTCATACGAAAAGGACTTTTTACTGTCTTTCATATCTTGCCTTTGAATCCACAATGCCTTTGATTCTGCATGAGGGAACAGACATATAGTGCCCATTAAACTTGTAGCGCTTTACTTCATGTGTAATACAGGTATCAAATAAGAATATGCTGACTAACGAAAGCAATGACTGTACCTGCGGAGGTGCTCAATAGAGTCATTGTTGCTCAGGTCACAGACGATGGAGTAACTGCAAAAAATGGGACTTGTTATTATTTGTGCTCAGCACAGCGAATTGTTCAAATAAATATCTGAAAGCTTAATAACGTAAATATCCAAGAACATAAGCAGACACCCGAGCAATAAGATGGTCAAACAGACAAACTAGCTGCTCATCAGAATAGAAGTTCAGCTTCAGCAGAACCCAAGCTGCACCAAGCAAAGCTTATCCAACCAAAAGATTTTGTAGAGAACTTGGTCGCAAATGCACAAATGGTTGTTTATACACGTTATCGCCCATTCGTGCTTCAGTTTACACAATACTCTGTATGCACGAGCATCATCTGCAACGCAAAATGCAGTGTGCAAGGTGCATCCCCCTGCTCCCTAAAGCCTAAGCAATGGCAGGCCCAATCCCGGGATAGGCTGTCAGGTTGTTAAGGGGAAAGCATCGCATAGCATACACGGTGTCAGTAGGGATGACGCCGACAGCGCCGCTGTTGATGAGGTCGACGACAGGGTCCAGCTTCCAGAAGTCCTCGCCTGAGGGCTCCACCTTCACCCGCAGCATCCCACCGTCCCCTCTCTTCGCGCGCGAGGGTAACCCAATCGCCGGAGAAAGAGCCGCTAATTAGCTCCGGGAATCTGGAAGGAGGAACCGTGCGGAATGAAAGGGGCTGGGGACGCACCGTGAACTGACGTTGGGAGGCGTACTTGAGGCGCTTGGGGTTGCGCTTGTGGAGGGCGACGATGGCGGCGGAGAGGCGCGGCGTACGGGGGCGCTGCGAGGGTAGGCGGAGCGGGGAGGGGGAGACGGCGCGGCGGAAGGAGAGGCGCGAGAAGAGGTCGGTGGCGGGGTTGGCGGTGGTGGCCATTGGCTGTAGGGGCGGCCTGAGCTCTTGGCGCCGGGATCGGGTCCCTGCTCGCAGCCGGCTGGCTTTTTTGTTTTGTTTCCCACATTATCCGATTTCTTTTGTTTTCCTTTTCAGCGCTCAAGATATTTTTCACTTCTCAGGAATCTCGCGGTCCTTTTCGACCATCAATGTCATTATATATATTTTTAGAAGCGAACTGGAGTAGAAAACATGTTCGTGCGGTAACGGGAGAGAAAATCAAGGGCTGTGCTAGCGCGCACGTGAGCGCGTTTGTGCGTGGCCACAGGTTGAATATCCAAGCGAGAAAGAAACTTCAGAAAAAAGTCCAAGAAAATCAAAATTGCCAGGGGACAAAGGGAAATTTCGTTGGCAACTCGTCCGCTTCGAGAGACTAACGAAGGCACATTTTTTCTTTAGATTTTGGAAAAATCAATTTTAGATAAATTACTTACACGGATCCAAGTTTTGCCAAAATAATTGACCTCCGTAACCCTAGTCCTAGATTGCCTATTTTCCCATTTTCTTAGTTCAAATAGATCACGAGTGGCGGTGAAGTCAAATACCCATACATTACAACAGAGTCAGGTGACACTTATTTGATCGCTAATTTTTGCTGCAACCTATACGATCTTTGTAGTTTATGTGCTATATTCAATCATAATTGATTCATATTTAGAATGATTTTAGTGTTTTTTTTATAAGAACCCTTTTATTTATATTATAACTCTGTAGATAGAGAACTCATTTTGCATATTTTTGACTTTCAGCACCTTTGCGGACTCCAAAGGGCATAAAAAAATTGTATGTAGTTTTTACAGAACAAGAAGGCCTAGAACACCTAGAGCTTGATGGGGCCTAAGATAGGCCCATCTCCCCCATCGAGGCTCTGTCATCGTTGATCTTGATGCTCTGGATTCATCTTGGCCTAAAAACGCCTATATATACTGCCCCAATCAAGATCTCAAAGCACGGCGTACCACGGAGACAAAAACATGAAACCGAGGAGATCACGCGAAGATTGTAGGGACAGACACTGTTGGAACACCGCCGACTCGCATGTTCAACCTCTTCAACAACATCTCCTTTATCGCCATGATAAAGAAGTAGCCCCCCGGGGGGTTATGGGTTTGTGGAAGTAGTTTGTTCTATCTCTCTCTTGCTATCATCGATCTAGTGCCATATGAGCTGCCTAACATGGTTATGGTCATCTATTTGTAATACATATGTGGTGGATCTTGGTTTTTATAAGATGGGTATTTAAGATCACAACTTTCAAGTTGTGTTTGATGCATTGGTAGATGTATATTACGTACCTTGTTCTTGATTACTTTGTTCTGATCAAATTGGTATGCATTAGTTGGAGTAACATGGTAGCATGGAATTGAACAATGATAGAAAGTTCAGGTCCTACTATATTTTTAACTTTTCATTATTATCTCACTAGGTATAAATGAATGCATGTACTACATTACCTAATGAAAAACAATGGTGTGATCTCATATCTGTTGAGATAGTATATTTGATACTCAACATCATGTTATAGAAGCAAATGCATACTATGGTTATCTTAAATCTAGTTTGTGTAGCGTTCCTTACTAGATAAGTACTAGTGGGATGTCTAGTATCATCTTAACCATAGGACGATATGTCCATATGAATACTTATCAAACACATTATGAAGTTACATCAATATTATGATTTTTTAAAGTTTCTTGGATCCCGCTAAGTTTATGAGAGAGTAGAGCAAGGAAAACTATGAACCCTACTCCAATTTTAAGCATAAGAAACATCTTTTACTTGCATTTACATATTTTTTATTTCCAGCAATTATTTATTTCGAAAATAAAAAAAACATCTATCACATTTGCATTTAGATCTATCATATATTTTTATTTTGCATTACTACTAGTACTATTACACCACCATCTTCCAATCATTTAGTCTGAACATATGACATACCTGTTCTTGGCCAGGTGATCACACCAGAAACTTATGCAATCACATGTTGGTACCTCTAGTGGGAACAACGACAGGCGGTTAGCGGCGAATCTGTCTAGCCCAAGAGAAGATCGACAATGGCGATAAATTCTTTGATAGCAAATTACCAATTGGAGCACTCTCCCCAAGTAAAACCAAAGAAAGCAATCTGGACTAAACCCCCCTTGGACTTCGCCAGGGTCGACGTCGACGCTTCTTTTGATGAAGATAATATGAGAGAAACCACGGGAGTAGTTATTCGAGACAGTAAGTGTTGGAATTATGCCCTAGAGGCAATAATAAAGATGTTATTATTATAATTCTTGTTCATGATAATATTTATATTCCATGCTAGAATTGTATTAAGCGGAAACTTTAATACTTGTGTGGTTTGTGAACAACACCGTGTCCCTAGTACGCCTCTATGGACTAGCCCATTGATCAATGATGGTTAAGGTTTCCTAACCATAGACATGAGTTTTCAATTGTTAATGAGATCATATCATTGGGAGAATGATATGATGGACAGACCCAAACTAAGCGAAGCAATTAGATTGTGTCATCGTGTTCGTCTTTGCGAAGCTTTTCTTATGTCAAATATTGTATCCCTTAGACCATGAGATAATACAACTCCCTGGTATCAGAAGAAAGCTTTGAGGTCATAAAACGTCATCCTATGAGAGGGTGATCATAAAGGTGTCTCTCAGGTGATCGGAAAGTATCTGTTGGGTTGTATGTATCGAGATGGGATTTGTCCCTCCCAAGTCGAAGAGATATACTTCGGGCCCACTCGGTAATCGATATCAACACCGCTTGCAAGCATGTGGTTAAGGAGTTAATCACAAAGTGATATCGGATTACAGAACGAGTAAAGTACTTGCTGTGAACGAGATTGAACTAGGTATGACGGTACCGACGATCGAATCTCGGGCAAGTAAAATATTGCGAGACGAAGGGAATATATATATGGCATTGATTGAATCCTGGCATCGTGGTTCATCCGATATGATCATCGATGAATGTGTGGGAGTCAATATGGGTTTCCAGACCCCGCTGTTGATTATTGATAGAAGATCATGTCTGCATATTCTCGAACCCGCAGGGTCACACACTTAACGTGTCTCGACGCTAGGATAGATTGGATAATTGGTTTATGAGTTTTTTTCGGAGTCTCGGATGGGATCTAGGACATCACGAGAGGTTCCGGAATGGTCCAGAGAATAAGATTCATATAAGGCAGTGCAGTTTTTGGAGTTCGGAATTGTTCCGGCTTAATCGGTATTGTACCGGAAGCTTCTAGAACCTTCCGGAAGGGGACCAACGTGGCCCCACCTTCCGGGAGGGGGCATGGGCCTATGAGGGAGTGCCCTGGCCGCATTGGGCCAGGGGCACAAGGCCCCATAGGTCCCAGCTGGCCAAGAGGGTTTTAAACTCGAGATAGAGCTTCTAGAAGGGGGGGGGGTTCCTTGCCCCCCACTCTTCCTCCTTGGGGCCGCCGGCCTTGGCTTGGGGGAGGGTCTAGGGCTGCGCCCACCCCTCTATATATAGAGGGCTAGGGTGCACCAACCCCCTACACCTTCCCCTCCAACCCTAGCCGCCCTGCTGCCCCTCCTCTCTCCCTCCCGACTGCTTGTAGGCGAAGCCCTGCTGCAGAAATTCTCCACCAATTGCACCGCGCCGTCGCGTTGTAGATCCAACCCATCTGTCCACCATACTTGCTGGACCAAAGAAGGAGGAGACGTCGAGGTGCTGCACGTGTGCATCTCACGAAGGCACCGCCACTTGTGGTGCTAGATCGGATCGGATCGCGAGGAGGAGAAGCGAGTACGACTACATCACCCACGTTCCGACGAACGTTCCGCTGTGCGAATCTTCAAGGGTATGAAGATCTAATCCAGTCTCTCTCGTTGTTTGCATCTCCTAGATTAGATCTTGGCTTTCCCTCTGTTCGCATCCATAGAAATTTTTGATTTACTATGCCGCGAAACCCTTAAGTGGTATCAGAGCTAGATCTATGCGTAGATGTGTTTCACGAGTAGAACGCAACATGGTTGTTGCGGGCGTTGATGTTTTCTGTTGCAAGCCTCTTGTTTGTGTTCTTCTTATGACGCGGGATAGTGAGATTGAAGCGGTCCAGGCCAACCTTACGCGACGTCGTTCGCGAGACCGGCTCCGCACTTGACGTGTGGCTTGTTCCACACATGCGGCTGGTGGATGCCTGTTTCTCTCACTATAGTTGTCATGGGATTAACACCGGAGTTTGGCAACCATAATATCACCGTTGTGGCTTTCCGTAGGTAAGAATCGTTCTTAGCATCTACTCCCATAAGCCATGTAAAACATGCAACAACAAAGTAGAGGCGTCTAACTTGTCTTTGCAGGGAGTGTTTTCTGTGATATGGTATGGCCCAAGATGTGATGTGTATAATGTATGCGATGATCATGTTTTGTAATGTTTCACGACTTGCATGTCGATGAGTACACAACCGGCAGGAGCCATATGGTTGTCTTTATAATTGTGTATGACCTGTGTGTCAACTTCTTATGCGCCATGTAATAGTTTCACTTTATCGCTAAGTAGTTAGCAATAGTTGTAGTTGCTATTCATGGTGTATGCAATCATGGTGGAGTGATGGAGATCATGCCGAAACGCACAAGATGGAGATCATTGCGCGAAGATTGGCTATACCATGTCACATAAAGTTATATGCATGTGATGTTTATCCTTTTATGTATCTTATTATGCTTAGATCGCGACGGTAGCATTATAAGATGATTCCTCACTTAAAGATCAAGATAAAAACTGTGTTCTCCCCGAGTATGCACCGTTGCGAAAGTTCGTCGTGTCCAAGCATCACGTGATGATCGGGTGCTATAGACTCTACGCTCACATACAACGGGTGCAAGCCAGTTTTGCACACGCGGAAATACTTGGGTCTAACTTGACGAGCCTAGCATGTACAGACATGGCCTCGGAACACAAGAACCGAAAGGTTAAGCATGAGTCATATGAATGATATGATCGACACTTCGTTGTCCACCATTGAAACCACATCTCTTCTCGTGATGATCGGATTAGGTGTGGTGAATTTGGATCATGTTCACTAAACAACTTGAGGGATGTTGAATTTAGTGGGAGTTCATCTAGTAATTTGATTAAGTTGAACTAGTTATCATGAACATAGTCTAATTTGTACTTGCAAATACTGTAGATCACATGGCTAAGTCCAACTTCAACTTCAACGTTTTTGCTGAGAAGGAAAAGCTTAGAAACAATGGGTCTAACTTCACCAATTGGTTCCGCAATCTAAGAATCATTCTCTCTGGCGGTCAAAAGGACTATGTCCTTGGGAAAGCGTTAGGTGACCCCCCTGCTGCAACTGCGCCGGCTGATGAGAAAGCTGTCTATCAGTCGCGCAAAGATGATTATGGTGTGATTAAGAGCACCATGTTGTTTGCTATGGAACCGGAACTTCAAAATCGTTTTGAAGACTATCCCGGGCCCTTTGAGATTCTCGAAGAGCTGAAAACCATGTTTCAGACTCAGGCCCGTTCTGAGAGATATGAGATCTCTGAGAAGTTCTTTAACTGCAAGATGGAGGAAGGGAGTTCCGTTAGTGAGCACGCCATTAAGATGACGGGCTACACTCAACACCTTGAGCAACTGGAATGCACGATTCCAGCGGAGCTCAAGATTGACAGGGTTCTGCAATCACTCCCTCCCAGCTACAAAAGTTTTGTAGTGACTCATAATCAGATTGGTTCCACTGATACGGCCACCGAGCTCTTCGCAAAGCTGAAGGCCGCGGAAGTGGACATCAAAAAGGATAATCATGTGTTGATGGTCAACAAGCCCACCTTTAAGAAAGGTAAGGGAGCAAAGAAGCTCTTCAAGAAGGGCGGCAGCAAGCGCACTGCCCCTGCTGAGAAGAAGCTCAAGTCTGGTCCTAAGCCGGACACTGAGTGCTTCTATTGCAAGGACAAGGGTCACTGGAAGCGCAACTGTCTGAAGTACTTAGCGGACAAGAAGGCTGGCACCATCAAAGGTATATTTGATATACATGTTATTGATGTTTTCCTTACTAGCCCTCGTTGTAGTGCCTGGGTATTTGATACTGGTTCAGTTGCTAATATTTGTAACTCGAAACAGGAGCTACGGAATAGACGGCGGCTTGCGAGGGATGAGGTGATGATGCGCGTTGGCAACGGATCAAGAGTTGATGTGATGGCCGTCGGCACGCTCTCCTTAGTTTTACCTTCGGGATTAGTTTTAAACCTTAATAAATGTTATTATGTGCCTGCGTTGAGCATGAACATCATTTCTGGATCGTGTTTATTGCAAGACGGTTATTCATTTAAATCGAAGAATAATGGTTGTTCTATTTATATGAGTAACATCTTTTATGGTCATGCACCTATTGTGAATGGTTTATTTCTTCTAAATCTCGAAAGGGATGAAACACACATCCATAACATTGAGGCTAAGAGATGCAAAGTAGATAGTGATAATACTACTTATTTGTGGCACTGTCGTCTAGGTCATATTGGTGTAAAGCGCATGAAGAAACTCCATTCCGATGGACTTTTGGAGTCTCTTGATTTTGAATCATTTGACACATGCGAACCATGCCTCATGGGCAAGATGATCAAAACCCCGTTCTCCGGTATGATGGAGCGAGCAACGGACTTGTTGGAAATCATACATACCGATGTATGCGGACCGATGAGTGTTTCGACGCGCGGTGGATATCGCTATTTTCTCACTTTTACCGATGACTTAAGTAGATATGGGTATATCTATTTAATGAAACATAAATCTAAAACGTTTGAAAAGTTCAAAGAATTTCAGAATGAAGTGGAGAACCATCGTAACAGAAAGATTAAGTTTCTACGATCCGATCGTGGAGGTGAATATTTGAGTTATGATTTTCTCACGCATCTTAAAGCAAGTGGAATCGTTTCGCAACTCACGCCACCCGAAACACCACAGCGCAATGGTGTGTCTGAACGCCAGAATCGAACCTTATTAGATATGGTCCGATCAATGATGTCTCTTACTGATTTGCCGTTATCATTTTGGGGTTATGCATTAGAAACCACTGCATTCACTTTAAATAGGGCACCATCTAAATCCGTTGAGACGACACCGTATGAACTATGGTTTGGTGCTAAACCTAAGTTGTCGTTTCTTAAAGTTTGGGGATGCGAAGCTTACGTCAAGAAGTTGATGCCGGACAAGCTCGAACCCAAAGCGGAGAAATGCGTCTTCATAGGATACCCTAAGGAAACTATTGGGTATACCTTCTATCACAGAACCGAAGGCAAAGTGTTTGTCGCAAAGAACGGTTCCTTTCTTGAGAAGGAGTTTCTCTCGAAATAAGTGAGTGGGAGGAAAGTAGAGCTAGACGAGGTTATTGAACCTTCTCTTGAGTTGGAGAGTGGCGCAGCACCTGAAATTGTTCCAGTGCCGCCTGCACCAACAATAGAGGAAGCTAATGACAAGGATCATGAAGCTTCGGACGATGCTGCTACTGAACGTCGTAGGTCGACAAGGTCGCGTGCCCCT
The DNA here is from genome assembly GCA_916181665.1 of Avena sativa. Classification (NCBI taxonomy): domain Eukaryota; kingdom Viridiplantae; phylum Streptophyta; class Magnoliopsida; order Poales; family Poaceae; genus Avena; species Avena sativa. Next base: position 142,048,676 of record OV702285.1, on the reverse strand, counting down.
CCTGAGTGGTACGGCAACCCTGTCTTGACTGTATTGTTAGTAGAAGACAGTGAACCTACGAACTATGAGGAAGCGATGATGAGCCCAGACTCTGAGAAATGGCTAGAAGCCATGAAATCCGAACTAGGATCCATGAGCGAAAACCAAGTATGGACTTTGGTGGACCCTCCTAGCGACCGAAAGGCCATTGAGTGCAAATGGATCTTCAAGAAGAAAACGGACGCGGATGGTAATGTTACCGTCTATAAAGCACGGCTTGTCGCGAAAGGTTTTCGACAAGGTCAAGGTGTTGACTACGATGAGACTTTCTCTCCCATAGCGATGTTTAAGTCCATTCGGATTTTATTAGCAATTGCTGCGTTTCATGATTATGAAATATGGCAGATGGATGTCAAGACTGCTTTCCTCAATGGCAACATTGATGAAGAGTTGTACATGATGCAACCCGAAGGTTTTGTCGATCCTAAGGATGCTGATAAAGTGTGCAAACTTCAGCGTTCCATTTATGGACTGAAGCAAGCATCTCGGAGTTGGAACCTTCGTTTTGATCAAGTGATCAAGAGCTTTGGATTTGTTCCAAATTTCTACGAAGCTTGTATCTACAAGAAAGTGAGTGGGAGCTCGGTGAAATTTCTGGTACTATATGTGGATGACATATTGATTATTGGAAATGACATTAACATGCTTAATGATGTGAAGAGTTATTTGAACAAGTGTTTTTCAATGAAAGACCTAGGTGAAGCTGCTTATATATTGGGCATCAAAATCTATAGAGATAGACAAAGACGCCTGATAGCTTTAAGCCAGAGTACATACCTAGACAAAGTTCTGAAAAGGTTCAGAATGGATAAGGCAAAGAAAGGTTCAGTGCCCATGTTGTCAGGTAAGATATTGAGCAAGGCTCAGTGTCCAGCTACGGTAAATGATAGGGAAGCTATGAGCAAAGTGCCTTATGCCTCGGCCATAGGTTCTATCATGTATGCCATGCTGTGTACTAGACCGGATGTGTCCAATGCTCTTAGTTTGACGAGCAGGTATCAAAGTGATCCAGGAGTGGAACACTGGACAGCCGTGAAGAACATCCTAAAGTACCTAAATAGGACTAAAGAAATGTTCTTAGTCTATGGGGGTGATGAACAGCTCGTCGTAAAAGGTTACGTAGATGCTAGTTTTGACACCGACAAGGATGATTCTAAATCTCAGACAGGATACGTGTATATTTTGAATGGAGGAGCTGTGAGCTGGAGAAGCTGCAAGCAAAGCGTGATCGCGGGATCTACTGTAGAAGCGGAATACATGGCTGCTGCAGAAGCGTCAAGTGAAGGAGTTTGGATCAGAAACTTCATCACTGAGCTTGGCGTGGTTCCAAGTGCATTGGACCCACTGGAGATATTGTGTGACAACACTGGCGCCATAGCACTCGCTAAGGAACCAAGATATCATCCAAAGACCAAGCATATCAACCGCAAGTTTCATATAATCCGAGATTATATAGCAGATGGAGATCTGAAGATTAGCAAAGTACATACAGATCTGAATGTCGCAGATCCATTGACTAAACCTCTTCCACGTGTAAAACATGATCAGCACCTTAGTGCCATCGGTGTGAGATTGTTGCCAAATTTAAACTAGATTATTGACTCTAGTGCAAGTGGGAGACTGTTGGAATTATGCCCTAGAGGCAATAATAAAGATGTTATTATTATAATTTTTGTTCATGATAATGTTTATATTCCATGCTAGAATTGTATTAAGCGGAAACTTTAATACTTGTGTGGTTTGTGAACAACACCGTGTCCCTAGTACGCCTCTATGGACTAGCCCATTGATCAATGATGGTTAAGGTTTCCTAACCATAGACATGAGTTGTCAATTGATAATGAGATCATATCATTGGGAGAATGATATGATGGACAGACCCAAACTAAGCGAAGCAATTAGATCGCGTCATCGTTTTCGTCTTTGCGAAGCTTTTCTTATGTCAAATATTGTATTCCTTAGACCATGAGATAATACAACTCCCTGGTATCGGAAGAAAGCTTTGAGGTCATCAAACTTCATCCTATGAGAGGGTGATCATAAAGGTGTCTCTCAGGTGATCGGAAAGTATCTGTTGGGTTGTATGTATCGAGATGGGATTTGTCCCTCCCAAGTTGGAGAGATATACTTCGGGCCCACTCGGTAATCGATATCAACACTGCTTGCAAGCATGTGGTTAAGGAGTTAATCACAAAGTGATATCGGATTACGGTACGAGTAAAGTACTTGCTGTGAACGAGATTGAACTAGGTACGACGGTACCGAAGATCGAATCTCGGGCAAGTAAAATATCGCGAGACGAAGGGAATATATATATGGCATTGATTGAATCCTGGCATCGTGGTTCATCCGATATGATCATCGATGAATGTGTGGGAGTCAATATGGGTTTCCAGACCCCGCTGTTGATTATTGATAGAAGATCATGTCTGCATATTCTCGAACCCGCAGGGTCACACACTTAACGTGTCTCGACGCTAGGATAGATTGGATAATTGGTTTATGAGTTTTTGTTCGGAGTCTCGGATGGGATCCGGGACATCACGAGAGATTCCGGAATGGTCCGGAGAATAAGATTCATATAAGGCAGTGCAGTTTTTGGAGTTCGGAATTGTTCCGGGTTAATCGGTATTGTACCGAAAGCTTCTAGAACCTTCCAGAAGGGGACCAACGTGGCCCCACCTTCCGGGAGGGGGCATGGGCCTATGAGGGAGTGCCCTGGCCGCATTGGGCCAGGGGAACAAGGCCCCATAGGGCCCAGCCGGCCAAGAGGGTTTTAAACTCGAGATAGAGCTTCTAGAAGGGGGGGGGTTTCCTTGACCCCCACTCTTCCTCCTTGGGGCCGCCGGCCTTGGCTTGGGGGAGGGTCTAGGGCTGCACCCACCCCTCTATATATAGAGGGCTGGGGGCGCACCAACCCCCTACACCTTCCCCTCCAACCCTAGCCGCCCTGCTGCCCCTCCTCTCTCCCTCCCGACTGCTTGTAGGCGAAGCCCTGCTGCAGAAATTCTCCACCAATTGCACCGCGCCGTCGCGTTGTAGATCCAACCCATCTGTCCACCATACTTGCTGGACCAAAGAAGGAGGAGACGTCGAGGTGCTGCACGTGTGCATCTCATGGAGGCACCGCCACTTGTGGTGTTAGATCGGATCGGATCGCGAGGAGGAGAAGCGAGTACGACTACATCACCCACGTTCCGACGAACGTTCCGCTGTGCGAATCTTCAAGGGTATGAAGATCTAATCCAATCTCTCTCGTTGTTTGCATCTCCTAGATTATATCTTGGCTTTCCCTCTGTTCGCATCCGTAGAAAATTTTGATTTACTATGCCGCGAAACCCTTCAGTAAGGGCCTGTTTTTGGCTGATTGTGATACAAAGATTGAGCATGCTATTGATGTGCTGAAGCGGAAGCACATGCACTTAAGCATGGTTTGAGTCTTGCTCAATCTATTGGGTGCAATAGAGTCATCATCAAATCAGACAGTATGGAGGTCGTTAAGACAATGAAGAATGGAGCGATAAGCCACGATATCGGAGCTGCGGTTTTTGATGACTGCGACCACATTGCCTATAATTTTAATAAAATCTCATTCGAACATGTACCAAGGAAAACAAATGTAGTGCCCGTGAATTAGCTAAAGAGGCTAAGAGATCTCCTTTTGTTTGGATGAATGTTCCTCCAGATTTTATTTTGCACTCTCTATTAGATGATTTAACTTTGGTTTCCAATGAATAAAAAGTGATCAAGGTGTAAATAAAAGTTTACTTTACTTGCTACATATCTCTTTTAGTATTTATATTTTATTCTTTTTTTAATTCTAATACGAAACCCACCCTAGGCTTGATAAACATTTTGTGGAGTTGGAGACACAAGGCAATTTTTTAGAGATTAGATTAATTGATGGAGTTGTGTCCGTGAAGACCTAGGCGACTAGGGTTTCTTGACCTAGGCGACTAGGGTTTTCCGCTTCTTTATAGAGGTTTCGCCCACTGACGCCTCTGTATCCTTCTCCGATTTTATCTCCGCTTCCCGGTAGTCCTCCTGCTATCATGGAGTGGACATGTTCATGTTCTCTCGCCATCTCTAGGTGGCGGGTCTCCTTCGAACTCGTTAAACCCTAGATCGGTTATGTGGAATCTCTAGGTGATCTTCCATTTGCAGCGATGTCTCAGACGTCTAGTGCATCCAGTCAGATGGGGGGAAGGTTCAAGCCACAAGAGAGATGAACCTCTGGGTGATCTCTTCAGCAGCTTGGGATTAAGGACGATGATATTGACGACCTCGTCTTTGAAGATGTTGTTGATGACGAGGTTTGATCTCATCAATGCCCATTGTTATGGACTTGGGTTTTGGAGAAGATGGGGATGCTGGAGATCGTGGAACGGTTAGCAAACAAGCAACACGGGGACACAAGGTTTACCCAGGTTCAGGCCCCCGGAGGGAAAACCCTACTCCTGCTTGTCTGCTCTTGATTACGGCGGAACCGAAGGTTACAGGGGTGCGTAGATGCAATCTGGCGTGGAGGTGTGTATGCGAAAGTATGAGGAGAAGATCTAGGTCGTGCCCTCCTAGCCTTTATATAGACTTAGGCAGGTCCCGGGCACAGACCTAGTCGGTTACAGGTTCTAGGGTTTTACCCCTTTGAATTTCCTATCTACTCTAGTCTTGCTCTCCAAGGATCCGAAAGCGTCATGGGCCCTGGCCACCCGAAAATCTTCATGGGATGGCGTATAATTGCCGTGGGCCTTCATTGGGCTGGACCAGGCATGCTGAGATCATGTACCCGCGGGGTATAACCATGTCAGTAGCCCCCGAGTGTTCAGTCGAATTGTAGATTCGGTCGAGGACTCTGCAATCTTTCGGGTGCAACTATGTATTTCAATAGTTCATGTGTAGGGATTGTTGATGCGTGTGCCTGACTCACCCGACGGATCAGGGTCAGTTAACTGTCTTAGTATGAAACAACACGATCTTCTTCAGGTTCGAATCCCTCAACTCGAACCTGGAACATATGCTGGCGTAATTCGACCCAGGCCGCGGAGGACTTAAAGGAGTGGAATTCCAGTGAATTTAACTGATGTACCCAACGCGTACGTCGGGATTTTTCATCGCACCTGTTAGCACGGGTTTTTACTAGCAGAGCGCAGTCGTGTATGTTGCCAGGCCATCAGATGGTATCTGTAGGTCTTATCTTTGTGTCTCAGACACAACATCCGAATGTTTATCACCGCGGAGGTGTTTCGGGTGGCCAAGGAGGATGTTACTCACTTAGCGTTTAATTGGGGCAGAGTTGCCGAAAAGTTTTTCATGTTGATCCGAAGGATCGCAGTCGAAGAATTTATAGGGTGCGCGATCAGCGCTCCCTATGGGAGTAGCCCCGAGTGTCTGTTCGAGTCGTAGACTCGAGCTGAGACTTTTATTCAGCCGTTGTTCCGCTTCAGGTCCGTAGGACACAAATTTTTTTGGATGATTAAATCCGTCCTCCCTATGGGAGTAGCCCCCGAGTCCATAGTGGATTCGTAGACTCGACGAGGGACTCGAAGTAACAGTTCGCTTCTATTCATCTTTCAGGTGCGCGGCCAGCGCTCCTGATAGGAGTAGCCCCCGAGTAATTGGTCAAATCATAGATTCGAGTGAGTACTCTTAGCTTTGAAGCCGAAGAAATTGTAGATGTTGCTAGTGTAGCTTTTGATGACGTCAGTGCTGACGATCGATGACCTCAAGCGTCTGCTGCGCCAGAGATGACTTGACTGGACGGACATGGGTCCCACTGTCTGACCTTGAATTGACCGATCACGCACGGCGTGGAGATAATTACGACGTCGCCTCGATTTTCACGCGTAGTGGACGGCGTGTTAACGACGGTTCGTTGTGATGCTGACACATGTATGTCCAGATCTGCTGTTGGAGTTAGGTCTTCTCGATGGACGGTTGTCATTCGTCGTCTTCATTGTTAAAATCATTGGGGAAAGCTGCAGTTTGTTTTCACCGCATCTATTCTTGTTTTCACTGCCTCCTTGTGCTCTAAGAGTTCTTGCTGCGCGCTGGAATATCCTTGCATATTTCCTTCTTCCCTTCTGCGCTCTCATCGCCGGCGCCACCGCACCGCGATGGGGAAAATGAAGAAATCATCATCTGCGGCTGGTACCAGCACCGCCGGAGGGAAAAAAGGCGCCACCGATACCCGTGTCACCGGCGGTGGTTGGCGGCGATTAGAGACGCGGGAGAGTGACCTCCGCAGGCTTCGCGAGCGGGGCTTGATCCCGCAGGATAGGAAGGTCGTCAAACTCCCAGGCAACAAGGTAATCCCCCGTCCCCCCGCTAGGTATCGGGTTATGTTCCTTGCCTTCGTTATTCGCGGGTTTTCCTTCCCAGTCCATGACTTCCTTCGTGGGCTGCTCTTTCTCTATGGCATCCAACTGCATCATCTTTCCCCCAATTCTCTTCTTCACATTGCTTGTTTTATCACCCTCTGCGAGTGCTGGCTCGGTATTGAGCCTCACTTTGGCCTCTTCCGGAAACTCTATTCCGTGAAGAGGCAATCTGGTTCGGATGGTGTGTATCCCATTGGGGGTTGCATCATCTCCCTCAAGGCCAATATTCTTTTCTTTTCTTATTCCATGTCCAAATCTGTCCAGTACTGGCGGAGGCGATGGTTTTACATTTGCGACTCCACAGTGGCTGGGCAGCATTTTGGTCTTGCTCCTTTCGACTCCTCCCAAATAATCGAGCCGAAGAGGTCCTGGAAAAACCAGATCTTGGACGACGAGGTAGCGGAGATAGAGGCCCTCTACCGTCGGGTGGAGGATCTCCAGTTGATTCCGGAGAAAGAAGTGAACGGTGTGGATATCATCCGCATGTTTCTCGAGCGTCGGGTGCAGCCCCTCCAGGCTAGGGCGCACCCGATGTTTCTTTATGTTGGGCGCCGTGATCCAACGCGAGTTTCAGCCGAGAAGCTCTCCCAGGGAGATCTCGACAGGGCCCTTCATACGCTGCTGAAGTTCAAGGCTGGAGAGGATATCCCGGGGAAGTCGCTGACTCCTCCGTTTTCTTCTTCGCTTCCTGTTCCACAGGTGTAGATTCGTGCGCGTAGCGCTTTTGTTGGCTGCATGTTTATTTTCTCTTGTTTGCTAACAACGTCTCTTCTTTTATGAAGAGCTTCAAAGTGCCGGGCATGGTGCCACCATTGCCCGAAATCTTCCCGGATGCTCCGGATAATGATGTGGTGGATTCCATGTCTGAGCTGCCGTTGGCACGATCTCCGGCTGAAGAGGCCAACAAGTCGAGCGAGGACCACACTCGCAAACGATCGCGGAGCTCCGGCGAGTCTTCGGATGCTTCGACTGCTCCGACTCCTAGGAATCCTCTGTGTCTTGAGCGCCATAGTGATGGGCATGGAGGCTCTTCCTCCCCTATTCCTGCTCTTCCTGTGCGGGCTGTAGCGCCGCACCCGCCAGCGAAGCGGAAGAAGGAAGAAAAGAATGAAGAGAAGAAGGAAGAGAAGAAAGAGGAGAAGAGGGTCCGAAGGACCCCCTCCTGTCTTCAACCTGAGTGAGCTTGACTCGTAAGTTTCTTCTGCACTGCGTTTTCTTTTCTTTTCCCTTTGTTTTTGTACTAATTTGTTCGTGTGCAGGAACTCTTCCAACGACTCCTCTAGCGACGGTGCTTGGGAGATGTTGGGGGAGTCAAAAGTCGCGTCTCCTCCTCCTCAAACGGTGGCAACTTCTAAGGGCGCTGCTCCGAACCCTCCTCCGCAGGAGGTTCAGGTGGTTGCGCCTCAGAATTTCGCTGGCGGACCTTCGACGTCGCCATCGGATCATGTAAGTATTTCTATCTCCTGCCACGGGGGGAGCCCCCGAGCATCTGTACAAGAGTTTTCTTGTTTTGTTCTTCAAGTCTCGGGGGGATCCCCCAAGCGTTTTCGTGTGTGTATTTTGCTTATGTTCTTCTCTGTTGGGTGTAGCCCCCGAGTCCTTTTTCTAACTGGTAGGTCTTCTTCCTGCAGCCTTTTGTGCAGGATACCAAGCGACTGGTGCAGGAGCACCTGGTGCTGGAGGCCAGCCTCAGACAGCTTCAAGGTACCATTCTGCCTTTGATGTTTGCTTCTTTGTGTGTTCTTGTCCTGCTATTTGACACCTGTACTTTTTGGATGCATAGGAGCATAACACCTCTCTTCATGAGATCGGTGCTCTCAAAAAGATCCTTGGTCAAGCGGAGAAGAAGGCCGAGGTCGCCGTTGGTGCGAAGGAGCGCCTTGAGCTGGAGCTGGCTACTACGGCCGAGGCTAAGGAGCGCCTGCAGCAGGAGGCCACAGACCGCGAGGAGCAGCTTGCCAGTGCTGCGGCTGCGCGTGAAAGAGAAGTGGCTGGCAAGCTCATGGCTGCTGCCAAGGCTGTTTCGGGTGAGTATCTTCTTTTGCCCCTTTTGTTTTTCTTGTCTTTCTTCTGGGTGCTTTCTTTATTCCTTTTATTTATTGTCTCAGATGCCGCAGGCATCGAGTTTGACCGCAGCGCTCTGGAGCACGGGAGTGCTCTAGATGATGCTACTGCAGCGGTCGAAGATCGCTGCAGCACCGTCATCGGCTCACTTGCCATGGCCAAGGAGGTCCTTGGCCGCTTCTACAAGGAGCTTGTCCCCAAGGGCGCGGCTTTTGATGATGTTGACGCCTTGGCGGAGGCATTGTCAGCCGAAGCGCCTGCGGCGTACAAGCGCAAGCACAAGGGCATCGGCGCGTCCGTCGGGCTGGCGATGGCCTTGGTGGCTGGAGCGGAGCTGGACCTTCCCCAGATCACCTCCCGGATGCCAACGACCGCAGATGGATCCGAGGTAGCTTCGCTACCTATTCTGCTCGCTGCAAGCGATATGGGCCCAAGCTGATTGATCTGCTGGCCGAGTACGCGCTACGGCAGCAGGGGGAAGCCAAAGCGAGGCAATCCGGCTCCGAGGCGACTCAGGGCGCCACGTCTTAGGCGCTGTAGCTATAGGATAGTTTGTAATTTTCTTTTGCTGTAATTATGTTGAAGAAACAAAATCCCTGTGCCACGTACTGGCTTTTATCCACTTAATGAATTTTGCTGAGTTGTGTTCTTCGATGTCTGAGTGTTTATGTCCTTTTCTTTTCTGCTGCTCTAGGTTCCTTCGGGTGCTGATCCCGTTGACACCCCGCCTGCATCACGGCAGCGGCCATCTTTGGATGTTTCGTCACAACTTGCTTTTCTTCGAGACCGTGTTCATAGTCTTGAGAAGGAGTTGCTTGGGGTGCGTGGTCAATCCGATGTTTGGAAGTCCAAGGCAGATCGCGGTGCAGCCAGAGAGGAGTACTTGATGGCGGAATTGCTTCGACTGTCTGAGCAACTTCAGTGTAAGTTTTTTCGAGCTGCTGCTTATTTCTTCAGATGCGTATGCTGGCCTGGCATCTTACTTTTGTGCGAGTATCGCAGGTGCTAACCTTGCTCCAAGGGAGGAGAAGGTGCGTGTGGCTGTTCGGGTCAATTGTTTGACTCAGCAGGACATGGAAGCTGGCGGGTTCTTCTGGATGGATCGCGACCGTGCCATGGCTCTGGCAACGGTGCAGGATCGCGTTCACCAAGTATCGCGGGTGCTTCGCCAAGTGCAGACTTTGCTCGCGTCGGTTCTGCATGTGATGTTTCCCCTGGATGCTGTGCCAACAACCCTTTCCGGTCTTCTTTCTAGATTTCGGAGCGTGACTCGTGTCTAGGAGTTGGTGAGGCAGCAGCTCGTCGCAGGGGTGAAGGCTGCGCTGTCCCTTGTTAGGCAGCATCGTCCTGATGTAGATCTGTCTGCTGTAGCGGCTGGGCCACCTCTTCGGCCGTATGGTGGCGAGTGGGATATGCGTCCGCATTATGCGGCTATAAGGCAGTATGCCGAACAAGTCGTAGATTTGTTTGAGCAGCGTGCTCAAGTTATTCTTCAGAATAGGTAGTACCTGTAAAAGAGATAGATGTAAAATTTGTATATTTTGACTGGGCATGTTGTGCCCTTTGTTATAAAGGTTTGTTTGTTGTTTGAGCACGCAATGCTTTGTTTGAGTACGTGTCCTTTTCGTTTGCCTGACGTTGTCAGCTACTCAGGTGTACACGTGTGATCCTCGATCGATGAAATCGTGAGGTGGGGGAGCCCCCGAGTGCGTTTGTAGCATAAAGTAAAGTTGCAAATAGTGAACAAAATTTTGGGGCGAGACACTTAGCTTTATTTATACCGTAATGGAGGAAGTACATTGTTCGGCTGAATAGCCTTGGCTGAAAAGCCTTATTGAAAGTAAAGGGGTAGGTAGCTAGGGGTAGAATCGTCGCAAGTGTGCGATGTTCCACGGGTTGGAGTATGCGACTCCAGACTCCACGTGCTTGAGGCGATAGGCGCCACCTGGGATGACTTCAGTGATGATGTAGGGCCCTTCCCATGGTGACTCAAATTTATTCGGTCGCTCTTGCTTGAGTCGCAAGACGAGGTCTCCTTCGACGAAGGACCTTGGGCACAGCCGGCGGCTGTGGTAGTTGCGGAGACCCTTCTGGTACACCGCTGATCGAGTTGCTGCTACGTCTCTTGCCTCGTCGAGTGTGTCGACGGCGTCTTCGAGTGCAGCCGTGGATTCGGCTTCGCTGTAAGCGACGACCTGGGGGGCCTGGTGGCGTACTTAGGCTGGTAGTACGGCTTCGGCTCCATGCACCATGAAGAACGGTGTGTAGCCGGTGGATCTGTTTGGCGTGGTACGCAAACTCCATAGGACGGATGGCGGCTCTTTCGTCCAAGCTCCGGCCTTTCGTTCGAGTGGGCTCATGAGGCGCTTCTTGATGCCAGCGCCGATTAGGCCGTTGGCCTTTTCGACCTTCCCATTCGTTTGCGGGTGAGCCACTGAGGCGTATGTGATGTTGATCCCGAGGCCTTCGCAGAAGTCTTGGAATTCTTTGGAGATGAAGTTCGATCCATTGTCGGTAATGATGTTGTGCGGTATGCCAAACCTGTAGACAATGGATTCGAAGAACTTGACGGCGGTCTTGCCCTTTTGGTTGGTAACCGGCATGGCTTCGACCCACTTGGTGAATTTATCGACGGCGACCAGGAGGTAAACGTGCCCCCCTTTCGAGGACTTTGGCAGTTTGCCGATCATGTCAAGGCCCCATTGAGCAAAGGGCCAGGCTATAGGTATGGGTCTGAGCTCTGACCTGAGTGCGTGCGGTTTTTCGGTGAACCTTTGGCACCCGTTGCATCTTCGGACGATGTCCTTTGCATCTCTCATGGCCGTTGGCCAGTAGAATCCAGCTCGTAGAGCTTTGGCGACAAGGGAGCGGCTGCCTGCGTGATGGCCGAAGATGCCCTCGTGGATGTCTTGGAGGATGGCTTTCCCGTCATCGATGGTGACGCACCTTAGTAGTACACCCGTAATACTGCGCTTGTATAGCTCGCCATTGATGATGGTGAAGGCTTTTGACCGACGAGATATGCGCCGGGCATCCGTGGGGCTATCAGGCAGTTCTCCGTTTATCAAGAACTGGAGGTATGGTCACGTCCAAGTTTCTTTGACTGCCATGACCTGCATCAGGTTGAGCATAGCGACCTCTGTGTCTAGTTTCTCGGGTCCTTCGTGTCCTTCGGGCAGCGTAGCCCCCGAGTGTTCTGCTTCTTCGGGTGATCCCTTGTTGAATTATCGCTTGATAGATGGCACACAGATCTGTTCGAGGAACACACTGTTGGAATTATGCCCTAGAGGCAATAATAAAGATGTTATTATTATAATTCTTGTTTATGATAAAGTTTATATTCCATGCTAGAATTGTATTAAGCGGAAACATTAATACTTGTGTGGTTTGTGAACAACACCGTGTCCCTGGTACGCCTCTAAGGACTAGCTCATTGATCAATGATGGTTAAGGTTTCCTAACCATAGACATGAGTTGTCAATTGATAATGAGATCATATCATTGGGAGAATGATATGATGGACAGACCCAAACTAAGCGAAGCAACTAGATCGTTTCATCGTGTTCATCTTTGCGAAGCTTTTCGTATGTCAAATATTGTATTCCTTAGACCATGAGATAATGCAACTCCCTGGTACCGGAAGAAAGCTTTGAGGTCATCAAACGTCATCCTATGAGAGGGTGATCATAAAGGTGTCTCTCAGTGTAACACCCTCAGAATCGGCCCTATGCAAGTTTTAGCGATTCCCGCCAAACCCGCATAGAAACGATTCAAAGGTGCCCACCAGGCACTTGTGTGCGGGTGGAAAACGAAGTAATAACATTACACAACAGTCCTCGATGGGACCCACAGAACAGATATATATATACAACAGCGACTCAACGAGTCAAGAATACAGATATAATATACAAAGATCCAAATCACCTTGAAAATGATAGAGCGTCCGACTACGGACAAGATGCAAATGGGGCTAAGAGCCCTGAAGAATAACCAATGGCGTCCATAACCCTGCCCAGGCCAAGCCGGAAGGGTAACCCTGCTAACGACGTCGATCTCAAAACCTGCTTAAACAAAAGGGGTGCCGACAAAAGGGCAAAGGAAAAAGAGGAGCGTCAGTACTGAGGCCAGTACACGGCGAGACTAGAATTCGGCGGTCCTCGCCTACATAGGTATGGTGGACTGAGCGGCAGCGCAGCATGCACTAAGCAACCTATAGAGACTCGATATAACTGGCGGCTATCAGAGAGGGATAAGAAAGACCTATTCGGAAAACAACCTGATGCTACCACCAAACATACCCATCCTGGTATTCCCCCTCGATACCAACCGAGAAAGTCCACCGAGGAACTCACACCGTTGACAGTTTTATTTATTCAGTTATCGTTGCAGCAATTACCAGTCAGGTATAGAAGGTCATCCTGATATAAAAAGCAGTGGGCAGTTATAGTTAACCATTCCGTTATAGTTGCAACACTTACTAGTCAGATACAGTTAGCATGAGATAACCCCAAAACCCAGCAGTTGTTGGTACTTTTATTTAGCCATTCCGTTGTAGTGAAGTTGATTACTAGTCATATCGGATACAAGTCAAATTATAACAGTAAACTTTAGTTATAGTTGTCTATGATCAAGCACTGTGCTCCAAGTCGTCCATAACCGCGGACACGGCTTCTCGAAAAGATTTAACCCTGCAGGGGTGCACCAAAGTATCCACACGCACTTCGACCCTTTTTGCCAGATCAATTAACATACACCCATCGGTATGTCGGCGGGGCCTAAGTCATGACGTTTCCCAGACCCAAAGCAAGCACGGGGGGCCACCCCACTAAGTCTAACCGCAACGAAGTCGGCCGGTCTCCGAGACGGACTCAGGGTTTGGGTGGACGGCTGTAAACGACTGGGAACCCGAAAACTCGGGCTTGTCGATACAGCGAAAACGTGTCCCGATCCTAAACAGTACAGGTGCTATCCATCGCACCTTCGTAAATAAAGCAGTAAAGCATGGCATAAGTACAGGATAGTAATAAAGCCCCAAACTACTTGTGGCCCCCAGTACAGTACTTTGAAATCAGGTACTAAATCGATGGGGTGCCCATACATCCCACATGTGGTTAGCGCGCTCGATCTCGGAACAGGTGTCAAGAACTCGGGGTCCTACGGGACACAAGTGGACGGTTAACAACCAAATAACATCTATTGCCCACCTGTGCCTCTGCTTACCTACTTCAATTTTAGTTATTAAACAATAATTGAAGTAAACGATAATTAAAGCCATGGTCATCTCCAACATTAAGCATGCGGCAAGACTCCAACAACTGTGGTACTTGACGACACGCAACAACACTTGAGCAAGCGACTACGACGCGTAGGTCCAACTATCTACCAAACAACAGGTAATAGGAGGTGTCCAAGGCAATATAAGGCTGCAAGGGATAACACGGGTACGAAAACTAGAGCACCGCAACACAGATAGCAATAGATCAACAGGAGGGAATAAATACTATAAAAGTAAGATAGGTAGAAAGGGGGAGATGCTCGCCTGAAAACATTGCCGAAGATTCAACCGACGATCGGGTCGACACTCGCATCAACTCAACGGCCTTATCCGCGAAGAACCAAAACACGAGAAGAAACACCGGATGCACTATTTAATACTACGGCAAAAGATCGGGCATGATGCATGTATGATGTATGACATGGCAAGGATGCGATGCAATTAGATCATATTAAGCGGAACCGGGGGTCCCGACAATTAAATATATGGTTCTAGTTGTTTAGATACCCCGCATTTTAATTGTTGTCTTAACAGGACAAAACATGGCATCGGTTCGCTACACACATTTAAATAGGACCAATATAAGACTAGATTTGCCCGCATATGGGCCCCATATTTAATTATGAGGTGAATCGGCATAATGCCCCCAAACCACATGACAAATGTGCATGCATGATCAATTTAATATGCAACAATTTATATAGTTGGCAATTTATAAAATAGTGGCTCGGAAAAGGGGTCACACATTGGGTTCGGCGATCTTGGTTCCGGGGGTTCGGGGTTCGGTCTCAGGGTTCAGGTTCGACGGGATCGGTCTTCGAAGGTCGAATACAAGATGAAGAGCTTGGTGTTCCGGGAAGAAGGACTTGGCGTTCCGCGGTGAAATGCTTGTCGTTCCGGTGGCGATCTTGGCGTCCGGGTTCTCGGTATCGGTAGATCTTGTCATCGCTTGGTGTTGGACTCGACACATACGGTGGAGATCTTGGGGTACCATCTTGATCATCGGAGGCGAACTTGGGGCTCGACACCGGGGTCTTCCGGGTTCCATGATGGAGGGCTTGCATTTTGGCCTTAGATGTCGGTGTCGGACTTGGGTCGAAGTTGGTACAGTCTTCATGTGGTACCACGGCGGTTCTCGTCCGTCTCGCTATCAGTATAGTTAAGTTCCTGCGAACGGTGTTGTCTCATAGGCAAAGGACCTAGGCGAGGGAAACTTGAAGCTCAGTCTGCCTGCAGGTCATCGGCATCACTACAGCAACAACACAGGACTGATGCCTCCAACCGGTGGTCGCAGCATAGCAGAGGGGAGGGACCTGCACGAACGGGGACGTCCGCGCGGACGGGTCGGCGGCGATGGGGGTGCGTGGAGGAGAAGCATGCCCGCTGGAGAGGAGACGGCGGCAAGGGAGGGCCCGCAGCGGCCTGCGGAGGAGGGGGACAGAGCCGACCTCGCGAGGGGCGTCGGCCGGAGGCGGGGATGAGGGGAGCTCCTGGCGGCGGACGCGGCTCGGCGAGGCGGGGTCGCCCAGGTCGGCGGCGGGGCGCGCGGTGGTCGCGCAGGCGGTCGGCGGCGCGGCTCGCCGGAGGAGGAGGAAGGAGGGGGCACCGACGGAGGCGAGGGCAGCCGCGCGAGGCAGACGAGGGAGGAAGGTCGCGTGGGGGGACGCGGGCGAGGTGGGAGGCGCTCGGCGGCGGCGGATCGAGCCAAGAGGGGAGGAGCGGGCGGCGTGACTCGCGTGGGGAGGACGGTGGGTCGGGGTGGGGTCGGGAACGTGGTGGGGTCCTCTCCATCGCGTGTGTGCGTGCTTCTGCGTGTATGTGTGCTTGTGCGACGTGCGGAGAGGAGGGGGTGTGTGGCGTGACGGGTGGGTTTGGTGTGGGGGTCGGTGTGTGTGTCCAGGGGGTGGCGGCGGGTGGTAGGGAGAGGGGGGGGAATTAGGGTTAGATGGGGTAGTTAGGTTTAGGGTTTGTAGTGGGGTGGTAGGTGGCTGCCGGTTGGGCCTTTTGGGCCTGGCCGGTGGCTGCCTCCCCCACTAAGACATTTAATTTTTATTTAGTTTTTAAATATTGTTTTGTAAAATATTTTAGACCAATAGAAGATCCGGGCGGACCGAGGATTTTATGGTTTTAAAATAGAGAGGGGTATTTGTAGAAAACAAAAATATGGCTTTTAGCAAAAATTGGTTTAGGCAAATAGATGCATGGTGATGTCATGATGATGCAATGCACAAAAACAACGCGTTTTTTTTCTAGTAGTGGTTTTACGGGATGCCACAATTCGACACCACTAACAATGGATCTCGCCCTCGAGATCCGCCTCATGGTACCGGAAGGAATGTAGGCGATCTACGTCTTCTCGCCTCGTGTAGATCCCTGCGACACCACTAACAAGAGGTCGTCGATCTTGTTCGTCAAGAGAACACTCCGGATAACAACAGACGAAGTTAAAGGTAAGGCCACCTCTAACTTCCATGGAAGGAGTAAGAATTGCATCGATCCACCATTCAATATACGAAAGCGAATGATAAGAGTAGTGGTATGGTCGCGACTCCATCCCGCACTCAAAGCGTTACTCTGTACATGAATAGACAGATTATGCAACCAACCCTCAGGATTTAGACTGAAGATCTCGACAAACGAGGTTTGAAAGCTTCGGATATAAAAGGGTGATGCAAGCTCTTCATCGGATCGGATTGCAGATGATGTTGCGTCGGAAAACACCGGAAGGCACGAGAAGGAACAAAGAGAAGTCCACCAGACGAAGGATTCCTCGGATAGCATGAAGACCAGATGTAGCAACACCGTTACCAAAGGAGGAAGCGAAACCCTGAAGGTACGACGGAACCCAACCACGAGAAATCCTGGACTCGAAGAGATATAAGAGAGCGGATTCAAAACACGCAGAGGTGAGAGGAGAGCAGCAGAGGGGTAAGGAGTAAAATCAGACCTAATCAGAACTATCCAACCGATTTTCAAAAGTAGTTTTGACACTCTACTTCGGCCGTTAGCTAGGTTATCCTACAGGCTGGACTTGTGGGGTATCGCAACTGCTGAGCTCTGATACCACTCTGTAACCCCCTCAAAATCGGCCCTATGCAAGTTTTAGCGATTCCCGCCAAACCCGCATAGAAACGATTCAAAGGTGCCCACCAGGCACTTGCGTGCGGGTGGAAAACGAAGTAATAACATTACACAACAGTCCTCGATGGGACCCACATAACAGATATATATACAACAGCGACTCAACGAGTCAAGAATACAGATATAATATACAAAGATCCAAATCACCTTGAAAATGATAGAGCGTCCGACTACGGACAAGATGCAAATGGGGCTAAGAGCCCTGAAGAATAACCAATGGCGTCCATAACCCTGCCCAGGCCAAGCCGGAAGGGTAACCCTGCTAACGACGTCGATCTCAAAACCTGCTTAAACAAAAGGGGTGCCGACAAAAGGGCAAAGGAAAAAGAGGAGCGTCAGTACTGAGGCCAGTACACGGCGAGACTAGAATTCGGCGGTCCTCGCCTACATAGGTATGGTGGACTGAGCGGCAGCGCAGCATGCACTAAGCAACCTATAGAGACTCGATATAACTGGCGGCTATCAGAGAGGGATAAGAAAGACCTATTCGGAAAACAACCTGATGCTACCACCAAACATACCCATCCTGGTATTCCCCCTCGATACCAACCGAGAAAGTCCACCGAGGAACTCACACCGTTGACAGTTTTATTTATTCAGTTATCGTTGCAGCAATTACCAGTCAGGTATAGAAGGTCATCCTGATATAAAAAGCAGTGGGCAGTTATAGTTAACCATTCCGTTATAGTTGCAACACTTACTAGTCAGATACAGTTAGCATGAGATAACCCCAAAACCCAGCAGTTGTTGGTACTTTTATTTAGCCATTCCGTTGTAGTGAAGCTGATTACTAGTCATATCGGATACAAGTCAAATTATAACAGTAAACTTTAGTTATAGTTGTCTATGATCAAGCACTGTGCTGCAAGTCGTCCATAACCGCGGACACGGCTTCTCGAAAAGATTTAACCCTGCAGGGGTGCACCAAAGTATCCACACGCACTTCGACCCTTTTTGCCAGATCAATTAACATACACCCATCGGTATGTCGGCGGGGCCTAAGTCATGACGTTTCCCAGACCCAAAGCAAGCACGGGGGGCCACCCCACTAAGTCTACCCGCAACGAAGTCGGCCGGTCTCCGAGACGGACTCAGGGTTTGGGTGGACGGCTGTAAACGACTGGGAACCCGAAAACTCGGGCTTGTCGATACAGCGAAAACGTGTCCCGATCCTACACAGTACAGGTGCTATCCATCGCACAATCGTAAATAAAGCAGTAAAGCATGGCATAAGTACAGGATAGTAATAAAGCCCCAAACTACTTGTGGCCCCCAGTACAGTACTTTGAAATCAGGTACTAAATCGATGGGGTGCCCATACATCCCACATGTGGTTAGCGCGCTCGATCTCGGAACAGGTGTCAAGAACTCGGGGTCCTACGGGACACAAGTGGACGGTTAACAACCAAATAACATCTATTGCCCACCTGTGCCTCTGCTTACCTACTTCAATTTTAGTTATTAAACAATAATTAAAGTAAACGATAATTAAAGCCATGGTCATCTCCAACATTAAGCATGCGGCAAGACTCCAACAACTGTGGTACTTGACGACACGCAACAGCACTTGAGCAAGCGACTACGACGCGTAGGTCCAACTATCTACCAAACAACAGGTAATAGGAGGTGTCCAAGGCAATATAAGGCTGCAAGGGATAACACGGGTACGAAAGCTAGAGCACCGCAACACAGATAGCAATAGATCAACAGGAGGGAATAAATACTATAAAAGTAAGATAGGTAGAAAGGGGGAGATGCTCGCCTGAAAACATTGCCGAAGATTCAACCGACGATCGGGTCGACACTCGCATCAACTCAACGGCCTTATCCGCGAAGAACCAAAACACTAGAAGAAACACCGGATGCACTATTTAATACTACGGCAAAAGATCGGGCATGATGCATGTATGATGTATGACATGGCAAGGATGCGATGCAATTAGATCATATTAAGCGGAACCGGGGGTCCCGACAATTAAATATATGGTTCTAGTTGTTTAGATACCCCGCATTTTAATTGTTGTCTTAACAGGACAAAACATGGCATCGGTTCGCTACACACATTTAAATAGGACCAATATAAGACTAGATTTGCCCGCATATGGGCCCCATATTTAATTATGAGGTGAATCGGCATAATGCCCCCAAACCACATGACAAATGTGCATGCATGATCAATTTAATATGCAACAATTTATATAGTTGGCAATTTATAAAATAGTGGCTCGGAAAAGGGGTCACACATTGGGTTCGGCGATCTTGGTTCCGGGGGTTCGGGGTTCGATCTCAGGGTTCAGGTTCGACGGGATCGGTCTTCGAAGGTCGAATACAAGATGAAGAGCTTGGCGTTCCGGGAAGAAGGACTTGGCGTTCCGCGGTGAAATGCTTGTCGTTCCGGTGGCGATCTTGGCGTCCGGGTTCTCGGTCATCGGTAGATCTTGTCATCGCTTGGTGTTGGACTCGACACATACGGTGGAGATCTTGGGGTACCATCTTGATCATCGGAGGCGAACTTGGGGCTCGACACCGGGGTCTTCCAGGTTCCATGATGGAGGGCTTTCATTTTGGCCTTAGATGTCGGTGTCGGACTTGGGTCGAAGTTGGTACAGTCTTCATGTGGTACCACGGCGGTTCTCGTCCGTCTCGCTATCAGTATAGTTAAGTTCCTGCGAACGGTGTTGTCTCATAGGCAAAGGACCTAGGCGAGGGAAACTTGAAGCTCAGTCTGCCTGCAGGTCATCGGCATCACTACAGCAACAACACAGGACTGATGCCTCCAACCGGTGGTCGCAGCAGAGCAGAGGGGAGGGACCTGCACGAACGGGGACGTCCGCCCGGACGGGTCGGCGGCGATGGGGGTGCGTGGAGGAGAATCATGCCCGCTGGAGAGGAGACGGCGGCAAGGGAGGGCCCGCAGCGGCCTGCGGAGGAGGGGGATAGAGCCGACCTCGCGAGGGGCGCCGGCCGGAGGCGGGGATGAGGGGAGCTCCTGGCGGCGGACGCGGCTCGGCGAGGCGGGGTCGCCCAGGTCGGCGGCGGGGCGCGCAGTGGTCGCGCAGGCGGTCGGCGGCGCGGCTCGCCGGAGGGGGAGGAAGGAGGGGGCGCCGACGGAGGCGAGGGCGGCCGCGCGAGGCAGACGAGGGAGGAAGGTCGCGTGGGGGGACGCGGGCGAGGTGGGAGGCGCTCGGCGGCGGCGGATCGAGCCAAGAGGGGAGGAGCGGGCGGCGTGACTCGCGTGGGGAGGACGGTGGGTCGGGGTGGGGTCGGGAACGTGGTGGGGTCCTCTCCATCGCGTGCGTGCGTGCTTCTTCGTGTATGTGTGCTTGTGCGACGTGCGGAGAGGAGGGGGTGTGTGGCGTGACGGGTGGGTTTGGTGTGGGGGTCGGTGTGTGTGTCCAGGGGGTGGCGACGGGTGGTAGGGAGAGGGGGGGGGGGGGAATTAGGGTTAGATGGGGTAGTTAGGTTTAGGGTTTGTAGTGGGGTGGTAGGTGGCTGCCGGTTGGACCTGGCCGGTGGCTGCCTCCCCCACTAAGACATTTAATTTTTATTTAGTTTTTAAATATTGTTTTGTAAAATATTTTAGACCAATAGAAGATCCGGGCGGACCGAGGATTTTATGGTTTTAAAATAGAGAGGGGTATTTGTAGAAAACAAAAATATGGCTTTTAGCAAAAATTGGTTTAGGCAAATAGATGCATGGTGATGACATGATGATGCAATGCACAAAAACAACGCGTTTTTTTTCTAGTAGTGGTTTTGCGGGATGCCACACTCAGGTGATCGGAAAGTATCTGTTGGGTTGTATGTATCGAGATGGAATTTGTCCCTCCCAAGTCGGAGAGATATACTTCGGGCCCACTCGGTAATCGATATCAACACCGCTTGCAAGCATGTGGTTAAGGAGTTAATCACAAAGTGATATCGGATTACGGAACGTGTAAAGTACTTGCTGTGAACGAGATTGAACTAGGTATGACGGTACCGACGATCGAATCTCGGGCAAGTAAAATATCGCGAGACGAAGGGAATATATATATGGGATTGATTGAATCCTGGCATCGTGGTTCATCCGATATGATCATCGATGAATGTGTGGGAGTCAATATGGGTGCCCAGACCCCGCTCTTGATTATTGATAGAAGATCATGTCTGCATATTCTCGAACCCGCAGGGTCACACACTTAACGTATCTCGACGCTAGGATAGATTGGATAATTGGTTTATGAATTTTTGTTCGGAATCTCGGATGGGATCCGGGACATCACGAGAGGTTCCGGAATGGTCCGGAGAATAAGATTCATATAAGGCAGTGCAGTTTTTGGAGTTCGGAATTGTTCCGGGTTAATCGGTATTATACCGGAAGCTTCTAGAACCTTCCGGAAGGGGACCAACGTGGCCCCACCTTCCGGGAGGGGGCATGGTCCTATGAGGGAGTGTCCTGGCCACATTGGCCCAGGGGCACAAGGCCCCATAGGGCCCAGCCGATCCTAGAGAGTTTAAATCGTTTAAACTAGAGATAGGGTTTCTAGAAGAGGGGAGAGTCCATGCCCCCCACTCCTTATCCTTTGGGCTTGGGGGAGGGGCTAGGGCTGCGCCCCCCCTCTATATAAAGAGGGGTGGGGGCGCACCAACCCCAAACACCTCTCCTCCAAACCCTATCCGCCTTGCTAGCTTTCCTCTCTCCCTCCCGACTGTTTGTAGGCGAAGCCCTGCAGCAGAAATTCTCCACCATATACACCACGCCGTCGTGTTGTAGATCCAATCTATCTCTCCACCATACTTGCTGGTCCGAGGAAGGAGGAGACGTCGAGGTGCTGCACGTGTGCATCTCACGGAGGCACCGCCACTTGTGGTGCTAGATCGGATCGGATCACGAGGAGGAGAAGCGAGTACGACTACATCACCCACGTTCCGACGAACGTTCGGCTGTGCGAATCTTCAAGGGTATGAAGATCTAATCCAATCTCTCTCGTTGATTGCATCTCCTAGATTAGATCTTGGCTTTCCCTCTGTTCGCATCCGTAGAAAATTTTGATTTACTATGCCACGAAACCCTTTAGTGGTATCAGAGCTAGATCTATGCGTAGATGTGTTTCACGAGTAGAACGCAACATGGTTGTTGCGGGCGTTGATGTTTTCTGTTGCAAGCCTCTTGTTTGTGTTCTTCTTATGACGCGGGATAGTGAGATTGAAGCGGTCCAGGCCAACCTTACGCGGCGTCGTTCGCGAGACCGGCTCCGCACTTGACGTGTGGCTTGTTCCACACATGCGGCTGGTGGATGTCAGTTTCTCTCACTATAGTTGTCATGGGATTAACACTGGAGTTTGGCAACCATAATATCACCGTTGTGGCTTTCCGTAGGTAAGAATCGTTCTTAGCATCTACTCCCATAAGCCACGTAAAACATGCAACAGCAAAGTAGAGGCGTCTAACTTGTTTTTGCAGGGAGTGTTTTCTGTGATATGGTATGGCCTAAGATGTGATGTGTATATTGTATGCGATGATCATGTTTTGTAATGTTTCACGACTTGCATGTCGATGAGTACACAACCGGCAGGAGCCATATGGTTGTCTTTATAATTGTGTATGACCTGCGAGTCAACTTCTTATACGCCATGTAATAGCTTTACTTTATCGCTAAGTAGTTAGCAATAGTTGTAGTTGCTATTCGTGGTGGAGGCAATCATGGTGGAGTGATGGAGATCATGCCGGAACGCACAAGATGGAGATCATTGCGCGAGGATTGGCTATACCATGTCACATAAAGTTATATGCATGTGATGTTTATCCCTTTATGTATCTTATTATGCTTAGATCGCGACGGTAGCATTATAAGATGATTCCTCACTTAAAGATCAAGATAAAAACTGTGTTCTCCCCAAGTATGCACCGTTGCGAAAGTTCGTCGTGTCCAAGCATCACGTGATGATCGGGTGCTATAGACTCTACGCTCACATACAACGGGTGCAAGCCAGTTTTGCACACGCAGAAATACTTGGGTCTAGATTGACGAGCCTAGCATGTACAGACATGGCCTCGGAACATGTAACACCCTCAGAATCGGACCTATGCAAGTTTCAGCGATTCCCGCCAAACCCGCATAGAAACGATTCAAAGGTGCCCACCAGGCACTTTCGTGCGGGTGGAAAACGAAGTAATAACATTACACAACAGTCCTCGATGGGACCCACAGAACAGATATATACAACAGCGACTCAAAGAGTCAAGAATACAGATATAATATACAAAGATCCAAATCACCTTGAAAGAGGGAGCGTCCGACTACGGACAAGATGCAAATGGGGCTAAGAGCCCTGAAGAATAACCAATGGCGTCCATAACCCTGCCCAGGCCAAGCCGGAAGGGTAACCCTGCTAACGACGCCGATCTCAAAACCTGCTTAAACAAAAAGGGCTGCCGACAAAGGGCAAAGGAAAAAGAGGAGCGTCAGTACTGAGGCCAGTACACGGCGAGACTAGAATTCGGCGGTCCTCGCCTACATAGGTATGGTGGAGTGAAGTGGCAGCGGCAACATGCACTAAACAACCTATAGAGACTCGATACAGCTGACGACTATCAGAGAGGGGTAAGAAAGACCTATTCGGAACCAACCTGATACTACCACCAAACAAACCCATCCTGGTGTTTCCCCCTCGAGACCAAACGAGGAAGTCAACCGAGGAACTCACACAGTTGGCAGTTTTATTTATTCAGTTATTGTTGCAGCAATTACTAGTCAGGTGTAGATAATCGTCCTGGTAAAATAAACAGTGGGCACTTTTAGTTATCCCTTCCGTTGTAGTTGCGACATTTACTAGTCAGATACAATTAACATGAGATAACCCAACCCAGCAGTTGTTGGTACTTTTATTTGGCCATTCCGTTATAGTTGCAATACTTACTAGTCAGGTACAATGGTCGCAAGCGATACACCAAACAAGCAATTGTGGGCAGTATTAATTAGCCATTCCATTATAGTGAAGCTGATTACTAGTCATTATAAAGTCAAATTTATAGCAATAAACTTTAGTTATGCTTGTCTATGGTCGAGATACTGTGCTCCAAGTCGTCCATAACCACGGACACGGCTTTCAGAAAGTTTTAACCCGGCCGGGGTGCACCAATAGCAACACACACTCGATCAACCTCGGAAAAACCAAATCAAAACCCAACGAGGCTTTCACGACAAAGCAATCACAGGATTCAGAAATATTTCAGGGGGCCACCCCTTGAAGTCTTACCCGCAGCGAAGTAAGCTAGCTCCGAGACGGACTCAAGGTTTGCGACAATGGCTGTAAACGACTGGGAACCCGAAAGTGTGGCTGGGCTTGTCGATACCGCGAAAACACTCCGCTTACCTAAACAGTACAGCGTGCTCCTCGCACAATCGTAAATAAAGCAGTAGCATGGCATAAGTACAGGATAGTAAATAAAACCTCAAACTAGTTTGTGGCCCCAAGAAATAAGACTGAATCAAGCTCTGGCTAAGGGGGGTCCCATATACCTCCCGGATGTGGATAGCGCGATAAATCAAGGAACAGGTATCAAGTACTCGGGGTCCTACGGGACACAAGTGGGCGTTCGGAAACCAAATATTTTCTATCACCCACCGATGCCTCTGCTTACTTCAATTTTAGTTGTTAAACAGGAATTAAAGTGAACGATAAGTAAAACCATGATCATATCCAACATCATCATGCGGCAATACATCAACAACTGTGGCACTTGACGACACGCAACAGCACTTGAGCAAGCGACTACGACGCGCAAGTCCAACTATCTACCAAACAACAGGTAATAGGATGTGTCCAAGGCAATATAAGGCTGCAAGTAATATCAAGGGTACGGAAACTAGAGCATCGCAACACAGATAGCAATAGATCAACAGGAGGGAATAAATACTATAAAAGTAAGATAGGTAGAAAGGGGGAGATGCTCGCCTGAAAAACATTGACGAAGGTTCAACCGAAGATCGGGGCGAAGCTCACATCAACTCAACGGCCTTATCCGCGAAGAAGCAAAACACTAGAATAAAACCGGATGCAATATTTAATACAACGGCAGAAGATCGGCATGATGCAGGTATGATGCATGGCATGGCAAGGTGCGATGCAATTAGGTCAATATTAAGCGGAACCGGGGTCCCGACAATTAATTAAACGGTTCAAGTGATTTAGCTACCCCGCAATTTAAATGTTGTTTAACATGGCAGAAGATAGCACCGGGTTCGCTACGCAAATTTAAATGAGGCCAATATAAGGCTAGATTTGCCCGCATATGGGCCCCATATTTAATTATGCAGTGAATCGGCATAAGGCCCCCAAACCAAAGATATGCATGCGAGATGACAATTAAATATGCAACAATTCATATAGTTGACCATTTATAAAATAGGGTTCTCGGATAAGGGGTTCACACTTTAGGGGGGTCTCGACGAACTTGGGGTTCCGGGGTTCGGGGTCGGTCTCAGGGTCCAGGGTTCGACGGAAACGTTCTCGGATATTGCAGGTAGGTCTTGGCGCATCCGGGAAGCAGGGCTTGGTTTGGCGTCGGGGGCGCATCGGATTCTTCCGGGTCGGGGTTGCTCTTGTCGTCGTGCAGATCTTGTTGGTCGCGTATCGGGTCGGTCTTGGCGTTTGGGAAGAAGAACTAGGCGTGCGACGTCGTCGGCATCGGTGCGGAAGGAGATCTTGTCGTTCCGCGTTGGTGACCTTGGCGTCCGAGGTGAAGCACTTGGCGCATCTGCGGTCTTCGGTTTCAGGTAGAAGAGCTCGTCGTCCGGGGATTCTCTGGGTCCGTGTTGACGACCTTGGGGTTCCGACTTTAGTTGTTGGCCGTGAACTTGTTCCGCGAAGGTACGGTCTTCGGGTCCGGCGGTAGATCTTGAGGTACCGGCGGGTTCGGTCTTGACGAACTCGGCGTTCCGGCATCTCCGAGGGTTTGATGGGATCTGCCTTCGGGGTTTGTTTTCCGGTAGAAGTTCTTGTCGTTCTTCTCGCGATCGTTCACCCAACAGGTGCCCCTGGTACTGATGCGGGATGCTGCTGCCTAGGCACGGGAGAGGCTGCACGCGCGAGATGGAGGAGAAGGCCGAGCTCGTCGGAGGCAGCGCGCAGGCGGCCACCGGGAGGGACGGTGAGGACGTCTGGGGCCGGTATGGACGCGGCCAGAGCGTCGGCGAACTTGCGTGAGGGCGTGGGGGACGACGGGGCGCGGCGACCAGCGACGCTCAAGGGCGCGGCCACCGGGGCGAGGCGGGGTCGCGCAGGAAGCGGGTGGCGACGACGGCAGATGCTCGGCAGAAGGCGGGGCTCGGCGGGGGAGAAGGAGCAGAGGAGGCGACCGGGCGCGGGAGGAGGCCGCAGGCGGTGGAGGGGCGCCGGAGCACGGGGGAAGGGCGCGTCGGGGCCGGGGCTTGGGGCCGAGGATGAGCGGGCCGACGGGGCTCTGCGGAACGGCGAGGTCCGTCGAGGAAGCACGGGGAAGGGAAGAAGCCGGCGGCGGCGGATGCGGTCCGGAGGCGAGGCGGAGGCCGGGGCGCAGCGGAGGGGGCCGGAGGAGGCGGCGGGGAGGAGACGGCGACGCGCTTGGGCGGTGGCGGCCGCTCGCGGAGGGTGGAGGAAGGGCGGCGGCGGTGGAGCCTGGGGAGAGGCGGCCGGCGTCAGGGCGAGGAGGGGGGTCGCCGGCCTGGGAGGATGCGGGGGGAGAGGGGCTGAGGGAGAGAAGGATGGGGACGAGCGCGGTGGGGACTGGTGGGCCAGGGGGACGGGGCCCACGTGCAGGGAGAGTGGGGAGGCTGTGGCGCGCGCGGGTGCTGGGTGGGGTGGGTCCGACGGTGAGGTGGGTGGGGGGAGAGAGGAGAGAGAGGGGTGAGGGGTTGGACAGGTGGCAGTTGCTGGTTGGGTGGGGAAGGGGAAAACGGTGAGGTGGCACGACGGGGTTGGCCGGGGTGAGGTGGAGGGGAGGGCTGGGTAGATAGGTTGGTAGGTTTAGTATTTAGGTGGACCGATTATATTTCTGGGGTGGTCGTTCGGGTCATTCGGCCCGTTCGACTGCCCCACTAAAAATAATGCAATATTTTATTTATTTAGAGGGACCGTTTGCAAAACATATTTAGTCAAAACAAAATATTCCGGCGACCCGAGGTTTGCGTTTGAATAAAGATGGGGCGTTTTAGAAAACAAAAACATGTTTTGCGAAAATAGTTTTATGCAAGCAACTGCACGATGATGACGATGCACAAATGCAATGTGGCATGATGACATGAGCATGCGGTCATGATGATGCAATGCACAAAAACAACGCGATTTTCTAGTAGTGGTTTTTGCGGGATGCCACAGAACACAAGAACCGAAAGGTTAAGCATGAGTCATATGAGTGATATGATCGACACTTTGTTGTCCACCATTGAAACCACATCTCTTCTCGTGATGATCGGATTAGGTGTGGTGAATTTGGATCGTGTTCACTAAACAACTTGAGGGATGTTGAATTTAGTGGGAGTTCATCTAGTAATTTGATTAAATTGAACTATTTATCATGAACATAGTCTAAATTGTACTTGCAAATACTGTAGATCACATGGCCAAGTCCAACTTCAACTTCAACGTTTTTGCTGAGAAGGAAAAGCTTAGAAACAATGGGTCTAACTTCACCAATTGGTTCCGCAATCTAAGAATCATTCTCTCTGGCGGTCAAAAGGACTATGTCCTTGGGAAAGCGTTAGGTGACCCCCCTGCTGCAACTGCGCCGGCTGATGAGAAAGCTGTCTATCAGTCGCGCAAAGATGATTATGGTGTGATTAAGAGCACCATGTTGTTTGCTATGGAACCGGAGCTTCAAAATCGTTTTGAAGAGTATCCCGCGCCCTTCGAGATTCTCGAGGAGCTGAAAACCATGTTTCAGACTCAGGCCCGTTCTGAGAGATATGAGATCTCCGAGAAGTTCTTTAACTGCAAGATGGAGGAAGGGGGTTCCATTAGTGAGCACGCCATAAATATGTCGGGCTACACTCAACGTCTTGAGCAACTGGAATGCACGATTCCAGAGGAGCTCAAGATTGACAGGGTTCTGCAATCACTCCCTCCCAGCTACAAAAGTTTTGTAGTGACTCATAATCAGATTGGTTCCACTGATACGATCACCGAGCTCTTCGCAAAGCTGAAGGCTGCAGAGGTGGACATCAAGAAGGATAATCATGTGTTGATGGTCAACAAGCCCTCCTTTAAGAAAGGTAAGGGAGCAAAGAAACCCTTCAAGAAGGGCGGCGGCAAGCGCAATGCCCCTGCTGAGAAGAAGCTCAAGTCTGGTCCTAAGCCCGACACTGAGTGCTTCTATTGCAAGGACAAGGGTCACTGGAAGCGCAACTGTCCGAAGTACTTAGCGGACAAGAAGGCTGGCACCATCAAAGGTATATTTGATATACATGTTATTGATGTTTTCCTTACTAGCCCTCGTTGTAGTGCCTGGGTATTTGATACCGGTTCAGTTGCTAATATTTGTAACTCGAAACAGGAGCTACGGAATAGACGGCGGCTTGCGAGGGATGAGGTGATGATGCGCGTTGGC
Source organism: Avena sativa (assembly GCA_916181665.1). Classification (NCBI taxonomy): domain Eukaryota; kingdom Viridiplantae; phylum Streptophyta; class Magnoliopsida; order Poales; family Poaceae; genus Avena; species Avena sativa. The sequence continues at coordinate 142,020,211 of OV702285.1, read as the reverse complement.
AACGGATCAAGAGTTGATGTGATGGCCGTCGGCACGCTCTCCTTAGTTTTACCTTCGGGATTAGTTTTAAACCTTAATAAGTGTTATTATGTGCCTGCGTTGAGCATGAACATTATTTCTGGATCGTGTTTATTGCAAGACGGTTATTCATTTAAATCGGAGAATAATGGTTGTTCTATTTATATGAGTAACATCTTTTATGGTCATGCACCTCTTGTGAATGGTTTATTTCTTCTAAATCTCGAAAGGGATGAAACACACATCCATAACATTGAGGCTAAGAGATGCAAAGTAGATAGTGATAATACTACTTATTTGTGGCACTGTCGTCTAGGTCATATTGGTGTAAAGCGCATGAAGAAACTCCATTCTGATGGAATTTTGGAGTCTCTTGATTTTGAATCATTTGACACATGCGAACCATGCCTCATGGGCAAGATGATCAAAACCCTGTTCTCCGGTATGATGGAGTGAGCAACGGACTTGTTGGAAATCATACATACCGATGTATGCGGACCGATGAGTGTTTCGACGCGCGGTGGATATCGCTATTTCCTCACTTTTACCGATGACTTAAGTAGATATGGGTATATCTATTTAATGAAACATAAATCTGAAACATTTGAAAAGTTCAAGGAATTTCAGAATGAAGTGGAGAACCATCGTAACAGAAAGATTAAGTTTCTACGATCCGATCGTGGAGGTGAATATTTGAGTTATGATTTTCTCACGCATCTTAAAGCAAGTGGAATCGTTTCACAACTGACGCCACCCGGAACACCACAGCGCAATGGTGTGTCTGAACGCCGGAATCGAACCCTATTAGATATGGTCCGATCAATGATGTCTCTTACTGATTTGCCGTTATCATTTTGGGGTTATGCATTAGAAACCGCTGCATTCACTTTAAATAGGGCTCCACCTAAATCCGTTGAGACGACACCGTATGAACTGTGGTTTGGTGCTAAACCTAAGTTGTCGTTTCTTAAAGTTTGGGGATGCGAAGCTTACGTCAAGAAGTTGATGCCGGACAAGCTCGAACCCAAAGCGGAGAAATGCGTCTTCATAGGATACCCTAAGGAAACTATTGGGTATACCTTCTATCACAGAACCGAAGGCAAAGTGTTTGTCGCAAAGAACGGTTCCTTTCTTGAGAAGGAGTTTCTCTCGAAAGAAGTGAGTGGGAGGAAAGTAGAGCTAGACGAGGTTACTGAACCTTCTCTTGAATTGGAGAGTAGCGCAGCACCTGAAATTGTTCCAGTGCCGCCTGCACCAACAATAGAGGAAGCTAATGACAAGGATCATGAAGCTTCGGACGATGCTGCTACTGAACGTCGCAGGTCGACAAGGTCGCGTGCCCCTCCTGAGTGGTACGGCAACCCTGTCTTGACTGTCTTGTTGGTAGAAGACAGTGAACCTATGAACTATGAGGAAGCGATGATGAGCCCAGACTCTGAGAAATGGCTGGAAGCCATGAAATCCGAATTGGGATCCATGAGGGAAAACCAAGTATGGACTTTGGTGGATCCTCCTAGGGACCGAAAGGCCGTTGAGTGCAAATGGATATTCAAGAAGAAAACGGACGCGGATGGTAATGTTACCGTCTATAAAGCACGGCTTGTCGCAAAAGGTTTTCGACAAGTTCAAGGTGTTGACTATGATGAGACTTTCTCTCCCGTAGCGATGTTTAAGTCCATTCGGATTTTATTAGCAATTGCTGCGTTTCATGATTATGAAATATGGCAGATGGATGTCAAGACTGCTTTCCTCAATGGGAACATTGATGAAGAGTTGTATATGATGCAACCCGAAGGTTTTGTCGATCCTAAGGATGCTAGTAAAGTATGCAAACTTCAGTGTTCCATTTATGGACTGAAGCAAGCATCTCGGAGTTGGAACCTTCATTTTGATCAAGTGATCAAGAGTTTTGGATTTGTTCCAAATTGCTACGAAGCTTGTATCTACAAGAAAGTGAGTGGGAGCTCGGTGACGTTTCTGGTACTGTATGTGGATGACATATTGATTATTGGAAATGACATCAACATGCTTAACGATGTGAAGAGTTATTTGAACAAGTGTTTTTCAATGAAAGACCTAGGTGAAGCTGCTTATATATTGGGCATCAAAATCTATAGAGATAGACAAAGACGCCTGATAGCTTTAAGCCAGAGTACATACCTAGACAAAGTTCTGAAAAGGTTCAGAATGGATAAGGCAAAGAAAGGTTCAGTGCCTATGTTGTCAGGTAAGATATTGAGCAAGGCTCAGTGTCCAGCTACGGTAAATGATAGGGAAGCTATGAGCAAAGTGCCTTATGCCTCGGCCATAGGTTCCATCATGTATGCCATGCTGTGTACTAGACCGGATGTGTCCAATGCTCTTAGTTTGACGAGCAGATATCAAAGTGATCCAGGAGTGGAACACTAGACAGCCGGAAGAACATCCTAAAGTACCTAAATAGAACTAAAGAAATGTTCTTAGTCTATGGGGGTGATGAACAGCTTGTCGTAAAAGGTTACGTCGATGCTAGTTTCGACACTGACAAGGATGATTCCAAATCTCAGACAGGGTACGTTTATATTTTGAATGGAGGAGCTGTGAGCTGGAGAAGCTGCAAGCAAAGCGTGATCGCGGGATCTACAGTGGAAGCGGAATACATGGCTGCTGCAGAAGCATCAAGTGAAGGAGTTTGGATCAGAAACTTCATCACTGAGCTTGGCGTGGTTCCAAGTGCATTGGACCCACTGGAGATATTGTCTGACAACACTGGCGCCATAGCACTCGCTAAGGAACCAAGATATCATCCAAAGACCAAGCATATCACCCGCAAGTTTCATATAATCCGAGATTATATAGCAGATGGAGATCTGAAGATTAGCAAAGTACATACGGATCTGAATGTCGCAGATCCATTGACTAAACCTCTTCCACGTGTAAAACATGATCAACACCTCAGTGCCATGGGTGTGAGATTGTTGCCAGATGTAAACTAGATTATTGACTCTAGTGCAAGTGGGAGAATGTTGGAATTATGCCCTAGAGGCAATAATAAAGATGTTATTATTATAATTCTTATTCATGATAAAGTTTATATTCCATGATAGAATTGTATTAAGCGGAAACATTAATACTTGTGTGGTTTGTGAACAACACCGTGTCCCTGGTACGCCTCTAAGGACTAGCTCATTGATCAATGATGGTTAAGGTTTCCTAACCATAGACATGAGTTGTCAATTGATAATGAGATCATATCATTGGGAGAATGATATGATGGACAGACCCAAACTAAGCGAAGCAATTAGATCGTTTCATCGTGTTCATCTTTGCGAAGCTTTTCCTATGTCAAATATTGTATTCCTTAGACCATGAGATAATGCAACTCCCTGGTACCGGAAGAAAGCTTTGAGGTCATCAAACGTCATCCTATGAGAGGGTGATCATAAAGGTGTCTCTCAGGTGATCGGAAAGTATCTGTTGGGTTGTATGTATCGAGATGGAATTTGTCCCTCCCAAGTCGGAGAGATATACTTCGGGCCCACTCGGTAATCGATATCAACACCGCTTGCAAGCATGTGGTTAAGGAGTTAATCACAAAGTGATATCGGATTACGGAACGAGTAAAGTACTTGCTGTGAACGAGATTGAACTAGGTATGACGGTACCGACGATCGAATCTCGGGCAAGTAAAATATCGCGAGACGAAGGGAATATATATATGGGATTGATTGAATCCTGGCATCGTGGTTCATCCGATATGATCATCGATGAATGTGTGGGAGTCAATATGGGTGCCCAGACCCCGCTGTTGATTATTGATAGAAGATCATGTCTGCATATTCTCGAACCCGCAGGGTCACACACTTAACGTATCTCGACGCTAGGATAGATTGGATAATTGGTTTATGAATTTTTGTTCGGAGTCTCGGATGGGATCCGGGACATCACGAGAGGTTCCGGAATGGTCCGGAGAATAAGATTCATATAAGGCAGTGCAGTTTTTGGAGTTCGGAATTGTTCCGGGTTAATCGGTATTGTACCGGAAGCTTCTAGAACCTTCCGGAAGGGGACCAACGTGGCCCCACCTTCCGGGAGGGGGCATGGGCCTATGAGGGAGTGCCCTGGCCGCATTGGCCCAGGGGCACAAGGCCCCATAGGGCCCAGCCGATCCTAGAGAGTTTAAATCGTTTAAACTAGAGATAGGGTTTCTAGAAGAGGGGAGAGTCCATGCCCCCCACTCCTTATCCTTTGGGCTTAGGGGAGGGGCTAGGGCTGCGCCCCCCTCTATATAAAGAGGGGTGGGGGCGCACCAACCCCAAACACCTCTCCTCCAAACCCTAGCCGCCTTTCTAGCTTTCCTCTCTCCCTCCCGACTGTTTGTAGGCGAAGCCCTGCAGCAGAAATTCTCCACCATATACACCACGCCGTCGTGTTGTAGATCCAATCTATCTCTCCACCATACTTGCTGGTCCGAGGAAGGAGGAGACGTCGAGGTGCTGCACGTGTGCATCTCACGGAGGCACCGCCACTTGTGGTGCTAGATCGGATCGGATCACGAGGAGGAGAAGCGAGTACGACTACATTACCCACGTTCCGACGAACGTTCCGCTGTGCGAATCTTCAAGGGTATGAAGATCTAATCCAATCTCTCTCGTTGATTGCATCTCCTAGATTAGATCTTGGCTTTCCCTCTGTTCGCATTCGTAGAAAATTTTGATTTACTATGCCGCGAAACCCTTCACACACCCGGTGGCACCTTTGCGCAGGTGGAGCCGATGTTGGCGAGTCTGTCGGCTTACTCGTTGCTTTCTCTTCCAACGTGCCGAAGCTCGCAGCCGTCGCATTCTCCTTCGAGTGCGTTGTAGAGTGCGCGGTACGCGATCATGTTTTCGGCGTGTGCGTCGCACTCGTTCATCGTCTACTGGACGACGAGGTTGGAGTCACCGTAGATGACCAGGCGCGTTGCGCCGCAGATCTTTGCCATCCTCATGCCGTGGATGAGGGCTTCGTATTCGGCCTCGTTGTTGGAAGCTCGGAATTTCATCCGGAGGACGTACTTCATATGGTCGCCCTGCGGGGAGGTCAGTATGACCCCGGCTCCTGCTCCAGCTTCACGTTTGGAGCCGTCGAAGTGCATCGTCCATGACTGCGACATGTCTGGGGTGTCTGGCAGCTGCAGCTCCATCCAATGTACAAGGAAGTCCGGGAGGACTTGAGATTTGATTGCGAGTCGCTTCTCGTAGACGATGTCCACGGGTGACAGCTCGATGCCCCACAGGGCCACGCGTCATGTGGCCTATGGGTTATTCAGGATGCTGTTCAGGGGTGCCTCGTTGACGACCATCACCTGGTGCTCCTGGAAGTAATGGCTCAGCCGTCGAGCCGTCATGAACACGTCGTAGGCGAGTTTCTGGTAGTGAGGGTACCTATGCTTTGTTGGCATCAGTACCTCGCTGAGGTAGTAGATTGGGCATTGGACCCCGTGGGTCTTGCCTTCTTCGGGTCGTTCGACCACTAGCATGGTGCTGACCACCTGGTGTGTGGCTGCTATGTACAACAGCAGAGGCTCGCGCTCCTTTGGCGTGACCAGGATGGGCGAGGTGGAGAGTAGCCGTTTGAGGCTTTCGAACGCATCGTCGGCTTCGGGCGTCCACTCGATTTTTTCTGCCTTTCGTAGCAGATGGTAGAATGGCAGGGCCTTCTTACCCATGCGGCTGATGAATCTGCTCAACGCCGCTATTCGTCCTGCGAGCTGCTGGACACCCTTGAGGTTCTTCGGCTTCTCCATCGCCATGATGGCCCTGATTTTCTTCGGGTTCGCCTCAATCCCTCGCTAAGAGATGAAGTACCCAAGCAGCTGGCCCGATGGGACGCCGAAGGCGCACTTTTCGGGGTTAAGCTTGATCCTGTAGCGATCGAGGTTGTCGAACGTCTCGCGGAGATCGTCGATGAGTGTTCTTGCTTCCCTGGTTTTGATGACTATGTCGTCGACATAGACTTGAACATTGCGACCGATCTGATCCTTGAGGCATGCCTGCATGCATCGCTGGTACGTGGCACCTGCGTTCTTTAGCCCGAAGGGCTTTGTGTTGTAGCAGAACACTCCGAACGGTGTGATAAACGCCGTTTTCTCTTGATCTTCGACCTTGAGCCGAATCTGGTTGTAGCCTGAGTAGGCATCAAGGAAGGAGAGTTTCTCACATCCTGCGGTCGAATCGATGATCTAGTCGATCCGAGGAAGAGGGAAGTGGTCCTTTGGGCAGTGCTTGTTCAGTGACGTGAAGTCTACGCACATCCGTAGGATATCCGTGTCCTTCTTGGGGACCATCACTGTATTAGCCACTCGCTTTCTTTGATCTCCCTAGTGAAGTTTGCGGCGAGTAACCTGTTTATTTCCTTCCCGATGGCTTCGGCCCGTGGCTCGGACAGTCTCCGGATGGACTGCTTGACGGGCTTGGTGTCTGGAAACACGTTGAGTGCGTGCTCGGCGAATTCCCTAGGAACTCCTGGCATGTCCGCAGGACACCAGGCGAAGATTTCCCAGTGCTCATGGAGGAATTCGACGAGCGTGCTTTCCTATGCGGGGCTGAGGTCGTTGGCGATTAGCGCCGTCTTGGAGGCATCCGTCGGATGGACCTGCACCTTCTTTGTATTGATGGTGGAGTCGAAGGACATGTCAGGTGCGTTTTGTCGTGCGACTGGGGGTGCCCCATTGTCCGTCACCTCGCGGAGCCTTACAAGTTCCTCCTACATGCCGAATGATTGGGAGATTCTGTTGAAATCCCTGTCGCATTGGTCCGATCGGGTGAAGCTCCCGTGGATTGTGATGACGCCTTTCGGCCCTGGCATCTTGAGTAGCAGGTATGCATAGTGTGGGACAGCCAAGAACCTTGCGAATGCTACACGCCCGAGGATGGCGTGGTACTGTGATGGCCAGTCCACCACTTCGAATTCGAGCCGTTCCAGTCGGAAATTGTCCGGCTTGCCGAAGATGACGTCGAGCCATATTTTGCCCAGGGGGAATATGCCCTTTCCTAGGACAATGTCGTGGAACGTTGTATCTGACTGTTCCAGGCTGCACTGCGGGATCCGCATTGCTGCCAGAGTACTTGCGACCATCAGATTGATGTCGCTGCCACCGTCTATGATGACGCGACTCATCTCGAAACCTCCGACCTGCGCCTCCATCACCAGGGCAACATGACCTGGGCGAGGGATCTGGCAAGGGTGATCCAAACGACTGAACGTGATGCAGGACTCCGATCCGCTGAGGTACTCAGGGATGGCGGGTGGAGTTGCCACGGCCAGGTTGATCTGTCGGGTGATTTTCTTCTGCACCCTATTCGTGGGGCGCCCCTTCTGGATCATCAGTGCTCCTTTCGGTGGGGGATACCCGTTCCCAGCGTTGTTCTGTGCTGGTGCGACTGGTTGGTTCGGGCCTCCTACAGGTGGTGGTGGAGGAGCTCCATGCGCTATCTCACCTGGCGCGGGTGCGTTCCCGAATCCAGGAAGTGGAGCTTGTTGCTTCATCTGGACCATGCTTTCGCTGAGTTTCTGGAACTCGCGGCAGTCCTTGAGCATGTGGCTTGCCTTCTTTTTGCCATCCTGCTTGTCGATGTAGAAGTGGATGGTGCATGGATCCGAAAGTTTTTCGTATGCTGAGGGTCCGTTATCGCGGTCGCGGCGCTGCCACGACTGTGCTGGGCATCCTCCATCGCGGAAGTTTCTTTCGCGGTATCCTCCGCTGTTGCGGTTAGCGGCGATCGGCGTAGCCGGCCGCGACCATGTCGGGTCCATCGCGATCGTCGTAGACGCGCGATCTTATCTTGCTACGGCGCTCTCGCCGTCGACCGTAGTCGTCCTCTTCTTCCGATTATGCTCGGTGAATGGAATCTTTGCCGTCAGCCCACCTGTTGGCGATGTCCATGAGGTGGTCGAGTGTTTTGGGCTTGACGCGCCTGAGTTCCTCCTTGAAGTCTTGGCTCTTGACGCCGTCCCTGAAGGCGTCGATGGCCCTCTCTTCGGAGATGTGCGCTGCGGAGTTCTTTGTGTTGGACCAGCGTAGTATGTACGAGCGAATGGATTCGCCCGTTCGTTGAGTGCAGGCCCGCAACTCTTCAATTGAGGCGGGCCTCTTGCTGGTGCCCTTGAAGTTTCGGATGAAGCTGTAAGCTAGCTCATCCCAACTTCGGATGGACCCTGAAGATAGGCTGCTGAGCCAGATCCGGGACGCTCCTGTCAGCTGCAGCTGAAGGCATTGCATGGCGGTTTCCTTGTTTCCGCCGTGCAATTTGACGGACGATAGGTGGTCGCTGAGCCATGCCTTTGGGTCTTGTGTGCCGTCGAACTTAGAGTATCCGAAGGAAGCTTGAAATTGCACGACATCTTTGTTCGCCGAATAGATCTGCTGAGGCATCGGGCTCCGTAGAGTTCTCCTTCATCTTCGTCCATCTCGGATTCAGACGAGCATGCGAGCTTGGCTCGCGCTTTGTCGATTTTACGCTGTGTGAGCGCTTCTCTGGCGTCGTAGTCGCGGTTGAGGTGGCGCGAACTCTTCTTCCTTCGAGGAAGGTCATGCTCCTCTTCTTCGGATGAAGGGGTGGGGCTGCGGTCGAACCTGACCGGAGCTTTCTTCTTCGGCTCCGTGGGAGTTTCCTGGTGGAGCGCAGCTCCGACGAGTCCGGGTCCGTTAAGTGCGGACTTGTGCATGGCCCTCTTCGGGTCCCCCTCTGGAGGTGGGTAGGCTGCGAGGTACGCAGTGGCTGCCATGATCGCAGCCTGCGGCGTTTTCGGGATGACGTTGCCGTCGGCGTCCATCTCCATGAAGGATGTGTGGAGGGTTCGGGTCACCTCACGGCGCTCCTTGGGATCCATGTTCTCCATCCGAGAGCGGTGCTTGTTGCCTTGGTTGGCGTTCGAGCTGGAGCCGATGCCCATGGCGGAGAGTGCGGCTTGTCGCGCGCTGGACTCTGAGGCTGCTTGCTTGCGTTTGTCAAGCACCTCCTGCATCTTGACCTGCTTCTTGTGCTCCTCGATCAGGAGCAGGTGGTAGGCCATCAGCAGATCCCGGGAGGAGTCTGCAGGCAGGACTATGTTGCCTGCCACGATGTTGCGTGCCTGGGCCCATCCTTCTTTGCTAAGGCGGATGACATGGCCATTGTTTTCCTCTTCGGGTGGGGGGGACTAGCTTCTTCTATTCCCGCCGTTTCGATCTAGCGGGTTAGGTGTCGGGTTGGGCGGCGGGTTGGGTGTTTGCTGATCCCCGTCAGCCTGTATGACTATGGCGCATTGGTAGTGCTCGTAGATTGGTCCGCTGCTGCCGCAGCTTTCAGATCCGGAACCGTAGGTCCCTTCATCCGATGGCGGATCGCACATATCGGAGTTGCGGCTGCTGCTGTCGTAGGAATCATCTGTTGATGATGTTGTGCGTAGCATGGGGTATGGGGTCCACGAAGCGGGCCTGATTGATGGTAGGGGCACCCGCTCAGGGAGGCGGAGGGTGCTAGTTTGCCCCACCTAGAAGCAGAAGCTCCCGAACAGGATTTCGAGTCCGTCGCCTACAGGCTCGAAGTCCTTCATGGTGGCCGGTGAGTGGGTGGTGAAGTCGAAAGCGCCGAAGAGGAGGTGACTCTCCGTCGCCGCAGAGTTGTAGATCGATCGGGTTGGGACCGTCACGATCGCACAATCAGCGTCCCCAATTCCCACAGACCGCGCCAATTGACGAGGTTTGATCTCATCAATGCCCATTGTTATGGACTTGGGTTTTGGAGAAGATGGGGATGCTGGAGATCGTGGAACGGTTAGCAAACAAGCAACACGGGGACATAAGGTTTACCCAGGTTCAGGCCCCCGGAGGGAAAACCCTACTCCTGCTTGTCTGCTCTTGATTACGGCGGAACCAAAGGTTACATGGGTGCGCATATGCAATCTGGCGTGGAGGTGTGTATGCGAAAGTATGAGGATAAGATCTAGGTCGTGCCCTCCTAGCCTTTATATAGACTTAGGCAGGTCCCGGGCACAGACCTAGTCGGTTACAGGTTCTAGGGTTTTACCCCTTTGAATTTCCTATCTACTCTAGTCTTGCTCTCCAAGGATCCGAAAGCTTCATGGGCCCTGGCCACCCGAAAATCTTCATGGGCCGGCGTATAATTGCCGTGGGCCTTCATTGGGCTGGACCAGGTATGCTGAGATCATGTACCCGCGGGGTATAACCATGTTAGTTGATGCTCCCACTCAGGGAGTAAAGTGGATGGCACTGGCCAATGTGCATATGCTGAATTTCTTTAGCCCCCGAATGTTTGAGCAGCATATGTGCATCGCATGGAGCTCAGAGAGATATGTGGATTTCCGCCATCTGGGAGGGAATTTGTTCATGGTCTGATGCTATTGTCTTGATGACTGAACTAAAGTTACAAAGGGAGTGTGGCATCCCGCAAAACCACTACTAGAAAATCGCGTTGAATTTGTGCATTGCATCGTCATCATCATGCATTGTTTGCATAAAACTATTTCGCAAAGCCCGTTTTGTTTTCTAAAACGCCCCATCTTTATTCAAACGCCAAACCCCGGGTGCTGCCGGATATTTTATTTGTCTAAAAACCACTTGCAAAAGTTCATCGCAAATTAAATAAAATCTTTAATTATTTTAGTGGGGCAGTCGAACGGGCCGAATGACCCGAACGACCACCCCAGGTTTTTTAAATCGGTCCAACCAACCGGTACACCTAAATCCTACAGCTACCCAGAAAACCTACCCACCCCTATCTCCACCTCACTCCCTCCATTCAACTCTTGCCACATCATCTTGTCCATCCCCCCCTCCAACCAAAATCTGCCAACTCACCCCCTCTCTTTTCTCTCTCTCCCTCACCCCTCTCTCACCCAGCCTCAACACACACAACACATACCAGCAAAACAACCCCCACCCACGCGCCACCCTCCCTGGCCGCTGGGCCCGACCCCACCTCTCCCCTGGGTCCCACACCCCACCAACCAGCCCACTTCCACCTGCAGCCCTCCTGGCCCACCCTCAATCCCACGCACCCGACGCCACCCGCCTCTCGCGACCCCCTCCTCTCGTCTTTGCTTCCACCCTCCGTTCCCGACCGAAGCCGCCGGCCACCGCTCCCTCCTCCCTCGGCTCGCCGCCAGGCGCCCCCTCACCGCGGCCCTCCTCTCCCTGTGCCGCCCGTCTCTTCCCTCTAGCCCGACCCCTCTCCTTCTCCACCTCGCTGCCGCCCATCTCCGGCCGACCCCGCCCCTTCTCCCCAGCTCCGGCCGAGCGCCGCTCCTTCTCTCCGACCCGCTCCCGTCCCCAACCCGCGTCGCCGCCGGTCCCCCTCTCCCGACCACGCCTCCACCCGTGTTCCTCTGCATCCCTCGTTCCCCACCTCCTGGTGCCGCCGTCGTTCCCTGCAGGGATCTCCGGCCTCCGCCTCCTAGTCCCGAGCTGCTCCCCTTGCCGCCGCGGAGCTCCGCCGTTCCCTGGCCTCCCCCTCCTCTGCAGGCCCCGCCGGAGAGCGTCGCCCCACCCCGCCTGCCCGCTTCGCCGGCGACCCCTCCTCCCCGCCTCCGCCATGTTTTCCGTCGGCCTCTCCCCCAGGCAGCAGCAGCGGCGCGGACGTCTCGGGATCCGGCAACGGCTCCTACTTCAGGTCACCACTCATGGAGCATGCCGCGTGTGCACGATGTGGCCGCCACGGGAGGCCTTGCCTCCGGCGCGTACTCCATGGGCGAAGTGCTCTGTGTCCCTGTCCGGGCGCTCATCGCCACCACTCTGTGCCAGGAGGGCGCAGCAGGGGACGCGGCATGCTTTGCAGGAGCATGGTCGACATCGGTCTGCCCCTCCCGTCCTGCTTCATGGCCGTGCTCCGCCGGAGGAAGCTCAGGGTGCCCAAGGCCAAGGACATGGGGACCGTCGACGTCGTTTTCCCCAGCGCGTCCGAGACGGCAGCTGAGGCGCTCAGGCTCGCTGCCAGGAAGTGGGACGGCGCCGTGTACTCGTCGACTAGAATTTCTTCCGGACGCGTGCAGCCATCTGGGTCGTCCTTCTCGCCAAGAACAACCAAGTACATCTTCGACAAGACCTCCGTCACGGGTTTGAGCATTTTGTCATGGACACCGAAGACCTCGGATACAACAAGTACCCCCCCTCTCGGATCCGAGGACCGAAGATGCCCGGAACGCCAAGATCTCCCTCTTGGACCCGAAGACCCCGGTACCCGACCCACTCAAGTACGCCATCGACCCCGAGAACGCCTACCCGGAACGACAAGATCGCCACACGGACGCGAACCCCAAGACCCTGAGTCCCCGAACCGAAGACCGATCCGAAGCGTCGAGACCTCCGACAGGGAACCGACCAGTTCGCCGAGAACCGCACCCGAACCCTCGGCACGCCAAGATCTTCGCCGCGGAACGCCAAGTCCTGCTTCCCGGAAGCGACAAGATCTACCAGTAATCCGAGAACGATCCGTCGAACCCTAAACCCCGAGACCGGACCCCGAACCCCGGAACCCCAAGTTCGTCGAGACCCTCTAATGTGTGAACCCCTTCCCGACACCCTATTTTATAATATAATAACAACTTGTTGCATATTAATTGTTCATGCATGCATATTGCCTGTGGTTTGGGGGCCTTATGCCGATTCACCTAATAATTAAATATGGGGCCCATATGCGGGCAAATCTAGTCTCATATCGGCCTCATTTAAATTGGTGTAGCGAACCGGTGATATATTCTGCTTTGTTAAACAACATTTAATTTGCGGGGTATCTAAACAACATGACCGTTTGATTAATTGTCGGGACCCCGGTTCCGCTTAATATGACCTAATTGCATCGCATCTTTGCCATGCCATACATCATACATGCATCATGCCGATCTTCTGCCGTTGTATTAAATAGTGCATCCGGTGTTTATTCTAGTGTTTTGCTTCTTCGCGGATTGGGCCGTTGAGTTGATGTGAGCTTCTCCCCGATCTTCGGTCGAACCTTCGGCAATGTTTTCAGGCGAGCATCTCCCCCTTTCTACCTTCTTACTTTTATAGTATTTATTCCCTCCTGTTGATCTATTGCTATCTGTGTTGCGATGCTCTAGTTTCCGTACCCTTGATATTACTTGCAGCCTTATATTGCCTTGGACACATCCTATTACCTGTTGTTTGGTAGATAGTTGGACTTGCGCGTCGTAGTCGCTTGCTCAAGTGCCGTTGCGTGTCGTCAAGTGCCACAGTTGTTGATGTATTGCCGCATGTTGATGTTGGATATGATCATAGCTTTACTCATCGTTCACTTTAATTCCTGTTTAACAACTAAAATTGAAGTAAGCAGAGGCATCGGTGGGTGATAGAAAATATTTGGTTTCCGAACGCCCACTTGTGTCCCGTAGGACCCCGAGTACTTGATACATGTTCCTTGATTTATCGCGCTGTCCACATCCGGGAGGTATATGGGACCCCCCTGAGCCAGAGCTTGATTCAGTCTTATTTCTTAGGGCCACAAACTAGTTTGAGGTTTTATTTACGATCCTGTACTTATGCCATGCTACTGCTTTATTTACGATTGTGCGAGGAGCACACTGTACTGTTTAGGATCGTGGCACGATTCCGCGGTGTCGACAAGCCCAGCCACACTTTCGGGTTCCCAGTCGTTCACAGCCGTCCCCACAACCTTAAGTCCGTATCGGAGCCGGCCGGCTTCGTTGCGGGTCTACTTTAAGGAGTGGCCCCCTGAAATATTTCTGAATCCTGTGATTGCTTTGTCGTGAAAGCCTCGTTGGGTTTTGATTTGGTTTTTCCGAGGTTGATCGAGTGTGTGTTGCTATTGGTGCACCCCGGCCGGGTAAAACTTTCTGAAAGCCGTGTCCGCGGTTATGGACGACTTGGAGCACAGTATCTCGACCATAGACAAGCATAACTAAAGTTTATTGCTATAAATTTGACTTTATAATGACTAGTAATCAGCTTCACTATAATGGAATGGCTAATTAATACTGCCCACAATTACTTGTTTGGAGTGTCGCTTGCGACCATTGTACCTGACTAGTAATTATGGCAACTACAACGGAATGGCTGAATAAAAGTACCAACAACTGCTGGGTTTTTGGGTTATCTCATGCTAATTGTATCTGATTAGTAATTGTTGCAACTACAACGGAATGATTAACTAAAAGTGCCCACTGTTTATTTTATCAGGATGATTATCCAAATCTGACTAGTAATTGCTACAACGATAACTGAATAAATAAAACTGCCAACTGTGTGAGTTCCTCGGTTGACTTCCTCGTTTGGTCTCGAGGGGGAAACACCAGGATGGGTTTGTTTGGTGTTAGCTTCAGGTTGGATCCGAATAGGTCTTTCTTACCCCTCTCTGATAGCCGCCAGTTGTATCGAGTCTCTATAGGTTGTTTAGTGCCTGCTGCCGCTGCCGCTTCAGTCCACCATACCTTTGTAGGCGAGGACCGCCGAATTCTAGTCTCGCCGTGTACTGGCCTCAGTACTGACGCTCCTCTTTTTCCTTTGCCCTTTGTCGGCACCCCTTTTGTTTAAGCAGGTTTTGAGATCGACGTCGTTAGCAGGGTTACCCTTCCGGCTTGGCCTGGGCAGGGTTATGGACGCCATTGGTTATTCTTCAGGGCTCTTAGCCCCATTTGCATCTTGTCCGTAGTCGGACGTTCTAGCATTTTAAGGTGATTTGGACCTTTTTATATTATATCTGTATTCTTGACTCAGTGAGTCGCCGTTATATATATCTGTTCTGTGGGTCCCATCGAGGACTGTTGTGTAATGTTATTACTTCGTTTTCCACCCGCACGAAAGTGCCTGGTGGGCACCTTTGAATCGTTTCTATGCGGGTTTGGCAGATTTCGCTAAAACTTGCATAGGTCCGATTCTGAGGGTGTTACAGGGAGGCCCATGGTTATTCCGTCAGAACACAGTTGCTATAGAAGAATATGATGGTCTCTCGCTGGCTGATTCAGTAGATCTAAATTTTATTGCTATTTGGGTACAAATCCATAAACTATCGGATGGTCATAGAGAGTTTGCTATTGTTAAAATCTAGCTAAGAAAATGATTGGCAAGGTTATTGAAGTTGAGTCTACACAACACGGCCTGGGTGATTTTATTAGAGTTAGAGTGAAGCTTGATATCCGTAAACCTCTGGCTCGTTTTGTTACTGTGTCGAGGAACGGGAAGAGAGAAATTTCTTCTTCTCCAATATGAGAAAATCCCTAAATTTTATGGTGGTTGTGGTCTACTTGGGCATGTCCATAGGAATGCGGAACAGGAGAATTTGACATTAGTATGCTAACATGGGGAGAGTTTCTGAAAGCTAACAGAAAACATGGCATGGGAGGGTAGCTTTTGGTGGAAATAGGGGAGGTTATAGTGGTGGTCGATCTCATGACATTGGTGGAAGGGGAAGGACTAGTTTTGGGGGGAAGGGTCTGGATATCAACACCCCCCGTGATAGGATAGCTAATGAAAATCGTGGATGGTTCATAGCTGATGATGATTTTTTGAAGGATATTGCTTCTAGTCCTATGAAAATTGTGGACCTAACCATGAAGGAGGGTGATATGTCTGATACCCTTATGAAATGTCGTATTGACTTCAACTTGACAGGCCCCAGACTGACGGGCATGGGTCTTCTAAGGATATGTACATCGAGACAAATATATAAGCGCCACCTCCTAAAAATCCTTCAACTATGGGGGACAAAGATCGCGTGAAGAGGATAAAGGTGGATGGTGAGAACTCAGGCACTACCCTAGGATCAGCGGGATCTGGTGATCATGTCCGGTTGCAATGAAAACTTTAGGTCTCAACTGCTCGTGGGTTACGTAAATCCACGACAGTTTGCGCGCTCTTGGTTATCCAGGCGCGGCACAAAAAATGGATGTTATTTTTCTATCCGAGACACATCTGAGTAAATCTAGGGCGGAGAATTTTGCGGTGACCCGGCATACCACTGCATGTGTACTACACTATAGTCGTTGACATGACATCCACAGAACACCGTTCTGTAAATATCACATCCCTCAGAGTGGTACAACAGAAACATTGCGGGTCCATATTACAAACATACACACATTATTATTATTACAATACCAGAAGTTAAAGACTTAGAAAAGATTCAACTTACAAACCAAAATATAAAGTGTTTCAACGGAATTTTAAAGTAGCAACTCCAACGAAGAGTTGAGCTCAATAGCTTATTCTATATGGTTCATGTTGCTCGGCTCCGTCGGTTACTACTAACTAGGGCACTTAGTTTGACTCGTTGCCATCTACACCATAGCGAATTTCGTAATCCACTCCTTCAACACCTCCTGACAGGTCAGGCTCCTCGTAGAACACATCTTCTTGGCATTCGACTGCATACATTGGCGTATCTTCGGGATCCTCAGAGTCTAAGCAAGAGATCAAAGGAAAGGGTGAGTAACAGCGTTACCCAGCAAGTTCATTATATGCAAGGTGGGAAGTTTGATGCTCTATCTACCACCTCGAACTGTAAGTCCTTGGCACTATGCAGTTTTTGTAAATCTTTCTTCAAAGATTAATTTTATTATAAAAATCTATGACCATCAGCCTTCACAGGTTGACCAGAACTTTCATGGAGTTCCTTTCCTGCCGTGTTCGTAGCTCCTTCCCGGAACAGGGAGTAACAAGTTATAATTCTTACACTCTGCAGAGGTGCGTTACTTTACCCATGAGATATCAACTCCTTGTTGCACAACCGGGCGTACTTTCCCGTCCACAATTCCATGATGTGGGGCCCATTAGGTGATCCAAGCCAATCACTGCCCCTTTCGCGACCTCGCATGCCTCCTTGGTGTACACCATTCCCACACATTGAATTACGTCAATGATTTGTACAGACTGTTGGATGCCAGAACTATCGTGGGACGTTGAGGGTTCCCACCCATATGGTACATATCCTCTACGAATTACCAATTAATATGCACGCTACGAGTGATAACAGCCATGACCTGCACATCCGGCTACATGCGAGAGGAAGAAGATACAACTGACTTCTCCGTCCCATTCCAAATCTCATGGTTAACGCGTGATATACGACTCTAGAATCACTGATGTCGTGGGTTATTAATTCCCTAATTGATCATCATTTTTGCAAATAGAAACCTAAGTTCTATTGCTCCATTATATCATCACTTAGGATGATACCTAAGATTTATTTGTTTAAGAAAAAAATACTTTCTTTCTTTGGAGTATAGATGATAACACACAATTTGCAAATACTTTGACAAAGACTCTTCAAAGGACATGAGCAAGTGATGAACTTGCCTTGTGATTGCAAGGTAGCGAAGTCGGATGCTTGCACTGGACCTTGAGCTTCTATGACTACAAAATATCATTATTGCACGGTAAGGACAATATTTAAAGAAGCAAAAATGATTATGCATAGTAATGTAATGCATTATTTATTTTTGTGTGTTCTACCCATTATTTTAGTTACAAAAAATCCTTTAAGTATTAAAGGATTTATAAATGTTAATTATTAATATTAATTAATGATTTTAGTTTTATTTTATTTTACTTATTTGAATTTTTATTTATTTAATAATTCCTTTAAGAATTATCATTTAAATACAAGGATGATATAAATTATTTATCTAGTAATTTATAAAATAATATAATATTAATATATAATAAAAGTGATTTTTTTATTTTTATCATCTTTCTTTAATTTTATAAAATTCCATAAGTAATATATATATCATAAAATTCTTGATAATAATTATACGCCTAAAATTTTATTTCTTAATTTATTTAGATAGATTGAATTATTGTGAATCCAAAAATATTTTATTTAGAATTTTTGGATTTTTATTTTATTTTCTAGAATTTATTTAAATTTAGGGGCATTTTGGTCTTTTCTTAATTATTAAAACTTTCTTTAGGTTGTTGGGCTGGCTGTGTTGGGCTTATTGGGATGTTTTGGCCCAAGTGGATAGAACCAAAAAGGCTCCCCGAAGGGTTGTCCCTCTCAGCCCACTCTCCCTGTCCATCTCTCTCGTCCCCTTCTCTCCTTCTCCTCTCTCGACCCCGTGGTCGACGATGCCACCGCCGGCGATTCACGCCGCCGTGGTCCTCCCCGACCATAGTCGTGATGCATGGTGTGGTTGTTGACCCTGCTCCTCCTTCCAGTCCAGATCGATTTGGACCTGGGGCCCTCTTGTGGCTAGACCGGCTCCGTCCCGAACCCTAGGGTTTGGGTTGGTGCTGGTGTTGCCGCCGCCGCTGCTCCCATGGTGCTGTGGTGGTGTTTCTCGCCCTCAGGTGTGACTGTGGTCGCCGTATCGGTGTGGCGCGGGTTGCAACGCTCCCTTGGGGTGCTCCCCGTGCCACCGTGCTCGTCGACACCCTCTACTTCCTCTTCTCGCCCAGAGCTACAACCTCCAGTAAGTTGTTCTTTCTCCCTCTTGTGACCTCTGTGCTATGCCACCCTGTCCTGTGTGTTTCTAGTGGCTACCCATGGCTAGTGTTCGTGTTCTGATTAGGGTTCATATCCTGATTAGGGTTCATCCCTCTATTGACATTATATATGATGAATTGGATCAAGTAATAATGATCCATGAGTATGGTGAATGGTTGTTTGATGTGAATTACTGCTTATAGTTGGGCTTTGGTGATGCTAGGGGCTTACAAGACTAATTCCATTGGTTAATTTGATATGGTTCAAATGATAGTGTTACTGTAGAATCACTACTTGGAGATCCTAGTGACTTGAAAGTTCACCACTATCATTGCTTGGTTATTGACAGTGAGTTGTAAGTGATGTAGTCACTGTTTCTGTAATTGTTGGCTTATGGATTCATATACAGATTGGGATTAATTGGTCTCTTACAGTGATGTTATGTATACATATATATACCTGGAAATGATTCATGTGATTGGTATCAGGAAAATGATGCTTAGTTGTCTATTAGTTTATCTGTGAAAGCTAGATACTTAATCTGTTTGGTTTAGAAGCTGCTCTTGTGACACCATCTTGAAATGGCACACAAGTCTAGGTTCTACTACTTGGCTTGATTTTTGTTAATGCTTAAGATTGGCTTAATTCCAAAGATAAGTTGGAACTTCTTTCTTTAAACACCAATGCTTATGATGTTGGTCTGAGGCTTAGGGACTAGGTTCCTCATGGATCTGTTCTGGTAGTGATACCAGCTACTAATTCTTGAGTCAAAGTTGGGAAAATGATTTGTAGGCTTTTTAAGTTATATAGATCCATAAGATCTAGAAATTCTAAGGTGTTACTCCTGTTTAAGAGATGTGCCTAGAATTCCAGATATAGGCTATATTTATTCTTGGAATTTAAGATATGGCTTTATAGCCAGGATCAATGAGGTTGTTCTGAGATCCTGGTTGGATCTGTATAGTTTACTTATGGCTTTTTGTGTTTAAAATCTTCTATGATGGATTCACCTCACTTGGGTGTTTTTCTAAGAAGTTGAATATAAGACAACACATGAATTCTTATCTAACTTAGATAGATAAATCATGTGATGGTTTTATACTACTCACCACAACAGTGGAGTTGTAACTTGTTAATCTTGTGGCCTGATCTTGATGGTTGTGTGGCTGGCCTAATCTGGTTCTTCTCCTGATGCTACTCATGCTACTTCCATCTCCTGGAACTTGTCCTTGATCTTGCTATCCACCTTCTAGTTCCTAGTAACTAGGCCTTGTCCTTGCTATCCACCTAATCCACCCCCTCCTTATGTCACCATCTTGATGAGGACTGGGATGATCTGGTTTGTGGTTTAGTTTGGTTGGTTTGGCTGTGGCTAGACTATTGGTGCTTGGTGTGTATGAGCAAAGAAATGGTGTTGGGGTGCTTGCCACGACTGTGTTGATCTGTTTTGATTGTGTGAGCAGCTGTGGTTGTGCTCGACAGCACACACCATGCATTTAGGTGTGTAAGTTGCTTGTGTGCCTGCTGCACCCTTGTGGATATGCTTAGGTAATGATCTACTACCTCCGATCCTAAATAAGTGTCGCCATTTTGAACTAGAGTTACTTCAAAATGGCGATACTTATTTAGGATCGGAGGGAGTACCTTTTATCTGATTACATTTACCTGTCTGGTGAAACTTGTCCCTCTTGCTGATTGGAGTTATTTGACTTATGGCTTATAAATTATGAAAGATTTGGTTCTTTCATATTGGTAAACTTGCCCCTAAAGATTTACTCAGTTATGTAAAGTTGAACAGTGCATCTCACTGTCACTACTGAGAGTAAAAACATCTTAATCTTTTATTTTCTTACTTTTTATTTATTCTTTGTTTTGCAGGTACAAGTCTTGAAGATTCAAGATTATAATAGGTTTTATTTTTGATAGAATAATTCCCTTGTAATATTTATTTTATTCTTTTGTAATCTTTATTTTATTCTTTTGTAATAAAGATTGTAATATTACTCAATATATAAATGTTCTTCCTTTTATCATTTACTATTGTAAAGATCCTTGATTACTTTTATAAGTTACATTTTGTAACTTATTTATTGAATAAAGATATGGAATGAATATTCATTTTCTTGATTATGTTATATTATTTAAAGTTTGAGTTACTAAATGTTATTGCTTGATTAAATAAGATTACTCAAACATAATTCTAATTCATTTTAAATTATAATTCTAACACTCAAGTTTGAATTCAAAATTCATTTCCCAAAACACACTAATCCATAAAGATCATGTCAAAGTTTATAACGATCATTCTCCAAGGCTATTCCTAAACTTAAAGAGTGAAAGAAACTTTGATCACTTTAGGGTTTTTATTTGGCGAAAAATTTACCCACATTTTTACAGATGAATGCATGCAATTGCACAGATTCCTAATTCTACCCTTCGTGGGTTCCTAAATGCTAGGATGTTACAAATTTAAAGCGACATATGGGTTTTGATCAGCTCATCATGTCTAAGAGCAATGGTCGGAGGGGGGCTTCTCTTGCCGTGGAAGAATGAATTGAATGTGGCCTCAAAAAGAGTAAACACAAATTATCAGGATATTCGTATCGACGATAATACTAGTGATGCTTGGAGGATCATTGGCATATATGGTGAACCCAATGGCGGCAGGAAACACATGACTTGGGATTATATGCGCGAACTACACAACATGGTTAACCTTCCTTGGGTTATGCTAGGCGACTTTAATGAGATCTTAGTAGGTGCCAAGAAGGAGGGAGGAAACCTGCGCCCAAAGATGTATGCATGGTTCCGTGATGCCCCAAACATGGAGGACCTAGAATTTATAGGAGAGAGTTTTACATGGAGAAGAGGCAGAATGAGGGAGAGGTAAGACCGGGCGGTGTTAAGCCCAGAATGGTGTGCAAAGTTTCCCATGGCTGCATTGACACATGAGGATTTATCTAAGTCAGATCATCGACCAATTTTGCTGGATTGCTCATACATGGACTCATCTCAGGTGACCAAACCGAGTGGTAGCAAATATTTTGAAGCAAAGTGTCTTCTGGAAGAAGCTGTTGACTCGATTGTGGGCTCGGCATGGGCCAAGGCCCAAGGAAGATAATATGAGAGAAACCACGGGAGTAGTTATTCGAGACAGTAAGGGCCTGTTTTTGGCTGATTGTGATACAAAGATTGAACATTCTATTGATGTGCTGAAGAAGAAGCACATGCACTTAAGCATGGTTTGAGTCTTGCTCAATCTATTGGGTGCAATAGAGTCATCATCAAGTCAGACCGTATGGAGGTCGTGAAGACAATGAAGAATGGAGCGATAAGCCACGATATCGCAACTGCGGTTTTTGATGACTGCGACCACATTGCCTGTAATTTTAATAAAATCTCATTCGAATATGTACCAAGGAAAACAAATGTAGTGCCCGTGAATTAGCTAAAGAGGCTAAGAGATCTCCTCCTTTTGTTTGGACGAATGTTCCTCCAGATTTTATTTTGCACTCTCTATTAGATGATTTAACTTTGGTTTCCAAAAAGTGATCAAGGTGTAAATAAAAGTTTACTTTACTTGCTACATATCTCTTTTAGTATTTATATTTTATTATTTTTTCAATTCTAATACGAAACCCACCCTAGGCTTGATAAACATTTTGTGGAGTTGGAGACACAAGGCAATTTTTTAGCGATTAGATTAATTGATGGAGTTGTGTCCGTGAAGACCTAGGCGACTAGGGTTTCTTGACCTAGGCGACTAGGGTTTTTCGCTTCTTTATAGAGGTTTCGCCCGCTGACGCCTCTGTATCCTTCTCCGATTTGATCTCCGCTTCCCGGTAGTCCTCCTGCTATCATGGAGTGGACATGTTCATGTTCTCTCGCCATCTCTAGGTGGCGGGTCTCCTTCGAACTCGTTAAACCCTAGATCGGTTATGTGGAATCTCTAGGTGATCTTCCATTTGCAGCGATGTCTCAGACGTCTAGTGCAGCCAGTCAGATGGGGGAAGGTACAAGCCACAGGAGAGATGAACCTCTGGGTGATCTCTTCATCAGCTTGGGATTGAGGACGATGATATTGACGACCTCGTCTTTGAAGATGTTGTTGATGACGAGGTTTGATCTCATCAATGCCCATTGTTATGGACTTGGGTTTTGGAGAAGATGGGGATGCTGGAGATCGTGGAACGGTTAGCAAACAAGCAGCACGGGGACACAAGGTTTACCCAGGTTCAGGCCCCCGGAGGGAAAACCCTACTCCTGCTTGTCTGCTCTTGATTACGGCGGAACCGAAGGTTACAGGGGTGCGCAGATGCAATCTGGCGTGGAGGTGTGTATGTGAAAGTATGAGGAGAAGATCTAGGTCATGCCCTCCTAGCCTTTATATAGACTTAGGCAGGTCCCGGGCACAGACCTAGTCGGTTACAGGTTCTAGGGTTTTACCCCTTTGAATTTCCTATCTACTCTAGTCTTGCTCTCCAAGGATCCGAAAGCGTCATGGGCCCTGGACACCCGAAAATCTTCATGGGCCGGCGTATAATTGCCGTGGGCCTTCATTGGGCTGGAGCAGGTATGCTGAGATCATGTACCCGCGGGGTATAACCATGTCAGTAGCCCCCGAGTGTTCAGTCGAATCGTAGATTCGGCCGAGGACTCTGCAATCTTTCGGGTGCAACTATGTATTTCAATAGTTCATGTGTAGGGATTGTTGATGCGTGTGCCTGACTCACCCGACGGATCAGGGTCAGTTAACTGTCTTAGTACGAAACAACACGATCTTCTTCAGGTTCGAATCCCTCAACTCCAACCTGGAACATATGCTGGCGTAATTCGACCCAGGCTGCGGAGGACTTATAGAAGTGGAATTCCAGTGAATTTAATTGATGTACCCAACGCGTCCGTCGGGATTTTTCATCGCACCAGTTAGCACGGGTTTTTACTAGCAGAGCGAAGTCGTGTACGTTGCCAGGCCATCAGATGGTATCTGTAGGTCTTATCTTTGTGTCTCAGACACAACATCCGAATGTTTATCACCACAGAGGTGTTTCGGGTGGCCAAGGAGGATGTTACTCACTTAGCGTTTAATTGGGGAAGAGTTGCCGAAATTTTTTGCATGTTGATCCGAAGGATCGCAGTCAAATAATTTATAGGGTGCACGATCAGCGCTCCCTATGGGAGTAGCCCCCGAGTGTCTGTTCGAGTTGTAGACTCGAGCTGAGACTTTTATTCAGCCGTTGTTCCGCTTCAGGTCCATAGGACACAATTTTTTTTGGATGATTAAATCCGTCCTCCCTATGAGAGTAGCCCCCGAGTCCATAGTGGAGTCGCAGACTAGACGAGGGACTCGAAGTAACAGTTCGCTTCTATTCATCTTTCGGGTGCGCGGCCAGCGCTCCTAATAGGAGTAGCCCCCGAGTAATTGGTCGAATCATAGATTCGAGTGAGTACTCTTAGCTTTGAAGCCAAAGAAATTGTAGCTTTTGCTAGTGTAGCTTTTGATGACGTCAGTGCTGACGATCGATGACCTCAAGCGTCTGCTGCGCCAGACATGACTTGACTAGACGAACATGGGTCCCACTGTCTGACCTTGAATTGACCGGTCACGCGCGGCATGGAGATAATTACGGCGTCGCCTCGATTTTCGCGCGTAGTGGATGGCGTGTTAACGACGGTTCGTTGTGATGCTGACACGTGTATGGCCAGATCTGTCGTTGGCGTTAGGTCTTCTCGATGGACGGTTGTCATTCGTCGTCTTCGTTGTTAAAATCATTGGGGAAAGCTGCAGTTTGTTTTCACCGCATCTATTCTTGTTTTCACTGTCTCCTTGTGCTCTAAGAGTTCTTGCTGCGCGCTGGAATATCCTTGCATATTTCCTTATTCCCTTTTGCGCTCTCATCGCCGGCACCACCGCACCGCGATGGGGAAAACAAATAAATCATCATCTGCGGCTGGTACCAGCGCCGCCGGAGGGAAAAAAGGCGCCACCGCTACCCGTGTCACCGATGGTGGTTGGCGGCGATCAGAGACGAGGGAGAGTGACCTCCGCAGGCTTCGCGAGCGGGGCTTGATCCCGCAGGATAGGGAGGTCGTCAAACTCCCAGGCAACGAGGTAATCCCCCGCCCCCCGCTGGGTATCGGGTTATGTTCCTTGCCTTCATTATTCGCGGGTTTTCCTTCCCAGTCCATGACTTCCTTCGTGGGCTGCTCTTTCTCTATGGCATCCAACTGCATCATCTTTCCCCCAATTCTCTTCTTCACATTGCTTGTTTTATCACCCTCTGCGAGTGCTGGCTCGGCATTGAGCCTCACTTTGGCCTCTTCCGGAAACTCTACTCCGTGAAGAGGCAATCTGGTTCGGATGGTGTGTATCCCATTGGGGGTTGCATCATCTCCCTCAAGGCCAATATTTTTTTTTTCTTATTCCATGTCCGAATCTGTCCAGTACTGGTGGAGGCGATGGTTTTACATTCGCGACTCCACAGTGGCTGGGCAGCATTTTGGTCTTGCTCCTTTCGACTCCTCCCAAATAATCGAGCCGAAGAGGTCCTGGAAAAACTAGATCTTGGACGGCGAGGTAGCGGAGATAGAGGCCCTCTACCGTCGGGTGGAGGATCTCCAGTTGATTCCGGAGAAAGAAGTGAACGGTGTGGATATCATCCGCATGTTTCTCGAGCATCGGGTGCAGCCCCTCCAGGCTAGGGCGCACCCGATGTTTCTTTATGCTGGCCGCCGTGATCCGACGCGAGTTTCGGCCGAGAAGCTCTCCCAGGGAGATCTCAACAGGGCCCTTCGTACGCTGCTGAAGTTTAAGGCTGGAGAGGATATCCCGGGGAAGTCGCTGACTCCTCCGTTTTCTTCTTCGCTTCCTGTTCCACAGGTGTAGATTCGTGCGCGTAGCGCTTTTGTTGGCTGCATGTTTATTTTCTATTGTTTGCTAACAAGGTCTCTTCTTTTCTGCAGAGCTTCAAAGTGCCAGGCATGGTGCCACCATTGCCCGAAATCTTCCCGGATTCTCCGGATAATGATGTGGTGGATTCCATCTGAGCTGCCGTCGTCACGATCTCCGGCTAAAGAGGCCAACGAGTCGAGCGAGGACCACACTCGCAAACGATCGCGGAGCTCCAGTGAGTCTTTGGATGCTTCGACTCGTCCGACTCCTAGGAATCCTCTGTGTCTTGAGCGCCATAGTGATGGGAATGGAGGCTCTTCCTCCCCTATTCCTGCTCTTCCTGTGCGGGCTGTAGCGCCGCACCCACTAGCGAAGCGGAAGAAGGAAGAAAAGAAGGAAGATAAGAAGGAAGAGAAGAAAGAGGAGAAGAGAGTCCGAAGGACCCCTCCTGTCTTCAACCTGAGTGAGCTTGACTCGTAAGTTTCTTCTGCACTGCGTTTTCTTTTCTTTTCCCTTTGTTTTTGTACTAATTTGTTCGTGTGCAGGCACTCTTCCAACGAATCCTCTAGCGACGGTGCTCGGGAGATGATGGGGGAGTCAAAAGTCGCGTCTCCTCCTCCTCAAACGGTGGCAACTTCTGAGGGCGCTGCTCCGAACCCTCCTCCGCAGGAGGTTCAGGTGGTTCGCCTCAGAATTTCGCTGGCGGACCTTCGACGTCGCCATCGGATCATGTAAGTATTTCTGTCTCCTGCCACGGGTGGAGCCCCCAAGCATCTGTACAAGAGTTTTCTTGTTTTGTTCTTCGAGTCTCGGGGGAGCCCCCAAGCGTTTTCGTGTGTGTATTTTGCTTCTGTTCTTCTCTGTTGGGCGTAGCCCCCGAGTCCTTTTTCTAACTAGTAGGTCTTCTTCCTGCAGCCTTTTGTGCAGGATGCCAAGCGACTGGTGCAGGAGCACCTGGTGCTGGAGGCCAGCCTCAGACAGCTTCAAGGTACCATTCTGCCTTTGATGTTTGCTTCTTCATGTGTTCTTGTCCTTCTATTTGACACCTGTACTTTTAGGATGCAGAGGAGCATAACACCTCTCTTCGTGAGATCGATGCTCTCAAAAAGAGCCTTGGTCAAGCGAAGAAGAAGGCTGAGGTCGCCGTTGGTGCGAAGGAGCGCCTTGAGCTAGACCTGGCTACTGCGGCCGAGGCTAAGGAGTGCCTGCAGTAGGAGGCCACGGACCGCGAGGAGCAGCTTGCCACTGCTGCGGCTGCGCGTGAAAGAGAAGTGGCTGGCAAGCTCATGGCTGCTGCCAAGGCTGTTTCGGGTGAGTATCTTATTTTGCCCCTTTTGTTTTTCTTGTCTTTCTTCTGGGTGCTTTCTTCATTCCTTTTCTTTATTGTCTCAGATGCCGCAGGCATCGAGTTTGACCGCAGCGCTCTGGAGCACGGGAGTGCTCTAGATGATGCTACTGCAGCGGTCGAAGATCGCTGCAGCACCGTCATCGGCTCACTTGCCAAGGCCAAGGAGGTCCTTGGCCGCTTCTATAAGGAGCTTGTCCCCAAGGGCGCGGCTCTTGATGATGTTGACGCCTTGGCGGAGGCATTGTCAGCCGAAGCGCCTGCGGCGTACAAGCGCAAGCAGAAGGGCATCGACGCGTCCGTCGGGCTGGCGATGGCCTTGGCAGCTGGAGCGGAGCTGGACCTTCCCCAGATCACCTCCCGGATGCCGACGACCGCGGATGGATCTGAGGTAGCCTTCACTACCTATTCTGATCGCTACAAGCGATATGGGCCCAAGCTGATTGATCTGCTGGCCGAGTACGCGGTACGGCAGCAGGGGAAGCCAAAGCGAGGCAATCCGGCTCCGAGGCGACTCAGGGCGCCGCGTCTTAGGCGCTGTAGCTGTAGGATAGTTTGTAATTTTCTTTTGCTGTAATTATGTTGAAGAAACAAAATCCCTGTGCCACGTAGTGGCGTTTATCCACTTAATGAATTTTGCTGAGTTGTGTTCTTCGTTGTCTGAGTGTTTATGTCCTTTTCTTTTCTGCTGCTCTAGGTTCCTTCGGGTGCTGATCCCGTTGACACCCCGCCTGCAGCACGGCAACGGCCATCTTTGGATGATTCGTCACAACTTGCTTTTCTTTGAGACTGTGTTCGTAGTCTTGAGAAGGAGTTGCTTGGGGTGCGTGGTCATGCCGATGTTTGGAAGTCCAAGGCAGATCGCGGTGCAGCCAGAGAGGAGTACTTGATGGCGGAATTGCTTCGACTGTCTGAGCAACTTCAGTGTAAGTTTTTTCGAGCTGCTGCTTATTTCTTCGGATGCGTATGCTGGCCTGGCATCTTACTTTTGTGCGAGTATCGCAGGTTCTAACCTTGCTCCAAGGGAGGAGAAGGAGCGTGTGGCTATTCGGGTCAATTGTTTGACTCAGCAGGACATGGAAGCTGGCGGGTTCTTCTGGATGGATCGCGACCGTGCCATGGCTCTGGCAACGGTGCAGGACCCCGTTCACCAAGTATCGCGGGTGCTTCGCCAAGTGCAGACTTCGCTCTCGTCGGTTCTGCATGTGATGTTTCCCCTGGATGCTGTGCCAACAACCCTGTCCGGTCTTCTGTCTAGATTTCGGAGCGTGACTCGTGTCCAGGATTTGGTGAGGCAGCAGCTCGTCGCAGGGGTGAAGGCTGCGCTATCCCTTGTTAGGCTGCATCATCCTGATGTAGATCTGTCTGCTGTAGCGGATGGGCCACCTCTTCGGCCGGATGGTGGCGAGTGGGATATGCGTGCGCATTATGCGACTGTAAGGCAGTATGCCGAATAGGTCGTAGATTTGTTTGAGCAGCGTGCTCAAGTTATTCTTCAGAATAGGTAGTACCTGTAAAAGAGATAGATGTAAAATTTGTATATTTCGACTGGGCATGGTGTGCCCTTTGTTATAAAGGTTTGTTTGTTGTTTGAGCACGCAGTGCTTTGTTTGAGTACGTGTCATTTTCGTTTGCCTGACGTTGTCAGCTACTCAGGTGTACACGTGTGATCCTCGGTCGATGAAATCGTGAGGTGGGGGGAGCCCCCGAGTGCGTTTGTAGCATAAAGTAAAGTTGCAAATAGCGAACGAAATTTTGGGGCGAGACACTTAGCTTTATTTATATCGTAATGGAGGAAGTACATTGTTCGGCTGAATAGCCTTGGCTGAAAAGCCTTATTGAAAGTAAAGGGGTATGTAGCTAGGGGTAGAATCGTCGCAAGTGTGTGATGTTCCACGGGTTGGAGTATGCGACTCCAGACTCCACGTGCTTGAGGCGATAGGCGCCACCTGGGATGACTTCGGTGATGATGTAGTGCCCTTCCCATGGTGACTCGAATTTCTTCGGTCGCTCTAGCTTGAGTCGCAAGACGAGGTCTCCTAGACGAAGGACCTTGGGCGCAGCCGGCGGCTGTGGTAGTTGCGGAGACCCTGCTGGTACACCGCTGATCGAGCTGCTGCTACGTCTCTTGCCTCGTCGAGTGTGTCGACGGCGTCTTCGAGTGCAGCCGTGGATTCGGCTTCGCTGTAAGCGACGACCTGGGGGGCCTGGTGGCGTACTTCGGCTGGTAGTACGGCTTCGGCTCCATGCACCATGAAGAACGGTGTGTAGCCGGTGGATCTGTTTGGCGTGGTACGCAAACTCCATAGGACGGATGGCGGCTCTTTCGTCCAAGCTCCGACCTTTCGTTCGAGTGGGCTCATGAGGCGCTTCTTGATGCCAGTGCCGATTAGGCCGTTGGCCTTTTCGACCTGCCCATTCGTTTGCGGGTGAGCCACTGAGGCGTATGTGATGTTGATCCCGAGGCCTTCGCAGAAGTCTTGGAATTCTTTGGAGATGAAGTTCGATCCATTGTCGGTAATGATGCTGTGTAGTACGCCGAACCTGTAGACAATGGATTCGAAGAACTTGACGGTGGTCTTGCCCTTTTGGTTGGTAACCGGCATGGCTTCGACCCACTTGGTGAATTTATCGACTGCGACCAGGAGGTAAACGTGCCCCCCTTTCGAGGACTTTGGCAGTTTGTCGATCATGTCAAGGCCCATTGAGCAAAGGGCCAGGCTATAGGTATGGGTCTGAGCTCTGACCCGGGTGCGTGCGGTTTGTCGGCGAACCTTTGGCACCCGTTGCATCTTCGGACGATGTCCTTTGCATCACTCATGGCCGTTGGCCAGTAGAATCCAGCTCGTAGAGCTTTGGCGACAAGGGAGCGGCTGCCTGCGTGATGGCCGCAGATGCCCTCGTGGATGTCTTGGAGGTTGGATTTCCCGTCACCGATGGTGACGCACCTTTGTAGTACACCCGTAATAATGCGCTTGTACAACTCTCCATTGATGATGGTGAAGGCTTTTGACCGACGAGATATGCGCCGGGCATCCATCGAGCTATCAGGCAGTTCTCCGTTTATCAAAAACTGGAGGTATGGTCGCATCCAAGTTTCTTTGACTGCCATGACCTGCATCAGGTTGACCATAGTGACCTCTATGTCCAGTTTCTCGGGTCCTTCGTGTCCTTCGGGCAGCGTAGCCCCCGAGTGTTCTGCTTCTTCGGGTGATCCCTTGGGGAATTTCTGCTTGATGGATGGCACACAGATCTGTTCGAGGAACACACCCGGTGGCACCTTTGCGCAGGTGGAGCCGATGTTGGCGAGTCTGTCGGCTTCCTCGTTGCTTTCTCTTCCAACGTGCCGAAGCTCGCAGCCGTAAAATTCTCCTTCGAGTGCGTTGTAGAGTGCGCGGTACGCGATCATGTTTTCGGCGTGTGCGTCGCACTCGTTCATCGTCTGCTGGACGACGAGGTTGGAGTCACCGTAGATGACCAGGCGCATTGCGCCGCAGATCTTTGCCATCCTCATGCCGTGGATGAGGGCTTCGTATTCGGCCTCGTTGTTGGAAGCTCGGAATTTCATCCGGAGGACGTACTTCATCTGGTCGCCCTGCGGGGAGGTCAGTATGACCCTGGCTCCTGCTCCAGCTTCATGTTTGGAGCCGTCGAAGGGCATCGTCCATGACTGCGACATGTCTAGGGTGTCTGGCAGCTGCAGCTGCATCCAATGTACAAGGAAGTCCGGGAGGACTTGAGATTTGATTGCGAGTCGCTTCTCGTAGACGATGTCCAGGGGTGACAGCTCGATGCCCCACAGGGCCACGCGTCCTGTGGCCTCTGGGTTATTCAGGATGCTGTTCAGGGGTGCCTCGTTGACGACCATCACCTGGTGCTCCTGGAATTAATGGCTCAGCCGTCGAGCCGTCATGAACACGCCGTAGGCGAGTTTCTGGTAGTGAGGGTACCTCTGCTTTGTTGGCGTTAGTACCTCGCCGAGGTAGTAGATTGGGCGTTGGAACCCGTGGGTCTTGCCTTCTTTGGGTCGTTCGACCACTAGCACGGTGCTGACCACCTGGTGTGTGGCTGCTATGTACAACAGCAGACGCTCGCGCTCCTTTGGCGTGACCAGGACGGGCGAGGTGGAGAGTAGCCGTTTGAGGCTTTCGAACGCATCGTCGGCTTCGGGCGTCCACTCGAATTTTTCTGCCTTGCGTAGCAGCTGGTAGAATGGCAGGGCCTTCTCGCCCATGCGGCTGATGAATCTGCTCAACGCCGATATTCGTCCTGCGAGCTGCTGGACACCCTTGAGGTTCTTCGGCTTCTCCATCGCCATGATGGCCCTGATTTTCTTCGAGTTCGCCTCAATCCCTTGCTGAGAGATGAAGTACCCAAGCAGCTGGCCCGATGGGACACCGAAGGCGCACTTTTCGGGGTTGAGCTTGATCCTGTAGCGATCGAGGTTGTCGAACATCTCGCGGAAATCGTCGATGAGTGTTCTTGCTTCCCTGGTTTTGATAACTATGTCGTCGACATAGACTTGAATGTTGCGACCGATCTGGTCCTTGAGGCATGCCTGCATGCATCGCTGGTATGTGGCACCTGTGTTATTTAGCCCGAAGGGCATTGTGTTGTAGCAGAACACTCCGAATGGTGTGATAAACGTCGTTTTCTCTTGATCTTCGACCTTGAGCCGAATCTGGTTGTAGCCTGAGTAGGCATCGAGGAAGGAGAGTTTCTCACATCCTGCGGTCGAATCGATGATCTGGTCGATCCGAGGAAGGGGAAGTGGTCCTTTGGGCAGTGCTTGTTCAGTGACGTGAAGTCTACGCACATCCGCAGGATATTCGTGTCCTTCTTGGGGACCATCACTGTATTTGCGAGCCACTCGCTTTCTTTGATCTCCCTGATGAAGTTTGCGGCGAGTAACCTATTTATTTCCTTCCCGATGGCTTTGGCCCATGGCTCGGACAGTCTCCGGATGGACTGCTTGACGGTCTTGGTGTCTGGAAAGACGTTGAGTGCGTGCTCGACGAATTCCCTGGGAACTCCTGGCATGTCCGCAGGACACCAGGCGAAGATTTCCCAGTGCTCACGGAGGAATTCGAGGAGCGCACTTTCCTATGCGGGGCTGAGGTCATTGGCGATCAACGCAGTCTTGGAGGCATCCGTCGGATGGACCTGCACCTTCTTTGTGTTGACGGTGGAGTCGAAGGACATGTCAGGTGCGTTTTGTCGTGCGACTGGGGGTGCCCCATTGTCCGTCACCTCGCGGAGCCTTACGAGTTCCTCCTACATGCCGAATGATTGGGAGATTCTGTTGAAATCCCTATCGCATTGGTCCGATCGGGTGAAGCTCCCGTGGATTGTGATGACGCCTTTCGGCCATGGCATCTTGAGTAGCAGGTATGCATAGTGTGGGACAGCCAAGAACCTTGCGAATGCTACACGCCCGAGGATGGCGTGGTACTGTGATGGCCAGTCCACCACTTCGAATTCAAGCCGTTCTAGTCGGAAATTTTCCGGCTTGCCGAAGATGACGTCGAGCCATATTTTGCCCAGGGGGAATATGCCCTTTCCTGGGACAATGCCGTGGAACATTGTATCTGACTGTTCCAGGCTGCACTGCGGGATCCGCATTGCTGCCAGAGTACTTGCGAACATCAGATTGATGCTGCTGCCACCGTCCATGAAGACGCGACTCATCTCTAAACCTCCGATCTGCGCCTCCAGCACCAGGGCAGCATGACCTGGGCGAGGGATCTGGCAAGGGTGATCCGAACGACTGAACGTGATGCAGGACTCCGATCCGTTGAGGTACTCAGGGATGACGGGTGGAGTTGCCACGGCCAGGTTGATCTATTGGGTGATTTTCTTCTGCACCCTATTCGTGGGGCGCCCCTTCTGGATCATCAGTGCTCCTTTTGGTGGGGGATACCCGTTCCCAGCGTTGTTCTGTGCTGGTGCGACTGGTTGGTTCGGGCCTCCTACAGGTGGCGGTGGAGGAGCTCCATGCGCTATCTCACCTAGCGCGGGTGCGTTCCTGAATCCAGGAAGTGGAGCTTGTTGCCTCATCTGGACCATGCTTTCGCTGAGTTTTTGGAACTCGCGGCAGTCCTTGAGCATGTGGCTTGCCTTCTTTTTGCCATCCTGCTTGTCGGTGTAGAAGTGGATAGTGCATGGACCCGAAAGTTTTTCGTATGCTGAGGGTCCGTTATCGTGGTCGCGGCGCTGCCACGACTGTGATGGGCGTCCTCCGTCACGGAAGTTTCCTCCGCGGTATCCTCCGCTGTTGCGGCTAGCGTCGTTGCGGCGATCGGCGTAGCCGGCCGCGACCATGTCGGGTCCATCGCGATCGTCGTAGACGCGCGATCTTCTCTTGCTACGACGCTCTCGTCGTCGACCGTAGTCGTCCTCTTCTTCCGATTGTGCTCGGTGAATGGAATCTTCGCCGTCAGCCCACCTGTTGGCGATGTCCATGAGGTGGTCGAGTGTTTTGGGCTTGACGTGCCCGAGTTCCTCCTTGAAGTCTTGGCGCTTGACGCCGTCCCTGAAGGCGTCGATGGCCCTCTCTCTGGAGATGTGCGCTGTGGAGTTCTTTGTGTTGGACCAGCATAGTATGTACGAGCGAATGGATTCGCCCGTTCGTTGAGTGCAGGCCCGCAACTCTTCGATTGAGGCGGGCCTCTTGGTGGTGGCCTTGAAGTTTCGGATGAAGCTGTAAGCTATCTCATCCCAACTTCGGATGGACCCTGAAGATAGGTTGCTGAGCCAGATCCGGGCCGCTCCTGTCAGTTGCAGCTGAAGGCATTGCATGGCGGTTTCCTTGTTTCTGCCGTGCAATTTGACGGACGATAGGTGGTCGCTGAGCCATGCCTTTGGGTCTTATGTGCCGTCGAACTTCGGAGTATTCGAAGGAAGCTTGAAATTGTGTGGCATCTTTGTTCGCCGAACAGATCTGCTGAAGCATCGGGCTCCGCAGAGTTCTCCTTCGTCTTCGTCCATCTCGGATTCAGACGAGCATGCGCGCTTGGCTCGTGCTTTGTCGATTTTACGCTGTGTGAGCGCGTCTCTGGCGTCGTAGTCGCGGTTGCGGTGGCGCGAACTATTCTTCCTTCGAGGAAGGTCATGCTCCTCTTCTTCGGATGAAGGGGTGGGGCTGCGGTCGAACCTGACCGGAGCTTTCTTCTTCGGCTCCATGGGAGTTTCCTGGTGGAGCGCAGCTCCGACGAGTCCGAGTCCGGTAAGTGCGTACTTGTGCATGGCCCTCTTCGGGTCCCCCTCTGGAGTTGGGTGGGCTTCGAGGTACGCAGTGGCTGCCATGATCTCAGCCTGCGGCGTTTTCGGGATGACATTGCCGTCGGCGTCCATCTCCATGAAGGATGTGTGGAGGGTTCGGGTCACCTCACGGCGCTCCTTGGGATCCATATTCTCCATCCGAGAGCGGTGCTTGTTGCCTTGGTTGGCGTTCGAGCTGGAGCCGATACCCATGGCGGAGAGCGCGGCTCGTCGCGCGCTGGACTCTGAGGCTGCTTGATTGCGTTTGTCAAGCACCTCCTGCATCTTGACCTGCTTCTTGTGCTCCTCGATCAGGAGCAGGTGGTAGGCCATCAGCAGATCCCGGGAGGAGTCTGCAGGCAGGACTATGTTGCATGCCACGACGTTGCGTGCCTGGGCCCATCCTTCTTTGCTA
Organism: Avena sativa; assembly: GCA_916181665.1. Lineage (NCBI taxonomy): Eukaryota > Viridiplantae > Streptophyta > Magnoliopsida > Poales > Poaceae > Avena > Avena sativa. The sequence goes on along the minus strand of OV702285.1, from coordinate 141,985,862 downwards.
AGGCGGGTGACATGGCCGTTGTTTTCCTCTTCAGGTGGGGGGGACTGGCTTCTTATATTCCCGCCGTTTCGATCTGGCGGGTTAGGTGTCAGGCTGGGCGGCGGGACTATGGCGCATTGCTGATCCCCGAACAGGATTTCGAGTCCGTCGCCTATGGGCTTGAAGTCCTTCATGGTGGCCGGTGAGTGGGCGGTGAAGTCGAAAGCACCGAAGAGGAGGTGACTCTCCGTCGCCGCAGAGTTGTAGATCGATCGGGTTGGGACCGTCACGATCGCACAATCAGCGTCCCCAGTTCCCACAGACGACGCCAATTGACGAGGTTTGATCTCATCAATGCCCATTGTTATGGACTTGGGTTTTGGAGAAGATGGGGATGCTGTAGATCGTGGAACGGTTAGCAAACAAGCAACACAGGGACACAAGGTTTACCCAGGTTCAGGCCCTCGGAGGGAAAACCCTACTCCTGCTTGTCTGCTCTTGATTACGGTGGAACCGAAGGTTACAGGGGTGCGCAGATGCAATTTGGCATGGAGGTGTGTATGCGAAAGTATGAGGAGAAGATCTAGGTCGTTCCCTCCTAGCCTTTATATAGACTTAGGCAGGTCCCGGGCACAGACCTAGTCGGTTACAGGTTCTAGGGTTTTACCCCTTTGAATTTCCTATCTACTCTAGTCTTGCTCTCCAAGGATCCAAAAGCGTCATGGGCCCTGGCCACCCAAAAATCTTCATGGGCCGGCGTATAATTGTCGTGGGCCTTCATTGGGCTGGAGCAGGTATGCTGAGATCATGTACCCGCGGGGTATAACCATGTCACTTTGTGAAGTGTACACTAGAGAGGAGGTGAATAAAGCTTTGTTCAATATTGGGGGTCTCAAAGCCCCTGGCCCGGACGGATTACATGCTATTTTCTTCAAGAAATATTGGAGTTTGTTTGTTGAGGAGCTAACTGATGAAGTTATTTTGGCTATAAATACTAAAATTATTCCTGAAGGATGGAATAATACTGTGGTGGTCTTAATACCGAAGGTGGATAATATAGAGAAGGTAATGAAAGATGTGAGATTCGACACATTTTTTATGGTCTTTATTGATAGTTTTTGTCTAGATTTGATGGTTTTCTAGCTTTTCCTAACGCTAATACTTTGGCAGCAAAGAAAACTTGGATTTTAATGTGTGTTTCAGGTTCTGAACATCAATAGAAGGGTTTAACAACAGAAACACAATATTCAGGAGAAAACAAGCAAGTCTCTATTTGGAAGCAAATGAGGAAGGTGATGACTGCAAGTGCACAGATCATTTGTAGCTAGTTTCGAAATAAAGATATCGATCCCACAAGGAGCAGTAGGCGAAAGACTAAAATGCTTTTAACTAAAACTAAACGAAGTACTTAAGGAATAATTATAAGATGCAAGAAAAGTAGAATTGTTTTGGGTTTTTTGTTTGAGAAAAACAATAAAGTAAAGTGAAGTAAACTTAATGCAGAAAATAAGAATTGCGTTTGTAAGAAAGCTTGGAACTATAATAGGGAAAAATGCGTTCTCGGGGAGTGGTGGATACACCGCTAGCAATTTAGAAAGAATGCTCAAGATTATTATAACAAATATTATCATGACATGTATGTATGTGGGAGGAGCTCCATATATGGACGAATAGACAGCAACCACTATTCACATCGGCCGTCATAATCACAGCTGACAGATAAATGACATCAATCGTATTACCTCGCTATTAAAGGATTTCTCCCATGGCATGGAAATGGCTTAATGAGTTCTCCTTGATTCCCCAAGTTAGTACGTAAAGAATGACAACTACTATATAGTCAATAAGCGCTATCATCCTTCCGTCTACCAACAAGTAATCTCCTTCATCAAGTCCCCGTAAAAGGCAAATATTAAGGAGGTGCACAACTCCGAACATTAAGATGAAGAGAATTAAAACATACATATTATGATGTATAACATAATAATCTCTATCTCATCTAAATCATATGCTAGGGTTTCTCCATCTCCTCAAGAACTAATGATCTACTCAGACATGGAGGCAAGCAGCATCTTGGCAATGGTAATAGAAACAATTATAGATGAATAGTTCTTGTATAAATCCACAACTAGTGCTAGAATTACAACAAGATCTAGATGGATGGAGATGATGGTGGTGCAGCGGTTGATAAAGATGGAGATCGATGCCTTGGCCTCCAAGATCTGCGTAGGGCAAATATGGCTCCCTGGGGCAAGTTCCCCCTCCAGATCCCTTCCGGAGGTGAGGTTTTGGCAATTTCTGGGTGTTATGTATGTCGTCTCTCTGATCCAGTTGCACGGGGTGAGACTATTTGAGGAGGCGGAGGCGGCACCAACTATACGACCAGAGAAAACACTCCCACCATATAGTTGGTCGTTAAAGCTTATGTAGCCTCCAATCGCTTCGGATTTTCTTCTAGTGGTATTAATATTTCCCAAATAAACGATTTACGTAGTTTTTTACTCCTTTTCGCTCTAGTACAGCTGGTCCAAGAGTTGTATCCATTGTGTCCATCATTTGACCTGATCTTGGTGAAAATAAACATAAAAGACTCACGCGAACGCCGTAAAATACCAAGATCCTACAACTACAATGCAAAATATTAATATAAAACATGATGCAAATATGCACTCATCAACTTCCCCAAGTTTAGACTCTTGCTCGTCCCGATCAAGGTTTACTTAATGAATGTGATCCTCATATTCATGAAGGTGAGTCGATAAAATAAATGAGGCAGTTTCATAATGTGTTTACCTTATAAGATACATAGGAATAAGTTCGTGAATAGTACCTTACTCGAACCATCAGAATAATATTAGCAGGCTTCCACACCTTAGTAATCAACAGTTCACAAAAGATGAATCTCAATATGATGTAAAGTGTTTTGGTTCAGCCGAATGAGATAGAGAGGTAGTCCCAAGCATTTTTAGGATTAACATATTCACTTGGGATTCGAAATCTCAAACGTTTATTTGTACTACAGGACAATGGTGTATGCCTATTTGCTCTTTGCACATTCGCTCTTTTTCTTCTTTCTTTTCATTGTTATATATATGCTCACACTTTTGTTTAAGTGTTGTGCAAAGGAGCTAGCCGTACATTCCACTTCATGTAGTAATTCAAAGTTTAATGATCTCAATTGACAAATTCCAATTGTATATGAAGCATCTCTTCGAAGGGAATATGCCCTGAGAGGTAATAATAAAATTGTTATTATGAATATTCCAAGTATATGATAGATGTTTATTTTGCATGCTATGATTGTATTAATACGGAAACATTAACACATGCGTGTTTAATAAACAAATATAAAGTTCCTAGTTATGCATCTCTTATAAACTAGCTCGTTAATTAACAAGATGATCAAAAGTGTCCTGATCATGGACATTGGATGTTGTTAATAACGAGTTCACAACATTATTGGAATGATGTGATGAACATTCATCCAAAGTATAGCATTACGATCAAAGTCATTGTGTTTATATTGCTATAACATCATACAAAGTAATCCTAATCCTTAGACCATTAGATCATGTCAATCACTAACACTAAAAGAGTATCTTGATAACATCAAACGTCACACCGTAACAAGGTGACTATAAAGATGGGTTCAGTACTATGAAGGTGTTATGTAGAGGCTCATGGATCAAGTGTAAAATTTGTCCATCCTGATGACAGATATATATACTCTGGGCCCTCTCGGCGATATCACATTAGTTAGCTTGCAAGAAAGTGATGAGATCACTAGAATGTTATATCACGGGAACGAGAAAAGAGTACATGTCGATAATGAGATCAAACTAGGTATGGAGATACCGATGATCAAATCTTGGACATGTAATATATCGCGAGACAAAGGGATTAAGTTACTAGCGTATAAGGTTCTCACGATCACAAGAAGTCATCGTTGAATGTGTGGGAGTCACTATGGATCTCCAGGTCCCGCTTCTGATTATTGATCTGAGAGGGGTCTCGATCATATCCGCATTATTTGCGAACCGTAGGGTGACACACTTAAGAGACACCGGCACCATTTGGAAAAAATATGTTCTAGACGAAAAGAATTATAAAGCGCAGGAATTATTTCACTAGACACCAGAATTGTTTCGGGTGAAATTGCTAAAATTGTTTCTGCATGTAAAATAGAATACTAGCAAGGGTTATGTGAATGTTTGTTAATTAATGTAATTGACAAAATTCTGAATAAATAAATTAAAGGAGTTTTATTTAAAGAGATATTACATTATATTTGGTGGAAATTTAATGGGATTTTTTAGTGATTTTGAGTGGAGAAATGAAGAGGCATTTTGTGAGTGGGAGATCCACCCACATGAATGGAGGAAAAGGTGGGGGCAACCCCCATGGCTTCGTTCATGCCCGTTGGGGTGCCCCCTCCTCCTATAAAAAGGCCCCCTCTCCCTCTCTCTCTCTCACTCACACCTCCTCATGAAGGATCTCTCTCCCCCTCTAGTTTATCCCCCATGGTTTCGGACTAGCGAGATACTTTTTCCTGGTGGATTTTTGTTTGGAAAGAGTTTTTACTTCCGCTGCATCGCTGGAGAGAGGAGGCGGAGGTTGCTCGGTGGCTTGAACGTGTGTGCGAGCACGGATGCGCCGCTGATTTGCTACGCTAGGAGTTCTTCTCGATCCTGATATTGGCAAGCGTTCGTCTACATCATCCACGAGCACAACCTCGTTAAACTTTGTCGGTATACAAGGGTATGTTCTCTATGGATGTATATCCACCCATTGCTTGTATCTAGTAGATAGATCTTGGTACTTAGTTGTTTCGATCATAGGAATTTTTTTGTTTTCTATGTTGCGAACCCTACACTTTATGGCTTGAAGGCTCTACCTCGACTTTATCTCACTCTAATTTGATAGAAATTTTTAGTTTTACTTTGTTCAAGGTTTCTTTCTAAGCTTGATTGATTAGATTTTCTTTTTGCAAATGAAACCATCAACTTACAACATATTGACTAAATTATGTTTATATGTTCCATTAATACCAATGGTGTGGAAGACTCCTATTGCTATCATCAAGTGCAAGTAAAGTTATACTTAAGCCATTCATATATCAAACAAGACAAGCACAAACTCAATAATGCTCCATATATAATAATAGACTTGGAATTTCATAAATGGGATCGACTATTCCTTAAGGGAATATAAACGATGCAAACTTTTATTTCTAAACTCGAACTAATGCAAGACTAAAATAATAATGTAGAACTTATAAGGTAGATTAGAAAGTCTTAAAGATATCCCCAAGCTTGGAATCAAGCTAGGTAGGATCGAATAACTCCTTGTTTGTACCTATTCCTCCTCCTGGGTAAGAAGAGTTTTGTCTTCTTCCCCTATGTTGCAAACTTTAACTATGGTTGTAAGGCGGATACTGAGCTCAGCCATGTTGTATTGAATCTTCAAAATTTTCTTCTGGAGGAATTTCTTCTCATATGTCATTCAAAAATAGTTTTAATCAAGAAACCAACTCTACCATCGATGTCATTGACCTTTTTCTCAAGGTCTTTTCTCATCATCATCATCATGTAGGAGTCAATCCCTTCTCCAATAGTTTCAACACATGCTTTCGAACCTTTTTCCAACTGATAGATCTTATCAAGAATCTCATCTTGTCGCACCTTCTTAGGCTTAAGAGGTGAAGGACCAAGATGAGGTTTATAATAAGATCCTATGTTGTGGCGATAGGGATTAGGAGATACTCATCCTTGCTCTTTCTCTGCTCTTCTTACCTCATCATCTCCACCCTTTGTGGGAACATGTCCTCCTAGCTTGGGAGAGGCTTGATCTCCGAGCTAGATGATGATGATGATTCTTTAGGCTCTACTCCTTCGATCCTCTTCACGGGCTTCTCTTCTTTCTTCCTCCAAATTTGTTGACATGGTAGGGCTGCATGTCTTCACTGCACGTATATTGTTAGAAGGGGCTTGTATAGGGATGGCAAGGATTTTTTTAGGCTGGAGGCTGTCGCTCTGCGAAAACTTAATGAAAAAGGTTAGATGCAATCGTCTTTAAAAGGAGAGGTCGAAAACCCTAGCCGCCAAGTGATACGTCGTAAACGTATCTATAATTTTTTATGTTCCATGCTTGTTTAGTATCCACTTTTCTTTGCTTTGTCTACACTTTGAGGTATTTTTATAAGTTTTATGGAACTAACCTATTAACAAGATGCCGCAGTACCAGTTGTCTGTTTTCTGCTGTTTTTGGTTTCAGAAAAGCCAGAAAATAAATATTTTTGGAATTGTACGGGACAAAAGCCAAAGTTACTATTTTTCTGGAGCGAACATGGAGCCAGAAGGACATACGAAGGGGAGCTAGGAGGTGGCCACACCCTAGGGTGGCGCGGGTCCCCCCTTGCCGCACCAGCCCTAGGTGTGGGCCCCTCGAGGCTCCACCGACCTTGCCCTTTCACATATATGTACGTCTCCCCAAGATCCCACAACTACAATGCAAAATATTAATATAAAACATGATGCAAATATGCACTCATCAACTTCCCCAAGTTTAGACTCTTGCTCGTCCCGATCAAGGTTTACTTAATGAATGTGATCCTCATATTCATGAAGGTGAGTCGATAAAATAAATGAGGCAGTTTCATAATGTGTTTACCTTATAAGATACATAGGAATAAGTTCGTGAATAGTACCTTACTCGAACCATCAGAATAATATTAGCAGGCTTCCACACCTTAGTAATCAACAGTTCACAAAAGATGAATCTCAATATGATGTAAAGTGTTTTGGTTCAGCCGAATGAGATAGAGAGGTAGTCCCAAGCATTTTTAGGATTAACATATTCACTTGGGATTCGAAATCTCAAACGTTTATTTGTACTACAGGACAATGGTGTATGCCTATTTGCTCTTTGCACATTCGCTCTTTTTCTTCTTTCTTTTCATTGTTATATATATGCTCACACTTTTGTTTAAGTGTTGTGCAAAGGAGCTAGCCGTACATTCCACTTCATGTAGTAATTCAAAGTTTAATGATCTCAATTGACAAATTCCAATTGTATATGAAGCATCTCTTCGAAGGGAATATGCCCTGAGAGGTAATAATAAAATTGTTATTATGAATATTCCAAGTATATGATAGATGTTTATTTTGCATGCTATGATTGTATTAATACGGAAACATTAACACATGTGTGTTTAATAAACAAATATAAAGTTCCTAGTTATGCATCTCTTATAAACTAGCTCGTTAATTAACAAGATGATCAAAAGTGTCCTGATCATGGACATTGGATGTTGTTAATAACGAGTTCACAACATTATTGGAATGATGTGATGAACATTCATCCAAAGTATAGCATTACGATCAAAGTCATTGTGTTTATATTGCTATAACATCATACAAAGTAATCCTAATCCTTAGACCATTAGATCATGTCAATCACTAACACTAAAAGAGTATCTTGATAACATCAAACGTCACACCGTAACAAGGTGACTATAAAGATGGGTTCAGTACTATGAAGGTGTTATGTAGAGGCTCATGGATCAAGTGTAAAATTTGTCCATCCTGATGACAGATATATATACTCTGGGCCCTCTCGGCGATATCACATTAGTTAGCTTGCAAGAAAGTGATGAGATCACTAGAATGTTATATCACGGGAACGAGAAAAGAGTACATGTCGATAATGAGATCAAACTAGGTATGGAGATACCGATGATCAAATCTTGGACATGTAATATATCGCGAGACAAAGGGATTAAGTTACTAGCGTATAAGGTTCTCACGATCACAAGAAGTCATCGTTGAATGTGTGGGAGTCACTATGGATCTCCAGGTCCGGCTTCTGATTATTGATCTGAGAGGGGTCTCGATCATATCCGCATTATTTGCGAACCGTAGGGTGACACATTTAAGAGACACCGGCACCATTTGGAAAAAATATGTTCTAGACGAAAAGAATTATAAAGCGCAAGAATTATTTCACTAGACACCAGAATTGTTTCGGGTGAAATTGCTAAAATTGTTTCTGCATGTAAAATAGAATACTAGCAAGGGTTATGTGAATGTTTGTTAATTAATGTAATTGACAAAATTCTGAATAAATAAATTAAAGGAGTTTTATTTAAAGAGATATTACATTATATTTGGTGGAAATTTAATGGGATTTTTTAGTGATTTTGAGTGGAGAAATGAAGAGGCATTTTGTGAGTGGGAGATCCACCCACATGAATGGAGGAAAAGGTGGGGGCAACCCCCATGGCTTCGGTCATGCCCGTTGGGGTGCCCCCTCCTCCTATAAAAAGGCCCCCTCTCCCTCTCTCTCTCACTCACACCTCCTCGTGAAGGATCTCTCTCCCCCTCTAGTTTATCCCCCATGGTTTCGGACTAGCGAGATACTTTTTCCCGGTGGATTTTTGTTTGGAAAGAGTTTTTACTTCCGCTGCATCGCTGGAGAGAGGAGGCGGAGGTTGCTCGGTGGCTTGAACGTGTGTGCGAGCACGGATGCGCCGCTGATTTGCTGCGCTAGGAGTTCTTCTCGATCCTGATATTGGCAAGCGTTCGTCTACATCATCCACGAGCACAACCTCGTTAAACTTTGTCGGTATACAAGGGTATGTTCTCTATGGATGTATATCCACCCATTGCTTGTATCTAGTAGATAGATCTTGGTACTTAGTTGTTTCGATCATAGGAATTTTTTTGTTTTCTATGTTGCGAACCCTACACTTTATGGCTTGAAGGCTCTACCTCGACTTTATCTCACTCTAATTTGATAGAAATTTTTAGTTTTACTTTGTTCAAGGTTTCTTTCTAAGCTTGATTGATTAGATTTTCTTTTTGCAAATGAAACCATCAACTTACAACATATTGACTAAATTATGTTTATATGTTCCATTAATACCAATGGTGTGGAAGACTCCTATTGCTATCATCAAGTGCAAGTAAAGTTATACTTAAGCCATTCATATATCAAACAAGACAAGCACAAACTCAATAATGCTCCATATATAATAATAGACTTGGAATTTCATAAATGGGATCGACTATTCCTTAAGGGAATATAAACGATGCAAACTTTTATTTCTAAACTCGAACTAATGCAAGACTAAAATAATAATGTAGAACTTATAAGGTAGATTAGAAAGTCTTAAAGATATCCCCAAGCTTGGAATCAAGCTAGGTAGGATCGAATAACTCCTTGTTTGTACCTATTCCTCCTCCTGGGTAAGAAGAGTTTTGTCTTCTTCCCCTATGTTGCAAACTTTAACTATGGTTGTAAGGCGGATACTGAGCTCAGCCATGTTGTATTGAATCTTCAAAATTTTCTTCTGGAGGAATTTCTTCTCATATGTCATTCAAAAATAGTTTTAATCAAGAAACCAACTCTACCATCGATGTCATTGACCTTTTTCTCAAGGTCTTTTCTCATCATCATCATCATCATGTAGGAGTCAATCCCTTCTCCAATAGTTTCAACACATGCTTTCGAACCTTTTTCCAACTGATAGATCTTATCAAGAATCTCATCTTGTCGCACCTTCTTAGGCTGAAGAGGTGAAGGACCAAGATGAGGTTTATAATAAGATCCTATGTTGTGGCGATAGGGATTAGGAGATACTCATCCTTGCTCTTTCTCTGCTCTTCTTACCTCATCATCTCCACCCTTTGTGGGAACATGTCCTCCTAGCTTGGGAGAGGCTTGATCTCCGAGCTAGATGATGATGATGATTCTTTAGGCTCTACTCCTTCGATCCTCTTCACGGGCTTCTCTTCTTTCTTCCTCCAAATCTTGTTGACATGGTAGGGCTGCATGTCTTCACTGCACGTATATTGTTAGAAGGGGCTTGTATAGGGATGTCAAGGATTTTTTTAGGCTGGAGGCTATCGCTCTGCGAAAACTTAATGAAAAAGGTTAGATGCAATCGTCTTTAAAAGGAGAGGTCGAAAACCCTAGCCACCAAGTGATACGCCGTAAACGTATCTATAATTTTTTATGTTCCATGCTTGTTTAGTATCCACTTTTCTTTGCTTTGTCTACACTTTGAGGTATTTTTATAAGTTTTATGGAACTAACCTATTAACAAGATGCCGCAGTACCAGTTGTCTGTTTTCTGCTGTTTTTGGTTTCAGAAAAGCCAGAAAATAAATATTTTTGGAATTGTACGGGACAAAAGCCAAAGTTACTATTTTTCTGGAGCGAACATGGAGCCAGAAGGACATACGAAGGGGAGCTAGGAGGTGGCCACACCCTAGGGTGGCGCGGGTCCCCCCTTGCCGCGCCAGCCCTAGGTGTGGGCCCCTCGAGGCTCCACCGACCTTGCCCTTTCACATATATGTACGTCTCCCCAAGACGTAAACCCTAACGCGGGCATCCATCCACAAAAAGTTCCACAACATCGCCGCCACCGAAGGGGAGATTCGGGGGATAGAAGTCTCTGTTCCAGCACCCTGCCGGGACGGGGAAGTACCCCCGGAGCCATCTCCTTCGATCTCCACCACCATATCCATTGATCTCCATCGCCATCTTCATCACCATTGCTGATTCCCATGATGAGGAGGGAGTAGTTCTCCTTCGAGGCTAAAGGCTCTACCGGTAGCCATTTTTTCATCTCTCTCTATGCATGATCATATTGTGGTCATGAGCTTTGTAATCAAGTAGATCTATTCCGCTACTCAAGTGCTTTAATAGATCTCTAGATCTCCCCACATGTGTGAAAGTGATAGCGTGCATATCATGGTGGAACTTAGGCTAGAATCTACATAAATACTCAAGTGCTTCAATAGATCTCTGCTCTCCCCAAGTGTGTGAAAGTGACAGCGTGCACGCCATGGTGGCACTTAGGATAGAGTTCATAAATATTTATCATGAGTTATATTTGGAGTTGGTTGTCTCAATATAATTGTGGTGTTTGTTGGAACCATCTAGCGCTAGGTGACAGCGTGGGGTTATCTATGTAGGGGTTCGTAGCATGGAAAACAAAAATTTTCTATCACATACAAACTTACAAGCCAAGATCTATCTACTAGATTGTAGCAACGAGTCGATGGAATAACTTACCCTCGAAGATTCCAAAGTGTTTAACGAGAGCGGATTCTCGTGGGTGATGTAGTCGTACTCTTTCCGATCTCAAGATCGTGTAGACGATCCTTCCGGCGCCACGTTCCGGCAGCGCTCCCGCAGTCGGTCACACGTTCGGTACTCGACGAAGACCTTCCTCTCCCTTGTTCCAGCAGGCAGCGGAGGTTGTAGCACTCTCCTCGCGATTCCGGCAGCACAACGGCGTGGTACCGGAAGTAGAGGGGAAATCCCGCAGGGCTTCGCCTTAAGCCGGTGCGAGTATGGTGGAGCTTATGAGAGAGGCTATTAGTGGTCTAGTAATTAGACACACCAATTAGAAGGCTCTAAATCAATTAGAAGGCTCTAAACCGCTGGCTAAAGCAATTAGAAGCTCTAAACCAAAACGGCTCTAAACCGGAGATTTAGAGGTGGAAACTTGTGTGTCTAGGAGGGGAGCCCTGCCCCTCCTTTTATAGGTGGGGAGGCGCGGCCAGGGGAGGGGAGTCCCTCCCCAAGTCGGCCTTGGGTGGTGCGCCGGCTTGGGGAGGAGACTCCTCCCTCAAGTCGGTTCCCAACTCCTCTTTCTTGTTTCCCACAGTTTCTTGTTTTAGCCGTTTGACTTTCAAACTGGACATTTGACTTTTCTGTTTTAGGATTCAATTTAATCCTTTATTTGGGACAGCAAGAACACTTAGTACATGATGCAATCATTCCAATATGTAATGACACATTCATGTACCCCTCCCCCCCCGGAGTGTCGGACAATCTGGAACCTTCTAGAACATTCCCGATGAAAACACCGGAATCATTCCCGAACTCCGAAACGGGACTTTCCTTATATGAATCTTATTCTCCGGACCATTCCGGATCACCTCGTGATATCCCGGATCCCATCCGAGACTCCGAACAACATTCGGTCTCTTTCTCATAATACCATAACTACTCAAACAACGTCGAATCCTTAAGTGTGTCTCCCTACGGTTCGTGAATTATGCGGACATGATCGAGACACTTCTCCGAACAATAACCAATAGAGGAATCTGGAAATTCATATGGCTCCCACATATTTCTACGATTACTTTGCGATCGAATGAACCACTTACATACGATACCAATTTCCCTTTGTCTCACGATATGTTACTTATCCGAGGTTATGATCGTCGGTATCTCTGCATACCTAGTTCAACCTCGTTACTGATAAGTACTCTTTTCTCGTTCCCGTGATATGTGATCCCTTGTGACCAAGTCACATGCTTGCAAGCTAATTGGATGACATTCCACTGAGAGGGCCCAGAGTATATCTATCCGTCATGTGGATGGACAAATCCCACTCTTGATCCATGTGTTTTAACCAATACTTTCCGAACACTTAATGCCACCTTTATAGCCACCCAGTTACGGTGTGGTGTTTGATGTCATCAAAGCATCCATCCGGTAAAGGTGATATGCATGATCTCATGGTCGAAGGAATTAGGTTACTATGTATCAGAAAGCATATAGCAATTGAACTATTGAAATGACTTGATCTTTATGCTACGCTTATCAACAGGAGTATGTCCATCATATCATTCTCCTAACGATATGATCTTGTTGTTGATAACATCTCAATGTTCATGATAGGGAAACCACAATCATTAATCAACCAACAAGCTAGTGTAGTATAGAGGCTATACTAGGGACTTCAAATTAAGTTTACAAATCACACAAGCATTAATGGTTTCCTTGTTAATACTATTATAGCATGAATGTAAACATTTATCATAAACACAAAGATATAATAATAACTACATTTATTATTGCCTCTAGGGCATATCTCCAATAGTCTCCCACTTGCACTAGAGTCATCTAATCTAGATTACATGGTAATATACCGAACACCCATGGCAGTTTGGTGTTGGTCATGTTTTGCCCTCGGGAGAGGTTTAGTCAACGGATCCGCCACATTCAGATCTGTGTGTACTTTGCAAATCTTTATATCCCCATCCTGGATATGTTCTCGAATAGCGTGAAAACGCAGCTTGATATGCTTCAGCTTCTTGTGTGACCTTGGTTCTTGCGCATTGGCTATGGCGCCCATGTTATCACAGTAGATAGACATTGGGTCCAGCGCACTTGGAACCACACCCAGCTCTGTAATGAACTCTTTCATCCATATCGCTTCTTGTGAAGCCTCTGAAGCAGCCATGTATTCCGATTCAGTTGAAGATCTCGCCACAACGCTTTGCTTTGCACTCCTCCAGCTAACTGCTACACCATTCAAAATAAATACGTATCCGGATTGTGATTTAGAATCATCTGGATCGGTGTTCCAACTAGCATCGGTGTAACCATTAACAACGAGCTGTTCATCACCTCCATAAGAAAGAACCATATCCTTAGTTCTTCTCAAGTACTTAAGGATGTTTTTGACCGCTGTCCAATGATCCACTCCTGGATCACTTTGATATCTGCTAGTTAAACTAACAGCATATGCAATGTCGGGTCTAGTACATAGCATGGCATACATTAGAGATCCTATGGCTGAGGCATAGGGAGTCTTACTCATCCTTTCTCTATCTTCTGCCGATGTTGGACTTTGAGTTTTACTCAAGGTCGTATTGGGCAACATGGGCAAGAACCCTTTCTTGCTTTCTTCCATTCCAAACTTCTTTAGAACTTTGTCCAAATATGTACTCTGTGACAATGATATTTGGCGTTTCGATCTATCTCTATAAATCTTTATGCCTAATATGTAAGCTGCTTCGCCAAGATCCTTCATTGAAAAACTATTATTCAAATATTCCTTGACACTATTAAGAAGGTCTACATCATTCCCAATCAACAATATGTCATCCACATACAGTATTAAGAATGCTACAGAGCTCCCACTCACTTTCTTGTAAATACAAGCTTCTCCATAAGTTTGTATAAAACCAAAACTTTTGATTACCTTATCAAAACGTTGATTCCAACTTCGGGATGCCTGCTTCAATCCATAGATGGACCGTTGAAGTTTGCATACCTTGTTAGCATCTTTAGGATCGACAAAACCTTTGGGTTGCATCATATACAACTCTTCATCAATGTCTCCATTGAGGAATGCTGTTTTGACATCCATCTGCCATATCTCATAATCATAATATGCAGCGATTGCTAACATAATCCTCACAGACTTTAGCTTCGCTACCGGTGAGAAAGTCTCATCGTAGTCAACTCCTTGAATTTGTCGAAACCCTTTTGCGACAAGTCGAGCTTTATAGACAGTAACATTACCATCAACATCTGTTTTCTTCTTGAAAATCCATTTGTTCTCGACAGCCTTCCGGCCATCCGGTAAGTCCACCAAAGTCCATACTTGGTTTTCGTACATGGATCCAATCTCGGATTTCATGGCTTCTTGCCATTTATTGGAATCTGGGCTCATCATCGCTTCCTCATATGTCTCGGGGTCATCGGTGTTGTCCACCACCATGACATTCATAACGGAATCATACCAATCTGGAGTGGTACGAGTTCTCGTTGACCTCCGAGGCTCTGTAGTAACTTCAACCGAAGTTTCATGATCATCATCATTAGCTTCTTCTCTTATTGGTGCAGGCACCACAGGAACTTCTTCCGGTGCTGCGCTACTCGCAATTTCGAGAGAAGGTTCGACAACCTCGTCGAGTTCTACTTTCCTTCCAGTCACTTCTTTCGAGAGAAATTCCTTCTCTAGAAAGGATCCATTCTTGGCAACGAATGTTTTGCCTTCGGATCTATGATAGAAGGTATACCCAATAGTTTCCTTTGGGTATCCTATGAAGACGCATTTTTCCGCTTTGGGTTCAAGCTTGTCCGGCTGTAACTTCTTTACATAGGCTTCGCATCCCCAAACTTTAAGGAACGACAATTTAGGTTTCTTCCCAAACCATAATTCATACGGTGTCGTTTCAACGGATTTAGACGGTGCCCTATTTAAAGTGAATGCGGCTGTTTCTAATGCATAACCCCAAAATGATAGCGGTAAATCTGTAAGTGACATCATAGAACGAACCATATCTAAGAGAGTTCGATTACGACGTTCGGACACACCATTACGCTGTGGTGTTCCCGGCGGTGTCAATTGTGAAAGTATTCCGCATTTCTTCAAATGCTCGCCAAACTCGTAACTTAGATATTCACCTCCACAATCAGAACGTAGAAATTTAATCTTCTTGTTACGTTGATTCCCTACCTCACTTTGAAACTCCTTAAACTTCTCGAAAGTTTCGGACTTATGTTTCATGAAATAGATATACCCATATCTACTCAAGTCATCCGTGAAGGTAAGAACATAACGATAACCACCGCGCGATGCTACACTCATTGGACCACACACATCGGTATGTATGATTTCCAATAAGTCCGTAGCTCGCTCCATCATACCAGAAAATGGAGTCTTAGTCATTTTACCCATCAGACATGCTTCGCATCTTTCAAGTGATTCAAAATCAAGTGATTCAAGAAGTCCATCGGAATGGAGTTTCTTCATACGTTTCACTCCGATGTGACCAAGACGACAGTGCCACATATAGGTCGAATTATCGCTTGATTTCAAACGTTTAGCCTCAATGTTGTTGATATGTGTATTTCCACTATCGAGATTCAATAAAAATAGACCATCTATCAAAGGTGCATGTGCATAAAACATATTACTCATATAAATAGAACAACCATTATTCTTAGATTTAAACAAGTAACCGTCTCGCAATAAACAAGATCCCGATATAATGTTCATGCTCAACGCAGGCACCAAATAACAATTATTTAAGTATAAAACTAATCCCGATGGTAGATGAAGAGGTAGCGTGCCGACCGCGATCACATCAACCTTTGATCCGTTTCCCACGCGCATCGTCACCTCGTTCTTTGCTAGCTTTCGTTTATTCTGCAGCACCTGTTTCGAGTTACAAATATGAGCAACCGAACCAGTATCAAATACCCAGGCACTACTACGAATACTAGTGAGATACACATCAATAACATGTATATCAGATATACCTTTCTTCTTGATGTTGCCGTTCTTCAAATCCGCCAAGTACTTTGGGCAATTCCGCTTCCAGTGACCTACTCCCTTGCAGTAAAAGCACTCAGTTTCAGGCTTTGGTCCAGCCTTGGTTTTCTTCGTCGGCGTGGTAACTTTCTTACCACCCTTCTTGAAGTGTCCCTTTTGCTTAGACTTGCCCTTCTTGAATTTGGTGGTCTTATTGACCATCAACACTTGGTGCTCTTTCTTGATCTCCACTTCTGCAGATTTTAACATAGCAAATAGTTCTGGCAACTCTTTGTTCATGTTCTGCATGTTGTAGTTCATCACAAAGTTCCTGTAACTTGGTGGCAATGACTGGAGGACGCGGTAAACCCCCAAAGCATTAGGAATCACTATACCCAAGCTTTGAAGTTTGTTTGCGTGCCCAGACATCTTAAGCACATGCTCACTGACGGAGCTGCCCTCTTCCATCTTGCAGTTAAAGAACTTTTCAGAAGCTTCATAACTTTCAATTGCCGCATGAGTCTCAAAAATCAATTTGAGATCCTCGACAATGTCATATGGGTCTGACTCTTCAAACCTTTTCTAAAGCTCCGATTCTAAACCATACAAGATAGCACACTGAACTATGGAGTACTGATTCTTCCGAGCGAGGTAAACATTCTTTACTTCATCGGGAGCATCAGCTGCAGGTGGGTCACCCAGCGGTGCATCCAGCACATAGGTCAAATTACCAGCTGTGAGGACAATCCTCAAATTGCGAAACCAATCCGCGAAGTTGCTTCCATTGTTTTTCAACTTTTCTTTCTCTAGGAACGCATTAAAATTGATGGTAGGGGCTGCCATTGATCTACAACATATTTGCAATAGTTTAGACTAAGTTTATGACAATATTGAGTTCAAATTAATTAATAAAATTAAACTAGGTGAACTCCCACTCAAAACAACATCCCTCACATTGTTTTAGTGATCACACGAACCAAATCCACTACATCAACACCGATCATCACGAGAGTTGATATAGTTTCAATGGCGAACAATCATCATGTTCATCATATCTACTATATGATTCATGCTTTACCTTTCGGTAATCCGTGTTCCTGAGACCATGTCTGTACATGCTAGGCTCGTCAAGATCAAACCTTAGCCACCGCATAAGCAAATCTGGCTTGCTTACGTTGTATACACTTGCGGAATCTAACACACCCGATCATCACGTGGTGCTTCGAAATAACAAGCTTTAGCAACGGTGCTAACTAAGGGCGAACACTTTATGATTTGAAATTCATGTGCATGAGGGATCATCTTATAATGCTACCGTCGTCTACTAAGCAATACAAGATGCATAAAGGATTAACATCACATGCAATTCATAATATGTGATATGATATGGCCTTTCTTCTTTGTGCTTCCGATCTCCATCTTCAAACACGAACATGATCTCCATCATCACCGGCATTGCATCAAGGTCAATGACGCTTCACCATGGTTGTCGTCCACCGGCTTCAACTATTACAACTACTTTGAATAGACACGCGGGTCTTAACATAAATTAAATACAACCATATGGCTCCTGCCGGTTGCCAACTTACAATAAGGAACATTGCATACATCAAATATAATCACAATCATGGCCATATCACATCACTGCACACCCCTGCAAAACAAAGTTAGACGCTTCTACTTTCTTTGCATATTTTACGTGGTTTGGGGCTTTCAATAAGTGTCGTTCTAACTTACGAACAAGAACCACAACATTGATACTAGCATTGTTGATTACCCGTTGTAAATTGGATCTTAACTATGCTAGGAGAAACAGGCACCCGCAAAGCCACTTATGCAATACAAGTTGCATGTCAAGCGTGGAGCAAGTCTCATGAACGATGTCATGTAAGGTTAGCCCGGGCCGCTTCATCCCAACATACCGCAAGATGCAAAGTACACAAAAAGCAATCTACAATAAAAGCATCAACGCCCACAATGACCATTGTGTTCTACTCGTGCAACAGATCTACATATAGACACGGCTCTGATACCACTGTAGGGGTTCGTAGCATGGAAAACAAAAAATTTCTATCGCATACAAACAAACAAGCCAAGATCTATCTACTAGATTGTAGCAACGAGTCGATGGAATAACTTACCCTCGAAGATTCCAAAGTGTTTAACGAGAGCGGATTCTCGTGGGTGATGTAGCCGTACTCTTTCCGATCTCAAGATCGTGTAGACGATCCTTCCGGCGCCACGTTCCGGCAGCGCTCCCGCAGTCGGTCACACGTTCGGTACTCGACGAAGACCTTCCTCTCCCTTGTTCCAGCAGGCAGCGGAGGTTGTAGCACTCTCCTCGCTATTCCGGCAGCACAACGGCATGGTACCGGAAGTAGAGGGGAAATCCCGCAGGGCTTCGCCTTAAGCCGGTGCGAGTATGGTGGAGCTTATGAGAGAGGCTATTAGTGGTCTAGTAATTAGACACACCAATTAGAAGGCTCTAAATCAATTAGAAGGCTCTAAACCGCTGGCTAAAGCAATTAGAAGCTCTAAACCAAAACGGCTCTAAACCGGAGATTTAGAGGTGGAAACTTGTGTGTCTAGGAGGGGAGCCCTGCCCCTCCTTTTATAGGTGGGGAGGCGCGGCCAGGGGAGGGGAGTCCCTCCCCAAGTCGGCCTTGGGTGGTGCGCCGGCTTGGGGAGGAGACTCCTCCCTCAAGTCGGTTCCCAACTCCTCTTTCTTGTTTCCCACAGTTTCTTGTTTTAGCCGTTTGACTTTCAAACTGGACATTTGACTTTTCTGTTTTAGGATTCAATTTAATCCTTTATTTGGGATAGCAAGAACACTTATTACATGATGCAATCATTCCAATATGTAATGACACATTCATGTACCCCTCCCCCCCGGAGTGCCGGACAATCCGGAACCTTCTAGAACATTCCCGATGAAAACACCGGAATCATTCCCGAACTCCGAAACGGGACTTTCCTTATATGAATCTTATTCTCCGGACCATTCCGGATCACCTCGTGATATCCCGGATCCCATCCGAGACTCCGAACAACATTCGGTCTCTTTCTCATAATACCATAACTACTCAAACAACGTCGAATCCTTAAGTGTGTCTCCCTACGGTTCGTGAATTATGCGGACATGATCGAGACACTTCTCCGAACAATAACCAATAGAGGAATCTGGAAATTCATATGGCTCCCACATATTTCTACGATTACTTTGCGATCGAATGAACCACTTACATACGATACCAATTTCCCTTTGTCTCACGATATGTTACTTATCCGAGGTTATGATCGTCGGTATCTCTGCATACCTAGTTCAACCTCGTTACTGATAAGTACTCTTTTCTCGTTCCCGTGATATGTGATCCCTTGTGACCAAGTCACATGCTTGCAAGCTAATTGTATGACATTCCACCGAGAGGGCCCAGAGTATATCTATCCGTCATGTGGATGGACAAATCCCACTCTTGATCCATGTGTTTCAACCAATACTTTCCGAACACTTAATGCCACCTTTATAGCCACTCAGTTACGGTGTGGTGTTTGATGTCATCAAAGCATCCATCCGGTAAAGGTGATATGCATGATCTCATGGTCGAAGGAATTAGGTTACTATGTATCAGAAAGCATATAGCAATTGAACTATTGAAATGACTTGATCTTTATGCTACGCTTATCAATAGGAGTATGTCCATCATATCATTCTCCTAACGATATGATCTTGTTGTTGATAACATCTCAATGTTCATGATAGGGAAACCACAATCATTAATCAACCAACAAGCTAGTGTAGTATAGAGGCTATACTAGGGACTTCAAATTAAGTTTACAAATCACACAAGTATTAATGGTTTCCTTGTTAATACTATTATATCATGAATGTAAACATTTATCATAAACACAAAGATATAATAATAACTACATTTATTATTCCCTCTAGGGCATATCTCCAACAATCTAGGTGGGGAAGGCAGACTTTGAGGTGTGCTGTTATAGCCCTACCATGGATTAGAGTGTCCAACCGGAGAGTAGTTCAGGGTAGTATCATTAAGAGAACATATTTATATCAGAGTGTTCACTAGTGAAAGTATGATCCCTAGGCCTTGTTTCTAAACATTGAAACACCGTTTACAACTAGATCTGTTGCATGTTTGCTTGCTTCCATCTATTTGCCTTTAGTCTATTCCTCCCGTCATAAGCTCTTTTCTGGCACCGTTACCACTTATAATCATCCATACCACTTGTATTTCACTATCTCTTCGCCGAACTAGTGCACCTATACACCTGACAAGTGTATTGGGTGTGTTGGGGACACAAGAGACTTCTTGTATCTTGATTGCAGGGTTGCTTGAGAGGGATACCTTTGACCACTTCCTCCCTGAGTTCGATAAACCTTGGGTAATCCACTTAAGGGAAACTTGATGTTGTTCTACAAACCTCTGCACTTGGAGGCCCAACAACTGTCTACAAGAATAGAAGTGCGTAGACATCAAGCTATTTTCTGGCACCGTTGTCGGGGATCTACAGGACAACTTCAACCTTTTCCTCCCCGTCAAAAGCTATTTTCTAGCGCCGTTGCCGGGGAGGTAAGGTAAAAGGTACTCACATCCTCCGGTGTGATTGATCGAAGTTATTTCCTTTAGATTCTGCAATTTTGTCTTTTTTTTCTTGTTTTCACTAGTTAGGCTTAATGGAAAACAACAACAAAAAATAGAGAGCTTTATAGTGTTTATTTTGAGCTAGGACATGAAGTGTTTGAAGAGAAAATTAAAAAACCTATGGAACTTTATTTGCATGCTAATAGCAATGTTATTAGTATGAATTCTTTGGACACCATTATTGCTAATGCTATGGAAAATTCTAAGCTTGGGGAAGCTAGTGTTTACGAAAATGATCTTTTTAGTTCCCCAGCTTTGGAAGATAGCTATTCTATTGCTTATGATGATACCAAACCTCTAATATATGATGACTAACAATGATGAATATGATATTTTCAGTCCACCTACTATTGAGGAGAAAATTAATTATGATTACAATATGCCTCCTATATTTGATGATTATGGTGATGAGAATATTAATGATAGCTATTTGGTTGAATTTGCTCCCATTCTGATTAATAAGAATGACTATGCTTATGTGGAGAGTAATAATTATTTTATGCATGTGACTCATGATAAGAATGTTTTACGTGATAGTTATATTATTAATTTTATTCATGTTTCTACTAAAAGTTATTATGAGAGAGGAAAACATGGTCTTATGTATCTCAACAATATTAAGTTTCCCCTCTTTATGTTGAAAGTCTTGAAGTTGCACTTGTTTTGCTTTCCTATGGTTGTTGCTTTGTGCTTTCATGACATGTTTCTTTACAAGATTCCTATGCATAGGAAGTGGGTTAGACTTAAATGTGTTTTAAATTTGCTTCTTGATACTCTCTTTTACTTCAATTCATATTTCTTATGATAGCATCTTCTCAAACTATCAAGCCTAACTTAAAGGCGTTAAAGAAAAGTACTTCTTGGGAGATAACCCAATAGTTTTGCTGAGTCTTGGAAGTTATTACTTCTGTAATAACCTCTCCTTATCCTTTTTATTTGATTTTTATGCCAAGAATAACCTCCAATGAGAGAGAAGTAAGATTTGTGGAAGTTGTTGTCCCGAAACAGATTTTTGTGCTTCACTGTAAACATTCTTGAAAAATCTCTGTAAGTTGGATTGAGCTGTAATTTTTTGAATAAATCCCCCAGGTTGTTAGATAACTTTAGTTAGTTCAAAACTTTTTTATTTGAGCAACAAAAGGTCTTAGAAAAATCAGTTTTTACCTGCTGGTCTGTTTTTGACAGATTTCTGCCATTATTTGCATTTGCCTCTTATCGATTTCTTTTTTGAGTTCTTTTTGGTGAATTGAGATTTTTAAGGGAATTTCTGCAGTAGCTTGTGTATTTAGTGAAAGTTTTGCTGTTTTGAAACTAAACCCAAAGGCTTATTATCTTTTGAATGCACTAATGTTGCTAATGAAGATTGTGTGAAGTTTTGTATGAAGGAAATTTTCAAGTGTAGGGAAAGGATGATGCTATGAGATGAAGAATGGAAAAAAGCTCAAGATTGGGGATGCCACCCCTTATCACCCCAAGAAATATTCAAGAGGTACAAGCGTTGTAAGACCCCTCCTTTGTAAAGGAAAAGGATCCCTGTGTTTACAATGCTAGTTCCTGGATCAATAGCTAACATCCACAGTTTAGATGTAATATCAAGAAACAAAGGTCATAATATAACTTTATAACCAGGAATAACATAATTTTATTACATCAAACATAGCTCATTTGGCTATTACATTACATTGCAGCGGAATAACTACAAGCATGGGTCATTCATCTTCAAAGTGCCACAGGCAGGTGTTGGTTGTAGACTTTGTAATCCTAATCAATCAATCTTCACTAAAATCAATCAAACCTGCAATATTACAAGTTACAGCCACAAGGGTCAATACATTTGAATTGTATTGGCAAGTTTCACTACTATGTGGAATATAAGTGGATCCTAACATTACATGCATATTTGGCTAAGTAGAGTTTTAGGCTCATTTGCATAAAGCAAAATTTATCCTATCTTTTCAAAATGGTGTTGGTCCTTTGTCAAATCTCCTTTTCAAAAATCCCTTGAACTCCTTGGTAACCCCAAGTGTTCAAGTCTTTGTCAAAATCTCTTGAGCTCCTTGGTAATCCCCAAGTGCCTCAAGTTTTAAAAGTTTTCTTTTAGAAATTAGAGTGTCGAGATCTTCCATAGCTTCAGGCCTTAGTTGCTCAGTATTGTCCATAACCGGGGACATGGCTAAGTACTTAGAATTTTTGATCTTCTGCAGAAGTTGTACACTTTACCCACATGACACAATCTCGTCTTGACGCCACCAGTGGCCGCTGGATAAGTACTCACCAAAATGGAGTACCGGCAGATCGAGAATGTGACAAAGTCTTTCCATAGGAGTCCTCCCAATACAAAATGCTAGCTTGTCTACCAGGCACAAATGTAGGGTTACTCCCTTACACAAATCTAGTTAACCTGAAGATGCCAATGCATGGGACTTCCACTATGTAGTTGACTAAGCCAGAGCCCATTTAGCATGTGGTTGTACACGGAAGCCACTGTACGAGAAACATGTTTAATCTCTAAGTTTCGTGGGTGGTTTTCCTTTGGAGCATAACACAAAGAGATTGCCATAGCATGGTTCCTTTTGTTGCCACCTTCTCCAAAACTCAAAGTATCCTTGTCCACCCAGGTGGTTCATTGAGTCCTTGTTTTATTATATAAAACATAAGTCTTTTCTCAATCTCATAAAATCTCAACATGTATCTCTTTCAAAATATAGCATGGCTAAGCATGTATCAACTACATTGTTTTCACTAAGGAATGTATAGGGTATCCTATTAGGATTTAGCATAGCACAAGTATAGAAATTCTTTTCATGCATGTTTCAAAATCCACTAAGTATAATGAAAATAGTAGGACTTTGAATGATAGTGTCACTTGCCTTTTTGGTAGGGAATGATGGTTCACTCCTTGATCTTGCTAGTCTCACACTTTGCTAATTTCACTACAATCAATCAAGCAAACTCTATATCAACTATCATTCCAATAATCAATCAAACAACATTTCACACACACATAAAACTATGGGATCTAAGATCTAAGTCATGCATGTAAGCATGTAAAAGATGGTTCTAATTGCAAAGGTGGTCTCCACTAGGCTTCTAGACTTTGTAAAGTCCAAAGTGGTCATTTACCAAAATGGCAAAGTCATTTGCAAAAAGGGTTTTGTCCATAAACCATTTTTTAAAATCCATTCAACATTTTATGTGGTGGAAAAATCATTTTTATCAAGCAACAACTTTAAGTGGTTCACCAAATAAGTTGAGGTTTCTCAAAACTTGGTGTTTATGGTCAGTAGGTTTGGTCCAAAACATTTTCTCCAAAGTTTTTACTCAAAATCATTTTCATAAACAAAACAATAGTTTTATTTAGCTAGAAATGGAATAAACCAATTAATCCATTCTAAATTTTCCAAATCCATTTTCCAAATCATGGGTTGGTTCCTAGGGTCAGTAAGGTCACAACAAACCATTTTGCAAAAGTTTTAATCAAAAAAATCATTTTTAAACAATTTTTCTAATCTAAACAAGCACACAAAAGAATCTGCAGAAACAAGCAAACTAACAGTTACTATTTGCTAAACCAAGGGTATGGTTGGCTAGGTATTTCTCTCCTGAATCCAACGACATAAAATTTGTAATTTTTGGACGTGTGAATCCAAAGTTACAAGGATTTGAAATTCACAACTTAATCAGATTTCAAACTTCTGTTTTAAACCTATCTGGCCACGCGTCGTGTTTTAACTGGACAGTACCGGTTCGGGTGGATCGGTGTTGCGGTGCGTTGGATCTAATGCGAATCATGCGGCTCAGATGCTTCCATACCGGTTCGCTTAAGTCATTCTGTCTACGCCACAGGATTAAGATCTAACGGCTCTTGCGTGCTTGACCAGAAGCTGGCGGCGCTGCGCGGCGACAGACGGCGGCAACGGTCAGGCGAGGTGCTAGTGGTGGTTCTAGGAAGCAAAGTACGAGGTGAGGATGCTCACCGTGATCGCGAGGACGAGGTGATGCTCGGGGCGTGGTCGGTTGGTCGAGGGGCGCTCAGGGTCTGCAGTAATTCCTCGCCGGAGTAAAGAACGGCGTCGGGTGGTTCTGTCCACGGTCGAAGGCGACGTTGTAGATCGCCCTAAGGCAAGACAGGGGCATGGTTAGGCGCGCAAGACCAAGGCAAGGATGTTTGCGTGATCGATAAGATGCGGGGCGGTCAGTGCTTACCGGGGGAGGTCGTCGGAGAGAATGCAGACGCGGCGGCGTTCGGAAGCTTGACGTAGCCGACGCTCTGGGGCGCCCACGGTCGAATGAAAGGTACTGGGAGATGCGCCAAGAAGTGGTGAGTCTGGGTGCGAGGTCAGGGAGGCAAGGCGGTGGCTGGGCTCGCCGGAATTAGCTCGCGAGTTCGTCGGAGCAGAGCGGGGTTTCAGATGAAATTGGCGCAGCCTGGTGGCGTTCAGGGTGTGGAGTCTGAGGGGAAAGGAAGAGGAGGGATTGGTGCTTAAGAGCGCGTGGTCGCGAGAGGGATTTACTGCGCCATCAACGCGAATTGACGCCGGCAATCAATCGGAGCAACGGTTGGGGACGTGGTCGTGGGTGGAAACGAAGAATAGAAGTGTGGGGCCGTGCTGCCAGTGAGGGAGAGAGAGAGAAGGAAGGGGCCACTCGTCAGCGTCTCTGTGGGTCTTTTTCCGAGTGGAAAACGGTTCGCTCAGAGGGAAAAAGTTGGGCTGCGAGTTGGGCTGTTGGGCCTGGTTGCTGGGCTGTGTGTCTGTTTCATTTTTTTTCCTTTCTGAATGTTTTCTTTTTCCATTTCTAATTTCTATTTTAAATTTCAAACAAACAATCAAGCATCCAAATTAATTCAAACATTCACCACACTTTGCAATTGATTTTGGTTCTGTTTAACAACATAATTCAAATCCCAAAGTAACATAATATTTTTATTTTAGAGTCCATTTATAATTAAATAAAATGGACATTAGTTATTAAATAAAATGGGTTTTAATTTAATTAAAATCTCCATTTGAAATTTAAATATCTTCAAAACCAAATCAGTAGGTTTTATTTGAAAATAAAGAATACTTGGAAAACTTGTTTAAATGAAATAAATAAGTTTTGATGTTTAATTAAAATAGTAAAACCTTTTATTTTTAATAAACTTGGATATTAAATCCTTATTAATTTATTTTAAATAAACCTTTACCATTTTTATTAAATCAAAATGTTTTATTTCAAAAGCTTGGCCAAGGTTTAATTTGGCTCTATAAAATAATCCTTATTTATAAAGCTTCTATTTCTTTTGAAAACCAAATCCTTTTATTTAAAAGATCCAAAAATTGTATTTCCAAAATATTTTATTTTCCTTTATTTAAAATGTTTATCTTTTTAAATCCCTTTAGGATTTTATTTAATCCAAACAGGTTTGAAGTTCCAATTGAATTCAAAAAGTTTCTTCTGGCCCTGAAAATCAAACAAAATTTTATTTTATTCAATAATTTTCACATTACAAGATTTGGAAAATCTTGGGATGTGACAAGCGTCAAAGCTCGGGGATGCCCAAGGCATCCCCTTCTTCATTAATAAAAATCACAAGTCTCTTTCTAGACACTTTGTATTTGTTGCTTCATGCACTATTGTGTTGTTCTTGGAGCGTCTTTGTTTTAGTTTTTAGTTTTATTTTTATTTGTTTTCTGCAATAAGTTGGTTGGATCACAACACACTTCTTTTGGAGAGAGACACACTCTGTTTTCATTGCCTAGAACACTCTAGCTTTCACTCTTATTGTTCTGTGAGTGTTCACTTTTGCTAGCACTGTGTTTAGCCTTAGTTTTCTTGTGCTTTCAGCTTATAACTTTTTAGTTCTTCTTTGTGGATTTGTGAAACATACTTACTTGTCTTTATTGATTATTATTTTTGTGAGTTGTTTCAAATAAGTCGATTGGTGTTGGACAAGAGTAGAAAGTTTCATGCTTATTGTGGTACAAAAGGGAGCTTATTTTGACTGTGGCTTAGACTTTATCATGTCATGCTAGATGTTTCTTTGACCATATGCTTAGTGATTATTGATGTAGCATGGCTTGTTCCAAACAATTGAGATTGCTTAATGTGCCTTGAAAGAATCATGCGTTGTTTTAGAATTCAAAAGCATAGTATTGTGGTATTCTCCTTTGATGTTTTATTTGGGTTGACTTGGCACATGCTCACACCATGTTATGACTATGAACCAGTCACCTTAGCCTCTATGATCATTTAGTTTTTGACTTGTGGTACCACTTTATGCTTTGATTAGTAATGTTTTGTCGCTCTGCATGATTATGGCCATTATTACTCTCTTAGTTGGTCGCTCTTAGTCTTTTACTAGCCTCCACTTGTATTGAGTAAGCTCTACTCATGCATCCAACTTCCAAGAAACCAAGTTATTCCAAAGTGTCCACTATAAATTCCTATGCATGGTGTGTTACACCATTCCAAGTATATTCTTGTTTTATCTATCTTCCAAATTAAACTTGTTATGTGAAAGTTAGTGATTAAAGTTCTCACAAACTTGATGGCACACTTAATTTTTCTTGCCCCTAATAAACTTGAACCATTGTGTCATCTATTTTGTATATGCTTGCATTTATACGTTGGGAATTAGCAGAACCGTGTTGTCACGAGGAACGCTTTCAACATTGCACCTGTACATTGTATCCAGTTGATATCATGATCTTTTGTTTGCAGATGTCGTTGGTGTGAAATGAAAGGGGAGCTTGTAAGTCCATGGAGTTATGTATGTGTGTTAGAGAAACTCCTGGGCCGCTAGCCTAAGCCATGCCTAATCATGGTGGAAACTTGCAGCATCACCATAGTGAGCAATCTATGAAGCATTCTTCTTATAAAAAAAGAGAGATAGAAAAAAGAGATTGAGAAAAAGAAAAAAAGATGAGAAAAGAGGAAAGCGAGAAAAAACACCATTTTCCCATGGTAAATAAGAAGATTGCTGAGATGCTTATTGTCTGCTTGCCTTGTCATTTTGAAATGGGATAACTCATGTATCATGGGGCAAGGGGTACCCCGTTGGCGGTTCTCTATGATACACCTGTACTTACTATGACAAGAACTTACCAGTGACTAAAGTTGAGTAGCATGAGGAGCGGCCCTCGTACTCAAGGGACATGAGATTTCCAACTTATACTTTGTCAAGCATATACTCCATAGTTTATTCACTTTAACCTTAATCACTTCAAGATGCTTATGATAGGGGCAATGAGAGCTGAAAGCTAACAAGTACCATAATTTTTGGAAGCTCTTTATGAAACTTGAAATCCCTGCTTCCCTTTAAAGGGGCTTTCTTCCACTTTTATATTGAGTCTCCACCTTCTACCTTTATGCACCAATTAAGAGAGCATAGTTGTCATTCTTAGTTCTATGTGCATTGTCCCAAAACTTATTGATTGATTCATAATGTTGATATTGCTTGTTCTTGAACTATTTGTATCTAGTCACTGATATGTTGGAAATGTATCTATAATTTTTGATGCTCCATGCTTGTTTAGTATCTAATTTGCTTTACTTGTCTACACTTTGAGGTGATTTTTACATGTTTTCTGGTACTAACCTATTAACAAGTTGTAATAGTGTCAGATGCCTATTTTCTGCTGTTTTTGGTTTCAGAAAATTTAGTAAAGAAATATTCTCAGAATTGGACGGGACAAACGTAAAAGTCAATAACTTTCCGTGGGGAACAATAAGTCCAGAGGGGAGACGAAGAAGCGGGCCAGGGCAGCCAGACCCCCTAGGCGCGGTCAGGGTGGGCCCGCACCTGGCTAGGGTTTGGCCCCCCTGGTCGCCTCCTCGGCCTCCCCCTTCACCTATAAGAAGCCCCTGATGCATAAAACCTAAGCACCCGATCAAATCTCCACGAAACCGTCTGTAGCCACCGCCACCATCGTCCCTAGATCGGTGTGGCATCCCGCAAAACCACTACTAGAAAATCGCGTTGAATTTGTGCATTGCATCGTCATCATCATGCATTGTTCGCATAAAACTATTTCCGCAAGCCCGTTTTGTTTTCTAAAACGCCCCATCTTTATTCAAACGCAAAGCCCGGTTCTTCGGATTAATTACTTTGGCCGCTATCGGTTTGCATACGGCCCGTTTAAAAACAAATAAAAAGTTTAATTGTTTTAGCGGGGGCGGTCGAACGGGCCGAATCGACCCGAACGACCACCCCCGGTTCCAAATCGGTCCACTTAAAAATCCTACAGCTACCTACACCTAATCTACCCCCCAACCAGCCACCTCACCCCCACCAATAGTCTCTCGCCACCTCACCCCTTCCCTATCCCCCAACCAACCAGGAGCTGCCACCTCAGCAGCCCCTGGCCTCTCCCTCTCATCCCACACACTCCCTGCCCACACAGACGCACGCACGCCACACTTGTTCCCCCCACCGACATGCCCCTCGGGATCCCCACGCGGGGCCCACCCGCGCGTTTCCCCACGCGCGCCCGCGCCCAGACTGCCCCGTCGCCCCACCCTCCTTCTTCCTCCTCTCCTCTCTGCGCGCCGCTCGCCCCGCCTCTGCTCCCTTCCTCTGCCGCCGCGTCGCCGGCGCGCCTCCCCCGCAGCTCACCTCGCCGCTGCCTCCCCCAGACCCGCTCACCGCACCGCTGCCTCCGGCCACCCCTGGCCGCGGCCGGGCACGCCCCATCCTCCTCCCTCGCCCTCGCGGCCGCGCGCCCCGCCAGCACGCCGTCCCACCGCGTCCCTCCCCGCCTCCACAAGCCGCGAACCCCCTCCCCGACCTCGCCGGCCCGGCCCTCTCCGGCCCTCACCGCCGCCAGCTCCCTCTCCGCGCCGTCC
Organism: Avena sativa; assembly: GCA_916181665.1. Classification (NCBI taxonomy): domain Eukaryota; kingdom Viridiplantae; phylum Streptophyta; class Magnoliopsida; order Poales; family Poaceae; genus Avena; species Avena sativa. Next base: position 141,956,321 of record OV702285.1, on the reverse strand, counting down.
GCTCGCCGGAGCCCGCCCTCACCGCGCGCCGCCCTGCCTCCCCACCTCACCACCGCTCCGCGCCGCCGCTCGCCCAGGCTCCGCCTCGCCGCCCGGCCCGGCCCCCGCGTGCTCCGACCCCGCGCCGCCGCCGCCTGCCCTCCTTCGTCCCTAGCGCCGGCCTGCCCCGGTCCCGGCCGCCTCCGCCCAGGCAGCCTCCGGCCGTCGCCGGCGAGCCGCCCCGCCTCCGCGCCCTCCGCAACCGCCTCCCCGCCGTGCCCGCTCGACCCCGACCCCGTCTTCGTCCTGGAGCCGAGCCCTGCTCATCCTCGTTGCCTCTCTGCGAGCTTGAGCCGCTGCAAGCGGAAGCGCGACGTCGCCGCTCCTTCTGCTGACGATCTCCCTGTCGGCACCAGGCTGCCTGCCTGTTGTTGGCGTTTTCGTTCCCGTGAAGTCCTGCTGCTACCCCTGTTGTGCTGTCTGACAACAATTCATGTGTGTTTGGTCGTGTTAAGTGGTGGTGTTTTGGACACCACGTCAGCTACCTTCGTCTCGGATGCGGACAAGTACGCCTGATGCTATGCACGCTTCGCTGCTACGTCTCCTTCTTCGAGTCGATCAAGATGGAACACCAAGTTCTTCATGGATCCCGACGTCCCAAACCCCCAAGAGCCCCGCTGCCCTTTTGTCGCCAAGGTCTGCGTCGTCACGTGCTTCGTCGACCTATGTGCGAGGTGGAACCCGATGACGCCGGTAACCCAAGATCTACCACCCGGAAGCGAGTCCCGAGACCCTGAGGCCCCGAGCCGAAGACGATCCGGAGCGCCAAGACCTCCGACAGGGAACCGACGCAGAACGCCAAGCACTGCACCCTGGACACCAAGACGACCCGACTCGAGGTCCCGACAAGACCCTCGCAACGGCAAGATCGACCCCGTGGGACCCGACAAGATCTGCACGACTACAAGAACGACAGCGACCAGGAGAATCCGATGCGCCCGGCGCCGAACCAAGTCCTGCTTCCCGGATGCCGAGGTCACCGACACCGAACAACAAGATCTACTTCGCGGACACCGTGCGACAAGATCTACCCCCCCGATATCCGAGAACGATCCCGGAGCCCGAGAACGTTTCCGTCGAACCCTGGACCCTGAGCCCGACCCCGAACCCCGGAACCCCAAGATCGTCGAGACCCCTCAATGTGTGACCCTTTTCCTCGATACCCTATTTTTATAAATGATATCAACTGTTGCATTAAATCATTCATCTTGCATGCATCTTGTCATGTGGTTTGGGGGCCTTTTGCCGATTCACCTAATAATTAAATGTGGGGCCCATATGCGGGCAAACCTAGTCTCATATTGGCCTCATTTAAATCTGTGTAGCGAACCCGGTGCTATCTTCTGCCATGTTAAAACAACATATAAATTGCGGGGAAGCTAAACAACATGGACCATCTAAATAACTGTCGGGACCCCGGTTCCGCTTAATATGACCTAACTGCATCGTACCTTGCCATGTCATACATCATGCATGCATCATGCCGATCTTTTGCCGTGGTATTAAATATTGCATCCGGTGTTTCTTCTAGTGTTTTGCTTCTTTGCGGATAAGGCCGTTGAGTTGATGCGAGTGTCGACCCGATCTTCGGTTGTACCCTTCGATAATGTTTTCAGGCGAGCATCTCCCCCTTTCTACCTATCTTACTTTTTATAGTATTTATTCCCTCCTGTTGATCTATTGCTATCTGTGTTGCGATGCTCTAGATTCCGTACCCTTGATATCCCTTGCAGCCTTATATTGCCTTGGACACATCCTATTACCTATTGTTTGGTAGATCGTTGGACTTGCGCGTCATAGTCGCTTGCTCAATTGATGTTGCGTGTCACCATGTACCACAGTTGTTGGAGCCTTGCCACCTGTTTGATGTTGGAGAGGATCTCGGCTTTATTTATCGTTCACTTTAATTCCTGTTTAACAACCAAAATTGAAGTAAGCAGAGGCATCGGTGGGTGATAGATAATATTTGGTTTCCGAACGCCCACTTGTGTCCCGTAGGACCCCGAGTACTTGATACCTGTTCCTTGATTTATCGCGCTATCCACATCCGGGAGGTATATGGGACCCCCCTTAGCCAGAGCTTGATTCAGTCTTATTTCTTGGGGCCACAAACTAGTTTGAGGTTTTATTTACGATCCTGTACTTATGCCATGCTTTACTGCTTTATTTACGATTGTGCGAGGTACTGCACACTGTACTGTTTAGGAGCGGGACACGATTCCGCGGTGTCGACAAGCCTCGTTTGGGGTTCCCAGTCGTTCATAGCCGTCTACCCAAACCTTGAGTCCGTCTCGGAGCTTGCTTACTTCGTTGCGGGTCTACTCAATGGGGTGGCCCCCTGAAATATTTCTGAATCCTGTGATTGCTTTGTCGTGAAGGCCTCGTTGGGTTTTGATTTGGTTTTTCCGAGGTTGATCGAGTGTGTGTTGCTATTGGTGCACCCCGGCCAGGTAAAACTTTCTGAAAGCCGTGTCCGCGGTTATGGACGACTTGGAGCACAGTATCTCGACCATAGACAAGCATAACTAAAGTTTATTGCTATAAATTTGACTTTATAATGACTAGTAATCAGCTTCACTACAATGGAATGGCTAATTCATACTGCCCACAATTGCTTGTTTGGAGTGTCGCTTGCGACCATTGTACCTGACTAGTAAGTATGACAACTACAACGGAATGGCTGAATAAAAGTACCAACAACTGCTGGGTTTTTGGGTTATCTCATACTAATTGTATCTGATTAGTAAATGTTGCAACTACAACGGAATGATTAACTAAAAGTGCCCACTGCTTATTCTATCAGGATGATTATCTATACCTGACTAGTAATTGCTGCAACGATAACTGAATAAGTAAAATTGCCAACTGTGTGAGTTCCTCGGTTGACTTCCTCGTTTGGTCTCGAGGGGGGAAACGCCAGGATGGGTTTGCTTGATGTTAGCTTCAGGTAGGATCCGATAGGTCTTCCTCACCCCTCTCTGATAACCGCCAGTTGTATCGAGTCTCTATAGGTTGTTTAGTGCATGCTGCCGCTGCCGCTTCAGTCCACCATACCTATGTAGGCGAGGACCGCCGAATTCTAGTCTCGCCGTGTACTGGCCTCAGTACTGACGCTCCTCTTTTTCCTTTGCCCTTTGTCGGCACCCCTTTTGTTTAAGCAGGTTTTGAGATCGACGTTGTTAGCAGGGTTACCCTTCCGGCTTGGCCTGGGCAGGGTTATGGACGCCATTGGTTATTCTTCAGGGCTCTTAGACCCATTGGCATCTTGTCCGTAGTCGGACGCTATATCGATTTAAAGGTGATTTGGATCTTTGTATATATTATATCTGTATTCTTGACTCTTTGAGTCGCTGTTGTATATATCTGTTCTGTGGGTCCCATCGAGGACTGTTGTGTAATGTTATTACTTCGTTTTCCACCCTCATGAAAGTGCCTGGTGGGCACCTTTGAATCATTTCTATGCGGGTTTGGCGGGTTTCGCTAACACTTGCATAGGTCCGATTCTGAGGGTGTTACAATCGGGGGGTCTAAAGTTCTTCCCGGCACCCTGCTGGAGGGGAGATCATCCCGGACGCCTTCTCTCCGGTATGATGTGTGAGTAGTTCCACCTTGGACTATGGGTCCATGTAGTAGCTAGATGGTTGTATCTCCTCCTTTGTGCTTTCATGTATAGATCTTGTGAGCTCCATTCATGATCAAGATCTAACCTATTTGTAATCATGCATGTTGTGTTTGCGGGGATCCGATGGATATTGAGATTATTATGTTGGTTTGATTAATGGTTTTGTCTTTATGATTCTATCATGTCTGTGTTGTTTGTGATCTTGCATGCTCTCCGTTATTAGTAGCTATCTTGGCCAAGTAGTTGCCAGTGACTCCAAGAGGGGGTATTTATGCTCGACAGTTGGTTCATGCCTCTAGTTTCCAAAGGAAGTGACAATAATCTCTTCAGTTGTAGATGTGTTGTTGCTACCAGGGAGAAAACAACGGTCTCTTGTTCATGGAACATGTGGACTATTTACCTTACACACTTTGCTTAAAGCAGTTGTCTGTTGCTTGCAACTTAATACTGGAGGGGGTTCGGATGATAACCTGAAGGTGGACTTCTAGTCATAGATGCAGTTGGATGTCGGTCTATGTATCTTGTTGTATTGCCCAATCGAATCTCATAGGATCTTTCTGACTAGTAATTGCATTGTTATGCCTTGCTCAGTTCCTGTCAATTGCCCTGCTGTAATTTGTTTACCCTTCATGCCATGTTGTTTATCTAAGGAGAGCACCTCTAGTGAACGATGGACCCCGGTCCAATCTTTACCATCAATACATCTTCCACTGTTACTTGTTTACTTGCTGCAAACCATTACCTTCCACACCATATGTTTAATCCTTTGTTACAACAAACCGATGAGCTTGACAACCTCACTGATTCGTCAGGGCAAAGTCTTGAGTTTGTGTTGTGCAGGTCTCTGCGTTGCTTGCAACACCTGTGTGACGTTTCCTTCCTCCTTCTGGTTCGACAACCTCGGTCTCTACTGAGGGAAAACTTGCCGTTGTGCTGCTTCACACCTTTCTCTTGGGGTTCCCAACAAGACTCCATATCAAGCACCAAGTTCTCTGGCGCCACTAAGGAGTCATCAACAAGTTTTCTGGCGCTGTTGCCGGGGAGGCTAAGGACGTCTTCACAAGGGGAGTCCTTCACTTCCTTTCTCTTTGCTTTGTTTTTAGTTTGCTTTGTTTCTTTTGCTTGGTTTTGTTTGCCTCTTTTCAAAAAAAATAGTCTAGTTTGGTTTGCTTGCTTTATTCAAAAACACAAAAAAATTAGTTCCTGCTCTAGCTGCTGCTGCTGTTTTTTGGCTTGCCCACCTTTGCCAAAATGAACTCTACTGAGAACACCAAGTTGTGTGACTTCACTAGCACAAACAACAATGATTTCCTAAGTACTCCTATTGCTCCACCTACTCCTGATGCTACCTTTTATGAAATTAAGCCTACTTTATTGAATCTTGTGATGAGAGAGCAATTTTCTGGTGCTGGGTCTGATGATCCTGCTACCCATCTCAATAGCTTTGTTGAACTTTGTGAGATGCAAAAGTATAAGGATGTAGATGGATATATTATTAAGCTCAAGCTTTTTCCTTTCTCCTTGAATGGAAAAGCTAAAGAATGGTTGCTTTCTTTGCCTAAAAATATTATTGATTCTTGGACTATGTGCAAAGATGCTTTTATTGGAAAGTACTATCCTCCTGCTAAGATTATATCTATGAGAAGTGACATTATGAAATTTAAACAACTTGATAGTGAACATGTTGCTCTAGCTTGGGAAATAATGAAGTCTTTGGTTAAAAATTTCCCTACTCATGGACTCAGTGCTTGGATGATTATCCAGACTTTTTATGCAGGTTTGAACTTCTCCTCAAGAAATCTGTTGGATTCAGCTACTAGAGGTACTTTTATGGGGCTCACTTTAGGTGCCGCAACAAGGCTCCTTGATAATATGATGGTTAACTACTCTGAATGGCATGTTGAGAGAGCTCCACATGGTAAGAAGGTAAATTATGTTAAGGAAACTTCCTCTTTGAGTGAAAAAAATTGATGTTATTATGGCTATGCTTATTAATGGGAAAGCTCCTCTAGATCCTAATAGTGTTCCCTTAGCCTCTTTGGTTGCTCAAGAAGAGCAAGTTGATGTGAACTTCATTAGAAACAACAATTTCAACAACAATGCCTATAGGAATAATTTTGGTAGCAACAATAATTATAGGCCTTATCCTCCTAATAATGGCAATTCCTATGGAAGCTCTTACAATAATGCTAGAAGTGCCCCCTCTGAACTTGAAGTCATGCTCAAGGACTTTATTAGTAAACAAACCACTTTCAATAAGACTATAGAGGAAAAGCTTTTAACTGTTGAGAAAAATATATCCTCTTTTTCTAAAGCTCAATCTTCCTTGATTAATAAAATGGCTGCTAAACCTGAAACTATGGAAAACACCTTTGCTACTGCTCATGCCATACAAGTTACTATTGATGAAAATGTTAGGCTGTTAGCTCAACTTCATGCTAAGTGGGAAAGGGAAGCTGAAATTGATAAGAACAATAGTGTGTGCACCATCACCACTAAACCACAAGTAGTCCCTATTCCTCCTCCTGTTGTGCCTAAGCCTACTGAGCCTACTAGTAATGATGCTAAGTTTGACTTTGATATTGATGGTTGCGATATTTCTGAAGTGATTATGTTCTTGCAAAAGCTTGCTAGAAGTCCTGATGCTAGTGATATGCATGTTGCCTTTACCAAACACATTACAGGTGCTCTTGTTAAGATTAAGGAAGAGAAGCTAAAACACAAAGCTTCTATTCCTAGGAAAGTAGAAGATAGTTGGGAACCCATTATTAATATGCAAGTAAATGACTTTGATCTCAAAGCTTCATGTGATCTTGGCTCTAGTGTCTCTATTATGCCTAGGAAGATTTATGAAATGCTTGATTTGCCACCGTTGGAAGATTGTTATTTGGATGTCCCACTCAATGATAATGCTAAGAAGAAACTCATGGGGAGTATTAATGATGTTCTCATTATGGTTAACAATTCTTATGTCCCTGTGGATTTCTATGTTTTGGATGTTGAATACAATGCTTCTTGTCCTATTATTTTCGGAAGACCTTTTCTTAGAACAGTTGGTGCCATCATTGATATGAAAGAGCGCACCATTAATTATCATTTTCCATTCAAGAAAGGTATTGAACACTTCGCTACAAGGAGAGAGAAGTTTCTTTTTGCTCCTCCTTTGAAAGCAAGATTTGATGTCAATGCTTCTTCATTTGAAAATACTTGATTCTTCTTGCTTCTTGTGCCTAACTTAAAGGCGTTAAAGAAAAGTACTTGTTGGGAGATAACCCAAGAGTTTCCTTGAGTCTTGGAAGTTATTACTTCAGTAGTGACCTCTCCTTATCCTTTTTGTTTGATTTCTGTGCCAAGAATGACCTGTAATGAGAGGAAAGTAAGATTTGGGGAGTTGCTGTCCCAAAACAGATTTCTGTCCTCCACCAAAAAAAATCGTGAGGAGTCTCTATAACTCGGATTGAGTTCAAAATTTAAGAATAAATCCCCCAGCATGTTAGCTAACTTTCATTAGTTCAGTACTTTTTTTATTTGAGCAACAGAAGATGTTCGAAAATATTGGTTTCTACCTGCTGGTCAGTTTTGACAGATTTCTGCCATTATTTGCATTTGCTTCTTATTGATTCATTTTTGAGTTCTCTTTAGGTGAATTGAGCTTTTTGAAGGAGTTACTATAGTAGCTTGTGTTTTTTGTGAAATGTCTTGCTATTCCAAAGCTTTGCCAAGAGGTCTAATATCTTTTGAATAAACTAATGTTGCTAATGAAGATTGTGTGAAGTTTTGTATGAAGGAAAAAAATTTCAGGTGTGGAGAGAGAATGATGCAATGAGATGAAGAATGGACAAAAGATCAAGCTTGGGGATGCCACCATGGTGTCACCCCAAGAAATATCCAAGAGGTACAAGCGTCAAAGCTTGGGGATGCCCAATGCATCCCCTTCTTCATCAATAAAAAGCTCAGGTCTATCTAGGCGCTTCGTTTTTATTGTTTCATGCACAGTTATGTTGTTCTTGGAGCGTGTAACACCCTCAGATCGGCCCTATGCAAGTTTCAGCGATTCCCGCCAAACCCGCATAGAAACGATTCAAAGGTGCCCACCAAGCACTTGTGTGCGGGTGGAAAACGAAGTAATATCGTTACACAATAGTCCACGATGGAACCCACAAAACATATATATACAACAATGACTCCAAGAGTCAAGAATACAAATATACAGTATAAAGATCCAAATCACCTTGAAAATGATACAGCGTCAGAGTACGGACAAGATGCAAATTGGGCTAAGAGCCCTGAAGAATAACCAGTGGCGTCCATAACCCTGCCCAGGCCAAGCCGAAAGGGTGACCCTGCTAACAACGTCGGTCTCAAAAACCTGCTCAAACAAAAGGGGTGCCGACAAAGGGCAAAAGAAAAAGAGAGCGGTCAGTACTAAGGCTAGTACACGGCGAGACTAGAATTCGGCCGTCCTCACCTACATAGGTATGGTGGACTGAAGTGGCAGCGCAGCATACACTAAACAACCTATAGGGACTCAATACAACTGGCGGCTATCAGATAGAGATAAGAAAGATCTATTCAGATCCAACCTGAAACTATCACCAAGCATACCCATCCTGATATTTCCCCCTCGAGACCAAACGAGGAAGTCCACCGAGGAACTCACACAGTTGGCAGTTTTATTCATTCTATTATAGTTGCGGCAATTACTAGTCAGATATAGATAACATGAGTCATCCTGATATTATAACAGTGGGCAGATTTAGTTAACCATTCCATTGTAGTTGCAATACTTCCTAGTCAGATACATATAGCATGAGGCATCCCAAAACCAGCAGTTGTTGGTACTTTTATTTAGCCATTCCGTTGTAGTGAAGCTGATTACTAGTCATCATAAAGTCAAATTTATAGCACTACTTTAGTTATAGTTGTCTATGATCGAGATTCTGTGCTCCAAGTCATCCATAACCGCGGACACAGATTTCAGAAAGTTTTACCCTGCAGGGGGCACAAATAGCAACACACGCATGATCAACCTCGGAAAAACCAAATGAAAACCCAATGAGGCATCACGACAGAACATTCACAAGATTCATATTTGATTTCAAGGGGCCACCCCACCAAGCTACCCGCGACGAAGTTGGCCGGCTCCGAGACGGACCCAGAGGTTTGTGCCAATGGTTGTAAACGACTGGGAACCTGAAAGTGTGACTGGGCTTGTCGATACCGCGAAAACATTTCACATTTGTTCCTAAACAGTATAGGCGTTCCACGCGCAATTGTAAATAAAGCAGTAAAGCATGGCATAAGTACAGGATAGTAATAAAGCCCCAAACTAGTTTGTGGCCCCAAGGAATTAAATATGACTCAAGCTAGGGTTAGGGGGATTCATGGTCCCACATGCGGATAGTGCGAATATTCAAAGAAAAGGTATCAAGTACTCGGGGTCCTACGGGACACAAGTGGACGGTTAAAAACCAAATAACATCTATTGCCCACCCGTGCCTCTGCATTATTTACCTACTTTAATTTTAGTTATTAAACAGTAATTAAAGCCATGATCATCTCCAACATTAAACATGCGGCATTACTCCAACAACTGTGGAAGATCGACGGCACGACACATCACCTGCGCAAGCAACTACAACTCGCAAGGACGACTATCTACCAAAAAACAGGTAATAGGATGTGTCCATGGCAATATAAGGGCGGCAGGGAAGTATAACGGGGTATGGAATCTATAGCATCGCAACACAGATAGCAATAGATCAACAGGAGGAAATAGAGACTATAAATGTAAAATAGGTAGAAAGGGGGAGAATGCTCGCCTGCAAAACATTGTCGAAGGTTCATCCGAAGATCGGGTGGGCACTCGCATCAACTCATCGGCCTAATCCATGAAGAAGCAAAGCACTAGAAGAAACACCGGATGCACTATTTAATACTATGGTAGAAGATCGGGCATGATGCATGTATGATGTATGACATGGCAAAGGTGCCATACAATTAGGCAATATTAAGCGGAACCGGGGTCCCGACAATTAATTAATATGTTTATGTTGTTTAGATACCCCGTAATTTAAATGTTGTCTTAACATGGCAAAATATATCACCGGTTCGCTACACAGATTTAAATGGGACCAATATTAAACTAGATTCGCCGCATATGGTCTCCATATTTAATTCTGAGATGAATCGTCATAAGGCCCCCAAACCACATTATATGTATGCAAGCATGACAATTTATTTATGCAACAAGATATATATCATATTATAAAAAATAGGGTCTTGGATAGGGTTCACACATTGGCGGATCGAAGATCTTGGGGGTCCGACGGGGGTTCGGGCTCGGTCTTCAAGCGCCAGGATCGGTCTTCGGATCCTGAATCCGGGATCTTGAGAGTCCATGTCATAGGTCTGGTAGATGATTCATCGATGCCGCCGGGTTCAGTACGGTCTTCTCGTGGTACCATGTACATCTTCGATCGCCGGAGCAGAAGTAATGAGGGGATCATCCGAGCATCACCGATATCACCGCCCCAAACTAGGTATTTGTCCACAACGAGGTATTAAACCACACAAAACTCTCCGCTTCACAAGAATAAGATGTTATGACCAACATTAGCAGGAGCATGTCAGCCAGGGGGTTCCATCCGGGTTTTCAAGGGAAAAGCACGATATCACGACGGTTTGTGCATTGCGTGTACTGTAGGCAACAACAGAGTCAAGAGCCGGGTAAAACAACAAACAGCGGGTGTGCTCGGGTGGCCGTAGGCGACATGGTGAAGAGGAAGGGCGCTCGTGCGCAGATGGAGCTCAGGAGGCAGCGCAGCTTGGTGACGCGCGACCGGAGAGAGGGACGCAGGGGATCGGGACGATGGCGGGCGAGGTAGCAGAGGGGACGCTCGGAGAAAGACACGAGCACCGCGGCCGGGAACAGTGATGCTGGCGTCGAGTTGCAGGAGGCAGAGGCGGTCGGAGCTCGACGACACAACGCGACAAGGAGGCGCACGTCATGGTGGCGGCATCGATGGGGCGTCACCACGTGGGGTTGACGGCGGCCGGCAGCAGGGAGGCGAGCGTGTCCGCGGGGAGGAGGGCGGCGGCCCGGTGAACTTGCCGTGGAGAGAGGCCCGGCGGCGCCAGGGAGGGAGAGGAGAGGGAGTCGAGGAGATCGACTGGCGGCGACAACGGCTTGGGGAAGGACGAGTGGAGGAAGGTGAGGTAGGGGTGAGCGAGCGGGGTTGGGTATAGGCGGGGGATGGCGAGTTCGTTCCTGGGTCGGGTGTGCATTTCCTGTGTGGGTGCGGGTGGGGCCCAGTCGGTGGCGCGGGGTTGACCGTGAGGGTGGTTGCGGCAGCGAGATCTAGGGCATGCGCGAGGGGGGGTCGGGGTGCTGCTGCGGCGGGGGGGGGCAAGTGCGATGGGATAGCTAGGGTTTGCAATTAGGGTTAGAGGGTCGTAGGTGGCTGGTTGGGCCTTTGGGCCTGGCCGGCTGCCTCCCTCGATAAAATATTTTATTATTTTTATAAAACAAAACGTTTTGAAATATAGTTTTAGATAAATACAAGATCCAGAAAAGACCAAGGTTTCGCATTTGAATAAAGAGAAGGAAATTTGTAGAAAATGAAAGAGGGCTTTTAGTAAAATAGTTTTAGACTAATATATGCATGTTGATGTCATGATGATGCATGAAGATAAACACAGGTGATTTACTAGTAACGGTTTTACCGGGGTGCTACAATTCGACACCACTAACAATGGATCTCGTCCTTGAGATCCGCCTGCTAGTACGAAGAAGAAATTGGATGACCTGAATCTTCTCGCTTCGTGTAGATCCTCGCGACACCACTAACAAGGATTCCTTCTTCATCTTGAAATTGGCAACACCACCAACAAGGGTCGTTGCTCACGTTCGTCGAGAGAGCACTCCAGAGAACAAAGTCGAAGGTAAAGGTCTCAAAAGGTAAGGCCACCTCCAACTTCCATAGAAGGAGTATAATTGCATCAATCCACCATTCAATGAAAAAGAGCGAATGATAAGAGTAGTCGGATGGTGATCAGTCCATCGCGCACCCAAAGCATTACTCTTCACATGAATAGGAGATTATGCAACCAACTCTCAGAATCAGACTGAATATCTCGACAATCGAGTTTTGGAAACAAAATAATGATGTAAATTCTTCATCATACATGATGCATATGAGGTCGTCGCATTGAAAAACTCCAGAGAATACAAAGAAATTTTTTAGTGAATTTTTGGGTCCACTAGAAGGTACAACAGATAAAACATTCCTCGGATAGCATGAAGGCCGAATGTCGAAGCACCATTACAAGAGGAGGAAGTGAAACCCTAAAGGTACGACAGAAACCCAACCACGAGAATTCCTGGACGAAGAAAAGATAAGAGAGCAGATTCAAAACACGCAAAGGTAAGAGGAGAAAAGCATAGGGGTAAGGAGTAAAAGCAGACCTAATCAGATCTATCCAACCGATTTTTAAAATAGTTTTGACACTCTACCACGGCCGTTAGCTAGGTTATCCTACAGGCTGGACCAGTGGGGTATCGTAACTGCTGAGCTCTGATACCACTCTGTAACACCCTCAGATCGGTCCTATGCAAGTTTCAGCGATTCCCGCCAAACCCGCATAGAAACGATTCAAAGGTGCCCACCAGGCACTTGCGTGCGGGTGGAAAACGAAGTAATATCATTACACAATAGTCCACGATGGAACCCACAAAACATATATATACAACAACGACTCCAAGAGTCAAGAATACATATATATAGTATAAAGATCCAAATCAGCTTGAAAATGATACAGCGTCCGAGAACGGACAAGATGAAAATTGGGCTAAGAGCCCTGAAGAATAACTAATGGCATCCATAACCCTGCCCAGGCCAAGCCGAAAGGGTGACCCTGCTAACGACGTCGGTCTCAAAAACCTGCTCAAACAAAACGGGTGCCGAAAAAGGGCAAAATAAAAAGAGAGCGGTCAGTACTGAGGCCAGTACACGGCGAGACTAGAATTCGGCGGTCCTCGCCTACATAGGTATGGTGGACTGAAGTGGCAGCGCAGCATACACTAAACAACCTATAGGGACTCAATACAACTGGCGGCTATCAGATACCGCGAAAACATTCCACATTTGTTCCTAAATAGTATAGGCGCTCCACACGCAATCATAAATAAAGCAGTAAAGCATGGTATAAGTATAGGATAGTAATAAAGCCCCAAACTAGTTTGTGGTCCCAAGGAATTAAATATGACTCAAGCTAGGGTTAGGGGGATTCATGGTCCCACATGCGGATAGTGCGAATATTCAAAGAACATGTATTAAGTACTCGGGGTCCTACGGGACACAAGTGGACGGTTAAAAACCAAATAATATCTATTGCCCACCCGTGCCTCTGCATTATTTACCTACTTTAATTTTAGTTATTAAACGGTAATTAAAGCCATGATCATCTCCAACATTAAACATGCGACATTACTCCAACAACTGTGGAAGATCGATGGCATGACACATCACCTGCGCAAGCAACTACGACTCGCAAGGCCGACTATCTACCAAGCAACAGGTAATAGGATGCGTCCATGGCAATATAAGGGCGGCGGGGAAGTATAACGGGGTACAGAATCTATAGCATCGCAACACAGATAGCAATAGATCAATAGGAGGAAATAAAGACTATAAATATAAAATAGGTAGAAAGGGGGAGAATGCTCGTCTGTAAAACATTGTCGAAGGTTCATCCGAAGATCGGATGGGCACTCGCATCAACTCATCGGCCTAATCCGTGAAGAAGCAAAGCACTAGAAGAAACACCGGATGCACTATTTAATACTATGGTAGAAGTTCGGGCATGATGCATGTATGATGTATGACATGGCAAAGGTGCGATACAATTAGGCAATATTAAGCGAAACCAGGGTCCCGACAATTAATTAATATGTTTATGTTGTTTAGATACCAGCAATTTAAATGTTGTCTTAACATGGCAAAATATATCACCGAATCGCTACACAAATTTAAATGGGACCAATATTAGACTAGATTCGTCGCATATGGTCTCCATATTTAATTATGAGATGAATCGGCATAAGGCCCCCAAACCACATTATATGTATGCAAGCATGACAATTTAGATATGCAACAAGATATATATCATATTATAAAAAATAGGGTCTTGGATAGGGTTCACACATTGGCGGATCGAAGATCTTGAGGGTTCGACATGGGTTCGGGCTCGGTCTTCAAGCGTCGGGATCGGTCTTTGGATCCTGAATCGGGGATCTTGAGTGTCCATGTCGTAGGCCTGGTAGATGATGCATCGATGCCGCCGGGTTCAGTACGGTCTTCTCATGGTACCATGTATATCTTCGATCGCCGGAGCAGAAGTAATCAGGGGATCATCCGAGCATCACCGATATCACCGCCCCAAACTAGGTATTTGTCCACAACGAGGTATTAATCCACACAAGCCTCTCTGATTCACAAGAATAAGATGTTATGACCAACATTAGCAGGAGCAGGTCAGCCAGGGGGTTCCATCTGGGTTTTCAAGGGAAAAGCACGATATCACCACGGTTTGAGCACTGCGTGTACTGTATGCAACAACACAGTCAAGAGACAGGTAAAACAACGAACAGCGGGCGTGCTCGGGTGGCCGTAGGCGACGTGGTGAAGAGGAAGGGCGCTCGTGCGTAGATGGATGACCTCGCTGTAGCGGCCGATGTGAGGAGCTCAGGAGGCAGCGCAGCTTGGTGACGCGCGACCGGAGAGAGGGACGCAGGGGCTCGGGACGACGGCGGGCGAGGTAGAAGAGGGGGTGCTCGGAGAAAGACACGAGCACCGCGGCCGGGAACGGTGACGCTGGCGTCGAGTTGCGGGAGGCAGAGGCGGTCGGAGCTCGACGACATAGCGCGACAAGGAGGCGCACGACATGGTGGCAGGCATCGATGGGGCGTAACCACGCGGGGTTGACGGCGGCCGGCAGCAGGGAGGCGAGCGTGTCCGCGGGGAGGAGGGCGGCGGCCCGGTGAACTTGCCGCGAAGAGAGGCTCGGCGGCGCCAGGGAGGGAGAGGAGAGGGAGTCGAGGAGATCGACTGGCGGCGACAGCGGCTTGGGGAAGGACGAGGGGAGGAAGGTGAGGTAGGGGTGAGCGAGCGGGGTTGGGTACAGGCGGGGGATGGTGAGTGCATGCCTGGGTCAGATGTGCGTTTCCTGTGTGGGTGCGGGTGGGGCCCAGGCGGTGGAGCGGGATTGACCGCGAGGGTGGTTGCGGCAGCGAGAGCTAGGGCGTGCGCGAGGGGGGGGGGGTCGAGGTGCTGCGGCGGCGGCGGGGGGGGGGGGTAGCTAGGGTTTGCAATTAGGGTTAGAGGGGTCGTAGGTGGATGGTTGGGCCTTTGGGCCTGGCCGGCTGCCTCCCTCGATAAAATATTTTATTATTTTTATAAAACAATTTTGAAATATAGTTTTAGATAAATACAAGATCCAGAAAAGACCGAGGTTTTGCATTTGAATAAAGAGAGGGAAATTTTTAGAAAATTAAATAGGGATTTTAGTAAAATAGTTTTAGACTAATATATGCATGTTGATGTCATGATGATGCATGAAGATAAACACAGGCGATTTACTAGTAACGGTTTTACCGGGGTGCTATAGAGCGTCTTAGTTTTCGTTTGCTTTGCTTAGGTTGTTTAGTTTGCTTGAATAAATAAGTTTGGACCCCCGTTCTCGCTGTGTTGTTTTGCAAATAAGTTGCTTGGTGTTAGAAAGGAGTAGTAAGTTCTTGCTTGAAGTGCAAGAGGATCTTGCATTGACTGTGACTTAGACTTTAGTATGACATGATATGTGTTGTTTTGACCTTATGCTTAGTGATTATTGATGTAGCATGTCTTGTTCCAAACAATTGGGATTGCTTAGTGTGTCTTA
The DNA here is from genome assembly GCA_916181665.1 of Avena sativa. Lineage (NCBI taxonomy): Eukaryota > Viridiplantae > Streptophyta > Magnoliopsida > Poales > Poaceae > Avena > Avena sativa. The sequence goes on along the minus strand of OV702285.1, from coordinate 141,940,723 downwards.
AAGAAATTATGCGTTGTTTTAGCATGCAAAAGCATAGTATCGTGGTATTCTCCTTTGATGCTTTGCTTGGGATGACTTGGCACATGCTCACACCATGTTATGACTATGACAAGTCACCATTAGCCTCTATGATCATTTAGTCCTTGACTTGTAGTACCACTCTTTGCTTTGATTAGTATGCTTTGTTGCACTGCATGTTTATTGCCATTATGCTCTCTTAGTTGGTTGCTCCCAGTATTTTGCTAGCCTCCACTTGTATGAGTAAGTTCTACTCATGCTTCCAACTCCCAAGAAACCAAGTTATTCCAAAGTGTCCACTATAAACTCCTATGCATGGTGTGTTACACCATTCCAAGTATATTCTTGTTTTCAATTATCTTCCAATTAAAAACTATTTTGTTATGTGAAAACTTAGTGATTAAATCCCTCACGAACTTGATGGCACACTTTATATTCTTTGCCCCTAATAAACTTGAACCATTGTGACAACGTTGTTGTATATGCTTGCACTTATAAGTTGGAATTAGCAGAACCGTGTTGTCACGGGGAAGGTTTTCAATATTGCACTTGTACCTTGTACTTAGTTGATATCATGTTCTTTTGTCTATGGATGTCACCGGTGTGAAATAAAGAGGAAACTTGTAAGTCCATGGAGTTTGTATCCTGTGTTAGAGAAACGTCTGGGACGCTAGCCTAAGCCATGCCTAATCATGGTGGAAACTTGCAGCATCACCATAATGAGCTATCTATGAAGCGTCCTCAATAAAAAGCTATGCATATGGTAAATAAAAAGATTGCTGAGATGCTCATTGTATTCTTGCCTTATCATTTTGGTTATGGGAAAGCTCATGTACCATGTGCAAGGGGTACCCCGTTGGCAGTTCTCAATGATATGCAAATACTTACAATGACAAGAACTTACCTGGACCCAAAGTTGAGTATGCATGAGGTGTGGCCCTCGTATTCAAGGGACTTGAGATTGCCAACTTATACTTCATCAAGCATATACTCCATCTTTGCCACTTTAACCTTAACCACTTCAAGATGCTTATGATAGGGGCAATGAGGGCTGAAAGATAACAAGTACCATAATTTTTGGAAGCTCTTTTTGAAACTTGTAATCCCTGCTTCCTTTACAAAAAAGGCCTTTCTTCCAGCACTATTGAGTCTCCACCTTATACCTTTAGGAACCTTTAAGAGAGCATACTTGTCATTCTATGTGCAGTGTTCCAGAGCTTATTAATTGATGCATATTGTGATATTACTTGTTCTTGAGCTATTTGTTTCTAGTCACCCTTGTGAACTTTGAAGGTGTCCTATGCATCTATATTGCTAATCTATGAGGGACAAGCTGATTGCCACTATGCTATGTCTTTTATATGTGAAACAAACAAACATTTTTCAATGCATGTTATTCATGATCTTTGTTTGTAAACTTTCATGTTGCATGCATAGTTACTATGTCCTATTGTTAGAACTCCATTTTTCATGCACATGTTTAGAGTTCTTTGATCCCTGCTTTCAATGACTGCAAATGGTTGGATCTTTATTGTGAGGGTGCATGTCACCTCAAAAATTATTCTTTTATCACTTACCTACTCGAGGACAAGCAGGAGTTAAGCTTGGGGATACTGATACGTTGGAAACGTATCTATAATTTTTGATGCTCCATGCTTGTTTAGTATCTACTTTGCTTTACTTGTCTACACTTTGAGGTGCTTTTTATATGTTTCCTGGTACTAACCCATTAACAAGTTGCAACAATGCCACATGCCTTTTTTCTGCTGTTTTTGGTTTCAGAAAAGTTAGTAAAGAAATATTCTCAGAATTGGACAGGACAAACATCAAAGTCAATAACTTTCCGTGGGGAACAAGAAGTCCAGAGGGGAGACGAGGAAGCGGTCCAGGGAAGCCAGACGCCTCCCAGGCGCGGCCAGGGGTGGGCCCGCGCCTGGCTAGGGTTTGGACCCCCTGGTCGCCTCCTCAGCCTCCCCCTTCGCCTATAAGAAACCCCCAATGCAGAAACCCTAAGCACCTGATCAAATCTCCACGAAACTGTCTGTAGCCACCGCCACCATCGTCCCTAGATCGGGGGGATCTGAAGTTCTTCCCGGCACCCTGCTGGAGGGGAGATCATCCCGGAGGCCTTCTCTCCGGTATGATGCGTGAGTAGTTCCACCTTGGACTATGGGTCCATGTAGTAGCTAGATGGTTGTATCTCCTCGTTTGTGCTTTCATGTATAGATCTTGTGAGCTCCGTTCATGATCAAGATCTAATCTATTTGTAATCATGCATGTTGTGTTTGCGGGGATCCGATGGATAATGAGATTATTATGTTGGTTTGATTAATGGTTTTGTCTTTATGATTCTATCATGTCTGTGTTGTTTGTGATCTTGCACGCTCTCCATTGTTAGTAGCTATCTTGGCCAAGTAGTTGCTAGTGACTCCAAGAGGGGGTATTTATGCTCGATAGTGGGTTCATGCCTTTAGTTTCCAAGGGAAGTGGCAATAATCTCTTCGGTTGTAGATGTGTTGTTGCTACTAGGGATAAAATAACGGTCTCTTGTTCATGGAACATGTGGACTGTTTACCTTACACACTTTGCTTAAAGCAGTTTTTTGTTGCTTGCAACTTAATACTGGAAGGGGTTTGGATGATAACCTGAAGGTGGACTTCTATTCATAGATGCAGTTGGATGGCGGTCTATGTATCTTGTTGTATTGCCCAATCGAATCTCATAGGATCTTTCTGACTAGTAATTGCATTGTTATGCCTTGCTCAGTTCCTGTCAATTGCCCTGCTATAATTTGTTTACCCTCCATGACATGTTGTTTATCTAAGGAGAGCACCTCTAGTGAACTATGGACCCCGGTCCAATCTTTTACCATTGATACATCTTCCACTGTTACTTGTTTACTTGCTGCAAATCATTACCTTCCACACCATATGTTTAATCCTTTGTTATAGCAAACCGGTGAGCTTGACAACCTCACTGATTCGTTGGGGCAAAGTCTTGAGTTTGTGTTGTGCAGGTCTCCGCATTGCTTGCAACACCTGTGTGACGTTTCCTTCCTCCTACTGGTTTGATAACCTCGGTTTCTTACTGAGGGAAACTTGCTGTTGTGCTGCTTCATACCTTGCTCTTGGGGTTTCCAACGAAGGGATTAAGTTACTAGTGTATAAGGTTCTCACGATCACAAGAAGTCATTGTTGAATGTGTGGGAGTCAGTATGGATCTCCAGGTCCCGCTTCTGATTATTGATCCGAGAGGGGTCTCGATCATTTCCGAATTATTCACAAACCGTAGGGTGACACACTTAAGAGACATCGACACCATTTGGAACAAATAGTTTCTAGACGAAAAGATTTACAAAGTGCATGAATTTATTTCACTAGACACGAGAATTGTTTTGGGTGAAATTGTTTCTACATATGAAAAAGAATACTAGCAAGGGTTTTATGTTAATGTTTGTTAATGAATGTAATTGACAAAATTCTGAATAAATAAATAAAAGGAGTTTTATTTAAAGAGATATTGCATTAAATTTGGTGGAAATTTAATGGGAGTTTTGAGTGGGATTTTGAGTGGAGAAATGAAGGGTCATTTTTTGAGTGGGAGCTCCACCCACTTGAATGGAGGAAGGGGTGGGGGCAGCCCCCATGGCGCCGGTCATGACCCTTGGGGTTCCCCCTCCTCCTATAAAAGGCCCCCTCCCCCTCTATCATACTCACACCTCCTCGTGAAGGATCTCTCTCCCCCTCTAGTTTATCCCCCATGGTATCGGACTAGCGAGATACATATTCCCGGTGGCTTTTCATTTTGAAAGAGTTGTTGGTTCCGCTGCATTGCTGGAGCGCGGAGGCGGAGGTTGCTCGGTGTCTTGAACGTGTGTGCGAGCACGAATGCGCCGCTGATTTGCGGCACTAGGACTTCTTCTCGATCTTGAGATCGGCAAGCGTTCATCTATATCATCCACGAGTACAAACCTCGTTAAACTTTGTCGGTCTGCAAGGGTATGTTCTCTATGGATGTATATACACCCATTGCTTGTACTAGTAGATAGATCTTGGTACTTAGTTATTCCCATCATAGGAAATTTTTGTTTTCTATGTTGCGAACACTATAGTGGTATCAGGCTGGATCTATGCGTAGATGCTTTGCACGGGTAGTACACATATGAGTATATGGGCGATGATGATCATGTTATTGCTTCTTGTTTGTACTTTGGATATTGGTGGCATAGTGGTATGAAGCGGCTCGGACAAACTTTACATGTCCTCGCACATGAGACCTGTTCCACGAATGACATGCAACTAGTTTTGCATAAGTGTCTAGCGGGTGTCTGTCTATCCTACTATAGTCAATATCTAATTTACAAGGAGTTGTTAATAATTTGGTTATCCTCGTTTTGGTTCCATGTTTGTATGTAAGAACGGTTCTATCTTCAAAATCCCTAAGCCATGTAAAACTTATAATGTATAAATTAGAAGCGTCTAGTTTAGATTGTTGCTGGGATAGTGTCATGATATGGTAATATTGTAAGTAGATGTATAGTTTATACTCTTACTACACACCTAACGTGTAAGTTCCATAGACCTCATCCTTACACACAAAGGAATGATAAAGATCATACCATGATGCACATGATAGTGATTAAGTGCAAGAAACATATCATTTCACTTTTCACATATGATGTTGTTGCATCTTATATTGCTTGTTTGGCGTTTTATTAGCATTATAAGATGATCCCTCATTTAGATATCAAGATAAAAATGTGTTCTCCCTTAAGTATGCACCGATTATGTTTCGCCGCTTCAAGACATCACGTGATGATCGGGTGTTCTTAAATCCACGATCATATTTCGGGTGTAAGACAGTTTTACACAGGCAAAATACTAAGGTTCTTACTTGGCGAGCCTAGCATGTACATGCATGGCCTTGGAACACAGACCGAAAGGTTAAGCATGAGTCATATATTTGATATGATGCCCATATAGATGCTCGCCTCTGAAGCTACACCAACTCACGTGATGATCGGACTTAGTGTAGTGGATTGGGTTCATGTAATCAGCAAAAAGACACGAGGGATGTCGTTTTTGAGTGGGAGTTCATTCATAATTTGGATTAGTTGAACTCGATTTATCATAAACTTAGTCTAAACTTTACAAATTATGTTGTAGATGGCACCACCTGCTTTTAATTTCAATGTGTTCATGGAGAAACAAAAACTTGCAACGAATGGTAGCAACTATACCGACTGGGCCATGAATTTGAGGATTCTTCTCTCTGCTGCACAAAAGCAATATATGCTAGAAGCACCGCTAGGCCCCCCCACCACTTGATGATGCCCCTGACGAGGAAAATAACGTCTATCAGACTCGTCAGGAGGACCACAACTTAGTTCATTGCAGCATACTGTATGGGCTAGAGCCAGAACCTCGAAAGCGTTTTGAAAATGGCAATGCCTTTGATACAATGGGTGAGTTGAAAATGATTGTCGGGGGATAACCCCCGGTAGGGTCACGAGAGGGTAAACATAGCGCAGCTGGGTTGGTTCCGAGTAAAAATGGACCAGGCCGGGTAAGAACGGCCGGGTAAGATAAGCAAGAAAGCCGAGATACAAACTATCTCGGCCCGTATAGGACAAAGTTGTAACCCTTGCAGGTACCAACGAGCCGAGTCAACCGAGGAAGGGCCGAGTCAAGAAGGACGCGTGGCACCTTTCCGAGTAAGGTTCGGGAAGGACCAGGGTAAAGCATGGTCAAAAGAGAAGGGCGACGCTGGGATGACACAAAAGGAGCCAGGTGACGCCCAAAGGAAGTGCTGACGTACAAAGTAACTGCGTGACACCAAAAAGAACAAGAAGCAGTGTACCAAAGGATCGTTACCTGTCAAGCTTTATGGACCGGGCCTATGGGCTCAGGGCAATCCCATAACCCGGCCCATATGGTCGGGACCAAGATCCAAACAGTAAACCCTAGAACCCAAAAGGGGTATTATCTAGCTAGCACCGCCTATATAAGGGAGGGAATAGAAGTAGTAGAAGGAGGTTGGACCAAGTAGGGAACTAGTGTTGAGAATTCTAGCCTAAACAGCTCAAGGAGCACTTGTAATCTTTGGGGTATCAATCGAATTGCCAAGTCTGGAGAGTTCTACTTGTTCTTCGTGCATGGCTCGACCGTGTACTCCCTTCCCGGTGACCACAAGCACCCATTCGGCCCCCAACTTCAGCCTACCCATGGCATCTGCCGTGCCACCACCACGACAGTTGGCGCCCACCGTGGGACAGAAGCAGGTGCTTGATGGAGTCTTCATCCGGACGGGCAACATCATCGCCAAGATCTGCGAGCGCGTCTATCCGGCCTCATCCAGAGGTTTGGAGCGCTCAACTTCGTCAGCGACAACACGGGCTGCTTCGGGACCAAGTCGTTCCCTCGGGGCGGTCGCTTCATCAAATTCGGCGAGCACCAGGTCTATGTCGCAGTGCGCATGGAGCGCGCATATCTTGAGCACGTCGTTCTGGCGCCGGATCCCCCAATGGCACCAGTCGCTGGGAAACCTCTCCAACTCGTCTCCATGGAGGTAATGATGACTGCCCCAAACCCCGTAGCTCCCCCAGTAGTTCTAGTGGTAAATGAAAACACAGAAGGAGGAAATCATGAGGAAACACCAAGGGCTGCAAGAACAGCAAAGGCGCCGCTGGAGAAACCAGAGAACATAGCTAGGAGCAAAAGAGCTAAGGAGTTGCAGGAAGCTATAGACAAGCTGGCAGATCTAGTGGCACAAGCAACTGACCCGGCGCGTGTGCAAGCCGAGTTGGAAGAAGCCAGGATAAAAGTCTTGGAGAAAGCAAAGGAGCTAGCACAATTACAGCAGGATGTGGATATCGCCATCCGAGAGCTTAACTCGGCAAATCGAGTCAAGGGCGCAAAAACCCGGCTTAATGCAACAAGATTAAGAGGAAGGAACCTCAACGAAGAACTAGCAGATGCGGAATCAAAGATAACACCACAGAACAGCAATGAGACGGCCATGCGTCCAACATACAACACAGCAGCAGCTAATTTGCGACCAGCAGAAGCAGCAATGGCAGAATTACCCCACTTGGAGGGGGAAGCAAAGAAAAGGCAGCATGAACGAGTCAATGAGTTAGTAAAAGCAGCCAGCATGCTGAATGAGGCATATTACAGAGCAAACCCGGGTATAGTAGGGAGATCACAGCTGGTTCACTCGGCAACTCCTGTTCCGGCAAGATCGGCTGGGCACACGGCATCTTCACTCGGAGCAGCACCCAGGCCGAGAAAAGAAAAAAGTGTGGATTCTGGAAGAAACAAGCAGATGGTCGCCTATGATCCGGCTGTAGTTCAAGGAAACCCGGCGCATGCGCAAGGGGCAAAAAGAAATACTCCCCGAGAAAATGAAAACCAGGAAAAAATTGGACAGAGAAATGACAACGGAGGGCATAATTTTGCGCCTCATACTCGGCACGCAAATCACTCGACAGGAGGAGGAAATCCAGCTCCGAATAACGCACCAGCTCAGCCGGAAAGAAGACAGCAGAGCATGGGAAAAGCAGTTCAATAGCCAGCTGACCTGAACGCGAATAAGTATAATGATGGTTACTCGGCTATGGTAAATGACGGGTATGAGCTGCTGGATCATGCATATCAAGCAATGGGAGCGAGATACGGAGGTAGGAACCTTCAGTCCGATGATGCCAGGCTGAAGCTTGACCGCATAAAAATGGCAGAGATAATTGAATCACAAGGTCCGCAGGGTCCACCATGCTTTGGCCCAAGGATCAGGAAGGAGCCACCGGTGCCAAATTTCCAACTGGCCAGGGGGACAAAAACATATGATGGAAGCACAAAGCCAGAGGATTGGCTCATAGATTATGGAACCGCTGTGAAGATCGCGCAGGGAAACTTGAGATGGGCAGTACGTTACGTACCGCAGATGCTGGAAGGGCCAGCTCGGGTATGGTTGAACAATTTGCCACCCGGAAGCATCAACCGTTGGATTGATTTTCACGACGCCTTCGTGAGCAATTTCACGAGCACATACAAGAGGCCGAATCGCCCACAACAACTAGCAATGTGCAAGCAAAGACCGAATGAGACATTCAGGGAGTTCCTCACAAGGTGGTGTACGATGCGTAACTCTTGTGAAGGGGCAATCGAGTCACAAGTAATCGCATGATTTGCACAAGGATGTAGACATGGGAGTGTGTTGTGGCAAAGGTTACAAAGAGATATGCCGGCAAGCCTAGCAGAGACGATAAGAATCGTCGACTCGTACGCGTTAGGAGATCCGACTCAGCCGCTGCTCATGTCGGCAGACGGGATGACTGAGACTCAGATCTATGATGCTGCCGGGTCGCAAAGGCGCTAGGAGAGATCCGAATACAGAAGCAAGAGAAGGGACGAGAGGCCGGATTACAGGTATGGTTCGGCTCAGGTTGCAGCAGTGAGTCAGGATCATCCAGATGCTGGACATAGTCAGGGTCAAAGGACAAATGGTCAACAACAATGGATACCAAAGAATGACGTCAAAAGGCCATACGATCAGAGGAAACAGTATCAGGACCGACAAAAATACACCTATGAGATGATGCTAGATCAGCCGTGTAAGTTTCACACACCAAGTCCGAGTAAGCCGGCAAATCACTCAACAAGGCAATGCACTTGGTTTCAGAAAGGAGACAGAGTGGACTCGCTGAATAAGCAGCTTCCACCACCTCCCCCTCCACCACTTATAGGAGGAAATTCTCAAGCAGTAGGAGCAGATTACAGATATGAAAACAGGCAGTCGAGGTATCAGAATCAAGAAAGAAGAGAAGTTGTGCACCAAGTGCACAATCCAAGAGGTGACGATGCCCATGTCGGCCATGGAACCAGAAATGAGTACAGAGAACATCACCAGAGCTATGCTGTCTTTGTCACAGAGCCAAATGACAAGAAGAGCCAACATCGACGAATGATGGAAGTGAATGCCATGATGCCGGCAATTCCCAAGTACATGCATTGGTCTGAGCAAGAGATAACTTGGAGTATAAAGGATCACCCCAAAATCATGCCAACCCCTGGAGGATACGCTCTGGTTCTGGATCCAACGTTCATGGGCCTAGATATCAACATGAAATTTTCAAAGGTGTTAATCGATGATGGCAGTAGCATCAACATCATGTACAAGGATACTATGCTCAAGTTAGGCATTACCATGAACATGCTGGAGTCGACTAAGACCACTTTGCACGGGATTGTGCTGGGATTGTCCTGCGAGCCAATTGGCAAGATCTGGGTCGACGTCTTATTCGGCAACAGAGAAAATTGTCGCACTGAAGCCATAGAGTTCAAGGTAGTAGATTTGGTTAGCCCATATCATGCCTTACTCGGCAGGCCGGCTATGGCAAAGTTCATGGATACTCCTCACATCGCTTACTTGAAGATGAAGCTGCCAGGCCCATGTGGGGTGATCATAGTTGAAGGGTATTACAAAAGATCTATTGCTTGTGCCTCAGCCGGATCTTCACTGGCCGAGTCACTCGTCATAGCACAAAAGAAGAGTCAGATGTTGGAGGTGGCAGCATTGGCCAAAGCATCACAAATGTCCATGCCGGCACTCACCAACCCGCATGGCAATGTGTCATTTCAAGCTACCAAGGAAACCAAAAAGGTGCGGTGGATGAAACTTTCCCAGGGTGCACAGTAACCATTGGGGCTGGCCTTATAGATAAATAGGAAAGCGATCTCACCAGCTTCCTCCATGAGAATTGGGACATCTTTGCATGGTCCACTCAAGATCTGCAAGGAGTTCCGAGGGAACTGGCTGAGCACTCTCTTCATGTAAGACCATATGCAAGGCCGGTGAAGCAACCCCTCCGCCGCTTCGCCGAAGATAGGAGGAAAGTAATAGCGGCCGAGATTGCAAGACTTTTAGCTGCTGGATTCATCATGGAAGTGTTGCACCCGGACTGGTTGTCAAATCCAGTCCTGGTCGAGAAGAAGACAGATGACCCAAACGTGGCAGTCGTATGGCGCATGTGTATTGATTACACGAACCTCACTAAGGCATGTACGAAAGATCCATTTCCTCTGCCTCGGATCGATCAAGTCATAGATTCTACTGCTGGGTGTGAGTTGTTGTCATTTGTGGATGCATATTCAGGATTCCATCAGATTCCACTGAATCCAAATGATCAAATAAAGACAGCTTTTATCACCCCGTACGGGGCTTATTGCTATCCCATCATGCCATTTGGATTGAGAAATGTAGGCGCAACATATCAAAGATGCATGCAAAAATGCTTGCAAGTTCAATTGGACAAAAATGTTCAAGTATACGTTGATGACGTGGTAATAAAAACCAAACAAATTCATACTCTAATTGAGGACTTGCGTCAAACATTCGCAAACTTGAGAAAATTCCGGATGAAACTTAACCCGGAAAAATGTATATTTGGTGTCCCGGCTGGCAAGTTACTCGGATTCCTTGTATCCAGCCGAGGAATTGAAGCTAACCCGACAAAGATCAGGGCCATCGAAAGAATGGAATTGCCAAAAACCCTCAATGATGTCCAGAAGTTTACTAGATGCCTGGCTTCATTGAGCAGGTTTGTTAGTCGGCTAGGCGAGAAAGCCCTACCACTATATCAGATGATGATGAAATCAGACAAATTCACATGGACACAGCAAGCTGATAGCGCTTTCCATGAATTAAAGAAAATGTTGGCAACAACACCAATATTAGCATCACCACTATCCAAGGAGCCAATGCTGCTCTATGTCGCCGCAACCAACAGAGTTGTAAACGCAGTAATAGTGGTTGAACGTGAAGAAGGGGGCAAATCAGTCCAAAGGCCAGTATATTACTTGAGCGAAGTGCTCTCTGTCTCGAAACAGAATTACCCGCATTATCAGAAGATGACATATGGGGTATATATGGCAGCAAAAAAGTTGAAACATTATTTTCAAGAACATCCAATCCGGGTAATATGCGAGGCACCTATCTCGGATATATTGGGCACCAAAGATGCTAGCGGCCGAGTAGCCAAATGGGCCATTGAACTGGCACCATACACTCTACAATATGATAGGCGGGATGCAATAAAATCTCAAGCCGTTGCAGATTTATTTGTAGAATGGATGGAGATGCAGTACGAACCACCACTACCAGATCCAAAGTACTGGAAAATGCATTTTGACGGGTCCAAGACGAAAATGGGTCTGGGCGCCGGGATAGTGCTCACATCTCCAAAGAGGGATCAACTGAGATATGTGTTGCAAATTCATTTTGCTGCTTCTAACAATGTTGTCGAGTATGAAGCACTTGTTCATGGCATTAAGGTAGCCAAGGAAATTGGTATCAAAAGGATCATGTGTTTTGGTGATTCGGATTTGGTGATTCAGCAAGTGTCTGGACATTGGGATGCACTGGACGCAAACATGGCATTATATCGCTTCCATGTGCAGCAAATTTCGGGATATTTTGACGGTTGTGAATTTCATCACATTCCTAGAGTAGAAAATGAGGCAGCAGACGTGTTATCCAAGCTAGGATTATCTAGACAAGCAATAACACCAGGGGTAGCATTGGAGCATCTCAGGAAGCCATCGATCAAGCCGTCACCAGAGTCCGAATCAATCAGGGTCATCCCGGCGAGTCAGGAATCAGAGGCAGTGCCAATGGATATCGACTCAGGTGTAGGTTCGAGTCACTCGGGGACTGATCCATTCACCTCAGGGGTAGCCGAATCACACTCGAGAACTCCTCAGGTTATGTCGGCAGAGCATATGTCGGCGGAACCAATGGACATTGATGTTGAAGCAGACCCGGAACCACTAATACCAATGTGGGCACAGCCAATATTCAGTTATTTGAAAGATGGAACCTTGCCGAGTGATGAAACACTGGCAAGGCAAACGACACGAAGAGCAAAAGCATACACCATAATCAACAAGGAACTCTACAAGCAAAGTGTGACAAGTGTACTGCAGCGTTGCATCAGCTCAGAGCAAGGCCAGGAGATCTTGTTGGATATCCATCAGGGAGAGTGCGGGCACCATGCGTCATCAAGAGCGTTGGTGGCCAAGGAATTCCGACATGGATTCTACTGGCCAAGCGCATTGGCACAAGCGCAAGAGTTAGTCGGGAAATGCAGTGGTTGTCAACACTATGCGTCCAAGTCACATTTACCAGTGTCTGAATTAAAGACTATACCAATCATTTGGCCGTTTGCAGTATGGTGCCTACATATGGTAGGACCATTCAAACCAGCAAGGGGAGGCATGACTCATATCTTGGTCATGATTGATAAGTTCACTAAGTGGATAGAAGTGAAACCAATCAAAAGACTAGACGGCAAAACAGCTGTTACATTCCTAAGGGATATAATACTCAGATATGGTTACCTGCACAGTGTGATCACGGACAATGGCACAAACTTTGCCGAAGGAGCTTTTGCTCTCTTCTGTGGGGAACACCGAATAAGACTCGACGTAGCGTCAGTCGCCCATCCAGAATCAAATGGACAAGTTGAACAGGCTAATGGCTTAGTTCTGTCCGGGATAAAACCCCGCTTAATGGAACCACTCCAGAGATTACCTGGTTGTTGGCTAGAGGAACTACCCTCAGTACTGTGGAGCTTAAGAACGACTCCGAATCGATCAACTGGTTATACGCCATTTTTCCTTGTATATGGGGCTGAAGCAGTTTTGCCTGCCGACATAGAATATGACTCGCCAAGGATAAGGCAATACTCGGAAGCCGAGGTAAAAGAGGCTCGAGAAGATGGAGTAGATTTACTCGAAGAAGCAAGGGAACTGGCATTCTCCAGATCTGCTATATATCAACAAAATCTCCGACGCTGCCATAGCCGGAAAGTGCAACCTCGTGTTTTTCAAGAAGGAGATATGGTGCTACGGCTGGTGCAGCGCACTGCTGGAATGCATAAATTATCACCTCCATGGGAAGGTCCATTCATTATAAGAAAAGCATTGCACAATGATTCCTACTATCTCATAGACGCTCGTGAAGCACAAAAGAACAAGGCGGACAGGTCTGAAGATGAAACTAAAAGGCCATGGAATGTGGCACTGCTTCGTCCCTTCTATACTTAGGAGAAGGAGTGCATGTATCACTCGAACTCTCATATGTCGGACGTGTTTGCCGGCTATGTGCTAATAATAAAATGGTATGATTCGAAAAACTGGCTCGGGGACTACCCTTTAGGCTTTCCATTTCAATTATTATACGTCGGCTGGCGTGATACCCGAAATTTATCTCGGAACAAGTAGTGTTTATTCGTAAGAAATCAACTCTTCGACTATGTTGTTGTCCGAAAACACGGATTCATGGCAAGCAAGAGAAAAAGATCGAAGACGAGTAAACACGAACGCCGGATAAACACAAGGGAGAAACACGAGTCGGCTTTAGTTTTTGCCTAACTCTCTGCGGGTCTTGTTACACTATGTGTCGAGTAATCTCGGCCAGGCTATCCAAGTTTCATACCCGCTAACTATATCTTTTGTACTTTGATATCCTAATGTCGAACACCGAAAAAGGTAGACAAGGGCCAGAGGCAAGGAAAGGTGACACGGAAAATTGAAACTCGGGGACTTGCCCTTGAATGATTCGCACTAAGAGCATAACACAAACATATAAAGCATATCAAAAGGAACATAATCAAACTTTGAATGCAATGTATGTTACATCTGTACCCGGCATACCGGGGATCTAATAAAAGTTCAAGTATTTGTTGGCCTAAGGAGCAGAAGAACTCGGAGGAACGTTCTCGGAGCCAGGAGTGCTTGGGGCATCGGCCAGGTGAGGGGCATCTGCAGCCGGGTCATCTGGATCATCTGACTCGGTTGCCTCACTATCACCACCCTCTTCGTCAGCAACTTCGACGATCGGGTCGCCAAGGTCAAGAAAGCTAGGCCCTTCACACCAAGCGTGCACCATGGTGTACTCGATCATGGCATAAGCTCGCTCCTGGCGCTTCTTGATCAGCTCCGGGTCATTCAGCCATTTGCCATCTCCCCTTATACGAGCAAGAACGTCGAGGTTGATGTCCTCGTACCATGAAAGCATGAAGGAGAGAGCCTTGTCCGCTGCAGCTCGGCCGGCCGACTCGCGCCATTGATCCAACCGGTCTTCAGTAAGGAGAAATCTGTCGGCGAGTGGCTCGATGAGTTCGGGTGGGTCTTCATCTGGGCAGAGCATGCGAAACGCATGGATAGCTGACTTGAGCAAATCCACACCGTGAGATCTGAGGGTCTTGACCCATTCAGACACCACCGCAAGGAGTTCCTCCATGGACACATCGCCGTCAGCAGCAGCACCAGCTTCAGCCCTCACCTTCTTCATGGCTCGGATGGCAAACATGTTGGCCTCAGGAAAATTCTCTACAAGTAGAAAGAGAGAAGTTAGCAAATGACAAGGGCAGATAGGAGAGACCCAGCAGGACTTGGACAATGCGTAAAGAGTAAGAACTCACTACCGATAAAGAAGTTGATGGCAGTGAGCTTGCTATGCCAAGTCTTGGGCGTCGAGGTTCATATTTGTCGACTCGACCAATGACTTGGCCTCGTCGAGCAGCCTCTTAGTCTTCTCGATGTTGGCGGCCTGCTGCTCGTTCTTCTCGGCAAGCTCCTCCTTCAGCCCTTTCACCTCGGCCAAGTGCTTCTCCTCCGTCTCGGCCATCAGTTTCTTCAGCCGAGTCACCTCATCGCGCTCCTTCTAGAGTTCGGCTTGGTGCTTCTCTGCTTATTGAGAACAAAAATTTGTCAGTACCGACAGAAAAATTTCAACTATTGGCTTAGGAGGCAGGAAATTTACTCTCGGCCTCGCTGATTTGCGAGTGAAGATCGTTGATGGTATCCTGAGCAGTGGCTGTGGAATAAGAGCAAGAGGAAAAATGAGAAGATGAACCAAGGAAAATTACATCAAATAAGAAAGAGGAAGAGCAAAGATATTACCTTGGCCGTAGGTGTCAGTCTGCAGCTTCTCATACGCAAGTTCGAGCTTGCGATGCGCCAGGACGAGAGCTTGGTGCACCTTGGTGCGCTCATTGTGCGTAAGCTAATCAAAGAAGTTAGACAATAAGGAAGAGTCAAGATAGGCGACCGTCCGAATAAAGAAGAGCTTAAGAGCTTACAGCCGAGTAAGTTCCTACTCGGCAGTAACCTCGAGGGCTAGGGATTGAAGCTCTAGCATGAGTTTGTCATAAAGAAATCAAAGAGCTTAAGAGATTAAAGCCGAGTAAGTTCCTTACTCGACAGTAACCTCGAGGGCTAGGGTTCGAAGCTCTAACATGCAAGCGTGGGATTCAAAGACGAAGTGAATAATTGAAGAACTTACAGCCGAGTAAGTCTCTTACTCAACTATAACCTCGGGGACTAGGTGATATGTATAAAGGAAATACTCAACAGTACAAAAGAGTAAGTTATGTTACCTCGTTTATTTCGTCGGCGTGGGCCATCAGAGTAATGGACTGCTGGGTTATGTCGGAGAAGACCTTGGGGCCCAGCTTCATCTTATTCCCCGCACGAGTGCTGAACTTTTGCTCGCCTGCTGCATTCCATGCCACGGCGTAAGGCTCAGCCAAACCAAGGCTCTGCCCACTGAGCGTCCGAGTGAGAACTCGACCCGTTTTCAGGGCGGTTCCTATAGTGGCACAGGTTGCAGTGGCAGAGGTATGGAGGGTACCAGCCTTGGAGCCATCACCCTACCCAGCAGCCGCGGATTCGTCCCCCTTACCTGTTGAAGCGAATACGGTCACCGACGTAGGAGGCCGAATCTGAGGAGCAGAACCCGGAGCGCAAACTAGAGTTGCTTGCTTGGAAGAGGTGGATTTGCCAGAAGAGGGGCGAGTAGAACCAGAAGCCTTGGGCTGGGTCTGGCCTTTTGATAGAACTGGAGAGCGAGCAGAAGGATTTGAAGAAGGACGTGGATCCCCCTGACTGGGCTCAACAGTTTTGCTGGCTCCAAGATCAGGAAGTTGTTCATTCACATCAGCTTGAGGGCTGATGCCAGAAGAACTCGGGGCAGAGGGTTTCTCGGTGTCAGACTTGTGAGCACCAAGATCAGGAAGTTTCTCCTGACCAGCAACAGGGGCGCTAGCCGAGTGATCCACTGGGTCTGACTGACACTGAGAAGCGTGAACCTCAACAGTGCGAGCCTCAACCCGGACAGGACTCGACGACGCCGAGTCAGCTGGAGGATGTGCAGGCCTAAGCGGCGAGGCAATGCTAGAAGCAGCCTGATTCGCCGTCAAAGGTGCAACACTGAAAACAACAAGATATATATGAGAGAACAGTAGTAATGAGAGAGAAAAGAGCAAAGAAAGCAAGATGCAAAAACTTACCCGGTGACAACCGGGTCGCGGATGACTCGGCGCGTGACTCGGCGCCCAGCATCTTGGCGAGTCTCACTCAGGCTGGCAGCAGCAGAGGCAGCAGGAGCAGCCGGAGTGGGCTTGTTCTTCTTGGCCGGCTGAGTGCTGGAGGAGGTTCCGCGTCGCTTTGGCTTAGCAACGGGAATCTTGCCGACTCCGCCCACGGCAAGAGGGGAACATCATGTACCTGGCCAGCTACATAAGTAAATAACGGCCTTACTCGGATAAGCAAAGAGATTAAGCTCACAAGGCATGTACCTCCAAAAGCGTACAATCATCATCCTCATCATCGTCAGACCAATCTTGTAAGGGATTGCGAGATTGACTCTTACCCGAAGCTGAAGCAGCCGCAGTGTGCGGGATGGGCATGAAGAACTCCAGGTCATACTCGAACTCATCCGAGTCAGAGCGATCCCCGTTATAGCTAGCCGGAGGGACAGTACTGTCATCAACCTGGTGAAGGAGATTCTGCGGAAAAAAAAATGAGAGACTAAAAACTAAGCTAAAGAGTGAAAAAGAGCTAAAGCCTACTCGGCGAGAAGGTAATTCGGAAAACTTACCCAGGGGACAGGCCTGACCCGGCTAAACGGTGGGCAACTCCAAGCCCAATCATCCGCCAAGTTCAATTTGAAGATTGAGCTTACTCGGCGGGCAATGGAGTCATGGGTGAGCTCCTTGGTGGAGTGCCGAGTGGGATCATGGGACCCTCTCATGAAGCACATCTTGTGGCTCCTGGCTTGCATGGGGCCTACCCGACGTGAGATGAAGGTGCACATGAGGTCAAAGTCGGCGAGATGAAAGTTCTCATCCGGCGACAGCAACCTTTTCGCGATAGCGTTTGCCTCGTTAACCGCAGCGTCTTGGTCGTGCGGGTCAAGCTGCCAGTACTTCTTGTTGGGGACCTTGTCCGAGAAAGAGGGAAGCCGGATGTTGTCAGTGGACCCGCTATTTTTGACATAGAAAAAGGTTCTATGCCACTTCTTGCAGGAGTCAATGCCGGTAACCCGAGGAAAGATAGAATCTCTCCTGGGGTGATGCTAGCAGCACCACACCGGGTCGGCCTCTTCTCGGATCGAGGAGCACCGGGCTGGGCAACAACCTGAACTTTAAAGCCAAAATACTTGGCCCACAAAGGAACTGTGGTCCAAATTCCAAAATAGGCCTCGCAGGCAAATATGAAACAAGAAAGAGAGCCAATTGCATTGCAGGAAGATGGTGGGTCTGCAGATGGAAGGTAGAAAGAAACGAGGAAAAGAAGGTGCTCACAGGAAGAGCAAAACTGCGTTCAAAGTGTGAAAGAAAAACCACCCGCTCGCCAGCTTGAGGGGTGGGTGAAATCTCACTAGGGGGAGACGGCAATCCACTTGCAGTGGAATGCGTCTGGTGGAGCGGAGCCACTCCACCTCTTCGGTGGAGACCTTAGAGCCTTCCCAACCACCGCGCTCGCCGGAGGGAACCTCCTGTTCCTCAGCACCATCAGCGCCGTCACGAGCATCCATGGGATCGTCTGAGTCTGTCTCCTCCGCGGAAAGGAGAGGCTTGGAACAACGAGGACCCGTGCTGGAATCGAAAGAGGACAGGGGCAATCGCAGCACTAGAGCAAGAAGTAGAAGGAACCGCAAAGGAGGCAGTTGAATCTTGCAGGCGCGAGGAAGAAGAAAGGCTAAGGAAACTGAACAGGCGTGGGGGAAGTGGAAACCCCCAACCCCTACTTAAGGGCAGTAAAACCCCCTGTAGTGGGATCTAACTGTGTCGTGCGGCCAGCGTGTGGCCGTGTACCAGGTCGGGTGAGCTAGTCAGCGAGCGCCACGTAGCCAAAGATACACGAAAAATCCGGTGCCACGTCACGGCTGGAAGGACAAGAGGCGCAGACCGATGGGACTGCCATAGTGACGGGGAATAACTGCGCAGCCGTCACTGTGCCGCCATAACTTGGAACAAAAATTGAGGCAAGTAATCATGATTACTAGTTGTCAGTGACTGAAGTGCGCCGAAAATGACCCGGAATTGGCCAAAATAACTTGGCTCGAGGCAAGAATGAGCCAAGAAGTCAAAGAATTGACCCCGAAATTGTCAGACTAACTCGGCAAGATGCAAAACTAAGACAGATAAAAGACAAAAACTAAGTTCCATTCACACAAAAGGAACCTGGAGACGCCTAACAGCTTGAACTGCTAGACCTCACCAGCTTCGGGGACTAATGTCGGGGGGATAACCCCCGGTAGGGTCACGAGAGGGGAAACATAGCGCAGCTGGGTTGGTTCCGAGTAAAAATGGACCAGGCCGAGTAAGAACGGTCGGGTAAGATAAGCAAGAAAGCCGAGATACAAACTATCTCGGCCCGTATAGGACAAAGTTGTAACCCTTGCAGGTACCAACGAGCCGAGTCAACCGAGGAAGGGCCGAGTCAAGAAGGACGCGTGGCACCTTTCCGAGTAAGGTTCGGGAAGGACCATGGTAAAGCATGGTCAAAAGAGAAGGGCGACGCCGGGATGACACAAAAGGAGCCAGGTGACGCCCAAAGGAAGCGCTGGCGTACAAAGTAACTGCGTGACGCCAAAAAGAACAAGAAGCAGTGTACCAGAGGACCGTTAGCTGTCAAGCTTTATGGATCGGGCCTATGGGCTCAGGGCAAGCCCATAACCCGGCCCATATGGTAGGGACCAAGATCCAAACAGTAAACCCTAGAACCCAAAGGGGGTATTAGCTAGCTAGCACCGCCTATATAAGGGAGGGCATAGCAGTAGTAGAAGGAGGTTAGACCAAGTAGGGAACTAGTGTTGAGAGTTCTAGCCGAAACAGCTCAAGGAGCACTTGTAATCTTTGGGGTATCAATCGAATTGCCAAGTCTGGAGAGTTATACTTGTTCTTCGTGCATGGCTCGACCGTGTACTCCCTCCCCGGTGACCACAAGTATCCATTTGGCCCCCAACTTCAGCCTACCCATGGCATCTGTCGTGCCACCACCATGACAATGATTTTTGACATCCATGCTGTTGTAGAGAGTTATAATGCTTGTGAAAAGTTCTTTAGTTGCATGATGGAAGAGAATAGCTCCGTTAGTGAGCACGTACTCAAAATGTTTAGGTACGCCGATGAGCTTGTGTCCTTGGGAATATCAATTCCCATTGACTTAGGCCTACATCATGTTCTCTAATCTCTGCCACCTAGCTACAAGAGCTTCGTGATGAACTATAACATAAAGGGCATGAAGAAGTCTCTCCCCGAGCTTCTGTCAATGCTTAAGACTATAGAGGTGGAGATCAAGAAAGAACATCAAGTGTTCATGATCAATAAGACCATCAGTTTCAAGAAATACAGGAAGGGTAAACATAAGGGAAAGAAGGGCGGCAAATCTGTTGCTGCGCCTGAAAGGAAATCCCGAGTTGGCCCTAAGTCTGATACCGAGTGCTATTATTGTAAGGGGACTGGCCATTGGAAGCACAACTGCCCCAAGTATTTGGTAGACAAGAAGGCCGGCAAGGCAAACAAAGGTATATATGATATACATGTTATTGATGTGTACTTGACTAGTACTCGCAGTAGCACCTGGGTGTTTGATACCGGATCGGTTGCTAATATTTGTAACTCGAATCAGGGGCTGCGGAACAAGCGACTGCTAGCAAGGGGTGAGGTCAAGATGCGTGTCGGTAATGGATCAACTGTTGGTGTGATCGCCATCGGAACACTGCCTCTCCACTTACCGTCGGGATTAGTTATAAACCTATATAATTGTTATTTGGTGCCTACACTAAGCATGAACATTGTATCCGGATCGTGTTTGATGCGAAGTGGTTATTCATTTAAATCTGAAAACAATGGTTGTTCGATTTAAATGAATTATATCTTTTATCTTCATGCACCTGTGATGAATGGTTTATTTCTGTTGGATCTTGATAATAGTGTTACACATATTCATAATGTTGATGCTAAAAGGATTAAACTTTATGATGATATATCCGCATATACGTGGCACTGTCGTCTAGGTCAAATTAGCATTAAACGCATGAAGAAACTCCATTCAGATGGAATTTTGGAATCACTTGATTTCGAATAATTTGATATGTGTGAGCCATGCCTTATGGGCAAGATGACTAGAACGCCGTTTTCTGGTTCAATGGAACGGGCGACAGATTTATTGGAAATCATACATTCTGATGTATGTGGTCCAATGAGTGTGTCGGCGCGAGCTGGATATCGTTATTTTGTTACTTTCACGGATGATTTAAGTAGATACGGGTATATCTACTTGATGAAACACAAGTCTGAAACCTTTTGAAAAGTTCAAGGAATTTTAGAATGAAGTGGAAAATCATCGCAATAGAAAGATCAAATTTCTACGGTCTGACCGTGGAGGCGAGTATCTAAGTTACGAGTTTAGAACACATATGAAAGAGTGTGGAATAGTTTCACAACTCACACCTGCTGGAACACCACAACATAATGGTGTGTCGGAACATCGTAATCGTACTTTATTAGATATGGTTCAATCTATGATGTCTCTTACTGACTTGCCACTGTCATTTTGGGGTTATGCACTAGAAACCACTGCATTCACTTTAAATCGGGCACCATCTAAATTCGTTGAAAAGACACTGTATGAATTGTGGTTTGGAAACAAACCTAAGCTGTCATTTCTTAAAGTTTGGGGTTGCGATGTTTTTGTGAAGAAACTTCAGCCTGGTAAACTTGAACCCAAAGCGGAAAAAATGTGTCTTCATAGGATACCCTAAGGAAACTATTGGGTATTCCTTCTATCACTGCTCCGAGGGCAAGGTGTTTGTTGCCAAGAATGGATCCTTTTTAGAGAAAGAGTTTCACGTGAATGGTGTGTGTAGTCGGAAGGTAGAACTCGAAGAGGTTACTGAACCTTCTCTTAGTATGGCGAGTAGTGCAACGCTGGAAGTTGTTCTAGAGTTGACTTCACCAAATGCAAAGGGAACTAATGATAATGATCATGAAACTCCAAAAGAGAATAATACTGAACCTCACAGGTCAAGCAGGATGCGTGCAACTCCTGAACTATACGGAAATCCTGTTATGAATTTCATTGTTGATGAAATAGATGACCCCGTGACGTATGTAGAAGCGAGGATGAGCCCGGATTCCAACAAATGGCTAGTAGCCATGAAATACGAGATGGAATCCATGTACGAAAACCAGGTTTGGACCTTGGTGGACTTACCTCAAGACCAAAAGGCCGTGGAGAACAAATGGATTTTCAAAAGACAAAACTGATGTTGATGGTAACGTAACCGTCTATAAAGCTCGACTTGTCGCAACGGGGTTTCGAAAAATTCAAGGAATTGAATACAGTGAGACATTCTCTCCCGTAGCGATGCTAAAATCAGTTAGGATTATGTTAGCAATTGCTGCATATTTTGACTATGAGATATGGCAGATGGATGTCAAAACTGCGTTCCTCAATGGCAACATTGAAGAAGAGTTGTATATGATACAACCAAAGGGTTTTGTTAATCCTAAGGATGTTGACAAGGTATGCAAGCTTCAGTGATCCATCTATGGACTGAAGCAAGCATCCCAGAGTTGGAATCTCCGCTTTGATGAGGTGATCAAAGAGTTTGGATTTGTCCAAACTTATGGAGAGGCTTGTATTTACAAGTGAGTGGGAGCAATGTGGCATTTCTGATATTATATGTGGATGACATATTAATGATCAGTGATGTGGCTCAGTTGACTGTAGAGCCTCGTTGGGAAACCCCAAGAGCAAGGTGTGATGAACACAGCAACAAGTTTTCCCTCAGTTATGAAACCAAGGTTATCGAACCAGTAGGAGCAAGGAAACAACTCCAAGGTGTTGCTATCAACTTGGAATCCGGCACAACACAAACTCAAGATTTTGCCCCAACTTACAGTGAGGTTGTCAATCTCACTGGTTTGCTGAAAACAAAGCATTAAATGTATAGTGTGGAAGGTAATAGTTTCTTGTAAAAAGTAAACGGTAACAGTGGATGATGTATCAATGGAAAAGGTTGGACCGGGGTCCACGGTTCACTAGAGGTGTTCTCCTTAATATAGATAACATGCTGGGTGAACAAATTACATCGGGGCAATTGACAGGATGAGAAAGCATAACAATGCAAATACTAGACATCATGACTCCTGTGAGATTTGATCGGGTATTACGACAATATACATAGACCATAATCCAACTGCATCTATGACTAATAATCCACCTTCAGGTTATCATCCGAACCCCTTCCAATATTAAGTTGCATGCAACGGATAATTGCATTAAACAATGTGTGTAAAGTAAACAATACAATTGTTCTATGAACAAAAGATTGTTGTTTTCTCCCTAGTAGCAACAACACATCTACAACCTTAGAGATTTCTGTCACTTCCCTAGATTACTAGAGGCATGAACCTACTATCGAGCATAAATACTCCCTCTTGGAGTCACAAGCATCTACTTGGCCAAGATATCTACTAGCAACGAAGAGCATGCAAGATCACAAATAACACAGACATGATAGAATCAATAATCAATCTGACATAGTACGTCAATATCCATCGGATCCCCGCAAACACAACATGTATGATTACAAATAGATGATCTTGATCATGAACGGAGCTTACAAGATCGAAACATGATAGCACAAAGGAGGAGAAACAACCATCTCACTACTGTATGGACCCATAGTCCAAGGGTGAACTACTCACGCATCATACCGGAGGCTGGCATGGTGATGAAGAAGGCCTCGGGGATGATCTCTGCCCTCCGACAGGGTACCAGGAAGAGCTTCACATCCCCCAGATCTAGGGAAGATGGTGGCGGCGACTACGGACTGTTTTGTGGAGATCTGATCGGATGCTTAGGGTTTCTGCATCAGGGGACTTTATAGGCGAAGAGGCGAGGCAGGGAGGCGCCCAAGGGGCCCACACCATAGGGCGGCATGGGCGCCCTGGGCCGTGCAACCCTATGGTGTGGCCACCTCGTGGCTCCCCTTCGGCTGCCCTTCAGTCTCTGTGTTCTCTTTGGTAAAATATTGACTTTGGCTTTTGTCCCGCCCAATTCCGAGAATATTTCCTTACTAGCTTTTATGAAACCAAAAATAGCATAAAACAGACAATTGGCACTGCGGCATCTTGTTAATAGGTTAGTCCCAGAAAATGTATAAAAATACCTCAAAGTGTAGACAAAGCATAGCAAAGTTGATACTTTTTTTTTGAGATAGCAAAGTTGATACTAAACAAGCATGGAACATCAAAAATTATAGATACGTTTACGACGTATCAAGCATCCCCAAGGTTAACTCCTGCTCGTCCTCGTGTGGGTAAGTGATAAAAAGAATAATTTTTGAGGTGACATGCACCATCACAATCTTGATAAAACCATTTGCAAAGCATTGCAAACTGGGATCAAATTACTCTAAACATGATCATGAAAGATATAGTTCTAACAATAAGACATAGCAACTATGTTGCAACATGAAAGGATACAAACAAAGATCATGAATAACAATGCATTGAAAGACGTTTGTGTTGGGCCACGCAGAGATAAAACAAAACTTTTTCCTCTAACGTGGTGATCCCAAGATCTAGCCGAGGTAGAAGGCCACGAGGTTTACCACTAGACGTGCAGTTGTGGAATACTGATGAAGCACGTCAGTTGATGCAGTGCAGTACTTTGCGATCCGATCGTCCTGGTACTGATCGTACAACACCTCTGCTGGTATCCACATGTACAAGGAGGAGCACCGGCGGCGAACTGCTAGGTTCGATACGACGACAGGACTGCTGTGGAGCTAGGGTTTTCAACACATGGAGTGACCTAACCGAACAACGATTAACCTTTCTGGGTTACAGTGCTCCACTATATATAGGGAGTGAACGTGGACTCTGCTCGCGCGGCTCATTTGCTAAAGCCCATATAATATTAGTCCCTATGAGTCCAACTCACTGACTCGGTCCAAATCAGGCTCGGGTCCATCCCAACCAGATTTCCAGTTCAGATCCAATCCGAACTTACACCCGCTCTTAAGTGTGTGACCCCGCAGGCTCATGGCTACTTGGACACGATTAGAGTCCGACTCTCAGTCGATCAGTCGATAGCGGCTCCTAGCAGAACGTGCCGACTCCCAAGTACCAAAGAGTCATGACGACTTGCCTTTCCAATGTGACTTGCGTCCGAGTCCCTTTTGCCTCACGATATACCTTGTCAGACTATAGGCGAATAATTGCCATCCCTTAAATATTCCGACTCTCTTCTCGATCTGAGATAAGTGATTCACCCAACTAACTCTTAGTCGATCGCCTCGGTTAACACTTAACCGAGTCGTGAATGGCCATGCTTTCCGAATCATATCTCACGAGAGGGCCCAGAGAATATCTCTCTGAGTGGAGGGGAAAAATCCCATCTTGTTTATTCACATCACGCAGCTTGATTCTCAGTCGACCCGAACTCTGCCTTTATAACTGCCCAGTTACGGATCAGCGTTTGACATAACCTAAGTCGGTGATCCTCAACTCGGATTATGCAATAACCTCAGGTCTAAGGATTACACTGATTGAGATATACAAATGACAACTTGTTCGTTGTACCTCAATATGGGTCAATCCGACTCGCTAAACTCTTTAGCCAAATCTGTGTAAGTCGGAATAGCATCTCCATGCCCATGACAAGTGGAACCGAGTCATCAAGCCGACTTTCATATTGGTCTAAGTTGTGTGTCCAGCACAACCTCAATGACCAAGGATATTTAGTACAAACAACATGAATGTATAGTTTCACAACCGAATCACATATTCAATGATACACATCAGATGTTTATACAAGGACAACTTAATATCTTTATGAATACAATGGGAAATCTCATCATACATGATTGCCTCTAGGGCATATTCCCAACAGTCTCCCACTTGCACTAGAGTCAATCTTCTGACATCACATGTCTAAGCATCTAATGCCCATGGCTCTCAAGTGCGCCTCATGCTTCGGCTGTGGTAACGGCTTTGTCAATGGATCTGCAATATTTGCATCCGTGTGTACCTTGCATAACTTGATATCACCCTGATCCACGAACTAGCGAATCAGGTGGTACCGCGTGAGTATGTGCTTGTTCTTCTGGTGTTGTCTAGGTTCCTTGGCTTGTGCAATAGCACCATTGTTGTCACAATACACGTCTAACGGATTGGACGAGCCTTGAACCACACCAAGATCCATGAGGAAATTCCTCATCCAAACAACTTCCTTTGCTGCCTCTAAGGCGGCAATATACTCAGCCTCTGTTGTAGATGTAGACATAGTCTCTTGCTTGGAACTCTTCCAGCTCACAGCACCTCCGTTTATAATAAACACGTATCCGGATTGCGAACGAGAATCATCAGAGTCGGTAAGTTAACTCGCATCCATGTAACCCTTTACACTGAGTTCATCTTCACCACCATAAACCAAAAACATATCCTTAGTCCTTCTCAAGTACTTTAGGATATTTTTAGCCGCTATCTAGTGGATTTCTCCAGGATCAGCCTGGTATCTGCTCACAACACTTAGAGCATATGAAACATCTGACCTAGTACAAATCATGGCATACATGATGGATCCGACTGCAGAAGCATACAAAATCGCACTCATCCGACTTCGCTCATCAGTTGTCGAAGGACACTGAGTCTTGCTAAGTTTTACACCATGGGACATTGGTAAGAACCCCTTCTTAGACGATTCCATGTTGAACTTCTTCAACACTTTGTCCAAATAAGTACTCTGACTCAATCCAATGAGCCTCCTTGATCTATCTCTATAGATCCGGATTCCGAGGATGTATGTTGCCTCACCCAAGTATTTCATTGAGAAACTCCTTTCTAATGACTCCTTGGTTTCTTGCAACATCTGGATATCATTTCCAATCAATCAAATGTCATCCACATATAAGATTAGAAAGTTTACTTTGTTCCCACTAAACTTATTGTACAAACAAGAATCATGATCACTCTTGATGAAGCCAAACGATTTGACTACCTCATCAAAGCGAATATTCCAACTCCGAGATGCTTGCTTCAATCCATAAATGGATTTCCGAAGTTTGCACACTTTGTCAGCATTAGACAGATCGACAAAACCCTCGGGCTGTATCATATACACGTCCTCGGTTAAATTTCCGTTAAGGAAATCCGTTTTGACATCCATCTGCTATATCTCATAATCGAAATAGGCCGCTATAGCTAACATGATCCGAACTGATTTAAGCATCGCTACGGGCGAGAAAGTCTCGTCATAATCAGCTCCTTGAACTTGTCGGAACCCCTTCGCGACAAGGCGTACTTTATAGACGGAAACATTTCCATCCATATCAGTTTTCCAAACTTGATTTTCATCCATGGATTTCAACTCGGAATCATATCCCACCATCGCTTCCGAATAATTTGCTGGCTCATCACTATCTAACAGTAATACATCACGAACACTTCGTAATCTTGCCGATCTTCGTAGTACAGGTGCTGCTGCCGGCTCAGCTACCATGACCGGCTCAACCTCCAAGGTTTTTTCCGACTCGCTACTAGCCGATTCCTCTCAAATTTCTTCGAGTTGCACCGTACTCCCACTTACTCCCCGACTGAGAAACTCTTTCTCAAGGAAGACACCGTTCCGAGCGACAAACACTATTCCCTCTTATTGGTTGTAGAAGTAGTAACCCAAGGTTTCCCTCGGATACCCCACGAAAATACATTTATCTGACTTGGCCGTGAGCTTGTCCGACTGAAGTCGCTTGACAAATGCTTCACAACCCCAAATCTTAAGAAAAGACAAACTCGGCTTTTTGCCTGTCCATATCTCATGCGGTGTCTTCTCTACCGACTTTGATGGTACTCAGTTTAGTGTGAACGCTGCTGTTTCTAGACAATAACCCCAAAATGATAAAGGCAGATCTGTCTGACTCATCATTGATCATACCATGTCCAATAAGGTCCGATTCCGCCTTTCCGAAACACCGTTCCTTTGCGGCGTTCCTGGTGGAGTAAGTTGAGGAACTATTCCACAACTTTTCAGATGGTCATCGACTCATGGATCATGTACTCGCCTCCTCGGTCCGACCGAAGAAACTTTATTTTCTTGCCGAGTTGATTCTGGAATTCTTTGAACTTTTCAAAGGCTTCCGACTTATGTTTCATCAAGTAGATATATCCATACATACTCAAATCATCAGTGAAGGTAATGAAGTACTCATAACCACCCCTGGCTGTCGTGCTCATTGGTCCACATACATCACTATGTACTAGTCCCAACAAGTCGGACGCCCTTTCGCAACTCTTTGCAAAAGTTGTCTTGGTCATTTTGCCGAGTAGGAAAGATTCGCATGTCTCGAACGACTCCAAGTCGAACGAATTTAGGAGTCCATCATCATGGAGCTTCTTCATGCGTTTCCAACTTATGTGACCAAGCCGACAGTGCCAAAAGTAAGTCATATTCAGATCATTTGGTTTCAACCTTTTAACATTTATGTTATAAACCGACTCACCATCAAGATTCAAAATAAATAACCCGTCCTGGACGGGTGCAAAGCCGTGAAACATATCATTCAAATACAAAGAACAACCATTATTCTTGATATTCGACTCATAGCCTTGACTCATCAAACATGAAGCAGAAATAATGTTTTGACTGAGCACTGGAACATAACAACAATTATTCAATTCCATAATGAATTCAGAAGGTAAATGAAGTTGCATCGTGCCGACTTCCAACGCAACAACTCTTGCTTTGTTGCCAACTCGAATGTCAACCTCACCTCTTGCTACGATCCTAGTTCATACCATTCCCTACAATGAGTTGCAGATGTGAATAACTGATTCGGTATCATATACCCAAGAACTATTAGGTGCATCAGCAAGATATATGTCTATAACATTGCAAACAAGTGTACCTGAGTCGGAAGTCATACCTCCACTCTTGGCTTTATCAGCCAAATACCTGATGCGGTTCCTCTTCCAATGGCCATCCTCCTTGCAATAGAAGCAAGTGGATCTGGCTGAAGGAGATGGCCCTTGAGGAAGCGCTTGGGACCAGGTCCTGAGCCTGCTTTCCTCCCGACTTAGCCTTCTTCTTAGTCCAAGAACTCTTCTTTAACTTAGCCTTATTCTGCACCATCAACACTTGACTGGCGCCCTTCTTGAGATTCGCATCTGCCTGCTTGAGCATCCCATGTAATTCAGTGAGCTTCTTATCCATACCATGCATGTGGTAGTTCGAAATGAACTGCCCATATGCACTAGGAAGAGAGTTCAGAATTATATCTGTAGCGAACTCTTCGCTAATGGGGTAGCCAAGCCTCTCCAAAGACTGCACGTAACCAACCATCTTGATCACATGCAGACTCAGTGGATCACCATCCTTAAACTTGCAACTCAGCAAGCCTGAGAGACTTGATACCTCTCAGTCTTCGCCTGAGCCTGGAACATACTTTTGAGGCTTTCGATCATATTGTAGGCCTCAACATGTTCGAACTGCTTTTGCAAGTCCGGTTCCATGTGAGCAAGAATAAGACAGCTAATATCCGTGGACTCATCCTTAGCCCGACGGTAGGCATTGGTGGCAGCGACAGTCGCATTCTCATTCGGCTCATATGGAAGTGGGTTGTCTAGGACATGGTCCTTCTTTTCTTGTTTGAGAACAATTGTCAGATTTCGATACCAGTTGGTAAAATTAGTGTCGTTCAGTTTATCTTTCTCAAGAATGGTTCTCAAGGCAAAACCGGAAATCTGAGAGTGACTGCTACTTGGTGCCATGATCTACAACAGAAATATGCAAAACACTTAAGACATGTATTCATAAAAGAGCAAGCATATTAAACATTTTAATATTTTATGCTCCCACTAGAACCAACACCCCTCCGATGGTTACTTAGTGATTCAGGACCCTAAATAAGCAAGTCGGCTAGTGAGCTTTAGCATCACCGCTAGCCGTCAAGTGATCTAGGTAGACAACTCCTTGTCAATCGCATCTCATACGACTCCCGTTGGACGGTTGGCATCACATGCCCCGGCTCCCATCCGACTTTTCCCGAGCTCCACAACCGTTGTGATAGACCCGTCTAGCTTATCGAGTGTTTCCGCAGTAAGAGTCCGACTCGAACCCACCTAGTCGGAAAGAATTTGTGGCACCTCAATTTTATGAGCCCACTACCAAAAATGTCCGACTTGTGATGGTGCAAACACTGGCGGGAAAACCGACTAGACCTTCTTTGAGGGATTAAATTTTTACCGACTATCTAATAGAGGTAAAACAGAGACATAACAATAACACAAAATAAAGCAATTATAATGTGAAATGGTATGACTCCCTTCATGGCGATCTCCATCTCCACAAAGCCTGTAATCCAACTCGTGCCAACTCTTGTCACTTTCCGTCTTACTCCATGTTGCCGACATGTACATCGCCTTGCATGTCATCCGGATTCTCCAAACAGCTACACTAGCTTAGTAAAGTAAATTACATAGAGAATCCGACACGCGGGTCGTTATACAATAAAATGACAGCACCTAGGCTGCAGCCGGCTGACAAAACCGTGATTCGCAGATCACGTATGGATTACACACATACTGTTGGAATTATGCCCTAGAGGCAATAATAAAGATGTTATTATTATAATTCTTGTTCATGATAAAGTTTATATTCCATGCTAGAATTGTATTAAGCGGAAACATTAATACTTGTGTGGTTTGTGAACAACACAGTGTCCCTGGTACGCCTCTAAGGACTAGCACATTGATCAATGATGGTTAAGGTTTCCTAACCATAGACATGAGTTGTCAATTGATAATGAGATCATATCATTGGGAGAATGATATGATGGACAGACCCAAACTAAGCGAAGCAATTAGATCGTATCATCGTGTTCATCTTTGCGTAGCTTTTCCTATGTCAAATATTGTATTCCTTAGACCATGAGATAATACAACTCCCTGGTATCGGAAGAAAGCTTTGAGGTCATCAAACGTCATCCTATGAGAGGGTGATCATAAAGGTGTCCCTCAGGTGATCGGAAAGTATCTGTTGGGTTGTATGTATCGAGATGGAATTTGTCCCTCCCAAGTCGGAGAGATATACTTCGGGCCCACTCGGTAATCGATATCAACACCGCTTGCAAGCATGTGGTTAAGGAGTTAATCACAAAGTGATATCGGATTACGGAACGAGTAAAGTACTTGCTGTGAATGAGATTGAACTAGGTATGACGGTACCGACGATCGAATCTCGGGCAAGTAAAATATCGCGAGACGAAGGGAATATATATATGGGATTGTTTGAATCCTGACATCGTGGTTCATCCGATATGATCATCGATGAATGTGTGGGAGTCAATATGGGTGCCCAGACCCCGCTGTTGATTATTGATAGAAGATCATGTCTGCATATTCTCGAACCCGCAGGGTCACACACTTAACGTATCTCGACGCTAGGATAGATTGGATAATTGGTTTATGAATTTTTGTTCGGAGTCTCGGATGGGATCCGGGACATCACGAGAGGTTCCGGAATGGTCCGGAGAATAAGATTCATATAAGGCAGTGCAGTGTTTGGAGTTCGGAATTGTTCCGGGTTAATCGGTATTGTACCGGAAGCTTCTAGAACCTTCCGGAAGGGGACCAACGTGGCCCCACCTTCCGGGAGGGGGCATGGGCCTATGAGGGAGTGTCCTGGCCGCATTTGTCCAGGGGCACAAGGCCCCATAGGGCCCAGCCGATCCTAGAAAGTTTAAATCGTTTAAACTAGAGATAGGGTTTCTAGAAGAAGGGAGAGTCCATGCCCCCCACTCCTTATCCTTTGGGCTTGGGGGAGGGGCTAGGGCTGCGCCCCCCCCCCCCTCTATATAAAGAGGGGTGGGGCGCACCAACCACACACACCTCTCCTCCAAACCCTAGCCGCCTTGCTAGCTTTCCTCTCTCCCTCCCGACTGTTTGTAGGCGAAGCCCTGCTGCAGAAATTCTCCACCATATACACCACGCCGTCGTGTTGTAGATCCAATCTATCTCTCCACCATACTTGCTGGTTCGAGGAAGGAGGAGACGTCGAGGTTCTGCACGTGTGCATCTCACGGAGGCACCGCCACTTGTGGTGCTAGATCGGATCGGATCGCGAGGAGGAGAAGCGAGTACGACTACATCACCCACGTTCCGACGAACGTTCCGCTGTGCGAATCTTCAAGGGTATGAAGATCTAATCCAATCTCTCTCGTTGATTGCATCTCCTAGATTAGATCTTGGCTTTCCCTCTGTTCGCATCCGTAGAAAATTTTGATTTACTATGCCGCGAAACCCTTCAGTGGTATCAGAGCTAGATCTATGCGTAGATGTGTTTCACGAGTAGAACGCAACATGGTTGTTGCGGGCGTTGATGTTTTCTGTTGCAAGCCTCTTGTTTGTGTTCTTCTTATGACGCGGGATAGTGAGATTGAAGCGGTCCAGGCCAACCTTACGCGATGTCGTTCGCGAGACCGGCTCCGCACTTGACGTGTGGCTTAATCCACACATGCGGCTGGTGGATGTCAGTTTCTCTCACTATAGTTGTCATGGGATTAACACCGGAGTTTGGCAACCATAATATCACCGTTGTGGATTTCCGTAGGTAAGAATCGTTCTTAGCATCTACTCCCATAAGCCACGTAAAACATGCAACAACAAAGTAGAGGCGTCTAACTTGTTTTTGCAGGGAGTGTTTTCTGTGATATGGTATGGCCCAAGATGTGATGTGTATATTGTATGCGATGATCATGTTTTGTAATGTTTCACGACTTGCATGTCGATGAGTACACAACCGGTAGGAGCCATATGGTTGTCTTTATAATTGTGTATGACCTGCGAGTCAACTTCTTATACGCCATGTAATAGCTTTACTTTATCGCTAAGTAGTTAGCAATAGTTGTAGTTGCTATTCGTGGTGGAGGCAATCATGGTGGAGTGATGGAGATCATGCCGGAACGCACAAGATGGAGATCATTGCGCGAGGATTGGCTATACCATGTCACATAAAGTTATATGCATGTGATGTTTATCCCTTTATGTATCTTATTATGCTTAGATCGCGACGGTAGCATTATAAGATGATTCCTCACTTAAAGATCAAGATAAAAACTATGTTCTCCCCAAGTATGCACCATTGCGAAAGTTCGTCGTGTCCAAGCATCACGTGATGATCGGGTGCTATAGACTCTATGCTCACATACAACGGGTGCAAGCCAGTTTTGCACACGCAGAAATACTTGGGTCTAGCTTGACGAGCCTAGCATGTACAGACATGGCCTCGGAACACAAGAACCGAAAGGTTAAGCATGAGTCATATGAGTGATATGATCGACACTTTGTTGTCCACCATTGAAACCACATCTCTTCTCGTGATGATCGGATTAGGTGTGGTGAATTTGGATCATGTTCACTAAACAACTTGAGGGATGTTGAATTTAGTGGGAGTTCATCTAGTAATTTGATTAAATTGAACTATTTATCATGAACATAGTCTAAATTGTACTTGCAAATACTGTAGATCACATGGCCAAGTCCAACTTCAACTTCAACGTTTTTGCTGAGAAGGAAAAGCTTAGAAACAATGGGTCTAACTTCACCAATTGGTTCCGCAATCTAAGAATCATTCTGTCTGGCGGACAAAAGGACTATGTCCTTGGGAAAGCGTTAGGTGACCCCCCCTGCTGCAACTGCGTCGGCTGATGAGAAAGATGTCTATCAGTCGCGCAAAGATGATTATGGTGTGATTAAGAGCACCATGTTGTTTTCTATGGAACCGGAGCTTCAAAATCGTTTTGAAGAGTATCCCGGGCCCTTCGAGATTCTCGAGGAGCTGAAAACCATGTTTCAGACTCAGGCCCGTTCTGAGAGATATGAGATCTCCGAGAAGTTCTTTAACTGCAAGATGGAGGAAGGGAGTTCCGTTAGTGAGCACGCCATAAAGATGTCGGGCTACACTCAACGTCTTGAGCAACTGGAATGCACGATTCCAGAGGAGCTCAAGATTGACAGGGTTCTGCAATCACTCCCTCCTAGCTACAAAAGTTTTGTAGTGACTCATAATCAGATTGGTTCCACTGATACGATCACCGAGCTCTTCGCAAAGCTGAAGGCTGCAGAGGTGGACATCAAGAAGGATAATCATGTGTTGATGGTCAACAAGCCCTCCTTTAAGAAAGGTAGGGGAGCAAAGAAACCCTTCAAGAAGGGCGGCGGCAAGCGCAATGCCCCTGCTGAGAAGAAGCTCAAGTCTGGTCCTAAGCCCGACACTGAGTGCTTCTATTGCAAGGACAAGGGTCACTGGAAGCGCAACTGTCCGAAGTACTTAGCGGACAAGAAGGCTGGCACCATCAAAGGTATATTTGATATACATGTTATTGATGTTTTCCTTACTAGCCCTCGTTGTAGTGCCTGGGTATTTGATACCGGTTCAGTTGCTAATATTTGTAAATCGAAACAGGAGCTACGGAATAGACGGCGGCTTGCGAGGGATGAGGTGACGATGCGCGTTGGCAACAGATCAAGAGTTGATGTGATGGCCGTCGGCATGCTCTCCTTAGTTTTACCTTCGGGATTAGTTTTAAACCTTAATAAGTGTTATTATGTGCCTGCGTTGAGCATGAACATTATTTCTGGATCGTGTTTATTGCAAGACGGTTATTCATTTAAATCGGAGAATAATGGTTGTTCTATTTATACGAGTAACATCTTTTATGGTCATGCACCTCTTGTGAATGGTTTATTTCTTCTAAATCTCGAAAGGGATGAAACACACATCCATAACATTGAGGCTAAGAGATGCAAAGTAGATAGTGATAATACTACTTATTTGTGGCACTGTCGTCTAGGTCATATTGGTGTAAAGCGCATGAAGAAACTCCATTCTGATGGACTTTTGGAGTCTCTTGATTTTGAATCATTTGACACATGCGAACCATGCCTCATGGGCAAGATGATCAAAACCCCGTTCTCCGGTATGATGGAGCGAGCAACGGACTTGTTGGAAATCATACATACCGATGTATGCGGACCGATGAGTGTTTCGACGCGCGGTGGATATCGCTATTTCCTCACTTTTACCGATGACTTAAGTAGATATGGGTATATCTATTTAATGAAACATAAATCTGAAACATTTGAAAAGTTCAAGGAATTTCAGAATGAAGTGGAGAACCATCGTAACAGAAAGATTAAGTTTCTACGATCCGATCGTGGAGGTGAATATTTGAGTTATGATTTTCTCACGCATCTTAAAGCAAGTGGAATCGTTTCACAACTCACGCCACCCGGAACACCACAACGCAATGGTGTGTCTGAACGCCGGAATCGAACCCTATTAGATATGGTCCGATCAATGATGTCTCTTACTGATTTGCCGTTATCATTTTGGGGTTATGCATTAGAAACCGCTGCATTCACTTTAAATAGGGCTCCATCTAAATCCGTTGAGACGACACCGTATGAACTGTGGTTTGGTGCTAAACCTAAGTTGTCGTTTCTTAAAGTTTGGGGATGTGAAGCTTACGTCAAGAAGTTGATGCCGGACAAGCTCGAACCCAAAGCGGAGAAATGCGTCTTCATAGGATACCCTAAGGAAACTATTGGGTATACCTTCTATCACAGAACCGAAGGCAAAGTGTTTGTCGCAAAGAACGGTTCCTTTCTTGAGAAGGAGTTTCTCTCGAAAGAAGTGAGTGGGAGGAAAGTAGAGCTAGACGAGGTTATTGAACCTTCTCTTGAATTGGAGAGTAGCGCAGCACCTGAAATTGTTCCAGTGCCGCCTGCACCAACAATAGAGGAAGCTAATGACAAGGATCATGAAGCTTCGGACGATGCTGCTACTGAACGTCGCAGGTCGACAAGGTCGCGTGCCCCTCCTGAGTGGTACGGCAACCCTGTCTTGACTGTCTTGTTGGTAGAAGACAGTGAACCTACGAACTATGAGGAAGCGATGATGAGCCCAGACTCTGAGAAATGGCTGGAAGCCATGAAATCCGAATTGGGATCCATGAGCGAAAACCAAGTATGGACTTTGGTGGATCCTCCTAGCGACCGAAAGGCCGTTGAGTGCAAATGGATATTCAAGAAGAAAACGGACGCGGATGGTAATGTTACCGTCTATAAAGCACGGCTTGTCGCAAAAGGTTTTCGACAAGTTCAAGGTGTTGACTACGATGAGACTTTCTCTCCCGTAGCGATGTTTAAGTCCATTCGGATTTTATTAGCAATTGCTGCATTTCATGATTATGAAATATGGCAGATGGATGTCAAGACTGCTTTCCTCAATGGGAACATTGATGAAGAGTTGTATATGATGCAACCCGAAGGTTTTGTCGATCCTAAGGATGCTAGTAAAGTATGCAAACTTCAGCGTTCCATTTATGGACTGAAGCAAGCATCTCGGAGTTGGAACCTTCGTTTTGATCAAGTGATCAAGAGTTTTGGATTTGTTCCAAATTGCTACGAAGCTTGTATCTACAAGAAAGTGAGTGGGAGCTCGGTGACGTTTCTGGTACTGTATGTGGATGACATATTGATTATCGGAAATGACATCAACATGCTTAACGATGTGAAGAGTTATTTGAACAAGTGTTTTTCAATGAAAGACCTAGGTGAAGCTGCTTATATATTGGGCATCAAAATCTATAGAGATAGACAAAGACGCCTGATAGCTTTAAGCCAGAGTACATACCTAGACAAAGTTCTGAAAAGGTTCAGAATGGATAAGGCAAAGAAAGGTTCAGTGCCTATGTTGTCAGGTAAGATATTGAGCAAGGCTCAGTGTCCAGCTACGGTAAATGATAGGGAAGCTATGAGCAAAGTGCCTTATGCCTCGGCCATAGGTTCCATCATGTATGCCATGCTGTGTACTAGACCGGATGTGTCCAATGCTCTTAGTTTGACGAGCAGATATCAAAGTGATCCAGGAGTGGAACACTGGACAGCCGTGAAGAACATCCTAAAGTACCTAAATAGAACTAAAGAAATGTTCTTAGTCTATGGGGGTGATGAACAGCTTGTCGTAAAAGGTTACGTCGATGCTAGTTTCGACACCGACAAGGATGATTCCAAATCTCAGACAGGATACGTTTATATTTTGAATGGAGGAGCTGTGAGCTGGAGAAGCTGCAAGCAAAGCGTGATCGCGGGATCTAAAGTGGAAGCGGAATACATGGCTGCTGCAGAAGCGTCAAGTGAAGGAGTTTGGATCAGAAACTTCATCACTGAGCTTGGCGTGGTTCCAAGTGCATTGGACCCACTGGAGATATTGTGTGACAACACTGGCGCCATAGCACTCGCTAAGGAACCAAGATATCATCCAAAGACCAAGCATATCAACCGCAAGTTTCATATAATCCGAGATTATATAGCAGATGGAGATCTGAAGATTAGCAAAGTACATACGGATCTGAATGTCGCAGATCCATTGACTAAACCTCTTCCACGTGTAAAACATGATCAACACCTCAGTGCCATGGGTGTGAGATTGTTGCCAGATGTAAACTAGATTATTGACTCTAGTGCAAGTGGGAGACTGTTGGAATTATGCCCTAGAGGCAATAATAAAGATGTTATTATTATAATTCTTGTTCATGATAAAGTTTATATTCCATGCTAGAATTGTATTAAGCGGAAACATTAATACTTGTGTGGTTTGTGAACAACACCGTGTCCCTGGTACGCCTCTAAGGACTAGCTCATTGATCAATGATGGTTAAGGTTTCCTAACCATAGACATGAGTTGTCAATTGATAATGAGATCATATCATTGGGAGAATGATATGATGGACAGACCCAAACTAAGCGAAGCAATTAGATCGTATCATCGTGTTCATCTTTGCGTAGCTTTTCCTATGTCAAATATTGTATTCCTTAGACCATGAGATAATACAACTCCCTGGTATCGGAAGAAAGCTTTGAGGTCATCAAACGTCATCCTATGAGAGGGTGATCATAAAGGTGTCTCTCAGGTGATCGGAAAGTATCTGTTGGGTTGTATGTATCGAGATGGAATTTGTCCCTCCCAAGTCGGAGAGATATACTTCGGGCCCACTCGGTAATCGATATCAACACCGCTTGCAAGCATGTGGTTAAGGAGTTAATCACAAAGTGATATCGGATTACGGAACGAGTAAAGTACTTGCTGTGAACGAGATTGAACTAGGTATGACGGTACCGACGATCGAATCTCGGGCAAGTAAAATATCGCGAGACGAAGGGAATATATATATTGGATTGTTTGAATCCTGACATCGTGGTTCATCCGATATGATCATCGATGAATGTGTGGGAGTCAATATGGGTGCCCAGACCCCGCTGTTGATTATTGATAGAAGATCATGTCTGCATATTCTCGAACCCGCAGGGTCACACACTTAACGTATCTCGACGCTAGGATAGATTAGATAATTGGTTTATGAATTTTTGTTCGGAGTCTCGGATGGGATCCGGGACATCACGAGAGGTTTCGGAATGGTCCGGAGAATAAGATTCATATAAGGCAGTGTAGTTTTTGGAGTTCGGAATTGTTCCGGGTTAATCGGTATTGTACCGGAAGCTTCTAGAACCTTCCGGAAGGGGACCAACATGGCCCCACCTTCCGGGAGGGGGCATGGGCCTATGAGGGAGTGTCCTGGCCGCATTGGGCCAGGGGCACAAGGCCCCATAGGGCCCAGCCGATCCTAGAGAGTTTAAATCGTTTAAACTAGAGATAGGGTTTCTAGAAGAAGGGAGAGTCCATGCCCCCCACTCCTTATCCTTTGGGCTTGGGGGAGGGGCTAGGGCTGCGCCCCCCCCCTCTATATAAAGAGGGGTGGGGGCGCACCAACCACACACACCTCTCCTCCAAACCCTAGCCGCCTTGCTAGCTTTCCTC
This sequence comes from Avena sativa, assembly GCA_916181665.1. NCBI lineage: Eukaryota > Viridiplantae > Streptophyta > Magnoliopsida > Poales > Poaceae > Avena > Avena sativa. The sequence continues at coordinate 141,902,468 of OV702285.1, read as the reverse complement.
TCTCCCTCCCGACTGTTTGTAGGCGAAGCCCTGCTGCAGAAATTCTCCACCATATACACCACGCCGTCGTGTTGTAGATCCAATCTATCTCTCCACCATACTTGCTGGTCCGAGGAAGGAGGATACGTCGAGGTGCTGCACGTGTGCATCTCACGGAGGCACCGCCACTTGTGGTGCTAGATCGGATCAGATCGCGAGGAGGAGAAGCGAGTACGACTACATCACCCACGTTCCGACGAACGTTCCGCTGTGCGAATCTTCAAGGGTATGAAGATCTAATCCAATCTCTCTCGTTGATTGCATCTCCTAGATTAGATCTTGGCTTTCCCTCTGTTCGCATCCGTAGAAAATTTTGATTTACTATGCCGCGAAACCCTTCACATACATCACATGCACATGAACCATACCATTCACAACTTCCCGCAAAAACAAGTTATGCATAGATATAATATCTATCGACATTGTGAAACTCGCAACAACATCTAAGGCGCTACGACAGGGCGAAGCCGGCGGTCCTGACGATTTTTCCGAAAACGTAGATCTCATCTACGATCCAGACATGGATTCTGACCATTGTTCCGATTCGATCAAACTTTTTGATCTTCGATCACCGCATCTGGATTTACGTGTCACAGTCTACCCCAATGGCGGAAGCCGACGGGTAGGGATATGTCGTTCCACGACCTCAGCAGTATGATCACGGAAATCAGATCTACCATTCCCCGAGTATAGTTGATCCAATCAACCTCGTACAAAACCAATCTATCTCATAGATCGACCACCAAAATAGCATATAGATCTCATCTACAGCCTACCGCATATCACATATGCGAGATCTCGAGCCTAAAACCAGAAGCTATCGCTCTGATACCACCGTTGGGCCACGCAAAGACAAAACAAAACTTTTACCTCTAATGTGGTGATCCCAAGATCTAGCCGAGGTAGAAGGCCACGAGGTTTACCACTAGACGCGCAGTTGCGGATTACTGATGAAGCATGTCAGTTGATGCAGTGCAGTCCTTTGCGATCCGATCGTCCTGGTGCTGATCGTACACCACCTCTGCTGGTATCCACACGTACAAGGAGGAGCACCAGCGGCGAACTGCTAGGTTCGATACGACGACAGGACTGCTGTGGAGCTAGGGTTTCCAACACATGGAGTGACCTAATCGAACAACGATTAACCTTTCTGGGTTACGATGCTCCACTATATTTAGGGAGTGAACGTGGACTCTGCTCGCGCGACCCATTCACTAAAGCCCATATAATATTAGTCCCTGTGAGTCCGACTCACTGACTCAGTCCAAATCAGGCTCGGGTCCAACCCAACCAGATTTCCAGTACAGATCCAATCCGAACTTGCTCCCGCTCTTAAGTGTGTGACTCCGCAGGCTCATGGCTACTTGGACACGATTAGAGTCTGACTCTCAATCGATCAGTCGGTAGCGGCTCCTAGCAAATGTGCCGACTCCCAAGTACCAAAGAGTCATGATGACTTGCCTTTCCAATGTGACTTGTGTCCGAGTCCCTTTTGCCTCACGATATACCTTGTCAGACTATAGGTGAATAATTGTCATCCTTTAAATAGTCCAACTCTCTTCTCGATCCGAGATAAGTGATTCACCCGACTAACTCTTAGTCGATCGCCTCGGTTAACACTTAACCGAGTCGTGCATGGCCATGATTTACAAATCATATCTCACGAGAAGGCCCAGAGAATATCTCTCCGAGTGGAGGGGCAAAATCCCATCTTGGTTATTCACATCACGCAGCTTGATTCTCAGTCGACCCGAACTCTGCCTTTATAACTGCCAGTTACGGATCAGCGTTTGACAGAACCTAAGTCGGTGATCCTCAACTCAGATTATGCAATAACCTCAGGTCTAAGGATTACATTGATTGAGATATACAAATGACAACTTGTTCGTTGTACCTCAATATGGGTCAATCCGACTCGCTAAATTCTTTAGTCGAATCTGTGTAAGTCGGAATAGCATCTCCATGCCCATGACAAGTGGAACCGAGTCATCAAGCCAACTTTCACATTGGTCTAAGTTGTGTGTCCAACACAACCTCAATGACCAAGGATATTTAGTACAAACAACATGAATGTATAGTTTCACAACTGAATCACATATTCAATGATACACATCAGATGTTTATACAAGGACAACTTAATATCTTTATGAATACAATGGGAAATCTCATCATACATGATTGCCTCTAGGGCATATTCCCAACAGTTTATTTGTTTCACATATAGAAAACATAGCATAGTGGTATTCAGCTTGCCCCACATGGAGTAGCAAAACATAAATGCATAGGACACCTTCAAAGTTCATAAGGGTGACTAGATACAAATAGTTCAAGAACAAGCAATATCAACATTATGAATCAATCAATAAGTTTTGGTACAATGCACATAAAACTAAGAATGACAACTATACTCTCTTAATTGGTGCATAAAGATAGAAGGTGGAGAGTCAACATAAAAGTAAGAAGAAATGCCCTTCATGGGGAAGCAGGGATTTCAAGTTTCATAAAGAGCTTCCAAAAATTATGGTACTTATTAGCTTTTAGCTCTCATTGCTCCTATCATAAGCATCTTGAAGTGATTAAGGTTAAAGTGAAACAAATATGAAGTATATGCTTGACAAATCATAGATTGGCAATCTCATGTCCCTTGAGTACGAGGGTCGTTCCTCATGCTACTCAACGTTAGTCACAAGCAAGTTCTTGTCATTGTAAGTATGTGTGTATCATAGAGAACCGCCAATGGGGTACCCCTTGCCCCATGACACTGGAGCTATCCCATATCAAAATGACAAGGCAAAAGGCAGTGAGCATCCCAACAATCTTCTTATTTACCATGAGTATGGTGCTATTTCTTTTTTTGTCTCTTTTTTATATTTTGTTCTTAATATGCTTCATGGATCGCTCACTATGGTGATGCTGCAAGTTTCCACCATGATTAGGCATGGCTTAGGCTAGCCGCCCAGGCGTTTCTCTAACACATATATAATACTCCATGAACTTACAACATCCCCTTTTATTTCACACTGCCGACATCCATAAACAAAATATCATTATATCAACTGGGTAATATGTACAGGTGTTGAAAGCGTTCCCTATGACAGCATGGTTCTGCTAATTCCCAACTTATAAGTGCAAGCATATACAACATAGATGACACAATCGTTCAAGTTTATTAGGGGCAAGAAAAATAAAGTGTGCCATCAAGTTTGTGAGAGCTTTAATCACTAATTTTCACATAACAAAGTAACTTTTTAATTGGAAGATAGATAAAAACATGAATATACTTGGAATGGTGTAACACACCATACATAGGAATTTATAGTAGACTCTTTGGAATAACTTGGTTTCTTGGGAGTTGGATGCAGAGTAGAGCTTACTCAATACAAGTGGAGGCTAGCAAAAGACTGGGAGCGACCAACTAAGAGAGCAATAATGGCCATAATCATGCAGAGCGACAAAACATTTTCAATCAAACCATAAAGTGGTATCACAAGTCAAAAACTAAATGATCATAGAGGCTAAGGTGACTGTTTCATAGTCATAACATGGTGTGAGCATGTGCCAAGTCAACCCAAATAAAGCATCAAAGGAGAATACCACAATATTATGATTTTGTATGCTAAAACAACGCATGATTCTTTGAAGGAACATTAAGCAATCTCAATTGTTTGGAACAAGTCATGCTACAGCAATAATCACTAAGCATAAGTGTAGCATCCCATTTGTCTAACAACTGTAATGCTACTGGGTTTAGTAATATAATGGCTACTTCCTACATATAATTGTTGCATCATCATGTTATCATGCTCATGTCATCATGCCACCTTGCATTTGAGCATCATACAAAACCCCTTTTGTTTTGGTTCTTATCTCATATGCATTATTATTTGTATTTGCCTCTTGATATTGTATTTGGTTCTTGATATATTGTTAAATGCCCAAGTTGAGTTGGGGGCATATCTTTTATTGACTCCACCACCCTTTCTTTCACCACTTTATAATTCCACCATCCAATTAATATGAGCTTGGCATTTTAATTGAGTTTACTTCTAGCTCATGTGGGTTGGGTGGATCCCACTCATAATCTTTTGCTTGGCCTTACTCCATCTTTGGGGATGCACATAAATAAATGCCATGGGATATTATTTTGTTTTCACAAGATAAAACCTAGCATTTAATGCATTTGCATGGGCCATGCAACCATCATCAACTTTGGTCATCTTATGGTTTTATTTGAACTCTTGAGTGGGTCCTCTCTGTCTTATTCCTGCTTTTGGGCTTGATCCATTTTAATCTTGCTCATACCTCATCACCTCTTCTTCTTTCTCTTTTGGCCATCTTGTTGAGCTTGTGTGGATCATGCTTGATCTAATCAAGACACCAAACCCTCTCTCTCTCTCTCACCCTCTAGCTAAACCCTACCCCTAATCACCATACCTCATCAAACCCTAAACCCCTCCTCCTCTCTCTAACCTCCTACCTCTCCTAGTGCTTGATCATGTGATGCCCTTCATGTGCTTAAACATGAGTACCTCTCCTTCCCTCTCATCTCATCTCTCCCGTAAAACCCTAAACCTACCCCTCTAGTTAATCACACCCCATCTCACCCTCTCTTTCTCTCTCGACCTACCCTCCCCATCTCTGCCAGCAGGCCCCCCGAGCTACCCCTCACTTGCCAAGTCCAACCCTAGACCGAGCATACCCCCCCTCTCCTTTCTCTCTCTTTTCTCTCTCTGACCTATGGCCTAACCGAGCCTGCCCCTGCCCCTACTCTCTCGCCGACCCCACCTGGCAGCCCTTCCCCAGACCTGCCTGCGCCACCTCCCTGGCCCCATGCCGAGCATGTGAAGGAGGGGTGCAAAAAGGTGGCCGAAGCCACCTTCCCCTTCCCCACGCCATCCTCCTCTCTCCCCATCCTTATCTACTCCCACCTCGCCCCTCTGCCTCTTCCAGATCCCCCAGAGGCCCTGCCTCACCTCCCTTCTCCCTCCCCACCACCATCTACCCCGACACCGACGGCTCCCTCTCGTCGACGTCGATCCAGGCGGCGGGCGCGGTGCTAAGGTTGTCGGTGAAGCCCGTGTAGAGCCGCTGCTTCACCCTGTTCACGGAGCCACGGAGGAGGAGAGCGTCAGGCCGAGGAGCACCAGCGCCGCTGACGAAACCCTAGCTCCGCCAGTGCGTCAGCCTCGCCGTCGATCACGACCGTTCCTGCCCGAACCAGCCACACCGACGCACTCGCGATAAGCGTCTTTCCCTTCCAGACAACCTCGCCTGCACCGTCGCTTCCTAGCGTCACCGATCCGTTCGACGAGCACCCTCGGTGCGCCGCCGCCGCGTCTGTCCACCCGCTGCCGCGACGCGCAACGCCTATCTAGCCGCCTGCACCCCTTCCTGCAACCACCCCAGCCCTACCGCAGCGGTAGCCGCCTCCGCTAGCGCGCCCGAGGTCACGGGTTCGAGCCCCCCGCAGCGCTCTGTCCGCTGTCGCGCGCGTGCCTGGCGACAGCGGGTTCAGAGAAGAGGAACAGGGCCCTGATGCCTTTTTCCATAAAACCCCCCCTCTCTTTTGTTTTCCCTCAACCGTGGTCCAGCCTAGGCCCACAGTCGGTGGCTGTGGTCATCTTCTAGATAGTCTCCTCGAGTTTGGGCTTATCAACCCGCGGTCCCATGCCCCCACCTGTCAGTCCCTGGCCCGCTCGCCTCTGTCTCGTGGTCCCCTGTGGCCCTGACCCCACCTGTCGGCCTCTGTGGCTGGTTTATCTCGCGGTGATAGAAGTATCTGCGCGCGCGTGTGTCCCAGTCAGCAGCGAGGCCCACCCGTCAGCGTCTAGGGCTAGCTCTGGCGGAGTATAAAAAGTCTGCCTGTTTGTCTGTTTAATAAAAATGTTTCTAGAAAATGTTTAAATTCAAAATTCAAATCCGTTTTAGAATATCTTTTAAAATACAACTCCAAATAATACAAATAATATATGTTTTCAAATCAGAAAAATGTGAGGATTTCAAATATGCCATTCAAATTATTATTTGAACACTTTGAATCTCAAGTTGAATTAAATTACAACAAAATGCCCCTCACCTTAATTAATTAATAACTTTGGTTCTACAACTCCGAATTTAACAAATGATATGTCTAAAATGATCAGCTCGACGAGACCTTTCTGTTTATGCTATCCATGACTTCAATTGCAGCATGCATCATATAAATATATAGTATACAGCAACTAATATGACCATAAAATGTGACCAAAACTCAATAAAAATGTTATTTCTTGTATTCTACACCTCACCCATGCCATGCTACATTATTGCCATGCAACTTGTGCATCATTCATCATGGCATGATTGTTTGCTTGACGCATTTATTCCTATGCTTGTGCACTTTATTTATGTTGGCCCTTGTTTGTTTGGTTCTTCTTCGAATAGACACTGAGCAGGGGATATATCAAGAGAACCAGGAGCACTACCCAGATCCGTCTCTCGCTTCAACTGAGTTGCCAGGCAAGCACTACCACATGCTTGCATACATACAGTACCTATTGCCTCTATCTTATTCTTGCATCATTGAGTCGCGATTGCATTAAACTGAATCCCAAGTATTGCATAGCCTTTACTTTAACCCCACCAAGCTTGTTCCTCCGTCCCATGAGCCATTACTACAGGAGTTGTTTGAGCCATGCGAGTCGTAGAACAGCATGTGTAGGTTATGTGAGAGTCTGATGGATAACGAGGTACCTAAACAACTTAACCTGAGTAGTAATGGGAGAACTAATGAAAGTGGCACTGGTGAGCAATATCTGCTATTTGGTTTTTCCTGCTCACTTGTGTCCCGTAGGACCCCGAGTACTTGAAACCTGTTCCTTGAATATTCGCGCTATCCACATCCGGGAGGCTTGTGGGACCCCCCTGAGCCAGAGCTTGATTCCGTCTTATTTCTTGGGGCCACAAACTAGTTTGAGGTTTTGTTACTATCCTGTACTTATGCCATGCTTTACTGCTTTATTAAGATTGTGCGAGGAGCACACTGTACTGTTTAGGTAAGCGGAGTGTTTTCGCGGTATCGACAATCCCAGTTTTGGGTTCCCAGTCGTTTACAGCCATTGACGCAAACCTTGAGTCCGTCTCGGAGTCAGCTAGCTTCGTTGCGGGTGTACTCCAAGGGGTGGCCCCCTGAAATATTTCTGAATCCTGTGATTGCTTTGTCGTGAAGGCCTCGTTGGGTTTTGATTTGGTTTTTCCGAGGTTGATCGAGTGTGTGTTGCTATTTGTGCACCCCTGCAGGGTAAAACTTTCTGAAAGCCGTGTCCGCGGTTATGGACGACTTGGAGCACAGTTTCTCGATCATAGACAAGCATAACTAAAGTACCGCTTTTAACTTGACTAAATAACTGACTAGTAAATAGTGCAACACTCATGGAATGGTTAATAAAACTGCCAACGGATGTGGGGGTTGTTCGTCCGCTTCCTCGTCGGTAAGCGAGGAGGAGGATGGATCTGGTGATATTACTGTTATAACTGTTGTCATTAATTCACGGACATCCGTCTATCTTTGGTTAGGCGGATGGTTAGCGAGAATCTATAGAACTGTTAGGGTTTATCTTTTGCTGCAATTGCGTCACCCCAGGTTGTGTCCCCTTTATAGGCATAAAGACTTGCTGAGTACCCTTAGGGTCTCACACGATAAATTATTTGGTTCAGATGAACAGGTACACTCGCAGGACGGATACTGGGTGGAGGAGGCTGATGGTGTGGGCAACGACCGTTTGGTGTAGAGATTCCGGGAACGGGGATCCGTGAGATCTGTGGGCGGGATGTGCTTATTTCTGGGCATCTTATGCCAATTTGCTTCTTATCCGTACTCGGATCTTGTTTGCCGCTTCCGCCTGATACTCTGATGTGTGATGTATGAGGAAATATCCTAAAATATTATATCTATCTAGGTCATTTGAATCTTGTCGTATGGCGTTGCTATATTTCCTTTCTTTCTAGATGGTATGGCTCTGATGTACTATTGTATGGTGGCTTGCATACATACTCATTTGTGTATGTAGTTGATCCCTTCGCCTGCCGATTACGCCGCCCGTACTTGTCCCGATGATTGGAAATGGTTGGGACGGCCGAGAGGTCTACCCGTGAGTGGCTGTTGGCCCCACCGTAATATTTCAACCATTTCCACTCATCCAGGGTTGTATCTAGGAGCGTAATTCACCGAGGTAGTTACAATTGGTATCAGAGCCATCCCGACCTTCAGGGTCTCAGCCAAACGGTCGTTGTCAGTCTAGCAAATATTTTGGTAGTTATGTATACCAGGGAAAAACAAAACGCGAGAGTAGGACTGCTTCCACTTTTCTTCTTACCCACCCACCCACCCTTTTCTGGTAAGGAAGTGTAACATTTTCAATCCTCTTCTAAAAATTCAAACTAGGGTTCACGTGTTCTGGGTTACCGTAGTACCATAGGTTGTGTGTGTGTGTGTGTGCAATCCCTTGTCTATCTGTTGCGTCCAAGTTGTTATCTAATCAGCCTTTGGTTATCAACTGTTGGTACATTCCATACCGACAGGCTTTTTGCAAACCGACGTGATCTGTCTTACTCTTTGTTATCCGATGTTATCTTGTTTGGGGTGTTCGTTTCCGTAGTTGCTAATCTTTAGGTTCATCGTGAGAAGAAGGGGTTAGGATATGTGTTTTACTTATTCATGTGCGGAGTAATGATTTGAGTGCGGGATGGAGTCGCGACCATACCACTACTCTTATCATTCGCTTTTGTATATTGAATTGGTAGAGTCACTAATCTTGATTCGTTAAGTAATTTTGCGCATCTATTGGTATTTTAATGCCGAAATTTGTGGAAAAATTTTCTTTGATATATTTGTGTACCACACTCCTTTTCAGTCGTGTGCGATATGCTTAATATCTTCTAGGTGCTTTGAACTTTGTTGATATATTAATATCATCTTAGTAAATTGTATCCTTTAATCTTGAGTAATTCCATCTTGGTACTATTTTGGATTATTATCATTCTCCATTATAGTACTGACTTGTGTTTTACATCAATCACAGGATGGCTCCAGCACGCCGTTCTGATGAGGACATTCCACCGGAACTGGGGTCCGCATTGTCAAACATCGCCAACGCCTTGGCAGCAATGCAGCAGAACCAGCAGCGCTTTGAGGAAAGTGTTCGGAGGAATGAGTTTGCTCCACTAACTCCACCTCCCAAGCGAGGAGACATCAAAAGCTTCCTGAAATTCAACCCTCGCCAATTTGATGTTTCTGATCGACCACTTGATGCTGATGATTGGTTACGTGAGATGTCAAGGCTACTGGAGACTGCTGATGTTCCTGAGCAAGAATGGGTAAAATGTGCTACTCACCTTCTGAAGGGAGATGCAGCTCTATGGTGGGAGAATTACCTGAAGGCAAACTGCACTGGTTTTCAGCCTACTTGGGAACGGTTCACTGGGGCATTCAAAGAGCAGTATCTGTCAGAAATTGTCATGGAGAGGATGAAGGAAGCGTTTCTCAACCTTAAGCAGGGAAATGATAATGTCAATACCTACATCAGGAACTTCATGAACCTTTCTCGTTATGGTGGCGATGAGATATCGGATGACAAGAAGAAGCAAAAGAGGTTCAGGCAAGGGCTCAATGCATCGATTAAATATGCAATCACACATGCAAGGCCGGCATCTTTCCTGGAACTTCAGCACACAGCTCTGCAGGAGGAAGCAAGTAGGCAAGTGTTTGAGGAGTCCAAGAAACACAACCGTGATGCACCAAGCTCTTCAGCTATGTCAGCTCCTTCTAAGCGGCGTGTCTGGGTTCCTAACACCCCACCGTCGCTCCCGGCTTCACCAAGACCTTCAAGCTTCGCGGCAAGGCCACCAAACTTCCTCACTGCGGCTCCCAGGGGCTACACCCACAACTACCCTGGAGCGCCTGGCGGAGTCCCTGGCTACGTTGCTCCACGTCCACCTGGTGCTTGTTACACGTGTGGAGACCCTGGACATCTAAACTGGAACTGTCCGTTGAAAAACAAAGCTCTTCCTCCACCCCCTCCAAGATCTGCGGAAAGCTCTCCTATGGTTCGTGCACCACCACCTCGGGCTCTCAACATCAACACCAAGCCCGGGTCTACTGTTGCTCGTGCCAACTGTGTCAACGCCGCTCAAGCTGAGCATGCACCTGGAGTTGTGATGGGTATGCTTTCCGTTAACTCAGTCCCTGCACGAGTTTTGTTTGATTCTGGTGCATCGCATTCTTTTGTTTCTCACAAGTTTGCAAATGAGAATGAGTTAGCGTTGGATCCTCTCCTCAAGCGGTTAATGGTCCTTTCTCCTGGAGCAACAATGGCAGCTGCAAAAATCAGCCATGGCAATCAAATTGAGATTGGGGGCTCTTCGTTCTCGGCTTCCTTAATTGTTCTGGGCAATTCTGACATTGATGTCATCTTGGGCATGGATTGGTTGACGGCAAATGCAGTTGTGATTGATTGTGCTGAACGCTCGGTTTCTCTGAAGATTCCTGAAGGCCATATAGTCTTTTCTCCAAGCCTGACTCCTGCTGTCCAGCTTTTCTCTTTGGCGGCTCTGAATGATGATGCTATGGAAGCTATTCAGAGAGTCCCAGTGGTCTGTGAGTTCCCAGATGTCTTTCCTGAAGAGTTGCCGCGTATGCCTCCAGATCGTGAGTTTGAGTTTGTAATTGAGCTTGAACCTGGAACGGCTCCTATCTCCAAGCGGCCATATAAAATGGGTCCTGCTGAGTTGGCTGAACTCAAACGACAGCTTGATGAACAAGAGAAGTTGGGTTTCATTCAACACAGTACTTCTTCTTGGGGTAGCCCAACAATCTTTGTGAAGAAGCGTGACAGGACTGATAGACTTTGTGTTGACTATCGGGCTCTCAATGCTAAAACCATCAAGAACAAATATCCCCTTCCGCGGATTAATGATCTCTTCGATCATCTAGCTGGAGCTGTGGTATTCTCTAAGCTTGACTTGAGAAGTGGTTATCACCAAATCAAGATTCGCAAGGAAGATGTGCCTAAAACAGCTTTCACCACCCGCTATGGCCTGTATGAGTACACGGTCATGTCTTTTGGTCTCACCAACGCTCCTGCTACCTTCTCGAGGCTTATGAACTCGGTTTTCATGGAGTACCTTGATAAGTTCGTTGTGGTCTATCTGGATGACATCCTAGCCTATTCTAAGTCAAAGTAAGAACATGAAGAACACCTTCGTTGTGTCCTAAACAAGCTGCGCGAGAACCGCTTGTATGCAAAGTTCTCAAAGTGTGAGTTTTGGCTGCCTCAAGTAACCTATCTTGGTCACGTCATCTCTGCCAAGGGCATTGCAGTCAACCCGGAAACGGTAAAGACAATTGTTGAATGGCTTCCGCCTGTTAATGTAAAAGAAGTGCGGAGTTTCCTCGGTTTGGCTAGTTATTGCCGTCGCTTCGTTCAGAACTTTTCGAAGATAGCGAAGCCTCTTACCGATCTCCTCAAGAAAGGCAAGAAATACCTTTGGACTCCTGCATGTCAAGCAAGCTTTGAGACACTCAAAGAGAAGCTCACTTCCACACCAGTCTTGGTTCCTCCGGATACATCTAAGCCTTTCCAGATATTCTGTGACGCCTCCTTGCAAGGATTGGGTGCGGTCCTTATGCAAGAAAGACAAGTTGTTGCTTATGCCTCACGACAGTTGAAGACGCATGAGATCAACTATCCCACACATGACCTCGAGCTCGCAGCAGTTGTCTTTGCTTTGAAACTTTGGAGGCACTACTTGCTTGGCAACCGTTGTGAGATCTTTTCTGACCACAAGAGTTTGAAGTATATCTTCACTCAGCCTGATCTCAACCTTCGGCAGAGGAGATGGATTGAAGCAATCAATGATTTTGATTTAACCATCAACTACACTCCGGGAAAAGCTAATGTCATGGCCGATGCTCTCAGCCGCAAAGCTTATGTCAATAACCTCATGATGGAAGAACAACAGCCTCTCTTGTGCGAGGAATTCCGTCAGCTCAACCTGGAAATTGTGGAACAAGGGCATCTCTCGAACCTTCTGGATACTCCTCTCTTGGAAGAAAAGATTCGCTTTCGTCAGCGTGGTGATCCGCACACCAGAAAGATCATCTCCAAACTTCAGCTTCCGAAGTATGAGTCTTTCCACGTCGATGATCAAGGCACGCTTTTCTTTAAACACCAGATGTTTGTTCCGAACTGCCCGGGTTTGAGAGAGCAAGTTCTCAAGGAGGCACACGATTCTGTTCTATCTATCCACCCTGGCAGCACAAAGATGTACATGGACTTGAAAACACAATATTGGTGGCCTGGTTTGAAACGATATTGTGCCAAGTATGTCTCGGAGTGTGATGTCTGCCGCAGAGTGAAAGCTGTCCATCAGAAACCTTTCGGTCTTCTACAGCCATTGAAACCCCCAGAATGGAAATGGGAGAAAGTAGAGATGGACTTCATCACTGGTTTTCCAAGGTCGCAGAAGGGCAACAATGCAATCTTTGTTGTCATTGACAGGATCTCTAAAGTGGCTCATTTCTTCCCCGTCAAGGAAACAATTTCTGGAATTCAGTTGGATGAGCTCTATATCAACAGAATTGTCTCTCTGTATGGGGTTCCGCTTGAGATCAGTTCAGACCGTGGAAGCATCTTCACTTCCAAGTTCTGGGAAAGTTTCCAAAATGCCTTGGGAACAAAGTTGAACTTCAGCACAACTTACCACCCTCAGTCGCAAGGACAAGTTGAAAGGATCAATCAGATTCTGGAGGATATGCTTCGTGCTTGCGTCATCTCTTTTGGCATGAAGTGAGAAGAATGTCTTCCTTATGCTGAATTCTCGTACAACAACAGCTTCCAGAAAAGTCTGAAGATGGCACCATTTGAGGCTCTCTATGGCCGCAAGTGCAGAACTCCGATTGGTTGGTCAGGTGCAGGAGAAAGAATATGGTTTGGCCCTGACATTGTAACTCAAGCGGAGGAGAAGGTGCGTATCATTCTTGAGAACCTGAAGATTGCTCAAAGTCGCCAGAAGAGCAATTATGACAGGAAGCACACGGACATGGTGTATGCCCCTGGTGATCTCGTGTACCTTCGTGTCACTCCCATGAAAGGCACACACCGCTTTGGTATCAAAGGAAAGCTGGCTCCTAGATACATCGGTCCTTTCAAAATTCGTGGAAGAAGAGGAGAAGTTTCTTATGCTCTTGAGCTCCCGGAAAAACTCAAGGTTCATGATGTTTTCCACATCTCTCAGCTCAAGAAGTGCTTCAAGGATCCCGGCAGGACCGTGGATCATGAGCTAATCAATCTCCAAGAAGACCTGTCTTATCAAGAACACCCCACCAAAATCCTCGAAGTCGCAGAAAGAAGGACTCGCAACAAGTCCATCAAGTTCTGCAAGGTGCAATGGTCGCACCATTCTGTTGATGAAGCCACTTGGGAGCGTGAAGATGAACTCCGTGTCAACTATCCTACCCTCTTTGAGTCTTCTTCTTCCTAGAATCTCGGGGCGAGATTCCTGTTTAGTGGGGGAGAGTTGTAGCATCCCATTTGTCTAACAACTGTAATGCTACTGGGTTTAGTAATATAATGGCTACTTCCTACATATAATTGTTGCATCATCATGTTATCATGCTCATGTCATCATGCCACCTTGCATTTGAGCATCATACAAAACCCCTTTTGTTTTGGTTCTTATCTCATATGCATTATTATTTGTATTTGCCTCTTGATATTGTATTTGGTTCTTGATATATTGTTAAATGCCCAAGTTGAGTTGGGGGCATATCTTTTATTGACTCCACCACCCTTTCTTTCACCACTTTATAATTCCACCATCCAATTAATATGAGCTTGGCATTTTAATTGAGTTTACTTCTAGCTCATGTGGGTTGGGTGGATCCCACTCATAATCTTTTGCTTGGCCTTACTCCATCTTTGGGGATGCACATAAATAAATGCCATGGGATATTATTTTGTTTTCACAAGATAAAACCTAGCATTTAATGCATTTGCATGGGCCATGCAACCATCATCAACTTTGGTCATCTTATGGTTTTATTTGAACTCTTGAGTGGGTCCTCTCTGTCTTATTCCTGCTTTTGGGCTTGATCCATTTTAATCTTGCTCATACCTCATCACCTCTTCTTCTTTCTCTTTTGGCCATCTTGTTGAGCTTGTGTGGATCATGCTTGATCTAATCAAGACACCAAACCCTCTCTCTCTCTCTCACCCTCTAGCTAAACCCTACCCCTAATCACCATACCTCATCAAACCCTAAACCCCTCCTCCTCTCTCTAACCTCCTACCTCTCCTAGTGCTTGATCATGTGATGCCCTTCATGTGCTTAAACATGAGTACCTCTCCTTCCCTCTCATCTCATCTCTCCCGTAAAACCCTAAACCTACCCCTCTAGTTAATCACACCCCATCTCACCCTCTCTTTCTCTCTCGACCTACCCTCCCCATCTCTGCCAGCAGGCCCCCCGAGCTACCCCTCACTTGCCAAGTCCAACCCTAGACCGAGCATACCCGCCCTCTCCTTTCTCTCTCTTTTCTCTCTCTGACCTGTGGCCTAACCGAGCCTGCCCCTGCCCCTACTCTCTCGCCGACCCCACCTGGCAGCCCTTCCCCAGACCTGCCTGCGCCACCTCCCTGGCCCCATGCCGAGCACGTGAAGGAGGGGTGCAAAAAGGTGGCCGAAGCCACCTTCCCCTTCCCCACGCCATCCTCCTCTCTCCCCATCCTTATCTACTCCCACCTCGCCCCTCTGCCTCTTCCAGATCCCCCAGAGGCCCTGCCTCACCTCCCTTCTCCCTCCCCACCACCATCTACCCCGACACCGACGGCTCCCTCTCGTTGACGTCGATCCAGGCGGCAGGAGCGGTGCTAAGGTTGTCGGTGAAGCCCGTGTAGAGCCGCTGCTTCACCCTGTTCACGGAGCCACGGAGGAGGAGAGCGTCAGGCCGAGGAGCACCAGCGCCGCCGACGAAACCCTAGCTCCGCCAGTGCGTCAGCCTCGCCGTCGATCACGACCGTTCCTGCCCGAACCAGCCACACCGACGCACTCGCGGTAAGCGTCTTTCCCTTCCAGACAACCTCGCCTGCACCGTCGCTTCCTGGCGTCGCCGATCCGTTCGACGAGCACCCTCGGTGCGCCGCCGCCGCGTCTGTCCACCCGATGTCGCGACGCGCAACGCCTATCTAGCCGCCTGCACCCCTTCCTGCAACCACCCCAGCCCTACCGCAGCGGTAGCCGCCTCCGCTAGCGCGCCCGAGGTCACGGGTTCGAGCCCCCGCAGCGCTCTGTCCGCTGTCGCGCGCGTGCCTGGCGACAGCGGGTTCAGAGAAGAGGAACAGGGCCCTGATGCCTTTTTCCATAAAACCCCCCCTCTCTTTTGTTTTCCCTCAACCGCGGTCCAGCCCAGGCCCACAGTCGGTGGATGTGGTCATCTTCTAGATAGGCTCCTCGAGTTTGGGCTTATCAACCCGCGGTCCCATGCCCCCACCTGTCAGTCCCTGGCCCGCTCGCCTCTGTCTCGTGGTCCCCTGTGGCCCTGACCCCACCTGTCGGCCTGTGTGGCTGGTTTATCTCGTGGTGACAGAAGTATCTGCGCGCGCGTGTGTCCCAGTCAACAGCGAGGCCCACCCGTCAGCGTCTAGGGCTAGCTCTGGCGGAGTATAAAAAGTTTGCCTGTTTGTCTGTTTAATAAAAATGTTTCTAGAAAATGTTTAAATTCAAAATTCAAATCCGTTTTAGAATATCTTTTAAAATACAACTCCAAATAATACGAATAATATATGTTTTCAAATCAGAAAAATGTGAGGATTTCAAATATGCCATTCAAATTATTATTTGAACACTTTGAATCTCAAGTTGAATTAAATTACAACAAAATGCCCCTCACCTTAATTAATTAATCACTTTGGTTCTACAACTCCGAATTTAACAAATGATATGTCTAAAATGATCAGCTCGACGAGACCTTTGTGTTTATGCTATCCATGACTTCAATTGCAGCATGCATCATATAAATATATAGTATACAGCAACTAATATGACCATAAAATGTGACCAAAACTCAATAAAAATGTTATTTCTTGTATTCTACACCTCACCCATGCCATGCTACATTATTGCCATGCAACTTGTGCATCATTCATCATGGCATGATTGTTTGCTTGACGCATTTATTCCTATTCTTGTGCACTTTATTTATGTTGGCCCTTGTTTGTTTGGTTCTTCTTCGAATAGACACTGAGCAGGGGATATATCAAGAGAACCAGGAGCACTACCCAGATCCGTCTCTCGCTTCAACTGAGTTGCCAGGCAAGCACTACCACATGCTTGCATACATACAGTACCTATTGCCTCTATCTTATTCTTGCATCATTGAGTCGCGATTGCATTAAACTGAATCCCAAGTATTGCATAGCCTTTACTTTAACCCCACCAAGCTTGTTCCTCCGTCCCATGAGCCATTACTACAGGAGTTGTTTGAGCCATGCGAGTCGTAGAACAGCATGTGTAGGTTATGTGAGAGTCTGATGGATAACGAGGTACCTAAACAACTTAACCTGAGTAGTAATGGGAGAACTAATGAAAGTGGCACCGGTGAGCAATATCTGCTATTTGGTTTTTCCTGCTCACTTGTGTCCCGTAGGACCCCGAGTACTTGAAACCTGTTCCTTGAATATTCGCGCTATCCACATCCGGGAGGCTTGTGGGACCCCCTTGAGCCAGAGCTTGATTCCGTCTTATTTCTTGGGGCCACAAACTAGTTTGAGGTTTTGTTACTATCCTGTACTTATGCCATGCTTTACTGCTTTATTAAGATTGTGCGAGGAGCACACTGTACTGTTTAGGTAAGCGGAGTGTTTTCGCGGTATCGACAATCCCAGTTTTGGGTTCCCAGTCGTTTACAGCCATTGACGCAAACCTTGAGTCCGTCTCGGAGTCAGCTAGCTTCGTTGCGGGTGTACTCCAACGGGTGGCCCCCTGAAATATTTCTGAATCCTGTGATTGCTTTGTCGTGAAGGCCTCGTTGGGTTTTGATTTGGTTTTTCCGAGGTTGATCGAGTGTGTGTTGCTATTTGTGCACCCCTGCAGGGTAAAACTTTCTGAAAGCCGTGTCCGCGGTTATGGACGACTTGGAGCACAGTTTCTCAATCATAGACAAGCATAACTAAAGTACCGCCTTTAACTTGACTAAATAACTGACTAGTAAATAGTGCAACACTCATGGAATGGTTAATAAAACTGCCAACGGATGTGGGGGTTGTTCGTCCGCTTCCTCGTCGGTAAGCGAGGAGGAGGATGGATCTGGTGATATTACTGTTATAACTGTTGTCATTAATTCACGGACATCCGTCTATCTTTGGTTAGGCGGATGGTTAGCGAGAATCTATAGAACTGTTAGGGTTTATCTTTTGCTGCAATTGCGTCACCCCAGGTTGTGTCCCCTTTAGAGGCATAAAGACTTGCTGAGTACCCTTAGGGTCTCACACGATAAATTATTTGGTTCAGATGAACAGGTACACTCGCAGGACGGATACTGGGTGGAGGAGGCTGATGATGTGGGCAACGACCGTTCGGTGTAGAGATTCCGGGAACGGGGATCCGTGAGATCTGTGGGCGGGATGTGCTTATTTCTGGGCATCTTATGCCAATTTGCTTCTTATCCGTACTCGGATCTTGTTTGCCGCTTCCGCCTGATACTCTGATGTGTGATGTATGAGGAAATATCCTAAAATATTATATCTATCTAGGTCATTTGAATCTTGCCGTATGGCGTTGCTATATTTCCTTTCTTTCTAGATGGTATGGCTCTGATGTACTATTGTATGGTGGCTTGCATACATACTCATTTGTGTATGTAGTTGATCCCTTCGCCTGCCGATTACGCCGCCCGTACTTGTCCCGATGATTGGAAATGGTTGGGACGGCCGAGAGGTCTACCCGTGAGTGGCTGTTGGCCCCACCGTACTATTTCAACCATTTCCGCTCATCCAGGCTTGTATCTAGGAGCGTAATTCACCGAGGTAGTTACAATAAGGTCAAAACCACATCTAGCATGACATGATAAAGTCTAAGTCACAGTCAAAACAAGCTCCCTTTTGTACCATTTTAAGCATGAAACTTTCTACTCTTTTCCAACACCAATCAACTTATTTGAAACAACATAGCGAAAGCGGGGATCCAACTAATTTATTCAAGCAAACTAAGCAAGCAAAAACCAAAAACAAAAACTAAGATGCTCCAAGAACAACACAACAATGCATGAAACAATAAAAATAAAGTGTCTAGAAAGAGTCTTGAGATTTTTATTGATGAAGAAGGGGATGCCTTGGGCATCCCCAAGCTTTGATGCTTGTACCTCTTGAATATTTCTTGGGGTTACACGGGGTGTCATTCCCAAGCTTGAGCTTTGTCCATTCTTCATCTCATCACATCATTCTTCCCCTATACTTGAAATTTTCCTTCATACAAAACTTCACACAATCTTCATTAGCAACATTAGTGTATTCAAAATAATAAACCTTATGGTTTTAGTTTCAACACAAGTAAAACTTCCATTAAAACATAAGCTACTGTAGCAATTCTTTTAAAAATCTCAAGTTATCAATAAGAACTCAAAAAGAAACTGATCACGAGGCAAATGCAAATAATGGCAGAAATCTGTCAAAACAGACCAGTAGGTAAAAACCGATTTATTCGAAGACCTTCTGTTGCTCAAATCGAAAAATGTTGAACTAACGAAAGTTAGATAACAACCTGGGGCATTTACTCAGAAAATTACAGAACAATCTGAAATACAGAGATTTTTCACAAATTTTTATAGTGAAGCACAAAAATCTGTTTTGGGACAACAACTCCTCCAAATCTTAC
This sequence comes from Avena sativa, assembly GCA_916181665.1. Lineage (NCBI taxonomy): Eukaryota > Viridiplantae > Streptophyta > Magnoliopsida > Poales > Poaceae > Avena > Avena sativa. The sequence goes on along the minus strand of OV702285.1, from coordinate 141,883,524 downwards.
TTGTCTCTCATTAGAGGTTATTCTTGGCACAAAAATCACACAAAAAGGATAAGGAGAGGTTATTACAGAAGTAGTAACTTCCAATACTCAATAAAACTATTAGGTTATCTTCCAAGAAGTACTTTTCTTTAACGCCTTTAAGTTAGGCATAAGAAGAAAGAATCAAGTGTTTTCAAATGAAGAAGCATAAACATCAAATTTTGCTTTAGAAGGAGGAGAAGGTAACTTATTTCTCCTTATAGGGAAGTGTTCTATACCTTTCTTGAATGCAAATTTATATTTAATGGTGCCTTCTTTCATATCAATAATGGCACCAATAGTTCTAAGAAAAGGTCTTCCCAAAGTAATAGGACAAAAATCATTGCACTCAATATCCAAAACATAGAAATCAACAGGGACATAGGCATTGTTAACCATAATAAGAACATCATTAATACTCCCCATAAGTTTCTTTTTAGCATTATCATCAAGTGGGACATCCAAATAGCAATCTTCCAAAGGTGGCAAATCAAGCATTTCATAAATCTTTCTAGGCATAATAGAGACACTAGAACCAAGATCACATAAAGCTTTGAGATCAAAGTCATTCACTTTCATATTAATGATGGGTTCCCAACCATCTTCTAACTTCCTAGGAATAGAAGCTTTGTGTTTCATTTTTTCTTCCTTAATTTTAATGAGAGCATATGTAATGTGTTTTGTGAAAGCCATATTCATAGCACTAGCATTAGGACTTCTAGCAAGATTTTGTAGGAACATAATCACTTCAGAAATAATGCAGCCACCAAGATCAAATTCAAACTTAGCATCGCATGTAGTAGACTTATTTTTTCCCATAGTTCAAAAAAATTCAGCATTCTTATTGGGTTTAGGCATTGTTGTAGAAGGAATGGGGACTTCTTGTGGTTTGCTAGCATTAGCATTGGTGGTGGTAATAGTACAAATACTATTGTTTCTAGCAATTTCATCTTCTCTTTCCCACTTAGCATGCAATTTAGCTAACAGTCTTACATTTTCATCAATTGTAACTTGTATATCATGAGCAGCAGCAAAGGTATTTTCCATGGTTTCAGGTTTAGTAGCCATTTTATTAATCAAAGAGGATTATGCTTCAGACAAAAATGAAATATTTTTTCTCAACATTCAAAAGCTTTTCCTCCACAGTTTTGTTGAAAGCAATTTGTTTACTAATAAAGTCTTTAAGCATGAATTCAAGTTCAGATGAAGCACTTCTATTGTTGTTGTAGGAATTTCCATAAGCATTACCATTATTGGGAGGATAAGGCCTATAATTATTATTACCAAAATTATTCCTATAGGCATTGTTGCTGAAATTATTATTTATAATGAAGTTCACATCAACTTGATCTTCTTCAGCAACCAAAGAGGCTAAAGGAACATTATTTGGATCAATATGAGCTTTTCCATTAACAAGCATAAACATAATAACATCAATTTTATCACTCAAGGAGGAGGTTTCTTCAACAGAAAATACCTTCTTACCTTGTGGAGCTCTCTTAGTGTGCCATTCAGAATAATTAACCATCGTATTATCAAGGAGCTTTGTTGCAGCACCCAAAGTAATGGTCATAAAGGTACCTCCAGCATCAGAATCCAACAGATTTCTTGAAGAAAAATTTAGTCCTACATAAAAAGTTTAGATAATCGTCCAAGCAGTCAGTACACGAGTGGGACAATTCTTTACCAAAGATTTCACTCTTTCCCAAGCTTGAGCAACATGTTCATTATCAAGTTGTTTAAATTTCATGATTTCACTTCTCATAATTATAATCTTAGCAGGGGATAGTATTTTCCAATAAAAGCATCTTTGCATTTAATCCAAGAATCAATACTATTTCTAGGCAAGGATAGCAACCATTCTTTAGCTTTTCCTCTCAAGGAGAAGGGAAACAATTTGATATTAATAATATCTCCATCTACATCCTTATATTTTTGCATCTCACAAAGTTCAACAAAGTTATTAAGGTGAGCAGCAGCATCATCAGAACTAGCACCTGAAAATTGCTCTTTCATAACAAGATTCAACAAAGCAGGTTTAATTTCATAAAAGGTAGCGTCAGGAGCAGGTGGATCAATGAGTGTGCAAAGGAAATCATTGTTGTTTGTGCTAGTGAAGTCACACAACTTGGTGTTCTCAGCAGTGTTCATTTTTGCAAAAGTAGAGCAAGCCAACAGTAGTAGCAACTAGAGTAGGAACTATTTTTTGTGTGTTTTTTATAAGAAAAAGCAAACCAAACGAAACTAATATTTTTGTTGTAATTTTGGTAAAGAGAAGCAAGCAAAACAAAGCAAAAGGAACTAAGCAAAACAAAAACAAAGTAAAGAGAATGGTTGTGAAAGAATCCTCTTGTAAAGCTGTCCTTAACTCCCCGGCAGCGGCGCGAAAAAATCTTGATGCGGCTCAGTTGACTATAGAGCCTTGTTGGGAAACCCCAAGAGCAAGGTGTGATGAACAGCAATAAGTTTTACCTCAGTTATGAAACCAAGGTTATCAAACCAGTAGGAGCAAGGAAACAACTCCAAGATGTTGCTACCAACTTGGAATCCTGCACAGCATAAACTCAAGACTTTGCCCCAACTTACAGTAAGGTTGTCAATCTCACTAGTTTGCTGAAAACAAAGGATTAAACGTATAGTGTGGAAGGTAATAGTTGCTTGTAAAAAGTAAATGGTAACAGTGGATGATGTATCAATGGTAAAGGTTGGACCGGGGTCCACAGTTCACTAGAGGTGTTCTCCTTAAGAAAGATAACATCCTGGGTGAACAAATTACAGCAGGGCAATTGACAGGTTGAGCAAGCATAACAATGCAAATACTATACATCGTGACTCCTATGAGATTTTATTGGGCATTACAACAATATACATAGACCGTAATCCAACTGAATCTATGACTAATAATCCACCTTCAGGTTATCATCTGAACCCCTTCTAGTATTAAGTTGCAAGCAACGGATAATTGCATTAAGAAATGTGTGTAAAGTAAACAATACAATTGTTCCATGAACAAAAGATTGTTGTTTTCTCCCTAGTAGCAACAGCACATATACAACCTTAGATATTTCTATCACTTCCCCAGATTACTAGAGGCATGAACCTACTATCGAGCATAAATACTCCCTCTTGGAGTCACAAGCATCTACTTGGCCAAGTTAGCTACTAGCAACAGAGAGCATGCAAGATCAAAAATAACACAGACATGATAGAATCAATAATCAATCTGACATAGTACCTCAATATCCATTGGATCCCAGCAAACACAACATGTATGATTACAAATAGATGATCTTGATCATGAACGAAGCTCACAAGATCTAAACATGATAGCACAAAGGAGGAGAAACAACCATCTAGCTACTGTATGGACCCATAGTCCAAGGGTGAACTACTCATGCATCATACCGGAGGATGGCATGGTGATGAAGAAGGCCTTCGGGATGATGCCTCCCCTCCGGTAGGGTGCCGGGAAGAGCTTCAGATCCCCCCCCCCCGATCTAGGGATGATGGTGGCGGTGGCTACATACAGTTTCGTGGAGATCTGATCGGGTGCTTAAGCTTTCTGCATCGGGGGGACTTTATAGGCAAAGAGGCGAGGTAGGAAGGCGCCCGAGGGCCCCACACCATTGGGCGTCACGGGCCCCCTTGGGCCGCGTGGACCTAGGGTGTGGCCACCTCGTGGCCCCCCTTTGGCTTCCCTTAGGTCTCTGTGTTCTCTCCGGTAAAATATTGAATTTGGCTTTTGTCTCGTCCAATTCCGAGAATATTTCCTTACTAGCTTTTCTGAAACCAAAAGCAACAGAAAATAGGAAACTAGCACTACGGCATATTGTTAATAGGTTAGTCCTAGAAAATGTATAAAAATACCTCAAATTGTAGACAAAGCATAGAAAATTTATACTAAACAAGCATGGAACATAAAAAATTATAGATACGTTTATGACGTATCAACCGAGAATGATGTAGATCTTTTAAATAGTGTTAAAAGTTATCTAAACAGCAAATTTTCAATGAAGGACCTAGGAGAAGCGTTTTTAGGATTAACATATTCACTTGAGATTCAAAATTCAAACGTTTCTTTGTTTTACTACAGGACAATGGTGTATGCTTATTTGCTCTTTGCACATTCGCTCTTTTTCTTCTTTATATATATGCTCACACTTTTGTTTAAGTGTTGTGCAAAGGAGATAACCATACATTCCACTTCATGTAGGAATTCAAAGTCTAATGATCTCAATTATCCAATTCCAATTGTATATGAAGCATCTTTATGAAAGGAATATGTCCTGAGAGGCAATAATAAAATTGTTACTATGAATATTCCAAGTATCAGATAGATGTTTATTTTGCATGCTATAATTTTATTAATACGGAAACGTTAACACATGTGTGTTTAATAAACAAATAGAAAGTTCCTAGTTATGCCTCTCTTATAAACTATCTTGTTAATTAACAAGATGATCAAAGGTTTCCTGATCATGGACATTGGATATTGTTAATAACGAGGTTACAACATTATTGGAATGATGTGATGAACATTCATCCAAAGTATAGCATTACGATCAAATTCATTGTGTTTATATTGCTATAACACCATACAAAGTAATCCTAATCCTTAGACCATGAGATCATGTCAATCACTAACACTAGAAGAGTATCTTGATAACATCAAACATCACACCGTAACAAGGTGACTATAAAGATGGGTTCAATACTATGAAGGTGTTATGTAGAGGCTCATAGATTAAGAGTGGGATTTGTCCATCCCAATGACGGATAGATATACTTTGGGACCTCTCGGTGATACCACATTAGTTAGCTTGCAAGCAAGTGATGAGATCACTAGAATGTTATATCACGGGAATAAGAAAAGAATATATGTCGGTAACGAGATCAAACTAGGTATGGCGATATCGATGATCGAATCTCGGACATGTAATATATCACGATACTAAGGGATTAAGTTACTAGCGTATAAGGTTCTCACGATCACAGGAAGTCATCGTTGAATGTGTGGGAGTTACTATGGATCTCCAGGTCCTGCTTCTGATTATTGATCCGAGAGGGGTCTTGATCATGTCCGCATTATTCGTGAACTGTAGGGTGACACACTTAAGAGACATCGACACCATTTGGAACAAACATGTTCTAGACGAAAAGAATTATAAAGCGCATGAATTTATTTCACTAGACACCGGAATTGTTTTGGGTGAAATTGCTGAAATTGTTTCTGCATGTGAAAAAGAATACTAGCAAGGGGTTTTATGTGAATGTTTGTTAATTAATGTAATTGACAAAATTCCTAATAAATAAATAAAAGGAGTTTTATTTAAAGAGAGATTACATTAAATTTGGTGGAAATTTAATGGGATTTTTGAGTGGGATTTTGAGTGGAGAAATGAAGGGTCATTTTTTGAGTGGGAGCTCCACCCACTTGAATGGAGGAATGGGTGGGCATCCCCTATGGTGCCAGCCATGCCCCTTGGGGTGCCCCCTCTCCTCCTATAAAAGGCCCCCTCCCCCTCTCTCATACTCACACCTCCTCGTGAAGGATCTCTCTCCCCCTCTAGTTTATGACCCATGGTCCCGGTGGCTTTTTGTTTGGAAAGAGTTGTTGCTTCCGCTGCATCGCTGGAGCAAGGAGGCAGATGTTGCTCGGTGGCTTGAACATGTGTGAGAGCATGGATTCGCCGCTGATTTGTGGCGCTAGGACTTCTTCTCGATTTTCAGATCGGCAAGCGTTCCTTTACATCATCCACGAGTACAACCTCGTTAAACTTTGTCGGTCTACAAGGGTATGTTCTCTATGGATGTATATCCACCTATTGCTTGTATCTAGTAGATAGATCTTGGTATTGTTCCCCTCGTAAGAATTTTTTGTTTTCTATGTTGCAAACCCTAAAAAGAGGATACGGGAAATCTTATTGGGGTTAAGGTGTGCCGTAACACACCTGCTGTATCCCACATGTTGTTCGCAGACGACTCGCTAATTTTGCTTATGGCTGATATATCAAATGCTTCTACTCTCAACGAAGTGCTCCAAGACTATTGTTCTTCTTCGGGCCAGCTGGTTAGCATGGAAAAGTCCAGCATTTTCTTTAGTCCATGTACACCTGTTGATACCAAGGTGGCTATTTGTTCAGAGCTAAATATATTAACTGAAGCAATTATAGACAAATATCTTGGGCTGTCGCCTATTGTTGGCATGGACAGAACCGATTGCTTCATGCATTTGGTTCTTTATAGGATTATCAAAAGGTGGTTTTAAAGAAAAGTTACTATCTTATGGTGGAAAGGAAGCTTTATTGAAAGGTATTGTGTAGGCTATTCCTGCATATGCAATGTCGGTATTCAAACTCTCTAAACAAGTAATCAAAGGGATAACAGATGTTATGTCCTGATACTGGTGGGGAGATGATGATGATAATAAACATATGCAATGGTTTGCGTGGTGGAAAATGTGTGTTCCAAAAAATAAAGACGGTGTGGGGTTTAGGGATTTTCACAACTTTAATCTTGTAATGTTGTCCAAGCAAGCATGGAGATTGCTATGTGAACCTTAATCCATGTGTGCTCGTGTGTTAAGAGCCAAATATTACCCAATGGGTGAATTTTTAAATGTGGAGTTAAAGAAAGGATCATCATATACTTAGCAAAGTGTGTGGGTTGGGATTCAAACTTTTAAGAAATGTTATATCTGGCATGTTGGAAGTGGAGAGAACATCAATATTTGCGATGATCCATGGATTCCATCTAGTTCAACAAGATTGTGACTCGTCGGGATGGCACTGCTCCTACCAAGGTCTCAAAACTGATTGATTCTAACACAAGGACGTGGAATGAAGAGCTGTTAAGGACCGTGTTCCTGTCGGTTGATGTTGGTAGGATTTTTAGGATTCCTCTTGCTATCGGGTTAATGGAAGACTTTGTGTCCTGGCATTTCACTAAACAAGGTATATTTTCAGTCCGATCGGCCTATTACGTGGAATGGGATTTTCAACATGGCAGGAAACTCATCCATACTAATGGTCAAGGCCCCGTTGATATTAACCTAGTCTAGGGAAAACTATGGTCACCAAGAATCGCTCCCAAAGTCAAGATTTTCTCCTGGAGGATGCTACATGGTATTATTCCTTGTAACAACGTCCTCGCAAATAGATACATCATCCCCAATGGCCAATGTCATGTGTGTGAATTATACTGTGAAGATATATTACATGCTTCCTTTCAGTGTTCGAGAGTTTAGGAAATATGGTCAAATATTGGTTTATTAGATTACATAATCAAGGTGTCACTGATTGATAGATCAGGATCTTCGGTTCTAGAGGAACTTATCCGTGCAAGTGATCGCCCAACACCGAGGCTTGTCGACGTTGATGTCAAGGATCTAATCACTACTACGTGCTGGTATATTTGGTGGTAGTGGAGATTGATATCCCGTGGCGAGAGTGTGTCCTCTCTAGCGCGATCAGCACAAGCTATTATTTCCATTACTGCGAACCATGTACGATCAAGAAAGAAGACTATACAGGAGTGGAAAGACGGCTCGCAAAAACCCAAGGACGGATATTGTAAGTTAAACGTGGAAGCTTCTTTTGTAGCTGATCTTTGTATAGGTGCAACAAGAGCTGTCATTCGATATTCCTATGGTTTGTTTATCGCGGCAAGTAACTGTGGCATTCCAAGCATCCATGATACAGCTATGGCCGAAGCAAGAGCCCTCCGTGATGGACTCCTCTTGGCAGGACATGTTGGTTGTTTAAAGCTGGTGGTGAGCAGCTATTGTCTAGAAGTTATTTAAACAATGTCTAATGGAGGCAATTCTATTGGAGCAGTTATTATTCTTTATGAGGAATGCACTTTTCTTGCCAGGGGTTTTGCTCATGTTGTTTTTGAGCATACCTATAGAGAAAGTAATAGGGTAGTTGATCTTCTTGCTAGTAGGGCGGAGGGACCCCATGCCACTTGGCTAGAGGATCCGCCTGATTTTATTTTTGAGTTACTCTGAAATGATGTAACAGTGTTTGCATAATAATAGGTTTCTGACGCACTCTTTTCCTTCTAGGGTATCCAAGGGGATTGAAAGGTTTTTAATGAGGCGGCATATTTGCTTAATATATAATGATTTTAAAAAAGGCAATATTTTTTAAGTATTTTCTAGTATCGTTGTCGGGGTAACATAAAGTACACCTTAGAGTTGTTTCATCATCGAGTTTGGAGCACAGTTGACCTCTGGTGGTCCGCTCTGCCTCCGGTCGCTTTGGGGCGCTAGAGTCGTGTCGAATCATAGCCTCTTGATGGCGGGGTTCTTCGTTTTGGTTTACACTGTTTTTCTGTATCTTTTTAGAATGCTGAGGCGCTGGCTTTATCCTAAAGTGAATAATGTCCTCCTCGCCATATCCTCGCTTCGGTGATGCGTTTAGCCCTGACAAAGACCGCGTGGATTCGCGTGTATATCCGACCTTCTATGATCTAGTCGATTTCATGTTCGTCGGTGATTACAAGCCAGTCTGTTCAGATCTATATATGTATTTATTAGCGATGGTTGTTGCTCTAGTGCGCTGGTCCTTTAGGATCCTAGCATGTAGAGGTCCCAACCTGATAAGGTAGAGATCCCTGTGTTTACAATGCTAGTCCCTGGATCAATAGCTAGCATCCACAGTTTAAGATGTAATATCAAGAAACAAAGGTCATAGTACAACTTTATAACCAGGAATAAAATAATTCATTACATCTTACATAGCTCATTTGTATATCTCATTACAATGCAGCAGAAATAACTATATAGCATCGAGTCCTTCATCTTCAAAGTGCCACATGCAATCATGTTGGTTGTAGACTTGTAATCCTATTCAACACACTTCACTAACATCAAACAAACCTGCAACATAATAAGTTATAGCCACAAGGGTCAATACATTTGAATTGTATTGGCAAGTTTCACTACTATGTGGAAATAGTTGGAACCTATCAATATATGCATATTTGGTTAAGTAGGGTTTAGTCTCATTTGCAGAAAGCAATAAGGTTTTGTCCTATATTTTCAAAAATAGTTTTGATTTTTAACAATCCTTCTGAACTCCTTAGCAAACTCCAAGTGCTTCTAATCCCTTGTTGACACCATCAAGTTTTACTTTGAGAAATTGGAATGTCGAGATCTTCCATAGCTTCAGGACTTAGTTGCTCAGAGTTGTCCATAACCGGGGACACGGCTAAGTACTTAGAATTTGATCTTCTGCAGAAGTTGTACACTTTACCCACATGACACAATCTCGTCTTGACGCCACCAGTGGCTGCTGGATAAGTACACACCAAATGAAGTACCGGCAGATCGAGAATGTGACAAAGTCTTTCCATAGAAGTCCTCCCAAGACATAATGCTAGCATGTCTACCAGGCACCAATGTAAGGATTTATTTCCAATACATGAATCCAGTTAACCTGAGTAGGTGCCAATGCAAGGGGTCTTCCACTATGTAATTGACTAAGCCAGAGCCCATTTAGCATGTGGCTGTACACGAAAGCCACTGTACGAGAAACATGTTCAATCTCTAAGTCCTTGGGTGGTTTTCTTATAGTGCACATACAAAACATAGACATATAAACATGGTTCCCATTGTTGCCACCTTATCCACAATTGAGTATCCACATTCCACCCAGGTGGTTCATTGAGTACTTGTTTTATTATATAAAACATATATTTTTCCAACACTTCATATAATCATATCATGTATTCCATACCAAGTCTATAGCAAGGCTAAGCATACTACAACTACAATGTTTCCACTAAGGAAGATATAAGGATATCCTAATAGGACATAGCATAACATAGTAATATAGTAGTCCTATCATGCATACTACAAAAATCCACTAAGTGTAATGAAAATAGTAGGACATGGATGATAGTGTCACTTGCCTTTTTAGTAGAGAATTTTGGTTCACTCCTTGATCTTTGCAATAATCACACTCTTCAAATTTCACTACAATTCAAACAAGCAAGCACATATTCAAACTACCATTCAAACAATTCACCACCTAAAATGATAAAAACAAGGCAATGCATGCAAGCATGCAAAAGATTGTTTTATTTGGAAAATTGGTTTCTAATAGGCTGTAAACATTTTTAAAACACCTAAAGGTCATTTATAAATGTGGCAAAATCATTTGAAACTAAGTTAGTGAAAATGGGACATTTAAATCATTTTGTTTTGCTAGAAGTGATTTAAATCAAAGTAATATTTTTTAGTTTTAGCAAAATATATTCTTTAAACACAAATGTTAGTGTTTATGGTTAAAAGGGTTTAATATTAATCCATTTGCAAAAGGTTTCACCTAAATTCCATTTTAAATCAAAACAATATTTTTATTTGCTAGAAATGCCTTTAACAAGCTAATAATTTACTAGGGTTCATCAAATATACTTTTCTAAAATCCTAAAACTTGGTGTTTAAGGTCAGGGAGTTTGAATTCAAACCATTTTCCAAAGTTTTTACTCAAAAAGCATTTTTAAACCACAATCAATATTTTTATTTAACTAGAAATGCTTTTATTCAAAGATTTATTCCCTAGTATCACAAAATATACTTTTAAATCTACAAGTTTGTTATTATGGTCAGTTGGTTCAAAAGAATCCATTTGCCAAATATTTTACCCTAAAAACATTTTTAGAATAAATTTTATACACAAAATAAGCCTAAATATGTTTCTGCAAAAACAACCAATTTTACAGAAGCAAAATATTAAAATAATGGCATGGTTGGAAAGTTTGCATTTTTCTTAATCCATTGATATAAAATTTGAAAAATTTGACCAAGCAGAACAATAGTTATGAATTTTACAAGTTTAAACAATCTAGAATCATTTCTGGAATTTTAATCAAACAGGACAGCCACGTGTCTTAATCTCATTGGACGATACCGCTTCGCTGGGATCGACTGATGCGGTGCGTTGGATCTACTTAAATCGCACGGCACACATCACTTGATACAGGTTTGGTTAAATCTAATCTGAGCCACGCGATTAAGATCTAACGGCTGGAGCATAACGACCAGGAACTGGCGGCGCTCGACGGCAGCGAGCAGCGGCGACGCTCTGTCAGCAACGTTGCCGATGACTTAGGAAGCGTGGGAGAGATAAGGCCGTTACCGAACTCGCCGTGATGAGTAGAAGCTCGAGGTGGTGGCTATTCGTCGAGGGGCGCTCGAGAATAGCGGTGATTGCTCACCGGAGTTGGTCCAGGCGACAGTGTGCTCGGGCTGGTGACGTTGGCGATGCTACGGACCACGCTAAGACAAACAGAGGGTGGCGTAAGATGCGTACGATGTCGGGGATCACACTCGTATCAACTAGAGGAATAGGGGAAGGTCAGAAGATACCGGGGGCGTCGCCGGAGTTGGAGCAGGAGGCGGTGGCGCTCAGGTGTTGTCCTTGTCGACGCTCTAGGGCACGTGCGGCCAAGCGGGTGGCACTGGGAGGTTCAGAAGATGATGGCGAGCAAGCTCGTGCAATTCATAGGGTAGATATGTTCGCCGGGATTGGAGCTGGAGCTCGCCGGAGCAGAGGGGGCTCGAGGTTGAAATTGCATCAACCTGGCGGCTCTCTAGCAACAGGGTGTGAGGGGAAATGGAGAGGGTACATATGCACTTAAATGGGCGAGAACGATGGCGATAATTACTCCCGCTATCAAATGAATTGAAGCTACGATTTCAATGGCAGAAACGATCGGAGGAAAGAGGGGGGCGGGTTTCGCGCGGGGAAGACGATGCCAGCGTGGCACGGGACCGGCGTGTCAGTGAGATGAAAGGGTAGGGTTGTTGGTGAGAAAAACGATTCGCAAGAGGGGGAGGAGTGGGCTGCGCTGCTCGGATTGGTTTGCTGGGCTGGGTCCAATTCTATTTTTTTCTTCCTGATTTAGTTTTCCTTTTTCTATTTTGAATCTCTGTTTTCAAATTCAACTTCATTTGAATTTAGATTTATTTTTCAAACCCTTTTCAAACATCCAGTAGGTTTTATTCTGTTTATTAATGTATTTAAATTTCCATTTTTAGAATATTTCAAACATTCCTTTTATGGTTTATTATATATATTAAAATTGACACTTATCATTATTTAAATAGGATTTTAAATATATTTTCATACTTCTATTTGAATTCCAATTTTTTTACCAAACCCTTTTCAGTAGATTTTATTTATTCAATAGTGCAAACAATTCACTTTGAATTATTATTTAAAATATTTTAATATGATTCAATGTTCATTTAAATTGGGAATTTGTCTTTATTTAAATAAAATTAGATATTAATCAATCCTTAGGATTTTATTTAAATAATCCTTTACTCCTTTTATTATTCAATAATATTTCATTTCATTTATTTGGCCAAGATTTAATTTGGCTTTTAAATATTCCTTATTTCTTTTGTTTCTTTCTTTATCTTATAAAATCCATATCTTTTTATTTAAAGATCCCAAAATTGGTGATTCCAATTTGTATAATTTTATTTATTATTTGTTTATCTTTTTAAATCCCTTTAGGACTCTATTTTCTCAAGATTTGGTATGGATTTAAGATAAGGGCTTTATTAGCTTTGGAAATTAATTCCTTTTGACTTATTAAATTCATAGGTTTTTATCTATGGCTCCAAATTGAGCGAAACCAATTCATATGGTTTTATAATATTTTTATTTATCATTATTGATCATTTACAAATATTTGTTGACAAAAAATTTATATGGATCAAATCCATAGTCTTAGAGAGAGCTTGGAAATGAATTATTCCTTTAGGGTTTTGGTTTAGCTTTTCCAAGTGTTTAAATTTCAAGATACATTATTAATGAATGCATTTCACTTGATTGAAATTTTGTTTGATTCCCTTTTCATTCATAGTTTGTTAAAGATGAGTTTTGATGTTTCCATTTGGAATCAGAAGTTTCTTTTCACCCTAAATTTCAACAATTATTTATTTTGTTTATTTATTTTTCACATTTCAAAATTTGGATAATTTTGGGATGTGACAGGCTACCACCCTTAAAAGAAATCTCGTCCCGAGATTTGGGAAGGCTGGAGGTTACAAGTTGGATTCAAGACAACTAGAGTACTACCATCCTTAAAAGAAAAATTTTGTAGGGTTACATTGATGGTTCACTTGACTATGGGTTCAATGATTGATATCCAAACAAGGAATCCTTATTTGACTCACCTGAGTTAATTACTTCCTGCCATCCACATCATCCAATTCTTCAAGGGTTCCATACATGTCGATGTGGTTCACATTTCTTATCTGGGCCACATTGGAATTGCTTTCATTGGAATTTCTAGCATCCTTTTTCTTTTTCTTCTCAGGACAGTCTGATGCATAGTGTCCAAGTTCCTTACAATTATAGCACTACAACTGGCTAATGTCCTTCTTCCTAGATTTGCCATGTTGGTTCTGTCCAAGGTCATCTCCATTGTCAGTATCATTCCCATTATTATTATCACTTCCATTGTTGTTGTGGTGATCCCTATGATGGGTGTGTTCATTTCCTTCATGCCGATGTGGTCCAGAATCTCTATTGCTCTTTTTGAATGAATGCTTCTTTTGTGATGATCCTGAGTGATACTAGAGGTTATGCTTCCTCTTTCTGTTCTCAACTTGATTCATCTTGTTTTCCAAGATGGTGACTTTATCACAGAGTGATTGATAAGTTGGGACATAGCCAACAGACAGCTGCAGGTTCAACTCATCATTAAGTCCTTCGGGGAATTTATCTTTCCTCTTAGCATCTGTATCAACTTCATCCGGTGCATAGCGTGCCAGATTGTTGAACTCCTCAATGTACTCAGCCACACTGAGGTGACGCTGTTTCAGATTGTGGAACTCCATTTTCTTCAAGTTCATCACTCCGGATGAGATGTGAGCTATACGGAAACCATCCTCAAAAATAGCCCAAGTCACATCCTCAAGGGGAGTGGTGATCTGAAAGTTGTCCCACCATGTTGTTGTTGGTCCTTCGAGCAGATATGCTGCAAACCTAACTTTTTCTTCGTCAGTGCAGCCAACAGTAACTAAGTCCTTGTTCGACGAACGTAACCAGTCAATGGCTACCATTGGATCAGTTGTTCCAGAGAACCTCACAGGCCTCAATTTCACAAATCTAGTGAGCATGTCAAGTGCTGGAGGATTATTCTGATTGTGGTTGTTGTTATTGTTGTTCTGATTCTGGTTCTGCATAAACTGCGTCACCATCGGCGTCAGTTGAGCTTGAGCTGTGATCAACTGCTGCATCTCGGGAGTGATCTTGTTGTTGTTTTGGTTGGGTTGGCACGACGGGGAGTCATCTGTTGGTTTGATAGGGATAAGTAATGATAGATAGGTCTAAAGAAGTTCTAACACACAACCCAAAACAAACAAGTTCAATCAAACAATCAACAAGAAACTAATCACTTAACTGTTGGAGATATGCCCAAGAGGCAATAATAAAGTGGTTATTATCATATCTTCATACTTATGATAAATGTTTACATACCATGCTATAATTGTATTAACAGGAAACATTAATACTTGTGTGATTTGTAAACATAAAAGAGTCCCTAGTAAAGCCTCTTGTTAAACTAGCTTGTTGGTTAATATATGATCATGGTTTCCTGATCATGAACATAGAGATGTTATTAACAACAGGGTCATATCATTAGGAGAATGATGTGATGGACATACTCCTATAGTTAAGCGTAGCATAAAGATCAAGTCATTTAATATAGTTCATTTGTTATAAGCTTTCTGATACATAGTAACCTAATTCCTTTGACCATGAGATCATGTTAATCACCATCACCGGAAGGATGCTTTGATGACATCAAACGCCACACCGTAACTGGGTGGCTATAAAGGTGGCATTGAGTGTTCGAAAAGTATGTGTTGAGGCACATGGATCAAGAGTGGGATTTGTCCATCCATATGACGGATAGATATACTCTGGGCCCTCTCGGTGGAATGTCATCCAATTAGCTTGCAAGCATGTGACTGGCTCACAAGGGATCACATACCACGGGAACGAGAAAAGAGTACTTATCAGTAATGAGGTTGAACTAGGTATGCAGAGATACCGACGATCAAAACCTCGGATAAGTAAAATATCGTGAGACAAAGGGAAATTGGTATCGTATGTAAGTGGTTCATTCGATCACAAAGTAATCGTAGAAATATGTGGGAGCCATATGAATTTCCAGATTCCTCTATTGGTTATTGATCGGAGAAGTGTCTCGATCATGTCCGCATAATTCACGAACCGTAGGGAGACACACTTAAGGATTCGATGTTGTAGAGTAGTTATGGAATGATGAGTAAGAGACCGAATGTTGTTCGGAGTCTCGGATGGGATCCGGGATATCACGAGGAGATCCGGAATGGTCCGGAGAATATGATTCATATAAGGAAAGTCCTGTTTCGGAGATGGGGAATGGTTCTGGTGTTTTCATCGGGAATGTTCTAGAAGGTTCCGGAATGTCCGGCACTCCGAAGGGGAAGGGTACATGAATGTGTCATACCAAGTTGGAATGATTGCATCATGTACTAGGTGTCATCGCTGAACAAAATAAAGGGTTTAATCAAATCCTAGTTTGAAAATTCAAACGCCAATTTGAAAAGTCAAACGGCTATTTTGGGAAGTGGAGGGGAAGTGGGAAACCGAGTTGGGGAGGACTCCCTCCTCCACCGCCGGCCCACTTGGGATCCGAGTTGGGGAGGGATTCCCCTCCCCTTGGCCGGCGCCTCCCTCCTATAAGAGGAGGGGCAGGGCTCCCCTCCTAGCACATAAGTTCCCTACCCCAAAACCCTACCCGGCGCCGCCACCTCCTGCTGCCGCCGCCTAGGGCTCCCCTAGCCGCCGACTTGGGCACCTCCAAGCCCTAGCCGCCGGCCCTAGCACCTCTTCCTCGGTGTGTCTAAACCCTAGATCGTCGAGGGCTCTCTCATAGTCCACCATACTCACTCCGGCTTAAGGCGAAGCCCTGCGAGATCTCCCCTCTACTTCCGGTACCACGCCGTCGTGCTGCCGGAATTGCGAGGAGAGTGCTACAACCTCCGCTGCCTGCTGGAACAAGGGAGAGGAAGGTCTTCATCGAGTACCGAACGTGTGACCGACTGCGGAAGCGCTGCCGGAACGCAGCGCCGGAAGGATCGTCTACGCGATCTTGAGATCGGCAAGTGTACGACTACATCACCCACGAGAATCTGCTCTCGTTAAACGCTTTGGAATCTTCGAGGGTGAGTTCCTCTATCGACTCGTTGCTACAATCTAGTAGATAGATCTTGGCTTGTTTGTGTGCATGCGGTAGAAATTTTTTGTTTTCCATGCTACGAACCCCTACAGTGGTATCAGAGCCGTGTCTATATGTAGATCTGTTGCACGAGTAGAACACAATGGTCATTGTGGGCGTTGATGCTTTTGTAGTCGATTGCTTCTTGTGTACTTTGCATCTTGCGGGATGGTGGGATGAAGCGGCCCGGGATAACCTTACATGACATCGTTCATGAGACTTGCTCCACGCTTGACATGCAACTTGTATTGCATAAGTGGCTTTGCGGGTGCCTGTTTCTCCCAACATAGTTAAGATTCAATTTACAACGGGTGATTGACAATACTAGTATCAATGTTGTGGTTCTTGTTAGTAAGTTAGAACGACACTTATTGAAAGCCCCAAACCACGTAAAACATGCAAAGAAATTTAGAGGCGTCTAACTTTGTTTTGTAGGGGTGTGCTGTGATGTGATATGGCCATGATTGTGATTATATATGATGTATGAAATGTTCCTTATTGTAAGTTGGCAACCGGCAGGAGCCATATGGTTGTCTTTAATTTATGTTAAGACCCGCGTGTCTATTCAAAGTAGTTGTAATGCCGGTGATGATGGAGATCATGTTCGTTCTTGAAGATGGAGATCGGAAACACAAGAAGAAAGGCCATATCATATCACATATTATGAATTGCATGTGATGTTAATCCTTTTATGCATCTTGTATTGCTTAGTTTACGACGGTAGCATTATAAGATGATCCCTCAAGCACACAATTTCAAGTTTTAAAGTGTTCATCCTTAGTAAGCACCGTTGCTAAAGCTCGTTGTTTCGAAGCACCACGTGATGATCGGGTGTGTTAGATTCTGCGAGTGTATACAACGTGAGCAAGCCAGATTTGCTCATGCAGAAGCTAAGGTTTAATCTTGACGAGCCTAGCATGTACAGACATGGTCTCGGAACACGGATCACCGAAAGGTAAAGCATGAGTCATATAGTAGATATGATGAACATGATGATTGTTCGCCATTGAAGCTACATCAACTCTCGTGATGATCGGTTTTGATGTGGTGGATTTGGTTCGTGTGATCACTAAAACAATGTGAGGGATATTATTTTGAGTGGGAGTTCAACGGCAATGTAATTAAAAGTTGAACACTATTTATCATAAATTAAATCAAAGTGAATTTGCATAGTTGTTGTAGTCATTGGCATCCGTTTACCACCTTGCGCTTAGTTATAATTGAGATGATAGAACTATAGAATTCTGGTTTGTTACTTTACGAACTGGTATCGTATTGTTTTGAAGTGTTAATCTAAAGTTTAAAAGTCCCATTGCAAACTTTCAGTAAGTTTCGATTACTCCGTGAAATTTAATAGTTGGTATTAAATCAAGAGTAACAATTCCAGTGTTAGTATATAAGTATCATGTTTATCTTCATGATTCTTGATATTCAAAGGATTGTCTTAATATCAAGGTTATCTAGGATCTGAAAGAGTGGTTTCAGAAACCATGATGTGTGGAAGATATTGTGATATCTGAAACGAAGTTTTGGTTGCAACATGATAGAGTATAATATGGCAAAAGTCATGTTCTCATATTTGATGAGAATTTGCAAAAGGTTGGAGACACTAGTTGTCCTAAACCTCCAAAAGTTTTTGGAGAGCAACATTATACTCGCGATTCACCGTTACAAGCTAAAAGTAGCTTGATCATGGATAATTCCATGATAAGGGTGAATATTTGATGTAGGTAAAATGTTTACTACACCAAGAGATTACTAAAGAATGGAATTTGAAAGCACACCAAACATTTGATGATGGTGATCTACTTCAAAGTGCAAGTCCAAAGACATTTGTATTTAATTATGCATGCTTTGGACTATGTGTCATATGTATGACTCCACTATTGATGTTGATAGATTCTTTCAAACAGAAAATAAATACTGAAAGAGAATCTCATAAATATATGGCAGAAAAGAAAAGACTAGAATTATTCAGTTTAAGTATATAGATGATATACATGTTATGGCTATATTCTTTGCTTATTAAACAATGTGGTTCTTAAGTATTTGATACTGAATTTGTTGGTGTGAATCGTCATACGAAACAACACAATTCATGAACTACAATGGCCTAAGTAACTAGCAAAAGAATATGTGATGATGTTCATCGAGAACAAATAAAGGGTTATTGTGTTGCTCGTTAAACATCAAAGCTTGCCTTCAAGATTTGTTTTATCAGGTATTATGAGAACAAAAGGGTTGTTCAAATAATTGCCGTAATCCATAAAAGATGGATGATTCACAAATCTCGTTGGAGAAATCACATCCATAAAACTAGTGCTAAAAATGTCAAAAGACAAATTGATTGAAAGATCGCTTAGGAAGTGACATCGCCATTTAAATTATATTGGAAAGAAAACATGAAGAAACTCCATGTGTATGGAATTTTGGAGTCTTTTGATTTTTGATCAAATGACGCTTGTGAAACTTTCCTAGAGATAATTAAAACTTCGTTCATAGGCCAAAAGGGAACGAATGACTAGCTTATTGGAACTTGTACATATTGTTGTACGAAGTCCATTATGTGTAGTCAAGAGCGATGGATTTCAACTTCATATGCTTTCTCCAAAAATTTGAGTGAATATATGAATATTTACTTAATAAGGATGAAGTATGAAACATTTGAAAAGTTCAAAGACTTTCAAGATGAAGTGCAAAATCATTGTAACAAGAATATAAATAGTTTATGATAAGATCATAAAGGAAGATATTTGAGTTACAAGTTTAGCATAATACCTAAGATTTAAGGAATCGTTCCATGGATTTGAATTTTTCCCGAAACACCATAAGAGTATGGAGCGTTCGAGATATGTAATTAAACCTTGTTTGACATGGTAAGATCGAAGGTGTAAATCATAAAACTGCCATTATATTTTAAAGATTAAAAGCTATAGAGACTACCGTTTTTCCACTGAAAAGAGCTCCATCATAATCCGTTGAAATGACACCATATAAAGTTATGGTTTGGGATAAAACCCAAGTTGTCCTTTCTTAAACATTGGTATGCTATGCATAAGAAAGATGTTTGCAACCAAAGTCGTATGAACCTGTCTTTGTATGTTATTTCGAATAACTGTTAAGTAATCCTCCATAACATCGGAGACAAAAGTGTTTGTCACTTAGAACGTCAAGTTTCTTTGAGAAGGAATTTTTCGTGAAAAGATAAGTAGGAGGACAATAGAACTTTGATAAAGTTAAAAGAACCTTAGCTATATGTGCAAAGTTGCACAGCGCCGAAAAGTGTTCGGAGGCAGCAACAATGCTCATGGCTCACGTGCTTCAAAGGTTGTGGTTACGAAGGTCAAAGTTTCTATTGAACCAAGTAGGTCGAGTAAGCAATCAAATACCAAGATTTGAGGGTTGAATCATTATTTGAGAATAATGAACGTACTACATGCAAAGAAGCGATGATGGGCCCTGACTCTGTAAAATGGCTTGAAGCCATAAAACCCGTGATAGTTCCATACACGAGAAATCAAGTTTTGAACTTGAAGGACCCTCGAGAAAGGTGTAAGACCTTACAGTTGTGTTTGGATCTATAAAGAAATAGACATGGATGTTTCGCATCTATGAAATGGTCGACATGTTGGGAAAGAGTTCACAACAATGTTCAAAGGTTGACTATGACAAGATTTGATCTTTCATAGCGATATTTAGTCTAGACGGATTAATGTAGCAACCACGACATATAATTTTGTTATGTGTTGGATAAACAAAACAAGTTCTTCTAATAGAAGGGTTACCTAGGACGTGTGCATGACATGGTCCAAAGGGTTTTGTTAATTCAAAGGATGCTAAATGCATATGCAAACTTCAATGGTTGAAGTAAGCATTGCGGAGTTGGAATCTTCACTATGATGAAACTGTTAAAGGAGTTTGAATTCGTCGGAGACGATGAAGATGCTTGCATTTGCAAGAAATTAAGTGGGAGCGCTAAGACATGTTTCTAATACATTATGTGGAAGACATATTGTTGATTGGAAATGATGTATCTTTTATTAACACATATTAAGAATTTCATCCCGATGAAAGACTTAGGCAAAACCCAAATATTTGCATCAATAGATGCTAATATGGTTGTGCCAAAAGTACATAGATGATATATTGAATGAGTTCAATATAGAAACTACAAGAAAGGTTCTTGTCGCACAGAAAGGATTGAATGAGTTCAATATTGATGATATATTCAAGTGTATTGACACTTGGTAAGTGAAACAAAGATTCAAGTATAGATTGATACTTGATGTATGAAATCACAAAGAGTATTTATATCAATCATACTGTGATATGTACAAATCCAGATATGTCCTATGCTCTAAATGTTATGAGCATATACCAGAATGATTCATAAGATGATCATTGGACAATAGTAAGGATATTCTTATGATCTTTTGGAAGAACTAAGAGTATATTATTTGTAGAAGGGACAAATAGATGGTTAGTTCATTGTAAAAGTACTACATTGATACTAGTTTTGTCACAAAGTACAAATTAAGTTTATCTCAATCTGAACTAAGGGTGGCACAATGTAATGGAAAGTAAGTTCCATAATGGATTTGGATGAGTTCCAAAGTTAAGACATTGTGACAGATACTACAACAAAAGGCTGAGTATATGACTGCTATTATAGCAGCTAAAGAGGGCATTTGTGTCAAGTAGTTTGTTATCAAACTAGGTGTAGTTCACAGCGGGATAATACTATGGAGATATATTGTACGACAATATTATCAACATGTTTTAACCCCAAAGAACTAAAGGTCTCACCAAAGGACCAAAATTATACAAAGCCATCTCATTAGAGAATGAGTGATGCGTAGAGACGCAAAGACATGCAATTACACACGGACCTGGAAGTGTCAGATCCAGAGATCAGTTGACCACTAGCGATCGTGTACATACAACACCGGAAATCCATAGGTGTTGAATACACAAAGGTTTGAAACTAGATTATTGACTCTAGTGCAAGTGGGAGACTGTTGGAAATATGCCCAAGAGGCAATAATAAAGTGGTTATTATCATATCTTCGTACTTATGATAAATGTTTACATACCATGCTATAATTGTATTAACAGGAAACATTAATACTTGTGTGATTTGTAAACATAAAAGAGTCCCTAGTAAATCCTCTTGTTAAACTAGCTTGTTGGTTAATATATGATCATGGTTTCCTGATCATGAACATAGAGATGTTATTAACAACAGGGTCATATCATTAGGAGAATGATGTGATGGACATACTCCTATAGTTAAGCGTAGCATAAAGATCAAGTCATTTAATATAGTTCATTTGCTATAAGCTTTCTGATACATAGTAACCTAATTCCTTCGACCATGAGATCATGTTAATCACCATCACCGGAAGGATGCTTTGATGACATCAAACGCCACACCGTAACTGGGTGGCTATAAAGGTGGCATTGAGTGTTCTGAAAGTATGTGTTGAGGCACATGGATCAAGAGTGGGATTTGTCCATCCATATGACGGATAGATATACTCTGGGCCCTCTCGGTGGAATGTCATCCAATTAGCTTGCAAGCATGTGACTGGCTCACAAGGGATCACATACCACGGGAACGAGAAAAGAGTACTTATCAGTAACGAGGTTGAACTAGGTATGCAGAGATACCGACGATCAAAACCTCGGATAAGTAAAATATCGTGAGACAAAGGGAAATTGGTATCGTATGTAAGTGGTTCATTCGATCGCAAAGTAATCGTAGAAATATGTGGGAGCCATATGAATTTCCAGATTCCTCTATTGGTTATTGATCGGAGAAGTGTCTCGATCATGTCCGCATAATTCACGAACCGTAGGGAGACACACTTAAGGATTCGATGTTGTAGAGTAGTTATGGAATGATGAGTAAGAGACTGAATGTTGTTTGGAGTCTCGGATGGGATCCGGGATATCACGAGGAGATCCGAATGGTCCGGAGAATAAGATTCATATAAGGAAAGTCCTGTTTCGGAGTTGGGGAATGGTTCCGGTGTTTTCATCGGGAATGTTCTAGAAGGTTCCGGAATGTCCGGCACTCCGAAGGGGAAGGGTACATGAATGTGTCATACCAAGTTGGAATGATTGCATCATGTACTAGGTGTCATCGCTGAACAAAATAAAGGGTTTAATCAAATCCTAGTTTGAAAAGTCAAACGCCAATTTGAAAAGTCAAACGGCTATTTTGGGAAGTGGAGGGGAAGTGGGAAACCGAGTTGGGGAGGAGTCCCTCCTCCACCGCCGGCCCACTTGGGATCCGAGTTGGGGAGGGATTCCCCTCCCCTTGGCCGGCGCCTCCCTCCTATAAGAGGAGGGGCAGGGCTCCCCTCCTAGCACATAAGTTCCCTACCCCAAAACCCTAGCCCGGCGCCGCCACCTCCTGCTGCCGCCGCCGCCTAGGGCTCCCCTAGCCGCCGACTTGGGCACCTCCAAGCCCTAGCCGCCGGCCCTAGCACCTCTTCCTCGGTGTTTCTAAACCCTAGATCGCCGAGGGCTCTCTCATAGTCCACCATACTCGCTCCGGCTTAAGGCGAAGCCCTGCGAGATCTCCCCTCTACTTCCGGTACCACGCCGTCGTGCTGCCGGAATTGCGAGGAGAGTGCTACAACCTCCGCTGCCTGCTGGAACAAGGGAGAGGAAGGTCTTCATCGAGTACCGAACGTGTGACCGACTGCGGAAGCGCTACCGGAACGCAGCGCCGGAAGGATCGTCTACGCAATCTTGAGATCGGCAAGTGTACGACTACATCACCCACGAGAATCTGCTCTCGTTAACCGCTTTGGAATCTTCGAGGGTGATTTCCTCTATCGACTCGTTGATACAATCTAGTGTGTGCATGCGGTAGAATTTTTTTGTTTTCCATGCTACGAACCCCTACATTAACAACTTATGAGTTTAACTCATGAGTTGAAGGAAACAACAAGTTTTCTTGAAATATTCAACCTAGTATAGTCATACCTCATAGGTCAATATGATCCATACACTAACATGATATCCATGTCTTAGATAGCTGGTAGGCAATCTAATGTCTCTGGGTTCTCCTTTGTGGTCCTTAGTGATGTCCAAGGTGAAGTCCTTGCTGAAACTAAAGTTGAAGTCATTGGTCATGGTGGTGGCTTTATCCATCAAGTTGAAAAGGAAGAGATGTAGAATCAAAACCAAAAGGTTGAGGAAAGGGTTTACAAGATTGTTTGTAAATAAGTTTTGGAACAAATACAACTCCTATTTTTCTAAGGGGTTTTGTCCAATCCTAGGGTTACAATCCTACAGGCAACACAGTGTTCTGATACCATCTGTAGAGGTCCCAACCTAATAAGGTAGAGATCCCTGTGTTTACAATGCTAGTCCCTGGATCAATAGCTAGCATCCACAGTTTAAGATGTAATATCAAGAAACAAAGGTCATAGTACAACTTTATAACCAGGAAAAAAATAATTCATTACATCTTACATAGCTCATTTGGCTATCTCATTACAATGCAGCATAAATAACTATATAGCATGGAGTCCTTCATCTTCAAAGTGCCACAGGCAATCATGTTGGTTGTAGACTTGTAATCCTATTCAACACACTTCACTAACATCAAACAAACCTGCAACATAATAAGTTATAGCCACAAGGGTCAATACATTTGAATTGTATTGGCAAGTTTCACTACTATGTGGAAATAGTTGGAACCTATCAATATATGCATATTTGGTTAAGTAGGGTTTAGTCTCATTTGCAGAAAGCAATAAGGTTTTGTCCTATCTTTTCAAAAATAGTTTTGATTTTTAACAATCTTTCTGAACTCCTTAGCAAACTCCAAGTGCTTCTAATCCCTTGTTGACACCATCAAGTTTTACTTTGAGAAATTGGTATGTCGAGATCTTCCATAGCTTCAGGACTTAGTTGCTCAGAGTTGTCCGTAACCGGGGACACGGCTAAGTACTTAGAATTTGATCTTCTGCAGAAGTTGTACACTTTACCCACATGACACAATCTCGTCTTGACGCCACCAGTGGCTGCTGGATAAGTACACACCAAATGAAGTACCGGCAGATCGAGAATGTGACAAAGTCTTTCCATAGAAGTCCTCCCAAGACATAATGCTAGCATGTCTACCAGGCACCAATGTAAGGATTTATTTCCAATACATGAATCCAGTTAACCTGAGTAGGTGCCAATGCAAGGGGTCTTCCACTATGTAATTGACTAAGCCAGAGCCCATTTAGCATGTGGCTGTACACGAAAGCCACTGCACGAGAAACATGTTCAATCTCTAAGTCCTTGGGTGGTTTTCTTCTAGTGCACATACAAAACATAGACATATAAACATGGTTCCCTTTGTTGCCACCTTATCCACAATTGAGTATCCACATTCCACCCAGGTGGTTCATTGAGTACTTGTTTTATTATATAAAACATATATTTTTCCAACACTTCATATAATCATATCATGTATTCCATCCTAAGTCTATAGTAAGGCTAAGCATACTACAACTACAATGTTTCCACTAAGGAAGATATAAGGATATCCTAATAGGACATAGCATAGCATAGTAATATAGTAGTCCTATCATGCATACTACAAAAATCCACTAAGTGTAATGAAAATAGTAGGACATGGATGATAGTGTCACTTGCCTTTTTAGTAGAGAATTTTGGTTAACTCCTTGATCTTTGCAATAATCACACTCTTCAAATTTCACTACAATTCAATCAAGCAAGCACATATTCAAACTACCATTCAAACAATTCACCACCTAAAATGATAAAAACAAGGCAATGCATGCAAGCATGCAAAAGATTGTTTTATTTGTAAAATTGGTTTATAATAGGCTATAAACATTTTTAAAACACCTAAAGGTCATTTATAAATGTGGCAAAATCATTTGAAACTAAGTTACTGAAAATAGGACATTTAAATCATTTTGTTTTGCTAGAAGTGATTTAAATCAAAGTAATATTTTGTAGTTTTAGCCAAATATATTCTTTAAACACAAATGTTAGTGTTTATGGTTAAAGAGTTTAATATTAATCCATTTGCAAAAGGTTTCACCTAAATTCCATTTCTAAATCAAAACAATATTTTTATTTGCTAGAAATACCTTTAACAAGCTAGTAATTTACTAGGGTTCATCAAATATATTTTTCTAAAATCCTAAAACTTGGTGTTTAAGGTCAGGGAGTTTGAATTCAAACCATATTCCAAAGGTTTTACTCAAAAAGCATTTTTAAACCATAATCAATATTTTTATTTAACTAGAAATGCTTTTATTCAAAGATTTATACCCTAGTATCACAAAATATACTTTTAAATCTTCAAGTTGGTTCTTATGGTCAGTAGGTTCAAAAAAATCCATTTGCCAAAGATTTTACCCTAAAAACATTTTTAGAATAAATTTTATACACAAAATAAGCCTAAATATGTTTCTGCAAAAACAACCAATTTTACAGAAGCAAAATATTAAACTAATGGCATGGTTGGAAAGTTTGCATTTTTCTGAATCCATTGATATAAAATTTGCAAAATTTTGCCAAGCAGAACAATAGTTATGAATTTTACAAGTTTAAACAATCTAGAATCATTTCTGGAATTTTAATCAAACAGGACAGCCACGTGTCTTAATCTCATTGGACGATACCGCTTCGCTGGGATCGACTGATGAGATGCGTTGGATCTAATTTCGCACGGCACATAGTTCTTGATACTGGTTCGATTAAATCTAATCTGAGCCACTCGATTAAGATCTAACGGCTAGAGCATAGGGACCAGGAACTAGCGGCGCTCGAGGGCAGCGCGCGGCGGCGATGCTCTGTCAGTGACGTTGCCGACGACTTAGGAAGCGTGGGAGAGAGAGGAGGCCATTACCGAACTCGCCGTGATGAGGAGAAGCTCGAGGTGGTGGCTGTTCGTCGAGGGGCGCTCGGGAATAGCGGCGATTGCTCACCGGAGTTGGTCCAGGCGATGGTGTGCTCGGGCTGGTGACGTTAGCGACACTATGGACCGCGCTAAGACAAACATAGGGTGGCGTTAGATGCGTACGATGTCGGGTATCACACTCGTATCAACTAGAGGAATAGGGGAAGGTCAGAAGCTACCGGGGGCGTCGCCGGAGTTGGAGCAGGAGGCGGTGGCGCTCAGGTGTTGTCCTTGCCGACGCTCTAGGGAACGCGCGGCACTGGGAGGTGCAGGAGATGATGGCAAGCAAGCTCGTGCAAGTCAGGAGGTAAGAGGGTAGCTGTTATCGCCATATTCTGGCCAAAGGAGGAGTTGGGCCGTGGTCAAGATGGGCTTAGAAGATACGTATATGCAACGTGTTGTTGAATCGGCCTCGTGTGTTGATTTGGGCTAAATTGCCCATGTATCTTATATTGTAATATATTCCGTTTAGATTTAGGTAAGAGATAGAGTTGTAGAGTTATTCCAAAGACAGAAAGTCTCCGGACTATAAATATGTACCTAAGGTTATCGAGAAAAGGAGGACAATCACGTTCACGACAAACACAATCTCGGCGCATCGCCACCCCTTGTTTCTAGGGTTTTTTCTCGGGTAAGTGCCATGCTGCCTAGATCGCATCTTGCGATCTAGGCAGTATCTACTTATGCGTTATCTAGTGTTACTCGTACTGAAGCCTTGTTGATGGCGAGTAACACTATTATCATAGATTTGTTTGGATTAGCATCAGTACTTTTCGCTATGATCGTTTAGTTATGCTACCTCTAGCTATCTCGCCGCCGTTGCACCTTTTCCCGGGTGTAAGTGTGGCATCTTGCTTGATCTTTATTTAAGTCGATTTGATCTGTTATAGTTGTGCCTTGTTCTCCAAGGTTTAGTTTGATATCCACATGATCAGGCCTTGCAAACGGGTTGAACGATCCAGTAGTATGTAAGATATGGTTTACCAATCCCAGAGGGGGTGTTCCGGGAATTGACGTTACGTTGGTTTTTAGGCCTTCTCTAGGATTAGTTTTCTATTATCTTTTGTATCTACTAGGCTCAATTACGTGTAGGATGTTCCAGTCATGTAGTGAAAACATTAAACTGTCGTAGATCGATTTAACCTGTATTGATGAAGCAAAACCCCATGTTATAATAGATCTAATGCAGAACCATGGGATAATCGGCTCTGGGAGCCGATTCACAGGGAAACCTGGGAGCCGGTCACGGCTCGAATTTTACGTATACTTGTTTACCATGCAGGAAACCAATCGAAGCAATCCTTCACCTTCCTGACCAGGTATAGGTCAGGTGGCACGCCCTCGAACCAAGCCAGGACGTGTGCCGGAGTTTTGCGGGCCGTTGCCCGAGGGACCAGGGCCCACCAGCAGTCCTGGGAGCCTCCCGGCTCTTCGTGTTGCCCATCGCTGCTCGCCGGTGGGTTTTGGTAGGCAACACATTCTGGCACGCCCGGTGGGACACTTAAAACAACGTCTACATCAACATCCGACGCTGCGATGGACAACAGACCGGTCACGTACGATGAGCTGCCTGAGGAGCACAAGGCGAAGTATGATGACGTCAAAGCTCTCTTCGAAGCCGATCTCATCGGCTCTTTTGAGAGGACTCGTAAGCATGGCATCAGGTGGAAAGGGTTCTCACCCGAGGGTGCTCTTGATGAGGTGGATCTGTCTGTTCCTTCAGAGGAGCGCACCAGAGCTCCGCGCCAGGAAGTCAACTACATGGTGGCTCATTCTCTTCACCGCCATTCTGAGAGCTTGGTAAACGCTTTCGAGCGGATCGCAGTTCGCGTAGTTCAGGATATCGCGAAACATCAGTACTCTCCGTCGGGGCCTACTCTGGGGACTCACCAGGGAGAAAGACCACTCCAGGCCAGGCCACCGCTGCCATTCACACTTGCAGCTCCAGAGCCACCAGGGGCACCGGCGTACGTCGTCTACAAGGTCGGAGGCGACCCTGGCGATTGCCAATTCCTGTGTGAACCACCTAAAGAAATCCCACATGGATACGTGTGCACCTACGTGCCAGACTGCAACAGCTTGACGCGCACGAACCAGGTTGCAACCGCAGGGAGTGCTGGGGCAGGAGTTTCTGGAGCAGGGGCTTCGGGAGCAGGTGTTTCTGGAGCAGGAATCTCTAGGATGGACACCGACAAACAGGCGTGGCTAGCCAAGTATGCCACTGGAACGAGTCATGAGAATCTAGCCCCTGCAGCCCAAACAACGGAGCAAATCCGTACCATCTTGAGAGACCAGTTCGGCTTCGTGCCGAAGAGAAGGACAATCGGCTATTCAAAGCCGTACCCCAACGAGTTTGATCTGATCCCGCTGCCACCCAAGTATCGGCTCCCTGAGTTCTCGAGATTTAGCGGGTCAGAAGGGTCGAGCTCGATCGAGCACGTGAGCCGATACCTGGCACAGCTAGGCATGATATCAGCATCAGATCAGTTGCGCGTAAGGTTCTTTGCGCAATCTTTGACAGGACCAGCTTTTGGGTGGTACACCTCGCTACCACCTGATTCGATCCAGACCTGGAAGCAACTGGAAGAGCAGTTCCACATTCAGTACCATTCAGAAGCCACCGAGGCTGGCATTGCAGACCTGGCACAGGTGCGGCAAAAGCGAGGAGAAACGGTAGCCGAGTACATCCAACACTTCAGGACTGTCAAGAACCGATGTTACTCAGCTCGTTTAACTGAGAAGGAAGCAGTCGAGCTGGCAGCGTTGGGTCTCGCAGCACCCATCAAAGATCTGGCTTTCCAAGTAGAGTACAACTCGTTGGCGCACATGTCCCAGAAGCTGACGATGTATGAGCAGCGCCACCCTGAGTTATACCAGGACAAGTTCAAACGTCCGATAGGCCTGGTCGATACAGAAGAAGAAGACCCCGCGCAAGACCAGGAGGTGGCCGTGGCTGAATGGGCTCGGGGGGCAGACCCCGTAACCTGCAAATGGGTGAAACAACAAGGGCCTGTAAAAGGGTTCGACTTCGATGTGAGCAAAGCTGAGCAAATATTCGATTTACTGCTGAAAGAAAAGCAGCTGAAGTTACCTGAAGGCCACAAAATCCCTACGGCTCAAGAGATGAACGGAAGGCCGTACTGCAAGTGGCATCACTCGTTCACCCACACCACCAATGACTGCAAAGAGCTACGTCGCCAGATCCAAACAGCGATAGAGCAGGGCCGCCTCATCCTGGGGCAATTCGCCATGAAAGTAGACACCAACCCGTTCCCCGGCGTCAACATGGTAGAACACAGCCACTCCACGAGGCGCCAGTTGGACTTCTCGTTCGATGTCAACATGGCAGGAACAGGGTACCACCATGGCACGTACAGGGAGGAAGGCGGTCGCTCTCACGGCAGAGTAAGAGAGGAGGCTGGTCCACGCGACCGGCCCAGCTACGACAACAGGCGGTACTTAACTGAGGAACAAGTAAAAAGTGTGCGATATCAGAAACCACATTCCACGCATCTCCTTAATAAGTATGAGCGTCAGTATGACCAACGTCGCCGACGCGACGGAGAAGATGAAGGATGTGAGCACCTCGCTTGGGGACCGTCAAAAGAAAAAGAAGGCGCAGACAAGCATTGGGATTGTCCGTTCTTCAAGTATTGCTGGGACGCGGGAATGAGCCGATTGCCTACGATCGATAACTGCCCCGAATGCGGACAGCAGAAGGAGGACACGGAGCCGGTGTCAGTGTTTAAGCGCCTAGGGCCTCTCCCGCCTCAGAGCCGACGCAGGGAGTCGTCTCGAGCACAAGGTCTCAAGGAGCCAATGGATGACAAAGAGAAAGACAGGTATCACCGTCCAAGGTGGTGTCCCGACGGACTCAGACATACCCAAAAGCGTAGAGTGCAGCGGCTGCGTAACTTGGAGGAAGCCGAAGTGCAGTATCTCCACGCTCTAAAGAAAGCACGGCCCGATCTGGCCGTTAAAATTAGGCAGACCTTGGAAACGGAAGATCACCCGAAAAGGAAAGAGTGGCGCCCCAAACCAGTAAAAGCCGATGCAAAGACATCGGCTGGCACAAACATGGTATTCATACTTCCGTCAGAGTTCTGCGCGCCACGAACCAACGAGCTACCAGTGGCACAGTTCGACTGCGGCCCACGGCCAGTTATCTTTGAGAAGCCACGTGAAAAGGGTTACAAACATCTGAAAGCACTGTACCTACGAGGTTACATCAATGGGCAACCTGTCAGCAAGATGTTAGTGGACACCGGAGCGGCAGTCAACATAATGCCATACTCCATGCTACGGCGTTTGGGACGCTCCACTGCAGATCTAATCAAAACAAACGTCACTTTAAGCGACTTCAACGGCCAGACTTCAGAAATGCAAGGCGTACTAAACGTGGACCTGACCGTGGGCAGAAAAACAATCCCTACGTCATTCTTCGTCGTGGACAGCAAAAGCACCTACGCTGTCTTGCTAGGGAGAGATTGGATCCATGCCAACTGCTGCATTCCATCCACGATGCACCAGTGCCTAATACAGTGGGATGGAGATGAGGTGGAGGTCATTCATGCAGACGATTCCGTCGAGGTCTCCATTGCTGGCATGAACGTCTGGGAAGCAGAAGACCAAGAGCCGATCTCTGGAATCAGTCTAGACGGCTGTGAACGCATTGAGGCTACAAAAAACGGGGTGAGGCTGGTCTTATCCACCGGCCTGACAGAGTAGCAAAGCCCACGATGGTACATGGTACGGCCGATCCCTGCGATCGGCCACAAAAAACAAAAAGCAGCAACCTTGCGACGAGCAGATCATGCAGTCGTAGCAGGGAGATTCCCAGCCATTATAAAACCATAAGGTGTAAACCGTCCTTGACTAATACAATCAAAAAGGGGGCCGATTCAGGCAATCGGCCCAAGTTATTTTTGTTAACCTCACCTACTGTTTGCCCTGTGCTTAGCATCGATTTGACAGGTGACGGAAAGCTAGGATATGGATTTACATCTGCTGATGAACTAGAAGAGATTGACATCGGTCCTAGGGATAAGCCAAGACCAACATTTATCAGCAAGAAGTTGGATCCGAATCTGCGGGGTCCGATGATAGCTTTGTTGAAAGAATATCTGGATTGCTTTGCCTGGGATTATACAGAGATGCCTGGGCTAGACAGGAGCATCATCGAGCATCGACTCCCACTTAAAAAAGGATTTCGGCCATTCCAGCAGCGAGCACGACAGATGAAGGCCGAAATTTTGAAAGAAGTCAAGAAGGAGATCGAGAAAATGTTGGCAGCCGATTTAATCAGGCCATGCAGGTATGCTGAGTGGATTTCTAGTATCGTACCTGTAGAGAAAAAGGATGGCCGCTGGCGTGTTGCCATAGATTTTCGGGATCTCAATAGAGCTACCCCGAAAGATGAATATCCGATGCCAGTAGCAGAGACGTTAATCAACGCAGCTGCCGGTCATAAAATCTTGAGCTTCATGGATGGCAATGCCGGTTACAATCAAATTTTTATGGCTCCGGAAGATATACACAAGACTGCATTCAGAGTCCCAGGTTCGGTGGGGTTGTTTGAATATGTAGTCATGACGTTTGGACTGAAGAACGCCGGCGCCACATACCAAAGAGCCATGAATTACATCTTCCATGACCTGATCGGCAAGCTGGTGGAAATTTATATCGATGACGTAGTGGTCAAGTCAGCCTCAGTACAAGGACACTTGGATGATCTGCGACACGTCTTGGACCGAACAAGAAAATTCGGGCTACGGATGAATCCAAAGAAGTGTGCCTTCGGTGTGACGGCCGGTCAGTTCTTGGGCTTCTTGGTCCATGAACGAGGAATTGAGATCGGCCTGAAAAGTCAGGAGGCAGTGCGAACAATGAAGCCACCTACCACGAAGAAAGAACTGCAGTCTCTCATCGGCAAGATCAACTTCGTCAGAAGATTCATCTCCAATCTGTCAGGAAGGATAGAGCCGTTCATGGGACTTGTAAAGATTAAATCTGATGAAGAGTTCAGCTGGGGGGCAGAACAACAACGAGCCTTCGACGAGATCAAAGAATATCTGACGAAGCCGCCAGTATTGGTTCCGCCCCAGCCGGATAGGCCATTCTACATTTACTTGTCAGTAGCGGACACGTCCACCGCCTCAGTGGTGGTGCAAGTTTATGACGGGCTGGAGCGAGTGGTATTTTACATCAGCAGAAGGATGCTGGATGCAGAAACGAGGTACTCTGAGATCGACAAGTTGTGCCTCTGCCTGTTTTTCACCTGCACCAAGCTGCGCCACATTTTGCTATCAGCAGAGATTGTCATCGTCTGCAAATCAGACGTTATAAAGCACATGCTGTCGGCTCCTATGTTGAAAGGCCGACTGGGCAAATGGATGTTTGCATTATCGGAGTTTGACATCCGGTATCAACCCGCGAAAGCAGTTAAGGGGCAGGCATTGGCCGACCTTATCGCTGAAAGGATCAACACCAATATAGCAGCACTGTCCATACGAGCGTGGGCTATGTTCTTCGACGGATCGGTTTGTGACGATGGGTGCGGCATCGGCATGCTACTCGTGTCACCCCGGGGGGCAACATTTTCCTTCTCTATCAGGTTGTCAGCCCCTCGCACCAACAACGTCGCTGAGTATGAGGCGATACGCAAGGGAATGGAGTTGCTCATCGAAGCTGGAGCGGAAGCAGTGGAAATTTTTGGAGACTCCAAGCTGGTGATTTCTCAACTCACGGAGGAATACAAGTGTGAGAGCGAGTCGCTATTCCCATTATGGATGCAATGCCGTGAGCTGATGGCACAGTTCCGATACATAAACTTCACCTGGATCCCACGATCGCAGAATACCGAGGCCAATGATCTTGCACAAATGGCGTCAGGCTACAAGGACGCGGCAGAGGGAGCCGATGTTCAGGTGCAATTCCTGGACGCAGACGACTGGAGAGCCGATATCTTCAATTACTTGAAGGATTCGGCTCGGGGGGCACCTAAACGGATAAGATACAAGGCCATGAAGTATGTGCTCATTGGGGACGACATGTTTTACAGGACTCTAGAGGGGTTATTGCTCAAATGTCTGGGGACAGCTGAGGCCAATCGGCTCCTACACGAGGTACACGAAGGCGCTTGTGGAACTCACCAATCGGCTCACAAGATGAAGTGGTTGATCAGGCGATCAGGGTTTTATTGGCCTACCATGCTCGAGGACTGTTTTAAGTATTACAAAGGGTGTGAAGCATGTCAGAGATTTGGAAAAATTCAGATGGTACCCGCGTCAGCAATGAACCCCATCATCAAGCCTTGGCAATTCCGAGGTTGGGGCATGGATATGATCGGCAAGATCAATCCTCCGTCAAGCAAAGGCCACATGTGGATTTTGGCCATCACGGATTATTTCACCAAGTGGGTGGAAGCCGTCCCTATGAAGTCAGTAAGTTCAAAGGACGTCGTCAATTTTGTGAAAGAACACGTCATTCATAGGTTTGGGATTCCCCAGACTATCACGACCGATGGAGGTTCGGTCTTCACTTCTCACGAGTTCAGAGAGTTCTGCGAGGACACAGGGATCAAGCTGATGCGATCATCTCCGTACTATGCTCAAGCAAATGGGCAAGCTAAAGCGTCCAACCAGAGCCTTATCAAGCTGATCAAGAGGAAAATCGATGAGAACCCTAGGCGTTGGCACGAGGTTTTATCAGAAGCTTTATGGACTTACCGCATGTCATGTCATGGGGCAATAAAAACCTCGCCGTACCATCTAGTCTATGGACAAGAAGCCGTATTGCCTTGGGAAATTACGGCTGGATCGAGACGTGTCACTTTTCAGAACGATCTAACGACTGAAGAATATGCAGCCTTGATGAGTGACAGCGTTGAAGATTTGACTGAGCTTAGGCTGTGGTCGCCTGAGAAAATCAAAGAGAACAAGGCCAAAGTAGCTCGTGCATACAACAAGAAGGTGAGGCCTAAGGAGTTCCATGTTGGCGATCTGGTATGGGAAGCGGTGTTGCCATTAGGGACTAAGGATGCAGCATATGGTAAATGGTCTCCAAATTGGCACGGGCCATACAGGGTAGATCAAGTTTTAGGAGGGAACGCGTACATGCTGGAGGAGCTGGATGGCGTGAAATTCCCAGTGGCTGTCAACGGTCAGCATCTCAAGAAATATTTCCCAAGCATGTGGGATGATGGACAGTGAGATATGGGGGCCGATACACGAAATCGGCCAATAAAAAACTTATTATTATATATTTCCCAAGCACGTGGGATGATGGACAGCGAGATATGGGGGCCGATACATGAAATCGGCCAATAGAAGTATACAGCCGATGCACAGTCATCGACTTTAGAGGTTCAAAACTGTTACAAGCAGACGCCAGTTTACATAAACGAGCTACTGAAGAAATGCCTCGAAGGCTTGGAGGGCGTCAGCACGGACACGGTCCACCTCGGCGATCTCGGCTTCGTCATCTTCATCCTTGCCCGTCACCAACTGCTTGTTCAGGGCACGTATTTCTGCCAGATCGGTCTTCAGTTCGGCTTTGAGGCTCTCTGCTTCATCTTGGGAACGGGCGATGGATGCTTCTTTGTCACAAATGAGTTGTTTTGTCACCCGGACCTTTTCTTCAAGATCTTCCAGCTCCTTTTTCAGAGATGCGAGCTCGGTGGTACTGACAGAGGTGTCAGTTTTGGCATCAAGGGACGCCTTTTTCTCATTGAGCTGCTGACATCTGTCGGCAATATTCGCCTTCAGCGGGAGTTGGGCACGGCGCAGGTTGATCCTTTCACGAGCTAGCTTCACCCTTGACCCGAAGAAGGACAAAGTTACGACGGGCCAAAGCTTCACCTGCAATGTTACTGGGAGTTGGTCTTGGATTTCAGCAAGAACGCCCTTCACCTCTTCAGAACCCTCGATCAGCTCCTCGATCGGGGAAGACAGTAAGGCTCTAAGTCGTTGGAATTGAGGTAGAACAGCCCTGGCTTGTGGTTCATCGGTGGCAACAGAGGGAGTTGGATCGATGGAGTCAGGATCAAAGGTCAGCAAGCCTGAAATGTCACCACCCTGGTAGCCCGAAAAGGCGTCAGTGTGCGTCCAATAGGGAAGAATAAAGCCGACAGAGGTTAACATACCTCTCCTAAGACCGAGGGGGTAGCAGACGGCGAGGCGATCGGTTTGTGTGTGGTTGCTGGGGGCGTTACCAAAGTGGTAACCATTTCATCTGCATTTTCGGGGATTGCCAGGTCTGGTTTGGCTAAAGGCGTCGGCGCGGCCCCTACCTTCCCACCAGAAGCCTCAGTTGTCTGCATGAAAGGTGTTTAACCGATGAAAATGATGGTGAACTGGCAGACAAAAGGGAGTAAGGGGCAAGAGCATAAAGGATGATGATTTTTCGAAACCTCTTGGCTCGATGAAGAAGCTTATAGTCCTTTACGAGCTCTCTTGGGACCCACAGCTGGCCCGGCCTCGACTGGTGCTCGGGGGGCAGCAGGTTCAGGAACCGACCTTTTCCTGGAAGCCGATGGTGGCACATCTGGCTGGCTCGGGGTGATGGTCCTCTCAGAATCCGTTGGGCTCGATTCTCCCTCATTGGGTTGTGTGTCCTCGTGGGATGTTTCTTCGACGGAAGCCTGCAAAAGAAGGAAGGCCGTTAGACACAAGAACATCAGCAAGAATGAAAAAAAATGAGAAGAAACGGCCAAGACATGGATCAGCCTACATGCGAGCTTTCTGGAGAAGGGCTCCGGTGTCTCAAGGTCTTCCTGGCAGCTACATTCCTCGTCGTCGTTCTTATCTTGGTGGGAACTCGAGGGGCAGCTGGTGTTGAAGTTCCTTGCTTCTTAGAAGCCGATTGAGGTGTTATCGGCTGTTTCTGCATTATTACCTTTTTCAAAGGCGGCGAGTTTTTGCAGAAAAGAACCACAGGAGCTGGCGGAAAGAACTCAAAAGGGGAGCCATCGCTGTGTGTGGGTTCAGGGCCATCTTGTTGCTGCAAAGGGAGAAATTG
This sequence comes from Avena sativa, assembly GCA_916181665.1. Taxonomy (NCBI): domain Eukaryota; kingdom Viridiplantae; phylum Streptophyta; class Magnoliopsida; order Poales; family Poaceae; genus Avena; species Avena sativa. The sequence goes on along the minus strand of OV702285.1, from coordinate 141,847,253 downwards.
GGTTAGTAAAAGAGTCATTTATGAGCTGCGTTAAGAAAATGTATAAGCAGTGGTACCTGTTCCACGGGGATGTCATAATCGGCATCAAGGTGTTTCAGCAACGGCCCCAGAGCTTTCCTGAAAGTGTGGGTTTTCCACATCGACCACCAGTCCTCGAAGCCATCAATTGATGAAGCAAAGGTGAGGTCATTTGGAATGGGGATGGTCAGAGCATCAAAGAAGGAGTAACACCTCTGACTGGTAAGAGGATCAGGCAGGTCGGCCCTGCACTCCGTAAGATGATGGAGAAAGAGATGGGGATGTACTTGCCCAAGGCCAAATTGCCGGGCCACTATGACCGGCTGGTAGAATTCATACCCAGGCTTGATGATTCTGTTGGATGTACTCATACCAACTGGAAGGAAACAGGGTCGGATCACAATGGAAAAGAGTTGCCGGGTGCTGGTGTCATCGGCAAAGTTATCTAGCCTGAAGGAGAGTGGATTTTCGAAATGTTCAGACTCTTCCATGTAAGGGAAGAAAGTAGGATTGTCCAGACCTTGAAAGAAAGTGCTGAAACACTTGGCTGCTTCCCGAGGGGATAGTTTGCTGCCTGGCAGCCTATACAAAGCTTGGCCATAACTAGTGCATCGGATCTGCTTCCCCTTGACATCTGGAAAGGTGCAGCTCGCCAAAAGGGGGAAGTCTGGGATATGATTCTGAAAGTACAGCTGAGCCCATAGTTGAATGAACCACCAAGGACCACCTGTTTTGACTGCTATGCCTGAGAACAGCTTGGCAGACATCAACTGAAGATATCGATAGACCTCTCCAAGGAATAGTTTGCCGATGCCAAGTTGAGTACCTTTGGCCAGTTCGTGGGCTAGGGAGAGATAGTTCTTGGTTGGAGCAAGAGAAGGGCCACAGAATATGAAATGCTCTAGCCAGAAGTTGAGAAAGGCTGTATGTTCTTTCTCTGAGACAGGGCCCTTTGTTTTCATATGGCGTTGGAGGTAGGCACCCCAGTTTGTGCAGTCTGTTTTAGAAGACAGTTTGTAGGGGACTTTGGTCAGTTTAAAAGCAGAGGGGCTGGGTGATGTGACATCCAGGCCGGTGATCATCACCACGTCTAGCAGGGTTGGTGACATAGGGCCACGACCGAACATAAAGCAGTTCAGAGCGTCAGACCAGAAGTAGCCGATGGTTTTCAGGAGGTTCTCGTGTTTCTCAAGAGGAGACAATGATAAATGCAAGGCATCGGCTATTCCCGTGGTTTCCCATTGGGATTGGTAAGCTCTAGCTACTCTACTGAACCAAGAGACCCAGTGTTCAGGGGGGTTAGGCCAGGCTCGTAGACAGTCGGCCCAAGAGTTCAGATCTAGGTCTTGGCTTACGAAGGGGATTCTATTGGCTTCGCAAGAAATCAGATGAGCAGGGCTAGATTGTGTGCGAGGGCCAAGACAGAGGGAGTTTGGGAGAGACGGATGCGGCAGCAGAATGTCTGAAACCTAGAAAATTTAATGGTGGAATAAGGCATTAATTCAGGTGTTCGCCATTAAGTCTACCATCGTGTTCAGACTACGAGGAGTAGGCGTACCTTCAGACCGGAGACCTCTGGTTTGGTGTTGGACGATTCCGCCATCTAGTTCGCCGGCGGAGATGGATCTGTGCAGTTGGGGATCGAGGGTTTTTTGTCGCTGTGAGCTCGATCTGGTCAGTGGGCGATTGAAGATCTAGGTCGCCTTTTTTGAAGAAGGTCGCAGGTTACCGTTTGAGACTGAAAAGCATCCGCTTAGGTTTGCCTAAATATGCGACCAAGTTTTGACCTTGTCAACGTTTTTGGGAAAGCCGATGTCCATCGGCTCTTTAAGTTTTGACTTAGTTAACGGAATGAGTGCGGTAAAAGCCGATACAGCATTATCGGCTTCTGGAGCATCGACCTATTTTGGCTATCGGCAAAATTGGGACGAAAGAAGGCAATCTTCGAGAAACAGATTTTCATTCATTCATTCAAAAGCTGATTGCTTACAAAAGGGGTGATTGATTACAAAAGGGGGCTTACTACTACTATTACTACTGGTTCCTAATCTAGAGGCCGAGGTCGTCGTCGCTGTCGTCGCCGTCGTCCTGTTCGCTGTCCTCAGCACTGCTACCGGCGTCGTCTTCGCTGCTGCTGCTGAAGATGCCAGCGGGGGCCTCCTCATCCTCGTCGTCGTCTTCGGTGTCCTCGCTGGACCCGGCGCGGAAGTACCTCACCGGCTGGTACTCGTCGGAGGAGTTATCCTCCTCCGCTTCCTCCTCCTCGTCGGAGGAGTCGACGCCGTCCCAGGACATGGCGTCGTCGGTGCTGTCCGCCTCCAGTTCCCCATCAGCGAGGAACTGCAGATCTTCCTCGCCGTCAGTCAAGGACGCGTCGTCCTCCGACCAAGCGGCGAAGTCCCAATCCCTCTCGTCCCACCATTGTGGGGCGAGAGTGTGGTACGCCGCCGTCGGCGGGTGTTCTGGCGTCGGCTCTCGGTCGCTCATTGAGTTGGAGGCTTGGGAGGACAGGCCAGATGAACCGGAGGAGGCCATGGCGGAGAAAGAGGGTTTTTCGGCGGAGGAGGAGGAAGGGTTTTTTTTGGCTACTGGAGGAAGATGGGGACTGCGAACTGTTTAGGTGAATTTAAATAAGGGGAATAGTATGAAGAGGTTCAATGCTATAGCAGTTTCCCAGAAAGCACTGCCGAAATTGTCAGATCATGCACTGCGAAGAAGTTGAGAAGACAGGGCATCATGATGAAGGGGTAGCGTGACGATTCTGTTCTGCAACGCATTCTGACGACGCGTAACCCGATACAGAAAAAAAAAGAGGAGAAGGGAAAAAACGGAGTGGTTTTGGAATTATTATTACCAAAACCAGGGGGGCATGTGTTATCGCCATATTCTGGCCAAAGGAGGAGTTGGGCCGTGGTCAAGATGGGCTTAGAAGATACGTATATGCAACGTGTTGTTGAATCGGCCTCGTGTGTTGATTTGGGCTAAATTGCCCGTGTATCTTATATTGTAATAGATTCCGTTTAGATTTAGGTAAGAGATAGAGTTGTAGAGTTATTCCAAAGACAGAAAGTCTCCGGACTATAAATATGTACCTAAGGTTATCGAGAAAAGGAGGACAATCACGTTCACGACAAACACAATCTCGGCGCATCGCCACCCCTTGTTTCTAGGGTTTTTTCTCGGGTAAGTGCCATGCTGCCTAGATCGCATCTTGCGATCTAGGCAGTATCTACTTATGCGTTATCTAGTGTTACTCGTACTGAAGCCTTGTTGATGGCGAGTAACACTATTATCATAGATTTGTTTGGATTAGCATCAGTACTTTTCGCTATGATCGTTTAGTTATGCTACCTCTAGCTATCTCGCCGTCGTTGCACCTTTTCCCGGGTGTAAGGGTGGCATCTTGCTTGATCTTTATTTAAGTCGATTTGATCTGTTATAGTTGTGCCTTGTTCTCCAAGGTTTAGTTTGATATCCACATGATCAGGCCTTGCAAACGGGTTGAACGATCCAGTAGTATGTAAGATATGGTTTACCAATCCCAGAGGGGGTGTTCCGGGAATTGACGTTACGTTGGTTTTTAGGCCTTCTCTAGGATTAGTTTTCTATTATCTTTTGTATCTACTAGGCTCAATTACGTGTAGGATGTTCCAGTCATGTAGTGAAAACATTAAACTGTCGTAGATCGATTTAACCTGTATTGATGAAGCAAAACCCCATGTTATAATAGATCTAATGCAGAACCATGGGATAATCGGCTCTGGGAGCCGATTCACAGGGAAACCTGGGAGCCGGTCACGGCTCGAATTTTACGTATACTTGTTTACCATGCAGGAAACCAATCGAAGCAATCCTTCACCTTCCTGACCAGGTATAGGTCAGGTGGCACGCCCTCGAACCAAGCCAGGACGTGTGCCGGAGTTTTGCGGGCCGTTGCCCGAGGGACCAGGGCCCACCAGCAGTCCTGGGAGCCTCCCGGCTCTTCGTGTTGCCCGTCGCTGCTCGCCAGTGGGTTTTGGTAGGCAACAGTAGCTGTGTCCGCCGGGATTGGAGCTGGAGATCGCCGGAGCAGAGGGGGTTCGAGGTTGAAATTGTAGCAGACTGGCGGCTCTCTGGCAACGGGGTGTGAGGGGAAATGAGAGGGGACATAGGCGCTTAAATGGGAGAGAACGCTGGCGAGAATTACTCCCGCTATCAAACGAATTGACGCTGCGATTTCAATGGCAAAAACGGTCGGAGGAAAGAGGGGGGGTGGGTTTCGTGCGGGGAAGACGATGCCAGCGTGGTGCAGGACCGGCGTGTCAGTGAGATGAGAGGGTAGGGCTGTTGGTGAGAAAAAGATTCGCGAGAGGGGGGAGTGGGCTGCGCTGCTGGGCCTGGTTTGCTGGGCTGGGTCCAATTCTATTTTTTTCTTCCTGGTTTCTTTTTCCTTTTTCTATTTTGAATTTCTGTGTTCAAATTCAACATTCATTTGAATTCAGATTTATTTTTCAAACCCTTTTCAAACTTTCAGTACATTTTATTCTGTTTATTAATGTATTTAAATTTCCATTTTTAGAATATTTCAAACATTCCTTTTATGGTTTATTATATATTTTAAAATAGACACTTGTCATTATTTACATAGGATTTTAAATATATTTTCAAACTTCTATTTGAATTCCAATTTTTTACCAAACCCTTTTCAGTAGATTTTATTTATTCAATAGTGCAAATAATTCACTTTCAATTATTATTTAAAATATTTTAATATGATTCAATGTTCATTTAAATTGGGAATTTGTCTTTATTTCAATAAATTGGATATTAATCAATCCTTAGGATTTTATTTAAATAATCCATTACTCCTTTTATTATTCAATAATCTTTCATTTCATTTATTTGGCCAAGATTTAATTTGGCTTTTAAATATTCCTTATTTCTTTTGTTTCTTTCTTTATCTTATAAAATCCATATCTTTTTATTTAAAGATCCCAAAATTGGTAATTCCAATTTGTATAATTGTATTTATTATTTGTTTATCTTTTTAAACCCCTTTAGGACTTTATTTGCTCAAGATTTGGTATGGATTTAAGATAATGGCTTTATTAGCTTTGGAAATTAATTCCTTTTGACTTATTAAATTCATAAGTTTTTATCTATGGCTACAAATTGAGTGAAACCAATTCCTATGGTTTTATAATATTATTATTTATCATTCTTGATCATTTATAAATATTTTTTGACAATTTTTTTATATGGATCAAATCCATAGTCTTAGAGAGATATTGGAAAAGAATTATTCCTTTAGGGTTTTAGGGTTTTGGTTTAGCTTTTCCAAGTGTTCAAATTTCAAGATACATTATTAATGAATGCACTTCACTTGATTAAAATTTTGTTTGATTCCCTTTTCACTCACAGTTTGTTCAGGATGAGTTTTGATGTTTCCATTTGGAATCAAAAGTTTCTTTTCACCCTAAATTTCAACAATTATTTATTCTGTTTATTTATTTTTCACATTTCAAAATTTGGAAAATTTTGGGATGTGACATAGCATAACGACTTCCCGCATGTCCAAGCTGAAAGGATCGTATGGGCACCTAGAGGGGGGGTGAATAGGTGCTACTTCAAATTTTCTTCTTTTTCAAATTAAGGTTTGACAAGAAAGGTAAATTCTCTAGATAATGCAACTAAGGTGAATTTACCTATATGACGAACATGCACTAGCTAACACAACACTAAGCAAGAACAAGTAAGTAAAGTGCGGTAAAGGATAGAAGTAACCAAAGTGGTGGACGCGGAGACACAAGGATTTGTTTCCTGTAGTTCCTCCCTTTTGAGGGGAAGTACGTCTACATTTGGAGAGGGGGTGGTATCAAACCACCTAAGCCACGAAAGGCCTCCCTTGTTCTCCGATGAACCTCACCCCAACGAGATCGATCCACCTTCCACTATATCGGCAACCTTCACGGTGGAAGCCGTCACCTTTACAAGTTTGGGGCACACATCCACAACTTAATTGGAGGCTCCCAAATACAAGAAAGATGTCAAGACTATCAAATACAAGCTTGTAAGAACCAAATCTAGAACTAGGGTTTCCAAGAAAACACTAGAGTAAGGGGCCCTCAAGTGAATGAGGGGGAAATAAAGATCTCTTTTGGTGAAGTAGTAGATCAAGGCCTCCTCCTTTGATTCTCCAAAGATCAAGGACTTTGGATGGTGGAGTGAAGAGATCTTGGCGATTTGGTGGCTCAAATGGAGGTATTAGTCTTTAATGCAAACGAGCAGCTTGTCCCAAGGTAGGTGGAGGGGTATTTATACCCCCTGAAGAAATCTGGCCATTGGAGCATTAAATGCACCGGTACTACCGGTACTCAAGCGGTAGTACCGGTTGCAAGCGATACTACCGGCCAAGTACCAGACCAAGTACCAGAGGTGGCATCACTTGGTCGACCCAGCGCCAGACCTGCCCGGTACTGTCGTGCGGTACTACCCCCAAGCGGTAGTACCGGTCACAAGACGCGGTACTACCGGTCAGGGCGGTAGTACCGGTCCCAAGTACCGGTTGGTACTGGGCGAGAGGGGAAGGGCTGGTCCTTCCTCAGGGCTGCCCGGTACAGCCGAGCGGTACTACCGTGTCCAAGCGGTAGTACCGCTTGCCACAAGCGGTACTACCGGTTGGAGCGGTAGTGCCGCTCCGCGGTACCGGGTGGTACTGAGAAAAGACTAGACCTTCCCACCTTGCTCTGATGCAACCGGTACTAGGAGCGGTAGTACCGGTGCCAAGCGGTAGTACCGGTCGTTTTTCTGGTACTACCGGTTGGCACATAGACTTTGGCCAGGGCAAATGTGGGCAAGGCAATATTTGTGCCACAATCTAGAAAACCTGGGATACACTTAATGCACGATTAAAATGATAAGTGTGTTGTTATCAAACATCAAAATCACAAGGATAGGAAATGCTCTTTAAATCTCCCAGTTTTTGGTGTTTGATGATAACACACTTTTGCAAGATGATTTTATGAATATACTCATGGCATTGGTAAAATAGAGACGGGGCTCCCCCTGGATGAGTAGAATCAAACCTCCCCCTCTATTTTACAAACCCAACACAAGTGCACAAATATAGATACTAGCATTTGAAACCATACCTTTGCATAATAACTTGTGATGAGAAATATATTGACAATGGATAACGCATATCATCACAAGATGGATCCATGACATAACCCACATAGTCTCAACAATCTTAGCACAAGTGGTTCCCAAATAGTTAGTACATAGAGTTCACACATAAAATAGAAGTTCACACATAAATAGGAGGAAATCAAAGTTCACAAGCAATAAAAAGATCAAAATAAGAACGAGCTTGTGACTTCCCATGCAACACCTGTGCCTAAGGTGCAATTTCTCCCCCTTTGGCATCAAGATGCCAAAAAGGGACAAGTGCAAGACTAACGTCCCGACAGTCAATCCTCCTCATCATCATCAAAGTCCTCCTCATAGGGGGGTGGAGCGCAGTGCGAGGAAGAGACATCAACATCCCAATGGCTGTGCTGGGAGATCCATTGGTCTTCAGGGGTGGTGTTGGTCTCGGACCCCTCGGAGATGGTCAATCCTTGAACTGCCATGATGTCCTTCTGCCGAGCACAAGCTTTCTTGGCATACACATGAGCCTCATACATGCACTTTTGGTTGTCAACTTGGAAGCAGAAAATCTTCTTGAGCTTGGCCTCCATCCTCTTGCCCCAAGAGGGCTTGGCATTCTTGCGACGGTAGACAACATAATCTGTGTCACGACCACTGCCAGCATCCTCAGAGTCATCCTCTTCATCCTCCTCCTCCACGACACGGGGCTTAGCATGATTCTTGATCTTGAGTGCCTTGGGCCGGTGCACAATGATAGGACGAGTGGATAGGGTCCTAGCAATGGGAGGGAACTTGGAAACAATAAGAGCCATGATGTAGGGAGCAAATGGAGGAACCCTCCGAGAGTGAGCAGCAGCAACCATCTCATTCCATATATAATCCATCACATCAAGAGCGGTGCCTGAGTCGCGGTTGAGGAAGGTGTTGAACAACAAATCAACAGAAAAACCATGAATCTCATCTTTGTTGCTCATACGAGGAGCAACAGTCTCGCGGAAGATGCGGTGGAGAATATCATATGTGGGGAGAAGATCCTTGATCTTGCCAGCAACCCCGCGGCCCTGGATATATAGAGGTGCAAGGACATCCTTCTTGGAGGGGTGATCGCGCAAGTGGCAGCGGAAACCACAAGGAGTGTCACGGACACGATCTTCATACCCCAGAATTGCAGCAAACTCAGCAAGAGAAGCTTCCTTGATTGCACCTTGAGTCATCCAAGTGATCTTCCGGGTGCTGCCAATGTGGAAATGAGCAGTGGCATAAAACTGAGCAATGAGGAGAGGCTCGTAGTCATACTGGAACTCCATGATAGGGAACAAGCCAAGGTTAGAGCAGATTTCCTTAGCTTCAGCAAAATAATCAAGGTTCTTGTTGATGTGTTCCATATCAATCCTTAGCTGAGGCACAACCATCTGGATATTTGTCATAAGGACCTCATGATAGACGCGCTCTTGGAAGTCATTGAAAAACAGACTGTCTTCCTTGCTCTCGTCACGATTGCGGGCATACGCATTATCAATCCTCAGAGAGCGGAACTCAGAATCAGAAATGTCAGACAGTTTCCTTGGCCCTAGTGGCCCTGAGCTGCAACTCTTGGTGCGCCCCGAGGAAGGGGGCGATAAGGGGGAGCGCTGCCACGCCCAGCAGAGCGCTTGGTGACCCCGTCACGACCCCCACGGCCACCTCGAGTAGCAGTCAACTTAGAACGACGTCTAGGCTGAGGCATAACTTCATCCTCGGACTCCGTCTCTTCCTCAACAATCTCACGGTTTGCTTTGGAGCGCTTACGCGCACCCCTAGAACCACCTGCATCTGTGAAAGCAAGAGGGAGAATAGCACGGGGGGTAAGGGAAAAAGAACCAACAATGAACAAAGAAGAATCCATGGTTTAGTAAACATGTTGAGGGCAGTTGGGACCGGTACTACCAAAACTGGCAACCGGTAGTACCGCTTACAAGCGGTAGTACCGGAAAATTTTCTGGTACTACCGGTCGAGCGGTACAGGCACATCAACGGTATAGTACGGTCTAAAAGTGGCCTCACCAATCTATAAAACATCGATTCTACTAAGTAACAAGGAATGTATGGCAGTACAACCTCACAACACGTCAATTTCTTCACAAATCTAAGCAAGATCTAGATCCAATGAGGAAATTAAAAGTGGGAGAGAGGGGGAGGTTGTACCGGGATCCATGGCGGTGGAGAAGGAGTGGGAGCCCGCAAGGAGTCCGAATCCAAGTGGGATCCGGGGAGAGGAGGGCGCGGTAAGGATCCGATGGCATCACGGGCTCCGGCGGCGGTGGTATGCGTGGAGGGTGGGGAGAAGAATAGAGCACTGAAGGGTGCCTTCCCACGCGTGACCATTATATACCAGAAAACACCGACCGGTAGTACCGGTTCATCAAGCGGTAGTACCGCTCGCAAGCGGTAGTACCGGTTGACAAACCGGTAGTACCGGGCATACGGGCGGTAGTACCGCGCCTGGAGTAGTTTCCAGGATATGGCCTGGGAACCACCCAGGTCCAGTAGTACCGCCCCTAATCCGGTAGTATCGGTCCCACCTAATTCCGTAGCCTAGGTTCAAGGAAGGGTTCTTGTGCGGAATGGATGAGGTTTTTTCGAGGGAGTAGATAGGCTTGGGTTGAGATAGTCAAACTGTGTGAAGCACATGCACTCTAAAAAAAGGGAAAAACATATGAAGAGCCAACCGAGAGTGCATGACTTTAGAACCAACAACAACTTGAAAATGACAAACATGAGTAAGCACCAACCTCTCGAGTGAGAGAGGGCGGTGGCCTAGGCCACCATATTTGAGTATACTCGGCTTGGCACCACGAAGATATATCTTGGGTCCATTACCGAAACTCATCATTTAAGCTCACATATCACAAAATGATATTAAGAGGAATGATTTTGATTGCTTTGGGCATAATGGGGGAGGGATAGTCCAGTCAATTAGGACCGCACTCCCCCTATATCCATGCCTACACCTAAACCAAATACGGGTCAAAACATAGGTGAGAATGCAAGATAATCAAGTCAAGCTCCTTGAATCTATGATATTTAGTTCATTCCTCAAGTAGCAAAACCTTGCTTCATCAAGTGGCTTCGTGAAGATATCAGCAAGTTGGTCTTTGGTTGACACATATGATAGATTAATATCACCTCGAGCAACATGATCTCTAATGAAGTGATGGCGAATCTCAATATGCTTTGTCCTTGTGTGATCCACCGGATTGTAGGCAATCTTGCTGGCACTTTCATTGTCACATAGAAGAGGCACTTTGTCACAATGGACACCGTATTCCTTTAAAGTTTGCCTCATCCATATCAATTGGGTGCAAGCACTAGTAGCTGCCACATACTCGGCTTCGGCGGTGGAGAGAGATATACAATTTTGCTTCTTAGAAGACCAACATACCAAGGAATTGGCAACCCCTAGATGTTGATTTTCTATCATCCTTATCACCTGCCCAATCCGAATCCGTGTATCCACAAAGAGCAAATGTTGACCCTTGAGGATACCAAAGACCATAAAATGGGGTATGAACTAAATATCGAAAGATTCTCTTGACCGCCATCAAATGGATTTGCTTGATATATTGCACACACACCTACACTCAACACAATATCGGGTCTAGATGCACAAAGGTTGTCGTGGGAATGACCACGGCAGACGCTGCAATCGGCAGCGAGTAGTAGAACGAAGGGCAAGGGCGGCCAGCCATCTGCGGTGCGAGATGAGGGCGGAGACACAGGGTTTTACCCAGGTTCGGCCCCCCGGAGGGTAAAGACCTACTCCTGCTAGATTGTATTGTGATGGAGGTACAATGGGGCGAGCTCGAGGGCTAGGCGGCGAGTCGCTTGGGTGGATGATGGAACGTATCTTCTACACGCCCTGTAGGGAGGTTTATATAGACTCACCCTCCCCTAGGGTTTACATATCTCAACCGAATCAGTTAAGGTTTCGGTACTTGTTTAACCTAATCCGACCTGGCCTATCTACTCTCCTGGGCCTTCGGCTTCCAGTCACTTGGATCCACGCCAGGTCTTGATCCAGTCGCCATCCTGCAGGTCCACTCGCCAGTTCCTGGGCCAGTCGGAAACGTCTTGCTGGGTATACCCCGGTAGGCATATCCCCATCAGTAGTCCCCGAGGCCGTCGTCGATTGGGCGCAGGTGGTTGCTGGCAGTCGGAGCATACGGGCCCAATGCGGACACCCAGTCGAATCGGTGGCGGGCACCTGAATAAAGGAAAAAACTAGTCATTCTGGTCGCAGCTCGGCGAACATGTCGGCGAAATATTTAGTCACTGTTGAAGTGATCAGGTCGACGAGTCGAATGCATGAAGTTGGACCGTCAGACGCAGTCAAAACTAGCCGTTGGAGTAATCCAACGGTAACTTTTGGCGTAATCACCGCGTAGTAACGGCTCCCTGATTTGGCGGGTAACAACTGCTATATAAAGGAAATGGTAGGCGATCGGAGAACCACCCTCTTGTCATTTCCTCCGATTTCGCGCATCTCCGTTTTCCTCTGCATCGCGATCCAATCGATCCAAAATCCTCCGACCTCCACGAACCTTTCCACCAATGGCCCCCTCCGCCGAGCCGTGGGGCAGGTCCAAGTGCACGAGAGCACTACTGGAGTCTTTCGAGGAGGCCGGGATCCTGCGCGCCGGCAGGTGGCGCATCCCCGCGGCCGGAGAGGTGACTCCGGACCCGCGTGAGGGAGAATTCGTCTGCTTCACCAGCCACCTGGAGCGGGGGCTGGGGTTTCCCACATCTCTCTTCTTCTGGCGCTTCTGCGCCTTCTACGGGATTCAGCCATCGTACCTGGGACCGCACAGCATCGAGCAGCTTGACATCTTCGTGGCGTTCTGCGAGTGCTACCTGGGCTGCAGGCCCTACTTCCCCCTGTGGCAAGATCTGTTCCACGAGAGGATTAGTCGTGAAGAATCAGGCGGCCCAATGCTGGCGGCGGGTGGACTGACCTTCCAGCTGAAGTCGAAAGCCTCCTTCTTCGACCTGATGCTACCTGCCAAGGCGGCAAGCAAGTGGAAGAAGTCCTGGTTGTACGTCACCGAGGCGACTCCGGACGGCGAGGTGGCGATCCCAAGGTACTCCGTCGACCGGCCCGAACCACGCCGACTCTAAGTCGGCAATCTCCCAACAGACCAGCGGATGGTCGTGGATGAGATGCTTCAAACTATGCGCGGCCTGAAGAAGAAGGGTCTTCAGACCATCAATTTGTACAACTGTTGGCTTGGGCGGCGACTCGTTCCCCTGGCCCACCATGACCATTACATGTACAAGTACACGGGTCGGGAAGACTCGACGAAATCCTGCCTCGCCAAGTGGAAACTCGAGGACTGCGTCCCGGCGTTGAAGAAGATCACCCAGGCGGTGTACCTGGACGCGAAGGCTGGGGTCGCCACCTACACCGCGAAGCATCCAGCCCCGACGGTAAGTCACTTTCTACCATTCGCAGTCGCAGTTGATGCTATCGCGGTTATATTGATATTACTTCATGCTTGCTGCAGTTATTTCAAGTGGTGGAAGGGTGGCTTCCGCCCGCGGACGACGAGAACTCGAGATCGTCCGTCCAGGACGGGGGCGAGTCGCCTCCCACCAAGGGTGGCGCCGAGAGCGACAGGAGCGATGATGACGAAGAGTCCGAGGAAGAGGCCGCCCCACTGGTTCGCAAAACTCGCGGGCAGCGTCAGCGCGAACTCGAGGTGAGTAGAAGCCTTGAACGTCATGACGACGACGACGATCTTCCCGAGCACACCTCGCGTCGCAAGGCCACCCCGTCGAAGAAGAAGAAGAAGAAGAAGAAGAAGAAGAAGGAAGTGAAGGCCCCTCCGAAGAGGAAGATGAAGCCAGCGAGACAGGCATCTCCGCCGCGTTCGGCGAGTCGTTCCGATGCCACCAGCCTGGCCAGGGATGAAGCGCCACAGACGACGGCAGCACCGGATACCGCCGCCGCCCTGAGTGAGGTACCTCTGGCCTCGATTCCTCCCCCGTTCGCCCCAGTCTCTGGGTCGGGGGCTGCTCCAGCCGCGGCGGCTTCGCCTCCCAGGAGAGCTCCTGCCGAAATCGTTTCGGAGGCTCCTATCGCGGCTTCGTCAACGAAGAGGCCGTCCATGTCTTGGGCGCATGACGTTCTGGAGATGTGCCTCAGTCGGAAACTGGGCCCCGAACTGGAGAAGCCGGCTAGCATCCGCACGGGGCTGCGGTTCATACCAGTCGCCAAGTGAGTTTTATCCTCCTGCTTTGCTTTTCGTCGTACTCGGACCAATTTTCTCATGTAACCAATTTGCAGGACTGGAGTTAAAAAGATAGGCCACCCGTCCGTGGCCAAAGTGCCGCCAGTCATCGCCGAGGAGGACCCCTCTCGGAAGAGGAAGGCTGATGAGGTCGCTGCCCCCACAGACAGTGCCAAGAAGGCCAAGGGCGACGATGTCGTCACGGTGTCTGACGACACAACGATTGCTCCGATTGATCCCGCGGCGGAGGCGGCCTTGACGATCAAGGAGGGTGCTTCCTCGCCTGGGATGGCCGAGCCGGCCTCTTTTGGTGCTGGCGCATCCATCGCGACCTTCCCCCGCTTCATGGCCAGAGCGGCTACGGCGAGTGGTATCACGCCATCGAGCCGCGTACCTGGGGTCGCCGAAACGGAGGTCGAGCAGCATCGCGGGCACACTCCCGCTCTTCTCGCATCCGTGGACGCGCTACAGCTTCATGGCATGCTTGGCGCAGCCATCCAGGCATGTCCAGTCACCGAGGATCGGGCCACTGAATTGCAGTGGTCAGATTCTTTTGGTGCTTTGTTTTTATTTCTCGCGCCCAGTCCCCGAGTGTCCATTCGCTGAATTTCAGCGGGTGGGCACTTAGGATTTTTGATCTCCAGTCCCCGAGTGTCCAGTCACTGAATTTAAGCGGGTGGGCACTTAGGATTTCGGTTTTGTTAACTGTTTGACTTTTACACAGGGTTTGCAGCGTGAGTCAGCCGACCGGCTTGCTGCGAAATGTCGCGCGGAGAAGGAACTTGTCGCCGTCAAAGAGGCGAACAAGGGACTCCAGGAAATTGCTGCGAAGGCAGAGGAGGTCCGCCAGGGCCTTGTCCCGGCGAGTGAATTGACGGCGGCTCAATATGCGTTGAGCTCGGCTGAGAAGCGGATCGCCGACCTTGAGCGCAAGCTTAAGGAAGCGAAGGAGGAGGCGAGTTCAGCGGATGGGCGGGCCAAGGCTGCTGTTACGGCCGCCGCTGAGGAGCGTAAGGTCTCTGACGCCCTTGTTGCTGGGCTACAAGACGACTACTCCTCTCTTCAAAGCTTCATCACGGATCTTGCTTGTCCTTTGATCGGTAAGTGTGCCTGCCTCTGCCTGTAATATTTGCATTGTGTGAACTTTGATGTACTCACTGCCACTCTTTGTCCACAAGTCGGATCATCGACAGCGCGGAGGAGGAGCAGTCGTACGATGCGCGGCAGTGTGTGGCCACTCTGGTCGACTCGGCCACTTTGTCCGTGGCTTGCATTCGGGCGTATCTTCAGGAGATGTCGCCCACGGAAGTGATTCCCAGCGACCTCGTCGAAGTGTGGCGATACTTGGAGAAGGCGCCGTCGGTCGTCGAGTTCATGACGCGGTCGGCGTTCCGGCGCGGGGCGGCGACAGCGCTCAGCCTTGGGCTCGCCCACTTCCCGGAGGATTTCGATCTGGACGACGTGACGAGTGGCTACCCATCGTCGACGGGCTCGGTGGAGATTGCCGAGGTGCTGAAGCTGACGGACCATGCCGCGGTATACTCCGATCGTGTCTGGGCGATGGGCGATCTCCTTCCTTATCAGGAGACGATCGTCGCGCCCAACGACCCCGAGCCGCCGCACCGGGACTTCAAGATCGAGCAGCCCTTCCGTGCGGCGATGGCGGGTGAGCTGACGACGTACCCGTCGAACCCGTACACTCCCTTCATTCGCAACCGCAAGGGTGGCGGCGAGTCGTCGTCGAAGCTTGCGGAGTAAAACGTTGTGCCCTGGGCGTTAGTAGCAGTTCGGCCATTAGGCGCAACATGTATTTTGTAACAACTTTGATCTGCTATAATGGGATATCGTCTTATTTTGTGAATTGACTTGCGTTTGAGATTGATGGTTGAAGGAGTCCCCGAGCGCGTCCGCCCTTTTTATGGGGTTTACCTCGTTTGTTTATGTGTTTGTGGTTTTGAGCGTTTTGTTATTGAGGTCGAATTGCCCGAGCTTGAAAAGCCAGTCGCAGGGCGACTCCCATGAGTGCTCTTTACTTCACCGCTTTCCCTTGTGCGAACGAGGTCGGGTAGCCGAGTCCCCGAGCATGGTACTTGGTGGTTCTAGTCGTGGCTCTAGGGTGGGTGAGGACTGGTCGCGTTAGAGTGAGCGCATCACTCCTGCCTGGCCAGTTGGGCCAGTCGCATGGCGAGTCCTGGGCACGCTCTCGTACTTGGCGTTTTTCTCTAGTCGCTCGTGCTGAACTGGTCGTCAGTCCCCGAGCGTGGTACTTGGCCGTTCGGGTCGCTGTGTCGAGGACGCGGAGGATCATGGTCGCTGTGAGGAGCGAGGGCAGTTGTCTTGGCTCGTTAAGCCAGTCGAGCTAGGCGACTCCAATGGGGCTCTGGGTAGGCGTTTTTCGTGGACGTTACGAGTCCTGGGGTAACCCAGTGCCCTCGTAGCGCACTACTTGGTCGTGCCGATCGTTGTACCAGAGGTTGACTCATGCAGTTAGCTTGGTGCTGTTACTACGAGTGCGAGTGGCACAAGACACGGAGAGTAGACACAATTTGCGGTAACCAATATGTTTTATTTCATAGCGACTGGAGGATACATATGTGGAGTTCTAGGAGTAGAACTTCCGTAGGAGGTTTACATTCCATGGACGCTTGACGTCGAGTTTTCCGTTTTCGCGGACGTCGGTGAGGTAGTAGGCGTCATTGCCGAGTACTCGTCCGATGGCGAATGGTCCCTCCCATGGGGGAGAGCTTGTGCATGCCCTTCTTGTCCTGGATGAGGCGCGGCACCAGGTCGTCTTCCTGGAAGGTGCGAGTTTTCACCCGCCGGCTATGGTAGTGGCGGAGTCCTTGCTGGTAGATGGCAGTACGGGAGCGAGCTAGGTCGCGTGCTTCGTCGAGTTAATCGACTCCATCCTGACGTGCGAGTTCGTTCGCAGCCTTCGTGTAGTGGACGACCCTTGGCGAGTCGTGCTCGAGGTCGGTGGGCATGACTGCCTCGGCGCCATACACCATGAAGAAGGGGGTGAACCCTATCGACCTGTTGACCGAGGTGCGGATACCCCAGATGACGGAGGGTAGCTCCTCGACCCAGCACCCGGCGGTGCGCTCGAGTGGTTCTTGGAGCCGCGGCTTCAGGCCGTGGAGGATGCTCTGGTTGGCCCGTTCCGCCTGGCCGTTGGACTCCGGGTGGGCGACTGACGGGAGGTCGAGTCGGATGTGATGTTCCTCGCAGAACTCGGCCATGGCTCCTTTGGCGAAGTTGGTGTCATTGTCCGTGATGATGCTGTTTGGGAACCCGTAGCGATATATGAGCTCGCGTAGGAATTTGGTGGCGGTCTTCCCGTCGCATTTCCGGACTGGCTTGGCCTCCACCCACTTTGTGAATTTGTCGACCGCTACCAGGAGGTGGGTGAAGCCGGAGGGGGCTTTTTTGAAAGGGCCTACCATGTCCATGCCCCACACGGCGAATGGCCAGGTGATGGGGATTGTCTTGAGCGCTGAGCTCGGCACATGTGTCTGGTTGGCGTACTTCTGGCACCCGGCGCACCGCTGGACAATGTCAACGGCGTCGGCGTGTGCGGTGGGCCAGTAGAAGCGGTGTCGCATAGCCTTTGCGACCAGAGAGCGGGCTCCGACGTGGTGGCCGCAGTCGCCGGAGTGGATGTCGTGGAGGATCTTGCGTCCTTCGGCGGGTTCGACGCAGCGTTGGAACACGCCGGTCACGCTGCACTTGTGGAGCTCGCAGTCGATGATGACGAAGGATTTGCAGCGTCGCGTTATCATCCGGGCGTCTGTTTCGTCTGTCGGCAAGGTGCCTCCCTCCAGGTAGGCGATGTACGGCCTAGTCCAGTCTTCTGGCTCGGCGATGAGTGCAACCAGGGCTGCCTCTGGTTGCAGCGGGACTCCAATATCGATCTCCCTTGGGGGAGAGACGGAGGGCTTGGTGATCATGTCGAGGAAGACGTCGGCGGGTGGTGCGAGTCGAGCCGACCCGATGCGAGAGAGTGCGTCAGCCTCCTTGTTCTTCCGCCTGTCGATCCACTCGACGGAGTAGCCTGCAAAGTGTCCGCCTAGCTTGTCCACTGCTTGGCGGTATGCCGCCATGGTGGGAGAGGCGGCATCGCAGGTGCCAGCGACTTGCCCAGCGACGAGGTCGGAGTCCCCGTAGCAGCGTAGGCGGTTGACATTCATCTCCTTGGCAGCTCGCATGCCGTGGAGTAGTGCCTCGTACTCGGCCATGTTGTTGGTGCAGGGGGTGAAGTCGAGGCAGAGGACGTAGCGGAGCTTGTCGCCCTTCGGGGAAGTCAACACGATCCCTGCTCCTGCGCCGTCTGCGTTCTTGGAGCCGTCGAAGTGCAGGCTCCAGTAGTGGAGGTACAGCAACTTTTCCGGCTGCTGGGCCTCTTCCCAGTCGGCGATGAAGTCCGCGAGAGCCTGCGACTTGATCGCTTTTCGCGGCTCATACTTGATGTTGTGGATGCCGATTTCGACGGCCCACTTGGCGACTCGCCCGGTCGCCTCACGGTTGCGGATGATGTCCTGCAACGGTGCTGAGGAAACGACCATGATCGGGTGCTCCTGGAAGTAGTGCGGCAGTCGTCGTTGTGCTCTGAAGACTGTGTACACCAGTTTCTGGTATTGCGGGTACCACTGGCGCGACTCGGTGAGGACCTCGCTGATATAGTACACCGGTCGTTGTACTGGGCGCTCCTTTCCTTCCTCTGGCCGCTCGACGACCATGACGGCGCTGACGACGCGCTCGGAAGCCGCGACGTAGACCAGCATGGGTTCTTTGTCGACGGGGGCGGCGAGTAGCGGTGCTGCGAGTAGCACCTTTTTGAGGTCGCGGAGTGCGTCGTCCGCCTCCTTGTCCCACTGGAAGGTGGGGTTCTTACGCATCAGGCGGTATAGGGGCATCGCCTTTTCGCCCAATCGGGGGATGAAGCAGCTGAGAGCCGCGACTCGCCCGGCCAGCTTCTGGACGTTGCGCAGGCACTCGGGTTTGCCGAGTCGAGCGATCGTGTCGATCTTGGTGGGGTTCGCTTTGATCCCGCGCTTGGAGACGACGTACCCCAGTAGTTGCCCTGCTGGTACACCGAAGGTGCATTTGCCTAGGTTTAGCTTTATCTTGTATTTCCGCAGGTTGGCGAATGTTTCCGCCAGGTCGGCGAGTAGATCGCCCTGGCGAGCGTACTTCACTACCACGTCGTCGATGTAGACGTGGATATTGCGGCCAATTTGGCTCGCAAGGCATTCCTGCATGCACCGCTGGTAGGTCGCCCCGGCGTTCTTGAGGCCGGAGGTCATGGCGGTGTAGCAGAAGGCTCCGAATGGCGTGATGAACGCCATCTTTTCCTCGTCCTCGACAGCCATTTTGATCTGGTTGTACCCAGAGTAGGCGTCGAGGAAACACAGCGACTCCGAGCCCGCGGTGGAGTCGATTATTTGGTCGATCCGCGGGAGGACGAATTTCTCCTTCGGGCAGGCGCTGTTTAAGTTTGTGTAGTCAATACACATCCTCCAGGTCCCATTTTTCTTCTCGACCAGGACTGGGTTTGCCAGCCACTTGGAGTATTTGATTGGCCAGATGAAGCCTGCAGCGAGTAGGCGCTGCACCTCCTCGGCGATGGCTCGGCGACGCTCTTCATTGAAGGGCCGCAGCGACTGTTTGACGGGTCGCACTTTGGGGTTGGTGTTGAGTTTGTGCTCAGCGAGTTCCCTAGGGACACCAGGCATGTTAGAGGGCTTCCATGCGAAGATGTCCCTGTTCTCACGGAGGAACTCGATGAGCGCGCCTTCCTATGCTGGGCTCATGCCGTCCCGATCGTCACCGTCTGGCTGGAGTCGCCTGGGACCATCTTGACGGTGCGGGTGTGCGTCGTTGCCTCGAAGGCTGAGGTGTTGGCGCCCTCCGAATTGGGCTTCTTGAGTATGGTGGGGTCGTCGTTGTTGACCCCGTTTGCATACTTGGCGAGCTCGTCGGCGTGGTTGGCCTCTGCCGCGATGACGGCGTCGGCGAGTTCGGCTCCTTTGGCCTCACACTCGGCGGCTATGTCGGGGTCGCCGTTGATGGTGATGACGCCGCGCGGCCCGGGGAGCTTCATCGCGTTGTACGCGTAGTGGGGCGCTGCCATGAACTTGGCGAACGCCTGGCGCCCCAGGACACAGTGGTAGGGGTTGTCGAAGGGTACCAGCTCGAAGACGATCCACTCAGTGCGGAAGTTTGCTGGTGTGCCGAAGGTGACTGGCAGCGTGACCTTGCCGATAGGGTACGCATTCCGACCGGGAACGATGCCGTGGAACATGGTGTAGGTCGACTCGACCATCGACTGCGGGAGCCGCAGTCGCCTGAAGGTGTCCAGGTACAGGATGTTGATGGAGCTGCCGCCGTCCATCAATGTCTTGGGGAACCAGTAATCTCCTACCTTGGGCTTGACCACCAGGGCGACTCAGCCTGGGTACTCGATGCGTGGCGAGTGGTCCTGGCGGCTCCAGGTGATGGGCTGCTCCGACCAGTTGAGGAACTGGGGAACGTCCACCTGGGCCACCGCGTTGACAGCGATGGCGCGGGCGATGACCTTCTTCTCGCGCTTCGTATTGAAGCCTGTGAAGGTGTGGAGTGAGCCGGCCACACTGCCAAATTTTCCGCCGTTTGGTGGGTTGTTGTCGGGGTCCTCCCGTGCTCGCCGTGCCTTCTCGATCTCCTTGAGAGAGTGGCAGTCAGCGGTCGTGTGCGTGGCGGGCTTCCCTTCCCTGCTGTGAAACGCACAAGGCTGGTTAAGGAGGGCCGCGGGGTCGAACCTTGGTTTCGCCTTGTAGTTGCCGCCGTCGTGGCGTTGTCCTCCGTCACGGCGGAAGCTCTTGGGCTCGCGCTGCACGTGCCCAGCGTTGGCGACGAAGTCGACTCGCCCGTCACTGTGGCGCTTGCCGGTGAGGCGAGTGTTGCTATAGCGTAGGTCAGACCGTCATCCGTTATCGTAGCCGTTCGTGCGGCGTTGACCTCCCTACTCGTCGTCGGTTTCCTGGTTGGGGTCTTCCTCCGCGTATCTTTTGGCGATCTCGAGGAGGTCTGGTATGTTGTCGAGTGTGCAATATGCTCGTTTGAGCTTGGCGACCAAGGGCTCGTAGCGGCACGAGGTCTTGAAGCAGTGAATCGTGGTGTCCGGGTGGATGCCGGCCGCGTTGTACCATAGCTCTTGCCACCGTTGGACCCAGCTTCGGGTCGACTCGCGGGGTCCCTGGACGCATCGCTCCAGGTCCTCGATGGTGGTGGCGCGGGTGTAGGAACCCTCGAAGTGCCTCACAAAGGCATCACGCATCTCTTCCCAGGAGTCGATGCTATCCGGGGGGAGAGTGTTGATCCACTGCCTGCACGCTCCCTCCATCATCAGGGCGAGGTAGCGGGCGGCTAGCAGGTCAGTGTGGCATGCGATCCCCATCGCCATGAGGTAGGTGTCCAGCCACACGGAGGGGTCGTACGAAGGGTCGTACTTTTCTATTTCCTTCGGCGCTTTGAATTTTGTCGGGTATTTTTTGCCTCGGATCATCGGTCCGAAGCACCGGGGCCCGAGTCGGCTTAGCGACCCCATCGGCTCGCCGTCGCAGCGATTGGTTAGGGTGTGTCGCAGGTCGTCGGGCTGGCGTGCGCGCCAGCTCTGGTTGTTGATGATGTGGGTGCGGGCGTCGACGGGCTGACCGTTGGCGGCAACGAAGTTAGTCGCTGGCCTAGGGTCGTTGGTGGAGAGTGCCGCGTTCGCGGGTCGGTGTTGGAGCTGCAGTGGTTCGGGTGGCGGGCAGTTGAGGGTGTTTGCCGCCAATGGACGACCGCTTGAGGCCGCTCTGCTGCCCGATGAACGCGAGTACATCCGCCCCTGTGAGTCGACGCCTGCATTTTGTTGCTCGACCGCCTTTGTGAGCAGGGCTTTGACGTACTGGATCTGTAGGGCGCCGTCGCCGGTAGCCGTGATGTTGTCGGCCGCTGCTCGGCCTGCCACGAGGTTGTCCATCGGGGTGGAGAACAGTGGTAGGCCGTTCGCGTCTCGCTCCCGTGAGGAGACTACTATCTGCGGCTGGTCCCTAGGGGGTGCGCGGTTGGGTGGAGGTGGGGCGCCCATCGTCGTCGACCCTGGTGGGGGCCGGGCGCTTCCTCCTGGTGGAGCGTTCTCGCAGATCGCGCGCTCGGACACGCAGGCCGGGTCGTTCTCGTTGTCGAAGTTCAGTGCGCGCCCCTGGACGGTGGGGTTCAAGCGCGACCTGATTCGCTGCTGGTGGTAACGTGACAGCTCCTGCGCCGTCACCTGCTCGAGGCGAAATTTTTCGTGCTCGGCTTGCTCCTTGCCGCCAGCTTCAGGCGGAGTTCCTCGACCTCCGTTGCCGTGGCGTTAGGAGGGATCGGGGTGGAGAAGGGATCCTCCGGCGGATCGGTGCCAGTCGCGGCGTGGCGGCCGGTGCTGTCGCAGAGATCGGCGGAGTTTTCTGACCCGGAGTCGAAGTCGAAGATCCCAAGGATGGAGGGATCCTCGAAGTCTCCCACGTTGGAGACCTGGGTGATGGAGCCCGCTGGAGAAGCCGCGGTGATGGATCCGGCGAGTGACGCCGGAGTCGCCAAGTCGGCGTCGTCGTTGAGGGCCACGTCTTCCGCGGCCGCGGTGTTTTCGGCCACGTCGCTGTGGGCCGAGTTATACTCGGAGGCGAGGCGATGGATCGTGCGGACCTGGCTCTCGGAGAGCCGGTCGCGTGGCGGCAACTCGAGGATGCGAGCCGAGTCCTCCGAGACGATGACGTCGGTGAGGCCGACGAAGAGGTTGATCGTGCCGACTGGCAAGATCATGCTGTGTGTGACGGATCGCGCTGCCGGGACGTAGCTGCTTGGCAAGATCTAGAGCATCTCGCCGATCGCTATCATGCGGCTGGTGGCGACCGACTCGTTGATGGGCAGATTGGATCTCGCCGCAGAACACCGGCCAGGCCCCACGGTGGGCGCCACTATCGTGGGAATGACCACGGCAGACGCTGCAATCGGCAGCGAGTAGTAGAACGAAGGGCAAGGGCGGCCAGCCATCTGCGGTGCGAGATGAGGACGGAGACACAGGGTTTTACCCAGGTTCGGCCCCCCGGAGGGTAAAGACCTACTCCTGCTAGATTGTATTGTGATGGAGGTACAATGGGGCGAGCTCGACGGCTAGGCGGCGAGTCGCTTGGGTGGATGATGGAACGTATCTTCTACACGCCCTGTAGGGAGGTTTATATAGACTCACCCTCCCCTAGGGTTTACATATCTCAACCGAATCAGTTAAGGTTTTGGTAGTTGTTTAACCTAATCCGACCTGGCCTATCTACTCTCCTGGGCCTTCGTCTTCCAGTCACTTGGATCCACGTCAGGTCTTGATCCAGTCGCCGTCCTGCAGGCCCACTCGCCAGTTCCTGGGCCAGTCGGAAACGTCTTGCTGGGTATACCCCGGTAGGCATATCCCCATCAAAGGTAGAGCAAAGAACCAATCATAGACCGGTATACCTTTTGATCCACATCTTTACCATTTGAATTTTGTTCTAGATGAGTCTTTGTAGCCATGGGAGTAGGAGCTCCATTTAAATCTTGCATTTTGAATCTCTTGAGCATATCTTGAGTATACTTGGCTTGATTGAAGAATGTCCCTCCTCTAACTTGCTTGATCTCAAAACCAAGAAATACTCTCAACTCCCCCATCAAAGACATTCGGAACCTACTAGTCATAAGCTTTGAGAATTCATCATTAAAAGCTTTGTTAGATGAGCCAAAGATAATATCATCAACATATATTTGGCATACAAAAATCTCCCCATTGGCCTTCTTAGTAAAAAGAGTGGGATCGATTTTCCCAACCTCAAATCCACGGTCAAACAACAACTCTCTAAGGTGCTCATACCACGTGCGTGGGGCTTGCTTGAGCCCATAGAGCGCCTTATCAAGCTTGTAGACATGGTTTGGAAAGTTGGGATCCTCAAATCCCGGGGGTTGCTTTACATATACCAATTCATTTAATGGACCATAAAGAAATGCACTTTCTACATCCATTTGTTGCAACTTAAAGTTATGATGTGCCGCATAAGCAAGAAGGATACGGATGGACTCAAGGCGAGCCACGGGTGCACAAGTCTCTCATAGTAAATGCCTTTAATTTGAGAGAACCCTTGTGCAACCAATCTAGCCTTGTTCCTTACTATAATTCCATGCTTATCTTGCTTGTTATTGAATATCCACTTCATGCCAATAACATTGCGGCAATCCTTTGGATTCTCAACTAACTTCCATACTTTGTTTCTCTCAAAGTTGTTGAGCTCTTTATGCATAGCTTCCAACCAATCCGAATCTTCAAGAGCTTCCCACACTTTCTTTGGTTCAATCATGGAGATGTGTGCTTGGTGTTCACTGAAACTCTTCAATTGTGCTCTTGTGGAAATGCCTTTCCTTAGGTCACCAACTACATTTTGTAGAGAGTGGTCTCTTAATTCCAACATTCTCTCCTTTCTAGCTTCACGACGAGCGTGGATCTCAAAGTGGTTTCTTGGGGGACCCTCTTCATCATTTTGGTCCTCGTCTTGACCATCAACTTGACCTTGATCATCGCCGGTATCATTCTTTATTAAGAGGCAAAGATTGACCTTGGTCTTGATCAAGAGCTCTTCTAGCATTGATTTGAGCTTGTCTCAAGGCAGTTTATACGGATCTTCCTTGAGTAATTGCCTTGGCACCACTTGACATCCTGGAGAATGAATCAAGCTCCTCCTCACTATATATGTCACCTTGATCAACATGTTGAGGGTCCACATCTTGTCTTTGGCTTGGGTCATTGTCCACCTCGGTAGATGGAACATGTTGTTGTTATTGTTGTGAAGATGAGGGATCCACTTGAGTAGAGCATAGTTCTTCTCGATCCGCCACTGGGGGTTCCTCAACCGGGCGGATATATCCCACACCCATTCTTCCAATGGCATCCTGAGGCATTTCATGATCTGCATCACAAGCATCAACACGTCCCCCTTGGGGACCATCATATTCTTTGAAGGTCACACTACAAGATTCTATGATGGCTCCGGAGAGCTTATCATAGATTCTATAAGTGTGAGATTCGAGACCATAGCCAACAAAAATACCATCTAATGCTTTTGACTCGAATTTGGACAAACAAACACCTTTTATGAGATAGAAACACTTACAACCGAACACCCGGAATTAAGATATGTTGGGCTTGTTACCAGTAAGTATTTCATATGGAGTCTTGTTGATTTCTTTGCGGAGGTAGAGCCGGTTTGATGCATGGCAAGCGGTGGATATGGCTTCGGCCCAAAAGTTGTATGGAGATTTAAACTCCGCCAACATGGTCCTAGACATCTCAATAAGAGTCCGGTTCTTCCTCTCGGCCACACCATTTTGTTGAGGGGTGTATGCGGCGGAATATTGGTGTCTTATCCCCTCATCACTAAGGAAATCATTCAAGGTGTAGTTCTTGAACTCGGTGCCGTTGTCGCTTCTCATAATCAACACGGGAACATTGTATTGCCGTGGAACCAAGTTGATGAAGTCGATGAAGGTCTTTTGGGTCTCACTTTTCAACTTGAAGAAATATACCCAAAGAGTATCTTGAAAAGTCATCAACAATCACCAAGCAATATTTCTTCCCACCAAGACTTGCATGAGATGGAGGACCAAAGAGGTCCACATGGAGGAGCTCCAAGATCTTGGTTGACTTGATGCGGTTCTTAGGCTTGTGAGGAGCATCATGCATCTTCCCTAGAACACATGCCCTACAAACATGATCTTTGGCAAAGGAAACATTTTCTTTTAGTCCAACAATATGGCCCTCCTTGTGGAGACTTTGCAAAGTTCTCATATTGACATGGGCTAGTCGGCGATGCCATAAACAACCCACATCGGCCTTTCCGAATAAGCACATCGCACTTGTAGTGGCTTGCCCCGAAAAGTCCACCACATACAAGTCATGTTCGACGTACCCAACAAAAGCGACCTTGGGAGACTTGCTCCACATGAGGACCACAATATCATCATCAACAAAGACGGCAAAGCCCATCTTTCCAAGAGCACGGACTGAAAGTAAATTGTATCCAAGGGTCTCAACAAGCATGACGTTCATGAGTGTAATGTCATGAGCAACCACTACCTTGCCGACACCCATTACCTTAGACTTTGACTTGTCGGCATATGTCATGGTGATTTGATCATAATTTGGCTTTAAGTCCTTGACAATAGACGAGCTTCCGGTTATATGACTCGTGCAACCACTATCAAGCACCCACTTTAACCCTCCAGAAGCATATGTCTACAATAGATCAAGCTAATTTTTAGGTACCCATTTTTCAATGGGTCCTCTTTTGTTAGCAACAAGGGTCTTGGGAACCCAAATAGACCAAGCAATATAACCATCATATGGGCCAACATATTGTGCATACACATCACCATAATAATCATGCATTAGAACATAGTGAGGGTTAGCGCTTCCCGCAAAGTCATCATGAGACATAGTTTTACCACTTGTGGTCTTACTATCCACAATGGCCTTGTTGGTCTCTTGTGCGGGCTTAGCCTTCTTCTTCTTCTTCTTCTTCTTGTTGTTGTTGTTGTTGTTGTTGTTGTTGTTGTTGTTGTTGTTCTTGTTCTTCTTCTTCTTCTTAGTTTTGGAGACAAAACCAATGCCCCCTTTTTCACCACTAGGCCTTTGCTTACTCAAAATATCATCAATGGAATTGTTTCCTTGTGGAAATGTGGCCTTTGCTAGCTCCCCCTTCAACCTAGCATTTTCTTCAAGAATAGTTGTACTACTAGATGAAATGAAGTTACTAGGTGAGGGAATATTGGCCAATTGAGTTTGAAGCATTTCATGGGACTTTGTGAGTGACAAGAGTTCACTTTCCAAAGCCTTGTAAGCCTTGTCAAGCAAACTAAAGTCCTCGGCAAGTTTTTCATGAACCACACCAAACTCAATCTTGTCCTTTTTAGCCCTTTTGCATTTAGCAATAGCATGATCACGTTCTTTGATGAGTTTATTAACAATAATTTCATTGGCCTCATCAAGCCCTTCAAGTTTTAATTCAAGTGACATCCTAGTATCTTGTTCTTCTTCTAGAGCATTGTTTAAAGCCTCTAGCTCAATCATGTGTTCATGCCCAAGTTTACATCTTACATCTAGAAGCTCTTGTGTGTGGGAAAGTTGATCTAAGATGTTTCCAAAATGCATCTTAGCATCCCCTCGTAGGTTAGTCATAAACTCATCGAAAGCAATTAATTCCCTTTTTACATCAAGACATCTCATCATCAATTTCATCATTAGCTAAGGGAGTGGAGTGAGATGATGAGGATACCTCCGTTCCTCTTGCCATAAGGCAAGTGACGTTCTTGATGGGAGAATTCTCATTTGGAGAATCGAAGAGTGAGAATGTCAGAGTAGAAGTAGTGGCTAGAGCCGCCACACCATTAGAAGTTTCCTCTTCCTCATCTTCATCATCTTCATTGTCGGAGGAGTATTCTTCATGATTGATCAAGACAATTTCTCCTGAATTCTTTTTGATGGGATTCTTCTTGATGAAGGGTTTCTTGTAAGGTGCTTTGAGAGTCTTCTTCAACACAAGCTTACCCCCATGATCTTCTCTCTTCTCATAGGGGCAACTCGCCACAAAGTGATAGAGGTCACCACAATTGAAGCAAGTTCTCAATCTAGTGGTATTTTCTCTTTTCCCATTTGGGTTGCTTCTTCGTTGCATTTCCATCTTGGCCTTGGAGGGGTTCTTCCAAAAGTTTTTTGCATAGAAGGCCATATATTGACTATGAGCAATCTTGACTTTATCGGGGTGGTCCATGGAGAGGCCTTCATCACTATCATCTTCATCCCCATCGTCCACAACTTTGGCCTTCAAAGCAACGTTCACAACATTGCTCATACCAAGGGCACGAGCACGAGCATCTTTGGCATTTTTGGCGGCAACTTTGAAAGAGGCCATCTATTGCATAACTTCATTGGAGGTCATGAGATGGTAGTTGTGTCTTCCTTGTAGACTCTTTAAGTCGGTGGGATCAAAGGGCATGAGTGCACTCACATATTTCCTTTTTATCCACGCATCATCCACATGTGAGGCACCCACATTTCTAAAAGCGGTGGCGGTGGTCTTGAGCCTACGGTACATGTCTTCATGATTTTCACCTTCCATCATGTAGAAGCCTTCGGCTTCATTGCTTAGTGCATCATACCGGTTCCTCCTCATGCTCTCATTCCCAACAAACAACACAGTGAGAGCATCCCAAGCTTCCTTAGCAATACTGAGGTGCTCAATGTGTGGGTAATCCTTTGTACCCAATCCTTCTTGAATCATGTGCAAGGCAGTGGCATTGAGTTGACTATTGACAACTTCCTTGTCAAGTTGTTTGGATACCCAATAAAGAGTCCATGCTCGATGATGTTCCATAGTTCAATGCAAGAGCTGCACACATGAGTTTTCATTAGAGATTGCCATTGAGCAAAAGTAGTAGATGCTTCAAGCTTAAGTGGGTCAACTCTATTGTATACATGAGGGTGAGGGATTGGAGGGTCGGGAGAGTACCATGAATCACGGTGCTCACCCTTCCCACCATCATTTTGTGTGGAGGAATTAGTGTTGTCTTGTCTACCCCCCACCATCATACCCTCGGGGGATACCGGAGCATTCCCTTTAGGTAAAACGGATGGAGGATCCTCTTGATGAGAGGGGGATGATGAGCCATCTTTGTCTTTAAGAAGTTGCTCAAGCATTTTCTTGACTTTGTTGACCAAGGAAGAGCTCAATATTGTTTCCAAGTTTTTGAGATCTTCCATGGTCACCATGGTGTGCTTACCATCACCATTCCCATCTTGGCTACCCATATTCTCTTAGGCGCTAAAGCCTAAATAAAGAGCCGAGGCTCTGATACCAATTGAAAGGATCGTATGGGCACCTAGAGGGGGGGTGAATATGTGTTACTTCAAATTTTCTTATTTTTCAAATTAAGTTTTGACAAGAAAGGTAACATCTCTAGATAATGCAACTAAGGTGAATTTACCTATATGGCGAACATGCATTAGCTAACACAACACTAAGAAAGAATAAGTAAGTAAAGTGTGGTAAAGGATAGAAGTAACCAAAGTGGTGGACGCGGAGACACAGGGATTTGTTTCCCGTAGTTCCTTCCTTTTGAGGGGAAGTACGTCTACGTTTGGAGAGGGGGTGGTATCAAACCACCTACGCCACGAAAGGCCTCCCTTGTTCTCCGATGAACCTCACCCCAACAGGATCGATCCACCTTCCACTATATCGGCAACCTTCAAGGTGGAAGCCAACACCTTTACAAGTTTGGGGCACACATCCACAACTTAATTGGAGGCTCCCAAATACAAGCAAGCTGTCAAGACAATCAAAGACAAGCTTGTAAGAACCAAATCTAGAACTAGGGTTTCCAAGAAAACACTAGAGCAAGGGGCCCTCAAGTGAATGAGGGGGAAATTAAGATCTATTTTGGTGAAGTAGTAGATCAAGGCCTCCTCCTTAGATTCTCCAAATATCAAGGACTTTGGATGGTGGAGTGAAGAGATCTTTTGCGATTTGGTGGCTCAAATGGAGGTAGTAGTCTTCAATGCAAACGAGCAGCTTGTCCCAAGGTAGGTGGAGGGGTATTTATACCCCCTAAAGAAATCTGGCCGTTGGAGCATTAAATGCACCGGTACTACCGCTTGTACTACCAGTACTCAAGCGGTAGTACCGGTTGCAAGCGGTAGTACCGGTCAAGTACCAGACCAAGTACCGGAGGTGGCATCACTTGGTCGACCCAGCGCCAGACCTGCCCGGTACTGCCCTGCGGTACTATCCCCAAGCGGTAGTACCGGTCACAAGACGCGATACTACCGGTCAAGGCGGTAGTACCGGTTGGTACTGAGTGAGAGGGGAAGGGCTGGTCCTTCCTCAGGGCTTCCCGGTAGAGCCGAGCAGTACTATCGTGTCCAAGCGGTAGTACCGCTTGCCACAAGCGGTACTACCGGTTGGAGTGGTAGTGCCGCTCCGCGGTACTGGGTGGTACTGAGAAAAGACTAGACCTTCCCACCTTGCTCCGATGCAACCGGTACTAGGAGCGGTAGTACCGGTGCCAAGCGGTAGTACCGGTCGTTTTTCCGGTACTACCGGTTGGTACGGAGACTTTGGCCAGGGCAAATGTAGGCAAGGCAATATTTGTGCCACAATCTAGAAAACCTGGGATACACTTAGCGCACGATTAAAACGATAAGTGTGTTTTTATCAAACATCAAAATCACAAGGATAGGAAATGCTCTTTCACAAGCTCTACAGCGACAAGTTTTGTCCGTCTCCAGTGATGGAGGGGCAACGATGCAGGTGCGCCTTTGACTCGTGCTAATGTTTGTAATCATCGCTAGGTGATTCATGAACCTATTTGTAATTTTTTATTGATTTTAAAACTCTTTGTGCTCCTCTTGATGATTATTAATAGATCGGTGAAATTTTGAAAATGATGATTTTTTTGAATTTTTAGGTGTTAAAAAACGTTTTTAATATAAAAAACTATCATGATCCATGGGCCAAAAAGTCCATGAAACATTAATGGAGACCCACGCTTAATAGACCGTGTTTCTCTATGTAGAATGCACTTTCTTAGAGCATCCCCACTCGTTGAGCATTTCCAAGCTGAAATTCAGACCTATTTTTGGCCAGACGAAACTAGATTTCAGCCTAGGAACGCCGAGTTTTCCACCCACTTTCCCAGGCCGTGTTCGAAGGCGAAGAGAAAACGACAACATATTCGAATTTTTATCATTCCGCCGGCGAGAGGTCAGCCAAAAGGTGTTTGACAGAATTGCACCTAACAAGTTCGGCGACAAATTATTACAGAAACAGATAAAAATGCTTGGCCATCAGTCGTCTACGGGGATGGGATCCTCCGGCGTGGTCGATGCGGCGGGGTCAGGCGTCTTGCCGGCGGACGCCGACTGGATGGAGGAGGTGGAAGCAAAGCTCGGCGTAGCAGTGGCGTTCGGCGCAGGGTCTGGCGTGATCTCGGCGTCGTCCTTCTGGAGGATGGCATTGCGGCGTGCCATGTACTAGGCCTTGACCGGCGAACTCATCACCGACGTGGCATCGCTGCCCATGAGGATCCGGAGATCCGTGTTCCTCTTCTTGGCGGCGTAGTTGGCCTTGAGGAGTGTAGGGTTTCGTAGCATGGAAAACAAAAAAATTCTATCGCATACAAACAAACAAGCCAAGATCTATCTACTAGATTTTAGCAACGAGTCGATGGAATAACTTACCCTCGAAGATTCCAAAGTGTTTAACGAGAGCGGATTCTTGTGGGTGATGTAGTCGTACTCTTCCCGATCTCAAGATCGCGTAGACGATCCTTCCGGCGCTGCGTTCCGGCAGCGCTCCCGCAGTCGGTCACACATTCGATACTCGACGAAGACCTTCCTCTCCCTTGTTCCAGCAGGCAGCGGAGGTTGTAGCACTCTCCTCGCGATTCCGGCAGCACAACGGCGTGGTACCGGAAGTAGAGGGGAGATCTCACAGGGCTTCGCCTTAAGCCGGAGCGAGTATGGTGGAGTATGAGAGAGCTCCTCGGCGATCTAGGTTTTAGACACACCAAGGAGGAGAGGCTAGAGCCGGCGGCTAGGGTTCCGGGGACCCCAAATCGGCGGCTAGGGCAAAACCCTAGGGGGGCGGCGGCGGCTATGGTGGTAGGCGCCAAGCTAGGGTTTGAGGAGAGGTACTTGTGTGTGCTAGGAGGGAGCCCTGCCCCTCCTTATATAGGTGGAGGGGCCGGCGGCCAAGGGGAGGGATGGGAGTCCCTCCCCAACTCGGCTTGGGTGGTGCGCCGGCTTGGGGAGGAGGACTCCCTCCCCAACTCGGTTTCACCCCCTCCTCCTCTTTTCCACTTTGCAAATTTAGCCATTTGACTTTTCAATTTAGCTATTTGACTTTTCAAACTAGGATTCGATTAATCCTTTATTTGGAACAGCGATGACACTTAGTACATGATGCAATCATACCAACTTTGATACAACACATTCATGTACCCTTCCCCTCCGGAGTGCCGGACATTCCGGAACCTTCTAGAACATTCCCGATGAAAACACCGGAAACATTCCACAACTCCGAAACGGGACTTTCCTTATATGAATCTTATTCTCCGGACCATTACGGATCTCCTCGTGATATCCCGAATCCCATCCGAGACTCCGAACAACATTCGGTCTCTTTCTCATAATACCATAACTACTCAAACAACGTCGAATCCTTAAGTGTGTCTCCCTACGGTTCGTGAATTATGCGGACATGATCGAGACACTTCTCCGAACAATAACCAATAGAGGAATCTGGAAATTCATATGGCTCCCACATATTTCTACGATTACTTTGCGATCGAATGAACCACTTACATACGATACCAATTTCCCTTTGTCTCACGATAGTTTTACTTATCCGAGGTTATGATCGTCGGTATCTCTGCATACCTAGTTCAACCTCGTTACCGATAAGTACTCTTTTCTCATTCCCGTGATATGTGATCCCTTGTGAACCAGTCACATGCTTGCAAGCTAATTGGATGACATTCCACCGAGAGGGCCCAGAGTATATCTATCCGTCATATGGATGGACAAATCCCACTCTTGATCCATGTGTCTCAACCAATACTTTCCGAACACTCAATGCCACCTTTATAGCCACCCAGTTACAGTGTGGTGTTTGATGTCATCAAAGCATCCATCCGGTAAAGGTGATATGCATGATCTCATGGTCGAAGGAATTAGGTTACTATGTATCAGAAAGCATATAGCAATTGAACTATTGAAATGACTTGATCTTTATGCTACGCTTATCTATAGGAGTATGTCCATCATATCATTCTCCTAACGATATGATCTTGTTGTTGATAACATCTCAATGTTCATGATAGGGAAACCACAATCATTTATCAACCAACAAGCTAGTGATGTATAGAGGCTATACTAGGGACTTCAAATTAAGTTTACAAATCACACAAGTATCAATGTTTCCTTGTTAATACTATTATAGCATGAATGTAAACATTTATCATAAACACAAAGATATAATAATAACCACATTTATTATTGCCTCTAGGGCATATCTCCAACAGTCTCCCACTTGCACTAGAGTCATCTAATCTAGATTACATGGTAATATACCGAACACCCATGGCAGTTTGGTGTTGGTCATGTTTTGCCCTCGGGAGAGGTTTAGTCAACGGATCCGCCACATTCAGATCTGTGTGTACTTTGCAAATCTTTATATCCCCATCTTGGATATGTTCTCGAATAGCGTGAAAACGTAGCTTGATGTGCTTCAGCTTCTTGTGTGACCTTGGTTCTTGCGCATTGGCTATGGCGCCCATGTTATCACAGTAGATAGACATTGGGTCCAGCGCACTAGGAACCACACCCAGCTCTGTAATGAACTCTTTCATCCATATCGCTTCTTGTGAAGCCTCCGAAGCAGCCATGTATTCCGATTCAGTTGAAGATCTCGCCACAACACTTTGCTTTGCACTCCTCCAGCTAACTGCTGCACCATTCAAAATAAATATGTATCCAGATTGTGATTTAGAATCATCCGGATCGGTGTTCCAACTAGCATCGGTGTAACCATTAACAACGAGTTGTTCATCACCTCCATAAGAAAGAACCATATCCTTAGTTCTTCTCAAGTACTTAAGGATGTTTTTGACCGCTGTCCAATGATCCACTCCTGGATCACTTTGATATTTGCTAGTCAAACTAACAGCATATGCAATGTCGGGTCTAGTACATAGCATGGCATACATTAGAGATCCTATGGCTGAGGCATAGGGAGTCTTACTCATCCTTTCTCTATCTTCTGCCGATGTCGGACTTTGAGTTTTACTCAAGGTCGTATTGGGCAACATGGGCAAGAACCCTTTCTTGCTATCTTCCATTCCAAATCTCTTTAGAACTTTGTCCAAATATGTACTCTGTGACAATGAAATTTGGCGTTTCGATCTATCTCTATAAATCTTTATGCCTAATATGTAAGCTGCTTCGCCAAGATCCTTCATTGAAAAACTATTATTCAAATATTCCTTGACACTATTAAGAAGGTCTACATCATTCCCAATCAACAATATGTCATCCACATATAGTATTAAGAATGCTACAAAGCTCCCACTCACTTTCTTGTAAATACAAGCTTCTCCATAAGTTTGTATAAAACCAAAACTTTTGATCACCTTATCAAAACGTTGATTCCAACTTCGGGATGCTTGCTTCAATCCATAGATGGACCGTTGAAGTTTGCATACCTTGTTAGCATCTTTAGGATCGACAAAACCTTTGGGTTGCATCATATACAACTCTTCATCAATGTCTCCATTGAGGAATGTTGTTTTGACATCCATCTGCCATATCTCATAATCATAATATGCAGCGATTGCTAACATAATCCTCACAGACTTTAGCTTCACTACTGGTGAGAAAGTCTCATCGTAGTCAACTCCTTGAATTTGTCGAAACCCTTTTGCGACAAGTCGAGCTTTATAGACAGTAACATTACCATCAGCATCTGTTTTCTTCTTGAAGATCCATTTGTTCTCGACAGCCTTCCGGCCATCCGGTAAGTCCACCAAAGTCCATACTTGGTTTTCGTACATGGATCCAATCTCGGATTTCATGGCTTCTTGCCATTTATTGGAATCTGGGCTCATCATCGCTTCCTCATATGTCTCGGGGTCATTGGTGTTATCCACCAACATGACACTCATAACGGGATCATACCAATCTGGAGTGGTACGAGTTCTCGTTGACCTCCGAGGCTCTGTAGCAACTTCAACCGAAGTTTCATGATCACCATCATTAGCTTCCTCTCTTATTGGTGCAGGCACCACAGGAACTTCTTCCGGTGCTGCGCTACTCGCAATTTCGAGAGAAGGTTCGACAACCTCGTCGAGTTCTACTTTCCTTCCAGTCACTTCTTTCGAGAGAAATTCCTTCTCTAGAAAGGATCCATTCTTGGCAACGAAGATTTTGCCTTCGGATCTATGATAGAAGGTATACCCAATAGTTTCCTTCGGGTATCCTATGAAGACGCATTTTTCCGCTTTGGGTTCAAGCTTGTCCGGCTGTAACTTCTTTATATAGGCTTCGCATCCCCAAACTTTAAGGAACGAAAATCTAGGTTTCTTCCCAAACCATAATTCATACGGTGTCATTTCAACGGATTTAGATGGTGCCCTATTTAAAGTGAATGCGGCTGTTTCTAATGCATAACCCCAAAATGATAGCGGTAAATCTGTAAGTGACATCATAGAACGAACCATATCTAAGAGAGTTCGATTACGATGTTCGGACACACCATTACGCTGTGGTGTTCCCGGCGGTGTCAACTGTGAAAGTATTCCGCATTTCTTCAAATGCTCGCCAAACTCGTAACTTAGATATTCACCTCCACGATCAGAACGCAGAAATTTAATCTTCTTGTTACGTTGATTCTCTACCTCACTTTGAAACTCCTTAAACTTCTCGAAAGTTTTGGACTTATGTTTCATGAAATAGATATACCCATATCTACTCAAGTCATCCGTGAAGGTAAGAACATAATGATAACCACCGCGCGACGCTACACTCATTGGACCACATACATCGGTATGTATGATTTCCAATAAGTCTGTAGCTCGCTCCATCATACCAGAAAATGGAGTCTTAGTCATTTTACCCATCAGACATGCTTCGCATCTTTCAAGTGATTCGAAATCAAGTGATTCAAGAAGTCCATCGGAATGGAGTTTCTTCATACGCTTCACTCCAATGTGACCAAGACGACAGTGCCACGTATAGGTCGAGTTATCGCTTGATTTCAAACGTTTAGCCTCAATGTTGTTGATATGTGTATTTCCACTATCGAGATTCAATAAGAATAGACCATCTATCAAAGGTGCATGTGCATAAAACATATTACTCATATAAATCGAACAACCATTATTCTCGGACTTAAACAAGTAACCGTCTCGCAATAAACAAGATCCCGATATAATGTTCATGCTCAACGCAGGCACCAAATAACAATTATTTAAGTATAAAACTAATCTCGATGGTAGATGAAGGGGTAGCGTGCCGACCGCGATCACATCAACCTTTGATCCGTTTCCCACGCGCATCGTCACCTCGTTCTTCGCTAGCTTCCGTTTATTCTGCAGCACCTGATTCGAGTTACAAATATGAGCAACCGAACCAGTATCAAATACCCAGGCACTACTACGAGTACTAGTGAGATACACATCAATAACATGTATATCAGATATACCTTTCTTCTTGATGTTGCCGTTCTTCAAATCCGCCAAGTACTTTGGGCAATTCCGCTTCCAGTGACCTTCTCCCTTGCAGTAAAAGCACTCAGTTTTAGGCTTAGGTCCAGCCTTGGTCTTCTTCGCCGGCGCGGTAACTTTCTTACCACCCTTCTTGAAGTGTCCCTTCTGCTTAGACTTACCTTTCTTGAATTTGGTGGTCTTATTGACCAACAACACTTGGTGCTCTTTCTTGATCTCCACTTCTGCAGACATTAACATAGCAAACAGTTCTGGCAACTGCTTGTTCATGTTCTGCATGTTGTAGTTCATCACAAAGTTCTTGTAACTTGGTGGTAGTGATTGGAGGACACGGTAAATCCCCAAAGCATTAGGAATCACTATACCCAAGCTTTGAAGTTTGTTTGCGTGCCCAGACATCTTAAGCACATGCTCACTGACGGAGCTGCCCTCTTCCATCTTGCAGTTAAAAAACTTTTCAGAAGCCTCATAACTTTCAATTGCCGCATGAGTCTCAAAGATCAATTTGAGATCCTCGACAATATCATATGGGTCTGAATTCTCAAACCTTTTCTGAAGCTCCGATTCCAAACCATACAAGATAGCACACTGAACTATGGAGTACTGATTCTTCCGAGCGAGGTAAACATTCTTTACTTCATCGGAAGCATCAGCTGCAGGTGGGTCACCCAGCGGTGCATCCAGCACATAGGTCAAATTACCAGCTGTGAGGACAATCCTCAAATTGCGGAACCAATCCGCGAAGTTGCTTCCATTGTTTTTCAACTTTTCTTTCTCTAGGAACGCATTAAAATTGATGGTAGGGGCTGCCATTGATCTACAACATATTTGCAATAGTTTAGACTAAGTTTATGACAAATTGAGTTCAAATTAATAATAAAGTTAATCTAGGTGAACTCCCACTCAAAACAACATCCCTCACATTGTTTTAGTGATCACACGAACCAAATCCACCACATCAACACCGATCATCACGAGAGTTGATATAGTTTCAATGGCAAACAATCGTCATGTTCATCATATCTACTATATGATTCATGCTTTACCTTTCGGTGATCCGTGTTCCGAGACCATGTCTGTACATGCTAGGCTCGTCAAGATCAAACCTTAGTTTCCGCATGAGCAAATCTGGCTTGCTCATGTTGTATACACTTGCAGAATCTAACACACCCGATCATCACGTGGTGCTTCGAAACAACAAGCTTTAGCAACGGTGCTAACTAAGGGCGAACACTTTATGACTTGAAATTTATGTGCATGAGGGATCATCTTATAATGCTACCGTCGTCTACTAAGCAATACAAGATGCATAAAGGATTAACATCACATGCAATTCAAAATATGTGATATGATATGGCCTTTCTTCTTTGTGCTTCCGATCTCCATCATCAAGCACGAACATGATCTCCATCATCACCGGCATTGCATCAAGGTCAATGACGTTTCTCCATGGTTGTCGTCCACCGGCTTCAACTATTACAACTACTTTGAATAGACACGCGGGTCTTAACATAAATTAAAGACAACCATATGGCTCCTGCCGGTTGCCAACTTACAATAAGGAACATTGCATACATCAAATATAATCACAATCATGGCCATATCACATCACTGCACACCCCTGCAAAACAAAGTTAGACGCCTCTACTTTCTTTGCATATTTTACGTGGTTTGGGGCTTTCAATAAGTGTCGTTCTAACTTATGAACATGAACCACAACATTGATACTAGTATTGTTAATCACCCGTTGTAAATTGGATCTTAACTATGCTAGGAGAAACAGGCACCCGCAAAGCCACTTATGCAATACAAGTTGCATGTCAAGCGTGGAGCAAGTCTCATGAACGATGTCATGTAAGGTTAGCCCGGGCCGCTTCATCCCAACATACCGCAAGATGCAAAGTACACAAGAAGCAATCGACAATAAAATCATCAACACCCACAATGACCATTGTGTTCTACTCGTGCAACAGATCTACATATAGACACGGCTCTGATACCACTGTAGGGTTTCGTAGCATGGAAAACAAAAAATTTCTATCGCATACAAACAAACAAGCCAAGATCTATCTACTAGATTGTAGCAACGAGTCGATGGAATAACTTACCCTCGAAGATTCCAAAGTGTTTAACGAGAGCGGATTCTCGTGGGTGATGTAGTCGTACTCTTCCCGATCTCAAGATCGCGTAGACGATCCTTCCGGCGCTGCGTTCCGGCAGCGCTCCCGCAGTCGGTCACACGTTCGGTACTCGACGAAGACCTTCCTCTCCCTTGTTCCAGCAGGCAGCGGAGGTTGTAGCACTCTCCTCGCGATTCCGGCAGCACAACGGCGTGGTACCGGAAGTAGAGGGGAGATCTCGCAGGGCTTCGCCTTAAGCCGGAGCGAGTATGGTGGAGTATGAGAGAGCTCCTCGGCGATCTAGGTTTTAGACACACCAAGGAGGAGAGGCTAGAGCCGGCGACTAGGGTTCCGGGGACCCCAAATCGGCGGCTAGGGAAAAACCCTAGGGGGGCGGCGGCGGCTATGGTGGTAGGCGCCAAGCTAGGGTTTGAGGAGAGGTACTTGTGTGTGCTAGGAGGGAGCCCTGCCCCTCCTTATATAGGTGGAGGGGCTGGCGGCCAAGGGGAGGGAGGGGAGTCCCTCCCCAACTCGGCTTGGGTGGTGCGCCGGCTTGGGGAGGAGGACTCCCTCCCCAACTCGGTTTCACCCCCTCCTCCTCTTTTCCACTTTCCAAATTTAGCCGTTTGACTTTTCAATTTAGCTATTTGACTTTTCAAACTAGGATTCGATTAATCCTTTATTTGGAACAGCGATGACACTTAGTACATGATGCAATCATACCAACTTTGATACAACACATTCATGTACCCTTCCCCTCCGGAGTGCCGGACATTCCGGAACCTTCTAGAACATTCCCGATGAAAACACCGGAAACATTCCACAACTCCGAAACGGGACTTTCCTTATATGAATCTTATTCTCCGGACCATTCCGGATCTCCTCGTGATATCCCGGATCCCATCCGAGACTCCGAACAACATTCGGTCTCTTTCTCATAATACCATAACTACTCAAACAACGTCGAATCCTTAAGTGTGTCTCCCTACGGTTCGTGAATTATGCGGACATGATCGAGACACTTCTCCAAACAATAACCAATAGAGGAATCTGGAAATTCATATGGCTCCCACATATTTCTACGATTACTTTGCGATCGAATGAACCACTTACATACGATACCAATTTCCCTTTGTCTCACGATAGTTTTACTTATCCGAGGTTATGATCGTCGGTATCTCTGCATACCTAGTTCAACCTTGTTACCGATAAGTACTCTTTTCTCGTTCCCGTGATATGTGATCCCTTGTGAACCAGTCACATGCTTGCAAGCTAATTGGATGACATTCCACCGAGAGGGCCCAGAGTATATCTATCCGTCATATGGATGGACAAATCCCACTCTTGATCCATGTGTCTCAACCAATACTTTCCGAACACTCAATGCCACCTTTATAGCCACCCAGTTACGGTGTGGTGTTTGATGTCATCAAAGCATCCATCCGGTAAAGGTGATATGCATGATCTCATGGTCGAAGGAATTAGGTTACTATGTATCAGAAAGCATATAGCAATTGAACTATTGAAATGACTTGATCTTTATGCTACGCTTATCTATAGGAGTATGTCCATCATATCATTCTCCTAACGATATGATCTTGTTGTTGATAACATCTCAATGTTCATGATAGGGAAACCACAATCATTTATCAACCAACAAGCTAGTGATGTATAGATAATAAAGTTAATCTAGGTGAACTCCCACTCAAAACAACATCCCTCACATTGTTTTAGTGATCACACGAACCAAATCCACCACATCAACACCGATCATCACGAGAGTTGATATAGTTTCAATGGCAAACAATCGTCATGTTCATCATATCTACTATATGATTCATGCTTTACCTTTCGGTGATCCGTGTTCCGAGACCATGTCTGTACATGCTAGGCTCGTCAAGATCAAACCTTAGTTTCCGCATGAGCAAATCTGGCTTGCTCATGTTGTATACACTTGCAGAATCTAACACACCCGATCATCACGTGGTGCTTCGAAACAACAAGCTTTAGCAACGGTGCTAACTAAGGGCGAACACTTTATGACTTGAAATTTATGTGCATGAGGGATCATCTTATAATGCTACCGTCGTCTACTAAGCAATACAAGATGCATAAAGGATTAACATCACATGCAATTCAAAATATGTGATATGATATGGCCTTTCTTCTTTGTGCTTCCGATCTCCATCATCAAGCACGAACATGATCTCCATCATCACCGGCATTGCATCAAGGTCAATGACGTTTCTCCATGGTTGTCGTCCACCGGCTTCAACTATTACAACTACTTTGAATAGACACGCGGGTCTTAACATAAATTAAAGACAACCATATGGCTCCTGCCGGTTGCCAACTTACAATAAGGAACATTGCATACATCAAATATAATCACAATCATGGCCATATCACATCACTGCACACCCCTGCAAAACAAAGTTAGACGCCTCTACTTTCTTTGCATATTTTACGTGGTTTGGGGCTTTCAATAAGTGTCGTTCTAACTTATGAACATGAACCACAACATTGATACTAGTATTGTTAATCACCCGTTGTAAATTGGATCTTAACTATGCTAGGAGAAACAGGCACCCGCAAAGCCACTTATGCAATACAAGTTGCATGTCAAGCGTGGAGCAAGTCTCATGAACGATGTCATGTAAGGTTAGCCCGGGCCGCTTCATCCCAACATACCGCAAGATGCAAAGTACACAAGAAGCAATCGACAATAAAATCATCAACACCCACAATGACCATTGTGTTCTACTCGTGCAACAGATCTACATATAGACACGGCTCTGATACCACTGTAGGGTTTCGTAGCATGGAAAACAAAAAATTTCTATCGCATACAAACAAACAAGCCAAGATCTATCTACTAGATTGTAGCAACGAGTCGATGGAATAACTTACCCTCGAAGATTCCAAAGTGTTTAACGAGAGCGGATTCTCGTGGGTGATGTAGTCGTACTCTTCCCGATCTCAAGATCGCGTAGACGATCCTTCCGGCGCTGCGTTCCGGCAGCGCTCCCGCAGTCGGTCACACGTTCGGTACTCGACGAAGACCTTCCTCTCCCTTGTTCCAGCAGGCAGCGGAGGTTGTAGCACTCTCCTCGCGATTCCGGCAGCACAACGGCGTGGTACCGGAAGTAGAGGGGAGATCTCGCAGGGCTTCGCCTTAAGCCGGAGCGAGTATGGTGGAGTATGAGAGAGCTCCTCGGCGATCTAGGTTTTAGACACACCAAGGAGGAGAGGCTAGAGCCGGCGACTAGGGTTCCGGGGACCCCAAATCGGCGGCTAGGGAAAAACCCTAGGGGGGCGGCGGCGGCTATGGTGGTAGGCGCCAAGCTAGGGTTTGAGGAGAGGTACTTGTGTGTGCTAGGAGGGAGCCCTGCCCCTCCTTATATAGGTGGAGGGGCTGGCGGCCAAGGGGAGGGAGGGGAGTCCCTCCCCAACTCGGCTTGGGTGGTGCGCCGGCTTGGGGAGGAGGACTCCCTCCCCAACTCGGTTTCACCCCCTCCTCCTCTTTTCCACTTTCCAAATTTAGCCGTTTGACTTTTCAATTTAGCTATTTGACTTTTCAAACTAGGATTCGATTAATCCTTTATTTGGAACAGCGATGACACTTAGTACATGATGCAATCATACCAACTTTGATACAACACATTCATGTACCCTTCCCCTCCGGAGTGCCGGACATTCCGGAACCTTCTAGAACATTCCCGATGAAAACACCGGAAACATTCCACAACTCCGAAACGGGACTTTCCTTATATGAATCTTATTCTCCGGACCATTCCGGATCTCCTCGTGATATCCCGGATCCCATCCGAGACTCCGAACAACATTCGGTCTCTTTCTCATAATACCATAACTACTCAAACAACGTCGAATCCTTAAGTGTGTCTCCCTACGGTTCGTGAATTATGCGG
Source organism: Avena sativa (assembly GCA_916181665.1). Lineage (NCBI taxonomy): Eukaryota > Viridiplantae > Streptophyta > Magnoliopsida > Poales > Poaceae > Avena > Avena sativa. The sequence continues at coordinate 141,805,439 of OV702285.1, read as the reverse complement.
ACATGATCGAGACACTTCTCCAAACAATAACCAATAGAGGAATCTGGAAATTCATATGGCTCCCACATATTTCTACGATTACTTTGCGATCGAATGAACCACTTACATACGATACCAATTTCCCTTTGTCTCACGATAGTTTTACTTATCCGAGGTTATGATCGTCGGTATCTCTGCATACCTAGTTCAACCTTGTTACCGATAAGTACTCTTTTCTCGTTCCCGTGATATGTGATCCCTTGTGAACCAGTCACATGCTTGCAAGCTAATTGGATGACATTCCACCGAGAGGGCCCAGAGTATATCTATCCGTCATATGGATGGACAAATCCCACTCTTGATCCATGTGTCTCAACCAATACTTTCCGAACACTCAATGCCACCTTTATAGCCACCCAGTTACGGTGTGGTGTTTGATGTCATCAAAGCATCCATCCGGTAAAGGTGATATGCATGATCTCATGGTCGAAGGAATTAGGTTACTATGTATCAGAAAGCATATAGCAATTGAACTATTGAAATGACTTGATCTTTATGCTACGCTTATCTATAGGAGTATGTCCATCATATCATTCTCCTAACGATATGATCTTGTTGTTGATAACATCTCAATGTTCATGATAGGGAAACCACAATCATTTATCAACCAACAAGCTAGTGATGTATAGAGGCTATACTAGGGACTTCAAATTAAGTTTACAAATCACACAAGTATCAATGTTTCCTTGTTAATACTATTATAGCATGAATGTAAACATTTATCATAAACACAAAGATATAATAATAACCACATTTATTATTGCCTCTAGGGCATATCTCCAACAAGGAGGTCCATCTTTCGGCCTTGGTTCCGGAGCAGTTGCGCCCATCTCTCGTCGCTCTTCTTCGTCCTTTCTCAGCGTGTGCCCTCATGTCGGCGATGCACTTCTCGATAGAAGCTTGGAGGCGCTCGGCGGGAGGCCCATCGGCTTTAATCATCTTCGCCTTCTTCTGGCCGATATCCGGCCTTCCTTCGCCGATAGCAGGGGAGGTGCCTCCGGGTTGTACACGTCGTCCTTGGTCTTGGCGAGGCTCAGGCGAGTGTCCCACCATTTATTGCAATGCTCGATCTCGGTGAATAAAAGGGTGAAACTTAAACTCCGCCTTCATGTCATCCCGGTACAAAGCGAGTGCATGAAGGAGCTGCAAAATGAAGACAAAGTGTGTTAGGATATGCTTGAGCTTGTCATAACTTCAGCTAGTGTTCACGAAATACCTTGTTGTCCATGTTTTCACCACTGACTTGAGTGCGTTCGACCTCCTCCACACAGCTTTGCCACTTGCTACACGCATGCTGGATGAGCCCCCAATGGTTGGTCATTGTCTTCTCTTCTCGCTCCATATGAATTTTTTTATACCTTGGTCACAAAGGCTACGCTCGTCGAATGATAGCTTCACGTGCTTCTAGTAGTTGTCGGAGTTTTGGTTGGCACCGGTGATGGGATCCATACTCACAGATTTCCAGGCGTCGGCAAGACAAAGGTCCTCGGACACCGTCCACTTGATCCGTGGATTCGATGCCGATGTGCCTGGTTGCCTCTTTACTTCTTTCCTTTCGCTGGAACCATGGCCTCAACCTCGACGTCCTCAGCCTGCGTCGGTTTGGCCTGCGTCTCCTCGGCCTGGAGGTCGGCAAAATCCTGAGACTCGATGCCGTGTTCGGCATCAGTTCGGGACTGTTCTTCAGTGAAGAAGGAGGGGTTGACGGCAGCCGCCGAGCCTTGGGCGGTGATGTCCTGCATGTACGCACCGACCGGCATTCTGCCGAATAGGTTGTGCGCGTCGGCCTCGCTGTAGGTCACGCGCGACGAGATTCCGCCGAAAGGGAGTGGGCCACGACGCATCGCCGATGAAGGACCTGCGTACGCCGGAGAGGTGGAGTAGGGGATGTTGATGTCGACGTTGAAGGCCAAAGGAGGGCGAGGCGCGGGGCAGGGGAAGACCACGTTCGGGTGAACCCGCCATCGAACTCGGTGGACGAGGAGTACCTCTACCGAGCGTTCGCCTGACTCTCCTGGAAGCCTGCCGGCGAGATCAGCGAATCCGGCCGGCGAGCCGACGCTTGGCTGGCTCCCCAGTGGGTGGCGTACGGCACCGGAACAACCTGCTTCGCCTTCATCGCCGGGCGCGACACCGCCGCCTGCGACGCTGTTGCCTGATTCGCCCTCATCGCCATTGCCTGCTCTTCGGCGAGCTCCTGCTCTTGCCTAAGCTCTGCCCTGTCCTTCCTCTCCTTGCGGCCGCCCGACTCGACCTTCCTCTTTGCAACAGTGTCCGCCCACTCGGCGTTGGTCACACCTGGCATCCTCGCCATCGGCGCTCTCGGTTTCCTCGCCTTCTTCTCCCCCGATGCCTCGCCGAGATTCGATCTGGGTTTGACGAAACTCTTGGGCGGCATGTCAGTCGGACGGGAGATCGACGAATTGGTTGGAGTGGGGGGGAATGGGGAAGAAAGGCGGGAGGGGGAGCAAGAAAAGGGCGGGAGTTCGGCCTTCTCTCGCTGATAGAGATGACCCACGTCCGTTTCGCTTCGTCCGGCGTTTTCAGAGAGTTCCCGAGATTTTGGGAATCTTGGAAAGTCCAGACCAAAGTTCGCCTAAATCGAAACAAAACTAAGTTTCTAGAAACACGACTGTGCCAATTTTCGGCGTCCAGATCTAATTTTCGCTCTGGAATCGGCCTGTTTTTGCGAATCGGGAGCTTCAATAATCAAATAGCGGTATTAAAATCCTTTGCAAGGATACTCGTCACGAAGAGCGACATGTAGTTGACCCACACACACCGTCTTCAATCTAAGATAGCTCTACGAACACATGCATGGGCTGCCTCATTCGCAGTCCTGCTTACATAATTCAACTTAAAGCTAGTGAAAAAACCGCTAAGCTCCCTAATTTCCTGGCAAACACTAGTAATGATGGATCTAGTAGAACCAGAATGGTTATAGAAATTAACCACTTCTTGAGCATCCGACTCGACGATCACACACTGAAGCCCCATGTCGATTGCCAACCGAACTCCTTCCCAAGCTGCTTCTGCTTCCAGGACAGTAGCGCTAAAGGCATGATCATTCCATAGAGCATGTGCCCTCAACAGCGAACCATTATGATCACGAATCACCAGACCGGTGGCACCATTGTTTGCCTCCTCATTGTATCCTACATCTGTATTAATCTTCACATAATCAGAATCAGGAGGTTTCCATCGAGTTGTAGCTTTAGATTGTGTCAGCTTCTTCTCTTTCCCTGCTTCACGTAAATCAATTACAGTCTTAACAGCCCATCTAACAGACTGCTTGACCATTCTGCCGCCCTCTCCATGCCAGATGGCATTTCGCTCATACCAAACTACCCAGGTACCACATAAGATGATACATGTTTGCTCCTCCGATATCATAGTCCCATCGACTAAATCTGTTGCCCAAGACCTCGGATGTAGCTCTGGGATTTTGACCCCCGTGGCCTGTTTCATATCTTGCCAAAAAGCTCGCGCCCAACTACACTCAAACAGTGCATGGAAGACAGCTTCTTCTATGGCACCACAGGTTTTGTAGTGGCTGATCCTTTCCATATGTCTAATTTTAAGGTTATGGCGACATGGAACAAAATTCTTGATTACTCTCCACCACAAAGCTCGTACTTTGGGTGGAACAGGGAGTTTCCACATCTTCTTCCAACAGAACGAGGATGAAGCTCCTGATGGTGACGCATCATTATTGCGTAAATTCTCAGCAGCCAGTAGACGGTAAGCTGATCTTACCGAGAAGTTTACATTTTTCTCATACAACCAGGCCCAATCATCTTCTGAGAATCTTCCAATTGGGATTGTGCATATAGCGGCAACATCAATAGGTTCAAAGTTTTCAGTTACCTTTTCTATATTCCAGCACATCAAGTTCTCATTTATAAGCTCATTAACCTTTGTGATATCTGAATCTGGGTTCCTCACAAGGGGCTTCCGTGAGTAGCTAGCCGGAATCCATGGATCATCCCAAATACGTATGGAGGTACCGTCTCCAACACGCTTGATAAGGCCTTTCGCCAATGCATCTCTTCCATGCAAAATAGCGTTCCATGTATGCGAAGCACCCCATTTTCTCCTAGCTTCCATAAAGTTGGAGCCATGGAAGTATTTTCCTTTAAGAACCTTTGCACATAATGAGTCTGGTTTAATTAATAACCTCCACCCTTGTTTTTCCAGCATAGCTTGGTTGAAGAGTTGGAAGTCTCGAAAGCCCATACCTCCATTTTCCTTGGGAATAGCAATATCTTCCCACTTTTTCCAGTGGATTTTCCTTTTCTTTTTATCTCCTCCCCACCAAAATCTTGCAATGCAACTTATAATTTTCTTGCAAAGTTTTTTTGATAATTTGAAACAGCTCATCGAATATGTCGGTATAGCCTTGCATATTGCTTTAATTAGAACCTCCCGACCTGGGGAGCTAAGTGTTTTAGGAGTCCATCCCTTTGCTAACTTCTTGATTTTAGTGAGAGTGTGCTCGAACTCTGAATCTGTAGATCGTCCGAGAGCTGTGGGAAGACCAAGATATCTCTCCACTAAGGCTTCAACCACAATCCCCAAAGCTGTATGCACCTCTTGTTTCATGTCTGGAGTGCAATTAGCACTAAAAAAGACAGCCGACTTTGTTCGGTTTACTAGTTGACCCGATCCCACTCTGTAAGTTTCCAAAATACCATGTAACCGCATAGCTCCTGCTACAGAAGCTTGAGTAAAAACCAGGCAGTCATCTGCGAAGAGGAGATGTGAGATCCAGGGGGCATGGATGCCGACCCTCACTCCCCTAGCAAGATACCGCTGACCACTAAATTTCAGCAGACTACTTAGGCCTTCCGCACATAAGAGAAATAGATAGGGAGAGATGGGATCCCCTTGTCTAGTACCTCTTGTTGGTTTGAAGTACTCCGAGAATTGACCATTAACTCGGACCGAGAACTTAACAGATTCTACACACTTCATAATAATTTGTATCCATTTATCAGCAAAGCCTAACTTAGTCATGATAGCTCTCAGGTATACCCACTCCACGCGGTCATAGGCTTTTGCCATATCAAGTTTAATTGCACAAGCTCCACTCTTCCCCTTCTTCTTTTTCAGATAATGTATACTCTCGTATGCTGTAAGCACATTATCGGTAATCAATCTCCCAGGTACAAAAGCACTTTGCTCTTCTGCAATAATGTCTTCCAATATTGGCCGTAACCGCATAGAAAGAACTTTAGATGCTATCTTATATAACACATTGCAAAGTGCAATGGGTCTATATTGTGTCAGATTCTGAGGCTGCTTAATCTTAGGAATAAGCATGCGGATCGTGCTATTGACAACCTCTGACATCTCTCCCCCTCGAGGAAACCACGTATAGCCATGCACACATCAGATTTCAGGAGATCCCAATGACGAATGTAAAACCCAGCCGTGAATCCATCTGGTCCCGGGGAATTATTTGGATGCATCATAAAAAGGGCGTTCTCAATTCCTTGATCTGAGAACGGTGCACAAAGTCTCTCATTCATCTCAAGTGTCACCTTTTGTTCAACGAAATGTGTGACCACCTCTGGTACTGTATTATCCTGGAATAAATTAGTGTAGAATTTGATAACTAAATCCTCTAGCTCAGCTTGGGACGAGGATGTACTTCCATCCTCACGATTTAGTGAGACAATCCTGTTAGTACGAGCTCGCTCTCTCGCCTTAGAGTGGAAGTAAGCCGTATTGCGGTCACCTTCCTTAAGCCATAGTTCTCGAGAACGTTGTTTAGTCATAACTTCTTTCCTGGACAAATTTTAAAAAGTTTTTTCATCGTCTCAACTTCCTCTCTTGTTGGCCCAGATCTTAGAGAATCAACCCAAATACGTTCCAGTTTTTCTCTCAACACTCCCAGCTGTTTACGAACTGAACCATATTCATCCCTACTCCATCGCTGGAGTCCTTGACTCAAATGCCTCAAGGCCTCTTGTACACCGGCAAGACCACCAAATGATGGCTGCCATGCCGAATTAACCACCTAATCATAGCGATCATGGCGTGTCCACATGTTCTCATAACGAAAGGGCTTAGATGCCCCACCGCCTTGGAGCCAATCTGATATGTTTATAGAAATTAGCAGAGCACAATGGTCTGATTCCGTTGTTTGAATATGACGTATCACTGAGTTATCAAAAGCATCAAGGAATCGGTCATCGCCAAGTCCACGGTCTAGTCTGACTTTAATATTTCTATTGCCATACTGCCTATTGTCCCAGGTGTAAGGTAGTCCTGTGTATCCGAGATCCAAAAATCTACATTCTTCCACCGTATCTCTAAAGCCCTCCATCATCCATTCCTCCCTATCATTCCCTCCAAACTGTTCTGACGCACAGAGAATTTCGTTGAAGTCCCCGGCGCATAACCAAGGATTGTCAAATTCCCTTCTCATAAATTTCAGGAGTTCCCAACTTCTCTTCTTTCTAGCTCTCACCGGTTCACCATAGAACCCGGTGAACCTCCACTCTCCATTGCCCGTAGAATCATTGATAATCATGACATCAATATGAGATGTACTAAAGGATTTTAGGCTCACCACGGAATCATTATTCCAGAACAGAACGAGACCACCATTTAGCCCTTCACTCTTCACGCCAAACACATTTTCAAAACCAAACCTCAATCTAAGATTTTGTGACTTTTCCTTTGACATCTTAGTTTCCGAGAGGAAGACCAATGAAGGACGATGCAGCTGAATTAGGCTGCATACTTCTTGAATAGCCTCAATTTGTCCAAGACCCCGACAATTTAAACTAAGAATAAACATTGAGAATAGCTACTCTTAGTCTGAGACTTGCACGCAGATCATAACCAATACTAAAAAATCTAATCCACAACCAGCACAACTCTGTATTCAGATCGGATCAGAATATGGAGAGCTCAACCGAATTCAGGGATACTGAAGTGCAATCCGATTCTGTCTGTATGCTGATAAGAGACCGGAGCCAGAAACTCACCGACGGACTGTGTCTGCGGGAGGAAGGAATCCTTTGCGGGTACAGAGACCAACGTTGCCAAGGCAGGCGCCGGGACAGAAGCCGCCGGTGACAACAACGGTAAAACCCTAAGTCGCCTTCAGAATCGCCATCGCCAGACAATACCGGTTCGTATTTCTGGAATCGGCCTCTGGATAGCCAAGTAGAGATACTCTTAGCCCGACGTATGAATACATGTTTTGTCGAGCGGCCTACACGATTCCAGTGAAAATTTGGAAACTCAGACATGTGTCGTTGGATGTGAAATGTATGGCTAAGATGAGACATAATATGGACTTTGGATGTGAAATGTACGGCTAAGATGAGACATAATATGGACTGAGGAATTTAACAAAAAAACACACCCGCATCGCATGTTCCATTTTTCTCATAAAATCCCTCTATCCTCACGTCTCACAACGGTGCCTCCAAATCTACTGGACATTTCAAACACCAGATGCAGTATTTCTTAGATCAAATCAGTGACGGGGACAGCGGCAAGAAGGCATCGAATTTATTCATAGAGGCCAGACGGCTCGGATTCGCCTCGATGTAATCACTTGAATCTCGTCCTCGACGGTAGGACGCGGACAAGCGTCGATGTGCTACCATGGAAGCTGAAAAAAAAAGCTCTTAGTGTCTCTTCGCTACCATGGAGACTGAACAAGATCTGAATGCATGTCCTTAGTGTCCACAGCATAACCGGCCTGTCAACGAACGGGAGTAGCAAAGATTTGGTAAGAAATCAAACGGCCATGAGGAGGAGACGAGGGAAACATATCAGATCTGGCGAGGCCTCACCTACGAACTGAGCAGCGTCAGCGAGGATGACGGTCAAGAAGAAAAGAAAGTAGCAGGGGTTTTCTACAAACAATAAGTACTGGGCGGGGCTTTCTTTGCAAAAATGTGCTGATTCATTGACTCGTGGTTCATCTCAGGCATCCACTATGCATCCGATGGTCCATGTTCGGGTTTCCAAGTTTCCACTGGAAACAGGTTTCCACTATATACAGGTTTCCACTAGATACTTTCTCCGCCCGCCGTGCCCTCGACTTGCTGCTCCCACCATGCCAACCGCCGCCGCCGCCGCCACAGCCACAGCGGCCGTACCGTCGCACGACCCCCGTACCTTCGCACTGCAGCAAGGCGAGTTGGACGGGCGCTTTGCCGACGCGGAAGAGGAACCAGCAGCACCGGCCGAGAAGCCCGCGGAGGCGGAAGAGGATGAGGACGAGGAGGACGATTGGACCGACGAAGACGTGGACGAAGCCCTAGCCTGGCTCGACGCCGCGGAGGGCCCGGATGGCTCAACGCGGCTTTCCGCCTCTTTCTCGGCCTCCGGAGGCACGGCGCGTAGGCCGAACGCGCACGGTGGCATGCTCGCCCGCACCCTCCAGCCGCTCTCCAACCGCCAACAGAAGCTAGCCTCGCACTTCCGCGCCGGGCCTTTGGAGGTATGCTGTTTCAACTCCTCACCTTGGATTAGTTAAGTAAAATTTGGGCTTGTGCTGGACATTTACTGGATGTATGCTATAATTCAGTAGGGTTCAGTGGTTCACTTTATCGTCGTTAAAGTTAGTTACAGTAACGAGTAAAGAGAACAGTTACACCTGACCATGGAGCTAGGCCTAGTAGTATCGGCTATAGAAGCATACATGGTCATAGTATCGGAACGAAACACTGCCATGCTTTATTCATTCTGGGTGCTGTAGTACTATGCTGAATATTTGATGTCGTGAGTTTTGAACGACTCAGGAGTGGGAAGGCAGAATGAACGTGGGGATGTCAAATTCAGTGACGACTACAATCAGGGACAGCGTAAGAGATTCTGCAATTGGGAAGACAAAGAACATTGGGAGGGCTGATCGTGCTACAGTTGAACAGGTTTGTATCTTTTTTTGTTGTTGGGCGATGCTTATTTCATTCTCTGCTTGGAAATCAACCTGTACACTTGCTCATTCCTGTTTAAAATGTTTCTTCACTTACAAAGTATGCAAGAAAACAATCTTTAGTTGCTAGATTATAAAAATCCTGGTTTGATGTACACGGATAAGAATTTTTATACAAGTCATTTCGGCTTGTGCTCTACCTCCCACTGTAACATATTCCCTAACCCATTGTGTTCATGATTATATGTTGGTCTAAGTGGCATCATTGAGGGACAGCCAAGAATACACTACAAGGGGGGATGATTCTGCATTACATAGCTGGGAGGGGGTCATATAGCTAAATTTTGCCAAATTTAGGGACCAAATCCACATATTTAAATGGGTGTTTCATAAAAAAACACCAGGGGGTGGGGGTGGGGTGGCACGCTCCCCCCCTGGAATGTCCTGGCACCATTAATCCACTGTTGACTGCTTAACAAAAAAATTCTAATTCTTGTTTGCAATCTCATTGTGTACTTTCACCAGACTTGACTTCCGCTTCATTTTCTATTGCCTCTTTTGTTCGTAAATTATTGAGGAGTCTAATGTTTTAGTGAAGTGGTTTCCTGAATGTTTGATATAATTGTTTTATATGCAGGCTATTGACCCGAGAACACGCATGGTTTTATTCAGGATGTTAAACAGAGGCATTTTTGATAACATAAATGGTTGTATTTCAACTGGAAAAGAGGTAATCTTCAATTTGCAGTGCATATCACATTACATGTCTTCTGCTACTTGCCAGTGTCATTGCATCATTCTGCGGTATACAGAGTACATCGCTACTTTAACTGTTGACAGAACATAGAGAATGCATCCAGAACTACATTGCAATTTTTTATTCATCATTCTGTATATGTGTAACTGGATTAACATACTCAATATTAACTGCCACAGTTCATTTGTCTTTTCGTATCTAGGCAAATGTATACCATGCAACAAAGAGAGATGGCACTGAGTTAGCAATCAAAGTCTACAAAACGTCTGTCCTCGTTTTTAAGTAAGATATATTGATTTATAATTGTTGTGTATTCTAACTGGATTCTTATTGAGAATGAGAGCTACTGCTGAAAGCTTACTCTGGTTATTTTGTTGTACCCTTTCTGTACTTCTTAGTTATTTTGATTTAAAAGAGTTTGTGAACAAACTACATCATTCCTTGTTGCAGGGATAGAGACCGATACGTCCAAGGAGATTATCGTTTTAGACATGGTTACTGCAAGCATAATCCTCGGAAAATGGTAAAAACCTGGGCTGAAAAGGAAACACGAAATCTTATACGGTGAGGATTATTCTCATTTAGCATGCTTTATTCATGATTTGCATTCCAGTATTGTGGCAAGATTTCTCCCGATAGATTCTTTTGTTAAAATGGATTTATTTCTGTGGGAAAAGAGGATGCACTTGGAGGCATAAGCTATAGTTTCCATCCTTTATTTTGTTCCGTCTACGCCCAAATTAAGTTCCGACCCTCTTTACTTTTATCTTCTCCTGCAATACTTCAAAGAATGCCTTCAGTTAATCAAATAGGAAAATGAAATAGGTTGTAACTTTGAATTGCATACACTTATTCTTACCCTGTTCAGAGTCGGAGAAAAAGGAATCCGATGCCCGGAGCCAAAGCACTTGAAGCTTCATGTTTTGGCGATGGATTTTATAGGTAAAACTTGTGATAGCATTTGTTTATTTGAATGCCTGTAGAAATGGCATAATATCACTACCTACTAATTGTTCAAAACGTACATCGGGCTGGTGGAACTTCTCACAGAACAGTACTTTCATGGTATTATCAGTACATTTAATAAATTGAGTTGGTTCTCCTTCAGGAAAAGATGGTCATGCTGCTCCTCGCCTTAAGGATGCTGGTTTGTCAAATGATAAGTTGCGTGAAGCTTACTTTGAGGTACATGACAAAGATTAACAAGTTAATATTTGCACCTTATAGTAACTATTTTGTATTCTATTTCTGTCATCCTTTATTTTGCAAGATGTGGATGGGTTTTGCAAGATGTGGATGGGAACTTTGGTCTGTGCTAGATGATTGCAAATGTTACCATTAGTCAACTTATATAGTTGCAACTTTGTACATGTTTGATCACTTTGGATGTCATTCACATTTAACCCAAGACAGAGCTCTACCCTTGCTGCATTCATGCACTACATTTTCTACTCAATGGTTGGCATCAGTTGTGTTATGCAATGTTGGTGTTCTGTTCATATCCTTTCATGTAGAATTTGTACCAGGGCATGTCCATGTAGCTATTAACAATGATTATGCATCAATTGACCAAATATGCGCCTCCCTATGTTATGGCCAGTTCCTCAACATCACGGGAAGACATGTTTATGGATAAAAATATGGTGAAAAAGGTACTAGTAACTAGTAAGTAGTGACATGAGTCTGGGAAGGTCTCTAGGATCACCATTGTCCACAGACAGTTTTATGTGACTTTTGTTGCTGGAACCTTAATTATAAGGGTCACTTAAATTTCTACACGCTATCTTACAAAATATGTGCGGTGAACTGTGAATGTGCGAGAACTCATGTGCAGAATTTCACGGTTAAGCTAGTAGGACAGTAGATGCTTTTTTCTGCTCATACCCATGGATAACATTTTTCCTTTACCATTACATGTCAGCTGTATATGGTCTTACCTATAGAAGAATGAACAAGGACCCAAATATTAGATTTTGGATACTTTAGTGTACCATTTACCCATATATTTTCCATGGCTTCTTTTTTCAGATAGTTACAACGATGCGGACACTCTACCAAAAGTGCAAGCTTGTCCATGGTGATTTGAGTGAATACAACATTCTTTATTTTGAGGTAGTTCAGCACTTTTGATTAAGACTAAGTTTCTTCACTTTCCCAGTAAACAAGTTCCTTTCTCATTCTTATTTCCTTGTTGTGCAGGGACACTTGTACATCATTGATGTTTCACAGTCTGTAGACCTCGATCATCCTTTAGCGTTAGATTTCCTGAAGGAGGATTGCTTGCATGTTAATGTGAGTTACAATTAAATTAAAGTTTTCCAGAGATGGATAGCCATGGTTTTTAATATGTGCGCAATGCTGATTCCAGGACTTCTTTGAAAAACGAGGTGTTGCTGTCATGACAGTAACAGAGCTATTTAATTTTGTTGTTGATCAAAATATTGCTGATGAAGGTGTTGATGATTACCTGGAGAAGGTTGGTCTTTATTTTACTTTCAGTAGTTGCATTACATTGTAATAACCGATTTCTTGGGATACTATGGTCATGATCAGGCACAAAACCTGATGGTCAACATTTTTCCTTATATCAGGTTCAGCAAAAGAATAATGGAGATACAGCTTCAAAGGATGATGAAATTGATCCGACAGTCTTGGTGCAGGTAGGAATACATAGTGTTTTATCATTATGCATTTCTGCAGCTTCGCCAGAAATATATTTTACAGCAGGGAGCATCTTCACTTCTTCAGTGACAGACCCTAATATCTGAAGCATACTTTTTTTTTTCGGGAAAACATCTGAAGCATACTTTCATTTACTGCATATGTATTTACCGATAAATCACCTCATTGCAAATGTAAAAATATGCTAATTTTATATATTTTAGTTCAATAGTACGGCCATTGCTTGGGAGAAAAGGCTTTGTTGTTGTACACTACAAAGTTATATCGGTTCTACATATGGGGTTGAAGATATAGGATGTGATCTCTCACAGATTTCTTGTACATTTTTTTAATGTTTTACCACGTGGTGTACTATTCACTTGCTAATAGTTACATCTTTTGCTCATTTCGACAGACGTTGGATTATGTGAAGCAATGCGAGGCGGATATTGTCAACATGTCAGTGGCGCAACGCCCATCCCTTGGTTATGAACCAACAGCGGATAAGCTTTATGACCTGCCACAGTTAGGATTTGTGCGGGCTAAAAATGAGCCTAGAGAGAAGCAGCAAGAACAACCGACACAAGAAACACCAGAAGAACCCTTGGACCTGAAGAATAAGTGTTCATTGGAGAACAAGGAGGAAGATGAATCAGACGACAGTGAATCTTGCTCTGGTTCTGACGAAGACGGTTCGTGGCAGGAGTCCACGAAGCTGGGGCCCGAGGAAAGGAAGGCTGCTCGGAAGGAGAACAAGAAGAAGGTGAAGGAGGAAAAGAGGGAAACCCGCAAGACGAAGATCCCCAAGGCTGATAAGAAGAAGAGGAAGAAGATGGCGAAAGCTAAGTGCAAGCGGTAGTGAACCACTGCAGGCAATCCACATGGTTGCACCAGCAATTCAAGTTACAGTTGTTATACGAATCTACTTCCAGCTAGTACTTGTGTTTGATGAAATGCGTGATGTTCGCAGCTTTTATGTGTTTCAATTTTGTATGGTCTTCAGTCCTTTATGAATGTATTACCTAGCAAACCAGTGCTGTAAAAGAACCATCTTTCCGCTACGTTAACAGATAAGTTGTGTACCTGTGATGCGCCTGAAATGATAAATCTTGATCCTTCTGTTTGTATTTGTTTTCCATTCTAGTACTACATATTATGCGGTGATTTTATGTATACTATGGATGTGACCAGAACAAAGTTTTCTGATAAATTGTTCTGAGATCCAAACCGGTAAGCAGAAGCGTAGATTCCAAAATGCCAGGTAATTTTGCGTGAATACTACTCGTAAGATAAGAGATGGATATTTGGACGGCATAATTCAAATCTCCAAAGCTTGAATGAAACAGGAGAGTTAATTCCCCAAAGCATTCAGATTTTTTTCACCTTAATAACTCGAGCAGATGAAGCATGAAGGCCTCCCCGAGGTAAGAGTTAAATCCACATTTTACGGTAGCCTTCCTGGCGAGCAAAGCAAACCCTCCCAAAACCGCGGTTCCCCCCTCGTCTGCCTCTCCGCCACCGAAGCCGGAGAGAATGCCGGAGCCGCAGGCCATCCTCCCGCTCCGCGCGCTGCCGCCGGACGCGCCGCTCCCCTTCCCCCCGCCGTTCCACCAGCAGTCCCCGGCCACCACCGCCAACCCCAGCCCCGCTCCGGCCCCGGTCACGCCCCCGAACCCGACCCCTCCCCCCGCCGCGCAGCCGCCCTCCTCCTCGACCTCCACGCGGCCGCCGCACCCATGGGAGATAGCCGCGCGCGCCTGGCTCGAGTCCTTCCCCGACGGCCGCCCTCCCACCGAACCCGAGGTCGACGCCTACATCGACTCCCACCGCCCCGAGCTCCCGTCCCTCCCCCGCTCCCAGCTACACCAGCGCCTCCTTGCTCTCCGCGGCGACCAGGTAACCCATCTACCTCTTTCCTGTAGGCGATTTGCACATTGGCTGGAATTTTTACCTGATTCCTTCGTGGTTAAGTTAATTGGATTGATCGACTTGAGCTCTCAGTAATCTTACAGTGGTTCAGCACGAATCATGATAGATTTATTTATGGGCGTGGGGTAGATTTTAAGAGACTATTGTTTCTCGATTCCTAAAATGCTAAGTGCTACTAGTCATGGGAAAGTTAGCTTGTCAATTTAGGTTTACTGATTCATCTCCACAAAAAAAGTTAGGTTTCCTGAACTTGAATCCCTGACTCGCTGTTAGTTTTATTGGAACCCTAGTTGGAGTACATTGAACTCTTACTTCCCATGTTTATGAGCTTCATTAGCTCAACACAGTGGTGGTGACCAAGGAATCTGATCTCAGGGTGCAATTTTGTTTCTGGTTTCCATCAGGTTCTAGATGCAGACCAAAGTGCATTCCCGTACAGGTTCCAGCGGACCGATCTCTGGAAGCCTGTGTATCAGTGGTTGGAAACTCTTGAGATGGACACTCTAGTTGAATCAAAGCAGATATCAGAGTGGCTTGCAGCAAATCCACAGGTAATGAACAGGCTGGTCGAGAAGCACTCCAAATATCATTTGATACACTACAGCCAGCGGATGCACTTGAAGTTGCTCAAGAAGAGAGGGAAGTTGCCAAAGGTACATACTTTTCTGAACCACTTTCTTTGGATGGGGGGGATAATTCTTTTTATTGGCTGAAGAGGTTAGACCTTTCCAAATAATACTGTATTTATAATCTGATTTAAATTTATATTTATATTTTATGCTTTAGGAGGTGCATGGTACTCTGGTTGATTCCTATTTTGTTTCATGAATCCAACATACTCCCTCCGATCCAGTTTATTAGACACGCACGTAGTTTAAGAAAATCTTTGACCAACAATTTTGACCAATAAAATATGCAATATATGTCCTAAAAAATATACCATTGGAAACTACTTTTGAAGATGAATCCAATGGTATAATTTTTTGACATATTATGTAAAATTTATTGACCAAAATTAATGGTCAAAGTTGTTCTTAAACTACATACGTGCCTAATAAACCGGACCGGAGGGAGTGCCAACTTATTATGATCAAAGCATAATTATTTCTACCATGGTTTTCAGACAGGGATGTTTTTCTGTCAGCAGTATCAGATCATAGGATCATACTGTAGTATCACGATATTATGAGATATTTATTTTTTGAATATAATTAATTTATATATTACAAAGTATCCTCTAATGAGTTATTCAGTATAATTAAATGAAAAAAAGTAATATAACAAGTGATAGTATCATCACTGACATAAAAGTAATGATTACTACAGACACACAAGTGTGTGGTTGTAACAATAGGCCAGGCTGTAAGCCCATAATATACACAAGTTCCTTTTTGTGCTGAACCTTAACACACACAAGTAGTATGGACTTACAAACTAGTAATGCTGGTTATTTCTCAAAGATATAATAGACCGGTCTTGCTGGCCACCCTCTAAAAATTTGCAGTTCATGTACGGTAAAAGCAACATAATTTGTTTAATCCCACCTCCGCGAACTGCAGAGCTAGCGAGTAGCTTAAATACAGTGCATTCGTTCCATTGTTACTTGGCTAGTGTGTTTGACTATTTCTTTTTTGAGGATTTACAGCAGGAGAGACTCCTACTGTTCTATATATTAAAAAGAGAAATCAGGTTACATGTATTTACAAGTTTGACCAATGCCTCGCACCTCTAACAGAAAACAGGAAGCTATAAGTCTTGTTTTTGCTCTTCTACTTTTTCTACCTTTACAATAAACAAGTTCATTCAGATCCCCAAGCGTTGTCTGGTGCTTCTCCTTAATTCTGCACCATTTGCCTCCACCAGTTTGCAATTTCAGGACTGACACCATCAAATATTGCACTGTTAAGAATTTTCCAAATATTCCATGCACCCAAGATCATAGATTCAGTGAAGATCGGTCTAGCCCATGCTCCCTTTGTTTCCTCAATCATGGGCTCAATGGCTAGATCGATATTCTACACCACCCCAAGAACAGCCCAACATTCTCAGGTGTTAATTCTGTCTATCAGCATTAACCACACGAAGACCTTATATTTCATGATACACTTTGATTTCCAGATCGTGGGTAAGTAACTAGGCGGAATAAAATCCCTGAAGCAAACTTTGTAGAAGCCACTGGGTTTGTACGAGTCTGCACCCCAGATAAACGACCACCCATCTCGCATATCAACTTCCAGTATACTGTTGTTTGAGAAAGGATGAAACACACATTCAATTTATTCACTGTTGGATCTCCTCACGCAACTGTTGCTGCGGGTTTCATCTTCCACTCTGGCAGTGACAGCGTGTTGGATTAGGGTTCAGGTTTGGTTGTAGGTTCAGGGTGGGGATTATCTGTTCGGAGGATAACTGGATGGGGAGAGCCAGCTGGTGGATCAACATGGTGGGATGGAGGCGACAGTTATAGCTGCCAGAGACGGAGAAGGAGGGTGACAGCAGCGACAATAGAGACGACTGTGATGGAATGTGGTTAGGAGGGATGTGAAGACAGAGAGGCCTCTGTTGGCTGTGGATTTAGGTCCAACGGTTTACATCATCTGCTGATTTTTAACAAAAAAACAAGCATCTGTGTCTCACATCAAATGGCCTCTCTTCAACAATAAGAAAGCGAATTTGCAGCCGGTGGACCTGTTTATATTGTCATTACTCTAGATAGTCCTTACATCATGGCAATTCATGTTCTTTTCTTGTTACCCTTAACTTTTTTTCTTTGAAGATTCCAGCTTTACAAAATTTGATGCTTCAATAACAGACTCTACAACTTTCTGCGGCTAGAGCCACATTCCAGCGAGGTGCTGTTCCAGTGACCCCACCAGAAAGTGCAGTAACCTTACCAGCATTACCTCCAGTGACAGGTTTTATTTTAATTGATTCTGCTTTTTTTCTTCGAGAAATGATAATTGATGTTCTCCTTAATCATATGCATTATGCTTTACTGTAGGTGGATTTCCAGGTGGCAGTGCAAGCATATCTCCAGGTGGCAGTGCAGGCAAATCTCCAGGAGATGGTGCAGGGAGATCTCCAGGTGGCACTGCAACAGTAAGGGACAAAAATATATCATTGTCCAAAAAAAAAGAAGCTCTCCTCAAATATGAACTGTATGCACCTGACTCTTGTACTATTCTTAGGGTTATTAATGGATTTGCTACATTCACTAATGGCCTATGATAAAATATCCTACATGTATTTCAGTTTGACAGATTTGCAGAATCAATTGACCAGCGTGCTGTTAAAGCAGTGTCGTACTGTCGCCATCAAAGATACAGATTCAATGTATATGGATATTCAAAAGCCAGAGACTAACATATGCATACAAGAAGGGACAACTATTGCAAGCACATCAAACCTTGCCGATGTGCCAAATATTTATATCAATGAACAACAAAACTCAGGAGGAGCAGTGGAGGGTGAATTTGGCCAAAAGAGAAAGAGAAACCCTATCATTGTTACACCTGCATGGTGTTTCAGTGAAGCTGTACCAGGTTCGTCCTTTTTCTTGGTAGTAAGATCATCTGTTGTTCTTTTCGATACAAATTAATTTACATACTTAGGATACATCCTTTTGGCTGTTTGATGTATATTCTATGAATTCCAGGCATGTTCTTTAATCTGTCAAAATGTCATGTCAGAAGCCTTTAAAATTTTTCTTCTGCGAGGAGCCTCTCATTTTCCAGTCATATAATTGCAAATTTGTTATTAAGATCTGTATCAACTGAAAAGTGATGTTACAGGGACCTCGGAGCATGAACAACATTCTAGTTCACATAGTGATGGTGCAAGAAGTTCCAGTATGTGGAAGGGACATGCTAGTCCATCGTTTCTGCATAGATCTATTAAGAAAAACCTATTGTTCTGCCTAGAGGGGCGTGAAATTGGTAGCAACTGGTCTCAAGTTTGTTCTTATGGAGGTTATGTGGGAAGGAACTGTGAAAGATGGACCCCTTTTCTTGAAGGCATGTTTGTTTTGGCCTCTAAACAGTAGTGTCGTTCAGTAGTGCTTTGTTTACTTTTGAAAACTACACCTATAGTTTTCAACTTTTCATTTTCTAAATCATAATAGATTCTTCTTGATTTCAATATTAGGATGGAATTCACCCGCAGTCCAGTTTGAAGGGCCTGCAGTACAAGCTGTCAAAAAAAGTTACTTATCTTGGTATCCAACTTCATTTGCTTATACGTCAAGTGCTCCTTCTGCTCAGCCTCATGACAGGGTATGGATCTCTCAAATGCTTGGTAATGCAATTTGCTACGAGTTCAAATGGTTGATAATTTAGTCTATCAGATTGCTTTGGCTCCCTTTAAGCTTATGTAATATCATATGTAGTTTAAGAAGCCGAAAACTTAACAGGCAGTTGAACTGGAAAAAAACAGAACCACTTAACTCGGAGGCTTGGTTTGCTTGAAATGCCGTTTTTGCAATAGTGCCAGGAAAAACCAGGTGTTTCAGACTAGTCCTTAACAAATGCGCCAACTGGATCGGTTTGGTTGAACCAAGTGAAAAGTGAAAAAAGAGGAGTGATGCTGGGGCTAGCCAATCTTATGGGCTTAAATACTTGGTTGAACATTCTCAGCTATCTAATCTGTGGTTTACTTTCTTTCATTGTTATATTACGGACAAGATAGACTTGTACGTGAGTCGTGAGTATTCAGCTCCCTCCGTTCCTAAATATAAGGTGTATAGTTTTTGGCACGGAAATTAAAGAATGGCCATGGAGGGTAAGATACACACGTTTTGGGCGAGATTACACTTCACTAATTGGCATGAGAAAATAGAGGAGCTTGCCTGAGATAAGGAAATGTAATCAAATCCCTAAAAATATTATCCAAACGAGTGTTTCAATGCAATACACCTTATATTTTGGATTTTTTCTCAAAAAACTATACACCTTATATTAAGGAACGCAGGGAGTAATATTTTTGTTGCTCCCTGTTTAAGCACCCATCAATTTGCAAATCTGAGTAATGTAGCTATGCTCCATTGTGCTCTTTGTTTGATATAGAGCGAAGTGCAATATAGGTCCCTAAACTTGTGTGGGTGTTACTTCTTTCCATGAACTTGGGAATTGTACATTCGGGTCTGCGAGCTTGTGTAAGTGTGTCAATAAAGGTCCAAACCACACTTAATTAACAAGTGATGACCATTTGACACTTTGGCTCTGTTTAAGATAATGTATGACTATGTGATGACTAACTAAGACCAATCAGAAACTCGTGTAAGTTACCTGACAAGATGACATGCAGAAACTTCCTTTGAGCCCAAACATAAGTTCTTCAATGATACCAGGCGATCACATGGTCAAATTGCGATTTGGGGACGAGCTAAGGAGTCATTGTGACTTACTAACAAAATATGATTGGACTTGTGTTGAACCAGTTATACAAGCTTAGAGGCCAAATGCACAATTTTCATGTCCAGAGACCCAAGTGACATGTCCATGCAAGTTGAAGGGACCTTCATGTGCTTTGTTCTTTATTATTTTACCAATATACACATTTCCGTTCTTGAATTCTATACTTTGTTTGGCTCAGCAAGGTGTACGCAAAGTTCTTGATGTAAAATTTCATCCAGAAGGGTTGCCTCAGCTTGTTTCTTGCTCCAATGAGGTTAGTACCTTTTAAGATTATTGGTACATTTTGCATTTAATATTCACTAACAGTGAGGAGGGCCCTGGGAGGGGCTGGCAACAAGCATGCCATTGTATCTGCATATTCTGCTGCTACCATAGTGAAATGCCTCGATACATCCCTATTATTCTTCAGATTCCTATTTGTATATTTTGTAGTTCTGTTCTTTTGATGCATATAACATATTATTCTATCAATCCAGACACCAAATGAATTATTGCTTTTCAATCTTCTTTCTGGAAGGGCTATTCAACTTAGAGGCCATAATACTAAGGTACGCCATACAAGTTTGTTTATGTTATAGCTACTCAAGTACGCATATAAAGTATCTTTTTGAGTTAGCGAGTCCATACTGCCTTCCTCCTTTGTCCTTTGGTGCTTGGAAAATAGTTTACTTTTCTAGCTAGGATAGAGTAACTCAAGAGTAAAGATCACTGCCATGAAAAATGCAAAAGCAGTAATCCTATGGCATGCTTAACCCTCTTTCTCCTGCAATATTTATTTATCATTCTTCATGCTTAAAACATTTGTTTCAAGCATGTCCCATACAAGGAGAAGTTGTGAACCTTTATAAGCATCTGTTTCTTGGTAACCATGCTACTACTACATAAAAGAAATTCACAAGTACAGTACTATGCTAGTGCTAACTACCCTTAACTTTCATTAGTCGTCATAAGATGATTGTTCGGGATTTTGGTATTTTGTGTTTGTATTTGGCATGCCCTACTTTCTTTTTTTTTGCCATTTTACTATGACTATTAGTAGTGTTTCATTTGATTCTGTTGAATTATTCTCAGATCCAGGCAACCTCATTTGCAGTTAAAGGAGCAAGCATAGTATCTTGCGCTTCCAATTTACTAAAGGTGACCGTATTCTCTGTTAAATACTAATTGACGCAACAAATGAGGAAAGAATGATGTTAATATTTTTCTTTATCAAAATAATAGGTATGGGACTGCATAACTGGCTCTTGCCTCTACACCCTTGGTGGTGATGACCAAAATTCAGTGGGGCATACTCAAAACATTAATGCTATGGCAGTGAATAAGTGGCAATCCTGTATGTTAATTCTCATGAGCTTTATTTATGTGTGTTTTACTAAGTACAAATGATTTATCACTTGGATATAGTTTTCCTTTGGTACCCCAAGTATTTGTTCTATTCAAACTTGTGTTCTACTCTAAATTCTTTATAGAGTATCCATGTTATTCTTTCCGTTTAAATTATTCTAGTTTTCAACATACTTTACACTTATAGGTCTGGTTGTCACTAGTGGAGCAAAAGGTGATGGGAAGCTTCTATTATGGAATGCTTTGAGGGGTGAACTTGCTTCTGATCTAAATTCGAATCTGAGGTAAGCTGGATCCTTTCTGCTCCACCATTTATTCATTGCATGCTCTTGTTCTGGAATACTCCCTAGTCCCTAAGTTTCAAGGTATATGCCATTTTGGTATCGTGCAGGAAAAGTTTCCAACTTCACCCATTAGGATTATATTTCAGTTGGTCATATTAAAACATCATAGATTTAGCATCAAACACTTCCAGTCTTCCAGAATTGTATAATCATATAATATGTCGTGTCATATGATGGAGGGTATGTATTCTGATTAGAATATCCATGCCTTCTACCTTGATATAATTTTTTAATGTAATTTGTAAAGAATACAGGCTGATTAACCAACTTGTCTGCCTCTAAGTTATCCATATGGACTTATGCCATTATTTGACAAAGGAAGGCCCTTTTATATATCATGCTGAGCATTTATGTACAAGTTAATGCACATCCTAAGAAAAAAACAAAACTTTGCTTGTTGTACTAGTTATGTCAATATGCTATTTACACGAGGATTGCTTTTTTGCATGTTCTCTGTTCTCTTCAGATAAGAATCATCTGATGAGGAATCTAGCAAACAGATGTTCTTCTCATGCCCTAGCGGAAGGCCTTACTCCTGCTAGCGTTTTGCAAAGTCTCAACCTTTAGTGTAGTGTATCTTTTCACTGAGCTGTCAGCTGTGGCTGCTCCATTGCTAGATTTGTCACAACTCTGGTAAATGGAACATACGCATGTGATTTGATTAGATCTTTGGCAAACTAATTCCTGCATGTGATCAGTTTTGGTAGACCTATCTATCTATCTCTTAGAGCATCTCCAACAGGGCCCCTGAACAGATTTTAAGGGCTAGAGGAAAAAAAGAGGTCCAGCAGGGGCCCTAAACGGGCACATAAATAGCGAGGACCCTAACCACCAGCACCACCCCCCTCCCCGCGTGTGCGCGGGGCCACTTTTCCCACAGGTGGTTTATGAAGGCCCCTGTACTGTTTGTTTGGCGCCCTGAAATTCCTCCTGCTGCACGGCTCCTCTCTCCTGACGACATCGCCGCCTTCCTCCTTTCTTCCCCAGCCACCTCCTCCCCTCCCTTCCCGCCGCCATCGACAGGAACTGCTGCCGGTGCCGCGCGCCGACGTCCTCTCATGCTCGTGCCAGACTAATGTGAAAAAAATAAGAGAAAGAAACAGAAAAGAGGAAAATGAACGAAAAACTGTGCCACTGAGTCACTGACATATAGGCTCCACATTAGTGTAAGATCAAAAGAAAAAGGGGCTGAAAAATAGCGGCTGCTGCTGGAGCTGGCAGCATTCTTTTGGACCTCTAAAGATTAGGGCTAGCCCCTAAAAGGTGTTAAAGGGCCCTGTTCTAGAGGCTACTGCTGGAGATGCTCTAGGGAAGTAGCTAGCACCTGGCTGAACTGCGTGCCTGACACATAAATGAGCTTGTGGAGAAAAATAAGTACCAGCATTATGACAGTTTTTGTTACAGTTGTAACCTGGGCCAGTTAACTAGTTAGATCAAGAAGGAGAAATCCAAAGGGATTTTTGAATGTCTGTCAAGTTGTCCACATGAGTACTAGATGGTTACTTGGGGGAATTGCCACCTTAGTGACACATTAGCATGTACCCTCACGTCGCATCCATGCCAACCAGTTCCAACCCACCTTTGGATCACTCATGCTCAGCCCAACAAGTTTATTGACCTAGATGCACCTGCCTCGCAACTTCATGCACTAGTGGTGCTGGTGTACTTTACGCCGAACATTAACTATTCATCCATTAGCGATCTAGCGAAGCTGTCCTGAAGTAGGGACTCCCTTTTGGCTTGAGCAAATGATATCAGTTACCCGACCACATAAATGTTGTTAATTAGTGAAAATTATATTTTGCTCAAGCCTCAATGATGTTTTCCATTGATTGCACTTCATATGATAGATATTGCAAGCTTATATTGTTCCTTGGTTCATGTGCTTAGAGATTTTCTGTTTCCACTTAAGCCTGTGCATTCCCATGATTCTAATTCGTCTTGTCGTAGATGTAAACCTTATCAACTTCCTTGTTCATGCAGGTCACAGGATATGGTCTATCCTTCAATTGATACAATGGAGTTCTGCAGTGAGAATCTTCTGGCATGTGGAAGTGACTGTGATTATGGCGGCTCTGCTGTGGTGCAATTATGGGATATCGAGTCTCCAGAATCTTACTTATCTTTCTCTGCCAGTGATTCTGTATGTAGTTTTCTTTAAGTTTCTTACTGATAGTTTTAGAGGTGATCACTGAGCACAACACTAACAAGTCTCTTTCACAGTATATTACTTCCCTTAAAATCAATCCTGCTGGCAATACTATCATTACAGGTTATGCTCCTTCTCTGCTGTGTATGGAATCCCTCTGTTGCAGCCAAACTATAGACACTGTAGTTATGGTTGCCTCCTTCAATATGCAGGTTCTGGAGACGGGACAATTGGCTTATTTGACATCCGTGCTTGTTCTGCAATTAATCATTTGTCAGTGGGGTCTGGTTCTGAGGTAGTATACTTAATTCTATCAGGCATACTGATGCTTTCTGTCATCCTAGTTCATAGACATTTCTTTTGAATATATTTTCCTTAGTTTACTGATAACAGAGTTTGTGGTTTGTACTTTGACCAAAGGCTGATATCACCCTTACATTGTAAATTGAAACATGAAATGCTTAGAGTGCCATCCAATATTATATGATATTCTGCCTAATCTGGAGTTCTCATTAGCCCTTGTGAATTTTGTGCCTCATTTCCTCTTGGATGCCCATTCAGTGAGTGGAAGAAAAGGATTTGCAACTTCGGTAACACTATTGTAGAAATTGTTTCGGTTTCAGTCGCTCATTCTGTGACACATGCCATAGCTCTAACTATTATATTTAGAGAACGCATAGCTCTAAGTATTAAAATGATTCCTTCTTTGGTACCTCTTGTGCCTATTAGTCTGCTACAAGTAGTAGAAGCTGAAATTGTTCGGTGGAGTTTGCACAGATCAGTTATAAACAATGTCTTTTCATGTTGGTTCCATCTAAGGATATAGGATAGTATTGCTCCAAGGGGATATTTTTGTTCAGCTTCTAATCTCTTCTTAGTGGATCTTCTTTTCTTCAAGGTTGCATTATCTTTAATTCTTTATTTCAATGGTATTTCTTCCTTGAGAACTGATAATAATGGTATTGTTGCTTAACAGGTTACATCTGTTTCATTTAGCAACTGCGGTACCTACTTTTCTGCTTCTAGCACATCAAATAACACTTTGGTTTGGGATACAAGACTAGTTCCAACAAGTCACACCAGGGATGTTTCACGAAGTAAAGACATGCGTTTTTTTCGGCCTTTACATTGCTTGAGCCATGGCAAGCAGATGCCGACTGCAGAATATACAAGCCAACTGCCAGGGTAATTGCATTAAATATAAGTTTTGCGTTGTTGTATCTAATGATTGTTTGTTGTCAAAAGTGTTTATGGTTATCAACGATTTTCACTGCTGAGCTAAGTGGAAGTCGTTTATCCTCTGAGGCTAACTGTAGTTTTTTGACTCGATGCTTGATGTACTGTTTATAAGTCATGATAAAACTTTCTTCATTTTACAGTCATGTTGATGAGGGTGATCAGGGAGTAAATGCCGCACAGTGGTTGCACAATCAACCTGTCCTTGTCACTGTCAGTGGTGATGGCAGGTGAGTAAAAAGTTGATCTGATCATTTATACTTGAGTGTTGTACATGCAAAATGCGCTCAACTACTTGGTCTGCAGCGTTGGAATGTGGGATGTCACTCTAGGGCAGCCTTGTGTCAGACATATCAGGACCCATAATCGATGTGCCAATGCTGTAAGCATGTACTCAATATTCTACTGGCAGTCCTTTAGCGAACTTTTCTAATATTCCAAGTTTGGCATGAAACGAATTTCAGGTTGCTGTAG
This sequence comes from Avena sativa, assembly GCA_916181665.1. NCBI lineage: Eukaryota > Viridiplantae > Streptophyta > Magnoliopsida > Poales > Poaceae > Avena > Avena sativa. The sequence goes on along the minus strand of OV702285.1, from coordinate 141,780,190 downwards.
CCCCTAATGATGAATACATATCCACAGGAGGAAGCGATCAAAAAGTTGTGAGTTCTTATTTGGCTTCTTAGTCAATTCCTTTCTACAATGTTACAATGCATAGATGGACAGTGTGGTTTAGATTTTTTCTGTGGGTCTGCAACCGCACAAAAGATGTAAGAAAAAGTTGGTACGCAACTTCATGATGTTCTTGGATATGTTTACCAAAAAGCGACATTAAAAAGGATCAAAATTAACACTAATCAATGTGTCACACCAACTGAGAAAATCTTGAAGATGCCATCGGCAGGTTTCTCCCACCTTATTTGCCTTTATGCGTGCAACTGGCCGTTAGCATTCTCCAGAGGGTAAAAATCACACTTAAAGCATGTTCTTATGTAGGGTCTGTTTGGTTTGTATCAACACTTGGACCTTGGTGCAAGTTAGGGAAGTTAAACCGAGCTAGGCATGTGTTTGGTTCGTAGCCACACTATAGTTGGAATAAATGCATTTAACCAGACATATTTCTTTCTGTTATTGTAAAAGGGTGACTGTTAGCCTTGTTTCTGATGTTTAGCTTTTGCTTCATTTGGCAGGTTTTGTATCATAATAAAAATGGGCGTCCAGATCTCAATTGGCGCCTCACGTACCCTCTGCCAGGAAATGAATAATATGCTGCCAGGAATTGTACAATGATCTCACTAATGGCAAGTCACCTTATTCTGTGTTTTCTTTCACTGATGAGCATGCATAGTATTGGCACAGAAACAGCTAAAAGGGAGCAAAAGGTTTACTGCATGATATATAATAATAAATACATGAATGTGGCATCAATACATATGAGTCTACTGCTATTCATTTTTTCAGTAGCTTGGAGCAGTAGTTGTATGTTCACATGATCACATGTAATGAGACCAAAAAACATGGGGATAATCAAATTGATGAAAGGCCTTGTTTTGTGGATACTCCTGATATTTTATCTTCATCAGGGATTGAACAGCTTCTGTTATTCCCCAATGTACTCCTCATACTTCTGTTCCTAACTTTTATTATATGTATATCTTTTTCAGCTGAAGAAATATCTGAAATTGGTTGTTGATCTAAAGAAGATACTCTGCGGCCTGAAAATGATGTAGAACGCTGGCTGGTATTGAAGCCTTGGCTGGATGGACGGCTGCAGCTTGTGTTGGGCCTTGATATAAATGAATTTTCATTCCTCTTGACAAGTTGAGTCTGTACCTTTTTATTCTCCTGTGAAGAGAATGTTTAGGAAATCAGGAAATCAATATCAACCTGACTGATTGATAGTTTCTGATCTTAGTAAAACGTTGATACAGTTATGAGCCGGATGAGGCAATCCCCTGTAACATCAATTGAACAATAGTTACTCACCCGTTGCCTGTATCTCTCTTCCTCCCTTTCCTTAATTGTTAACATGTAGTCTTTCAGCATTGCCAAAAGGGGAAGCTGCAAAAAATATTGTTAGCTTTCTAACTTTTGTAGCCAGTATGGTGCTAAACGAGATCAAAGTGGAGGCTGAGCGTTGACACAATGCTTATCATCCTGGGTTGGATGAGCCACCGTGGGATTATGCTTTTGTGTGTGTTATGCTTGTGGGTGCTGCGATGAGTGTGTGTTTTGTATGCCCCCAGGGCCTCAGTTACTCTTGTATCTATTTAACTTGCTTCTATCTACTTACTGAGAAGTCACACAAATGCTTTTTGCACGTCATCTGAAGATATATTGTAGACAAATACTTGACAAATTATGTTCCTGAACTTGTATGTTGAATTGGTACCACATGTTTCATGCCAGATGACTACTTTATTATCCAGGTCATTTTTGCATGAGTTTCGGGACTTGCTAGCCCAAACTCATGATGGATATGGAAAGCAGTACTGTAATCAGAATATTAGGAGCAAGCTAGCATTAACTTGCCAGGTGTACTAACTACTACATTATGTGAACTGAAAACAAGAGAATGTGATGAACTGTTTTAAAATATTTCTTAGTGCTATCATTGAACTGATGTGTTCTTATGCAGTGTTGTTCCTGACACATCAGAAGTCTGTAAGTATTTATCCAACTGGGTACTTTGTTGTTTAGTGCTGAATATAAATGGTATTAGGTTTATTTATCAGTAATTTGTTTGTTGTCATGTGTTCAGAAGGCTACTGAAATTTGTTATTTATGAAATTTAGGTTCAGTGTTGCACAATGTTCATGCATCAGTAATATTTTGTGGCAAACAGGATGTAGCCTGCAAGGTAAGACAAGGTTTTTGGCTGTGGGACATAGCACATTTCGTTTGAGAATTATAATTATTGTATTGTTCATATTTTTCAAAAAAAATACCATAGGTCCTTGGTCCTCTTGGTATCTCTTGCTTTTACATGATTGCACAGCTTTAACATTTGAACAGCTATATCACCTCAGGCACCATCCTGGAAGATATTTTGGTTATTTATCTTTCTGGGAGTAACATGTTAAGGAATAGGTTTCTTCCAATCATCGGCTTAGTATTGCCATTCTTCCTCATATGCAGTGTCATAGGGGCCTGGCAAATGTGACTGACAATCTGCTTTAGCAATGTTGTTTCCATTAAGCGTTAGCTTATGGTCTCTATCATATATCCCATGAGCTATATATTTTAGTTCATCGTTCTACAAGTGTTGGACTCATTATTTACTATTTTTGCACTTTGTAAAGTTACGTTGTGTATTTCAATTAATAGTTTGATAACTGAACAGTGAGATCACAGAACAATTATGTTTATCCTAAATCCGGTAGGGAACTGGGCCAGTTGCCACTTGCCAGTTCCAGTAAGGACAATGTAGACCATGTAGATTTGGTCTTATTCATTCCAAATATCATTTTTCTTCTGCTAAAGTACTGAAATATGAATAAATTATGGAGGATGGGATTCTGTTTTGACTTCCAAGTTATAAGCTCTCACCTCGTCGTAGTAGAAGATCTTTTTCATCTCATGTTCCCAGATCTGTGTCTTTGCCATTAGAAGTTCTACCAAGCCTGCACATTTATTAGTCAATATATCTACGGTGAAAGGGCTTGGCTCCCGGGAGCATATGCTCCTGGTTTTTGAATTGAATTTTAAACTTAAGTTAAAATGTTAAACAAATTCAACAAAAAATTCCACGCGTACATCTTGAAATTCTATGTGCTCACAAAGTCGCTTCACGGAAAACCGTTATGTTTTGTGTCGTGTGTAGTAAAGACAAAATTTGGCGCTTAAAAATGCGGGTAGCGAGACATTTCTTTGTCTTTGTCATACAGGACACAAAACATATCGGTTTTCCGCGAAACGACTTTATGAGCACATAGAATGTCAACACGCCAAATTTTTTTCCCGAGCTTTTTGACATTTTTTTTAAAATCAGCTAGCACTATGAACCCGAGATCAAAAGTGGATTTCCGTAGCTATTGTTTGATAGTTTTACCTAGCATCTCTCTACTTACCTGGAATTTTGTTTGCTACAATTCTAGCACGTTCCGCCCGTTTCAAGTGCTTGTGTGCTCCTCTGCTTACTGAGTACCTTCTTTCATCCTGTAGAGAGAAATATAATTAGTTGAATCATTTTTTCTTGGATTTAAGCTCTGAATCATTAGGCAGGCACTGCACCCTGCTGTATTCTTCTAGCCACCGCTCTTCATCACATGAAGTTATCCATTTTTCAACTTTGTCCATTATTTCCTTACGACTTGTGGCCTCTTCTTTTGTTTTGTATATATATCCATCCATTGTCCTAAGTAGATAATCATGGTCCACGTCTCCTGTACATATATTTTTCAGATATAGTGGAGATGTTATTCTATGAGTGAAAGAATAATTCTCTCCTTAAAAGAAGGGCATGGTGTATGACTGTTGGAACACACCTGACGCAATCAGTCCTTCTATGTTGTCCATTTCTGACTGGTGAGGCATATCCATGTGGGATATCTTGCAAATTTCCTCAATCTCTGCTTTCTTATTGATAAATAGCTCTTTCATTTTGCTTGCTTTTAACTCATCTAGTCGCCGAACTTCAGATTCAATCTATTTCATTCATAATAGTGATATTAAACACCTGTCAGCTGCAGGGCACAGCTAGTAAAATTCATGCAGCACAATTCAAGCTTTGTTCTCTAGGTTAGTGTCTCCAGTTTACCTGCTCAATTTTCTCAAGTGTGAGGCTTCCAGGACCTAACATACCATTTCCTGAAGTCAACGTAAACATCTTGATTTGCCCGTACGGTTGACGTTCTTCCATAGTAGTATCTAGAATATTCCATAGGTTTGTCAACGCTTTTCCAAGGCCATGGAGCTGCAAAGTAGCACCTGCATCAGTTGGTAGTTCCGGAAGCATTTAATGTTTGGTTATTCTACGATTTTATGGTATGTTTGGAACTAGAAAAATTTGTAACGTCCTAATGCTACATGAATATCACTAGAGTTGAATTAAAACTGACTAGGGAGTTTGTTATAAACGTGTTTAGGCTGTCTGCCTGATGGTGTTGAACTTGGAATGCTATCAGGCTGTCTTCCTGAGGTGTTTTGGCACTTGGGCGGTTCTGTTTAAGTTCTACCTTTTACTACTGTTGTTTCCTAGTTCCTGGTGTTGTTTGTTACATTATTATTCTAATGATTCCATGAGACCTTTGCACCACAGGAGTATTTGCACAAGGATAATAATAAATTACCTTTTCCATTCTGTGGTTCTTTTCTTCTTTAAGCTTTTGGACCATGGCGTTGAGCTTGTTAAGGATGTCATCGCTGATGTTCTTTTTTTGTTGTTCATTTGCTCCATTCTGCAAGCTGGGGTGAACATTAGCAAGGACCTTTGAATGATCCATTCCCATAATTTTCGCGAAATTACAAATCAGAACTTTATACTCTTCAACTTTGCATAGACGATCGCCCTTAAAAGGAAAAAAATTAAGAGTGGTAAGTGATACGACTAGAATTGTCTTAGCACAAGTTTTCAGCATCTATGTACCTTTTCTCTTTTAAGTCTTTGCAGCTCACTTTGATGCTCCTCGAGTTTCTTCAGTGACAAATCGTCTTCGTTTACGGTGACAACTTCATTCTCTGAGCGCCCTGCTATTTCGGAAGCGATTCTCTGCACTTCAGTCTGGACCTCTGTGAACTGTTTTAGCCTGGCTTCTTTCCTCATCTGCATTTCTTGCAGGGCTGGTGTAATGGAGTTGAGCTGCTCCTTTAGATTGCCGTTCATTTTCTCAGGCTGCATAAAAAAGAAAATTCAGGTTACCTTTAAAAATGTTTCCCTTCCGATATGTGATCTTAATGATAAACGGCTTGAAGCTGAGAATTATACTCGGCCTGGAAACGATCTTTCTCCGAGGGAAAGAAGTAGATTGGTAAATTCTGCTTCGGAATCAGCCAATGCTTGATGCAGTTGAATCCGAGACATATTAGCACTGTTTACTTTCCTCCTGTAAACTTCCTGGCATTCTTGCTCCAGCTCGTCCAGTATTCTTTCGCGCTCGTTTTCTTCTTGACCAACCTCATCCCATATCATCTGGCACCGCCGTATGGAACTCGGTAAGCATAATAAGAATACCATCTCTTGTGAAAGGGAACAAATTCAAATTCAGGTAAGAAATAAGGGAGGAGAAATCTGTGCACCTTCAGTTCTTGAAGCAAGTATGTGCAGGAGGATTCCGGGAGCGCCGGGACATGAGCTCTTTCGTCCGTCCTGAGCGACCCCATCTCGAAGATCTCCCGACAATCTGAGAGCAAACACTTGTAGGAGCAAACCCAAATGGGTGGCTACTAGCTTAGCCCTTGCATCGGAGGGTTTCAGAGATGTGTAAGTAGTATGAGTGGATGGATGCTGCGAGTGGCTTTAGATGCCTGGTTTTGCTTGCAAGACAAGTAGCACCACCACCACCACATCTATGGTTGGTGTCGCCATGAGCTGAACCAAAGCCTGAATCTTTAGGCGCAAGGCTTCCCCCCTCTCGGTTGCTTTGCTGCTTCTTTATACTTCTTTCGTCACTAGCCTTCCTATTTTCAGGTTGGGCAGGCACTGTCTACTCACATCTTTCTCTTTCCATGCGTTTGCATCATAGACAAAAAGATGAGTGATCTAAATCACGGTGATGGTGCTCTGCATCCTCATTGGACTCGCGCTCGATCGGCGGTGAGCTTGCGGCTGAAGCTGGGCACACAAATGGGCATGGGTGCTGCTTTCTTTGGACATGTGGATTGCTTTGAGAACGAAACGCTGCTCGGTGGGTGGTTACTGGCTGGTAGATCCGAAAGCAACGGGTCAGTTGCTCGCTGATCGGTGGCCATTTTGTTGAGTACTAGTAACTTGGTTTGCAGGTAAACACGACGTTTCCTGCATGGAAGTTGCTGTTTATTCCAGCCACATGATTTTCTTCTGGCCAGTTTGCCTGCCATGTCTAGCTATCCTGTTCTTCTCTCTGGAATCTTAACGACTTGCTGTTCTATTTGTGGATTGCTGAATTTTCTGGCGTCCACGTTTTTTTACGTGAATTTCGGTCTATAGGGGCGACTCGCTATCTGATATCATGCCGTGCCTTTCTTTCTTGGTGGTGGCCTGTCACCTCACCGCAGTCAGCGAGATGTACATGTAGGGCGACGTCTTATCTTATTTAGGGCCCTAAAAAAAAGAGGCACGCTCTTCTTTTTATTACTACTAACACATTTGCCGAGGTGACCATTATATTGCACGGCACTGGGACAAAAAAATACAGGATCAGTCGACTTTCTTTTTAGCTGCTGGCGAGCTTTCCTACAGCCTAGTCGACCACCGACTCGCTCGGCCGTCAGGTGGCGAGGGTGGTGGGGAAGCAGCTGTCGTGCACGCAGCGGAGCACGTCGCGGTAGTCCCTATGGATGGTGAAGGAATCGTAGACCTTGCCGTCGCTGCTCTTCTTGTACTCGAACAGCAGCGAGGAGTGGTTGAACGCCGTGAGCTTGGTGAAGCCGTAGTCCTTGTCCCTGAACACGCTCCACTTTGGTATCGCCGTGGTGTAGTCCGACAGGTGGCTGCCGCCGCCGCCCGCCACCACGAAGATGGTCCCGTTCACGGTGCCCGAGTAGTGGCTGTGGCTCCTCCGCTCGCCGCCGCCGCCGCCGCCGCCGACGCACTGGCTCTGGTAGAGCGGGCATGTGCGCTCGTAGTTGTGGACGTGGCCGAAGTAGGCCAGGTCGACGCGGTACCGCTGCCACAGCCGCTGCAGGCTCTCCCGCCCCTCGGGCTCCTCGAAGGACCCCTGGTCGGCGTACCACGAGTTGGAGGAGTACCCCAGCACGCGGTGCGCCGCGAAGACCAGCCACGGCTGGTGCTTCCGGTCCACCGTCGACAGGCACTCCTCGATGAACCTGTACTGCGGGGTCCCCTCCCGCCAGTCGTGCTCCGAGTCGGCAATGCAGAACCGGAACAGGCCGTAGTCCACCTTGTACCAGAAGTTGGCCCTGTTCTCCGCCGGGTAGTAGTACATGGTCTCCGCGGGGACGCCGCACTCGCCGCCGGAATCCTTGACGTCGAAGAACCCGCCCGTGTCCGGCCAGTCCCGCTCGTGGTTGCCGCTTGCGATCATGTAGGGCTTCTTGGCGCTGATGGGGGCGACCTGGGCGGTGAACTGGTCCCACTGGGAGAGGTACCCGTTGGCGTAGGGCATGTCGCCGATGTGGAACACCATGTCGTAGTTGTCCAGATCTTCCACCAGCCTGTCCGTCGTGTTCAGCGACCCTGGCTGGTAGTTTGCGAACTCGTTCGATCCGTCCCTCTCCGCCTGAAATGGCCAAACAGTATAAATTCTCTCAGAATGCTACGGTCGTCTTTCAAAGTTACTTCTGTCAAAAGGTATTTGTACCTTTCCCATATCGCCGAAGACGATGATGCGCTGCAGCGAGTTCTGCCCGGGGGTTGGCGGTGCCTTGAAAGTATAGGACTTGCCCCACACGACGGTCCCGTCCAACAGCTCATGCCCAATCTTGTAGAAGTACCTGGATCACAACACACAAACTGGTCTTGAGTAATCGACATGTGTAATATTACTGCATCAGCCACTTTGGCAGTGACTAATTAAGTTCATAGTCATTTTTTAGGGAGTCTGTAATCGTTTTTTAGGCAGTATATTTTTGTATCATTATGGGTACATACTCTTTGTTCGGCCACAGTTCCCTCATGAATGCCGTGTGGATGAACCCGGGTTCTCTCCACCCGACAGTCCGCGCCGGCTCGCCTGGAAAAAGATAAAAACCACACCAGGTCCTCTCATTTCCTGATACTCCAACGAACGTGAAATCTTGTGGAGAAACTACATACCGCACATGCTGCCACGGTTGAAGGTCAGCGTCCCGGCGGGCGAGCGCGCGGGGTTGCCGCTGCCGACGCCGGAGGAGACCATGCCCCACTCCACGAACGGGTACGCCTCGCCGATGTCGTAGCCGCTGGTCCACGTCACCGTCATCTCGTCGTGGGTCTTGCCCTGCGCCAGCCGCGGGAACACCGGCGCCTTGGGGTTCTTGAACGCCGCCCGCTTCGACACTGCCACCAGGGTCGGCTGCAAAGAAGAAGAAGAAAACACCGTGTGCCCAATTACTTCCTCCGTTTTAAAATATAAGGTTTCAAAATATAAGATGTTTTAGCTTTATGAAGCAAATGTATTTAGACTTATTTTAGTATGTAGGTTCACTCGACTTTAGAATGATTCTATACACTAAAAGAAGTCTAGATTCATTTTCTTTATAAACCTAAAACATCTTATATTTTGAAACGGAGGAAGTATTTTGCAGAGATTTCGTCATGCATGAGAGGGTTCAAGTCGCGGAGATTACGTTTTCGAGGCCGCCGGTGAAGAGGGCGAAGGAGAAGTCGGCGCGCTGGTTGATGAGCTGGAACCGGATGCTGCCCTTGCCCCAGTCCACGTAGTTCGCAGAGTAGTTGGCGTACTGATACTGCACTTCCCCCCCACACAACAATTTTCAGTTAAGGACGATGCTGCAAATTGCCATGGAATTTTCAGGATTAATTTGTTGGTTAGTAAACCCGCAGCTAGCCGACCTTGATAGGTGCCGTGCAGAGCAGCGGCTCGTCGGGGTATCTCTGTGGGTTAGGGCACGAGCCCGAGCTGCACACATTGCAAACAAGAGACACGCGATGCGCATTGATCGATGTTCGGAGGATTCAGAATTCAGGAAGGGCCAGAAGCGGAAGAATTTATTGGAATGTAAAGATGAAGCGTAAAGGAGGTCTTACACGAAATCGGCCGGGGAGAAGACGGCGATCCAGTCGTCGGTGGAGGGTTTGTCCGAGCCGAACTTCACAGTGACCCATACAGTGTCTTCGTCCTGTCAGAGGCGGCTCAAAATTCTGATGCAAACTTGCTTATATTTTCCTTTTTTTTTTCATTTCGAGTAGAGCACAGGTGGCACTTCTATATTCATATCGAACCACCACCATTGCAAAGTATTCGGCTGTGTAGATACAGGAAGGAATCACACTATGCAGGAAATAGCTACTCCCTGGTCCATATTAATGGTCTCACTTTATCTAGATTCGTATGGGTCTAGTTAAGTATCTGGACTAGATGTATTTGTATCTGGACAAAGTTGAGACCATTAATATGGACCGAAGGAAGTTCAAAGTACTGCTAGATGCACTCCGGGGTCCGAATCGGTCACAACATGAAACTACTGAACGATTCACCCAATCAACTAATTTTCTTGGTATAGTATTACTACGGAGATGATCAATGGTAATTTTCTGTTAAAAGAACATGGGCAAAGCCACCGGCTCCACAACAATGGCACACACATTCTTACACGACCAACGACAAATTGTCAAGTCCCATTTTCTGTGCACCTTTTTCCGGCTTTCACGTGTAGCTGGTTTGATAATCAGTGAAGCCAACAACTATCAGTAGCTAAAGATATCTCCTGTTGTCTACATGCTCTGATTTGTATGTGAAGTACAGAGTCTGGATAAAGTGATCCCGCATATATATGGTGACAGCATGTAAACATGCAGAGTGATCCAAAGCTGCACTAGTCATTCTGCAATTGTCAGGCTACGAGTTCTTAGTTACCTACGCCGTCGACAATAGCAAGCTTCCATGGTGTAGCTAGTTTAATAATCAGTGAAGCCAGTCTGCCAGTGACAACTAACAGTAGCTAAGATATCTCCTGCTGTCTACATGCTCTGATTTGCATACGAAGCACAGAATCGGGATGAACTGATTCAGCAATTGTGTCAGGCTACGAGTTTTTAATTACGAGGAATGCGGGCAGGTTTTACAAAAATATCCTTCCTAACAACCACCTAGTACAACCGATTGGGGGGGGGGGGGGGGGGGGGGGGGACGAGGGGAGACAACAAGAGAGTGCTCCACAAATCAAGGAAGGATGAAAATCGGCACCAACCGCATGGCTCCGCGTCTAAATGAACAAATTGCTCCGTGCCTCATCACAAATGTTCTGTACCTACATAGTAAAACGCATCTGCATACATACAAATTTAGACAACTCCGTGACATCATTTTTAAGATAGGAGGAGTATGCATGGTGAGCTCTGTGGCCGAAATCACTTGATAGTATTATAGTATCTCAGTTAAAATGTTTGCTTACTATTTAATCAGCGATGCTTGATAAAAAAATGTTGTATAGTTTGACCGTTCGATGTAGATGTTGTCAATCCAAAAGGTGTAAAGTAGGACGGGTCAATAAATCAGTTAGACCCTCATCCACTACATTCCGCCTTGTATAATCTTACCGCATGGCGCGGCCAATATTTCTTCTCGCTACAACACCTAACGATGCCAATGCCAATAGTGGTAAATTGAGAGGGTTATTCGGAGTGCGATAATATATAGTCGTAGCATAATCTTTTTGTGGAAGGATTAGTTACGTCTGAGTGGACCGGCAATACGGCGCTAAGATCTGTACAAAATTATATCATACAAACATCTAGAACAAACACTACGTTTTGTTTCACTAGATGAGCAACCTTTTTTAATTTGTATGAATTTTTTTGTAAAATCGATTCAGAAAATATTATCTCTTTTACACTAGATGAACAAATATCTAGAATACCACATGGTACATGTGGGGACCAATCTACCAAAAAAAATATAACATGACGATTTTTTGTAGATTTGTGTGAATATTTTGTAGATCAACTAGTAAGAGTTAATATCTAAAAAAATAGTAAGAGTTAATTAATTCTTAGTCTACCAATACGTAGACGCTCCACTTAGTATTTGATCAACCTCCTGTTTTACTACTCCTACAACATTCGCTTTCTAAAATCCGAAGCCAAAAACGCTGACTATTAAAATACACAGAGCTACCGGTCAAATTCATTGTCGAAAAAATGAGCTGCCAGTCAAATTAAGTTCATGAATATATCAGTTAAATATACCAGCTAATAAATCAGCTTTTACATACTCCCTCTTCTACCGGTCAAATTACTAGCTTATCAAGGTTAATGAATTGGCGAATTGATTAGCTTCCATACCTGGTCGCCGAGCAACGCCGGCGTCGCCCGCACGTAGGCGGAGCCGTGCAGGTTGACGGTGGCCTTGTGGATGGCGATCTTGGACAGCGGCTGGATCCCTTCCGCCGGCGAGGCGTTCGCCGTCGACGCCACTGCCGCCAGGGCGACCACCGCCACCACGACGGCAGGCACCATCCCCGTGCCTCTTCTCCTCATGTAACTCGTGCTTACTGGCAGCAGCTGCTGAGCCCCAGGCTGGTGTGGTGCGAGTCCAGTGTACGCTAGCTATGTCTGGCAGTGGCCGGCCTATATGTAGCCAAGTGGCTGCGCAGGGGCCAAAAGGGAATAAAGGACTGTTACGGGGTTTGGACTTGGCTGTTTTGTTCCTTTTCTTACTATTACTATTATTAGTCTGCCGTCTGCGACTCTGTCTAGTACAGTATATATCTCTCAATTATTTGCTTCGGTCATGCAACAAAAATATCTTTTTTTATCTGTATCTCTCTCTCAATTATTGCTTTGGTCATGTAACAAATTTTTTTTTTTAAAACGAGATATTTATTGCAAGTGATCCGCGAAACTGTGTGTTATGGCAAAAACATGAGAACCCAGCCCACATATTAGTAATTTTTAGTTCGAAAGCCCATGCATGCTACTACCTCCGTTTTAAGGCTTAAGGCGCACACGCTTTTCAAAGCAAAGTTTGACCGAAAGAATTGAACAACAAAATATTGATTATATTGTATATAATTAGTACCGTTGGATTCGTATTAAAAAATACTTTCAAGTGGTACTAGTTTTATACCAAAAGTCTTTACGTATTTAGAGTAATTCTTGGTCAAAGAAAAAATACGCAAAACGAGGATGCCTTGAGCCCTGAAACAGAGGGAGTACTAAATATGCTTCTAATAGTATAATTTTTGTGATATATAATTCATATATTATTAATTAAATTATTTTTTAAAAATACGTATTAAGAAACAGTAAAATGGAACCACCAGGACCCTTCCACAGCGATTTGAGCCTCTCAACCGTCAGATCAGCATATCTAACGGCCTGTAGTTGTCGGTCTGTCCCGAAAAGTCCTCAGCGACCTTTCGCTTCGTCGCTCTCTTCGTTTTCGTTGTTGGGCTGCTATTCTGCAAAATTAGTAGAGCATCCCGACGTGTCTCGGGCCTTCGTGGATTACTGACGGGCCTAGCGAAGCAATCTTTCCTTCCTTATGTACGCAGCGTCGTAGCAAAGCGGTACCTTGTTGGTTCTAAAAAAAACTCCGTCAACACTTCTCGGTTCCGGCTGCGCCGCCAATGCTCATCTCGATTCCGCCCGCGCCGCCACATCTCCTCCGCCCGCGCCGCCACTGCTCGCCCGCCCGCGCCGCCAGTCCTCCTACGCCCGCGCCTAAGCTTCTCCGGCATACCCTAATGGCGGGGGTAGCGCCAGGTCTTGCCAATTGCGACCACGGCGAGGAGCCTAGCTGACGATGAATGGGAGGATATGGCGTAGCCGACAGCTACTTGTCCTCTCCTCACCAAAGCGATAATAGGTGTCCGCAGAAACCTCGCCAAATCCACGGTAATCCTCTGGACGCCCTTCATCTTCATAGTCTCAAATCTATCATCGCTGTACAGATTACACCATATTGCTCTCTTCTCTAACCCGTAATAAATTACAGGAAGTTGGTGTTTTCCTGTACTTTCGGCAGATTATCCATTTAATTTTGCCAACCCGTTATATTAGACTACTACCGTGCGTGAGGAATTGAGTCATTTTAAGTCATTGGTTCGTCTGCAATCTCTGATGCCAATGTTTATTTATTGATTATTTTCAGTAACGGGAGTGATAATCTCCAGTGAGAATATTTTTGTTACTTCAGTTTACAGATTGTGTATTGGTGGATATCTGAGCAGGAGCCAAAACAATTGGTATACTTGACATGACATTTATTCTTCTGATTGCATTTTCTCTGATTTTGAATCTCAATCGTTGAGGATAATCTCTCATAATATTCAATTAAGCTGAGATTGATGTACTGACGGACATGACAGTACCTTTTTTAATGGCAAGTCTGTGGGTCAGTATATTAAGCATTCATGCACACAGTTTATATAGCTTCCAACACTTCATTTGATGCCACTACTCTAAACAGCTACCGTGGAGAAGGCTCTTTTCCATGTAGGATACCAAGACAAGGCATACTAATTTTTATGGTACCCAAAAAAAAAGGCACTGATAGTAAACAAGAAAATGATGTCATAAACCCAATAATGGTTGATGAAACTGCTGGAAAATAGAAGAGGGTAAGTAGTTTTTATGTATACTCCATTTCTTTTTACCTATATTCTTCTAGATGAGTTTCTTCGTGGTATCGAGGAAACAGATTATATCTTTGTAGGAAATTAGTTACAAGCATATTTAAATAATAGAACTGCTTTTATTTTACGAGAAAAATAAAGGACTGCATTAATGTTGTGTATTTTTACCTTTAGATTCCAAACCAACTATTGCTGCAATTGCACACATGGGAACCGACAAAATGCTCTGTATGTGCTGGATTTCTGTAAATTTTACATTGGCCATCAAGGTTCTCTTATCAAATTTCTTTTTAAGTCCACTGAAATAATTGCCATGAGAAAAAGAACATTGCCCCGATTATTCTATTGCAATGATTTCTATTTACCTTATTTTCAGTATGATCCTTTTAGGTTGTCCTTGGAATAGAACGTGCATGGTTTAAATGGATTTAAACCCATCTATTTCTAGGAGCAAGTTGTATGGAATAAAATCAAATGTGCATGCATAATTTCATTAGTTTATCAGATTTTTTGTCTTCTTACAGTGACAAAGCGTAATCTAGGAAGCAAGTTGTATGTAAAAAACCTGGATCAGTTGTCTTGAGTTTAAGTCATGAGGCTGATCTTGCAAAATTGAGCCTACCTTCTATAAGGTGCAGGGGTGAACTCTAAAGATATTGCTAACGTACGAATAAATATGTATATAATGTTCCATGCTATTAATCTACTGGAAATTGGTTTCTATGATCTTTGCTACTTGGCCCTGAGCTATTTTAAAAAATCAATGGCTCTCAGAGTCTATCATAAATAGCAATCCAAGTTAAGATCTGGAACCCAAGAAACAACAGTCCAGCAATTAATTCTTGTAGGTTCATTTTCAGGTGTGCTCATATTTCTCTGATGGTGGTTATTATTTTTGTATATTTGTTAGAGGATGGTTTGGGCTCCGTTCTAGACATTTGTAGTTTCAGTGTTGCACTTTATATTGACACTGAGCTTTAGCCAAAATAATTTGCATTAGTTCTCATCAATGCTTTAGAATCTTCAGTTAGATACTTACAATTTATCAACTTACTTATTATTCTCCTGCTAGAAATATTACTACTTGCAAACTGTTATTGACCTGCAACTAGGATGATACAATCCACATATCTTCACAACAAACTTACAAAAAATAATAGATTTCTATGTGTATAAGTATTGAATGATACTGACTAACCATTGAAGGATAGATACTTAGTCGAGAGGATATAAATGTTCTCTGGCAGTCCGCCAGAATTCGAGTATACATTATTAGGTATGGAAGGTCACATATGTTTTAGTAGGATAGGGCTTCACTTGCATCGGTTCATCTTCTTCAAGAAAAGATTTCTTACTTCTTTTTCGTGTGTTATTAAAGAATTACATTGATTCCTTTTTCTAGAAAATGTGTATGCTCTTGCAGAAGAGAAGCCCTTTATTTGTGAGGGGCATTTCACATGGTTGTTGTAGTGATGAATTTTTCTTCTCTCGCCTTGACTGAATGTAGGTTTGATGAATGTTCTTTTATAACACTTTCTTGTCACGATCATAATAGTATTTATATCCCAAACAGTTGATTTTAGAATTTGATGGTTTAGTCTGTATAAATTTGGAAAGATGACCAGTTATATTGGCGCAAGAGTTGAATTCTCGAGAACGCGACCTTCGTATTAGATTTGAATTGTTGAACTATGTTCAAGAGTAGAATATGTGGCCTTTAGAGGACATAAGAATATTATATGCTTTTGCTCTTTCCATGCATCTCCTTTGCATGATGTAATATAGAGAAAATGTGAAAACGAAAAGCATTTATGTGATTGTGATTGTAGACTTGATAAAAATTTGTTTCATGAGTTGTATCAACTCAATAACCTTTTCAAAGTCTACCAAATGTTTGTATTGTCTAAGTTTTTCCAATTTCTATATTTAATTTTGACAATATGGACGGGCGCGGCAACGCGCGCTTTCAAGGTCTAGTTAGCCCTATAACCTCGAATGGAGGGCACCTTCACCTTCGCTCGTTTTTGTTTCCCAGGTCAAAGTTTGGCTCCGGATGGATCTAAATAGCTCTAGATGAAGTTAATTTTTTGGTTTGGGGCTCACGGTTTTTTAAGCCGGGTTTCCACACCCAAATTCCCACCGCGCTGTCGTGGCCGCACTGCTCATATTCGGCGACGCCGGGAAGGACCACGACGAGATGCTCCGCCGCGCAACCGGCTCTCCCCACCTTGTGAGCTGCCATGCCCTTCTCCGCGTCGACACCAACCAGCCCACCTGCTTCCTCGAGCTCATGGACGACGGCTCCCTCGCCCGCGTCTGAGGCGCCCTCCAGGAGCCCGCGCTCATCGAGGTGGTCGCGTGGTGCGTCGCAGGGCTGCCGCACCTCCACGCGCGCGGCGTCGCGCACCTCGACCTCAAGCCCGACAACATCCTCGCTAGCTCCCGTGGTGACGCCAAGATCTGGAGCCTGGGCATCACCGTCCTCGAGCTCTTCTTGGGACACCGGCCGTTCTTGCCCGCCGATGAGAAGCCGTCCTTGAAGATGCTCAGGGACGCCATCTGCGAGGGTGAGCCGCCGCCAGTGCCGGAGAACGCGGCGGCGTCGGCGGACCTGCGACGGTTCGTGGCGGTTCGTGACTGATACCGCCCGATGCCGCGCAACCAGCTCTCCCCACATGTGTGCACCGTGCTGGCTGTTGCGTCGCCGGCCACGCCGCGCTCTCGCCTCGTCGGACGGGCCGTGAGCTCCTTCGATCGCGCCCACATGCGCGCGCTGCATCTGCTGCTGTGCCGCCGGCCGCGCCGCCCAGGCCCGCATCCTACATCGTCTTGGTCTGCGCGCTTAGGCCCAGCAGCAGCGCCGCCGCCTCAGATGTTTTCGTGCAGCAGGGTTTCCGCCCTCAACGACGCCACGACCGCCTGCAGCCTCGCCAGCGCCGGTGCCATCGCTCGCTCGCTCTGCTATGGTGGTTGAGCTTGCCAAAGCGATGGGGCGCACACAGAGGGGAGAGAGATAGGGAGAGAGAAGGGACACGTGTTGGAGAGAGATATGCAAATTGTTTCGTGCAGCGTTCCTAGCGCGTTCTCGTCTAGCTGGAATCGGCCTGGGAACCGGACGTATTTGGGGCAAAAAGTAGCATGAGAATGCCTATTAGGAACGCTACTGGGTCATTTGTATAAATCCGAATGAAAAACGTCCTGAAAAATACTAGTAGAGATGCTCTAACGTGTAACGTTGTAAACCATACAGTCTAATATGTAAAACTCATCTTAGTAATAGTACATCAATGCTCCATGTATGCTTGATGCCGCTGTCTGGACCAGTTTGCTTTCTTGACCAGCTATGGTGAAGTCGGAGTCACATGGCTATTTGGGGGTGATGACGATGACGTTCAGTGGCGTCACCGTGGTTTACTTCATGTAGCGTGTTTTTAGGACGTGTTTGGTAGCATGTATCGATTTTTTGGCCCGGTCTGGCAGTACCATAAGCAGCACTGCCCGTGTGATACAGGCATCGGGCCTCTCTTTGCAACCCGTTTGGTAGCCTGTATGGGCTACCTGGGTGTGGTTTGGGCATTTTTTTCCTTTTGTGTTTGGTTGTCTGCATCAGTGACTTTTGTCACATTGCATGCAAAAAAATACCTGTTTGGTTGCACACAGGTTGACCCTTATGGTCATCCTATTCAAAAATTGGTGTGCTTATCACAACTACAAACATATGAGATCATATGCACTACCCTAGAAGAAGATCAACATGACGATCGCCATAAGAAGAACGACGATGATGAAGTCTGAGGCTATCATGTTGGATATGATGTTGTTCTTTATAGCCAGCAACGGGCAGCTCTTGTTCTTCTTCCCTGGCAGCAACTTGCACCTGCTGCTGTTCTTCATGGACTGCATTATCCAGCTGATGTTCTCCTTGGTTGATGTAGTTGCCATGAACAAGGTTGTTGTTGTTGTGCTTATCTATGTAGCTGTGGTATGCCTCAAATGTCTCCTCGGCGGTGTCAAACCCTTCATAGCTGTTGTCGGAGTAACCTGATACTTGATCCTGGCAGTGTCTCCATTTGGAGTAAACCCCTGGTTTCCTGCCTCTAAACACCGCATAGAAGTTTCTCCACAAGGCATAAAAGTAACATGTCAATGTGTAACAACACAAGATCATCATATGCATGAACCATCCATAACTAGCATCACAAGTTCATAAGACAGGCAAGTACGTACTAATAGGTGCATGCATGATCATACTCAAAAGGGGATCACAGATTCATCCTACACTATATGGTGTTAACCTACCACCACATCAAAAGAGGGTGTCGTCCTACCACCGTAATCAGGTTCATAATCGCATCAGGGGTTAGTATATACCACCTCATCGATTCACACAAGCCATATAAGTTTTTGGGTCCTAGCCACTGCCAAAATGTACATCACAAAGGTCGTAAGTTCATCATCACCAGCATCACCACCACTGCCACCATCATGCACACCACCTCGTACTTCGACAGGAGCCGAATCTCTAGTCGAAGTACTTCGCCAGGAATGTCCTGATCACATGATCCTATGCGGCTAACGGATGCCAATGAAGTTGGTGCCCTGCGCCTTGTTGTCGATTAGGTGGCTGAGAGCCGCCATGATATGGCACTGCGCAAAGCCAGCAATGTCCATCACTGCCGCGTAGAGACAAGGGTGCATGTCAGTGGGCTTGTTGTCCCCGATGGCCTGTGCAACGTCCTTCATGGCGTTGGTCATGCTGCTGAAGGCATGGATATCATCGTCATCAAGCACGCCCCTTTTCCTCTTGCTGTTAATGGCAGGAGCACCAGCTCTTGCAGCTGTTGCCGCAGCTGCTGCTGTAGCTCGAGCATCGATCGACTTATCCAAGGCATTAGGGTTCATGGTGTCGAACTCTTAGGTGTCAGGGTCTTCAGGAGTGCCAAGGGGCTCACCTGACCCCATGGCATACCTCCTGGTGGCAAGGCTGTAGGATAAGATGGTCTGCATCAAGATATAGTTCTTGATGGTTTTGTTCAGGTACTCTGCATCCCTTGCATGCGCCTACGAGGTGCAATAAAGAATGTGTTAGCGATGACAACGTTGTTTACGACGACAGGTCTACAGTGATCGTAGCTGCAAACCTGAACATGTCCCTGGAAGTGCTCAGTGGTAAGAAGAATGGTAAAGGTGTCCTCATTCCATTGCGCGCCGCTAAGGTCTCTGTAACATCCCAGCATTAGAGCTTAGAAATAAGCTGAACCCAGATGTGTGCATTGCATTCATGCATAGAAAATCCGAATAATTTTCGCGCTTTTGAATAAAACTTTTCAAAGTGATTGAAGCTTCTCTCAACTTGATGGAATTGAAGTAGATCATCAAGTTGACTGCGACAATTTCCAATATGACCTTTGCTAAAATCTTATTTTTGGGTAAAGATAATTTGATCCAAGGGTAGATCAAATATAATAAAACTAAACTACAACACATTGCTTGATGATTATTATCTGATCCTTAAGTAATTATACCATTGTATTCATTACAATAACGCATGAATACCAAGTTATGAATATAACTCAAGTAATAAGAATTTAATAACTTAATCTTGACCTATCTTGTCCTTATATATTTATACCGTGAGTATCATGGTAATACTTCACCCTAACTCTTTATATGTATTGAATAGGAAGGAAACCAATTCAAGACCATTCACCACATATCTTTCTTTTCATATCAATATTTATCATCTCTATTGAATCATATTCTAATATCTGTTGTTCATCAATGTCGAGTAATCAACTATGGATCTATCAATCCTTAGCCTATCAATTCTTGATCTATTAACTCTTGTCCTTATCATAACAATTACTCTAAAGCCTTTAGAGAAAGAAGTAGAGGTAAGTGGTAATGCTAGTCTTAGATATCATTTATAGGATGGGGTGTTTGAAGAGAATCAAATCAATGTGATAATTGATGGAGTTAACTCACTCCTGAATGGATAGACGAATTATTTGAAATAAAGATATATGTGGTAACAAAGAGGATCATAAGGATGAATTCTGAAGATAGTTACCAAGGAGCAATCTTATTGGATCAAGTAGGTATAGTCAATGAATAATATATTTTAGTCAGTTAGAGATACTAAGAAGATAATTATAATACAACTGTAATATTGTATGGATGAAGCCTTGAATAGCCAACTGGAAACCTAAGCCATAAATGATCAAAGGATTATAATGATCATGCTCAAGTCACTAAGATTGAATGATTATATCATGTATAAGTGACATCGGTGGATAGAACATGATTAAATTCTAGTATAAATATATTATCCTAGATTAGTCATGACAAGTCATAGTGGTATATTATGAAGTTGGAGTAGGAGATACTAGAGATAAGTAGGGATAAGATAGTATGATTTAGCTGGTGCTAGAGTAACATTAAATTATTGAAGTAGTATTATTCCTCTTAAAGGATAGTAAGATTTTGAGGAAAGTAGAGTTGGATATATAAATCTATTATAGTAATATTAGTGATGGATGATAAAGGAAGTGTATGAATGGAGTTAAAAGTAACTACTTAATGGATTAGAGGTTATCATTAATGGAGCAGTGGATATACCCAAGTATAGATATGAAAAGATTATGAAAAGCTTCGGTGACAAGCTTCTGAGATTTATAAGTGAGATTACAAAGTAATTTATGAAGTAAGAGAGTAATCATTCAAATGGATTTGGAATTATTAGAAGCATTCTAGAAGTGGGAGATATTCCTATGAGGAAAGTATTTAGACCTTTAGTGTAAAGCTCATTGGATTTACAAATGGATTTAGGGGGAGAAATTACTAACAAGAATATTCTTGTGAAGTAAAGCTCATCATGTTAACACATGATGATGAATATGAAGAAGTAGTATATTTAGGAAAGGAATTCCTTAATTAGAATTCAAGAATTATGAAGTATGGAAGATATGGATTCTTCTGAAGCTATTAACGAAAATTATATCTCTCTATATTAAAATCATTGTCTATATCACTAATCAAAAAACTAAACAATTTCCACAAGACAAATCCATTACCTTATCATATAAGTAATGCTCATTAACAATCATTATAATAAACCTCATTAGAAAAAAATCTCAATATCTCACTCCAAGTTGAGATATCAAGCATAACCATAAATTCAGAGATAGTGTCCTTGAACCTTGATCTAAAATACTATCTAGAAAGAAAACCTAAGTATAATAAACTCTCTAAAATCAAATCTTTGGAAAACTCTATAAGTAAATAAGTGTGGATATATTATCTTGTGTCCAAATACAATATTTGGATCTAAAAGATCTAGTGAAAGAGAATTATTATTTTTGTATGTTGACCACCTCAATCTTATAAGTAGTATCTAATTTAACACTATCCTTAATACATGTTAAGTAGATAAGTAGACCTTACTTCTATTTTATAAACAATTTCTAAAACTCCACAGAATAAAATTCTTAGAAAAATAATAATACAAACCCTAAAATGAACTATTCCTACCATGTATATGTTTTGATAAAAATTATGGAAATATATGTTATCCATAAACAACCCATATAAATACCTTAATTATTTTCTCCAAGATATATGTTAATTGTTTCTATTACTGAAATTCCCATTCTTATATGAATAACTCCAAAATAAATTCAAATTGAAAACAAATTTTTAAAACAGTAAACAGAAAGAATAAAGAAAAGGAAACAAACTCAGTCCAGAAACTGGCCTGAGGCCCATTCCATCACCTCTCTATATGTCGCTCGCGTGTAGCAGTAGTAGATCTACCGCTCATTCTGAAAAGTCCCAACAGCCAGCCCAACTTGTTTTCCTCTCTAGCCGACGGGTGGGACCGAGAAGGGACTGCGGTTGGAGACAGAAGGTTTTCCAGGGGCTTTTCCGCAAAACTCTTATTGTCGTCTTTCTCGTCTACTGGAAGCACCTCGGTGGCTGTCTCTTCGCCGTCCGCCGTCGCCGCGATGCCTGTAGATGTCAAGATCCGCGCCGCCGCTGTTCGTTGCCTATAAGAAGACATCCGTCGTGCCGGAGAGCCTTATCTTCTTTTCCTCCCCATTTTCCTCTCTGACCGAAACCCTAACTGGACAGAGCCGACCACCTTCGCCATTAGGGGCCTCCCTAGTGCAACCCTCATCCACCCAAAGCACCACCATGTACCCCTAGTCCTCTCTATGGAAGGAATCGGGAAGGGGAGCTACCAATCGACGCCTACGACCATTTCTTCCCGAAGTCCGGCTGTCGCGGTTCCTGTCGATTCCGACCACGATTCGCTTTGCCGAGCCCTTCGTCGCGCTCCTGGTGAGCTCCCGAGTACCCTTGTACTCTTCGATTCATTGATTGCTCGCTGTAGTGGCCTACCCATGTGAGTCCGACCGTAACCGCCGCATAGGCTCGCCGTCGACCAAGCTCCGATGACCATAAATCAGCGGCGCCACCACTAGCTTGCTCGCCTCGTTGTTCCTGTTCGAACTAACACGCGTCCGCCCGCTCCTAAGACCTCTATCATCATCCTCGCCGCTCCTCTATAGATTTCTGGCAGGGTGATGTCAGGGTGACGTCACCGTGTGCGGTCAAGCCAGTCAAACATTGAAGTGAGATCCACTTTGCTGAGGTGGCAAACCAACGTGGCAACAACCCCACCAGTCAGTGACTTCGGGGTAGATTCAGGTTGAGTACAAAATGTTTTATCCAAAACAGTTGTGTCATGCTGATGTCACTCTGACGCAATAAATCCTTTAAAGATTAGTTAAGTAATTTCAGAAATTGATTAAACCTTAGAAATTCAATACCTTTTGTTTTATAATTCAGAAAAATATGTTTAATATATGAAAATGTTTTTAAAAAATAAAATCTACAACTTAAAACTATTATCAAACATTATTATGTTAATTATTTAAATAAATATTATTTAATAAAGGTTTTATAAGTAATAAAACTTTAATAATTCATATTTTAATAATGGTAAATGCTAAAAATATAAATAGTATACCAAAATTCTTAGAAAAATAATAACTATAATTCAAAACTATAATAATGTATTATTATTTCACCTAATTAAATATTTAATATTTATTAAATATTTATAAAGTAATATATCTTATAAAAATCATATCTTAGTATCTAAAATTCATAAAAATACATATAATATACCAAAATGATCATAAAAAAAATATCTACATGTTAAAAATATGGTATTCCACTTTTAAAGTAAGTAAAAACTTGATACTCTAATAACTTGAATTTAAATCTAATTTCCTTAATTGATAATTCATATAAGGGTAAATAAAATTTGCTAATATTTCTAAAATTAGCCAATTGAGTTCTAATAAATAGTATTAGTCTTAAATATTGATAATATGAATTCAAAATGGTTCATCACATTTTAAATATAATCTTATTGAATTATCATTCAACCATAAGTGTAGATTATTTTCTAAAAAGATCCTTATCAAATATAAAATCTTCAAGAATAATTTATGACTAAATAAAACCTTTTCCCTTACTTCAACCACAAGTTTATAAACATACCAAAACACTATAGTGAATCCATAAGTAGTTAAATAATATTATTTCCTTGTTTACTAACCATAACCACTCATTTATAAAAAGATAAATGATTCTATTCCATTATAATATTGAGAAACCACTACTCAAATAAAAGTAATACCATTCTTAGTTAACTTTAAAGAAACATTATGAAGTGAAAAAAGTACAAATACCACATTACACCTTAAGTCCATCTATGTCCTTAAAGTAAACTTTAGTCTATAAGATTGTAAAACACCATGTTAAAAGCTTTACTATGTATTTTATAGTTTACTTTGGTCTGTTTCAACTAAGACCTAATGCATCTCAAGACCAAACTAACCAAGTAAAAACCAAGAGACATCGACCATATTCTATTAACCATCAAGATTGTTTAAACCTTAGAAAAGAAACCTTTTCTTCGAAGGTTATCTTTTTTGCCACTTCAAACAACAAATCTTATAATAATATCTCTAACTCTTGACAACTAAACCTAAAGACTTTTATCTGTAGGGTTTGCAGCATAGAAAACAAAAAAATTCCTACGATGGGAACAACTATGTACCAAGATCTATCTACTAGATACAAACAACGGGTGGATGTATATCCGTAGAGAACATACCCTTGAAGACCGACAAAGCTTAACGAGTTAAACTCGTGGTTAATGTAGACGATCTCTTGCCGATCTCAAGATCGAGAGGAAGTCCTTAGCACCGCAACTTAGCGGCGCATCCGTGCTCGCACACACGTCCAAGTCACCGAGCAACCTCTGCCTCCTCTCTCCAGCGATGCAGCGTAAGCACAACTCTTTCTTGCCGAATAGCCACCGGGAACATGTATCTCGCTAGTCCGAGACCATGGGGGATAAATACTAGAGGGGGAGAGAGATCCTTCAAGAGAAGGTGTGAGTGAGAGAGAGGAGAGGGGATCCTTTTATAGGAGGAGGGGGGCACCCAAGGGGGTGGCCGTCGGCCATGGGGGCTGCCCCCTCCCCTCCTTCATTCATGTGGGTGGACAGTCCACTCACTCAAATGCCTTTCAATTCCCTCCACTCAAAAACCCACTCAAATTCCCATTAAATTTCCACCAAATTTAATGCAAACTCTCATTACATAAAACTCCTTTTATTTATTCAGAATTTTGTCAATTACTTTAATGACAAACATTCACATATAACCCCTTGCTAGTATTTCATTTCACATGCAAAAACACTTTTTGCAATTTCACCCGAAAACCCGTTTCAGTATCTAGTGAAATAAATTCCTGCGCTTGTTATTCTTTCCGGCATGAAACTTTTTCTCCAAATGGATGTCAGTGTCTCTTAAGTGTGTCACCCTATGGTTCGCGAATAATGAGGACATGATCGAGACCCCTCTCCGATGAATAATCAGAAGCGGGACCTGGACATCCGTACTAACTCCCACACATTCAACGATGACTTTCTTGTGATCGTCAGAACCTTTTATGCTAGTATCTCAATCCCTTTGTTTCACGATATATTACATGTCCGAGATTCGATCATCGATATCTCCATACCTAGTTTTATCTCGTTACTGACATGTACTCTTTTGCCGTTCCCGTGATATAACATTCTAGTGATCAAATCACTTGCTTGCAAGCTAATCAATGTGATATCACCGAGAGGGCCCAAAGCATATCTATACATCATCGGGATGAACAAATTCCACTCTCGATCCATGGGCCTCAACATAACACTTTAGTAGTTCTAAACCCATCTTTATAATCACCCTGTTACGGTGTGATGTTTGATGTTATCAAGAAACTCTTCCGGTGTTAGTGATTGACATGATCTCATGGTCTAAGGATTAGGATCACTTCGTAAGTTGTTATAGCAATATAAACTCAATGACTTTGATCGTAATGCTATACTTCGGATGAATGTTCATCACACCATTACACTAATGTTGTGACCTCATTATTAACAACATCCAATGTCCATGATTAGGAAACCTTGATCATCTTGTTAATCAGCGAGCTAGTTTATGAGAGAGGCATAACTAGGAACTTTCTGTTTGTCTATTAAACACACATGTATTAATGTTTACATATTAATACAATTATAGCATGCAAAAATAAACATCTATCATATACTTGGAATATACATAATAACCACTTTATTATTGCCTCTCAGGGCATATTCCCTTCAGTCTCCCACTTGCACTAGAGACAATTATCTAGTTACATAGTGATAAATCTAACACCCATGGAGTTTTGGTGTTGATCATGTTTTGCTCTAGGGAGAGTTTTAGTCAACGGATCTGCTACATTGAGATCCGTGTGTACTTTACAAATCTTTATATCTCCATCCTTGACATGCTCACAGATGGAGTGAAACCGACGCTTAATGTGCTTGGAATTCTTGCGAGATCTTGGTTCTTTGGCATTGGAAATGGCACCATTGTTGTCACAATAGATCACCATTGGGTCCAACGCGCTCGCAACCACACCTAGTTCGGATATGAACTCCTTCATCCAAACCGCTTCCTGAGCCGCTTCCAAAGCAGCAACATATTCGGCCTCCGTTGTTGATCCCGCCACCACGGGTTGTTTGGAACTCCTCCAACTAACCGCTCCACCATTCATGAGAGATACGTATCCGGATTGAGACTTAGAGTCATCCGGATCGGTGTCAAATCTTGCGTCGACATAACACTTAGCGACAAGCTCTTCTTCACCTCCGTACACAAGAAACATATCCTTAGTTCTTTGCAAGTATTTAAGGATATTCTTGACCGCTATCTGGTGTTCCGAACCTGGATCCGATTGGTACCTAATAGTCAAACTAATAGCATGTGCCACATTTGGTCTTGTACATAGCATGTCGTACATTATAGAGCCTATGGCTGAAGCATAGGGGACTTTGTCCATTATCTCTCTTTCTTCCGCCGTAGCCGAACTTTGAGTCTTACTCAATGTCACATCCCAAGATTTTCCAAATCTTGTAATGTGAAAAATAAATGAATAAAATAAAACTTTGTTGAATTTCAGAGTGAGAAGAAACTTTTGAATCCAATTGGAAACTTCAAACCAATTTGGATCAAATAAATCCTAAAGGGATTTAAAAAAATAATAATAAACATTTGATAAAGGAAATAAAATATTTTTGATTTACTATTTTGAAATCTTTTAAATAAAAAGATTTGGTTTTCAAATGAAATAAAAGTTTTACAAATAAAGATTATTTCATAAGCCAAATTAAACCTTGGCCAAGCTTTTTGTAAAGATTGGTTTAAAATAAAAAGGATTTTATATCCAAGTTTTATTAATAAAGGTTTTACTATTTCCAAAACATCAAAACTTATTTATTTAAATAATAAGTTTTCCAAGTATCTTATATTCCCAAACAAAACCTACTGATTTGGTTTTGAAAATAATTAGATTTCAAAAAGGATTATTTAATTAAAACAAATCCTATTTTATTTTAATAACAATGGTCTATTTATTTAATTAATAATGGACCTTAAAATAAAATTATTATTTTGGTTTTGGAATTTGATTTATGTTACTGAACAGAACCAAATTGAAAACTACAAAGTCTGGTGATTGTTTGAATCAATTTGAATGTTTGAAGGTTGTTTGGAATTTCAAAACAGAAATTAGATTTAGAAAAAGAAAAGGTTTCAGGAAAGAAAAAAATAGGATCTGGACCAGCCCAGCCGGCCAAGCCCAACAAGGCCCAGAACCAGCCCAGCTCCCTTTCCCCAAAGAAACCGTTTCACACCTGGCAACTGACCCACGGAGACACTGACCGGTGGACCTCCTTTCCTTCTCGCATCCTCGCTGACGACTGGACCCCACCTCCCTGTTCATCCTCCTCACCCGCGCGACTTCTTCCCCCAAACCTCGTCGCCGTTTCTGTCAGATAACTGCGCGCTTAATTCCTCTTAATGGCTGCGTTAATCTCACCCCTGACCATGCGTACATAAGCACTCCTCCTCCCTCTGTCATTCCCCGCAAACGCCAACTCCACATCGCCACCAGGCTGCTCGGAATCATCTCCAAACCACCGCTGCTCCGACGAGCTTCCACCTCCAATTCCGGCCAGTACTTGCCACCTCCTGCCTCACCAACCACGCACACATACTCACCACTCCCTGGCGCATCTTCCTGTGCCCGCAGTTCGCCCGCGCGCGTCCCCTAACATCGACAAGCACGACACAGAGCGTCGCCGCCGTCTGTCTCGTCTCCGTCGAGCTCCTCCGGTAAGTCCAGACCGCCCCAAGCTTCCTCCTTCACGCTCGCGTCATCTCCGTGATCTCCTGTGTCTAACCATGCTTCTGGTTTGCCTTCTCGTGACCCGTAGCATCATCTTCGACCTCGACCAGAGCCAACCGTCGCCAGACCAAACACCGGCGAGGAATTCCTCCTGCCCTCGTGCGCCCCTTGCTCCGTCGACCACACGTCGAGCACCACCTCGTCCTCGCGAGCTCGGTGAGCCTACTCCCTCCCTCTCTCGCTTCCTGTTTCGCCAGCACCGCCACTGTCTGACCGTCGCCGCCGCTAGCCACCACCGGCGCCGCTCGCATATGGTCAAGCACGCTAGCACCGTAGGATCTTGATCCGACGCTTGCGATAGATCACTTAAGCCGCGAAGGGGTACGCGTCCTGTGCCGCACGATCTATTTAGATCCAACGCACCGCAGAGCCGATCCGGCCAAAGCGGTATCGACCAGTGAAATTGCGACGCGTGGCCAGTTTTGTTTAAAACAGAATTTGAAAAACATATTTGAGTAGCAATTTGAAAACCCTATAACTTTTGATCCACACGTCCAAAAATTACAAACTTTATATCGTTGGAATCAGTGGAACAAACCCTAGCCAACTGTGGAATTAGTTTAGCAAATAGTATCTATTAGATTGTTTGATTTTGCAGAAACTTTTGTGTGCTTGTTTAGATTAGAAAAATGATTCAAAAATGTTTTGGAGTTTGAAACCTTGGCAAATTGGATTGTTGTGAACCTACTGACCCTAGGAACCAACCCATGGCTTTGAAAATGAATTTGGTAAAATTTAGAATGGACTAATTGATTTAGCCCATTTCTAGCCAAATAAAAATAATGGTTTTTGTTATGAAAATGTTTTTGGAGTAAAAACTTTGGGAAAATGTTTTGGATCAAACCTACTGACCCTAAACACCAAGTTTTGAGAAAAAACAACTTATTTGTGAACAACTTAAAGTTGTTGCTTGGATAAAAATATTTTCCACCACATAAAATGATGAATGGATTTAAAAATGGTTTTTAGACAAAACTCTTTTGCAAATGACTTAGCCACTTTGGAAAATGACCAACTTGAACCTTACCAAGTTTAGAAGCCTAGTGGAGACCACCTTTGCAAATAGAACCATCTCTTGCATGCTTACATGCATGATTTAGATCCCATTGTTTTATGTGTGTGAATTGTTGATTGATTATTGGTTTGGAATGCTAGTTGATATTGTGTTTGCTTGATTGATTGTAGTGAAGTTATAAAAGTGTGAGACTAGCAAGATCAAGGAGTGAACCACCATTCCCTACCAAAAAGGCAAGTTACACTATCATCTAAAAGTCCTACTATTTTCATTATACTTAGTGGATTTTGAAACATGCATGAAAAGATATTTTATACTTATGCTATGCTAAAATCCTAATAGGATTCCCTATACATTCCTTAGTGAAAACAATGTAGTTGATACATGCTTAGCCATGCTATATTTTGAAAAGAGATACATGTTGAGATTTTTATGAAGATTGAGAAAAGGACTTGTGTTTTTATAAAATAAAACAAGGACTTAATGAACCACCTGGGTGGCCAAGGATACTTTAAATTTTGGAGAAGGTGGCAACAAAAGGAACCATGTATATGGCAATCACTTTGTGTTGTGCTCCAAAGGAAACCACCTAGGAAACTTAGAGATTGAACATGTTTCTCCAATTGTGGCTTTCGTGTGCAACCACATGCTATTATGGCTCTGGCTTAGTCAACTACATTGGGAAGACCCATACATTGTCTTCAGTTTACTGGACATGGGGACCTGGAATCCTACATGGGTGTTGTTGACAAAGCTAGCAATGATGTATGGGAGGACCCTCTAGAAAGACTTCGTCACATTCTCAATCTGCCAGTACTCCATCTTGGTGAGCACTAATCCAGCGGCCACTGGTGGCAACAAGATGGGATTGTGACATGTGGGTAAAGTGTACTCCTTCTGCAGAAGATAATAAAATCTAAGTACTTAGCCGTGTGCCCGGTTATGGACAATACTGAGCAACTAAAGTTTGAAGCTATGGGATATCTCGACATTCTAATTTCTAAAAGAAAACTGTTAAAGACTTGATGCACTTGGGGTTACCAAGGAGCTCAAGAGACTTTGACAAAACTTGATGAACTTGGGGTTACCAAGGAACTCAAGAGATTTTGTTGAAAACATGAACACTTGGGGTTACCAAGGAACTCATGAGATTTTTATAAGACTTGATGCACTTGGGGTTACCAAGTAGCTCAAGGGATTTTTGACAAAAACTTGAACACTTGAGTTTCTACCAAGGAGTTCAAGGGATTTTTGAAAAGGAGATTTGACAAAGGACCAAAACCTTTTAAAAAGATAGGATAAATTTTGCTTTATGCAAATGAGCCTAAAACTCTACTTAGCCAAATTATGCATGTAATGTTAGGATCCACTTATTTCTACATAGTAGTGAAACTTGCCAATAAAATTCAATTGTATTGACCCTTGTGGCTGTAACTTGTAATGTTGCAGGTTTGATTGATTTTAGTGAAGATTGATTGAATAGGATTACAAAGTCTACAACCAACATCTGCCTGTGGCACTTTGAAGATGAAGGACCCATGACTATAGTTATTCCGCTGCAACATAATGTAATAGCCAAATGAGCTATGTAAGATGTAATAAAATTATGTTATTCCTGGTTATAAAGTTATATTATGACCTTTGTTTCTTGATATTACATCTTAACTGTGGATGCTAGCTATTGATCTAGGGACTAGCATTGTAAACACAGGGGACTCCACCTTATATTGTAAAGGTTGGGACACTCCCTCTACAGATGGTATCAGAGCATTGTGTTGCCTGTAGGATTTGTAAACCTAGGATTGGACAAAACCCCTTAGAAAAATAGGAGTTGTTCTTGTTCCAAAACTTATTTACAAAAACACTTGTAAACTCTTTCCTCAACCATTTTGGTTTTTAACTCTACATCTCTTCTATTTCAACTTGATGGAAAACCTACCCCATGGCCAAAGACTACACCATGTGCAAAGGACTACTTCAATATCTCCAACTCTAATGACTTCAACTTCTTCAACTCTAATGACTTCAACATCTTCAGCATATTCACCAAGGACTTCCAAATTAGATACCACTAAGGACTACAAGTGAAACAAGGAACTCTTGCTCAGGATTTAGAGACTAAGGGAATGCAAAATAAGAAGGAGCCATCAACAACTTTGAAGTATTTGTAACCAAGAGTATTTCTCAAGGAAACCATGATCTCATGCAAGAAGAAGCAACCAAGAAGAATGGAAAGATCACAAGTGAACCATATAGATGGACCACCATATCTTAGTTAAGTCAAACACACCAACTTATGTGGTGTAACAAAAATATTTTGTTGCCTAAGTATGTGCTTGAACTTGTGTTTGAGTGAAAAGTTGTTTGTGAATGTTTGCACATTGCTTGTGTGAAATGTGATGTGTGTGATTAGAATTGATTCCTTAGAAATATCTTGCCTATTCTAATCTCCATTCAACCCAAACAGATGACTACTCCAAGAAACTCCAACCTCAAGGTTGATGACACCAACACCAACCAAGAGGACAGCATGAAAGAGCTCATAGCAACCCAGAACCAGTTGAACCAAGTGACAGCTCAGTTCATAGCCAACACTAGTGGATAAGACCCAAAGCTACAAGGATTTTTGGAAACCCAAGGCCAATTGATGCTCAAAGTGACTGATCAAATGATCAAAATGGAAGAAAGCTATCCCAAAAGAGTTTTTGACAACAAGGATGACAGGAATATTATTCTAGATGGAGCCCCAGCTTGCATTATTTGTGGAGATAAGGATCATACTTCCAAGGAGCATGGAGATCAATGCCCCAACTGTGAAGAGAAACATTCTGTTGGACATTGTCCCACCTCTCAAGCTACTTGCTACCTATGTGAAGGAAACAACCATGTTCCTATCCAATGCCCCATCTATTCCATTGTGGAACAAAGGAAACAAGAAGGATCCAAGTCTACCAAAAAGGTTGATGGCAAAGGAAAAGGACCACTTATACCCCCAAACAAAACAACCCAATTCAAAGGATCAAAGAAACCCAAGAAACAGAAGATAGACAAAAGCCATGTGCAATGTTATAAATGTAAGGAAATGGGACACTATTCCGGTGAATGCCTAGAGAACCCGAAGAATAAAGAGATTGGCCAAGTAGTGTGCAACAACTGCAAAGATCTAGGCCACTATGTAGCAACTTTTCCACAAGAGCCACATAAAGAACTCAAGGACATCCACTGTTTCAACTACAAGAACCCAGGACATTATGCAAGCAACTGTCCAGAAAAGATGAAGAACAAGTTGAACAAGCCTATGGAGAAACTCAACCTTGGCCCATGAGTCAAGGGTGGAAACCGAGGACAATGTAAAAGTTTGCTTAGAGAAGTTTCCCCAGGATCCCAAGAAGGACATTATGTAATTTTTGTTTGAAATTTTTTAAGGGTGGTAGTACCCTAGTTGTTTGAGCCTACTTGTAACCCTAGCCTTCCCAAATCTCGGGACGAGATTTATTTTAAGGGTGGTAGCCTGTCACATCCCAAGATTTTCCAAATCTTGTAATGTGAAAAATAAATGAATAAAATAAAACTTTGTTGAATTTCAGAGTGAGAAGAAACTTTTGAATCCAATTGGAAACTTCAAACCAATTTGGATCAAATAAATCCTAAAGGGATTTAAAAAAAATAAACATTTGATAAAGGAAATAAAATATTTTTGATTTACTATTTTGAAATCTTTTAAATAAAAAGATTTGGTTTTCAAATGAAATAAAAGTTTTACAAATAAAGGTTATTTTATAAGCCAAATTAAACCTTGGCCAAGCTTTTTGTAAAGATTGGTTTAAAATAAAAAGGATTTTATATCCAAGTT
Source organism: Avena sativa (assembly GCA_916181665.1). Lineage (NCBI taxonomy): Eukaryota > Viridiplantae > Streptophyta > Magnoliopsida > Poales > Poaceae > Avena > Avena sativa. Next base: position 141,747,677 of record OV702285.1, on the reverse strand, counting down.
TTATTAATAAAGGTTTTACTATTTCCAAAACATCAAAACTTATTTATTTATATAATAAGTTTTCCAAGTATCTTATATTCCCAAACAAAACCTACTGATTTGGTTTTGAAAATAATTAGATATCAAAAAGGATTATTTAATTAAAACAAATCCTATTTTATTTTAATAACAATGGTCTATTTATTTAATTAATAATGGACCTTAAAATAAAATTATTATTTTGGTTTTGGAATTTGGTTTATGTTACTGAACAGAACCAAATTCAAAACTACAAAGTCTGGTGATTGTTTGAATCAATTTGAATGTTTGAAGGTTGTTTGGAATTTCAAAACAGAAATTAGATTTAGAAAAAGAAAAGGTTTCAGGAAAGAAAAAAATAGGATCTGGACCAGCCCAGCCGGCCAAGCCCAACAAGGCCCAGAACCAGCCCAGCTCCCTTTACCCGAAGAAACCGTTTCACACCTGGCAACTGACCCACGGAGACACTGACCGGTGGACCTCCTTTCCTTCTCGCATCCTCGCTGACGACTAGACCCTACCTCCCTGTTTATCCTCCTCACCCGCGCGACTTCTTCTTCCCCCAAACCTCGTCGTCGTTTCTATCAGATAACTGCGCCCTTAATTCCTCTTAATGGCTGCGTTAATCTCACCCCTGACCATGCGTACATAAGCACCCCTCCTCCCTCTGTCATTCCCCGCAAACGCCCAACTCCACATCGCCACCAGGCTGCTCGGAATCATCTCCAAACCACCGCTGCTCCGACGAGCTTCCACCTCCAATTCCGGCCAGTACTTGCCACCTCCTGCCTCACCAACCACGCACACATACTCACCACTCCCTGGCGCATCTTCATGTGCCCTCAGTTCGCCCGCGCGCGTCCCCTAACATCGACAAGCACGACACAGAGCGTCGCCGCCGTTTGTCTCGTCTCCGTCGAGCTCCTCCGGTAAGTCCAGACCGCCCCAAGCTTCCTCCTTCACGCTCGCGTCATCTCCGTGATCTCCTGCGTCTAACCATGCTTCTGGTTTGCCTTCTCATGACCCGTAGCATCGTCTTCGACCTCGACCAGAGCCAACCGTCACCAGACCAAACTCCGGCGATGAATTCCTCCTGCCCTCGTGCGCCCCTTGCCCCGTCGACCACACGTCGAGCACCACCTCGTCCTTGCGACCTCGGTGAGCCTACTCCCTCCCTCTCTCGCTTCCTGTTTCGCCAGCACCGCCACTGTCTGACCGTCGCCGCCGCTAGCCACCGCCGGCGCCGCTCGCATATGGTCAAGCACGCTAGCACCGTAGGATCTTGATCCGACGCTTGCGATAGATCACTTAAGCCACAAAGGGGTACGCGTCCTGTGCCGCACGATCTATTTAGATCCAACTCACCGCAGAGCCGATCCGGCCGAAGCGGTATCGACCAGTGAAATTGCGACGCGTGGCCAGTTCTGTTTAAAACAGAATTTGAAAAACAGATTTGAGTAGCAATTTGAAAACCCTATAACTTTTGATCCACACGTCCAAAAATTACAAACTTTATATCGTTGGAATCAGTGGAACAAACCCTAGCCAACTGTGGAATTAGTTTAGCAAATAGTATCTATTAGATTGTTTGATTTTGCATAAACTTTTGTGTGCTTGTTTAGATTAGAAAAATGATTCAAAAATGTTTTGGAGTTTGAAACCTTGGCAAATTGGATTGTTGTGAACCTACTGACCCTAGGAACCAACCCATGGCTTTGAAAATGAATTTGGTAAAATTTAGAATGGACTAATTGATTTAGCCCATTTCTAGCCAAATAAAAATAATGGTTTTTCTTATGAAAATGTTTTTGGAGTAAAAACTTTGGGAAAATGTTTTGGATCAAACCTACTGACTCTAAACACCAAGTTTTGAGAAACAACAACTTATTTGTGAACAACTTAAAGTTGTTGCTTTTATAAAAATATTTTCCACCACATAAAATGATGAATGGATTTAAAAATGGTTTTTAGACAAAACTCTTTTGCAAATGACTTAGCCACTTTGGAAAATGACCAACTTGAACCTTACCAAGTTTAGAAGCCTAGTGGAGACCTCCTTTGCAAATAGAACCATCTCTTGCATGCTTACATGCATGATTTAGATCCCATTGTTTTATGTGTGTGAATTGTTGATTGATTATTGGTTTGGAATGCTAGTTGATATTGTGTTTGCTTGATTGATTGTAGTGAAGTTAGAAAAGTGTGAGACTAGCAAGATCAAGGAGTGAACCACCATTCCCTACCAAAAAGGCAAGTTACACTATCATCTAAAAGTCCTACTATTTTCATTATACTTAGTGGATTTTGAAACATGCATGAAAAGATATTTTATACTTATGCTATGCGAAAATCCTAATAGGATTCCCTATACATTCCTTAGTGAAAACAATGTAGTTGATACATGCTTAGCCATGCTATATTTTGAAAAGAGATACATGTTGAGATTTTTATGAAGATTGAGAAAAGGACTTGTGTTTTTATAAAATAAAACAAGGACTTAATGAACCACCTGGGTGGCCAAGGATACTTTAAATTTTGGAGAAGGTGGCAACAAAAGGAACCATGTCTATGGAAATCACTTTGTGTTGTGCTCCAAAGGAAACCACCCAGGAAACTTAGAGATTGAACATGTTTCTCCAATTGTGGCTTTCGTGTGCAACCACATGCTATTATGGCTCTGGCTTAGTCAACTACATTGGGAAGACCCATACATTGTCTTCAGTTTACTGGACATGGGGACCTGGAATCCTACGTGGGTGCTGTTGACAAAGCTAGCAATGATGTATGGGAGGACCCTCTAGAAAGACTTCGTCACATTCTCAATCTGCCAGTACTCCATCTTGGTGAGCACTAATCCAGCGGCCACTGGTGGAAACAAGATGGGATTGTGACATGTGGGTAAAGTGTACTCCTTCTGCAGAAGATAATAAAATCTAAGTACTTAGCCGTGTCCCCGGATATGGACAATACTGAGCAACTAAAGTTTGAAGCTATGGGAGATATCGACATTCTAATTTCTAAAAGAAAACTTTTAAAGACTTGATGCACTTGGGGTTACCAAGGAGCTCAAGAGACTTTGACAAAACTTGATGAACTTGGGGTTACCAAGGAACTCAAGAGATTTTGTTGAAAACATGAACACTTGGGGTTACCAAGGAACTCATGAGATTTTTATAAGACTTGATGCACTTGGGGTTACCAAGTAGCTCAAGGGATTTTTGACAAAAACTTGAACACTTGAGTTTCTACCAAGGAGTTCAAGGGATTTTTGAAAAGGAGATTTGACAAAGGACCAAAACCTTTTAAAAAGATAGGATAAATTTTGCTTTATGCCAATGAGCCTAAAACTCTACTTAGCCAAATTATGCATGTAATGTTAGGATCCACTTATTTCTACATAGTAGTGAAACTTGTCAATACAATTCAATTGTATTGACCCTTGTGGCTGTAACTTGTAATGTTGTAGGTTTGATTGATTTTAGTGAAGATTGATTGAATAGGATTACAAAGTCTACAACCAACATCTGCCTGTGGCACTTTGAAGATGAAGGACCCATGACTATAGTTATTCCGCTGCAACATAATGTAATAGCCAAATGAGCTATGTAAGATGTAATAAAATTATGTTATTCCTGGTTATAAAGTTATATTATGACCTTTGTTTCTTGATATTACATCTTAACTGTGGATGCTAGCTATTGATCCAGGGACTAGCATTGTAAACACAGGGGACTCCACCTTATATTGTAAAGGTTGGGACACTCCCTCTACACTCAATGTCTTGCCTTGCAACATAGGTAAGAACCCATTCTTACTTCCGTCCATTTTAAACTTCTTTAAAATCTTATCAAGGTATGTACTTTGCGATAGCCCTATTAGGCGCCTAGATCTATCTTTATAGATATTTATGCCTAATATGTATGACGATTCACCTAGGTCCTTCATTGAAAATTTGATGTTTAGATAACTTTTAACACTGTTTAAAAGATCTATATTATTTCCGACCAATAATATGTCATCCACATATAATATCAAAAATGCCACATTGCTCCCACTCAATTTCTTGTAAATACAAGCCTCTCCATAAGTTTGGACAAATCCAAACTCTTTGATAACCTCATCAGAGCGGAGATTCCAACTCCGGGATGCTTTCTTCAGTCCATAGATAGATCGCTGAAGCTTGCATACCTTGTTAGCATCCTTAGAATCGACAGAACCCTTTGGTTGTATCATATACAACTCTTCTTCAATATTACCATTGAGGAACGCGGTTTTGACATCCATCTGCCATATCTCATAATCGAAATATGCAGCAATTGCTAACATAATCCTAACTGACTTTAGCATCGCTACGGGAGAGAATGTCTCATCGTAGTCAACTCCTTGAATTTGTCGAAACCCCTTTGCGACAATTCGAGCTTTATAGACGGTCACATTACCATTAGCATCAGTTTTACTTTTGAAAATCCATTTATTCTCCACAGCCTTTCGGTCGTGAGGTAAGTCCACCAAGTTCCAAACTTGATTTTCATACATGGATTCCATCTCGGATTTCATGGCTGCTAATCATTTGTTGGAATCCGGGGTCATCATCGCTTCTTCATACGTCCCAGGGTCATAAATTTCATCAACCATGAAATTCATAACAGGGTTTCCGTACAACTCGGGAGATGCACGCGTCCTGCTAGACCTGCGAGGTTTGGTAGTACTCTCTTTCATAGTTTCATGATCATTATCATTAGTTCCCTCTTAAATTGGTGAAGCCAACTCCGGAACGACTTCTAGCGCTGCGCTACTCGCCATACTATTAAGAGAAGGTTCAACAACCTCTTCGAGTTCTACCTTCCGACTACTCACTCCTTTCGCGAGAAACTCTTTCTCTAGAAAGGATCCATTCTTGGCAACAGAAACCTTGCCCTCGGATCTGTGATAGAAGGAATACCCAATAGTTTCCTTAGGGTATCCTATGAAGACGCATTTTTCCGCTTTGGGTTCGAGTTTAACCGGTTGAAGTTTCTTCACATAAACATTGCATCCCCAAACTTTAAGAAATGACAGCTTAGGTTTGTTTCCAAACCATAATTCATATGGCGTCTTTTCAACGTATTTAGATGGTGCCCGATTTAAAGTGAATGAAGAAGTTTCTAGTGCGTAACCCCAAAATGACAATGGCAAGTCCGTCATAGACATCATAGATCGAACCATATCCAATAAAGTACGATTACGACGTTCCAACACACCATTTCGCTGTGGTGTTCCGGCAGGTGTGAGTTGTGAAACAATTCCACACTCTTTCATATGAGTGCTAAACTCGTAACTTAGATACTCTCCTCCATGGTCGGACCATAGAAATTTGATCTTTCTATTACGATGATTTTCCACTTCACTCTGAAATTCCTTGAACTTTTCAAAGGTTTCAGACTTGTTTCATCAAGTAGATATAACCGTATCTACTTAAATTATCCGTGAAAGTAACAAAATAATGATATCCACCTCGTGCCGACACACTCATTGGACCACATACATCAGAATGTATGATTTCCAATAAATCTATCGCCCGTTCCATTGAACCGGAAAACGGTGTTCTAGTCATCTTGCCCATAAGGCATGGCTCACATGTATCAAATGATTCAAAATCAAGTGATTCCAAAAGTCCATCTGAATGGAGCTTCTTCATGTGTTTAACGCCAATATGACCTAGACAGTAGTGCCACATATATGCGAATATATCATCATTAAGTTTAATCCTTTTAGCATCAACATTATGAATATGTGTAACACTATTATCGAGATCCAACAGAAATAAACCATTCATCATCGGTGCATGGCCATAAAAGATTTTATTCATATAAATAGAACAACCATTGTTCTCGGATTTAAATGAATAACCACTTCGCATCAAACACAATCTAGATACAATGTTCATGCTTAGTGCTGGCACCAGATAACAATTATTGAAGTTTATTACTAATCCCGACGGTAAGTGGAGAGGTAGCGTTTCGACGTCGATCACATCAACACTTGATCCATTGTCGTCACGCATCTTGACCTCACCCCTTGCTAGTAGTCGCTTGTTCCGCAACCCCTGATTCGAGTTACAAATATTATCAACTGAACCGGTATCAAATACCTAGGTGCTACTGCGAGTACTAGTCAAGTACACATCAATAACATGTATATCATATATACCTTTGTTTGCCTTGTCGGCCTTCTTGTCTGCCAAATACTTGGGGCAGTTGCGCTTCCAGTGGCCAGTCCCCTTGCAATAATAGCACTCGGTATCAGACTTAGGGCCAACTCGGGGTTTCTTTTTAGGAACGGCAATCGGCTTGCCGCCCTTACTTCCCTTCCGTTTTCCCTTATTTTCTTTCTTGAAACCAGTGGTCTTATTGATCATCAACACTTGATGTTCTTTCTTGATCTCCACTTCTGCAGTTTTAAGCATTGACAGAAGCTCGGGAAGATACTTCTTCATGCATTGCATATTATAGTTCATCACGAAGCTCTTATAGCTAGGTGGCAGAGACTGCAGAACACGATGGATGCCCAAGTCAATGTGAATCATTATTCCCAAGGACACAAGCTTATCGGCGTAACCCGACATCTTGAGTACATGCTCACTTACGGAGCTGTTCTCTTCCATCATGCAGCTAAAGAACTTTTTTGAAGCATTGTATCTCTCTACGGCAGCATGTCCGTCGAAAATCATTTTCAACTCACCCATTGTATCAAATGCATTGCCGTTTTCGAAACGCTTTCGAAGTTATGGCTCTAGCCCATACAATATGCCGCAATGAACTAAGTTGTGGTCCTCCTGACGAGTCTGATAGACATTCTTCTCCTCGTCAGGGGCATCATCGAACGGTGGGGGGGCCTAGCGGCGCTTCTAGCACATATTGCTTTTGTGCAGCAAAGAGGAGAATCCTCAAATTCATGGCCCATTCGGTAAAGTTGCTACTGTTTGTTGCAAGTTTCTCTTTCTCCATGAACACATTGAAATTAAATGCAGGTGGTGCCATCTACAACAGAATTTGTAAAGTTTAGACTAAGTTTATGATAGATTGAGTTCAACTAATCTACATTAAGAATGAACTCCCACTCAAAAACGATATCTCTCGTGCCTTTTTGGTGATTACATGAACCAAATCCACTTCACCAAGTCCGATCATCACGTGAGTCGGTGTAGCTTCAAAGGCGAGCATCAAATGGGCATCATATCTACCATATGACTCATGCTTAACCTTTCGGTCTGTGTTCCGAGGCCATGTCTATACATGCTAGGCTCACCAAGTAAGAACCTTAGTATTCGCGTGTGTAACTGTCTTACACTCGAAATATGGTCGTGGATCCAGGAACACCCAATCATCACGTGATGTCTTGGAGCGACGAAACATAATCGATGCATACTTAAGGAAGAACACATTCTTATCTTGATATCTAAATGAGGGATCATCTTATTATGCTAATAAAACGCCAAACAAGCAATATAAGATGCAATCAAACATCACATGTTTATAAGTGAAATGATATGGTTCCCGCACTTTGATCTGCATCATGTGCATCGTGGTATGATCACTATCATAGCTCTATGTGTAAGGCCAAGGTCTATGGAACTTACACGTTATGTATGTGGTAAGAGTATCAACTCATACTTCTACTTACAACATCACCATATGAAAGAGTAATTGCCCCTATGTGTGGTTTTGGTGATTAATGACAATCCCTATGGACTAATGTTTTCACTGAGTTTTATATGAAGGAATATTCCATAGGTCATGCTTGTAGTCTATGTGTTGGATTCAAGTATGGATGCCATGAAGATAAAGATATACCTTGAGTATTGGCATCAAGATCATCGAGTTGAAGATAATAATATGATATGATCAAGATCTTGAGAGTGTGATCTCAATAGAAGAATTCAAGATATGGATCTAAGAAGGTGTCATGATAGCCTCATTAGTTGAGCTATGATTGACTTAGATTTAGAGCATGTAATCAAATTAAGAGTTCTTTATGTACCTCAAGATATTGAGATGGAGCATTAGAAGATACATGGTTGACCTATACAAAGAGTGAAGAGTGATTTCAAGTTGGTCAACACATGAAGCATAAAGAATGTACCACATGGATCTTGTGGTATGGTAAGCCTTGTCAATTATGCATCATGAACTAACCCATTATATATGTGCCTTTGTGTTTTCTATATGGGATAGGTATCTTTCCATGGGCATTCTTAAAAAGTGAAGATCTTATATAGCCCATGATAGGATGACATCAAGTGGTGATCATCATCAAGGTCGAGAAGGGCAAGTTCAAGATAAGCATCTCGAGAAGATCATTTGCTTGAAGATTGCCATCCATATTGGTGATAATGGACATGTGAAGACATGTATTAATGAATCTATCCAATAGTGGTGTATGGGGGAGCAAATTAGGAGTCTTCACGAAGCAACAATGAGCAAGTGATGCATTCCGGCTTGGATGGAGATTGAAGTGTTGTAATCAAGATCAAGCGGGATGCGCAAGTCAAAGGTATGGCCTTGCTAGGTTTTCCTTTTACCGGTCTCAAGTTAGTTGTTGGGAGACCGGGGTATAGGATACATAGCCGCACTGTTAAGAGGGGCTTTCGGTTGGATAACTTGATCACATCATCATAGGGAGCTCAATCCTTTGCATTATTTGATTCTTCCTATTTTGTTGCTTCTTGGTGTTTCTCCATGTGAGGTTCTTGATCTTGTTTCTAGATCTTCAACAAGCCCAAGTTCATCGAAAACGGAATTCGTATGCATCTTCTATGGCATTTTCGAGTTTGAAGGTTTTATCGATTCTTCTTATAGGGAGGCTTCTTACCTTTATTCATTTGGTTCTATCCTCCTCTATTGTAATATGATGTTTCCCTGCACCATCTTTTAAGGCTTTTTGTCCTCGTCAAAACAAGCCCAAGATCATCTAAATCGGAGTCCGAACGCAAAAGTTATCGCCGTTTTCGTGTGCCCTGTTTGGTTCTAGCGGAATTCCGGCGGGAATTCCAACGGACCGAGTCTGTGGCCGGAAATTACGGCGGCCGCCGGAAATTTCTGGCAAACCGCCGAAAAACCGTTCTGTATGCTGTTTCGGTTTGTACCGGAACTTTCGGTTTTGACCGGAAATTCCAGCGGCTGATACGGCGGCGCCGGTTTTGTCACCGGAACGTGTTTACTGAGCGCATCTTGCTTCCAACGGTCATCCCCCTTGAAGGGTTATAAAAGGGGGCTTCTTCCCCAAAGTTCTTAGGCTCTTGAGCACGTTTTTGACCTCCATTGTTGACCTCTTTGAGCTTTCTTCCTCTCCCTTCCCTCCTATGATTCTTGCATCTTTTTGAGGGCTTTGAAAGAGGAGATCTAGATCTACAATCCCCACCAATAAATTCCTCCTCTAAGTGAGGGGAACCCATTGGATCTAGATCTTGGAGTCATTTGTTGGTTTCCACCATTGTTCTTCCTCTCTAATTCCTCCCTAGAACTTGTTGCTTTGGTGGGATTTGAGAGTGAAGGATTTGAGCATCCTTGGTGTTCTTGCTTTGCATTCTTGCATAAGTATTGAGATCTTCATTATGATTTGTTCGAGTGAGAGACCGTGAGCTTGTTACCCTTGGAGGGTGACCTCCTATTTGGCTTGGCGGTTGGTACCACGGTGTCCTCTTCGTGGAATACTGTGAAGAGACCTGGGCTTATCCTTCGTGGAGCTTGTGAAGTGGTTGTGGAGCTTGCCATCTCCGGAGTGGAGGAAAAGCTAGCCATAAGGAAAGGGCCTATTCCTTCATGGGATAGACTCGGAGAAGAAGGTGAGCCTTTGTGGCGCGTGAGGAATCCTTCGTGGAACCTCACACCTCTCCAACATGAAGTATCCCCCTTCCCAAAGGTGGTGAACATGGGAATACATCTTCGTCTCCGCGTGCCTTGGTTATCTCTATATCCGAGCTTACTTTCCTTGTGATAGCCATCAAGCTTGAAGTACTTATATCTTGCTTATCACTTGTGGTATATTTATCTTGTGCTATCTTGCTTAGCTTAAATTGTTGTTGGTGCACTTAGTTGAGCCCAGTGTATTTAGGTTTTGTGCTTGTGAAATAAACGTTAGTTTAATTCCGCATTCTATCAAGCCAAAACCGTAATAGTTTTGAAATTGCCTATTCACCCCCCCTCTAGGCGACATCTCTATCCTTTCACCATATCATAACACTAGCCCAGCAACAATCTAAGATGCCTCTAATTTATCCATTGCAAGTTTTACGTGGCTTAGGGCTTTCGAAGATAGAACCGTTCTTACCTACGAATATGAACCACAACGAGGATAACCAAATTGTTGACAACTCGTTGCAAATTATATATTGACTATAGTAGGAGAGACAGACACCCGCTAGCCACTTATGCAAAACTAGTTGCATGTCAAGCGTGGAACAGGTCTCATGTGCGAGGACATGTAAAGTTTGTCCGGGCCGCTTCATCCCACTATACCACCAATATCCAAAGTACAACCAAGAAGCATTAACATGATCATCATCGCCCACATACTCATATGTGTACTACCCGTGTAAAGCATCTACGTATAGATCTGGCTCTGATACCACTGTAGGGTTCGCAGGATAGAAAACAAAAAAATTCCTATGATGGGAACAACTATGTATCAAGATCTATCTACTAGATACAAACAACGGGCGGATGTATATCCATAGAGAACATACCCTTGAAGACCGACAAAGCTTAACGAGTTAAACTCGTGGTTGATGTAGACGATCTCTTGCCGATCTCAAGATCGAGAGGAAGTCCTTAGCACCGCAACTTAGCGGCGCATCCGTGCTCGCACACACGTCTGAGGCACCAAGCAACCTCCGCATCCTCACTCCAGCGATGCAGCGGAAGCACAACTCTTTCTTGCCGAACAGCCACCGGGAACATGTATCTCGCTAGTCCGAGACCATGGGGATAAATACTAGAGGGGGAGAGAGATCCTTCACGAGGAGGTGCGAGTGAGAGAGAGAGGAGAGGGAGATACTTTTATAGGAGGAGGGGGCACCCAAGGGGGTGGCCACCGACCATGGGGAATGCCCCTCCCCTCCTTCATTCATGTGGGTGGAAACTCCACTCACTCAAATGCCTTTCAATTCCCTTCACTCAAAAACCCACTCAAATTCCCATTAAATTTCCACCAAATTTAATGCAAACTCTCATTAAATAAAACTCCTTTTATTTATTCAGAATTTTGTCAATTACTTTAATGACAAACATTCACATATAACCCCTTGCTAGTATTTCATTTCACATGCAAAAACACTTTCTGCAATTTCACCCGAAAACCCGTTTTGGTATCTAGTGAAATAAATTCCTGCGCTTGTTATTCTTTCCGGCATGAAACTTCTGCTCCAAATGGATGTCGGTGTCTCTTAAGTGTGTCACCCTACGGTTCGCGAATAATGCGGACATGATCGAGACACCTCTCCGATCAATAATCATAAGCGGGACCTGGAGATCCGTACTAACTCCCACACATTCAACGATGACTTTCTTGTGATCGTCAGAACCTTTTACCCTAGTATCTCAATCCCTTTGTTTCGCGATATACTACATGTCTGAGATTCGATCATCAGTATCTCGGTACCTAGTTTGATCTTGTTACTGACATGTACTCTTTTCTCGTTCCCGTGATATAACATTCTAGTGACCAAATCACTTGCTTGCAAGCTAATCAATGTGATATCACTAAGAGAGCCCAGAGCATATCTATCCGTCATCGGGATGAACAAATTCCACTCTCGATCCATGGGCCTCGACATAACACTTTAGTAGTTCTGAACCCATCTTTATAATCACCCTATTACGGTGTGATGTTTGATGTTATCAAGAAACTCTTCCGGTGTTAGTGATTGACATGATCTCATGGTCTAAGGATTAGGATCACTTCGTAAGTTGTTATAGCAATATAAACTCAATGACTTTGATCGTAATGCTATACTTCAGATGAATGTTCATCACACCATTACACTAATGTTGTGACCTCGTTATTAACAACATCCAATGTCCATGATCAGGAAACCTTAATCATCTTGTTAATCAACGAGCTAGTTTATGAGAGAGGCATAAATAGGAACTTCCTGTTTGTTTATTAAACACACATGTATTAACGTTTCCGTATTAATACAATTATAGCATGCAAAAAAACATATATATCATGTACTTGGAATATACATAATAACCACTTTATTATTGCCTCTCAGGGCATATTCCTTTCATTATCATAGTCAACAGATAACAATTAATCATAATCACATTACTTTATACTTTACTTGTATATTTAGGATTGTTAACACTTAGTTCCTTCTAAATGCCATTACTTGTAAAGTAAAATTTGAAGATAAAACAATTATTATATTAGCAGTCTTTAATAAGCATTCCACATTTGTGTATCTTATTATTGTATGATATCATAATTATATGTTGCTTCACACACACTCGCAAGCCTTAATAAGAAGCACAAGTGTGAAACTTATCTAAAAGAACAACACATTAGAAAGAAACCATTTCCAGTATCCGAACCCTAGAACAACGTTATTTCGAGGATTCAAGTTTACCAAATTGCATTGCATTACTTATGTATAATAGCATCTTGCTTCTTTAAACAATATTCCTTACCGAACCAATGATGTTGTTTTCAGATATCGGATCTTATATTATCTCGAAGACCATGAGTGCATAATCTTGCAATCACAAAAGGCAAGTTCACACTTTCTCATGTCCTTTGATTATTTTCTATAAAGTATTTTGCAAATCAGTGTTGTCATCACCTGCATTTCAAAAAGGTCAGAAAACACTATTTTAATAATAATATGATTATAGGTTATTTACCATGAGGTAATAACCTAATATGAAAGTTCCGGTGGTAAAGGAACATATTATCTAGGACTTAACAACCAATGTCGCCAGTGATTCTTGCGCCGTATATTACGCGTTGACCATGATATTTGGAATGGGATAGAGAAGTCAATTGTATATTTCCCTCTCGCATGGAGACGGATGTGTGGGTCGTGGCTGTTATGCTCATAGCGTGCATTGATTGGTAATTCGTAGAGGATATGCATCATATGGGTGGGAACCCTCAACGTACCATGATAGTTTTGGCATCTGAACGGTCTGTACTGCCAATTGCCGTAATTCAATATGTGGGTTGGCGTACACCAAGGAGACATGTGGGATCGCGGAGAAGGCAGTGATTGGCTTGGGTCTTAGGTTGGGCCTCAAACCAAGGAAGTTTGAGCGGGGACATACTCCTGGACATGCAACAAAGCCTAAGGTCTCTCATGGGTAAAGTGACGCACCTTTGCAGAGTGTAAGAACTGTAACTTGTTACTCCCTGTTCCGGGAAGGAGCTATGAATGCGACAGGAAAGGAACCCCACGAAAGTTCTGGTAAACCTGTGAAGGCTGACGGACATAGCTTTTCAGAATAAAAGCAACCTTTGAAGAAATGTTTATGAAAACCTGCATTGCCTACGTCCTATGGTCTGTGGCTGTAGATATAGTGCGTCAAACAATCCTTTCTAGTGAACTTGCTGAGTACGCTCGTACTCAACGTATCTTCTTAACCCTTGCTATATTCTAAAGCAAATACAGACGACGTCTACATCAACTTATGCTCAAGGGAATCTTCATCAACAGCTCAAGCTCTTCATTAAAGTCAAGGAAGTCAACATATACATCAACTAAAATAAAGACGAAGTTGCTGATTAGATAGAAATATAATCTCTAGCCATATAACCTATCTATGTAGAGTATTGAAATAGCAGCAATACAAGCCAAATAGTTAGATGCTAATCTTATTAGCATAATAGTTATGAATTGATTATTTCTAATTCTTCTTTGTAAGAAGTTTATTTCTCTCTCTTTAACCTAGAGTGTTCTCTGGATATTATGTAAAGAGTCGAGTTGTAACCTATAGTCATGTCTTGTACCTGCTGTGTTTCTGTTGTACCACTCTGAGGGATGTAATACTAGTGAACGACGTTTCATTGGTGTTATGTCAACGACTATAGTGTACTACATCATGCAGTGGTATGCTGGGTCACCGCAGCTGGTATTAGAGCATATGCTTTGACCTTAGGATTAAAACCCTTTTAGGAAGATTTGTAGGTTGGATAGTGACTATATAAGCCATCTTATATAAACCAAATATTCTTATGACTGGTGATGAGTATCCACTTGTCACACTTAAGTTGGATGCTTTGGACATCTTTCTTAGGAGTAGTGATCCATCTTCTCTCAGTGAAGTGTTAATTACTGTCTTCCTAAGGAGACATAACCCTCGAAGATTCTTTAAGAAAGCCAATTGGTCGCAGTAGAGTTGGATCAAGCTTAGTGTTTTAATTGAAGTAATATAAATGGTGTAGTCTAATCATAGAATTGAAGGTAGATAGTAAAATCTTATTGTTAATTGATAACAATAAATAATATAATGAAGACCATTAGAGAATGTATAGTTGTAATGGGTTCTAAATCATGTGGGATTCACTTGAGAATTCTATGTGATGAAGTGGAATTATGCTAATAATCAATGATAGTACAATGAGAAATAAAGTCATCATGGTGAGATTAGCTCTTAAATCATGATGAATAGGAAAACATAACAAGATCATGGTGAGATTAGCTCCGAAACCATGATGTAGGTGTAAGTATGACAAGTAATTAGTAAATTATCTTGAGGTAGAAGTAAGAAAATAACATGGTAAAATTATGAGAGAAGTCATCGGTGCTATAAAATTCTAATAATCTTTGGTTTAAGTAGTAAATAGAATATGGTTAGTCATTTGGAGATATTATGTGAGAATAGCTTATTGGTAAAGGAAAGGTTGGTAATAGTTAGTCATTCAAAAAGTAAGACCAAAGGTTAGTGAAAACCAATTGAGACTCTTTGCTTAAAATTATCTTATTGCAATTGAGCAACTTGGGTAAATACTGAGACAAAGAATGGTTTGACCCTAAGTGCTAAGTATCACGATGTAAACCTATATGAGGAGGTGTCATATACTACACAGCTAAGCCTAAATTCTAGAGATGCTATATTCAACTAATATATTCTGGGCTTAGAATATTGTGTGTTATATGTACCACATTTGGATTTATTGGTTTTTTCTTGGATCTTCTTGATTGACTAGATCTATACATGAAGTTTGACCTGGTGTGCAAATGCATGTTGCAACATCCAGTTATTACTTGATGTTATAGACCTAGATATAAACGGGAATTCGTGTAAGGGAGTGACGAGTTCCAAAGATCTAGATGAAGACTTACATGAAGAGTGAAGCAACAAGAAGTGGTGAAATACAGTTCACCCAAAATAGGTGGTGTTGTTTAGAAGTTAACGAAGTAGTTGTACCAAGTTCATGGAAGTATCATGAATAGGTGCAAATAAGTAGTCTTAAAACCAAAGTGTATTCAAGCTCTGACAATTCAGAGAGAATGCCGGTAGTATGTCGAAAACCGTAGGGTAATACATACACCCTTGGATGGTCCGCAACAGGTATTTGTCCGCAATTGGTATTTGGTTGACTTAGTTGACCAGATCGTCCTAGTATTCCATAAAGAGAATAAAACTTGGCCTAAGTTAAGTAAGACATAAAGGAGTATACAAAAAGTTAAAGTGACCGTCTTTTGAGACTCTTCGCGAAATTTGACCTACCAAAGAGAGAATGTCCAAACAGTAGGTAAGACAAATAATGTTGAAAATTCACTACGGAGATCCACAATTGTGTGGGTATATCGTAAGTTCTTTCATGAAACCTTAAGAAGGTAAAGTATAAGCTAGACAAAGACCAACATTCTTGTTATTAATTCAATGGATTCTATATAGGCAGCTTAGAGACCATTAGTAATCCCCAAGGGGGAGAGTAAACAGTAAACGGAAGTACTGTTATTTCAATACCATAGTGAAGATTGAAGAAGAAAAGTTAACTTATGGAAATATTAAGCCTTATTTTCATAAGATCAAAAGAATTCATAATTATAAAAGTACTTTCAGAAGTATGTCTGGGTGAAAGATCAAAGTTTACTTCAGGGTAGTAGTACTCAAACCTTAAGGTAATGAATAAAAGGAAGTTGAAGAAGTACTTAAGAGGATAACAAAATATTCTCTAAAAGTTTAACAAGGTAAGATCTTGAAGGAAATAAAATAAGTTAATCCTAATAGACTAAGTTTAAAGGAAACAACTCTTAAATGGTTCTTAAGAGGAATAGAGCACATCCAATTGGACATATATAGAGAAATAAGAAATTTCTATGGGTATGGACTAAGTGTGTTCAACACCAATCTTCGGAAGGATTACTAGTATAAACCATACAATGACAAACCAAAAATTTAGTCTTCTGGCCAGAACTATTGTCTAATAGAATTTAAAAACCCTATGGTAGTAATACTCCCTAGACCTTACATAATATAACAAAGAAGATCGATGATCAAGTAAAGGAGTTGAATTAGGATACCTAATCAGGATAAGCAACTAAAGAAGAGACCCCAAATTAAGGATTTCATAATAAGGACATATTCCTAAGGGATGGTAGTAAATGAAACTTTGGGGTATTGGAGATGACAAGTTGGAGATTGTCACGTATGATAAAAATTCAAGAAAAAGATCTGGATATGGGATACTACAATTATTCCCATTTGAGGTTATCATTGAATTGAAAATTGTCGCGATCAATACAAGTCAATACCTCATTCCGAAACTAAAGAGTGTATGAACTTCGAGGACGAAGTTTGTTTTAAGGGGGAGAGTCTGTAACATCCCAACATTAGAGCTTAGAAATAAGCTGAGCCCAGATGTGTGCATTGCATTCATGCATAGAAAATCCGAATAATTTTCGTGCTTTTGAATAAAACTTGTCAAAGTGATTGAAGCTTCTCTCAACTTGATAGAACTGAAGTAGATCATCAAGTTGACTACGACAATTTCCAATATGACCTTTGCTAAAATCTTATTTTTTGGGTAAAGATAATTTGATCTAAGGGTAGATCAAATATAATAAAACTAAACTACAACACATTGCTTGATGATTGTTATCTGATCCTTAAGTAATTATACCATAGTATTCATTACAATAACCCATGAATACCAAGTTATGAATATAACTAAAGTAATAAGAATTTAATAACTTAATCTTGACCTATCTTGTCCTTATATATTTATACCATGAGTATCATGGTAATACTTCACCCTAACTCTTTATATGTATTGAATAGGAAGGAAACCAATTCAACACCATTCACCACATATCTTTCTTTTCATATCAATATTTATCATCTCTATTGAATCATATTCTAATATCTGTTGTTCATCAATGTTGAGTAATCAACTATGTATCTATCAATCCTTAGCCTATCAATTCTTGATCTATTAACTCTTGTCCTTATCATAACAATCACTCTAAAGCCTTTAGAGAAAGAAGTAGAGGTAAGTGGTAATGCTAGTCTTAGATATCATTTATAGGATGGGGTGTTTGAAGAGAATCAAATCAATGTGATAATTGATGGAGTTAACTCACTCCTGAATGGATAGAAGAATTATTTGAAATAAAGATATATGTGGTAACAAAGAGGATCATAAGGATGAATTCTGAAGATAGTTACCAAGGATCAATCTTATTGGATCAAGTAGGTATAGTCAATGAATAATATATTTTAGTCAGTTAGAGATACTAAGAAGATAATTATAATACAACTGTAATGTTGGATGGATGAAGCCTTGAATGGCCAACTGAAAACCTAAGCCATAAATGATCAAAGGATTATAATGATCATGCTCAAGTCACTAAGATTGAATGATTATATCATGTATAAGTGACATTGGTGGATAGAACACGATTAAATTCTAGTATAAATATATTATCCTAGATTAGTCATGACAAGTCACAGTGGTATATTATGAAGTTGGAGTATGAGATACTGGAGATAAGTAGAGATAAGATAATATGATTTAGCTGGTGCTAGAGTACCATTAAATTATTGAAGTAGTATTATTCCTCTTAAAGGATGGTAAGATTTTGAGGAAAGTAGAGTTGGATATATAAATATATTGGAGTAATATTAGTGATGGATGATAAAGGAAGTGTATGAATGGAGTTAAAAGTAACTACTTAATGGATTAGAGGTTATCATTAATGGATCAGTGGATATACCCAATTATAGATATGAGAAGATTATGAAAAGCTTTAGTGACAAGCTTTTGAGATTTATAAGTGAGATTACAAAGTAATTTATGAAGTAAGAGAGTAATCATTCAAATGGATTGGGAGTTATTAGAAGCATTCTAGAAGTGGGAGATATTCCTATGAGGAAATTATTTAGAGCTTTAGTGTCAAGCTCATTGGATTTACAAATGGATTTAGGGGGAGAAATTACTAATAAGAATATTCTTGTGAAGTAAAGCTCATGATGTTAACACATGATGATGCATATGAAGAAGTAGTATATTTAGGAAAGGAATTCCTTAATTAGAAATCAAGAATTATGAAGTATGAAAGATATGGATTCCTGTGAAGCTATTAACCAAAATTATATCTCTCTATATCAAAATCATTGTCTATATCATTGATCAAAAGCCTAAACAATTTCCACAAGACAAATCCAGTACCTTAACATATAAGTAATGCTCATTAACAATCATTATAATAAACCTCATTAGAAAGAAATCTCAATATCTCACTCCAAGTTGAGATATCAAGCATAATCATAAATTCAGAGATAGTGTCCTTGAACCTTGATCTAAAATACTATCTAGAAAGAAAACCTAAGTATAATAAACTCTCTAAAATCAAATCTTTGGAAAACTCTATAAGTAAATAAGTGGGGATATATTCTCTTGTGTCCAAATAGAATATTTGGATCTAAAAGATCTAGTGAAAGAGAATTATTATTTTTGTATGTTGACCACCTCAATCTTATAAGTAGTATCTAATTTAACACTATCATTAATACATGTGAATTAGATAAGTAGACCTTACTTCTATTTTATAAACAATTTCTAAAACTCCACAGAATAAAATTCTTAGAAAAAGAATAATACAAACCCTAAAATGAACTATTCCTACCATGTATATGTTTTGATAAAAATTATGGAAATATATGTTATCCATAAAGAACCCATTTAAATACCTTAATTCTTTTCTCCAAGATATATGCTAATTGTTTATATTACTAAAATTCCCATTCTTATATGAATAACTCCAAAATAAATTCAAATTGAAAACAAATTCTTAAAACAGTAAACATAAAGAATAAATAAAAGTAAATAAACTCGGTCTAGAAACTAGCCTGAGGCCCATTCCATCACCTCTCTATCTCTCGCTCGCGTGTAGCAGCAGTAGATCTACCGCTCACTCAGCAAAGGCCCAATAGCCAGCCCAACTTGTTTTCCTCTCTGGCTGACGGGTGGGACCGAGAAGGGACTGAGGTTGGAGACACAAGGTTTTCTATGGGGGTTTTCCGCAAAACTCTCATCGTCGTCTTCCTCGTCAACTAGAAGCACCTCGGTGGCCGTCTCTTCGCCGTCCGCCATTGCCGTGATGCCCACAGACGTCAAGATCCGCACCGCCACTATTCGTTGCCTATAAGAAGACCTCTGTCATGCCGGAGAGCCTTATCCTTTTCTCCTCCCCATTTTCCTCTCTGACCGAAACCCTAACTAGACAGAGCCGACCACCGTCTCCATTAGGGCCCTCCCCAGTGCAACCTGCGTCCACCCAGAGCACCACCATGTAGCCCTAGTCCTCTCTATGGAAGGAATCGGGAAGGGGAGCTACCAATCGACGCCTACGGCCGTTTCTTCCCGAAGTCCGACCGTCGTGGTTCCCGTCGATTCCGACCACTATTCGCTTTGACGATCCCTTCATCATGCTCCTGGTGAGCTCCTGAGTACCCTTGTACTCTTCGATTCGTTGATTGCTCACCGTAGTGGTCTACCCGTGTGAGTCCGACCGTAACTGCCGCATAGGCTCGCCGTCGACCAAGCTCCGATGACCATAAATCTGCGGAACCACCACTAGCTTGCTCGCCTCGTTGTTCCGGTTCGAACCAACACGCACACGCCCGCTCCCAAGACCTCTATCGTCATCCGCGCCGCTCCTATGTAGATTTCTGGCGGGGTGATGTGAGGGTGACGTCACCGCGTGCGGTCAAGCCAGTCAAACATTGTAGTGGGATCCACTTCAGTGAGGTGGCAAACCAACGTGGCAACAACCCCACCAGCCAGTGACTTCGGGGTAGATTCAGGTTGAGTACAAATTTTTTTATCCAAAATAGTTGTGTCATGCTGATGTCACTCTGACGCAATAAATCCTTTAAAGATTAGTTAAGTAATTCCAGAAATTGATTAAACCTTAGAAATTCAATATCTTTTGTTTTATAAGTCAGAAAAATATGTTTAATATATGAAAATGTTTAGAAAATAAAATATACAACTTAAATCTATTATCAAACATTATTATGTTAATTATTTTAATAAATATTATTTAATAAAGGTTTTATAATTAATAAAACTTTGATAATTCATAATTTAACAATGGTAAATGCTAAAAATATAAACAATATACCAAAATTCTTAGAAAAATAATAACTATAATCATGTATTATTATTTCACCTAATTAAATATTTATTATTTATTAAATATTTATAAAGTAATAAATCTTATAAAAATCATATCTTATTATTTAAAATTCATAAAAATACATATAATAAACCAAAATGATCACAAAATAATATGTACATGTTAAAAGTATGACATTCCACTTTTAATGTAAGTAAAAACTTGATACTATAATAAATTGAATTTAAATCTAATTTCATTAATTGATAATTCATATAAGGGTAAATAAAATTTGCTAATATTTCTAAAATTAGCCAATTGAGGTCTAATAAATAGTATTAGTCTTAAATATTGATAATATGAAGTCAAAATGGTTCAACACATTTTAAATACAATCTTATTGAATTAGCATTCAACCATAAGTGTAGATTATTTTCTAAAAAGATCCTTATCAAATATAAAATCTTTAAGAATAGTTTGTGACTAAATAAAACCTTTTCCCTTACTTCAACAAAAAGTTTATAAACATACCAAAACACTATAGTGAATCCATAAGTAGTTAAATAATATCATTTCCTTGTTTACAAACCATAACCACTCATTTATAAAAAGATAAATGATTCTATTCCATTATAATATTGAGAAACCACTACTCAAATAAAATTAATACCATTCTTAGTTAACTTTAAAGAAACATTATGAAGTGAACAAAGTACAGATACCATAAAGCATTACACCTTAAGTCCATCTATGTCCTTAAAGTAAACTTTAGTCTACAAGATTGTAAAACACCATCTTAAAAGCTTTACTATGTATTTTATAGTTTACTTTGGTCTGTTTCAACTAAGACCTAATACATCTCAAAACCAAACTAACCAAGTAAACACCAAGAGACATCGACCATATTCTATTAACCATCAAGATTATTTAAACCTTAGAAAAGAAACCTTTTCTTTGAAGGTTATATTTTTTGCCACTTCAAACAACAAATCTTATAATAATATCTCTAACTCTTGACAACTAAACCTAAAGACTTTTATCATAGTCAACAGATAACAATTAATCATAATCACATTACTTTATACTTTACTTGTATATTTAGGATTGTTAACACTTAAGTTCCTTCTAAATGCCATTACTTGTAAAGTAAAATTTGAAGATAAAACAATTCTTGTACAAGCAGTCTTTAAGAAGCATTCCACATTTGTGTATATTATTGTTGTATGATATCATAATTACATGTTGCTTCACACACACTCATAAGCCTTAATAAGAAGCACAAGTGTGAAACTTATCTAAAAGAACAACACATTAGAAAGAAACCATTTCCAGTATCCAACCCTAGAACAACGTTATTCTGGGGATTCGAGTTTACCAAATTGCATTACATTACTTATGATCTTGCTTCTTTAAACATTAGTCCTTACCAGACCAATGATGTTGTTTTCAAATATCAGATCTTATATTGTCTCGAATACCATGAGTGCATAATCTTGCAATCACAAAAGGCAAGTTCACACTTGCTCATGTCCTTTGATTATTTTCTGTAAAGTATTTTGCAAATCCAGTGTTATCATCACCTGCATTTCAAGAAGGCCAGAGAACACTATAATAATGTGATTATAGGTTATTTACCATGAGGTAATGACCTAATATGAAAGTTCCGGTGGTAAAGGAACAAATTATCTAGGACTTAACAACCAATGTCACTAGTGATTCTTGCGCTGTATATTACGCATTGACCATGAGATTTGGAATGGGACGGAGCAGTCAATTATATCTTTTGCCTCTCGCATGGAGCCGGATGTGCGGGTCATGGCTCTTATCCTCGTAGCGTACATTGATTGCTAATTCATAGAGGATATGCATCATATGGATGGGAACCCTCAACATCCCACGATAGTTCCGGCATCTGAACAGTCTGTACTGCCAATTGCCGTAATTCAATATGTGGGCTGGCGTACACCAAGGAGACATGCAGGGCCGTGGAGAAGGCAGTGATTGACTTGGGTCTTAGGTTGGGTCTCAAACCAAGGAAGTTTGAACGGGGACATACTCCCGGCCGTGCAACAAAGCCTAATGTCTCTCATGGGTAAAGTGACGCACCTCTACAGAGTGTAAGAACTGTAACTTGTTACTCCCTGTTCCGGGAAGGATCTACGAACGCGGCAGGAAAGGAACTCCACGAAAGTTCTGGTAAACCTGTGAAGGCTGACAGACATAGCTTTTCAGAATAAAAGAACCTTTGAAGAAATGTTTATTAAAACCTGCATTGCCTACGACCTATGGTCTGTGGCTGTAGATACAGTGCATCAAACAATCCTTTCTAGTGAACTTGCTGAGTGCGCTCGTACTCAACGTATCTTCTTAACCCTTGCTAGATTCTAAAGCCAATATAGACGACGTCTACATCAACTTATGCTCAAGGGAATCTTCATCAACAGCTCAAGCTCTTCATTGAAGTCAAGGAAGTCAACATATACATCAACTAAAGTTAAGACGAAGTTGCTGATTAGATAGAAATATAATCTCTAGCCATAGAACCTATATCTATAGAGTATTGCAATAGCAGCAATACAAGCCAAATAGTTAGATGCTAATCTTATTAGCATAATAGTTATGAATTGATTATTTCTGATTCTTCTTTGTAAGAAGTTTATTTCTCTCTCTTTAACCTAGAGTGTTCTCTAGATCTTATGTAAAGAGTCGAGTTGTAACCTATAGTCATGTCTTGGACCTGCTGTGTTTCTGTTGTACCAATCTGAGAGATGTAATACTAGTGAACGGTGTTTCATTGGTGTTATGTCAATGACTATAGTGTACTACATCATGCAGTGGTATGCTGGATCACCGCAGTCTCTCGGCTTGTTGATTTGGATCCAACACACCCTCCACTTCTTTAGGTGGTTGTACACCTGAGTGCTTGAGACCTCAGTACCACAATGCTGGAACAAATCTTTCGCGCACGCATTGAGATGGATCTCCTTGAACCCCTTCTCAGTACGGATGCCGCTCTTCACTATCTTGCACATCTTGTTGATCACGAAGGTGGACATGTAAGAGAGCCATTTCAAGGTCCCCTTCATCTATGCCTTCTTAAGCTTAGTCGCGACCTTAGCCTCGATGGAGGCGACATAGGTCTGGACTGAAGTGGGAGCAGATACGATGCCACCCTCTGGAGTGGGTGACATCAACGACACTACATGGTTCTAGGTGAGAGGCTGGCTGTCATCCACATAAGAACAAGGATCTAGGCCGGAGTCCCCAATGGGGATCAAAGCCTGGCTAAACTGGTCGTAGAATGAGTCCTACAACAAGGACGAAATAATGACGCACATGAACCAAGGTGTAAAAATAAGGTGTACATATGGAGGAAAGTAGTATGTGCATCAAATTCATATCAATATATCAACAGTAATAGTTCATCCACAAGATCGAGCCAAATACAGCCAAACTATCAGATCCTACTGACAAAATCCTACAAATCTAGCTGAAACCTACACCTGGTATTTGCACAAAAATCTACCATGTACTTGAATGAAGCTACGAACTACATCTCCTAATCATAGCAGCTCTGTAGATCTAAGCTAACCCTAGCTAGAAGTGGAGATGCTTATAGTCATCGCAGGAGGTGGCCAATGTAGCTCAGCCATAGATGAGGAGGAGGTGCCCTTCATGCCGTCGTGGCCGCCATCGCTCATCGGAGAAGAAAAAGCTGCTTACCTGGCGCGGACGCAAATAGAGCTCGATCTGGGGGGATGGCGGGTGGTTTTTCCTTTGTTGGGCGGGGGCGATAGAAATAGGGGGGTTTGGCGGGAGAGATGAGCTCACCTACCGCGCCAGCTTTTCAATGCAGCTGAAAAGCTTGCGCCATCGCCGTCCTTGGTCGCGCTCGTGCGGTGGAGGCGAGGATTTGCATCTGCGAGGCGCAGAATGAGGATGGCTCACTGGAAACGGCCGAATCGACCGTAGTCGTTGAGCCTGGCTGCAGGCTACTTTAATGTTCGTGTTGGTGCAACCCAACTAGCTCTGCAGGAAACCAAACAGCACATTTTCTGCTTCGTCGGGTCTGTCTGGGCTTCATGCAGGCTACCAAACGCGCCACAGTTCAAGTTTTATCATGCCCTTGTGGGCCAGCGGTGATTTTAGAATGGCAACCTTTATTCCTCAAACATTGTTATATTTTTTACAAGCTTTCGCAAAAGAAAGTTTAGCGGATCATATAACCAAGGCCATAGAACTTACTTGGTCGCATGCCTAGCTAAATCATTTGCTGCTTCGTTCGACTCTCTAGGGCAGGGAACAGAAATTACAATCACTAACTCCTAGCCAACTATGCATAATCATAGAACACAGCCGTTGCTGGACCACTGCCAACGGCTTCTAACAGACCCCCGCGCGGACTCTCCCTCCCTCCTGTCGCCGCCACCGAGGGCGTCGCCGGGCAAAGCCCTGGTGGTGCGATGGTGATGACTGCAAGTGCATAGATCGTTTGTAGCTAGTTTCGAAATAAAGATATCGATCCCATAGGGAGCGAGAGTTCTGAAGTCTAATAACTCTTGAATTAAGTACTGAAATAGTAATGCTAAATAATGTTCTAAGTAACAAGATAAATTGCGGGTGTTGTGTAAAAAGGTATTTTTGGGTTTTTGTATAAGAGAACAATAAATAAAGTAAAACAAACTAAATACAGAAAGTAAGTATCACGTATGTAAAAGAGATATGAAACTACAATGGGAAAAAGTGTTATCAGGGAGTAGCGGATACACCTCTAGCATTATAAAGGGTTTAAGGTAAATATTATGATCATGAACATTCTCAACTATGTATGTGTGGGAGGAACTCCATAATTAGACGCATAGGCAACAACCACTGCTCACATCATCCTTATAACCATATCAGATAAGTAATCGACATCAGTCGAGTTACTGCGCTATTAAGGGATTTTATCCCATAGGATGTATCCCATGACATGTACAATGTTCTTTGAGTTTCCTTGGTTTCCAAATTGATACATAAGGGATGCTAACAACTTTATAGTCATCGTAAGTGCTAGCACTCATCCGTCTACCAACAAGTAGTTCCCTCCATCAAGTCCCCACAAGAGACAAATATAGAGAGGTCGACTTCTCTCAACATCAAGATGAAGACAATCTAACACATGGTCACAATGATGAATATCATAATAAACTTTATCTTATTTCAATCTCGTTCTAGGTTTTCTCCATCTCCCCAAGAACTAATGATCTACTCGGACATGGAGGCAATCAACATCATGGTAAAGAAAATGGAATCTATCATAGATGAATAGTACTTGTATAAATCCACAACGAGTATGGAAATTACAACAAGATCTAGACAAGATGTAGATGATATGGATGGAGATAGTGGTGATGCAGCAGTTGATGATGAAGTTCTATGCCTTATCCTCTCGGATCTGCGTAGGGTCAAGATGGATCCCCAGTGGATGAGTTCCCCCTCTAGATCCCTTCCGGAGGTGAGGTTTCTGCGATTTTTGGTCGTTCTCTATGCCGTCTCCTCGATCCGATTGTACGGGGCAAAACTATTTGAAGTGGCGATGGCGGCGGCAACTATACGGCCAAAAAAATATTCCTGTCATATAGATGGTCGTTAAACCTACTGGTTGCTGTGATCGCCGCGAGTTTTATTCTGGTGTTATTGATATTTCCCAAATTAGCGATTTACGCTGTTTTGACTCCTTTTCGCTCCAATACAACTGGTCCAAGAATTATGTCCATCGTATCCATCATCTGTCCTAATCCTGGTGAAAAATATACATAAAAGATGCGCACGAACGTCATAAACTACCAGGATCCTACCAATACAGTGCAAAATAGTAATATAAAACATGATGCAAATATGCACTCATCAACTTCCCTAATCTTAGACTCTTGCTTGTCCCGAGCAGGGTTAGCTTAATGGATGTGATCCTCATATTCATGAAGTTGAGTCGATAAAATAAATGAGGCAGTTCAACATGTGTTTATCATATATGATACATAGGAATAATTTCATAAATAGTACCTTACTCGAACCATCCGAATAAATATTAGCAGGCTTCCACACCTTAGCATTTAACAGTTCACAAAAGATTGCTCTCAATATGATGTAAAAGTATTTAAGTTTGACCGAATGAGTTAGTGAGATAGTCCCAAGCGTTTTAGGATTTAACATATTCACATGGGATTTAAAATCTCAAACGTTCCTTTGTCTCACCACAAGATAGTGGTGTATGCCTGTTTGCTCTTTGCACATTTATTTTTCTTTTTTTATGCTTACACTTTTGTTTAAGTGTCGTGCAAAGGAGCTAGCCATACATTCCACTTCATGTAGGAATTCAAAGTTTAACGATCTCAATTACCAAATTACACTTGTATATGAAGCATGTTTATAGCATGAATACTCTACCTCGTCTTGTTCTCACTCTAATTTGATAGCACTTTTAATTTTCCTTTGTTCAAGGTTTCTTTCTCAACTTAACTGATTATATAAAAAAATCTTTGTAAATCAAACCATGAACTTACAACATATTGACCAAATTATATTTGTATGTTCCATTAATACCAATGGTGTGGAAGACTCCTATTGCTATCATCAAGTGCAAGTAAATTATATTCAAGCCATTCATGTATCTAATAAGACAAGCACAAACTCAATAATGCTCCATATATGATAATAAATTCGGAATTTCATAAAAGGGAACGACTATTCCTAAAGGTAATTCTAATGATGCAAGCTTTATTTCTAAGCTCAAACTAATGCAAAGCTAATATAAAAACTTTATAAGATAGATTACAAGGTCTTAAAGATCTCCCCAAGCATGGAATCAAACCAGGCGGGATCAAATAGTACCTCGCAGTTATTTGATACCATGATTATTGTAGATCACTCTAGCGCCATGACACATGGTATCTTCTCTTCACGGGCCAGCCTGAGATGAAGGGATTGATTGACAACCTCCATTTCTTTAATACGCAGCTTGTATAAAAGATTATTCCTCTCCAGCACTTTCACTTATTATTTAATAGCTCATTGTTATCTTGGAGGGTTTGTATCGCCTTAAGACTCATAGAAAAACCTGTTTCGGTTGTCTACTTAATATCTTCATCAAGTTTATCAAGATAAAGTCACAGAAACCAAAGATGCCTAGGTGTCCCTGGCGCCTCCTTATCCACCTTTGCAATCTTCAGCTTGAGGGCTTTCAACTCCTTCCTTTTGTCGGCGTCAAGAAACTCCATAGGGATGGTCTTGATCTCCTTTTTTGCTTGCTATCGCTCTCGATATCCATATCAACTTCTCTCCTTGGCTTCACGGCCCCTGGTTGATCTATGGTTGTATATCTTCACGTATGAACAATAGGTAGATTGGTTCCTGGTGATTATGATTAAAGAGAAACACAATGAAAATATATAAGGGGGTCAGAGGTCGGTAAAACCTGCGAGAAAAACCAAAGTTATGCCCAAGAAAAGAATCTTAACGAAACAGGGAAAGAAAACTCGGATTTGGAAACGTCCAGCTCCATAACGACCAACTATACGGGCCGTGTCCATATAGTTCCGGTCATATAGTTGGTTCTAGGCAGATATTTCCAAATATCTCGAGTCCAGGTCGGTTAGGTTACTGACTTGGAACCGACATACCCCATTTTTAGATGAATAAAACAAAAATTAATCGGAGATGCCAAAAAATTTAACAACCAACTATACGGCGGGAACAAATTTTCTGGCCGTATAGTTGTGGTCGTATAGTTTCCAGAGTTCGAAAAATTTCAGGAAGGGACTACAGTTTGTTTAACGACAAACTATACAGCGGGAGAATTTTCTCTGGCCGTATAGTATGTAAAAACCCTCAGAAACATCAGAAAAACATGAGGAATTCAAAGGTAAAAAATTCAGGAGTATAAATTATGAAGACAAATCACTTATTTAGAGAAAGAAAACTTACCTTGCACTTATCATTTATTTAGTCGGGGATGACATGCTCCTTCAACAACAAGGACTTCTTATCTTTTGGAGGAATTGACCTTAGTTCATCTAATAATTCTCGTAAACGAAAATCACCAGGACTAAAGTTCCTCTCAATAAGATTGGTGTCTTGCTGGGCAAATATGGATACTACATCCAATATCTTTATTTCTTGCCTCTGCATAATCTGTAACTCAAATTCTTGAAGTAAAAGGATCCTTAGGATCAGTCTTGGCTTATTATTTTTCCTCTCAAGGAGTTCTTTTAAACCATCACGATCCATATGAACTCTTACTTTTGCATCCACCATATAAGAACAAAATTTATCGCAAGAGAAAAATAGAGCAAAAAGTTCGCTTTCTTCCTTAGGATAATTCTTTGGGGCACTATTAAGAGTTCTACTAGCATGATATATAATATTAAATCTGTGACCTATATGTTGTCCCAGAGTTACTCCTACAACATCATCACTAGCTTCACATATTAAATCAAAAGTCATATCCCATATAGGTGGTTTAATGATAGGAGCACGGGATAAAGCATATTTAAGTTTATTAAAGGCAATAAGTCATTTATCATCAAAATTAAATCTTACTCTCTTTTGCAAAAGATTAGTTAAAGGTTTAGAAATTCTAGAGAAATTCCTAATGAATCTTCTATCAAAAACCACATGACCAATAAAACTTCTTATACCTTTTATATCCCTTGGTTGCGGCATTCTCTCTATTGCTTCGATCTTAGCTCTGTTTACTTTAATACCCTTACCTGATACCTTATGTTCGAGGACTATACCTTCTTTGACCATGAAATGACACTTATCCTAGTTTAGAACAAGATTGGTTTCTTTGCAATGCTGCAAAACCCTTCTGAGATTACCCAAGCAACTAGTAAACAAAGTTCCATAGGCAGAAAAGTCATCCATAAATACTTCCATTATCAATTCTATAAAATGTGCAAAAATGGCAGTCATGCATCTTTGAAAAGTAGCTGGAGCATTACATAAATCAAAAGGCATGCGTCGGTAAGCATGTAAACCATAAGGACTAATGAAAGTTGTTTTAAGTTGGTCATCAGGATGAACAACTATTTGGGAAAAACCAGAGTATCCGTCCAATTAGAAAAATGAGTGTGGTTTGCTAACCTCTCTAAAGTTTGGTCTATGAATGGTAAAGGATAATGATATTTCCTTGTTTCTTTATTCAATTTCCTAAAATCTATACACATCCTATGTCCAACAATAGTTCTAGTAGGTATCAATTCATTGTTTTTATTAGGAACAACAGTAAAACCGGCCTTCTTAGGAACACAATAAACACGACTTACCCATTCACTTTCTTTTACAGGATAGATTATACCTGCATCCAGTAGGCGTACTGTCGTGGTGGTGGCATGGCAGATGCCATGGGTAGGCAAAAGTATGGGGGCCAATGGATGCTAGAGGGATCCGGGGAGGGAAGATGTAGTGATTTCTACACTCAATTGAACAATGAGTAGAACTTTATTCCTCTTATCAAGAATTACAAGTGCTCCTAGAGCTGTATCATAGAGAAGAAGAAGGATCCTACGTGAGCCTTTAGGTGTGGAATGAATCGATCCCCCTCTGGAGCCCGTTCCCCTCCTTATAAAGGGATTCATGACTCCTCCTAGGGCTGACATGGCAAGCATATTCTTGGAATATGCTTGTCCCAAAGTGGTAACTCGGTGGCCTCCTTTCCGTGTCCCCCTTCTATCGGTGGCAATGTTCCAGTGAGCTTCACATGCGCGCCTAGGGCCTCCTCACTGTCACCTCCGTGACGCTTGTCTGCCCTTCTGCAGCTCTGCTCCTTGTCCTTAGCGTTTGGCTCTGTCTAGATTCCTCATAGCCAGAAACTAGGGTTTGACTATAGGCACCTCCTTCTCCTGCAAGTTTCCTGTTACTCGGCCTCATCTCGCATAACTCGGCTCGGCCTTTATCTGCATATAAGTCGATCAGTCTCATTCGGCCGACATAGCTCATACGTCGGCCGAGTAAGGTGTTACTCATTCTATCTTCGCCATGGTTCTTCTTATCTTGGCCGGATCTTACATGATTCGGCCGACACAGCCAGTAATTCGGCTTAAGGTAAGGGAAACTCCTTTCTTCTTTCCCCTATCTTGACCCTATCCGGGGTCACCCGCCCAACATTAGTCCCCGAAGCTGGTGCGGTCCTGCCGGAAACCTCGGCCGGACCACATCTGTTTCCAAACATTTATATTCTTTCTTTCTTTCCGAGTTATTTCTTAGCCGACGTTCTTTTTCCGCTATCCTCTTCCTCATTTCATCCTTTTCCCGCTGTGGGCTACGCTCCGAGTTACCTCCTTTCGTTCGAGATATTTGCTTGACTTACTGGGTAAGCCTCGTTCTACGTGTCTCATTCATCATAGTTCTCTAGTTTTTTGTTCCTCCACAGTGTCTACTGACAAGCTACAGTGATTACTACGCCCGTTGCGTTGGCGCAGTGACACCTCGAGTACCGCATCAGTCAGAAGGCCTGATCCTCTCCTGCGCCGTGTGGTCTTAGGTGTGGCTCCACTACTTGCAAGCGGCTTTGCCATACACGTGATTATGTGGTTATTGTGGCACAGCCACGATCCCACTACGGTTAACCCTATGCGGTTATAAAGAGGGGAGCGGGGTTGGACGATTCACTTTCCCCCTTCCTTTTCCCTTCATCTTCTTCCTTGTGCCGCCACTTCTGCTCGTGTTCCAGTGGCCGCGCCATCGTCGTCCCCTTCGACGGTCACGCTGTTGCTCTCCGGCTCCTGCGACCTCGCCGCAGTGCCTTCGCTTCGGCGCTCTCGCCGGTGAGTTTTCCTACAGCGGCGCCGGTGGGTCTCTGTGCTAGGCATATTTCTTGTTTTCCTAGATTCCCTGCGGTGGTTCTTTTTCTGTTCCTCCGCCGCGCTCGTTAGCGTCACGACGGGGCCCTGCACCTCTAGGCCTCTCTCCGCCGCCAGGTTTTCCTCTGTCGATTCCTCCGACGAGCCTATGTCTAGCTCCGCTAGCGGTGCCCTCATCGAGGAAGATGACTTTGCGGCTGGTCCAGAACGTGGTTCCTGGCAGGGTTCCACCATTACTCGCCGGGAGGTAGAATGGTTAATCAAAACATGCCGAATTCCCGCCGAGGTAAGCTGTCGCTTACCCGACAAAGAATCCTCGCCCGTACTCAATGAGGGCGAGTTTGTAGTTTTTATGTCCAACTTCGCTCGTGGATTTGGCCTCCCTCTTAGCAACTTTGCTAGGGGTTTCCTCGATTATTTCGGCCTTTAGCCGCATCACTTTTCGGCTAATTCCGTGTTCTCTCTGTCGGCCTTTATCTCGGCTTCAGAGGGGTATTTCAGCCTCTAGCCCTCCGTAGATGTCTGGTCCAAGTTCTTTCAGATCCGAACCAACGTTGTGCCGGACAAATTTCTTCATCCTTCTGAGAAATCCCTTACCCAATGCGGGTCCGCATCTATCACACCTCGGAGAAACTCTGAGTTCCCCCGCGTCGCCGGCCTCGAATGTTGTAAGAAGTGGCATAGATCGTTTTTCTATGTCAAAAATACTGGGAAAGAAGATAAGATTCGGCTCCCTTCTTTCTCCATCGTTCCACCCTCCAAGAAGAATTGGAGTTACAATCCTAGGAAAAGCAATGCTCTTGCCGAGGCATTTGAGATCCGGCTTAAAGAACTGATTCGTGCTGGGCTCCATGGTGAAGTTTTAATGACTGCATTCGTCAGCAGCCGAATCTGCCCTTTTCAGCTTCGCTCTCATAAGCTTTGTTACATGAGTGGTCCTCTGGATCCCAACCGAGTATCTACGGTTGAGCTTGATGATTATGGGGATTGTTAAGACCGAGATGCCGGAGGAATAGGCATGGGGATTGAAGCCATTTTCTTGCGGGAATCCTCCTCCTCAGGTAAGTTAAACACTAGAGTTTTCTTCCGAGTTTCTTTTTTTATCATTCTTTTTGCTAACTCCAATTTACTTCTCTCGTAGAGGTTTACGGAGCAGAAGACAGAAGATGCTGAGGTTTTGGCTCTTCCTTGGACTGTAGATCGCAATACCCCGGACAATGGGGAACCTAACTCGGAGGAGTTTGTCCATAAGTCGGATGCTGCTCCTGTTCGTACCTGGAGCAAGACCTCGGCCCGTGCGGATGAAGGTGACTCGGACGACGTCCAAATTCTTGAGGTAGTTGCCGCGGTGCCTATCTCTTACGCATTTCCAGCTCCTTCTTTCCCAGCTAATCAAGCTGGTCAGATGCACGACGCCAAACCTCTTGCTTCCGAGGATCCTGTTGCTTCGAAGAAGCGCACCGCTTCGACGGATCCCTCTGGTGCTGCCCCCAAGAAGCGAGTCAAGAAATCTTCGCAGCATATCCCGAGGCGTAAGACCACGCCTGGGGTTTCAGGGTGAGTGTATTTTCATTTGTATTTCTTGTTTCTCTTTTTCTGTTTCTGACTCAACTTTTTCTCTCTTGCAGGGATCCTCTCTCCGCAAAGCCAAGCGGTTCGAGTATGACAAGCCATACTACTCGGACGTCTTCTCCCTACCTCCGGAAGATACTCGGGTTCCCAGTCCCTCTCGTGTTGATTCTCCTCCTGCACCGACTAACATATTGGACCAACAAGATGAGCCTATCGCTCCCACCGTTATTGCTGACGTAACCCCCACACCGGATCACTCGGCTGAGTCTGCTGTCCCTCTCAAGACTGCCGAGGTTTCCCCCAATGATCCTTTGATCACCGCAGTCCCAGCTCCTACTCCAACTCCAACCGAGGATATCACCACCTCGGTCCCCTTGGAAACTATAGTCCCTCCTGCCACCAAGGACGTGATTCCCAGTGCTGAAGTTGTTGCCCCTACCGAAGTCTCTACTAAGAGTAAGAAAGTTGTTGTTGCTAAACCCTCGGCATCTCAGAAGGGGCCAACTAGTTCTTCTTAGCCCAACATTGCTGATGTACTTCGCAAGGGAGCTTCCTCTGCTAAACCTGGCGTCGCTCCTGCTGCCGACACTCAACTTACTCTTCACAAGAGTCCGGCAACGGTGGTAGTTACACAACGGGACCGAGGTAAGGTGTTGACCTGTACCGAGAGCGGGAACAGCCTCGGCTCTCTGGTGGAGTATGCCAATAATTGGAATGCCGCCGATCAACTCGAAGGCAATCCAAGTAGCCAACCATTTCAGCTTTCTGACATCAGCAATCGCTTGCACATGGCTGCTAAGATTGTCCCTGATACTGACAAGATGAATGAGGTAAGCGCTTTCGTTGATACTTTGTCTATTATTCAGATGGTATTATATACACACTAGTCCCCGAAGCTTGCAACCGGATAACTTGTTGTTCGTTTGGAAGCTTTGTCAGGCTTCAAATGCATTACTTGCTGAGTCAATTCCCTTCGTGGCTTGGATTAGCCGTGGTCCATAATATCAAACCATTCATATCTGAGTCAAGTTTTGCTTGATTAGGATTTTCTTTAGATTTGAATATCCAGCCACCTAGATCCGAGTCAAGTTTTACTTGATTCGAATCTGTTTTAACTTTGAGTATCCAGCCACCTAGATCCGAGTCAAGTTTTACTTGATTCGAATCTGTTTTAACTTTTAATATCCAGCCACCTAGATCCGAGTCAAGGTTTACTTGATTCGGATCTGTTTTAGCTTTGAATATGTAGTCACCTAGATTCGAGTCAAGTTTTACTTGATTCAGATCTGTTTTAACTTTGAATATCCAGTCACCTAGATTCGAGTCAAGTTTTACTTGATTCGGATCTGTTTTAACTTTGAATATCCAGCCACCTAGATCCGAGTCAAGTTTTACTTGATTCAGATCTGTTTTAGCTTTGAATATCCAGTCACCTAGATCCAAGTCAAGTTTTACTTGATTCGGATCTGTTTTAACTTTGAATATCCATTCACCTAGATCCGAGTCAAGTTTTACTTGATTCAGATCTGTTTTAGCTTTGAATATCCAGCCTTGTAACTTATTTTTGTACTTAGGTTACCCATGATCGGCGGACAACCGAATTTCAAAGGTTGCTCTTTGCACACAAGAAACTGGAAGATAAATATGAGAAGATCGTCCCCATTGTGAAGAAAACTGGTAATTTAACTAGTCCGTGTAGTGTCTCTTAATTTTGTAGTAGTTTTAGTTTTTCGTGCTAACTAATATTTTGCTGGTGCGCAGCTGGTATCAACAATTTGAATGCTCGCCTTACCAAGAAAGTTTGCGTTCTTGAAGGTTAGTTACTCTTTTGTCTTTTAGTTTGTCGACTTTTGTTTAAGGCAAATCTTGGATTCCTTACAACCTTCCGGCTTTGGATAGCCGAGTTAAAAACACTTGCAGCATCGCACCAAGAATGCATATCTATGCCTGATATGATGCTGCATTTTTAGAACAAGTCGCCTCTCATTCGGCGCAACTCAAGGAAAAGGACGACGAGATAACCTGGTTACACGCCGAGGTTGAATCGCTCAAGCTTTCCCAAAAGTCTGAGTTGGAAAAAGTTGATAAAGAGTTTTCTGAAGAAAAGAACTGACTCAGTCTGCAGTTGTAGAAGGGCAAGGAACTTCTTGATGCTGCCGAATTAAAGAACCGGGCGATGAGCGAGGAAATCGTTCTCTTTGAGAAGAGTAGGACCGACTAGTCCCAGGATCTCCATAAAATGCTAAATTATATTCATCGTAAGTTTTTGTCTCTCGTCGAGTTATCCTTCCTCTTTTCTTATTTCTAACCCATATGTCGCTCTTTTTGTGCAGATCATTTTCGAGAAGCGAAACCTGTGAGCTCCAAGGCTGTGATTTCTGCTCGCGAGCGCCGAGGTGTCCCCGTTGCTTCGAATCCAGAGTATTCCATAGAAGATTTCCTGATTGCCGTCGGTGCTGCTATTGGACCAATGAAGATTATGGGAAGAGATCTGGTGCAAGAAGCTATCCGAGCCTACCATGTTCTTTGGCCGAATTCGCCGGATATTGATGAGGTTGAAGTGCTTGTGGTGAGGTTAATGGCATCTCAAACCCAACTTAACCTCTGGAGGGAATCTGCTGGAAGGGCTGGTGCTGATATGGCACTTACAGCCGTTTTGTCTTGGTACGAGGATATCTCTCTCGATACTCTGATGAATCTGCGCATTGGCTCTCCTTGGGTTGAGAATCCGGAGTTTGTTGCTCGTCGTCAAGCCCGTGCCTTCCATCTTATCGAGTATTCTGATTTGCATCATTGGATCGAGGGGCCGAGTTTTCTTCCCAACCCGGCCGATGATGCCGAAGCTGAATATGCATCGGGTGGTGACTCGGCTGATCAAGATGGATCGGAGGATGATTCGGGTAATGCCGATGACTCCAATGATAGCTCGGGTGGAGATGGTGATGCGCGATCGTCATCCAAAGGAACCGAAGCTTATCGAGCCCAAGGTGATGTTTCCCAGCAGCTAGAGCTTGGCCTAGGTGTTACCATGGCGCCCGTCGATGCCGAGGTGACCTCTGTAGAGGCCCATCCAACCTTGGAGCATCCAGTTCCCGAGGAAACACCTCTGAAGGGAGCCGAGGTACCCTCGTCTGAGACTCCTGGTCGTGCTACTGTCCCTCCTACAGGTGATTCGGCCTCTACCGGTGTCTAGGTTCAGAAAACTCTTAGCCGTTTAAGTCCCCGGTATGCCGGGCGTATGATGTCTTTGAAACGATTGCCCGCCTTTTGATATGGTGTGAACCACTTTGTCTTGTTCCTTTTAGGCACTAGTAATGGTAATTGTTGTTAGATTTATCTAACTGAATCTATTTAAATCGTATTTTTGCTTTGCCGAACTTTAACTTCATAGATCCGGATCATATTTTCCCATATGACTGATTCTTGTTTGGCATTTATCTCGTGTTCCTTATGTAAACTTGGTTGTCTAGTTGTTGTTTTCGCAACTTCTCCTTGAAGTACTATGTTCCAAGCCTATATATTGGTTTACCATCCTCCCCGAGGTATTCATTGGTGAAATGATATCGATAGGGGTACGTCCCTTATTATACCTCGACTTGCTGAGGTTGTCATTCTTGTTACCATGATTTTAGAAATCGCTAGTTGTTTCCTCCTCGTTATTCCTTTGATGGCCAAGGCAAGCTTATTTCGCATCTTGCGACTTATGGTTGATAAGTAGGGGAAGTCCCCGAGTTTCTGATTGAGTTACTGAACTTCTACGTGTATGTCAAAAATTAGCGGACAATGTGAGGCAGTCCCCGAGTTATCGCTTGTGTTGCCGAAGTTTCATACATGCTCAAAAATAACAAATATTACCGATGATGATACATAATACAAAATAATAAATCATAAATAAGATGGGACAGTCCCCGAGTCACTGCTCGGGGTGCCGAAGTTTGATACATAGTTCAGAATAGGAAATAATATGGGGCAGTCCCCGAGTCACTGCTCGAGGTGCCGAGGTTTGATACATAGTTTAGAATTGGAAATAATATGGGGCAGTCCCCGAGTCACTGCTCGAGGTGTCGAGGTTTGATACATGCCTGACACACTGATTTGGTGCATCACACCATATATAGGGCTTCTAAGTGTAGAACGGGCGAAGTAAGGCTATGTTCCATGGTCTTTTTGATTCATCTCCGACCTTGCTTGCCTTGTTCTTTTCTGGTGACTGAGCGTCGATTAGGTAGTATGCATCATTGTGCAATGCTTTACTTATGATGAATGGTCCTTCCCATGGGGGTGAGAGCTTGTGCATGCCGGCTGTGTGTTGCACTAGTCGAAGAACCAAATCTCCTTCTTTAAAATCTCTTGGATTGACTTTTTTGCTATGATATCATCTGAGCTCTTGCTGATAAATAGTTGATCTTGATAATGCCAATTCCCTTGCTTCCTCCAGCAGGTCCACATCATCTTGCCGTGATATTTCGTTTACCTCGGCACTTGTGTACTGGACCACTCTCGACGAGTCATGCATTATGTCGGCTGGAAGTACCGCTTCTGCCCCGTATACTAGGAAGAATGGGGTATACCCCGTCGATCTATTTGGGGTGGTCCTGAGGCTCAACAGGACTGCTGGAAGTTCCTCAATCCAAGATCCTGCCGACCTTTGTAGTGGTTCAATTAGCCGAGGTTTTATTCCTGACAATACTTGTCCATTTGCTCTTTATACTTGCCCATTCGATGCCGGGTGAGCTACCGAGGCAACATCGAGTCTTATGTGTTTCTGTTGGCAGAATCTGGCAAAAGCTCATTCGACGAAGTTCGTGCCGTTATCTGTGATGATACTGTGCGGGTATCCATACCTTAGGATAATATCTTTGAGGAATTTCACTGTTGTGGGCCCGTCACATTTTATTATTGGCTTTACTTCTATCCACTTTGTGAACTTGTCCACCATGACCAAAATATGAGTCATTCCGCCGCGAGCCGGCTTAAATGGACCCACCATATCTAAACACCACACTGAAAATGGCCAAGTGATGGGTATTGTTTTTAATTCGGATGAAGGCAGATGTATCTTGCTAGCGTATCTCTGGCAGCCATTACATCTTTCTACCAATTCTTTTGCTTCCTTTAGCGCAGTTGGCCAATAAAATCCATGCCTAAATGCTTTGGCCACTAGGGCTTGGACGAGGCATGATGCCCACATTCTCCCTGATGTATATCCAAAAGTATTTCCTGCCCTTCTGCCGAGTCGACGCATCGTTGCAGCACGCTCGTGACACTTCTCTTATACAACTCAATGTTTATGATTGTGTAGGCTTTTGCTCTTCTCACTATCTGTCTAGCCAGGATCTCATCACTCGGCAAGATTTCTTCTTTAAGGAATGAGAATATGGGTTGTGCCCATGTCAGTGTAACTTTCTCGGGGGGAATTATACTGTCAAATTACATAATTTCCGTCGACATAACATCTTTGGGCTTTTCTGTGCTCATTTGTGGGTCGGCCGAATTAGACTTTAAATGATTCGGGTCATATTCTTTGTCAATTTCCATTGGGATATTTCCTTCTATCAGTTCTACCGAGATACAAATTGACACGGATTCTGGCGAAGGTGTAATTGAAGGTTTTCTTAGGTGCTCCAGAGCTATGCCCGGGGGAATTGACTGCCTAGTCGATCCGAGTTTTGATAGTGTATCTGCAGCGTCATTTTCCGCCCGAGGTATGTGATGGAATTCGCACCCGTCAAAGTAACCACTGATTTTTTGCACATGAAACCTATATAGGGCCATATTCGCATCTAGCGCGTCCCAATTGCCTGATACTTGTTGTACTACCAGGTCTAAATCCCCGTAGCACAGGATCCGACGTATACCAATCTCTTTTGCCATTTTTAACCCATGGACGAGCGCTTCATACTCAGCCACATTGTTCGATGTAGCAAAATGTATCTGCAGCACGTATTTCAGCTGATCTTTTTTCGGCGAAGTTAATACTATTCCTGCCCCTAGCCCATTTCTCAGCTTGGACACGTCAAAATGCATTGTCCAATAGTTCGGATCTGGCAATGGGGGCTCATATTGTACCTCGTCGCAATCCACAAATAAGTCGGCCACTGCCTGAGATTTGATTGCATCTCTCCTATCAAATTGCGGAGCATAAGGCGATAACTCGATTGCCCATTTTGCTATTCGGCCACTTGCATCTTTGTTGCTTAATATCTCGGCTATGGGTGCTTCACAAATCACTTTTATCGGATGCTCTCCTAAGTAGTGTTTGAGTTTTTTCGCCGACATGTATACTCCATAAGCCATCTTCTGGTAGTGCGGGTAGATCTGCTTCGAGGCCGATAATACCTCACTTAGGTAATATACCGGCCTTTTTATTGACTTATCCCCTTCATTCTGCTCCACGACAACCACCGCACTCACCACTCTGTTAGTAGCTGCGACCTAGAGTAACATAGGCTCTTTTGACAATGGAGAAGCCAAGATCGGTGCTGTGTAAGATCCCTCCTTTATAAAGGAAAAAGGATCCCTGTGATTGCAATGCTAGTCCCTGGATCAATGCTAGCATCCACAGTTTAAGATGAAGTACACAGATACAAAGGTCATTATTACAGTCATTCCAGAGATAAACATAGTCTTTACAACTCCAAGGCCACAGACCTAGTACAAGAGTTTGAATAAGTAAATAAATAAAGTCTTCATCTTCATGTGCCACAGGCAAACATGTTGAGTGTAGACTCATGACTCCTAATCCTCATCAGAGTAACCTACAACATCACAAGTTACAACCACAGTGGTTAATACATTGGAATAGTATTGGCAAGTGATACCTTAGTATAATTTAGGTGGAGTAGATACTATATGCAATTTGGCTAAGTGTAGCTTGGCTTGCTTTGCTCAAAATAGGTTTTGCCTATTAGTTGAAATCACTAGGTTTTTCTTTGTCATAACTTTTCCCAAGGAACCACCAATAGACATTGAGGCCCTTCACCCTTGTTCACCCACAAGTTTTTACTTAGAAATTGGAATGAGGAGATTCTTGATAGCTTCCATGTCTTGATGCTCAAGTTGTCCTTTTCCAGGGACATGGCTAAGTACTTAGATTCTTCCATCTGCAGAGGTTGTGCACTTTCCCCACCAGACTTGATTTTCACCAAGACAGGACCTTTCAGAAGCCTTCCCTTAGACCAAATGGACGCGTTCCAACCTATCATCCCACTACCACCAACTGTTCAAATGGCTAAGTTCTAGCAACCTATGTGATCCAGGCAGAGCCCATATTGCCAAGTGGCTGCACTAGAAGCTTCTTAACACTTGGCCTCTAAAATCTCTTTGTTCCTGGGTGGCTTACCACAAGTGAGATACACAAGGTAAACCATAGAAATGGGCCTTGTGTAACCACTCAACATAAACCATTCTTTCCATTCCACCCAGGTGTTTCATTAACTTAGTTGTTTTATTAGGCAAAACACAAGTCCAAAGACTTAGAAATATTTTCATCATAACATGTATATTTCACCAACCCTTGGTTGCTACTAGCTAGGCTCAGCATGGCATAGATAAGTATCTTAACTTAGAAATTTCCTAGCAATTCTTCAACTACAAGGATTTCCCAACATGGCATAAGCAAAATATAACATGCAAGTCTAGCAAAATAATTCTAATGCTTAGTAGAAAACATAGGGATAAAAATATTCATGAAGCACCACTTGCCTTGGTAGTTTGGAGAGTAGATACACTCCTCACAATCACAATCACTAGCACCAAAATCTACACAAAGAATCATAGCCACAAATCACATACAAAACATGTACAAACAAAAATATATGAATGCATGCAATATGATATGTGATGATTTTTAAAACTCAACAAAGCAAGTGTACAGT
Organism: Avena sativa; assembly: GCA_916181665.1. NCBI lineage: Eukaryota > Viridiplantae > Streptophyta > Magnoliopsida > Poales > Poaceae > Avena > Avena sativa. The sequence goes on along the minus strand of OV702285.1, from coordinate 141,706,761 downwards.
ACAGGTTCATAAACAAGTTAAAAACTTGCCAAACAACATTTATTTAAACCCTAAAACAATTCATAAACAATTCCTATATTCAAATTAGCCCTACACAAGTTTCTTCAAATAAAACCATTTTAACAGAAGCAAAACATTAAACACATTGAATATTTAGAAAGGGCTTGCTCTCCTGATTCCAATGATATAAAATTTGTCAAATTCTAATGTGGGGATCAAAAGTTATAGCCAAAACAAAATCAAACTTCTAATAGATTCAAATCCTGTTTTTAAATCCAAACAGCTGTCACGCGTCTTAATCTAATTGGCCCGTACCGCTTCGCTCAGGATCGCGTCCGTGAGCCGTTAGATCAACATAATCTGCATGGCCCAGATCTAACTATACCGCTTCGTTAAGTGATCTAATCTAGCGCGCTGGATCCAGATCCAACGGCCCTGGATCAAACGACCATAGCTGGGCGGCGCTGGCGGTGGCTACTGGCGGCGGCGAGCTCTGCCTACGGTGGCGCGGCGCTACAGGTGGCTCTGGGGTCGTCGGATATGCTTACCAGAAACATGACGATGTGCTGATGCTCAACCTGGCAACGGCTTGGCAAGGGGCGCACGGACACAGTCGCTGGAGCTCGTCCGAGTTGCGGGCGGCGTCTGTTGCTTGTTGTCGAGGTTGATGCCGAGGCTCTGTGTCGTCCTAGCACAAGCCAGAGGGTTTAGGAGACGCACAAGGGTCTGGCGAACAGGACAGTACCAAAGGGGAGGCAAGGGGCGCTCGATTCTTACCGCTATTGCTCGTTGGAGTCGAGCGGCGGCTCTGGTGGTTGCGGGCGTGAACGAAGACGGCGACCTGGGTCACGAGCAGGCAAACCAGGGGTGTTAGCAGATGCATAAGGACGTGGCGGTCACGCTCGTATGAACCAGAGGCAGGGGGCGGTCGAAGTTTACCGGAATCGTCCGCCGGAGTGGCTCGGTACAGCGGCGGCGCAAGTGCGATTGTGGGCAGCCTGGTGGCGATGTGGAAGCCCTGAGTGAGGGGAAATGGTCGCAGAGAGGTGGGGGTTAAATAGGTGGAGCAGGGGCGAGAATCTCGCGAGCAATCAACGCCAATTAAGCGCATTTGCGTCGGGGAATAAACGGCCACGGCGAGCAGGTCTCCAGCGCGAGATTGACGACGAGCTTGACGTGGCAGTGGGTCTACCTGTCAGCGTATAGATCAGAGAGGGGGTGGGGTCCTGGCGTCAGTCTCTCAGTGGGTTCGTCTGCGAGTGAGAAGGAGAGAGGGGGAACCCGGGTGGGCTTAGTGGGCTACGTCTGTTGCTGGGCTCAATTGTTGGCGCCGACCCTTTTCTCTTTCTTAATTCTTTTTCTTTTTCTAAATCGATTTTCTGGAATGATTTTCAATCAAATTCAAAGGCATTTGAATTTCAAATCTTTTCTGGATTTTTGTAAAGTGTAACCATCATACTTTTGGGCATAAAACCAAGTGGTCTCTCTGTACTTGCTTGGTCCCTTTGAATAAACAAAATAAACAATGCTATAGCACTTGATTTGGAAATGTTTTGAAGATGGTTTTGAAACCATATTTGTTTTGTAAATTTTTGTCCAAACTCTACATTCAATCTAATGAACAAGGAAGCAAACAAAACTTGGTTTAAAACACTTAAACTCTCAATTGAGAGTAGTATTCTGATTAATGTTTGCTCACATAATGAGTTGGAAAATGATCCCTAAATTATATGTATGCAATTATGATTTGCAATCTTTGAAATCATGATTTTAGGGATGTTACAAATCTAACCCCCTTAAGGTGAATCTCGCCCTCGAGATTCGGATTGGCTAGCAAATAGGTGAGGGTGGTCTTTCCGAAGATCATCTTCTCTTTCCCATGTTGCTTCCTCTTCGGAATGATGGTTCCACTGCACTTTGCAAAACTTGATGGTTTTAGTCCGTGTGACTCTTTCTGCAGTCTCAAGAATCTTGATAGGTTTCTCTTCATAAGTGAGATCACTTTCCAATTGTACCTCTTCCAAAGGTATAGTATCCTTCAAAGAAGTTTCTTCCATTTCTGGATGACATTTCTTAAGCTGACTCACATGAAACACATTATGGACAGCTGACAAAGACTCTGGCAATTCAATTTCATAATCAACTTCTCCTTTACGATTCAGAATCTTGAATGGTACAACATATCTTGGGGCCAACTTTGCTTTGACTCCGAACCTCTTCACTCCACGAAGTGGTGACACTCTAAGATAAGCTCTATCACCAACTTCGTAGATGACTTCTCTACGTTTAGGATCTGCGTAGCTTTTCTGTCGGGACTGTGCTATCTTCAATCTGTCCTTTACCAACTTGACCTTCTCTTCGGCTTCTTTGATAAGTTCTGGTCCAAACAAACTTCTTTCTCCCACACCATTCCACAACAATGGGGTGGTACATTTTCTCCCGTAGAGAAACTCAAATGGTGCCATCTCAATGCTGGCTTAATAGCTATTGTTGTAAGAAAATTCTGCGTAAGGCATACTTTCATCCCAACTGGCTCCATAGTCTAGGGCACATGCCCTCAACATGTCTTCAAGAATCTGATTAGTCCTTTCGGTTTGTCCATCGGTTTGAGGATGAAAAGTAGTGCTGAATTCCAACCTCGTTCCCAGTGACTCATGTAGCTGTCTCCAAAAATGGGAAGTGAATTGAGTTCCCCTATCAGACACAATACTCTTGGGTACTCCATGTAGACACACAATTCTGCTCATATAAATCTTGGCTAACTTAGCACTTGTATAAGTTGTCTTCACGGGTATGAAATGAGCCACTTTAGTTAGGCGATCCACTACTACCCAAATAGAATCATATCCTGACCAGGTCCTTGGTAATCCGGTAATGAAATCCATACCAATCTTGTCCCACTTCCAATCAGGAATAGGTAGTGGTTGAAGCAAACCTGCTGGTTTCTGATGTTCCGCTTTCACTCTACTACACACGTCACACAAAGCAATATGTTCTGCGATGTCCTTCTTGAGATTATTCCACCAAAATCTTTCCTTCATGTCCATGTACATTTTGGTGTTACCCGGATGAATGGAATACGGAGAGTTGTGTGCTTCCTGCAAAATCAGTTTCCGAACTTCCGGATCTTGTGGAACACAGATACGTTTCCCATGCCATAAAGTACCCTGTTCGTCTTCATGAAATCCTTTGGATTTTCCTTTGCCAATCTTTTCCTTAATTTCTTCAATTTCCTTATCAATCTTCTAGGCTTCTTTGATCTTGTCCAACAGAGTGGGTTGAACATCCAAAGACATGAGATGTCCTTCAGGCACAATCTCCAATCTGAGATCTCTAAATTGAGCACACAAATCCTCGGGCAATTCTCCCTTGGTAAGGCCATTCACAAAAACCTTACGGCTTAAAGAATCCGCTACAACATTTGCTTTACCGGGATGGTATTGCAAACTTAAGTCATAGTCCTTGATGAGTTCTAGCCATCTTCTTTGTCTCATGTTGATTTCTTTCTAGGTGAAGATATACTTCAAACTCTTGTGATCTGTGAACACTTCACATCGCTTACCCAAAAGATAGTGTCTCCATGTTTTGAGTGCATGGACAACAGAGGCTAACTCCAAATTATGAGTAGGATAGTTCACTTCATGAGTTTTGAGTTGTCTCGAGGCATAAGCCACAACTTTCCCGTCTTGCATAAGTACTGCACCCAAAACATGATGAGACGCATCACAATACACTTGGAAATCTTTCTCCAAATCTGGCAGACACAAGACTGGTGCTGTCACAAGTCTCTTCTTCAATTCCTGAAAGCTGAGTTCACAACCTTCAGACCAAGAAAATTTCTTGTCTTTCTTTAGCAATTCAGTCATAGGTTTGGCTACTTTGGAGAAATTCTCAATGAACCTTCTGTAGTAACCTGCTAAGCCAAGGAAACTACGAACTTCTTTCACTGACTTGGGAGATTCCCATTCAGTTACAGCTGAAACCTTAGCAGGATCAACTGCTACACCATCTTTTGTCATAACATGTACAAGAAATCCAACTTCATTCAACCAGAATTCACACTTGCTGAATTTGGCATACAGTTTATGCTCTTCTTTGCTCTTGGAGAAGATTAAAATGTCATCGATGAAAACAACAACAAACTTATCAAGGAATTCCATGAACACCTTGTTCATCATATTCATGAAGTATGTTGGAGCATTGGTCAAACCAAATGGAATCACGGTATACTCATACAATCCATACCTTGTGGTGAAAGCTGTCTTAGGTATGTCTTGCTCTATTATCTTGAGTTGAAAATAGCCTGACCGGAGATCAATCTTGGAGAACACACAAGCTCCTTCCAGCTGATCAAACAAGTCATTGATTCTAGGCAAAGGGTATTTGTTCTTGATAGTTACCTCATTGAGTGAACGGTAATCTATGCACAACCTTTGACTTCTATCTTTCTTCTCCACGAACAAAAATGGGGCTCCCCAAGATGAAGAACTCGGTTGAATAAATCCTTTCTGCAATTGTTCTCCAAGTTGTTTCTTGAGTTCTTTCAGTTCATCAACTGACATCTTATATGGTCTCTTTGCTATTGGTACAGATCCTGGTAGCAAGTCAATAAGGAATTCCACATCTCTATCTGGTGGCATTCCCGAAAATTCTTCCGGAAACACATCCGGATATTCACTCACTATTGGCACACTGTCTATGCTAACCCCCTTAAGAGAATTTAGCATACTCCTTGCTTCAAAGTTGGTCTTGAATCTGATCCTTTTATTTTCTGGAGTTTTGAGTGAGACAGTATGGTTGGCACAATCTATCACTCCCTTGTGCTTAGTCATCCAGTCCATTCCCAAAATGACATCCAATCCTTGGGAGTTTAGAATTATCAAGTTAACGGGAAACTTATACTTCCCAAACTCTATGACTAGATCATGACATCCTGAATTCACTATCATTTCTCCGCCAGGAGAACTTACTTTTATAGGACACCCAATAGTTTCTATCGGCAGTTCATTTCTTTCAACAAATGCTCTTGATATGAATGAATGAGATGCACTAGTATCAAAGAGAACAAATGCTGGAACAGAATTGAGTTTGAACTTACCAGCAACAGCATCAGGCTCCTCATAGATTTCCTCCACATTGATGTGGTTAACTTGCCCTTTTTGGAAAGGGTTGGGCTTGTTGGGTCCTTCAACTTTCTTTTCTGGGCATTCATTTGCATAATGCCCCATCTTCTTGCACTTGAAGCATTCAACCTGACTAATGTCCTTCTTGACAGGTTGGCTTCCACTGCCACTTCCACTACCACTGTGGTGGCTCTTATATCCACCCTTGTGGTTCTTGTATTTGTCATTGTCATGACCACGGTGATGCTTGTTGTCATGACAGTTGTGGTTGTGGTGTTTGTTGAATTTCCCATGCTTGTGGGATCCTGAGCTTCCACTGTCATCATAATGGGAACGTTTGTGAGACGATCCCGAGTTGTGCTTGTCTGAGTGCTTTCTCTTCCTGCTTTCAACTTGCTTCATTTTGTTCTCCAAAATAGCAGCCTTGTCACAGAGAGACTGATAAGTGGGAACATAGGCCACAGCCAACTGCAGGTTCAGCTCATCATTTAACCCTTCGAGGAACTTTTCTTTCCTCTTAGCATCAGTGTCAACTTCATCCGGTGCGTAACGCGCCAGATTGTTGAATTCCTCAATATATTCAGCCACGCTGCGGTGGTGCTGCTTCAGATTATGGAACTCTTTCTTTATCAGACTCATCACTCCAGATGAGATATGAGCAGTATGAAAGCCATCCTCAAAGATAGCCCATGTCACATCTTCAATGGGAGTGGTGATCTGGAAGTTATCCCACCAAGTGGCGGCTGGTCCTTCCAGCAGATGTGGTGCAAATCTGACCTTTTCTGCATCAGTACAGCCCACAGTTACCAAGTCCTTGTTCACAGAGCGTAGCCAATCATTGGCTACCATGGGATCAGTTGTTCCTGAGAACTTTGCTGGCCTCAATCTCAAGAACCTAGTAAGCATGTCAAACCCGTTGGGTTGTTATTGTTGTTGTTGTCATTGTTGTTGTTATTGTTGTTGTTTTGGTTCTGTATGAATGTCGTCATCATTTGCATCAGCTAAGTCTGAGCTGTCATCATTTGTTGCATTTCTGGAGTGATGTTGTTGTTGTTGGGGTTGGGATTGGCACGACGAGGAGGCATCTGTGGTTTGTTCAATAGAGATAAGAATGAGATACCCACAGATGCTTTCATGCACAATACATCACATAAACAATCACAAAACATGCATAAAAGCAATAATAGTTCAACAATAAAAACAACAAGTTCGCAAAGTAAACACACGAATAACAAGCCATCCACATGTTGGATGGTCATTGTGACACAAATAAAGTATGATAAGTAAATGATAAATGAGTAGTCAAGTCTACTCCTCGGCATCAACCTCCTCCTCAACAAAGGTAAGACCTGCATTCTCCATTGCGGTCTTGTATTCCTCGACATTGGCGGTCAAGGTCTCTATTTTGGCTTTGAGAGCCCTCTTCTGAGAACGAAGCCTCTCAATCACCGTATGCTGATGCTCGAGCTCGAAGTCCTTGGCCTGCAGTTCTTCAGTCATGTCCCGGATCTTCTTGTTCCTATCCTGGACTCGCTTCTCCTGACTCTTGAACTTCCTGTCCTGGCTCTTGAACTTCGCCTCCATCTCCTTGACTATCTCATCTTGCTCCGCGAAGAGCTTGTCCTTCTCACGAAGCTGCACCTGGAGTTCGTCATTGTTGAGCATGACGTTGGTCCTATCAGTGTCCACGTGCCTAATGAGAGCCTCTAAGTCCTGGAGGTATAAGCGAATCGGCTCCGATGTCTCCCTCGAAGTGTCCTCGAAGTCGATGGACTCTCCATCCTCATCACGTCTACCGAAGACGTGGAAGTGAGTACCTCTAACCTGTCGAGAGTGTCTCCCTAGCAGACGTCCTATCAGATCCTGCATGACTACCTCAAGGCCTCTCTCCTTGTCATCGTGCATGAGCTTGAAGATGATAGCCTTCGTGGTAGGCTCAGTCTGGCGTCCAGGCTGATTGACCTTGAAACCCCAAAGGTCTTTCCTCTCAAACTTGGTGAGGGGAAGCACCATGATGGTAGGAAGAGGGAGATTGAGCAAAGTAGTGAGCTCAACTATACGAGGACCAAAGCGAGTTCCCTGTAACTTCTCAACAATGCTGATGGTAACATTAGGCATCTATTTATAAGATAGAAAAAGTTAGAACAACACAATTTTAAGATAAAACACAAGGCAAAGCATCACATACATATCCTTGAAATCAAAACACACAAGTCATGGCATACATGGATCCATTACAACAATCAAGGTTCTACTTATTTTTAAAGCAACATTTGGAAAATAAGGTGATAAGTGGTGGTCCAACTAACGGAGTATGCTTACAATCCTATCTCATTAGATATGTTGGCTAACACAATATTTCTAGAAGCAATCACTCTCTCTTGAGCACATGACTCCATCACTAAGTCTATAATGTCTCCTCTTAAGGTTTGGTTGGTAGCATCCAACTCTTGGGTATGTTTCTTCTCTTCTTTTAGGCTATTTTGGATGTTGAACATTCTGCACTTGACTCTTTCACCAAGTTCTTTGATGGTCTTCCAAGATGCATCCTTTGCTGAGTCAAAGAATGTAGGGTGCATCACTGAATTGGTGAACATGCAGAATCCTGTTTCCTTGTGGTTGTCTTCCTTGTTTTTATACAAGTGAAGTTGCACCCACCAGTACTCAACTCCTTCATCCATCACAGGGAAACCTTTGTACACAGCTGCACCATGTATTTCCATTGCAGCCATGAGGTCCTTGAGAGCCTTTGGGAATTCTATCTCACACTCCAAAGTCATTGTCATGAGTGGTCCTTTCCTCACGGCTTCGTTGATGGAGTTCATCTACAATTTGAGATGAGAAAGAAGATTAGAAAAGTTTACGAGAAGAATAGACAAGTGTAGAAGTTGTTGAAAATTTTCCTTAGTGGTTTCCAATCCTAGGGTCATAATCCTACAGGAAACACAGTGCTCTGATACCATCTGTAAGATCCCTCCTTTATAAAGGAAAAAGGATCCCTGTGATTGCAATGCTAGTCCCTGGATCAATGCTAGCATCCACAGTTTAAGATGAAGTACACAGATACAAAGGTCATTATTACAGTCATTCCAGAGATAAACATAGTCTTTACAACTCCAGGGCCACAGGCCTAGTACAAGAGTTTGAATAAGTAAATAAATAAAAGTCTTCATCTTCATGTGCCACGTGTTGGAGATATGCCCAAGAGGCAATAATAAAGTGGTTATTATCATATCTTCACACTTATGATAAATGTTTACATACCATGCTATAATTGTATTAACCGGAAACATTAATACTTGTGTGATTTGTAAACTAAAATAAGAGTCCCTAGTAAAGCCTCTTGTTAAACTAGCTTGTTGGTTAATATATGATCATGGTTTCCTGATCATGAACATAGAGATGTTATTAACAACAGGGTCATATCATTAGGAGAATGATGTGATGGACATACTCCTATAGATAAGCGTAGCATAAAGATCAAGTCATTTCAATAGTTCAATTGCTATATGCTTTCTGATACATAGTAACCTAATTCATTCGACCATGAGATCATGCATATCACCTTTACCGGATGGATGCTTTGATGTCATCAAACACCACACCGTAACAGGGTGGTTATAAAGGTGGCATTGAGTGTTCAGAAAGTATTGGTTGAAACACATGGATCAAGAGTGGGATTTGTCCATCCATATGACGGATAGATATACTCTGGGCCCTCTCGGTGAAATGTCATCCAATTAGCTTGCAAGCATGTGACTGGCTCACAAGGGATCACATATCACGGGAACGAGAAAAGAGTACTTATCAGTAACGAGGTTGAACTAGGTATGCAGAGATACCGACGATCATAACCTCGGATAAGTAAACTATCGTGAGACAAAGGGAAATTGGTATCATATGTAAGTGGTTCATTCGATCGCAAAGTAATCGTAGAAATATGTGGGAGCCATATGAATTTCCAGATTCCTCTATTGGTTATTGTTCGGAGAAGTGTCTCGATCATGTCCGCATAATTCACGAACCGTAGGGAGACACACTTAAGGATTCGACGTTGTTTTGAGTAGTTATGGTATTATGAGAAAGAGACCGAATGTTGTTCGGAGTCTCGGATGGGATCCGGGATATCACGAGGTGATCCGGAATGGTCCGGAGAATAAGATTCATATAAGGAAAGTCCCGTTTCGGAGTTTGGGAATGATTCCGGTGTTTTCATCGGGAATGTTCTAGAAGGTTCCGGATTGTCCGACACTCCGGGGGGGAAGGGTACATGAATGTGTCATTACATATTGAATGATTGCATCATGTACTAAGTGTACTTGCTGTTCCAAATAAAGTATTAAATTGAATCCTAAAATAGAAAAGTCAAATGGCCAGTTTAAAAGTCAAACGGCTAAAACAGGAAACTGTGGGAAACAAGCAAGAGGTGGTTGGAACCGATTTGGGGATGAGTCCCTCCAAGCCGGCGCGCCAACCAAGGCCGACTTGGGGAGGGACTCCCCTCCCCTTGGCCGCCCCTCCCACCTATAAAAGGAGGGGCAGGGCCTCCTCCTCTGGACACACAAGTTCCTATCCTCTAATCTCCGGTTTAGAGCCGTTTTGGTTTAGAGCTTCTAATTGCCCTAGCCTTCGGTTTAGAGCCTTCTAATTGGTGTGTCTAATCCCTATACCACTAATAGCCCTCTCTCATACTCCACCATACTCGCTCCGGCTTAAGGCGAAGCCCTGCGGGATCTCCCCTCTACTTCCGGTACCACGCCGTTGTGCTGCCGGAATCACGAGGAGAGTGCTACAACCTCCGCTGCCTGCTGGAACAAGGGAGAGGAAGGTCTTCGTCGAGTACCGAACGTGTGACCGACTGTGGGAGCGCTGCCGGAATGCAGCGCCGGAAGGATCGTTTACGCGATCTTGAGATCGGAAAGAGTACGACTACATCATCCACGAGAATCTGCTCTCGTTAACCGCTTTGGAATCTTCGAGGGTAAGTTATTCCATCGACTCGTTGCTACAATCTAGTAGATAGATCTTGGCTTGTTTGTTTGTATGCGATAGAAATTTTTTGTTTTCCATGCTACGAACCCCTACAGTGGTATCAGAGCCGTGTCTATATGTAGATCTGTTGCACGAGTAGAACACAATGGTCATTGTGGGCGTTGATGCTTTTATTGTCGATTGCTTCTTGTGTACTTTGCATCTTGCGGTATGTTGGGATGAAGCGGCCCGGGCTAACCTTACATGACATCGTTCATGAGACTTGCTCCACGCTTGACATGCAACTTGTATTGCATAAGTGGCTTTGCGGGTGCTTATTTCTCCTAGCATAGTTAAGATCCAATTTACAACGGGTGATTAACAATACTAGTATCAATGTTGTGGTTCATGTTCGTAAGTTAGAACGACACTTATTGAAAGCCCCAAACCACGTAAAACATGCAAAGAAAGTAGAGGCGTCTAACTTTGTTTTGCAGGGGTGTGCTGTGATGTGATATGGCCATGATTGTGATTATATATGATGTATGCAGTGTTCCTTATTGTAAGTCGGCAACCGGCAGGAGCCATATGGTTGTCTTTAATTTCTGTTAAGACCCGCGTGTCTATTCAAAGTAGTTGTAATAGTTGAAGCCGGTGGACGACAACCATGGAGAAGCATCATTGACCTTGATGCAATGTCGGTGATGATGGAGATCATGTTCGTGCTAGAAGATGGAGATCGGAAGCACAAAGAAGAAAGGCCATATCATATCACATATTATGAATTGCATGTGATGTTAATCCTTTATGCATCTTGTATTGCTTAGTAGACGACGGTAGCATTATAAGATGATCCCTCATGCACATGAATTTCAAGTCATAAAGTGTTCACCCTTAGTTAGCACCGTTGCTAAAGCTTGTTGTTTCGAAGCACCACGTGATGATCGGATGTGTTAGATTCCACAAGTGTATACAACGTAAGCAAGCCAGATTTGCTTATGCGGAAGCTAAGGTTTGATCTTGACGAGCCTAGAATGTACAGACATGGCCTCAGGAACACGGATTACCGAAAGGTAGAGCATGAGTCATATAGTAGATATGATGAACATGTTGATTGTTCGCCATTGAAGCTATATCAACTCTCGTGATGATCGGTTTTGATGTGGTGGATTTGGTTCGTGTGATCACTAAAACAATGTGAGGGATATTGTTTTGAGTGGGAGTTCACCTAGATTAATTTAAATTATTAATTAGAACTCAATTTATCATAAACTAAATCAAAGTGAATTTGCATAGTTGTTGTAGTCATTGGCATCCGTTTACCACCTTGCGCTTAGTTATAATTGAGATGATAGAACTATAGAATTCTGGTTAGTTACTTTACGAACTGGTATCGTATTGTTTTGAAGTGTTAATCTAAAGTTTAAAAGTCCTATTGCAAACTTTCAGTAAGTTCCGGTTACTCCATGAAGTTTAATAATTAGTATTAAATCAAGAGTAACAATTCCAAGTGTTAGTATATAAGTATCATGTTTGTCTCCATGATTCTTGATATTCAAAGGATTCACTTAATATCAAGGTTATCTAGGATCTGAAAGAGTTGTTTCAGAAACCATAATGTGTGGAAGATATTGTGATATCTGAAACGAAGTTTTTGGTTGCAACATGATAGAGTATAATATGGCAAAAGTCATGTTCTCATATTTGATGAGAATTTGCAAAAGGTTGGAGACACTAGTTGTCCTAATCTTCCAAAAGGTTTTGGAAAGCAACATTATACTCATGATTCACCATTATAAGCTAAAAGTTGCTTGATCATGGATGATTCCATGATAAGGGTGAATATTTGATGTAGGTAAAATGTTTACTACACCAAGAGATTACTAAAGAAAGGAATTTGAAAGAACACCAAACATTTGATGATGGTGATCTACTTCAAAGTGCAAGTCCAAAGACATTGGTATTTAACTATACACGCTTTGGACTATGTGTCATATGTATGACTCCACTATTGATGTTGATAGATTCTTTCAAAACAGAAAAGGAAATACTGAAAGAGAATCTCATAAATATATGGCAGAAAAGAAAAGACTAGAATTGTTCAGTTTAAGTATATGGATGATATACATGTTATGGCTATATTCTTTGCTTATTAAACAATGTGGTTCTTAAGTATTTGATACTGAATTTGTTGGTGTGAATCGTCATACGAAACAACACAATTCATGAACTACAATGGCCTAAGTAACTAGCAAAAGAATATGTGATGATGTTCATCGAGAACAAATAAAGGGTTATTGTGTTGCTCGTTAAACATCAAAGCTTGCCTTCAAAGATTTGTTTTATCAGGTATTATGAGAACAAAAGGGTTGTTCAAATAATTGCCGTAATCCATAAAAGATGGATGATTCACAAATCTTGTTGGAGAAATCACATCCATAAAAATAGTGCTAAAAATGTCGAAAGACAAATTGATTGAAATATCACTTAGGAAGTGATATCGCCGTTTAAATTATATTGGAAAGAAAACATGAAGAAACTCCATGTGGATGGAAGTTTGGAGTCTTTTGATTTTGATCACATGACGCTTGTGAAACTTTCCTAAGAGATAATTAAAACTTCGTTCATAGGTCAAAAGGGAACGATAGACTAGCTTATTGGAACTTGTACATATTGTTGTATGAAGTCCATTATGTATAGTCAAGAGCGATGGATTTCAACTTCATATGCTTTCTCCGAAAATTTGAGTGAATATATGAATATTTACTTAATAAGGATGAAGTATGAAACATTTAAAAAGTTCAAAGTTTTTCAAGATGAAGTACAAAATCATTTGTAACAAGAATATAAATAGTTTATGATAAGATCATAAAGGAAGATATTTGAGTTACAAAGTTTAGCATAATACCTAAGATTTATGGAATCGTTCCGTGGATTTGCATTTCCGAAACACCATAAGAGTATGGAACGTTCGAGATATGTAATTAAACCTTGTTTGACATGGTTAGATCAAAGGTATAATTCATAAAACTGCCATTATATTTTAAAGATTAAAAGCTTTAGAGATTACCGTTTTTCCACTGAAAAGAGCTCCATCATAATCCGTTGAAATGACACCATATCAAGTTATGGTTTGGGATAAAACCCAAGTAGTCCTTTCTTAAAACATTGGTATGCTATGCATAAGAAAGATGTGTGCAACCAAAGTCGGATGAACCTGTCTTTGTATTACTGTATTCCTCCATAAACACCAGAGACAAAAGTGTTTATCACTTAGAACGTCAAGTTTCTTTGAGAAGGAATTTTTCGTGAAAAGATAAGTGGGAGGACAATAGAACTTTGATAAGGTTAAAAGAACCTTAGCTATATGTGCAAAGTTGCGCAGCGCCGAAAAGTGTTCCGGAGTTAGCAAACAATGCTCATGCCTCGCGTACTTCAAAGGTTGTGGTCACGGAGATTTAAGTTTCTATTGAAACAAGTAGGTCGGATGAACAATCAAATACCAAGATTTGAGAGTTAAATCATTATTTGACAATAATGATCCGACTGCGTGCAAAGAAGCGATGATGGGCCCTGACTCCGTCAAATGGCTTGAAGCCATAAAATCCGTGATAGTTCCATACACAAGAAATCAAGTTTTGAACTTGGAGGACCCTCGAGAAAGGTGTAAGACCTTACAGTTGTGTTTGGATCTATAAAGAAATAGACATGGATGTTTCACATCTATGAAGTAGTCGACATATTGGGAAAGAGTTCACAACAATGTTCAAAGGTTGACTATGACAAGATTTGATCTTTCACAGTGATATTTAGTCTAGACGGATTAATGTAGCAACCACTACATATAATTTGTTATATGGTAGTTGAATAAACAAAACAAGTTCTTCTAATAGAATCGTTACCTAGGACATGTGCATAACACGGTCCATAGGGTTTTGTTAATTCAAAGGATGCTAAAAGCATATGCAAACTTCAATGGTTGAAGTGAGCATCGCGGAGTTGTAATCTTCACAATGATGAAATTGTTAAAAGAGTTTAAATTCATCAGAGAGAATGAAGATGCTTGCATTTGCAAGAAATTAAGTGGGAGCGCTAAGACATGTTTCTAATACATTATGTGGAAGACATATTGTTGATTGGAAATAATGTATCTTTTATTAACACATATTAAGAATTTCATCCCGATGAAAGACTTAGGCAAAACCCAAATATTTGGCATCAATAGACGCTAATATGGTTGTGCCAGAAGTACATAGACAAGATATTGAATGAGTTCAATATAGAAACTACAAGAGAGGTTCTTGTCGCACAGAAAGGATTGAATGAGTTCAATGTTGATGATATATTCAAGTGTATTGACATTTGGTAAAGTGAAACAAATAATCAAGTATAGATTGATACTTGATGTATGAAATCACAAAGAGTATTTATATCAATCATACTGTGATATGTACAAATCCAGATATGTCATATGCTCTAAATGTTGTGAGCATATACCAGAATGATTCGTAAGATGATCATTGGACAATAGTAAGGATATTCTTATGATCTTTTGGAAGAACTAAGAGTATAATATTTGTAGAAGTGACAAATAGATGGTTAGTTCATTGTAAAAGTACTACATTGATACTAGTTTTGTCACAAAGTACAAATTAAATTTATCTCAATCTAAACTAAGGGTGGCACAATATAATGGAAAGTGAGTTCCATAATGGATTTGGATGAGTTCCAAAGTTAAGACATTGTGACAGATACTACAACAAAAGGCTAAGTATATGACTGCTATTTTAGCAGCAAAAGAGGGCATTTGTGTCAAGTAGTTTGTTATCAAACTAGGTGTAGTTCACAGTGGGATAATACTATGAAGATATATTGTGCGACAATATTATCAACATGTTTTAACCCCAAAGAGCTAAAGGTCACACCGAAAGACCAAATTTTATACAAAGCCATCTCATTAGAGGATGAGTGATGCGTAGAGACGCAAAGACATGCAATTACACACGGACCTGGAAGTGTCAGATCCGGAGATCAGTTGACCACTAGCAATCGTGTACATACAACATCGGAAATCCATAGGTGTTGAATACACAAAGGTTTGAAACTAGATTATTGACTCTAGTGCAAGTGGGAGACTGTTGGAGATATGCCCAAGAGGCAATAATAAAGTGGTTATTATCATATCTTCACACTTATGATAAATGTTTACATACCATGCTATAATTGTATTAACCGGAAACATTAATACTTGTGTGATTTGTAAACTAAAATAAGAGTCCCTAGTAAAGCCTCTTGTTAAACTAGCTTGTTGGTTAATATATGATCATGGTTTCCTGATCATGAACATAGAGATGTTATTAACAACGGGGTCATATCATTAGGAGAATGATGTGATGGACATACTCCTATAGATAAGCGTAGCATAAAGATCAAGTCATTTCAATAGTTCAATTGCTATATGCTTTCTGATACATAGTAACCTAATTCCTTCGACCATGAGATCATGCATATCACCTTTACCAGATGGATGCTTTGATGTCATCAAACACCACACCGTAACAGGGTGGCTATAAAGGTGGCATTGAGTGTTCAGAAAGTATTGGTTGAAACACATGGATCAAGAGTGGGATTTGTCCATCCATATGACGGATAGATATACTCTGGGCCCTCTCGGTGAAATGTCATCCAATTAGCTTGCAAGCATGTGACTGGCTCACAAGGGATCACATATCACGGGAACGAGAAAAGAGTACTTATCAGTAACGAGGTTGAACTAGGTATGCAGAGATACCGACGATCATAACCTCGGATAAGTAAACTATCGTGAGACAAAGGGAAATTGGTATCATATGTAAGTGGTTCATTCGATCGCAAAGTAATCGTAGAAATATGTGGGAGCCATATGAATTTCCAGATTCCTCTATTGGTTATTGTTCGGAGAAGTGTCTCGATCATGTCCGCATAATTCACGAACCGTAGGGAGACACACTTAAGGATTCGACGTTGTTTTGAGTAGTTATGGTATTATGAGAAAGAGACCGAATGTTGTTCGGAGTCTCGGATGGGATCCGGGATATCACGAGGTGATCCGGAATGGTCCGGAGAATAAGATTCATATAAGGAAAGTCCCGTTTCGGAGTTTGGGAATGATTCCGGTGTTTTCATCGGGAATGTTCTAGAAGGTTCCGGATTGTCCGGCACTCCGGGGGGGAAGGGTACATGAATGTGTCATTACATATTGAATGATTGCATCATGTACTAAGTGTACTTGCTGTTCCAAATAAAGGATTAAATTGAATCCTAAAACAGAAAAGTCAAATGGCCAGTTTAAAAGTCAAACGGCTAAAACAGGAAACTGTGGGAAACAAGCAAGAGGTGGTTGGAACCGATTTGGGGAGGAGTCCCTCCAAGCCGGCGCGCCAACCAAGGCCGACTTGGGGAGGGACTCCCCTCCCCTTGGCCGCCCCTCCCACCTATAAAAGGAGGGGCAGGGCCTCCTCCTCTGGACACACAAGTTCCTATCCTCTAATCTCCGGTTTAGAGCCGTTTTGGTTTAGAGATTCTAATTGCCCTAGCCTTCGGTTTAGAGCCTTCTAATTGGTGTGTCTAATCCCTAGACCACTAATAGCCCTCTCTCATACTCCACCATACTCGCTCCGGCTTAAGGCGAAGCCCTGCGGGATCTCCCCTCTACTTCCGGTACCACGCCGTTGTGCTGCCGGAATCACGAGGAGAGTGCTACAACCTCCGCTGCCTGCTGGAACAAGGGAGAGGAAGGTCTTCGTCGAGTACCGAACGTGTGACCGACTGCGGGAGCGCTGCCGGAATGCAGCGCCGGAAGGATCGTCTACGCGATCTTGAGATCGGAAAGAGTACGACTACATCATCCACGAGAATCTGCTCTCGTTAACCGCTTTGGAATCTTCGAGGGTAAGTTATTCCATCGACTCGTTGCTACAATCTAGTAGATAGATCTTGGCTTGTTTGTTTGTATGCGATAATTTTTTTTTGTTTTCCATGCTACGAACCCCTACACCACGGGCAAACATGTTGAGTGTAGACTCATGACTCCTAATCCTCATCAGAGTAACCTACAACATCACAAGTTACAGCCACAGTGGTCAATACATTGGAATAGTATTGGCAAGTGATACCTTAGTATAATTTAGGTGGACTAGATACTATATGCAATTTGGCTAAGTGTAGCTTGGCTTGCTTTGCACAAAATAGGTTTTGCCTATTAGTTGAAATCACTAAGTTTTTCTTTGTCAAAACTTTTCACAAGGAACCACCAATAGACATTGAGGTCCTTCACCTTTGTTCACCCACAAGTTTTTACTTAGAAATTGGAATGAGGAGATTATTGATAGCTTCCATGTCTTGATGCTCAAGTTGTCCTTTTCCAGGGACATGGCTAAGTACTTAGATTCTTCCATCTGCAGAGGTTGTGCACTTTCCCCACCAGACTTGATTTTCACCAAGACAGGACCTTTCAGAAGCCTTCCCTTAGACCAAATGGACGCGTTCCAACCTATCATCCCACTACCACCAACTGTCCAAATGGCTAAGTTCTAGCAACCTATGTGATCCAGGCAGAGCCCATATTGCCAAGTGGCTGCACTAGAAGCTTCTTAACACTTGGCCTCTAAAATCTCTTTGTTCCTGGGTGGCTTACCACAAGTGAGATACACAAGGTAAACCATAGAAATGGGCCTTGTGTAACCACTCAACATAAACCATTCCTTCCATTCCACCCAGGTGTTTCATTAACTTAGTTGTTTTATTAGGCAAAACACAAGTCCAAAGACTTAGAAATATTTTCATCATAGCATGTATATTTCACCAACCCTTGGTTGCTACTAGCTAGGCTAAGCATGGCATAGATAAGTATCTTAACTTAGAAATTTCCTAGCAATTCTACAACTACTAGGATTTCCCAACATGGCATAAGCAAAATATAACATGCAAGTCTAGCAAAATAATTCTAATGCTTAGTAGAAAACATAGGGATAAAAATATTCATGAAGCACCACTTGCCTTGGTAGTTTGGAGAGTAGCTACACTCCTCACAATCACAATCACTAGCATCAAAATCTACACAAAGAATCATAGCCACAAATCACATACAAAACATGTACAAACAAAAATATATGAATGCATGCAATATGATATGTGATGATTTTTCAAACTCAACAAAGCAAGTGTACAGTACAGGTTCATAAACAAGTTAAAAACTTTCCAAACAACATTTATTTAAACCCTAAAACAATTCTTAAACAATTCCTATATTCAAATTAGCCCTACACAAGTTTCTGCAAATAAAACCATTTTAACAGAAGCAAAACATTAAACACATTGCATATTTAGAAAGGGCTTGCTCTCCTGATTCCAATGATATAAAATTTGTCAAATTCTAACGTGGGGATCAAAAGTTATAGCCAAAACAAAATCAAACTTCTAATAGATTCAAATCCTGTTTTTAAATCCAAACAGCTGCCACGCGTCTTAATCTAATTGGCCTGTACCGCTTCGCTCAGGATCGCGCCTGTGAGCCGTTAGATCAACATAATCTGCACGGCCCAGATCTAACTATACCGCTTCGTTAAGTGATCTAATCTCGCGCGCTGGATCCAAATCCAACGGACCTGGATCAAACGACCATAGCTGGGCGGCGCTGGCGGTGGCTACTGGCGGCGGCGAGCTCTGCCTACGGTGGCACGGCGCTACAGGTGGCTCTGGGGTCGTTGGAGATGCTTACCAGAAACGTGACGATGTGCTGATGCTCAACCTGGCGACGGCTTGGCAAGGGGCGCACGGACACAGTCGCTGGAGCTTGTCGGAGTTGCGGGCGACGTCTGTTGCTTGTTGTCGAGGTTGTTGCCGAGGCTCTGCGTCGTCCTAGCACAAGACAGAGGGTTTAGGAGACACGCAAGGGTCTGGCGAACAGGACAGTACCAAAGGGGAGGCAAGGGGCGCTCGATTCTTACCGCTATTGCTCATCGGAGTCGAGCGGAAGCTCTGGTGGTTGCGGGCGTGAACGAAGACGGCGACCTGGGTCACGAGCAGGCAAACCAGGGGTGTTAGCAGATGCATAAGGACGTGGCGGTCACGCTCGTATGAACCAGAGGCAGGGGGCGGTCGAAGTTTACCGGAATCGTCCGCCGGAGTGGCTCGGTAAAGCGGCGGCGCAAGTGCGATTGTGGGCAGCCTGGTGGCGATGTGGAAGCGCTGAGTGAGGGGAAATGGTCGCAGAGAGGTGGGGGTTAAATAGGTGGAGCAGGGGCGAGAATCTCGCGAGCAATCAACGCCAATTAAGCGCATTTGCGTCGGGGAAGAAACGGCCACGGCGAGCAGGTCTCCAGCGCGAGATTGACGACGAGCTTGACGTGGCAGTGGGTCTACCTGTCAGCGTATAGATCAGAGAAGGGGTGGGGTCCTGGCATCAGTCTCTCAGCGGGTTCGTCTGCGAGTGAGAAGGAGAGAGGGGGAACCCGGGTGGGCTTAGTGGGCTACGTCTGTTGCTGGGCTCAATTGCTGGCGCCGGCCCTTTTCTCTTTCTTAATTCTTTTTCTTTTTCTAAATCGATTTTCTGGAATGATTTTCAATCAAATTCAAAGGCATTTGAATTTCAAATCTTTTCTGGATTTTTGTAAAGTGTAACCATCATACTTTTGGGCATAAAACCAAGTGGTCTCTCTGTACTTGCTTGGTCCCTTTGAATAAACAAAATAAACAGTGCTATAGCACTTGATTTGGAAATGTTTTAAAGATGGTTTTGAAACCATATTTGTTTTGTAATTTTTTGTCCAAACTCTACATTCAATCTAATCAACAAGGAAGCAAACAAAACTTGGTTTAAAACACTTATGCTCTCAACTGAGAGTAGTATTCTGATTAATGTTTGCTCACATAAAATAATAGCACTAAGTGCTTATGTTTTCTTGAAATGAGTTGGAAAATGATCCCTAAATTATATGTATGCATGTATGATTTGCAATCTTTGAAATCATGATTTTAGGGATGTTACATGTTGTGACCAACATCTTTTTTAACTCATGAAATGCATTATCAGCCTGTGTTGTCCAGATGAATTTGTCAGATTTTTTCATCAGTTTGTATAGAGGTAATGCCTTTTCCCCTAGCCAACATACGAATCGACTCAGATAAGCCAGACAGCCTGTGAATTTTTGTACATCGTTCAGACATCTCGGCAGGTCCATTCTTTCAACTGCTCAGATCTTAGTTGGATTTGCCTCTATACCTCGGCTGTACATGAGGAAACCGAGTAATTTTCCAGCCGGCTGTACATTTTTCCGGGTTAAGCTTCATTCAGAACCTTCTCAAGTTTGCGAATGTCTGCCGAATATCATCAAGGAGCGTTTTGCTCTCTTTGTTTTTTATAACCACATCGTCTACATACACTTGTACATTTGTTCCTACCTGGTCATGTAAACACTTTTGCATGCATCTTTGGTATGTTGCTGCTGCATTATGCAGGCCGAATGGCATGGTGCGATAGCAATAAGCCCCATACGGGGTAATAAACGCAGTCTTTATTTGATCGGCCGGATTTAACGGTATCTGGTGGAAACCAGAATACGCGTCTACAAATGATAACGGCTCACAACCAGCAGTCGAATCAATGACTTGGTCTATCCTAGGTAAAGGAAAAGGATCTTTGGGATAGGCCTTATTGAGGTTCGTGTAATCGATACACATTCGCCATACGACGACTACATTCGGGTCATCCTTTTTCTTTTCTACTAACACCGGATTTGATAGCCAATCCGGATGAAGCACTTCCATGATGAACCCAGCCGCAAGGAGCCAAGCTATCTCATCCCCTATTATCTTTCTCCTGTCTTCGACGAAGAGGCGGAGAGGTTGCTTCACCGGCCTTGCCCCTGGCCTTACATGTAAAGCGTGCTCAGCCAACTCCCTTGGCACACCTTGCAGGTCCTAAGTGGACCACGCAAAGATATCCCGATTCTCACGGAGGAAGTTGGTGAGCTCGCTTTCCTATTTGGCATTTAGGCCAGCACCAATCGTGATGGTGCGCTCTAGGAACTGCTCATCTATCCGGATCTTCTTCGTCTCTTTAGTCGGCTGGAAAGATACACTCCCATGCGGGTTGGCTAATGTCGGCATATTAAGCTGCGCCGACTGAGCCAAAGCTGCTACTTCCTGAATCCTTATTTTTTCCCTTGCAATTACCAATGATTCTGCCAGGTTTGACCCGGCTGAAGCACATTCCATTGATTTTCTGTAATCCCCTGCCACTGTTATTACCCCTGAGGCCCTGGCAATTTCATTTTCAGGTAGGTAATGTGACAGCTGCTCATGAATTTAGCCAATGCTGGCCGTCCAAGTAAAGCATGATAGCAACTTTTTAGGCCTACCACCTCAAACTCCATATTCTCCGCTCTGCAATTCTCCCTTGTGCCGAATAATACATCTACTCGGACTTTCCCAATGGGTTCGCACGAGAGACCTGGCACTATTCCATGGAATGTGGTCCTTGTGGGCTGCATCATATTCTGTGCTATTCCGAGTTTGTGCATTGTGTCCTTGTACATGATGTTGATACTACTTCCATTATCTATGAGTACCTTTGAGAATTTCACATTGATGCTAGTCCCGACAAATGTCGGATCCAGTACCAATGCATACGACCCTGGGTTCGGCATTATCTTCGGGTGATCCTTTATGCTCCAGGTTATCTCTTGATCAGACCAGGGCACGTATCTTGGTACTGTCAGCATAACTGCATTCACTTCCATATGTCGGCGTTGTACACTCTGTCTATCTTGTTGTTCTGTTGTGAACACACAATATGATTGATGATGCTCCCTGTAATCATTACGCCCATTTTTCCCGGGGTTTGCCCTTCCATCTTGATTTTGATTTACCACTTGATGTACTGCATCCCTCCGGTCCGAGTTATCATACCTCGGAGGGGGCGGTGGTAACATTAACTGCCGCGCATTTGCCCCGGTTAGCTGTGGCTGTTGCTGCTGATGTGCTTGATGAGGAGGTTCTTGTATGCCCGCCGGGCTTCCCATTGCATTTTTCATCCAAGCACATTGACGAGTTGTGTGATTAGCCGGCTTGGCCGGGTTTGGAGTGTGGAACTTACACGGTTGATCCAGCATGGAGTCAAATGTGTATTTCGGCCTTTCCTGCCATTGCTTCTTTTGTTCTGGTGTCCACTGCCTTTTCCCTTCATTCCTCGGCGTCCACTGTTGAGGACCATTTTTTTGTCACTGATTGTTCCCATGACTCGGCTGATCCTGCACAACCGTTGCCACCTGATTGGAAGCATATCTGTAATCCGGCCTCTCTTCCCTTCTTCTACCTCGGTATTCATTGCGCCGCGATGATTCGGTTGCATCTCTTGCATACTGATCTTGGTGCTCCTGATGCTCTACCGACATTAATTACGGTTGTGTCGGATCCCCTAAAGCATATGAGTCTGCTATCCTGATGGTTTCTGCCAACGTGGTTGGCATATATCTTTGCAACCTTTGCCATAATACACTTCCATATCGGCAGCCCTGAGCAAACCAAGCTATCGCCTGAGATTCTATGACCCCTTCGCATGAGTTTCTAAGGTTACACCACTGAGTCAAGAATTCTCTATCTGTTTCATTCGGCTTCTGCTTGCACACCACGAGCTGTTGCGGCCTGTTTGGCCTCTTATAGGTACTGGTGAAATTACTAACAAACATTTCCTCAAAATATAACCAACAATTGATACTTCCTGCTGGCAAATTATTCAACCATACTCTGGCCCGCCCTTCCAACATTTGTGGGACATATCTTACCGCCCATCTTAAATTTCCGCTAGCTATCTTTACTGTTGTGGCATAGTCGATTAACCAATATTGTGGTTTCATACTTCCATTGTACGTTTCCGTGCCCCTTGCTAGCTGGAAGTTTGGCACGGGTGGTTCGCCCATGATCCGAGGTCCAAAACATGCCGGACCAGGTGGACCTTGCTCTTCTAATAGCTCGGACCGATACAACCTATCCAGTTTTAACCTTGCTTCAGTCGATGGCAAGTTTCTATAAATAACTCTTTCCTGTACCCCATATTGGTTGTGTCCATCATGCTCTGCATACTCCATGTCTGAGTAACTATCATTGAATCTATCATTAGCTTGATTATGGTGAGCTGGTCTCGCCTCTCGTTCTTGCCGAGGCTCATACCTCGGTTGTGGATCTGGTGGAGGGTTCCTCCTTCCTTCCGCCGGATTATTGTTTTCATGATTTCCCCTTTCGAGGTTTCCATGCTCTTTGTTTGCACGACCGGGGTTTCTATCTCCACTGTTACCTCGGCTCCCATTGCCTCTATTCTCATTGACTTTCCCGGCTACTGCCGGATCATATGGAACAATTTGCTTATTTCTTTTTCCCGAGGTCACCGCTCTATCTCTTTGCGCTTTGTTTCTGGGTGAGGACGCTGCTGCAGATAGTGCGGGGGCTTCTCCTGTCGAATGAACCATCCACGAAGCTCCTGGCCTCACTGGGTTAGCCCTAAGCATTTCCTCATTCTGCTGGTTCGTGATGCGCACCAGCTCATTTACTCTTTCCTGCTGTTTTTGCCGGGCTTCCCTACTTAATCCTTCCAATTCCAGGGATGCAGCATTTGCCGCCCTGAGGTTCTTTGTCGGGGTACTATACCTCGGCAAGCCTAGATCGACTGAATCATCTGCACGAGCCTCATGCTCCTTGTTGATATTATTCATGAGGTTCTTTCCTCTTAATCTCAACTCATCGACTCGCTCAGGGGCCACATCTAGTTTGTTTAGCCTAGCATATTCTCACAGGGTCTTGTTTAAGGATTCCCGCAAGGCCGACACCTTTTTTGCCTCTACTAGCACTTTCTGTCTAGTTTCTTATAACTCTGCATGTGCGTTTGCCGGATCAAGTATCGGCGCCACAGGCATAGTTAGATTATCTATAGTTGCCTGAAGGATATTTTCTGGCCTCTCCAGAGGTGGCCATCTTACCTGAAAGAACATATGGGCCTCCATGTGTGGTTTTGGTAATTAATGACAATCTTTATGGACTAATGTGTTTACTAAGTTGCACTTGTAGGATTTGTCCATTGGTATCGCTTGGAGCATGTGTTGGATTCAAGGTCGATGAAATGAGAAGAAGATGTGTTGTGCAAGCTCAAAATGCGCTATCTATAGAAGATCTCATGTTTGTTGCTTGCCATCCTCGGTGATCATGGATCGATGATGACGAATTAAGAAAGGCGTTCCATCTTGAGAAGGGCAAGATTGTATACATCGAGATCAAGTGGAATGCTCAAGGCAAACGTATAATCTTGATAGGTTTTCCCTTTTGTCGGTCTCATGTTGTGTGTGGGAGACTGGGTTTAGGATAGATAACCGTACTATCAAGAGGGTCTCTCGAATGAGTAATTCGGTCACATCGTTCGGAGAGAGCTCAAACCTTTGCATACTTGCATCATCGTATTTGGTTGTTATTTGGTCTTATCCATGTGAGGATATAGAGCTTGTGGTAATCTCCATAACAAGCTCTTGTTCATCAAAATCGGATCTCCAATATGTATGTTGTTGTGATTTTGATTTATGCGAATTTTCGGTTTCTCACCAAGTGAGGTATCTCATATTATATTAATTGATACACTCTCACTTGGTGATAATCAATTGTCGTCCTCTATCCAACGCAATTGGAATCGGGTCAATCGGAGCTACCAGTCAAAAGTTATGACCGTTTGAATATTCACCGATTTTATTCTAAAAAGAAAAAAGGGAAGTCTGTTTTCTGGGCCGTGCGGTAGTACCGCCCGCACCTGAGCGCGCCCCAACTATCTTCTACCCCGCTAGGTAGTCAAATCCAGTACTACCGGCTGGCCCGGTAGTACCGCTCGGGTGGGCCGGTACTACCGGCCGGCCCAGGTACATCAGCCCAGTCCCCGCTCGCTACCATCATGCGCTTGCCTGCCGCTCGCTGCCCAGATCCCGCAAGGGCCCCACTGCCGCCGCCTCGCTAGCCCCACTCCGCAGCTGGCCCGCTCGCTTGCCTTGCGCGCAGCCGCCGCGTTGACTGCCGCTGCTGCCTGCTGGCTCCCTCGCGCTTGCGCTGCTCGCTTGCGCTGCTCGCGCGCGCGCTGGGCCCAGCCGCCGCTGCCTCCCTGTGGCCCGCGCAACGCTCGCCTGCTGGTGGCCCCATTGCCGCGCGTTGGGCCTACTACTGCCGTCACACGCCTCGCGCCGCGCGCGCGCCTGCTTCGTTCGCTGCATGCTGCTTGCAAGCTGCTGCGCGTTCCCCCTTCCTCCGCTGATTGCTGGCCCCGTGCTAGCCCCAATGCTGCCCGGCCCCGCTGCGACGTGCACCTACCACTGCTTGCTCCGCTGGCCCCATCAGATCTGCCGCTGCTGCTTTTTCCTTGGATTGGTGTGGTACTACCGGTTAAATCCGGTAGTACCGGACCGTTCCGAAAAATAGCCCCAACGGCCAGATTTTTGGGGCCCCTATTTAAGGCTTTGCCCGTTTTATGTTTAGGTAGCTTCTTCCTCATCTATTAGGCTAAGCTTTGTCCACACTTGCTCTAGATCTTGATGCTTGTCTAATCTTTTCCCTCCGATGATTCTTGCCCATATTTGAGTGGAAGAGAGAGAGGAGATCTAGATCCGCATTTTGACCTAACCGATTCATCTCTTTGTGAGTGCATCTTTGGGGATCTGGATTTTGGGGGGATTTTGTGTCTCTCTTTGATTCCTCCTCTCTTGTTCCCCCAATAGCTTTAGTAGCTTTGTTGGAACTTGAGAGTGAGGGATTTGAGCACCTTTGTGGTGTTCTTGCCATTTGCATTTGGTGCATCGGTTTGAGTTCTCCTCGGAGGATTTGGTTTCTGTGACTCTTTGGAGCTTGTCCCTCTTGGGTTCTTGGAACCCTAGACGGTTTTGTGGCCTTGGTGTCATTGTGGCCTTTTGTGGCATTTTTTGGGAGCATCCAATTAAGTTGTGGAGAAGTGCCCCAACCTTGTGAGAGGTTCCGGTTGCCACCGACAAGTGCACCGATAGTGGAAGCATGGATCGATCCCGTTGGGGTGAGATTCACCGGAGAATAAGGGAGGCCTTTTGTGGCGTTGGTGGTTTGATACCACCCCCTCTCCAAACGAGACATACTCCATGTTGGGAGGAACTCGGTAAAATATCGGTGTCCCCGCGTGCCTCGGTTATCTCTATACCCGAGCTCTTTACTTATGCACTTTACATTGTGATAGCCTTCATGCTTGAAGTAATATATATCTTGCTATCACTTTGTTGCTTGTATTTCTTAGCATAAGTTTTTGGTGCACATAGGTGAACCTTAGTTGTTCTAGGTTATGCTTAACAAAGTAAACACTAGTTTTATTCCGCCTTTGTTAAGCCACTCTAGGAAAAGTTTTAATCTCCTATTCACCCCCCTCTAGGCGACATCCGTATCCTTTCATTACCCTTGCCGCCTTCGGTGTTACATCCTGCACCTCGGCTGACTTGGTTGCTAGTGGATCTACCTCGGTGGGTTGTGGAGCTTCCTCCTTCGTGGCCACCTGTCCTCCTGTCGCCGGGTCCCTGCTTGGTCTGGCACCTGTTCCTGCTACTGGTGCCGGGGCCGTCATCATCACCTCGACGCTGCCAACGGGGCATACTCCACGCGGACCGCTAGCAGCACGGAGGGGAGGCTCTCCTGCCTCAATGACTCGGTGTGGGTAGACGCAGGAAGTGTCGACACCGACGCAGACCGTGTGAGCGCCCAGGTTGATGAAGATGCCGTTACGCAGAGGTACTTTCCTCCTGAAGCTGCCAGCATTATCGCTGACATAGTCCCAGATATCAAATATTTGTACTAAGCCAGAGACAACCCGCTCGCCGGTGGTGATGAAGTTTCTCGTCCGGATCTTGACTCCAGCTAGAACCGCTGCTGGCCCCATGATGGGCGCCAACTGTCGTGGTGGTGGCACGGCAGATGCCATGGGTAGGCAAAAGTATGGGGCCAATGGATGCTAGAGGGATCCGGGGAGGGAAGATGTAGTGATTTCTACACTCAACTGAACAATGAGTAGAACTTTATTCCTCTTCTCAAGAATTACAAGTGCTCCTAGAGCTGTATCATAGAGAAGAAGAAGGCTCCTATGCGAGCCTTTAGGTGTGGAATGAATCGATCCCTCTCTGGAGCCCATTCCCCTCCTTATAAAGGGATTCATGACTCCTCCTAGGGCTGACGTGGCAAGCATATTCTTGGAATATGCTTGTCCCAAAGTGGTAACTCAGCGGCCTCCTTTCCGTGTCCCCCTTCTATCGGTGGCAATGTTCCAGTGAGCTTCACATGTGCGCCTCGGGCCTCCTCACTGTCACCTCCGTGACGCTTGTCTGCCCTTCTGCAGCTCTGCTCCTTGTCCTTAGCGTTTGGTTCTGTCTAGATTCCTCCTAGCCAGCAACTAGGGTTTGACTATAGGCACCTCCTTCTCCTCCAAGTTTCCTGTTACTCGGCCTCATCTCGCATAACTCGGCTCGGCCTTTATCTGCATATAAGTCGATCAGTCTCATTCTCCGACATAGCTCATACGTCGGCCGAGTAAGGTGTTACTCATTCTATCTTCGCCATGGTTCTGCTTATCTCGGCCGGATCTTACATGATTCGGCCGACACAGCCAGTAATTCGGCTTAAGGTAAGGGAAACTCCTTTCTTCTTTCCCCTATCTAGACCCTCTCCGGGGTCACCCCCCCCCCCCAAAACATACTATTTCTTTTCTTACCACTTTCTTCATTTCGGGATTCAGCCGTCTATTAAATTCTGCAACTGGTTTAGCACCTTCCTCCATGAATATTGGATGGACGGTTATCATGGGACAAATGCCCTTCAAATCATCCATTGAGTACCCCAAAGGCCTTGCAATGCTCCTTAAGTACTTTCATGAGTTCTTCTTCATCCCCTGAAATATTAGCACTAATAATAACAAAAAAAATATTTGTATTGTCCAAAATATTTAAGATTATCTAGTAAAGTCTTCAATTCTGGGGGCGGTAATTCCTCGTCCCCTCTCTTTTATGGCTCTTTAAAAGCCTCATCAGCTGGAGGCCCTAAAATGGGAAGCAAATCGAATTCACTTTCTAATTCTTCTAGGGACTTGTCCTCCATAATTATTTCTTCATAATTTGAGTCTTCATTTGCTTCTTCTACTTGATTACTAAAGAAGAGAGTTTCCATCTCCTCAATAGTTTTTCTGTTCTCTTCTTCTTGTATTTGTAGAGGCTTGTCTTTAAATTTGGAAAAGTGAAATCCTTTTTCCGCTTCCCCAAGATTAAGAGACACAATCTCCTTTTTGAAATAAACTTTGGCACCTAAATCATTCAAAAAAATTCTACCAAATATAATTGGGTAAAGAGTGTCAGCTGGCATATCAACAACTACAAAATCGATAGGAAAAATTTCATTGCCAATTGTGACAGTTGCATCTTTAACTACTCCCATTGGAACTCTAAGAGATTTATTTGCTAACATGATTGTCATATCAGTATTATTTATTGTATTCGGTACTATCACTTCTTTTATTTCTGAATAAAAATCATAAGATATAACATTAACTGCGATGCCAAGATCACATAAACCATAATGTGAGGTTTCTTTAAATGTGGAGGGAAGAATAGGCTTACCCACATCTTTTACCTTAATTTTACCTTCAATAAGTACGAAAGTCTCTTTATCAAGTTCAACTATGTTGCAATGTGCATACATAGCCATAATTGCTTCCTTGGTTACCTCTTCATCTTTGGTTTCATCCAAAGGTTCTTCAACTTCTAGCACACTTTCCTCTTCTTTCTTCTGTTGTACTGCTTTAACCTGTTCATAATCCAAAATATGTTTTTGCGCAGTGTTAGGGAAAGGTATCTCATATATTGGTTCTAGGGAGGCCAGTGTTGCTTTAACTTCTCTTTTCTTCTCAGGTTCGGGTGATGGATCATACTTAACCAGACCCTCTTTTGGAGCTTTGATATGTTCTGTAAAATCTTTAACAACATGCAACACAAGATCTGAATCCAAATAAAGTTCTTTAGATAATTCATTAACATTGCCCTTTTTTAATAGTCATGAATACAATCATAATCTATTTCTATGCCTCCTTCGCTTCCTAGACTAAAATTCCAAGAAACTCTATGATCACGAATTCTATTAAGTAAATCTCAAGCTTTAGTTATGGAAAGATTCATAAAATCGCCTCTCGCGCAAGAATCTAGTTCTAATTTATTAGGTTCAATTAAACCGCCATAAAAGATATGCAATAAATACCATTTAGGCAAATCATGATGAGGACATTGATTAAGTAAATCTTTAAATATTATATAAGCTCTTACTAGTCCTTCATTAGGACGGTTCCTCCAAGTCATTATAAGATGCCTGATTCCAAAAGATTTTTATAAAGGATAATACTTAGCTAGAAACTCACAAGCTAAATTATCCTAGGTAGTAGTGGCTTCAGGGGGTAAAGATCTATACCATGAGGGAGTTGTGCTAGTCAAAGTCCGACTAAAGAGTTTTAGCCTTACCTCATTAGCAGACCCCAGTAATTGGAAAGTGCTGCATATATCCTTAAAGCATGAAATATGCTCATATGGATCAGGATTTTCTTCATCTCCAGTAAATTTCTTCTTGTGTAAAATACCAATTAGTAGAGGATTTATTTCAAACCCCTTTGTCTTACTGGTGGAATTGTCTCTTTTATTAATATCATAGGGCTTCCCAAAGTGGCTGAGTGGGTTAGCACTAGTCGAATGCTTAAACTCCACCATGTTGGTGGGATCCTGTAACTCAAAACAAAACTTAGCATGACTAAAATAAATAAGAAAAAACTAAAAGACATACATCGCTTAGCTCCCCGGCAACGGCGCCAGAAAATAGCTTGATGACTGTAAGTGCACATATCATTTGTATCTAGTTTCGAAATAAAGATATCGATCCCACAAGGAGCGGGAGTTCTGAAGTCTAATAACTCTTGAATTAAATTTTGAAATAGTAATGCTAAATAACGTTCTAAGTAACAAGATAAAATGTGAGTGTTGTGTAAAAAGATATTTTGGGGTTTTTGTATAAGAGAACAATAAGTAAAGTAAAATAAACTAAATACAGAATGTAAGTATCACGTATGTAAAAGAGATATGAAACTGCAATGGGAAAAAGTGTTCTTAGGGAGTAGCGGATACACCTCTAGCATTATAAAGGGTTTAAGGTAAAGATTATTACCATGAACATTCTCAACTATGTATGTGTGGGAGAAACTCCATAATTGGAAGAATAGGCAATAACCACTGCTCACATCATCCTCATAACCACAGCTGACAAGTAATTGACATCAATCGAATTATTGCGCTATTAAGGGATTTTATCCCATAGAATGTATCCCATGGCATGGACAATGTTCCGTGAGTTTTCTCGGTTCCCAAGTTGATACGTAAGGGGTGCTAACAGCTTTATAGTCACCGTAAGTGCTAGCACTCCTTCATCTGCCAACAAGTAGTTCCCTCCATCAAGTTCCCACAAGAGGCAAATATTGAGAGGTCGACTTATCTCAATATCAAGATGAAGATAATCTAACACATGGTCACATCGATGAATATCATAATAAAATTTATCTTATTTCAATCTCATGCTAGGGTTTCTCCATCTCTCCAAGAACTAATGATCTACTCAGACATGGAGACAATCAACATCATGGTAAATAAAATGGAATCTATCATAGATAAATAGTACTTGTATAAATCCACAACGAGTACGAAAATTACAACAAGATCTAGAAAGATGTAGATGAGATGGATGGATATGGTGGTGATGTAGCGATTGATGATGAAGATCAATGCCTTAGCCTCTCGGATCTGCGTAGGGTAAAGATGGATCCCCGGTGGATAAATTCCCCCTCCAGATCCCTTCCAAAGGTGAAGTTTCTACGATTTCTAGTCGTTCTGTATGTCGTCTCCTCAATCCGATTGCATGGGGCGAAACTATTTGAAGAGGCGGTGGCGGCGGCAACTATACGGCCAGAAAAATATTCCCGCTGTATAGTTGGTCGTTAACCTACTGGTTGCTGCGATCACCGTTAGTTTTCTTCTGGTGTTATTGATATTTCCCAAATTAGCGATTTACGCTTTTTGACTCCTTTTCGCTCCAATACAACTGGTCCAAGAATTATGTCCATCGTATCCATTATCTGTCCTAATCCTGGTAAAAAATATACATAAAAGATGCGCGCGAACATCGTAAAATACCAAGATCCTACCACTACAGTGCAAAATACTAATATAAAACATGATGCAAATATGCACTCATCAGGTGGCAGGGACGGATCTCCTCGGCTGAAGTCAAATCAAGGCGGCGGTGATTCTGTCCCGGTTGATCAATGATGATGTGGTGGAGTAGTGGTGGCGGTGCTATCGGTGAAAACCGAGCTCAACTCCGGTCATGGCAGGCGATGGCGGCACGTCGGCATCGCTTCCTTGTTGAAGGTATCGTCAACGCAGCTCTCTTGACCCCCTCGAGCTACTCCGGGGGAAACCCCAAGACTTCCGGGCCAGGCGATGACGGCGCATCGGTGTCGTGTTCTCTCTTGGAAGCGTTGCTTGTGGAGCAGCGCTGGATGGAAGAGGCGGGAGAAGTGGAGCGGCTAGCGCGCAGGAAGGTGGTGCTACTTGGCATCGTGGTGGTGTCGATGGCTGGTATGGCGAGAGTCTGCTCATCGATCTACATGTTAATGATGGGTTGGCGGAAGATAATGAAGGTGGCGACATCCGGAGCGTGTGCGTGGATGCTGCTCCGTGGATAGACTGTGTGGTTCAAGGGTTCCTTCTACTTGAGTTTGAGCCACCGTGCCCGGGCACTCCAACTTCTCTTGGCGAGTGACAACAATAAGAGTGACCATGGGGCGAGATCGAAAGAGGCAGCTAGGTGTTTGATAGATCTCGTTTGAGAGCTGGCGATACGGTTATCGTTTTTGCATGGTGTTTTATTTTGGCGGTTCCGATTTATATGATCTTTATAATAAACTTTTCCAAACAATATGGTTATAATAATAAATAAAGATTGTGTGTATCGTTTGATACAGAGGCCGGGGCTCCGCTCCCCATTCAAAAAAAAAAGCCGTTGCCCGACCTATAAAGTGTTCGCCTTAGAGCATGGTGTCAATAACCACTCGTGATATCCGAATTGATTCAACACGTAGACATTCTTGATGTAATGCTAATTACAGTCCATGTTTTAGCGCTATTGCTTCCGCTATCGTCACATCTGGAACACGCATCCAAATCTGATTATTTGCTCCTATGTAGAGGCTATTAGAATCCCTTAGGATTGCTTCTATGTAGAGGCTATTAGAATCCTTTAAGATTGCTTCCGTCGATCCACTTTTCGTCATACTATTGCTAATTGATTCGGGTAATGGTGCCCCTTGAAAAATAATGCTTGCTTTTCTTTTAAATTATCTTGGCTTCGCCAAGAGGGTTTTTACGAGATGATAGCGACTGAATGGGCTATTGTTCGGTGTGGTAATTCAACTATTGAGAGACCGCACAATAATATTAAACAACTACGACGTTTTTGTAAAAGTTTGGACAAAGAATCTAAGTGAAAATTATAAAAAAGAGAAGTTGGCTATCATAGAGAAATTGGATCTCAATGCTGAATCCTTTCCTCTAAGTGAGGCCAAGGGAGGCTCTCCCAAAATGCTACATACATAAATAAATGTTGTTTTTTGGCAACAACGACTGGAATTTTGCAGCAATAATGGGATCCACGCATGGCAGTCAAATTAGCTGATGCAAATAGCTTTTTTATTCTTGAGAAGATTAATCATAGTTATAGGTATAGCTACAGAATATAGGACACCCAACCAGATCCGGCGTCCATTATCTAAACTAGCTGAATACCCGTGTGTTGTCACGGTGGTCCGTGCATTGTTATGGATATATAAAAATCTTTATATTTTTTGACGAATATGCACTAAAATGATTTGGTGTCTCCTCTATCCACCTCCACTTGGTAACAACGACTTTGCATGTTTTCATGCTCTACTACGAGGTCCACCTAGGCACGACTTATGTTGTGCACCACCAAACACCAAAACTACCTTTTTTATGGTGGTAACAGGCGCTATAGATCTTTCTTATATTAGTAACATTTATTCGTTGAATACAAACTCGACTATAGACTATGTACATGACTGGATGTGAAAAAGATAGAGAACCAAAAAGGGGTATATAGTATATACACATAAAGGAGAAAAGGGCATGATGCAACAACTAAATTTCAAAACCACATCCTCACTCCTGAGCCTATCGATAGACAAAAGAAACAAGTACCCTTGTCTGATCAGATGGAACTAGGACTTTGGACTTCAATCTGACTCTTTTTTAACAAGGAAGGGCAGGGAAGAGGTCGTGAATGGTGAAAGACTCAAAAATTGCTTTACTTTTAGCAACTGCAAAAGAGTGGGGGAGAAGAGTGAGGAGGTAGGATACAAACAGTTTGGTGCCTCCAAGTGGACTTGTACAAGGTGATACACTCACAGCCGGAAGCAGAAAAGCACGTCGCAGGCGGCCGTCGCGGTCGTGGCATCGGAGACGCGGTCACTCTGGTTGATGCCACCGGTCGTGGACCATGTGCCACCCTGTGCTGTGTCTTCCTACCCAACTGGATTTGCAAGATGATCTCTCCACTACTCGCCCCCTTTGGTTCTACGCATCTAGGGTTTCGGTACCCTAGTTTCGCTGAGCCTCGGTGATGGCTTGGTGTTGCCTTGGTGGTGGTTTGGTGCTGGTGAAGATGGGTATGCTCCTGGGTTGGTGCAGCTGGGCGCAGGTTGCAGCGCCACCAGCGCTCCCTGTGCCGCCATGTCGTTGCCCCTTGTTATCCACCGCCGGACTGCTTCCTTTACAGCGAGTGATAGCGCGGTGTAGCACTTCGTTGGGAGACCCCAAGAGAAAGGTGTGATGAGAATAGCAGCAAGTCTTCCCTCCGTAAGAAACTGAGGTTATCGAACTAGTAGGAGGAAGAAAACGACTCAAAGGTGTTGCTAGAAACTTGGAGACCTGCACAACACAAACTCAAGACTTTGCCCCAACGAACGGTGAGGTTGTCAATCTCACCGGTTGCTGTAACAAAAGATTAACTGTATGGTGTGGAAGGTAATGGTGGTTTCCAAAAAGTAAACAGTAACAGTGGAAGATATATCAATGGTAAAGATTGGACCAGGGTCCATAGTTCACTAGAGGTGTTCTCCTTATAAACAAGCATGGCATGCTGGGTAAACAAATTACAGCAGTGCAATTGACAGGACTGAGCAAGGCATAACAATGCAATACTAGACATTCATGGTCCTATGAGATTCGATTGGACAATACAACAAGATACATAGACCGCCATCCAACTGCATCTATGACTACAAATCCACCTTCGGGTTATCATCCGAACCCCCTCCAGTATTAAGTTGCAAGCAACGGATACCTGCTTTAAGCAAAGTGTGTAAGGTAAACAATCCACTTGTTCCATGAACAAGAGACCGTTGTTTTCTCCCTAGTGGCAACAACACATCTACAACCTTAGAGATTTTTGTCACATCCCTTAGATTAAATAGAGGCATGAACCCACTATCGAGCATAAATACCCCCTCTTAGAGTCACTAGCATCTACTTGGCCAAGATAGCTACTAGAAACGGAGAACATGCAAGATCACAAACAACACAGACATGATAGAATCAATAAGACAAAACCATTAATCAATCTGACATAGTAATCTCAATATCCAACGGATCCCCGCAAACACAACATGCATGATTACAAATATATATGATATTGATCATGAACGGAGCTCACAAGATCTAAACATGGTAGAACAAAGGAGGAGATACAACCATATAGCTACTACATGGACCCGTAGTCCAAGGTGGAACTACTCACAATTCATACCGGAGGATGGCATGATGAAGAAGAAGGCCTCCGGGATGATCTCCCCTTTGGCAGGGTGCCGGGAAGAGCTTCAGATCCCTCCCCTCGATCTAGGGACGATGATGGCGGCGGCTATAGACGGTTTCATGGAATATTGATCGGGTACTTAGGGTTTTGGCATCGGGGGGTCTTTATAGGCGAAGAGGCGAGGCAGGGGTGCGGCCAGGGTGGTCACACCCCCCAGGCGCGGATAGGGATAGCCTGCGCCGCCAGGGGGTGTGGCCCCTGGTGCCTTGATACGTCGAAAACGTATCTATAATTTTTGATGCTCCATGCTTGTTTAGTATCTACTTTTCTTTACTTGTCTACAATTTGAGGTGCTTTTGTGAGCTCCGTTCATGATCAAGATCTAATCTATTTGTAATCATGCATGTTGTGTTTGTGGGGATCCGATGGATATTGAGATTATTATGTTGGTTTGATTAATGGTTTTGTCTTTATGATTCTATCATGTCTGTGTTGTTTGTGATCTTGCATGCTCTCCGTTACTAGTGGTTATCTTGGCCAAGTAGTTGCTAGTGACTCCAAGAGGGAGTATTTATGCTCGATAGTGGGTTCATGCCTCTAGTTTCCAAGGGAAGTGACAGAAATCTCTTCGGTTGTAGATGTGATGTTGCTACTCGGGAGAAAACAACGGTCTCTTGTTCATGGAACATGTGGACTGTTTACCTTACACACTTTGCTTAAAGCAGTTGTCTGTTGCTTGCAACTTAATACTGGAGGGGGTTCAGATGATTACCTGAAGATGGACTTCTAGTCATAGATGCAGTTGGATGGCGGTCTATGTATCTTGTTGTATTGCCCAATCAACCTCATAGGATCTTTCTGACTAGTAATTGCATTATTATACCTTGCTCAGTTCCTGTCAATTGCCCTTCTGTAATTAGTTTACCCTTCATGCCATGTTGTTTATCTAAGGAGAGCACCTCTAGTGAACTATGGACCCCGGTCCAATCTTTACGATTGATACATCTTCCACTGTTACTTGTTTACTTGCTGCAAACTATTACCTTCCACACCATACGTTTAATCCTTTGTTACAGCAAACCGGTGAGCTTGACAACATCACTGATTCATTGGAGCAAAGTCTTGAGTTTGTGTTGTGCAGGTCTCCACGTTGCCAGCAACAACTGTGTGACGTTTCCTTCCTCCTACTGGTTCGATAACCTCGGTTTCTTACTGAGGGAAACTTGCTGCTGTGCTGCTTCATACCTTGCTCTTGGGGTTTCCAAAAAAGTGTCCCACGACAAGTGGTGGGCGCCATCAAGCTATTTTGTGACGCCGTTGCCGGGGAGGCCAAGGACATCTTCACTAGGGGATTCCTTCACTTCCTTTCTCTTTACTTTGTTTTTAGTTTGCTTTGTTTCTCTTGCTTGGTTTTGTTTGCCTCTTTCCAAAAAACCCAAAAAAATAGTCTACTTTGGTTTG
The DNA here is from genome assembly GCA_916181665.1 of Avena sativa. Classification (NCBI taxonomy): domain Eukaryota; kingdom Viridiplantae; phylum Streptophyta; class Magnoliopsida; order Poales; family Poaceae; genus Avena; species Avena sativa. Next base: position 141,670,228 of record OV702285.1, on the reverse strand, counting down.
CTTTCTTTACTCAAAAACACAAAAAAAAATAGTTCCTACTCTAGTTGCCACCTTTGCTTTGAAAGATCTTGCAATAGGTAGTGGCTCCATAATTGGGACAGATAATATTGAAGAATTCTTTAATCATGTTAGCAAGCATGAGGATATTAAGGAAAAATCTATAGCTGAACTTGCTCCTAATTATGAGATTGCTGCATCTTCTTTAGTTCATATGTTGGAGGCTAGGTTTGTTAGCCTTAACCCCTTCATGCAATTCTTGTTTCTAAAACTAAAAGAAGAAAAGAATGCTGAAAAGAGGGAATTCATCCTTGAAACTTTATTTAATGAATTTCATGATGTTGCTAGGGAAGCCAAAAAGGTATTTGAGCATTTATATATGCTAGTATCCGATGTAGATGTTGTGGGTATGTTTGATAAAACTAAGCCTAGAGAAGAATTTAAGATACCCATACACTTTAAGCTTGTTGGAATGCATGAAGCCTTTGAAAAGAATTTTGATTGGATTGCTCCTGAAAATATTTTTGATGAAAGTAGTAAACCAAAGAGAGATGAGAAGGGATCCTACAAAACCTATTTGGATGAGATACCTTTCATAGTTGAAGATTTTGCAAGTATGGATGTTAATGCTTCTTCATTCAAAAATACTTGATTCTTCTTGCTTCTTGTGCCTAACTTAAAGGCGTTAAAGAAAAGTACTTGTTGGGAGATAACCCAAGAGTTTCCTTGAGTCTTGGAAGTTATTACTTCAGTAATGACCTCTCCTTATCCTTTTTTGTTTACTTTTTGTGCCAAGAATGACCTCTAATGAGAGGGAAGTAAGATTTGGGGAGTTGCTGTCCCGAAATAGATTTCTGTCCTCCACCAAAAACATTCGTGAGGAGTCTCTGTAACTCGGATTGAGCTCAAAATTTACGAATAAATCCCCCACTATGTTAGCTAACTTTTGTTAGTTCAACAATTTTTGATTTGAGCAACAGAAGATGGTCTAACAATCAGTTTCTTCCTGCTGGTCTGTTTTGACAGATTTCTGCCATTATTTGCATTTTCTTCTTATTGATTATTTTTGAGTTCTCTCCAGGTAAATTTAACTTTTTGAAGGAGTTGATACAGTAGCTTGTGTTTTTAGTGAAAAGTTTTGCTGTTCCAAAACTGTACCAAGCGGTCTAATATCTTTTGGATACACTAATGTTGCTAATGAAGATTGTGTGAAGTTTTGTATGAAAGAAAATTTTCAGGTGTAGAGAGAGAATGATGTAATGAGATGAAGAATGGACAAAATATCAAGCTTGGGTATGCCACCATGGTGTCACCCCAAGAAATATCCAAGAGGTACAAGCGTCAAAGCTTGGGGATGCCCAAGGCACCCCCTTCTTCATCAATAAAAAGCTCAGGTCTGTCTAAACACTTCGTTTTTATTGTTTCATGCACAGTTGTGTTGTTCTTGGAGCATCTTAGTTTCCATTTGCTTTGCTTAGGTTGTTTAGTTTGCTTGAATAAAGTAAGTTTGTGCCCCCGTTCTCGCTGCGTTGTTTTGCAAATAAGTTTGCTTGGTGTTGGAAAGGAGTAGTAAGTTCTTGCTTGAAGTGCAAGAGGAGCTTGCATTGACTGTGACTTAGAATTTAGCATGACATGCTAGGTGTTATTTTAGCATTATGCTTAGTGATTATTGCTGTAGCGTGTCTTGTTCCAAACAATGGGGATTGCTTAGTGTGCCTTGAAGAAATTATGCTTTGTTTTAGCATGCAAAAGCATAGTATTGTGGTATTCTCCTTTGATGTTTTGCTTGGGTTGACTTGGCACATGCTTACACCATGTTATGACTCTCACAAGTCACCATTAGCCTCTGTGATCATTTAGTCCTTGACTTGTAGTACCGCTCTTTGCTTTGATTAGTATGCTTTGTTGCATTGCATGATTATGGCCATTATTCTCTCTTAGTTGGTTGCTCCCAGTCTTTTGCTAGCCTCCACTTGTATGAGTAAGTTCTACTCATGCCTCCAACTCCCAAGAGACCAAGTTATTCAGAAGTGTCCACTATAAACTCCTATGCATGGTGTGTTACACCATTCCAAGTATATTCTTGTTTTCAACTATCTTCCAATTAAAAACTATTTTGTTATGTGAAAACTTAGTGATTAAAGCCATCATGAACTTGATGGCACACTTTATTCTTTGCCCCTAATAAAATTGAACCATTATGACAACTTTGTTGTATATGCTTGCACTTATAAGTTGGAGCTAGCAGAATCGTGCTGTCACGGGGAACATTTTCAACATTGCACTTATACTTTTGTACTCTGTTGATATCATGCTCTTTTGTCTATGGATGTTATCGGTGTGAAATGAAGTGGGAACTTGTAAGTCCATGGAGTTTGTATTCTATGTTAGAGAAACGCCTGGGCCGCTAGCCTAAGCCATGCCTAATCATGGTGGAAACTTGCAGCATCACCATAGTGAGCTATCTATGAAGCATCCTCAATAAAAAGCTATGCATATAGTAAATAAAAAGATTGCCGAGATGCTCATTGTCTACTTGCCTTGTCATTTTGGTTATGGGAAAGCTCTTGTACCATGTGCAAGGGGTACCCCGTTGGCGGTTCTCAATGATATGCAAATACTTATAGTGACAAGAACTTGTCTGGGCCCTAAGTTGAGTATCCATGAGGTGTAGCCCTCATATTCAAGGGACTTGAGATTGCCAACTTATACTTTGTCAAGCATATACTCCAGCTTTGCCACTTTAACCTTAACCACTTCAAGATGCTTATGATAGGGGCAATGAGGGCTGAAAGCTAACAAGTACCATAATTTTTTGAATCTCTTTTTGAAACTTGTAATCCCTACTTCCTTTATAAAAAAAGGCCTTTCTTCCACTGCTATTTGAGTCTCCACCTTCTACCTTTAGGCACCATTAAGAGAGCATAGTTGTCATTCTGTGTGCAATGTTCCAAAGCTTATTAATTGATGCATATTGTGATATTACTTGTTCTTGTGCTACTTGTTTCTAGTCACCCTTGTGAACTTTGCAGGTGTCCTATGCATCTAAATTGCTACTCTATGAGGGACAAGATGATTGCCACTATGCTATGTTTTCTGTATGTGAAACAAACAAATGTTTTTCAATGCATGTTATTCATGATCTTTGTTTGTTTCTTGCCATGTTGCATGCATAGTTACTATGTCCTACTGTTAGAACTCCATTCTTTCCTGCACATGTTTAGAGTTCTTTGATCCCAGCTTTCAATGGTTGCAAATGGTTGGATCTTTATCGTGAGGGTGCATGCCTCAAAAATTATTCCGTTTATCACTTACCTACTCGAGGACGAGCAGGAGTTAAGCTTGGGGATGTTGATACGTCGGAAACGTATCAATAATTTTTGATGCTCCATGCTTGTTTAGTATCTACTTTGCTTTACTTGACTACACTTTGAGGTGCTTTTTACATGTTTTCTGGTACTAACCTACTAACAAGTTGCAACAGTGTCAGATGCCTATTTTCTGCTGTTTTTGGTTTCAGAAAAGTTAGTAAAGAAATATTCTCAGAATTGGACGGGACAAACATCAAAGTCAATTACTTTCCGTGGGGAACAAGAAGTCCAGAGGGGAGCCCGGGAGGCCAGCCAGGGGGGCCAGACCCACCCTAGGCGCGGGTGGGCCCTAGCCCGCTCCTCGCTAGGGTTTGCCAGCCATGGACGCCTCCTCGGCCTCCCCCTTCTCCTATAATAAGCCCCCGATGCAGAAACTCTTAGTACCCGATCAAAAATCCACGAAACCGTCTGTAGCCGCCGCCACCATCGTCCCTAGATCGGGGGATCTGAAGCTCTTCCCGGCACCCTGCCGGAGGGGAGATCATCCCGGAGGCCTTCTCTCCGGTATGATGTGTGAGTAGTTCCACCTTGGACTATGGGTCCATGTAGTATCTAGATGGTTGTATCTCCTCCTTTGTGCTTTCATGTATAGATCTTGTGACCTCCGTTCATGATCAAGATCTAATCTATTTGTAATCATGCATGTTGTGTTTGCAGGGATCCGATGGATATTGAGATTATTATGTTGGTTTGATTAATGGTTTTGTATTTATGATTCTATCATGTCTGTTTTGTTTGTGATCTTGCATGCTCTCCGTTGCTAGTGGTTATCTTGGCCAAGTAGTTGCTAGTGACTCCAAGAGGGAGTATTTATGCTCGATAGTGGGTTTATGCCTCTAGTTTCCAAGGGAAGTGACAGAAATATCTTCGGTTGTAGATTTGATGTTGCTACTAGGGAGAAAACAACGGTCTCTTGTTCATGGAACATGTGGACTGTTTACCTTACACATTTTGCTTAAAGTAGTTGTCTGTTACTTGCAACTTAATACTGGAGGGGGTTCGGATGATAACCTGAAGGTGGACTTCTAGTCATAGATGCAGTTGGATGGCGGTCTATGTATCTTGTTGTATTGCCCAATCAACCTCATAGGATCTTTCTGACTAGTAATTGCATTGTTATGCCTTGCTCAGTTCATGTCAATTGCCCTGCTATAATTTGTTTACCCTTCATGCCATGTTGTTTATCTAAGGAGAGCACCTCTAGTGAACTATGGACCCCGGTCCAATCTTTACCATTGATACATCTTCCACTTTTACTTGTTTACTTGTTGCAAACCATTACCTTCCACATCATATGTTTAATCCTTTGTTATAGCAAACTGGTGAGCTTGACAACCTCACTGATTCGTTGGGGCAAAGTCTTGAGTTTGTGTTGTGCAGGTCTCCATGTTGCCAGCAACACCTGTGTGACGTTTCCTTCCTCCTACTGGTTCGATAACCTCAGTTTCTTACTAAGGGAAACTTGTTGATGTGCTGATTCATACCTTGCTCTTGGGGTTTCCAACGAGGCGTCCCACGACAAGTAGTGGGCGCCATCATGCCTCCCCTCCGTCTCGTACTCTGGCTCCGTGTTCCCACGGTAAAATATTGACTTTGGCTTTTGTCCCATCCAATTCCGAGAATATTGATTTTCTGCCTTTCTGGAACCAAAAACAGAAGAAAACAGGCAACTAGCACTGTGGCATCTTGTTAATAGGTTAGTACCAGAAAACATTTAAAAACACCTCGAAGTGTAGATAAATCAAAGCAAAGTAGATACTAAACAAGCATGGAACATCAAAAATTATAGATACGTTTATCAAGCATCCCCAAGCTTAACTCATGCTCGTCTTCGAGTAGGTAAGTCATAAAAAGAATAATTTTTGAGGTGACATGCACCATCAAAATCAAGATCAAACCATTTGCAAGCATTGAAAGCTGGGATCAAAGAACTCTAAACATGAGCATGAAAGATGGAGTTCTAACAGTAAGACAAAGTAACTATGCATGCAACATGAAAGGTTACAAACAAATATCATGAATAACAAGCATTGAAAAACATTTGTTTGTTTCACATACAGAAAACATGGCATAGTGTCATTCATCTTGTCCCTCATGGAGTAGCAAATAAATGCATAGGACACCTTCAAAGTTCATATGAGTGACTAGATACAAATAGCACAAGAACAAGTAATGTCAACAATATGCATCAATCAATAAGTTTTGGGACAATCTACATAGAACTAAGAATGGCAACTATGCTCTCTTAACTGGTGCCTAAGGATAGAAGGTGGAGACTCAATATAATAGTGGAAGAAAGGCCCTTCATAAGGGAATCAGGGATTTCAAGTCTCAAAGAGAACTTCCAAAAATTATGGTACTTGTTAGCTTGGAGCTCTCATTGCCCCTATCATAAGCATCTTGAAGTGATTAAGGTTAAAGTGAACAAACTATGGAGTATATTCTTGACAAAGTATAAGTTGGCAATCTCATGTCCCTTGAATACGAGGGCCGCTCCTCATGCTACTCAAGTTTAGTTACTTGCAAGTTCTTGTCATAGTAAGTACATGTGTATCATAGAGAACCGCCAATGGGGTACCCCTTGCACATGATACAAGAGCTATCCCATAATCAAAATGACAAGGCAAGCAGACAATGAGCATCTCAGTAATCTTCTTATTTACCATGGGAATATGGTGCTTTTTTCTCTTTCCTCTTTTCTCATTTTTTTCTTTTTCTCAATCTCTTTTTTTCATAAGAAGAATGCTTCATAGATGTCATTATGGTGATGCTGCAAGTTTCCACCATGATTAGGCATGGCTTAGGATAGCGGCCCAGGCGTTTCTCTAACACACATACATAACTCCATGGACTTACAATCTCCCCTTTCATTTCACATCGACGACATCCATAGACAAAAGACATTGATATCAACAGGGTAGATATTTATGAGTGTTGAAAGTGTTCCCCGTGATAGCACGATTCTGCTAATTCCAACGTATAAGTGCAAGCATATACAACATAGATGACACAATGGTTCAAGTTTATTAGGGGCAAGAAAAATAAAGTGTGCCATAAAGTTTGTGAGAGCTTTAATCACTAAGTTTTTACATAACAAAATACTTTTTAATTGGAAGATAGATGAAAACAAGAATATACTTGGAATGGTGTAACACACCATGCATAGGAATTTGTAGTGGACACTTTGGAATAACTTGGTTTCTTGGGAGTTGGATGCATGAGTAGAACTTACTCATACAAGTGGAGTCTAGCAAAAGACTGGGAGCGACCAACTAAGAGAGCAATAATGGCCATAATCATGCAGAGCGACAAAACATTACTAATCAAAGCATAAAGTGGTACCACAAGTCAAGTAATAAATGATCATAGAGTATAGTCATAACATGGTGTGAGCATGTGCCAAGTCAACCCAAACAAAGAATCAAAGGAGAATACCGCAATACTATGCTTTAGTATGCTAAAACAACGCATGATTCCTTCAAGGCACACTAAGCAATCCCAATTGTTTGGAACAAGTCATGCTACAGCAATAATCACTAAGCATAAGGTCAAAACAACATCTAGCATGACATGCTAAAGTCTAAGTCACAGTCAAAGCAAGCTCCTCTTGTACTACTAAAGCAAGAACTTTCTACTCCTTTCCAACACCAATCAACTTATTTGAAACAACACAGCGAGAACGGGGGTCCAAACTACTTTATTCAAGCAAACTAAGCAAACCAAACAAAAACTAAGACACTCCAAGAATAACACAATGGTGCATGAAACAATAAAAACGAAGTGTCTAGAAAGACCTGAGCTTTTTATTGATGACGAAGGGGATGCCTTGGACATCCCCAAGCTTTGACGCTTGTACCTCTTGAATTTTTCTTGGGGTGACACGGGGTGGCATCCCCAAGCTTGAGCTTTTGTCCATTCTCCATCTCATTACATCATTCTCTCTCTACACCTGAAAATTTTCCTTCATACAAAACTTCACACAATCTTCATTAGCAACATTAGTGTATTTAAAAGATAATAGACCCTTGGGGTTTAACTTTAGAACAGCAAAACTTTCACTAAAAACACAAGCTACTATAGCAATTCCCTCAAAAGCTCAATTTTCCAAAAAGGAATCAATAAGAAGCAAATGCAAATAATGGCAGAAATATGTCAAAACAGACCAGTAGGTAGAAACCGATTTTTTCGAAGACCTTTTGTTGCTCAAATCAAAAAGTTTTGAACTAACGAAAGTTATCTAATATACTAGGAGATTTATTGAGAAAATATCAGCTCAATCCGACTTACAGAGTTTCCTCCCGAATTTTTACGGTGGAGCACAAAAATCTGTTTCGGGACAGCAACTCCCCAAATCTTACTTCCCTCTCATTAGAGGTTATTCTTGGCACAAAAGCAAATAAAAATGATAAGGAGAGGTCATTACTGAAGTAATAACTTACAAGACTCAAGAAAACTTTTGGGTTATCTCCCAATAAGTACTTTTCTTTAACGTCTTTAAGTTAGGCACAAGAAGAAAGAATCAAGTATTTTCAAATGAAGAAGCATTAAGATCCATACTCGAAATCTCTTCAACCAAGAAAGGTATCTCATCTAAATGAGTTTTATAGGATCCTTTCTCATCTCTCTTGGGTTCACTACTTTCATCAAAAGGGTTTTCAGGAACAATCCAATCAAAATTCTTTTCTAAGGCTTCATGCATTCCTACAAGTTTAAAAGGTATGGGTATCTTAATTTCCTCTCTGGGTTTGGTTTTATCTAAAGTGCCCATAACATCTACAGATGAGACTAGCATATTAAAACGTTCAAAGACCTTTTTGGCTTCCTTAGCAACATCATTAAACACTTTTAGTAAAGTTTCTAGGATAAATTCTCTCTCTTTTCAGCATCCTTTTGTTCTTTTAGTTTAAGGAACAAGATTTGCATCATGGGGTTAAGGTTAACAAACCTAGCCTCTAGCATATGAACTAAAGAGGCTGCAGCAATTTCATAATTAGGAGCAGGTTCTTCTATAGATCTATCCTCAATATCCTCATGTTTGCTAAAATGATTAAAGAATTCTTCAATATTTTCTTTCCCAATTATAGAGCCACTACCTATTGAAAGGTCTTTCAGGGTGAACTTGGGAATCAACATGGTGAGCTAGAGCAAGGTGACAACTAGAGTAGGGGCTAATTTTTTGTGTTTTTGATAAGAGAAAGCAAACCAAACGAAACTAATTTTTTTGGAGTTTTTGATAAAAAGAGGCAAACAAAACCAAGCAAAAGAAACTAAGCAAAAGAAAACAAAGTAAAGAGAAAGGTTGTGAAGGACTCCCCTTGTGAATACGTCCTTAGACTCCCCGGCAACGGCGCTAGAAAACTTGTTGATGGCGCGGTGTAGCGATTCATTGGGAGACCCCAAGAGCAAGGTGTGATAAGCACAGTAGCAAGTCTTCCCTCAGTAAGAAACCAAGGTTATCGAACCAGTAGGAGGAAGGAAACGACTCAAAGGTGTTGCTAGTAACTTGGAGACCTGCACAACACAAACTCAAGACTTTGCCCCAATGAATAGTGAGGTTGTCAATCTCACTGGTTGCTGTAATAAAGGATTAACTGTATGGTGTGGAAGGTAATAGTGGTTTGCAGAAAGTAAATAGTAACAGTGGAAGATGTATCAATGGTAAAGATTGGACCAGGGTCCATAGTTCACTAGAGGTGTTCTCCTTATAAACAAGCATGGCATGCTGGGTAAACAAATTACAGCAGGGCAATTGATAGGACTGAGCAAGGCATAACAATGCAATACTAGACATTCATGATCCTATGAGATTCGATTGGGCAATACAACAACATACATAGACCACCATCCAACTGCATCTATGACTAGAAATCCACCTTCATGTTATCATCTGAACCCCCTCCAGTATTAAGTTGCAAGCAACGGATAACTGCTTTAAGCAAAGTGTGTAAGGTAAATAATACACTTGTTCCATGAACAAGAGACCGTTGTTTTCTCCCTAGTGGCAACCGCACATCTACAACCTTAGAGATTTCTGTCACTTCCCTTAGATTAAATAGAGGCATGAACCCACTATCGAGCATAAATACCCCCTCTGGGAGTCACTAGCATCTACTTGGCCAAAATAGGTACTAGAAACGGAGAGCACGCAAGATCACAAACAACATAGACATGATAGAATCAAATAGACAAAACCATTAATCAATATGACATGGTAATCTCAATATCCATCGGATCCCCGCAAACACAACATGCATGATTACAAATAGATGAGATCTTGATCATGAACGGAGCTCAACAAGATCTAAACATGGTAGCACAAAGGAGGAGATACAACCATCTAGCTACTACATGGACCCGTAGTCCAAGGTGGAACTACTCACAATTCATACCGGAGGCTGGCATCATGAAGAAGAAGGCCTCCGGGATGATCTCCCCTCCGGTAGGGTGCCGGGAAGAGCTTCAGATTCCCCCCGATCTATTCGTGTATAGAGTAATGCTTTGAGTGCGGGATGGAGTCGCGACCATACCACTACTCTTATCATTCGCTTTTGTACATTGAATGGAGGACCGATGCAATTCTTACTACTTCCACAGAAGTTAGAGGTGGCCTTACCTCATGATACCTTTACCTTCGTCCTTGTTTCTCCGGAGTGTTCTCTCGACGAACATGATCAACGACCTCTTGTTGGTGGTGTCGTCGATTTCAAGACGAAGAAAGAATCATTGTTAGTGGTGTCGTGGAGATCTACACGGAGCAAGAAGATTCAGGTTATCGGCCTTCTTCCCGGTACCATGAGGCGGATCTCGAGGGCGAGATCTATTGTTAGTGGTGTCGAATTGTAGCACCCCGGGTAAAACCACTACTAGAAAATCATTTTTGTTTATACTTTGTGCATCATCATGACATCATCATGCATATTAATTGCCAAAACTATTTTCTAAAGCCTATATTGTTTTCTAATTATCCCCTTCTTTAATTCAAATTGAAATCTCGGTCTTTTCCGAATATTTTGTTTTGTCCAAAAATCATTTACAAAAGGTTTAAAATAAAACTATACAAATATAAAAGTAAAACTATTTTTAGGAGAGGCCCCAGCCGCCAGGCCCAAAGCCCAGCAGCCAGGAGCCTACCATCCCAACCTAACCCTAACCCTAGATGACACCCACCTATCCCACTCCCTCACCCCTTCCCACCCCCTTCCTCCCCGACCCCGCCTCCTCTTGCTCTCGTCCCGCAACCGCTGCCGCCGCGGGAGCACCTGCCTCGCTCGCCCTGCAGAGCTCCCCGCGAGCGCCTTGTCCGCGCCTCCCTGAGCCTGCCCATGAGCCACCAGGGCTGCCGTCTCCCCCTCCGTCGTTTCCCTCTTCTGGCGCCGCCGCCAGGGCACCTCGCATCCCAGCGCCGCCGCGTCGTCCTCCGCCTCGAGCGCCACCGCGCGCCCCTCGGAGACCTCGCCTGTTCCTCGCCGCGCGCTCGCTGGCCCTTCCTCGGCCCGCCTCTGGCCTTTCTGCCCCGCTCTGGCCTCCGCGTGACTCCCTCCGCTGCCCCCGCGAGCTCGACCGCACCGGCTTGTTGCCTCTCTGCAGCAGACTGCTCCTCCCTGAGCTCTGCCTTCGGTGACCCCATCTTCGGTCAACATGCTTCCTCTCTGTAGTAGGCGCGTGCAGCCTCTCCCGTGCCGCAGGCCGTAGCACCCCAAGTCCAGCACGTTCTGTCTGCAGATCGTCTCATTCGATCTCCGTCCCCTCCTCCTTGTCGTGGCCGTGTTCGCTGGCTAGTGCATCCCTCGCTCTGTTCCAGCATGCATATGCCTTTCCTTATGTACGTATGCATGTGTGCACCTTGGTGTTGTACATTTGTGCGTTGTCGCATGTGTGCCTTCGATTGGTCGGTGCTCCAATTGTTTCTCTGCGTGCACGATATTCAGGTCTCCGCTGGTGTGCCACTGAAGTAATCGTGGTGTTTGAGTGGTGATGCTGAGGTTACAACAGTACAAAGCTTGCTCGATGCCATCCAATGAACCCCCAGCGCCCATTCGAGTTCGCCATCGAACACAAAGTCGGAGGCTGAAGCTCCCCTTCATGGAAGCCAAGGACACTGTACCCGGGGATCGCCCTCACGGATCACCAAGCGCCCGACACGAATCCGAAGCCGACCCTAGAATCCGAATCCGAAGATCGTCGTCATGATTCAACAAGATCTTCTTCCTGGATCCTCAAGTACTCCTTCATGGATCCAAAGACCGATCCTGTTGAACCCCTCGGAACCAAGATCACCGAACCTCCATGTGTGACCCCTTTTCTCGAAGCCCTATTTTATTAAATGATATATCTTGCTGCATAACTAAATTGTCATGCTTGCATACATATAATGTGGTTTGGGGGCCTTATGCCGATTCATATAATAATTAAATATGGAGGCCATATGCGGGCAAATCTAGTCTTATATTGGCCCCATTTAAATTTGTGTAGCGAACCGGTGATATATTTTGCCATATCAAGACAACATTTAAATTGCGGGGTATCTAAACAATATGAACTTAATAATTAAATGTCGAGACCCCGGTTTCGCTTAATATTGCCTAATTGCATCGCATCTTTGCCATGCCATACATCATACATGCATTGAAGCGGGAGTGTCCCAACCTTACAACAATATAAGGTGGAGTCCCCTGTGTTTACAATGCTAGTCCCTGGATCAATAGCTAGCATCCACAGTATAGATGTAATATCAAGAAACAAAGGTCATAATATAACTTTATAACCAGGAATAACATAATTTTATTACATCATACATAGCTCATTTGGCTATTTCATTACATTGCAGCGGAATAACTATAGTCATGGGATCCTTCATCTTCAAAGTGCCACAAGCATATGTTGGTTGTAGACTTTGTAATCCTAATCAAACAATCTTCACTAAAATCAATCAAACCTGCAACATTACAAGTTACAGCCACAAGGGTCAATACATTTGAATTGTATTGGCAAGTTTCACTACTATGTACAATATGAGTGGATCCTATCAATACATGCATATTTGGCTAAGTAGAGTTTAAGGCTCATTTGCATAAAGCAAAATTTATCCTATCTTTTCAAAATGGTTTTGGTCCTTTGTCAAATCTCTTTTTCCAAGTTCCTTGAACTCCTTGGTAGAAACTCAAGTGTTCAAGTCCTTGTCAAAAATCCCTTGAGCTACTTGGTAACCCCAAGTGCAACAAGTTTTATCAAAATCTCATGAGTTCCTTGGTAACCCCAAGTGTTCATGTTTTTCATCAAAAATCTCTTGAGTTTCCTTGGTAACCCCAAGTATATCAAGTTTTGTCAAAGTCTCTTGAGCTCCTTGGTAACCCCAAGTGCATCAAGTCCTTAAAAGTTTTCTTTTAGAAATTAGAATGTCGAGATCTCCCATAGCTTCAAACTTTAGTTGCTCAGTATTGTCCATAACCGGGGACACGGCTAAGTACTTAGATTTTATTATCTTCTGCAGAAGGAGTACACTTTACCCACATGTCACAATCCCATCCTTTTGCCACCAGTGGCCACTGGATTAGCACTCACCAAGATGGAGTACTGGCAGATTGAGAATGTGACGAAGTCTTTCCAAAGGGTCCTCCCATACACCATTGCTAGCTTGTCTTCAGCACCCATGAAGCATTCCAGATCCCCATGTCCAGTAAACTGAAGACAATGCATGGGTCTTCCCAATGTAGTTGACTAAGCCAGAGCCATAATAGCATGTGGTTGCACACGAAAGCCACAATTGGAGAAACATGTTCAATCTCTAAGTTTCCTGGGTGGTTTCCTTTGGAGCACAACACAAAGAGATTGCCATAGACATGGTTCCTTTTGTTGCCACCTTCTCCAATACTCAAAGTATCCTTGGCCACCCAGGTGGTTCATTGAGTCCTTGTTTTATTATATAAAACCACAAGTCCTTTTTCAACTTCATAAAATCTCAACATGTATCTCTTTTCAAAACATAGCATGGCTAAGCATGTCACAACTATATTGTTTTCACTAAGGTATATATAGGGAATCCTATTAGGATTTAGCATAGCATAAGTATAGAAAATTCTTTTCATGCATGTTTTCAAAATCCACTAAGTATAATAGTAGGACTTTAGATGGTAGTGTAACTTGCCTTTTTGGAAGGGAATGATGGTTCACTCCTTGATCTTGCTAGTCTCACACTTTGCTAATTTCACTACAATCATTCAAGCAAACACAAAATCAACTAGCATTCCAAATAATCAATCAAACAACAATCCACACACACATAAAACTATGGGATCTAAATCATGCATGTAAGCATGCAAGAGATGGTTCTATTTACAAAGATGGTCTCCACTAGGCTTCTAAACTTGGTAAGGTTCAAGTTGGTCATTTTCCAAAATGGTTAAGTCATTTGCAAAAGAGTTTTGCCTAAAAACCATTTTTAAATCCATTCATCATTTTATGTGGTGGAAGATATTTTTACCAAAGCAACAACTTTAGGTTGTTCACCAAATTAGTTGTTAATTCACAAAACTTGGTGTTTTTGGGTCAGTAGGTTTGATCCAAACCATTTTCTCAAAGTTTTCTTTCCAAAAACATTTTCATAGTAAAACCATTATTTTATTTGGCTAGAAATGGGCTAAACCAATTAATCCATCCTAACTTAACCAAATTCATTTTCAAGACCATGGGTTGGTTCCTAGGGTCAGTAAGTTCACAACAAACCATTTTGCCAAGGTTTCACACTCAAAAATATTTTTGAATCATTTTTCTAGTCTTAACAAGCATACAAAAGTTTCTGCAAAAACCAACAAGCTAACAGATACTATTTGCTAAACTAAAGGCATGGTTGGCTAGGGTTTGTTCCACTGATTCCAACGGTATAAAATTTGTAATTTTTGGACGTGTGGATCAAAAGTTATATGAGTTTCAAATTGCAATTCAAATCTGGTTTCAATCTGTTTTTAAATCAGAAACCTGGCCACGCGTCACAATTTGATTGGACGGTACCGGTTCGGTCGGATCGGTCTCTGCAGTGCGTTGGATCTAATCTAATCGTGCGGTCCAGAAGCATACCCCTTCGCGGTTAAGTGATCTAATCTTGCTCGCCCGATCTAGATCAAACGGCTCCTACTGTCTTGCCAAAAGCTGGCGGCGCTAGGACAACGACGAGCGGCGGAGCAACCAGATGATGGCGGCGCTGGCAAAACAGGAAGCGGGGAAAGATGGGAGGGTGCTCACCGAGATCGCAGCAGGCTGGGGAAACTCGTCGTGTGGTCGTCGGGGCAAGGGGCGCACGAGGGCAGGAGGAATTCCTCGCCGGAGTTCGTTCTGGCGACGGTGTGCTCTGGTCGCAGTCGGAGACGATGCTGTGGTTCATGAGAAGGCAAACCGAAGGTGTGGTCAGACGCAGGAGAGTGAGGCGAATGTGTGAGCGTGATTTAGAAAGCGCGGGGCGGTCTGATACTACCTGGGTGCTTGCCGGAGTTGAAGACAGGCGCGGCAGCGAGGTCGGAGCTTGTCGAAGGTGACACTCTGGGGCGCCCGCGGTCAAACGAAGGGTACAGGCAGATGCGCCAGGGAGTGGTGAAGGTGTGAGCTTTGTCGGGGAGGCAGGAGGTGGCGAGTGCTGGCCGGAATTGGAGGAGAAAGCTCGTCGGAGCAGTGGGAGGGCGAGCTCAAATTGAGGCAGCCTCGGGGCAGAGAGGGAGTGGCGTGTGAGGGGAAAGGAGGAGGAGACGCTGGCGATTAATAGCGTGCAGTCACGGCGAGGTTAAGGCGCGGAATCAATGCGTATTCAAGCCGCGACATCAACGGCAGAAACGGCCGGCGTGGTCGTCGCGAGGAAGGAGACGGGCTGGAGAAGTGGGGTCTGCTGGTCAGTGGAAAAAGGAGTGAGGAAAGGGTCCACCAGTCAGTGTCTGTTTAGGTTAGAATCTGAGTGCGAATCGTTTTTCTTTGGGGAGGGAAGCTGGGCTGGTTCTGGGCCTTGTGGGCTTGGCCGGCTGGGCTGGTCCAGACTCTATTTTTTTCTGTCTGCAATCTTTTTCTTTTTCTTTAACTATTTCCTGTTTTGAAATTTCAAAAAACCAAACAATGTTTAAATAAAACAAACAAAACAAGTCAACAATCATAAAACTTTTCATTTTGAATTTGGTTCTGTTTAACACATACACCAATGTCCAAAATGAAATATTATTTAAATCTTTTTAGGTTCCATTTATTAATTAAATAAAATGGACCATTGTTACTAAAATCAAAATAGGATTTGTTTAATTCAAAAAAAACTCCATTTTGAAATCTAATTATTTTCAAAACCAAATCAGTAGGTTATATTTGGGTATATAAAATACTTGGAAAACTTATTTTTAAATAAATAAGTTTTGTTATTTTGGAAATAGTAAAACCTTTATTACTAAAACTTGGATATTAAATCCTTATTAATTTATTTTAAATAAACCTTTACCATTTTTAACAAAACAAAATGTTTTATTTCAAAAGCTTGGCCAAGGTTTAATTTGGCTTTATAAAATAATCTTTATTTATAAATCCATGTTTTTCTTTTGAAAACCAAATCCTTTTATTTAAAAGATCCAAAATAGTATTTCCAAAATATTTATTTTCCTTTATTAAATGTTTATCTTTTTAAATCCCTTTAGGGTTTTATTTGATCCAAATTGGTTTGAAGATTTCCAATTGGATTCAAAAGTTTCTTCTGGCCCTGAAAATCAAACAAAATTTTATTTTATTCATTTATTTTTCACATTACAAGATTTGGAAAATCTTGGGATGTGACAGGCTACCACCCTTAAAATAAATCTCGTCCCGAGATTTGGGAAGGCTAGGGTTACAAGTAGGCTCAAAACAACTAGGGTACTACCACCCTTAAAAATTTTCAAACAAAAATTACATATTGTCCTTCTTGAGATCCTGGGAAAACTTCTCTAAGCAAACTTTTGCATTATATCCTTTGTTTCCACACTTGACTCATGGGCCAAGGTTGAGTTTCTACATAGGCTTGTTCAACTTGTTCTTCATCTTTTCTGGACAGTTGCTTGCATAATGTCCTGGGTTCTTGCAGTTGAAACAGTGGATGTCCTTGAGTTCTTTACGTGGCTCTTGTGGACAAGTTGCTACATAATGGCCTAGCTCTTTGCAGTTGTTGCACACTACTTGTCCAATTTATTTATTCTTCGGGTTCTCTGGGCATTCACCAGAATAGTGTCCCATTTCCTTACATTTATAACATTGCACATGGCTTTTGTCTATCTTTTGCTTCTTTGGTTTCTTTGATCCTTTGAATTGGGTTGTCTTGTTTGGGGGTATAAGTGGTCCTTTTCCTTTGCCATCAACATTCTTGGCATACTTGGATCCTTCTTGTTTCCTTTGTTCAACAATGGCATAGATGGGGCATTGGATAGGAACATGATTGTTTCCTTCACACAAATAACAAGTGGCTTGAGAGGTGGGACATTGTCCAACAGGATGTTTCTCTTCACAGTTGGGGCATTGATCTCCATGCTCCTTGTAAGTATGATCCTTGTCTCCACAAATAATACAAGCTGGGGCTCCATCTAGAATAATATTTCTGTCATCCTTGTTGTCATAGACTCTTTTGGGATAGTTTTCTTCCATTTTGATCATTTGATCAGTCACCTTAAGCATCAATTGGCCTTGAGTTTCCAAAAATCCTTGTAGCTTTGGATCTTCTTCACTAGAGTTGGCTATGAATTGAGCTGTCACTTGGTTCAATTGGTTCTGAGTTGCTATGAGCTCTTTCATGCTGTCCTCTTGGTTGGTGTTGTTGTCATCAACCTTGATGTTGGAGTCTCTTGGAGTAGTCATCTGTTTGGGTTGAATGATAGATTAGAATAGGCAAGATATTTCTAGGGGAATATTTCTAATCACACACATCACAATTCACACAAACAATGTGCATGCAATCACAAGTCAAACATTTCACTCAACAACAAAGTTCAAGCACATACTTAGGCAACAAAATATTTTTGTTACACCACATAAGTTGGTGTGTTTTGACTTATCTAAAATATGGTGGTCCATCTATATGGTTCACTTGTGATCTTTCCATTCTTATCGGTTGCTTCTTCTTACATGAGATCATGGTTCCTTGGGAAAAACTCCTTGGTCACAACTTCAAGTGATGTAAGCTCTTTCTAACTTTTGCATTCCCTCAGTCTCTAACTCTTGAGCAGGATTTCCTAGTCTCACTTGTAGTCCTTGGTGATATCCAAGTTGGAGGTCCTTGGTGAATATGCTGAAGATGTTGAAGTCATTAGAGTTGAAGTTGTTGAAGAAGTCTTTTGCACATGGTGTAGTCTTTGGCCATGGGGTAGGTTTTTCCATCAAGTTGAAGTAGAAGAGAGGTAGAGTTGAAACCAAAATGGTTGAGGAAAGAGTATACAAGTGTTTTTGTAAATAAGTTTTGGGACAAATACAACTCCTATTTTCTAAGGGTTTTTGTCCAATCCTAGGTTTACAAATCCTACAGGCAACACAATGCTCTGATACCATCTGAAGCGGGAGTGTCCCAACCTTACAACAATATAAGGTGGAGTCCCCTGTGTTTACAATGCTAGTCCCTGGATCAATAGCTAGCATCCACAGTATAGATGTAATATCAAGAAACAAAGGTCATAATATAACTTTATAACCAGGAATAACATAATTTTATTACATCATACATAGCTCATTTGGCTATTTCATTACATTGCAGCGGAATAACTATAGTCATGGGATCCTTCATCTTCAAAGTGCCACAAGCATATGTTGGTTGTAGACTTTGTAATCCTAATCAAACAATCTTCACTAAAATCAATCAAACCTGCAACATTACAAGTTACAGCCACAAGGGTCAATACATTTGAATTGTATTGGCAAGTTTCACTACTATGTACAATATGAGTGGATCCTATCAATACATGCATATTTGGCTAAGTAGAGTTTAAGGCTCATTTGCATAAAGCAAAATTTATCCTATCTTTTCAAAATGGTTTTGGTCCTTTGTCAAATCTCTTTTTCCAAGTTCCTTGAACTCCTTGGTAGAAACTCAAGTGTTCAAGTCCTTGTCAAAAATCCCTTGAGCTACTTGGTAACCCCAAGTGCAACAAGTTTTATCAAAATCTCATGAGTTCCTTGGTAACCCCAAGTGTTCATGTTTTTCATCAAAAATCTCTTGAGTTTCCTTGGTAACCCCAAGTATATCAAGTTTTGTCAAAGTCTCTTGAGCTCCTTGGTAACCCCAAGTGCATCAAGTCCTTAAAAGTTTTCTTTTAGAAATTAGAATGTCGAGATCTCCCATAGCTTCAAACTTTAGTTGCTCAGTATTGTCCATAACCGGGGACACGGCTAAGTACTTAGATTTTATTATCTTCTGCAGAAGGAGTACACTTTACCCACATGTCACAATCCCATCCTTTTGCCACCAGTGGCCACTGGATTAGCACTCACCAAGATGGAGTACTGGCAGATTGAGAATGTGACGAAGTCTTTCCAAAGGGTCCTCCCATACACCATTGCTAGCTTGTCTTCAGCACCCATGAAGCATTCCAGATCCCCATGTCCAGTAAACTGAAGACAATGCATGGGTCTTCCCAATGTAGTTGACTAAGCCAGAGCCATAATAGCATGTGGTTGCACACGAAAGCCACAATTGGAGAAACATGTTCAATCTCTAAGTTTCCTGGGTGGTTTCCTTTGGAGCACAACACAAAGAGATTGCCATAGACATGGTTCCTTTTGTTGCCACCTTCTCCAATACTCAAAGTATCCTTGGCCACCCAGGTGGTTCATTGAGTCCTTGTTTTATTATATAAAACCACAAGTCCTTTTTCAACTTCATAAAATCTCAACATGTATCTCTTTTCAAAACATAGCATGGCTAAGCATGTCACAACTATATTGTTTTCACTAAGGTATATATAGGGAATCCTATTAGGATTTAGCATAGCATAAGTATAGAAAATTCTTTTCATGCATGTTTTCAAAATCCACTAAGTATAATGAAAATAGTAGGACTTTAGATGGTAGTGTAACTTGCCTTTTTGGAAGGGAATGATGGTTCACTCATTGATCTTGCTAGTCTCACACTTTGCTAATTTCACTACAATCATTCAAGCAAACACAAAATCAACTAGCATTCCAAATAATCAATCAAACAACAATCCACACACACATAAAACTATGGGATCTAAATCATGCATGTAAGCATGCAAGAGATGGTTCTATTTACAAAGATGGTCTCCACTAGGCTTCTAAACTTGGTAAGGTTCAAGTTGGTCATTTTCCAAAATGGTTAAGTCATTTGCAAAAGAGTTTTGCCTAAAAACCATTTTTAAATCCATTCATCATTTTATGTGGTGGAAGATATTTTTAAAAAAGCAACAACTTTAGGTTGTTCACAAAATAAGTTGTTAATTCACAAAACTTGGTGTTTTTGGGTCAGTAGGTTTGATCCAAACCATTTTCTCAAAGTTTTCTTTCCAAAAACATTTTCATAGTAAAACCATTATTTTATTTGGCTAGAAATGGGCTAAACCAATTAATCCATCCTAACTTAACCAAATTAATTTTCAAGACCATGGGTTGGTTCCTAGGGTCAGTAAGTTCACAACAAACCATTTTGCCAAGGTTTCACACTCAAAAATATTTTTGAATCATTTTTCTAGTCTTAACAAGCATACAAAAGTTTCTGCAAAAACCAACAAGCTAACAGATACTATTTGCTAAACTAAAGGCATGGTTGGCTAGGGTTTGTTCCACTGATTCCAACGGTATAAAATTTGTAATTTTTGGACGTGTGGATCAAAAGTTATATGAGTTTCAAATTGCAATTCAAATCTGGTTTCAATCTGTTTTTAAATCAGAAACCTGGCCACGCGTCACGATTTGATTGGACGGTACCGGTTCGGTCGGATCGGTCTCTGCAGTGCGTTGGATCTAATCTAATCGTGCGGTCCAGAATCATACCCCTTCGCGGTTAAGTGATCTAATCTTGCTCGCCCGATCTAGATCAAACGGCTCCTACTGTCTTGCCAAAAGCTGGCGGCGCTAGGACAACGGCGAGCGGCGGAGCAACCAGATGATGGCGGCGCTGGCAAAACAGGAAGCGGGGAAAGATGGGAGGGTGCTCACCGAGATCGCAGCAGGCTGGGGAAACTCGTCGTGTGGTCGTCGGGGCAAGGGGCGCACGAGGGCAGGAGGAATTCCTCGCCGGAGTTCGTTCTGGCGATGGTGTGCTCTGGTCGCAGTCGGAGACGATGCTGTGGTTCATGAGAAGGCAAACCGAAGGTGTGGTCAGACGCAGGAGAGTGAGGCGAATGTGTGAGCGTGATTTAGAAAGCGCGGGGCGGTCTGATACTACCTGGGTGCTTGCCGGAGTTGAAGACAGGCGCGGCAGCGAGGTCGGAGCTTGTCGAAGGTGACACTTTGGGGCGCCCGCGGTCAAACGAAGGGTACAGGCAGATGCGCCAGGGAGTGGTGAAGGTGTGAGCTTTGTCGGGGAGGCAGGAGGTGGCGAGTGCTGGCCGGAATTGGAGGAGAAAGCTCGTCGGAGCAGTGGGAGGGCGAGCTCAAATTGAGGCAGCCTCGGGGCAGAGAGGGAGTGGCGTGTGAGGGGAAAGGAGGAGGAGACGCTGGCGATTAATAGCGTGCAGTCACGGCGAGGTTAAGGCGCGGAATCAATGCGTATTCAAGCCGCGACATCAACGGCAGAAACGGCCGGCGTGGTCGTCGCGAGGAAGGAGACGGGCTGGAGAAGTGGGGTCTGCTGGTCAGTGGAAAAAGGAGTGAGGAAAGGGTCCACCAGTCAGTGTCTGTTTAGGTTAGAATCTGAGTGCGAATCGTTTTTCTTTGGGGAGGGAAGCTGGGCTGGTTCTGGGCCTTGTGGGCTTGGCCGGCTGGGCTGGTCCAGACTCTATTTTTTTCTGTCTGCAATCTTTTTCTTTTTCTTTAACTATTTCCTGTTTTGAAATTTCAAACAACCAAACAATGTTTAAATCAAACAAACAAAACAAGTCAACAATCATAAAACTTTTCATTTTGAATTTGGTTCTGTTTAACACATACACCAATGTCCAAAATGAAATATTATTTAAATCTTTTTAGGTTCCATTTATTAATTAAATAAAATGGACCATTGTTACTAAAATCAAAATAGGATTTGTTTAATTCAAAAAAAACTCCATTTTGAAATCTAATTATTTTCAAAACCAAATCAGTAGGTTATATTTGGGTATATAAAATACTTGGAAAACTTATTTTTAAATAAATAAATAAATAAGTTTTGTTATTTTGGAAATAGTAAAAACCTTTATTACTAAAACTTGGATATTAAATCCTTATTAATTTATTTTAAATAAACCTTTACCATTTTTAACAAAACAAAATGTTTTATTTCAAAAGCTTGGCCAAGGTTTAATTTGGCTTTATAAAATAATCTTTATTTATAAATCCATGTTTTTCTTTTGAAAACCAAATCCTTTTATTTAAAAGATCCAAAATAGTATTTCCAAAATATTTATTTTCCTTTATTAAATGTTTATCTTTTTAAATCCCTTTAGGATTTTATTTGATCCAAATTGGTTTGAAGATTTCCAATTGGATTCAAAAGTTTCTTCTGGCCCTGAAAATCAAACAAAATTTTATTTTATTCATTTATTTTTCACATTACAAGATTTGGAAAATCTTGGGATGTGACATGCATCATGCCCGATCTTTTGCCGTAGTATTAAATAGTGCATCCGGTGTTTCTGCTAGTGCCTTGCTTCTTCACGGATTAGGCCGATGAGTTGATGCGAGTGTCAACCCGATCTTCGGATGAATCTTCGACAATGTTTTCAGGCGAGCATTCTCCCCCTTTCTACCTATTTTACATGTCTAGTCTTTATTTTCTCCTGTTGATCTACTGCTATCTGTGTTGCGATGTTCTTGTTTTCATACCCGTGGTATCCCTTGCAGCCTTATATTTCCTTGGACACATCCTATTACCTGTTGTTTGGTAGATAGTTAGACTTGCGTGTCGTAGTCGCTTGCTCAAGTGTTGTTGCATGTCGTCAAGTACCACAGTTGTTGGAGGAATGCCTTATGCTTTATGTTGGAGATGATCATGGCTTTAATTATCGTTTAATAACTAAAATTGAAGTAGGTAAATAATGCAGAGGCACAGGTGGACAATAGATGTTATTTGGTTTTTAACCGTCCACTTGTGTCCCGTAGGACCCCGAGTACTTGATACCTGTTCTTTGAATATTCGCACTATCCGCATGTGGGACCATGAATCCCCCTAGCCAGAGCTTGAGTCATATATTATTTCTTGGGGCCACAAACTAGTTTGGGGCTTTATTACTATCTTGTACTTATGCCATGCTTTACTGCTTTATTTATGATTGCACGTGGAGCGCCTGTACTGTTTAGGAATAAATGTGGAATGTTTTCGCGGTATCGACAAGCCCATTCACACTTTCGGGTTCCCAGTCGTTTACAACCATTGGCACAAACCTCTGGGTCCGTCTCGGAGCCGTCCAACTTCGTCGCGGGTAGCTTGGTGGGGTGTCCCCCTAAAATTTATATGAATCTTGCAGTTGCTCTGTCGTGATGCCTCGTTGGGTTTTCATTTGGTTTTTCTCGAGGTTGATCGTGCGTGTGTTGCTATTTGTGCCTCCCTGCAGGGTAAAACTTTCTGAAAGTCGTGTCCGCGGTTATGGACGACTTGGAGCACAGTATCTCGATCATAGACAACTATAACTAAAGTAGTGCTATAAATTTGACTTTATAATGACTAGTAATCAGCTTCACTATAATGGAACGGATAAATAAAAGTGCCAACAATTGCTGGTTTGGGTTGTCACCTATTGCCATTGTATCTGACTAGTAAGTATTGCAACTACAACAGAATGGCTAAATAAAAGTACCAACGACTGCTGGGTTTTGGGATGTCTCATGCTATATGTATCTGACTAGTAAGTACTACAACTACAAGGGAATGGTTAACTAAAACTGTCCACTACTTATTGTATCAGGATGACTCATGCTATCTATATCTGACTAGTAATTGCCGCAACTATAACGGAATGAATAAAACTCTCAACTGTGTGAGTTCCTCGGTTGACTTCCTCGTTTGGTCTCGAGGGGGAAATACCAGGATGGGTATGCTTGGTGATAGTTTCAGGTTGGTACCGAATAGGTCTTTCTCCTCCCTTCTGATAGCCGCGAGTTGTATCGAGTCTCTATAGGTTGTTTAGTGCATGCTTCGCTGCCGCTTCAGTCCACCATACCTATGTAGGCGAGGACCGCCGAATTCTAGTCTCGCCGTGTACTGGCCTCAGTACTGACCGCTCTCTTTTTCCTTTTCCCTTTGTCGGCACCCCTTTGTTTAAGCAGGTTTTGAGATCGATGTCGTTAGCAGGGTTACCCTTCCGGTTTGGCCTGGGCAGGGTTATGGACGCCATTGGTTATTCTTCAGGGCTCTTAGCTCAATTTGCATCTTGTCCGTACTCGGACGTTGTATCGTTTTAAAGGTGATTTGGATCTTTGTATTGTATATCTGTATTCTTGACTCATGGAGTCGTGTTGTATATATCTGTTCTGTGGGTTCCATCGTGAACTATTGTGTAATGGTATTACTTCGTTTTCCACCCGCACGCAAGTGCCTGGTGGGCGCCTTTGAATCGTTTCTATGCGAGTTTGGTGGAAATCGCTAAAACTTGCATAGGGCCGATTCTGAGGGTGTTACAGGCTACAGACGTTTTCGTGGAATATTGATCGGGTACTTAGGGTTTTGGCATCGGGGGGTCTTTATAGGCGAAGAGGCGAGGCAGGGGGCGGCCAGGGTGGTCACACCCCCTAGACGCGGCTAGGGTTAGCCCGCGCCGCCAGTGGGTGTGGTCCCCTGGTGCCTCCCCTCCGTTTCGTACTCTGGCTCCGTGTTCCCCATGGTAAAATATTGACTTTGGCTTTTGTCCCGTCCAATTCCAAGAATATTGATTTTCTGCCTTTCTGAAACCAAAAAACAGAAGAAAACAGGCAACTGGCACTATGGCATCTTCTTAATAGGTTAGTACCAGAAAACATATAAAAACACCTCAAAGTGTAGACAAAGCAAAGCAAAGTAGATACTAAACAAGCATGGAACATCAAAAATTATAGATACGTTTTCAACATATCAGCGAGCCATGTACTTGCCCAGGTAGGTGCCACTCATCCTTTTCTTGGACTCCTCTCTCTTCATCTTGCTGTCCAACCCTAATTAAGTTTTTTATTCTTATTTTTGGTGCTTCATGATTCATAGTGATTTGCTCAATGAACCGTTTTGAGCATGTGAAATTTAGCTTGGTATAATGGTGGTGATGTTAGTGGTACATGTGCTTAATATCATTCAATTTAGTGAGCCCTTACTATGTTTTAATGAGTTGATGCTTGGATGATAAGATACTGAAGCTTGCTTCAGTGATGGTTACTTGGAACTATTGTGATTGCCTTATCATTTAAATGTCATCCCTAGAATAAAATGACTACCAATTGATGGTGAGTTTGGATATATTAATGATTCTTAGAAATATTTATAGGGAATGATTTGCTTTCTTGTATAGATGGGCTTTGTAAATAAAGCTTGTTCATTTAATGTTATTGTCATCAAACTAGGGTTTGTGTGATAAGGATCTGATCTTCTTTGAACTGCTCTCTGCTAATTAGCAGACGAATCATACATATAAGGCTGTGTAAGCTACCACTCTAGTGATCTGCTAAGTGGAGGATATTGTTTTGATGAAATATATTGAATGGCTTGTGATATTTATTGTTAGAAGTGAGGTTTGTGATTACTATCACCCTTTGGTCCAAAATCTGGTATAAGTATCTTGATTTCACAGTATCACTACTCTATAGTTGTTGCTGGTAGATAGAATGGTGTATCATATGTGGGCTGCCTATATGGCAGTGAGTTGTTAGAATGATTCCTGTTTATGTAATTAGGAAAATGATTACTAGCTGGATGAGCTGTTTTAGTAGCTTCTCTTCACTTGGTTACTTTTGTGGTTCCTCCAAATAGGAGTGTGCACAATATAACTCCAGGTAGGATGGTCTGCTGCTTAAACAGCTGGATAAAATCATATGGAATTAATTCTTATGATGCTAGTCTAAAGCTCTGGTAAATGAGGACAAATTCACTTTGAATTTAAAGTTGGAAGGCTAGCATAAGTATGTAGGGGTTCATAGCATGGAAAACAAAAAAACTCTACCGCATGCATACAAACAAGCCAAGATCTATCTACTAGATTGTAGCAACGAGTCGATTGGAGTACTCACCCTCGAAGATTCCAAAGCGGTTAGCAAGAGCAGATTCTCGTGGGTGATGTAGTCGTACACTTGACGATCTCAAGATCGCGTAGACGATCCTTCTGGCGCTGCGTTCCGGCAGCGCTTTCGCAGTCGGTCACACGTTTGGTACTCGGTGAAGACCTTTCTCTCCCTTGTTACAGCAGGCATCAGAGGTTGTAGTTCTCCCCTCGCGATTCCGGCAGCACGACGGCGTGGTGTCGGAAGTAGAGGGAAGATCCCGCAGGGCTTCGCCTAAGTCGGTGCGAGTTATGGTAGATCTAGGGTTTCTGGCAATCTAGGTTTAGAAGGCCGGAGAGGAGGAGGAGGAGTAGTCGGCGGCGGCTAGGGCGACGGCGACGGGCCGGCGGCGACGCAGGGCGGAGGCGCACGGGTAGGGAGAGATGGTCTTGTGGTTTTTGGGGCATCCCTCCCCTCTATTTATGAGAGGGGGGCAGCCTTGGGAGAGGGGAGTTTGAATCCATACCCAAACCCAAGTTGGATAGAAGGAAGGACTCTTTCTTTCTTCCACTAGGAAACTATTGTTCTAGTTTGACTTTTTAAACCTCCCTTTTGACTTTCAATTTAGAGCTTTAATTCTCTCTCACAAATGCCCAACCAAGTGACCTAGGACATTATACAATCATTCCACTGACCCATGACACATTCATGGACCATTCCCCTTCCGGTCCAGTGAACCTTCTAGACCCTTCTAGAACCTCTCCGATGAAAACATCAAAATCATTCCCGAACTCCGGAATCGGACTTTCCTTATATGAATCTTATTCTCCGGACCATTCTGGATCTCCTCATGATATCCCAGATCCCATCCGAGACTCCGAACAACATTCGGTATCCCTACTTACATTCTATATCTACTAAACAACATTGAATCATTAACTGCGTCTCCCTACGGTTCGTGAATTACGCAGACATGACCGAGACACTTCTCCGATCAATAACCAATAGAGAAATCTGGAAATTCATATGGCTCCCACATATTTCTACGATTACTTTGCAATCAAATGAACCACTTACATACGATACCAATTTCCTTTTGTCTCGCGATAGTTTACTTATCCGAGGTTTGATCGTCGGTATCTCTGCATACCTAGTTCAACCTCGTTACCGATAAGTACTCTTTTCTCATTCCTGTGATATGTGATCCCTTGTGATCCAGTTACATGCTTGCAAGCTAATTGGATGACATTCCACCGAGAGGGCCCAGAGTATATCTATCTGTCATATGGATGGACAAATCCCACTCTTGATCCATGTGCCTCAACACATACTTTCCAAACACCCAATGTCACCTTTATAGCCACCCAGTTACGGTGTGGTGTTTGATGTCATCAAAGCATCCTTCCGGTGATGGTGATTAGCATGATCTCATGGTCGAAGGAATTAGGTTACTATGTATCAGAAAGCTTATAGCAAACGAACTATTGAAATGACTTGATCTTAATGCTACGCTTATCTATAGGAGTATGTCCATCATACCATTCTCCTAATGATATGATGTTGTTTTCAATAACATCTCAATGTTCATGATCGGTAAACCACGATCATCTATCAACCAACAAGCCAGTATTACAAAGAGGCTTTACTAGGGACTCTAATTTAGTTTACAAATAACACAAGTATTAATGTTTCTGGTTAATACTATTATAGCATGAATGTAAACATTTATCATAAACACAAAGATATAATAATAACTACTTTTATTATTGCCTCTAGGGCATATCCCCAATAGTCTCCCACTTGCACTAGAGTCAACTAATCTAGATTACATGGTAATATACCGAACACCCATGGCGGTTTGGTGTTGGTCATGTTTTGCCCTCGGGAGAGGTTTAGTCAACGGATCCGCCACATTCAGATCTGTATGTACTTTGCAAATCTTTATGTCACCATCTTGGACATGCTCTCGAATAGCGTGAAAACGTAGCTTGATGTGCTTCAGCTTCTTGTGTGACCTTGGTTCTTGCACATTGGCTATGGCGCCCATGTTATCACAGTAGATAGACATTGGTTCCAGCGCACTTGGAACCACACCGAGCTCTGTAATGAACTCCTTCATCCATATCTCCTCTTGTGAAGCCTCCAAAGCAGCTATATATTTCGATTCAGTTGAAGATCTCGCCACAACGCTTTGCTTTGCACTCCTCCAGCTAACTACTGCACCATTCAAAGTAAAAACGTATCCAGATTGTGATTTAGAATCATCCGGATCGGTGTTCCAACTAGCATCGGTGTAATCATTAACAACGAGTTGTTCATCACCTCCATAAGAAAGAACCATATCCTTAGTTCTTCTCAAGTACTTAAGGATGTTTTTGACCGCTGTCCAATGATCCACTCCTGGATCACTTTGATATCTACTAGTCAAACTAACAGCATATGCAATGTCGGGTCTAGTACATAGCATGGCATACATAAGAGATCCTATGGCTGAGGCATAGGGAGTCTTGCTTATCCTTTCTCTATCTTCTGCCGTTGCAGGACTTTGAGTTTTACTCAAGGTCGTATTGGGCAACATGGGCAAGAACCCTTTCTTGTTATCTTCCATTCCAAACCTCTTTAGAAATTTGTCCAAATATGTACTTTGGGACAATGATATTAGGCGTCTCGATCTATCTCTATAAATCTTTATGCCTAATATATAAGCTGCTTCGCCAAGATCTTTCATTGAAAAACTAGTATTCAAATAATCCTTGACACTATTAAGAAGGTATACATCATTCCCAATCAACAATATGTCATCTACACATAGTATTAAGAATGCTACAGAGCTCCCACTCACTTTCTTGTAAATACAAGCTTCTCCATCAGTTTGTATAAAACCAAAACTTTTGATTACCTTATCAAAACATTGATTCCAACTTCGGGATGCTTGCTTCAATCCATAAATATACCGTTGAAGTTTTCATACCTTGTTAGCATCTTTAGTATCGACAAAACCTTTGGGTTGTACCATATACAATTATTCATCAATGTCTCCATTGAGGAACACCGTTTTGAATTCCATCTGCCATATCTCATAATCATAATATGCAGCGATTGCTAACAAAATCCTCACAGACTTCAGATTCGCTACTGGTGAGAAAGTCTCATCATAGTCAACCCCTTGAATTTGTCGAAACCCTTTTGTGACAAGTCAAGCTTTATAGACAATAACATTACCATCAGCATATGTTTTCTTCTTGAAAATCCATTTGTTCTCGACAGCCTTCCGGCCATCCGGTAAGTCCACCAAAGTCCATACTTGGTTTTTGTACATGGATCCAATCTCGGATTTCATGGCTTCTTGCCATTTATTGGAATCTGGGCTCATCATCGCTTCCTCATATGTCGCAGGGTCATCGGTGTTGTCCACCAACATGACACTCATAACGGGATCATACCAATCAGGAGTGGTACGAGTTCTCGTTGACCTGCGAGGTTCCGTAGCAACTTCAACCGAAGTTTCATGATCAACATCATTATCTTCCTCTCTTATTGGTGTAGGCGCCATAGGAACTACTTCCGGTGCTGCGCTACTCGCAAGTTCGAGAGAAGGTTCAACAACCTCGTCGAGTTCTACTTTCCTTCCAGTCACTTCTTTCGAGAGAAACTCCTTCTCTAGAAATGATCCATTCTTGGCAACAAAGATTTTGCCCTCGGATCTATGGTAGAAGGCATACCCAATAGTTTCCTTCGGGTATCCTATGAAGACACATTTTTCCGCTTTGGGGTCAAGCTTGTCTAGCTGTAACTTCTTTACATAAGCTTCGCAACCCCAAACTTTAAGGAACAACAATTTAGGTTTCTTCCCAAACCATAATTCATACGGTGTCGTTTTAACGGATTTAGATGGTGCCCTATTTAAAGTGAATGCGGTTGTTTCTAATGCATAACCCCAAAACAATAGCGGTAAATCTGTAAGTGACATCATAGAACGAACCATATCTAAGAGAGTTCGATTACGACATTCGGACACACCATTATGTTGTGGTGTTCCCGGCGGTGTCAATTGTGAAAGTATTCCGCATTTCTTCAAATGCTCGCCAAACTCGTAACTTAGATATTCACCTCCACGATCAGATCATAGAAATTTAATCTTCTTGTTACGTTGATTCTCTACCTCACTTTGAAATTCCTTGAACTTCTCGAAAGTTTCAGATTTATGTTTCATGAAATAGATATACCCATATCTACTCAAGTCATCCGTGAAAGTAAGAACATAACGATAACCACCGCACGATGCTACACTCATTGGGCCACATACATCGGTATGTATGATTTCCAATAAGTCTGTAGCTCGCTCCATCATACCAGAAAATGGAGTCTTAGTCATTTTACCCATCATACATGCTTCGCATCTTTCAAGTGATTCAAAATGAAGTGATTCAAGAAGTCCATCAGAATGGAGTTTCTTCATACGCTTCACTCCAATGTGACCAAGACGACAATGCCACATATAGCTTGAGTTATCGCTCAATTTCAAACGTTTAGCTTCAATGTTATTAATATGTGTATTACTACAATCAAGATTCAACAAGAATATACCATCTATCAAAGGTGCATGTGCATAAAACATATTACTCATATAAATCGAACAACCATTATTCTCGTACTTAAACAAGTAACCGTCTCACAATAAACATGATCCGGATATAATGTTCATGCTCAACGCAGGCACCAAATAACAATTATTTAAGTATAAAACTAATCCCGATGGTAGATGAATAGGTAGCGTGCCGACCACGATCACATCAACCTTTTATCCATTTCCAACGTGCATCGTCACCTCGTTCTTCACTAGTTTCCGTCTATTCTGCAGCACCTGTTTCGAGTTACAAATGTGAGCAACTGAACCAGTATCAAATACCCAGGCACTACTACGAGTACTAGTGAGATACACATCAATAACATGTATATCGGATATACCTTTCTTCTTGATGTTGTAGTTCTTCAAATCCGCCAAGTACTTAGGGAAATTCGGCTTCCAGTGACCTTCTCCCTTGCAGTAAAAGCACTCAGTATCAGCCTTAGGCCCAGCCTTGGTCTTCATCGCCGGCGCGGTAACTTCTTATCGCCCTTCTTGAAGTTTCCCTTTTTCTTAGACTTGTCTTGCTTCTTGAATTTGGTGGTCTTATTGACCAATAACACTTGGTGCTCTTTCTTGATCTCCACTTCCGCAGACTTTAACATGGAGAAGAGTTCAGGGAACGACTTGTCCATGGTTTGCATATTGTAGTTCATCACAAAGTTCTTGTAACTTGGTGGTAGTGATTGGAGGACACGATGAATCCCCAAAGTATTAGGAATCACTATACCCAAGCTTTGAAGCTTGCTTGCGTGCCCAGACATCTTAAGCACGTGCTCGCTAATGGAGCTGCCCTCTTCCATCTTGCAATTAAAGAACTTTTCAGAAGCCTCATAACTCTCAACTGTCGCGTGATCCTCAAATATCATTTTGAGTTCATGGACAATATCATGTGGGTCATGGTTCTCAAACCTTTTCTGAAGATCTGATTCCAAACCATATAAGATAGCACACTGAACTGTGGAGTACTGATTCTTCCGAGCGAGGAAAACATTCTTTACCTCATCAGTAGCATCAGCTGCAGGTGGGTCACCCAGCGGTGCATCCAGCACATAGGTAAAATTACCAGCATTGAGGACAATCCTCAAATTGCGGATCCAATCCGTGAAGTTGCTTCCATTGTTTTTCAACTTTTCTTTCTCTAGGAACGCATTAAAATTGATGGCAGGGGCCGCCATTGATCTACAACATATTTGCAATAGTTTAGACTAATTTTATGACAAATTGAGTTCTTATTAATAGTTAAATTAATCTAGGTGAACTCCCACTCAAAACAATATCCCTCACATTGTTTTAGTGATCACACGAACCAAATCCACCACATCAAAACCGATCATCACGAGAGTTGATGTAGCTTCAATGGCGAACAATGAACATGTTCATCATATCTACTATATGACTCATGCTTTACCTTTCGGTGATCCGTGTTCCGAGACCATGTCTGTACATGCTATGATCATCAAGATCAAACTCTAGCTTCCGCATGAGCAAATCTGGCTTGCTCCCGTTGTATACACTCGCAGAATCTAACACACCCGATCATCACGTGGTGCTTCGAAACAATGAGCTTTAGCAACGGTGCTTACTAAGGATGAACACTTTATAACTTGAAATTTTGTGAGAGGGATCATCTTATAATGCTACCGTCGCGAACTAAGCAATACAAGATGCATAAAAGGATTAACATCACATGCAATTCATAATATGTGATATGATATGGCCTTTCTTCTTGTGCTTCTGATCTCCATCTTCAAGCACGAACATGATCTCCATCATCACCGACATTGCGTCAAGGTCAATGGCACCGCTCCATGGTCGTCTTCCACCAGTATCAACTATTACAACTACTTTGAATAATAGACACGCAGGTCTTAACGGAATTAAAAAGACAACCATATGGCTCCTGCCGGTTGCCGACTTACAATAAGGAACATTGCATACATCATATATAATCACAATCATGGCCATATCACTTCACAACACACCCTTGCAAAACAAAGTTAGACGCCTCTATTTTTCTTTGCATGTTTTACGTGGTTTGGGGCTTTCAATAAGTGTCGATCTAACTTACGAACAAGAACCACAACGTTGATACTAGTATTGTCAATCACCCGTTGTAAATTGAATCTTAACTATGTTGGGAGAAACAGGCACCCGCAAAAGCCACTTATGCAATACAAGTTGCATGTCAAGCGTGGAGCAAGTCTCATGAACGATGTCATGTAAGGTTAGTTCAGGCCGCTTCATACCACCACCCCGCAAGATGCAAAGTACACAAGAAGCAACCGACAACAAAAGCATCAATGACCACAATGACCATTGTGTTCTACTCGTGCAATAGATCTACATATAGACATGGATCTGATACCACTATAGGGGTTCGTAGCATGGAAAACAAAAAAATTCTACCGCATGCACACAAACAAGACAAGATCTATATACTAGATTGTAGCAACGAGCCAATTGGATTACTCACCCTCGAAGATTCCAAAGTGGTTAACGAGAGCAGATTCTCGTGCGTGATGTAGTCGTACACTTGCCGATCTCAAGATAGCGTAGACGATCCTTCCGGCGCTGCGTTCCGGCAGCGCTTCCGCAGTCGGTCACATGTTTGGTACTCAATGAAGACCTTCCTCTCCCTTGTTCCAGCAGGCAGCGGAGGTTGTAGCTCTCCCCTCGCGATTCTGGCAGCACGACGGCGTGGTGTCGGAAGTAGAGGGAAGATCTCGTAGGGCTTCGCCTAAGCCGGTGCGAGTTATGGTAGATCTAGGGTTTCCGGCAATCTAGGTTTGAAAAGCCAGAGAGGAGGAGGAGGAGGAGGAGGAGTAGTTGGCGGCGGCTAGGGCGGCGGCGGCGGCTTGGGCGGCGGCGGCGCACGGGTGGGGAGGGCTGGTCTTGTGGTTTTGGGGGCATCCCTCCCCCTCTATTTAAGTGAGGGGGGCAGCCTTGGGAGAGGGGAGTTTGAATCCATACCCAAACCCAAGTTGGATAGAAGGAAGGACTCTTTCCTTCTTCCACTAGGAAACTATTGTTCCAGTTTGACTTTTCAAACCTCCCTGTTGACTTTCAATTTAGAGCTTTAATTCTCTCTCACAAATGCCCAACCAAGTGACCTAGGACATTATCCAATCATTCCACTTACCCATGACACATTCATGGACCATTCCCCTTCCGGTCCGATGAACCTTCTAGACCCTTCTAGAACCTCTCCGATGAAAACATTGAAATCATTCCCGAACTCCGGAATCGGACTTTCCTTATATGAATCTTATTCTCCGGACCATTCCGGATCTCCTCGTGATATCCCGGATACCATATGAGACTTTGAACAACATTCGGTATCCCTACTTACATTCCATATCTACTAAACACCATTGAATCCTTAAGTGTGTCTCCCTACGGTTCGTGAATTATGCAGACATAACCGAGACACTTCTCCGATCAATAACCAATATAGGAATCTAGAAATTCATATGGATCCCACATGTTTCTACGATTACTTTGCGATAAAATGAACCACTTACATACGATTCCAATTTCCTTTTGTCTCGCGATAGTTTACTTATCCAAGGTTTGATCATCGGTATCTCTGCATACCTAGTTCAACCTCATTATCGATAAGTACTCTTTTCTCATTCCTGTGATATGTGATCCCTTGTGATCCAGTAACATGCTTGCAAGCTAATTGGATGATATTCCACCGAGAGGGCCTAGAGTATATATATCCGTCATATGGATGGACAAATCCCACTCTTGATCCATGTGCCTCAACACATACTTTCCGAACACTCAATGCCACCTTTATAGCCACCCAGCTACGGTGTGGTGTTTGATGTCACCAAAGCATCCTTCCGGTGATGGTGATTAGCATGATCTCATGGTCGAAGGAATTAGGTTACTATGTATCAGAAAGCTTATAGCAAACAAACTATTGAAATTACTTGATCTTAATGCTACGCTTATCTATATGGGTATGTCCATCATACCATTCTCTTAATGATATGATCTTGTTGTCAATAACATCTCAATGTTCATGATCGGGAAACCACGATCATCTATCAACCAACAAGCTAGTATTACAAAGAGGTTTTACTAGGGACTCTAATTTAGTTTACAAATCACACGAGTATTAATGTTTCCGGTTAATACTATTATATCATGAATGTAAACATGTCACATCCCAAGATTTTCCAAATCTTGTAATGTGAAAAATAAATAAACAAAATAAATTATTGTTGAAAATTAGGGTGAAAAGAAACTTTGTTTCTAAATGGAAACTTAAAATCCCATCTTGAACAAACTTTAATTAAAGTTTGAATTCTAAAAAATCCAAATCAAAAGAAATGCATTCCTCATAAAATGCATCTGGAAATTTAAACACTTGGAAAATAAATCCAAACCCTAAACCCTAATGGAATAAAAACCATTTCCAAGTTATCTCCAAGCATATGGATTTGATCCATATAAAAATTTGTCAACAAACATTTCAAAATGATCAAGAGTGACAAATAGAAAATCATATAAATTGGTTCCACTTAATTTGGAGCCATGGATAAAATCTTATGAATTTAATAAGATAAGGAAATTGATTTTCCAAAGCTAATAAAGAACCTATCTACAAATCCATACCAAATGGTGAGCAAATAATTCAAAAGATATTTAAAAGGATAAATAAATCTTAAACAAGATTTTATAAATTGGAATCACCAAGTTTGGATCTCTAAATAAAAAGATATGGATTTTATAAGATAAAGAAAGAAATATTACATAAAGAATATTTAAAGACCAAATCAAATCTTGGCCAAATTCATAAGCAAATGGAATGAATTATAATCCAAATCCAAATAAAATAAAAGGATAAATAATTTCCAAAATAAAATAAAATGGCATTAACCATTCTATCCCTATTTTAATAAAGACAAATCTCTAAAGAATAAATATATAATTCATGAGAAAATAGTATTTTCGAATTTACCCAAGTGAAATAAAAGTGGTTTATTTCAACTTAAATAAAATAAAATAAATCTTCCAAATAAAATTTAGGGAATTAAAACTATATTTAATTCCATTGGAAATAAAACAAATACCCAATTCAAATGATTTATGAATCATATTGAATTTATTCAAAATGATCCTAGGCGAATATTTTGACACCCTATTAAGTAAATAAAACTTACTGAAAAAGATTTGGAAGAATTTAGAAACTTAAGTGGTGTTTGGAAATATTATTAAATCTTAATTGATTTAAAACAAGGGCCTAATTAAATAATTAAAAGACCCCAAAAAAGAATAAAACTTTATTCCAAAATTGACTTCAGAATATATACTAGTCAATATTTAAACCTACACAAATTTTGGCAAAGTTTTGAATTCAAATGGATGCTTGAATTGATTAAATGAAATCAAAACAGAAAAATCAAATTGGAAAAAAGAAAAATAACAGGAGAAGAAAAAAATAAGAAACAAAGCAACCCAACTATCCTGGCCCAACTAAGCCCAGCCCAGCCCATCTTCCCTCTCCCCCCTCCCCCCCGCAGCGATTCATTTCTCACTCAGAAGCAGACCCGCGCAGTCGCTGACTACTGTACCCCACTTTCTTTTTCTCTCTCTCGCTGACAACGCAGCCCCACTGCCCCGTCATCATCGTCAACCCCGCGATTTGTTCGTCCCCAAACTTCGCTGCTGTTTCTGCCGTGAATGCGCGCCTTCAATTCGCGTTAAGGGCCGATTAATCCCGCGCTACAACGACGCCCTCTTAATCGCCTGCGTCTTCCCTCCCGTTCCCCCTCAGTCCCCCACCCTAGTACGCCCCCAGGCTGCTTAATTTCATCCATACTCTGCCACTGCTCCGACGACTTCCCCGGCCGATTCCGGCAGCCCCTCGTCGCCTCTCGCCTCTTCGAGCACCCGAACAAACTCCCCAGACCCTAGCGAACCTCCCCGTAGCATCAGCTCACTCGCGCGTGCCCTGTATCATCGACTCCGTCTTCGTCTGAACGTCGCCGCCGTCCGCTTCCATGCTCCCTACTTTCCCACGCGTCTAATAGCATCATCTTTTCCATCTCCCGTGCTCTACAGCGATTTCCCCGACGACGACAGCCGCGTGCCCGTCGCCAGACACCTCTCCGGCGAGCAATCCCTGCAACCCAGCGCGCCCCTCGACAAGCAGAAGGCACCTTGAGCTTCCCCACGCCACGGCGAACTCGGTGAGCCACTCCTTTCTCTCCCTCGCTTCCTATAACCGCCGCGACGCCGTAGCCAGAGCCCGCGCCGCCACCTGCCGCCGTCACTAGTTGGCAAGCGTGATATGCGCCGTTGGATTTTGATTAGATGGTCACGATAGAACATTAGCTCGAAGGGGTAAGAACGATCCTGCGCCGCACGATTCGCTTTAAATCCTGCGGTCCACGTTGCTGATCCGAGCGAAACGGTATGGGCGAATAAGAACTAGCCACGTGTCCCTGTCCGTTTGATTTAAAACAGATTTGATCTATTAGATGCTAGATTTTTGTAAAATCTATAAATTTTAATCTACACATCCAAATTTTGCAAATTTTATATCAATGGATTCAGCAAGACAAGCCCTAGCCAACCATGCACTTTGTTTAGTAAAAATTTTCTGTTAAATTGATTGTTTTTGCAGAAACTTGTGTATGCATATTTAGAATATAAAATTTGTTCTAAAATGAATTTTGAGATGAATCCTTTGAAAAATGGTTTGTTTTGAACCTACTGACCTTAGGAATCAATTGGTGGTTTCAAAAATGTATTTGGTGAAACAAAAGAATAAATCTTTGATTTAAAACATTTCTAGTCAAATAAAAATATGGTTTAATTATTAAAAATGGTTTTGGAAGAAAACCTTTGAGAAATGTTTTGGAAATAAACTCTCTGACCCTAAACACAAGGTTTTATGGTTTGAAAACATATTTTGTGAAACCTATAGAATGTTGCCTTATTAAAAGCATTTCTTCACCACATAAAATAATGATTTGGTTTAAAAATGGTTTGTGAAGTAAAACCTTTTGCAAATAGTTTTGCCACTTTATAAAATGACCATTAGGTGATTTCAAATGTTTATGACCCATTAGAAACCACTTTTACAAGTAAACAATCTTTTGCATGCTTGCATGCATTGTTTTGTTTCCATCATTTTATGTGATGTTTTGCTTGAATGGTAGATTGAATTTGTGCCTTGCTTGATTGAATTGTAGTGATTTGAAGAGTGTGATCATTGCAAAGACAAGGAGTGAACTTATACTCTCTACCAAAAGGCAAGTGATGCTTCATACTTTTGTCCCATTATTTTCACTATGCATTAGTGATATTTCCAAGTAGGACTTGCATGGAATTTTGCTAAGTGTAAACTATGCCATGGGAAATCCTAGTAGATGAAACCTTAGTAGAAATTTCCTAAGTTAAGATTCCTACTACTATCATGCTTAGCTTAGCTATTAGAAAACAAGGGTGGAATATATATTCATGCTATGGAAAATTTCTAAGTCTAAGGACTTGTGTTTTGTTTAATAAAACAACTAAGTAAATGAATCACCTGGGTGGAATGGAAGGAATGGTTTGTGTTGAGTGGTCATGCAAGTCCAGTATGCTGGGGAAAACTTGGGCATAACCAAGTCCAGCATACTGGGGAAAACTTGGTGTCTCACTTGTGGATGGCCACCCAGGAACAAAGAGATTTGAGATGTCAAATGTTGAGAAGATTCAAGTGCAGCCACTTGGCATTATGGGCTCTGCCTGGATCATATAGGTTGCAATAACTTATCCGAATGGACAGTTGGTGGTAGGGGAATGATAGGTTGGAACGCGTCCATTCTGGTCTAAGGGAAGGCTTCTGAAAGATCTTGTCTTGGGAAACCAAGTCTTGTGGGGAAAGTGCACCACCTATGCAGAGTGTAAAATCTAAGTACTTAGCCATGTCCCTGGCAAAGGACAATTTGAGCATCAAGACATGGAAGCTATCAAGAATCTCCTCATCCCAATTTCTAAGTTAAAAACTTGTGGTTGAACAAGGGTTAAAGGATCACCAATTTCTATTGGGAGATGCCTTGGGAAAGATTTTGTCAAGCAAAAACTTAGTGTTTTCAAATGATAAGGAAAATCTATTTTGAGCAAAGCAAGCCTAAGCTCCACTTAGCCAAATGCATATAGATGATAGACTCCACTATACTACCATAGTATCACTTGCCAATACAATTCAAATGTATTGACCCTTGTGGCTGTAACTTGTTATGTTGCAGGTTTGTTTGATATTAGTGAAGTTTATTGATCAGGATTACAAGTCTACAACCAACATGTCTGCCTGTGGCACTTTGAAGATGAAGGACCCCATGCTATTGCTATATTCTGCTGCATTGTAATAAGATAGCCAAATGAGCTATGTAAGATGTAATATATTATTTAATTCCTGGTTATAAAGTTGTATTATGACCTTTGTTTCTTGATATTACATCTTAACTGTGGATGCTAGCTATTGATCCAGGGACTAGCATTGTAAACACAGGGATCTCTACCTTATTAAAGGTTGGGAACCTTACAAAACATTTATCATAAACACAAAGATATAATAATAACCACTTTTATTATTGCCTCTAGGGCATATCTCCAACAAAGTACTATTATTATGACATGGGATGATTTCTAGTTATGATTAGCTATTGTTGATCTAGCTTTGCTTGATGGAACTCATCACCAAACTAGATGACCAATGACTAAAACTGATTAGAGCTTACCCCTGCCTATGATGCACAAGTTGAGACATCAAACTTGGTAAAAATAGATATGACTTATGTTAGTATAACTGCCACTGTGGTGCCTCTAATTAGAGTATGCACAGTGGTTGTTTATCTAACCAGTTTTACTGCACTTCAAATTTTGAATGGATGGAAGTGGACTCATTTTCTTGAGATGATTAAGATGCAAACTAAAAAATTAAAATTTCCAGGCCAATGAGGTAAAATACTGAGGCCTGGATAGGAGTAAGAACAGATGCTTGATTTGCCATTTCTAGCTCAATGATGAAACTAGCATAGCACCACTATGCTTGACTGAGATCTCTCTCTCTCACCCCAAAGTTATGTCCTAAAATAAAATGATAATAAGAAATGCTCTATTGATCTAAGGATCTAACATGTTGCTGTGAAGTAGAGAAGTGGCTTGGTAATATGTGCTTGTGCTGAATCTTAATCATATTCCTCCTCGTGTTGCTGGTAATCCTCCTCTTTGTGCTTCTGGTCCTCTACTCTTGGAGCTATCATCTTTCATGTAAGACTCCTCCTCACTAGCTCTTGGACGGCTTTTTAAGCAACCAAATGCTTGTGATGTGGTGGTGATTTTTGATGGGATGATCAGGTTTACTTGATCTGTTGTACTGCTCCTCTTTGAGCTATTGCTTGCCCTTCCTAATGTTGCTGGTGGATTCGGGGCCTTCTTCTACTAGTGTTGTAGGAGCTAGTTCTTGGTGATGTGGATCTAGATAGATCAGTGATAATCTGATGGTGGGCTGTGGTTGTGTACGTGTAGAGCTTGGAGTTCTTGTGCTAATAGATGAACTGGGGTGGAAAGAGTCGCTAGCAGCAGAGAACTGCCACGGCTAATTTCTTATTATCTTCCCCTGGCGTGCTCCTGTGGTGACAGCAGATAACTGCATGTTGATGTGCAAGCTGCTTGCAAGTGGGACCCGAGGTCCAAGTTTCAATGGTGTAGACATTTTCTGGTGGATGTGATCAAGTGAAACATGCTATTCCTTGGGGTTTTACCTCTTTGATTTTTTATCTGTCTTTGGTGAAACTTGCCCCTGTCAAATGCCAAGCATGTAGTACCGAGGCCACTAACCTGATAAGAACATATTGTTGTGATTTGGTGAAACTTTCCCCTTCAAAATTATGCTCAATGAGGAACATAAATAGTGCATTTCACTGTTAATTTCTGAGAGTACTAAACTAAACTACCCCCCCCCCTCTTTTTCTTTACTATTAGTTTTCTTTTCCTTTGTCGTTGCAAGGATCAGGATCAAGAATAAGAAAAAAGAGGATACAAGATGAAGAATTAGTTTAGTTATTAGTTTAGGATCTTTCTTTTATCCTATTTGTAATCTTTTGTTTTATTTATTTGCAATTTCCTTTTCTATTTAGATCATTGTATAAACAATGTAATTTATTGTTGATGGGTAATAAAGATTATTTTTCTTTGTGTTATTATTCTTATATTTCATTTTTTACTTTGGATAATGAAATTAATAGTGTAATATTGTATGATATTAATAAAGTTACATTTTCTATATTAATCTTACTGTAATATTCTTTTCTATTTGAATAACTATAAATACATTTTAATACTTGTTCCAATTACTTTATTATCATCTATTTATTATAATATCATATTACTTTATTCAAGAATTTCCATTCCATTTCCCCTAAATATTTAAATATTCCATAATTCAATTTGTGAATTTTCTAAATTTATTTGAATTCAAATACATGTTTGAATAACTTTCCCTAAAAACAAAGAATTCTACAAAGGTCATGTCGAAATCTATCGCACTTTCTCTGATGTTCCCATCAGTACAAGAGAGACCTCGATCACTTTGTAGCCCTTTAGCTTTGCGCGAAAATTTCCTGGATTTTCTTATACATGAATACAATGCATACACATGTGTCTTCTCTAATTCTAGGTGCTAATCCTGGGATATTACAATGACGAATCTGGCGGTCGGTGACGAGTACCTAACGCGGGTCTTGCGGCAACGATAACGGCAGACTAGCAGAGAGACTAGACATATCGGAAATTGGATCGTAAGCACATGTGATGGGTTATGGGTAACACGTGATATTGCAAGTTTTTATGGTGACATTCATGGTCGACGCCGCCCGCCTGAATTGTGCTTGGCGCTCATTGTTGACTGCCGCGTTGGGTACGGTGGCATGCCACCTCGTTGTGTGGTTTTTGGGCTCCAGTCGCCGCTGCACACTAGATTGCGTAGTCCTCGCTGGCCTCCTCTTTATGTGGGAATCCGGCTCTCCACCGCCACTGCAATCTGGCATTGTCTAATCGCCGCCGTTGCATTGGCTTGTCTATCTAGGAAGGAGCAAATTGGCATAGAAGCGATTTTATGGTAAAGATACACCCAATCGGTGTCTAAGACGTCGTGTTAGTGCAAATTAGCCATGTCTATTATAATAGTGTGCCTATGATTTTTTTTTTTTTTTGACCTGGTGTGCCTATGATTTGGATTAAAGGGATAGAGACGTACGTACTGAATGCACGAATACATAAATCACCCGGATACATAAGATATGTGCCAGCAGGTCACAGTGTATATCTTAACAAACGAACCAACTAACTGATCTTAGATCACGTAACAAACTAACTAACTGTAGCATTTTTCTATGCATGCGAGTTGAAAGAGCGGAATTTGCTCGGTGTGCAAAATGATTAGTTGTACTAGTGACATTTTTTCAGTAATATTATTAAAATATGACATCTTCGTTTTTCTTTTAATAGTAAAAATAATTAGAGTGCTTGGCCAGGTTATGCGCTTCAAAGTTGACGTCTCACTTGATTTGTTTTTATCAAGCCAAACGAAGCCATTTTTCTAAGCCTTGTACGGCCACCCCAAGCTGCAGCGTGAGTGGTGGGGCCCTGTTTGTCAAAATGGGCCAGCCACGCTGCTACGCGGAGGTGCTTGGTGCACGAAATGGTCGTCATCTCCCCTTCCTAGGTAAGGCCCGTGCCTGCTTTCAGCCCAGTATCAATCGCGTTGTGTCTCTCTCTCAACCCACACGCGGCGGCAGAACTCTGCCAGCAATGGAGGCGCGGCAACGCGAGGCGCCAGCAGCGGCGGCGTCGAAGGTGCTTTGGGGGCACGAGCACCTCCCGCTGCTGACCCGCGCGCGGTCCAAGGACTCGGTGGAGTACATCCTGCAGGCGCTCTGGCGCACCCGCCGCACCGGCCTCGACGCCGCCGACCGCGCCGTCGTCCGCGACATCCTCCAGATCTCCACCGACTCGGAGCTCGACCCCGTACGTACCTCCTCGATTTCTGCCGCTTCCCCTTCCGCGCCGCTGCTCGCGCCAAGCTGCGGCGGTCTGGATTCGCCGGCTCCATCTGCTGATGCTCCTCTCGCTCGCAGCTGTTGGTGTGCCTCAGGATACTGATCCGCAGGTGTGTCCACGAAGACATAGCAAAGGACGACATCGCGAAGCTTTTCCCTCGGGAGGTTTTGCCCGAGCTGCAAAGGTTGCTCAAGCTGCTTCTGCAGAAGTTTCAGCCGGAGTGGCGAGATGACACCTTAAAAGATCAGGTACTGGAGCAGCAACGTATGGCTGCCTTAATTTTTCATCCGAAAACTATGTAATTTCTACTAGAAGATTTCTGTAGTCTCTTAGTTTCACAAGTATCAATCGAGCAGTTCAGTACTTCGGCCAGTGGAATAGTGTTTGTGTAGTGATATCAGCATAAATCCTCCTTATCATCTGAAGGATTTGTGTCTCAGTTTACCGCAATGCGTTGTTTTGTAGGCATCCGCGACAAATTTGGAAACGACGAAAGGCCATTTGAGTACAAATCAAGACGGATCAGAGCAACCAGCTATTACAGAGGTAGTTAGAAACAATTGGTAGCATGTGCATTTGCACAAATACCTTGCAGTTTTGCTGGAAATTAGTTGATAAGTGATATGCTTATCATCCTATCGTATGTGAGAGAAGTGTTCATTGATTGGTTTTGGAAGCTTTCTATTTGGATTATCTTTTCATTACGTTTTGGTTACAGTGAGAGGTATCTTTGATGAAAGACTAACCGTGTGGGATCATCATCTTCCCTGCAGCTTCATTGTGGTACATCATCAGCAAAGGTGTCGTCTGAATCTGGAGAGAGAGAAGGGAAGCTCTGTTTAGCTAAGGATTCTTTAGACAAAATGCTGAAGGATGTATACCCAATCATGGGCCAAGCGTCAAATGCTGTGAGTAATGGTTCTTCATACGTATGCAGAGAGTTGACTGATTTCCTTTCCCTTTTGCAATTCCACATTTTTATAGTAATTAATTTCAGATATTTCTCATTATTTTTTGCAGGATAATGCCAATGGGTATGGAGTAGCAGCAAAAGGCACTTAGAAAATTACCATTTGTATCCTTTTTAGATCTAAGGAGATTTTAGCAGCAAAGCACCTGAGAAATGTATAATGGTGGATGTGTTACGTTTATATGTTGAGGCATGTGTAAGCTGAAGAATATATTTACGTAGATGTTTAGCTTAGGTGACTCTCGCTGGTAGTATCAGTGCTACTTTGTCTTTGCACGGATATCCCTCTTCATATCTCTGCGTTTGGGTGGCACAAGGTATAGCCAAATGTAGTTCTATATTTGCTTTCTTTTAGTTTCCTAAATTGTGGAGGTGGTTTCAAATTAGAGAAAACTAAGAACAAGAGCAAGAGTTTCATGTTGAGGCACAGGTGTAAGCTGAAAAATGTATTTACATAGATGTTTAGCTTAGGTGACTCACTGGTAGTATCAGTGCTACTTTATCGTTGCAAAGATGAGGGAGATATCCCTCTTCCCAGTACCCTATGTTGCGGAGGTGGTTCTGAAATGGAGAAACCAGGAATCAGATTGTGAGGGTAGTTTCATATTTGCTTTCTGTGTTATTTTAACCCAATGGCAGGTCTCACTTTATAAATATTTGGAACCACTAGTGGACCTTTTGCTATATTTCACACCTAAGGCAAATTCACCTTTGTGTCAGATTTGGCAATGGGAACTTGTGTTTTAACGAGAAATTGTGTCGACACCTGCTATGTTCTTCTGCCTTTCAGTCTGCTCCTTAGAGTTGATGACAACAAGCAAGTGTACTGACATGCTATTAAATGATCCTATCTGCTGTTAAATAACCCTATCGGGAGTACTGAATAACTAGGGCCACTAACCTCAACAATTCTCCATCGAACAAAAAAGACAGCCGACACTTTGTTAAAGCATTTTATTAATATCTCCACTTTTAAAGCATACGTCATGGTGAACTTCATATCAGATCATCTGGCACAAGCAGGAGTATTTGTAACACTGATATGGTTACAGAAAAAAAGTTCGGACCAGCAGCACGACTCAAACATAGTTCCGTGGCAGTCTAAATGAAAATTAGAGAAAGTAAGCTCCAGTGGCTTATTATTTCTTAGACTATCATGGAGGCGTAAGGAC
Source organism: Avena sativa (assembly GCA_916181665.1). NCBI lineage: Eukaryota > Viridiplantae > Streptophyta > Magnoliopsida > Poales > Poaceae > Avena > Avena sativa. Next base: position 141,625,735 of record OV702285.1, on the reverse strand, counting down.
CAGCATGTTGCGTGTTCTAGACACAGCAACATACTTCTTTCACATTTTGGATCTTGAATTTTGTATTTTGATCCGGTGCCAAGATGTATTGAGGATTCCTCTGAGGTTCCATATGTCCTCCACTTTTTCCGGTTGAATATTTGCGGCTGAGTCCACCTGTTGTCCACAAGATGCATTTTCAGGCTTAGTTACTTGAGCAACAAAAGGAGAAAAGTACTGGATCCAGTACTGAGTTTCACTTACCGCCTTAGCTACTATCTCGGCATTTGCTGGTACGTCCAACGTAGCCTCAAAGAGAACCCATGCCCACTTGTCACTTTGAGGTCCATCAGAGATGTATGGAACACTGCTTTTCTGATATCTATGAGCCTCAACCCATGTTTTACCTCCATCGACAGATATATCTACTCTCTCAATGCCACGACCACCACCTGAGACTGCATATCCAGCAATTCTAGCCTGCGTCGAACAAGCACATCAGTGTGTACATCTCATCAAAATTTACTGACGCTACCTATGCAAAATGCAGTCTCAGCATACACATCCCTTTCTAAAATGGAAGTGATACTAACCTTTCCTTCCTTGATAACATCCACATCCTCCAGGGTGCAAATAGCAGACTGCATGGTCGATCCAAAAACAAGTGAAGATAATAAGATACCCCAAAACTTAATGTAACACATAAGCTAAACAAAGTTTAGGAGAATTAAGTGCTTTAATGCTCAATAGGTGCATCTGCAGTAAACAAATAAACTAAAAAACAGAACAAATTCATGGTAAATTAACTTTTACAGGAATACAAGCTCCACTAATCAGAAAAGGACATCTAAGACAGGAACAGCATCCTGTTGCACAATTTTAGAGCTTAATTAAAAGATTCTTGCATCCAGGGTGGATACCAAGATCACATTCTGAGCAGATGATTTAATTTCAGGCCTTCTAATTGCCAATCAAGCAGGCAAACCATTTAATTTAAAATAAGATGGTTAATACTTGCTAGAAGAGTTCAGTAGAAAACCACATCAATCTTTGTGTTTTAATATTCATTAATATATCAGCATTCTATAAATAACCTTCTCTCGAAAATTCAGCACAAAGATTGATCTTAATATCTTCAAGAATTAATTTCAAATCCACTGCCAGCTGCAAATTCTGTAGTAAATCAAAAGTGCGAACCAATATGGTGGTGCATGTTTGAAATATTCTCGTTACTATAAATTATGAAGATAAATTGCAAAAAAAACAACAACTTGAAACTGATCTTTTTTGTAGTGCTAATCTAATGTGAACAACTGAGCAATGGCATGATATATTGCATGTCTTCTAGTATTGTTGAGGACTAAGACTAACCCTAAGTAATACAAAGTAAGGAAAATGAACCCACCAAGAATAAGGCATGATATGTGTCATCCTATGTTACCAATCTAATCCAAGTGTGATTGATTCAAAAGAAAAGATTAACATGGAAGAATTACTAGTACAGTATATACCTGTACAGGAAAATCCATTTGTGGTCTTCTAGTCGACCAATCAGTATTGTCCCAGTCTACGGTAGGTGGAAACATCTTGTAATCTTTTTGCATAAAAAAACCCTGGTTGAGAACAGAGGTCAGTATTTTTTTCCCCAGAGTACATGATGAAGAGATACTGCATTTAAATTTCAGCAAACCTGACATTCTTCCTTGATTATGCTGATGCTGTCCAGCCATTTTACAGAACGTGCGCCTATGACACCAGGTACGACAACACGGAGTGGGTATCCATGGTCACGGTTGATGATCTATTCATGGTAAATCACAATGGGTAAAGTACTGTATGTATCAACATTAGAACCATGACAGCAGGAAATGTAGCAAAAAAACAAGGTTGCATCTAAACCCGACGAAAGAATTATTGATAAGTAAATATTCCATATTCACAATCTGGTGTAGCAGTGCTAAACAGCTACAGTACCACACTGAAGTCAATGCAAAAATAAGGTTATGGTGGATATTTATGTGCAGTAAAAGATGCTTCAGGTGTTGTTTGTGCACTCATCATTCTGCATTAGGCGTAAAGCCCTATATAAACGTAATAAATTATTGTGATTGAGAAAATGCCATACATTGTTATGATGTCACACTATGCAGTACTATCACTCTGTTTCATCAAAATCAGCTTCAAAGAAACATATGCATTAGGGAATAATGAAGTACTAACAAAAAATACGGTAGCATCAAATAAAAAAGAGAGAAAGAAGTGAAAACTAGGATAGAAGCAATCAGAAAAAATGAATGTAAAAATAGTCCAAACCCCATAAGGAACGTTATATCAATTCAGCTTTCAACTTTTAACGGAAAAAAACAATGCTTAGTCACCTCTCCGTTCATTTCATATGCAAGCAAGACATCAGCATCAGGATCTGTAGCCTGCTTTAATGGAATTGATGCCTTATAGGGACCACCTTTCTCCTCCTGAAATACGAACACCTCGAGATTTGTGAGGTAGGCTAAAAGGATTGCTGCCGGTTGATGGAAACAGGGATACTCACTTTACACCTGTCAACACTGACAAACTCAACATGTTTGCCTCCTAAAGCTGTAACGGAACTGAGTTTAGGTATTCCAACTAGTTCAAGGACATCAGATAGTTTTGCTCCTCCCCAAGTTGCTGAAATAGTACAAAGGATAAAACTATTGTAGACCAAAAAAAGTTGAAAGAGAACAAAATTGTAGCCTCTTTATACAATAAAATTTGATGAAGGCAAATCAGCTCCATTTAGTACTTTATGTGTCATATAATAATAAAATAGGATATTGTTCTTAATTCAATAGATGAAACAAAGGTAAACAGAAATGGTCTATAAAATTAAGCTTTCATATTTTTCTGGAGCGAATAAGCTTTCAGACTTAAAGTAGAAATCTAATTATAGGGCTAGTTCGGAACAGCTATAAGCCTATACTTGTAAATTTCCACCACTTCTTCTAGTATGCTAAATATATTAATGCAGTAATATTATCAGCATGCCTAGATCTCAAAGTGCAAATTCTTCTGGGTGTTCGATCCGATGGCCAGAAACACATAGGTCGTGAGAGAGCCTCCTCTTGTCCCAGTTATAATATCCCTAATGGGTACATCAGATTGCATTTCTATAATCTTGAGATAAAATAAACCATTACATTCTGGACATGAAATTTTTACAATAATTCACGACTTACCATTTCCAAGAGCAGATACGTCCCATCCAACACCTCTCACTTTTCGTACCTTACTCATTGCAGTCCTCTTATTGCCTGCGCACTGTTATATATGTATTCTTAAATGACTATTGGCTAGCGCACTCATACTTTAGCCACTATAAGATATTAGAAAGATCAAAGGAAAAAAATAGAAGGCACTTGTCGCGAACCTGCAACGTTGCAGTGACATTGTACTTTGGAAGCAATCTGAATGTGAAGTTTAAGTTGATTATCTAATCAAAGATAAGAAATATTTGAGGTGCATGATAAGAGGCTAAAGATGTACATTACCTAATGTCGGCCATGGATAGCTGAATATGCTTGTTCACAAGGCCATTGATGGAAACACTGTATCTGTCAAACAGGTTATATGGAAACATAAGGGCTGGTCCTTCATTTTAAGGGTTTGCAGTAACAACAATATATGGGAGTCTGTAATTCCTTCTAAAAATGAAAACCTTGAGATATCATCGATTTTGGGGATTGGTCCATGATTCCTCTTGTAGAAGAAATCTACTGGGGTGATATAAGACGAAACCAGCGCAGACCGATGAGGCTCAGCATTAAATGGCTCCTGCATAACAATCTCATTGGGTCACTGCCATGATATTCATATGAAGATGCTGGAAGAAACATAGTACTGAAAAGGTAAATAAACTCCTCCATTTCTTATTCTTTCCTAAGGATTAGATAGTACTCATGTGCAATGGCTAACATGCAGAGTGCCGCAGTGGGTTTGACTACAAATTGACAATGCAACAACCTTGCTCCCAAAAATTTCCAAAAACATGGATAATCACGGATGCTTCATTTACCATGTTTTATCTCTTCAGTGTTAAGGTGTAGTCCCTGCTGCACATAATACTGAATTATTATAGAGCATCATAGTTGAATGAGGATAGTCATCTTCCAAGCGAACAGCCACGTCCGTGGACTAAACTTCATAAGTAAAACAGATTGCTCCGTTCATGTAACTTCTTGAGAAAATCGGGATCAGCTCTTGCTAAATGCCCCTCTACAACGGCACTGGCAGCGATCCTTGTAACGGAATCGAGCATAGAACAAGAAGCACATCGCCCGAATCCTAAACATGTCTGCCTTTTATCAGAACTGGGACGGGACGCCCTAAAATTATCTGCTCCCCACCCTCACCTCACTAAAATTCCGGGCCTAAGGCCTAAGCGCGCATGCTCAGTTTATTGCTCACGGCGCATATCGGCGGTCGGTCGGGCGGCATAAACAGCGACGCCCTCGATCCCCCGACGCGGCGGCGGAGCCCCGTAAATGAATCGATCAGACCAGGGCCGGAATCCGCAACATGCCAAACCCACACCACGCGACCGAACAGCATGGGGCAGGTACGAAGTGATGGAGGGGCGAACCTTGGAGTTGATCCTGAGGTCGGGGTGGCGCGGCGGCTCCTCCGCGTAGTCCGACGGCGCCGTGAGCCCCGGCATCTCTCTCTCTCTCTCTCTCCTCTCGCGCTTCGCCTTCGTCTGGTCACTGGCTGCTGTCTGTCTGTCTGTCTGTTTTCTCTGGCACGCACGCACACGCACCCGGGCCGTTTTGTTGCGGAAACAAAATTCAGGAGACGGCGACACCGAGAGGGGGGTGAAGGAGATCAGGAGAGCCGGCTTGGTGGTGGGTGTGCGATGAGTGGCCACTTGCGATGCGAGGCCGCCACTTGCGAGCCTAACATTTCACTGTGACATGACAGGTGGGCCCTCTCGGCTCTGAAAAACAGGGGGTGGCCCCTGGTTTTATTTCGTTGAAACAAAACCACACTGTTTAGCTCTGTGATTACATCGTCGATGGCTTGGTTTCATTTCCTCGACGATGCTTAGCGAACCAGGATTTGTTTGACTGGTCGCTTGTTAGTGGGAGTAGAAAGCTCTCGTTCCCAAAGAAAAAGAGAATCTGGTGGGAGTACAAGCGATCGCCAGAAGAGACAAAAACAATGACCGCCAGTAATCGAATGTTATGGACGTTTTGATAAGGTTATGGGCTTCAAAAGTGCAGTCATGGCGATGTGGTTCATGAGCAGAGAACACGCTGAGACGATATTCTCTTCTCTTGAGCAATTCTTAGAGCATCTGCACTCACATTTCCAGAACGCCGATCTCATGGCGAATTTTAGATCCGGACATCGAAACTTGGTCCAGTCACATTCTTAGTAAACTGTAAACTTTTAGATTTAGGCCAATTTTGGTCCGGACTTTCCTGGTCATTCCCAGGATCCTAGGAACGCCGGACGAAGTGAATTCGGCGGAAAAAACAGACGACATGTGAACCCGTCCAGTCAGTGACTGAAGCCGAGTCGTCGCTATCCTCCGGCGTCGAACCCTACGAAGGACCGCCGGGCAATAACTGCATGTACGTCGGCCCACGCATCGTCGTAATGCCACCGCCTCTTCGGCTCCCGCGACGGACCGCCGTTCACTAAGTTCCCGTTGTTTCCGCTTTTCCCTCCCACGCCGCTACACCCCTCTCGCCCTCGCCGGTCCCTTCGGCCTATATAATCCGGCGACATCGCCGGTGTCGTGGTGGTGTCACGACAGATGTCATGGGTAGGCTTAAGTTGGGGGTCTGGTCACTGGGGAGGGAGTGCACGGTCGAGCCATGCACGAAGAACAAGACGAACTCTCCACACTTAGAAATTTGATTGATACTTGATAATTACAAGTGCTCCTTGAGCTGTATGAACAAGTGTTCTGGGCACTAGTTCCCTACTTGGTCCAACCTTCTTCTATTACTGTTATGCCCTCTCTTATATAGGTAGCGCTAGCTAGCTTATACCCTTTGGGTTCTAGGGTTTACTGTTTGGATCTTGGTCCCTACAATGTGGGCCGGGTCATGGGCTTGCCCTAAGCCCAATGTCCCAGTCCACAAAGCTTGACAGCTAACGGTCTTCTGATACGTCGCCTCCTGTTCCTTTTGACGTCACGCAGTAACTTTGTACGTCAGCCCTTGCTTTGGGCGTCACCCGGCTCCTTTTGTGTCCCCCGGCGTCGTCCTTCTCTTTTGACCATGCTTTGCCATGGTCCCTCCTGAACCTTACTCGGAAAGGTGCCACGCGTCCTATATGACCCGAACCTTCCTCGGGAGACCCGGCTCGTTGGTTCCTGCAAGAATAACAACTTTTTCTTATACGGGCCGACATAGTTTTCATGTCGGCCGCACACAAGTCTCTCTCTCGGCCGTTCTTACTCGTCCTGGTTCTTTCTTTACTCAGAGCTTGCCCAGCTGTGCTGCGTTTTACCCCTCGTGACCCTACCGAGGACTGCGGTGACCCAGCATACCACTGCATGTGTAGTACACTATAGTCGTTGACATGACATCCACAGAACACCGTTCCGTAAATATCACATCCCTCGGAGTGGTACAACAGAAACATTGCGGGTCCATATTACAAAAGTACACATATTATTATTACAATACCGGAAGTTAAAGACTTCCAAAAGATCCAACTTACAAACCAAAATATAAAGTGTTCAGCGGAAATTTAAAAGTAGCAACTCCGACTAGGAGTGGGGCTCAACAGCTTATTCTATAGAGTTCATGCTGCTAGGCTCCGTTGGTGACTACTAACTAGACACTTAAGTGGACTCGTTCTCATCGACACCGTAACGAATCTCATAGTCCACGCCTTCAACTCCTCCGGATAGGCCAGGTTCCTCGTAGAACACGTCTTCTTGGCATTCAGCTGCATACATTGGCACGGAATCCTCAGAGTCTAAGCAAGGGATCAAAGAAAAGAATGAGTAACAGCGTTACCCAACAAGTTCATTATATGCAAGGTGGGAAGTTTGATGCTCTATCTACCACCTCGAATTATCAATCCTTGGCACTATGCAGTTTTTGTAAATCTTTCTTCAAAGATTGATTTTATTCTGAAAAACTATGACAATCAGCCTTCACAGGTTTACTAGAACTTTCATGGAGTTCCTTTCCTACTGCGTTCGTAGCTCCTTCCCGGAACAGGGAGTAACAAGTTACAGTTCTTACACTCTGCAGAGGTGCGTTTACTTTACCCATGAGAGATCAACTCCTTGTTGCACAACCGGGCGTACTTTCCCATCCACAATTCCATGATGTGGGGCCCAGTAGTTGGTCCAAGCCAATCACTGCCCCCTTCGCGACCCTGCATGCCTCCTTGGTGTACACCATGCCCACATAATGAATTACGGCAATGGTTTGTACAAACCGTTAGATGCCAGAACTATCGTGGGACGTTGAGGGTTCCCACCCATATGCTGCATATCCTCTACGAATTACCAATTAATATGCACGCTATGAGGATAACATCCACGACCTGCACATCCGGCTTCATGCGAGAGGAAGAAGATACAGCTGACTTCTCTGTCCCATTCCAACTCTCATGGCTAACGCGTAATATACGGCGCTAGAATCACTGATGTCAGGGGTTATTAAGTTCCTACTTGATCATTATTGTTGCAATTAGAACTCTAAGTTCTATTGCTCCATCATATCACCACTTAGGATGATATCTATAATTTCTTTATTTGGGAAAATAATATTTTCTTTCTTTTATAGCATATATGATAACACACAATTTGCAAATACTTTGATAAAGACTCTTCAAAGGATATGAGCAAGTGATGAACTTGCCTTGTGATGGCAAGGTAGTGAAGTCTGATGCTTGCACTGGATCTTGAGCTTCTAGTTCTACAAAAACATCATTATTGCCCGGTAAGGACAATATTTAAAGAAGCAAAATGATTATGCAAATAATGTAATGCATTATTTGAATTTGTATGCATTTATCCCAAAAAGTTTATTTTTGAGTAATAAAGGCTTATAAATATTATTTTTTTAATATTTAATAACATATATTGCATTATTCTATTTTATTTCCCTTTATTTGATTTTTATTGATTTAATAATTCCTTTAGGAATTATTAATTATACCTTAATTTTATTACTAACTATTTATTTAGTATTTTTTCAAAAATACTATAATATTATTAGATAATGAAGGTGATTTTTATTTATTTTTATCACCTTTCAATAATTTTGTAAAATTCCATATGGAATATTTAAATTACAAATTTCTTATAAAAATTTGAATATCTAAAATTTGATATCTTATTTTATTTGTATAGAATGGATTATTGTGAATCCAAAAATATTTTATTTATAATTTTTGGACTATTATTTTATTTCCTATAATTTTATTAACTTTAGGGGTATTTTGGTCTTTTCTTTTTATTAAAACAGGCCTGAGATTATTTCTGGGCTGGTTATTCTTATTGGGCCCTGTTGGCCCACTAGTACTAGATAAAAGAGCCACCCTGAAGGGTCTGGCCCAGCTCGGCCCATTCCTCACTATCTCTCTCTCTCTCGCGCGAGTTCATCTTCTCCTCCTCTGACCCGACCCTGTGGCCGGCGATGCCGCCACCGGCGATTCCCGCCGCCATCGGCCGTTCTGGTCGCCGCCGTAGTGTAGTAGGGGGTTGTCGACGACGCCTGTTTGTTTTATCCAATTGGATTCGAGCCTAGGGCTCACCTGCGATAGATCGATGCCGTCCCGAACCCTAGGGTTTGGGGACTTGCATGGATTCAAGTGCAGCTGTGGTCGTCGTGCGTTGTGGTGATGCTCTGCATCTCTAGGCGTGATCTGGGTCGCTGCCGTGGCGCCGTGCGGGTTGCAGCGCCCCCTCTGGGGTGCTCCCCGTGCCGCCATGGCCGTCGGCCCCTCTGCTTCCTCTTCTATCCTTCAGCGAGGACCTATGGTGAGTTTGATTCCCCTCTCCTGGTGCTCTCTGTGCTTGCTGATTTGATGCTAGATGTTAGCAGTGTCCTCTCTGGCTATAGTCTGATTTGGATTAGGATGATTCTTTTAGGGTTCCGTGATGTGCTGATTCATGTACTGGAGGAATTGGTTCAGTTTTAGATGGTCTGTACCCATACTGAATGCTTATTGGCCTGGGGCTTGTTGGTTGATCTAATGTATGGTGTTTCTGGTGGCTTACTTGATGATTTGATGCTTGGATTGCATCTGATTCAGATGATGTGGTTGTATGGGAACCATGCTTGGTAAAGCTAATGATCTTATAGATTTCCACTGTTTATTTGATTCATGGTCATGCTTATGATAAGATACAGCTGATGTCCTAGTGCTGTAAGCTTGGAAATTAGTATGTGGATTGAGATCCTCATGATCTCAAATAGTGGAGTGTATTATAGAAATATTCTAGTTATGATTCCTGTTTTTTTAACAGGAAAAATAATTAGTTAGTTGATTTTCTGAATCCAGGATGATTTACTGCTATTCCTGATTCATATTGAATTGTTCTTGTGACACCATCATGTATGGCACACAGATTTAATTCTAAATCATGGATTTGGTTAGTTTATGCTTGAGACAATCTTGGCTTTGAAAACTAGAGATGCTCATATTTGAATTCCCTATGACCAATGATGTTGGTATGAGGCTTAGGGATTCAAATCTTATCTAGTTGTTTCATCTAGATAGTCCTGGTAGTGGTACCAGCTATTCTTTATTGAATCATAGTTTGGAAAAATGATAGTGAGCTTGATCAATCTATGGATTCCAAAGATTTGTTTCTAAGGTGCTACTCTTCTTTTAGAGATGTGCCTAGAAATAAATCATAGGTATATGTATGATTGAATTGTAGAATATGATTTGACAACCAGAGCAAGGATGTTGCTCTGAGCTCTGGTTGGATTCTGGTGCTTTGCTGTTTGCCTTTAGATTTTCAGAAATCCCTATGATGGATTCACCCCACTTGGGTGTCTTTTGAGGGTTTGTTTTGTAAAACAACACATGCCTATCTCTAAATAAGATGATTAGATCATGTGAAGGTTTTATGAAACTCACCACAAAGGCTGATATTTGTGGAGTAAGTTGGTGATGATCTTGATCTGGTTTTTGCTGGACTCTTGTGCTTGATCTGGAGCTAGCCTGCTCCTCCTAGCTCCTGGGCTTGGCCTTGCTGTCCACCTTGTTCATCCTCCTCCTTATGTCACCATCCTGGTGATGTTTGGGTTAATCTGGTGGTTGGTTTGGCTGCTGTTCTTGGTTACTTGTTGTTTACCCAAGATGTGCTGTGGTGTGGTGTGGTGTGGTGTTGCACTGGGGTGCTTCCCCACGGCTGTGCTCTGGTTTTGTTTGATCTGGCTGTGCTTGTGCAGTTGACAACACACCCCTGCATGCTTGTGTGTGTGCAGCCTGTGTGTCTGCTATGCACATATAGATAGGTTCAGAAGATTTGATCTTACTGTTACCAATCTACTTTTACCTTGGCTGGTGAATTGATCCCTTTTGGCTGCCCTTTGCATTCTGGTTGTGAATTTATGAAAGATGAAATCTTTCATATTGGTGAAACTTGCCCCTCTTTAACATTTCTCAATGATGAGATTGTCAAGTGCACCTCACTGACATATCTGAGAGAAATACATATTAACACTAATCTTGTTTTATTTCTGTTTAATCCTTGTTTTGCAGGTTCAAAGATAAATATGAAGATTTAGTTTAGGTTTTAGATATAGGATAGTTAGTAGATGTCATTTTCTTAATCCTTTGTAATTTTTTTATAGTTCATGTAATCTTATTTTATTCCATTGCAATAAAGATTATGTTATTATTAGTAAAGAAGATTCTTATTCTTTATTCTATTGTATCTTGTTTATGTCTTTATAATATGAAAATGAATTTCATAATTTCTATTGTTTGAGATTTAAGTTATACTACCTATAACTTAATTAATTCAATATTCAAATCTTATATCTAAATCATTTAAATTATTAATCAAACACTTAAGTTTTTAAATTCAAACCCCTTTCAAAATACACATAATTCTTTTAAGATCACATCAAAGTTTATAACAATCCTACTTTAAGTCTAAACCTAATCTTAAAGTAAGAAAGAAACATTGATCACTTAAGCTTTTATTTGGCGAAAAAATTTACCCACTTTTTCACAAATAGATTCATGAAACAATACATAATCCTAAATCTACCCTTCGTTAGGTTCCTATTTGCTGGGATGTTACAGTTATCCCCCTGACATTTGTCCCCGAAGCTGGTGAGGTCTAGCAGTTCAAGCTGTTAGGCGTCTCCAGGTTCCTTTTATGTGATTGGAACTTAATTTTTGTCCTTATTTGTCGCAATCTTGCACCTTGCCGAGTCTGTCTGACAGTTTTAGGATCCACTCTTTGACTTTTTGGCTCATTTTTGCCTCGTGACGAGTTACTTTGGCCAATTCCGGGTCATTTTCGGCGTGTTCAAGTCACTGACAGCTAGTAATCATGATTACTTGCCTCAAATTTTGTTCCAAGATCTAGCTGCACAATGACGGCTGCGCAGTTATTCCCCGTCACTATGGCAGTCCCATCGGCCTGCGCCCCTTGTCCTTCTTTTCGTGACGTGGCACGGGATTTTTCGTGTATTGTTTCCACGTGGCGCCCGCTGATTGGCTTACTCGGCTGGGTACACGAACACACGCTGGCCGCATGGCACAGAGGGATCCCACGATTGGGTTTTTTACTGCCCTTAAGTAGGGGTGAGGGGGTTACCTCTTCCCCCACACCCGTTCAGTTTTCCCCATGCCTCTTCTTCTTCCTTGCGCCTGCAAAATCAAACCTCCACCTTTGCGGTTTTTCCTTCCTTTTGTTCTTGCCCTACAATTGCTCCACTTCTCTTTCCATTCCACCACGGGTCCCTGTTCTTCCGAACCTCTTCCAACGGAGGAGGAGACTGAATCTGCGAGGATCATGGACGCACGCGATGGTGCTGATGGTGCCGAGGAGCAGGAGGTTCCCGCCGACAAGTGCGACGGCTGGGAGGGCTCAGAGGTCTCCACCGAGGAGGTGGAATGGCTCCGCTCCACCAGGCGCATCCCGCTACAAGTGGATTGCCGTCTTCCTGCCGGTGATATCTCTCCTAAACCCGATGGCAATGAGCGGGTGGTCTTCCTTTCTCACTTTGATCAGGGTTTCGCTCTTCCAGTGAGCACCTTCTTTTCCTCGTTTCTTTCCACTTTCCATCTGCAGACCCATCATCTTCCTGCCAATGCGATTGGCTCCCTCTCTTGCTTCATTTCCTCTTGTGAGGCCTACCTCAAGATTTGGCCTACAGTTCTTCCGTGGGCCAAATATTCTAGCTTTAAGGTTCAAGTTGTTCCCCATCCTGGTGCTCCTCGATCCGAGAAGAGGACGACTCGATGCGGTGCCGCTAGCATCACGCCCAGGAGAGACTCCATATTTCCTCGAGTTACTGGTATTGATTCTTGCAGGAAATGGCATAGGACTTTCTTCTATGTCAAAAACAGCGGGTCTACCAATAACATCCGGCTCCCCCTTTCTCGGACGAGGTCCCGAACAATAAGTTCTGGCAGCTTGACCCACGTGACCAAGACACTGCAGTGAACGAGGCCAAAGTGATCTTGGAAAGGTTGTTGTCGCCGGATGAGCATTTTCATCTCACCGAGAGGGACCTCATGTGCACCTTCGTCTCACGCCGGGTAAGCCCTATCCAAGCTAGGGGCCACAAGATGTGCTTCATGAGTGGATCCCATGATCCCACTCGGCACTCTACTAAGGAGCTCACCCATGACTCCATTGCTCGCCGAGTAAGCTCAATCTTTAAATTGAACTTGGCGGTTATTGGGCTTGGAGTTGCCCTCCGTTTAGCCGGGTCAAGCCTGTCCCCTGGATAAGTTTTCCGAGTCGTTTTCCTTGTCGAGTCAGCTTTAGCTTTTTTGCCACTCTCAGTCTAGTTTTCATTACTCATTCTGTTTGTCTCTCACAGAACCTTGTTCACCAGGTTGATGAGAGTACTGTCCCTCCTCGCGGTTATAACAAGGATCACTCTGACTCCGACGAAGTCGAGTTCGACCTGGAGTGCTTCATGCCCATCCCGCATGCAGTTGCTGCTTCAGCTTCGGGTAAGAGTCAATCTCGCAACCCCTTACAAGATTGGTCGGACGATGATGAGGATGATGATTGTACGATTTTGGAGGTACATGCCTTGTGACCTTAGCCTCCTAATTTATCCGAGTAATCCTGTTATTTACTTATGCAGCTGGCCAGGTACATGACACTCCTCCTCTCGCCATGGGTGGAGTCGGCAAGATACCCGTCGCGAAGCCGAAGCGACGCGGAGCCTCCTCCAGCACTCAACCGGCAAAGAAGATCAAGCCCACTCCCGCTGCTCCTACTGCTGCCACTCTGGCCGAGACTCTCCAAGCCACTGGGCGCCGAGTCACACGCCGAGTGACGCATGACCCGGTTGTCACCGGGTAAGCTTTCATCCTCTGCTTACATTATATTTTTCCCTTCTCATGCATCGCAACTGTTTTCTTATGCGTGTCTTGCTATTTTTTAGTGTTGCCCCTCTGTCGGCTAACCAGGCTGCTTCTAGCATTGCCTCGCCGCTAAGGCCTGCACCCGGTCCAACTGACTCTACGGTGTGGAGCCCCGTCTGAGTCAAGGCTCCCACTGTTGAGGCTCACGCTTCTCAGTGTCAGTCAGACCCGGTGGCGCACCCGGCGAAGGAGACTCGGCCCAGCACCTCTGGCGCTGGTCAGGAACAACTTCCTGATCTTGGTGCCAGTGATACCGGCGCCGAGAAACCCTCCGCCACCAGTTCCTCTGGCATCAGCCCTCAAGCTGGTGCGAATGAACAACTTCCTGATCTTGGAGCCAGCAAAACTGTTGAGCCCAGTCAGCCGACTCCACCTTCTTCTGCGAACCCTCCTGCTCGCTCTCTTCTTCTGTCAAAGAGCAAGACCCAACCTAAGGCTTCTGGTTCGGCTCGCTCTTCATCCGGAAAGATCACCTCTACCAAGCAAACAACGTTGGTTTGCACTACGGGTACTACTCCTCAGATCCGGCCTCCAACATTGGCAACAATGCTTGCTTCACCGGGTAAACCGGGCGAGTCCGCAGCTGCCGGGTCAGGTGATGGCTCTAAGGCTGTTGCCGTTCATACTAGTGTTGCTGCCACCGGTGCCAATGTAGGAACTACCCTAAAAATGGGTCAAGTTCTTACTCGGACGCTCAGCGGGAAAGGCCTTGGTTCGACTGAGCCTTATGCTTTGGCGTGGAATGCAGCTGGCGAGCAAGAGATCAGCACCCGCGTTGGCAAAAAACTGAAGCTAGGCCCCAAGGCCGTCTCTGACATGACCCAGCAAGCCATCACCTTAATGGCCCGCGCCGATGAAGTGAATGAGGTAAATAATCTTTTTACTCTTTCACGTCAATGAGTATCTGTATTATACACATCACCTAGTCCCCGAGGTTACTGCCGAGTGAGGAACTTATTCGGCTGTAAGCTCTTAGTCATAATTTAGCCTTTTATTTCCTTATGCCAAGTTCGCGTGATAGACTTTTGATCCCTAGTCCCCGAGGTTACTGCCGAATGAGAAACTTATTTGGCTGTAAGCTCTCAGTCATAATTTAGCCTTTTATTTCACATGTTAGACATTCAATCCCTAGTCCTCGAGGTTACTGCCGAATGAGAGACTTATTCGGCTATAAGCTCTCAGATAGGAGTTGTTCTTTATATTTCTGGAAACTTTATTTCTCCATTTATTTACTATCTTTTCCCCTTTGCAGCTCACACATAATGATCTCACCAAGGTGCATCAAGCTCTCCTTCTGGAGCATCGCAAGCTCGAACTTGCGTATGAAAAGCTGCAGACTGACACCCAAGGCCAATGTGGCTTTCTCACCCGCCCTATCTTTATTCGGCGTATCTTCCTTTGGTTCATTTTCTTAGTCTTTCGCACTCTTTTCCCACAGCCTCTGCTCAGTCCACCATCGAGAAGCTCCACTCGCAGATCAGCAATGCGGAGAGTAAGTTTCTTGCCTTCCTTCACGTCATTTTCTTGCCTTATTAATCTTGGTAGTTCAAGATATTTCTGTCGGTGCTGACGGGTGACTTATTCCGAATAAGCAGAGAAGCACCAATCCGAACTCTAAAAGGAGCGATACGAGTTGACTCGGCTGAAGAAGCTGATGGCCGACATGGAGCAGAAACACTTGGCCGAGGTGAAGGGGTTGAAAGAGGAGCTTGCCGAGAAAGACGACCAACAGGCCGCCAGCGCCGAGAAGACCAAGAGGCTGCTCGACGAGGCCGAGTCATCGGTTGAGTCGGCGAACCTGAACCTCGACGCCCTCCAAGCCAAGGCCAAGATTTGGCAGAGCAAGCTCGGCGCTATCAACTCCTTTCTCGGTAGTGAGTTCTTACTCTTTTTGCACTGTACTGTTCGCTCTGGACTTTTTCCATCTATTTTTGTTATTTTGCTAACTTTCTCTTTTGCTCGCAGAGAATTTTCCTAAGGCCAACATGTTTGCCATTCGGGCCATGAAGAAAGTGAGAGCCGAATCTGGCGCTCCCGCTGATGGCGAGGTGACCATGGACGAGCATCTCGAAGCAGTGTTAGAGCGGGTCAAGACCCTCAAGTCTTGCGGCGTGGACTTGCTCAAATCGGCTATTCATGCGTTTCGCATGCTCTGGCCGGATGAGGATGCATATGAACTCATCGAGCCCCTCGTTGAGAGATTGCTCCTCACTGAGGACAGGGTGGATCAGTGGCGTGAGTCAGCCGACCGAGCTGCAGCAAACAAGGCCCTCTCCTTTGTGCTTTCATGGTACGAGGACATCAATCTTGATGTTCTTTCTTGCATAAGGGGAGACGGCAAGTGGATGAATGACCCAGAGCTGATCAAGAGATGCCAGGAGCGAGCCTACGCAATGATCGAGTACACCATGGTACACGCTTGGTGCGACGGGCCCAGCTTCCTCAACCTCGGCGACCCACTTGTCGAAGTTGCTGATGAAGAGGGTGCCGACAGCGAGGCCACCGAGTCAGATGGTCCCGATGACTCGTCTATTGATGCCCCTGACTCGGCAGACGCTCCAAGCGACGCTCCTAGGTCCAAGGCTGCTCCTCCGAGTCCTGCTGCTTCTTAGACTGAATAGAACAAGTACTTGAACTTTTGATGAGATTCCCGGTATGCCGGGTACACATGTAATATACTTTGCACTTAAGTTTGATTATGTGCCTTTTGATAAGGCTTTATATGTTTTCTTTATGCTCTGAGTGTGAATCATTCAAGGGAAAGTCCTCGAGTTTCATTTTGCCGTTTCACCTTTCCTCGACTTCATGTCTACCTTTTTTAGTGTTCGACATTAGAGTCTCAAAGTACTAAGGATATGGTTAGCGGGTATGAAACTTGGATCACTTGGCCAAGGACCATTCAACACACAATACAACATGACCTGCAGTGGGTTAGGCAAAGACACAGGGTCGACTCACGTTTCTCCTTGTACTTATTTGGCGTTCATGTTTACTCGTCATGTATCCTTTCCTCTTGCTTCCATGAAGCCGCGTTTTTGGAAAATAGCATAGTTAAAGAGTTGATTCTTTCCGAGTAAACACTACTTGTTCCGAGATAAGCTTTGGGTGTCATGCCAGCCGACATAAAATAATTGAAATGGAAAACATAAGGGGCAGTCCCCGAGTTAGTTTTTCAAGTCATACCATTTTATTATTAGCACATAGTCGGCACAAGTGTCCGACGTATGAGAGTTCGAGTGATACATGCATTGCTTCTCCTAAGTATAAAAGGGACGAAGCAATGCCACATTCCATGGCCTTTTGGTCTCATCTCTTGATCTGTCCGCCTTGTTCTTTTGTGCTTCACGAGCATCTATGAGATAATAGGAATCATTGTGCAATGCTTTGATTACAATGAATGGACCTTCCCATGGGGGTGATAATTTATGCATTCCTGTTGTGCGCTGCACTAGCCTTAGCACCATATCCCCTTCTCGAAAAACACGAGGTTGAACTTTCCGGCTATGGTAGCGTCGGAGATTTTGCTCATATATAGCGGATCTGGACAATGCGAGTTCCCTTGCTTCTTCGAGTAAGTCAACTCCATCTTCTCGAGCCTCTTTCACCTCGGCTTCCGAGTATTGACTTATCCTTGGCGAGTCATACTCTATGTCGGCAGGCAAAACTGCTTCTGCCCCGTACACAAGGAAAAAACGGCGTATAGCCTGTTGACCGATTCAGAGTTGTTCTTAAACTCCATAACACTGAGGGAAGTTCTTCTATCCAGCAACCAGGTGATCTCTAGAGTGGTTCCATTAATCCGGGTTTTATCCCTGATAGAACTAAGCCATTAGCTTGTTCAACTTGTCCATTTGATTCTGGATGAGCGACTGATGCTACAACGAGTCTTATTCGGTTCTTTCCGCAAAAACGAGCAAAAGCTCCTTCAGCAAAGTTTATGCCGTTATCTGTGATTACACTATGTGGGTAACCATATCTTAGGATTATGTCCCTTAAGAAGGTGATAACTGTTTTACCGTCCAATTTTTGGATGGGTTTCACTTCTATCCATTTGGTGAACTTATCAATCATTACCAAGATATGAGTCATTCCTTCCCTTGCTGGTTTGAATGGCCCTACCATATCTAGACACCATACTGCAAATGGACAAGTGATTGGTATAGTCTTAACTCGGACGCTGGTAAATGTGACTTGGATGCATAATGTTGGCAACCACTGCATTTTCCGACTAACTCTTGTGCCTGTGCCAATTTGATTGGCGAATAAAATCCATGTCGGAACGCCTTGGCCACCAATTCTCTTGATGAAGCATGGTGCCCACATTCCCCTTGATGAATATCCAACAAAATTGCCTGGCCTTTCTCTGAGCTGATGCAACGCTACAGTACACTCGTCACACTTCTCTTGTACAGTTCCTTGTTGATTATAGTGTATGCCTTTGCTCTCCTTTCTGTTTACCTTGCCAATATCTCATCACTCGGCAAGGTTCTATCTTTCAAGTAGTTGAATATTGGCTGTGCCCATGTTGGTATTAGCGGCTCTGGGTCTGCTTCACCGTCAATTTCCATTGGGTCCGCCGACATATGTTCTGCCGACATGACCTGAGGAGTCCCCGAGTGTGATTCGGCAACCCCTGTCGTGAGCGGGTTAGTCCCCGAGTGAGTCGAAACTGCCCCTGAGTCAATGTCCATTGGCACAACGTCTGATTATTGTGTTGCCGGGATAAATATTGATTCGGACTCTGGTGATGGCTTGATCGATGGTTTTCTGAGATGTTCCAATACTACTCCTGGTGGTATTGCTTGCCGAGATGAACCTAGTTTGGATAGTACATCTGCCGCCTCATTTTCTGCTCTTGGGACATGGTGGAATTCACACCCGTCAAAGTATCCCGAAACTTGTTGGACATGGAAATGATATAATGCCATGTTTGCGTCCAGCGCATCCCAATTTCCAAACACTTGCTGAATTACCAAATCCGAATCACCAAAACACATGATCCTTTTGATGCCAATCTCTTTGGCCACTTTAATGCCGTGGACCAGTGCTTCATACTCGGCAACGTTATTGGGAGCAGCAAAATGGATTTTTAGTACATACTTGAGTTGATCCCTCTTTGGTGATGTGAGCACTATCCCGGTGCCCAGATCCATTTTCGTCTTAGACCCGTCAAAATGCATTTTCCAGTAGTTCGGGGCTGGCAGTGGTGGTTCATACTGCATTTCCATCCAATCCACGAAGAAGTCTGCAACGTCTTGAGATTTAATTGCATCTCGCCTATCATATTGTGGAGTATATGGTGCTAGCTCTATGGTCCACTTTGCGACTCGGACACTGGCGTCTTTGCTGCCTAATATATCCGAGATAGGTGCCACACATATTACCCGGATTGGGTGTTCTTAAAAGTAATTTTTCAGCTTCTTTGCTGCCATATATACCACATATGTCATTTTCTGATAATGCGGGTAATTCTGTTTTGACACAAAGAGCACTCCGCTCAAGTAATAAACTGGTATTTGGACTGATTTTCCCTCTTCTTCGCGTTCAACCGCTATTACTGCACTTACAAATCTGTTGGTTGCAGCGACATAGAGCAACATTGGCTCTTTGGACAGTGGTGACGCTAATATTGGTGTTGTTGCCAACATTTTCTTTAATTCATGGAAAGCGCTATCAGCTTGCTGTGTCCATGTGAATTTGTCTGATTTCTTCATTAGTTGATATAGTGGTAGGGCTTTTTCACCTAGCCGACTAATAAATCTGCTCAACGAGGCCAGGCACCCAGTGAACTTCTGGACATTGTTGAGGGTCTTTGGCAATTCCATTCTTTCGATGGCCCTGATCTTTGTCGGGTTAGCCTCGATTCCTCGGCTGGATACAAGAAATCCGAGTAACTTGCCAGCCAGGACACAAACGTACATTTTTCTGGGTGAAGTTTCATCCGAAATCTTCTTAAGTTTGCGAATGTTTGACACAGGTCCTCAATTAGAGTATGACTTTGCTTGGTTTTTATTACCACATCATCGACGTATACTTGAACATTTTTGTCCAGTTGATCTTGCAAGCATTTTTGCATGCATCTTTGATATGTTGCACCTGGATTTCTCAATCCGAATGGCATGGTGCGATAGCAATAAGCCCCGTACGGGGTGATAAAAGCTGTTTTCGTTTGATCATTCGAATTCAGTGGTATCTGATGGAATCTAGAATACGCGTCCACAAATGACAATAACTCACACCCAGCAGTAGAATCTATGACTTGGTCGATCTGTGGCACTGGAAATGGATCTTTTGGACACGCCTTATTGAGGTTCGTGTAATCAATACACATGCGCCATACCACTGCCACGTTCGGGTCATCTTTTTTACTTTTTGACCAAGACTGGATTTGATAACCAATTCGGGTGCAGTACTTCCATGATGAATCCAGCAGCTAAGAGCCTGTCAATCTCGACAGCTATTACTTTCCTCCTATCTTCGGCGAAGCGGCGGAGGGGTTGCTTCACCGGCTTGGCATCTGGCCTTACATGAAGAGAGTGCTCAGCCAGCTCCCTCAGAACTCCTTGCAAATCCTGTGTTGACCATGCAAAGATATCCCAATTCTCACGGAGGAAGCTGGTGAGCCCGCTTTCCTATTTGTCAGTGAGGCCAGCCCCAATGGTAACTGTACGCTCTGAGAAAGTCTCATCCACTTGTACCTTCTTAGTTTCTTTGGTAGCTTGAAATGATACATTGCCATGCGGGTTAGTGAGTGCCGGCATGGACATTTGTGCTGCTTTGGCCAATGCTGCCACCTCCAACATTTGATGCTTTTCCTGTGCTATAACCAGTGATTCGGCCAGTGAAGATCCGGCTGAGGCACAAGCAATGGACCTTTTGTAATCTCCTTCCACTGTAATCACTCCACATGGGCCTGGCAGCTTCATCTTCAAGTAAGCAATGTGAGGAGTAGCCATAAACTTTGCCATAGCTGGCCTGCCGAGTAAGGCATGATACGAGCTGACTAAATCAACCACCTCGAATTCTATAGCTTCAGTGCGACAATTCTCTCTGTTGCCGGATAAGACGTCGACCCAGATCTTGCCAATTGGCTCACAGGACAATCCCGACACGATACCGTGGAAAGTTGTCTTAGTCGGCTCCAGCATGTTCATGGTAATGCCTAACTTGAGCAGGGTATCCTTGTACATGATGTTGATGCTACTGCCATCATCGATCAGTACCTTTGAAAATTTCACATTGATATCCGGGCCCATGAACGTCGGATCTAAAACTAGAGAGTATCCTCCTGGGGTTGGCATGATCTTGGGATGATCCTTTATGCTCCAAGTTATTTCTTGCTCAGACCAATGCATGTACTTGGGAATTGCAGGCATTGTGGCATTCACCTCCATCATCCGTCGCTGCTGACTCTTTTTATCATTCGGCTCTGTGATGACGATGACATAGCTCTGGTGATGTTCTCTGTACTCATTCCTAGTACCGTGGCCTACATGGGCGTCGTCACCTCTTGGATTATGCACCTGGTGCACTGTTTCTCTTCTCTCTTGATTATGATACCCCGGATGCATGTTTTCGTATCTGTTATCTGTTCCCACAGCCTAAGTGTCGTGGTATTGCCGACGAGTACGCCATGGAGGGGTCCTCACAGTGCGTGTTTAGAGACGTGGGGGAAGGCGGACGGTTGACGGGTACGAGGTAACACAGCTTATCCAGGTTCAGATCCCACGACGGTGTCGGAATCCTACTCCTGCTATAAATCACTATAAGGGCAATACGCCGAGTTACAGGGATTGGTTCGCTGTGTGAGGTTGTATGAATCGATACTAAGTTGTCTATGAACGTGCCCTAAAGGCTCCCATAGGCCCGACTTATATAGTCGCCAGGTCCTAGGGTTACAGGGAAAAGTCCTAGCCGGACAGGTCACAAAGTCCTACACCATTTATTACTAGTCTTGTGTATCTTGCACTCCAAGGCTCCGGGTATGTTGGTGACTCCAACCATAGCCTTCCTTTATCCGGCATAGCCTCCCTTCTGGATCCATATAACTGGGCCGCCCAGCAGGCCATAGGCCATGCTACCAACTGTGGGCCACCCGGGTTATCCGGATAGGTGACATGCTATGAGGATACCCATATAGCATATCCCCAACAGTAGCCCCCGGAGAACTCCGAGATCTTGCGCCGTCTTGCCTCCTCGTGTGGAATGCTCCGTCAAGATAGATGTCAGCAAATCGTTAAGCAATATCTTGTAGTCCTCCCAAAGAACCCTGCAAGGCTTTCTCCGTCTTCAATATGCATTTAATCTTCCATCGTACTCTTCCGTAGCCGGACTGGATCCGTCCATGCCAGAATCTTCTGATGTGACGACTCATCTGCCTATGTTAGCTAGGACGATGTAGGCTTATGTCAACGACGCCTCGTAACTCACACATGCAGAGAACGCAATCATGTCCGATTTTCCCGCGCGAGCGATATGAACCGTTGGCGGCGATGGTTGGAGACGTGGCAAAATTTCCGCGCACGTTCACGAACACGTCGTCTACGCAGCAACCATCCGATCAGGCTGCACGAATCTTGACGCTGGAGACGATAAATAGTAACCGTGGTGGAATTTCCACTTTTTACCTTATTCTCTCCTCGCATCATCTTCTTCCTCCAGCGCGTGCCCCCTCGAGCTCCCCGCTCCTAACTCGCGAAAAAACACTAGCCTCCAATCCGCACCAGTCACATCCAACCTCGCTCCATGGCCAGCAGCAACACCTCTCCCTCCATGGCAGCATCGAGCGAAGCCGCGGCGAAGCCGGCGAGCTCCATTGTCGTGCCCCCAGAGGGCCTGGTCATCCCCGCATCGGTGGTGATCGAGTCCACCGGCGGCGACCTTAATCTGGCGGCGCTGGAGCCGTTGGAGGAGGAGCTAGATTCGCACAAGGGCGACTGGCGCGGCTCAGATATCACCGACCGTGACATCCAAGAGCTGATCGCCGAGGGCTACCTCCTTGCAACGGAGGGGCTCGCCTGGCGGGCGCCGCCGGCCGGCGAGGTGACACCTTCTCCCCAAGCCGGAGAAAAGGTGTACCTCAAAGCCCAACTGGTACGCGGCGTCTCCCTGCCCATCTCTAACTTCTTCCTCTCCGTCTTAAACCACTATAGAGTCCAGCCCCAGAATCTTTCTCCCAACAGTATCTTAGAGCTTAGCAACTACACAGCGCTCTACGAGGGTTACTTAGGGATAAAGCCTAGGTTAGACCTCTTTGTGTACTTCTTCACCGTCAAACGTGAAGCCGGAGCTAGCAAGGAAGAACTTAGGAACTGCGGCACCATAAGCTTCAAGATTCGACCTGGCCGGCGGTTCCCCGACATCGTTGGTCACGAGTCCTGCAAAAATTGGCAACGGACGTACTTCTACGGCCCAGATATCCCTCTGGTTGGCCGACAAGTAACGTACCCGGACTTCGTTGACGGAGCCGCCGCTGAAGCCTCGTCATGGAGATCCCAGGCCTCCCTTCCCTCCGACCTCGATGCTTCCCACGCCATAAGGCGGATAGAATGGTTCGTAGAGACGGGTTTGACCGGCTTGGACCTAGCCATGTGCTGGTTCATCAGGCGAATCCAACCTCTGCAACACCGCGCGAAGCTCATGCACGAGTATACCAGCGATAGAAGGGATAGCCTCCGTATCTCCGTGGATAACTTCTCAAGCGACTCCATCAAGCTCCGCCTTAAGGACATCGTCAAGGTGAAGGACAAGAAGCGTGGCTTCACCATCACCTATGACATGTTCGTAGACGTCAAGTGCCCAAAGGTAGGTATTTATTTTCCGTGTACGACATATACTCCAGTTCTTCCGTCTTGCAAACGTCATCTCATCTAACACGGTGATTTCTCACTTAACAACTTAGCGATCTAGAGGAGGACAACCTAGTTGCCCAAATCTACGATCCAAAGATGAAGGAAGTCACAGTCGTGTCCGACGATGATGCTCCGTTGGCGCGAAAGCGAAAGAGCTCCACCTCTGACGCTGTCGACGGAGGCAAGAAGAAGAAGATGGAGGGTGGAGCCTCCAAGAAGACTACCGCCGCCCTGGAGGCAGAAAAGAGAAAAGTTACTGGGATCCCCATTGCCAAAGCACCCCCACTTGTGTAAGCTTCTCTTCCTCCGACATTGTCTATTTATCTGTCTTGCTCCTGTACTTATGCATTTTGCACGTTTCAGGAAGAAAGCCACGACCAGCCTCAAGAAGACCTCCAAATTGGGGGCTTCTAGAACTATCAAGGACATGCTGCATCGCGACGCATCTCCCGCCATCGCCTCTACCACTCCCTCCGTCAAGCCTTCGTCTTCCCCGACAAGCTCACAAGCTAAGGAGGCATCTGGCCCTTCCGCCATGGAAGTGGACTCAGGTGCCTCTATCGAGGTTGCTGTCGTCGGCGAGCAAGCGAAGCAGGAGAGTGCCGCTCACCAAATGGCTGAAGCTCCGGCTAAGGATGCCATCGGTAGTGGTAAGGGGTGGTGGAGGCAGGTACCTCTGTCGTTGGCGGTGCCCCCGCACCCAAGAAAACCATAGCCTATCCAAAGATAGTCTATCCGGTACTTACATCGGGTAGCACTGCTTTGGTCCCTGGTGCGACACCGACATCTCCGACGTGCGGTCTAGAGGAGCTCCACCGACAAGCAGAAATCTTGCAAGGAAACAGCGAATCCTTTGGCAAGCTGCTGGCCGAGAGTGCTACAAACCTCAAGATCATCGCACTTCTAAGTTTTATTTGCCTTTTGCATTTCATATGAGTATCCCACTGTAGCCCCCGAGAATGTAGACGGAAAAACCATAGGTTTTTGCATCTATATGCTCTAAGAGTGACTAAGTTAGAAAAACTCTCACTGTAGCCCCCAAGCATGTAGGTGGAATGAAATATTCTGACTATATGCTTTAAGAGTAGCATATGCAGTGTTTACAATTTTCAATACTGTAGCCCCCAAGCTTCTAGTTGTAACTGAATTAGTTCCGACTAGATGCTTAAAGAAAAGCTAAGCATATATCCGAGTTAAAAACTTTATACTTTAGCCCCCAAGCCTCTAATTGAAAACTGAATAAGTTCTGACTAGATGCTTAAAGAAAAGCTAAGCATATTACTAAGTCAAAAACTCTCGCTGTAGCCCCCGAGCGTCTAGGTGGAAAATTTCCGGCTAGATGCTCCAAGCAGACCAAACAACACTTTAACTTTGACCTTTTTTCAGAATGAGAGTGCTCGGAGGGCATGGCCAATGACAAGTACCAGAAGATGCGTGCAGAAATGGAAGTTGAAAAGGGTAAATCTGCCTTCTTGAAGGAACAAATCACCAAGAGCAAGCGTCTGTTTTCTTTTTTGCATTCTGACTTGGTTTTGTGCCCATATTCTTCGAGTACTCACTGTGTACTTTACTTTATCCGATTTTGCAGAAACCATTGCCAAGGACAAGAATATTGTCGAGCAATCCAAGCACATTCAAGAGCTGGATAGCAAGAACAAGATTCTTAAGCAGGAGAGGAATGACATGCTGAAAATGCATGAGGAGTCGATGAAGGCCCTGTAGGACTCCGCCACCAAGGAAATCAATCGCTTGAAGGAGGAGATCTCTATCCTAAGAGATCAGAAGAAAGCTACCGATGAGCAGAATCAACGCCATAGTGAGGCGTATAAACTCCTCCAGCAAGAGAAAGAATCCTTGGCGAACACCCTCTGGCAAGCTGAAGCCAGCATCTTCAGTAAGTTTTCTCCGTCTTGGATTTCTATAGTCTAAGTACTTTGAATTGTTGAACTCATATGGGTTTAACCCGATCGCCTCCTCTAGCCAAGGAATGCATGGTTCTTGCCGGCAACTTCATCAACACCGCCATCACGCAAGCCAAGGAGATCGCCAAGCCTCTCTAGATAAACATCAAGGCATCAGACTCCGTGGTGAAGTACTCGGAGATTCTACGCCAAGCCCCTGAGCGTATCACAAGATGGAAAGCTTCATGTTCATGGGCTGGCGCAAGGATGGCGCTGTCAATGGTGAAGGCACACTACGAAGATGCCGACATCGACACGGTGACCTCTGGCATTCCCGACGTAGACGATGATGGCAAGGAGATTAACCATGAATCCATCTTGTCGTTGCTCGCGGGCTATGACACCAGAGTTGCCGAGTTGGTAGACGTCAATGTCTTTGTGCCAATGAACACCATCGACAGCGACAACCAAGGTTCCTCTGAGTCCCACCACAGCGCCGACTTCGAGGATGGTTCTCCTGCTGGTGATGATGCTGCTTCCAAGTCACCTGCGCCAAAGGAATGAAGAACAACGTTGTAATATTTGTTTCACCTTTGGTGCATATGCGGGAAAAACTTGTTTATGTAACTTAAGGCCGAAAACAATGGTTGTTATTTCCTGCTGGTCAAGAACTAGTTTCCAGCATGTATATATTGTTTTAATCAAGTGCTGGCTTATCCATTACTTTGGTTCTTATGCTTGACTTTTCGTGAGTCGGAAGACTCGTTATTGGAACCATGCGCTTAGGTGATGATGCCCAATGGCACCGTCAATAACCTGAGCACAAAATCGCCGACAATAAGTGCCAAAAGTCACTACTCTAGAATCCACATAAAAACGACAAAGAACGTGTAGACCAGAAAACTTAAGCTAACGCTCGTAGGCGGGATTTTCACAAGTGCAATCGTAAACTTGTGCATAAAGGTTTTACATGATCCAAAAATGAACACTAAAGGAGCTAAGTGTAAAAAGGACGTAGTTGTGCTATGTTCCATGGCCGATCAAGCTCCGGGTAGTCATCATCCGGGTCATGTTGCTTACGCTTATGATCCTCGTTGGGTCTATCCTTCAGTTCACGATTGTCAACGAGGTAGTAAGACCCATTGAGGAGCGCCTTGCTTATGATGAACGGTCCTTCCCATGGCGGGGATAATTTGTGTGACTTCTTCTACTTAAGTCGGAGCACCAAATCCCCCTCTTTAAACGAGCGATGCCGAATGCGGTGACTATGGTAGCTACGTAGCTTCTGCTGGTAGATGGCGGATCTTTGGCATGCCAAAACACGTTCCTCCTCGAGAAGGTCCACATCTAGGCATCTGGATTCTTCAGCGTCATCTTTGTCGTAGGCGGCAACTCTTGGTGCATCATGAAGGATGTCGGAAGGCAGGATGGCTTATGCTCCATATACCATGAAGTAAGGGGTGTAGCCGGTGGATCTGTTGGGTATAGTTCGTAAACTCCACAACACAGATGGAAATTCTTCCGCACAGGCTCCAGCTGCTCTATGTAGCGGTGCCTCCAGACGTGGCTTGATTCCCTGCAGAATTAATCCATTGGCTCGCTCAACCTGACCGTTGGATTGTGGGTGTGCCACAGATGCAAGGTCAAGTCGGATGCCTTTCTCCCAAAAATAAGCCTCCACTTCTCCGAGTGACAAGTTACTGCCGTTGTCGGTGATAATACTATGTGGGAGACCAAATATCACCACTAGATCCCGGACAAACCTGAGGGTAGTTGCCCCATTAAGCTTTCTAATGGGTTTAGCTTCTATCCATTTAGTGAATTTATCAACTGCTACAAGCAGATGCGTAAACCCACAAGGTGCCGTCTATAATGGTCCCACCATGTCTAGCCCCCAAACTGCAAACGGCCAAGTTATTGGTATTGTTCGCAATTCTTTAGCAGGAACATGTGGTTGTCGGGCGTAATACTGGCATCCTATGCACGTCTCAACCAGCTTGTCGGCGTCCGTCTTCGCTGTCAGCCAGTAGAATCCTTGCCGAAAGGCTTTCGCGACCAACGATCGAGGAGCGGCGTGATGCCCGCAATATCCGAGATGGATTTCGCGTAGGATTTCCATACCTTCTAGCTGGGAAACACACTTTAGGTATACACCAGTAGTGCTCCTTTTGTAGAGTTGCCCATTGATTATGGTATAACCCTTTGCTCGTCGTACTATTTGCCATCTTTCGACTTCGTCGTCGGGCAAAGTTCCGTGTTTGAGATATTCCATGAACGGTTTTGTCCAAGCTGGAGGGACCTTAGTCACCATGTTGACGAAAGAGTCAGCTCTATCCAGATTGTCGATGTCGGCTCCCTTCACAGATGGTGTGCGCAGGTGCTCTAGGAAAACTCCTGGCGGAATTTGCTTGCGCCCTGATCCAAGCTTAGACAGCAGATCAGCCGCCTCATTTTGCTCCCTAGGCACATACTTGACTCCGTAGCCCAAGAAGCTCTTGGCTATCTCGTCCACTTTGTCTCGATATGCCGCCATCATAGGGTTCCGCGCATTCCAGGTGCCAGCCACCTGCTGGGCAACCAAGTCAGAATCTCCACAGCAAACTATGCGCTTGATGCCAATATCCTTAGCTACACATAGTCCGTGAATGAGTGCTTCATACTTCGCCGTGTTGTTTGTAGCCTCGAAGTGGATCTGCAGAACGTAGTGTAGCTTGTCTCCTGTTGGTGACTGTAGCAATACACCAGCCCCCGAGCCGTTGAGCAGCTTTGATCCATCAAAGTGCATCACCCAGTACTCTGGTTCCGGCAACGGAGTAGCATCTGGCATCTCCGTCCAATCTGCAACAAAATCTGCCAAGGCTTATGACTTGATAGCATCGCGTCTCTTGTAAGTGATATCGAAGGTGGCAAGTTCAATGCCCCACTTTGCGACCCTTCCTGTAGCGTCGCTGTTGTTGATTATGTCGGATAGTGGAGTCTTGCTCACCACTGTGATTGGGTGCTCCTGAAAGTAATGCCTCAGCTTCCGAGAAGAAAGGAATACTCCATAAACTATCTTCTGGTAGTGCGGGTAACGCTGCTTGGACTCTGTCAAGACCTCGCTCACATAGTAAATTGGTCGTTGAACTCCATGCTCATAGCCTGGTTCCTTCCGCTCTACCACGATGACGATGCTGATTACCCGGTTGGTTGCTGCCATGTAGATTAACAGGGGCTCACCAGGCTCGGGTGCTGCAAGGATGGGCGCTGAGGAAAGAATCTGCTTGAGCTGCTTCAATGTTGCATCTGCTTCGTCCGTCCACGTGAATTTGTCCGCCTTCTTCAGCAACTTGTACAGCGGCAGAGCCTTCTCACCAAGTCGGCTAACGAACCGACTAACTGCTGCAACACAACCTGTTAGTCGTTGAATGTCCTTTAGGCATGTCGGACGGTTTATGTTTAATATGGCCTTGATTTTCTCCGGGTTGACCTCGATTCCGCGTTGGTAAACGATGAAACCCAACAATTTGCCGGCTGGAACCCCGAAGACGCACTTCTTAGGGTTAAGCATCATGTTGTATTTCCAGAGATTATCAAAGGTTTCTTTTAAGTCAGAGATTAAGTCATTTGACTTTTTAGACATCACCGCGATATCGTCCACATAGGCGTGAACGTTCCGACCAATTTGGTCGTGAAGGCAATGTTGCATTGTCCGCTGGTACGTAGCACCTGCGTTTTTCAGCCCAAAGGGCATCGTAACATAGCAAAACGTGCCATATGGGGTAGTGAACGAAGTGGCCAATTGGTCCGACTTCCTCATATTGATCTGGTGGTATCCTGAGTATGCATCGAGAAAACACAAACGCTCTGAGCCAGCCGTCGAGTCAATGACTTGGTCAATGCGAGGCAAAGCAAACGGATCTTTGGGACATGCTTTGTTCAAGCCGGTGTAATCAACGCACATTCTTAATTCATTGGTTCTCTTTTTGGGTACAAGTACAGTATTGGCCACCCATCAGGTGTGAAGGACTTTTCGGATAAATCTAGCCTTAAGTAACCTAGCTATCTCTTTGCCAATGGCGCGTCTCTTCTCATCTCCAAAGTGTCGTAGAGGTTGTTTCACTGGTTTGGATTTTGGATCAATGTTTAGGTTGTGCTCGACAAGTTCCCTAGGTACACCTTTCATGTCGGCAGGTTGCCAGGCAAAGATGTCCCCATTCTCACGGAGGAACTCGACGAGCGCGCTTTCCTATTTGGGATCCAGGTTCGTCCCAATGGCGGTGACCTTGGAGGCATCGCCTACCACAAGTTCCATCGGCTTGGTCTCGATGGCGGCCTTGAACGCAGGAGCAGAGTCGGAGATCTGCTTCTTCGACGCGGGCATCTCTGAGTCATCGACCTTGCTCTGGATCTCTTTGAATTCTTCGCTGTAGAGGACAGCTTCTGCAACGGCTGCTTCATTGATCTCGCAGTCCCTTGCCTTGGTAAAGCTTCCGGATACGGTGATGACACCGTTTGGTCCGGGTATCTTGAGTTTGTTGTAGACGAAGCATGGCTTGGCCATGAACGTGTGGAATATGTCGCGGCCAAATATGACGTGGTACACGCTCTTGAAGGGGACCACCTCAAAGGTCATGCGCTCTTGGCGGTAATTGTTAACATCGCCAAAGGCAACCTGAAGTGTAATGCACCCAAGGGACCGAGCCTCTCGACCAGGAACTACGCCGTGGAAGATGGTGTTGGTCCGCCTTAGGTTTTCCTCCGTCAAGTTCATCTTTTGCGGTGTATCCAGGTACATGATGTTGATGCTGCTTCCACTATCCACCATACACTTGGTGAACTCCACGCCGTCAATCAAGGGGTTGATGACCATGGCGTACTGGTTCTCCGTAGGTATAAGGTCTGGGTGGTCTGTCCTGTCCCAAGTGATTGGAACCTCCGACCAGCGCAGGTACTGGGGAACTGGGGGGAGAGTAGCCATCAGGATCCTCAGAGAGGTCTTCTGTTGTCGGACGGTGGGGGTGCCAAGGAAAGTGTGGTATACTGGAGCCTTCTTCGCGAAGGGGTTCTTACCCTTGTCGTCGCTCTTGGCGGCGTGCTTGGGGTCAACGTACTCATCCATGTCACTTGAATCCTTGGACTCCTCCTCCTTCTTCTTCCCCTTGCCCTTGCCTCACGGTCTGTTCTTCCAACTTCGCTTGTAGCCGGACTCCGGGTCTTCCTTGAGGTCGTTGACAAACTTGCAGTGTCGATTGGTATGGGTGGCTTTGCCGTTGACGTCGAGGTGTACGAGGCACGGCATATCGCGGTACTCCTCGTAGGTTTGGGGAACGCGGAGCGACGTCGAGGTGGTTTCACTTCCTTGCTGCTGCCCCCGGCCAGCTCCCCTTCCTCGGCCACGTTGTCCGCCCTCACCTCGTCCTGCAAAAGTCATAGCGACCATGTCGGTAGACTGCTTTCCTTCTGGAGCGGTTTTTCGCTTTGTACTGTTGTTCCTCCGAGCTTGATTTGGAACGGCTGTTGCCGGCAAGGAGCCGTGAGCATCATCGTCGGCAGCTGCGAACTCACTAGCCAACTAAATCATTTGATTCAAGTCAAGCTGGTGATTGTCCTGCAAGCGCTTCAGCTTATGTCGGAGCAATGTTCCCCTTTCCAACCCATCGATGAAGGCAGCCATGGCGGTCTGAGCGTGCACTCCTGCGCAGGAATTCTTCATGTCCAGCCAGCGGGGGAGGTAGGCGCGAGATGTCTCGTCTTTCTCTTGCACGCACCGCTGTAGATCGCCCACAGTGCAAGGACGCTTGTATGTACCCTCAAAGTTC
Source organism: Avena sativa (assembly GCA_916181665.1). Lineage (NCBI taxonomy): Eukaryota > Viridiplantae > Streptophyta > Magnoliopsida > Poales > Poaceae > Avena > Avena sativa. The sequence continues at coordinate 141,594,616 of OV702285.1, read as the reverse complement.
TTGGTGAACGCTTCTTGCATGTCCAGCCAGTTGTAGATAGATTTCTCCGGCAAGTCGTCGATCCATTGACGGGCCGTGCCCGCCAACATTAACAGGAGTTACTTGACGGCGATGTTGGGGTTGCCTCCGGCAATCTCCACTGCGTTGCCGTAGTCCTACAACCATGTAGGCGGCTTGGCGGTGCCGTCATAGGGCTTGATGGTCTTGTCAATCCGGAAACCTTTGGGGTAAGTTGTGGACCATACTGCAGGTCCAAAGGAACGTGGTCCCAGGTATGGTCCTTCCCGGGCCTCGTGGATCTTATCGATCCGCGAACGTGCATCGTACGGCTCCGGGTTCTTCTTCTTGTTGTCAACAGGGGATGGGCTGCGTGAACGACGCGGGCCTCCTCAGCCATGGTGACTGCTTGGCGGTGATGGAGGCGGAGGTGGCGGTGGGTTAGCCTTCTTGCTGTTACCCTCCTGCGACGCCTCACGCCTGTCACGGTTGCTTGCCGGACGCGGAGGGTCATGGTGTGACCTGCTCCTGTTTCCTTGGTTGCGCTCTCCGTCATGACGGGTCTGCTCCGTGTTGTCGTGGATGACGATGCCGCACTGCTTTGGTGGGGGCATATCCGTACGATGGTGAGTCTTGTAATCTTCGCGATGTCGGGGGGACCGAGGTGGTGGCGATGGGCGACGAGGTCGGGCCTTTTCTCCTTGGTCGGAGGATATGGGGATAGCATCCTTCCCGTTGCGCGCATCCCTCCATCTTCGTTCTGATGAACCCGTCTGGGACCCAACATCAAGAGGAGATCTGTCCCTTGGCAGCTTATACTGGCTAGAGTGGCAAAGCGCTGGGTCGGACTCAAGCCTTTGAGAGGTTGCCTTTTCCTGCTGCTTCACCGCCTTGGCTACTAGGTCATATACCTGCTCCACTGCCTTGGGCGATCTATCCTGCTCCAGAAGGGTCTTGGCGACGGTGAGGTTAAGGAGTGGGGTGGGTATCACCTGCTTGCCTTCACTGTCAATGGATGGCTTGGCTTGTGCCGGCTTCGAGGGAGCCCATCCTAGGTTGCGCCGTACACCAGGATCGTTGATGGCGCGAGACGGGGCTTTCTTAGCCTTCTGCTGCTGCAGCAAAGTCTTGTACTCGGCCTCCATTGCTCTAGCTTTCTCTATGGACTTCTGCGCATTGACCAGATCTTGATCTAGCTTAGCGCCTTGCTCCGCGATGGCCTGCGCTTCCTCCAGCAGCTGCTGGCGCTTCTCGTCAAGCTGGGTCACGTTCCGTATATGAGCAACGGTTAGTGGCTCGACGAGGAGATTGCCGTGCATCACTCTATCAGCTGGAGTAACTTGGGATGCTGCAGACGTAGATGCCGGAGGCGGCAAGTTTGCGGTGTTGTTGTTGCTCGGGCCGGTGCCAAGTTCCTGTGGCTGCTACACTGGGTTAGGCGGAGGAGGCATGACCTTGCGCGATCATCGTCAGCAGCAATAAGTGGCCCCTTCCCTTTCTCCAGCGCCGTAGGCGGAGCTCGTCCGGGTTGATCTTCATCCATCGTCGTCCCAATGGTGACGAACACCCCTCAAGACGTGACGGGCATTGTTGGCTTGTTCATCGCGCGTGTACTCCTCCTCCATCTCCTGCATAGCGGAGTCTAGCTCTTCTGGACTAAAATCTATCTCCTCTGAATCTGCACTGAAATTATCATAAAGCGCGTCAATGACAGAGTCAGAGGGTGCCAGGACTTCCTCGATGACGGGCGGTGGAGGTGCAACAGCAGCGATGATGACTGGAGGTGGCGGTGCAGTGCGACGATGGCGGCTGGAGGCGGTGGTGGCGATGGCTGAATCGAAGGTTCTCCATCGATGAGCGGAAGCGCTTTCTGGGCTTCTACGTCAGCCTCCGCGTAGTTATTGACGGTGCTCACCATCTGTTCAAGGGTAAGGCGTCCTGTTGCCTGCTGCCGTCTTAAAGAATGTCGGAGAAGCGTGCCACGGTCCAGTCCTTCCACGAAGTGATACAAAGCGTTATCATCGGGGTAGTGGGCCATATCGGCTCGTATACGGAGACACCTGGCCAGGTAATCGCGGGGGTTTTCGCCTTCTCTCTGAACGCAGCGTGCCAGATCGAAGATGGTAACCACTCCGACGAACTTGGATCTCTGTTGTCTAGACGCGCGGGCAAAGCTGGAGGATTTGCAGTGATCTTCCACCTTTATATCCTGCACAGGGGCGGTTTGGGTGGGCCTTGAATTTTTCCGATCTTTGCCGGCAAACTCCGAAGAGAGATCCGACATCGATCCTTCCATGAATGTATCCTGCCCGTAGGCGGTCCGTGCGGGCCTTGATGCTCCTCCGACTCCCAGGGAACTAGTGCCCGAGTCGGTTTCGCCGATGAAGAGGTGGATGTCTCTGATAGGAACGATCAAACACCATGTAGGGTTCATCTTCGCCGGGATCCAGAACTCGTCGGGAGGGACGATCGGAACGTTGCCGGAGAAGAGAACGCGACCGATGGCTACGGTTTCACCGATTCCCATGAAGATCTTGGTCCTCGCCCGCTGAAGAGCCTGAACCGCCTCTTGCCCCACGGTGGGCACCAACTGTCGTGGTATTGCCGATGAGTACGCCATGGAGGGGTCCTCATAGTGCGTGTTTAGAGACGTGGGGGAAGGCGGATGGTTGACGGGTACGAGGTAACACAACTTACCCAGGTCCAGATCCCACGACGGTGGCGGAATCCTACTCCTGCTATAAATCACTATAAGGGCAATACGCCGAGTTACAGGGATTGGTTCGCTGTGCGAGGTTGTATGAATCGATACTAGGTTGTCTATGAACGTGCCCTAAAGGCTCCCATAGGCCCGACTTATATAGTCGCCAGGTCCTAGGGTTACAGGGAAAAGTCCTAGACGGACAGGTCACAAAGTCCTACACCATCTATTACTAGTCTTGTGTATCTTACACTCCAAGGCTCCGGGTACGTCGGTGACTCCAACCATAGCCTTCCTTTATCCGGCATGGGCCTCCCTTCTGGATCCATCTAACTGGGCCGCCCAGCAGGCCATAGGCCATGCTACCAACTGTGGGCCACCCGGGTTATCCGGATAGGTGACATGCTATGAGGATACCCATATAGCATATCCCCAACACTAAGCATTTCCTCCTGTAAGTGGTGGAGGGGGAGATGGTGGTAGCTGCTTACTCGGCGAATCCACTCTATCTCCTTTCTGAAACCAAGTGCATATCCTTTTTGTGTGATTTTCCGGCTTACTCAGACTAGGCGTGTGAAATTTACACGGCTGGTCTAGCATCATCTCGTAGGTATACTTCTGTCGGTCTTGATATGGCTTCCTTTGTTCATATGGCTTTTTGCCATCATTTTTTGGTACCCACTGTTGTTGTCCATTTGTCCTTTGATGTTGGCTATTTCCAGCATCTGGATGATCTTGACTCATGGCCACAACCTGAGTTGAACCATATCTGTAGTCCGGCCTTTCGTCTCTTCTCTTGCTTCTGTATTCGGATCTTTCCTGGCACCTTTGCGACCCGGCAACATCATAGATCCGAGTCTCCGTTCTGCCGACATGAGCAGCGGCTGAGTCGGATCTCCTAACGCATATGAATTAGCAATTCTCATTGTTTCTGCCAAACTTGCCGGCATATCCCTTTGTAACCTTTGCCATAGCACACTTCCGTGTCTGCAACCTTGGGCGAACCAAGCGATTTCCTATGACTCGATTACCCCTTCGCAAGAGTTGCGCATTGTGCACCATCTTGTGAGAAATTCTCTATCTGTTTCATTCGACCTTTGGTTGCACATTGCTAGCTGTTGTGGGCGATTCGGCCTCTTGTAAGTGCTTGTGAAATTGCTCACAAAAGCATCCTGAAAATCGATCTAGCTGTTAATGTTTCTGGGTGGCAAATTGTTCAGCCATACCCGAGCTTGTCCTTCTAGCATCTGTGGCACGTATCGTACTGCCCATCTCAAATTCCCGTGCGCGATTTTCACAGTAGTCCCATAGTCTATGAGCCAATCTTCTAGCTTTGTGCTTCCATCATATGTTTTTGTTCCTCTGGCTAGCTGGAATTTGGTACAGGTGGCTCCTTCATGATCCTTGGGCCAAAGCATGGTGGACCCTACGGACCTTGCGACTCGATCAGTTCTGCCATCTTTATTCTATCAAGCTTCAGCCTTGCATCATCCGGCTGAAGGTTCCTGCCTCCGAGTCTAGCTCCCATCGCTTGATATGCGTGATCCGGCAATTCATATCCGTCGTTTACCATCACCGAGTAACCATCATTGTACTTGTTCACGTTCGGGTCAGCAGGTTGTTGTGCCGCCTTTCCCGCGCTTTGCTGTCTTCTTTCGGGTTGAGCTGGTACGTTATTTAGCGCTGGATTTCCTCCTCCTGCTGAGTGAGATCCACTCCTAGGCAGAGGCGCAAAATTTTGCCCTCCGTTGTCATTTCCTTGCCCTGCTTGCCTTTCTCAGCCTACGTTTTCCTTGTTCTCATTTCCTTGGGCATTATTCCTTCTTGTTCCCTGTGCATGCGCTGGGTTTCCCTGAGCCATTGTCGGGTCATAAGTGATCATCTGCTTGTTTATCCCTAAATCCACACTTTTTTCTTTTCTCGGTCTTGGCGCTGCTTCGGGTGAGGATGCCGCGTGACCTGCCGATCTTGTCGGGGCGGGAGTTGCCGAGTGAACCAGCTGATACCTCCCTGCTATACCCGGATTCGCTCTGTAGTATGCTTCATTCAACATGCTAGCTTCTCTTACCAGTTCGTTGCCTCGCTCTTGTTGTCTTTTCTTTGCTTATCCCGTCAGATGGGGTAACTATGCCATTGCTGCTTCTGTGGCTCGCAGGTTAGCTATTGATGTGTTGTACGTTGACCGCATAGCTGTTTCGTTGTTGTTCTCTGGCGTTATTTTTGATGTTGCATCCGTCAGCTCCTCATTGAGGTTTATTCCTCTTAACCTTGTTGCATCAAGACGGGTCTTTGCGCCCTTGACTCGATTTGCCGAGTTGAGCTCTCGGATCGTGATATCCACATCCTACTATAACTGTGCTAATTCCTTGGCTTTCTCCAGGACCTTTATTCTGGCCTCCTCTAACTCGGCTTGCACACGTGTCGGGTCTGTTTCTTGCGCTACTGGCTCTGCCAATTTATCTATCGCATCTTGCAGCTCTTTTGCCCTTTTACTCCTAGCTATGTTTTCTGGCTTTTCCAGCGGCGCCTTTGCTGTTCTTGCAATCTTTGGCGTTTCCTCATGATTTCCTTCCCCAGCATTCTCATTCACTACTGGAGCTATCGGTGGAGCTGCTGGGTTAGGAGCTGTCATCATTACCTCCACAGAGACGAGTTGGTGAAGCTTTCCAGCGACAGGAAATGCTGGCGGATCCGCGCCAGGACAACGCGCTCTGGGTATGCGCACTCCATGCGCACGGCATCGTAGACCTGGTGCTCTCCGAACTTGATGAAGCGACCGCCCCTAGGGAACGGCTTGGTCCCGAAGCACCCCGCATTGTCGCTGACGAAGTTGAGCTCTCCAAACCTCTAGATGAGGCCGGAGTAGACGCGCTCGCCGGTCTTGGCAGTGATGTTGCCTATCCGAATGAAGACTCCATCAAGAACCTGCTTCTGCCCCACGGTGGGCACCAACTGTCGTGGTGCTGTCACGGCAGATGCCATGGGTAGGCTTAAGTTGGGGGCCGAATGGGTGCTTGTGGTCACCGGGGAGGGAGTGCACGGTCGAGCCATGCACGAAGAACAAGACGAACTCTCCACACTTAGGAATTTGATACTTGAGAATTACAAGTGCTCCTTGAGCTGTATGAACAAGTGTTCTGGGCACTAGTTCCCTACTTGGTCCAACCTCCTTCTACTACTGCTATGCCCTCTCTTATATAGGCAGCGCTAGCTAGCTTATACCCTTTGGGTTCTAGGGTTTACTGTTTGGATCTTGGTCCCTACAATGTGGGCCGGGTCATGGGCTTTCCCTAAGCTCAATGGCCCACTCCACAAAGCTTGACAGCTAACAGTCTTCTGGTATGTCGCCTCTTGTTCCTTTTGACGTCACGTAGTAACTTTGTACGTCATCCCTTGCTTTGGGCGTCACCCGGCTCCTTTTGTGTCACCCGGCGTCGCCCTTCTCTTTTGACCATGCTTTGCCATGGTCCCTCCTGAACCTTACTCGGAAAGGTGTCACGCGTCCTATATGACCTGACCCTTCATCGGGAGACCCAGCTCGTTGGTTCCTGCAAGAATAACAACTTTATCTTATACGAGCCGACATAGTTTTCATGTCGGCCGCACACGAGTCTCTCTCTGAGCCATTCTTACTCGGCTTGGTTCTTTCTTTACTCAGAGCTTGCCCAGTTGTGCTGCGTTTCACCCCTCGTGACCCTACCGGGGATTATCCCCAGACAGACAGCTCATTTCACTCACTCCCAATGCTCATCCACTTTCCCCTCCACCGCGAACATCAACTCCAGTGAGAAGAGAGCAATGGCCGAGAGGTACCCGGCGATCCCGCAGCAGCGAACGGTTTCGGCCGGCGCATGCTTCAACCGTGGGAGGTGCGCATGCTATACGACGCCGGCTACATGGAATCAGCGGACACGCGGAACCCGCCGGGATGGAAGCTTAGCGCCGGCGGCATCCCCATCCCGCCGGTGCCGACCGGCGATGAGCTCGCCGACGAGATCTAGGCCCTCATCACGGCCATGGATGATCCCGTCGCCGCCAAGGATCCCGACAACCTCCTCTACTGGGAGAACTTCTTCGCCGAGCGTCGCCTCCAGGAGCTCGCCTGCCACGAGGGGCCGCCCGACTCGCTGCCGAAGTGCAACAACGCAGCGGGTCACCGGCGTTGGTGGAGCGCGCCAGGCCGGACGCTCGTGGCAGTGCTGCAGCACATCCATGTCGGCGACACCCCGCGTCTCGGCTTCCCGCATACGTCGGCATCGGCATCCAGGGTGGGGCGGCACCCTCCGGCCAACTGGCTGCCGAGGAGGATGGCCAGCCTGAGCTAATCCTCCTTCACCTCGGCGCTCCCGCTTGTTGGGGTCCATGTCAGTGCCTTCGCCGACGCTGCGCCCAGTCAAGCGCGAGGCGGACTCGCCGGTCCGCTCGCCGCTGCGGACACGCTCGCAAGGCATCGTAATCAACGAGCCCCGCATGACGGCGCAGTCGCCGCCCACTGGCCGCCTTCGCCTTCGCCAGCCGAAGCCGGAGCTGACCGATTGGGCGGTGCCCGTCGACGAGGACGCCTTCTCCATAAAGATGGCGATGGAGCAGTCACTCCGGGAGTCGCCGTAGCAGCCGCCGGTGGAGCCGTCATCGCTGGACATACTCGCCTGGTCCAGGGAGGACTGGGAGGAGGAGGAGCGCCTCCGCGTTTAGCGCTAGCAGGAGTAGGCCGAGTGTCAGGCGTGGTCCGGTCGCGTGCTTGTCTGCCAGGGCGTCCCGCTCGTCGTCCTCGACGACAAGGAGGCCGGCCCCTCCCACCAGCCCTGGAGGTGCGGCGACACCGGCCAGGGGAGCTCCCGCCCGCTGCAGTTGTCGAGCGACGACGATGATGGCAAGGACGATCCTGGCTACACCTCCTTCTATGGCAAACTCGGCATGTAGAAGCGGCGGCGGCGGCCTTTTTTATGTTTTTTAGGCAAAGATAGCAACCATTCTTTAGCTTTTCCTCTCAAGGAGAAAGGAAACAATTTGAGCTTAATAATATCTCCATCTACATCCTTATATTTTTGCATCTCACAAAGTTCAATAAAGTTATTGAGGTGGACAGCAGCATCATCAGAACTAGCACCAGAAAATTGCTCTTTAATCACAAGATTCAACAAAGCAGGCTTAATTTCATAAAATGTAGCATCAGGAGCAGGTGGAGCAATAGGTGTACTCGGGAAATCATTGTTGTTTGTGCTAGTGAAGTCACACAACTTGGTGTTCTCAGCAGAGTTCATTTTTGCAAAGTGGAGCAAACCAACAGCAGCAGCAACTAGAGTAGGAATTAATTTTTTTTGTGTTTTTGATAAGAGAAAGCAAAGCAAACCAAACTAAATTTTTTGGAGTTTTTTGATAAAAATAAACAAGAAAAACAAGGCAAAATAAAATAAGCAAAACAAAAACAAATTAAAGAGAAAGGTTGTGAAGGACTCCACTTGTGAAGCCATCCTTAGCCTCCCCGGCAATGGCGCTAGGAATAGCTTGATGATGTGTAGCTCAGATCACTGTAGATCTTCGTTGGGAAACCCCAATAGGAAGGTATGATGAGCACAACAACAAGTTTTCCCTCAGAAAGAAACCGAGGTTATCGAACCAGCAGGATGAACGAAATGACTCAAAGGTGTTGCTAGCAACTTGGAAACCTGCACAACGCAAACTCAAGACTTTGCCCCAACGAACAGTGAGGTTGTCAATGTCATCGGTTTGATAAAAACAAAGGATTAACTGTATGGTGTGGAAGGTAATGGTGGCTTGCAAAAAGTAAACAATAACAATGGAAGATGTATCAATGGTAATGATTGGACCGGGGTCCATAGTTCACTAGAGGTGTTCTCCTTAAGATAAACAACATAACATGCTGGGTAAACAAATTACAGTGGGGAAATTGACATGACAGAGCAAGGCATAATAATGCAATACTCGACATGCATGATCCTATGAGATTTGATTGGGCATTACAACAATATACATAGACCGCCATCCAACTGCATCTATGACTAGTAATCCACCTTCAGGTTATCATCTAAACCCGCTCCAGTATTAAGTTGCAAGGAACGGATAACTGCTTTAAGAAAGGTGTGTAAAGTAAACAATAAAATTGTTCCATGAACAAGAGATTGTTGTTTTCACCCTAGTAGCAATAGCACATCTACAACCTTAGATATTTCTATAACTTCCCCAGATTCAATAGAGGCATGAACCCACTATCGAGCATAAATACTCCCTCTTGGAGTCACTAGCATCTACTTGGCCAAGATAGCTACTAGAAACGGATAGCATGCAAGATCTCAAACAACACAGACATGATAGAATCAATAAGATAGAGTCATTAACCAATGTGACATAGTAATCTCAATATCCATCGGATCCCCACAAACACAACATGCATGATTGCAAATAGATGATCTTGATCATGAACGGAGCTCACAAGATCTAAACATGGTAGCACAAAGGAGGAGAAACAACCATATAGCTACTACATGGTCCCATAGTCCAAGGTGGAACTACTCACACATCATATCGGAGGTTGGCATGGTGATGAAGAAGGCCTCCGGGATGATGTCTCCCCTTTGGTAGGGTGCCGGGAAGAGCTTCAGATCCCCCCGATCTAGGGCTAATGGTGGCGGCGGCTACAGACTGTTTCGTGGAAGATTGATCAGGTCCTTAGGTCTTAGGTATTGGGGGCTTATTATAGGAGAAGAGGGAGGCTGAGGGGGTGCCCGAGGCGGCTACACCCCCCAGGCGCGGGCCAGGCCTGGCCACGCGGCCAGGGGTGTGGGCCCCTCGCGACCCTCCTCCATTTCATCTTCTAGCTGCGTGTTCTCCTCGGTGAAATATTGACTTTGGCTTTTTTCCCGTCCAATTCCGAGAATATTCATTTTCTGACTTTTCTGGAACAAAAACAACAGAAAACAGGCAAATGGCATTGTGGCATCTTGTTAATAGGTTAGTCCTAGAAAACATATAAAAATACCTCGGAGTGTAGACAAAGCAAAGCAAAGTAGATACTAAACAATCATGGAACATAAAAATTATAGATACGTTTACGACGTATCAAGCATCCCCATGATGGGCACCGCATGCATTCTGCGTCTCTAGGTGAGAACAAGAATAGGCTGGCACCACTGTATGACAGCAAGGGGATTGTGGGTGAGTCCAAGGGCCTCAAGCCCCTCTACAATCTGATGTTGAGGAATTTCCGTCAGACCATTTCCCCTAGTGCTGGAAATGAGGATGCCATTCGATGCGGATTGGTCAAATTACTCCACCATACTCACAAGATTTACTGTGCTAGTCCTGACGCAGAAGGTTTTGGTATAGACATCATGTATTCCATATTTAAGGAGATGTATCATGCCATTCTCTATAAGAAGTCTCCTCCATATGCACCGCTTGTCATGAGGATCATCAACACCCAGGTTCATGGTTCACCACTTGCTTTGCCTCCCAATCTTATGGAGCATGCACTTGTGTCTCTCTAGAACAAAGGACACATGGGGCCAGCCCCTAAACGCTCGCATGCTGATGATGATCATGAGATTTCTGAGATCGAGCGTGCTCCCACTTCTCCTAGGGGCTCTCGGAGGAAGAATGACTCCAATGCACCCATGCCACCAATGTCCCATGAGTATATTTAGGACAAGGTAAATAAGGCTTCTTTTTGGGAGAATACCCTCTATTGCATGAACATGGACATTCGCAAGCAACAACATGCCTCCTACAAGAGCAACTGTCGTATGGAGAAACTTCTCAAGGAGATTAAAGCTCAGGGAGAAGAGAATTAAGAGGAAGGAGGAGATGAGTACATTGATGAGCATGGTGCTCAACCATCTACTGAGTCAGACTACACACTCTCGTTTAGGGCTTGGAATACCTAGCAGGACAACCTTGTGGACTGGAAGACATTTTCTGAGGTCACGTCTGAGATTGCTTCTCAGGGCACATCATCTATTCGCCCTCACGGCAAAGGTCCTGCAGCTTCAGGTGGTGATGATGACTATGATGATGATGATGAAGAGGATGAGGACTTGGATGAGGATGATGACGACGATGACTATGAGTGATCCTTTGGGGCGCTAGCTTAGGTATTTTCCCTTTTTGGCGTTCGATGCCAAAGGGGTAGAATACATTGTCATCGGGATTTGTATGGGTTGGGTTTGGCTTCTTTATGATTATTTAAAATTCGAACATTTGCTTGCTTTGCTTCTTTGGTTCGTGAGATACTATTTGTGTGAGGACATGTTTGTGTTATGCTCCTATGGTATTGTAATCATCAGAACTATCTGTTTAGTACCTACTACCCGAGCACACCAGAGTCTCCGGTGTGGTCCGGAGTTTCCCCCAAAGTCCCCGGAGGGGCCTCCAGAAACATGCGTGGGACATTCTGTATGGTGGTCCGGAGATGGACCGGAGCCAGACCAGATTCTCCGGTGCATCCTCCTAGACTGGAGTCTCCGGTGTGTAAACAACAGAGTCTCTGGTGTGCTCGAGTCCGGAGTCTCTGAAGAATCTCCGGAGTGGACTTATCTATCTCACCTAGGACATTCTGTATGTTGGTCCGGAGTTGGACCGGAGATTGGTCGGAGTCTCCGGCGGAGACCGCTCCGGTCTACAGACCAGAGTCTCCGATGTGGAACTTTCAGCAACGGTCATAAAATGCTTCACAAGCCGTGGGGCTATAAATAGGGGACTTCATCCCCTTCCTCCACTTGCTCGTTCCAGAATATAAGTCCCTCACCACTTGAGCCACCAAATCACCAAGATCTCTTCATCCAACCATCCAAAGTCATTGATCTTTGGAGAATCGAAGGAGGAGGCCTTGATCTATAGCTTCACCAAGAGAGATCTTAATTCCCCCTTATTCACTTGAGGGCCCCTTGCTCTAGTGTTTCATTGAAAACCCTAGTTCTTGATTTGGTTCTTACAATCTTGTTTTTTATTATGTGGCAGCTTGCTTGCATTTGGGAGCCACTAGTTCAGTTGTGGGTGTGTGCCTCGAACTTGTTGTAAAGGTGGCGACTTCCAGCTCGAAGGTTGTCGATATAGTGGAAGAGGTGAATCGAACCCTTTGGGGTAAGGTTCATCAGAGAACAAGGGAGGCCTCTCATGGCGTTGGTGGTTTGAAACCACCCCCTCTCCAAAAAAAGACGTATTTCCCCTTTGAAAGGTCATGTATGCCCCCCTGTGTGGTTTTGGTAATTAATGACAATCTCTATGGACTAATGTGTAAATTGAGTTTCACATGTAGGTTTGTCCATTGGCATTGCTTGGGCCATGTGTTGGTCTCAAGGTTGGAAGATGAAGAAATGTCTAAGGGCTTTATGTCTATTGGAATCATGAAGAAAGAAGGAGCTTGAAGGTTGATCAAGACATGTGCAAAGAGTTGCATCAAGATGGATCAACCTCAAGAAGGGATGAAGAAGGGCAAGCTCAAGATGCGCCATCTCTAGTAGATCTCATGCTTGAATCTTGCCAATGTCGTGATCATCGAGTGATGAAGACAAGTTCAAGAAGAGGTTTCCCCATGGAGTATGGGGGAGCAATTTGCAAGTCTTCATCAAGCAAGAGCGAGCAAGAGCAAACAAGAAAGGTGTTCCCACTTGAGAAGAACAAGACAGTCTACATCAAGTTCAAGTGGAATGCGCAAGGAAAAGGTATGATCTTTATAGGTCTTCTCTTTTTCCGGTCTCGTGTTGTTACTTGGGAGACCGGGTTTAGGATAGATAGCCGTTCTATCAAGAGGGGCTCTCAAGCGGGTGTCTCGGTCGCATCATTGTGAGAGAGCTCAAACCTTTGCATTCATAGCATCATCTTTCTTGGTTGATTATTTGGTTCTTGTCCATGAGAGGATCTAGAGCTTGTGGTGATCATCATAACAAGCTCTAGTTCATCAAATAAGGATTTCACTTGCATATCTTATTGTGGTTTTTGATCTTGCGAGTTTTACGGCTCCACACCTTCGGAGATACATCACATATATATACTTGATATTTTCTCCCTTGGTGGTATCCAATATTTCATATTTTTTTGGGTTCTACTTGGTTTTATCTTTCCAACAAAATTGGTTTCATCCCAATCGGAGTTTCCAAGCTCAACTTCTTGTGTTTTGGGTTTTGGAGGTTTTACCGGTTCATCGCTTCTAGAGAGGTCATACCTTTCTCAATTTGGTTTTATCCTTCCATGCTGTACTATGATGTTTCTTTGAATAATCTTGTAAAACTTTTTGTTCTCTTCAAAACGAGCCCAAGATCATCAAAAACGGAGTCCGGAATCAAAAGTTATTGAAGTTTTCGTGCAATTCTATCATGCGTTTTTGCTTGAGCGGAAGTTCCGGCCCAAGTTCCGACCGAAGTTCCGGTTAGGTTTAGTAACTTGTGTTTCTATTTGCCGGAAGTTCTGGTGGGGCGCGAATCTGGCCCAAACAGTCAATTTTTCCTTGTCCTATTTAAGGGAGGCTTCTTCCCCAATGGTTCCCCATCTTTTGAGCTCGTTTTTGCCCACCATTGTTGACCTATTTGAGATCTCTTACTCCCTTTCCCTCCCATGATTCTTACATCTTTTTGAGGGAAAAGTGAGAGGAGATCTAGATCTACAATCCCCCCAAGTCAAATCCCTTCTTTGTGAAGGAATCGTTGGGATCTAGATCTTGGAGAGTTTTGTATTCTCCTCTTGTGTTCTTCGTCCCTTATTCCCTCAATAGCTTTTGTAGCTTTGTTGGAATTTGGGAGATAAGGACTTGCCCTTGCATTTGGTGTATAGGTTTGAGTTCTCCTCGGAGATTCGGTGAGTTCAAGCTTGTGGGCTTGTTTCTCTTGGGTTCTTGGAACCCTAAACGGTTGTGTGGTTGGGTTGTTGACCTTTTGTGGTCTTGTTGACCTTTTGTGGTCTTGTAGCCTTTTGTGGCTTTTTTGGACTTTTGTGGCGTTGTAGCCTTTTGTGGCTTTGTTGTTGGGAGCCTCCAATTGAGTTGTGGAGATAGCCCCAATCTTGTACGGGTTTAGTGACCGCCCTCAAGCGTCCCATAGTGGAGCGAGTGCCCGCCTTTTGTGGTGTCCACTCTGGAGAATAGGGTGAGCCTTTTGTGGCGTCGGTGAGTTGCGTGCTTCCGCATCCGGGGTGAGGCCTTGTGTGGTGTTGGGTGAGCATCGAGCCACCACACCTCGAGGTGAGCCATTTGTGGCGTTCGGAGAGCATTGCGCCATCGCACCTCTCCAACGGAGACGTAGCTTCTTTGGAAGTGAACTTCGGAAAACAAATCTTTGTCTCCGCGTCCATCGGTTATCTCTCAACCAAGCCCTTTACTTATGCACTTTACATCGTGATAGCCATCGTGCTTGAAGTATTTATATCTTGCTATCACCTTGTTTCTTGTATTGCTTAGCATAGGTTGTTGGTGCACTTAGGTGAACCTAGTGGCTAGGTTTTGTGCTCAATAAATTAAACGTTAGTTTTATTCTGCATTTACTTGATCCTAAACCGTAATAATTTTAAAAGCCTATTCACCCCGCTCTAGGCGACGCCCATTGAACTTTCAATTGGTATCAGAGCGAGGTATCTCGCTTTTAGGCTTCACCGCCTCGAGAGTAAAGATGTGTCCTAGGGGTTTAGTGCACTCTCACACATTTACATTTGTTGGCACTCATTATGATGTTTGGTACTCGCATGCTTAGTCATTTCCAGGCCATTGGCCCAAATATTGAGCGAATTCTATATATGGACTTGTCTCCTCCTAAGGATCCCCAAAATCTATCTTTGGAGGAGGAGACAAACTCTTATCTCGAAGCTCAAGCATATAATGTGCTTGTTAATGTTGTGAGCTTTGTAGTTCTTTCCTCAATCATGCCTTTCCGGAACGCTCATGATATATGGACCAAGCTTCAAGCAAAATATGATGTGTCCAAGATGAATGAGGATGGTTGTGTTCCCTCCACCTCCGGCCACGATGAGTTCTCATCTTCTTCCACTACACCAACATGTGAGTTGTCACAAGGTAATGATACGATGAGTGGTGATAGAACTTTCAATGTATATAGTTAGATTTCGAATCATGATCATTTGTCTCTATCTCATTGCAATGTTGTATATTTGGGCATGAACATGTGTAGGATCATATGTGATTTACATACTAGTGTTGATTTCCCTTGCATATCATGTAGAAATGCCTTAAATATGTCTCATGATGATATGCTTGCTTTTCCTTGTTGCCATGATAAATGTGCTTCTATTTCCTCTAGTACTTGTGTTGCTAACCATGTAGAGGAAATTGAAGAATGTGTGGGCCAAGGCAAGGTTGCTATTGGAGATTCATGTGTTCCATCATCATCACCTTCTCCCAATGTTCACTTGTGCCTCATGGCTAAGAGTTCAAAGGTAACCTCTCCTTTGGATCCCAATATATCTCATGATGATGTGAATGTTGATCATGTAGAAGTAGATCATGATGTTGCTTCTTTAAAAGAGAAGGGGGGCTAGTCCTTCGTTCTCTCCATCCTAATAAAAATGCTTGCTCTGCTTTCATTGAAATCTTGACCTATGCTATAGAAAGTAGGCAACTTATTGATGAGCATGAGGACACAATAGATAAAATAAGTAGTCTTGAGCGTGAGTATGCTAATGACATTGCCAACCTAAATGAATCTCTTGAAGAGGAACAAACCACTAAGGAATCTCTTGAGGAGACCTTTGCTCTAGAGCTATCTAGAGTGAAGAAATCTCATGATAGAGATCTTGAGGTGGCATGTTCCCTTCAAATAAAAATTATGAACTTGAAGTTGCTTATGCTAAACTCCTTGAGGATTTTGAGCACCTCAACAATGGCTCTAGGGTCATCAAGGGTGATCTCATCAAACTCACCAAGTCACATGAGCAACTTAAAGCCTCATATTCTAAAGATCTTTCCAAGTTGCCCTCACCTCTCTTGCACTAAATGATGATGTTTGTGCTACTAACTATATTTCTTGTGAAGCATTTATCTTGAAGGATAATGTTGAGCTAAAGGCTCAACTTGCTTTGCTAACTAGCAACTATGGGAAATTAGAAGAAAGTCATGCCAAGCTCTCAAGCTCGCATGAGGATATTCTAGTCTCCCATGGTAGGCTAAGATTAGTTCATGAGGCCATTATGTCAAAGGTAACATCTAATGGGCCTCATGTGGACATTAGCACTATATCTACTCCAAATGTTACAGTGCCATGTGCTAGTCCTTGTAATTCATCCTCTCACAACCATGCTATATCTTGTGATGAATTGCATTCCTTGCCTTGTTGCTCTAACAATGAAGCTTCTACTTCCTCTAGTATTGTTGTTGATACTAACCATGTAGAGGAAGTCAAAGAGCTCAAGGCTCAATTCACTTTTTTTAAGAATGACTTGAAAAGGTGTCATGAAGGGAAGACCACACTCAAGAAGATGTTGAGTGTGCGATGACCCCCAAGTGACAAGCGTGGGCTTGGATTCAACTCCAACAACAAGAGAAAGCCCACTAACTTGTTGAAGCACAAGGGCAACAAGAAGAAGGGCCAAGGTCAAGTGAAGAATCCAGCCAACATTATGTGCTTCAAGTGAAAGGAAGAAGGGCATCATGTGAGGGATTGCCCATTGAAGAAGAAGCCTCTTAGTGAGAAGCAATGAGGGAAGCAGCCTCAAGCTCCTCCACAATCTCAAGATGGGCCACTTCCCAAGAATCCTCAATCTCTTCTTCATGGTGCAACTCCTCCCAAGAAGAAAGATGGCAAGAGAAGAACTTGCTACATATGCCGTGAGAAGGGGCACCTTTCTTCCTCATGCACCATGGGTATCTCCTCATCTCATCCTATCTTGATTGATGATGCTTATTTTCTTCATAAGGATGAGATGGGCAATGTGTTTGCCAAATTTTTTGGTGCCCAAAGTGGTGTCAAGAGAAGAACCATTTGGGTGGACAAACCTATTGGGACTAACTTCTTAGGACTCGACTTGGTTGGGGACCAACAAGCTAAAACTTGATCAATAGGTGTTCTTAGAGGGCATTGGAGACTTGGATACCTTACGAAGATTTGAGGGATCTTCATCAATTCTTTTTTATGAAAGTCAAGTCATTTGGGTTATCATGCTTCTATTCTATATCCAATGTTACTCCTTCCGATAACTTGTGCTTAACTCCTTTACATTAATTGTTACTTGATCCCTTGTGCATGTGTTGGTTTTGTGCCTTGCATGTGTTTGTACATGTTGTTCTTCCCACTTAATTATATTGACCTATGTATTATATTTGTGTATGTTGGTTGGCACACCATGTATTTGTGTTTGTTGGTTTGGAGCCTTTATAGATTCTAGTTGGTATCTTATTTGGCTCTTATGAGGGATTAATGGGCTATTCTGTTTTGGGGGAGTGTCATGCTTGGGCATTCCACAATCTTAAAATGTGTACATGAGGAACCACTTAGTAGTTTCTATGTGGTATGTTTTTCTCATGACAAACTTAAGTTCTATAATGTCCATTAATCCTCTCTAGTATGATCTTTTGCCTCTTGTTGAAATTTCTTGGTTTATCACATTATGGGAGAGTCATATGCTTTGTGCATATTACAAACCTAGAAAATGTGGGCTTTTGAGGTAGTGCCACTTAGAATAGATATTGAGAATTATCTAGCTCCTATGTGGCACATTTGCTCATACAAGTTCCAATTTGCTTGGATGTTTTATTGCTCATTTCTTGGATCTTGTGTGTGAGAGTGATTCTTGGTATGTGTTTCCTCATATTTGGATCTATATCCTCATGGGAACTACTTGCTTCTATTTAATCCAATCACTAGTGATTGTGTGACTATTTTAAGCAATCAAGAATCTATCTCGAAGCATCAAGCTCATTTCTCATACTTTGTTATATGCTTCTTGTTGTGAATATGATCGTGATATCCTTGCAAACTACCTAGGGAAAATTTCCCTTATATTTGTCGTCTTTGGACAATTGGTACTCCATATATGGTAGATTTTATTGATCATATTCAATTTGGCCTTTGCTTATTTGCCTTATCTTTGGCCAAGAAAATGTTTTTCTATTTGCTCCCAAGCTTTCCTTGCCTCTTGTTGATCTTCTTATTTTATTTGTATCCCCTTGTGTTTTATTTAGTGTAGTTAGTAGTGATGATCTCATTGGTGGGCATTTTGCATTCAAAGGCAAAATTATATATAATGCTCTACTTATGGGAGAGCTCTCCTATACTATCTAGAACATTGTTTTATGATTCTTGATTTGATCCATTTTTTTGCTTGGAAGCTCGGTCCTTTTTGTGTTGGTACTTTGTGTGCCATCATGAAAAGTGTGAAGAGTTTGTTTTGGTTGTTGGAACCTTTCTATCTTTGGGAGTAGGTTTTATCTCATTATTTTTTCTTGTTTTGATCCTTTAGGATGAGATAAATCCTTGAGCATTGGTGTTTGTGTCTATTTTGTTTGCTCTTTAGATTTTACCTAATTCATTTGTTGATATTGTGTTCCTTAATGTGTTGATTTGGTTCTTTGATACAATTTTGACACCTTGTGTCAAGTCACACCTTTGTGTTGCCTTATTGGTTTCTTTTTATTTGTTCAAATTGAATCTCCTTTTGGTTCTTGAAAGTCTTATGGATGCATATTTACTACATGTATATATTATTGCATGCTTGCTTTATTTGATCCAATATATAGGGGAAACTCCACCAAATCCTATGCGTTAAGATGTGCATGAAATTCAATTTCATATCAACATGCACATATTTTTGTGGAGGCTCTCCGATGTATTATAGTTGCACTAACTACTTTGGACCCAATTTGTTTGGGGACCATAGTGTACTTAATTGTATTTTAGGTACATTGGGATATATATTGGGTGCTTATATCTTGAAAAAGGAAGAAGTGGCATCTACATGTCAATTGGATGCAAGCTAGGATGATCAACGAATTCATATCTTCTTCATCCAACCAATTATTTCTCGGTAACAAGTATCTCTCTCTCATGCATACATATCTTGTTCCCAACCTTGTGTAGGTTGCTTGTTGGCATGAATTTGTGTACTTGCATATGTTGGATTTATTGCTTTGGCTTTGAAGAGTTCTCTCTATTGCAAATGTGTGTATGTTGAGATGAGTGCATATAATGGGGACTATAAAAAATCATGCTCATGATCCACCAATCCCAAATATGTCAATCTAGCAGTTTTGTTGCATACTGTTTCCTCAATATCTCTCATGTGCAATAGCGAATATTTTTACAAAGTTGATTTCTATTTTGTGATACTTGTTGCCTTTCTCCACTTATTCCTTCTATCCCCTTCTTCCCTTGGTAATAGTTGTATTGTATGGAGTATGTTGGTGTTCGAAGCTCATTGATGTACAATAAGATATATTTGAGCCCTAGGGAATGCTTTTAAGCAAAACATCTTATTGGTATATTCTATGACTTCCTTTTGTTTTTCATGTGCTTTATTGAGTATCTATCATGTTTGTGCATATTTCTTTGTGGGAATTTGTCTTTGTGACATTTTCCACCTAGAAATTTATGCACACAAGAGAAGATCATTCTTTGGTTGTTTTTGCATTTCTTGGGAACCACCTCTTATTTATTTTTGATTCTTCGGTGGCTTCCATTTTTATTGTATTTTGTGTGCATTGTTAAATGAGTTTGGAGGAGTGAGGATTCCATGGTTGTGCATGTTGTTTCCAAATACAATTACTATAATTGGTGCATAATCGTTGGGGAGTTTCTCTAATTCATTTAAGAATGAACACTTGCCTTCTTTCTAATATTCTTGTTGTTTAAATGTTTATGGGGGAGCGAGGATTCCACATTTGTGCATCTTGTACACAAATGCAATTATTCTAAGTTGTGCACAAATCTTGGGGAGCATCCCTGATGCAGTGTTGAGTTGACGGGAGGAAGAGGTTGAAGTAGATTCCTCCGACAACGGCGCTAGAAAACTTGTTGATGCGCCTGTGTAGAGCACTTCGTTGGGAACCCCAAGAGCAAGGTGTGAAGCAGCAAGCAGAAAGTCTTCCCTCAGTAGAGACCGAGGTAATCGAACCAGAAGGAGGAAGGAAATGTCACACAGGTGTTGGAAGAAACATGGAGACTGTAACATCCCTAAAATCACGATTTCAAAAGTTTGCATATCATCCATGCATTCATAATCATTTTAGTATCATTTTCATTGTCACTTCAAAAACAGAAGCATTTGAGTGTCTGTTATTTTATGTGAGCAAAACTTTGACCCAATGCTACTCTCTAGTAAGAGATTATTTGTTTTAAACCAAAGATGTTTGATCCTAAGTTGTTTGATAATTTCCAAAGCTTGGACAAAGAATTCAAAACAAAGAAACAAATTTAAAACCATTTTTATGTCTTTTCTAAACAATTGGTAAAACTTGATTTATTTTTAAATTCCAAGGTGCCAAATTATTTTCAAGTGTACAACATTGTTCTGCAACCAATTGTGTACAAATTTCACTTTACAAAAATACAGAACAATTTTGAATTCAATTTGGTTTGAAACTCATTTGAATTTGATTCCTGGAAATTCAAACAGAAAAAGAAAAAGGTTAAAGAATTAGAATTGGGTCGGCGCCACCATTTCAGCCCAGTAGCCAAAACAGCCCACCCGGGGTCTCCCTTCTCCCTCTGTTTCTCACCGCAGCAGCGCACACCCACCAGAGACGGACCAGTGGCCCCAACGCCATGTTGTCATCGTCCTCCCCAGAACCCACGCGATGAACACGTCGTCGCAGACCGTTTCCTCCTTCACTGCCACATTTTAAAATTGATTGATTGCCGTTGATTGCGTGCGTAATTCTCGCCCCGCTCCTGGCTACTTAATCAGCTCACAACCGCGGTCATTTCCCCCCACTTTCCTCGCTCACTCCGCCACCAGGCTGCGCGCAATCGAGCTCAAACCGCCGCTGTACCGATGACCTCCGGCGACTGATTCCGGTGAGCCTCGACCGCCCCTTTGCCTCTGCTTCAAACAAGCATGACCAACATGTTCTTGCGCATCCCCTGATGCCTTTCGTTTGCTTTCTCGTGACCCAGGTCGCCATCACTGTTCGTGCCCGCAAACATAAGTGCCGCCACCCAACTCCGACGAGAAATACTGGTAAACTTCGAGCGCCCCTTGCTTCCCCTTTGACCCTGTCGTGTTTGCCACAACCTTGCACACCCCCTGATTCAACTGGTTCATGCTAGGGTGATCCAGAGCGTCGCCAACGTCTTCGTCACCGTGCACCCGACACTACGCTCAACTCCGACGAGTTCCTACGGCCACATCAACTCGCCCCTGTCCACGCCAGCGACATCTCAAGCTTCCTCGTGATCTTGCGAGTCTGGTAAGCCACACCACACCCCCATACCCTCCTGTATACGCCGGACCATCGCCGCCAGTAGCACCGCTACCAGCGACCATTTGCGCCGCCAGTTCGTGGTCAGATGGATTTGATCCATTGGATGTAAATCCTAAGGCCGCGATTTGATCTGTAGCGAAGCGGTACGATTTAATCTGGGCCGTGCGCAGTTTGTTAGATCCAACGGCCGCGAGCATGATCCAATGCGAAGCGGTATCGTCCAATCAGACGCTGCTGCGTGGCCTGTTATTTGTTTTAAAAATCTGATTTAGATCTATTAGATATTCAAACTTGCAAAATTCATAACTTTTGATCCACACGTTCAAATTTTGCAAATTTTATATCGTTGGTATTAGGAGAAAGAATTCTATCCATTTATGCAATGTTTTTAATGTTTTGCTTCTGTAAAATTGGTTATTTTTGCAGAGACAATTATAGGCTTATTTTGAGTATAGAAATTATTTGAAAAATGATTTAAAGATTAAATAAAGTTTATTTGGTGTGTCTTTGCCTTGTTTATGATTCAGTACTGTATACTTGTCTTGTTTGGTGTAGAAAATCATCACATGGCATTTGCATGCATTCATATATTTTTGCTTGTATATTTTGATATGTGAATTTGGCGCTATCATTTTATGTGTAGATTTTGGTGCTAATAGTGATTGTGGTTGTGAAGATTGTTGCTACTCCCCAAACTACCAAGGCAAGTGGTGCTTCATGTTTTTATCCCAATATTTTTACCTATGCATTAGAAATATTTTGTATAGGACTTGCATGATTATTTTGTTAAGTATATATATGCTATGCTTGGGGAATCCTAGTAGTTGTAGTAATGTTAGAATTTCCTTTAAGTTAAGATATTTGTTATTGCCATGCTTAGCCTAGCTAATAGCAACCAAGGGTGGAATATAATCATGCTATGGAAAATATTGTTAAGTCTTTGACTTATGGTTTTTGTTAATAAACAACTAAGAGAATGAAACACCTGGGTGGAATGGTAATTGCTTGGTGGATTTTGGTTGAGTGGTTACACAAGGCCCATTTCTATGGTTTACCTGGTGTATCTCACTTGTGGATTTCCACCCAGGAACAAAGGGATTTGAGATACCAAATGTTAAGAAGCTTCTAGTGTAGCCACATGGCATTATGGGCTCTGCCTGGATCATATAGGTTGCAATAACCTAGCCAAATGTACAGTTGGTGGTAGGGGAATGATAGGTTTGGAGCGCGTCCATTTTGGTCTAAGGGAAGGCTTCTGAAAGGTCCTGTCTTGGTGAAAATCAAGTCTTGTGGGGAAAGTGCACAACCTCTGTAGATGGAAGAACCTAAGTACTTAGCCATGTCCCTGGTATGGGACAACTTGAGCATCAAGACATGGAAGCTATCAAGAATCTCCTCATCCCAATTTTCTAAGTTAAAACTTGTGGTTGAACAAGGGTGAAGGTTCACCAATTTCTATTGGTGGTTCCTTGGGAAAGTTTTGTCAAAGAAAAACTTAGTGTTTTCAACTAATAGGTAAAACCTATTTTGAGCAAAGTAAGCTTAAGCTACACTTAGCCAAATTCATGTAGTAACTAGATGTTAATATTCTACTAAGGTATCACTTTCCAATACTATTCCAATGTATTAACCCACTATGGCTGTAACTTGTGATGTTGCAGGTTACTCTGATGATGATTAGGGGTTATGAGTCTACACTCAACATGCTTGCCTGTGGCACATGAAGATGAAGACTTATATTTTATATTGTTAAGTTAAACTCTTGTACTCTATGGCTATGGAGTTGTAAAATACTATGTTATCTCTGGAATGACGTTGTAATAATGACATTTGTTTCTGTGTACTTCATCTTAAACTGTGGATGCTAGCAATTGATCTAGGGACTCGCATTGCAATCACAGGGATCCTTACCTTTATAAGGGAGGGATCTTACAGATGGTATTAGAGCCAAGTTGCATGTAGTATTATGACCCTAGGATTGGATTAGAAACCACTAAGGAAAATTTTTCAACAATTTCCACACTTGTCTTTTTCTTCTCGTAAACTTTTCTAATCTTATTTCTCATCTCTGTTTGTAGATGAACTCCATCAACGAAGCCATGAGGAAGGGACCACTCATGACCATGACCTTGGAGTGTGAGACAAAATTTCCCAAAGCCCTCAAGGACCTCATGGTTGCCATGGGAGTACATGGTGCAGCTGTGTACAAAGGTTTTTCCGTGATGGATGAAGGAGTGGAGTACTGGTGGGTGCAACTTCACTTGTATAAAAACAAGGAAGACAACCACAAGGAATCAGGATTCTGCATGGTCACCAACTCAGTGATGCACACCACATTCTTTGACTCTGCAAGAGATGCAGCTTGGAAGGCCATCAAGGAGCTTGGTGATAGACTCAAGTGCAGAATGCTTAACACCCAAAATGACCTTAGGGAAGAAAAGAAGCATACCCAAGAGTTAGAGGCTACCAACCAAAGTTTAAGAGAGGACATCATAGACTGTAGGGATGCCCTGTTAGCCAACTTGGCAAGTGAGATGGGATTGTAATGTACTTTGCTAGTTGGACCACCACACTTGTCGTTTTATTTCCAAAAAAATTATAAGTTATGTTGAACATTTGATGCTTGTAATGGATTTATGTATGCCATGACTTGTGTGTTTGATTACCAAATATATGCATGTGATGCTTTGTCTTGTGATTTATCTCTATTGAAGTTGATTCTAACTTTTCTCTATCTTATAAAATAGATGCCTAATGTTACTATCAGCACGGCTGAAGACTTCAAGGGAACTCATTTTGGCACTCGTCTTATTGAGCTCACTAGTGTGCTCAATATTCCGCTCCCTAGCATCATGATGCTTCCCCTCACCAAGTTTGAGAGGAAGGACCTTTGGGGCTTCAAAGTTACTCAGCCAAGACGCCAGACTGAGCCAGCCACGGAGGCTATCACTTTCAAGCTAATGCATGACGACAAGGAGAGAGGCTTAGAGGTAATCATGCAGGATTTACTTGGGCGTCTGTTAGGGAGGCACTCCAGGGAGCTTAGAGGTACTCACTTTCACGCCTTCGGAATACGTGACGAGGAGGGTGAGGCTATTGAGTTCGAGGACGCTGTTAGAGAGACGGTAGAACCGATTCGTCTGTACCTTCAGGACCTAGAGGTTCTTCTTAGGCACCTAGATACTGATAGGACCAACGTCATGCTTAGCAATGACGAGCTCCAGGTGCAGCTTCGTGAGAAGGACAAGCTCTTCACGGAGCAAGACGAGATAGTCAAGGAAATGGAGGCCAAGTTTGAGAGCCAGGACAGAGTCCAAGACAGGAACAAGAGGATTCGAGAGATGAATGCAGAACTAGAGGCCAAGGACTTCGAGCTCGAGCATCAGCAGGGTGTGATTGAGAGACTTCGTTCGCAGAAGAGGGCTCTTAAGGCCAAGATAGAGGCCTTGACTACCAATGTCGAGGAATACAAGACCGCTATGGAGAATGCATGTCTTACACTTGTTGATGAGGAGGTTGATGTAGAGGAGTAGTGATGACTACTCATTTATCATACATTTACCATGCTTATGATTATTGAGTCGCAATGACCATCCAACATGTGGAAGTCTTGCTATGGTGTGTTTGCTTTTCAAACTTGTTGTTTATGTCGTTGAACTTTATGTTATTTTGATGCTTGTTTTGGTGATTGTCTATGTGATGTATTGTGCATGTTAAGCATCTATGGGTATCTCATTCTTATCCTTATTGAAAACCATAGATGCCTCCTCGACGTACCAACCCCAACCCGAACAACAACAATGTCACCCCCGAGATGCAGCAGCTGATGACAGCACAGGCACAGCTGATGCAGATGATGACCACTTTCATGCAGAATCAGAATAACAACAATAACAACAATAACAACAACAACAACAACAATCAGAACAATCCACCAGGATTTGACATGCTCACCAGATTCCTAAGACTGAGGCCTGCAAAGTTCTTAGGAACCACTGATCCCATGGTGGCCAATGATTGGCTACGTTCGGTGAACAAGAATTTGGTAACTGTCGGCTGCACCGACGAGGAGAAAGTCGGGTTTGCAGCATACCTGTTGGAAGGACCAGCAGCTACTTGGTGGGATAACTTCCAGATCACCACTCTTACTGAGGATGTGACATGGGCTATCTTTGAAGATGGTTTCCGTACAGCTCACATCTCATCCGGAGTGATGAGTTTGAAGAAGAAGGAGTTCCATAACCTGAAGCAACGCCACTGCAGCGTGGCTGAATATATTGAGGAGTTCAACAATCTGGCGCATTATGCACCGGATGAAGTTGATACCGATGCCAAGAGGAAAGAGAAGTTCCTCGAAGGACTGAATGATGAACTGAATTTGCAGCTATCTGTTGCCTATGTCCCTACCTACCATTCCCTTTGTGACAAAGCTACCATCTTGGAGAACAAGATGAAACAAGTTGAAAGCAGAAAGAGGAAGCACAACTCTGACAAGCATAGCTCGAGATCGTCTCACAAGCGTTCCCATCATGATGATAGTGGGAGTTCTGGATCCCACAAACATGGAAAATACAAGAACCACCACAGCCACAACCGCCATCATGACAACAAGCATCACCGTAGTCATGATAGTGACAAGTACAAGAACCACAAGGGTGGACACAAGAGTCACCACAGTGGAGGTGGAAGTGGAAGTGGCAGTCAGCCTGCAAAAAGAGATATCAGTCAGGTTGAATGTTTCAAGTGTAAGAAGCTGGGGCATTATGCAAATGAGTGCCCCAAAAAGAAAGATGAAGGACCCAACAAGCCCAACCCTTTTCAGAAGGGACAAGTGAACCACATCAATGTGGAAGAGATTTATGAGGAGTCCGATGCTGTGGCTGGTAAGTTCAAACTCAATTCTATTCCAGCACTTGTTCTTTTTGATATTGGTGCATCACATTCATTCATATCAAAAGCATTTGTTGATAAAAATGGGTTTCCAACTGAAAATATTGGGTGTCCAATAAAAGTAAGTTCTCCTGGTGGAGATATGATAGTAAGTCTTGGATGTCGTGATCTAGTGATAGAATTTGGAAAGCATAAGTTTCTAGTGAGTCTGATAATCCTAGATTCCCAAGGACTGGATGTAATTTTGGGAATGGACTGGATGACCAAGTATGAAGGAGTACTAGATTGTGCCAATCGTACTGTCGCACTCACAACCCCGGAAAAGAAACGGATAAGATTCAAGTCTAACTTTGAATCAAAAGGGAGTAAGCTAAATTCTCTTAAGGGGGTTAGCATAGACAGTGTGCCAATTGTAGAGAATATCCGGATGTGTTTCCGGAAGAATTGCCGGGAATGCCACCAGATAGAGATGTGGAATTTCTGATTGACTTGCTGCCAGGATTAGGACCAATAGCAAAGAGACCTTACAAGATGTCAGTTGATGAGTTGAAAGAACTCAAGAAACAACTTGGAGAACAGTTGCAGAAAGGATTTATTCAACCAAGTTCTTCATCTTGGGGAGCACCAGTCTTATTTGTGGAAAAGAAAGATAGAAGTCAAAGGTTATGCATAGATTATCATTCACTCAATGAGGTGACTATCAAGAACAAATATCCTTTGCCCAAAATCAATGACTTGTTTAATCAGTTAGAAGGAGCATGTGTATTCTCAAAGATTGATCTCCAGTCAGGTTATTTTCAGCTCAAGATAAGGGAACAAGACATACCTAAGACAACTTTCACTACTATGTCTGGACTGTATGAGTATACAGTGATGCCATTTGGTTTGACCAATGCACCACCTTACTTCATGAATATGATGAACAAGGTGTTCATGGAGTTCCTTGAAAAGTTTGTTGTCGTTTTCATCGATGACATTTTGATCCACTCCAAGAGAAAAGAAGAGCATGAAGGACATTTGTGTTTGATACCTGAGAAGCTTAGAGAGCATAAGTTGTATGCCAAATTCAGCAAGTGTGAATTCTGGTTAAATGAAGTTGGATTTCTTGGACACGTTGTGTCAGGAGATGGTGTAGCAGTTGATCACGCAAAAGTGTCAGCTGTAACTGAATGGGAATCTCCTAAGTCAGTGAAGGAAGTTCGTAGTTTCCTTGGCTTGGCAGGATACTATAGAAGATTCATTGAGAATTTCTCCAAGGTAGCTAAGCCAATGACGGAGTTACCAAAGAAAGACAAGAAATTTGCTTGGTCTGAAGGATGTGAACTCAGTTTCCAAGAATTGAAAAAGAGACTAGTGACAGCACCAGTCCTATGTCTGCCAGATTTGGAGAAAGATTTCCACGTGTATTGTGATGCATCTCATCATGGATTAGGTGCAGTATTAATGCAAGAAGGGAAAATTGTAGCTTATGCCTCGAGACAAATCAAAACTCATGAGGTAAATTATCCTACTCATGATTTAGAGTTAGCCTCTGTTGTTCATGCACTCAAAACATGGAGACATTATCTTTTGGGAAAGCGATGTGAAGTGTTCACAGATCACAAAAGTTTGAAGTATATCTTCACTCAGAAAGAAATCAACACGAGACAAAGAAGATGGCTAGAACTCATCAAAGACTATGACTTGAGTTTGCAATACCATCCCGGTAAAGCAAATGTTGTAGCTGATGCACTAAGCCATAAGGTGTTTGTGAATGGCCTTACTAAGGGAGAGTTGCCAGATGATCTGTGTGCCCAATTTAGAGATCTCAGATTGGAGATTGTGCCTGAAGGACATCTCATGTCATTGGATGTTCAACCCACCTTGTTGGACAAAATCAAGGAAGCCCAAAAGGCGGACAAGGAAATTGAAGAGATTAAGGAAAATATTGGCAAGGGAAAAGCCAAAGGATTTCATGAAGACGAACAAGGTACTTTATGGTATGGAAAACGTATCTGCGTTCCGCAAGATCCGGAGCTTCGGAAACTGATTTTACAGGAAGCACACAACTCACCATATTCCATTCATCCGGGTAACACCAAAATGTACATGGATATGAAGGAAAGATTTTGGTGGAATAATCTCAAGAAGGACATCGCCGAACATATTGCTTTGTGTGATGTATGTAGTAGAGTGAAAGCGGAACATCAGAAACCAGCAGGATTGCTACAACCACTACCTATTCCTGATTGGAAGTGGGACAAGATTGGCATGGATTTCATCACCGGATTGCCAACGACCAGGCCAGGGTATGATTCTATTTGGGTAGTAGTGGATCGCCTCACTAAAGTGGCTCATTTCATACCCATGAAGACAACCTATACGAGTGCTAAGTTGGCCAAGATCTATATGAATAGGATTGTGTGTCTGCATGGAGTACCCAAGAGTATTGTGTCTGATAGGGGAACTCAATTCACTTCTCATTTCTGGAGGCAACTGCATGAGTCATTGGGAACAAGATTGGAATTCAGTACTGCTTTTCACGCCCAGACTGATGGACAGACAGAAAGGACCAACCAGATTTTAGAAGATATGTTGAAGGCATGTGCCCTAGACTATGGAGCTAGTTGGGATGAAAGTCTGCCTTACGCAGAATTCTCTTACAATAACAGCTATCAAGCCAGTATCGAGATGGCACCATTTGAGTTTCTCTATGGGAGAAAGTTTACTACCCCATTTCTATGGAATGGAGTAGGAGAAAGAAATTTGTTCGGACCAGAACTGGTCAAAGAGGCTGAAGATAAAGTCAAGCTGGTAAAGGACAGATTGAAGATAGCACAATCCCGACAGAAGAGCTACGCAGATCCTAAGCGTAGAGAAGTCACCTATGAAGTGGGTGATAGAGCTTATCTTAGAGTGTCACCACTTCGTGGAGTGAAGAGATTTGGAGTCAAAGTAAAATTGGACCCAAGATACGTTGGACCATTCAAGATTCTGAGTCGTAAAGGAGAAGTAGCTTATGAGATTGAGTTGCCAGAATCATCGTCTGCCGTTCACAATGTGTTTCATGTGAGTCAGTTAAAGAAATGCCATCCAGAGATGGAAGAGACTTCTTTGAAGGATACCATACCTTTGGAAGAGGTCCAGCTGGAAAGTAATCTCACCTATGAGGAAAAACGTATCAAGATTCTTGAGACTGCAGAAAGAGTTACTCGGACAAAGACTATCAAATTCTCCAAAGTCCAGTGGAACCATCATTCCGAAGAAGAAGCAACATGGGAAAGAGAAGATGATCTTCGGAAAGACCACCCTCACCTATTGGCTAGCCAATCCGAATCTCAAGGGCGAGATTCACCTTAAGGGGGTTAGATTTGTAACATACCTAAAATCATGATTTCAAAAGTTTGCATATCCTCCATGCATTCATAATCATTTTAGGATCATTTTCATTGTCACTTCAAAAACAGAAGCATTTGAGTGTCCGTTATTTTATGTGAGCAAAACTTTGACCCAATGCTACCTCTAGTAAGAGATTATATGTTTTAAACCAAAGATGTTTGATCCTAAGTTGTTTGATAATTTCCAAAGCTTGGACAAAGAAACAAATTTAAAACCATTTTTATGTCTTTTCTAAACAATTGGTAAAAGTTGATTTATTTTAAAATTCCAAGGTGCCAAATTATTTTCAAGTGTACAACATTGTTCTGCAACCAATTATGTACAAATTTCACTTTACAAAAATCCAGAACAATTTTGAATTCAATTTGGTTTGAAACTCATTTGAATTTGATTCCTGGAAATTCAAACAGAAAAAGAAAAAGGTTAAAGAATTAGAATTGGGCCGGCACCACCATTTCGGCCCAGTAGCCAAAACAGCCCACCCGGGGTCTCCCTTCTCCCTCTGTTTCTCACCGCAGCAGGGCACACCCACCAGAGACTGACCAGTGGCCCCAACGCCACGTTGTCATTGTCCTCCCCAGAACCCGCGCGATGAACACGTCGTCGCCGGCTGTTTCCTCCTGCACTGCCGCGTTTTAAAATCGATTGATTGCCGTTGATTGCGTGCGTCATTCTCGCCCCGCTCCTGGCTACTTAATCACCTCACCACCGCGGTTATTTCCCCCCACTTTCCTCGCTCACTCCGCCACCTGGCTGGGCACAATCGAGCTCAAACCGCCGCTGTACCGACGACCTCCGGCGACTGATTCCGGTGAGCCTCGACCGCCCCTTTGCCTCTGCTTCAAACAAGCATGACCAGCATGTTCTGGAGCATCCCCTGATGCCTTTCGTTTGCTTTCTCGTGACCCAGGTCGCCGTCACCGTTCGTGCCCGCAAACGTCAGTGCCGCCACCCAACTCCGACGAGAAATACTGGTAAACTTCGAGCGCCCCTTGCTTCCCCTTTGACCCTGTCGTGTTTGCCACAACCTTGCACACCCCCTGATTCAACTGGTTCATGCTAGGGTGATCCAGAGCGTCGCCAATGTCTTCGTCACCGTGCACCCGACACTACGCTCAACTCCGACGAGTTCCTACGGCCACATCAACTCGCCCCTGTCCACGCCAGCGACATCTCAAGCTTCCTCGTGATCTTGCGAGTCTGGTAAGCCACACCACACCCCCAGACCCTCCTGTATACGCCGGACCATCGCCGCCAGTAGCACCGCTACCAGCGACCATTTGCGCCGCTAGTTCATGGTCAGATGGATTTGATCCATTGGATGTAAATCCTAAGGCCGCGATTTGATCTGTAGCGAAGCGGTACGATTTAATCTGGGCCGTGTGCAGTTTGTTAGATCCAACGGCCGCGAGCATGATCCAATGCGAAGCGGTATCGTCCAATCAGACGCTGCTGCGTGGCCTGTTATTTGTTTTAAAAATCTGATTTAGATCTATTAGATATTCAAACTTGCAAAATTCATAACTTTTGATCCACACGTTCAAATTTTGCAAATTTTATATCGTTGGAATTAGGAGAAAGAACTCTATCCATTTATGCAATGTTTTTAATGTTTTGCTTCTGTAAAATTGGTTATTTTTGCAGAGACAATTATAGGCTTATTTTGAGTATAGAAATTATTTGAAAAATTATTTAAAGATTAAATAAAGTTTATTTGGTGTGTCTTTGCCTTGTTTATGATTCAGTACTGTATACTTGTCTTGTTTGGTGTAGAAAATCATCACATGGCATTTGCATGCATTCATATATTTTTGCTTGTATATTTTGATATGTGAATTTGGCGCTATCATTTTATGTGTAGATTTTGGTGCTAATAGTGATTGTGGTTGTGAAGATTGTTGCTACTCCCCAAACTACCAAGGCAAGTGGTGCTTCATGTTTTTATCCCAATATTTTTACCTATGCATTAGAAATATTTTGTATAGGACTTGCATGATTATTTTGTTAAGTATCTATATGCTATGCTTGGGGAATCCTAGTAGTTGTAGTAATGTTAGAATTTCCTTTAAGTTAAGATACTTGTTATTGCCATGCTTAGCCTAGCTAATAGCAACCAAGGGTGGAATATAATCATGCTATGGAAAATATTGTTAAGTCTTTGACTTATGGTTTTTGTTAATAAACAACTAAGAGAATGAAACACCTGGGTGGAATGGTAATTGCTTGGTGGATTTTGGTTGAGTGGTTACACAAGGCCCATTTCTATGGTTTACCTAGTGTATCTCACTTGTGGATTTCCACCCAGGAACAAAGGGATTTGAGATACCAAATGTTAAGAAGCTTCTAGTGTAGCCACATGGCATTATGGGCTCTGCCTGGATCATATAGGTTGCAATAACTTAGCCAAATGTACAGTTGGTGGTAGGGGAATGATAGGTTTGGAGCGCGTCCATTTTGGTCTAAGGGAAGGATTCTGAAAGGTCCTATCTTGGTGAAAATCAAGTCTTGTGGGGAAAGTGCACAACCTCTGTAGATGGAAGAACCTAAGTACTTAGCCATGTCCCTGGTATGGGACAACTTGAGCATCAAGACATGGAAGCTATCAAGAATCTCCTCATCCCAATTTTCTAAGTTAAAACTTGTGGATGAACAAGGGTGAAGGTTCACCAATTTCTATTGGTGGTTCCTTGGGAAAGTTTTGTCAAAGAAAAACTTAGTGTTTTCAACTAATAGGTAAAACCTATTTTGAGCAAAGCAAGCCTAAGCTACACTTAGCCAAATTCATGTAGTAACTAGATGTTAATATTCTACTAAGGTATCACTTGCCAATACTATTCCAATGTATTGACCCACTGTGGCTGTAACTTGTGATGTTGCAGGTTACTCTGATGATGATTAGGGGTTATGAGTCTACACTCAACATGCTTGCCTGTGGCACATGAAGATGAAGACTTCTATTTTATATTGTTAAGTTAAACTCTTGTACTAGCCTATGGCTATGGAGTTGTAAAAGACTATGTTATATCTGGAATGACGTTGTAATAATGACCTTTGTTTATGTGTACTTCATCTTAAACTGTGGATGCTAGCAATTGATCCAGGGACTAGCATTGCAATCACAGGGATCCTTACCTTTATAAGGGAGGGATCTTATAGAGACCTGCACAACAAAAACTCAAGACTTTGCCCCAACGAATCAGTGAGGTTGTCAAGCTCACCGGTTTGCTGTAACAAAGGATTAACCGTATGGTGTGGAAGGTAATGGTTTGCAGCAAGTAAACAGATAACAGTGGAAGATGTATCAATGGTAAAGATTGGACCGGGATCCATAGTTCACTAGAGGTGCTCTCCTTAGATAAAAAATATGGCATGAAGGGTAAACAAATTACAACGAGGCAATTGATAGGAACTGAGAAAGGCATAACAATGCAATTACTAGCCAGAAAGATCCTATGAGGTTGATTGGGCAATACAACAATATACATAGACCGTCATCCAACTGCATCTATGACTAGAAGTCCACCTTCAAGTTATCATCCGAACCCCCTCGAGTATTAAGTTGCAAGCAACAGACAACTACTTTAAGCAAAGTGTGTAAGGTAAACAGTCCACATGTTCCATGAATAAGAGACCATTGTTTTCTCCCTAGTAGCAACAACACATCTACAACCGAAGAGATTTCTGTCACTTCCCTTGGAAACTAGAGGCATGAACCCACTATCGAGCATAAATACTCCCTCTTGGAGTCACTAGCAACTAGTTGGCCAAGATAACCACTAGCAACGGAGATCATGCAAGATCACAAAAAACACAGACATGATAGAATCATAAAGATAAAACCATTAATCAAACCAACATAATAGTCTCAATGTCCATCGGATCCCCACAAACACAACATGCATGATTACAAATAGATTAGATCTTGATCATGAACGGAGCTCACAAGATCTATACTTGAAAGCACAAAGGAGGAGATACAACCATCTAGCTACTACATTGACCCATAGTCCAAGGTGGAAATACTCACGAATCATACCAGAGAGAAGGCCTCTGGGATGATCTCCCCTCCGACAGGGTGCCGGGAAGAGCTTGAGATCCCCCCGGTCTAGGGACGATGGTGGCGGCTACAGACGGTTTCATGGATTTCTGATTGGGTACTGAGAGTTTCTGCATCGGGGGCTTCTTATAGGCGAAGGGGGAGACCGAGGCGGCCGCCAGGGCAGCTGTAACATCCCAAAAATACTAAACTTGGATCATCAAACTCTAATCATCAAAATTAGGGTTAATAAAAACTTTTGTAAAATAAAAATATGAAAGCATGCATGGTGTATGCATTTCATTTGGAATTCTTTTGAACCACCTTGTTTGTGTGTTCCTTTGCTTGTAAATGGATTCTTAGGTGAAATAAACATCATCTAAACAATTCCCAAACTTTTCTCAAAGACAAATAAATCAAAACAATAAAATAAGGGAATGGTCATTTTGACCAATTTAACTCCCATGCCTACTTTGGATGTCCCAAACTTTCAGAACTTAACAGATAATTTTCTGGATCTTTGCACCCCTTGATTGTACTCATAACAAAGTATCAAGGCCCACTTTGTGATCATCTAGAAACTTTCAAATGCATAGTTTAAATGACAGTTCAAAATTGAATCTTTATCATATGAGAAGATCCCACTTTTTCAAAAACCACTCAAACAAGCTCAACTTTCAAAACCCATGCATCTGCAGACTCACCAGCACCAACCTAGCACACCCACCAAAAATATTTTCAAAATTCAAAACTTGAATTCTTGCGGCCATTTCATCAAACACTTTGCAGACACAAATCATCAAAATCTTAAACACTATTGTGAGAAGTGATTGAAGCCTAACTTGTCCCCTATCTAGCTCACAACCATCTGAGTAGATCATCTAGCAAGTTAAACCAAGCACTAGCCTCACTGTAAGCTGGGAAATGACATCAATGGTGAACAGCCGAAGCTCACCATACCACCCCAGTGGAGACAGCAAGCTAGAAGGAGATTTAGACGTGCCAACCTTGTCTGAGAGGCAGCCCACCGTCCACCGCCACTCCCTGTCCCAGCCGCGAGCGTTGCCAAACCCTGGACCACACGCACGGATCGCGCCCAGCTCGCCAACAACCATGCCGAGCATGCGCCAGAGCACCACGCTCGACCGACGCCCACAGACCGCGCGCCGCCCTCGCCGCGTGCATACATGATCTCCACCAACCCAGGAGACCGCCAGACATCCCCGTTCGCCGTCCCATGCCACACAGCCACCGCTCGCCATCGAACACGCCGCCTCTGCCGTGCAGAGCATCGCGCGTTCCAGACCAAACCGCACCGCCCCTACGCGCGCATTAAAGCCGTAGAGCATCGCCAGGAGACCACCAAGCGATCGCCACCGCCGGCCATGCCTCAAGCCGCCCGTATCCATGTCGCCACCGTCGCCTGCCCATCCCGTTCGGTCTCGCCATCGCGACTATAAATAGAGGCCACCCCCAGCCGAATTGAGCACACCATCTCACTCCCCTCTACTCACTGATTATGCCACCCCGTTCCCGGAGTAAGGCGAGCAGCACTTCGCCGGAATTTCACCGGAGCCTGCCGCTGCTGGAGAAGAAGGGGGCCATCGATTGGAGCCGCCCCAAGAGAAGCTGCCGGTACCAGGAGGTTCGCCGTTGTCGACTTTGTCGTTCGCCCGCCTCGCCGACCCTCGCCGGAGCCCCGGTGAGCCCCCAACGACCCCCACCTGCCGCGCTAGGTTTCTGTCTCGCCG
Organism: Avena sativa; assembly: GCA_916181665.1. Classification (NCBI taxonomy): domain Eukaryota; kingdom Viridiplantae; phylum Streptophyta; class Magnoliopsida; order Poales; family Poaceae; genus Avena; species Avena sativa. The sequence continues at coordinate 141,559,490 of OV702285.1, read as the reverse complement.
GCGTTGCCCAACGTCGACGATGACCCTCAGCCGTTGGATTAGAACCAGATCGAACGCACCACATCGCCCCATACCGCTTCGCACCCCCTGTCTCACTGACGCGTGGGGACAACGACTTAACCAGCCAGCGTAAGCGCTGTGCTTAGCAGGCCGGCCCAGTATCGCTTCCCGCGCAGCCCAGTTATTTGAATTTAACCTTTTTCATTTTATTTCGAACACACTTCTGTACCCAGTTTCAAAAATCAACCCAGGTAGATTTAGTGAACCAAATTGAATGAAACCAATTTTGTTAGAAAGGTGTGGGAATGCTGAATCCAAGCCCGTTGGATTCAAGTCATTTGGATCTATAGATCATCCATGGTAAAAATAACAAGGCAGAAGCTTTTCTGCATTCAAACATTTTTCAAATTTAAACCATGATAGCTTTTGAGTTGATTCCAACTCTCAAAAATCACATTTAACCATACCTTTCAGAATATATAAAAATATATAGGTTTACTTATAGAAATAATGACCAAGTAATAAAAGAGTGCCACATAGGCATTTCTAGCCACTTTAATTAATTAAAATAAAAGAGAAAAACCTTATTAAATTGTGACACCACTTTAAATCACATTCCCATGGACTAAAGTATGTGGTGATGACATGTGTCAACATGATCCCATGTTTGGTTTGGAGAATATTAAATCTTAAGTAGTTTTTCAATGAGTAGAAATTACTTTTCTAAAAATAAAAGGAATTAAACCAAGTTTTAATCTTGTAATGTTAGTGATGATGCTAGATCATCTATAGGACCCTTGTGTGTGATGAATGCAAGTAGTTAAGTATTGTTTGGTGATTGTGTACCTCGTATTTATTCGTAGACGCTAGTATCGACCAAGGATACGAGGAGGAAGGAGGATACTACGAAGAAGAAGCCGAGGAGAACTTCAACCACTGCTCTGCACAAGGCAAGCTAACACTTGCAAGATACTCTACTTTAGCAAGCCTTACTATACAAGTTAACCTTGCAATCCTAATACTACTAGCTGAATGTGCAAGCTTATACTTGCAATTGGGCAAGCTAATACTTACTTGCTACTATGTCAACTATATGCCTTAAGCATATGTGATCATATCCACTTGATAAACCAATCCTAGTTTTATTTGCAAGCCCTCTACTTTATTTCTTTATCAAAGCTTTAACTTAGAGTTGACTTAAGTGACTTGTAGATTCTAGAAAGATATATTGAAGGTTGCATAAAGAGCATAAAATTTGGCCTAAGCTAGAAAATCTTGATGTCATCCTAAGGCATAAGATTGAACTTAGTGGAAACTCCACTAGTTTACTATCCCCCCATTAGTTCTTACCCCCACTTGTAGATGCTAGTGCTAAGCATAAAACTTGATCAACATTAGATGGGAATACTTGGTGAAAATGGTTATGAAAACCTTAGAATGATGGATCATTCTACTGAGATGTTTTGACATGTGTTTCCGAACACCTGATGATTTTGGTGATGAAAACATTGAGGCATGAGCCTTAGCCCTTTATAAAACTGATGGTTGTCTGGATACGATACCATTCCAATTTTATCGTACAACCACAATACCCGAAGATTGGGTAGGGCTTGACTGGAAACTTATATACCTTAGTATTAGTTCCCTCACGGCCAAGGTCTGAGCTGAGGCTACCTTGTGAAGATTGTCCACCTGTGCAGTACCCAAGATGACAGTTGGTCATGGTTGGGAGGCCAAACTCACAGGAGAGGTGCTTATACTAGGGTGTGTAATTGAAAGGTTATGATTGATTATCCGCATACTGAGTATGGTGAATTCAGGATTTGTTCTTGACGGATGTATCGAATATTGTGGTGAAAGTGTACAATCTCTGCAGAGTGTCAAACTATTCGAATAGCCGCGTCCGTGGTTATGGACAGTTGGAGTGGCCATACTGTTCCCCCGTCAGATGTTTTCAAAATACTTGTGAAATGAATTGAGACTTTGACTTGACCACAACAGGGTTGTGATATGAAATACAAGTTCCTACTTAGGAGTTATAAAATTGTGACTAGCTTCTCTTGCTTCTCAGCTTAGTAGAGATAAATCTGGCTTTTGCAAAACAACCCTAGAGCCTAGTGTTCTATTATCAAAAACCCCTTTCACTTGTTAGTACTAGTTTGCGAGTACTTAAAGAGTACTCATGGCTTTGTCCCTGGCTATTCCCATGGCCAGACTATGAAGAGGAGTACCTGGAAGATGGACCCCAGGAAGGTTACGACAAATAGGATCATCTCCCATCGTCAGCATTGCCTGTGACCCCGAATATGGAGCTTCGCCTACGCTACCGTTATTATTAAGTTATTCCGCTGCTTGAGTTGTATTAAGAACTGGATCATGAGATCCTTATTTGTGTAAGACCTTATGTATGGTTTGTAATGGATGATGTACTGTGGTATCCAATTATGTTATGTCTCGCAAAAATGGTAATCCTGGGATTGCGATGTATGGCATAACAGGCATCTGGGATTAAAAATCCGGGTGTTGACAGCAGCCAAACCCTAGCCAGGCGCGGGCTAGGTCCAACCCGCGCCTGGGGGGTTTGGCCCCTCTGGTCGGCCCCTCGGGCTCTCCTCTGTACTTCTTGTTCCCCATAGAAAGTAATTGAATTTGTCCTTCGTCTCGTCCAGTTCCAAGAATATTCCTTTAGTAACTTTTCTGAAACCAAAAACAGCAGAAAATAGGCATCTGGCACTGTTGAAACTTGTTAATAGGTTAGTACCAGAAAACATGTAAAAAGCACCTCAAAGTGTGGACAAGTAAAGAAAAGTAGATACTAAACAAGCATGGAGCATCAAAAATTATAGATATGTTTCCAACGTATCAGCATCCCCAAGCTTAACTCCTGCTCGTCCTCGAGTAGGTAAGTGATAAAAGAATAATTTTTGAGGCGACATGCACCCTCACAATAAAGATACAACCATTTGCAAACATTGAAAGCTGGGATCAAAGAACTCTAAACATGTGCATGAAAGATGGATTTCTAACTGTAGGACATAGTAACTATGCATGCAACATGGCAAGCTACAAACAAAGATTATGAATAGTATGCATTGAAAAACGTTTGTTTGTTTCACATGCAGTAAACATAGCATAGTGGCAATCAGCTTGTCCCTTATAGAATAGAAATATAATGCATAGGACACCTGCAAAGTTCAAAAGGGTGACTAGAAACAAATAGCACAAGAGCAAGTAATAACACAATATGCATCAATTAATAAGCTTTGGAACACTCCACACAGAATGACAACTATGCTCTCTTAATGGTGCCTAAAAGTAGAAGGTGGAGACTCAAATAATGGTGGAAGAAAGGCCTTTTTTGTAAAGGAAGCAGGGATTACAAGTTTCAAAAAAGAGCTTCCAAAAATTATGATACTAGTTAGCTTTCAGCCCTCATTGCCCCTATCATAAGCATCTTGAAGTGGTTAAGGTTAAAGTGGCAAATATGGAGTTTAATCACTAAGTTTTCACATAACAAAATAGTTTTTATTTGGAAGATAGATGAAAACAAGAATATACTTTGGAGTGGTGTAACACACCATGCATATGAGTTTATAGTGGACACTTTGGAATAACTTGGTTTCTTGGGAGTTGGAAGCATTAGTAGGACGTACTCATACAAGTGGAGGCTAGCAAAAGACTAGGAGCAACCAACTAAGAGAGCAATAATGGACAAAATTATGCAATGCAACAAAGAAAACTAATCAAAGCAAAGAGTGGTACTACAAGTCAAGGACTAAATGATAATAGAGGCTAATGGTGACTTGTCATAGTCATAACATGGTGTGAGCATGTGCCAAGTCAACCCAAGCAAAAACATCAAAGGAGAATACCACAATACTATGCTTTTGCATGCTAAAACAACGCATAATTTCTTCAAGGCACACTAAGCAATCCCAATTGTTTGGAACAAGACATGCTACAGCAATAATCACTAAGCATAATGTCAAAACAACACCTAGCATGTCATGCTAAAGTCTAAGTCACAGTCAATGCAAGCTCCTCTTGCACTTCAAGCAAGAACTTACTACTCCTTTCCAAACACCAAGCAAACTTATTTGCAAAACAACACAGTGAGAACGGGGTTCCAAACTACTAAATCAAACTAAACAAACTAATCAAAGCAAATGAAAACTAAGACGCTCCAAGAACAACACAACTGTGCATGAAACAATAAAAACGAAGTATCTAGACAGACCTGAGCTTTTTATTGATGAAGAAGGGGATGCCTTGGGCATCCCCAAGCTTTGACGCTTGTACTTCTTGGATATTTATTGGGGTTACACCATTGTGGCATCCCCAAGATTGAGATTTTGTCCATTCTTCATCTCATTGCATCATTCTCTCTCTACACCTGAAATTTTTCCTTCATACAAAACTTCACACAATCTTCATTAGCAACATTAGCTTATTCAAAAGATATTAGACCTCTGGAAAAGATTTGGAACAGCAAGGCTTTTCACTAAAAACACAAGATACTGTAGTAACTCCTTCAAAGGAACTCAATTTATCTGAAGAGAGCTAAAAAAGGAATCAATAAGAAGCAAATGCAAATAATGGCAGAAATCTGTCAAAATAGACCAGCAGGTAGAATTGAATTTTTTCTAACATCTTATGTTGATCAAATCAAAAAGTGTTTAACTTACGAAAGTTAGACAACATACTGGGGGATTTATTCATAAATTTTGAGCTCAATCCGAGTTACAGAGCCTCCTCACGAATTTTTTTGGTGGAGGACAGAAATCTGTTTCGGGACAGCAACTCCCCAAATCTTACTTTCCTCTCATTAGAGGTCATTCTTGCTATAAAAAGGAAACAAAAAGGATAAAAAGAGGTCATTACTGAAGTAATAACTTCCAAGACTCAAAGAACTCTTGGATTATCTCCCAACAAGTACTTTTCTTTAACGCCTTTAAGTTAGGCTTGATAACTTGAGAAGATGCTCACATAAGAATTATGAATTGAAGTCAAAGAGAGCATCAAGAAGAAAATTCAGCACACATTTAAGTCTAACCCACTTCCTATGCATAGGAATCTTGTAAGAAAATAAATTCTCAAAGAACAAAGTGGCATGCATAGGAAGATAAGACAAGAGTAACTTCAAAACTTTCAATGCAAAGAGAGGTGTTTCAATAACATCAAAACTTCTACAACCATATTTTCGTCTCTCATAATAATTTTCAGTAGCATCATGAATAAACTCAACAATATAGCTATCACATAAAGCATGATTTTCATGATCTACAAACACATAATTTCTATCAATCTCAAGAATAGTGGGATTAAAACCTTCACAGGTTTTACCCAAAGTAGATATTTCAAAGGGATCCACATCCTCCTTTGGTAAGCATGGGGGACAATCAAGTAATGTAAGGGATAAAGAGTTAGTCTCATTAGAAGGTAGGCATGGGTAGATCCATTGTTCCTCCTTTTGTTCATCACTCTCCTCCTCTTTTTCATCTAATGAGCTTTCAGTTTCAGCAATTTATTCTTCCATAGGCTCCTACAAGGCATTAGTCTCTTCCATTTGTGGAAAGCATCTATTAAAATATTCAAGAATATAGCCATTTGCTTCCTTGTAATTGTCAAAGCAAAATTTAAGTATCTCATAAACCTCATTTTCATAAGTTGCATCATCAGTATTTTCAAACAAACTAGCAACTTCAAATGCACCCTTGAAGGTAATGAATTCTTCAATCTGTTCCACATCATAAAAGTCATAATTTCCTTTAACATAAGAAGATATGGTAACATGATCATTATACTCACATTGAAAAAGTAGGTGTTTATACCTCCTGCAGCAACAAGATTTATCAAAGCAATAAGTAACATTATAAGTAGAGCACACCTCTCTAGCAATACCATTCAACTTATCAATTTGTTCCCATAAGTGTTTCCCTTTTTGTGACAAACGGTGTTCCTTATAATAATACTTTTGTTCTTTCGTGAACCCACCTTGCCAATAAGAACTAGTTTCAAAGAAACCATCCATTGATAGAAAGCATGACGAAGCAAGGCAACAACAGACCAGCAACTAGAGCAGGAACTAATTTTTTTGTGTTTTTGAATAAAGAAAGCAAACCAAACTAGACTATTTTTTGGGGGTTTTTGGAAAGAGGCAAACAAAACCAAGCAAAAAAACAAAGCAAACTAAAAACAAATCAAAGAGAAAGGAAGTGAAGGACTCCCCTAGCAAAGACGTCCTAAGCCTCCCCGGGAACGACGCCAGAAAACTTGATGCAGTGCTGAGTTGACAGGAGGAAGAGGTTAAAGTAGATTCCTCCGACAACGGCGCCAGAAAACTTGTTGATGCGCCTGTGTAGAGCACTTCGCTGGGAACCCCAAGAGCAAGGTGTGAAGTGGCAAACAACAAGTCTTACCTTAGTAGAGACCGAGGTTATCGAACCAGAAGGAGGAAGGAAACGTCACACAGGTGTTGGAAGCAATGTGGATACCTGCACAACACAAACTCAAGATTTTGCCCCAACGAATCAGTGAGGTTGTTAAGCTCACCGGCTTGCTGTAATAAAGGATTAAACGTATGGTGTGGAAGGTAATGGTTTGCAGCAAGTAAACAGATAACGGTGGAAGATGTATCAATGGTAAAGATTGGGCCGGGGTCCATAGTTCACTAGAGGTGCTCTCCTTAGATAAACAACATGGCATGAAAGGTAAACAAATTACAGCGAGGCAATTGACAGAAACTGAGCAAGGCATAACAATGCAATTACTAGCCAAAAAGATCCTATGAGGTTGATTGGGCAATACAACAATATACATAGACCGTCATCCAACTGCATCTATGACTAGAAGTCCACCTTCAGGTTATCATTCGAACCCCCTCCAGTATTAACTTGCAAGCAACAGACAACTACTTTAAGCAAAGTGTGTAAGGTAAACAGTCCACATGTTCCATGAACAAGAGACCGTTGTTTTCTCCCTAGTAGCAACATCACATCTACAACCGGAGATATTTCTATCACTTCCCTTGGAAACTAGAGACATGAACCCACTATCGAGCATAAATACTCCCTCTTGGAGTCACTAGCAACTACTTGGCCAAGATAACCACTAGCAACGGAGAGCATGCAATATCACAAACAACATAGACATGATAGAATCATAAAGATAAAACCATTAATCAAACCAACATAATAATCTCAATATCCATCGGATCCCCACAAACATAACATGCATGATTACAAATAGATTAGATCTTGATCATCAACGGAGCTCACAAGATCTATACATGAAAGCACAAAGGAGGAGATACAACCATCTAGCTACTACATGGACCCATAGTCCAAGGTGGAAGTACTCACGAATCATACCGGAGAGAAGGCCTCCGGGATGATCTCCCCTATGGCAGGGTGCCAGGAAGAGCTTCAGATCCCCCTGATCTAGGGACGATGGTGGTGGCGGCTACAGACGGTTTCGTGGATTTCTGATCGGGTACTGAGAGTTTCTGCATCGGGGGCTTCTTATAGGCGAAGGGGGAGACCGAGGCGGCCGCCAGGGCGGCCAAACCCTAGCCAGGCGCAGGCTAGGGCCCACCCGCGCCTGGGGGGTCTGGCCCCTCTGGCCGGCCCCTCGGGCTCTCCCCTGGACTTCTTGTTCCCCACGAAAAGTAATTGGCTTTGTCCTTCATCCCGTCCAGTTCCGAGAATATTTCTTCACTAACTTTTCAAAAAGCAAAAACAGCAGAAAACAGGCATCTGGCGTTGTTGCAACTTGTTAATAGGTTAGTACCAGAAAACATGTAAAGCACCTCAAAATGTGGACAAGTAAAGCAAAGTAGATACTAAACAAGCATGGAGCATCAAAAATTATAGATATGTTTCCAACGTATCAATCCCTATTTTCATTCAAACATTTTTCTTTTGGTATCATTTGTTGATTTTTCATTTGGTTCTTTTGGACCTTTTTGATTGCTTGCTTCACTTGTTGAAGCTTATTCTATTTATTTTCTTTTTGCAAACTTAGGTCCTCAATATAGTTTTACTTCCTCCCAAGTATTGGAGGAATTCTCACTATATTGGTCGTCTAGAACTTTTCACCTATTTTGGCAATCGATGCCAATGGGGGAGAAGTTTTGGAGGGTTTAAGGGAATTTGGCCTTTGCTTTGAGTGTGTTATTAAGCATTTGCCTCTCATGCTCTTGCATCTTTGTGGTTGCTTTGCATGTTGAATATATAGAGGAAACTCAACCAACAGTAATGGTTGGCAATCTATGCAATGAAATTCAAGTTCATCACACATGCATAGATTGTGGGGGAGTTTTCTCTATATATTGTGGTTGTACCAACATCACATACTTGTGTAGTATTTGATGTTGGGGCAACCGCTTTGGTCATTAATTGTCATATTTAAACACTTGCAAAGGGATTGTCATCAATTACCAAAATGGGGAAGAATGAAAGGGCATGTTTGCCCCATGTGTGGTTTTGGTAATTAATGACAATCTCTATGGACTAATGTGTAAATTGAGTTTCACTTGTAGGTTTGTCCATTGGCATTGCTTTGGCCATGTGTTGGTCTCAAGGTTGGAAGATGAAGAAATGTCCAAGGGCTTTGTGCCCATTGGAATCATGAAGAAAGAAGGAGCTTGAAGGTTGATCAAGACATGTGCAAAGAGTTGCATCAAGATGGATCAACCTCAAGAAGGGATGAAGAAGGGCGAGCTCAAGATGCGCCATCTCTAGTAGATCTCATGCTTGAAGCTTGCCATCCTCGTGATCATCGAGTGATGAAGACAAGTTCAAGAAGAGGCTTCCCCATGGATTATGGGGGATCAATTTGCAAGTCTTCATCAAGCAAGAGTGAGAAAGAGCAAACAAGAAAGGTGTTCACACTTGAGAAGAACAAGACGGTCTACATCAAGTTCAAGTGGAATGCTCAAGGCAAAGGTATGATATTGATAGGTCTTCTCTTTTGCTGGTCTCGTGTTGTTAGTTGGGAGACCGCGTTTAGGATAGATAGCCGTTCTATCAAGAGGGGCTCTCAAGCGGGTGTCTCGGTCGCATCGTTCGGAGAGAGCTCAAACCTTTGCATTCATAGCATCATCTTTCTTGGTTGATTGTTTGGTTCTTGTCCAAGATAGGATCTAGAGCTTGTGGTCATCATCATAACAAGCTCTAGTTCATCAAATAAAGATTTCACTTGCATATCTTATTGCGGTTTTTGATCTTGCGAGTTTTCCGGCTCCACACCTTGGGAGATACATCACATATATATATACTTGATATTTTATCACTTGGTGGTATGCAATATTTCACATTTTGTTGGGTTCTACTTGGTTTTATCTTTTCAACAAAATTGGTTTCATCCCAATCGGAAATTCCAAGCTCAACTTCTTATGTTTTGGGTTTTGGAGGTTTTACCGGTTCATCACTTCTAGAGAGGTCATACCTTTCTCAATTTGGTTTTATCCTTCCATGATGGACTATGATGTTTCTTTGCATAATATTTTAAAACTTTTATTTCTCTTCAAAACGAGCCCAAGATCATAAAAAACGGAGTCCGAAATCAAAAGTTATTGAAGTTTTCGTGCAATGTTGTCCTACGTTTTTGCTTGAGCGGAAGTTCCGGCCCAAGTTCAGACCCAAGTTCCGGTCAGGTTCAGTAACTTGTGTTTCTATTTGTCGGAAGTTCCGGTGGGTGGGCTGAAGTTCCGGTGGGGCACGAATCCGGCCCAAATGGTCAGTTTTTCCTTGTCCTATTTAAGGGGGCTTCTTCTCCAATGGTTCCCCATCTTTTGAGCTCATTTTTGCCCACCATTGTTGACCTATTTGATCTCTTACTCCCTCTCCCTCCCATGATTCTTACATCTTTTTGAGGTAAAAGTGAGAGGAGATCTAGATCTACAATCCCCCCAAGTCAAATCCCTTCTTTGTGAAGGAATCGTTGGGATCTAGATCTTGGAGAGTTTTGTGTTCTCCTCTTGTGTTCTTCCTTCCTTATTCCCCCAATAACTTTTGTAGCTTTGTTGGAATTTGGGAGAGAAGGACTTGCCCTTGCATTTGGTGTATAGGTTTGAGTTCTCCTCGGAGATTCGGTGAGTTCAAGCTTGTGGGCTTGTTTCTCTTGGGTTCTTGGAGCCCTAGACGGTTGTGTGGTTGGGTTTGACGAGGTTTAATCTCGTCAATGCCCATTGTTATGAACTTGGGTTTTGGAGAAGATGGGGATGCTGGAGATCGCAGAACGGTTATCAAACAAGCAACAAGGGGACACGAGGTTTACCCAGGTTCAGGCCCCCGGAGGGAAAACACTACTCCTGCTTGTCTGCTCTTGATTACGGCGGAACCGAAAGTACAGGGGTGCGCAGATGCAATCTGGCATGGAGGTCTGTATGCGGTGGTATGCGAAGTGCCCTCCTCGTCGTGCCCTCCTAGCCTTTATATAGAGATAGGCAGGTCTCAGGCACAGATCGAGTCGGTTACAGGTTCTAGGGTTTGCCCTTTGAATATTCTATCTACTCTAGTCTTGTTCTCCAAGGATCCGAAGGCGTCATGGGCCATGGCCACCCGAAAGCCTTCATGGGCTGGCGTATATTCTCGTGGGCCTTCCTTGGGCTGGACTAGGTATGCTAAGATCATGTACCCGCAGGGTATAACCATATCAGTAGCCCCGAGTGTTCAGTCGAATCGTAGATTCGGCTGAGGACTCTTTAATCCTTCGGGTGCAGCTATCTCTGTTTGTCTAGAGAATGATTTGAGTGTGTAGGGATTGTTAATGCGTGTGCCTGACTCTGCCGACAGATCAGGGTCAGTTAACTATCTTAGGACAAAACAACACGATCTTTTTCAGATTCGAGTCCCTCGACTCGAACCCGGAACATATGCTGGCGTAATTCAACTCATAACGCGGAGGACTTACATGAGTGGAATTCCAGTTAATTTTAAATGATGTACCCAATGCGTCCGTCAGGATTTTTCATCGCGCCTGCTGGTACGGATTTTTACTAGCAGAGCGCAGTCGTGTGCGTTACCAGGCCATCAGATGGTATATGTGGGTATTATCTTTCATCGTAGACGCAGCATCCGAATGTTTATCACCACGGAGGTGTTTTGGGTGGCTAAGGAGGATGCTACTCACTTAGCAACAATTGGGGCAGAGTTGCCGAAAAAATATTGCATGCTGATCCGAAGGATCGCAGTCGAATAATTCATAGGGTGCGCGACCAGCGCTCCCTATGGGAGTAGCCCCCGAGTGTCTGTTCGAGTCGTAGACTCGAGCAGAGACTTTAATTCAGCCGTTATTTGGCTTTAGGTCCATAGGACACAAATTTTTCGGATGCTTGAATCCATCCTCCCTATGGGAGTAGCCCCCGAGTCCGTAATGAAGTCGCAGACTCAACGTAGGACTCGAAGAATATTTCCATGGTATAGTGCTTTGATTATTTTTTGGGTGTGCGGCCAGCGCTCCTGATAGGAGTAGCCCCTGAGTAGTTAGTCGAATCGTAGATTTGAGTGAGTACTCTTAGCTGTGTAGCCGAAGAATTGTAATCATTGCTAGTATAGCTTTTGATGACGTCAGTGCTGACGATCGGTGACCTCAAACGTCTGCGGCGCCAGAGATGACGTGACTGGACGAACATGGGTCCCACCTTTTGACTTGAGTTGACTGGTCACGCGTGGCGTGGAGATAATTACGGTGTCGCCTCAATTTTCCGTACGTAGTGGACGGCGTGTGAGCGACGGTTTGCTGCTGTGCTGACACATGGACGGTCAGATCTTGATGTTGGCTTTAGGTCTTCCCGATGGACGTGTAAGCATTGTCCTCGTCCTAATAATCATTAGGGAAAAGTAAGTTTGTTTTCACCGCAGCCATTCCTGTTTCACTACTTTCATATTCTTGAGTTTTCCTTGCTGCGCTCTGGAATTTCTTCGATCTTTTCCATCTTTGATTCTGCATGCTCATCGTCATTGCCGCCGCACTGCGATGGGGAAGCCCAAGAGGTCCTCCACTGCAGTTGGTACCAGTGCTGCCGCTGGCGGCAAAAAGGGTTCCGCCGCCACTCGCATCACCGATGGTGGCTGGCGGCGATCGGAGACGCGTGAGGGTGACCTCCGCAAGCTCCGTGAGCGGGGTCTTATCCCGCAGGATAGGGAGGCCGTCAGAGTTCCCGGCGACGAGGTAATTCCCCGTCCTCCCGCTGGGTTTCGGGTTATGTTCATCGCCTTTATCCTTCGGGGCCTTTCTTTCTCAATCCACGATTTTCTCCGTGGATTGCTTTTTCTTTATGGCATCCAGCTTCATCATCTTTCACCAAACTCTCTTCTTCATGTCGCTTGTTTCATCATGTTCTATGAGTGCTGGCTCGATATCGAGTCGCACTTTGGCCCCTTCCGGAAGCTCTATTCCGTGAAGAGGCAATCTGGCTCTGATGGTGTTTATCCCATTGGCGGCTACATTATATCCCTTAAATCCAATTTTCTCTTCTTCTTCTTCTTTTCTATGTCCGAATATGTCCAGTACTAGCGGAGGCGATGGTTTTACATCCATGACTCCACAGTGGCCGGACAGAACTTTGGTCTTGCTCCTTTTGACCCCTCCCAAAAAATCGAGCCGAAAAGGTCCTGGAAGAACCACATCTTAGATGGCGAGGTGGCGGGGATAGAGGGGCTCTATCGTCGGGTGGAGGATCTTCAGTTGATTCCGGATAAAGAGGTGAACGGTGTGGATATCATCTGCACCTTCATGAAACATCAGGTGCAGCCACTCCAGGCTAGGGCGCACCCGATGTTCCTTTATTCTGGTCGCCACGATCCAACTAGGGTTTCGGCTGAAGAGTTCTCCAGGGGGATCTTGACAGGATTCTCCGGCCGCTGCTGAAGTTCAAAGCTGGAGAGGATCTCCCAGGGAAGTCGCTGACTCCTCCATTCGCTGCCTCTCGTCCGGTTCCGCAGGTGTAGATCTGGTGTGTGCGTGTAGCACTTTTTTCGGCTGTGTTCTTCTTGCATTTGGTTATGTGTTGAAAGTTTGTTTCTTTTGCGCAGGAGTTCAAGGTACCGGGCATGTCGCCGCACTACCCGAACTGTTTCCGGATGCACCGGACAATGAGGTAGTGGACTCCATGTCTGAGCTTCCTTCCGCGCGGTCGCCGGCTGAGGAGACTTTTGATTCTAGCGAGGAGCAGACTCGAAAGCGGACGCGGAGCTCGAGCGAAACGTCGTATGCTTAGACTCCACCGACTCCTAGGAATCCGACGTGCCTTGAGCGTCACAGTGGGGTCATGATGGCTATTCCTCTCTTATTCCTGTCGTTCCCGTGCGGGCTATGGCGCCGCAGCCGCCAGCGAAACGAAAGAAAGAAGAGAAGAAGGAAGAGAAGAAGGGCAGGAGGACCCCGCTTGTCTTCGACTTGAGCGATCTCGACTCGTAAGTTTTCTTCAGTTGCTTGTTGCTTTCTCTCGTCTTTTTGCTTGTACTTGGCTGACTTTTTCTATTGTAGCCACTCCACCGATGGCTCCTTCAGCGATGGCGCTCGAGAGATGGTGGGGGAGTCGAAGGTTGTTCCTCCTCCTCATACGGTGGCCACCTATGAGGGCGCTGCTCTGAACCCTTCTTCGCAGGAGGCTCGGGTGGTTGTCCCCCAGAAGACTTCGGAGTTACCGTCTGATCATGTAAGTCTCTTCGTTCTTGCCGCGGGGGAGCCCCGGAGCATTTTTGGATGATCTGCTGATCACTTTGATTTATGTTTCGTGTCTCGGGGGGAGCCCCCGAGCATCTATAGGGTGATATGCTGGTCGTTTTTGCTTTGTGTCTCGGGCGGATCCCCCGAGCATTTTTTCGTATGTGTAATCTGTCTTGCTCGTTCTTTGCACGTAGCTCCCGAGCCTTTATTTTGACGAGTAGTGTCTCTTTGCAGCCTTTTGTGCAAGGCGCCAACCAACTGGTGCAGCAGCACCTGGTGTTGGAGGCCAGCTTCAAGCAGTTCAGGGTACGTTCATGAGTTGGTATTTTGCGTCTTCTTCTATTTCCTTTTCTTCGATCTGATAAGTGTTCTGTTGTTTGCAGAGGACAACAATAACACCCTCCGCGAGCTTGATGCTCTCAAAAAGAGCCTTGGGCGAGCGGAGAAGAAGGCTGAGGACGCCGTTGGTGCGAAGGAGTGCCTCGAGCAGAAGCTAGCCAACATAGCTGCAGCCAAGGAGCGCCTGCAGCAGGAGGCTCCGGAGCGCGAGGAGCAACTCGCCACCACTGCGGCATCGCGCGAGAAGGAGGTAGCCGGCAAGCTGATGGCGGCTGCCAAGGCTATTTCGGGTGAGTGGTTTCGTCTTTTCCTTTTTGGATTCCTTGTCTTTCCTTGTTTTGCTTTTATTCACGTTGCCTCTTCCGCTTGTTTAGAAGCCGCAGGCATCGGGTTTGACCACGGTGCTCTGGAGCACCGAAATGCTCTGGATGATGCCACTGCGGCGGTCGAAGACCGCTGCAGTATCGTGGTTGGCTCACTCGCCAAGGCCAAGGAGGTTCTTGGGCGCTTCAACAAGGAGCTCGTCCCCAAGGGCGCCGCCCTCGACGATGTCGACTCTTTGGCGGATGCGCTCTCAGCCGATGCGCCTGCAGCGTACAAGCGCAAGAAGAAGGGCATCGGTGCATCCGTGGGGCTGGCGATGGCCCTGGCGTCTAGAGCGGAGCTGGATCTTCATCAGGTCACCTCCCAGATGCCAACGGCTGCTGACGGATCCGAGGTAGCCTTCACCCTCTATGCTGCCAGTTGTAAACGTTATGGGCCGAAGTTGATTGACTTGCTGGCTGAGTACGCGTTGAGGCAGCAGGGGGAGGCCAAGAGCAGGCAATCCGGCTCCGAGGCTACTCAGGACGCAGCTTCTTAGGCCTTGTAGTTGTACGATAGCTTTTGTTTATTTTGTTTTAATTCTTTCTATGAACAGTCCTTGTGCCACGCAGTGGCTTTTTGCTGCATATAATGAATCTCCGAGCTCTTCATATCATTGCCTTCTTTTCCCCTAGGGACCTTCGGGTGATGATCCCGTTGACACTTCGTCTGCGCCGCAGCTGCGGACACCTTTGGATGGTGCGTAGCAGCTTGTGTTTCTTCGTGACCGCATCCGTAGTCTTGAGAAAGAATTGCTTGGAGTGCGCGGCCACGCCGATGTTTGGAAATCGAAGACAGAGCAAGGCGCTGCCAGAGAGGAGTATTTGATGGGGGAGTTGCGTCGTCTAGCCGAACAGCTTCAATGTAAGTTTCTCGAGCCGCTGCTCCTTTTTTCGGATGTGGCTGCTGGCCTGTCATCTTACTTTGACATTGTTGCAGGTGCTAACCTTGTTCCTAAGGAGTAAAAGGAGCGTGTTGCTGTTTGGATCAACTGCTTTACCCAGCAGGACATGGAGGCCGGCGGCTTTTTCTGGATGGACCGCGATCGTGCCATGGTCCTTGCGACGGTGCAGGATCGTGTTCACCAGGTGTCACTGGTGCTGCGTCAAGCGAGGTCTTCATTGGCGTCGGTTCTGCACGTGATGTTTCCCTTGGATGAGGCACCAGCGACTCTCTGGGGTCTGCTGGCGAAGTTTCGAGATGTGCATCATGTTAGAGAGCTGGTGCGGCATCAGCTTGTTGCAGGTGTGAAGTCTGCGCTTTCCCTTGTTCGGCTACATCGTCCTGATGTAGATCTTGCTGCTGTGGCAGCTGGGCCGCCTCTTCGGCCGGATGGTGGTGTGTGGGATATGTGTCCGCATTATGCCGATGTAAGGCAGCATGCCGAACAAATTGTAGATCTCTTTGAGCAGCGTGCGCAGGTGATTCTTCAGAATAGGTAGGACCTGTAAAAAGATAGATGTAAAATTTGTATGTATTCGACCGGGCGTGTTATGCCCTTTGTTGTAAAGGTTTATTGTTGTTAGCACGTGGTGCTTTGTTTGTATGCGTTCCCTTTTCGTTAGCCTGACGTGGTCAGCTACTCAGGTGTACACGCGTTATTCTCAGTCGACGAAGTCGTGAGGTGAGGGGAGCCCCCGAGTGTGTTGTAGTATGAAGAAAATGCGAATAATAGACAAAATATTTGGGGCGAGACACTTAGCTTTATTCATATCGTAAGGAGGAGGTACATTGTTCGGCTGAGTAGCCTTGGCTGAATAGCCTTATTGAAAGTAAAAAGAGGGAGGTACTAGGGGTAGAAGCGTCGCAGTTGTGCGAAGTTCCATGGGTTGGAGTATGTGACTCCAGACTCCACGTGCTTGAGGCGATAGGCGCCACCTGGGCTCACTTTAGTGACGATGTAGGGTCCTTCCCAAGGCAACCTAATTTTTTTCGGTCGCTCTTGCTTGAGTCGCAAGACTAGGTCTCCTTCGACGAAGGACCTTGGGCGCAGCCGACGACTGTGATAGTTTTGGAGGCTCTGTTGATAGACCGCTGATCGAGCCGCGGCGATGTCGCGTGCCTCGTCGAGTGTGTCGATGGCGTCTTCGAGTGCGGCCGTCGATTCGGCCTCGCTGTAGGCGACGTCCCGTGGGGCCTTGTGGCGTACCTCTACGGGCAGCACAGCTTCGGCTCCATGCACCATGAAGAAGGGCGTGTAGCCAGTTGAGCTGTTTGGCATCGTGCGAAAGCTACAGAGAACGGAGGGAAGCTCTTGTGTCCAGGCTCCTGCGAGTCGCTGGAGTGGGCTCATGAGGCGTTTCTTGATGCCGCCATCGACGAGGCCGTTGGCCTTTTCGACCTGTCCGTTTGTTTGAGGGTGCGCCATGGAGGCGTATGTGATGTTGATTCTGAGGTCTTTGCAGAAGTCCTGGAATTCTTTGGAGATGAAGTTCGATCCATTGTCGGTGATGATGCTGTGCGGCACGCCGAACCTGTAAACAATGGATTCGGAGAACTTGACGGTTGTTTTGCCCTTTTGGTTAGTAACGGGCATGGCCTCGATCCACTTGGTGAATTTGTCGACTGCGACTAGGAGGTAGATGTTGCCTCCTTTCGAGGACTTGGGCAGTTTGCCGATCATGTCGAGGCCCCATTGGGCGAAGGGACAGGCCAGGGGTATGGGCCTGAGCTCTGATCCTGGTGCGTGTGGTTTATCTGTGAACCTCTGGCACCCGTTGCACCTTCGGACGATGTCCTTAGCGTCGTTCATGGCCGTTGGCCAGTAGAACCCAGCTCGTAGAGCTTTGGCGACAAGGGTGCGACTGCCCGCATGATGGCCGCAGATGCCCTCGTGGATGTCTTGGTGGATGGTTTTTCCGTCGCCGATGGTGACGCACCTTTGGAGTACACCCGAAATGTTGCGCTTGTATAGCTCGCAATTGATGATGGTGAAGGCCTTGGACCGGCGAGATATGCGTCAGGCATCTGTCGGGCTATCAGGCAGCTCTCCATCTATCAGGTACCTGAGGTACGGCCGTGTCCACGTTTCTTCAACTGCCATGACCTGCATCGGGTTGACTACTGCGACCTCTGTGTCGATTTCGGGTCCTTCCTGACCGTCGGGTAGCGCAGCCCCTGAGTGCTCTGCTTCCTCGGGTGATCCTTTTGGGAATTTCCTTTTGATTGATAGCACGTAGATCTGTTCGAGGAACACACCTGGTGGCACCCGTGCGCAGGTGGAGCCGATGTTGGCGAGTCTGTCGGCCTCTTCGTTGCTTTCTCTCCCAAAGTGCCGAAGCTCGCAGCCGTCAAAGTCTCCTTCGAGTGCGTTGTAGAGTGTGCGGTAAGCAATCATGTTGGCGGCGTGTGCGTCGCACTCGTTCATCGTCTGCTGGACGATGAGGTTTGAGTCTCCGTAGATGACCAGGCGCGTCGCGCCGCAGATCTTGGCCATCCTCATGTCGTGGATGAGGGCTTCGTATTCGGCCTCATTGTTGGAAGCTCGAAATTTCATCCGGAGGATGTACTTCATCTTGTCGCCCTGCGGGGAGGTCAGTATGACCCCGTCTCCTGCTCCGGCCTCACGCTTGGAGCCGTCGAAGTGCATCGTCCATGACTGTGTCATGTCCAGTGTGTCTGGCAGCTGCAGCTCCATCCAGTGGACGAGGAAGTCCGGAAGGACCTGAGACTTGATCGCGTGGCACTTCTCGTAGATGATGTCTAGAGGTGATAGCTCGATGCCCCACAGGGCCAGACGTCATGTGGCCTCCGGGTTGTTCAGGATGTTGTTCAGGGGTGCCTCGTTGACCACCATCACCTGATGCTCCTGAAGTAGTGGCTCAGCCGACGAGCCGTCATGAACACGCCGTAGGCGAGTTTCTAGTAGTGAGGGTACCTCTGCTTTGTCGGCATCAGTACCTCGCTGAGGTAGTAGATTGGGCGTTGGACACCGTGGGTCTTGCCTTCTTCGGGTCGCTCGACCACCAGTACGGTGCTTACCACCTGGTGTGTGGCTGCTATGTACAGCAGTAAAGGTTCGCGCTCCTTTGGCGTGACCAAGACGGGCGAGGTAGAGAGCAGCCGTTTTAGATCTTCGAATGCGTCGTCTGCCTCGGGCGTCCACTCGAATTTCTCTGCCTTGCGTAGCAGCTGATAGAATGGCAGAGCTTTTTTGCCCATGCGGCTGATGAACCTGCTCAATGCCGCGATTCGCCCGGCAAGCTGCTGGACGCCCTTGAGGTTCTTCGGCTTCTCCATGGCCATAATGGCCCGGATTTTCTTCGGGTTTGCTTCGATCCCTCGCTGGGAGATGAAGTAGCCTAGTAGCTGACCAGATGGGATGTCGAAGGCGCACTTTTTTGGGTTTAGCTTGATCTTGTATCGATCAAGGTTATCGAACATCTCACGAAGATCATCGATGAGCGTCTTGGCCTACCTTGTTTTGATTACTATGTCGTCGACATAGACTTGGATGTTGCGGCCAATCTGGTCCTTCAGGCACGCCTGCATGCACCGTTGGTACGTGGCGCCTGCGTTCTTCAGCCTGAAGGGCATTGTGTTGTAGCAGAATACTCCGAATGGCGTGATGAACGCTGTTTTCTCCTAATCTTCGACCTTCAGTCGAATCTGGTTGTACCCCGAGTAGGCGTCGAGGAAGGAGAGCTTCTCGCATCCTGCGGTCGAATCGATGATCTGATCGATCCGAGGGAGAGGGAAGTGATCCTTCGGGCAGTGCTTGTTCAGCGATGTGAAGTCCACGCACATCCGCATGATGTCCGTGTCGTTTTTGGGGACCATCATGGTGTTGGCGAGCCACTCGCTCTCCTTGATTTCCCTAATGAAGTTTGCGTCGAGTAGTCTGTTGACTTCGACTCTGATTGCTTCGGCTTGTGGTTCGGACAGTCGTCGGATGGACTGTTTGACGGGCTTGGCGTATGGAAATACGTTGAGTGCATGCTCGGCGAATTCCCTGGGAACTCCTGGCATGTTCGCAGGACACCAGGCGAAGATTTCCCAGCACTCACGGAGGAATTCGACGAGCGCGCTTTCCTATGCGGAGCTGAGGTCGTTGGCGATCAGCGCCGTCTTGGAGGCATCCGTCGGGTGGACCTGAACCTTTTTTGTGTTGACGGTGGAGTCGAAGGACATGTCTGGTGCGTTCTGTCTTGCGACTGGGGGTGCCCCGTTGTCTGTCACCTCGCGGAGCCTTATGAGCTCCTCCTGCATGCCGAATGACTGGGAGATTCTGTTGAAGTCCCTGTCGCAGTGGTCCGATCAGGTGAAGCTCCCGTGGACCGTGATGACGCCCTTGGGTCCTGGCATCTTGAGTAGTAGGTACGCATAGTGTGGTACTGCCAGGAATCGTGCGAATGCCACACGCCCGAGGATGGCGTGGTATTGTGATGGCCAGTCCACCACCTCGAACTCGAGTCGCTCGCACCGAAAGTTATCCGGCTTGACAAAGATGATGTCGAGCCATATCTTTCCCAGGGGGAATACGCCCTTCCCTGGGACGATGTCGTGGAACGTTGTATCGGATTGTTCCAGGCTGCACAGCGGGATCCACATTGCTGCTAAGGTACTGGCGAACATCAGATTGATGCCGCTGCCACCGTCCATGAAGAAGCGGCTCATGTCGAACCCTCCGATCTGCGCCTCGAGCACCAGGGCAGCATGACCTGGGCGACGAACCTGGCAAGGGTGATCCGAACGGCTGAACGTGATGCAGGACTCCGATCCGCTGAGGTACTCAAGGATGGCGGGTGGAGCGGTCACAGCCAGATTGATCTGACGGGTGATTTTCTTCTGCACCCTGTTCATTGGGCATCCTTTTTGGATCATCAGTGATCCTTTCGGCGCGGGGTACCCGTGCCCACCGTTATTCTGTGCGGGTGCGATTGGGTGGTTTGAAGGTCCCACAGGTGGGGGTGGAGGAGCTCCGTGTGCGATCTCACCTGGTCCGGGTGCGTTCCCGTACCTAGGGTTCGGGGCTTGTTGCCTCATCTGAGCCATGCTTTCACTGAATTTCTGGAACTCGCGGCAGTCCTTGAGCATGTGGCTTGACTTCTTTTTACCATCCTGCTTGTCGATGTAGAAGTGGATGGTGCATGGACCCAACAGTTTGTCGTATGCTGAGGGTCCGTCGTCACGGCCGCGATGTTGCCATGACTGCGTTGGGCGTCCTTCAAGGTGGCTGGAGAGTGGGCGTAGCCAGCCGCGACCATGTCGGGTCCATCGCGATCGTCGTAGATGCGCGATCTTCTCTTGCTACGGCGTTCACGTCGCCGGCCGTAGTCATCTTCCTCCTCCGAGTGCGCTCGGTGGATGGAGTCCTCGCCATCGGCCCACCTGTTGGCGATGTCCATGAGGTGGTTGAGTGTCTTGGGCTTGACGCGCCCAAGTTCTTCCTTAAAGTCCTGGCGTTTGACGTCGTCCTTGAAGGCGTCGATAGCTCTCTCCTTAGAGATGTGCGCCGCGGAGTTCTTGGTGTTGGACCAGCGTAGTATGTACGAGCGAATGGATTCGCCCGTTTGTTGGGTGCAGGCCCGCAGCTCCTCGATCGAGGCTGGCCTCTTGCTGGTGCCTTTGAAGTTTCAGATGAAACTGTATGCCAGTTCCTCCCAGCTTCGGATGGATCCCGACGATAGGCTCCTGAGCCAAATCCGGGTTGGGCCTGTCAGCTGCAGCTGAAGGCATTGCAGAGCGGTGTCCTTGTTTCCGTCGTGTAGCTTGACGGACGACAGGTGGTCGTTGAGCCACGCCTTGGGGTCTTGTGTGTCGTCGAACTTCGGAGTGTCCGAAGGAATCTTGAAGTTCCACGGCATCCGTGTCCGCCGAACGGATCTGCTGAAGCATCGGGCTACGCAGAGTTCTCCTTCGTTGTCATCCTCCTCGGATTCGGACGAGCATACACGCTTGGCGCGCGCTTTGTCGATCTTGCGCTGGGTGAGCTCGCTTCGAGCATCATAATCGCGGCTGCAATGGCGAGCTCTTGTGCCTTCGAGGAAGGTCGTGCTCTTCATCCTCGGATGAGGGCGTGGGGCTGCGGTTGAACCTGACCGCAGCCTTCTTCTTTGGCTCCGCAGGAGCTTCTCCGTGGAGCGCAGCTCCGACGAGTCCGAGTCCGGTAGGCGCGGACTTGTGCATGGCCCTTTTCGGGTCCCCCTCCGGAGGTGGATGGGACGCGAGGTACGTGGTGGCTGCCATGATCACGGCTTGCGGCGTCTTCGGGATGACGTTGTCGTCAGCATCCATCTCCATGAAGGACGCGTTGAGGGCCCGAGTCACCTCGCGACGTGCCTTGGGATCCATGTTCTCCGTGCGAGAACGGTGCTTGTTGCCATGGTTGCCATGCGAGCTGGAGCTGATGCCCATGGCGGAGAGCACAGCTTGCCGCACACTCGACTCTGAGGCTGCTTGCTTGCGTTTTTCAAGCACCTCTTGCATCTTCACCTGCTTCTTGTGCTCCTCGATTAGGAGCATGTGGTATGCCATCAGCAGGTCCCGTGAGGCACCCACGGGCAGGATCTTGTTGCCTGCTACGGCTTCGCGTGCTTGATCCCATCCTTCCTCGCTGAGGTGGATGACCCGATCGGTGTCATCCCCGTTGGGCGGGGGGACTGGCTTCTTCTGTTCTCGCCATTTCTACCCTGTCGGTTGGGTGGCGGGTTGTTCTCCTGATCCACGTCACTCTGGATGACTACGGCGCATTGGTAGCACTCGTAGATTAGATCGCTGCTGCCGCAGCTTTCGGATCCGGAATAGGTCCCTTCCTCCGATGGTGGATCGCACAGATCTGAGTTGCAGCTGCTGCTGTCATAGAACTCATATGTCGATGGCGATGTGCATAGCACGGGGTGCGGGGCCCATGAAGCGGGCCTGATCGATGGCAGGGGCACCCGCTCTGGGAGGCGGAGAGTGCCGGTCTGCCCCACCTGGAAGCAGAAGCTCCCGAACAGGATTTCAAGTCTGTAGCCAACGGGCTCGAAGTCCTTCATGGTGGCTGGAGAGTGGGCGGTGAAGTCGAAGGCGCCGAAGAGGAGATGACTCTCCGTCGCCGCGGAGTTGTAGATCACTTTGGTTGAAACCATCACGATCGCACAATCAGCACCCCTACTTCCCATAGACGGCGCCAATTGACGAGGTTTAATCTCGTCAATGCCCATTGTTATGAGCTTGAGTTTTGGAGAAGATGGGGATGCTGGAGATCGTGGAACAGTTAGCAAACAAGCAACAAGGGGACACGAGGTTTACCTAGGTTCAGGCCCCCGGAGGGAAAACCCTACTCCTGCTTGTCTGCTCTTGATTACGGCGGAACCGAAAGTACAGGGGTGCGCAGATGCAATCTGGCGTGGAGGTCTATATGCGGTGGTATGCGAAGTTCCCTCCTCGTCGTGCCCTCCTAGCCTTTATATAGAGATAGGCAGGTCTCAGGCACAGATCGAGTCGGTTACAGGTTCTAGGGTTTGCCCCTTTGAATATTCTATCTACTCTAGTCTTGTTCTCCAAGGATCCGAAGGCATCATGGGCCCTGGCCACCCGAGAGCCTTCATGGGCTGGCGTATATTCTCATGGGCCTTCCTTGGGCTGGACTAGGTATGCTAAGATCATGTACCCGCAGGGTATAACCATGTCAGGGTTGTTGACCTTTTGTGGTCTTGTAGCCTTTTGTGGCTTTGTTGGACTTTTGTGGCGTTGTAGCCTTTTGTGGCTTTGTTGTTGGGAGCCTCCAATTGATTTGTGGAGATAGCCCCAATCTTGTACGGTTCGGTGACCGCCCTCAAGCGTCCCATAGTAGAGCGAGTGCCCGCCTTTTGTGGTGCGCACTCGGGAGAATAGGGTGAGCCTTTTGTGGCGTCGGTGAGTTGCGTGTTTCCGCATTCGGGGTGAGGCCTTGTGTGGCATTGGGTGAGCATCGAGCCACCACACCTCGAGGTGAGCCATTTGTGGCGTTCGGAGAGCATTGCGCCATCGCACCTCTCCAACGGAGACGTAGCTTCTTTGGAAGTGAACTTCGGGAAACAAATCTTCGTCTCTGCATCCATCGGTTATCTCTCAACCGAGCCCTTTACTTATGCACTTTACATTGTGATAGCCATCGTGCTTGAAGTATTTATATCTTGCTATCACCTTGTTGCTTGTATTTTTTAGCATAGGTTGTTGGTGCACTTAGGTGAACCTAGTGGCTAGGTTTTGTGCTCAATAAATTAAACGTTAGTTTTATTCCGCATTTACTTGAGCCTAAACCGTAATAATTTTAAAAGCCTATTCACCCCCCTCTAGGCGACGTCCATTGAACTTTCACCCTCAAAAGGAAGGAACTATGGGAAACAAATCCTTATGTCTCCGCGTGCTCCACTTCGGTTACTTCTATCCTTTACCGCACTTTACTTATCTTGTTCTTGCTTAGTGTTTGTGCTAGGTTGAAATATAGTTAAATTCACTGTAGTTGCATAATCTAGATTATTTACCTTTTGTGTCTAACTCTAACTTGAAAAGGAGTAAAATTTGAAGTAGCACCGATTCACCACCCCCCTTTAGGTGCCCTTATGATCCTTTCACCCGGGATCATCATTCTTTTTTTAGAACGGATAATGCCTGAAGGTCCTAGAAGCTTTAATTAGTCAAAGATGTCGGTACATTTTGTACTGAGGCCCTTTACAAACAGAGGAATAAAAGATAAATCCATAGTAAAATCAAACAAGACCCTGGGAATAGAAAATAGAAAGCAATCAGGTCCCTAGAACTCACCGCCGCGGCTGGAGGACAGTCGCCACCATGGAACATGACACTTGGGGCTTCACCGGCGATGGACCCCTGCGCTAGGTCTAGGAAGATCCTCCATGATGGCGCTCTGGCATGGAGGAAGAAGAATGGGCCGCATCACCCGTAACTAGTGCGGCTTTAATGGCTGTGAAATATAGCCATCCACGTCCGCATTTAAACTAGATATTGTTCATATATTTGATGAAATATCTCTCTAAACCTGCCACTAATTCCTAATGATCAAAGGGGTATGCAATCCTTTCTTGTTATTTTTGCCTGCGCAGATAATGACGTATTATGATGGGAATCACTACATAAATGCCAAAGATACGAGATTTCCAACATACCAAAGAAACCAAGAGCCGTGAAGAGATCACTGCAAGTTTAACGACCAACTATGGCCCGCCGCCGCATAGTTTGCACCGACCTCCTTAGGTCAAACAGAACAACTTTCGTGAAGGGACCCCTATATAAAGAGGCTTCGGGCGATGAGAAACAAGCCCCTGACTCCACAATCTCGCTTCTTTCACCCTAAACTCTCCCTGCCGCCACGCCGGAGGAATAGATCTAGATCTAAACCTCTAAACCCTTCTCCATCACCATAGCCATCTTCCACCACTTGTAATAGTAGGTCTCATCTCCAATTGGCGACATTGTAAGACTATTTGCTATCAACTCTATGATCTTTATTACAATGTTTATGATTGTCGATTTCATCTCTATGTGTGAGTAATTCTCCTTGGGCTAAGGGCTTCGGCCTAGCCATGTATCTTTTGTGCATGTTATTTATCATAGCTGGGATCATGTATTAGTTTGTATGACATGATGATTATAGTACCCTATCTTGCCTCAATCTAAGGACTTGTCAGGTACCCAAGACCCTGAGGATTGATCAAGGTAAAGGGACTGTGAGTAACGACCGATCTACAGGATAGGAACCCTAGTGACAAAAAGGGTAGTAAGGCTATATGTGAGGAAGTTACTTAGGATTGACGGTGAAATCACTATGCATATCATTAGTTCTCTTTCTTCTATGGATGAGACTAGTAGGTTACTGATACGTCGGAAACATATGTATAATTTTTTATGTTCCATGCTTGTTTAGTATCTACTTTGCTTTGCTTTGTCCACACTTTGAAGTGTTTTTATATGTTTTCTGGAACTAACCTATTAACAAGTTGACACAGTGCCAGTTGCCTCTTTTCTTCTGTCTTTGGTTCTAGAAAGGCAGAAAATCAATATTCTCGGAATTGGACGGGACAAAAGCCAAAGTCAATATTTTACTGTGGGCAACACAAAGCCAGAATACGAGACGGAGGAGGCTCACCAGGGGCCACACCCCCTGGCGGCGCGGCCTAGGGCCAGGCGTGCCTAGGGGGTGCAGGCGCCCCGGTGGCCCCCCTGCCTCGCCTCTTCGCCTATAAAGTCCCCCCCGATGCCAAAACCCTAAACCGATCAATATTCCACGAAACCGTCTCTAGCCGCCGCCACCATTGTCCCTAGATCGGGGGGATCTGAAGTTCTTCTCGGCACCCTGCCGGAGGAGAGATCATCCCGGAGGCCTTCTTCTTCATCATGCCAGCCTCCGGTATGAAGCGTGAGTAGTTCCACCTTGGACTACGAGTCCATGTAGTAGCTAGATGGTTGTATCTCCTACTTGTGCTTTCATGTATAGATCTTGTGAGCTCCATTCATGATCAAGATCTAATCTATTTGTAATCATGCATTTTGTGTTTGCGGGGATCCGATGGATATTGAGATTACTATGTCATATTGATTAATGGTTTTGTCTATTTGATTCTATCATGTTTGTTTTGTTTGTGATCTTGCATGCTATCCGTTATTAGTAGCTATCGTGGCCAAGTAGTTGCTAGTGACTCCAAGAGGGGGTTTTTATGCTCGATAGTGGGTTCGTGCCTCAACTTTTCAAGGGAAGTGACAGAAATATCTTCGATAATAGATGTGTTGTTGCCACTAGGGAGAAAGCAACGGTCTCTTGTTCATGGAACAACTGGATTGTTTACCTTACACACTTTGCTTAAAGCAGTTGTCTATTGCTTGCAACTTAATACTGGAGGGGTATCGGATGATAACCTCAAGATGGACTTCTAGTCATAGATGCAGTTGGATGGCAGTCTATGTATATTTTTGTATTTCCCAATCTAATCTCATAGGATCTTTTTGTCTAGTATTGCATTGTTATGCCTTGCTCAATTCCTGTCAATTGCCCTGTTGTAATTTGTTTACCCTTCATGCCATGTTGTTTATCTAAGGAGAGCACCTCTAGTGAACTATGGACCCCGGTCCAATCTTTACCATTGATACATCTTCCACTGTTACATGTTTACTTGCTGCAAACCATCATCACCTTCCACAACATACAGTTAATCCTTTGTTACGGCAAACCGGTGAGATTGACAACCTCACTGATTTGTTGGGGCAAAGTCTTGAGTTTGTGTTGTGTAGGTTTCCACGTTGCTTGCAACACCTTTGAGATGTTTCCTTCCTCCTACTGGTTTGATAACCTCAGTTTCTTACTGAGGGAAAACTTGTTGCTGTGCTGCATCACACCTTGCTCTTGGGGTTTCTCGACGAAGCGCTCCACATTGACGCAGCGCCATCAAGCTTTTGCTGGCGCTATTGCCGGGGAGGCTAAGGACGTCTTCATAAGGGGAGTCCTCCTCAACATTTCTCTTTACTTTGTTTTTAATTTACTTAGTTTCTTTTGCTTGGTTTTGTTTGCCTCTTTTTATCAAAAACTCCAAAAAAATTAGTTTAGTTTGGTTTGCTTTCTCTTATCAAAAACACAAAAAAATTAGCTCCTACTCTAGTTGCCACCTTGCTCTAGCTCACCATGTTGTTCCCCAAGTTCACCCTGAAAGACCTTTCAATAGGTAGTGGCTCCATAATTGGGAAAGATAATATTGAAGAATTATTTAATCATGTTAGCAAGCATAAGGACATTGAGGATAGATCTATAGCAGAACTTTCTCCTAATGATGAGATTGTTGCACCTTCTTTAGTTCATATGTTGGAGGCTAGTTTTGTTAGCCTTAACCCCATGATGCAAATTTTGTTCCTAAAACTAAAAGAAGAAATGAATGCTGAAAAGAGAGAATTTATCCTTGAAACTTTACTAAAAGAGTTTCATGATGTTGCTAAGGAACCTAAAAAGGTCTTTGAGTGTTTTAATATGCTAGGCTCATGTGTAGATGTTGTGGGTACTTTAGATAAAACCAAACCTAGAGAGGAATTCAAGATACCCATACCCTTTAAACTTGTTGGGATGCATGAGGCCTTTGAAAATAATTTTGATTGGATTGTTCCTAAAAATCCTTTTGATGAAAGTAGTAAACCAAAGAGAGATGAGAAGGGATCCTCCAAGACTCATTCAGATAATATACCTCTCATAGTTGAAGACTTTGCAAGTATTGATCTTAATGCTTCATTTGAAAATACTTGATTTCTTGCTTCTTGTGCCTAACTTAAATGCGTTAAAGAAAAGTACTTGTTGGAAGATAACCCAAGAGTTTCCTTGAGTCTTAGAAGTTATTACTTCAGTAATGACCTCTCCTTATCCTTTTTGTTTGCTTTTTGTGCCAATAATGACCTCTAATCAGAGGGAACGAAGATTTGGGGAGTTCCTGTCCCGAAACAGATTTCTGTCCTCCACCATAAAAATTCTTGAGGAGTCTCTGTAAGTCTTATTGAGCTGAAAATTTACGAATAAATCCCCCAGTATGTTATATAAATTTAGTTAGTTAAACACTTTTTTATTTGAGCAACAAAAGGTCTTCGAAAAATCGGTTTCTACCTGCTGGTATGTTTTGACAGATTTCTGCCATTATTTGCATTTGCTTCTTATTGATTCCTTTTTGAGTTCTATTTTGGGGAATTGAACCTTTTCAAGGAGTTGCTACAGTAGCTTGTGTTTTTAGTGAAAAGTTTTGTTGTTCCAAAGCTGAGCCTAAAGGTCTATTATCTTTTGAATACACTAATGTTGCTAATGAAGATTGTGTGAAGTTTTGTATGAAGGAAAAATTCCAGGTGAAGAGAGATAATGATGTAATGAGATGAAGAATGGACAAAAGTTCAAGCTTGGGGATGCCACCCCGGTGTCACCCAAAGCTTGTACAAGCGTCAAAGCTTGGGGATGCCCAAGGCATCCCCTTCTTCATCAATAAAAAGCTCAGGTCTGTCTAGACACTTCGTTTTTATTGTTTCATGCACTGATTGTGTTATTCTTGGAGCGTCTTAGTTTTCGTTTGCTTTGATTAGTTTGTTTAGTTTTCTTGAATAAAGTAGTTGGACCCCTGTTCTCGCTGTGTTGTTTCAAATAAGTCGATTGGTGTTGGAAAGGAGTAGAAAGTTCTTGCTTGAAAGTGCAAGAGGAGCTTGCATTGACTGTGACTTAGACTTCAGCATGCCATGCTAGGTGTTGTTTTGACCTTATGCCTAGTGATTATTGTTGTAGCATGACTTGTTCCAAACAATTGGGATTGCTTAGTGTGCCTTGAAAGAATCATTTGTTGTTTTAGCATGCAAAAGCATACTATTTTGGTATTCTCCTTTGATGTTTTGTTTGGGTTTACTTGGCACATGCTTACACCATGTTATGACTATGAACAAGTCACCATAGCCTCTATGATCATTTAGTCCTTGACTTGTAGTACCACTCTATGCTTTTATTAGTAATGTTTTGTCGTTCTGCATGATTATGGCCATTATTGCTCTCTTAGTTGGTTGCTCCCAGTCTTTTGCTAGCCTCCACTTGTATGAGTAAGCTCTACTCATGCTTCCAACTCCCAAGAAACCAAGTTATTCCAAAGTATCCACTATAAATTCCTATGCATGGTGTGTTACACCATTCCAAGTATATTCTTGTTTTCAGCTATCTTCCAATTAAAAAGTATTTTGTTGTGTGAAAACTTAGTGATTAAAGCCCTCACAAACTTGATGGCACACTTTATATTCCTTGCCCCTAATAAACTTGAACCATTGTGTCGTCTATGTTGTATATGCTTGCACTTATACGTTGGAATTAGCGAACCATGCTGTCATGGGGAACATTTTTAACATTGCACTTGTACTTTGTACACAGTTGATATCATGCTCTTTTGTCAATGGATGTCACCGGTGTGAAATAAAGAGGGAGCTTGTAAGTCCATGGAGTTATGTATTTTGTGTTAGACAAATGCCTGAGCCGCTAGCCTAATCCATGCCTAATCATGGTGGAAACTTGCAGCATCACCATAATGAGCATTCTGTGAAGCATGCTCAATAAAAATCTATGCAAATAGTAAATAAAAAGATCACTGAGATGCTCAATGTCTGCTTTCCTTGTCATTTTGGTTATGGGATAGCTCCTGTACCATGTGCAAGGGGTACCCCGTTGGCGGTTCTCTATGATACACATGTACTTACTATGACAAGAACTTATAGGTGACTGAAGTTGAGTAGCATCAGGTGTGGCCCTCGTATTCAAGGGACATGAGTACGTTTCCAAGCATATACTCCATAGTTTGTTCACTTTAACCTTAATCACTTCAAGATGCCTATGATAGGGGCAATGAGGGCTGAAAGCTAACAAGTACCATAATTTTTGGAAGCTCTTTTTGGAACTTGAAATCCCTGCTTCCCTTTATTAAGGGCCTTTCTTCCAGTACTGTTGAGTCTCCACCTTCTACCTTTAGGCACCATTAAGAGAGCATAGTTGCCATTCTTAGTTCTATGTGCAGTGTCCCAAAACTTATTGATTGATGCATATTGTGATATTACTTGTTCTTGTGCTATTTGTATCTAGTCACTCTAATGAACCTTGAAGGTGTCCTATGCATCTATTTGCTACTCTATGAGGGACAAGCTGATTGCCACTATGCCATGTTTTCCGTATGTGAAACAAACAAATGTTTTTCAATGCATGCTATTCATGATCCTTGTTTGTAGCATTTCATGTTGCATGCATAGTTACTTTGTCTTACGGTTAGAACTCCATCTTTTATGCACATGTTTAGAGTTCTTTGATCCCAGCTTTCAATGCTTGCAAATGGTTTGATCTTGGTTTTGATGGTGCATGTCACCTCAAAAATTATTCTTTTATCACTTACCTACTCGATGTCACATCCCAAGATTTTCCAAATCTTGTTATGTGAAAAATAAATAAACAAAATAAATAATTGTTGAAATTTAGGGTGAAAAGAAACTTTTATTTCTAAATGGAAACTTAAAAATCCCATCTTGAACAAACTTTGGTTAATGTTTTAATCCAACTAAATTCAAATCAAGTGGAATGCATTCTTCATAAATGCATCTGGAAATTTAAACACTTGAGAAATAAACCAAAACCCTAAAAACCCAAATGGAAGAAAATCATTTCCAAGTTATCTCCAAGCCTATGGATTTGATCCGTATAAAATTGGTCAAACAAACTTTTCAAATGGATCAAGAATGACAAATAGAAATATTATAAAACCATAGAAATTGGTTTCACTTAATTTGGAGCCATGAATAAAATCTTATGAATTTAATAAGATAAGGAAAAGTAATTTCCAAAGCTAATAAAGCACTTATCTAAAATCCATACCAAATGGAAAGCAAATAATCCTAAAAGGATTTAAAAAGATAAACAAATAATAAATAAATTTATAATAGTTGGAATCACTATTTTTGGATCTTTAAATAAAAAGATATGGTTTTTAAAAGCAAAGGTAGAAATATAAATAAGGATTATTTTATAGAGCCAAATTAAATCTTGGCCAAGCTTTTGAAATAAAATGTTTTTATTTGATAAAAAGAGTAAAGGTTTATTTAAACAAAATAATGAGGATTTATTAATATCCATTTTTTATTAAAGTAAAGGTTTTCCCATTTTAAATAAACACAAAAACTTATTAAAGTATTTTAAATAAGTGATTCCCAAGTGTTTTAGTTTTTCAAATGAAACCTACTGAAAAGATTTTGATATTATTTAGATTTCAAAAAGATTTTTAAAATAAATTAAAACCTATTTTGAATTAAAGACTATGGTCTATTTATTTAATTATTAATAGATGCTAAAAGAATAAAAGTATTATTTTATTTTGGACTTTGAAATATGTTGATAAACAGAATTAAAATACACCCAAAAGTTTGGTGATGTTTTGAATTCAAATGGAGATTGAATAATATTAATAAATCTTATTTAATTAAAACTAGAGCCTATTTTAAATAATTAAAAGACACTAAAAAGGATAAATATATTATTCTAAATTTGACTTTGGAATGTGTTGTTAATCAATATTTGATTCTACACAAATTTTGCTTGAGGTTTGAATTAATTTGATGCTTGAATTGATTAAATAAAATCAAATCAGAATAAAAGAAATGGGAAAAGGAAAAACATTCAGAACAAAAAAAATGAAACTGAGCAGCCCAGCCCAGCTAGCCCACTAAGCCCACACGCAGCCCACCTCTCCCTCTCTCCCCCGAAACTTTTTCTCACCGCGGAAAGAACCCACCCTGTTGCTGACGACCAGGCCCCACTCCCCCTCTCTCTCACTCGCTGCCAAACGGACCCCATGCCACCTCAGCATCGTCTCCCTCGCGGTGACCACGCCTCCAACCCCTCCTCGCCGTTTCTGGCCGTTGAAGCCAGCGTCAATATGCTTTACTGCCTTCATTACTCCACCCCGCGACCATGCCATCTTAAGCGCCTGCGTTTCCTCTCTCTTTCCCCTCTCTCGCTCGGCCCTCTCTGCCCTAGGGCTGTTTCAATTTGGAACCACACCGCCTCTGTCTCCGGCGAGCTCCACCTCCGATTCCGGCCAAACCATGCCGCCCCTTTCCCCCTCGACCACGCTAACTTTATTCCCACCTCCTGGCGAATCTCCCCGTAGCGCCAGCTCGTCCCCGCGCGCCCCAGAACCTCGACAACGACAACCACTACACATCGCCATCGCATGCATCCACTCCGACGAGCACTACCGGTGAGACCAGACCCCCCCTTGCCCTCCTTTTGATGCACACATGTCCGTGACTCGCGTACGAAGCTAACCGCATCTTCCGTTTGCTCCCTCGTGCTCCGTAGCGTCGCCCTCAATGACGACTGACCGCACCCGACGTCAGGCATCCCTCCGACGAGCAATTGCGGTCAACCCCGAGCGCCCCCTGATCTCCCACGGCCACCTTGAGCTTCAGAACATCGCGGCAAACCCAGTAAGCCTCACCATCCTCTCCCTAGCTTCCTACATCGCCGGCGACACCGCTGTCAGACCGCGTCGCCGCCAGCCACCATCGCTCGCGCCGCCAGTTCCTGGCAAGCGCCTTGTAGCCGTAGGATACATTTTGACTGACTAGGATTAGATCTAGGCGAAGAGGTAAGTTTGAACCAGAGCCGAACGATTTCACTTAGAACTAACGCTCTAGAGAGGTCGATCCACGCGAACCGTTATTGACCAATAGAAACGCTCCACGTGGCCTGTGTTTGTTTTAAAAACCAGAAACTTGTCTATTAGATGTTCTAATTTGAAAAATTCATAGCTTTCAAACCACACGTCCAAATTTTGCAAATTTTATATCAATGGAATCAGCAAGACAAGTACTTTATGACCATGTACTTTGTTTAGTAAAATGCTTCTGTTAAAGTGATTGTTTTTGCAGAAACTTCTGTATGCATGTTTAGAATATAAAAATTGTTCTAAAATGATTTTTGAGATAAAACCTTTGGCAAATGGATTGTTTTGAACCTACTGACCATAGAAATCAATTTGTGGTTTCAAAAATGTATTTGGTGAAGCAAAAGCACAAATCTTTGAATAAAAGCATTTCTAGCCAATTAAAAATGTTGATTATGGTTTAAAAATGATTTTGGAGGAAAATATTTGAGAAATGTCTTGATTTAAACTCTCTGACCCCAAACAACAAGTTTTATGATTTAAAAATGTATTTGGTGAACCATATAAAAATTGTTACTTTTGCTAAAGGCATTTTCAACCACATAAAATAATGCTTTGGTTTAAAAATGGTTTATAAGTAAAATCTTTTGCAAATAGCTTTGCCACTTTATAAAATGACCAATAAGTGTTTTAGAATGTTTATAACCTTTTATAAACCACTTTTGTAAATAAAACAAAGTTTGGCATGCTTGCATGCATTGTTTTGTTTCTATTATTTTATGTGATGTTTTGCTTGAATGGTAGATTGAAATATTGCTTGCTTGATTGAATTGTAGTGGAATTTTAAGAGTGTGATTGTTGCAAGATCAAGGAGTGAACTTATATTATCTACCAAAAAGGCAAGTGATGCTTCATACTTTTGTCCCATTATTTTCACTATGCATTAGTGATATTTCTAAGTAGGACTTGCATGGAATTTTTGCTAAGTATAAACTATGCCATGGGAAATCCTAGTAGATGAAACCTTAGTAGAATTATCCTAAGTCAAGATTCCTACTACTATCATGATTAGCTTAGCTATTAGAAAACAAGGGTGGATTATATTCATGCTATGAAATATTTCTAAGTCTATGACTTGTGTTTTGTTAATAAAACAACTATGTGAATGAATCACCTAGGTGGAATGGAAGGAATGGTTTATGTTGAGTGGTTCACAAGGCCCATTTCTATGGCTTACCTTGTGTATCTCACTTGTGGATGGCCACCCAGGAACAAAGAGATTTGAGATGTCAAATGTTGAGAAGCTTCAAGTGCAGCCACTTGGCATTATGGGCTCTGCCTGGATCATATAGGTTGCAATAACTTAGCCAAATGGACAGTTGGTGGTAGGAGAAATGATAGGTTGGAGCGCGTCCATTCTGGTCTAAGGGAAGGCTTCTGAAAGATCTTATCTTGGTGAAACCAAGTCTTGTGGGGAAAGTGCACCACCTCTGCAGAGTGTAAAATCTAAGTACTTAGCCATGTCCCTGGCAAAGGACAATTTGAGCATCAAGACATGGAAGCTATCAAGAATCTCCTCATCCCAATTTCTAAGTTAAAAACTTGTGGTTGAACAAGGGTTGAAGGATCACCAATTTCTATTGGGAGATGCCTTGGGAAAGATTTTGTCAAGCAAAAACTTAGTGTTTTCAAATGATAAGGAAAATCTATTTTGAGCAAAGCAAGCCTAAGCTCCACTTAGCCAAATGCATATAGATGATAGACTCCACTATATTACCATAGTATCACTTGCCAATTCAATTCAAATGTATTGACCCTTGTGGATTTAACTTATTATGTTGCAGGTTTGTTTGATGTTAGAGAAGTTTATTGATTTAGGATTACAAGTCTACAACCAACATGTCTGCCTGTGGCACTTTGAAGATGAAGGACCCCATGCTATTGTTATATTCTGCTGCATTGTAATGAGATAGCCAAATGAGCTATGTAAGATGTAATAAATTATTTTATTCCTGGTTATAAAGTTGTATTATTACCTTCGTTTCTCGATATAACATCTTAACTGTGGATGCTAGCTATTATCCAGGGACTAGCATTGTAAACACAGGGATCTCTACCTTATTAAAGGTTGGGAAACTTACACTCGAGGATGAGCAGGAGTTAAGCTTGGGGGTGCTTGATACGTCGGAAACGTATCTATAATTTTTGATGTTCCATGCTTGTTTAGTATCTACTTTGCTTTGCTTTGTCTACACTTTGAGGTGTTTTTACATGTTTTCTGGAACTAACCTATTAACTAGTTGCCACAGTGCCAGTTGCCTGTTTTCTTCTGTTTTTGGTTCCAAAAAGGCAGAAAATCAATATTCTCATAATTGGACAGGACAAAAGTCAAAGTGAATATTTTACTGTGGGCAACACGAAGCCAGAATACGATACGAAGGAGGCTCACCAGGGGGCCACACCCCCTGGCGGCGTGGTCTAGGGCCAGGCGCGTCGGGGGGTGTAGCTGCCCTGGTGGCCCCCTGCCTTGCCTCTTCACCTATAAAGTCCCCCGATGCCAAAACCCTAAACACCCGATCAATATTCCACGAAACCGTTTGTATCCGTCGCCACCATTGTCCCTAGATCGGGGGGATCTGAAGTTCTTCCCGACACCCTGCCAGAGGGGAGATCATCCCGGAGGCCTTCTTATTCATCATGCCAGCCTCCGGTATGAAGCATGAGTAGTTCCACCTTGGACTACGGGTCCATGTAGTAGCTAGATGGTTGTATCTCCTCCTTGTGCTTTCATGTATAGATCTTGTGAGATCCGTTCATGATCAAGATCTAATCTATTTGTAATCATGCATGTTGTGTTTGCGGGGATCTGATGGATATTGAGATTACTATGTCAGATTGATTAATGGTTTTATCTATTTGATTCTATCATGTCTGTGTTGTTTGTGATCTTACATGCTCTCTGTTATTAGTAGCTATCTTGGCCAAGTATTTGCTAGTGACTATGCTCGATAGTGGGTTCATGCCTCTACTTTTCAAGGAAAGTGACAGAAATATCTTCGATGGTAGATGTGTTGTTGCCACTAGAGAGAAAACAACGGTCTCTTGTTCATGGAACAAGTGGATTGTTTACCTTACACACTTTGCTTAAAGAAGTTGTCTGTTGCTTGCAACTTAATACTGGAGGGGGTTTGGATGATAACCTGAAGGTGGACTTCTAGTCATAGATGCAGTTGGATGGCGGTCTATGTATATTGTTGTATTGCCCAATCGAATCTCATAGGATCTTTTTGTCTAGTATTGCATTGTTATTCCTTGCTCAGTTCCTGTCAATTGCCCTGCTGTAATTTGTTTACCCTTCATGCCATGTTTTTTATCTAAGGAGAGTACCTCTAGTGAACTATGGACCCCGGTCCAATCTTTACCATTCATACATCTTCCATTGTTACCTGTTTACTTGCTGCAAACCATCATCACCTTCCACACCATACAGTTAATCCTTTGTTACAGCAAACCGGTGAGCTTGACAACCTACTGATTCGTTGGGGCAAAGTCTTGAGTTTGTGTTGTGCAGGTTTCCATGTTGCTTGCAACACCTTTGAGACGTTTACTTCCTCCTACTGGTTCAATAACCTCGGTTTCTTACTGAGGGAAAACTTGCTATTGTGCTGCATCACACCTTGCTCTTGGTGTTTCCCGACGAAGCGCTCCGCGTTGATGCAGCGCCATCAGTTACTGCCATAAGCGTTTGCGGAGGTGATAACATTTATGGATGCACTGCCCACATATAATTATCTTGCTCTAACAACTACATGAGTACTTTATTATTATCTATAATTCACATCAGATGTTTTGCACAGCTACTGGTGAAAACCGAAGACCCTAGGCCCTCTCTCCATCATCAACAACAATAAGAAGATCGCAAACTCTTGGTCTAGTGAAAACGCAATATGAATTCTAAAACACTCAAATGTCCGTTTAAGAAATCTCACTTTGCTTTCTGCTTCCCGAGGATTCGATAAACCTAGGTCTACTAGGGAAAAAATATATACTACATCCATAATCGGGATCGAAGGTATCAACCCATTTTCTAGCGTCGTTGCTAGGGAAGCAATAGCTACCCTGGAGAGGTTAGTAGGAAACCCTAAAAATTTTGCCGTCATACCAACTATACAGCCAAAACACCTTGTTCTCGCCGTATAGTTGTCGTCGTATAATTGCGTCCGACCAATTAACGCTTAGGGAGGTACCCAAAACATAAAAAACACAATCTTTTTTCTCTCTTCTACCTCCAAACTCTCTCAAAACCTCAAGGGATCTTCACCCCTGCTCAATTTCGTTCGAGTTCCTCACACATAAGTGATCTACAGTATGTTTCTCCTCCGATCCTCCAATTACTTTTTGCAAATTTATCTCTTATCTATTGTCATTATCAATCTAGGGTGAGACTTGTTTTGAACTATTTGACATGATTATCTTGCCTAGATTATTATGTTTCGGAGATTCTTTAGTGTGCTATGATGAGGATTATGCAATGACTATTACTGTTGGATCAAAAAGTTTTATATTTGTCTTTCTTATTTATTTTTGGAAGATGAACACGAGGATCCATACACGTGCTCTTGCCGCAGCTAGTTCTTCTCGGGCTACATCTTAGGAACGCATGGGGATTCGATTCAAGAACGAATCCCACCGTGATCTTTTCAACGGGATCAAAAAACGAGAAGTCAAGGCAACCAAGTGGGCTTGCCCCGTCACTTTGAACCAACTCGGTATTTCTGATCACTTTAATTTACTTTGCAATAGAGTTGGCCTGCAAACCTTTGTATTTCATGATGCACCAACCTATCGCTGATTAACCATTGAATTTCTTAGCTCGTTGCAAAGCACCATCAAAGCATGGCATGGGGAGGATAAAATTTATTTCCGACGCATGAACAATAATTATTCTTTAACACTTGATGAATGGTGCAATTGTTTTGGTTTACCCAACAATGATCCTAATGCTCTGCGTGCAGCTTTTACCAACACGGAACCTTCCGCCGAACGCTATTATAATAGAATGATATTTACTTCAAGAGTTAGCAGAGGGAAGAATATTCAACATCCTGCTATTCGCTATTTGTTCTATGTTATTGCTAACACCTTGCAGGCGCGTAATGAGTTTACAAGACTCAATGAGGAGGACATTTAGTCCTCGCAAAAGCTGCTTTCAACTATGACAACTTGTCACTTCACTTGGGCGCAATTCTTGTGCGCTACTTGGAGTACCAATCTCACCAAAGCCAAGGACCAATCACTTGTGGGAGGCGTAATCACCATGCTTTCCAATGTTCTAGGCATCGACCTAGGTGAGTTATAGTCGGTGCTAGGTGAGAAAAGTGTAGGTTTCTCTACTTTGAGGGCTTGTGGAATACTTACTAGGAGAGGTGATGTTTATTATTTGCATATAGCTGGAGTTGGGTGCATCTACCCCGCTCCTTTGCCTAATGGTCTTTTCTCTATCGAGGAAGGACATGTGCTTTATGACTTGCGGGTTGAGCAACACCAACTCGAGGAGGAGATTCCGGACGAGGATGAGGACCATGAGGAGGAGAAATAAGTCCACCATTAGGAGGAGCACCCACCAAACCGGTTTTCTACATATCAAGATTTCTAAGAACTTGGAGGAACTATGGAGGGAATGCACAATCTCGCCCTGAACCTCCGAGAAACAACAAGTAACCTTTCAACTCAATTTGTGGACTGGAGTTACAACCTTCCCCCCCACCACAATGATTTGAAGGGCTTGAAAAAGCCTAATCTTGGGGAGGTTTTTCTATCTATTTTATATTTTGGTTTTCATTTGCTTTATATTATTTTTGAGGTTATGCTTTTATTTGAGTTTATAAGTACTCGTGTTGGTTTCCCCAAAAAATTATCTTAGTTATTTTATTTTGTTTTAGATTTTCAAGCTGATCTTTGCCGCCAATTTTCTATTCTTTAATCCCCCTTCTCAAAAACCACAAAAGGATTTCTCTATTTATCTTTATTTTCGCTCTCCCTTTTTCTTTTTGCCTCGAAGTTCTCGTTGATTTGCAGGAGAGTGATTGACTTCGAGTTTCCAAGAAACAAATAAAAAGGGAAGAGAGAAGTGGAACCACACATGAGAGGTATGCCTTTTGACTCCCCACTTTTGAAGTTTGAGAAACCCATGCTAGTTATTAGTAATTTTGAGATGCTATATTGGTGGAGTGAGTCTCTATATTGTAGTAAAATTTTGTTTGCATGGGTATTTAATTGGGTATGTTTTGTTCCAACTCTTGTAGTTTACCAAGTCTTGCCTAAAAATTTGCTAAACAATTGCAATAAGAAAAGTCTTAAAATTGAAGACTTGGGTGTTGTATTGTTTAGTCTTGAAAGATTATTCCTAGAGACATTCAACACCATAGAAAATAATGATTGACTTGATAGCTCTCTTTGAAAAGATTTGTTCAATTGAATTAATGTTTAGCGGTTTTTGTGAGCATGTCAAAGTTTGACTTGTAAATCATAAGAATGATATATCTTTATGTGTGTCAAACTTCATGGGATGCCAACAACTCCGCTGGCCTACGAACGGTCTTCATGGAGGAAATTCCTAGATTTCGGCTATGAGTTGATTAAACATATGTAGCAGCAATGCTATAATGGGTAAGATTCTTGGAACTCCCGGGTAGCTATAACATGATGTAATCACTCCTCTGGCTGATATGAGTAATCATTATGCAAAAGGAACAAAAACCTTAGTGATGCCACGAGTCCATCTTAGCCCGATAAACTAATGATTTTTTGGCATGCTCTCAATTACTTAAGAACTGAAATTCTCAAAGGACAATGAATAAAAAGTAGTGCTTGAAAAGTCTTAATTTATTGATGTGGGAGAATTGAAATACTTTAATGTATATGCTTTTCATGACAAACTCTCACACTCTTAATTCTACATGATTACACTTTATTGTTCAAAGGCAAGCTTATGAGTTAATTATATGACATGGAATAAAGTTTACTCTTTTAAATCATCCATGCTTACTATAATTTTTCTGCACTATAAGGATTCATGAAACCCGTATGATATGCTTGCCATTACTCTATCTATGCTGAAGTTTTTAGATTAATAAAGTGGAGGAAACATGAGACTATCAATCATGAGTAAGATCATCATCTCGTTATTTCAATTTAAATACTGAGTTCCCTTTTGATTTTGGTTTTTTTGCTCGAGGATGATAAAGTTTAAGCTTGGGGAGGTTGATGGTTGTGAAATATAGCCATCCGCGTCCGCATTTAAACTAGATATTATTCATATATTTCATGAAATATCTCTCTAAACCTGCCACTAATGCCTAATTATTAAAGGGGTATGCAATCCTTTCTTGCTATTTTGCCTGCGTAGATAATGACGTATTATAACTACATGATTTCCAACATGCCAAAGAAACCAGGAGACGTGAAGAGATCACTGCAAGTTTAACGACCAACTATACGGCCCGCCGCCGTATAGTTTGCACCGACCTCCTTAGGTCAAACAGAACAATTTTCGTGAAGGGACCCCTATATAAAGAGGCTTCAGGAGACGAGAAACAAGCCCATGAATCCACAATCTCGCTTCTTTCACCCTAAACTCTCCCTGCCACCACGCCGGAGGAATAGATCTAGATCTAAACCTCTAAACCCTTCTCCACCACCATAGCCATCTTCTACCACTTGTAATAGTAGGTCTCATTGAAGGGTTTCGCAACATAGTAAATCAAAAAAATTCTACGGATGCGAACGGGGAAGCCAAGATCTAATCTAGGAGATGCAAACAACGAGGGGGGATAGATGAGATCTTCATACCCTTGAAGATTCGCACAGCGGAACGTTCGAAGGAACGTGGTTGATGTAGTCGTACTCGCTTCTCCTCCTCGCGATCCGATCCGATCCGATCCAACACCGCAAGTGGCGATGCCTCCGAGAGATGCACACGTACGGCACCTCGACGTCTCCTCCTTCCTCGGTCCAGCAAGTGGGGTGGAGATATAGGTTGGATCTACAACACAACGGCGTGGTGCAAACAGTGGAGAGTTTCTGCGGCAGGGCTTCGCCTACGCGCAGTCGGGAGGGAGAGAGAGAGGAGGGCAGCAGGGCGGCTAGGGCTTGAGGAGGTGTGTAGGGAGGGTGCGCCCCCAGCCCTCTTTATATAGAGGGGTGGGCGGCTGCCCCTTGCCCCTCCTCCAAGCCTAGGGCCGACGGCCAAGAGGGAGGAGTGGGGGGCAAGTTTCCCCCCTCCCTCCTTCTAGAAGCTCTCCCTAGGGTTTCCCCTAGGGCTTGGCCGGCTGGGCCTATGGGGCCTTCTGCCCCTGGCCCAATGCGTCTAGGGCACTCCCTCATAGGCCCACGCCCCCTCCCGGCAAGTGGGGTCACGTTGGTCCCACTCCGGAAGGTTCTAGAAGCTTCCGGTACAATACCGAACAATCCGAAACAATTCCAAACTCCAAAAACTGCTTTGCCTTATATGAATCTTATTCTTCGGACCATTCCGGAACATCTTGTGATGTCCTAGATCCCATCTGAGACTCCGAACAAAAACTCATAAACCAATTATCCATTATATCCTAGCGTCGAGACACGTTAAGTGTGTGACCCTGCGGGTTCGAGAATATGCAGACATGTTCTATCAATAATCAACAGCGGGGTCTGGAAACCCATATTGACTCCCACATACTCATCGATGATCATATCGGATGAACCACAATGCCAGTATTCAATTAATCCCATATACATATTCCCTTCGTCACGCGATATTTTACTTGCCCGAGATTCGATCGTCGGTATCGGCATACCTAGTTCAATCTCGTTCACAGCAAGTACTTTACTCGTTCCGTAATCCGATATCACTTTGTGATTAACTCCTTAACCACGTGCTTGCAAGCGGTGTTGATATCGATTGCCGAGTGGGCCCGAAGTATATCTCTCCGACTTGGGAGGGACAAATCCCATCTCGATACATACAACCCAACAAGTATTTTCCGATCACCTGAGAGACACCTTTATGATCACCCTCTCATAGGATGACGTTTGATGACCTCAAAGCTTTCTTCCGATACCAGGGAGTTGCATTATCTCATGGTCTAAGGAATACAATATTTGACATAAGAAAAAGCTTCGCAAAGATGAACACGATGACACGATCTAATTGCTCTGCTTAATTTGAGTATGTCCATCATACCATTCTCCCAATGATGTGATCTCATTATTAATCGACAAATCATGTCTATGGTTAGGAAACCTTAACCATCATTAATCAATGAGCTAGTCCATAGAGGCGTACTAGGGACACGGTGTTGTTCATAAACCACACAAGTATTAAAGTTTCCGCTTAATACAATTCTAGCATGGAATATAAACTTTATCATGAACAAGAATTATAATAATAATATATTTATTATTGCCTCTAGGGCATAATTCCAACAGTCTCCCACTTGCACTAGATTCAATAATCTAGTTTACATCTGGCAACAATCTAACACCCATGGCACTAAGGTGCTGATCATGTTTTTCTCGTGGAAGAGGTTTAGTCAACGGGTCTGCGACATTCAGAGCCGTATGTACTTTGCTAATCTTCAGATCTCCATCTGTTATATAATCTCGAATTATATGAAACTTGCGGTTGATATGCTTGGTCTTTGGATGATATCTTAGTTCCTTAGCCAGTGCTATGGCGCCAGTGTTGTCACACAATATCTCCAGTGGGTCCAAGGCACTTGGAACCACACCGAGCTCAGTGATGAAGTTCCTGATCCAAACTCCTTCACTTGACGCTTCTGCAGCAGCCATGTATTCCGCTTCTACTGTAGATCCCGCGATCACGCTTTGCTTGCAGCTTCTCCAGCTCACAGATCCTCCATTCAAAATATAAACGTATCCTGTCTGAGATTTAGAATCATCCTTGTCGGTGTCGAAACTAGCATCGACGTAACCTTTTACGACGAGCTGTTCATCACCTCCATAGACTAAGAACATTTCTTTAGTCCTATTTAAGTACTTTAGGATGTTCTTCACGGCTGTCCAGTGTTCCACTCCTGGATCACTTTGGTATCTGCTTGTCAAACTAAGAGCATTGGACACATCCGGTCTAGTACACAACATGGCATACATGATAGAACCTATGGCCGAGGCATAAGGCACTTTGCTCATAGCTTCTCTATCGTTTACCGTAGCTGGACACTGAGCCTTGCTCAATATCTTACCTGACAACATAGGCACTGAACCTTTCTTTGCCTTATCCATTCTGAACCTTTTCAGAACTTTGTCTAGGTATGTACTTTGGCTTAAAGCTATCAGGCGTCTTTGTCTATCTCTATAGATTTTGATGCCCAATATATAAGCAGCTTCCCCTAGGTCTTTCATTGAAAAACATTTATTCAAATAACTCTTCACATCGTTAAGCATGTCAATGTCATTTCCAATAATCAATATGTCATCCACATGTAGTACTAGGAATGTCACTGAGCTCCCACTCACTTTCTTGTAGATACAAGCTTCGTAGAAATTTGGAACAAATCCAAAGCTCTTGATCACTTGATCAAAACGAAGGTTCCAACTCCGAGATGCTTGCTTCTGTCCATAAATGGAACGCTGAAGTTTGCACACTTTATCAGCATCCTTAGGATTGACAAAACCTTCGGGTTGCATCATATACAACTCTTCATCAATGTTGCCATTGAGGAATGCAGTCTTGACATCCATCTGCCATATTTCATAATCATGAAACGCAACAATTGCTAATAAAATCTGAATGGACTTAAACATCGCTACGGGAGATAAAGTCTCATCGTAGTCAACACCTTGAACTTGTCGAAAACCTTTTGCGACAAGCCGTGCTTTGTAGACAGTAACATTACCGTCCGCGTCCGTTTTCTTCTTGAATATCCATTTGCACTCAACGGCCTTTCGGTCGCTAGGAGGGTCCACCAAAGTCCATACTTGGTTTTCGCTCATGGATCCAAATTCGGATTTCATGGCCTCTAGCCATTTCTCAGAGTCTGGGCTCATCATCGCTTCCTCATAGTTCGCAGGTTCACTGTCGTCAACTAACAAGACAGTTAAGACAGGGTTGCCGTACCACTCAGGAGAGGCACGCGACTTTGTCGACCTGCGACGTTCAGTAGTAGCATTGTCCGAAGCTTCATGATCCCTGTCATTAGCTTCCTCTATTGTTGGTGCAGACGGCACTGGAACAATTTCAGGTGCTGCGCTACTCTCCAACTCAAGAGAAGGTTCAACAACCTCGTCTAGCTCTACTTTCCTCCCACTCACTTCTTTCGAGAGAAACACCTTCTCAAGAAAGGATCTGTTCTTTGTGACAAACACTTTGCCTTCGGATCTGTGATAGAAAGTATACCCAATCGTTTCCTTAGGGTATCCTATGAAGACGCATTTCTCCTCTTTGGGTTCGAGCTTGTCCGGCATCAACTTCTTGACGTAAGCTTCGCATCCCCAAACTTTAAGAAACGACAACTTAGGTTTAGCACCAAACCGCAGTTCATACGGTGTCGTCTCAACGGATTTAGATGGTGCCCTATTTAAAGTGAATGCAGCGGTTTCTAATGCATAACCCCAAAAAGATAA
The DNA here is from genome assembly GCA_916181665.1 of Avena sativa. Lineage (NCBI taxonomy): Eukaryota > Viridiplantae > Streptophyta > Magnoliopsida > Poales > Poaceae > Avena > Avena sativa. The sequence goes on along the minus strand of OV702285.1, from coordinate 141,515,370 downwards.
CGGCAAATCTGTAAGAGACATCATTGATCGCACCATATCTAATAGAGTTCGATTCCGGCGTTCAGACACACCATTGCGTTGTGGTGTTCCGGGTGGCGTGAGTTGAGAAACTATTCCGCTTGCTTTAAGATGCGTGAGAAAATCATAACTCAAATATTCACCTCAACGATCGGATCGTACAAATTTAATTTTTTCTGTTATGATGGTTTTCCACTTCATTCTGAAATTCTTTGAACTTTTCAAATGTTTCAAATTTATGTTTCATTAAATAGATATACCCATATCTACTTAAGTCATCAGTAAAAGTGAGAAAATAGCGATATCCACCGCGCGTTGAAACACTCATCGGTCCGCATACATCGGTATGTATGATTTCCAACAAGTCCGTTGCTCGCTCCATTATTCCGGAGAATGGGGTTTTGATCATCTTGCCCATGAGGCACGGTTCCCACATGTCAAATGATTCAAAATCAAGAGACTCCAAAAGTCCATCAGAATGGAGTTTCTTCATGCGTTTTACACCAATATGACCTAGACGGCAGTGCCATAAATAAGTAGTATTATCACTATCTACCTTGCATCTCTTAGCCTCAATGTTATGGATGTGTGTTTCATCGCTTTCGAGATTCAGAAGAAATAAACTATTCATAGCAGGTGCATGACCATAAAAGATGTTACTCATATAAATAGAACAACCATTATTCTCCAATTTAAATGAATAACCGTCTTGCAATAAACACGATCCAGATATGATGTTCATGCTCAACGCAGGCACATAATAACATTTATTGAGGTTTAAAACTAATCCCGAAGGTAAAACTAAGGAGAGCGTGCCGACGGCCATCACATCAACTCTTGATCCGTTGCCAACGCGCATCGTCACCTCATCCCTTGCTAGCCATCGTCTATTCTGTAGCTCCTGTTTCGAGTTACAAATATTAGCAACTGAACCAGTATCAAATACCCATGCATTACAACGAGGGCTAGTAAGGAAAACATCAATAACCTGTATATCAAATATACCTTTGATGGTGCCAGCCTTCTTGTCCGCTAAGTACTTCCGACAGTTGCGCTTCCAGTGACCCTTGTCCTTGCAATAGAAGCACTCAGTGTCCGGCTTAGGTCCAGACTTGAGCTTCTTCTCTGCAGGGGCAACGCGCTTGCCGCTGCCCTTTTTGAAGGGCTTCTTTGCACCCTTACCTTTCTTAAAGCTGGGGGGCTTGTTGACCATCAATACATGATTATCTTTCTTGATGTACACCTCCACAGCTTTCAGCTTACCAAAGAGCTTGGTGATCGTATCAGTGGAACCAATCTGATTATGAGTAACTACAAAACCTTTGTAGCTAGGAGGGAGTGATTGCAGAACTCTGTCAATCTTGAGCTCCTCTAGAATCTTCCAGTCCAGTTGCTCAAGGCGTTGAGTGTAGCCCGACATCTTAATGGCATGCTCACTAACGGAACTCCCTGCCTCCATCTTGCAGTTAAAGAATTTCTCAGAGATCTCATATCTCTCAGAATGGGCCTGAGTCTGAAACATAGTTTTCAGTTCCTCAAGAATCTCAAAGGGCCCGGGGAACTCCTTAAAACGGTTTTGAAGGTCCTATTCCATAGAAAACAACATGGTGCTCTTAATCACACCATAATCATCCTTGCGCGACTGATAAACAGCTTTCTCATCAGACGGCGCATCTACAGCAGGGGCGTCACCTAGCGCTTTCTCAAGGACATAGTCCTTTTGTCCGCCAGAGAGAATGATTCTCAGATTGCGGAACTAGTTGGTGAAGTTAGACCCATTGTTCTTAAGCTTTTCTTTCTCAGCAAAAACGTTGAAGTTGAAGTTGGACTTAGCCATTTGATCCACAAAATTTGCAAGTACAATTTAGACTATGTTCATGATAACTAGTTCAACTTAATCATATTACTAGATGAACTCCCACTAAATTCAACATCCCTCAAGTTGTTTAGTGAACACGATCCAAATTCACCACACCTAATCCGATCTTCACGAGAAGAGATGTGGTTTCAATGGTGGACAACCAAGTGTCGATCATATCATTCATATGACTCATGCTTAACCTTCCGGTTCATGTGTTCCGAGGCCATGTCTGTACATGCTAGGCTCGTCAAGTCAAACCCAAGTATTTTTGTGTGTGCAAAACTGGCCTGCACCCGTTGTATGTGAACGTAGAGTTTATAGCACCCGATCATCACGTGATGCTTGAACACGACGAACTTTCGCAACGGTGCATACATGGGGAGAACACTGTTTTATCTTGATCTTTAAGTGAGGAATCATCTTATAATGCTACCGTCGCGATCTAAGCATAATAAGATACATAAAAGGATAAACATCACATGCATATAATTTTATGTGACATGGTATAGCCAATCTTCGCGCAATGATCTCCATATTGTGCGTGCCAGCATGATCTCCATCACTCCACCATGATTGCCTCCACCATGAATAGCAACTACAACTATTGCTAACTACTTAGCGATAAAGTAAAGCTATTACATGGCGTATAAGAAGTTGACACACAGGCCATACACAATTATAAAGACAACCATATGGCTCCTGTCGGTTGTGTACTCATCGACATGCAAGTCGTGAAACATTACAAAACATGATCATCGCATACAACATACACATCACATCTTGGGCCATACCATATCACAGAAACACTCCCTGCAAAAACAAGTTAGACGCCTCTACTTTGTTGTTGCATGTTTTACGTGGCTTATGGGGGTAACAAGCTAAGAACGATTCTTACCTACGGAAAGCCACAACGGTGATATTATGGTTGCCAACATCCGGTGTAAATCACATGACAACTATAGTGAGAGAAACTGGCATTCACCAGCCGCATGTGTGGAACAAGCCACACGTCAAGTGCGGAGCCGGTCTCGCGAAAGAGGTCGCGTAAAATTGGCCTGGACCGCTTCGATCTCACTATCCCACGTCATAAGAAGTACACAAACAAGAGGCTTGCAACAGAAAACATCAACGCCCGCAACAAGCATGTTGCGTTCTACTCGTGAAACACATCTACGCATAGATCTAGCTCTGATACCACTGAAGGGTTTCGTAGCATAGTAAATCAAAAAAAATTCTACGGATGCGAACGGGGAAGCCAAGATCTAATCTAGGAGATGCAAACAATGAGGGGTCATAGATGATATCTTCATACCCTTGAAGATTCGCACAGCGGAACGTTCGACGGAACGTGGTTGATGTAGTCGTACTCGCTTCTCCTCCTCGCGATCCGATCCAACACCGCAAGTGGCGATGCCTCTGAGAGATGCACACGTACGGAACCTCGACGTCTCCTCCTTCCTCGGTCCAGCAAGTGGGGTGGAGAGATAGGTTGGATCTACAACACGACAGCGTGGTGCAAACGGTGGAGAGTTTCTGCGGCAGGGCTTCGCCTACGAGCAGTCGGGAGGGAGAGAGAGAGGAGGGCAGCAGGGCGGCTAGGGCTTGAGGAGGTGTGTAGGGAGGGTCCGCCCCCAGCACTCTTTATATAGATGAGTGGGCGGATGCCCCTTGCCCCTCGTCCAAGCCTAGGGCCGGCGGCCAAGAGGGAGTAGTGGGGGGCAAGTTTCCCCCCTCCTTCTAGAAGCTCTCCCTAGGGTTTGCCCTAGGGCTTGGCCGGCTGGGCCTATGGGGCCTTGTGCCCCTGGCCCAATGCGGCCAGGGCACTCCCTCGTAGTCCCACGCCCCCTCCCGACAAGTGGGGCCACATTGGTCCCACTCCAGAAGGTTCTAGAAGCTTCCGGTACAATACCGAACAATCCGAAACAATTCCGAACTCCAAAAACTGCTTTGCCTTATATGAATCTTATTCTCCGGACCATTCCGGAACCTCTCGTGATGTCCTGGATCCCATCCGAGACTCCGAACAAAAACTCATAAACCAATTATCCATTCTATCCTAGCGTCGAGACACGTTAAGTGTGTGACCCTGCGGGTTCGAGAATATGCAGACATGATCTTCTATCAATAATCAACAGCGGGGTCTGGAAACCCATATTGACTCCACATACTCATCGATGATCATATCGGATGAACCACGATGCCAGGATTCAATTAATCTCATATACATATTCCCTTCGTCACGCGATATTTTACTTGCCCGAGATTCGATCATCGGTATCGGCATACCTAGTTCAATCTCGTTCATAGCAAGTACTTTACTCGTTCTGTAATCCGATATCACTTTGTTATTAACTCCTTAACCACGTGCTTGCAAGCGGTGTTGATATCGATTACCGAGTGGGCCCGAAGTATGTCTCTCCGACTTGGGAGGGACAAATCCCATCTCGATACATACAACCCAACAAGTATTTTCCGATCACCTGAGAGACACCTTTATGATCACCCTCTCATAGGATGACGTTTGATGACCTCAAAGCTTTCTTCCGATACCAGGGAGTTGCATTATCTCATGGTCTAAGGAATACAATATTTGACATAAGAAAAAGCTTCGCAAAGATGAACACGATGACACGATCTAATTGCTCTGCTTAATTTGGGTCTGTCTATCATACCATTCTCCCAATGATGTGATCTCATTATTAATCGACAACTTATGTCTATGGTTAGGAAACCTTAACCGTCATTAATCATTGATCTAGTCCATAGAGGCGTACTAGGGATACGGTGTTGTTCATAAACCACACAAGTATTAAAGTTTTCGCTTAATACAATTCTAGCATGGAATATAAACTTTATCATGAACAAGAATTATAATAATAACATCTTTATTATTGCCTCTAGGGCATAATTCCAACACTCATCTCCAATCAGCGACATTATAAGACTTTGCTATCAACTCTATGATCTTTATTACAATGTTTATGATTGTCGATTTCATCTCTATGTGTGAGTAATTCTCCTTGGGATAAGGGCTTCGGCCTAGCCATGTAGCTTTTGTGCATGTTATTTATCATAGATGGGACCATGTATTAGTTTATATGATATTATGATTGTAGTACCCTCTCTTGCCTCAATCTAAGGACTTGTCAGGTACCCAAGATCCCAAGGATTGATCCAGGTAAAGGGAGTGTGAGTAACGACCGATCTGTAGGATAGGAACCCCAGTGATAGAAAGGGTAGTATGAATTTATGTGAGGAACTTACTTGGGATTGACGATGACATCACTATGCATATAATTAGTTCTCTTTCTTCTATGGATAAGACTAGTAGGTTATTGTCATAAGCGGTTGCAGAGGTGATAACATTTATGGATGCATTGCCCACATATAATTATCTTGCTCTAATAATTACATGAGTACTTTATTATTATATATTATTCCCATCATATGTTTTGCACGGCTACTGGTGAAAACTGAAGACCCTAGGCCCTCTCTCTCTCTCCATCGTCAACAACAACAACAAGATCGCAAACTCTTGGTCTGGTGAAAACGCAATAGGAATTCTAAAAATCTCGAAGGTCCATTTAAGTAATCTCACTTTTCTTTCTGCTTCCCGAGGATTCGATATACCTAGGTCTACTAGGGAAAAATAGCTATACTACATCCGTAATCAGGATCGAAGGTATCAGGCTCCTGCCGCCGCCGCCGCTTGGATGTCCTGCCAAAAGCTCCTGGCGCACAGACCCGCTGCATGCTAGCGCCCTGCCGAGGAAGGTGACGACTTCCTACCCAGCCTCTCTCCTCCTCTTGTCTGCCACCGCGGCCATGAATAGAACAAACTAGGAGGTAGGAAGTCATCCCCCAACTCAGCGAGCCAAACCTTCATCTGAAACCGCTATGGATCACCGGTCGAAGCTCCTCCTCCTCGCCATCTCGGCCAGCCAGGAGAGACACACCTGCACCACCTTCACCGCCGCATCGACCCTCCCGTTGCCGCCACGGCCAGCTAGGAGAGTCATCACTGGAGAGCCACCACACAGCATAATACAGAGAGCGACACCTACTTTATTCGCAGAGAAAGTCGACCTCGCCATCATCGCGCGCTCCGGCCAGAGGAGTAGTAGCAAGAGAACAAGGAACCCTAGAGCACGGGGGAGGCCGCCATCGCCCCGAGCTCTGCTCCAAAACGCCTAGAAGGGGCAATGAAGCCTAACAACCTACCTATACGATAGCCTACCACTACTCCGGCGCCATCCCTCGGCCACCCCTCACCAGCTATTCCGGTGAGAGGGCCATGGGAGAGGCCCAATATCGGGAAAGACTCGCTGAAGCCTTGCCTATCATTTCGTGCGAAGCGGTGGGAGTCGTGTCCGTGAACGTTGCTTCGGGGATCAACATTGTAAAAGACTCATATCCAACATATACACCATAGCTACAAGATGTAGGGCTTAGAACAATGCTGCCTAAACCTGGATAGAAGCCTCTTTGTGCTCTAGCTTTGCTTTCTCGTCGGTTGATTGAGCTTGTTTGTGTGTTGTGCCCCTAGAAAACTCAAAGGGGGAGTCCATATCCCCGTTTTCCGTGAGTTAGTACGCAAAAGCACGCCAGGTAGGGGCACATCCAGGGCAAGCTCCTTCAACCGGAATCATCATACCAGGGCCTCTCTGCCTTGGCGCCTGGGCAACATTCCGACTCATGGGGAAGGGCGAGGATATTTCAGATCTCTTCGACTTGTCACCGGGTCGGACACCTTCCACGTGTTCTTCGAGCCCTCCTTGTGAGCGTGACAAAAGTCGGCATCTCCGTGCCAGCGCACCTCATACCCCTCCTCGACGGGCCTAGGGGGTCGCGCCAGGACAGGGGAGGTGGCGACGGAGCATCAACTACAATGACTCATTGGGAGTTATGCAGAGGCCACGAGAGGGCCTCCACGACTTTGTAACAGAGTAGTGGCAAGATTGAGATTTTGATCGGTCAAAGGCAAAACTAAATTTGGGGTTGGTCATGGTGGTATGAATATAGTTGAGGAATGATAAAAACTCAAATGCAGAAAAACCAAATGCAAAAGTAGAACCGTAGCTTTGAGTCTTTGATTTGTAAATGAATCTGTTGAAATTGTTGTCCGAAATTATTTTGAATTGCCCTAAAACAGTATATATATACACTCCCGACTTCTTGTCCTATTTACAGATGTGTCGACAAATGTGAGCATCGACTGCTTTGTCGGGAACTCCTACTACTAGTGAGACATGCTCTGCCAAAAGCATGTCAACAAATAATGAATCCGTGAGAATAAATTGCCTGATCACGTCCTGCCGCTGAAGAATGTAGCGATCCAAGAGCAGAGCTCCTCTGCTCCTCTGATCACTTGACGAACTTCTGCACGCCTTCGAAGAAATCCAGCATGTAGTCCTCGAGGTCCTCGAGGCTGTACTTGATGTGCCTCGACGCCGAGTGCCGGCCGCTGCCGGACGACGACCCAGTATGCGGCCTCGGCCGCGCGAGGAACGACCGGTACGCCGGGATCAGCCGCTCCGACACGGCGATCCTGAGCTCCTCCCGGAGCTGCGGGTCGATCACCTTCCACGACGTCTGGTTCCGGTACAGCTCCTCGAACGCCGCGTTGAAGCTCCTCGCCTTGTCCTTGACCGTCGGCCCCGCGCTGCCGCCGTCGTCCCTGAGGCAGGACAGCACGGTGATCCAAGACGCCCGGAGGTAGCCTGTCTCGTACTGCCGGATCTGGCCGCGGTGTCGGCGGATCCAGTCGTCGCCGAGGAGCTCCCGGACCGGGGAGTCCATCAGCTTCTGCACGATGTAGTAGAGATTGTTCATCAGGAATATGTTCTTCAGGCCGGCGTCGTCGTACAGGCACGACTTCTCGTCCATCTTGCGCAGCAGCCGGGTCATCAGCTCGCGCATGCACCGCCCCGACGGGGTCGAGGTGGCGCCGCCACCGTTGTTGGCAGCTTCGCCGCCGTCGAAGGAGCCGATGGCGTCGGCGAGGACAATGTCCAGCGTGCCGCGGCAGTCGGCGAGGAGGCCGCAGTAGTTGAGCACGTAGCGGGTCATGGGGTGGATCTCTCCGCCGAGGACGGGCCTCCGCGACGACTCGCCCTGGATGACGCCCCCGAACTCCTCGATCGTGCGGCGCACGGTGCATCCCAGCCGCGCGGAGACGGCGGAGACCTCGGCGGCGAAGAGGTCGCGCGCGTCTCCGGCGAAGAGGGCCTCGAGCTCCGGCGCGACGTCGGCGAGCGCCTCGTACATGCCGATCGTGCGGAAGAGCTTCTCCGTGGCGCGCGCGGACATGGCGACGGCGTCCGCGAAGCCGAGCAGCTGCAGGACGCAGCCCCTGGAGACGTCGGCGAAGCAGTCGTGGCCGAGATCCTCGTCCGAGGCGAAGACCTCGTCGCAGAGCTGCCGCTCGCCGGCGAGGAGGGTCCTGACGACGGCCCTGACGGCGTGGTTCCAGCGCCGCATCTTCTGGTCGAGGGCCGGCCACTCCATCCTCAGCACCTCCTCGATGGCGACGGGCTCGGCGGCGCCCGTGAGGTGCGCCACGGCCTCCGCGAGCGCGTCCCGGCGGACGGCGACGTAGACCTGCGCGAGCTCCGGGCCGTACCCGGCGCGCAGCATGCGGTCCGCGACGCCGCGGACGGAGGCGGCCGCGCGCGGGGAGAGGCGCGGCGACGGCGACGCGTCGGGCGGCGTGGCCGCGTCGTCGACGAGCTCGTCCGAGAAGGAGCGCGAGAGGCGGCGCGAGGAGGAGGAAGAGGAGCAGAGCAGCGCGCGCGCCTCCTCCTCCAGGCGGGGCATGGCGGCCTGCACGGCCTCGGCGGCGCGGGAGGCGAGGCTGCCCTGCAGCGCCGCGGCGGCGATGGCGTCGTCGACGGCGTACAGGTAGTCGGTCATGCAGGATGAAGACGAGGAGGAGTTGCACCGGCGGATGACGTCCTCGGCGGCCGCGAACGCCTCCTCCTCCTCCTCCTCCTCCCTCTCATCGCACGCCTCCCCGTCCGCTTCACCCGCGGCCAGATGGGACGTGGGGAGCACGCCCGCGTCGTAGATGGACAGCACGCGCATCATGTCATCGGCGGCGTTCTTGGACACGGCCATCCTCTTGGCTATGTCCGTGGGCGGCGACGACGCGCTCGTGCTGGCCATGGTCGTCGACGCAAACGCGATCGTCTCCGGGTCGTCTCGTCTCGCGGGAACAGCAAGAAAGCCCTCGGTCGCTCGCTTCTTCGGTGATGATGATGGTTGCGTGGGAAGACCCGGTGAAAGTATTCGTCGCCACCTACCCAGCCCGTGTGGTGTGGTTCGATCGTCGTTTTGTAACGTTGACGCGAGAGGGGCGAAGCAACCAAGCGAGGCAAACACGGTCTCGGTCGCGAGCGCGGGCGCCGTGTCGGGCAATTCCTAGATTATTTTCGCCGCGGTTTTTGGAACGCCACTGAATATTCAGAGGTGCGGTTTTATACTTGTTCCTCGAGACCTTGACAAATAAATGTGACCATTTTTTCCAGGGAATGTCTAGATCTCATGCGTTTATGTCGCTAATATTATTCTATTATTTGTGCAAATTCTCAGTTATAATCTAGCTGTAAGAATTTCTTATGTCTCGGTCACCTCTCTGACATTGTATTTATCTCGTGATTCGTGCAACGTAAGACTTACAAATAAGTTACAACTAGGTTATAACTGGGATTTTAATAAGTTATAACTAAGTTGCAACTAAGAATTAGTAAAAATTGTATAAGTTGCAACTAGGTTGCAACTGAGAATTAGTATAAGTAGTAAAATAATGTCAACGACGTAGACATAAGAAGTTCTCAGACGCATGAGATCTAGGCACTCCCTATGTAATTTATACTAATTTTCAGTCATAACCTAGTTGCAGCTCATTAAAATTCCAATTACAATCTAATTGCAACAACTCATGTGAAAGCCTCACGTTGCACGAATCGCGAGATAAATCCAATGACAAGAGCGGTACTGAGACTTAAAAAGTTCTCGGACGACCGAGAACTAGCAAATCCGTTTTTTATACTATATAATAACCGTTTTAATAGATGAACGAGTCGGCTTCTGTTGAAGAGTACTTTGGACGGTTATCCCATGTCGTGTTCATGGAAAAGTCGTCTTTGATGGGTGTGGAGAAGTCGTGTGGTAGCTGTATTCAGTTTTCAGTAGCGGTTCAGGCAATGAGGTCGTAATGAAGAACATTCAGTATGAACAATTGAAATTCGTGTATGAAGTTAGTGCGAAGTCAGTCGAACTCTTCCTTGTAGCTGCATGGACAATGTGTTGCTGCCTGTCCATGGTATATGCTAGAATTACAGAGAAAACAATGCAATAACATCGCTGCACCGAACATTACTAGAACGCTGCTGTTATCGCCGATGCTACCACGCAAGTTAATTTATGTGTGCACTCCAATTCCCCTAGGAACGAACGAAAACTAACATAATAAATTGTTTATTTTCTGCAAATTGGGTGTTTAATATTTTTCTTTTGAACAGGGGATCGGTCTGGAAGGACCGAGAGCGTCATTCATATTCAGCGCTGGAGTAACATTTTACAAAGAGGGCCCTAAGAAAATTAAAATTACAACTTGACCCTTACAATTTGAAGGGGCCGATTTTTTGTGAAATTCTATCATCTATTAATAATCATCAACATCAGTACAAAAGTTTCAAAAGTAATAAAAATTACAAATAGTTTATTGACCACCTAGCGACGACTACAAACGCTAGCGTGAGCCGAAGGTGCGCAGTCGTCCTTGCCCCGCCATCACCGAAGCCAGTCAAACCTTGTCGTAGTAGAGCTTGTTATAGTAGACAGACAGGAAGTCATCGTGCTAAGGCCACAAAGTATTAGCGCACTACAACAACAATCGTCACCAATGATGACAACCGTAGATCGGAATAGACTGACCTAATAACAAACCAACGAAAACGAAAATGGACGGAATCCCAGGAGATCCGTTGAACAAACGACTCCACGCGCCCTTCGTCGTCACTAGATGCACCACCGGAGCGAGGAGGACCTTATTCTGACTTCAAGGTGTAGCCGTCTCCTCAATATTCCGAAGAAGATACTAAAAACGGGCTACACAAAGAACGAAAAACCTCACGCCGGTGGGAAACCGTGGTCTGCCACACCTTTAAAGCCCTAGGGCCACCGGAGACGGAGCGGATCGGCGATGTCGCCGGCGAGAGGTGTGAAACCCTAGATGGATTTTCTCTTGTTCGCCTCTCCTTGGCGTCTGGCTATATGTACCGGTTCAACTCGTTGGCGAAAAAGCAATCCGGTCCTGCTCCTTCTCCATTGCAGTCGGGCTCGACGCACTCAACCTCCTCTTAACTGGGGAGACGATCACTTGGGAAGAGGAGACCGGAGCAAACTACACCGATACCAAAGGGCATCCGCAGTGGCATGAACGTCTGGAGGTTGTTGAAGACCTCAAGACAACGACCGGAGGAAACCGCCACCGTCGCTTGAGGCTGGAGGGGCCGCCTTTCGGCCATGAAGAACGGCGACGAAGGTGTCGTGATGAACCTTGTTTAGAGAAGAAAAGTCAGTGGTCAGCGGACAGCGGTCGCTCAGCCTAGGACAAGTACTTCTCTTGTTTTGGCCCCAAATAAACCGAGGCATTGGGCCCACGACCTGCCAAAAAAGTCAAGGATAAAGACCTCTCCTCATCTTTCATACTACTACTACTAATCACCACAGAAGAAATGGTATTGTTCACTAGTCATTATCTTATCGCTAATATATCTCTATCGTCAAGTCCACATTTACATAAATGTTCTTGATTCCCGCAATCCGATCAACATGCGAGAAAAATAGTAAGAGACAAACATTCCTATCTCATGAATCATATGGTTTTACACTGGTTCATTCCGATGTAGAACATGCGATGCACATAGTGTATGTGGACCCTTATGAACAGTAAAATCAAAGAAAATACTAAATGAAAACAAAAAATAGTGCAAATCTTGCGTGTAAAAAATGTATACATGTATGTGCATGTTAATTTTGAAACTAAAATACAAAAGTGTATGACGTGTGTGAAAAAGGCAAAGTGTCTATGGATAAAAGTACAAAACCAAGTTTTTACTCTGCACAAAAATAGAAAGTTCGGTTTTTTGTAGACCACGTACAATTGTTTGTTTCATGAAAATTTGCACAAAAAAGTATCAAGGTGCGTAACTTTTTCATAAGATTTAAAAATATGATTTTTGAGAATATTTGAAAATCATGTCTACCTAGACACAATGTTCTCCGGGGTATTCTCGGTAGAACATGTCATTTCTTTCCTTTAACAATCAGCTACGCATGTTCAGCAGCTAATCACTTTAATTCATAGGATTGTAAAAGTATTTTTTGTAGGAATAGAATTTTATGAAAATTTTCCTACAACGGCTGTTTGATTCAAAGGATCATATCCTATAGGAAAAAATTCCATAGGAATCTTATAGTGTAAAATCCATAGGAAAAAAACATGAAGTTGGAGCTCATGGAAAATTCCTTTTACCACAATTAAAGACAATTGTTCTTCCCATAGAATTCAACTAGTCATGACTTCTCAATCCTTTGAGTTTCCTATTCCTACACGTTTCCTATCCCATGAATCAAAGGAGCCCTAAATGGGGAAAATATCCATTACACTTCGGCTCATTATATTCTACTAAAGGGCATCTGCTAGAGAATAGCACAAACGCATCCATTTTTCTCATGTCGCCACTTCCCACCAAACTCAAGCACATTGTTCTAGCGGATCATGAAAATTACGAATATCTTGACTACATTTTCTTGGCAGTTCATGGTTTGCTATATTTGAACATTCTATTCATATCTTGACTATACTGTCTCCGTCACCTTTATGGCTATCAAAATGGGATATGCGATGTGTTTTTTTTTTTGCCTTGTTGCCAATCATAGAGAAGGAGGAAATGTTCATGCTTGTGTAGTTGTGTTGGGTGTCACGGAGGCTGTTGCATATGGGGAAATGCGGCGCAGAGAGAAGCACCAATAAACAGGCTGAAACAAGATGAAGTACGTGTGAACAACGGATTTTGCCTGTTCTCTTTCATTAGACTTTGTTAACCGATCAAGTCATTTCTTGAATGTGCGCTTATACTAAATGGATTCAAAGAAGAATCTTAGCTTCTAAAATAGTACTCCCTTTAGCCCATATTAATTGACTTGGATTTGTCAAATTCTGGATGAACCTATATACTAAATAGTGTCTAGATTCATCCAAATTTAGACAAATCCAAGTCAATTAATATGGGTCAGAGGGAGTATAGCAATCCATTGGTTGGTCAAGCCGGAGATGAAATTTGGAGCCGAATGATGAAAGGGATACACCATTTAACGCTGTCTTGAACCATGATTAGAATGGATATTTATTGTATGTATTTTTAATTATTTTTATAAAATAAATAGAGCACCCGTCCTTTCCCCTAAAAAATCATCTGCAATGGGCCAATTTAACCAATTTTTCTCGCCCAATACGCCAATTTGGACCAAACTAACCCCATACATGCTCATAAAACACGTCAGTTGACTAGGATTACCGCTCGATCACAACCCACGACTTCTGTCGGCCACGAATTACACATAAGTAGTCAAGGTACGGAGCCATAACCACAATTTCGTCCCCCAATTTCTTCAAGACTAGTTCAAGAGCTAGACCTCATGGAGATTTGGTGTACCATTTCGCCGACGCACGCCTGAAGTGTCACGTGGCTCCACTGCCTGTCCCTCGTGACACAGACAAAGTACCGGAGCAAGCTCAAGATTGAATGTACCCACACGAATCTAGAAGAGTGATGACCCACAAGTATAGGGGGTGTATCGTAGTACTTTCAATAAATAGAAGTGTTGATCTCAACGAGAAGCAGAAGGTGCTGACTAGTGGTACTGGCTCAAGAATTCATTGTAAATACTAACAAACGGATTTTTAAGAGTTTTTGATAATGCAGATAGATAAAGTGCAAGTAAATAAAAATAACAAAAATAATTGCAGCAAGTGACTCAATCCTTTCTTAGCAAAGGACAAGCCGGTTGTATTACTTATAAAGACCAAACATTCTCGAGGACACACGGAAATACGGTCAAGTGCTTTCCCTTCATATAGTTGATTAATCTTCTTTGGTTGGATAAGTGTTGTGTGGGTGAACATGTGCTAATGTAACGATCTTACTTGGACTAATACATACTTGTGATCAAACCCCTCGCAAGCATTCGCAACTATAAGAAAGTAATTAAGATAAAAAACCTAACCACGGCAATAAACTTTGAGATCCTACACTCCCTTGTGCAAAGGTTTCCTAATAGGGATTTAGGTTTCTGTCACTCCGGCAACCCCACAATTAGTAGCCAAATACACAATGAATTCCCTTAGGCCCATAAATGGTGAAGTATCATGTAGTCGACGTTCACATGACCCAAACACAGTTCCACTACTAACAACATGACTTCTCCCATGTCCTCAAAAACTAAACGTACTACTCACGAGACATCATATGAATCAATATCAGAGATGATATGATTAAGGGTGGGCAAAAACGGTTTGGTTGGTTTAACCGGTTTGGGCAAGTACATTTTTAAACTAGATTGGAAATCTAAAATGGGCTTGTGAAGGAAAATGAACTAGCTCAAGTTTGAACAGTTTATATGGTTTGGACGGTTTCACTTTTTCCCACGCCTAGATATGATGATAAATAACAATCTAAGCATAAAAAATAATTCAATGGTTCCACTCACAAGCATCAACTACAAGAGTAATCAACACAAATCAACACCAGGAAAGTTTCCCCTAAGAACTATGCAAGATTCAACACAATTGTTACAGCGGGATGGAGTGGTGATGATGGTGCTGGTGGATATGATGGTGTGGATGATGATGACAATGATCCCGATAAAGTCTAGCTTGATGACGGTGTTGATGGCGATGATCTCCCCTCTCCAGGAAGGAATCTCCCTCGCAGAAATCTGCCTGCCGGAGAGCACTTTCCCTCTCTGTAGTTTCCGCCCCTCAGAGGCGGCAAAATCTTTATGTGGTCACCCTCCCAGTATTAGGGTTTCGGGAGGAAGTTATAGGCGAAGGGGCGAATCACGAGATGGACCAGGGTGGCCACACCCCTGCTGGCACGGCCCAGGGTGGGCCCATGCCAGGGGGTGTGGGCCCCTGTGTCCCATCTTCGCCTCCCCTTCTAGCTTCCTTCGTCTTTTGGAAAAATAGTATTTTTCGTATATTTTATGGAATTTTCTGATCTTCGGGAATATTGCATCTCGACACCGCTTTTTTCCATCAGAATCCTGACTCCGGCAGTTCATCCTTCAAAAGTCATCCAAGATGCAAAATAGATTGAAATGACATAAGTATCACCTCTTAATATGAAATATATCATTAAATATCAGTAAATTATTGTCGTCGTTATCGAAACGGCAGAGCCTAAGAAGGCTAGAAAGAGGTGTGGGAGCGAGCAGGGAAGCAAGTGACTGCGTCCGCAAGCGGGATTGGGCACAAGCAAGCGTCAAGGACACAAGAAGTACCCAGGTTCAGAGCCCTCGGAAGAGGTAAAACTCCTACTCCTGCCGAACTGACTATAGGGATGAACACAAAGGGATACAAGGCTCCTCGAGCTGTACCTGGGCTAGCTAGTGATCAGTGAAGGTCCAACCCTTACTATGTTGCCCCTGATGCCCCTTATATAGGCCGAGGCGGCATGGGTAACGGCCTGGCCGACTGGCGGGTCCCATAGGTGGGCCCCAGCCGGCTAGGTCATCTACAGTGGTCGGCATGGAGGGCGTGTACCCACAGTCAAGTCCATGCCGCCACGCCGTCTACAGTGGCCGCCGTGCGGGTAGTTATGCACAGTGCCACCTATTGTCCACTTTTGCAACCGTCATTAGTAAAGTCATCGGTATGGGCTGAGTGTCTGAGTCTTCTTTCTGTCTTGTCTGTCGTCCTGGGCGTACGGCGCACTGTGCCCTACGTCATCTTGTACCCTGCTTGTCTTGAGTTGCCGGCTAGGGTGGCCTAGCCGGCTGATCTGCCTGGGCCGGATGGTCGGTTCCATCCGGCTAGTCTTCTGCCTTTGCTTGTCTCATCCGGCTGATGGTTCTGCTGGCTTGGTCTTGGTCTGTTGTCTTGCTCTATCAGGTTGGTATGATCCAGTCGGCTAGCTGCCTTTGCTGACGATTCTTATCCAGCTAGCTAGTTCGCTAGCCTGGTCTTCGTCTGGCCTTCCTTTTGGTCTGTCTTTGAGTTTCTTCGTCCGGCTGCCCTCAGCCGGCGGGCAGGTTGGTGCTCTTGTATCTTGTCCGGTTAGCCTACCTAGGGGTGATCCCCCCGACACTAGCCCCCGAGCGCGCGTATATTTCGCCCTTAGGCGAAATGTGCGCGGGCTAAAAAAGCTAGTTTTGAAAATTTTGTCGGCTGAATTTCAGCGGTTGAACTACCCGGCTGCGTCATCACCGACGTCATCCACGCGCAATGATGGTCGTGGGAGTACGTTCATCGTGGGGTCGCGTCAATTGTTGCCTCGGGAACCATCTTTGGCGCCTCGCCTTCCGCGCTGGGATCTTCTGTGCGTTGCGCGTGGTCGCAAAGGATCCGGACGCCGCTGGGGCTGTGGGGGGATGCCACGTGGCGAGCCGGCGGTTTGCCTTCCCGGCACCTTTAAGAAGCGGCCGCGATGGCCGCCGCACTCCACAGGTCATTTGACCCCTTGCGTCCCTTCCTTCGACGCTGTGCGCCCTCTCTGCTCACTTCCCTCGCCTTGCACTTGCATCGACGGCGAGCCCGCGCCGCTCCGCTCCGCTCCGCTAGCACAGCCGGCCCTTTCCTCGCTGGAGCGACGGGTCATCGGCATTCCTCCGCCGTTCCCCTTCATCCTCTCCTCCTTGCTCTTCCTCTCCCCCGCGCTCCGCCGCCGTCGCCATGGCCGAAAGCAGAGGCACCTGGTGCGGCTCCTCCGTGACGGATGTGCAAGTGGAGAAGTACCGACGGTCGCGCCTCCTGCCGATTGTGGCGAGGTCGGGGTCCGTCTGGCATCGGCTGATGAGATTTCGTCGGCTCCGCGAGCCGGCGAACGCGTCATCTTCCTCGCGCATCTGGCGCGCGGCCTAGCCTTTCCGGCCAGCGCCTTGTTCCTCTCTTTCCTCGCCCATTTCGATCTCCGCCTCCACCATCTCGGGCCAAATGCAATCGGCATTCTGGCTCACTTTGTCGCCTTTTGCGAATGCTACCTCGGGATCCAACCGGCTGTCGGGCTATTCTTGATCCGGCCCCAAGCACAATACGCCAAAGGGCCCCTCGTGACCTACGGCGGCGCTTTGATCTACTCCCGGTCATAGACCGGCTACCCCAAGTTCAAGCTGCACGACACAATTAAACTGTGGCAGCAAACGTACTTTTATGTACGGAACTTGGGGTCCGAGGACCGGCTGAACCTTCGGCCTTCCAAGACACGGAGTCCAGCCGGGCGCACTTAGAGGAGAAGATCTTCGGCGCCAAGGCAGAGTCGGACGCGCTTCTCCACCGGATGACGGCGCTGGTGACGGCTGGCCTAACCGGCGTCGACGTGACGCTGAGTGGGGCTAGCCGGCTGATGATGCCCCTGCAGCAGCGAGCAGACAAGATGTCCTACTACTCCGGGCGGCTCGACGCGACCCGGCTTTCCCGCCGCGACCCCCCATTCGCCAACCTTTACGAATGGGTGTGGATGATCACCAAGGAGGAGATCAAATCTGAATGGAAATTTGGTCTGGCTTCCTACACGCGTGAGAATCGCGCGCCCTGGGTACTTGTACTTGTTCTTTTCTTCCTTTTCCTTTCGCTCTTGCATTATCCGGCTAAACTTTCTTATCCGGTCCTGACTTGCCTCCTTTTATGCAAATGTTCCCCTGCATCATCTCGGAGGAGGGCGACGCTCCCCTCTAGGTCTTCACGGCTGATCTCTCCGAGCCGCACCCGCGTCGGACCAGTGGCGAGGTCAAGCAGCTCCGGACGACGCTGGACGGCGCGAACGAGGAAGCCACGAAGAAGCTGGTGGCGGCGTGAGGGACCGCACAAAGTAAGCTTCTGCCATCCTTTCTTTCTTGCGCTTCTTTTTGCCTTGTTCTGTTTCTGGCCGTCTTCTAACTTGTATTATTTTCCTTGTTGCAGCTGTCATGGTTTGCGTGCAACGCGAAATTAACCAGCTAAAGCGCTCAAACGTGCACCTCAGCCGGGACAACGTCGCACTCCGACTCCAGAACAAGGAGTGGCACAGCAAGGTGAACCAGCTGGAGGCCACCATCAAGGAGCGGGACGACGCCCTTGCCAGCCAGGCCACCGCCTTCGACCTTCTAGACAAGGAGGCCACCCGGCTGAATGAGCACGCAGAGTTCCTCGAGGGCGAGCTGATGGACATCGGCCTCGTGGCGAAGGGTAAGTTTTTCTGTATGTGCCACTCATTTCATGCGACTGCTTCTTGCCGGGTTGCTTTTTTGACTTGCCCCCTTCTGATCACAAGGCTTCTACCCCCAAGTAGATGCCCTTGCCTACGACCGGGTTCAACAGGTTGCGCCGGGTGAGAAGGCAGCCGTCCGGGACCTGGTGGGGCAGCTCGGAGAGGATGCTGCCAACCTGCGCAAAGATGCGGCCGGCATCCACCACTTGGTCTTTCTGGGAGAGCTCTTGCCGGAGACCATGGGGGCCCTGGCGATCAAGCTGGGTGACGCGCCGAACGCCATTGACTGGCTGCACGACTTGGCCGCTCGCGTCGGCTCTGAGATGGCGCTGGCCCTTATGCTCTCCTGGTACAAGGATGTCCGGCTCGACAAGCTGGTGGATGGCTTCCGAGCCGACGCGGACCTTGCTGCCGTGCGCTGGGTCTACCCGGGACTTCGCTCCGCCGCCATCATGATCGCCGGCTACGCCGACATCGACGAGGTGCTCATGGATGGCGAGGGAAGCGCGGGAACCGACAACATGGGAGCAGACGGCACGGAGGCATCCTCTCAGGCGGACGAGACTAGCGCAGCTCTTCCCCACGGCAAGGGTCCAGCCGCTTGAAGAGGAAGACCACGGGATGCCGGGTGAAATTGTAAATAACTTAGCTTCTGGTACTTTGTGTTTGTGAACAATCTGGATATGCGGAGGCTTCATCCTCCGCCTCTTAATTAATCTGCTTGTCTGGGTTTCCTTCATGCACCCACTATCTTTATGCCTTGGTCGACTAGTTTTTTCGGCTGGTCCTCTCCAGCCGGCATTATCTTACCTTTGTCTTGTATTTTTGCGAGCTTTCGCCTGCGCTCTAGCATTTTCTCCATCTTGCTTTTCCGACTGGCGCGAGCGCGTGGCCGGACCAGGGAAGCTGCGCCGCAGCCCGGCTGTGCGCATCTGGTCGCTCCCTGGACCTTTTTCTCTATTACTTTCCTTATCTTACTTCTTACTTCTTCCTTCTATCTTTCTCTTTCTTTATTTCCTCTTTCTGGTTGGGTCTGTCTGACGTGCCCGACTAGCGGTGCTTGGTCAGCTCGGGCGGGTGGTGTCTTTGCGTTCTGTCTGTCCTTGACCTTTCTCTCTGACTGGCTGACGCCCTCTTCAGCCGGACGCTGCATGCTTCCAATGGGGGCGCACCAGCACACCCACTGGGTGTAGCCCCCGAGATTCAGAGTGGCTACCGCAGGCAGGTGCTTCGAATCTTTCCTGTTTTTGATTTCCGGCTTGATGCAGTTTGTGCAAAAAATAAACACACGGAAATGATTCCTTATCAATACATTGTCATGTTATATGTCTTTCTCTTATCTGACTAGAATTTTTATTTTTTCGAAAACTAGCTCGTGCTTTTTTGAACACTTAGCCACTTTCCCGTGTGCAATGTTGTTTACACTGCACCTTGCCAGACAGCCGGGTTGCGGTCTGGAGCCGGAGCCGAAGGGAGCTGACAATACACTGCACACGGTACTATAGGCTTCGTAGCCAGAAAAGACCAACTAGGCATATGGCCGGAATGCCCGATCTGACGCATCTTTCGCTGTTTTTCGTGTGGGATGCCCTCGGGCTTTTGCTCTTGCTAGCCGGACAGCCGGGTTGCGATATGTAGCTGAGACGAAGAGTGGGCCTCTGGCATCATCGCACACTACTCAATCGGTTTACAGAATTGGCAGAGCGGGCCAACCGGCGAGCCCCCGGTCAGGGGTCGACGGAAGCCAGAAAAAACATTGCAGGAATTTAAACGGATAAGAGCAATAGTCTGATTATCCAGCGAGGAGCCCCCGAGCGTCAGCCGGGGTTCCATATCTTTCTTTCATTTAGGGATCCAGATACATACACTGGTTTTTGCGACTAAGTGTAAAATGGTCGGAGCAGGTCTGCATTCCACGGCCGCTCCGTCTCCTCGTCCGACTTGTCCATCTTGTTCTTGCGCGGCTGTTGCGCGTCGATGAGGTAGTAGGAGTTGTTGTGCAGCGCCTTGCTGATGATGAAGGGGCCCTCCCACGGAGGATACAGCTTGTGCATTCCCTTCGTATCTTGTATCAGCCGGAGCACCAGATCGCCTTCCCGGAATGTGACGGGCCGGATGCGGTTGGAGTGGTACCGGCGCAACCCTTGCTGGTAGATAGACGATCTAGATAAGGCCAGCTCGCGGGCCTCCTCGAGGAGGTCCACGCTATCCTCCATTGCTTCCTGGTTCTCCCTCTCCGTGTAAAGGAGCTTGCGGGGTGAGTCGAACTCGATGTCCGCCGTGAGAATTGCCTCTCAGACGTAGGTGAGGAAGAACGGGGTGAAGCCGGTTGATCTGTTTGGGGTGGTGTGGAGGCTCCATAGCACAACCGGCAGCTCCTCAATCCAGCAGCCGGGTGATCGCTCTAGCGGCTCGATCAGCCGGGGCTTGATTCCGGCTAGCACCAGGCCGTTGGCTCTTTCCACTTGCCCGTTGGATTGCGGATGTGCGACAGATGCGAGGTACAGTCGAATCCCTTTGTTGTGGCAGAATCGGGCGAAGGCCCCCTTGGCGAAGTTCGTGCCGTTGTCGGTGATGATTTTGTGGGGGTAGCTGAACCGGATGATGATGTCGCGGAAGAAGGTGACGACGGTGGCACCGTCTAGCTTCCGGATTGGTTTCGCCTTGATCCACTTGGTGAACTTGTCCACCGCCACCAGCAAGTGGGTCATGCCGGCTCGAGCTCGCTTGACCCCAAACCACGAAGGGCTAGATGATCGGTATTGTTTTGAGCGCGGACGCCGACATGTGCCTTAGTCGGCCGAACCGCTGGCACCCATTGCACGCGCGAACCAACTGTTCCGCGTCCTCCGAAGTAGTCGGCCAGTAGAATCCGTGGCGCACTGCCTTCGACACCAAGGCTTTCGAAGAGGCGTGATGACCGCACTCCCCCTGGTGGATTTCCTTCAGCAGACGGTAGCCGGTATCCACGTCGACGCATCGCTGGAAGACGCCTGCGGCGTTGCGCTTGTACAGCTCCTTGTTGAAGATGGTGTACGTGTGCGTGTGGCGCCGGATCTTCCTTGCCTCCACCTCATCATCCGGGAGCTCGTCGTTTAGGAGGTAGTTCATGAAGGGCTGGGCCCAGGATGGAACTTCTCAGATGGTGAAGACGCTATCCGACACGATTTGGAGCTCATCCGGAGGGCGGTCGGGTGGGATACCCGAGTCGAAGCCCCCGGGCCTTTTGCCTTGCTCGACGATGGCTTGCCTGAGGAGGAGGCAGCCCCCGGGTCTTTCGAGCCGGAGGGCACAACAGCGGGGCCCGGCTCTTTTGAGCCGGCAACCCCGGGTCTGCTACCTAGATGATGGACTCGAATTCTGGAGAAGGGGTGATGCAGGGCTTGTGGAGATTCTCCAAAGACACTCCGGGCGGGATGGCCGCACTAGTGGATCCGACTCGCGTGAGCGCGTCGGCCGCCTTATTGTTGGCACGGGGGACATGATGGAACTCGCATCCCTCGAAGCCGGCACTGAGCAGCTTCACGTGGAAACGGTACAGAGCCATGTTGGCGTCCCTGGCGTCCTACTCACCGGATACTTGCTGCACCACCAGATCCGAATCGCCGAAGCAAAGGATCCGGCGGATGCCGATGTCTTTCGCGAGCCGAAGCCCGTGCGCGAGAGCCTCATACTCGGCGACGTTGTTTGACGCGACGAAGTGGATCTGCAGCACGTACTCCAGCCGGTCTCTCTTGGGCGAGGTGAGCACGATGCCGGCTCCCAAGCTCCCGCGCATCTTCGAGCCGTCTAAGTGCAGCTTCCAGTAGTCGGAATCTAGGACCGGCGGCAGGTACTGGCTCTCTGCCCAGTCGACGAAGAAGTCCGCCACCGCCTGGGACTTGATGGTGATCTGCGGCTCGTACCAGATGCAGTAGGCAGCTAGCTCGATGGCCCACTTGGCTACCCGGCCCGTGGCGTCCTTGTTGCCGAAGATCTCTCCCAACGACGCGGTGGACACCAGGGTGAGCGGGTGCTCCTGGAAGTAGTGCTTGAGCTTCTTGCAGGCCAAGTACACGCTGTAGCACATCTTCTGGTAGTGGGGGTAGTTCTGCTTGGAGAGGGATAGCACCTCGCTGAGGTAGTAGACGGGCCGCTGGACCGGTTGAGCCTTGCCTTCCTCATGGTGTTCCACCGACAGGACAACGCTGACGACCCAGTTGGTGGCGGCGATGTAGAGCAGCATCGTCTCCTTCTCAGCCAATGTGGTGAGAACCGGCGCCGTGGATAGCATGCGCTTGAGGTAGTGGAACGCAGCATCCGCCTGCGCCGTCCAGGTGAACTTGTCTGTCTTCTTCATCAGCTGGTACAGTGGCAGGGCCTTCTCCCCGAGCCGGCTGACGAACCGTCTGAGGGAAGCTAAGCAGCCGGTGAACTTCCGGACACCGAGCAGGCTCTTGGGCGGTTGCATCCTCTCGATGGACGTGATCTTCTCTGGATTGGCCTTGATTTCCCGGCTCAGAACGAGGAAGCCGAGGAGTTGTTCGGCTGGCACGCCGAACACGCACTTCTTCGGGTTCAGCTTCATCTGGTATCGGCGGAGATTCGTGAACGTCTCACCGAGATCTTCCAGCAGGGTCTGCTTCTCCTTCGTCTTGATGAAGACGTCGTCTACGTACGCATGCACATTCCGGCCGATCTGCGAGTGCAAGCATTTCTGCATGCAACGCTGATAGGTAGCACCTGCATTCTTCAGGCCGAATGGCATGGTTACATAGCAGTAAGCCCCATACGGGGTGATGAATGATGTTTTCAATTGATCGGTCGGATTTAGCCGGATCTGATTATAGCCAGAATAACAATCGAGGAAGGAAAGTAGATCGCAGCCGGCCGTAGAGTCAATCACTTGATCAATACGGGGCAGGGCGAAGGGGTCTTTCGGGCAGGCCTTGTTCAGACTCGTGTAGTCAATACACATGCGCCAGGTCTTGTTTTCTTTAGCACCAGGACTGGGCTGGCCAGCCAATCCGGATGGTACACTTCCATGATGAAGTCGGCAGCACGTAGCCGGGCGATCTCGTCACCGATGACCTTCCTCTTGTCCTCCGTGAAGCGACGGAGGGGCTGTTTGACCGGCTTGGCATCCAGACGCACGTGAAGCGAGTGCTCGGTGAACTCCCTCGGCACACCCGGCATGTCTTTGGGAGACCATGCGAAGATGTCCCGATTCTCACGGAGGAAGTCGACGAGCGCGCTTTCCTATTTGTTGTCCAAGCCGGTGCCAATGGTGATGCACTTGGAGGGGTCAGACGAGTCGAGCGGGATCTGGCAGGTCTCCTTGGACGGCTGGAACGCCATGTCCCCAGCCGGCTTCATGCCAGCCGGCACTTCCTGTTGTAGCATGGCAACATTGCACATCATCTCGCGCTTCTCTTCAGCGATGAGCAGGGCCTCTGCAATCTGGGCGCCTTCCTTCGCGTAAGCCATGGACTGCCTGTAGCAGCCGGCCACAGTGATCACACCATTCAGCCCTGGCAACTTAATTTTGAGGTATGCGTAGTGGGGGACCGCCATGAACTTTGCGAGGGTGGGGCGCCCAAGAAGAACATGGTAGGTGCTGGCGAGGTTGACCACCTCAAACCAGATTGGCTCGCGCCGGAAGTTCTCCTCCGAACCGAATATGACATCCAGCCGGATCCTGCCTAGCAGGACGCACGGTGGACTAGGCACGACGTCGTGGAACACGGTGGTCGAGGGCTGTAGGTCGCACTCCCGGATTCCCAGCTTCTCCATGGAAGACCGGTAGAGTAGGTTGAGGCTGCTCCCACCGTCTACCAGCACGCATGAGAACTGGCAGGTGCGCTCGTCGGAGATGACGAGGGGGTCGAGCACCATCGCATAGCCCTCGAGATTCGGGAGCAGATCCGGCTGATCCGCCTGGCTCCTGGTGATGGGAGTCTTAGACCAGTTGAGGCGCAGGGGGACCGGGGGGACGACATCATTCACCTCCGCGTTGCGCTGCTTTCGACCGCAATTGTCAATCGGCTCCGCCTCGAAGATGTGGTAGTTCTCGTGCTGCTGGGGGTAGCCTCCATTGCCGCGGTTGTTGTCGGTTGCCCTAGACAGTGGTGGTGGATCGCCAGGAGGGGGTGGGGGAGGAGGCAGCCCAGCCTGCTCCTTGATCCGCCGAGTCCAACTGCACAGCCGAGTGGTGTGCGTAGCCAGCTTGGCGCCGCTGTGGTACTTGCAGGGCCCGTCGAACATCTGCTCGAAGGTGAAGGCATTCCTCTGCCTCTTGTCGTTGTGAGCCGGCGCACCTTTCACCGCATTGACCTGCCGCTGGTGGTAGCGCGGGCTCTGCTGTTCAACCGGGCGCTTGCCCTGGTAGCGGTTGTCGTTGTCATGCCGCCTGGACGAGCCGGCATCGCAGCCTTGGCCGACAGGCTTCTCTCGAGTTGGCTCGGTGGGAACCGGTCGTCGCTCCGCGTTTACTCGGAGGGGCTTCTTCATTGTCGCGTCCGTAGTGGCATACTGGTCGGCGACGGTCATGAGCTCCGCCATGGTCTTGGGCTCGTCGCACAGCAGTCGGTGGCACAGCATCATGCCCTCGTGGCACCCTTCGATGAAGAAACCATTTGCTTGGTTCTCCACCACCCCTTTGCAGGAGTTGCGCAGCTCAGTCCTGAAGGGAATATGCCCTGAGAGGCAATAATAAAGTGTTTATTATGTGTATTCCAAGTATATGATAGATGTTTATTTTGCATGCTATAATTGTATTAATACGGAAACGTTAATACATGTGTGTTTAATAAACAAACAGAAAGTTCCTAGTTATGCCTCTCTCATAAACTAGCTCGTTGATTAACAAGATGATCAAGGTTTCCTGATCATGGACATTGGATGTTGTTAATAACGGGATCACAACATTAGTGTAATGGTGTGATGAACATTCATCCGAAGTATAACATTATGATCAAAGTCATTGAGTTTATATTGCTATAACAACTTACGAAGTGATCCTAATCCTTAGACCATGAGATCATGTCAATCACTAACACCGGAAGAGTTTCTTGATAACATCAAACGTCACACCGTAACAGGGTGATTATAAAGATGGATTCAGAACTAATAAAGTGTTATGTTGAGGCTCATGGATCGAGAGTGGAATTTGTTCATCCCGATGACGGATAGATATACTCTGGGCCCTCTTGGTGATATCACATTGATTAGCTTGCAAGCAAGTGATTTGATCACTAGAATGTTATATCACAGGAACGAGAAAAGAGTGCATGTCTGTAACGAGATCAAACTAGGTATGGAGATACCGATGATCGAATCTCGGACATGTAATATATCGTGAAACAAAGGGATTAAGATACTAGCGTAAAAGGTTCCGACGATCACAAGAAAGTCATCGTTGAATGTGTGGGAGTCAGTATGGGTCTCCAGATCCCGCTTCTGATTATTGATCCGAGAGGGGTCTCGATCATGTCCGCATTATTCACGAACCGTAGGGTGACACACTTAAGAGACGCCGACATCCAATTGGAGCAAATGTTTCATGCCGAAAGAATGAACAAGCGCAGGAATTTATTTCACTAGATACCGAAACAGGTTTTCGGGTGAAATTGCATAAAGTGGTTATGCATGTGAAATAGAATTCTAGCAAGGGGTTATTTGTGAATGTTTGTCATTAAAGTAATTGACAAAATTCTGAATAAAATAAAAGAGTTTTATTTAATGAGAGTTTGCATTAAATTTGGTGGAAATTTAATGGGAATTTGAGTGGACTTTTGAGTGGAGGGATTTTAAAGGGCATTTTGTGAGTGGAGTGTCCACCCACATGAATGAAGGAGGGGAGGGGGCAGCCCCCATGGCCGGCGGCCACCCCCTTGGGTGCCCCCCTCCTCCTATAAAAGGAGCCCCCCTCCTCACTTGTCTCTCACACCTCCTCGTGAAGGATCTCTCTCCCCCTCTAGAATTTATTCCCCATGGTCTCGGACTAGCGAGATACATGTTCCCGGTGGCTATTCGGCAAGAAAGAGTTGTGCTTCCGCTGCATCACTGGATCGAGGAGGCGGAGGTTGCTCGGTGCCTCAAACGTGTGTGCGAGCACGGATGCGCTGCTGATTTGCGGCGCTAGGACTTCCTCTCGATCTTGAGATCGGCAAGAGATCGTCTACATCAACCACGAGTTGAACTCGTTAAGCTTTGTCGGTCTTCAAGGGTATGTTCTCTACGGATATACATCCGCCCGTTGTTTGTATCTAGTAGATAGATCTTGGTATATAGTTCACATCGTAGGAAATTTTTTGTTTTCTATGCTGCGAACCCTACAGTGGTATCAGAGCCGGATCTATGCGTAGATACTTTACACGGGTAGTACACATATGAGTATGTGGGCGATGATGATCATGTTGTTGCTCCTTTGTTTTAATTTTGGATATTGGTGGCATAGTGGGATGAAGCGGCCCGGACAAACTTTACATGTCCTCGCACATGAGACCTGTTCCACGCTTGACATGCAACTAGTTTGCATAAGTGGCTAGCGGGTGTCTGTCTCTCCTACTATAGTCAATATCTATTTTGCAAGCGAGTTGTCAACAATTTGATTATCCTCGTTGTGGTTCATGTTCGTAGGTAAGAACGGTTCTATCTCGAAAGCCCTAAGCCACGTAAAACTTGCAATGGATAAATTAGAGGCGTCTAGTTTAGATTGTTGCTGGGCTAGTGTTATGATATGGTAGTGTTGTAAGTAGAAGTATGAGATGATACTCTTACAACACACATAGCGTGTAAAATCCATAGACCTTGGATTTACACATATAGGTATGATAGTGATCATACCACGATGCACATGATAGAGATCATCTGCGGGAACCATATAATTTCACTAATAAACATATGATGTTTGATTGCATCTTATATTGCTTGTTTAGCGCTTTGTTAGCATAATAAGATGATCCCTCATTTAAATATCAAGATAAGAATGTGTTCTTACTTTAGTATGCACCGATTATGTTTTCGTCGCTCCAAGACATCACGTGATGATCGGGTGTTCTTGGATCCACGACCATATTTCGGGTGTAAAACAGTTACACAGGCGAATACTAAGGTTCTAACTTGGCGAGCCTAGCATGTACAGACATGGCCTCGGAACACGGACCGAAAGGTTAAGCATGAGTCATATAGTTGATATGATGCCCATTTTATGCTTGCCTTTGAAGCTATACCGACTCACGTGATGATCGGACTTGGTGTAGTGGATTTGGTTCATGTAATCACCAAAAAGGCACGAGGGATGTCGTTTTTGAGTGGGAGTTCATTCGTAATATAGATTAGTTGAACTCAATCTATCATACACTTAGTCTAAAGTTTACAAATTCTGTTGTAGATGGCACCACCTGTTTTTAATTTCAATGTGTTCATGGAGAAAGAGAAACTAGCAACGGACGGTAGCAACTTTACCGAATGGGCCATGAATTTGAGGATTCTCCTCTCTGCTGCACAAAAGCAATATGTGCTAGAAGCGCCGTTAGGCCCCCCACCTTTTGATGATGCCCCTGACGAGGAGAAGAATGTCTATCAGACTCGTCAGGAGGACCACAACTTAGTTCATTGCGGCATATTGTATGGGCTAGAGCCGGAACTTCGAAAGCGTTTCGAAAACGGCAATGCATTTGATACAATGGGTGAGTTGAAAATGATTTTCGACACACATGCTGCTGTAGAGAGCTACAACGCTTCAGAAAAGTTCTTTAGCTGCATGATGGAAGAGCACAGCTCCGTTAGTGAGCATGTACTCAAGATGTCGGGTTACGCCGATAAGCTCGTGTCCTTGGGAATATCGATTCCCATTGACTTAGGCATCCATCGTGTTCTGCAGTCTCTGCCACCTAGCTATAAGAGCTTCGTGATGAACTATAATATGCAAGGCATGAAGAAGTCTCTCCCCGAGCTTCTGTCAATGCTTAAAACTGCAGAAGTGGAGATCAAAAAGGAACATCAAGTGTTGATGATCAATAGGAACACTGGTTTCAAGAAAGACAAGAAGGGAAAACGGAAGGGAAGTAAGGGCGGCAAGCCTGTTGCCGCGCCTGAAAAGAAACCCCGAGTTGGACCTAAGTCTGATTCCGAGTGCTACTATTGTAAGGGGACTGGCCACTGGAAGCGCAACTTCCCCAAGTATCTGGCAGACAAAAAGGCCGGCAAGGCAAACAAAGGTATATATGATATACATGTTATTGATGTGTACTTGACTAGTGCTCGCAGTAGCACCTGGGTATTTGATACCGGTTCAGTTGCTAATATTTGTAACTCGAATCAGGGGCTGCGGAACAAGCGACCGCTAGCAAGGGGTGAGGTCAAGATGCGTGTCGGCAATGGATCAAGCGTTGATGTGATCGCCGTCGGAACGCTGCCTCTCCACTTACCGTCGGGATTAGTTATAAACTTGAATAAATGTTATCTGGTGCCTGCACTGAGCATGAACATTGTATCTGGATCGTGTTTGATGCGAAGTGGTTATTCATTTAAATCCGAGAACAATGGTTGTTCCATTTATATGAATGAAATCTTTTATGGTCATGCACCGATGATGAATGGTTTATTTCTATTAGATCTCGATGATAATGTTACACATATTCATAATGTTGATGCTAAAAGGATTAAACTTAATGATGATATATCCGCATATATGTGGCACTGCCGTCTAGGTCATATTGGCGTTAAACGCATGAAGAAGCTCCATTCGGATGGACTTTTGGAATCACTTGATTATGAATCATTTGATACATGTGAGCCATGCCTTATGGGCAAGATGACTAGAACGCCGTTTTCCGGTTCAATGGAACGGGCGACAGATTTATTGGAAATCATACATTCTGATGTATGTGGTCCAATGAGTGTGTCGGCGCGAGGTGGATATCGTTATTTTGTTACTTTCACGGATGATTTGAGTAGATACGGTTATATCTACTTGATGAAACACAAGTTTGAAACCTTTGAAAAGTTCAAGGAATTTCAGAAGGAAGTGGAAAATCATCGTAATAGAAAGATCAAATTTCTACGGTCCGACCGTGGATGTGAGTATCTAAGTTACGAATTTAGCACTCACATGAAAGAGTGTGGAATTGTTTCACAACTCACACCTGCCGGAACACCACAGCGAAATGGTGTGTCGGAACGTCGTAATCGTACTTTATTAGATATGGTTCGATCTATGATGTCTCTGACGGACTTGCCGTTGTCATTTTGGGGTTATGCACTAGAAACTGCTGCATTCACTTTAAATCGGGCACCATCTAAATCCGTTGAAAAGACACCATATGAATTGTGGTTTGGAAACAAACCTAAGCTGTCATTTCTTAAAGTTTGGGGATGCGATGTTTATGTGAAGAAACTTCAACCGGATAAACTCGAACCCAAAGCGAAAAAATGCGTCTTCATAGGATACCCTAAAGAAACTATTGGGTATTCCTTCTATCACAGATCCGAGGGCAAGGTTTTTGTTGCCAAGAATGGATCCTTTCTAGAGAAAGAGTTTCTCGCGAAAGGTGTGAGTAGTCGGAAGGTAGAACTCGAAGAGGTTGTGGAACCTTCTCTTCAAAGTATGGCGAGTAGCGCAGCGCCGGAAGTTGTTCCGGAGTTGGCTCCACCTGTTGAAGAGGGAACTAATGATAATGATCATGAAACTCCGAAAGAGAGTACTACCGAACCTCGCAGGTCAAATAGGACGCGTGCAGCTCCCGAGCTGTACGGAAATCCTGTCATGAATTTCATGGTTGATGAAAATGATGACCCTGTGACGTATGAAGAAGCGATGATGAGCCCGGATTCAAACAAATGGTTAGAAGCCATGAAATCCGAGATGGAATCCATGTATGAAAATCAAGTTTGGAACTTGGTGGAATTACCTCACGACCGAAAGGCCGTGGAGAACAAATGGATTTTCAAAAGGAAAACTGATGCTGATGGTAATGTGACCGTCTATAAAGCTCGACTTGTCGCAAAGGGGTTTCGAAAAATTCAAGGAATTGACTACGATGAGACTTTCTCTCCCGTAGCGATGCTAAAGTCAGTTAGGATTATGTTAGCAATTGCTGCATATTTCGATTATGAGATATGGCAGATGGATGTCAAAACCGCGTTTCTCAATGGTAATATTGAAGAAGAGTTGTATATGATACAACCAAAGGGTTTTGTCGATCCTAAGGATGCTAACAAGGTGTGAAAGCTTCAGCGATCCATCTATGGATTGAAGCAAGCATCACGAAGTTGGAATCTCCGCTTTGATGAGGTGATCAAAGAGTTTGGATTTGTCCAAACTTATGGAGAAGCTTGTATTTACAAGAAATTGAGTGGGAGCAATGTGGCATTTCTGATATTATATGTGGATGGCATATTATTGATCGGAAATGATATAGATCTTTTAAACAGTGTTAAAAGTTATCTAAACAGCAAATTTTCAATGAAGGACCTAGGTGAAGCGTCATACATATTAGGCATAAAGATCTATAGAGATAGATCTAGGCGCCTAATAGGGCTATCGCAAAGTACATACCTTGATAAGATTTTAAAGAAGTTTAAAATGGACGGAAGTAAGAAGGGGTTCTTACCTATGTTGCAAGGCAAGACATTGAGTAAGACTCAAAGTCCGGCTTCGGCGGAAGAAAGAGAGATAATGGACAAAGTCCCCTATGCTTCAGCCATAGGCTCTATAATGTACGCCATGCTATGTACAAGACCGGATGTGGCACATGCTATTAGTTTGACTAGTAGGTACCAATCGGATCCAGGTTCGGAACACTAGATAGCGGTCAAGAATATCCTTAAGTACTTACGAAGAACTAAGGATATGTTTCTTGTATACGGAGGTGAAGAAGAGCTCGTCGCTAAGTGTTATGTCGACGCTAGCTTTGACACCGATCCGGATGACTCTAAGTCTCAATCCGGATACGTATTTCTCATGAATGGCGGAGCGGTTAGTTGGAGGAGCTCCAAACAACCTGTGGTAGCGGGATCAACAACGGAGGCCGAATATGTTGCTGCTTCAGAAGCGGCTCAGGAAGCAGTTTGGATGAAGGAGTTCATATCCGAACTAGGAGTGGTGGCAAACGCGTTGGACCCAATGGTGATCTATTCTGACAACAATGGTGCCATTGCCAATGCCAAAGAGCCAAGGTCTCACAAGCATTCCAAGCATATTAAGCGTCGGTTTCACTCCATCCGCGAGCATGTCAAGGATGGAGATATAAAGATTTGTAAAGTACATACGGATCTCAATGTAGCAGATCCGTTGACTAAAACTCTCCCTAGAGCAAAACATGATCAACACCAGAACTCAATGGGTGTTAGATTTATCACTATGTAACTAGATTATTGTCTCTAGTGCAAGTGGGAGACTGAAGGGAATATGCCCTGAGAGGCAATAATAAAGTGTTTATTATGTGTATTCCAAGTATATGATAGATGTTTATTTTGCATGCTATAATTGTATTAATACGGAAACGTTAATACATGTGTGTTTAATAAACAAACAGAAAGTTCCTAGTTATGCCTCTCTCATAAACTAGCTCGTTGATTAACAAGATGATCAAGGTTTCCTGATCATGGACATTGGATGTTGTTAATAACGGGATCACAACATTAGTGTAATGGTGTGATGAACATTCATCCGAAGTATAGCATTACGATCAAAGTCATTGAGTTTATATTGCTATAACAACTTACGAAGTGATCCTAATCCTTAGACCATGAGATCATGTCAATCACTAACACCGGAAGAGTTTCTTGATAACATCAAACGTCACACCGTAACAGGGTGATTATAAAGATGGATTCAGAACTAATAAAGTGTTATGTTGAGGCTCATGGATCGAGAGTGGAATTTGTTCATCCCGATGACGGATAGATATACTCTGGGCCCTCTCGGTGATATCACATTGATTAGCTTGCAAGCAAGTGATTTGATCACTAGAATGTTATATCACAGGAACGAGAAAAGAGTGCATGTCGGTAACGAGATCAAACTAGGTATGGAGATACCGATGATCGAATCTCGGACATGTAATATATCGTGAAACAAAGGGATTAAGATACTAGCGTAAAAGGTTCCGACGATCACAAGAAAGTCATCGTTGAATGTGTGGGAGTCAGTATGGGTCTCCAGATCCCGCTTCTGATTATTGATCCGAGAGGGGTCTCGATCATGTCCGCATTATTCAAGAACCGTAGGGTGACACACTTAAGAGACACTGACATCCAATTGGAGCAAATGTTTCATGCCGAAAGAATGAACAAGCGCAGGAATTTATTTCACTAGATACCGAAACAGGTTTTCTGGTGAAATTGCATAAAGTGGTTGTGCATGTGAAATAGAATTCTAGCAAGGGGTTATTTGTGAATGTTTGTCATTAAAGTAATTGACAAAATTCTGAATAAAATAAAAGAGTTTTATTTAATGAGAGTTTGCATTAAATTTGGTGGAAATTTAATGGGAATTTGAGTGGACTTTTGAGTGGAGGGATTTTAAAGGGCATTTTGTGAGTGGAGTGTCCACCCACATGAATGAAGGAGGGGAGGGGGCAGCCCCCATGGCCGGTGGCCACCCCCTTGGGTGCCCCCCCTCCTCCTATAAAAGGATCCCCGCTCCTCACTTGTCTCTCACACCTCCTCGTGAAGGATCTCTCTCCCCCTCTAGAATTTATCCCCCATGGTCTCGGACTAGCGAGATACATGTTCCCGGTGGCTATTCGGCAAGAAAGAGTTGTGCTTCCGCTGCATCGCTGGAGCGAGGAGGCGGAGGTTGCTCGGTGCCTCGAACATGTGTGCGAGCACGGATGCGCTGCTGATTTGCGGCGCTAGGACTTCCTCTCGATCTTGAGATCGGCAAGAGATCGTCTACATCAACCACGAGTTGAACTCGTTAAGCTTTGTCGGTCTTCAAGGGTATGTTATCTACGGATATACATCCGCCCGTTGTTTGTATCTAGTAGATAGATCTTGGTATATAGTTCACATCGTAGGAAAATGTTTGTTTTCTATGCTGCGAACCCTACAAGTCCAGCGGGCGAGGTACGCGCGATCTGACTCGCGGTCTCCCTGGACACATAGAGAAAGATCGTGGGGCCTGCATGGACGTTTGTACGTGCCATTGAAGTTCCGGATGAAGACTTTCTCGAAGTCTGGCCAGGCGTTGATGCTGTTGGGCGCGAGGCTGTTGAGCCAAGTCCTTGCCGAGCCGGTCAGCATGAGGGGGATGTAGCAAATCGTGACACGCTTGTTACCGTGGGTGATTTCGACTGCGGTGACGTAGTCGGTCAGCCAGTCCTCTGGCTTCATGTTGTTGTCGTACTTGGGGGTGTCCCGTGGCAGGGAGAATTTGTCGGCGAACGGCTCCTTCCGGATGCATGGCCCAAAGCACACTGGGCTGGCCGCATCCTCCTCTGTGAGGTGAGCCTCCATCAGCAGGTCGATGCGGTTGCACGCATCCGGCTCAACCGGATTGGGCGCCCCACCCGACCAGCGAGGAGGGATGGTGGAGGGGTGGAGGGGGGTTCTGGACAGACAGAGGTGCGTGGCTCGTGGCACCTTGCTCGCCGTGAGGTTGACTGCTGCCGGACTGACGATGCTTGGAGCGCGGGGGTTGCTGGCCCGGAGACGCGGAGCACTCGGTCTGGTGGGGTCCTCCCGGGCTGTTACCAGCCGGGAGGTTCCCTCTGGAGCCGGCTCTTGCCTCAAACGCGATCCGAGCAGCCTCTGCCCGCTCGTTGGCCACGCGCAGTAGGTGCTGCACTCGCTGAAACTTGCGCAGCATCTCGTCCCCCTCCAGATGGGGTAAATCTTTCGCGATGGCTCATGCCGCCCGGACATTCTTGACCGCGGTGTCGTACACGGGCGGTGGGAAATACGTGCGGGAGGCCAGCTTAGCGTCCTGCTCGAACCGGGCGCCCAACTCCCCTCCGCGGCGCTGCATGGAGCCCAACCGGCTAGGATCTTCGTTAGCCGGGGTGAGGCCATGCGCGCGGTGATACTCGCGGATGTTTCTCTCCATCCGATACTTGGTGGAGGCCAAACCCTGAGCCTGCTGGAACATATGCTCTTGCGCCGCCTCGATCTTGGCCATGGCCTCCTTCGGGTTATCCACAGGGTGCACCGGCTCGCGGAGCTCCTCGATGACTTCGTCCACCATGCCCTTCTCGCGCAGCGCAGTGGACGGGCCGCCCAAGTCGCTGCCGCGCTCAAGAGGGGGACGACGGCTATTCCCAGAGCCGGCCATCATCACCCCTATGGCGCCGGGCGCGACAAGCGCGCTGCCGAGTGAAGGCAACGGCTCGGCGAAGGAGACGAACTCCCGAGGGAAACCCTCCAGAATGGTGGCGACGTAGACGGGCAGGTCGCTGAACAGCGGGACGGAGCCGCCAGCCAGGAAACTAGTGTCGGCAAAGCAGCGAGCGTTGTCGATAATGCAGTCGAATTTTCCCAGCATGAGCATGAGGCCAGAAGCCACGCGCTCGCCGGACGAAGTGCGAGGTCCCTTGCGGAACGTCACTCTAGTCGCCGCCATCTCTGCCCCACGGTGGGCGCCAACTGTCGTCTTTATCGAAACGGCAGAGCCTACGACGCTAGAAAGAGGTGTGTGAGCGAGCAGGGAAGCGAGCGACGACGTCCGTAGGAGGGATTGGGCACAAGCAAGCGGCAAGGACACAAGAAGTACCCAGGTTCGGAACCCTCAGGATGAGGTAAAAATCCTACTCCTGTCGAACTGACTATAGGGATGAACGCAAAGGGCTACAAGGATCCTCGAGCTGTATCTGGGCTAGCTAGTGATCAGTGAAGGTCCAACCCTTGCTATGTTGCCCCTGCCGCCCCTTATATAGGCCGAGGCAGCGTGGGCAACGACCTGGCCGACAGGCGGGTCCCACAGGCAGGCCCTAGCCGGCTAGGTCATCTACAGTGGTCGGCATGGAGGGCGTGTACCCACAGTCAAGCCCATGTCGCCACGCCGTCTACAGTGGCCGTCGTGCGGGTAGTTATGCATAGTGCCACCTACTGTCCACTGTTGCAACTGTCATCGGTAAAGTCATCGGTATGGGCCGAGTGTCTGAGTCTTCCTTCTGTCTTGTCAGCCGTCCTGGGCGTACGGCGCACTATGCCCTACGTCATCTTGTACCCTGCTTTTCTTGAGTGGCCGGTTATGGTGGCCTAGCCGGCTGATCTGCCTGGGTCGAATGGTCGGTTCCATCCGGCCAGTCTTCTGCCTTTGCTTGTCTCATCCGGCTGATGGTTCTGCCGGCTTGGTCTTGGTCTGTCTTGCTCTATCCGGTTGGTATGATCCAGTCGGCTGGCTGCCTTTGCTGACGATTCTTATCCGGCTAGCTGGTTCGCCAGCCTGGTCTTTGTCTGGCCTTCCTTTTGGTCTGTCTTTGAGTTTCTTCGTCTGGCTGCCCTCAGCCGATGGGCAGGTTGGTGCTCTTGTATCTTGTCCGGATAGCCTACCTGGGGGTGATCCCCCCGACAATTATGATATAAAATAGTGATGCAAAATGGACGTATCAACTCCCCCAAGCTTAGACCCCGCTTGTCCCCAAGCAAAAACTGAGCTCAATAAACATGATCACAGGTTTATGGAGTGAAGTGTCGATAAAAAGAATACAGACAAGAAGCATCACACTTACCAATACAAAACTCATAATAGAAAGCAACTCACCATTATATAACTTAACTTGCAACGAGTATGGGAGTCACAATAAAGATGCATAAAGGCAAATCATAATTGGTAATGGCAAACTTTGTTCTTGGCCAGAGAACAATTGACAAATCATATAGTTTTCAAGCAAAGATTTTGCAATGAAGTTTATAACAAGAGTCATTTTTCTCAAACATAAAAGGATTCACAATGATAGCTTTCAAAGTAATATTCATTTAGATAAGATTTTTGTGCAAAACAAAGAAGATAAGAAACATGATTGAATAAATCATCATATGAATGATTGGAACACAACAACTCAAATGCTTGCTGGAGATATAAAGGAATAGGTTTACTGAATCAACTAAGAAGTAAAAGAAAGGCCCTTTCGTAGAGGGAAGCAGGGATTTCAAGTTTCATAAAGAGTTTCCAAAACATTATGGTACTTACTAGCTTTGAGCTCGCATTGCCCCTATCATAAGCATCTTGAGGTGATTAAGGTTAAAGTGAACAAATTTGGAGTATATGCTTCACGAAGTATAAGTTGGAAATATCATGTCCCTTGAGTACGATGGTCGTTCCTCATGCTAATCGACTTTAGTTACTTGCTTTCCCATGATACAGGAGCTTTCCCATATCAAAATGACAAGGCAATAGACAATGAGCATCTCAGCAATCTTCTTATTTACCATGGGAAAATGGTGTTTTTTCTATTCTTTCCTTTTTTTATCTTTCTTGTATCTCTTTTTTATAAGAAGAATGCTTCATATATTTCTCACTATGGTTATGCTGCAAGTTTCCACCATGATTAGGCATGGCTTAGTCTAGCGGCTCAGGCGTTTCTCTAACACATATATATAACTCCACGGACTTACAAGCTCCCCTTTTATTTCACACCGCCGACATACATAAACAAAAGATCATGATATCAACTGGGTAGATATTTACAGGTGTTGAAAGCGTTCCCCGTGACAGCACAGTTCTGCTAATCCCAACTTATAAGTGCAAGCATATACAACATAGATGACACAATGGTTCAAGTTTATTAAGGGCAGGAAAATAAGGTGTGCCATCAAGTTCGTGAGAGCTTTACTAACTAGTTTTCACATAACAAAAGAATTTTTAATTTGAAAGGTAGATGAAACTCGAGAATTTACTTGGAATATAAATAATGCTAATAGGTAGTTATGGTGGACACAAATGGCATAGGTTTAAGTTCAAGGATTGGATGCATGAGAAGTGTTCCTCTCAATACAGGTTTTTGGCTAGCAAGGCTGGGTAGCAAGCAAAAGAGTTGAAGGAAACAAGCAAACATACAAGTGATAAAAACAAACATGCAATCTTCCTTAAAAACACAAAAGATCTTAGCTAAAGAATACTAAGCTTATGAGCCAATCAAGAAAGAAAGAAAATTAATTAAAATACCTGCAAGTGCTTTTCTCTTTTCTTTTCAAACCTCAGAAAGTGTTGCTACTGACTAGAGCTCGGTTTGCCAATGCCAATTTAGATTTACTTGATGCTCCCAAAGTGATACCAGTACTAATCAACAAGATCAATCATATAATAGAGATTGCAAACTAAAATAAGAAGTGCAAAAAGTAAATGATGAAACTTCTCATTAATATTCCATAAAGGCACTCACACCAAGGTATACATAGATAACCAACTAGAGGAGAGATACTTCCACAATGCAAACCATCCTATATGATAACTTCTCTATTCATGATATGACCTCTACTAAAAAGGTAAAAATATGAAAGATGATGATGTGATACCGCGCAGTCCCCCAAGCTTGGAACAAGCCAAGGGGATGCCAAAACCTGATGACGAATTACTCCTTCGATGGTGGTGGTGTTCTCTCGATAAGATTTTCAATCAACTTTCTCAAATCCTCAATCTCAAAGGCTAGAGTACGAATCAACTCCGAGTTATGCTCAATGCGGTTCATGATCATGTTGGACCGAGAATCCCAGTCCCTGTGATTCTTTCCCCACTCTTCCTCCTTGGAGTGTTCTTTCCCTGCATGGTTAGAACGAGGCATATCCCAACTAGAGGGCAACTTCCCTTTGGGCAACTTTCGGAGTTGTTGCTCATGTATAAGAGTATGGAAGGGGTTCTTGGTGCGTGGAGGAAGTGACCGTGGAGAGAGGCAATGACGCAGAGTTTTCCCTCCTATAGACATCTATGCCGTCCTCATGAGCTTGATAGGATTTGCCACCACTCCAATGCTCGCAACGGTAGCACGGGTGTGCGGACGCTTTTCTTCCTCCACTTCTTCATCCTCAACCAAGATCTCCTCCTCCTGCTTGGTGTCTTGAAGATCATCTTCCACGGGTTTATTGCCCTTGTCGTTGGCGGAGACCATGGTGCCAACTTGAGAATAGTCCCTGACAGAAATAGATCGAAATGAAAACACGACGAGAACACGATATACAAACATCTGGGGGTCCGTTTGATTATATATTACAAAGTTTTACGACATAAGGAAGGTACTGGGCGAAATCGGGACAGAGACGGCCTCCGGGGTGGTCACACCCCCTGGTGGCGCGGCCAGGGGGACCCGCGCCACCAGGAGGTGTGGGCCACTCGGGCTCCGTTTCCTTCCCTGTTTCGACTTATAACCTTCCATATGGAATAAAAACTGCAAAAATATAAAAATAAAATTTTTCCGCGAACCTTTAATTTCCAGCACTTTTTACCTATTCAAAAACAGACTATGTAGATTCCTTCTCTCCGACACTTGAAAGTTCCTTTCATACAAAGCTCCACACAATTTTCATTAGTAACATTAGTGTATACAAAAACAATAAACCCTTGGGTTCAAATTTCAACTGAAAACCATCAAAACATAAGCTACTGTAGCAACTCCTTTCAAAATCCCAAAAGGAATTTAAAAGGAAATCGATTTAAGAGGCAAATACAAATAATGGCAGAAATCTGTCAAAACAGACCAGTAGGTAAAGATTGATTTTCTCGAACATCTTTTGTTGCTCAGATCAAAAAGTAAAAAACTAACAAAGGTTGGATAACAACTTGGTCACAAGCACACAAAATTACAGGTCCTTCTGATGTGCTGGGATTTTTCACGAATTTTTACAGTGAAGCACAACAATCTGTTCCGGGATAGCAACTTCCCACAACTCACCTACTCCTCAAAAGAGACAAATCTTTACACAAAAACCAAACGGAAAGGAAATATAAGGAGAGGTTATTACAGAGGTAATAACTTCCAAGACTCAAAGAAACAAAACAAACTGGAAACAAAATAAAATGGGTTGCCTCCCAAAAGCTCTTTCTTTATAGCCACTAAGATGGGCATGATAATTTCAATGATGTTCTCAAAGGAGATATGAATTTGAAGTGAAAGAGAGCATCAAGAAGCAAATATCCAATACATTTAAGTCTAACCCACTTCCTATGCAAGGGAGTTTTGTAAGGAAAAAAATATTGAAACAAAAGGCTACTAGCATAGGAAGACAAAACAAGTGTAACTTCAAAGCTTTCAACATAAAGCGGAGAAACTTAATATTATTGAGATGCATAAAACCATGTTTCCCTCTCTCATAATAACTTTCAGTAGCACTTTGAACAAAGTTAACAGTATAACTGTCATGAGAAACATTCTTATCATCAGAATGAGCATACTTAAAATCATCAAAAAGAGGCTTAAGGTCATAAACTGGATCAATAGAACCAAGTTGCTCAATTCTAAAATCCTCATTAGGCAAATCATTTTCAAAAGGAGTTTTAGCAAATTTGAAAAAATTAAACTCATAAGATTCTCCATTAAACTTAGTTAAAATTTTCTCCTTTTTACAATCTATAATAGCTCCACAAGTGTTCAGGAAAGGTCTACCAAAAATGATAGGACTAGTTTTACTAGCTGCTGAACCAAGTACTAGAAAATCAGCAGGATATCTAATCTTACCACAAAGAACTTCCACATCTCTTACAATACCAATGGGACAAATGGTTTCTTTATTAGCAAGGTGAACAACCACATCAATGTCCTCAAGTTCACAAGGACCAATTTCATTCATAATTCTCTGTAAAGCTCATAAGGAATAGCACTAGAACTTGCACCAATATCACATAAACCATAATAGCAATGATCACCAATCCTAACAGAAAGCACAGGGACACTAGCTTTTCTAGCTTTACTAGGATGAGAGACAATATTAGAAGCATCTTCACAAAAGATAATGTGCCCATACTCTACATTCTTAGTGACAAGGTATTTCACAATGGCTACTACAGGTTCAATATTTATTTATTCATCAGGTTCTACAGCTTTCTTTGTACTTTTGCTAACCACATTAGCTATAATAGAATGCTCCTTTACCCTAGCAGGAAAAGGTATTTTCTCAATATAAGGTTCAGGAAAAATATGATCAACAGTACAAACTTCAATGTTTCTAGCAGGAACATGATTAACAACATCTTTATAAGGTGCATGGTACTTGTTCCACTTCTTTTTAGGAATTTCAATATAAGAGGCAAAAGCCTTAAAACAATTGGCAATACTTTGAGAATCAAGACCATACTTAGTACTAATATCATGAAAGTCATCAATTCACATAAAAGATTTAATGCATTCATAATCATAATTTATACCTGACTTTCTTCCTTTTTCATTCTCCCATGTGATCTCTACGCACTTCTATTCTTGTAGACAGTTTGAAAGGACTATATCTTCCCATGATGTTTTTGGTGTTAAATGACAATCCCAACCGTGTTTTTAATTGTGCTCTTGAGTTTCAGGGGAAACGTTGTTGATGTCTCCTTCTATTGTGATGGATGCTCTCTTGTGATCTTTTGAAGACGGTGGCCTTTTAGTCTTCTCCTAGTTTCTTTCCGGTTGTTGTTTTTAGGTCACCGTACTATTAAGAGGGGGTCCATTTTGGAAGGCTGTGGGAAATCACTTGTTCTTGCACAAACCTATATGCACTGCCACAGCCATCCCATTATCCCGTGAGAGAGCGTGTTCCTGTTCTGTTGGAGCCTTTTGTGTCTCACCGGAACTTCCGGTCATAGGCCGGAAGTTCCGCTCAAACTTTTTCTGCGGGCTGTTCTACAGTTTGTTCCGACGCTAGTTCCGCCCCAAGTTCCGGTGGCGGCTCAGTAAACTTCTGTTTTGAAGTGTGCTATTTGCCGGAACTTGGCCGGAACTTGCATCGGAACTTGTCCTGCTAAAAGTTCCTGAGCGGAACTTTCCCCAGAAGCCAGAACTTCCGGTCAGATTCGCTTCGCGACCCAAAAGTTCCGCCTCTTGTTCCGCCGAAAGTTCTGGTGGCGGCTCAGTAACCTTCTGTGTTGAAGTGTGCTATTTGCCGGAACTTGGTCGGAACTTGCTCGGAAGTTCACTGGAACTTCCGGTCTGTTTTGACCGGAACTTCCGGTTGCGTTTCTGGAGCGGGCGTCAACGGTCTGATGACCGTTGGAGCCAGGCTGGGCGGAACTTTCGGCCTCTCAACGGAACTTCCGGTGAGGTCACAGGGGCTGTAACGGTTCAGCGCGGGGGGGCCTATTTAAGGCACCCCCTTCTTCCTCCCACTCTCTCTCGAATTTTTCTCTCTCCTCCATTAATGCTTGAGCTTCACCTCACTAGATCTCTCTCTAGCCACTCAAATGACTTGATCTTTTGAGAGGTGAGGGAGGTGACCTAGATCTACACTTCCACCAAAGAAGATTTGATTTCCCCACCCATCCTTTGTGGATCTTGTTGCTCTTGGGTTTCTTGGAACCCTAGACGGTGTAGGGCATCCCCGGAGCTAAGGCGTGTGTTGTAAAGCTTCGAGGTGTCGTTGAGGGCCTCCAATTGAGTTGTGGAGCCTCCCCTCAACCTTGGTGTAAAGGTTTCAGTTGGCGCCTTCAAGGTCACCGGTTAGTGGATTGTGAGGCCTCCTTTGTGGGGGAGCTCACCGGAGAAGAAGGTGAGGCCTTTGTGGCGCTCGGGTGACCTTGTGTGGCCCCGACACCTCTCCAACGTAGACGTAGCTCCTTGGGAGTGAACTACAGGAATTACATCTCCGTGTCCCCTCTCCGGTTACTTCATTCCCTTCCTTTACTCCTTGCTATTTACTGGTTTTGTTGTGGGTGGTTGTTTTCTTGCATTTAGGTTGTTCACTTAGTTGCATATCTAGATAACTTCCTTTCTCGTTGAGCCTAAAAGTGAGAAACAAATTAAAATTGGGTAGACGCCTATTCACCCCCCTCTAGTCGTATCAAGTCGGTACTTTCACAGTTGTTGGGCCTCCAACTGCAGAGATTTTTAGAACAGCAGCAAGTTTTCCTTAAGTGGATTACCCAAGGTTTATCAAACTCAGGGAGAAAGTGGTCAAAGGTATCCCGCTCAAGCAACCCTACAATCAAGATACAAGAAGTCTCTTGTGTCCCCAACACACCCAATACACTTGCCAGGTGTATAGGTGCACTAGTTCGGCGAAGAGATAGTAAAATACAAGTAGTATGGATGATTATAAGACAACGGTGCCAAAAAAGAGCCTGACGGGAGGAAGAGATGATGGTGCTCGACAGGTGTTGACGTGGAGCACTTTGTTGGTAACCCCAAGAGCAAGGTGTGATGGAGCACAACAGCAAGTTTCCCTCAGTAGAGACCGAGGTTATCGAACCAGAAGGAGGAAGGAAACGTCTCAAAGGTGTTGCAAGCAATGTGGAGACCTGCACAAAACAAACTCAAGACTTTGCCCCAATGAATCAGTGAGGTTGTCAAGCTCACCGGTTTGCTGTAACAAAGGATTAAACGTATGGTGTGGAAGGTAATGGTTTGTAGCAAGTAAACAAGTAACAGTGGAAGATGTATCAATGGTAAGATTGGACCGGGGTCCATAGTTCACTAGAGGTGCTCCCCTTAGATAAACATCATGGCATGAAGGGTAAACAAATTACATCAGGGCAATTGACGGAAACTGAGCAAGGCATAACAATGCAATTACTAGTCAGAAAGATCATATGAGGTTGATTGGGCAATACAACAAGATACATAGACCGCCATCCAACTTCATCTATGACTAGAAGTCCACCTTCAGGTTATCATCCGAACCCCCTCTAGTATTAAGTTGCAAGCAACATACAACTGCTTTAAGCAAAGTGTGTAAGGTAAACAGTCCACATGTTCCATGAACAAGAGACCGTTGTGTTCTCCCTAGTAGCAACAGCACATCTACAACCGAAGAGATTTCTGTCACTTCCCTTGGAAACTAGAGGCATGAACCCACTATCGAGCATAAATACTCCCTCTCAGAGTCACTAGCAACTACTTGGCCAAGATAACCACTAGCAACGGAGAGCATGCAAGATCACAAACAACACAAACATGATAGAATCATAAAGACAAAACCATTAATCAAACCAACATAATAATCTCAATATCCATCGGATCCCCACAAACACAACATGCATGATTACAAATATATTAGATCTTGATCATGAACGGAGCTCACAAGATCTATACATGAAAGCACAATAGAGGAGATACAACCATCTAGCTACTACATGGACCCATAGTCCAAGGTGGAACTACTCACGAATCATACCGGAGAGAAGGCCTCCGGGATGATCTCCCTCCGG
Source organism: Avena sativa (assembly GCA_916181665.1). Lineage (NCBI taxonomy): Eukaryota > Viridiplantae > Streptophyta > Magnoliopsida > Poales > Poaceae > Avena > Avena sativa. The sequence goes on along the minus strand of OV702285.1, from coordinate 141,471,761 downwards.
CTGGGTGCCGGGAAGAGCTTCAGATCCCCCGATCTAGGGACAATGGTGGCGGCGGCTATAGACGGTTTCGTGGATTTCTGATCAGGTACTGAGAGTTTCTACATCGGGGGCTTCTTATAGGCGAAGGGGCGAGACCGGGAGGCGTCTAGGCTGCCCAAACCCTAGCCAGGCACGAGCTAGGGCCCACCCGCGCCTAGGGTGGGTCTGACCCCCCTAGCTGGCCTTTCGGGCTCCCCTCTTGTCACATCCCAAATTTTAGATTTGGTCTTGCATATCATTCATATCATTGCATCATATCTTTCCATGCAAAAGCGTCAAGTAGAAAGGTTCGACGAAGCGCTATTTGCAAAACCCTATTTTACTTCGCTACGAGGTTCCTGCGGGAAGCTTTAGTAGGACTTGCGACAACCACCCCTGTAGGTTCGAGGTTTCGCTCAAACCTTGATGCTAGGTTGTTCCCCTCGACGATACGAACCCGTAGGCGCGAGAATCGCTCAAATCGGAGTTCGTATGGAAAAGCTTCGGACGTTTTAGTAAACCGCCGGAAAACGGTCCGAAAATCCGGACCGATTTCCGAGTTTGAGTACAACTCTGGGCCGTTTCAGTTCAGGATTCCGCGCGAGGGACTATTTAAAGAGGGGCCCACCAGGACCTCGGCCCCCGTGCCCCCGACCCCCACCTGCGCCGCCGCCGCCTCCTACATGCGCGCACGTCGCCCTAGGTCGCTGCGCCGCCGCCGCCCTTCGGCCCACCGCCGCCGACTCCCCCTGGCGCCATCGTCCCCGCTCGCCGTCGCCGCCCAGGTCTGTGCCGCCGCCCTCTCCCTCTTCTCTCCCTCTGCGCCACCGCCGCCATCCGCGCCGCCTCCGCCCGCCTCCGCGGCAGCCGCCGCCTAGCCGCACCCCGCCACCGCGGCCACGCCGCCGTCGCCCCTCCGCGTCGCCGCCACCGCGCCCCAGCGCTGCGACCGCCCCGCCGCCGTCGCCCTTGGCCTCCACCGCCGCCGGCCATCGACGCCTCGCCGCCCTTCTCCGCGCGCCCGCGTGCCACCCGCGGCCGCCGCCGCCGTCGTGCGCCATCCCCGCCGCTGCGCGCCTGCGTCGCCGTCGCCCGCCTCGGCCAGCCACCGCCACTCGCCGCTGCCGCGTGCCGCCGCCCACATGCGCTATGCGCACACGCACGCACGTGCACGCGCGCGTTATCGCATGCTTGCAAGCACGCACGCATACACGCACGTACGCGCGCCGCCTTGCGCGCGAGTTGATCTTTCTCAGACCGTTCGTTGACCGTGTGTGTCCGTGCAGGAAGAACCCCGACGCCGGAACCGATCGTCGCCGCCGTCCGGAGCTCGCCGGAGTCCGTTTCGCCGTCCGTTTCCGGTAAGACAGCAGCCACCGTTAGATCTCAGATCAGCGGTTTAGATCGTTAGTCAGACGCCCAGTCAGCGCCCAGTCAGCAGACGCTTTGACCAGTCAACAGACACAATTGACTAGTCAATTTAGTTAATCATTTTAGTTGGCAGATTTCGGTAGAATCTTGTAAATTGCGTAGAAATTAAACCGCTTGGCCAAAAATTGCAAATAAAATATGTGTAGATTCAGTGAGTCGTGTAGAATCTCGCTGTACCTTTGGTTCAGGCTTTTGCTGCAAGGTTTAGTACAGTTTAATCAAACTTGTTAGTGGCCTTTTTGGAGTAATAAATTCGTAGAAAAAGATCCGTAGCTCCAAAAATCACGTATGATATGTCCCTGGATTCAGTGGAACGAGGGAAATCTCATCGTGAATTAAAAGGATAGGCTTACAGTAAAAACTTCTGCAGAAACTGTCTATTGGCTTTCTGCAGTGTTTTAATTACTCGGGGAGTTTTATAATTCCTTTTTTAGTAATTACAGTTGGTACTGTTTCTAATCAGCGATGCCTATGTGGTAGAATTTTTCCAAGATTTTACAAACAGTATACTACCGGTAGTGAATTATTTAAGTTCTAGCTCTAGTTTGGAGCCTTGCTTTTGCTTAATAGTTTTCCTAGCGCTAAAACTATCTTCCATGCATGCAATCGGTAGTATTATGGAATAGTATGTTGTGGTGCAGCTGTAGCACCAACGCGCTTGTCGTTCTTGCATTCATGCATCATCTTTGTTGCATATGTTGTGGGTTGTTTGTTTATGATTGCAATTGTATCGTGTAGATTGTGTCGAGTGCAACGCTTGCTCGTGTGAGGATTGTGCTCCCGACCGCTACAACCAAGGCAAGTAGATGCTACTTTGTTCATGATATCGTCCTACTATTTTCAATGCATTGTCGTGTATTTTATAGATGCATGTGTAGGATGATACTATCGCTATGCTATGTCCTATTATGTGGTAGGACCCTCTTTGTAGATAAACCACCATTGGTAGATGTGCTTAGCCATACTATGTTGAACGAGGGCTGGGTTACATCATTGATACCTGTTTTCTCAAAGTATTGGTTTGTGAAAACTAAAAACAACTTAATTAATGAACCCCCTGGGTGTGATGGTATTGATAATTTTTGGTGGTTTCATTGCGGAAAGGCACCCAGGTATCAAGAGAGAATGATTGGCTTCTTTATTGTGTAGCTTACGTGTACAACCATGTGCCAATAATGAAATGGGCGGTTGGTTGGACTTAGTAGGTTGTGGTAACTCGAACCCGCGTATCCAGAGATGTAGAATTTTGGTAGGTTGGACCGGTGCGCGTCGAGATTGAGGAGCTACTTCCCGAACAGTCTCTTCTTGGTCTTCTCCCTATCATCACCCAAAATGAGAGTCATGGTACGAGCTGGGCTAGCCAAGTCACATGGGTAAAGTGTACTAACCTCTGCAGAGTGTATAAACTAATCGATTAGCCGTGTCCCCGGTTATGGACATCTGAGTTGCTAGATATTGATTCCATGACATGTTTCTCGCTCATTCTAATTTCATAATTGTTTTAATATTGTTGGGTTAACTTAATTGGGATCTTTTCAAAGAAAATCAAAAACTGTTTATGAAAGTAGGACAAATGTATTCGCAAATGCAAGCCAGGCACAGCTCCACTTGCCAAATATGCATGTAGATGTTAGTACTATTGTCTCCTTTACTAGCTCTACTTGCCATACATTCCATGTATTGACCCTTCGGGGCTGCTACGTTTCATGTTGCAGGTTATTCCGATTCTGATTGATCGTTATAGGCCACGGTACTCCACTCGGCACTTGTTCACTTGTGGGCAATTTGAAGATTGGAGGATTTACATGTTTATGTTGCTACCTGAATAATTTGAGCTAGCTTTATGCTAAGCTTTTATTGTAATAATGGTACTCTGGATCATCGTTATTCATGATACACGGATATTATGCTATGTTATCTATCTTACTCTATTGTGGGCCAATGAACCGATCCAGGGATTTGCATGTCACATAGAGGCCACGGTCTTTTTAGAACCGGGGTGTTACAGGATGGTATCAGAGCCTGTGTGTCGACTGTAGGATCGTGACCTAGGATTGGATTAGGAAGCCATAGAATTATAAAGCCTATATTAACTCTGTCTTTCCTCTTATGCCTTTCACCCTCGTAAATTCTTACCATATGCTATTCTCACACTTTCCTCTTTTACTTGATAGATGGGAGACGTCAGGACTGAGTATGTCACCATGGAGTCACCAAGGCCCTTTGCAAGGCAGTTAGCTCAGCTCTCTCAGTCATTGGGATTGCCACTGCCTATGTTCAAGGGAAGAAGGTTGTATACCTATGGATATGGAGAGGATGCATGGGAGATCACCACTTTCATATTCAGAGATGCCGCCTTGCCAAACCCTGCGCACTTGGTCTACACCAAGACATACTGCAACTGGGGACTTGGAATCAACTTGGCCATACATGAAGCCCTGTCTCGCCAGTGCCACTATGTCCGACACCTACTACCAGCAGATTCACCCTACCGTGACTATGGAAGGCGTGATGAAGATGGGAACATTGTGGTTACCCCGGGCGACAGGAACAACATGCCGCCCCGTCGGAGGCACATAGAGGACATGGAAAGAGAGAATGGAGCTCTAGCAGAGAAGGTGAGGATGATAAAGGAGATTGCAGATTTTACTAGCAATGGTATGGTGGTCCAAGGACAGGAGATCGACACTTTGCATGAAGCTGTGGGAGTTCTGTAGAATGTCCTGATAGCCAGAGATGCAACCATAGCACATCTTCATGGTACTGTGCAGGAGAACACCCAGAACATACAGCAATTGCAAGGGACAGTCCAGGAAAGGGATCAAACCATTGAAGCTATGACAGCCCAGATTGCCGCTCTCCAAGCACAGCTGAATCCACCCTCTGATGATGACAATGGAGATGATGGCAACAATGGGGATGACGATGACAGTGGAGACGATGATGATGATGAGGACGAGGATGATGATGATGGAGACGATGATGGTGGAGGAGATGAAGCTATTGCAGTTGCAGCTGAGGATGAAGAAGAAGAGGAGGATCCAGAAGAGGTGGAGTTTGAAGTCTCAAGTGATGGTTCAGGAGAGGTGTACACTCCGCCGCCATGGTTGTACCGCGAGCCGAAGTGCCAACGCATGACCGCAAGGACCTACCTCAATCTCTTCAAGAAGTAGATAGAAGTCCACCAATTAGTCCACGTTAGGCAAATTCGATAGGATTAGTCTCGATCGATGTGAAGCTTAGTTCGTGTTAGTTTAAGAGTGTTTAGTTGCTTATTTGTGTACTCCAATATCCCAGGAATTATTTGTGCAAATTTTAATGAAAGAGTTATTGCAATTTGGTTACTATCTGTGTTATTTTCGCTGCAGTTTTTCTGCTGATACAGCAGTACTGCGCGATTTTTCATATTTTTCTGGTAACTCGGAAAAATCTGAAATAAATTGGGCTGATGCGAAACTCTCTGTGACATATGCACAAAAATCAGCTAAATTTTCTGACGAGTTTAAGTCAGGCGGACAAATTCGTGAACACTGCTGGACTGTTCTGGCAGATTGCTGTTTTGGTTGATTAGTTGATCTATTGTTTAGTTAACCATTGCCAACTCTTGTAAAACTATTTCAGTAGGTATATACTGCTAGGATAACACCTGGGATGTTGCTGGATCGCTTGTTTGTTGATGTGTTGCTTGCTTGTGATTGTCTGCTACTGCTTGTTGTTGTTTGATCATATGCATGGGTAGAATCCTATTGTCGTAGTTGATTCTTTCTAAACTTACTTATGCTGAACCGCAGATGCCTCCCCGCCGTCAACCCACAGAGATGGAGCAGCTCATGGCAGCTCAGGCACAGCCGACCCAAGTGATGACTCAGTTCATGGCGAATCAGAACAACAACAATGGAAACAATCAGCCTCAAGGAGATGCTCTCACCAGATTTCTGAGGTTAAGGCCAGCCAAGTTCTCTACTGCGACGGAACCAATGGTTGCTCTCGACTGGTTGTGTTCAGTCAACAAGGATCTAGTAACTGTCGGATGCACTGATGCTGAGAAGGTGAGGTTTGCCGCTCACCTACTGGAGGGACCAGCCGCTTCTTGGTGGGACACATTTCAGATCACCCACCCGCTGGATACCGTGACTTGGGCAATGTTCGAGGAAGGTTTCAGGACCAACCACGTGTCTTCAGGAGTTCTGAGCCTGAAGAGGAAGGAGTTCCGCAACTTGCGCCAAACCAATCGCTCCGTGGCCGAGTACATTGAGGAGTTCAACAACCTGTCCCGTTATGCACCTGAGGATGTTGACACTGATGCCAAAAGGAGGGAGAGATTCCTGGATGGCCTCAGTGATGAGCTTTCAGTACAGCTACTTGTGGTTTACTGCCCCACTTTCCAGGAACTTATGAACAAGGCCAGGATCTTGGAAGGGAAGCACAAACAGGTGGAGAACCGCAAGAGAAAGAGCAATACTCACCACTCTGGTTCGCATCACAAGTCTCGCACTTCATATGATGGATACTCCAAGCATGGAGGGAGTGACCATGGGAGCCATGACCGCCACCACCATGGAGGCGATGGACATCGTCATGACAACCATAGGAGCAGCCACCACAGCCACAAGGGAGGACACTCTCACCACTCTGGAGGACACGGTGGACATGACCGCAACCGTGATCGCAGCTTTGTGAAGAAGGATCTGAGTGAGGTGACGTGCTTCAAGTGCAAGCAGAAGGGACACTATGCTGACAACTGTCCGGAGAGGAAGGGACTGAAGCCAACCAACAACGAGAAGGCCACAGTGAACCACATGAATGTGGAGGAGATTCCAGATGAGCCTGACCTTGTGATTGGTAAGTTCCCAATCAACACTTACCCTGCACTTATACTTTTCGATACTGGTGCATCGCATTCATTCGTATCAAGGGCATTTGTGGATAAGTATAAGTTACCTACTGAGTCTATGAAGAGATCTTTTAGAGTGAGTTCACCCGGAGGAGATATGATAGCTAGTGCGGGATGCCGCGATTTAACTATGAGGATTGGAACACACCACTTCATTGCACATTTGGTAGTGTTGGATTCACAGGGATTAGACGTTATTCTGGGTATGGATTGGATGTCTATGCATGGGGGACACATAGATTGTGCACAGCGAGTTGTTTCACTCAAAACCCCGGATGGTAAGAGGATTAGATTCAAGTCGGCTGTATGACCAGGAAGGAGTAAGTTGAATTCTCTTAAGGGGGTTAGCATGGATACTGTGCCAGTGATTAGAGATTACCCCGACGTGTTTCCGGAAGAACTGCCAGGGATGCCACCTGACAGGGAAGTAGAGTTTCTTATCGACCTGATGCCGGGAACAGGACCTATAGCAAAGAAACCATATAAGATGGATGTGGATGAGCTGAAGGAATTGAAGAAGCAATTGAAAGAGCAGCTGGAAAAGGGATTCATTCAGCCTAGTGCGTCGTCATGGGGAGCACCTGTTCTGTTTGTGGATAAGAAAGACAGCACCAAGAGATTGGTGGTGGACTATCGTTCGCTGAATGAAGTAACCATCAAGAACAAGTACCCTCTGCCGAACATAAATGATTTGTTTGATCAACTGGAAGGAGCAAAGGTGTTCAGCAAGATTGATCTGCGATCTGGCTACTTTCAATTGAAGATCCGGAAGGAGGATGTACCAAAAACCGCCTTCACCACTAGGTATGGTTTATATGAGTACACGGTTATGTCTTTTGGACTAACGAATGCCCCGGCGTATTTCATGACCATGATGAACAAGGTATTTATGGAGTATTTGGACAAGTTCGTGGTGGTGTTTATTGATGACATACTGATATATTCCAAGGATGATGCTGAGCATGAGAAGCATCTGAGACTGATTATGGAGAAGCTGAGGGAACACAAGCTGTATGCCAAATTCAGCAAGTGTGAATTCTGGCTTAACACCATTGGGTTTCTTGGACACGTAGTGTCAGGAGAAGGAGTCGCTGTTGATCCAAGCAAAGTGACTGCAGTGACAGAGTGGGAAGCGCCCAAGAATGCTGGAGAGATTCGAAGCTTTTTGGGACTTGCTGGATATTACAGGAGGTTCATTGAAAACTTTTCCAAGATTGCTAAGCCGATGACTGAACTTCTGAAGAAGGAGAGGAAGTTTGAATGGTCAGACGTATGTGAAGCCAGCTTTCAGGAACTGAAGCGTCGACTAGTGACCGCGCCTGTTCTGTGTCTACCAGATCTTCAGAAGGATTTCCAAGTGTACTGTGATGCTTCTCGACAGGGACTTGGGAGTGTGCTGATGCAAGATGGGAGAGTGGTGTCATATGCCTCGCGACAACTCAAGCACCATGAGCGGAATTACCCCACACACGACTTGGAGTTAGCGTCAGTGGTTCATGCGCTCAAGGTATGGAGGCATTACTTAATGGGAAAACACTATGATGTGTACACCGACCACAAGAGCCTGAAATACATATTTACACAGAAGGAATTGAACATGAGACAAAGGAGATGGTTGGAACTTATCAAGGATTATGATATGAATCTACAATACCACCCAGGAAAGGCCAATGTAGTAGCAGATGCTCTGAGCCGGAAGGTTTATGCCAATGGATTGACAATTGGTGAATTGCCTGAGGACTTGTGCAAGCAATTCAAGGACCTTAGACTGGAGGTAGTATCTGAAGGATACTTAGCAACAATGGAAGTCCAACCGACGCTACAGGACAGGATCATAAAGGCTCAGATAGGAGACAAGGGGATAGATGAAGTTAAGGAAAATATGAAGGAAGGTCGAGCAAGAGAATTCCGCGAGGATGAGCAAGGAACCCTGTGGTACGGAGATCGTTTGTGCGTTCCCAACGATCCCGAGATAAGGAAGTTGATTCTGCAGGAAGCTCGCGACTCGCCATATTCCATACATCCGGGCAACACGAAGATGTATATGGACCTAAACGACAGATTCTGGTGGAACAACATGAAGGGAGACATCGCGGAGCATATTGCCCTATGTGATGTATGTAGCCGAGTGAAGGCAGGACACCAGAAGCCAGCAGGATTGCTACAGCCGTTGCCCGTGCCGGAATGGAAGTGGGATAGAGTGGGGATGGATTTTATCACAGGACTGCCCAGGACCAGGTCAGGATATGACTCTATTTGGGTAGTGGTCGACCATTTGACCAAGGTAGCCCACTTCATACCAGTAAAGACGACCTATACGAGTGCAAAGTTGGCCAAGATTTACATGGACAGGATTGTGTGCCTACATGGAGTTCCCAAGAGTATCGTATCCGACAGAGGCACCCAATTTACCTCACACTTCTGGCGCCAGCTGCACGAGTCACTTGGTACTAGGTTGGAGTTTAGCACAGCGTTTCACCCACAGACTGATGGACAAACCGAGAGGGTGAATCAGATTTTGGAGGACATGCTGAGAGCTTGCGCCTTGGCTCATGGCTCTAGTTGGGATGAGAATTTGCCTTATGCTGAGTTTTCCTACAACAACAACTATCAAACCAGCATCAAGACGTCACCGTTCGATGTACTGTATGGAAAACGGTGCCGGACGTCATTGCTATGGGATGGAGTAGGAGAACGCCAGTTGTTTGGGCCTGATTTGATAAAGGACGCTGAGGAGAAGGTCGCCTTGATTAGGGACAGGCTGAAGGTAGCACAATCAAGGCAGAAGAGCTACGCTGACGCCAAGCGCAAGGAAGTGGTGTATGAGATAGGAGATAGAGCGTACCTCAGAGTATCGCCGCTTCGTGGAATTAAGAGATTTGGAATTAAGGGTAAGCTGGCACCTCGATTTATTGGACCGTATCGGGTCTTAGCACGCAAAGGAGAAGTTGCTTATCAGTTGGAGTTGCCAGAGGCTCTGTCCACTGTTCACAACGTGTTCCACATGCCCCAGCTGAAGAAGTGTCGTCTGGAGATGATGGATACACCATTGAGAGACACTGTACCGCTAGAGGAGGTTCAGCTTGAGAACGACTTGACCTATGAAGAGAAACCGGTCAAGATTCTGGAGACAGCAGAGAGGATTACCCGAACCAAGACGATCAAATTTTTCAAGGTACAGTGGAGCCACCACACTGAAGAAGAAGCCACTTGGGAGCGTGAGGATGACATCCGAGAGGACTACCCACACCTATTTGCTAGCCGCGCCGAATCTCGAGGACGAGATTCATCTTAAGGGGGTTAGTCTTATCACATCCCAAATTTTAGATTTGGTCTTGCATATCATTCATATCATTGCATCATATCTTTCCATGCAAAAGCGTCAAGTAGAAAGGTTCTACGAAGCGCTATTTGCAAAACCCTATTTTACTTCGCTACGAGGTTCCTGCGGGAAGCTTTAGTAGGACTTGCGACAACCACCCCTGTAGGTTCGAGGTTTCGCTCAAACCTTGACGCTAGGTTGTTCCCCTCGACGATACGAACCCGTAGGCGCGAGAATCGCTCGAATCGGAGTTCGTATGGAAAAGCTTCGGACGTTTTAGTAAACCGCCGGAAAACGGTCCGAAAATCCGGACCGATTTCCGAGTTCTAGTACAACTCTAGGCCATTTCAGTTCAGGATTCCGCGCGAGGGACTATTTAAAGAGGGGCCCACCAGGACCTCGGCCCCCGTGCCCCCGACCCCCACCTGCGCCGCCGCCGCCTCCTACACGCGCGCACGCCGCCCTAGGTCGCTGCGCCGCCGCCGCCCTTCGGCCCGCCGCCGCCGACTCCCCCTGGCGCCATCGCCGCCGGCCGCCATCCCCGCTCGTCGTCGCCGCCCAGGTCTGCGTCGCCGCCCTCTCCCTCTTCTCTCCCTCTGCGCCGCCGCCGTGCGCATCACCGCCACCGCCGCCATCCGCGCCGCCTCCGCACGCCTCCGCGGCAGCCGCCGCCTAGCCGCACCCCGCCACCGCGGCCACGCCGCCGTCGCCCCTCCGCGTCGCCGCCACCGCGCCCCAGCGCTGCGACCGCCCCGTCGCCGTCGCCCTTGGCCTCCACCGCCGCCGGCCATCGCCGCCTCGCCGCCCTTCTCCGCGCGCCCGCGCGCCATCCCCGCCGCCGCGCACCTGCGTCGCCGTCGCCCGCCTCGGCCAGCCACCGCCACTCGCCGCTGCCGCGTGCCGCCGCCCACATGCGCTATGCGCACACGCACGCACGTGCACGCGCGCGTTATCGCATGCTTGCAAGCACGCACGCATACACGCACGTACGTGCGCCGCCTTGCGCGCGATTGATCTTTCTCGGACCGTTCGTTGACCGTGTGTATCCGTGCAGGAAGAACCCCGACGCCGGAACCGATCGTCGCCGCCGTCCGGAGCTCGCCGGAGTCCGTTTCGCCGTCCGTTTCCGGTAAGACAGCAGCCACCGTCAGATCTCAGATCAGCGGTTTAGATCGTTAGTTGACCGGTCAGACTCAGGCGTTGACTAGTCAGACGCCCAGTCAGCGCCCAGTCAGCAGACGCTTTGACCAGTCAACAGACACAATTGACTGGTCAATTTCGTTAATCCTTTTAGTTGGCAGATTTCGGTAGAATCTTGTAAATTGCGTAGAAATTAAACCGCTTGGCCAAAAATTGCAAATAAAATATGTGTAGATTCAGTGAGTCGTGTAGAATCTCGCTGTACCTTTGGTTCAGGCTTTTGCTGCAAGGTTTAGTACAGTTTAATCAAACTTGTTAGTGGCCTTTTCGGAGTAATAAATTCATAGAAAAAGATCCGTAGCTCCAAATATCGCGTATGATATGTCCCTAGGTTCAGTGGAACGAGGGGAATCTTATCGTGAATTAAAAGGATAGGCTTACAGTAAAAACTTCTGCAGAAACTGTCTATTGGCTTTCTGTAGTGTTTTAATTACTCGGGGAGTTTTATAATTCCTTTTTGAGTAATTCCAGTTGGTACTGTTTCTAATCAGCGATGCCTATGCGGTAGAATTTTTCCAAGATTTTACAAACAGTATACTACCGGTAGTGAATTATTTAAGTCTAGCTCTAGTTTGGAGCCTTGCTTTTGCTTAATAGTTTTCCTAGCGCTAAAACTATCTTCCATGCATGCAATCGGTAGTATTATGGAATAGTATGTTGTGGTGCAGCTGTAGAGCCAACACGCTTGTCGTTCTTGCATTCATGCATCATCTTTGTTGCATATGTTGTGGGTTGTTTGTTTATGATTGCAATTGTATCGTGTAGATTGTGTCGAGTGCAACGCTTGCTCGTGTGAGGATTGTGCTCCCGACCGCTACAACCAAGGCAAGTAGATGCTACTTTGTTCATGATATCGTCCTACTATTTTCAATGCATTGTCGTGTATTTTATAGATGCATGTGTAGGATGATACTATCGCTATGCTATGTCCTATTATGTGGTAGGACCCTCTTTGTAGATGAACCACCGTTGGTAGATGTGCTTAGCCATGCTATGTTGAACGAGGGCTGGGTTACATCATTGATACCTGTTTTCTCAAAGTATTGGTTTGTGAAAACTAAAAACAACTTAATCAATGAACCCCCTGGGCGTGATGGTATTGATAATTTTTGGTCGTTTCATTGCGGAAAGGCACCCAGGTATCAAGAGAGAATGATTGGCTTCTTTATTGTGTAGCTTACGTGTACAACCATGTGCCAATAATGAAATGGGCGGTTGGTTGGACTTAGTAGGTTGTGGTAACTCGAACCCGCGTATCCAGAGATGTAGAATTTTGGTAGGTTGGACCGGTGCGCGTCGGGATTGAGGAGCTACTTCCCGAACAGTCTCTTCTTGGTCTTCTCCCTATCATCACCCAAAATGAGAGTGATGGTACGAGCTGGGCTGGCCAATTCACATGGGTAAAGTGTACTAACCTCTGCAGAGTGTATAAACTAATCGATTAGCCGTGTCCCCGGTTATGGACATCTGAGTTGCTAGATATTGATTCCATGACATGTTTCTCGCTCATTCTAATTTCATAATTGTTTTAATATTGTTGGGTTAACTTAATTGGGATCTTTTCAAAGAAAATCAAAAACTGTTTATGAAAGTAGGACAAATGTATTCGCAAATGCAAGCCAGACACAGCTCCACTTGCCAAATATGCATGTAGATGTTAGTACTATTGTCTCCTTTACTAGCTCTACTTGCCATACATTCCATGTATTGACCCTTCGGGGCTGCTACGTTTCATGTTGCAGGTTATTCCGATTCTGATTGATCGTTATAGGCCACGGTACTCCACTCGGCACTTGTTCACTTGTGGGCAATTTGAAGATTGGAGGATTTACATGTTTATGTTGCTACCTGAATAATTTGAGCTAGTTTTATGCTAAGCTTTTATTGTAATAATGGTACTCTGGATCATCGTTATTCATGATACACGGATATTATGCTATGTTTTCTGTCTTACTCTATTGTGGACCAATGAACCGATCCAGGGATTGGCATGTCACATAGAGGCCACGGTCTTTTCAGAACCGGGGTGTCACACCTCTAGACTTCTTGTTCCCCACGGGAAGTAATTGACTTTGACGTTTGTCCCATCCAATTCCGAGAATATTTCTTTACTAACTTTTCTGAAACCAAAAACAGCAGAAAACAGGCATCTGGCACTGTTGCAACTTGTTAATAGGTTAGTACAAGAAAACATGTAAAAAGCACCTAAAAGTGTAGACAAGTAAAGCAAAGTAGATACTAAACAAGCATGGAGCATCAAAAATTATAGATACGTTTCCGACGTATCAAGAGACTAAAGGCAATATGAAGTAAAGATGGAAGCAAGCAAACATGTAACAAATCTAGTTGCAAACGGTGTTTCAATGCTTAGAAACAAGGCCTAGGGATCATACTTTCACTAGTGGACACTCTCATATAAATATCTTCTCTTCATGATACTACTCTGGACTACTCTCCGGTTGGACACTCTAATCCACGGTAGGGCTACAAAAGCACTCCTTAAAGGTTGCTTTCCCCATCTAGATAACCCCACACTATCACCTTGAGTGCTAGATGGTTCCAACAAACACCACAATTTCATAGAGACATCCAACTCCAAATATAACTCATGATAAATATTGATGTAATCTAGCCTAAGTGCCACACACGGTGTGCATGCTGTCACTTTCACACACGTGGGGAAAAGCATAGATCTATTAAAGCAATTGAGTATTTATGTAATCTTTAGCCTATGTGCCACACGGTGTGCACGTTGTCACTTTGACACACGTGGGGAGAGCCGGAGATTGGTTTAAGCACTTTAGTAGCAGAGTAGATCTACTTGATTACAAAGCTCATGATCACAATATGATGACGCATAGAGAGAGAGATGAACACATAGCTATCAGAAGAACTAATCCCTCCTCATCATGGAAATCATCAATGGAGATGGAGATAGTGGTGGATATCGATGGAGATGGCTCCGAAGGCACTTCCCCATCCCGGCAGGGTGCTGGAATAGAGACTTCTATCCCCTGAATCTCCCCTTCGGTGGCGGCGGCGTTGCGTAACTTTTCGTGGATTTTTGCCAGACCATCTAGGGTTTTCTCCTCGGGGGCTTCTTATAGGAGAAGGGGCAAGGCGAGGAGGTGTCTAGGTGGGCCACACCCCTGGTGGCGCCACCTAGGGTGGCCCGTGCCACCATAGGGTGTTCCCACCCACCCCTTCATATCTGCTTCGTGTTTCCGTATTGCTCCAGGAAAATAATAGCTTTGGCTTTTGTCCCGTCCAATTTCAAGAATATTCATTTTTTAGCTTTTCTGAAACCAAAAACAGCAGAAAATAGGAACTGGCACTGCGGCATCTGTCAATAGGTTAGTTCCAGGAAGTGTATAAAAATACCTCAAAGTATAGAAAAAACATAAGACAAATGATATAAAACAAGCATGGAGCATCAAAAATTATATATACGTTTACGACGTATCAAGCATCCCCAAGCTTAACTCTTGCTCGTCCTCGAGTAGGTAAGTGATAAAAAGAATAATTTTTAAGGTGACATGTACCATCACAATCATGATCAAACCATTTGCAAGCATTGAAAGCTGGGATCAAAGTACTCTAAACATGAGCATGAAAGATGAAGTTCTAACAATAAGATAAAGCAACTAAGTTGCAACATGAAAGGATACAAACAAAGATCATGAATAACAACGCATTGAAAGACATTTGTTTGTTTCACATATAGAAAACATAGCATAGTGGCATTCAGCTTGTGCCTCATGGAGTAGCAAAACATAAATGCATAGGACACCTTCAAAGTTCATAAGAGTGACTAGATACAAATAGTTCAAGAACAAGCAATATCAACATTATGAATCAATCAATAAGTTTTGGGACAATGCGCATAGAACTAAGAATGACAACTATGCTCTCTTAATTGGTGCCTAAGGATAGAAGGTGGAGACTCGATATAAAAGTGGAAGAAAAGCCCTTCAAAGGGAATCAGGGATTTCAAGTTTCATAAAGAGCTTCCAAAAATTATGGTACTTGTTAGCTTTCAGCTCTCATTAACCATATCATAAGCATATTGAAGTGATTAAGGTTAAAGTGAATAAACTATGGAGTATATGCTTGACAAAGTATAAGTTGGTAATCTCATGTCCCTTGAGTACGAGGGTCTCTCCTCATGGTACTCAACTTTAGTTACAGATAAGTTCTTGTCATGGTAAATACATGTGTATCATAGAGAACCGCCAGCGGGATACCCCTTGCACATGATACAGGAGCTATCCCATATCAAAATGACAAGGCAACAGACAATGAGCATCTCAACAATCTTCTTATTTACCATGGGAATATGGTGCTTTTTTCTCTCTTTCCTGTTTTTCTTTTTTTTTCTGTATCTCATATCTCTTTTTTATAAGAAGAATGCTTCATAGATTGCTCACAATGGTTATGCTGCAAGTTTCCACCATGATTAGGCATGGCTTAGGCTAGCGGCCCAGTCGTTTCTCTAACACATATACATAACTTCATGGACTTACAAGCTCCCCTTTTATTTCACACCGATGATATCCATAAACAAAAGAGTATGATATCAATGGGGTAGATACTTACAGATGTTGAAAGCGTTCCCCGTGACAGCACGGTTCCGCTAATCCCAACGTATAAATGGAAGCATATACAATATAGATGACACAATGGTTCAAGTTTATTAGGGGCAAGAAAAATAAAGTGTGCCATCAAGTATGTGAGAGCTTTAATCACTAATTTTTCACATAACAAAATACTTTTAAATTGTAAGGTAGATAAAACAAGAATTTACTTGAAATGGTGTAACACATCATGCATAGGAATTTATAGTGGACACTTTGGAATAACTTGATTTCTTGGGAGCTGGATGCATGAGTAGAGCTTACTCAACACAAGTGGAAGCTAGCAAAAGACTGGGAGCAACCAACTAAGAGAGCAATAATGGCCATAATCATGCAGAGCGACAAAACATTATCAACTAAAGCATAAAGTGGTAGCACAAGTCAAAAACTAAATGATAATAGAGGCTAAGGTGACTGGTTCATAGTCATAACATGGTGTGAGCATGTGCCAAGTCAACCCAAACAAAGCATCAAAGGAGAATATCACAATATTATGCTTTTGTATGCTAAAACAAGCATGATTCTTTCAAGGCACACTAAGCAATCTCAATTGTTTGGAGCAAGTCATGCTACATCAATAATCACTAAGCATAAGATCAAAACAAAATCTAGCATGACATGATAAAGTCTAAGCCACAGTCAAAGCAAGCTCACTTTTGTACCACTATAAGCATGAAACTTTCTACTCTTTTCCAACACCAATCAACTTATTTAAAAGCATCACAACGAAAGAGAGGGTCCAACTAATTTATTCAAGCAAACTAAACAAATACAAACCAAAAATGAAAACTAAGACACTCCAAAAACAACACAACTATGCAAGAAACAATAAAAACAAAGTGTCTAGAAAGAGACCTGAGCTTTTTATTGACGAAGAAGGGGATGCCTTGGGCATCCCCAAGCTTTGACGCTTGAACCTCTTGAATATTTCTTGGGGTGACACGGGGTGGCATCTCCAAGATTGAGCTTTTGTCCATTCTTTATCTTATTACATCATTCTTTCCCTACACTTGAAAATTTTCCTTCATACAAAACTTCACACAATCTTCATTAGCAACATTAGTGCATTCAAAAGATAATAAACCTTTGGGTTTTAGTTCAAAACAGCAAAACTTCCAATAAGAACACAAGCTACTGAAGCAATTCTCTTAAAAAGCTCAAATTCACCAAAAATAACTCAAAAAGAAATCGATAAGAAGAAAATGCAAATAATGGCAGAAATCTATCAAAAGAGACCATAAGGTAAAAAACGATTTTTTCGAAGACCTTATGTTGCTAAAATAAAAAAGTGTTGAACTAACGAAAGTTAGCTAACAACCTGGGGGATTTACGCAGAAAATTACAGCTCAAACCGACATACAGAGATTTTTCACGAATTTTTATAGTGAACCACAAAAATCTGTTTCAGTACAACAACTTCCCCAAATCTTACTTCTCTCTCATTAGAGGTTATTCTTGGCACAAAATCAAGCAAAAAGGATAAGGAGAGGTTATTACAGAAATAATAACTTCCAAGACTCAACTAAAATTTTTGGGTTATCTCCCAAGAAGTACTTTTATTTAACGCCTTTAAGTTAGGCTTGATAGTTTGATAAGATGTTCACATAAGAAATATGAATTGAAGTAAAAGAGAGCATCAAAAAGCAAATTCAAAAGACATTTACGCCTTACCCACTTCCTATGAAAAATAATCTTGTAAATAAACAAGTCATTAAAGCACAAAGTAACGAGCATAGGAAAGCAAAACAAGTGCAACTTTAAAATTTTCAACATAAAGAGGGGAAACTTAATATTGTTGAGATTCATAAAACCATGTTTACCTCTCTCATAATAGCTTTTAGTAGCAACATGAATAAAATTAACAATATAACTATCACATAAAACTTTCTTATCATGAGCCACATGCATAAAATAATTATTGCACTCCACATAAGGATAGTCATTCTTATTAATTGTAGTGGGAACAAATTCAACGAAATAGCTATCATTATTATTATCATCACCATAGTCATCAAATATAGGAGGCATATTGTAACCATAATTAATTTTCTCCTCAATAGTAGGTGGACTGAAAATATCATATTCATCATTATAATCATCATATATTGGAGGTAAAGTATCCTCATAAGAAATAGAATAGCTATCTTCCAAAGTGTGTTCATTCGTAAACATATAAACATTAGAAGGAACATGGATAGTAGTAATAGTACAACAATTATTAATATCATCATTTTCAGAATTGGTACCAAAGAGATTTTCAATATCAAATGTAGTGTGTTTTTCCCAATCATGATCACTACTATAGGTAACAAGCATAGGAACATCATCTAGTTCAGACTCATCAGCAAAAACTATGATAGGAGCAACATGCTTAGGAGAAGATACCATTTCCTCTCTCCTTTTACCCCTCTTATTTTTCTTCTTCTTCTAATCTTTAGGAGGGAGAGGCTTGAAAGGGAGCTTCTCCACATATCCTGGTT
The DNA here is from genome assembly GCA_916181665.1 of Avena sativa. Classification (NCBI taxonomy): domain Eukaryota; kingdom Viridiplantae; phylum Streptophyta; class Magnoliopsida; order Poales; family Poaceae; genus Avena; species Avena sativa. Next base: position 141,453,782 of record OV702285.1, on the reverse strand, counting down.
TATCGTTAGAGACAATAGAAGAAACTTTGGAGGATTCCTCCTTTTCATTAATAAGAACAAAACACGTATCACTCTTGTCATATTTTGGTAAAATATCATATTTTATAATATTTTGTATGTAAGTATTTGCGTGGCAGTTTTCAACACAATAAAGATGACAACTATGCATGATGCTATTCATATCAAAAGTACTCATGTCTACCAAAGAATATTTTTTTTGATAACTCTTCACACCCCAAAAATAATGTAAGTTCATCGTGTTGATTATCAATGACCATGTTATCACAATACAAACTTGCAGGATTATTATGTCCTGAGCATTGAAAATTGAAATGGCCCACTTCATAGTAGAGTTCACAAATAAAAGGGTAGAGGGCACAAACTTTTTTACCAAGTTAGCCTTATACCACATTCTAGTTTTCTCATTCCAATGGGTGATACAATATTCTTCTTTGATTTGATTCTTTTCACAAGGTCTATGTATTCCACAAAAATTAACATGCTTATAAGAAGTAGTACTTTCAGAAGTTTGAGCATGTCTATTGTAATCATTAATAACATTTTCATTTTCCATGCAAGTGTCTTTAAAAGGTTCATGATACATGTCCCATTTTTCTTTAGAAGCATTAATATGAGAAGCAAAGGTTCTACAACAATCAACAATAATTTGAGGATCAAGACCATATTTAGAACTAAGCCCTTGAAAATCAGCTGTTTTAGCGAAAGACTTAATGCAATCATACTCATAGTTTATACCTGGTTCTTTACCTTTGTCTTTATCCCAATCTTCGGTATTGCTTTGAATTGTTTCAAGAAGATTCCACTTAGCTTTGACATCCTTACTTGTGAAGGATCCCTCTAAACAGGTATCTAAATAGTCCTTGTAATATCCTGAAAGCCTTGCATAAAAAATATTAATAATAATATTACTCAGGAGCTCATGAATGGGACATTTGAGCATTAGTGACTTCAATCTCCCCCAAGCTTGGGCAATACTTTCTCCATCATGAGGGTGAAAATTATAAATATAATTCCTATCTTTATGGATTTCATGAGGAGGATAAAATTTAGAGTAAAAGAGAGATTCAAGTTCCTTCCATTTCAAATGATGAGGATCATCTAGTAGCTCATACCACTCCCTTGCTTTGTCCCTAAGTGATAAAGAGAATAGCTTCCTCTTAACTTGGTCCATTGAAATACCTGCACACTTGAACAACTCATATAATTCATGGATAAAAAGCAAGTGATCACCAGGATGGACAGTTCCATCTCCAAAATAGTAGTTATTCATAACACGCTCAACAATTTCAATAGGTATTTTAAAAGGGACACTTTCAATATGTGGCTTTAAAATATCACAAGTATCATTAGAATTACTACATATGGGAGATAAAGTATCATAAGAGCAAATTTTCTTCCCTAAACCTGGGCAACTAAAAAGATCTTTTTCATAAAAACTAGCTTCCCCAAGCTTAGATGTTTCCATAGCAAGGAACAATGGTGTTCAAAAAATTCATACTAATAACATTGCTATTAGCATGCAAAGAAAGTTCCATAGGTTTTTTAATTTTCTCTCCATACCATTCATGTTCTAACTTAGGAAAAATACTAAAAAACTCTCTTATTTTTCTGTTGTTTTCCATTAAGCCTAACTAGTGAAAACAAGAAACGAAAAGACAAAATTGCAGAATCTAAAGGAAATAACTTTGAGCACTCACACACCAAATATCTTAGTAGCTAGAGTATGTGAGTACCTTTTACCTTACCTCCCCGGCAACGGCTCCAGAAAATAGCTTAATGTCTACGCACTTATATTCTTGTAGACAGTTGTTGAGCCTCCAAGTGCAGAGGTTTGTAGAATAGCTGCAAGTTTCCCTTAAGTGGATTACCCAAGGTTTATCGAACTCGGGGAGGAAGTGGAAAAAGGTATCACTCTCAAGAAACCCTGCAATCAAGATACAAGAAGTCTCTTGTGTCCCCAACACACCCAATACACTTGTCAGATGTATAGGTGCACTAGTTCGGCGAAGAGATGGTAAAATACAAGTAGTATGGATGATTATAAGACAACAGTGCCAGAAAAGAGCTTGACAGGAGGAAGATACTAAATGCAATCTGAAATAAAGATGGAAGCAAGCAAACATGTAACAGATCTAGTTGCAAACGGTGTTTCAATGCTTAGAAACAAAGCCTATGGATCATACTTTCACTAGTGGACACTCTCATATAAATATCTTATCTTTATGATACTACTCTGAACTACTCTCCGGTTGCACACTCTAATCCATGGTAGGGCTACAAAATCACTCCTTAAAGGTTGCTTTCCCCATCTAGATGACCCCACATTGTCACCTTGAGCGCTAGATGGTTCCAACAAACACCACAATTTCATAGAGACATCCAACTCCAAATATAACTCACTATAAATATTGATGTAATCTAGCCTAAGTGCCACACACGGTGTGCACGCTGTCACTTTCACACACACGTGGGGGAAAGCATAGATCTATTAAAACAACTTAGTATTTATGTAATCTTTAGCCTAAGTGCTACACGGTATGCACGCTGTCACTATTACACACGTGGGGAGAGGCGGATATTGGTTTAAGCACTTGAGTAGCAGAGTATATCTACGTTATTATAAAGCTCATGATCACAATATGATCACGCATAGAGAAAGAAATGAACACATAGCTACCAGAAGAACTACTCCCTCCTCATCATGGAAATCAGCAACGGAGATGGAGATGGTGGTGGAGATCGATGGAGATGGCTCCGGGGGCACTTCCCCGTCCCAGCAGGGTGCCGGAACAGAGACTTCTGTCCCTCGAATCTCCATTCGGTGGCGGCGGCGCTGTGGAACTTTTTGTGGATTTTTGCTGGACCATCTAGGGTTTTCTCCTCGGGGGCTTCTTATAGGCGAAGGGGCAAGGTGAGGAGGTGGCCAGGTGGGCCACACCCCTGGTGGCGCCACCTAGGGTGTTCCCACCCTAGTGCACCCCTACGTCTCTTCTTCGTGTTTCCGTATTGCTCCGGGAAAATAATAACTTTGGATTTTGTCCCGTCCAATTCCGAGAATATTCATTTTTTAACTTTTCTGAAACCAAAAACAGCAGAAAGTAGGAACTGGCACTGCGGCATCTTGTCAATAGGTTAGTTCCAGAAAGTGTAACAAAATACCTCAAAGAGTAGACAAAACATAAGACAAATGATATAAAACAAGCATGGAGCATCAAAAATTATAGATACGTTTACGACGTATCACCATGCTTTAGTGTTTTCTTGAATACGGTCTAGAAGATCCTATTTAGCTTCTTCCTTCATACGTGTGAATGATCTAGCACAAGAAGCATCTAATAAATCTTTATCATGAAGAGACAGCCTTGCATAAAAGTTATTAATAATAATATTATTAGGGAGTTCATGAATAGGAAATTTAAGCATTAGTAACTTCAATCTCCCCCAAGCTTGAGTTGTACTCTCTCCATCACGAGGCCAAAAGTTATATATTTGATTCCTATCCTTATGAATCTCACTGGGAGGATAGAATTTAGAATAAAAGAGAGGTACAATTTCCTCCCATTCCATAGATTTTCCATTCTTCAGTAGCTTATACCATTCTTCAGCTCTTCCTTTCAATGATATAGAGAGTAACTTTTTCTTAACTTGTTCTGTTGTGATTCCTGCACACTTAAACAACCCGCATAATTTATGGATAAAAAGCAAGTGATCACCAGGATGGACAGTTCCATCCCCAAAATAATAGTTATCCATAACACGATCAACAATTCTTGTGGGTATCTTAAAAGGATCTATCTCAGCATATGGTGATTCATCTACTACCCTAGCAGTGGTAGTAGCTTTCTCAAATAGGAAACCAAGTGGGTTATCCATGTTGGAAACAAAGTAACAAACAGAAATAAAAGCCATACTCACAGTAGATGTTTCCTTTACCAGTTCCACTCTTCAATAGCGCTTCACTCCTCGGCAACGGTACCAGAAAATAGTCTTGATGACCCACAAGTATAGGGGGTGTATCGTAGTACTTTCGATAAATATGAGTGTCGATCCCAACGAGGAGAAGAAGGTGCTGACTAGTGGTACTGGGTCAAGAATTCACTGTAAATACTAGCAAACAGATTTTTAGGGGGTTTTGATAATGCAGATAGATAAAGTGCAAGTAAATAACGATAACAAGAATAATTGTAGCAAGTGTCCCAATCCTTTCTTAGCAAAGGAAAAGCCGGTTGTATTACTTATGAAGACCAACATTACCAAGGAAACACGGGAATACTATCAAGTGCTTTCGCTTCATATAGTTGATTAATTTTCTTTGGTTGGATAAGTGTTGTGTGGGTGAACCTGTGCTAATGTACCAACCTTACTTGGACTAATACATACTTGTGATTAAAACCCTTGCAAGCATAGGCAACTACAAGAAAGTAATTAAGATAAAAAAACCTAACCACAACAATAAACTCTGAGATCCTACGCTCCCTTGTGCAAAGGTTTCCTAACGGGGGTTCAGGTTTCTGTCACTCCGACAACCCACAATTAGTAGCCAAATACACAATGCATTCCCCTAGTCCCATAAATGGTGAAGTATCATATAGTCGACGTTCATATGACACCACTAGAAGAATAGCACAACAACTTAAATATCAAACCATCGATTATTACTTCAACACAATTCCACTACTAACAACATGACTTCTCCCATGTCCTCAAGAACTAAACGAACTACACATGAGACATCATATGGATCAAGATCAGAAATAATATGATGATGAATAACAATATGAACATAAACAATAATTCAATGGTTCCACTCACAAGCATCAACTACAAGAGTAATCAACACCGGGAAAGTTTCCCCTAAGAACTATGCAAGATTCAACACAATTGATACAACAGGATGGAGTGGTGATGATGGTGCTGGTGGAGATGATGGTGTGGATGATGATGATTCCGATGAAGTCTAGCTTGATGACGGTGTTGATGGCGACGATCTCCCCTCTCCGGGAAGGAATTTCCCCGGCAAAAATCTGCCTGTCGGAGAGCTCTTTATCTCTCTGTAGTTTCTGATCCGCAGAGGCGGCGAAATATTGCTCTGGTCGCCCTCCCAGTATTAGGGTTTCGGGTGGAAGTTATAGGCGAAGGGGAGAAGCAGGAGATGGACCAGGGTGGCCACACCCCTTGCTGGGGCGGCCCAGGGTGGGCCCGCGCCATGGGGTGTGTGGGCCCCCTGTGGCCCATCTTCACCTCCCCTTCTAGCTTCCTTCGTCCTCTAGAAAAATAGTATTTTCCGTATATTTTCTGGAATTTTCTGATCTTCACGAATATTGCATCTGGACACCGCATTTTTCTATCAGAATCCTGACTCCGGCAGTTCATCCTTCAAAAGTCATCGAACATGCAAAATAGATTGAAATGACATAAGTATCACCTCTTAATATGAAATATATCAATGAATAGCAGTAAATTATTATATAAAATAGTGATGCAAAATGTACGTATCAAAAAGTGACGTCTACGAACATCCAAATGGCGAATTATTATTCTTCAAATGTTCGAGTCATCGTGTTTGTTGGATCAAATGCCGATTTGGGGTGGTTTCACATGTACAATGACACCGACTCTTGCTTCCTCAGCACATTCTCCGCTCTCATAAGTTACATTTCTCTTATTGTTCCTTCTCTTTGTTGTTTCATGCTTATTGTTAGTGACGGGCGAGTCAAAATGCTACAAGTTCCATATAAGGTTGTCAATATCTATTTTTCCCGCACGCAGAATTTTGATGCTATGCCCATCCTGGTAGAGTTATGTACATGCCTATGAAGGAGGTTTTTTTATTAGTAGGTACCACATAGTTTTGTAGGAGGTATGCTGCAACACGTTGTATAATTTTTAGCATTCACTTGGCTAGCCCAGCACTCAGCCTACGTTCTGGACATTTATGAGCATGCAACCCAACAAAAGAAGAGAGTCCACTCTATCTCAAAAGCCCGGATTAAAGGGAGGAAAAAATCTCTCCCTTATAAGATGGGTGTGGTCTCATTCCGTAGATGAGATGGGACTAAAATTTGTGTAGCCTCACCGGTCAACACCAGCCCAACAACAATGCATCACAAACTAGTATTATTGTTGCCTCCCCCCCCCCCCCCACAAGCCTAGCTCTGCCACTGGATGCCTATGCCCTGCCATTGGTTGAACCCAATGGTGAACCTAGGAACATTTGGAAGTTTGGGAAAACTACAAATCCAAACTTAAAATGCTAACTTTTGTTAACAAATTGTTAGAGTACAACTTTCGTATAGATTGTTATGCACATATTTGTGTTGTACCGCAATCCCTCCACTGTCCTGTTATTCGGTTTTGGTAGGTTAGATTGATTTATTGCTTGGCAAGACACCCCTATAAATGATCAGGGGACTGAGATCCTGAAATGTGGGGAACCCCGCAGTTCCCTGACTTTGGGTCGTTGACAGGTGGGACCCACACCCTGCGAGACCCACATGTCAGAGACTCGAAGGCAGAATTGGCCATGTCAGGGGAGCCGTGTCCATGATTAGGAGCCGATTGCCCCAGGTGTGGTGTTTACCTCAATTCCTACACTTTTGCGGATATACAAAAGCGAGGTAAGATCCATCTAGCAAGTGCCCAAGCTAGAGGAATGCAAAATCTGCATATGCTTGGATCCAATCATCTGACTGAGGGCTTACTAGGAGCATACATCGAACCTTAGTAGCATTCCATTCTGATGCCACACTACTCTCTATGAAAGGTATACCGAGCAAATTTTAGTTCTAAGGAACTAATTCCAAAAAGTACTAACCATCTTATTTTTTGTAACCCATATGATCCAAACACAGAAGTTGGGCATTGTATCGAGACGACTTGGATATACCTCTATTTTGGGGGCATTTTACATAAGAGCTTTTCCCTAATGTTGGATGGTATATTCACTCGAGTAGTCGAGTATTGGAATTTTCAGTTTCCGAAAGAATGAAGATGGTCCTTTAATGGTTAGAGGTCATTTTCTTAGAAGCTCTGCGATCCCATAGCTAATGTCTTGGGCTTGATTATGGGGTGTATCTTAATTTTTGTGTGTTCTTTGTCAACTGGCCCTCCTGTTAAACACGGACAAATAAATAAAACTATTGTGTGATTATTTCCGTGAGAGATTCCAACAAACGGAGCTACCTAATGGAAAAAAGGAGTGCTCTCATTTTCAAAGCCAAAAAAGTTGGACGGTCTGCATGAAAAACAAAAGAACATGAGGGCAGTCTGGCATTGTGAATAGAGAGAATTTCTTATTTTCCCTAGTTAAAACTTGACTTCCTTTCTTGGCCCTGAAAATTTTTCTTCCCTTTTTGGCAGTAAATCTTCGTTTGATTCCTTATATGGCCCTCCCGTCAACTCTGTTAGCTGTTGCCGTTGACCTTACTTTTCTTGGACTATAATACCCCTGCTTCAATTGCCACTGAAAAAAGAAGACCTAGGCCGGCAGGGGCCGACCTGTCCCTCCCAGTCGCTTCCTCTCGACGAAACGGAACTGGTGGTGGCAATGAGAATTACCGGTGGCGATTTGAAACCCCCGGGATTAGGGCTAAACAAATCCCAGAACTCCGTCTGACATAAGCTTAACCTTGAGCTCGAGAATATCCAGTGAAGAATCGGTAACACGGCAGTGACCCTACGACACAAAATTTATTACAGAAAGCTCATAACTGAGCGAAGAGCCAAAATATTACATGCAGAGGTCACTGACCACAAACATTAAACAACAGAAGGCAAATCATGCTATTAAGTATAGACAACTTAACAAATGGCCTAAGAGGCCTGAAGCATAACGATGACGTCCCAACCCATAGATTCCAGGCTGCCGGCCAGGAACCCCAAGCTACTCATCGGTGTCGATGTAGTACGAAACTCGTCTTTAGGTGAACACCTACTCTGCCAAAAGTATCAACAAAGCAAGGGTGAGTATAGGGTGTACTCCGCAAGACTTATGGTTGGTGGAGTTGTTTTGCATAAAGACATCTTTGTTTTGTAAGACAAGAGGGAGAAGAAGCTTGTCTAATCAGAATATTTTAAAAGGGGGTAAGAGAGCGACATCCTCAAAAAATTGATCATCATCTTTGATATCCACCAAATCATCTTCATCTGAACCCTATCTAGGATCACCACCTCGTACCCATGAGGAAGCATCCTTAAGCACACGTTGATCTACCAAGTTTTAAGATTAGGTTCATGTTCTCTATGATCTTAGAATCTGGTCACCAAGCGTTCATAACCGTGAACACGGCTTTTCGAAAAGATTTAACCCTGCAGGGGTGTACAGCTTTACCCACACGTACCAACCGACTCTTAATGCCAACGTTTTAGCCCTCTTCCTTGGAAGGCCGGCAGAGGGTGGTTGGCCACTACCTTTACATTGCTTTCGCCGAGACCATGAGTCACGCAATAAGGATGGTTCTGCAGTAACGGGTCAAGTCCCGAAGCCGGTCCTTAAATATGTGAGGCGAGGTTGGTTTACCGGGGGCTCCATCGACCCCAAGCAACCCGGTCCACGCTTCCCTACCTGTTATGATGCACCTCCTTCACCTCCTCATTTCGAAAACGTTTTCAATGCGTATGCCAAATGGAAAGCCCGAACTATGTGACTCATGGAATCTACTAGACAAGTTAATCAGGCGAGGGGTTCCCAAGCCCCGTGTGGTTGTACGCTCATCTCGGTTCCAAAGGCAAGAACTTGGTTCCTAGTGGTGGCGAGCATGGGACTAGAAAAACCACATCCCACCGTGGCCTCCCATACAAGCCTTAGCAAGTTTAACTTATATCACCTCTGATATCATCTCATCACGATATCCTGTCATACTAGATTATCTGCATCTGATACATCATCTGGATGAACCAGCACTAACAGCTATGCATGGCTAAGCAGGACTCAGATATAAGCTCTAGCAATGCACACAAGCCAAACCTAGTTATGCTAGGGGCGGTGGATTAGGTAATATAAGCTCAAGGGAGTAATGCAACAGATAGGATACTATATCTATCGATAAAATACCATAGTAGAATCGTATGCATAATGGCAGGAATTGAAATACTTTCGAAATCATAGGATTATATCACGGTGGGGCTATGCTTGCCTTTGCATGTTGATAACCAGAATGCAGAGCTTCGGACATCTGGTACTTGACTTGGTTATAGTTGGTCAAGTATTGTTCATCGATCTTTGTTGGTCTTGATCTTGGTCTTCGATCTTGATCTCGATATCGATTCTATCGGGAAGAACCAAACACCAAAAAGAGAGGGGAAACAATCAACACATGGCATTGATGCAATGCTCAAGCAAGGATGATGATATGACAAGTTAATTTGTATTGAATTGAAACCCTAAAACATGCTCGACAATTTAATCGGTGTTCCGAGGGGCACAAACCCTAACTCGGAGAAACTCCGAATGTATATGAGAGGGGTTGGTTTGTTCTTCTAATTAAACTTGGCTTGAAAGTTGATTAACAATGCATGATTATAGGTTAAATAGATAGTTCTCATTTTTCTGAACATTTTGATATATTACACTTATTTTTTTGACTTATAAATAATTAGTTATTGAATTTATAAGTTTAAACCATTTTTTGGAATTAGTTAAATCATTTGAAATTGGATAAATGCGTCAGCATGACACAAAGCTAACGTCAGCACAGGGTCTGGGTCATTTTTCACAGGGGCAAAGCCTAGCCAGAGAGGCTGACCTGTGGGCCAGAGGCCACATAGGCACCACGTGGACTCCACGCAGGAGCCACATCGGCTCCACATGGGCTCACCGGGGAACACGCACAGGCGGTGTACGGCGACGGTGCTAGGGAGAGAACTAGGGCGCGCGAGCGTGTGCGTTTGATTTAGCATGGTGAGGCGGACCAAAAAGTGGCGGCGCCGCTCTAGTTGGGTCATCGGAGCTTCACCGGCAACCACGTCCAGCGGCAGCGCACGACACAGAGCAACATAGGAAGGGAGGAGGGGTCCAGGAGGACGAGAATCTCACCAAGAACACGACTATGGGGTCGTTGGCGCGAGGGGAGGTTAGACGGCGTTGGAAACGTCGACGAAAGCGGCGGCCGGAGCTCGGGAAGGCGGAGACCATGGGCTCGATTTCGACTGCCCGTAGTCGATTCCTTCTGGGAGTTTGATGAGGGGAGCACGGGGGTTCTCGTGGGCGTCTCGGCATGGCTTGGGGAGGCATCAATCATCGGTGGCGAACGGCGTCTGGCCAGGCTAGGGTTTTGGGTTTGTAGAACCAAAGAGAGGGAGGTCGCTGGGAGGGGAAAAGAAGATGAGGTCAAAGCAGGGCACCTCGGTAACCTTATCTCCTCTCCGGGAAGCGGTGGGCGGCGGCGAGCATCGCGACATCGACGAACGATAGCGGCGGCACCATAGAGCTGCTTCACGTGGGGAGGAAGACGACAGATAGGAAGGACGAAGGGGTATCTGGGCCTGGGTCGAGCTAGGCTGTGGCTGGGCCGGCTGCTAGTGCGTGTGGGCGGCAGAGAGAGGGGAGAGGGAATTGGTCTACGACCCAGATAGGCTAGGAATGTTTTTTTAATTTCCTGCAACCTTTTTCTTTTTAGTTTTTCTGTTTTTTTCTCTTTTGTAATTTTATTTTCAAATATGTTTTGTATCATTCAAAAATACCAGAGACTTTATAAAATACTTGAAATAATGTGGGCCCTTTTAGTCCATTTGGGCTCCATAAATTTTGGTAGTTCTCAAATTATCAAAACCATTTGAATGCTTTTAGGGAGAGAGGGAAATATTAGGTTTTAGGGTTTTGCTTTATTTCCTTCAATGCATAATTTAAAGCATGATGCTCATGATGCACAAACAAACCCTAAATAATGTTTATCTAAAACTGGGGTGTTACAGCTCTATCCCCCTTACGAAAATCTCGACCCGAGATTCCAAAGGTAGGAAAAGTGTAGGGAGAGAAAGAAACAAGTCCTATCTAAAGATAAGAGGGAAACACACTAAACAACACACAAAGTATCTCATTGTCAACTCATGGATGGAGTGTTTAGAAACAACTCTGAGATGACAAACATGAAATACGTCAAGGTAACGGAGGAACAAGAGGAGAAGGTTTCAAGTTGTTAGATAGATGGTATTCATAAGGATTGAGACCATGGAACCTCAGAAGAGATTAAGCTTTTGATAAAGAGAGCTTACATGTAACACCCTCTCCTGATAAGGCTGAGTTCATGTGTATAGTGCCAATCCCTGGATCGGTTCACTGGCACACACAGTACAAAATGATACCAAATATAACTGTGCATCATAAATACAACGAATATGATCCAAAATTTACATTATTTATTCAAGTACACAGCGGAAAACGAATACAAGGTAGATCTCCATCCTTCAAATGTGCCACAGGCTAATAATTGTTGAGTGGAGTCTCGCGACCTATGAACGATCACTCAGATACGATATAACCTGCAACATGAAACGTTGCAGCCACGAATGGTCAATACATTGAATGTACGGCAAGTAGGCTAAAGTGGTTAACAACAGATCTATCAACTACATGCTTATTTGGCCAAGTGGAGTTCAGGCTCATTTGCATAAAGCAACAGTTTTATCCTAATATTTGTAACAAAGTAGTTTTCCAATACGATAAATAGGACACTCTGGTTCACTCCCAGGTGCTCCTACCCAATTATGTTCACCCAACAAGTTTTAAGTAATTAAGAAATAAGGATGAGTGAGAAATATCATAACATCAGTATCAGGTCGCTCAAATTGTCCATAACCGGGGACACGGCTAAGCACTTAGTTTATACACCCTACAGGGGTTTGTACAATTTAACCATGTGACTTGGCCAGCCCAGCTCGTACCACCACTCTCATATTGGGTGATGATAGGGAGAAGTCCAAAAAGGAACCGTTCGGGAAGTAGCTCCCCAAACCCGACACGCACCGGTCCAACCTACACTATCTACAGCTCTGGATACGTGGGTTCGAGTTACCACAACCTACTGAGTCCAACCAACCGCCCATTCCATTATTGGCACATGGTTGCACACGAAAGCTACCAAACAAAGAAGCCAATCCTTTCTCAGTGTCCTGGGCAGCATTCCCCACCATAATCCACACTCGATGACCCAATCAATGCCATTCCGCCTAGGTGGTTCATTAAAATCATGTTGGTTTGTCATTTAACAAAATAAAATACTTTCAAAACAAATAACTTTTAATGGTATGATTCTCTTCCTCGTCTAAATAGCATACCTAAGCAATCTACCAATACGATGGCTCATAAACAAGGAATACTAGGGAATAATATGGGACATAGCATAGCATATACACATCAATTCCTACATATGCAATTCTACAAAAACATCTATAATGCATAGGAAAACAGTAGGACGTTTATGACCAAGATAGCACCACTTGCCTTTGTTGTAGATGTACTCGATTAGATAATCCTCACAATCCTCATAGATATAATGGTTGCACTCGTCATAACCACAATACTTGCAATCATAGTAGTTGCAATCACACACGTTGCACTCCTCGCAATCTATCGATCAAACAATTGCATACAACATAAACAATAGCACATAAAGATCAAACAAATGCATGCATGACAATTTAATACGTCACAATGGTTGTTACTTTAGTTCTCTAAACAATATTGAAGTATATGATGCATGCAAGAGGCCAATTAATGCAATGGAGTACTTGTTATTAATAATTACTTGTCAATGTAGGGTTTTTAATAGTTCTGTTGTAACGCCTATTCTAACTGTCGAATTAAATTTGTTTCTTGGGTTTACTGGATAGAGGACGTTAATACGAACCAGTAGGCATTGGATTCACCCTAATCGGAGTTATAGATCTTTTTGTATGATTTAAATAGTGTTTAATGGGTTTAAAATGATTCATATAGTTTCTGTCTCCTAAAAATCAAACTAAAATTATGTCTGTAATTTCCACGGAATTGTGAATCCAGGGACATATTATTTGCAATTTTCTGAATAGTATTTATTTTCTTATGAATTTATTACTCTAAATAGGCCATTAAACCATTTAAATCTTCACGGCAAAACCTTACAGTCAAAGGCTGAACTAATTGCATATTGATGATCCACATGGAACCAGCTTTCCATCGGTATATCATTTATATTTTTGTGACAAGCAATTATTTTACTATGAATTTAATGATTTATAAATCCATTAAAACTAATTAAATTTCTACGGGTTAAATAATCTGCAAAAGCTAGATCCAACAAAATATTATTAATCTACATTATAGTAGCTTCAATTTGATATATTGTTCATATTTTTCGGAGTTACAGATAATTTCCTATGAATTTATTAACCTAAAAGACCATTAAATTAATTAAATTACTGCAGTAACCATGTACAGTAAAAGTTAGATCCAATTTGATATTAATATTCTACGCAATTTTCTGAATCCATTGATATATTATTTTCTATTTTTGGATCTATGAATCTTTTTATATGATTTTTGCAAGTTTACACAATTTTCTGCAAATTAAATTCAATTTCAAAACTACAGGGAATATTCCCTGGTAATATTCTATGCTGACTCGGACTGTAAGATCCCTCCTTTGTAAAAGAAAAGGATCCCTGTGATTGCAATGCTAGTCCCTGGATCATTGCTAGCATCCACAGTTTAAGATGAAGTACACAGATACAAAGGTCATTTATTACATCCATTCCAGAGATAAAACATAGTCTTTTACAACTCATGGCCACAGGCCTAATACAAGAGTTTTTGGAATAAGTAAATAAACATAAGTCTTCATCTTCATGTGCCACAGGCAAGCATGTTGAGTGTAGACTCATGACACCTAATCATCATCGGAGTAACCTGCAACATCACAAGTTACAGCCACAGTGGGTCAATACTTTGGAATAGTATTGGCAAGTGATACCTTAGTAAATTTTAAGTGGACTAAATTACTATATGCATTTTGGCTAAGTGTAGCTTGGCTTGCTTTGCTTGAAAATAGGTTTTTCCTATTAGTTGAAATCACTAAGTTTTCTTTGTCAAAACTTTCCCAAGAAACCACCAATAGACATTGGGGTCCTTCACCCTTGTTCACCCACAAGTTTTACTTAGAAGTTGGAGTGATGAGATTCTTGTAGCTTCCATGTCTTGATGCTCAAGTTGTCCATTGCCATGGACTTGGCTAAGTACTTAGATTTTTCCATCTGCAGAGGTTGTACACTTTCCCCACCAGACTTGGTTTCCCAAGACAGGACCTTTCAGAAGCCTTTCCTTAGTCAAATGGACGCGTTCCAACCTATCATCCCACTACCACCAACTGTCCAAAAGACTAAGTTCTAGCAACCTATATGATCAAGGCAGAGCCCATATTGCCAAGTGGTTGCACTGTAAGCTTTCTCAACACTTGGCCTCCAAATCCCTTTGTGCCTGGGTGGCATACCGCAAGTGAGATACACAAGCCAAATCCATGGCCTTGTGTAACCACTCAACCAAAAACCACCATTCAAGTCCCATTCCACCCAGGAAGTTCATTGTCTTAGTTGTTTTATTAAGAAAAGCATGAGTCCCAAAGGACTTAGAATTATTTCATCATAGTATGTACTTACTTTACCAACCCTTGTTTTCTACTAGCTAGGCTAAGCATGGCATAGTAACTTAACTTAGGAAAATTCCCTAACAATTCTACACTACATAGGATTTCCCAACATAGCATTTGGTAAAAGTAGCATGCAAGACTTAGCAAAATAATTCTAATGCTTATTCAAAATAAAGGGTGGAAATATCATGAAGTATCACTTGCCTTGGTAATGGGGAGAGTGGCACTCTTCACAATCACAATCACTAGCAAAATCTACACAAGAATTTTGTAGCACACAATTACAAACAATTTCATATACAAGCAGAAATATGAATGCATGCATGCAAGAAAATGCTAAGTGATGATTTTTGAAAACTCTACCAAGCAAGTGCATGAAACAGAAACATAACCAAGCCAAAAGTTTGCTAACCAAACTTATTTAGCCCTAAAACAATTTGCTAAACAAAAACTATGCCCAAAATGGACCTAAACATGTTTCTGCATACAAAGTCATTTTAACAGATACTATTTGTTAAACACATTGCAGATTCAGAAAGGCCTTGATTCACTGATTCCAACAGTATAAAATTTGCAAAAATCAAACATGGAAATCAAAAGTTATAGCCATTTGAAAATTGGATCTAAATCTGATTTGAATTCTGTTTTTGATTTAAACTCTAGCCACGCGTCGTGTTTCTATTGGCGCGTACCGGTTCGGCCGGATCGAGCTCTGCGGGCCGTAGGATCTAAGTAAAACACACGGTCCAGATCTAGCATAACGATTCGATTAGTGATTCTATCGTAAGCATTGGATCTAGATCCAACGACGCTCGAGCATGCGACCATGTCCTGGCGGCGCGCGGCGTCAGCGAGCGGCGGAGCGCTCAGTCAGTGGCGGCGCTGGCGTTCTAGGACGTGTGCGAGAGGGAGAAGGGTCGTACCAGATTCGCGGTGGCGTGCTGAAGCTCGACGTGGTGTTGGTTTGCGAAGGGGCGCGCGGGAACGGTCTCTGGAGCTCGTCAGAGTTGCGGGCGGCGTCGGTCGCTTGCAGACGCGGTCACTGGCGAGGTTTGGCGTCGCCCTAGCACGAACCAGAGGCATCAGGAGTTGCGCAAGACGCAGGCGAACAAACTCGTGTGCAGGAGGGGGCAAGGGGCGCTCGGGTTTTACCTTAATTGGTCGCCGGAGTCAGGCGGCGGCGCAGGTGGTTTCGATCATGGACGGAGACGACAACCTGGGTCACGAGCAGGCAAAAGGAAGGCGTCAGCGTATGCGCAAGATCAAGCTGGGCATCCTCGTTTGAATCAGAGAGAGGGAGCGGTCGAGGCTCAACGGAATCGGTCGCCGGAGTCGTCGGTACAGCGGGGCTTCGAGAGCTAATGCGCGCAGCCTAGTGGCGGAGTGAGCGAGGAGAGTGGGGGAAAATGTTCACGGTGCAGAGGGGATTAAATAGGCCCAGGCGCGACAGGAAACGCCTAGGGCATAATGGCTAATTACGCCGCGCCATTACCGTCCTTGACAGCAGTGGCGACGTGGTCGCGGGCGCGGTTTGGGGAAGACGAGGGCGACGTGGAGAGGGCCCGCTCGTCAGCGAAGCACGCGAAGGGAAGGTGGGGTCTGGTGGTCAGTGGCTGTGTGGGTGCGCTGGCGCGTGCGAGAGAGAAAGAAATGGCCCGGGTGGGCTAGCTGGGCCTGTTCTGAAGCTGGGCTGGAATGGCAACGCTCGGCCTTTTCTATTTGTTTGCTTCTTTTCTTTTTCTGATTCGATTTTCTGAATTGATTTTCAAATGAATTCTAGTTCCATTTGAATTCAAATTTTCTTGAGATTTTTGTAGTGAGCAATAGTCTCAAATATAGGCATAAGGTCAAGTGGTTGCTTTGCAAAGGCTTGGTCAAGCTTGGGGATCAAAATATCAGAGACTTGGCACTTGGTTTGCAAAATTTGAAAAAAAATAGTTTTTGAACCTATTTCCCAATTTGAAAAACTTGGTTTAAATTCTACACTTAAACCTATCTTCAAAGAAAGCAACAAACTTGGTTCATACACAATCAAACTTTCAAATGGGAATACCCATTTGATTTAAATCTGTTCACATAAAATCATAGCACTTTGTGCTACTGTTTTCTAAAATGAGTTTGAAATTGTTCTCAAATCTATATGCATGCATGAATGATATGCAAACTTTGAAATTATGATTTTAGGGATGTTACAAATCTAACCCCCTTAAGGTGAATCTCGCCCTCGAGATTCGGATTGGCTAGCAAATAGGTGAGGGTGGTCTTTCCGAAGATCATCTTCTCTTTCCCATGTTGCTTCCTCTTCGGAATGATGATTCCATTGCACTTTGCAAAACCTGATAGTCTTTGTCCTTGTGACTCTTTCTGCAGTCTCAAGGATCTTGATAGGCTTTTCCTCATAAGTGAGATCACTTTCTAGTTGAACTTCTTCCAAAGGTATGGTATCCTTCAAAGAAGTTTCTTCCATTTCTGGGTGACATTTCTTAAGCTGACTCACATGAAACACATTATGGACTGCTGATAGAGATGCTGGCAGTTCAATTTCATAAGCAACTTCTCCTTTGCGACTCAGAATCTTGAATGGCCCAACATATCTTGGTGCCAACTTTCCTTTGAATCCGAATCTTTTCACTCCACAGAGTGGTGATACTCTAAGATAGGCTCTATCACCAACTTCGTAGGTGACTTCTCTACGCTTAGGATCTGCGTAGCTTTTCTGTCGGGACTGTGCTATCTTCAACCTGTCCTTAACCAATTTGACCTTCTCTTCGGCTTCTTTGATAAGATCTGGCCCAAATAAACTTCTTTCTCCCACACCATTCCATAACAAAGGGGTGGTACATTTTCTTCCGTAGAGAAACTCAAACGGTGCCATCTCAATGCTGGCTTGATAGCTGTTGTTGTAAGAAAATTCTGCGTAAGGCAAACTTTCATCCCAACTTTCTCCATAGTCTAGGGCACATGCCCTCAACATGTCTTCCAGAATTTGATTAGTCCTTTCTGTTTGTCCATCGGTTTGAGGATGAAAAGCAGTACTGAATTCCAACCTCGTTCCCAATGACTCATGTAGCTGTCCCCAAAAATGGGAAGTGAATTGGGTTCCCCTATCGGACACAATACTCTTAGGCACACCGTGAAGGCATACAATTCTACTCATGTAAATTTTGGCTAACTTGGCACTTGTATAGGTTGTCTTCACGGGTATAAAATGAGCCACTTTAGTTAGGCGATCCACTACTACCCATATGGAATCATATCCTGATCTGGTCCTTGGCAATCCGGTGATGAAGTCCATACCAATTTTGTCCCATTTCTAATCAGGAATAGGTAGTGGTTGAAGCAAACCTGCTGGTTTCTGATGCTCCGCTTTTACTCTACTACACACATCACACAAAGCAATATGCTCGGCGATGTCCCTCTTGAGATTGTTCCACCAAAATCTTTCTTTCATGTCCATGTACATTTTGGTGTTACCCGGGTGAATGGAATACGGAGAGTTGTGCGCTTCTTGCAAAATCAGTTTCCGTAACTCCGGATCTTGTGGAACACAGATACGTTTCCCATGCCATAAAGTACCATGTTCGTCTTCATGGAAATTTTTAGCTTTCCCTTGGCCAATATTTTCCTTAATCCTTTCAATTTCCTTATCGGTCTTCTGAGCTTCTCGGATCTTGTCCAACAAAGTGGGTTGAACATCCAAAGACATAAGATGTCCTTCAGGTACGATTTCCAATCGGAGTTCTTTGAATTGATTACACAAATCATCTGGCAATTCACCTTTAGTAAGGCCATTTACAAACACCTTACGACTTAGAGCATCAGCTACAACATTTGCTTTACCGGGATGGTATTGCAAACTTAAGTCGTAATCCTTGATAAGCTCTAACCATCTTCTTTGTCTCATATTGATTTCCTTTTGGGTAAAGATATACTTTAAACTTTTGTGGTCCGTGAACACTTCACAACGTTTTCCCAAAAGGTAATGTCTCCATGTTTTGAGTGCATGGACGACAGAGGCTAACTCTAAATCATGAGTAGGGTAGTTTACTTCATGAGTTTTGAGTTGTCTCGAGGCATAGGCCACAACTTTACCGTCTTGCATAAGTACGGCACCCAAACCTTGATGAGACGCATCACAATATACTTGGAAATCCTTTTCCAAATCCGGCAGACATAGAACCGGTGCTGTCACAAGTCTCTTCTTTAATTCTTGAAAGCTGACTTCACAACCTTCAGACCAAGCAAATTTCTTGTCCTTCTTTAACAATTCAGTCATTGGCTTAGCAACCTTTGAGAAATTTTCAATGAACCTTCTGTAGTAACCTGCTAAGCCAAGGAAACTGCGTACTTCTTTCACGTTCTTGGGAGATTCCCATTCTGTCACAGCTGAAACTTTAGCAGGATCAACTGCCACACCATCCTTTGTCATAACATGACCAAGAAAACCAACTTCCTCTAACCAAAACTCACACTTGCTGAATTTGGCATAAAGTTTATGCTCTCTTAACTTTTCAAGTATCAAACGCAAGTGTCCTTCATGCTCTTCCTTGCTCTTGGAGTAGACTAAGATGTCATCGATGAAAACGACAACAAACTTGTCAAGGAATTCCATGAACACCTTGTTCATCATATTCATGAAGTATGCTGGAGCATTGGTTAAGCCAAAAGGCATCACGTATACTCATACAATCCATACCTTGTGGTGAATGTTGTTTTAGGTATGTCTTGCTCTCTTATCTTAAGTTGAAAATAGCCTGACCGGAGATCAATCTTTGAGAACACACATGCTCCCTCTAGCTGATCAAACAAGTCATTGATTCTAGGCAAAGGATATTTGTTCTTGATAGTTACCTCATTGAGTGAACGGTAATCTATGCATAACCTTTGGCTTCTATCTTTCTTCTCCACGAACAATACTGGGGCTCCCCAAGATGAAGAACTTGGTTGGATAAATCCTTTCTGCAACTGTTCTCCTAGTTGCTTCTTGAGCTCTTTCAGTTCATCAACTGACATTTTGTATGGTCTCTTGGCTATTGGTCCCGATCCTGGTACCAAATCTATCAGAAATTCCACATCTCTATCTGGTGGCATTCCTGGCAACTCTTCCGGAAACACATCCGGATACTCACACACAATTGGCACACTGTCCATGCTAACCCCCTTAAGAGAATTTAGCATACTCTTCTTTGCTCCAAAGCTGGTCTTGAATCTGATCCTTTTATTATCCGGAGTCGTGAGTGAGACAGTATGGCTGGCACAATCTATCACTCCCTTGTACTTAGTCATCCAGTCCATTCCCAGAATGACATCCAACCCTTGGGAGTTTAATATTATCAAGTTAACGGGAAACTTATACTTCCCGAATTCTATGACTAGGTCATGGCATCCTGAATTCACTATCATTTCTCCACCAGGAGAACTTACTTTTATAGGACACCCAATAGTTTCTACCGGTAGTTCATTTCTTTCAACAAATGCTCTTGATATGAATGAATGAGATGCACCAGTATCAAAGAGTACAAATGCTGGAATGGAATTGAGTCTGAACTTACCAGCAACAGCGTCAGGTTCCTCATAGACTTCCTCCACATTAATGTGGTTCACCTGACCTTTCTGGAAAGGATTGGGCTTGACAGGTCCTTCAACTTTCTTTTCGGGGCACTCATTTGCATAGTGTCCCATCTTCTTGCATTTGAAGCACTCTACCTTACTGATGTCCCTTTTTGCAGGCTGACTCCCACTTCCACTACCATTCCCACTGTGGTGGCTCTTATGTCCACTCTTGTGGTTCTTGTACTTGTCATTGTCATGACTGCGGTGATGCTTGTTGTCATGACGGTTGTGGTTGTGGTGTTTGTTGAATTTCCCATGCTTATGGGATCCTGAGCTTCCACTGTCATCATAGTGAGATCGTTTGTGAGACGATCCCGAGCTGTGCTTGTCGGAGTGTTTCCTCTTCCTACTCTCGACTTGCTTCATCTTATTCTCCAAAATAGCAGCCTTGTCACACAGAGACTGATAAGTTGGAACATATGCCACAGACAACTGCAGATTCAGCTCATCGTTCAAGCCTTCCAGAAACTTCTCCTTTCTTTTGGCATCTGTGTCAACCTCATCCGGTGCATAACGCGCCAGATTGTTGAACTCTTCTATACATTCAGCCACGCTGCGGTGGCGCTGCTTCAGGTTGTGAAACTCCTTCTTTTTCAGACTCATCATTCCTGATGAGATATGAGCAGTGCGAAAGCCATCTTCAAAGATAGCCCAAGTCACCTCATCTAAAGGAGTGGTGATTTGGAAGTTGTCCCACCATGTGGCGGCTGGCCCTTCCAACAGATGTGCTGCGAACCTGACCTTTTCAGCATCCGTGCAGCACACGGTCACTAAGTCCTTGTTCACAGAACGTAGCCAATCATTGGCCACCATGGGATCAGTTGTTCCCGAAAACTTAGCTGGCCTCAAACGCAGAAATCTGGTGAGCATATCAAAACCCGGAGGGTTGTTGTTGTTATTGGGGTTGTTGTTGTTATTCTGGTTTTGGATGAATGTTGTCATCATCTGCATAAGCTGTGTTTGAGCATTCATCATCTGTTGCATTTCTGGACTGATGTTGTTGGGGTTGGGGTTTGCACGACGGGGAGGCATCTGTGGTTTGTTCAAATAGAGATAAGAATGAGATACCCATAGATGTTTTATGCACAATACATCACAAGCAAACACAAAGCATGCAACACCGATAAAAGTTCTACAACTAGATAATAAGTTCTCGAAATAAAACACACAAGTGGCAAGCCATCCACATGTCGGATGGTCCAATAATAAGTTCACAAATAACAAGTACGATAATGAAAGATAAACGAGTAGTCAAGTCTACTCATCAGCATCAATCTCCTCCTCGACAAAAGTAAGACCTGCGTTCTCCATCACGGTCTTGTTCTCCTCAATAGTAGTGGTCAAGGAATCGATCTTGGCCTTGAGAGCCCTCTTCTGGGAGCGAAGCCTCTCGATCACCATTTGCTGCTGCTCTAGCTCGAAATCCTTGGACTTTAGTTCTTCAGTCATGTCCCGGATCTTCTTGTTCCTATCCTGGACGCGTTTCTCCTGACTCTTGAACTTATGGTCCTGGGCCTCGAACTTCGTCTCCATTTCCTTGACTATCTCGTCCTGCTGTGCGAAAAGCTTGTCCTTCTCGCGAAGCTGCACCTGGAGCTCGTCATTGCTGAGCATGACGTTGGTCCTGTCCGTGTCCACGTGCCTGATGAGAGACTCTAAGTCCTGGAGATAGAGACATATCGGCTCTGCTGCGTCCCTCGAGTCGTCCTTAAAGTCGATGGACTCTCCATCATCATCACGTCTTCCGAAGACGTGGAAGTGAGTGCCCCTAACCTGTCGGGAGTGATGGCCTAACAGACGTCCTATCAGGTCCTGCATGACGACCTCCATGCCTCTCTCCCTGTCATCGTGCATAAGCTTGAAGACGATGGCCTCCGTAGTAGGCTCTGTCTGGCGTCCGGGCTGGTTCACCTTGAAGCCCTAGAGGTCCTTCCTCTCGAACTTGGTGAGTGGATGCACCATGATGGTGGGGAGAGGGAGATCGAGCAAAGTGGTAAGCTCAACGATACGAGGACCGAAACGGGTAATCTGGAACTCCTCAACAGTGCTGATGGTAATAGGCATCTATTTATAAGATAGAAAAGTTAGAACAACACTATTTAAGATAAACAAAGACAAACATCACATACACATCCTTGGAACACAAAATCACACAAGTCATGCATACATGAATCCATTACATCAATCAAGGTCCAAACTTATTTAAGGTATCATTTTGGAAAATAAGGTGATAGGTGGTGGTCCAACTAACGAAATGTTTACAACCCTATCTCACTGGATCTGTTGGCTAACACAATATTCCTAGAGGCAATCCACCTATCTTGTTCACATGATTCCATCACTAAGTCTATAATATCTCCCCTTAAGGTTTGGTTGGTGGCTTCCAACTCTTGGGTAAGCTCCTTCTCTTTCTCTAAGTCTTTTTGGAGGTTGAGCATTCTGCACTTGACTCTAGCACTTAGTTCTTTGATAGTCCTCCAAGCTGCTTCTCTTGCTGACTCAAAGAATGTGGTGTGCATCACAGTGTTGGTGTACATGCAGAATCCTCTTTCATTGTGGTTGTCTTCCTTGTTTTTGTACAAGTGAAGTTGCACCCACCAATACTCCACTCCTTCATCCATCACTGGGAAGCCTTTGTAAACAGCTGCACCACGTGCTTCCATTGCCACCATGAGGTCCTTGAGAATTTTGGGAAACTTAGTTTCACACTCCAAGGTCATGGTCATGAGTGGTCCTTTCTTCACGGCTTCGTTGATGGAGTTCATCTACAAATAGAGGTGAGAATGAGAAGATTAGAAAAGTTTTACGAGAAGAATAGACAAGTGTAGAAGTAGTTGAAACTTTTTCCTTAGTGGTTTTCCAATCCTAGGGGTCATAATCCTACAAGCAACACAGTGCTCTGATACCATCTGTAAGATCCCTCCTTTGTAAAAGAAAAGGATCCCTGTGATTGCAATGCTAGTCCCTGGATCATTGCTAGCATCCACAGTTTAAGATGAAGTACACAGATACAAAGGTCATTTATTACATCCATTCCAGAGATAAAACATAGTCTTTTACAACTCATGGCCACAGGCCTAATACAAGAGTTTTTGGAATAAGTAAATAAACATAAGTCTTCATCTTCATGTGCCACAGGCAAGCATGTTGAGTGTAGACTCATGACACCTAATCATCATCGGAGTAACCTGCAACATCACAAGTTACAGCCACAGTGGGTCAATACTTTGGAATAGTATTGGCAAGTGATACCTTAGTAAATTTTAAGTGGACTAAATTACTATATGCATTTTGGCTAAGTGTAGCTTGGCTTGCTTTGCTTGAAAATAGGTTTTTCCTATTAGTTGAAATCACTAAGTTTTCTTTGTCAAAACTTTCCCAAGAAACCACCAATAGACATTGGGGTCCTTCACCCTTGTTCACCCACAAGTTTTACTTAGAAGTTGGAGTGATGAGATTCTTGTAGCTTCCATGTCTTGATGCTCAAGTTGTCCATTGCCATGGACTTGGCTAAGTACTTAGATTTTTCCATCTGCAGAGGTTGTACACTTTCCCCACCAGACTTGGTTTCCCAAGACAGGACCTTTCAGAAGCCTTTCCTTAGTCAAATGGACGCGTTCCAACCTATCATCCCACTACCACCAACTGTCCAAAAGACTAAGTTCTAGCAACCTATATGATCAAGGCAGAGCCCATATTGCCAAGTGGTTGCACTGTAAGCTTTCTCAACACTTGGCCTCCAAATCCCTTTGTGCTTGGGTGGCATACCGCAAGTGAGATACACAAGCCAAATCCATGGCCTTGTGTAACCACTCAACCAAAAACCACCATTCAAGTCCCATTCCACCCAGGAAGTTCATTGTCTTAGTTGTTTTATTAAGAAAAGCATGAGTCCCAAAGGACTTAGAATTATTTCATCATAGTATGTACTTACTTTACCAACCCTTGTTTTCTACTAGCTAGGCTAAGCATGGCATAGTAACTTAACTTAGGAAAATTCCCTAACAATTCTACACTACATAGGATTTCCCAACATAGCATTTGGTAAAAGTAGCATGCAAGACTTAGCAAAATAATTCTAATGCTTATTCAAAATAAAGGGTGGAAATATCATGAAGTATCACTTGCCTTGGTAATGGGGAGAGTGGCACTCTTCACAATCACAGTCACTAGCAAAATCTACACAAGAATTTTGTAGCACACAATTACAAACAATTTCATATACAAGCAGAAATATGAATGCATGCATGCAAGAAAATGCTAAGTGATGATTTTTGAAAACTCTACCAAGCAAGTGCATGAAACAGAAACATAACCAAGCCAAAAGTTTGCTAACCAAACTTATTTAGCCCTAAAACAATTTGCTAAACAAAAACTATGCCCAAAATGGACCTAAACATGTTTCTGCATACAAAGTCATTTTAACAGATACTATTTGTTAAACACATTGCAGATTCAGAAAGGCCTTGATTCACTGATTCCAACGGTATAAAATTTGCAAAAATCTAACGTGGAAATCAAAAGTTATAGCCATTTGAAAATTGGATCTAAATCTGATTTGAATTCTGTTTTTGATTTAAACTCTAGCCACGCGTCGTGTTTCTATTGGCGCGTACCGGTTCGGCCGGATCGAGCTCTGCGGGCCGTAGGATCTAAGTAAAACACACGGTCCAGATCTAGCATAACGGTTCGATTAGTGATTCTATCGTAAGCGTTGGATCTAGATCCAACGGCGCTCGAGCATGCGACCATGTCCTGGCGGCACGCGGCGGCAGCGAGCGGCGGAGCGCTCAGTCAGTGGCGGCGCTGGCGTTCTAGGTCGTGCGCGAGAGGGAGAAGGGTCGTACCAGATTCGCGGTGGCGTGCTGAAGCTCGACGTGGTGTTGGTTTGCGAAGGGGCGCGCGGGAACGGTCTCTGGAGCTCGTCGGAGTTGCGGGCGGCGTCGGTCGCTTGCAGACGCGGTCATTGGCGAGGTTTGGCGTCGCCCTAGCACGAACCAGAGGCATCAGGAGTTGCGCAAGACGCAGGCGAACAAACTCGTGTGCAGGAGGGGGCAAGGGGCGCTCGGGTTTTACCTTAATTGGTCGCCGGAGTCAGGCGGCGGCGCAGGTGGTTTCGGTCGTGGACGGAGACGACAACCTGGGTCACGAGCAGGCAAAAGGAAGGCGTCAGCGTATGCGCAAGATCAAGCTGGGCATCCTCGTTTAAACTAGAGAGAGGGGGCGGTCGAGGCTCACCGGAATCGGTCGCCGGAGTCGTCGGTACAGCGGGGCTTCGAGAGCTAATGCGCGCAGCCTGGTGGCGGAGTGAGCGAGGAGAGTGGGGGAAAATGTTCGCGGTGCAGAGGGGATTAAATAGGCCCAGGCGCGACAGGAAACACCTGCGGCATAATGGCTAATTACGCCGCGCCATTACCGGCCTTGACAGCAGCGGCGACGTGGTCGCGGGCGCGGTTTGGGGAAGACGAGGGCGATGTGGAGAGGGCCCGCTCGTCAGCGAAGCGCGCGAAGGGAAGGTGGGGTCTGGCGGTCAGTGGCTGTGTGGGTGCGCTGGCGCGTGCGAGAGAGAAAGAAATGGCCCGGGTGGGCTAGCTGGGCCTGTTCTGAAGCTGGGCTGGAATGGCAGCGCTCGGCCTTTTCTATTTGTTTGCTTCTTTTCTTTTTCTGATTCGATTTTCTGAATTGATTTTCAAATGAATTCTAGTTCCATTTGAATTCAAATTTTCTTGAGATTTTTGTAGTGAGCAATAGTCTCAAATATAGGCATAAGGTTAAGTGGTTGCTTTGCAAAGGCTTGGTCAAGCTTGGGGATCAAAATATCAGAGACTTGGCACTTGGTTTGCAAAATTTGAAAAAAATAGTTTTTGAACCTATTTCCCAATTTGAAAAACTTGGTTTAAATTCTACACTTAAACCTATCTTCAAAGAAAGCAACAAACTTGGTTTATACACAATCAAACTTTCAAATGGGAATACCCATTTGATTTAAATCTGTTCACATAAAATCATAGCACTTTGTGCTACTGTTTTCTAAAATGAGTTTGAAATTGTTCTCAAATCTATATGCATGCATGAATGATATGCAAACTTTGAAATTATGATTTTAGGGATGTTACAGGGATGCAGGGCTGACCTGGCGTTGACACGTGGCGAGATCCGTTGGCTCGTACCCCTTCGTGGAATCGATCTAATCCTGGCCGTTGGGATGAGATCCAGTGGTTAGGAGAGGAGATTGACCCGATTTTGGCTCAGAATAGACAAGAAATAGATCTGTGTTAGAGAGACAAATCCGTAGGTCAAATTGAAAAACTTAGAACATGAAAGTTGTGGGGAATCATTATTCCTACCTTCTCACCAAAGGAATTTGGATTTGAAGAAATGAGCGCGAGTACATCTTGGATTTACACCGTCTGATCTGAAATATTGTGATGCGAAATTCTCCGGCTGTGGTGGATGAAAAGAGGTGAGGTTTGTCAGGATTGAAAGATTTCGACGAGTTCTACAACTTTCGTTTTTTGACCGAAGGCAAACGATGAAGTCTAGATGGGTTAAAAAGCGAAATAAAATTCGGGCATGTGTAGATTCAGGATTTCGAGGAGAGAAACTCGTAAACTTGTGGCTCCACGAGTTTATATGGAGATTTAGGATGGTGTAGAGATACGCCTTGGAGTAGGGAACAAGTAGAAACAAACGGAAGTCGATTCGGAGTTGTAGATAAAAAGTTATGAGAGTTTGAGTAGAGATATGTTTGACAAAACAGATTTCGCACGGAAATTAAAGCAAGACTGGGAACGATCGGTCACGTCCTGGCTGGCTGGTGCTCCGGTCGGTCCGGGTGGCCGGCCCGTTAGTTTATTTTTTTCTATTTACTTGTTTCCCTCATATCTTTTGCATACGAACTCCAAATGACATGATTCTTGTTTCTAAATTTTGCTAAAATCGAATAGATCATTGTGGGATCAAATTTGTAATCTTTTTACTAGTTTGGAAGTAGTGGGTTTATAAATCCTTGTATATTTCATTTTATTTATATCTTTATGTGTTTGTATTTATTCCATAACTTTTTCATAATAACTTCAAATGAGCTCAATTTTGTTTCTAAAATTTTGTAATATTAATTGGATCTTTTTAGGCTATAATTTAGAAATAATCGTTGTCTTAGCAATAGTGGGTTTTATAAAGTCAATTTAATTACCTTTAGGAACATTCGGGCGAATCAACTATAGAATTTAGATACCAGGATTTGGATTCAGTTTGTGAGAACTTTGCATGGATGTAATGAAATGCTTATGAATGCTTCATGATTTTCATTTTGAAATCTTGCACACCAATTCTACAATCCATAATCAATCCATGCTCTTTTGCCTATATGGCTACTTAGGTCGTAACAAAATAATATAAGATTTTGAATTCAAGGTTGAGAGGATTTTCTATTCATAAAGTTTCTTCTCTTTGAGAATTTTCAACATAGTCAAACAATCAATCAAACTTATTTATTTATTTCACATTCCAAAATTAGGAGAATTTTGGGATGTGACATTACAACAGAAAGAACATGAACACAGACTTCGAGACGAAACCTCTACTAAACGACTTAAGTAGAGATTTCAGGTTGTAGAGATATGGATCAACAGAACCAAGCTGTTGAACTACTTTTGACACATAAGGGTCACTCTTTCATCCAACAGAAGGTCAAGAAACGAATGAGTTTTGTGGCGAGGACTCATAGGAGTCACAAGGAACATATAGCAAGAGGAACTTCTGAGTACCAAAATCATAGTCGCTCTTAGAACATGGTCAAGAAAACAAAGGAAATTCTTTATTCATCCAGGTATATCAAAATCTTCACCAAAGATCATGATATCACTTTACACCACTAGATGAATGGTTAAGAAGATTCCTGATGACACAAGAAGAAAGAAACTTCATTCTCAGACTTCAGTTAATTGGCATAACAAAGTGGTTTCCAACATAAAATGGTCTAGAGGATCGACCGAGAGACATTTAGCAACACTACTTTAAATGTTCTCCTTGATGTTTGAGAAATCAAACATCAAATAAAGGTCGGACTTCGGGTACAAAGGAACCATAAGAACAACTCCTATAATAAAATATAGAAGAAGCCTCATGAAGAGTGGTTGTTATTGCTGAATTAAGGAATATGACAAAAGGTCTTTCCGGCTAAGTGTGTCAACCATTACATCAACCTTGCCAGAATTACAAAGAAACCTATGTCAAAACCTTGAAGAACACCAACCATCATTGTTGCTAGATATTCAGCTTTGGTTAGGTGAAATGATACTTCAGACTCAGCATGTCCGGATAGAAAGTTTGCAACATTTACCGCAAAGGTAAAGTTACTAGATTCTCAAGATAGGAACTGCAGTTTAAAGCTTCCAAGAGACTGAGCTAGATTGCTAGACCCATGTATTAGCAACTTGTCGGAAGACAACTGCACACACATAAAGTACTAACAATAAAACACACATGTATCCTTAAGGAACGGAGATAACTCTTCTCAAATCCACAGCGACATCCTTCAACATTTGCACATGAACCGGAGAAGGTTACTTCTAACATCCAGAACACATGCTTCGAGATGACTCGAAGACGGTTCTCTAAAATTTCCAACATTAATGCCAAATTCCATATGAATCTTGTCTAGCATGGAGAAGATAAGGATGTCATCGATGGGCTTATCGAGACACTCCAAGAAGATGAACTCGTATGTTATATGAACAAGGTAGATGTATTGGTCAGACCAAAGGACATGAAGATGTACTCAAGTGAAACATCATGAGTAACAACACCATCGAGATATTCCTTGAAACTGAGTTTGGTTTAACGATAACCCAAATCAAATCAAAGGTGGGGGAAGATAACATATCCACAAAGGAAATACTATCTTTCTTCAGCGTGAACGAAACTATACATCCCTTTACGAAGGAACAAAGTCGAATAGAACTTTTGTCTTACAACTCTCCAAGTTGTTGTTTAAGCTCAACCAACTAGTTCAGGGGTATCCAGTACATATCCTTGGAGAAAGGAGCAGTTCAGAGAACTTGCTTGCTCAAAAACTTGACAACACGGTCATGTGGAAACATGGCGATACTTCTAGAAAGACATCCAAAATATCACGAACCACCGATATGTCACTTAGTTCTAGAGGAAACTTGCTTGGTAAGGCAAGAAGACGTAGACTTAGAGCTTCGGCACAAGTCTATCTCTTTGACCGAAGAAAGTGTACCAGAATAGCAGACTTGGTAGCACAATCATTCCTTTGCTTAGTGATGGGGTTAACCAATCATGCTAAGAATGACGCAAATGTCCTTAGAGTTCAGAACAATAATAATTGCAAAGAATCTCGAATGGCCACATTATTATGCACATGCATCACTCACGAGCACGAAAGCTCTAGGAAGGGTGGGTAAATATGTGTAAAAGCATCACTTTGTTAAGGGGTCATGAAACTCGTCACGGCCTCTTAGTATTAAAAAGTGTGATACTTTAAGGTGGAACAGATAGAAGCTAATCAATGCTTCTTGATCTGTGGATTATAACACTTTGACCTGGTCCTAGATATGACGAGGTACTGGAGTTTGTTTCTCTTGACATCCCGAAATGGTTTGTCATGACGGACCACAAGAGTATCTTGCATCAGAAACACCGATGCAAATTACTACTTGGCTACCAACTGGTAGACAAAGATCGGAAAACAACAAGGGAAAAGGAACATACTCAGGTTAGAATCCCGAGATGTGGATGCATAAGTCAACAATCTCCCGAAAACCAATGCATAGAAGAGGTAGGGTGTGGCAGAGTCACGAGTATAAATGCGAGACTCTCGAGGAGTACTCTTGTCGTGATCTATTTGGTTCCATTGAAGAACATCTGCCATAATATGTGGTAGGGGAAGTCCTTAGTTGTCACAACTCAATCGTGACAATAACCACAAGCTTGAAGGCTAGAATTATAATACCAGCCATCCCGAGGTAATGTTTGAACATTAGCAATAGGGGTCAAAGGAGCGGATCTTGGAATAAAGATCAGCTTTATGTACAAGATTCACAACAGAATCTAGCACAATCGGGGATCTTTGGTTGAAGTCCAAGGGTTAAAAACCCAAAGAGAAGAGTAACTACTACTTGAGTGACTTAGCGTACACTACAAGGTAATAATCACGAGGTAGCTTCCAAGAGAAGATAAGACTTCTGAAGTACCCCAAACAAACAAAAAGGAGGCACGCGAGGCGAAAGGAAACCTCGAAGCCTAGAACAGAATATTGTGGAACCATCAACATGATGTTGTGGCCCATAAGATAGAGAGATCATGGTAGAAAGGAATCTCTCAGATGAATAAGAGCAAGGGGAACAAGGGATACACAACACACACAACTCTAGAGAATTCAATACTAGGTCAACTGGCTTAGAAACGACATGCCCAGAAGGCAACTAAGCTTTGAAAGACTAGAGGAGATATCAAGACTTTTCCAAAAACAACTCTAGATAAGATGACCCAGAATTAGAGCGAAAATGGGTACGGAGAAAAAGAAGCATACTAGAGTTTTCGCAAATACTTTTTGGCTTTGAAATAGTTTTCACAAACACTAGACTCAACATCGACCAATAGCAAGGTTTTCCTACGGTCGGTACTGCTCTGATACCAAAACCTGTGACACCCCCGGGATCAGGGCTAAACAAATCCCATACCTCCGTCTGACATAAGCTTAACCTTGAGCTCGAGAATATCCAGTGAAGAATCGGTAACACGACAGTGACCCTACGACACAAAATTTATTACAGCAAGCTCATAACTGAGCGAAGAGCCAAAATATTACAAGCAGAGGTCACTGACCACAAACATCAAACAACAGAAGGCAAATTATGCTATTAAGTATAGCAAAATTAACAAATGGCCTAAGAGGCCTAAAACATAACGATGACATCCCAGCCCATAGATTCCAGGTAGCCAGCCGGGAACCCCAACCTACTCGTCGGTGTCGATGTAGTACGAAACTCGTCCTCAGGTGAACACTTACTCTGCCAAAAGTATCAACAAAGCAAGGGTGAGTACAGGGTGTACTCCGCAAGACTTATGGCTGGTGGAGTTGTTTTGTGTAAAGACATCTTTGTTTTGTAAGACAAGAGGGAGAAGAAGCTCGTCTAATCAGAATATTTTAAAAGGGGATAAGAGAGCGACATCCTCGAAATATTGATCATCATCTTTGATATCCACCAAATCATCTTCATCTGAACCCTATCTAGGATCACCCCCTCGTACCCATGAGGAAGCATCCTTAAGCACACGTTGATCTACCAAGTTTTAAGATTAGGTTCATGTTCTCTATGATCTTAGAATATTATCACCAAGCGTTCATAACCTTGAACACGACTTTTCGAAAAGATTTAACCCTGCAGGGGTGTACAACTTTACCCACACGTACCAACCGACTCTTAATACCAACGTTTTTGCCCTCTTCCTTGGAAGGCCGACAGAGGGTGGTTGGCCACGACCTTTACCTTGCTTTCGCCGAGACCATGAGTCATGCAATAAGTATGGTTCCGCCGTAACAGATCAAGTCCCGAAGCCAGTCCTTAAATATGTGAGGCGGGGTTGGTTTACCAGGGGCTCCATCGACCCCAAGCAACCCAGTCCATGCTTTCCTACCTGTTATGATGCACCTCCTTCACCTCCTCATTTCGAAAACATTTTCAATGTGTATGCCAAATGGAAAGCCCGAACTATGTGACTCATGGAATCTACTAGGCAAGTTAATCAGGCGAGGGGTTCCCAAGCCCCATGTGGTTGTACGCTCATCTCGGTTCCAAAGGCAAGAACTCGGTTCCTAGTGGTGGCGAGCATGGGACTAGAAAAACCACATCCCACAGTGGCCTCCCATACAAGCCTTAGCAAGTTTAACTTATATCACCTCTGATATCATCTCATCACGATCTCCTGCCATACTAGATTATCTGCATCTGATACATCATCTGGATGAACCAGCACTCACAGCTATGCATGGCTAAGCAGGACTCAGATATAAGCTCTAGCAGTACACACAAGCCAAACCTAGTTATGCTAGGGGCAGTGGATTAGGTAATATAAGCTCAAGGGAGTAATGCAACAGATAGGATACTCTATCTATCGATAAAAGACCATAGTAGAATCGTATGCATAATGGCAGGAATTGAAATACTTTCGAAATCATAGGATTATATCATGGTGAGGCTATGCTTGACTTTGCCTGTTGATAACCATAATGCAGAGCTTCGGACATCTGGTACTTAACTTGGTTATAGTTGGTCAAGTATTGTTCGTCGATCTTCATTGGTCTTGATCTTGGTCTTCGATCTTGATCTCGATATCGTATTCTACCAGGAAGAATGAAACACTGAAAAGAGAGGGGAAACAATCAACACATGGCATTGATGCAATGCTCAAGCAAGGATGATGATATGACTGTAGGGTTTCGTAGCATGGAAAACAAAAAATTTCTATCGCATACAAACAAACAGCCAAGATCTATCTACTAGATTGTAGCAACGAGTCGATGGAATAACTCACCCTCGAAGATTCCAAAGTGTTTAACGAGAGCGGATTCTCGTGGGTGATGTAGTCGTACTCTTCCCGATCTCAAGATCGCGTAGACGATCCTTCCGGCGCTGCGTTCCGGCAGCGCTTCCGCAGTCGGTCACACATTCGGTACTCGACAAAGACCTTCCTCTCCCTTGTTCCAGCAGGCAGCGGAGGTTGTAGCACTCTCCTCGTGATTTCGGCACCACAACGGCGTGGTACCGGAAGTAGAGGGGAGATCTCGCAGGGCTTCGCCTTAAGCCGGAGCGAGTGTGGTGGACTATGAGAGAGAGCCCTCGGTGATCTAGGGTTTAAACAGACCAAGGAGGGGGCAAGGCCGGCGGCTAGGGTTTGACCTAGGCGGCGGCGAGTTGCCCTAGACCGGCGGCGGCGAGTTGCCCTAGGCCGCCGGCGGCTATGGAGGGCGGCGGCGGCTAGGAGCTAGGGTTTTGGGTGGAGGTGTTGTGTGTTAGGAGGGGCAGCCCTGCCCCTCCTTATATAGGTGGAGGGGGCGCGCCAGGGGAGGGGAGTCCCTCCCCAACTCGGTTTCCCAAGTGGGCCGGCGGTGGAGGGGAGGAACTCCTCCTCAAGTAGGTTTCATACTTCCCCTCCACCTTCCAAAATAGCCGTTTGACTTTTCAAATTGGCGTTTGACTTTTCAAACTAGGATTTGATTAAACCCTTTATTTTGTTCAGCGATGACACCTAGTACATGATGCAATCATTCCAACTTGGTATGACACATTCATGTACCCTTCCCCTCCGGAGTGCCGGACATTCCGGAACCTTCTAGAACATTCCCTATGAAAACACTGGAACCATTCTCCAACCTCGAAACAGGACTTTCCTTATATGAATCTTATTCTCCGGACCATTCCGGATCTCCTCGTGATATCCCGGATCCCATCCGAGACTCCGAACAACATTCGGTCTCTTACTCATCATTCCATAACTACTCAAACAACGTCGAATCCTTAAGTGTGTCTCCCTACGGTTCGTGAATTATGCGGACATGATCGAGACACTTCTCCGAACAATAACCAATAGATGTCGGGGATATAACCCCAGGTACCCCAGAGTTGGTCTATAAATAAACTAGTAAGAGACATAGATAAAGTAAAAGATATTAGATAAAAAAATATTTAAATAGAAAAGAGAAAAGGCAAAGAAAGAGCGACTGGGCCAAGTAAGGGCAATCCCGGCCCAGTCCCTGCTCTACCTGGCCGAATTAAGTCAAGGGAATTAACCCCGGGTGGGCCGACCTAAGCCTAAGTCGGCCCACCATGGGCCTACTGCATTGACCAACCTCCAGCGCCAAACCGTCTTCCCGCGATCCCGCCAGCGCCACCTCTCCCGCCAGCGCCGAGTCCCGCCGAATCCCGCCAGCATCGATCCCCCCTGCCTCACTTGCTTCCCCCGGGTGGGCCAGATACGGCCCACCGCGGGGAACCTTCTGCTCCACACAGGCGGCCTCCACCAGCCCGAGCGCTTCTCCCGGGTGGGCCGACCTCGGTCATCTTGGCCCACCGCGGGCTCTCCCCTCCAATTCGGACGAGCACAACCCCGGCTGGGCCGCAGCTCAACCCGGATGGGCCATGGTTTAGCTCGGCAGGGAGGAGGGTTGACCCAGATCAGGCCCAGGCCGAATTAACTCTCTATCAGGCCGAATTATCACTAACTCCAGGACGTTTGGGCCGAGATATAAGGACCCAAACACCCCCTTATTCACCTCCAGATGACTTCACGCCATCAACAACGACTCAACATCAACCCAGGACAAGACAAACAAGCCTCGTGCCAGTCTTGGGACGCCCATGGCTCAGACTGGCACGTGGCCCTATGGTGTATGCCCTTGGCATCAAGAAGATGCTAGGGAATATGCCCTTAGCACCAAGGATATGCTAAGGAATATGCCATGGCATCTCCAAAGATGCCAAGGCATATGCTGAGCATCTGAGAAGATGCCGGGAATATGCTGTGTAGATGCCAAACGTGAGGAACAATCCTTGTCCCCTGGGATCCCCTTTATAAGGAGCACTAGGGGGATCGTTCAAGGCGAGGCCCCGAAGGGCTCTTCCCCTCTCTGCTCACTAGGAGCTCTCCTTCTTCCTCTTCCTCTACTCTCACAGAGAGATCTAGATAGAAGCATAGGAGATACAGCTCAAGGAGCATGATTGTAGCCACAAGTATGGCAAGATTATAAGAGATTAGATGTATAGAATGAGGTGTTATCTCCACTTGAGAGCTTCAATCCAATAAACATTGTATTTCTCTTTGTTCATATGAGTGCGGTCTTCACCGCATCATCCCTCCCCGGATTCCTCCACGTCCATCGGCCCCAACTTTAGCCTACCCATGGCATATGCCGTGATACCACCACGACATTTAGCGCCCACCGTGGGGCCTTCTAGTGGCGTTGGTTGGGTTTCCATCCGGACGGGAACATCTTCATCAACTTCTTCCTCACAGGGCTCATTCAGCTTCACCAAGTCAACAGAGAACAAAGAGGTAAGCGCAGAGACTCTCCAAGTCTAACTCATCAAAGCAGGTAAGACTCAGCAAGAAGGACTCAAGCACTACTCCAAGCTTACTGTAAGTACCAAGTAACTCAGCAGGGAAAGTATGACCTAGCAAGACTCACCCAAACACTTCTCCAAGTATACTGTAAGTGCCAGATAACTCAGCCAACTACACTCAATCCTTCATCCCGGGGAGAAAATAACTTAACCCGGGGACTAGTCAACTTATCCGTGGAGTCACCTTTAGATTAAGAGAACATCATGTTGATTTAGATCTGTACGTCAGCCAGCTTATCTGTTAACTCGGCCATAAGTTGAATCAGCTTATTTGTGGTTCAGATAGATTTTGAGTCAGTTAGTTTATGTTTTGGATTATCCATTAACTCAGCTCACCGGCCAGCTTATCTGTTAACTCGGCCGTAAGTTGAATCAGCTTATTTGTGATTCAGATAGATTTTGAGTCAGTTAGTTTTGGATTATCCATTAACTCAGCTCACCAGCCAGCTTATCGGTTAACTCGGCCATAAGTTGAATCAGCTTATTTGTGATTCAGATAGAACTTGAGTCAGTTTATTTATGCTTTGGATTGTCCTTTAACTCAGCTTACCAGCCAGCTTATTGGTGATTCGGGTATAACTTGAAGTCAATTTGTTTATGCTTCGAATTAACCTTTAACTCAGCTCAGTAGATTGTCTCTGATTCGGACTAACATTTGATTCAGCTTGCCAGGGTATATTATAATTCGGATTGGTATTCAGACTCGGTATACTAATCATATCTCTGACTCAGGCCGAAGCTTTATTCAGTTCACCAGATTGCCAGGTTATGTTATGACTCGGATTGATATCTCACCATTTTGCCAGGTTATCCCATATCTCGGACGACTATTGGCCAGCTTATCATATCTCGAATCTATATCTCATATCAACATCTCGAATCAGATCTCTCAGCGGTTAGCCCTATTATCATATCCCAAAGCTTAATCTCGGATCTATATCTCGGATCCATATCAAAGGCAAATTATCGTCATCACGCCAAATCAAGCTATATCATCGCAAATAGTTAACCCAGATTTGAGTCATGTAACTCGGATTTGAGTCAGATGACTCAGACTTAAGACATCAAGTCAAAATTGAGTAAAGTAACTCAGATTTGGGATGAGTTAACCCGGATTTGAGTCATGTAACTCGGATTTGAGTCAGATGACTCAGACTTAAGACATCAAGTCAAAATTGAGTAAAATAACTCAGATTTGGGATGAGTTAACCCGGATTTGAGTCATGTAACTCGGATTTGAGTCAGATGACTCAGACTTAAGACATCAAGTCAAAATTGAGTAAAGTAACTCAGATTTGGGATGAGTTAACCCGGATTTGAGTCATGTAACTCGGATTTGAGTCAGATGACTCAGACTTAAGACATCAAGTCAAAATTGAGTAAAGTAACTCAGATTTGGGATGAGTTAACCCGGATTTGAGTCATGTAACTCGGATTTGAGTCAGATGACTCAGACTTAAGACAGAAAGTCAAAATTGAGTAAAGTAACTCGGATTTGGGATGAGTTAACCCGGATTTGAGTCATGTAACTCGGATTTGAGTCAGATGACTCAGACTTAAGACATCAAGTCAAAATTGAGTAAGGTAACTCGGATTTGGGATGAGTTAACCCGGATTTGAGTCATGTAACTCGGATTTGAGTCAGATGACTCAGACTTAAGACATAAAGTCAAAATTGAGTATAGTAACTCGGATTTGGGATGAGTTAACCCGGATTTGAGTCATGTAACTCGGATTTGAGTCAGATGACTCAGACTTAAGACATAAAGTCAAAATTGAGTAAAGTAACTCGGATTTGGGACGAGTTAACCCGGATTTGAATCATGTAACTCGGATTTGAGTCAGATGACTCAGACTTAGGCATAAAGTCAACTTTGAGTAGGGAAACTCGGATTTGGAATCAGACGACTCGGATAATGACTTACCCAATGGGGTTAAAAGAGCAATGCCCAATAAGGCCAGAACTCACAAATTACCCAATGGGGTTAAAAGAGCAATGCCCAAGAAGGCCAGAACTCACAAATTACCCAATGGGGTTAAAAGAGCAATGCCTAAGAAGGCAAGGACTCATAACTTACCCAATGGGGTTAAAAGAGCAATGCCCAAGAAGGCAAGGACTCGTAACTTACCCAATGAGGTTAAAGAGCAGTGCCCAATAAGGCCAGAACTCACAAATTACCCAATGGGGTTAAAAGAGCAATGCCCAAGAAGGCAAGAACTCATAACTTACCCAATGGGGTTAAAAGAGCAATGCCCAAGAAGGCAAGTACCCATAACTTACCCGATGAGGTTAAGAGAGCAATGCCAAAGAAGGCAAGAACTCATAACTTGCCCAAAGAGGTTAAAAGAGCAGTGCCCAATAAGGCCAGAGCTCATAACTTACCCAAAGAGGTTAAAAGAGTTGTGCCCAATAAGGCAAGAACTCATAACTTACCCAAAGAGGTTAAAAGAGCCGTGCCCAATAAGGCCAGAGCTCATAACTTACCCGAAGAGGTTAAAAGAGCAATGCCCGATGAGGCCAGAGCTTATAAATTACCCAAAGGGGTTAAGACCAGTGCCCAAGAGGGCCAGAGGTCCAGGAACTTACCAAAAAGGGGTTATGGCCAGTGCCCAAGAAGGCCAGAAGTCCAGGAACTTGCCCAAAAAAGGTTATAAGACCAGTGCCCATGAAGGCCAGAAGTCATGTCCTGCCCTAAAGGGTTAAAAGACCAATGTCAATAAAGGCAAGGAATCACGAACTTACCCAAAAGAGGTATGAGACAAAGAAATATATGACGGGGAAATACAACTCTGGGATTATTTTAATATATGAAGCCTATGCACGACTCTACGAGTCCCACATAGCCTCGGGGACTAATGTCGGGGATATAACCCCAGGTACCCCAGAGTTGGTCTATAAATAAACTAGTAAGAGACATAGATAAAGGAAAAGATATTAGATAAGAAAATATTTAAATAGAAAAGAGAAAAGGCAAAGAAAGAGCGACTGGGCCGAGTAAGGGCAATCCCGGCCCAGTCCCTGCTCTACCTGGACGAATTAAGTCAAGGGAAGTAACCCCGGGTGGGCCGACCTAAGCCTAAGTCGGCCCACCACGGGCCTACTGCATTGACCAACCTCCAGCGCCAAACCGTCTTCCCGCGATCCCGCTAGCGCCACCTCTCCCACCGAATCCCGCCAGCGCCGAGTCCCTTCGAATCCCGCCAGCATCGATCCCCCCTGCCTCACTTGCTTCCCCCGGGTGGGCCAGGTACGGCCCACCGCGGGGAACCTTCTGCTCCACACAGGCGGCCTCCACCAGCCCGAGCGCTTCCCCCGGGTGGGCCGACCTCGGTCATCTCGGTCCACCGCGGGCTCTCCCCTCCAATTCGGACGAGCACAACCCGGCTGGGCCGCAGCTCAACCCGGCTGGGCCATGGTTTAGCTCGGCAGGGAGGAGGGTTGACCCAGATCAGGCCCAGGCCGAATTAACTCTCTGTCAGGCCGAATTATCACTAACTCCAGGACGTTTGGGCCGAGATATAAGGACCCAAACACCCCCTTATTCACCTCCAGATGACTTCACGCCATCAACAACGACTCAACATCAACCCAGGACAAGACAAACAAGCCTCGTGCCAGTCTTGGGACGCCCATGGCTCAGACTGGCATGTGGCCCTATGGTGTATGCCCTTGGCATCAAGAAGATGCTAGGGAATATGCCCTTGGCACCAAGGATATGCTAAGGAATATGCCATGGCATCTCCAAAGATGCCAAGGCATATGTTGAGCATCTGAGAAGATGCCGGGAATATGCTGTGTAGATGCCAAACGTGAGGAACAATCCTTGTCCCCTGGGCTCCCCTTTATAAGGAGCACCAGGGGGATCGTTCAAGGCGAGGCCCCGAAGGGCTCTTCCCTTCTCTACTCACTAGGAGCTCTCCTTCTTCCTCTTCCTCTACTCTCACAGAGAGATCTAGATAGAAGCATAGGAGATACAGCTCAAGGAGCATGATTGTAGCCACAAGTATGGCAAGATTATAAGAGATTAGATGTATAGAATGAGGTGTTATCTCCACTTGAGAGCTTCAATCCAATAAACATTGTATATCTCTTTGTTCATATGAGTGCGGTCTTCACCGCATCATCCCTCCCCGGATTCCTCCACGTCCATCGGCCCCAACTTTAGCCTACCCATGGCATATGCCGTGATACCACCACGGCAATAGAGGAATCTGGAAATTCATATGGCTCCCACATATTTCTATGATTACTTTGCGGTCGAATGAACCACTTACATACGATACCAATTTCCCTTTGTCTCACGATAGTTTACTTATCCGAGGTTTTGATCGTCGATATCTCTACATACCTAGTTCAACCTCGTTACTGATAAGTACTCTTTTCTCGTTCCCGTGATATGTGATCCCTTGTGAGCCAGTCACATGCTTGCAAGATAATTGGATGACATTCCACCGAGAGGGCCCAGAGTATATCTATCCGTCATATGGATGGACAAATCCCACTCTTGATCCATGTGTCTCAACCAATACTTTCCGAACACTCAATGCCACCTTTATATCCACCCAGTTACGATGTGGTGTTTGATGTCATCAAAGCATCCTTCCGGTGAAGGTGATATGCATGATCTCATGGTCGAAGGAATTAGGTTACTATGTATCAGAAAGCATATAGCAATTGAACTATTAAAATGACTTGATCTTTATGCTACGCTTATCTATAGGAGTATGTCCACCATATCATTCTCCTAACGATATGATCTTGTTGTTAATAACATCTCAATGTTCATGATAGGGAAACCACAATCATTTATTAACCAACAAGCTAGTATTATGAAGAGGCTTTACTAGGGACTTCAATTTAAGTTTACAAATCACACAAGTATTAATGTTTCCTTGTTAATACTATTATAGCATGAACGTAAACATTTATCATAAACACAAAGATATAATAATAACTACATTTATTATTGCCTCTAGGGCATATCTCCAACAGTCTCCCACTTGCACTAGAGTCATCTAATCTAGATTACATGGTAATATACCGAACACCCATGGCAGTTTGGTGCTGGTCATGTTTTGCCCTCGGGAGAGGTTTAGTCAACGGATCCGCCACATTCAAATCTGTGTGTACTTTGCAAATCCTTATGTCCCCATCTTGGACATGTTCTCGAATAGCATGAAAACGTAGCTTGATGTGCTTCAGCTTCTTGTGTGACCTTGGTTCTTGCGCATTGGCTATGGCGCCCATGTTATCACAGTAGATAGACATTGGGTCCAGCGCACTTGGAACCACACCCAGCTCTGTAATGAACTCTTTCATCCATATCGCTTCTTTTGAAGCCTCCGAAGCAGCCATGTATTCTGATTCAGTTGAAGATCTCGCCACAACGCTTTGCTTTGCACTCCTCCAGCTAACTGCTGCACCATTCAAAGTAAATACGTATCCAGATTGTGATTTAGAATCATCCGGATCGGTGTTCCAACTAGCATCGGTGTAACCATTAACAACAAGCTGTTCATCACCTCCATAAGAAAGAACCATATCCTTAGTTCTTCTCAAGTACTTAAGGATGTTTTTGACCGATGTCCAATGATCCACTCCTGGATCACTTTGATATCTGCTAGTTAAACTAACAGTATATGCAATGTCGGGTCTAGTACATAGCATGGAATACATTAGAGATCCTATGGCTGAGGCATAGGGAGTCTTACTCATCCTTTCTCTATCTTCTGCCGTTGTCGGACTTTGAGTTTTACTCAAGGTCGTATTGGGCAACATGGGCAAGAACACTTTCTTGCTATCTTCCATTCCAAACCTCTTTAGAACTTTGTCCAAATATGTACTTTGTGACAATGATATTAGGCGTCTCGATCTATCTCTATAAATCTTTATGCCTAATATGTAAGCTGCTTCACCAAGATCCTTCATTGAAAAACTTTTATTCAAATATTCCTTGACACTATTAAGAAGGTCTACATCATTCCCAATCAATAATATGTCATCTACATATAGTATTAAGAATGCTACAGAGCTCCCACTCACTTTCTTGTAAATACAAGCTTCTCCGTAAGTTTGTATAAAACCAAAACTTTTGATCACCTTATCAAAACGTTGATTCCAACTTCGGGATGCTTGCTTCAATCCATAGATGGACCGTTGAAGTTTGCATACCTTGTTAGCATCTTTAGGATCGACAAAACCTTTGGGTTGCATCATATACAACTCTTCATCAATGTCTCCATTGAGGAATGATGTTTTGACATCCATCTGCCATATCTCATAATCATAATATGCAGCGATTGCTAACATAATCCTCACAGACTTTAGCTTCGCTACAGGTGAGAAAGTCTCATCGTAGTCAACTCCTTGAATTTGTCGAAACCCTTTTGCGACAAGTCGAGCTTTATAGACAGTAACATTACCATCAGCATCTGTTTTCTTCTTGAAAATCCATTTGTTCTCGACAGCCTTCCGGCCATCTGGTAAGTCCACTAAAGTCCATACTTGGTTTTCGTACATGGATCCAATCTCGGATTTCATGGCTTCTTGCCATTTATTGGAATCTGGGCTCATCATCGCTTCCTCATATGTCGCAGGGTCATCTGTGTTGTCCACCAACATGACATTCATAACGGGATCATACCAATCAGGAGTGGTACGAGTTCTCGTTGACCTGCGAGGCTCTGTAGCAACTACAACCGAAGTTTCATGATCATCATCATTAGCTTCCTCTCTTATTGGTGCAGGCACCACAGGAACTTCTTCCGGTGCTGCGCTACTCGCAATTTCGAGAGAAGGTTCGACAACCTCGTCGAGTTCTACTTTCCTTCCAGTCACTTCTTTCAAGAGAAATTCCTTCTCTAGAAAGGATCCATTCTTGGCAACGAAGATTTTGCCTTCGGATATATGATAGAAGGTATACCCAATAGTTTCCTTCGGGTATCCTATGAATACGCATTTTTCCGCTTTGGGCTCAAGTTTGTCCGGCTGTAACTTCTTTACATAGGCTTCGCAACCCCAAACTTTAAGGAACGACAATTTAGGTTTCTTCCCAAACCATAATTCATACAGTGTCGTTTCAACGGATTTAGATGGTGCCCTATTTAAAGTGAATGCGGCTGTTTCTAATGCATAACCCCAAAATGATAGCGGTAAATCTGTAAGTGACATCATAGAACGAACCATATCTAAGAGAGTTCGATTACGACGTTCGGACACACCATTACGCTGTGGTGTTCCCGGCGGTGTCAATTGTGAAAGTATTCCGCATTTCTTCAAATGCTCGCCAAACTCGTAACTTAGATATTCACCTCCACGATCAGAACGTAGAAATTTAATCTTCTTGTTACATTGATTCTCAACCTCACTTTGAAATTCCTTAAACTTCTCGAAAGTTTCGGACTTATGTTTCATGAAATAGATATACCCATATCTACTCAAGTCATCCGTGAAGGTAAGAACATAACGATAACCACCGCGCGATGATACACTCATTGGACCACACACATCGGTATGTATGATTTCCAATAAGTCCGTAGCTCGCTCCATCATACCAGAAAATGGAGTCTTAGTCATTTTACCCATCAGACATGCTTCGCATCTTTCAAGTGATTCAAAATCAAGTGATTCAAGTAGTCCATCGGAATGGAGTTTCTTCATGCGCTTCACTCCAATGTGACCAAGACGATAGTGCCACATATAGGTCGAGTTATCGCTCGATTTCAAACGTTTAGCCTCAATGTTATTAATATGTGTATTTCCACTATCGAGATTCAATAAGAATAGACCATCTATCAAAGGTGCATGTGCATAAAACATATTACTCATATAAATCGAACAACCATTATTCTCGGACTTAAACAAGTAACCGTCTCGCAATAAACAAGATCCCAATATAATGTCCATGCTTAACGCAGACACCAAATAACAATTATTTAAGTATAAAACTAATACCGATGGTAGATGAAGGGGTAGCGTGCCGACCGCGATCACATCAACCTTTGATCCGTTTCCCACGCGCATCGTCACCTCGTTCTTCGCTAGCTTCCGTTTATTCTGCAGCACCTGTTTCGAGTTAAAAATATGAGCAACCGAACCAGTATCAAATACCCAGGCACTACTATGAGTACTAGTGAGATACACATCAATAACATGTATATCGGATATACCTTTCTTCTTGATGTTGCCGTTCTTCAAATCCGCCAAGTACTTTGGGCAATTCCGCTTCCAGTGACCTTCTCCCTTGCAGTAAAAGCACTCAGTATCAGGCTTAGGTCCAGCCTTGGTCTTCTTCGTCGGCGCGGTAACTTTCTTACCACCCTTCTTGAAGTGTCCCTTTTGCTTAGACTTGCCTTTCTTGAATTTGGTGGTCTTATTGACCACAACACTTGGTGCTCTTTCTTGATCTCCACTTCTGCAGATTTCAACATGGAAAAGAGTTCTGGCAACTCCTTGTTCATGTTTTGCATATTGTAGTTCATCACAAAGTTCTTGTAACTTGGTGGTAGTGATTGGAGGACACGATAAATCCCCAAAGCATTAGGAATCACTATACCCAAGCTTTGAAGTTTGTTTGCGTGCCCAGACATCTTAAGCACATGCTCACTGACAGAGCTGCCCTCTTCCATCTTGCAGTTAAAGAACTTTTCAAAAGCCTCATAGCTCTCAATTGCCGCATGAGTCTCAAAGATCAATTTGAGATCACGGACAATATCATGTGGGTCTGAATTCTCAAACCTTTTCCGAAGCTCCGATTCTAAACCATACAAGATAGCACACTAAACTGTGGAGTACTGAGTCTTCCGAGCGAGGTAAACATTCTTTACTTCATCGGTAGCAGTAGCTGCAGGTGGGTCACCCAGCGGTGCATCCAGCACATAGGTCAAATTACCAGCTGTGAGGACAATCCTCAAATTGAGGAACCAATCCGCAAAGTTGCTTCCATTGTTTTTCAACTTTTATTTCTCTAGGAACGCATTAAAATTGATGGTAGGGGCCGCCATTGATCTACAACATATTTGCAATAGTTTAGACTAAGTTTATGACAAATTGAGTTCTAATTAATAGTTAAATTAATCTAGGTGAACTCCCACTCAAAACATCCCTCACATTGTTTTAGTGATCACATGAACCAAATCCACCACATCAAAACCGATCATCACGAGAGTTGATGTAGCTTCAATGGCGAACAATCGACATGTTCATCATATCTACTATATGATTCATGCTTTACCTTTCGGTGATCCGTGTTCCGAGACCATGTTTGTACATGCTAGGCTCGTCAAGATCAAACCTTAGCTTCCGCATGAGCAAATCTGGCTTGCTCACGTTGTATACACTTGCGGAGTCTAACACACCCGTGGTGCTTCGAAACAACAAGCTTTAGCAACAGTGCTTACTAAAGGTGAACACTTTAGAACTTGAAATTCATGTGCATGAGGGATCATCTTATAATGCTACCATCGTTAACTAAGCAATACAAGATGCATAAAGGATTAACATCACATGCAATTCATAATATGTGATATGATATGGCCTTTCTTCTTTGT
Organism: Avena sativa; assembly: GCA_916181665.1. Classification (NCBI taxonomy): domain Eukaryota; kingdom Viridiplantae; phylum Streptophyta; class Magnoliopsida; order Poales; family Poaceae; genus Avena; species Avena sativa. Next base: position 141,408,832 of record OV702285.1, on the reverse strand, counting down.
GCTTCCGATCTCCATCTTCAAGCACGAACATGATCTCCATCATCACCGGCATTGCATCAAGGTCCATGATGCTGCTCCATGGTTGTTGTCCACCGGCTTCAACTATTACAACTACTTTGAATAGACACGCGGGTCTTAACAGAATTTAAAGACAACCATATGGCTCCTGCCGGTTGCCAACTTACAATAAGGAACATTGCATACATCAAATATAATCACAATCATGGCCATATCACATCACAGCACACCCCTGCAAAACAAAGTTAGACGCCTCTACTTTCTTTGCATGTTTTACGTGGTTTGGGGCTTTCAATAAGTGTCGTTCTAACTTACGAACAAGAACCACAACATTGATACTAGTATTGTCAATCACCCGTTGTAAATTGAATCTTAACTATGTTGGGAGAAACAGGCACCCGCAAAGCCAGTTATGCAATACAAGTTGCATGTCAAGCGTGGATCAAGTCTCATGAACGATGTCATGTAAGGTTAGCCCGGGCCGCTTCATCCCACCATCCCGCAAGATGCAAAGTACACAAGAAGCAATCGACAACAAAAGCATCAACGCCCACAATGACCATTGTGTTCTACTCGTGCAATAGATCTACATATAGACACGGCTCTGATACCACTGTAGGGTTTAGTAGCATGGAAAACAAAAATTTTCTATCGCATACAAACAAACAAGCCAAGATCTATCTACTATATTGTAGCAACAAGTCGATGGAATAACTCACCCTCGAAGATTCCAAAGTGTTTAACGAGAGCGGATTCTCGTGGGTGATGTAGTCGTACTCTTCCCGATCTCAAGATCGCGTAGACGTTCCTTCCGGCGCTGCGTTCCGGCAGCGCTTCCGCAGTCGGTCACACGTTCGGTACTCGACGAAGACCTTCCTCTCCCTTGTTCCAGCAGGCAGCGGAGGTTGTAGCACTCTCCTCGCAATTTCGGCAGCACAATGGTGTGGTACCGGAAGTAGAGGGGAGATCTCGCAGGGCTTCGCCTTAAGCCGGAGCGAGTATGGTGGACTATGAGAGAGAGCCCTCGGTGATCTAGGGTTTAGACACACCAAGGAGGGGGCAAGGCTGGCGGCTAGGGTTTGACCTAGGCGGCGGCGAGTTGCCCTAGGCGGCGGCTATGGAGGGCGGCGGCGGCTAGGAGCTAGGGTTTTGGGTGGAGGTGTTGTGTGTTAGGAGGGGCAGCCCTGCCCCTCCTTATATAGGTGGAGGGGGCGCGCCAGGGGAGGGGAGTCCCTCCCCAACTCGGTTTCCCAAGTGGGCCGGCGGTGGAGGGGAGGAACTCCTCCCCAAGTAGGTTTCCTACTTCCCCTCCACCTTCCAAAATAGCCGTTTGACTTTTCAAATTGGCGTTTGACTTTTCAAACTAGGATTTGATTAAACCCTTTATTTTGTTCAGCGATGACACCTAGTACATGATGCAATCATTCCAACTTGGTATGACACATTCATGTACCCTTCCCCTCCGGAGTGCCGGACATTCCGGAACCTTCTAGAACATTCCCGATGAAAACACCGGAACCATTCTCCAACCCCGAAATAGGACTTTCCTTATATGAATCTTATTCTCCGGACCATTCCGGATCTCCTCGTGATATCCCGGATCCCATCCGAGACTCCGAACAACATTCGGTCTCTTACTCATCATTCCATAACTACTCAAACAACGTCGAAATTCATATGGCTCCCACATATTTCTACGATTACTTTGCGATCGAATGAACCACTTACACACGATAACAATTTCCCTTTGTCTCACGATAGTTTACTTATCCGAGGTTTTGATCGTCGGTATCTCTGCATACCTAGTTCAACCTCGTTACTGATAAGTACTCTTTTCTCGTTCCCGTGATATGTGATCCCTTGTGAGCCAGTCACATGCTTGCAAGCTAATTGGATGACATTTCACCGAGAGGGCCCAGAGTATATCTATCCGTCATATGGATGGACAAATCCCACTCTTGATCCATGTGTCTCAACCAATACTTTGCGAACACTCAATGCCACCTTTATAGCCACCCAGTTACGGTGTGGTGTTTGATGTCATCAAAGCATCCTTCCGGTGAAGGTGATATGCATGATCTCATGGTCGAAGGAATTAGGTTACTATGTATCAGAAAGCATATAGCAATTGAACTATTAAAATGACTTGATCTTTATGCTACGCTTATCTATAGGAGTATGTCCACCATATCATTCTCCTAACGATATGATCTTGTTGTTAATAACATATCAATGTTCATGATAGGGAAACCACAATCATTTATTAACCAACAAGCTAGTATTATGAAGAGGCTTTACTAGGGACTTCAATTTAAGTTTACAAATCACACAAGTATTAATGTTTCCTTGTTAATACTATTATAGCATGAATGTAAACATTTATCATAAACACAAAGATATAATAATAACTACATTTATTATTGCCTCTAGGGCATATCTCCAACAATGACAAGTTAATTTGTATTTAATTGAAACCCTAAAACATGCTCGACAATTTAATCGGTATTCCGAGGGGCGCAAACCCTAACTCGGAGAAACTGATGTTATGAGAGGGGTTGGTTTGTTCTTCTAATTAAACTTGTCTTGAAAGTTGATTAAAAATGCATGATTATAGGTTAAATAGATAGTTCTCATTTTTCTAAACATTTTGATATATTACACTTATTTTTCTGACTTATAAATAATTAGTTATTGAATTTATAAGTTTAAACCATTTTTTGGAATTATTTAAATCATTTTAAATTGGATAACCGCGTCAGCATGACACAAAGCTAACGTCAGCATAGGGTCTGGGTTGTTTTTCACAGGGGAAGAACCTAGCCAGAAAGGCTGACCTATGGGCCAGAGGCCACATAGGCACCACGTGGACTCCACGCAGGAGCCACATCGGCTCCACATGGGCTCACCGGGGAGCACGCACAGGCGATGGACGGCGACGACGCTAGGGAGAGAACTGGGGCGCGCGAGCGTGTGCGTTTGATTTAGCGTGGCGAGGCAGACCAGAAAGTGGCGACGCCGCTCTAGTTGGGTCATCGGAGCTTCGCCGACAACCACGTTCAGCGGCGGCGCACGACATGCTCCGACGCGAGCGCAGCACATAGCGACATAGGAAGGGAGGAGGGGTCTAGGAGGACGAGAATCTCACCAAGAACGTGACTGTGGGGTCGTTGAAGCGAGGGGAGGTCGGATGGCGGCGGAAACGTCGACGAAAGCGGTGGCCGGAGCTCGGGAAGGCGGAGATCGTGGGCTCGATTTCTACCGCCCGTAGTCGATTACTTCTGGGAGTTTGACGAGGGGAGCACAGGGGTTCTCTTGGGCGTCTCGGCGTGGCTTGGGAAGGCGTAAATCGGCGGTGGCGACGACGTCTGGCCGGGCTAGGGTTTCGGGTTTGTAGAACCAAAGAGAGGGAGGTCGCTGGGAGGGGAAAAGAAGATGAGGTCGAAGCAAGGCACCTCGACAACCTTATCTCCTCTCCGGGAAGCGGTGGGAGGCAGCGAGCATCGCGACACTGATGGACGGCAGCGGCGGCGCCACAGAGCTGCTTCACGCGGTGAGGAAGACGACAGATAGGGAGGACGAAGGAGTATCTGGGCCTAGGCCGAGCTGGGCTGCGGCTGGGCCAGCTGCTAGCGCGCGTGGGCGACAGAGAGAGGGGAGAGGGAACTGGGCTGCGGCCCAGATAGGCTAGGAATGCTTTTTATTTCCTGCAACCTTTTTCTTTTTAGTTTTTCTGTTTTTTCTCTTTTGTAATTTTATTTTCAAATATGTTTTGTATCATTCAAAAATACCAGAGACTTTATAAAATACCTGAAATAATGTGGTCCCTTTTGGTCCATTTGGGCTCCATAAATTTTGATAGTTTTCAAATTATCAAAACCATTTGAATGCTTTTAGGAAGAGAGGGAAAGATTAGGGTTTAGGGTTTTGCTTTATTTCCTTCAATGCACAATTTAAAGCATGATGCTCATGATGCACAAATAAACCCTAAATAATGTTTATCTAAAACTGGTGTGTTAGAGGCGATCTGTCCTGTTGTTGTCTCCTTGGCCTGCGAGAGCACAGCACACGCAAGCGCGATGCGTCCTCCCGCCGGTGCCTCACCGTGATGCTGGCGGTGGCCGCACCATTCACCGGCCGGCCGACGAACTTGATCTACCTTGTCGCTTCAGGGGATCTGGAAACTATCCGCGTCATGGTGATATGCTCCCTTTTCTTTCAGGATCACGGAGAGTGTTCTGAAGCCCCGACACTGGTCGCACACACGGCAACACACCTTGCAGTACACATTAACTGTATTTAGAAATCGAGATTCAGAAAGTACACACACTCATAGCTTGCACTAATTCCTTGGCAAACAAAACAAAAGAACCGTGCAATGTTGTCAACCCAGTTTGTAAGTGTTACTTGTACACTTCAAATCGGTTCTTGACCAGATGTTTTGGTTCTCTAATTTAGTCCAATAAACTTGACCAAATATATCATGACACTGCTACTATTTTGATCACATATTGCACAAAGGACAGAATCGTTATCTTAGGTACCTAGTTAACATCGTTGGTGCTCAAATTGCACTAGAGGGTCATATAAGGAATCAAACAAAGATTTGATGTCAAAAAGAGAAGATTTTTTTTTCCAAGGCCAAGAAAGGAATTCGAATTTTAGCTAGGGACAAATAAGGAATTCTCTCTTGTGAATATGTGATGGAAAACGGCCTGGGCCTTTGTACCATGCATGGGCCTCCATGTTCCAAAATACGCGAGCCACGTCGGGCCATCAGCCCACGAAGAGCGGTAAAGCTCTAGGGTTTCTCGCCTCCTCTTAGACCTCCGCCGCCTCCTTAGCGCATTCTCTGTTCGGAGAGTTCGTGAGAAGGCCAGCCCTCCATATCCCCTTCCTCCTCCTCTCCGGCCTCCTCCGCCGCCGCCGCCATGGTAAGCGCCGCGCCTCTTCTCTTTCGCAAAGTCTTCTGCCCGTGTCTATGTGCCGTTGTCCTCACATCCTTGCTGTTGCATCCGTCGCAGGTGAAGTACTCGAGGGATCCGTCCAACCCGACCAAGTGTAAGATCTCGCCCCCTCTGTTCGTTCAGTGGTTTCGTCTCGTTTTTTCCGTTCGCCTTCTCCGTACGGTGGGTTTTGATCGGATGTTTCGTGTTTTGTTGCACAGCGGCCAAGGCCTGTGGCAAGGATCTCAGGGTCCACTTCAAGGTACGTTAACCTGCTCTTGGCCATATATTTCGTTTGTGCTGTGCACCTCCTAGTTGATTGGTTGCAGATTCGCTGCTTATCTTGTCGATTTAGGGTTAGGGAGAGTACAGATGGTGTTATAGGTGGCTGAATTGTGCCTAAAGAGTAAAGGTTTTGTTCTGTTGGTTGACTGGACAGTTCCCACTTTACTTTAGGGATATGATGCATTGCTCTCTGGTGAGCTTTTGTATTATGAGCCGTGACAAATGGTTCACAGGATCACTGCAATGTGAATGGGACAGCCATCTTTGGTGATGGTTTGGTTCTGTGTAATATCAAAACCATATCCCAATTTCATCCAAATTCTATTTCTTACTGCAAATTTTGTGCCTTATTATTTGTCTAATACTGTGTAAGGAACTTCGAGCATTGTTACCTATGTCACTATATTGCTAGGGTCATGCTAGTTACGTCTTGATGATTAGCGTCACTGTGCACTGCTCAAATTCGAGTCCTAGTGATTTTTTTGCACCGTACATTTAAGTCAGGATTAACTGCTTAGCCAATTTCTCTCTCGTATAGCCTTGTTTTACACCCCTTCTATGTATTATTTTTGCAAGGTTACATCCCTTTTATGTTGCTGGTGATACCTTGTTATCTTCTGTTTCTGATATTTATATTTTGTACTTTGAAGCAGCATTTGTTACGCAGGACAATTCAATTTTTGGTTAAGTTCATATATGCTAACTTTTACATCTAGTAACTAGTCACTTTACCAAATTGTGATCGCTGAATAAAATAATCTGTAATCTGATAAAATTGAGTAGTAATGTAGGTAAAATCAGTAACCAGCTTGTAGTTGAAATAAAGTGTTGGCGGGTGTGAAATCCTTTTCCAAGTTCTTTGTGCACTTTATCATACAACCGCTATGACAGCGCAATGATTTATTGGCGGGTGTCCTAGAGCAATAATGTTTATTTTTTACTTGATATTTCTTTTTTCTCTGGCTAAGTTCCTAATAATGTTTGCAGAACACCCGTGAGACAGCGTTTGCCCTTCGCAAGATGCCTTTGAACAAGGCTAAGAGGTACCTTGAGGATGTTTTGGCCCACAAGCAAGCTATTCCCTTCAGGAGGTACTGCAGAGGTGTTGGCCGTACCGCACAAGCAAAGAACCGCCAGCCAAATGGGCAGGGTCGCTGGCCTGCAAAGTCAGCCCAGTTCGTGTTGGATTTGCTGAAGAATGCTGAGAGTAACGCTGAGGTATGTTGCTGCTGCTACTAGTTTTTCCTTCTGAGTATTTGTTTAGAGGCAGCATGCTATCAATTTTTTTTTGTGTTACTCAAGATCTGTTTATGTAGGTTAAAGGCTTGGATGTGGACAGCCTCTACATTTCACACATTCAGGTGAACCAAGCCATGAAGCAGAGGCGCCGCACATACCGTGCTCACGGACGCATTAATCGTAAGTTAGGGTTATATTGAGATGTCTGTTGCATTCATCGGCAAGGGTTGTATTGAGATATATATTCTGCTTTCATTGTACGTCGTACTAATATTTCTTTTATGTCAGCTTACATGTCCAATCCCTGCCACATTGAGCTGATCTTGTCAGAGAAGGAAGAGCCCGTGAAGAAGGAGGTATGTTCTTTTAACCTTCTATATTTTTTTTCTGTTCATTGCATCAGCAAAAAACTTGGTTGAGCACTGTTTTGGCCAATATTTTCTTGATGTCTGAATCAAAATTCTTACTATTTGCCGTCTAAATTAGCTTTTACATTCCTTCTAAAGTAGTTTTTAAATTCACTATGTTGTAATGTTATGAAAATGCATAAATCCTGTCAGTTTAAGATGCTGTTATTATATGGACATTTCTGTGACTGTTTCTCCTAATCCACATTGTCTCTTTTGTAGCCTGACAACGTCGTTGCACAGAGGAAAGCTGTGTAAGGCCATGGAGTGACCGTATCCGTCCATGAATCGTAGCTGTAGTTTCTTTCCAAGTGCCTTTATGTCAGTGTTGCATCCTTGATGTATTTGATACCAATGTTTTGAGTCTGGATTTGTTAAGGTTGATGCGATCCTTGTGATTGCGAATGGTCGTTATATGCTAAAACAGTTTCCTATATTTGAGCAGTGCCTATTGAAACTTATATTGGCCAAAAATGCATGTCTTGTTTGGCTGTTCACTTCAAAGTATTCTATGCACTTATTGATTGCTTACCATTGTTCTTGCCCAGGTTTTCACTTCAAGTATTATTGCTATATATACATACGAGTTGGTTCGTTGTGACCAATGGTTTGGTGATTATTCTCGCTACCCAGTTGTACGCTTTTCGGTGTTGATTGAGTCGACTGGGTCGTATGCTGAGCATTTGTGCTTCGTTTTTATACTCCACCTCACCGGCTTACCCTGTGTAGGGACATGCCGGCTGAGATGATTTTTGTGCTGAACTTTACACCAGTGCTTGACACACAATTCGTCTGCTGTTCTGTTCCATATTACTCCCTCCGTCCCAAAATAGATGTCTTAGATTTGTTAAAATTTAGATGAACTAAATAGTGTCTAGATTCATCCAAATTTTGACAAATTTAAGACATCTATTTTGAAACGGAGGGAGTATATTTTACTCCTGTCAATCTGTCATGAACTTGTCGCAAATTTGTCTAAGAGCAACTCTCTTAAAACGTGAAGTATGCCACCGAAAAAACAGGTTTTTAGGGGTTTAGTTAAGGGCTAGTTTGGGTTGCGGCTGGGCAGTACCCGCAAAAATATACTCTATAAGCCAGGCAATACCCAAAAATATACTGTATAAGCTGGGCAATACCCGTATAAACATACTGTATAACCGCCCGGCAACAACCCAAACTTGCCCTTATAACGCAAATTTCGTGGCCTTTATTCCAGTTTTAAAGGTCGGGTGATCGGCGTTTTAATGGTTCTGCTAAAGATGTTCTTAGAGTTGCTCTAAATATATGCACGTAGTGTATAGGACTGTAGATTCCTAGTTTTTGTGTTATGCATCAGTATGATGGAAGGAGTGCTTAATTTGGACAATGTATACCCGCTACCTGTTTACCTTGTGAGTTTTTACCTGTAAGGGCAAGGATATGGTAGAAAATCTTTATTTATGGATAAATAAATAGAAAAAAATTCTTTACCCGTTAGGTATTGCGGATGCGGGTATGATAAATTAACGGATTTGCTAGTTCTCAGTCGCCTGAGAACTTTTTAGGTCTTAGTCACCTCTCTCGCCATTAGATTTACCTCGCGATTCGTGCGACATGGGACTTTCACATGAGTTACAACTAGGTTGTAACTGGGATTTTAATGAGTTGTAACTAGGTTGCAACTGAGAATTAGTATAAATTATATAAGTTGTAACTGAGAATTAGCACAAATAGTAGAATGATGTCAGCGACTTAGACATAAGAAGTTCTCAAGCCCTTGAGATCTAGGCACTCCCATAAAGTAAAACCCGCACCCACATACCCACCTACCCGCCATATATGAGTACATGGTGTGTGGGGAATCAGTATCATATCATTTTTTTAAAATAAATTCTCAAAACTAAAAACAAACCGCCCTTGGCTGCACAAAATTCCCGAAATCACATTAATTTTATTGCCCACCGTTTAATTTCCCATCCCGTTAATTTAGTATTTTTGTTATCTATACTATTAAAAAGATTGGGACCGTTCGTCACCAGGCAAAATTTTCCGTCTGTCAAAAAATGACGGTTTTACCCTCCCGCAAAATCCCTTATTACGGAAACTGCCACCGCTAAACAATGTTTCGTCCTAGAGACGGGACGTGGACTTTTCTTCTCTCCCCTTCCGTGGTCGGGCGCTGCTGCTTCTCTGTGGCACCCTGCTGCCGCCGGATCCCGGTGCTCGCCCCCGTTGACCCACCAAGCGGCCGGCCGGTCGGCCACTCACCCCATCGCGGCGCCGACGAACTCCCTCAATCGCCTCGGGCCAAAACTCCCAGGCACGCATCTCTCCCCTGCGGCTCTTCTGGTTCCTTTTATCCCTCCCCTGCGTCTCTTCCTCCATCGACGCCGCCCCTAGCACTGCCAGCGCGCCGCTTGCGGCGGATGGGCGGGATGACGACGCCGACAACTGTATCCCATCCTCGTAGCTCACCGTTGAGACCCACAGTACGAACTGGACAACCGGTACAAGCAGTGGGTGCACATGTAGGGTTCATGCGGACCCGATGCGGGCGCGCATCTGAGATTGCGGGGCGCTAGAGGTCTTACAGGAACCTACGCTGGATTGGGCGGGCTCGTGTGGAGGAGAGAGCGGCGGCCGCCGGCGAGGCTACACAGTAGGTGGCGGGAGAGCACAACATGTCTTGGAGAGGGACAAAAATCTGGAGGTGGCTGGCGGTCTTGGTACATCGACAGGCTCGCGGAGAGGAGCCGGCGGCGAGGCCGCGCAGCAGGCCCCTCCACGGAGCCCAACATATCAGTTTCCTCTGGCTTGGGCTGCGCCCCAGTTCCTCCCCCTCACGCCTTCGATTTTCCAGTTATCCAGGGTGCACAGGACCTGTTCGTTAGAATGCTTGTGCCGCGGCATTTTGCTCACTTTGTGCCGTTTCTGTGACTCAAAATCTAACATGTGTAACAGCCATGAGGACATCGTTCTTAACCAAGCAGCAGTTGTGGTTCGCTTCTCCTATGAGCCAGTGTGAGTTGTTTCCTGACCTTTCATGTTCATTCATTCATTCCGCTTTGTTTTTTGCATTTAGATTACTGCAAGTTTGACACTTATTCTTTTTTACCAGTAGAAACTACCACTACCACATCTCTAGGATTCCCAACCATGCTTAGTTTTTGCACTCATTTTATTATTTAGGCGTCCAATATCATGGCATCAACAAAGCCACGTGAACTTCCGCCTTTCACCAGTTTAGCGAAACATACAGTGCATTTAGCTATCTTTATGCAAGTTTACATCATGATCTAGCATCTCGCTCCTATAAAATTATGCTTCATCTCAGTGCATGCAACTCGTGTCTCTGACAGCCGACTTACTTCTTAATTATGTAATGATAACTATTATAGTTAGGGCCTCCAGGTAGTATGTTCTACTAATATGCACATATTATATTTCACGGTCTCACACATTTAGCTAGCAAGATTATTACCCATCTTCCGCATTATTTGGAAATATGCAAAATATGGTGTAGTGATGAAAATTTTGCAGTGCCTCTGTTTTATGGTACCCTCCCATGGCCTTGACCTCGTTAGCTGATCTCGATAACTCACCGGAAGGCCATGGCCTTAGTGTACGCGAAAACTTGGTTCTACAGGTCAACCTGCTTTCTCAAAAGGAAAAAAACATATAAGGTTCATGCTCATAGATATAGGTAGACAAATCGCAGTATCATTGATGGGATTCTGGGTGCTGGTATGACTTGTCCGATGAAGGATTAAGGAAGCTGAAAAATATAGAGAGCGTTGTCCCAATAACACAATAATTTTGAAGTTTGATAATGTAAAAAAAATACCCGGACAGGGTTTGCAGCATTTTATAGCACCACCTGGCAAAGAGCTGTTATGGGCGGGACTTTCTCTTTTGTACTAGAAATTCTAGGTGAGTTTAAACGAGAACTCTAGAGTTTAGAAAATATTCAAAAAACGCACTTGTCTTTCGTGGTGTATCTTTTTTTCTCCCGGTGCATCTCAAAGGCAGCTGGCACATCCCTCCCTGATCTCTTTGCTTTGCTACCAGTGCACGGCATCAGAGTTAAGAACACCAAAAACAGTTTCAGTAAGACACCCTGTACCGATCAAACACAAATATTTCAACGATATTTCATACCAATCTCAGGTTACCTCTGAAGATCTGGCAGAAGCGCAATCCATTCCTTGTAGTGTAGTTGTGTGGCAGGCTATTGGGTCAAATCTTGTAAGCAGATCAGGCAAGAGAATGCCACGAACCGATGACAAGCCATAGACCGGTTATAGTATAAAAAAGAATTTTGAGAAGAATAGTATATATTTAGCAATTCTATAAGGCAATTCGGTGAAATATTTCAGGACGTGATGGGTTTCAGGTATGCGACGAGTTTTCCTGTTGAGTGTGTTCTGGACAAACCTTATCTGTGATGTAACAAGAAATTCACCCAAGAGACTTGGAAACAGATTAGAGTTATGCCTGTGAAGTTTACTGTGATTTAGTTCAGAGCTTTTACTGTGATTTTTTACATTTTCAACAGGCTAGAGGTATGTCTGTGATGACAGGGACTGAAATCATTGGTAAATACAACATGTGCTTGAATTGGCAAAGTGCGCAGCGCTCCTCCTCCAAGCGATGCCACGAATTGATGTGTGAGAGCCTGCCTCCCCCTCTCCTTCTCCTGAATTGCCAGCATGGCAGAGACCACGAGACACGGCCAGAGGTCTAGAGCCGCATGAGTAGACATCGGTGGCGTCACGAGGAAGCGGAAGCGTGGTGGCGCAGAGCTTGAGCCATCGAGGGCGGTAGAAGGACGGACGGCCTGGTTGGGACTTTGGGGCTGCCTGGCCTGGAGTCTTTTCTTTTTATATTTTTATTAAATATTTTAGGAAAAAAGATTGGTGGAAAAATATATTTTTTAGAAACTATTGTACTGGCAAAGTAGGCATATTTATTGGTTGGCGGATGTAAATAAAATTTATGGCCATAGTTATGGATGTCCAATGTTATCACATACACAAGTATGTTCGGTAAAATAAATATGACAGAGAAAGGAGCGGTAATTGGTAAAGGCGCCGGGAGTTGTGAGAATAGATGGAACAGATCTCAAGTCAAAAAAAAAAAAGATGGAACAGATCTAGAGTTTCTCTCTAATAATTTCTTATTCAACCTCTATCATGCAATACCACCCTTTTAAATAAAATATTTTACAATCATGATATAATATTTTATGTTTTTTTATGCCGTAGCAACGCACGGACATTCAGCTAGTTGTCATAAACTCCTCCCCCACTAATAGGTGGGTATTACCCGTGGTTTTTTACTCTCGACGGATGTGGGTATGAAAAAAAATTTATACATATATAGAAATGCGGGTGCGAGCGAAAAAGATCTAATATTACAGTGCGGTTTGGTTAAACTTCACCCGCATTCAACAGGCGCGGGTGCCATCCGTAATCTGACCGGCAGCTGTGGTGTGCAGGGAGATGAATGGAGTAAGGCACGTCGATTTGTAACACGATAGATATCAAACATGGCATTAGCATACACGCTATGCGAGGCTTCCACCCTACCGTAGGGATGAGACGACATATATGATGACACGATCGATATCCACCCATCGACCATCGTTACCCACGCAAACCACGAGTCCGAATAATAAATCCGCACTAACCAACGTCACTAAGCATGCACACCAGCTCGTCGAGGTCACGGCGGGAAGTCCCGCCCTCCGCCACCGCAGCCGCCAGCCCCCGGCTGAGCTCCACCACGCGCCGCCTCACAGCCACGGACTCCCCCTCTTTGCCGACAGCTACCGCGATGGCGCGCGCCATCTCTCCGGCGTCGGGCACGGTGTCGGCGCCCTCCGCTACCGGCACCACCACGCCGGCCTTGGCAAACAACCACGCGTTCGCGAACTGATCGGCGGCCATCGGCCACGTCAGCATCGCCACACCCGCCGCCGCCGCCTCCAGCATCGAGTTCCAGCCACAGTGCGTCAGGATCCATCCGACGGCTCGGTGGCGCAGGATCGCCACCTGCGGCGCCCACTCGCGGACCACCACGCCCCGCGACGCCGTGGCCGCCTCGAACCCCTTGGGCAGGACGGTGCCGCTCGTCACCACCCAGACGAACCCTGCCGAGCTCAGCGCCAATGCGTCGGCCACGCACGCCGCCTGCGCCGGCAGCAAGGCCTGCTGCGTCCCGAAAGAGACGTAGACGACGGAGCCGTCGTCGAGCGCGTCCAGCCACGCCCACGCGGCCAGTTTGGCCGGTGGCGACGGCGACGCGCGCACGGCCTCCGACAGCGCGCCCACCGCGAGCACCCGCTTCCCCGCCAGGTCCGGGAGCGGATCGCGCACGTACGCGGGCTCGAGCGCCGCCGACGAGTTGGCCACGAAAAAGCTGCTCTCTAGGTTCCACAGGAAGATCTGCCGGATCGTGTCCGACACCTCGTCGTCGCCGCCGGCCACGTGCATCCGGAACATCAAAGACAGGTGGCGCCAGGGGAAGCTAGGCGAGCCTGGCACGTCCGGGAAGGCGAATGTGTCGTCGGCGTCGTCGCACCTCGTGGGCATGCGGCGCCAGAGGGAGTGCGACGTGGCGAGGTAGTGGACACTGGCAGGCGAGAAGGTGACGTGCGGCACGCCGAGCTCCACGGCGAGCGGGAGAGTCCACCCCGTGAAGAGATCGGAAAGGACGGCCGTGACGCGGCGTGGCTGAGCCTTGCACCACGACAGGAGCGGCGCGCGGAGGGCGGCGAGGGTGGCCATGAACGGCCGGAAGAGGTGCGCCGGGAGGTCCTTGGTGTTCTCGCCGCACCCTGCTGGGAGGAAGAGCGAGGAAGGGAAGGGAAGCACGACCATCGCGATGGACGGACGTGCCGCGACGAGCGGCGCGTGACCTGCCGTGACGGCGACGGTGAGCGCGAGTCCCCGCGCGGCGAGGAGCGCCGCGAGGTCCAGGAGCGGCACCAGATGGCCCTGCGATGGATACGGCACGACAAGCACGTGTGGCTTGCCATCGCCGTTGCTTGCGCTTGTCTGTGCTGGTGCGTCCATGGACGATGGCATGGCCAGCTTAGCCAGTGGGAGGGCCGGCCTAGCAATTCCAAATTCCGATGAAAGAAAACAAGATGACTCCGCTTTAAATCGAAGAGCGAGACTTGGCCTGTGGAACTGTACTTAATTGGCTCCGGTACAGAATTTTTTTCATAAGAGGTGCGTTTAAGTACTGACTACTGAGTACAGTAGTTTCGTAGAGGTTGAAGCTTTAACGGTAGGTACGAAGCCGGTAATTTTTTTGGGTTGGTGGTACACTACTTTCCTAAACTGAACTAACCGAAACTTTTTTCGTTTTCTATTCCTCACACCTATTTGCATATATGAACTTCATTTCTAATACTTCCTGACTTGAGTTTGTCTAAATTTAAATGTATCTATATACTAAAATACATCTAGATACATTTAAATCTAGATAAAGCTAAATTAGTTATTTCTGGACGGAGGGACATTTCAACACACTATAAGATAACTCAAACCTTGCACTATCTAGTGCATACATTTGAACAACAGTTTAAATGCACAAATTTAACAACATTCTAAATTCATAGAGTCCAACATAGTGTTCAAATTCCAGTTCAACATGATAACAACATAGAACTTGTTTGGTTCACGTTTTTGTAATGTAACCTAATTACACCAAAAATAGGTTTCGTTAAAATGTGTTTGGTTCAAAAACTCCGTAAACAGGTACTCCGGAAACAGATTCCACCCCTATACAAACGTGTTACCGGTCGCACCCCTCCGAAAACAAATCGTGTTACCGGACACAAGTGTCTGCCGTCTAGATCCCGATATCATCTCTCGTCCCTCTTCCTGCCCCTCATCACACTGTGTTTCGCCAGCAGCAACGACGTGAGAGCGTCTTGTCCCTCGACGTCCTCCACTTCACCGGCAGCGGAGCCACACTAAGGCACGGGAGGGGCGGCGATGGCACGGTAGGAGCAACTTCATCCACATATTCCCAATCTTGAGGTAAGCACCGCTCCTTCTTTAGAACCTTTCTCCTCCTCTTCCAGCTTTCATTGAGGTCTCCGTATACATCTTTGTTTAGATTAGGGTTTTTATTTTGTCCAATGTTGTGACTTGTTCTTGTTCATCATGAGTAGGTTGTTTTGCGTCTGATCTTTGGCACGTGTAGTATTTGGAGTTCGTGATTAGTTTTCATATAGATTTCCTCTCTCCCTGTCAGACCTATACATCTACAACCAAGTGAGAAATAAGGTATATATCTGAACTTGTATTCTATTTTCTAGAAGAACATGCTTTTATGATCAAGAACACTCTTGATCTCAAAACTACCTTTGCCTCTAGTCGTTTTATATCACTATACAAGATAATCTGCAGATGCACAACTTGTGGTCTATTCACTAGCAGCACATGAAGAATATGTTCCCGTTCACCATGTTTGTTTTGGAAAGGAGCATATATTAATATTAACGAAGATACCAATTACACTCAGTCTCTGCGACAACACAGTGCCCTAGCGGCATTACATATGCACACAACCAAAAAATAATAAGAGAAATTACAAAAACAAAAAGGCCCACTACAACAATATATTCCTTATAACAGCAGTACTAACATCACCAGAAGTCCAGCTTCTCCAAAAGCAATGCCTCCAATAAGGGAACAGTGCACACGCGTCATCGTCGCCCGATCATAGATCTTAGGTTTTCACCCTGAAGAAAGTCGTTACTCTCAAAACAATACCTTCAACAATACCATTGCCAGGCACAACCAATTAAGACCAGACCTTGGATTTTCACCCTGCAAGATCAGACGTTGAACGTCTCCTCTGCTGCCGCCCCCACTAACAAGCCGCAGCTAAAAATCACGGATCACCAAGCCAGTTGCTCAGCGCCGAAGACTCGAACCAACTGTGCTAGCCCTCAAATCTCTGGTTTCATGACATTATCCACCACTGACTTCACCATGGACCGACAAATAAAATGTCCAATGATGGTAACAGGTAGAAGAGCTTCACAATGCTCCCTCTGAAACCAAACAGTCAGAAAATGCACGGGTGCGCATGACCGAATCCCATCCGACCAGCATTCTCTAGGCATGAGCGCCCATGGGAGATCGCCAGGGAGCATTCCGGAATCCGACAATCCTCACATATCAGCAACGACACGGAACCAGCAGTTCTTCGTCTTTGCGCATGAGAAACCAAGGGCCACCACCATTATTCTCGAGACTCACAAGCCCCCACGCCGCTAGCATCCTACAACATGATGACAACACAAATAAGGAACAAGAAAGCTGAGTCATAGGGGACGACCCCCCTCCCGCAACAACATCCCTACTGGGATCCAATAACATCGAACATGGTCCAAGGCCTAGATCTCAGCCTGCCGAAAACCCAGATCGCCGCCGCTAGTGACCATCGCCCCTACTGGCAGCTACCATGGCGGCGCCTTGCCACCTCTACGCTGCCGCCCCGCTGGAGAACTCAAGCCCTGACCGATAAGACTTGCCGCACAGTGCACTCCGCCACCGCCACGTTACCCCCCACGCGACATGGATGAGTCCACCTCTCCATCCCACCGTCGTTTGACGGGGTGGGCACCGCCACCACCATCGTCGCTGTCGGCAGCGGCGACCGCTGCTTGCAGATCATCCTTGAGAGGGATTGGAGGGAGGGTCCTCCGGAGCCGCCAGGGAGGGAGGCCCATGTTCACCATGTAGATACAAAACGGTGTTTCTATTCCATGTAGTGATCTTCCTTGGCCATACGAAAAATTTCCAGGGATCAAATAGGGTATTTAATGTTCAATTTTTTTATGTTCTTAAAATCAACAACATTGGCTTATTTCTTTGCCAACATAATACCAGATCCTACTAGTTTCCATTGCCAATGCTTGATTAAGAACATCGGCTTGATATTTTAGTTTGCAAACCTGTTACTACAAAGAATATTTTTAATAAGGCAGATTCATCTGATGTTCATTTATTAACACCTTCTGCGTATACGTTCTAGCATTCACAATGCTTATATTTTTACATTCCACTTTTTATTTTCAGTGTTATGACCCGTCTCCCTTTAAATACGGGAAATCAATGAACGAATGTAGCAACTAAAAATTACATGACTAGCATCATGCTCTTGTATTATCATGTGTGTTTACCTTTTGCATTAGCTTATAGAAGAAAATGTTTGAAAATAGAACAAGGGATTGATTTAATCGGTAATCGTTAACTGCTCGATTGGCTTGGGAGTAGCGACTAATCGGAATTCGGATGATTAACTGATTTAATCGGTCGGCTATTAATCGGTGCAACCTACAAAAATTAGCACCTAAAATACGTATGAATCCTCTTGCACCTCAACCATCTACCCTATTAAAGGCAGCCTTAAGCTCCCGGATGAGATTCTCAAGGCGCTCTTGAATCTGAGGTCTGGTCGACAACTACGAGGAAATGGTCAACAATGACAAGGAACCGGTTAGTGATGGCGGAAATCAAGCTCCTGGAGGCATGAATCGATTGGGAGCTTCACAAAACCTACTTCATGGGGCGGACTAGCGGATGGATGGGAGATATGTGTTGATAATTTTGCAACCTTTTTGACCAAGTGTAGTGGTTAATCGGGAACATACCTAGTAATCGGAGTGTGAGACCTATTAATCGGGCTAAATGATTAACACAAAGGATTAATGGTAATCGACACGGTCAGGTCCCTAGTAGCGAGTAATCGGCCTATTAATCGTTGATTCGGCCTATTTTTTGAACAATGATTAAAATTAAGGGGGTACAATTTGTACGAACTAATTAATGAGAGCTACACAATGTGTATAAGTAAGATTCGTATGGATAGGAGAACATTTAGCATATTGTGTGAGATGGTTCGAGACGTTGGTGGTCTAGAGGGTTCAAGGAATATTTCATTGGTGGAGATGGTGGCATCCTTCCTCTACATACTATCCCACCACTTCAAGAACATGACAATAGGGATTTGTTTACCGGATCCTAGAAGTAGTGAGTATAAATTTATGCTTTAAATCTGCACCGCCTGCTACTTAAGAAACCGGAACCTCTACCCGAGGATTGCATAGATGGTAGATGGAAGTATTTCAAGGTAAATTGCTACTTGATAAACACATTATTCACTAGCTATAAACGTTATGTTTGTAGAAGATGCTAATATTATCTCATGGTTGCTTCTATTGTAGAATAGTTTGGGTGTGTTAGATGGTACACACGTAAAAGTAACCGCCCCGGCTAACATAAAAGGAAGATATAGATCAAGGTTGGGTGATATAGATTCAAACGTGTTAGATGTATGTGCATCTGACATGTAGTTCATCTATGTATTACCTGGCTAGGAGGGTTCTGCACATGATGGTCGTGTCTTAGGTGAAAGATTAGTATAAGCGACTAGAGGGGGAGGGGGTGAATAGACGCTACTCAATTTTTAACGTCTTTTCAATTTTAAGGCTTGACACAAAGTAGGTTCTCTAGATATGCAAATAGGTGTGAGAACCTATATAACAAACAAGCAAGCAAGCAACAATAGAGAGTAAATGACATAAATCACCGAAAGTAGACACGGAGATGTTTTCCCGAAGTTCCTTCATTTTGAGTGGAAGTACATCTCCATTTGAGGGGTGGGAGGTACTAAGACCACCAGCTCCACAAAAGGCCTCACCCTATTCTCCCGTGCACCCGCTGCAAGGCAAGCACACAATCCACTAAGTGGTGGCCTTCAAGGTGGCATCTGGAACCTTTACAAACTTGTTGAGTCGACCTCCACAACACTTGGAGTCTCCCAAACGATCCCGAAGCTTTACAACCAATGTACGAGCCCCGACACCGAACTCTTCCGTCTAGGGTTCAAAGAACCCAAGAGTAACAAGATCCATAAAGGAAAACAAGGGGGAATCAACTTTGCTTTGGTGAAACCCTAGATCTAGACCTCCTCCACCAAATCCCAAAGTATCAAGGAGATTGGAGCACTATGGGGGGAGATCTAGTGAAATTATAGCTCAAGAACAATGGAGGAGAGAGATAAAAGAGGCAACCTTCTTGGTGGATAAGAAGGGCCCTTTTATACCCACTAGGGAGAATCTTCCCGTTGCTGCTTGACCCAAGCGGTAGTACAGGTACCAGAAGCGGTAGTACCAGATGCAACCGATACTACCGGACTGGTACCGGACGCGGTACCGGAAGCGGCCAGGCGGGGAACCAAAGCCGTTGTCTCCCCCAATAGAGATAGCTCAATACGAGTGGTTCTGCCGTAGAGCGGTAATACCAGATGATATGAGTGGTACTACCGGATGGAGCGGTAGTACCGGCTCAGTGGTACCGGGTAAGCCTGGAGAGGATACGAGTCTTGTAAGCACTCTCAGGCTCACCCGGTATTGCCAAGCGGTACTACCGGTGGTAGGCGGTAGTACCAAAAGAAACTTCTGGTACTACCGGTCGTCACTAGAAATCAAGCAGTGGCAACAGGGAGAGATGATCCTTTAAAACCTTAACCATTGTGGGAAAACTTGATGGGAAAAAATATAGAGTTTATTCCACCCAAACTTTCCAATGCGGACCCCCTCTTTCTAGTACGGTTTTCCTACGACTCAAGCAAAATACCTAGGAAAAAACTTTGTCTTTCTATGGACCTTTTTTAGGGGAAATAATGCCTTATCGACGAGAATTTCTGAAACACACTTAGCAAACGATTAGTATGACACGTGTGTCATCAAACATCAAAACCACTTAGGATGGGAAATGCCCTTTCAATCTCCCCCTTTTTGGTATTTGATGACAACACACCTTTGCATGAAAAATATTATGATAACGCACAATGTTTGAAAAGTAGAGACGCCCGCCTAGATGTGTGCACACATAACAAGCACAACCTAGGATCAACACTCCCCCTCTATTTTACAAACCAACCAAGAGTGCAAATATTATGATAAACATGCTTGGAACTCATACCTTTGCATAACAATATGTGATGAGATATAGAAGGGCAATAAAATAGATATCATCATCACATAAGATGGATCCATATAAGATTGGCCACAAGGTCACATACGATGGATCCACAAGATAACCACATAGTCTCAACTTACAAAGCACAAATTGTTAGCACATAGAGTTCATGAATAATATGAGGCAAATAAAGTTCACAAACAACCAAAGATCAAAGCAAGAACGAACTTGTGACTTTTCCCATGCAAATCCCACAACCTATGTTGCACCTTATCTCCCTTTGGCATCAAAAGACTCCAAAAAGGGACAAGAGCAAGACTAACGTCCCGAAGCTCACTCCTCTTCATCATCATAGCCATCATCATGGGTTCTCGGAGCACGGAAACAAGAAGTGGCATCATCATCCCAGTTGCTATGCTTGGAGATCCATTGCTCTTCGGGGGTGATGTTGTTCTCGGAGCCTTGGGAGATAGTCAAACCTTGAGCTTTCATCAACTCCTTATGACGAGCACATGCTTTCTTGACATAGACATTGGCTTCATACATGCGCTTTTGATTGTCGTCTTGGAAGCAAAACACTTTCTTAAGCTTGGCTTCAATCCACTTTGCCCATGAGGGATGAGCACTCTTGCGACGAGATACAACAAAGTCTTCATCATGACAACTATGTTCTTCTCTGGATTCCTCTTCAATAACGTTCCCTTCCTCATCAACCTCTTGAACCTCTGCATTGTGAGGTTTAGCATTTCTCTTGATAAACAAAGACTTGTGTTTCTGAGCAACAAGGCGTCGAGTAGGGAGGTTCCTTGCAATGGAGGGGGGCACTTGTAAATGATGATTTCCATAATGTAGGGAGCAAAAGGTGGCACCCTCCGAGTTAAAGCGGCAACGGCCATCTCATTCCAAATGAAGTCCATCACATCAAGCGGGTTACCGGATTCACGGTTTATGAAGGTGTTGAATATGATATCCACCATAAAGCCATGCATCCCATCTTGGTTTCTCGCACGAGGGGAAACAGTCTCATGGAAGATGCGGTTCAAGATATCATAGGTGGGGAGAAGATCCTTGATCTTGCCAACAATACCGCAGCCCCAGATATAGAGAGGAGCAAGGACCTCCTTCTTCATGGGATGCTCACGCATGTGAATATGATAGCCACAAGGATGGTCACGACCATGGTCCTCATATCCAAGAGAATGTCCAAACTTGGCCAAAGTAACCTCCTTAACAACACCCCGAGTCATCCAAGTAATTGTTCTTGTCTTATTCTTTGCAAAGTTGGCGGTGGCATAGAACTGAGCGATGAGAATAGTATCATAATATTGCTTGAACTCCATGATGGGAAGCAAGCCAATGTGGGTGAAAATCTCCTTAGCTTCCCCAAAATACTCAAGATTCTTGTTCACATGAACCATGTCAATCCATTTTCGAGGCACAACCAACTTCTCATTGTTCATGATAGCCTCATTGTACACTCTCTCCTGGAAGTCAGTGTAGAACAGACTATCCTCCCTATCCTGGCCACGTGCACTCACATATGGATTCTGCAGCCCGCAAGGAGTGGTACTCAGCGTTAGGAATGTCAAACAACAGCTTTGTCCCTGATGGCCCAGAACTTTAACTCTTGGTGCGACTCGAGGAGGGAGGGTTAGGGCCACTGCCATGGCATGCGGACCGCTTGGTGGCACCTCCACGATGTCCCCAAGTAACCTTCAACTTGATGCGGTTGCTGGGCTGGGGCATGATCTCTTCTTCGAACTCCGACTCCTCCTACTCAATCTCATCATGTGACTTGGAGCGCTTCCGAGCACCCCCGGAACCACCTGCACCTATGAAAGCAAGAGGGAGAACAACAGGGGATAAGGGCACACGGGCCCGAAAGAAAAGAACCACAAAGAAGTTGCAGGCTTGATGAATTTTTGCCGCCAGTTGGTTCCGGTAGTACCTGAAAAATCGAGTGGTAGTACCGATTTTTTTGGGTACTACCGGACGTGCGGAAACTCGTGCAGATCCGGGAGTAATGGACCACAAATCGACATAAAAAAACCATAAAAACTGTGATTTCTTGGGGCAAGGAGACTTATATGGCGAGATACACACAATACAACCCCAAAAGGATCTTTTGACCATGCATCTAAGCAAAACCTATATTCATGGGGAGAATCTAGGAGAGAGAAGAGGGGCGGTTGTACCGGTGTCCATGGCGGTGAAGCAGGATGGGAACCCGCAAGGAGTCCGGATCTGATGGAGATTCGGCGAAAGGAGGCACCGGCGGGGCTCCGACGGTGATTCTTTCTTGGGCAGTGACGGTGAATAATGGAGGAGACAGGGGGTATAATGAGGCACTGAGGGGTGCCTCTCCCCCGACTCACCCTATAGCCAGAAACGCGACCCGGTAATACTGGTTGAAGTGACTGGTAGTACCGCCCCAAACCCCAGTACTGCCGAACCTAGGGCAGGTTCTAGGAATGCGCCTGGGAACTAACAGGGTCCGGTAGTACCGCTGGGTTTGCGGTAATACCGATTCCACCAGAAAAATTCCAGGGACAAGGAGAGGTTCTTGTGCAAGAAAGATAGGGGCTTTAGTGATAGGAAAATAGGCTTAGGTTGAGAATTTTCAAACTGATATAGGGACAAATGCCTCTAACAAAGAGGAATCAAATCAAGGACCAAATGGGAGTGCATGTCTCTAAGATCCAAACTAACCCAAAAGATGAAAAACACGAGGAAGAACCAACCTCTCATTGGGAGAGGTTGGTGGCCTTGCACACCATGTTTGAGTATAATTGGCTTGGAACCGAAAAGATATATCTTGGGTCTATTACCAAAACTCATCACTAAAGCTCACATATAAAAAATGATATTAAGAGTGATTTTTTAACTTTGGGAATAATGAGGGGAGGGATAGCCCAATCAATTAGGACCGCACTCCCCCTATTTACATGCTTACATCTAGATAGAGTAACACATGAATGCATGGGTATGGGTGGATGGTCTCAAGCCACATTGCTCGAATCTATGATATTTATCTCACGCCTTAACTCTCGGAACATCTTCTCATCAAGGGGCTTGGTGAATAAATCCACAAGATTCTTCTCGGTGCTCACATAAGAGAGATCAATATCACCATTGTGCACATGATCGCGGATGAAATGATGACGAATATCAATATACTTCGTTCTTGTGTGTTGCACCAGGTTGTAGGCGATCTTTATTGCACTTTCATTATCACAAAGAAGAGGCACTTTGTCACAAGTGACACTGTAATCCTTTAGAGTTTGCCTCATCCACAAAAATTGTGCACAACAACTAGCGACCGCAATATACTCGGCTTCGGCGGAAGACAAGGAGACACAATTTGTTTCTAAGATGACCAACACACCAAGGACCTACTAAGGAATTGGCAAGCCCCGAAGGTTGATTTCCTTCTAACTTTGTCTCCTGCCCAATCCAAATCCGTGAAACCATGAAGAACAAATCTTGAACCCTTGGGATACCATAAACCAAAGTTTGGGGTATCAACTAAATATCGAAAGATTCGCTTGACCGCCACAGGGAGGCTTTATTTTGTGTCGGCTTGAAACCGTGCACAAATACCCACACTCAACATGATATCTGGTCTAGATGCACAAAGGTAAATCAAAGAACCAATCCTAGAACGGTATACCTTTTGATCCACATCTTTACCCTTAGTATCGAGAGTAAGATCACACTTGAGAGGCATGGGATTCTTGGGTCCATTTTGATCCATCAACTTGAACCTCTTGATCATATCTTGAATGTTTTTGGCTTTATTAATGAAGACACATCCATATAATTGCTTCACTTCAAATCCAAGAAAGAATTGTAATTCTCCCATCATAGACATTTCAAACCCATCGGTCATTAGCTTAGCAAATACATCATTGATAGCTTTGTTAGGAGAACTAAATATAATGTCATCAACATATATTTGGCATATAAACAAGTTCCCTCCAACTCTCTTAGTAAAAAGAGTGGGGTAGATTAGCCCAACTTCAAAACCACGGTCTACCAACAACTTTCTAAGGTGCTCGTACCATGCATGAGGGGCTTGTTTAAGCCTATAGAGTACCTTATCAAGTTTGCAAACGTGGTTTGTAAACTTGGGATCCTCAAAACCCAGAGGTTGCTTGACATACACTATCTCATTTAAGGGACCATTAAGAAATGCACTTTTAACATCCATTTGTTATAACTTGAAGTTATGATGAGATGCATATGCAAGCAAGATACGAATAGACTCAAGACGAGCAACGAGGGCAAAAGTTTTACCATAGTCGATACCCTCGACTTGGGAGAATCCTTGAGCCACCAATCTTGCCTTGTTGTGAATGACCATTCCGCTTGCATCTTGCTTGTCTTAAAGATCCACTTGGTTCCAATGACATTATGTCACTCCTTGGGTCTATCCACTAATGACCACACTTTGTTGCACTTGAAGGTGCTAATCTCCTCATGCATGGATTCAACCCAATCCGGGTCTTCAAGTGCCCCATACTCCTTTTGGGGCTCTACACAAGAAATGAAACTACTGTGGCCAACAAAGTTAGACACTTGTTTATGAGTAGAAATGACCCTTTCAAGGTCACCAACAACATTATCAAGGGTAATCCCTTCACGAACAAGCTTGACGATCCTTCTTGCTTCACGATGAGAGTCGACTTCTTCAATGGATTCTTGAGAAACCTCTTGGTCATCACCACTATTTTCGTCCTCGTCTTGACCTTGAAAATGAGCTTGCTCCTCACCTTGAGCTTGCTCGACATTTTGGACTTGTTCAACTTCATGAGCTTGACCTTGATCAAGAGCTATCTCTTCAATCGGGGTATCTTGAGGGCTATGGGATTGATGAAGATCTTGATTAGGTGACGGCTCCACATGAGTAGAGCATTGTCCTTCTCCTTCCACCACAAGGGGTTCCTCAACGGGGCGGAAAAATCCCACACCCATTCTTCTTCGGGATTTCTATTTTTGTGCCCTTGGTTCCTTAGTTGTACTCACTTTTACCCAGCTTCTTAACTTTTCCTCACTTTTGACCATCTCCTTCAATGAAACTCTCACACGGTCTAAAACTCGCTGTCCGTCAGCCTTGCCATTTGTGGCATCCCGCAAAACCACTACTAGAAAATCGCGTTGTTTTTGTGCATTGCATCGTCATCATCATGCATTGTTTGTCTGAACTATTTCGAAAAGCCTAGTTTTGCTTTGTACAAATACCCCTCTTTATTTCAAATGCAAAACCCCGATCGTATCGGATATTTTATTTACCTAAAAACTATTTGCAAAGTAGCCTTGTATTAAAATAAACAAAACCAAACAAACACATCTTTACAAAACCTAAACTCTAAATCCTATTTACACCCAGACCTAACCTACCCACCAACCGCAGCGTGCCACCTCACCCCTCCCCCTTTTTCCTACCCACCCCGCCACCTCATCAATCCTAGACTTTTCCACCTCTCTCTCTCTTTCATCTAGCCCCCAACTACCCCCTCTCCCTTACAGGCCGACCCCACCCTCCTGGCCCACATCCTCTCTCTCTCCCTCTCTCTCTCTCCACCCCACTCTGCCCACACACACAGACACACACCCCACACGCCACCGACCCAGCATCCCCACCCCGGCCCCGCTCCCTGGCCCACCGCCCCTGGCCCGACCCCACCGGCCCCACCACACCTCTCTCCTTCCCCCACGCGCCCTCCTCTCCCCCACCCGCGTCTTCCACCTCTCTTCCTCTCTGCCGGCGCGCCCCACCGCCCTCCGCCCGCCGGCACCACCAGCAGCCACCTTCCTCGCCGCCGGCGCGCCCCGTTGGCCGCGCTCGCCCCGCCTCCGCGACGGCCGCCCGACCTCGCCTCGCTCCCCCTCCTCCTCCGCGCGGGCCGCGCACGCCACCGCCGGCGAGCCCGCGTCGGCCTCGCCCGCTCCCCGCCCCTCCTTCCTCGCCTTCCGCCTCCCTCTCCTTCCGCCCTCCTCGGCCGCGCCCCGCGAGCACGCCGCCGTCGCCAGGCCGTCCCCTCCCCGCTGCCGCTGCTGCGTCCTCCGGCAAGCCGCGCCGCCGCCAGAGCTCCTCCGCCAGTCCCCGTAGCCTCTTCCCCCGCCGGCCGTCGCCCCGGAGCTCGCCGCCGACGGCCGCGCCCAGCACCGGCCGAGCCGCCCCCTCCCGCGCCCCGCTCGGCTCCCGTCGCCCGGGCCCCGCCCTGCTCCGGCCAGTACCTCGCCGGCCCGCTCCGCCCGAGCCCTTCCCTCCCCGACGCTCGCCCTGCAGGCCTCATCCTCGCCTTCGTCTGCCTCCCCATGCTCCACCCCCTCGCGAGCACCCTCTCCGGCGACCCCCACCCCGCGTGCTGCAATCTCCCGGCCCCGATGACCCTGTCGTGTCTCGGAGATGGCGCGACTAACGGTTTCCAAGCCCGCCTCGATAGCAAGACGAACCGGAAAAACGGCAAAGACGACCCGAAGACCCCGTACCTAAAGGCCTTCGACAAGAAACGCCAAGATCTCCTTCCAGGAGGATGCCAAGTTCGCCTACATGAAGATCAAGACCGCTCCCGGCGGAACTGAACCGGACCCCGTCAAATCCCCCAAGATCGTCTCTCGGACGCCAAGTGCTTCGGCCCAGAAAAACCCGACGACCCGACCAAGATCCGAAGACCGAACCCGACCCGCCAAGTTCTTCAATCAGATCCGAGGACACCGAGACCCCGGGACGACAAGTACTCCGTCATGGACCCGATTGAAGCAAACCCGAAGACGGTAGATGCGACAAGTACTTCTCCCCAGATCCGATGCCCGAGGACCCGGACGCCAAGGTCGCCGATGCGAATACGACAAGTACTTCATCCCGAACGCCATGACCGCCGACAACATGGCCCGACCACCGCGAATGCGCCAAGATCTACCCCGTTACCCGAGAACGATCCCGCCGAGACCGAACCCGTCGAACCCTGGACCCTGTCGAACCCCGAACCCCCGGATCCCCAAGGTCTGCCGAACCCTAATGTGTGACCCTGATCCGAGCCCCTATTTTATAAATTGCCAACTATATAAATTGTTGCATATTAAATTGTCATGCATGCATACTTGTCATGTGGTTTGGGGGCATTATGCCGATTCACCTAATAACTAAATATGGGGCCCATATACGGGCAAATCTAGTCTCATATTGGCCTCATTTAAATTTGTGTAGCGAACCGGTGATACTTTTTGCCATGTTAAGACAACATTTAAAATGTGGGGTATCTAAACAACATGAACCTAGTAAATAATTATCGGGACCCTGGTTCCGCTTAATATGGCCTAATTGCATCGCATCTTTGCCATGTCATGCATCATACATGCATCATGCCGATCTTCTGCCGTTGTATTAAATAGTGCATCCGGTGTTTATTCTAGTGTTTTGCTTCTTCGCGAATAAGGCCGTTGAGTTGATGCGAGTGTCGACCCGATCTTCGGATGAACCTTCGACAATGTTTTCAGGCGAGCACCTCCCCCTTTTCTACCTATCTTACTTTTATAGTATTTATTCCCTCCTGTTGATCTATTGCTATCTGTGTTGCGATGCTCTAGCTTTCGTACCCGTGATATCCCTTGCAGCCTTATAATGCCTTGGACACATCCTATTCCCTGTTGTGTGGTAGATAGTTGGACTTGCGCGTCGTAGTCGCTTGCTCAAGTGCTGTTGCATGTCGTCAAGTACCACAGTTGTTGGAGTATTGCCGCATGTTCAATGTTGGAGAAGACCATGGTTTTATTTATTGTTCACTTTAATTACTGTTTAACAACTAAAATTGAAGTAGGTAAGCAGAGGCACAGGTGGGCAATAGATGTTATTTGGTTGTTGCCCGTCCACTTGTGTCCCGTAGGACCCCGAGTTCTTGACACCTGTTCCGAGATCGAGCGCGCTAACCACATGTGGGGAGATATGGGCCCGATTTAGTACCTGATTTCAAAGTACTGTACTGGGGGCCACAAGTAGTTTGGGGCTTTATTTACTATCCTGTACCTATGCCATGCTTTACTGCTTTATTTACGATTGTGTGAGGAGCACGCTGTACTGTTTTGGAAGCGGAGTGTTTTCGCGGTATCGACAGTCCCAGTTTTGGGATTTGCTGTCGTTTACAGCCACTATCGCAAACCCTGAGTCCGTCTCGGAGACCGGCCGACTTCGTTGCGGGTGTACTTAGTGGGGTGGCCCCCGTGCTTGCTTTGGGTCTGGGAAACGTCATGACTTAGGCCCCGCCGACATACCGATGGGTGTATGTTAATTGATCTGGCAAAAAGGGTCGAAGTGCGTGTGGATACTTTGGTGCACCCCTGCAGGGTTTAATCTTTTCGAGAAGCCGTGTCCGCGGTTATGGACGACTTGGAGCACAGTGCTTGATCATAGACAACTATAACTAAAGTTTACTGCTATAATTTGACTTGTATCTGATATGACTAGTAATCAGCTTCACCACAACGAATGGCTAAATAAAAGTACCAACAACTGCTGGGTTTTGGGTTTATCTCATGCTAATTGTACTTGACTAGTAAGTGTTGCAACTACAACGGAATGGTTAACTAAAATTGCCCACTGCTTATTATATCAGGACGTCTATCTATATTTGACTAGTAATTGCTGCAACGATAACTGAATGAATAAAACTGCCATCTGTGTGAGTTCCTCGGTGGATTTCCTCGATTGGTCTCGAGGGGGAAATACCAGGATGGGATTGTTTGGTGTAAGATTCAGGTTGGACCCGAATAGCTCTTCCTTACCCCTCTCTGTTAGCCGCCTGTTGCATTGAGTCTCTATAGGTTGTTTAGTGCATGCCGCGCTGCCGCTTCAGTCCACCATCCCTATGTAGGCGAGGACCGCCGAATTCTAGCCTCGCCGTGTACTGGCCTCAGTACTGACCGCTCTCTCTTTTTTTCCTTTGCCCTTTGTCGGCACACCTTTTTGTTTAAGCAGGTTTTGAGATCGACGTCGTTAGCAGGGTTACCCTTCCGGCTTGGCCTGGGCAGGGTTATGGACGCCATTGGTTTTTCTTCAGGGCTCTTAGCCCCATTTGCATCTTGTCCGTAGCTGGACGCTCTATCATTTTCAAGGTGATTTGGATCTTTGTATATTATATCTGTTTTCTTGACTCATCGAGTCGCTGTTGTATATATATCTGTTCTGTGGATCCCATCGAGGACTGTTGTGTAATGTTATTACTTCGTTTTCCACCCGCACGAAAGTGCCTGGTGGGCACCTTTGAATCGTTTCTATGCGGGTTTGGCGGGAATCGCTGAAACTTGCATAGGGTCGATTCTGAGGGTGTTACACCATTACATGCTGACAAGTGGGACCGTGTTCAGTTGGATCCCATAGTGGACCCTCGCTGTTACGTGCTAACAAGTGGGGCCGCATTCAGTCGGGTCCCATAGTGTACCCTTGACGTTACATGCTGACAAGTGGGGCCACGTTCAGTCGGTTCCCATAGTGGACACCTCTCTCCACTTATCCAGATTAGCATGGGACCCACAACTTATCCATGTGAGTGCTAGAACCACATCTTACCCAGGTTGGTGTTGCAAGATGGGACCCCGAGCCAGCCCCGCGCACGCGCCCGTGCCGTTGCCTCCCCTTTCTTCTTAATCTCCAGCGATGGCGGCCCTTCTCCGGCGATGGTGGACCTTTGTCTAGATTCACTTCGGCCTCCTGTCCGTTCTGTCCGCAGTATGGTGGCGTCCAGTTGACATGTATGAAGGATGACAATGGAAACCATGCGCAGGGAAGGTTAGGTCTCACACCAAAGTGTTCTGATTAGACGGGGGCGCTTGCTATGGACAATTAATTGGTGCAACTCAGGAGCTCAACTAGGAACGCTCTTGCTGTGGAGAATGCGGTCGGCGAGCCATTCCGATGATTTAATTGGTTTATCGAGTTAATGTCTCGGCTGCAATCAAGTGAATCTATGAGGTGAAAGTCAAACTTTGAGATTTAGGGAGATGGATGTATAAGAAATAATAAAATAACACAACTCTTGAACACTTTCAAATTAAAAAATTATACAACTCTTAATGTAAAAGAGTGTTTATAATTGACACAACTCTTGTACACTTTCAAATTACAATTTGTACATGATAATGTTGTCCTAAGAAAATCTTGAGAGTTTACCATTTTTAGAGCGTGAAAAGCGATCTCTAAACTAAAATCTTTATTCCTCGTGCATATACAAAAATTATACACCTTCGAACACTGTAAAATCGCACTTAGGACATGATAATGTTGTGCTAATAAAATCCTGATCATTTATCATTTTCATGGAGTGAAATATAATGCATAAACTCGCGTATACCAAAATTACAAACCTTTGAAAACTATGAAATCGCACTTAATACATGATAATAATGTGCTAACAAAATCTTGAGAGATTATCATTTTCATATAGTGAAATGTAATGCATAAACTTACATATATGAAAATTATACACCTTTGGACTCTTTGAAATTGAACTTAGGACATGATAATGTTGTGCTCATAAAATCCTGACTATTTATCATTTTCATGGAGTGAAATATAATGCATAAACTTGCGTATACAAAAATTATAAACCTTTGAACACTGTGAAATCACATTTAATACGTGATAATGATGTGCTAACAAAATTTTGAGAGATATCATTTTATCCACATTTTCATAGAGTGGAATGTAATGCATAAACTTGCATATATGAAAATTATACACCTTTGAACTCTTTGAAATCGCACTTAATACGTGATAATGTTGTGCTAAGAAAATCTTGAGAGACTATCATTTTCACACTTTCCCTTCAAATTATATTAAAAAACAGTTGTTTATGGAGTTAAAGTACCGGTGGCAAACTCGTTATTTTGCATGGATAGAGGGGTGCCCCTGACAAATATAGGGGTTATCATTTCCGCTAGATCACAGAGGGTCAACAGTTGGTGGACACGATCTGCGTGACAACTATCTCGACCAATCAGATCATAGCAGCCAAGATGAGCACATGTGTGAGAGTTTGTGACTAAGAGAAAGGGGAAAGTGAGTAGAACTTTAAAACCAAGGGCAAAACTGACAAAGGGATTCAAATAGAAAATAGAAAGAGATCTAAAAATGGAAAATGCGTCTTTTATACAATAAAATACATCTCGGCATACATCAAACTATTTGCAATTCAAATATACATCAGTTTTATAATTATTGCCTCATTCATACAAACTATGTTTTGGGGAGGGATGTTTTAGGAAGAGACTTGAGTAGAGAGCCATGCACCTTCATAGATAGTAGGTGATCTGAGAAGTGGTGATTTAGGTTAAAACTTCATTTCTATACATTTCTTATGGTGACATGTCATATAATAAGACTCCATGGGTAGATGCCACTATGTTTTGATCTTTTTTGGATTTGTTGTGCATAAAATGACTCAATTAGCTAGCTAAAACCCATTCGTTGACTCTTTGTTGACCAAACACCGGAGGGTAAAACTAAGTATATTTCACACAGCAGTGTTAGTACTATAAGGCAAAACAAAGTACAACCAAACTACCAGTGTTACATTGAAGGGTATAACTGAGCACAACTAAGTCACCAGGGTTAGACACGAGGGAAAAAATTGACGCACGGTACGCGTGTCACGGTGCACGGGGAGATAGAGGACACGTGTGAACATGCACGGTGAAGTAGCGTACACGGTTACGCGGTGCACAGTGGTGCAATGAAACGTCCCTTCCCTTCACCTTTATTATAGATGCCTCCTCACTCTCACTTATCACTCACTCGCTCACTCACGCAACCGTCTCCACTATCCCATCACCTTCCGCAAACCCCAAAGAAAACCCCAACCACGCCGGTGATGGAGAAGAACGACGCGTTAGCCATCATATCCTCCAAGGCCACCGATGAGGATGCCCTGTCCCTGTACAGGCCCCTGTCGAGGCATCGAAGACATCCGCCATCCCTGTCCCTGCTTTCGCCATAGCCGCCGGCGAGGAGGCCCCCGCCGGTCTTGGGCAGATCCCACTAGGCTGGGACCCCTACAGGGAATAGGATTACATTAGGCCAGAGAACCCCTACGACACTAGCCTCGTCGACTCATGGTCGGAGGTAACTAGGTTTTATCCCCTTCCCTTGTTCTTCCCCCATTCCCATCGTTGGATGCTAGATCGTGTGTTATTAGGGTTCGGCTGTTCATATTTTCAATTGTTTGATGCTAGGTATTTTTATAGTAGCTGATCCTCTTGTGTTAGATCTCGAATTTCGATGAATCCCCATGTTCGTATTTCAATCGTATTTTATTTGTCCTCCAAGTTGAAGTTCAGGGATTCCCTAGTTAGTACTAGTGTCGATCTATATTTGGGACCAGTATTCAATTTGGTTTGAGATTTGGGGATTGGGGAATAATCAGGGGATCTTAATCGGTTAGTTTATGCAAGTAATCAATCTCAATAATACTCAATCATGTCCTTATTGCACTCTACTTTATTTTCCAGCAGGTGGATAGCAGCGACGTTTGCAGCGACGACGAGTCCAAGGACACCAAGGCTCGTCAGGTGCTTAGGAGGCTGAAGTCTGGCCAGTACGACAACTTCTTAGTCGACGATGTCTACAGGTGCCCCTTCTGCACCAGGAGCCTCGCCACCGACTTCAACTCTCTCGTGAAGCATGCCAAGGACGTGAACATCCATGGCTTCAAAGCCAAGCACTAGGAAATTGGTTTTCACCTCCGCAACCTCCAGAAGGTGGCCATCGAGGAGGGTCACATTCCCATGATAAAGCCCATGGCTACCAAGGTCAAGGGACCAGGCATCAAGAAGTGGAGGAAGCGCCAGAGGGAGGAGGCAGAGGCCCTCCTAGCAGAGGCCATGAGGGGCCACTGATCTTGTGCTGCTACTACTATTGTAAAGAAACTTCTTTTGTATTGTCTGTGTTGAACTTGTTCGCTGCTGCTGAGCAGCCTAATTGTCGAACCTCATTAAGTACCGTACTATATATATATATATCCTATATTATCTGCTTTATCTACATCTTCTCTATTTAATGAATGTATTTATAGTGCCGGTTAGATTTGCTGCTCTAGATTTGCTACTAGATTAGAAAAAACGAAGGCCAAAAGAAACAATGAATGAAGAGAGAAAATCCTCTAGATTCGCTACCTTTTTGGGTAAAACACAACTGTTAGAGAGAGAGAGGGGGAAAATGCGCTCTTAAAAAGGCCAATCATAAAAATAACAAAAAAAAATAAAACTTCTAATTTAGGCGACATGGCACACGTAACCACCAAATGCGCCCCACATGTTCCCACACCATGTCCCCCATAACGCGTTCCCAACAAATCGGCCCCATGCAGTCCCACATGGCAGGGCCCCACACGTCAACATAACGTGTTCCTGACCAACCGGACCCATGTGGTCCCACACCGCGCGGCCCCACACGTCAGCCAACGGTCAACCTGACGGTAGCTGCCATTCGAGCTCTTTTATGAGTTTCCGAGAAGGATATGGGAAAAAGTGAGGAAAAGTTAAGCGGCTGGAGAAAGTGAGTACAACTAACGAACCAGGGGCACGAAAATATAAATCCCTTCTTCTTAAGGCTTGAGGAGGAATTTCATCACCTACATCACCAAGATCAAGTTGCCCCACTTGGGAGCCATTATGCTCATTGAATCTAACGTTACAAGAGACTATAACTTGTTCGGTGGACTTGTTATACACTCTATAAGCGTGAGAATCCGAAGCATAACCAACAAAGATACCTTAAATAGAACGAGACTCAAATTTAGATAACCGGTTACCTTTCTTGAGAATGAAGCACCTACACCCAAATACCAGAAGGTATTGGATATTTGGTTTTTTGCCGGTGAGGATCTCATAAGGGGTCATTTCCAAATACTTGCGGAGATACACACAGTTGGCAATATGACAAGCGGTTGAGATAGCTTTGGCCCAAAAATTATAAGGAGACTTGAACTCCACAATCATGGTTATTGCCATATCTAAGAGGGTCTGATTCTTCCTTTCCACCACACCATTTTTTTGAGGTGTATATGGAGCAGAAAATTGATGCTTGATTCCCTCATCCCTAAGGAACTCATCCAACGTATAGTTCTTGAACTCAGTACCATTGTCAGTTCTAATGGCCAAGATTTTCTTGTTATTTTAACTTTCAACTTCATTGGAAAAGTCGATGATGGTTTGTTGAGTTTCACTCTTATTTTTGAAGAAATATACCCAAGTGTATCTTGAGTAGTCATCCACAATAACCAAGCAATACTTCTTTCCCCCAAGACTATCAAAGGATGGAGGATCAAAGAGGTCCATGTGAAGGACCTCCAAGATCCCATTGGAATAGATGGAAGTAGTGGGGGGATGAGCCTACTCATGGATCTTTCCTTCAATACAAGCCCTACACACATGATCTTTGACAAAACAAATGTTATCTTTTAGTCCAAGGATGTGACCTCCCGTGTGGAGACTTTGCATAGCCCTCATGTTGACGTGGGCAAGAAGGCGATGCCAATGCCATCCCATGTCACCTTTAGCCATTAGGCAAGCCGTGATAGGTGTGGGTTTTTTGTCAAAATCTACCACATACAAACCGTTCTCAACATGCCCAAAAAAGTCTATAGAGAGATTCTTGCTCCACATGAGAACCACAACCTTGGAATCAAAGTAGGATACAAAACCCATGAGTGCAAGTTGATGAATATAAAGTAAATTGTATGAAAGAGTTTTGACAAGCATAATGTCCACAATGGAAATATTCGGTGTGACCACTACCTTTCCGAAAACCAATACCTTAGAAGTTGATCCATCTCCATAAGTGACACACATTTTGGAAGAATTTGGTTTTATCTCATTGCTTTCGGTCATATGACTAGTGGCACCACTATCAACCACCCATTTTATTCCACCGAAAGCATAGTCCTACAAAATAAATCAATGCTTAGTCTTAGGTACCCATTGTTGGATGGGTCCTCTTTTGTTACTCACAAGTATCTTAGGAACCCAAATGGCACAATGGTAATCATAACCATAAGAGGTTCCTACATATTTAGCATAGACACGACCATCATAAGATTTCATAAGGACATATGATGGATTGTATTTTCCCGCAAAGTCATTGCGGGATGGTTCATCGCCATCCTTAAGGGAACATGATTTCTTCTCTTTTGCCTTCTCCCCCTCCTTCACAAAGGTAACAATTTTGGAAGGGGGAGTAGGTTCAATCTTCTTCTTGTTCTTGCCCTTGTTCTTCTTCTTGACCTTGGGGTGCAAATCCAAGCCCTTCGTCGGTCACACTGTCCCTTTGATTGCTCAAAAGGGCATTTATACTTTTCTCACCTTGTACGCACAAGACTAGACCTTTCTCAATAGTGGCCTTCAACCTATTTTTCTCCTCAATAAGATCTCCATGCTCACAACAAGGGTTAGTAGAACAAGAAGCAACACTAGTTTATACAATTGAGCTTTATTTTGTCACTTGAGTTTGAAGTTGTTCATGAGACTTCGAGAGAATAGAGAATTTTCTCAATAGGGCCTAATGGTCCTTCTTGAGTTTCTCAAGATCTTCATTTAGTCTAGCATGACCAACCCCAAACTCAAGCTTTTCCTTTTTAAGAACTTTACTTAGTGCAAGAGCATGGTCACATCTTTAGTAAGTTTTGAGACATTCAAGTTATATGATTATTCGTGAGAAACATTGGTCTCTTCAAGAACAACTCTTTTACTTTGCTCTTCCTCAAGGGCATTGGATATGGTGGCTATCTCCATGGCGGCCTCACGAGCATGCCCAAACATCTCCGAGATGGTGTCATCTCTTTCATCGATGATATAACGTGCTTCACCTAGTTCACTAGTTGGCTCATGAGGGACTCAACGCACATCTTAACTTCAGCTTCCAAGCTAGTTAAGAAGCTAGTGTATTCCACCAGTTCCTTCTTAACCTTGAGACCTATCTCATCATCTCATGAAGGAACATGAAGATATGGAGTTGAGGGTTTAAGATTTACCATGGAGTCTTTAGCCATGAGGCATGTGGTCTTGGTGATGAGCTTTTTCTCATTTGGAGAGTCGAATAGATATGTTGGTGAAGTGGTGGAGGTAGAGGTGGAAGCAGTTGTGGTAGCAGAAGTGGTAGCAATTGTGGCGATGGCGGCCACCCCTACAATCTCTCCATCTTCATCATCACTCTCATCCTCTTGAGTTTCTTCATACTCTTCATGAACCATCAACACATATTTCTGTGGTTCCTTCTTGTTTGGGAAGTTCTTGTTGTGGACTTTCTTGATGAAGTTCTTGTTTGAGGTAGGCTTGTACTTGGATTTCAACACAAGCCTTGCTCCATGGTCTTCTCTCTTCTCATATGGGCACTCGACAACAAAGTGGTCCGTTTCGTGACAATTGTAGCATGTTCTTAGCTTGGGCCTTGTGTTTCTTGGGTGACCTATTAAAGCATTTCCCTTTCCTTGTTCCCTCCAAAAAGTCCTTGATGCTAGAGATAGATGATCATGCAAATCACAATTTACATCTTCGGAATCACCTCCTATCACTTCCAACCCATCATATTCTTCCTCATATACTTGGGCCTTTGCCATCAATGCAAGGTTAGGAGAGTCCATCCTCCGAGCATGATCAAGAGCATCATCGGCGGTCTTGTTGATGATTCCAAGAGATACAAACTCACTTAGCACTTCATTTGAGACATGGCATGGAAGTCCGCTCTTGAGCAAATATTGTCGGTGAAGTATCTTCGAAAAGGCAAGATAGCTTGCATGAACTTGCGCTTGATCCACTTGTCATCAACATCCTTGCTCCCATGGTACATCATCCTAATATAGAGAGCGGTGACTCGTCGATAGAGATCTTCGGGAGTCTCATCTTACTTTCCAACAAAGGCATCGACTTCATAGTGCATTTCTTCAAACTTGGAGCTTTGTATGCTCTTGTTGCCAATATAGACGCGCTAGAGAGAATTCCAAGCATCCTCAGCGGTCTCATAAGAGCGAATGCAAGTCATTTTCTCATGGGTCAAGGCATCTTGGAGAATGGCCAAGGCGGTGGCATTGAGTTGATAGTTGATCTCTTCCGTGGGCGTCATGTTGTTGGGATCACACGGGTTGAATCCATACTCCACAACCTTACAAAGATGAACACTTGAAATTTTGAAGTGAGAATGCATAAGATAGCCAATTGATGAAATTAGATTCATCAAGCTTAGGAGGAGCATCACGATGATTGATATGAGGCATAGGGAGGGGAGCATTATTGTAGGTAGGCGGTGGAGGCACACTTCCATGAGGCTATCCTTTTCCTTGTTGGCACCCTCACCGACAGAAGCGTCCTTGCGGGACTCATCCGTAGGTTTGATGCCACTTGATGAACCATCAAGGGAATCGGCAACCCTTTTTCCTAAATGTGACTGAAGCAAGGTTTTCATCTCTTCCCTAAACGATGTTATAGAGTCAGAAAGATCTTTCTTAGATATAGGAGAGTTATCATTAGGGTATTCATCCCCCTTAGGCTCGCCGCTCATACTTATCTTAGGCGGTTAAGCCAATGTAAGAGTCGAGGCTCTAATACCAACTGGAAGATCGGTATAAGCATCTAGAGGGGAGGGGGTGAATAGGCGCTACTCAATTTTTAACTTCTTTTCAATTTTAAGGCTTGAAACAAAGTAGGTTCTCTAGATATGCAACTAGGTGTGAGAACCTATATGACAAACAAGCAAGCAAGAAACAATAGAGAGTAAAGGATATAAATCACTAAAAGTAGACACAAAGATGTTTTCCTGAAGTTCCTTCCTTTTGAGGGTAAGTATGTCTCCGTTGGAGGGGTGGGAGGTACTAAGAGCGCCACAAAAGGCCTCACCCTATTCTCCCGCGCACCCGCCGCAAGGCAATCACACAATCCACTAAGCAGTGGCCTTCAAGGTGGCGACCTGAACCTTTACAAACTTTTTGAGTCGAACTCCACAACACTTGGAGTCTCCAAAACAATCTCAAAGCTTTACAACCAATGTCCGAGCTCCGAGACCGATCTCTTCCATCTAGGGTTCAAAGAACCTAAGAGTAACAAGATACACAAAGGAAAACAAGGGGGAATCAACTTTGCTTTGGTGAAACCCTAGATCCAGACCTCCTCCACCAAATACCAAAGTATCAAGAATATTGGATCACTATGGGGGGAGATATAGTGAAATTATAGCTCAAGAACAATGGAGGAGAGAGATAAAAGAGGCAACCTTCTTGGTGGAGAAGAAGGTCCCTTTTATACCCTCTAGGGAGAATCTTCCAGTTGCTGCCTGACCCAAGCGGTAATACCGGTACCAGAAGCGGTAGTATCGTATGCAACCGGTACTACCGGACTGGTACCGGAAGTGGTACCAGAAGCGGCGAGGTGGGGAACCAAAGTTGTTGTCTCCCTCGGTAGAGATAGCTCAATACGAGCAGTGTTGCCGCAAAGTGTAGGGGTGGAATCAAGCCGAGCCAAGCCGGCTCGTGGCTCGGCTCGGTTAGGCTTGGGGAAATCGAGCCGAGCCTGGCTCAGCTTGTTGCTAAATTTTTTCTAATTTGTGGGCTTGCGGATCGGCTCGGGAAACTCGAGGCTTGGTTCGATGTCTCATCGAGCCCACCGCTGCAGGCTGAATCAACTCACCCCTGCGCCAACACCTTGCATCCCCGCGTGCGATTCCTCTATGGTTCCCATCGATGCTCCCTATCCAACTCACCTGGGTCGGCACCACTACCGCACCAACACCGACAACCACCGCTGACCGCCCCATCTGTACATCTCATCCTCCACCTACATAGATCCGCATGGTGCCGCTCGTCTAGGGTTAGCGGCGGCCATTGCCGGCCGGCCCTCCGCCGCCCTCTTTTGGGAGCTCGCCTGCTTCTTTCCCCATGTCCTCCACCTTAGGCTACTCCTCTCCTACACCAGAAAACCACCGACGGCTATAGTGAATGCTAGTTCAGTTCTTGTGCTGGCGATGCAGTAGCGAGTAGGTGCTTGCCTTCTCCTCTTTTGATCTTCTCCAAGGATGCTCCTCCTACCCCTTTGCTCCTTGGATCATATGGTTCTTAATATCTGTTTCTATATAGTCCTGATCATCGAGTTTATTTTGGACTGATGACATCTGTTGAAATATGAGAAAAGTACAAGACATACTGTGTGTCATCTATAAAAGAAGGAAAACCTGAAGTGAACTATAGCAGAGTTTGAGAAAATTGTTCAGTAAAAAAAACAGAGAACTGGTGGGTTAGTAATTGTGTCCTTCTACTTTGTTATATAAACTTGTAAAGCCGGATTAATAGAACCAACTTGAAATCAATACGATGCAATATTCTTGCCTCAAACTGTGTCTTTATACTTTGTCTGCTTCTCAGCTATCTTCCATTGTACTTTGTTGGCTTCTCGACTATCTTTCCGTTGTGTAATATCCATCAAGTATTGGTTCATTGTGGTGCATTGTGTCAGAAAAAATATTATAGCAAACTAGTTTCTGCACCATGTAATGTGTATATTTATATAGATAATTCCATTGTGACTGCATGGACAACAATTTTTTTATTATAATTGTGAACTCTTATATTTTTAGTAGAGGTTGTGTCAATACTTTTTCCTACACGGAGCCTTCGAGCCGGCTTGCGAGCTTCACCAAGTTGGCTTGTCGAGCCTCGAGCCACAGTAGCAGGGTTTAGACTTGGCTCGTCCAACCTTCAAGACGAGCCCGAGCCAAGCCTTCTCGAGCCTCAAGCTTTGTGTCCACCCCTAGAAGAGTGGTAGTATCAGATGATATGAGCGATACTACCGGATGGGGCAGTAGTACTGGCTCGATGGTAACGGGTGGGCCTGAAGAGAAGACGAGGCTCGCAAGCACTCTCAGGCTTGCCCGATACCGACAAGCGGTAGTACCGGAAGAAACTTTCGATACTACCGGTCGTCACTGGACAACAAGCAGTGGCAACAGGGAGAGATGATCCTTTAAAACCTCAACCATTGTGGTAAAGCTTGATGGAAAAAATATAGAGTTGATTCCACCCAAAATTTCCAATACGGACCCCCTCTTGATAGGACGGTTTTCCTACGACTCAAGCAAAAGACCTAGGAAAAAACTATGTCTTGCTATGGACCTTTTTGAGGGGAAAGAATGCCTTATCGACGAGAATAACCTGGAACACACTTAGCAAACACTTAGTCTTACACGTGTGTTATCATCAAACATCAAAAACACTTAGGATGGGAAATACCCTTTCATTAGGGATACCATCACAAGGCCAAATGGGTTAAGTGTCCTGAACGACCAATATTACCTCGTTGATGCTGGATACACTAATGTTAGAGGAATTTTATAACCATACAGAGGTGAAAGTTGGTTGGACATCACAAAACCCACCTAATAGTACAGAGGAGTATTTTAACATGTTGCATGCTAAGGCCCAAAATATTGTAGAAAGGTGCTTTGGAAGACTCAAGGGATGGTGGAATTCTTAGGTCCTAGTCTTTTTATCCTATTAAAACCCAAGGAAGAATTATAATGGCATGCACACTCTTGCATAATCTTATGTTGCAACAGATGCCTTTCGATCCACTCGATAATGAAGACTACATAATGGTGTGGAGGGAGAATTATCCGAACCATAATTTATTACATCTATCTCAACGAGTAATGAGTGGACCAATTTATGGAATGTTCTTTCTCAGGAGTTGTATATAATAGCTATGGGGATGTTAGGAATCATTGAGGTATAATGCTTATGCTGGTTGTATTTAACCCTATGCATTATGTAGATTGGTTTTAATTCATGATGCTACATATGTGTTGTGTGTTAATTCCGTGGTTGACTCTTGTAGATATGTATACTTTGGGTAGCTCAAGTGTGTCATCATGGAAGGGCAAGAATAAACGGAAGTGGACTTCTACTAAGGATGATAAGCTGATTAAAGCATTGTATGATTTGTCTTTAGCTCCAAGATGGAAAGGAAAATATCCTTTCAAGAATGGTTACCGTATAGTGATATAGAAGATACTTGTTGAGAAGTGCCTAGGTTGTGGTCTTACTGCAGTTCCACATATCGAGTTACGGGTTAGGCACTTTAGGAAAAAATATGGCGCAGTTGAAGTAATGTTATCAAGATGTGGTTTCACATGGGATGCAAACATACATATGATTCAGTGCGAGAAGGCACAATATGATACACATTGTAAGGTAAAGCCCTCACCTACTAATGACTGCCTTGGTTGTTCTTCTTTACTTCATTTTCTGTTACACAATCACATTAGTAGTTTTGTTGCATTTGTGTTGTAAATTGATATTGTGTTTAAACTTGTAGATCTACAAAGAAGCCAAAGGATTGTATGGTGTTTCATTTCCTTAGTTTGAAAGTTGTGTTCTATCTACAACAAGGATATAGCAACAAGGGAAGGTGTTGAAAGTTTTGGTTAGGTTGCGCCAAACTTGTCCAATGAAATTGATGCCAAGGAAAGGGAGAGGGGCGAGGAGGATAGTATGTCTAGAGAGACTCCAAGACGATTTGTTGACACACAGAGCCACTCCTTGGATACATCAAGCAGTGCTAAGAGGCCAAGAAAGGTTGTTGGACCTAGAAAGGCAAGAAAAACTGACCCAATTGTTATCATGCTTGAAGATATCAACAGTCAACTTAAAGTCATGTCACAACATGTGGGAACAATGGCAACTGTTGTGGAGCGTGAAGCTACACTTCATGAGAAGGCAGTTCATGAAGATCCTAACCAAAAGCTGAAAGAGAAGACTATTGGTGAATTGCACAAGCTTGGCTTCGTCGGAAGTTAGATAGTAGATGCAACAATATTTTTTGCAAAAGCACCAGAGTAGATGAAAATGATGATGTCACTTCTAGATATGTTGATGAAGGAGTATGTGCTGAAGATGTTGATCAGTAAGTTGATTTCAAATCTAAATTTAGACGCTTTTTATTGCTATGGAACTCCTCTCATGTGTATGCTTATAAATGTTCTTCTATTTATTGGTAGATGAGGCGAAGGAGAACATGAGATATTGACAAGGAAGCATAATTAGGTAATGTTTCTCTTAGAAACTATACCATACTTTAAGTTCTAGTTGTTGAAGTCTGCATGCTTGTGGTAGATGATTAGCTCCTATTCTTTGATGTCTAGATGTCTGCCTGGATGTTGTTGTTCCAGCTCTAGTTGCTCCTATTCTTTCATCTCCAACACGTCCATTGAAATATTTTAGTGTTATATATGATTTGTCTCTGCAGTGTCTTCTATGCTTCTAGATCTAGATTACATGTTGGGTGTAATCCTCTCTAGAAAAAAAAGGAATGATAGAGTGCGTGTGAGCGTGTTTGTGTGTGTCTGGGTTACCTACAAATCTTCCTTTTTCGTATTCCGTTTATGATAAAGCTTCATCACATGGTTTTGGTCTGGGATCGCAAATCTACTGATAATATCTTGATGTTGAAGCTTAAATTTACCATGATCATGAGTTTTAAAATTGTTATGCTCAATCTTATACATGTGCTTTTATTTATTGGCAGAGATGAGAAGGACATGCTTACAAGAAAACTTATTTGGAAGACTATGGAGCAAGCTTTAAAATAATTAGTAGTGCAATGAAATTATGAACTTGTGTTTATGGCTCTACTCTTCTACCAATGAAGTGCTTTTAGATTATTAGGATCATGTTGTTATCCAGTGCCAAAAAGTGCTTGTAAATTACTAGGATCATGTTATTATACAGTGTAAAAATGTGTGGCATTAGATGTTTGATTGCTCAAAGATATTTGTAGCATGGTTCAGTTTGAAGTTCAAAGTTTAAATTTGTTGTCTGTTCTGATTAAATGTGACATTTTTTAAGCTAGTTGTTCTGTTGTTTAATGTGATCCGTTGTATATCCTAACTGAACGTTGTGACTCAGCTCAACAAAAAGTGGAAAGGAATATGTTTACGTTACACACACAAACCAAACAAATATACTTATGCCTCAGCCAAAGATGCAACAACGACTTTGTTCTCCCCCTCCTCCTCCATCTCCTAAGATTCTCTAGTCCCTAAGGATCTTGGAATCGGCTGAGGACCCTATAGTGTGACATTTCGTCGAACACTTTTGGTAGGCGCCCTGGTCGGGAAAGGAGGATGTGTCTAAGTCGAGCTATGGGAGGATATGGATAGGTTGGGTATTCAGTGGTAGATCAATGATCTGTGGTCGCTGGTGCCTGTTGAAGTACCGGTCTCCCATTGAGTGAGCGGTGTACCAATGGTAGGGAAAGGTAGGGGATGGGGTGTCTTTGACTGCGGGAGTTGGTGGTAGTTTTTAGGAGGGAGGCAGGTTGAGGTGTAGAGTGGCAGGGTAGATAGGAAGAACTGGCATGGCTAGGCGGGAACATCGACATTGTCGGAGGCTCGTCGATAGTGGGAAACAGTTGGGTGGTGAAAGTTCCTCCCACCAAAGATTTCTAGATAGGGAGGTGGATTGGGAGAAGGTCAAATTTCCTCAAATATGAGGAGAAAGCACAATACAGATGCCTCCTCAAATTTTTGGAGGTTATACAATTTAGAGGAAATGTTAGATGGATATAACTCCCAACATATTTAGGGCTGTTTGATTTGTAGGATTATAAAAGCACATGAATAGGTAAAA
This sequence comes from Avena sativa, assembly GCA_916181665.1. NCBI lineage: Eukaryota > Viridiplantae > Streptophyta > Magnoliopsida > Poales > Poaceae > Avena > Avena sativa. The sequence continues at coordinate 141,365,294 of OV702285.1, read as the reverse complement.
CACAGGAATAACATGTCATGGCATGTGAAATACTACATAAGTAAAAAACACAGTAATTAGTAGCAAGTCGTTTGATTATACCACAGGAAAACACATGAAATTTGTGTAGATATTGAGTACATGTCATAGTTTTCATATACACATAGTAAATTTTCCGAGTGGTATAACCTCTTGCTAGAAATCCTATGGGATTATAGTATAGGAAACCAATCCATAGGAATCTTGGAGGGTTCAATCCTTTGAATCAAATGGCCTCTATAGGACAAATTTCTATGGGTAAGAATCTTACAAATTTCTTTTGGAAATGGTTTGAATCAAACATGCCCTCATTTTTTAGAGACTTAAGAAATTCTAGACCAAGTGATAAAATAATCTAGTATATCCAGAACGTTCAGTCCTATTGCCCCTCATAGCATCACAAGTAAGGTCCCTACATGAACCCCTATTTTTTTATCTAGGCCGAGACAAAAAACACTCTAGGAGGGCCCCTACTCAAACCCTATTGTAGGGAGCCCCTAGATTTCACCTCAGAGAACTTTACATGTAGAGGCTATCTACGAGAGCCCCTATTTCAATTGATGATGTGACACACATGTGCATACCATTGCCGCCACCTCGCGCAAGTAGGGTCTATTCATACAATTTGTGAAAAATGAATTAAATAAGTAAGGGTTGGCCCCTACTTGAGGTTTAGGGGGCACCCAAACATAGGAATCAGTCATTGACTCTTTGGTTATTTAGTGTCGATGAAAATAGAGCATACATTGTGGTGTGCCTTTAGACCAACTCTAGACGAAACATTAACATCGAGTCGACACCGTAGACAATAAAGTCGCCTCTTAGGATAACTCTTATTAAGAGGCTAAGCCAGTTACATTCTCTCTCATCCTCTTACACATAAACAATTATCTCACGGGAGATTAAGCGTCATCCTTACAACCTAAAGCAAACTGCATGGAGCCTACTGAGTGGGCCAATGAGCGTTCCACATCTCCAAATGGGACAGCCGATTGAGAATTAAGATGGAGTATTTAAATTTAAATCCAAATCCAAATTCATTGGATCCACATCACGATTCATGCATTTTGTGAGTTGCAAGTGAAGTTATATCTGGGATTTTCAGTTGTAACTGAGATTTTTTAGTTGCAAATAAGATAATACAAAATTATATAACTCTCCTTTCGATCGCGTGTCCAGGCTACGAGAGGCGGATCTACCATCCCTCATGTTATTAGATTTCATAGCAACTGTGATTTTCAGTTGCAATTGAGGTTCCAACTAAGATTGTTTAGTTACAAGTAGGTTTGCACCTAAGATAAAACAAAATTGTATAAAGCAAAATGTCAACAAATTTCCTAACATGAGGTAGCATGTGCCTTCCGGTCACGTGTCCATGTTGCGAGAGGTGGATCTACCGCACCTCCTGTCCGGGCAGCCATCCAGCATACCGATGGCTCAGCACCGCGTCATATGATATTCTATCGCAATTTTATCCATTATTTTTGCATCTTGCACCTAGTTTTTGAGAAGTTTCCGGATCCACCATCACATGTAGCAATCTTGGTGTCATGAAAGGTGTGGTTGCACTTGCGGCCTTTGCGCCAGTAACTCGTTGCGCTATAGCGATTCTTTGAGAAAATGGTTATCACAATCCACCACAATCCAAGTATCCAACTACTACTCTAACAACAGAGTCAAACATAATCCATAATTCCCAATTCACAATTCAGACACTCTTGTAAACATAATTCATAATCCACAATCCAAGTATGAGCTACAATACAACCATGATAACATTACAATTTCCTACTAGCGAACACAAACATCCAAAGTTGCGAAATGCCAAACATTCAACCTCACTCGGATAAAAACGGCCCCTGGCCACGCAGAAACAAGGATAGTACGTGCAGATTAATTAACCGTGACTATGTTGCAAGTGATGACTAGTACCAGCTGCTGATGCCTCCCTCTGTCAGTGGATGCACCTGCCGGGCCTGGTCCAGCGGAACCCTCCCCGGCGCCTGTCCTCGGGCGCCGCCGCCGTGTAGTTCCTCCAGTCCTTGAGCACGTTCCTGAGGTCGTGCACCTTGTTGGCGAGGCCGGTGCAGCAGTTTGCGTGCAGCGTGCACACCCTGCCCATGTCGCCGCTCAGCTGGCAGAAGCCGCCGCAGTGCGCCGTGTCCAGGAACTGCATCCGCACGCCGGCAAGCCGGCTCAGCTCCCCCTGCGCCCGCCCCAGGATCTCCTGCTCGTTGCTCCCCTCCGGGAACCGCTGCCGAGCACGCCTCCACCGCCGGTAGAAATCCACCGTCCGGTTCGCCGCCCGCACGTACAGGAACCCCCCGTTGGGCAGGTTCCCCATGCTCTCCGGGTCGCCGTTGAAGACGTCGCTCGCGATGGCGATGTCCGACGTGATGGCGATGTGCCGCAGCGGGTTCCGGAACCACATGATGTCGATGTCCTGACGAAACACCAAACACACACATATCATTCATTCACCGTTCACACTTGCACCGGCCGGCCGTTTGAACCTGCATGTGCATACCGTGAAGAGGAAGTTGAAGCCGAGCTCGAGGATGGTCTGCTGGAACCGGTTCCGGCCCCACATCATGTCGAGGTAGTCCTTGGTCATGAAGTGCTTCTCGTCGCTGTAGTCGACGGCGCCAGGGGAGCGGCGGAGGAGGTAGCAGTGGCGGTGCACCGAGCGGCACCGCTGGAGCGCGCCGGGGTCGACGGCCACGATGAGGACGTGGTCCACCAGGTGCGCCGTGTCCTCGCCGAGACGGAAGCTCTCCAGGAAGAGATCCAGGAGGGACCCTGGCGCGGCGTACGCCCGGTTGATGGACGTCATGATCACGGTGCCGTCCTCCATGGACGCGTTCTTCAGCACCTCTGCAAGCTCCGCAAATGGTTTCGCCTGCACAGAAAAGAAAGATGGCTAAGTTTAGCTTTTTTTCCAAGAAGAGTCACGCTTAGAATTTAGATGCTGCAAATATGATAGTTCAATATATTCCCATGAATTACAGTAATCTGAACAGATGCATGGTTAACTGAAAATTTGAATTTGGAGCTGGAAATCCATGAATAAATTTCTATCTGATCACCCAAATCATTTTGTCACGAAGCCCTTTTGGGACAGTACGTACTACACTAGGCTAGCATATTCGTTGCCTCTGCACGAACAAATTCAGATGTACTGTAAGGCTTACCCCAATATTACAAAGCTATAGGCGGCCTCCTATCCTGAACCAATCTTGGAAAATTAGCATGAATTGTGCTGTTTGGCTTTAGAATTTAATTTTAAGCTAGACTACTGCCTAAAACAAGGCTGCAGTATTATATCCGACACGAATTCTTGTTAGTCCACTGAGTGGAGATATAGCTAAGAATCTAGGAGAAAAACAAAGGAGTCCATAGTTTCTCTTCCACATTATACTACACAAATTATGGCCATAAACTCGCGGCCAAATTTGATCATCTAACTGTATCATGAATATCTTGAAAGATAGAACTGCAGATAAAAGGGAACTGCATTTTCAATAACCACGGTCAGTAAAGCACTAATTATCTGTAATTATCACTGTCGTTTTCTCTTTTATTGATTTTTTTTGGAATTTCTGTTTCCAGAAGAGGACAATTAATCGCCAGTCTTCATACCACATGGTTAGTTAAGTAGCTCCACTCAACAAAACTTGCAGTTAAGTGTGCATGGTCAAATTTTATTTCTACCTATGGATTCATAACTCCTAATACACATTTTTTTTGTTCTCTTGCAAAAACAAAACCAATACAATGCCATGTTAATGTTAAGAAGAATGCTCTTGTATTTCCTTGCAAGATCAAACCATGGATGTTAAGGAAATGGAAGTATTCCAACACAAAACCTTTCAAACAACAAGAAGGCAAATGAAGAGCAGAGGATCACTTACCTTGGGCTCGGGCACCGGCTGAGCACCATTGCCCCATGAGGCCAGGGCGGAGGGCCGCCAGTTCACATCCATGGTAGCATTGAGGAAAACAAGCGCCGCTGTCAAGGCCGCGCCAAGGAAGAAGGAGGCGACTGGTAGGAGCTTGCTCATGTCCCCTCTGGCCTTGCAAGTCATGTTCTTGCTGCTCCTAGTCTGATAATGGGCTGCATCATCATCAGAGAAGAGTGCCATGTTTTGTTATGGCAGGCTGCAGCTTCTGCTCGTAGCACTAGTTATATATAGCACTTGGCAAAGTTGGGCAGCACAAATGACCTTTTGGTTGTGCGGAGATTTATGGGACGTAATGCAGCAGATTAAGGTAACTTGGTTGTAACCTAACGCTGAAGATTTTCTCTAATGCCTCCTAGATTTGTTCTGTTGATGTAGAGTAAGGTATGTGGGAATTTGTGAGCTTGAAGAATGAGGGAATTGAAAGTGGGAGTGGCAGAACGGGAACGAATATGCTATCCAAATGTACAAGCAAATGGTTTTGTTCTGTGCCAATGGATCAACCAAAATTTGGGCAAACTTTAGTTCACTTACCGTGTTTCACGCTACAACTGTCACACTCACACCAATATCCGTAAAACCAAAAGTGCATTTTTTGGCGAATTGGTTGTTGTCAAAATAGTGAAGTTTGTCTACAAATTTTCCAAAATGTTACCACTCCTTTTAGACGCGTTTTAGTGTGTAAATACGTGTAAATCTAGACGAGATGAAGGGAATACAATATTTTAATACGAACACGGAAAGGTCATCAGGTATAGACTTTTGAAATACTCCATGCATCAAATCAATTGCTACTATACTTCAGTTAACCACCTTGATCCGTTCAAAAAAAGAGTTAACCACCTTGATCTGCACTGCCTTCTACTATTTCAAATCCTCACGAACTCGCACTAATTAATCCTTCTTCCAATGCCTAAATTAACTCTGAGAGGGAACTGGTAATTACCGAGGCGGATGAGCGAGGCGGCGGTGCGGCGCCCCAGCGGCCAGTAGTGGCAGCGCGTTACCGGAGGAGGGGGCGTCGGCTTTGACCCCGAGACCACGCGTTGGGGAACTGAAAACGGGATGATGGTCGCGCCGTCTTCGTCTCTGCGCAGTTGAGCTCTCGTGCCGCCTCCGTACTCCGTGCTCAAATCGCGTGATGGGAGGCTTCATGGGCTGGATCACGTGGGCCGTAGTCGTTGGATACGGGCCGTTGGCGAAAGATTTAGGCCGATACTTCACCCCGTTCGCACCATGGTGTGTTGTGTCAGCCTGCAGGTTTCATGCGGAATTTCTGCAAAATTCATGCGGAGCTTCTGCCTACTTGCGTTGAAAAAAGAGTTCGACATCGCACAATATCAACTGTAGATCATTTTTTTTTAGAGAAAATTTGCTACAGGGCACCGATTGTTTTCTGGCGTTTGCAAAATAATTATCTTTGCAACACACCGCATGATTAAAAATGGAAAGTTTGACACTTGCTTGGGATGATCATGCTATGGCCAGTTTTGAAGAAATCGTGCCAAACTTTCTGTTTTCAGCCATGCGATGTGTCCTAGCAAATGTGTCACAAAATTGTAATAATACTTGACAAAGATATAATTTTTTTTGAGAGAGAATGGCAAAGATATAATTGAGTGATGTGTTTCGGCAAACGCCAGAAAACAAGTGTCCTGTAGCAAAAAAATTCTTCTCTTTCTTTCGAAAATGAGCAAGAGCACTAGCTTTGCCAATGTATTTTATTAAGCTCCAACTGAGCATGCAGTGCACACAACTGAAATAGCACGGCATCAGCCGCAGACCAACAATCCAAGGCAAGCTATACATTTCCACAAGCCAACAGAAGGGCCAAGTTCGTTACATGAACAGAAAGAGTAGCACACCAGATGTCTAGCTAAAGTCATATGAAATATGAGGTGCACATCCTCGTGTGCCCTTTGGCTTGTACCTCCAACGGTTGGCAGAGTGATCTCTCCGCTCGACTCTGCTAGTATACCATAAACCATCAAACACCAGTATATATCTCCTGTTAGGTCTAATCCGGTTGTCATTTTCCAATGCCGACGAAAGCAGTACCGATGGTCAACTAGTCTGTGCCGAAGTAGCGGTCACCATATTCGCCCAATCCTGGGACGACACGGTAATCCTCGTTTAACCCGACATCGATCTCTGATGTCACAATCTTCAGACGAGGGAATCGCTTGCAGACACAGTGGATTCCTTCAGGAGCCTGTCCATGAAATGCTGTAAATAAACTAACCAAAAACAAGGGAAACATGTAGAGAGGTGTAACTAAGAAAGTGAATGAGCTAGACGACTTTACCGAGATAAGATTAAGAAACATGATCTGGTCCTCAGGAACTCCTTTTCTTATAAGAAGCTCTATAGCTTGGTTTGCTGAGTTACCTATAGAAAACAGGGTATAATGGAACTTTAGCCACAGGCTACATTACCAACCTCTATTAGTCCTTAATTTGAACAAATATACGTACAGAATTGTCAAGAAAATAGATGAAAAAATTGAGTCCCGTGCTACATAACTGACCTCTATTTGTTCTTAATTTGAACAAACATATCCAAAAACTACCAAGAAAAGGTTCCAAGGATATGCAACACTAACCTGTACCAAGCACAGGATCCATAAGTAGAACATGACGTTCAGCAATATCCATGGGCAACTTGTGGTATATGAGCTGGACAGGGAAAATATATAAGATTTACTCACAGAATCGCTGAACTGTACTATTTTCATGAACATTTACAACAAAAGTATATGTAAAGAACACTCAACCTGTTGTCCATTGTCTCCATCCCGATGTATTAGGATTTTACCTATTTTTATCCCCTTACAACAAGCACGCAACGCATTCTCCATGCTTTCACCACTGCAGTCAAACATATGTATTATTGTAACACGTGCAAGAAAATACTACCAAAAATTTATTGCATGAGTGATTCAATTGAAAATGTACAAATGGGAAAAGAAAGGAGGCAAGGAAATGGTATACGAGTTTGAATCTGCACATATTCTTACTAGCTAGCATGGGTTAATAGTGATTAATGTCCAATGATGCAATAGCTCGAATGGATCAAAAATAAGAGTTATGTACACTGGGCTTGAAAATCAACATTCTAGGAACATATAACTGTATGGTGGTGCCTTAAATTCTAGCCTTTAAACTATCAGATATAAAAAATGGGACGCACCTTCTAACAATCGACACTCCACATAGCTTCTTGCAGAAGTCAACTCCCGAATAAATAGATCCTGGACAATTCATAGATAACCGTGATGTTAGTGTATAAAACTCCCATTCTTTGTTCATTACAGAATATGAATGCGTACACAAGACTTGTCTTAAAGAATGTACAGTTCACAGTTGTATGAAGTAAAACAGGGGAAACAATCAACAATCTTCAGAAGTCCCAAGCTTCCATAAGGTTATTTTATGAATGGATATTGGACTAAGCCAGTCAGATTACATAATGCACCAAATGCTTACGAAATACAGGTTTTATTTCACACTTTGAGGGAATAAGCTACCTTATCTCCACACAAACTCTGGTAATCAGTAACAAAGCAGATCACTATTGACGTTATAAAGTGGCTATTGCATGTTCTTTTGCCTGGTTTTCGTATAAGAAACTAGGCATCTGTAATGTTTGTTATATTCTTCTAAATGAAAAGCAGAGCTCACACCATGTTTCTCGAAAAAAGGGTGGCTATTCTAGCTCTCCAACCATATTGAAGCATATTATGGAATCAAGTTACCTGACCGAAGCATAGCTAAGAAATTTGTAGAGAACAACTTACAAAAATGTGTACGATACAACGAAGCCAGTTAAGTACCTGTAGGTGTAATGACCTGCTTCTCTGTAAATGGCAAGTGCCCCAGACCATGCTCAACTACCTAGCATGGTATTTCCATATCAGTAACACGTTACCGTTAACCACATTTATGAACTATGCAGTTCAACTTAGCCACCAAACTAGAGAAGTTATACAAAAAAGGACATAGAGGTAGAGGCCACAAGTAACAATAGCATTACCAGACGAATCAGCCGATCTGAATAAAAGACAAAATCAGGAGTAGTAATTTCCTGATCACGAATGAGGGTATGCATTCCCCGTATCTGTTTAGATGAATGTTTAAGAGCTTCAAAATTTTGGAAAGCTAAGCAATATTATAAAGCTCAAATCAACAAGTGAAAAAAAAGTACCTGGAAAGTTGTGTGAACTACTTTCACATTTGGATAAAATTTGCACAGGTCGTGCTGGCCAAGTTTAGTACGAATATGTTGCACAATTAAATCAATGGCAACATGGTTATCCCCTCCTCGTGGTATGATCACATCAGCATATTTCTTGGAAGGCAGAACAAAATCATCAAACGCGGGCTTCACAAACCTCCCATACTAATTATTCCATGAAAAAATTGTGACAAAAAGTGGAGAGGCAGGTTAAATGACAGCACAATAATGGAGAAACATAGTTTAAAACGTGTGCACACCTTATATGTTCAAATAATTGAAGCTTAGAGAGTATAATGCATTCGAATACAACAAGTCTTAGATTCAAAACTGAAGCAGAAAAGACTTGTTTCAATTACCTGCTCAAGCACTGAGAGAACATCTCTCCCTCTTTCAACTGTATCACGCCTTATTCGCCGGGCAAGCCTAATATCAGCATCTAAAACAGATGCATAAAGACCAATAGAAGAGAGGGTGAGTGGTCAAAGACTAGCAACTAACATGACTAACCAACAAAAACTGGAATACACTCGGTGCATGCCATGTCTTCAACATTGTAATCATGTTGTTAACAATAGTATATGTAGCAAAGAGAACAGCAATAAACCTGTGTCAACGAAAATTTTCATGTCCATCAAGTCACGCACCCTCTGATCATGAAACACTAAAATGCCCTCCAAAATGATGACATCTGATACATTGACCTAACAAAAACGATTAATCAGTAATTCATTGATAAGAGGAGTTTTGGGCCTAGTTAACCATCATATCCATTTGGCTTCACTTGGATTAATGGAAGAGAGCAAATGGAGCAGCAAGACCACTAGACATCTCTATTAAACACAAACTGCCATGTTCTATTACAAATTTACAGTGGAATAGCTTGGATCCTGGTGGCCAGACAGTCAACACCTTTGTAAATTGTAACTTTTGCATAGATTAAGAGCCAAACAATCATTTCTTACACACATTATTTCATCATCCTTTGTACATTACATATCCCTCCATCTACAAAACCTCATGAGTTTAGAGTTTCAACACTCTTGTATTATATGTAGCTCATTTGAGGCGAAAGCGTCACGGTACTAGTTAGAAGGTTGTTGGGGCCAAATGTCTATTAATTAATGGGAAATCAGAACATAAAACTACAGCAACATTCTCTGAAGCATCAATAACATAAATTAAATCAGCACTCATTGGATTGACAGAATATAACACACATGTGATGCCATTAATTTTTATCTCGTCCGGATATAACATTTCGCGCCAAAGTTATAACCCATAATACCATGACAAATAACAAAGGCACCAGCACTTTCACATCAATGGTTGATTATGCAGCTATTACCTTTCTAAAGCTCTCAGAGCATCGTCGATGATTCTTGAAATCATAAATAGGAATATTTACAGATAGTCCACTTTTTAACTTTCCCATGCACTCGAGAAGCCTATCGGTATCGAATGCATCTGCAGAGATAGACAGAAAGACATAAAAAGTCATCCTTTTGGAAAAAAAGTATATTAGATTGAAAACCTGTGGTAGAAAACATCATAGTAGTTTTTTTCATCAAAGCAGGTACCGGGGTGATCAAAGTTGTATTCTCCAACATGTTCAGACTGTTCCTCGGTTAAACCACGGTAGAATGAATCCTGCAAATTACAACCAAAAGTTTTAAATTATACTTGCTCCTGGATTACTCAGGAATAAGTCTGCGGTCATCCAATACTGGATCGAGTTTAGTAACAGAAAACATTAAAGCGGGGAGTAGTAATGAAAAGGGATATTGGTAACAAGATAACGGGTAGATCCGAATTCCCCGAACAACAGGTACACAAACTTGGCAACAGTGGGAATCATCATCATTTATGAAACAACAAGCCATCAATCATCAGAGTATACGATTCCAGAGTCCAACAACGGATGCTCCAAAACTGAGCAGAACTCCACTACACGAGCGTATCGGCATCGCAGGACAGTAGGCACTATCGGATAATAATAAATTCAGAGGAAAAAAGAAGGTGCAGCGCGACGAGCAGAGCAAGGAAGAGCGCACGCACCTGGTTGACGAGCACGACGCGGTGGTCGTGCAGCTGCTGTATGATCATGTCGCATACCGTCGTCTTCCCCGACGCCGTCCCTCCCGACACCCCTTCGGGCAGCCCCAAAACAAAAAGGTTTCAAAACAGAACCAGAAGGGAGAAATTGTGGGAGAGAGCCGGCGGCGCGGAGGCGTACCGATCACGAAGGGCTGTCTGGCCGTGGGAGAGGCGAGGCCGCTGGCCGCGGCAGTTGTGGCGGCGGCGGCGGCGGCGGCGGAGGCGTCGGCCGTGCCGTTGCAGGTCGCGGTGGAGGGCGAGGAAGGGAGGGATGAGGAGGCGGAGAGGCGGCGCGAGTCGAGGCGGAGCCCGCTGAAGTGGGCCCCCACCGCCGACTCCAGCACGTCCTCCATCGCCGTCGCCTGGTTCGTCGCCGGCGTGCTGAGCTGGCGATCGGTCTTTGGCGAGGTCGGAGGTTTTGACACGGGGATGGGGCGGGTTTTGGGTGGGGGAGGTGGGGGCGAAGAACAGAACAGGCTGCGACTGCGTGGAGCCGGCTTGCGTACACCGGTGAGGTGAGGGAGGCGGCTGGAGCGACGAGTGGCGTATGCACACGGGGAGGACGGCCGGTTTCCCTTGGCTTTTCGGCGCACCAAGAACCGGTGCAGGGAGGGGGTCCGTGAGAGGAATCAGCATTTGCTCAGTGCGCACCGGGGAATATGTGGGGGTAGATTCCCCTCCCTGCTTCGCATTAGTTGCTGGTCCTGCCGGTGTTTTTCCGGTTTTGTCTTCCCGTTTTCACTTGCACGATAGTACGTATTCGGTGGACGATTGCGCGGAGGGCCACCGGTTTTTGACCAAACCTGTCATCGCTGTGATCATCGATGCGCTTGGTCTCTAGCCATTGTTGCGCCGCGGCGCTGTACCGTATGGCCAGTAAACAACGACTTTGGCCTCGGGACTGCTGGCGCTGTGGATAGGACCGACCGTAGGCAAAAGAACATCGAGATAGTGGCTGGCGTCGGGATGTTGTCCAGTTTGTTGTGTGCAAATCTCGCCAACCCCGTTTGAAACTAGAGTACACGTTTGCAGAAGGAAAATAGGAGTACTATACTAGGAGGAGCTATTTTAACATATCAAACCAGGCAGGGTGTCGTGCTTACATTAAGCCTAAACTAAACAAACGGGGAAACCGAGCTTGGTCCCAGGTCTGAGTCAATGGCCAAGTGATTAGAAATATAGGACTTCATCGGCACGTCTTTTACATCTCGTGTGCGTGATGCATATATGCGATATATAAATCCGTTCCCGACGATTATTGGAGCTGGGGATTTGTCAAGTATTGTTTGGCAAGTTGGTGGACGGTGCAGATGTAAATAAACCGAGAAAATGTTTGAGATGCTCTTTCGGTGATGAGATGATGTAGATGCGGCTATCGTCCCCATTGACGCGCCACATGATCTACTCACCGCAAGTCTCAAATTCCTCATCCACTGTTTGGGAATATGTCTCGTTTTTTACATAAACTTCTACAAAAACGAGGTGCCTCGGTTTCGGGGACCGTCCTTATCGGTAACAACGGACTGTAATTTATTTAACTGTTTTTCAACAAGGCCTTCTTATTAGGACATGTACATTATAAAATAAGAACTTAGGTATGTACAATGCTAGAGAAGACATGTTTTCTCTTAGCTCTCCACATCATTTAGAGAAGACACAATATATAACTTGTACACTATATTATCTCTAGCAATTAATAAGGATTGACTATTTTTAGTAAAAAGTTGGTTGGCTAAGAAAGACATATAGTACAATGAAAAAAATAGTATTCTCTTATTGCTAAGAGATGAGATCATCTTAGCTAAGAGAAGACAACCCTCTCTCTTATTTCTCTCTCCTCTAACTAAGAAAAATCCAACGCGACAAGCATAAGAGAAGACTGATGTCACTGCATTGTACATTAAATGCATAGCATCCATACAGGAGTCCCTCTCTCCAACGCGAGCGCTAGTGTTTGAACGCTACATTTCTTTTCTACCGCTTGCCGACATAGTGAATCGTTTTGTGCGGGAGAAAAAAGGCAAAGCGCCCGGCTCAACTTTTTGCGGCGATCCTTGAGAGAATCCCAGGATCGAGCGGAATCCTAGGTTTCGGGACCGTCCTTATCAGTAACAACGAACTGTAATTTGCTTAACTGTTTTTCACCAAGGCCTTCCTATTAGGGCACGTACATTGTAAGGTAACTTAGGGCATGTACAATACTAAGAAGGCATGCCTTCTTTTAGCTCTCCACATCATTTAGAGAAGACACAATATATAACTTGTACAATGCATTATCTCTTATTGCTATCTCTAGCAATTAATAAGGATTAACTATTTTTAGTAAAAAGTTGGTTGGCTAAGGAAGGAATATGGTACAATAGAGAAAATAGTATTCAAGACAACCCTCTCTCTCTTGTTTCTCTCTCCTCTAACTAAGCAAAAATTCAACGTGGCGAGCATAAGTGAAGGCTGACGTCACCTCATTGTACATGCCCTAAGACTGTCTTACCTTTAGAGAAAAGATCATACGGTCGAAACGAGTATTCTCGTCCCCATGTTAGTGGTCACACGGTAGAAGGAATACTCACGTTTCCCCATACAATCTTATCATAACCATACTAAGTTCATAAGCCCCTAGCCACAGAGGCGGACAATAACATTATCATGCTAAACTTTTAGTGATTTTTCCGAATTCGATAGGATTAAACTCAAAGTGTGACTCGATAACATTTTTCAATGACCTTAGAACAAAGCTAGACTAGACCAACTGCAACAGCTCCTAAGACCATCCATCAAAATACTCTCCACTCGGCTGTCTCTTCAGGAGCAACTCTGAAATTGTATCAAAGCAAGATATATTATCATGACCGTTCGCGCTACTAAGGAACTCTCTCTCTATATATATATCATCTGACTCTTCCTATGAATACAGTCATGTGTTGAAGTGAATCCGGCACATACGATTTCCATGTAAAGCATGCCTAATCCCGCCAACCTTCACAAGATATAGCCTCGACCTCACAAAGTAGTGACCAACTATATTTGCCATGCTGGGCGGCATCAAGAGAGGCTCAAATAGGTTACATAGGGCAAGGTCCTCTCAAATTAACGACGATGGCAAAGCAGGGTGTTTGGAAAGTGGCACTATGTAACTCAACCAAGTCGATGGAGATGATTAACTTATTAGTCAAGATTAATACAACTCTATTGATATGAATGCAACATGGAAAGTCATAAAGATAGAATACATAGCAAGGTAAAACTAGCGATTGTTTCGTTGTGAGAAAAAATAACTATCATACCATATACGAGGGTAAGTACGAGTCTATAGTCGAGAGTAAACCAGTTAACACAGTTGTTAGTGGAGTCATTGATGCGAGTATCGTTCCCTCACGCACATGTTTGCGACGTCAATTTATGTCCGACCTTTGACAAGGAAGTGGGTGTAAGGACATCTTAATCTCCATAATACGCCGATAAATACCACCATAGAGAGGGCAAGCCTCATCGGGTAAAAGTATTTTCTGGAAAAGCACATAATAAAGCCAAATGATTTCTGGACTCCGTGAGGAGGGAGAAACAAGAAGAAAATAACTCTTTTGACAAATGCCCGCAATCTAGAGGGTCGTCGGTCGACATTCGTCTGCACCTATCCTCGACAAAGAAGAAAGAAGCAAACAAATCAAATACATCTAAGGGACATAAGGAAACCATTTGTGCCGATCCTCCATTCCAAGATGGTTCCCCTAGCCAAAGTGTTGTGGGAATAGGGACTGGACAAATGTGAATCTTGTGTTACCCAAAAAGAACTCCAAAGACTCTTACTCATTGTGGAAGCACAACTCATTTAGAGATCGAGCTAAATGCGGATACTAGTGAATGGTTCGTGAAAAGGTTAAATGATGATTATAACCATCGGCGGCTCGCTAAGGAGACGAATCTTCTTATTTATATTCTCATTGTAAAATGGTAGATGTACATAATGGTAGATGGACATAATGATGATATAGTTAGATATGTGCTTGGTGGCCTCCGACCGACACAATGGACGTAATGAAACATCGGCTGATTGTTCCCACAAGGTCGGGTATATATCCTGAGATTTGTATAACTTTGTAGTGGAGTACAAAAATAAAAAGATTAAAGTGGGAGATGCTGAACATATGATGGAATATATGGCATCACAGAAAGATAGAGAAGCTGATTTTTTTCTATAGAAATAGCACTAACAATGGAGGCCATATGAGAAACATTTTTTGGGCAGTTTCGACTAAGATGCCAAAAAATGTTTCCCATATAGCTTTCATGGTCAGTGCTATGTCTCAAGAAAAATTAAAAGTTATGTATCTTTGTCTTTCTATGACGCCATAGTTCAGTATATATCCAGCATCTCCATCTTCAATCGATTTCTTCTTGTACTCCGTGACAAAGTTATAAAAATCTTGGCATATAAACCCGACCTTGTCGGGAGCACTGGTGTGATGTTCTATCACGTCCATTACCTTGTGTGTACGTAGGCCATCAATATCATACCTAGATAACTACATCAGACTTCTGTCTATTTGTCATTTTACATTGATAGTATAAGTAAGCAGACTCCGTTTTCTTAGTGAGTCGATGGTCATGCTTATCATTAAATTTCTTCATGAACTATTCGCCAGTATCCACACTTAAATCGAACTCTAAATGAACTATATATGCATACACAACGAGTAAAAGACTTCTGAATTCTTTTTATGTCAGGTTTTCAAAGTTCGCCAATGTACGATGTCCTTTACTTAAAACACTTGTAAAACCGCTTGAAACACGTCCTTTCTAACACCAAACAGTTTGACCTTTGCATATTCATTATAGAACTGGAATCCTTTTTCCTGACTTCCGAAGGTCTTGCTAACAACGCAATGATACTCATCACGTTCCTCCATGCCAACGCCTTCACCATCCATGTCCAAAAATTGTCATCATCAGGGAAAGATTCATCCTACTAGTCAAGTAAATCATTTCTAAACACAAATTCATGTGCGACATGGAACGAAAGGCGATTTTGCTAATTTTTGGATGCGTAACAAATATTATAAATAATTCAGATCATTGCAAGTGATCCAACATGTGACATAATTTGACAGATCAAACCATATATTTATTCAAAGTTCAGTTTCTTAAGGTACCAGCTAGAGTACTTTAACTAATCGACAGAACATCACGAGCTACAACTTTTTTAGCAATATCCCATAGGATAAAACATTGAAAAGTGCGAGACTAATTAATACTCCCTCTGTTCCATAATATAAGATGTTTTAGTTTTTTTGAAACGGGTCTATTTAGATGCATTTTAGTGTGTGATTCACTTTGAACTTACACATTAAAAGATGTTTAAATACATGTATTTCATAAAAGCTAAAACATCTTATATTTTAAACGGCGGAAGTATTGAAGAATATCTATTCATGTAAGCACTTGGCATTTTATACCAATAATTGATTTGGTCAGCTGTGATAATGCATTTACGCCCATTGTTTGTCAGCTTGAACAGAAAAAAGATGCACTAACTCAAAAAGATAGTTAGGGAGTGAAGACATGACATCGGACATGCTTTGTTACAAAAGTGTAGATAGACTCTTCAAAGCTATAGCTCATATGTATTATCTTTCTTTTCCAACCCGGTCATGCTCACATCAAGTTTTTTCAAAATTATAGACAAGCACTATTTATCAATAGTTTTAGCAAATAAGTAAATATGCAAAAGAACTAAAAAACAGTGCATCTGGTGGTAATGCTGACTAAATTTGGTCATTCGTATTTACATTGGTAAACTGTCTATAGTGTTTACTATTTGAACTTCATGATCTGTAGACTCTATATTATTCTGCTAATATTATTTCCAAAATCCCCCATATGATGCTCAAATGAGCTCTATTTAATTGGTTTGGTCGACCTCTCAATCCTTTCTGGCCAGAGGGACACGATTGGTTGTTTTCTGTTGTACCGAACATGTTTGGTAGGGTCAACTAAATTATCCTTTCTCTTATGGCTCTTCTCTGTACTCATCTATTAGGAAGTATAAAATACAATCATAGCTTTGAAAACTTTTGAAAACCAACACTGGATCAACAATTTTGTTAAGGAGTAAAATCATACAGACAAATTGGTCAATTGAGATGACCGGAGCAAAGATGCACACCTAGGTCAAACTCAGCTGCACCGAATTACCGAAGAACATCGACTAGCTACCTACATGCAGTTGCAATCGCGTCGTGCCCTCGGGGTCAGAGTTGATCGAACTAGGGCTTGCGATGGGGGATGCATTGCATATGCCTAGGAAAAACGTACCTGCAGCAATCTGGATGCGGAGGGCATCGGCGGTGGCTCCCTGCAGGCATGTCGCGTGGGAGGTGGAGGCAGCGACCCTCCTCCTATGGGCGCATGGGTGGTGGCGGCCCTCCTCCTGTTGGGCCTAATCTTGATCGGAGAATCTCAGTCGTTCATTCATTTCCTAGTTGTTTCTCTCCCATGAAGTAAAAGGTCATGTAAAAGAAGTCTAAGCATAACACATCTTGTCATACTTCTAGCGGCTGAGTGTTTACTATATACTTTTTATATGTTTTTTCTTGATACTTCTAATTTGTTGATCTCGAGTTGTTGTGTGTTTATAGGGAAGTTAGTGTTGTGAAAGGCAGTATAAGCTCCTTTGAGAAGTCTTGTGGTGCCCCAGTTACCATATCATCCTCCATGTCGTCACCCCCTAGGTTGGGCAGAACTACTAGATAGTCTTCTCCATGAGATTATTGCCCTATTCACCTCCTACAATGATCTCCACACATTTACTGGTACTTTTCGTTCTTGGCGTGCAAGCTTCTTCTCACACCCATCAAATTTTAAGGTTGACTTCCCATTTCTTGTCCTCCAGCCTGATAGGTGTCTCTGTCCCTATAACCCTTATGATGATAATTTCTCAAAAACCAAATGGCGGCTCATTGATCCTACCAATCCAAACCCCTCTATTCACTGTGTAGCGCACATGTAACATAAATTCCTGGATAACATAGACTTTGTAGGATGCTAGCAGGGTTATCTCATCTTTTCCAGCCATGATGATGCCTCCTTGTCGATGTGATCACCGGTGCTAAAATTAGACCACCTGAATTGCCATACCCTTACACAACTATGACATTGAGTGTGAAAGGAATATGCCCGAGAGGCAATACTAAAGTGGTTATTATGCTATTCCATGTTTATGATAAATGTTTATTTTTCATGCTATAATTGTATTAATAGGAAACATTAATACATGTGTGATTTATAAACAGATAAAGGTTACTAGTAAATCCTCTCTTTATACTAGCTTGTTGATTAACGGATGATCAAAGGTTTCCTAATCATGAATATTGGATGTTGTTAATAACAAGGTCATATCATTGGAGAATGATATGATGAACATTCACCCGCAGTATATGTAGCAATAAGATCATGTCATCAAGTTTATATTTCTATCACATTCATAGTAACTCAATGTCCTTAGACCATGAGATCACGTCAATCACTTCCACCGGAAGAGTACTTTGATTCCATCAAACGTCACACCGTAAGAGGGTGATTATAAAATCATCAGGTATTTAGAAAGTGTTAGTTGAGGCTCGTGGATAAAGAGTGGTATTTTTTCATCCGGATGACAGAGAGATATACTCAGGGCCCTTTCGGTGATATCGCATTGACATAGCTTGCAAGCAAGTGATTTGATCACTAGAATGTCATATCACGGGAACGATAAAAAGAGTACTTGTCGGTAACGATATTAAACAAGGTATGGTTCATACCAAGTGATCGGATCTCGGACAAGTAAAATATCACGGGACAAAATGAACTAATTACAGTGAAAGAGGTTCAGACGGTCATCAGATTTTTGTGGAACTAGTGGGAGTCAATATGGATATCCAGGTCCCGCTAATGATTATTAATCGAAGAGAGTCTCAATCATGTCTACATAGCTATTGAACCTGTAGTGAGACACACTTAAGGTTAGTCGACGCATTTGCGTGGATAGGGAACACCAGAGAAAATACTGGACATCGCAGGAATTGTTCTGATAAATCTGCCGGAATAGTTTTGGTGTATCAGAATATCATCGGGGATTGAATTGTTAATGTGTTTATTAAATGAAGTGTTAATTAAATGAGTGACATTAAATCAAGAGAATTTAAATTGGTTTTAATGAAGAGGCTCTTGATTTTTGAGTGGAGAATAAATGGGAGAAAGTAGAGAGTGTTTTTATGTGAGTGGAGAGTCCACCCACATAATTGGGGAAGAGGTGGGGCAGCCATATGGCTATGCCCCATGCCCCCTTGGGCTTCCCCTCACCTATAAAAGTCCCCCTCCTCTCCTCTCTCTCACACACATTCACCTCTCCTCTCATATGCCCTTTGGTTGGCATCTTCCTCCCCTTCTAGCCTTGTCCATTGCCACGAGCGAGGTGCTTACGATAAGCCCTGCTGAAGATCTTCTCCACCACCACCACCACTATGTCTTAGTGCTTCTGGAGTTCCCAGGGATCCACTACGCTGCCCTGCTGGATCAAGGGTTCAAGAGTCGTCAGTGCATCGTATGTGTGACCGATTACGGAGGCGCTGCATGTATGTGGCGTTGATCGTCTGCATGTCCTCGAGGAAGGTCGTGTACATCTACATCAACCATGTTTGTTTGCGGGAATGTTATCCCGCTTACGTTCTACGAGGGTGAGTCCATCTGTAACCGTTACAAAGTGTCGACTAGATTCGATCTTGGCAGTTGCAACCATAGGAATTTTTTTGTTTTCTATGCAACGGACCCCATCATAGTGTGCCATCCTCACCGTACCTCTCTCATTGCCCAACACATATGTGCTAGTTTGCACCAAGTTCTTCATGTTCTAGTGGTGAGTTGGAATCCATGCTTGGTCGAAGCAATGTCTTTCTAACGAAAATATTCCATCAGACTATGGTCTTCCAAGGCCATATCTTTTTCCTGAACTATCTAGGGAGTATCTGTAGTCTGCACCTGGGGCAGCAGTCCTGTGTCGAGGACGTAGCAGTAGCATATTAGTGGAAATTCAACAAATATAGGGGCTCCATTATCGGCCATGGTTGGTTGTGTGTACTTCTTAGTGACATGCTCCTCATGGTTATGCTCATACTAGTGAAAGGAATATGCCCGAGAGGCAATAATAAAGTGGTTATTATGCTATTTCAGGTTTATAATAGATGTTTATTTTCGTGCTAGAATTGGATAAATAGTAAATATTAATACGTGTGTGATTTATAAAAAGAAATGTTCCTCGTAAAGCCGCTCTTTATACTAGCTTGTTGATTAATCGATGATCATAGGTTTCCTGATCATGAACATTGGATGTTGTTAATAACAAGGTCATATCATTGGAGAATGATATGATGAAAAGTCACCCGCAGTAGATGTATCAATACGATCATGTCATCAAGTTTATATTGCTATCACATTCGTAGTAACTCAATGTCCTTAGACCATGAGATCACGTCAATCACTTTCATTGGAAGAGTACTATGATTACATCAAAAGTCACAACGTAACAAGGTGATTATAAAGGTGCCATCAGGTATTTGGAAAGTTTTAGTTGATGATCATGGATAAAGAGTGGGATTTGTCCATCCGGATGATGGAGAGATATACTCAGGGCCCTCTCGGTGATATCACATTGACATAGCTTGCAAGCAAGTAATTTGATCACTAGAATGCCATATCACAGGAACGAGAAAAGGAGTACTTGTCAGGAACAAGTGTAGGGTTTCATAGCATGGAAAACAAAAAAATTCTACCGCATGAACACACACAAGCCAAGATCTATCTACTAGATTGTAGCAATAAGTCAATAGATTACTTACCCTTGAAGATTCCAAAGCGGTTAACGAGAGCAGATTCTCGTGGGTGATGTAGTCGTTCACTTGTCGATCTCAAGATCGCATAGACGATCCTTCTGACGCTGCATTTTGACATGGTTCCCGCAGTCGGTCACACGTTCGATACTCGATGAAGACCTTCCTCTCCCCTATTCTAGCAGGCAGCGGAGGTTGTAGTTCTCTCCTCACAAATCCAACAGCATGACGGCGTGGTGTCGGAGATTAGAGGGGAGATCCCGCAGGGCTTCGCCTTAAGCTGGAGCAGGTAGGTGGAGTAGAGGGGTTCCTCGGCGTCTAGGTTTTAGAGGCCGAAGAGGAGGAGGTGGGGCTGGTAGCAGCGACGCGGTGGCGCCGTGGCGGCGGCTAGGGGGCTAGGGTTTGTGGTGTGGAGTTGTGTTGGAGGGGCAGCCCCCTCCCCTCTATTTATGAGAGGGAGGGGCGGCTAGGGGAGGGGGAGGTTGAATCCTCCCCCAACTCCCTCTCCTCCTTGGTGCGCGGTGGAGGGAGAGGAGATTTCCTCTCCTCCCTCCACCAGGAAACATTGTCCTAGTTTGACTTTTCAAACTCGCCCTTTGACTTTCAATTTTGGAGTTTGGTTTCTCTTTTTTATTTGCCCAGCCTAGTGACCTAGGACATGATGCAACCATTACACTTTGTCATGAAACATTCATGTACCCTTCCCTTTCTGGTTTGGTGAACCTTCTAGACCCTTCTAGATCATTCTGATGAAAACACCGGAACCATTCCTGAGCTCCAGAATTGGACTTTCCTTATATGAATCTTATTCTCCGGACCATTCATAATCTCCTCGTGATATCCCGGATCCATCCGAGACTCCGAACAACATTTGGTATTCTTACTCACATTCCATATCTGCTAAACAACATCGAATCCTTAAGTGTGTCTCCCTATGGTTCGTGACTTATGCAAACATGACCGAGACTCTTCTCCGATCAATAACCAATAGAGGAATCTAGAAATTCATATGGCTCCCACATATTTCTATGATTACTTCGTGATCTAATGAACCATTTACATACGATACCAATTTACCTTTGTCTCGCGATACTTTACTTATCCGAAGGTCTAATCGTCGGTATCTCTGCATACCTAGTTCAACCTCGTTACCGATAAGTACTCTTTACTCGTTCCTGTGGTATGTGATCCCTTGTGAGCCAGTCACATGCTTGCAAGCTAATTGGATGACATTCCACCGAGAGGGCTGATGACCCACAAGTATAGGGGGTGTATCGTAGTACTTTCGATAAATTAGTGTCGAACCCAACAAGGGGCGGAAGGTGTTGACAAATGGTTTGGATCAGGAATTCACTATAAATACTAGCAAATGGATTTTTAGGGTTTTTTGATAATGCAGATAAATAAAGTGCGAGTAAATAAAATACAATAATAATAATTGCAGCAAGTGGCCCAATCCTTCTTCAACAAAGGACAAGCCGGTTGTATTACTTAAGATGACCTTCTCGAGGACACATGGGAATACTGTCAAGTGCTTTCGCTTCACATAGTTGAATAATCTACTTTGGTTGGATAAGTGTTGTGTGGGTGAACCTATGCTAGTGTACCGACCTTATTTGGAATAATACATACTTGTGATTATACCCCTTGCAAGCATCCGCAACTAGAAGAAAGTAATTAAGATAGAAACCTAACCATAGCATTAAACTCTGAGATCCTACACTCCCTTGTGCAAAGGTTTCCTAACGGGGGTTTAGGTTTTTTTCACTCTGGCAACCCCACAATTAGTAGCCAAATACACAATGCATTCCCCTAGGCCCATAAAGGTGAAGTATCATGTAGTCAGTGTTCACATGACACCACTAGAAGAATAGCACCACAACTTAAATATAAAACCATTGAATATTTCTCAACACAATCCCACTACTAACAACATGAATTCTCCATGTCCTCAAGAACTAAACGAACTACTCACGAGACATCATATGGATCAAGATCAGAGATGATATATTGATAAGTAACAATCTGAACATGAACAATAATTCAACGGTTCCACTCAATAGCATCAACTAAAACAACTAATTAACACCGGGAAAGTTTCCCCTAAGAACTATGCAAGATTCAACCCAATTGTTATAGCGGGATGGAGTGGTGGTGATGGTGCTGGTGCTGGTGGAGATGATGGTGAAGATGATGATGATGATCCCGATGAAGTATAGCTTGATCGCGGTGTTGATGGCGACGATCTGCCCTCTCAGGGAAGGAATTTCTCCGGTAGATTTTTGCCAGCCAGAGAGCTCTTTCTCTCTCTGTAGTTTCCTCCCCGCAGAGACGGCATAATCTTTCTATGGTCGCCCCCCAGTCTTAGGGTTTCGAGGGGATTAAGTGTGCCAAAGGGCAATGCCAGAGGTGGGCCAGGGTGGCCACACCACCTGGTGGCGCGGCCTAGTGGGGCGCCAGGGGGTGGTGTGGGCCCCCTGTGGCCCATCTCCACTTCCCCTTCTGGCTTCCTTCGTCTTCTGGGAAACTAGGAACTTCTGTATATTTTCTGATCTTCGCGAATATTGCATCTGGACAGCGCTTTTTCTATCAGAATACTGACTCCAGCGGTTCATCCTCCAAAAGTCATCAATCATGCAAAATATATGAAATAACATAAGTATCGTCTCTTAATATGAAATATATCAATGAATAATAGTAAATTATGATATAAAATAGTGATGCAAAAGGACGTATCAACTCCCCCAAGCTGAGACCTTGCTTGTCCCCTAGGGAAAACTGAGCTCAGTAAGCATGACCGCATGTTTATGGAGTGAAGTGTCGATAAAAAGAATACGGACAAGAAGCATCACATTTATTAATACACATATCATAATAGAAAACAACTCACTCTTATATAACTTAACTTTCAACGAGTATGGGAGTCACAATAAAGATACACAAAGAAAATCTTAATTGGTCATTGCAAACTTTTGTTCTTGGTTAGAGAACAGTTAACAAATCATACTTAGTTTTAAACAAAGCTTTTATGATGGAGTTTATAATGTAGGAATCTCTTGCTCAAACATAATGGGCTTTTTATGATAGCTTTCAAAGTAGTATTCATTCAGATAAGAGCATTGTGCAAAACAAGTAACATAAGAAACAGGATTGAATAAATCAACATATGGATGATTGAATCACAACAACTCAAATGCTTTCTTCAGATAGAAAGTATTAGGTTTACTGACTCAACTTAAAAGTAAAAGATAGACCCTTCATAGAGGGAAGCAGGGATTTCAAGTTTCATAAAGAGCTTCCAAAAAATTATGGTACTTACTAGCTTTGAGATCTCATTGCCCCTATCATAAGCATCTTGAAGTGATTAAGGTTAAAGTGAGACAAATATTAAGCATATGCTTGACAAATCATAAGTTGTAAATCTCATGTCCCTTGAGTACGAGGGTCGTTCCTCATGCTACTCAACTTTAGTCACAAGCGAGTTCTTGTCATTGTAAGTATATGTGTATCATAGAGAACCGCCAACGGGTACCCCTTACCCCATGACACAGGATCTATCCCATATCAAAATGTCAAGCAACAGACAATGAGCATCTCAGCGATCTTTTTATTTGCTATTTGCATAGGTTTTTATTGAGGACGCTTCACAGATTACTCATTATGGTTATGCTGCAAGTTTCCACCATGATTAGGCATGGCTTAGGCTAGCCGCCCAGGAGTTTCTCTAACACATATATAATACTCCATGGACTTATAAGCTCCCCTTTTATTTCACACCGCAGACATCCATAAACAAAAGATCATGATATCAACTAGATAGATATGTACAAGTGTTGAAAGCGTTCCCCATGACAGCATGGTTTTGCTAACTCCCAACCTATAACTTGCAAGCATATAGGCAACATAGATGACACAATGGTTCAAGTTTATTAAGTGGATGAAAATAATGTGTGCCATCAAGTTCGATCTTTAATCACTAGTTTTCACATAACAAATAATTTTAATTTGGAAGATAGATAAAACCCGAGAATTTACTTGGAATAGCAATAATGCTAATAGGTAGATATGGTGGACACATATGGAATAAGTTTTAGTTCAAGGATTGGATGCACGAGAAGCATTCCCTCTTAGTACAAGTTTTTGGCTAGCAAGGCTGGATAGCAAGCATAAGAGTTGAAGGGAACAAACAAACATACAAATGATAGAAACAATCATGCAATCTTCCTTGAAAAAACAAAAAATCTTAACTTGGGAATACTAATCTTTTGAGCCTAAACCCTAAAAATATGAAAGATAATGATGTGATACAGCGGCACTCTAATACGCCCAATTTGCATCACTATTCTATCATAATTTACCTCTATTCATTGATATTTGTCTTATTATGAGGTATTACTTATGGCTTTTCATCTGTTTATGCATGTTGGATGATTCTTGGAGGATGGACTGCCGGAGTCTAGATTCTGATGGAAAAGAAGGTGTTTCGGTGCAATTTCGCGAAGATCAGAAAATACCAGAAAAATATGGAACATATTATTTTACCTAAGGACGAAGGAAGCCAGAAGGAGGAGCGAAGGGGGGCCGCAGGGGGCCACACCACCTAGGTGCGGGCCCACCCGAGGCCATGCCTAGGGCAGGTGTGGCCCACCTGCCCGGCCTCCGACTCTCCCCCTTCGCCTATATCTTCCCTACGGAACCCTAAGCCTCGAGGAGCGACCACAGATAGATTTCTGCCGCCTCTGGGGGGCGGAAAACACCGAGAGAGAAAGATCTCTCCGGCAGACAGATTTCTGCCAGGGGAATTCCTTCCCGAAGAGGGGAGACCATCGCCATCAACACCATCATCAAGCTAGGCTTCATCGGGATCATCATCATCATCATCCACACCATCATCACCACTCTGTATCGTTGTAACAATTGTGTTGGATATTGCTTAGTTCATTAGGGGAAACTTTCCCGGTGTTAATTACTATTGTAGTTGATGCTTGTGAGTGGAACAATTGGATTATTGTTTATGTTCAGATTGTTATCCATTACCATATCATCTTTTATCTTGATCCATATGATGTCTTGTGAGTAGTTCGTTGTGTTCTTGAGGACATGGGAGAAGTCATGTTGTTAGTAGTGAATCTGTGATGAGTTATTATTCAATAGTTTAGTATTTAAGTTGTGGTGCTATTCTTCTAGTGGTGTCATGTGAACGTCGACTACATGAAACTTCACCATTTATGGGCCTAGGAGGATGCATTGTGTATTTGGATACTAATCACGGGGTTGCCGAAGTGATAGAAACCTGAACCCCTGTTAGGACACATTTGCACAAGGGAGTGTAGGATCTCAGAGTTTAAGGCTGTGGTTAGATTTATATCTTAATTACTTTCCTGTAGTTACGGATGTTTGCAGGGGGTTTAATCACAAGTATGTATTAGTCCTAGGAAGGGCGGTATGTTAGCACATGTTCACCCACACAACACTTACGAACACCAGAGAAGAGTACTCAGCTATTTGAAGCGAAAGCACTTGACAAAATTCCCATGTGTCCTCGAGAACGTTCGGTCCTTATAAGTATTTCCACTGGCTTGTCCTTTACTAAGAAAGGATTGGTCCACTTGCTCCGTTTGTTCGTTACTTTTGTTATTTGCTCCTTGTTTTGTTGCCTTGTTAGAAAACCACTAAAAATCCGTTTGCGAAGTATTCACAGGGATTTCCTGCTCCATACCACTGTTCAGCACCTTCTGCTCCTCGTTGGGATCGACACTCCTATTTATAGAAAGTACTACGATACACCCCCTATACTTGTGGGTCATCAAGACTATTTTCTGGTGCCGTTGCCGGGGGTGGGCGAAGCGCTATTGAAGAGTGGAACTGGTAAGGGAAACTTTTACCGTGAGTATTGCTTTGTTACTTTCTTTCCAATATGGATAACCCACTTGGTTTTCTGTTTGGGAAAACTACTACCACTGCTAGGGTAGTAGATGAACCACCACCTATTGATATAGATCCTTTTAAGATACCTACAAGTATTGTTGACCGTGTTATGGATAATTATTATTTTGGGGATGGAACTATCCATCCTGGTGATCAATTGCTTTTTATCCATGAATTATGCGGGTTGTTTAAGTGTGAAGGTATCACAACTGAACAGGTGAAGAAGAATTTACTTTCCATATCCTTGAAAGGGAGAGCTGAAGAATGGTATAAGCTGCTAAAGAATGGACAATCCATGGAATGGGAGGAGATGGCATCTCTCTTTTACTCTAAATTTTATCCTCCCAGTGAAATTCATAAAGATAGAAATCTTATATATAACTTTTGGCCTCTTGATGGAGAAAGTACATCTCAAGCTTGGGGGAGACTGAAGTTATGTTGGGGATATGCTATATGGGTATCCTCATATAGCATGTCTCTTATCCGGATAACCCGGGTGGCCCATAGTTGGTAGCATGGCCCATGGCCTGCTGGGTGGCCCAGTTAGATGGATTCAGAAGGGAGGCCCATGCCGGATAAAGGAAGGCTACGCTGGAGTCACCAGCGTACCCAGAGTCTTGGAGTGCAAGACAAGCTAGACTAGTTATAGTCAGTGTAGGACTCTGTAACCTGTCCGGCTAGAACTTTCCCTGTAACCCTAGGACCTGACGACTATATAAGTCGGGCCTATGGGAGCCTTTAGTGCACAACTTCACATAACCTCGCACAACGAACCTATCTCTGTAACTCGGCGTATTGCCCTTATAGTGATTTATAGCAGGAGTAGGATTCCGCCACCGTTGTGGGATCTGGACCTGGGTAAGTTGTGTTACCTCGTACCCGTCAACCGTCCGCCTTCCCCCACGTCTCTAAACACGCACTGTGAGGACCCCTCCATGGCGTACTCGTCGGAAATACCACGACAGTTGGCGCCCACCGTGGGGCAAGAGGCGCTTCAGGCTCTTCAGCGGGAGAGGACCAAGATCTTCGCGGGAATCAGCGAAACCGTGGCCATCGGTCGCGTTCTCTTCTCTGGCAACGTTCCAATGGTCCCTCCCAACGAGTTCTAGATCCCGGAGAAGACGAACCCTACACGGTGTTCGATCGTTCCTATCGGAGACATCCACCTCTTCATTGGCGAAACCGACTCGGGCACTAGTTCCGTGGGAGTCGGTGGAGCATCAAGACCCGCACGGACCGCCTACGGGAAGGATACGTTTGCGGAAGGATTGATGTCGGATCTCTCTTCATAGTTTGCCGACAAAGATTGGAAAATTCAAGGCCCACCCAAACCGCCCTCGTGTAGGATATAATGGTGGAAGATCGCTGCAAGTCCGCCGGCTTCGCCCGTGCGTCTGGACAGCAGAGATCCAAGTTCGTCGGCGTGGTTACCATCTTTGATCTGGCGCATTGCGTTCAGAGAGAGGGCAAAAACTCCCGCGGTTACCTTGCCTGGTGGCTCCGTATACGAGCCGGAGCTTCAGCCATTTGGTGTGCGGCACTCTCCTGCGTCGCCTGCTTGCCGACAACAGCAAGCTCGGTAGAGGCACCTGAGTCCACTTCCATGGTGGAAGGGCCATCTGCTTCCTTGGTTTGATAGCTTGTCGAAGCAGACGAGGGCTTGACGGTGGGAGTGACAGGGGCGATGGCGGGAGATGCGTCGTGATGCAGCATGTCCTTGATGGTTCTAGAAGCCCCCGAAGTTTTGGAGGTCTTCTTCAAGCTGGTCGTGGCTTTCTTTCTGAAACATGAAAAATGCATAAGTACAGGAATAAGACAGAAAAATGGACAATGTCGGAGGGAAAGAATATTACACAAGAGGGGGTGCTTTGGCAAAAGGAATCCCTGTAATCTTTCTTTTCTCCGCCTCCAGGGCGGCGATAGTCTTCTTGGAGGCTCCACCGTCCGTCTTCTTCTTCTTCTTGCCTCCGTCGGCAGCGTCAGAGGTGGAGCTCTTCCGCTTTAGCGCCAATGGAGCATCGTCGTCGGACACGACGGTGACTTCCTTCATCTTTGGATCATATATTTGAGGAGCCATGCTGTCCTCATCTATGTCGCTAAGCTGTTAAGTGAAGAACCACCGTGTTAGATGAGATGGTAATGGCTAGACGGAAGAACTGGAGTATATGTCATACACGGAAAATAAACAGTTACCTTTGGGCACTTGCTCTCTACGAACATGTCGTAGGTGATGGCGAAGCCACTCTTCTTGTCCTTCACCTTGACGATGTCCTTGAGGCGAAGCTTGACGGAGTCGCTCGAGAAATTGTCCTCGGAGATGCGGAGGCTATCCCTTCTATCGTTGGTATACTCGTGCATCAACTTCAAGCGGTGCTGCAGAGGCTGGATCCGCCTGACGAACCAGCACATGGCTAGGTCCAGTACGGTTAGACCCGTCTCTACAAGCCACTCTATCCGCCTTATAGCGCGGGAAGCGTCGATGTCGGAGGGAAGGCAGGCCTGGGATCTCCATGTCGAGGATTCGGCGGCAGCCCCGTCGACAAAGTCTGGGTACGTTACTTTTCGGCCGGCCAGAGGGATATCTGGGCCATAGAAGTAAGTACGCTGCCAGTTCTTGCAGGACTCGTGGCCGACGATGTCGGGGAAACGCTGGCCAGGCCAGATCTTAAAGCTAATGGTGCCACAATTTCTAAGTTCGTCCTTGCTGGCCCCAGCTTCGCGCTTGACGGTGAAGAAATATATGAAGAGGTATAGCCTAGGCCTAATTCCTAAGTAACCCTCGCAAAGCGCCGCGTAGTTGCTAAGCGCTAGGATACTATTGGGAGAGAGGTTTTGGGGTTGTACTCGGTAATGGTTCAAGACGGCAAGGAAGAAATTAGAGATGGGCAGGGAGACGCCGTGTACCAACTGTGCTTTGAGGTACACCTTTTCTCCGGCTTGGGGAGAAGGTGTGACCTCGCAGACCGGCGCCACCTGCCAGGCAAGCCCCTCCGTCGCGGGGAGGTAACCTTCGACGATCAACTCTTTGATGTCGCGGTCCATGATGTCCGAACTGCGCAAGTCGCCTTTGTGGAAGTCGAGCTCCTCCTCCAGCAGCTCCAGCGCCGCTGGATTATGGTCGCCGTCGATGGTTTCGACCACCGCGGAGATGGGGATGACCAAGCCCTCTAGAGGCACGACGATGGAGCTCGCCGGCTTCGCCCCGGCTTCGCCCGACGCCGCCATCGAAGGGGAGGAGCTGCTGCTGGCCATTGCGTGTGTTTGGAGGTGACTGGCGAGATTGAGAGTTAGGGTTTTTCATGCGAGGCGCGGAGAGCTCGAGGAGACGCTTGCCTGAGGAAGAAGACGATGTAGAGGAGAATGAGGTGAAAAAGTAAATTTTCCACTGCAGTTACTATTTATGATCTCCAGCATCAAGATTCGTGTGGCTTGATCGCGCGGTTGCCGCGTAGACGACGTGTGCGGAGACATGCGCGAAAATTTCGCCATGTACCAACCGTCACCGCCAATGGTTCGTATCGCTCGCGCGGGAAAAGTGGACATGATTGCGTTCTCTGCATGTGTTAGTTACGAGACGTTGCTGACCTATGTCTACGTCGCCCTAGCTGACATAGGCAGATGAGCCATCACATCGGAAGATTCCGGCATAGACGGATACAATCCGGCTACGGAAGAGTACGATAGAAGATTTAGCAATTCTCCGACTTACAAGTTAAAGACGGAGAAAACCTTGCAGGGTTCTTTGGGAGGACTACAAGATATTGCTTGACGATTTGCCGACATCCATCTAGACGGAGCATTCACATGAAGAGGCAAGACGGCGCAAGATCTCGGAGTTCTCCGGGGGCTACTGTTGGGGATATGCTATATGGGTATCCTCATATAGCATGTCTCTTATCCGGATAACCCGGGTGGACCACAGTTGGTAGCATGGCCCATGGCCTGCTGGGCGGCCCAGTTAGATGGATCCAGAAGGGAGGCCCATGCCGGATAAAGGAAGGCTACGGTGGAGTCACCAGCATACCCGGAGCCTTGGAGTGCAAGACAAGCTAGACTAGTTATAGTCAGTGTAGGACTCTGTAACCTGTCCGGCTAGGACTTTTCCCTGTAACCCTAGGACCTGGCGACTATATAAGTCGGGCCTATGGGAGCCTTTAGTGCACAACTTCACATAACCTTGCACAGCGAACCTATCTCTGTAACTCGGCGTATTGCCCTTATAGTGATTTATAGCAGGAGTAGGATTCCGCCACCGTTGTGGGATCTGAACCTGGGTAAGCTGTGTTACCTTGTACCCGTCAACCGTTCGCCTTCCCCCACGTCTCTAAACACGCACTGTGAGGACCCCTCCATGGCGCAATCGTCAGCAATACCACGACAAGTTACTAATGCTTAAATGTCCTATTCATGAACTCCCTAACAATATTATTCTCAACAACTTTTTTGCTAGGCTTTCTCTTCATGATAAAGATTTACTAGATGCTTCTTGTGCTGGATCATTCACACGTATGAAGTAAGAAGCTAAATGGGATCTCTTAGACCGTATTCAAGATAACACTGAAGCTTGGGATAATGACAAAGGAAGAAAGTCAGGTATAAACTATGATTATGAATGCATTAAATCTTTTATGGGAACTGATGACTTCCGTGATATTAGCAATGAGTTTGGTCTTGGTCCTCAAGTTCTTGCAAAATGTTTTAATGCTTTTGCTTCTTATATTGAGATTCCCAAGAAAGAGTGGGACAAGTACCATGCTCCTTATAAAGACATTGTTACCCATGTTCCTGCCGGTGAAGAGGTTTGTACTATTGATCCTATTTTGCCTGAACCTTATGTTGAGAAGATCCCTTTTCCCTCCAAGGTAAGGGAACATTCTATTTTAGCTAATGTGGTTAGTAAAGGCGCAAAGAAAACTATAGGGACTGATGAGTTTATTGATATTGAGCCAGTGGTAGCTATTGTGAAAGATCTTGTCACTAGAAATATAGAGGATGAGCATATTGTCTTCTGTGAAGATGCTACTAATATTGTTTCTCATCCTAAGAAATTTAGAAAAGCTAGTGTCCCTATGCTTTCTGTTAAAATTGGTAGTCATAGATATTATGGTTTATGTGATATTGGTGCTAGTTCTAGTGCTATTCCATATGAGATTTACAAGGAAATTATGCATGAGATTGGTCCTTGTGAGCTTGAGGACATCGATGTGGTTATTTACCTTGCTAATAGAGACCAAGTTTGCCCCATTGGCATTGTAAGAGATGTGGAGGTCCTTTGTGGTAATTAAATATCGTGCTGATTTTCTATTACTTGGTAAAGAAGCTAGTAAAACCTATCCTATTATCTTTGGTAGACCCTTTTTGAATACTTGTGGGGCTATCATAGACTGTAGGAAGGAAAAAGTTTTGACTAAGTTTGCTGGAGAGTCTTATGAGTTTAATTTTTCCAAATTTGCTAAAACTCCTTATGTAAATGAACTGTCTGATGAGGATTTCAGGGTTGAACAACTTTCTGCTATTTCTCTTGCTCCTAACAATGCCTTGCAACAATTTTTTGAAGATCATGAAAGTGACGCCTTCATGAAGGAAAGAAATGAGATTGACGAGGCTTTCCTTTGTCAGCCTGAGTTACTTAAGCATAATCTACCTATGGAAGACTTGGGTACCATACTACCACCTAAAGGGGATCCTGTTTTCGAATTAAAACCCTTACCTGTTGATCTTAAATATGCTTATCTTGATGATAAGAAAACATATCCTGTTATTATCAGTTCTAAACTTTCAGGAAAGGAAGAAGAAAGGTTATTGGAGATATTGAAGAAACACCAAGGAGCTATGGGCTACTCTTGATGATTTAAAGGGAATTTCTCCTACTATATGTCAGCATGCTATTAATATAGAGCCTGATGCAAAACTAGTTGTTGAGCACCAATGCCGTCTAAATCTTAAGATGAAGGATGTGGTAAGGAATGAGGTATTAAAACTCCTTGATGCTGGTATTATTTATCCTATTGCTGATAGTAAATGGGTTAGCCCTGTTCATTGTGTTTCCAAGAAAGGGGAATAACTGTTGTGCCTAATGAGGATAATGAGCTTATACCCCAAAGAGTAGTGGTTGGGTATCAAATGTGCATTGATTTTAGAAAGATTAATAAAGTTACTAAGAAAGATCATTATCCTTTTCCCTTTATTGATCAAATGCTTGAGAGGTTGTCCAAAAAGACTCACTTTTGCTTCCTTGATGGTTATTCTGGGTTTTCTCAAATTGCTGTGAAAGCACATGACCAAGAGAAAACTACTTTCACTTGTCCTTATGGTACTTATGCTTATAGGCGTATGCCTTTTGGTTTATGTAATGCTCCTGCTACCTTTCAGAGATGTATGTCTGCTATCTTTCATGGTTTTTGTGGAGGTTTTCATGGACGATTTTTCCGTCTATGGAACTTCTTTTGATAACTGTTTGCACAACCTTGATAAAGTTTTGCAGAGATGTGAAGAAACCAACCTTGTTCTTAATTGGGAGAAATGCCATTTCATGGTTAATGAAGGGACTGTTCTGGACACAAGATCTCTGAAAGAGGCATTGAAGTTGACAGAGACAAAATTGAAGAAATTGAGAAGATGCCTTGTCCTAGAGATATCAAAGGCATTCGTAGTATCCTCGGTCATGCTGGTTTCTATAGGAGGTTTATTAAGGATTTCTCTAAAATTTCAAAGCCCCTTACTAATCTTCTTCAAAAAGATGTACCTTTTGTTTTTGATGATGATTGTAAGGAAGCTTTTGAAACTTTGAAAAAAGCTTTGACAACTGCTCCTATAGTCCAACCACCTGATTGGAGTTTACCTTTTGAAATCATGTGTGATGCTAGTGACTTTGCTGTGGGTGCTGTCCTTGGACAACGTGTTGACAAGAAGTTGAATGTTATTCATTATGCTAGTAAGACTCTGGATGTTGCTCAAAAGAATTATGCTACTACTGAAAAAGAGTTCTTAGCTGTAATCTTTTCTTGTGCTAAGTTTAGGCCTTATATTGATGAATCTAAGGTTACTATTCATACTGATCATGCTGCTATTAAGTACCTTATGACAAAGAAGGACGTTAAGCCTAGGCTTATTAGGTGGGTGTTGCTTTTGCAAGAGTTTGATTTGCATATTGTGGATAGGAAAGGTGCTGATAATCCTGTTGCTGATAATTTATCTCGTTTGGAGAACATTTCTTTTGACCCATTGCCTGTTAATGATAGTTTTCCAAATGAGCAGTTAGCTACAATAAGGGTAAGTCCGCATGAGAGTCCTTGGTATGCTGATTATGCTAACTTTATTGTTTCCAAGTATTTGCCTCCAACCTTTACAGCTCAGCAAAGAAGGAAATTCTTTTATGATCTAAAGCATTACTTCTGGGATGACCCACACTTATATAAAGAAGGGGTAGATGGTATTATGTGAAGATGTGTTCTAGAATTTGAACAACAAGAGATATTGAGAAAATGTCATGGCAGTGCTTATGGAGGACGTCATGCTGGGGATATGACTGCGCAAAAGGTTTTACAATCTAGATTTTATTGGACTACCCCTTTTAAAGATGCAAGGAAGTTTGTCTTATCATGTGATGAATGCCAACGAGTAGGTAACATCTCTAGACGCAATGAAATGCCTATGAATTATTCTCTTGTTATTGAACCATTTGATTGTTGGGGATTTGACTTTATGGGGCCTTTTCCTCCTTCAAAGGGGTATACTGATATTCTTGTTGTTGTTGACTATGTTACAAAGTGGGTGGAAGCCATACCTACAAACAGTGCTGATGGTAAGACCTCTTTGAAAATGCTTAAAGATGTCATTTTTCCTAGGTTTGGTGTACCTAGATATCTCATGACTGATGGAGGCTCTCATTTTATTCATGGGGGTTTCAGAAAAACTCTCGCTAAGTACGATGTAAACCACAGAATTGCTTCAGCTTATCACCCCCAAACTAGTGGGCAAGTAGAACTTTCCATTAGGGAAATTAAATCTATCTTGCAGAAGACTATCAATAGATCTAGAAAAAATTGGGCTAAAAAGTTGAGTGACGCTTTGTGGGCTTATAGAACTGCTTATAAAAATCCTATGGGGATGTCTCCTTACAAAATGTTCTATGGGAAAGCTTGTCACTTGCCTTTAGAATTAGAACACAAAGCTTACCGGGCAGTGAAAGAGTTGAATAGAGATTTTAGACTTGTTGGTGATAAAAGACTGCTAGATTTAAGTAATCTAGATGAGTGGAGAGGTGAAGCTTATGAAATTCTAGGATCTTTAAGGAGAACGTAAAAAAGATGGCATGATAGGATAATTCTAAAAAGGGAATTCCATGTTGGTGAGAAAGTTCTTTTGTATAGGTCTCGTCTCAGATTTTTTGCAGGAAAACTACTCTCAAAATGGGAAGGACCTTTTATTATCAAGGAAGTATACCGCTTAGGTGTTGTCAAAATCTCTTCTCTGAAGGATGGCACAACACATGTGGTTAATGGGCAAAGACTAAAACCCTATATTTCTGGAGATTCTTATAATGAAGATGTGGATGTTATTTGAATGGCGACTCCAGAGGAATTTATCAGAAACCAAACACCAGAGTCTGCAGAGTTCGTCTTTGAATAGGTAAAAGTGGTGAAAATAGAAGGTTCGTGAAACTCCAATCTTTTTATATTTTTTATACATAAGGGAAGTTACGAGACGAAATTGAAGAGGAGACGGAGCCTGTCGTGGTGGTATCACGGCATATGCCATGGGTAGGCTAAAGTTGGGGGCCGATGGACATGGAGGAATCCGGGGAGGGATGATACAGTGAAGACCGCACTCGTATGAACAAAGGGGAATGCAATGTATATTGGATTGAAGCTCAGTGGAGATAACACCTCACTCTATACATCTAATCTCTTATAATCTTGCCATACTTGTGGCTACAATCATGCTCCTTGAGCTGTATCTCCTATGCTTCTATCTAGATCTCTCTGTGAGAGTAGAGGAAGAGGAAGAAGGAGAGCTCCTAGTGAGCAGAGAGGGGAGGAGCCCTTCGGGGCCTCCCTTAGAACGATCCCCCTGGTGCTCCTTATAAAGGGGAGCCCAGGGGACAAATCTTGTTCCCCACGATTGGTATCTAGGCAGCATATTCCCGGCATCTTCTTAGATGTTGAGCATATGCCTTGGCATCTTTGGAGATGCCAAGGCATATTCCTTAGCATATTCCTAGATGCCATGGGCATATTCCATATGCCCTGTGCCAGTCTGAGCTGGTGGGCTCCAAGACAGGCACGATACTTGTTGCTCTTGTCCTGACTCGATGGCGTGTTCTTGTGGAGACCGTGGAGGCATCTGGAGGTAAATTACAGGTCATATAGATCATTATAACTCGGCCCAAAGGTCCTAGAGGTAGTGGCAACTCGGCATGGGCTTTGGTTGATTTGGCGTGGGGGAGAGGCAGCCCAGCCGGATCATCTAGCGGCCCAGCCGGGTTATGTAGCGGCCCAGCCGGGGTTGCGCTCGTCCGGATTGAAGGGGAGAGCCCACGGTGGGCCGAGATGACCGAGTTCGGCCCACCTGGGGGAGGCGCTTGGGCTGGTGGAGTCAGCTGGCTTGGGAGCACAAGGTTCCCCGCGGTGGGCCGAATCCGGCCCACCCGGGGGAAGCGATTGAGGCAGGGGGATCGACGTACGTGGGAACCTCGGCGCGAGGAGGAGACGGTGTGGCGGTTCGGGCGACGTGGCAGGATTCGGCGGGGTGACAAGGTTGGCGGGACGCGATGGTGGTTCGGCCAGTGGGCTGGATTAGGCTCAGTTCGGCCCGTTAGTGTTGTTTTGCCTAGGAGAAATAATGGAGACAGGCCGAGATAGCTGTAATTCGGCCCAGGTCCTGTTTCTTCCTTTTCTCCTTTATATTTCTTTCTTAATCTCTCTTGTCTTTGGATATATCTTTTTGTATCTCTATGTTCCTTTATAGAAATGTCCAATACTCTCTTGAGGTCTCTTTATACCTCAACTCTGGGGTACCTGGGGTTATATTCCCGACATTAGTCCCCGAGGCCATGTGGGATTCGTAGAATCGCTCATGGGCTTTGCATCTAAATGTCCCAGAGTTGTTTTCTGACACACAACTTCTTTGTCACCTATTTCTTGGTCGCATAATCCTCTTGGGTAAGTTTGTGGCTTTGGCCTTCTTGGGCTCTGCTCATAATCCTTCTGGGCTCTGGTCATAACCTCTTTGGGTAAGTTTCTGGACTTCTGGCCTTCATGGGCACTGGTCATAACTCCTTTGGGTAAGTTTCTGGACTTCTGGCCTTCATGGGCGCTGGTCATAACCTCCTTGGGTAAGTTTCCGAACTTTTGGCCCTCATGGGCATTGGTCATAACCTCTTTGGGTAAGTTTCTGGACTTTTGGCCTTGATGGGCACTAGTCATAACCTCTTTGGGTAAGTTTCTGAAATTTTGGCCCTCATGGGCATTGGTCATAACCTCTTTGGGTAAGTTTCTTGACTTCTGGCCTTCTCGGGCATTGCTCTTTTAATCCCACTGGGTAAGTTATGAGTTCTTGCCTTCTTTGGCATTGCTCTTTTAACCTCATTGGGTAAGTTATGAGTTCTGGCCTTCTTGGGCTCTGCTCTTTTAACCTCATTGGGTAAGTTGTGAGTTCTAGCCTTCTTGGGATCTGCTCTTTTAACCTCATCAGGTAAGTTATGAGTTCTTGCCTTCTTTGGCATTGCTCTTTTAACCTCATTGGGTAAGTTATGAATTCTGGCCTTCTTGGGCTCTGCTCTTTTAACCTCATCGGGTAAGTTATGATTTCTTGCCTTCTTTGGCATTGCTCTTTTAACCTCATCGGGTAAGTCATGATTTCTTGCCTTCTTTGGCATTGCTCTTTTAACCTCATCGGGTAAGTCATGATTTCTTGCCTTCTTTGGCATTGCTCTTTTAACCTTATCGGGTAAGTTATGAGTTCTGGCCTTCTTGGGCATTGCTCTTTTAACCTCATTGGTAAGTTATTATCCGAGTCATCTTATTCCAAATCCGAGTTACTTTACTCAAAATTGACTCTATTTCTTAAGTCTGAGTCATTTGACTCAAATCCGAATTATATAATTCAAATCCAAGTTAACTCATGCCAAATCCGAGTTACTTTACTCAGAATTGACTTTGTCTTAATGTCTGAGTCACCTGACTCAAATCCGAGTTATATGACTCAAATCCGAGTTAACTCATCCCAAATCCGAGTTACTTTACTCAAAATTGACTTTATGTCTTAAGTCTGAGTCATCTGACTCAAATCTGAGTTACATGACTCAATTCTGAGTTAACTCATCCCAAATCCGAGTTACTTTACTCAATTGACTTTATGTCTTAAGTCTAAGTCATCCGACTCAAATCTGAGTTACATGACTCAATTCTGAGTTAACTCATCCCAAATCCGAGTTAATTCATCTCAAATCCGAGTTATACATTTGCCACGATATAACTTGATTTGGCGTGATGATGATAATTTGCCTTTGATATGGATCCGAGATATAGATCCGAGATTAAGCTTTGGTATATGATAATTGGGCTAACCGCTGAGAGATCTGATTCGAGATGTAGATATGAGATATATATTTGAGATATGATAAGTTGGCCAATAGTCATCCGAGATATGGGATAACCTGGCAAGATGGTGAAATATCAATCCGAGTCATAACATAACCTGGCAATCTGGCGAACTGAATAAAGCTTCGGCCTGAATCAGAGATATGATTTGTACGCCGAGTCTGAAATACCAATCCGAATTGCAATACACCCCGGCAAGCTCTTTTTTCTTTGTTGGCTTGGTGAAGCTGAATGAGCCCTATGAGGAAGAAGTTGATGAAGATGCTCCCGTCCGGATGGAAACCCAACCAACGCCACTAGAAGGCCCCACGGTGGGCACCAAATGTCGTGGTGGTATCACGACATATGCCATGGGTAGGCTAAAGTTGGGGGCCGATGGACGTGGAGGAATCCGGGAAGGGATGATGCAGTGAAGACCGCACTCGTATGAACAAAGGTAAATGCAATGTATATTGGATTGAAGCTCTCAAGTGGAGATAACACCTCACTCTATACATCTAATCTCTTATAATCTTGCCATACTTGTGGCTACAATCATGCTCCTTGAGCTGTATCTCCTATGCTTCTATCTAGATCTCTCTATGAGAGTAGAGGAAGAAGAAGAAGGAGAGATCCTAGTGAGCAGAGAGGGGAGGAGCCCTTCGGGGCCTCCCTTAGAACGATCCCCCTGGTGCTCCTTATAAAGGGGAGCCTAGGGGACAAATCTTGTTCCCCACGATTGGTATCTAGGCAGCATATTCCCGGCATCTTCTTAGATGCTAAGCATATGCATTGGCATCTTTGGAGATGCCAGGGCATATTCCTTAGCATATTCCTAGATGCCATGGGCATATTCCATACGCCCTGTGCCAGTCTGAGCTGGTGGGCTCCAAGACTGGCACGATACTTGTTGCTCTTGTCCTGACTCGATGGCGTGTTCTTGTGGAGACCGTGGAGGCATCTGGAGGTAAATTACAGGTCGTATAGATCATTATAACTCGGCCCAAAGGTCCTAGAGGTAGTGGCAACTCGGCATGGGCTTTGGTTGATTCGGCCTGGGGGAGAGGCAGCCCAGCCGGATCATCTAGCGGCCCAGCCGAGGTCCGGCAGCGGCCCAGCCGGGTTATGCAGCGGCCCAGCCGGGGTTGCGCTCGTCCGGATTGAAGGAGAGAGCCTGCGGTGGGCCGAGATGACCGAGGTCGGCCCACCCGGGGGAGGCGCTTGGGCTGGTGGAGTCCGCTGGCTTGGGAGCACAAGGTTCCCCGCGGTGGGCCGAATCCGGCCCACCCGGGGGAAGCGATTGAGGCAGGGGGGATCGACGTACGCGGGAACCTCGGCGCGAGGAGGAGACGGTGTGGCGGTTCGGGCGACGTGGCAGGATTCAGCGGGGTGACAAGGTTGGCGAGGTGGAGGTTG
Source organism: Avena sativa (assembly GCA_916181665.1). Classification (NCBI taxonomy): domain Eukaryota; kingdom Viridiplantae; phylum Streptophyta; class Magnoliopsida; order Poales; family Poaceae; genus Avena; species Avena sativa. Next base: position 141,326,201 of record OV702285.1, on the reverse strand, counting down.
GCGGGACGCGATGGTGGTTCGGCCAGTGGGCCGGATTAGGCTCAGTTCGGCCCGTTAGTGTTGTTTTGCCTAGGAGAAATAATGGAGACAGGCCGAGATAGCTCTAATTCGGCCCAGGTCCTCTTTCTTCCTTTTCTCCTTTATATTATTTTCTTAATCTCTCTTGTCTTTTGATATATCTTTTTGTATCTCTGTGTTCCTTTATAGAAATGTCCAATACTCTCTTGAGGTCTCTTTATACCTCAACTCTGGGGTACCTGGGGTTATATCCCCGACAGAGCCCGGGATGGACACACCCACCCCAGGCGCGAGCCCAGCCTGGCCGCGCCTGAGGGGGGTGTTCCCCCTCGAACTCCGCCTCCGCCTCGTTTCCGTGTCAAAACCTTCCTTATGCATTAAAACTTCATAATATATAACCCCCGGATCCCCCGAGGTTCTGGTATCGAGTTCTCATCGTGTTTTTGTTTCGATCTGTTTCTGTCAGGTAGATTCTCAGATTTGGATCCTCAATGTCTTCCTCTGAGTCACCCAAGGAGGATTCCTCTGCGGATGTCCTCAACCCGTACATGTATGAGTTGAGGATTCACCCCAAAGAGCTGATCCTCAAAGACGGGATGATACAGATGAAAGAAGTTCAAGGCCCCAAAGGAGAAGGAAGTCTGGAAGACAGGATGAAAGCATTGGAGCGGGAGGTCTTCAGGTAGAAGAATATGGTGGAACACGAAGTGGATGTTATTCACAAGATAAGTTCAGAACTCATCACCAAGCACGAGGGAGAAGTTGTTGAGCTCCGAGAAGAGATCTTCTCACTTCGTCAGACTACCAACCAATTGCAAGCACAACTCTATGACATAGAGAATCAAAACTGTGAGTATGAGGCTAGATTTGACCGCATAAGTTCTGTTGCTAGTTTTAGAATTGCAGAGTCTAGGACATCCTTTTTCGATGGGGATTGTTTTCCATGGAAGCTTTATGATGACAAGAGAACACCACCACCACCAAAGGAGTAATTCATCATCAGGTTTGGCATCCCCTTGGCTTGTTCCAAGCTTGGGGGAGTGTCGCGGTAGCACCACCATTATATTTTATCTTTTACCTTTTTAGTGGATTCATATCCGTGGTAGAGAAGTTATCTTATAGTCTGGTTTGCATGTGGAAGTATCTCTCCTTTAGTTGCTTATCTATGTATCCCTTGGTGTGAGTGCCTTGAGAAGTCTCATATTTTACTTTTCGCACTTCTTATTTTAGTTTGCAATCTCTATTATATGATGGATCTTGTTGATCAGTATTGGCAGCACTTTGGGAGCATCAAGTTGGATCTAAATTGGTTTTGGAAAACCGAGTTCTGGTCAGTAGCTACAATTTTTGAGGTTTGAAAGAAAAATAGAAAGAAAAATCTTACATGTATTTGGTATCATTTGTTTTCTTTCTTGTTGGCTCATAAGCTTAGTATTATTTATTTATGATCTTTTGTGTATTCAAGGAAGATTGCATGTTTGGCTTTATTACTTGTATGTTTGCTTGTTTCTTTCAACTCTCTTGCTTGCTACCCAGCCTTGCTAGCCAGAAACCTGTTTTGAGAATGCATACTTCTCATGTTTCCAAATCCCTTTAAACCAAACTTTTGCCACTTGTGTCCACCATATCTACCTAGTAGCTTTTGTTATTCCAAGCAAATTCTCAAGCTTCATCTACCATCCAAATTAAAAAGTATTTTGTTATGTGAAAACTAGTTAGTAAAGCTCTCACGAACTTGATGGCACACTTTATTTTCTTGCCCCTAATAAACTTGAACCATTGTGGACATCGAAGTTGTATATGCTTGCATCTATACGTTGGAATTAGCAGAACCGTGCTGTCACGGGTAATGTTTTCAACATTGCACTTGTACTCTGTACATCGTTGATATCGTGCTCTTTTGTCTATGGATGTCAACGATGTGAAATAAAAGGGGAACTAGTGAGTCCATGGAGTTTGTACTTTGTGTTAGAGAAATGCCTGGGACGCTAGCCTAAGCCATGCCTAATCATGGTGGAAACTTGCACCACCACCATAGTGAGCATTCTGTGAAGCATCCTCAATAAAAAACTATACACATAGTAAATAAAAAGATCGCTGAGATGCTCACTGTCTGCTTGCCTTGTCATTTTGGTTATGGGAAAGCTCCTGTACCATGTGCAAGGGGTACCCCATTGGCGGTTCTCAATGATATGCAAGTACTTACAATGACAAAAACTTGCCTGGGCCCAAAGTTGATGTAGCATGAGGAGTGGCCCTCATATTCAAGGGACATGAGATTTCCAACTTATATTTCGTCAAGCATATACTCCATATTTGTTCACTTTAACCTTAATCATCTCAAGATTCTTATGATAGGGGCAATGAGGGATCAAAGATAGTAAGTACCATAATAGTTTGGAAGCTCTTTATGACTTGTAATCCCTGCTTCCCTCTATGAAGGGACCTTTCTCCCACTTCTAAGTTGAGTCAGTAAACCTATTTTCTCTCTATCTCAAGCAAGCATTTGAGTTGTTGTGTTTCAAGCATTCATATGGTGATTTATTCAATCCTGTTCTTTATCTTCCTTGTTTGCACAAAACTCTTATCTATTGAGTATTACCTTTGAAAGCCTTCACTTGTGAAAAACCTTTTTGAGCAAAGAGTGTTCCTATTTTGAAACTTCTACAAAAAGCTTTTGTGAAACTGTTTGCCAGGTGTTCTCTGACCAAGAACAAGTTTGCCAATTCCAATTATGATTTATCTTTATGCATCTCTATTGTGACTGCTGTACTTGGTTGCAAGCTAAGTTATATAATGGTGAGTTGCTTTCTTCTATGAGTTGTGTAATGGTAAGTGTGATGCTTCTTGTTCGTATTCTTTTATCGACACTTCACTCCATAAACCCGTGTACATGTTTACTGAGCTCAGTATTCGCTTGGGGACAAGCGAAGTCTAAGCTTGGGGAGTTGATACTACCAATTTGCATCACTATTCTATATCATAATTTACCTCTATTCATTGATATTTGTCTTATATGAGGCATTACTTATGGATTTTCATCTGTTTATGCATGTTGGATGATTCTTGGAGGATGGACTACCGGAGTCTCGATTTTGATGGAAAAGAAGGCGTTTCGGTGCAATTTCGCGAAGATCAGAAAAATATAGAAACATATTATTTTACCTGAGGACGAAGGAAGCCAGAAGGAGGAGTGCAGGGGGGCCGCAGGGGGCCCACACCCCCTAGGTGCGGGCCCACCTAAGGCCGCGCCTAGGGCAGGTGTGGCCCACCTGCCCGGCCTCCGACTCTCCCCCTTCGCCTATATCTTCCCTACGGAACCCTAAGCCTCGAGGAGCGACCACAGATAGATTTCCGCCACCTGTGGGGGGAAGAAAACACCGAGAGAGAAAGATCTCTCTAGTAGACAGATTTCTGCCGGGGGAATTCCTTCCCGGAGAGGGGAGACCGTCGCCATCAACACCATCATCAAGCTAGGCTTCATCGGGATCATCATCATCATCGACACCATCATCTCCGTCAGCACCATCATCACCACTTCGTCTCGCTATAACAATTGTGTTGGATATTGCTTAGTTCATTAAGGGAAACTTTCCCGGTGTTAATTACTATTGTAGTTGAAGCTTGTGAGTGGAACCATTGGATTATTGTTTATGTTCAGATTGTTATCCATTACCATATCATCTTTTATCTTGATCCATATGATGTCTTGTGAGTAGTTCGTTGTGTTCTTAAGGACATGGGAGAAGTCATGTTGTTAGTAGTGAATCTGTGATGAGTTATTATTCAATGGTTTAGTATTTAAGTTGTGGTGCTATTCTTCTACTGGTGTCATGTGAACGTCGACTACATGACACTTCACCATTTATGGGCCTAGGGGGATGCATTGTGTATTTGGCTACTAATCGCGGGGTTGCTGGAGTGACATAAACCTGAACCCCCGTTAGGAAACCTTTGCACAAGGGAGTGTAGGATCTCAGACTTTAAGGCTGTGGTTAGATTTATATCTTAATTACTTTCCTATAGTTACGTATGTTTGCGAGGGGTTTAATCACAAGTATGTATTAGTCCTAGGAAGGGCGGTATGTTAGCATAGGTTCACCCACACAACACTTACGAACACCAGAGAAGAGTACTCAGCTATTTGAAGCAAAAGCACTTGACAGATTTCCCATGTGTCCTCGAGAACTTTTGGTCCTTATAAGTATTTCCACTGGCTTGTCCTTTGCTAAGAAAGGATTGGGCCACTTGCTCCGTTTGTTTCTTACTTTTGTTACTTGTTCCTTGTTTTGTTGCCTTGTGAGAAAACCACTAAAAATCCATTTGCTAAGTATTCACAGGGATTTCCTACTCCATACCATTGTTTAGCACCTTCTGCTCCTCGTTGGGATCGACACTCCTATTTATCAAAAGTACTATGATACACCCCCGATACTTGTGGGTCATCACACTCCCCCAAGCTTGAAACAAAACAAGGGATGTAAAAACCTGATGACGAGTTACTTCTTTGGTGTGTGGTGGTGCTTCCTTGTCATCATCAGACTTCCAGGGTAAAGGATCCCCATCAACAAAGGACGACCTGGTTTCCAATATCCTGAAATTGGCTGGAGAACTTATGTGTTTAAACCTAGCCTCATACTCATAGTTTTGATTTTGCATATAGTAGAGTTGTGCTTGTAATTGGTTGGTGGTCTGATGGAGCGAGAGGATTTCATCCCAATGCTTGGCAGTCTCCTTCTTATGCTCGGTGACAAGTTCTGAACTTATCTTATGGGTGACGTCCACTTCACGTTCTGCCATCTTATTATACCTAAAAACTTCTTGCTCCGGCGCTTACATCCTATCCTCCAGACTTCATTCTCCTTTAGGGCCATGAACCTCTTTTATCTGTACCTTCCCATCCTTGAGAAACAACTCCTTGGGGTGAATCTTCAACTCATACATGTACGGGTTGATGATGTCCGCGAAGGAATCCTCCTTGGGTGATCCAAAGGAAGACACTGCGGCTCCAAAACTAAGAATCTGCCTGATAGAAACAGATCAGAACAAAAACAAGACGAGAACATGATATACGTACCTCGGGGGATCCGGAGGATTATATATTACGAAGTCTAACAACAAAATGAAGGTACTGGGATAAAACAGGACGGAGACGGGCTCCGTGGTGGTCACACCACCTGGTGGCGCGGCCAAGTGGGACCGCACCACGGGGTGGTGTGAGCCAACCGGGCTCCGTTTCCTTCCCTCTTTTGACTCGTTATCTTCCATATTAAATAAAAAAATGCAAAAATATAAATTGGAAAGTTTTTCGCGAACCTTTTCTTACCAGAACTATTACCTATTCGAAAACGGACTCCATAGATTCCTGAATTTGGTCTTTAATGAATTTTTCAGGAGTCACCACTTGATAATAAACCTTTGGGTTCAATTTCAACCAAAGTAAATCATCCATAAAAACATAAGTTACTGTACCAACTCCTTTCAAAAGCTCCAAAGAATTCAAAAGGAAATCGATTTAAGAGGCAAATGCAAATAATGGCAGAAATCTGTCAAAACAGACTTGTAGGTAAAGATCGATTTTTTAGGAAATCTTATGTTGCTCAAATTGAAAAGTGCAAAACTAACGGAAGTTATATAATAACCTGCGGCATGCACACAAAAAATTATAGATCAGTACGACGTTTTGGGATTTTTCACGATTTTTTACAACGAAGCACAGAAATCTATCTCCAGACAGCAACTTCCCCAAGTCTTACCGCCCTATCATTAGAGGCTAATCTTGGAACAAAAACCAAAAAAAAGGATAAGGAGAGGTTATTATAGAGGTAATAACTTCCAAGACTCAAATAAACAAAAAAAATTGCAAGCAAAATAAAATGGGTTGTCTCCCAAAAGCTCTTTTTTATAGCCATTAAGATAGGCATGATAATTTCAATGATGCTCACATAAGAAATATGAATTTAAGTAAAATATAGAATCAAGAAGCAAATATCCCAAAACATTTAAGTCTAACCCACTTTCTATGCCATGGAATTTTGTAAGAAAACAAATTATTGAAATAAGAGGCTACTAGCATAGGAAGGCAAAACAAATGCAACATCAAAAATTTTAACATAAAGAGGGGAAACTTAATATTATTGAGGTGCATAAAACAATGTTTCCCTCTCTCATAATAACTTTCAGTAGCATTATGGATAAAATTAATAATGTAACTACCACCTGAAACATTCTTATCATCAAAATAAGCATTTTTAAAATCATCAAATAGAGGTTTAAGATTTAAAACTAGATCAATAGTGGCAAGTTGTTCAACTCTAAAATCCTCATTAGGCAATTCATTTTCATAAGGAGCTTTAGAAAATTTGGAAAAATTAAACTCATAAGATTCTCCATCAAATCTAGTTAAAATTTTCTCCTTCTTATAATCTATAATAGCTCCACACGTGTTCAAGAAAGGTCTACCAAAAATGATAGGACAAGTTTTACTAGTAGCTGAACCAAGTACTAGAAAATTAGCAGGATATTTAGTCTTACCACAAAGAACTTCCACATCTCTTACAATACCAATTGGACAGATGGTTTCTCTATTAAAAAGCTGAATAACCACATCGATTTCTTCAAGTTCACAAGGACCAATTTCATGCATAATTTCTTTGAAAAGCTCATAAGGAATAACACTTGAACTTGCACCAATATCACATAAACTATAATATCAATGATCACCAATTCTAACAGAAAGCACAGGGACACTAGTTTTCCTAGTTCTACTAGGATGTGAAACAACATTATAGGCATCTTCACAAAAGATAATGTGTCCATCTTCTACATTTTTAGTGACAAGGTCTTTAACAATTTCTACTACAGGTTCAACATTTATTTGTTCATCAGGTTCTACAGCTTTCTTTGTACTTTTGTTAACCACACTGGCTATGATAGAATGCTCCTTTACCTTAGATGGGAAAGGTATTTTCTCAATATAAGTTTCAGGCAAAATACGATAAATAGTATAAACTTTAGTATTTCTAGCTAGAACACAATTAATAATATCTTTATATGGTGCATGATACTTGTTCCATTCCTTTTTGGGGATTTCAATATAAGAGGCAAAGTCTTGAAAACAATTTGCAATACTTTGGGAATCAAGACCATAGGAAGCACTAATATTATGAAAGTCATCAGTTCCCATAAAAGATTTAATGCATTCATAATCATAATTTATACCTGACTTTCTTCCTTTGTCATTCTCCCATGCTTCAGTATTTTCTTGAATATGGTCTAGAAGATCCCATTTAGCTTCTTCTTTCGTACGTGTAAATGATCCAACACAAGAAGGATCCAGTAAATCCTTATCATGAAGAGAAAGTCTTGTATAAAAGTTAATAATAATAATATTATTGGGGAGCTCATGAATAGGACATTTGAGCATTAGTAACTTCAATCTCCCCCAAGCTTGAGCAGTACTCTCTCCATCACGAGGCCAAAAGTTATATATTTGATTCCGATCTCTATGAATCTCACTAGGAGAATAGAATTTAGAATAAAAGAGAGGTACAATTTCTTCCCATTCTATAGATTGGCCATTCTTCAGCAGCTTATACCATTCCTCAGGTCTACCTCAATGATATAGAGAGTAACTTTTTCTTAACTTGATCCATTGTAATACCTGCACACTTGAACAATCCGCATAATTCATATATAAAAAGAAAATGATCACCAGGATGGATAGTTCCATCTCCAAAATAGTAGTTATCGATAACACGATCAAGAATTTTTGTAGGTATTTTAAAAGGATCTAATTCAGCAGGTGGTGGTTCATCTACTACCCTAGGAGTGGTAGTAGCTTTCAGAAACAGGAAACTAAGTGAATTATCCATCTTAAAATAAGTAACAGAAATAAAAACAATACTAACAGTAGAAATTTCCTTTATTAGTTCCACTCTTCAATATTGCTTCACTCCCCCGCAACGACGCCAGAAAATAGTCTTGATGACCCACAAGTATAGGGAGTGTATCGTAGTACTTTCAATAAATTAGAGTGTCGAACCCAACGAGGAGCAGAAGGTGTTGACAAGTGGTTTGGATCAGGATTCACTGTAAATACTAGCAAACAGATTTTTTGGCGTTTTTGATAATGCAGATAAATAAAGTGTGAGTAAATAAAAGACAATAATAATAATTGCAGCAAGTGGCCCAGTCATTCTTCAGCAAACGACAAGTTGGTTGTATTACTTAAGATGACCAAACATTCTCGAGGACACATGGGAATACTGTCAAGTGCTTTCGCTTCACATAGTTGATTAATCTTCTTTGGTTGGATAAGTGTTGTGTGGGTGAACCTATGCTAATGTACCGACCTTACTTCGACTAATACATACTTGTGATTATACCCCTTGAAAGCATCCGCAACTACAAGAAATTAATTAAGATAGAAACATAACCACGACATTAAACTCTGAGATCCTACACTCTCTTGTGCAAAGGTTTCCTAACGGGGGTTTAGGTTTCTGTCACTCCTGCAACCCCAGAATTAGTAGCCAAATACACAATGCATTCCACTAGGCCCATAAAGGTGAAGTATCATGTAGTCAACGTTCACATGACACCACTAGAAGAATAGCACCACAACTTAAATATCAAACCATTGAATATTTCTCAACACAATTCCACTACTAACAACATGACTTCTCCCATGTCCTCAAGAACTAAATGAACTACTCGCGAGGCATCATATGGATCAAGATCAGAGATGCTATATTGATAAGTAATAATCTAAACATGAACAATAATTCAATGGTTCCACTCAATATCATCAACTACAACAAGTAATTAACACTGGGAAAGTTTCCCCTAAAATCTATGCAAGATTCAACCCAATTGTTATAGCGGGATGGAGTGGTGGTGATGGTGCTAGTGGAGATGATGGTTAAGATGATGATGATCTCGATGAAGTCTAGCTTGATGACAGTGTTGATGGCGACGATATCCCCTCTTCGGGACGGAATTTCCCCGGCAGATTTCTGCCTGCTGGATAGCTCTTTCTCTCTCTGTAGTTTCCGCCCCGCAGAGGCGGCAGAATCTTTCTATTGTCACCCCCAGTCTTAGGGTTTCGAGGGGATTAAGTATGCCAAAGGGCGATGCCAGAGGTGGGCCAGGGTGGCCACACCACCTGGTGGCGTGGCCTAGGGGGGCGCCAGGGGGTGGTGTGGGCCCCGTGTGGCCCATCTCCACTTCCCCTTCTGGCTTCCTTCGTTTAGGAACTTCTGTATATTTTTTGGAATTTTCTGATCTTCGCAAATATTGCATCTAGACATCGCTTTTTCCATCAGAATCCTGACTCTGGCGGTTCATCCTCCAAAAGTCATCAATCATGCAAAATATATGAAATAACATAGTATCATATCTTAATTTGAAATATATCAATGAATAACAGTAAATTATGATATAAAATAGTGATGCAAAATGGACGTATCAAGGGCCTAGAGTATATCTATCCGTCATATGGATGGACAAATACCACTCTTGATCCATGTGCCTCAACACATACTTTCCGAACACTCAATGCCACCTTTATAACCACCCAGTTACGAAGTGGTGTTTGATGTCATCAAAGCATCCATTCGGTGATGGTGATTATCATGATCTCATGGTCGAAGGAATAAGGTTACTATGTATCTAAAAGCTTATAGCAAACGAACTATTTAAATGACTTGATCTTTATGCTATTTTTATCTATAGGAGTATGTCCACAAAACCATTCTCCTAATGAAATGATCTTGTTGTTAATAACATCTCAATGTTCATGATCAAGAAACCATGATCATCTATCAAGCAACAAGCTAGTATTATAAAGAGGCTTTACTAGGGACTCTAACAAGTTTACAAATCACACAAGTATTAATGTTTTTGGTTAATACAATTATAGCATGTATGTAAACATTTATCATAAACACAAAGATATAATAATAACTACTTTTAATATTGCCTCTAGGGCATATCTCCAGCAGTCTCCCACTTGCATTAGAGTCAACCAATCTAGATTACATGGTAATATACCGAACACCGATGGCGGTTTGGTGCTGGTCATGTTTTGCCCTCGGGAGAGGTTTAGTCAACGGATCCGCCACATTCAGATCTGTGTGTACTTTGCAAATCTTTATGTCACCATCTTGGACATTCTCTCGAATAGCATGAAAACGTAGTTTGATATGCTTCAGCTTCTTGTGTGACCTTGGCTCCTACGCATTGGCTATGGCGCCCATGTTAACGCAATAGATAGACATTGGGTCCAGCGCACTGGAAACCACACCGAGCTCCGTAATGAACTCCTTCATCAATATCGCCTCTTGTGAAGCCTCTGAAGAAGCTATGTATTCCGGTACAGTTGAAGATCTCGCCACGACGCTTTGCTTTGCACTCCTCCAGCTCACTATTGCACCATTCAAAGTAAATATGTATCCAGATTGAGATTTAGAATCATCCGGATCGGTGTTACAACTAGCATCGATGAACCATTAACAATGAGTTGTTCATCACCTCCATAAGAAATAACCGTATCCTTAGTTCTTCTCAAGTACTTAAGGCTGTTTTTGACCGCTGTCCAATGATCCACCCCTGGATCACTTTGATATCTGCTAGTCAAACTAACATCATATGCAATGTCGGGTCTAGTACATAGCATGGCATACATGTTAGAGCCTATGGCTGATGCATAGGGAGTCTTACTCATCCTCTCTCTATCTTCTGCCATAGCGGGACTTTGAGTTTTACTCAAGGTCGTATTGGGAAACATGGGCAAGAACCCTTTTTGTTATCTTCCATTCCAAACCTCTTTAGAACTCTGTCCAAATATGTACTTTGTGAAAGCGATATTAGATGTCTAGATCTATCTCTATAAATCTTTATGCCTAATATGTAAGGAGCTTCGCCAAGATCCTTCATTGAAAAACTATTATTCAAATAATCTTTGACACTATTAAGAAGGTCTACATCATTCCTAATCAACAATATGTCATCCACATATAGTACTAGGAATGCTACAGAGCTCCCACTCACTTTCTTGTAAATACAAGATTCTCCATAAGTTTGTATAAAACCAAAACTTTTGATCACCTTATCAAAACGTTGATTCCAACTTCGGGATGCTTGCTTCAATCCATAAATGGACCGTTGAAGTTTGCATACCTTGTTAGCATCTTTAGGATCGACAAAACCTTTGGGTTGTACCATATACAATTCTTCATCAATGTCTCCATTGAGGAACGCCGTTTTGACATCCATCTGCCATATCTCATAATCATAATATGTAGCGACTTCTAACAAAATCCTCACAGACTTTAGCTTTGCTACCGGTGAGAAAGTTTCATCGTAGTCAACTCCTTGAATTTGTCGAAACCCTTTTGCGACAAGTCGTGCTTTAGAGACGGTTACATTACCATCAGCATCTGTTTTCTTCTTGAAAATCCATTTGTTCTTGACAAACTTTCGGCCATCCGGTAAGTCCACCAAAGTCCATAGTTGGTTTTTGTACATGGATCCAATCTCGGATTTCATGGCTTCTTGCCACTTATTGCAATCTGGTCTCATCATCGCTTCCTCATATGTCGCAGGGTCATCGGTGTTCTCCACCAACATGACACTCATAACAGGATCATACCAATCGGGAGTGGTACAAGTCCTTGTCGACCTGCGACGTTCCATAGTAACTTCGACTGAAGTTTCATTAGCTTCCTCTCTTATTGGTGTAGGTGCCACAGGAACTTCTTCCGATGCTGCGCTACTCTCAAATTTGAGAGAAGGTTCGACAACCTCGTCGAGTTCTACTTTCCTTCCAGTCACTTCTTTCAAGAGAAACTCCTTCTCTAGAAAGGATCCATTCTTGGCAACAAAGATTTTGCCTTTGGATCTATGATAGAAGGTATACCCGATAGTTTCCTTCGGGTATCCTATGAAGACGCATTTTTCCGCTTTGGGTTCAAGCTTGTCGGGCTGTAACTTCTTTACATAAGATTCACAACCTCAAACTTTAAAGAACGACAATTTAGGTTTCTTCCCAAACCATATTTTAAAGAGAATGCGGCTGTTTCTAATGCATAACCCCAAAATGACAAAGGTAAATCTGTAAGTGACATAGAACGAACCATATCTAAGATAATTTGATTACAACTTTCGGACACACCATTACGTTGTGGTGTTTCCAGAAGTGTCAATTGTGAAAGTATTCCGCATTTCTTCAAATGCTCGCTAAACTCGTAACTTAGATATTCACCTCCACGAATCTTCTTGTTATGTTGATTCTCTACTTCACTTTGAAATTCCTTAAACTTCTTGAAAGTTTCGGACTTAAGTTTCATGAAATAGATATACCCATATCTACTCAATTAATCCATGAAAGTAAGAACATAACAATAACCACCGCGCGATGCTACACTCATCAGGCCACACACATCGGTATGTATGATTTCCAATAAGTCCGTAGCTCACTCCATCATACTAGAAAATGGAGTCTTAGTCATTTTACCCATCAGACATGCTTCGCATCTTTCAAGTGATTCGAAATCAAGTGATTCAAGAAGTCCATCAGCATGGAGTTTCTTCATACGCTTCACTCCAATATGACCAAGACGACAGTGCCACATATATGTTGAGTTATCGCTTAATTTCAAATGTTTAGCTTCAATATTATTAACATGTGTATTACTACAATCGAGATTCAACAAGAATAGAACATCTATCAAAGGTGCATGTGCATAAAACATATTACTCATATAAATCGAACAACCATTATTCTCGGACTTAAACAAGTAACCGTCTCGCAATAAACATGATCCGAATATAATGTTCATGCTCAACGCAGGCACCAAATAACAATTATTTAAGTATAAAAATAATCCCGATGGTAGATGAAGAGGTAGCGTGCCGACCGCGATCACATCAACCTTTGATTCATTTCCAACGCGCATCGTCACCTTGTTCTTCACTAGTTTCCGTCTATTCTGCAGCACCTGTTTTGAGTTACAAATATGAGTAAGCAAACCAGTATCAAATACCCAAGCACTACTACGACTACTAGTAAGATACACATCAATAACATGTATATCAGATATACCTTTCATATTGAAGTTGTCGTTCTTCAGATCTGCCAAGTAGTTGGGGCAATTCCGCTTCTAGTGACCTTCTCCCTTGCAGTAAAGGCACTCAGTATCAGGCTTAGGCCCAGCCTTGGTCTTCTTCGCCATTGCGGTAGCTTTCTTACCGCCCTTTTTGAAGTTTCCCTTTTTCTTAGACTTGCCTTGCTTCTTGAAATTGGTGGTCTTATTGACCATCAACACTTGGTGCTCTTTCTTGATCTCCACTTCTGCAGACTTCAACATAGAGAAGAGTTCTGGAAACGTCTTATCCATGCGCTGCATGTTGTAGTTCATCACACAGTTCTTTTAAGTTGGTGGTAGTGATTGGAGGACACGATGAATCCCTAACGCATTAGGAATTATTATGCCCAAGCTCTGGAGCTTATTAGCGTGCCTAGACATCTTAAGCACATGCTCATTATTGGAGTTGCCCTCTTCCATCTTGTAGTTAAAGAACTTTTCAGAAGCTTCATAACTCTATACTTCCGCGTGAGCCTCAAATATCATATTGAGTTCATGGACAATATCATGTGGGTCAAAGTTCTCAAACCTATTTTGAAGCACTGATTCCAAACCATACAAGATAGCATACTGAACCATGGAGTACTGATTCTTCCGAGTGCGGTAAACATTTTTCACCTCATCGGTAGCATCATCTGCAAGTGGGTCACCTAGCGGTGCATCCAGCACATAGGTCAACTGACCAGCATTGAGGACAATCCTCAAATTGCGGAACCAATCCGCAAAGTTGCTTCCATTATTTTTCAACCTTTCTTTCTCTAGGAATGCATTAAAATTGATGGTAGGGGCCGCCATTGATCTACAACATATTTGCAATAGTTTAGACTAAGTTTATGACAAATTGAGTTCTAATTAATAGTTAAATTAATCTAGGTGAACTCCCACTCAAAACAATATCCCTCACATTGTTTTAGTGATCACACAAACCAAATCCACTACATCAAGTCCGAACATCACGAGACATAATGTAGTTTCGAAGGCAAACAATCAACATGTTCATTATTTCTAGTATATAACTCATGCTTTAACTTTTGGTGATCCGTGTTCCGAGACCATGTTTGTACATGCTAGGCTCGTCAAGATGTAACCTTATTTTCCACATGAGCAAATCTGACTTGCTCCCGTTGTATACACTCACAGAATCTAACACACCTGATCATCACGTGGTGCTTCGAGACAACGAGTCTTGGCAATGGTGCCTACTAAGGATGAACACTTTATAACTTGAAATTTTGTGAGAGGGATCATCTTATAATGCGATCATTGCGATCTAAGCAATACAAGATGCATAAAAGGATTAGCATCACATGCAATTCAAAATATGTGATATCATATGGCCTTTCTTATTGTGCTTCCGATCTCCATCTTCATGCACGAACACGATCTCCATCATCATCGGCGTGGCGCCAAGGTCAATGGCACCGCTCCATGGTTGTCGTCCACTAGCATCAACTATTACAACTAATTTGAATAATAGACACACATGTCTTAACAAAATTAAAAGACAACCATAAGGCTCTTGCCGATTGCCGACTTACAATAAGGATCATTGCATACATCATATATAATCACAATCATGGCCATATCACATCACAGCACACCCCTGCAACACAAAGTTAGACGCCTCTAATTTTTTTTGCATATTTTACGTGGTTTGGGGATTTCAATAAGTACCGTTCTAACTTACGAACAAGAACCACAATGTTGATGCTTGAACTACCAAGTGCCCATTGTAAATTGAATCTTTACTATGATGGGAGAGACAGGCACCCGCAAAGCCACTTATGCAATACTAGTTGCATGTTGAGCGTGGAGCAAGTCTCATGAACGATGTCATGTAATGTTATCCCGGGCCGCTTCATCCCACCATACCGCAAGATGGAAAGTACACAAGAAGAAATTTATAATAAAAGCACCACCGCCCATAATGACCATTGTGTTCTACTCGTGCAACATATCTACATATAGACACGGCTCTGATACCACTATAGGGGTTCATAGCATGGAAAACAAAAAAATTCTACTACATGAACACACACAAGCCAAGATCTATCTACTAGATTGTAGCAACGAGTCGATAGAGTACTCACCCTCGAAGATTGCAAAGTGGTTAACGAGAGCAGATTCTCGTGGGTGATGTAGTCATTCACTTGCCGATCTCAAGATCGCGTAGATGATCCTTCCTGCGCCGCATTCCGGCAGCGCTCCCGCAGTCGGTAACACGTTCGGTACTTGATGAAGACCTTCCTCTCCCTTGTTCCAGCAGGCAGTGGAGGTTCTAGTTCTCTCCTCATGAAGCCAGCAGCACGATGGCGTGGTGTCGGAGATTAGAGGGGAGATCCCGCAGGGCTTCGCCTTAAGCCGGAGTGGGTAGATGGAGTAGAGGGGTTTAGAGGCCGAAGAGGAGGAGGAGGGGCCGGTGGTGGCTAGGGCGGCGGAGGCGGCGCGGCAGCGGCAACAACTAGGTGGCTATGGTTTGTGGTGTGGAGTTGTGTTGGAGGGGAAGCCCCCTCCCCTCTATTTATGAGAGGGAGGGGCGGCTAGGGGAGGGGGAGGTCGAATCGTCCCCCATATCCCTATCATCCTTGGCGCGCGGTGGAGGGAGAGGAGATTTCCTCTCCTCCCTCCGTCAGGAAACATTGTCCCGGTTTGGCTTCTTCAAATTGGCGTTTGACTTTTCAAACTAGAGTTTGATTTCTCTCTTCCCATTGCCCAGCCAAGTGACCTAGGACATGATGCAACCATTCCAATTTGTCACTCGGAAGTGATGGACCCATGTACCCTTTCCACTCCTAAGTGACCTAGGACACATCCATGTACCCTTCCCACTCCGAAGTGACCTAGGAAACATCCATGTACCCTTCCCACTCCGAAGTGATGGACCTTCTAGACCCTTCTAGAACATTTCGGTGAAAACACCGAAACCATTTCCGAACTCCGAAATTGGACTTTCCTTATATGAATCTTATTCTCCGGACCATTCCTGATCTCCTCGTGATATCCTGGATCCAATCCGAGACTCCGAACAACATTCGATCTTCTTACTCACATTCCATATCTACTAAACAATATCGAATCCTTAAGTGTGTCTCCCTACGGTTCGTGAATTATGCAGACATGATCGAGACTCTTCTCCGATCATTAACCAATAGAGGAATCTAGAAATTCATATGGCTCCCACATATTTCTATGATTACTTCATGGTCGAATGAACCATTTACATACTATACTAATTTCCCTTTGTCTCGTGATACTTTACTTATCCGAGGTCTGATCGTCGGTATCTCAGCATACCTAGTTCAACCTCATTACCGATAAGTACTATTTACTCGTAACTGTGATATGTGATCCCTTGTGAGCCAGTCACATGCTTGTAAGCTAATTGTATGACATTCCACCAAGAGGACCCAGAGTATATCTATCTGTCATATGGATGGAAAAATCCCACTCTTGATCCATGTGCCTCAACACATACTTTCCGAACACTCAATGCCACCTTTATAACCACCCAGTTACGAAGTGGTGTTTGATGTCATCAAAGCATCCATTCGGTGATGGTGATTATCATGATCTCATGGTCGAAGGATTTAGGTTACTATGTATCTAAAAGCTTATAGCAAACAAACTATTGAAAAGACTTGATCTTTATGCTACGCTTAACTATAGGAGTATGTCCATCACACCATTCTCCTAATGATATGATCTTGTTGTTAATAACATATCAATGTTCATGATCAGGAAACCATGATCATCTATTAACATACAAGCTATTTAACAAGGAGGCTATACTAGGGATTCTTACAAGTTTACAAATCACACAAGTATTAACATTTCCGGTTAATAAAATTATAGCATGAATGTAAAAATTTATCATAAACACAAAGATATAATAATAACTACTTTTATTATTGCCTTGTGGGAATATCTCCAATAGTCTCTCACTTGCACTAGAGTCAATAATCTAGATTACATGGTAATATACCGAATACCCATGGCGGTTTGGTGCTGGTCATGTTTTGCCCTCAGGAGAAGTTTAGGGTGACTTATTTTGAGCTTATGCTTATGCATAAGCCTGCTTATAGATTCCGGTGGGAAAAAACTGTGGTGAGAAGAAGCTGTTCGAAACTCTCCCGAGACTTCTTTTGGGCTTATGTCGTTTTGGCTTATTTGATGCGATGAGTTGTGAGATGTCCGTTATATCCCTGGATTTGATCTATCCACTTAATAAAACGATGAACAATGTATATTAATTAAGTAGAAATGAGCTATACATAAAATTTAAATCATATAAAAAGGTATATGGAAATAAAAACATGATGTTGTAGTACAATTTAGTACCTGCCAGAATAAAAGAAAATAACATATTTCAATGACTAATAACATACGTACCTAAATAGTTTGATCGATTCATGACTCATGAGCCTGTGTGTGTCGCGTGTTGGTTACTTTCTAGGATTAAAAAAAGGTTGAGTCGTGGAGACAAGCATCCGTGCATCAGTGGTCTTAAAAGCTAATCGCGTACATATGAGTAGGAGCAAAGGATACCGTTCATGCGCGTGTGCAGTTAGCTCGTTATATGTTTTTGTTTACCAAAGCATTTTCTCAAGCGGAGTGAATGAGCTGAAAAGGAGACCAAATCAATATAACGTTTCGGTTTGGGAGCCAGAAGCTCGGAAAACTGCTGTGAGGCAGTTTCTCGGTTTGCACTGCACGCCAGCTTCCCGGTGGAAATAAGCAAGGATCCAGCTGGAGACTTCGTCTAGGCTTCTTCTATTTGGTATCTAGAAGCAGCTCCATAAGACCAAAAGAAGTCACCCATAGTTAACGGATCCGTCACATTTATATTTGTACGTACTTTGCAAATATTTATGTCACCATCTTGGACATGCTCTCGAATAGCGTGAAAATGTAGTTTGATATGCTTTAGCTTCTTGTGTGACCTTGTCTCTTGTGCATTGGCTATAGCACCCATGTTATTACAGTAGATAGCCATTGGGTCCAGCGCACTGGGAACCACACCTAGCTCCGTAATAAACTCCTTCATCCATATCGCCTCTTGTGATGCCTCCGAAGCAGCTATGTATTCCGATTCAGTTAAAGATCTCGCCATAACGCTTTGCTTTGCACTCCTCCATCTCACCATTGCACCATTCAAAGTAAATACGTATCCAGATTAAGATTTAGAATCATCCAGATCGGTATTCCAACTAGCATCGGTGTAACCATTAACAATGAGTTGTTCATCACCTCCATAAGAAAGAACCATATCCTTAGTCCTTATCAAGTACTTTAGGATGTTTTTGACCACTATCCAATGATCCACTCGTGGATCACTTTGATATCTGCTAGTAAAACTAACAACATATGCAATGTTCAGTCTAGTACACAGCATGACATACACGATAGATCCTATGGTTGAGGCATAGGGAGTTTACTCATCCTCTCTCTATCTTCTGTCGTAGCGGGACTTTGATTTTTACTCAAGGTCGTATTGAGCAACATGGACAAGAACCCTTTTTGCTATCTTCCATTCCAAACCTCTTTAGAACCTTGTCCAAATATGTACTTTGTGAAAGCACTATTAAGCGTCTCGATCTATCTCTATAAATCTTTATGCCTAATATGTAAGCAGCTTCGCCAATATTCTTTATTGAAAAACTATTATTCAAATAATCTTTTACACTTTTAAGAAGGTCTACATCATTCCTAATCAACAATATGGCATCCACATATGGTACTAGGAATGCTAGAGAGCTCACAGTAACTTTATTGTAAATACAAGCTTATCCATAAGTTTGTATAAATCCAAAACTTTTGATCACCTTATCAAAACGTTGATTCCAACTTCGAGATGCTTGCTTCAATCCATAAATGGACCGTTGAAGTTGGCATACCTTGTTAGCATCTTTAGGATCGACAAAATCTTTGGGTTGTACCATATACAACTCTTCATCAATGTCTCCATTGAGGAACACCGTCTTGACATCCATATGCCATATCTCATAATCATAATATGCAGTGATTGCTAACAAAATACTCAGACTTTAGCTTCGCTACCGATGAGAAAGTCTCATCGTAGTCAACTCCTTGAATTTGTCGAAACCCTTTTGCGACAAGTCGAGCTTTATAGACGGTTCCATTACCATCAGCATCTGTTTTCTTCTTGAAAATCCATTTGTTCTTTACAGCCTTCCGGCCATCCGGTAAGTCCACCAAAGTCCACACTTGGTTTTCGTACATGGATCCAATCTCGGGGCCTGGCCTCCAGCAAGTACCAGATGGAGAGCAACATCCGCGAGTATCATCGCACGGATGGCCTCACCCCGGCTAATGAAGATCATAGCTGGTTGGGCTCTGTGCAGCGCCGTGGAGGGGAGCTGGGCGCCCAGTTCAAGTAGGACGCTGAGCCGACCTCCCGCACGTGCTTCCCACCGCCCGTGTATGACACCGCGTTCAAGAATGTCCCGGCGGCACGAGCCGTCGTGGAAGATTTACCCCATATGGAGGGGGACGAGATGTTGCGTCCGTTTGAGCGAGTGCAGCACCTGCTGCGCGTGGCCGATAAGCAGGCCGAGGCCGCTCGGATCGCGTTCGACGCTAGAGCCAGCTCCAGAGGGAACCGCCCGGCTGGTAACAGCCGGGGAGGACCCCGCCAGACCGAGTACTCCACGTCTCCAGGTCAGCAACCCTAGCGCTCCAAGCGTCGCCAATCCGACAGCAACTAACCTCGCGGTGAGCAGGGTGCCACGAGCCACCCACCTCCCACTAGCTAGAACCCCCCTCCACCCCCTCCACCATCCCGCCTCACTGGCTGGGTGGGGGCACCCAATCCGGTTGAGACAGACGCGCGCGACCGCATCGACCTCCAGATGGAGGCTCGCCTCACAGAGGAAGAGGATGCAACCGACCCAGTGTGCTTCGGACCATGCATCCGGAAGGAGCCCTTCCCCGACAAATTCTCCCTGCCACGGGACACCCCCGAGTATGACAACAACATGAAGCCGGAAGACTGGCTGACCGACTACGTCACCGTAGTCGGAATCGCCCACGGCAACAAGCATGTCGCGATTCGCTACATCCCCCTCATGCTGACCGGCTCGGCAAGGACTTGTCTCAACATCCTTGCGCCCAACAGCATCAACGACTGGCCGGATTTCGAGAAAGTCTTCATCCGGGACTTCAACGGCACATACAAGCGCCCAGGAAGGCCCCGTGATCTTTCTCTGTGTGTCCAGGGAGACCGTGATCGGATCGCGCGTACCTCGCCCGCTGGACCAAGCTGCACAACTCCTGCGAGGGAGTGGTGGAGAACCAGGCAATCGGTTTCTTCATCGAGGGGTGCCGCGAAGGCACGATGCTGCGCCACCGGCTGCTGTGTGACGAGCCAAAGACCATGGCGGAGCTCATGACCGTCGCCGACTAGTACGCCACCGCGGGCGCGGTGATGAAGAAGCCCCTCCGAGTAAACACGGAAGGACAACCGGTTCCCATCGAGTCGGGTCGAGAGAAGCCTGCCGGCCAAGGCAGCGATGCCGACTCGTCCAGGCGGCACGACAACGACATCCGCTACCAGGGCGAGCGCCTGGTTGAGCAGCAGAGCTCACACTACCACCAACGCTAGGTCAATGCGGTGCAAGGCGCGCCGGCCTGCAATGACAAGAGGCAGCGGAACGCCTTCACCTTCGAGCAGATGTTCGACGGGTCCTGCAAGTACCACAGCGGCGCCAAGCCGGCTACACACAACGGCAGTGTAGCTGTACTCGGCAGATCAAGGAGCAGGCTTCCGCCTCCTCTCCCCCACCCCTCCTGGTGGTCCCCCCACCGGCTAGGACAGCCGACAAAAACCGTGGCAACAGAGGCTACCCCCAACAGCACGAGAACTACCACATCTTCGAGGCCGAGCCGATTGACAATCGCGGCCAGAAGCAGCGCAACGCGGAGGTGAACGCTGTCATCCCCCAGTCCCCCTCCGTCTCAACTGGTCTGAGACCCCCATCACCTAGAGCCAGGCGGACCAGCCGGATTCGCTCCCGAATCCCGGGGGCTACGCGATGGTGCTATACCCCCTCGTCATCTCCGATGAGCGCACCTACCGGTTCTCACGCGTACTGGTAGACGGTGGGAGCAACCTCAACCTGCTCTACCAGTCTTCCATGGAGAAGCTGGGTATCCAGGAGTGGACCTGCAGCCCTCGACCACTGTGTCCCACGACGTCGCGCCTGGGCCACCGTGCGTCCCGCTTGGCAAAATCCGGCTGGATGTCATATTCGGTTCGGAAGAGAACTTCCGGCGAGAACCAATCTGGTTCGAAGTGGTCAACCTCGCCAGCACCTACCATGTCCTTCTTGGGCGCCTTGCCCTCGCAAAGTTCATGGCGGTCCCCCACTACGCATACCTCAAAATGAAGTTATCGGGGCCGAATGGTGTGATCACTGTGGCTGGCTGCTACAGACGGTCCATGGCTTGCACGAAGGAAGGCGCCCAGATAGCTGAGGCCCTGCTCATCGCTGAAGAGAAGCGCGAGATGATGCGCAATGTTGCCATGCTGCAACAGGAAGTGCCGGCTGGCATGAAGCCGGCTGGGGACATGGAGTTCTAGCCGTCCAAGGAGACCCGCCAGATCCCGCTCGACCCGGCTGATCCCTCCATGTGCGTCACCATCGGTGCCGGCTTGGACAACAAATAGGAAAGCGCGCTCGTCGACTTCCTCTATGAGAATCGGGACATCTTCGCATGGTCTCCCAAAGACATGTCGGGTGTGTCGAGGGAGTTCGCCGAGCACTCGCTTCATGTGCGTCCGGATGCCAAGCCGGTCAAGAAGCCCCTCCGTCGCTTCACGGAGGACAAGAGGAAGGTTATCGGTGACGAGATCGCCCGGCTACTCGCTGTCGGCTTCATCATGGAAGTGTACCACCCGGACTGGATGGCCAATCCAGTCCTGGTGTTGAAGAAAAACAAGACCTGGCGTATGTGTATCGACTACACGATCCTGAACAAGGCCTTCCCGAAAGACCCCTTCGCTCTGCCCCGTATTGATCAAGTGATTGACTCTATGGCCGGTTGCGATCTGCTTTCCTTCCTCGACTGTTATTCTGGCTGTAATCAGATCCGTCTAAACCCGGCTGATCAATTGAAAACGTCGTTCATCACCCCGTACGGGGCTTACTGCTATGTAACCATACCATTTGGCCTGAAGAATGCAGGTGCTACCTATTAACGTTGCATGCAGAAATGCTTGGACTCGTAGATCGGCCGGAACATGCATGCATACGTGGATGACGTCGTCATCAAGACGAAGGAAAAAACGGACCCTACTGGAAGATCTTGGCAAGACGTTCGGGAATCTCCGCCGGTACCAGATGAAGCTGAACCCGAAGAAGTGCGTGTTCGACGTGCTAGCCGGACAGCTACTCGGCTTCCTCGTGTCGATCCAGGGAATCGAGGCCAATCCGGAGAAGATCGTGGCCATCGAGAGGATGCAGCCTCCCAAGAGCTTGCTCGGTGTCTAGAAGTTCACGGTTGCTTGGCTTCCCTCAGCCGATTCGTCAGCCGGCTTGGGGAGAAGGCCCTGCCACTCTACGAGCTGATGAATAAGACGGACAAGTTCACCTGGACGGCGCAGGAGGATGCCGCGTTCCACGACCTCAAGCGCATGCTGTCCACGGCACCAGTTCTCGCCATGCCGGCTTAGAAGGAGCCGATGCTGCTCTACATCGCCGCCACCAACCGGGTCGTCAGCGTCGTCTTGTTGGTGGAGCGCCATGAGGAGGGTAAGGCCCAGCCGGTTCAACAACCCATCTACTACCTCAGCGAGGTGCTATCCCTCTCCAAGCAGAACTACCCCCACTACCTGAAGATGTGCTACGACGTGTACCTGGTTTGCAAAAAGCTCAAGCACTACTTCCAGAAGCACCCGCTCACCGTTGTGTCCACCGCGCCGCTGGGCGAGATCTTCGGCAACAAGGACGCCACGGGCCGGGTAGCCAAGTGGGCCATCGAGTTGGCCGCCTGCTGCATCCGGTATGACCCCCGGATCATCGTGAAGTCCCAGGCGGTGGCAGACTTCTTTGTCGACTGGGCAGAAAGCTAGTACCTACCACCAGTTCCAGATTCCGACTACTGGAAGCTGCACTTCGATGGCTCGAAGATGCACGGGGGCTTGGGAGCGGCATCATGCTCACCTCGCCCAAGGGAGACCGGCTGGAGTACGTTCTGCAGATCCACTTCGTCGTGTCCAACAACGTCGCCGAGTACGAGGCTCTCACGCATGGGATCCGGCTCGCAAAAGACATCGGCATCCGCCGGATCCTCTACTTCGGCGATTCGGATCTGGTGGAAGTATCCAGTGAGTGGGACGCCAGGGACGCCAACATGGCCCTATACCGGTTCCACGTACAACTGCTCAGTGCTGGCTTCGAGGGATGCGAATTCCACCACGTCCCACGTGCCAACAACGAGGCGGCCAACGCGCTCGCGCGAGTCAGATCCACCAGAGCGGCCATCCCGCCCGGAGTGTCCTTGGAGCATCTCCCAAGCCCAGCATCACCCCCTCTCCAGAGTCTGAGTCCGTCATCTGGGTAGCAGACCCGGGGGCTGCCGGCTCGAAAGATCCGGGGCCCGCTATTGTGCCCTCCAGCTCAAGAGACCCAGGGGCTGCCTCCTCAGGCAAGCCTTCGTCGATCAAGGAAAAAGGCCCGGGGACTGCCGACTCGGGTATTCTACCCGGTCGCCCTCCGGATGAGCTCCAGATCATGCCGGCTAGCGTCTTCACCATCCGGGAAGTTCCATCCTGGGCCCAACCCTTCATGAACTACCTCCTCAACGATGAGCTTCCGGATGACGAGGTGGAGGCAAGGCAGATCCGGCGCCGCGCGCACACGTACACCATCATCAACAAGGAGCTGTACAAGCGCAGCGCCGCAGGCATCTTCCAACGATGCGTCGATGTGGATACCGGCTACCGGCTACTAAAGGAGATCCACCAGGGGGAGTGTGGCCACCACGCCTCTTCTCAAGCCTTGGTGTCAAAAGCGATGCGCCATGGGTTCTACTGGCCGACTGCTTTGGAGGATGCGGACCAGCTGGTTTGCGCGTGCAATGGGTGCCAGCGGTTCGGCCGACTAAGGCACATGCCGGCTTCCACGCTCAAGACAATACTGATCACCTGGCCCTTTGCCGTTTGGGGGTTGGACATGGTCGGACCCTTCAAGCAAGATCGAGCCGGCATGACCCACCTGCTGGTGGCAGTGGACAAGTTCACCAAGCGGATCGAGGCGAAGCCGATACGGAAGCTAGACGGTGCCACGGTCGTCACCTTCTTAGGCGACATCATCATCCGGTTCGGATACCCCTATAGCATCATCACCAACAATGGCACGAACTTCGCCAAGGGGGCCTTCGCCCGGTTCTACCACAACAAAGGGATCCGACTGGACCTCGCATCCAACGAGCAGGTGGAAAGAGCCAACGGTCTGGTGATAGCCGGAATCAAGCCCCGGCTGATCGAGCCACTAGAGCGATCACCCGTCTGCTGGATCGAGGAGCTGTCGGCTGTGCTGTGGAGCCTCTGCACCACCCCGAATAGATCAACTGGCTTCACCCCGTTCTTCCTCACCTACGGCTTAGAGGCAATCCTCGAGGCGGACATCAAGTTTGACTTGCCCCGCAAGCTCCTCTACACGGATAAGGAGAACCAAGAAGCGATGGAGGACAACCTAGACCTCCTCGAGGAGGCCCGCGAGATGTCCTTGTCCAGATCGGCCATCTACCAGCAAGGGTTGCGCCAGTATCACTCCAACCGCATCCGGCCCGTCGCATTCCGGGAGGGCGACTTGGTGCTCCGGCTGATACAAGATACGAAGGGCATGCACAAGTTGTCCCCTCCATGGGAGGGCCCCTTCATCATCAGCAAGGCGCTGCACAACAACTCCTACTACCTCATCGATGCCCAGCAGCCGCGCAAGAACAAGATGGACAAGTCGAACGAGGAGACGGAGCGACCGTGGAATGCCGACCTGCTCCGACCATTTTACACTTAGTCACAAAACCAGTGTATGTATCCGGATCCCTGAATGAATGAAAGACATGTAACCCCAACTGATGCTCGGGGGCTCCCTGCCGGATAGTCAGACTGTTGCTCTTATTCGTTTAAATTCCGTCAATGATTTTTCTGGCTTCCGCCGACCCCTGCCCGGGGGCTCGCCGGTTGGCCCGCCCTGCCAATTCTGTAAACCGATTGAGTAGTGTGCAATGATGCCAGAGGCCCACTCTTCGTCTCAGCTACAGACCGCAACCCGGCTGTCTGGCTAGGAAGAGCAAAAGCCTGAAGGCATCCCACACGAAAAACGGCGAAAGATGCGTCAGATCGGGCATCTCCGGCCATGTGCCTAGTTGGTATTTTTCGGCTATGAAGCCTCTAGTACCGTGTGCGGTGTATTCTCAGCTCCCTTCGGCTTCGTCTCTAGATCGCAACTCGGCTGTCCGGCAAGGTGCAGCGTAAACAACATTGCACACGAGAAATCGGCTAAGTGTCCAGAAAAGCATGAGCTAGTTTTCGAAAAAAGAAAAACCCTAGTCGGATAATAGAAAGACATATAACGTGGCAACGTATTGACAAGGAATCATTTTTGTGTGTTTCTTTTTTGCACAAACCACATCGAGACGGAAATCAAAAACAGGAAAGATTCGAAGCACCTACCTGCGGTAGCCACTCTGAATCTCGGGGGCTACACCCAGTGGGTGCGCTGGCGTGCCCCCACTAGAAGCATGCGGCGTCCCGCTGAAGGATGTGTCAGCCGGACGGGGAGAAAAGACAAAGACTGACAGAATGCAGGCCTAACAAGGAAGAGAAAAATAGAAGAGAGAAGGAAGAAGTAAGATAAGGAAAGTAATAGAGAAAAAGGTCCAGAGAACGACCGGATGCGCATAGCCGGACTACGGTGCAGCTTCACCGGGCCGGCCACACGAGCGCCAGTCGAGAAAGCAAGATGGATAAAAAGCAGAACACAGGTGAAGGTTCGCGAAAGTATAAGGCAAAGGCAAGATAATGCCGGCTGGAGAGGACCAGCCGGAAAATCCAGTCGAACAAGACATAAAGATAAGTGGGCGCACAAAGGCAAACCCAGACAGGCAGATTAATTAAGCGGCGGAGGACAAAGCCTCCGCATATCTAGATCATTCACAAACGCAAAGTACGAAAAGCTAAATTTCTTTACAAATTCACCTGGCATCCCGGGGTCATCATCTTCAGGTAGCCGGACCCTTGCCATGGGGAGGAGCCGCGCCAGTCCCGCCAGCCTGGTAAGACGCCTCCGTGTCGTCTGCTCCCGCGCTGTCGGCTCCCACACTTCCCTCGTCGTCCGTGAGCACCTCGTCGATGTCGGCGTAGCCAACGATCGTGATGGCGGTGGAGCGGAGTCCGGGGTAGGCCTGGCACATGGCGGGAAGGTCCGTACTGGCCCGGAAGCCGTCCACCAGCTTGTCGAGGCGGGCATCCTTGTACAAGGAGAGCATGAGGGCCAGCGCCATCTCAGAGCCGACGCGAGCGGCTAGGTCGCGCAGCCGGTCAATGGCATTAGGTGCGTCGCCCAGCTTGATCGCCAGGGGTCCCATGGTCTCCGGCAGGAGATCTCCCGGAAAGACCAAGTCGTGGATGCCGGCCGCGGCTTTGCGCAAGTTGACGGAGTCTTCTCCGAGCTGACCCACCAAGTCCCTGACAGCCACCTTCTCACCCAGCGCAACCTGTTGCACCCGGTCGTAGGCAAGGGCATCTACTTGGGGGTAGAAGCCTTGTGATCAGAAGGGGCAAGTCAAAAAGGCAACCCGACAAAAGCAGTCGGATGAAACGAGCGGCACCAATAGAAGAACTTACCTTTCACCACGAGGCCGATGTCCATCAGCTCATTGTCTAGGAACTCCGCATGCTCCTTCAGCCGGGTGGCCTCCTTGTCCAGGAGGTCGAAGGCGGTGGCCCGGCTGGCGAGGGTGTCATCCCGCTCCTTGAGGGTAGCCTCCAGCCGGTTCACCTTGCTGTGCCACTCCTTGTTTTGGAGCCGGAGCGCAGCGTTGTCCCGGCTAAGGCGCACATTGGAGCGCTTCAGCCGGTCAATTTTAAGCTGCGCGCAAACCATGACGGCTGCAGCAAGGGAAAGAATGCAAGTGAGAAGATGGCCAGAAGCAGAACCACGCAAAAAGAAGCGCAAAAAGAAAGGATGGGAGATGCTTACTTCGCGCGGTC
The DNA here is from genome assembly GCA_916181665.1 of Avena sativa. NCBI lineage: Eukaryota > Viridiplantae > Streptophyta > Magnoliopsida > Poales > Poaceae > Avena > Avena sativa. The sequence goes on along the minus strand of OV702285.1, from coordinate 141,298,799 downwards.
CCTCGTGCCACTGCCAGCTGCTTGCGGCTTCCTCGTTAGCGCCGGCCAGTGTCGCCCGGAGCTGCTTAACCTACCATCCCGACCTCGAGGTTCACCTCAAGGGTCTGTAGGGAGGCTCCCGCCTCCACCGGCAGTGGCGCCAGCGGTCCGGCCAGGGCAGCCAGGTCGTCACGGATGGCCACCTGCCACTGTGCCGTCACCTTGTCGTCCTAGTCGACGTCCTTGACGATCACCATGTCCCTGCCGGCGCCCGAGCTTCCCGCGCCGGCTGATGAGCCCCCGCCCGGATTGGAGGCCCCATCCGGCTGGCTTGCAGTGCGCTCGGGCGCGACAGGAGTCGGCTGGGGGCGGTTGTCGGCATTGGCGGGGGCATGCTTTTGGTCGCGGGCGGCGGAGCAGCCGTCGCAGGGGCAGCCGGCGGAGGAGGATATCGCGAGGCGATGAGGCAGAAGGCATGCTGAGCGAAGGAAAGAACAGTGCTGCGAAAGAAAAGGCAAGATTAGAACAAGGGCACAGGCATATGCGGAAAAAGAAAAAAGAACTGCGCAGGGGACTTACCCCTGCACCATGGGCGCAGACCTCTTTCGCCCACCCGTGGTCCGGCCGGGGCGTGGAGGAACCCCCGCCGCCCGACTACACTTGGCAGCCGGCTCCTCAGTGGCGGCGGCGCTGCTGGAGGTGCCCTCGCCGGCACGCTTCCGGGTGGGTTTGGGCGCAGCAGTGTCGTCGCTCTCCTCCGGATCAGGTCCTCCACGGCCTCGTCACCCCGGCTGGGGAAGAATCCCTCCTCTCCGTTTGAACCCTCGCCGCTGGTCCGGCACGGGCGCGGCTTGGGAAGATTAGCCGTGAATACCTGGAGGGGCGCGTCGCCCTCCTCCCAGATGATGTAGGGGAAGATCTGCACAAACAAGAGCAACTCAGGACTTGATAAGGAAGTTTAGCCGGATAACACAAGAACGAAAGGAAAAGCAAGAAGAACAAGTATACTTACCCGGGGCGCGCAATTCTCGTGCGTGTAGGGAGCCAGACCAAATTTCCATTTGGACTTGATACTCTCCTTCGTGATCATCCACACCCATTCGTAGAGGTTGGCGAATGGGGGGTCACGGCGGGAGAGTCGGGTCGGGCCGAGCCGCCCGGAGTAGTAGCACATCTTGTGTGCTCGCTGCTGCAGGGGCATCATCAGTCGGCTGGCCCAACTCAGCGTCACGTCGATGCCGGTTAGAACAGCCGTGACCAGCGTCCTCATCTGGTGGAGAAGCGCATCCGACTCCGTCTTAGCACCGCAGATCTTCTCCTCCCAGTGCGCCCGGCTAGACTCCGTCTTGGCCAGGAGGTTCAGCCGGTCCTCGGACCCCAAGTTCCGTATATAAAAGTACATTTGCTGCCACAGTTTAACTGTGTCGTGCAGTTTGAACTTAGGGTAGCCAGTCTGCAAACGGGAGTAGATCGAAGCGCCGCCGCAGGTCACGAGGGGCCCTTTGGCGTATTGTACTTGGGGCCGGATCAAGAACAGCCGACAGAAGAGCCCGAGATCCGGTTGGATCCCGAGGTAACATTCACAGAAGGCGGCAAAATGAAGAATGCCGATTGCATTCGGCCCGAGATGGTGGAGGCGGAGATCAAAATGTGCGAGGAAGGAGAGGAAGAAGGCGCTGGCCGGGAAGGCCAGGCCGTGCGCCAGGTGCGCGAGAAAAATGACACGTTCGCCGGCTTGCGGAGCCGACGAAATCTCATCAGTCGAGGCCAGGAGAATCCCGACCTCGCCGGCAGTTGACAGGGGGCACGACCGCCGGTACTTCTCCACTTGTGCCTCTGTCACAGAGGAGCCGCACCAGGCGCCCCTGCTCTCGGCCATGGCGACGGCGGCGGAGCGCGGAGGAGGAGAAGTGCGAGGAGGAGAAGGGGAAGAGGGAGCAACGGAGGAGTGCCGATGACCCGTCGCTCTGGTGGGAAAGGGCTGGCGGCGCGGGCAGGGCAGAACAGCGCGTGCTCGCTGGTGGCGCAAGCGCAAGGCGGAGGCAGAAAGCGGAACGGGTGTGCGGCGTCGAAGGCAAGGCACAGGGGGGCGAATGACCTGTGGGGGTCGGCGGGGCGACGCGGCCTCTACTAAAGGGGCCGGGGAGGCAAACCGCCGGCTCGCCACGTGGCGGTCTCCCATGGCCCCAACAGCCTCTGGATCCTTAGTGACCACGCGCAGCGCACTGAAGATCCCAGCGCGGGAGGCAAGGCGCTGACATCAGTTCCCGATGCGACAACTGACACGACCCCATGACGCACGTCCTCCCACGACCATCATTGTGCGTGGCTGACTTTAGTGGTGACGCAGCCGGCCAGTCCAACCGCCAAAATCCAGCCGACATTTTTTTCTTCAAAATTAGCTTCTTGAGCCCGCACACATTTCGCCCGAGGGTGGAATCCGCGCGCGCTCGGGGGCTAGTCTCGGGGGGATCACCCCCGGGTAGGCCAACAAGATACAAAGCACCAACAAGCTAGCCGGCTGAGGATAGCCGGATCCAGAAACTCAAAGACAGACCAGAAGGAAGGCCAAACCAAGATCAAGCTGGCAAACCAGCCAGCCGGATAAGAATCACCAGCGAAGATGGCCAACCGGCTGGATCAAGCCAGCAGGATAGAGCAAGACAGACCAAGACTGAACTGGCAGAACAATCAACCGGATGAAGCAATCAAAGGCAGAAGACTAGCCGGATGGAACCAACCATCCGGACCAGGCAGATCAGACGGCTAGACCACCCTAGCCGGCCACTCAAGATAGGCAAGGTACAAGATGACGTAGAGCACAGTCCGTAGTATGCCCAGGACGGCGGACAAGACAGAAAGGAGACTCAGACACTCGGCCCATACCGACGACTTTACCGATGATAGTTGCAACAGTAGACGGTAGGTGGCACTGTGCACAACTACCCACACGACGACCACTATAGATGGCATGGCAGCATGGGCTTAACTATGGGTGCATGCCCTCCATGCCGGCCACTGTGGATGACCTAGCCGGCTGGGGCCCACATGTGGGACCCGCCAATCGGCTAGGTCATTTCCCATGTCGCCTCGGCCTATATAAGGGGTGGCAGGGGAAACATAGCAAGGGTTGGACCTTCACTGATCATTAGCTAGCCCAGATACAGCTCTAGGAGCCTTGTATCCCTTTGTGTTTATCCCTATAGTTAGTTCGGCAGGAGTACGAGCTTTACCTCACCCCAAGGGCTCCGAACCTGGGTACTTCTTGTGTCCCCGACGCTTGCTTGTGCCCAATCCCGCCTACGGACGCCGTTGCTCGCCTCCCTGCTCGCTCCCATACCTCTATCTAGCCTTCTTAGGCTCTGTCGTTTCCATAACGACGACACTTCTCAAGTACTTTATGATGTTTTTGACCGTTGTCCAATGATCCACTCCTGGATCACTTTGATATCTACTAGTAAAACTAATAGCATATGCAATGTTCAGTCTAGTACACATCATGGCATACATGATAGATCCTATGGCTGAGGCATAGGGAGTCTTACTCATCCTCTATCTATCTTCTGCCGTAGCGGGACTTTGAGTTTTACTCAAGGTCGTATTGGGCAACATGGGAAAGAACTCTTTCTTGCTATCTTCCATTCCAAACCTCTTTAGAACCTTGTCCAAATATGTACTTTCTGAAAGAGCTATTAAGCGTCTCGATCTATCTCTATAAATCTTTATGCCTAATATGTAAGCAGCTTCGCCAAGATCCTTTATTAAAAAATATTATTCAAATAAAGTTTGACACTTATAAGAAGGTCTACAGCATTCCCAATCAACAATATGTCATCCACATATATTACTAGGAATTCTACAGAGCTCACACTCAATTTATTGTAAATACAAGCTTATCCATAAGTTTGTATAAATCCAGAACTTTTGATCACCTTATCAAAATGTTGATTCCAACTTCGGGATGCTTGCTTCAATCCATAAATGGACCGTTGAAGTTTGCATACCTTGTTAGCTGAAAGACCAAAGAACGCTGCCTAGAGGGGGGTGAATAGGCTTTTAAAATTATTACGGTTTAGGCTCAAATAAATGCGGAATAAAACTAACGTTTAATTTATTGAGCACAAAACCTAATCACTAGGTTCACCTAAGTGCACCAACAACCTATGCTAAGCAATAAAAGCAACAAGGTGATAGCAAGATATAAATACTTCAAGCACGATGGCTATCACAAAGTAAAGTGCATAAGTAAAGGTCTCAGTTGAGAGATAATCGATGGACGCGGAGACGAAAATTTGTTTCCCGAAGTTCACTTCCAAAGAAGCCACGTCTCCATTGGAGAGGTGTGATGGCGCAATGCTCTCCGAACGCCACAAATGGCTCACCTCGAGGTGTGGTGGCTCGATGCTCACCCAAATCCACACAAGGCCTCACCCCAGATGCAAAAGCACACAACTCACTAACCCACAAAAGGCTCACCCTATTCTCCCGAGTGCGCACCACAAAAGGCGGGCACTCGCTCACTATGGGACTCTTGAGGGCGGTCACCGAACCCGTATAAGATTGGGGCTATCTCCACAACTCAATTGGAGGCTCCCAACAACAAAGCCACAAAGGCTACAATGCCACAAAAGGCCAACAAAGCCACAAAAGGCTACAAGACCACAAAAGGTCAACAAGACCACAAAAGGTCAACAACCCAACCACACAACTTTCTAGGGTCCCAAGAACCCAAGAGTAACAATCCCACAAGCTTATACTCGCCGTATCTCCGAGGAGAACTCAAACCTATGCAACGAATGCAAGGGAAAGTCCTTCACTCCCAAATTCCAACAAAGATACAAAAGCTATTGGGGGAATAAGGGAGGAAGAACACAAGAAGAGAACACAAAAATCTCCAAGATCTAGATCCCAATGATTCCTTCACAAAGATGGGATTTAGCTTGGGGGGATTGTAGATCTAGATCTCCTCTCTCAAATCCCTCAAAAAGATGCAAGAATCATAGGAAGGGAAAGGGGAGAGGGAAAGCTCTTTAAGGTCAACAATGTAGGAGAGAGAGAAATCCAAGAACCAAGAAAGAGCTAGTACCCACGAAGGGGAAGTGGTGCCCCTTTTAAAGGGCTCCCAGATCTGCCCGTTATGGGCATTCACGACCCTGAATGGAACTTCCGATAGGAGGCCGGAACTTCTGGTGGCACTGATGGCGTCTCAGATCACTGTAGAGCTTCGTTGGGAAACCCCAAGAGGAAGGTATGATGAGCACAGTAGCAAGTCTTCCCTCAGAAAGAAACCAAGTTTATCGAACCAGTAGGAGGAAGGAAATGACTCAAAGGTGTTGCTAGCAACTTGGAAACCTGCACAACACAAACTCAAGACTTTGCCCCAACGAACAGTGAGGTTGTCAATCTCACTGGTTTGCTAAAAACAAAGGATTAAACATATGGTGTGGAAGGTAATGGTGGATTGCAGAAAGTAAACAGTAACGGTAGAAGATGTATCGATGGTAAAGATTGGACCGGGGTCCACAGTTCACTAGAGGTGTTCTCCTTAAGAATAACAACATAACATGCTGGGTAAACAAATTACAGCAGGGCAATTGACAGGACAGAGCAAGGCATAACAATGCAATACTAGAAATTCATGATTCTATGAGATTTGATTGGGAATTACAACAATATACATAAACTGCCATCCAACTGCATCTATGACTAGTAATCCACCTTCAGGTTATCATCCGAACCCCCTCTAGTATTAAGTTGAAAGCAACGGATAACTGCTTTAAGCAAGGTGTGTAAAGTAAACAATACAATTGTTCCATGAACAAGAGATTGTTGTTTTCTCCCTAGTAGCAACATCACATCTACAATCTTAGAGATTTCTGTCACTTCCCCAGATTCAATAGAGGCATGAACCCACTATCGAGCATAAATACTCCCTCTTGGCGTCACTAACATCTACTTGGCCAAGATAGCTACTAGAAACAGAGAGCATGCAAGATCTCAAACAACACACACATGATAGAATCAATAAGATATAATCATTAATCAATCTAACATAGTAATCTCAATATCCATCGGATCCTCGCAAACACAACATGCATGATTACAAAAACATGATCTTGATCATGAACGGAGCTCACAAGATCTAAACATGATAGCACAAAGGAGGAGAAACAACCATCTAGTTACTACATGGACCAATAGTCCAAGGTGGAACTACTCACGCATCATACCGGAGGCTGGCATGGTGATGAAGAAGGTCTCCGGGATGATCTCTCCCCTCCGGCAGGGTGCCAGGAAGAGCTTCAGATGCCCCCGATCTAGGGACGATGGTGGCGGCGGCTACGTACTGTTTCGTGGATATCTAATCGGGTACTTAGGGTTTAGGTATCGGGGGCTTCTTATAGTCGAAGGGCGGGACCGAGGGGGTGCCCGAGGCGGCCGCACCCCCTAGGAGCAGGCCAGGCCTAACCGCATGGCCAGGGGGCGTGGGCCCCTCGTGGCCCTCCTCCGTCTCGTTTTCTGGATCCGTGTTCTCCTCGGTGAAATATTGACTTTGGCTTTTGTCCCGTCCAATTCCGAGAATATTCATTTTCTGACTTTTCTGGAACCAAAAACAACAGAAAATAGGCAACTGGCACTATGGCATCTTGTTAATAGGTTAGTCTTAGAAAACATATAAAAATACCTCAAAGTGTAGACAAAGCAAAGCAAAGTAGATACTAAACAAGCATGGAACATAAAAAATTATAGATACATTTACGACGTATCAGGCACTCAGCCAACGGTCAAAAAACTGTGATGCGAAAGACTGAAAACACGAGCCTGGCGAGAACTTCCGCCGGTCCACCAGAACTTCCGTGGGAGCGGAACAACTGGGGCAAATTCCGACTGAAGTCCCGTCAAATAGATCAAACAAAATACAGAGGTTACAGTACGTGGGCGGAACAAGAGCTGGAAATTCACCCAGTACTACCGGCGGAATTGATGCACGAGCGGTACTTCCGGTCCCTGGCCAGAACTTTTGGCGGGGGCGGTATTACCGCCAAAACTTCCGACCCAAGTTCCATCAAATACAACAAACTAGACAGAGAGGATACAGAACGTGAGCGGAAGAAGAACCGGAACTTCCGGCGTCAAAATGCCCTAGCGGAACTTCCGGTGGGTAGCCGGAACTTTCGGTCAGGAAAATTCCAGAAACCAAAACTGCAATAACTTTCGCATCCGAACTCCAAACTCGAAATATTGGGTATCACCTAGGGAGAAAATACCATGAATATATATATATATATGTGTGTGTGTGAGGTATCTCCCAAGGTGTGGAGACGGAAAACTCGCAAGATCAAAAACCGCAATAAGATATGCAAGGGAAATCCTTAGATGATGAACTAGAGCTTGTTATGATGATGACTACAAGCTCTAGATCCTCTCATGGACAAGAACCAAATAACAACCAAGAAAGATGATGCTATGCATGGAAAGGTTTGAGCTCTCTCCGAATGATGCGAATGATACACCTGCTTGAGATCACCTCTTGATAGTACGACTATCTATCCTAAAACTGGTCTCCCAACTAACAACACGAAACGGCAAAAGAGAAGTCCTATCAAGATCATATCTTTGCCTTGAGCATCCCACTTGAACTTGATGTAGACCGTCTTGTTCTTCTAAAGTGGTAACACCTTTCTTGTTTACTCTTGCTCGATGAAGCCTTCCAAATTTCTCCCCCATAATCCATGGGGAAACCTCTTCTTTGATCTTGTCTTCATCACTCCATGATCACAAAGATGGCAAGCTTCAAGGATGAGATCTTCTACAGATGGCGCATCTTGAGCTTGCCCTTATTCATCCTTTCTTGATCAACCTTCAAGCTCCTTCTTTCTTCATGATTCCAATGGCACAAAGCCCTTGGACATTTCTTCATCTTTCAACCTTGAGACCAACACATGGCCCAAGCGATGCTAATGGAAAAACCTACACGTGAAACTCAATTTACACATTAGTCCATAGAGATTGTCATTAATTACCAAAACCACATATGGGGACATACATGCCCTTTCATTAGCATCTTTAGGATCGACAAAATCTTTGGGTTGTACCATATACAACTCTTCATCAATGTCTCCATTGAGGAACGCCGTTTTGACATCCATATGCCATATCTCATAATCATAATATGCAGTGATTGCTAACAAAATCCTCAGACTTTAGCTTCGCTATCGGTGAGAAAGTCTCATCATATTCAACTCCTTGAATTTGTCGAAACCCTTTTGCGACAAGTCGACCTTTATAGACGGTTACATTACCATCAGCATCTATTTTCTTCTTGAAAATCCATTTGTTCTCTACAGCCTTCTGGCCATCCGATAAGTCCACCAAAGTCCACGCTTGGTTTTCGTACAGGGATCCAATCTCGGATTTCATGGCTTCTTGCCATTTATTGGAACCTGGGCTCATCATCGCTTCCTCGCAGGGTCATCGGTGTTGTCCACCAACATGACACTCATAACGGGATCATACCAATCGGGAGTGGTACGAGTCCTTGTCGACATGCGATGTTCCATAGTAACTTCGACCGAAATTTCATGATCTCCATCATTAGCTTCCTCTCCTATTGGTGTAGGCACCATAGGAACTTCTTCCGGTGCTACGCTACCCTCAAATCCGAGAGAAGGTTCGACAACCTCGTTGAGTTCTACTTTCCTTCCAGTCACTTATTTCGAGAGAAACTCCTTCTCGATAAAGGATCCATTCTTGGCAACGAAGATTTTGCCTTCGGATCTATGATATAAGGTATACCCAATAGTTTCTTTCGGGTATCCTATGAAGACGCATTTTTCTGCTTTGGGTTCAAGTTTGTTGGGTTGTAACTTCTTTACATAAGCTTCGCAACCCCAAACTTTAAGGAACGACAATTTATGTTTCTTCCCAAACCATAATTCATACGATGTCGTTTCAACGGATTTAGATGGTGCCCTATTTAAAGTGAATGCGGCTGTTTCTAATGCATAACCCCCAAAAAATAACGGTAAATCTGTAAGTGACATCATAGAACCAACCATATCTAAAGAGAGTTCGATTACGATGTTTGGACACACCATTACGCTGTGGTGTTCCTGGAGGTGTCAATTGTGAAAGTATTTCTGCATTTCTTCAAATGCTTGCCAAACTCGTAACTTAGATATTCACCTCCACGATCATATCGTAGAATTTAATCCTCTTGTTACGTTGATTCTCTACTTCACTTTGAAATTCCTTAAACTTCTCGAAAGTTTCGAACTTAAGTTTCATGAAATAGATATACCCATATCTACTCAATTCATCCGTGAAAGTAAGAACATAACCATAACCACCGCGCGATGCTACACTCATCAGGCCACACACATCAGTATGTATGGTTTCCAATAAGTCCGTAGCTCGCTCCATCATACCAGAAAATGGAGTCTTAGTCATTTTACCCATCAGACATGCTTCACATCTTTCAAGCACTATTCAAAAAGTAGGCCGAATCAACGATTAATAGGCCGATTAATCACTACTAGGGACCTAACCGTGTCGATTACCACTAATCATTTGTGTTAATCATTTAGCCCGATTAATAGCTCTGACACTCCGATTACTAGGTATATTCCCGGTTAAGTACTATACTTGGTAAAAAAAGTTGCAAAATTATAAACACATATAGCCCATCCATCAGCTAGCCTGCCCTAATGAAGTAGGTTTTTCGAAGCTCCCGCTCGATCCCTACCTCCAGGAGCTTGATTTCTTCCATCAGCAGCCAGTTCCTTGTAGTTGCCGATCAGACCTCAGATACAAGAGCTCGAGCGCCTTGAGGATCTCATCCGGGAGCTAGAGGCTGCCTTTAATAGGGTAGGTGGTTGAGGTGCAAGAGGAGTCATATGTGTTTTAGGTGCTAATTTTTGTAGGTTGCACCGATTAATAACCGACCGATTAAATCAGTTAATCGTCCGAATTCCGATTAGTCGCTACTCCCAAGACAACCAAGCAGTTAACGATTACCGATTTCCTTAACATTGCTTTCAAGTGATTCGAAATCAAGTGATTCAAGAAGTCCATCGGCATGGAGTTTCTTCATACGCTTCACTCCAATATGACCAAGACGATAGTGCCACATGTATGTAGAATTATCATTCAATTTCAAACGTTTAGCATCTATATTATGAACATGTGTATCATTACTATCGAGATTCAATAAGAATATACCATCTATCAAAGTTGCATGATCATAAAATATATTACTCATATAAATCGAACAACCATTATTCTCGGACTTAAACAAGTAACCGTCTCGCAATAAACAAGATCCTGGTATAATGTTCATGGTCAAGGTAGGCACTAAATACAATTATTTAAGTATAACACTAATCCCGATGGTAGATGAAGAGTGAGCGTGTCGACTGCGACTACATCAACCTTTGATCCGTTTCCAACGTGCATCGTCACCTCATCTTTCGCTAGTCTCCATTTATTCTACAGTACCTATTTCGAGTTACAAATATGAGCAACTGAAACAGTATAAAATACCCAGGCACTACTATGATTACTAGTAAGATACACATCAATAACATGTATATCAAGTATACATTTCTTCTTGATGTTGCCGTTCTTCAGATCCGCCAAGTACTTGGGGAAATTCCGCTTCCAGTGACCTTCTACCTTGCAGTAAAAGCACTCAGTATCAGGCTTAGGCCTAGCCTTGGTCTTCTTTGCAGGCGCGGTAGCTTTCTTACCGCCCTTCTTGAAGTTACCCTTTTTATTAGGCTTTGCTTGCTTCTTGAAATTGGTGGTCTTATTGAACATCAACACTTGGTGCTCTTTCTTGATCTCCACTTTCGCAGACTTCAACATGGAGAAGAGTTCTGGTAATGACTTATCCATGCGTTGCATGTTGTAGTTCATCACAAAGTTCTTGTAACTTGGTGGTAATGATTGGAGGACACGGTGAATCCCCAAAGCTTTAGGAATCACTATACCCAAGCTCTGGAGCTTATTGGCGTGCCTAGCGATCTTAAGCACATGCTCACTGACGGATATGCCCTCTTCCATCTTAAAGTTAAAGAACTTTTTAGAAGCTTCATAACTCTCAACTGCCGTGTGTGCCTCAAATATCATTTTGAGTTCACGGACAATATCATGTGGGTCAAAGTTATCAAACCTTTTCTGAAGCTCCAATTCGAAACCATACAAGATAGCACACTGAACCATGGAGTACTGATTCTTCCGAGTGCGGTAAACATTTTTCACCTCATCGGTAGCATCATCTGCAGGTGGGTCACCTAGCGGTGCATCCAGCACATAGGTCAACTGACCAGCATTGAGGACAATCCTCAAATTGCGGAACCAATCCGCGAAGCTGCTTCCATTGTTTTTCAACTTTTCTTTCTCTAGGAACGTATTAAAATTGATGGTAGGGGCCTCCATTGATCTACAACATATTTGCAATAGTTTAGACTAAGTTTATGACAAATTGAGTTCTAATTAATAGTTAAATTAATCTAGGTGAACTCCCACTCAAAACAATATCCCTCACATTGTTTTAGTGATCACACGAACCAAATCCACTACATCAAGTCCGATCATCACGAGACATAATGTAGTTTTGAAGGCAAACAATCAACATGTTCATTATATCTACTATATAACTCATGCTTTAACTTTTGGTGATCCGTGTTCCGAGACCATGTCTTTACATGCTAGGCTCGTCAAGATGTAACCTTAGTTTACGCATGAGCAAATCTGGCTTGCTCCTGTTATATGCAGACGTAGAATCTATCACACCTGATTATCACATGGTGCTTCGAAACGACGAGTCTTAGCAACGGTGCTTACTAAGGATGAACACTTTATTACTTGATATTTTGTGAGAGAGATCATATTATAATGCTACCGTCGCGATCTAAGCAATACAAGATGCATAAAAGGATTAACATCACATGCAATTCATAATATGTGATATGATATGGCCTTTCTTCTTTTGCTTCTGATCTCCATCTTCAAGCACGAACATGATCTCCATCATCACCGGCGTAGCGTCAAGGTCAATGGCAACGCTCCATGGTTGTCGTCCACCAGCATCAACTATTACAACTACTTTGAATAATAGACACGCAAGTCTTAACAAAATTAAAATAAAACCATAAGGCTCCTGCCGGTTGCCAACTTACAATAATGATCATTGCATACATCATATATAATCACAATCATGGCCATATCACATCACAGCACACCCCTACAAAACAAAGTTAGACGCCTCTAATTTTCTTTGCATGTTTTACGTGGTTTGGGGCTTTCGAATAAGAACCGTTATAACTTACGAACAAGAACCACAATGTTGATACTAGTATTGTCAATCACCCATTGTAAATTGAATCTTCACTATGTTGGGAGAAACAGATACCCGCAAAGACACTTATGCAATACAAGTTGCATGTCGAGCGTGGAGCAAGTCTCATGAACGATATCATGTAAGGTTAGTTCGGGCCTCTTCATCCCACCATCCTGCAAGATGCAAAGTACACAAGAAGAAATCGACAACAAAAGCATCAACTCCCACAATGACCATTGTGTTCTACTCGTACAACAGATCTACTAATAGACACGGCTCTGATACCACTGTAGGGGTTCGTAGCATGGAAAACAAAAAAATTCTACCACATGAACACACACAAGCCAAGATCTATCTACTAGATTGTTGAAATGATTCGATAGAGTACTAACCCTCTAAGATTCGAAAGCGGTTAACGAGATCAGATTCTCATGGGTGATGTAGTCGTTCACTTGCTGATCTCAAGATTGCGTAGACGATCCTTCTGGCGTCGCGTTCCGGCAGCGCTCCCATAGTCGGTCACATGTTCGATACTCGATGAATACTTTCATCTCCCTTGTTCCAGCAGGCAGCGGAGGTTGTAGATCTCTCCTCGCGATTCCGGCAGCGCGATGGCGTGGTGTCAGAGTTTAGAGGGGAAATGCTGCAGGGCTTCACCTAAGTCGGAGCGGGTATGGTGGAGCAGAAGAGGGTCCTTGGCGATGTAGGGTTTAGAGGGCCAAGGGGGTGGTGGCCAGCGGTTATGGCTAGGGATCGGCGACTTGGAGGGAGATCCCTAGGTTGCGGCGACTTGGGAGGGAGGCGGCCAAGCTAGGGTTTGTGGTGTGAGGGGTAGGGGCGCCCTACCCCTCATTTTATAGGTGGGAGAGGCGGTTGGGGGAGGGGGAGTACTCCCCCAACTCCTCTTCTAGGTCGGAGACAAGTTAGAGGGAGGAATCCACCCTTAGGTAGGGTTCCTTCCCTCCCTCCACTTGGCAACCAATGTTGGGATTTAACTTTTTCAAATTGGCGTTTGACTTTTCAAACTAGAGTTTGATTTCTCTCTTCCCATTGCCAAGCCAAGTGACCTAGGACATGGTGCAACCATTCCACTTTTTCATGACACATCCATGTACCCTTCCCACTCCTGAGTGATGGACATTCTAGACCCTTCTAGAACATTCTGGTGAAAACACCGAAACCATTCCCGAACTCCGGAATTGGACTTTCCTTATATGAATCTTATTCTCCGGACCATTTCGGATCTCCTCGTGATATCCCGGATCCAAACCGAGACTCTGAACAACATTTGGTCTTCTTACTCACATTCCATATCTACTAAACAACATCGAATCCTTAAGTTTCATCTCCCTACGATTCATGAATTATGCAGACATGATCGAGACTCTTCTCCGATCAATAACCAATAGAGGAATCTGAAAATTCATATGGCTCCCACATATTTCTACGATTACTTCGTGATCAAATGAACCATTTACATACGATACCAATTTCCCTTTGTCTCGCGATACTTTAATTATCCGAGGTCTGATCGTCCGTATCTCTTCATACCTAGTTAAACCTCATTACCGATAAGTAATCATTACTCGTCGCTTGTGAGCCAGACACATGCTTGCAAGATAATTGGATGACATTCCATCGAGAGGGCCAGAGTATATCTATCCGTCATATGGATGGACAAATACCACTCTTGATCCATGTGCCTCAACACATACTTTCTGAACCCTCAATGCCACCTTTATAACTACCTAGTTACAAAGTGGTGTTTGATGTCATAAAAGCATCCATCCGGTGATGGTGATTAACATGATATCATGGTCGAAGGATTTAGGTTACTATGTATTTGAAAGCTCATAGCAAACAAACTATTGAAATGACTTGATCTTTATGCTACGCTTAACTATAGGAGTATGTCCATCACATCATTCTCCTAATGATATGATCTTGTTTTTAACAACATATCAATGTTCGTGATCAGGAAACCATGATCATCTATTAACCAACAACCTAGTTTAACAAAGAGGCTATACTAGGGACTCTTACAAGTTTACAAATCACACAAGTATTAATGTTTCCAGTTAATACAATTATAGCATGAATGTAAAAATTTATCATAAACACAAAGATATAATAATAACTACTTTTATTATTGCCTCTTGGGCATATCTCCAACAGTTAGATTCATGACTATGTAAACTAGATTATTGACTCTAGTGCAAGTGGGATACTGAAAGGAATATGCCCGAGAGCCATAAATAAAGTGGTTATTAAATTATTATTCTATTCCAGGTTTATAATAGATATTTATTTTTATGCTAGAATTGTATTAATAGGAAACATTAATACATATGTGATTTATAAACAGAAAGGTTCCTAGTAAAGCCTCTCTTTATACTATCCCGTTGATTAACGGATGATCATAGGTTTCCTGATCATGAACATTGGATGTTGTTAATAACATGGTCATATCATTGGAGAATGATATGATGAATAGTCACCTGCAGTAGATGTAGCAATATGATCATGTAATCATGTTTAAACTGGTATCACATTTGTAGTAACTCAGTGTCCTTAGACCATGAGATCACTTTCACCGGAAGAGTACTTTGATTACATCAAACGTCACAACGTAACATGGTGATTATAAAGGTGTCGTCGGGTATTTTGAAATTGTTAGTTGAGGCTCGTGGATCAAGAGTGGAATTTGTCCATTCGGATGATGGAGAGATATACTCAGGGCCCTCTTGGTGATATCAAATTGACATAGCTTGCAAGCAAGTGACTTGATCACTAGAATGTCATATCACAGGAACGAGAAAAAGATTACTTGTCAGGAACGAGATTAAACAAGTTATGTGTAACATCCCTAAATCATGTTTCAAACTCATTCATATCATCCATGCATCCATGATCATTTAGGGTTTCATTTCAAAAACAAGAGCATATATTGCTCATTATTTTATGTATGAATACTTTAGCCTTTAGGCTACTTGCTAATGAGTAAGGTGCAAATATTTATTTAGTAGTGTTTTGTATTCAAACATAAGTGATTTAAAAAGCTTGAATAAAGTTTCCAAACAAAGTGTGAAATAAAACCAAGATTATGCCAATTATTATATCACATAATGGCTTGGTTTTATTCTATTTCTCAAATGACCCAAGTTGGTTTTTATAAACAGATAGGTTTGACACTTATTTGAGTGCAAGATTCACTGTACAAAAGTCCAGAGAAGATTTGAAATCAAACAGATTTGAAATTGGAGTTTGAAATCAGTTTTAGAAATTCAAACAGAAAAAGAAAAGGGAATAAGGAGAAAAAAATAAGCCAAACAGCTAAACAGGCCCAACCAGCCTAGTTCGACCCAACCTAGCCCAACTACCCCTCCCGCGAATCGTTTTCCTCTACCCGCAGACACACCCCAGAGTCGCTGACGCAAGGACCCCACCTCCCCTCTGTTTCTCTCACTGACAACGCGGCCCGCGCAACGGTCTTCTTCTCCACCCCGGCGACGTGTTCTTCCCTAAATCACGCCGAGCGTTTCCTGGTTAATTCACGTCGTCAATTCCCGTTGAATGCTCGAGTGACTCACGCCCCCATCTCGCCTACTTAAACCCCCTCTGCCCCCTCTCCATTTCCCCCCAGACCCCGAGCACAAAGCGCCCCCAGGCTGCCCGTAATCGCCCTTGCACCGCCGCAGACAGAGCCCACTCCGGCGACCAATCCCGGGGAGCTCGCGCGCCTTCCTCTCTGATTCATGCAGACAGCTTCGCAACATCCTTGCGCTCCTATTGACTCCCTTAGTTCATCCTGTACTGCCCCAGGTCGTCGACTCCATCAAGCACCGCAAGTTCCCGACGACGTCTCCAACTCTGGCGACAAAATTCTGTGAGCCTCGTGTTCCCCTCCGTCTCTGAATCACACAAATGCGTTCGCCTGCATCTAGCGCATCTGCTAACACCTTTAGTTTGAATCCTCGTGCCCCAGAACTTCGCCTTCGACTCCGACAGAGAGCATCCGACGCCGCCAGCAACTCCGACGAGCTCGTGCTGCTGTGTCCGTGCGCCCCTTGTCAAGCCATCGCCATGTTGAGCTTCAGTACATCGCCGCGAGTCTGGTAAGCATCTTCGACGACCCCGGAATCCCCTGTAGCCATCGCGCCGCCGTGGACAGAGTCGTCGCCGCCTGTCACCACCGCTAGCGCCGCCACTAGATGGTCAGGTTGCTTAGGATCGTTAGATCTAGATCCTCTGGATACGATAGATCCTAGGCGAAACGGTAAGATTAGATCTGGGCCGCGCGTTTAAGTTAGATCTGACGGCTCACAGACGCGATCCAGAGCGAACCGGTACGCACCAATCAGAACATGACGCGTGGCTAGGATTTAGAATTAAAATCAGAATTTGAATCTATTAGATGTTTGATTTTGTTTTAATCATAACTTTTGATTCCCACGTCCAAAATTTATGTATTTTATATCAATGGAATCAGGAGAGAAAGCCCTTTCCAAATATGTGATGTGTTTAATGTTTTGTTTCTGTTAAAATGGTTTTATTTACAGAAACATGTGTAGGCCTATTATGTGTATATAAATTATTTGAGAAATGTTTTAGTGTTTAAATAAAGGTTGTTTGGCAAGTTTTGAACTTTTTTATGAACCAGTATTGTGCACTTGTCTTGTTGAGTTTAGAAAAATCATCACATATCATATTTCATGCATCCATATATTTTTGCTTGTATTTATTTTGAATGTGATTTGTTGCTATGATTTTATGTGTAGATTTTGGTGCAAATAGTGATTGTGATTGTGAGGAGTGTATCTACTCTCCAAACTACCAAGGCAAGTGGTGCTTCATGATATTTTTATCCCTATGTTTTTCTACTATGCATTAGAAATATTTTGCTAGTCTTGCATGGTTATATTTTGCTTATATGCTATGCTTCGGAAATCCTAGTAGTTATAGAATTGCTAGAAATTTTTAAGTTAAGATGCTTATCTATGCCATGATTAGCCTAGCTAGTAGCAACCAAGGGTGGTCAAATATTCATGCTATGATAAAATATTTCTAAGTCTTTGGACTTGTGTTTTGCTTAATAAAACAACTAAGTGAATGAAACACCTGGGTGGAATGGAAGGAATGGTTTATGTTGAGTGGTTACACAAGGCCCATTTCTATGGTTTACCTTGTGTATCTTACTTGTGGAAAGCCACCCAGGAACAAAGGGATTTGAGAGGCCAAATGTTAAGAAGATTCTAGTGCAGCCACTTTGCAATATGGGCTTTGCTTGGATCATATAGGTTACAATAACTTAACCATTTGGACAGTTGGTGGTAGTGGGATGATAGGTTGGAGCGCGTCCATTTGGTCTAAGGGAAGGCTTCTGAAAGGTCCTGTCTTGGTGAAAATCAAGGCTTGTGGGGAAAGTGCACAACCTCTGCAGATGGAAGAATCTAAGTACTTAGCCAGGTCCATGGTAATGGACAACTTGAGCATCAAGACATGGAAGCTATCAAGAATCTCCTCATCCCAATTTCTAAGTAAAACTTGTGGTTGAACAAGGGTGAAGGACCCCAATGTCTATTGGTGGTTCCTTGGGAAAAGTTTTGACAAAGAAAAACTTAGTGTTTTCAACTAATAGGAAAAACCTATTTTGAGCAAAGCAAGCCTAAGCTACACTTAGCCAAATTGCATATAGTATCTAGTCCACCAATATTCTTCTAAGGTATCACTTGCCAATACTATTCCAATGTATTGACCCACTGTGGCTGTAACTTGTGATGTTGCAGGATATTCTGATGATGATTAGGAGTCATGAGTCTACACTCAACATGCTTGCCTATGGCACATGAAGATGAAGACTTATTTATCTATTTAATCATTTAAACTCTTGTACTAGGCCAGTGGCCATGGAGTTGTAAAAGACTATGTTTGTCTCTGGAATGACTGTAATAATGACCTTTGTTTCTGTGTACTTCATCTTAAACCGTGGATGCTAGAATTGATCCAGGGACTAGCATTGCAATCACAGGGATCCTTTTCCTTTATAAAGGAGGGATCTTACATTATGGATGATAACAAGTGATCGGATCTCGGACAAGTAAAATATCGTGAGACAAAAGGAATTTGATTACAAGGAAAGAGGTTTAGACGATCATCTGATCTTCGTGGAACTAGTGGGAGTCATTATGGATCTCCAGGTCCGCTAATGATTATTTATCAGAGAAAGTCTCGATCATGTCTACATAGTTCTCGAACCCGTAGGGAGACACACTTAAGGGTAGTTGACGTATTTGAGTGGATAGAAAACTCAGGGGAAGTCAGTGGACATCGCAGAAAATTGTTCTGTCGAAATAGTTTCGGGGTATCGAAACAAAGCAAGGGATCAAAATGTTAATGTGTTGATTAAATGAAGTGTTCATTGAATGAAGTACCCATTAAATTAAGTGGTCATTAAATTGAGTTGCATTAAAACAAAGAAATTAACGTGCTTAAATGGAAATACCTTTGGTTTTTGAGTGGATATTTAATGGGAGAAAGTGGAGTGGAGAATTATGTGAGTGGAGGGATCACTCACATGAATGAGAGGAGAGGAGGGGTCACCCCATTTACATTAGAAAAGGTTCTTGGCGAAGCCCTTCTCTAAAATTTCCCCTCCACCACCACTACCATGGCATAGCACTGTTGGAGTTCCCGGGGATCCTCTACTTCTACTGCCCGGCTAGAGCGAGGGTTCGGGAGTCGTCGGCACACTTGTGGCGTTGCCCATTTGTGGTGTTGATCGTCTGCACGTCCTCGAGGACGGTCGTGTACATCTACATAAACCATGTTTGTTTGCGGGAATGTTTTCCTGCTTATGGTCTACGAGGGTGACTCCATCTATAATCGTTACAAGTATCGCCTAGATATGATCTTGGTAGTTTCAACTATAGGAATTTTTTTGTTTTCTATGCATCGAACCCCATCAACTAGACTATGGTGACAAGCTAATTAGATTTGAGGCCTTTCGGCTCGACTTATCATCTGAGCCTGCCAAGTTGGTGAAGGTGTAAAACCTGGAGAACTAGGTTCTCTTTGTTGGCACTGATATGAGGAGCACTACCTTTGTTGGCATGTACCCTAAAAGGTGGGGACGAAAGAGCAACTACATGAAAGGAATATGCCCGAGAGGCAATAATAAAGTGGTTATTATGCTATTCCAGGTTTATAATGGATGTTTATTTTTCATGCTAACATTGTATTAATAGGAAACATTGATACACGTGTGATATATAAACTGTCACATCCCAAAATTTTCCAAATTTTGAAATGTGAAAAATAAACAAACAAAAGAAACAAATATTGAAATTTAGAGGGAAAAGAAACTTTTGCTTCTAAATGGAAACATCAAAACCTTACTTGAACAAAACTTGAATGAAAAAGCAACAAACAAATTTTCAAACAAATCAAATACATTCATGAATGGAATGTATCTTGAATTTAAACACTTGGAAAAGTTAAACCAAAAACCCTAAACCCTAATGAAAGAAATCATCATCAAGATCACTCCAAGACTATGGCTTTGTTCCATATGAAAATTTAGCAACAAACATTTCTAAATGATCAAAAATGGTAAACAAAAACATTATAAAACCATGGGAATTGATTTCACTCCATTTGGAGCCATGGATAAAAACTCATGATTTTAATAAGATAAAAGAAAGTATTTCCATGGCTGATAAAGCTCCAAGCTAAAAATCAATACCAAATTGTGAACAAAGTAATCCTAAAAGGATTTTAAAAAGATAAATAAATATTAAATAAAAATTATAAAAATTGGAAACACTATTATTAGAACTATAAATAAAAAGATATGAATTTTTAAGACAAATAAAGAAATAAATAAATAAGAATTGTTGCAAAGACAATTTAAACCTTGGCAAAATTCATAAGTAAATGGAATAAAAGTTTATAATATAAAAATATAAAAGTTTATTTAAATAAACTTATATGGGCTTATGAACCATATTCAAATTTTATTTAAATAAGTGCCAAGGTGCAACACTCAAATTTAAATGATTAATAAATCATGAAAAATATTTGAAAATGAACTAAATAACCAACTTATATTATGTGTAAAATATTCTGAAAAAGTTGTTAAATTTTTTAATCAATTTGGAGTTGAAATCAAATTGATTTGAATAAAACAGAAAACAGAAAAAGAAATAGAAAAGACTAAACAGAAAAAAGGGAAACCCAACCAAGCCCAGCAAACCTGGCTCAGCACGGCCCAACTCAGCCCACCCGGCCACCTCTATTCCCTCCCCCTCGCTGAATCTTTTCTCGTCGCATAGAACACCCGCACCCTCGCTGACTCCCTCGTCCCATGTCCACGTCACCTCGTCGTCAACCCCGCGCGCCGGACTCGTTCCTCCCCTGGCCATTTCTTCACGGTAATAACTCGCATGAATTCACTTAACTGCGCCATCAATCTTCCCCCTCGACCATGCTCACTTAACCACCTCTCCTTCCTCTGCGATTCCCCTCACTTCCCCGCACCAGAGAACCCCAGGCTGCCCGCAATTTGACTCGCATCGCCGTTGTCTCCGGTGAGCTCTGTGTGCCCTTTACTCTCCACTTCACCCTGTCTTGTTCACTGTCTTCTAGCGCACGCACTGATGTTCCCCGTTTGCTTTCTTGTGCCCCAGAGGCTCGGACCCGTATCCACCTGGGAACCACCGACGCTGAGCACGACTCCAGCGAGAAAATTCGGTGAGCCCTGACCTTCCCACACTCTCTGGTTCACACGACCTTGATCGTCATAACCTCGCGCTTCTCCTGATACTCCACGTTCGTCCGCGGACGCTTTGTAGGCTCGCCTCCATCAGCGTTTGCAAGCTCCCGACGGTGGACGAAACTCCGATGAGCAATTGCCAACGACCCCGTGCACTCCTTCGTCAACGGTGACCACCAGCGCCACCACCTCGACCATGCGAGCTAGGTAATGCCCTGCTTCCCCTCCCTTGCCCCTAGCATTGCCGGACCGCCGTCAACCGACGCGCTGCTACCGCAGTTTGTCTGTAGCACCGCCAGTTCCTGGCAGAGCGTTTAGTATCACTCGATCTTGATCTAAGGGCTAGAATTAGATCTGCTAACGAACAGGTATCCATCGTTCCGAGCCATGTGATTCCACTTTGATCCAACGGCTCACGCTGCTGATCCACGAGAAACGGTACCAGCCAGTCAGATAGATAGAGCCACATGGCTAGGGTTTTCTGTTTAAATCTAGATTTTGTTCTATTTGGTATTTAAACTTGTAAAATCAATAACTTTTGATCTGTTTATCCAAAAATTACAAATTTTATATAAATGGATTCAGAAAAATGAGGCCTCTGCAGATATGGCATTACTTTGGTAATTTTCTTCTGAAAAGGTAGAGTTTTATGCATCGACTTCTTTAGGGCTATTTTGAGTATAAAATTTGTTCTACAAATTATTTTTGAGTGAAGCCTTTTACAAGTGGTTTTGTTTTGAACCCTATGACAATAATCACTAACATTTGGAATTAAAAATATTTTTTTAGCACTAGAAAATATTCCTTTGAATAAAAGCTTTTCTAACCAAAGAAAATGATTTAAATGACTTATTTTCACTAACTTGATTTCAAATGAAATTCCACTTTTATAAAAGACCAGTAGGTGTTTTTAAATGTTTAGAACCTTGTTAGAAACCACTTTTTCAATAAAACAACCTTTTGCATGCTTGCATGCATTTCTTTGTTTTATTGTTTTGTTTTGTTATTTGTTTGAGTGCTAGTTTTGAATGTGTGCTTTGCTTGATTGTATTGTAGTGAACTTTGAGGAGTGTGACATTTGCAAGATCAAGGAGAATACCTAGATTTTCTACTAAAAAGGCAAGTGATACTTTGGTCATCAAAAGTCCTATCTTTTCAATATTGCATTATTGATATTTTTGTAGTATGCTATGCTATAGTAGATCCTATAGAATATATCTTGGTAGAAATTTTCCCAATATAAGAGACATGTTATGCTAGTATTCTTAGCCTAGCTATTAGAATTCAAGGGTGGGAATTCATGTTATGATATTATGGAAAAATTATGCCTATGTGTTTTTGACTAAGAAAACAACTTGTTAATGAAACACCTAGGTGGAATTGGTAATTGCATGGATGAATTTTTGTTGAGTGGTTACCCAGGGCCCATTTCTATGGCTGACCCTGGTGTATCTCACTTGTGGATGGCCACCCAAGAATAAAGAGATTTGAGATGTTTAGCGTTGATAAGCTTCCAGTGCAACCACATGGCATATGGGCTCTGCCTTGACCAACTAGGTTGCAAGAACTCAGCCAGATGGACAGTTGGTGGTAGTGATGATAGGATGGAACGCGTCCATGGTGGTCTAAGGGATTGCTTCTGAAAAGTCTCATCTCGATGCATGTCGAGTCTTGTGGGGAAAGTGCACCACCTCTCAAGAGGGTAAAACCTAAGTACTTAGCCGTGTCCCCGGTAATGGACATTTTGAGCATCAAGACATTGAAATGATCAAGAATCTCCTCATCCCAATTTATTTAAGTTAAAACTTGTTGGGAGAACAAGGGAAGCACTTGGTGTGATTCCAGTGTGCCATGTGTGATGAAATGTTTTGAAACAGAGAAAAACTATTTTTTAAAGGATAGGGAAAACCTATTTTATGCAAAGGCCAGCCAAAACTCCACTTAGCCATATATTCATGTAGATGTTAGATTCTCCATATCAATATGATATCACTTGCCAATACAATTCAAATGTATTGGCCCTTGTGGCTGTAACTTATCATGTTGCAGGTTTGTTTGATGTTAATGAAGTTTGTTGAGTAGGGATTACAAGTCTACAACCAACAAGATTGCCTATGGCACATGAAGATGAAGGACTCTATGCTTTATAGACTTATCTGCTGCTTTGTAATAAGATAGCCATATGAGCTATGTAAGTTGTAATGAACTATTTTATTCCTTGTTATGAGTTGTAATATGACCTTTGTTTCTTGATATTACATCTTAAATTGTGGGTGCTAGATATTTGATCCAGGGACTAGCACTGTAAACACATGGACTTGTACCTTATCGGGTTGGGTCCTCTACATAAACAGAAAGGTTCCTAGTAAAGCCTCTCTTTATACTAGCCTGATGATTAACAGATGATCATAGGTTTCCTGATCATGAACATTGGATGTTGTTAATAACATGGTCATATCATTGGAAAATCATATGATGAACAATCACCCGAAGTAGATGTCGCAATACGATCATGTCATCAAGTTTATATTTCTATCACATTGATAGTAACTCAATGTCCTTAGACCATGATATCACGTTAATCACTTTCACCGAAAGATTACTTTGATTACATCAAACATCACACCGTAACAGGGTGATTATAAAGGTGTCATCAGGTATTTTGAAAGTGTTAGTTGAGGCTCATGGATCAAGAGTGGGATTTGTCCATTCGGATGATGGAGAGATATACTTAAGCCTTCAACCTCGCCGGGAGCTGGAGAATCTTTGCAGTAGAAGAAAGACCCAACTCACTTTTTCATAGAATCACTAGCGTTAAACCTAGGAAAAACTCGGGTTTTCCTAAGGATTATGCCGAGGGATCCAATGTTGTATAGAGGATCACCGAAAGATAGAGTGTTTCGGTGAGTCCTATAGTAATATCGGAATAGAAGAAGAATCGGTCTTATTCTGAGATATCCCTCGCAAAGGGAAACATGGGCACTAAGCTCTAATATGCTGTTGGGAGGAAGGCTATGGAGTTGAACTCCATAATAGTCGATTTCCTATGAGAAGAAGGGAGATGACAGGAGGCTAAGACCGTTCTCGAAATGCATGCCGAAGAGGACACAGTCGCCCTCCTGCGAAGTAGACGTGGTTTCTTCAAGGGTGCACCGCCAGGATCCGGCGGTGATGTAGCCCTCGTCCTCATACTCTTGTAGTTTCGCCTCGTTGAGAACAGGGGGACCCATATTCCCCTCTCGTGTCTCTTCTCCTCTTTCTTCTTCGGCTCCACCGAGCCCGCTGCGATCGATGAAGAAGACTCGTCCATCAGCGATGACCCAAAACTGGTGGTGTGGTGGGAAGTGGGGAGAAGGTTTTTTGAGCTCGGGAGTGTGGAGGTGAGGAAGAATAAGAACTGTGGCACGGTAGGACGAAGAATGATAGTGATATGACTTACTCCTCCCCTTTATAGGTTCTGCAATGTGATTCACGCATAATTGGTGTGAATGCGCTGGATTTCTGCCACACGTTGGGGAAATGGAGCGGTAGTTTCGGCCCACACGGCCATGACCAATCCACCTCCTCGATTCCAGCGAATAGTAAATGTGATCCTCGTTTCTCGTTGAACACGGAACCCATAAACAACCATAGTCATGATGTAATGGAATGTCTGTCAAATGCTATGACGATTCCTAAAGAGTCACAAAGGTCATGGACATTCAAACGGTCTCCTAGTTGACCAAGAAAATAAATCTGACTCAGTTTTAATCGAGTTGTGAAACAAAAAGAATGATTATTGCTTATCCGACTTCATCAAAGTGAGATGAATTTTGTTGACATAGTTTCAGAAACCCTTCAAGATTCTCTAAGTCGAAGATGACTAGAGCTAAGGAAGGAATTCGACTCAAGACATTCTCATCCGACTAAGGATCTTGGAGTGCTCTAGGGGCTATTGTCGGGGTTATACTTTCTGGGAATAGACATGGCCAGTGTTCATACTCGCAGATCAGGGTGGCCCACTTGGGGTTAGATCCTATGGCTCCACGGGTGGCCCAATCAACGAGATAGACGAAGGCTCATCTGGCTATGGAAAAGGCCTAGAAGAGTTACTAACTTGGGCTTGACGACAGAAGACTTGGAGTACAAGGCTTAGTAGTTACCGACTCTGTAACGTAGCCGGATAGAATTATCCTTGTAAATTTTAAGACGGATATCTATATAATCCAGACTATGGGCAACATTTAGGGTAAGAAGAACATAACCTCACACAAGGTATCCTTTGTACTACATCCCCTGCAACCTCTAGCTCTGCCGATTTAGTGTATTGATAGCAGGATTAGGATCCGGCCACCATAGTCGGATCTTTTTTTTTTGAAACGAGGCAAAATCTTTGCCTTTCATTGATATATAGTAGAAGAGCTAGCCCGTTTTATGAGTAAAACTGCCCGAATAACCGCTTACAACACAACACCACATGCTAGCCCCGAGACTGCGTTCCACCCGGATTGACGACCAACCAAGTCGACACCACACCTCAACGTAGCAGGGGGAGGCGAAAGACCGGAGCAACCGCTCCAAACTACCATGCCAGACCTAGGGTCACGCCCCGACTGGCCGAGAACGAACCCGCCTCCGCCAAACCACCAAAACACACCAGATGTCTCTTAGTCTGGTGGACGAACAAAGCGAGGCCCCAAGAGGCAAAGCGACGCAAGAGCGCCGCCCACGTCTGATCCCACGAGGGATCTAGGGTTTCCCTCAGAGAGCCCGAGCAGAGGAACAAGGAACACCCGCTTTGACGACTTCAAGAAGGATGCGGCGCCCACGGGCGTCACCATCGTCAGTCCCGGCTAGCCACGAGGACAAGGCTTTCACCCAGCGCAGAGTCCCAAACCTCACGTCCGCCCAACAAGGACCGGCACAACTACCACACCTCCCCTCCCCCGCCAAGCTCCCGGCGATCATCAAGCATCCCTTCCTCCGCTACGCCTAGGCTCCCTGTCATCGCGACGAAAGCCGCCGTCCAGATCATCACTGCTGCCCACGAGATAGTTGTTGAAAGACAACCAGAGCAAACCCGGGCAGCCGCCATTGCAAAAGGGACCAAAGATCACCGCCACCATAACACCTCCTTGGTGGCCTAGATCGAGCCCCGGATGAGCCCGCGCCGCTAGGACGAGCCCTCTTTCCATGCACAGATCCGCCTCCACCGCGCCTTCCAGCCTCCCTGCGCTGGCAGAGAGCCCCATCACGGCAGACGAGCGTCAAAAACAGTGGCCCGCTCAAGCCCATCTAGGCCCAGACGGGCCCCTCCATCGAGCGCAGCCACAAGCCGTCAATCGATAGTACCAAGCGCCGTCAGCGTCAACTCCTCCACTACGAGCAGCACCACATAGTCGGAGCAGACCCATGCCACCACCGCATGCCGCGCACCTGGCCACGCCGCTGTCGCCCCTGCGCCAGATCACAAAGCACTAGGAGCCCACGACGCCTCAACACGGGCCCTCCACCTCGCCTGCAGGCGCCCGGCCTCCAAACCGCCCGTCGTACCGCCGTACCTCCAGGCCGCGCGCCGCCAGCTCTTGAAACCCAGCCGCGAGGCCGCCCTCTAGACCAGCGCGCAAGGACGCGGGGAAGGTAGGGCCGTGTGATACGTCCAATTTGCATCACCATTCTATATCATAATTTGCCTCTATTCATTGATATATTTCATATTAAGAGGTGTTACTTATGTCTTTTCATTTGTTTTTGCATGTTGGATGATTCTTGGAGGATAAACTACTAGAGTCTGGATTCTGATGGAAAAAAGAGGTGTTTTGATGCAATTTCGCGAAGATCATAAAAATACCAGAAAAATATAGAAAATCCTATTTTCCCAGAAGACGAGGAATGCCAAAAGGGGAGGCGGAGATGCCCACAGGGGGCCCACACCCCCCAGGCGCGGGCCACCCCTAGGACGCGCCAACAAGGGGTGTATACCACCTGGCCCGCATCTGGCTCCGCCCTCTCGCCTATATCTTCTCCTCGAAACCCTAATACACGGGGAGCGACCATAGAAAGATATCGCCGCCTCTGCGGGGCGGAAAACTCCGAGAGAGAAAGAGCTCTCCGGCAGACAGATTTCTGCCGAGGAAATTCCTTCCCGTAGAGGGGAGATCATCGCCATCAACACCATCATCAAGCTAGACTTCATCGGGATCATGATCATACACACCATCATCTCCACCAGCACCATCATCATCACTCCATCCCGCTATAACAATTGTGTTGAATCTTGCATAGTTCTTAGGGGAAACTTTCCCGGTGTTGATTACTATTGTAGTTGATGCTTGTGAGTGGAACCATGGGATTAATGTTTATGTTCAGACTGGTATCTATTACCATATCATCTTTGATCTTGATCCATATGATGTCTCGTGAGTAGTTCTTTTAGTTCTTGAGGACATGGGAGAAGTCATGTTGTTAGTAGTGGATTTGTGTTGAGATATTATTCAATGGTTTAGTATTTAAGTTGTGGTGCTATTCTTCTAGTGGTGTCATGTGAACGTCGACTACAGGATACTTCACCATTTATGGGCCTAGGGGAATGCATTGTGTATTTGGCTACTAATTGTGGGGTTGCCGGAGTGATAGAAACCTAAACCCCCATTAGGAAACCATTGCACAAGGGAGTGTAGGATCTCAGAGTTTAAGGCTATGGTTAGGTTTATACCTTAATTGCTTTCTTGTAGTTGCGGATGCTTGCAAGGGGTTTAATCACAAGTATGTATTAGTCCAAGTAAGTTCGGTACATTAGCACAGGTTCACCCACACAACACTTACAAAACCAAAGGAGACTACTCAGCTATATGAAGCGAAAGCACTTGACAGAATTCCCATGTGTCCTCGAGAACATTTGGTCCTCATAAGTATTTCCACTGGCTTGTACTTTGCTAAGAAAGGATTGAGCCACTTGCTGCAATTGTTTGTTGTCTTTATTACTTGCACTTTGTTTCTTTGCTTTATCAGAAAACCCCTAAAAATCCGTTTGCTAAGTATTTACAGAGATTTCCTGCTCCATACCACTAGTCAACACCTTCTGCTCCTCGTTGGGATCGACACTCCTATTTATCGAAAGTACTACAATACACCCCCTATACTTGTGGGTCATCAAAACTATTTTCTGGCACCGTTGCCGGGGAGTGAAGCGCTATTGAAGAGTGGAACTGGTAACGGAAACTTCCACTATGAGTATTGTTTTTTATTTCTATTTGTTACTTTGTTTCCAATATGGATAACCCACTTGGTTTTCTGTTTGGGAAAACTCTGTAACACCCTCGAAATCAGCCCTATGCAAGTTTTAGCACCTCCCGCCAAACCCGCATAGAAACGATTCAAAGGTGCCCACCAGGCACTTGCGTGCGGGTGGAAAACGAAGTAATATCATTACACATTAGTCCACGATGGAACCCACAAAACAGATATATACAACAGCGACTCATTGAGTCAAGGATACAATATATAGTACAAAGATCCAAATCACCTTGAAAACGATACAGCGTCCGAGTACGGACAAGATGAAAATTGAGCTAAGAGCCCTGAAGAATAACCAATGGCGTCCATAACCCTGCCCAGGCCAAGCTGGAAGGGTAACCCTGCTAACGACGTCGATCTCAAAACCTGCTAAAACAAAAAGGGATGCCGACAGAGGGCAAAGGAAAAAGAGAGCGGTCAGTACTAAGGCCAGTACACGCCGAGACTAGAATTCAGCGGTCCTCGCCTACATAGGTATGGTGGACTGAAGCGGCAGCGCAGCATGCACTAAACACCCTATAGAGACTCAGTATAACTGTCGGCTATAAGAGAGGGATACGAAAGACCTATTCGAACCAACATGATACTACCACCAAACATACCCATCATGGTATTTCCCCCTCGAGACCAAACGAGGAGGTCAACCGAGGAACTCACATAGTTGGCAGTTTTATTTATTCAGTTATCGTCGCAGCAATTACTAGGCAGGTATAGATAGTCATCCTGATATAATAAGCAGTGGGCACTTTTAGTTAACCATTCCGTTGTAGTTGCGACACTTACTAGTCAGATACAATTAGCATGAGATATCCCAAACCCAGCAGTTGTTGGTACTTTTATTTAGCCATTCCGTTGTAGTGAAGCTGATTACTAGTCATATCGGATACAAGTCAAATTATAACAGTAAAATTTAGTTATAGTTGTCTATGATCGAGAACTGTGCTCCAAGTCGTCCATAACCGCGGACACGGCTTCTCGAAAAGATTAAACCCTGCAGGGGTGCACCAAAGTTCCCACATGCACCTACACCCTTGTTGTCAGATCAGGTAGGTACAAGATCACAAAACATACACCCAACGGTATGTCGACGGGGTTTCAGACACGACGTTTCCCAGACCCAAAGAAAGCACGGGGGGCCACCCCACTAAGCTACCCGTAACGAAGTCGGCCGGTCTCCGAGACGGACCCAGGGTTTGTGTCGACGGCTGTAAACGACTGGGAACCCGAAAGTGTGACTGGGCTTGTCGATACAGCGAAAACGTATCACGGGGTTCCTAAACAGTACAGGCGCTCCACGCGCAATCGTAAATAAAGCAGTAAAGCATGGCATAAGTACAGTATAGTAATAAAGCCCCAAACTACTTTGTGGCCCCCGGTACAGTACTTTGAAATCAGGTACTAAATCGATGGGGGTGCCCACACACCCCACCTGTGGTTAGCGCGCTCGATCTCGGAACAGGTGTCAAGAACTCGGGGTCCTACGGGACACCAGTGAGCGGTTAAAAACCAAATATTGTCTATTACCCACCTGTGCCTCTGCATTTACCTACTTCAATTTTAGTTATTAAACGATAATTAAAGCCATGATCATCTCCACCATAAAGCATATGGCAGCCTTCCAACAACTGTGGTACTGGACGACATGCAACAGCACTTGAGCAAGCGACTACGACGCGCAAGTCCAACTATCTATCAAACAACAGGTAATAGGATGTGTCCAAGGCAATATAAGGCTGCAAGGGATATCACGGGTACGAAACTAGAGCATCGCAACACAGATAGCAATAGATCAACAGGAGGAAATAAAGACTAGAAATGTAAAATAGGTAGAAAGAGGGAGAATGCTCGCCTAAAAAACATTGCTGAAGGTTCATCCGAAGATCGGGTCGACACTCGCATCAACTCATCAGCCTAATCCGTGAAGAAGCAAAGCACTAGCAGAAACACCGGATGCAATATTTAATACTACGGCAGAAGATCGGGCATGATGCATGTATGATGTATGACATGTCAAAGGTGCGATGCAATTAGGCCATATTAAGCGAAACCGGGGTCCCGATAATTATTTATTAGGTTCAAGTTGTTTAGATACCCCGCAATTTAAATGTTGTCTTAACAAGGAAAAACATGGCATCGATTCGCTACACAAATTTAAATAGGGCCAATTTAAGACTAGAAAAGCCCACATATAGCCTCCATATTTAATTATGAGGTGAATCGGCATAATGCCCCCAACCCACACGAATATGTATGCATCCATGACAATTTAATATGCAACAAGTATATTATATATATATTACAAAAATATAGGGGTCTCGGGAAAAGGATTCGCACATTAGGGGTCTCGACGATCTTGGGGCTTCGAAGGGATTCGGTTCAGTCCCGCCGGGATCGGTCTTCGGATCCAGGAACGGTCTTCGATCACCGAGAACGGGCTTTGGAATCCGGTGTAGGAGATCCTGGCATTCCGAGAAGTGGAACTTGCATCGGGGGCCTTCCGGCGTCAACGACTCCAGAAACCTTGCCATAGCGCGTACCTGACGGAGTCGATCTTGTCAACGAGGAGATCTTGGCATTATCAGGTAGCGCAAGGTTGCTGGGAAACAAGCCGGATGCGATGTTGCGAGGTAGGAACGGAAAACATCAACGACAACTCATGAGTACCACTATACACCAACAAAACAATAAAGTTGGAACGGCACACAGAGGACCCCTCTGTTCATCTCCAGCTGAACACAAAGACAGAGAGGATAGGAGTTGGGTGTGCGCGACGCTGCAGACGGAGGTGGAGGCTACCGTGGTGGCCGGAGGGGACCGGGCAAGGAGGCGGCAAGGTCACCGGCGGCGGCTCGGGCGGCTTCAGGGGATGAGGCAAAGGGAAACGAATCCAGGGGTCGCGGCCGGCGCGGGCTGAGGATGAGTCGGGCGAGGTCGTGGCCGAGCCATGGCCGACCAGAGAGGAAGCAGAGAGGTAGGGAGAGAGGCGTGGCAGCCGGAAGCAGGCGAGGCCGACGCAGGCCGGGCTGCAGCGGGGCAGAGGGCGCGGGGTCGACGGGCGGAGATATGGCTTGCATACGGGCAGAAGGGCGCCGGCCGGACGAGGAGGTGGCAGATGGTGGCGGCTCGATGCAGATGGGCGCAGGCGAGGCGGCGGGGATCAGGGCGACGCGGACGGCGAGGTCGGGCTCGCAGACGGGAAGCTGCGGGGGTGAGGCCGATGGGGCATCGAGCTCGTACGGGAGCAACGAGGAGGGCCCTGGTGGCGGGGAGCGAGCGCAGAAGGAGGGGAGAGAGGACCCGGATCGAGCGACGGGGTGGGACGCGTGCGTGTGTTTACGGGTGGGGCCAGGGTGTCGGTGGGGTTCGATGTGTGTCGGGTACAGCAGGTGGGGTGGAGCGGGCTCACGGGAGGTGGGGTGACTGGTGGGTGGAGAGAGGGAGTGTGGCGGCGGGGTGAGGGAGTGGGGAGGGATTAGGTAGGGTAGTTCTAGGGTTTGGTTTGGGTAGTAGGTGGTCTGGCCGGTTAGGCTTTTGGGCCGATCGGCTGGACTGCCTCCCCAAAGAAAATAGTTTTGTTATTGCTTTTGTTTTAAAATAAACTTTTGTAAACAGTTTTATAGACAAATAAAAGATCCGGCTGGACCAACGGTTTTGGTTTGAACAAAGAGGGGAGAATATTAATATGGAAAACAAAGTAGGTCTTTTAGCAAAGTAGTTTTAGTCAATTAGATGCATGCTGATGACATGATGATGCACATAATAAAAACAACATCGATTTTCTAGTAGCGGTTTTACCCGGGGTGCTACAATTCGACACCACTAACAATGGATCTCGCCCTCGAGATCCGCCTCATGGTACAAGGAAGAAGGCCGATGATCTGAATCTTCCTGCTTTGTTTAGGTCTTCGCGACACCACTAACAAGATTCTTGCCCCATCTTGAAATCGGCGACACCACCAACAATGGTTATTCCTCACATCATCAAGGGAACACTCCGGCGAAACACAGACGAAGGTAGAGGTCTCAAAGGTAAGGCCACCTCTAGCTTCCGTGGAAGGAGTGAAATTGCATCGATCCCCCATTCAATGTACAAAAGCGAATGGTAAGAGTAGTGGTATGGTCGCGACTCCATCACGCACTCAAAGCATTAATCTGTACATGAATAGAAGACTTATGCAACCAACTCTCAGGATTCAGACTGAAGATCTCGACAAGCGAGGTTTGGAAACAAAGGAGGGATGGAGGTTCTCATCAGATCTGATGTAGATGACTTCGTCGTATCGGAAAACACTGGAGGATAGAAAGAAAAAATTTATTGATTTTTTGGTCCATTGAAAGGTACAACAGATGAAAGATTCATCAGATAGCATGAAGGTCGGATGTTGAAGCACCGTTACAAGAGGAGGAAGTGAAACCCTGAAGGTACGACGAAAACCCAACCACGAGAATTCCTGGACTCGAAGAAAAGATAAGGGGGTAGATTCAAAACACGCAGAGGTACGAGGAGAACAACAGAGGGGTAAGGAGTAAAAGCAGACCTAATCAGATCTATCCAACCGATTTTCCAAAATAGTTTTGACACTCTACATCGGCCGTTAGCTAGGTTATCCTACAGGCTGGACCACTGGGGTATCGTAACTGCTGAGCTCTGATACCACTCTGTAACACCCTCGAAATCGGCCCTATGCAAGTTTTAGCACCTCCCGCCAAACCCGCATAGAAACGATTCAAAGGTGCCCACCAGGCACTTGCGTGCGGGTGGAAAACGAAGTAATATCATTACACATTAGTCCACGATGGAACCCACAAAACAGATATATACAACAACGACTCATTGAGTCAAGGATACAATATACAGTACAAATATCCAAATCACCTTGAAAACGATACAGCGTCCGAGTACGGACAAGATGCAAATTGAGCTAAGAGCCCTGAAGAATAACCAATGGCGTCCATAACCCTGCCCAGGCCAAGCTGGAAGGGTAACCCTGCTAACGACGTCGATCTCAAAACCTGCTAAAACAAAAAGGGATGCCGACAAAGGGCAAAGGAAAAAGAGAGCGGTCAGTACTAAGGCCAGTACACGGCGAGACTAGAATTCAGCGGTCCTCGCCTACATAGGTATGGTGGACTGAAGCGGCAGCGCAGCATGCACTAAACACCCTATAGAGACTCAGTATAACTGTCGGCTATAAGAGAGGGATACGAAAGACCTATTCGAACCAACATGATACTACCACCAAACATACCCATCCTGGTATTTCCCCCTTGAGACCAAACGAGGAGGTCAACCGAGGAACTCACACAGTTGGCAGTTGTCACATCCCAAGATTTTCCAAATCTTGTTATGTGAAAAATAAATGAATAAAATAAAACTTTGTTTGATTTTCAAGGCCAGAAGAAAACTTTTTGAATCCAATTGGAAACTTTCAAAACCTAATTGGATCAAATGAAATCCTAAAGGGATTTAAAAAGATAAATAAACATTAAACTTAAAAGTATTTAAAAATTACTATTTTGGATCTTTAAATAAAAGGATTTGGTTTTCAAAGAAATAGAAGTTTTATAAATAAAGATTATTTTATAAAGCCCAATTAAGCCTTGGCCAAACCTTTGAATTAAAACATTTTGTTTTTGAATAAAAATAGCAAAGGTTTATTTAAATAAATTAATAAGGGTTTAATATCCAATTTTATTTAAATAAAAGGTTTTACCATTTTAATAAAAACATCAAAAACTTATTAAGTTATTTTAAATAAGTTTTTCAAATATTTTATATTCTCAAATAAAAACCTACTGAAGTGTTTTTGGTTTTATTTTAGATTTTCAAGATAAAGATTTCAATAAAACAAATCCTATTTGAATTAAATGAATAAGGTCTATTCATTTAATTGTTATTAGACCCTAAAATAAAATGTTATTTTATTTTAAACAAGTATTTCAAGTATCTTATATTTTCAAATAAAACCTACTGTTTGGGTTTTGAAAGTGTTTGGATTTCAAATGAAGATTTTATTAAATAAATCAAACCATATTAAATAAATAAAGGTCCATTTTATTTAAATAATGAATGGATCTTAAAATGAATAAAAAAAATATTATTTTATTTTGGAATTTAGGTTTATGCTGATGAACAGAACCAAGTTCAAAATTGTGAAGTGTGGTGTTTGTTTGAGTTGATTTGGTTAAATGAATCATTTGTTTGAATTTCAAATCAGTAAATTGAAAATAGAAAAGGAAAAAGTTTCAGACAGAAAAAAATAGAGCAGCCCACCATCTAGCCCAGCCCAACTATCCTAGCCCAGCAGCCCAGCTCCTCTTTCCACCCCGAATCGTTTTCTTTCACCCAGCAACTTACCCTCCGAGCGACTGACTACTGGCCCCACCTCCACTTCCTTTCTCTCACTGCCAGAGGACCCCACACCACGCCCCCCTTCTTCCCCACCCGCGGACCACGCCTTTCCCCCCTCTCCGACCGTTGCAGGCGAGTTAAACCCGACGTAATTCGCATTGAAGGATGGATTAAACCCGCCATTGACCATGCCTGATAAAACGCCAGCACCTCCTCTCTCGTTCCCCTCTGCCCCTCCCCAAAGCACGCCCCCAGGCCGCTCCAATTTCTCCCCGAGCAGCTCTGTCGCCGACGAGCTTCCACCGTCGAATCCGGCCGAGCCACACCACCTCCTGCCTCCCCGAGCACACGAGCACGCTCACCACATCCTAGCGCATCTTGCCGTGCCATTCATTCATCCACGGGTACCCTACAACCTCGGCTTCGACGACACCAAGCGTGCGCCGCCGTCTGCCATTACGTCGCCAAGCATTCCAGGTGAACTCCGACCGCCCTAAACTCTCTCAAGGATGCACACATCTTCCCCAGGTCATTCCGCGTCTAACCATGTTTCTGGTTTACCTTCGCGCGAACCGTAGCGTCGTCCTCGACCTCGACCACGTGCATCCGCCGCCAGAACCAACTCCGGTGAGGAATCCCGCCCATCCTCGTGCGCCCCTTCGTCAGACAAGAACACGTTGAGAATCAGCAAGGCGCAGAGAACCTGGTGAGCTACCCCTCTCTCCCTCTAGCCCCCTGTGTCGCCAGCAACCTCGCCGCCAGAGCCCGCGCCGCCATCTGCCGCCGCTAGCGCCGCCCTCCTCTGGTCAGTCGCACCGTAGTCGTTCGATTTAAATCCAACGAGTGCGATAGATCCATTTAACTGAAAGGGTACGTTAGTTCTGAACCGTGCGATATGACTTAAATCTAACGACTGCTGTCAGTCGATCCGCGCAAACCGTTTTCAGCGAATTAGAACGTGCCGCGTGTCACTGGATGAATTAGAATAGAGTTTGAAATCAGATTTAAATACCATTTTGAAACCCTTGTAACTTTCAAACCACACGTCCAAAAATTACAAATTTTATATCAATGGATTCAGGAGAGCAAGCCCTAGCCAACCATACCCTTGGTTTAGCAAATAGTATCTGTTTGTTTGCTTGTTTTTGCAGATTCATTTGTATGCTTGTTTAGATTAGAAAAATTGTTTAAAAATGATTTTAAGGTTAAAACCTTTCCAAAATGGTTTGTAGTGACCTTACTGACCCTAGGAACCAACCCATGGTTTTGGAAATGAAATTGGAAAAATTTAAAATGGATTAATTGAATTAGTCTATTTCTAGCTAAGTAAAGATAATGGTTTTATTATGAAAAAGGATTTTGGAATAAAAACTTTGGGAAAATATTATAATTCAAAGCTACTGACCTAAAACACCAAGTCTTGAGAGTTAGAAACTTTTGGTGAGAAACTTAAAGATTTTTGATTTGATAAAACCATTTTCCACCACATAAAATGTTGAATGGATTTTAAAATAGTTTCTGGGCAAAACCCTCTAACTAATGACTTTGCCATTTTGGTAAATGACCAATTTGGACCTTACAAAGTTTAGAAGCCTAGTGGATACCATCCTTACAAATAGAACCATCCTTTGCATGCTTACATGCATGACTTAGATCCCATTGTTTTGTGTGTGTTAAATTGTTTGATTGATTTATTGGTTTGGAATGCTAGTTGATTTTGTGTCTACTTGATTGACTTGTAGTGAAGTTAGAAAGTGTGAGACTAGAAAGATCAAGGAGTGAACCACCATTCCCTTCCAAAAAGGCAAGTGATGCTTCATACTTTTTGTCCCATTACTTTCTCTATGCATTAGTGATTTTCTCTAAGTAAAACTTGCATGAATTTTGCTAAGTATAAACCTTGCTATAGGAAAACCTAGTAGATGAAACCTTAGTGCAAATCTTACTAAGTTAAGATTCCTATTACTATCAAGCTTAGCCTAGCTAATAGAAAACATGGGTGGAAAATATATTCACACTATGGAAAAATCTCTAAGTCTGAGGACTTACGTTTTTGTGTAATAAAACAACTAAGTTAATGAATCACCTGGGTGGAATGGGCTTGCTTGGTGGTTTTTGGTTGAGTGGTTCACAAGGCCCATGTTTATGGTTGACCTTGTGTATCTCACTTGTGGATGGCCACCCAGGAACAAAGAGATTTGAGATGTCAAATGTTGAGAAGCTTCAAGTGCAACCACTTGGCAATATGGGCTCTGCCATGATCATATAGGTTGCAAGAACTTAGCCATATGGACAGTGGGTGGTAGTGTTTGATAGGTTGGAAGGCGTCCATTTTGGTCTAAGGGAAGGCTTCTGAAAGATCTTGTCTTGGGAAACCAAGTCTTGTAGGGAAAGTGCACCACCTCTGCAGAGTGTAAAATCTAAGTACTTAGCCATGTCCCTGGTAAAGGACAATTTGAGCATCAAGACATGGAAGCAATCAAGGATCTCATCATTCAAATTTCTAAGTTAAAATCTTGTGGATTGAACAATGGTTGTCTGAAATCTTCAATCTTTGATTGAGAGATGCCTTGCAAAGGATCTTCAATCTTTGATTGAGAAAAATGATTTTGTCAAAACAAAAACTTAGTATTTTCAAATGATAAGGAAAATCTATTTTGAGCAATGCAAGCCTCAACTCCACTTAGCCAAATGCATATAGATGTTAGACTCCACTATACTACCATAGTATCACTTGCCAATACAATTCAAATGCATTTACCCTTGTGGCTGTAACTTGTAATGTTGCAGGTTTGATTGATGTTAGTGAAGATTAATTGTTTAGGATTACAAAGTCTACAACCAACATCTGCCTGTGGCACTTTGAAGATGAAGGACCCCATGATATAATTATTCCGCTGCAATGTAATGTAATAGTCAAATGAGCTATGTTTGATGTAATAAACTTATGTTATTTCTGGTTATAAAGTTATATTATGACCTTTGTTTCTTGATATTACATCTTAACTGTGGATGCTAGCTATTGATCCAGGGACTAGCATTGTAAACACAGGGGGCTCTATCTTATTAAAGATTGGGACCCCTACAGATGGTATCAGAGCATTGTGTTGCCTGTAGGATTTGTAAACCTAGGATTGGACAAAAACCCTTAGAAAAATAGGAGTTGTCTTATTCCAAAAACTTATTTACAAAAACACTTGTAAACTCTTTCCTCCACCATTTTGGTTTCAACTCTACATCTCTTCTATTTCAACTTGATAGAAAAACCTACCCATAGCCAAGGACTACACCATGTGCAAAGGACTCCTTCAACACTTTCAACTCCAATGACTTCAACTTCTTCAACTCTAATGACTTCAACATCTTCAGCATATTCACCAAGGACTTCCAACTTGGATATCACTAAGGACTACAAGTGAGACAAGGAAAACTTGCTCAAGATTTAGAGATTGAGGGAATGCAAAAGTTAGAAGGAACCTACATCTCTTAAAGTATTGTGACCAAGAGTTTTTCTCAAGGAAACCATGATCTCATACAAGAAGAATCAAGAAGGAAGGAAAGATCACAAGTGAACCATATAGATGGACCACCATATTTTAGTTAAGCCAAACACACCAACTTATGTGGTGTAACAAAATATTTTGTTGCCTAAGAATGTGCTTGAACTTTGTTGTTTGAGTGCAAAGTTGTTTGTGAATGTTTGGTTTGTGATTGCATGCATATTGCTTGTGTAAATTGTGATGTGTGTGATTAGAATTATTCCCTTAGAAATATTTTGCCTATTCTAATCTCCCTTCAAACCCAAACAGATGACTACTCCAAGAAACTCCAACATCAAGGTTGATGACAACAACAACAACCAAGAGGACAACATGAGAGAACTCATAGCAACCCAAAACCAGTTGAGCCAAGAGACAACTCAGCTTTTAGCCAACAACAATGGACTAGACCCAGCCATACAAAGGATTTTGAAACTTCAATCCCAATTGTTGCAAGGATTGGTTACTCAAGTGATCAACATGGGAGAAAACCTTTTCCAAAGAGCTAATGACAACAGGGATGACAAAGATATTAATCTAGAAGGAACCCAAGCTAGCAATACTTGTGGAGACAAGGATCATGCATCCAAGGCACATGAAGATCAATGCCCCAAGAAGAGAGAAAGATCTCCCACCTATGAAGAACATGAACTAGAAGAACTCCTAGCTTTGGAGAAACCCAAAAAGAAAAAGAAGGACAAAAGCCATGTGCAATGTCATAGATGTAAAGAAATGGGACACTATGCCAATGAATGTCCAGAAAAGATGAAGCATAAGATAAACCAGCCTATGAGGGATCTCAGCCTTGTCACATGTTTCAAATGCAAGGAACTAGGCCACTATGCAAACAATTGTCCAGAAAGGATGGAGAACAAGTTAAACAAGTCTATGAAGGATCTCAACCTTGGTCCATGAGTCAAGCATGGAAACTAAGGACACAAATGCAACTATTTGCTTAGAGAAAGTTTTCTCAGGATCCCAAGAAGGACAATGTGTAATTTTTGTTTAAAAATTTTTAAGGGTGGTAGTACCCTAGTTGCTTTGAACCTGCTTGTAACCCTAGCCTCCCCAAATCTCGGGACGAGATTTATTTTAAGGGTGGTAGCCTGTCACATCCCAAGATTTTCCAAATCTTGTTATGTGAAAAATAAATGAATAAAATAAAACTTTGTTTGATTTTCAAGGCCAGAAGAAATTTTTTTGAATCCAATTGGAAACTTTCAAAACCTAATTGGATCAAATGAAATCCTAAAGGGATTTAAAAAGATAAATAAACATTAAACTTAAAAGTATTTAAAAATTACTATTTTGGATCTTTAAATAAAAGGATTTGGTTTTCAAAGAAATAGAAGTTTTATAAATAAAGATTATTTTATAAAGCCCAATTAAGCCTTGGCCAAACCTTTGAATTAAAACATTTTGTTTTTGAATAAAAATAGCAAAGGTTTATTTAAATAAATTAATAAGGGTTTAATATCCAATTTTATTTAAATAAAAGGTTTTACCATTTTAATAAAAACATCAAAAACGTATTAAGTTATTTTAAATAAGTTTTTCAAATATTTTATATTCTCAAATAAAAACCTACTGAAGTGTTTTTGGTTTTATTTTAGATTTTCAAGATAAAGATTTCAATAAAACAAATCCTATTTGAATTAAATGAATAAGGTCTATTCATTTAATTGTTATTGGACCCTAAAATAAAATGTTATTTTATTTTAAACAAGTATTTCAAGTATCTTATATTTTCAAATAAAACCTACTGTTTGGGTTTTGAAAGTGTTTGGATTTCAAATGAAGATTTTATTAAATAAATCAAACCATATTAAATAAATAAAGGTCCATTTTATTTAAATAATGAATGGATCTTAAAATGAATAAAAAAATATTATTTTATTTTGGAATTTAGGTTTATGCTGATGAACAGAACCAAGTTCAAAAATGTGAAGTGTGGTGTTTGTTTGAGTTGATTTGGTTAAATGAATCATTTGTTTGAATTTCAAATCAGTAAATTGAAAATAGAAAAGGAAAAGTTTCAGACAGAAAAAAATAGCGCAACCCACCATCTAGCCCAGCCCAACTATCCTAGCCCAGCAGCCCAGCTCCTCTTTCCACCCCGAATCGTTTTCTTTCACCCAGCAACTTACCCACCGAGCGACTGACTACTGGCCCCACCTCCACTTCCTTTCTCTCACTGCCAGAGGACCCCACACCACGCCCCCCTTCTTCCCCACCCGCGGACCACGCCTTTCCCCCCTCGCCGGCCGTTGCAGGCGAGTTAAACCCGATGTAATTCGCATTGAAGGATGGATTAAACCCGCCATTGACCATGCCTGATAAAACGCCAGCACCTCCTCTCTCGTTCCCCTCTGCCCCTCCCCAAAGCACGCCCCCAGGCCGCTCCAATTTCTCCCCGAGCAGCTCTGTCGCCGACGAGCTTCCACCGTCGAATCCGGCCGAGCCACACCACCTCCTGCCTCCCCGAGCACACGAGCACGCTCACCACATCCTGGCGCATCTTGCCGTGCCATTCATTCATCCACGGGTACCCTACAATCTCGGCTTCGACGACACCAAGCGTGCGCCGCCGTCTGCCATTACGTCTCCAAGCATTCCAGGTGAACTCCAACCTCCCTAAACTCTCTCAAGGATGCACACATCTTCCCCAGGTCATTCTGCGTCTAACCATGTTTCTGGTTTACCTTCGCGCGAACCGTAGCGTCGTCCTCGACCTCGACCACGTGCATCCGCCGCCAGAACCAACTCCGGTGAGGAATCCCGCCCGTCCTCGTGCGCCCCTTCGTCAGACAAGAACACGTTGAGAATCAGCAAGGCGCAGAGAACCTGGTGAGCTACCCCTCTCTCCCTCTAGCCCCCTGTGTCGCCAGCAACCTCGCTGCCAGAGCCCGCGCCGCCATCTGCCGCCGCTAGCTCCGCCCTCCTCTGGTCAGTCGCACCGTAGCCGTTCGATTTAAATCCAACGAGTGCGATAGATCCATTTAACTGAAAGGGTACGCTAGTTCTGAACCGTGCGATATGACTTAAATCTAACGGCTGCTGTCAGTCGATCTGCGCGAACCGTTTTCAGCGAATTAGAACGTGCCGCGTGTCACTGGATGAATTAGAATAGAGTTTGAAATCAGATTTAAATACCATTTTGAAACCCTTGTAACTTTCAAACCACACGTCCAAAAATTACAAATTTTATATCAATGGATTCAGGAGAGCAAGCCCTAGCCAACCATACCCTTGGTTTAGCAAATAGTATCTGTTTGTTTGCTTGTTTTTGCAGATTCATTTGTATGCTTGTTTAGATTAGAAAAATTGTTTAAAAATGATTTTAAGGTTAAAACCTTTGCAAAATGGTTTGTAGTGACCTTACTGACCCTAGGAACCAACCCATGGTTTTGGAAATGAAATTGGAAAAATTTAAAATGGATTAATTGAATTAGTCTATTTCTAGCTAAGTAAAGATAATGGTTTTATTATGAAAAAGGATTTTGGAATAAAAACTTTGGGAAAATATTATAATTCAAAGCTACTGACCTAAAACACCAAGTCTTGAGAGTTAGAAACTTTTGGTGAGAAACTTAAAGATTTTTGATTTGATAAAACCATTTTCCACCACATAAAATGTTGAATGGATTTTAAAATAGTTTCTGGGCAAAACCCTCTAACTAATGACTTTTCCATTTTGGTAAATGACCAATTTGGACCTTACAAAGTTTAGAAGCCTAGTGGATACCATCCTTACAAATAGAACCATCCTTTGCATGCTTACATGCATGACTTAGATCCCATTGTTTTGTGTGTGTTAAATTGTTTGATTGATTTATTGGTTTGGAATGCTAGTTGATTTTGTGTCTACTTGATTGACTTGTAGTGAAGTTAGAAAGTGTGAGACTAGCAAGATCAAGGAGTGAACCACCATTCCCTTCCAAAAAGGCAAGTGATGCTTCATATTTTTTGTCCCATTACTTTCTCTATGCATTAGTGATTTTCTCTAAGTAAAACTTGCATGAATTTTGCTAAGTATAAACCTTGCTATAGGAAAACCTAGTAGATGAAACCTTAGTGGAAATCTTACTAAGATAAGATTCCTATTTCTATCAAGCTTATCCTAGCTAATAGAAAACATGGGTGGAAAATATATTCACACTATGGAAAAATCTCTAAGTCTGAGGACTTACGTTTTTGTGTAATAAAACAACTAAGTTAATGAATCACCTGGGTGGAATGGGCTTGCTTGGTGGTTTTTGGTTGAGTGGTTCACAAGGCCCATGTTTATGGTTGACCTTGTGTATCTCACTTGTGGATGGCCACCCAGGAACAAAGAGATTTGAGATGTCAAATGTTGAGAAGCTTCAAGTGCAACCACTTGGCAATATGGGCTCTGCCATGATCATATAGGTTGCAAGAACTTAGCCATATGGACAGTGGGTGGTAGTGTATGATAGGTTGGAATGCGTCCATTTTGGTCTAAGGGAAGGCTTCTGAAAGATCTTGTATTGGGAAACCAAGTCTTGTGGGGAAAGTGCACCACCTCTGCAGAGTGTAAAATCTAAGTACTTAGCCATGTCCCTGGTAAAGGACAATTTGAGCATCAAGACATGGAAGCAATCAAGGATCTCATCATTCAAATTTCTAAGTTAAAATCTTGTGGATTGAACAATTGTTGTCTGAAATCTTCAATCTTTGATTGAGAGATGCCTTGCAAAGGATCTTCAATCTTTGATTGAGAAAAATGATTTTGTCAAAACAAAAACTTAGTATTTTCAAATGATAAGGAAAATCTATTTTGAGCAATGCAAGCCTCAACTCCACTTAGCCAAATGCATATATATGTTAGACTCCACTATACTACCATAGTATCACTTGCCAATACAATTCAAATGTATTGACCCTTGTGGCTGTAACTTGTAATGTTGCAGGTTTGATTGATTTTAGTGAAGATTGATTGTTTAGGATTACAAAGTCTACAACCAACATCTGCTTGTGGCACTTTGAAGATGAAGGACCCCATGATATAATTATTCCGCTGCAATGTAATGTAATAGTCAAATGAGCTATGTTTGATGTAATAAACTTATGTTATTTCTGGTTATAAAGTTATATTATGACCTTTGTTTCTTGATATTACATCTTAACTGTGGATGCTAGCTATTGATCCAGGGACTAGCATTGTAAACACAGGGGGCTCTATCTTATTAAAGATTGGGACCCCTAGAGCAGTTTTATTTATTCAGTTATCGTTGCAGCAATTACTAGGCAGGTATAGATAGTCATCCTGATATAATAAGAAGTGGGCACTTTTAGTTAACCATTCCGTTGTAGTTGCGACACTTACTAGTCAGATACAATTAGCATGAGATATCCCAAAGCCAGCAGTTGTTGGTACTTTTATTTAGCCATTCCGTTGTAGTGAAGATCATTACTAGTCATATCGGATACAAGTCAAATTATAACAGTAAAATTTAGTTATAGTTGTCTATGATCGAGAACTGTGCTCCAAGTCGTCCATAACCGCGGACACGGCTTCTCGAAAAGATTAAACCCTGCAGGGGTGCACCAAAGTTCCCACACGCACCTACACCCTTGTTGTCAGATCAGGTAGGTACAAGATCACAAAACATACACCCAACGGTATGTCGACGGGGTTTCGGACACGATGTTTCCCAGACCCAAAGCAAGCACGGGGGGCCACCCCACTAAGCTACCCGTAACGAAGTCGGCCGGTCTCCGAGACGGACCCAGGGTTTGTGTCGACGGCTGTAAACGACTGGGAACCCGAAAGTGTGACTGGGCTTGTCGATACAGCGAAAACGTATCACGGGGTTCCTAAACAGTACAGGTGCTCCACGCGCAATCGTAAATAAAGCAGTAAAGCATGGCATAAGTACAGTATAGTAATAAAGCCCCAAACTACTTTGTGGCCCCCGGTACAGTACTTTGAAATCAGGTACTAAATCGATGGGGGTGCCCACACACCCCACCTGTGGTTAGCGCGCTCGATCTCGGAACAGGTGTCAAGAACTCGGGGTCCTACGGGACACCAGTGAGCGGTTAAAAACCAAATATTGTCTATTACCCACCTGTGCCTCTGCATTTACCTACTTCAATTTTAGTTATTAAACGATAATTAAAGCCATGATCATCTCCACCATAAAGCATATGGCAGCCTTCCAACAACTGTGGTACTGGACGACATGCAACAGCACTTGAGCAAGCGACTACGACGCGCAAGTCCAACTATCTATCAAACAACAGGTAATAGGATGTGTCCAAGGCAATATAAGGCTGCAAGGGATATCACGGGTACGAAACTAGAGCATCGCAACACAGATAGCAATAGATCAACAGGAGGAAATAAAGACTAGAAATGTAAAATAGGTAGAAAGAGGGAGAATGCTCGCCTAAAAAACATTGCTGAAGGTTCATCCGAAGATCGGGTCGACACTCGCATCAACTCATCAGCCTAATCCGTGAAGAAGCAAAGCACTAGCAGAAACACCGGATGCAATATTTAATACTACGGCAGAAGATCGGGCATGATGCATGTATGATGTATGACATGTCAAAGGTGCGATGCAATTAGGCCATATTAAGCGGAACCGGGGTCCCGATAATTATTTATTAGGTTCAAGTTGTTTAGATACTCCGCAATTTAAATGTTGTCTTAACAAGGAAAAACATGGCATCGATTCGCTA
This sequence comes from Avena sativa, assembly GCA_916181665.1. Taxonomy (NCBI): domain Eukaryota; kingdom Viridiplantae; phylum Streptophyta; class Magnoliopsida; order Poales; family Poaceae; genus Avena; species Avena sativa. The sequence continues at coordinate 141,253,833 of OV702285.1, read as the reverse complement.
CACAAATTTAAATAGGGCCAATTTAAGACTAGAAAAGCCCACATATAGCCTCCATATTTAATTATGAGGTGAATCGGCATAATGCCCCCAACCCACACGAATATGTATGCATCCATGACAATTTAATATGCAACAAGTATATTATATATATATTACAAAAATATAGGGGTCTCGGGAAAAGGATTCGCACATTAGGGGTCTCGACGATCTTGGGGCTTCGAATGGATTCGGTTCAGTCCCGCCGGGATCGGTCTTCGCATCCAGGAACGGTCTTCGATCACCGAGAACGGGCTTTGGAATCCGGTGTAGGAGATCCTGGCATTCCGAGAAGTGGAACTTGCATCGGGGGCCTTCCGGCGTCAACGACTCCAGAAACCTTGCCATAGCGCGTACATGACGGAGTCGATCTTGTCAACGAGGAGATCTTGGCATTATCAGGTAGCGCAAGGTTGCTGGGAAACAAGCCGGATGCGATGTTGTGAGGCAGGAACGGAAAACATCAACGACAACTCATGAGTACCACTATACACCAACAAAACAAAAAAGTTGGAACGGCACACAGAGGACCCCTCTGTTCATCTCCAGCTGAACACAAAGACAGAGAGGATAGGAGTTGGGCGTGCACGACGCTGCAGACGGAGGTGGAGGCTGCCGTGGTGGCCGGAGGGGACCGGGCAAGAAGGCGGCAAGGTCACCGGTGGCGGCTCGGGCGGCTTCAGGGGATGAGGCAAAGGGAAACGAAGCCAGGGGTCGCGGCCGGCGCGGGCTGAGGATGAGTCGGGCGAGGTCGTGGCCGAGCCATGGCCGACCAGAGAGGAAGCAGAGAGGTAGGGAGAGAGGCGCGACAGCCGGAAGCAGGCGAGGCCGACGCAGGCCGGGCTGCAGCGGGGCAGAGGGCGCGGGGTCGACGGGCGGAGATATGGCTTGCATACGGGCAGAAGGGCGCCGGCCGAACGAGGAGGTGGCAGACGGTGGCGGCTCGATGCAGATGGGCGCAGGCGAGGCGGCGGGGATCAGGGCGACGCGGACGGCGAGGTCGGGCTTGCAGACGGGAAGCTGTGGGGGTGAGGCCGATGGGGCATCGAGCTCGTACGGGAGCAACGAGGAGGGCCCTGGTGGCGGGGAGCAAGCGCAGAAGGAGGGGAGAGAGGACCCGGATCGAGCGACGGGGTGGGACGCATGTGTGTGTTTGCGGGTGGGGCCAGGGTGTCGGTGGGGTTCGATGAGCGTCGGGTACAGCAGGTGGGGTGGAGCGGGCTCACGGGAGGTGGGGTGACTGGTGGGTGGAGAGAGGGAGTGTGGCGGTGGGGTGAGGGAGTGGGGAGGGATTAGGTAGGGTAGTTCTAGGGTTTGGTTTGGGTAGTAGGTGGTCTGGCCGGTTAGGCTTTTGGGCCGATCGGCTGGACTGCCTCCCCAAAGAAAATAGTTTTGTTATTGCTTTTGTTTTAAAATAAACTTTTGTAAACAGTTTTATAGACAAATAAAAGATCCGGCTGGACCAACGGTTTTGGTTTGAACAAAGAGGGGAGAATATTAATATGGAAAACAAAGTAGGTCTTTTATCAAAGTAGTTTTAGTCAATTAGATGCATGCTGATGACATGATGATGCACATAATAAAAACAACATCGATTTTCTAGTAGCGGTTTTACCCGGGGTGCTACAATTCGACACCACTAACAATGGATCTCGCCCTCGAGATCCGCCTCATGGTACAAGGAAGAAGGCCGATGATCTGAATCTTCCTGCTTTGTTTAGGTCTTCGCGACACCACTAACAAGATTCTTGCCCCATCTTGAAATCGGCGACACCACCAACAATGGTTATTCCTCACATCATCAAGGGAACACTCCGGCGAAACACAGACGAAGGTAGAGGTCTCAAAGGTAAGGCCACCTCTAGCTTCCGTGGAAGGAGTGAAATTGCATCGATCCACCATTCAATGTACAAAAGCGAATGGTAAGAGTAGTGGTATGGTCGCGACTCCATCCCGCACTCAAAGCATTAATCTGTACATGAATAGAAGACTTATGCAACCAACTCTCGGGATTTAGACTGAAGATCTTGACAAGCGAGGTTTGGAAACAAAGGAGGGATGGAGGTTCTCATCAGATCTGATGTAGATGACTTCGTCGTATCGGAAAACACTGGAGGATAGAAAGAAAAATTTTATTGATTTTTTGGTCCATTGAAAGGTACAACAGATGAAAGATTCATCAGATAGCATGAAGGTCGGATGTTGAAGCACCGTTACAAGAGGAGGAAGTGAAACCCTGAAGGTACGACGAAAACCCAACCACGAGAATTCCTGGACTCGAAGAAAAGATAAGGGGGTAGATTCAAAACACGCAGAGGTACGAGGAGAATAGCAGAGGGGTAAGGAGTAAAAGCAGACCTAATCAGATCTATCCAACCGATTTTCCAAAATAGTTTTAACACTCTACATCGGCCGTTAGCTAGGTTATCCTACAGGCTGGACCACTGGGGTATCGTAACTGCTGAGCTCTGATACCACTCTGTAACACCCTCGAAATCGGCCCTATGCAAGTTTTAGCACCTCCCGCCAAACCCGCATAGAAACGATTCAAAGGTGCCCACCAGGCACTTGCGTGCGGGTGGAAAACGAAGTAATATCATTACACATTAGTCCACGATGGAACCCACAAAACAGATATATACAACAGCGACTCATTGAGTCAAGGATACAATATACAGTACAAAGATCCAAATCACCTTGAAAACGATACAGCGTCCGAGTACGGACAAGATGCAAATTGAGCTAAGAGCCCTGAAGAATAACCAATGGCGTCCATAACCCTGCCCAGGCCAAGCTGGAAGGGTAACCCTGCTAACGACGTCGATCTCAAAACCTGCTAAAACAAAAAGGGATGCCGACAAAGGGCAAAGGAAAAAGAGAGCGGTCAGTACTGAGGCCAGTACACGGCGAGACTAGAATTCAACGGTCCTCGCCTACATAGGTATGGTGGACTGAAGCGGCAGCGCATCATGCACTAAACACCCTATAGAGACTCAGTATAACTGTCGGCTATAAGAGAGGGATACGAAAGACCTATTGGAACCAACATGATACTACCACCAAACATACCCATCCTGGTATTTCCCCCTCGAGACCAAACGAGGAGGTCAATCGAGGAACTCACACAATTGGCAGTTTTATTTATTCAGTTATCGTTGCAGCAATTACTAGGCAGGTATAGATAGTCATCCTGATATAATAAGCAGTGGGCACTTTTAGTTAACCATTCCGTTGTAGTTGCGACACTTACTAGTCAGATACAATTAGCATGAGATATCCCAAACCCAGCAGTTGTTGGTACTTTTATTTAGCCATTCCGTTGTAGTGAAGATCATTACTAGTCATATCGGATACAAGTCAAATTATAACAGTAAAATTTAGTTATAGTTGTCTATGATCGAGAACTGTGCTCCAAGTCGTCCATAACCGCGGACACGGCTTCTCGAAAAGATTAAACCCTGCAAGGGTGCACCAAAGTTCCCACACGCACCTACACCCTTGTTGTCAGATCAGGTAGGTACAAGATCACAAAACATACACCCAACGGTATGTCGACGGGGTTTCGGACACGACGTTTCCCAGACCCAAAGCAAGCACGGGGGGCCACCCCACTAAGCTACCCGTAACGAAGTCGGCCGGTCTCCGAGACGGACCCAGGGTTTGTGTCGACGGCTGTAAACGACTGGGAACCCGGAAGTGTGACTGGGCTTGTCGATACAGCGAAAACGTATCACGGGGTTCCTAAACAGTACAGGCGCTCCACGCGCAATCGTAAATAAAGCAGTAAAGCATGGCATAAGTACAGTATAGTAATAAAGCCCCAAACTACTTTGTGGCCCCCGGTACAGTACTTTGAAATCAGGTACTAAATCGATGGGGGTGCCCACACACCCCACCTGTGGTTAGCGCGCTCGATCTCGGAACAGGTGTCAAGAACTCGGGGTCCTACGGGACACCAGTGAGCGGTTAAAAACCAAATATTGTCTATTACCCACCTGTGCCTCTGCATTTACCTACTTCAATTTTAGTTATTAAACGATAATTAAAGCCATGATCATCTCCACCATAAAGCATATGGCAGCCTTCCAACAACTGTGGTACTGGACGACATACAACAGCACTTGAGCAAGCGACTACGACGCGCAAGTCCAACTATCTATCAAACAACAGGTAATAGGATGTGTCCAAGGCAATATAAGGCTGCAAGGGATATCACGGGTACGAAACTAGAGCATCGCAACACATATAGCAATAGATCAACAGGAGGAAATGAAGACTAGAAATGTAAAATAGGTAGAAAGAGGGAGAATGCTCGCCTGAAAAACATTGCTGAAGGTTCATCCGAAGATCGGGTCGACACTCGCATCAACTCATCAGCCTAATCCGTGAAGAAGCAAAGCACTAGCAGAAACACCGGATGCAATATTTAATACTACGGCAGAAGATCAGGCATGATGCATGTATGATGTATGACATGTCAAAGGTGCGATGCAATTAGGCCATATTAAGCGGAACCGGGGTCCCGATAATTATTTATTAGGTTCAAGTTGTTTAGATACCCTGCAATTTAAATGTTGTCATAACAAGGAAAAACATGGCATCGATTCGCTACACAAATTTAAATAGGGCCAATTTAAGACTAGAAAAGCCCACATATAGCCTCCATATTTAATTATAAGGTGAATCGGCATAATGCCCCCAACCCACACGAATATGTATGCATCCATGACAATTTAATATGCAACAAGTATATTATATATATATTACAAAAATATAGGGGTCTCGGGAAAAGGATTCGCACATTAGGGGTCTCGACGAACTTGGGGCTTCGAAGGGATTCGGTTCAGTCCCGCCGGGATCGGTCTTCGGATCCAGGAACGGTCTTCGATCACCGAGAACGGGCTTTGGAATCCGGTGTAGGAGATCCTGGCATTCCGAGAAGTGGAACTTGCATCGGGGGCCTTCCGGCGTCAACGACTCCAGAAACCTTGCCATAGCGCGTACATGACGGAGTCGATCTTGTCAACGAGGAGATCTTGGCATTATCAGGTAGCACAAGGTTGCTGGGAAACAAGCCGGATGTGATGTTGCGAGGCAGGAACGGAAAACATCAACGACAACTCATGAGTACCACTATACACCAACAAAACAATAAAGTTGGAACGGCACACAGAGGACCCCTCTGTTCATCTCCAGCTGAACACAAAGACAGAGAGGATAGGAGTTGGGCGTGCGCGACGCTGCAGACGGAGGTGGAGGCTGCCGTGGTGGCCGGAGGGGACCGGGCAAGGAGGCGGCAAGGTCACCGGCGGCGGCTCGGGCGGCTTCAGGGGATGAGGCAAAGGGAAACGAAGCCAGGGGTCGCGGCCGGCGTGGGCTAAGGATGAGTCAGGCGAGGTCGTGGCCGAGCCATGGCCGACCAGAGAGGAAGCAGAGAGGTAGGGAGAGAGGCGCGGCAGCCGGAAGCAGGCGAGGCCGACGCAGGCCGGGCTGCAGCGGGGCAGAGGGCGCGGGGTCGACGGGCGGAGATATGGCTTGCATACAGGCAGAAGGGCGCCGGCCGGACGAGGAGGTGGCAGACGGTGGCGGCTCGATGCAGATGGGCGCAGGCGAGGCGGCGGGGATCAGGGCGACGCGGACGGCGAGGTCGGGCTCGCAGACGGGAAGCTGCGGGGGTGAGGCCGATGGGGCATCGAGCTCGTACGGGAGCAACGAGGAGGGCCCTGGTGGCGGGGAGCAAGCGCAGAAGGAGGGGAGAGAGGACCCGGATCGAGCGATGGGGTGGGACGCGTGCGTGTGTTTGCGGGTGGGGCCAGGGTGTCGGTGGGGTTCGATGTGCGTCGGGTACAGCAGGTGGGGTGGAGCGGGCTCACGGGAGGTGGGGTGACTGGTGGGTGGAGAGAGGGAGTGTGGCGGCGGGGTGAGGGAGTGGGGAGGGATTAGGTAGGGTAGTTCTAGGGTTTGGTTTGGGTAGTAGGTGGTCTGGCCGGTTAGGCTTTTGGGCCGATCGGCTGGACTGACTCTCCATAGAAAATAGTTTTGTTATTTCTTTTGTTTTAAAATAAACTTTTGTAAACAGTTTTATAGACAAATAAAAGATCCGGCTGGACCAACGGTTTTGGTTTGAACAAAGAGGGGAGAATATTAATATGGAAAACAAAGTAGGTCTTTTAGCAAAGTAGTTTTAGTCAATTAGATGCATGCTGATGACATGATGATGCACATAATAAAAACAACATCGATTTTCTAGTAGCGGTTTTACCCGGGGTGCTACAAACTACTACCACTGTTAGGGTAGTAGATGAACCACCACCTGTTGAGATAGATCATTTTAAGATACCTACAAGTATTGTTGATCGTGTTATGGATAATTATTATTTAGTGGATGGAACTGTCCATCCTGGTGATCACTTGCTTTTTATCCATGAATTATGCGGGTTGTTTAAGTGTGCAGGTATCACAACTGAGGAAGAGCTGAAGAATGGTATAAGATGCTGATGAATGGGTAATCCATGGAATGGGAGGAAATAGTACCTCTCTTTTACACTAAATTCTATCCTCCCAGTGAGATTCATAAGGAGGAATCTAATATATAACTTTTGGCCTCGTGATGGAGAGAGTACAACTAAAGCTTGGGGGAGATTGAAGTTACTAATACTTAAATGTTCTATTTATGAACTCCCTAACAATATTATTATCAATAAGTTTTATGCAAGGCTTTCTCTTCATGATAAAGATTTACTAGATGCTTATTGTGCTGGATCATTCACACATATGAAGGAAGAAGCTAAATGAGATCTCCTAGACCGTATTCAAGAGAACACTGAAGCATGGGAGAATGACAAAGGAAGAAAGTTAGGTATAAACTATGATTATGAATGCATTAAATCTTTTATGGGAATTGATGACTTTCGTGATATTAGTAATGAGTATGGTCTTGATTCTCAAAGTATTGCCAAATGTTTTAAGGCCTTTGCCTCTTACATAGAAATTCCTAAAAAAGAAGTGGAATAACCATGCACCTTATAAAGATGTTAATCATGTTCCTGTTAGAAATACCGAAGTTTGTACTACTAATCATATTGTGCCTGAACCTTATGTTGAGAAAACACCTTTCCCAGCTAAGGTAAAGGAGTATTCTATGATAAGTAGTGCGAATAACAAAGGTATAAAGAAAGTTGTGGAACCTGATGAGCAAATAAACAATGAACCTATGGTAGCTATTTTGAAAGATCTTGTCACTAGAAATATAGAGGATGAGCACATTGTCTTCTGTGAAGACGCTTATAATATTATCTCTCATCCTAGAAAAGCTAGTGTCCATGTGCTTTCTGTTAGAATTGGTGATCATTGCTATTATGGTTTATGTGATATTGGTGCTAGTTCTAGTGCTATTCCTTATGAGCTTTACAGGGAAATTATGCATGAAATTGGTCCTTGTGAGCTTGAGGACATTTATGTGTTTATTCACCTTGCTAATAAGGAAACCATTTGCCCTATTGGTATTGCAAGAGATGTGGAGGTTCTCTGCGGTAAGATTAAGTATCCTGCTGATTTTCTAGTGCTTAATGCAGTAGCTAGTAAAACTTGTCCTATCATTTTTGGTAGACCTTTCTTGAACACTTGTGGAGCTATTATAGATTGTAAAAAGGATAAAGTTTTAACTAAGTTTGATGGAGATTCTTATGAGTTTAACTTTTCCAAATTTTCTAAATCTCCTTATGAAAATAGCTTGCCTAATGAAGATTTCAGGGGTGAACAACTTGCTTCTATTGATCCAGTTTATGACCTTGGACCTCTTTTTGAAGATTGTAAGTATGCTCATTCTGATGATAAAGTTGTTTCATGTGGCAATTATGTTGTCAACATTATTCAAAGTGCTACTGAAAGATATTATGAGAGAGGGAAACGTGGTTTTATGCATCTCAATAATATTAAGTTTCCTCGTTTTATGTTGAAAGCTTTGAATTTGCATTTGTTTTGTCTTCCTATGCTAGTGGCCTTTTGTTTAAACAATTTGTTTTCTCATGAGACTCCTTTGCATAGGAAGTGGGGTAGACTCAAATGTGTTGGATATTTGCTTCTTGATGCCCTCTTTCACTTCAAATATATATCTCCTATGTGAGCATCTTTGAAATTATCAGGCCTAACTTAAAAGGCAATAAAGAAAAGTACTTATTGGGAGATAACCCAATAGTTTTGTTGAGTCTTGGAAGTTATTACCTTGGTAATAACCGCTCCTTATCCTTTTTGTTTTGGTTTTTGTGTCAAGATCAACTACTTTTGAGAAGTAGAGGAGTTGTGAAAAGTGGTTGTCCTGGGACAGATTTTTTGTGCTGCATTGTGAAAATTCGTGAAGGAGCTCAGTACAACGGATGGAGCTGTATTTTTCTGTGCTTGTTCTCCAAGTTGTTATCCAACTTTCATTATTTTTTCACTTTTTCATTTGAGCAACATAAGTGTTTCAAAAAATCAATCTTTACCTGCTGGTCTGTTTTGACAGTTTTCTGCCATCATTTGTATTTGCTTCTTATATTGATTCCCTTTCAGATTCTTTTTGAGGCTTCTGCAAAGAAGTTGCTACATTAGCTTTTGTTTTGATGGATTTCAGTTGAAGTTTGAGCCTAAAGGTTTATTGTTTTTGCATATAATAATGTTGTTGTGTAAGGCCTTGTATGAAGGGAATTTCCAGGAGAAGGAGAAAAGGAATCTGCAGAGTTCGTCTTTGAGTAGGTAAAAAGTGGTGAAAACAGAAGGTTCGTGAAAACCTTACCTTTTTATATTTTTGATGTTTTTATTACATATAGAAGGTTACGAGATGAAACAGAGGAGGAAAAGGAGGCCAGGGTGGCCACACCCACCCTAGGCGTGGGCCCCAGCTGGCCGCGCCTGGAGGGGGGTGAGCCCCTTGAACTCTGTCCCCGCCTCGTTTTCGCACAGTACCTTCCTTATGCATTGAAACTTCGTAATATATAACCCCCCAGATCCCCTGAGGTTCGTATATCGTGTTCTCATCATGTTTTCGTTTCAATCTATTTCTGTCAGGAAATCTTCTCAAGTTTAGAGCACCATGGTCTCTGCCAACGACAAAGGCAAGAAGCTCGTGGAAGATGATCCTGAAAACCCCAAGTAGGAGGAGATCTTGGTCGAGGATGAAGAATACATGAAGGAGGAAGATTATCCGGACACCCGCGCTACTGTCGCAATTATTGGAGTGGTGGCAAACCCTATCAACCTTAGGAGGACAGCACGGATGTCTACAGAAGGGAGAACTCCGCGTCATATCCTCCCTCCACGGTCACCTCCTTCACGCACCAAGAACCCCTTCCATACTCTCTTAATTGAGTGACATTACCAAAAGGTGACCAAAGGAAATTTGCCCTCTCTTTGGGATCTGCCTCGTTCTAACCATGCAGGGAAGGAACACACTAAGAAGGAAGAGTGGGGAAAGAATAACAAGGACTAGGATTCTTGGTCCGACATGATCATGAATCGTATTGAGCATAATTCAGAGTGGATTCGTACTCTAACCTTAGAGATTGAGGATTTGAGGGAACTGATTGAAGAGCTTTTCAAGAGAACACCACCACCACCGAAGGAGTAATTCGTCATCAGGTTTGCCATCCCATTGGCTTGTTCCAAGCTTAGGGGGGTTCCGCGGTATCACATCATTATCTTTTATCTTTTACCTTTTTAGTAGACTCATATCTTTGGTAGAGAAGTTATCTTATAGGTTGGTTTTCATTGTGGAAGTATCTCTCCTTTAGTTGGTTATCTATGTATCCCTTGGTGTGAGTGCCTTTATGGAATATTAATGAGAAGTCTCATCTTTTACTTTTTGCACTTCTTATTTTAGTTTGCAATCTCTATTATATGATTGATCTTGTTGATCAGTATTGGTATCACTTTGGGAACATCAAGTAGATCTAAATTGGTTTTGGCAAACCGAGCTCTGGTCAGTAGCAACACTTTTTGAGGTTTGAAAGGAAAAGAGAAAATGCTTATAGGTATTTTGTATCATTTATTTTCTTTCTTGATTGGCTTATAAGCTTAGTATTCTTTATTTAAGATCTTTTGTGTCTTCAAGGAAGATTGCATGTTTGGCTTTATCACTTGTAGGTTTGCTTGTTTCCTTCAACTCTTTTGCTTGCTACCCAGCCTTTCTAGCCAAAAAAACTGTTTTGAGAAGGCATACTTCTCATGCACCCAACCCCTTTAAACCAAAACCTGTGCCATTTGTGTCCACCATATCTACCTATTAGCATTATTGCTATTCCAATCAAATTCTTAAGCTTCATCTATCTTTCGAATTAAAAAAATTATTTTGTTATGTGAAAACTATTTAGTAGAGCTCTCATGAACTTGATGGCACACCTTTTTTCTTGCCCCTAATAAACTTGAACCATTGTGTCATCGAAGTTGTATATGCTTGCATATATACGTTGGGATTAGCAGAACCGTGCTGTCACGGGGAACGCTTTCAACACTTATGGATACTTATCCAGTTGATATCATGCTCTTTTGTTTGCAGATGTCGTCGATGTGAAATAAAAGGGGAGCTTGTAAGTCCATAGAGTTATGTATGTGTGTTAGAGAAACGCCTGGGCTGCTAGCCTAAGCCATGCGTAATCATGGTGGAAACTTGCAGCATAACCATAGTGAGCAATCTATGAAGCATCCTCAATAAAAACCTATGTAAATAGCAAATAAAAATATCACTGAGATGCTCACTGTCTGCTTGCCTTGTCATTTTGATTATGGGATAGCTCTTGTATCATGTGCAAGGGGTACCCCGTTGTCTGTTCTTTATGATATACACATGTACTTACAATGACAAGAACTTACCGGTAACTAAAGTTGAGTAGCATGAGGAGCGGCCCTCGTACTCAAGGGACATGAGATTGCCAATTTATATTTCGTCAAGCATATACTTCATCTTTGTTTGCTTTAACCTTAATCACCTCAAGATGCTTATGATAGGGGCAATGAGAGCTCAAAGCTAGTAAGTACCATAATCTTTTGGAAGCTCTTTATGAACTTGAAATCCCTGATTCCCTCTATGAAGGGCCTTTCTTCTAATTCTAAGATGAGTCAGTAAACCTACTTCCTCTCTATCTCCAACAAGCATTTGAGTTGTTGTGTTTCAAGCATTCATATGATGATTTATTCAATCATGTTATGTATCTTCCTTGTTTGCACAAGACTCTTATCTAATGAGTACTACTTTGAAAGCCTTCATTGTGAAAAACCTTTTATGTTTGAGCAAATAGTACTCTTGTTGTGAAACTTCTTGTACAAAAGCTTTATTTGTGAAACTGCTTGGCACTCTGACCAATAACAAAGTTTGCTAATCCCAATTATGATTTATCTTTGGAACATCCCAAATTTCATCAAATGCAAAGTCATGTTATTGCATTCATATCATCATAGCATATTTACCTTGCATAAAAAAATTCAAATCAAAACCCTAAATAAAACCATATTTAAACCCCTCTTTATATATTATATGGGGCATGGTTTTATTTTTATTTCAAATACCAAAGTGATTTTGAGTGAATGTATGTGTTTGGCACACTTTTGAATACTAGGATCATGATACAAAAATTTGGTGAAGGTTTGAATACAAACAGATTTGAATTAGGGTTTCAAAACCATTTCAAAAAATCAAAACAGAAAAGAAAAAGGAAAAGGAAAAAAATAAAACGGCAGCAACCTATCTAGCCCAGACCCACATGCGGCCCAGCAGCCCACCCGGAAAACCCCCTCCCCCTCTCTATTTTCTCACACGCCCGCGCCGCACCCGCTCGCTGACAGCACGGCCCCACTGCCACCTCACCCCTTCGTCCCAAATCTCGCGCGAGACCAGCTCCGCGCGGCCGTTTCCTCCAAGTCAAAGCGCGTTGATTGCCGTTGAATGCCGGCGTAATTATCTCCCTCGCCCTGGCTACTTAACGCCCTCGGCACCAGCTCCATTTCTCCCCACTCAGAACCACCAGAGCGCCGTGAGGCTACCTCAATTTCCTCTCGCACCTTCGCTGCCCGACGAACTCTGGCGAGTGATTACGGTGAACCCCGTGCGCCCCTTGCTTCTGGCTCAAATGATTATGCTCGCCTGCTTCTTGCGCTTCTTCTGACGCTTATCGTTTGACTTCTTGTGCCCCAAAGCGTTGCCTCCGTCTTCGACTGCACGCACCCGGTGATGAACTCATCTCCGATGACCAATTCCAGTGAGCTTCGTCCACCCCTCTCCCTCTAGTTGATGCTATCATGATCGCCATCCTCGCGCGCATCTAATGCCGCCTTTTGTTTGTCTTATTTTGCTTCATAGCGCCGTCGCCGTCAACCACCGTACACACCCAACGCTCTACAGAACTCTGGCGAGGAATAGCCACTGTGCCCGTGCACCCCAGTCCATGCCCGCTACACGTTGAGATTCACCGCAACTCTGCACTTCGGTAACCACCCACACCTCCCCCTTTTACCCTTAGCGCCGCCAGTACGTCGCCGGCAGAGCCGTCACCGCCACAGTAGCCATCAGCGCCGCTCAGTTTTGGTCGTTAGATCACTTACTGAACCGATATGCTTAGATTTGGCGCGTTGGATATGACTTGATCCAACGACACGGAAGCGTGATCCCGAGTGAAGCGGTATGGGCCAATCAGATGGCGCCGCGTGTCACTGGTTCTGTTTTAAAATCTGATTTTAAATCTATTAGATGAATTAACTTGTAAAATTCGTAACTTTTGATCTGTTTGTCCAAAAATTTTAAATAATATTTCAATGGATTCAGAAAATTAAGCCCTACACATCTATGTCCTTGAATTAGCCTTTTGCTTCTGAAAAAATAGGATTATTTGCAGAACCTTTTGTAGTCTTATTTTGGCTATATAAAATGTTTAGAAAATTGTTTTAAAGTAATTCTTGTTTTATTTGAACCTTATAGAGTTTACTTTGTGTTAAGTACTGTTTGGTTTGACTTGTTTAGTGTAGAAAAATCATTCCATTGCATTTCCATGCATTCATATTTATTTTTGTTTGAATTATTGAATGTGAATTTGGTGTTATGATTTTATGTGTAGATTTTGGTGATAGTGGTGATTATGATTGTGAGGATTGTTGCTACTCTCCTAGCTACCAAGGAAAGTGATGCTTCATAGTTTGTCCTACTATTTTAATTATGCACTAGTCATATTTTGAGTAGGATTACACGGAGAATTTTTCTAAGTATATGCTATGCCTTGGGAAATCCTAGTAGATGTTATCTTAGTAGAATTTCCCTAAGTTAAGAAACTTGTTATGTTAGCATGCTTAGCCTAGCTAGTAGATTACAAGGGTGGAATATACATGTTATGAAATGTTGCTAAGTCTATGACTTGTGTTTTTGATTAATAAAACAACTAAGTGAATGAATCACCTAGGTGGAATGGTATGGTTGGTTTATGTTAAGTGGTTACACAACGCCCATGTCTATGGTTTAACTTGTGTATCACACTTGTGGATTGCCACCCAGGAACAAAGGGATTTGAGATGTTTAGTGTTGAGAAGCTTCTAGTGCAACCACATGGCATATGGGCTCTTCCTTGACCAAATAGGTTGCAAGAACTTAGCCAGATGGACAGTTGGTGGTAGGGTTGATAGGATGGAACGCGTCCATGGTGGTCTAAGGGAATGCTTCTGAAAAGTCTCGTCTCGATGCATGTCGAGTCTTGTGGGGAAGTGCACCACCTCTCGAGAGGGTAAAACCTAAGTACTTAGCCGTGTCGCCGGTAACGGACAATTTGAGCATCAAAGACATTGAGGCAATCAAGGATCTCCTCATCCCAATTTCTCTAAGTTAAAACTTGTGGTTGAACAAGGGTAAAGGTTCACCAATATGTATTGGTGGTTCCTTGGGTGTTTTGTCAAACAAAAACTTAGTGTTTTCAACTAATAAGAAAAACCTTATTTTGAGCAAAGCCAGACTGAACTACACTTAGCCAAATTCATATAGTTATTAGATACTACTATTCTATTTTGGTATCACTTGCCAATACAATTCCAAATGTATTGACCCTCTGTGGCTGTAACTTATGATGTTGTAGGTTACTCTGGTGGAGATTAGGGTTATGAGTCTACACTCAACATGTTTGCCTGTGGCAAATGAAGATGAAGACTTCTATTTATTTATTTTATGTTATGAACTCTATGTATTAGCCTTGGGCTAATGAGTTGTAAATACTATGTTATCTCTGGAATGACGATGTAATAATGACCTTTGTATATGTGTACTTCATCTTAAACTGTGGATGCTAGCAATTCGATCCAGGGACTAGCATTGCAATCACATAGACCTTTGCCTTAAAAGGTGGGGTCTTACAATCTTTATGCATCTCTATTGTGAGTCCTCTACTTGTTGCAAGCTAAGTTATATAATGGTGAGTTGCTTTCTTCTATGAGTTGTGTAATGGTAAGTGGGATGCTTCTTGTCCGTATTCTTTTATCGACACTTCACTCCATAAACCTATGGACATGTTTACTGAGCTCAGTTTTCGCTTGGGGACAAGCGAAGGTCTAAGCTTGGGGGAAGTTGATACGTCCAATTTGCATCACCATTCTATATCATAATTTGCCTCTATTCATTGATATATTTCATATTAAGAGGTGTTACTTATGTCTTTTCATTTGTTTTTGCATGTTGGATGATTCTTGGAGGATGAACTGCCAGAGTCAGGATTCTGATGGAAAAAGAGGTGTTTTGATGCAATTTCGCGAAGATCAGAAAAATACCAGAAAAACTACGGAAAATCCTATTTTCCCAGAAGACGAAGAATGCCAGAAGGGGAGGCGGAGATGGGCCACAGGGGGCCCACACCCCCCAGGCGCGGGCCACCCCTAGGTCGCGCCTAAAGGGGGTGTGGCCCACCTGGCTCACCTCTGGCTCCGCCCTCTCACCTATATCTTCTCCTCGGAACCCTAATACACGGGGAGCGACCTTAGAAAGATTTCGTCGCCTCTGCGGGGCGGAAAATACCGAGAGAGAAAGAGCTCTTCGGCAGACAGATTTCTGCCGGGGAAATTCCTTCCCAAAGAGGGGAGATCGTCGCCATCAACACCATCATCAAGATAGACTTCATCAGGATCATCATCATCATCCACACCATCATCTCCACCAGCACCATCATCATCACTCCATCCCGCTGTAACAATTGCGTTGACTCTTGCATAGTTCTTAGGGGAATCTTTCTCGGTGTTGATTACTATTGTAGTTGATGCTTGTGAGTGGAACCATTGGATTATTGTGTATGTTCAGATTGTTATCCATTACCATATCATCTTTGATCTTGATCCATATGATGTCTCGTGAGTAGTTCGTTTAGTTCTTGAGGACATGGGAGAAGTCATGTTGTTAGTAGTGGATTTGTGTTAAGATATTATTTAATGGTTTAGTATTTAAGTTGTGGTGCTATTCTTCTAGTGGTGTCATGTGAACGTCGACTACATGATACTTCACCATTTATGGGCATAGGGGAATGCATTGTGTATTTGGCTACTAATTGTGGGGTTGCCGGAGTGACAGAAACCTGAACCCCCGTTCGGACACCATTGCACAAGGGAGTGTAGGATCTCAGAGTTTAAGGTTGTGGTTAGGTTTATACCTTAATTGCTTTATTGCAGTTGTGGATGCTTGCAAGGGGTTTAATCACAAGTATGTATTGGTCCAAGTAAGATCGGTACATTAGCATAGGATCACCCACACAACACTTACAAAACCAAAGGAGACTACTCAGCTATATGAAGCGAAAGCACTTGATAGAATTCCCATGTGTCCTCGAGAACGTTTGGTCCTCATAAGTATTTCTACTGGCTTGTCCTTTGCTAAGAAAGGATTGGGCCACTTGCTGCAATTATTTGTTGTCTTTATTACTTGCATTTTATTTCTTTGCTTTATCAGAAAACCCCTAAAAATCCGTTTGCTAAGTATTTACAGAGATTTCCTGCTCCATACCACTAGTCAACACCTTCTGCTCCTCGTTGGGATCGACACTCCTATTTATCGAAAGTACTACGATACACCCCTATACTTGTGGGTCATCACCCTGCCGCCCCCTTCATCGGCGCCGCTCGGCTTCGCCAACGATCGTCTCAGGAGGTGACGAGAGGGGAGAAGCAGAGGCGGGGGCCGGCGGCAGCGTGCGCTAGGGTTTGCTCCTCGGTCGCACGGAGGAGGCGAGACAAGGAGTCAACTGTGGAAGTTGTGACTATGCTATCGTAGTCGGATCTAAACCTTGATAAACGTGTGCTTCTTGTCCCGGACATCCTCACGTCTCACACCCTTTCTTTCCACGCCTCTAGGATCCTCTCATGGTGTACTTATCATCAATACGACAACACGTTATTTCATGAATGTAACATGCAAAAAATTGGACAATAATACCACACATACCATGTAATGCTAACATATTTCATGGATTTGATTCAGCAACTATAACAAACTGAGCGCTCCACCATATTCGACTGGTTCGGTGGAATGAGTTGGTTCTTCATCTGTGAGGCTCTTTCGTGGAACTAATTCCATCCCATTTGACAACCGAACACGCAATTGCCTCTCAACATGAAAACAGTTATATTCCATTCTAGTTGTACCTCGAGAGTGTGTGCACACGCTTGCTTGCCGGCTCGATTGATTCGGCCCCGTTTATTTGCCAGGTTTCTAGAGTTTTTTCTGGACCGGCCCCGTAAATCCCCCCAAATCCCGCGGACCGTGTTTACTTCTAGCATTTTTCTAGGGTTCGGCTCATCGCCCAAAAGCCACCGCAAACCGAACAAAACCCCGTGTTGATTCTCACCCGCGACCCTGCCCTCGCGTATTTGTCGGGGACGAAGGCGAGACAGTGCGGACGCCGCGCCGGCCTCGGGACGCCCAGTCCTCCCGACGCCGTGGACCTCACCGGTGAGTTTCCCCGTCGACCGCCGCACCAAGTGAACACTCATCTCATCCGTGCTGATTGACGCCGCGCGCTTTCTTGCTTCTGTATCTTCGAATTTTCCTATCATCCTTTGCTCGTTTCTACAGATCTAGCTCCTAGTAGCATGGTAGCAGTCTTGCGGGATTAAATCTTGCCCAAATCGAGTAGAGAGGTAGCTCTCTGTTTGGCTAGAATAGACGCTGATAAATAGAAGCACTAGTCCAAAAAATAGAAGCACTAGTCCAGGTATCTTGCCCAAATCGATCGCATGGTGTAGTTCTTCCTTTCGTGCAACTGATTGAGCTCAGTCTACAGGTTGAAACTGAAAGACCAGTTGCATAAATGGACTAGAAGAACTGCAGCCAACTAGCAATTTTCTCCCTCGGCACTTTATCTTTAGACTTCATTGTCGAATAAGCAAGATGAATGTCGTCCTAGCATATGATGAATCGTTTCACGTGCTAGTGTTTAGAAATTGTTAAGAAGACAAGGAGAATTTTAGAAATAAATATTTTTTTATGTTGCTTAATTTTTTTCATACAATGATGCATGTGTATTATAACAAAATTTCAATGCTATTACTTGTATTTTTTAAACTTTGCTGGTCTGAGGCCATAATGAAACAGAGATGACAAAACCCATGTCTATTGATATTCACTGCTCAGTGCATTTGTTCTTCTGATTATACCATAAGGATAACGCATTTTGCCATATTTCCAGCAGTTCAGTACTTGCTATATCCATTTTTTATATGATCTTGTTTGATGATTCAAGTTTGTTGATCTCGATTTATTGTGTGTTGACAGGGAAGTTGGTCTTGTGAAAGGCATTAAAAGCTTCTCTGGAATGGCCTGCATTGCTCCAGTCTCCATCTCCTCCGCCACGTCTGCACCCCTAGGTTGGGCAGAACTACTAGACGACCTTCTCCATGAGATTATTGCTCTATTCACCTCCTGCCGCGACCTCCTCACATTTACCGGTACCTGTCGTTCTTGGCGTGCGGCCTTCTCCTCCTACCCATCGAAATATACATTTGCCTTCCCCCCTCTTGTCCTACAATCTGATAGGTATCCCAATAGCAGCATTCTCTCCGAAAACAGATGGCAACTCATTGATCCTACCAATCCAACCTCCTCTATTCACTGTGCAGCACGCATATACCATAACTTCCTGGATGACATGGACTTTGTAGGATGCTCGCAGGGTTATCTCATGTTTTCCAGCCGTGAACAATGTCTCCTTGTCGATGCGAGCACCGGCGCTAAAATTAGGCCACCCCAACTTCCCTACCCTTACAAGTATGACATTGACTGTGCCATCCTCACCGCACCTCTCTCATTGCCCAATACATATCTTCTGGTTTGCACCAAGTTCTCCCTGTTCCAGTGGCGAGTTGGAGGCCACGCTTGGTCAGAGCAATGTCTTTCTAATGAAAATATCCGTCAGATTGTGGTCTTCCAAGGGCAGATCTTCGCCATGAACTCTATAGGGAGCATCTGTAGTGTGCGCTTGGGGCAGCAGCCCTGTGTCGAGGACGTTGCAGTAGCATCCCAGTGGCAATGCGACAAACTTAGGGGCGTCGTCCAATATCGGGCATGGTTGGTCGTTTGTGGTGACATGCTCCTCTTGGCTACACTCATACTAGACTATAGCGACAAGCTTGTTAGATTTGAGGCCTTTCGGCTCGACTTATCAGTTGAGCCTGCCAAGTTGGTGAAGGTGGACACGCGGAGAACTGGGCTCTCTTTGTTGGAATTTTTGCCTAAATAGACTTAGCCCATTTATTATATGCCAATAAATTCCTGAAATCCTAGAGGCCCATTTGGCCCATTCATGCAAGACAAGAGCTGAAACAAATGTTTAGTCCCACATTGCTAGTTGAGTAGAAATTGGACCAGCTTATAAGGTGAGCTCTCCTATCACTTGGTAAAAAGGATGAGAAGGAGAAGGAGAGAGTTCCACATACGCGCTCCTCCTCCTCCTCGCCACGCCTCGCCGCGCGCGCCGCGGGTTGCGGGAATCTCGCCGAGCCGAGCTTTATTTTGCCACGCATGAATGGTATATGAACAGTCGTACAGAAGTTCTGTTCGCTTCAAATTCTGTCCGCTCATTTTATCTTCTGCGGAGGTCGCGCCTCCTCTCAGACACACTGCCACACATCCTTTGCGTCTCCAGTTTCAGAGCACTGCGTTACTTAGATCTTCCCCATTCCACAGTAGGCCTCCGAGACCCAGCTGCTTCGAGTCCTGTACGGGAGAAGGGCGATAAGGTTTTTGGGAAGCGCTATCGGCGCGACTACTGGCTTCGTCACGGACTCTCTCACGGATAGCGACTGCGGCGACGTCTTCCCGACGAGGACTTCTTCCCCGACATCAGCACCATTTTCCTCGACGACATGGCCAACGACGGTTCCAACGCTGACGGTTCCTCTTCTGCTACTGTCGTGTATATTTTATTTCTCAATCTTGTTCTGATCGCATCTAAAGTTTTACGCCTTGCAGTTTGTTTGGTTATATGCCTTAATATGTATTCGCTATTTCACATGATTAGTATATTGCCTATTATTCTAATCATGTTTTATCTAGCGTTTATTATGGATAATTCGCTTGGTAAATTGCTCTTTTATTCAACAACATGTACCGTGAAAGGTGAGGAGGAAAGAGCAACTACATATATGTCACACGGTCATACAAGGACTCCAGAGCGCCATTTTGCGCGATCCAGTTGGGTGAGGCATCGCCATGAATGGAGGAAGAGCTCTTTTCTTGGCCCGGGACGTGGATAGGGATATTCAGGAACGTGCAGCCCCTCTGGGTGTTCCCCAGCAAGATCTCTCGCAGCGTCGACCATTCATCACAGTGCATGGCCAATGTGGCAGCTGGATCATCCTTGATCCCGAGGCAGCAAACTTAGATGCAATTAAGAAGAATTGCTGCTCGTGGCCAGAGTCTGCACCGAAGTTGCTGAAGCTCAGCTCCCTGATGGTGTATTTTATACTTCGTCTACCAGCTTTGCACGTGAATCTGTTTAGTTGTAGAAGTAGTATAGAAAGACTGAAAGATTGAACTAATTATTCCAAATCGATTGCTTTATTATGTGTGGCTTTGCTTCAGTTTCTCTTTAACTATGCTAGAAAGATGAAGATGATGGACTGATTATTACTGCATGTCTTGCTGCTTTTCGATCTGCTCCATCCTAACCCTGTTAGCCGGGTTTCCCCCGTTCCCTCGTTCTCAACCAGAGGGTTGGGGAGGGGATTGGGAGGTATAGCACTCGAACCCAGCGATGGATCGGTTCCGTTATTGACGTCGCCATTATGGATGACGGCGCGCTAGCGGGTTCTCCTCGTCGTGGTCGATGTAGTAGCGTTAGCGCCGGATTTTCTCCACGTGCTCCCGGGCTGCTGCCATCTTCGTCGGCGATGAGGACAATGACATTTGAACGGCCGGCATCTCCACCAGGCCAATCCATCCAGTCGCTCCAAACGGTCTGTTTCTGTCCATTTGGGTTGGGCCACAGTTGATTTGGGCCGTGGTCCGGCCTATCCGGACGACCGCGCCCAGCAGCCCGGCCCATATGTCTGTCTCCCCCTCCCCGTTGTCACTGGTTGACACCTTCACGATGGGACATTAATGGTGACGCGACGTCGGCTGTTAGCGCTGGCGGCTTCCCGCGCGGCCGGCGTTTCCTGCACGCGCCTCACTTCCCGCGGCGAAAAAACTTCACGCGCATCCCAATCTGTTTCCCGCCTCCGCCACGGTCTATAAAAGACAGCCGCCGGCGCAGCGGAGACAACAAGCCCCAAAGCCAGAGCAAACCAGCAGCCGAAAAAGCGCCAGCCACCAGCAGCCATGCCTCGCCACAAGATCGCCAACTGGATGAAGATCCGGGAGATGTGTCGCACCCGCTACCCGGACGTGGAGGTCGACGAGGTCCACCTCGAGGCCACAGTGCTGGCCTGACGCATGAGCGAGGCGCAGGTGCTGGCCTTCGAGAAGGAAGGCGATATCGCCGAGATGGCGCTGCAGCGGGTGGTGGAGGCGGCAACAATTGTGGCCACCCAATGGGCGGTGACTGACATACACCATGTCGCTGCCAACGAGGCGGTGCAGGCGGTGGCCTTGGAGGCCGCATCTGCGGCTCTTCACGAGATCCGCCATGAGGCGGCCATGACCACGATGGAGGAGGTGGCCAAGGAGGCCGCCAAGGTCGCCATCCGTGAGCTCCGCCACGCCGCCAAAGCGCGCAGCGACGCGGAAGAGGCGCGGTGCAAGCATGTCGCCGACTCGCCGACGGAGGAGGAGCACGTGGCTCTGGCCGCTGAGGCGGCGGTCGCGTGGGGTCTCGTCGACGCCGACGACATGGAGGAGGCGGAGGACGACGAGGAGGAGGGGGAGGAGGTGAACCAGCTGGAGGCGCCGAACGCCGTCCCCGTGTAGATAGCGCACGCGCTGGGCTTCAGCCCCAATGGTGCTCCGATCCCGGCTCCGGCTCCAGCTCCTTGTCCGGCGAAGTTGCTCGCGGCTGCGGACCACTGGGCCGCCGAGATGGATAAGGCCTTGGCGAACCGGGCGACGGAGGACCAGAGGATGGCGGCGGGCAAGGCGGTGAGTCGCGACCATGCGCGCGATCGTCACCGCGAACGCGTCCAGCAGCGGGCCATCTGGTCCGCTAGAGCGGCGATCGATAGAGCCGGCGGCAGCGACAACGGTGGCCACGGCAACGGTGGCAATGGCAACGGCGGCGAGTAGCTGGCGCGCAGTCCTTCTTCAGCCATAGCCGTAGTCGCAAGAGCAGCAGTAGCACCCCCTAATTAGTTTGAATGGCCTTTTTATAACGGGCCGGGTTAAAATATAATGAAAAGTAATTTTAGTACTAATGTCTCGCTTACATATGGGCCCGGGTGGCCAACGGACACCGTCCGCGCGTGTTTAAGCGACACAACCGTTGCCCAAATTAGATGCACGGATGGATCGAACTGGACGCGTTTTTCCGGATGAGTCGGCCTGCTAGGACACCGCGCACGCCCCGCGTGTCCGTGCGAACAAGTTCGGACACGTTCGGACGGGATGCGTCGCCCGGTGTAGCCCTAAGCGAATGGTGGTCCATCCTGCTTGTCTAGCGAGTATGATAAAACTTGCATGGAATTTGTGGCAGATATAGTGCATATGTCTTGTCGAAGTTCCTGCTCTAAATACCACCGATCCAAGAGCAGGAGAATCAGACACACTGCGCACTGGTCAACTGGTTGGCAGTTGTACATGATAGAGCCAAACATGGAGACGCTCTATCCTGAGCCTCATCTCTGGCGCCGTTCCACACAGGACCACACGCCAGCCGCCACATGACTACCTAGCTAGGTCCTCCGAACGGAAGGAATTCTATCCTGAATGCAGTTATGCAGTCCACGGATGCTGGAGAATCTATAACGTCGATCTGCACACTTGGTTTCCACGCTAGATGCGAAATATACAACGTACGGCTTTTTCTCCATTCAAAGGATAATACTACTGGTGCTGCTGCGCTTATCTCCCTCCGCCGCCGATGGTGGTGTGGTCTGCATCGACATCGTCGTCCTGATCTTCAGGCACGTGGTTCCAAACGGAATGAGTGTTGAATGCAGATATTCGCTTCACCAAAACAACACACAAGTGGAAAATCTGGCGACCAATAATAAAGCCTGCGTGTCTAGTTCAGTGTATAATGCTAATCATGTTCCTTTGGTGGTCGAAGACACGCTATAGCTAATGGCCACAAACAAACTAGCTAGTGCACTATCTAACTACCAAAACACAACGTACATGCACGTTCCACGCTCTTCATCGTAATAATGTGATGCACTGAAGACACTAGCTCAGCTCAGCGCAGTGCAGCAACGAACACTAACGGCGAAGTGTCGAACACGGCCATATATAGCAGCTAGCTAGCAGGCCACTGAAGAAACCCCACTGCACCATCACCATTTGTTCAGTGACCAGATCGAGCACTGGCTATGTATATATCCTCAGCACTAAGAAACCAAGCCAGCCGTTCACACACATTCTCCGATGAGGACACCGATAAGACGAGGGGCCATGCATGCCGCCACTTGCCTGATGGGCACGCCGCATATCGGCATATGCGCTTTCTGTTCAGTTGCCAAGACCACAAGGCGAAGATATCCGCCAGGACTCGAAGCCTTGTTGCCGCCACGTTATGGGAGACTTGCACGGGCGGATATGTACGTACGTCTACAGGGCCAGACTCGGGATTTTTACGCGAAAGCCCAAAAGTCTTGTGTTTTGTTTTATCGATAACAAAAAAAGTTATGTACAAAACTTAGAAGAGCTAACATTCCATACAACTCAACACGCTAGATCTACAAGGCCGCAGGGATCAAAGAGTAGAAGCCTTTCGCGCCAGCAGTCCCCCAAGATCGTGCGTCAGATTGAATCATGTCGAGAAGGCGACCCAAATTAGGCGACGCATTATCAAAGACAACCGCATTGCGCTGCTTTTAAATCCACCATGCCGTTAACATAATGAGCGAGAATGTCCCATAACAAATACTGCAAGGGGTAGAAAGCAAGGCTTGCACCACAAATTTACAAAGTCGTCCTCTCCATCCGGTGGTGAAGCCATTGATCGTGTCCAGGAGGGCACCTCATGCCAGAGCGCCCAGGGAAAAAGGGCAGCTTACCAGGACATATGTCATGGTTTCCTCTGACAGGTCACACAAGGGGCAACACGACGGGTGAGTAAGTCCCTTTCTCGCAAGCTGCTCGGTCGTTCAGCATTGTCCTGACAGGCCAGCCAAATGAAGAATTTGAAAGGGGGGGGAGGGGGAGGGGGAAGGGGCCCAAGATTGCCAGTTTACCTTCCAAGACCTCGAGCTAATCGAACCGTGGAACAAGAATTCGTAAAAGGACTTGGAGGAGTGTTGTGCATCTGATGTCCATCTCCAAACGAGGGTGTCAGTCACCATCGTGAGTTCAACATCACACACCCGGATCTAGAGATGGATATACTGCCATAGGGCAAGCAGACTTAGGGCGCCCTTGATGTCGGTGATCCAGCGGTGCTCCTATAGCGCCTCTTTCACCGTGCGACGCTTCTTAGCGTGGTTGGAATTAGCGCAAAGAGCTTCGGCGCTGTCTCTCCGATGGTCTTCCCGTCAAGCCAACGATCCACCCAAAAAGGGCCGAAGCCCTATCACCAATCACCATCATAGTGAGGTGTCAAACACCTGAAGCCCAGCTTTGGAGAAGCGCATGTCAAGGCCGCGCCAAGGTCGTGACGAATCTATGCGCATCCTCTAAAGCCACCGTGTCCGCTGATTGACATGCGAAAGAGGTCGGGAACCCCTAAGACGCCATAGTGTTTAGGTCTGCTAACCTTCTCCCAGTTCACGTGGCAGCAACCGTCCTTGGCTTTCGCCCTCTCGGCCCATAGAAAGCTCCGAACAATCTTTTGGATTTGTTTGAGCGTATGCTTGTTAAGACCCAGCACAACGATGTGGTGAAGAGGGATCACCATAAGCACCGATTTGACCGGTGCACCTCCATGTCGGCAGTCGATTCTGTTCACCAGGACCGGACTCGTGATTGACGATAGATAGATTGCTCGCTTCAGCTGCGAAAAAGCAATACCGCCTGGGCTTACGTGTTCCCGACTTATCCTGCATGTCCAACCTGTGTTCCAAATCCGTGCATGGTCAGAGCATCCTCTCTCCGGTCTTCCATGCTAGTTGCAAAAAGACCCCTCCACCAAATTCAGTTCATGATAGGAGGACCCTCTTATTTTTAGTACAGATGTTTTACATTCCTTGTCTAATTACTGCTTTACTTTGCAAACAATCCGAATCATTTTATTCATACATTTATAAGTCATAAACCAGATTTTTGTGGCATCACCATTGTTCGTGGAACAATTTATTTAAGAGTCTTTTTTGTCTACGACAATTAGAAGATTCTAAAAATTATTCCTCACGTTTCTGCATATGTACATGAGATCTAAAAAAATGCACTGGTTCTATACTTTTTCAGGGCAGGAGTTCTTGCTGGCCGAATATTTTCAGGAATATTCAACATTGTCTGTCTTTTTTTCACCTTATTTTTTCTGTCTTTTTCAGGGCAGAATTTCTATCTTTTTTTCACCTCAGTTTTCTGTCTTTTTTTCACCTCATTTTTTCTCGTAAAATTTCACAAATATTCAATAACTTTTTATGTACATTTTTATTCTAAAAATGGAACATGCATGATTTGTTTTTTCAACAATCTCATTTCATAATTTTTCATTTTTTTATTTTTATTTAACAATATTTAGACACTCTTACTTTGTTTCATCCTAGATTCAGAAGTTTCATACACGATTCACATGTTTTTATAAACTTGTTTCTGCCAAGAGATATTCATATAATTTTTTCCAGAATATTCTAACAAATTCTATACTTGTTTCAGTAAAGTTTGACACCAAATCCATACATGATAAATCCATACCAGATTCGGAGAGGTTTCATACAATAGATATGTTTTTATATAATTTCAGATTTTTTCCACATCATATTTATGAAACCTTCTTATAAGCAAGTGTCATATAGATGAAACCAAAATTCTAGACATATTCATATACAATATAAATTCATACACACTACTCAAGCAAGTGTCAACAAACTCATTTGATAATTTTTATTTTGATACTATTTATTTAACAATTTTCAGACACTCTTACTTTGTTTCATCCTAGATTTAGAAGTTTCGTACAAGATTCATATGTTTTGCAACAATTTTTTCAACAATAATTTCTTACATAATTATATTTTTCAACAATATTTCATATAATATTTTTTTCAAGAATATTTCTACAAATATCCATACAAGTTTTCAAGATTTTTTTAAGATAATACAAGTTTCATACATTATCAAACCAGAGTGGTTATTCAACGATACATACAAGATTCAAAGTGGTTTCATATAATTTTTTCCAAAGAACATTCATACAATTTCTATACATATTTTACTACAGTTTGACAGAAAATCCATACAAGATCCATCATAATTTCAACGATTCAAGTAAGATTCAGAGCAGTTTATCAAAAAAAACGTAAAGATCCATCATATATTCGTACATCAGATTCACACAATATTCGTACATACAATTCACACAATATTCATACACAATGCATCATTCATATTTATCAAAGGAAATGTAGAGATACATTCAAGATCCATAGAAGTTTTCATGGAATTATAATATACAAGGTAGTATACACCCCGTTTGATACAGAATAAAAAAACTTGTCCGAATAAAAAAGATCCATACACGGGGGCTTATAGCTCCTATGCGACGTCTTTACATGGAATTGGAAGGAAAGCGACATCGTTGAAAAGAATAGTTCGCATGCGACGGTTGTGAGGCAGCTAATATCCCAGGGCCACACGGGCCTTAAAACGGTCGTAAGGACACATTTAACTTTGTTCCAATATTAGGGTTAAGCCAAACCGGTTGGTTGGGACAGCCAGTCAAACCAACCGCTTCCGACCGAGAGCGCGCGTAACACTGACTGTAGCTTCCCCGACGGCGGCGGCGGACCTCACCCATCGTTCTCGGCGCCGGCGGCGGCGGCACGACAATTAATTTAGGCGGCGGCGCTTTCGTTCGACGACGAAGGTGGTGAGTGCCATTTGAAAGCTAATTCCTCTCCCATTCTTCTCAATTCGAGATCTGAGCGTGCCCATTGATGCTAGATTGTGGAGGCGAGGGTGTGCTGAACGGGGCGAGGGGGAACGATATGGAGCATGGAGAGGGGACTTCTAATCGGTATATCCCGTATCTCTGCACTTAATTTCTCTAAGGTTGAGCTCTTTGTTCGCTTCCGCTAGCTCACAGTGCCCGCCAAAAACAGGGGAGACGATGTTGTGCGCCAAACCTTCGAATTTCGCATCAATTTCTTTCCCTCTAGGGCTGTTTTAGTTGATGGCAGCACGCAGATCATTGAGAGAGACACGGTTGTTAAATGGGAGGTGGAATTAGAACATGTTGATCCCCAAGAGCTAATAAACATGGGAGAGGAGGCAGTAAGGAAAATGGTGGAAAAAATTGGGGATAGTGTGGTTTGGGGGCCAGAGCAAGAAGTTTCTTTGTTACGATTTGATGATTGCAAATGTGACTATGTTAGGGTTGAGACAGGGGAACATATAGTTGATGAAATCGATGAGAGAAACGGTTGGACAAGCAAAACTGTTCTGTTTTTAGCAGAGCTCATTGATCTGAAACCTGATTCGAGGGTTGGATATGTGGCCTCGAAGCTGGCTGCTCAGATGGTCGAGGATGATTGGGCTGCACAAAGGCAAGTAATGCCTATACTTACTGAGTTGGAAGTGTTAACAGTGGAGGATGATGATGCTAATGCACAAGGGGAGGCTGCAGATGGTAATGCACAAAGGATTGTAACTGTTGATTGGAATTCAGTTGAGATACATGACCGCACTGATTTGGTCATTGCACCAATAGATGACATTGAAATGGCAAAGCTTTTTGGCATTCCTATAGATGACAGAGACAAGGAGAAGAAGAGGGATGAAGCTGCAAATGATGGTGACAACCATTTAAGAGATGAAGAGGCAGATATAGATCTAGAGTTGTTGGAAAATGCTGCAGTTCATGTAGATGATGCACATGATGATGAGCTAGTAACAGTTTATGACAAAGAGGACCCAGTTATTGAAGTTGGGAGATTGTTTCCAAGCATGGATGAATTCAGGATGTGTTTCAGGACATATGCAGTCAAACGTGAGTTTGCTACCAAGACTATGTGGACTGATAAAAAGAAGTTCTATGCAAAATGCATAGGTTATGATGGTGGTGCCAAGCCTTGCAAGTGGTATATATCTGCTAGACGCCAACCTGATGGAAGGACAATAAGAGTGAATCAAATTCCAAAACCTCATACTTGCATTACAAGTTCTCAAACAGTTACAAAGATGACATCACAATTATGGGTTGCAGAAAAGATCAAGCCCATTTTAGCCACAACACCAAACAGCACTGCAAAGAGACTGAAAATAGACTTGGAAAAGCAGTACCCCATTAAGCTGAATTACACTACAGTGTGGAAGGCAAAGCAAAGGGCAATGAAAGAGCTATATGGTGATTGGGCAAATACCTTTCGAATGCTTTATAACTTCAAAGCAGAAGTAGAGAAGAGGTCACCTGGCAGTGTTGTGGAGATAGATACTGAGGTAACAGCTGATGGGAAAGTCTTCTTCTCTAAATTCTTCATGGCTTTAAATCCTTGCATCGATGGCTTCAAAGCAGGTTGCCATCCATATTTGAGTATAGACTCATCTTTGTTGACTGGAAAGTGGAATGGTCAACTAGCAGCATGCAATGCTTTAGATGGACACAATTGGATGTTCCCTGTAGCTATTGGCATGTTTCAGTCTGAGACAGAGGCATCATGGACATGGTTCATGATGCAGTTGAAAAGATGCATAGGGCCAGTCTCTCCATTGGCAGTGCACACAGATGCATGTAAATGTTTAGAAAATGCAGTGAAGATTGTTTTCCCTCATGCTGAGCAGAGGGAGTGCTTCGGCCATATGTGGATGAATTTGATCAAAAAATTCAGAGGAGATGATTTTGGACGCATGTGGCCAGCAGCAAGATCTTACACCAGGCAGACACATTCATATCACCTTGAGAAGATTAAGGCGGCATGCTCTGAGGAGGATAGGGTCAAGTTTTGTACATGGTTGGAAACCTACCATTCTCTTTTATGGTACAGGTCTGGTTTTAACACTGCCATCAAATGTGATCATATCAACAATAATTTGGCAGAAAGTTTCAACAACAAAGTGAAGGAGTTAAAAGACTTTCCTGTCCATGACATGGTTAACCAGATCAAGATCATGATCATGAGGTTGTGGGAATTGAGAAGAAGGCTTGGTGATGTTCTTCAAGGAGATAAGCTTCCTGATGTTGTGCAGCAGGTGGTCAACAGGAGCAGAAATCTTGCACATTTGCGTGTTGAGAAATCCTCATTGTGGGGTGCTGAAGTCAGAGATACAAAGACTGGCAGGAGGCATGTTGTTGACACTCAATTGCATGAATGCACATGCCTTGAGTGGCAACACACTGGGAAGCCTTGTGAGCATGCCATACTTTTCTTGGCCTCCAAACACAGGCTAAATATGCACCCATATTTGCATGAGTATTATTCTGTAGCAAAATTCAAGGCTGCATATGGAATACCAATTCCAGCACTTACAGATCAGTCTCAGTGGCCTGAAGTGGACATTCAGTTCTCCTTGTGTCCTCCTTTGATGAAAAGAAAGGCTGGCAGGCCCAAGCAGAGTAGATTCAAGGCTTGGTTTGAGAAAGGTGGGAGCAGCAAGAAGGGAAAGAAAGATGAAAAGAAAGATGCCAAGCCAAAAAGGGCCCAAAAAGGTAACAAGAATAGATGCAAACTCTGTGAAGAACTTGGACACCGAGCTGGCTCTACCAAGTGCAGATACACTGCTGAAAAGCCAAAGTATGTTCATCCAAAATCTATCCCATTTCTTGTTGATGATTTTTCTCCCCCAGCTAAATTGCTTGTTTTCAGGAGGAAGCGTGGAGAAAAAGGCCCACCTCTTGTTGTTGACGAATGCTGGCCAGTGAAAAGGGCAAGAATCAATGGCCAAAGAAAGAAGAGAACTAACCAGATCATGTTTGGTGCTGCTGAGGTGCAATCTGAACTTGTTTTGGAGGATGATGTGCAAACTGTTGAGGCTTTAGGGCACACCGTTTCTGATTTGTAAGCTCTGGTGCAAAATGAGGGGCAAAATGAGCCTGTTGTTGAGGCTCTGGTGCAAAATGAGCCTGTTGTTGAGGCTCTGGTGCAAAATGAGCCTGTTGTTGAGGCTCTGGTGCAAACTGACCAAGTTGTTGAGTCTCTGGTGCAAAGTGACCATGTTGTTGAGGCTCTGGTGCAAAGTGACCATGTTGATGAGGCTCTGGATCATGATCATGAGGTTGTTGAGGAGGTGCAGGAGGTGAAGGAGACTCTTGGACGTGCTGTGGGGAGGCCAGATGGTAATGGTAAGAAAAAGAAGAGCATAAACCTATTGTGTGGTGTGAAACTTGTGAAGGAGAAGAAAACGAGGGGTAAGAAGAGCCAAAAGAAATAGACATTTGTTATTGTTGTAAAAATTTGACACTTGTTGTTGTAATAATTTGGCACTTGTTGTTGTAAACATTTGTTATTATAATAATTTGTCTCTTGTTGATAATTTGGACAAAATTCAAATATGATGGTAAATTTGAATTTCAACATATGTAGCTATGTCACTTTTCTATGTTTGTATGAGCTTCCAACGTTTTTCTCATATGTACAATACAACGCATCCTCACCCTGATCCCTTTTGTGAAGTACAACTCACCCTCACCCAAAATGGGGTAGAAATGGGCTCCAAAGCTAGGGTAAACCACCCCATTTCTAAGCAAGTTTTTTTTCGACCATTTCTAAAACCAAGTTAGATATTTTTCCTCAGAACTATGTCACATAACATGACACCATGCGAAGGTTTTGTATTTTTTTGATTTTTTTTGAATTAGTTATGCACATTTGAATGTCTGGTCAAACTTGAAGGGTTTTCATAAATATTCTTAGCTAGGGGCTGAGGCTCGCAAAACTAGCATTGGATCTCTGATGAAATAGCATGTTGTGAACCTAAAAATTATTTTTACAAAAAATCATCAGCATGGAATCATGTACCTGTAGTTCATATCTTACCCACTTCCAGCCGATTCGGCAGGATTTGTCTTTTTCACCAGGGATGGAATAAAAGGTTTGAGATACTCAGGTTGGGAAATTGTATATTCTAGGTGGTCTAGTATTTTTGAAAAATAGGATGTTACCATTTTGAAACTTCAATTTGGTGGTTGCTTCACAAATCCCCCCCTCTTTCGGCACTCAGAAAATAGAAAATGATTTTTCTGTGCGTCGAAAAGGAAAACTTTGTGCTACAACATTGTTAGTCATCCCATTATAGACATGCATGCCAAATATGGGCACATTATCACAAACTATGCCTTGATTCTAGCCATATCATTGGTCATTTGACCCGAAAGCCAGAAAACCTCGGAGGAGATAGGTCATTTTGTGAAGGGTTTTTTGAAATATGATCAATAGACCAAGTTTGATATTTTTCCTCACAACTATGTGACATAACATGACACCATGCGAAGGTTTTGTATTTTTTTGATTTTTTTTGAATTAGTTATGCACATTTGAATGTTTGGTCAAACTTGTGAAACCCCGTTGACTGCATCCTAAACCCCGCTAACCCTAAGGCCGAATGAGGACCGTAGATCTAACCCTAGCGCGACACTGTGGCCGTCCGATCGCGTCTTCTAGAAGGATTCCGCGGGTGGCTCTGGGCGATCCGTGGAAGGGCTTGTTCTGCAACCTGATTGGTTGGCGTCTCTTAGAAGGATTTCGTGGCTAGCTCTTGGCGATCCGTGGGATGGATGATTCTGGAATCTGATTGGCTTCATCGTTTTTACGTGCAACAGCGTGGCATGCGAGCATGGCATGCGAGGGCGCTGGGCGGGGCGGGCTGCACCATGCGGGCATGCAGCTGCCCCTAGCGTCGCAGTCTAGCTATTTTACGTCCAACAGCGCTGCAGCGTATTTACTCCCTCCGTCGCATTAAATAAGTTTACGTGTAACAACTTTCTCCAATCAAACTTACTCCCCTCAGGTTCATTGTAATAAATGAGACTTTGCATGATACCACATCTATGTTATTTTGGCTTGTGGATAGCCTTAGGCTGGTCATAGTGCTAAGTAACTAAGACTAGTAACTTGCACATGTTACTAGTTGATGTTACTACCTTCATAGTGGGTGATAATATATGTATGGTGTCATGCAAGAGCTAATTAATTAGGTTGTAGACTCATATGATCTTGGTATGTGTGATGTTATGGTAACTAGCTAAGTTACTACCTCTCTCTCTTTCTTCATTAATTGTCATGCCATGTCACCAATTTGCCTAATTGGCATTGCATGTACATGCATGTTACTACCTAAGTTACTCCCACTATGACTAGTCTTATGGACTACTTTTTGGCTTGTGGATAGCCTTATGGACTACATAGTGGATGCCCAAGTGCATTGGAAAGGTAGAAGTACATTTTTTGTGGACAAATTTTGAAGCCAAACGTACACTTATTTGTGGACAGAGGGAGTATGCATGTCACTATGACCAGCAGAAAAAATATCAAAATCTAAAATATGTAATAAATATAACGTACAGCGTTGGCACACTCGAGACCGTTGGACCGAGCGTGGCATGCGAGGGCGCTGGGCGGGGTGGGCTGCACCATGCATGCAGCATGCAGGGTCGGGGGCGGCGGTGCAGGGGTTACAGTACGTCGCATCCTAGCTATTTTTTTTCTCTCTTTCGCATTGATCACGCCCGCTTCCCACACGCAACGCAGCGCACGCGTCTCGTCTCGGCGTCTGGGCGGGCTGCACCATGCATGCAACAGCTGTCCCTAGCGTCGCAGTCTAGCTATTTTACGTGCAACAGCGCTGCCCCATTAAATAAGTGTACGTCGAACAACTTTCTTCAGTCAAATTTACTTCCATCTGGTTCATGCGCCATACAAAAAGTCAATATTACTCCCACCGATTTTTCTTGCGTGTGTAAAAACGAACGAGTACCTTGGTACTAGATTCCTGCATTTATTACCGAAGTAAATCAAGGCCAAATTATATTTTCCCTTTTATTTTTCACTGCCAATGAACAACTACCTTGGACGTTTTTTTCTCTTTTTCGCATTAATGCACATGCATGCATGCAGGGGCGAGGGCGTCGCATCCTAGCTATTTTTTTCTCTCTTTCGCATTGATCACGCCCGCTGCCCCGCTTCCCGTCTCTTTCGCATTGATCATGCATGCAGGGGAAACGCAGCGCATGCGTCTCGTCTCGGCGTCTGCGTCAACGCGACGCTGGATTTCCACGCCGCCCTTCACGCTCCGCCCTCAATAAATAGGCAAAACGCCTTTGCCTCCTCATCTCATCTTGCCCCTCATCTCTTCAACCTCGAGCCCGTCCCTTTGCCTCCTCCCAGCCGCCCCCAAACACTCCGACCATGGCGACCTCCCCCTTCCGCCTCCCTTCCGACACCGAACTCAGCGACGAGGACAACCACCCGGACCACAAGCAGTGGTGGGAGCAGCCCACGCGCCGCCCCAAGCGTGGCAAGAAGGAGAAGTCCCCGCCCTGCCCCTGGGGAGACCAGGGCCCCATCGTCCACAACCCCGTCCCCAACCTCCCCGGCGGCGACGACCTCCCCTCCGAAGCCTACTGGGCTAAGGCGGCGAAGGAGGAGGCAAGGCAGGAGGCTCGCATCGCCAGGTGGGAGGAGAAGGAGGCCCAGCGCGCCTTGAAGAAAAGGCGCAGACGGCAGGAGGAGGAGCAACGGGAGGCCAATGGCCGGGCCTTCTGGGAGGAGCAACGGAAGCGGGACCAGCGGGAGAGGCTGGCGGCGTGGAATGCGGCTGCACCGGCACCGCCTCCACCGCCGATGGAGTAGGGGGTTAGGGTTTAGGGGCTAGCCCAGGGTTTAGGCGGGGCGCCTATTCCGCCCCTTCTATATTATTGTACCTTTTTATTTTTATTGTAATGTTATCGATCCCCCCTATCTAATATAAGTAATGTTATCTGTGTTTTATTGTAATATTATTGCGCCTATTCCATCCCTTGTTTCATTGTAATCTGTGTTTTATTGTATTATCATTTGTCAAAACACCCAAAACAACAAGTGTATAAAACAAAAGACACAAAACCAAGTTCATATAATACTCGTGCAATATTTATATATTTACAAGTGTATAAAACAAAAGACACAAAAACAAGTTCATATAATACTCGTGCAATATTTATATATTTACAAGTGTATAAAACAAAAGACACAAAAACAAGTTCATACAACACATGGTTCATTTTTAAATAAGACATTTATATATTTACATAAGTTAAAGGAGCGCCCAAGTTATGTTAGTTAAATGGATGTCCTTGGACTTCATTTATATATTTATTTTTGCAAAAAAAAAGATTGCAACCTGAGCACGAGTATCTGCAGATCCACACGTTCCTATTTAGATTGTAACGTGAGTACCATTTTTTTTTGCCCAATCAACATATAGTTACTATTGGGCCTGGATACGTCCATTTTGGCATGGCTAAGTTATATTTGGGCCTGGCCTTTTTCAATCCTCGTCAATTGTTTTTTTACTTTTCAACCCCTCCCCCTCCCCTACACACGGGCGCCCCCTGCACACTGATAAAAGGAACACTGACGAAACTGACGAAACTGAAGAAACACTGATTTCGAAAACAGAGCAGCTCAAAATTAGCCCGAATTTGTGTTGCATTTTATTCAAGCCAAAGACATAGACCATTACATCCATTACAAAGCATCACTCGAACACTGACTGCGCTGTCTAATGACTAACGATGAGGAGATAAACTAATCCGAGAGAAATTACACAAAAATAAAAAAAAACGGCCATCAGATTGTCCTGCTTCTTCAATTCGATGATTTGCCTTAGCTGCTTGTTCATCTTCTTTAGCTCGGCCTTCACTTCCGCATCCACCGTAGTACCAGCGGAAATGGGGTTGCCACATCCCAATTGCTCCACCACGGACGGGTTTTCGAGCTCCCGGGATGCTACCTCCACCCCAATTCGCTCGATGTACTCATCAAGCCACTCAAAATGCCCACATTTTGGCAGTTTCTGAAATCGCAGAGATGAACCCTAAATCCCAAATTCGATGAAATGCATGAAATTTCGAAAGAAAAGCGAGAAATTGGCGCTCGGAACACTCAGATCTCACCTTTCCCGGCTCGGGCTTGCTCTCACACTTCACAAATTCCCGACCAATGTTGCCGTTCTTGTCGGTGGATGTGACAAGCCGCTTCAGGGGCGCGGTACGGGGGCAATCGGGGCACCTCCTCATCGGCACCGCCCCATACCGAGGCCATGAGCGGTGGGAGGAAGCAGAGCTCGACATCCCTCGCCGGCGTTGCCGCACTTGCTCGCCGGAGAAGAAAACAGAAGGGGATGAGATGCTGGAACGGTGGCGGGAGTGCTCGGGTGCGGGGACGGATCGGGGCCAACGGCTCTCTTCAACCACAGGGTGGGTCCCACGATATGAGGTGGACATCAAGTGAGTTCCGTCGTGACGTGGAGAGGCTGTGGGTCCTACTGTGCTCAGCTGATTTGAACTCGTTCACGGTCTCGTGGGGTTAAGTGGAAGTGTCGCACGGGAGCTATTTGCCGCTTCAGAAGTGTCGCGTGCGAGCTATTCTTTTCAACGATGTCGTGTTCCTTCCAATTCCATGTAAAGACGTCGCATAGGAGCTATAAGCCCCATACACGGAGGAGGCCATGGTGCAGCAGCAGCGTGTAGTCTTGTATAATTAGGTAAGAAGGCGGTTTCACGAGAGACAATGTGTTATCCTCTCTTGGTAGGTGGACGGTAGATTAGTTTTAGACTTTTTTATGGACTAAAGTATAAACTTACTAGCATCTTTGACAATAATTTTTTTGTCCGAATCCAGAAGTAACCGATGGATATGATAAGCATGAAACGCGAACACCCCGTGTGGGATCGCTGCACTCGCTTCAGCTGGGACTGGGAGCGTGAGCAGGGGAACCCTTCGTGGAAACGGAGAAAACAAGCAGGGAGGCCGTGTGCACGATCAGCATGCAGCCAGCAGCCGTGTCCAGAAGATGTAACTGCTCGTTGGATACTGACAAGCAATCCAGTTTAACGGGGTTCAGAAACCGGAGTCCAAGAGGAGTGGATAGAGCTGGATCGGCCGGGCCCATGCGTTTTGCCGCTCTAGCGAATTCTCTTCCGTACCAACAGTGGTTCTAGCGCTTATGCGTTGATCGCCGTACGTACGCCCGGCGCTGTGCTGACTGGTTTTTGTCGCCAAACTGCGGTGACTGGTGAGCCATAGATAAGGTGCTAATTAAGAAGTGTGACGCACGCCATAACTATACGGCTACTGATTGCAGCCATATATTGTTGACGAATTCAGGAAGAGTCTCGTATCTGGTCAAGATGGTGTAGATGATTTTCGAATTGTTAGATTCATGTGTGTTAAATATAATAGATGTTAACACTAGAGGAAAAAGAGCCATCCGTTCGCGACCCCTCGGAGCATTAGTCCCGGTTGTTAAATATAATAGATGTTAACACTAGAGGAAAAAGGGCCATCCGTTCGCGACCCCTCGGAGCATTAGTCCCGGTTGCGCCACCAACCGGGACTAATGCTGGCACGCGTCCCGGTTGGAGCGGGCACGGGGCCAGGGGGCATGGGTCCCGGTTGGTAAGGGGGCATGCGTCCCGGTTGGAGCCACCAACCGGGACTAAAGGTTTGGCCACAGCCACGTGGCGTGGCACGCACCTTTAGTCCCGGTTTCTGGCTTCAACCGGGACTAAAGACCCCTTGCCCTCTATAAATGCAACGCCCTAGCCCCCTCTGCCTCCACTCTGTTTTTTCGAATGGTGTAAGGTGTGAGGGTGTGTGCTAGTTTTTTTTCATGCATGCATTGAAGGTGTTTGTTGAAATGTTTGAGTGAAAAATCCCGTTGAATTTCTCATAGAACAAAAATATAGAAGGTGTCCGAGACGCACTTGAGCTTTCTCCTCTTTATTTCCCTCGATCGAGGTTAGCAATCTTATCTTTTCTAGGTCATTGATACAATTCATGTGTCGGTGTGAATTGGTTATTTCACTATTTATGATGTCCTGTTTTTTGATAAACTTACTTATATGATGCAGATGAACGGTCGGGAATGGATGTACGGTGACCGACGGGTAGCCGGGTATATCAAAGGCGTGGATAAATTTATCGATGTGGCTACGGCAAACAAAGAGAATGGATTTATACGTTGTCCATGTGTTCAATGTCGGAACAACAAGGAGTACTCTTCCTCGAAAATCATTCGCGGCCACCTGATTATGAAAGGTTTCATGCCCAACTATAATTGCTGGACCAAGCACGGGGAAAGAGGGGTTATGATGGAAGATGGTGAAGAAGAAGATGATGATAACAACTATCATCATATGTTTCCTGAATACAGTGATACTGCAATGGAAGACAATGGAGAGGAAAAAGGTGAAGAACGGGCATCAGATGAGCCGGCTGATGAACTTGGTAGGGTCATTTCTGATGCAAAGCGAGACTGTGAAACAGAAAATGAGAAGTTGAAGTTAGAGGGCATGTTAGAAGATCACAAGAAATTGTTGTACCCAAATTGTGAAGATGGCAGCACAAAGCTCGGTACCACACTGGAATTGTTGCGATGGAAGGCAGAATGTGGTCTAACTGACTCCTCATTTGAAAAGATGCTGAAAATAATGAAGCCGAAGTTTCCAAAACATAACGAACTTCCCGAGAGTACCTACGAAGCAAAGAAGACTCTCTGTCCTCTGGGATTAGATGTGCAAAAGATACATGCATGCATTAATGACTGCATCCTCTACCGCGGTAAGGAGTATGAGAATTTAGATAAATGCCCGGTATGCAACGCGTTGCGGTATAAGATCAGACGAGATGACCCTGGTGATGTTGAGGAAGAGCCCCTCCGGAAGAGGGTTCCTGCTAAGGTTATGTGGTATGCTCCTATAATACCAAGGTTGAAACGCATGTTCAGAAACAAAGAGCATGCCAGGTTGTTGCGATGGCACAAAGAAGACCGTAAGAAAGACGGGGAGTTGAGACACCCTGCTGATGGGTCACAGTGGAGAAAAATCGAGAGAGACTTTCCAGACTTTGCAGGTGACGCAAGGAACTTATGATTTGGTCTAAGTACGGATGGCATGAATCCTTTTGGGGAGCAGAGCTGCAGTCACAGCACCTGGCCCGTGACTCTATGTATCTACAACCTGCCTCCTTGGTTGTGCATGAAGCATAAGTTCATTATGATGCCAGTGCTCATCCAAGGCCCGAAGCAACCGGGCAACGACATTGATGTGTACCTTAGGCCATTAGTTGAAGAACTCTTACAGTTGTGGGGCAAACCAGGTGTACGTGCGTGGGATGAGAACAAACAGGAGCCATTTAATCTACGAGGGTTGTTATTCGTAACCATCAATGATTGGCCTGCTCTTAGTAACCTTTCAGGACAGACAAACAAAGGATATAAGGCATGCACCCACTGTTTAGATAAGACCGAAGGTACATATTTGCATAAATGCAAGAAGGTTGTGTACCTAGAGAATCGACGATTTCTTCCGACCAATCATCCCGTAAGAAAGAAAGGCAAGCATTTCAAAGGTGAGGCAGATCACCGGAAGAAGCCTGAACTCCCTGCTGGTGATGATGTATTTGGTATGGTCAAGGACATAGAAGTAATCTTTGGAAAGGGTCCCGGCGGTCAATCAGTTCCGAACAACGTCGCTACAGGACACGCACCCATGTGGAAGAAGAAATCTATATTTTGGGAGCTGCCATATTGGAAAGTCCTGCGTGTCCGCTCTTCAATCGACGTGATGCACGTGACGAAGAATCTCTGCGTGAACCTGCTAGGATTCCTAGGCGTGTATGGGAAGACAAAAGATACACCTGAAGCACGGGAGGACCAACAAATTATGAAAGACCCAAAGAACATGCATACAGATAACAAGACGGATAAAGGGCGTCACTTAAGTCGTGCCAGCTATGCTCTTACCAAAGCAGAGAAGGAAATCTTTTTTGAAGTCCTTTACAGTATCAAGGTGTCGTCGGGCTTCTCATCTAATATAAAGGGGATAATAAATATGGCAGAGAAAAAGTTCCAAAACCTGAAGTCTCATGACTGTCACGTGATTATGACGCAGTTGCTTCCGATTGCATTGAGGGGGCTTCTACCGGAAAATGTTCGAGTACCCATTGTGAAGCTGTATGCATTCCTCAATGCAATATCTCAGAAGTTAATCAATCCAGATATTCTGCCAAGGTTACAGAAGGATGTGGTACAATGTCTTGTTAGTTTTGAATTGGTGTTCCCACCATCCTTCTTCAATATTATGACGCATCTCCTGGTTCATCTAGTGGAAGAGATTGCCATTCTCGGTCCGGTATTTCTGCACAATATGTTCCCCTTTGAGAGGTTCATGGGAGTCTTAAAGAAATATGTTCATAACCGTGCTAGACCAGAAGGAAGCATCTCCAAGGGATATGGAACAGAGGAGGTCATTGAGTTTTGTGTTGACTTTATTCCTGACCTTAAGCCGATTGGTGTTTCTGACTCGCGGCATGAGGGAAGACTAAGTGGAAAAGGCACGCTGGGAAAGAAAGCAATGATATGTAGGGACGGGGATTCTTTCACTAAAGCACACTACACAGTTCTACATAATTCCACCTTGGCAGCTCCGTATATCGAGGAACACAAGAATATTGTACGCTCCAAAAACCCGGGGAAGCCTGAATCATGGATTACAGATGAACACATGAAGTCTTTCGGTGGTTGGATGCGGACACATCTCTTGAATGACACCACTGTTGGAGATCAGCTATACTTGTTGGCCGCGTCACCATCTTCTACTGTATTGAATTTCCAAGGGTACGAAATAAATGGGAATACATTCTACACGATCGCCCAAGATAAAAAGAGAACCAACCAAAATAGTGGTGTCCGCTTTGATGCAATAGACGAGAATGGACAAAAGGACACATATTATGGTTACATAGAGGAGATATGGGAACTAGACTATGGAGTCTCTTTTAAGGTCCCTTTGTTTCGCTGCAAATGGGTCAACCTGAATGGGGAAGGGGTAAAGATAGACCAGTTGTACGGAATGACAACAGTGGATCTCAACAATCTTGGTTATAGAGATGAACCATTCGTCCTAGCCAATGATGTGTCTCAGTTTTTCTATGTGAAGGACATGTCCTCCAGACCGAAAAAAAGAAAAAATATGCAAACGAATACATCATATGATGAGCCAAAGCGTCACATAGTTCTTTCAGGGAAAAGAAACATCGTGGGAATCGAGGACAAGACAGACATGTCAGAAGATTATAATAAGTTTGATGAAATTCCGCCCTTCACAGTGAAAACTGACCCAAGCATTCCGTTAAGTAAAGAAGATGCTCCATGGTTACGTCTGAAGCGGTCATAAGGAATGACATATGCCAAGAAGTTCATGCTCATATTATGTAACTCTAGTTCATGTCTTTCGCGGTTTGTGGCTTGACCGAAGGATATCTTTCGCGGTTTGTGGCCTTTAGTCCCGGTTTTGTAGTCTCAGTTTTTAATATTAATAAATGTCTTGAGTGTTAGTCCCATTTTGTGGCTGGACCGGGAGTGCCTCTATGACCAGTTTCTTGGAGATGCCGGAGAACTGGGCTCCGTCGGCATCTCCCTGAAACTGGTCGTAGTGGTGTCCCTGCTCTCGAAAACCATCTTGCAGCTTGTAACTTCACTAACTAGATCAATACGCCTCGGAGCTAACTAATTTCACATATTAGGGAGTGCCTCTATGACCAGTTTCTCGGAGATGCCAGAGGACTGGGCTCCGTCGGCATCTCCCTGAAACTGGCTGTAGTGGTGTCCCTGCTCTCGAAAACCATCTTGCAGCTTGTAACTTCACTAACTAGATCAATACGCCTCGGAGCTAACTAATTTCACATATTAGGGAGTGCCTCTATGACCAGTTTCTCGGAGATGCCGGAGGACTGGGCTCCGTCGGCATCTCCCTGAAACTGGCCGCAGTGGTGTCCCTGCTCTCGAAAACCATCTTGCAGCTTGTAACTTCACTAACTAGATCAATACGCCTCGGAGCTAACTAATTTCACATATTAGGGAGTGCCTCTATGACCAGTTTCTCGGAGATGCCGGAGGACTGGGCTCCGTCGGCATCTCCCTGAAACTGGCCGTAGTGGTGTCCCTGCTCTCTAAAACCATCTTGGAGATGCCTCAAACTGGCCGGAGGACTGGACTCACAAGGATGCATATTTATAGTACAAGCAGCTCAGCATAATGTCGACACTCACGACATAATGTCGACACTCACCCCTATTATTAGTGCTGACTCATCTTTAGTCCCGGTTGGTGTCTCCAACCGGGACTAAAGGTTCATCTTTAGTCCCGGTTGGTGACACCATCCGGGACAAGGTACAAGCCGCACGACATAATGTCGACACTCACCCCTATTATTAGTGTTGTCTGGCCCACTCTGCCGCAATCCCTTCAGTCGCGGTTGGTTTCTCCCTAAATATAGAGGGAAAGGGAGGGAAAACTTGGCGTGAAGCTTTGGGAAATGGCGGGAAATATCTTTAGTCCCGGTTAGTGACTACATCCGGGACTAAAAGCTCTAGTAGAAAGGAAAGGGCGGGAAAACTTGGCGGGAAGAGGTGGGAAATGGCGGAAAATATTTTTAGTCCCGGTTTGTGACTACATCCGGGACTAAATGTGTGCCGAACAATGATCATGTTTCGAAAAAACCTTCACAAAATGACCTATGATGTTCGAGGTTTCATGGCTTTCGGTATAGTTTGTGATGTTGTGCCCATATTATGCATGTGTGTGGACATTGGTATGGAGAACAATGTTGCAGGAGGAAGTTTTCCTTTTTGTCGCACGAAAAAGCCCTTTTCCATTTTCCGAGCGCAAAAAACGGGTCGTTTTGTGAAGTAACCACCAAAATGCCGTTTCAGAATGCTACCGTCCTATTTTCCTAAAATACTAGACCACCTTACATGGACTATATCCCAACCGGTACATCTCAAACTTTTTCGTCCATCCCGGGTAAAAAGGACAAATGTCTGCCGAATCGGCAGGAAGTGGGTCCGGTTTGTACTACAGGTACATGATCTACCGCCCGTGATTTTTTGAAAAAATCATTTTTAGACTCGCAATATGTGGTTTCTTCAGAGATCCAATGCAAGTTCTAACAATGCCCGTCCCCTATCTTCATGCACACCGGTTCGACCATAGTTAGAAATTCAGATAATTCAAAACGGGCATAATAAATTCAAAAAAAATCCGAACAATGAAAATCCTTCGCGTGGTGTCATATTATGTTACATAGTTGAAAGGAAAAATACCAGACTTGGTATATTGATCATGTTTCGAAAAAACCTTCACAAAATGACCTATCATGTTCAAGGTTTCATGGCTTTCGGTCCAAATGACCGATGTTATGTGCTGAATCACGGCATAGTTTGTGATGTTGTGCCCATATTATGCATGTGTGTGGACATTGGTATGGAGAACAATGTTGCAGGAGGAAGTTTTCCTTTTTGTCGCACGGAAAATCCCTTTTCCATTTTCCGAGCGCAAAAAACGGGTCGTTTTGTGAAGTAACCACCAAAATGCCGTTTCAGAATGCTACCGTCCTATTTTCCTAAAATACTAGACCACCTTACATGGACTATATCCCAACCGGTACATCTCAAACTTTTTCGTCCATCCCGGGTAAAAAGGACAAATGTCTGCCGAATCGGCAGGAAGTGGGTCCGGTTTGTACTACAGGTACATGATCTACCGCCCGTGATTTTTTGAAAAAATCATTTTTAGACTCGCAATATGTGGTTTCTTCAGAGATCCAATGCAAGTTCTAACAATGCCCGTCCCCTATCTTCATGCACACCGGTTCGACCATAGTTAGAAATTCAGATAATTCAAAACGGGCATAATAAATTCAAAAAAAATCCGAACAATGAAAATCCTTCGCGTGGTGTCATATTATGTTACATAGTTGAAAGGAAAAATACCAGACTTGGTATATTGATCATGTTTCGAAAAAACCTTCACAAAATGACCTATCATGTTCAAGGTTTCATGGCTTTCGGTCCAAATGACCGATGTTATGTGCTGAATCACGGCATAGTTTGTGATGTTGTGCCCATATTATGCATGTGTGTGGACATTGGTATGGAGAACAATGTTGCAGGAGGAAGTTTTCCTTTTTGTCGCACGGAAAATCCCTTTTCCATTTTCCGAGCGCAAAAAACGGGTCGTTTTGTGAAGTAACCACCAAAATGCCGTTTCAGAATGCTACCGTCCTATTTTCCTAAAATACTAGACCACCTTACATGGACTATATCCCAACCGGTACATCTCAAACCTTTTCTTCCATCCCGGGTAAAAAGGACAAATGTCTGCCGAATCGGTAGGAAGTGGGTCCGGTTTGTACTACAGGTACATGATCTACCGCCCGTGATTTTTTAAAAAAATCATTTTTAGACTCGCAATATGTGGTTTCTTCAGAGATCCAATGCAAGTTCTAACAATGCCCGTCCCCTATCTTCATGCACACCGGTTCGACAATAGTTAGAAATTCAGATAATTCAAAACGGGCATAATAAATTCAAAAAAAATCCGAACAATGAAAATCCTTCGCGTGGTGTCATATTATGTTACATAGTTGAAAGGAAAAATACCATACTTGGTATATTGATCATGTTTCGAAAAAACCTTCACAAAATGACCTATCATGTTCAAGGTTTCATGGCTTTCGGTCCAAATGACCGATGTTATGTGCTGAATCACGGCATAGTTTGTGATGTTGTGCCCATATTATGCATGTGTGTGGACATTGGTATGGAGAACAATGTTGCAGGAGGAAGTTTTCCTTTTTGTCGCACGGAAAAGCCCTTTTCCATTTTCCGAGCGCAAAAAACGGGTCGTTTTGTGAAGTAACCACCAAAATGCCGTTTCAGAATGCTACCGTCCTATTTTCCTAAAATACTAGACCACCTTACATGGACTATATCGCAACCGGTACATCTCAAACCTTTTCGTCCATCCCGGGTAAAAAGGACAAATGTCTGCCGAATCGGTAGGAAGTGGGTCCGGTTTGTACTACAGGTACATGATCTACCGCCCGTGATTTTTTGAAAAAATCATTTTTAGACTCGCAATATGTGGTTTCTTCAGAGATCCAATGCAAGTTCTAACAATGCCCGTCCCCTATCTTCATGCACACCGGTTCAACCATAGTTAGAAATTCAGATAATTCAAAACGGGCATAATAAATTCAAAAAAAATCCGAACAATGAAAATCCTTCGCGTGGTGTCATATTATGTTACATAGTTGAAAGG
Source organism: Avena sativa (assembly GCA_916181665.1). NCBI lineage: Eukaryota > Viridiplantae > Streptophyta > Magnoliopsida > Poales > Poaceae > Avena > Avena sativa. The sequence goes on along the minus strand of OV702285.1, from coordinate 141,209,774 downwards.
AAAAATACCAGACTTGGTATATTGATCATGTTTCAAAAAAACCTTCACAAAATGACCTATCATGTTCAAGGTTTCATGGCTTTCGGTCCAAATGACCGATGTTATGTGCTGAATCACGGCATAGTTTGTGATGTTGTGCCCATATTATGCATGTGTGTGGACATTGGTATGGAGAACAATGTTGCAGGAGGAAGTTTTCCTTTTTGTCGCACGGAAAAGCCCTTTTCCATTTTCCGAGCGCAAAAAACGGGTCGTTTTGTGAAGTAACCACCAAAATGCCGTTTCAGAATGCTACCGTCCTATTTTCCTAAAATACTAGACCACCTTACATGGACTATATCCCAACCGGTACATCTCAAACCTTTTCGTCCATCCCGGGTAAAAAGGACAAATGTCTGCCGAATCGGTAGGAAGTGGGTCCGGTTTGTACTACAGGTACATGATCTACCGCCCGTGATTTTTTAAAAAAATCATTTTTAGACTCGCAATATGTGGTTTCTTCAGAGATCCAATGCAAGTTCTAACAATGCCCGTCCCCTATCTTCATGCACACCGGTTCGACCATAGTTAGAAATTCAGATAATTCAAAACGGGCATAATAAATTCAAAAAAAATCCGAACAATGAAAATCCTTCGCGTGGTGTCATATTATGTTACATAGTTGAAAGGAAAAATACCAGACTTGGTATATTGATCATGTTTCGAAAAAACCTTCACAAAATGACCTATCATGTTCAAGGTTTCATGGCTTTCGGTCCAAATGACCGATGTTATGTGCTGAATCACGGCATAGTTTGTGATGTTGTGCCCATATTATGCATGTGTGTGGACATTGGTATGGAGAACAATGTTGCAGGAGGAAGTTTTCCTTTTTGTTGCACGGAAAAGCCCTTTTCCATTTTCCGAGCGCAAAAAACGGGTCGTTTTGTGAAGTAACCACCAAAATGCCGTTTCAGAATGCTACCGTCCTATTTTCCTAAAATACTAGACCACCTTACATGGACTATATCCCAACCGGTACATCTCAAACCTTTTCGTCCATCCCGGGTAAAAAGGACAAATGTCTGCCGAATCGGTAGGAAGTGGGTCCGGTTTGTACTACAGGTACATGATCTACCACCCGTGATTTTTTGAAAAAATCATTTTTAGACTCGCAATATGTGGTTTCTTCAGAGATCCAATGCAAGTTCTAACCATGCCCGTCCCCTATCTTCATGCACACCGGTTCGACCATAGTTAGAAATTCAGATAATTCAAAACGGGCATAATAAATTCAAAAAAAATCCGAACAATGAAAGTCCTTCGCGTGGTGTCATATTATGTTACATAGTTGAAAGGAAAAATACCAGACTTGGTATATTGATCATGTTTCGAAAAAACCTTCACAAAATGACCTATCATGTTCAAGGTTTCATGGCTTTCGGTCCAAATGACCGATGTTATGTGCTGAATCACGGCATAGTTTGTGATGTTGTGCCCATATTATGCATGTGTGTGGACATTGGTATGGAGAACAATGTTGCAGGAGGAAGTTTTCCTTTTTGTCGCACGGAAAAGCCCTTTTCCATTTTCCGAGCGCAAAAAACGGGTCGTTTTGTGAAGTAACCACCAAAATGCCGTTTTAGAATGCTACCGTCCTATTTTCCTAAAATACTAGACCACCTTACATGGACTATATCCCAACCGGTACATCTCAAACCTTTTCGTCCATCCCGGGTAAAAAGGACAAATGTCTGCCGAATCGGCAGGAAGTGGGTCCGGTTTGTACTACAGGTACATGATCTACCGCCCGTGATTTTTTGAAAAAATCATTTTTAGACTCGCAATATGTGGTTTCTTCAGAGATCCAATGCAAGTTCTAACAATGCCCGTCCCCTATCTTCATGCACACCGGTTCGACCATAGTTAGAAATTCAGATAATTCAAAACGGGCATAATAAATTCAAAAAAAATCCGAACAATGAAAATCCTTTGCGTGGTGTCATATTATGTTACATAGTTGAAAGGAAAAATACCAGACTTGGTATATTGATCATGTTTCGAAAAAACCTTCACAAAATGACCTATCATGTTCAAGGTTTCATGGCTTTCGGTCCAAATGACCGATGTTATGTGCTGAATCACGGCATAGTTTGTGATGTTGTGCCCATATTATGCATGTGTGTGGACATTGGTATGGAGAACAATGTTGCAGGAGGAAGTTTTCCTTTTTGTCGCACGGAAAAGCCCTTTTCCATTTTCCGAGCGCAAAAAACGGGTCGTTTTGTGAAGTAACCACCAAAATGCCGTTTCAGAATGCTACCGTCCTATTTTCCTAAAATACTAGACCACCTTACATGGACTATATCCCAACCGGTACATCTCAAACCTTTTCGTCCATCCCGGGTAAAAAGGACAAATGTCTGCCGAATCGGTAGGAAGTGGGTCCGGTTTGTACTACAGGTACATGATCTACCGCCCGTGATTTTTTGAAAAAATCATTTTTAGGCTCGCAATATGTGGTTTCTTCAGAGATCCAATGCAAGTTCTAACAATGCCCGTCCCCTATCTTCATGCACACCGGTTCGACCATAGTTAGAAATTCAGATAATTCAAAACGGGCATAATAAATTCAAAAAAAATCCGAACAATGAAAATCCTTCGCGTGGTGTCATATTATGTTACATAGTTGAAAGTAAAAATACCAGACTTGGTATATTGATCATGTTTCGAAAAAACCTTCACAAAATGACCTATCATGTTCAAGGTTTCATGGCTTTCGGTCCAAATGACCGATGTTATGTGCTGAATCACGGCATAGTTTGTGATGTTGTGCCCATATTATGCATGTGTGTGGACATTGGTATGGAGAACAATGTTGCAGGAGGAAGTTTTCCTTTTTGTCGCACGGAAAAGCCCTTTTCCATTTTCCGAGCGCAAAAAACGGGTCGTTTTGTGAAGTAACCACCAAAATGCCGTTTCAGAATGCTACCGTCCTATTTTCCTAAAATACTAGACCACCTTACATGGACTATATCCCAACCGGTACATCTCAAACCTTTTCGTCCATCCCGGGTAAAAAGGACAAATGTCTGCCGAATCGGCAGGAAGTGGGTCCGGTTTGTACTACAGGTACATGATCTACCGCCCGTGATTTTTTGAAAAAATCATTTTTAGACTCGCAATATGTGGTTTCTTCAGAGATCCAATGCAAGTTCTAACAATGCCCGTCCCCTATCTTCATGCACACCGGTTCGACCATAGTTAGAAATTCAGATAATTCAAAACGGGCATAATAAATTCAAAAAAATCCGAACAATGAAAATCCTTCGCGTGGTGTCATATTATGTTACATAGTTGAAAGGAAAAATACCAGACTTGGTATATTGATCATGTTTCGAAAAAACCTTCACAAAATGACCTATCATGTTCAAGGTTTCATGGCTTTCGGTCCAAATGACCGATGTTATGTGCTGAATCACGGCATAGTTTGTGATGTTGTGCCCATATTATGCATGTGTGTGGACATTGGTATGGAGAACAATGTTGCAGGAGGAAGTTTTCCTTTTTGTCGCACGGAAAAGCCCTTTTCCATTTTCCGAGCGCAAAAAACAGGTCGTTTTGTGAAGTAACCACCAAAATGCCGTTTCAGAATGCTACCGTCCTATTTTCCTAAAATACTAGACCACCTTACATGGACTATATCCCAACCGGTATATCTCAAACCTTTTCGTCCATCCCGGGTAAAAAGGACAAATGTCTGCCGAATCGGTAGGAAGTGGGTCCGGTTTGTACTACAGGTACATGATCTACTGCCCGTGATTTTTTGAAAAAATCATTTTTAGACTCGCAATATGTGGTTTCTTCAGAGATCCAATGCAAGTTCTAACAATGACCGTCCCCTATCTTCATGCACACCGGTTCGACCATAGTTAGAAATTCAGATAATTCAAAACGGGCATAATAAATTCAAAAAAAATCCGAACAATGAAAATCCTTCGCGTGGTGTCATATTATGTTACATAGTTGAAAGAAAAAATACCAGACTTGGTATATTGATCATGTTTCGAAAAAACCTTCACAAAATGACCTATCATGTTCAAGGTTTCATGGCTTTCGGTCCAAATGACCGATGTTATGTGCTGAATCACGGCATAGTTTGTGATGTTGTGCCCATATTATGCATGTGTGTGGACATTGGTATGGAGAACAATGTTGCAGGAGGAAGTTTTCCTTTTTGTCGCACGGAAAAGCCCTTTTCCATTTTCCGAGCGCAAAAAACGGGTCGTTTTGTGAAGTAACCACCAAAATGCCGTTTCAGAATGCTACCGTCCTATTTTCCTAAAATACTAGACCACCTTACATGGACTATATCCCAACCGGTATATCTCAAACCTTTTCGTCCATCCCGGGTAAAAAGGACAAATGTCTGCCGAATCGGCAGGAAGTGGGTCCGGTTTGTACTACAGGTACATGATCTACCGTCCGTGATTTTTTGAAAAAATCATTTTTAGACTCGCAATATGTGGTTTCTTCAGAGATCCAATGCAAGTTCTAACAATGCCCGTCCCCTATCTTCATGCACACCGGTTCGACCATAGTTAGAAATTCAGATAATTCAAAACGGGCATAATAAATTCAAAAAAAATCCGAACAATGAAAATCCTTCGCGTGGTGTCATATTATGTTACATAGTTGAAAGGAAAAATACCAGACTTGGTATATTGATCATGTTTCGAAAAAACCTTCACAAAATGACCTATCATGTTCAAGGTTTCATGGCCGTCCCCTATCACTTCTTATGTTTAAAGTTTTTCTAAATTCCAAATTGATATTAAAAAATATAAGTTAATTCATTTTTAATTGTAAATGGTTCATATTTTAAATGGTTACATTAATTATTTTTTAAAACAGAAAATGTTTTTGAATTATTTATTTAAATCCAAACACTTTTTATGTTTAAAGTTTTTCTAAATTCCAAATTAATATTCAAAAATATAAGTTAATTCATTTTAAAAGGTTACATTAATTATTTTTTAAAAATAGAATATGTTTTTGAATTATTTATTCAAATCCATACACTTCTTATGTTTAAAGTTTTTCTAAATTCCAAATTGATATTAAAAAAATATAAGTTAATTCATTTTTAATTATAAATGGTTCATATTTTAAATGGTTACATTAATTATTTTTTAAAACAGAAAATGGTTTTGAATTATTTATTCAAATCCAAACACTTTTTATGTTTAAAGTTTTTCTAAATTCCAAATTAATTATCATTTAAAAAACAATACAAATTTAAACCCCAAAATAAAAAATAAGGCTGGAACAGAGAGAAAATACCTGAAATTTTTTGAAAACAGGGGAATATGTCCCGGTTGGAGCCACCAACCGGGACTAAAGACCCCTCGCGCGCCAACCCTTGGTCTGCTGAAAATATTGGAGTATAGGTCCCGGTTGGTGGCTCTAACTGGGACGTATGACCCTTTAGTCCCGGTTGGAGCCACCAACCGGGACTAAAGGTCCTTTGGTTATAACTGGGTGCCCCTCCTCTTCTTCTTCCCCATCTCCCCTCCTCTTCTCTTCTCGCGCACGACGCCGTCAGGCTGCCCCGCCGCCGTGCACGCCCTACCGGCCGCCCCTCGCCCAGCCAAGCGTGCAGGAAGCTTCGCCTCGTCGCCCCGAGGCTTCTCCCTAAAGGAATCGGCCCCGCTCGCTCCCAATCGTCGCCAACGACCCTCGAGCCCGACGATCGCCGCCGTCGATTCGTCGGCTCCCGACCTCGCCTCGCCTCCCCGACACCACCACCGCACACCTGGTATGCTGCTGGTCCTCGTGGACCCTCTCTCTCGCACCCTCTCGCTCTGGTTCATCCTTCCCGTCGACCACCTGCCACCACCGCCGCTCACCGTCTTCGTGCTCTCTCTCCGGTGACCTTTTGGAGGCGGCGCCGCTACTCTTTGGCTCGCCTCAACCTCCTCTCTCTAACGCGCGCACGCACGCACCCTAGATCGCACCCTAACGCCGTTCCCGATCACCGTCCTGCAAGCCACCGTCGGCGTGACGTCACTCGTGCATCAGCACGACCCAGCCAGGGAGCCACTTTGCCTGCATGGCTTTCCTATGTGGCCTCTGGCCCACAGGTCAGCGTCTCTGGCTAGCCCCAGCCCGAGTAAAAAATGCCCCCCTGAACCACTTTTGCTTGTGTGGCTGCTGAGGTGGCTCCGGGCCCCTCTGTCAGTCACTGTGGGTAGGTTTGCCTGCGGTGTAAAAAGTTTAACCAGCTTTTAATAATTTCAGAAATAATTATAATCTTATAAATTCAATAACTTTTAATCTATAAGTCATAAAAATATAATATATCAAAATGTTCAGAAAAATGAAACCTAGCTATCTAAGCTATAATCATGCATTGTTCAACAACTTAAATTACAAGTTTAATTAGAAGAACAAATCCACCCCTCTCATGTGTTCCGGAGTTTCTCCGAGTTAGGGTTTTCACCCCTCGAAACCCCGATTAAATCGTCGAGCATTTCTTAGGGTTACATTCCAATGCAAATTAACTTGTCATATCATCATACTTGCTTGAGCATTGCATCGATGCCATGTGTTGATTGTTTCCCTTTCTTTTTGGTGTTTGGATTATTAGGTTTATTATTAGTTAGGTATTATTAGGTTTATTAATTAGTTTGGTATTATTGGTCTTCGGCCCCACTGGTCAGTCACTGTGGGTAGCCCCAGACCCGATTCACATTTTCAAGCAACTTAGGTGCATGTGGGTTCGACGATGTGCCTATCTACTACACGGTTTCCCTTTCTCTTCATTTTTATTATTGTGTATGCATATATTAGGGTTTCTCTGAATTAGGGTTTATATCTCTCAACACCGTACTTAACTTTCTCCTTTAGCCGCTTTGACTTATTCATTTTTCCACCTATGCAGAAAATATGGACCCACACGTCAGAGACGAAGAAAAGGAAGAGTTGATCCAAGGTGTGATCCGTGGGGAAGATAATTTAGACGTATCAACGTTTCTGAACAACTCCGGTGAGGGTGATCCTCTTTTTACCGGAGTAGACAACTTGTTTGAGGTTGAAGGTGTTGCCTTCCGCGAGGGAGAAGGCGATGCCTTGTGTAATCGAGAAGACGACCGCTCCGGCGAGGTGCATGTAATATAAAGCAATTCATTAATTAATCATATGCTATCTATATAGAAATAGTAACGACGATCTTTCTTCTTTTAGCCCTCCGGATCGAAGGAATCTACTGAAAAGAGCAGACGAGGCCCAACCAAAAAGTTGCAAGACCATGAGAGGTTCAGGATCGAAGATGTCGCTGTAGACGGCAGACCGACAGCTCCCGAAGTTGTCGCAACCAAATTTGTGGCACAATGCGGAGTAATCGTTAGGGACTTAATCCCGATCACCATTAGAAATTGGAATAGGCCTGCTAATGCGGATGAAGAGGGAACATGTTTATTTGTCCCTAACCACGCCAAAGATTTACTGTGGAAGAGGCTCATGGTTAATTTCAAACTACCGAAGATAGAGCTGGATCCAAATGCGGAGGATCCAGTTGAGGATGCCTTACAACATGGGAGAGCCATGGAGGCTAAGGTCAGGGAGTGGGCTTTGAAGAATATGGCCCAGTGTTTCACCAACTGGAAGAAAAGATTGCACCTTGACTATGTCGTGAAAAAGAAGACTCCGGATTTCAAGAAGACTCAGTTTCAGAAGATAAAACCATTCTGGGATGAGTTTGTCGAATACAAGAAATCAGAAAAAGCTAAGGAAATGTCTGCAAAGAATAAGCTGAATGCTGCTAACAAGAAGTATCACCATACTATGGGGCAAGGTGGCTACAGGGCTGGCATTCCTAAGTGGGAGAAACTTGAGGAAGAACTGCGTGCTAAAAATATCACCCCAGAGACAGACGATTGGGTAGAACGTGCAAGGAATTGGTTTTACGGGCATGGGGGCACGTTGGACTCGGAAGGGAGGTGTATATATAACATACGACATAAAGAAGACCCCTTGCCAATCGAGAGGATGAGAAAAGCAGTAAAGGCTGTTAAAGATGGGGACTTCATTCCCGATAGAGAGAATGATGAGCTCACACTCGCCCTTGGAAATAAGGAACATGATGGACGAACACGAGGCACAATAGGCTCCCAATAATGGAGGACTGGGTTTCCCGAAGAGAGGAAGAAATATCCTGATAGAAGCCGTCAGAGGAGTAAGGACAGGGCAGCAGTTGAAGCAGAAAGTCAGAAAGAGCGAATGCGTTTAGTTGAAGAACGATTAAAGCAACAACAAGATGAAATTAACTCACTTAAAGAGCAAAGTACTACCGGCCCATCTCAGCATCACACTGCATTCGATGCTACCGGCCTATCGAATAATCGAAAAAGCAGTGTGGCTTCCACCGAGGTCCCGGGTGATGACAATGGCGATGCCGATGATGCACCGACGATGGCTCCTGTTGGCTACCGAGTGGATGATATCACAGAGATTACACACTGCGAGCTACATGTCAAAGTTGTGAACATATCAATGAAGGTGGCGGTCGGCTATGCCTTACCAATTGGACCCACACCAACTTACCACAGTCGTCCGGTTCCAGAGGGCTACGCTGTTGTCGGCGTGGATGAAATCATGCCCACCTTTGAGGTTTTGGATCTTCACTACCCTGCTGGTGAAGGGGATGTGACTGTGTTGGGTGACGCAAAAAACGTCACCATTCTATGGCCGAAGGATTGTATCGTGCTTCGAAATCACACGCCAAGGCCATCTTCGCCGCCGCCTCACCCGTCTCCAGCGAGGTCGTCGCCGCCGCGGCAGCCGTCTTCGTCGCCTCACCCGGCTCCGTCGCCTCACCAATCTCCGGTGCAGCCATCGCCGCGGGAGCCATCGCCGGCGCCTCAGGATAAAAAGCGTAAGCGTACCGCTACTGTGCGTCGTAAGCGATCGCCGAAACGTAAACAAGAGCCTCTTCCAAAAGTACCAACGGTTCCTCCCAAGAGAGCTTATGACTGTACTGAAGAGGAGACTGCGGCGATCGTTGATGCGGAAACGACAGCGTTTTTCGCTAAGCTGAGGCGGCCGAAAGAGCCAGAGTTCCCCAGCACCAAAGAAGAAAAAGCCAAAGTGTTGAAAATGCTAAAGACTCTTCATCAACCCGAGCCAAAGCTGTCATCAGACTATGAGCGTTCTATTCTCAAGTCACATGCAGCACAAAAAGCCTCGAAGAGCAGTACTGATGCAAGCGGGAAATCTGTTGCCCAGCTCGGAGAACAAGCAAAACAGACTTGCGCCCCTCTCAAGGTGATTTCTCAAACCAATGTGGGGTCGAGCAAATATGGGGCCGAAGAGCAGTATGATCCAGAGGTAGTTGCACAATACGGAGAAGCTGCCGCTGCTCAAGGTATGAGTATTGCCCAGTACTTATCCCAGTTAGAGTTCTTCCCCGTGAGTGAAGTAGCATACCAATACCAGTACGGAAAACCTCTCGTCAAACCTGAGGAGGTAAACAATCTTCCAACAAAAATGCGAAGATTGCATAACTGGTACATGCATGCCACAAGGGCCGGGGCTAACTGGATAGTGCTGACGGTTACAAAAAAGCATCATGGGAAAGATAAGGATGACATGATATCCATTGAATTTGATGAACTATTTCAATTATTCAATCAAGACGCCTTGGACAAATCGATCATGAGTGCCTATTGTCTGTAAGTACTAATTCTGTAATTAATTTAGTCTCCATCTATAATATTTTGTTTATTGCATGTATATAATCATACTTTAATATGCAGAATGAAGATTCTCGAATGCAGCAGAGGACAAATCTATGACATTGGCTTCATTGACCCATATTGGGTTCATGAAGCTAATCTCAAACTAAGCCCCTAGGATACGGAGGATAATATAGTACACGCGTTAAGGTTTCAAGAAACCAAAAGGGAAATACTATTTCCTTACAACTTCCAGTGAGTGTTATTGTCTTGTATACACTTTCTATTTCGCTTACTCGATGTTAAGTATATAATTGATTAGTTATGCATTCGCAGGTACCACTATATTCTGTTAATCATTCAACTTGACAAAGGGCGTGTACTAGTCATGGACTCGAAACATAAACCCCTTGAGACGTGGAAGGACATGCAGATACTTCTCCAGCGGTAATTCTAATCATTACGACACTATATCGGCAACGTTCGTGAATTTTATGATATCAAGTACTTAATAACTTAGTTTATTCGTTTTCTACGCCGGGCAGCGCTTGGAAACGGTTCACCAAGAAGGCTAGGGGTGTTTGGAAAGAGGAGCTTACATTTCAACCACTAGATGTAAGCACCACTAGCTATATCCGCGCATCTCTTTGATTCTAGTTTTGATACAATTATTATCATGCTTGATTATTATTTTGATTGAACTCTGTTGTCGTAAAGTGCCTGACGCAGGGACCAGGTAACAATCTATGTGGATACTATGTATGCGAGTTCATCCGGCAGACGTGCGATGAGAAGGGCAGAAATTTAGAGCAACTCCACGTACGTAAACAATTTCTATAGTTTTTAATTACAATCAAATTGTGTTTAGTTTCATATTCATATAGGCTGACTCCTTTTTTAAATCAGATCGAACGTCTACGGGACGGTCTTCTGCCAAAGGATCGCATACGAGCAATACAGAAGGAATTGGCGGGATTCTTGGATGCAGAAGTCCTAAACACACAAGGGGAATACTACTCGGCTGTGTATAGACAATAGGATTTGTAAAAATAGCAACTTTCAAGAAATTGGCCGGTAGCATCGAATAGCAACTTTTGTATGTAGTGCATGAACTCGATCCGTGTATTGAATGTAATGTTGTCATGATGATCTTGTGTAATATAAGGTTCCTTCATTGATAAGTGCAAAACACTAAATAAACAATAAAACAACCTAAATGAATTCTCTGCCGCGGCACAAAAAGTGGCGAAAATGCTGCCGCGGCAACAAAATGTGCCAAAATGAATTCTCTGCCGCGGCAGAGAAATGGGCCAAATCTCTGCCGCGGCAGCAGGTTATTAGTCCCGGTTCGTGTTACGAACCGGGACTAATGCTCCACCCCCACTCGCGCTCTGATGCCGCCACGTGTGCACCCTTTTGTCCCGGTTGGTGGGGCAACCGGGACTAAAGGTTAGGGCTTTAGTCCCGATTGCCCCGTCCCGGTTGGGCAACCGGGACTAAAGGCCCATACGAACCGGGATGCATGGAGCTCTTTGTACTAGTGTAAATATAATACTCCCTTCGATCCATATTAGTTGACTTTAATTTGGATGTACCTAGACAAGTTTTTATGATAGATACATCCAAATTGGAGTCAACTAATATGGGTCGGAGGGAGTAGTTAGATAACATAAATCTTGTTAGATAAAATGGATTGATATGTTAGATAAAGTAGCTACCTATTGTTAGATAAAACAGCTAGATATGTTAGATAAAATGTGTAGTCTGAAATATTAGAATTGCTAGATATGCTACATATGTTGATTCTTGTTGCTTTTGCCTAGATGAATTGTTATATAAATTGTTAAATTTTACTCGCAGTTGATTCTTTGTTGTTTTTAGCTGTAAGTATGTTGTAACCGTGGCTAAAGTATTGTGATGTGTACAAGAAACCACTAAGTTCCGCACGTGCGGGCTCAGATCATCGTCGATGGTACCAAATACTATCTTGGCACGTGGAGGCACCATGAGCCAATGGCACGTGCTTACAACATCAAGGCGTTTCAGCACTATGGGGCGAAGGCCAAACTAAACTTCGAGAAGGATCGAACCACGGGGCATCTAAATGGGCCCACCGGTATGAGGTTCTTCACGAGGAACCAGGAGATGGAGCACCGCCAGACGAAGAAGAGGGAGCTGGCGCAGAGGCCGCATAAGCAGCGCCAGCAACACGACCATGAGGCCAGTCCCTATAGGTTCGACGGTGTGGACTCCTCCACCTCGCACCATCCTTTGTACTACGGGTTCAGCCCCAATGACTTTACCTCTGAGTCAGTGTCACCTCTTTACTCGTCGTACTTTGATTTCACCAGCTCCAACTTTGATGGCTCTGTCTTCTAGCTAGGGAAACCTAGATAAGTTTAGGATATGCGCTATATATCGTGATAGACGGTATTGTGTTTTGTGTTCAATTATCGTGCTACTTATTGCTATAGCTAGGTGGACTTTGAAATGTTTAATGTGCAATTTCTCATTTTTTGTGTTTAGTATGCATGAAACTTATTTATGTTTTATGTAGCAAACGGATCACGTGTGTTTGAAATGTGGCGTCGGGAGGGCCCTCAGAACTTTCTAGGTAGGACAATATGTTTTAACCCAATATGTTGTTGCTAAGTTGTTCATTTATATTACTGTGCTCAAATTTTATTCGTCTAACTATTCACTGGTGGAAAAAGGGCCTCCAGTCCCGGGCCGCAACGGGCTCTAGTCCCGGTTTTAGGCTCGGGACTGCGAAAACGGGACTAGAGCCCCCCCCTCTAGTCCCAGCTCGCAACGGCCCGCGACTGATAACAGCCAAATGGCTGTTTCAGCGCCGCGGGGGGCGGAAACCCTCTAGTCCCGGACTGTAACACCACCCGGGACTAAAAGGTTTCCTACCGCGGCAGAGAAACACCACATTTCTCTGCCGCAGCAGAGATTGTGTATTTCCTTTTTTTTTGCCATTTTGTTCCTTTTTCGTTTTGTGTTTCACTATAACAAACATATATTTCAGTAGACATATTATACGCTACTACATACACACTACACGTCGATGCATTTATATAAGATCGATCCCTTGCAAGCATACATATAATCAATCATATCAAAAGGAAGAAATGTTTTGAAATTACATGGTCATTGATGAATATATATATCATATGAGCTACATGGAGATGACTAAGGCAAATTGAGTTCCACGTCATCCGCATAATGCTCTCCATGTACATCAAGGACTTCCTTCATCATAAATCCCGCCAGCTCCTCTTGAATTGCTCTTATGCGCTGGTCTGGCTCTAGTGTCTCCCGCAAATCACAAATATAATGTGAGTCAACTTTCCGCTCACTGGTCAACTCTCGGATGTACTCGCAGACGTAGTATCCGCATAAATGAGTTCCCGGTGGCTGCTGTAAACTCTTCGCCATTTTATAAGTTAGCTCCTCTTTGAATGGACCTAGTATTTTCTGTCTGAACCGTGTCCAACACCTGCTCGGCAAAGAAAATAAACAAAGGAGTTATTAGTTACTTGATATCAGGAAATGAATGAAAGAGGACGATATAATGAGATAATGATTGAAATTACTTATGGAGCATTGCTTTCATGTCGCTCCACTTCTCTTGGTCCCAACTTAATGAGTCATGGACTTCAACTAGGGAGTTGTCAACTTGAATGTTTAGCAAGATCCAGTGGAATCTGCGGACATTTACATAAGCATACATGCATAGCTCATCCAGTAAGCAAAAATAAAATGTGTACAAGATATAAACACTCACTTGAAGTTATAAGGAAATAGTATTTCCTTAACAAAATTATGCTCGGTTAAGAACCTGGACAGGTCTTCCTCCACGTCTTTGGGGTGATTCTTTAACGTATATTCATTAATGATATATGGGTCAATGAACCCAACGTCGTATCTTCTAGCTCTTTTGCATTCAAGCATCTTCATTCTGCGGAATATAATATCATCATACAAAAGGATATATAGTTAGGATAATATATTAAATGCAATGAACGAGCTAAAGCTATAAACTTAATTATAGAACTAAATAACTTACAGACAGTAGCAACCAATGATAGATTTGTCGAGGGCGCGCTGGTTGTATAACTGAAACAGTTCGGTCATTTGAACCTGTATCGAGTATGGTTTGAAGTGATGCTCTTTTCTAACATCCACCGGGAACCAATCTTTATGATGCTTTTTTTCTGCTTGCGACATGTACCATTCATGCAGATTTCACATATGTGTGGATAGACGCGCGAGCTCCTCATTACTGACTAGAGGCTGCCCTTGGACATACTGCCGTACTATCTGACCCACTGGCGTATCTTCATAGCCTAAATATTGACCAAGAGACATATTTGCTTCGTTAGCAAGTGCTTTGGCCTCCGATACAGTGGTTCCCATAAGTGCAACATTATTACGGGCTCTAGGTTCTATTATTTGCATGTCCATATCCATTTCAGCTTTGAAGGCCTTGTCGAGGTCTGAAATGACTTTGAGCGGGGCGACCGATTGATTCTTCTGTGCTCCGAGCTGGGCAACTTGCTTCCCGCTTTTTGCACTTGTGATTTTTTTCTTGTGTGCTTGCTTAATAATCTCCCGGTCATAGTCTGATTCCAGATTCATCGATATCTGGGATGGTTGCTCAAGAAAGGACTTAGCCCACTTTTTTGTTTTTTCGTTATATACCGGCTTTGTCTTAGGCTTTTTGGGTGCAAAATGCTAACTTGGGCAGCCACATCTGCGTTAGTTTCCTTGTCGGTCTTGTCATAAGGTCTCTTTGGAAGAGCCGGCAGGATATCGACTATCTTCGGCGTTTGACCTTTCTTTGATGTGGGGCGCGGGGGACCGTCAAACTTTCGTTTCTTCGACGAGGTAGTAGTATTGCACAGAGGCGGAGGCGGAGATCGAGTTGATGTACTCCTGCTGCGGCGATCGTCAGCGGGGCGGGGTGGACTTGGAGGTTGGCGATAATCGGGTTGGGGTGGACTTGGAGGTTGGCGATAATCGGGTTGGGGTGGACTTGGAGGTTGACGATATTCGATGCGGGGTGGATTTGGATTCCTTGGAGTCGGTGGCCTTGGCGCCGAGCCTAGAAACTTGATGTACTTCTTATTCCATAGAATGATGTTGCGCTTGACATCTCCTAGTTTCGTAAGGCCTTTAGGCGTAGCGATTTCAATCTCTAGGTCCGCAAAATCCTCCACTATGCCATCCACCGTGACACGAGCATAGCCTGGTGGAATCGGAAGTGAATGGTGGAGTGCTCCAGGTAGATAAGGTAAAGCAGTGCCGATCGCCACCTTGAAGGACAGGTTGTTCATTGGCTGATGTAGCTCACATTGTGCCATATCTCTGACATCATCCACGGGGTAGTGAGGAGTCGGTGCATCATCCAGCAGTGCTTGATCATCAGCACGGACCTCCGTGGAAGCCACGCTGCTTCTCCGTTGGCTAAGATCCAATGCAGGATCATCAGACCGCGGGTGAGTTGATGACGGCGGCCTTTGGCTAATTTCATGCATGAGGTTCTTCAGATCATCTAGGTCCTGCTCTACCCTGGAGATCCGGTCTGCCTCCCGGTCCTTCTTTCTCTGACGGCTTCTGTAACTGGCATCGTACAGAGGAAACCCTTTCTTCCACGAGACACCGGCGCCTTTGCCTCGTGTTCGTCCTCCCTTTTCAGGATTCCCTAGGGCGCGTGTCAGCTCGTCGTTCTCTCTCTCGGGATGGAACAATCCCAATTGAGCATCGTTCATTGCTTGAATAAGGTCTTGGGAGGGTTTTAGAATTTTATCATGAAATAATGTCTTCCCTGTTTCTGGGTCCAAGGATCCCCCGTGCCCGTACCACCAGTGCTTTGACCTCTCGGGCCATCCATCTTTACCAGGAGTGACGCCTCTAGCCCTCATATCCTTCTCCATAGTTTCCCACTTAGGGATGGCACTCTTGTAGCCACCTGTCCCCATTTTATGATGGTATTTCTTGTTGGCAGCATTTAACGCTTTCTTTGCCGACTTTGCCTTTGCTTTATCAGATTGCTTGTACTGTACAAAATCGGGCCACCGTTCTCTCAACTTCTTGTTTACTCCTTTGAAGTCTGGAGTTTTCTTTTTCGCGACATATTTCACGTATAAATTTTTCTTGTGGTTCCGGTACAGTTCAGCCATCTTGCTTAGTGCCTACTCCTTGACTTCCGCTCTATTTTCAAGCCCACCCAGCCTTGGGGTAATACCATCTACCTCAAATTCCTCATACTCTGGAGGTAGTATGAAATGCGCTATGAGCTTCTGCCAAAGGTCATCTTTGGCATCATCGGTGACATAGCTGTTGGATTCTTCACCGGGTTTCTTTGACTTATTCCATTCTTGGATGGTGATCGGCAGTTTGTCCCTAACAAGCACCCTGCATTGATTTATAAACATCCTCCGGTGCTTCTCTAGAGCAATCGGTTCACCATCATCATCTATTTCTTCGATGGTGAACCTCTGATTACCATCCAACTTTTTGTTCGGCCCTCGTTTCGTTCGAGCTGTCGATTGCTTCGATCCGGTGGGCTAAAAGAAGAAGAGAGAGTGATTAATATATATCGAGATCAGTTAATGAATAGAGGTAACACGAGACTTTATATATATATATATATATATATATGTACCTCGCCGGATCCTGTCGAGGGGCCATCATTATTGTTGTTATTTGTTTGCCCTTCGTCCATCTGGTCTTCCCCTTGGTTTTCCTCTAGTCCATCACCGGATGGATTCAGATATGAGGATATCTCTTCCTCGAGCAAAATATCTTCGGCCGTGCCCGTAATAAGAGGAATTTCACCTCTTATCATGCCCTGAAGAAAACCTTCACCGATACGACCAGGATCTTCGGATGGATCCATGACTTAATTATCTTTAACAAAAAGAGAGTTAAACAGGTTAGAAAAAACAATAATCCTAATAACTAAAACAATATAATCCTAATTATAATAACTTAAACAAAAAAATAACCCTAATCCTAATCCTAATTGTAATCTTAATAAATAAAACAAAAAATCACTAAAACAATAATCCTAATCCTAAAAAATTATATAAACAATTATATATTCCTAAAAACAACTAAAAACAATTATATAAACAATTATATATTCCTAAAAACAACTAAAAACAATTATATATTCCTAAAAACAACTAAAAACAATTATATAAACAATTATATATTCCTAAAAACAACTAAAAACAATTATATAAACAATTATATATTCCTAAAAAAGAAACTAAAAAAAATATATAAACAATTATATATTCCTAAAAACAACTAAAAACAATTATATATTCCTAAAAAAAGAAACTAAAAACAATTATATAAACAATTATATATTCCTAAAAAAAGAAACTAAAAGCAATTATATATTCCTAAAAACAATTATATAAACAAATATATATTCTAAAAAAAGAAACTAAAAGCAATTATATATTCCTAAAAAAGAAACTAAAAATGCTACTAAAAAATTATACTAAGATATAAAAAACGAAACTAAAAATTCCTAGCTAAATAACGCACGTCGAGGCGGCGGCGGTTGGCGGGACGGCGCGTGGCGGCACGGCGGCGCGGCGGCGGCAGCACCTCCCCTGCGTCTTCGATCGATGCTTCGTCTTCGTCTTCTTCGTTCGTCGAGAAATGCTAAGTGTTGTTGGGCAGCCCCCTAGCGCGCGAAATATATATACAGACGGACCTTTAGTCGCGGGCTAAGCCACGGCCCGCGACTAAAGGGTTTTTTCGGCCGCTTCGTTTTCGTGCGCACACTCACCCTTTAGTCCCGGGTCCAGCCACGATCTGCGACTATTTGTTTTTTTTTCTTTTTTAATTCAAAACTAATATAAAAACTTTGAAAAATCATATCTTTTATTGTAATAATCCAAATAAAACAAATAATATGTCTATTATTATCAGAAAAATATAAAGAATTTTAATATAATATCCATTTATCTGTTTGCATCATTTATAAATTATTTCATTTGTAAATTTTCTTTTTTAATTCAAATCAAATATAAAAACTTTGGAAAATCATATCTTTTATTGTAATAATCCAAATAACACAAATAATATGTCTATTATTATCAAAAAAATATAATGAATCTTAATATAATATCCATTTATATTAATAAATCATTTCATTTGTAAATTTTCTTTTTTAATTCAAAACTAATATAAAAACTTTGAAAAATCATATCTTTTATTGTAATAATCCAAATAAAACAAATAATATGTCTATTATTATCAGAAAAATATAAAGAATTTTAATATAATATCCATTTATCTGTTTGCATCATTAATAAATTATTTCATTTGTAAATTTTCTTTTTTAATTCAAATCCAATATAAAAACTTTGGAAAATCATATCTTTTATTGTAATAATCCAAATAACACAAATAAAAACTTGAAAAATCCCACCTCTTCCCGCCAAGTTTTCCCACCCTTTCCTTTCTACGAGAGCTTTTAGTCCCGGATGTAGTCACTAACCGGGACTAAAGATATTTCCCGCCATTTCCCAAAGCTTCACGCCATGTTTTCCCGCCCTTTCCCTCTATATTTAGGGCGATCGTGCCATGGCTATCCACACATCCACACCTTCCTATCTTAGAACAATGGACAACACCTACTAGGCCATTCTGACCCTCGAGGAGACCGAGGCGCTGTGCGCCTCCAACTACCCTTGTCCGCCGGGCTACCGGCCGCCCACCGGCTGGATGCTGAGCGCTGGAGGGGTTCCTGTCCCTCCTGTCCCTCAAGGTTCCGCACGCCAGGCGGCCATCACAAACCACTTCTACCACGAGCTCACGCCGGAGCAGCGGATGGTTCCCCAGTGGATAGCCATGGCCCGCCACCGGTGATGGCCAGGTACGAGGGTGATGGCCCGCCACCGGTGAACCACAACGAAGCTGGCCGTCGTCTGTGGTGGGCAAACCGTACTATCATCGGAGTGATGCGCTACATCACCGGGGGAGACCATCCTCGCCTACGGTGCCCACGAGTCCACCCGCCACATGCCCCACACCGTCCCGGCGGTAGCGACATCGTCTTCCAGGAGACCCCTCTCCCGTCCACCGTGAATCCGAGGCTGGAATGGCCCCTGGTATATGCCATGGATGGGCTGAGGATCCCCGGAGTGGCAGGTGACGATGATGATGACGATGACGATGAAGACCCTGAAGCTGCGTACTATAGGACTAGGCATGATTATGACTAAAGGGGGCGGCTTTAGTCCTGAGTGTTAGCTAGTCCCGGTTTGTCCCGGTTTTTAATATTAATAAATGTCTTGAGTGTTACCTAATAAATAGAGGGTTCATCTTTATTCCCGGTTGGAGAAACCAACCGCGACTGAAGGGATTGCGGCAGAGTGGGCCAGGCAACACTAATAATAGGGGTGAGTGTCGACATTATGTCGTGCGGCTTGTACCTTGTCCCGGATGGTGTCACCAACCGGGACTAAATATGAACCTTTAGTCCCGGTTGGAGACACCAACCGGGACTAAAGATGAGTCAGCACTAATAATAGGGGTGAGTGTCGACATTATGTCGTGAGTGTCGACATTATGCCGAGCTGCTTATACTATAAATAGGCATCCTTGTAACCATAGAGGCACTCCCTAATATGTGAAATTAGTTAGCTCCCAGGCGTATTGATCTAGTTAGAGAAGTTACAAGCTGCAAGATGGTTTTCGAGAGCAGGGACACCACTAAGGCCAGTTTCAGGGAGATGCCGACGGAGCCCAGTCCTCCGGCATCTCCGAGAAACTGGTCATAGATGCACTCTCTAATATACACTGGTGGAAACAGCCCTATAGGTCCCGGTTGGTACGGGGCTTTAGTCCCGGTTGCCCAACCGGGACGGGGCAATCGGGACTAAAGCTCTAACCTTTAGTCCCGGTTGCCCCACCAACCGGGACTAAAGGGTGCACACATGGCAGCGGCAGAGGGCGAGGGGGGGGGGGGGGGGTGGAGCATTAGTCCCGGTTCGTAACACGAACCGGGACTAATAACCTTCTGCCGCGGCAGAGATTTGGCCCATTTCTGTGCCGCGGCAGAGAATTCATTTTGGCACATTTTGTTGCCGCGACAGCATTTTCGCCACTTTTTGTGCCGCGGCAGAGAATTCATTTAGGTTGTTTTATTGTTTATTTAGTGATTTGCACTTATCAATGAAGGAACCTTATATTACATCATGATGACAATATTATATTCAATACACGGATCGAGTTCATGCACTACATACAAAAGTTGCTATTCGATGCTACCGGCCAATTTCTTCAAAGTTGCTATTTTTACAATTCCTATTGTCTATACACAGCCGAGTAGTATTCCCCTTTTGGGTCTAGGACTTCTGCATCCAAGAATCCCGTCAATTCCTCCTGAATTGCTCGTACGCGATCCTTTGGCAGAAGACCATCCCGTAGACGTTCGATATGATTTAAAAAAGGAGTCAGCCTATATGAATGAAACTAAACACAATTTGATTGTAATTACAAACTATAGAAATTGTTTACGTACGTGGAGTTGCTCTAAATTTCTGCCCTTCTCATCGCACGTCTGCCGGATGAACTCGCATACATAGTATCCACATATATTGTTACCTGGTCCCTGCGTCAGGCACTTTACGAGAACAGAGTTCAATCAAAATAATAATCAAGCATGATAATAACTGTATCAAAACTAGAATCAAAGAGATGCGAGGATATAGCTAGTGGTGCTTACATCTAGTAGTTGAAATGTAAGCTCCTCTTTCCAAACACCCCTAGCCTTGTTGGTGAACCGTTTCCAAGCGCTGCCCGGCGTAGAAAACGAATAAAATAAGTTATTAAGTACTTGATATCATAAAATTCACGAACGTTGCCGATATAGTGTCGTAATGATTAGAATTACCGCTGGAGAAGTATCTGCATGTCCTTCCACGTCTCAAGGGGTTTATGTTTCGAGTCCATGACTAGTACACGCCCTTTGTCAAGTTGAATGATTAATAGAATATAGTGGAAGCTGCAAATGCATAACTAATCAATTATATACTTAACATCGAGTAAGCAAAATAGAAAGTGTATACAAGACAATAACACTCACTCGAAGTTGTAAGGAAATAGTATTTCCCTTTTGGTTTCTTGAAACCTTAACGTGTGTACTATATCATCCTCCGTATCCTGGGGGCTTATTTTGAGATTAGCTTCATGAACCCAATATGAGTCAATGAAGCCAATGTCATAGATTTGTCCTCTGCTGCATTCGAGAATCTTCATTCTGCATATTACAGTATGATTATATACATGCAATAAACAAAATAATATAGCTGGAGACTAAATTAATTACATAATTAGTACTTACAGACAATAGGCACTGATGATCGATTTGTCCAAGGCGTCTTGATTGAATAATTGAAATAGTTCATCAAATTCAATGGATATCATGTCATCCTTATCTTTCTCATGATGCTTTTTTGTAACCCTCAGCACTATCCAGTTAGCCCCGGCCCTTGTGGCATGCATGTACCAGTTATGCAATCTTCGCATTTTTGTTGGAAGATTGTTTACCTCCTCAGGTTTGACGAGAGGTTTGCCGTACTGGTATTTGTATGCTACTTCACTCACGGGGAAGAACTCTAACTGGGATAAGTACTGGGCAATACTCATACCTTGAGCAGCGGCAGCTTCTCCGAATTGTGCAACTACCTCTGGATCATACTGCTCTTCGGCCCCATATTTGCTCGACCCCACATTGGTTTGGGAAATCACCTTGAGAGGGGCGCAAGTCTGTTTTGCTTGTTCTCCGAGCTGGGCAACAGATTTCTCGCTTGCATCAGTACTGCTTTTCGAGGCTTTTTGTGCCACATGTGACTTGAGAATAGAACGCTCATAGTCTGATGACAGCTTTGGCTCGGGTTGATGAAGATTCTTTAGCATTTTCAACACTTTGGCTTTTTCTTCTTTGGTGCTGGGGAACACTAGCTCTTTCGGCCGCCTCAGCTTAGCGAAAAACGCTGTCGTTTCCGCATCAACGATCGCCGCAGTCTCCTCTTCAGTACAGTCATAAGCTCTCTTGGGAGGAACCTTTGGTACTTTTGGAAGAGGCTCTTGTTTACGTTTCGGCGATCGCTTACCACGAGGCACAGTAGCGGTACTCTTACGCTTTTGACCCTTAGGCGCCGACGATGGCTCCCGCGGCGATGGCTCCCGCGGCGATGGCTGCGCCGGAGATTGGTGAGGCGACGGAGCCGGGTGAGGCGACGAAGACGGCTGCCGCGACGGCGACGACCTCGCTGGAGACGGGTGAGGCGGCGGCGAAGATGGCCTTGGCGTGTGATTTCGAAGCACGATACATTCCTTCGGCCATAGAATGGTGACGTTTTTTGCGTCTCCCAGCACAGTCACATCCCCTTCACCTGCAAGGTAGTGAAGATCCAAAACTTCAAAGGTGGGCATGATTTCATCCATGCCGACAACAGCGTTGCCCTCTGGAACCGGACGACAATGGTAAGTTGGTGTGGGTCCAATTGGTAAGGCATAGCTGACCGCCACCTTCATTGATATGTTCACAACTTTGACATGTAGCTCGCAGTGTGTCATCTCTGTGATATCATCCACTGGGTAGCCAACAGGAGCCATCGTCGGTGCATCATCGTCATCGCCATTGTCATCACCCGGGACCTCGGTGGAAGCCACACTGCTTTTTCGATTATTCGATAGGCCGGTAGCATCGAATGCAGTGTGCTGCTGAGATGGGCCGGTAGTACTTTGCTCGTTAAGTGTGTTAATTTCATCTTGTTGTTTCTTTAATCGTTCTTCAATTAAACGCATTCGCTCTTTCTGACTATCTGCTTCAACTTCCACCCTGTCCTTTCTCCTCTGACGGCTTCTATCAGGATATTTCTTCCTCTCTTCTGGAAACCCAGTCCTCCATGGTTGGGAGCCTCTTGTGCCTCGTGTTCTTCCATCATGTTCCTTATTTCCAAGGGCGAGTGTGAGCTCATCATTCTCTCTATCGGGAATGAAGTCCCCATCTTTAACAGCCTTTACTGCTTTTCTGATCCTCTCGATTGGAAAGGGGTCTTCTTTATGTCGTATGTTATATATACACCTCCCTTCCGAGTCCAACGTGCCCCCATGCCCGTAAAACCAATTCCTTACACGTTCTACCCAATCGTCTGTCTCTGGGGTGATCTTTTTATCACGCAGTTCATTCTCAAGTTTCTCCCACTTAGGAATGCCAGCCCTGTAGCCACCTTGGCCCATAGTATGGTGATACTTCTTGTTAGCAGCATTCAGCTTATTCGTTGCAGACATTTTCTTAGCTTTTTCTGATGTCTTGTATTCCACAAACTCAGCCCAGAATGGTTTTATCTTCTCAAACTGAATATTCTTCAAATCGGGAGTCTTCTCTTTCACGACATAGTCAAAGTGCAATCTTTTCTTCCAGTTGGTGAAACACTGGGCCATCTTCTTCAAAGCCCACTCCCTGACCTTAGCCTCCATGGCTCTCCCATGTTGTAAGGCGTCCTCAACTGGATCCTCCGCATTTGGATCCAGCTCTATCTTCGGTAGTTTGAAATTAACCATGAGCCTCTTCCACAGTAAATCTTTGGCGTGGTTAGGGACAAATAAACATGTTCCCTCTTCATCCGCATTAGTAGGCCTATTCCAATTTCCAATGGTGATCGGGATTAAGTCCCTAACGATTACTCCGCATTGTGCCACAAATTTGTTTGCGACAACTTCGGGAGCCATCGGCTTGCCGTCTTCAGCGACATCTTCGATCCTGAACCTCTCATGGTCTTGCAACTTTTTGGTTGGGCCTCGTCTGCTCTTTTCAATAGATTCCTTCGATCCGGAGGGCTAAAAGAAGAAAGATCGTCGTTACTATTTCTATATAGATAGCAGATGATTAATTAATGAATTAATTATATTACATGCACCTCGCCGGAGCGGTCGTCTTCTCGATTACACAAGGCATCGCCTTCTCCCTCGCGGAAGGCAACACCTTCAACCTCAAACAAGTTGTCTATTCCGGTAAAAAGATGATCACCCTCACCGGAGTTGTTCAGAAACGTTGATACGTCTAAATTATCTTCCCCACGGATCACACCTTGGATCAACTCTTCCTTTTCTTCGTCTCTGACGTGTGGGTCCATATTTTCTGCATAGGTGGAAAAACGAATAAGTCAAAGCGGCTAAAGGAGAAAGTTAAGTACGGTGTTGAGAGATATAAACCCTAATTCAGAGAAACCCTAATATATACATACCCAATAATAAAAATGAAGAGAAACCCTAAACCCTAAACCTAGCTACAAAAAGGAAACCGTGTAGTACATAGGTAACTCTAGCTAAAATCAACTAAAATCAATATTCCGGAGTTCCGAGGGGTGTAAAACCTAGTTCGGAGAAACCTCGGATGCATATGAGAGGGGAACATGAGTATAAGGCTACAAAAGGGAAACTATCTAGCAGATAGGTAACACTAGATACTAACAAAATACTTGACTTGATTATAGTTGGTCAAGTATTGTTCGTCGATCTTCTA
Source organism: Avena sativa (assembly GCA_916181665.1). Lineage (NCBI taxonomy): Eukaryota > Viridiplantae > Streptophyta > Magnoliopsida > Poales > Poaceae > Avena > Avena sativa. Next base: position 141,185,492 of record OV702285.1, on the reverse strand, counting down.
TGGTCTTGATCTCGGTCTTCGATCTCGATCTCGATATCGTATTCTACCGAGAAGAACCAAATCACCGGAAAGAAAGGGAAACAATCAACACATGGCATCGATGCAATGCTCAAGCAATGATGATGATATGACAAGTTAATGTGCATTGGAATGTAACCCTAAAGCATGCTCGACAAGTTAATCGGGGTTCCGAGGGGCGCAAACCCTAACTCAAGGAACTCCGGAATCACCTGTTAGGGTTACTAGGGTGTTATAATTAAACTTGTCATTTAAGTTGTTGAACAATGCATGATTATAGCATAGATAGATAGTTCTCATTTTTCTGAACATTTTGGTATATTATTTGTATTTTTCTGAATTACAGATTAAAAGTTATTGAATTTACAAGTTTTATTCAAATTCTGAAATTATTAAATCAAATGTTTAAACCTTTTGCACCATAGTAACAACTAGCCATAGTGGCTGACTGGTGGGACCAGGGCCACCTGTAACGCAAGCAAAGGGGAAACAGGGTCATCTGTCACCAGAGAAGGAGCTAGCCCTAGAGGCTGACTGGTGGGACCAGGACCACGCGGATGCCACCTAGACGCCACGTTGGGCTCGCCGGCGACACGTCAGACGGCGATGGTAGGCAGCGGAGGAGAGCAAGCGGGGCTGCGGGACTTGGCGTGCTAGAATCAGCGCATCCAGGCGGACTCAAAATTGGCGGCGCCGCCCTCTGTTGGTTGCCGGAGCAGGTGGTACAACGACGGCCGATGGCGGCGAACGGGATCTAACGGCACAGGCATGAACTACAGCGAGAGGGGAACAAAGGAGGCATCCAGAAGGTTCGCTTGCTCACCCTGAGCGCGTGAGGTTGGTCGGAGAGAGCGCGGGAGGTCGAGGTTGAGCGAATCGACACCGGCGAGCACGGTCGGGGTCGAGGAAGACGGAGTCGTGGGCGACGACTGGTGCGCGCACGGACGGAGGCGGCGGTGCTGGCGGATGGAAGGCGCGGGCTCGGGCAGCCTGACGGCGTCGGGGGCGGCGAGCTCGGGCAGCCTGCCGGCATCGGGGGCGGTTGTGCGCGCGTCGGTGAAGCAGAGAAGTGAGTGGGGAAGGGAAGAAGAAGAAGAGGAGGCGCGCGCTGTTATAACCAAAGGACCTTTAGTCCCGGTTGGTGGCTCCAACCGGGACTAAAGGGTTATACGTCCCGGTTGGAGCCACCAACCGGGACGTATACTCCAATATTTTCAGCAGACCAAGGGTTGGCGCGCAGGGGGTCTTTAGTCCCGGTTGGTGGCTCCAACCGGGACATATTCCCCTGTTTTTAAAAAATTTCAGGTATTTTCTCTCTGTTCCCGCCTTATTTTTTATTTTGGGGTTTAAATTTGTATTGTTTTTTAAATGATAATTAATTTGGAATTTAGAAAAACTTTAAACATAAAAAGTGTTTGGGTTTGAATAAATAATTCAAAACCATTTTCTGTTTGAAAAAATAATTAATGTAACCATTTAAAATATGAACCATTTACAATTAAAAATGAATTAACTTATATTTTTTAATATCAATTTGGAATTTAGAAAAACTTTAAACATAAGAAGTGTATGGATTTGACTAAATAATCCAAAACCATTTTCTATTTTTAAAAAATAATTAATGTAACCTTTTAAAATGAATTAACTTATATTTTTGAATATTAATTTGGAATTTAAAAAAACTTTAAACATAAAAAGTGTTTGGATTTGAATAAATAATTCAAAACCATTTTCTGTTTTAAAAAATAATTAATGTAACCATTTAAAATATGAACCATTTACAATTAAAAATGAATTAACTTATATTTTTTATTATCAATTTGGAATTTAGAAAAACTTTAAACATAAGAAGTGTATGGATTTGAATAAATAATCCAAAACCATTTTCTATTTTTAAAAAATAATTAATGTAACCTTTTAAAATGAATTAACTTATATTTTTGAATATTAATTTGGAATTTAGAAAAACTTTAAACATAAAAAGTGTTTGGATTTGAATAAATAATTCAAAACCATTTTTTGTTTTAAAAAATAAATAATGTAACCATTTAAAATATGAACCATTTACAATTAAAAATGAATTAACTTATATTTTTTTAATATCAATTTGGAATTTAGAAAAACTTTAAACATAAGAAGTGTATGGATTTGAATAAATAATCCAAAACCATTTTCTATTTTTAGAAAATAATTAATGTAACCTTTTAAAATGAATTAACTTATATTTTTGAATATTAATTTGGAATTTAGAAAAACTTTAAACATAAAAAGTGTTTGGATTTGAATAAATAATTCGAACATGATAGGTCATTTTGTGAAGGTTTTTTCGAAACATGATCAATATACCAAGTCTGGTATTTTTCCTTTCAACTATGTAACAAAATATGACACCACACGAAGGATTTTCATTGTTCAAATTTTTTTTGAATTTATTATGCCCGTTTTGAATTATCTGAATTTCTAACTATGGTCGAACCGGTGTGCATGAAGATAGGGGACGAGCATCGTTAGAACTTGCATTGGATCTCTGAAGAAACCACATATTGCGAGTCTAAAAATGATTTTTTCAAAAAATCACGGGCGATAGATCATGTACCTGTAGTACAAACCGGACCCACTTCCTACCGATTCGGCAGACATTTGTCCTTTTTACCCGGGATGGACGAAAAGGTTTGATATGTACCGGTTGGGATATAGTCCATGTAAGGTGGTCTAGTATTTTAGGAAAATGGGACGGTAGAATTCTGAAACGGCATTTTGGTGGTTACTTCACAAAACGACCCGTTTTTTGCGCTCGGAAAATGGAAAAGAGCTTTTCCGTGCGACAAAAAGGAAAACTTCCTCCTGCAACATTGTTCTCCATACCAATGTCCACACACATGCATAATATAGGCACAACATCACAAACTATGCTGTGATTCAGGACATAACATCGGTCATTTGGACCGAAAGCCATGAAACCTCGAACATGATAGGTCATTTTGTGAAGGTTTTTCGAAACATGATCAATATACCAAGTCTGGTATTTTTCCTTTCAACTATGTAACAAAATATGACACCACGCGAAGGATTTTCATTGTTCGGATTTTTTTTGAATTTATTATGCCCGTTTTGAATTATCTGAATTTCTAACTATGGTCGAACCGGTGTGCATGAAGATAGGGGACGAGCATCGTTAGAACTTGCATTGGATCTCTGAAGAAACCACATATTGCGAGTCTAAAAATGATTTTTTCAAAAAATCACGGGCGATAGATCATGTACTTGTAGTACAAACCGGACCCACTTCCTACCGATTCGGCAGACATTTGTCCTTTTTACCCGGGATGGACGAAAAGGTTTGAGATGTACCGGTTGGGAGATAGTCCATGTAAGGTGGTCTAGTATTTTAGGAAAATGGGACGGTAGCATTCTGAAACGGCATTTTGGTGGTTACTTTACAAAACGACCCGTTTTTTGCGCTTGGAAAATGGAAAAGGGCTTTTCCGTGCGACAAAAAGGAAAACTTCCTCCTGCAACATTGTTCTCCATACCAATGTCCACACACATGCATAATGATGCAGCCCGACCTACGGTCGTTACTACATCAAGGTCTCCAACTTACGCCAAGTCACCATGGACTCCAAAGGTGAATCCGTTCCTCTATGAAAGCTCACTTCCTACCCCATTGAATGGTATGCTACTTCATACTCCGTCACATATTCATGATAGGTTCACACCGACCAGTACAGAGGCAAGGGAGGAAGCCCGGAGCATCAAGCCCGACAAGACGGAGGCTTGGAAGAGGAGGCGAAAGAAGTCAGATCGCCAAATGCTCTCTGTCGCCAGCGGTACTACCGGACCTGGCGACCGGTACTACCGGGCCCCGGCACTACCGCCCCCTGCTACCGCCACCAACAGAAGGCTCCAGCGCAAGCTCCAAGACCGCAAGCCGTACTACCGGTCCCAGAGCGGTACTACCGGACCAAGCGGTACTACCGGCCCCAAGTCCGGTACTACCGCTCCTGGCAGTGCCTGCGCGCACTAGTTGGGCCACAGCCCATGTATCCCCCTTTACTTACCAAACCCTAGTTTTATTCCCAAACTACCCTTGTTTTGTGGTTGGCCTATAAATAGAGCCCCCACCCCTCATGTATCCCTTAGGCATAGATGATAGACTAAAGACAACCCCCATTGTGGAATCTCTAGTTTTGCCTCATCCCCTTTACCAAGGGGACCGACTATCGTCACCAACCTCGATTAGACTTTGCATCACGCATCCATCGTTGAACAAGGCCTTGGGTTCTCGGTTTCTCGCCCCCAAGTCGTCAAGACCCTCCTCAAGGTGTTCTTCCCTCTCCGATGTGGATTTGAGGGAGCACGTTGACCGATCTTTCCTTGCGAGGATTCTATCGGACCGGTGGCCGCCGTTCGGGAGCAATCGGCCTTGTATCGTGTGAGTTTTGCGTGTGTTCATCGTGTTCTTCGCGAGGTGTGTGTTCGCTTCCGCTACCTTCTCCCTTTCCCCTCGCTTTCCCATCGATTTGACCACGAGATCCGTGAAGATCGGGCACCCAAGAGGTTAACCCCTCCATCATCTGGTATCAGCAGCTTTTGGTTGCCACGGATTTCTCATCGTTTTGGTCTTTTCCCCATAAATTCGAAAATTTCACCAAAAACAGCCCCAATTCGTGTTTTGGACCGATCTGTGATTTGAGTGCGTTTTGGTAGGTTTTGATCCATGGATTACTTGCTAAACTAGTTGATCTACCTTCCCCTGCGTTCCCATAGCCTAATTCCTTGATTTCCCCCGCCGATTTGGTGTTTTTCTTGAAGATTTTCCGCCCAAATCGCCCCAAACTCGCGAAATCGCGTCAGATCTGGATTTCTCTGTCCCGAGCGGTACTACCGCCCCAAATCTACGGTACTACCGCCCAGCGGTACCAAAATCCGGTACTACCGCCCGAGACAGAAAGAAAACAGCAGATTCCAGATTTCAGCCTCTCACCGTTTTGAGCATATTTTTTGCATCCGAACTTGGATTTTGGTGTTCTTTAGCTCGTTTCGAAGAGGAGAAGGAGCTCTACATCATCATCCACGTGGTTCATGCTATCTACTCCATCCAAATTCCGTGAGCAAGGCGGAATCCAACAAGAAAGGGTGAAGATCGTCGACGAAAGGTATAAACATTCCGCGACTTCTCCCCACTTGCATTCCTTTGTGAACCCCATTATCTTTGCGAGCAACAAACACCTATTGAGACTAGTTCCTCTTATGATTGCTTGGGATATGCACATTTGATACCTTGTAGATTCCGAGCAAACATTGTGAGCGCTATCTCATATAGTTATCTTGTATAGTTGTTGGCACAAGGAAGAGGCAAGTGAAAAAGAAATAAAAAGAAAAAGAGTGATACAAAAAGAAAAAAAATAGAAAAAGCAAAAGAAAAGAAAAAGAAAGAGATATACAAGTGCCTCATAGAATAGGAAGCACAAGCTCGATGAACATCATATAGGTGGTACTTTTGTGCATATCTTGTAGCCCACCAATTTTGTGCAATCGAACTAGCGTCTCTCCTTGTACTTGTGTGACACGAGCTTATAGTCTTCGCTAGGTAATCTTTTGGTTCTTAGCTCACTTTCTCCGTCGCACAAGTCCCATTTATCCCACCGTGTGTGTTTCCTTGTACATATTTCCTATCTTGTGGATTAACTTGTTTTGCTTTGTGATCATTGTGGTTCTTTACTTGCCATTACAACATCTTGATTTCGGATTGGTTCTTGACATGCCACTTTCCATACCTATCCACCATAGGCCTTGTGTGTGTGTGTTTTTTGGTTCGTAGTTGGTTTTGGTGTTCCACGTGAACTTCACTTTGCTTGGTTTATTGCTCTCAAGTGTGGCCACTTGCACGATACGATCTTCCAAGGTAAAGTAAGGTTTGACGTTGTATCCCTACCTCCACTACCACTTCCATATACACCGCTTGGTCTTGTGCATCATGTCTAGGGACTCCGGAACCGAGGATGATATCTATGAAGAATCCATGATGAGCCACCATGACTACGACTCCACAAGTATAGAGGACATGACGGAGCACAACACCGACAATGGCTCCGCATGCTTTGAGGACCCGGAGAACTACACCTACGACGACTCCACATGCATGGAAGACATGGAGCTCTACGTCGACAATGGCTCCTCATGCATGGAGCCTATGGAGCACTACACCGACAATGGCTCCACATGCTTGGGTGATATGGAGTACTACACCAACAATTACTCCCCAAGCATGGATGACTTCGAGTGCGACATCGACGATGCCTCGCCAAGCATGGAGGACACGGAGAACTTCATCGAGTTTGATGGCTCCTACACGAGCCATGAAGAATTCCTCCACCGCGTGGAGATGGAAGCCTACTACGCCAAGCAAGAGGAGGCGCATCATCAAGATTCCATGACCTTCAAGGCCAAGCGTGCCACACCAAAGGGCACCACCTACTTCGATGATTCACCTCCAAGGCGACATGTGCCACCACCTAGATGGCGTCAAGCGCCACCATCTCCAAGGCACCAAGCTCCATCACCTCCAAGGCGTCAAGCTCTACCATCTCCAAGGAACCAAGCTTCATCACCGCCAAGGCGCCAAGCTCCAACTCCTATCCAAACAAGAGTGGCGTCCAAACATCTTATGCATCAAGAGGCGCCAAGAAACAAGACTCTTCATCGACAAACATCCTCTCATGAGCATCGCCACCATAAAGAGGATACAAGACATCGTCAAAGGCATATTCGCCATAAAGACGAAGAATTCATGATGAGCACCAACCATAATGCTCAAGCAAGCTCAAGAAGGCACCACAAGCACAAGGAGCGTGCCAAGGACAAGGGTCATCGTCGCGAGCGTCATGTGGATGACCAAGTGCGCCACCTACACCAACCATCGGCAAGGCACGCCAATGACCTCCGTCGACACCGTCACAAGGCACCTTCAACTACTAGTGCCACCACCAAAATGGCACCAAGAGCAAGCTTTCGTCCACGCCATCAAGCTTCAACGACTACGCTTGTATTCGAAGACCTCATGAACGAGGAAAATGAAGACCTCTACTTCGCCAAGTTGGATAGCATGAGCCTACCTCCACCACTACTACAAGATGGCCACAAGACGGTCGAGCATGGGATTTTCCCTTCGACCATGGAGGAGAGCAATGATGCCCATCTTATGGTATCCAACCTTGGAGGCGACAAGGTCAAGAATGGTGAGCATGGGATTTTCCCTTCACCAAAGGAGGCGCATGGAGTTGAGGAAACCGAGCCTACCCCCATATGCTTGAGTGATGATGTGGTACCAATCCCATGTGAGTATGAGAGCCACTTAGCCCACTTGAGTGAGAACAAGAGTGACATGAGTGACTCCACCTTATGTGAGATTGAGTTCTTCCACTTGGAGGGCATGAGTGATACTCCTAGTGAGTTGAGAGTGGTAGTTGATAGGTCAAGTGAGTCCATTTCGATTTCTAACAACTTACCCTCTACCTCTAGTGTGTTCTCTTGTGTTGTGCTAGGTTCCATGGAGGAAGACGCCCGAAGCTATGAAGCAATGATGCCTCGAATGGATAAGATGTACATGGTGCACGAAGATGATGCGACGCCATGGCTACATGAAGAAGACGAAGTCGTCCACAAGGAGGCCACTACTTCCACAACACCCACTTCATATGAGAGGTATGAACAAGATAACAATAAGGGTGTTGATGATGCCATGATCCCACTAGTGGACATGATGAATTGTGAGGATATGCATGCTATGGATGATACTTGTGACATTACATATGCTTCATCCACATTCCCATGTGATGCTTTGCCTTTGCATACTATTGATCATGTGGAATTGTTTGATTGTGATATCATTGCCATAAACATGCCATGCTATGCATCTTGTGTGTATCCTCCAATTGCTATGGACATGCTTTGTCATGCTAGTCATTCAATTTTTCCCGTTGCTTGCCATAAGATGAATGCTTGCAACAATGTTGACCACATGCGTTATAATGAGATGGCCCCCATAGCTTTCTCAATTTTTGGAGATTTTGATGATTGCCATGATAAGCATGTTCCCCACTTGCATACTCACCATGCATCTATTTCATACTTGAATGACATTAATGGTGATGTGCACAAGAAGAGATACGTCATGATGGATGATGTGTATCTCTACCATGCACACACGTTCTTCCTTTTACATATGATGTGTGTAGGTACCCGCACGAGAATGTCAACCTCGGTTGAGCACGAGTTGACAAAAAGAGCTCTTGAGAGCATCCCACAAATGAGTTCAAGATCGAACCCAGCTCTGATACCTTTTGCATGCTTTGCATCTTTCATGTTGACAAATTGTTCTTTCCTATGGTTTGCTTGCAAGCATGTTGATGGTATTATCTCCCCTTGTGACATTCATGTTTCTTCGCTTTTAGATAATGATGCTTTGTGTGTTGCAACAAAAATGTTGAACAATTTACCTTCTCGATGTTTTGTGTGCAACCACAATTCCTTTAAGAACATGTATTGTCATGAGAGCTTCCAAGAATCTCGTCTTGTTGTTGCAACAAACATAAGGACCACTTGCTCTTTCATTTGGTTTGTTTGCAAACATAATACTTTTGTTTTGGATATGCTTCCGTGTGTGTTTTTGCCAAATTCTCCTATTCTTGCATCAAAGATGTTGTTTGAAATTTGGATCCAATGCTTTGAGTGCCCCACTTCTATGTTATATGGAGTTTTTGAGTTTCCACATTTGGATGATGTTCAAACGATTTCCATGCACATTGACCATGCATATGCATCCCGTTTGCTATACTTGAGTTGTGCTAATCGTGTTGTGAACAAGAATGGACATGCTACATTTGACATGCTCCTCTATCACGCACGAAAATATGTTGCTTGGTCTTTGTTGTATGAAGGTACAAGTGCATACACGTCAACCTCTATGGACAATATGTTGACAAGAAGAACCGAAGAGAGTTACCTATGGCTACCCTTCATCGAGCTATCTCTACAAGCTAAGGTGACTTCCTTCTACTTGAGGACTCATGCAATAATCTTCATGAATTGGCTACGCTTTGAGTGTTGCTTTGCTTTTGTTGTGAGCTTTGTAGGCTTCAAGGAAGGTGAAGGAACATTGAAGTGTTGTCAAGTCAATCTTCCCGAGGACGACTATATGGTGAACCCCAGGATCAAGAAGGTCTCTCGACCGCTTCTACTTTGTGATGAGCATGTAGAGTCAAGGACGACTCTTTTTGAAGGGGGGGGAGATGATGCAGCCCGACCTACGGTCGTTACTACATCAAGGTCTCCAACTTACGCCAAGTCGCCATGGACTCCAAAGGTGAATCCGTTCCTCTATGAAAGCTCACTTCCTACCCCATTGAATGGTATGCTACTTCATACTCCGTCACATATTCATGATAGGTTCACACCGACCAGTACGGAGGCAAGGGAGGAAGCCCGGAGCATCAAGCCCGACAAGACGGAGGCTTGGAAGAGGAGGCGGAAGAAGTCAGATCGCCAAATGCTCTCTGTCGCCAGCGGTACTACCGGACCTGGCGACCGGTACTACCGCCCGGCGGTACTACCGCCCTCTGCTACCGCCAGCAACAGACGACACCAGCGCAAGCCAAATGCTCTCTGTCACCGGCGGTACTACCGGCCCCGGATCCGGTACTACCGGGCCCCGGCACTACCGCCCCCTGCTACCGCCACCAACAGAAGGCTCCAGCGCAAGCTCCAGGACCGCAAGCGGTACTACTGGTCCCAGAGCGGTACTACCGGACCAAGCGGTACTACCGGCCCCAAGTCCGGTACTACCGCTCCTGGCAGTGCCTGCGCGCACTAGTTGGGCCACAGCCCATGTATCCCCCTTTACTTACCAAACCCTAGTTTTATTCCCAAACTACCCTTGTTTTGTGGTTGGCCTATAAATAGAGCCCCCACCCCTCATGTATCCCTTAGGCATAGATGATAGACTAAAGACAACCCCCATTGTGGAATCTCTAGTTTTGCCTCATCCCCTTTACCAAGGGGACCGACTATCGTCACCAACCTCGATTGGACTTTGCATCACGCATCCATCGTTGAACAAGGCCTTGGGTTCTCGGTTTCTCGCCCCCAAGTCGTCAAGACCCTCCTCAAGGTGTTCTTCCCTCTCCGATGTGGATTTGAGGGAGCACGTTGACCGATCTTTCCTTGCGAGGATTCTATCGGACCGGTGGCCGCCGTTCGGGAGCAATCGGCCTTGTATCGTGTGAGTTTTGCGTGTGTTCATCGTGTTCTTCGCGAGGTGTGTGTTCGCTTCCGCTACCTTCTCCCTTTCCCCTCGCTTTCCCATCGATTTGACCACGAGATCCGTGAAGATCGGGCACCCAAGAGGTTAACCCCTCCATCACATAATATGGGCACAACATCGCAAACTATGCCGTGATTCAGCACATAACATCGGTCATTTGGACGGAAAGCCATGAAACCTCGAACATGATAGGTCATTTTGTGAAGGTTTTTTCGAAACATGATCAATATACCAAGTCTGGTATTTTTCCTTTCAACTATGTAACAAAATATGACACCACGCGAAGGATTTCCATTGTTCGGATTTTTTTTTGAATTTATTATGCCCGTTTTGAATTATCTGAATTTCTAACTATGGTCGAACTGGTGTGCATGAAGATAGGGGACGAGCATCGTTAGAACTTGCATTGGATCTCTGAAGAAACCACATATTGCGAGTCTAAAAATGATTCAGCACAACATCACAAACTATGCCGTGATTCAGCACATAACTTCCTGCCGATTCGGCAGACATTTAGTCCCGGATGTAGTCACAAACCGGGACTAAAAATATTTTCCGCCATTTCCCACCTCTTCCTGCCAAGTTTTCCCGCCCTTTCCTTTCTACTAGAGCTTTTAGTCCCGGATGTAGTCACTAACCGAGACTAAAGATATTTCCCGCCATTTCCCAAAGCTTCAAGCCAAGTTTTCCCGCCCTTTCCCTCTATATTTAGGGTGATCGTGCCATGGCTATCCACACATCCACACCTTCCTCTCTTAGAACAATGGACAACGCCTACTGGGCCATTCTGACCCTCGAGGAGACCGAGGCGTTGTGCGCCTCCAACTACCCTTGTCCGCCGGGCTACCGGCCGCCCGCCGGCTGGATGCTGAGCGCTGGAGGGGTTCCTGTCCCTCCTGTCCCTCAAGGTTCCGCATGCCAGGCGGCCATCACAAACCACTTCTACCACGAGCTCACGCCGGAGCAGCGGATGGATCCCTAGTGGGATCCCGAAAACTACGACACCTGGAATGCCTTCTTCGCTAATAGGCGGGAAAGGGAGCTCGCCAGGTACGAGGGTGATGGCCCGCCACCGGTGAACCACAACGAAGCCGGCCATCGTCTGTGGTGGGCGAACCGTACTATCATCGGAGTGATGCGCTACATCGCCGGGGGAGACCATCCTCGCCTACGATGCCCACGAGTCCACCCACCACAGGCCCCACACTGTCCCGACGGTAGCGGCATCGTCTTCCAGGAGACCCCTCTCCCGCCCGCCATGAATCCGAGGCTAGAATGGCCCCTGGTATATGCCATGGATGGGCTGAGGATCCCCGGAGTGGCAGGTGACGATGACAATGATGATGACGACGACGATGAAGACCCTGAAGCTGCGTACTATAGGACTAGGCATGATTATGACTAAAGGGGGCGGCTTTAGTCCTGAGTGTTAGCTAGTCCCGGTTTGTCCCGGTTTTCAATATTAATAAATGTCTTGAGTGTTACCTAATAAATAGAGGGAAATGCCTATATAAAGAGAGGGTTCATCTTTAGTCCCGGTTGGAGAAACCCTAAACCCTAAACCTGGATTGCGGCAGAGTGGGCCAGGCAACACTAATAATAGGGGTGAGTGTCGACATTATGTCGTGCGGCTTGTACCTTGTCCCGGATGGTGTCACCAACCGGGACTAAAGATGAACCTTTAGTCCCGGTTGGAGACACCAACCGGGACTAAATATGAGTCAGCACTAATAATAGGGGTGAGTGTCGACATTATGTCGTGAGTGTCGACATTATGCCGAGCTGCTTGTACTATAAATAGGCATCCTTGTGAGTCCAGTCCTCCAGCCAGTTTGAGGCATCTCCAAGATGGTTTTAGAGAGCAGGGACACCACTACGGCCAGTTTCAGGGAGATGCCGACGGAGCCCAGTCCTCCGGCATCTCCGAGAAACTGGTCATAGAGGCACTCCCTAATATGTGAAATTAGTTAGCTCCGAGGCGTATTGATCTAGTTAGTGAAGTTACAAGCTGCAAGATGGTTTTCGAGAGCAGGGACACCACTGCGGCCAGTTTCAGGAGATGCCAACGGAGCCCAGTCCTCCGGCATCTCCGAGAAACTGGTCATAGAGGCACTCCCTAATATGTGAAATTAGTTAGCTCCGAGGCGTATTGATCTAGTTAGAGAAGTTACAAGCTGCAAGATGGTTTTCGAGAGCAGGGACACCACTACGACCAGTTTCAGGGAGATGCCGCTGGATCCCAGTCCTCCGGCATCTCCAAGAAACTGGTCATAGAGGCACTCCCGGTCCAGCCACAAAACGGGACTAACACTCAAGACATTTATTAATATTAAAAACTGAGACTACAAAACCGGGACTAAAGGCCACAAACCGCGAAAGATATCCTTCGGTCAAGCCACAAACCGCGAAAGACATGAACTAGAGTTACATAATATGATCATGAACTTCTTGGCATATGTCATTCCTTATGACCGCTTTAGACGTAACCATGGAGCATCTTCTTTACTTAACGGAATGCTTGGGTCAGTTTTCACTGTGAAGGGCGGAATTTCATCAAACTTATTATAATCTTCTGACATGTCTGCCTTGTCCTCGATTCCCACGATGTTTCTTTTCCCTGAAAGAACTATGTGACGCTTTGGCTCATCATATGATGTATTCGTTTGCATATTTTTTTCTTTTTTTTCGGTCTGGAGGACATGTACTTCACATAGAAAACCCGAGACACATCATTGGCTAGGACGAATGGTTCATCTCTATAACCAAGATTGTTGAGATCCACTGTTGTCATTCCATACAACTGGTCTATCTTTACCCTTTCCCCATTCAGGTTGACCCATTTGCAGCGAAACAAAGGAACTCCATAGTCTAGTTCCCATATCTCCTCTATGTAACCATAATATGTGTCCTTTTGTCCATTCTCTTCTATTGCATCAAAGCGGACACCACTATTTTGGTTGGTGCTCTTTTTATCTTGGGCGATCGTGTAGAATGTATTCCCATTTATTTCATACCCTTGGAAATTCAATACAGTAGAAGATGGTGACGCGGCCAACAAGTATAGTTGATCTCCAACAGTGCTGTCATTCAAGAGATGTGTCCGCATCCAACCACCGAAAGACTTCATGTGTGTAGGAATTCGTAGCATGGAAAACAAAAATTTTCTATCGCATACAAAAAAACAAGCCAAGATCTATCTACTAGATTGTAGCAACGAGTCGATGGAATAACTCACCCTCGAAGATTCCAAAGTGTTTAACAAGAGCGGATTCTCGTGGGTGATGTAGTCGTACTCTTCCCGATCTCAAGATCGCGTAGACGATCCTTCCGGCGCTACGTTCCGGCAGCGCTCCCGCAGTCAGTCACACGTTCGGTACTCGACGAAGACCTTCCTCTCCCTTGTTCCAGCAGGCAGCGGAGGTTGTAGCACTCTCCTCGTGATTCCGGCAGCACAACGGCGTGGTACCGGAAGTAGAGTGGAGATCTCGCAGGGCTTCGCCTTAAGCCGGAGAGAGTATGGTGGAGTATGAGAGAGTCCCTCGACGATCTAGGGTTTTAGACACGCCGAGGAGGGGGCTAGGCCGGTGGCTAGGGTTTCACCTAGGCGGCGGCGAGTTCCCTAGGGCCGGCGGCGGCTATGGAGGCGGCGACAGCTTGGGGCTAGGGTTTAGAGGTGTAGGAACTTGTTTCTAGGAGGGGAGCCCTGCCCCTCCTTTTATAGGTGGAGGGGGCCGACCAAGGGGAGGGGAGTCCCTCCCCAACTCGGCTTGGTGGTGCGCCAGCGGTGGGAGGAGGAACTCCTCCCCCAAGTCGGTTTCCACCTCCCTCTCCACTTCCCAAAACTAGTCGTTTGACTTTCAAACTAGGCGTTTGACTTTTCAAACTAGTATTTGATTAATCCCTCTATTTTGTTCAGCGATGACACCGAATACATAATGCAATCATACCAACTTGATATAACACATTCATGTACCCTTCCCCTCCAGAGTGCCGGACATTTCGGAACCTTCTAGAACATTCCCGATGACAACACCGGAACCATTCTCCAACTCCGAAACGGGACTTTCCTTATATGAATCTTATTCTCCGGACCATTCCGGATCTCCTCGTGATATCCCGAATACCATTCGAGACTCCGAACAACATTCGGACTCTTTCTCATCATTCCATAACTACTCAAACAACGTCGAATCCTTAAGTGTGTCTCCCTACGGTTCGTGAATTATGCGGACATGATCGAGACACTTCTCCGAACAATAAACAATAGAGGAATCTGGAAATTCATATGGCTCCCACATATTTCTATGATTACTTTGCGATCGAATGAACCACTTACATACGATATTAATTTCCCTTTGTCTCACGATAGTTTACTCATCCGAGGTTATGATCGTCGGTATCTCTGCATACCTAGTTCAACCTCGTTACTGATAAGTACTCTTTTCTCGTTCCCGTGATATGTGATCCCTTGTGAGCCAGTCACATGCTTGCAAGCTAATTGGATGACATTTCACCGAGAGGCCCAGAGTATATCTATCCGTCATATGGATGGACAAATCCCACTCTTGATCCATGTGTTTCAACCAATACTTTCCGAACACTCAATGCCACCTTTATAGCCACCCAGTTACGGTGTGGTGTTTGATGTCATCAAAGCATCCATCCGGTAAAGGTGATATGCATGATCTCATGGTCGAAGGAATTAGATTACTATGTATCAGAAAGCATATAGCAATTGAACTATTAAAATGACTTGATCTTTATGCTACGCTTATCTATAGGAGTATGTCCACCATATCATTCTCCTAACGATATGATCTTCTTGTTAATAACATCTCAATGTTCATGACAGGGAAACCACAATCATCTATTAACCAACAAGCTAGTATTATATAGAGGCTTTACTAGGGACTCTTATTTTAGTCTACAAATCACACAAGTATTAATGTTTCCTTGTTAATACTATTATAGCATGAATGCAAACATTTATCATAAACACAAAGATATAATAATAACTATATTTATTATTGCCTCTAGGGCATATCTCCAACAGTCTCCCACTTGCACTAGAGTCATCTAATCTAGATTACATGGTAATATACCGAACACCCATGGCAGTTTGGTGCTGGTCATGTTTTGCCCTCGGGAGAGGTTTAGTCAACGGATCCGCCACATTCAGATCTGTGTGTACTTTGCAAATCTTTATATCCCCATCTTGGATATGCTCTCGAATAGCGTGAAAACGTAGCTTGATGTGCTTCAGCTTCTTGTGTGACCTTGGTTCTTGCGCATTGGCTATGGCGCCCATGTTATCACAGTAGATAGACATTGGGTCCAGCGCACTAGGAACCACACCTAGCTCTGTAATGAACTCTTTCATCCATATCGCTTCTTGTGAAGCCTCCGAAGCAGCCATGTATTCCGATTCAGTTGAAGATCTCGCCACAACGCTTTGCTTTGCACTCCTCCAGCTAACTGCTGCACCATTCAAAATAAATACGTATCCAGATTGTGATTTAGAATCATCCGGATCGGTGTTCCAACTAGCATCGGCGTAACCATTAACAACGAGCTGTTCATCACCTCCATAAGAAAGAACCATATCCTTAGTTCTTCTCAAGTACTTAAGGATGTTTTTGACCGTTGTCCAATGATCCACTCCTGGATCACTTTGATATCTGCTAGTTAAACTAACAACATATGCAATGTCGGGTCTAGTACATAGCATGGCATACATTAGAGATCCTATGGCTGAGGCATATGGAGTCTTACTCATCCTTTCTCTATCTTCTGCCGATGTCGGACTTTGAGTTTTACTCAAGGTCGTATTGGGCAACATGGGCAAGAACCCTTTCTTTCTATCTTCCATTCCAAAACTCTTTAGAACTTTGTCCAAATATGTACTTTGTGACAATGATATTTGGCGTCTTGATCTATCTCTATAAATCTTTATGCCTAATATGTAAGCTGCGTCGCCAAGATCCTTCATTGAAAAACTATTATTCAAATATTCCTTGACACTATTAAGAAGGTCTACATCATTCTCAATCAACAATATGTCATCTACATATAGTATTAAGAATGCTACAGAGCTCCCACTCACTTTCTTGTAAATACAAGCTTCTCCATAAGTTTGTATAAAACCAAAAATTTTGATCACCTTATCAAAACGTTGATTCCAACTTTGGGATGCTTGCTTCAATCCATAAATGGACCGTTGAAGTTTGCATACCTTGTTAGCATCTTTAGGATCGACAAAACCTTTGGGTTGCATCATATACAACTCTTCATCAATGTCTCCATTGAGGAATGTTGTTTTGACATCCATCTGCCATATCTCATAATCATAATATGCAGTGATTGCTAACATAATCCTCACAGACTTTAGCTTCACTACTGGTGAGAAAGTCTCATCGTAGTCAACTCCTTGAATTTGTCGAAACCCCTTTGCGACAAGTCGAGCTTTATAGACAGTAACTTTACCATCAGCATCTGTTTTCTTCTTGAAAATCCATTTGTTCTCGACAGCCTTCCGGCCATCCGGTAAGTCCACCAAAGTCCATACTTGGTTTTCGTACATGGATCCAATCTCGGATTTCATGGCTTCTTGCCATTTATTGGAATCTGGGCTCATCATCGCTTCCTCATATGTCTCAGGGTCATCGGTGTTGTCCACCAACATGACACTTATAACGGGATCATACCAATCTGGAGTGGTACGAGTTCTCGTTGACCTGCGAGGCTCTGTAGCAACTTCAACCGAAGTTTCATGATCATCATCATTAGCTTCCTCTCTAACTGGTGCAGGCACCACATGAACTTCTTCCGGTGCTGCGCTACTTGCAATTTCGAGAGAAGGTTCGACAACCTCGTCGAGTTCTACTTTCCTTCCAGTCACTTCTTTCGAGAGAAATTCCTTCTCTAGAAAGGATCCATTCTTGGCAACGAAGATTTTGCCTTCGGATCTATGATAGAAGGTATACCCAATAGTTTCCTTCGGGTATCCTATGAAGACGCATTTTTCTGCTTTGGGTTCAAGCTTGTCCGGCTGTAACTTCTTTACATAGGCTTCGCATCCCCAAACTTTAAGGAATGACAATCTAGGTTTCTTCCCAAACCATAATTCATACGGTGTCATTTCAACGGATTTAGATGGTGCCCTATTTAAAGTGAATGCGGCTGTTTCTAATGCATAACCCCAAAATGATAGCGGTAAATCTGTAAGTGACATCATAGAACGAACCATATCTAACCATTACGCTGTGGTGTTCCCGGCGGTGTCAATTGCGAAAGTATTCCGCATTTCTTCAAATGCTCGCCAAACTCGTAACTTAGATATTCACCTCCACGATCAGAACGTAGAAATTTAATCTTCTTGTTACGTTGATTCTCTACCTCACTTTGAAATTCCTTAAACTTCTCGAAAGTTTCGGACTTATGTTTCATGAAATAGATATACCCATATCTACTCAAATCATCCGTGAAGGTAAGAACATAACGATAACCATCGCGCGATGCTACACTCATTGGACCACACACATCGGTATGTATGATTTCCAATAAGTCCATAGCTCGCTCCATCATACCAGAAAATGGAGTCTTAGTCATTTTACCCATCAGACATGCTTCGCATCTTTCAAGTGATTCGAAATCAAGTGATTCAAGAAGTCCATCGGAATGGAGTTTCTTCATACGCTTCACTCCAATGTGACCAAGACGACAGTGCCACATATAGGTCCAGTTATTGCTCGATTTCAAACGTTTAGCCTCAATGTTGTTGATATGTGTATTTCCACTATCGAGATTCAATAAGAATAGACCATCTATCAAAGGTGCATAAAACATATTACTCATATAAATCGAACAACCATTATTCTCGGATTTAAACAAGTAACCGTCTCGCAATAAACAAGATCCCGATATAATGTTCATGCTTAACGCAGGCACCAAATAACAATTATTTAAGTATAAAACTAATCCCGATGGTAGATGAAGGGGTAGCGTGCCTACCACGATCACATCAACCTTTGATCCGTTTCCCACGCGCATCGTCACCTCGTTCTTCGCTAGCTTCCGTTTATTCTGTAGCACCTGTTTCGAGTTACAAATATGAGCAACCGAACCAGTATCAAATACCCAGGCACTACTACGAGTACTAGTGAGATACACATCAATAACATGTATATCAGATATACCTTTCTTCTTGATGTTGCCGTTCTTCAAATCCGCCAAGTACTTTGGGCAATTCCACTTCCAGTGACCTTCTCCCTTGCAGTAAAAGCACTCAGTATCAGGCTTAGGTCCAGCCTTGGTCTTCTTCGTTGGCGTGGTAACTTTCTTACCACCCTTCTTGAAGTGTCCCTTCTGCTTAGACTTGCCTTTCTTGAATTTGGTGGTCTTATTGACCAACAACACTTGGTGCTCTTTCTTTATCTCCACTTCTGCAGATTTCAACATGGCAAAGAGTTCTGGCAACGTCTTGTTCATGTTTTGCATGTTGTAGTTCATCACAAAGTTCTTGTAACTTGGTGGTAGTGATTGGAGGACGCGGTAAATCCCCAAAGCATTACGAATCACTATACCCAAGCTTTGAAGTTTGTTTGCGTGCCCAGACATCTTAAGCACATGCTCACTGACGGAGCTGCCCTCTTCCATCTTGCAGTTAAAGAACTTTTCAGAAGCCTCATAGCTTTCAATTGCCGCATGAGTCTCAAAGATCAATTTGAGATCCTCGACAATATCATATGGGTCTGAATTCTCAAACCTTTTATGAAGCTCCGATTCTAAACCATACAAGATAGCACACTGAACTCTGGAGTACTGAGTCTTCCGAGTGAGGTAAACATTCTTTACTTCATCGGCAGCATCAGCTGCAGGTGGGTCACCCAGCGGTGCATCCAGCACATAGGTCAAATTACCACCTGTGAGGACAATCCTCAAATTGCGGAACCAATCCGCGAAGTTGCTTCCATTGTTTTTCAACTTTTCTTTCTCTAGGAACGCATTAAAATTGATGGTAGGGGCTGCCATTGATCTACAACATATTTGCAATAGTTTAGACTAAGTTTATGACAAATTGAGTTCAAATTAATAATAAATTTAATCTAGGTGAACTCCCACTCAAAACAATATCCCTCACATTGTTTTAGTGATCACACGAACCAAATCCACCACATCAACACCGATCATCACGAGAGCTGATATAGTTTCAATGGCGAACAATCGACATGTTCATCATATCTACTATATGATTCATGCTTTACCTTTCGGTGATCCGTGTTCCGAGACCATGTTTGTACATGCTAGGCTCGTCAAGATCAAACCTTAGTTTCCGCATGAGCAAATCTGGCTTGCTCACGTTGTATACACTTGCAGAATCTAACACACCCGATCATCACGTGGTGCTTCGAAACAACAAGCTTTAGCAACGGTGCTAACTAAAGGTGAACACTTTATGACTTGAAATTCATGTGCATGAGGGATCATCTTATAATGCTACCGTCGTATACTAAGCAATACAAGATGCATAAAGGATTAACATCACATGCAATTCATAATATGTGATATGATATGGCCTTTCTTCTTTGTGCTTCCGATCTCCATCTTCTAGCACGAACATGATCTCCATCATCACCGGCATTGCATCAAGGTCAATGACGCTTCTCCATGGTTGTCGTCCACCGGCTTCAACTATTACAACTACTTTAAATAGACACGCGGGTCTTAACATAAATTAAAGACAACCATATGGCTCCTTCCGGTTGCCAACTTACAATAAGGAACATTGCATACATCAAATATAATCACAATCATGGCCATATCACATCACAGCACACCCCTGCAAAACAAAGTTAGACGCCTCTACTTTCTTTGCATATTTTACGTGGTTTGGGGCTTTCAATAAGTGTCGTTCTAACTTACGAACAAGAACCACAACATTGATACTAGCATTGTTAATCACCCGTTGTAAATTGAATCTTAACTATGCTAGGAGAAACAGGCACCCGCAAAGCCACTTATGCAATACTAGTTGCATGTCAAGCGTGGAGCAAGTCTCATGAACGATGTCATGTAAGGTTAGCCCGGGCCGCTTCATCCCAACATACCGCAAGATGCAAAGTACACAAGAAGCAATCGACAATAAAAGCATCAACGCCCACAATGACCATTGTGTTCTACTCGTGCAACAGATCTACATATAGACACGGCTCTGATACCACTGTAGGAATTCGTAGCATGGAAAACAAAAAATTTCTATCGCATACAAACAAACAAGCCCAGATATATCTACTAGATTGTAGCAACGAGTCGATGGAATAACTCACCCTCGAAGATTCCAAAGTGTTTAACGAGAGCGGATTCTCGTGGGTGATGTAGTCGTACTCTTCTCGATCTCAAGATCGCGTAGACGATCCTTCCGGCGCTGCGTTCCGGCAGTGCTCCCGCAGTCGGTCACACGTTCGGTACTCGACGAAGACCTTCCTCTCCCTTGTTCCAGCAGGCAGCGGAGGTTGTAGCACTCTCCTCGTGATTCCGTTAGCACAACGGCGTGGTACCGGAAGTAGAGGGGAGATCTCGCAGGGCTTCGCCTTAAGCCGGAGCGAGTATGGTGGAGTATGAGAGAGTCCCTCGACGATCTAGGGTTTTAGACACGCCGAGGAGGGGGCTAGGCCAGCGGCTAGGGTTTCACCTAGGCGGCGGCGGCGAGTGCCCTAGGGCCGGCGGCGGCTTGGGGCTAGGGTTTAGAGGTGTAGGAACTTGTTTCTAGGAGGGGAGCCCTGCCCCTCCTTTTATAGGTGGAGGGGGCCGGCCAAGGGGAGGGGAGTCCCTCCCCAACTCGGCTTGGTGGTGCGCCGGCGGTGGGAGGAGGAACTCCTCCCCCAAGTCGGTTTCCACCTCCCTCTCCACTTCCCAAAACTAGTTGTTTGACTTTCAAACTAGTCGTTTGACTTTCAAACTAGGCGTTTGACTTTTCAAACTAGGATTTGATTAATCCCTCTATTTTGTTCAGCGATGACACGAATACATAATGCAATCATACCAACTTGATATAACACATTCATGTACCCTTCCCCTCCGGAATGACGGACATTCCGGAACCTTCTAGAACATTCCCGGTGACAACACCAGAACCATTCTCCAACTCCGAAACGAGACTTTCCTTATATGAATCTTATTCTCCGGACCATTCCGGATCTCCTCGTGATATCCCTAATCCCATTCGAGACTCTGAACAACATTCGGACTCTTTCTCATCATTCCATAACTACTCAAACAACGTCGAATCCTTAAGTGTGTCTCCCTACGGTTCGTGAATTATGCGGACATGATCGAGACACTTCTCCGAACAATAACCAATAGAGGAATCTGGAAATTCATATGGCTCCCACATATTTCTATGATTACTTTGCGATCGAATGAACCACTTACATACGATATCAATTTCCCTTTGTCTCACGGTAGTTTACTCATCCGAGGTTATGATCGTCGGTATCTCTGCATACCTATTTCAACCTCGTTACTGATAAGTACTCTTTTCTCGTTCCCGTGATATGTGATCCCTTGTGAGCCAGTCACATGCTTGCAAGCTAATTGGATGACATTTCACCGAGAGGGCCCAGAGTATATCTATCCGTCATATGGATGGACAAATCCCACTCTTGATCCATGTGTTTCAACCAATACTTTCCGAACACTCAATGCCACCTTTATAGCCACCCAGTTACGGTGTGGTGTTTGATGTCATCAAAGCATCCATCCGGTAAAGGTGATATGCATGATCTCATGGTCGAAGTAATTAGATTACTATGTATCAGAAAGCATATAGCAATTGAACTATTAAAATGACTTGATCTTTATGCTACTCTTATCTATAGGAGTATGTCCACCATATCATTCTCCTAACGATATGATCTTGTTGTTAATAACATCTCAATGTTCATGACAGGGAAACCACAATCATCTATTAACCAACAAGCTAGTATTATATAGAGGCTTTACTAGGGACTCTTATTTTAGTCTACAAATCACACAAGTATTAATGTTTCCTTGTTAATACTATTATAGCATGAATGCAAACATTTATCATAAACACAAAGATATAATAATAACTATATTTATTATTGCCTCTAGGGCATATCTCCAACAATGTGTTCATCTGTAATCCATGATTCAGGCTTCCCCGGGTTTTTGGAGCGTACAATATTCTTGTGTTCCTCGATATACGGAGCTGCCAAGGTGGAATTATGTAGAACTGTGTAGTATGCTTTAGTGAAAGAATCCCCGTCCCTACATATCATTGCTTTCTTTACCAGCGTGCCTTTTCCACTTAGTCTTCCCTCATGCCACGAGTCAGAAACACCAATCGTCTTAAGGTCAGGAATAAAGTCAACACAAAACTCAATGACCTCCTCTGTTCCATATCCCTTGGAGATGCTTCCTTCTGGTCTAGCACGGTTATGAACATATTTCTTTAAGACTCCCATGAACCTCTCAAAGGGGAACATATTGTGCAGAAATACCGGACCGAGAATGGCAATCTCTTCCACTAGATGAACCAGGAGATGCGTCATAATATTGAAGAAGGATGGTGGGAACACCAATTCAAAACTAACAAGACATTGTACCACATCCTTCTGTAACCTTGGCAGAATATCTGGATTGATTACCTTCTGAGATATTGCATTGAGGAATGAACACAGCTTCACAATGGGTACTCGAACATTTTCCGGTAGAAGCCCCCTCAATGCAATCGGAAGCAACTGCGTCATAATCACGTGACAGTCATGAGACTTCAGGTTTTGGAACTTTTTCTCTGCCATATTTATTATCCCCTTTATATTAGATGAGAAGCCCGACGGCACCTTGATACTGTAAAGGACTTCAAAAAAGATTTCCTTCTCTGCTTTGGTAAGAGCATAGCTGGCACGACTTAAGTGACGCCCTTTATCCGTCTTGTTATGTGTATGCATGTTCTTTGGGTCTTTCATAATTTGTTGGTCCTCCCGTGCTTCAGGTGTATCTTTTGTCTTCCCATACACGCCTAGGAATCCTAGCAGGTTCACGCAGAGATTCTTCGTCACGTGCATCACGTCGATTGAAGAGCAGACACGCAGGACTTTCCAATATGGCAGCTCCCAAAATATAGATTTCTTCTTCCACGTGGGTGTGTGTCCTGTAGCGACGTCGTTCGGAACTGATTGACCGCCGGGACCCTTTCCAAAGATTACTTCTATGTCCTTGACCATACCAAATACATCATCACCAGCAGGGAGTTCAGGCTTCTTCCGGTGATCTGCCTCACCTTTGAAATGCTTGCCTTTCTTTCTTACGGGATGATTGGTCGGAAGAAATCGTCGATTCGCCAGGTACACAACCTTCTTGCATTTATGAAAATATGTACCTTCGGTCTTATCTAAATAGTGGGTGCATGCCTTATATCCCTTGTTTGACTGTCCTGAAAGGTTACTAAGAGCAGGCCAATCATTGATGGTTACGAATAACAACCCTCATAGATCAAATGGCTCCTGTTTGTTCTCATCCCACGCACGTACACCTGGTTTGCCCCACAACTGTAAGAGTTCTTCAACTAATGGCCTAAGGTACACATCAATGTCGTTGCCCGGTTGCTTCGGGCCTTGGATGAGCACTGGCATCATAATGAACTTACGTTTCATGCACAACCAAGGAGGCAGGTTGTAGATACATAGAGTCACGGGCCAGGTGCTGTGACTGCAACTCTGCTCCCCAAAAGGATTCATGCCATCTGTACTTAGACCAAACCATAAGTTCCTTGCGTCACCTGCAAAGTCTGGGAAGTCTCTCTCGATTTTTCTCCACTGTGACCCATCAGCAGGGTGTCTCAACTTCCTGTCTTTCTTACGGTCTTCTTTGTGCCATCGCAACAACCTGGCATGCTCTTTTTTTCTGAACATGCGTTTCAACCTTGGTATTATAGGAGCATACCATATAACCTTAGCAGGAACCCTCTTCCGGAGGGGCTCTCCCTCAACATCACCAGGGTCATCTCGTCTGATCTTATACCGCAACGCATTGCATACCGGGCATTTATCTAAATTCTCATACTCCTTACCGCGGTAGAGGATGCAGTCATTAATGCATGCATGTATCTTTTGCACATCTAATCCCAGAGGACAGAGAGTCTTCTTTGCTTCGTAGGTACTCTCGGGAAGTTCATTATGTTTTGGAAACTTCGGCTTCATTATTTTCAGCATCTTTTCAAATGAGGAGTCAGTTAGACCACACTCTGCCTTCCATCGCAACAATTCCAGTGTGGTACCGATCTTTGTGCTGCCATCTTCACAATTTGGGTACAACAATTTCTTGTGATCTTCTAACATGCCCTCTAACTTCAACTTCTCATTTTCTGTTTCACAGTCTCGCTTTGCATCAGAAATGACCCTACCAAGTTCATCAGCCGGCTCATCTGATGCCCGTTCTTCACCTCTTTCCTCTCCATTGTCTTCCATTGCAGTATCACTGTATTCAGGAAACATATGATGATAGTTGTTATCATCATCTTCTTCTTCACCATCTTCCATCATAACCCCTCTTTCCCCGTGCTTGGTCCAGCAATTATAGTTGGGCATGAAACCTTTCATAATCAGGTGGCTGCGAATGATTTTCGAGGAAGAGTACTCCTTGTTGTTCCGACATTGAACACATGGACAACGTATAAATCCATTCTCTTTGTTTGCCGTAGCCACATCGATAAATTTATCCACGCCTTTGATATACCCGGCTACGCACCGGTCACCGTACATCCATTCCCGACCGTTCATCTGCATCATATAAGTAAGTTTATCAAAAAACAGGACATCATAAATAGTGAAATAAACAATTCACACCGACACATGAATTGTATCAATGACCTAGAAAAGATAAGATTGCTAACCTCGATCGAGGGAAATAAAGAGGAGAAAGCTCAAGTGCGTCTCGGACACCTTCTATATTTTTGTTCTATGAGAAATTCAATGGGATTATTCACTCAAACATTTCATCAAACACCTTCAATGCATGCATGAGAAAAAACTAGCACACCCCCTCACACCTTCCACCATTCGACAAAAACAGAGTGGAGGCAGAGGGGGCTGGGGCGTTGCATTTATAGAGGGCAGGGGGTCTTTAGTCCCGGTTGGAGCCAGCAACCGGGACTAAAGGTGCGTGCCACGCCACGTGGCTGTGGCCAAACCTTTAGTCCCGATTGGTGGCTCCAACCAGGACGTATTCCCCCTTACCAACCGGGACGCATGCCCCCTGGCCCTGTGCCCGCTCCAACCGGGACGCGTGCCAGCATTAGTCCCGGTTGGTGGCGCAACCGGGACAAATGCTCTGAGGGGTCGCGAACGGATAGCCCTTTTTCCACTAGTGATATGACATCACGCGTTTGGAGATCACATCTTAATGGTAAGTATGAATAGGTACTAAAGGCCCTTCTTTAGTCCCGGTCCAGCCACAAAACGGGACTAACACACTCAAGATTGTTTGCAGACAACACTATAAAAATGGACACATGCATGGAACATCTTCACTCATAAAATGTTACAATTATTACATATCATTTCTTCGCGTGTGTTCCTTTCTGATCCCGTCGTATCCATGGAGCATCTTCATTCATTAACATGATGCTTGGGTCATCCTTCACCGCGAAGGGCGGAATTTCATGACTTATCACAATCTTCTGACATGTCTGTCTTGTCCTCCGCTCCCACGATGTTTCTTTTTCCTGAAAGAACTATGTGGCGCTTTGGCTCATCGTCTGATGTATTCTTTTTCTTATTTTTTCGTTTTCTAGGTTTGGTAGACATGTCCTTCACATAGAAAACCTGGGCCACATCATTGGCTAGGACGAATGGTTCGTCTAAGTACCCAAGATTGTTGAGATCCAACGATGTCATTCCGTATTTCTTGTCTACCTCAACCCCTCCTCCCGTCAGCTTGACCCATTTGCACCGAAACAAGGGGACCTTAAAAGTAGGTCCATAGTCAAGTTCCCATATCTCCTCTATGTAACCATAATATGTGGTCTTTGACCCATTGTTGTCTGTTGCATCAAAGCGGACACCACTGTTTTGGTTGGTTCTCTTTTTATCTTGGGCTATCGTGTAAAATGTATACCCATTTATCTCGTACCCTTGGAAAGTCGATATAGTAGAAGATGGTGACCTAGACAACAAGTATAGCTGATCTCCAAGAGTGTTGTTTTTGATGAGATGTTGCAACCAACCGCCAAAACTCTTCATGTGTTCATCTCTAATCCAAGAGTCATGCTTTCCAGGGTTGTTGGAGCGTAAGATTTTCTTGTGTTCCTCGATATATGGGGCTGCCAAGATAGAATTATGTAGAACGGTGTAATGTGCTTCGGTGTAAGAATGTCCGTCTCTACATATTATTGATTTCCTTCCTAGAGTACCCTTTCCACTCAGTCTCCCCTCATACCGCGATTGAGGAAGACCAATCGGCTTAAGGTCAGGAACAAAGTCAACACAAAATTCAATGACCTCCTCTGTTCCATAGCCCTTGGAGATGCTTCCTCCTGGCCTAGCACGGTTACGAACATATTTCTTTAAGATTCCCATGAACCTCTCAAAGGGAAACATATTGTGTAGAAATACAGGACCGAGAATGGAAATCTCTTCGACTAGGTGAACCAGCAGGTGCGTCATAATATTGAAGAAGGATGGTGGGAACACCAACTCAAAACTGACAAGACATTGGACCACATCATTCTGTAACCGTGGTAGATCTTCAGGATTGATTATCTTCTAAGAGATTGCATTGAGAAATGCACATAGCTTCACAATGGGTACTCGAACATTATCTGGTAGAAGCCCCCTCAATGCACATAGCTTCACAATGGGGGTTCGCCCTCAACGTCACCAGGGTCATCTCGTCTAATCTTATACCGAAGTGAAGTGCATACCGGGCATGCATCTAAATTCTCATACTCCTCACCGCGGTAGAGGATGCAGTCATTAGGGCATGCATGTATCTTCTGAACCTCTAAACCTAGAGGGCAGACAACCTTCTTTGCTTCGTATGTACTGGCGGGCAATACATTATCTTTTGGAAGCATATTCTTCATCATTTTCAGCAACTTTTCAAATGAGGAGTCAGGTATAGCACACTCAGCCTTCCATCGCAGCAATTCCAGTGTGCTGCCCAGCTTTTTCAGACCATTTTCGCAATTTGGGTACAACAACTTTTTGTGATCCTCTTGCATGTGATTGAACTTCTCCCTATCCTTTTCAGTTTCACAATCTCTTCGTGCATCGGCAATGGTCCGACCAAGATCATCAGCGGGTTCATCATGTGTCTCTTCTTTATCCTCCCCTTCAGCATCCCCCATGGAAGTATCTCCGTACTCAGGGAAACCATGATAGTTATCATCCTCCTCATCTTCTTCATTGTCTTCCATTATAACCCCTCTCTCTCCGTGCTTGGTCCAACAATTATAACTGGGCATGAATCCGGACTTCAACAGGTGGTTGTGAAGGGTTTTTGAGTCAGAGTAATCCTTCTGATTCCTACATCCATTACATGGACAGAATACAAAACCATTGTGCTTGTTTGCATCAGCAACACGGATGAATTCATGCACGC
Organism: Avena sativa; assembly: GCA_916181665.1. Classification (NCBI taxonomy): domain Eukaryota; kingdom Viridiplantae; phylum Streptophyta; class Magnoliopsida; order Poales; family Poaceae; genus Avena; species Avena sativa. Next base: position 141,157,528 of record OV702285.1, on the reverse strand, counting down.
CATTAATGAACTTGCCAGAGCGTCGGTCAGTACCGTACATCCATTCCCGGACCATCTGCATTATAGTAAAAGTATATCAAAAACCATTACACAACATGATAAAATTATTACAAGTTATATTGAGAGCTTCTAGAGCATTAATTTTGAATTTTGAAAAATTTACATGCACCAATTTGTGAATTGGAGAAAACAATCAACATGATAAATGTGGAGTTTTTTATTATTGTTCCATCAGTGAAAACCTCATTCCATTCTAAGCTCTGAAACTCTAAAATTACACATTTCAATTTTCAGTAACTATGTGCCTAATCAAAATTTGTTACACATATATATCAAAATCCTTCTAGCTACTTCTAGAGCATGCATGCATTTGATCCATATCTCTATACTTCTAGAGCATTATATAGAGCTAAAGTAGCAATAAGATATGAAAGAATGAAGTTCTAACCTTTTAAAGCTTTGGATTTAGGTGTTGCAAACTAAATCTTGACAAATCTTGAGAAACAATTGGCATGAACTCTCTTGCTTTTTTTGAGAAAAATGGCCACCATATGCTTTAGGGCAGCTGGCCAGGGAGCTGTATATATAGTGATGGACAATTAGTCCCGGGCCGTGATACGAGCCGGGACTAATAGTCCCCGAAAAGAGCTGTTACCACGCTCCAGCTTATTAGTTCCGGGCCGTATTACGGACCGGAACTAAGGCTCTGGTCCGGCCCGGGACTAATGCTTATGTCCATTTCTAACCGTTGGAGGCCTCACGGACCGGGACTAGTCCTAGCACTAGTCGCGGTTCGTGACGGGCCGGAACTGCTGGGCTTATTCTGATCGAACCAAAGATGATTTTTCCAGTAATGATTGTTTCTTAAAAAATTGCACAGTGCATCTCATATTTAGAAAAGCGTGAAGTTTCAGAGAATATCAACATTGATGAAGACGATGTGGCTGTAGGCATCGCCAACATAATCATATAGAGAAGCCATGTTTGTACTGTTCTTATCACAAATGAAGGTGGCAAAACCTTTTTTTATTGCCCTGCTTGGATACAACTTTCCCAAGTGTGGGTTTCACGCAGTTGGGGCGATCTGGATGAGTCTTGGGAAGCTAATCATGGAAATATCAGAATGATCTATAATGATCTAGCCCCTCCTAGCTATTTTCGGTAGTACTAGTCGATTGAACTTAGAGGAGCTCGACCCTAAAGATGATGCTATCTAGTCGAACTTCAATAATGTGCTACTATCTACTCGAACTTCAACAATATGCTACTTTTGTGAATCTAAGACTAAATATTGTTGTTAATTTTAATAATAGAAGCAATATGTCTTAAATTCATACAAAAATTTAGTGACGTGTCAATTAAACTACACACCAACAGTATATCCTGGTATATGATGTAACAGTGGCGTAACTTTTGGCACACCACTAGTAACAGATACCAGTGACATGATACTGGCCGGTGGCGAGCCGTCCACACGCCACTAGGGGGGCAATTTTAACATGCCACCTATGAGAAAATTGGCACTAGTGTGTTATGATAAAAAAAAAGGTTGGTGGAGGTGTTTCTAGGCCTTAATTACCGCCATTGCGAGCCACGGAAGGTTGAAAATGATGGGGCGGTCGAAATTCTTGCTCACGCACGAAATTGCACGACTGTCGTCCACACAACGAAGATGGGGGAGAAGAGGAGATGGAAGGATCTATCTGTCACCGTTCTTTGTGTCGCCGCCGGTAGGTGAAGCGCCAAGGAGATTGGGGGAAGAGGGAGACGATTGAGTGTGTGTGGTGAGGAGATTTTATGGCATGTGTTCCCGAACCGACACATCATCTCACACTCCTCCACGACCCAGTCATCCAATCAAGAATCAACCAAATTTTTTTGCTCCCCAAGGGCCTGTTTCGAAGACACGGGGGCTACCAATCACGCCCTTAGCACCATCCAACCCATTTGGCACCACCCTTCTATGGTTTCTAGCTCCGTCGTGCATTTCTTTTGTTAATTAGAGTCATTGTCAAGTTCGACTAAATATATTTTAAAAATTTACATCTATCTACAGGATACATACCATGCGTGATTTATTTTCATAGATGATTATCTTTTTCTATGTACTTGGTCAGAATTTATGAATTTTGACTTAGATAATTAAATAATGTTGTAGGCACTATATTTTGACAGAGGAAGTACTAGTTTATGTACATCGTCTATCAAAGCTAGAACATAGAAAAACACTTACGTCAATCAACTAATTTTCCCATTATTCTAAAAAAACTAATTTTTCCATTTTTTTCGGGACAATTGCATTGAGTAGGTTACCTTGATTGAGACATCTATGAATCCTGTTTCTCCATTTTCAGTTAGTACTTCGTCTCCTCTACTGTTACATGTAGTAGTAATTTAATTTACCGAGAGAAAATAACTTTAGAAACGCACGCAATTAAGCGGGTGCAACCGTGCAAGCAACGCAGCACTGCTAGCTAGCTGGTGCTCATCCCCAGGGGCTGGCTGAGGTAGCCAATTAAAGGTGTGACGTTGAAGAAAGCAAGAGCGACCATGCATGCAAAGGATATCTCATCTCGATCACCGGCCGGCCGGTCCATTCCGCTCACAGCTCATCTCGCCGGATCACTCGCCGTGGAGCGTGGACTAATAACGTCTCTTCTATCTGCGCTAGCTATAGCTCCCACTTTAAATACCCCCTCGATCGCGCGCACTGATCATCACTATCAGATAGCCGCACACACCACGACCACCACGGCACCACCTGCGCTGCAGGTAGCCATCTTGCTAGCTAGTTAGTGGATGCCCCGCCGCGCGCGCGCACGGCCTAGCATGAGCGCCGCTGCGTGGCACGCGGCGGCCGCCGTCCTGATCGTCGTCCTCTGCTCCTTGCGTCTCGCCGCGGCGCGCGTCCAGCCGAGCCACGGCGGCGCCCTCGCGACGAAGCGGCGCGACAATGTCCCCGCGGGCGCCTGCGCCCTCACCGCGATTCCCTTCGGCTACCCCTGCGAAGAGCACACGGTTCGGCCGTTTCTCGGGATAGTTTTGACATGCACATGACGATCGATTGATCGATCATGAGTGTGATCGCTCCATCAAACGATTGCGTCGCGTTACAAAGGTAACGTCGATCGATCATTTATCTTTTCATTTATTTATTCATCTGGTTGTATTGTAGGTGACTACGGATGACGGATACATCCTGAGCGTGCAAAGGATCCCGAGGGGCCGGCATGCCGGTGCCGGCGCCGGCGCCGTGGGCAGCGGCCTGGGGCAGCCGGTGCTTCTGCAGCATGGGGTTCTCGTGGTACGTTTGCACAGTCGATCGGCAACGGCGCCTAACATTCCTCTTTGTGCTTATTACTTTGTTCGCACTCCTGATCGGCCTACGACCGATGCCGTCATGGTGCATGCCGGTGGATGCCGTCATGTCTGCCTCTGGAGCCTTCACGTTCGGGAGTGGGACAGGACGCACTTATATAACGAAAGAAACCACTATACTAGCTCCAAAACGGAAATAAATTCGGTATGCTGATAAGTGATAAGGGCGAGCAACTAACCAGAGCTAGCCGACGCGGCGTGGCGTGGCGTGGCGTGGCGTGCAGGACGGCATGACATGGCTGCTCGGCACGCCGGAGGAGTCGCTGGCGTACATCCTCGCCGACCGCGGCTTCGACGTGTGGGTCGCCAACACGAGGGGCACCAGGTGGAGCAGCCGCCACGTCTCCCTCGACTCCTCCTCTCGGGTACGTCTACAGAGTACAGTTCGTTGCGGCGAGTCAGAAAGGCCCTGACTGATATATATGTTCCTTATCAGGAGTACTGGGACTGGTCGTGGGACGACCTGGTGGTCAAGGACATGCCCAACATGGTCGACTACGTCTCCACCCACACGGCGCAGAAGCCGCACTTCCTTGGCCACTCCATGGTGAGCAAAGCCTCTGAATGTCTGAATTCGTTTCTCCAGTGGAAGGTATCATGGTGAACTCTGCTTCCTCCGGCATGTCGTTGTATGCAGGGGACTCTGGTGGCGCTGGCGTCCTTGTCGGAGGGCAGGCTGGTCGACAAGCTCAAGTCGGCGGCGCTTCTGACCCCGGTCGCCTACCTCGAACACATGACCACTCCCATCGGCATACTGCTAGCCAAAGCATTCGTTGGAGAGGTAATTAAGCACGCACTAGCTGAAATATGATCACGTACTGATGTATCAAGTTCTTGCTTTGAACTTGTGTGATTTCACTCATTTCTGTTTGGTGTTGACTGACCGGCCAGATCATCTCCGTTCTCGGCGTGGCGGAGTTCAACCCATTATCGTAAGTATATTTCTCGTGCCATCAGTTATTACTAGTTCAGAGACCGCCGATCATCCTTCCTGCTGCTCTGGGCTCTGGCTCACGCATTTCTTCTAATTTGTCCACTGCAGGTCTGCCGTGTCAAAACTTATCAGGGAGCTGTGCCGCCACCCTGGAACCAAATGCTACGACCTTGTCAGAGATTTCACAGGCAATTAACGCTTCACGCTCCCTTTTTTTTCTTGCAAGGTTTCAGGCTTTCAGCCATTCTGATCGGTGTTAGTGCGCGCGCGCGCGCGTGTGTGTATGTCAGGAAATAACTACTGCCTGAACAATTCGGCTGTGGACGTCTTCCTGCAGTACGAGCCCCAGCCGACGTCCACCAAGACCATGATCCATCTCGCTCAAAGTACAACATCTTCTTCACAATTTTCCCCGTATCTCGTACTCCCTCCGTTCTAAAATAGATGTCTTAAATTCTTTAAAATTTGGATGAATCTAGACACTATTTAGGATATAGATTCATCCAAAATTTAAAAAACCTAAGACATCTATTTTTGGACAAAGGGAGTAGTAAAATAATTCTACCGTGCAGTAAAATAATTCTGTTTTGAACTCAAAATGACCACGTACAGCGTTCCGGGACGGCGTGGTGTCCAAGTACGACTACGTGTGGCCGAACGTGAACATGGAGAAGTACGGGCAGCCGGACCCGCCGTCCTACAACATGTCCAACATCCCGGCCACCTTCCCGCTCTTCCTCAGCTATGGCGGCCGGGACGAGCTGGCCGACCCCGCCGACGTGGGGCTCCTCCTCCGCGACCTCATGGCCCACGACCGCAGCAGGATCACGGTGCAGTACCTGGAGGAGTTCGCGCACCTCGACTTCGTCCTGGGCACCTGCGCCAAGGACCGCGTCTACGGCGAAGTCATCTCCTTCTTCAACCGCTTCAACTAGCGATGAATAAAGCTCGTCTCCGACACGAGGAAGAAAACACAACAGCTGTAGAGTTGGTGATATAGATTATGGAGGGGAATTACACTGACATATAGCTGTGGATATACGTGATTTATGTTGGAACCTGTGGGTTAGCGCTGAAACAACGGCCACACTCGTGTAAAGTGTAAACATAACTGTACTGAGATAACGTCTAAAAAAAAGGAAATATTACTAATACTCCCTCCGATTCATATTAATTGAAACACATTGTCTGGATTTGAATGAATCTAGACACTATTTAGTATATATGTTTATCTAAATTTTAACAAATCTAAATCAATTAATATGAATCGGAGGGAGTAGTACTATTCATGTGTGTTGTATGGTATCTCAAAGAGATTCGAGAGAGAGGGTTTCTTGAGGTCCTATCGTCCCAGGTAGGTAAGTGCATACATGACCGTAAGTCGTACATAATACTTTCGAATTTCTCACTCCCAAGTATCATATCCATTGGAGTGGTACAACTAAAACCCACAACTTTTACATGTTCATTATTATCAATCAAAAATGTAAAAATATTACGAAGTCGTCGTTGATCTAATGAGCATTACTAAACAAATGAAAATTCAAACTAGCTATTTTAAATATGAATGAATGGTACCACTAATCTAATTACCAATTTAGTTTAGCAACTTTATTAGACTATTCTATGCTGCTTGACTTGTCTACTCCTATTCTATACTATCTACGCTTTCATTTTCCCGTCTTCGGATTCATAGATTATACCGTTGTCTATTCCTTCGATGCCTCCTAATAGATTTCGCCTTCATCTTCGGTTCTCTCAGTAGTTTCGTCATCGTAGCTGTGAAATTCTAAACAATAGTTTAAGAAGATTGATTGAGTACGAGGGTACTCAACAAGTTTTATATAGATGGTTATTTGATGCTCCAACTACAAACGTGGATAAGAATCCTGGGCTAATGCCTCTTTTTTAAATCATTTCTTGAATAGGTAAATTTTAGTTATAGAAAAACTATGTATGTTATGTTTTTTTTAACAATTAATACCACGATATATTTATAGTAGTGAATAGTAAATGGTAAAGATACATGAACTGTCTCTAAGAATTATAAAATATAGTCTAAAAGAAAAGAAAAATTTGAAGGTCTTTAAAATCTTCTTCTTCCATGACATAATCTTGCACTTATTTAAAGAAAGTTCAATTAACATGACATAAATGTTAAACCATATATATGCAAATATCAATGAGGGTTCTCTCATGATTTTTTTAGCCATAATATCAAGGCTACATGCACGCGCACATCCATTAGAGTAATCAATCAACATCGGCAAAAGTATCACCATCAGTATTCTAGGGAAAAGAAACCGAACAGCCTGATCAACGTCAAAGAAGAGTCGAGAGGACATAGCAGCCAGAACAAATATTGCAAGGATAATCCTTCTCGCGGCAACCATGAGAAAAAAATCCAAGATCCATCTGACGAAGTAAGATCTGAAAGACCGTATCTATATACTTTAACCTTAAATACCATGATTAACGTCGAAAAGATCTCATCGTTAAACGAAGGACTAAAGATCACTTTATTACGAATTATGTCATCTCCATTAACGTAAATGTCAGAAAAGATGTCTACTAAGACCCTAAACTAACCTTTTGAAAACATTATTTTTTACTAAAAACTCTACCCATAGATCGAGTTCCCCACTCCTTCTGACCACCGACGACGCCGGTCGAAAGAGGGGGAACCAATCTATGATAAAGGTGGAGATGATGGCGGCCACTGGGGCGACTGGGAACGGAGACGGCTGGGAGAGAAAACACTCATGTTCGGGTTATGTTAATCTTTATGGGTTGTTACAACTGGTCAGTACAGGCCAAGTGCTGAACTGAACTAGGAGATTTTAAAAGGTCGTAGAACCTGTCCAAGGAGCCCTGGTGAGCAAGCCCAATAGAACTTTAATTGAGCCTATGATCTTACCTTTTGTGTTGAAGCGAGCCTAGATATTTTAACCTTCGGATTCTCAGATGTAGTACTCCACAACCACAACCAAGCTGTGCGCACCCACGGAAAGTGTTTTTTTCTCCTGAGCTCCTGTGCTCCCTTCATTTAAAAAATCATATTAAGTATATATAATAAAAAACTGAAAATAAATATTAGGTATAGCCAATGATGTATCCTACAAAGTATGCAAAATCTCAACCAGAAATATTTATATTTATGGAATAACATAAAAGGACAAAATAAGATAAAATTTGGAGATTCAAAAATATGCACATTCCCGTTACAAAAAAAAATGCATATTCAGACCATACTTTTGTTATTTTTTTATAGCTCATAATACAAATTATTTTAAATTGATATTCTGCAAGTTTGTGGGATACAACTTGGCTACATCCGTATTTGTTTTAAGAATTTGTTGAAACTTGGAAATATAATTTTCAGTTATAAAAAAGGATCATTGTTGCTTATGTGCACCAAATTTTCACTCCACGCATCGCATATGCTAAAAAAAAGCTGTTCCCACCCTACGCATAAATCGTAGTCATCACTAGTCACCAGATCACCAACAGAGAAGCAATTGTTCCCGATGCCGTTTCTTAAAATATAAGATGTTTTAGGTTTGTAAAGAAAAATGTATCTAGACTTATTTTAGTGTATAGGTTCATTAAGGTTTGGAGTGAATCTACACACTAAAAAAAGTCTAGATACATTCTCTTGACAAACCTAAAACATCTTATATTTTAAAACAGATGGAGTATAAGTCAGAGAGAGCATACCATTCCTTTCATTCCGTCACCCGTTCTTTCCCGAGAGAACCAGACGTACGTGTCGCGTGCACTAGTCAACTGCTTGTTACTACAGTACATCCTGAATTGGCGTCCATACATGACCACATGCAAACCTAGCCAGATTTTTTGATAAAGAACGTCTTTATTACTTTTAAAGTAACTTACACCAGACATCTGCATAACTAGATGTACACAACCGACAACAATCCACAAGGTCTAACATAAAAGAAAGATACTGGCGAATTACATATCAAAATAAGAAATTATAATAGCGCCTAGGATACAGAGGGCAAATATATCCGAAGATTATGCTGCTATTGAAAGGATCGTATGGGCACCTAGAAGGGGGTGAATAGGTGCTACTTCAAAATTTCTTCTTTTTCAGTTTAGGGTTTGACAATAAGGTAAATTCTCTAGATACTGCAACTAAGGTGAATTTACCTATATGACAAATGAGCACAAGCTAACACAACACTAAGCAAGAATAAGTAAGTAAAGTGCGGTAAAAGATAGAAGTAACCAAAGTGGTGGACGCGGAGACATAAGGATTTGTTTTCCGTAGTTCCTTCCTTTGAGGGGAAGTATGTCTACGTTTGGAGAGGGGGTGGTTTCAAACCACCAATGCCACGAGAGGCCTCCCTTTTTCTCCGATAAATCTCACCCCAACGGGCTCGATCCACCTTCCACTATATCGGCAACCTTTGAGGTGGAAGTCGGCACCTTTACAACAAGTTCGGGGCACACATCCACAACTTAATTAGAGGTTCCCAAATACAAGCAAGCTGTCAAGACAAATCAAAGACAAGCTTGTAAGAACCATCAAAGTTAGGGTTTCCAAAGAAACACTGAGCTTGGGGGCCCTCAAGTGAATGAGGGGGAAATGAAGATCTCTCTTGGTGAAGATGTAGATCAAGGCCTCCTCCTTCTATTCTCCAAAGATCAATGACTTTGGATGGTTGGATGAATAGATCTTGTAGATTTGGTGGCTCTAATGGAGTTGGTGTTCTTGAGCAGCTCGAGCAACTGGAGGAAGAAGATAAGGGTCCCTTTTTATAGGCAGCTCCCTCCACGAACCATTTTCTGACCGTTGTAGAAAAGTCAGACCAGAGACTCCGGCCTACACCGGAGATTCTAGCCAATCTCCGGACCAGCCTCCGGACCGCTCATCTGAATGATCCAGGTCATCCATGACCCAACAAGACCGGATATTTCGGTCTTCCAACACCGGAGACTCCGGACTGAGCCAGCACCGGAGACTCCGGGGTATCCTCCGGAGCGGGCTCCGGACCCCCATATAGAATGTCCCAACCCAGATCCTGAAGTCACCACCGGAGACAGATCCGGAAACTCCGGACCACACCGGAGACTCCGGTCTTGGCAGACCGGAGACTCCGGTCTGGAGTTTCCAGAATTTTGTCACATGAGTAGGGACTTTTCCCAAGTGTGAGGATGCTTTTCACTTATCATAATACCAACCTGTGGACAGTGACAAACTGTAAAATGATCTACTAGTATTACATCCCTTAGAGTGGTACAACAGAAACACAGAAGGTCCAAGACATGACTATAGGTTACAACTCAACTCTTTACACAAGATCCAGAGAACACTCTAGGTTAAAGAGAGAGAAAGAAACTTCTTACAAAGAAGAATCAGGAATAAACAACTCCAAAGTTATAATACTATTAAGACTAATATCTTAACTAATGGTATGGCATTGCTGCTATTGCAATACACTACAGAAATAGGTTCTATGGCTAGAGATTCTATTCTTATCTAATTAGCAACTTCATCTTCATTTGAGCCGATGTATATGTTGACTTTCTTGACTTCATTGAAGAGATTTAGCTTTTGATGATGATTCCTGGAGCATGGCTTGATGTAGTCATCGTCTGTACTGGCTTTAGAACCTAGAAGGGGTTAAGAAGATACTTTGAGTACGAGCGTACTCAGCAAGTCCAATAGAAAAGGAGTGTTTGATGCACTATATCTAAAGCCATAGACCATAGGTCATAGGCAATGCAAGTTTTCGTAAACATTTCTCCAAAGGTTGGTTTTATTCTGAAAAGCTATGTCCGTCAGCCTTCACAGGTTTACCAGAACTTTTATGGAGTTCCTTTCCCGCCGCGTTCGCAGCTCCTTCCCGGAACAGGGAGTAACAAGTTACAGTTCTTACACTCTGCAGAGGTGCGTCACTTTACCCATGAGAGACCTTAGGCTTTGTTGCACGGCCGGGATTATGTTCCCGTTCAAACTTCCTTGGTTTGAGGCCCAACCTAAGATCCAAGCCAATCACTGCCCCTTCATGACCTCGCATGCCTCCTTTGTGTACACCATTCCCACATAATGAATTACGGCAATGGTTTGTACAGACTGTTAGATGCCAGAACTATCGTGGGACGTTGAGGGTTCCCACCCATATGCTGCATATCCTCTACGAATTACCAATTAATATGCACGCTACGAGTGATAACAGCCACGACCTGTACATCCGGCTTCATGCGAGAGGAAGAAGATACAGCTGACTTCCCTGTCCCATTCCAAATCTCATGGTCAATGCGTAATATACGGCGCAAGAATCACTGGCGACATTGGTTATTAAATCCTAGGTGATATAGTCCTGAACAGTGGTATTCCAACTGCCAGATTTAATAGATTAGCTGATCACCCTGGATCAGTAACCAATAGTTCACATTATTATAAAAAATAGTGTTTTCTGACCCTTTTCAAATGCAGGTGATGACAACACTAAATTTGTAAAATACTTTACAGAAAATAATCAAAGGACATGAGCAAGTGTGAACTTGCCTTTTGTGATTGCAAGATTATGCACTCACGGTCTTCGAGACGACATAAGATCCAATATATGAAATCAGCATCATTGGTCCTGTAAGGACTAATGTTTAAAGAAGCAAGATGCAGTTATGCATAAGTAATGATATGCATTTTGTAAAACTCTCAAATTGAATCCCCAATACTTTGAGTGAAGTGAATTCAAGTGATTTTTTTAAGAGTTGGTTTATCTTCAAATTTTACTTTATAAGTAATGATCTTTATAAGGAACCTAAGTGATAATAATTATTAATACACAGGTAAAGTATAAAGTAATGTGATTATGTTTAATTGTTATTTGGTGACTAGGGTAAGAGTCATTGGTTTTAGTTGTTAAGAGTTGAAGAATTTATTATGATATTATTCTTTGAAGTGGCAAAAAAAATCATTTGAAGGAAATATTTCCTTTCTAAGGTTTAAACAATCATCATTGTTAATAGAACATGATTAATGTTTTTTTGGTGTTTGATTTATTAGTTTGGACTTGAGATGCTTTATGTCTTAAGTTAAATAGACCAAAGTTAACTATAAAAACATAAGTTATTTATTAGACCTGATGTTTATAAGGTTTGAGACTAAAGTTAACTTTAAAAGGTTAAGTAAACTTAAGATGTAATATATTTTTAATTATTCCCAAGTTTTAGATTTATGATAGGTATAACTAAAGTGTGGAATTATTCACTTTATATTTTAAGTGAATGATTTAGATTAAATTTGTTTTGCTTATTAAGAAAATAATTTGTATTTATTTAATGGGAGCATAATTAGATGATCTTAGTAATTTGTTAGAATTTAAAGTTATGTTAATAATGGTTAAGATATAATGATTGTTCATCATATTATATATATATATGAGTAATACTCAATAAGATTTTTAAAAGAATACCTTAAAGTTAAAAGTTATACTTAAGTCTGAGTATGAATTTAAGTTGTGAATTTGGGATTTAGTATTTAGACTTTAATTACTCAAGGTTTTATAACAATTGTGATTATTCTTACTTAAGAATTGCTTTTAAAGAATTTTTAGAAATAAGTAATAGATAAGGATTTATTATTTAAAATATTAAAGACTTTTCTAATAATATATTTAATATTTTTATAGTGTAATATATTTATTCAAGACCTTAAAAATGAATTTTATTTATTTTTAGTTATTATCTTTATTTTTATAAAATTAATCAAAGAATTAAGTGTCTTTAAATTTTTGCCTTATGTTTTATTTGCAAAACTCTAAGTTAGTATTTTTATAAAATAGTAGAGTTATTTTGATACACAAAAATGAATTTTTATTTATTTTTAAGATTTTTGATTTATTTTATAAAATTTCATTTATTATTTAATAGTGTTAATAATTATTTTACTTTATATTTATTTTAAATAATTAAAAATATATTTTTATTAGGTATATTTTATTTTTGTGGTCAGTTTGATATATCATATGTATTTTTGGGATTTTTCTATATTTTTCTAGAGTATAAATTATGTTCAGGGGTAGTTTGGTCATTTAGTGATTGAATAAATGTCTTATTTTCTTATGTTTCCTTTGGAATTGGGCCAGGCCCACCCATGGGCCCATCTGGACCCAACTTGGCCCAACTGGGCTCGGGTCAAACCCCACCCCGGCCTGGTCTCCCTCATCCACTCTCTCTTACACCTCACCCTCTCACCTTTCCCTTCTGGCTGCTGGCGGTGCCGACGCCGTCGCCTGCCCGATTCCGGCGGGGCAGACTGTTACGGTTGTTGTCGTTGGTCGTCGGGGCTTCGCCTTCTCAAGCCTGACCTGGCCCTCCAACTCGATTTGAGAATAGGTTTTGTACTAGGCTGCACCCATCCCTTATTGGTGCTAGGGTTTTGATGCCCACGGCACCGCCGCTTCACCAATGTTGTACTTCTTTTATCACTGGGCTGCTCTGATGGTATGATGGTCATGGTGTGGCGGTGTGGCTTGCCGCGACTTGAGCATCGTGGTGTTCCTCGTGCCGCCATGCCATAGTGTTCTGTGTTTCTGTTGCCGTCGATACTATTTCTGCTTCCTCTCCGGTGAGATGTGACTCGCCAAAGGTAGGTGTTTCTCTCTCTGCCTCTCTTCTCTCCATCTATGTTCATCCTCTACTTATATTATTGATGGAGTGGCACCAACCTAGGGTTTTCCTCTTTCTCTGACCCAACTCCTACTGCCCATGGCCAACCTTGATTAGAACCTTGTTGTCTTAAGTTGTTAGTGACCTATAACTTGGTGCTATTAGATTGGTCATGATTGTGTTTGTTGATCTTCTGGCTTACTTGTGTTGTTGTTTTAATTTGGATGATTATTTACCCTAGCAGTTATGGTTTAAACTGAATTATGGTAGTGCTAATTGGTTAGCTATAAGAACTCTATTATTGTTTAATTAAATTATGGTTTAATTATTCCCTGATTCTTGTTTGTGAAAGCTCATTGGTTTAGATGTTGCCTATTGGATAATTGCTAGGATGTGGTGTTATTGTTAGAGGTTCATTTGTATTCTAATACTAAGATAACTATATTTGATATATAGTAGAATTTCTGGTAATAAGGTTTATGGATATTGCTTGCAGATAGATTGTTGTTAAGTGTGGTGATTCAATCTGGATGACTTAATCATGCCTAGCATGTGTGACTCTTATTGATATATTGATTATGTTGAGCAATATTGCTAGATTGAGATGGTTTATTATGGTGGCATCTTATTTGGGGCAAAATTTGGTGTTGTGGTGCCTTGTTTTTAGAATGTGCACAAAATCCTTCTTGTAGCATGATGTGTTGGTGTAGTGGCTGATTACAATTAGTTCTTGATTGCCAATGATGCAAAGGCTGGAATATTACTTGATATGTTTAATGACAAAGTGATCCAATAAATGATTCCTAGATACTTTGTTTGGGAAAATGATTTGTGGGTTTCAATAAAAAACATGATCTTGAGCTTGTACTCAAGAAACTATGTATCTGCTAGGTACAGAGGTGCTACCCTCTAGGAATGTGCCCTGTAACCGAGCAGTTGTGGTTATGTTTGTCTAGCAAATCTAGATAATAGGCTCATGATGTTGGTCTGAAGCCAAATATCTCAGGGATGGTACTTACATATTCTTCTATGTGGATCTGAGAGTTTTCTCTTTTCTAAATCTCCTCCTAGATACATGATTGAGATCATATACTATGATTGACTCCTGAGGAGGAGGTTCTTGACCCAGCCTATGATGCAAAGGCTGAGGCAAACACTATAAGAACAGATGCTAAAGTGTGGCTGTAAAATTCTCTGTGATGCCTAAACATAGCATTTATATGTGAGTCTGAGAGAAATACTTTTACCAATCTCTAGTTTTTCATTTGTACCTTATATGCTGATAAAAACAGATTCTATATGCCGACCTTTGTGTTGGGTAGCCACCTGATGTTGAGATTGATGTTGCTATGCTAGCTGGTACTGGTACTTGATCAACTAGCCATCTTTATCATTGTGATGTTGTTGTTGCCTGCTCCTCCAGATGTTGTTGGAAGCTTCTAATGCTCCTAGACCTTCTTCTTGTGCTCCTGGCCTTCTCCTTATGCTCCTGGTGATTGTGATGAGATGGGGTGATGTTCTTAGCTATGTGGTGATAATGGATATGATATGGATCAGGGATACAAAAGTAGTGTTTCTTGGCTGCAATAAAGGACTTGTTGGTCTGGTTGTGTGTGTGTGTGTGTGTGTGTGTGTGTGGAGAGAGGATATGGTGGCAGCTCAGATACGGCTGGTAGTCTCTCATTTTTTATGAACTCTTGTGGTGTTGACAGCACACTAGTGCATGTTGGTGAGTGAGCAGCATGTTTTCTTGTTGTGGTGTGAGGATCAGATCAGATAAAAAGCTTGATATTTCCTGATGTTTTACCTCTTTACCTTATTATATGGCTTTGGTGAAACTTGCCCCTAAGCCAATGATGTTGTACTGAGGCCACAATCTGATAAAGAACAGATACTATGATTAGGCCCCTTTTTAATGAATACTCAATGATGAATTCAGGCTCTAGCAACTCTAGGCCAAATCTGAGAGTACAATAATAAACTAACCCCCTTATTCTTTGTGGCATCCCGCAAAACCACTACTAGAAAATCGCGTTGTTTTTTGTGCATTGCATCATCATGACCGCATGCTCATGTCATCATGCCGCATTGCATTTGAGCATCGTCATCATCTTGCATTTGCTTGCATAAAATTATTTGCGGAAAAACCTGTTCTTGATTTCTAAACGGCCCGTCTTTATTCAAACGCAAAACCCGGGACACCAGATTATTTTGCTTTGGTTGCTATTGGTTTGCAAAAGTTGGTTTGAAACAAATAAAATTATTAAATTATTTTAGTGGGGCAGTCGAACGGGCCGAATCGACCCGAACGACCACCCCCAGAATAAAACGGTCTACCAAAATCCTAAAACTACCTACACCTAGTCTACCCAGCCCCCCTTCCACATCACCCCGCCCAATAACCTGCCGCCACCTCACCCTCTCCCTCCCCTCTAACCAACCCCATGACGCCACCTCACCCTAGCTCTCTCCTCACCTTCCCTCCCTCCCCAGCGGCACACAACGCCCACTCACACCCACACCTACCGCCACTCCCCCCACCCTCTGCCACCGGGTCCCACGCCACCAGCCCCACCCGGCCCCACTCTCCTCACCCCCACCTGGTCCACCACGCGTCCCAGCCCCCCCACGCACGCGACGCCCCCCGCCTCCTTCATCTCTCTCCCACCCCGCCGGCCGCTCCTCCTCCCTTTCCTCTCTGCTCCGCCCGCCGCAGCGAGCTCGCCGGCCGCTGCCGCGTCCCCCTCCCACTCTCCTCTCCTCCCGCCCGGTGCCGGCCGCGCGTCCTCGCCGACCACCGCCTCTCCGCTCCCTCCCGCCACCTCTCCTCCCTCCCCCGGCGCCGCTCCCCCTCCGCGTCGTCGGCGGCCTCCATCCCGACCGCGTCGGCCTCCGCCCGCGCTCTGCCCCCGGCCCCGCCTCCGGGCCTCCTCCTCCCCCGCGGCCTCGGCTCCCTCCTCCGGCACGCCCCGGCTGCTCCCTCCTCTCCGCCACCACCCTCGGCTCAGCACCACCGCGGCGGCCACACCCCTCCTCCCACGTCCTCCTTCTCCGCGCCGCCGGCGAGCCCGCGGCAGCCCCGCCCGCGGCCGACCCCGAGCCCCCTGCGCCGCCTCGCCTCACCACCGTCCCCGCCCGCGAGCCCCGCCGGCTCGCCGCCGTCCTTCACCCCGCGCGCGCCCCCGTCGACGCGGCCTAGCCTTGCCGCCTCCGGCCAGCGCGGAGCCCCGTGCTGCCGCCGCCGGCAAGCTCGCCCCTCCAGCAAGCAGGCCTCCTCCTCGCGCCGGCCGTCCTCCACCGCCTGCATCCTTCTGCCCCATCGTCCTCTGGCGCCCTGGGTTCGTCTATGTAGACCGCAGCGAGCCCGCGTCGCCTTGGCCGCTCGTGTCCCAGCGCGTGCGCGCGTCCGTCGCCGCTGCTCCCTGATATGGAAGTTTTATGCGTGGTTGAGTGCGTGTCCTGCGCCGATGTTTTGTGTTAGCCGCTCGTGACCCAACGTTTGTTTGTTCCTGCATATATGACCGAGAAGAAATGAAGTGAGGCCGTGGCGATCATCGGGTACCACTGATATCCTCGTCTGCCCAGATCGTCACCGACAACGAAGTCAGCACGGTATGAGCTTCTTCATGGACGCCAAGAACCCGGACGCCAAGTACTTCTTCCCGGACCCGAACCCCGGTACCGGACAAGTTCGCCATCGACCTCGAGAACGCCTGCACGGGACAACAAGACCGCCACACGGACGCGAACCCCCAAGACTCTGAGGCCCCGAACCGAGGACCGATCCGAAGCGCCAAGATCTCCGAAAAACCTCGGTACCAGGCAAGTTCGCCAGCGACCTCGAGAACGCCTACACGGAACGACAAGATCGCCACACGGACGCGAATCCCAAGACCCTGAGGCCCCGAACCGAAGACGATCCGAAGCGCCAAGACCTCCGACAGGGAACCGACCAGTTCGCCGAGCACCGCACCCGAATCGGAAGCACGACAAGATCTGCCCCGTTGTTCGAGAACGTTCCCGCCGAGACTGACCCCGTCGAACCCTGAACCCTGAAACCGGGCCCCGAACCCCGGGACCCCAAGATCTGCCGGACCCTAATGTGTGAACCTTTTCTCGAGCCCCTAATTTATAAATGCTAAATATAAACTTGTTGCATATTAAATTGTCATCTCGCATGCATATCATTGGTTTGGGGGACTTATGCCGATTCACCATATAATTAAATATGGGGCCCATATGCGGGCAAATCTAGTCTTATATTGGCCTCATTTAAATTTGTGTAGCGAACCCGGTGCTATCTTCTGCCATGTTAAGACAACATTTAATTTGCGGCGTAGATAAATAACTTGAACCATTTAATTAATTGTCGGGACCCCGGTTCCGCTTAATATGACCTAATTGCATCGCATTTTGGTCATGTCATACATCATACATGCATCATGCCCGATCTTTTGCCGTAGTATTAAATATTGCATCCGATGTTTGTTCTAGCGTTTTGCTTCTTCGCGGATAAGGCCGTTGAGTTGATGCGAGTGTCGACCCGATCTTCGGTTGAACCTTCGACAATGTTTTTAGGCGAGCATCTCCCCCTTTCTTCCTATCTTACTTTTATAGTATTTATTCCCTCCTGTTGATCTATTGCTATCTGTGTTGCGATGCTCTAGATTCGTACCCGAGTTAACCCTTGCAACCTTATATTGCCTTGGACACATCCTATTACCTGTTGTTTGGTAGATAGTTGGACTTGCGCGTCGTAGACGCTTGCTCAAGTGCTGTCGCGTGTCGTCAATTGCCACAGTTGTTGGTGTATTGCCGTCTGTTTGGTGTTGGAGATGATCTCGGCTTTACTTTTCGTTCACTTTAATTACTGTTTAACAACTAAAATTGAAGTAAGTAAGCAGAGGCATCGGTGGGTGATAGATAATATTTGGTTTCCGACCGCCCACTTGTGTCCCGTAGGATCCCGAGTGCTTGATACCTGTTCCTTGAATATTCGCGCTATCCACATACGGGGTATTATGGGCCCCCCTTAGCCAGAGCTTGATTCAGTCTTATTTCTTGGGGCCATAAACTAGTTTGAGGTTTTATTTACGATCCTGTACTTATGCCATGCTTTACTGCTTTATTTACGATTGTGCGAGGAGCACACTGTACTGTTTAGGAATTGTGACCCGTTTTCGCGGTATCGACACCCCGAGTTTTCGGGTTCCCAGTCGTTTACAGCCGGCCCCACAAACCTCGGGTCCGTCTCGGAGCTAGCTTACTTCGTTGCGGGTGTACTCCAAGGGGTGGCCCCCTGAAATATTTCTGAATCCTGTGATTGCTTTGTCGTGAAAGCCTCGTTGGGTTTTGATTTGGTTTTTCCGAGGTTGATCGTGTGTGTGTTGCTATTTCTGCACCCCGGCCGGGTTAAAACTTTCTGAAAGCCGTGTCCGCGGTTATGGACGACTTGGAGCACAGTATCTCGATCATAGACAACTATAACTAAAGTAGTGCTATAAATTTGACTTTATAATGACTAGTAATCAGCTTCACTATAATGGAATGGCTAAATAAAACTGCCAACAACTGCTTGTTTGGGTTGTCGCTTGCGACCACTGTACCTGACTAGTAAGTAATGCAACTATAACGGAATGGCTAAATAAAAGTACCAACCACTGCTGGGTTTTGGGTTATCTCATGCTAATTGTATCTGACTAGTAAGTGTTGCAACTATCACGGAATGGTTAACTAAAAGTGCCCACTGCTTATTTTATCAGGATGATTATCTATACCTGACTAGTAATTGGTGTAATGATAACCAAATAAATAAAACTGCCAACTGTGTGAGTTCCTCGGTGGACTTCCTCGATTGGTCTCGAGGGGGAAATACCAGGATGGGATTGTTTGGTGTAAGATTCAGGTTGGATCCGAATAGGTCTTTCTTACCCCTCTCTGATAGCCGCTAGTTGTATCGAGTCTCTATAGGTTGTTTAGTGCATGCTTCCGCTGCCGCTTCAGTCCACCATACCTATGTAGGCGAGGACCGCCGAATTCTAGCCTCGCCGTGTACTGGCCTCAGTACTGACGCTCCTCTTTTCCTTTTGCCCTTTGTCGGCACCCCTTTTGTTTAAGCAGGTTTTGAGATCGACGACGTTAGCAGGGTTACCCTTCCGGCTTGGCCTGGGCAGGGTTATGGACGCCATTGGTTATTCTTCAGGGCTCTTAGCCCCATTTGCATCTTGTCCGTAGTCGGACGCTCTATCATTTTTAAGGTGATTTGGATCTTGTATATTATATCTGTATTCTTGACTCTTTTTGAGTCGCTGTTATATATATCTGTTCTGTGGGTCCCATCGAGGACTGTTGTGTAATGTTATTACTTCGTTTTCCACCCGCACAAAAGTGCCTGGTGGGCACCTTTGAATCGTTTCTATGCGGGTTTTGGCGGGAATCGCTTAAACTTGCATAGGATCGATTCTGAGGGTGTTACATTCTTGTACTGTTGTTAGTCTGCTATTTTGTTTTGCAGAAATCAGGATCAAAGGGATAATGAGAAGATCAAGAATTAGATAGAAAATATAGTTTAGGTTTTATTCTATTATTATCTTGTAAGAACAATGTAATATTTTCATGTACAGGATTTAAGAATCCTTGTAACATTATTGATGTATTAATTATTATTTCTTTTCCTTTGTATAATATTGTTATTTCCTTTTCTATTTGAATAATGTAAAGATATTGTAATATTGTATTACTTTCAATAAAGTTTACTTGTTTTATTTTTCTTTTATAATTCATTTGCAACCAATGTAATTTTATTTACTTGTAAAAACCTTGTAATATTTGTATTAAAGTAATAAAGATTATATTTACTTATATCATTTTGTATTATGCTTATGAAATATCCTATAATAGTTTAAGATTTAAATTTAAATCCAAGTTATATTTGAATTGTATGATCTCATATTTGAAGTCTTGAATGCAAATTCTTTCCACCAAAATTATAAAATCAACAAAGGTCATGTCCAAATTCCTAACCCCCATCTAAGATGAACTAAACCCCATTTCTCCAATGGCAAGAGAACACTTATCTCTTTGTATTTTAATTTTTAATTCGAATAATTGTGAATATTGAATCTTATTCATAAATAAGAATTCACCTCTTATCTTTATTATAATTTAATTTCCAATTCTTATTCTATTTCAAATTCTTTTAATATTCAAATCTATCAAGTAAATATTCAGATTTGAATTGTCTTCCCCTAAAATACAAAAGTAAAATAGAGGTCATGTCGAATTCCATCGCACCTGTCCTGGTGTTTCCATCAGAACAAGAGATATCTCGATCCCTCTACATCTTCTTTAGTTTTGCGCGAAAATCCCCTGGATTTTCTTATGCATGAATGCAATGCACAAACATGTGTCCTGTCTATTTCGAGGTGCTAATCCTGGGATGTTACACTCATGCAGGGTAGATAGTATCAACACGATAACACACATAAATCTCACATGAGTTACAATAGATAGTGCACACAAGCACATAGTCACACACATGAACAGCAAATAACACACATGAAGTTCAAAGTTCGAATATGGCAAATGAAAGCAGATAGTAGCAAATCCAAATCCCAAACCCATGCAAAACGATGAGAATGTATTCTCCCCCTTTGGCATCGGAACACAGAAAAAGGGAAAAGTCCTAAGCTAGAGCCCCAATAACTCAGTAATCATCGTCATCCTCAGCATCCTCATCCTCATCCTGGTCATCACCATCCTCATCATAGTCATCATCATCGTCTTCAGGAACAGCAGGCCCTTTGCCGTGAGGGCGAGAAGAGGAGGTACCCTGGTACCCGAAACCGGAGGTGACATCAGCAAATGTCTTCCAGTCCACCAGACTATCCTGTTGGGCATTCCATGCCCCAAATGAGAGTGTGTGATCAGACTCTGTGGACTGCTGAGCCCCATGCTCATCATTGTATTCATCCTCACCTTCCTCGTTATCCCCTTCACCTTGTTCCTTGATCTCCTTGAGGAGATTCTCAATGTGATGGTTGCTTTCGTAGGATGCATGCTGCTGCTTACGGATGTTAATGTTCATGCAACAAAGGGTCCTTTCCCAAAAGCTGGCCTTCTTGACCCTCTCATGCACATAGTCTCGAGTCATAGTAGGCATAGGGGCATTGGAGGCATTCTTCCTCCGAACTTTAGGCAGGGAGGGGGCCCTCTAAGTCTCAATCTCCTCCTCATCATCCCCATAGCGACGCCTCGGAGCAGGCCCCATACGCCCCTTCTGCTCCAGTGAGACCATAGTGTGCTCAGTGAGGTGTGGTGGTATGCCAAGTGGAGAATCATGCTCCTGGGAGTTGATGAGCCTCATAACCAAGGGTGCTATGGAGGAGATTTCTTGTAAAGAATACCATGGAACATCTCCTCGAAAATAAAATCCATCACATCAATAGGTGCAACCTCTTCCTCTGGTCCAACATTGTAGGTTCGGTGAGTGTGGTACAGAAGGTTGACAAGCCCACCCCTAATCGCATCATCATTCCTAGCACTAGGTGCAATGGTATGACGGAAAATCCTCAACATAAGGTTGTAGAGAGTCTTGAGTCCCTTGGACCTTCCCACAACACCCTCGTCATACAGAGGCGCCAGCTTCAACTTGTTCTCACCCAGAGATGCAGAGTGCATACGCAACCCAACGGGAGTGGATACTCCATGAAAGATCTCAAAGATGACGTTGGCAAAGTCATGGAATGTAGCTGTGCAGCGAGTGGTACCAGACATCCAAACCATAGTCCTGTCTTGATCAGACCCAAACACAACTGTGGCATAGAACTGCTGTACAAGGTGGACATTGTAGTCTTCACGCAGCTCCATCAAGTTATACAGTCCCAGTTTCTCACAGATCCATAAAGCATCATTGAAGTAGGGGTTGAGGCACATCTGCTCAACACTCATGAACTTCTGAGGGCAGACAGGTGATTTGGTGAGCACACCATACACATCCTTCATAAACACAGCCTGTTCCTTCCTCCAGAAATGAGGGTCCTCACTAGTACGAGGTAGTGTATAGAAATCTGTCTTTCTCAGCTCACGGTACTCCTCTTTTGACATTTTGGCCAAGAACTGAAGGTTGTCATATTTGGCCTTCTTGGCACGGTCCCCTCGTTCAGCCCTCTTCTGATCCCTCTTCAAGTAAGCTGCATCACGTGCCTACTGTTTCTGGTTGGACAGAGGCACGATAAATTGACCCTGAGCTTCATCATAGCGAGGATTGCCCCTTTGGAACTTGGCCTTGGTACGACGAGGACGACTAGAACCATCACCTGTGAACAGCAGTGAGGGAGATAGCATGGAGATGAGTATATATGTCCCAATAATGCAGTACAAGAGCTTTGATGCAATTATGGTCTGTTTTGATTCACCCAACACCGGAGTCTCCGCACCTCATACCGGAGTCTCCGGCCTGGACCGGAGTCTCCGGACCTAAGTCCGAAATATCCGGTCGGGAGGCTCGGGCATGAGATGGGGAGATGCTAGTGGGGGTGAATCTAGTAGATCGGGCAATGCAACAAGGCTAAAGTACTAGAGTGCACGCAAACAAGTGATTCCAATGGACAAATCAACACCAATCCTCAAAAACACATCTAGAGATGAACCCTAGGATAAGAAGTAGAGGAGAGGTACCAGATCTGTCCATGGGATCAATTCCTCTGGTGGGAATGACCCAATGGAGGAGAGGGGAAGGTAGGCCGGCGGCACGGCGGATCCCTGGGGCTTCTTGACCTCCAGGGAGGAGTTTTGGAAGAGGAGGCGACGGGTTTGGGGGAAGGGGACGGGGTGAAGAATGAGGAACTGTTGTACCAGTTCACCCCGCCCTCCTACTTTAAGTGGCAGAAACCGTCTGGACCGGAGACTCCGGTGCATGTACACCGGAGACTCCGGTCCTCCTTGACCAAAAGCTCCAGGATGGGTGTTTGGGGACATATATGAGATATAGACAGGTTTAAGGTAGGGAAAAGGCTTGGGTTGAGACATCAAACTGCGAAGAACCAACAAGAGCCATAGGAACTCATAAAAATATTCAGAAAAGCTCCAAGAGACTAAAATCAAGCGAATGACAAACATGAGTAAGCGCCAACCTCTCAAGTTTGAGAGGGCGGTGGCCTTGGCCACCATATTTGAGTATGCTCGGCTTGGCACCACGAAGATATATCTTGGGTCCATTACCGAAACTCATCATTAAGCTCACATATCACAAAATGATATTAAGAGGAATGATTTCGATTGCTTTGGGCATAATGGGGGGAGGGATGGTCCAATCAATTAGGACCGCACTCCCCCTATATCCATGCCTACACCTAAACCAAATATGGGTCAAAAACATAGGTGAGAATGCAAGAAAATCAAGTCAAGCTCCTTGAATCTACGACATTTAGTTCATTCCTCAAATAGCAAAATCTTGCTTCATCAAGTGGATTCGTGAAGATATCGGCAAGTTGATATTTGGTTGACACATATGATAGATCAATATCACCTCGAGCAACATGATCTCTAATGAAGTGATGGCGAATCTCAATATGCTTTGTCCTTGTGTGATCCACCGGGTTGTAGGCAATCTTGATGGCACTTTCATTGTCACATAGAAGAGGCACTTTGTCACAATGGACACCGTATTACTTTAAAGTTTGCCTCGTCCATAGCAATTGGGTGCAAGCACTAGCATCTGCCACATACTCGGCTTTGGCGGTGGAGAGAGATATACAATTTTGCTTCTTAGAAGACCAACATACCAAGGACCTACCAAGGAATTGGCAAGCCCCGGATGTTGATTTTCTATCATCCTTATCACCCTCCCAATCCGAATCCGTGTATCCACAAAGAGCAAATGTTGAGCCTCGAGGATACCAAAGGCCATAAAATGGGGTATGGACTAAATATCGAAAGATTCTCTTGACCGCCATTAAATGGCTTTCTTTAGGAGCCGCTTGATATCTTGCACACACACCTACACTTAACACAATATCTGGTCTAGATGCACAAAGGTAAAGCAAAGAACCAATCATAGACCGGTATACCTTTTGATCCACATATTTACCATTTGGATTTTGTTCTAGATGAGTCTTTGTAGCCATGGGAGTAGGAGCTCCATTTAAATCTTGCATTTTGAATCTCTTGAGCATATCTTGAGTATACTTGGCTTGATTGAAGAATGTCCCTCCTCTAACTTGCTTGATCTCAAAACCAAGAAATACTCTCAACTCCCCCATCAAGGACATCCGGAACCTACTAGACATAAGCTTTGAGAATTCATCATTAAAAGCTTTGTTAGATGAGACAAAGATAATATCATCAACATATATTTGGCATACAAAAAGCTCCCCATTGACTTTCTTAGTAAAAAGAATGGGATCGATTTTCCGAACCTCAAATCCACGGTCAAACAATAACTCTCTAAGGTGCTCATACCACGTGCGTGGGGCTTGCTTGAGCCCATAGAGCGCCTTATCAAGTTTGTAGACATGTTTTGGGAAGTTGGGGTCCTCAAATCCCGGGGGTTTCTTAACATATACCAACTCATTTAGTGGACCATAAAGAAATGCACTCTCTACATCCATTTGTTGCAACTTGAAGTTATGATGTGCCGCATAAGCAAGAAGGATACGGATGGACTCAAGGCGAGCCACGGGTGCATAAGTCTCTCCATAGTCAATGCATTCAATTTGAGAGTACCCTTGTGCAACAAATCTAGCCTTGTTCCTTACTATAATTCCATGCTCATCTTGCTTGTTCTTGAATATCCACTTTGTTCCAATAACATTGCAGCAATCCTTTGGCTTCTCAACTAACTTCCATACTTTGTTTCTCTCAAAGTTGTTGAGCTCTTTGTGCATAGCTTCTAACCAATTCGAATCTTCAAGAGCTTCCCACACTTTCTTTGGTTCAATCATGGAGATGTGTGCTTGGTGTTCACTGAACCTCTTCAATTGTGCTCTAGTGGAGATGACTTTCCTTAGGTCACCAACTACATTTTGTAGAGAGTGGTCTCTTAATTCCAACATTATTTCCTTTCTAGCTTCGCGACGAGCGTGGATCTCTGTGTTGTTTCTTGGGGGACCATCTTCATCATTTTGGTCCTTGTCTTGACCATCAACTTGACCTTGATCATCATTGGAATCATTCTCTTCATTAAGAGGCAAAGATTGACCTTGGTCTTGATCAAGTGCTCTTCTAGCATCAATTTGAGCTTGTCTCAAAGAAGTTTGTACAGATCTTCCTTGAGTAATTTCCTTGGCACCACTTGACATCCCGGAGAATGAATCAAGCTCCCCTTGACTAGAGTTGTCACTATGATCATCATGTTGAGGGTCCACATCTTGTCTTTGGCTTGAGTCATTGCCCTCCTCGGTGGATGGAGCTTGTTGATGTTGTGAATATGAGGGCTCCACTTGAGTGGAGCATAGTTCTTCTCGATCCGCCATAAGGGGTTCCTCAACTCGGCGGATATATCCCACACCCATTCTTCCTATGGCATCTTGAGGCATTTTATCATCTGCATCACAAGCATCAACACGCCCCCCTTGGGGACCATCATATTCTTCGAAGGTCACACTACAAGATTCTATGACGACTCCAGAGAGCTTATCACAGATTCTATAAGTGTGAGATTCGAGACCATAGCCAACAAAAATACCCTCTAATGCTTTAGACTCGAATTTGGAAAAACGAACACCTTTTATGAGATAGAAACACTTACAACCGAACACCCGAAAGTAAGATATGTTGGGCTTGTTACCGGTAAGTATTTCATATGGAGTCTTGTTGATTTCTTTGCGGAGGTAGAGCCGGTTTGAAGCATGACAAGCGGTGGAGATGGCTTCGGCCCAAAAGTTGTATGGAGATTTAAACTCCGCCAACATGGTCCTAGCCATCTCAACAAGAGTCTGGTTCTTCCTTTCGGCCACACCATTTTGTTGAGGGGTGTATGCAGTGGAATATTGATGTTTTATCCCCTCATCACTAAGGAAATCATTCAAGGTGTAGTTCTTGAACTCGGTGCCATTGTCTCTTCTTATAATCAACACGGGAACATTGTATTGTCGTTGAACCAAGTGGATGAAGTCAATGAAGGTCTTTTGGGTCTCACTCTTCGACTTGAAGAAATAAACCCAAGAGTATCTTGAAAAGTCATCAACAATCACCAAGCAATATTTCTTCCCTCCAAGACTTGCATGAGATGGAGGACCAAAGAGGTCCACATGGAGGAGCTCCAAGATCTTGGTTGACTTGATGCGATTATTAGGCTTGTGAGGAGCATCATGCATCTTCCCTAGAACACATGCCCTGCAAACACGATCTTTGGCAAAGGAAACATTTTCTTTTAGTCCAACAATATGGACCTCCTTGTGGAGACTTTGCAAATTTCTCATATTGACATGGGCTAGTCGGCGATGCCATAACCAACCCACATCAGCCTTTTCGAATAAGCACATCGCACTTGTAGTGGCTTGCCCTGAAAAGTCCACCACATACAAGTCATGTTCGATGTACCCAACGAAAGCGACCTTGAGAGACTTGCTCCACATAAGGACCACAATATCATCATCTGTAAAGACGGCAAAGCCCATCTTTCCAAGAGCACAGACTGAAAGTAAATTGTAACCAAGGGTCTCAACAAGCATGACGTTCACGAGTGTAATGTCGTGAGCAACCACTACCTTGCCGAAACCCATTACCTTAGACTTTGACTTGTCGGCATATGTAACAGATATTTGATCATCATTTGGCCTTAGATATTGGACAATAGAAGAGCTTCCGGTCATATGACTTGTGCAACCACTATCAAGCACCCACTTTGACCCTCCGGAAGCATACGTCTACAAAAGATCAAGCTAATTTTCAGGTACCCATTTTTCAATGGGTCCTATTTTGTTAGCAACAAGGGTCTTGGGAACCCAAATAGACCAAGCAATATAACCATCATATGGGCCAACATATTGTGCATACACATCACCATAATAATCATGCATTAGAACATAGTGAGGGTTAGCACTTCCCGCAAAAGTCATCATGGGACATAGTTTTACCACTTGTGGTCTTACTATCCACAATTGCCTTGTTGGTCTCTTGTGTGGGTTTGGCCTTCTTCTTCTTGTTTTTCTTCTTCTTCTTAGTTTTGGAGACAAAACCAATGCCCCCTTTATCACCACTAGGCCTTTGCTTACTCAAAATATCATCAATGGACTTGTTGCCTTGTGGAAATGTGGCCTTAGCTAGCTCCCCCTTCAACCTAGCATTCTCTTCAAGAATAGTTGTACTACTAGATGGAATGAAGTTACTAGGTGAAGGAATATTGGCCAATTGAGTTTGAAGCGTTTCATGGGACTTTGTGAGTGATAAGAGTTCACTTTCCAAAGCCTTGTGATCCTTGTTAAGCAAACTAAAGTCCTCGGCAAGTTTTTCATGAACCACACCAAACTCAATTTTGTCCTTTTTAGCCCTTTTGTATTTAGCAATAGCATGATCACGCTCTTTGATGAGTTTATTAACAATAATGTCATTGGCCTCATCAAGCCCTTCAAGTTTTAATTCAAGTGACATCCTAGTTTCTTGTTCTTCTTCTAGAGCATTGTTTAAAGCCTCTAGCTCAATAATGTGTTCATGCCCAAGTTTACATCTTACATCTAGGAGCTCTTGTGTGTGAGAAAGTTGATCTAAGATGTTACCAAAATGTATCTTAGCATCCCCTTGTAGGTTAGTCATAAACTCATTGAAAGCAATTAATTCCCTTTTAACATCAAGAGACATCTCATCATCAATTTCATCATTAGCTAAAGGAGTGGAGTGAGATGATGAGGATACCTCCGTTCCTCTTGCCATAAGGCAAGTGGCGTTCTTGACGGGAGAATTCTCATTTGGAGAATCGAAGAGTGAGAATGTCAGAGTAGAAGTAGTGGCTAGAGCCGCCACACCATTAGAAGTTTCCTCTTCCTCATCTTCATCATCTTCATTGTCGGAGGAGTATTCTTCATGAGTGATCAAGACAATTTCTCCCGACTTCTTATTGATGGGATTCTTCTTGATGAAGGGTTTATTGTAAGGTGCTTTGAGAGTCTTCTTCAACACAAGCTTACCCCCATGATCTTATCTCTTCTCATAGGGGCAACTTGCCACAAAGTGATAGCGGTCACCACAATTGAAGCAAGTTCTCAATCTAGTAGTATTTTCCCTTTCCCCATTTGGGTTGCTTCTTCGTTGCATTTCCATCTTGGCCTTGGCGGGATTCTTCCAAAAGTTTTTTGCATAGAAGGCCATATATTGACTATGAGCAATCTTGACTTCATCGGGGTGGTCCATGGAGAGGCCTTCATCACTATCATCTTCATCCCGATGGTCCACAACTTTGGCCTTCAAAGCAACATTGACAACATTGCTCATACCAAGGGCACTAGCACGAGCATCTTTGGCATTCTTGGTAGTAACTTTTAAAGCGGCCATCTCTTGCATAACTTCATTGGAGGTCATGAGATGGTAGTTGTGTCTTCCTTGAAGGCTCTTCAAGTCGGTGGGCTCAAAGGGCATGAGTGCACTCACATATTTCCTTTTTATCCACGCATCATCCACATGTGAGGCACCCACGTTTCTAAAAGCGGTGGCGGTGGTCTTGAGCCTTTGGTACATGTCCTCATGATCTTCACCTTCCATCATGTAGAAGCCTTCGGCTTCATTGCTTAGAGCATCATACTGATTCCTCCTCATACTCTCATTTCCAACAAACAATAAAGTGAGGGCATCCCAAGCTTCCTTGGCAATGCTAAAGTGCTCAATGTGTGGATAATCCTTTGTACCCAATCCTTGTTGAATCATATGCAAGGCAGTGGCATTGAGTTGACTATTGACAACCTCTCTTCTTGTCAAGTTGTTTGGATCCCCAATAAAGAGTCCATGCTCGATGATGTTCCATAGTTCAATGCACGAGCTACGCATATGAGTTCTCATTAGTGATTGCCATTGAGCAAAAGTAGCAGATTCTTCAAGCTTAGGTGGGTCACCTCTATTGTATACATGAGGGTGAGGGATTGGAGGGTCGGGAGAGTACCATGAATCACGGTGCTCACCCTTCCCCCCATCATTTTGTATGGAGGAATTAGTGTTGTCTTGTTTACCCCTTACCATCATATCCTTGGGGGATACCGGAGTATTCCCTTTAGGTAAAATGGATGGAGGATCCTCTTGAGGAGAGGGGGATGATGAGCCATCTTTGTCTTTAAGAAGTTGCTCGAGCATCTTCTTGACTTTGTTGACCAAGGAAGAGCTCAATCTTGTTTCCAAGTTTTTGAGATCTTCCATGGTCAGCGTGGTAGGCTCACCATCACCATCCCCTTCGCGGCTACCCATATTCTCTTAGGCGGTAAAGCTCAATTAAAGAGCCAATGCTCTTATACCAATTGAAAGGATCATATGGGCACCTAGAAGGGGGGGGTGAATAGGTGCTACTTCAAATTTTCTTCTTTTTCAGTTTAGGGTTTGACAATAAGGTAAATTATCTAGATACTGCAACTAAGGTGAATTTACCTATATGACAAATGAGCACTAACACAACACTAAGCAAGAACAAGTAAGTAAAGTGCGGTAAAGGATAGAAGTAACCAAAGTGGTGGACGCGGAGACACAAGGATTTGTTTCCCGTAGTTCCTTCCTTTTGAGGGGAAGTACGTCTACGTTTGGAGAGGGGGTGGTTTCAAACCACCAACGCCACGACAGGCCTCCCTTGTTCTCCGATGAATCTCACCCCAATGGGCTCGATCCACCTTCCACTATATCGGAAACCTTCGAGGTGGAAGCCAGCACCTTTACAACAAGTTCGGGGCACACATCCACAACTTAATTGGAGGCTCCCAAATACAAGCAAGCTGTCAAGACAAATCAAAGACAAGCTTGTAAGAACCAAATCAAAGTTAGGGTTTCCAAAGAAACACTAGAGCTTGGGGGCCCTCAAGTGAATGAGGGGGGAATGAAGATCTCTCTTGGTGAAGATGTAGATCAAGGCCTCCTCCTTCGATTCTCCAAAGATCAATCACTTTGGATGGTTGGATGAAGAGATCTTGTAGATTTGGTGGCTCTAATGGAGTTGGAGTTCTTGAGAAGCTTGAGCAACTGGAGGAATAAGATAAGGGTCCCTTTTTATAGGAATCTCCCTCCATGAACCGTTTTCTGACCGTTGTAGAAAAGTCAGACCGGAGACTCCGGTCTGTAGACCGGAGACTCTGGCCTACACCGGAGATTCCGGCCAATCTCCGGACCAGACTCCAGACCGCCCATCTGAATGACCCAGGTCATCCATGACCCAACAAGATCGGAGACTCCGGTCTTCCAACACCGGAGACTCCTGACTGAGCCAGCATGTAAGGTTCCCAACCTTTAATAAGGTAGAGATCCCTGTGTTTACAATGCTAGTCCCTGGATCAATAGCTAGCATCCATAGTTAAGATGTAATATCAAGAAACAAAGGTCATAATACAACTATATAACCAGGAATAAAGTAATTTTTTACATCTTACATAGCTCATTTGGCTATCTCATTACAATGCAGCAGAATATAGCAATATCATGGGGTCCTTCATCTTCAAAGTGCCACAGACAGACATGTTGGTTGTAGACTTGTAATCCTAATAAACATACTTTACTAACATCAAACAAACTTGCAACATAACAAGTTACAGCCACAAGGGTCAATACATTTGAATTGTATTGGCAAGTGATACTATGGTAGTATAGTGGAGTCTATCATCTATATGCATTTGGCTAAGTGGAGCTTAGGCTTGCTTTTCTCAAAATAGATTTTCCTTAACATTTGAAAACACTAAGTTTTTGCTTGACAAAATCTTTCCCAAGGCATCTCCCAATAGAAATTGGTGATCCTTTCAACCCTTGTTCAACCACAAGTTTTAACTTAGAAATTGGGTTGAGGAGATTCTTGATAGCTTCCATGTCTTGATGCTCAAATTATCCTTTTCCAGGGACATGGCTAAGTACTTAGATTTTACACTCTACAGAGGTGGTGCACTTTCCCCACAAGACTTGGTTTCACCAAGACAAGATCTTTCAGAAGCCTTCCCTTAGACCAGAATGGACGCGTTCCAACCTATCATTCCCCTACCACCAACTATCCATTTGGCTAAGTTATTGCAACCTATATGATCCAGGCAGAGCCCATAATGCCAAGTGGCTGCACTTGAAGCTTCTCAACATTTGACATCTCAAATCTCTTTGTTCCTGGGTGGCCATCCACAAGTGAGACACCAAGTTTTCCCCAGCATGCTGGACTTGGTGATGCCCAAGTTTTCCCCAGCATACTGGACTTGCATGACCACTCAACACAAACCCTTCCTTCCATTCCACCCAGGTGATTCATTCACTTAGTTGTTTTATTAGACAAAACACAAGTCCTCAGACTTAGAAATTTTCCATAGCATGAATATATATTCCACCCTTGTTTTCTAATAGCTAAGCTAAGCATGATAGTAGTAGGAATCTTATCTTAGGAAATTTCTACTAAGGTTTCATCTACTAGGATTTCCCATGGCATAGTTTACACTTAGCAAAATTTCATGCAAGTCCTACTTAGAAATATCACTAATGCATAGTGAAAATAATGGGACAAAGTATGAAGCATCACTTGCCTTTTTGGTAGAGAGTATAAGTTCACTCCTTGATCTTTGCAATGTTCACTCACTTCAAATCACTACAATTCAATCAAGCAAACAATAATTCAATCTACCATTCAAGCAATTCACATAAAATAGTAGAAACAAAACAATGCATGTAAGCATGCAAAAGGTTGTTTTATTTGTAAAAGTGGTTTCTAATAAGTTATGAATATTTGGTAACACCTATTGGTCATTTTATAAAGTGGCAAATCCATTTGCAAAAGATTCTATCTCTAAACCATTTTTAAACCAAATCATTATTTCATGTGGTTGAAAATGCCTTTAGCAAAGTAATAATTTTTATAGGGTTTACCAAATATATTTTTAAGGCATAAAACTTGGTGTTTAGGGTCAGTGAGTTTAAATCAAAACATTTCCCAAAGGTTTTCCTCCAAAATCATTTTTAACAATTAAACCATATTTTTATTTGGCTAGAAATGTTTTAATTCAAGGTTTTATTCTTTTGCTTCACCAAATACATTTTTGAAACCACCAATTGATTTCTAGGGTCAGTAGGTTCAAAAAAAACCATTTGCCCAAGATTTTATCCCCAAAATCATTTTAGAACAATTTTTAAATTCTAAACATGCATACATAAGTTTCTGTAAAAACAAACAATTTAACAGAAGCATTTTACTAAACAAAGGGCATGGTTGGCTAGGGCTTGTCTTGATGAATCCATTGATATAAAATTTGCAAAATTTGGACGTGTAGATTAAAAGTTATAGATTTTACAAAATCTAGCATCTAATAGATCAAATCTGTATTCAAAATATCAGGCAGGGCCCCGTGGCGTGTTTTAATTCGTCGATACCGCTTCGTGCGGATCGTGCAACGAGAGGCGTTATATCTAAATAGATCGTGCAGCACAGAGGCGAGCGTACCCCTTCGTTCACGTTCTAATCCTAGCCGTCAGATTAAAATCCTATGGACCATATCGCCTTGACCATTAGGCAGCGGCGCTGGCGGCGGCGACTGGCGGCGCGCGGTCAGACGGCAACGTTGCTGGCGATGCAGGAAGCGAGGGTGAAGAAGGAGATGCTCACCAGAATCGCAGAGTCTCAGTGATGCTCAAGGTGCGCGCGAGAGTGCAAGGGGCGCACGGGGCCACTGGCAATTCCTCGTCGGAGTTGTCCTCTGGCTCGGGCTCGTCCTGTTGAAGATGATGGCGAAGGCACGGGGCACGCCAGAGAGAAAAGAAGACGCGGTTAGATGCGCGGGGTCGTGGCGAGTATGCGCGTGTGAAAGAGAGGGAGAGGGGAGGTCTGGTCTTACCAGCAGTGCTCGTCGGAGCGGAGGCAGACGGTGGCGGCGGTGGTCGTCGTTGTTGCCGAGGTTATGGGGCGCGCGGGGGCGAGCTGGTGCTACGGGGAGATGCGCCTGGAGGTGGGGAGCATGTGAGCGTGGTCGAGGAGGCAAGGGGCGGCAGGGTTCTGCCGGAATTGTCGCCGGAGTGTCGTCGGACAGGGGAGCTTCGAGGTAACAATTTCAGCGGCCTGGTGGCTCCGGGGAAACGGGGACTGAGGGGAAACAGAGAGGAGGCGAGGGCGTTTAAGATAGCATGGTCACGGGGTGGAGTAACGCTGGCAGTAACGAGTATTGACGCGAGCGTTTAATGACAGAAACCTCCGACGAAGTTTGCGCGCGGGTGAGGAAGAAGAGAGCTGGCGGTGGGGTCTGGCGTTAGTGAGAGAAGGAGAGGGAGAGTGGGGTCCATCGGTCAGCGACCTTGCGGGTTTATAAGTGTGTGTGAATCGGTTTTCTGCGAGAGAGAAGGAGAGGTGGGCTGTTGGGCCTTAGTGGGCTGGCCGTTTGGTTCATTTTTTTTGTACTGCTTTGTTTTTCTTTTTCTGTTTTGATTTTGCATAAGCAATTCAAACGTTCATTTGAATTCAATCCTTTGTCAAAATTTGTGTAGGTTTAAATACTGATTAGTAACATAATCTAAAGTCAATTTTTGAATAAAACTTTATTCTTTTTGGGGTCTTTTAATTATTCAAATAAGCCCTTGTTTTAAATCAAATAAGATTTAATAATATTTTCAAACACCATTTAAATTCTTTAAACTTTCCAAATCCTTTCAGTAGGTTTTTATTTGTTTATTTGGGTTCAAATAATTCATCTTGAATTATTCGGAAAGTATTTAATATGATTCATAAATCATTTGAATTGGGTTTTCATTTTAATTCCAATGGAATTAAATATAGTTTTAATTCCCTAAAGTTTATTTGGAAGATTTATTTTATTTTATTAATTTAAACAAATTTTATTCACTTGGGTAAATTCCAGATTACTATTTTCTCATGAGTTATATAATTATTCTTATTAGAGATTTGTCTTTATTAAAATAGGGATAGAATTGTTAATGCCATTTTATTTTGTTTTGGAAATTCTTTATCCATTTATTTTATTTGGGTTTTGGATTATACTCATTCCATTTGCTTATGGATTTGGCCAAGATTTAATTTGGTCTTTAAATAATCCTTATTTAATATTTCTTTCTTCATCTTATAGAATTCATATCTTTTTTTATTTAGAGATCCAAACTTGGTGATTCCAATTTGTGAAATATTATTTGGTATTTAATTATCACTTTAAATATATTTAGGATTATTTGCTCACCATTTGGTAAGGATTTTAGATAAGGGTTTTATCATCTTTGGAAATTACTTTTCCTTATTTTATTAAATTCATAAGATTTTATCCATGGTTCCAAATTAAGTGAAACCAATTTATATGGTTTTATAATATTTCTATTTTTCTTTCTTGATCATTTGAAAAGTTTAATGACAAATTTTTATATGAATCAAATCCATAGGCTTGGAGATAACTTGGAAATGATTTTATTCCATTAGGGTTTAGGGTTTGGATTCATTTTCCAAGTGTTTAAATTTCAAGATACATTCATTAAGGAATGCATTACTCTTGATTTGGATTTTGTTGAATTTCAAACTTTAATTAAAGTTTGTTCAAGATGGGATTTTTAATTTCCATTTAAAAACAAAAGTTTCTTTTCACCCTAAAATTCAATAATAATTTATTTTGTTTATATTTTTTCACATTACAAGATTTGGAAAATCTTGGGATGTGACAGGCTACCACCCTTAAAATAAATCTCGTCCCGAGATTTGGGGAGGCTAGGGGTTACAAGTTTTGGCTCAAATCATCTAGGGTACTACCACCCTTAAAAAAATTCCAACTAAATTACATCTGGGTTTGCTTGGGATCTTGTTGAAATCTCTCTGGACAAACATCTGCATAGTGTCCTTTGTTTCCACACTTGAAACATGTGACAAGGCTGAGATCCTTCATAGGCTTTATCTTGTGCTTCATCTTTTCTGGACAGTTGCTTGCATAATGTCCTTGGTTACCACAATTGTAACATGTGATAAGATTGAGTTCTTCATGTATCTTCTGTGGACAAGTTGCTACATAATGGCCTAGCTCTTTGCAGTTGTTGCACCACACTTGGCTAATCTCCTTATACTTCTTCTTCTCTGGACATTCATTGCATAGTGTCCCATTTCTTTGCAATGACCACATTGCACATGGCTTTTGTCCTTCTTTTTCTTGGGTTTCTCCAAAGCTAGGAGTGCTTCTAGTTCATGTTCTTCATATGTTATCTCAAAGGTAGGAACAGTTCCTGGTCTCCTTGACCTTTTATTATTCCTTGGATAAAACATATGTCTCCTCTTTGGTCCTTTAAATTGGGTCATATTGCTGGGAGGTACAAGCTGAGATTTTCCTTTGTCTTCATCCTTCTTGGTAGACTTGGCTCTCTCATGGTAATCTGCAATCAGTTGTTGCACTCCACCTTGTTTCCTTTGTTGAACTATGGAATAGATGGGGCATTGGATAGGGACATGATTATTTCCTTCACATAGGTAACAAGTAGCTTGAGATGTGGGGCATCGGTCAGTTGGATGTTTCTCTTCACAATTGGGGCATTGATCTTCATGCTCTTTGGAAGTATGATCCTTGTCTCCACAAATATTGCAAGCTTGGGTTCCTTCTAGAATATCATCTTTGTCATCCTTGTTGTCACAAACTCCTTTGGAAGAGCTGTTTCCCATGTTGATCATTTGATCTGTCACCTTATGCAACAATTGGGTTTGGGTTTCCAAAAACCTTTGCATGGTTGGATCCACCTCACTGGTGTTGGCTATAAATTGAGCTGTCACTTGGTTCAACTGGGTTTGAGTTACTATGAGTTCTCTCATGTTGTCCTCTTGGTTGTTGTTGTTTTCACCATCCTTGAGGTTGGAGTCTCTTGGAGAAATCATCTGTTTGGGTTGGATTGGGATTAGAATAGGCAGAATATTTCCAAGGGAATAATTCTAATCACACACTTCACAATTTACTCAAGCAATGTGCAAGCAATCACAAACAAACATTCCACTCAAACAACAAGTTTCAAACACATTTTTAGGCAACCAAAAATATTTTTGTTACACCATATAAGTTGGTGTGTTTGACTTAAACTAAATATGGTGGTCCATCTATATGGTTCACTTGAGATCATTCTATCCTTCTTGGTGGATTCTTCTTGAATGAGATCATGGTTTCCTTGGGAAAATTCTTGGTCACAAAACTTCAAAGGTGATGATGATTCCTAAGTTGTGTTTCCTTAGTCTTCAAGTCTTGAGCAACATTTCTGGTCTCACTTGTAGTCCTTAGTGATATCCAAGGTTGAGGTCCTTGGTGAAAAAATGTTGAAGATGTGGAAATCATTAGAGTTGATATCCAAGGTTGAAGATGTTGAAGTCATTAGAGTTGATGAAGTCCTTTGCTCATGGTGAAGTCTTTGGCCATGGGGTAGGCTTTATCCATCAAGTTGAAATAGAAGAGATGCAGAATCAAAACCAAAATGGTTGAGGAAAGAGTTTACAAGATTGTTTGTAAATAAATTTTGGAACAAATACAACTCCTATTCTTTTAAGGGGTTTTGTCCAATCCTAGGTTTACAAATCCTACAGGCAACACAATGCTCTGATACCATATGTAAGGTTCCCAGCCTTTAATAAGGTAGAGATCCCTGTGTTTACAATGCTAGTCCCTGGATCAATAGCTAGCATCCACAGTTAAGATGTAATATCAAGAAACAAAGGTCATAATACAACTATATAACCAGGAATAAAGTAATTTTTTACATCTTACATAGCTCATTTGGCTATCTCATTACAATGCAGCATAATATAGCAATAGCATGGGGTCCTTCATCTTCAAAGTGCCACAGGCAGACATGTTGGTTGTAGACTTGTAATCCTAATCCACATACTTTACTAACATCAAACAAACCTGCAACATAACAAGTTACAGCCACAAGGGTCAATACATTTGAATTGTATTGGCAAGTGATACTATGGTAGTATAGTGGAGTCTATCATCTATATGCATTTGGCTAAGTGGAGCTTAGGCTTGCTTTGCTCAAAATAGATTTTCCTTAACATTTGAAAACACTAAGTTTTTGCTTGACAAAATCTTTCCCAAGGCATCTCCCAATAGAAATTGGTGATCCTTTCAACCCTTGTTCAACCACAAGTTTTAACTTAGAAATTGGGATGAGGAGATTCTTGATAGCTTCCATGTCTTGATGCTCAAATTATCCTTTTCCAGGGACATGGCTAAGTACTTAGATTTTACACTCTGCAGAGGTGGTGCACTTTCCCCACAAGACTTGGTTTCACCAAGACAAGATCTTTCAGAAGCCTTCCCTTAGACCAGAATGGACGCGTTCCAACCTATCATTCCCCTACCACCAATTGTCCATTTGGCTAAGTTATTGCAACCTATATGATCCAGGCAGAGCCCATAATGCCAAGTGGCTGCACTTGAAGCTTCTCAACATTTGACATCTCAAATCTCTTTGTTCCTGGGTGGCCATCCACAAGTGAGACACCAAGTTTTCCCCAGCATGCTGGACTTGGTGATGCCCAAGTTTTCCCCAGCATACTGGACTTGCATGACCACTCAACACAAACCATTCCTTCCATTCCACCCAGGTGATTCATTCACTTAGTTGTTTTATTAAACAAAACACAAGTCCTCAGACTTAGAAATTTTCCATAGCATGAATATATATTCCACCCTTGTTTTCTAATAGCTAAGCTAAGCATGATAGTAGTAGGAATCTTATCTTAGGAAATTTCTACTAAGGTTTCATCTACTAGGATTTCCCATGGCATAGTTTACACTTAGCAAAATTTCATGCAAGTCCTACTTAGAAATATCACTAATGCATAGTGAAAATAATGGGACAAAGTATGAAGCATCACTTGCCTTTTTGGTAGAGAGTATAAGTTCACTCCTTGATCTTTGCAATGTTCACTCACTTCAAATCACTACAATTCAATCAAGCAAACAATAATTCAATCTACCATTCAAGCAATTCACATAAAATAGTAGAAACAAAACAATGCATGTAAGCATGCAAAAGGTTGTTTTATTTGTAAAAGTGGTTTCTAATAAGTTATGAACATTTGGTAACACATATTGGTCATTTTATAAAGTGGCAAATCCATTTGCAAAAGATTCTATCTCTAAACCATTTTTAAACCAAATCATTATTTCATGTGGTTGAAAATGCCTTTAGCAAAGTAATAATTTTTATAGGGTTTACCAAATATATTTTTAAGTCATAAACTTGGAGTTTAGGGTCAGTGAGTTTAAATCAAAACATTTCCCAAAGGTTTTCCTCCAAAATCATTTTTAACAATTAAACCATATTTTTATTTGGCTAGAAATGTTTTAATTCAAGGTTTTATTCTTTTGCTTCACCAAATACATTTTTGAAACCACCAATTGATTTCTAGGGTCAGTAGGTTCAAAAAAAAACCATTTGCCCAAGATTTTATCCCCAAAATCATTTTAGAACAATTTTTAAATTCTAAACATGCATACATAAGTTTCTGTAAAAACAAACAATTTAACAGAAGCATTTTACTAAACAAAGGGCATGGTTGTCTAGGCTTGTCTTGATGAATCCATTGATATAAAATTTGCAAAATTTGGACGTGTAGATTAAAAGTTATAGATTTTACAAAATCTAGCATCTAATAGATCAAATCTGTATTCAAAATATCAGGCAGGGCCACGTGGCGTGTTTTAATTCGTCGATACCGCTTCGTGCGGATCGTGCAACGAGAGGCGTTAGATCCAAATAGATCGTGCGGCACAGAGGCGAGCGTACCCCTTCGTTCACGTTCGAATCCTAACCGTCATATTAAAATCCTATGGACCATATCGCCTTGACCATTAGGTAGCGGCGCTGGCGGCGGCGACTGGCGGCGCGCGGTCAGACGGCGACGTTGCTGGCGATGCAGGAAGTGAGGGTGAAGAAGGAGATGCTCACCAGAATCGCAGAGTCTCGGTGATGCTCAAGGTGCTCGCGAGAGTGCAAGGGGCGCACGGGGCCACTGGCAATTCCTCGTCTGAGTTGTCCTCTGGATCAGGCTCGTCCTGTTGAAGATGATGGCGAAGGCATGGGGCACGCCAGAGAGAAAAGAAGACGCGGTTAGATGCGCGGGGTCATGGCGAGTATGCGCGTGTGAAAGAGAGGGAGAGGGGAGGTCTGGTCTTACCAGCAGTGCTCGTCGTAGCGGAGGCAGACGGTGGCGGCGGTGGTCGTCGTCGTTGCGAGGTTCTGGGGCGCGCGTGGGCGAGCTGGTGCTACGGGGAGATGCGCCTGGAGGTGGGGAGCATGTGAGCATGGTCGAGGAGGCAAGGGGTGGCAGGGTTCGGCCGGAATTGTCGCCGGAGTGTCGTCGGACAGGGAAGCTTCGAGGTAACAATTTCAGCGGCCTGGTGGCTCCGGGGAAACAGGGACTGAGGGGAAACAGAGAGGAGGCGAGGGCATTTAAGATAGCATGGTTGCGGGGTGGAGTAACGCTGGCAGTAACGAGTATTGACGCGAGCGTTTAACTGCAGAAACCGCCGGCGAAGTTTGCGCGCGGGTGAGGAAGAAGAGAGCTGACGGTGGGGTCTGGCGTCACTGAGAGAAGGAGAGGGAGAGTGGGGTCCATCGGTCAGCGACCTTGCGGGTTTATAAGTGGGTGTGAATCGTTTTTCTGCGAGAGAGAAGGAGAGGTGGGCTGTTGGGCCTTAGTGGGCTGGCCGTTTGGTTCATTTTTTTGTACTGCTTTGTTTTTATTTTTCTGTTTTGATTTTGAATAAGCAATTCAAACGTTCATTTGAATTCAATCCTTTGTCAAAATTTGTGTAGGTTTAAATACCGATTAGTAACATAATCTGAAGTCAATTTTTGAATAAAACTTTATTCTTTTTGGGGTCTTTTAATTATTCAAATAAGCCCTTGTTTTAAATCAAATAAGATTTAATAATATTTTCAAACACCATTTAAATTCTTTAAACTTTCCAAATCCTTTTAGTAGGTTTTTATTTGTTTATTTGGGTTCAAATAATTCATCTTGAATTATTTGGAAAGTATTTAATATGATTCATAAATCATTTGAATTGGGTTTTCATTTTAATTCCAATGGAATTAAATATAGTTTTAATTCCCTAAAGTTTATTTGGAAGATTTATTTTATTTTATTAATTTAAACAAATTTTATTCACTTGGGTAAATTCCAGATTACTATTTTCTCATGAGTTATATAATTATTCTTATTAGAGATTTGTCTTTATTAAAATAGGGATAGAATTGTTAATGCCATTTTATTTTGTTTTGGAAATTCTTTATCCATTTATTTTATTTGGGTTTTGGATTATACTCATTCCATTTGCTTATGGATTTGGCCAAGATTTAATTTGGTCTTTAAATAATCCTTATTTAATATTTCTTTCTTCATCTTATAGAATTCATATCTTTTTTTATTTAGAGATCCAAACTTGGTGATTCCAATTTGTGAAATCTTATTTGGTATTTAATTATCACTTTAAATATATTTAGGATTATTTGCTCACCATTTGGTATGGATTTTAGATAAGTGCTTTATTAGCTTTGGAAATTACTTTTCCTTATCTTATTAAATTCGTAGGATTTTATTTATGGCTCCAAATTAAGTGAAACCAATTTATAGGGTTTAATATTATTTCTATTTGTCATTCTTGATCATTTATGATTGTTTGTTGACAAATTTTTATATGGATCAAATCCATAGGCTTGGGGATAACTTGGAAATGATTTTTATTCCATTAGGGTTTAGGGTTTGGATTTATTTTCCAAGTGTTTAAATTTCCAGATGCATTTTATGAGGAATGCTTTTCTCTTGATTTGGATTTTGTTGAATTTCAAACTT
The DNA here is from genome assembly GCA_916181665.1 of Avena sativa. Taxonomy (NCBI): domain Eukaryota; kingdom Viridiplantae; phylum Streptophyta; class Magnoliopsida; order Poales; family Poaceae; genus Avena; species Avena sativa. The sequence goes on along the minus strand of OV702285.1, from coordinate 141,116,615 downwards.
TAATTAAAGTTTGTTCAAGATGGGATTTTAAGTTTCCATTTAGAAACAAAAGTTTTTTTTACCCTAAAATTCAACAATAATTTATTTTGTTTATTTTATTTTTCACATTACAAGATTTGGAAAATCTTGGGATGTGACACAGCACCGGAGACTCTGGGGTATCCTACGGAGCGGGCTCCGGACCCCCATACAGAATGTCCCAGCCCAGATCCTGAAGTCACCACTGGATACAGATCCGGAAACTCCGGACCACACCGGAGACTCCGGTCTTGGCAGACCGAAGACTCCGGTCTGGAGTTTCCAGAATTGTGTCACATGAGTAGGGACTTTTCCCAAGTGTGAGGATGCTTTTCACTTATCATAATACCAACCTGTGGACTGTGACAAACTGTAAAATGATCTACTTGTTGTTAACGAACACCAAAAGTGATTATGACAATAAATGCCCTTTCAACCATCCATGTCCGGTAAATAAGTCTCGTGCCATATCCTCTAGCCACGTACACACCTCCATGAACAGCTCGTGATATTCCGCACGATGCAAAGTCAACCAAGCACAAAGGTTATGAATACATATGTAGAGAACCTACAGAAGAGAACAATATATACAATTAAAAACCTTATTATTTCTACATAGCCATAGCGCCCATATAATGGTTATAGCTCCAACACTAAAAATATTCTTGTACTTGTTATCGATACCATGTAACCAAATTCCAAAAATGTTGGCAATACTACGTGGTGGATCTATTTTTGAAAAGAGTATATATTAATATCACAGGGATACCAATTATACCCAGCCTCTGCAACAACGCATACCCTAGCGGCCCTACGGATGCACACAGCTCAGAAAAAAAAAGAATTACAAAAAAGAAAAGTCCCACTATAGAGAACTAATCCTCAAAGCAATGACACTGACACCATCAGAACAACACCAGTAGTCCTCCACTTCAATAACAACGCATTCAAGAAGGAAACATTGCCCAAGCGTCGTCATTGCCCGATCAAATATCATAGGTTTTTACCCTAGAGAAAGTCCTTGCTCAGAAAACAATGCCTTCAACAAGATCATTGCCAGACACAACCAGTTAAGGCCAGACCTTGGATTTTCACCCTGCAAGATAAGACTAGGAACTCCCCTTTGTTGTCTTCCCACACCAACAGTCGCTGCAACGAGTCCCAGATCTCGCAGCCAGTTCTTCATCGCCACAAGAACAAAAATCACCATCGCTACCCTCATATTTCCGCTTTCCTGACATTCTCTGCATCTGACTTCACCATGGCTCTAAGAATGGCACTTGGTGGGAACAAACAACAGAGCTTCACAACGCTCCCGCTGAAACCAAACGGCCAGAAAAACAAGGTTCGCACGACCGAATACCTTCTGATCCAGCAATCTCCAGGCATGATACGCCCATGGGAGTTCGTCGGCGGAGCCTTCCGAAACCCGCCTCTCCAGACCAGATCAACGAGGGCAGGCATCAAGCAGATCTTCGTCTTCGTGTGAAAGAAACCAAAGGACCACCTCCTTTATTAGACCAACACAGCGATCCCCACACCGCCGTGAAGGGAATATGCCCGAGAGGCAATAATAAAGTGGTTATTATCATATTCCTTGTTTATGATAAATGTTTATTTTACATGCTATAATTGTATTAATACGGAAACGTTAATACATGTGTGTTTAATAAAAAAAGGAAGTTTCTAGTTATGCCTCTCTTATAAACTAGCTCGTTGATTAACAAGATGATCAAAGGTTTCCTGATCATAGACATTGGATGTTGTTAATAACGAGCTCACAACATTAGTGTAATGCTGTGATGAACATTCATCCGAAGTATAGCATTACGATCAAAGTCATTGAGTTTATATTGCTATAACAACTTACGAAGTGATCCTAATCCTTAGACCATGAGATCATGTCAATCACTAACACCGGAAGAGTTTCTTGATAACATCAAACATCACACCATAACAGGGTGATTATAAAGATGGGTTCATAACTACTAAAGTGTTATATTGAGACCCATGGATCGAGAGTGGAATTTGTTCATCCCGATGACGGATAGATATGCTCTGGGAGCTCTCGGTGATATCACATTGATAAGCTTGCAAGAAAGTGATTTGATCACTAGAATGTTATATCACGGGAACGAGAAAAGAGTGCATGTCAGTAACGAGATCAAACTAGGTACGCAGATACCGATGATCGAATCTCGGACATGTAATATATCGCGAAACAAAGGGATTAAGATACTAGCGTAAAAGGTTCCGACGATCACAAGAAAGTCATCGTTGAATGTGTGGGAGTCAGTATGAGTCTCCAGATCCCGCTTCTGATTATTGATCGGAGAAGGGTCTCGATCATGTCCGCATTATTCGCGAACCGTAGGGTGGCACACTTAAGAGACACCGACATCCAATTGGAGCAAAAGTTTCATGCCGAAAAGAATAACAAGCGCAGGAATTTTTTTCACTAGATACCGAAACGGGTTTTCGGGTGAAATTGCAGAAAGTATTTCTGCATGTGAAATGAAATACTAGCAAGGGGTTATATATGAATGTTTGTCATTAAAGTAATTGACAAAATTCTGAATAAATAAAAGGAGTTTTATTTAATGAGAGTTTGCATTAAATTTGGTGGAAATTTAATGAGAATTTGAGTGGGTTTTTGAGTGGAGGGAATTGAAAGGCATTTGAGTGAGTGGAGTGTCCACCCACATGAATGTGGAATAGGTGGGGGCAGCCCCCATGGCTGGGCGTCATGCCCCTTGGGTGCCCCCCTCTCATCCTCTCAAAGCACACCTCCTCGTGAAGAATCTCTCTCCCCCTCTAGTATTTACCCCCATGATCTCGGACTAGCGAGATACATGTTCGCGGTGGCTATTCAGCAAGAAAGAGTTGTGCTTCAGCTGCATCACTGGAGCGAGGAGGCGGAGGTTGCTCGGTGCCTCGAACGTGTGTGCGAGCACGGATGCACTGCTAAGTTGCGGTGCTAAGGACTTCCTCTCGATCTTGAGATCGGCAAAAGATTGTCTACATCAACCACGAGTTTGACCCGTTAAGCTTTGTCGGTCTTCAAGGGTATGTTCTCTACGGATATACATCCGCCCGTTGTTTGTATCTAATAGATAGATCTTGGTACATAGTTGTTCCCATCATAGGAAATTTTTTGTTTTCTATGCTGCAAACCCTACACGTTGGCCGGTTTCCGGAGAACGGATCGAGCAGGCAATTAGGGATAGAGAGCCGATCTAGATCTTCCAACGGAATCCCATCGCCGGCACCTTCTCCATCAGATCGCCACCCACCCTACTCCGGTAGAGGCCGCCGCCTCTAGATCCGAGCTCCCACGAAGTCACCGCCGGCCGGAGCCGTGAAGACGTCGATGGCGAGGGGGCCCCGTCCAGCTGGGGCCGGGAGGCCAGATCCCCGCCGCACCCATCACCGGCGCCGCGCACTTAGGCCGGCTGCCCTCCGGGGGCGACAAGGAGGAAGAAGGATGGAGGGGGAGGAGGTGGCGGCGGGGTAGGGTTGGCCCCCTCGGTCGCCAGGAGGGGCGACGCGAGGGGGAGTCGCGAGCCACACGACCAGGGGGAAAAGTAGCTTCACGTACTACTCACTGGTCTACTACGTGGTGGATACAAGCTTGAAGCTGCTTAGGTGATTGACCATATAGACCGAGCAAAACTACATTGAAAAAATATGTGTTTGATTGTCTCATCACGGTGACAGAACACACATCCAGAATTTCCATGCCAATTCCGTTTAATAAGATTGTCTTTTGTAAGGATAATCCCACGGCAAAGACACCAAAACAAAGATTTTGTTTTTTTAAGAGGTATCTTTATCTTTCAGATCATCCTATTATCTCACTGAAATAGCCGGCTGAGCTAAAGCATTGCCAGATGATCAAACAAGTTTAGTAAGTCCGAATACTGTTCGAGATGCAGTTCACCGAACTGGAGAAGAACATATATACTAGGAGTATTTCTGTTTTCACTGCAGCTGCGCTTCTCAATCTCTTGGGTCGTCTCTCTTTTCCACCGATCCGCTGCCGGACTCCTCTCCGCTGCTTGTCGGAATCGTCGTCCTGATCTCCAGACACGTGGCTTCAAACGTGTCAAACTCCCGCACTTAGGCTTTGCCCGTACTTTGGCTAATGGCTACAGTTTACAGGCACATTACAACGAGAGTGGCTGCAGGTTTGCTTCAACAAAACAAAGGACCAGTGGAAAGGCCCAAGAAAGCCTGTCAACTTCAGCGGAACGTTAATCATGTCGCATGATGGGGATCACCATCGTGCAGGCTAGCGCATGCATGATATATTAATTTCCTACGCGCGTGGTATATTCTCGAATCGATCGCACTTGACCCAAGTTATATAGTCCATCCGTTTCAAAATATAAAATGTTTTAGCATTGTGAAACAAATGTATCTAGACTATTTTTAATGTATAGGTTCACTCATGTTTAGAGTGAATCTACACACTAAAACAAGTCTAGATACATTCTCTTCACAAACCTAAAACATTTTATATTTTGAAACGGAGAGAGTAGATGTCAAACACAGCTAGCAGCAGGTCACCGAAGCAACCAGCAGCTCAGTTAGCAGAGCACTACTACACATCTGTCTTCTGCACTAAGAAATCCAGCCGTTCACACATTCCCTGATGAGCACACGCACGCCCGCAGCGGTGGTATGTTGGGCCATGCCGCACATGCGCTTTCAGTTCAGTTACCGACGCGAGAAGGCGTAGTAGTATACCATATCCGCCATCACTCGAAGCATTGTTGCTGTTACGACGTTAGTATGGGTGACCAGGATTCGGAAGAAACCGGTCGAGGATTGAGTGCACGCCTGAACTGGGACTGGGAGTATGTCCGTTTCTCGCCTCCGTTTCCCGGGGAACATTCGCGCGCGGGCGTCCCCGGTTGGGGCATACGCACATGGTTTCAGTCTGAACCCGAGAAAACCAAAAAAGGAAGATGGAATTGGGTACTGACAGCCAATTGAGTGTTCCTGCCGGAACCAGACTTCAGAACGGAGACCAAACTGAGATCCTCCAGGTCCTAATTGGACATAGCTGGATGGCTCATGGCTGCACGTATATATCTTAGGCCCATGCATCCCGCCGCTCTTGCAAGTTCTCTTCCGTACAAACAGTGGTATCCTATGCGCGTCAAATGCGTTCATTCATATTTCATAGCCGACCGCACTGAATGTGTACTCGTTAGAGATGCAGATGTGTGTGTTTGCGTGTGCTTGCAGATTTGCCATTCCATGGCTGGTTTGTCTGCAGATGTGTTCGTTTCGTATTCTTATTGTAGAAATTGATTCATGGCTTCTAACTGCGGGCAGATCAGCAGATGCATATATGTCTGAATACTTTTTGGGCAAAGAGGTGTAGTATGGATACTTGGTTGTCTGTTCCGTGTAGTTTGTGATTCAGCTCTCGTGGAACATCTTGCGTTCCCGATGTTAGTGTGTGAAACAGGAATAATTTCAGCTTCATTTATTTTCATCTGTATTTTTTTTTTGTTATTATCTACTAGGCTTTTGTGTACGCCAAGTTCGCAAAGTGTAGCTATACGTATCAACGATACACGTCTGGAATTCTTGCTCGAATGAGAATGACACCACCATATTTGAAAAGAAAATTTCAGTTACAACCATAGTCCAACTAAAATATCAGTGTAAAATGAAAGGGAGTGCCTAGATCTCAGGCGTCTGAAAACTTCTTATGTCTAAGTCGCTGACGTCATCCTAATATCAACTCATAATATTTGTTCTAATTCTCGGTTGCAACCTAGTTGCAACCCATTAAATTCTCAGTTACACCTTAGTTGTAACTCATGTGTAACTTTTACTTTGCACGAATCACGAGGTAAATCGAATGGTGAAAGAGACGACTGAGACCTAAGAAGTTCTCATGCAGGTAGAGAAACTTTAAATAGCAACCAGAGAGCAGGCACCTGAATATAACTCGGTTGTAACCACAGTTGTAGCCATAGTAGTGTTGCTTCCTGGTTGGGGCATACGCGCGCACATGGCTTCAGTCTGAACACGAGAAAAGAAGAAAGGATGGAAGAATTGGATACTGACAGCCAATTCAGAACTCGTGGAACCAGGGTTCAGATCGGAGATCAGCTCCTGGTGTCCTGGCTCATGATCGAGTGGATAGAGCTGGATGGCTACATATGCGCGCCTAATCCATCCGTCCATAGCCGAATATCAGAATTCAACAAAACACTCGGAAGCCTTGTCGGTGTTACGACGTTAGCATGGGAGATCGGCAGGATTCAGAATGCTCGGGGTCGACGATTGGCCGCTGGCTTGAACTGGGATCATGTCCGTTTCTCACCTCCGTTTCCGAGCGGGCCGGGGAGCTTTCGCGCGATGATGCCTGTCGGGGCATATATGCATGGCTTCACTCTCAAGTCTGAACCCGACAAAACCCAGAAACGCTGATGGATGTGTGTGAAGAACTCAAGATGGAAGTGTACTCATTGGGACAGTGTCAAGCAAAGCAGTCCAGTACATACCATCGTTCAGAAATTCAGAACCAAGTCCAAGCGGAGGTCCTGGGTGGATAGAACTGGATACTACTATTTTATGCCCATGCTTCCCGCCGTTCTAGCTAGTACAGTGGTAGCTAATGCGTTTATAGCCTACCCCACACTTCCGTCGGCAGAATGTGGGAAACCAAAGGCAGCGTGCCGAGAGTGTGGCGAGCAGACGAGTCTCTGACAGACTGACAGATATGCTAATGCTATAAGCTGCTAAAACGTGAGACGCGCCATAACCATAACTAGTATGCGGCAGGCAATATGAAGCACATTAATAATCCTAGTAATGTCTCTGACTAAGTTCAGCAAAGTGTAACTATACGGTTATAGCTAAATTTCGGGTGCAGATGTAGGTGCCCTAAACTGATTTGTAGATCAGTGTTTGCTATGTTTTGTCATAGTATGAGGTTTGCATACTCCCGAGTTGCTCCATCATTATACGACCCACTGGCTATGTCTCTCTTTTCCATAACTAGCACGGTGGGCATCATCTTAAATGTGTCCAAAAGAAGTAATAGCTCTGTTTCATAGTGGGTCGTACTATGAACGGTGGGCATTGGGAGGGAGGGAGGGAGTACTATGAAACAGAGGTATTACTTCTTTTGGACACATTTAAGATGATGCCCACAGCGCTAGTCATGGAAAAGAGGGACATAGCCAGTGGGTCATACTAGCTTACCGAAACATCTGATACTATGGAACAGAGATAACATGTATTTTAGTGTCCGCCTAAATCAAGTTGGAATGCGAGCACCACCACGTTTGGAAAGAAAACAATTAGTTGCAGCAACCAGTGTGTAGGTAAAAAAAAAACTTTCAGTTATAACCATAGTACACCGGTGTTTGGAAGAAACTCAATTACAACCACTATGCAACCGACCATCACAAATCACAGTTATATAACCATTTCACTTATGATTGTCGAAAGAGACTGAAACTGCTAAGACGAAGCTAATCCTCAAAGCAAATTAGAAAAGATCGACCGTGCACGATGAAATTCATGAATTTGATGACCTTTCACTAAAACATGTAGATAGTTACGATGGAAAAAACTTGAAATCTATCACGAAAGATCGCATCACGTCGTTGATAGATATCTTACATGTAGACACACCACTGCGAACCGAAGCTTTTCCCTAGAGATAAGATTCTCAAGAAAGATGAAGGCGAGAAACACAAATGAAGGTCAGGCATCATCAGGGTAGGTTGTCGTGGTAATGATAGACATGGTGCTTGAAATAGAAAAATGAGTTACAACATAAAAGTTGTGTGGAATGGTGAGGTGAATCTCTTGCTCAACGGAAATTGGAAAATTTCGATCGTGCGCAATGAATTGATCTCCATAAATCTTGGATGGCAACAGAAAAATGTAGAGTTACAACCAACTAAACTCAACTCGTCATGCATACATTTTTCGTGTAGAGACCATTCTATTGAAACTTGGGTTTAAGATCGGGGAGAGAAAGATCACCGGAAGGTACCTCTGCAAGGCTAGGTACGAGATTGCATCTTCCATGTGCTTGCCATGGCTGTCCTGGTGCAAAGAGGCAACAACAATTTTAGGATAAATTACAAAAGCCATAACTCGAACTCGAGACCTTAGACTCTGATACCATGTCAAGCTTCATGCACCAATCAACGCAACCAAAAGTCTGAATTGATGAAGAGGACTAGTTTGTGTATCACATATACACTTCAACGCTTTAGAGGTATTATACATGAAACCGGCAAAAACGGTACACACGGATTTCGTGTATCGGAAACAGGAGTCCAAGCAGTATTTACGCATAGCGCTAATCCTATCCCTTGAAGAATTTTTGTTGCAGTACTACACATCCTGTATTTGGAATAAACAAATTAAGCCTTGCAAAAAATTTAGTTGTCTTTCCCTTTTTGGAGATAGCCTAATTAGATTGAGTAGGTTACTTGATGACTAGGACATGTGCCGATCCTGTTTCTCCATTTCAGATAAGATTCCGAGAGTTCGTTACAGTTACACATCGAATTTCGCGAGACAAAAATAGTACTAACTCTGTGGAAACGCACGCACAATCAAATTAACGGCCGTGCAACCGTGCAAGCAAGGCAGCATGGCGGTTGGCGCTCATCCCCAGAGTGGCTAAGCCGAGATGAGCTTAGCCAATTAAAGGTGTCACGCTGAAGAGAGCAAGAGGCCATGCCAGAGTACCTCATCTCACTCACCGGCCGGTCCAGTCCATCCTTTCAGCCGCAGCTCGGAGCTCACCTCGCCGGACCAATCGTCGTGGGCACTGACCTCCATCTCTGCGCTAGCCGCTACCTCTCGCTTTAAATACTCCCTAGCTCGATCGCACTCAGCAGCACTACACCCGCACACACCACCACGACCACCACCACCTAGCTAGCTAGTGGCCGCCGCCCGCACGGCCAAGCATGAGCTGCTCTGCTGCGTGGCGCGCCGCCGTGGCCGCCGTCCTGATGATCATCCTCTGCTCGCGTCTCGCCGTGGCGCGCGTCCACCCGAGCCACGGCGGTAGCCTCGCGACGAGGCGGCGGGACAATGTTCCCGGGGGCGTCGGCGGGTGCGCGCTCGCCGTGGAGCCCTTCGGCTACCCCTGCGAAGAGCGCGAGGTTCGGCCGCCTCGATCTTGGACTAATCTTAACATGATCGATCAATCCATAAGAGGACATCCTTAACCAATCGACCAATTAGTTAATCCGTTCACTGGGATATGCAGGTGACGACGGTGGACGGATACATCCTGAGCTTACAGAGGATCCCGAGAGGCCGGCACGCCGGCGCGGTGGGTGCCGGTGCCGGCCTGGGGCAGCCGGTGCTTCTGCAGCATGGCGTTCTCGTGGTACGTGATACGCACGGTCGGTCGCGGTCGGTCTAGCATGGCGCCAAGCTTCCATTTATGAACTTTGTTGCGTCGCTCCGCACCTTATGATCGGTGCCGCCCGTCATGCATGCCGGTGGACACCGTCGCGTACTCGCGCGACAGATCGGTGCCGTCATTGGAGCCTTTATGATGAGAGTGTGGCACAAAATATACTGGAAGAAAAACAGAGTCGTAGTACTATATTAATGTCCAGCGATAAGGATGAGCAACTAACTGACTGACGCGGCGGTGCTGCAGGACGGCATGACATGGCTGCTGAGCTCGCCGGAGGAGTCGCTGGCGTACATCCTCGCCGACCGCGGCTTCGACGTGTGGATCGCCAACACGAGGGGCACCAGGTGGAGCAGCCGCCACGTCTCCCTCGACATCTCCTCCAAGGTACGCACCACATTTTGACTAATAATCGTCTGATAAGTAGGTCGAGTTATATATACTCTTTCTTCTGCTCATTAATTAAAGTTTCTCCTCCTTGCACGCGTGGGCTGCAGGACTACTGGGACTGGTCGTGGGACGACCTGGTGGTCAACGACATGCCCACGATGGTCGACTATGTCTGCACCCACACTGCGCAGAAGCCGCACTTCGTTGGCCACTCCATGGTAACCTAGTAGCTGAATTCAGAGTGTAGGTTCAGTCCGCTCCTCCATTACTGACAGAGCATGGTGGGCTCTGATTCTGTCATGGATGTATGCAGGGGACGCTGGTGGCGCTGGCGGCCTTGTCGGAGGGCAGGCTGGTGGACAAGATGAAGTCGGCGGCGCTGCTGACCCCGGTCGCCTACCTCGCCCACATGACCACTCCCCTCGGCATACTGCTCGCCAAGGCATTTGTCGGCGAGGTGCGCACTCAGTACCTGAAATGATCGAATTTCTTGCTCTGAACTCACTCTGATTTTTTTTGTTCATGTTGATCGACCAACCAGGCCATCTCTGTCCTCGGTGTGGCGGAGTTCGATCCAGTAGCGTACGTCGTTCTCGCCTGATTCAGTATTTCCAGATTTGGAGTCGTCGCTCGTTGACCCATTTTGTTCTTCTTCCTTGTTTGCTGCAGCCCTGCGGTGACGAACCTCATCAAGGACTTGTGCCGCCATCCTGGGACGAATTGCTACGACCTCCTCAGAGACTTCACAGGTAAGAACTACTGCCTGAACAATTCGGCCGTCGACGTCTTCCTCGACTACGAGCCCCAGCCGACATCCACCAAGACCATGGTCCATCTCGCCCAAAGTATGAAATCTTTTTCCCAAATACAAATAATTTACCGTGCATCAAAAACTACAGTAGATCTTCCGATTAATCCCTTTGGCTTCAACTGACAGCGTACCGCGACGGCGTGCTGTCGAAATACGACTACATGTGGCCCAACATAAACGAGGAGAAGTACGGGCAGCCGGACCCGCCGGCGTACAACATGTCAAACATCCCCGCCGGCTTCCCGCTCTTCCTCAGCTACGGCGGCCAGGACGAGCTGGCCGACCCGGCGGACGTCGGCCTCCTCCTCGGCGACCTCATGGGCCACGACCGCGACAAGATCACCGTGCAGTACCTGGAGCAATTCGCGCACGCGGACTTCGTCATAGGCACCTGCGCCAAGGACTACGTCTACAACGACGTCATCTCCTTCTTCAACCGCTTCAACTAGCCACAAGCTACTAGTATTAGGTTGTTTCCAAAACAGAGAGAGTAACAAGGAAGAACAGAAAACACGAAGGCTACATATATAGTTGGTGCAATATTATGGAGGTCGATGTGAATATGTGATTAGTAAGAATTGGAGCCACGTAATTGTATTAGAGGTGATCGCTGAAACAGCGGCCTCTCGAATAACTGTGTACTGAGATAACGTCTATAGACAAATGAAAATTGTACACTCGTATTCAACAGAGGATGTGCTAACAGCATCTCTAGCACCATCTCTAGCAGAGCCCGTAAAAACGCGAACTAGAAAACTGAACTTCAGTTCACCGAATTCGTGTTTACGGATCGAAAAATGGCTGGCGCATTCTGTTTTACAGTTTTGGTTTACGGGCTCTGTTCTGCGTCAGCGGCTTCCAAACCCGTAAAGACAGGGTTTATCAAAGAATTTGCATATAATCAAAGAAATGACATAATCAAATGCAAACAACTCATGTATAGTTCATAGTGCAGACATCAAATGACACAATCATAGCAAATAGTTCATAGTTCACCATCTCCTCTCACCGCCGGCATCAAACCGGGATTGGCCCGCTGAAAGGATACAGATGTCGCCTAAAGGGGGGTGAATAGGCGATTAAAACTTTTCCGAGAGAGGCTCGACAAAGGCGGAATTAAACTAGCGTTTACTTAATCAAGCACAACCTAGAACAACTAGGGTTCACCTATGTGCACCAACAATTTATGCTAAGCAATACAAGCAACAATGTGATAGCAAGATATAGATTACTTCAAGCACGAAGGCTATCATAATGTAAAGTGCATAAGTAAAGAGCTTGGGTATAGAGATAACCGAGGCACGCGGGGACGACGATGTTTTACCAAGTTCCTTCTAATATGGAGTACGTCTTGTTTGGAGAGGGGGTGGTATCAAACCACCAACGCCATAAAAGGCCTTCCTTATTCTCCGGTGAATCTCACCCCAACGGGATCGATCCACACTTCCACTATCGGTGCACTTGTCGGTGGCAAACCGGAACCTCTCACAAGGTTGGGGCACTTCTCCACAACTTAATTGGAGGCTCCCAACAAACACCACCAAAGCCACAAAACCGTCTAGGTTTCCAAGAACCCAAGAGGGACAAGATTCTATGAGTAACACGAACCAAATCCTCCGAGGAGAACTCAAACCGATGCACCAAATACAAATGACAAGAACATCACAAAAATGCTCAAATCCCTCACTCTCAAGTTCCAACAAAGCTACTAAAACTATTAGTAGAACAAGAGAGGGGGAATCAAAGGGGAACACAAAATTCCCCAAAATATAGATCCCAAAGATACACATGGACAAGAATCATTGGAGGGGAAGAGATTAATCAAGCTTTTAGAAGTAGGGCAAATGGGGGCAAAGCTTAGACAAATAGAGGAGGAAGAAGCCCTTTAAAATGACAAAGGAAAAAAGGCTTAAATAGAGAGGGGCCAAAATCTGCCCGTTGGGGCGATTTTCCTGGACGGACCGGTAGTACTCAACCAGCGACCCTACACAGCGAGCGAGGAAATTGGGGCGAGCAGCGTGCGGTGCAAGGAATGTGCAGGCGGTGGCAGCACCAGGGCCCAGCGCGTGGGGCCATCAGCTGGTCAACACAAGCGAGCCAGCGCGCGTTGCGCGAGCAGGAGCGAGCGAGAAAGCGCACGACGCGAGGCGCGCGCGAGCGGCTGCGGGCCTAGCGAGGCGTGCGAACTAGCGGTGGCCACGCTCGCTGGTAAACGCGGGCGGGCAACGCAGCAGGGCGCGCGAGGGATCGAGCCGCGATGCGGCGGAAGATGCGCGGGTGGGTCGCGGCAGCCCAGCAAGATGGTGGCGGCGGCAGACAAACAAGCAAGGCAACTGACGCGTGCGAGGCCAGCTGGCGCAGGGAGGCGACGGAAGCGGATCAAGCTCGCGAGCACGCGTGAGCGAGGCAGGCGGCAGGACGAGTGGGAGCAAGCGCGGCTATGCGGCTCTGGGATGGGAAGCTGGGCGCTGGGACTTCCTGGGCCGGCCGGTAGTACTGGCCCATCCGGGCGGTACTACCGGGCCAGGCCGGTACTACCGGACTGGACTATTGGGGGAGACATAGAGTAATGCGCGGGCAAACTGGGCCGATAGTACCCAGCAGTACTACCGCTCGGTCCAGAAGGTTATTTTCTTTTTCCTTTTCAAATCAAATAAGAACGACAGATATTCAAACGGCTATAACTTTTGATTGGTAACTCCAATCGACCTGATTTCAATTGCGTTGGAAAGAGGACGACATGAGCTTGGTGTAGGGGTTCGTAGCATGAAAACAAAAAATTTCTATCGCATACAAACAAACAAGCCAAGATCTATCTACTAGATTGTAGCAACGAGTCGATGGAATAACTTACCCTCGAAGATTCCAAAGCGGTTAACGAGAGCAGATTCTCGTGGGTGATGTAGTCGTACTCTTTCCGATCTCAAGATCGCCTAGACGATCCTTCCGGCGCCACGTTCCGGCAGCGCTCCCGCAGTCGGTCACACGTTCGGTACTCGACGAAGACTTTCCTCTCCCTTGTTCCAGCAGGCAGCGGAGGTTGTAGCACTCTCCTCGCGATTCCGGCAGCACAACGGCGTGGTACCGGAAGTAGAGGGGAGATCTCGCAGGGCTTCGCCTTAAGCCGGAGCGAGTATGGTGGATTATGAGAGAGGGCTATTAGTGGTCTAGAGATTAGACACACCAATTAGAAGGCTCTAAACCGCAGGCTAAAGCAATTAGAAGCTCTAAACCAAACGGCTCTAAACCGGAGATTAGAGGTAGAAACTTGTGTGTCTCAAGGAGGAGCCCTGCCCCTCCTTTTATAGGTGGAGGGGCTAGGCGCGCCAGGGAGGGAGGGAGTCCCTCCCCAACTCGGCCTAGGGCTGGGCGCCGGCCAAGGAGGAGAGGAACTCCTCCTCCAAGTTGGTTTCAACCTCCTCTTGCTTGTTTCCCACAGTTTCCTGTTTCCCACAGTTTCCTGTTTTCCACAGTTTCCTGTTTTAGCCGTTTGACTTTCAAACTGGCAATTTGACTTTCATGTTTTTGGAACAGCAAGAACACTTAGTACATGATGCAATCATTCAATGACACACTCATGTACCCTCCCCCCCCCCGGAGTGCCGGACAATCCGGAACCTTCTAGAACATTCCCGATGAAAACACCGGAATCATTCCCGAACTCCGAAACGGGACTTTCCTTATATGAATCTTATTCTCCGGACCATTCCGGATCACCTCGTGATATCCCGGATCCCATTCGAGACTCCGAACAACATTCGGTCTCTTTCTCATAATACCATAACTACTCAAAACAACGTCGAATCCTTAAGTGTGTCTCCCTACGGTTCGTGAATTATGCGGACATGATCGAGACACTTCTCCGATCAATAACCAATAGAGGAATCTGGAAATTCATATGGCTCCCACATATTTCTACGATTACTTTGCGATCGAATGAACCACTTACATACGATACCAATTTCCCTTTGTCTCACGATAGTTTACTTATCCGAGGTTATGATCGTCGGTATCTCTGCATACCTAGTTCAACCTCGTTACCGATAAGTACTCTTTTCTCGTTCCCGTGATATGTGATCCCTTGTGACCTAGTCACATGCTTGCAAGCTAATTGGATGACATTCCACCGAGAGGGCCCAGAGTATATCTATCCGTCATATGGATGGACAAATCCCACTCTTGATCCATGTGTTTCAACCAATACTTTCCGAACACTCAATACCACCTTTATAGCCACCCAGTTACGGTGTGGTGTTTGATGTCATCAAAGCATCCATCCAGTAAAGGTGATATGCATGATCTCATGGTCGAAGGAATTAGGTTACTATGTATCAGAAAGCATATAGCAATTGAACTATTGAAATGACTTGATCTTTATGCTACGCTTATCTATAGGAGTATGTCCATCACATCATTCTCCTAATGATATGATCCTGTTGTTAATAACATCTCCATGTTCATGATCAGGAAACCATGATCATATATTAACCAACAAGCTAGTTTAACAAGAGGCTTTACTAGGGACTCTTATTTTAGTTTACAAATCACACAAGTATTAATGTTTTCGGTTAATACAATTATAGCATGGTATGTAAACATTTATCATAAGTGTGAAGATATGATAATAACCACTTTATTATTGCCTCTTGGGCATATCTCCAACAGTCTCCGACTTGCACTAGAGTCAATAATCTAGTTTCGAACCTTTGTGTATATAACACCTATGGCTTTCCGGTGTTGTATGTACACGATTGCTAGTGGTCAACTGATCTCCGGATCTGACACTTCCAGGTCCGTGTGTAATTGCATGTCTTTGCGTCTCTACGCATCACTCATTCTCCAATGAGATGGCTTTGTACAAATTTGGTCTTTCGGTGTGACCTTTAGCTCTTTGGGGTTAAAAACATGTTGATAATATTGTCGCACAATATATCTTCATAGTATTATCCCACTGTGAACTACACCTAGTTTGATAACAAACTTCTTGACACAAATGCCCTCTTTTGCTGCTATAATAGCAGTCATATACTTAGCCTTTTGTTGTAGTATCTGTCACAATGTCTTAACTCTGGAAATCATCCAAATCCATTATGGAACTCACTTTCCATTATATAGTGCCACCCTTAGTTTAGATTGAGATAAACTTAATTTGTACTTTGTGACAAAGCTAGTATCAATGTAGTACTTTTACAATGAACTAACCATCTATTTGTCACTTCTACAAATATTATACTCTTAGTTCTTCCAAAAGATCATAAGAATATCCTTACTATTGTCCAATGATCATCTTACGAATCATTCTGGTATATGCTCACAATATTTAGAGCATAGGACATATCTGGATTTGTACATATCACAGTATGATTGATATAAATACTCTTTGTGATTTCATACATCAAGTATCAATCTATACTTGATTATTTGTTTCACTTTACCAAATGTCAATACACTTGAATATATCATCAACATTGAACTCATTCAATCCTTTCTGTGCGACAAGAACCTCTTCTTGTAGTTTCTATATTGAACTCATTCAATATCTTGTCTATGTACTTCTGGCACAACCATATTAGCGTCTATTGATGCCAAATATTTGGGTTTTGCCTAAGTCTTTCATCGGGATGAAATTCTTAATATGTGTTAATAAAAGATACATTATTTCCAATCAACAATATGTCTTCCACATAATGTATTAGAAACATGTCTTAGCGCTCCCACTTAATTTCTTGCAAATGCAAGCATCTCCATCGTCTCTGATGAACTTTTAAACTCCTTTAACAGTTTCATCACAGTGAAGATTCCAACTCCGCGATGCTCACTTTAACCATTGAAGTTTGCATATGCTTTTAGCATCCTTTGAATTAACAAAACCCTATGGACCGTGTTATGCACATGTCCTAGGTAACGATTCTATTAGAAGAACTTGTTTTGTTTATTCAACTACCATATAACAAAATTATATGTAGTGGTTGCTACATTAATCCGTCCAGACTAAATATCACTATGACAGATCAAATCTTGTCATAGTCAACCTTTGAACATTGTTGTGAACTCTTTCCCAACATGTCGACTATTTCATAGATGTGAAACATCCATGTCTATTTCTTTATTGATCCAAATACGACTGCAAGGTCTTGTACCTTCCCAGAGGGTCTTTCAAGTTCAAATCTTGATCTCTCGTATATGGAACTATCACGGATTTTATGGCTTCAAGCCATTTTACGGAGTCAGGGCCCATTATCGCTTCTTTGTATGTAGTCGGTTCATTATTCTCAAATAATGATTCAACCCTCAAATCTTGGTATTTGATTGTTCATCCGACCTAATTGTTTCAATAGGAACTTGGATCTCCGTGACCACAACCTTTGAGGTACGTGAGCCATGAGCTTTGTTGCTGCCTCCGGAACACTTTTCGGTGTTGCGTAACTCTGCACATATAGCTAAGGTTCTTTTAACCTTATCAAAGTTCTATTGTCCTCCCACTTAACTTTTCACGAAAAATTCCTTCTCAAAGAAACTTGACGTTTTAAGTGACAAACACTTTTGTCTCCGATATTATGGAGGATTACTTAACAGTAATACAAAGACAGGTTCATCCGACTTTGGTTGCAAACATCTTTCTTATGTATAGCATACCAATGTTTAAGAAAGGACTACTTGGGTTTTATCCCAAACCATAACTTTATATGGTGTCATTTCAACGGATTATGATGGAGCTCTTTTCAGTGGAAAAACGGTAATCTCTAAAGCTTTTAATCTTTAAAATATAATGGCATTTTTATGAATTACACCTTCGATCTTACCATGTCAAACAAGGTTTAATTACATATCTCGAACGCTCCATACTCTTATGGTGTTTCGGGAAAATGCAAATCCACGGAACGATTCCTTAAATCTTAGGTATTATGCTAAACTCTGTAACTCAAATATCTTCCTTTATGATCTTTATCATAAACTGTTTATATTCTTGTTACAATGATTTTGCACTTCATCTTGAAAGTCTTTGAACTTTTCAAATGTTTCATACTTCATCCTTATTAAGTAAATATTCATATATTCACTTACATTTTCGGAGAAAGCATATGAAGTTGAAATCCATCGCTCTTGACTACACATAATGGATTTCATACAACAATATGTACAAGTTCCAATAAGCTAGTCATTCGTTCCCTTTTGGCCTATGAACGAAGTTTTAATTATCTCTAGGAAAGTTTCAAAAGCGTCATTTGATCAAAATCAAAAGACTCCAAAATTCCATCCATATAGAGTTTCTTCATGTTTTCTTTCCAATATAATTTAAACTGCGATGTCACTTCCTAAGTGATCTTTCAATCAATTTGTCTTTCGACATTTTTAGCACTAGTTTTATGGATGTGACTTCTCCAACGAGATTTGTGAATCATCCATCTTTTATGGATTACGGTAATTATTTTGAACAACCCTTTTGTTCTCATAATACCTGATAAAACAAATCTTGAAGGCAAGCTTTGATGTTTTAACGAGTAACACAATAACCCTTTATTTGTTCTCGATGAACATCATCACATATTCTTTTGCTAATTACTTAGTCCATTGTAGTTCATGAATTGTGTTGTTTCGTATGACGATTCATACCAACAAATTCAGTATCAAATACTTAAGAACCACATTGTTAAATAAGCAAAGAATATAGCCATAACACGTATATCATCTATATACTTAAACTGGACAATTCTAGTCTTTTCTTTTCTGCCATATACTTATGAGATTCTCTTTCAGTATTTCCTTTTCTGTTTGAAAGAATCTATCAACATCAATTAGTGGAGTCATTCATATGACACATAGTCCAAAGCGTGTATAGTTAAATACCAATGTCTTTGGACTTGCACTTTGAAGTAGATCACCATCATCAAATGTTTGGTGTTCTTTCAAATTCCTTTCTTTAGTAATCTCTTGGTGTAGTAATTATTTTACCTACATCAAATATTCATCCTTATCATGGAATCGTCCATGATCAAACTACCTTTAGCTTATAACGATGAATTATGAGTATAATGTTGCTATCCAAAACCTTTTGGAGGATTAGGACAACAAGTGTCTACAACCCTTTGCAAATTCTCATCAAAATATGAGAACATGAACTTTGCCATATTATACTCTATCATGTTGCAACCAAAACTTCGTTTCAGATATCACAATATGTTCCACACATCATGGTTTCTGAAACAACTCTTTCAGATCCTTAGATAACCTTGATATTAGGAGAATCCTTAGAATATCAAGAATCATGGAGACAAACATGATACTTATATACTAACACTTGGAATTGTTACTCTTGATTTAATACTAATTATTAAACTTCATGGAGTAACCGGAACTTACTGAAAGTTTGCAATAGGACTTTTAAACTTTAGATTAACACTTCAAAACAATACGATACCAGTTCGTAAAGTAACTAACCAGAATTCTATAGTTCTATCATCTCAATTATAACTAAGCGCTAGGTGGTAAACGGATGCCAATGACTACAACAACTATGCAAATTCACTTTGATTTAGTTTATGATAAATTGATTTCTAATTAATAATTAAATTAATCTAGGTGAACTCCCACTCAAAACAATATCCCTCACATTGTTTTAGTGATCACACGAACCAAATCCACCACATCAAAACCGATCATCACGAGAGTTGATGTAGCTTCAATGGCGAACAATCAACATGTTCATCATATCTACTATATGACTCATGCTCTACCTTTCGGTAATCCGTGTTCCTGAGGCCATGTCTGTACATGCTAGGCTCGTCAAGATCAAACCTTAGTTTCTGCATGAGCAAATCTGGCTTGCTCACGTTGTATACACTTGTAGAATCTAACACACCCGATCATCACGTGGTGCTTCGAAACAACAAGCTTTAGCAACGGTGCTAACTAAGGGTGAACACTTTATGACTTGAAATTCATGTGCATGAGGGATCATCTTATAATGCTACCGTCGTCTACTAAGCAATACAAGATGCATAAAGGATTAACATCACATGCAATTCAATAATATGTGATATGATATGGCCTTTCTTCTTTGTGCTTCCGATCTCCATCTTCTAGCACGAACATGATCTCCATCATCACCGACATTGCATCAAGGTCAATGATGCTTCTCCATGGTCGTCGTCCACCGGCTTCAACTATTACAACTACTTTGAATAGACACGCGGGTCTTAACAGAAATTAAAGACAACCATATGGCTCCTGCCGGTTGCCGACTTACAATAAGGAACATTGCATACATCATATATAATCACAATCATGGCCATATCACATCACTGCACACCCCTGCAAAACAAAGTTAGACGCCTCTACTTTCTTTGCATATTTTACGTGGTTTGGGGCTTTCAATAAGTGTCGTTCTAACTTACGAACAAGAACCACAACATTGATACTAGTATTGTTAATCACCCGTTGTAAATTGGATCTTAACTATGCTAGGAGAAACAGGCACCCGCAAAGCCACTTATGCAATACAAGTTGCATGTCAAGCGTGGAGCAAGTCTCATGAACGATGTCATGTAAGGTTAGCCCGGGCCGCTTCATCCCAACATACCGCAAGATGCAAAGTACACAAGAAGCAATCGACAATAAAAGCATCAACGCCCACAATGACCATTGTGTTCTACTCGTGCAACAGATCTACATATAGACACGGCTCTAATACCACTGTAGGGGTTCGTAGCATGAAAACAAAAAATTTCTATCGCATACAAACAAACAAGCCAAGATCTATCTACTAGATTGTAGCAACGAGTCGATGGAATAACTTACCCTCGAAGATTCCAAAGCGGTTAACGAGAGCAGATTCTCGTGGGTGATGTAGTCGTACTCTTTCCGATCTCAAGATCGCGTAGACGATCCTTCCGGCGCCACGTTCCGGCAGCGCTCCCGCAGTCGGTCACACGTTCGGTACTCGACGAAGACCTTCCTCTCCCTTGTTCCAGCAGGCAGCGGAGGTTGTAGCACTCTCCTCGCGATTCCGGCAGCATAACGGCGTGGTACCGGAAGTAGAGGGGAGATCTCGCAGGGCTTCGCCTTAAGCCGGAGCGAGTATGGTGGATTATGAGAGAGGGCTATTAGTGGTCTAGAGATTAGACACACCAATTAGAAGGCTCTAAACCGCAGGCTAAAGCAATTAGAAGCTCTAAACCAAACGGCTCTAAACCGGAGATTAGAGGTAGAAACTTGTGTGTCTCAAGGAGGAGCCCTGCCCCTCCTTTTATAGGTGGAGGGGCTAGGCGCGCCAGGGAGGGAGGGAGTCCCTCCCCAACTCGGCCTAGGGCTGGGCGCCGGCCAAGGAGGAGAGGAACTCCTCCTCCAAGTTGGTTTCAACCTCCTCTTGTTTGTTTCCCACAGTTTCCTGTTTCCCACAGTTTCCTGTTTTCCACAGTTTCCTGTTTTAGCCGTTTGACTTTCAAACTGGCAATTTGACTTTCATGTTTTTGGAACATCAAGAACACTTAGTACATGATGCAATCATTCAATGACACACTCATGTACCCTCCCCCCCCCCCCGGAGTGCTGGACAATCCGGAACCTTCTAGAACATTCCCGATGAAAACACCGGAATCATTCCCGAACTCCGAAACGGGACTTTCCTTATATGAATCTTATTCTCCGGACCATTCCGGATCACCTCGTGATATCCCGGATCCCATTCGAGACTCCGAACAACATTCGGTCTCTTTCTCATAATACCATAACTACTCAAAACAACGTCGAATCCTTAAGTGTGTCTCCCTACGGTTCGTGAATTATGCGAACATGATCGAGACACTTCTCCGATCAATAACCAATAGAGGAATCTGGAAATTCATATGGCTCCCACATATTTCTACGATTACTTTGCAATCGAATGAACCACTTACATACGATACCAATTTCCCTTTGTCTCACGATAGTTTACTTATCCGAGGTTATGATCGTCGGTATCTCTGCATACCTAGTTTAACCTTGTTACCGATAAGTACTCTTTTCTCGTTCCCGTGATATGTGATCCCTTGTGACCTAGTCACATGCTTGCAAGCTAATTGGATGACATTCCACCGAGAGGGCCCAGAGTATATCTATCCGTCATATGGATGGACAAATCCCACTCTTGATCCATGTGTTTCAACCAATACTTTCCGAACACTCAATACCACCTTTATAGCCACCCAGTTACGGTGTGGTGTTTGATGTCATCAAAGCATCCATCCGGTAAAGGTGATATGCATGATCTCATGGTCGAAGGAATTAGGTTACTATGTATCAGAAAGCATATAGCAATTGAACTATTGAAATGACTTGATCTTTATGCTACGCTTATCTATAGGAGTATGTCCATCACATCATTCTCCTAATGATATGATCCTGTTGTTAATAACATCTCCATGTTCATGATCAGGAAACCATGATCATATATTAACCAACAAGCTAGTTTAACAAGAGGCTTTACTAGGGACTCTTATTTTAGTTTACAAATCACACAAGTATTAATGTTTCCGGTTAATACAATTATAGCATGGTATGTAAACATTTATCATAAGTGTGAAGATATGATAATAACCACTTTATTATTGCCTCTTGGGCATATCTCCAACACTTGGTTATCACCAAGTGAGAATGTATCAAGTATAATAATGCGAGATACCTCACTTGGTGAGAAACCAGGAAACCGTATAAATCAAAATTGCAACAAGATACAAACGAAAGATCCGATTTTGATGAACAAGAGCTTGTTATGGAGATTACCACAAGCTCTATATACTCACATGGATAAGACCAAATAACAACCAAATACAATGATGCAAGTATGCAAAGGTTTGAGCTCTCTCCGAATGATGTGATTGAGTTACTCATTCGAGAGACCCTCTTGATAGTACGGCTACCTATCCTAAACCCGGTCTCCCACACACAACACGAGACCGGCAAAAGGGAAAACCTATCAAGATTATACCTTTGCCTTGAACATTCCACTTGAGCTCGATGTAGACGAACTTGACCTTCTCAAGATGGAACGCCTTTCTTGATTCCTCATCATCGATCCATGATCACCGAGGATAGCAAGCATCAATAATGAGATCTTCTATAGATGGCGCATTTTGAGCTTGCACAACACATCTTCTTCTCATTTCATCGACCTTGAAGCCAACACATGGTCCAAGCGATGCCAATGGAAAATTCCTACATGTGCAACTTAATACACACATTAGTCCATAAAGATTGTCATTAATTACCAAAACCACACATGGGGGTCCACATGTTCTTTCACCCGCCATGACCATCATCGCCACCAAGCTTGGCACAAGGTGGCGTATTCTATTTCCGTGTAGTTGTTCGCCCGTCTCTTATTCCTCTTTCCATCGGCCTCCACCTCGACCACACCCTCGTCCCCTTTATATTCTCCCCCTTCATCCCCTTCTTCCCCTTCATCCGCGTCGTCCTCATCTCCGCCCATCCCAGCGTTGAACGGAGCGAGTGGGGTAATGTTTACCTCGTCCAACAATTCCATGTACGAGGTGTTGTCGTTCCTAATAGTACGCGGCCTCAATATATACTCACAATGAAAATCGAGGAAGAGTTTTAATTTGTACCTTGTTGACCAACCGTCGAGAACGTCCTGGGCGATGTTCGCGTTGGCGGCGTTGGCAGGGAGGGGAACAGAGGTGGGGCGCCACGACTCGTCGTTGCCTTCACTTTCGTACTTTTGGGCGCCGAATTCTTCGGTCTGGCGCGGGATGCCTTCATTGCGACCGTCGGGACATCAGCGCTAGCCGCCGTGGCACCGGCTTGCGGGACCACATGCGTTCCCACGCGTCGCCGCTTCACCGCGCTCGTCGACGAGACCGTGGTAGCGACATCCACGGGGGTCGCAGGGGTCGCCAGGGTGGTTGGTGTAGCGGCGGAAGCACCGACGACCGCGAGAGAGGGTGGCGGGGCCTGCGAGCTAGCAACGGCGGCCGACAGGGTCGATTCGAGACTCATGGTGGAGAAATCGGGCGAAAGCAGCGCAGAGAAAGGTGAGGGCGCGCAGATCGGTGGCGACGATGGCGGTTGGGAGGAGCTGAAACTTCCCTCGCGTGCAAACTAGGGATTGTGTTTGTGTTGTGTTCGGTTTGCTCCGTCGGCCCCTACAAATATGGGTTTCGGTCTCGGCCCAAAATATTTTTTTTAGTTTCGCCTCGTTTACGGGAACTGATCGGCCCTATTTTTCAGCCCGAACCCATAAACTGGTGGTTATTTTTTGGTTTTGGCCCTTTTACGGGCTCTGCTAGAGATTCTCTAACATTTCATAGTTGGGTATGTTTTTCTAGGGTTTCACGGGGGGGGCGATAGCCCACCTGAACGCGATCTCATTTTCATTAAAACAGATTTACATGGCAGCGCCGACACGAGAGACCATGGCAGTGCGGGGGTGGGCATACCACCCCGTAGAGGTACATGGAAGGGAAAGGTGGAAGCGTAAGAGGAGGGGGAGGCTACGCTAAGTAATCACACCAAGCCCGAAGGGGGCCGAGATCTACCCAGCGGGGAGCCCGGACGACCCACCACCGCAGATGTTCCACGACCAAGGAAGCAACTTGACCGATGGTGGAGGAGGCTCTATCAAACACCATGCGGTTGCACGATTTCCAGACCGACCACAGTATGGCAAGTAGAACCATGTGGACAACCGAGGTGTGCATATGAGGGAGACGATCGGAGAACATGTCTAGTAAGACAGCGACCGCGTCGGGTGGCAGCCACAGGTCGCTCGCAAGGCGCGTCAACAAGGGGGACAAGTGGGGGCACCGTACAAACATGTGCTCTAGGTCATCAGGGATGCCTGGGAAGAATGAGCAGTACGGGGAGGCGACACACCCGAGATGGAACAGGTGGGCGCGCGCCCTAATACGACCGAGGCGCAAAATCCAGAAGAACACCCTAACCCGGGGCGACGCAAAGTTTACCCGGTTGACTTCCTGGTGCGGCACTATGCACCCCAAGGAGCACAACGCTCGATACACATCCCTAGAGAGAAACTCGCCCGCGGGGAAAAGCGTAACAATGCGGCTGTCAGGGGCGCTGGAGAGCCGGAGAGCACGCAAGCGGGTATGCAGGAAGGACATCTCGGCCTCCGCCTGGGGAGTGATGCGCAACCGCAACAGAATGTGGATGGTGCCATCACCGACGGTTTTGGCCACCGACAATATAGGCGAGAGGCAGTGTGAGAAGGCGGCGGGGAGGGCATCGTCTAGTGGGCCAAGCGGCGTCCATGAGTCAAACTAGAGGGAGGCCGACACCCCGTCCCCTGAGACCACTCATGTGATGGAGTGGTACAAGGGGATCAAGGACTCAAAGCCTCGCCACGAGGGCGTAGAAGGCTGCGGCTCCACACACAGGTAGCTCCGACGGACCCAACGCTCCCAGGGGGTATCTCGCCTAGAGAAGAGAGCGTGGACGTTCTTGAGCAACAGACATGTGTTTTGGAGAGCGAAGTCGACCAAACCAAGACCACCCTCAGACCGCAATCGGCAGACCAGGTCCCATGCCACTTGGTAGTCTCCGCCATAGCATGAGGCGGCGGCCTTCCAGAGCATGGCACGTCTAGGCCTGTCCATCTTTGCGAGGGTGCCATTTGTCAGTGGCAACACAGACATGGCGAGTAAGGGTATCACCGAGAGGACGGACGTGGCAAGGGTCAAACGACCACCTATCGGGATCATAGAAGTGCACCATCCCGGGATCTGGTTTGAGATCCTCGTGGCGAGGAACTCCAGGGCAGCCGCGGGTAACTTCTAGTCCGAGAGGGTGTGAGATCATGGCACTTAGCTTAATATGATTGATAGGATACCCATATGAACAAGTTGCAACTTCTTTTCCGGAAGCTCATCTGGAAAAAAAATCTGAGGTTAAACATGCTTGGCCTAGAGCAATTTGAGGATGGGTGACCGACCGGGAAATGGGTATCGGGTGCGCACGAGTGAGAACAAAATGCGCAGAAAAGACTAGTGTTGGTATGTGAGATTAGTCTAGAGATCCTATTGAGCTGTTAGGAGTGACAACCACTGGTCCGGAGAGGTTGGGGTCTTACAATTGATATCAGAGCCAATCCTCATGGTTACATGGATTGTGCGGGTCAGTGGCGGACATGTAGAGCATGCGCGTGTGGTCTGGAGTGGACACGATATGGCACATGTGCCGGCACTGGACGCACAGACGTGTGCTAAAAGGGGACGTTTCTGACTTGTGGTTAATCGACGAGGGCGTCAATCTTCTAAGGATGAGTGTACGTGAGATTCTGACACTTGGCTTAATAGGATTGATAGATACTCATATCAACAAGTTGCACCTTCTTTTCTGAAAGCTCATCTGAAAAGAACGTTAAGATTAAGAGGGCTTGGCCTAAAGCAATTTGAGAATGAGTGAAGTCAAAATAATTTGGTTGCCGTGGTTTAGCCCACACGGCTGGCTCCTCTTTATTGAACAATCAACGTGTGATACAAGTTTGAATAGGATCCGGCCATATCTCTATACAAGGAAACCGTCTAATACGGCCGGATACGTCGGTGATTCTAATACACCCCCTCAATCTAAACCGTCGTGTACAAGGTTAAGATTGGAACTAAAACGACTAAGCAACTGACTAGAAACAGGCTTAGTGAAAATATCAGCGAGCTGATCTCCTGAGGAAATAAAACGAACATCGAGAGCACCCAGAGCAACCTTCTCGCGTACAAAATGAAAATCAACCTCGATATGCTTGGTGCGAGCATGAAACATCGGATTGGCAGATAGATAGGTGGCGCCCAAATTATCACACCAGAGAACAGGTGGTTTGGGCTGATGAACACCAAGCTCCTTGAGTACAGACTGGATCCATGTTGCTTCAGCAGTACCATTTGCAAGAGCCTTATATTCCGCCTCAGTACTAGAACGAGACACGGTGGGTTGCTTGCGAGAGCTCCAAGAAACGAGGTTGGGCCCAAGAAAAATAGCAAAGCCACCAGTAGACCGACGATCATCAGAACAACCCGCCCAATCAGCATCAGTATAAACATTCAGAAGGGTAGACGTAGACCTCTGAATAAGCAAGCTTGTAGAAACGGTACCCTTGACATACCTAAGAATCCGCTTGATGGCTTCATAATGTGTTGTAGTGGGCCGAGCAAGAAACTGGCAAACCTTGTTTACCGCGAACGAGATATCTGGGCGGGTCAACGTCAGATATTGGAGGCCACCAACCAAACTCCGGTAGCGGAAGGCATCATCATCAGAAAGACAAGCACCAGCGTCACGAGAGAGCTTGTCAGAAGTCGACATCGGAGTGGTGACTGAACGGCAACCCTCCATGTGGGCGCGATGAAGAAGATCCAAAGCATACTTATGTTGAGTCAAACGCATGCCCGCAGAGGTATAAGAGGCCTCAATACCCAAAAAATAATCAAGTCGCCCAAGGTCCTTGATAGGAAACGTTTGTGCCAAGGTTTGCACAAGACGGTCAACAGCAGCCGGAGAAGAGCCCACAATCACAATATCATCAACATAAACCAACATGTAGATAGTAACTCCATCATGAGTAAATATGAAGAGTGATGTATCCGCCTTGCTGGAAATAAATCCAAGTTCATGCAATTTATCACTCAACCGAGCATACCATGCACGGGGAGACTGCTTTAGTCCATAGAGGGCACGCTGAAGTTTGCAAACATGCTTTGGGTAGCGAGAGTCCTCAAAACCAGGGGGCTGCTGCATATAGACATCTTCCTCAAGAAAACCATGGAGAAAGGCATTGCTGACGTCAACTTGTCGAAGACACCACCCACGAGACACGGCAAGAGACAAAACCAACCGAATAGTAACTGGCTTAACAACAGGGCTGAAAGTATCATGATAATCAATGCCGTGTTGTTGAGTAAATCCGCGAGCGACTAACCGTGCCTTGTGCTTGTCAACGGAACCATCAGGGCGAAACTTTGTCTTGAAAATCCATTTGCTGCCAACAATATTAACACCAGGAGGACGCGGTACAAGTCGCCAAGTCTGATTTCGTTGAAGGGCATTAAACTCATCTTCCATAGCGGTACGCCAGGCCGGTTCAGAAAGAGCGGTGCGGTGAGAGACAGGAACCGCAAGTAGGGCTCGGCGACGATAAGGATCATACCGAATAGTGCCATCGGTGTAGGTCTTGGGACGATGGACGTCATTACGGCGTCGAGTGACCATCGGATGAACGATCAGTGGTGTTGGAGTAGACGACTCGGTAGATGCAGGAGCGATTGGTGACTCCGCGCTCGACGCGGACTCGCTCGAGCGAGCAGGCGAGAACGGATCGCTGGAAACCGGTGCATCGATTGGTGATGCATCACCAGCACACATCTGGCCGGTAGTAGATGGTCCAGCAGCCTGAGTTGGGCTAGATGGCTCGGACAGTGCAACTTGGCCCGGGCCAGGAGACGAGGCACGAGCTGATTCCGATTCAGACGTGCCAGGCACGGTCGACGAGGAAGGCTGCTGCTGCATGGCGTACGTACGCGCCCGGCCGGTTACTGGAATAATTTCCTGCACAGACAAAGGACGAGAAATACCAGGCAGATCAAAGTGCAATAAAGTCATGTCATATGTACGCATATTGGGACCTTGTATAGCTGGTTCTTGTGCAGGAAAAGACACCGGATGCAAAGCGGAAACATCAACGATAACACCCGGTGTAGCAAACGGGAACACAGATTCATCGAAAACAACGTCGCGAGAAATATAAATACGACCACTACTACGATCAAGACACTTATAGCCCTTATGCATGGAACTATAGCCAAGAAACACACACATCTTAGACCGGAATTCTAGCTTGCGTGGATTATACTTGCGAAGACTAGGCCAACACGCACATCCAAAAGTGCGGAGGAACGAATAATCGGGCTGCTGGTTTAATAACCGCGTGATGGGGGAAAC
Source organism: Avena sativa (assembly GCA_916181665.1). Taxonomy (NCBI): domain Eukaryota; kingdom Viridiplantae; phylum Streptophyta; class Magnoliopsida; order Poales; family Poaceae; genus Avena; species Avena sativa. The sequence goes on along the minus strand of OV702285.1, from coordinate 141,088,029 downwards.
ATTATTAAGGACAGGGGATGGCATTCGATTAATGAGATAACACGCTGTGAGAAAGGCTTCATCCCAATAGCGTAATGGGAGGGAGGAGTGAGCAAGAAGAGCTAGCCCTGTCTCGACAAGATGTCGGTGTTTGCGCTCAACTATGCCATTTTGTTGAGATGTATGCGGGCATGACACACGATGAAGGATGCCTGTGCGACGAAAATAAGCGTTTAGGCGATGGTACTCACCACCCCAATCGGACTGCACAGCACGAATCTTAGTGTTAAGGAAAAGCTCAACATGAGTCTGGAAGAGATAAAAGATGGACTCGACATCAGATTTATGTTTAATTAGATAAATCCAGCAATGACGGCTATAATCATCAACAAAGCTAACATAATATTTATATCCCCCGGAGGAGGGCAAAGCAGGGCCCCAAATATCAGTATGGACAAGTTCAAGGGGAGTAGTATAAATACGATGAGACTGAGTATAAGGTAATTGATGACTCTTAGCACGTTGACATGCATCACACACTGATGACTGAGGATCTGAGGAACATGAAAGGGAATTGTTCTTGACAATACTTTGAACTACATTATTAAACGGATGACCAAGCCGTTGATGCCATTGCCTAGGAGAGAGCTTAACACTAGCAGACGCATGACGAGTGGAAAAGGATGCCCGATGGAACGGAACTGGATAGAGACCCCGTCGGCTTCTACCTTGAAGAACGATTTTCTTCGTGGCCTTGTCCTTAACACAAAAAAAATTACGGTGAAATTCGATAAAGACATCGTTATCACTTACGATCCTTTTAACGGAAAGCAAATTCTTGCTAATATCAGGAACATGAAGGATATTTTTAAGAGCGAGAGAATGCATAGGACCAGCTAAACGAGAGTGACCAATGTGCGAGATAGACAGACCTGCACCGTTGGCGACTTGAACTTGATCCCTGCCGTGGTATGGCTCGTGAATATGAAGCTGCTCCAAGTTGTTGGTGAGGTGGTCGGTGGCGCCGGTATCCATCAACCAATGAGGTGGATGATGATCGTTGTGGCTCTGGCTTGAGGAGGCGGCATTGCCGAAGCGAACGTCATCGGCCTGAAACACTTGGTTGAAACGGTTGCGACATGTTAAGGCCTCATGTCCCCATATGCCACAAATTTGGCAGCGCGTGCGAGGACGACGCCCACCACCACCGTTGTTGCGGCCATTGTTTTGGCCGCCACCGCCTTGACCGCCGCCTCCTTGGCCGCCGCTATTGCGGCTGCCGTTGCGTGCACCTTGCTGGCCACCACCTTGGCCGTTATAGCCACCGCTCTGGTAGCCACCGCCTCCTTGGCGAACTCCACCTTGCTGCGTGCCGATCTGGCCGCCACCGGGACGACCACCGTTGGGGCGACCGTAGTCACCGCGACGAGCTATGTTGGCGGAGGAGGAGAAGTCGAGCTCATGCGTGTTCTGTTCCTGCATGGCCTCATGAGAAACGAGCATGGAGTAGAAATCAGTGAGTTGGATGACAGCATCAGGATTGGCGTTGGAGAAGACATTCAGCGACGCCTGGAGAGGATCAAACGCACTGCCGAGGCCGGCAAGGATGTAGTCCACCAACTCGTCGTCGGGCAAGGGAGCACCGACGGTCGCCATGGCATCGGCGAACCCCTTCATTAGGTGGTAGTAGTCAGCCACCCGCATGTCGTTCCGCTTTGTCGTCGCCAACTTGCGACGGTAGGCGCGGATGCTCGCCCGTCCTTGGGCGGAAAACATGGAGCAGAGGCAGCTCCATACAGAGGCGGAGGTCGTTCGCCCGATCATCTGGGCGAGGACGTCTTCAGTCATGGATCCGAGCAAGACGCTCAGGACGCGTTGGTCGGTCTGCGACCACGCAGTGTACTCGGGGTTGACGATGGTGACCGCATCCTTGCCGGTGCCGGTGGTGAGAGTCTTCGGCGGCGCGGGGAAACTTCCGTCGAGGTAGCCTAGATGGCCCTGTCCGGAGAGGTTGGGGATGACCTGGGTTTTCCAGAGGAGAAAGTTCGTCCGATCTAGACGGACGGTGATGGTGTGGGAGGAGCCTCCGGCCATGGGGATTGAACCGGCGACAGAGGAGGATTGAGCGGAGGAGGTGATCAGCGCCATGGCACGATCGACTTGTGCGGCGGCGAAACAGGAACCGTAGACGTTTGGCTCTGATACCAAGTCAAAATAATTTGGTTGCCGTGGTTTAGCCCACACGGCTGGCTCCTCTTTATTGAACAATCAACGTGTGATACAAGTTTGAATAGGATCCGGTCATATCTCTATACAAGGAAACCGTCTAATACGGCCGGATACGTCGGTGATTCTAATAAGTGACTGTCCGGAAAGTGTGTATCGGATGCGCACGAGTTAGGACAAAGTGCATAAAGAATACTAATATTGGTCTGTAAGGTTAGGTTAGAGATCCTATTGAGCTGGCAGGAGTGACAACCGCTCGTCCGGAGATGCCGGGATGTTATAAATGGTATCAAAACCGATCCTCGCAATTACATGAGCATATACAGATCAGTGACGAACATGTAGGACATGACGCGTGTATCTCGGAATAGACACGGCATGGTCACGTGTACTGGACGCGCACACTGTAAAGAGATGACCTAAAGAGTCGATCGACCAGGAAAATCTTTCAAAGAAACTTTTGTGATTGTGCAAGTGCAACCTTGCTTCACTGTCACGGTATGTCAACGATCTTGTAATGTCATTCCCAAAATAAGATTTTGATGCGATCGGTATATAAAACGCCGTAGCCTTGTCAGATTACATGGAGACGATGTTAGTTTAGTTGGTGACTCGTTTTTTTTTTTGTTTCCGCCACAATTTGCCAAGCCAAAGTGAAGCCAAACTTTAACAAAAAGATTAACTCTATGATAAATGGGTCATAAAAACAATAAAGTATGGCAAGCCAAATTATGGCAAAACCAAACAAATGCCAATAAAAGCGTGGCTGCTAAATTTTGGTTTGGCAATGTATAACCTAGAACCAAACGTGCTCTGAGAGTTCTGTGGCGATAACTAAGTATAGGTATAGCCAAACTAACATATACAAATATAGATATACGTATAATTGTAGCTAGACTGTGGCGATAACTGAGTAGAGGTAGATTCTCAAATACCGGCAACTCACTAGTGAAGACAAGACCTCTAGTCCCGGGCCGTAAGGGCCTCTTAGTCCCGAAACCGGGACTAATCAAGCGGGACTAGAGGTCCAACACTAGTCCCGGCTCAGTTACCAACCGGGACTAATGGATGTCCACGTGGTTGTCCGTGCGCGTTCAGGGTGTATCCCCACTAGTTCCGGTTGATGCCACAGACCGGGACTAGTGGGTCTCTGCCGCGGCAGCATTTTGCGCATATTCTCTGTCGCGGCAGAGCATTACCTCGGACTAGTGATTTCTCTGCCGGCCGAGAATTCATTTTGTATTGTTTTATTTATTTATTTTTCATTCAAAATGGTTTTTGAATATTTGTACGCCACCACATATCGTACATGTTTTTGCATATATATAAGATAACTTGTATTACGAAATCGAGCATACAAATATATACAATTTACATAGTTACATGGAGATCACAGAATACCGGGACTTGAGCACAAAATAGTTCGATTACATGGAGATCAGTAGCGCCTATTCACACTAAATTCTCCGGCATCGTCTACGATCTCTTTGAAAATAAATCTCGCCAACTCCTCCGCAATTGCTAGTATGCGTTGCTCTGGTAGTAGTTGATCCCGCATTCTCTCGAACTATATATAAGAAAAAGGAGATCAATATGTATCAATCATGATAACAAAAGGTGACGGCAATAAAATGATGGTGTGAATGCATTGCTTACGTCGACTCTATAATCGTTATGTTCGGTGGTAAACGTGCGAATGAACTCGCAAACGTAGAATCCACATAGATTCGACCCCCGTGGTTGTCTCGCGCACTTTACGAGAATATAATTTAATCAAAATAATAATCTAAATCATCATTATTGTATTGAAACTAGAAGTAAAGAGATGCGCGGACATATCACGTGCTACTTACCGAGACCGCCTTAAACGTCAGCTTCTCACTAAATACACCCGTAACCTCGCGCTTGAATCGGATCCAAACCCTGTCCGACGAAGAAAATAAATGAATGAGTTATTCATTACCTGATATCTCAGGAAATCAACGAAAGATACCGATATAGAGCGAAACTTACTTCTGGAGCATGTCCTGCATGCCGCGGAAATCTTCCAAGTTTCTCTTTGATGGGTCCATGACATCAACTCTTCTCTTATCAAGTTGAATGTCTAGCAGAACCCAGTGGAAGCTGCAAACATTTATATATACATCAGCTACACTTATTAGCATCAACTAATCAAAAATGAATGTGTACAAAAGAGTAAGACCCTCACCTAAAATTTTAAGGAAATAGTATGTGGTCAGAGAAATTTTGCTCTAGTAGAAACCTTAGAATGTTTTCCTCCGTCTCCTCGGGGTTATCCCTTAGCGTGGCTATACGCACTTTATTTGGGTCAATGAACCCGATATTATAGATTCTTTTTCTTTTACATTCCAGCATCTTCATTCTGCATAATAAGGATAATTACATGTTCTTAATTGAACAACTGAAAAATCAAACATGTAGACAATGAATTCAACAACTTACAGACAATAGCAGCTGAGGATGGATTTGTCCAGGGTGTCGAGATGGTATAACTGGAACAGTTCTGGAAACTCAATATGGACCTCTTCGGTTCTGAAGTAGTACTCACGTGGAACTTTGGCTACGATAAATATTCCCTCCTGCTTTATGACTGTCGAGTACCATTGATGGAGATTCCGCATTTGTGTTGGCAGTTCTCTCAGCCTCTCTTTGCTGACCAAATCCTCACCTGCGGCATATTTATGGGCTACTGGCATCTTGGGTAGATGGTCGAGTTCGGGGCCTAACAGTTCATCAAGTGTAATTTCCATGCTGGCCGCCAACTCCGCAGCTATTGACATATCAAGTGGCTATTGTGCAAGGAGTGGAACGTTTTGTGAAACCACCTTGAGGGGTGCGATCGTTTGTTTTGCCTATTTTCCGAGAAGGGGAACGTCTGATTTTTTACTGATTGTATTTTTGGTCCCACTTGCACCTGTGATTGCTGATTTTTGACCGCTTGCACTTGATTTGCTTGATTTACTTGATTTTCTCTTCGCCACTTCTTTCTGAAGTGTGCGTAGATAGTCATCTGGCTTATGGTGCAACTCATATTGCGATGGTGTGTTCAGAAAATCAAGTGCATATGCCTTTTGTTTCTCGGTGTATACCGGAGCGGGATCGGGTTTCTTCTTCTCAAAATGCGCCGCCACTTCGGCCTTTGATATCGCTGCAGATTCCGCATCAGTACGATCATAAGGTCTGATGGGAAGATTCTGATGAGGCACTGTTGGGAGGGGAGATATTTTCCGTTTTAGGCTGCCGCGTCCTTTAGTACTCACTAACGGAGCACGCTTCCGCTTATTGTCCTTAGCGGGCGGCGAAGACTGCTGAGCCTGCAGCGGAGATCGAGATGGACTCAGGATGTGGTGGTCGTAGTCATCATGGGGTGGGCTTCTTGGAGGTGATGGAGGTGGAGGTGAAGGAGACATGTGACGACTCGGAGGCGGTAGTGTTATCCTTGGAGCGAGCCTGGAAACCGTGTGTTGTTCTTTTCCTAGAGAATGATCCCACCAAGTACTTCTCCCAGTGTGATCTCACCTTCAGGTCCAGGGATGTCAAGCTCCATTGACTCCCACTCCTTTACGATTTGATTCACCCCGACTTTAGCATAGCCAGGTGGAATCTCACGGCCATGCCAACGTGCGTCAGGCGGACAGGGCAAAGCCGATCCGACCGCCACCTTCACATATACGTTCTTCAATTTTTTATGGAGCTCACAATGTATCTGCTCCTTAATTCCATCCACGGGGTAGCCGGGACCGCCATCTGTAGTATAGGATGCATCGTTAGACGAGACTTCCGATTCAGCGACGCTGCTTCTCCGCCGAGATGGGTTGGCGGTAATATCGAGTGAAGGATATTGCTGCAACCGCACTATTCCTCTAAGTCCGTCGATCTGTTGCTGCTGCTTGTCAAGTCTTCCTAGCAGCCGCTTGAACTTGTCTAACTCCTCCTCCTCCCGTCGTTGCTTTGCTCTTGCTCGGCTTCTATAGGTACCCTGGTCCTTAGGAAACCCAGTCTCCCACGTGAAACTCCTGTCAAGGCCTCAGACTCGTCCTGTATGTTCGCGATTCCCAAGGACCAAGGTCAGCAAGTCATTCTCTCTATCGGGATGAAACTGTTTTATTCCATTTTTAATATCTTTGACCACTTTTAGCAATGCAGTCCTGGGTACCTTTATCCCGTCACTGCAAACAAGGTCCCCTGTAAGTTCGTCATATGTACTCCCATGCCCAAGGAACCAATTTCTTGCCCTCAAATACCATTCTTCGCGAATTGGTTCTGGAATGATCCCTTTATTATGAAGCTCTTTCTCTTTTGCATACCACTTAGGCATGGAAGTCGCGTAACCCCCTGGCCCCAAGTTATGGTGATATTTCTTCTTCGCAACATTTATCTTGTTTTTTTCTGACTTTTCCTCTGCAACTCTTGACTTCCTATATAGCACAAATGCATCCCAGTAAGGCTGCTGCTTCACTAGATAGCCTTCTAATAATGGGGTTTTCTTGTCCTTATGATATTGTTGCCATAATGACTTCTTCCAGTTCTTGAATAGTTCGGCCATCTTCTTTAGTGCGAACTGCTTGACTTTCTTTCTCATTTCAGCAGTCTCGTCCTCAGTGTCACATTCTGGCAGCTTGAAATGTCCCATTAGGTCATTAAAAAGTTCATCTTTGAACCTATCGTCGATATACACATCACTCCATTCCGCCTCTTTGGGCTTATTCCACTCCCGAACAGTGATCGGGGTTCGATCTCTAGCAACAACTCCGCATTGTTGTACAAATAGTTGTTTTGTTTTCTTTGGTTCCAATGGTTCGCCGTCTCCTGAAACCTCTGTAATTTCATAAATAGTACCCAAGGGAAACTTTTTGGCTGGGCTGGTTTTCTTGCTCGATGTAGAGGCCTAAGAGAAGAAACATTCGTCAACATTATATATATACAACTAGGTACATCTAGTGACGATCATCGGACATCATATATATATACCTCGTCGGTCTGCGTTACGCGTCCATGGGCTTCTTGATCTTGTCTGTTGGTCTCCTCTCCCTCACCGGATGAGTTCAGATACCTCGAGGGAGATCGCTCATCGGCATCGTGAATCATATCCTTGAGCAAGTGTTCCGAATCTAGGTCTCTGCGGACTGGGGGACTAGGTGGATCCATAGTTCCTAAAAATGCACACAATATTTATTTGAACTTAACAAAATTAAACCTAAACCCCTAAACCCGGAGGTGCGGTGGGTGATGGCCGGTGATGGTGGCCGAGGGAGAGGCGGGCGACTAAGCGGCTTCCCGCGAGAACCACCACCCTAACCCTAACACCGGTCACCACCCTAAACCCTAAACCCGGAGGTGCGGTGGCGGTGGCCGGTGATGGTCGCCGCGGGAGAGGCGAGCGACTAAGCGGCTTCCCGCGAGAACCACCACCCTAACCCTAACTCCGGTCACCACCGAGCACCAACACCCTAACCCTAATTCTAACTACGGTTACAAAGAGGGTCTTACAATAAAAATACTATATTACACTATTATATTACAATATTAAACCCTATAATAAACATAACTTACAATATTAAACTATAATCCTAAAATATACATTAAACTAAAAAATCCTAAACTATACACTAAACTATAATCCTAAACTATACATTAAACTAAAAAATCCTAAACTATCTAATCCTAAACTATAATCCTAAACTATACACTAAACTATAATCCTAAAATATAATCCTAAACTATACATTAAATTAAAAAATCCTAAACTATAATACTAAACAAAAAATCCTAAGTACTAATCCTAATCCTAAGTAAAAATCCTAATCCTAATCCTAAGTACTAATACTAATCCTAACCCTATACATTAAGTACTAATTAATCATAATCCTATAATATAAAAAACTAATTTACCTATATTGATGTGGAGGCCGAGAGGGGGCCGAAGGTGGCCAGTGGCGGGGGCGGTGGCCAGTGGTGGGGGAGTTGGCGGCGCCGGTGGCGGAGGTGGGGTGCCAACGGGGCGTCGCCGGCATGGGAGCGAGAGAGAGGTGCGGGGAGGCGGGCGCACGGCGGTGGCACGGCCGGATCGGGCGGCCGGAGTGGAGGGTGGAGGCACGGAGCGGGTGGAGGCGCGGTGGCGGCGTCGATCGAAAATCCGGCAGCCTGACGGCGATGCTCTGTTTGTATGGCCTCCAAATCTCCCGGTGCGTGGAACGCACCGGGGGAGAAGGTCCCTTTTTATACCCAACCCCCCTCTAGTCCCGGTGCGGTCTCTAGTCCCGGCTGGTGCCACGCATCGGGACTAGAGGGGGGGGGGGTTCGTTTTTCGCGCGCTAGGGCCAGACCTTTAGTCCCGGCTGGTAAACTGGGCTGGGACTAAAGGCCCAAATTTGCGCGCGCTGGTCCAAAAACCCCGGCGCGCGTTTTTTTTTTCATATTTTCAAAAATATCATTTAAAACATTTAAATTATACTTTTGTGCATACTTGTGAATTTGACAAAACTTTCAACATCAAAAGTTCTTGAATTTGAATAATTAATCCAAATCCATTTTATGTTTTATCAAATAATTATTTTAAGTAGTCAAATTATTAACCATTTTGCCATTATCAATTTAAAAATGCATTAACTATTATTTTTTGCATATTTTTGAATTTGGCAAAACTTTCAACATGAAAAGTTCTTGAATTTGAATAATTAATCCAAATCCATTTTTTGTTTTATCAAATAATTATTTTAAATAGTCAAATTATTAACCACTTTGCCATTATCAATTTAAAAATGCATTAACTATTATTTTTTACATATTTTTGAATCTCACTAAACTTTCAACATGAAAAGTTCTTGAATTTGAATAATTAATCCAAATCCATTTTCTGAATAAGCTTTAGTCCCGGTTGTATCCACTAACAGGGACTAAAGATTTTTCCCACCATTTCTCACCGCTTCCCGCCAAGTTTTTCCGCCCTTTCCTCTAAACCGAGCTTTTAGTCCCGGTTGTAGCCACTGACAGGGACTAAAGATATTTCCCGCCATTTCCCACCGCATCCCGCCATGTTTTCCCGCCCTTTACATCTATATATAGGCCGACCGCGCCATGGTAATGCACACATCCACACCTTCCTCTCTCAAAGAAATGGACAGCGCCTACTGGGCCATTCTGACCCTCGAGGAGACGGAGGCGCTGTGCGCCTCAAGATACCCTTGCCCACCAGGCTACCGGCCTCCCGACGGCTGGATGCTGAGTGTTGGAGGTGTTCCTGTCCCTCCTGTGCCTCAAGGCTCCGCCCGACAGGCGGCCATCACGAACCACTTCTACCACGAGCTCACGCCGGAGCAGCGGATGGATCCCCAGTGGGATCCCGACAACTACGACACCTGGAATGCCTTCTTCGCTAACCGGCGGGAAAGGGAGCTCGCCAGGTACGATGGTGATGGCCCGCCCCCGGTGAACCATAATGAAGCCGGCCGCCGTCTGTGGTGGGCGAACTGTACTATCATAGGCGTCATGAGCTATATCGCCGGGGGAGACCATCCTTGCCTGCGATGCCCACAAGTACACCCGCCCGCCGTGAATCCGAGGCCGGAGTGGCAGGTGCCCCCGGTATATTCCATGGCTAGGCTCAGGATCCCCGGAGTGGCAGGTGACGATGACAATGATGATGACGATGACGAAGAAGACCCTGAAGCTGTGTACTATAGGACTAGGAATGATTATGACTAAAGGGGGCGGCTTTAGTCCTGAGTGTTAGCTAGTCCCGGTTTGTCCTAGTTTTTAATATTAATAAATGTATTGAGTGTTAGTCCCGGTTTGTGGCTGGACCGGGACTAAAGGGGGTCTTTAGTCCCGATTCCGTAGTCTCGGTTTTTAAATATTAATTAATATCTTGAGTGTTAGTCTCGTTTTATGGTTGGACCGGGACTAAAGGGGACCTTTAGTTTCGATTCATACTTACCATGAAGATCTGATCTCCAAACACGTGAAACTGGCTGTAGTGGTGTCCCTGCTCTCGAAGACCATCTTGCAGCTTATAACTTCTCTAACTAGATCAATATGTCTGGGAGCTAACCTAATTTCACATATTAGGGAATGCCTCTATGACCAGTTTCTTGGAGATGCCGGAGGATTGGGCTCCGGCGGCATCTCCATGAAACTGGCCGTAGTGGTGTCCCTGCTCTCAAAGACCATCTTGCAGCTTGTAACTTCTCTAACTAGTTCAATATGCCTGGGAGCTAACCTAATTTCACATATTAGGGAGTGCCTCTATGACCAATTTCTTGGAGATGTCGGAGGACTGGGCTCCGGCGGCATCTCCCTGAAACTGGCCATAGTGGTGTCTCTGCTCTTGAAAACCATCGATCTTGGAGATGCCTCAAACTGGCTGGAGGACTGGCCTATTTATAGTACAAGCAGCTCGGCATAGTGTCGACACTCACGACATAATGTCGACACTTACCCCTATTATTAGCGCTCACTCGTGTTTTGTCCCGGTTGCTGTCTCTAACCGGGACTAAAGGTTTATCTAACCGGGACTAAAGGTTCATCAAACATTAGCGTAAAATTTCCTAGATAAATTTAGAAATGCATCTTTGTTGCAAAAGATGTATACGATTTTACATGAGATTTATATATCATCATTTTTCGCCCCCCCCCCCCCCCCCGCCCACACCCCCCACACACACAACCCCAATCACCTAATCCTGGATCTGCCACTGGTGGTGGTACTCCTTCGGATGTTGCAGCGGTTATAGGTCCCCTTCGTTTAGTTGATCCGCCGCCTATGTCTCTATTTTGTTTATTATTTGTTTCTTTGCGCGTGTGTTTACTGCTGCCCCAGCATTTTCTTTTGTTTCGAAGCTATTTTGGTTGTATCATGGTTGATTGCTATATTAATATAGCGGAGCGAAAACCTGATTCGAGGAGGTGCGAATTGACGCACCGAAATCCTTCAATTACAACAAGGGACTCTACTTCACATGTGGTGATGTGGGGAGAAATGGAGCCGTAATTACAAATGTCCTGCTCAAGTGCCTTTGCGCATAATTGAAGAACTGTTGGAAGTTTTGCAAATTCAAGATCATCCTGATCAGAAAAGCAACAGTTCCTCTGAGTCCGAAGAAGACAATGTCATGCGTTTGGGAGGATCGGTCTTTCCCTAGTCCTGCTCGAGGACTTCAGGATCCTTCGATCAAACGAAAAACAGTACTACAACGGGGGCTAATCAAACGCTGCATCTCTTTTTCTGTTGCATATGCCCAAATAGCCGAAATCTTGGCTAACCAAACACACGTTCCTCTGTAATGTTTTCCCTTTTTTTTGACGGCGATGTCATCGATGTTTCGGCTCCACGGGACCAACCACGGTCGGTGCTGGTGCATGCTTAACTGCTTGAATCGAATGAGACTACGAGAGTGTGGTGCGCGCGTGAGCAAGTCGTACATTTCGTAGATTCCAAGGGAAGGAACGAAAAGATAGGGATACAGAAGCAGGACAATTGAGACAAGTGGGATACCACTTTTAGACTACTAGACTAACTCTAAATTAGGTGGGATAAGTGGGATAAGCGGGATATGTCTAATCTAGCTTATTCTATTTGTTCCACTTAGTTTTGAGTTAGTCTAGTAGTCTAAAAATAGTATCCCACTTGTCCTAATTGTTCTATTTCTGCATCCCTACGAAAAGACAAGTTCAGAGTAACCACATTTCTCAACAGCAACAAAAAGTACAGAGTGGCAGAACAGAAAATTTGACAATGACTTATCAATTTTCCAGCTCTGTGAGTGTAGTGCGCAACTGAACAAGTTCATCTCGGTGTGGATATGAGTGAGTGCGCAACATATTGTCAGACAGTCAGAGTATACAACAATATACATTCACAAAATATACAAGCATGGATGAGATTAAATAATCTCTCTCTCTCTCCATACACGTTAGTACGTTTATACAAGTTACAGCAATTTATTTACAAGGGAAAAACGAATCGAACAAATAATTCAGCGCGCGACCGGACCATCAGCGAGGCCATCGGAGAGGTAGCACGAGGACGGGACGAGCCACGTCTTGGCGACACGGTTCCGCGCGCCCTTGCCGAACTCCCACGCCGCGCCGGTGACCTCCCGCTTGCTCAGGTCGTACTCGACCACCTTCCACGGCGACCACAGGTACACCGCCGCGTCCTTCTCCGGGTGCATCGCCAGGAACCTGACCTCGCCACCGTCGTTGCCGCCTTCCACGACCTCACCGACCCTCACGGCGTGCTTCAGGCGCCACTCCTGCTGCCGCGGCGCGGTTGCGGGTGACGGCTGAACGACGTCTTCGAGCGCCCAGACCCTGAGGAGCTCGCCGTCGCTGCAGACGTAGTGGAGGCGTCCGCCGGAGTGCGCGACGCGGCCTTCGCCGTCAGCCGGGTCCGGCAGGGCGAGGACCGTGCACGCGAGCCCGGCGGCGAGGTCCATGCGGACGACGCAGTCCGGGTCGGACGCGAGGAAGTACACGGCGCCGTCATGGCAGTGCAACGAGGCGCCGGAGAGGGAGCCCGCCGCGACGCCGCCGAACTCCGCCTCGTGCGCCGTCCACGCCCGCGTCGCGGACGAGAACACCTCCACCGCCGCGCCGCGCTCGCGCCACCCGGTGAAGTTGATCACGTGGTAGTGCTGCTGCGGCGGGTAGGAGGTGCCGATGCCGAACGGATCGAACGCCAGCAGGGACAGCCGCGCGTCCTTGGCCGGCCGCGGGATCGCCGCCCAGCTCCTCGTCACCGGGCTCACGACGTAGAAATCAAACGTGCCAGGGTCGCGGCACAGGAGCAGCCCGTTGCACCCGTCGCAGACGACCGCGCGCTCGTGAAGCGGGAAGAAGCCGAGGTCGCGGCCCTCGAGACGGCGTCCCTCGGCGGCGCACGCGAACACGGGCCTGCTTCCACCACCGCCGCCAAAGGGATCGTCGTTGTCGTTGTCGGGGAAGCAGATCATGGACATGTGCAGCGGGAGCCGGCGGCGGAGGTAGCCGTCGGAGATGGCGGCGCACCAGTTCTTCGAGACGCCCCTGGAGCGCGCCACGGAGTCCAGGGGAAGCCTCACGATGATCTCGGCGAGCAGGTCATCGCCCAGGTCGATCTCTTCCGGGAGGAAGCTCATGATCGTGGCACTCGCGTCGCTGTCGACGGAAGAACTCTTCAGGATTGCCATTATTGGCACGTACGCTCTGTTCGTGTCTGAGAAAAGGGAGTGTGTGTTGAGCAGACGCTGCACCAAAAATTCAGAAGATGACGGTGCAGTGGGACGGAATGCTGAGGTTGATTACATTACTACACGAGGATGCACTATAAATAGGAAACGTCTAGTTCGTTAGACGACGAAAGCGGCTTCCACATCGCGGTCGGGGCCCGAAGTCGAGAAATCCAATCCCGGCGCTCTTTATTTGTTAGATATACGTGCTATAGGTTTTATAAAATAATTCTCCCACCTTATCTATTAGGTATCTATTAGATCCGTTGCAGTTTTTCTATCCAACCTTTAGTATTTTTGGATAGTCTTCTATACGTTACTGTTCTTTTTCACCTCATTTTTTCTCGTAAAATTTTAGAAATATTCAACAACTTTTTTATGTACATTTTTAATTCTAAAAATGAAACATGCATATTTTTTTTCAACAATCTCACTTGATAATTTTTATTTTTATATTTTTTATTTAATAATATTTAGACACTCTTATTTTTTTCATCCTAGATTCAGAAGTTTCATATAAGATTCACACGTTTTAGTTAGCCAAATATTATTTTGTTGATTTAATTAGCCAAATTTAATTAGCCAGTTTTATGTACAATCTAATTTTCAAAAAATACATCTAAAAATAATAGTTTCAAAAAATTATATTAATTTAGTGAAGGGAAGTTTCATTAAGCATTTTGCAACTGTTAAATTCATGAACGTTTAATTCATACAAGATTCATAAGTTTTCATACAAAATTCATAATTGAATATATTCACAAGTAGAAACCGACGCACCGGTCTTTACACACAGAGAATACATGCGTCATACATGGTTCGTGAGCTTGCTTTTTCTACAGCTCATAAAGCCATAGAATGAAAATTAACCCGTAAAATTTTCTTCATACATAGTCTATATACACTGAGAATACATGCTTCATACACAATGATGAGCTTGCTTTTCTATAGCTCAAAACATATCTATTTCATAGATGGTTCACAAAAAATATATAAGAAACTTCACTAGAAATTGGAAGAACCATAGAAGAAATCATTCTTTATACATACAAGATTCATATTAGATCCAACAACGTTTCATTACAGATTCCTAACATTTTTTTAAGTGAATCAAGATTCACACAAGAACCATACTTGATCCAACAATTTTTTCTGACAAATCCGATCTGAAAAACAAGATTCAACATATTTCATACAACAAAAGAGGAAAAATCGTACTCCCGTCGCCTAGATCCATGCCACACAAAGATAAAATTCTAATAAATCCAGAAATTGTCGTTCTGATAAAATTCTAATAAATCACAGATCCATCCAAGATTCATACAAAATCGGTTGAACTAGAACTGGATCCTAACAAAAAATACAAAAGCATGAAGAAAAAAAGAAAGAAAAAGGAGAAAAAATCGAAGAACAAAGAAAGAAAAGGAGAGGCCTCCAATCCGCCATATCTGCCCGGAGCCGGCAAGCCGCTTATGGAGGATTGGGGGGAGGGAGACGTAGGCGCTAGGCCCTCCTCCATCACGCGCGCGAGTGGCCGCAGCCGGCTGCTGTCATGGGAGAGAGCACGCGTGGCCACCCTGGAAGAGAGAAGGGAGGCCGCGCGTGGAGGGTTGCTGTGGAGAGAGAGAGAGAGAGAGAGAGAGAGAGAGAGAGAGAGAGAGAGAGAGAGAGAGAGGTGGCATCGCTGGGAGAAAGAGAGGTGTGGCGGCGCTGGGAGAGAGAGGTCCGGCGGCGATGGGACAGGCACGGCCGCGCGAAGCAGTCTAGGTTAGTACGTCTGGGGTTTGGTGGTTATCCTCTTCCTCTAGACCGGTTCATAAAATATAAATAGTATGAGGGCTAAATGCAAATGTATTTTACACAATGACTCGTTGACTTTCGCACGAATCTTTAACACATCAACGATACAGATGGTGTCGAGGGCCCTTCCTACGCTGGGGAAATCCCTTCTCGCCCAAACTCGGAGACAGCGGATGGCCGAGATCTCATAAGCGGTGCGAAGATTTTTCCAGTGAAACCTAAGCACTTTAGCACCAACGGTGGTGATACCTACAGGTGTTGTTATTTATTTTTTGAGGCGCCAACGTGGCAATACCTACGGGTGTGTCGTAATGTTTGTTTGGGCGATGTTATGGTTATCTCTGTGTCTCTAGGTGAAACCCTTGACCATTTTATTCTTGATCGCTAGAGGCGTCATGTGTTGTTATCCTCTTGAGAGCGTCGTTGTGAAGTTTTGATTTCCCGCAGCCTTGGCTCGGCGTTTCTGGTGACAAGTTTTGATTTTTTTCTTTACTTGTTTATCTTTGATATGCTTTATAAGATTATCATCTCATTAACTTGTATCTGTTCGGTTCGTTATAGTTTATTTTTATCTATAAAACGAAACGAAAGCATGTTTCACTACTTACGCTCTATAGACACGCTTGGTTCAGTACTCAACTGGTTACTGGTCGGCAAGTGTATGTCTACATTGCACAGACAGAATTATTGGAGGCTGCGTGTTCACTGACGTGTACCCGGCAAGCGGCAGCCCAAGTAAACAGCAAAACGGAACTCGCCCGGCGTGGGCAGAGCTCGATCAGGATATCGTGACACGTACTTACCGGTATCCAACTGAACTTGGCGAAGTGATCCGTTCCAGTTTCTCTCGTCGTCACTAGTCGCCACCGCGTAGATAAAGAACACCGCGGAAAAGAAGGTGGTGGCGCCCGCAATCCGGGCAACGGTTTTCGGGTGCACGACGGTGGCACCGCCGTCCCCCATTTGCCAAACGTGGTGGCCGGTGGAATACTAATCGAGACCGCACCGCGTCGTGCTGAACTGCACATGCTTTCTGCTTGCCCTGCTGGCTCCGAGGTTAGAGCATCTTCAACCGCCCTTTCAAGTCGTTTTTCGTCAATGTAAACAATTTCTCATAGTCGGCTCAGAAGCTAAAATTTTATAGGATTTAACCGAATTTTTATTTTTTTAGAGCAACCAGCAGGAGCACTGTCTTTTCTATTAGCCTTTTCTATTAGAAGAAGAGAATTGATCGGTTTAAAAGGGAAACCGGCCAAAACCCGAAACAGACGTATAAACACACGGGTCCGGTGAAAAGGGGAACCGGACCAAAAAGACCCCGAACGGCACAGTTTTAAGGAAAAACTGGCAGAAACCACACGAGGCCGCACTACCTAGGTCGACTAAGTTTGGAGCACCGCCCAGCGACACGAACACAACGGCAACAGCGAGCGCAACGAAGAGCCTGGTCCATGTCCCCAGGGAGGAAGTCAGAGCCAAAGGAACGGCTAGGCCTCTCGGCTTCATGGCGAGAGGCAGGCCGCAGGGAACACGCCGGCGGTACCCGCACGCCGACAGGGCTCGAAGACAACGACTCAACCGGCAACACAAACACCCCAAGAAAAGGTTCCGCACACTCCAAAAAATGACGCCTCCAAGGAGGGTAACGACGTCCAGAAGACGCGCCGTCATCCAATCCGGCAAGCCAGATTTGGGTTTTCACCCCGGAATGATGGACGGAGGGGCGTCGGGGCTCCACGACAACGCCCTCAAGAGAGATAAACAACGCCCACAAGTGCCGTCGTTGTCGGCACCAACCACGTCGGGCTAGACTTTCGTCCGGAGACCTCGACCACCACCACCAAGGGACTATCAACTAGACAGTCCATACCGCTCGGCGAGCTAGATCACCGGTGAAAGAGACGCCGTCCATGCCCACGGAGCCACACCCCGCCGTCCCCGCGGCCAGGGCAGAGCATCACCACCATCTTGATCCGGAGCCGCCGCTCCGGCTTGTGCGCATAGCACCGCAGCACCCCATTCCGGTCTGCCACCGCCTCAGATAGCCAACCACCCCGCGACGACCCACCACAGCCTCCAAAGCACCAGTGGGGTAGGGCGCGGCCGCGATGAGACCTCCACGCCGAGACACCCCCAGCCCGCCGTCCTCCACGCCACCGAAGCGTCGAGGCAAAACCTCCGGCCGCCGACCGCCCAAAAGTCGTCGCGTCCCCAGGGCCGCCGCCTAGCATCCACATATCCAGCAGAATGGACGCCACCGACGCCGGAGAAGCAGCCCGGCCACACCTGCCGGCCGCCCGAGGTCGAGGGGCACCGCCCCGAGAGAAGCCCCGCTCGAGCCCGCCGGCTCGGCCTCCCAAACGGACGCAGAGAGGGACGCCACAGCCACAGCCCGCCCTGACCCATCCAGGGCCCAGATCGGGCCCGGACAAAACCCAGTCGCGCAGATCCGGCCGTCGCCTCCCACTCTGCCGAACGCCGTTGTCGAAGTCCCAGCCCGCCGTGCGACCGCCCGCCGCTCGAAGCGCGCGGCCACCCGCCCGCCATGAACGCCGCCGCCGATAGCTCCCCTACTCCCGAGCGCAGCCGCGGAGAAGCAAGGTCCCACTGCCACCGGCTCCACCCGGGTTCCCGGTGGAGGCGACCAACGATGGCAGGAGGAAGGAGGAGGGAGGGTGGGTCGACGGTGGTGGGCGGTGTCGCCTCCCAGGTTGCACCTGGGGAGGGAGCGACGCGGGCGTTCAGGTGCCGGTGGAAAGAAAAAACGTGCCAAAAACCTATTCTCTATGCGGCCCTGTCATGTCATTGAGCCGAAGTCTTGTTTGAAAAGCTAATAAGAATATGTTTGTTGGGGCTGGCTCGGCACACAAGGGTCTCATTATATAGATCAAGGGGTTACAAAGTTAGGTACAATACAAGTCTAACTCTACGTATATATGTATTATAACACCCTCCCTTAATCTCAACCAGGTAACAAGAGGTTGAGATTGCGCTTACAATGATCATACAAAGGCAACGGAAGTGGTTTAGTAAAGATATCAGCTACTTGATCCTTAGATGAGATGAATCGAATTTGCAGGTTCTTCAAAGAAACCTGCTCACGAACAAAGTGGAAATCAACTTCTATATGCTTTGTCCGTGCATGGAAGACTGGGTTAGCTGACAGGTAGGTGACACCAATATTATCACACCATAACACTGGAGGCTGAGTTTGCACAACTCCAAGCTCCTTCAACAAGGACTGAACCCAGATAAGCTCTGCTGTAGCATTTGCCAAAGCTTTATACTCAGACTCGGTACTGGACCGTGAGATAGTAGACTGCTTCCGAGCACTCCAGGCGATCAAATTTCCTCCATAAAAGATGGCAAATCCCCCGTGGATCGCCGATCATCCATACTACCAGTCCAGTCTGCATCAGAGAACGCAGTCAACAGAGTAGAGGAAGAAGACCGAAACTGAAGACCAATGTCAACTGTGAACTGTACATAGCGATGAATACGTTTGACAACAGCCCAATGAGGAGTCCGAGGTGCAGAAAGATACTGACACACCTTGTTGACCACAAAGGACAAATCAGGACGTGTCACTGTGAGATACTGTAGGCCACCACCAACACTACGATACCGCGTGGCTTCCTCAGATGAAAGAGCATCACCATCATTACTGCAGAGACGCTCAGAAGAGGACATAGGAGTAGTGGCCGGGCTGCACTTCAACATATTAGCACGCTCGAGGAGCTCCAGAGCATACTTGCGCTATCGAAGAACAAGACTGCCAGAAGAGGATGTATCAACCTCTATGCCTAGAAAATATTGGAGAACTCCAAGATCTTTCACAGAGAAATCAGCTCGAAGTTCAGAGATCAACCGAGGAATAGCAGCAGCAGTAGAGCTAAGAACAATGATATCATCAATATTGACCAAGAGATAAACAGTCACATCTGGCCGTTGAAGAATAAAAAGTGACGTATCAGCTGTCGACGTCTGAACCCTAATTTGCCAAGCACAGAACTGAGACGAGCGTTCCATGCATGAGGAGCTTGCTTCAATCCATATAGAGACTTGACAAGACGACAATAATGATCAGGCTTATCAGGATCAGCAAAACCAGGAGGCTATCACATATATACCTGTTCATCAAGGAACCCATTGAGGAAGGCATTATGAATATCAAGCTGACGAAGATGCCAACCACGAGACAAAGCAAGAGACAATAGCAGGTGCACAGTAGCAGGTTTGACCACAGGGGAAAATGTCTCCTCATAGTCCAGACCATACCGTTGCTTAAACCCTTTAGCAATAAGACGCGCCTTGTAACGCTCAATAGATCCATCAACATGAAGCTTATCCTTAAACACCCAACGAGAATCAATTAGGTTAACACCATAAATAGGAGGTACAAGAGTCCATGTACCATTGTCCTTCAGAGCCGATAATTCTGCCTCCATAGTTGTGCGCCAATGAGGAACACAGAGAGCTTCTCGAAAATCATGGGGTTCAGCAGTATCCTTGGACACAGCAAATGCAGCAAGAACAGTATTCCAGGCCACAGTAACATCAGTGTGGACCTTGGGTTGTGAGATGCCGCGATGAAGCCTTGTAACAGGGCCAGCAGGCAGTGCAGCAGCAGGCGATGGAGGAGATGCAGCTGCTAGCGATAGAGGCTTAGGAGACGGCCCAGCTGAAGATGACGATAGCGACGGCGGCCCAATAGACATGGGCGACGCGGAATACCCGTCGCGCACGGGCGTGCAGCTGAGTGAGCCAGAGCCAGAAGGCTCAGCCCAGCCAGTTGGGCCAAGAGGAGAAGCCGGAGGAGAGCCAGCTTGGGCCACCAGGTTGGGGCCAGCTGATGGCGCGCAGTGCGAGGGCGAGCCATGCACGCCATGCACCAGATCACCGTGCGTCGCAGGCACGCGATCAACGTGAGGCACTGCAACCTCGGGCGTAAGAACCTCCAAGCAAACTCCTCGGGGATTACCTGCACCATGATTAGCAAGCAAAGGCAGAGCATATGCAGTATCCATAAATTGGTCAGCGGAAATTAAAGACGATCCGTATGTGGTGGTGAGAGGTGTGCATTGGGCATATTGGCAAAAGGAAAATGACTCTCATCAAAGATAACATCCCTAGAGATATAGATTCTATTTGAAGGAACATGGAGACACTTATACCCTTTATACAACACACTATAGCCTAAAACACACATTTTTTGGAACAAAAATCAATTTGTGACTATTGCAAGGACGAAGGTGAGGCCAATATGCACAACCAAACACCTTAAAGAAGGTATAGTCAGGAGATTTATGAAGACAACGCTCAAGGGGAGTCTTCATATCAACGGTACGACTAGGCAACCTATTTATAAGAAAACAGGCTGTAGCAAAAGCATCACTCCAATAGCACAAAGGAATAGAGGCCTGAGCAAGGAGACTAAGACTAGTCTCAACAATGTGTCGGTGTTTTCGCTCAGCAGTGCCATTTTGTTGATGAGTGTGGGGACAAGACACACGATGAGAGATGCCTAAACTGTGAAGGAAGGGGTGAAGCTTCTCGTACTCATCATCCCAATCAATTTGGACATGCAAAATTTTATGACCAAGAAGACGTTCAACATGCTTTTGATACTTACGGAATACATCATAAACATCAGATTTGTGTTTAAGTAAATAAAGCCACGTGAAACGACTATAAGCATCAACAAAACTCACATAAAAACGATGTCCACTGATAGGATTCTGGGCAGGGCACCAAACATCTGAATAAATAATTTCTAATGGATATTGTGTTACACGAGTGGACAGAGAGAAAGAAAATTGATGACTTTTCCCTTGTTGACATGCATCACAGACTGACGAAACTCTATTTGAATCTAAGATAGATGGTAAATCATGACTACAAAGAACATGCTGAACAATTTGCAAGGCTGGATGTCTTAGACGACTATGCCACATATCACGTGACACCTTGACACTGCTGAGCGCTTGTTTGGTAATAGGTGATTTAATCTCATAGAGACCACCGAGCTGACGACCTCTAAGGATAGGCTCCTGCGTGTCCCGATCCTTTACAAAAAGATCATAAGGATGAAGTTCAATAAACACATTATTATCACGTGAAAGTTGACTCATAGATAAAAGATTGCAGGTAGCATCAGGAACATGAAGAATATGGTTGAGATTAAGTGGTCTAGACGACGGAGTAGGTAAAAGTGCATGACCAATATTATGAATATGCATACCTATTCCGTTTGCTGTATGGACTTGGTCAGTGCCGTGGTACGCCTCCCTCGAGGTGAGCCTATCTAGCTCATGCATGACGTGGTGTGAAGCACCAGAGTCCGCATACCACGCCGGGTCGACCTGAGGAGCTGGTGCAGTAGAGGAGCCAGCCTGCATGTGCGCATCATGAGAGGCTGCCATAGCCATGGCAAGCTGACGCTCCGTACCGCTACTGTTGTTGCCAACACCAAGGAATTCCTTGTTGAACCGCTTATAGCAACGTGACGCGGTGTGGCCAAGGATGCCACATAGCTGACAAGTGACATCGCGGCCGCGAACCTTCCCTTTGGTGTCAGGGGCGCCGACAGGAGGTGGAGCAGGCCGAGGCTGAGGAGCATGGGCATAGGCTGGAGCAGGCGGACGATACGTCAGCGGTGCTGGGCGGTACACAGGCCGATACCTAGCGCCATAAGCTGCAGCAGGAGGAGCGTAGGCGGCGCGTGCAGCCGGGTAGTGCTGCGTCGCGGCCTCGGCACGCCTTGCCGAGACATGGTGCTTCATAGCCTGAAGTTGAGCATACAAGTCGCGAATGGGCATAGGGCCTTGACGCGCGTGACGACCTCATAGAGGGGGTCGTAGTCGCTGTCGAGTCCGGTGAGGAGGTAGCTGATGAACTTGGCGTCGCGAAGAGGCTCGCCAATGCTTGCCAGCGAATCAGCAAGAGCCTTCATCTTGTGAAAATACACGTTGATGGTCAGATCATGTTTCTTCAATTCCGCCATCTATTGACGGATGCCAGAAGAGCGCACAATGGATGCCGACGCGAAGGCACCGTTCAGAGTCTCCCAGGCTTCGCGTGCGGTGTGGGCAAACATCACCATACGGAGCACGCCCTCCGTGATAGATGATACGAAGGCCGAGAGGATGGACTGGTCCTGCTAGATCCAGTGTTGATAGGCCGGATTGTCCTGAGGAAGCGTCACCCCGCCGGTGTAAGTGACGCCGACGTGTTTAGGAGGATAGGGCAGCGAGCCGTCGTAGTACCCCATGAGCAGTTTACTGCGAAGGAGGGGAGCGACTTGCTCCTTCCATAAGAGAAAATTCTCGCTGGTGAGGCGGATGGTGATGGCGGATTGGATGTTGATGATGCCGGGGAGCACCGTGTTGGAGAAGGTCGGCGCTGGGGCATTGGTGAAGTAGGAGGCACTCGCCGGATCGGCAGACAGCGGGATCTGATCAGCGCCATAGGTAGGCACAAACCCCGCCAGGGCGTTGGTGTACGCCGCAGTGCCCATCAAGGAGGAAGGTGGACGCGCAATCTGGCCGCCCATCGAGAGCGACATGGTGAAGGCGGGCGGGCCGCCCATAGATGTCGGCATGATGAAGGCGACAAGCGTAGTAGAGGAGGCCATGGAGAGGGCGTCAGTATACAACACCGCCATGGGGTTGTAGGACGACGATGACCCGATGAAGGGCAGCGACTGACATGGTTATACCCTGCGGGTACACGATCTTAGCATACCTAGTCCAGCCCAAGGAAGGCCCACGAGAACATGCGCCAGCCCATGAAGACTTTCGGGTGGCCAGGGCCCATGACGCCTTCGGATCCTTGGAGAACAAGACTGGAGTAGATAGAATATTCAAAGGGGCAAACCCTAGAACCTGTAACCGACTCGATCTGTGCCTGAGACCTGCCTATCTCTATATAAAGGCTAGGAGGGCACGACGAGGAGGGCACTTCGCATACCACCGCATACACACCTTAACGCCAGATTGCATCTGCTCACCCCTGTACTTTCGGTTCCGCCGTAATCAAGAGCAGACAAGCAGGAGTAGGGTTTTCCCTCCGGGGGCCTGAACCTGGGTAAACCTCGTGTCCCCGTGTTGCTTGTTTACTAACCGTTCCGTGATCTCCAGCATCCCCATCTTCTCCAAAACCCAAGCTCATAACAATGTGCATTGACGAGATTAAACCTCGTCAATTGGTGCCGTTTGTGGGAATTGGGGGCGCTGATTGTGCGATCATGACGGTCCCAACCAAAGCGATCTACAACTCTGCAGCGACGGAGAGTCATCTCCTCTTCGGCGCTTTCAACTTCACCGCCCAATCGCCAGCCACCCTGAAGGACTTCGAGCCCATTGGCGACGGACTCGAGATCATGTTTGGGAGCTTCTGCTTCCAGGTGGGGCAGACTGCTCTCCGTCTCCCAGAGCGGGTGCCCCTGCCATCGATCAGGCCCGCTTCGTGGGCTCCACATCCCGTGGTACGCACATCGCCATCCACAGATGAGTCCTATGACAGCAGCAGCTGCAACTCAGATCTGTGAGATCCACCATCGGATGAAGGAACCTACGGTTCCGGATCCGAAAGCTGCTGCAGCAGCAATCCGATCTACGAGCGCTACCAATGCGCTGCAGTCATCCAGAGTGATGTGGATCAGGAGCACAACTTGACGAGGTTTCGACTCGTCAATGCCCATTGTTATGGACTTGGGTTTTGGAGAAGATGGGGATGCTGGAGATCGCGGAACGGTTAGCAAACAAGCAACACGGGACACGAGGTATGCAGAGGTCATGTACCCGCGGGGTATAACCATGTCACAACCCGCCACCCAACCCACAGGGTAGAAACGGCGAGAACAGAAGAAGCCAGTCCCCCCCGTCCAACTGGGACAACACCGATCGGGTCATCCACCTCAGCAAGGAAGGATGGGCTCAAGCACGCGAATCCGTAGCAGGCAACAATATCCTGCCCGTGGGCGCCTCACGGGACCTGTTGATGGCATACCACATGCTCCTAATCGAGGAGCACAAGAAGCAGGTGAAGATGCAAGAGGTGCTTGACAAACGCAAGCAAGCAGCCTCGGAGTCTAGTGCGCAGCGAGCTGCGCTCTCCGACATGGGCATCGGCTCCAGCTCGCATGGCAACCATGGCAACAAACACCATTCTTGAACGAAGAACATGGATCCCAAGGCACGTCGCGAGGTGACTCGGGCCCTCAATGCGTCCTTCATGGATATGGATGCCGACGGCAATGTCATCCCGAAAACGCCGCAAGCTACGATCATGGCAGCCACCGCGTACCTCGCGTCCCATCCACCTCCGGAGGGGGACCCGAAAAGGGCCATGCACAATTTCGCGCTTACCGGACTCGGACTCGTTGGAGCTGCGCTCCACGGAGAGGCTCCTGCGGAGCCAAAGAAGAAGGTTGTGGTCAGGTTCAACCGCAGCCCCACGCCGTCCTCCGAGGATGAAGAGCATGACCTTCCTCGAAGGCACAAGAGCTCGCACCAACGCAGCCGTGATTACGACGCTCGAAGCGAGCTAACCCAGCACAAGATCGACAAAGCGCGCGCCAAGCGCGTATGCTCGTCCGAATCCGAGGAGGATGACGATGAGGGAGAACTCTGCGGAGCCCGATGCTTCAGTAGATCCGTTCGGTGGACACGGATGCCGCGGAACTTCAAGCTCCCTTCGGACGCTCCGAAGTTCGACGGCACACAGGACCCCAAGGCGTGACTCAGCGACCACCTATTGTCCGTCAAGCTACACGGCGGTAACAAGGACACCGCCATGCAATGCCTTCAGCTGCAGCTGACAGGCGTAGCCCGAAACTGGCTCAGTAGCCTATCCTCGGGATCCATCCGAAGCTCGGAGGAACTGGTGTACAGTTTCGTCCGAAACTTTAAGGGCACGAGCAAGAGGCCAGCCTCGATCGAGGAGCTACGGGCCTGCACCCAACGAACGGGCGAATCCATTCGCTCGTACATATTACGTTGGTCCAACACCAAAAACTCCGCGGCACACATCTCTGAGGAGAGATCTATCGACACCTTCAAGGACGGCGTCAAACGCCAGGACTTCAAGGAAGAACTTGGACGGGTTAAGCCCAAGACACTCGACCACCTCATGGACATCGCCAACAGGTGGGAAGATGGCGAGGACTCCATCCATCGAGCGCACTCGGAGGAGGAAGATGACTACGGTCGGCGACGTGAACGCCGTAGCAAGATAAGATCGCGCGTCTACGACGATCGCGATGGACCCGACATGGTCGTGGCTGGCTACGCTGATCGCCGCAGCGACGACAACCGCAGCAGTGGCGGATACCGCGGAAGCAACTTCCGCGATGGAGGACGCCCGGCACATACATGGCAACGTCGCGGTTGTGACGACGGACCCTCAGCATACGACAAACTGTCGGGTCCATGCACCATCCACTTCTGCATCGACAAGCAAGATGGTAAAAAGAAGGCAAGCCACATGCTCAAGGACTACCACGAGTTCCAGAAACTCAGGGAGAGCAAGGCTCAGATGAGGCAGCAAGCCCCGAACCCTGGATACGGGAACGCAACCGTACCAGGAGAGATCGCACACGGAGCTCCTCCACCACCACCACCTACAGGACCTCCGAACCACCCAATCGCACCCGCTCAGAATAACGGTGGGCACGGGTACCCCGCGCTGAAAGGATCACTGATGATCCAAAAAGGGCGCCCATAAACACGGTGCAGAAGAAAATTACCTGTCAGATCAATCTGGCTGTGACTTCTCCACCCGCCATCCCTGAGTACCTCAACGGATCGGAGTCCTGCATCACGTTCAGCCGTTCGGATCACCCTTGCCAGTTCCCTCGCCCAGGTCATGCTGCCCTGGTGCTTGAGGCGCAGATCGAAGGCTTCGACAAGAGCCGCGTCTTCATGGACGGTGGTAGCGGCATCAATCTGATGTTCGCCAGTAACTTAGCAGCAGTGCGGATCCCGTTGTGCAGCCTGGAACAATCTGACACAACGTTCCACGACATCGTCCCAGGGAAGGGCATATTTCCCCTGGGAAAGATATGGCTCGACGTCATCGTCGGCAAGCCCGATAACTTTCGGTGCGAGCGACTCGAGTTCGAAGTGGTGGACTGGCCATCACAATACCACGCCATCCTCGGGCGTGTAGCATTCGCACGGTTCCTGGCAGTACCGCACTACGCGTACCTGCTACTCAAGATGCCAGGACCAAAGGGCGTCATCACGGTCCACGGGAGCTTCACCCGATCGGACCACCGCGACAGGGACTTCAATAGAATCTACCAGTCATTCGGCATGCAGGAGGAGCTCATAAGGCTCCGAGAGGTGACGGACAACGGGGCACCCCTAGTCGCAAGACATAATGCACCAGATATGTCTTTCGACTCCACCGTCAACACAAAGAAGGTTCAGGTCCACCCGACGGACGCCTCCAAGATGGCGCTGATCGCCAACGACCTCAGCTCCGCATAGGAAAGCGCGCTTGTCGAATTCCTCCGTGAGCGTTGGGAAATCTTCGCCTGGTGTCCTGCGGACATGTCAGGAGTTCCAAGGGAATTCTCCGAGCACGCCCTTAACGTCTTTCCATACGCCAAGCCCATCAAACAGTCCATCCGACGACTGTCCGAGCCGCGGGCCGAAGATATCGGAGTCGAAGTCAACAGACTACTCGATACCAATTTCATCAGGGAGATCAAGGAAAGCGAGTGGCTCGCCAATACCGTGATGGTCCCCAAAAAGGACATGGACATCCTGCGGATGTGCGTGGACTTCACATCGCTGAACAAGCACTGCCCAAAGGATCACTTTTCTCTCCCTCGGATCGATCAGATCATTGATTCGACTGCGGGATGCGAGAAGCTCTCCTTCCTCGACGCCTACTCAGGCTATACCAGATTCGACTAAAGGTCGAAGATCAAGATAAAACAGCGTTCATCACGCCGTTCGGAGTGTTCTGCTACAACACAATGCCCTTCAGGCTGAAGAACGCAGGTGCCACGTACCAACGGTGCATGAAGGCATGCCTGAAGGACCAGATCGGCCGCAATATCCAAGTCTATGCCGACGACATAGTCATCAAAACAAGGGAGGCCAAGACGCTCATCAACGATCTCCGTGAGACGTTCGATAACCTTGATCGATACAAGATCAAGCTAAACCCAGAAAAGTGCGCCTTCGGCGTCCCATCTGGTCAGCTGCTAGGCTACTTCATCTCCCAGCGAGGGATCGAGGCGAACCCGAAGAAAATCTGGGCCATAATGGCCATGGAGAAGCCGAAGAACCTCAAGGGCTTCCAACATCTTGCTGGGCGAATCGCGGCATTGAGCAGGTTCATCAGCCGCATGGGCAAAAAAGCTCTGCCGTTCTATCAGCTGCTACGCAAGGCAGACAAATTCGAGTGGACGCCCGAGGCGGACGATGCATTCGAAGATCTAAAGCGGCTGCTCTCTACCTCGCCCGTCTTGGTCACGCCAAAGGAGCGCGAGCCCTTAATGCTATACATAGCAGCTACGCACCAGGTGGTAAGCACCGTGCTTGTGGTCGAAAGACCCGAAGATGGCAAGACCCACGAGGTCCAACGCCCGATCTACTACCTCAGCGAGGTATTGACGCCAACAAAGCATAGTACCCTCATTACCAGAAACTCGCCTACGGCATGTTCATGAAGGCTCGTCGGCTGAGCCACTACTTCCAGGAGAATCAGGTGATAGTCGTCAACTAAGCACCTCTGAACAGCATCCTGAACAACCCGGAGGCCACAAGACGTGTGGCCCTGTGGGGCATCGAGCTGTCACCTCTAGACATCGTCTACGAGAAGTGCTACACGATCAAGTCTCAGGTCCTTCCGGACTTCCTCATCCACTGGATGGAACTGCAACTGCCAGACACGCCGGACATGACACAGTCATGGACGATGCACTTCGAAGGCTCCA
The DNA here is from genome assembly GCA_916181665.1 of Avena sativa. Taxonomy (NCBI): domain Eukaryota; kingdom Viridiplantae; phylum Streptophyta; class Magnoliopsida; order Poales; family Poaceae; genus Avena; species Avena sativa. The sequence continues at coordinate 141,059,844 of OV702285.1, read as the reverse complement.
AGCGCGAGGCCGGAGCAGGAGCCGGGGTAATACTGACCTCTCCACAGGGCGACAAGATGAAGTACGTCCTCCGGATGAAATTTCGAGCTTCCAACAACGAGGCCGAATACGAAGCCCTCATCCATGGCATGAGGATGGCCAAGATCTGCGGCGCGACGCGCCTGGTCATCTATGGAGACTCGAACCTCGTCGTCCAGCAGACGATGAACGAGTGCGACGCACACGTCGCCAACATGATTGTGTACCACGCACTCTACAACGCGCTCGAAGGAGACTTCGACGGTTGCGAGCTTCGGCACGTTGGAAGAGAAATCAATGAAGAGGCCGACAGACTCGCCAACATCGGCTCCACCTGCGCACGGGTTCCACCAGGTGTGTTCCTCGAACAAATCTGCGTGTCATCCATCAAGAGGAAATTCCCCAAGGGATCACCCGAAGAAGCAGAACACTCGGGGGCTGCGCTACCCGAAGGACAGGAAGGACTAGAAAAACTCGACACAGAGGTCGCAGTGGTCAACCTGATGCAGGTCATGGCAGTCGAGGAAACATGGACACAGCCATACCTCCGATATCTGATAGACAGGGAGCTGCCCGACAGATGCCCGACACATATCTCGCCGGTCCAAGGCCTTCACCATCATCAATGGCGAGCTGTACAAGCACAGCATTTCGAGTGTACTCCAAAGGTGCGTCACCATCGGTGATGGCAAAACCATCCTCCAAGACATCCACGAGGGCATCTGCGGCCATCACGCGGGCAGCCGCGCCCTTGTTGCCAAAGCTCTACGAGCTGGGTTCTACTGGCCAACAGCCATGAACGACGCCAAGGACATCGTCTGAAGGTGCAACGGGTGCCAGAGGTTCACAGATAAACTGCACGCACCAGGATCGGAGCTCAGACCCATACCCCTGGCCTAGCCCTTCGTCCAATGGGGCCTCGACATGATCGGCAAACTGCCCAAGTCCTCGAAAGGAGGCCACGTCTACCTTCTGGTCGCAGTCGACAAATTCACCAAGTGGATCGAGGCCATGCCCGTTACTAACCAAAAGGGCAAAACGGCCATCAAGTTCTTTGAATCCATTGTTTACAGGTTCGGCGTGCCGCACAGCATCATCACCGATAATGGGTCGAACTTCATCTCCAAGGAATTCCAGGACTTCTGCGAAGACCTCGGAATCAACATCACATACGCCTCCGTGGCGCACCCGCAAACAAACAGGCAGGTCGAAAAGGCCAACAGCCTCGTCGGTGGCGACATCAAGAAGCGCCTAATGAGCCTACTCCAGCGACTCGTAGGAGCCTAGACGCAAGAGCTGCCCTCCGTCCTCTGGAGCTTGCGCACTACGCCAAACAGCTCAACTGGCTACACGCCCTTCTTCATGGTGCACGGAGCCGTGATGCCTGCGGAAGTATGCCACAAGGCCCCACGGGTCGTCGCCTACAACGAAGCTGAATCGACGGCCGCACTCTAAGACGCCGTCGACACACTCGATGAGGCACGCGACATCACCACGGCTCGATCAGCGGTCTACCAACAGAGTCTCCGCAACTACCACAGCCGTCGGCTGCGCCCAAGGTCCTTCGTCGAAGGAGACCTAGTCAAGCGACTCAAGCAAGAGCGACCGAAGAAGCTCGAGTCGCCCTGGGAAGGACCCTACATCGGCACTGAAGTCATCCCAGGTGGCGCCTATCGCCTCAAACACGTGGAGTCTGGAGTCGCATACTCCAACCCATGGAACGTCGCACAACTGCGATGCTTCTACCCCTAGCTACCCCCCTCTTTTACTTGCAATAAGGCTATTCAGTCAAGGCTACTCAGCCGAACAATGTACCTCCTCCTTATGATATGAGTAAAGCTAAGTGTCTCGTCCCAAAATTTTCATCTATTATTCGCATTTTTCTTCATGTTACAACACACTCGGGGGCTCCCCTCACCTCACGACTTCGTCGACTGAGGATAACGCGTGTACACCTGAGTAGCTGACCACGTCAGGCTAACTAAAAGGACATGCACACAAGCAAAGCACCACTTGCTAACAACAAACCTTTATAGCAAAGGGCATAACACGCCCAGTCGAATAAATACAAAATTTACATCTATCTTTTTACAGGTCCTACCTATTCTGAAGAATCACCTACGCACGCTGCTCAAATAGATCTACAATTTGTTCGGCATACTGCCTTACAGCCGCATAATGTGGACACATATCCCACACATCACCATCCGTTCGAAGAGGCGGCCCAGCTGCCACAGCAGCAAGGTCCACATCAGGACGATGTAGCCGCACGAGGGAAAGCGTAGCCTTTACCCCTGCAACTAGCTGATGCCGTACCGGCTCCCTGAAATGATGCACATCCCGAAACTTCGCTAGCAGGCCCCATAGAGTCAACGGTGCCTCATCCAGGGGAAACATCACGTGAAGAACCGACGCCAACGAAGCCTTCGCTTGACGCAACACCCGCGACACCTGATGAACACGATCCTGCACCATCAAAAGGACCATGGCACGATCGCGGTCCATCCAGAAAAAACCGCCGGCCTCCATGTCCTCCTGGGTCAAGCAGTTGATCCAAATAGCAACATGCTCCTTTTCCTCCTTAGGAACAAGGTTAGCACCTGCAATAATGGCAAAGTAAGATGACAAGCCAGCAGCCGCATCCGAACAAATGAGCAGCAGCTCAAAAAACTTACATTGAAGCTATTCGGCCAGAGGACGCAACTCCCCCATAAAATACTCCTCTCTGGCAGCACCTCGCTCCGCCTTTGACTTCCAAACATCGGCGTGGCCGCGCACTCCAAGCAATTCTTTCTCAAGACTAGGATGCGGTCACGAAGAAACAAAAGATGAAACGCACCATCCAAGGATGGCCGCAGCTGCGGCACGGGCGAAGTGCTAACGGGATCATCACCCGAAGGTTCCTAGAGGAAAGGAAGGCAAGAATATGAATAAAGGCACGAATACGCAAACAGATTGGAGACTCATTATATACAGCAAAAGTCACTGCATGGCACAAGGAGTGTTCATAGATACATCATACCAAAAGAAACAAAAGCTATCCTACAACTACAAGGCCTAAGAAGCTGCATCCTGAGTAGCCTCGGAGCCAGACTGCCTGCTCTTAGCCTCCCCCTGCTGCCTCGTCGTGTACTCCGCCAGCAAGTCAATCAACTTCGGACCATAATGTTTACAATGGGCAGCGTAGAGGGCAAAAGCTACCTCAGATCCGTCAGCAGTTGTCGGCATCTGGGAGGTGACCTGATGAAGATCCAGCTCCGCACCAGACACCAGGGCCATCGCTAGCCCCACGGATGCACCGATGCCTTTTTGCTTGCGCTTGTACGCCACAGGTGCTTCGGCTGACAGCGCATCCGCAAACGAGTCGACATCCTCGAGGGGGACGCCCTTGGGGACAAGCTCCTTATAGAAGCGCCCAAGAGCCTCCTTGGCCTTGGCGAGTGAGCCGACCAAGGTACTGCAGCGGTCTTCGACCGCCGCAGTGGCATCATCCAGAGCACTTCCATACTCCAGAGCACCGATGTCAAACTCGATGCCTGCGACATCTAAACAAACAGAAGAAGCAACGTGAATAAAAATCAAAACAAGAAAGGACAAGGTAGCCGAAAAGGAAAAGAAGAAACCACTCACCCGAAATAGCCTTAGCAGCCGCCATCAGCTTGCCGGCTACCTCCTTCTCCCGCGAGGCCGCAGCGGTGGCGAGTTGCTCCTCGCGGTCCGTAGCCTCCTGTTGCAGGCGCTCCTTGACCGCAGCCGCGTTGGCTAGCTCCTGCTCGAGGCGCTCCTTTGCACCAACGGCGTCCTCTGTTTTCTTCTCCGCTTGCCCAAGGCTCTTTTTGAGAGCATCAAGCTCGCGGAGGGTGGTATTGTTGTCCTCTGCAGACAGCAAAACACTTATTAGATCGAAGAAAAAGGAAATAGAAGAAGACGCAAAAATACCAACTCATGAACGTACCCTGAAGCTGCTTGAAGCTAGCCTCCAACACCAGGTGCTGCTGCACCAGTTGGTTGGCGCCTTGCACAAAAGTCTGCAAAAAGACACTACTCCTCAAAAGAAAGGCTCGGGGGCTACGCCCAAAGAACGAGCAAGACAGATTACACATACGAAAAACGCTCGGGGGCATCCCCCAAGACACAAAGCAAAAACGATCAGCAGATCATCGTACAGATGCTCAGGGGCTCCCCCCGAGAAATGAAGCAAAAATCAAAGTGATCAGCAGATTATCCAAAAATGCTCAGAGGCTCCCCCCGCGGCAAGAACGAAGAGACTTACATGATCAGACGGCGACTCCGAAGGTCCAGCCGAAGTCTTCTGGGGGACAACCACCTGAGCCTCCTACGGAGAAGGGTTCAGAGCAGCGCCCTCAGAGGTGGCCACCGTCTGAGGAGGAGGAGGAACAACTTTCGACTCCCCCACCATCTCCCGAGCGCCATCGCTAAAGGAGCCATCCGAAGAGTGGCTACAAATAGAAAAAGTCAGCCAAGTACAAGCAAAAGACGAGAGAAAGCAAAAAGCAACTGAAGAAAACTTACGAGTCGAGATCGCTCAAGTCGAAGACAGACGGGGTCCTCCTGCCCTTCTTCTCTTCCTTCTTCTCTTCTTTCTTCTCTTCCTTCTTCCGCTTTGCCGGCGGCTGCGACGCTACAGCCCACACAGGAACGACAGGAATAGGAGAGGAAGAGCCATCATGACCCCCACTGTGACGCTCAAGGCACATCGGATTCCTAGGAGTCGGTGGAGTCGAAGCATCCGATGTTTCGCTCGAGCTCCGCGTCCGCTTTCGAGTCTGCTCCTCGCTAGACTCAAAAGTTTCCTCAGCCGGTGACCGCGCCGAAGGAAGCTCAGACATGGAGTCCACTACCTCATTGTCCGGCGCATCCGAAAATAGTTCGGGTAGTGGAGGCGACATGCCCGGTACCTTGAACTCCTGCGCGAAAGAAACAAACTTTTAGCACGCAAGCAAGTGCAAGAAAAAACACAATCGAAAAAAGTGCTACGCGCACGCCCCAGATCTACACCTGCGGAACGGGACGAGAGACGGCGAACGGAGGAGTCAGCGACTTACCAGGGAGATCCTCTCCAAATTTGTACTTCAGCAGCGGCCGAAGAATCCTGTCGATATCCCCCTTGGAGAACTCCTCAGTCGAAACCCTAGTAGGATCATGAGGACCGGAATAAAGGAACATCGGGTGTGCCCTAGCCTGAAGCGGCTGCACCCGATGTTTGAGAAAGGTGCGGATGATATCCACACCGTTCACCTCTTTATTCGGAATTAACTGAAGATCTTCCACCCGACGATAGAGCCCCTCTATCTCAGCTACCTCGCCGTCCAAGATGTGGTTCTTCCAAGACCTCTTCGGCTCAATTTTCTGAGAAGGGTCGAAAGGAGCAAGGCCAAAGTTCTGTCTGGCCGCTGTGGAGTCGGGGATGTAAAACCATCGCCTCCGCCAGTACTGGACAGATTCGGACATAGAAGAGGAGAATAAGAGAAAGTTGGATCTAGGAGAAATGATGTAGCTGCCAATGGGATAAACACCATCGGAGCCATATTGCCTCTTCACGGAATAGAGCTTCCGGAAGACGCCAAAGTGTTCTCTATACCGAGCCAGCACTCGCAGAACGTGATGAAACAGGCGACATGAAGAAGAGAGTTTGGTGAAAGATGATGAAGCTGGATGCCATAAAAAAAGCAATCCACGGAGAAAATCATGGATTGGGAAAGAAAGGCCCTGAAGGACAAAGGCGATGAACATAACCCGAAACCCAGCGGGAGGACGGGGAATTACCTCGTCGTCGGGAACTCTGACGGCATCTCTATCCTGCAGGATAAGACCCCACTCACGGAGCTTGCGGAGGTCACCCTCACGCGTTTCCGATCGCCGCCAGACACCATCGGGGACACGAGTGGCGGCGGAACCCTTCTTGCTGCTAGCAGCAGCACTGGTGCCAACTACGGTGGAGGCCTTCCTGGACTTCCCCATCGCAGTACGACGGCGACGACGACGAGCACGTAGAAACAAGGAAGGAAAGGCTCGAGGAAATTCTAGCGCGCAGTGAGAAAGCTCAAAGAAGATGGGAGCAGTGAAACGAGAATGGCTACGGTGAAAAACAAACTCACTTTTCCCCAATGATTATAAGGACGAGGACGATGCACGACGACCGTTCATCGGGAATACCTAGAGCCAACATCAAGATCTGACCGTCTACGTGTCAGCACAGCAGCGAACCGTCGCTAACACGCCGTCCACTACGCATAGAAATCAAGGCGACGCCGTAATTATCTCCACGCCGCGCGTGACCAGTCAACTCAAAGTCAGAAGGTGGGACCCATGTTCGTCCGGTCACGTCACCTCTAGCGCCACAGACGCTTGAGGTCATCGATCGTCGGCACTGACGTCATCAAAGCTATACTAGCAACGGTTACAATTTTTCGGCTATACAGCTAAGTGTACTCACTCGAATCTACGATTCGACTAACTATTAGGAGCGCTGGCCGCCCACCCGAAGTATAATTAAGGTACCACACCGCAAAACTATTCTTCGAGTCCTACGTTGAGTCTGCGACTCCACTACGGACTCGGGCTACTCCCATAGGGAGGATGGATTCAAGCATCCGAAAAATTTGTGTCCTACGGGCCTGAAGCCAAACAACGGCCGAATTAAAGTCTCTTCTCGAGTCTACGACTCGAACAGACACTCGGGGGCTACTCCCATAGGGAGCGCTGGTCGCGCACCCTATGAAATCTTCGACTGCGATCCTTCGGATCAGCATGCAAAAACTTTTCGGCAACTCTGCCCCAATTAATGCTAAGTGAGTAGCGTCCTCTTGGCCACCCGAAACACCTCCGCGGTGATAAACATTCGGATGTTGTGTCTGCAACACAAAGATAAGATCTACAGATATCATCTAATGGCCTGACAACGCACATGACTGCGCTCTGCTAGTAAGAATCTGTGCCAACAGGCACGATGAAAAATACCGATGGACGCGTTAGGTACAACATTTAAAATTCACTGGAATTCCACTCCTGTAAGTCCTCCGCGACATGAGTCGAATTACGCCAGCATATGTTCCGGGTTCGAGTCGAGGGACTCGAATCTGATGAAGATCGTGTTGTTTTGTCCTAAGACAGTTAACTGACCCTGATCTTTCGGGAGAGTCAGGCACACGCATAAACAATCCCTACACACTCAAATCATTCTCTAGACAAACAGAGATAGCTGCACCCGAAGGATTAAAGAGTCCTTAGCCTAATCTATGATTCAACTGAACACTCGGGGGCTACTGACATGGTTATACCCTACGGGTACACGATCTTAGCATACCTAGTCCAGTCCAAGGAAGGCCCACGAGAACATGCGCCAGCCCATGAAGACTTTCGGGTGGCCAGGGCCCATGACACCTTCGGATCCTTGGAGAACAAGACTAGACTAGATAGAATATTCAAAGGGGCAAACCCTAGAACCTGTAACCGAATCGATCTGTGCCTAAGACCTGCCTATCTCTATATAAAGGCTAGGAGGGCACGACGAGGAGGGCACTTCGCATACCACCGCATACACACCTCCACGCCAGATTGCATCTGCGCACCCCTGTACTTTCGGTTCCGCCGTAATCAAGAGCAGACAAGCAGGAGGAGGGTTTTCCCTCCGGGGGCCTGAACCTGGGTAAACCTCGTGTCCCCGTGTTTCTTGTTTGATAACCGTTCCGTGATCTCCAGCATCCCCATCTTCTCCAAAACCCAAGCTCATAACAATGGGCAGTGACGAGATTAAACCTCGTCAGCGACGGCGCGACAGATGGCGCGATGGAGGACGACGACGTGGCAGAAGGCGCAGACGTCATGGGGAGCGACGGCGCGACAGAGGATGCCGATGCCGTAGGGAGAGTAGGGGCGGAAGAGGTGGTGGTTTCGGCGTTGGTCGCCATCGAAGAGACAGCGGTGGCGGCAGAGGTGGATAGAGGCTAGGTCAAGGGGCTAGATCTGATACCATGAAAAGCTAATAAGAATAGGTTTGTTGGGGCTGGCTCGGCACACAAGGGTCGGCCTATTCATCTCATTATATAGATCAAGGGGTTACAAAGTTAGGTACAATACAAGTTGTCTTGTCTCCCGCGTCGTGTTAATAGCTTCCTCTCAGTCAGCTTTTCAGACACGCGTCCAATCGTGGGCCACACGGTGAAGTTATGGCGTCCCAGCGCTTCAATTTTTCATCTAGCTTCCTGCGTCGTCTACACTCCTTCCGCCTTCTCGCTCTCCCTATATAATCCTCCACCCTTGTCAGCGACAGCGCACATCCAAATCCCGGCAAAACACCCAACCCCCATCGGAACACCTCCAATGGCTGAAAGGTACCTCTGTGACCAGGCGGCTGCCAGCGGCTTCGGCCGTCGTTGGCTTCAAGAGTGGGAGGCGTGCCTCTTGTATGAGGCAGACTATTCGCCACCTCCGGACTTCCGCTTCCAATCGACATGGAATCTCAACGACGGCAACGTACTAGTGACGCTGGTCCCCGTCCGCCACGAGTTCCTCGTCCGAATCCAGCATGTGTACTGCCGGGCCGGTGAGCTCGCGAACTATGTGTTGGAATTATGCCCTAGAGGCAATAATAAAGATGTTATTATTATAATTCTTGTTCATGATAATGTTTATATTCCATGCTAGAATTGTATTAAGCGGAAACTTTAATACTTGTGTGGTTTGTGAACAACACCGTGTCCCTAGTACGCCTCTATGGACTAGCTCATTGATTAATGATGGTTAAGGTTTCCTAACCATGGACATGAGTTGTCGATTAATAATGAGATCATATCATTGGGAGAATGATATGGTGGACAGACCCAAACTAAGCGAAGCAATTAGATCGTGTCATCGTGTTCGTCTTTGCGAAGCTTTTCTTATGTCAAATATTGTATTCCTTAGACCATGAGATAATACAACTCCCTGGTATCGGAAGAAAGCTTTGAGGTCATCAAACGTCATCCTATGAGAGGGTGATCATACAGGTGTCTCTCAGGTGATCGGAAAGTATCTGTTGGGTTGTATGTATCGAGATGGGATTTGTCCCTCCCAAGTCGGAGAGATATACTTCGGGCCCACTCGGTAATCTATATCAACACCGCTTGCAAGCATGTGGTTAAGGAGTTAATCACAAAGTGATATCGGATTACGGAACGAGTAAAGTACTTGCTGTGAACGAGATTGAACTAGGTATGACGGTACCGACGATCGAATCTCGGGCAAGTAAAATATCGCGAGACGAAGGGAATATATATGGGATTTATTGAATCCTGGCATCGTGGTTCATCCGATATGATCATCGATGAATGTGTGGGAGTCAATATGGGTGCCCATACCCCGCTGTTGATTATTGATAGAAGATCATGTCTGCATATTCTCGAACCCGCAGGGTCACACACTTAACGTGTGTCGACGCTAGGATAGATTGGATAATTGGTTTATGAGTTTTTGTTCGGAGTCTCAGATGGGATCCGGGACATCACGAGAGGTTCCGGAGTGGTCCGGAGAATAAGATTCATATAAGGCAGTGCAGTTTTTGGAGTTCGGAATTGTTCCGGATTAATCGGTATTGTACCGGAAGCTTCTAGAACCTTCCGGAAGGAGACCAACGTGACCCCACCTTCCGGGAGGGGGCATGGGCCTATGAGGGAGTGCCCTGGCCGCATTGGGCCAGGGGCACAAGGCCCCATAGGGCCTAGCCGGCCAAGAGAGGTTTAAACTCGAGATAGACCTTCTAGAAGGGGGGGTTTCCTTGCCCCCCACTCCTTCTCCTTGGGGCCGCCGGTTTGGCTTGGGGGAGGGGGCTAGCGTTGCCGCCCCACCTCTCTATATAAAGAGGGCTGGGGGTGAACCACCCCCACACCTTCCCCTCCAAGCCCAGTCGCCCTGCTGCCCTCCTCTCTCTCTCCCTCCCGACTGCGTGTAGGCGAAGCCCTGCTGCAGAAACTCTCCACCATATACACCACGCCATCGTGTTGTAGATCCAATCCGTCTCTCCACCATACTTTATGGTCCGAGGAAGGAGGAGACGTCGAGGTGCTGCACGTGTGCATCTCACGGAGGCACCGCCACTTGTGGTGCTAGATCGGATCGGATCGCGAGGAGGAGAAGCGAGTACGACTACATCACCCACGTTCCGACGAACGTTCCGCTGTGCGAATCTTCAAGGGTATGAAGATCTAATCCAATCTCTCTCGTTGTTTGCATCTCCTAGATTAGATCTTGGCTTTCCCTCTGTTCGCATCCGTAGAAAATTTTGATTTACTATGCCGCGAAACCCTTCATTGGTATCAGAGCTAGATCTATGCGTAGATGTGTTTCACGAGTAGAACACAACATGGTTGTTGCGGGCGTTGATGTTTTCTATTGCAAGCCTCTTGTTTGTGTTCTTCTTATGACGCGGGATAGTGAGATTGAAGCGGTCCAGGCCAACCTTACGCGACGTCGTTCGCGAGACCGGCTCCGCACTTGACGTGTGGCTTGTTCCACAAGTGCGGCTGGTGGATGTCAGTTTCTCTCACTATAGTTGTCATGGGATTAACACCGGAGTTTGGCAACCATAATATCACCGTTGTGGCTTTCCGTAGGTAAGAATCGTTCTTAGCATCTACTCCCATAAGCCACGTAAAACATGCAACAACAAAGTAGAGGCGTCTAACTTGTTTTTGCAGGGAGTGTTTTCTGTGATATGGTATGGCCCAAGATGTGATGTGTATAATGTATGCGATGATCATGTTTTGTAATGTTTCATGACTTGCATGTCGATGAGTACACAACCGGCAGGAGCCATATGGTTGTCTTTATAATTGTGTATGACCTGTGTGTCAACTTCTTATACGCCATGTAATAGTTTCACTTTATCGCTAAGTAGTTAGCAATAGTTGTAGTTGCTATTCGTGGTGGAGGCAATCATGGTGGAGTGATGGAGATCATGCCGGAACGCACAAGATGGAGATCATTGCGCGAAGATTGGCTATACCATGTCACATTAAAGTTATATGCATGTGATGTTTATCCTTTTATGTATCTTATTATGCTTAGATCGCGACGGTAGCATTATAAGATGATTCCTCACTTAAAGATCAAGATAAAAACTGTGTTATCCCCATGTATGCACCGTTGCGAAAGTTCGTCGTGTCCAAGCATCACGTGATGATCGGGTGCTATAGACTCTACGCTCACATACAACGGGTGCAAGCCAGTTTTGCACACGCGGAAATACTTGGGTCTAACTTGACGAGCCTAGCATGTACAGACATGGCCTCGGAACACATGAACCGAAAGGTTAAGCATGAGTCATATGAATGATATGATCGACACTTCGTTGTCCACCATTGAAGCCACATCTCTTCTCGTGATGATCGGATTAGGTGTGGTGAATTTGGATCGTGTTCACTAAACAACTTGAGGGATGTTGAATTTAGTGGGAGTTCATCTAGTAATTTGATTAAAGTTGAACTAGTTATCATGAACATAGTCTAATTTGTACTTGCAAATACTTTAGATCACATGGCTAAGTCCAACTTCAACTTCAACGTTTTCGCTGAGAAGGAAAAGCTTAAAAACAATGGGTCTAACTTCACCAATTGGTTCCGCAATCTAAGAATCATTCTCTCTGGCGGTCAAAAGGACTATGTCCTTGGGAAAGCGTTAGGTGACCCCCCTGCTGCAACTGCGCCGGCTGATGAGAAAGCTGTCTATCAGTCGCACAAAGATGATTATGGTGTGATTAAGAGCACCATGTTGTTTGCTATGGAACCGGAACTTCAAAATCTTTTTGAAGACTATCCCGGGCCCTTTGAGATTCTCGAAGAGCTGAAAACCATGTTTCAGACTCAGGCCCGTTCTGAGAGATATGAGATCTCTGAGAAGTTCTTTAACTGCAAGATGGAGGAAGGGAGTTCTGTTAGTGAGCACGCCATTAAGATGACGGGCTACACTCAACGCCTTGAGCAACTGGAATGCACGATTCCAGAGGAGCTCAAGATTTACAGGGTTCTGCAATCACTCCCTCCCAGCTACAAAAGTTTTGTAGTGACTCACAATCAGATTGGTTCCACTGATACGATCACCGAGCTCTTCGCAAAGCTGAAGGCCGCAGAAGTGGACATCAAAAAGGATATCATGTGTTGATGGTCAACAAGCCCACCTTTAAGAAAGGTAAGGGAGCAAAGAAGCCCTTCAAGAAGGGCGGCGGCAAGCGCACTGCCCCTGCTGAGAAGAAGCTCAAGTCTGGTCCTAAGCCGGACACTGAGTGCTTCTATTGCAAGGACAAGGGTCACTGGAAGCGCAACTGTCCGAAGTACTTAGCGGACAAGAAGGCTGGCACCATCAAAGGTATATTTGATATACATGTTATTGATGTTTTCCTTACTAGCCCTCGTTGTAGTGCCTGGGTATTTGATACTGGTTCAGTTGCTAATATTTGTAACTCGAAACAGGAGCTACAGAATAGACGGCGGCTTGCGAGGGATGAGGTGACGATGCGCGTTGGCAACGGATCAAGAGTTGATGTGATGGCCGTCGGCACGCTCTCCTTAGTTTTACCTTCGGGATTAGTTTTAAACCTCAATAAATGTTATTATGTGCCTGTGTTGAGCATGAACATTATTTCTGGATCTTGTTTATTGCAAGACGGTTATTCATTTAAATCGGATAATAATGGTTGTTCTATTTATATGAGTAACATCTTTTATGGTCATGCACCTATTGTGAATGGTTTATTTCTTCTAAATCTCGAAAGGGATGAAACACACATCCATAACATTGAGGCTAAGAGATGCAAAGTAGATAGTGATAATACTACTTATTTGTGGCACTGTCGTCTAGGTCATATTGGTGTAAAGCGCATGAAGAAACTCCATTCTGATGGACTTTTGGAGTCTCTTGATTTTAAATCATTTGACACATGCGAACCATGCCTCATGGGCAAGATGATCAAAACCCCGTTCTCCGGTATGATGGAGCGAGCAACGGACTTGTTGGAAATCATACATACCGATGTATGCGGACCGATGAGTGTTTCGACGCGCGGTGGATATCGCTATTTTCTCACTTTTACCGATGACTTGAGTAGATATGGGTATATCTATTTAATGAAACATAAATCTGAAACATTTCAAAAGTTCAAGGAATTTCAGAATGAAGTGGAGAACCATCGTAACAGAAAGATTAAATTTCTACGATCGGATCATGGAGGTGAATATTTGAGTTATGATTTTCTCACGCATCTTAAAGCAAGCGGAATCGTTTCGCAACTCACGCCACCCGGAACACCACAGCGCAATGGTGTGTCTGAACGCCGGAACCGAACCCTATTAGATATGGTCCGATCGATGATGTCTCTTACTGATTTGCCGTTATCATTTTGGGGTTATGCATTAGAAACCGCTGCATTCACTTTAAATAGGGCTCCATCTAAATCCGTTGAGACGACACCGTATGAACTGTGGTTTGGTGCTAAACCTAAGTTGTCGTTTCTTAAAGTTTGGGGATGTGAAGCTTACGTTAAGAAGTTGATGCCGGACAAGTTCGAACCCAAAGCGGAGAAATGTGTCTTCATAGGATACCCTAAGGAAACTATTGGGTATACCTTCTATCACAGAACCGAAGTCAAAGTGTTTGTCGCAAAGAACGGTTCCTTTCTTGAGAAGGAGTTTCTCTCGAAAGAAGTGAGTGGGAGGAAAGTAGAGCTAGACGAGGTTGTTGAACCTTCTCTTGAATTGGAGAGTAGCGCAGCACCTGAAATTGTTCCAATGCCGCCTGCACCAACAATAGAGGAAGCTAATGACAAGGATCATGAAGCTTCGGACGATGCTGCTACTGAATGTCGCAGGTCAACAAGGTCACGTGCCCCTCCTGAGTGGTACGGCAACCCTGTCTTGACTGTCTTGTTAGTAGAAGACAGTGAACCTATGAACTATGAGGAAGCGATGATGAGCCTAGACTCTAAGAAATGGCTAGAAGCCATGAAATCCGAATTGGGATCCATGAGCGAAAACCAAGTATGGACTTTGGTGGACCCTCCTAGCGACCGAAAGGCCGTTGAGTGCAAGTGGATATTCAAGAAGAAAACGAACGCGGATGGTAATATTACCGTCTATAAAGCACGGCTTGTCGCGAAAGGTTTTCGACAAGTTCAAGGTGTTGACTACAATGAGACTTTCTCTCCCGTAGCGATGTTTAAGTCCATTCGGATTTTATTAGCAATTGCTGCGTTTCATGATTATGAAATATGGCAGATGGATGTCAAGACTGCATTCCTCAATGGCATCATTGATGAAGAGTTGTATATGATGCAACCCGAAGGTTTTGTCGATCCTAAGGATGCTGATAAAGTGTGCAAACTTCAGCGTTCCATTTATGGACTGAAGCAAGCATCTCGGAGTTGGAACCTTCGTTTTGATCAAGTGATCAAGAGCTTTGGATTTGTTCCAAATTGCTACGAAGCTTGTATCTACAAGAAAGTGAGTGGGAGCTCGGTGACGTTTCTGGTACTATATGTGGATGACATATTGATTATCGGAAATGACATCAACATGCTTAACGATGTGAAGAGTTATTTGAACAAGTGTTTTTCAATGAAAGACCTAGGTGAAGCTGCTTATATATTGGGCATCAAGATCTATAGAGATAGACAAAGACGCCTGATAGCTTTAAGCCAGAGTACATACCTAGACAAAGTTCTGAAAAGGTTCAGAATGGATAAGGCAAAGAAAGGTTCAGTGCCTATGTTGTCAGGTAAGATATTGAGCAAGGCTCAGTGTCCAGCTACGGTAAATGATAGGGAAGCTATGAGCAAAGTGCCTTATGCCTCGGCCATAGGTTCTATCATGTATGCCATGCTGTGTAGTAGACCGGATGTGTCCAATGCTCTTAGTTTGACGATCAGATATCAAAGTGATCCAGGAGTGGAACACTGGACAGCCGTGAAGAACATCCTAAAGTACCTAAATAGGACTAAAGAAATGTTCTTAGTCTATGGGGGTGATGAACATCTTGTCGTAAAAGGTTACGTCGATGCTAGTTTCGACACCGACAAGGATGATTCTAAATCTCAGACAGGATACGTGTATATTTTGAATGGAGGAGCTGTGAGCTGGAGAAGCTGCAAGCAAAGCGTGATCGCGGGATCTACAGTAGAAGCGGAATACATGGCTCCTGCAGAAGCGTCAAGTGAAGGAGTTTGGATCAGAAACTTCATCACTAAGCTTGGTGTGGTTCCAAGTGCATTGGACCCACTGGAGATATTGTGTGACAACACTGGCGCCATAGCACTCGCTAAGGAACCAAGATATCATCCAAAGACCAAGCATATCAACCGCAAGTTTCATATAATCCGAGATTATATAGCAGATGGAGATCTGAAGATTAACAAAGTACATACAGATCTGAATGTCGCAGATCCATTGACTAAACCTCTTCCACGTGTAAAACATGATCAGCACCTCAGTGCCATGGGTGTGAGATTGTTGCCAGATATAAACTAGATTATTGACTCTAGTGCAAGTGGGAGACTGTTGGAATTATGCCCTAGAGGTAATAATAAAGATGTTATTATTATAATTCTTGTTCATGATAATGTTTATATTCCATGCTAGAATTGTATTAAGCGGAAACTTTAATACTTGTGTGGTTTGTGAACAACACCGTGTCCCTAGTACGCCTCTATGGACTAGCTCATTGATTAATGATGGTTAAGGTTTCCTAACCATGGACATGAGTTATCGATTAATAATGAGATCATATCATTGGGAGAATGATATGGTGGACAGACCCAAACTAAGCGAAGCAATTAGATCGTGTCATCGTGTTCGTCTTTGCGAAGCTTTTCTTATGTCAAATATTGTATTCCTTAGACCATGAGATAATACAACTCCCTGGTATCGGAAGAAAGCTTTGAGGTCATCAAACGTCATCCTATGAGAGGGTGATCATAAAGGTGTATCTCAGGTGATCGGAAAGTATCTGTTGGGTTATATGTATCGAGATGGGATTTGTCCCTCCCAAGTCGGAGAGATATACTTCGGGCCCACTCGGTAATCGATATCAACACCGCTTGCAAGCATGTGGTTAAGGAGTTAATCACAAAGTGATATCGGATTACGGAACGAGTAAAGTACTTGCTGTGAACGAGATTGAACTAGGTATGACGGTACCGACGATCGAATCTCGGGCAAGTAAAATATCGCGAGACGAAGGGAATATATATATGGGATTGATTGAATCCTGGCATCGTGGTTCATCCGATATGATCATCGATGAATGTGTGCCCAGACCCCGCTGTTGATTATTGATAGAAGATCATGTCTGCATATTCTCGAACCCGCAGGTTCACACACTTAACGTGTCTCGACGCTAGGATAGATTGGATAATTGGTTTATGAGTTTTTGTTCGGAGTCTCGGATGGGATCCAGGACATCACGAGAGGTTCCGGAGTGGTCCGGAGAATAAGATTCATATAAGGCAGTGCAGTTTTTGGAGTTCAGAATTGTTCCGGATTAATCGGTATTGTACCGGAAGCTTCTAGAACCTTCCGGAAGGGGACCAACGTGACCCCACCTTCCGGGAGGGGGCATGGGCCTATGAGGGAGTGCCCTGGCCGCATTGGGCCAGGGGCACAAGGCCCCATAGGGCCCAGCCGGCCAAGAGAGGTTTAAACTCGAGATAGACCTTCTAGAAGGGGGGGTTTCCTTGCCCCCACTCCTTCTCCTTGGGGCCGCCGGTTTGGCTTGGGGGAGGGGGCTAGGGTTGCCGCCCCACCCCTCTATATAAAGAGGGCTGGGGGCGCACCACCCCCCACACCTTCCCCTCCAAGCCCAGTCGCCCTGCTGCCCTCCTCTCTCTCCCTCCCGACTGCGTGTAGGCGAAGCCCTGCTGCAGAAACTCTCCACCATATACACCACGCCGTCGTGTTGTAGATCCAATCCGTCTCTCCACCATACTTGCTGGTCCGAGGAAGGAGGAGACGTCGAGGTGCTGCACGTGTGCATCTCACGGAGGCACCGCCACTTGTGGTGCTAGATCGGATCGGATCGCGAGGAGGAGAAGCGAGTACGACTATATCACCCACGTTCCGACGAACGTTCCGCTGTGCGAATCTTCAAGGGTATGAAGATCTAATCCAATCTCTCTCGTTGTTTGCATCTCCTAGATTAGATCTTTGCTTTCCCTCTGTTCGCATCCGTAGAAAATTTTGATTTACTATGTCGCGAAACCCTTCACTATGAAGGAGGAGGCCCACCAATAGCAAGAGGGAACTCCGCTGACTGTCGTATTTGGTGGGGAGCGTAAGGGTGTATGCTCGAGGTCGTCCTCACGCAGATCGAGGCTGACAACTACGTGCGCCTAACCTACCCGCCGCCTCTCTCCTGACGCAGAGGGAGCTCTTCCTCTTCGGCCTCCACCTCGCATTTGTCGGAGTCCGCACCGGCAAAACCGTCGCCACGTCTCGTCGCTCAAGTCGCCTCCATCAAGGAAGAGCCCGAGGAGACGCCTCGCCCGCCACCGCGCACGCGAGCGTGCTCCAGCGGCATCGTCATCAACGAGCACCATGCACTATCTCCCCCATGCTGCAGCCTCCGCCTCGTCAAGCCGAAGAGGGAGCACGACGCCGACGGTTCGTCGGCTAGAAAGCCGAAGTTGTCGCGCCGCACAAGTACCTCCGAAACACGCTCAAGGTGGAAGCGTCGATGCACGATGCCCTGCTGATGTCGCTTGAGGTGGCGCTCGCCTGGTCCAAGGCCGAGGACAAGCAGGCGGCTGCTATGCCGCGTCGCGCGTCGCCGAGCCGCTCGGTTTAACCGCGACGTCATCGTCCTCGACGACGATGACGCCATGCCGAGCAGCGCTCCTCCGCAAAGGCGCATCGGCGATGCCGGTAAGGGAAGCAACCACGGGTCACCGAGCGATGGGGACGACGATGATAATTACATGGCCTTCTACCGCCGCCTCGGCATGAACTAGCATTGTTTTGTTGTTTTAGTTAAATTTTCGTCGAATCTTATATGAACTTGCCTGAATATCTATGAACTTTGTCTAAATTTATGAAACCCGCTCAAATTCGCACGCGTTTGTAATATGTTCCGTTAAAGTTGTTCGTGAAACACAGCTAAAAAATTACACGTCCCACTGGAGAAATAGCGTCTGGCGTCTTTAGAGAGGCCTATTTTTGCGGAAAAAACGATCCGGGTAGGACAGACGGGTGGAGATGCTCTCAAGGGTCCCTATGCTTATCTTGCGCGCGCGTTCTAGAATGCGCGCACTTGTTCGTTTTCGCGTAACCGAAATTGGAGTTTCGCATGTGAAAAACAAAATGGAGTTTCCTTTCTCGCGTTGTTTAACACGTATGCAATGATTCTGTTTCGGTCTTACCTTGGAATCCTACGATCAGTCTGGTCTGTCCGGTGTGGCAAATAATCATGAGTTGGCGGTGGCAATGCGTGCACGTCAACCTAAACAAAACTGCTGAGACGCATTAGAATATGAGCTAAGTGTACTACTAGTTGGATAAACAAATCGGTGGATTACTTTAGCAGTATGCGTACGCTAACATGATTAGATCACAAACCGCAAGCAAGTTTCTTGGAATGTAGACCAAGTAAACGACCATTATTGCACCTGGGCAGTGGCGTGACACATAACGCGGATGGAAACGTCGACGACTCCCCGTCATATAGGGGCGTTTTTACCGGGCTGACTCATCCGATCGATCTAAACAATTCGTTTTTGTCTGTTTGAATCGGGCCGCGATTGATTTGGGAGGGGATCCGACCGACCACGCCCAGCGTCCCGACCCATCTGTTTTAGGGTTTGCAACGTGGAAAATAAAAAATTCTATCGCGTGCACACATAAAACCAAGATCTAATCTACGAGATCGGTGCAACGAGATTGTAGAGAATTACCCCTCGAAGATCCAAAGCGTTTAACGAGATTTGGATCTCATTGTTGATGTACTCGATCACTTGCCGATCTCAAGATCGCGTAGACGATCCTTCCGGCGTCACGTTCCGGCAGTGCTTCCGCAGTCGGTTACACGTACGGTAGTCGATGAAGACCTTCCTCTCCCTTGTTTAAGCAGGGCAACGGAGGTTGTAGATCTCCTCGGAATTCCAACAACACGACAGTGTGGTGGTGGTAGTGGAGGAGGAGGAGGAGAGTTTTCTGTATTAGAGATATGCCCTAGAGGCAATAATAAATGTAGTTATTATTATATCTTTATGTTTATGATAAATGTTTACATTCATGCTATAATAGTATTAACAAGGAAACATTAATACTTGTGTGATTTGTAAACTTAAATTGAAGTCCCTAGTAAAGCCTCTTCATAATACTAGCTTGTTGGTTAATAAATGATTGTGGTTTCCCTATCATGAACATTGAGATGTTATTAACAACAAGATCATATCGTTAGGAGAATGATATGATGGACATACTCCTATAGATAAGCGTAGCATAAAGATCAAGTCATTTTAATAGTTCAATTGCTATATGCTTTCTGATACATAGTAACCTAATTCCTTCGACCATGAGATCATGCATATCACCTTCACCGGAAGGATGCTTTGATGACATCAAAACACCACACCGTAACTGGGTGGCTATAAAGGTGGCATTGAGTGTTCGGAAAGTATTGGTTGAGACACATGGATCAAGAGTGGGATTTGTCCATCCATATGATAGATAGATATACTCTGGGCCCTCTCGGTGGAATGTCATCCAATTAGCTTGCAAGCATGTGACTAGCTCACAAGGGATCACATATCACGAGAACGAGAAAAGAGTACTTATCAGTAACGAGGTTGAACTAGGTATGCAGAGATACCGACGATCAAAACCTCGGATAAGTAAACTATCGTGAGACAAAGGGAAATTGGTATCGTATGTAAGTGGTTCATTCGATCTCAAAGTAATCGTAGAAATATGTGGGAGCCATATGAATTTCCAGATTCCTCTATTGGTTATTGTTCGGAGAAGTGTCTCGATCATGTCCGCATAATTCACGAACCGTAGGGAGACACACTTAAGGATTCGACGTTGTTGAGTAGTTATGGAATGATGAGTAAAGAGACCGAATGTTGTTCGGAGTCTCGGATGGGATCCGGGATATCACGAGGAGATCCGGAATGGTCCGGAGAATAAGATTCATATAAGGAAAGTCCTGTTTCGGGGTTGGAGAATGGTTCTGGTGTTTTCATCGGGAATGTTCTAGAAGGTTCCGGAATGTCCGGCACTCCAGAGGGGAAGGGTACATGAATGTGTCATAACAAGTTGGAATGGTTGCATCATGTACTAGGTGTCATCGCTGAGCAAAATAAAGGGATAAATCAAATCCTAGTTTGAAAAGTCAAACGCCAATTTGAAAAGTCAAACGGCTATTTTGTTTGGTGGAGGGAGAGTAGGAAACCTACTTGGGGAGGAGTTCCTCTCCCTCCACCGCCGGCCCACTTGGAGACCGAGTTGGGGAGGGACTCCCCTCCCCTTGGCGCGCCCCCTCCACCTATATAAGGAGGGGCAGGGCTGCCCCTCCAAGAAACAACACACACCCCGCAAACCCTAGCTCCTAGCCGCCGGCGCTGCCACCTCCTGCTGCCGCCGCCTAGGGCAAGCCGCCACCGCCTAGGGCAAACCCTAGCCGCCGGCCTTGCCTCCTCCTTGGTGCGTCTAAACCCTAGATCACCGAGGCCTCTCTCATAGTCCACCATACTCGCTCCGGCTTAAGGCGAAGCCCTGCGAGATTTCCCCTCTACTTCCGGTACCACGCCGTCATGCTGCCGGAATCACGAGGAGAGTGCTACAACCTCCGCTGCCTGCTGGAACAAGGGAGAGGAAGGTCTTCGTCGAGTACCGAACGTGTGACCGACTACGGAAGCGCTGCCGGAACGCAGCGCCGGAAGGATCGTCTACGCGATCTTGAGATCGGCAAGAGTACGACTACATCACCCACGAGAATCCGCTCTCGTTAAACACTTTGGAATCTTCGAGGGTGAGTTATTCCATCGACTCGTTGCTACAATCTAGTAGATAGATCTTGGCTTGTTTGTTTGTATGCGGTAGAAATTTTTTGTTTTCCATGCTACGAACCCCTACAGTGGTATCAGAGCCGTGTCTTATATGTAGATCTGTTGCACGAGTAGAACACAATGGTCATTGTGGGCAGTGGTGTTTTTATTATCATTTGCTTCTTGTGTACTTTGCATCTTGCGGTATGATGGGATGAAGCGGCCCGGGCTAACCTTACATGACTTCGTTCATGAGACTTGCTCCACGCTGGACATGCAACTTGTATTGCATAAGTGGCTTTGCGGGTGTCTGTCTCTCCCATTATAGTATAGATCCAATTTACAACAGGCACTTGATAGTTCAAACATCAACATTGTGGTTCTTGTTCGTAAGTTAGATCGACACTTTTTGAAAGCCCCAAACCACGTAAAATATGCAAATAAATTAGAGGCGTCTAACTTTGTTTTGCAGGGGTGTGCTGTGATGTGATATGGCCATGATTGTGATTATATTTGATGTATGCAATGTTCCTTATTGTAAGTTGGCAACCGGCAGGAGCCATATGGTTGTCTTTAATTTATGTTAAGACCCGTGTGCCTATTCAAAGTAGTTGTAATATTTGAAGCCGGTGGACGACAACCATGGAGCAGCTTCATTGACCTTGATGCAATGCCGGTGATGATGGAGATCATATTCGTGCTTGAAGATGGAGATCGGAAGCACAAAGAAGAAAGGCCATATCATATCACATATTATGAATTGCATGTGATGTTAATCCTTTATGCATCTTGTATTGCTTAGTTAACGACGGTAGCATTATAAGATGATCCCTCATGCACATGAATTTCAAGTTCTAAAGTGTTCACCCTTAGTAAGCACCGTTGCTAAAGCTTGTTGTTTCGAAGCACCACGTGATGATCGGGTGTGTTAGATTCCTCAAGTGTATACAACATGGGCAAGCCATATTTGCTCATGCGGAAGCTAAGGTTTGATCTTGACGAGCCTAGCATGTACATACATGGTCTCGGAACACGGATCACCGAACGGTAAAGCATGGATCATATAGTAGATATGATGAACATGTCGATTGTTCGCCATTGAAGCTACATCAACTCTCGTGATGATCGGTGTTGATGTGGTGGATTTGGTTCGTGTGATCACTAAAACAATGTGAGGGATATTGTTTTGAGTGGGAGTTCACCTAGATTAATTTAACTATTAATAAGAACTCAATTTGTCATAAACTTAGTCTAAACTATTGCAAATATGTTGTAGATCAATGGCGGCCCCTACCATCAATTTTAATGCGTTCCTAGAGAAAGAGAAGTTGAAAAACAATGGAAGCAACTTCGCGGATTGGTTCCGCAATTTGAGGATTGTCCTCAATGCTGGTAGTTTGACCTATGTGCTGGATGCACCGCTGGGTGACCCGCCTGCAGCTGATGCTACTGATGAAGTAAAGAACGTTTACCTCACTCGGAAGAATCAGTACTCCACAGTTCAGTGTGCTATCTTGTGTGGATTAGAATCAGAACTTCAGAAAAGGTTTGAGAATTCAGACCCACATGATATTGTCCGTGAACTCAAATTGATCTTTGAGACTCACGCGGCAGTTGAGAGCTATGAGGATTCTGAAAAGTTCTTTAACTGCAAGATGGAAGAGGACATCTCCGTCAGTGAGCATGTGCTTAAGATGTCTGAGCAAGCAAACAAACTTCAAAGCTTGGGTATAGTGATTCCTAATGCTTTGGGGATTTACCGTGTCCTCCAATCAGTACCACCAAGTTACAAGAACTTTGTGATGAACTACAATATGCAAAGCATGAACAAGCAGTTGCCAGAACTCTTCTCCATGTTAAAATCTGCAGAAGTGGAGATTAAGAAAGAGCACCAAGTGTTGATGGTCAATAAGACCACCAAATTCAAGAAAGGCAAGTCTAAGCAAAAGGGACACTTCAAGAAGGGTGGTAAGAAAGTTACCGCACCGACGAAGAAGACCAAGGCTGGACCCAAGCCTGATACAGAGTGCTTTTACTGCAAGGGAGAAGGTCACTAGAAGCGGAATTGCCCAAAGTACTTGGCAGATTTCAAGAACGGCAACATCAAGAAGAAAGGTATATCCGATATACATGTTATTGATGTGTATCTCACTAGTACTCGTAGTAGTGCCTGGGTATTTGATACTGGTTCGGTTGCTCATATTTGTAACTCGAAACAGGTGCTGCAGAATAAACGGAAGCTAGCGAAGAACGATGTGACTATGCGCGTGGGAAACGGATCAAAGGTTGATGTGATCGCGGTCGGCACGGTACCTCTTCATCTACCATCGGGATTAGTTTTATACTTAAATAGTTGTTATTTGGTGCCTGCGTTAAGCATGAACATTATATCGAGATCTTGTTTATTGCGAGACGGTTACTTGTTTAAGTCCGAGAATAATGGTTGTTCGATTTATATGAGTAATATGTTTTATGCACATGCACCTTTGATAGATGGCCTATTCTTATTGAATCTCGATAGTGGAAATACACATATTAATAACATTGAAGCTAAACGTTTGAAATCGAGCGATAACTCGACCTATATGTGGCACTGTAGTCTTGGTCACATTGGAGTGAAGCGTATGAATAAACTCCATTCCGATGGACTTCTTGAATCACTTGAAAGATGCGAAGCATGTCTGATGGGTAAAATGACTAAGACTCCATTTTCTGGTATGATGGAGCGAGCTACGGACTTATTGGAAATCATACATACCTATGTGTGTGGTCCAATGAGTGTAGCATCACGCGGTGGTTATCGTTATGTTCTTACCTTCACGGATGACTTGAGTAGATATGGGTATATCTATTTCATGAAACATAAGTCCGAAACTTTCGAGAAGTTTAAGGAATTTTAAAGTGAGGTTGAGAATCAACGTAACAAGAAGATTAAATTTCTACGTTCTGATCGTGGAGGTGAATATCTAAGTTACGAGTTTGGCGAGCATTTGAAGAAATGCGGAATACTTTCACAACTGACACCGCCGGGAACACCAAAGCGTAATGGTGTGTCCGAACGTCGTAATTGAACTCTCTTAGATATGGTTCGTTCTATGATGTCACTTACAGATTTACCGCTATCATTTTGGGGTTATGCATTAGAAACAGCCGCGTTCACTTTAAATAGGGCACCATCTAAATCCGTTGAAACGACACCGTATGAATTATGGTTTGGGAAGAAACCTAAATTGTCGTTCCTTAAAGTTTGGGGTTGCGAAGCCTATGTAAAGAAGTTATAGCCGGACAAGCTTGAACCCAAAGCGGAAAAATGCGTCTTCATAGGATACCCGAAGGAAACTATTGGGTATACCTTCTATCATAGATCCGAAGGCAAAATCTTCGTTGCCAAGAATGGATCCTTTCTAGAGAAGGAATTTCTCTCGAAAGAAGTGACTGGAAGGAAAGTAGAACTCGACGAGGTTGTCGAACCTTCTCTCGAACTTGCGAGTAGCGCAGCACCGAAAGAAGTTCCTGTGGTGCCTGCACCAATAAGAGAGGAAGCTAATGATGATGATCATGAAACTTCGGTTGTAGTTGCTACAGAACCTCGCAGGTCAACGAGAACTCGTACCACTCCTGATTGGTATGATCCCGTTATGAGTGTCATGTTGGTGGACAATACCGATGACCCTGCGACATATGAGGAAGCGATGATGAGCCCAAATTCCAATAAATGGCAAGAAGCCATGAAATCCGAGATTGGATCCATGTACGAAAACCAAGGATGGACTTTGGTGGACTTACCGGATGGCCGGAAGGCTGTCGAGAACAAATGGATTTTCAAGAAGAAAACAGATGCTGATGGTAATGGTAATGTTACTGTCTATAAAGCTCTACTTGTCTCAAAAGGGTTTCGACAAATTCAAGGAGTTGACTACAATGAGACTTTCTCCCCAGTAGCGAAGCTAAAGTCTGTGAGGATTATGTTAGCAATCGCTGCATATTATGATTATGAGATATGGCAGATGGATGTCAAAACAGCGTTCCTCAATGGAGACATTGATGAAGAGTTGTATATGATGCAACCCAAAGGTTTTGTCGATCCTAAAGATGCTAACAAGGTATGCAAACTTCAACGGTCCATATATGGATTGAAGCAAGCATCCCGTAGTTGGAATCAACGTTTTGATAAGGTGATCAAAAGTTTTGGTTTTATACAAACTTATGGAGAAGCTTGTATTTACAAGAAAGTGAGTGGGATCTCTGTAGCATTCTTAATACTATATGTAGATGACATATTGTTGATTGGGAATGATGTAGACCTTCTTAATAGTGTCAAGGAATATTTGAATAATAGTTTTTCAATGAAAGATCTTGGCGAAGCAGCTTACATATTAGGCATAAAGATTTATAGAGATAGATCGAGACGCCTAATATCATTGTCACAAAGTACATATTTGGACAAAGTTCTAAAGAGATTTGGAATGGAAGATAGCAAGAAAGGGTTCTTGCCCATGTTGCCCAATACGACCTTGAGTAAAACTCAAAGTCCGACAACGGCAGAAGATAGAGAAAGGATGAGTAAGACTCCCTATGCCTCAGCCATAGGATCTCTAATGTATGCCATGCTATGTACTAGACCCGACATTGCATATGCTGTTAGTTTGACTAGCAGATATCAAAGTGATCCAGGAGTGGATCATTGGAAAGCGGTCAAAAACATCCTTAAGTACTTGAGAAGAACTAAGGATATGGTTCTTTCTTATGGAGGTGATGAACAGCTCGTTGTTAATGGTTACACCGATGCTAGTTGGAACACCGATCCGGATGATTCTAAATCACAATCTGGATACGTATTTACTTTGAATGGTGCAACAGTTAGCTGGAGGAGTGCAAAGCAAAGCATTGCGGCGAGATCTTCAACTGAATCGGAATACATGGCTGCTTCGGAGGCTTCACAAGAAGCGATATGGATGAAAGAGTTCATTACAGAGCTCGGTGTGGTTCCTAGTGCGCTATACCCAATGTCTATCTACTGTGATAACATGGGAGCCATAGCCAATGCGCAAGAACCAAGGTCACACAAGAAGCTGAAGCACATCAAGCTACGTTTTCACGCTATTCGAGAACATGTCCAAGATGGGGACATAAAGATTTGCAAAGTACACGCAGATCTGAATGTGGCGGATCCGTTGACAAAACCTCTCCCGAGGGCAAAACATGACCAACACCAAACTGCCATGGGTGTTCGGTATATTACCATGTAATCTAGATTAGTTGACTCTAGTGCAAGTGGGAGACTGTTGGAGATATGCCCTAGAGGCAATAATAAATGTAGTTATTATTATATCTTTGTGTTTATGATAAATGTTTACATTCATGCTATAATAGTATTAACAAGGAAACATTAATACTTGTGTGATTTGTAAACTTAAATTGAAGTCCCTAGTAAAGCCTCTTCATAATACTAGCTTGTTGGTTAATAAATGATTGTGGTTTCCCTATCATGAACATTGAGATGTTATTAACAACAATATCATATCGTTAGGAGAATGATATGATGGACATACTCCTATAGATAAGCGTAGCATAAAGATCAAGTCATTTTAATAGTTCAATTGCTATATGCTTTCTGATACATAGTAACCTAATTCCTTCGACCATGAGATCATGCATATCACCTTCACCGGAAGGATGCTTTGATGACATCAAAACACCACACCGTAACTGGGTGGCTATAAAGGTGGCATTGAGTGTTCGGAAAGTATTGGTTGAGACACATGAATCAAGAGTGGGATTTGTCAATCCATATGACGGATAGATATACTCTGGGCCCAGCTTGCAAGCATGTGACTAGCTCACAAGGGATCACATATCACGGGAACGAGAAAAGAGTACTTATCAGTAACGAGGTTGAACTAGGTATGCAGAGATACCGACGATCAAAACCTCGGATAAGTAAACTATCGTGAGACAAAGGGAAATTGGTATCGTATGTAAGTGGTTCATTCGATCGCAAAGTAATCGTAGAAATATGTGGGAGCCATATGAATTTCCAGATTCCTCTATTGGTTATTGTTCGGAGAAGTGTCTCGATCATGTCCGCATAATTCACGAACCGTAGGGAGACACACTTAAGGATTTGACGTTGTTGAGTAGTTATGGAATGATGAGTAAAGAGACTGAATTTTGTTCGGAGTCTCGGATGGGATCCGGGATATCACGAGGAGATCCGGAATGGTCCGGAGAATAAGATTCATATAAGGAAAGTCATGTTTCGGGGTTGGAGAATGGTTCCGGTGTTTTCATCGGGAATGTTCTAGAAGGTTCCGGAATGTCCGGCACTCCGGAGGGAAAGGGTACATGAATGTGTCATAACAAGTTGGAATGGTTGCATCATGTACTAGGTGTCATCACTGAGCAAAGTAAAGGGATAAATCAAATCCTAGTTTGAAAAGTCAAACGCCAATTTGAAAAGTCAAACGGCTATTTTGTTTGGTGGAGGGAGAGTAGGAAACCTACTTGGGGAGGAGTTCCTCTCCCTCCACCGCCGGCGCACTTGGAGACCGAGTTGGGGAGGGACTCCCCTCCCCTTGGCGCGCCCCCTCCACCTATATAAGGAGGGGCAGGGCTGCCCCTCCAAGAAACAACACACACCCCGCAAACCCTAGCTCCTAGCCGCCGGCGCCGCCACCTCCTGCTGCCGCCGCCGCCTAGAGCAAGCCGCCGCCTAGGGCAAACCCTAGCCGCCGGCCTTGCCTCCTCCTTGGTGCGTCTAAACCCTAGATCACCGAGGCTTCTCTCATAGTCCACCATACTCGCTCCGGCTTAAGGCGAAGCCCTGCGAGATCTCCCCTCTACTTCCGGTACCACGCCGTCGTGCTGCCGGAATCACGAGGAGAGTGCTACAACCTCTGCTGCCTGCTGGAACAAGGGAGGGGAAGGTCTTCGTCGAGTACCGAATGTGTGACCGACTATGGATGCCGGAACGCAGCGCCGGAAGGATCGTCTACGCGATCTTGAGATCGGCAAGAGTACGACTACATCACCCACGAGAATCCGCTCTCGTTAAACACTTTGGAATCTTCGAGGGTGAGTTATTCCATCGACTCGTTGCTACAATCTAGTAGATAGATCTTGGCTTGTTTGTTTGTATGCGGTAGAAATTTTTTGTTTTCCATGCTACGAACCCCTACATTTTGCAGGGCTTCGCCTAAGCCGGAGCAGAGTATGGAGGAGAGAGGGGTGGTGCCGGCAGCTAGGGTTGAGGTGAGGTGCTAGGGGGCTCCCTCACCCCTCCTTATATGGGTGGAGGGGGAGGCCAGGGTTCCCACCCCTGGCTGAGTCCTTCCCCAACTCCTCTAGCCGACGGCCAAGGAAGGGAGAGGGAAAAACTTGTCCCTCAAGTTTTCCTTCTCCTTTCCAAACTAGGATTTGACTTTTTCAAACAAGGGTTTGACCCATCCTAATCCTTAACCGAGTTGTCCTAGGGCACGATGTGGCCATCCCCTTTAGGGCATGATGCATCCCAAGTGCCCCCCTCTGGGGTGGTGGACCTTCCAAAACATTCTAGAGGCTTCCGGTCAAAACACCGAACATATTTCCGAACCCCGAAAATTGACTTTCCTTAGATGAATCTTATTCTCCAGACCATTCCGGATCTTCTCGTGATGTCCTCAATCCAATCCGAGACTCCGAACAACATTCGGTATCTAACTCACATTCCATATCTATTCAAACAACATCGAATCCTTAAGTGTGTCTCCCTACTGTTCGTGAACTATGTAGACTTGATTGAGACACCTCTCTGATCAATAACCAATAGAGGGATCTGCAAATCCATACGGCTCCCACATATTTCTACGATGACTTCGTGATCGAATGAACCATTTACATACGATGCCGATTCCCTTTGTCGTGTGATACTTTACTTATCCAAGGTTTGATCGCCGGTATCTCTATACCTAGTTTAACCTCGTTACCGATAAATACTATTTACTCATTCCGTGATATGACATCCCTTGTAACCTAGTTGCATGCTTGCAAGACTATTAGATGACATTCCATCGAGAGGGCCCAGAGTATATCTATCTGACATGTGGATGGACAAATCCCACTCTAGAACCATGTGCTTCAACACATACTTTCAGAATACCTAATGCCACCTTTATAACCATCCAGTTACGGAAGTGGTGTTTGATGTCATCAAAGTATCCATCTGGTGATGGTGATTAACATGATATCATGGTCAAAGGATTAGGTTACTATGTATTTGAAAGCATTTAGCAAACAAATCTCTAAATGACTTGATCTTATGCTATGCTAACTATAGGAGTGTGTCCATCACATCATTATCCTAATGACATGATCTTGTTATTAATAACATCTAATGTGCATGATCAGGAAACCATGATCATATATTAATCAACAAGCTAGTTTAACCAGAGGATTACTAGGGACTATTTTATGTTTACAAACACACAAGTATTAATGTTTCCGGTTAATACAATTATAGCATGAGATACAAACATTCATCATAAACACAAAGATATAATAATAACCATTTTATTATTGCCTCTTGGGCATATCTCCAACATATGTCCGTCTCCCTCCCGATGTCACCGCTTTACACTCTCGCGATGGGGCGTTAATGGTGACGTTACGTCGGCTATCAGCGACGGCGGCTTCCTGCGCGGACAGCGTTTCCCGCCATCGTGTCCCTTGCGTGCCTCGCTTCCCGCGGAGAGAAAACTTTCCGCGCATCCCAGGTCGTTTCCCGCCTCCGCCGTGGTATATAAAAGACGTCCGCCGGCGCGGCGAAGGCAACAAGCCTCGAAGCAAGAAAAACCAGAAGCCGAACAAGCTTCAGCCACCAGAAGCCATGCCTCGTCGCAAGATCGCCACATGGTCCAAGATCCGGGACATGTGATGCACCCACTATCCGGATGTGGAGGTCGACGAGGTCCACCGTGAGGCCATGTTGTTGGCCTGGTGCATGGGCGGGGCATAGGTGCCGGACTTTGAGAAGGAAGGCAATATCACCGAGTTGGCGCTGCAGAGGGTGGTGGAGGCGGCGGCAACGGTGGCCTCTTAATGGGTGGTGACCGATATACACCACGTCACCGTGAAGGAGGCGGTGGACTTGGAGGCCACATCAGCGGCTCTTCGCGATATCCGCCACGAGGCGGCCATGACCACCCTAGAGGAGGTGGCCAAGGAGTCCGACAAGGCCGCCATCCAAGATCTCCGCCACGCCGCCAAAGCACGCATCAACGTGGAAGAGGCGCGGCGCGAGCACGTCGCTGACTCGGTGGCGGAGGAGCGTGTGGCTATGGCCGCTGACGCGGCGGTCGCGTGGGATCTTCGACACCGACAACACGAAGGTGGCGGAGGACAACGACAAGGAGGGGGAGGAGGTGGACCAGCTGGAGGCACCGATCTCCGTCCACGTGCAGATAGCGCAGGTGCTGGGCTTCGGCCCCAATGGTGCTCTGGTCCCGGCTCCTTCTCTGACGGAGGTGCTCGCCGCCTAGGAGGCGAGTAGCCACTGGGACGTCGAGATGGAGAAGGCCCTGGCGAACTGGGTGGCGGAGGACCGGAGGAAGGCGGTGGGCAAGGCTGTGGCTCGCGACAATGCACGCGAACGCATCCAGCAGCGGGCCATCTCTAGGGCGGCGATCGATGGGGCCGGCGACAGCGGAAATGGTGGTGTGTATCCTCCACGCCATCCTCCTCCAGCAGTAAACATAGCTGTAGCTGTAGCAGTCCCCCCTATTTTGTTTAAAACGGCCTTTTGTAACTACTAGGGATTAATCTAATGAAAAGCTATCGTTAAGCACTAATGTTTCACTTACATATGGGCCCCGAGGCGCCAATGGGCAGGACACCCGCGCTGTCCACGCGTGTCCGAGCCAACGCAACCGAGTCGCAGATTAGATGCATGGATTGGTCGAGCCGAACGCGTTTGTCCGGATGGGTCGGCCCACTGGGGCGTGATGATGCTCGACGCGACACTTCGTTGGTAACCCCAAGCGTAGGGTGTGAAGAGCAAGCAGCAAGTTTTCCCTCAGTTGAGACCGAGGTTATCAAACCAGAAGGAGGAAGGAAACATCACACAGGTGTTGCAAGCAACGCGGAGACCTGCACAACACAAACTCAAGACTTTGTCCCAACGAATCAGTGAGGTTGTCAAGCTCACCGGTTTGCTGTAACAAAGGATTAAACGTATGGTGTGGAAGATAATGGTTTGCAGCAAGTAAACAGGTAACAGTGAAAGATGTATCAATGGTTAAGATTGGACCGGGGTCCATAGTTCACTAGAGGTGCTCTCCTTAGATAAACAACATGGCATGAAGGGTAAACAAATTACAGCAGGGCAACTGACAGGAACTGAGCAAGGCATAACAATGCAATTACTAGTAATAAAGATCATATGAGATTCGATTGGGCAATACAACAAGATACACAGACCGCCATCCAACTACATCTATGACTAGAAGTCCACCTTCAGGTTATCATCCGAACCCCCTCCAGTATTAAGTTGCAAGCAACAGACAACTGCTTTAAGCAAAGTGTGTAAGGTAAACAGTCCACATGTTCCATGAACAAGAGACCGTTGTTTTCTCCCTAGTGGCAACAACACATCTACAACCGAAGAGATTATTGTCACTTCCCTTGGAAACTAGAGGCATGAACCCACTATCGAGCATAAATACCCCCTCTTGGAGTCACTAGCAACTACTTGGCCAAGATAGCTACTAAATGGAGAGCATGCAAGATCAAAAACAACACAGACATGATAGAATCATAAATACAAAACCATTAATCAAACCAACATTATAATCCCAATATCCATCGGATCCCCACAAACATAACATGCATGATTACAAATAGATTAGATCTTGATCATGAACGGGTCTCACAAGATCTATACATGAAAGCACAAAGGAGGAGATACAACCATCTAGCTACTACATGAACCCATAGTCCAAGGTGGAACTACTCACGCATCATACCGGAGAAAAGGCCTTCAGGATGATCTCCCCTCCAGCAGGGTGCCGGGAAGAACTTCAGATCCCCCCGATCTAGGGACGATGGTGGCGGCGGCTACAGACGATTTCGTGGATATTTGATCGGGTACTCAGGGTTTCTGCATCGGGGGCTTCTTATAGGCGAAGGGAGAGACCGAGGCGGCGGCCAGGGCGATCAAACCCTAGCCAGGTGCGGGGTGGGGCCCACCCGCGCCTGGTGTGGGTCTGGCCCTCCTGGCTGGCCCCTCTGGCTCTCCTCTGGACTTCTTGTTCCCCACGGAAAGTAGTTGACTTTGACGTTTGTCCCGTCCAATTTCGAGAAAATTTCTTTACTAACTTTTTCTGAAACCAAAAACAGCAGAAAACAGGCATCTGGCACTGTTGCAACTTGTTAGTAGGTTAGTACCAGAAAACATGTAAAAAGCACCTCAAAGTGTGTACAAGTAAAGAAAAGTAGATACTAAACAAGCATGGAGCATAAAAAATTATAGAAACGTTTCCAGCGTATCAGGGCACCGTGCATTACCCACGCGTTCGCACGGACAAGTTCGGACACGCTTGGCTAAGGGCATCTCCACCTGGCCGACCCATCCGGTCGACCCAAAGGTTCGTTTATGTCTGTTCGGGTCGGGCCGCAGTCGATTTGGGGAGGGGTTCCGGCATGTCCGGCCGACCGCGCCCAACGGCCCGACCCATCTGTCTGTCTCCCTCCCACTGTCACTAGTTGACACTCTCGCGAATAGACGTTAATGGTGTCGCGACGTCGGCTATCAGCGCCGACGGCTTCCCGCGCAGCTGGCGTTTCCCGTCATTGTTTATCACGTGTGCCTCGCTTCCCGCGGCGATAAATCTTCCCGTGCATCCCAGGCCGTTTCCCGCCCCCGCCGGCGTGGCCAAGACAACAAGCCCCAAAGCAAGAGAAAACCAGCAGGCGAAAAATCTCCAGCCACCAGCAGCCATGCCTCACCACAAGATCGCCGTATGGTCCAAGATCCGGGATATGTGCCACACCTTCTACCCGGATGTGGAGGTCGACGAGGTCCACCTCGAGGCCACGTTGCTGGCCTGACGCATGGGCGAGGTGCATGTGTTGGCCTTCAACAAGGAAGGCGATATCGCCGAGTTGGCGCTGCAGCGGGTGGTGGAGGCGGCAACGGTGGCCGCCCAATGGGCGGTCACCGACATACACCACGTCGCCACAAAGGAGTCGGTGGCCTTGGAGTGATGCGTCTCTTCGCAAGATCCACCAGGAGGCGGCCATGACCATGCTGGAGGAGGTGGCCAAGGAGGCCTTGATGCATGCACCAACTGTTGATGTGGAGCACTTCGTTGGAACCCCAAGATCAAGGTGTGATGGAGCACAACAGCAAGTTTCCCTCAGTAGAGACTGAGGTTATCGAACCAGAAGGAGGAAGGAAATGTCACACAGTTGTTGCTGGCAACATGGAGACCTGCACAACACAAACTCAAGACTTTGTCCCAACGAATCAGTGAGGTTGTCAAGCTCACTGGTTTGCTGTAACAAATGATTAAACATATGGTGTGGAGGCTAATGGTTTGCAGCAAGTAAACAAGTAACAGTGGAAGATGTATCAATGGTAAAGATTGGACCGGGGTCCATAGTTCACTAGAGGTGCTCTCCTTAGATAAACAACATGGCATGAAGGGTAAACAAATTACAGCGGGGCAATTGACAGGAACTGAGCAAGGCATAACAATGCAATTACTAGCTAGAAAGATCCTATGAAGTTGATTGGGCAATACAACATTATACATAGACCGTAATCCAATTGCATCTATGACTAGAAGTCCACCTTCAGGTTAACATCCAAACCCCCTCCAGTATTAAGTTGCAAGCAACAGACAACTGCTTTAAGCAAAGTGTGTAAGGTAAACAATCCACATGTTCCATGAACAAGGGACCGTTGTTTTATCCCTAGTAGCAACAACACATATACAACCGAAGAGATTTCTGTTAGTTCCCTTGGAAACTAGAGGAATGAACCCACTATCGAGCATAAATACCCCCTCTTGGAGTCACTAGCAACTACTTGGCCAAGATAACTACTAGAAACAGAGAGCATGCAAGATCACAAACAACACAGACATGATAGAATCATAAAGATAGAACCATTAATCAAAACAACATAATAATCTCAATATCCATCGGATCCCTGCAAACACAACATGCATGATTACAAATAGATTAGATCTTGATCATGAATGGAGCTCACAAGATCTATACATGAAAGCACAAAGGAGGAGATACAACCATCTAGCTACTACATGGACCCATAGTCCAAGGTGGAACTACTCACGAATCATACCGGAGAGAAGGCCTCCGGGATGATCTCCCCTCCAGCAGGGTGCCGGGAAGAGCTTTAGATCCCCCCGATCTAGGGACGATGGTGGCGGCGGCTACAGACGGTTTCGTGGATTTCTGATCGGGTCCTGAGAGTTTCTGTATTGGGGGATTCTTATAGGCGAAGGGGGGAGTCCGGGAGGCGACCAGGGTAGGCAAACCCTACCCAGGCGCGGGTCCACCTGACCCCGCGCCTGGGGGGTTTGGCCTCCCTGGCCCGCTTCTCTGTCTCCCCTCTAGACTCCTTGTTCCCCATGGAAAGTTATTGACTTTGACGTTCGTCCCGTCCAATTCCGAGAATATTTCTTTACTAATTTTTTTGAAACCAAAAACAGCAGAAAACAGGCATCTCGCACTGTTGCAACTTGTTAATAGGTTAGTACCAGAAAACATGTAAAAAGCACCTCAAAGTGTGGACAAGTAAAGCAAATTAGATATAAATCAGGCATGGAACATCAAAAACTATAGATACGTTTCCAACGTATCAGCATCCCCAAGCTTAACTTCTGCTCGTCCTCGAGTAGGTAAGTGATAAAAGAATAATTTTTGAGGTGAACATGCACCCTCACAATAAATATCCAACCATTTGCAAGCATTGAAAGCTGGGATCAAAGAGCTCTAAACATGTGCATGAAAAATGGAGTTCTAACAATAGAACATAGTAACTATGCATGCAACATGGCAAGCTACAAACAAACATCATGAATAGTATGCATTGAAAAACATTTGTTTGTTTCACATGCAGAAAACATAGCATAGTGGCAATCAGCTTTTCCCTCATAGAATAGCAATATAAATGCATAGGACACCTGCAAAGTTCACAAGGTTGACTAGAAACAGATAGCATATGAAAAAGTAATAACACAATATGCGTCAATTAATAAGCTTTGGAACATTCCACATAGAATGACAACTATGCTCTCTTAATGGCGCCTAAAGGTAGAAGGTGGAGACTCAAATAATGGTGGAAGAAAGGCCTTTTGTAAAGGAAGCAGTGATTACAAGTTTCAAAAAGAGCTTCCAAAAATTATGGTACTTATTAGCTTTCAGCTCTCACTGCCCCTATCATAAGCATCTTGAAGTGGTTAAGGTTAAAGTGGCAAAGCTGGAGTATATGCTTGACAAAGTATAAGTTGGCAATCTCAAGTCCCTTGACTATGAGGGCTACACCTCATGGATACTCAACTTAGGGCCCAGGTAAGTTCTTGTCACTGTAAGTATTTGCATATCATTGAGAACCGCCAACGGGGTACCCCTTGCACTTGGTACAGGAGCTTTCCCATAACCAAAATCACAAGGCAAGCAGAAAATGAGCATCTTAGCAATCTTTTTATTTACCATACGCATATATTTTTATTGAGAATGCTTCATAGATAGCTCACTACGGTGATGCTGCAAGTTTCCACCATGATTAGGCATGGCTTAGGCTAGCGGCCCACGAGTTTCTCTAACACAGAATACAAACTCCATGGACTTACAAGTTCCCACTTCATTTCACACCAGTAACATCCATATACAAAAGAGCATGATATCAATAGAGTACAAAAAGTACAAGTGCAATGTTGAAAACTTTCCCCGTGACAGCACGATTCTGCTAATCCCAACTTATAAGTGCAAGAATATACAACAAAGTTGCCTCAATGGTTCAAGTTTATTAGGGGCAAAGAATAAAATGTGCCATCAAGTTCATGAGGGTTTTAATCATTAAGTTTTCACATAACAAAATAGTTTTTAATTGGAAGATAGTTGAAAACCAGAATATACTTGGAATGGTGTAACACACCATGCATAGGAGTTTATAGTGGACACTTTGGAATAACTTGGTTTCTTGGGAGTTGGAAGCATGAGTAGAACTTACTCATACAAGTGGAGGCTAGCAAAAGACTGGGAGCAACCAACTAAGAGAGCAATAATGGCCATAATTATGCAATGCAACAAAGCAAACTAATCAAAGCAAAGAGTGGTACTACAAGTCAAGGACTAAATGATCATAGAGGCTAATGGTGACTTGTCCTAGTCATAACATGGTGTAAGCATGTGCCAAGTCAACCCAAGCAAAACATCAAAGGAGAATACCACAATACTATGCTTTTGCATGCTAAAACAACACATAATTTCTTCAAGGCACACTAAGCAATCCCAATTGTTTGGAACAAGACATGCTACAACAATAATCACTAAGCATAATGCAAAAACAACACCTAGCATGTCATGCTAAAGTCTAAGTCACAGTCAATGCAAGCTCCTCTTGCACTTCAAGCAAGAACTTACTGCTCCTTTCCAAACACCAAGCAAACTTATTTGCAAAAAAACACAGCGAGAGCGGGGGTCCAAACTACTAAAGCAAACTAAACAAACTAATCAAAGAAAACGAAAACTAAGACGCTCCAAGAACAACACAACTGTGTATGAAACAATAAAAGTGAAGTGTCTAGACAGACCTGAGCTTTTTATTGATGAAGAAGGGGATGCCTTGGGCATCCCCAAGCTTTGACGCTTGTACCTCTTGGATATTTCTTGGGGTGACACCATGGTGGCATACCCAAGCTTGAACTTTTGTCCATTCTTCATCTCATTGCATCATTCTCTCTCTACACCTGAAATTTTTCCTTCATACAAAACTTCACACAATTTTCATTAGCAACATTAGCTTATTCAAAAGGTATTAGACCACGGTCAAAGCTTTGTAACAGCAAGGCTTTTCACTAAAAACACAAGCTACTGTAGTAACTCCTCCAAAGAAACTCAATTTACCTGAAGAGAGCTCAAAAAGGAATCAGTAAGAAGCAAATGCAAATAATGGCAGAAATGTGTCAAAACAGACCAGCAGGTAGAAATGAATTTTTTCGAACATCTTATGTTTCTCAAATCAAAAAGTGTTGAGCTAACTAAAGTTAGCCAACATACTGGGGGATTTATTCGTAAATTTTTAGCTCAATCCGAGTTACAGATCCTCCTCACGATGTTTTTTGGTGGAGGACAGAAATCTGTTTCGGGACAGCAACTCCCCAAATCTTAGTTCCCTCTCATTAGAGGTCATTCTTGGCACAAAAAGCAAACAAAAAAGATAAGGATAGGTCATTACAGTAGTAATAACTTCCAAGACTCAAGAAAACTCTTGGGTTATCTCCCAACAAGTACTTTTCTTTAACGCCTTTAAGTTAGGCACAAGAAGCAAGAAGAATCAAGTATTTTCAAATGAAGAAGAATTAACATTCATACTTTCAAAATCTTCAACTATGAAAGATATCTCATCCAAATGGGTTTTGGAGGATCCTTTCTCATCTCTCTTTGGTCTACTACCCTCATCAAAAAGATTTTCAGGGGCAATCCAATCAATGTTATTTTCAAAAGCTTCATGCATTCCAACAAGCTTATAGGGTATGGTATATTGAATTCCTCTCTAGGCTTAGTTTTATAAGAAATACCCACAACATATACACTTGAACCTAGCATTTTGAAATGTTCAAAAACCTTTTTGGCCTCCCTAGCAACATCATGGAATTATTTTTATAAAGTTTCAAGGATGAATTCCCTTTTTCAACATTCTTCTCTTCTTTTAGTTTTAGGAATAAGAATTGTATGAAGGGGTTAAGGCTAACAAACCTAGCCTCCAACATATGAACTAAAGAAGCTGCAACAATCTCATAATTAGGAACAAGTTAAGCTATAGATTTATCCTCAATATCCTCATGCTTGCTAACATAGTTAAAGAATTCTTCAATATTATCTTTCCCAATTATGGAGCCACTACCTATTGCAAGATCTTTTAGAGCGAACTTGGGGAGCAACATGGTGATCTAGAGCAAGGTGGCAACTAGAGCAGGAACTATTTTTTTTGTGTTTTTGAATAAAGCAAGCAAACCAAGCTAGACTGATTTTTTGGGGTTTTTTGAAAAGAGGCAAACAAAACAAAGAAAACTAAAAACAAAGTAAAGAGAAAGGAAGTGAAGGACTCCCCTAGTGAAGACGTCCTTGGCCTCCCCGGCAACGGCGCCAGAAATATTTGATGCGTGCACCAACTGTTGATGTGGAGAACTTCGTTGGAACCCCAAGATCAAGGTGTGATGGAGCACAGCAGCAAGTTTCCCTCAGTAGAGACCGAGGTTATGGAACTAGAAGGAGGAAGGAAACATCACACAGGTGTTGCTGGCAACGTGGAGACCTGCACAACACAAACTCAAGACTTGTGTTGGAGATATGCCCTAGAGGCAATAATAAAAGTGGTTATTATTATATCTTTGTGTTTATGATAAATGTTTACATTCATGCTATAATAGTATTAACAGGAAACATTAATACTTGTGTGATTTGTAAAAACAATAGAGTCCCTGGTAAAGCCTCTTTATAATACTAGCTTGTTGGTTAATAGATGATCGTGGTTTACCGATCATGAGCATTGAGATGTTGTTAACAACAAGATAATATAGGAGAATGGTACGATGGACATACTCCTATAGATAAGCGTAACATTAAGATCAAGTCATTTCCATAGTTCATTTGCTATAAGCTTTCTGATACATAGTAACCTAATTCCTTCGACCATGAGATCACACTAATCACCATCACCGGAAGGATGCTTTGATGACATCAAACACCACACCGTAACTGGGTGGCTATAAAGGTGGTATTGAGTGTTCGGAAAGTATGTGTTGAGGCACATGGATCAAGAGTGGGATTTGTCCATCCATATGATGGATAGATATACTCTGGGACCTCTCAGTGGAATGTCATCCAATTGGCTTGCAAGCATGTGACTGGCTCACAAGGGATCACATATCACGGGAACGAGAAAAGAGTACTTATCGGTAACAAGGTTGAACTAGGTATGCAGAGATACCGACGATCAAAACCTCGGATAAGTAAACTATCGTGAGACAAAAGGAAATTGGTATCGTATGTAAGTGGTTCATTCGATCACAAAGTAATTGTAGAAATATGTGGGAGCCATATGAATTTCCAGATTCCTCTATTGGTTATTGATCAAAGAAATGTCTCGGTCATGTCCGCATAATTCACGAACCGTAGGGAGGCACACTTAAGGATTCGATGTTGTTTAGTAGATATGGAATGTTAGAAGGGATACCAAATGTTGTTCGGAGTCTCGGATGGGATCCGGGATATCACGAGGAGGTCCGAAATGGTCCAGAGAATAAGATTCATATAAGGAAATTCCGATTCCGGAGTTCGGGAATGTTTTCGATGTTTTCATCAGAGAGGTTCTAGAAGGGTCTAGAAGGTTCACCGGACCGGAAGGGAATGGACCATGAATGTGTCATGGGTAAGTGTCATGGTCACTTGGTTTGGGCATTTGCAAGAGAGAATTAAAGCTCTAAATTGAAAGTCAAACGGAAAGTTTGAAAAGTCAAACTGGAACAATGGTTTCCTAGTGGAAGAAGGAAAGAGTCCTTCTCTCAATCCAACTTGGGTTTGAGTTTGGATTCAAACCCACCCCTCCCAAGGTTGCCCCCTCTCATAAATAGAAGGGGAGGGCTACCCCAAACAACCAAGCCCTATCCCTCCCCACACCCGTGCGCCGCCGCCGTCGCCAAGCCGCCGCCAGCCGCCGTGCCACCGACACCTCCTACTCCTCCCGGCCTTCTAAACCCTAGATCGTCGGGAAACCCTAGATCCACCATAACTCGCACCGGCTTAGGCAAAGCCCTGCGGGATCTTTCCAATACTTCCGACACCACGCCGTCGTGCTGCCGGAATCGCGAGGGGAGAAGTACAACCTCCGTTGCCTGCTGGAACAAGGGAGAGGAAGGTCTTCATAGAGTACCGAACGTGTGACCGACTGCAGAAGCGCTGCTGGAATGCAGCACCGGAAGGATCGTCTACGCGATCTTGAGATCGGCAAGTGTACGACTACATCACCCACGAGAATCTTCTCTCGTTAACCACTTTGGAATCTTCGAGGGTGAGTGCTTCTATCGACTCGTTGCTACAATCTAGTAGATAGATCTTGGCTTGTTTGTGTGCATGCGGTAGAATTTTTTTGTTTTCCATGCTACGAACCCCTACAGTGG
The DNA here is from genome assembly GCA_916181665.1 of Avena sativa. Taxonomy (NCBI): domain Eukaryota; kingdom Viridiplantae; phylum Streptophyta; class Magnoliopsida; order Poales; family Poaceae; genus Avena; species Avena sativa. Next base: position 141,019,398 of record OV702285.1, on the reverse strand, counting down.
TATCAGAGCCATGTCTATATTAGATCAGTTGCACGAGTAGAACACAATGGTCATTATGGGCGGTGGTGCTTTTATTATCAATTGCTTTTTGTGTACTTTGCATCTTGCGGTATGATGGGATGAAGCGGCCCGGGCTAACCTTACATGACATCGTTTATGAGACTTGATCCACGCTCAATATGCAACTTGTATTGCATAAGTGGCTTCGCGGGTGTCTGTCTCTCCCATCATAGTATAGATTCAATTTACAACGGAAACTTGATAGTTAAAACATCAATGTTGTTGTTCTTGTTCGTAAGTTAGAATGACACTTATTGAAAGCCCCAAACCATGTAAAATATTCAAAGAAAATTAGAGGCGTCTAACTTTGTTTTGCAGGGGTGTGTTGTGATGTGATATGGCCATGATTGTGATTATATATGATGTATGCAATGTTCCTTATTGTAAGTCGGCAACCGGCATGATCCATATGGTTGTCTTTTAATTCCGTTAAGACCTGCGTGTCTATTCAAAGTAGTTGTAATAGTTGATGCTGGTGGACGACAACCATGAAGCGGCACCATTGACCTTGACACCATACCGGTGATGATGGAGATCATGTTCGTGCTTGAAGATGGAGATCGGAAGCACAAGAAGAAAGGCCATATCATATCACATATTATGAATTGCATGTGACGTTAATCCTTTTATGCATCTTGTATTGCTTAGTTCGCGACGGTAGAATTATAAGATGATCCCTAAAGCACAAAAATTTCAAGTTATAAAGTGTTCATCCTTAGTAAGCACCGTTGCTAAAGCTCGTTATTTTGAAGCACCACATGATGATCGGGTGTGTTAGATTCTGCGAGTGTATATAACGTGAGTAAGCCAAATTTGCTCATGCGGAAGCTAAGGTTTGATATTTACGAGCCTAGCATGTACAGACATGGTCTCGGAACACGGATCACCGAAAGGTAAAGCATGAGTCATATAGTAGATATGATGAACATGTTGATTGTTCGCCATTGAAGCTACATCAACTCTCGTGATGATCGGTTTTGATGTGGTGGATTTGGTTCGCGTGATCACTAAAGCAATGTGAGGGATATTGTTTTGAGTGGGAGTTCACCTAGATTAATTTAACTATTACTTAGAACTCAATTTGTCATAAACTTAGTCTAAACTATTGCAAATATGTTGTAGATCAATGGCGGCCCCTACCATCAATTTTAATGCGTTCCTAGAGAAAGAAAAGTTGAAAAACAATGGAAGCAACTTCGTGGATTGGTTCCGCAATTTGAGGATCGTCCTCAATGCTGGTAATTTGACCTATGTGCTGGATGCACCGCTGGGTGACCCACCTGCAGCTGATGCTACCGATGAGGTAAAGAATGTTTTCCTCGCTCGAAAGAATCAGTACTCCACAGTTCAGTGTGCTATATTGTATGGTTTGGAATCGGAGCTTCGGAAAAGGTTTGAGAACCATGACCCATATGATATTGTCCGTGAACTCAAAATGATATTTGAGGCTCACGCGACAGTTGAGAGTTATGAGGCTTCTAAAAAGTTCTTTAACTGTAAGATGGAAGAGGGCAGCTCTGTTAGTGAGCATGTGCTTAAGATGTCTAGGCACGCAAGCAAGCTTCAAAGCTTGGGTATAGTGATTCCTAATGATTTGGGGATTCACCGTGTCCTCCAATCACTACCACCAAGTTACAAGAACTTTGTGATGAACTACAATATGCAAAGCATGGACAAGTCATTGCCTGAACTCTTCTCCATGTTAAAGTCTGCGGAAGTGGAGATCAAGAAAGAGCACCAAGTGTTGTTGGTCAATAAGACCACCAAATTCAAGAAGCAAGGCAAGTCTAAGAAAAAGGGAAACTTCAAGAAGGGCAGTAAGAAAGTTACTGCATCAGCGAAGAAGACCAAGGCTGGGCCTAAGCCTGATACTGAGTGCTTTTACTGCAAGGGAGAAGGCCACTGGAAGCGGAATTGCCCTAAGTACTTGGCGGATTTGAAGAACGGCAACATCAAGAAGAAAGGTATATCCGATATACATGTTATTGATCTGTATCTCACTAGTACTCATAGTAGTGCCTGGGTATTTGATACTGGTTCGGTTGCTCATATATGTAACTCGAAACAGGTGCTGCAGAATAAACGGAAGCTAGCGAAGAACGAGGTGGCGATGCACGTTGGAAATGGATCAAGGTTGATGTGATCGAGGTCGGCACGCTACCTCTTCATCTACCATCGGGATTAGTTTTATACTTAAATAATTGTTATTTGGTGCCTGCGTTGAGCATGAACATTATATCTGGATCATGTTTATTGCGAGACGGTTACTTGTTTAAGTCTAAGAATAATGGTTGTTCGATTTATATGAGTAATATGTTTATGCACATGCACCTTTGATAGATGGTCTATTCTTATTGACTCTCGATTGTGGAAATACACACATTAATAACATTGAAGCTAAACGTTTGAAATTGAGTGATAACTCGACCTATATGTGGCACTGTCGTCTTGGTCATATTGGAGTGAAGCGTATGTAGAAACTCCATTCCGATGGACTTCTTGAATCACTTGATTTCGAATCACTTGAAAGATGCGAAGCATGTTTGATGGGTAAAATGACTAAGACTCCATTTTCTGGTATGATGGAGCGAGCTACGGACTTATTGGAAATCATACATACCGTTGTGTGTGGCCCAATGAGTGTAGCATCGTGCGGTGGTTATCGTTATGTTCTTACCTCCACGGATGACTTGTGTAGATATGGGTATATCTATTTCATGAAACATAAGTCCGAAACTTTCGAGAAGTTTAAGGAATTTCAAAGTGAGGTAGAGAATCAACGTAACAAGAAGATTAAATTTCTACGATCTGATCGTGGAGGTGAATATCTAAGTTACGAGTTTGGCGAGCATTTGAAAAAATGCGGAGTACTTTCACAATTGACACCGCCGGGAACACCACAACGTAATGGTGTGTCCGAACTCGTAATCGAACTCTCTTAGATATGGTTCGTTCTATGATGTCACTTACAGATTTACCGCTATCATTTTGGGGTTATGTATTAGAAACAACTGCATTCACTTTAAATAGGGCACCATCTAAATCCGTTGAAACAACACCGTATGAATTATGGTTTGGGAAGAAACCTAAATTGTCGTTCCTTAAAGTTTGGGGTTGCGAAGCTTATGTAAAGAAGTTACAGCCCGACAAGCTTGAACCCAAAGCAGAAAAATGCGTCTTCATAGGATACCCGAAGGAAACTATTGGGTATACCTTCTATCATAGATCCGAGGGCAAAATCTTCGTTGCCAAGAATGGATCCTTTCTAGAGAAGGAGTTTCTCTCGAAAGAAGTGACTGGAAGGAAAGTAGAACTCGACGAGGTTGTTGAACCTTCTCTTGAATTTGAGAGTAGCGCAGCACCGGAAGTAGTTCCCGTGGCGCCTACACCAATAAGAGAGGAAGCAAATGATGTTGATCTTGAAACTTCGGTTGAAGTAACTACGGAACCTCGCAGGTCAACAAGAACTCGTACCACTCCTGATTGGTATGATCCCGTTACGAGTGTCATGTTGGTAGACAACACGGATGACCCAGCGACATATGAGGAAGCGATGATGAGCCCAGATTCCAATAAATGGCAAGAAGCCATGAAATGCGAGATTGGATCCATGTACGAAAACCAAGTATGGACTTTGGTGGACTTACCGAATGGCCGGAAGGCTGTCGAGAACAAATGGATCTTCAAGAAGAAAACAGATGCAGATGGTAATGTTACTATATATAAAGCTCGACTTGTCGCAAAAGGGTTTCGACAAATTCAAAGAGTTGACTACGATGAGACTTTCTCACCGGTAGCAAAGCTAAAGTCTCTGAGGATTTTATTAGCAATCGCTGCATATTATGATTATGAGATATGGCAGATGGATGTCAAAACAGCGTTCCTCAATGGAGACATTGATGAAGAGTTGTATATGATGCAACCCAAAGGTTTTGTCGATCCTAAAGATGCTAACAAGGTATGCAAACTTCAACGGTCCATTTATGGATTGAAGCAAGCATCACGGAGTTGGAATCAACGTTTTGATAAGGTAATCAAAAGCTTTGGTTTTATACAAACTTATGGAGAAGCTTGTATTTACAAGAAAGTGAATGGGAGCTCTGTAGCATTCTTAATACTATATGTAGATGACATATTGTTGATTGGGAATGATGTAGACCTTCTTAATAGTGTCAAGGATTATTTGAATAATAGTTTTTCAATGAAAGATCTTGGCGAAGCAGCTTACATATTAGGCATAAAGATTTATAGAGATAGATCAAAACGCCTAATATCATTGTCACATAGTACATATTTGGACAAAGTTCTAAAGAGGTTTGGAATGGAAGATAGCAAGAAAGGGTTCTTGCCCATGTTTCCCAATATGACCTTGAGTAAAACTCAAAGTCCTGCAACGACAGAAGATAGAGAAAGGATGAGTAAGACTCCCTATGCCTCAGCCATAGGATCTCTTATGTATGCCATGCTATGTACTAGACCCGACATTGCATATGTTGTTAGTTTGACTAGCAGATATCAAAGTGATCCAGGAGTAGATCATTGGACATCGGTAAAAAACATCCTTAAGTACTTGAGAAGAACTAAGGATTTGGTTCTTTCTTATGGAGGTGATGAACATCTTGTTGTTAATGGTTACACCGATGCTAGTTGGAACACCGATCCGGATGATTCTAAATCTCAATATGGATACGTATTTACTTTGAATGGTGCAGTAGTTAGCTGGAGGAGTGCAAAGCAAAGCGTTGTGGCGAGATATTCAACTGAATCGTAATACATAGCTGCTTCGGAGGCTTCACAAGAGGCGATATGGATGAAGGAGTTCATTACAGAGCTCGGTGTGGTTCCAAGTGCGCTGGACCCAATGTCTATCTACTGTGATAACATGGGTGCCATAGCCAATGCGCAAGAACCAAGGTCACACGAGAAGCTGAAGAACATCAAGCTACCTTTTCACGCTATTCGAGAGCATGTCCAAGATGGTGACATAAAGATTTGCAAAGTACACATAGATCTGAATGTGGCGGATCCGTTGACTAAACCTCTCCCGAGGGCAAAACATGACCAGCACCAAACTAGCATGGGTGTTCGGTATATTACCATGTAATCTAGATTAGTTGACTCTAGTGCAAGTGGGAGACTGTTGGAGATATGCCCTAGAGGCAATAATAAAAGTGGTTGTTATTATATCTTTGTGTTTATGATAAATGTTTACATTCATGCTATAATAGTATTAGCCGGAAACATTAATACTTGTGTGATTTGTAAACTAAATTAGAGTCCCTGGTAAAGCCTCTTTATAATACTAGCTTGTTGGTTAATAGGTGATCATGGTTTCCCGATCATGAGCATTGAGATGTTGTTAACAACAAGATCATATCATTAGGAGAATGGTATGATGGACATACTCCTATAGATAAGCGTGGCATTAATATCAAGTCATTCCAATAGTTCATTTTCTATAAGCTTTCTGATACATAGTAACCTAATTCCTTCGACCATGAGATCATGCTAATCACCATCACCAGAAGGATGCTTTGATGACATCAAACACCACACCGTAACTGGGTGGCTATAAAGGTGGCATTGAGTGTTCGGAAAGTATGTGTTGAGGCACATGGATCAAGAGTGGGATTTGTCCATCCATATAACGGATAGATATACTCTGGGCCCTCTCGGTGGAATGTCATCCAATTTGTCTTGCAAGCATTTGACTGGCTCACAAGGGATCACATATCACGGGAACGAGAAAAGAGTACTTATCAGTAACAAGGTTGAACTAGGTATGCAGAGATACCGACGATCAAAACCTCGGATAAGTAAACTATCGCGAGACAAAGGGAAATTGGTATCGTATGTAAGTGGTTCTTTCAATCACAAAGTAATCGTAGAAATATGTGGGAGCCATATGAATTTCCAGATTCCTCTATTGGTTATTAATCGGAGAAATGTCTCGGTCATGTCCGCATAATTCACGAACCATAGGGAGACACACTTAAGGATTAGATGTTGTTTAGTAGATATGGAATGTTAGAAGGGATACCGAATGTTGTTCGGAGTCTCGGAGGGGATTAGGGATATCATGAGGAGATCCGTCGGAGAATAAGATTCATATAAGGAAAGTTCGATTCCGGAGTTCGGGAATGTTTTCGATGTTTTCATCGGAGAGGTTCTAGAAGGGTCTAGAAGGTTCACCAGACCGAAAGGGGAATGGACCATGAATGTGTCATGGGTAAGTGGAATGATTGGATCATATCCTAGGTCACTTGGTTTGGGCATTTGCAAGAGAGAATTAAATCTCTAAATTGAAAGTCAAACGGAAAGTTTGAGAAGTCAAACTGGAACAATGGTTTCCTAGTGGAAGAAGGAAAGAGTCCTTCTCACAATCCAACTTGGGTTTGGGTTTGGATTCAAACCCACCCCTCCCAAGGCTGCCCCCCTCTCATAAATAGAAGGGGAGGGCTGCCCCAAACAACCAAGCCCTAGCCCTCCCCACACCCGTGCACCGCCGCCGCAAGCCGCCGCGCCGCCGACACCTACTCCTCCTCCCGGCCTTCTAAACCCTAGATTGCCGGGAAACCCTAGATCCACCATAACTCGCACCGGCTTAGGCGAAGCCCTGCGGGATCTTTCCTCTACTTCCGGCACCATGCCGTCGTGCTGCCGGAATCGCGAGGGGGGAACTACAACCTCCGTTGCCTGCTGGAACAAGGGAGAGGAAGGTCTTCGTCGAGTACCGAACGTGTGACCGACTGCGGAAGCGCTGCCGGAACGCAGTGCCGGAAGGATCGTCTACGCGATCTTGAGATCGCCAAGTGTACGACTATATCACCCACGAGAATGTGCTCTCGTTAACCGCTTTGGAATCTTCGAGGGTGAGTGCTTCTATCGACTCGTTGCTACAATCTAGTAGATAGATCTTGGCTTGTTCATGTGCACGTGGAAGAAATTTTTGTTTTCCATGCTATGAACCCCTACAACTTTGTCCCAACGAATCAGTGAGGTTGTCAAGTGTAACTACCTCGGTGAATTACGCTCCTAGTTACAAGCCTGGATGAGCAGAAATGGTTGAAATAGTACGGTGGGGCCCAAATGCCACTCACAGGTAGACCTTTCGGCCGTCCCAACCATTTCCAAACATCGGGACAAGAACGGGCGGCGTAATCGGCAGGCGAAGGGATCAACTACATACACAAATGAGTATGTATGCAAGCCACCATACAACAGTACATCAGAGCCATTCCATCTAAAAAGAAAGGAAATATAGCAACGCCATACGGCAAGATTCAAATGTCCTAGATAGATATAATAGTTTAGGATATCTCCTCATACATCAAACATCAGAGTATCAGGCGGAAGCGGCAAACAAGATCCGAGTACGGATAAGAAGCAAATCGGCATAAGATGCCCCATAAATAAACACATCCCGCCCACAGATCTCACGGATCCCCGTTCCCGGAATCTCTACACCGAACGATCGTTGCCCACATCGTCCGCCTCCTCCACCCAGTATCCATATTGTGAGTGTACCTGTTCATCTGAATCAAATAATTTATCGTGTGAGACCCTAGGGGTACTCAGCAAGTCTTTATGCCTCTAAAGGGGACACAACCTGGGGTGACGCAATTGCAGCAAAAGATAAACCCTAACAATTCTATAGATACCCGCTAACCATCCGCCTAACCAAAGATAGACAGATGTCCGTGAATTAATGACAACAGTTATAACAGTAATATCAACAGATCCATCCTCCTCCTCGCTTACCAACGAGGAAGCGGACGAACTTCCCCCATCCGTTGGCAGTTTTATTACCCATTCCATGAGTGTTGCACTATTTACTAGTCAGTTACTTAGTCAAATTAAAAGCGGTACTTTAGTTATGCTTGTCTATGATCGAGAAACTGTGCTCCAAGTCGTCCATAACCGCGGACACGGCTTTCAGAAAGTTTTACCCTGCAGGGGTGCACAAATAGCAACACACACTCGATCAACCTCGGAAAAACCAAATCAAAACCCAACGAGGCATTCACGACAAAGCAATCACAGGATTCAGAAATATTTCAGGGGGCCACCCCATTAAGCTACCCACAATGAAGTTAGCTGACTTCGAGACGGACTCAAGGTTTGCGTCAGTGGCTGTAAATGACTGGGAACCCGAAAATATGACTGGGCTTGTCGATACCGCGAAAACACTCCGCTTACCTAAACGGTACAGGTGCTCCTCGCACAATCGTAAATAAAGCAGTAAAGCATGGCATAAGTACATGATAGTAAATAAAACCTCAAACTAGTTTGTGGCCCCAAGAAATAAGAATGAATCAAGCTCTGGCTCAGGGGGGGTCCCATATTCCTCCCGGATGTGGATAGCGCGAATATTCAAGGAACAGGAATCAAGTACTCGGGGTCCTACGGGACACAAGTGAGCATGAAAAACCAAATAGCAGATATTGCTCACCGGTGCCACTTTCATTAGTTATCCCGTTACTACTCAAGTTAAGTTGTTTAGGTACCTCGTTATCCATCAGACACTCACATACCCTACACATGTTGTTCTACGACTCGCATGGCTCAAACAACTCCTGTAGTAATGGCTCATGGGTGTTGGAGATATGCCCTAGAGGCAATAATAAATGTAGTTATTATTATATCTTTGTGTTTATGATAAATGTTTAAATTCATGCTATAATAGTATCAACAAGGAAACATTAATACTTGTGTGATTTGTAAACTTAATTTGAAGTCCCTAGTATAGCCTCTATACTTCACTAGCTTGTTGGTTGATAAATGATTGTGGTTTCCCTATCATGAACATTGAGATGTTATCAACAACAAGATCATATCATTAGGAGAATGATATGGTGGACATACTCCTATAGATAAGCGTAGCATAAAGATCAAGTCATTTCAATAGTTCAATTGCTATATGCTTTCTGATACATAGTAACCTAATTCCTTCGACCATGAGATCATGCATATCACCTTTACCAGATGGATGCTTTGATGACATCAAACACCACACCGTAACTGGGTGGCTATAAAGGTGGCATTGAGTGTTCAGAAAGTATTGGTTGAGACACATGGATCAAGAGTGGGATTTGTCCATCCATATGACGGATAGATATACTCTGGGCCCTCTTGGTGAAATGTCATCCAATTAGCTTGCAAGCATGTGACTGGATCACAAGGGATCACATATCACGGGAACGAGAAAAGTGTACTTATCAGTAACGAGGTTGAACTAGGTATGCAGAGATACCGACGATCATAACCTCGGATAAGTAACATATCGTGAGACAAAGGGAAATTGGTATTGTATGTAAGTGGTTCATTCGATCGCAAAGTAATCGTAGAAATATGTGGGAGCCATATGAATTTCTAGATTCCTCTATTGGTTATTGTTCGGAGAAGTGTCTCGATCATGTCCGCATAATTCACGAACCGTAGGGAGACACACTTAAGGATTCGACGTTGTTTTGAGTAGTTATGGTATTATGAGAAAGAGACCGAATGTTGTTCGGAGTCTCGGATGGGATCCGGGATATCACGAGGTGATCCGGAATGGTCCGGAGAATAAGATTCATATAAGGAAAGTCCCGTTTCGGAGTTCGGAAATGATTCCGGTGAAATGTTCTAGAAGGTTCCAGAATGTCCGGCACTCCAGGAGGGGGGAGGGGTACATGAATGTGTCATTACATATTGGAATGATTGCATCATGTACTAAGTGTTCTTGCTGTTCCAAATAAAGGATTAAATTGAATCCTAAAACAGAAAAGTCAAATGTCCAGTTTGAAAGTCAAACGGCTAAAACAAGAAACTGTGGGAAACAAGCAAGAGGAGTTGGGAACCGACTTGGGGGAGGAGTCTCCTCCCCAAGCCGGCGCGCCAACCAAGGCCTACTTGGGGAGGGACTCCCCTCCCCTTGGCCGCACCCTCCACCCATAAAAGGAGGGGCAGGGCCTCCTCCTCTAGACACACAAGTTCCTATCCTCTAATCTCCGGTTTAGAGTCGTTTTGGTTTAGAGCTTCTAATTGCCCTAGCCTTCGGTTTAGAGCCTTCTAATTGGTGTGTCTAATCACTAGACCACTAATATCCCTCTCTCATACTCCACCATACTCGCTCCGGCTTAAGGCGAAGCCCTGCGGGATCTCCCCTCTACTTTCGGTACCACGCCGTTGTGCTGCCGGAATCACGAGGAGAGTGCTATAACCTCCGCTGCCTGCTGGAACAAGGGAGAGGAAGGTCTTCGTCGAGTACCGAACGTGTGACCGACTGCGGGAGCATTGCCGGAACGCAGCGCCGGAAGGATCGTCTACACGATCTTGAGATCGGGAAGAGTACGACTACATCACCCACGAGAATCCGCTCTCGTTAAACACTTTGGAATCTTCGAGGGTAAGTTATTCCATCGACTCGTTGCTACAATCTAGTAGATAGATCTTGGCTTGTTTGTTTGTATGCGATAGAAAATTTTTGTTTTCCATGCTACGAACCCCTACAGTGGTATCAGAGCCGTGTCTATATGTAGATCTGTTGCACGAGTAGAACACAATGGTCATTGTGCGCGTTGATGCTTTTATTGTCGATTACTTCTTGTGTACTTTGCATCTTGCGGTATGTTGGGATGAAGCGGCCCGGGCTAACCTTACATGACATCGTTCATGAGACTTGCTCCACGCTTGACATGCAACTTGTATTGCATAAGTGGCTTTGCGGGTGCCTGTTTCTCCTAGCATAATTAAGATCCAATTTACAACGGGTGATCAACAATGCTAGTATCAATGTTGTGGTTCTTGTTCGTAAGTTAGAACGACACTTATTGAAAGCCCCAAACCACGTAAAATATGCAAAGAAAGTAGAGGCGTCTAACTTTGTTTTGCAGGGGTGTGCAGTGATGTGATATGGCCATGATTGTGATTATATTTGATGTATGCAATGTTCCTTATTGTAAGTTGGCAACCGGCAGGAGCCATATGGTTGTCTTTAATTTATGTTAAGACCCGCGTGTTTATTCAAAGTAGTTGTAATAGTTGAAGCCGGTGGACGACAATCATGGAGAAGCGTCATTGACCTTGATGCAATGCCGGTGATGATGGAGATCATGTTCGTGCTTGAAGGTGGAGATCGGAAGCACAAAGAAGAAAGGCCATATCATATCACATATATATTGAATTGCATGTGATGTTAATCCTTTATGCATCTTGTATTGCTTAGTAGACGACGGTAGCATTATAAGATGATCCCTCATGCACATCAATTTCAAGTCATAAAGTGTTCACCCTTAGTTAGCACCGTTGCTAAAGCTTGTTGTTTCGAAGCACCACGTGATGATCGGGTGTGTTAGATTCTGCAAGTGTATACAACGTGAGCAAGCCAGATTTGCTCATGCAGAAACTAAGGTTTGATCTTGACGAGCCTAGCATGTACAGACATGGTCTCGGAACACGGATCACCGAAAGGTAAAGCATGAATCATATAGTAGATATGATGAACATGTCGATTGTTCGCCATTGAAACTATGTCAACTCTCGTGATGATCGGTGTTGATATGGTGGATTTGGTTCGTGTGATCACTAAAACAATGTGAGGGATATTGTTTTGAGTGGGAGTTCACCTAGTTTAATTTCATTATTAATTTGAACTCAATTTGTCATAAACTTAGTCTAAACTATTGCAAATATGTTGTAGATCAATGGCAGCCCCTACCATCAATTTTAATGCGTTCCTAGAGAAAGAAAAGTTGAAAAACAATGGAAGAAACTTCGCGGATTGGTTCCGCAATTTGAGGATTGTCCTCACAGCTGGTAATTTGACCTATGTGCTGGATGCACCGCTGGGTGACCCACCTGCAGATGATGCTCCCGATGAAGTAAAGAATGTTTACCTCGCTCGGAAGAATCAGTACTCCATAGTTCAGTGTGCTATCTTGTATGGTTTGGAATCGGAGCTTCAGAAAAGGTTTGAGGATTCAGACCCATATGATATTGTCGAGGATCTCAAATTGATTTTTGAGACTCATGCGGCAATTGAAAGCTATGAGGCTTCTGAAAAGTTCTTTAACTGCAAGATGGAAGAGGGCAGCTCCGTCAGTGAGCATGTGCTTAAGATGTCTGGGCACGCTAACAAGCTTCAAAGCTTGGGTATAGTGATTCCTAATGCTTTGGGGATTTACCGTGTCCTCCAATCACTACCACCAAGTTACAAGAACTTTGTGATGAACTATAACATGCAGAACATGAACAAGACGTTGCCAGAACTCTTTGCCATGTTGAAATCTGCAGAAGTGGAGATCAAGAAAGAGCACCAAGTGTTGTTGGTCAATAAGACCACCAAATTCAAGAAAGGCAAGTCTAAGCAAAAGGGACACTTCAAGAAGGGTGGTAAGAAAGTTACCACGCCGGCGAAGAAGACCAAGGCTGGACCTAAGCCTGATACTGAGTGTTTTTACTGCAAGGGAGAAGGTCACTGGAAGCGTAATTGCCCAAAGTACTTGGCGGATTTGAAGAACGGCAACATCAAGAAGAAAGGTATATCTGATATACATGTTATTGATGTGTATCTCACTAGTACTCGTAGTAGTGCCTGGGTATTTGATACTGGTTCGGTTGCTCATATTTGTAACTCGAAACAGGTGCTGCAGAATAAACGGAAGCTAGCGAAGAACGAGGTGACGATGCGCGTGGGAAACGGATCAAAGGTTGATGTGATCGCGGTCGGCACGCTACCCCTTCATCTACCATCGGGATTAGTTTTATACTTAAATAATTGTTATTTGGTGCCTGCGTTGAGCATGAACATTATATCGGGATCTTGTTTATTGCGAGACGGTTACTTATTTAAGTCCGAGAATAATGGTTGTTCGATTTATATGAGTAATATGTTTTACGCACATGCACCTTTGATAGATGGTCTATTCTTATTGAATCTCGATAGTGGAAATACACATATCAACAACATTGAGGCTAAACGTTTGAAATCAAGCGATAATTCGACCTATATGTGGCACTGTCGTCTTGGTCACATTGGAGTGAAGCGTATGAAGAAACTCCATTCCGATGGACTTCTTGAATCACTTGATTTTGAATCACTTGAAAGATGCGAAGCATGTCTGATGGGAAAAATGACTAAGACTCCATTTTCTAGGATGATGGAGCGAGCTACGGACTTATTGGAAATCATACATACCGATGTGTGTGGTCCAATGAGTGTAGCATCGCGCGGTGGTTATCGTTATGTTCTTACCTTCACGGATGACTTGAGTAGATATGGGTATATCTATTTCATGAAACATAAGTCCGAAACTTTCGAGAAGTTTAAGGAGTTTCAAAGTGAGGTAGAGAATCAACGTAACAAGAAGATTAAATTTCTACGTTCTGATCGTGGAGGTGAATATCTAAGTTACGAGTTTGGCGAGCATTTGAAGAAATACGGAATACTTTCACAATTGACCCCGCCGGGAACACCACAGCGTAATGGTGTGTCCGAACGTCGTAATCGAACTCTCTTAGATATGGTTCGTTCTATGATATCACTTACAGATTTACCGCTATCATTTTGGGGTTATGCATTAGAAACAGCCGCATTCACTTTAAATAGGGCACCGTCTAAATCCATTGAAACGACACCGTATGAATTATGGTTTGGGAAGAAACCTAAATTGTCGTTCCTTAAAGTTTGGGGATGCGAAGCCTATGTAAAGAAGTTACAGCCGGACAAGCTAGAACCCAAAGCGGAAAAATGCGTCTTCATAGGATACCCAAAGGAAACTATTGGGTATACCTTCTATCATATATCCGAAGGCAAAACCTTCGTTGCCAAGAATGGATCCTTTCTAGAGAAGGAATTTCTCTCGAAAGAAGTGACTAGAAGGAAAGTAGAACTCGACAAGGTTGTCGAACCTTCTCTCGAAATTGCGAGTAGCGCAGCACCGGAAGAAGTTCCTGTGGCGCCTGCACCAATAAGAGAGGGAGCTAATGATGGTGATCATGAAACTTCGGTTGAAGTTGCTATAGAGCCTCAGAGGTCAACGAGAACTCGTACCACTCCAGATTGGTATGATCCCGTTATGAGTGTCATGTTGGTGGACAACACCGATGACCCCGAGACATATGAGGAAGCGATGATGAGCCCAGATTCCAATAAATGGCAAGAAGCCATGAAATCCGAGATTGGATCCATGTACGAAAACCAAGTATGGACTTTGGTGGACTTACCGGATGGCCGAAAGGCTGTCGAGAACAAATGGATTTTCAAGAAGAAAACAGATGCTGATGGTTGGAGATATGCCCTAGAGGCAATAATAAATGTAGTTATTATTATATCTTTGTGTTTATGATAAATGTTTACATTCATGCTATAATAGTATCAACAAGGAAACATTAATACTTGTGTGATTTGTAAACTTAATTTGAAGTCCCTAGTATAGCCTCTATACTTCACTAGCTTGTTGGTTGATAAATGATTGTGGTTTCCCTATCATGAACATTGAGATGTTATCAACAACAAGATCATATCATTAGGAGAATGATATGGTGGACATACTCCTATAGATAAGCGTAGCATAAAGATCAAGTCATTTCAATAGTTCAATTGCTATATGCTTTCTGATACATAGTAACCTAATTCCTTCGACCATGAGATCATGCATATCACCTTTACCGGATGGATGCTTTGATGACATCAAACACCACACCGTAACTGGGTGGCTATAAAGGTGGCATTGAGTGTTCGGAAAGTATTGGTTGAGACACATGGATCAAGAGTGGGATTTGTCCATCCATATGACGGATAGATATACTCTAGGCCCTCTCGATGAAATGTCATGCAATTAGCTTGCAAGCATGTGACTGGCTCACAAGGGATCACATATCACGGGAACGAGAAAAGAGTACTTATCAGTAACGAGGTTGAACTAGGTATGCAGAGATACCGACGATCATAACCTCGGATAAGTAACATATCGTGAGACAAAGGGAAATTGGTATCATATGTAAGTGGTTCATTCGATTGCAAAGTAATCGTAGAAATATGTGGGAGCCATATGAATTTCCAGATTCCTCTATTGGTTATTGTTCGGAGAAGTGTCTCGATCATGTCCGCATAATTCACGAACCGTAGGGAGACACACTTAAGGATTCGACGTTGTTTTGAGTAGTTATGGTATTATGAGAAAGAGACCGAATGTTGTTCGGAGTCTCGGATGGGATCCGGGATATCACGAGGTGATCCGGAATGGTCCGGAGAATAAGATTCATATAAGGAAAGTCCCGTTTCGGAGTTCGGAAATGATTCCGCTGAAATGTTCTAGAAGGTTCCGGAATGTCCGGCACTCCGGGAGGGGGGAGGGGTACATGAATGTGTCATTACATATTGGAATGATTGCATCATGTACTAAGTGTTCTTGCTGTTCCAAATAAAGGATTAAATTGAATCCTAAAACAGAAAAGTCAAATGTCCAGTTTGAAAGTCAAACGGCTAAAACAAGAAACTGTGGGAAACAAGCAAGAGGAGTTGGGAACCGACTTGGGGGAGGATTCTCCTCCCCAAGCCGGCACGCCAACCAAGGCCGACTTGGGGAGGGACTCCCCTCCCCTTGGCCGCACCCTCCACCCATAAAAGGAGGGGCAGGGCCTCCTCCTCTAGACACACAAGTTCCTATCCTCTAATCTCCGGTTTAGAGCCATTTTGGTTTAGAGCTTCTAATTGCCCTAGCCTTCGGTTTAGAGCCTTCTAATTGGTGTGTCTAATCACTAGACCACTAATAGCCCTCTCTCATACTCCACCATACTCGCTCCAGCTTAAGGCGAAGCCCTGCGGGATCTCCCCTCTACTTCCGGTACCACGCCGTTGTGCTGCCTGAATCACGAGGAGAGTGCTACAACCTCCGCTGCCTGTTGGAACAAGGGAGAGGAAGGTCTTCGTCGAGTACCGAACGTGTGACTGACTGCGGGAGCGCTGCCGGAACGCAGCGCCGGAAGGATCGTCTACACGATCTTGAGATCGGGAAGAGTACGACTACATCACCCACGAGAATCCGCTCTCGTTAAACACTTTGGAATCTTCGAGGGTAAGTTATTCCATCGACTCGTTGCTATAATCTAGTAGATAGATCTTGGCTTGTTTGTTTGTATGCGATAGAAATTTTTTGTTTTCCATGCTACGAACCCCTACAATGGGATGGAGGAACAAGCTTCGGTGGGGTTTAAAAGTAAAGGCTATGCAGTACTTGGGATTCAGTTTAATGCAATCGCGACTCAATGATGCAAGAATAAGATAGAGGCAATAGGTACTATATGTATGCAAGCATGTGGTAGTGCTTGCCTGGCAGCTCAGTTGAAGCGAGAGAAGGTTCTGGGTAGTGCTCCTGGGTTTCTTGATATATCCCCTGCTCAGCGTCTATTCGAAGAAGAACCAAACAAACAAGGGCCAACATAAATAAAGTGCACAAGCATAAGAATAAAATGCGACAAGCAAACAATCATGCCATGATGAATGATGCACAATTTGCATGGCAATAAAGTAGCATGGCATGGGTGAGATGTGGAACACAAGAATAAATCATTTTATTGAGTTGTAATCATGTTTAATACTCAATTAAGTTGCTGTTTACATTATATTTATATGATTCATGCTGCAAAACAGAACATGGAATGCATAAACAGAAAGGTCTCGTCGAGCTGATCATTTTAGACATATCATTTATTAAATTTGGAGTTATAAAACAAAAGTTATTAATTAATTAAGGCAAAAAGGCATTTTATTGTAATTTTAATCAACTTGAAAATTAGAGTGTTCAGAATGTATTTTGGATGGCATATTTGAAACCCTCACATTTTTCTGATTCAAAAACATATATTATTTGTATTATTTGGAATTATGAACTTAAATTTATTTTAAAGTCAAAATTATTAAATAGGATCAAAGTCAAAGGTTTGACTATTTTAAATCAATTTTGAAAATATTTGATTAAAGATTTGAATTGACATTTAAAAACAAAACATTTTTAATATAGGGTTTGAATTCAAATTCCAAACCATTTGAAAGTTATGAATTAATTCATATTTAAACAGATTTGAAATTTGAATTTGAATTAATTTGGAAAAGTTTGAATTTAAAACAGAGAACAGAAATCCTTTTATTACTCAGGCAAACCTAGCCTTAGACACAGACAGGTGGGGTCAAACGGAAATGGGGCCACGCGCGCAGAAAATTCCTTTTCTACCGCGGCTCTGGCTAGCCCACGCGGTTGACATGTGGGCCCAGCGGCTACGGCCCACTTGCCAGGGGTGGGGCTGCCGCGACTGACTGGTGGGGTAGAGCTGGAGCGCGGGTTGAGCAGATAAAAACGTAGGGGGTTATGCGCAAAAGGGCCACGGCCACTGACTAGTGGGACCTCTAGGAGCGCGGGTTGCAGGAGTCAAAAAGGTGGGGGGGGGGGTAAGTGCAAAGTGGCCTCGCGTGCACTGTGGTTCTTCTCTGAACTATCTGACGACAGATCGGTGACAGCGAACGGCGCGCGACGCGGGGGTCGAACCCACGACCTGGCGCTTGCGCGCGGCGGCGGCGACCGCTGCGGCTAGGTGGGATTGGTGTCAGGAGGGCGGACGGGGCCTAGTTGAGTCTCTGTGCGACGCGGGTGCGGGCAGACGCTGTGGCCGACGGCGCGCGCAGCCTGTTCGACGAAACGAACGGTGGCACTAGGGCGGTACGGCGAGGCTGAGCATGTCCAGGAGGATTAGGGGCTCACCGAGGAGATGTTGGTGGTGTTGGATCGGGCGGGGGCGTGGCGGATCGTCGGCGACACAGACGCTCCGGCGGGCTAGGGTTTTCGTCGGGCGGGGTCGGTCCTGGCGAGCTTGGTGCTTCTCCTCCTCGCTGGCGGGTACATGGCGAAGCAGAGGGGCGCGCCGGTCTTCCTCGATAACCCAACAACACGCCGCCGGCTTGCAACGGTTAGGTGGGGTAGAGGCCGACGGTGAGGTCGTCGGGGTGGATGTGTGGTAGAAGGGGGAGGAAGAGGGGGTAGGGCACGGCTCTGAGGGATCTGGGAGATGCAGGAGAGGCCGTGAGGAGTAGATAAGGACGGGAGAGAGGAGGGGGTGCCGTGGGGAGGTGGTGGAGATAAAGGTGGCTTCGGCCACCTTTTCCCTCCTCCTTCACGTGCACGAGCTGGGAGTCTAGGGCAGGGGCAGGGACGTCCAGGTGGGGTCAGGGTGAGGCCAGAGAGGGGTAGGCTCGGGTGGGGCTGCTGTGGCAGAGAGAGAAGAGAGAGGGAGGGGAGTGGCATGGAGCTAGGGTCGGGTGTAGCTAGGGTTGGAGCTAGAGGGCTCGGGTTAGGGTTGATGCTAGGGTTGGGGAGGGCAGCTGGGGTGTGGGACCAGGGAGAGGGGGCAGCCAGGTGGGGCAGCAAGGAGGGGCTCGACATGGAGAGACTAAGGGGAGGGTAAGGTGAGAGAGGTGGAGATGGGGTAGGGTGTAACTAGGGTTAGATGAGGGATTAGGTTTAGGGTTAGGTTCTTAGATAGAGGATTTAGAGAGAGGGGGGAAAACCACTAGATAGCATGGAGGTGCCCAAGAGATTAAAACCACACAAAAACAATTGAAAAATGCTCAAATAAGCTCACATGAATGGATAAGGAAGAAGGGGATGGTGCTGTTGCATGGGGCATGCATGAATGTGAATAGCCACTTCTATTAGTTGTAAAAACAACTATAGTACATGTGTGAATTTATTACATGCATGCACATCACCATTTGAACAAAACCAACCCACTAGATACAAGCTTGATGAATATATGGGAATGGTGGAATCAAGCATAATTGAATATATAGGCCATGCTAGTGTGTATCTTCCACTAAAAGTTTATTTGGCCACAATTATATTCAAACAAGCTCAATTAGCCAAAACACCCATATGGAAGGTAAAAGGAAGATTCTACTCACATGACATGCAAAGGTGGCCATGAGGCTCCATATAATTATTATTGTGAAAACAACATACTTCATATATGGACATGTAGACATAGAATGGATCCACACCATCACATATGAGCTAGAATTAAATAGCCAAAGAAACAATGGCTCATATATGACTAGGGTGGTGGAATTTTAAGGTGGTGAAAGAAAGGTGGTGGAGTGGAATAAAGGATATGCCCCCAACTCAACTTGGGCATTAAACATTATATCAAGAACCAAATACAATATCAAGAGGCAAATACAATTTACAATGCATATGAGAGAAGAACCAACACAAAAAGGGTTTTATATGATGCTCAAATGCAAGGTGGCATGATGACATGAGCATGATATAATTATGATGCAACAATTATATATATGAAGTAGCCATTATATTACTAGACCAAGTAGCATTACAATTGTTAGACAAATGGGATGCTACATCAAGCTCACTGGTTTGCTGTAACAAAGGATTAAACGTATGGTGTGGAGGGTAATGGTTTGCAGCAAGTAAACAAGTAACAGTGGAAGATGTATCCATGGTAAATATTGGACCAGGGTCCATAGTTCACTAGAGGTCCTCTCCTTAGATAAACAACATGGCATGAAGGGTAAACAAATTACAGCGGGGCAATTGTCAGGAACTGAGCAAGGCATAACAATGTAATTACTATCTAGCAAGATCCTATGAAGTTGATTGGGCAATACAACATTATACATAGACCGTAATCCAACTGCATCTATGACTAGAAGTCCACCTTCAGGTTATCGTCCGAACCCCCTCCAGTATTAAGTTGCAAGCAATAGACAACTGCTTTAAGCAAAGTGTGTAAGATAAACAATCCACATGTTCCATGAACAAGGGACCATTGTTTTATCCCTAGTAGCAACAGCACATCTACAACCGAAGATATTTCTATCACTTCCCTTGGAAACTAGAGGCATGAACCCACTATCGAGCATAAATACTCCCTTTTGAAGTCACTAGCAACTACTTGGCCAAGATAACCACTAGCAACGGATAGCATGTAAGATCACAAACAACACAGACATGATAAAATCATAAAGATAGAACCATTAATCAAACCAACATAATAATCTCAATATCCATTGGATCCCCGCAAACACAACATGCATGATTACAAATAGATTAGATCTTGATCATGAACGGAGATCACAAGATCTATACATGGAAGCACAAAGGAGGAGATACAACCATCTAGCTACTACATGGACCCATAGTCCAAGGTGGAACTACTCACGAATCATACCGGAGAGAAGGCCTCCGGGATGATCTCCCCTCCGGCAGGGTGCCGGGAAGAGCTTTAGATCCCCTCCCCCCGATCTAGGGACGATGGTGGCGGCGGCTACAGACGTTTTCGTGGATTTTTGATCGGGTCCTCAGAGTTTCTGTATCGGGGGCTTCTTATAGGCGAAGGGGGGAGTCCGGGAGGCGATCAGGATAGGCAAACCCTACCCAGGCACGGATCCACCTGACCCCGCGCCTGGGGGAGGGGGTGGCCTTCCTGGCCCGCTTCTCCGTCTCCTCTCTGGACTTCTTGTTCTCCACGGAAAGTTATTGACTTTGACGTTCGTCCCGTCCAATTCCGAGAATATTTCTTTACTAACTTTTCTGAAACAAAAAACAACAGAAAACAGGCATCTGGTACTGTTGCAACTTGTTAATAGGTTAGTACCAGAAAACATGTAAAATGCACCTCAAAGTGTGGACAAGTAAAGCAAAGTAGATATAAAACAAGCATGGAACATCAAAAATTATAGATACGTTTCCAACGTATCAGGCCGCCAGGGCCGCCATCCGCAAGCTCCTCCACGCCGCCAAAGCGTGCAGCAAAGCGGAAGAGGCGCGGCGCGAGCACGTCGCCGACTCGGCGGTGGAGGAGAAGCACGTGGCTCTGGCCGCTGTGGCGGCGGTCGCGTGTGGTCTCTTCGACTCCGATGACACGGATGTGGCGGAGGACGACGATGAGGAGGGGAGGAGGTGGACCAGCTGGAGGCGCCGATCACCGTCCTCGTGCAGATAGCGCAGGCACTGGGCTTTGGCCCTAATGGTGCTCCGTCTCCGGCTCCTTCTCCGGCGGAGGTGCTCGCCGCCCAGGAGGCGAGTAGCCACTGAGCCGTCGAGATGGAGAAGGCCCTAGAGAACCGGGCGGTAGAGGACCGGAGCAAGGCGTCCGGCAAAGCGATGGCTCGCGACCATGTGCGCCATCGGCACCCCGAACGCATCCAGCAGCGGGCCATCTAGTCCGCTAGGGCGGCGATCAGCGGCAACGGTGGTCATGGCAACGGCGGCGAGTAGATGTAGTCGTAGCAATAGCAGTCCCCCTATTTTGTTTAAACAACCTTTTGTAACTGGCCGGGCTTAATATAATAAAAAGCTATCGTTAAGCACTAATGTTTCACTTACGTATGATCTCTGAGGCGCCAACGGCAGGACACTCGCGTTGCCCGTGCATGTCCGAGCCGACGCAACCAAGTCCCGAATTAGATGCATGGATGGGATGAGCCGGACGCCGTTTGTTAGATAAGTCGGTCCGATGGGCGCCACGCACATCCCGCGCGTTCGCATGAACAAGTTCGAAAACACGGACTGGATGAGTCGGCCCGGTGGAAATACCCTAACGGAAACAAACCCTGCATTTCCTCAGGCGGAAATGGTTCACTCTGTCCACCTGAGTTCGAATCTCCGCTGCCTGATGAAAGCGCAGGTATTACTTTCTCGCAGGTATCTACACTGCGCACGTAGAGAAATATTCTCAAGGGCATCATAGCTTGTTTTGATGCAAAGGTGAGACATGCACACGAAAATTTGACAATAATGCGAATGCAAAACATACAAAAACTAGTAGAAATATTCATTGGTAACACACATGAAAAGTTCATACTGCAAATGTGCGTAATTGGATGATGAATTCCCCATGGATTTGAGCTCTAAATAGTAAATATGCAATCCATTCAAATTCAGGGGAAGTCATTCCTTTATATAATCTCAAGTAATATGCCAGCCCCGTGCCGACAGTTGTGGCTCCCGGTTCTTTAGAGTGAAACTTCCAAAAAAGGAAGATGCCACTCTGTATTCAATCCTACTAAGCCTTCAACCAGATTGTCACATACACACTTCTCCCCCTTAGACCCAACACAAGTTTTTCTAGCGATCCAAAATCTTTCTGAACACGGGCAAAGGGTGGAGAGAGTTGGAAATATAGAGAGGATTTTGGGGTGCGACACATCGCACTGTAAACTGTATATTCATTCATATCTGTGTACATATATTTATAAAGAATTACAGGAGATAGGGAGAGAAATGCACGCACGCACGCTAACAGAAGTTGTTAGCGATCCTAGCTAATCGGACACACGCACCCCCGTAGTGTCAGCGGCAAGATCTCGAACAGTGAGACTGGAACGGAACTCCATGAATGCTGCGGTCGGAAGACCTTTTGTGAAAATATCAGCATATTGGGAGGATGTAGGAATATGTAGAACTCGAACATCGCCAACCTGCACCTTATTACGAACAAAATGGATACCGATCTCAATGTGTTTCGTGCGCCTATGTTGAACGGGATTAGCCGATAGGTACACAGCAGAGACATTGTCGCAATACACCATAGTAGACTTGTCGACGGGGCGATGCAGCTCCTGCATAAGATGACGAATCCAACAACACTCGGCTACCACATCAGCAACAACACGATATTCAGGTTTCACACTTGACCTGGACATGGTTAGTTGGCGTTTGGAAGACCAAGATATAAGATTATCTCCGAGAAAAACACAGAAACCAGAAGTAGAGCGACGGGTGTCGGGATAGCCGGCTCAATCGGTGTCGGAGTAGGCAACAAGAGAGGAGGTGGACAGGACTGAGCTGTCAGTACCAAAATCAAGAGTGCCTTTGATGTATCTAATGATGCGTTTGACAAGATTAAGATGAGTAGAAAGAGGGGCATGCATAAAAAGACATGCTTACTAAACCGCATAAGAAATATCGGGCCGAGTAAACGTGAGATATTGAAGAGCATCGGTAATGAGTAGGATTATCAAGAAGGTCGCCATCATTGAGAGAAATCTTGGCACCGGAATCAAGCCTCATGTGGTGTTGACAGGTTGAGAGGCTTGGTTGGCCGGAGGTTTAGCAGATGAGTAGCGGCATGTAGAGCCTCAGCCCAATAGTCAGGAGGCATAGCCGCTTGGAGAAGAATAGTGCGGATGACATCGTTCATGGTCCGAATCACTCGCTTGGCTTTTCCGTTTTGAGCAGAAGTGTAGGGGCAAGAGAAGCGAAGAACGGTGTCATAGGGAGAGAAGAGAGAGCGATTGGAGGAGTTGTCGAACTCGCGTCCATTGTCGCACTGCACGGTGTCGATCGTGGTGTGAAAATGGGTCCGAACGAAGGCATGGAAGGAGGTGAAAATGGCATGAACGTCAGATTTTAAACACAGAGGAAAGGTCCACATAAAATGACTAAATCATCTACAATAATAAGGTAATACTTGCAACTGGAAGTACTAGGAATAGAAGCAGTCCACAAATCGCAATATATTAATTGGAAGGCAGCTGAAGTAAAGTTGTTGATTAAGAAAAAGGGAGACATACATGCTTTCCTAATTAACAAGCAGTACGGTCCATCATGTTTATTACAAACATCAAATATAGTGGAAACACTGGGGTGCCCTAAGCGGCGGTGCCACAAGGTTGTCGAGGGAGCGACGAAGGCGGTGGCAGGACAAGGCGAGGTGGTGGACGCCGGGATGGAGAGCGGGTAGAGATCCCCCGTGCTGTCACATTGTAGAAGAAGAGCCCCCGTTTATAGATCCTTCAAGGAAACACCATATAGGGATCAAACTCCATGGATAGATTATTATCAGAAGTAAAACGGCGTACAGATAAAAGGTTTTGAACGATGTCAGGAGCAACGAGGATATTGTGCAGATAAAGAGAGCGAGATGGGAGTCTCCCAGGTGAGTAACAGGAAGAGTGGTTCCATTGCCAACAATAACCGGTGCGTGATTAAAAACAGGCCGAGTGCGGGAGAGCATACCATTGTTGGTGGAGAGGTGAGCCGAGGCACCGGAGTCGGCAATCCAGGGGCCGGAGTGGCCCTGCAGCGACAGGTCGGTGAGGGCGCCGATGAGTGCAGACTACTCGAAGGTACTAGGAGTGTGGTGCTGCGGCTGGTATGATGGCGGCTGGTAAGAGGACGACTGGTAGTGCGGTGGCGGTTTCTAGCCAAAGGCATGATCGGCAGCTGGGATCAGCATCTGTTGGGGCGACATCGGTGGCGGGACGCCGTAGAGGGGCGCCTGATGGACCGACGAAGGAGCGGCATACGGGGGCCCCGGGGGCAGGGCGAAGGCAGCATGCACCTGCTGAGGTAGGCGGGGGCCGAGGATGCCGGAAAGACGGACGGCGGCATGCTGGCGGGCCAGACATGGAAATAGCCAGTCCACGGGCGCGGCTCAGGGGCGTGGGGCGAGCCGGCGCCATTCATGGTGTAGCCTCCATGATTGGTGACACATTTCTGCTTCGTCTTGCCTTGATTGGGTGAGGGAGAGGGTGCGCCGTAGTTGGCACCGACCGTGCCGACGCCGCCGTAGCCAGGAGGTGGGGGACTGGGGTAGCTGGGAGGACCGCCGAAGCCGGGAAGTGGGCCGAAGCCGATGGCGATGGGGGCTGACTGGGACGCCATACGATCTGTCGCACGAGATTGAGATTGCATTTCGTCTAACAACAGCATGTTCCGGGCGTTGTCAAAGGAGACCTTGCAGGAGTTCGCCGGGAGGATCTTGGTCGTGACGGCATGGTGCTCGTGGAGCCCACGCGTGAGCACAGTGAGGAGGATGTCGTCGCCGACAGGCTAATCGACATCGCGCAAGGCGTCGCCAAGGGTTTTAATCCGGGCGCAGTACTGGGCGACACCTAGCGTGCCCTGACGCTGCTCGTGCATATCGCTGGTGAGGTGGACGACCCGCGTCCGCTTGTTGTTGATGAAGATGTTGGAGAGCGCGACGTAGAGCTGCAGGGCGGTGCGGTCGGGGTCGAGAATCATCCCGGTGAGTTCCGGCGAGATGGAGCCGAATATCCAACGCTTGAGGATGAGGTCGATCAGGAGCCACTCGCGGCCGGGGTCCTCGGGCGCCTCGTCCTCCGTGAGGTGGTCGAGGACGCCGTACTCGGCGACGGCGATCGCCAGCAGGTTGCGCCATTGCGTGAAGGAGCCCGTGGTGAGCTCCAAGGTGCGGGTGATGATGTTCTGGATGTGCATGCCGCACATCTGTTAGGAGACAGAGGGAGTGGCAGTAAAAACGGGAACATGAGGAACCTACGCGATGGCTTGCTGAGTAGCAGCCGCAGCGGGAGGAGGGGTCGGTGCCTGGGCAGGGGAAGGAGGAGCGGCCCGAGTCCGGCGGCAGCGTTGCCGGCCGCATTGGAGGCGAGAGCGATAGTGTCGTCGGCCATAGGATCGAAGAAACTGATACCAAGTTTGAAATATAGAGAGGATTTTGGGGTGTGACGCATGCACTGTAAACTGTATATTTATTCCATCTCCGTGTACATGTATTTATAGATAAGTACAGGAGATAGGGAGAGAAACGCACGCACGCTAACATAAGTTGTTAGCGATCCTAGCTAATGGGACGCACGCGTTGCATGCGAGGATAGAGGCCGTGGACTCAGTGTAGTTGACTGAATGAGTCTGTACTCTAACAAAGAGGACAGAGGACCGACGAAGAACCGACGGAGAACCGTTCTCTGTCGCGATAGATGTAAGCGAGCACCGCCGTGCTACAATGACGCCAATGGTGTGTGACGGGCAAGGAGGCATTGCAGGCTACGGGCGGGCTCGGGCAAGCAGGCGGCCGGTCGCTAGAGGTCAAGGGTCGATCGCCGGAGGTATCTCGAGCGCGACGAAGGCCCGCTTGGCCAGAATCGACGACAGCAACTGGCGGCACACCGACAGCTAATCCAACAGCCTTAGCCGAGTTCGGTGCGGGGAAAACATTGGGGAGGGTGGTGGCGCACCGGACGGTAGGCGAGAGGAGCAGAATAGGAGCTCCGGGCGACAGCCAATGGTGGTGACAAGCGATGGTGATTTGGACGTCGCGCGTGAGAAATATCCACGCGGGGTCGGTTGACTCCAAAATCCCACGTGGCAGCAAATATGGGTAAGATAGGTAGACCGATCCATATTCATATATGGATAGGATGGGTCAAAAAATGGATGATCACCCTTTTTCGTGCGAGGACCATTGATGGATATGTTCTTGGAGTTGATCCTTTGGCCTCCTTATCTATATTGCGTCTGCTTAAACTATTAGAGATGCGAGCCTGGACCTCTTGCCTTATCTCCACCTACAGTGATAAGAAGCGATTTTCTGAACCTCTCCTCCGTTCCCACCTTGTCGGCGTCGACCTGGCCGATTCCTCACCCTCCGGTGGCCGCTCCGGTGGCGGGAGGATGGGGAATCGACGGATCATGCCGTGTACATAGTGTAGGTAGCGGGGGTTTGCCTGCCGGCGGCACTGAGGAGGCGGCGGTGTCTGTAGGTTTCGCAGCATAGAAAACAAAAAATTTCCTATGATGGAAACAACTATGTACCAAGATCTATCTACTAGATACAAGCAACGGACGGATATACATCCGTAGAGAACATATCCTTAAAGATCGACAAAGCTTAACGAGTCCAAACTCGTGGTTGATGTAGACGATCTCTTGTCGATCTCAAGATCGAGAGGAAGTCCTAGCGCCGCAAAACAGCAGCGCATCCGTGCTCGCATACACGTACAAGACACCGAGCAACCTCCGCCTCCTCGCTCCAGCGATGCAGGGGAAGCACAACCCTTTCTTGCCGAATAGCCACCGGAAATATGTATCTCGCTAGTCCGAGACCATGGGGGATAAATTCTAGAGGGGGAGAGAGATCCTTCACGAGGAGGTGTGCTTTGAGAGGAGGAGAGGGGGGCACCCCAAGGGGCATGGCGCCAGCCATGGTGGCTGCCCCCACCTCTTCCATATTCATGTGGGTGGATCTCCCACTCAAAATGAAAAGCCTCCACTCCCATAAAAGAGCCTCCACTAGAAATTTAATGCAAGCTCTCATTTAAATAAAACTCTTTTATTTATTTATTCAGAATTTTGTTAATTACTTTAATTAACAAACATTCACATAAAACCCCTTGCTAGTATTCAATTTCACATGCAGAACCAGTTTCAGCAATTTTAACCGAAACAGTTTCGATGTCTAGTGAAATAAATTCCTGCGCTTGTTATTCTTTCCGGCATGAAACTTTTGCTCCAATTGGATGACAGTGTCCCTTAAGTGTGCCATCCTACGGTTCGCGAATAATACGGACATGATCGAGACCCTTCTCCGATCAATAATCAGAAGCGGGACCTGGAGATCCATACTGACTCCCACATATTCAACGATGACTTTCCTGTGATCGTCAGAACCTTTTACGCTAGTATCTTAATCCCTTTATTTCACGATATATTACATGTCCAAGATTCGATCATCGGTATCTCCATACCTAGTTTGATCTCGTTACCGACATGCACTCTTTTCTCATTTCCATGATATAACATTCTAGTGATTAAATCACTTGCTTGCAAGCTAATCAATATGATATCACCGAGAGGGCCCAAAGCATATCTATTCGTTATCGGGATGAACAAATTCCACTATCGATCCATGGGACTCAACATAACACTTTAGTAATTCTGAAGCCATCTTTATAATCACCCAGTTACGGTGTGACGTTTGATATCATCAAGAAACTCTTCCGGTGTTAGTGATTGATATGATCTCATGGTCTAAGGATCCTGATCACTTCGTAAGTTGTTATAGCAATATAAAAATCAATGACTTTGATCGTAATTCTATACTTCGGATGAATGTTTATCACATCATTACACTAATGTTTTTATCTCGTTATTAACACCATCCAATGTCCATGATCAGGAAATCTTGATCATCTTGTTAATCAATGAGCTAGTTTATAAGAGAGGCATAACTAGGAACTTCCTTTTTGTTTATTAAAACACACATGTATTAATGTTTCTGTATTAATACAATTATAGCATGCAAAATAAACATTTATCATAAATAAGGAATACGATAATAACCACTTTATTATTGCCTCTCGGGCATATTCCCTTGAGTCTCTCACTTGCACTAGAGATAATAATCTAGTTTGAAAACTTTGCGTATTGAACACCTATGGCTTTCTGGTGTTCCATATACGCAACTGCAAGTGGTTGATCTGACACTTTTAGGTCCGTGTGTTGCATGTCTTTGTATCTTCACGCATCACTCATTCTCCAATGAGATGGCATT
Organism: Avena sativa; assembly: GCA_916181665.1. Classification (NCBI taxonomy): domain Eukaryota; kingdom Viridiplantae; phylum Streptophyta; class Magnoliopsida; order Poales; family Poaceae; genus Avena; species Avena sativa. The sequence continues at coordinate 140,991,030 of OV702285.1, read as the reverse complement.
GTATAAATTTGGTCTTTCGGTGAGACCTTTAGTTCCTTAGGGTTAAATCATGTCGATACTATTGTCATACAATATATCTTTAGTGTTAGCCCGTTGCGAACCACACCTTAGTTTGATAACAAACTATTTGACACAAATGCCCTCGTTTGCTGCTACTATAGCAGTCATATACTTAGCCTTATTGTTGTAGTATTCGTCACAATGTTTTAACTTTGGAATACATCCAAATACATCATGGAATCTCCTTTCCATTACATTGTGCCACCCATAGTTTAAATTGAGATAAATTTAATTTGTATCTTGTGACAAAACTAGTGTCAATGTAACGCTTTACAGTGAACTATTTGTAATTGTTTATCACCTCTACACAAATATATTCTTAGTTCTTCCAAAGGATCATAAGAATATCCTCACTATCGTCCAATAATCATTTTATGATTCATTCTGGTATATGCTCATAACACTTAGAGCATAGGACATATATGGATGTGTACATATCATGGTATGATTGATCAAATCATTCTTGCGTTTTCACTCATCAAGTGTCAAAGCACTTGAATCTTGTTTCACTTATCAAGTGTCGATACACTTTAATCTTGATTTAATTCTTTTCCATGCGACAAAAATCGTATCTTGTCGTTTCTATATACGTTTGGCACAACCATATTAGCGTCACAGTCTATCCACTATAGACATTTATGCTAAATATTCGGGGTTTTCCTAAGTCTTTCATTAAAATGAAATTCTTAACCTTTGTCAATAAAAATTACAGCATTTCTAATCAACTAGATGTCCTTTCACATAATGTATTAGAAATATGTCTCAGCGCTCCCACTTAATTTCTTGCAAATGCAAGCATCTTCATCGTCTCCTGATGAAAATTCCTTTTTATCACGGTGAAGATTCCAACTCCACGATGCTTACTTCAACCATTGAAGTTTGCATGCCCTTTTAGCATCCTTTCAGTTAACAAAACACTTTCGACTGTGTTATATACACATCCTAGGTAACCATTCTATTAGAACAACTTTGTTTTGTTTATTCATCTACCATATACCAAATTATATGTAGTGATTCCTACTTTAATCCGTTCAGACTAAATATCGCTATGAAAGATCAAATCTTGTCATAGTCAACTCCTTGAACATTGTCATAAAAAACTTTACCGACATGTCGATTATTTCATAGATGTGAAACATCCATGTCTGTTTCTTCATAGATCTAAATACGATCGATAGGTTTTTACACCTTTTCGGAGGGTCTTCCAAATTCAAAACTTGATTTTTTTCGTGTATGGAACTATCACGGATTTTATGGCTCCTAGCCATTTGACGGAGTCAGGGCCCATCATCGCTTCTTTGCATTTAGTCGGTTCATCATTGTCAAACAATAATGATTTACTCTCAAATCTCAATAATATTAATGTTTCCGTATTAATACAATTATAGCATGCAAAATAAACATTTATCATAAATAAGGAATACGATAATAACCACTTTATTATTGCCTCTCGGGCATATTCCCTTCAGTGTCGTCGGTGTGGAGTTTTGTGGACAGCGGTCCCTTCCTTCGCATGGAGCTCCGAGGCGATTCCTCCGTCCTTTGGCGTCTGCAGCTCGGTGGAGCCGTGGGTCGCGCTTTCCCCTTGTCGTTGTCCGTGGTGGCGGCTCCGATCGTCGATGATCTGGAGCGAGTGGGTGATGTTGACCAAACTATCGTCGTCCGATGTGGTGCAGGATGAAGGTGCTCAGGTGTCAAGGGGCGTCGACTTCCCGGCCGTTCGGGGGATCCTCCCGTCCAAGCTATGAGTGGAGGTGTGGCGGCGGGATTCGCCGGTGCAACGTGCTGCGCAACGAAGATGGTGATAGGGCTCAAATGGACTTTGTTGTACTTCCTCTGCTTTCTAGGCTTTTCTGTAATTGAGACTTGGTTAATATTATTTGTTCTCTCTGCGCAAAAAAAAACTATTAGAGATGCTCTCAAGCCATAGAAAAAGAACATGGCCGCTGGATGGCAAAGCCGGTCCATATTTGATTGAGAATGATAAAAAAGGGACCGATCCACGAGACAGGTGTCACATTCTATTCATGAGCACCGTTGAATCTTGCCCATTGCTCAGTCGAATATAGTCGGACGGGCCTCCGTCTATTTGTAGGGCCTTAGAGCTGCCCCAAGAGCATGACTAACAGTGTCTGTAAAATGCAAACCCGTAAATCCGTTTACAGACTACGGTAAACCTATTTTAAGAGTCAGCAAATGCACAGCGGAGATCAGAGCCCGTAAACACAACCTGTAAACAATATTTTTTTCGGTCATCTTCTTCCTCATACGTATCCTCACCGACCTGTCCAAGCCGCTCGCTAGTGCCGCCGAAACCGCGCCACCGTTCCCTGTCCGAGGCCGCGCTGCTACTCCTGCCCAAGGCCGCCCGCTCTCACCCAAGTCCGTTTCTCTTTGCCCGAGGTCGCAGGTGAGCTTGACATGGACTGTAATGGTGGAGACGGCATAGGAGGGCCCCAAGGACGGCTGTGGTATAAAAATCGAGAGGGAAAAGTAGGGGAATTGGGTTGGAGCTCACGGGGGGGTATACGTGTGTGGTCAGAGACAGCGGAAGAGGCCTGAATGCGATGAATTTTGCCGGATTCCCGCGAGTACGGCACATCTCCGGGTACATTTGGCCTAAAAAGCGTGCATTGACCGAGTAAAAGCCAACCCATAAAACGGCCTCGAGCCCCTACTGTCAAAGGTCGCGGGCGTGAGTACATGCTAACCTGTAAAAAGTTTTACGGGTTAACGAGGTTTATAGGAACTGATCTGTGCCGAGTTTTTGTCCGAGACTGTAATAGGCCCATTTTTACGGGTTTAACCGCTTTTATAGGGACTGTCAGTTTACCTAATATTCAATGGACCCCTTTTACCACGTTTATCAAATTTGGCTCCCTTGTCTCGCTGCTTCGATGGACGGAGCCGATGATGACGGACATGGCCACCACCGTTTCTCATAAAACTATGGTTCCCTGGCCTCTAATCTGGAGTTGTCTCCTGCCGGGTCTTCTCTTGCCGTCCGACCATGGTGGCGAGGGGAAGACGAAGTGCAGAGGAGACATTGTTGGGTCTGTGTGCTAGAGGAGGGCCTCCGTTCCGGCGCATCAGCGCGATGCTGGACGATCGCTGCTAGGGGATGCCGATGTGCTTCAATGGTGTAAGATGTTGGCGTCCTCCCTTCAGGCGAGCCCTCGCGGTAATAAGTGTTTTTGTCCTCTTATTTGTGGCCTCGCTTCTCTGTCCCTCCTCTTGGCCGACCTCGGTGGCGAAGGAGAGGAGGGAGTTGATGATGATGTTGTTGAGTGGTGGAGATGGCGTTTGGGGTCTACGAAGCATGCAACCTTGACATCGGTTCCCAAGTGATGGTGGAGCTTCGTCGCTGCTATCTATGTCCATAATGGTGGTCGTGCTTCCCTCGGGCCCCACGGCGGCTCGAGCTCTTTATTTCCACCTTAAGTGCAGGATCAACTTCGACCTCGACGTGGCGTTGATCACCGGTGCTTCCCCAAGTGGCATGTCCCCAGTGGAAGCAAGGGTGGCCGCGAGCAAGGCGATGAGCTCGGCCTCGGTCGTGTTTCCCAAACATTTTGTGGGGTGCTTAGTGTAAAAGTGAAATACTTGGCTGTATTTTCTTATTTTCCTAGGGTCCTTTTATAAATTTAACCCATTGCGGATCATCGAATACATGCTCTAGGTCCTTTGGGACCTTTAGGGCACATTTGGTAGCCTGATACCCTCCAGGCAGGCCAGTAGGAGACGAAAGTGGTCCGTTTGGTTACCTGCACGAGGCGTTTGGCTGCGCCAACGCGAACCGTAAATCAACCCGGAGCCAGGCCCAAGTGCTATGCTCGAATCGGCCGTTTCGAGAGAGCCACCCTTGTCGTGCGCCTGCTGGATGCAAAACCGGGAGATTCTCGCTAGCCTAGAAAAGGGGTGAGATCCTTTCCCTCACCTTCTATCGAGACACACCGTACCCGCTCACCACCGAAACTAGATCCATCTTTTCCCGCTTCCCCTTTCCCCGATCAAATTCGGCCACGGCAGCGACAGCGACGACGCCCTCGGCAAGACAAAACCGGCAGGGGACGGCCATGCCTAGCTGGAATGACGGTGACAGCTCCTGCCAATCGTGTCTAGGGATAATCCCACTTTCCCCCAATTCTTTCATAGGGTTAGGGTTCGGTAGAGAGTTAGGAATCCTCAATTTACAATCATACGAACTCGATTTGGTGTGCAAAGACATCAGGGACATGGACTATTCTCCTGACTCCTATGAAGATCCTAGTTTATGTGGCATAGCGAAAGATTGTCCCAAGCTCTCCCGCATCCATAAACTTGAGCATGTCAGACATGTTGCATTTGAAGGAACCAACATAGGCCACCGATTTTACCTTTGCCAAGTTCAGAACGTAAGTGCTTAGCTCCTTGTGTCGCCATTTACTTTTCTAGCAAGCAGTAGGAATGTCCAATTAATTTCTGACCCGTAGGAGACCGAAAAATGTGGGTTTATGGCTTGGGTAGACAATGAATGACCAGACGCTATGAAGAATGCACTTGTGAAGCTATGGGGGATTTATGATGATACAAGTAGTGCAAGAATCGGCGAGAAGGTTGAGAATGCATAGCTGGTGAAGCAACTGTCTGATGAGAAGAACAAGCTTAACAAAAAGTACTCAAGTCAGCTGGTTGATGTGAAGAAGTTTATTGAAGAAATAGATAAGAAGGCGTTAGAGGAGAACTTGTCTCGGGTGAATGCCAACAATGAAGCGTTGAGGAATGAGGTTGAGATGCCGAAGACCATGCAGAAATCCTAGGTTGGTGTAATCAAGGAGAAGCAGAAGCAGAAGCAATGTGATAAGGACCAGAAGATGTTCAAGGAAGAAAAGATGAAACTAGAGTACACACTCTATGAATTATTCAAAATCAATGACGCTAACAAGGATAAATCAAGAAAATTTATGATGGTTGACTATTCAGTTGCACCTTGTTGTACTGCTGACGGTGAATCAGTGGTGGTGGTGGTAGGATGACACTGTGGTGGTATGTTAAACCGTGATCCCTTTTGATGACGATCATGCTTGTTAAGACTAATTCGTACTTGTGTTGTTTTTGCTAAGGGTGTTTATCTGTTCATGGTCAACCGTGATCCTAGTTTGCTTGTGTTGTTTATGTTCCGTGTTGTTCATTTTTATGGGGATCATGCTTTGTGAGGATCACGGTCATAGGATCATGCTTTATGGGGATCAAAGCTTGTTTTTTCGGATTATGTGATTTCAGATTGTGTGTTCTTCTCATATGTATGACTTCTCTCTCCATCGAGCGATGATAACCTCATCATATAGAAGTGCAAGATGACTATAACCAGTATTATATGTAAACCAAATAAGGAGAGAATACATGACAACCAAGTAACATGGTCCTAATTGCCCAACAGATACACTAAATTTGAAACGGGCTATCAAATAACTTACATGTGTGGCTTTTGGATTGTACGGGCGTGGCACCACTTACCGTGGAAATACCCCGGTGAGAGAAAAATGGTGAGTCTACCAAACAGCTCCTTACCCGTTCAAATTCGACTCCGTCGACAACGTTTTTCTGCACAAAGAATAATGCGTTTCAGCCAGGTGCCAAGGCCACGCCACGATGTCGACGACGTCGGACGCGTGGGCTCCCTGTTGACACGCTGGAGTTGACGCGTGTCCCGTTCTCCTGTAACCCCTGCAGTCCTGCACCCCGCCCGATTTTAGATTCCGTCCGACGCGGAAGGAAAAACGGCACGGGACGGGATGGAGACCCCCGCCAGAACGAGAGGTCAACATCCCGCCCCCGTGGCCTCAGGCGGATGGCCCACATCGTCTTCTCCCGCGCGGCCGCGGCCGACCTCACCGCCGGCAAGCCGGCGCTCGCGGGCGTCCCGGCGTCCGCGCCGCTATCCGCGGCGGCCGCGGCCATCCCGTCCTCGCCGGAGGCCGCCGTGGCCGTATGGCGCGAGGGCGCCTCGCCGCTGGCGCCTGCCGCGGCCACCGTCGTCGGGCTGCTCAGCTCGCTCGACGTCGTTGCGTTCCTAGCTTCACACCGTGCTGGAGGAGGCACCGACGCAGCGGCGATGAAGACTCCCGCCGGCGACGTGGTGCCGCGGGAGCACGCAGTCGTCGGCGAGGTCGAGCCCGACGCAAGGTGAGGGCAACTTTCTTTTCGGCAGCAAGCTCTCTCGTTTATTGTTTAGCAAAGTGGAAATTTGAACTTTCAAGGAGTAGAAAATGATGAAAAAAAATTGACAAGAAAAAAAAATCAACGTGTTTGCCTCACATCAACACTTGCCTGCATTGTAATGTGTCCGGGTCTGTTTTTTTTTCACAATAATTAGATCCGGTCAAAATTTGATATACTAATCAGTTAGAGTGGTTTGCGTAGTGAGGCTGCATTAGTTTTTATTAAAATTGGTGTGAGGTTATCTTTTGTAATGTGGCATGTTCATATCTTGGTTTTGGCAGTCTTTGTTAGAACCGGAACCAACTAGTAGTATCTTGGCATCATCAAGCTTTTAGCTACTTTATGACGACTATGGTTGTGGGGAAATTAGAACTACTATTTGCTTTACTCAACCTGGCTGGCTTGATTCACCAAAGTTCTGAATTTTGCATAATGGCACGAGCTAACGCTAATTCAGTTTCATTCAAGGTTGATCGAGGTTGTGGACCTGATGAAGCAGGGGGCAAAACGTGTCCTTATCCGCAAGAACATCACAGACGGATGCACCATCAACAAGCAACCCTTTGCACCGTTTTACAAAGCTCCCCTGAAGATCACTGGAACACCCCGTGCCGCTACAACCCAGATAATGAAAAGGTCGCCGTCTTCGTCGACGTTTGGCTATGACAAGTACTGCTGCCTCACACGAGAAGACATCATTCGCTTCCTCATCAACTGTCTCGGCGCCCTTGCACCAATCCCATTGCACTCAATCTCATCGCTTGGAGCCATCAAGTGTAGCTACTGCCATGTCGAAGCCTCCTCACCAGCTATTGAGGCTGTCTGGAAGATACCCTCCGACCCACGCGTCGTTGCTGTTGTGCAGACGAACAACGAGGGAGCACACATGTTGCTAGGTGAGATATCCGCTCACAAGCTGTGGAAGCGTGATTATGTGGCTGCTGCGGATGCAATGTCAAGGTTGTCAGCACTGCACTTCGCCACCGGCATCGACGAAAATGGAGCAGTGCCAGCTTCTGCTAGTGGCTTCGGTATTGGTGCGTGGCGGGGGGAGGCGGAGGATGGCATCTTGGCGTCTCCAAGGTCTATGAAATTCAGTAGCAGGAGAATTGGGTTCTCGGCGTGCCTTGCAAGCCAGACAGTGCCAAGCCACCGGAAGAACGCAGTGCTCACCTGCAAGGCTACGAGCTCTCTTGCTGCTGTGATGGCGCAGATGCTGGCACACAGGGCCACACACGTCTGGGTCACAGAAGGTGGTGAGACCGAGGAATCCGTCTTGATTGGCATGATTGGGTACGCGGAAATCTTCAACGCAGTCACCAGAGGTGTTCGTATGGCTTAACCACGGGTGTAGATTCATTTCACGTTGAGGAAGTTTGGCAAATGGACGAGTTCTCCATACACTTCTTTCCTGATGATCAATTTCCATTATGACTGAGAAGGGAAAAGAAGTGGAGCAAAGCTGGTTGTAGCATAGCTATTGGCACTGAGTAGGAAGGAACTCAAACTCAAGCCCTATTAGCTGGTGGGAGTACATTGCAAGCCCAACTCCTGGTTGGTTTACTAAATAGATGTTAGTACTATGTTAAGCTGTTAACTGTATATCTCTTTCAATGTTTTATGTGTAGTCTGTTCTTTCTCCATCTTTTCAACAGAGGAAGTTCAGTTCTGCTGCCCTATGATTGTTTTCTGCTGGCATAATTAAGTTCCACAATTTAAATGAATGCAAGTTATAAGTGATCCAGTAAGTACTTCCAAACTGAGCGTAGCAAATAATGCATCATATTATGACAAAATACACTGTCTGCATAGCCAAATCTTACAACAGTGAACAAACAGGAAATAACATAAATCTGACAGACGAAAATAGAGGCCTATGGTAACAAGTGATGCTTCCTCATAAATGGAGTGATGGTAATGTTATTTCACAAGTATCCCAGTTACCATCAAACTAGTCCTTCCTTAGCGCAATGCACTCCCTGTGGGTACCGGAGCTGTTGATGACTATGATTTCCAAACTATCTCCCTGCAGAGTTTCATGCAATAGTGGTATTTGAATCAGATTTTTAAGAATTTAGACAGTGGCACTAATTAGCATCTAAGGGCAAAAAGCACCATACAGTGTATATGTCTCTTTCTGTGGCTGATGCGAAAACGTCCTTGACCAGATCGACGGCATCCGATTCAGACAAGGGCGTCACTGCATCCTGCATAGTTAGTATGGCATTATTAGTTCTTAAACGTCACAAAACTATTGTACATGGCAAGTCAAAGCAGAATCTTTGCTGTACTAAATATTATTTTTCTACAAAGTGCTTGACAGGTCCTTAAATTTGCACACCCCTGTGTCACCTGGGTCACTGTGCTAAATTTTCTGTTTATGTTCCTTATGGGTGATTCTGGATGATATCACACTTATCTAAATCTAAGTAAGAAATTGACCAATGTTGTCGCCACTAAAACCATGAAAGTATTAATGTATTTGGATTTATAGCAATCTTACCAGTCAATGGATGATTTTCGCAAATTTTCTGGATGACCTTGGTTAGCAGTTGTATGGTTAAATTGTCGCTCAAAATAAGCCTAGTCTGCCAGCCATCATGCAACTGGAGTTTTACAAAACTTACCCGAGCTGGCACTAGTAGAGGACTAGGAGACTTCAACTGGTTGTCTAGGGTAGGCATCATCAATGCTGCACCAGTTCCCTGAGCACTATAGCCGGTCCGCTCATAGGACCCAACAGCATCGTATGTGAAGACACATCCTTTACCTGTGAAAGGAGAAGAAATGCTCTGGGTCATGATTACGACTGAGAAATTTCAATGTAAGATAGAAGTTAGTCTGAATCATACCTTCGCTGTCCAGTCCACCCAACACATTGAAAGCATAGTATGGGAAGAATCTCTTATAGTAGAGAGTGTTTGACAGTAATTGTGCCATTGCAGGGCAGCTCATCTTCTTGTTATGGTTGTGTTCATACAACTACAATAGCACAAACATGGAACATGATTAACTTGCGCTAGTATGATTCAGGATTACATAATTTTTTTACCCATACAGTCTGCAATCACATATTGAGTAGACACTTGTTGAGGTAGGGAGGCAATCTAGCAGCTAATATTCCCATTGTACTAATGACCAGAAGTGAACAAAGAAGGGCCATGTAAGGACAGACAATCTTCAAAACCGTGATGACCCAGGTTAGCATAAAAGCAAAATGTTGGATACGATGTCACTGAAAGAGTGGATAGATCTCAGCCAGCTATCAGACTTACCAATTCCTTTGCAGACAGGTTCTTCTGCAAAGCTTTGATATCACCTTGAAATCCAGATGAGGCCAACACACATTTGCCCGCCCTAATTGAAGGTAAGCAGAGAGAACAACGTGAGCACATTCATTAACAAATATGGCAAGGTTTCAGATTAGGATACACTCGGTGTTTAGCTTAACTGTGTTGGTTCCTAACTTCTAGCTGAACTACTTTTGTGTACAGCAACAGTTCATGTAAAACTGGTAGCCTTTGGGATACAGTATTTTGAATTAATTTACTCAGCGGTCAGCACACAATTTAAAGTACTAGATAAAGTAGATCATCAGATGGAACAACCACAACTTCTCGATGCACTCGCTATATTTCAGCAACTGAGTATGGAAACTATACCATCAAAATTGCGTGACAGAGGTTGGAGCAGAACATGTGCTACTGAATTACTGATTCCCCAACACTGAGCATGCATGAACAAACAACCAAAGTTTACCAGCCAGCTAAGAATCAAACGTCCACCGATACACAAGGACAACATCGCCGACCACGACCAAAGCACCCTGGTTACCCCCAGGACCCCAAACTCTACTCTATGGATAGGGAATAGAGAGAGCGAGGCAGGAGCAGAGGAAGGGGGAGGCGGGAGGACGTACAGGTGCGCGATCTTGGAGTGGTCGCGGGAGAGGATGCTGTATCCCACGGAGAGGCGGGTGTCGGCGGCGACGACGCAGTAGTCGGCGCCCGCGACGGCTACGCACGTGCCGCCGTTGTTCTCGTACGGATCGAACCTCGCCATGGCCGCTCCGCTCAGAGAGGGAGGAATCGCGGTCACCTGTGTATCCTGCTTCTTCGATTCCTCTTTGCGCTCCTGCTCCTTCGTCTCGCTCTCGAGTCTCGATACGGAGCGCGGCGAGGAGGGAGAGGCTATGTAAAGTAGGAGCGCCGCGGGAGGGAGCTCTGCTCTTCTTGTGCTGCAAGAAGAAGAAAGGCCTGGTCAGGTTCGGATGCCGCAGGGTCCCGTTTAGTTGGACTTGGAGGCGTAGTCCACTCAGAAAACAAAAAAAAATTGGAGGCGTAGTGGACTGGGATGGGCCGACTGGGGAACACCGTAGCCTGAAACGGGCTGACATTATATCCTCTGCCAGATTTGGCCCAACGTAAAAAAGCTCTCGCCCCACGCGGTTTGTCCTATGATTTTTTTCCTAAACACGGTACAACCAAGCCGCTCACGTACACGACGGATACCACTAATATTACGAAAAACAAAAAAAAATCTGGCGTGTCAAAATATTAGATCAGGCGAAACATCACTGCTGGGCAGCCTGTGTGGCGTGACGGTTGATGCGCTCGACACGAAGACGGTGCCGGTCAGTTTTATTTATGACTGCGTCGGCTTCCTAGCGTTGAATAAAATAGTGTTTGATATTTCAATAATTAAAATCGTTACAAGAATATATAGATTGTCTAGGCTCTGGCTGAGTCGGTGGCCTAGCTGAGTTGGTTTAGAGTCTTAAACTTGACACACAAGTTGATTGCCTAACATCTCCATAGTCATAACGGGAGGCTGAATCGAATATCGGTGAATGGTGTAGTAGCTAGCCTTTTGATGAAGATGTCTGCAAATTGAGTCATTGTAGGAACATGAAGAACATGGACTTGTCCAAAAACCACCTTCTCTCGAACAAAATGAATGTCTATCTCAATGTGTTTAGTTAGCCGATATTGCATTGGATTTCCTGACATATAAATAGCTGAGATGTTGTCGCAATAAACAATAGTCGCTTGTTGAAGAGGCGATGGAGCTCTATGAGCAGCTGGCGGAGCCAGACCTTTTTAGCAACGGCATGTGCCACGGCGTGATACTCAGTCTCAGCAGACGAGCGAGAGACCATAACCTGTCTTTTAGAGGACCAAGAACCAAATTGTTAACAAGATAAACACAAAATACGGATGTGGATCGTCGAGTATCTAGACAACCAGCCTAGTCTGCATCAGAGTAAGCTGTCAAAGAATTTGGTAAAGAAGAGTTTATATGTAAGCCATGGTCGAGTGTGCCTTTTAGGTAACGAAGAACATGTTTGGCATGATTATAGTAAGGGATACGAGGATCATGCATATAGAGACAAGCTTGTTGCACAGCGAAAGAAATTTCAGGACGAGTAATTGTTAGGTATTGGAGAGCGCCAGTGAGACTACGATATAGAGTAGGATCATAAAAAAGTTCGCCGACAAAAGAAAGTTTAGAAGATGTGTCAACAGAGGTGCGAGAAGACTGACAATCGGTCATACCAGCACGGTTAAGCAAATCAAGAACATACTGACACCGAGAGAGAGAAAATGTCCAGATGTGTCACGGTGAACAACAATGTCCAGAAAATGATGAAGAGAACCAAGATCCGTCATGGAGAATTCGTTGCGAAGAAGGGAGATAACATGATCTAGGAAAGATTGAGAGGAGGCAGTAAGAACAATGTCATCAACATAAAGAAGGATGTAGGCAACATTAGAGTTTTGATGATAGATAAAGAGAGAAGTATCGAAAAGAGATGGAGTGAACCCGGTAGTTTGAATGAATATAGAAAAAATTGAAACCATGCGCGGGGAGCTTGTTTGAGGTCAGAGAGAAATTTTTGAAGGAGACAAACATGATCGGGGTAGGAGGAATTTTCCAAACCTAAATGTTGTTGACAGTTTCATTGAGAGAACCATGAAGAAAAGATTTTTGACATATAATTGGTGTATAGGCCAGGAGGAAGAAGAGACGGCTAAACTGAGAACAATGCGGATGGTGCTAGGCTTGATGACAGGAGAGAAAGTTTCATCGTAGTCAATTCCTTGTTGTTGAGAGTGTCCACGACATACCCAACGAGCCTTATAGCGAGCAAGACTGCTATCGGAGCGAAACTTTTGGCGAAAGACCCATTTGCCAGAGACTATGTAGGAGTTGGATGGGCGAGGCACAAGAGTTCAAGTATTATTTTCAATAAGAGCATTAAATTCATCTTGCATGGCGGAATTCCAATTGGGATCGAGAAGAGCAGATTTGTAGATTTTAGGGAGAGGAGATGAGCAGGAAGGTGAAAACCAGATTTTGCACGAGTATGCATGGTATGATCATTGAGTGGTGCAGGTATAAGTACGGTGTGTGAAGGTAGTGGTGTAGGAGTTGGGGGAAAGCGAGGCGTCAGGCGCAGCGGAAGGTACCGACGCTGGGGTTGGGAGGGGTGGTTGCGGTGATGGAGGATCGGCGGCAGGGTTTCCTACCACGACAGGATTATGGACTGGGTTTTCTACTGCAGTAGAAGTTTTGGCTGCCGCGACAGGAGCAGCAGAGGTTTTGGCTGTCGCGGCAAGATCAGCTGCAGAAATTTCAAGAGACGTAAAATATGGAAAATGCGCTATAGAGGATGGCGGGGTAGGTACAGGAGTAGAGGAGTCAAGACACTGAGCAAAAGGAAAAATATTTTCTGCAAAAGTGACATGGCGAGAAATATGAACGTGGCCCAAAACGATATCGAGGCAATGATAGCCTTTGTACTCATCTGAAAAACCGAGATGGATACATGGAAGAGATCTAGAAGAAAGTTTGTTGGGTATAGTAGAAGAAGAATTAGAAAAGCAAAGACAGCCAAAAACACGAATGTCGGCATAATTAGGATGAGTTAAAAATAGAGAATAGAAGGGTGTATTGTTAGAATTTGCTTTTGATGGTCAAATATTAAGAAGAAATTAGCCATGTGAAGTGCTTTGGCCCAGAATTTTGGAGGCATGGAGGCGTGAAGGAGAAGAGTTCTAAGGATTTCATTGATAGTTCGTAAAGAACGTTCAACTTTTCCGTTTTAAGGAGAGGTGGAGGGACAAGAAAAACGAAGGAGAGTACCATGCTGGAGAAAAAAGTTCTTGTTTTTATAGTTGTCAAATTCGTGACCATTATCACACTGAATAAAACGTATGGGGTGAAAGAAGTGTGTTGAGACATAACGTTGAAAATTTAAAAAAGAGAATGCACGTCAGATTTATTGTGGAAGGGAAAAGTCCAAACATAATGAGTGAAATCATTTAGGATAACAAGATAATACTTATAACCTGAAATACTCTCTATAGGAGACGTCCATAAATCACAGTGTAGAAGTTCAAACGGAAATATACTAGTAGAGGTAGAAGACTAAAAGATATACAAACATGTTTCCCCAATTGACAAGACTCACACAATGAAGAATTATAGGTATCTCTATTACAAGCAGAGGCAGAGCTACATGTATGTCAGCAGGGGCCATCGCCCCCCAACTTTGAAGAGATTCTCGAAGAAGAAAAATTAGCGTAGCTTAAATGGAATAAAAATTAGCCTTTTGCCCCCACCCCAACCAATCAAAATTTACATTTCGCCCCCCAAACAGCTTTGGTCTAGCTCCGCCAATGATTACAAGGGATTGAAAATTCGATAAGGATGGAAGATAAAGCAGCACTATGGAGATGGCCGAGACTTCAATGCCAAAGATCAACTGAAGCCACCATGGATGTAGGATCCGCAGCGGCCAGGATACCATGGAGAGAGTATAAATCACCAGAGCTGTTGAAGCGTCTGATCTTGGCCTTGGTCCGGTAATCCTTCACAGATAAACCAAGAGGGTCAAATTCAAGGGATACAAGATTATCAAGAGTGAATAGGCGAACAGAAATAAGATTTTTGATAAGAGAAGGAGCAACAAGAACATCACGAAGAAGAAGTGGTTTAGAGGTTGAAGAAATTTGAGTTTGCCCAACACAATGAATAGAGGAACCATTTCTAAGAATAATGGAAGAAAATGGAGAAGTGGTGCACGAAGACAACAAATTACTTGAAACAAACATATGACTAGAAGCACCAGAATAAAAAATCCAATCTATACCTGAGTTTCCTTGTGCAGCAAAGTTGTTCATGGCCTATAAAAAGGCAGCTTGATCCTAGATCGGAGTTGAGGGATAAGGCGGCGTGGGCAGCAATGCCGGCTGCTGAAGTGGTTGAGGCGGTGCCAGGTAGAAGCTCCCATTGGCATATGCAAGAGTGTCGTAGGGGGAGCCATATGACGCGTAGATCGGAGCTGCATGATGGGTGTGCTAAGGTGCACGCGGGATAATGGGACCAGGTGCACCCATGTGAGGGCGAACAATGGGCTGCCAGGCGCCTCCATAGGCAGGAGGGGTGCCGATCGGAGACGGGGCAGCCCAAGGCATAGGCCGGGCCTACACGAGACCAGTCCAGGGGTCATATTGAGGGCGCTAGGTTGGAGATGCAGGAGGCGCATGGACCGGGGAAGGAGGAGGAGCCGTGGGCGGTAGAGCCGGTGGTGCATTCGGTGGTCATGGCGGCCAATCGATAGGTTGGGTGCCATGGTAATTAGGGCTAGGGAGCCAGCCAGGAGGAGGTTGCAGTGGAGGCGCAAGCGGGGCCGGTACGGGAGGTCGTGGGATGGCCGCAAAAACCTGGGGGCATGACCCTTTGTTGGTGATGGCGCGATCGGCCCATTGGAGCATGGATCAAACCTCCACAAAGGAGGGACGGGGCCGCATCATGGGGATAACGAAGCTTGTTTATCGAAATGCTCGCCGAGGCCTACAAGGAGGATGTTCGACGGGATCCCCAAGTTCTTGGAGATCATCGGTGATGGTTTTGAGGCGCTGACAGTAAACACCCACTAGAGAATTGCCCTGCATAGTGTTTCCAAGTTCCGTGTGAAGCGTGTTGAAGCAGGCATTGAAGTTGTCTTGAAAAAGTTGGCGAAGGGTCGCCCAAAGAGCAGCGGTGTTGGAGGCCTCACGGAAGACGAGGTTGAATATTTTTGTAGACACCCGTTCGTAGATCCATTGGATGATGGCAAGGTCCTCCTTGAAACAGCGAGGATCTAACAACTGGGTGATAGAGTCGGAGGCGACGTGGTCGAGGAGATTGCAGTGACCAATATTAACTTCGAAGAGGTGGCGCCAATGGTAGTAGTTGTGCTTGGGGATATCTAAAGTAACAGGAATAAAAGGACTAACATCTGAAATTGTATCGGCATATTGGATTGTGGATGGGATTGAAGGGACTAGGGTTTGGGTGGGGGAAGAAGAAGAGGAGATCGTCGTGGCAGCAACGACCTTGGAGGAGGCGACAGAAGCTCGCCACTCGAAGTAGCCTGGCGGCGGCTGGGGTGTGGTGGGCGGCGACATGCCCTAGATCGGTTTTAGTCTGATACCATGTTGAATAGAATAGTTTCGATACTTCAATAATTAAAATCGTTACAACTACAAGAGAATATATAGAGGGTCTAGGCCCTGGCCGAGTCGGTTTAGAGTCCTAAACTTGGGACACAAGTTGATTGTCTAACACCTAGGTGTCTACCACTTCCCACGCGGCAATGGCGCAGTGCCACAACGCGATGGCATTGCGCCTTCCACACGTCGCGGTAAATATGATGGACGCGGCGATACTTAACACCCCCCTCCTAGGCATGGAGGGCACTCCATCTTTGCCGAAAGGACGGCGGCTTGAGTTGCTCATGGCCCACGTCATGTCGAGCTCACCAATGCGGAGAGGGCCAACCTTCCTACATCGCTGACAGCAACCTCTGGTCGAATATACAAGTGGTTCAATGGCAGGAGGCCATCGACTACTATGACGACCCATACCCGCCTGACAATAAGAACACCGCCGGCCAACACCAATGGTGGAGGGCCCGCAGCTTCGATAGGGTATGTACCGTCAGGTTGGGATAGAGCTGCATGTGCCTGCCTGCCCTGCTCCTGGCGGTTCCTCTTCCTACCCATCGGTGATGCGCTCCATGTCGTCGCATAGGAAGTCAGCCCCTTAATCGCAAGCCAGAGCATCTGCCGAGCGCGCGGCACGCTGCCCCCGGTATTGTGTTCCATGCACCCAAGGAAGAGAAGAAGCCAGTGCCACCGCAACCACCGCTTGGGATCTCTTTTTCTGCCATCCCAAGAGGTAAAGGTGGAGCGGAAGCCGCCACCCACGCCGCAACCACGCGGGGCATGATTTTTATCCGCTGGCCCAAGGAGGAGAAGGAGGTGAAGGTGGGGCAACCCCTACCATGCCGCTACCTCATATGACGATGAGTGCATATTTGCATCATGTTTTAGATTATTATATTGCATTGTAGATGTAGGATCTTGGTATTTTACGGCGTCTGCACACACTTTTTATGTTTATTTTTACCAGGATCAGTATAGATGATGGATCCGATGGACACAATTCTTGGACCAGTTATATTGGAGTGAAAAGGAGACAAAAACTACGTAAATTGCTTATTGGGTAAATATTAATAATACCAGAAGAAAACCCGAAGCGAGCAAAGGAGACAGAAGGTTTAACGACCAACTATACGGGTCGTCACCGTATAGTTGGCGCTGCCTCCACCTCCTCAAATAGTTTCACCCCGTACAACTAGATCGGAGAGATGACATACAGAACACCCATAAATCACCGAAACCTCACCTCCGGAAGGAATCTAGAGGGGGAATCTGCCCTAGGGATCCATCTTCGCCCTAAGAAGATCTGGGAGGCCAAGGCATCGATCTCCATCTTCATCAACTGCTGCATCTTCATCACCACCATCATCTCCATCCATCCCATCTAGATCTTGTTGTAATTATTGCACTAGTTGTGGATTTATACAAGTACTATTTATCAATAATCGTTTCCATTACCATTGCCATGAGGATGTTTGCCTCCATGTCTGAGTAGATCATTAGTTCTTGAGGAGATGGAGAAACCCTAGCATGAGACTGAAATAAGATAAAGTTTATTATGATATTCATCGTTGTGACCATGTGTTAGATTGTCTACATCTTGATGTTGGGAGAAGTCGACCTTTCAATATTTTCCTCTTGTGGGGACTTGATGTAGGGAACTACTTGTTGGTAGACGGAGGGATGTTAGCACTTACAGTGATTATAAAGCTGTTGGCACCCCTTATGTATCAACTTGGAAATCGAGGAAACTCACAAAACAATATCCATGCCATGGGATACGTCATGCGGAATTATTTCCCTTAATAGCATAGTAAGTCAATTGATGTTGATTGTTGTTTGCTTAGAACTTTATTTACGCAATACTCGCATTTTATCTTGTCACTTAGAACTTTATTTAGCATTTCTAGTTTTAGTATTTCTTTTAAGAATTCTTAGACTTCAGACACCTTCTCCCTGTGGGATTGATATTTTTATTTCGAAACTAGCTACAACCGATATGTGCACTTGCTGTCAATCAAGCTATTTTCTGGCGCCGTTGCCTAGGAACTAAGCGTTGTAGGTCTTTTAGTTTTTGCTTATTTACTTTAGTTTTGTTAAGTTTTTGTTTTGATTTACAGGTTTCCACTAACATGATGGAGTTTAAGCATATGAATAGTGCTAACCCACTCAACCGCTTTGGGAAGCCGTATGATATTTATAAAAGAGACAACTTCAACAAGAAGACAAGGGGGTTTGAAATAAAATCCTCTACTACTTGGTATTTTACACAAGAAGCAATTTACTGGAGATGAAGAAGATCCTGATCCATATGAGCATATTGCATGTTTCAAAGATATATGTGACACATTCCAATTAACGGGGTATACTTCTGATGAGGTAAGGGTTAAACTTTTTAGTCAAACTTTGACAAGTACAACTCTCTCATGGTATAGATCTCTACCCTCAGAAGCCACTACTACTTGGGATAATTTAGCTTGCGAATTCCTATCTAAATATTACCCATTATCAAAATCCTTGGAACCAGGCGTCTTATAATGACTTGGAGGAACCGTCCTAATGAAGGACTAGTAAGAGCTTATATAAGATTTAAAAAATTACTTAGTCAATGTCCTCACCATGATTTCGCTGAATAATATTTATTGCATATCTTTTATGGTGGTTTAATCGAACCTAATAAAATTGAACTAGACTCATGCGCGAGAGGAGCTTTTATGGATTTACCTATAACTAAAGCTTGTGCTTTAATTAATATAATTAGCGATCATAGAGTTTCATAGAATTTTGGTCTAGGAAGCGAAAGAGGCATAGAAATAGATTATGATTATATAAATGACTATAATAAAAAGGGCCATGTTAATAAATTATCTAAAGAGATTTATTTAGATTCAGATCTTGTGTTGCAAGTTGTTAAAGCTTTTACAGAACACATAAAATCTCCGAAAGAGGGTTCGGCCAAGTATGATCCACCACCTGAACCTGAGAAGAAAAGAGAAGTTAAAGCAACATTGGCCTCCCTAGAACCAATGTATGAGATACCTTTTCCTAACACTGCACAAAAGCATATTTTGGAATATGAACAGGTCAAGGTAGTACAGGAGGAGAAAGAAGAGGAAAGTGTGCCCATAATTGAAGAACATCTAGATGAAACCAAAGATGAAGAGGTAACCAAGGAAGCAATCATGGATATGTATGCACATTGTAACATAGTTGAACTTGATGAAGATACTTCTATATTGGTTGAAGGTAAAATTAAGGTAAAAGATATGGGTAAGCATATTCTTCCCTGCATATTTAAAGAAACCTCACATTGTTTATGTGATATTGGCACCGAAGTTAATGTTATATCCTATGAATTTTATTTAGAAATAAAATAAGAGATAGCACCGGATACAATAGAAAATACTGATATGACAATCATGTAAGCCAATAAAAATCTTAGAATTCCAATGGGAGAAGTTGAAGATGCAACTGTCACAATTGGCAATTAAAATTTCCTTATTGATTTTATAGTTGTTGATATGCCGGTTGACACTCTTTGCCCAATCATAATTGGAAGAATTTTTTTGAGTGATATAGGTGCCACAGTCGACTTCAAAAAGGAGGTTGTGTCCCTTAAGCTTAGGAAAGCGGAAAAAAGAATTCCACTTTTCCAAATTTAAAGACAAACCTCTACATATACAAGAAGAAGAGAAACAGAACACTATCGATGAGATGACAGCTCTTTTCTTAAGTAATCAAGATGAAGAAATAAATAAAGATCCAAATTGTGAAAAAATAATTATGGAGGACAGAACTTTAGAGGAATTAGAAAGTGAATTTGATTCATTTCCCATTGAAGAACCTCCAACTGATGAAGCTTTTAGAGAGCCAGAAAAGAGAGGGGATGAAGAATTACCGCCCCCAGAATTAAAAATCTACCAGATAATCTTAATTATAGATTCTTAGATGATACTAATAAATTCCATGTTATTATTAGTGCTAAACTTTTAGTGGAAGAAGAAGAACTCATGAAGGTACTAACGGAGCACCGCAAGGCCTTTGGGTACTCGATGGACGACTTGAAGGGTATTAGTCCCATGATAGCGTCCCATCGAATATTCATGGAGGAAGGTGCTAAACCAGTTGCAGAATTTAATAGAAGACTAAAGCCTGAAATGAAGGAAGTGGTAACAAAAGAAATAGTACGCCTACTTGATGCAGGTATAATATATCCTGTAAAAGAAAGTGAATAGGTAAGTCATGTTCATTGTGTTCTTAAGAAAGGAGGCTTTACTGTTGTTCCTAATGAAAACAATGAATTAATACCTACTAGAACTATTATTGGACATAGGATGCGCATATTGAATATGGAAACAAGGAAAGATCACTATCCTTTTGTAGGGGTTCGTAGCATGGAAAACAAAAAAATTCTACCGCATGCACACAAACAAGCCAAGATCTATCTACTAGATTGTAGCAACGAGTCGATAGAAGCACTCACCCTCGAAGATTCCAAAGCGGTTAACGAGAGCAGATTCTCGTGGGTGATGTAGTCGTACACTTGCCGATCTCAAGATCGCATAGACGATCCTTCCGGTGCTGCGTTCCGGCAGCGCTTCCGCAGTCGGTCACACATTCGGTACTCGATGAAGACCTTCATCTCCCTTGTTCCAGCAGGCAGCGGAGGTTGTAGTTCTCCCCTCGTGATTCCGGCAGCACGACGGCGTGGTGACGGAAGTAGAGGGAAGATCCCGCAGGGCTTCGCCTAAGCCGGTGCGAATTATGGTGGATCTAGGGTTTCCTGGTGATCTAGGGTTTAGAATACCGGGAGGAGGAGGTGTCAGTGGCGGCTAGGGCGGCGGCGGCGGACCGGCGGCGGCGCGAGGTGGCGGTGGCTTGGGTGTGGGAGGGCTAGGGCTTGTGTTTTTGGGGCAGCCCTCCCCCTCTATTTATGAGAGGGGGGCAGCCTTGGGAGGGGTGGGTTTGAATCCAAACCCAAACCCAAGTTGGATTGAGAGAAGGACTCTTTCCTTCTTCCACTAGGAAACCATTGTTCCAGTTTGACTTTTCAAACTTCCCGTTTGACTTTCAATTTAGAGATTTAATTCTCTCTTGCAAATGTCCACACCAAGTGACCCAAGATATGATCCAATCATTTCACTTACCCATGACACATTCATGGTCCATTCCCCTTCCGGTCCGGTGAACCTTCTAGACCCTTCTAGAACCTCTCCGATGAAAACAACGGAATCTTTCCCGAACTCCGGAATCGGACTTTCCTTATATGAATCTTATTCTCTGGACCATTCTGGATCTCCTCGTGATATCCCGGATCCCATCCAAGACTCCGAACAACACTCGGTATCCCTACTAACATTCCATATCTACTAAACCACATCGAATCCTTAAGTGTGTCTCCCTACAGTTCGTGAATTATGCGGACATGGCCGAGACACTTCTCCGATCAATAACCAATAGAGGAATCTAGAAATTAATATGGCTCCCACATATTTCTACGATTACTTTGCGATCGAATGAACCACTTACATACGATACCAATTTCCCTTTGTCTCACGATAGTTTACTCATCCGAGGTTTTGATCGTCGGTATCTCTGCATACCTAGTTCAACCTCATTACCGATAAGTATTCTTTTCTCGTTCCCGTGATATGTGATCCCTTGTGAGCCTATCACATGCTTGCAAGATAATTGGATGACATTCCACCGAGAGGGCCCAGAGTATATCTATCCGTCATATGGATGGACAAATCCCACTCTTGATCCATGTGCCTCAACACATACTTTCCAAACACTCAATGCCACCTTTATAGCCACCCAGTTACTGTGTGGTGTTTGATGTCATCAAAGCATCCTTATGATGATGGTGATTAGCATGATCTCATGGTCGAAGGAATTAGGTTACTATGTATCATAAAGCTTATAGCAAATGAACTATTGAAATGACTTGATCTTAATGCTACACTTATCTATAGGAGTATGTCCATCATACCATTCTCCTAATGATATGATCTTGTTGTCAACAACATCTCAATGCTCCTGATCGGGAAACCACGATCATCTATTAACCAACAAGCTAGTATCACATAGAGGCTTTACTAGGGACTCTAATTTAGTTTACAAGTCACACAAGTATTAATGTTTCCGGTTAATACTGTTATAGCATGAATGTAAACATTTATCATAAACACAAAGATATAATAATAACCACTTTTATTATTTCCTCTAGGGCATATCTCCAACACCTTTACCGTTCATAGATAAAACTTTAGAGAGGTTAGCAAACCACACTCATTTTTGTTACTTGGACGGATATTCTGTTTTTTCCCAAATAGTTGTTCATCCTGATGACCAACTTAAAACAACTTTCATTAGTCCTTATGGTTTACATCTTACCGACGCATGCCTTTTGGGTTATGTAATGCTCCAGCTACTTTTCAAAGATGTATGACTGCTGTTTTTGCATATTTTATAGAGCTGATAATGGAAGTATTTATGGATGATTTTTCTATCTATGGAACTTAGTTTACTAGTTGCTTGGATAATCTCAATAGAATTTTGCAGCGTTGCAAAGAAACCAATCTTGTCTTAACCGAGAGAAATGCCATTTTATGGTCAAATAAGGCATAGTCCTTGGACATAAAGTATCTGGTAAGGGTATTGAAGTAGATAGGGCTAAAGTTGAAGCAATAGAAAGAATGCCACAACCAAGGGAAGTAAAAGGTATAAGAAGTTTTCTTGGTCATTTAGGCTTTTATAGAAGGTTCATTAGGATTTTTTCTGGAATTTCTAAACCTTTGACTTATTTGTTGCAAAAAAGAGCAATATTCAATTTTTGTGATAAGTGCCTTATTGCCTTTGATAAACTTAAATATACTTTATCTCGTGCTCCCATCATTAAACCACCTATATGGGATATGACTTTTGATTTAATATGTGAAGCTAGTGATGATGTTGTAGGAGTAACTTTGGGACAACATATAGGTCGCATATTCAATATTATACATCATGCTAGTAGAAATATTAATAATGCTCAATATAATTATCCTAAGGAAGAAAGAGAACTCTTTGCTATATTTTTCTTTTGTGATAAGTTTCGTTCTTATATTGTTGATGAAAAAGTAAGAGTTCATACGGATCGTGATGGTTTAAAAGAACTCCTCGAGAGGAAGATTGATAAGCCAAGACTGATCCATTGGATCCTTTTACTTCAAGAATTTGAGTTGCAGATCATGCAGAGACAAGAAGCAAAGGTAGTGGATGCAGCATCTATATTTTCCCAGCAAGACACCGATCTTATTGAGAGGAGCTTTAGTCCTGGTGATTTTCGTTTTCGAGAATTATTGTATGAGCTAAGGTCAAATCCTCCCAAGAAGAAGTAGTCCTTGTTGTTGGAGGAGCTTGTCACTCCCGACTAAATAAATGGTAAGAAGAAGGTAAGTTTTCTAACTTATATAAGTGCTTTGTTTTCACAGTTTTTGCTTTTAAAAATTCCACCATTGAATTCCTCTTGTTTTTTTGATTTTTTTGAGGGGTTTTCTGTAACTATACGACCGAAGAAAAATCTCCCTCCATATAGTTGGTCATCAAAGCTTCAGTATCCCCCTCGCAAAATAATTTTTGGGGTACCGTACCTATACGGCCGGAGAAAACTCTCCCGCCGTATTGTTGGTCATCAAAGCTTCAGTACCCTCGACCCATTTTCTTTATTATGATAAAGAAAACTCTTTGTCGGTTCCTAGTCGGTCATCTAACCGACCTGGGCTCGAGATATTTGGAATTATCTGCCTGGAACCAACTATACGAGTCATGACCGTATAGTTGGTTGTTACGGTGCAGGACTCCTCCAAATCCGTTTATTTTCCTAGTCGGTTTGGATTCTTTTCTTGGAAGAGAATTTGGTGTTTCTCGCGAGTTTTACTGAACTCTATCCCCTCTTATATACTACCCTTGTGTCTCTTTCTAATCATAATCAACAGGAACAAATATACCTCTTACTCGTACAAGAGGACACACCACATAGAGCCACCGAGATCCAAGATGCCAAGGAGAGGAGCTAACCCAAGAGTTTCCTTGATTCTTGGAAGTTATTACTTCAGTAATTACCTCTCCTTATCCTTTTTGTTTGCTTTTTGTGCCAAGAATGACCTCTAATGAGAGGGAAGTAAGATTTGAGGAGTTGTTGTCCCGAAACAGATTTCTGTCCTCCACCATAAAAAATCGTGAGGAGTCTCTCTAACTCGTATTGAGATAAACATTTACGAATAAATCCCCCAGTATGTTAGCTAACTTTCATTAGTTCAACACTTTTTTATTTGAGCAACAGAAGATGTTTGAAAAAATGGTTTCTACCTGCTGGTCTGTTTTGACAGATTTCTGCCATTATTTGCATTTGCTTCTTATTGATTCCTTTTTGAGTTCTCTTTTGGGGAATTGAGATTTTTGAAGGAGTTGCTACAGTAGCTTGTGTTTGTAGTGAAAAGTCTTGCTGTTCCAATGCTTTGACTAAAGGTCTATTATCTTTTGAATACACTAATGTTGCTAATGAAGATTGTGTGAAGTTTTGTATGAAGGAAAATTTCAGGTGTAGAGAGAGAATGATGTAATGAGATGAAGAATGGACAAAAGCTCAAGCTTAGGTATGCCACCCCGGTGTCACCCCAAGAAATATCCAAGAGGTACAAGCGTCAAAACTTGGGGATGCCCAAGGCATCCCCTTCTTCATCAATAAAAAGCTCAGGTCTGTCTAGACACTTCGTTTTTATTGTTTCATGCACAGTTGTGTTGTTCTTGGAGCGTCTTAGTTTTCGTTTGCTTTGCTTAGTTTGTTTATTTTGCTTGAATAAAGTAGTTTGGACCCCTTTTCTCGCTGTGTTGTCTCAAATAAGTCAATTGGTGTTGGAAAGGAGTAGGGAGTTCCTGCTTGAAAGTGCAAGATGAGCTTGCATTGATTGTGACTTAAACTTTAGCATGACATGCTAGGTGTTTTTTTGACCTTATTCTTAGTGATTATTGTTGTAGCATGTTTTGTTCCAAACAATTGGGATTGCTTAGTGTGCCTTGAAAGAATCATGTGTTGTTTTAGCATGCAAAAGCATAGTATTGTGGTATTCTCCTTTGATGCTTTGTTTGGGTTGACTTGGAACATGCTCACACCATGTTATGACTATGACAAGTCACCATAGACTCTATGATCATTTAGTCCTTGACTTGTAGTACCACTCTATGCTTTGATTAGTAATGTTTTGTCGATCTGCATGATTATGGCCATTATTGCTCTCTTAGTTGGTTGCTCCCAGTGTTTTGCTAGCCTCCACTTGTATGAGTAAGCTCTACTCATGCTTCCAACTCCCAAGAAACCAAGTTTTTCCAAAGTGTCCACTATAAATTCCTATGCATGGTGTGTTACACCATTCCAAGTATATTCTTGTTTTTAGCTATCTTCCAATTAAAAACTATTTTGTTATGTGAAAACTTAGTGATTAAAGCCCTCACAAACTTTATGGCACACTTTATATTTTTTTCCCCTAATAAACTTGAACCATTGTGTCGTCTATGTTGTATATGCTTGCACTTATACGTTGGAATTAGCAGAACCATGCTGTCATGGGGAACGTTTTCAACATTGCACTTGTACTTTATACTCAGTTGATATCATGCTCTTTTGTATATGGATGTCACCGGTGTGAGAACTTGTAAGTCCATGGAGTTTGTATTTTATGTTAGAGAAACGCCTGGGCCGCTAGCCTAAGCCATGCCTAATCATGGTGGAAACTTGCAGCATCACCATAGTGAGCTATCTATGAAGCATCCTCAATAAAAAGCTATGCATATAGTAAATAAAAAGATCGCTGAGATGCTCATTGCCTACTTGCCTTGTCATTTTGGTTATGGGATAGCTCATGTACCATGTGCAAAGGGTGCCCCGTTGGCGGTGCTCTATGATAAGCATGTACTTACTATGACAAGAACTTACAGGTGACTGAAGTTGAGTAGCATGAGGTGTGGCCCTCGTATTCAAGGGACTTGAGATTGCCATCTTATACTTTGTCAAGCATATACTCCATAGTTTGTTCACTTTAACCTTAACCACTTCAAGATGCTTATGATAGGGGCAATGAGGGCTGAAAGCTAACAAGTACCATAATTTTGGAAGCTCTTTTTGAAACTTGAAATCCATGCTTCCCTTATGAAGAGCCCTTCTTCCACTATTATATTGAGTCTCCACCTTCTACCTTTAGGCACCATTAAGAGAGCATAGTTGCCATTCTTAGTTCTATGTGCAGTGTCCCAAAACTTATTGATGGATGCATATTGTGATATTACTTGTTCTTGTGCTATCTGTTTCTAGTCACCCTTGTGAACTTTGAAGGTGTCCTATGCATCTATTTGCTACTCTATGAGGGACAAGCTGATTGCCACTATGCTACGTTTTCTGTATGTGAAACAAACAAACGTTTTTCAATGCATGTTATTCATGATCTTTGTTTGTAGCCTTTCATGTTGCATTCTTAGTTACTTTGTCTTATTGTTAGAACTCCATCTTTCATGCACATGTTTAGAGTTCTTTGATCCTAGCTTTCAATGCTTGCAAATGGTTTGATCTTGGTTTTTATGGTGCATGTCACCTCAAAAATTATTCTTTTTATCACTTACCTACTCGAGCACTGATGGTGCTTGACATGGAGCACTTTGTTGGAAACCCCAAGAGAAAGGTGTGATGAGCACAACATCAAGTCTTCCCTCAGTAGAGACCAAGGTTATCGAACCAGAAGGAGGAAGGAAACATCACACAGGTGTTGCAAGCAACGCGGATACCTGCACAACACAAACTCAAGACTTTGCCCCAACGAATTAGTGAGGTTGTCAAGCTCACCGGTTTGCTGTAACAAAGGATTAAACATATGGTGTGGAAGGTAATGGTTTGTAGCAAGTAAACAAGTAACAGTGGAAGATGTATCAATGGTAAAGATTGGACCGGGATCCATAGTTTACTAGAGGTGCTCTCCTTAGATAAACAACATGGAATGAAGGGTAAACAAATTACAGCAGGGCAATTGACATGAACTGAGCATGGCATAACAATGCAATACTAGTCAGAAAGATCCTATGAGATTCGATTGGGCAATACAACAAGATACATAGACTGCCATCCAACTGCATCTATGACTAGAAGTCCACCTTCAGGTTATCATCCGAACCCCCTCTAGTATTAAGTTGCAAGCAACAGACAACTGCTTTAAGCAAAGTGTGTAAGGTAAACAGTCCACATGTTCCATGAACAAGAGACCGTTGTTTTCTCCCTAGTGGCAACCGCACATCTACAACCGAAGATATTTATGTCACTTCCCTTGGAAACTAGAGGCATGAACCCACTATCGAGCATAAATACCCCCTCTTGGAGTCACTAGCAACTACTCGGCCAAGATATCTGTTGGAATTATGCCCTAGAGGCAATAATAAAGATGTTTTTTTATAATTCTTGTTCATGATAAAGTTTATATTCCATGCTAGAATTGTATTAAGCGGAAACTTTAATACTTGTGTGGTTTGTGAACAACACCGTGTCCCAAGTATGCCTTTATGGACTAGCTCATTGATTAATGATGGTTAAGGTTTCCTAACCATAGACATGAGTTGTCGATTAATAATGAGATCATATCATTGGGAGAATGATATGATGGACAGACCCAAACTAAGCGGAGCAATTAGATCGTGTCATCGTGTTCATCTTTGAGAAGCTTTTCTTATGTCAAATATTGTATTCCTTAGACCATGAGATAATACAACTCCCTGGTATCGGAAGAAAGCTTTGAGGTCATCAAACGTCATCCTATGAGAGGGTGATCATAAAGGTGTCTCTCAGGTGATCGGAAAGTACCTGTTGGGTTGTATGTATCGAGATGGGATTTGTCCCTCCCAAGTCGAAGAGATATACTTCGGTCCCACTCGGTAATCGATATCAACACCGCTTGCAAGCATGTGGTTAAGGAGTTAATCACAAAGTGATATCGGATTACGGAACGAGTAAAGTACTTGATGTGAACGAGATTGAACTAGGTATGACGGTACCGACGATCAAATCTCGGGCAAGTAAAATATCGCGAGACGAAGGGAATATATATATGGGATTGATTGAATCCTGGCATCGTGGTTCATCCGATATGATCATCGATGAATGTGTGGGAGTCAATATGGGTTTCCAGACCCCGCTGTTGATTATTGATAGAAGATCATGTCTACATATTCTCGAACCCGAAGGGTCACACACTAATGTGTCTTGATGCTAGGATAGATTGGATAATTGGTTTATGAGTTTTTGTTCGGAGTCTCGGATGAGATCCAGGACGTCACGAGAGGTTCCGGAATGGTCTGGAGAATAAGATTCATATAAGGCAATGCAGTTTTTGGAGTTCGGAATTGTTTCGGGTTAATCGGTATTGTACCGGAAGCTTCTAGAACCTTCCGGAGTGGGACCAACATGAACCCACTTGTCGGGAGGGGGAATGGGCCTATGAGGGAGTGCCCTGGCCGCATTGGGCTAGGGGAACAAGGCCCCATAGGGCCCAGCCGGCCAAGCACCTATGGAAACCCTAGGGGAGCTTCTAGAAGGGGGGGAACTTGCCCTCCACTCCTCCCTCCTTTGGCAGCCGGCCTAGGGCTTGGGGGAGGGGCAAGGGCCATCCGCCCACCCCTAGGGCTGGAATTCGAGCCGAGTCGAGCCAACTTGGCTCGACTCGCTAAAGCTCGTTCAACTAACGAGTTAGCTCGACTCGGCTCGTTTATAGAACGAGCTCATATTTGAAACTTGGCTCGACTCGGTAAACTCACGAGTGGCTCGCGAGCAGCTCGTTTAGATTGTTATAAGTTATAAATATGAGCACATATAAAAAAACTAGTAATTATTCTACTAATTTGAAACTAGAACAACAATAGTACTTCCATAATAACACGTAGGAAGATTAATAAAAATTATAGTAGCTCTACACCATTATAGGTTCAAGGAACATTCATAGTATGACACTTATCTATGAAAATTTTCAAACTCTATATTTGAACGAGTTTAACGAGCTAAATGAGTAGCTTGCGAGTAGCTCATTTATCTTGGGTGAACAAACAAGCTCAAATATAAACTTGGCTCGACTCGTTAGACACCGAGTTCGAGCCGAGTCGAGTTGTGTCACGAGTTACTCATTTAGCTCGCGAGTTTCGAGTTATAATTCCAGCCCTACCCACCCCTCTATATAAAGAGGGCTGGGGGCGCACCCCTCCCACACCTCCTCCACAACCCTAGCCGCCCTGCTGCCCCTCCTCTCTCTCTCCCTCCCGACTGTGCGTAGGCGAAGCCCTGCCGCAGAAACTCTCCACCGCTTGCACCGCGCTGTCGCGTTGTAGATCCAATCCATCTCTACACCCTACTTGCTGGACCGAGGAAGGAGACGTCGAGGTGCCGCACGTGTGCATCTGTCGGAGGCATCGCCACTTGCGGTGTTAGATCGGATCGGATCGCGAGGAGGAGAAGCGAGTACGACTACATCACCCACGTTCCGTCGAACGTTTCGCTGTGCGAATCTTCAAGGGTATGAATATCTCATCTATCCCCCCTCGTTGTTTGCATCTCCTAGATTAGATCTTGGCTTTCCCGTTCGCATCCGTACAATTTTTTTGATTTACTATGCTGCGAATACCTTCAGTGGTATCAGAGCTAGATCTATGCGTAGATGTGTTTCACGAGTAGAACGTGACATGGTTGTTGCGGGCGTTGATGTTTTCTGTTGCAAGCCTCTTGTTTGTGTACTTCTTATGACGCGGGATAGTGAGATCGAAGCGGTCCAGGCCAACCTTACGCGACCTCGTTCGCGAGACTGGCTCCGCACTTGAGGCGTGGCTTGTTCCACAGATGCGGCTGGTGGATGCCAGTTTCTCTCACTATAGTTGTCATGGGATTTACACCGGAGTTTGGCAACCATAATATCACCATTGTGGCTTTCCGTAGGTAAGAATCGTTCTTAGCTTGGTACTCCCATAAGCCACGTAAAACATGCAACAACAAAGTAGAGGCGTCTAACTTGTTTTTGCAGGGAGTGTTTTCTGTGATATGGTATGGCCCAAGATGTGATGTGTATGTTGTATGCGATGATCATGTTTTGTAATGTTTCACGACTTGCATGTCGATGAGTACACAACTGGCAGGAGCCGTATGGTTGTCTTTATAATTGTGTATGACCTGTGTGTCAACTTCTTATACGCCATGTAATAGCTTTACTTTATCGCTAAGTAGTTAGCAATAGTTGTAGTTGCTATTCGTGGTGGAGGCAATCATGGTGGAGTGATGGAGATCATACCAGCACGCACAAGATGGAGATCATTGCGCGAAGATTGGCTATACCATGTCACATAAAGTTATATGCATGTGATGTTTATCCTTTTATGTATCTTATTATGCTTAGATCGCGACGGTAGCATTATAAGATGATTCCTCACTTAAAGATCAAGATAAAACTGTGTTCTCCCCATGTATGCATCGTTGCGAAGGTTCGTCGTGTTCAAGCATCACGTGATGATCGGGTGCTATAAACTCTACGTTCACATACAACGGGTGCAAGCCATTTTTGCACACGCGGAAATAATTGGGTTTGACTTGACGAGCCTAGCATGTACAGACATGGCCTCGGAACACATGAACCGAAAAGTTAAGCATGAGTCATATGAATGATATGATCGACACTTCGTTGTCCACCATTGAAACCACATCTCTTCTCGTGAAGATCGGATTAGGTGTGGTAAATTTGGATCATGTTCACTAAACAACTTGAGGGATGTTGAATTTAGTGGGAGTTCATCTAGTAATTTGATTAAGTTGAACTAGTTATCATGAACATAGTCTAAATTGTAATTGCAAATTTTGTAGATCAAATGGCTAAGTCCAACTTCAACTTCAACGTTTTTGCTGAGAAAGAAAAGCTTAGAAACAATGGGTCTAACTTCACCAACCGGTTCCGCAATCTGAGAATCATTCTCGCTGGCGGACAAAAGGACTATGTCCTTGAGAATGCGCTAGGTGACGCCCCTGCTGTAGATGCGCCGACTGATGATAAAGCTATTTATCAGTCGCGCAAAGATGATTATGGTGTGATTAAGAGCACCATGATGTTTGCTATGGAATCGGACCTTCAAAATCGTTTTGAAGATTACCCCGGGCCCTTTGAGATTCTTGAGGAACTGAAAACTATGTTTCAGACTCAGGCCCATTCTGAGAGATATGAGATCTCTGAGAAATTCTTTAACTGCAAGATGGAGGAAGGGAGTTCCGTTAGTGAGCACGCCATAAAGATGTCGGTCTACACTCAACGCCTTGAGAAACTGGACTGCAAGATTCCAGAGGAGCTCAAGCTTGACAGGGTTCTGCAATCACTCCCTCCTAGCTACAAAAGATTTGTAGTGACTCATAATCAGATTGGTTCCACTGATACGATCACCGAGCTCTTCACTAAGCTGAAAGCTGCGGAGGTGGACATCAAAAAGGATAATCATGTGTTGATGGTCAACAAGCCCCCCAGCTTTAAGAAAGGTAAGGGTGCAAAGAAGCCCTTCAAGAAAGGCAGCGGCAAGCGCGTTGCCCCTGCTGAGAAGAAGGTCAAGTCTGGACCTAAGCCGGACACTGAGTGCTTCTATTGCAAGGACAAGGGTCACTGTAAGCGCAACTGTCCGAAGTACTTAGAGGAAAAGAAGGCTGACACCATCAAAGGTATATTTGATATACATGTTATTGATGTTTTCCTTACTAGCCCTCGTTGTAGTGCCTGGGTATTTGATACTGGTTCAGTTGCTAATATTTGTAACTCGAAACAGGAGCTACGGAATAGACGGCGGCTTGCGAGGGATGAGGTGACGATGCGCGTTGGCAACGGATCAAGAGTTGATGTGATGGTCGTCGGCATGCTCTCCTTAGTTTTACCTTCAGGATTAGTTTTAAACCTTAATAAATGTTATTATGTGCCTGCGTTGAGCATGAACATCATATCTGGATCGTGTTTATTGCAAGACGGTTATTCATTTAAATCTGAGAATAATGGTTGTTCTATTTATATGAGTAACATCTTTTATGGTCATGCACCTGCTGTGAATGGTTTATTTCTTCTGAATCTCTAAAGGGATGAAACACACATCCATAACATTGAGGCTAAGAGATGCAAGGTAGATAGTGATAATAATACTTATTTGTGGCACTGTCGTCTAGCTCATATTGGTGTAAAACGCATGAAGAAACTCCATTCTGATGGACTTTTGGAGTCTCTTGATTTTGAATCATTTGACACATGCGAACCATGCCTCATGAGCAAGATGATCAAAACCCCGTTCTCCGGTATGATGGAGCGAGCAACGGACTTGTTGGAAATCATACATACCGATGTATGCGGACCGATGAGTGTTTCGACGCGCGGTGGATATCGCTACTTTCTCACTTTTACCGATGACTTAAGTAGATATGGGTATATCTATTTAATGAAACATAAATCTGAAACATTTGAAAAGTTCAAAGAATTTCAGAATGAAGTGGAAAACCATCGTAACAGAAAGATTAAGTTTCTATGATCCGATCGTGGAGGTGATTATTTGAGTTATGATTTTCTCACGCATCTTAAAGCAAGTGGAATCGTTTTGCAACTCACGCCACCCGGAACACCACAGCGCAATGGTGTGTCTGAACACCGGAATCGAACTCTATTAGATATGGTACGATCAATGATGTCTCTTACTGATTTGATGTTATCATTTTGGGGTTATGCATTAGAAACCGCTGCATTCACTTTAAATAGGGCACCATCTAAATCCGTTGAGACGACACCGTATGAACTGTGGTTTGGTGCTAAGCCTAATTTGTCGTTTCTTAAAGTTTGGGGTTGCAAAGCTTACGTCAAGAAGTTGATGCCGGACAAGCTCGAACCCAAAGCGGAGAAATGCGTATTCATAGGATACCCTAAGGAAACTATTGGGTATACCTTCTATCACAGAACCGAAGGCAAAGTGTTGGTCGCAAAGAACGGATCCTTTCTTGAGAAGGAGTTTCTCTTGAAAGAAGTGAGTGGGAGGAAAGTAGAGCTAGAGGAGGTTGTTGAACCTTCTCTTGAATTGGAGAGTAGCGCAGCACCTGAAATTGTTCCAGTGCCGCCTGCACCAACAATAGAGGAAGCTAATGACAAGGATCATGAAGCTTCGGACGATGCTACTACTGAACATCGCAGGTCGACAAGGTCGTGTGCCCCTCCTGAGTGGTACGGCAACCCTGTCTTAACTTTCTTGTTAGTAGATGACAGTGAACCTGCGAACTATGAGGAAGCGATGATGAGCCCAGACTCTGAGAAATGGCTAGAGGCCATGAAATCCGAATTGGGATCCATGAGCGAAAACCAAGTATGGACTTTGGTGGACCCTCCTAGCGATCGAAAGGCCGTTGAGTGCAAATGGATCTTCAAGAAGAAAACGGACGCGGATGGTAATGTTACCGTCTATAAAGCACGACTTGTCGCGAAAGGTTTTCGACAAGTTCAAGGTGTTGACTACGATGAGACTTTCTCTCCCATAGCGATGTTTAAGTCCATTTGGATTTTATTAGCAATTGCTGCGTTTCATGATTATAAAATAAGGCAGATGGATGTCAAGACTGCGTTCCTCAATGGCAACATTGATGAAGAGTTATATATGATGCAACCCGAAGGTTTTGTCGATCCTAAGGATGCTGATAAAGTGTGGAAACTTCAGCGTTCCATTTATGGACTGAAGCAAGCATCTCGGAGTTGGAACCTTCGTTTTGATCAAGTGATTAAGAGCTTTGGATTTGTTCCAAATTGCTACGAAGCTTGTATCTACAAGAAAGTGAGTGGGAGCTCAGTGACATTTCTAGTACTATATGTGGATGACATATTGATTATTGGAAATGACATTGACATGCTTAACGATGTGAAGATTTATTTGAACAAATGTTTTCAATGAAAGACCTAGGGGAAGCTGCTTATATATTGGGCATCAAAATCTATAGAGATAGACAAAGACGCCTGATAGCTTTAAGCCAGAGTACATACCTAGACAAAGTTCTGAAAAGGTTCAGAATGGATAAGGCAAAGAAAGGTTCAGTGCCTATGTTGTCAGGTAAGATATTGAGCAAGGCTCAGTGTCCAGCCACGGTAAATGATAGAGAAGCTATGAGAAAAGTGTCTTATGCCTCGGCCATAGGTTCTATCATGTATGCCATGCTATGTACTAGATCGGATGTGTCCAATGCTCTTAGTTTGACGAGCAGGTACCAAAGTGATCCAAGAGTGGAACACTGGACAGCCGTGAAGAACATCCTAAAGTACTTGAATAGGACTAAAGAAATGTTCTTAGTCTATGGAGGTGATGAACAGCTCGTCGTAAAGGGTTACGTCGATGCTAGTTTCGACACCGACAAGGATGATTCTAAATCTCAGACAGGATACGTTTATATTTTGAATGGAGGAGCTGTGAGCTGGATAAGCTGCAAGCAAAGCGTGATCGCGGGATCTACAGTAGAAGCGGAATACATGGCTGCTGCAGAAGCGTCAACTGAAGGAGTTTGGATCAGGAACTTCATCACTGAGCTTGGCGTGGTTCCAAGTGCCTTGGACCCACTGGAGATATTGTGTGACAACACTGGCGCCATAACACTAACTAAGGAACCAAGATATCATCCAAAGACCAAGCATATCAACCGCAAGTTTCATATAATCCGAGATTATATAGCAGATGGAGATCTGAAGATTAGCAAAGTATATACAGATCTGAATGTCGCAGATCCATTGACTAAACCTCTTCCACGTGCAAAACATGATCAGCACCTTAGTGCCATGGGTGTTAGATTGTTGCCAGATGTAAACTAGATTATTGACTCTAGTGCAAGTGGGAGATTGTTGGAATTATGCCCTAGAGGCAATAATAAAGATGTTATTATTATAATTTTTATTCATAATAAAGTTTATATTCCATGCTAGAATTGTATTAAGCAGAAACTTTAATACTTGTGTGGTTTGTGAACAACACCGTGTCCCTAGTATGCCTCTATGGACTAGCTCATTGATTAATGATGGTTAAGGTTTCCTAACCATAGACATGAGTTGTCGATTAATAATGAGATCATATCATTGGGAGAATGATATGATGGACAGACCCAAACTAAGCGGAGCAATTAGATCGTGTCATCGTGTTCATCTTTGCGAAGCTTTTCTTATGTCAAATATTGTATTCCTTAGACCATGAGATAATACAACTCCCTGGTATCGGAAGAAAGCTTTGAGGTCATCAAACGTCATCCTATGAGAGGGTGATCATAAAGGTGTCTCTCAGGTGATCGGAAAGTACCTGTTGGGTTGTATGTATCGAGATGGGATTTGTCCCTCCCAAGTCAGAGAGATATACTTCGGGCCCATTCGGTAATCGATATCAACACCGCTTGGAAGCATGTGGTTAAGGAGTTAATCACAAAGTGATATTGGATTACGGAACGAGTAAAGTACTTGCTGTGAACGAGATTGAACTAGGTATGACGGTACCGACGATCAAATCTCTGGCAAGTAAAATATCGCGAGACAAAGGGAATATATATATGGGATTGATTGAATCCTGGCATCGTGGTTCATCTGATATGATCATCGATGAATGTGTGGGAGTCGATATGGGTTTCCATACCCCGCTGTTGATTATTGATAGAAGATCATGTCTGCATATTCTCGAACCCGCAGGGTCACACACTTAACGTGTCTCGACGCTAGGATAGATTGGATAATTGGTTTATGAGTTTTTGTTCGGAGTCTCGGATGAGATCCAGGACATCACGAGAGGTTTCGGAATGGTCCGGAGAATAAGATTCATATAAGGCAATGCAGTTTTTGGTGTTCGGAATTGTTTCGGGTTAATCGGTATTGTACCGGAAGCTTCTAGAACCTTCCGGAGTGGGACCAACGTGGCCCCACTTGTCGGGAGGGGGCATGGGCCTATGAGGGAGTGCGCTGGACGCATTGGACCAGGGGCACAAGGCCCCATAGGGCCCAGCCGGCCAAGCACCTAGGGAAACCCTAGGGGAGCTTCTAGAAGGGGGGGACTTGCCCCCCACTCCTCCCTCCTTTGGCCGCCGTCCTAGATCTTGGGGGAGGGGAAAGGGCCAGCCGCCCACCCCTCTATATAAATAGGGCTGGGGGCGCACCCCTCCCACACCTCCTCCACAACCCTAGCCGCCCTGTTGCCCCTCCTCTCTCTCCCTCCCGACTGCGCGTAGGCGAAGCCCTGCCGCAGAAACTCTCCACCGCCTGCACCGCGCCGTCGCGTTGTAGATCCAATCCATCTCTCCACCCTACTTGCTGGACTGAGGAAGGAGGAGACATCGAGGTGCCGCACCTGTGCATCTCTCGGAGGCATGGCCACTTGCGGTGTTAGATCGGATCGGATCGCGAGGAGGAGAAGCGAGTACGAATACATCACCCACGTTCCGTCGAACGTTCCGCTGTGCGAATCTTCAAGGGTATGAAGATCTCATCTATCCCCCCTCGTTGTTTGCATCTCCTAGATTAGATCTTGGCTTTCCCGTTCTCATCCGTAGAATTTTTTTGATTTACTATGCTGTGAATCCCTTCAATATCAACTAACAACGGAGAGCATGCAAGATCACAAACTAGAGAGACATGATAGAATCATAAAGGCAAAACCATTAACCAATCTGACATAATAATCTCAATATCCATCGGATCCCCGCAAACACAACATGCATGATTACAAATAAATTAGATCTTGATCA
Organism: Avena sativa; assembly: GCA_916181665.1. Classification (NCBI taxonomy): domain Eukaryota; kingdom Viridiplantae; phylum Streptophyta; class Magnoliopsida; order Poales; family Poaceae; genus Avena; species Avena sativa. The sequence continues at coordinate 140,954,472 of OV702285.1, read as the reverse complement.
TGAACGGAGCTCACAAGATCTATACATGAAAGCACAAAGGAGGAGATACAACCATCTAGCTACTACATGTACCCATAGTCCAAGGTGGAACTACTCAAGCATCATACCGGAGAGAAGGCCTTCGGGATGATCTCCCCTCCGGCAGGGTGCCGGGAAGAACTTCAGATCCCCTCGATCTAGGGACGACTGTGGCGGTGGCTACAGAAGGTTTCGTGGAATATTGATCGGGTACTTAGGGTTTCTGCATCGGGAGATTCTTATAGGAGAAAGGGCGAGCCTGGGAGGCGGCCAGAGGGCCCACACCATCCCAGGCATAGGCCAGGCTTGGCCGCGCCCAGGGGGGTCTAGCCACCCTCTGGTGCCTCTCCGTCCCTCCTTCTGGATTCATGTCCCTCACAGAAAGTTATTGACTTTGGCTTTTGTCCCGTCCAATACCGAGAATATTGATTTTCTGCCTTTCTGGAACCAAAAACAGATGAAAACGGGCAACTCGCATTGTGGCAACTTGTTAATAGCAAAGCAAATTAGATACTAAACAAGCATGGAACTAACCTATTAACAAGTTGCCACAGTGCCAGTTGCCTGTTTTCTTATGTTTTTGGTTCTAGAAAGGCAGAAAATCAATATTCTCCGAATTGGACGGGACAAAAGCCAAAGTCAATATTTTACCGCGGGCGACACGAATCCAGAAGACAAGACGGAGGGTCGCCACAGGGTGGCCACACCCCCCAGGCACGGCCAAGCCTGGCCCGCACCTGGGCAGGGTGTGGGCCCCTGGGCACCCCCTGCCTCGCCTCTTCGCCTATAAGAAGCCCCCGATGGAGAAACCCTAGGCACCCGATCAAAACTCCACGAAACCATCTGTAGCGGCCGCCACCATCATCCCTAGATCGGGGGGATCTGAAGTTCTTCCCGGCACCCTGCCGGAGGGGAGATCATCTTAGAGGCCTTCTTCTATAGTATGATGCGTGAGTAGTTCCACCTTGGACTACGGGTCCATGTAGTAGCTAGATGGTTGTATCTCCTCTTTGTGCTTTCATGTATAGATCTTGTGAGCTCTATTCATGATCAAGATCTAATCTATTTGTAATCATGCATGTTGTGTTTGCGGGGATCCGATGGATATTGAGATTACTATGTCAGATTGATTAATGGTTTTGTCTTTATGATTCTATCATGTCTGTGTTGTTTGTGTTCTTGCATGCTCTCCGTTTTTAGTAGCTATCTTGGACAAGTAGTTGCTAGTGACTCCAAGAGGGGGTATTTATGCTCGATAGTGGGTTTATGCCTATAGTTTCCAAGGGAACTGACAGAAATATCTTCGGTTGTAGATGTGCTATTGCCACTAGGGAGAAAACAATGGTCTCTTGTTCATAGAACAAGTGGATTGTTGTAACATCCCAAAAATATTAAACTTGGATCATAAAACTCTAATCATCAAAATTAGGGTTAACAAAAACTTTCCCAACTAAAAATATGAAAGCATTCATATATGTGTGTGTATTCCAAATTTGGATTCTTTTTGAATTGTCATGGTTCTGTGTTTCTTTGCTTGTAAAATGATTCTTAGGTGAAATAAACATCATCTAAATAATCCCCAAACTTTTTCCAAAGACAAATAACTCAAAATAAACAAATCAAGTGAATGGTCATTTTTGCCAAATTAACTCTCATGCATACTTTGGCTATCCCTAGTTTTCAATACTTAACAGAAACATTTGTGGATCTTTGCACCCCTTGTTAGTACTCATAATAAGGTACCAAGGCCCACTTTGTGATCATCCAAAAACATTCAAATACTATGTTTAAAGGACAGTTTATAATTAAATCTATCTCATATGGGACGATCCCACTATTTCAAAAACCACTCAAACAAGCTAAATTTTCAAAACCCAAGCACCCACAGAATCCTTAGCACATGCCTAGCACACCCACCAAAAATCTTTTCAAAAATCAAAAGTAAGTTTCTTGCGGCCATTTCATCAAACACTTGGCAGGAAAATTTAAACCCAATCAAATTCACTATTTTTAATAGTGTTTTGGCCTAACTTGTTCCCCCTCTAGCTAACAGCAACCATCTAGTAGATCATCTAGCTTAATTGTAAACCTCTAGCACCACTGTGAGCTTTCCTTGCCATCAATGGTGAGCAGGCTGAGCCTCACCATGCCACCCCAAGGTGGACAGCAAGCTAGAGGAAGAGCTAGCTGCCCCACTTTGTCTGGGAGGTAGCCAGCACCTCATCGCTGCCCACTGTCCCCTCCCCGAGCCAGTGCAAGCCGTGGACCACCAGGAACGCCGCGCGCCCAGTGCCACTGCGACATGCCGAGCCCGTCCAAGAGCGCCGCACCCGGCACGCGTGCACACGCCGCCCCTCGACCGCAGCCCGTGCCCACTGCTTCTCCATGATCCCAGGAACACGCTAGACACCCCCGTTCACCGCCCCGTGCCTCACAGCCACCGCTCGCCATCGAAGATGCCCCTCTGCCGCGCATAGCACCGCACGTTCCCGACCGATTTCCACCGCCCCTAAGGACGCATTTAAACTCCAGAGCATCGCCAGGAGACCGCCCGTCGATAGCCAACCTCAGCCATGCCTCTAGCAGCCCGTAGCCATGTTGCCACCGTCGCCTGCCCATCCCTCTCGGTCTCGCCGTCGAGCCTATAAAAGGAGGCCACCCCCATCCGTTTGAAGCACACCATTCCACTCCCCTCACCTCACTAATCTTTACACCCTCTAGCCGGATCACGAGGAGCAACAGCTCGCTGGAATTGCGACGGAGAAGGCCACCTCTGGAGAAGAAGGGGGCCGTTGATTTCGACCACCCCCGGAGCTGCCTCGACCGTCCCTGAGCTCGTCATCGACCACTCGTTCGTTTGCCCCCCTCTCCATCATTGCTGGAGCCCTGGTATGCCCCCTACGCACCCCCACTGAGCAGCTAGGGTTCGAACTTGCCGGTGACATGTTCATCGTTGACGACGATCCCCAGCCGTCGATCTCCCTTCTAATCCAATGAACCACACAGCCCCGTACCGCTTCGCGTGTTATGAGCCACTGACTGGTGGAACCGCCCTGTCAGCTGAGCCCCGCGCTGCGGAGTAACACTGGGCCTGCCCATTAACCTCTACCTCGTGACCCAATCATTTGAATTTAGATTTTTTTTATTTTAATTGAAACTCAGTTCTGTACCTAGATTCAAAAATCAACCTAGCTCGATTTAGTGAACCAAAATGCATGAAACTAATTTTGTTAGAAAGATACTGAAATGCTTAATCCAAGCCCGTTGGATTCAAATCATTTGGATCTGTAGATCAACCTTGGTAAAAATAACAACTCATAAGCTTTTCTGCATTCAAACATTTTTAAAAATTCAACCATAATAGCTTTTGAGTTGATTCCAACTCTCAAAAATCACATTTGATCATACCTTTCAGAATATATAAAAACATTTGGGTTTACTTACAAAAATAATGTTCAAGTAACAAAAGAATGCCACATAGGCATTTCTAGTCACTTTATTTATTTAAAATAAAAAGGTTAAACCTTATTAAATTGTGACACCACTTTAAATCACATTCCCATGTACTGAAATATGTGGTGATGACATGTGTCAACATGATCCCTTGTTTGAGTTGGAGAATATTAAAATATTAAATAGTTTTTCAATGAGTAGAAATTACTTTTCTCAAATTAAAATAAACAAGACAAATGCTTTAATCTTGTAATGTTAAGTGATGATGCTAGATCATCTATAGTGCACCTTGGTGTGATGATTGAAAATAGTTAAGTATTGTTTGGTGATTGTGTACCTCATATTTAATTATAGATGCTTGTACCGACCAAGGATACGAGGAGGAAGGAGGATACTACGAGTAAGAAGCCGAGGAGAACTTCAACCACTGCTCTGCACAAGGCAAGCCTTACTAACCAAGTTTACCTATGCGAGCTAACACTTGCAACCTAGCAAGTTTATACCACTATCTTAGCAAGCCAAACCATGCAAGTTTTACTTGCAAGCTTATACTACTTGATAAACCATCCTAGTTTTACTTATAAGCTTTATACTTTATTTCTTTATCAAAGCTTTCTCTTAGAGTTTACTTAAGTGACTTGTAGATTCTAGAAAGATAATTGAAGGTTGCATAAAGAGCATTAAATTTGGCCTAGGTAGATAATCTTGATGTCATCCTAAGGCATGAGATTGAACTTCATTAATCCCCACTTGTTTACCACCCCTCATTAGTACTTACCCCCACTTGTAGATGCTAGTGCTAAGCATAAAACTTGATCAACTTTAGATGAGAATACTTGGTGGAAATGGTTATGAAAACCTTAGAATTATGAGTCATTCTACTAAAATGTTTTGACATATGTTCTCGAACACTAGATAATTTTTATGATGAAAATGTTGAGGCATGAGCCTTACCCCTTTATAAAACTGATGGTTTTCTGGATGCGATACCATTCCAATTTTTCCGTACAACCACAATACCGAAAATTGGGTAGGGCTTGACTGGAAACTTATATACCTTAGTATGGGTTCCCTCACGGCCAAGGTATGAGCTGAGGCTACCTTGTGAAGATTGTCCACCTATGTAGTACCCAAGATGACAGTTGGTCATGGTTGGGAGGCCAAACTCACAGGAGAGGTGCCTATACTAGGGCATGTAATTGAAATGTTAGGATTGATTATCCGCATACTGAGTATGGTGAATTCAGGATTTGTTCCCGACAGATGTATCGAATGTTGTGGTGAAAGTGTACAATCTCTGCAGAGTGTCAAACTATTCGAATAGCCGCGTCCGCGGTTATGGACAGTTGGAGTGGCCATACTGTTCCCCCGTCAGATGTTTTCAAAATAACTTATGAAATGAATTGAGACTTTGATTTGACCACAACAGAGTTGTGATATGAAATTCAAGTTCCCACTTAGGTGTTATAAAATTTCAACTAGTTTTCTTTGCTTCTGGACTTAGTAGAGGTAAATCTGGATTTTTGCAAAACAACCCTAGAGCTTAGTGTCCTACTACAAAAACCCCCTTAACTTGTTAGTATTAGTTTGCGAGTACTTAAAGAGTACTCATGGCTTTGTCCCTGGCTATTCCCATGGCCAGACTATGAAGAGGAGTACCAGGATGATGGACCACAAGAAGGTTACGATAACTAGGATCATCTCCCATCGTCAGCATTGCCTGTGACCCCGAAGATGGAGCTTCGCCTACGCTACCTTTATTATTGCGTTATTCCGCTGCTTGAGTTGTATTAAGAACTGGATCATGAGATCCTTATTTGTGTAATACCTTATGTATGGTTTGTAATGGATGATGTACTGTGATATCAAAATCTGTTATGTCTCGCAAAAATGGTAATCCTGGGATTGCGATGTATGGCATAACAGGCATGTGGGATTAAAAATCCGGGTGTTGACAATTGTCTACCTTACACACTTTGCTTAAAGTTGTTGTCTGTTGCTTTTAACTTAATACTGGAGGGGGTTCGGATGATAACCCAAAGGTGGATTTCTAGTCATAGATGCAGTTGGATGGCGGTCTATGTATATTGTTGTATTGCCCAATCGAATCTCATAGGAACTTTTTGTCTGGTATTGTATTGTTATGCCTTGCTCAGTTCCTGTCAATTGCCCTGCTGTAATTTGTTTACCCTTCATGCCATGTTGTTTATCTAAGGAGATCACCTCTAGTGAACTATAGACCCCGGTCCAATCTTTACCATTGATACATCTTCCACTTTTACCTGTTTACTTGCTGCAAATCACCATTACCTTCCACACCATACGTTTAATCCTTTGTTACAGGAACCGGTGAGATTGACAACCTCATTGTTAGTTGGGGCAAAGTCTTGAGTTTGTGTTGTGCAGGTCTCCGCGTTGCTTGCAACACATATGTGACGTTTCCTTCCTCATACTGGTTCGATAACCTCGGTTTCTTACTGAGGGAAGACTTGCTGCTGTGCTGCTTCACACCTTGCTCTTGGGGTTCCCAACAGGCTCCACGTCAACTGAGCCATCAAAGAACTACTCCCTCATCATCATGGAAATCAGCAACGGCGATGGAGATGGTGGTGGAGATCGATGGAGATGGATCCGGGGGCAATTCCCCGTCCCGGTAGGGTGCCAGAATAGAGACTTCTATCCCCCGAATCTCCTCTTCGGTGGCGGCAGCGCTGCAGACCTTTTCGTGGATTTCTGCCCATGTTAGGGTTTATGTCTCGAGGAGGCATATATATAGGCGAAAGGGCAAGGTCGGTGGAGCCTCGAGGGCCCACACCATGGGCTGGCGCGCCCTAGGGTGGGCCCGCGCCACCCTATGGTGTCCCACCTCGTTGCCCTCCTCCGTCTCTGCTTTGGACTCTGTGTTGCGTTTGGAAAAAATAGGAACTTCGGCTTTTGTTTTGTCCAATTCCGAGAATATTTCTTTACTAGATTTTCTGAAACCAAAAATAGCAGAAAACAGGCAACTGGCACTGCGGCATCTTTTCAATAGGTTAGTTTCAAAAAATGTATAAAAATGCCTCAAAGTGTAGACAAAACATAAGATAGTTGATACAGAACAAGCATAGAGCATAAAAAATTATAGATACGTTTGCGACGTATCAGAGGATCACATCCATTAAGCTAAACTTGCTCGGGATGATAAAGAGTCTAAGCTTGGGGAAGTTGATAAGTGCATATTTGCATCATGTTTTAGATTATTATTTTGCATTGTAGATTTAGGATCTTGGTATTTTACGGCGTTCGCACACACTTTTTATATTTATTTTCACCGGGATTACTACAGATGATGGATCCGATGGACACAATTCTTGGACCAGTTATATTGGAGTGAAAAGGAGCCAAAAACTACTTAATTGCTTATTTGGGAAATATTAATAATACTAGAAGATACCCCGTAGCGTGCAAAGGAGACATTAGGTTTAACGACCAACTATATGGGCCGTCGTCGTATAGTTGCCGCTGTATAGTTGGAGCCGCCTCCGCCTACTCAAATAGTTTCACCCGTGCAACTGGATCGGAGAGACGACATATAGAACACCCAGAAATCACCGAAACCTCACCTCCGGAAGGCATCTGGAGGGAGAACTTGCCCTAGGGATCCATCTTCGCCCTAAGCAGATCTGGGAGGCCAAGACATTGATATCCATATTCATCAACCGCTGCATCTTCATCAACCGCTGCATATTCATCACCACCATCATCTCCATCCATCCCATCTAGATCTTGTTGTAATTCTTGCACTAGTTGTGGATTTATACAAGTACTATTCATCGATAATCGTTTCCATTACCATTGCCATGATGTTATTTGCCTCCATGTTTGAGTAGATTATTAGTTCTTGGGGAGATGGAGAAACCCTTGCATGAGATTAAAATAATATAAAGTTTATTCTGATATTCATCGTTGTGACCATGTGTTAGATTGTGTACATCTTGATGTTGGGAGAAGTCAACCTCTCAATATTTGCCTCTTATGGGGACTTGATGTAGGGAACTACTTGTTGGTAGAGGGAGGGATATTAGCACTTACAGTGATTATAAAGCTGTTGGCACCCCTTACGTATCAACTTGGGAATCGAGGAAACTCATAAAACACTATCCATCCCATGGGATACGTCTTGCGGGATTATGTCCCTTAATAGCACAGTAATTCAATTGATGTTGATTGATGTCTGCTGTGGTTATGAGGATGATTTGAGTAGTGATTGCTGCCTCTTTGTCCAAATATGGAGTTTCTCCCACACATACATAGTTGAGAATGTTCATGATAATAATCTTTACCTTAGCCCTTTATAATGCTAGTGGTGTATCCGCTAATCCCTGAGAACGCTTTTCCCACTGAAGTTTCAAATCTCTTTAACATACGCGATACTTATTTTCTGTATTCAGTTTTATTTACTTTACTCATTGTTCTCTTATACCAAAAACCTCAAAACACCTTTTTACGCAATACTCATATTTTATCTTGTCACTTAGAACTTTATTTAGCATTTCTAGTTTTAGTATTTCTTTCAAGAATTCTTAGACTTCAGACTCCTGCTCCCAGTGTGATCGATATGTTTATTTTGAAACTAGCTACAACTGATTTGTGCACTTACAGTCATCAATGAGCAGCAGCCTGCTTGGGCCGTGGAGAACCACATCCAATAACTTCTGCATTGATGGCTGCAAGAGCATAGCTTGTTTGTAGCTAGTTTTGAAATAAGAGTATCGAATCCACGAAGAGCTAGGTAAAGGTCTTAATGCCCCTTGCCACTATTTATGAAAGAGTTCTTGAAAGTTGTCTTTGATTTCAAGTAGGGGTGTTTAAGAGTGTTTGAGTGTGTGAACAAAACAATAATAAGTAATGAAAGTAAACAAAGAGAGGTTCACTATGTAAGATATCTAGAACTGCAATGTGACTAAAGTGTTCTCACAGAGTGTTGGATTCACGACTAGCAATTATGTTTAGTCAAGATTAGGATATATCAATATTTTCATTCATGTATATCTACGGGAGAAGTTCCAAAGTAGATGATCAAAGGAAGGCCATCTTATATTTCACCCCTTATAACCACGGTAGTAATTTTAGGCAAGCCATCCGCAATTCCCTACTATTAAGTGTTTCCCCATGGTTATGGATTAGGATCTATGAGTCCCCTCTTATTCCCCTTGAACACATGAGTAACGATCCAATGCAATATGTCACTTATCACCTTCACACCATCAAGGGTAGTTTCCTCCCTTATCCTTAAGACAAATGTTGTATGATCGACTTCACACAACATCAAGAAAGAAAAGTAATACATATTCATGAACAAAATTATGGATTATCTTTATCTCAATTCATCATCATGCTAGGGTTTCTCCATCTCCCAAGAACAGAGTAAACTACTCACACATGGAGGCAATCAACATCATCATAGTAATATGGATGTAATATAAATGGACTGGTGCAAATCCACAACATAGTCTAGAAAATACAACAATATGAATGTAATGGAGATGAGAGGGTCGATGGTGATGATAGAGTTATACAGGTTGATGAAATTGGTGATGGAGATGATGTCCAAGCCTTCAAGGATCTTCGTAGCAGTGAGGATCGAAGTCCCAGTGTTAACTCCCCTCCAGGTCCCTTTCGGGGGTGAAGTTTTTATAAATTGTGGTGTCTTCGAAAGCCGGATCTCAGATCTGTGTGTACGGGTGAAAGTATTTGAAGAGGTGGCTCTGATGACGCACTATATGGTCCCATTGTACGAGTGGGCTCTTCCCATATGGGTGGTTTTTAAAGCCACTAATCATCGTGAATTCAATGGGGTTTGCTTCACCTTCTCCCCAAATACGTGGATATTTATTTATGGGGCTTTAATGACTTCCAGATAGCATATGTATGCCCATAGTTGACTTCTCCAATTGATGTATTCATCCACACATTAGATTATGGGATCCTAGTAAAATAAGCATAAAAGGGGCGCGTGAGCACACCAAAATCTAATCACTACTCATGCAAAAACATAAGGTAAACATGTTGCAAAAATGCTCTCATCAATATCCCAAGCTTAGACTCTTGCTCGTCCCCGAGCAAGATAGCAGCTTAATGGACAAGGTTATCATGTTCATGAAGCGTGAGTCGATACAAAAGAATGAGGTATTGCATCATATAGTTAAAGTAAAAGATATTAAATCATCTTCTGAGTTTCAACACACTTCTACATAGAAGGATGAATTAGAAGGCTTCCACAACTTTAGTACTATACGTCAATTAGAGAATTAAAATGATAACACAATATATACTTTTAGCTCAACCGAATGAGCCTGTGTGCATGTCTCAAATAGGTTTATAACTTTGCACATCCACTTCGGGAGCTCAAAGCATTGCTTATCTCTGCATTTATTAGCTCTTCATTGATTATCTCTGCATATCAACCGAACAAGCATGCATGGAGGTCTCAAATAGGTTTAGTTCAACCGAACGAGCCTGCATAAAGCTCAAAGCATTAATTATTAGGCTAAACCACTGTTCAAAAAGAGAGATACAACAAGAATTACGTACCTGAATACTTGACAAATGGTAGAGCATGATTGGTCAAGAAAGCGGGAGCATCTGCACCCAAGATCTGAAACAATTTTTTGTTGAAAAAGAGTGATTGAGAAAGAATATAATTGACTCAAGCTCTAAAGTCAACCTGGTTAACCTTTTTAGGTTACATCACTTCATGGAAATTCTTTAGGTAAATTGAGCTTCATAAATAACCTGAAGTATGGATTGTTCTATACTTCTACTATGGCATCAAAATGATACTCCTTCCATGCAGTGGCGAATGCCGGAAATATATCAGATAGGGTGAACTCCAAAACAAAAATACCAACTTGGTCTTGATGATCTTTGCCATCAAGAAATCCCTTTCAACTGCTGTTGTCTCCATCAGTAAAAGCAATGCCAACTCAATACGACGATAAACGATATGAAGCATTCCGAAGCATTCCATGTATCATTCAAATATTAAGATAATCTCCAAAGTCCTTTATTTTTCACATATGAATAACAAATACCTCAAGGTTACCTTATATAAGCTCATGCTCATAATAAGATAAATCCCCGTGATAAATCTTTATAAGCCGAGAAATCTTTATTCACATTGAACCTATATAAACTGAGTCACTTTAGTCAAAAGAAGAAGTTCTGAAGCAACTCTAACGACAATTCATCAACACGATGGTCAAAATCAGTTCTATAAAAAAATAGAAGGTGTCTACACTCCGAAATACTGTAATCAATAGTGATCTAGTGTCTTATCACTTTTAATCACCTTTCACTCATTTTGTTACCATTTTGTCCATACTTAATAAGATTGTGATATCATTTTTTCCGCGAATTCACATCCTTCAGGAGGGCTATAAATCATCATTTCTCCAATTGAACAAGCATATCAATTAGAATTTTAGATCAATAGTATATACAAGTCAAAGTAGAAACAAAAAACATAAATCATCACATAATTAGGATTTTGGCCACACGCCATAAGGTGGCCAAATTACTCTCAGGTCCTCCTTAGATGCCACATCTAGTACATTGTTTAGAGTCGAGTTTTACTAGATTGAGAATTAGCTATTGCAAAGAGAAAAAATTGGTTTAAAACTAGACTATACCTGGTCCTTATTTCATTTCGAACTCAGTTTTGCGCAGGTGTTCACTAAAATAAGCATAACTTTTTCATACGAAATTTGTTTTTAGCGTATAGCACTCAAATTGTTCAAAAAAAATACGCATCTAAATCCTTTTGCCAAAAATCAAGGTATGGCAGCTGCTTTCCCTATTGGGAGCTGCGCCCCAGCTTCCATGCCATAATAACCTTCATATATTAGTTGTAACATCTTATATTATGAGACATGCCGAGAGTATAAGATAACCTTTGGTAGGGGCTTAGGTTGAATATTTTGATCTTTTAGCACCCTCCTCCCCCCTCCTCCCCTCTTACAGACATACCACCAAAACTCCTAATTTTTTCTCTTTCGCCACACTATAGGACGCTCGCGCTACGCCGAGGGCAAAAAGCCGTCGGCGTAGGCTAAAATGCCCTCGGCGTATGGTACGCCGACGGCTGTCCTCGGCGTAGCCTCCTCGGCAAAGGGCTCCCTTGGCGGAGCACATAGAGGCCGTCGGCGTATCAAAATGCCGTCGGTGTATGCTACGCCGAGGGCAATGCCGTCGGCGTAGCTTGTCGACAGGTTGCAAAAATAAATTTTTTTAATTTAAAATTTTATTTTTTTCTCAATTTTTAAATCTTTGAATTGTTTGACTCGTTAATCTCTCACTTATTTTTAACACTAATTACACTTAATATTTAATTAAATTGCAGTCTTGGTCGAACTTCTCTGCCGGTCACCCATCCTAATACTACTCCAGCTCCAGCACGCTTAACTTTCTTGTTCCTTTAGAATCTGTTTCCGCAAAGTAATTCATACATTGTTGTCAATACTATGATATCAATCATATTAACCCTTATATCAACATGTCACATGCTTGTATTTTTTGAAATTACAAACAATTATTTAAGTAAACATTAATGAATAAGTAAAAATATTATTGAATTCAAATAAAAATATAATAATTTTACTTTTTTGTATTTTTCTATTTAATATGAAATAATTAATATCTTTAAATCTATAAATCGGAATTTAACAAATAATATGTCTAAATTGATCATAAAAATGAGAGGAATCCAAATATGATACCCATATCAACTAATCACAAACCCTCCGTTTTTGAATTATCTATTTGGTGGTTGCTTTAGAAAAATCCTTTTTTGCGCTCGGATAATGAAAAATAGCTTTTTGGTGTGATGAAAAGGAAAACTTGCATTGAATCTTTGATAAAATAGCATATTTTGAACCTAAAAATGATTTTTGTAAAAAAACATGAGCATCGGATCATGTACATGTAGTTCATATCTGACCCACTTCCTACCGATTCGGCAGGAATTTGTCTTTTTCACCAAAGATGGACGGAAAGGTTTCGGATACCCCTGTTAGGACATTGTCCATATAAGGTGGTATATTATTTTTGTAAAATGTGGTGGTAGCATTTTGAATTAGCCATTTGGTGGTTGCTTCGCAAAATCGTTCGTTTTTTATGCTCGGAAAATGAGAAATGGCTTTTTGGTATGACGAAAAGGAAAACTTCCTCCTGCAACATTGTTCGCCATCCCATGATGAATGTGTATGCACAACATGGGCACATTATCACAAAATATGCCTTGATTCTAGCCATAACATTGGTCATTTGACCCGAAAGCCAAGAAACCTCGAATGAGATAGGTCATTTTGTGAAGATTTCTTTGAGACATAATCAATATATCAAGTTTAATATTTTTACTTATAACTATGTCACATAATATGACACCACGCGAAGGTTTCGCATTGTTTCGATCGTTTTTGAATTTTATGCCCGTTTTAAACTATCGTCGAACGGCGGGCATGAAGATTCTTAGCTCGGGGCCGAGCCTCGCTAAACTTGCATTGGATCTTTGATAAAATAACATATTGTGAACCTAAAAATGATTTTTGTAAAAAAACATGAGCATCGGATCATGTACCTGTAGTTCATATCTGACCCACTTCCTACCGATTCGGCAAGAATTTATCTTTTTCACCAAAGGTGGACGGAAAGGTTTCGGATACCCCTGTTGGGACATTCTCCATATAAGGTGGTATAGTATTTTTGTAAAATGTGGTGGTAGCATTTTGAATTAGCCATTTGGTGGTTGCTTCACAAAATCGTCCGTTTTTTATGCTCGGAAAATGGGAAATGGCTTTTTGGTGCGACGAAAAGAAAAACTTCCTCCTGCAACATTGTTCGCCATCCCATGATTCATGTGTATGCACAATATGGGCACATTATCACAAATTATGCCTTGATTCTAGCCATAACATTGGTCATTTGACCCGAAAGCCAAGAAACCTCGAATGAGATATGTCATTTTATGAAGATTTCTTTGAGACATAATCAATATATCAAGTTTAATATTTTTACTTATAACTATGTCACATAATATGACACCACGCGAAGGTTTCACATTGTTTTGATCGTTTTTGAATTTTTTATGCCCGTTTTAAACTATCGTCAAACTTTGTCGAACGGCGGGCATGAAGATTCTTAGCTCGGGGTCGAGCCTCGCTAAACTTGCATTGGATGTTTGATAAAATAGCATATTGTGAACCTAAAAATGATTTTTGTAAAAAAACATGAGCATCGGATCATGTACCTGTAGTTAATATCTGACCCACTTCCTACAGATTCGGCAGGAATTTGTCTTTTTTACCAAAGGTGGATGGAAAGGTTTCGGATACCCCTGTTCGGACATTGTCCATATAAGGTGGTATAGTATTTTTGTAAAATATGGTGGTAGCATTTTGAATTAGCCATTTGGTGGTTGCTTCACAAAATCGCCCGTTTTTTGTGCTCGGAAAATCGGAAATGGCTTTTTGGTGCGACGAAAAGGAAAAATTCCTCCTGCAACATTGTTCGTCATCCCATGATGCATGTGTATGCACAATATGGGCACATTATCACAAACTATGCCTTGATTCTAGCCATAACGTTGGTCATTTGACCCGAAAGCCAAGAAACCTCGAATGAGATAGGTCATTTTGTGAAGGTTTCTTTGAGACATAATCAATATACCAAGTTTGATATTTTTCCTTCTAACTATGTCACATAATATAACACTACGCGAAGGTTTCACATTGTTTCGATCATTTTTGAATTTTTTATGCCCATTTTAAAAAATATATAATGTTTTATGTTTTACTTAATTTTTATTTACAAATGTGTATTATTTGAGTGTAGATAGATAGGTCTTATTTTTCTGCAAATTTTTATATATTATTTGTATTTTTCCGAATTAGAATGATTTAGTTATGATTTTTCAAAGTTTAATGAGATAAAATAAAAAATAGCTAAGCCGAGGGCAGCCGTCGGCGTAATGTAGGATATACCGAGGGCAATTCTACGCCGACGGCTGCTTGGCGGAGTCAACCTAGACGATGGTACACCGACGGCCCGACGTTTGGCCGTCGACGTAGCGACCGACCATCGGCGTAGCTTCCCATTCCTGTACGCGGCAATTTGTTTGAAGCTCCGCAAGAGAGAGTCATCGACAGATTCTACTTTTGCTAGCTCCCCATCCGCTAATGAACAGCTTCCCAACCATGACATCAAGTGCTTTCGTTTAGCCTTAAAAAAAAAGCAAGTGCTTTCCTTTAGTACTACTACTTCCGTTACCAAATTTAGCTTTGCCTCGGACGGACGTCGGCGAGCACGAAGTATCCAGCGGTGGTGTGTTGCATGCTGTATCTATGGCAGGCCTAGGAGGTCACCACTCACCACCGCTACTAGTGCTTCTTCATACATGTATATGCATGGCTTTCTGCTTTCTGCTTTCTGCTTTCTGCTCTAGCTCCATGACCGTCCGTCCGATGATATGCATATCTGAAACTAGTAATTAATCGTCGCTAAGCTTGTCCTAAGTTGCAACTAGTGGTGACACGACCGATCGGTCGGGCAGAAAGCGATGTGCCTAGAGGCGGCGCGCGGCAGAGTGGAGCTCAAAGCACCGGGGGCGTATCTTATATGCATCATCGTCTGTGCATGCATGGTGGCCACTAGACAGTCTGTGTACATGCACGTACAGGCAGGTCACAAAAACAATGGGCTCGGCCTGCCGGAGCTGCCGGCGGCGGTGGACGCGCGTCGTGCTGAGTGACTCTCTATGTAGCTTACGCACGCATTGGTCGATGGCCCGAGTAGGAAAAGCGCGCATCACCACTATTTTTAAGCCTTCCGAGTGTAATATATACATGCTAAGTTAGCTTACGTGCCTCCACTCATCAAAAAGAAAAAAAAAAAGGAAAAGAAAGGTCAGCTTTCGTGCCTCACCACCGAGGAGATCCTGCTTACACGCCCTGCCACGTACGGTTCCAGTTCCAGATATGTACCAACAGACAAAAAGAACAATGGGTTGACTGTTTTCCAAGTATACTCACGCTCATTTTTTTCTCATTAAGAATTTAAGATATTTTCTTCTCTCTCTTGTTCTTCGTGTTTGGCCATGACGAGTCGGAAGCGACGACGGCGACAGAGATGGGGCTCGCGTTCCAGCCAGAGATGAACGGCTTCTTAGAGGTCAGGGTGCCAATCCGAAAAATCTTATGGGACGGTTTTCTGCCGGTACATTTTTACTGTTGATTCGTGATTCGTGCTCTAAGATTTGTGTTCCTGATATAGCGTCTATGAATACAATTTATAGATGCAATCAACAGCGAAAGATGCACCTGTAAGTACCGGTTCCCACGTAAATGGCGGTTTTGACAAATACTACTAGCAGTACTCTATTTGTCTCAAAACCTAAGGCGTCCTTGATTTTTGCTTGTTAAAAACTTATAATTTTGACTCTGATTTGGCTTATAATATGTATCCACAAACTAATTTATCATGTCTATATTAGCGGTCAAGATTGTGCATCAAGGACTGTACAAAATAAATCACACCTTATATTTTGGGACTTAAAATAGAACTAAGTTAACTAAACAAGGTGTTAATTTTTTTATAAAGAAAATCTATGGAGATTACACCAATAATCATTTCCGCGAGAAAATGGTTGCTTCATGCTACAAATACATTTTCTTGTAGGGACCACAAGCGCAAAGGTTTATAGAAAGTAATAATTTCCCTTAGTTGGATAGGATAAGGCGTCAAACCGTGAGAGTATAAAGTTAATTATTGCAGCATTCATAAAAAAAGTGTCATTTTGTATTTTTATATTTAATTATTATAAAAAACATTACTGTCTATCTAAATTTGGTTTGGGTGTTTTCTTATGGCTAAGTAAACTTGTAATGGGTTGATAGGTTCACTAATAGCGTATGTCAATTAACATGGTGGCACAAAATATAAGCATGACTAACAAGCATCCACTTTGAGTGATGTCAGGAATATGCAACTTGTATTTCTCTGGGGGCCAAAGGCCACAATATATAGTACAGGTATAGGGAAAATATGCAGGAAGCCCCCTAACATATGGGGAAAATACAATATACAAATATATACATCTAACACCCCCTCCCCCCCCTCAAACTCATGGTGGATCCACAACACCGAGTTTGGAGAGTAAGAAATCATGCTGCGCTCTGGTCTGGGCCTTTGTGAAGAAATTCGCCAACTGTAAATCTGAAGGCACATACTAAAGCGCAACAACCTGAGCCTGCACCTGAGCACGTGTATAGAAAGCATCAACACCAATATACTTGGTAAGCTCATGCTTGACCGGATCACGAATACTAATAGCACATGTACTGTCAGACAAAACCAGACTGTGTGTGGTAAGAGAGACCCCAAAATCTGCAAGTAACCACCGTAACCAGGTCACCTCAGCAGTCAACAAGGCCATAGCACGCAACTCAGCCTCAACACTCGAACGGGAAACCGTTGTCTGTTTCTTCGTCTTCCAAGCAATGAGAGAACCACCAAGAAACACACAGTAAGCAGAAAGTGAACGACGATCCGAAGGATCACTCGCCCACGTAGCGTCCGAATAACACTGGAGCTGGAGGGAGCTGGAACGAGGAAAGAAAATGCGACGAGTGATCGTACCATGAAGATAACGAAGAACACGGAGAAGATGACTATAGTGAACAGTGGTAGGAGCAGAAACAAACTGACTCAGAATATGAACAGGATAAGAAATGTCAGGACGAGTGACAGCAAGATAAACAAGACTCCCAACAAGATGACGATAACGCGTCGGATCAGAAAGAAGATCACCATCAGTAGACTGAAGCTTAACATTAAGCTCCATAGGGGTCTCAACAGTGCGCTCATCCCCTAGAGCAGCACGAGCAAGAAGATCCTGAATATACTTTTCCTGAGAGATGTAAAAGCCATCCGAAGTGGAGGAAACCTCAATCCCAAGAAAGTATCGAAGAGGACCAAGATCAGTCATAAGAAACTGATCACGAAGACGAGCCTTAAAAAAGGCGATATACTCAGAATCATCACCAGTAATGATCATATCATCAACATAGAGAAGAAGAAGAGTGCGGCCACGAGGAGAAGTGTGAACAAACAGCGCTGGATCATGAGCACTAGGGGAGAAACCAGCAGCAGTCACTACAGAAGCAAAGCGCTCAAACCAGGCACGAGGGGCCTGTTTGAGGCCATAAAGAGAACGTCAAAGACGACAAACCATCCCCTCGGGAACAGAATACCCAGGAGGAGGCTGCATATAAACCTCCTCACTCAACTCACCATTGAGAAAGGCGTTCTGAACATCAAGCTGGGACACAGACCAGTGACGAACATAAGCAACAGCAAGAAGAGTACGCACAGTGGTCATATGAGCCACAGGAGCAAATGTCTCATCATAGTCACGACCATGCTCCTGCTGAAAACCACGAGCCACAAGACGCGCTTTATAGCACTCAAGAGATCCATCAGAGCGGGTCTTAATCTTATAGACCCACTTACACGTGATAGGACGAACACCGGGAGGGGGAGAAACAAGATCCAATGTGCCAGTGCGCTTAAGCGCATCAATCTCCTTAGCCATGGCCAGCTGCCATTCAGGATGATGCTCAGCATCCCGATAAGAAGTCGGCTTAGAGGCAGCAGAAAGACCATACTGACTAGGAGAGTAACGGTTGGGGGCACGGCGCTGACGAACAGGACGAGTAGATGGAAGCTCATCAGAGGAAGACGACGATGAAGAAGAATGAATAGCAGAGGGAGACTCCGGAGAACGAGGAGAACTAGGAGAACTAGACGGAGCAGAGGAGGACGGTGTAGAAGAAGAGACATCAGGGGTAGGAGATCCTGAATAAGGCACAATGGGAGTAGAAGGATATGTGTCAGGAAAGAGAAGAAAAGAGATATCTTCCACCGGGTAGGTACCAGCGGTGGGACGAGGATAGAAAGGGCGCGTCTCATCAAAAATAACATCACGAGAGATACGCATCCGACGACCAACGGGATCCCAACAGCGATAGCCCTTATGCTCATCACTGTATCCAAGAAAAACACACTCAACAGACTGAGCGGTCAGTTTGGTGCGTTCGCGAGGAGCAAGAAGAACATAGCAAACACAACCAAACAAGCGAAGCATGGAGTAGTCTGGAGACTGTCCAGATAGGCGCTCAAGAGGGATACCACCCTTTAGAGCAGCAGAAGGCTGAATGTTGATGAGGTAAGCGGATGTAGCAACAGCCTCAGCCCAGAAATGCGGCGGAAGAGAAGAAGTAATCATCATGGCACGAGTGGTCTCAATAAGATGACGATGCTTACGCTCAGCAACGCCATTCTGGGCATGGGCGCCGGGACAGGAGAACTGAGCAAGAGTGCCCTGCTCAGTAAGAACACCTCGCAACATCTGGGAGATATACTCACCAGCAGAATCAGCACGAAACACACGAATGGGGGAAGAATATTGAGTACGGACCATGGCCGCAAAACGCTGATATATGGAGAGCACCTCACTACGAGAGCGCATAAAATACAACCAAGTGTACCGAGAAAAAATATCGATGAATAAAATATAGTAGCAATGGCCCCCTTTCGAAGCGAAAGAAGCCGGACCCCAAACATCTGAATGAACTAAATCAAAAGGTCGTTGAGATACAGACGCGCTAGTAGGATAGGGAAGTTGAATCTGTTTACCCAACCTACGGCCCTGACAATGTAAAGACCCATCTCCTGAGACAGACCCCAGAAGACCACGATGAACTAATGACGACAGGCGAGAGTCACAAAGGTGAGCAAGACGATGATGCCACTGCTGAAAGGAGATGGTAGCAGAGGCGACGACCGAAGAAGAACTGGAGGATGAAGTGGCAGCGGAAGGAACACGAAGCCAGACTAACTCCCAAAGTCCTGAAGAGTCACGGCTGCGAGGGCCAGCTCCAACCAGGGCCTGCGTGCGACGGTCCTGGACAACACAAGAATCAGCATCAAGAATGACGCGACAACCAGAGTCAGTAAGATGGCTAGCAGAGAACAGATTCATCTTAAGAAGAGGGACATGCGAAATATCAGGAACAAAAAAGGAGGAAGTAGAGAGGGTGCCCCGACTAGAAACAGGGAGAGAGGTACCATCAGCTGTGAAACACGGACAGGAGAAGGGAGAGAACGAAGAGCGGACAGAAAAGAAGACTCGGAGGTCATATGAAAAGAAGCTCCAGAATCCAGATACCATGGGGACGTACCTGACTGTGTAGAAGGTGGTGGTCACACAGGGCCTGAAGAATCAGTCACAGAACCAGCAGTGTCTGTCGAAGAAGATCCTGTAGCAGCAAGCAGACTGCGAAGACTCCTGATAATGTCCTGATCGGAGAGAGCAACTGCCGAAGATCCAGAAGGAGCCGACTGCCCACGGGCCTGATGCTGCTGACGTAAACTGGGATCACGTGTATAACAGGTGGCCCAAGTGTGGCCATCCTTGTTACAGTAAGAGCAGTGACGAAGAGAGCCACGGCGGCGAACCACAGACAGGTAAAGAGTATCCCCAGACGGCTGATAGCGCTGACGAAGATGATCCCACTGAGCGACAACAGTAGGGAGACTCATGAACTCAGCAGCATACTGGGGCAGAACACTGGAGGTGAGAACAGCAGCAGCACGAGCATCCTCATCAACCCACTGAGTGTAAGCAGTGAGAGGGTATCGATAGGCCTCGAGATTAGAAGAGTACTGCTTGAACTTTAGGTCATAAGTAGCAACAGCACTATCATCAGCACTCTGAGCAGCATCCTTGGCCTCCTGAGAAGCGTCAGCACCGAGAACAATCGGCGTCGGCGGAATAGGAGCCATAGGAGCAGGGGGCATGGCGGACAGGAGACCTCGCCGGAGAGCACACCCCAAAGACGGAGACCGCGCATGTGAACACGCATAAAGGCAGCGAAATCAGGATAATTCGCGCCATCAAAGACCACCGGGCAGCGAGGAATCGCAACATAACCCGATAAAGAAGACATCTCTCTCTCTTTTTTTTCTCTTTTTTTTGTCAGATCTAGATCTAATTGCAAGCAGATGAAATCCGGCCAGACGGGATCGGTGGCGGTCAAACAGGGCCTGGCCACGCCGAACTGGAGTAGCAGGATCAAGAGCACGCGTCCAGGCTGCAGGAGCACGCGTCGGGCACGCGTCAGAGGGAGGGCGCCAGGCGCGCATCGCGTCAGGAACGGTGGCGTCACACGTCAGGCGGGCATGGGCGCCAGACGAGGCAATAGGTGAGGCGGGCACCGCGTCACGCGCAGGGGCGCGTCAGGGCGCCAGGGAGGAGTCACGCGTTAGGGCGCCAGGGATGAGTAGTCACGCGTCGAGGCTACAGGGGCGCCAGGGAGTCACGCGAATCAATCTGCAGGGCTTCACTTCACCGTCCGCGTCTGGAGTGACCCCGCGTGATCAGAAAGGCGTCAGGGACGCGTCGGAAGACAAGAAGAAAACAGGGCGCCCCCGTCCGCGTCAGGAGATTGAATCGGATCGGAGAAGACCAGCGAAGACCAATCTGGATAGGATCTGGATCAGAAGATGAAAAGGCAACGACGGAAACGACCAGAAACTGAGCGGCGAACGGCGGCGGCGACGACGGCAAGACCGTCAGCGACAGGGACGGTGGCGGCTACATCGACGAAGTTGCGAATAGGAGGAGGCTAACCTAGCTCTGATACCATTTCAGGAATATGCAACTTGTATTCCTCTGGGGGCCAAAGGCCACAATATATAGTACAGGTACAGGGCAAATATGCAGGAAGCCCCCTAACATATGGGGGAAATACAATAGACAAATATATACATCTAACATTGTATACTCTCTTTTATGGGAGACTTCCGAAGTATGCAATAAAAGGGATGTATACATCAATTGATGTAGGATCCAAAAATGCAAATAATTATCATTGGATTGAGAAGATATATATAGACATAACATTGTAGCTCCATACAATGGAAATCCCTGGTATCTATTATATTGTCTAAACGGCACAGACAAACAACAATGATCCATTGGTCTTAAGTTAGGATATCTCAAATGCTATAATTCATCACAATGGGTGCTCTTGTTGTACTACTCTCTCTCTCTCTCTCTCTCTCTCTCTCTCTCCAACGGCGATGGCACTCTATCCTTCTCCTACCAACCCAACCTCGGCCCACTCGGCTCTCTTGCTACTCCATCCCCATGGTGGCGCCGCTACTCCTGCTCCCTCTCGTCCAACCGCACGGCCCTATTCTTCCAAGCCACAACATGCCCCTACTATGCACCACACCACTCATAATTTGATCCCATAGCCACCGCCGTAGTTTTCCTGCTCGGCCACATCATGAAGTGGTGGACAAGAATTTTACCAAAGGGTATGTTGCACCAGATATTTTGTTGTGCATCAAGATTTCGAGATGAATGCATCATATATTTGTTTTGACAATGTATGAGAATATATATAAATTTAGAAATTGATAAAAAAAAATAGGGAATCAACTTGATAATCCATACCATGTTAGACTAATAGATTATGCATGAACAATTAAAAAGAATTAAGTACTAGAAGCATGGAAAAAAATAGCACACCATTTCTTCGCTATAGCGGCGCTATGCAAAATCTGCTCGCTATGGCGCTAATTACGTTTTAGCAGCGCTAAATACGTTATAACATCATAACACAATAGCACCGCTAAAAAATCTATGAATATAGTTGTTGGAGATATGCCCTAGAGACAATAATAAATGTAGTTATTATTATATCTTTGTGTTTATGATAAATGTTTACATTCATGCTATAACAGTATTAACAAGGAAACATTAATACTTGTGTGATTTGTAAACTAAATTAGAGTCCCTAGTAAAGCCTCTTTATAATACTAGCTTGTTGGTTAATAAATGATTGTGGTTTCCCTATCATGAACATTGAGATGTTATTAACAACAAGATCATACCGTTCGGAGAATGATATGATGGACATACTCCTATAGATAAGCGTAGCATAAAGATCAAGTCATTTTAATAGTTCAATTGCTATATGCTTTCTGATACATAGTAACCTAATTCCTTCGACCATGAGATCATGCATATCACCATCACCGGAAGGATGCTTTGATGACATCAAACACCACACCGTAACTGGGTGGTTATAAAGGTGGCATTGAGTGTTCGGAAAGTATGGGTTGAGACACATGGATCAAGAGTGGGATTTGTCCTTCCATATGACGGATAGATATACTCTGGGCCCTCTCGGTGGAATGTCATGCAATTGGCTTGCAAGCATGTGACTGGCTCACAAGGGATCACATATCACGGGAACGAGAAAAGAGTACTTATCAGTAACGAGGTTGAACTAGGTATGCAGAGATACCGACGATCAAAACCTCGGATAAGTAAACTATCGTGAGACAAAGGGAAATTGGTATCGTATGTAAGTGGTTCATTCGATCGCAAAGTAATCGTAGAAATATGTGGGAACCATATGAATTTCTAGATTCCTCTATTGGTTATTGTTCGGAGAAGTTTCTCGATCATGTCCGCATAATTCACGAACCGTAGGGAGACACACTTAAGGATTCGATGTTGTTGAGTAGTTATGGAATGATGAGTAAGAGACTGAATGTTGTTCGGAGTCTCGGATGGGATCCTGGATATCACAAGGAGATCCGGAATGGTCAGGAGAATAAGATTCATATAAGGAAAGTCCTGTTTCGGGGTTGGAGAATGGTTCCGGTGTTTTCATCGGGAATGTTCTAGAAGGTTCCAGAAGGTCCGGCACTCCGGAGGGGAAGGGTACATGAATGTGTCATAACAAGTTGGAATGGTTGCATCATGTACTAGGTGTCATCGCTGAGCAAAATAAAGGGATAAATTAAATCCTAGTTTGAAAAGTCAAACGCCAATTTGAAAAGTCAAACGGCAAGTTTGCTTGGTGGAGGGAGAGTAGGAAACCTACTTGGGGAGGAGTTCCTATCCCTCCACCCGCCGGCCTTGGAGGCCGAGTTGGGGGAGGACTCTCCTCCCCTGGCCGGCGCCCTCCCACCTATATAAGGAGGGGCAGGGGTGCCCCTCTATACCTACACCTCCACCACCCAAAACCCTAGCCCTAGCCGCCGGCCCTCCTACAGCCGCCGCCGCCCTAGGGCAAACCCTAGCCGCCGACTTGGGGCAATCCCCTTGCCCTATCCGCCGGCCTAGCTCCCTCTCCTTGGTGCCTCTAAACCCTAGATCGCCAAGGCCTCTCTCATAGTCCACCATACTCGCTCCGGCTTAAGGCGAAGGCCTGCGAGATCTCCCCTCTACTTCCGGTACCATGCCGTCGTGCTGCCGGAATCGCGAGGAGAGTGCTACAACCTCCGCTGCCTGCTGAAACAAGGGAGAGGAAGGTCTTCATCGATTACCGAACGTGTGACCGACTGCGGGAGCGCTGCCGGAACGCAGCGCCGGAAGGATCGTCTACACGATCTTGAGATCGACAAGAGTACGACTACATCACCCACGAGAATCTGCTCTCGTTAAACACTTTGGAATCTTAAAGGGTGAGTTATTCTATCGACTCGTTGCTACAATCTAGTAGATAGATCTTGGCTTGTTTGTTTGTATGCGGTAGAAATTTTTTGTTTTCCATGCTACGAACCCCTACAGTGGTATCAGAGTCGTGTCTATATGTAGATCTGTTGCACGAGTAGAACACAATGGTCATTGTGGGCGGTGGTGCTTTTATTATCAATTGCTTCTTGTGTACTTTGCATCTTGCGGTATGATGGGATGAAGCGGCCCGGGCTAACCTTACATGACATCGTTCATGAGACTTGCTCCACGCTCAACATGCAACTAGTATTGCATAAGTGGCTTTGCGGGTGTCTGTCTCTCCCATTATAGTACAGATCCAATTTACAACGGGCACTTGATAGTTCAAACATCAACGTTGTGGTTCTGGTTCGTAAGTTAGATTGACACTTATTGAAAGCCCCAAACCACGTAAAATATGCAAATAAATTAGAGGCGTCTAACTTTGTTTTGCAGGGGTGTGCTGTGATGTGATATGGCCATGATTGTGATTATATTTGATGTATGCAATGTTCCTTATTGTAAGTTGGCAACCGGAAGGAGCCATATGGTTGTCTTTAATTTCTGTTAAGACCCGCGTGTCTATTCAAAGTAGTTGTAATAGTTGAAGCTGGTGGACGACAATCATGGAGCAGCGTCATTGACCTTGATGCAATGCCGGTGATGATGGAGATCATGTTCGTGCTTGAAGATGGAGATCGGAAGCACAAAGAAGAAAGGCCATATCATATCACATATTATGAATTGCATGTGATGTTAATCCTTTATGCATCTTGTATTACTTAGTTAACGATGGTAGCATTATAAGATGATCCCTCATGAACATAAATTTCAAGTTCTAAAGTGTTCATCCTTAGTAAGCATCATTGCTAAATCTTGTTGTTTCGAAGCACCACGTGATGATCAGGTGTGTTAGATTCTGCAAGTGTATACAACGTGAGCAAGCCAGATTTGCTCATGCGGAATCTATGGTTTGATCTTTACGAGCCTAGCATGTACAGACATGGTCTCGGAACACGGATCACCGAAAGGTAAAGCATGACTCATATAGTAGATATGATGAACATGTCGATTGTTCGCCATTGAAGCTACATCAACTCTCGTGATGATCGATTTTGATGTGGTGGATTTGGTTTGTGTGATCACTAAAACAATGTGAGGGATATTGTTTTGAGTGGGAGTTCACCTAGATTAATTTAACTATTAATTAGAACTCAATTTGTCATAAACTTAGTCTAAACTATTGCAAATATGTTGTAGATCAATGGCGGCCCCTACCATCAATTTTAATGCGTTCCTAGAGAAAGAAAAGTTGAAAAACAATGGAAGCAACTTCGCGGATTGGTTCCGCAATTTGAGGATTGTGCTCAATGCTGGTAATTTGACCTATGTGCTGGATGCACCGCTGGGTGACCCGCCTGCAGCTACTGCTACCGATGAAGTAAAGAATGTTTACCTCCCTCGGAAGACTCAGTACTCCACAGTCAGTGTGCTATATTGTATGGTTTGGAATCGGAGCTTCAGAAAAGGTTTGAGAATTTAGACCCACATGATATTGTCCGTGAACTCAAATTGATATTTGAGACTCACGCGGCAGTTGAGACTATGAGGCTTCTGAAAAGTTCTTTAACTGCAAGATGGAAGAGGGCAGCTCCGTCAGTGAGCATGTGCTTAAGATGTCTGGGCACGCAAACAAACTCCAAAGCTTGGTATAGTGATTCCTAATGCTTTGGGGATTTACCGTGTCCTCCAATCACTACCACCAAGTTACAAGAACTTTGTGATGAACTATAATATGCAAAGCATGAACAAGCAGTTGCCAGAACTCTTCTCCATGTTAAAATCTGCAGAAGTGGAGATAAAGGAAGAGCACCAAGTGTTGATGGTCAATAAGACCACCAAATTCAAGAAAGGCAAGTCTAAGCAAAAGGGACACTTCAAGAAGGGTGGTAAGAAAGTTACCGCACCGACGAAGAAGACCAAGGCTGGACCTAAGCCTGATACTGAGTGCTTTTACTGCAAGGGAGAAGGTCACTGGAAGCGGAATTGCCCAAAGTACTTGGCGGATTTGAAGAACGGCAACATCAAGAAGAAAGGTATATCCGATATACATGTTATTGATGTGTATCTCACTAGTACTCGTAGTAGTGCCTGGGTATTTGATACTGGTTCGATTGCTCATATTTGTAACTCGAAACAGGTGCTGCAGAATAAATAAAAGCTAGCGAAGAACGAGGTGACGATGCGCGTAGGAAATGGATCAAAGGTTGATGTGATCGCGGTCGGCACACTACCTCTTCATCTACCATCGGGATTAGTTTTATACTTAAATAATTGTTATTTGGTGCCTGCGTTAAGCATGAACATTATATCGGAATCTTGTTTATTGCGAGACGGTTACTTGTTTAAGTCCGAGAATAATGGTTGTTCGATTTATATGAGTAATATGTTTTATGCACATGCACCTTTGATAGATGGTCTAATTTTATTGAATCTCGATAGTGGAAATACACATATTAATAACATTGAAGCTAAACGTTTGAAATTGAGCGATAACTCGACCTATATGTGGCACTGTCGTCTTGGTCACATTGGAGTGAAGCATATGAAGAAACTCCATTCCGATGGACTTCTTGAATCACTTGATTTCGAATCACTTGAAAGATGCGAAGCATGTCTGATGGGTAAAATGACTAAGACTCCATTTTCTGGTATGATGGTGCGAGCTACGGACTTATTGGAAATCATACATACCGATGTGTGTGGTCCAATGAGTGTAGCATCGCGCGGTGGTTATCGTTATGTTCTTACCTTCACGGATGACTTGAGTAGATATGGGTATATCTATTTCATGAAACATAAGTCCGAAACTTTCAAGAAGTTTAAGGAATTTCAAAGTGAGGTGGAGAATCAACGTAACAAGAAGATTAAATTTCTACGTTTTGATCGTGGAGGTGAATATCTAAGTTACGAGTTTGGCGAGCATTTGTAGAAATGCAGAATACTTTCACAATTGACACCGCCGGGAACACCACAGCGTAATGGTGTGTCCGAACATCGTAATCGAACTCTCTTAGATATGGTTCGTTCTATGATGTCACTTACAGATTTACCGCTATCAATTTGGGGTTATGCATTAGAAACAGCCGCATTCACTTTAAATAGGGAACCATATAAATCCGTTGAAACGACACCGTATGAATTATGGTTTGGGGAGAAACCTAAATTGTCGTTCCTTAAAGTTTGGGGTTGCGAAGCCTATGTAAAGAAGTTACAGCCAGACAAGTTTGAACCCAAAGCGGAAAAATGCGTCTTCATAGGATACCCGAAGGAAACTATTGGGTATACCTTCTATCATAGATCTGAAGTCAAAATCTTCGTTGCCAAGAATGGATCCTTTCTACAGAAGGAATTTCTCTCGAAAGAAGTGACTGGAAGGAAAGTAGAACTCGACGAGGTTATCGAACCTTCTCTCGAACTTGCGAGTAGCGTAGCACCGGAAGAAGTTCCTGTGGTGCCTGCACCAATAAGAGAGGAAGCTAATGATGATGATCATGAAACTTCGGTTGTAGTTGCTACAGAGCCTCGCAGGTCAATGAGAACTTGTACCACTCCTGATTGGTATGATCCCGTTATGAGCGTCATGTTGGTGGACAACACCGATGACCCTGCGACATATGATGAAGCGATGATGAGCCTAGATTCCAATAAATGGCAAGACGCCATGAAATCCGAGATTGGATCCATGTACGAAAACCAAGTATGGACTTTGGTGGACTTACCGGATGGCCGGAAGGCTGTCGAGAACAAATGGATTTTCAAGAAGAAAACACATGCTAATGGTAATGTTACTGTCTTTAAAGCTCGAGTTGTCATAAAAGGGTTTCGACAAATTCAAGGAGTTGACTACGATGAGACTTTCTCACCAGTAGCGAAGCTAAAGTCTATGAGGATTTTTTTAGCAATCGCTGCATATTATGATTATGAGATATGGCAGATAGATGTCAAAACAGCGTTCCTCAATGGAGACATTGATGAAGAGTTGTATATGATGCAACCCAAAGGTTTTGTCGATCCTAAAGATGCTAATAAGGTATGCAAACTTCAACGGTCCATATATGGATTAAAGCAAGCATCCCGAAGTTGGAATCAACGTTTTGATAAGGTAATCAAAAGTTTTGATTTTATACAAACTTATGGAGAAGCTTGTATTTACAAGAAAGTGAGTGGGAGCTCTGTAGCATTCCTAGTACTATATGTGGATGACATATTGTTGATTGGGAATTATGTAGACCTTCTTAATAGTGTCAAAGATTATTTGAATAATAGTTTTTCAATGAAGGATCTTGGCGAAGATGCTTACATATTAGGCATAAAGATTTATAGAGATAGATCGAGACGCCTAATATCATTGTCACAAAGTACATATTTGGACAAAGTTCTAAAGAGATTTGGAATGGAAGATAGCAAGAAAGGGTTCTTGCCCATGTTGCCCAATACGACCTTGAGTAAAACTCAAAGTCCAGCAACGGCAGAAGATAGAGAAAGGATGAGTAAGACTCTCTATGCCTCAGCCATAGGATCTCTAATGCATGCCATGCTATGTACTAGACCCGACATTGCGGAAGCGCTGCCGGAACGCAGCGCCGGAAGGATCGTCTACACGATCTTGAGATCGGCAAGAGTACGACTACATAACCCACGAGAATCCGCTCTCGTTAAACACTTTGGAATCTTCGAGGGTGAATTATTCTATCGACTCGTTGCTATAATCTAGAAGATAGATCTTGGCTTGTTTGTTTGTATGCGGTAGAATTTTTTTGTTTTCCATGCTACGAACCCCAAAAATAGTGCCACCCCATAAGTCCATTGAGCCCACGACTCAACCACGCCCAACACTCTACATCTAAATCTATGTCAGCTCAACCATATTCCCAGTTCTTCCTGCCCACATGACGGTGGCGGCTGCTGACAGACTCTGCCCACATGACGGTGGCGGCTGCTGACAGACTGCAACACCCGTTTTCTCCAGGTCTAGCCAGTCGGCCGCCTCTTTGCTTGGCACGTCCACCAAACACAGTGAAGCACTAAGAGGATGCGCATCTTAAGTTCTTGACTAGTGAGCTAACCTAATGCAGGTCTTGTCCTCTAACTTGTCGTGCACCGGATGTCAAGCAAACTTTATCATTTGGCCACTACTAGTTAATTGGTTATGCATGTATTACTAAAAAAATAGCTGCTAAAATCCCTAGTAATATATGCTAGATCTTATTTTTTCTAATTTTTTTACATACGCTATTTTGAAAAATAGCACGCTATTAGTACACTATAACTTGTATAGCGTTTGAAGAAGAGTCACGCTAAAAGAAATAGCACGCTATTTTTTTCCTTGACTAGAAGTGACCATTGTATGGATATAATTATACCTTTAGACTTTTTCCTACACGAAAAATGCAAACATCATTTTGTTTCTATGCATTGATAAAAAAATAGTGATGATTACAAGCCAAAGACTAGGCCGATGCAACAGACCACTCAAGACATGCAACTGACCACTCAAGACAAGAACACATAAACAATTATTGTGACCACACATTACAACCAACACCACCGAACTATCCTCAGCCTAGATGTCATCTACACGAACACAGAAGGCAACACAATCTCACAATTCACAAAGCTCTCGAAAGGGGAAAGAGAAAATTTGATCCTGAAAGAATGACAAAATTGGACCACCACTTTGGAGAATCAATGGCGATGCAAACCGCTAGACTCGTCTCAGATCCGCGAAAAGCCACGGGTGCCCTAGACGTTGCACCTACACACATCGGCTCACCCCTTGTTAGTCGCAACGTAATCCACGATCGTCAACGGATATCCGTCCGTTGAGTACCTCGTGCGTCCAAAACGCCGCAGCAATGGATCCTCCGCAGTTCGGTACCCACGCGGCAATGCCACCGAGGTAACTGTGCTGGTACAATGCCATGCCGAGGCACAGGGCGCAGCAGGCGAGGCGGGTCTTCCGCGGCAAGGCCGAGGCTGACGGAACTGAAGGCTCCTGCGCTGGCCTCTGCATCTCACGGGCTGGGTAGGGATGCCAGGGGGAGGGCGTAGGGTGCTTCGCTCAGACCGCCCTCTTCAAAGTCGCCGAAGATACGAGCCCCGGTGCCATTAATGGTGGTGCTTGGCAGATTAATTAGGGGGGTGGGAATCTGACGGAAGAAGTTGGTGACTTGAAGACACCGGGCACTGCAGGGTGCGCAGGACGGATGCTCCTTCCACGGAGGCGATCCCGCGGGAGGAGGGAGAGTTGGCCGTCACCCTCGGGCTGAGGAGAACAAGACATGTCTGGATTAACTACAATGGAAAATGATACAGATCCCCCGGGGGATCGCGCGATTCCTATCCCCCGGGTGGACGTGTCGCTCGCAAACGAGAAGCCCACCACGACCAAGCGGGAGTCCTGCTTGACCACGCATCCTCCTCCAACCTTATCCCCTTATCTTCCACTCAAACTCACGCATAGCTGCCGGAGACTGCACGCGCGCCTCCTCATGTGTGAACCAAGACCGGCTATCCAGGCTGCCGTCGTCTTCGGCCTTCTCCAAGACCTCCCGTGTCCCCTGATTCCAGCAGCGAGGCGCTGTGCTGCCAGCGGCGAGGCATGTTGCTACCCTAGCATGGCGGTGCTGCTACAGCAGGCGAGGCGGTTTGCTACCACAGCGCGACGAGGCTGCTATGGCCGGCGG
Organism: Avena sativa; assembly: GCA_916181665.1. Lineage (NCBI taxonomy): Eukaryota > Viridiplantae > Streptophyta > Magnoliopsida > Poales > Poaceae > Avena > Avena sativa. The sequence goes on along the minus strand of OV702285.1, from coordinate 140,923,641 downwards.
CAGCAATCTGCTACAAGGGCGGTGGGGCTGCTACAGCCGGCGGCGGCGCTCTGCTACAAGGGCGCTGGCAATCTGCTACATGGGTGGTGGGGCTTCTACGGCCGGTGGCGGCGCTTTGCTACAAGGGCGATGGCACTCTGCTACGGTCGGTAGCGGCGCTCTGCTACAAGGGCGAGGGCTCTCTGCTACAACAGGTGGCGGCGCTTGCTACAACAGGCGGTGTCTTCTTTGCCGGCGACGCTGCCTTTTGCTACAAGTGGTGCAAGGTTCTGCTACATAGGCATGGCGGTCTTGCGACAGAAGCACTCCAGCATCATCTCCGGCGACAGCGTGCTCTCCAGCGACGGCACCTTTTGCTACAAGCGGAGGAGGGCAATGCTACATCGGCACAACTGCCTTGCTACATAGGCACGCGGCAGTGCTACAAGGGTGCCTTGGGTTTTCCGGCGAGATATCCGGCGAAATAGGAGTTTGCTACAATATAAGTTTTTTTTTGCTACAACTGTTTTGTGATTTTGCTACAATAGCGCAACATTTTTGCTACACGGTCTCCGGTGAGGTCTAACGGCGGGCGAGTCTCCGGCGAGGTCGGATATGCTACATTAGCTCAACTTCTTTGCTACACGGTCGCCGGCGAGGTCTCCGGTGAAATCTTTGGCGAGGTCCAGTCTGTTTTTATTTTTCTAGACCGAACCGTTTTCTGCTACAATGTAGCAAAAGAGGGGCAAATGTAGCAAAAGCTGGGCAAATGTAGCAAAAGCGGGATTTTGAATCCAAATAGAGGACACGTGGTTGGCTGGAGACCCGGTGGATAAAAACCACATATCCCCCGGGGGACGCGTAGGCCTGTCCAACTACAATTCAGTTGGACGTCGGCCTTTCGGACTTTCCTAGGAAGTCTCATATGCAAATAAGATGGATGTTTTCTTTGGGACAGCCCTACGCGTCCCCCGGGGATCTGTGGTTTTTATCCCCCGGGTCCCCAGCCAACCATGTGTCCTCTTTTTGGATTTAAAATCCCGCTTTTGCTACATTTGCCCCGCTTTTGCTATATTGTAGCAAAAAATGGTTCAGACTGGACCTCGTCGAAGATTTTGCCGGAGACCTCGCCGGCGACCGTGTAGCAAAAAAGTTAAGCTAATGTAGCAAACCCGACCTCACCGGAGACTCGCCGGAGGCTTTCGCCGGTAGACCTCACCGGAGACCGTGTAGCAAAAACGTTATGCTATTGTAGCAAAAATGCAAAACGGTGGTAGCAAAACAGTTGTGCTAATGTAGCATATCTGATCTCGCCGGAGATGACCTCGCTGGAGATCGTGTAGCAAAAACTCAACGCTATGAGTTTGTAGCAAAATTAGCCCTCACTTCGCCCAAGTTAGCAATATCATGCACTCGTAGTAGCAACATCGCAGACCCAAGGTAGCAGAGCCGTATGCCGTCGGTAGCAACGGTTTATACCCAGGGTAGCAAAAGCCACCGGCCATGGGTAGCAACGTTGCCGGCCATGGGTAGCAACAGTGCCGACCTTTGGTAGAAAAATCCATCCTTCGTAGGTAGCATGCACATGATGCGCCATCTTGAATCGCCGGTCCCGCCGGAGTTGGGAGAGAGGGGAGCATCTCTACAGTAAAGTCCATCTCCAGCGACAAACGAGAGCACCACCATCGTGGCCTTCCTGTCGGCGCAGCGGCACACAGATCCTAGACGAGTGGAGGCGGAGGGTGGGCTCCGACGGGCTACTCCGGCCGCAGTGGTGGCGGAGGGCGGAGCTCGAAGACGGCGCGTGGAGGCGGGAGGCGGCAACCTACTCCGGCCGCGGTGGTGGCAGAGGACAGAGCTTGGCAGCGGTGCATGGCGGCAGGAGGCGGCGGCCTACTCTGGCCTCGGTGGTGGCGGAGGGTGGAGCTGGGCGGCGGCTGCGCATAGCGGAGGGCGGAGCTGGGCGGTGGCTGCACGCGGCGGAGGGCTCTGGGCGGCGGCTGCACGCGGGAGGAGACGAGCGGTTGGGGATAAAGGCAAGGCAGAGGATAAGGCGTAGTGGGCCTCACATACGTACGGAGGTTGCAACGAGCCAGGGGATGGAATCCCCCGGAGGACGTATATCATTTTCCTTTTCTTTGCGAGGTGAGATTTGTTTTACAAGGTGAGCACAAAAAAATTATTTTACAGAGGAATACACCAAAACTCGGCAAATTGGATGTCTGCCCACACTTCGTATTGTAGCCCGCACGATGATTAAAACACCTTCGGCCAGGCCCGCTAGGAACTGCCGAATCGTCTGTTTTCGGGAGCCCCCCCCCCTCCCCCCTCGCGCCGGCCAAAAAGGAGAACACCCGGTGCGTGCAGATGTGACCATCGAAAATGGCAGGAGCTTGGAGCTCGAGATCGCCGGTGGAGGTCATCGACAGCCTATTGGCTTCCCCCTCCTCCCGACCTATATGCTAGATGATGTTCCGCTCGCTGTAAGAATTTCGAACTCTCAATCTAGCTTAGATATGTAAGAGTGTGCTAGTGTGGATATATGTATGCATCTGCAACCAGAGTTCATATTCGTCATGCTCGATTGTAGGTCATTTCGGCATCTCCCTCGAGCACAATGACAGTCGTCCTGCCAGCTTTCCCCTCCAGCACGGTGATTGTTGTCCTATCGCTTCCCCCACTTCCCTGGCCTCTGTGGTGAATCCTACTCCTCTGGTTGTAAGAAAAACTACTAACCCTTGATGTTGTAGGTGTACTGTGTATTCGTAGGTCATCTACAACCGATAGCCATTGTATCATGATTTTCATGCTTCCACTGTATCATGATTATCATTATTCTTGCTAGCGGGTTAGGATTTCAGAAAGGTGCTTACCATTGTTCTCATTGTATCATGTTTAACTGACTCTAGAATATCAAGGAACTAGCTCCCGCGAGTTGTTTGCAACTTCCGTGGAAAAGTTTAATATGGGCTGGATGGAGCCTACCAAAATGCAAGTTAAGTGTGTCCCTAAAACCTTTAATGGTTTGGGAGCCTGCTTGATTAGAATTTGTCCTGAATAGGATGGTTGGGCTCGTGACCATTAAGTTAAACTGTGCCAACGGGTTCACTGAGGCACATGCAGAAGATTGCCAATGCTTTTCTTTGACTTTAATGGGATCTTAGTGACCACTCTTTAGCTATACAACCATGCTAGTAAGTTGAGAACGAAATAGAACCTGATAGGCAAGTTAGAGAGAAGATGGTGTGCTCCTCTAAATTATAAGGAATCGGCTAGAGATTCAATGGGATCTTAGTGACCACAGAGGCTAGATGTAAACTTTTTTGTGCTTGTATCGTCTTGATGCGAGCTTTTGAGGTTAATAAAAGCAGCTTTGTCGGAAAATGGGAAAAAAAATTGATAGTTGATGAGGCCTAATTAGAATAATTTCATAGAATAATATTCTCTTCGTTCCACAATTCTCGTCGTGGTTTTAGTTCAAGTTTTAGTTTAAATTTTAACTAAAATCACGTCAAGTATTTTAGAACAGAAGGATTAAAAAATTATGCATATACCATATTTTGCTCAGGCAAGCTAGATTATGGAATATAATAATTCTAGATGAAAAAAAACTATTTAATTACAACTCTACCTGAGCGCGGCAAAGCTCAAGAGTGAGAGTCAAGGACTCAAGGCATGACGATACCTTCTGGAGGGCGGCGGAGCTTCTGCGAGAGCAAGGGGCTTGCGGGCCACATCCAAGCTTTTCAAATGAGCAGCGCGGCGGTGGAGGGAGCTTGCCTGGCCCAAATGAAGGGGGGATTTGCACATTTGCCACACTTTTCTTTGCACTTTGCATATTTGCCATTTTCTGTGTCACTGACATGTGGTGGTCATGTGGCAAATATGCAAATTTCAGATAAAAAGTGTGGCAAATATGAAAAAATTCCCAAATGAAGGGAGCGGAAGCGCAATAGGGTGCACATGGTAGCATGTACTCGAAGATACCTTAGACGTGGCCGCAGGGGCGGAGCCAGGGTGTGAGCTTAAGGGGGGCAAAGTGTGCATGTTATTTGTTTGAGGGGGGCTGAGCTTGCTAAACTAGCACAAAGAACAACATGTCATGGCTACCATTCTTAAGAAAACCATGAGCATAGGGGGGGCGTCGCCCCTGCTCGTCCCCCCTTGTCTCCGTCCCTGCGTGGCCGGTGGCGAGGGAGCTCGGCCGCGCTAGGTGGTTGCGGCAAAAATTCGCTAAGGCCTTGTTTATTTATTTGGTATTTTTACTCTTAAAAAAAGATGTGGGGATATACGGGAATTTGGTATCATCCAATACTCTTAAATCCTTTTAAATACCCTTTCCAAAAATACTCTACCATAACGTAGAGTTTTTAATCTAGCCAAAAATACAGTAGTGTGGAGGGAATATGTGAGGATATTCCGGGATTATCCCCTCTAAATATGGTCTAGTAAACGCCCTATCGAGGAAATTCTGGGTTACGAAATAATATTTTTTCATCCCCTTAAATACCCTAGAAGTAAACAAGGCCTAAGGGTGGTTGATGTCTCCCGCGCGTCCAAACTAGTTTAGTGTCTTTGGGACCTCCTTTTTGGAGGATAGATGTTTTTGGGTGCTCCTGAATTTGTTTAGCAATTGGGAGTGCTTAATAATGTTTTTGTTCATTTTAGGGATTTTCTTTGTGTTAGAGAGTCGTTTTTTGAGACTGGTGGAGATGCTCTAAATCCCGGACATGTAGATGCATTCGTCATACGAATGTGCTAGACTGTTTAAAAAAAATCTTGAGTGAATCTTCTAGATTGTTTTGAGTTCTTCTTTTTTTGTTGAGTGAATCTTCTAGACTGTTTCGAATTACTTGCGAGAGAACTATTTGAACATATGCATGACGTTGCACCTTGCAGGATCTTTTTCCTAGCTGTTGCTTGATGGTAAAAACTTGGTGCCTTCTGATTGCAGGATTGAGAAAAACCAATGATCTACGGAGCGCATGCACACCTAGGCTGTTTGGCCGATGGAGGCAGAAAGACATGACGAGCCTGCTCGCACTCGTGGGAACCCGACAATGCGCCTGACATAGTCACATTCCAGTATTCCACCGATCGATGGATCTCCCTTACCAATTCCATCTTCTCTAGCCATATACTCGCGCCGTGTTCTGTCTTCTGCGAGGTGTATAAAACCGCAGCAATAGCAGCACACACGTACTGCACACCAAAAAACCCATATTCCAGAGTTAGCTACTCCATCATCAAGTAATAAGATGATAGGTTTGCGCGATGTGTACAAGGTGGTGGAGGCGATGGCGCCGCTCTACTTCGCGCTGGGGCTCGGGTACGGGTCGGTGCGGTGGTGGCGGTTCTTCACGGCGGAGCAGTGCGGCGCGATCAACACGCTGGTGGTGTGCTTCTCCATGCCCTTCTTCACCTTCGACTTCATCGTCCGCACCGACCCCTTCGCCATGAACTACCGCGTCATCGCCGCCGACGCCGTCGCCAAGCTCCTCGCCGTGGCCGCCGCGGCCGCGTGGGCGCGCTGCGCCGCCAGGGCCAAGGCCAAGGACAAGGCCAAGGGCGGAGCCTACGATCAGTACTCGTGGTCCATCACGGGGTTCTCGCTCGCGTCACTGAACAACACGCTGGTCGTGGGCGTGCCGCTGCTGGACGCCATGTACGGGAAGTGGGCGCAGGACCTGATCGTGCAGATCGCCGTGGTGCAGTCCATCGTGTGGTTCCCGCTCCTGCTGCTCGCCTTCGAGCTGCGCAAGGCCTGGGCCGTCGTCGTCCCTTCTTTCGGCTCCGGCAACGACGAGGACGACGGCGGCGGATCCACCACCAGCGACGAGGACAGAGCGCGCCGCGTGGAGCCGGTGTCGTCGTCGGAGAAGGTTGGTGAGACGGACGTGGAAGCGGCGCCGGCCATCGGTGGCGGTGGCAGTGACAGCATGAGGATCAGGGTGTGGGCGATGGCTAGGACCGTGGGGCTGAAGCTGGCGAGGAACCCCAACGTGTACGCCAGCGTCCTGGGCGTCGCGTGGGCGTGCGTCGCCTACAGGTACGTATTGTACAAAACAAAACCCCGCCGCCTCGTACCTGTCAGTCGAACCGCCTCGCGTACCCATATATACGATCGGTTTGGAAAGTGGATGAGTGTTTTGTTGCGTGCGTACACGGTACACATGCATGCATGTATGCAGGTGGCGCATCGGCATGCCGCGCATCGTGACGGGGTCGCTGCAGGTGATGTCCAGGACCGGCACCGGGATGTCCATGTTCAGCATGGGGCTGTTCATGGGTCAGCAGGAGAGGATCGTGGCGTGCGGCGCGGGCCCGGCGGCGCTGGGGATGGCGCTGCGGTTCGTGGCCGGCCCGCTCGCGGCCCTCGCCGGAGCCGCCGCGCTGGGACTCCGCGGCGACGTGCTACGCTTCGCCATCATACAGGTACGTACGTATTGGCATGGCTAGCTTCTCAGTTCTCCCCTCCCGCCTGGGTACATATATATATATATATATATATATATATATATACACGCGCGTGCGCGACACATGGGGACAAATGTTCATGTCACGCCCTTCACATCACATCGCGGGATAGATTGCCCGTGTGTGTACTGTGATGACTTGGGAGAGACGATAGATCCTAGTTAGTCTCTATCTATCTGTCTATCGATCGATCGATCGGTCGAGCTAGGGCGGTGACTGCACGTAGAGATCGATCGATCGACCGATGCGCCGTCTCGTCAGTACAAGTGTTGCTGCTACCTATAGCTACGACCCGAGCGCCTGGGACCGCAGTTCCTTTCTCTTGCGTCTGGTGGCGAGCATTTTTATTTTGTTGTTAACGGGAACGACAAAGAGCGAGCGAGCTAGCTATATATAAGCTAGATCGGTCGATCGAGGCAGCTGCTAGTCTAGTGTGAAGTGCTTGCTGATTTACTTCTTCACGGAATTAATTCCAGAACCGTTGTTTCCCCGTCACGCGTAACTGCGAATTCTTTTCGATTTACAGGTCCACCCGCTGTTTTCCAGCGAGTGACCTAACAGACAGCGTCAAAAAGAAAGTGGAAACGAACTAATGAAATGTGAGCTTCGTCACGCGTACGTGCTTTTTTCTTTCTTTCTTTCTTTCTTTCTTTCTTGGGTAAAGATGACTTTACACTTAGCACGATCAACGCATTACAATCTTGGTAATTTGATGGCTGCAGCACCTGGATTACACCAGACCAGGACCCAACTATATATTTGTAAATAACACCACTTCTTTCTTCCTCCATGGCATAATTGGCGACAACATGCCTTCTCCCTATTCTGCCTGCGTACAGTCCACTTCGTTCTAAAAGTGACGATTTCATACCTTCATCCAACACACTCTTCATCTCACTAATTAAATGGCCGAGCCCACACAAATCCAGCACAACACGGTAGAAATTTGGACATGAGTTAGAAGAGTAATTGTTTTTGGCCCCACCCAAGTTCGTCAAATTAGTCCATCGTTTTGTGGTTTCATTAATTTAAGTGGAGGAGAACCATATTTTCCTAGAAAGAAAATAGCCCGTTACCAAAAAAAATACATCTGATTCTTGAACACCCGAAACGTCTTATATATATTTAGGAACAGAGGATGACAGTCATTGTTTAGTTGGCGTTTGCCGCCATGTGTTTCCTAAGAAAAGTTGCTAAAATTTGGGAGATTTCCTGTTTACGCTTGTTGCGTCGATTACGAAGTTGACGCCCACCTAATCTCTCATGGCGCGCTAGCCAAACTAGGCAAGTTTTTCTTTTCATTTTCTGTTATGCTTTCTTCTTTGTTTCTTTAGATAATTTTTATTTTTTGGTTATCTTATCTAAAAATATTTATTTATATCTTATTGATATTTTTGTTTTATTTTCATTTTCTGGAAAATACAAGGGTTTTTAATGCATCAATATTATTTATTTTTACCAAAATAGATGAACGGCTTGTATTTTTTTCATTATTTATGTATTTTTAATACATGATTTACAAGATTGAAATACATAAACATAATATTTGATGATCTGATGTATATGAGCATATTCATTTTAGGAATCTGAGTACTATTTTTTACATATATGAACATTCGTATATAAATAGATAAAAATAATTTTTATGAATATGATCATTAATTTGTAAATACATGATTTATTTTTCATAAATATGAACATTCATGTGAAGTATATGAACAATCTACTCCCTTCACTCCATATTACTCTTGATATTATGTTTGGTCAAAGTCCAACTATATAATATTTAGCCAAATATGTATAATAAACCATCAATATACATAATATTAAATATGAAAGTATATGGGATTACACTTCTAATAATATTTATTTAATTTCGTAAATATTACTACTTTTTATCTATAATTGGTTAATATTTGCAAATTTTTACTTGGACCAAACTTATATGGGAATAATATGAAACACAAGGAGTATTACATAACACGCCATTTTTTATTGAAATATTTCGTAGATGGTAAAAATGAATAAAAATGGTAGGACAGACAGGGCTGATAATTTCTTCCCCACGTGCAGGCAGCCCTACCGCAAGCAATCGCCTCCTTTGTCTGGGCGAAGGAGTATGGGCTCCACGCAGATGTACTTAGCACATCGTAAGCATGTTATCTCAGTCATGTTATGACATAATTATCATGTCTTTTATCTAGGAGTTATATGTGCTTGACGGTTCAATGAATGACTAACTCATGAACATGATGAATTTTCATGCTTGCAGAGTTATATTTGGAACACTAGTTTCTTTGCCGGTGCTCATCGCATATTATGCAGTTCTTCAGACCCTGTGATGAAGAATTGCTAACCACAAGCTCAACCAAGGTGTACTAGTAACAAGTGTATCATATATTTTGCTTTTTTAGCCCTTCAAGAAACAAAATACTTATCGAGGTAGGACGAGATCTATATCATAGGAAACAAATGTAGGACAGACTACAATGAGCAAGAATCTACTCTAAAGATTTTTATGAAGAGTATAGTCATTTAACCAAAATTATCGGAGGGCTGAAAGAACTCTAAACGTGCTCAACAAAATAGTGCTTATCATGTTTGTCAAACATCTTATCATTTAAGTTTTTAAATATAAGACACGTCCTGATAATTCAATTTAATCTGCCGGAGCATATCATTTTTTTTGTGAACAAAAATATGGTAATTATATGCTACTCAAAGCTTTAAGATGAGAATTTGTTTGAATCTGCACTAAACTGGAGCCTTGTTAAAAAAATTGACCTCATTGAACTACTAGCAAATCTGAGGCAACTACTTTCCTTCCTTGGATGTCTCCTCTAAATGCTTAAATATGTTTTCTCAAGTGAGAAGGAGAAAGAGAGAGCTCTGATGCGAGAAGAAAAAAGTAAGACCGAGAAGGAAACGTACTCTTTCGCTACACTCAACTCACATTTTATTTCCCAGCTGCTAAAAAGTGCACGAGGGCTCGTTTGCTTCTCAGAGTCATCGTTTTTCGTCCGTCCGATTGGGTTGTGACGAACGTGAAACGACTTGATTTTTCTGACACCAGAGGAAATAGACAGTGCGCTGGCCTCATCCATCTCCCTCCCGAGCTCTCCCCGGTCCAAATGCCACCACCAGTCCCTCCGCCACCAGCCTCGACCTGCATCGCCGATGTCTCCTCTTCCCCAACTCCGGCGCGTACACCACCTGACGAGGTTTAATCTCGTCAATGCCCATTGTTATGGACTTGGGTTTTGGAGAAGATGGGGATGCTGGAGATCGCGGAACGGTTAGCAAACAAGCAACACGGGACACGAGGTTTACCCAGGTTTAGGCCCCCGGAGGGAAAACCCTACTCCTGCTTGTCTGCTCTTGATTACGGCGGAACCGGTGATTACAGGGGTGCGCAGATGCAATCTGGCGTGGAGGTGCGTATGCGAAAGTATGAGAGATTGTAAGAGATCCTCCTCGTCGTGCCCTCCTGGCCTTTATATAGAGATAGGCAGGTCTCTGTTGGAGATATGCCCTAGAGGCAATAATAAATGTAGTTATTATTATATCTTTGTGTTTATGATAAATGTTTACATTCATGCTATAATAGTATTAACAGGGAAACATTAATACTTGTGTGATTTGTAAACTTAATTTGAAGTCCCTAGTATAGCCTCTATACTTCACTAGCTTGTTGGTTGATAAATGATTGTGGTTTCCCTAGAGATGTTATCAACAACAAGATCATATCGTTAGGAGAATGATATGGTGGACATACTCCTATAGATAAGCGTAGCATAAAGATCAAGTCATTTCAATAGTTCAATTGCTATATGCTTTCTGATACATAGTAACCTAATTCCTTCGACCATGAGATCATGCATATCACCTTTACCGGATGGATGCTTTGATGACATCAAACACCACACCGTAACTGGGTGGCTATAAAGGTGGCATTGAGTGTTCGGAAAGTATTGGTTGAGACACATGGATCAAGAGTGGGATTTGTCCATCCATATGACGGATAGATATTCTCTGGGCCCTCTCGGTGAAATGTCATCCAATTAGCTTGCAAGCATGTGACTGGCTCACAAGGGATCACATATCACGGGAACGAGAAAAGAGTACTTATCAGTAACGAGGTTGAACTAGGTATGCAGAGATACCGACGATCATAACCTCGGATAAGTAACATATCGTGAGACAAAGGGAAATTGGTATCGTATGTAAGTGGTTCATTCGATCGCAAAGTAATCGTAGAAATATGTGGGAGCCATATGAATTTCCAGATTCCTCTATTGGTTATTGTTCGGAGAAGTGTCTCGATCATGTCCGCATAATTCACGAACCGTAGGGAGACACACTTAAGAATTCGACGTTGTTTTGAGTAGTTATGGTATTATGAGAAAGAGACCGAATGTTGTTCGGAGTCTCGGATGGGATCCGGGATATCACGAGGTGATCCGAAATGGTCCGGAGAATAAGATTCATATAAAGAAAGTCCCGTTTCGGAGTTCGGATATGATTCCGGTGAATGTTCTAGAAGGTTCCGGAATGTCCGGCACTCCAGGAGGGGGGAGGGGTACATGAATGTGTCATTACATATTGGAATGATTGCATCATGTACTAAGTGTTCTTGCTGTCCCAAATAAAGGATTAAATTGAATCCTAAAACAGAAAAGTCAAATGTCCAGTTTGAAAGTCAAACGGCTAAACAAGAAAATGTGGGAAACAAGCAAGAGGAGTTGGGAACCGACTTGAGGGAGGAGTCTCCTCCCCAAGCCGGCGCGCCACCCAAGGCCGACTTGGGGAGGGACTCCCCTCCCCTGGCCGCGCCTCCCCACCTATAAAAGGAGGGGCAAGGCCCCCTCCTCTAGACACATAAGTTTCTACCTCTAATCTCCGGTTTAGAGCCGTTTTGGTTTAGAGCTTCTAATTGCTTTAGCCTGCGGTTTAGAGCCTTCTAATTGGTGTGTCTAAACTCTAGACCACTAATAGCCCTCTCTCATAATCCACCATACTCGCTCCGGCTTAAGGCGAAGCCCTGCGGGATCTTCCCTCTACTTCCGGTACCACGCCGTTGTGCTGCCGGAATCGCGAGGAGAGTGCTACAACCTCCGCTGCCTGCTGGAACAAGGGAGAGGAAGGTCTTCGTCGAGTACCGAACGTGTGACCGACTGCGGGAGCGCTGCCGGAACGCAGCGCCGGAAGGATCGTCTACACGATCTTGAGATCGGGAAGAGTACGACTACATCACCCACGAGAATCCGCTCTCGTTAAACGCTTTGGAATCTTCGAGGGTAAGTTATTCCATCGACTCGTTGCTACAATCTAGTAGATAGATCTTGGCTTGTTTGTTTGTATGCGATAGAAAATTTTTGTTTTCCATGCTACGAACCCCTACAGTCTCAGGCACAGATTGAGTCAGTTACAGGTTTTAGGGTTTACCCCTTTAAATTTCCTACCTATTATAGTCTTACTCTCCAAGGATCCGAAGGCGTCATGGGCCTTGGCCATCCGAAAGTCTTCATGGGCCGGCGTATATTTGCCATGGGCCTTCCTTGGGCTGGACTAGGTATGCTGAGGTCGTGTATCCGCGGGGTATAACCATGTCAGTAGCCCCCGAGTGTTCAGTCGAATCGTAGATTCGGCCGAGGACTCTTCAATCTTTCGGGTGCAACTCTGTCTTTCAAGAGAATGTATAGGGATTGTTGATGCGTGTGTTTGCTTCCAACGGATCAGGGTCAGTTAACTGTCTTAGGACAAAACAACACGATCTTCTTTAGGTTCGAGTCCCTCGACTCGAACCCGGAACATATGCTGGCATAATTCGACTCAGGCCATGGAGGACTTACAGGAGCGGAATTCCAGTTAATTTAAATGATGTACCCAACGCGTCCGTCGGGTTTTTTCATTGCGTCTGTTGGCATGGCTTCGTACTAGCAGAGCGCAGTTGTGTGCGTTGCCAGGTCATCAGATGATATCTGTAGGTCTTATCTTTGCGTCGCAGACACAGCATCCGAATGTTTATCACCACGGAGGTGTTTCGGGTGGCCAAGGATAATGTTGCTCACTTATCATTAATTGGGGAGAGTTGCCGAAAAAGTTTTGCATGCTGATCCGTAGGATCGCAGTCGAAGAATTCATAGGGTGCGCGATCAACGCTCCCTATGGGAGTAGCCCCCGAGTGTCTGTTCGAGTCGTAGACTCGAGTAGAGACTTTAATTCAATTACTTTTCGATTTCCGGTCCGTAGGACATAATTTTTTTGGATGCTTGAATCAATCCTCCCTATGGGAGTAGCCCCCGAATCCATAGTAGAGTCGTAGACTCGGCGTAGGACTCGAAGATCTTGTGTGTGCGCGACCAGCGCTCTAGTTTGGAGTAGCCCCTGAGTGTCTGGCGGAGTCGTAGACTCGGGCAGAGACTCGAGTCTTGTATCTTGTAGACGCAGTCGACAATCTCACGGGCATACCGCTGACCCGGAAGTACACCGGGTGCGCGACCAGCGCTCCTGATAGAAGTAGCCCCCGAGTGCCTAGTCGAGTCGCAGACTCGAGTGGAGACTCATGTGAGGAGAAACCACTGACCCGTAAGTGCATCAAGTCAGCGTCGTGCCTGTGTAGCATCGAGTGATGCAACCATCCAAGGAGGGTTTTGACTCGGGCCTTGAGTTTATGGTGTAGCCAGTTGCTTTGTCGACTCCTGTTGGAGGACCCGATACAATAGCGAGATGTAATTCGACGTTCATGTAGGCTGCAGAAAACATAAATAATTGTGAAATACTTGTATCTTGTAAAGAAATATTTGCCTTTCGGCTTGTATAGTGAGATTCTGGTGCCGATCGAGTCGACACTTTTGCACTGTTTGCTAGGCCTTTTTGTTAGCCTGATTACCCTTAGTCTCAGTACCTTGCCGAGACACTCGGAGTTCAAGGATTCGACGGTCAGGCAGAATCAGCTACTCGGGCTGTCGCGTTCGAGGCGCTCGAGTGCGTGGAGCCGACGACACATTAGGTTACTCGAAGAGGACGCAGCCCCCGAGTGTTTCGAGTGCGAGTTTAAAAAGGAAATCAGATCTAAGTAGAGGGAAACTTAGCTTTGTTGGTTGTCATGGCGAAGTTGATGTGGTAGCGGGTCACGCGGCGGACATAGTCAACGCGGCGGACCGTAGTCATAGCAGCGGCGGGTTCCTGGGATCGATGGCGACAACGAGTTCCGCATCCGAAGATTGTCGCAATCGAAGACCATACTAGGTCGCCACATCCAAAGGATGTATCAGGTCATCGCAGCCGAAAGCCGCATTGGGTCGCCGATGTCGAGGGAGCCCCCGAGTCGTGGTCGCTGAAGCCGATGCGGCAATCGAAGATCGCGTCGGGTCGCTGCATCCGAAAGATGCAGCGGGTCACCACAGCTGAAGGCCGCGCAGCGGGTCTCCGAATGTCGAGGACCGCAGCGGGTTGCTAGAGCCGAAGGCCACAACTGGTCTCCGAAGCGAAGGGAGCTCGCGAGCACCGAGTCGTTGGAGCCGAAGATCATATCGGGTCGCTGCTTGTCGAAGACCGCGGCGGGTCACCGCGTTCAAAGATTGTGGAAGGTCACTCGGAGGTGTTGGCGCAGCCCCCGGGCGTGGAGTTGATGTGGTCGAGGCGGCGTCCGAGAGCTGATGCGGCGAACCGGATTCAACGCGGCAGCGGATCACCGAGACCGATGGTGGCAGCAGTTTGCGGTACGGGTGTCTTCATACGTATGCTCGTACAAGCTAGTACTTAGATATCTTTCGAGAGCTATTTTTTTCTTCGGTTGAGCTGAAGTGCACGATTTTGCTTTTAGCAAAAAATAGCACTCGAGTGATTCCTCGAGAAACCATCCACGTGAGTTAGCATAACCGAAAATCCATTGCCGAAACACACGGCGGCATTGGTCAGTCACCCTATTGATGTCTTTTTCTTTTAAGTAAATTCCAATTTTTATCCTCTAGTTTGATATTTTTGTTACGAATTACCCTATTTAAAATTTTTTCATCCGTATTACCCCATTTAGCGAGAGTTTTGTCAATCTTTACCCTTCCTAAGATTTTTTGCACGTAATTTGTCATGTAGATGTAGTCAGAAATTTTTCTCTATTTTTTTCTTTACCCGTAGAAACCCTGAACACAGAAAACATCTGTTCATAACTACCCTTGAGTGGAAATAATCACGACACATACTATGTCGCATGTCAATGTACGTGTAATTGTTTATCAGATTTGAGTTAGATTACATACCGAGTAATAGTATTGTACCTTGATCTTGTCGTGTACGTATATGATCACATATTCTGCTCAACCCACAAAAAATATTTTCAGAGAAATATATGTTTACCTTGTAAGTGGCTAATTTTGATGGCTAAGCGTAGGAGTAGATTTCAATTGAGACAACAATATCGTACATGTTGCCATTGGCTAAACACACGGCTCCAACATTTAAAAGAAAGAAATGATCACTTGGTCTCGGTCGCTGCCTCTAGTTCTGAGATCATTAGCCATCACCTGAACCAGTCCACTGCCATCGATTTCTGCATCAAAATAGTGAGTACGTACACCCTAACGATAGTGTGTAAGAAAACAACGACTATGTGTAAAAATCGAGCGCAATTCAGCTATCAGATTAATTTGGCCATTATTCATGTGTATCTAACAAACGGACTCACCTAGCAGATAACTCTCTTTTTTTAAAGGGGTAAAACCTGACAAAACTTTTGCTAAATGGGGTAATATGGATGAAAAAATGTTAAATGAGGTAAATGGTGTCAAAAATATTAAACTAGGGGATAAAAACTGGAATTTACTCTTTTTGTTTGAAAGAGACCGCTCGATCAGATCTTGGAGATTTTTTGCAACTGACGTCCATGAGAGTGTCCCCCTTGTACGATTTCACGTGTGATGGAAACAAACAAAACAGTATCTGACCGGCGCACTGTTCCAATACAGATTGAAAACCCGCACGTTCACCTGCACTGTGTGGCCCGTCGTTGGCTCTGCACTCGCGCTGATATTTGGTAGTAGATCGCCGGTTCGGCTGCCGCCGTTCAGTCGGCGATTAGCTTCAATCACCAATAAAATTTGCGGGAGAGCGTTTCGGAAGCCGTTGTAGATCGATTGAAGTTGACGAATAGTAGATCGTTGATGATGGAACCGTCGCGACCGCACAATTAGCGCCCCCAATTTCCACAGACGGCACCAATTGACGAGGTTTAATCTCGTCAATGCCCATTGTTATGGACTTGGGTTTTGAAAAAGATGGGGTTGCTGGAGATCACGGAACGGTTAGCAAACAAGCAACACGGGACACGAGGTTTACCCAGGTTTAGGCCCCTGGAGGGAAAACCCTACTCCTGCTTGTCTGCTCTTGATTACGGCGGAACCGGTGATTACAGGGGTGCGCAGATGCAATCTGGCGTGGGGGTGCATATGCGAAAGTATGAGAGATTGTAAGAGAGCCTCCTCGTCGTGCCCTCCTGGCCTTTATATAGAGATAGGCAGGTCCTAGGCACAGATCGAGTCGGTTACAGGTTTTAGGGTTTACCCCTTTAAATTTCCTATCTACTCTAGTCTTGCTCTTCAAGGATCCGAAGGCGTCATGGGCCTTGGCCACCCGAAAGTCTTCATGGGCCGGCGTATATTTGCCATGGGCCTTCCTTGGGCTGAACTAGGTATGCTGAGGTCGTGTATCCGCGGGGTATAACCATGTCACCACCCCACCCCTCCCCTCAGACCCTCCCTCCCTCCTGCATCCCCCAGTCTTAGGCGACCTCTCTCCCCGATGCCTCCCTCCCACCCACCCACCCGCAGCTGATCCCCTTTCTTTTCCCCTCGATCTCGTTCGTCCCCTAGCCGACAAGCCCCTCCACCGTCGGAAGTCCTCGACCGCCTCCGCCAGGCCCTCCTCCCCTCCATCACCCCTTGTTAGTGAACCCCTAGAATGAGGTGAAGAGCAACAGGAGGGGATTCGAAGCCCTAACAGGTGGCGCGTGGGGCGAGGGCATGTGGTGCTCAGCGCAGAACGACGGGAGATGCTCAGCGTGGGTTATTGTGGTTCGCTTCTTGCGTATCGGACGTCTCCTGCGTCTGTGACGCCCGTATGGCTCACTGTTGTCTGCTATCGCTCATGCAATCATTCAGGGTCCGCTGTCCGTCGACTGCATCGCGGCTTCCTAGCAAGTGGATCTAGCAACCAGGCCAGCCAGCAACCACGGCTCTATGATTAACACCAACGCGCTATGACATGGAAGAACAAGAAATTTCCTTCTTGTCGAGTGTGTACGTGTGTCTATTTGTTACTCGGGGAAATTTTGAATTCCTCTCGTATGTCATCTTCCACCGTACCACATAGCTAGATAGTTGAGCCAAGACCATCTGTTTGCTCTCTGTTGTACGCCCGCGATATGCTGCTCTTGCACACACAACCATGCTAAGACTATCTATCTACAAGACTACATTGAGTTATTTTTACAGGGAGACTACAAAGAGATACAGTAATGTTATATCTTAGTGAAACTAAGTTTTCTCTGTTGCACTGGAAGTTTCATCACTCTGTCACGTGTTCTATAGGCAAATTCATGTGGTGTGGATCCTCATGGTGCCCATCTGCTGGTGAATTAATCTTGTGGTGCCCTTAGTCCTCTGATTTCCTCGTACATGTCACTCACACATTTTCTCATAATGTCACTCACACTTGTGTGCAACACGCTTTTGGTACCATTGTGCTACACCAGATCTTATTTTTGGGTGATTCCCCCCTTTTTAGGGTTATAGGTACCATGGGCAATTTATTTTTCGTTTTCACTATGATCCTTACTCATATATTCAGTTAGACAGATATCAGGGGGTAGTTGTTTACGTTGCATAATGACCTGAATTAAGTTGGTTTATCTCATGGCCAATCATCACATTGTGCTCATTTTTCATGTTCCTAAATTGTTACTCACCACTATCCTAGCAGTACTTGTTGTAATCGGCAGCTAGTCACATATAGGGGGGGATATAGTTATTTATGTTTCTTAATGCCCTGAATTAAGTAGTTTTTCACAAAATGGTTAAGTTGTTACTGATTTCATTAAGTTGTTTGTTCAATATGGCTAAGTTGGTTACTGAATCAACTTATTTGCTTTTTTTCCTCATGTTTTAGTTCCTTGTTATCTGCTAATTAAATTAACTTTTCAGCACCATGATTAATCTGTACACTGATTTTATTAAGTTATTTGTTCAACATGGCTAAGTTGCTTACTGAATTAAACTTAGTTGTTTTCTTTCAAAAATTGCCTTGCTCAGCATGCCTTTTTTAGGTTATTTAGTTGCTTTGAATTCAACTAGTTTTAGTTTTCAATACCGTGATTAAGTTGTCTTTCAAATTTGATTGAGTTGTTTGTTCGACTAAAGTTAAGTTGTGTATTTAATATGCCTAAGTTGCGTATCCCGTGAATCAAATTGGTTAGACACATTAGGTTAAATTGCAGTAGCTAAAATGTTTAGTTGCATCTAATTTTCAACTTAGTTGTAGTTGGAACAAGCACGGTTGTATTTCTATCCTTATTAAGTTTGTTTTCTTGAAATATACATGGACATGGGATGCTTTTTGTTGATTTTCAGCTTTTTGAGTGTGCTATTATGCAACTTGATTAGTTGCTTTATGAAATGAACCAAGTTGTTTATACACATTATGTTAAGTTGTAGCTACTACAAGGTTTAGTTTCATCCATTTCCAACTTAGTTGTAGATGTAACAGGCACACAGTTGCATTTTTATCCCTATTAAGTTTGTTTTCATGGAATACACATGGATGTGGGATGGGTTTTTATTGATTTTTCACACTTTTGTGAGTGTGCAATTATGCAACTTGATTAGTTTCTTCATCCCAAATCAAGTTGTTTACGCATATTTTAGGTATGGTTATAGCAGCTACAGGGTTAAGTTGTCGCAGTCGATGGGTATGTATGACCGCATACTTGGATGCATGTTTAATAGAAAGCCCCCACTTCAGAGCGTAAGCGTTATGCACTCTCGCTCCAGCAACCAATTCGAATCTCATCCCCAAAAACGGTTCCTGTGGACTGGACACAACTTCTTCATTCACGCCAACTCCATTGGTAGCACGTTCTTGTGCAAGCATATGATGACGTAGAAGTACTGTAGGTGTGCCTGTGTTAGCCGCAGGGGCTGGTGCTCCATTGTTTTTCTTAGTTTTTCTTTCTCTTGCATGAGGTTGCAGCTCGTTGCTGACATGAACAACTAATCCCATGCACACCAGGAACTTAGTGTTTGCTAGGAAGCAACTTTTAGTTTATTGCTACTAATATTTATCATTTTGCATTTTCTTGCAGGATGTTACAGCTCGTACAAAAATGAAGGGGCAATTTGTGGAAACTCCTACAATATGATCTTATATGACATGTACTTTTGTGAAGACGACAGTCCACTTTTGTCATTTTCATTGTAAATTTATTGCTTCTATGTGTCTCTTTAATATATACAGGAAACACTAGTGCTTAGTTGCATTATTTGATGTCAACGTTGTCCTTTGATTTTCTGGATTTTTGTATTGTCTTTTTTGGAGGTTTTATAACTGCAGTGATATTATGAATGCTTGTTTTGGGGTTTTGGAACCATGTGCTTTTTGGCGTATATGCCATATGTGAGAACACGATGGGGGACCAGATTATCCATCATCACTGGGATTGCCACGGCGGGACAACCTGGTCTGAATTGCTTTCCAAAATGGGATTACTCGGGATGAGGACTTGCCATTTTGGGGCGATGGCTCGTTTAGACTAGGGAGCCACCGATTGCTCCCTAGATCTATCCTTTTATTTAGAGGGAAAAAAGGCTTTTTTCTTTAAGCTTCTTGGTTGCTGCGTTGTAATGGATTTACGTAACTAGTTCCACTAATGAAATCGGGAAGACCCTTTTCTCTGAAAAAAGAAGATAACATAAGTTTTATTTCAGAAAACTGCTAACACCTGAAACTGTCGTGGTATTGCCGACGAGTACGCCATGGAGGGGTCCTCATAGTGCGTGTTTAGAGACGTGGGGTAAGGCGGACGGTTGACGGATACGAGGTAACACAACTTACCCAGGTTCAGATCCCACGACGGTGGCGGAATCCTACTCCTGCTATAAATCACTATAATGGCAATACGCCGAGTTACAGAGATAGGTTCGTTGTGCGAGGTGTGTGTAAAACGATGTCCTAAAGGCTCCCATAGGCCCGACTTATATAGTCGCCAGTGTAGGGGTTCGTAGCATGGAAAACAAAATTTTTCTATCGCATACAAACAAACAAGCCAAGATCTATCTACTAGATTGCAGCAACGAGTCGATGGAATAACTCACCCTCGAAGATTTCAAAGCGGTTAACGAGAGCAGATTCTCGTGGGTGATGTAGTCGTACTCTTCCCGATCTCAAGATCGCGTAGACGATCCTTCCGGCGCTGCGTTCCGGCAGCGCTCCCGCAGTCGGTCACACGTTCGGTACTCGACGAAGACCTTCCTCTCCCTTGTTCCAGCAGGCAGCAGAGGTTGTAGCACTCTCCTCGTGATTCCGGCAGCACAACGGCGTGGTACCGGAAGTAGAGGGGAGATCCCGCAGGGCTTCGCCTTAAGCCGGAGCGAGTATGGTGGAGTATGAGAGAGAGCTATTAGTGGTCTAGAGATTAGACACACCAATTAGAAGGCTCTAAACCGCAGGCTAAAGCAATTAGAAGCTCTAAACCAGAACGGCTCTAAACCGGAGATTAGAGGTAGAAACTTGTGTGTCTCAAGGAGGAGCCCTGCCCCTCCTTTTATAGGTGGAGGGGCTAGGCGCGCCAGGGAGGGAGGGAGTCCCTCCCCAACTCGGCCTAGGGCTGGGCGCCGGCTTGGAGGAGAGGAACTCCTCCTCCAAGTTGGTTTCAACCTCCTCTTGCTTGTTTCCCACAGTTTCCTGTTTTCCACAGTTTCCTGTTTTAGCCGTTTGACTTTCAAACTGGCAATTTGACTTTCATGTTTTTGGAACAGCAAGAACACTTAGTACATGATGCAATCATTCAATGACACATTCATGTACCTCCCCCCCCCCCCGGAGTGCCAGACAATCCGGAACCTTCTAGAACATTCCCGATGAAAACACCGGAATCATTCCCGAACTCCGAAACGGGACTTTCCTTATATGAATCTTATTCTCCGGACCATTCCGGATCACCTCGTGATATCCCGGATCCCATCCGAGACTCCGAAAAACATTCGGTCTCTTTCTCATAATACCATAACTACTCAAAACAACGTCGAATCCTTAAGTGTGTCTCCCTACGGTTCGTGAATTATGCGGACATGATCGAGACACTTCTCCGAACAATAACCAATAGAGGAATCTGGAAATTCATATGGCTCCCACATATTTCTACGATTACTTTGCGATCGAATGAACCACTTACATACGATACCAATTTCCCTTTGTCTCACGATATGTTACTTATCCGAGGTTATGATCGTCGGTATCTCTGCATACCTAGTTCAACCTCGTTACCGATAAGTACTCTTTTCTCGTTCCCGTGATATGTGATCCCTTGTGAGCCAGTCACATGCTTGCAAGCTAATTGGATGACATTCCACCGAGAGGGCCCAGAGTATATCTATCCGTCATATGGATGGACAAATCCCACTCTTGATCCATGTGTTTCAACCAATACTTTCTGAACACTCAATGCCACCTTTATAGCCACCCTGTTACGGTGTGGTGTTTGATGTCATCAAAGCATCCATCCGGTAAAGGTGATATGCATGATCTCATGGTCGAAGGAATTAGGTTACTATGTATCAGAAAGCTTATAGCAAATGAACTATTGAAATGACTTGATCTTTATGCTACGCTTATCTATAGGAGTATGTCCATCACATCATTCTACTAATGATATGATCTTGTTGTTAATAACATCTCTATGTTCATGATCAGGAAACCATGATCATATATTAACCAACAAGCTAGTTTAACAAGAGGCTTTACTAGGGACTCTTATTTTAGTTTACAAATCACACAAGTATTAATGTTTCCGGTTAATACAATTATAGCATGGTATGTAAACATTTATCATAAGTGTGAAGATATGATAATAACCACTTTATTATTGCCTCTTGGGCATATCTCCAACAGTCTCCCACTTGCACTAGAGTCAATAATCTAGTTTCAAACCTTTGTGTATTCAACACCTATGGCTTTCCGGTGTTGTATGTACACGATTGCTAGTGGTCAACTGATCTCCGGATCTGACACTTCCAGGTCCGTGTGTAATTGCATGTCTTTGCGTCTCTACGCATCACTCATTCTCTAATGAGATGGCTTTGTATAAATTTGGTCTTTCGGTGTGACCTTTAGCTCTTTGGGGTTAAAACATGTTGATAATATCGTCGCACAATATATCTTCATAGTATTATCCCACTGTGAACTACACCTAGTTTGATAACAAACTACTTGACACAAATGCCCTCTTTTGCTGCTAAAATAGCAGTCATATACTTAGCCTTTTGTTGTAGTATCTGTCACAATGTCTTAACTTTGGAACTCATCCAAATCCATTATGGAACTCACTTTCCATTATATTGTGCCACCCTTAGTTTAGATTGAGATAAACTTAATTTGTACTTTGTGACAAAGCTAGTATCAATGTAGTACTTTTACAATGAACTAACCATCTATTTGTCACTTCTACAAATATCATACTCTTAGTTCTTCCAAAAGATCATAAGAATATCCTTACTATTGTCCAATGATCATCTTACGAATCATTCTGGTATATGCTCACAACATTTAGAGCATAGGACATATCTGGATTTGTACATATCACAGTATGATTGATATAAATACTCTTTGTGATTTCATACATCAAGTATCAATCTATACTTGATTATTTGTTTCACTTTACCAAATGTCAATACACTTGAATATCATCAACATTGAACTCATTCAATCCTTTCTGTGCGACAAGAACCTCTCTTGTAGTTTCTATATTGAACTCATTCAATATCTCGTCTATGTACTTCTGGCACAACCATATTAGCGTCTATTGATGCCAAATATTTGGGTTTTGCCTAAGTCTTTCATCGGGATGAAATTCTTAATATGTGTTAATAAAAGATACATTATTTCTAATCAACAATATGTCTTCCACATAATGTATTAGAAACATGTCTTAGCGCTCCCACTTAATTTCTTGCAAATGCAAGCATCTTCATCGTCTCTAATGAACTTTTAAACTCTTTTAACAGTTTCATCACAGTGAAGATTCCAACTCCGCGATGCTCACTTTAACCATTGAAGTTTGCATATGCTTTTAGCATCCTTTGAATTAACAAAACCCTATGGACCGTGTTATGCACATGTCCTAGGTAACGATTCTATTAGAAGAACTTGTTTTGTTTATTCAACTACCATATAACAAATTATATGTAGTGGTTGCTACATTAATCCGTCTAGACTAAAAATCGCTATGAAAGATCAAATCTTGTCATATACAACCTTTGAACATTGTTGTGAACTCTTTCCCAACATGTCGACTATTTCATAGATGTGAAACATCCATGTCTATTTCTTTATAGATCCAAATACGACTGTAAGGTCTTACACCTTTCTCGAGGGTCCTTCAAGTTCAAAACTTGATTTCTCGTGTATGGAACTATCACGGATTTTATGGCTTCAAGCCATTTGACGGAGTCAGGGCCCATCATCGCTTCTTTGTATGTAGTCGGTTCATTATTCTCAAATAATGATTCAACCCTCAAATCTTGGTATTTGATTGTTTACCCGATCTACTTGTTTCAATAGGAACTTAGATCTCCGTGACCACAACCTTTGAGGCACGTGAGCCATGAGCATTGTTGCTGCCTCCGGAACACTTTTCGGTGCTGCGCAACTCTGCACATATAGCTAAGGTTCTTTTAACCTTATCAAAGTTCTATTGTCCTCCCACTTAACTTTTCACGAAAAATTCCTTCTCAAAGAAACTTGACGTTCTAAGCAACAAACACTTTTGTCTCCGGTGTTTATGGAGGAATACTTAACAGTTATACAAAGACAGGTTCATCCGACTTTGGTTGCACACATCTTTCTTATGCATAGCATACCAATGTTTTAAGAAAGGACTACTTGGGTTTTATCCCAAACCATAACTTATGGTGTCATTTCAACGGATTATGATGGAGCTCTTTTCAGTGGAAAAACGGTAATCTCTAAAGCTTTTAATCTTTAAAATATAATGGCAGTTTTATGAATTATACCTTTGATCTTACCATGTCAAACAAGGTTTAATTACATACCTCGAACGCTCCATACCCTTATGGTGTTTTGGGAAATGCAAATCCACGGAACGATTCCTTAAATCTTAGGTATTATGCTAAACTTGTAACTCAAATATCTTCCTTTATGATCTTATCATAAACTATTTATATTCTTGTTACAATGATTTTGCACTTCATCTTAAAATCTTTGAACTTTTCAAATATTTCACACTTCATCCTTATTAAGTAAATATTCATATATTCACTCAAATTTTCGGAGAAAGCATATGAAGTTGAAATTCATCGCTCTTGACTACATATAATGGACTTTGTACAACAATATGTACAAGTTCAAATAAGCTAGTCTTTCGTTCCCTTTTGGCCTATGAACGAAGTTTCAATTATCTCTAGGAAAGTTTCACAAGCGTCATTTGATCAAAAATCAGAAGACTCCAAAATTCCATCCACATGGAGTTTCTTCATGTTTTCTTTCCATTATAATTTAAACGGCGATATCACTTCCTAAGTGATATTTCAATCAATTTGTCTTTCGACATTTTTAGCACTAGTTTTATGGATGTGATTTCTCCAACGAGATTTGTGAATCATCCATCTTTTATGGATTACGGCAATTATTTGAACAACCCTTTTGTTCTCATAATACCTGATAAAACAAATCTTGAAGGTAAGCTTTGATGTTTAACGAGCAACACAATAACCCTTTATTTGTTCTCAATGAACATCATCACATATTCTTTTGCTAGTTACTTAGGCCATTGTAGTTCATGAATTGTGTTGTTTCGTATGACGATTCACACCAACAAATTCAGTATCAAATACTTGAGAACCACATTGTTTAATAAGCAAAGAATATAGCCATAACATGTATATCATCTATATACTTAAGCTGAACAATTCTAGTCTTTTCCTTTCTGCCATATACTTATGAGATTTTCTTTCAATATTTCCTTTTCTGTTTGAAAGAATCTATCAACATCAATACTGGAGTCATACATATGACATTTAGTCCAAAGCGTGTATAGTTAAATACCAATGTCTTTGGACTTGCACTTTGAAGTAGATCACCATCATCAAATGTTTGGTGTTCTTTCAAATTCCTTTCTTTAGTAATCTCTTGGTGTAGTAAACATTTTACCTACATCAAATATTCACCCTTATCATGGAATCGTCCATGATCAAGCTACTTTTATCTTATAACGATGAATTATGAGTATAATGTTGCTATCCAAAACCTTTTGGAGGATTAGGACAACAAGTGTCTCCAACCTTTTGCAAATTCTCATCAAATATGAGAACATGACTTTAGCCATATTATACTCTATCATGTTGCAACCAAAACTTCGTTTCAGATATCACAATATCTCCACACATCATGGTTTCTGAAACAACTCTTTCAGATCCTAGATAACCTTGATATTAAGAGAATCCTTTGAATATCAAGAATCATGGAGACAAACATGATACTTATATACTAACACTTGGAATTGTTACTCTTGATTTAATACTAATTATTAAACTTCATGGAGTAACCGGAACTTACTGAAAGTTTGCAATAGGACTTTTAAACTTTATATTAACACTTGAAAACAATACGATACCAGTTCGTAAAGTAACTAACCAGAATTCTATAGTTCTATCATCTCAGTTATAACTAGGTGCAAGGTGGTAAACGGATGCCAATGACTACAACAACTATGCAATTTCACTTTGATTTAGTTTATGATAAATTGAGTTCTAATTAATAATTAAATTAATCTAGGTGAACTCCCACTCAAAACAATATCCCTCACATTGTTTTAGTGATCACACGAACCAAATCCACCACATCAAAACCGATCATCACGAGAGTTGATATAGCTTCAATGGCGAACAATCAACATGTTCATCATATCTACTATATGACTCATGCTCTACCTTTCGGTAATCCGTGTTCCTGAGGCCATGTCTGTACATGCTAGGCTCGTCAAGATCAAACCTTAGTTTCCGCATGAGCAAATCTGGCTTGATCACGTTGTATACACTTGCAGAATCTAACACACCCGATCATCACGTGGTGCTTCGAAACAACAAGCTTTAGCAACGATGCTAACTAAGGGTGAACACTTTATGACTTGAAATTCATGTGCATGAGGGATCATCTTATAATGCTACCGTCGTCTACTAAGCAATACAAGATGCATAAAGGATTAACATCACATGCAATTCAATAATATGTGATATGATATGGCCTTTCTTCTTTGTGCTTCCGATCTCCATCTTCTAGCACGAACATGATCTCCATCATCACCGGCATTGCATCAAGGTCAATGACGCTTCTCCATGGTTGTCGTCCACCGGCTTCAACTATTACAACTACTTTGAATAGACACGCGGGTCTTAACATAAATTAAAGATAACCATATGGCTCCTGCCGGTTGCCGACTTACAATAAGGAACATTGCATACATCATATATAATCACAATCATGGCCATATCACATCACTGCAAACCCCTGCAAAACAAAGTTAGACGCCTCTACTTTCTTTGCATGTTTTACGTGGTTTGGGGCTATTAATAAGTGTCGTTCTAACTTATGAACATGAACCACAACATTGATACTAGTATTGTTAATCACCCGTTGTAAATTGGATCTTAACTATGCTAGGAGAAACAGGCACCCGCAAAGCCACTTATGCAATACAAGTTGCATGTCGAGCGTGGAGCAAGTCTCATGAACGATGTCATGTAAGGTTAGCCCGGGCCGCTTCATCCCAACATACCGCAAGATGCAAAGTACACAAGAAGCAATCGACAATAAAAGCATCAACGCCCACAATGACCATTGTGTTCTACTCGTGCAACAGATCTACATATAGACACGGCTCTGATACCACTGTAGGGGTTCGTAGCATGGAAAACAAAAATTTTCTATCGCATACAAACAAACAAGCCAAGATCTATCTACTAGATTGCAGCAACGAGTCGATGGAATAACTCACCCTCGAAGATTCCAAAGCGGTTAACGAGAGCAGATTCTCGTGGGTGATGTAGTCGTACTCTTCCCGATCTCAAGATCGCGTAGACGATCCTTCCGGCGCTGCGTTCCGGCAGCGCTCCCGCAGTCGGTCACACGTTCGGTACTCGACGAAGACCTTCCTCTCCCTTGTTCCAGCAGGCAGCGGAGGTTGTAGCACTCTCCTCGTGATTCCGGCAGCACAACGGCGTGGTACCGGAAGTAGAGGGGAGATCCCGCAGGGCTTCGCCTTAAGCCGGAGCGAGTATGGTGGAGTATGAGAGAGAGCTATTAGTGGTCTAGAGATTATACACACCAATTAGAAGGCTCTAAACCGCAGGCTAAAGCAATTAGAAGCTCTAAACCAGAACGGCTCTAAACCGGAGATTAGAGGTAGAAACTTGTGTGTCTCAAGGAGGAGCCCTGCCCCTCCTTTTATAGGTGGAGGGGCTAGGCGCGCCAGGGAGGGAGGGAGTCCCTCCCCAACTCGGCCTAGGGCTGGGCGCCGGCTTGGAGGAGAGGAACTCCTCCTCCAAGTTGGTTTCAACCTCCTCTTGCTTGTTTCCCACAGTTTCCTGTTTCCCACAGTTTCCTGTTTTAGCCGTTTGACTTTCAAACTGGCAATTTGACTTTCATGTTTTTGGAACAGCAAGAACACTTAGTACATGATGCAATCATTCAATGACACATTCATGTACCTTCCCCCCCCCCCCCCCCCCCCCCCCGGAGTGCCGGACAATCCGGAACCTTCTAGAACATTCCCGATGAAAACACTGGAATCATTCCCGAACTCCGAAACGGGACTTTCCTTATATGAATCTTATTCTCCGGACCATTCCGGATCACCTCGTGATATCCCGGATCCCATCCGAAACTCCGAACAACATTCGGTCTCTTTCTCATAATACCATAACTACTCAAAACAACGTCGAATCCTTAAGTGTGTCTCCCTACGGTTCGTGAATTATGCGGACATGATCGAGACACTTCTCCGAACAATAACCAATAGAGGAATCTGGAAATTCATATGGCTCCCACATATTTCTACGATTACTTTGCGATCGAATGAACCACTTACATACGATACCAATTTCCCTTTGTCTCACGATATGTTACTTATCCGAGGTTATGATCGTCGGTATCTCTGCATACCTAGTTCAACCTCGTTACCGATAAGTACTCTTTTCTCGTTCCCGTGATATGTGATCCCTTGTGAGCCAGTCACATGCTTGCAAGCTAATTGGATGACATTCCACCGAGAGGGCCCAGAGTATATCTATCCGTCATATGGATGGACAAATCCCACTCTTGATCCATGTGTTTCAACCAATACTTTCTGAACACTCAATGCCACCTTTATAGCCACCCTGTTACGGTGTGGTGTTTGATGTCATCAAAGCATCCATCCGGTAAAGGTGATATGCATGATCTCATGGTCGAAGGAATTAGGTTACTATGTATCAGAAAGCTTATAGCAAATGAACTATTGAAATGACTTGATCTTTATGCTACGCTTATCTATAGGAGTATGTCCATCACATCATTCTACTAATGATATGATCCTGTTGTTAATAACATCTCTATGTTCATGATCAGGAAACCATGATCATATATTAACCAACAAGCTAGTTTAACAAGAGGCTTTACTAGGGACTCTTATTTTAGTTTACAAATCACACAAGTATTAATGTTTCCGGTTAATACAATTATAGCATGGTATGTAAACATTTATCATAAGTGTGAAGATATGATAATAACCACTTTATTATTGCCTCTTGGGCATATCTCCAACAGCCAGGTCCTAGGGTTACAGGGAAAAGTCCTAGCCGGGAAGGTTACAGAGTCCTACACCGTCTATCACTAGTCTTGTGTATCTTATACTCCAAGGCTCCGGGTACGCTGGTGACTCCACCGTAGCCTTCCTTTATCCGGCATGGGCCTCCCTTCTGGATTCACTTAACTGGGCCGCCCAGCAGCCACAGGCCATGCTACCGACTATGGGCCACCCGGGTTAGTCGGATAAGAGACATGCTATGAGGATACCCATATAGCATATCCCCAACAGTAGCCCCCGGAGAACTCCAAGATCTTGCGCCGTCTTGCCTCTTCCTGTGGAATGCTCCGTCTAGATGGATGTCGGCAAATCATCAAGCAATATCTTGTAGTCCTCCCAAAGAACCCTGCAAAGGTTTCTCCGTCTTCTATGAGTAAGTCGGAGAAATGCTGAATCTTCCATCGTACGCTTCCGTAGTCGGATTAAATCCGTCCACGCCGGAATCTTCGATGGGACGGCTCATCTATCATGTCAGTTATGATGACGTAGGCTGTAGGTCAGCGAGGCCTCATAACTCACACATGCAGAGAACGTAATCATATCTGATTTTCCCGCGCGAGCAATACGAATCGTTGGCGATGACGGTTGGAGACGTTGTGAAATTACTGTGCACGTTTATGAACACGTCGTCTACGCGGCAACCGTCCGATTAGCTGCACGAATCTTGACACAGAGTAAGATAAATAGTAACTGGGGGACACTTGCCACTTTTTCACCCTATTCTCTCGCGTCGTATTCTTCTTCCTCCAGCCGCACGCCTCCTCGAGCTCTCCACGGAAAACCTCGAAGAAACCCTAGCCCCTCTCTGCACCAGTCGCATCCTCCCAGTTCTCTATGGCCAGCAGCAACTCATCCCCGTCGATGGCGGCGTCGAGCGAAGCCACGGCAAAGCCGGCGAGCTCCGTCGTCATGCCCCCAGAGGGCCTGGTTATCCCCGCGTCGGCGGTGATTGAAACCACCGGCGGCGACCATAATCTGGCGGCGCTAGAGCCTTTGGAAGAGGAGCCAGATTCACACAAAGGCGACTGGCGCGGCTCGGACATCACCGGCCGAGACATCCAAGAGATGGTCGCCGAAGGCTACCTCCCCGCGACGGAGGGGCTTGCCTGGCGGGCGGCGCCGGCCGGCGAGGTGACACCTTCTCCCCAAGCCAGAGAAAAGGTGTACCTCAAGGCTCAGCTGGTACGCGGCGTTTCTCTGCCCATCTCCCACTTCTTTCTGTCCGTCTTGAACCACTTCAAAGTCCAACCCCATAACCTCTCCCCCAATAGTATCCTAGTGCTTAGCAACTTCGCGGCACTTTGTGAGGGTTACCTAGGGATTAAGCCTAGGTTAGACTTGTTTGTGTACTTCTTCACCGTCAAACGTGAAGCCGGACATAGTAGGGAGGAGCTTAGGAACTGTGGCACCATAAGCTTCAAGATCCGACCTAGCCGGCGGTTCCCCGACATCGTCGGCCACGAGTCGTGCAAAAACTGGCAGCGGACGTACTTCTACGGCCCCGGCATTCCTTTGGCGGGCCGAGAAGTGACGTACCCGGACTTCGTGGATGGAGCCGCCGCTGAAGTTTCCACATGGAGATCCCATGCCTCCCTTCCCTCCGACCTCAACGCTTTTCGCGCAATAAGGCGGATCGAGTGGTTCGTAGAGGCGGGTTTAACCGGCTTGTACCTAGCCATGTGCTGGTTCATCAGGCGAATCCAACCCCTGCAGCACCGCGCGAAGTTCATGCACGAGTACACGGGTGATCGAAAGGATTCCCTTCGGATCTCCATGGATAACTTCTCGAGCGACTCCGTCAAGCTCCGTCTGAAGGGCATCGTCAAGGTGAAGGATAAGAAGCGCGGCTTCACCATCACCTGCGACATGTACGTAGACGGCAAGTGCCCAAAGGTAGGTATTTATTTTCCGTGTATGACATTGCTCCAGTTTCTCCGTCTTGCCCGTGCCATCTTATCTAACATGGTGATTTCTTACTTAACAGCTTAGCGATCTAGATGAGGACAACCTGGCTGCCCAAATCTACGATCCAAAGATGAAGGAAGTCACGGTCGTGTCCGACGACGATGCCCCGTTGGTGCAAAAGCGGAAGAGCTCCACCTCTGACGCTGCCGACGGAGGCAAGAAAAAGAAGACGGAGGGTGGAGCCTCCAAAAAGAGTACTGCCGCCCTAGAGGCGGAAAAGAAGAAAGCCACCGGGATGTTTGCCAAAGCGCCCCCCTAGTGTAAGCCTCTCATTCTCCGACATTGTCTTATTTATCTGTCTTATTCCTGTACTTATGCATTTCGCACGTTTCAGGAAGAAAGCCACAACCAGCCTCAAGAAGTCCTCCAAGACTCTTGGGGCTTCTAGAAATATCAAAGATATGCTGCATCGCGACTCCTCCCCCGCCATCGCCCCTGCTACTCCTGCCGTCAAGCCCTCCTCCGCTCCGACAAGCTCTCAAGTCCAGGAGGCACCAGGCCCTTCCGCCATGGAAGTGGATTCTGGCGCCTCTACCGAACTCGCTATTGTCGGCGAGCAGGCGACGCAGGAGAGCACTGCTCTTCAAATGGCTGAAGCTCCGGCTAAGGATGCCATCGGTAGCGGTAAGGTGGTGGTGGGAGTTGGTACCTATGCCGAAGGCGGCGCCCCTATTCCCCAGAAACCCTTCGAGTTCCCGAAGATAGTTTACCCGGCGCTCATGCCGAGTAACACAACTCTGGTTCCTGGAGGAGTGCCGTCATCTCCGACATGCGGTCTTGAGGAGCTACTCCGACAAGCGGATATCTTGCGAGGAAATAGCATTTCCTTTGGCAAGCTGCTAGCCGAGAGCGCTACAAACCTCAAGATCATTGCACTTGTAAGTTTTACTTTACCTTTTTCATTTCGTATGAGTATCCCACTGTAGCCCCCGAGGATGTAGACGGAAAACCATAGGTTTTGCAGTCTAAATGCTCTAAGAGTGACTAAGTTAGAAAAAACTCTCACTGTAGCCCCCAAGCATTTAGATGGAATGAATTATTCCGACTAGATGCTTTAAGAGTAGCATACACAGTGTTCATAATTTTAAGTGTTGTAGCCCCCAAGCCTCTAGTTGTAACTGAATTAGTTCCGACTAGATGCTTAAAGAAAAGCTAAGCATTTTTCGAGCTAAAACTTTATACTGTAGCCCCCAAGCTTCTAATCGAGAACTGAAGTAGCTCCGACTAGATGCTTTAAAGAAAAGCTAAGCATATTGCTAAGTTAAAAAACTTTCGCTGTAGCCCCCGAGCGCCTAGATGGAAAATCTCCGACTAGAGGCTCCAAGTAGACTAAACAACGACTTAACTTTGTATTTGTTTCCACATAATGAGAATGCTCGGCGGGGCATGGCCAACGACAAGTATCAGAAGATGCGCGCAGATCTTGAAGCCGAAAAGGGTAAAACTGCCATCTTGAAGGAACAGATCATCAAAAGCAAGAGTCTGTTTTCTTTTTGCGCATTTCCGTCTTACTTTTGTGCCCATAATCTCCGAGTACTCACTGTGTACTTGTTTTCTCCGACTCGCAGAACATGTTGCCAAGGACAAGGATATTGTCGAGTAGTCCAAGCATATCCAGCAGCTGGACAACGAGAACAAGATCCTAAAGGAGGAGAGGAAGGAGATGCTGAAGATGCACGAGGATTCCATGAAAGCCCTGCAGGACTCCGCCTCCGCGGAGATCAATCGCTTGAAGGAGGAGCTTGCGATCCTAAAGGATCAGAAGCAAGCTGCTGATGAGCAAAACCTTCGCCATAGCGAGGCGTTTAAGCTCCTCCAACAAGAGAAGGAATCCTTGGCGGACACCGTCTGGCAGGCTAAGGCTAGCATCTTCAGTAAGTGTCCTCCGCCTTGTAGCTCTATAGTCTGGATACTTAGAGCTTATTGAACTCATGCGATCCTTGTTGGAATTTTCAGCGCCCATGGGTTTAACCCGCTCGCCTCCTTCGGACAAGGAATGCATGGTTCTTGCCGGCAAATTCATCAATACCGCCATCGCCCGAGCCAAGGAGATCGCCAAGCCCCTCCAGATTTATATCAAGGCCTCGGACTCCGTGACGAAGCACGGGCTGGCGCAAGGATGGCGTTGTCCATGTTGAAGGCACACTATGAAGATCCGACATCGACACAGTGACATCTGGTATCCGCGACGTGGATGATGACGGCAAGGAGATCGACCACGAAGCCATCCTGTCATCACTCGCGGGTTATGACACCAGGGTTGCCGAGTTGGTGGACGTTGACGTCTTCGTGCCCAGGAACTTCATCGACAACGTCAACCAAGATTCCTCCGAGTCTCATCGTAGCGCCGACGTCGAGGGTGATTCTCCGGCTGGCGATGATGCGGCCTCCAAGTATCTTGTGCCCAAAGAATGAAAAACACTTTGTAATTTCTGTTTCACCTCTGGAGTGTGCGCGGGAAAAACTTGTTGATGTAATCTTAAGGCGGAAAACAATGTTTGTCGTATCCTGCTACTTAAGAATTTAAGTTTCAGCATGTATATATTTTTTAAGCAAGTGCTGGCTTATCCATTACTCTGGTTCTTATGCTTGACTTTTCGTGAGTCGGAAGACTCGTTGTCGGAACCATGCGCTTAGGTGATGATGCCCAATGGCACCGTCAATAACCTGAGCACAAAATCGCCGACAATGAGTGCCGAAAGTCACTACTCCAGAGTCCACATAAAAACGACAAAGAATGTGTAGACCAAAAAACTTAAGCTAACGCCCGTAGGCGGAATTTTCACAAGTGCAATCGCAAGACTTGTGTATAAAGGTTTTATATGATCCAAAAATGAACACTAAAGGAGGTAAAAGACTCAGCAATATGAGTGAACCAAAGAGCTTTATTTCATTGATCATATAAGAGGTACACAATTAGATAAAAAATGCTAAGTGTAGAAAGGACGTAGTTGTGCTATGTTCCATGGCCGATCAAGCTCCGGGTAGTCATCATCCGGGTCACGTCGCTTACGCTTATGATCCTCGTTGGGTCTATCCTTGAGTTCACGATTATCGACAAGGTAGTAAGACCCATTGAGCAGTGCCTTGCTTATGATGAACGGTCCTTCCCATGGCGGGGATAATTTGTGCGACTTCTTCTGCTTAAGTTGGAGTACTAAATCCCCCTCTTTAAACGAGCGATGCCGAACGCGGCGACTATGGTAGCTGCGTAGCTTCTGCTGGTAGATGGCGGATCTTTGGCATGCCAAAACGCGCTCCTCCTCGGGAAGGTCCACATCAAGGCGTCTGGATTCTTCAGCGTCATCTTCGTCGTAGGCGGCAACTCTTGGTGCATCATGGAGGATGTCGGAAGGTAGGATGGCTTCTGCTCCGTATACCATGAAGTAAGGGGTGTAGCCGGTGGATCTGTTGGGTGTGGTTCGTAAACTCCACAGCACAGATGGCAACTCTTCCGCCCAGGCTCCAGCTGCTCTATGTAGCGGTGCCTCAAGACATGGCTTGATTCCCTGCAGAATTAATCCATTGGCTCGCTCAACCTGACCATTGGACTGTGGGTGTGCCACAGATGCAAGGTCAAGTCGGATGCCTTTGTCCCAGCAATAGGCCTCCACTTCTCCGAGTGACAAGTTGCTTCCGTTGTCGGTGATGATGCTATGTGGGAGACCAAATCTCACCACTAGATCCCGGACAAACCTGAGGGCAGTTGCCCCATCAAGCTTTCTAATGGGTTTAGCTTCTATCCATTTGGTGAATTTGTCAACTGCTACAAGCAGATGCGTAAATCCACATGGTGCCGTCTGTAACGGTCCCACCATGTCTAGCCCCCAGACTGCAAACGGCCAAGTTATTGGTATTGTTCGCAATTCTTCAGCAGGAACATGTGGTTGTTGGGCATAATACTGGCATCCTGTGCATGTCTCCACCAGCTTATCGGCGTCCGCCTTCGCGGTTAGCCAGTAGAATCCTTGCCGGAAGGCTTTCGCGACTAATGATCGAGGAGCGGCGTGATGCCCGCAATCTCCGAGATGGATCTCTCGCAGGATTTCCATTCCTTCTAGCTGGGAAACGCACTTT
Source organism: Avena sativa (assembly GCA_916181665.1). NCBI lineage: Eukaryota > Viridiplantae > Streptophyta > Magnoliopsida > Poales > Poaceae > Avena > Avena sativa. The sequence continues at coordinate 140,889,017 of OV702285.1, read as the reverse complement.
AAGTATACACCAGTAGTGCTCCTTTTGTAGAGTTGCCCATTGATTATGGTATAACCCTTTGCTCGTCGTACTATTTGCCGTTGTTCGACCTCGTCGCCGGGCAAAGTTTCGTGTTCAAGATACTCCATGAATGGTTTTGTCCAAGCCGGAGGGATCTTTGTCACCATGTTGACGAAAGAGTCATCTCTATCCGGGTTGTCGATGTCGGCGCCTTTCACGGATGGTGTGCGTAGATGCTCTAGGAAAACTCCTGGCGGAATTTGCTTGCGCCCTGATCCAAGCTTAGACAGTAGATCAGCCGCCTCGTTTTGCTCCCTAGGCACATACTTGACTTCGTAGCCCAAGAAGCTCTTGGATATCTCGTCTACTTCGCCGCGATATGCCGCCATCATAGGGTTCCGCGCATTCCAAGTGCCAGCCACCTGCTGGGCAACCAAGTCGGAATCTCCACAGCAAACTATGTGCTTGATGCCAATATCCTTGGATACACGTAGTCCGTGAATGAGTGCCTCATACTCCGCCATGTTGTTTGTAGCCTCGAAGTGGATCTGCAAAACGTAGTGTAACTTATCTCCTTTTGGTGACTGTAGTAGTACACTAGCCCCCGAGCCGTTGAGCAACTTTGATCCGTCAAAGTGCATCACCCAGTACTCTGGTTCTGGCAGCGGGGTAGCGTCTGGCATCTCCGTCCAATCTGCAATAAAATCCGCCAAAGCTTGTGAATTGATAGCATCGCGTCTCTTGTAGGTGATCTCGAAGGCGGCAAGTTCAATGCCCCACTTCGCGACCCTTCCTTTAGCGTCGCTGTTATTGATAATGTCGGACAGTGGAGTCTTGCTCACTACTGTGATTGAGTGCTCCTGAAAGTAATGCCTCAGCTTCCGAGAAGCGAGGAATACTCCATAAGCTATCTTTTGGTAGTGCGGGTAACGCTGCTTGGACTCCGTCAAGACCTCGCTTACATAGTAAACTGGTCGTTGAACTCCGTGCTCATAGCCTGGTTCCTTCCGCTCTACCACGACGACGATGCTAATAACCCGGTTGGTTGCCGCCATGTAAATTAACAGGGGCTCGCCAGGCTCGGGTGCTGCAAGGATGGGCGCTGAGGAAAGAATCTCCTTGAGCTGCTTCAATGCTGCATCTGCTTCGTCTGTCCATGTAAATTTGTCCGCCTTCTTCAGCAACTTGTACAGCGGCAGAGCCTTCTCTCCAAGTCGGCTGACGAACCGACTAACTGCTGCAACACAGCCTGTTAGTCGTTGGATGTCCTTTAGGCATGTCAGACGGTTTATGTTTAAGATGGCCTTGATTTTCTCCGGGTTGACCTCGATTCCGCGCTGGGAAACGATGAAGCCCAACAGTTTGCCGGCTGGAACCCCGAAGACGCACTTCTTAGGGTTAAGCATCATGTTGTATTTCCGGAGATTATCAAAGGTTTCTTTTAAGTCGGAGATTAAGTCGTTTGACTTTTTAGACATCACCGCGATATCGTCCGCATAGGCGTGAACGTTCCGACCAATTTGGTCGTGGAGGCAATGCTGCATTGTCCGCTGGTAGGTAGCACCTGCGTTTTTCAGCCCAAAGGGCATCGTGACATAGCAAAACGTGCCATATGGGGTAGTGAACGAAGTGGCCAATTGGTCCGACTTCCTCATCTTAATCTGGTGGTATCCTGAGTACGCATCGAGAAAACACAAAAGTTCCGAGCCAGCCGTCGAGTCAATGACTTGGTCAATGCGAGGCAAAGCAAACGGATCTTTGGGACATGCTTTGTTTAAGCCGGTGTAATCAACGCACATTCTTAATTCATTGGTTCCCTTTTTGGGGACAAGTACAGGATTGGCCACCCATCGCGTGTGAAGGACTTCTCGGATAAACCCGGCCTTAAGTAACCTAGCTATCTCTTTGCCAATGGCGCGTATCTTCTCATCTCCGAAGCGTCGTAGAGGTTGTTTCACTGGTTTACATTTTGGATCTATATTTAAGCTGTGCTCGGTAAGTTCCCTAGGTACACCTTTCATGTCGGCAGGTTGTTAGGCAAAGATGTCCCTATTCTCACGGAGGAACTCGACGAGTGCGCTTTCCTATTTGGGATCCAGGTTCGTACCAATGGCGACGGTCTTGGAGGCATCGCCTACCACAAGTTCCACTGGCTTGGTCTCGATGGCGGCCTTGAACGCAGGAGCAGAGTCGGAGATCTGCTTCTTCGACGCGGGCATCTCTGCGTCATTAACCTTGCTCTGGATCTCCTTGAATTCTTCGCTGTAGAGGACAGCTTCTGCAACGGCTGCTTCGTTGATCTCGCTGTCCCTTGCCTTGGTAAAGCTTCCGGATACGGTGATGACACCGTTTGGTCCGGGTATCTTGAGTTTGTTGTATATGAAGCATGGCTTGGCCATGAACGTGTGGAAAATGTCGCGGCCGAATATGACGTGGTACACGCTCTTGAAGGGGACCACCTCAAAGGCCATGCGCTCTTGGCGGTAATTATTGACGTCGCCAAAGGCTACCTGAAGTGTGATGCACCCAAGGGACCGAGCTTCCCGACCAGGAACTACGCCGTGGAATACGGTGTTGGTCCGCCTTAGGTTTGCCTCCGTCAAGTTCATATTCTGCAGTGTATCCAGGTACATGATGTTGATGCTGCTTCCACTGTCCACCATGCACTTGGTGAACTCCACGCCGTCAATCAATGGGTTGATGACCATGGCGTACTGGTTCTCCGTGGGCACAAGGTCTGGGTGGTCCGTCCTGTCCCAAGTTATTGGAACCTCCGACCAGCGCAGGTATTGGGGAACTGGGGGCAGAGTGGCCATCAGGATCCTTAGAGAGGTCTTCTGTTGTCGGACGGTGGGGGTGCCAAGGAAAGTGTGGTAGACTGGGGCCTTATTTGCGAAGGGGTTCTTGCCCTTGTCGTCGCTCTTGGCAGCGTGTTTGGGGTCAACGTCCTCGTCCATGTCACTTGAATCCTTGGACTACTCCTCCTTCTTCTTCCCCTTGCCCTTGCCTCGCGGTCTGTTCTTCCGACTTTGCTTGTAGCCGGACTCCGGGTCTTCCTTGAGGTCGTTGACGAACTTGCAGTGTCGATTGGTATGGGTGGCCTTGCCGTTGACATCGAGGTGTACAAGGCACGGCATATCGCGGTACTCCTCGTACGTTTGGGGAACGCGGAGCGGCGCCGAGTTGGTTTCACTTCCTCGTTGTTGCCCGCGGCCTGCTCCCCTTCCTCGGCCACGTTGTCCGCCTTCTCCTCGTCCTGCAAAAGTCATAGCGACCATGTTGGTAGATTGCTTTTCTTCTAGAGTGGTTTTCCGCTTTGTACTGTTGTTCCTCCGAGCTTGGGTTGGAACGGCCGTTGCCGGCAAAGAGCCATGAGCATCATCGTCGGCAGCTGTGAACTCACTAGCTGACTGAATCATCTGATTCAAGTCAAGCTGATGATTGTCCTGCAAGCGCTTTAGCTTATGTCAGAGTAATGTGCCCCTTTCCAACCCATCAATGAAGGCGGCCATAGCGGTCTGAGCGTGCACTCCTGCGCAGGAATTCTTCATGTCCAGCCAGCGGGAGAGGTAGGCGCGAGATGTCTCGTCTTTCTCTTGCACGCATCGCTGTAGATCACCCATAGTGCAGGGACGCTTGTATGTACCCTCAAAGTTCTTGGTGAATGCTTCTTGCATATCCAGCCAGTTGTAGATAGATTTCTCCGGCAAGTCATCGATCCATTGACGGGCCGTACCCGCCAACATTAACGGGAGGTACTTAACGGCGACGTTGGGGTTGCCTCCGGCAATCTCCACCGCGTTGCCGTAGTCCTGCAACCATGTGGCGGGCTTGGTGGTGCCGGCATAGGGCTTGATGGTCTTGTCAATCCGGAAATCTTTGGGGTAAGTTGCGGACCGTATTGCAGGTCCAAAGCAACGTGGTCCCAGGTATGGTCCTTCCCGGGCCTCGTGGATCTTATCGATCCGCGAACGTGCATCGTATGGCTCCGGGTTCTTCTTCTTGTTGTCAACACGGGAGGGGCTGCGTGAACGACGCGGGCCTCTTCCGCCATGGTGACTGCTTGGTGGTGACGGAGGTGGAGGTGGCGGTGGGTTAGCCTTCTTGCTGTTACCCTCCTGTGACGCCTCACGCCTGTCACGGTTGCTTGTCGGACGCTGAGGATCGTGGTGTGACCTGCTCTTGTGTCCTTGGTGGCGCTCTTCATCATGACGGGTCTGCGCCGGTTGTCGCGGATGACGATGCCGCACTGCTTTGGAGGAGGCATATCCGTACGATGGTGGGCCTTGTAATCTTCCTAACGTCGGGGGGATCAGGGCGGTGGCGATGGGCGGCGAGGTCGGGCTTTTTCTCCGTGGTCGAAGGATATGGGGATAGCTTCCTGTTGCGCGCATCCCTCCGTCTTTGTTCTGATGAACCTGTCTGTGATCCGACATCCTGAGGAGATCTGTCCCTTGGCGGTTTGTACTGGCTAGATCGGAAGAGCGTTGGGTCAGACTCAAGCCTCTGGGAGGTGGCCTTTTCCTGCTGCTTTACCGCCTTGGCCACTAGGTCATAGACCTGTTCTACTGCCTCCGGCGATCTATCCTGCTCCAGAAGGGTCTTGGCGACTACGAGGTTAAGGAGTGGGGTGGGCATCACCTGCTTGCCTTCACTATCAATGTATGGCTTGGCCTGTGCCGGCTTCGAGGGAGCCCATCCTAGGTTGCGTCGTACACCAGGATCGTTGATGACGCGAGCCGGAGCCTTCTTAGCCTTCTGCTGCTACAGTAGAGTCTTGTACTCGGCCTCCATTGCTCTAGCTTTCTCTATGGATTTCTGCGCATTGACCAAATCTCGATCTAGTTTAGCGCCTTGCTCCGTGATGGATTGCGCCTCCTCCAGCAGCTGTTGGCGCTTCTCGTCAAGCTGGGTCACGTTCCGGATATGATCAACGGTTAGTGGCTCGACGAGGAGATTGTCGTACATCACTCTATCAGCTGGAGTAACATAGGCTGCTGCCGACGTGGATGCTGGAGGCGGCAAGTTTGCGGTGTTGTTGTTGCTCGGACCGGTGTCGAGTTCCTGCGGCTGCTATACTGGATTAGGCGGAGGAGGCATGACCTTTGCGCGATCATTGTCAGCAGCAATAAGTGGCCCCTTCCCCTTTTCCAGCGCCGTAGGCGGAGCTTGCCCGGGTTAATATTCATCCATCGTTGTCCCAATGGTCATGAACACCCCTTGAGACATGACGGTGTTATTAGCTTGCTCGTCGCGCGAGTACTCCTCCTCCATCTCCTGCATAGCGGAGTCTAGCTCTTCTGGACTGAAGTCTATTTCCTCTGAATCTGCACTGAAATCAGCATAAAGCGCGTCAATGACAGAGTCGGAGGGTGCCAGGACTTCCTCGATGACGGGCGGTGGAGGTGCAACGGCCTCGACGATGATTGGAGGTGGTGGTGCTGCTACGACGATGTCGGCCGGAGGCGGTGGTGGTGGTGGCTGAATCGGAGGGGCTCCGTCAATGAGCGCAAGCGATGTCTGAGCTGCCGCTTCGGCCTCCGCGTAGTTGTTGACGGTGTTCACCATGCCTTCAAAGGTAAGGCGTCCTGACGCCTGTTGCCGTCTTAGAGAGTGTCGGAGAAGCATGCCATGGTCCAGTCCTTCCACAAAGTGATAGATAGCATCATCATTGGGGTAGTGGGCCAGATCGGCTCGTATACGGAGCCACCTGGCCAGGTTATCGCGGGGGTTTTCGCCCTCCCTCTGAACGCAGTGCGCCAGATCGAAGATGGTAACCACGCCGACGAACTTGGATCTCTGTTGTCCAGACGCACGGACAAAGCCGGCAGATTTGCAGTGATCTTCCACCTTTATATCCTGCACAGGGGCGGTTTGGGTGGGTCTTGAATTTTTCTGATCTTTGCCAGCAAACTCCGAGGAGAGATCCGGCATCGATCCTTCCGCGAACGTATCCTGCCCGTAGGCGGTCCGTGCGGGTTTTGATGCTTTCTGATCTTTGCCGGCAAACTCCAAAGAGAGATCCGACATCGATCCTTCCGCGAACGTATCCTTCCCGTAGGCGGTCCGTGCGGGTCTTGAAGCTCCTCCGACTCCCAGGGGACTAGTGCCCGAGTCGGTTTCGCCGATGAAGAGGTGGATGTCTCCGATAGGAACGATCGAACACCGCATAGGGTTCATCTTCGCCGGGATCCAGAACTCGTCAGGGGGCACGATCAGAACATTGCCGGAGAAGAGACCGCGGCCGATGGCTACGGTTTCGTCGATTCCCGCGAAGATCTTGGTCCTCGCCCGCTGAAGAGCCTGAAGCGCCTCTTGCACCACGGTGGGCGCCAACTGTCGTGGTATTGCCGACGAGTACGCCATGGAGGGGTCCTCACAGTGCGTGTTTAGAGACGTGGGGTAAGGCGGACGGTTGACGGGTACGAGGTAACACAGCTTACCCAGGTTCAGATCCCACGACGGTGGCGAAATCCTACTCCTGCTATAAATCACTATAATGGCAATACGCCGAGTTACAGAGATAGGTTCGCTGTGCGAGGTGTGTGTAAAACGATGCCCTAAAGGCTCCCATAGGCCCGACTTATATAGTCGCCAGGTCCTAGGGTTACAGGGAAAAGTCCTAGCCGGGCAGGTTACAGAGTCCTACACCGTCTATCACTAGTCTTGTGTATCTTATACTCCAAGGCTCCGGGTACGCTGGTGACTCCACCGTAGCCTTCCTTTATCCGGCATGGACCTCCCTTCTGGATCCACCTAAGTGGGCCGCCCAGCAGGCCACATGCCATGCTACCGACTATGGGCCACCCGGGTTAGTCGGATAAGAGACATGCTATGAGGATACCCATATAGCATATCTCCAACAGAAACACTAATGCTTATGATGAGTCTGAAACAAAGTCAACAGTTGCCTAAAAATGATTAATTCCAGCACCAGTACAGTCACATGAACGACGGTTTAGAAGTTAGCGAGGAACAGTGCAACACATGCAAATTTAGTTATTACTACAGAAGAATGTGAGAAAAAGAGCTGCGTGAGTGCATATTAGCATATACAAAATTATGCAAAGTGTCTGAAAAGTATAAAGGAGAAGGTAAAATAAAAGCTTACAAATACCCTCGGTTCCCAAGCATGTGACGCTAACTTTGACCACAGATTTGACAAGTAATACACGTGTCAAATGTGATAAAACTTATATAGTTAGAAACTTTCTTCATATAGAAATTTAGTGATATAACTTTCGTGACATATAATTCATGTTTCACTAATCAAATTAGTCACAATCTTAGACATCAAAAAACGTGTAACCACCTAAATGGGACCGAGGTAGTATGAGAATAAAACAGTAAAAAAAGAAGCAAAAAAGGCAAATAATAAGTAACAAGTTTTATTGGGTTTTTCCAGGTCCTAATCAACATAATTTTTATCATGTTTTACTAGATTAAGAAAAGTGCGAAGTGTAATTTAGTGAACTAGGAAAGTGTAATTTGTAATTTAGTGAAAGTGCAACCTCATGGGAAAATGCATCTAACACTTCTTAGACTTCCACTTTTCTACCCAGGGTTGTTTTTCTAATTGGTTGAGACTTAGAAGTACCTATTTTTAGACTGTCATAGTGGAGAGTAACATAAACTAGTGTCATACAGAAGAGCTCGTGGAGCTCGGACTTGAGCTTCTCATGGGAGTGGTCGTTGGCGAGCGCGATCATTTCGTAGATCGCCTTCCCTTATGGCTATAGAGACTTCATGGCTTCCTGACAGCGTCTCGTGGGGATGGGGCAGATCCAGATCGAAGCGTGGAAAAATCGATGGCTCTGGATATCAGATTGTTAGCAATTACTTGGGGAATCGAGGATAGTGAGGTGGATTTTCTCCGGCGGCGGTGTATTGTCACGATTCAAGAGTATCGGTTACAAGAAGACGGACACCGCCGTGATTCAAGACAACTTGAACTAATCACACACGCTTCTATATATAGAAACAGGGGGTGACCATAGCTATCCTGGAATGGAACCGGGGCGGCGCGGCATCATTTTCGTGGCTGCTCGGGAGGCGTCCGGCGGCGCATGGTGAGCCATGGCGGCGCCGGCCGTGAGGCAGAGGAACCCTAGCTATGGATGTTTCTTTTGACGGGAGAGAAGATGGAAAAATTGTTGGTTGGCAAGCAACTTAGGACACAGATGACGTAAATACCATTTGAAATAGGAACAAAACCAACTACCGATTCGCTGGCGCGCGGGAAGCTGGGGTACCGTGGCTTCCCGCAACTGTGAAGAAATTGGTGAAGTTGGCTTTCATGGAAAACGGGTTAAATTCGAGTTCTTTTTGGTTTGAGCTTATTTTCAAGCTGTCCAAAATCTTTAAAAGATCCTAGTCTTCTGGGCTGTATCTCTTTGAGGGCTTTTGAATCCTGGGCTTGGCTCTTCTTAAGGCCCGAGTCACATTAGCAGCTGCAGGTGGAGCATCGCCAACATTACTTCTGGTTAATGGGATTCAGTTTGGAACATACATCAATAGCTTTGTCTCGAATCAGGCTTTCACTCCGTTTTATAAATAAAACAAACATCCAACACAAGTTACAGCGGTTCAACTGACTACATAACGAAAGCTAAGGCCATAGCACAAGACAACCCAGAGTATTCAATTGCTCAAGTGACTGGAAGCAGCAATCTGTTTGCTGATCCCCGATTCTTTAGCTTTTTATTCTTTCTGAAAAGAACAACAATTAGATGGGTAACCGATTCCGAAGGCGCTCTTAGTGTCGTCCTAGGATTCATGCCACACAAAGAATCCAGAATACGGCCACTACATCTACATGAACTCCGGGCTCTCACTCTCACCGCACTATGTCAGTTCTGAGACTTGGAACACCGTAGGGCCGAATCATGCCGGAACTCAGACCCGTAGAAGCCGCGATCGCTACAAAAGCACGGCCGCGCCCGCGCTCCCAAACCAAGGAGATCGACAAAACAGCAGCTAGCGAAAGCAAATCGACATGGCGATCGGCACGAGGGACATCGCCGCAGCGACGGCGATCTCGCTCGCCGTCCTGCTCCTGTTCCTCGTGCCAGGCACCGCCGCCGCCGCCATCCCCAGCATCGACGCCACGCTGACACGCCACCTCCCGCTGCCCCGCGGCCTGCTGCGCGGGCCGGAGAGCGTCGCCTTTGACGGCAAAGGACAGGGCCCCTACAGCGGCGTCTCCGACGGCCGCGTTCTCAAGTGGAACGGCGACAAGGTTGGCTGGACGACCTACGCGTACGGCCCGGACTACAGCGGCGAGGCGTGCACGGCGACGGCCCTCCGCCCGGAGACCGCCACGGAGAGCCACTGCGGCCGCCCGCTGGGCCTGCGGTTCCACCTCAGGTCAGGGTACCTGTACGTCGCGGACGCGTACAAGGGGCTCATGAGGGTCGGCCCGGGCGGCGGGAGGGCGACGGTGCTGGTGACCGAGGTCGACGGCGCGCCTCTCCGCTTCACCAACGGGGTGGACGTCGACCAGGTGACCGGCGAGGTCTACTTCACCGACAGCTCGATGACGTACCCGAGGTCGCAGCACGAGATGGTCACCAGGACCGGCGACTCGACGGGCCGCCTCATGCGGTACGATCCGCGGACGGGGAAGGCCGTCTTGCTCAGGTCCGGCATCACGTACCCCAACGGCCTCGCCCTGAGCGCTGATCGGACACACCTCGTGATCTCGTCCACCGGGCCGTGCAAGCTGCTGAGGTACTGGATAAAGGGCTCCAAGGCGGGCAGGATTGAGCTGTTTGCTGATCTGCCGGGGTATCCCGATAATGTGAGGCCCGACAAGAGAGGAGGGTATTGGGTGGCGCTGCACCGTGAGAAGACGGAGCTCCCCTTTGGCGTGGACAGCCACTTGCTGGCCTTGAGGATCGATTCACGCGGCCAGCAGCTCCGATCGAGGTGGCAGCAGCGCGATTCACAAGGCGGCGACACGATTCGAGATGGGGCGAACCCCGACGACCATGGCAGGGAAGGACGCCGGCGATGGCGATCCCTCGGCAAGCATCCCGGCGGGTGCAACGGGTTGGCCGGTGCGTTTTGCCTCATCCGAGACGGCGGTGGGTGTGGTAGAAAAATTATACTCATCGGAGCAAATAAAAAGAGGAGGAAATTATAGGAGTCACTATCCTAATATTTGCTTCTCTAATCGATTTTAGGGCTTCGGTTAGAGCCTATTTTGGCCGTTATAGTAAATTTGTTCATGCAGTGGAAAGAGGATAGGTTACAGATGCTCTGAGAACAAAAGATTTTGTCAACCGAGTTCTCTGTCGAACCATGCACTCCCACGCCTGAGCTCGACAACGAGTTTTTGCCATTTCCCTCCGATACCTCTCTAGACCACCACACTAGTTCAGCACGGCAAAATCCAGGACACGCCCAGACCAAGGAGGCATGGTACCACCGGCCACGGTCTCAGCATCAGTGCCCCACCTACTCGCTGCGACAGGCCGCCGGCCATGTCACCAGAAATCGCTGTGTACCCGCGGCCATGTCACCAGAAATCGCTGTGTACCCGTAGTTCAGAGTGGAAACATTTAGTCTGAAGAGGGAGACACAAACTCTAGTTCAAACAGTACCACTTTTGATAGTTCTGTGTCCAGATATAACATTCATGAGACTAGTCTGAAGAGACTCGAACTGAAGGGCTACTAGAAGTTCTGATTCCACATAACATTTCCGACACTAGGGAGCCAGAGGTAACTCAGGATACAGCACAGCACAGCAAGGTTCATTTTAACTGTTGCAAACTGCAGAGACAAAACAGGTCACGGCTCCACCTTCTGGACACGGACAGACGGACGGACAGACTAACCGACGGCGAGACACGGGACGAAACGCAAGCAGCAGCCTGACAGACGGACGGCCTCGCTCTGGTCTGTGATTGCCTCTAGGAGAGCAGGGAAACCAGCGAGACGAACTCCGAGATGGCCCTGCCCTTGCACTTGGTGTTGATGACGAAGTGCTCCGGGTACTTCCTGAGCAGCCCCAGCAGCCCAAACCATGGCCTCCCCTTGGCTTCGATCGGCGACCAGTCCTCCGCCGTCAGGTACTTCCGCACCCTGGTGTGGTGCCACACGTTGCCAAACTGGTCCAGAAGCTGCGAGTAGTCCAACAAGTTAGTTTACATATACATTGATTGTATCTATGTAACTATGTACAGTAGTGTTCTTCGTTGCTAAACTTCCACATAGCTGGGTGAGTGAAGATAATAAGGAGATAATCAGAAAAAGAAAATTACAAGGGAATTCTAAATACAAAAGGAACAATAAATGGTCAAACATAACCAGAATAACATCAATAATGATAACATTGATAAGGGATAACACTGTACTGAGATGGTCAGAATAGGGGGTCTGTCCAAGTCTGTAGCACAAGGTTTCAAAATAGATGTGAGGTTTTTCAGATAGCCACAACAGGATATATTTTTAACTTGCAAAGTGTTACCCGTATTTGTAGCAGATTATGTAAATTATCAGTAGAAAATCCTGCATCATGAGTCACAGCTCCACAAGTTCCAACTCACAAGATTGAATGCAAAACATGTTCCGGATGACATGTAACATGCTAGCAGATAGTCATGCATTAACAAGCTAACAGTTTTATAACCTAAGAACCTAAAACTGCATGCTGTCATTTATTTATATGATACCAACTCATGGTTGATACGCCTACATGCTATAACTAAGATATTAGACAGGCAGAGATGCTAGCACCAGACTTCTATCCCCAGATTAAATTCTTGAAATGTACATTTGAGTCATCTCTCCTTTAAATCAATATGTCCTTTCTTAGTGATTAAATTCTAATGATATCCTATTTCAAAAATTAAAATGTAATAATATTGTCCACCACTTCATCAATGTATAACAAAGGAAACTACTTTCAGTAGATGTAACTTTCCTGGATTTATTTGTTCCCCACAAGAGAGTTTGCATAAATCAGGGGCAATATAGTATACTTTAGCTTCATCACAGAAGTTGGATAGAAAAATGTGAGTTTTTCCATGACAAACCTCTGTATGGAGTTTTCTCATAGGCATCCATTCTCCAGGACCACAGAGGTCAGATAACACAGTCGCAACAGATGAAACAACTTCCTTCTCTTCTGTTTGAAGAATTTGCTGATTGTCCATATCCCTGTCAACCCTCATTCTTATTTCTGATCTATTGTCTGCACAAACAGAAGCCAGTTCAGGCCAGATCTAACAAATATTTCACTACACATGTAAAAATTAATGAGTTTGCTCTTTCAACAGACAGAACTCTGGATAAATAGAATGCAGTAACAGCTTTCGAAATTGAAGGTAGTTAACTGAAAAGGGAACAAAGTTCACAAACAACTTCTCAAGCTTACAGTATATCGTTTACTAATTCATAGTTATTTACAGTATGTCTGCTGGTACAGTGACAGAAATAGCCTAGGTAGTTAATTTATTTATACATACAAACTAACATTGAGAAACGTCAAGACATTCAAACTGACGCACCTTGATGCGAATCTTTCGATGTGCAAATATAACTGCATCTCTGCTACTTCTTATTACCAAAATGCAAAAGGCATAAGTGGTGCACTTACATTTACACTTCGAGGTGTACTGAAGTCAGACATAAAGAATAATGTTCTATGCTTGCAATAGCAACTAATAATGATATGCTCACTTCCAGTAGACATATGAACAGAACTATTGAGATAAATATTTCCTATAACAGTACATTTGTGTTAAAGTGTGTATCTCGTACAGATTTTCTGTCTCTAATATGTAATGTTGACATATCATCATTATCTTACTTGTGCATCCATGAGTTACATTACAATACAACATGCAGCTACTACAAGAAAAGGTACAGCTAGATGGAGTGACTGAACAAGCAAAATCATCATCAACTCTACTTATCTTTTAGAAGAAAAATAAGAGGATGAACAAGACTATTGTATACAGTAAAAATACAGAGCTAGGATTATCGTAGCACCTTCACCAAGTGTTCCTATCGGTTCAACATTGATTCTATGCCCACCATACATCTCCAGATCTACAGGAGGCTTCTTGGTTCTCTTCAGCTTGCCCTTCATTCCACTTTCACTGATACCATTCCCAATTTCACCACTGTCCCGGCCATAATCACCTTCAGAGAAGCGGTCATGGAACTCGGACGCACGGGGGTGGCCTGGCCGCACGTACGACGGCGGCGGCATCTGTGGCGGGATAACAGGGGCTTGCTGAGCAGCAGCGGCGGCGGCGGCGAAGGAGGCAAAGATAGAGCGCGTGGGCAGGAGGAAGTAGAACTTCTTGTCTCCGATCTGAAGAAGGTCCTGCGAGTCAAGCTTGACAGGAGGGTTCCCAGGGAGGTGCAGGACGCCCTCAACAAGGCAGCCGTTCTTGCCGATGACATCGAGGGCGAAGCGGCGGCGCTGGAAGTCGTAGAAAATCCGCGCGTGGTGGCGCGAGATGTTCATCCCCCCACCAAGGCTCGAGAGATCCACATCGACTGTGGATTTCTTGCTGTTGCGGCCCAGCATGATCGAGTAGGTCTGCATGTAGTACTCGAAATCCTCGCCCTGCAGCTTCGCGAACCCTGCCTCCACTTCGGCATCTCCAGCCGAGGATCCGGGAGGCATCGCACCAGCGCCGGCGGCGGACTTCACGTGAGGCACACGGGATTCAGTTGGACCTGGTCGAACCACGAAGCCAAGGAATCGGCAATTAGCTGGACGGGAAGCGAAAGATCCGGATTTTGATTTTGATTGTTCGCTGCCACAGCAAAGAAAGAAGAAGAAGAAGAAATCACCCAATTTTTACCAATCAACTCCTGGAACAGCGCACGCGTAAGCTAGGGTTTCCTTACCCCCCAACAAAAGAGGGAATTAATCAAGGATAGTCATGTGCCAGTTGGTAGTAGTCCTTGCTTTATGCGCCGTCGACCCGGGAAATTCCGAGGAAGAAAAGAACAACTAGTAAAGGAGGAAGCGCGTGTTTGAGGAGAGAAATCAGCGAGGAAGAGTAAAGGTGAGGGGCGGACTCCTTCTTTAGATGATGATGAGGAAGAACACTAGCGACATGGAAATGCCGGAATTTTAATTTGTACAACATCGCCTATTTCGCTGATCAGAGTGCTCGCAATAAAAAAAAAAAAACCGGGGAGATCTCTTGGAACAGGGAGCGATATTTGGTGGACACTGGACGACCATGGAGATGGTCTTTTTGTCCCATCGGGAGCACAGCAATGTTAGCACAGAAACACAACGGATAACTAAGTAATGATCAACCTGAACACGCGGATATGGTCCTGATGCAAAATAGCGATCCATATTAATTGACTTTGATTTACTATCAAAATTTGGATAAACCTATATCTAAATAGTGTCTAGATTCATTTAAATCTACTCATGCTCATATAGGCCTTGAACTCAAGACTTCTTTTCTGCGTGAGCAGTGCCTTGAAATCAAGACCTAGCCAATTATCCCAAAAGACCGATCTAATAGAAAAAGGCTAGGCATTATATTTATATTCAACATATTTCATTTGTATGTTACGGGGTTGATTGCTACACTCTGGGACACAGGTCAATCATACGCCGGTCAAATTGTTGACTAGCGATCCCTGCCATTCAGGAAGACATCGAGGATTGCACTACCATTAAGGGTCTTTGGGATGGGCCCCCATTTGCAAGGTTCGATCTATTATTATCATTTGCGTCCTCCGGAACATTTAGAAAAGGACAAAATGCCAAAGTCTTTAGGGATATCGATTTCGCATATGTGCGGAAGACCTTTTTCTTTGGAAACATAGGTGCAACAAGAAGCCTCACCAAGCGTTGTTGCATGACTGGACAGTGATGTTCACGCACCTTGCTGCACCTTAGGAGACTTCCACTCCACTACCTCATCGTCATCAGCAGCCTACACATGAGGCGAACGACACCTTGTTTTTGGCTAGTCTGTTTCTTTTGTTTTACATCCTTCTTTAGTTAGGATTTTCGGTTAATTCTTTTCGTTCTTTCAGATTTTTTACCTTGTAAAGTTTGACCTTGCAGCTTGGTTTTCAATGGATTGGTTTAGGCCGCTTTTGCCATTCGTAGAATGCCTAAAAAAGGCAGCAAGAAGAATTTTTGTCATGGATCTAGAGTTTTTTTCATGGGTTATAGATCACTGGCGCTAGGTCAGTGAATATTTTTCTTCTCACCGAGAACCCTAAAGTATGCGGGAAGGAAACAACCGTCACAAGAATTTCCTTGTAGCTTGTTTGCTTTCGTGGTGGGGATGATTAAATGATGTTAAGTTAGTTAATTTGGCTATGTATGTGTATGCAAGATTTCCAATGTCGCATACATGCTGCAACATGGAGTCATGGACATGAGGTCCGCGGAGGACATGCACTTAATGTAGTGTGCCACAACTGGTCAGAGTTCGTGTTCTTGGCAAAGTGTACCATACCTCCAATAAGGCCAACAAGTTTTGAAGATGATTTTGTGTTTTTTCATGCTTGTGGATTTTTCTCTTCCGGTGCACATGTATGTTTCCTAGTCTAGTGAAAGTGATAATAGACTAGCGATCTCATAATAACGATGATCTGGTGAATTCTCAGACCATGATTCTCTTCTCTGAATCTCGGAATAATTTCTTAAGGAAGTTCAATCATGAATTTTAAGCTACCAAAATTATATTTGTATTGTTGGAAACATTCGAAATGTCCACACTAAATTTTCTTAGAAACCCAGTATAAATTTTAAAAAAATACTTGTGTTGAAACTTCTATTCAGGATGAAGTGATTCAGCATTTCATCCCAGGAATGGTACCTTCGGCTATAGATCATGATGATGTTGTGTATGCTAAAACATCAACCAAAGGCAAGAAGCAAGTCAAAATCAATGTCTACGGCCTTATAAAGCTGGACAGGAATGAGGAATGAGGTGATGAAAGCCGCATCAAAAGCTATGGCGTCATCATCGGTTCCCCGACCAATAAATGCTCGTCATACTATCTAACAAATATCATAATACAGTTCCCTTCAACAAAAAATTCCTAATACAAGTTTAGTTAAATTAAATAAGTTTATACTAAACTTTTACACTTATTTATATTTTAAGCATATTGTGGTTTTACAATTTTGTATATTAATTTGTTACAATATTTAATTACACAATGGTGTTATAAAAATGTGTTATTATGTTATCTATTATATAGTTGCAACAAAACATAATTGACAATATATCAAAGTTATGCAAAATATATTTTGATTTTTTGGGATATTTCCATTACAAGGTACTAACATTAATGTGAAAAAGGACAGAACCCGCAGCTCTTTTCTTTTTTACAATAGACGAATATGTATATTAATGTGTGAATGGTCTTCTCTATTTCTAATATTATTAAGAATATTTGTACAAAACTAAAAGCATACCACGTAACAAGTATGTTAGTAGAGGTGGATCGTTTATGACATGGTAAGTAAATTTATCGAAACTTCTGGAGTACAAATTGTAGTTGGGATGATCATTTTTCCTTAGTCAAAAATGTCTTTGCTGGTAATAAGTTGACAATATGTTAATGTATACATTTAGGCCAGTGCTAGGAATCGGCACCTGATATTTGTGTCCCATCGGACCAGGGCTTAATCATAGGATTCGAAGCAGCTTGACCGTACGATTTACAGCAGGCCCACGTTCCATGATTCCAGCGATTTAGTTGCATGCTTCCTTTGTAAAACGGATCCCATTAATTTCTCCTATAACCTGTAACGCACCATTCGGAAACATCGTTAACCTTTCCTGCCTTTTTTTCGAATCAGCTCTCCTGCCTTTCTTCCTTATAGTAGTAGTTTGCTTCTTCCCCGGGGAAAAGGGAAAGCGTACACATGACACTGAATTTCATTTGATGTTTGTGTGAAGCACAATTGTTTTATAAGAATCATGCAAATAGTACATCAGTAGCTTTGATTTTTGGCTGTGGGGACAACTAAATTGGTAGTATGAAGCAGTACAAGTGACACTTGTAGAATCCATGGTCTGGGAGCTGGAAGATTTTCGGAAGCACTCTCTGTGATATAAGAAGCATACAGGTCATACTTCAGAAGCACTATTATTTATGTTGCGACGTCTTTTTAAGGATGAAGCAACTAAGATATGAGTTAGGAAGCATCGTGCTAGTAGAGGCGGGGGCTGTGGGCAGCGAAGCACATTCCTGTGCTCCACATCTCCATGATCTTGAAGAGGAAAACCATAGTCACAACAACCGTGTGTAGTGCTTCCTCCTCGCACTCAACATCACGTGACACGCGCCGGGTAGAATGGTAGGGCCTTCTCGCCCATGCGGCTGATGAACCTACTTAGCGCCGCAACTCGTCCTGCGAGCTGCTGGACGCCCTTGAGGTTTTTCGGCTTCTCCATCGTCATGATGGCTCTGATTTTCTTCGGGTTCGCCTCGATTCCTCGTTGAGAGATGAAGTACCCGAGCAGCTGACCTGATGGGATGCCGAAGGCGCACTTTTCGAGATTGAGCTTGATCCTGTAGCGATCAAGGTTATCGAACGTCTCGTGGAGATCGTCGATAAGTGTCCTTGCCTCCTTAGTTTTTATTACTATGTCGTCGACATAGACTTGGACATTGCGACCGATCTGGTCCTTGAGGCAGGCCTGCATGCATCGCTGGTACGTGGCACCCGCGTTCTTTAGCCCGAAGGGCATTGTGTTGTAACAGAATACTCCGAACGGTGTGATAAACGCCGTTTTCTCCTGATCTTCGATCTTGAGCCGAATCTGGTTATAGCCTGAGTAGGCGTCGAGGAAGGAGAGTTTCTCGCAACCTGCAGTCGAATCGATGATCTGGTCGATCCGTGGAAGAAGGAAGTGGTCCTTTGGGCAATGCTTGTTTAGTGACGTGAAGTCCACGCACATCCGCAGGATGTCCGTGTCCTTCTTTGGGACCATCACCGTGTTTGCGAGCCACTCGCTTTCTTTGATTTCCCTGATGAAGTCTGCGGTAAGTAGTCTATTGATTTCCTTGCCGATAGCTTCGGCTCGTGGCTCCGACAGTCTTCGGATGGACTGCTTGACTGGCTTGGTGTCTGGAAAGACATTGAGTGCGTGCTCGGCGAATTCCCTGGGAACTCCTGGCATGTCCGCAGGACACCAGGCGAAGATTTCCCAGCGCTCATGGAGGAATTCGACGAGCGTGCCTTCCTATGCGGTGCTGAGGTCGTTGGCGATCAAAGCCGTCTTGGAGGCATCCGTCGGATGGACCTGTACTTTCTTGGTGTTGACGGTGGAGTCGAAGGACATGTCAGGTGCGTTCTGCCTTGTGACTGGGGGTACCCCATTGTCCGTTACCTCACGGAGCCTTACAAGCTCGTCTTGCATGCCGAAAGACTGGGAGATTTTGTTGAAATCCCTGTTGCATTGGTCCGATCGGGTGAAGCTCCCGTGGACTGTGATGACGCCCCTTGGTCCCGGCATCTTGAGTAGTAGGTATGCGTAGTGTGGGACGGCCAGGAACCTTGCGGATGCTACACGCCCCAGGATGGCGTGGTATTGCGACAGCCAGTCCACCACTTCGAATTCTAGGCGCTCCTGCCGAAAGTTGTCCGGCTTCCCGAAGATAACGTCGAGCCCTATTTTGCCCAGGGGGAATATGCCTTTTCCTGGGACAATGCCGTGGAACGTTGTGTCTGATTGTTCCAGGCTGCATTGCGGGATTCGCATAGCTGCTAGAGTGCTTGCAAACATTAGATTGATGCCGCTGTCGCCGTCCATGAAGACACGACTCATCTCGAAGCCTCCGATCTGCGCCTCCAGCACCAGGGCAGCATGGCCTGGGCGAGGGATCTGGCAAGGGTGATCCGCGCGAGTGAATGTGATGCAGGACTCCGATCCGCTGAGGTACTCAGGGATTGCAGGCGGAGTTGCCACGGCCAAGTTGATTTGTCGGGTGATTTTCTTCTGTACCCTGTTTGTGGGGCGTCCCTTCTGGATCATATTTAGTGCTCCCTTTGGTGGGGGTACCCGACCCCGGCATTGTTTTGCGCTGGTGTGACTGGTTGGTTTGGGCCTCCAATAGGTGGCAGTGGAGGAGCTCCGTGTGCTATTTCTCCTGGCGCGGGTGCGTTTCCGAACGCAGGGGTTGGGGCTTGTTGCCTCATCTGCACCATGCTTTCGCTGAGTTTCTAGAACTCGCGGCAGTCCTTGAGCATGTGACTGGCTTTCTTTTTGCCATCTTGTTTATCGATGTAGAAGTGGATGGTGCATGGACCCGAAAGTTTGTCGAATGCTGAGGGTCCGTTGTCGCGGTCGCGGCGTTGCCACGACTGTGCTGGTCATCCGCTGTCGCGGAAATTTCCTCCGCGGTATCCTCCGCTATTGCGGCTGTTGTCGTTGCGGCGGTCGGCGTAGCCAGCCGCGACCATGTCAGGTCCGTCGCGGTCCTCGTAGACACGCGATCTCCTCTTGCTACGACGTTCTCGCCTTCGGCCATAGTCGTCCTCTTCATCTGATTGCGCTCGCTGGATGCAATCTTCGCCGTCTGCCCAACTGTTGGCAATTTCCATGAGGTGGTCGAGTGTCTTGGGCTTGACACGCCCAAGTTCCTCTTTGAAATCTTGGCGTTTGACGCCGTCTCTGAAGGCGTCGATGGCCCCCTCCTCGGAGATATGTGCTGCGGAGTTCTTGGTGGTAGACCAACGTAATATGCACGAGCGAATAGATTCCCCCGTTCTCTGAGTGCAGGCTCGCAACTCTTAGATTGAGGCGGGCCTCTTGCTGGTGCCCTTGAAATTTCGGATGAAGCTGTAAGCTAGCTCCTCCCAACTTCGGATGGATCCTGATGATAGGCTGCTGAGCCAGACCCGAGCCGCGCCTGTCAGCTGCAGCTGGAGGCATTGCATGGCGGTTTATTTGTTACCGCCGTGCAGCTTGACGGATGACAGATGATCGCTGAGCCAAGATTTTTGATCTTGCGTGCCGTTGAACTTCGGAGTATCCGAAGGAAGCTTGAAATTGTGTGGCATCTGTGTTCGCCGAAGAGATCTGCTGAAGCATCGAGCTCCACAGAGTTCTCCTTCGTCTTCATCCATCTCGGACTCGGACGAGCATGCGCGTTTGGCTCGTGCTTTGTCGATTTTGCGCTGTGTAAGCGCGTCTCTGGCGTCGTAGTCGCGTTTATGGCGATGCGAGCTCTTCTTCCTTCGAGGAAGGTCGTGCTCCTCCTCCTCTTCGGATGAAGGGGTGGGGCTCCGGTCGCGCCTGACCGGAGCTTTCTTCTTCGGCTCCGTAGGAGCGTCTTCGTGGAGCGCAGCTCCGACGAGTCCGAGTCCGGTGAGTGCGGACTTATGCATGGTTCTTTTCGGGTCCCCTTCCGGAGGTTGGTGGGCCGCGAGATACGCAGTGGCTGCCATGATCGCAGCTTGCGGTGTCTTCGGAATGATGTTGCCGTCGGCATCCATATCCATGAACGATGTGTGGAGAGTCCGGGTCACATCACGGCGTTCCTTGGGATCCATGTTCTCCACCCGCGAGCGGTGCTTGTTTCCCTGGTTTCCGTTCGTGCTAGAGCCGGGTGCCATGGCGGAGAGCGCAACTCGTCGCGCGCTGGACTCGGAGGCTGCTTGCTTCCGTTTGTCGAGCGTCTCCTGCATCTTGACTTGCTTCTTGTGCTCCTCGATGAGGAGGTAGTGGTATGCCATCAGTAGGTCACGTGGGGAGTCCACAGGTAGGACTATGTCGCCTGCAACGGCACGGCGTGCCTGAACCCATCCTTCTTTGCTAAGTTGGATGACGTGGTCGTTGTTTTCTCCTTCGGGTGGGGGGGACTGGCTTCTTCTGTTCCCGCCGTTTCCGCCGTTTCTGTCCTGCGGGTTCGGGTTCGTGTTGGGCGGCGGGTTAGGCGTTTGTTGCTCCTGTATGACTACGACGCATTGGTAGCGCTCGTAGATCGGTTCGCTGCTGCCGCAGCTTTCAGATCCGGAACCGTAGGTCCCTTCATCCGAAGGCGGATCGCACAGATCGGAGTTGCAGCTGCTGCTGTTGTAGAACTCATCTGTCGATGGTGATGTGCGTATCACGGGATGTGGAGCCCACGAGGCGGGCCTGATTGATGGCACAGGCACCCGCTCAGGAAGGCGTAGGGTGCCAGTTTGTCCCACCTGGAAGCAGAAGCTCCCGAACAAAATTTCGAGTCCGTCGCCTACGGGCTCGAAATCCTTCATGGTGGCCGGCGAGTGGGCGGTGAAGTCGAAAGTGCCGAAGAGGAGGTGGTTCTCCGTCGCCGCGGAGTTGTAGATCGATCGGGTCGGGACCGTCACGATCGCACAATCAGCAGCCCCGATTCCCACGGACGGCGCCAATTGACGAGGTTTAATCTCATCAATGCCCATTGTTATGGACTTGGGTTTTGGAGAAGATGGGGATGCTGGAGATCGTGGAACGGTTAACAGACAAACAACCAGGGGACACGAGATTTACCCAGGTTCAGGCCCCCGGAGGGAAAACCCTACTCCTGCTTGTCTGCTCTTGATTACGGCGGAACCGAAGGTTACAGGGTGCGCAGATTCGATCTGGCGTGGAGGTGTGTGCGAAGGTATGAGTCGAGAGATCTAGGACGTGCCCTCCTGGCCTTTATATAGACTTAGGCAGGTCTCGGGCATAGTACTAGTCGGTTACAGGTTCTAGGGTTTTACCCCTTTGAATTTCCTATCTATGCTAGTCTTGCTCTCCAAGGATCCGAAGGCGTCATGGGCCTTGGCCACCCAAAAATCTTCATGGGCCAGCGTATATCTGCTGTGGGCTTTCCTTGGGCTGAACCAGGTATGCTGAAGTCATGTACCCGTAGGGTATAACCATGTCAACAGGGGTGCGCAGATGCGATCTGGCGTGGAGGTGTGTATGCGAAAGTATGAGAGAGAGAGAGAGATCTAGGTCGTGCCCTCCTAGCCTTTATATAGACTCAGGCAGGTCCCGGGCATAGACCTAGTCGGTTTCAGGTTCTAGGGTTTTTACCCCTTTGAATTTCCTATCTACTCTAGTCTTGCTCTCCAAGGATCCGAAGGCGTCATGGGCCTTGGCCACCTGAAAATCTTCATGGGCCGGCGTACATTTGTCGTGGTCCTTCCTTGGGCTGGACCAGGTATGCTGAGATCATGTACCCATAGGGTATAACCATGTCAGTAGCCCCCGAGTGATCAGTCGAATCGTAGATTCGGCTGAGGACTCTTCAATCCTTCAGGTGCAACTATGTATTTCAAGAGTAGGGATTGTTGATGCGTGTGCCTGACTCACCCGACGGATCAGGGTCAGTTAACTGTCTTAGGATGAAACAACACGATCTTCTTCAGGTTCGAGTCCCTCAAATCGGACCTAGAACATATGCTGGCGTAATTCGACTCAGGCCGCGGAGGACTTACAGGAGTGGAATTCCAGTGAATTTAATTAATGTACCCAACGCATCCGTCGGGATTTTTCATCGCGCCTGCTGGCATGGGTTTTTACTAGCAGAGCGCAATCGTGTGCGTTGCCAGGCCATCAGATGATATCTGTAGGTCTTATCTTTGTGTCACAGACACATCATCCGAATGTTTATCACCGCGAAGGTGTTTCGGGTGGCCAAGGAGAACGTTGCTCACTTAGCGTTTAGTTGGGGCAGAGTTGCCGAAAAGTTTTTGCATGCTGATCCGAAGGATCGCAGTCGAAGAATTCATAGGGTGCGCGACCAGCGCTCCCTATGGGAGTAGCCCCCGAGTGTCTGTTCGAGTCGTAGACTCGAGCGGAGACTTTAATTCAGACGTTGTTCAGTGTTAAGTCCGTAGGACACAAAAAAATTCGGATGCTTAAATCCATCCTCCCTATGGGAGTAGCCCCCAAGTCCGTAGTGGAGTCGTAGACTCGATGTAGGACTCGAAGAAATAGTTCGCTTCTATTAATCTTTCGGGTGCGCGGCCAGCGCTCCTGATAGGAGTAGCCCCCGAGTAATTAGTCGAATCGTAGATTCGAGTGAGTACTCTTAACTTTGGAGCCGAAGAAATTGTAGCTGTTGCTAGTATAGATTTTGATGACGTCAGTGCTGACGATCGATGACCTCAAGCGTCTGCTGTGCCAGAGATGATTTGACTGGACGAAAGTGGGTCCCACTTTCTGACCTTGAATTGACCGGTCACGCGCGGCGTGGAGATAATTACGGCATCGCCTCGATTTCCGCGCGTAGTGGACGGCGTGTTAGCGACGGTTCGTTGCGATGCTGACACGTGTATGGCCAGATCCTGCCGTTGGCGTTAGGTCTTCTCGATGGACGGTTGTCGTGCATCGTCTTCGTCTTTATAATCATTGGGGAAAACTTTTGTTTGTTTTCACCGCAGCTATTCTCGTTTTCACTGCTTCCTTGTGCTCTGAGAGTTCTTGCTGCGCGCTGGAATATCCCTCCACATTTCCTTCTTCCATCCTGCGCTCTCGCCGCCGGCGCCGCCGTACCGCGATGGGTAAGTCGAAGAAGTCTTCATCTGCTGTTGGTACCAGCGCCGCTGGAGGGAAAAAGAGTGCCGCCGCTACCCGTGTGACCGACGGTGGCTGGCGGCGATCGGAGACGCGGGAGAGTGATCTCCGCAAGCTTCGCGAGCGGGGCCTGATCCCGCAGGATAGGGAGGCCGTCAAACTCCCAGGCAATGAGGTAATCCCCCGTCCCCCCGCTGGGTATCGGGTTATGTTCCTCGCCTTCGTTATTCGCGGATTTTCCTTCCCAGTCCACGACTTCCTTCGTGGGCTGCTCTTTCTTTACAGTATCCAACTACATCATCTTCCCCCAATTCTCTTCTTCACATTGCTTGTTTTATCACTTTCTGCGAGTGCTGGCTCGGTATCGAGCCGCACTTTGGCCTCTTCCGGAAACTTTATTCCGTGAAGAGGCAATCTGGTTCGGATGGTGTTTATCCCATTGGGGGTTGCATCATCTCCCTCAAACCCAATCTGCTTTTCTTTTCTTTTTCCATGTCCGAATCTGTCCAGTACTGGCGAAGGTGATGGTTTTATATTCGCGACTCCACAGTGGCTGGGCAGCATTTTGGTCTTGCTCCTTTCCACTCCTCCCAAATAATCGAGCCGAAGAGGTCCTGGAAAAACCAGATCTTGGATGGCGAGGTAGCGGAGATAGAGGCTCTCTACCGTCGAGTGGAGGATCTCCAGTTGATTCCGGAGAAGGAAGTGAACAGTGTGGATATCATCCGCACGTTTCTTGAGCGTCGGGTGCATCCCCTCCAGGCTAGGATGCACCCGATGTTCTTTATGCTGGGCACCATGATCCGACGAGGGTTTCGGCTGAGAAATTCTCCCAGGGAGATCTCGACAGGGCCCTTCGTGCGCTGCTGAAGTACAAGGCTGGAGAGGATATCCCGGGGAAGTCGCTGACTCCTCCGTTTTCTTCTACGCTTGTCGTTCCACATGTGTAGATTCGTGCGTGTAGCGCTATTTCGACTGCATTGTATTTCCCTTTGTTTGCTAACAATTTTTCTTCTTTTGTGCAGAGCTTCAAAGTGCCGGGTATGGCGCCTCCATTACCCGAAATATTTTCGGATGCTCCAGATAATGATGTGGTGGATTCCATGTCCGAGCTACCGTCGGCGCGATCTCCGGCTGAAGAAGCCAACGAGTCGAGCAAGGACCACACTCACAAACGATCACGGAGCTCCAGCGAGTCTTTGGATGCCTCGACTCCTCCGACTCCTAGGAACCCGCTGTGTCTTGAGCGTCACAGTGATGGGCATGGAGGCTCTTCCTTTCCGATTACTGCCCTTCCCGTGCGGGCTGTAGCGCCGCACCCGCCGGCGAAGCGGAAGAAGGAAGAAAAGAAGGAAGAGAAGAAAGAGGAGAAGATAGTCCGAAGGACCCCTCCTGTCTTCAACCTGAGCGAGCTTGACTCGTAAGTTTCCTCTACGCTGCTTTTCCTTGCCTGTTTACTTTGTACTTGTGCTGATTTGTCCTTGTGCAGGCACTCTTCCAACGACTCCTCTAGCGATGGTGCTCGGGAGATGATGGGGGAGTCGAAAGTTGCATCTCCTCCTCCTTAGACGGTGGCTACCTCTGAAGGCGCTGCTCCGGGTCCTTCTCCGCAGGAGGTTCAGGTGGTTGCGCCTCAGAAGGCTGCGAGCGGACCTTCGGAGTCGCCATCGGATCATGTAAGTAGTTTTGTCTCCTGCCACGGGGGGAGCCCCTGAGCATCTGTAAAAGAGTTTTGTTGTTTGTTCTTCTTTTGAGTCTCTGGGGAGCCCCCGAGCGTTTTCGTGTGTGTACTTTGCTTCTATTCTTATCTGTTAGGCGCAGCCCCGAGTCCTTTTTCTGACTAGTGGGTCTTTTTCTTGCAGCCTTTTGTGCAGGATGCCAAACGGCTGGTGCAGGAGCACCTTGTGCTGGAGGCCAGCCTTAAGCAGCTTCGAGGTACTTTTATGCCTTGATGTTTGCTTCTTCTTGTATTCTTGTCCTGTTATCTGACGCTTGTATTATGTGAATGCAGAGGAGCACAACACCTCCCTTCGTGAGATTGATGCTCTCAAAAAGAGCCTCGGTCAAGCGGAGAAGAAGGCCGAGGTCGCCGTTGGTGCGAAAGAGCGCCTCGAGCTGGAGCTGGCCACTGCGGCCGAGGCTAAGGAGCGCCTGCAGCGGGAGGCCACGGACCGCGAGGAGCAGCTTGCCACTGCTGCGGCTGCGCGTGAAAGAGAGGTGGCTGGCAAGCTCATGGCAGCTGCCAAGGCTGTTTCGGGTGAGTATCTTCACTTGCATATTTTTTTGGTTTTCTTGTCTTTCTTCTGCGGTGCTTTGTTCATTCCTTCTCTTTATTGTCTCAGATGCCGCGGGCATCGAGTTTGACCGTGGTGCTCTGGAGCACGGGAGTGCTCTAGATGATGCTACTGCAGCGGTCGAAGATCGCTGCAGCACCGTCGTCAGCTCGCTCGCCAAGGCCAAGGAGGTCCTTGGGCGCTTCTACAAGGAGCTTGTCCCCAAGGGCGCGGCCCTTGATGATGTTGACGCTCTGGCGGAGGCACTGTCAGCCGAAGCACCTGCGGTGTACAAGCGCAAGCAGAAGGGCATCGGCGCATCCGTCGGGCTGACGATGGATTTGGCGACTGGAGCGGAGCTGGACCTGCCCCAGATCACTTCCCGGATGCCGACGACTGCGTATGGATCCGAGGTAGCCTTTGCTACCTATTCTTCTCGCTGTAAGCGATATGGGCCAAAGCTGATTGATCTGCTGGCCGAGTACGCGTTACGGCAGCAGGGGGAAGCCAAGGCGAGGCAATTCGGCTCCGAGGCTACTCAGGGTGCCGCTTCTTAGGCGCTGTAGCTGTAGGATAGTTGCAGTCTCTTTTGTTGTAATTATGTTGATGAACAAATCCCTATGCCACGTAGCACTTAATGAATTTGTTGAGTTGTGTTCTTCTCCGTCTGAGTGTTCATGTCTTTTGCCTTTCTGCTGCTCTAGGGTCCTTCGGGTGCTGATCCCGTTGACATCTCTCTTGCACCGCGGCTGCGGCCATCCTTGGATGATTCGTCACAGCTTGCTTTTCTTCGAGACCGTGTTCGTAGTCTCGAAAAAGAGTTGCTTGGGATCCGTGGCCATGCCGACGTTTGGTAGTCCAAGGCGGATCGCGGTGCTTCTAGAGAGGAGTACTTGATGGCGGAATTGATTCGATTGTCCAAGCAGCTCCAGTGTAAGTTTTTCGAGTTGTTGACCATTTCTTCGGATGCGCCTGCTGGCATTGCGTCTTACTGTTGTGCAAGTATTGCAGGTGCTAATCTTGCTCCAATGGAATAGAAGGAGCGTGTTGCTGTTCGGTTCAATTGTTTGACTCAGCAGGACATGGAAACCGGCGGATTCTTCTGGATGGATCGTGACCGTGCTATGGTCCTTGCGATGGTGCAAGCTCGTGTTCACCAAGTTTCGCGGGTGCTTCGTCAGGTGCAGACGTCGCTTGCGTCGGTGCTGCATGTTATGTTTCCGCTGGATGCCTCGCCAACAACCCTTGCTGGTCTTCTGTCGAAGTTTCGGAACGTGAATCATGTCAAGGAATTGGTGCGGCACCAGCTCGTCGCAGGAGTGAAGGCTGCGTTGTCCCTTGTGAGGCTGCATCGCCCTGATGTAGATCTGTCTATTGTTGCGGCTGGGACGCCCCCTCGACCAGATGGTGGTGTGTGGGATATGCGTCCGCATTACGTGGCTGTAAGGCAGTATGCCGAAGAGATTGTAGATCTATTTGAGCAGCGCGCTTAGGTTTTTCTTCAGAATAGGTAGTACCTGTAAAAGAAATAGATGTAAAATTTGTATATATTTGACTGGGCGTGTTTTGCCCTTTGTTGTAAAGATGTGGTTGTTGTTTCAGCACGCAGTGCTTTGTTTGCATACGTGTCCTTTTCGTTAGCCTGACGTGGTCAGCTACTCAGGTGTACACGTGTTATCCTCAGTCGATGAAATCGTGAGGTGGGGGAGCCCCCGAGTGCGTTTGTAGCATGAAGTAAAGGTGCGAATAGCAAAACGAAATTTTTGGGGCGAGACACTTAGCTTTATTTATATCGTAATGGAGGAAGTACATTGTTTGGCTGGGTAGCCTTGGCTGAATAGCCTTATTGAAAGTAAAGGGGTAGGTAGCTAGGGGTAGAATTGTCGCAAGTGTGCGATGTCCAATGGGTTGGAGTATGCGACTCCAGACTCCACGTGCTTGAGGCGATAGGCGCCACCTGGGATGACTTCGGTGATGATGTAGGGTCCTTCCCATGGTGACTCGAATTTCTTCGGTCGCTCTTGCTTGAGTCGCAAGACGAGGTCTCCTTCGACGAAGGACCTTGGGCGCAGCCGTCGGCTGTGGTAGTTGTGGAGACTCTGCTGGTACACCGCTGATCGAGCTGATGCTATGCCTCTTGCCTCGTCGAGTGTGTCGACGACATCTTCGAGTGCAGCCGTGGATTCGGCTTCGCTGTAAGCGACGACCCGGGGGGCCTGGTGGCGTACTTCGGCTGGTAGCACGGCTTCGGCTCCATGCACCATGAAGAACGGCGTGTAGCCGGTGGAGCTGTTTGGCGTGCGCAAGCTCCATAGGATGGATGGTAGCTCTTTCGTCCAGGCTCCGGCTTTTCGCTCGAGTGGGCTCATGAGGCGCTTCTTGATGCCAGCGCCGATTAGGCCGTTGGCCTTTTCCACCTGCTCATTCGTTTGCGGGTGAGCCACTGAGGCATATGTGATGTTGATCCCGAGGCCTTCGCAGAAGTCTTGGAATTCCTTTTGGTTAGTGACCGGAATGGCTTCGATCCACTTGGTGAATTTGTCGACTGCGACCGGGAGGTAGACGTGCCCCCCTTTCGAGGACCTTGGCAGTTTGCCGATCATGTCGAGGCCCCATTGAGCAAAGGGCCAGGCTATAGGTATGAGCCTGAGCTCTGACCCGGGTGCGTGTGGTTTGTCGGCGAACCTTTGGCACCCCTTGCATCTTCGGACGATGTCCTTTGCATCGCTCATGGCCGTTGGCCAGTAGAATCCAGCTCGTAGAGCTTTGGCGACAAGGGAGCGGTTGCCTGCGTGATGGCCGCATATGCCCTCGTGGATATCTTGGAGGATGGTTTTTCCGTCACTGATAGTGACGCACCTTTGTAGTACACCCGTAATACTACGCTTGTACAGCTCGCCATTGATGATGGTGAAAGCTTTTGATCGGCGAGATATGCGCCGGGCATCCGTCGGGCTGTCAGGCAGTTCTCCGTTTATCAAGAACTGGAGGTATGGTCGCGTCCAGGTTTCTTCGACTGCCATGACCTGCATCAGGTTGACCATAGCGACCTCTGTGTCCAGTTTCTCGGGTCCTTCATGACCTTCGGGTAGCGTAGCCCCCGAGTGTTCTGCTTCTTCGGATGATCCTTAGGGAATTTCCACTTGATGGATGGCATGCAGATCTGTTCGAGGAACACACCTGGTGGTACTTTGGCGCAGGTGGAGCCGATGTTGGTGAGTCTGTCGGCCTCCTCGTTGCTTTCTCTTCCAACGTGCCGAAGCTCGCAGCCATCGAATTCTCCTTCGAGTGCGTTGTAGAGCGCGCGGTACGCGATCATGTTTTCAGCGTGTGCGTCGCACTCATTCATCGTTTGTTGGACGACGAGGTTGGAGTCACCGTAGATGACCAGGCGCGTTACGCCGCAGATCTTTGCCATCCTCATGCCGTGGATGAGGGCTTCGTATTCGGCCTCGTTGTTGGAAGATCAAAATTTCATTCGAAGGACGTACTTCATCTTGTCGCCCTGCGGGGAGGTCAGTATGACCCCGGCTCCTGCTCCAGCTTCACGCTTAGAGCCGTCGGAGTGCAGCGTCCATGACTTCGACATGTCTGGGATGTCTGGCAGCTGCAGCTCCATCCAGTGTACAAGGAAGTCCGGGAGGACCTGAGACTTGATTGCGAGTCGTTTCTCGTAGACGATGTCTAGGGGTGACAGCTCGATACCACATAGGGCCACGCGTCCTGTGGCCTCTGGGTTATTCAGGATGCTGTTCAGCGGTGCCTCATTGATGACCATCACCTGGTGCTCCTGGAAGTAATGGCTCAACCGACGAGTCGTCATGAACACGCCGTAGGCGAGTTTTCGGTAGTGAGGGTACCTTTGTTTTGTTGGCGTCAATACCTTGCCGAGGTAGTAAATTAGGCGTTGGACCCCATGGGTCTTGCCTTCTTAGGGTCGTTCGACCACTGGCATGGTGCTGACCACCTAGTGTGTGGCTGCTATGTACAGCAGCAGAGGCTCGCGCTCCTTTGGCGTGACCAAAACGGGCGAGGTGGAGAGTAGTCGCTTGAGACTTTCGAATGCGTCGTCGGCTTCGGGCGTCCACTCGAATTTATCTGCCTTGCGTAGCAGCTGGTAGAATGGCAGGGCCTTCTCTCCCATGCGGCTGATGAACCTGCTCAATGCCGCTATTCGCCCTGCAAGTTGCTGGACACCCTTGAGATTCTTTGGCTTCTCCATCGCCATGATGGCCCGGATTTTCTTTGGGTTCGCCTCGATCCCTCGTTGGGAGATGAAGTAGCCACGGAGTTGTCCTGATGGGACGACGAAGGCGCACTTTTCGGGATTCAACTTGATCCTGTAGCGGTCGAGATTATCGAACGTTTCGCGGAGATCGTCGATGAGCATTTTCGCCTCCCTGGTTTTGATGACTATGTCGTCGACATAGACTTGGACATTACGACCGATCTGGTCCTTTAGGCATGCCTGCATGCATCTTTGGTACGTGGCACCTGTGTTCTTTAGCCCGAAGGGCATTGTGTTGTAGCAGAACACTCCGAACGGTGTGATAAACGCCGTTTTCTCTTGATCTTCGACCTTGAGCCGAATCTGGTTGTAGCCTGAGTAGGCGTCGAGGAAGGAGAGTTTCTCGCATACTGCAGTCGAATCGATGATCTGGTCGATCCGAGGGAGAGGGAAGTGGTCCTTTGGGCAGTGCTTGTTCAACGACGTGAAATCCACGCACATCCGCAGGATGTCCGTGTCCTTATTTGGGACCATCACTGTATTTGCGAGCCACTCGCTTTCTTTGATCTCCCTGATGAAGTCTGCAGCAAGTAGTCTATTGATTTCCATCCCGATGGCTTTGGCCCGTGGCTCGGACAGTCTCCGGATGGACTGCTTGACGGGCTTGGTGTCTGGAAAGACGTTGAGTGCGTGCTCGGCGAATTCCCTGGGAACTCCTGGCATGTCCGCAGGACACCAGGCGAAGATTTCCCAGCGCTCACGGAGGAATTCGACGAGCGCACTTTCCTATGCGGGGCTGAGGTCGTTGGCGTTTAGCGCCGTCTTGGAGGCATTCGTCGGGTGTACCTACACCTTCTTTGTGTTGACGGTGGAGTCGAAGGACATGTCGGGTGCGTTTTGTCGTGCGACTGGGGGTGCCCCATTGTCCGTCACCTCGCGGAGCCTTACGAGCTCGTCCTGCATGCCAAATGAATGGGAGATTCTGTTGAAGTCCCTGTCGCATTGGTCCGATAGGGTGAAGCTCCCGTGGATTGTGATGACGCCCCTAGGTCCTGGCATCTTGAGTAACAGGTATGCGTAATGTGGGACAGCCAAGAACCTTGCGAATGCTACACGCCCGAGGATGGCGTGGTATTGTGATGGCCAGTCCACCACTTCGAATTCGAGCCGCTCGAGTCGGAAGTTGTCCGGCTTGCCAAAGATGACGTCAAGCCATATTTTTCCCAGGGGAATATGCCCTTTCCCGGGACGATGCCGTGGAACGTTGTGTCTGAATGTTCCAGGCTGCACCGCGGGATCCGCATTGCTGCTAGAGTACTTGCGAACATCAGGTTGATGCTGCTGTCGCCGTCCATGAAGACGCGGCTCATCTCGAAACCTCCGATCTGCGCCTCCAGCACCAGGGCAGCATGACCTGGGCGAAGGATCTGGCAAGGGTGATCCGAACGACTGAACGTGATGCAGGACTCCGATCCGCTGAGGTACTCAGGGATGGCGGGTGGAGTTGCCACGGCCAGGTTGATCTGACGGGTCATTTTCTTCTGCACCCTATTCGTGGGGCGCCCTTTCTGGATCATCAGTGCTCCTTTCGGCGGGGGATACCTGTTCCCAGTGTTGTTCTGTGCTGGTGTGACTGGTTGGTTCGGGCCTCCTACAGGTGGCGGTGGAGGAGCTCCATGCGCTATCTCACCTGGCGCGGGTGCGTTCCCGAATCCAGGAAGTGGAGCTTGCTTCCTCATCTAGACCATGCTTTCGCTGAGCTTCTGGAACACGCGGCAGTCCTTGAGCATGTGGCTTGCCTTCTTCTTGCCATCCTTCTTGTCGATGTAGAAGTGGATGGTGCATGGACCCAAAAGTTTTTTGTATGCTGAGGGTCCGTTGTCGCGATCGCGGCGCTACCACGACTGTGATGGGCGCCCTCCACCGCGGAAGTTTCCTCCGTGGTATCCTCCGCTGTTGCGGTTGGCGTCGTTGCGGCGGTCGGCATAGCCGGCCGCGACCATGTTGGGTCCATCGCGATCGTCGTAGACGCGTGATCTCATCTTGCTACGGCGCTCTCGTCGTCGGCCATAGTCGTCCTCTTCTTCCGAGTGCGCCCGGTGGACGGAATCTTCGTCGTCAGCCCACCTGTTGGCGATGTCCATGAGGTGGTCGAGTGTCTTGGGCTTGACGCGCCCTAGTTCCTCCTTGAAGTCTTGGCGCTTGACGTCGTCCTTGCAGGCGTCGATGGCCCTCTCTTCGGAGATGTGCGTTGCGGAGTTCTTCGTGTTGGACCAACGTAGTATATACGAGCGAATGGATTCGCCCGTCCGTTGAGTGCAGGCCCGCAACTCTTCGATTGAGGCGGGCCTCTTGCTGGTACCTTTAAAGTTTCGGATGAAGCTGTAAGCTAGCTCCTCCCAGCTTCGGATGGACCCTGAAGATAGGCTGCTAAGCCAGATCCGGGCTGCGCTTGTCAGCTGCAGTTGAAGGCATTGCATGGCGGTTTCCTTGTTTCCGCCGTGCAATTTGACGGATGACAGGTGGTCGCTGAGCCACGCCTTTGGATCTTGTGTGCCGTCGAACTTCGGAGTATACGAAGGAAGTTTGAAATTTCGCGGCATCCTTCTTCATCGAACAGATCTGCTGAAGCATCACGCCCCGCAGAGTTCTCCTTCGTCTTCGTCCATCTCGGATTCAGACGAGCATGCGCGCTTGGCTCGCGTTTTGTCGATTTTGCGCTGTGTGAGCGCGTCCCTAGCGTCGTAATCGCGGTTGCGATGGCGCGAACTCTTGTTCCTTCGAGGAAGGTCATGGTCCTCTTCTTCGGATGAAGGGGTGGGGCTGCGGTCGAACCTGACCGGAGCTTTCTTCTTCGGCTCCGTAGGAGCTTCCTGGTGGAGCACGGCTCCGACGAGTCCTAGTCCGGTAAGTGCGGACTTGTGCATGGATCTTTTTGGGTCCCCCTCCGGAGGTGTGTAACATCCCAAAAATACAACACTTGGATCATCAAACTCTAATCATTAAAATTAGGGTTAACAAAAACTTTTCTAAATAAAATTATGGAAGCATGCATGTGAGTATGCATTTCATTTTGAATTCTTTTAAACCACCTTGTTTGTGTGTTCCATTGCTTGTAGTTGGATGCTTAGGTGAAATAAACATCATCTAAACATTTCCCACACTTTTCCTAAAGTCAAGTAAATCAAAACAAATAAAATAAGGGAATGGTCATTTTGACCAATTTAACTCCCATGCATATTTTGGCTGTCTCAAACTTTCAGAACCTAACAGAAACTTTTCTGGATCTTTGCACCCCTTGATTGTACTCATAACGAATTATCAAGGCCCACCTTGTGATCATCCAGAAACTTTCAAATGCATAGTTTAAATGACAATTCAAAATTGAATCTATATCATATGGGAAGATCCCACTTTTTCAAAAACCACTCAAACAAGCTCAACTTGCAAAACCCAAGCATCTGCAGACTCCCCAACATCAACCTAGCACACCCACCAAAAATCTTTTCAAAATTCAAAACTTGAATTCTTGCGGCCATTTCATCAAACACCTTGTAGATTCAAATCAAACAAAATCAAAACACTATAGTGTGCAGTGTTTTGAGCCTAACTTGTTCCCTCTCTGGACACCACTAGACTTAGTAGATCATCTAACGACCCTAACTAATCCCTAGCACCACTGTAAGCTTGACAATGTCATCAATGGTGAACAGCCGAGAGCACCCATGTCACCCCAGTGTGGACAGCAGGCTAGAGGAAGAACTAGCCGTGCCAACCTTGTCTGGGAGGTAGCCCATGCCTCATCGCCCCCTCTCGACCAGCCCTGCCTCGCGGACAGCAGCCAGAACCGCCAGGAACGTCGCGCCCGTGTCGCTGTCGACCGTGCCGACCCACGCCGCAGAGCACGCGTCGTTCCCATTCAACCAGACCACCTCGAGCCCTCGCCGCCCGCCAACATGCTCCCCACCGTCCCAGGAGACCGCCAGACATGCCCTTTTTACCGCATGTACACCGTAGCCACCGCTCGCCGTCCAAGACGCCGCCTCTGCCATGCGGAACGTCGAGCGTTCCAGACCAAACCGCACCGCCCCTACGCGCGCATTAAAGCCGTAGAGCATCGCCAGGAGACCACCAAGCGATCGCCACCGCCGGCCATGCCTCTAGCAGCCCGTAGCCATGTCGCCACTGTCGCCTGCCTATTCCGTTCGGTCTCGCCGTCGAGCCTATAAAAGGAAGACTCCCCCGCTCGAATTCTTCACACCATTCCACTCCTCTCTCACCTAGAACCACCCCACCTCAGTCCCGGAGCAAGGCGAGCAGCGCATTGCCGGAATTGCGCCGGAGCAGGCCGCCTCTAGAGAAGAAGGGCGCCGTCGATTTCGTCCACCCAGGAGCTTCCGCGACCACCCCTGAGTTCGCCGTCGTCGACTTTGTTGTTCGCCCGCCTCGCCGACCCTCGCCTGAACCCCGGTGAGCCCCCAACGACCCCCACTGGCCGCGCTAGGTTTCTGTCTCGCCGGCGTTGCCCAACGTTGACGATGACCCTCAACCGTTGGATTAGAACCAGATCGAACGCCCCATACCGCTTCGCACCCCCTTGTCTCACTGACGCGTGGGGACAGCCACTTAAACAGCCCGCGAAAGCGCTGCGCTTAGCAGGCCGGCCCAGTATCGCTTCCCGCGCAGCCCAGTTATTTGAATTAAACCTTTTCCATTTTATTTCAAACACACTTATGTACCCATTTTCAAAAATCAACCCAGGTCGATTCAGTGCACCAAATTGAATGAAACCAATTTTGTTAGAAAGGTCTGGGAATGCTAAATCCAAGCCCGTTGGATTCAAGTCATTTGGATCTGTAGATCATCCTTGGTAAAAATAACAAGGCAGAAGCTTTTTTGCATTCAAACATTTTACAGAAATAAGGCTCAAGTAATAAAAGAATGCCACATAGGCATTTCTAGACACATTATTTAATTAAAATAAAAGGGTAAAACCTTATTAAATTGTGACACCACTTTAAATCACATTCCCATGGACTAAAATATGTGGTGATGACATGTGTCAACATGATCCCATGTTTGGTTTGGAGAATATTAAATCTTAAGTAGTTTTTCATTGAGTAGAAATTACTTTTCTAAAAATAAAAGGGATTTAAACCAAACCTAAATCTTGTAATGTTAGTGATGATGCTAGATCATCTATAGGACCCTTTTGTGTGATGATTGCAAGTAGTTAAGTATTGCTTGGTGATTGTGTACATCATATTTATTTATAGACGCTAGTACCGACCAAGGATACGAGGAGGAAGGAGGATACTACGAAGAAGAAGCCGAGGAGAACTTCAACCACTGCTCTGCACAAGGCAAGCTAACACTTGCAATTTAGCAAGCTTATACCGATATTGTGCAAGCCCATGCTTGCAAGCCTATACTTGCAATGAGGCAAACAAACCATTGCTTGTTACCATGCCAACTATATACCTTAAGCATATGTGATCATACCCACTTGATAACCCAATCCTAGTTTTATTTGCAAGCTTCTACTTTATTTTCTTTATCAAAGCCTTAACTTAGAGTTGACTTAAGTGACTTATAGATCCTACAAAAGATATATTTGAAGGTTGCATAAAGAGCATAAAATTTGTCCTAAGTTAGAAACCTTGATATCATCCTAAGATATAAGGTTGTACTTAGTTGAAACTCCACTAGTTTACCACCCCTCATTAGTGCTACCCCCACTTGTAGATGCTAGTGCTAAGCATAAAACTTGATCAACTTTAGATGGAAATACTTGGTGAAAATGGTTATGAAAACCTTAGAATGATGGATCATTCTACTGAGATGTTTTGACATGTGTTTCCGAACACCAGATGATTTTGGTGATGAAAATGTTGAGGCATGAGCCTTAGCCCCTTTATAAAACTGATGGTTGTCTGGATGCGATACCATTCCAATTTTATCGTACAACCACAATACCCGAAGATTGGGTAGGGCTTGACTGGAAGCTTATATACCTTAGTATTAGTTCCCTCACGGCCAAGGTCTGAGCTGAGGCTACCTTGTGAAGATTGTCCACCTGTGCAGCACCCAAGATGACAGTTGGTCATGGTTGGGAGGCCAAACTCACAGGAGAGGTGCTTATACTAGGGCGTGTAATTGAAAGGTTAGGATTTATTATCCGCATACTGAGTATGGTGAATTCAGGATCTGTTCCTGACGGATGTATCGAATCTTGTGGTGAAAGTGTACAATCTCTGCAGAGTGTCAAACTATTCGAATAGCCGCGTCCGCGGTTATGGACAGTTGGAGTGGCCATACTGTTCCCCCGTCAGATGTTTTCAAAATGACTTGTGAAATGCATTGAGACTTTGACTTGACCACAACAAAGTTGTGACATGAGTTACAAGATCCCCTTAGGAGTTATAAAATTGTGACTAGCTTTAGAACTTAGTAGAGATAAATCTGGCTTTTTGCAAAACAACCCTAGAGCCAAGTGTCCTATTATCAAAAACCACCTTCACTTGTTAGTATTAGTTTGCGAGTACTTAAAGATTACTCATGGATTTGTCTCTGGCTATTCCCGTGGCCAGACTATGAAGAGGAGTACCTGGAGGATGGATCCCAGGAAGGTTACGACAACTAGGATCATCTCCCATCGTGAGCATTGCCTGTGACTCCGAAGATGGAGCTTCGCCTACGCTACCTGTGGCATCCCGCAAAACCACTACTAGAAAATCGCGTTGTTTTTGTGCATTGCATCATCATGACCGCATGCTCATGTCATCATGCCACATTGCATTTGAGCATCGTCATCATCTTGCATTTGCTTGCATAAAACTATTTGCAGAAAAACCTATTTTTGTGTTTTCTAAAACGCCCCGTCTTTTATTCAAACGCCAAAACCCGGGTCTCCGGATTATTTTATTTGTCTGCTATCGGTTTGCAAACGGTGCATTTAGAACAAATAAAATATTATATTATTTTAGTGGGGCAGTCGAACGGGCCGAATGACCCGAACGACCACCCAGAAAAATACAAACGGCCCACCCGTAATCCTACAGCTACCAACCTATCTACCCACACACCCCCTCCACCTCACCCCACCCAATCCCCTCTCGCCACCTCACCTCTCTCCCTCCCTCCACCACTCCCTAGCTGACACATCAGCCTACCCCTCTCCCCTCTCTCTCTCCTCTCTCTCCCCACTCAGCTCACAGCACACACCCCACGCGACCCACTTCTCCTCCTCCCCCTCTCTCTGTCCGGCCGGACCCACCCGCGCCTGGACCCCACCCCGCAGCCATGCTCTCCCCCTGCCCACCTCACACCGCACGCGCATCACCCAACGCACGCCCCCTCTCCCCCGTGGCCCCACGCTCCCCTGGACCCTCCCCTGGCCACCTGCCCCACGACGCGTCTTCCCCGCGTGTCTAGCCCCGCCCGACCTTCCTCCTCTCCCGCTGCACGCCGCCCGCTCGTTCCCTCCCTCGCAAGCTCCTGCGCCGCTCCTCTCTTCCTCTTCCCTAGCTCTCTCTCCCCGCGCGCGTCGGCCACCTCCCTTCCCCGTCCACAGGCGCCGCCAAGCCCCCTCCTCTCCTCGCCGCGCACGCCCCGCCTCGCCGGAACCCTCCTCCGCGAGCTCCGCCGCCCGCCTGGCCCCGCACCGCGCGCGGCTCCCCGCCGGCCGCGGCCCCTTCGCTCCTCCGGCGCCGCCTAGCTCGCCCCGCCTCCCGCGCGGCCCTCCCCGTTCGAGCTCGCCCCGGACCGCCGCCGCGGGCACCTCTTCTCCGCGTCACCACCGCCCACCTCTTCGGCTCGGCACCGCCGCCGGCCAGCGCCTCCTTTCGCCGCTCCTCTCGCCGCATCTCCGCGGGGCCCTCCCTCCAACCTCTGGCCGCAGAGCCCAGCCTCGCCGGAGACCTTCTCGATGCCGGCCCCTGCGCGAGGCCTCCCGCTGTCCTCGACCTCGCCGGCCTTCTGCGAGCGCACGCCCCGCTCACCCACCGCGCCGCCGTCCTCGAGCCGAGCTCGCCCCGTCCATGCTATCTGTGCCGCCCCTTCATGGGTTCGTCCACATCGTTTCTGCCATGGTTCGTTTGGTTACCCCTTCCGCCCTCGCTCGATGTACGTGCGTGCGTCTGTGTGTGCTCGTGTATGTGT
Organism: Avena sativa; assembly: GCA_916181665.1. Taxonomy (NCBI): domain Eukaryota; kingdom Viridiplantae; phylum Streptophyta; class Magnoliopsida; order Poales; family Poaceae; genus Avena; species Avena sativa. The sequence continues at coordinate 140,850,859 of OV702285.1, read as the reverse complement.
GTCATGGGGATCTGCTTATGTATCCTATGGCCGCCTTGGTGCACCCAAGTTCGCCCACGACCATCGGCGCCGAACCCGATGACCGCCAAGCTCGGCACCAAGACGACTAGCCCTTCACCGCGGAACACCGAGGACGCCGACATGATAACCCAAGACCGACATGAGGCCCCGACAAGATCTGCTTCATGGATTCGAGACCGATCCGGAACGCCAAGTACTCCCCCGGACGACAAGTTCTCCATCCCGGAACGGCAGGATCGACCGCATAGAGCACCAAGATCTTCCAGTGCCGAGACCCGAGTCCGACACCGACAATCGAAACTGCTGAACCGACAAGTGCGCCTACCCAGACACCGAGCGCCAAGATCGCCACCGGAACAACAAGCACTTCATCCCAGACGCTAAGACCGACTCGATGGCGCGGACCCGACAAGAGCTTCACAACGACAAGCACGACACCGACCCGGGCGAGTCCGATGCGCCCCGACGCCACGCCAAGTTCGTCTACCCGAACGCCAAGATCTACCCCGATCCGAAGGCCCTAACCCCGGAGTCCGAGACCGAACCCGTCGAACCCCGGATCCGAACCCTGAGACCGACCCCGAACCCCCGGACCAAGATCGTCGAACCCTAACGTGTGTGATCCCTTTTCTCGAGCCCTATTTTATAAATGTAATAACAAATTGATGCATATTGAATTGTCATACTTGCATGCATATTTGTGTGGTTTGGGGGCCTTATGCCGATTTACCTAATAATTAAATATGGGGTCCATATGCGGGCAAATCTAGCCTTATATTGGCCTCATTTAAATTTGTGTAGCAAACCCAGTGCTATCTTCTGCCATGTTAAGACAACATTTAAATTGCAGGGTAGTTAAATAACATGAACCACCTAATTAAATATCGGGACCCCGGTTCCACTTAATATGACCTAATTGCATCGCACCTTTGCCATGTCATACATCATACATGCATCATGCCCGATCTTCTGCGGTAATCTTAAATATTGCATCCGGTGTTTATCCTAGTGTTTTGCTTCTTCGCGGATAAGGCCGTTGAGTTGATGTGAGCTTCGCCCCGATCTTCGGTTGAACTCTTCGACAATGTTTTCAGGCGAGCATCTCCCCCCTTTCTACCTATCTTACTTTTATAGTATTTATTTCCCTCCTGTTGATATATTGCTATCTGTGTTGCGATGCTCTAGTTTCCGTACCCGTGATATCCCCTACAGCCTTATATTGCCTTGGACACATCCTATTACCTGTTGTTTGGTAGATAGTTGGACTTGCGCGTCATAGTCGCTTGCTCAAGTGCTGTTGCGTGTTGTCAAGTGCCACAGTTGTTGATGAATTGCCGCACGTTGATGTCGGAGATGATCATAGTTTTACTTATCGTTCACTTTAATTCCTGTTTAACAACTAAAATTGAAGTAAGCAGAGGCATCGGTGGGTGATAGATAATTTTGGTTTCCGAACGCCCACTTGTATCCCGTAGGACCCCGAGTACTTGATACCTGTTCCTTGATTTATCGCGCTATCCACATCCGGGAGGTATATGGGACCCCCCTGAGCCAGAGCTTGATTCAGTCTTATTTCTTGGGGCCACAAACTAGTTTGAGGTTTTATTTACGATCCTGTACTTATGCCATGCTTTACTGCTTTATTTAAATTGTGCGAGGAGCACACTGTACTGTTTAGGTAAGCGGAATGTTTTCGCGGTATCGACAAGCCCAGCCACACTTTCGGGTTCCCAGTCGTTTACAGCCATTGTCGCAAACCTTGAGTCCGTCTCGGAGTCAGCTGGCTTCGTTGCGGGTCTACTCAATGGGGTGGCCCCCTGAAATAATTCTGAATCCTGTGATTGCTTTGTCGTGAAGGCCTCGTTGGGTTTTGATTTGGTTTTTCCGAGGTTGATCGAGTGTGTGTTGCTATTGGTGCACCCCGGCCGGGTAAAACTTTCTGAAAGCCGTGTCCACGGTTATGGACGACTTGGAGCACAGTATCTCGACCATAGACAAGCATAACTAAAGTTTATTGCTATAAATTTGACTTATAATGACTAGTAATCAGCTTCACTATAATGGAATGGCTAACTAATACTGCCCACAACTGCTTGCTTTGGGTGTCGCTTGCGACCATTGTACCTGACTAGTAAGTATTGCAACTACAACGGAATGGCTGGATAAAAGTACCAACAACTGCTGGGTTTTGGGTTTATCTCACGCTAACTGTATCTGATTAGTAATTGTTGCAACTATAACGGAATGGTTGACTAAAAGTGCCCACTGCTTATTTTATCAGGATGATTATCTACACTTGACTAGTAATTGCTGCAACGATAACCGAATAAATAAAAATGCCAACTGTGTGAGTTCCTCGGTTGACTTCCTCGACCGGTGTCGAGGGGGAAACGCCAGGATGGGTTTGATTGGTGGTAGTAACAGGTTGGTTCCGAATAGATCTTTCTTCCCCCTCTCTGATTGCCGCCAGTTGTATCGAGTCTCTATAGGTTGTTTAGTGCATGCTGCCGCTGCCGCTTCAGCCCACTATACCTTTGTAGGCGAGGACCGCCGAATTCTAGCCTCGCCGTGTACTGGCCTCAGTACTGACGCTCCTCTTTTTCCTTTGCCCTTTGTCGGCACCCCTTTTGTTTAAGCAGGTTTTGAGATCGACGTCGTTAGCAGGGTTACCCTTCCGGCTTGGCCTGGGCAGGGTTATGGACGCCATTGGTTATTCTTCAGGGCTCTTAGCCCCATTTGCATCTTGTCCGTAGTCGGACGCGACCATCTTTCAAGGTGATTTGGATCTTTGTATATTATATCTGTATTCTTGACTCATGGAGTCGCTGTTATATATATCTGTTCTGTGGGTCCCATCGAGGACTGTTGTGTAATGTTATTACTTCGTTTTCCACCCGCACGAAAGTGCCTGGTGGGCACCTTCGAATCTTTTCTATGCGGGTTTGGCGGGTTTCGCTAAAACTTGCATAGGGCCGATTTTGAGGGTGTTACACTACCGTTATTATTATTACATATTCCGCTGCTTGAAGTTGTATTAAGAACTGGATCATGAGATACCTATTTGTGTAAGACCTTATATATGGTTTGTAATGGATGATGTACTGTGGTATCCAATTCTGTTATGTCTCGCAAAAAATGGTAATCCTGGGATTGCGATGTATGGCATAACAGGCATCTGGGATTAAAAATCCGGGTGTTGACAAGTTGGTATCAGAGCCATCCTGACCATAGGAGACCCTAGTTAGACTGGACGTTTGAATCAAAAACTTAGTTTCAAAACCAAAGGAAGCAAATATTTACAAAAACTTATTCTCCTTCTTATCTCTCTGATTCTTTCATGAAAATTCATGTTCCTCAAAAACTCTTGCAAAATACATAAAATTTGACACACTTGATCACTCTACTAACTTACTCATCCTATATTCTTATAGATGGACATGAAGTACAGCAAGTTTTATCAGTTGGGGAATGGAGGAGACCTTATCTTTGAGAGGGATTTGGACCAGCTTTCGAAACTTCTGGAGCGTCCACACCCCAAGTTCTTCGGAGCTCAGCTCAATGATCAAGGAGGAGAAGATCTGCAGTGGCTAATTGTTGCAAGTCTCCGAGGAAAGATTGAACCTCCCACTGCTGAGGGAATTCAGTTTACCTTAAGAGAAAACAACTGGCTCGATGGACTTGCCAGGGCCATGCAGGAAAGTCTTGCCCGTCTGTGTGGGCAAAGCATCAATCAGATCAAGGGAACCCGCTTTGAGTTCTGCCCAAGGCGTGATGCAAATGGACAACCACTGGAAGCCCCATACCACCCCGAGCTGAAAACTCAATTGGACCACCTTAGCTTCATGATGTACGATCGTCAGCAGGAGTTGGATAATTGCCGTGACTACTCCAACCACAAGTATGCCATCATCAAGACAAAGGATCAGACCATTGCCATGCTGGCAAAGGATCGCAAGTCTCGCCGCCGTCAGCTCGACAAGAAGGAGCGCATCATTGCCCATCTCCGCCACCGCATCTCATCTTTGGAAGAGACCATCCATGAGAGAGACATGCAGTTGGAGGAAAGGGAGAATACAGGAGAGGATCTTCATGGAGACCCCTACTCCTATCTCAGCGATGATGATGATTTTCTGGAGGATCAGGCTATGGACTTCTTCACCGATGAGGATGATTTCGCCTTCATCGATGATGATGAAGATGATGAAGCCACAGATTCCGAGGAGTAGTAGCACTTGAGCACTGGTGTAGTGAGTAGTATTCGGTCCCACTGTATCGTAGTTTTCAGAATGGTTCTTAAAACCATCTGTTTTTCCTTGTTGTGGTGTGTGTTGTATCGTGTGAATGAATGAATGAAAAGCAAGTTGCTAGAAAACTCTGAGTCAAACTTTAAAAACCTTTCAAAATCCCAGAACCTTAGAAATTTCCCTCTTTTCTCATGATATATCTTAATCTTCAGATGCCACGCGGAGGAAGTGGTTCATCCCCAGACCCGATGTTGCAGATCCTGCAAATGTTGACTTCTGATCGCGAAGCTGAAAGAGTGGAACGTCAAGCCAACCTAGCCACTCTGCAACAGATAGCTCAGCTAGCCCACAACAACCAAGGCCACGGAAATCAAGATAGCCATGGATCTAAGCTCAAGAATTTCCAGAATACCAACCCACCTATTTTCACTAAGTCAGAAGAGCCCCTAGATGCCGATGATTGGCTGCAAACCATGGAAAATAACCTAGAAGTCGCCGGAGTGGAAGCCAACCAGAAAGTTCTGTTTGCCACCCACTATCTAGCCGGAGATGCCAGGGCATGGTGGAACAGTGTTCGTGCAATGACCTGAGGACAGATGATGACCTGGGAGGAATTCAAGGACAAGTTCAGCAGAACCCATGTGCCACCGGGTTTGATCAAGAGGATGAGAGACGAGTTCAGAGAACTGAAGCAAGGAAGGATGACTGTAGTGTAATACCGTGAAATTTTTTTGTCATTATCTAGGTATGCCCTGGATGAGATTGACACGGAAGCCAAGAAGAAAGAAAGATTCCTGAATGGTCTGCATGATGAGATGCAGACAGTGTTAGTCAATATCCCCTTTGCTGATATTGAAGCCCTTGTCGACTCTGCTATCCAGATGGAAGGAAAGATTAACCAAGCCAATGAGAACCGCAAGCGTCGTATGATGCATCAGCCAGGAACCCATCAGACCCCAAAGTATCGCCCTAACCCATCTCCAGGATTTGCCCCAAGAACCAACAGACCCCCCGATGAACCATCCCACCTATCCCAACCGTGGAAACCCTAGACCCGGAGGAAACCCCAACAACCCCGGCAACTCTAGCAATTTCAATCGTGCCCCACCCAAGTTCAACAACAACAATGCTACCGCCAACACCAACACTGCCCCGAGGACTGGAAGCAATGTTGTGCCTGTAGCGGCAAAGGACAAGTCGCAAGTGACTTGTTATGACTGTGGAAATAAGGGTCACTACTTTAACGAGTGCCCCAACAAGAAGAATGCCGAAGCACCCAATGCCAATGCCCCAGCTCAGCAACAGCGTCGTGTTCAGCCCGGAAGAAGGTTTGCCCCAGGGAATTCACTCAACTGCAATGGCCGTCTTTTTCTCATGCATGCTGAAGAAGCTTAGGAAGCGCCAAACGTCGTGCTGGGTATGTTTTCTGTTAATTCAGTACTTGCAAGGGTGTTGTTTGATTCTGGTGCATCGCATTCATTTGTCACCGAAGAATTTGCATGCACTAGTAAAATTCAACCAACCAAATTGAAGCATGTAATGATTGTTCAAATTCCCGGATCAACCACCAAGGCTAGGCAAATTTGCAAAGCCGTCCCTATCCGAATCCATGGCATAGATTTTTATGCTAATCTGATAGTACTCGGAACTAAAGGTTTGGAAGTATTACTAGGAATGGATTGGATGTCCAAACATAAATGATTGATTGACTGTGCCAAGAAAGCCATCACCATGACCAGTACAGCCGGAATATCAGTCGAGCATATATCTGAAACCTTACCTCGTCAATTCAAGTGCAACAAGAGTATAGCCCAACCTACCATTGACCAAGTCCGGATAGTCTGTGAATACCCCGATGTATTTCCAGATGTTTTGCCCGGTATGCCCCCAGATCGGGATATCGAGTTTATCATCGAACTAATCCCCGGAACAGGACCCATAGCCCAAAGACCCTATAGTATGAACCCATCGGAGTTAGAAGAACTGAAGAAGCAACTAGATGCCATGCTGGAAATCGGATTGATTCAACCAAGTGCGTCACCATGGATATCGCCTGTCCTGTTTGTGGACAAGAAATATGGAGGTAACCGTTTGTGTACGGATTATCGGAAGTTGAATGATGTCACCATCAAGAACAAGTACCCCTTGCCCAAGATAGAAGATTTGTTTGATCAGTTGACTGGTGCCAAAGTGTTTTCTAAGATTGATCTTAGAACTGGTTATCATCAACTCAAGATTCGTGCAGAGGATATTCCAAAGACTACCTTTACCAACAGATATGGATTATACGAGTATACTGTCATGTCTTTTGGATTAACCAATGCCCCCGCTTATTTCATGAACCTCATGAATAAGATTTTTATGGACTTCCTGGATAAGTTTGTCGTTGTTTTCGTCGATGACATTCTGATTTACTCCAAATCAGAAGACGAACATGAGCTACACCTAAGGACCATTCTTGGAACCCTTAGAGAGCATCAGTTGTATGCCAAGTTTAGCAAATGTGAATTCTGGTTACAGGAGGTAGGATTCCTCGGTCACATTGTATCAGCCGGAGGAATTGCCGTTGACCCCGCCAAAGTAAAAGATGTAGAAGATTGGCAAGCCCCAACCACTCAAACCCAAGTTCGTGCATTTCTCGGATTGGCGGGATATTACCGCAAGTTCGTAGAAGGATTCTTGAGTACCGCCAGACCTATGACCCAATTACTGAAGAAGGACAAGAAGTTTGAATGGACGGACAAATGTGAAGTGAGTTTTTAAGAACTCAAGAGGAGATTGATTTCAGCCCCAATCTTGATCATGCCGGATATCACGAAGCCCTTCGATGTGTATTGTGACGCATCCAGGATCGGTCTCGGATGTGTGCTAATGCAAGAAGGCAAAGTTATATCTTATGTATCTCGACAATTGAAGCAACATGAGCAAAATTACCCAACCCATGACCTCGAACTCGCAGCCGTAGTTCTAGCCCTGAAGACATGGAGACATTACCTGATGGGAAATCGTTGTGAGATTTATACGGATCACAAGAGTCTGAAGTATATATTCACTCAGAAGGAGCTGAATATGAGATAGACAAGATGGATTGAGCTAATCAAGGATTACGATCTGGCCATTCACTATCACCCTGGTAAAGCCAATGTGGTAGCAGATGCCCTTAGCAGATTGCCGTGTCGTTTGAACTCCATGATTTTAAAGGAGCAACCAAGCTTGCACAAAGAGATGGAAGGTTTCCGAATGGAATTAGTGAGCAAAGGATTTTTGGCTAGTATAGAACTTCAGCCCACTTTGATCAGCCAGATCAAAGAGGCGCAGAAAGGAAATGCTAGTATCGACGGAATCAAGCGTCGTATCGGTACATGCAAAGTACCCGGATTCACCGAAGACGAAGAAGGAGTTCTGTGGTACAAAGGACGCCTTTGTGTACCAGCAGATTCTGAGTTGAAAGAAGTTATTTTGAAGGAAGCTCATGATACTCTTTATTCTATCCACCCCGGAGGAAGGAAGATGTATCAAGATTTGAAGGAGCAATTTTGGTGGCATAAGATGAAGAGAGAAATCGGGAGCTATATCGCCAAGTGTGATATATGTCAGCGAGTCAAGGCAGGACATCAAAGACCCGCTGGATTGTTGCAACCCTTGCAGATTCCGGAATGGAAATGGGATTCCGTTGGAATGGACTTTATCACTGGACTGCCTACTTCTAGTAGGGGAAATGACTCTATCTGGGTCATAGTGGACAGATTGTCCAAAGTCGCCCATTTCTTTCCCGTCAAGACCACATATCAGAGTTCGAAACTAGCGGAGTTATACATCGCTAGAATAGTTAGTTTGCATGGAGTCCCTAAGAACATCGTATCGGATCGAGGAACTCAGTTTACCTCGAGATTCTGGAAGAAAGTTCAAGAAGGTTTAGGAACCCGCCTAGATTTCAGTACCGCGTATCACCCTCAGACAGATGGACAAACGGAGCGAGTAAATCAAATACTCGAAGATATGATGAGAGCCTGTGTGTTAGAATATGGATCCAAGTGGGAAGACTGTCTGCCGTTTGCAGAATTTTCATACAATAACAGTTATCAAGCTAGTTTGCAAATGGCCCCATTTGAATTCATGTATGGAAGAAAGTGTCGCACCCCTTTGAACTGGTCGGAAGTGGGAGAGAGTCAGATTTTCGGACCCGACATCCTACGAGAAGCAGAAGAGAAGGTTCACAAGATTCGTTAGCACCTCAAGACCGCCCAATCCAGACAGAAGAGTTACGCCGACAAGAGACGTCGAGACCTCGCCTTCAGCATAGGAGATTTTGTTTATATGAAAGTGTCGCCATTGAAGGGAATGCAGCGTTTCCAACTCAAAGGAAAGTTAGCCCCCAGATATATCGGACCTTTCAAGATTTTGAACCGTCAAGGAGAAGTATCGTATCAATTGGAACTACTCGAAGAGATGTGAGCAGTGCACAATGTGGTCCATATCTCGTTACTTCGCAAGTGTCTCGAAGTCCCAGAGAAGACCGAAGTGTTCAAGAACATCGACCACCGGACCATAAAGATCAACGATGACCTGACCTATCCCGAAGTACCCATCCATATTTTGGAAGAATCCTTCAGAACTACCCGAACCCTAAGCATCAAGTTTCTCAAGATTCAGTGGAGCAACCACACAGAAGAGGAAGCTACCTCGGAGCGCGAAGATCACATCAGGACGGAGTTTCCCGGTCTCTTCAAATCCTAGGTAATCTATTTCATCCTTTTTCAAATCTCGGGACGAGATTTTGTTTAAGGGGGGAAGGTTTGTAACATCCCAAAAATACAACACTTGGATCATCAAACTCTAATCATTAAAATTAGGGTTAACAAAAACTTTTCTAAATAAAATTATGGAAGCATGCATGTGAGTATGCATTTCATTTTGAATTATTTTAAACCACCTTGTTTGTGTGTTCCATTGCTTGTAATTGGATGCTTAGGTGAAATAAACATCATCTAAACATTTCCCACACTTTTCCTAAAGACAAGTAAATCAAAACAAATAAAATAAGGGAATGGTCATTTTGACCAATTTAACTCCCATGCCTACTTTGGCTGTCTCAAACTTTCAGAACCTAACAGAAACTTTTCTGGATCTTTGCACCCCTTGATTGTACTCATAACAAGGTATCAAGGCCCACCTTGTGATCATCCAAAAACTTTCAAATGCATAGTTTAAATGACAATTCAAAATTAAATCTATATCATATGGGAAGATCCCACTTTTTCAAAAACCACTCAAACAAGCTCAACTTTCAAAACCCAAGCATCTGTAGACTCCCTAGCATCAACCTAGCACACCCACCAAAAATCCTTTCAAAATTCAAAACTTGAATTCTTGCGGCCATTTCATCAAACACCTTGCAGATTCAAATCAAACAAAATCAAAACACTATAGTGTGCAGTGTTTTGAGCCTAACTTGTTCCCTCTCTAGACACCACTAGCCTTAGTAGATCATCTAACGACCCTAACTAATCCCTAGCACCACTGTAAGCTTGACAATGTCATCAATGGTGAACAGCCGAGAGCACCCATGTCACCCCAGTGTGGACAGCAGGCTAGAGGAAGAACTAGACATGCCAACCTTGTCTGGGAGGTAGCCCATGCCTCACCGCCCCCTCTCGACCAGCCATGCCTCGCGGACAGCAGCCAGAACCGCCAGGAACGCCGTGCCCGTGCCGCTGTCGATCGTGCCGACCCACGCCGCAGAGCACGCGCCGTTCCCATTCAACCAGACCACCTCGAGCCCTCTCTGCCCGCCTACATGCTCCCCACCATCCCAGGAGACCGCCAGACATGCCCTTTTTACCGCCCGTACCCCGTAGCCACCGCTCGCTGTCGAAGACGCCGCCTCTGCCGTGCAGAACGTCGAGCGTTCCAGACCAAACCCCATCGCCCCTACGCGCGCATTAAAGCCGTAGAGCATCGCCAGGAGACCACCAAGCGATCGCCACCGCCGGCCATGCCTCTAGCAGCCCGTAGCCATGTCGTCACCGTCGCCTGCCCATTCCGTTCGGTCTAGCCGTCGAGCCTATAAAGGAGGACTTCCCCGCTCGAATTCTTCACACCATTCCACTCCTCTCTCACCCAGAACCACCCCACCTCAGTCCTAGAGCAAGGCGAGCAGCGCATCGCCGGAATTGCACCAGAGAAGGCCGTCTCGGGAGAAGAAGGGCGCCGTCGATTTCGTCCACCCCAGGAGCTGCCGCGACCACCCCTGAGTTTGCCGTCGTCGACTTCGTCGTTCGCCCATCTCGCCGACCCTCGCCTGAACCCCGGTGAGCCCCCAACGACCCCCACTGGTCGCGCTAGGTTTCTGTCTCGCCGGCGTTGCCCAACGTCGACGATGACCCCTCAGCCGTTGGATTAGAACCAGATCGAACGCACCACATCGCCCCATACCGCTTCACACCCCCTTGTCTCATTGACGCGTGGGGACAACCACTTAAACAGCCCGCGGAAGCGCTGCGCTTAGCAGGCCGGCCCAGTATCGCTTCCCGCGCAGCCCAGTTATTTGAATTAAACCTTTTCCATTTTATTTCAAACACACTTCTGTACCCATTTTCAAAAATCAACCCAGGTCGATTCAGTGCACCAAATTGAATGAAACCAATTTTGTTAGAAAGGTCTGGGAATTCTGAATCCAAGCCCGTTGGATTCAAGTCATTTGGATCTGTAGATCATCCTTGGTAAAAATAACAAGGCAGAAGTTTTTGTGCATTCAAACATTCTTCAAAGTTAAACCACAATAGCTTTTGAGTTGATTCCAACTCTCAAAAATCACATTTAACTATACCTTTCAGAATATATAAAAATATATAGGTTTACTTACAGAAATAAGGCTCAAGTAAGAAAATAATGCCACATAGGCATTTCTAGACACATTATTTAATTAAAATAAAAGGGTAAAACCTTATTAAATTGTGACACCACTTTAAATCACATTCCCATGGACTAAAATATGTGGTGATGACATGTGTCAATATGATCCCATGTTTGGTTTGGAGAATATTAAATCTTAAGTAGTTTTTCATTGAGTAGAAATTACTTTTCTAAAAATAAAAGGGATTTAAACCAAACCTAAATCTTGTAATGTTAGTGATGATGCTAGATCATCTATAGGACCCTTTTGTGTGATGATTGCAAGTAGTTAAGTATTGCTTAGTGATTGTGTACATCGTATTTATTTATAGACGCTAGTACCGACCAAGGATATGAGGAGGAAGGAGGATACTACGAAGAGGAAGCCGAGGAGAACTTCAACCACTGCTCTGCACAAGGCAAGCTAACACTTGCAATTTAGCAAGCTTATACCGATATTGTGCAAGCCCATGCTTGCAAGCCTATACTTGCAATGAGGCAAACAAACCATTGCTTGTTACCATGCCAACTATATGCCTTAAGCATATGTGATCATACCCACGTGATAACCCAATCCTAGTTTTATTTGCAAGCTTCTAATTTATTTTCTTTATCAAAGCCTTAAATTAGAGTTGACTTAAGTGACTTATAGATCCTAGAAAGATATATTTGAAGGTTGCATAAAGAGCATAAAATTTGGCCTAAGTTAGAAACCTTGATATCATCCTAAGATATAAGGTTGTACTTAGTTGAAACTCCACTAGTTTATCACCCCTCATTAGTGCTACCCCCACTTGTAGATGCTAGTGCTAAGCATAAAACTTGATCAACTTTAGATGGGAATACTTGGTGAAAATGGTTATGAAAATGTGGCATCCCGCAAAACCACTACTAGAAAATCGCGTTGAATTTGTGCATTGCATCGTCATCATCATGTGTTGTTTGTCTAAAACTATTTTCGCAAAGCCCGTTTGGTTTTCTAAAACGCCCCATCTTTAATCAGATATCAAACCCTGGGTCCCCGGATTATTTTTGTGTGTCTGATATCGGTTTGCGAACGGTGTTTGTAAAACAAATAAAAATATTTATTATTTTAGTGGGGCAGTCGAACGGGCCGAATGACCCGAACGACCACCCCAGAAAATATAATCGGTCCACCCCTTATTCCTAAACCTACCAACTAATCTACCCACCCCCTTTGGCCACATCACCCCACCCAATCCCCTAGTGACACCTCACCCTCTCTCCCCCTCTACCCAACCAGGAACTGCCACCTCAGCAGCCCCTGGCCTCTCTCTCTCTTCCCACTCCCTCCACCGAGCCCCACCTGGCCCACCTAACCCTGCACCACTCACACCCAGCCCCACACCCCCACCCGCGCCCCTAGCTCTCTGCCCCGTGGCCCCCACACCCCTGGTTCCCACACCAACCAGCCCCCTGGCCGCCGGCCCACGCCTGGCCCCACCCCGTCCCCCACCTGCTTGTTTCTCTTCCCCGCGAGCCCTCCTCTTCCCCCCGCAGTCCTCTCTCTCCCCAGCGGCGCGCCTCCGCGGCCACGCCTCCTCCCCCTCTGGCCTGCCCGCCCTCGCCGCCCAACCACCCCGCTCGCCGCGTCCGCCGCATCCGCCTTCCGCGAGCCCCCCCGAGCCCCGCGTGCCCTCCCTTGCTTCCGCAGGCTCCGCCGCGCGCCTCCCCTCAAGCGTCGCCCCGTCCTCGTCCTTCCGCGCGCTGCCCGCGCCTGCACCCCGCTCGCGACCGCAACGCCCGGCCGTTGCCCGCGCGCGTTGTCGTCGCCCCGCATCCTCCCCGTCGCGCCCATCTCCGTTCCAGCTCGCCGCCGGCCCGCGCTCCGGTCGCCGGCCCGCCTTCCCCTCCTGTCCGCTCCTCCGCCTCGGGCCGCTCCGCCGCGCGCCCGCCGCCTCCTCGCCCCGCCAGCGGCCGCCACGCGCAGGAGCGCCCCCTCTTCCTCTGCGCGGCCGCTGCGGTGCTCCTCCGCTCCTCCGGCGCCGCCTCTGTCGGCCCTTCCTCCCCCCCGTCGTCCAGCGCCTTCCCCCGAGCCTCCGTCGAGCCGCCCCGAGCTCGGCCCCGCCGTCCGCCGTCCGCGGGTCGCTCGGCCGCCGCCGACCCGAGCAGCGCCGCCGGTCCTGCCCCCTCTGCGAGCCGTCGCCGGTCTCCAGCGCGACCGTGTCCCTCCGCCGCCGCCAGCGTCCCTGAGGTCGCGCCCGTCCCGCACCGAGACCCGCGAAGACCGAACCCGGCTGTGGATATCCCGAAGGCCGATCCCGTACTCGGTGCCGCGCCAAGATCTCCTTCTCGGACCCCGACGACGCTAAGTTCTTCGCCGTAGAGCAACAAGGCCTTCGACAAGACAAGGAACGACAAGCACTTCACCCCGAAGCCAAGACCGACCCGGAAGCACCCGATGCGCACCGACACCGACCCAAGTCCTGCTTCCGGAGCGTCAAGACCTACCTCCGATATCCGAGAACGCTTCCGTCGGACCCCGAACCACCAGATCCGTCGAACCCTGAGACCGACCCCGAACCCCCCCCGGACCAAGATCGTCGAGCCCCCTAATGTGTGAACCCCTTCCCGAAATCCTATTTTATAAATTGTCAACTAAATAAACTTGTCGCATATTAATTGTTCATGCATGCATCCTTGTCATGTGGTTTGGGGGCCTTATGCCGATTCACCTCATAATTAAATATGAGGCCCATATGCGGGCAAATCTAGCCTTATATTGGCCTCATTTAAATTTGTGTAGCGAACCCGGTGCTATCTTTTGCCATGTTAATACAACATTTAATTTGCGGGGCTTCTAAACAACATGAACCACCTAAGTAATTGTCGGGACCCCGGTTCCGCTTAATGTGACCTAATTGCATCGCACCTCTGCCATGTCATACATCATTCATGCATCATGCCGACCTTCTGCCGTGTATTAAATAGTGCATCCGGTGTTTCTTCTAGTGTTTTGCTTCTTCGCGGATAAGGCCGTTGAGTTGATGCGAGTGTCGACCCGATCTTCGGTCGAACCTTCGACAATGTTTTCAGGCGAGCATCTCCCCCTTTCTACCTATCTTACTTTTATAGTAATTATTCCCTCCTGTTGATCTATTGCTATCTGTGTTGCGTTCCTCTAGTTTCGTACCCGTGATATCCCTTGCAGCCCTATATTGCCATGGCCACCTCCTATTACCTGTTGTTTGGTAGATAGCTGGACTTGCGCGTCGTAGTCGCTTGCTCAAGTGCTGTTGCGTGTCGTCAAGTGCCACAGTTGTTGATGTTTTGCCGCATGTTGATGTTGGATATGATCCTGGCTTTACTTATTATGCACTTTAATTCCTGTTTAACAACTAAAATTGAAGTAAGTAAGCAGAGGCATCGGTGGGTGATAGAAAATATTTGGTTTCCGAACGCCCACTTGTGTCCCGTAGGACCCCGAGTACTTGATACCTGTTCCTTGATTTATCGCGCTATCCACATATGGGGAGTATGGGCCCCCCTTAGCCAGAGCTTGATTCCGTCTTATTTCTTGGGGCCACAACTAGTTTGAGGTTTTATTTACTATCCTGTACCTATGCCATGCTTTACTGCTTTATTTACGATTGTGTGAGGAGCACGCTGTACTGTTTTGGAAGCGGAGTGTTTTCGCGGTATCGACAGTCCCCGTTTGGGGATCTGCTGTCGCTTACAGCCATTGTCGCAAACCTTGAGTCCGTCTCGGAGCTTGCTTACTTCGTTGCGGGTGTACTCCAAGGGGTGGCCCCCTGAAATATTTCTGAATCCTGTGATTGCTTTGTCGTGAAAGCCTCGTTGGGTTTTGATTTGTTTTTTCCGAGGTCGATCGTGTGTGTGTTGCTATTTGTGCACCCCGGCCGGGTTAAAACTTTCTGAAAGCCGTGTCCGCGGTTATGGACGACTTGGAGCACAGTATCTCGACCATAGACAAGCATAACTAAAGTTTATTGCCATAAATTTGACTTTATAATGACTAGTAATCAGCTTCACTATAATGGAATGGCTAAATAATATTGCCACAACTGCTTGTTTCGAGTGTCGCTTGCGACCATTGTATCTGACTAGTAAGTATTGCAACTACAACGGAATGGCTAAGTAAAAGTACCAACAACTGCTGGGTTTTGGGTTTATCTCATGCTATCTGTATCTGATTAGTAATTGTTGCAACTACAATGGAAGGATTAACTAAAAGTGCCCACTGCTTATTTTATCAGGATGATTATCTATACCTGACTAGTAATTGCTGCAACGATAACCGAACAAATAAAATTGCCAACTGTGTGAGTTCCTCGGTTGACTTCCTCGTTTGGTCGCGAGGGGAAAACGCCAGGATGGGTTTGATTGGTGGTAGTATCAGCTTGGTTCCGAGTAGGTCTTTCTTACCCCTCTCTGATTGCCGCCAGTTGTATCGAGTCTCTATAGGTTGTTTAGGGCATGCTGCCGCTGCCGCTCAGTCCACCATACCTATGTAGGCGAGGACCGCCGAATTCTAGTCTCGCCATGTACTGGCCTCAGTACTGACGCTCCTCTTTTTCCTTTGCCCTTTGTCGGCACCCCTTTTGTTTTAAGCAGGTTTGAGATCGACGTCGTTAGCAGGGTTACCCTTCCGGCTTGGCCTGGGCAGGGTTATGGACGCCATTGGTTATTCTTCAGGGCTCTTCGCCCCATTTGCATCTTGTCCGTAGTCGGACGCCGTATCATTTTCAAGGTGATTTGGATCTTTGTATATTGTATCTGTATTCTTGGCTCTTTGAGTCGCTGTTGTATATATCTGTTCTGTGGGTCCCATCGAGGACTGTTGTGTAATGTTATTACTTCGTTTTCCACCCGCACGAAAGTGCCTGGTGGGCACCTTTGAATCGTTTCTATGCGGGTTTGGCGGGTTTCGCTAAAACTTGCATAGGTCCGATTCTGAGGGTGTTACAGAAAACCTTAGAATGATGGATCATTCTACTGAGATGTTTTTACATGTGTTTCCGAACACCAGATGATTTTGGTGACGAAAATGTTGAGGCATGAGCCTTAGCCCCTTTATAAAACTGATGGTTGTCTGGATGCGATACCATTCCAATTTTATCGTACAACCACAATACCCGAAGATTGGGTAGGGCTTGACTGGAAGCTTATATACCTTAGTATTAGTTCCCTCACGGCCAAGGTCTGAGCTGAGGCTACCTTGTGAAGATTGTCCACCTGTGCAGTACCCAAGATGACAGTTGGTCATGGTTGGGAGGCCAAACTCACAGGAGAGGTGCTTATACTAGGGCGTGTAATTGAAAGGTTAGGATTGATTATCCGCATACTGAGTATGGTGAATTCAGGATCTGTTCCTGACAGATGTATCGAATGTTGTGGTGAAAGTGTACAATCTCTACAGAGTGTCAAACTATTCGAATATCCGCGTCCGCGGTTATGGACAATTGGAGTGGCCATACTGTTCCCCCGTCAGATGTTTTCAAAATGACTTGTGAAATGCATTGAGACTTTGACTTGACCACAACAGAGTTGTGACATGAGTTACAAGATCCCCCTTAGGAGTTATAAAATTGTGACTAGCTTTGGAACTTAGTAGAGATAAATCTGGCTTTTTTCAAAACAACCCTAGAGCCTAGTGTCCTATTATAAAAAACCACATTCACTTGTTAGTATTAGTTTGCGAGTACTTAAAGAGTACTCATGGCTTTCTCTCTGGCTATTCCCGTGGCCAGACTATGAAGAGGAGTACCTGGAGGATGGATCCCAGAAAGGTTACGACAACTAGGATCATCTCCCATCGTCAGCATTGCCTGTGACCCCGAAGATGGAGCTTCGCCTACGCTACCGTTATTATTATTACGTATTCCGCTGCTTGAAGTTGTATTAAGAACTGGATCATGAGATCCCTATTTGTGTAAGACCTTATATATGGTTTGTAATGGATGATGTACTGTGGTATCCAATTCTGTTATGTCTCACAAAAATGGTAATCCTGGGATTCCGATGTATGGCATAACAGGCATCTGGGATTAAAAATCCGGGTGTTGACAAGGTGGGTGGGCCGCGAGGTACGCAGTGGCTGCCATGATCGCAGCCTGTGGCGTTTTCAGGATGATGTTGCCGTCGGCATCCATCTCCATGAAGGATGCGTGGAGGGTTCGGGTCACCTCACTACGCTCCTTGGGATCCATGTTCTCCATCCGAGAGCGGTGCTTGTTGCCTTGGTTGTCGTTCGTGCTGGAGCCGATGCCCATGGCGGAGAGCGCAGCTCGTCGCGCGCTGGACTCTGAGGCTGCTTGCTTGCGTTTGTCAAGCACCTCTTGCATCTTGACCTGCTTCTTGTGTTCCTCGATCAGGAGCAAGTGGTATGCCATGAGCAGGTCCCGTGAGGCGTCTGCAGGCAGGACCGTGCTGCCTGCCACGGCGGCGCGTGCCTGGGCCCATCCTTCTTTGTTAAGGCGTATGACGTGGCCGGTGTTCTCCCCTTTGGGTGGGGGGACTGGCTTCTTCTGTTCCCGTCGTTTCTGTCCTGCGGGTTAGGTGGAGGGTTGGGCGCTTGCTGATCCACGTTGCTCTGGATGACTACGGCGCATTGGTAGCGCTCGTAGATTGGTCCGCTGCTACCGCAGCTTTCGGATCAGGAACCGTAGGTCCCTTCACCCGATGGCGGATCGCATAGATCGGAGTTGCAGCTGTTGCTGTCGTAGGACTCATCTGTTGATGATGATGTGCGAAGCACAGGGTGTGGGGCCCATGAAGCGGGCCTGATTGATGGCAGGGGCACCCGCTCAGGGAGGCGGAGGGTGCCAATCTGCCCCACCTGGAAGCAGAAGCTCCCGAATAGGATCTCGAGTCCGTCGCCTACGGGCTCGAAGTCCTTCATGGTGGCCGGTGAATGGGCGATGAAGTCGAAAGCGCCGAAGAGGAGGTGACTCTCCATCGCCGCAGAGTTGTAGATCGTTCGGGTTGGGACCGTCACGATCGCACAATCAGCGTCCCCAGTTCCCACAGACGGCGCCAATTGGCGAGGTTTGATCTCGTCAATGCCCATTGTTATGGACTTGGGTTTTGGATAAGATGGGGATGCTAGAGATCGCGGAACGGTTAGCAAACAAGCAACACGGGACACGAGATTTACCTAGGTTCAGGCCCCCGGAGGGAAAACCCTACTCCTGCTTGTCTGCTCTTGATTACGGCGGAACCGGTGATTACAAGGGTGCGCAGATGCGATCTGGCGTGGAGGTGTGTATGCGAAAGTATGAGAGAGAGAGAGAGATCTAGGTCGTGCCCTCCTAGACTTTATATAGACTTAGGCAGGTCCCGGGCATAAACCTAGTCGGTTACAGGTTCTAGGGTTTTTACCCCTTTGAATTTCCTATCCACTCTAGTCTTGCTCTCCAAGGATCCGAAGGCGTCATGGGCCTTGGCCACCCGAAAATCTTCATGGGCCGGCGTACATTTGCCGTGGGCCTTCCTTGGGCTGGACCAGGTATGCTGAGATTATGTACCCGTAGGGTATAACCATGTCAAAAGGTTTTCGACAAGTTCAAGGTGTTGACTACGATGAGACTTTCTCTCCCGTAGCGATGTTTAAGTCCATTCGGATTTTATTAGCAATTGATGTGTTTCATGATTATGAAATATGGCAGATGGATGTCAAGTCTGCGTTCCTCAATGGCAACATTGATGAAGAGTTGTATATGATGCAGCCCGAAGGTTTTGTCGATCCTAAGGATGCTGATAAGGTGTGCAAACTTCAGCGTTCCATTTATGGACTGAAGCAAGCATCTCGGAGTTGGAACCTTCGTTTTGATCAAGTGATCAAGAGCTTTGGATTTGTTCCAAATTTCTACGAAGCTTGTATCTACAAGAAAGTGAGTGGGAGATCAGTGACATTTTTAGTACTATATGTGGATGACATATTGATTATTGGAAATGACATTGGTATGCTTAACGACGTGAAGAGTTATTTGAATAAATGTTTTTCAATGATAGACCTAGGAGAAGCTGCTTATATATTAGGCATCAAAATCTATAGAGATAGACAAAGACGCCTAATAGCTTTAAGCCAAAGTACATACCTAGACAAAGTTCTGAAAAGGTTCAGAATGGATAAGGCAAAGAAAGGTTCAGTGCCCATGTTGTCAGGTAAGATATTGAGCAAGGCTCAGTGTCCAGCTACGGTAAACGATAGAGAAGCTATGAGAAAAGTGCCTTATGCCTCGGCCATAGGTTCTATCATGTATGCCATGCTGTGTACTAGACCGGATGTGTCCAATGCTCTTAGTTTGACGAGCAGATACCAAAGTGATCCTGGAGTGGAGCACTGGACATCCGTAAATAACATCCTAAAGTATTTAAATAGGACTAAAGAAATGTTCTTGGTCTATGGAGGTGATGAGCAGCTCGTCGTAAAAGGTTACGTCGACGCTAGTTTCGACACCGACAAGGATGATTCTAAATCTCAGACAGGATATGTTTATATTTTGAATGGAGGAGCTGTGAGCTGGAGAAGCTGCAAGCAAAGCGTGATCGCGGGATCTACAGTAGAAGCGAAATACATGGCTGCTGCAGAAGCGTCAAGTGAAGGAGTTTGGATCAGGAACTTCATCGCTGAGCTTGGTGTGGTTCCAAGTGCCTTGGACCCACTGGAGATATTGTGTGACAACACTGGCGCCATAGCACTGGCTAAGGAACCAAGATATCATCCAAAGACCAAGCACATCAACCGCAAGTTTCATATAATTCGAGATTATATATCAGATGTAGATCTGAAGATTAGCAAAGTACATACGGATCTGAATGTCGCAAATCCGTTGACTAAACCTCTTCCACGAGCAAAACATGATCAGCACCTTAGTGCCATGGGTGTTAGATTGTTGCCAGATGTAAACTAGATTATTGACTCTAGTGCAAGTGTGAGACTATTGGAATTATGCCCTAGAGGCAATAATAAAGATGTTATTATTATAATTCTTGTTCATGATAAAGTTTATATTCCATGCTAGAATTGTATTAAGCGGAAACTTTGATACTTGTGTGGTTTATGAACAACACCATGTCCCTAGTACGCCTCTATGGACTAGCTCATTGATTGATTATGGTTAAGGTTTCCTAACCATAGACATGAGTTGTCAATTAATAATGAGATCATGTCATTAGGAGAATGATATGATGGACAAATCTAAATCAAGCAGAGCAATTATATCGTGTCATCGTGTTCATCTTTGCGAAGCTTTTTCTATGTCAAATATTGTATTCCTTAGACCATGAGATAATGCAACTCCCTGGTATCGGAAGAAAGCTTTGAGGTCATCAAACGTCATCCTATGAGAGGGTGATTATAAAGGTGTCTCTCAGGTGATCGGAAAGTACTTGTTGGGTTGTATGTATCGAGATGGAATTTGTCCCTCCCGAGTCGGAGAGATATACTTCGGGCCCACTCGGTAATCGATATCAACACCGCTTGCAAGCACGTGGTTAAGGAGTTAATCACAAAGTGATGTCGGATTATGGAACGAGTAAATTACTTGCTGTGAACGAGATTGAACTAGGTATACCGATACCAACGATCGAATCTCGGGCAAGTAAAATATCGTGTGATGAAGGGAATATACATATGGGATTAATTGAATCCTAGCATCGTGGTTCATCCGATATGATCATCGATGAATATGTGGGAGTCAATATGGGTTTTTAGATCCTGCTGTTGATTATTGATAGAAGATCATGTCTGCATATTCTCGAACCCGTAGGGTCACACACTTAACGTATCTCGACGCTAGGATAGAATGGATAATTGGTTTATGAGTTTTTGTTCGGAGTCTCGGATGAGATCCAGAACATCACGAGAGATTCCAGAATGGTCCGGAGAATAAGATTCATATAAAGGAAAGCAATTTTTGGATTTCGGAATTGTTTTGGAATGTTCGGTATTGTACCGAAAGGTTCTAGAAGCTTCCGGAGTGGGACCAACGTGGCCCCACTTGTCGGAGGGGTACGTGGGCCCATGAGGGAGTGCCCTGGCCGCATTGGGCCAGGGGCACAAGTCCCCATAGGCCCAGCCGGCCAAAACCCTAGGGGACCTTCTAGAAGGGGGAGAAGACTTGCCCCCCACTCCAACCCTTGGGGCCGCCGCCCTAGGGCTTGGAGGAGGGGGCAAGTGTAGGGGTTCGTAGCATGGAAAACAAAAAAATTCTACCGCATGCATACAAACAAGCCAAGATCTATCTACTAGATTGTAGCAACGAGTCGATAGAGGAACTTACCCTCGAAGATTCCAAAGCGGTTAACGAGAGCAGATTCTCGTGGGTGATGTAGTCATACACTTGCCGATCTCAAGATCGCGTAGACGATCCTTCCGGCGCTGCGTTCCGGCAGCGCTCCCGCAGTCGGTCACACGTTCGGTACTCGACTAAGACCTTCCTCTCCCTTGTTCCAGCAGGCAGCGGAGGTTGTAGCACTCTCCTCGCGATTCCGGCAATACAACGGCGTGGTACCGGAAGTAGAGGGGAGATCTCGTAGGGCTTCGCCTTAAGCCGGAGCGAGTATGGTGGAGTATGAGAGAGCTCCTCGACGATCTAGGTTTTAGACACACCAAGGAGGAGGTGCTAGAGCCGGCGGCTAGGGTTCCGGGACACCCCAAGTCGGCGGCTAGGGCAAAACCCTAAGGGGCCGGCGGCGGCTATGGTGGGCTGCACCTTCTAGGGTTTGAGGTGAGGGACTTGTGTGTGCTAGGAGGGAGCCCTGCCCCTCCTTATATAGGTGGAGGGGCCGGCGGCCAAGGGGAGGGAGTGGAGTCCCTCCCCAACTTGTCTTGGGTGGTGCGCCGGCTTTGGGAGGAGGACTCCCTCCCCAACTCGGTTTCACCTCCTCCTCCTCTTTTCCACTTTCCAAATTTAGCCGTTTGACTTTTCAATTTAGCTATTTGACTTTTCAAACTAGGATTCGATTAATCCTTTATTTTGGACAGCGATGACACCTAGTACATGATGCAATCATTCCAAATTGTAATGACACATTCATGTACCCCTTCCCCTCCGGAGTGCCGGACATTCCAGAACCTTCTAGAACATTCCCGATGAAAACACCGGAATCATTCCCCAACTTCGAAACAGGACTTTCCTTATATGAATCTTATTCTCCAGACCATTCCGGATCTCCTCGTGATATCCCGGATCCCATCCGAGACTCCGAACAACATTCGGTATCTTACTCATCATTCCATAACTACTCAAACAACGTCGAATCCTTAAGTGTGTCTCCCTACGGTTCGTGAATTATGCGGACATGATCGAGACACTTCTCCGATCAATAACCAATAGAGGAATCTGGAAATTCATATGGCTCCCACATATTTCTACGATTACTTTGCGATCGAATGAACCACTTACATACGATACCAATTTCCCTTTGTCTCACGATAGTTTACTTATCCGAGGTTTTGATCGTCGGTATCTCTGCATACCTAGTTCAACCTCGTTACCGATAAGTACTCTTTTCTCGTTCCCATGGTATGTGATCCCTTGTGAGCCAGTCACATGCTTGCAAGCTAATTGGATGACATTCCACCGAGAGGGCCCAGAGTATATCTATCTGTCATATGGATGGACAAATTCCACTCTTGATCCATGTGCCTCAACACATACTTTCCGAACACTCAATGCCACCTTTATAGCCACCCAGTTACGGTGTGGTGTTTGATGTCATCAAAGCATCCTTCCGGTGATGGTGATTAACATGATCTCATGGTCGAAGGAATTAGGTTACTATGTATCAGAAAGCATATAGCAAATGAACTATATTAAATGACTTGATCTTTATGCTACGCTTATCTATAGGAGTATGTCCATCACATCATTCTCCTAATGATATGACCCTGTTGTTAATAACATCTCTATGTTCATGATCAGGAAACCATGATCATATATTAACCAACAAGCTAGTTTAACAAGAGGCTTTACTAGGGACTCTTTTATGTTTACAAATCACACAAGTATTAATGTTTCCTGTTAATACAATTATAGCATGGTATGTAAACATTTATCATAAGTATGAAGATATGATAATAACCTACTTTATTATTGCCTCTTGGGCATATCTCCAACAGTCTCCCACTTGCACTAGAGTCAATAATCTAGTTTCAAACCTTTGTGTATTCAACACCTATGGCTTTCCGGTGTTGCAAGTACACGTTTGCTAGTGGTCAACTGATCTCCGGATCTGACACTTCCAGGTCCGTGTGTAATTGCATGTCTTTGCGTCTCTACGCATCACTCATTCTCTAATGAGATGGCTTTGTATAAATTTGGTCCTTTGGTGAGACCTTTAGTTCTTTGGGGTTAAAACATGTCGATAATATTGTCGCACAATATATCTTCATAGTATTATCCCGCTGTGAACTACACCTAGTTTGATAACAAACTACTTGACTCAAATGCCCTCTTTAGCTGCTATAGTAGCAGTCATATACTTAGCCTTTTGTTGTAGTATCTGTCACAATGTCTTAACTTTGGAATTCATCCAAATTCATTATGGAACTTACTTTCCATCATATTGTGCCACCGTTAGTTTAGATTGAGATAAACTTAATTTGTACTTTGTGACAAAACTAGTATCAATGTAGTACTTTTACAATGAACTAACCATCTATTTTTCATTTCTACAAATAATATACTCTTAGTTCTTCCAAAAGATCATAAGAATATCCTTACTATTGTCCAATGATCATCTTATGAATCATTCTGGTATATGCTCATAACATTTAGAGCATAGGACATATCTGGATTTGTACATATCACAGTATGATTGATATAAATATTCTTTGTGATTTCATACATCAAGTATCAATCTATACTTGAATCTTTGTTTCACTTACCCTGTGTCAATACACTTGAATATATCATCAATATTGAACTCATTCAATCCTTTCTGTGCGACAAGAACCTTTCTTGTAGTTTCTATATTGAACTCATTCAATACATCATCTATGTACTTTCGGCACAACCATATTAGCGTCTATTGATGCCAAATATTTGGGTTTTGCCTAAGCCTTTCATCGAGATGAAATTCTTATCTTGTGTTAATAAAAGATACATCATTTCCAATCAACAATATGTCTTCCACATAATGTATTAGAAACATGTCTTAGCGCTCCCACTTAATTTTTTGCAAATGCAAGCATCTTCATCATATCCGACGAATTTAAACTCCTTTAACAGTTTCATCATAGTGAAGATTCCAACTCCGCAATGCTTACTTCAACCATTGAAGTTTGCATATGCATTTAGCATCCTTTGAATTAACAAAACCCTTTGGACCGCGTTATGCACATGTCCTAGGTAACAATTCTATTAGAAGAACTTGTTTTTTTATTCAACTACCACATAACAAAATTATATGTAGTGGTTGCTATATTAATCCGTCTAGACTAAATATCGCTATGAAAGATCAGATCTTGTCATAGTCAACCTTTGAACATTGTTGTGAACTCTTTCCCAACATGTCGACTATTTCATAGATGTGCAACATCCATGTCTATTTATTTATAGATCCAAACACAACTGTAAGGTCTTACACCTTTCTCGAGGGTCCTTCAAGTTCAAAACTTGATTTCTCGTGTATGGAACTATCACGGATTTTATGGCTTCAAGCCATTTTACGGAGTCAGGGCCCATCATCGTTTCTTTGCATGTAGTACGTTCATTATTCTCAAATAATGATTCAACCCTCAAATCTTGGTATTTGATTGTTTACTCGACCTACTTGGTTCAACAAAAACTTTGACCTTCGTAACCACAACCTTTGAGGCACGTGAGCCATGAGCATTGTTGCTGCCTCCGGAACACTTTTCGGTGCTGCGCAACTTTGCACATATAGCTAAGGTTCCTTTAACCTTATCAAAGTTCTATTGTCCTCCCACTTATCTTTTCACGAAAAATTCCTTCTCAAAGAAACTTGACGTTCTAAGCGACAAACACTTTTGTCTCCGATGTTATGGAGGAACAGTTATTCGAAATAACATACAAAGACAGGTTCATCCGACTTTGGTTGTAAACATCTTTCTTATGCATAGCATACCAATGTTTTAAGAAAGGACAACTTGGATTTAATCCCAAACCATAACTTTATATGGTGTCATTTCAACGGATTATGATGGAGCTCTTTTCAGTGGAAAAACGGTAGTCTCTAAAGCTTTTAATCTTTAAAATATAATGGCAGTTTTATGAATTATACCTTTGATCTTACCATGTCAAACAAGGTTTAATTACATATCTCGAACGCTCCATACTCTTATGGTGTTTCGGGAAAATGCAAATCCACGGAACGATTCCTTAAATCTTAGGTATTATGCTAAACTTGTAACTCAAATATCTTCCTTTATGATCTTATCATAAACTATTTATATTCTTGTTACAATGATTTTTCACTTCATGTTGAAAGTCTTTGAACTTTTCAAATATTTCACACTTCATCCTTATTAAGTAAATATTCATATATTCACTCAAATTTTCGGAGAAAGCATATGAAGTTGAAAACCATCGCTCTTGACTACACATAATGGACTTCGTACAACAATATGTACAAGTTCCAATAAGCTAGTCATTCGTTCCCTTTTGGCCTACGAACGAAGTTTTAATTATCTCTGGGAAAGTTTCATAAGCGTCATTTGATCAAAAATCAAAAGACTCCAAAATTCCATCCATACGGAGTTTCTTCATGTTTTCTTTCCAATATAATTTAAACGGCGATGTCACTTCCGAAGTGATTTTTCAATCAATTTGTCTTTCGACATTTTTAGCACTAGTTTTACGGATGTGATTTCTCCAATGAGATTTGTGAATCATCCATCTTTTATGGATTACGGAAATTATTTGAACAACCCTTTTGTTCTCATAATACCTGATAAAACAAATCCTGAAGGCAAGCTTTGATGTTTAACGAGCAACACAATAACCCTTTATTTGTTCTCGATGAACATCATCACATATTCTTTTGCTAGTTACTTAGGCCATTGTAGTTCATGAATTGTGTTGTTTCGTATGACGATTCATACCAACAAATTCAGTATCAAATACTTAGGAACCACATTGTTTAATAAGCAAAGAATATAGCCATAACACGTATATCATCTATATACTTAAGCTGAACAATTCTAATCTTTTCTTTTCTGCCACATACTTATGAGATTCTCTTTCAGTATTTCCTTTTCAGTTTGAAAGAATCTATCAACATCAATAGTGGAGTCATACATATGACACATAGTCCAAAGCGTGTATAGTTAAATACCAATGTCTTTGGACTTGCACTTTGAAGTAGATTACCATCATCAAATGTTTGGTGTTCTTTCAAATTCCTTTCTTTAGTAATCTCTTGGTGTAGTAAACATTTTACCTACATCAAATATTCACCCTTATCATGGAATCGTCCATGACCAAGCTACTTTTAGCTTATAAATATGAATTACGAGTATAATGTTGCTATCCAAAACCTTTTGGTGGATTAGGACAACTAGTGTCTCCAACCTTTTGAAAATTCTCATCAAATATGAGAACATGACTTTTGCTATATTATACTCTATCATGTTGCAACCAAAACTTTGTTTCAGATATCACAATATCTTTCACATATCATGGTTTCTGAAACAACTCTTTCAGATCCTAGATAACCTTGATATTAAGACAATCCTTTGAATATCAAGAATCATGCAGACAAACATGATACTTATATACTAACATTGGAATTGTTACTCTTGATTTAATACCAACTATTAAACTTCATGGAGTAATCAAAACTTACTGAAAGTTTGTAATGGGACTTTTAAACTTTAGATTAACACTTCAAAACAATACGATACCAGTTCGTAAAGTAACTAACCAGAATTCTATAGTTCTATCATCTCAATTATAACTAAGCGCAAGGTGGTAAACGGATGCCAATGACTACAACAACTATGCAAATTCACTTTGATTTAATTTATGATAAATAGTGTTCAACTTTTAATCATATTGCTGTTGAACTCCCACTCAAAACAATATCCCTCACATTGTTTTAGTGATCACACGAACCAAATCCACCACATCAAAACCGATCATCACGAGAGTTGATGCAACTTCAATGGCGAACAATCAACATGTTCATCATATCTACTATATGACTCATGCTTTACCTTTCGGTGATCCGTGTTCCGAGACCATGTCTATACATGCTAGGCTCGTCAAGATCAACCTTAGCTTCTGCATAAGCAAATCTGGCTTGCTTACTTTGTATACACTCGCAGAATCTAACACACCCGATCATCACGTGGTGCTTCGAAACAACGAGCTTTAGCAACGGTGCTTACTAAGGATGAACACTTTAATACTTGAAATTGTGTGCTTGAGGGATCATCTTATAATGCTACCGTCGTGAACTAAGCAATACAAGATGCATAAAAGGATTAACATCACATGCAATTCATAATATGTGATATGATATGGCCTTTCTTCTTTGTGCTTCCGATCTCCATCTTCAAGCACGAACATGATCTCCATCATCACCGGCATTGCATCAAGGTCAATGACGCTGCTCCATGGTTGTCGTCCACCAGCTTCAACTATTACAACTACTTTGAATAGACACGCGGGTCTTAACAGAAATTAAAGACAACCATATGGCTCCTGCCGGTTGCCAACTTACAATAAGGAACATTGCATACATCATATATAATCACAATCATGGCCATATCACATCACAGCACACCCCTGCAAAACAAAGTTAGACGCCTCTAATTTTCTTTGCATGTTTTACGTGGTTTGGGGCTTTCAATAAGTGTCGTTCTAACTTACGAACAAGAACCACAACATTGATACTAGTATTGTCAATCACCCGTTGTAAATTTAATCTTAACTATGTTGGGAGAAACAGGCACCCGCAAAGCCACTTATGCAATACAAGTTGCATGTCAAGCGTGGAGCAAGTCTCATGAACGATGTCATGTAAGGTTAGCCCGGGCCGCTTCATCCCAACATGCCGCAAGATGCAAAGTACACAAGAAGCAATCGACAATAAAAGCATCAACGCCCACAATGACCATTGTGTTCTACTCGTGCAACAGATCTACATATAGACACGACTCTGATACCACTGTAGGGGTTCGTAGCATGGAAAACAAAAATTTTCTACCGCATGCATACAAACAAGCCAAGATCTATCTACTAGATTGTAGCAACGAGTCGATAGAGGAACTTACCCTCGAAGATTCCAAAGCGGTTAACGAGAGCAGATTCTCGTGGGTGATGTAGTCGTACACTTGCCGATCTCAAGATCGCGTAGACGATCCTTCCGGCGCTGCGTTCCGGCAGCGCTCCCGCAGTCGGTCACACGTTCGGTACTCGACGAAGACCTTCCTCTCCCTTGTTCCAGCAGGCAGCGGAGGTTGTAGCACTCTCCTCGCGATTCCGGCAGTACAACGGCGTGGTACCGGAAGTAGAGGGGAGATCTCGCAGGGCTTCGCCTTAAGCCGGAGCGAGTATGGTGGAGTATGAGAGAGATCCTTGGCGATCTAGGTTTTAGACACACCAAGGAGGAGGTGCTAGAGCCGGAGGCTAGGGTTCCGGGACACCCCAAGTCAGCGGCTAGGGCAAAACCCTAAGGGGGCGGCGGCGGCTATGGTGGGCTGCAGCTTCTAGGGTTTGAGGTGAGGGACTTGTGTGTGCTAGGAGGGAGCCCTGCCCCTCCTTATATAGGTGGAGGGGCCGGCGGCCAAGGGGAGGGAGTGGAGTCCCTCCCCAACTCGGCTTGGGTGGTGCGCCGGCTTGGGGAGGAGGACTCCCTCCCCAACTCGGTTTCACCTCCTCCTCCTCTTTTCCACTTTCCAAATTTAGCCGTTTGACTTTTCAATTTAGCTATTTGACTTTTCAAACTAGGATTCGATCAATCCTTTATTTTGGACAGCGATGACACCTAGTACATGATGCAATCATTCCAACTTGTAATGACACATTCATGTACCCCTTCCCCTCCGGTGTGCCGGACATTCCGGAACCTTCTAGAACATTCCCGATGAAAACACCGGAATCATTCCCCAACTTCGAAACAGGACTTTCCTTATATGAATCTTATTCTCCAGACCATTCCGGATCTCCTCGTGATATCCCGGATCCCATCCGAGACTCCGAACAACATTCGGTCTCTTACTCATCATTCCATAACTACTCAAACAACGTCGAATCCTTAAGTGTGTCTCCCTACGGTTCGTGAATTATGCGGACATGACCGAGACACTTCTCCGATCAATAACCAATAGAGGAATCTGGAAATTCATATGGCTCCCACATATTTCTACGATTACTTTGCGATCGAATGAACCACTTACATACGATACCAATTTCCCTTTGTCTCACGATAGTTTACTTATCCGAGGTTTTGATCGTCGGTATCTCTGCATACCTAGTTCAACCTCGTTACCGATAAGTACTCTTTTCTCGTTCCCATGGTATGTGATCCCTTGTGAGCCAGTCACATGCTTGCAAGCTAATTGGATGACATTCCACCGAGAGGGCCCAGAGTATATCTATCCGTCATATGGATGGACAAATTCCACTCTTGATCCATGTGCCTCAACACATACTTTCCGAACACTCAATGCCACCTTTATAGCCACCCAGTTACGGTGTGGTGTTTGATGTCATCAAAGCATCCTTCCGGTGATGGTGATTAACATGATCTCATGGTCGAAGGAATTAGGTTACTATGTATTAGAAAGCATATAGCAAATGAACTATATTAAATGACTTGATCTTTATGCTACGCTTATCTATAGGAGTATGTCCATCACATCATTCTCCTAATGATATGACCCTGTTGTTAATAACATCTCTATGTTCATGATCAGGAAACCATGATCATATATTAACCAACAAGCTAGTTTAACAAGAGGCTTTACTAGGGACTCTTTTATGTTTACAAATCACACAAGTATTAATGTTTCCTGTTAATACAATTATAGCATGGTATGTAAACATTTATCATAAGTATGAAGATATGATAATAACCTACTTTATTATTGCCTCTTGGGCATATCTCCAACAGCAAGGGGGCCGGCCAACCCTCTATATAAAGAGGGAAGGGGTGCACCCTCCTCCCCCCACTCCTCCAACCCTAGCCGCCTACCTGCTGCCCTCCAGATCTCTCTCTCTCTCCCGACTGCGCGTATGCGAAGCCCTGCCGCAGAAACTCTCCACCATTGCACCACGCCGTCATGCTGTAGATCCAATCTATATCTCCACCCCACTTGCTGGACCAAGGAAGGAGGAGACGTCGCGGCGCCGTACGTGTGCATCTCTCGGATGCGTCATCACTTGCGGCGTTGGATCGGATCAGATCGCGAGAAGAAGAAGGCTAGTTCGACTACATCACCCACGTTATGTTAAACGTTTCCGCTATGCGATTTCTTCAAGGGTATGAAGATCTCATCTATCCCTCTTGTTGATTGCATCTCCTAGATTAGATCTTGGCTTTTCCGTTCGTTTTCGTAGAATTTTTTGATTTACTATACTGCGAAACCCTTCACACACACGCGCGCACACGCACGCACACACACACGCACACACACACACACCCACACCCACCCGCATACACACCCACACCCACCCACCCACCCACCCACACGCACGCGCGCACACACACACGCGCACGCACGCGCGCGCGCAGAGAGAGACCCACACACACAGAGAGACCCCCCCCACACACCCCCCCCCCCCCCCACACACACACACACGCACACACTTGGGAAAATATTCTGCAATATGCCTTCCAACTACATTTGCTTCAAAAGACGAAAATAAATGCTCATGGTAAAACACAATCCAAAAGTGCTCATAGGCCCCCACCTTAGAGTTACTTCACGATTCATGGGGACTTTGGAACGAAGGGGGGGATATAGCAGAATTTTGGGATAATGCAAGGCCCCATTACCGTTTAGGTATCCCACGAAGGAACACGACTACACTGTGTCACGTTCTGTACTACTCCCTCCTTCCTCTCGGCACGAAGCCAAAGCACAAGAGGAGCCAGCCACAGCAAGCCAGCCACCGGTGGCTCGAGGGCAGTGCCGCCCGCCCTGCCCCCGTGCGCCGAGAGCCACTATCCGGAGGAGGGAGAGAGGGCGGCGGCGTCGGATGGGGGTCCTGGGCGACGGCTCGGGGTGGTGCTTCTGCTCCGGCGGCGGGGCCAAGCTGGAGCGGATCAAATCCACGCTGCTCGCCGCCAAGGGCTCCGCCGTCGCGGCCGTGTCCTTCCCTCGTGGAGGAGAAGGAGGGGGAGGGGGAGGGAAAGGCGGAGACGGGTTCCTCATCCACCGCGCCCTCCTGCTCACCACGCACGGTACCGTCCCATCGGCCGCCGCGGCGGCCGCCGCCGAGGTCCGGCTCAGCCAGGGCCGCCTCCTGGCCCGCCTGCTGCCTCAGAGGTAACAGGCCCTGGAGACATTGCTTGGACTTCTCTGCTTTGTTTCCGCCTGCGGTTGTTGTTGGCTATATACGCAATGCGGTGCCAAATGGTTGCATTTTAATTTGTGGCCAGTCGCCCAGGAATCGAATGATTTTGCGCAGCGCTCAATGGAAACATTTGGTTGAGCAACGCTTTGGCGATTTCTCTGCGCTGCACTCGTGCTGGGAAATTTCATGTATTGCCGTGGTGGAAGAAGATCTAGTTTCCGTCTTCAAATTTAGGGGGGCCTGATAGGTTTCTGTAGCAATTTCCAGTTGCAGTGCTATTAGAAATGGTTCAAGCTTTTTGCAGATTTCTGGGTCGGTGTCATACTTAGTTTCTCAGTTTCTGCATTTGAGCGAAAAGCGAAAGCTTAAGATTTTGGTTGGTGGGGTTGACTTCCTTATGGTCCAGGGAATCATTTGAGCTTCTG
Organism: Avena sativa; assembly: GCA_916181665.1. Lineage (NCBI taxonomy): Eukaryota > Viridiplantae > Streptophyta > Magnoliopsida > Poales > Poaceae > Avena > Avena sativa. The sequence continues at coordinate 140,818,798 of OV702285.1, read as the reverse complement.
ATCATGGACCTCGACAATCTTGATGTTATTAATGCTTTCAGTTATTGTAGTATCTGTATCTGCAAGGGAGTATTGAGGATCAGATGCAACCAGGGGGTAGATAGATTAAATACTGTAGTATTAACATTATTTGGTGAAAGTGAAGATCTAATACATTATGGATAACTCTGACAATAACCAATCGAACCAAATAAGAACGTTGGCACCTTATGTCAGTCATAGTGGCTTCTTGTCATCTATTGAGGTACAAAGGGTTAAAGTTGATTATGTAGAATGCTACAAGCTAACAGAAAAGCTGGTGTAGCCGCATCACCTCACCTCTCTGTACAAGTAGGCATAAATTCTAGTATTGAATGTTGGCTTCTGAATCAATGTGAAGTAATATCTGCTGAAAGTGGTCCGTGGTTCCATTTATTCACTGGATTGATGGGTGTAGGACGTGTTGTTTTTAATGCAATCTTTCTCAAAGGTGGGCTCAATCTGGATTTTCAAAGGAGTAGAAAACTTTATTGGCTATAAGAGCTGAACAGCGTATGTAACTTAGTTGTATAAGAGCTGAACTAGTTCTTGTGGAGAAAAATGTAGCGTGCTCTGTGCATTCGGTTTGCTACTAGATCTGGAATAAGCTTAGCGAGTATTTACTTTGAAGGCACATTTTGACTCTGATGATCCTTTATTTACATGCCTTTGCTATGACATTTTTACCAGTTTTACAAAAAAAAAACTATTCATTTCAGGTTCTTCATTACTAGTCCCATTCTGGACATTACAATAGTTGGGCTTGATGTTGTGGATGATGGCTCAGATTCGCACGGGCAACAACCTCATTTCCTGAAAACCTGCTTGAACCCCAGCTTGGACCATAGCAGTACAGTTTTGCTCCTGGGCCACACAGACAGAAGAGATTTGACGGTAGGTGAGGGGAAGGTTGTTATAGCAACAGACAACCTTATAAAGTTCTCAACAGATGAAATCTCATGGCGTCCTGGATCTGCTGGTTTTGATATGCACGGGAATCTAGCTTTTATGGTCTGTGATCCGATGAAGCTTGCACCTTCTACACCAATGGGGTATGCTTCTGCATCATCATCTGCACTCCTTGCATCAAAGAAGGACGTGCCTATGCAGTTTGGGATCCCCATCCCTGCAGTATGTGAATGGTTAAAGCAGCACTGGAGTGGTAGCTTGGAAGATGTTAGCAAGCCAATGATGCCTCCTGCACGATTAATATCTGCTGGACAACGAAGCGAACCTTCTTCTTTGGGTCATCTTCGTTATGTTAAGACCACTGATCGAGAGGATGGTGTATTGTCATCATCGCAGATGCCATCAAAGGCGACACAGCAGCATGGATCATGCAGCTCAGCATCTGCCAAGATTTCATATGGTGAAAATGGATCTTCACTCTCTTTTGAAGACCAACGAGATCCAACTTCACAGATGTCCAGACCTAAGAATGACCAACCAGGTTCGCTTATGGATATTAGCTTTCCTCCAGGACATCCGAGATCTATTTGCTTACCACCACCTCTAAAGCAAATGATGCCTGATGAGAGTAAGATCAAACCGAACAGCTCAGTTCCACATGAATCACGGCTAGCTAATGCGCGGACGAACTGCGGCGCTCTGCACAATGTTGCTTACCAGGAAAACTGCTGGAGTGAGGCCCAGTCAAGTTCCTCGCCACCGGCGGTATCAGAACAAGGAGACAGGAGGGACGGCTTTAGCAGTGGGGAAGAGACAATGTACTCCGCGGAAACTATGGAAAGCAGAAACATCCCAAGTCCAAAGGAGAAGAGACCTCAGCCAGTTGGCAGATCACAGAGTTTCACGAATCATAGCAAATGGGAATCACCTAAAAGCGTTGAATCTTCGAAAGGGCCCCCCTCAAGGTCACATACGTTCATTCCTTTGAGAAAACCGCACTTGCAAGCCGCAGCGATTTCACAGAAAAGCCAAGTTTATTTCAGCCCCACGGTCTCCTCAAACATGAAAAAGAGGAACATGTCCCGTATTCCGATGAAACCTAGGCAAAGTGCTCAGGTTACCTCCAAGTGGATCACCTGATACGCGCCCCCACTTCTCTCCAGACCATACAAAGATGAAAGATATCACATCCGCATCCTTCGGTTTAGTCAGTTCCACTAAACATATCTTTTTGTTTGTAGCCGTATTGTGTAAATGTATACTAGCTGTGAACTACTCCGTTGATTCTTTTCAGTTTAACGTTAGCTAGCAATTTTCTTTATGTTTACCCTGTAGTCATAAAATGAGTTAGCATGAAAAAATATGGCCTTTTTTTTCTCCTTCAGTCAGGTAAGATGTTCGCTGTTCAGAATGCTGCGGTGAGGAGCCCTCATTTGCCCAAGATTCTGTGCAGGGAGTAATTTTCATGAATGCCAGAGACAATCAGACCTGCATTTGTCATGAAGCTGCCCACTGTCCAGTAGTGCCACATTTTCTGAACGGAAAAGGCAAATGCGCCATGTTTTGCTCAGCTAGAGGTTTCTGCATCCTGTTCTATTTGCTGGAGTATGTTCAACTCACTACAACCCTCGACTGATTTTCTGGAATGATTGCAAGCACATTTCGCTTTGTTTACTCAAAGTCAAAGGTTACATGTGCGGTCGGTCGTTTGGCTCCCGAGTATTTTGGGGCCCGTAATTTTCAAAAGAAAACGAAAACTTGTATTTTGAACTTACAGAAAAATCTGGGAACAATCCCACACATACATCCAGATGTGAGCTACGTATCTGTAAAATTTCTGATAACTAACTCATTTGTCTGCTGCAAAATAATGTATGGATTTATAATAGAAATTGAATGTAGCTCAGTAGGAGTTCAAGTTGCTGAATCTGCTGACCCGTGTTCGAATCTTGCGTGGCACGTGGACCGTAGGTATTATCCACGGTTTATTCGTAGAGTCTCATCTCTCTAACAACGGACGGTTAAAGGAGGGACTTTTCCCCTTTAGTCAACCTTAATAATAGAAATTGGTAACTCCATAAAAGATTAAGAGCTCGTTTAGCTCCCATCATTTCGTTTCATTTGGTAGAAATGAAATGACATTGATCATATCATTTCATTTGGCAATTCCACACAAACGACAGGGTACCAAAATAAATCAAGGTTAGGCATGAAATCAAACCATGGAATTTACAAATGAATTTCATAACCAATTCCGTTGCAGCCAGATAGGTTGATTGTGGGAATTATAAATGAATTACTTGATTCCAGCACCAAATGATGGGAGTCAAACGAGCTCTAATATTTTTTTCATGTAGTTCGCAAATAAAGATGTTTACTTGTGAAAAAATACATCTACGTTGAGATGATGTATATGTGCTTGTGGAATAAACAGTTCTTTTAGAACATTAAGACGCCTGTTCTGAATTTTCTTTTAAAATGGAGCTCTAGTAGACCCGAGCTCTGTTTGTGTTTTTCAAAGGAAGCACGCACCGCTATACACGTGTTAATTGGTGTCGGTGTGCTTCATATTCGTTCCATTGATTTGTACAAACGATTGTGATAACATTGGTGTTTGAATTGTTTGAATTAGCGCAAACAATCATGATCTGCAACGAATCTTTTTTTAGATCCATAGAACTATCATTGCAACTAAATTTTGTCTGGTGTGAACACCTATGGTTCAAAAAAAAACACCTATGTTCGAGCAGACAATAAAAAATCAAGTAAAAAGCAGCACATATCTTTCTTTACTATTTCCCTGCCACCAAAATGCAACTATGCAAGTGTATAATAGTTGTTCTAAGTAGAAAATTTAAGTTTGATCAAATTCATAGTTTGTCAACATTTGCAAACCAAATCAATATCAGTAGATCCATCATGAAATATATTTCTCTAGTGTATTATAGTTGTTGATTTTTTTTCTAGTAAAAAATTTCACGATACTTATAAGAATTTGATTTGAATTAGCTTATGTTTTGGGAGGCGGAGGGTACTAAACTTCCCGTACACAAAATTATTGGAATGCCGTTTGCACGACCTGTCACGACTCATTTGGTGCAAAAGCATCCCCTTTCCTGCCTTTTGCCCGTGCCCCTCTCCGCCGCTGGATCCGAGATCGTGCGGACCACCGCTCGAGCCGGCAGTGTTAGCAGAGGCCGCGAAGACTCCGAGACGCGAACCCACTCTCTCCGACCTGCTCGTCCGCGCGGCGCCGGAACAAACTAGCCGCCGGCCGATCGACCCCGCCGCCACCCCGCCGGCGATCAGGTACCTTTCCTCCCCGTCCTCCCAGTTGTCTATCTGCTTGTGTCTCTATATGTTATGCTCACGTTCAGGGTTCATCTCGGCAGTAGAGGGATCCGCGTGCGACCGGGGCCGATGCGGCCGCAACGCGGCGTGGGCGGGGGCGGCGGCCGGAGGGATCCCGGGCTGATGACGAGGGCTGTGGAAAAGGTCTTCCGCTTCGTCCGCCTCGCCGAATTCGAGATCCTCTCCGTCCTCTTCTTCCTCATCGCCTTCATCCTCTTCAAGGATCTGGTAAGCCCCCGCACCCATCAGTCTTCTCCCACCCTTGAAAATTTTGCATGTAGTACCGGGTCAAATTCTGGCGCTGTGTTTTCATGTAAGAGATCTAGCAGGGTGGTCTATGCCCAGTTGACATCGTTCGCTTGCCTCTGTGACGATTGAATGGTTACAGTGAAAGAATCAATTGAAACCGTAGGGGGTATGGTAGATAGTTCATAGTCTAATGCTAATACTCTCTACACGACTTGGTGGTTTGATGTTGTTGAAGTAATAGAAATAGTATACCGCCATTGCTGTCCACGGCTACTGCAGGAACTATGTAACTAAGACTGTCAACCTGATAATACAACTTGGAGGCAGAGCTTCTCGGTAGAGGCAGCTCAGTAGCAAATCATGCCCGTGTGCGATTTAGTTAACTAGTGTCAACGAGCGCATTTGGTTCATACCACTTGGTATATCTGGTATTCTGAAATTTGCCGTCTTCTTATACTAATAACTTAATGGTTTTTGTTACAGATGTCACGACCAGAGTACAATCAGATCTTTGTCAAGAAGCCTGATCTTGATGACCGCTGGCCTTAAGAGGGTAGAAATTATGAAATGTTCTTGTCATAGTGTAATTGTTTTTTCACTGTATTGCATTAAGTACATTCCATAGATGCTCCCTTAAACTTCCTACTTGTGACTACTCTTTGAAAATGTTTGCTGACATGTTACCGCCTACAATCTTCTGAAAGGTATTGCTCACCGTTCCTTATGTACTTGTTTTGTTATGAGCCTTCATTCTTCTGTTCTGTTCAAGCAAGCAAGCTACCTCACTAGTACGTTAAGTGAGCCTAGTGAAGTTACCAATATTTCTTGTCCATGTCATGTTATTCTCTCCATTTAGTACCCATGAGTTCTGAGCCAAGCTTGGTGTATGGAATGCATATATGCAGTACTTTCTTTGGTCAGTATAGTGTGCCAAACATTAACATTGAGGTTTGGATGACTGGCGTTGACGATATTCTTAAATCTTGTCGATTACTCAAGCCCATCAGGCTTCCTAGGCATTCGGAATCTTCAAAATTTAGATACGATTCAACACAAAATGGTATGTGTTTCCATGCATGATCCTATTTTGGTCCTCATTTGATGATGTACCTGTCTTAAAGTGTTCAAATGGTATTCTTCTTGATCATCATATAACAGTTTAAGTTACTGATAGCTCTACTAGGTTGTGAAGAAATGTTGTGTGTGTCTAGAATCAGATAAATGAGTCTTGTTCTTGATCATGTAACAATTTAAGTTATTGGTAGCTCTAGGTTGTGAAGAAATGTTGTGTGTGTCTAGAATCAGATAAATGAGTGGTGTCTGTCATAATCTCCAATAAACGGATACATGGGACCATGGTTATTATATTTTGCACCACTGGATGTTTATTTTTTTGGTCATATATAAACTGCATTGGGCATCTGCGTGTGCCACCAGTCCTAGCGGTTAGTGTTATCTGAGCTTTGATTTTGCTGATTGCTATACAGAGACCTACGGTGCTCTCCAAGGAAAGAAAACCCAATGCCGCTTAACATGTTTACCGGGACAAATATTGTGCGGCTTGGTGGTGGGTTTTTTTTTCCGATAAAAAGAATATATTAACATCAAGTTATACCAATTGTACCTAGGCTCTGCAGCAAGATAATGTGGACATGATACACGCAGCCAAAGAGAAAGAATAAAAGAAAGTCCCGTCAAAGTGATCGACGACTCACAGCAGCCTTAAACTGCTACAATGCACCGATATACAGACTCACAGTCGTCTGGTATATGGTAAGGACCGTATTTGCATATCTGTGAGACATCATCTGCTCCTAATCCAAGATCATCCCAACTGCATCTCTCAGCGCGATCTCAAACTCGACATGAGCAATTGAGATCATCCAGCCAACCCCCTGCCATATGTGCATGTCGCTACCAGAACCATGGCAATCTTGGTCGGCGTGCTCTCGTGCTAATGAAAAGCGTGTTGCATAGACTTGCAGCCATCGGTGTATATGGCGTCGAGTCTCTAGGGTGTTTCTTAAAATGAACACAATAATTGTTAGAGAAAAATAGTACGTACTATGATTTCAATTTATTGTACACATAAATTCAGATTACCACTAAACAATTCGGACGTGATAAATTGGTTTGACCTTGTGTGACCCTCGAGCAACTTGAGGGGGAGGGGCTAGGGTTCTGCCTAGGCGCTACCACCTCTTCCTCCCTTGTCTTCTCTTCCTCTCTCTTGTGACCTCGCTCCTCGCTCGTAGCCTGGACCGACAAAAACCCATGTGACTGCGGCGGTGGAGGTCAGATAATGGAGGCGTGTGACCCCACTCGGTGTTGAGTGCACCGGCCAACATGGCCCGTCCAGGCTACGAGGATCAGAAGAAGGCGGCGACCCCGAGCTACACGGCTGGCCGGCCGGCCGCAAGGCCAGCGTGAGCAGCAACGAGGCAATGGAAAAGAAGTTAGTCCGCTGTCTCCAATATCAAATTTTGAATATCTGGTCAGTTGGTTCTTAGGTTATCTCCAAAATACTGATTAATTTGCACCTTTGGAACTACCGAGGTTATAATTAGATTATTTTGCACCTTTAGATCTATATAGGAATAATCTAAAAATTAGAAATATGAAAAACTGATCAAGAAATATCCGATTATCCACTTGTAATGTGTAAACAAGAAATTTAAATTAACTTGAATACCTCATGTGTTGCTGATGTTGAGGCAGAGGATGACTCCATTTCAAAGAAACATTAAAACAATGCCGTTGGTCAAATAAACACTATGCAACCAGTTGTTGAACTTGTCATTCATAATATATTCAGTTGCTATATAATCTGAATATACTCAATTGATATGTAATATAATATTATGACATGTACATTAGTTGCATACTAGTTCTATTTTCATAGTGGGTTAGGACCCCCATTTCATAGTTTGGCACACGGCCCGGGATTTTGCCGGCCATAGGTGTCAAACCACGACCATGCTTGTGGCCTTCCGCTAATCCTTTTGCACTCGCTTCTTGCTGGTTGGCCGGTTATATACAAATCGGTCCCTCAAATGTTATAATTATTTACATTTTATTACCACTCTCCCTCCTAAACTACATTGCCTATTAGTTTTCGTCAAAGACAAACTTTATAAAGTTTGACATATGTATGGGGAAAAATATCGACATCCACAATACCATCTCAAGATTTACTTTGGTCGCTGAACCCTAAGTTTGGTATGTACTTTAGACACATACTTTTGGCGTCTCTAATATCGAAGTAGACTACAGTTGGTCACGTCAAAAATATTCTACCCAAAAGAGACCAAACATAGACCGTCATCGCACCAGACGGACTAGCAATGCCACATACGGAAGTGAGGAAATCAACGACCACTTGACCTAGATCTCGGCCAAATGATTGTATTCCTCCCGTCGCCGCCATCGATCGCCGCCGCCGCTTCCTAATAGTTCCCTAAAATGCCCTCACGCGTTGCAACTGCCCCTCCATATTTCCGTATCACTCCTCTCCACCCGATCCTATACACATGGCGTAGTATCCTAAAAAGTCGTGACATGGTCAAGCATGGATTAATTTGGCGTGTCGGCGACGGTCTTAGTATCAACATCTGGAAGGTTCCCTGGGTTCCTAGAGGCATTACTAGAAGACCAAGTACATATCGTGATCGTAAACAATTACTTGAAAGAGTTTGTATTCTCATCTCCCCTGTCACGTGACAAACATAGACCTTGTCAAGCAAACTTTCAATGACAAAGACGCTGAGCAAATCCTCACCATCCTAATCTAAGAAGGTTTTGATGATTTTCCATCCTGGCACCCCGACCCGAAGGGTGTTTTCTCTGTCAAGTCTGCGTACAAGCTCAGGCTAAAGTTGAAGGATGTTGCTGTAGGTGAAACTTTCACATCTTCTGTAGCAAATCCGACCATAAGTGCATCGAACAAATGGCAAATGATCTGGAGCCTGAATACCCCTAGGAAAATAAGTATGGTCCTTTGGCGATTTGGACATAACAACTTACCTGTCAAAATGAATCTGCAGCGAAGAGGATTGGAACTTGATACACTTTGCCCTCTGTGCCACAGACTTGATGAGGATTGCGGCCACATCTTCCTCAAATGCAAATATGCCAAATTAGTGTGGCGCGAAGCAAATCTAGAGCTTGTCCATGAGGAATTGGTACAATGTACAAATGGCTTGCATACTATTGAGGCTTTACTGAAGTTGAATGACAACTCTCGCCTACTCTCTATCACACTTCTCTGGAAGATCTGGAGTGCATGAAATACAACGAATGCTGGAGACAAGCCTCCTGCACCGGCTACTGTAGCCTCAACTGCAATTAAATACACCAATGAATTCACTTCATACCTGCAAAAGAACACTGATGTGTTCGTTGGACCAAACCACCTGTAGACTACCTAAAAATCAACACTGATGGCTCGTTTTGCAGGGAATCTGGCACCGGTGGCTGAGGCTTCTGTATTAGAGACTGCAATAGGGATATTTGCGGTGCAGGTATGGAACAACTTACCCATGTTGCTGATGCTCTTCACACGGAAACAGTTCCTTGCTTGAAGGCCATTGAGTTCGTAGCCGAGGCAGGTATGGGACGAATACTAATTGAAACCGATGCAACCTTGCTAAAATCGGTTCTCCAGTCCAGTGAGTTTCATTCAGCTCACCATAGAGTCCTCTCCAGAGAGGAAAAATTCCTCCTAAGTACCAATTTTATAGATTATAGGGTGTTGCACTGTAAGCGTGAATGTAATACAGTGGCTCATGTCTTAGCTTCTAATGGTGCTAGCTTAGCCTCGGATGGTATTATACTGTGGCATGATCATGTACCAGATAGTGTATCACAAATTGTTGCTAGCGAGTCTGCGGCAACTAATCAATAAAGCCCATGTTTTGATATAAAAAAGAGAGCACCATCGTCGCCTCTCTCTCCCTGTCCTCTCCACCCGACCCAGATCAACCGTCCTATCTTTCCACCGACATGCCACCCTTGCTCCTCGTCGCCAGTAGGGTTTCTCTCCTCCTACTTCAACTCCTGACCAACAATGCCTCGTTGCCCCTCCTCCTGGTTACGGTGCATAGGCCAAAGTTTAGATTTTGATGTGTCGACGTTGGACCTGCGTGTGATGGCGTTGGATCTGCAGGAAGACGCCACATCAGATCTATGAGCGGCATGGGAGCAGCGGGAAGACGACATTGTCGTCGTGGAGGAAGGTGGACAGCTCCGTCTCCTCGCTCTCTTAGCCATCCGTTGACATAGCTAAGATGCTCCCGCTCAAGGACGAGCTTGCAGTTGCTGCTAAACACAGGATTTCTAGTAAACTTGGTCAAATCAAAACCAAACCACATGAGAAAGTAAAATGAGGATGTTGCCATTAGAGCAAGCACAGCGTGAGGAAAATAGTGAGCCTAAGAAATCTTAGGCCCATGCCTAACCGCTGGAGAGGGAGTGGCTAAGGAAAAGATTCTACACACTGAGCCTAGTACTAGACATAAGGTCCAGCTCAATAAAAAATTATATATATCCAACCGTTTGGGATGGCAGTTGGAAGCTGATCATTGTGCATTCAAAATAGCTAGCCGTTACATGTGTCTCACACACGTTCAACTATATATGCACACAGGAGAGCTTCACATCTTACACAAATTCAAATATGGATCCATCGAGGCCACCAAGTTACACGAGCATGCTCACCTCCTCTGTAGGAGACTCTGAGAACCAAAATACCCAATACTACCAGCAGCTTCAAGCTTCCCAGTTTGCCATGAATATCCATGCATCCTCCCAATACCCTTCGAATCAGCATCCTCACCATCCAAGTATTCCCCCTTTGCTCTCACCCAGGGATCCAACAACATCCATACAACTTAGGAAATATGCCATATGGAGGATCTCACCTACAAATGAATATCAGGCCACCCACAAATCTGCTCTATGGAGGAGTTCAAGGTCGCCTTTCATCGTCGCCGGTTGAATCTGCTGCCTTCTTTGGAGCTTACGGAGTCGGAGGATCTCGAGGTGAGGATTCTTCTTCTCCAATGTCAGCTGCACAAAATAGTTATTATCAGAAGGAAGTGGAGGAAAGCAGGGATAGTAGTCCAGATGATGAAGTAAAAAGAAATCGCAATAATTGGTCAAAAGAAGAGAATGATAGATTCGTCAATGCTTGGATTAAACATTCTGTTGATCCAATTCAAGGCAATGGAAAGAAGGGTGACTTTTATTGGAGCCAAGTTGTAGATGAGTACAACAAGAACAGCCCACCAAGTGAAAGAAGATCTACTTTCCAATGCAAGGGCCATTGGAGGAAATGTACCCCATTAGTCACACAGTTTCATGCATGCTACGTAAGGACATCAAATATATATGCTAGTGGCCAATCAGAAGTAGATCTTATGAAAAAAGTGCATGCATTGTACTTAAATCAAGCAAAAGTGAAGAAACCATTTTCTCTGGAATATTGGTGGGAAGTAGTGAGGAAAGAGCCCAAATGGCGCAATACATACCTACAAGAGGATCAGGGTGAGAAGAGACAGAGGTTGGATGCACTAGGAGCTTACAATTCATCCTCAAATCAGGATAGTGAAGAAACAGATTCAGTTTGTGAGAAACGTCCTCAAGGGACAAGAGCTACAAAGGAGGCTGCAAAGGAGACACAAAAAGGCAGAGGAAAAGGAAAAGGCAAAGGAAAAGGAAAAGAAATCCCTCCAAATTGTATGCCATTTTATATATCAGACGAGACTTCAGAAATATTGCGTGAAGGGCAAGATTGCAAAGCTGCTGTGATTGAAAAATGGGCAGAAGCAACAACAGCTAAGGCTATTGCAAATAGGGAAATGGCAGAATCAAGAAAGGAACATGCAAAGGTTGACAAATACAACATGTACATGCAGATGATGAATGTTGATACTTCGCGTTTTAGTGATGTACAACTCCAGCGACACGAGAAGATGATAAAGCAGTTGTGCAATGAATTGAGTTAATGTTTCAAACTGCTATGTATCTGCTAGTAGTCAAACTTCTATGTATCTGTTAGTAGTAAGCATGCTATGTAATAGTACTGAACGTACTATGTATCTTTTATTAATGAAGCCACTACGATGTATATTTTTTAATCATGCTAGTATCTTTTGTCAATAAAAAATACAATGAAATCTGCAATGAACCACAACGATGCATACACATCAGAAAAAAACTAGCTGTTAAAAAGAACATTATAAAAATAAACTAGCCGTTGGGAAAGAACATCAGACAATAAAACTAGCCGTTGGGAAAGAACATCAAACAATGAAACTAGCCATTGGGAAAGAACATCAGACAATGAAACTAGCTGTTGGAACTTGGGTGTATATATATGGGGACTTCCACTCCCATATCATCCAGATCTCCACCTCCTTTCAGTCCCCTCTCATCTAGAGCTCTACTCCCCTGTCATCCACACTTCTACTCCCCTCTCATCCTGACCTCAAATCCCCTTTCCCACAAGAATGCCTAGGAATTCAGATTCTAATTCTGAGAACTCAGAGGAGGGCATTGTTGCTGCATATGTCGATGAGGTTGTCGCAGACTTCATCAATGACCCAGTTGAGGCTGAGATAGAAGCACATATTTATGCTCAAGCTGCGACACAACAAAATGAAGGCAGAGGTCCACCTAAGCAGATGGTGGATAGAAATCGCGAAGGTGGAAATGTTAAGTTGATGGCTGACTACTTCAACGACAACCCAGTATACACGGACAAGCAATTCCGTCAAAGGTATTGTATGAGGAAGCATGTATTTCTGCGTATTTTAGAAACCCTTAGTGAGTGGTCACCTTATTTTCGCCAGAGGTATGATGCCTTTGGCAAGCCTGGTCATTCACCACATCAAAAATGCACAACTGCCATGCGCATGCTAGCCTATGGCTGCCCTGCTGATAGTCTAGATGAAAATCTAAGAATGGGTGCAAGTACAACCATTGAATGCTTGACCATGTTTGCAAAAGGTGTGAGAAAGAATTTTGGTAGTGTATATCTAAGAAGGCCTAATAGTGAAGACACTCAGCGGTTACTTCATATAGGAGAGGCTCGAGGTTTCCCTGGCATGTTAGGAAGTCTGGATTGTATGCATTGGGAATGGGATAAATGCCCAACTGCTTGGCAAGAACAATTTAATCGTGGTGATATTGGAGCTTCCACTATTATGCTTGAAGCGGTTGCCTCACATGATCTTTGGATTTGGCATGCATTTTTTGGAGTGGCGGGATCTAATAATGACATTAATGTGTTAAACCAATCAACTTTGTTCACACAATTACTTCAAGGGAGAGCTCCAGAGGTACAATTTACAGTAAGAGGAAATGTTTACAACAAGGGCTACTATCTTGCAGATGGTATTTATCCAGAGTGGGCTACATTAATGAAGACCACCCCCTGCCCCAAAATGACAAAGATAAGCTATATGCACGGTATCAAGAAGGAGCAAGAAAAGACGTAGAAAGGGCTTTTGGAGTTATGCAACGCAGATTTGACATCATACGTTGCCCAGCCCGGTTGTGGGATAGAGCTACACTAGCAGATATCATGTATGCATGCATCATACTCCACAACATGATAGTTAAAGATGAAAGAGATAACTATCGTGTTAGGTATGACATTGATTATCATCAAGGCGACAATGAAGTACCACTGGTAGGATACAATCATGGACCAATTCCAGAATTTTCAACGATACTTCAAACAGACACTAAAATTCGTGATAGAACAATGCATCGTCGACTGAAGGATGACCTGGTTCAGCACATATGGGGAAAATTTGGAGATGATAATGCTTAGAATTTATTTATCTTCTGAAATATGTTGTACTATTTTAATTTTGTATGCATTATGTTGTAATTTTTGTGTTCAGTCTATGTGAGCATCTCAAATTCATATACTTCTATTAGAACACTTGCAACCTACTGTAGTTTATTTAACAAAATATGTCAAGCTATCTTTAATACAGCAAGATCTTTAATTGAATAACCAACAAGCTAACATATTGCAGCAACACCCAGCATGCTGACTAATTTAAGCAGTAATAATTCAGACAACCTAGCTTACCATAGAAGCACGCGAGCTGACTCATACTTGAATATGCTGCTACACGGTTCCTCCCCAAGATCAAAGCAACATCTGTATCCACTCCATGACAGCAGCGTACAAATACACTCCTTGCCGTCCGGCCGGAGCGGCAATATCCCATCTAGCACGACGCCGTGACGCTCCTTCCTATCCCGTCAAGGGGAGACAGCAGCATCCCCGGCCGCTCCTTCTCCCCTGTCCACCGTTGGCACACCCTCCTTCTCCCCTTTCCGTCGCCGCCGGCCCGACGCCCCATCTTCCCCCCATACAACCATTCGCCCCTGCTCCTCTCTGGTCCATCAACTGCGCCGTAGCTTCTCCCCTTCCCGCCGCCGCAGTCGGATATGGAACGGGAGTGGGATTGGAAGGAACCAGTTTGTAGGGATTTGGGGATGGCTTCGTTCGCGGGAGAAGGAGGACGAGTTCGGTGGGGAAAGTGGATCGGACTGGGTCCCACTGGTTGGGCCTAAACGATGGAGCTCTTTTATTCTTTTAGACACGGGTCCACCTTTTCCCTTAGACACAACGACACGCTGTGCTTGCTCTTAGAGACCTCAGTCCCATTCTTTTGTGCGTAGCGATTTAAAAAAAGAGAGGTCCAACTGGATTATAAACTACATGTTTTTCCTTAAGCGAGATCAACGGAATTTTTTCAGCGTTTTTCCTATGCTCAATTCCTTTGAACCAAACAAACTAGGGGCATTTTTTTTCATACAGTGGTTGTCTAAATTGTAGGATTGAGTCCCATAAGAATTTTTTCTAGGAAATCCTTTGCACTACATTTTCTAGGATATCTAATCCACCACTTAAATCTCATCGTTGGAATTCTTTACTACTTATCATAATACAATCAAACAAATGGTAACACAAGGAGTGTAGCAGGGAAGAGTCTACGGCATAAGAGCATCTCACTCGTCTACCCAGGAGGCCAATCTGGACGCCGAATTTCGGTCCGGATACCAAAAATTGGCTCAGTCACGTACCTAAGGACCTGTTTTTGTCCGGATTTCGGCGTGTTTCTGTCTGGCCTACCCAGGCCGAACCCAGGATCCTGGGTACGCCCTGGAAACGCCGGCTCAGCGAATTCGGCGAGTGAACCCGCCTAGTCAGCATATATTCGCCCTTATTCATCCAAAGTTCGCCCAAAGTTTTCCCATATTCGCCCAAAGTTCGCCCATATTCGCCTATATTCGCCCATATAGACCATATTCGTCCAAAGTTTGTCCATGTAGACCATATTCGCCCAAAGTTCGCTCAAAATTCGGACATATTCGCCCAAAGTTCGTCTGTATCGTCCAAATTTCGCCCAAAGTTGTTCATATAGACAGATTCGTCCAAAGTTCGCCCAAAATTCGGACATATTCGCCCAAAGTTTGTCCGTATCGACCATATTCACTCAAATTTCGCCCATATAGACCAGATTCGTCCAAAGTTCGCCTAAAATTCAGGCATATTTGCTCAAAGTTCGTCAGTATCGCCCATATTCGCCCAAAGTTTGCCCATAGTTCATCCATATCGTCCATATTCGCCTAAAGTCCGTCTATATCGACCATATTCGCCCAAGTTTGTCTATATTCGCCCAAAACCGCTTATATTCGTTCAAAGTTTGTCCAAAGTTTGATAAAATTTGTTAAATTTTAGCCAAACGCGGAAAATCGCCTGGATACGCAAGTAGAAAACTGGAAGTACCCATGCCGAAATCAAGCTCCATCCGGCCAATAAAAATCCGGATTTCAGCTAGATTCGCCTAACAAGTGGAGATGCTCTGAGAACACACTAGTGTGTATTTAGTAGTAAGAATCGCTTCACGGAACAGCACTGGAAAACGTAGACTCACCTGGCTGCATATCTGAGCAGGAATTGACTGCACGCGCGCAGTCCGAGTGTGATGCACACACGAGTCAAAGCAACCTTCCGTTGACGGTGCACTCGGTTTCAGGCCAAACTCGCACCACGAGCGCGGTTCACGAGCGCGGACGCGTCAACGTACTAGCTCGTGAGGCAATCGACCAACGGAAGCGAGGAAGGACGTACGGATAAAATCCAAAGAATTGGGCGTCAGAGTGCGCTCTGGGGAGTCGGGCAAAGTTTGGTTGAATCCAACCCGACGCAACCGAGCGAGCGACGGTGACAACCGTGCGACGAGGAGAAAACAAATCAAAACATACTAGGCGTCACCAGCGCCAACGGTACGACCTTGGTTTGCCTGCAAGTCATCCTTTTGCAGGTGCCGCGAACACGCCGCCCATACGTCAGTCAGCGCACCAAAAATATACTCAATAAGTATACATCTAGCTTTTGTCTAAATCAAACATAAACAAATTTGACTAATTTAATAGAAAAATATAGAAACATATATTACATTAAATTGACATACGAACGAAAAATATACTCCGCTGGAGGAACGAAGCTGGACCCGGGCTGGGGAACGTGCTGCGAATTCGACGGGAATTCACGCGTTTCATTTCATACGACGCCCGCCGCGGAAAGAGGGGCCGGCGTCTCGCGTGCGTGACCACGACGGGCGGGCGGTGGGTGACGGAGTGGGCAAATCGGCACGGCGCGTTGGCAACACGGCAGAGCCAGAGCGTGGGGCGGGGGAAGCAGAGCAGTAGCACACGGGACACACCGGGCGAGCTTGGTTCCGTCAGTGGCCGTCGGTCCACTCCAGGCCAGCCGCCAGCCAAGCCAGCACACGGGCCTGTTTTTAACTCGCCCGTCCCACCCCACGCCGCACGCGGGCTGCTCCCACCCCGAGACCGAGATCCCGCGGCCTACTTTGCCGACGCCCCTCCCCCGGTTCCCCCTCCCCTCGCGCAACTGATCCCCCTCCCGGCCGATCCGATGGCTGGGCGCGCCTTCACCCTGCTCCTCCTCGCCCTAGCCATCGCCGTCTCCGCCCCTCTCGTCGCCTCCGCCGCCGGGGACCAGGTCAGCGCTCCTCCCTCCTCGGCTCTCACCCCCTGTTTGCTAGCCCGTCGACTTCCCCTGTAACTCTGCCTTTTCTTTTACCCTCCGTCTCTCCAGGGCGCGGGCGATGGCGCCGCCGGCAACGCAACCGTCCGCCTCGACCGCCGCACCAAGGTGAGCTCACACGCCAAGACATCCCCCTCCTCTCTTTTCCGCCCCTGGGGGGATTGGGTCGTTGCTGCCCCCTCACACCAAGGCACCCCCCGCCTGTCCTGCTGCATGGCAGATGTTCGTCCACACGGCTCGGGACGCCAACGACGGCGCCGCGTGGGCCGAGCAGGAGACGGAGCTGGGCCTCTTCGACGCCTTCTTCGCCAGCCTCTCCATGATTCTCGTCAGCGAGGTCGGCGAGCTCGCTCACAACTCCCGGATCCAGATACTCCTACTCCATCTTTGCTGCTGCTTGTGCACGCCTAGACACTGTTCTGTGTGCTTATTGTGCCTTGCTGGCTGTAGATTGGCGACGAGACGTTCATCATCGCGGCTCTCATGGCGATGCGGCACCCCAAGTCCATTGTGCTCTCCGGCGCGCTGTCCGCGCTCGTCGTTATGACGGTACTTGAGACTGCAACTTCTGCACTACTTGCTTTGGCACTTTAGTCTTCACTACTTACTTCTGCTGTGGCTTTGCTGTTTCAGGTACTGTCGACCGGGCTTGGCAGGATTGTTCCCAACTTGATATCCAGGAAGCACACTAACAGCGCAGCAACTGGTAAGACTGATCTGATTGTTAGCTTACTGTCCATTGGTTGCTCAAGCTGGTCTGAGGTTGTGGGAGTAGCAGATTTTTGAAGTGTTTGGTGCAGCATAACCATAGCTGTTCCAAAAGCATGTATAAAATGTTATAATCAACATTGTGGAATAATGATCCTTGAGAGTACCGGAAACACACATTAGATGGTCAGCATTATCAGAAAATTTTGGTGGTTCAGTTTGACATATTATCACATTTGAGATCAGGGGCTACAACCCTTCAGAATTATTTGTGTCTAGAAATACAAGCTGTGCAAATTTTCGCAACGCCGAAACTATAGTCATATGTGCCTTTACACAGTCCGTGTGTTGAGTTATTTCTCCGTGAATCCAAGAGAGCCTCTATATTAAGATACATATAAATTACATAAGAAACAAACCTCTGATTCTTTCTATCTTGATCGCAAATAGTCCGTACATGTACAAACATTTGGTAGATCATACCATCATATTTGTCGAAAGAACGCTTGTGACCCTGCTTTTATTGATATGTAAGAGTTCAGACTACAAGAGGTATATACAAGTAGTATAATGGAATTACCAGTCTATGTTACAAAACAGAGCAAAGCAGCACACAGGAAACCATGAGTCACCACTCCCAAGGTCCACTCATTCAAAACCACAGAAGAGGATTCCCCTAACAATTCACCTTGGGAGTGGTGACTCCTGGTTTAAGGAAACCATTGACCAAACTCTTTGCCTTTTCATTTAACACTTAGTGTAAAACTAGTGGAACACCTTGAAGTTTAAGGAGATTCGATGACAGCAGTTTTACACGAGTTGAGCAGGCCGCGATTTGAAAATTCGTACTAGTGAGTTTCCATCGGTCTTGTAATGCCAATATATTGTTGCTTACACATATATATACTTTTAATCTTAAGCAGGTATTGTGTGAAATATGTATATTTTGTCTATTTTATCTCACTCACACACAATTAGTTCACCTGTTTGTCTAATACCTGACATCCTACATTTGTCTTTGTGCTTCAGTCCTTTATGCCTTCTTTGGGCTACGATTGCTTTACATTGCGTGGAGGTCAGATTCCACGGCATCACAGGAAATAGAAGAAGTATGTGCCTTTTCATACACTATTTTTTTACCTCTACAACTGTTAAGTTAGCTTAGTTTTGTTTGTTTACCACGTGAAATGGAAATCATATGGGATCCTTTTAGAATGCGATTCAATTTCTCGAAATAGTGAATTAGACTGATGAAGAATAAACACCAATTCATGTAGATATACCCTTCCTTTTGTGCCAATAGCGGCTTTAGTATCATTTGGATATGCATACTATGTATTGCTGTCTGCTCTAACGGTCTAATAATTTTAACTGCTTGATATACAGGTACAGGAAAAGCTGGAAGCAGGTCAAGGAAAATCAACATTTAGACGCATCTTCTCAAGGTTCTGTACTCCTATTTTCTTGGAGGTACATCTCCCATCCTATTCTCCCTAATAACCGTGTGTTCTGACTTCTGGCTTGAGATGGAATTATAGGATTGAGAAACTTTATCAGTTGCATTTTGAACCTTGCAAAGTATATTTCTGATCACTCCAATAGTTAATATACAATGTTTAATAAAATATACCTTCAGTGACGCTGCAATAGCATGAGTGCAATTGCCTATGAACGGCTTGGATGTATGACTTCTTTTTTATGATCCAGTCATTTGTGTTGACCTTCCTGGCTGAGTGGGGTGACCGAAGTCAGATAGCCACGATCGCGGTATGGCTTATTTCCCTTTCGAAACCAACTTCCCAAACCTTTCCGTGCCCATTCATATCCATTTTAACTTGTTGCATGTTTCAAAATGCAGCTGGCTACGCACAAGAATGCTGTGGGTGTTGCCGTAGGAGCAACGTTGGGGCACACCATCTGCACGTCGTTCGCAGTGGTGGGTGGCAGCATGCTGGCGTCGAGGATATCTCAGGGCACAGTAGCCACCATTGGAGGCCTCCTCTTCCTTGGCTTCTCTGTATCATCATACTTCTACCCGCCATTGTAACCACACCCTTAAGCTTCCTGCTGCAGTTCTTTCGTTTGTTGAAGATCACACTCCCTAACCCCCTGTCTCCTCGTCCTATTTACCAGCATATGATGCTTGGCATACAGATTTTTTGTTGTACCACTATACACTGATGTATATGTGGAGTAGGGATATGATCCTGCTAATATATATATATATATATATATATATATATATATAAGCAATGGGTATCCCGAGTCCTGGCTGCATTTTCAACCTTAAGTCAGCTTTTCTTCAATTGCAATCTGTATATAACTGGCTGTTCACCACTGCAGAACATCGGTGTTACATCTAAACTAAACTCTTAACCAACTAAGTAGCAGTAATGGCCGGCCGGCGATCTAGTAGTTAAACCACCAGCGCCACCGTCCGATGATCTTGCCGACGTACTGGTGGTCATGTTTCCTGTAGTGGCACGTGGATGGGAAGATGCCGAGGATGTGATCGCAGTCTCTGAGCAGCAGGTCCCCGACGAGCTTCTTCTCCCGCTTCTGCCCCGGCGCCTTCTTGGTGGCGTGCCTCCCGGTGACGAGGAACATCTGGCCGTCCTGGAACAGGTAGCGGCAGCCTCCGGCGTCGACGCGGCAGAAGGGCGCGTAGGGGGCGCTGCTGTCGAAGACGACCACGTCCTGGAGGAAGTTGCCCATGTACCCCCACTTGCAGAGGATGGAGTAGTGGTCGGTCTGCGGCGGCTGGAAGTAGGCGTGCTGCGGCTTGTACGGGTCCAGGATGAAGTAGTGGAAGTACTCCCAGTTGCCCGAGAAGGCGGCGCGGCAGCTCAGGATCATCTGCCCGCCGGTCATGGTGCTCAGCAGCCCCACCGTGTGGTTCTGCTCCGGCTTGGTCACCGCCACCTTGCGCTCCTGCGCGTGCGGGGACAGCATGCCCACGAAGATCACGATGGACGGGAGGGCCACGAACACGAACGGGATGGAGATGATGGTCAGCCGCCGGAGCAGGTCCTTCTTCTTGTCCTCCATCAATCAATCTCCTATACCTAACTAATTAATTTAGGTTCCTTCTCCTCCTCCTCCCCTTCTCTTGGTTAGTAGTTCCTCCTCTGGGAGAATGTGTGGTTGACGAGGCGCTGCAGAATATAGGAACCGCCCTGCACAAGAACGTGCGAACGTGATATATTTGTCGATGTTTGTAGAGCGGTGTTCATATTTAGGAGAAGAGGGGAAATCTATTATTAGGCCATGTGTGCTCGACAAAAAAAATAATGTTGGCCTAAACGAACATCATCGCATGATGATGGGATCCTAATTCAAAGAACCAAACAATAACAAGTTTAATCGATGACCAAAACGCAGCCGTAAACTGCACACGCTAGTCTTCCGAAATGGTTCGTGATTGTTGAAAGATAGCTGGCGACAACATCGATCGATTACATCTCTCAGCTAAGAAAAAGATTTCATCTTCCAAAGTTGCATGCATGGCGATGGAGACATGACGATGTATGCAAACACGCAATTGATGAAAACTGATGCAAGAATAGACGCGTACCTGCAAATTGGTTTTGGCCGGAATGGAACACGCACGCCTGGGGGCTCCTCGTGGTTTGTATGGCCTTGCGGCGGAGGACGGAGACAGGCTGGGCTCGCCGGCTGGGAGGATGAAATGGGGAATGGAGGCGAACCGGGAAGGAGATCTTTGCTGGCGTTGTTTTGAGGGAGAGGACAGAGGAGGGAATGGCTGCTTATGGAAGCGTGCATTGCATGGAAGAGAAAATGGTGGTTAGGTTCAGGCTGTTTGGCACTTTGGTTGTTCTCTTTCTCTGAATCCAACAATGCATTGTACTACTCCCTATTCGCACTGTGTCCTCGTCCTCCATATTTAACTTTGACCAAACATTTATCCAATATTACATGAAAGTTATAAAATTACACCATGAAAAACCTCTTTTCGAGCATGAATTCAGTAATATAATTTTTTTTGGCACGAAAAACACATGCATTATTTGTCAAAACCGATGGTCAAAGTTGAAACTTTGATAAAATGGGATAGATGGTGTTTTGGCTTGACATTTGAGCTATCACGGGATGAAAACCCTTCTCCTTCATGCTACATGATCAAGATGCATTATTGAAAGAAAATATCGATGTTCTTTTGGGTTTTGCAGTTTAGGCGACCTGCTCTCCTTTGGCCACGACGAGCATGGGGCGACGATGCCTCTGCTGCCTTTGGAACTCCTTTTGCAAATTCCATCCTTAGATTTAGAGGGGTGGAGGGTGTCAAATGTCAACATTGAGCTTCTATGGTGGGATATTAGGTTAGGCACATTGGTTGCGTGGGGACGAGAGGAGGTAGCAAATGCCTACCATGAATGACGGGGCATGGGAATGTAGTAGTGATTCCAGGGTGTCGAATGTGCGGAAAGTTTAGTAGAGCGGGGTAGAGGAGTATGTGGGGGAAGATAGTGAGGGTTAATGTTCGGTGTGGTAACCGCATTACTAAAGTTGCATCAACAATACATCAAGAACCATATACAAACTAAGGACCACACACCCTACATTAGTTCATCCTTACATGATGGAATTCATGCAATTCCCAAACCACCCATATGCAATTCCCAAAACATGGTAGCGGATGATGGCATGGCGTCGAATTATGGTGAAGAAATCCCCCTCTCAAACATGGAGAGGAGAATCTTGTCTCGAAATGTAGGTCAGTGGCATTCCGGTCTCTGAAAATTTCACTGAATTTGACAAAGGATTTTTGGGGGATATAAATGGTGGACCGAAGGACAATGGCGACGAATCACGGTGGATCCCATGCCCTTGTTGGTGTGCCCCACCTGCTAATTGCGGAAGAGGAGGGGGAGTCATGGATCCACTATTGGGTCCTACCAAGCACCCTTTGGCAAGCAGTTACATCTTAAATGGAACTCCCCTTTGTATCTTCATTTTATTTTGATAATGGTTTATTGCATAAAAATATAAGGGATAATACTTCGCTGAAAACAATAATAGTTTTGACATTTTTAATCCAAGTTATCAAGGTTCTGATATAAAACAGGTGACCAGGGAAATAGATACACTTTTCGTATCGGACGATGCTTGATGCGATGATTCATGTTCCTCCACCTCTCCATTGGGGCAATAGACAGAAGGGAGGATCCATCGGCCACGAGTCTTAGCCGCGTGAGAAATGAATGCGGTGGAGATGGGTTTGTGGAGGGGCGTGGCAGCTTAGAGAGAAATATATTGAATTTTTTAAGGGGACATACTGGATTTTTTAAGAGAACATACTGAATTTAGTGGTAGATTGTTTTGAGTGGACTAGAATTAGCAAGGTGTCAAGTGCTAAAGTTTGAATTGAACTAAAAATTGGAAAATAAATTAAAAGTGGAATTTTGATAGGATCCTACTTGCATTCCTGAAAAATAGGGCGGTATGTGCTCCAAAATGAGACATTGGCTCGCAGGCCTGGGCCGCTGGCACCCCTACCGGTAGGGCCCTAGATTGTCTCAAAATCTAGAGGTTTCCAAGCGCGATCAAACCAGCCCGCCGCCTCCGTCCAAACCCCACGCCCACGGTAAAGTAGCATCCAACATTGCCAAACACAGCCCAAACCCGCTCGCCGCCTCCTCCGTCCTCGACCAGCGAAACCACCACCTCCTCCACACCCCTCTCAACCTCGTCGCCTGCGCCTGCGCCGCTGCTGCTCGGCTCTCACCCCGAGCCCTCTTCCTCGCCGTCTCCTGGTAAGCCTCGTCCCCTTCCCCACGCGAGGCAAGAGCGGCGGCGGCGGCGGATCGAGAGGAATGGAGTGGAGAGTGGGGGATGACGAGTGTATGCGGACGAGTGGGGGGCCCACGTACGGTAGGAATACCCTTGCCTCCAGCTCCACCCCGCCGGCTACGCTACTCTGACTCTCTCAGGCTTGCTTCCCCTCGACCGCCGACCGGCTCCGCTGCGCTCGCATTGACCGTTGTTTCGCCGGCTCAGCTGCTCAGACCTGCAGCGGCGCGGCCACTTCAACTCGCCGGCGTTGGACGGGCGGATTTGCTGGCGTTGGCCATCCTCGCTCATCGCCGGCTGAAACGTTCATCTTGGACGGAATTAATCTCGGGCCCTTGCCGTCGCCGGCGGTCCACTTCAACTCGCACACCGAATCAAGTTAATCCAGGTTTGCCCCCACCCCTATTCAAGTTCTGATGTACTCTTTTGCCAATTTGTCCTCACATTTTCTCACGGTTTTCCTGTTGATTGTTTGTGTCCTACCTCTGGTCGGTATATTGATTTTGTTATAGCATGTATCTTGCAATTTCCATAACGAGTGTTTATGTCCTGTCGCTGGCCTGTACACTGATTTATTTAAAGATTATTTCATATGGTACAGATGGGTCTCTGAATTAATGAGTAGACTGTTTATATATTCTTGCGTTAGAGGCGCTGTATCAGTTATAGATAACTTCCAGTGACAAAAATAGATTTCTGCTGGATGCAGAATTCAGAAATACACATGTTGTATTGACAGTCTTGGGTTACCCTCATGCATTGCATTTTATCCAAGCTCGCTAATCTAGCACACGATGGTGGTACTTTTCAATGTTTAATTTTCTAAATCAGATATTCAGTTGTGTTACATTTGCGAGCACCGGGAGGAAGTGGTACAAACTGAAACTCGGTCTCCATAGTAAGGATATATTTTCATGGCCCTTTCATGTAACATTATTCTGTTTTTCTTTCATTTCTTTTGCACACAATTTCTTCAGCGATCCTTTTGTCATATGTCATGGCTGATTGTTTGAGAGAAATTATCGAGCTTTTGCAGATTTTCTCATGGAAGCGGCCACTGTCGCTTCCTCCGGCACCGGGCTGCGCTGCTCGCTTAACCCTGTCCCGATACAGCAGAGGCGAAGCGCGCGGGTGGGCTTCATGACCGAGCGGCAGCCCTGTGCCGTCACTTGTAGGCGGTTGCTGCTCCGTCTGAACGCTCGCCCATACAGGGCGGCATCCGCATCGGCGGCGTTGGATAGCGGAGCTGGGAACTCCGGTGTCAGTAGGAAGAGGCTCACGGTGTTCGTGTCCGGCGGTGGCTCGAATTTCCGGTCGATCCACGAGGCGGCGCTGGGTGGAGAGGTGAATGGGGATGTGGTTGCGCTCGTCACGGATAAGCCAGGTGAGGATGATTGGTATGCTTCCTGCAGCCCTTTGGACTGTGAGGTGAAAGTGCTGTGCTGTGATTGGTGTTCTCATGCCGTGAAATGGAATTTTACAGGCTGTGGTGGCGCGGAGTATGCAAGGTGCAATGGTATACCCGTCGTCGTGTTCCCGAAGTCGAAATCAGCGCCAGAGGGGGTGTCAACGGATGAACTTCTGAATGTTCTGAGGTTGGTTCTGTTGATCTCATCTAATGGCTGCGACTTGTCCTATAATTTTCGTTGTGCGAGAGGAAGGTCATCATTTGACCTCTTCATGCTTCCACTTATAGTCTGATGGTAAAATGCATACATAGAACTTCTGATTGAGAATGGGATTTCTATGCCTCACATGTTTATCCATCATGATCTGAAGCTGCCAGTGAAAACAAGTTGGTAAATTGCGTACAACCTTGCAGCTGCAATATGTTACTGTTTTCTAGATACATGAACTTGTGTTCACAAGTTCTGCTTTAGTGTGACGGCTCTGACCAATATCCACTGTATACAAGTTCATTACATAGTCGGTTCCTTTCAAATGCACCCATGGGCTTCAGTTTATCCTTCAAGTGTGAAGATTGTATTTCATGAAACATTCAGGATATCTTAGCTCATGGTTGTTCCTATTGTGAAACAGGGATCTGAAGGTAGACTTTGTTCTACTTGCCGGTTACTTGAAGCTCATACCTGGTGAGCTAGTTCAGGCATATCCCAGATCCATGCTGAATATACATCCTTCACTCCTCCCGGCATTTGGTGGGATCGGTTATTATGGTTCGAGAGTGCATAAAGCAGTTATTGCATCTGGAGCCAGGTATTTTATATTTTGTCTAGCACCTCCCAATATCTTGCATTCCCATCTGTACTTGGTACACTAGATGATCCGGTGCGCCGCTGGCGCGAAGGCCGAAAGCAATACATTATTTTAGCCATAAGTTTTATCTTCATTATTCAGTTGTGTGATGACGCGAACGGCAAGACACAATTCAAACCATAAGTTTTATTCATGTCGATGTCCATTAGTGAAACTGATTGATCTTATAAGACATTAACATGTAGACCACAAGCACAATGGTTTTATATGTTAGGAAAACCAGAATTAACTTCCCTTGATGCTGGAAAACCAGTCTATTCAAATATCGTTAGTT
Organism: Avena sativa; assembly: GCA_916181665.1. Taxonomy (NCBI): domain Eukaryota; kingdom Viridiplantae; phylum Streptophyta; class Magnoliopsida; order Poales; family Poaceae; genus Avena; species Avena sativa. Next base: position 140,793,101 of record OV702285.1, on the reverse strand, counting down.
TGTTCAGAAGGAGCAATGTAACGCAATATTTAAGGTGTGTAGCATAAATGTACTCATAATGAGATCGAATGTTGTATCTATAGATTCAATATTCCGTTTAGAGTGGGTTTATAAGTCTTATTGATTTTTGTGTCCAACTGTACTTTTTTCTTCCAACTTTGCCCCTAAATTTAACATACCACTGGATTAGTATTCGAAAAGAGTTTTTACATGGTTAAAGTTTGGCTCAAAATTCAAAGAGGTTATAAACCCAAATTTGTAGGAGTAAGCTGTATCTATTCTTCCAACGACAGGAAATACAATTATAATAATTTACCATCAACGGTAAACAGATGCTTAGTCTGTCTGAGTGTTCATATATCATTCCAACAACAACTAAGAGGATGCATATTTTGTACAAATTACAATCAAATTTCTGAATCTGAAACTGCACGCAACTTTTATATTTGCTTCTGTCGTAATGATTGCAACTCAGCCAACTCTGTATAGAAATATTCTTCTGGTTCGGTGCAAGTATTATCTAATCTTGGAGTAACCGAAGGACCAAAAATAAAATAATTCACCGTGAATGGTAAACACACGCTTAGTCACATCAACTTTCAGTAATTGTGATTGCAATACAGATTACACATATTAGGATTGTTCAGTGCTTACTAACCCAGACCAAAAACATGAGGTGGCAAAAGGCATATATAGGAAGTTCAGTAAACAATATCAAGTATGTAAAAAATCACACGTAAACTATAGAAAGTAAGGCCATCCGGTAAAGTTGCACCAATGATTCCACAAAGAGAATTACAATACCGAGAGATTTTGAACCTAGTTAAAGCCCTCTTGATAAGCCCCCTGTTCAGAGAATGCGGGTGCAGAGATGGCATTTTGAACCTAGTTAAAGCCCTCATTGCCTCGCAGAACAGTTTAGCCCAAGAATAAGCAAAGAAGATGTGGAAAAGGGTTTCCTCTTCAAAGCCACATACCTCACAAGTATCGATCCTTCCTACATGGGGACAAAATTGTTGATAATTCTCCACCAGAAGCACTTGACCTTTGGGGTAACTTTCAGCTTCCATATTTTCTTCCATACAGGGTGGCCCCTACCATCAGAGGACGATGCTCTAGCCATAGGCAGATGGGAGCAAAGAAGTCTGAATTTGCTCTCACTGCTTCCTGGTTCCAGGGTTTGGTTTTGAATAAGATCACATACCTGAAGCACCTGAGAATGGGGAGGTCTGCCAGTAGGACGGTGGTCAGCGCTATTTGGGATCCAAGGATGATTCCAGGCGTCAATTGTAGTACCACAACCAACTCTCTTGATAAGCCCCCTGTTCAAAGCCTACCTGCTGCTAAGGATGGTCTTCCAGGCGTCAGAGGAGTTCCTCCTGTTTGCAGACAGAGTTGGGTTAGTATCCCCCCTTCAAAACTCTAGCTCATAAGGATTGTGGATTTGTGAGCAGCCGCCAGCCCTGATCCCCGAGCATGGCCAGGTTAAAATTGTGCATCTCACGGAAACCCATACCGCCATGAGACTTTGGCTCAGCTAGGTCGTTCCAGCTTTGCCAACGCGTATTCCTCTTCTCGGCTGTGCCTCCCAACCAGTACCAAAAAATGCAGCCGGTGATCTTTTTTGGTCGTCTTTTTGGATAGTCTGAAATAGCTCATCGAGTAAGTCGAGATTGCGTGAGCAACATACTTTATAAGAACGTCCCTCCCACAGCACCCACCAAGAGTCCTATCACACCAGCCGCCCACCTGAAATGTTCAAAAGTTTCATCATTTGATCTCCCCAAGGCAGTGGGAAGACCCAGGTACTTTTCACCCAAAGCTTCAGTAAGAATACCAGATCCCTGTTGTACCTCAGTGTCACGGTTTTGACTGAAAAAGACTACAGAATTTGCAAAGTTGACAAGATGCGCAAACCCAGTCTTATAATCATCAAGGATTTCTTTTGACGACCTGCCCCTCTGGAGTTGGCCTGAGTGAACAGCAAACAATTGTCAGCGAATAACAGATGTGACACCCATGGGGCGTGGGTCCCAACACGGATGCCATAGCTGAGGAATAGAGGCCGCGGCGACTTCAACATGGCACAACAGCCCTTAGCACAAAGAAGAAAGGCGGATATAGGACCCCCTTGCCTGATCCCCCGCGTCAGCTGAAAGTAGTCAGAGTGTTGTACATTTATTCTAATGGAGAAAGGGACAGACTGGACACATTTCATGGTTAGAACCGCTCCTGAAAGCCCAGCTTCAGCATGACTTTCTCAAGATAATATCACCACCCAACTCTGGTAGGCCTTGGCTATGTCCAGCTTGAGGGCACAGGCACCCTGTGCCCCTTTCTTCTCAAGTTGATTTGTTTGATGATGGCATTGGTTGCTACACTAATAACTGTGTTATCTTCCATTATGAAATTAGTTATTTTATTATATTTTCCAACCATGCAGATACTCAGGACCAACTGTGCACTTTGTGGATGAGCAGTTCGACACGGGAAGAACTTTGGCCCAAAGAGTTGTGCCTGTTTTAGCCAATGATACACCAGAGCAATTGGCTGCAAGGGTTCTTCACGAGGTGTGTTTTATGTGCATCCGATGTTCCCCTGTATATGCACAATACATTATTATGCTTACTTAATACTACCTCTGACCCATAGTAAGTGTGGCAGTTTTGAACTACCCAGTTCCGACATTTATTATTGATCGGAGGTAGTATTACTTAAGTGCTAGTCTACTATTGGCTTGAGGTATTATTTCTGTTGATTTGTTAATTTTAATCCAACATTCCAGGAGCACCAAGTTTATGTTGAGGCAGTTGCTGCCTTATGTGAGGACTGAATCGTGTGGCGGGAAGATGGTGTCCCACTTATCAAAAGTCGGACAAACCCCAATGTGTATACCTGATTCATGATAGATCTCTAGAACACTACTGAAGCTTGTAGAACCGTACCCCTGCCAATTTTCCCCGGGGCATGGAGTTAATTCATACTGTTAGTCTGATTGAGTGAAAGAACATGTCTGATAAACATGATCTGTTATCTGTATTTTATTCTGCCCATTGTGTTGCTTGGTTTTGGATAATAATCTTTGCCTCGAACAAAGTTTCCAGCGATTATTCCACTACTAACCTTCAAAACAGCATATGCACATATCTTATTTGTTGTAAAGATGCCAGTACCAGTGCTGTTATTCTTTGCGGTGTTGATTCGTTTTTTGCCACACTTTGGCATTCCAGTTTGTGCGAGAGAGATATAAGAGGGGATGGTGGAAATGGTAGCCATTCCTAGAGAGCCCTCTCGGACAGCAAGGCCCTGCCTGCGTCTTCCTCCATTTTGATTTCAGTTACTCCTTTAAGCATTGAGTTTAAGGTTGTCTGATGATTCTTGAAGCAACTACCGTCTGCTGCTTCTGTGTCATCTCCCTCCTCAATTTGTTTTCTATGTTGAGGAAGATGGGCGGGTAGCTAATCGTGCAATGCAAGCCGTGTTTTCTTTTCAGTCGCATTTTGTGGTCGTCGATGCCTAATATAGTCTATGTACCACAGAAAGTTCAGTTTCATTATCTGAAGAATACAAAAACACGTCTAGTATTATGGTTTGTTCGCTGACAGAACTGTTCTGTTTACATCTGATTTTCCAAGTATGTGGAACAAGGTGTGAAACAGCTGCAGTTGCCAAAAGGTCTACATGTGATAATTTTATTTTCCGAGCGTTAACATGATAGCTGTAGCGACCCTGCACATCACTTCCTTTTGTGCAATGTCGCAGCAGCAGCTGAGTTGATCCAGAAAATAATGATATGTGGTCAGTGTCAGCCCCAGTTCTGTAAGGAGTACTTACAATTCTAATTGTGCACTGTGGTGATTTGGATGGAGAAGATCTTCGTCACAATTATAATTGTGCAAGAAAGAGATACAGCCAAAAAATGCCGAAACCCAGTGAAAAATTACAAGATTACATGCACAGTCAATGATCACATGCTACTTATTCCGTAAATTTTTTATATGACTTGCTGCAAATTTGAACTAAATACTGGACTTCACTTGACACTTTGAACTAGATACCGGACTTCACTTCACCAATGGCACGTTCTCGCGCTTGCTGTTGGAGTGCCTGTACTACAGATAGATCAACGCAAGGTTAGGGCAACGAATTTGAGGCGAATTGGGGCAATTTGAGGCGCCAAATTATCCCAGTTTCTGAATTAGGGATGTCTGATGCATCTTCAATTCCCTATACACGTGTTCCGATGGACAGATGTCAATAAGTATTCAGTTGTAACTTGTAAGTTCAGTTGGTATAGATTTGGTGAAGACCCTATGGGGAGGTATTGATGGAGCAACACTAGAAGATTTTTTTGTGTGTGTGAGGGAAACACTAGTGGAAATTCTACCCATTTGGTTGCTTGCATAATCGATGAAGACTCCAATTCCTATTGTCTTGCTTCTGATTATATCTCAGAAGTTGAGTAGTATTACTCCGATACTCTAATTAGCACTATCACTGTGGGTTTTGAAGCTGGATTGGTCATTTGGGTACAGGATGACTCCTTGCTGTTCATAGGATGGGCATTGAGCTTATTTCTATGGCTAATTTTCATGCCTCCTATTAATTGATAACCTGATTGATGGACTCCGTGCTGTTCATAGGAGTACTAGCATGATTACCATATTATTTTACCAAATACATTAAAACTGACATCATAAGGTGCTTTTCTTGTCAGGAACAAAATGGATGAGAAAAGAATAGCTCGAATGTCGGTCACCTGGAGAGGCAGGCAACTTGATGTTGACCCAAGCTGTACGGTGAAAGAATTTGGGCAGCTGCTTCAGGATTTGACTAATGTTAAACCAGAGACCTTGAAGCTCATAGTTCCGCAATATGAAAATAAAGGTTCCAAGCTGATCATGCCATTCTTGGATACCCATTCAAGCTTAACACTGAAAGAAGCTGCTATCGATCAGGTAAGATGCAGCACATGCACTGCACATACTGATCAAGAATACAACATGGTGTTAGGTAGTTGAAAACACAATGGCGAATAATATCAGTGCTATGCACCTTTTTCTTTCATGCAACAGGCTAAGCCTATTAGAATGATGGGAGTCTTTGACAATGAAATTTAGGAAGTATCAGACAATGGCAGAAGACCAGATCAGCGGATAATTGGATTTGATGAAGAAGAACGGCGGCTGAGGCACCGATCATCAGGCAGGCCCCAGTTTTCACTAAAACTTCACAGGGGCAATACATCTTCTGTGATTTTCGAGCACTTCACTTGCCCGGGATTGAGGTTAGTCAAATTCTACTAGCATAAATGCTTTTCATTTACAAGAAACAGACACCTTGAATAACAATCACGACACCAGTTTGCTCCTTTTGGACCCTGTAGATCAATCAGTGCAAAAGCCCCTCAATGTTGACGACTGAACCTGATCCTGACGATCAGGCTGCTGATTTAAACAGCAACGAGCTGCAAAGGATAGAAGAGCCAGTGGCAGCTCTCTGTTCGCACCTCCAGAAGGCTATTGAAATGCTTGGGTCGCAGGCAACACCTTCAGAGGCAGCTTCTGTACTTCAGACACTCTTCAAAATTATAGAATGTGATAGAGAACCCAAATGACAGCCGATATAAGAGATTGCGTAAGGTATGCTTTGGTATGTTTTCTCTATGTTTTGGTATGTTTTTTTTTATTTACTGAAAAAAATATTTACTAATCATCATCCTTTTCCAAACTTGTAGTCTAATCCTCATTTCCAAAGAAGTGTGGCGAGTTACAAAGGTACATCTCCTACCTCTGCAAACTGCCACCTCAGTCTTCATAATCTAGTGTATGCCAATAACTGTCTTCTCTCCTTTTCCCAGCTGCGATGGAGGTGCTTGAGTTGATCGGCTTCTGCGAGGATGTCGTTTCGGATGAGATTGGTCGTGCAGAGACATACCTGGTATTGAAAAGGAATGATCCTGGACTGCTGTGGATTGTGAAGTCCTCACTTGAAATATCAATGGGATGAGAAACTTCCTCATATGTACTGTATGACTGTATATCATATAAGTTCATTCCCTTTAGTGAGTATTTGCTGCGGAGCTGGTTTAGTATGCTCTCTCCGAAAAGAAGTACTGTATACCCAAGTTGTACATGAAAATGAGAAGATAGACACTTTTTTGGTGTCTGTCAGCTTCCCAATTGGTATAGGAGTATCAAATATATGTGAATACAGATAGACTCCACATGTTCTCTGCTAGATTGCTAGAAATTTATTATTGATGCTCACCGTTTTTTGAACATCACATATTCCTCTTATCCCAGTTCAGATAAATAAATCATTATATAGTATGTTTCTTTAGAGGAATCATGTTTTTTAGGGTCTTCTATCCCTGGCAAATGTGAAAAAGGAAAAAAAAATATCATATCCTGGTTTAGTATGCTCCTTTTCCCAGCTGCTATGGAGGTGCTTGAGTTGATCGGCTTCTGCGAGGATGTCGTTTCGGATGAGCTTGGTCGTGCAGAGACATACCTGGTATTGAAAAGGAATGATCCTGGACTGCTGTGGATTGTGAAGTCCTCACTTGAAGTATCAATGGGATGAGAAACTTCCTCCTATGTACTGTATGACTGTATATCATGAAAGTTCATTCCCTTTAGTGAGTATTTGCTGCGGAGCTGGTTTAGTATGCTCTCTCCAAAAAGAAGTACTGTATACCCAAGTTGTACATGAAAATGAGAAGATAGACACTTTTTTGGTGTCTGTCAGCTTCCCAATTGGTATAGGAGTATCAAATATATGTGAATACAGATAGGCTCCACATGTTCTCTGCTAGATTGCTAGAAATTTATTATTGATGCTCACCGTTTTTGAGCATCACATATTCCTCTTATCCCAGTTCAGATAAATAAATCATTATATAGTATGTTTTTTTAGAGGAATCATGTTTTTTAGGGTCTTCTATCCCTGGCAAATGTGAAAAAGGAAAAAAAATATCATATCCTGTTTGGAATCCTCGGGTCTTGGGCAATGAACATGCTGGGCTTATTGTACTCCACCCGGGCCAAGCCTTTATCCGTTTGCCATGGAGTCCACCAGAACTGGTGGCCACGCCGCACATAGCACATAGATCTGTGCTAAAAAAATGAGCAGATTCTCCCGCTCCCTCGACGGCAGCCGCCAGTGCTAGGGTTCGTCGTTGCCATTCGACCCGTGAGCATCTCTCCAGTCTTGTAGCTGATTTCCAGTCCGCATCCCGCTCCCCTAGTTCATCCCATTTGTGTGCTGCAGAAGAGGCAGTGGAATCTCCTGATGGAGGCGGCCGCTGTTGCTTCCACCGGCACCAGGCTGCGCTGGTGTGACACTCCCGAGATCAGGGCTAGATAAATCCTATACCTTCGTCTTAAATAAGTCTAATATAGATCTCAAGGATATCTAGTAAGAGAATCGATAACACAGCAGTGACCCTACGACACAAAAATTATATTAGCAAGCTCATAACTAAGCAAAGAACCAAATATTACAAGCAGAGGTCACTGACCATAAGCATCAAACAACGGAAGGTAAATTATGCTCTTAAGTATAGCAAACTTAACAAATTCCCTAAGAGGCCTGAAGCATAGCGATTACGTCTCAACCCATAGATTCCGGGCTGCCGGCCGGGAACCCCAAGCTACTTGTCGGTGTCGATGTCATACGGAACTCATATTCAGGGAATACTTACTATGCTATAAAGATATCAACAAAGCAAGGGTGAGTGCATGATGTACTCAGCAAGACTTATGGCTGGTGGAGCTATTTTGCATAAAGCTGTTTTTTTAATAACATGAGAGAGAGAAGAATCTCGTCTAATCAGATTATTTTAAAAGGAGATAAGAGAGCGATATCTCTAAAGTATTGATCATCATCTTTTGATATCCACCAAGTAGTCATTATCTGAACCTTAACTAGGATCACCTCCTCATACCCCTGAGGAAGCATCTTTAAGCACACATTGATCTACAAAGTTTTACGATTAGGTTATAGTTCTATATGATCTTAGAATCTGGTCACCAAGCATTCATAACCGTGAACACGACTTTTCAAAAAGATTTAACCCTTCAGGAGTGTACAACTTTACCCACACGTACCAACCTTCTCTTAAGGCCAGAATCATTACCCCTCTTTCTTGGAAGGCCGACAGAGGGTGGTTGGCCACGACCTTTACCTTGCTTTCACCGAGACCATGAGTCACGCCCTAAGGATGGTTCTGCCATAACGGGTCAAATACCGAAGCCGGTCCCTAGAGATGTGAGGTGAGGTTGGTTCCACTAGGGGCTCCATCGACCCCAAGCAACCCCGACCATGCTTACCTACCTGTTATGATGCACATTCACTCGCCAAATCTTTCAAAACATTTTCAATGCATATGTCGAATGGAACACCTGAACTATGTGACTCATAGAATCTACTAGTCAAGTTAGTCAATCGAGAGGTTTCCAAGCCCCGTGTGGCTATACGCTCGTCTCGGCTCCAAAGGAAAGAACTCGTTTCCTAGTGGTGGCGAGCATGGGACTACAAAAACTACATCCCACTGTGGACTTCCATACAAGACTTAGCATGTTTAATCTCACATCACCTCTGATCTCATCTCATCATGTTCTCCTGTCATACTAGATTCTCTGCATCTGATACATCATCTGGATGAACCAGCAGTAACAACTATGTATGGCTAAGCAGGACACAGATATAAGCTCTAGCAATGCACACAAGCCAAACCTAGTTATTCTAGGAGCAGTGGATCAGGTAATATAAGCTCAGAGGGAGTAATGCAATAGATATGATACTTTATCTATCGATAAAATACCATAGTAGAATCGTATGCATCATGGCAAGATTTGAAATACTTTTGAAATCATAGGATTATATCATGGTGGGGCTATGCTTGCCTTTGCCTGTTGATAACTAGAAAGCAGAGCTTCAGATGTATGGTACTTGACTTGGTTACAATTGGTCAAGTATTGTTCGTCGATCTTCGATGGTGTCGATCTCGGTCTTCGATCTCGATATCGTATTCTACTGAGAAGAACCAAACACCGAAAAAAGGGAAACAATCAACACATAGCATCGATGCAATGCTCAAGCAAGGTTGATGATATGACAAGTTAAATAACATTGAAATGAAACCCTAAAACATGCTTGATGATTTAAACGGGGTTCCGAGGAATATAAACCATAATTCGGAGAAACCCCGGATGCATATGAGAGGGGTCATTTTGTTCATATAATTAAACTTGTCATTGAAGTTGTTTAACAATGCATGATTATATCTTTAAAACATAGATCTTGTTTTTGATCATTTTGATATATTATTCATATTTTTCTGAGTTAATATGAATTAGTTATGATTTTCCCATTTTAAATCCATTTTAAATCTTTTTAAAAACAATTAAACATTTTTGGAATATTTACAAATTATTTTCCATCTGGCCCCACGTGTTATATGTTTATTTATTTCAGAAAACATTTGTCAAAATGTTAAAAACCTAACAACCTCGGCCCACAGGGATATTATTATTTTCTAGAAAAGAAATACAAAAGCATTAAATAAAAGAAAAGGCTTTACTACATCGTCACGACGTCATGCTGACGTCAGCGGATGAGGGTTCCTGAGATCGTTGATCGATCCGTCGATCGGGAGCTTGCGGGTATGTGCTCGTTAGAGAGAGGGGATTGAGGCGAGTCAGACAATGGTGGCGCCACCCAAAAATGGTCACCAGAACAGGATCATGGCGGCGACCGGCGGCGGCGGCAGTAGTTGCACGGTGTGGGCTCAAACCAGGAAAAGGAGAAAGGAATAGAGGGGCTCTAGGAGAAGAAGAATCTCACCATGATGCTCAGGAAGCGGTCGGAGAGGCGAGGCGCGGCCAGAATCGGCAATTAAAGACGGCGAGCGACAACCAGAGTTGGGGAAGATGACGATAGTGCGCCCGATTACGGCCGAGTAGTGGCAATTCCTCTTGTGGAGAGGATCTACGCGATGGGGCAGTTCCAACGGCGGCCTCTGCTAAATGTGGGATGGATAGGGATGGCGGGGAAGGTGAAGTCCGACGAGCTAGGGTTTCAGCTAGGAGGGGAAAACAGGGAAGAAGGAAGCTAGGGTTCGTCCAGCGGCTCAAGGGGGTACTTGTAGATGCTGCAGATGATGGTAGGGAGAATCATAGCGCGTGCGGGCATCACAGCAACGTCGTGCAGCTGTTGTAGCGCCAACGATCAGCTTCCCATCGACGTACTTCTGGCCGGAGAAAGAAGGGAAAATGAACGTGAAGGGACCGAGCCGGCGCTAGGCCGCGCTTGGGCCATGGGTGGGCTATAGAGAAAGTTGAGAGGGAGAGGAAAGAAGCTAGGCTGTGGCCTCAGAGGTTCTGGCTCCATTTGTTTTATAGAAAAGTTTTTTTATTTTTCTGTTTTCACTTTCTCTCTTGTATTTGAAATTCACTTATTGTTTTGAATCGTTTGAAAATACCAGAGGGCTTTGTAAAATATATGAAATACTTTTGGGGCCCTTATAATCCATTTGGGCTCCAATAATTTTGTAGTTTTCAAAATACATAAACCATTTGAAAGGGTTTGCAAATGGGAAGGGGAAGTTAAGGTTTAGGGTTTTACATAATTTTTCTTTAGCCAAGATGATGATGCTCATGCAATGCATATACCAACCCTAATATAAGATTAACTAAACCTGGGGTGTTATAGCTCTATCCCCCTTACGAGAATCTCGACCTGATATTCCTAAGGTAGGATGAAGAAGGAAAACAAGGTTACTCTAAATATAATATGGAAATACACCTAAAACATAGCGAGTATTTCATGGTCAACTCATGAGAGCAGTGTTCAGAAACAATCCTGAGATGACGAACATGAAACACGTCAAGGTAACGGAGGAAACAAGAGGATAAGGTTTATAGTTGCTAGATAGATGGTATTCATAAGGATTGAGACCATGGAGCTTAAAGAAGAGTTTAAACTTCTAATAAGGAAGGATTCCAGCAGAAAAAACATGACCACAGACTTCGATATGAAACCTCTACTTAACAGCTTAAGTAGAGATTTCAGGTTGCAGAGATATGTATAAACAAAACCAAGCTGTTGAACTACCTTTGAAATAGAAGGGTCACTCTTTCATTCAATAGAAAACCAAGACAGAAATGTTGTTTTGGTGGAGAGGACTCATAAGAGTCACAAGAAACATGTAACAAGAGAGACTTCTGATCACCAAAATCATAGTCACTGTTATAACATGGTTGATAAAACGAAGGAAACTCTTTATTCATCCAGGTCTATCACGATCATGATATCACCATTCTTAGTTCTATGTGCATTGTCCCAAAACTTATTGATTGATGCATATTTTTGATATTGCTTGTTCTTAAACTATTTGTATCTAGTCACTCTTATGAACTTTGAAGGTGTCCTATGCATTTATTTTCTACTCCATGAGGGACAAGCTGAATGCCACTATGCTATGTTTTCTATATGTGAAACAAAAAAACGTCTTTCAATGCATTGTTATTCATGATCTTTGCTTGTAACCTTTCATGTTGCATGCATAGTTACTTTGTGTTACTGTTAGAACTCCATCTTTCATGCTCATGTTTAGAGTTCTTTGGTCCCAGCTTTCAATGCTTGCAAATGGTTTGATCTTGATTTTGATGGTGCATGTCACCTAAAAAATTATTCTTTTTATCACTTACCTACTCGAGGACGAGAAGGAGTTAAGCTTGGGGATGCTTGATACGTCGGAAACGTATCTATAATTTTTGATGTTCCATGCTTGTTTAGTATCTATTTTGCTTTGCTTTGTCTACACTTTAAGGTGTTTTATATGTTTTTTAAGATACTAACCTATTAACAAGATGTCACAGTGTCAGTTGCCTGTTTTCTTCTGTTTTTGGTTCCATAAGAGGCAAAAAATCAATATTCTCGGAATTGGACGGGACAAAAGCCAAATTCAATATTTTACCATAGGGAACACGAAGCTAGAGTACTGATATGTCGGAAACACATCTATAATTTTTGATGTTCCATGCTTGTTTAGTATCTACTTTGCTTTGCTTTGTCCACACTTTGAGGTGCTTTTTATATGTTTTCTGGTACTAACCTATTAACAAATTTCCACAGTGCTAGTTGCCTGTTTTTTGCTGTTTTTGGTTCTAGAAAAGCTAGTAAGGAAATATTCTCGGAATTGGACGGGACAAAACCCAAAGTCAATATTTCACCAAGGAGAACACTGAGTCTAGAGGAGAGACGGAGGGGCACCACAGGGCGGCTGCACCCCCAGGCGTGGGCCCACCCTGGGTCACGCCTGGGCAGGGTGTGGGCCCCCTGGCCGCCTCCCAGCCTTGCCTCTTCGCCTATAAGAATCCCCCGATGCCTAAACCCTAAGGAACCGATCAATATTCCACGAAACCGTATGTAGACGCCGCCACCATCGTCCCTGGATCGAGGGGATCTGAAGCTCTTCCCGGCACCCTACCAAAGGGGAGATCATCCCGAAGGCCTATCATGCCAGCCTCCGGTATGAAGCGTGAGTAGTTCCACCTTGGACTACGGGTCCATGTAGTAGATAGATGGTTGTATCTCCTCCTTTGTGCTTTCATGTCTAGATCTTGTGAGCTCCGTTCATGATCAAGATCTCATCTATTTGTAATCATGCATGTTGTGTTTGCGGGGATCCGATGGATATTGAGATTACTATGTCAGATTGATTAATGGTTTTGTCTTATTGGTTCTATCATGTCTATGTTGTTTGTGATCTTGCATGCTCTCTATTGTTAGTAGCTATCTTGGCTGAGTAGTTTCTAGTGACTCCAAGAGAGGGTATTTATGCTCAATAGTGGGTTCATGCCTCTATTTAATCAAGGGAAGTGACAGAAATCTCTAAGGTTGTAGATGTGATGTTGCCACTAGGGGGAAAACAACGGTCTCTTGTTTATGGAAAAGTGGATTGTTTACCTTACACACTTTGCTTAAAGCAGTTGTCTGTTGCTTGCAACTTAATACTGGAGGGGGTTCGGATGATAACCCAAAGGTGGTTTTCTAGTCATAGATGCAGTTGGATGGCGGTATATGTATCTTGTTATATTGCCCAATCGAATCTCATAGGATATTTATGGCTAGTATTGCATTGTTGTGCCTTGCTCAGTCCTGTCAATTGCCCTGTTGTAATTTGTTTACCCAGCATGACATGTTTTTTATCTAAGGAGAACACCTCTAGTGAACTATGGACCCCGGTCCAATCTTTACCAGTGATACATCTTCCACTATTACTGTTTACTTGCTGCAAACCCCTTTCACCTTCCACACCATATAGTTAATCCTTTGTTATAGCAACCGGTGAGATTGACAACCTCACTATTAGTTGGGGCAAAGTCTTGAGTTTGTGTTGTGCAGGTTTCCACGTTGCTTGCAACACCTTTGAGACATTTCCTTCCTCCTACTGGTTCGATAACCTCGGTTTATTACTGAGGAAAGACTTGCTGCTGTGCTGCATCATACCTTGCTCTTGGGGTTTCTCGACGAAGCGCTACACGTTGACAGAGCGCCATCAAGTATGAGACGGAGAAGAGCCACCAGGGGGCCACACCCTGGCCACGTGGCCAGGCTGGGCCCGCGCCTAGGGGTACAACCACCCTGGGTGCCCCTGCCTCACCTCTCCGCCTATAAAGAGCCCCTGATACCAAAACCCTAAGTACCCAATCAATCTTCCACGAAACAGTCCGTAGCCGATGCCACCATTGTCCCTAGATCGGGGGATCTAAAGTTCTTCCCTGCACCCTGCCGGAGGGGAGATCATCCCAAAGGCCTTCTTCATCATCATGCCAGCCTCCGGTATGAAGCATGAGTAGTTCCACCTTGGACTATGGGCCCATGTAGTAGCTAGATGGTTGTATCTCCTCCTTTGTGCTACCATGTTTAGATCTTGTGAGCTCTGTTCATGATCAAGTGAAGGGAATATGCCCGAGAGGCAATAATAAAGTGGTTATTATCGTATTCCTTATTTATGATAAATGTTTATTTTTCATGCTATTATTGTATTAATACAGAAATGTTAATACATGTGTGTTTAATGAACAAAAAGAAAGTTCCTAGTTATGCCTCTCTTATAAACTAGCTCGTTTATAACAAGATGATCAAAGGTTTCCTGATCATGGACATTGGATGTTGTGAATAACGAGGTCAGAACATTGTTGGAATGATGTGATGAACATTCATCCGAAGTATAGCATTACGGTCAAGGTCATTGTGTTTATATTGCTATAACATCATACGAAGTAATCTTAGTCCTTAGACCATGAGATCATGTCAATCACTAACACCGGAAGAGTATCTTGATAACATCAAACGTCACACTGTAACAGGGTGACTATAAAGATGGGTTCAGTGCTACGAAGGTGTTATGTTGAGGATCATGGATCAAGAGTGGAATTTGTCCATCCCGATGACGGATAGATATACTCTGGGCCCTCTCGGTGATATCACATTAGTTAGCTTGCAAGCAAGTGATTTTATCACTAGAATGTTATATCACAGGAACAAGAAAAGAGTACATGTCAGTAATGAGATCAAACTAGGTATGAAGATACCGATGATCGAATTTCAGACATGTAATATACTGTGAGACAAAGGGATTGAGTTACATGCGTATAAGATTCACACGATCACAGAAGTCATCGTTGAATGTGTGGGAGTCAGTACGGATCTCCAGGTCCCGCTGCTGATTATTGATCGGAGAGGAATCTCGATCATGTCTACATTATTCGCGAACTGTAGGGTGACACACTTAAGGTATACCGACACCATTCGGAGCAAATGATATGCCAGAGAAAGAAAAAGGAAAGCGCAGGAATTTATTTCACTAGACACCAAAATCGTTTCGGTTGAAATTGCTGAAACTGGTTTTGCATGTGAAATTGAAATGTTATAAGGGGTTTTATGTGAATGTTTGTTAATTAGAGTAATTAAAAAAATTCTGAATAAATAAATAAAAGAGTTTTATTTAAATGAGAGCTTGCATTAAATTTGGTGGAAATTTAATGCATGTGAGTGGATTTTTGAGTGGAGGCATGTTTATGTGAGTGGAGGCTTTTCTTTTTGAGTGGGAGCTCCACCCACATGAATGTGGAAAAGGTGGGGGCAGCCACCATGGGATGGGCGCCATGCCCCTTGGGGTGCCCCCTCTCCCTATAAAAGGCCTTCCTCTCCTCCACTCCCACACCTCCTTGTGAAGGATCTCTCTCCCCCCTTTAGAATTTCCCCATGGTCTCGGATCAGCGAGATACATGTTTCCGGTGGCTTTTTCTGGAAGGATTTGTTGCTTCTGCTGCTTTGCTGGAGCGAGGGCGAAAGTTTGTCGGGGTACCCAGACGTGTGTGCGATCACGGATGCACCACTGCTTTGCGGTGCTAGACTTGATGGTGCTGGACCGGCTGGACCAGATGGACTTCATCACGATCTTGAGATCGGCAAGCGTTCGTCTACATCATCCACGAGTACAACCTTGTTAACGCTATTCGGTCTTTGAGGGTATGTATTCTATGGATGTATATCCACCCGTTGATTGTATCTAGTAGATAGATCTTGGTACTTATTTGTTCCCATCATAGGATTTTTTTGTTTTCTATGTTGTGAACCCTACAGTGGTATCAGAGCCGGATATATGCGTAGATGCTTTGCACGGGTAGTACACATATGAGTATGTGGGCGCTAATGGTCATGTTATTGCTTCTTCCTTGTACTTTGGGTATTGGTGGCATAGTGGGATGAAGCGTTCCGGACAAACTTTACATGTCCTCGCACATGAGACCTGTTCCACGCTTGACATGCAACTAGTTTTGCATAAGTGGCTAGCGGGTGTCTATATCTCCTACTATAGTCAATATCTGATTT
This sequence comes from Avena sativa, assembly GCA_916181665.1. Lineage (NCBI taxonomy): Eukaryota > Viridiplantae > Streptophyta > Magnoliopsida > Poales > Poaceae > Avena > Avena sativa. The sequence goes on along the minus strand of OV702285.1, from coordinate 140,777,192 downwards.
ACAACAAGTTGTCAATAATTTGATTATCATCGTTGTGGTTCCATGTTTGTAGGTAAGAACAGATCTATCTTCGAAATCCCTAAGCCACGTAAACTTGCAATGGATAAATTAGAAGCGTCTAGTTTAGATTATTGCTGGGCTAGTGTCATGATATGGTGATGTTGTAAGTAAAAGTATAAGTCAATACTCTTACAACACACATAACGTGTAAGTTCCATAGACCTTGGCCTTACACATAGAGGAATGATGAAGATCATACCATGATGCACATGATGGAGATCAAGTGCAAGAACCATACCATTTCACTTTTCACATAAGATGTTTTGTTGCATCTTATATTGCTAGTTTGGCATTTTATTAGCATAATAAGATGATCCCTCATTTAGATATCAAGATAAAAATATGTTCTTCCTTAAGTATGCACCGACAATGTTTTATCGCTTTAAGACATCACGTGATGATCGGGTGTACTTGAATCCACGAGCATATCTCGGGTGTAAGACAGTTTTACACACGTGAATACTAAGGTTCTTACTTGGCGAGCCTAGCATGTATAGACATGGCCTCGGAACACGGACCGAAAGGTTAAGCATGAGTCATATGTTTTGATATGATGGCCATATGGATGATCGCCTTTGAAGCTACACCGACTCACGTGATGATCATACTTGGTGTAGTGGATTTGGTTCATGTAATCACCAAAAGACACGAGGGATGTCATTTTTGAGTGGGAGTTTATTTCTAATTTGGATTAGTAGAACTCAATTTATCATAAATTAAATCAAAGTGAATTTGCATAATTTGTTGTAGTCATTGGCATTCGTTCATCACCATATGCTTAGTTGTAATTGAGATAATAGAACTAAAGAATTATGGATATTTACTTTACAAACTGGTATCGTATTGTGTTGAGTGTCAATCTAAAGTTTAAAGTCCTATTGCAAACTTTCAGTAAACTCTGTTTACTCAGTGAAATTTAATAATTAGTATTAAATCGAGAGTGACAATTCCAGTGTTAGTATCTAAAGTATCATGTTTGCCTCCATGATTGTTGATTTAAATATCGAGATTATCTAGGAGCTGAAAGGATTGTTTCAGAAACCATCATGTGTGGCAGATATAACGATATCTAAAACAATGTTTTGGTTGCAATATGATAGAGTATAATATATGTTCTCATATTGGATGAGAATTTGCAAAGGTTGGAGATGCTAGACATCCTAATCATCCAAAAGGGTTCCGGAAAGTAATGTTATACTCACGATTCGCCTTTATAAGCTACATTAGCTTGATCATGAAAGTCGTCATGATAAGGATGAATAGAATATGTATGTAAAGTGCTTACTACACTAAAAGATTACTAAAGAATGGATTTTGAAAGAACGCCGATCATTTGATGATGGTGATCTACTTCAAAGTGCAAGTCCAAAGGTATTAGTATTTGAAAATACACGTTTTGGACTATGTGTCATGTATATGGCGCCACTTTTGATGTTGATAGGTTATTTTAAAAGGAAAGGAAATGTTGAAGAGAATCTATAAAATATATTTGGCAGAAAAGAAAAGACTGGAAATATCCAGTTTAGGTATATAGATGATATATATGTTATGGTTGTATTCTTTGCTTGTTAAACAATGTGGTTCTTGAGTATAGAATACCGAATTGGTTGGTATGAAATTTCATACAGAACGATACAATTTATGAACCACAATGGCCTAAGTAACTAGCAAGAGAATATGCGATGATGTTCATCGAAAACAAACAAACCATTGTTTGTATTTCTCGTTGACATCAATGCTTGCCTTCAAGATTTGTTTCAATAATAGTTATTTAAATCAGGTATTATGAGAACAAAGATTGTTCAAATAATTACCGTATTCCATATAAGATGGATGATTTACAAATATAGTTAGAGAAATCACATCCATAAAACTAATGCTAAAATGTCACAAGACAAATGATTGAAAGATCACTTACAAAGTGACACCATAGTTTAAATTATATTGGAAAGAAAACATGAAGAAACTCCATTTTCATGGATTTTTGGAGTCTTTGATTTTATCAAATGACGTTTGTGAGGCTTTCCTCGGGATAATTAAAACTTCGTTCAAAAGGCCAAAGAAGAACGATCGACTAAATTATTGGAATTTATACATATCGATGTATGTAGTCCATTATGTGTACTCGTAAGCGATGGATTTCAACTTCATATGCTTTCTCCGGAAATTTGAGTGAATATTCACTTAATGGGAAAGACGTATGAAATATTTGAAAACGTTCAAAGACTTTCAAGATGAAGTGGAAAATCATTGTAACAAGAAAATAAATAATTTATGATTTTATCATAAAGGGATTTATTTGAGTTGCAAGTTTAGCAAAACACCTAGATTTCCATCTCCCGAAACACCATAGGAATATGGAGTTTTTGAGATTTGTAATGAAACCTTGTTTGACATGGTTGGATCAAAGGTGTTATTTATAAAACTGCCATTATGTTTTAAAAGATTAAGAGCTTTAGAGACTACCACTTTTACACTGAAAAGAGCTCCATCTTTATCCGTTGAAATGACACCATATAAGTTATGGTTTGGGGTAAAACCCAAGTTGTCTTTTCTTAAATTTTGGTATGATAAGCATAATTAAGATGTTTACAACCAAAGTCGGATGAGCATGTCTTTGTAGGTTATTTCGAGTAACACACTTGGGTATTCCTCCATAACACCAAGGACAAAAGGGTTTGTCGCTTGAAACGTGAAGTTTCTTGAAAAAGAAATTTTTCGCAAAAGTTAAGTGAGAGAACAATAGAACTTTGATAAGGTTAACGAACCTTAGCTATATGTGATGAGCTGCGTAGCACCGGAAAATGTTCCGAAGGCAGCCACAATGCTCATGGCTCACTGCAGTCATGGAGGTCTAAGTTCCTATTGAACCAAGTAGGTCGGATAAACAATCAAATGCTAAGATTTGAGAGTAAATCATTGTTGTTTGACAATGATGAACCGACTACATGTAAAGAAGCGATGATGATCCCTGACTCTGTCGAATGGCTTGAAGCCATAAAATCCGTGATAGTTCCATACACGAGAAATCAAGTTTTTTGAACTTGGAAGACCCTCCGAAAAGGTGTAAAAACCTATCGATCGTATTTGGATCTATAAAGAAACAGACATGGATGTTTCACATCTATGAAATAGTCGACATGTCATAAATTATTTTACGACAATGTTCAAGGAGTTGACTATGATAAGATTTGATCTTTCATAAGCGATATTTAGTCTGGACGGATTAAAGTAGCAACCACTACATATAATTTGGTATATGGTAGATGAATAAACAAAACAAAGTTCTTCTAAAAGAATGGTTACCTAGGACGTGTGCATGACACGACCAAATGTTTTTGTTAATTCAAAGGATGCTAAAAAGGGCATGCAAACTTCAATGATTGAAGTAAGCATCACGGAGTTGGAATCTTCACCGTGATGAAACTGTTAAAGGATTTTTCATCAGGAGACGATGAAGATGCTTGCATTTGCAAGAAATTAAGTGGGAGCGCTGAGACATACTCTAATACATTATGTGGAGGACATCTTATTGATTGGAAATGATGTATCTTTTATTGACAAAGGTTAAGAATTTCATTTTGATGAAAGACTTAGGCAAAACCCGAATATTTAGCATGAATGTATACATGGATAGACAGTGACACTAATATGGTCGTGCCAAACATACATATATGAGATATTGAAGGGGTTCAATATAGAAACGATGATAAAAGGATCTTATCGCATGGAAAATAATTGAATCAAGATTCAAGTATATCGACACTTGATAAGTGAAACAAGATTCAAGTGCTTTGACACTTGATGAGTGAAATCACAAGAATGTTTTGATCAATCATACCATGATATGTACACATCCAGATATGTCCTATGCTCTAAGTGTTATGAGCATATACTAGAATGAATCATAAAATGATTATTGGACGATAGTAAGGATATTCTTATAATCTTTTGGAAGAGTTAAGAATATATTCCATTTTTATAAGAGATAAATAGTTCATTGAAAAATTATACTAGTTTTGTCACAAGATATAAATTAAGTTTATCTCAATTTAAACTATGGGTGGCATAATGAAATGGAAAGAAAGTTCCCATGATGGATTTGGATGAATTCCAAAGTTAAGACATTGTGACGGATACTACAACAAAAGGCTAAGTATATGACTGCCACAGTAGCAGCAAAGGAGGGAATTTGTGTCAAGTAGTTTGTTATCAACGGTCTAACACTAAAGATATATTGTACGACAATAGTATCGACATGATTTAACCCCAAGGAACTAAAGGTCTCAGCAAAAGACTAAATTTATACAATGCCATCTCATTGGAGAATGACTGATGCGTGAAGACACAAAGACATGAAAATACACACGGACCTAAAGCATCAGATCCATAGATTATGTTAACCACTTGAAATGCGTATATCGAACACCATAAAGCCATAAGTGTTCAATACGCAAAGTTTCTAAACTAGATTATTGTCTCTAGTGCAAGTGGGAGACTGAAGGGAATATTCCAAAGAGGCAATAATAAAATGGTTATTATCGTATTCCTTATTTATGATAAATGTTTATTTTGCATGCTATAATTGTATTAATACGGTAACATTAATACATGTGTGTTTAATGAACAAAAAGAAAGTTCCTAGTTATGCCTCTCTTATAAACTAGCTCGTTTATAACAAGATGATCAAAGGTTTCCTGATCATGGACATTGGATGTTGTGAATAACGAGGTCACAACATTGTTGGAATGATGTGATGAACATTCATCCGAAGTATAGCATTACGGTCAAGGTCATTGTGTTTATATTGCTATAACATCATACGAAGTAATCTTAGTCCTTAGACCATGAGATCATGTCAATCACTAACACCGGAAGAGTATCTTGATAACATCAAACGTCACACTGTAACAGGGTGACTATAAAGATGGGTTCAGTGCTACGAAGGTGTTATGTTGAGGATCATGGATCAAGAGTGGAATTTGTCCATCCCGATGACGGATAGATATACTCTGGGCCCTCTCGGTGATATCACATTAGTTAGTTTGCAAGCAAGTGATTTGATCACTAGAATGCTATATCACGGGAACGAGAAAAGAGTACATGTCGGTAACGAGATCAAACTAGGTATGGAGATACCGATGATAGAATCTTTGACATGTAATATATCGCGAGACAAAGGGATCGTATAAGGTTCACACAATCACAGAAGTCATCGTTGAATGTGTGGGAGTCAGTACGGATCTCTAGGTCCCGCTACTGAATATTGATTAGAGAGGAGTCTCGATCATGTCTACATTATTAATGACCCATATGGTGACACACTTAAGGGATACCGACACCATTCGGAGCAAATGATATGCCAGAGAAAGAAAAAGGAAAGCGCATGAATTTATTTCACTAGACACCGAAATCGTTTCGGTTGAAATTGCTGAAACTGGTTCTGCATGTGAAATTGAAATGTTATAAGGGGTTTTATGTGAATGTTTGTTAATTAGAGTAATTAAAAAAATTCTAAATAACTAAATAAAAGAGTTTTATTTAAATGAGAGCTTGCATTAAATTTGGTGGAAAATTAATGCATGTGAGTGGATTTTTGAGTGGAGGCATGTTTATGTGAGTGGAGGATTTTCTTTTTGAGTGGGAGCTCCACCCACATGAGTGTGGAAGAGGTGGGGGCAGCCACCATGGGATGGGTGCCATGCCCCTTGGGGTGCCACCATGTTGTGTTTGCGAGGATCCGATGGATATTGAGATTATTATGTTGGTTTGATTAATGGGTTTGTCTTTATGATTCTATCATGTATGTGTTGTTTGTGATCTTGTATGCTCTTTGTTGTTACTAGCTATCTTGGAAAAGTAGTTGCTAGTGACTCGAAGAGGGGGTATTTATGCTCGATAGTGGGTTCATGCCTCTAGTTTCCAAGGGAAGTGACAATAATCTCTTCGGTTGTATATGTGTTGTTGCTACTAGGAAAAAAACAACGGTCTCTTGTTCATGGAACATGTGAACTGTTTACCTTACACACTTTGCTAAAAGCAGTTGTCTGTTGCTTGCAACTTAATACTAGACGGGGTTCGGAGGATAACCTAAAGGTGGACTTCTAGTCATAGATGCAGTTGGATGGCGGTCTATGTATCTTGTTGTATTGCCCAATCAACCTCATAGGATCTTTCTGGCTAGTAATTGCATTGTTATGCCTTCCTCAGTTCCTGTCAATTGCCCTGCTGTTATTTGTTTACCCTTCATGCCATGTTGTTTATTTAAGGAGAACACCTCTAGTGAACTATGGACCCCGGTCCAATCTTTACCATTGATACATCTTCCACTGTTACTTGTTTACTTGCTGCAAACCACCATTACCTTCCACACCATACGTTTAATACTTTGTTACAGCAAACCGGTGAGCTTTACAACCTCACTGATTCGTTGGGGCAAAGTCTTGAATTTGTGTTGTGCAGGTCTCCGCGTTGCTAGCAACACCTGTGTGACATTTCCTTCCTCCTACTACTTCGATAACCTCGGTTTCTTACTGAGGGAAAACTTGCTGCTGTGCTACTTCACACCTTGCTCTTGGGGTTCCCAACGAAGCGCTCCTACATCAACCCAGCGCAACCAACAATGTCTAGTATTGTATTGTTATGCCTTGCTCAGTCCTGTCAATTGCCCTGCTGTAATTTGTTTACCCAACATGACATGTTGTTTATCTTAAGGAGAACACCTCTAGTGAACTATGGACCCCGGTCCAATCTTTACCATTGATACACCTTCCACTGTTACTGTTTACTTTCTGCAAACCACCATTACCTTCCACACCATACAATTAATCCTTTGTTTTCAGCAAACCGGTGAGATTGACAACCTCACTGTTCGTTGGCGCAAAGTCTTGAGTTTGTGTTGTGTAGGTTTCCAAGTTGCTAGCAACACCTTTGAGTCGTTTCCTTCCTCCTACTGGTTCGATAACCTTGGTTTCTTACTAAGGTAAGACTTGCTGCTGCGCTCATCACACCTTCTTCTTGGGGACTCCCAACGAAGATCTACATTGATCTGAGCCACCATCAAGATTTTCTAGCGCCATTGCCGGGGAGGCTAAGGACGGCTTCACAAGGCGAGTCCGTCACAACCTTTCTCTTTACTTTATTTTGTTTTGCTTAGTTTCTTTTGTTTGGTTTTGTTTGCCACTTTTTATCAAAAACTCCAAAAAAAAATAGTTTCGTGTGGTTTGTTTTCTCTTATAAAAAAACACAAAAAATTTAGTTCCTACTTTATTTGCTACCATGTATGGTTTTGGTCCAATCCCTGTGTCACCTATGGAAAGGATATTTACTGTCAAGCAAGAAAGTGAAGAGAGTTTCAAAAAAGTTTGGTCTAGAATCTCTGATTTACAAAGAAAAACTGAGCCTAAGATGTGTCTTAGCTTGGTTATCAATAGTTTCTACCATGGTCTTGCTCTTTGGTATAGATATGATTTGGATGTTGTAGCTGGGAAAGATATCTTTCGATGTACTGAGGATGAAGCTTTGGATTCTATAAATAAGTTGATTATAATTTATAATATGCCTAGCAAGTCTGATTCTTCCTTTATAAACATTTATGCTAGGTTGAACACTCTTGAGACGATTATAGTTGCTTTGAAAGATTGATATAAAATGATTAGAGAGAACCATGATTATGTTCCAATAAATTCAGAGCCTTCAAAATGGTTTCCTACAATAAAAGTTGCTATAAACAGTGAAACTTTTGATGCTCATTGTGATATCATGTCTGAATTTTGCCTTATGCCTAAAGATATCTATGAGTCTTTGAATCTTTGTGGGATTTCTGAACAAGGAGAAGAAATATCTCTTACCAATAATGCAACTTTATTACCCATTGGAATATCTGAAGGTGTGTTTACAAAAATCTCAGGAAAAGTGGTGTCTACTGATTATCTTGTTAGTGAATGTGTAGGAAAAGGACAAATTACACTTTAAAAATCCCTGCTGAAACACCTTGGAGCAATAATAGATGTGGGAAAAGGCATTATGCATTTTGCATATCCAATAAGCAATCATATATTCCATAAAGAGAAGAATAGAGGTAAGAAAGGTAGGAGCAAGAGAGTTGGTGTTAATGATTCTTCATTTGAAAATACTTGATTCTTGCTTCTTGTGCCTAACTTAAAGGCGTTTAAGAAAAGTACTTATTGGGAGATAACCCAAATGTTTTCTTGAGTCTTGGAAGTTATTATCTCTGTAATGACCTATTCTTATCCTTTTTATTTTCTTTTTGTGCCAAGAATAACCTATAATGAGAGGGAAGTAAGATTTGGGGAGTTGCTGTCCCGAAACAGATTTTTGTGCTCCACCATAAAAATTCGTGTAGAATCTATATAAGTCGGATTGAGCTGTAATTTTCTGAATAAATCCCCCAGTATGTTAGATAACTTTAGTTAGTTCAACACTTTTTGATTTGAGCAACAGAAGGTCTTCGAAAAAATCGATTTCTACCTGCTGGTCTGTTTTGACTGATTTCTGCCATTATTTGCATTTGCTTCTTATTGATTCCTTTTTGGGTTCTTTTTGGGGACTTGAGATTTTTGAGGGAATTTCTACAGCAGCTTGTGTTTTTAGTGAATGTTTTTCTGTTCTAAAACTAAAACCCAAGGGTTTATTATCTTTTGAATACACTAATGTTGCTAATGAAGATTGTGTGAAGTTTTGTATGAAGGAAAATTTTCAGGTGTAGAGAAAGAATGATGTAATGAGATGAAGAATGGACACAATATCAAGCTTGGGGATGCCACCCTGTGTCACCCCAAGAAATATTCAAGAGGTACAAGCATCAAAGCTTGGGGATGCCCAAGGCATCCCCTTCTTCATCAATAAAAATCTCAGGTATTTTTAGACACTTCGTTTTTATTGTTTCATGCACAAGTTGTGTTGTTCTTGGAGCGTCTTGGTTTTTTTATAGTTTTCTTAGTTTGCTTGAATAAAGTAGTTTGGACCCCCGTTCTTGCTATGTTGTTTCAAATAAGTTGATTGGTGTTGGAGAGGAGTAGAAAGTTCTTGCTTGAATAGTACAAGAGGAGCTTCCTTTGACTATGACTTAGACTTTATCGTGTCATGATAGATGTTGTTTTGACTTATGCTTAGTGATTATTTCTATAGCATGCATTGTTACAAACAATTGGGATCACTTAATGTGCCTTGAAGGAATCATGCGTTGTTTTATCATACAAAAGCATACTATTGTGGTATTCTCCTTTGATGCTTTGTTTGGGTTGACTTGACACATGCTCACACCATGTTATGACTATGAATAAGTCACCATAGCCTCTATGATCATTTAGTCCTTGACTTGTAGTACCACTTTATGCTTTGATTAGTAATTTTTTGTCGCTCTGCATGATTATGGCCATTATTGCTCTCTTAGTTGGTCGCTCCTAGTCTTTTGCTAGCCTCCACTTGTATGAGTAAGCTATACTCATGCATCCATCTCCCAAGAAACCAAGTTATTCCAAAGTGTCCACTATAAATTCCTATGCATAGTGTGTTACACCATTCCAAGTATATTCTTGTTTTCATCTACCTTCCAATTAAAAAGTCTTTTTGTTATGTGAAAACTTAGTGATTAAAGCTCTCACAAACTTGATGGCACACTTTATTTTTCTTGCCCCTAATAAACTTGAACCATTGTGTCATCTATGTTGTATATGCTTGCGCTTATACGTTAGAATTAGCAGAACCATGCTATCATGGGAACGCTTTCAACATTGCACTTGTACTTTGTACACAATTGATATCATGCTCTTTTGTTTATGGATGTCGTCGGTGTGAAATAAAAGGGGAGCTTGTAAGTCCATGGAGTTATGTATGTGTGTTAGAGAAACGCCTGGGCCACTAGCCTAAGCCATGCCCAATCATGGTGGAAACTTGCAGCATCACCATAGTGAGCAATCTATGAAGCTTTCTTCTTATTAAAAAAAGAGAGACATATTGAAAAGAGGAAAGAGAGAAAAAAGCACCATTTTCCCATGGTAAATAAGAAGTTTGCTGAGATGCTCATTATCTTCTTGCCTTGTCATTTTGATTATGGGATAGCTCCTGTATCATGTGCAAAGGGTACCCCGTTGGCGGTTCTCTATGATACACATGTACTTACTATGACAAGAACTTATAAGTGACTAAAGTTGAGTAGCATGAGGAGCGACCCTCGTATTCAAGGGACATGAGATTGCCAACTTATACTTTGTCAAGCATATACTCTATAGTTTGTTCACTTTAACCTTAATCACTTCAAGATGCTTATGATAGGGGAAATGAGGGCTGAAAGCTAACAGGTACCATAATTTTTGGAAGCTATTTTTGAGACTTGGAATCCCTGCTTCCCTTTTTATTGAAGGGCCTTTCTTACACTATTATATTGAGTCTCCAACTTATATCCTTAGGCACCAGTTAAAAGAGCATAGTTTCCATTCTTAGTTCTATGTGCATTGTTCCAAAACTTATTGATTGATGCATATCGTTGATATTGCTTGTTCTTGAACTATTTGTATCTAGTCACACTTATGAACTTTGAAGGTGTCCTATGCATTTATTTGCTACTCCATGAGGGACAATATGAATGCCACTATGCTATGTTTTCTATATGTGAAACAAACAAACGTCTTTCAATGCATTGTTATTCATGATCTTTGTCTGTAACCTTTCATATTGCATGCATAGTTACTTTGTCTTACTGTTAGAACTCCATATTTCACGCTCATGTTTAGAGTTCTTTGATCCTAGCTTTCAATGCTTGCAAATGGTTTGATCTTGATTTTGATGGTGCATGTCACCTAAAAAATTATTCTTTTTATCACTTACCGACTCGAGGACGAGCAAGACTTAAGCTTGGGGATGCTTGATATGTCGGAAACGTATCTATAATTTTTGATGTTCTATGCTTGTTTAGTATCTACTTTGCTTTGCTTTGTCTACACTTTGAGGTGTTTTTATATGTTTTCTGGTACTAACCTATTAACAAGATGCCACAGTGCCAGTTGCATGTTTTCTTCTGTTTTTGGTTCTAAAAAAGGCAGAAAATCAATATTCTTGGAATTGGACGGGACAAAAGCCCAAGTCAATATTTTACCATGGGGAACACGAAGCCAGAGTACGAGACAGAGAAGAGCCACCAGGGGGCCACACACGTGGCCACGCGGCCAGGCTGGGCCTGCGCCTAGGGGGTGTGGCTGCCCTGGGTGCCCCCTGCCTCACCTCTTCACCTATAAAGAGCCCCCGATACCAAAATCCTAAGTACCCGATCAATCTTCGACGAAACAGTCCGTAGCCGCCGGCACCATCCTCTCTAGATCAGGGGGATCTGAAGTTCTTCCCGGCACCCTGTCGGAGGGGAGATCATCCCGGAGTCCATCTTCTTCATCATGCCAGCCTCCGGTATGAAGCGTGAGTAGTTTCACCTTGGACTACGGGTCCATGTAGTACCTAGATGGTTGTATCTCCTCCTTTGTGCTACCTGTTGGAGATATGCCCTAGATGCAATAATAAATGTAGTTATTATTATATCTTTGTGTTTATGATAAATGTTTACATTCATGCTATAACAGTATTAACCAGGAAACATTAATACTTGTGTGATTTGTAAACTAAATTAGAGTCCATAGTAAAGCCTCTTCATAATACTAGATTGTTGGTTAATAGATGATTGTGGTTTCCCTATCATGAACATTGAGATGTTATTAACAACAAGATCATATCATTAGGAGAATGGTATGATGGACATACTCCTATAGATAAGCATAGCATAAAGATCAAGTCATTTTAATAATTCAATTGCTATAAGCTTTCTGATACATAGTAACCTAATTCCTTCGACCATGAGATCATGCTTATCACCATCACCGGAAGGATGCTTTGATGACATCAAACACCACACCGTAACTGGGTGGCTATAAAGGTGGCATTGAGTGTTCAGAAAGTATGGGTTGAGACACATGGATCAAGAGTGGGATTTGTCCATCCATATGACGGATAGATATACTCTGGGCCCTCTCGGTGGAATGTCATCCAATTAGCTTGCAAGCATGTGACTGGCTCACAAGGGATCACATACCACGGGAACGAGAAAAGAGTACTTATCGGTAACGAGGTTGAACTAGGTATGCAGAGATACCGACAATCAAAACCTCAGATAAGTAAACTATCATGAGACAAAGGGAAATTGGTATCGTATGTGAGTGGTTCATTCGATCACAAAGTAATCGTAGAAATATGCAGGAGCCATATGAATTTCCAGATTCCTTTATTGGTTATTGATCGGAGAAGTGTCTCGATCATGTCCGCATAATTCATGAACCGTAGGGAGACACACTTAAGGATTCGATGTTGTTGATTAGTTATGGAATGATGAGTAAGAGACCGAATGTTGTTCGGAGTCTCGGATAGGATCCGGGATATCACGAGGAGATCCGGAATGGTCCGGAGAATAAGATTCATATAAGGAAAGTCCTGTTTCGGAGTTGGGGAATGATTCCGGTGTTTTCACCAGGAATGTTATAGAAGGGTCCGGAAGGTCCGGCACTCCGGAGGGGAAGGGTACATGAATGTGTCATGACAATGTGGAATGGTTGCATAATGTACTAGGTCACTTGGCTGGGAAAATAAAGAGAGAAATCAAATCCTAGTTTGAAAGTCAAACGCCAATTTGAAAAAGTCAAACGGCAAGTTTGCTCGGTGGAGGGAGAGTAGGAAACCTACTTGGGGAGGAAGTCTCCTCCCTCCACCCGCCGGCCAAGGAGGAGGAGTTGGAGGAGGACTCCCTCCTCCCAAGCCACACCCTCCCACCTATATAAGGAGGGGTAGGGCTGCCCCTCTCCCTCACACCTCAAACCCTAGCTTTGGCGCCTCCACCTCCAAGTGCAGCCGCCGCCGCCTAGGGTTTCCCCTCCAACTCGGCGACTTGGGGCTTCCCCAAGCCCTAGATGCTGGCCACACCCTCCCCTTGGTGCCCTCTAAACCCTAGATCACCAAGTCCTCTCTCATACTCCACCATACTCGCTCCGGCTTAAGGCGAAGCCCTGCAAGATCTCCCCTCTACTTCCAGTACCACGCCGTCGTGCTGCCGGAATCTCTAGGAGAGTGTTACAACCTCTGCTGCCTACTTGAACAAGGGAGAGGAAGGTCTTCATCGAGTACCGAACGTGTGACCGACTGCGGAAGCGCTGCCGGAACACAGCGTCGGAAGGATCGTCTACGCGATCTTGAGATCGGCAAGAGTACGACTACATCACCCACGAGAATATGCTCTCGTTAACCGCTTTGGAATCTTCGAGGGTGAGTTCCTCTATCAACTCGTTGCTACAATCTAGTAGATAGACCTTGGCTTGTTTGTTTGCATGCGGTAGAAATTTTTTGTTTTCCATGCTACGAACCCCTACAGTGGTATCAGAGTCGTGTCTATATGTAGATCTCTTGCACGAGTAGAACACAATGGTCATTGTGGGCAGTGGTGCTTTTATTATCAATTGCTTTTTGTGTACTTTGCATCTTGCGGTATGATGGTATGAAGCGGCCCGTGCTAACCTTACATGACATCGTTCATGAGACTTGCTCCACGCTCAACATGCAACTTGTATTGCATAAGTGGCTTTGCGGGTGCCTGTCTCTCCCATCATAGTATAGATCCAATTTACAACGGGCACTTGATAGTTCAAGCATCAACGTTGTGGTTCTTGTTTGTAAGTTAGAGCGACACTTATTGAAAGCCCCAAACCACGTAAAATATGCAAAGAAAATTAGAGGCGTCAAACTTTGTTTTGCAGGGGTATGTCGTGATGTGATATGGCCATGATTGTGATTATATTTGATGTATGCAATGTTCCTTATTGTAAGTTGGCAACCGGCAGGAGCCATATGGCTGTATTTAAATTATGTTAAGACCCGCGTGTCTATTCAAAGTAGTTGTAATAGTTGAAGCTGGTGGACGACAACCATGAAACGGCGCCATTGACCTTGACGCTATGCCGGTGATGATGGAGATCATGTTCGTGCTTGAAGATGGAGATCGGAAGCACAAGAAGAAAGGCCATATCATATCACATATTATGAATTGCATGTGATGTTAATCCTTTATGCATCTTGTATTGCTTAGTTAACGACGGTAGCATTATAAGATGATCCCTCAAGCACACAAATTTCAAGTTTTAAAGTGTTCATCCTTAGTAAGCACCATTGCTAAAGCTCGTTGTTTCGAAGCACCACGTGATGATCGGGTGTGTTAGATTCTGCGAGTGTATACAACGTGAGCAAGCCAGATTTGCTCATGCAGAAGCTAAGGTTTGATCTTGACGAGCCTAGCATGTACAGACATGGTCTCGGAACACGGATCACCGAAAGGTAAAGCATGAGTCATATAGTAGATATGATGAAAATGTTGATTGTTCGCCATTGAAGCTACACCAACTCTCGTGATGATCGGTTTTGATGTGGTGGATTTGGTTCGTGTGATCACTAAAACAATGTGAGGGATATGTTTTGAGTGGGAGTTCACCTAGATTAATTTAACTATTAATTAGAACTCAATTTGTCATAAACTTAGTCTAAACTATTGCAAATATGTTGTAGATCAATGGTGGCCCCTACCATCAATTTTAATGCGTTCCTAGAGAAAGAAAAGTTGAAAAACAATGGAAGCAACTTTGCGGATTGGTTCCGCAATTTGAGGATTGTCCTCAATCCTGGTAATTTGACCTATGTGCTGGATGCACCGCTGGGTGACCCACCTGCAGCTACTGCTACCGATGAAGTAAAGAATGTTTACCTCACTCGGAAGAATCAGTACTCCACAGTTCAGTGTGCTATGTTGTATGGTTTGGAATCGGAGCTTCAAAAAAGGTTTGAGAACCATGACCCACATGATATTGTCCGTGAACTCAAAATGATATTTGAGGCTCACGCGGCAGTTGAGAGTTATGAGGCTTCTGAAAAGTTCTTTAACTGCAAGATGGAAGAGGGCAGCTCCGTCAGTGAGCATGTGCTTAAGATGTCTGGGCACGCAAACAAACTCCAAAGTTTGGGTATAGTGATTCCTAATTCTTTGGGGATTCACCGTGTCCTCCAATCACTACCACCAAGTTACAAGAACTTTGTGATGAACTACAATATGCAAAACATGGACAAGACGTTGCCAGAACTCTTCTCCATGTTGAAATCTGCAGAAGTGGAGATCAAGAAAGAGCACCAAGTGTTGTTGGTCAATAAGACCACCAAATTCAAGAAAGGCAAGTCTAAGCAAAGGGGAAACTTCAAGAAGGACGGTAAGAAATTTTTCGCACCGGCGAAGAAGATCAAGGCTGGGCCTAAGCCTGATACTGAGTGCTTTTACTGCAAGGGAGAAGGTCACTGGAAGCGGAATTGCCCAAAGTACTTGGCGGATTTGAAGAACGGCAACATCAAGAAGAAAGGTATATCCGATATACATGTTATTGATGTGTATCTCACTAGTACTCGTAGTAGTGCCTGGGTATTTGATACTGGTTCGGTTGCTCATATTTGTAACTCGAAACAGGTGCTGCAGAATAAACGGAAGCTAGCGAAGAACAAGGTGACGATGCGCGTTGCAAATGGATCAAAGGTTGATGTGATCGCGGTCGGCATGCTACCTCTTCATCTACCATCGGGATTAGTTTTATACTTAAATAATTGTTATTTGGTGCCTGCGTTGAGCATGAACATTATATCGGGATCATGTTTATTGCGAGATGGTTACTTGTTTAAGTCCGAGAATAATGGTTGTTTGATTTATATGAGTAATATGTTTTATGCACATGCACCTTTGATAGATGGTCTATTCTTATTGAATCTCGATTGTAGTAATACACACATAAATAACATTGAGGCTAAACGTTTGAAATTGAGCGATAACTCGACCTATATGTGGCACTGTCGTCTTGGTCATATCGGAGTGAAGCGTATGAAGAAACTCCATTCCGATGGACTTCTTGAATCACTTGATTTTGAATCACTTGAAAGATGCGAAGCATGTCTGATGGGTAAAATGACTAAGACTCCATTTTCTGGTATGATGGAGCGAGCTACGGACTTATTGGAAATCATACATACCGATGTGTGTGGACCAATGAGTGTAGCATTGCGCGGTGGTTATCGTTATGTTCTTACCTTCACGGATGTCTTGAGTAGATATGGGTATATCTATTTCGTGAAACATAAGTCCGAAACTTTCGAGAAGTTTAAGGAATTTCAAAGTGAGGTAGAGAATCAACGTAACAAGAAGATTAAATTTCTATGATCTGATCGTGGAGGTGAATATCTAAGTTACGAATTTGGCGAGAATTTGAAGAAATGCGGAATACTTTCACAATTGACACCGCCGGGAACATCACAGCGTAATGGTGTGTCCGAACGTCGTAATCGAACTCTCTTAGATATGGTTCGTTCTATGATGTCACTTACAGATTTACCGCTATCGTTTTGGGGTTATGCATTAGAAACAGCCGCATTCACTCTAAATAGGGCACCATCTAAATCCGTTGAAACGACACCGTATGAATTATGGTTTGGGAAGAAACCTAAATTGTCGTTCCTTAAAGTTTGGGGTTGCGAAGCTTATGTAAAGAAGTTACAGCCGGACAAGCTTGAACCCAAAGCAGAAAAATGCATCTTCATAGGATACCTGAAGGAAACTATTGGGTATACCTTCTATCATAGATCCGAGGGCAAAATCTTCGTTTCTAAGAATGGATCCTTTCTAGAGAAGGAATTTCTCTCGAAAGAAGTGACTAGAAGGAAAGTAGAACTCGACGAGGTTGTTGAACCTTCTCTCGAACTTGCGAGTAGTGCGGCACCGGAAGTAGTTCCTGTGGCGCCTACACCAATAAGAGAGTAAGCTAATGATGATGATCATGAAACTTCGGTTGAAGTTGCTACAGAGCCTCGCAGGTCAATGAGAACTCGTACCACTCCTGATTGGTATGATCCCGTTATGAGTGTCATGTTGGTGGACAACACCGATGACCCTGCGACATATGAGGAAGCGGTGATGAGCCCAGATTCCAATAAATGGCAAGAAGCCATGAAATCCGAGATTGGATCCATGTACGAAAACCAAGTATGGACTTTGGTGGACTTACCGGATGGCCGGAAGGCTGTCGAGAACAAATGGATTTTCAAGAAGAAAACAGATGCTGATGGTAATGTTACTGTCTATAAAGCTCGACTTGTCGCAAAAGGGTTTCGACACATTCAAGGAGTTGACTACGATGAGACTTTCTCATCAGTAGCGAAGCTAAAGTCTATGAGGATTATGTTAGCAATCACTGCATACTATGATTATGAGATATGGCAGATGGATGTCAAAACAACGTTCCTCAATGGAGACATTGATGAAGAGTTGTATATGATGCAACCCAAAGGTTTTGTCGATCCTAAAGATGCTAACAAGGTATGCAAACTTCAACGGTCCATATATGATGCTACGTTTTCACGCTATTCGAGAACATGTCCAAGATGGTGACATAAAGATTTGCAAAGTACACACACATCTGAATGTGGCAGATCCGTTGATTAAACCTCTCCCGAGGGCAAAACATGACCAACACCAAACTGCCATGGGTGTTCGGTATATTACCATGTAATCTAGATTAGTTGACTCTAGTGCAAGTGGGAGACTGTTGGAGATATGCCCTAGAGGCAATAATAAATGTAGTTATTATTATATCTTTGTGTTTATGATAAATGTTTACATTCATGCTATAACAGTATTAACCAGGAAACATTAATACTTGTGTGATTTGTAAACTAAATTAGAGTCCCTAGTAAAGCCTCTTCATAATACTAGCTTGTTGGTTAATAGATGATTGTGGTTTCCCTATCATGAACATTGAGATGTTATTAACAACAAGATCATATCGTTAGGAGAATGATATGATGGACATACTCCTATAGATAAGCGTAGCATAAAGATCAAGTCATTTTAATAGTTCAATTGCTATATGCTTTCTGATACATAGTAACCTGATTCCTTCGACCATGAGATCATGATTATCACCATCACCGGAAGGATGCTTTGATGACATCAAACACCACACCGTAACTGGGTGGCTATAAAGGTGGCATTGAGTGTTCGAAAAGTATGGGTTGAGACACATGGATCAAGAGTGGGATTTGTCCATCCATATGACGGATAGATATACTCTAGGCCCTCTCGGTGGAATGTCATCCAATTAGCTTGCAAGCATGTGACTGGCTCACAAGGGATCACATACCACGGGAACGAGAAAAGAGTACTTATTGGTAACGAGGTTGAACTAGGTATGCAGAGATACCGACGATCAAAACCTCGGATAAGTAAACTATCGTGAGACAAAGGGAAATTGGTATCGTATGTGAGTGGTTCATTTGATCGCAAAGTAATCGTAGAAATATGTGGGAGCTATATGAATTTCCAGATTCCTCTATTGGTTATTGATCGGAGAAGTGTCTCGATCATGTCCGCATAATTCACGAACCGTAGGGAGACACACTTAAGGATTCGATGTTGTTGAGTAGTTATGGAATGATGAGTAAGAGACCGAATGTTGTTCGGAGTCTCGGATGGGATCCGGGATATCACGAGGAGATCCGGAATGGTCCGGAGAATAAGATTCATATAAGGAAAGTCCTGTTTCGGAGTTGGGGAATGATTCCTGTGTTTTCACCAGGAATGTTCTAGAGGGTCCGGAAGGTCCGGCACTCCGGAGGGGAAGGGTACATGAATGTGTCATGACAATGTGGAATGGTTGCATCATGTACTAGGTCACTTGGCTGAGCAAAATAAAGAGAGAAATCAAATCCTAGTTTGAAAGTCAAACGCCAATTTGAAAAAGTCAAACGGCAAGTATGCTTGGTGGAGGGAGAGTAGGAAACCTACTTGGGGAGGAAGTCTCCTCCCTCCACCCGCCGGCCAAGGAGGAGGAATTGGAGGAGGACTCCCTCCTACCAAGCCGCACCCTCCCACCTATATAAGGAGGGGTAGGGTTGCCCCTCTCCCTCACACCTCAAACCCTAGCTTTGGCGCCTCCACCTCCAAGTGCAGCCGCCGCCTAGGGTTTCCCCTCCAACTCGGCGACTTGGGGCTTCCCTAAGCCCTAGCCGCCGGCCACACCCTCCCCTTGGTGCCCTTTAAATCCTAGATCACCAAGGCCTCTCTCATACTCCACCATACTCGCTCCGGCTTAAGGCGAAGCCCTGCGAGATATCCCCTCTACTTCCGGTACCACGCCGTCGTGCTGCCGGAATCGCGAGGAGAGTGTTACAACCTTCGCTGACTGCTGGAACAAGGGAGAGGAAGGTCTTTATCGAGTATCGAACGTGTGACCGACTGTGGAAGCACTGCCGGAACGCAGCGCCGGAAGGATCATCTACGCGATCTTGAGATCGGCAAGAGTACGACTACATCACCCACGAGAATATGCTCTCGTTAACCGCTTTGGAATCTTCGAGGGTGAGTTCCTCTATCGACTCTTTGCTACAATCTAGTAGATAGATCTTGGCTTGTTTGTTTGCATGCGGTAGAATTTTTTTGTTTTCCATGCTACGAACCCCTACACTACCATGTTTAGATCTTGTGAGCTCCGTTCATGATCAAGACCATCTATTTGTAATCATGCATTTTGTGTTTGCGGGGATCCGATGGATATTGAGATTACTATGTCAGATTGATTGATTCTATCATGTCTATGTTGTTTGTGATCTTGCATCCTCTCCATTTCTAGTAGCTATATTGGCCAAGTATATGCTAGTGACTCCAAGAGGGGGTATTTATGCTCGATAGTGGGTTCATGCCTCTTTTTAATCTAAGGGAAGTGACAGAAATCTCTAAGGTTGTAGATGTGTTGTTGCTACTAGGGAGAAAACAACGGCCTCTTGTTTATGGAACATGTGGATTGTTTACCTTACACACTTTGCTTAAAGTAGTTATCTGTTGCTTCCAACTTAATACTGTAGGGGGTTCAGATGATAACCTGAAGGTGGATTACTAGTCATAGATGCAGTTGGATGGCGGTCTATGTATCTTGTTGTATTGCCCAATCGAATCTCATAGGATCATGAATGTCTAGTATTGCATTGTTATGCCTTGCTCAGTCCTGTCAATTGCCCTGCTGTAATTTGTTTACCCAGCTTGTCATGTTTGTTTATCTTAAGGAGAACACCTCTAGTGAACTATGGACCCCGGTCCAATCTTTACCATTGATACACCTTCCACTGTTACTGTTTACTTTCTGCAAACCACCATTACCTTCCACACCATACAGTTAATCCTTTGTTTCCAGCAAACCGGTGAGATTGACAACCTCACTGTTCGTTGGGGCAAAGTCTTGAGTTTGTGTTGTGCAGGTTTCCAAGTTGCTAACAACACCTTTGAGTCGTTTCCTTCCTCCTACTGGTTCGATAACCTTGGTTTCTTACTGAGGGAAGGCTTGCTGCTGTGCTCATCACACCTTCCTCTTGGGGACTCCCAATGAATCTCTACATTGATCTGAGCCACCATCAAACACAAACTTCGAAATGACTCGAAGACGGTTCTAATAAGTTTCCAACATTATTGACAATTGTTCCACATGAGTATGTTATAGCATGGAGAAGATAAGGATCTAATCGATGGGATCAACAAAAAACTTATCGAGACACTCTAGTAAGATGGACTCATATGTTGTGTGAACAAGGCAAGAATACTGGTCTGACCAAAGGACATGAAGATGTACTCAAGTGAAACTTCATGAGTAGAAACATCATCAAGATAGTCCTTGGAACTGAGTTTGATTTGACGATAGCCCAAATCAAATCAAAGATGGAGGGAGATAATTTATCCACAAAGGAGATACTATCTTTCTTCAGCGTGAACAAAACTAGACATCTCTTTTATAAGGAACATAGTTGGATATAACTTTTGTATTACAACTCTCCAAGTTGTTGTTTAAGCTCAACTAACTAGTTTAGGGGTATCCAGTACGGATCCTTGGAGGAAAGAGCAGTTCAGAAAACTTGCTTGCTCAAGAACTTGATAATACGGTCACGTGGCAACATGGCGATACTTCTAGTAGACATCTAGAATATCATGAACCACCGATATGTCACTTAGAGAAGAAACTTGCCTTGTAAGACAAGAAGACATAGTCTAAGAGCTTCGGCACGAGCCTAACTCTTTGACCGAAGAGAGTGTACCAAAATAGCGGACTTGATAGCACAATCATCCTTTTGCTTAGTGATTGGGTTAACCAATCACTCTAAGAATGACTCAAATGTCCTTAGAGTTCAGAAACAATAATAATTGCTAAGAATCTCATATAGCCACATCATACGCACACGAATCACTCACGAGCACGAAAACTCGATGAAGGGTGGGTAAATATGTGTGGGAGTATCACTTCATTAAGGGAGTCATGAAACTCAGCACAATCTCTTAATATACAAGACTGTGATACATTAAGGTAGAACAGAACATGAGCTAATATTGTTTCTTAGTATGTGGATTACAACACTTTGACCTAGTCCTAGATATGACAAGGTACTGGGATTTGTTTCTCCTGACATCCCAAAATGGTTTGTCATGACAGACCACAAGAGTATCTTGCATCAGAAGACACCAATGTACATTACTACTTGGCTACCAACTGGTAGACATAGGTCGGAAAACAACAAGGGAGAAAGAGCATGCTCAGGATAGAATCCCGAGATGTGGGTGCATAGGTTAACAATTTCCAAAACAGAATGCATAGAAGGGAAGGTGTGGCAGAGTCATGAATATAGATGCGAGACTCACGAGGAGTACTCTTGTCGTGATATATTTGGTTCCATTAAAGAACATCTGCCATAGCATGTGGTAGGGGAAGTCCTTAGTTGTCACAATTCAATCGCAACAATAACCACAAGCTTGAAGGCTAGAGTTGTAGTACCAGCCATCCTGAGGTAATGTATGAACATTAATGACAGGGGTCAAAGGATTGGATCTTGGGTTAAAGGTCAGCTTCATGTACAAGATTCACAACACCAGAATCCAGCACAATCAAGGATCTTCGGTTCAAGTCCAAGGGTTAGAACCCGAGAAAGGAATAACTACTACTTGAGTGACACAACGTACACTACAAGGTAGTAATCACGAGGTAGCTTCCAAGAGAATAAATGACTTATGAAGTACCCGAACAAAAGTAAAGGAGGCACATGAGTCGAAAAGAGACCTCGAAGCCTAGAAGAGGACACTATGGTACCTATAATATAGTATTGTTGGCCCACAAGATAGGGAGATCGGGAAGAAAAGGAATATCTCGACTGAAGCGGAGCAAATGGAAAACTCACAACACACACAACTCTAGAGAACTCAACACCAGGTCAACTGGTTAAGAAACGATATGCCTAGAAGGCAACTGAGCTTTGAAAGACTAGAAGAGATATCAAAACTTCTCCAAAGTCAACACAAGATAAGATGACCTAGAGTAAGAGCGATACTAGATAAGGCGTAAAAGAGGCATACTAGAGTTTTCGCAAATACTTTTCAGTTTCAAAATAGTTTTCACAAGCACTAGACTCAATATCGACCAATAGCAAGGTTTTCCTACGTTCGGTACTGCTCTGATACCAAAACCTATGACACCCCCGGGATCAGGGCTATACAAATTCCAAACCTCCGTCTAACATAAGCCTAACCTAGAGCTTTAGGATATCCAGTGAGAGAATCAGTAACATAGCAGTGACCCTACGACACAAAAATTATTACAGCAAGCTCATAACTGAGCAAAGAACCAAATATTACAAGCAGAGGTCACTGACCACAAGCATCATACAACGGAAGGAAAATTATGCTATTAAGTATAGCAAACTTAACCAATGAACTAAGAGGCCTGAAGCATAATGATGATGTCCTAGCCAATAGATTCCAGGCTGTCGCCGGGAACCCCAAGCTACTCATCGGTGTCGATGTCATACATAACTCATATTTAGGGAACACTTACTCTGCATAAAGATATCAACAAAGCAAGGGTGATTAAATGGTGTACTCAGCAATACTTATGGATGGTGGAGTTGTTTTGCATAAAGCTATTTAGAGGGAGAAGAATCTCATCTAATCAGATTATTTTAAAAGGGTATAAGAGAGTGACATATCTAAAGTATTGATCATCATATTTTGATATCCACCAAGTAGTCATCATCTAAACCTTAACTAGGATCACCCCCTCGTACCCATGAGGAAGCATCTTTAAGCACACGTTGATCTGCCAAGTTTTACGTTTAGGTTATAGTTCTCTATGATCTTAAAATCTGGTCACCAAGCGTTCATAACCGTGAACATGACTTTTCGAAAAGATTTAATCATGTAGGGGTGTACAACTTTATCCACACGTACCAACCTTCTCTTAATGCCATAATCATTATCCCTCTTCCTTGGAAGGCCAACAGAGGGTGGTTGGCCAAGATCTTTACCTTACTTTCGTTGAGACCATGAGTCACGCCCTAAGGATGGTTCTGCCATAATTGGTCAAATCCTGAAGTTGGTCCCTAGAGATGTGAGGTGAGGTTGGTTCCACCAGGGGCTCCATCAACCTCAAGCAACCCCGACCATGCTTACCTACCTGTTATGATGCACCTTCACCCATCAAATCTTCCAAAATGTTTTCAATGCGTATGTCGAATGGAATGCCCAAACTATGTGACTCATGGAATCTACTAGGCAAGTTAGTCAATCGAGGGGTTCCCAAGCCCCGTGTGGCTGTATGCTCGTCTCGGTTCCAAAGGCAAGAACTCAGTTCCTAGTGGTGACAAGCATGGGAATGCAAAAACCACATCCCATTGTGGCCTCCCATACAAGCCTTAGCATGTTTGATCTCATATCACCTCTGATCTCATCTCATCATATTCTCCCGTCATACTAGATTCTCTGCATTTGATACATCATCTAGATATGCATGGCTAAGCAGAACACAGATATAAGCTCTAGTTGTGCACACAAGCCAAACCTAGTTATGCTAGGAGCAGTAGATCAGTTAATATAAGCTCAAAGGGAGTAATACAATAGATAGGATACTTTATTTATCGATAAAAGACCATAGTAGAATCATGTAACATCCCAGCATTAGAGCCTAGAAATAAGCTGAACCCAGATGTGTGCATTGCATTCATGCATAGAAAATCCGAATAATTTTCGCGCTTTTAAACAAAACTTGTCAAACTGATTGAAGCTTATCTTAGCTTGATGGAATTGAAGTAGATCATCAAGTTGACTGCAATAAGTTTCAATATGACCTTTGCTAAAATCTTATTTGGGTAAACATGATTTGATCTAAGGATAGATCAGATATAATAAATGCTACTCATAATACATTGCTTAAATAATTAATATATGATATTTAAGGGATTCTATCATCATACTCAACACAACAATTCATAAGTGCCCAGTTAAGATTACAAACTAAAGTAATGTAAATTGAATGACTAATCCTGACCTA
This sequence comes from Avena sativa, assembly GCA_916181665.1. Classification (NCBI taxonomy): domain Eukaryota; kingdom Viridiplantae; phylum Streptophyta; class Magnoliopsida; order Poales; family Poaceae; genus Avena; species Avena sativa. Next base: position 140,752,653 of record OV702285.1, on the reverse strand, counting down.
TCCTATTCTTATCCATTCTTACTATGAGTATCATAGTAATACTTAACTTTAACTCTTTAATGAGTTTGAGTTGGAAAGAGACTAAGTCAAGATCATTCACTATATATATATATCTTTCTTCCCATATCAATTTTATGGAACTTGTCTTAATATCTGTTGTTCATCAATGTTGGATAATTCCCCATTGATTCACAAATTCTTTAACTATTAATCTTTGATCTATTATTTGATCTTATTAGAACATCTACTTAAATCTTCTAATGAGGGCATAGTCCATTAATAACCTTAATCCAATATAAGATACTAAGAAGATAATTTCCAGACAATAAAAGGTAGGATTGATAAAGCCCTGCTTAGCCAACTAAGAACTTCAGTAATAAATGATTAAAGTATTATAATGGTAATGCTTTGGCCACCAATATTTAATGCTTATATTTATCATAAGTAATACTGGTGGGTAGAACATGATTGGAACCTTAGTAGAGATAAGTGATCCTAGAGTAGTCCTTGCAAATCACATAAATATAATTCAAGGATTGAAGTGGGAATCATTAGAGTAAAGGGAATATAAGATGGTGTTATTTAAGCAAGGATATGAAAAAGCTATGAAGTACCTTTGTATCAAACTCTTTGGGTTCATCCATGAGTTCAGAATAATAAAAGGTGAATAAGAATGTTTGGTGAGGTAAAGCTCATCATGTTAATCATGATGATGGATAGGAAGAAATATTCTATCTAGGAAAGGAATTCCTTAATTAGAGATCCAAGATTGTGAAAAATAGTTATATGTTAAAAATCATTTCCTATTTAATCTTGGTAATCAATCAACTCTAAATCTCAACTCAAACATAATATCCATCTTATACCATTGATCCATCATCTGATGTCTATAACACTTTATAGAAATATTTTCCTATAGCAAATTACATAAGCATATCTCTGTTAATTTCAACCATCATAACTATATGTGCCTAAGTATATTTTTATAAGTTCACTTCTATAAAACACTCTAATTATAATTTTCTATTAAAAAGGGAAATTTCATCCAATACTATATACATAAGGCAATATGCTTAGTTATTAAATCTTAACTCTTAAAAGAAATTTAAGCTAATACAAAACCCTAAAGCCAAGGGTAGTACTTATAATTAAAAACCCTAAACTTCTTTGTTTATCACATACATTGCCATTTTCCAAATTAATGGGAGTAATAATCACCATATCAATGTCTTTACATTTCATGCATCAAATAATGGTATAGAATCATTATACATATATATATATATAAAGTTTCTATTCAAACTATGAGCTCACTAAAAGTTGAGTTATAAACAAATAAGAGTATATTACTCAAGAAATCCCTAACTAAAATAAGGAGAGAAAAATAATAAGAAAAGTTTATATAAAATATTAACAAGGGGGAATCACATTAAGTAAATACAAGAAATACAAAACGAGGATATAATAAGAATTCACAAATAAGACTAGGTATATTTTTGTATTGTTGTAAATATCCAGCAAACAAATTCTACAAAGAAATATTCAAAATGTAAATCAAATTAAAATCTGAATAAGAAAACAAAAAATAGAAAAGGAATAAAACAAATAAAAAACCAAACCTGGACGCAGCCCAACACCCTACACCTATCTGACGCCTATGTGCAGCCCATAACAGCCCAGTAACCAGCTTTGTCCTTTTCCATCTGAGACTGACAAGTGGGGTCAGGAGAGGACCGCGGGTTGAGCTAAAGAAATCGCTAGGGGGTTATCCGCAAAATGACCATCGTCATCATCGTCACGCACACAGACAGCTCGCCAGCGGAGCTCGCCGCCGCCCGATGCCGTCATCGCCGTCATTGCGCCAAGATACTCGCCGCCCTTGCCAGGAGGGGATAAGAAGGCCACCACGACGCCTTGCTTCCATCCCTATCCCCAAACCCTCCTTATCCTCTCAGATACGAACGAGACCGGAACCCTAACTCACCGGAGTCACTCCTCGCCGTCGAACCACGTCTCCCTACATCATTTTGAGCCGTCATGGAGAAGCGCCATCCTCCGTAGATCCTCTGGGTAGAAGCTTGCATCAAGGAGAGCACTGGAGCGGGTGAATTTGGTCATTTCCCTTCGCAGCAGTTCGTCGGAATCCTCGTTGGGGAGCTCGATTCCGACCATGCCTGTCCTCGTCGACCACTCTATCGTCATTAGGGTAAGCATACGCACCTCTGGACCTTAGTTTCATTTGCGAATTCGCACCGCAGGTCTAGTTTTGTTGTGCACCGATGCTGGCCGCCGCAGTAGCTCGTCGCCGATGACCCTCCGATTACCATTTCCAAGCGGCGCTTCCACTATTAGGTTCAGTAGGTTGCGCTTGTTCGAACTAGTCGTATCTCTCTTGCTAGGGCATCGTAGATCGTCGTCGGTGACCACTCATCGACGGCGGTGGTGATGCTGATGCCATGCTTACCTCATGATCGAGCCACATCAGCTCGTTTGACTGGTCTTCGCCTCGCCTAGTGGATGACATGGCCCAGGTCCCTTGGATTTTGATGTTTGATAACAATACACTTATCGATTTAACTGTGTACTAAGTTTATCACAGGATTGATAAAAGAAGGCACAAGTCATGGCATAGCATTTTCCCCTTGCAGAAACTTTTGTGTCAACCGGTAGTACCGGTTCCAGTACCGGTTGGCACTGATCAAAAGGGAGAAGGGTGCGTACTAGTCAGTACCCACCGGTACCACGAAGCGGCACTACCGGCCCAACCGGTAGTACCGCTTGGTACAAGCGGTACTACCGCTTGCGGCGGTCGTACCGCTCGTCTGTACCGTGGCATACTGACTAGCACCAACCTCCCTCCGTTTTGGTCAGTACCAAGCGGTACTTGGGACCGGTACTACCGCTTGGGGGTAGTACCAAAAGGGGTACCGCCCAAGACTGAAGAATTCTGAAGAACAAGGTCACCACCGGTACTGGACCGGTAGTACCGCTTGCAAGCGGTACTACCGCTTGAGTACCGGTACTACCGGTCATTTAATTATCCAACGGCCATATATTTCGTGGAGGGGTATAAATACCCCTCCACCTACCTTGGGACAAATTGCTCAGCACATTAAAGTCATTGCCCACCATTGGAGTCCATTGGAGCCACTCAAATTCTCAAGATCTCCTCATCTAACCACCCAAAGTCCTTGATCTTTGGGGAATCGAAGGAGGAGGCCCCGATCTACTACTTCACCAAAAGAGATCTTCATTTCCCCCTCATTTCTTTGAGGGCCCCTTTGCTCTAGTGTTTTGTTGGAAACCCTAGCTCTTGTTTTGGTTCTTACAAGCTTGTCTTTGATTGCTTTGACAGCTTGCTTGTATTTGGGAGCCTCCGATTAAGTTGTGGATGTGTGCCCCAAACTTGTAACGGTGCCGGCTTCCACCTTGAAGGTTGCCGATATAGTGGAAGGTGAATCGATCCCTTTGGGGTGAGATTCATCGGAGAACAAGGGAGGCCTCTCGTGGCGTTGGTGGTTTGAAACCACCCCCTCTCCAAACGTAGACGTACTTCTCCTCAAAAGGAAGGAACTACGGGAAACAAATCCTTGTGTCTCCGCGTCCACTTTTCGGTTACCTCTATCCTTTACCACACCTTACTTACTTGTTACTACTTTGTGTTGTGGTAGCTCTTGCATATTTGTCATATAGGTAAATTCACCTTAGTTGCATTATCTAGAGAATTTACCTTATTGTCAAACCTTAATTTGAAAAAGAAGAAAATTTGAAGTAGCACCTATTCACCCCCCTCTAGGTGCCCATATGATCCTTTCAATTGGTATCAGAGCCTCGGCTCTTTATTCGGGCTTTACCGCCTAAGAGAATATGGGTAGCCAAGAAGGGGATGGTGGTAGTGAGTCAACCTCGGTGACCATGGAATATCTCAGAAACTTGGAAACAAGATTGGGCTCTTCCTTGGTCAACGAAGTCAAGAAGATGCTTGAGCAACTTCTTAAAGACAAAGATGGCTCATCACCCCCATCTCCTCAAGAGGAACTACCATCCGCACCTAAAGGGAATACTCCGGTGTCCCCCGAAGGTATGGTGGTAGGGGATAAACTAGATAATGCTAATTCCTCCACACGACTTGATGGGGGGAAGGGCGAGCACCATGATTCTTGGTACTCTCCCGATCCTCCCATCCCTCACCCTCATGTGTACAATAGAGGTGACCCACCTAAGCTTGAAGAGTCTGCTACTTTTGCTCAATGGCAATCACTAATGAGAACTCATATGCGCAGCTCTTGCATTGAACTATGGAACATCATCGAGCATGGGCTCTTTATTGGGGATGCAAACAACTTGACAAGAAGAGAGGTTGTCAATACTCAACTCAATGCCACTGCTTTGCATATGATTCAACAAGGATTGGGAACAAAGGATTATCCACATATTGAGCACTTTAGCATTGCCAAGGAATCTTGGGATGCTCTCACTGTGTTGTTTGTTGGAAATGAGAGTATGAGGAGGAACAGATATGATGCTCTAAGCAATGAAGCCGAAGGTTTCTACATGAAAGAAGGTGAAGATCACGAAGACATGTATCGAAGGCTCAAGACCACCGCCACCGCTTTTAGAAATGTGGGTGCCTCACATGTGGATGATGCATGGATAAAAAGGAAATATGTGAGTGCACTCATGCCTTTTGAGCCCACCGACTTGAAGAGCTTACAAGGAAGACACAACTACCATCTCATGACCTCAAACGAAGTTATGCAAGAGATGGCCGCTTTCAAGGTCGCCGCCAAGAACGCCAAAGATGCCCGTGCTTGTGCCCTCGGTATGAGCAATGTGGTCAATGTTGCTTTAAAGGCCAAAGTTGTGAACTTTGAAGATGAAGATGATAGTGATGAAGGCCTCTCCTTGGACCATCCCGATGATGTCAAGATTGCTCATAGTCAATATATGGCTTTCTATGCAAAGAACTTTTGGAAGAATCCCGCCAAGACCAAGATGGAAATGCAACGAAGAAGCAATCCAAATGGGAAAAGAGAGAATGCCACTAGGTTGAGAACTTGCTTCAATTGTGGTGACCGCTACCACTTTGTGGCAAGCTGCCCCTATGAGAAGAGAGAAGATAATGGTGGGAAGCTTGTGTTGAAGAAGACTCTCAAGGCACCCTACAAGAAACCTTTCATCAAAAAGAACCCCATCAACAAGAAATCGGGAGAAATTGTCTTGATCACTCATGAAGAATACTCCTCCGATAATGAAGATGATGAAGATGAGGAAGAAGGAGAAACCTCACATGGTATGGCTGCTCTAGCCACCACCTCTACTCCGACACTCTCACTCTTCGACTCTCCAAATGAGAACTCTTCCTCCAAGGACGTCACTTGCCTTATGGCAAGAGGAACGGAGGTATCCTCATCATCCCACTCTACTCAATTAGATAATGATGAAATTTGTGATGAAATGTCTCTAGATGTTAAAAAGGAATTGATTGCCTTTGATGAGTTCATGACTAACCTAGAAGGTGATGCTAAACTACATTTTGGGAACATCTTAGATCAACTCTCCCACACTCAAGAGCTTCTAGATGTTAGATGTAAACTTGGGCATGAACATATGATTGAACTAGAGGCTTTAAGCAATGCTCTAGAATAAGAACAAGAGACTAGGTTGTCCCTTGAGTCAAAACTTGAAGGGCTTGATGAGGCCAATGACATCATTGTTAACAAACTCATTAAAGAGCGTGATCATGCTATTGCTAAATACAAAAGAGCTAAAAAGGACAAGGTTGAGTTTGGTGTGGTTCATGAAAAACTTGCCAAGGACTTTAGCTTGCTTAACAAGGCCCACAAAGCCTTGGAGAGTGAACTCTTGTCTCTCACAAAGTCACATGAAACGCTTCAAACTCAATTGGCCAATATTCCTTCACCTAGTAACTTCATTCCATCGAGTAGCACGACTATCCTTGAAGAGAATGCTAGGTTGAAGGGGGAGCTTGCGAAGACCACATTTCCACAAGGTAACAAGTCTATTGATGATCTTTTGAGCAAGCAAAGGCGTAGTGGTGATAAAGGAGGCATTGGTTTTGTCTCCAAAACAAAGAAGAAGAAGAACAAGAAGAAGAAGAAGAAGGACAAGCCCGCACAAGAGACCAACAAGACCATTGTGGGAAGTAAGACCACAATTGGCAAAACTATGTCTCATGACGATTTTGCGGCAAGTGCTAACCCTCACTATGTTCTAATGCGTGATTACTATGGTGATGTGCATGCACAATATGTTGGTCCGTATGATGGTTATATTGCTTGGTCTATTTGGGTTCCCAAGACCCTTGTTGCTAACAAAAGAGGACCCATTGAAAAATGGGTACCTAAAAACTAGCTTGATCTTTTGTAGACCTATGCTTCCGGAGGTTCAAAATGGGTGCTTGATAGTGGTTGCACTTGTCATATGACCGGAAGCTCGTCTATTGTCAAGGACTTGGTGTGAAATGAAGATCAAATCACCGTCACATATGCCGACAAGTCAAAATCTACGGTAATGGGTTTCGGCAAGGTAGTGGTGGCTCACGACATTACACTCGTGAATGTCATGCTTGTTGAAACCCTTGGTTACAATTTACTTTCTGTCCGTGCACTTGGAAAGATGGGCTTTGCCGTCTTTATTGATAATGATATTGTGGTCCTCATGTGGAGAAAGTCTCTCAAGGTCGCTTTTGTTGGGTACATCGAAAATGACTTGTATGTGGTGTACTTTTCGGGGCAAGCCACTGCAGGTCCGATGTGCTTATACGGAAAGGCCTATGTGGGTTGGCTATGGCACCGCCGACTAGCCCATGTCAATATGAGAACTTTGCAAAGTCTCCATAAAAAGGGCCATATTGTTGGACTAAAATAAAAGGTTTCCTTTGCCAAAGATCGTGTTTGCAGGGCATGTGTTCTAGGGAAGATGCATGACGCTCCTCATAAGCCCACGAACCAAATCAAGTCTAACAAGATCTTGGAACTCCTTCATGTGGACCTATTTGGTCCTCCATCTCATGCAAGTCTTGGTGGGAAGAAATATTGTTTGGTGATTGTTGACGACTTTTCAATATACTCTTGAGTTTATTTCTTCAAGTTGAAGAGTGAAACTCAAAGGACTTTTATCGACTTCATCAACTTGGTTCAACGGCAACACAATGTTCCCGTGTTGATTATAAGAAGTGACAACGGCACCGAGTTCAAGAACTACACCTTGAATGACTTTCTTAGTGATGAGGGGATTAAGCATCAATATTCCGCCGCATACACCCCTCAACAAAATGGTGTGGCCGAAAGGAAGAACCGGACTCTTATTGAGATGGCTAGGACCATGTTGGCGGAGTTTAAATCTCCATACAACTTCTGGGCCGAAGCCGTCTCCACCGCTTGCCATGCTTCAAACCGGCTCTACCTCCGCAAGAAAATCAACAAGACTCCATATGATATACTTACCGGTAACAAGCCCAACATATCTTATTTCCGGGTGTTCGGTTGTAAGTGTTTCTATCTCATCAAAGGTGTTCGTTTGTCCAAATTCGAATCTAAAGCATTAGAGGGTATTTTGTTGGCTATGGTCTCGAATCTCACACTTATAGAATCTATGACAAGCTCTCCGGAGCCATCATAGACTCTTGTAGTGTGACCTTCGAAGAATATGATGGTCCCCAAGGGGGGCGTGTTGATGCTTGTGATGCAGATGATGAAATGCCTCAAGATGCCATAGGAAGAATGGGTGTGGGTTATATCTGCCCCATTGAGGAACCCCTTATGGCGGATCGAGAAGAACTATGCTCCACTCAAGTGGAGCCCTCATCTTCACAACCTCAACATGCTCCATCTATCGAGGAGGACATTGACTCAAGCCAAAGACAAGATGTGGACCCTCAACATAGTGATCAATGTGTGAACTCTAGTCAAAGGGAGCTTGGTCCATTCGATGGGGTGTCAAGTGGAGTCAAGTCAATTTGCCAAGGAAGATCCATCCAAGCTGTTTTGAGGGGTGCTCAAATTGAGGCTAGAAGATCACTTGATCAAGACCAAGGTCAATCCTCGCCTCCCAATGTAGAGGATGAATTCAATGATGATCAAGGTCAAGTTGATGGTCAAGACGAGGATCAAAATTATGAAGAGGGTCCTCCAAGAAACAATGAGGAGATCCACGCTCGTCGCGAAGCTAGAAAGGAAAGAATGTTGGAAATAAGAGACCACTCCCTCCAAAATGTTGTTGGAGATCTAAGGAAAGGAATTTCCACACGAGCACAATTGAAGAGGTTCAGTGAACATCAAGCTCACATTTCCATGATTGAACCAAAGAAAGTGTGGGAAGCTCTTGAAGATTCGGATTGGTTAGAAGCTATGCACAAAGAGCTCAACAATTTTGAGAGAAACAAAGTGTGTAAGTTAGTTGAGAAGCCAAAGGATTGCCGCAATGTTATTGGAACAAAGTGGATATTCAAGAGCAAGCAAGATGAGCATGGGATTATTGTAAGGAACAAGGCTAGATTGGTTGCACAAGGTTATTCCCAAATTGAAGGCATTGACTATGGAGAGACTTATGCACCCGTGGCTCGCCTTGAGTCCATCTGTATCCTTCTTGCTTATGTGGCACATCATAACTTTAAGTTGCAACAAATGGATGTAGAAAGTGCATTCCTTTATGGTCCTTTAAATGAATTGGTATATGTTAAGCAACCCCCGGGATTTGAGGACCCCAACTTCCCAAACCATGTCTACAAACTTGATAAGGCGCTCTATGGGCTCAAGCAAGCCCCACGCACGTGGTATGAGCACCTTAGAGAGTTATTGTTTGACCGTGGCTTTGAGGTTGGGAAAATCGATCCCACTCTTTTTACTAAGAGGGTTAATGGGGAGATTTTTGTATGCCAAATCTATGTTGATGATATTATCTTTGGCTCATCTAACAAAGCTTTTAATGATGAATTCTCAAAGCTTATGACTAGTAGGTTCCGGATGTCCTTGATGGGGGAGTTGAAAGTATTTCTTGGCTTTGAGATCAAGCAAGTTACAGGAGGAACATTCTTCAATCAAGCCAAGTATACTCAAGATATGCTCAAGAGATTCAAAATGCAAGATTTGAATGGAGCCCCAACTCCCATGGCAACAAAGACTCATCTAGAACAAAATCCAAATGGTAAAGATGTGGATCAAAAGGTATACCGGTCTATGATTGGTTCTTTGCTTTACCTTTGTGCATCTAGACCCGATATTGTGTTGAGTGTAGGTGTGTGTGCAAGATATCAAGCGGCTCCTAAGGAAAGCCATTTAATGGCAGTCAAGAGAATCTTTCGATATTTAGTTCATACCCCATTTTATGGTCTTTGGTACCCTCAAGGCTCAACATTCGCTCTTTGTGGATACACGGACTCGGATTGGGCGGGAGACAAGGATGATAGAAAATCAACATCCGGGGCTTGCCAATTCCTTGGTAGGTCCTTGGTATGTTGGTCTTATAAGAAGCAAAATTGTATATCTCTCTCCACCGCCGAAGCCGAGTATGTTGCTGCTGCTAGTGCTTGCACTCAATTGCTATGGATGAGGAAAACTTTAAAGGAATACGATGTCCATTGTGACAAAGTGCCTCTTCTATGTGACAATGAAAGTGCCATCAAGATTGCATACAACCCGGTGGATCACACAAGGACAAAGCATATTGAGATTCGGCATCACTTTATTAGAGATCATGTTGCTAGAGGTGATATTGATATATCCTATGTATCAACCAAAGATCAACTTGCCGATATCTTCACGAAGCCACTTGATGAAGCAAGGTTTTGCTACTTGAGGAATGAACTAAATATCGTAGATTCTAGGAGTTTGACTTGATTTTCTTGCACTCTCACCTAATACTCGACCCATGTTTGGTTTAGGTGTAGGCATGGACATAGGGGGAGTGCGGTCCTAATTGATTGGACTATCCCTCCCCCCATTACGTGCAAATTAAACAAAAATCATTCCTCTTAATATCATTTTGTGATATGTGAGCTCAATGATGAGTTTCGGTAATGGACCCAAGATATATCTTCGTGGTGCCAAGCCGAGTATACTCAAATATGGTGGCCTAGGCCACCGCCCCCTCTCAATCGAGAGGTTTGATGTGCTTACTCATGTTTGTCACTTAGTTGTTTTGATCTTCACTCTTAATTGCCATCTATTTGAATTGTCTTCATCTTTCTTAGTCTCATGCACTCTAGTTTGGTATTTATTTGTTTCTTCCTTTGTTTCTAGAGTGCATGGGCTTCTCAGCTCACCTGTCTTAACCCAAGCCCCCATACTCCCTCACGAAAACCCTCTCTCTATCCGCACAAGAATCATCTTTGATCCCTGGCTTTGGACTCAGATGGGACCGGTACTACCGGATGTTCGAGCGGTACTACCGGACCTGGGAAGGTCCCAAGTCGTCTCCTGGCAAAACTGCTCCAGGAACGGTACTACCGCCCGCATGTCCGGTCCTACCGGTCACCGGTACTACCGGTCGTGGAACCGGTACTACCGCTTCCAAGCGGTAGTACCGCTCCAACTACCGGTACTACCGGTTGACGGTTCCAGGTATATATTGGCCGCGTGGGGAGAGGCACCCCTCAGTGCCTCATTATTTCCCACGTCCTCCACTCCAACCTGCGCCGCCACCAGCGATTTTGAAGCCACCGGAGCCCTGCCGCGCCTTCCTCTCTCCGGATTCTCCTTGGATCCGGCCTCTAGGCGGGCTCCCCCTACTTTCCACCGCCATGGATCCCGGTACAACCGCCCCTTCTCTTTTTGTTTGATTTCCCCATTAGATCCAGGTTTTGGCTTAGATTTATGGAGAAATTGACTACTTGCAAGGTTGTACTGCCATATTATTCCTTGTTACCTCATAGAATCGCCTATTTAGCAGTTCATCCCGTCAATTTGGCCCGTTCCCGTCAGATCTGACATCTGTTGTGCCGCTCAACCGGTAGTACCGGAACTTTTTCCGGTACTACCGCTTGAAGCGGTACTACCGGTTGTCAGGTCCGGTAGTACCGGTCCACTCTGACCACCATGTTCTGCCCAATTTGTTGATTCTCTTTGTTGTTTCCTTCTTGATTCTTGTGTCCTTATCTCCTTGCTGTCCTCCCTCGTGCTTTCACAGATGCAGGTGGTTCTCGGGGTGCACGGAAGCGATCCAAGTCTGACCGTGAGATTGTTGAGGAAGAGACTGAGTCTGAGGAAGGAGTTATGCCACAGCCAAGACACCGTTCCAAGTTGCCTACCAATCGAGGTGGTCGTGGGGGTCGTGAAGGGGTTACCAAGCACTCAGCTGGGCGTGGCAGAGCCCCTCCCTCTCGCCCCCTTCCACTGGGTGTACCAAGAGTCTCAGCTCTGGGCCATCTGGGCCAAAGTCACTCTCTGACATCTCTGAGGCAGACTTTGGGGCTCTCCGGGTGGACAATGCATAATCACACAGCAGGAGCGCGTCAAGGGCAGACAATCTTTTCTATGATGACTTCCAAGAGCGTGTGTATCATGAGGTTCTTATGACCAATACCCAGCTGGTGGTGCCTCAGCAGTGGATTGACATGGGACACATTGACAAGAACTCTGCCTACTTTGCTGAAGCTAAGGAAGTTTGCTCAAACCTTGGCATGTTCCCCATTATGGAGTTTCAGCATGACTATGATCCCCTACTCATCTGCCAGTTTTATGCCACTGCTCACTTCCACAATGGCCGCAATCGGAAGATTACCTGGATGACTCAAGGTGCTATCAAGGAAGCTACACTTGCGGAGTTTGCTGCCATCTTGGGGTATGAGGACCGCGGCCGGGACGTTCCTTGTGGTTTCCGCTGTCACATGCGGGAGCATCCCTCCAAAAAGGATGTTCTCAGACCGTTGTATATTCGAGGCCGTGGGGTTGCTGGCAAGATTAAGGATCTCCTCCCCACATATGACATCCTCCATCGCATTTTCCGTGAGACGGTTGCTCCTCGTGCGGGCAACAAGGACGAGATACATGGGTTCTCCGTTGACTTGCTGTTCAACACCTTCCTCAACAGAGAATCAGGCCAACCTCTTGATGTGGTGGACTTCATTTGGAATGAGATGTTTGCTGCCGCACACACTCGGAGGGTTCCACCATTTGCTCCTTACATTATGGCTCTCATTGTGTCCAAGTGCCCCGTCATTGCTAGGACGCTCTCCTCTCGCTCTCTCGTTGTGCACAAGCCAAAGGCACTCAAGATCAAGGCACATGCTAAACCTCGCGCTGCGCTTGGTGAGGAGGATGAGGATGAGGATGACTCTGAGCCTGCTGATCGTGGTCATGACACTGACGATGTTGTCTCACGCCACAAGAACGCCAAGCCCTCTTGGGCCAAAAGTATGGAGGTCAAGCTCAAGAAGATCTTCTGCTTCCAGGTTGACAACCAGAAGCGTATGTATGAGGCGCACGTGTATGCAAAGAAAGCCTGTGCTCGTCAGAAGGAACTCATGTCTGCTCAAGGGTTGACCATCTCCGAGGGATCCGAGAACAACATCACTCCAGAAGATCAGTGGATTTCTCAGCACAGCTGTTGGGACGATGATGTCTCTTCCTCGCACCGCGCCCCACCTACGTATGATGATGAGGAGGACCTTGAGGATGAGGATGAGGAGGAGGAGGAGTATGATGATTGACCTTTGGGGCGGTAGCTCTGCACTTGTCCCTTTTTGGCGTCTTGATGCCAAATGGGGAGAAGTTGCACTTTAGGCACGGGTGTTGCATGGGAAGTCACAAGCTCATTCTTCTCTTTGATCCTTTCATTGCTTGTGAACTTCGATTTCCCTCTATTTTATGTGTGAGACTATGTGTTTTATGTCGTGTGAAACTATGTGGTTGGATCCATCTGATGCGACTATGTGGTTTATCTCCTTGGATCCATCTTGTGATGTTATACAATATCTAGTGTCTATATTTTCCTCATCACATGTTTTGTGCAAAGGTATGTTCTCAAATGCTAGTATCCATACTTGTGTACCCTTGTTGGGTATGTAAAATAGAGGGGGAGGTTTGTCTCTACTCATCTAGGGGGAGTCTCTTCTCTATTTTACAAATATCATTTGCCTATTGTTAAAATCATCCTGCAAAAGTGTATTGTCATCAAACACCAAAAAGGGGGAGATTGAAAGAGCATTTTTCTATCCCTTGGATTTTGATGTTTGATAACAATACACTTATCGATTTAACCGTGTACTAAGTTTATCACAGGATTGATAAAAGAAGGCACAAGTCATGGCATAGCATTTTCCCCTTGCAGAAACTTCTGTGTCAACCGGTAGTACCGGACCTGCAACCGGTACTACCGCTTGACACCGGTACTACCGGTAGTACCGGTTGGCACTGATCAAAAGGGAGAAGGGTGCGTACTAGTCAGTACCCACCGGTACCACGAAGCGGCACTACCGGCCCAACCGGTAGTACCGCTTGGTACAAGCGGTACTACCGCTTGCGACGGTCGTACCGCTCGTCTGTACCGTGGCATACTGACTAGCACCAACCTCCCTCCGTTTTGGTCAGTACCAAGCGGTACTTGGGACCGGTACTACCGCTTGGGGGTAGTATCGCAAGGGGGTACCGCCCAAGACTGAAGAATTCTGAAGAACAAGGTCACCACCGGTACTTGGTCCGGTACTGGACCGGTAGTACCGCTTGCAAGCGGTACTACCGCTTGAGTACCGGTACTACCGGTCATTTAATGCTCCAACGGCCATATATTTCGTGGAGGGGTATAAATACCCCTCCACCTACCTTGGGACAAATTGCTCAGCACATTAAAGTCATTGCCCACCATTGGAGTCCATTGGAGCCACTCAAATTCTCAAGATCTCCTCATCCAACCACCCAAAGTCATTGATCTTTGGGGAATCGAAGGAGGAGGCCCCGATCTACTACTTCACCAAAAGAGATCTTCATTTCCCCCTCATTTCTTTGAGGGCCCCTTTGCTCTAGTGTTTTGTTGGAAACCCTAGCTCTTGTTTTGGTTCTTACAAGCTTGTCTTTGATTGCTTTGACATCTTGCTTGTATTTGGGAGCCTCCGATTAAGTTATGGATGTGTGCCCCAAACTTGTAACGGTGCCGGCTTCCACCTTGAAGGTTGCCGATATAGTGGAAGGTGAATCGATCCCTTTGGGGTGAGATTCATCGGAGAACAAGGGAGGCCTCTCGTGGCGTTGGTGGTTTGAAACCACCCCCTCTCCAAACGTAGACGTACTTCCCCTCAAAAGGAAGGAACTACGGGAAACAAATCCTTGTGTCTCCGCGTCCACTTTTCGGTTACCTCTATCCTTTACCGCACCTTACTTACTTGTTACTACTTTGTGTTGTGGTAGCTCTTGCATATTTGTCATATAGGTAAATTCACCTTAGTTGCATTATCTAGAGAATTTACCTTATTGTCAAACCTTAATTTGAAAAAGAAGAAAATTTGAAGTATCACCTATTCACCCCCCCCCTCTAGGTGCCCATACGATCCTTTCACCAGGGCCCACATGTCATCAACAGTGAGTAGAGAGGGTCAGTAACAAATGCATTTCTTTCACCTGAGAGCTGAGGTGGACAATGGCCACATGTCAGTGACTGGGGCTAGCTCTGGTCGAGGCGTAAAAAGTATTTTTTTTGTTAGGAAATAAATAAAATGTTATAATTCAATTAATATTATTCCAGAAATCAAATAAATAATTAAATCTTGTTTAATTAATAACTTTTGATTTATAATTCAGAAAAATATGTATAATATATAAAAATTTTCAGAAAAATAAAATCTACAACTTAAAAGTATTATCAAAGATTATTATGATGATTATTCAAATAAACGTTATTTAATAAATGTTTTATAAGTAATAAAACTTTGATAATTCATATTTTTAAAATGATAAATGTTAATAATATAAATAAAATACCAAAAATCTCAGAAAAATAAGAATTCCAATTTAAAACTATAATCATGTATTATTATTTCACTTAATTAAATATTTATTATTTATTAAATAATTATAAAGTAATAAGCATTATAAAAATCATATCTTATTATTTATAAATCACAAAAATACATGTAATATACAATAAATGATCACAAAAATAACATTTACATATTAAAATCTAATAATTTACTTTTGAGTTAAATAAAAATTCAAATATTTTAACAACTCAAATATAAACTTATTTACTTCATTAATAATTCATATAAAGATAAATAAAACTTATTAATATTCCTAAAATGAGTTAAATAAGTCTAATAAATAGTATTAGTCTCAAATATTTATAATCTAATGCCATAATGGTTTAAAACATTATAAATGTTTTAATTTTAGAAAGATCTATAATCTTAAATGAAGATTATCTCTAAAAAGAATTCCATTAATAATAAAGTCCTTAAAGAACAACTTGTGAACAATCAAATCTTCTCTAAACCATATTAATCACCAAATTACAAAAACTACTACAACACTATATAAATCCATAAGTAGTTAAGTAACATTATGTTGGGTTTATAAACTATACTCACTTATCTATAAAAGGTAAATGATACTACTATATCATAGAATTAAGAAACCATTATCCCAAGTAAAAGAATAACCATTCTTAAATAACTTAAAGCATACCTTTCAGATATACAAGATACCAATGTATAAGTATTATACTTTCAAAACTATCTATATTTTAAAGTTAACTTTAGTCTCCAAGAGTCTAAATATAATACCATACACATTACTCCATGTTTTATAGTTAACTTTGGTCTGAAGTAGTTAATCTATAAAGCAACTCAAGCCAAACCATTTGATCAAAACAAATAACATCAACCACCACTAACTAACCACAAAAGTTCCTTTTTGCCACTTTAAATAAGAACTCTTGTATAAGAAATCCTAACTAGTATATCATAAGTATTTATACCTTACCCCTACATATGTGCTGTCTACAACCACTCATAAATTCTAATAAAACTACAATTATGAAGCTTATCTAAAAGGACCACACATTTCAAAGTAATCATTTCCAGAATCCAAACCCTAGGACAACGTTATCCCCGGGATTTGCGTGTAGAACGTGCATCACATTACTTATGCATAAAGGCATATTGCTTCTTTAAACATTAGTCCTTACCGGACCAATGATGCTGATTTCAGATTTTGGATCTTATACCGACTCGAAGACCGTGAGTGCATAATCTTGCAATCACAAAAGGCAAGTTCACACTTGCTCATGTCCTTTGTTTATTTTCTCTAAAGTATTTTACAAATCTAGTGTTGTCTTCACCTGCATTTGAAAAAGGTCAGAAAACACTATTTTCAATAATAATGAGCACTATTGATTACTGATCCAGGGTGATCAGTTAATCTATTAAGTCTGACAGTTGGAATACCACTGTTCAGAACTATATCACCTAGGACTTAACAACCAATGTCGCCAGTGATTCTTGCGCCGTATATTACGCGTTGACCATGAGATTTGGAATGGGACGGAGAAGTCAGATGTATCTTTTTCCTCTCGCATGAAGCCGAATGTGCAGGTCGTGGCTGTTATCCTCGTAGCATGCATATTAATTGGTAATTCGTAGAGGATATGCAGCATATGGGTGGGAACCCTCATCATCCCACGATAGTTTTGACATCTAACGGTTTGTACAAACCACTGTCGTAATTCTTTATGTGGGCATGGTGTACACCAAGGAGGCATGCGGGGTCGCGAAGGGGGCAGTGATTGGCTTGGATCATCTTCTGGGCCCCACATCATGGAATTGTGGACGGGAATAAGCTGCCCGGTTGTGCAACAAAGAGTTGATCTCTCATGGGTAAAGTAACGCACCTCTGCAGAGCGTAAGAACTGTAACTTGTTACTCCCTGTTCCGGGAAGGAGCTGCGAACGCGCGCGGGAAAGGAACCCCATGAAGGTTCTGGTAAACCCGTGAAGGCTGACGGACATAGCTTTTCAGAATAAAAGCAACCTTTGAAGAAATGTTTATGAAAACTTGCATTGCCTATGACCTATAGTCTACGGTTGTAGATATAGTGCATCAAACACTCCTTTTCTAGTGAATTTGCTAAGTACGCTCGTACTCAAAGTATCTTATTAACCCTTGCTAGATTCTGAAGCCATTAAGACGATGTCTTCATCAAGTTATGCTCCAGGACTTATACCAGCTAAATCTCTTCAATGAAGACAAGGAAGTCAACATATACCTCAACTCAAGTGAAGACGAAGTTACTGATTAGATAGAAATACAATCTCTAGCCAAAGAACCTATCTCTGTAGTGCGTTGCAATAGCAGCAATGCCAATTCCTTAGTTACATACTAGTTTTAATAGTATAATAGTTTTGCATTATTTATCTTTGATTCTTCTTCGTAAGAAGTTCTTTCTCTCTCTCTAACCTAGAGTGTTCTATGGATCTTATGTAAAGAGTGACTTGTAACCTTTAGCCATGTATTGGACCCGCTGTGTTTCTGTTGTGCCATTCTGAGGGATGTAATACTAGTGAACGGTGTTTCATTGGTGTTATGTCAACGACTATAGTATACTACATCATGCAGTGGTATGCTGGGTCACCGCAAATCGTATGCATTATGGCAAGAATTGAAATACTTTCCAAATCATAAGATTATAAAATGGTGGGGCTATGCTTGCCTTTGCCTGTTGATAACCAGAAAGCAGAGCTTCAGATGTTTGGTACTTGACTTGGTTACAATTGGTCAAGTAATGTTCGTCGATCTTCGATGGTGTCGATCTCGGTCTTCAATCTCGATCTCAATATCGTATTCTACTGAGAAGAACCAAACACCGGAAAAAGGGAAACACTCAACACATGATATCGATCCAATGCTCAAACAAGGTTGATGATATGACAAGTTAAATAATATTGAAATGAAACCCTAAAACATGCTTGAGGATTTAAACGGGGTTCCGAGGAATATAAACCCTAATTCAGAGAAACCCCGAATGCATATGAGAGGGGTCATTTTATTCCTATAACTAAACTTGTCATTGAAGTTGTTTAACAATGCATGATTGTATCTTTATAAGATAGATCTTGTTTTTTGATCATTTTGATATATTATTCATATTTTTCTGAGTTAATATGAATTAGTTATGATTTTCCCATTTTAAATGCATTTTTAATCATTTTAAAAACAATTAAACATTTTTGGAATGTTTACAAACTATTTTCCATCTGGCCCCACGTGTCATATGTTTATTCATTTCAGAAAACATTTGTGAAAATGTTAAAAAACTAAGAACCTGGGCCCATAGGGATATTATTATTTTCTAGAAAAGAAATACAAAAGCATAAAATAAAATAAAAGGCTTTACTACATCATCACGATGTCACGCTGATGTCAGCAGATGAGGGTTCCTCGGATCATTGATCGATCCGTCGATCAGGAGCTCGCGGGGATGTGTAGGTCGGCTAGTTAGAGAGAGGGGATTGAGGCGAGTCGAACAGTGCTGGCGCCACCCAAAAATGGTCACTGAAACAGGAGCACGGCGACGACAATAGTTGCATGGCGTGGGCTCATACCAGGAAACTAGGAAGGAAGAGAAGGGCTCCAGGAGAAGCAGAAGCTCGCCATGATGCTCATGAAGCTGTCAGCGAGGTGAGGCGTGGCCGGGAACAACGATAATTGAAGACGGCGAGCGATGGCTAGAGTCGGGGAAGACGACGACAATGCGCCTAATTACGGCTGAATAGTGACAATTCCTCTTGTGGATAGGATATACGCAAAGGGGCGGTTCCAACGGTGGCCTCAGCTAAACGTGCGATGGTCGGGGATGGCGGGGAAGGCGAAGTCTGACGAGCTAGGGTTTTGGCTAGGAGGGGAAAACGGGGAAGAAGGAAGCTAGGGTTCGTCTAGCGGATCAAGGGGTACTTGTGGATGCTGCGGATGAAGGTAGCGAGAATCACAACGCGGGAGAGCATCACAGCGACATCGTGAGGTTGTTGCAGCGCCAGTGAGCAGCTTCCGTGGACGTCCTTCTGGCCGGAGAAAGAAGAAGGGAAAAAGAACACGAAGGGGTACCGGGCCAGCGATGGGCCATGGGTGGGATGCAGAGAAAGTTGAGAGGGAGAGGAAAGAAGCTGGGCTATGGCCTGAGAGGTTTTGGCTCCATTTGTTTATAGAAAATTTCTTTTTTATTTTTCTGTTTTCACTTTCTCTCTTGTATTTGAAATTCACTTATTGTTTTAAATCATTTGAAAATAACAGAGGCTTTGTAAAATATATGAAATACTTTTGGGGTCCTTATAATCCATTTGGGCTCCAATAATTTTGTAGTTTTCAAAATACATAAACTATTTGAAAGGGTTTGCAAATGGGAAGGGAAAATTAGGGTTTAGGGTTTTACATAATTTTTCTTTAGCTAAGATGATGATGCTCATGGAATGCACATACCAACCCTAATATAAGGTTAACTAAACCTGGGGTGTTACAGCTGCTCGCTTAACCCTATTCAGATACATCAGAGACAAAGCGCGCAGGTGGGCTTCACGACCAAGCGGCAGCCCTATGCCGTCACTTGTAGGCGGTTGTTGCTTCGTCTGAACGCTCACCCATACAAGGCGTCATCCGCATCGCCGGCGTTGGATAGCGGAGCTGGGAACTCCGATGCCAGTAGGAAGAGGCTCGCGGTGTTCGTGTCCGGCGGTGGCTCGAATTTCTGATTGATCCATGAGGCGGCGCTGGGTGGAGAGGTGAATGGGGATGCGGTTGCGCTCGTCACGGATAAGTCAGGTGAGGATGATTGGGAACACGGATTTTCTACAGTTAACGGTATGTGTCGGCGTTCCATCGGCCCCACGCTCTTTGCTTTGAGATTAGTGAACCGTTCGCCCCCTCTTAAGAATTAGGGCTAGGTATGTGCTCTAAAATGAGACATTGGCTCGGCGGGCCTGGGCCGCTGGCACCCCTACCGGTGCGGGGCTGGATTCAGTGTCCCAAAATCTAGAGGTTTCCAAGCGCGATCAAACCAGCCCGCCGCCTCCGTCCAAACCCCAGCGTAAAGTAGCATCCAACATTTCCACACACAGCCCAGACCCGCTCGCCGCCTCCTCCGTCCTCGACCAGCGAAACCACCTCCTCCCCCTTCCTCCTCCACACCCCTCTCAACCTCGTTGCCTGCGCCTGCGCCGCTGCTGCTCGGCTCTTACCCCGAGCCCTCTTCCTCGCTGTCTCCTGGTAAGCCTCGTCCCCTTCCCCACGCGATCCCTCTCCGCCGCGTCACTGCTGCGCGCTCGGTTGCTTGAGCCTTGATCGCCGGCGGTGGGGTTCCTCTCTCGGTTCACGAACCCAATCTGCGGCGCCGCCTTTGTGTGGGTGTGTCCCCGCCCGGAATGTTCGATTTCTCCTTGTCTTAAGCTTTTCCTTGTCCTCCGATTCTCTCGCGCTCTTAGTTGTTTTTCTGCCCTAAGCTGGGAAATTCGTGTTGCTCGCCACCGGAATGTTCGTGTTCTTCTTATCTTGTTGGTGGGGTTTTCTTTTTGTTCTCCGTTTTTTCTGCGCTTTCAGTTACTTTTCCGCCCTAGGCCGCGAACTTCTTGGTGGTCGTTCGATTTCATCATCCTGTAGAGTTTTCTTCTCGGCGTGGCTAATTCTCGATGATCGCCTGAATATTCGGTTCTGCTGCCCTCTTGAAGGAGTTTCTCTTTGTTGGCTTCTTCTTGGTTCTCAGATTGGATTGCTTTTTTGGACTAGTTTAAGGACTCATTCTTGTTGTTTCTTGGTTTCCAGGCGCGCGGCAGGCGTGATGGGAGAGGACAAGAGGAAGACGGTGACGGCGGATGAGGGGACCGAGAACCCGCAGAAATCGCCGCGCCTGGACGACGCTGCGGCCGAGACGCTGCTGAAGTTGGGCCATTCGCCATCGACAGAGGAAGGGGAGGTGACAACCGACGACAGTACCTACGACATCGGATCCTGCGAGCACTTGTTCAAGGACATCGAGGAGCTGGATGAGATCAAGCGTGATGTCAAGGACGCCGACAGGCCCCTGGCGTGCGAGCGTGATCAGTGCAGTACCACCTGGAGGGGAGCTGCTGGGATGATGGTGTGCACGGAGTGTTCCTATACTTTCTGCATTGGGGAGAAGGGCGACAGGGAACATCCGCGGGGACACGCCGCCTGGCATGCCGCCAGGGACCAGCATTGGGTTGCTCTGTGGTGCGATGAGCCGTCTAAGGGGTACTGCTTCGAGTGTCGACGGGTCCTGATTCTCGGTCAGAGCAAGGTGGACAAAGATGATTATGAACTGGTGCCCAGAAATAAGAAGGATGAGTGGGCCGGAATGGTAGCCAGCAATTTAAAGGGTGATTCGGCGATGTCGGCCAGAAATGGAAAGTTTGATTGGGAAACTGTGGACAGTAGCAATGCAATGGATCTGTGGAGAACGGTGGGCAGTAGTGCAATGGATCCGTGGAGAACGGTGGGCAGTAATGCAATGGATCCGTGGGGAATGATGGGCAGTAATGCAGTGGACGGCTGGGGAATGGTGGCCGGCGATGACTTTGTTATCAAAGGGATGCCGAACCCTTCGGGCACATCATGCTACATGAATGCATCGTTGCAGTGCCTCCTTGCGTTTGGTAAGCTGAGGACAATGTTTCTAAGACCCGATGCTCGGTTGGGATACATTGGTCTGCACCTGAAGCGGTTGTTTGTAGAGACAAGCATTGCGAATAGCGCCACACGCATGCTGGACCCAGACATGATATTGGCATCTATGTGTTCGCTTTATCCGTGTCTATTCGAGCCCGGAGTGATGGCAGACAGCCATGAGTTCCTTACATCTTTGTGCGATGCTTTGAGTAATGAGGTGGAGCAGCCAAACAATTTGCATATCATGCAAGGGGATGCACTGTACCCTACATTTAGCGATTCCACTTTCAGTTGCAAGCGGCTTGTGACCATTTCCTGCAAAAGTTGCTCATATACTGAAGTTACAGAGGAGTCATTCCATGGTATTCAACTGCCAGTGCCATCAAAGGACCCTCCAGCCAGAAGCATGACTTTGCAACTTGGTAAGTCTGTTCAAATAGCAAGAAAGCCTTTGGGATGGCTACATAAAATTGGGCAGGATGTTTCAGCAGTCTCAACATGGCAAATGTGTTTGCTATATTGTAGTATTTCGAATTACCACTGGATATAACTAGGGTGTCGAGTCCTTATCTTCACACAATAAGTGTTAGCCCAAATGGTTGGTTACCTTAAGCATGTACATATATTGTCGAAAAAAACAGCTTAGAGTGTGGAGGGTAGATTCTAGATATGCAAAGGATGATGATTTTTTGGTTACATGATCTTGCCAATGAAGATAACGCTAAATCCCTGTATGCTTGACTCTGCAGATTCTACCGAAGTGAAGGATACTGTACACGGTCGTCTGCAGACTCAGAAGAATGATATCCAAAGAGGGACCATTGAAGTGCCAAAAGCTCTCCATTTCATTCCTGAATTATTTGATGAGGAATCGACAGCAGATTCTCACAATCCAGAGGAGAAGGAGAAAGCTCAGAGCAGTGATGCTGTTCATGATGTGTCAGAACATATGAACTCTATTCTGTCGATTGAGGACTGCCTGAAATACTTTTCGCATCAGCTGACGGATTGTAAGAACTGTTCCAAGGTTGCTGCTGAGCTGCCCGAAACCTATGGAACTAAGAATGTTGAACCGATCATGGCAAGTGCCAATGTAAATACAGCTGTTGACGGAGACCAGACTGAACTGTCATGTAGGAAAACATGCCCAAGTGAGCGATCTAGTGACTTTAGCAGCTTGTCCGCAGAATCTCCAAGCAGGCAACCATATCGTTCAGATTCACATCAAGCTATACTCTCTGAAGAAGTCACTTCAGGGAAGAGCTGTGGTGAAAAGGACTTAATCTGTTGCAGCACAGCCAATGAAAAACCTGAAAATCATGAAGGTGTGCAAGAAGCTGCGCCTAGTTGCCTTACAACTGATGAACAGACTGACCTGCTGAGTGCTCAACAACAGGATACCAGCACTAAAAAACAGGGCAGTGGAAAGCAGGCAATGTATAATCATAGTGCTCAACAAGTGGAGGAAAAACAAAATAAGCAGACAGATGGTAATGGTGGTGCAATCCAAACACGATTGATTAGCAAGCTGCCACCTGTATTAACCATTCAACTTGAGAGACAGGCACACAATCTTTCTAAATTGACTGAGCATGTGAGCTTCAAGGAGATTCTTCATGTAGGACCATTCATGGACCCCAGGTACTGATTTCGGACAGTTCTACACAGTATATAGTATCTAATACCTTTCTTGTATAGTTGTATGCCAGTTCCGCTAAGTTCCTGACCTTCAGAAATACTGGATTTGTGTCCTTCATAGTTTACTTCTAATAGCTTTAAGAATATTCCTTCACTTAGCAAAGCAAAAGCTTTAAGAAGACACAGGCATTGCAGGCCAAAGAACAATTAGGACTGTCCAATTCCATTTTGTTCTCACCGTGACTGGATTATTGTGGACTTCTTTTAGAAGGAATTATTGTGATCTATGCGCACATTATTTTTTTTTTCTAGATTAGTAGATCTATAAAACAAGGCTCTTATATGTGCAAATGAATAAATGAATGAATGGACAAATTGTGGTAATTTCCTGGCATGATCAGCTCTAATGATTCTTTACTATAGAGTTTGGTTTGGACAGCGCCGTTCTTTTTTATATCCTGGCAGACTACCATGATTTGGATTAAAGGAAACTAGTGAAGTGAATAAACAAACCATTGTTATAGTTATAACACAAACATTTGCTCTTCAGTAGCCCAGTAATTATCAATGCCGCAGATGGGCATTCCAGGAGTATATTGCATTCACTGAACGACTGCATAACAGTATAGTGAGTAGATATTCTAAAGCTGCAGCAGGATAAACTGCATTCCCTCTAACGTGAGGCTAGTATAGAACATGCATACAGTGTCAATTTGTGCCTTTGAACACGACTTACCCATTTATCCCCCTGTAGTCTTGCAGTCTCATCTATTTCAGTAACTGATGAATAGCCATTGCTTAGCCAGGAGTAGGTTTTCTTCTGATGGTTTGTCACTTTATCTTGTGCTTTATTATGCTTTCTCCAATGGTTCAAAGCTATTTATAAGTTTCACTTGATGTTGCTGCTGGGATCTGGTGACTCTTGGTGACTCCTAGTGTGATATCAGGTGGATCATCACAAAAATGTAGTCATACTGAAAAGTTTGAAACATGAAAAATACGCCAGACAACAAAATGTGCATATAAAAGTTTGTAAAGAATCTTTTAGGTTCAGACTGGATTTTTCTCTAGGTTCAGACTACCATTTCTTACTTCTCAGGACACCACAATTAGAAGCTTAATTGAACTGTATGAAGGTATCATCCAGATACTGTTAATGTATATAAGAGGAAAGATGTATTTGTTATCTCTTAGAGAAAAGGAAACATGGTGACAATATGAACGGTCCAATTGTGCTGTGCATTTAATTTTGATTTGAGTATCAACCGAATTTGAGTGTTTATTGACAGCCTGATTTAGACCAGAACCCTGTACCATTAGTCGAAACTCAAGTCTGCCACAAACTCTATTCATTGTAGCAGTGTATCATGAACAAGAAATGGTTATGTTTTAAAATTATCATCTCATATTATGGTACTGTACAACATTTTTGGTCTGTTGGTGGTTACGTGCCTTGAAATGCCTAACCTGACAGAACTTTTTATTTGGTTAAAGATGGGATTGTTAATTCTGGCTTTTATAATTTCACTGTTAGTTGGATTCATGGATATGTAACAAACCTAGTATATTTCATTGGCCTGATGGAAATTAATTGGAGCCTTCATTTCTTGCAATTTCTACTAGTACATAATCAGTCACTTCAGATGCAGCATATTGTTTTTTATTTGATTCAATTTTCTTATTAATAATATTCAGTTTGTTGTTTTCAAGAAAGAGATGCCATTGTTTGTAGTCCAGATAATCTTCAGTTTCTCGTTTACTTGAATCCTTGCATCTGGTTTGACTATTTAATTTTCTGTATTCTTCAGTTCTGAGGACAAAGATAACTTGAGCTATCGTCTAGTTGGTGTCATTGAGCACATTGGTGGCGTCGTGAACATAGGGCATTTCATAGCTTATGTGAGGGCAAGTCAGGGCAGTGGCCCTTCCTCATGGGTTTGTGCGAATGATTCCAAGATCCGAAGAGTCTCTCTAGAAGAAGTTCTCAGGTGCGAGGCGTACATCCTTTTCTATGAGAGGATAGATGACTGAGGTTGTACCCACCAGCTAACCAGATGGGCAATGATAAAGGATGCAGAGGTTTGAGATTAGCAAGCATGGCCAAGTGTACATACTACTAACATAGAGACATGGAGCCGTCATTCGGCTGCAGGATTTTTTGCATTTGTTGCAGCATTTAGATTGTTGGGTACTCTGCTAAAGAGAATCCAGCCAGTGTTGTTGGCCAGACGATATCGGTCACAGTCCTTCATAACCATATTTGGGGGGTCCATGAGAACATTGTAATTTTTGTGTGTGAAGGAGCAGTAGAGCACCAACAGAGTTTACTTTTGTTACTCGTAGAACAAAACTGAATGTGTAGGACACTGGAAAACATGGGTCATATCACTTTGAATATTTCTGTGATGGGCATCATTCTCCAATTGATATACTACATCTTCGAATAAAAGTTGGTTGTTCTCGACCTCTATTTTTTTGACAGCCAGTCTACAGCATGTTGTGAGGTATGTATCCGTTGAAGATCCATGTTTTTTTGTCAGTCTACGGCATGCTGTGAGGTATGTTTTTTTGAATGTCAGTCTACGGCACAGTTAGCTGGCTGACACTGTGTGCACGCAAAGCAATTTTATGTATTTTCGCATCCATTCTGAGGTGCTGACTGGCTGATGCTAGTCCATGAGTACCGGTCAAAGATTTGATGGATGGAAGACTATCCGCCGTCGTGTTGTTGGTGGCTCGGTGCCATGCCTGTGGGTTATGTTAAACGAACATTGTTGAATAACTGGTAGGCTCAAAGGCTAGTTAAGGTTTGCTGCCGCTGTTTATGTGGTGATGCTACTGCAGTTTGTCATGGGTATTAGTATTAATAACCCTTTTACAAGGCAAGAGGCCAAACTTCTCCGTGTTTGTGCAGAACTGTCGTCTTCTTACAGGGAGAAGCACATAGGTCATGACATATCACAAGGCAAGAGACTTCAAGAAGAAAATAATAAATACGGAAATACTATACAATTTTCTGGCTTGAATAATAATTCGCAATGTTTAGATAGACAGTATTGAAATATTAGTATGAAAGTATAAGAGCATGTTTGCTTGGTGTCCTGCGCACTCGACGCCTGGACTGGACTGTCCCTGAAACCTACCTGATACTTGTCTGGTTGGTCTCCTGAGGAAGGAAATGATTGCCTGGCCTGGTTGACCACCCTATAATGTGATTAGCCTGTACAAATAGGAAAAAAAAGTAAAAGAAATTGATCTGCCCAGGCAGATTGATTAGCCTACCACGTAAAATTCGTCTATAAAATACTAAACAACACATCAGCCGGCCGGGGCATGAACCTAATAGAGATACACTAGTAGACATGCTATGTGCTGTGCAAACTGTAAAGGCTTCCCAGGAAAGTCTATAAAAATGCAAATAATTTAGCCCGTCAGAACAAGGTATGAATGTTTTACTGCAGACATTAGACTTGCTGCTCAGAGCTAATCAACATGTGAAGATTTTGTATCGCTAGTTTGAACTAAACAATTCAGATATCTGTTCATAGGTCTCCGAACGTTGCTAAGGATGTTTTTCTTGCCAAAAAATCGAAAACAAGCTGCTTCTACTAAGTATCCATCTTGAATCCATTCCCATCTATCCAATGTAATGCACTTCTCCTAGAGTAACCTGAAAGAAAATTCAAAGGCATAAGAAACCACGACTCTAGAATAATAAGCCTCAACGAGAGAATAAAACAACCTCTGTTGGTAACAAACATAAGCAGCACTCAAAAGTCAAAACTACACTAAAAGACTACTTTTCTTACGTTGTCATTCTTCAAGCAAGATAGAAATAAGAATAATTGAATTATCATAACTAAGCAAGAAATGGTTATACAGATTGATCTGAACATTCTAAGAAGCTAATCAGAAAAGGGGCATGGAGCTACACGATTCTAAGTGCTGTTGGTTTTCTATCTCACTGCTCTTGGTTTTCCAAGCCCACCTCGAATGTCACCAACTGAACCATCATGGCCAATCCTTCTAAAATAGAGACTATCCTATTTCTGTGCACTTTGCTATGACAATCAACAAAAGCTAGGGGCTATCTCTAAACAAGGTTGGACTATATCTACCTAAACGAGTTTTCACAAACGGGCAACTATATATAGCATTCTCAAGAGTGACGAGAAGGGACGGGCTGCAGGTGATGATCAATGACAAAGATAGTAAATAGGATGATCGTCAAGAACATAGTCAAAAAAGGATTTTCCAAATGGTACGGCAAAATGACTCTTTTTCATATTCTGCTACTTTAACTAGATGACGCTACACGCCGTTCAAAAATATATAATTACACAGAAAAGATAGTCTGCCTTTCACAAGAATTATAACTATAGAGATCAATGACATTCTGCAAAATGTATAAAATGGATGTACACCGTGATTTTATATTCATGTGACTTTGCTGGTACATCGATAAGTATTCATGTAGCATCGATAAATCAACACTCCTTCCTTTTGTTAGATATGCATGTGGTAGAGGGGGCTAACACTACCGATGCCAGGCCAAAACCCGGAAAAGGGTGGAGGGGAAATTAAAAAAGACTCAATTTTATGCATACCAACCACACAACATTAAAATATATGTTTTGTTACTAGGTAAAATTGCAAACTGACTGTAGAACTATTTTAAATGTACCATGGTTTACAGAACACAGGTGCATAAAAAATCAACTGTAGAACTATTTTTTCAACAACTGACCACTAGGCTGCAAAATCTATGGATCAATAAATATACGGATCGACCACTGCAAAATCTATCTCGTGAGACCACCATCAGGCTGCTAATTATACAAGCAAAACAAAACTGCCATGGACCTCACTATAAAATCATTGGTGTGTTACCTCTTTAAACATGTGCACTTTGGCTTGCGGATACAATCAAACCATCTGAAGGAGAAAATTGCTATACCCAAACAGGAAACAATCCAAAGTATGGCCCTTAAATCTCAATAGTACTGGTATCCTGCAGGTAGGCAGTCAAACCTCTAACAGAGAATGAATAATATTACCAATTTGGCATCTCTATATGATATATGAGCAAAGAAATAAAATCTGCTATTGCTATGACCATAGAAAGAAACTAATTTCCAGAATAACTTGGCAAGAAACTAATTCTATTTTTTTGTAGGAGGGAATGGAAAAAAGTCATGAGCAATGTATCTAGAAGAAGCTGACACTGAGACTGAATCAAATAAAGAAGATGCGAGGATTTCAAATCTGGAGTCAGGTCTGATCAGGTTAGTAAGTGCTCCAGGAACTAATTCACTGTGACTGCTGACATTATAACTGAGGATCCATGATTTAGTATGGGAAGACAACCAAATTAGTTGACTTGCATTGGGGTGTCATGGTCTCTAAAACTAGTAACCCAATCTTAATCTCTCGATCGTGTCAATCGAGTCGAATATCCAGTAAACAGTTTTCTAGGCAAAATATTCGACTAATTTCATTTCTCCAGTAATTAACTAAATAAGAAGTTAGACACCTTTGTTCTCT
Organism: Avena sativa; assembly: GCA_916181665.1. Classification (NCBI taxonomy): domain Eukaryota; kingdom Viridiplantae; phylum Streptophyta; class Magnoliopsida; order Poales; family Poaceae; genus Avena; species Avena sativa. The sequence continues at coordinate 140,723,852 of OV702285.1, read as the reverse complement.
GTTGTTTGTCTACACTTACCTAGATGGCATACACAAACTTTGAGACATAGCTCAACAATGAAGGTACATATATACAAAGAGAAAATAGTGTGCAAGTGAGAAAGGAAACTGGTGTTTAGCAATTGATCAAGCTCCGTGATGATTTATGAACAGATGGGGTTCAGATGGCATAGACAGTGTGGAATTCAGATTTAGTGATGCACAAACTAACTGAAAGAGGAAGATACAAGAAACTAACTTAGCAAGTACAATACATGATTATTGGTCATTATCTCCCGACTGCTTATACATAAACTAATTGTCAGGGAGACATGTGGAAACTAAACCCTACCTCCTTAATCCCTGATCGATCGATCAACAGAGCAAGTGACTCTCCTTAATTAATCCCTTATATTCAAGATGGACAAATGATGATGACTCAGAGCACGCAGTGGATCCTAGCATCTTGAATGTTGTAACGCTGAGACCTATGCTTGATCATCTCGATCCCATCACCACCACGGTCCACCAGCTCCACGCCGGTCAACAAAGTAAGCTCTTCATTCATAACATTCTCTTCTTCGCTTGAAGAAATGTGGATGCAGTAGGTGAGTATGCAAAACTTGCCTGAGCCAACGTACACCAGGTGGCGCTCCAAAGTAGCCCACTCATCAGGCAGGTCGTCAAGATAACCCCACTCATACGGGGAAGAAGGACCAGAGTCTGCCGCGGCAGAGGATTTCAGGTCGAAAGCACATAGGCGGTTCTGGGGGCTGTCGGGACCCTTCACCCCGAACCAGAGGCCAAGCTCAGGAACATACTCCGCCGAGCCCCGGAAGGGCAGCACCCAGCTGCCGGCCTGCCTCCATATACCCGTGGACATGTCGTAGGCGTAGGTACCATCACTGGTTGACACGTAGATGGTGGTATTGTTGACCACCGCCGCTGCGAAAGGACGACTGACGACGCCCAGCCATGGTGGCAGCCGCGGCAGATCACACCAGTACCAGTTGTTGTCCACGGGCGGCGAGTCGGAGACGCGGGTCCTGCAGTAGTTGAACAGCTCGAAGCTGCCGTCCGATCTGCTCATGACGTACAGGGCGTGGTCATCTTCATGGCTCGGGGAAGAAGAGCTGGCACGGCGTCGTTTGGCGACGGGCAGAGCGATGGAGTTAGATGGTTTGCGGGAGTTGGGCGGCGGCAGGGGAAGGACGGAGCCCATATCGGAGTCGTAGATCGCGGTGTTGCCGTGAGGGTTGGTGGCCATGACGCAGCCCTCTCCCTGCCCTGGCAGCAGGGAGAAGAAGTAGTGGGTGTGGAAGTTGGAGGCGAGACCGCCGGGAGGAGCAGAGAAGCTCATCTCCGGCGTGGGCAGGCGCTTGCAGCTCGAGATCGTCCATGGCCATCCGTCTCGTCGCTTCTTCTTGGCTTTTGCAACCTGTTGGGCGGCGGCTGCCGCTTCGGTTGATTCGTAGAAGATGTGCTTGTTGAGCTCGATGCGGCACAGCGTGTAGAGTCTACTGCCGTACTGCTGCGACACCATGTTTAGAAACCGCCGACTCATCTGAAAGGAAATCGAATAGATCCAATGTTAATGATTCTGAGACTGAAATATCTGGAACATCAAAAACGATAGGGCAGTTGTAATTTTTCCTGCGAGAACGAGAAGAAATCGGAACAAGAAAACATACCTGCAGCAGCAAAATCAAACTCTCTCGGAGCCTTCGATTCCTACTTTTGCATCTAGCCTGGGTATAGTCGGAGCGCGAATTAACTCCAAATTTCTACAATCAAAACTCTGCAGTGCAGGGCAGACAAATATGTGAATCACGCGAGACCCTTAATTTCCTCTAAAAGAATATTGGAAACCAACCTGAATGTAGTGTAGGCCCTTGATCGCCACTGCGGGAGAAGCTGAGCAAGCGGAAGGAGGTGGACGGCCGGCTTGAAGACGGCGCGAGGAAACGCGTTGGAATGAGGAGAATTGCGGCGGAGCCTTTGTTTTTGAGCGGATGAGTGCGGCGGAGCTGGGAGGGCGGATGTGATCTAGGTCAGGCCTTGTTATATATACATCGAGGCCTTGTTATATATACATCGAGGCTTGGCTTGACCTAGTTCCACCCAAGGGATCCCACGGGCCGCCGCCCTCCCACCGCCGCCGCCATTCCAACCCATCTGGTACTCCTCGACGCTTTATCACCGACTCCAGGCCGGTCGGCCGCCCCCTCCCCCCTTGCTCCGTTTCTGGTAACCTGCACCCCTTCTGTTTTGTTTGTACTACTATATAAGATAAGATTGCTCGCTTGATTAAAATCCTTGTCTGCACAATGCACTGCAGGGTTTGTGATTGTAAATCTGGGAATTAATTCTCTCTCTGCCCTAGCTAGGAATCGAAGGATCTGAGAGTTCAATTTTGATTCTGCAGGTATGAACTTATTTCCGATTTTTCTCATCCTGACTAAAGGTTATTTCAGTCTCTCGAAAATTGATGCTTTTTTTGTATCCAATCAATTTCCTTTCAGAGTCATCACGATAGCAGTGGTTGGGACTTGGGCACGATGAGTCGGCGGTTTGTGAACATGGTGGTGCACGAATACGGCACTAGACTCTACACGCTGTGCCGCATCGACCTCAGAAAGCACCTATTCTGCGAATCAACTGAAGCAGTGTAACACCCTCAGAATTGGCCCTATGCAAGTTTCAGCGATTCCCGTCAAACCCGCATAGAAGCGATTCAAAGGTGCCCACCAGGCACTTTCGTGCGGGTGGAAAACGAAGTAATAACATTACACAACAGTCCTCGATGGGACCCACAGAACAGATATATATACAACAACGACTCAATGAGTCAAGAATACGGATATAACATACAAAGATCCAAATCACCTTGAAAAATGATAGAGCGTCCGACTACGGACAAGATGCAAATGGGGCTAAGAGCCCTGAAGAATAACCAATGGCGTCCATAACCCTGCCCAGGCCAAGCCGGAAGGGTAACCCTGCTAACGACGTCGATCTCAAAACCTGCTTAAACAAAAAGGGTGCCGGCAAAGGGCAAAGGAAAAGAGAGAGCGGTCAGTACTGAGGCCAGTACACGGCGAGGCTAGAATTCGGCGGTCCTCGCCTACATAGGTATGGTGGACTGAAGCGGTAGCGCAGCATGCACTAAACTACCTATAGAGACTCGATACAACTGGCGGCTATCAGAGAGGGGGTAAGGAAGACCTATCCGGATCCAACCTGAATCTTACACCAAACAATCCCATCCTGGTGTTTCCCCCTCGAGACCAAACGAAGAAGTCAACCGAGGAACTCACACAGTTGGCAGTTTTATTTATTCAGTTTTCGTTGCGGCAATTACTAGTCAAATTTAGATAATCATCCTGATAAAATAAGCAGTGGGCACTTTTAGTTAACCATTCGGTTGTAGTTGCAACACTTACTAGTCAGATACAATAAGCATGAGATATCCCCAAAACCCAGCAGTTGTTGGTACTTTTATTAGCCATTCTGTTGTAGTTGCAATACTTACTAGTCCGATACAATGGTCGCAAGCGACAACCCAAGCAAGCAATTGTTGGCAGTTTTATTTAGCCATTCCATTATAGTGAAGCTGATTACTAATCATTACAAAGTCAAGTTTATAGCACTACTTTAGTTATAGTTGTCTATGATCGAGATACTGTGCTCCAAGTCGTCCATAACCGCGGACACGGCTTTCAGAAAGTTTTACCCGGCCGGGGTGCACAAATAGCAACACACACTCGATCAACCTCGGAAAAACCAAATCAAAACCCAACGAGGCCTTCACGACAAAGCAATCACAGGATTCAGAAATATTTCAGGGGGGCACCCCATTGAGTAGACCCGCAACGAAGCTAGCTGACTCCGAGACGGACTCAAGGTTTGCGTCAATGGCTGTAAACGACTGGGAACCCAAAACTGGGCTTGTCGATACCGCGAAAACACTCCGCTTTCCTAAACAGTACAATGTGCTATCCATCGCACAATTTAAATAAAGCAGTAAAGCATGGCATGAGTACAGGATTGTAAATAAAACCTCAAACTAGTTTGTGGCCCCAAGAAATAAGAATGAATCAAGCTCTGGCTCAGGGGGGGTCCCATAAGCCTCCCGGATGTGGATAGCGCGAATATTCAAGGAACATGTATCAAGTACTCGGGGTCCTACGGGACACAAGTGGACGGTTAACAACCAAATAACATCTATTGCCCACCTGTGCCTCTGCTTACTCACTTCAATTTTAGTTGTTAAACAGGAATTAAAGTGAACGATAAGTAAAACCATGATCATCTCCAACATCAAACATGTGGCAATACACCAACAACTGTGGCACTTGACGACACGCAACAGCACTTGAGCAAGCGACTACGACGCGCAAGTCTAACTATCTACCAAACAACAGGTAATAGGATGTGTCCAAGGCAATATAAGGCGGCAAGGGATATCTCGGGTACGAAAACTAAAGCATCGCAACGCAGATAGCAATAGATCAACAGGAGGGAATAAAGACTATAAAAGTAAGATAGGTAGAAAGGGGAGATGCTCGCCTGAAAACATTGCCGAAGGTTCATCCGAAGATCGGGGCGAAGCTCACATCAACTCAATGGCCTTATCCGCGAAGAAGCAAAATACTAGAACAAACACCGGATGCAATATTTAATACTACGGCAAAATATCGGGCATGATGCATGTACGATGCATGGCATGGTGAAGGTGCAATGCAATTAGGCCATATTAAGTGGAACCGGGGGTCCCGACAATTAATTAAACGGTTCAAGTTATTTAGACACCCCGCAATTTAGATGTTGTCTTAACATGGCAAAATAAGTTACCGGTTCACTACACAAATTTAAATGGGACCAATATAAGACTAGATTTGCCCGCATATGGGCCCCATATTTAATTAGAGGTGAATCGGCATAAGGCCCCCAAACCACATGAATATGCATGCGAGAGGAATGATTATTAATATGCAACAATTTATATAGATGGCATTTATAAAATAGGGGCTCGGATAAAGGGTCACACATTAGGGTTCGGCAGATCTTGGTTCCGGGGTTCGGGGTTCGGTCTCTGGGTTTCGGATCTGGGGTTCGGCCTCGGCGGGATCGTTCTCGGATAACTGAGGTAGATCTTGTCGCATCCGGGAAGCAGGACTTGGTTCGGTGTCGGGGGCGCATCGGATTCTTCCGGGTCGGTGTCATTCTTATCGTCGCGAAGATCTTGTCGGGTCCGCAGGTCGGGTCGGACTTGGCGTCCGGGGTGAAGTGCTTGTCGTTCCACAGCGATCTTGGTGGCTTCGGTTCCGTAAAGGAGCACTCGACGTTCCGGGTCCTCGACGAGCTTGGCGTCCGGGGAGGAGTACTTGTCGCACCGGGGTCTCGATGTCCTCGGACCCGACTGAAGATCTTGGCGTTCGGCGGGACCGGTCTTCGGGTTCTAGGAACGGCTTCGAAATCCGACTTGACAGTCCGTGCCAACTTAGATCGGGGTAGGGTCTGCGTATTGGACTTGGTAGCACCAAGGTTGCAACTGTTGGAGATATGCCCTAGAGGCAATAATAAATATAGTTATTATTATATCTTTGTGTTTATGATAAATGTTTATATTCATGCTATAATAGTATTAACAAGGAAACATTAATACTTGTGTGAATTGTAAACTTAAATTGAAATCCCTAGTATAGCCTCTATACTTCACTAGCTTGTTGGTTGATTAAATGATTGTGGTTTCCATATCATGAACATTGAGATGTTATCAACAACAAGATCATATCGTTAGGAGAATGATATGGTGGACATACTCCTATTGATAAGCGTAGCATAAAGATCAAGTCATTTCAATAGTTCAATTGCTATATGCTTTCTGATACATAGTAACCTAATTCCTTCGACCATGAGATCATGCATATCACCTTTACCGGATGGATGCTTTGACGACATCAAACACCACACCGTAACTGGGTGGCTATAAAGGTGGCATTAAGTGTTCGGAAAGTATTGGTTGAAACACATGGATCAAGAGTGGGATTTGTCCATCCACATGACGGATAGATATACTCTGGGCCCTCTCGGTGGAATGTCATCCAATTGGCTTGCAAGCATGTGACTTGGTCACAAGGGATCACATATCACGGGAACGAGAAAAGAGTACTTATCGGTAACGAGGTTGAACTAGGTATGCAGAGATACCGACGATCATAACCTCGGATAAGTAAACTATCGTGAGACAAAGGGAAATTGGTATCGTATGTAAGTGGTTCATTCGATCGCAAAGTAATCGTAGAAATATGTGGGAGCCATATGAATTTCCAGATTCCTCTATTGGTTATTGTTCGGAGAAGTGTCTCGATCATGTCCGCATAATTCACGAACCGTAGGGAGACACACTTAAGGATTCGACGTTGTTTGAGTAGTTATGGTATTATGAGAAAGAGACCGAATGTTGTTCGGAGTCTCGGATGGGATCCGGGATATCACGAGGTGATCCGGAATGGTCCGGAGAATAAGATTCATATAAGGAAAGTCCCGTTTCGGAGTTCGGGAATGATTCCGGTGTTTTCATCGGGAATGTTCTAGAAGGTTCCGGATTGTCCGGCACTCCGGGGGGGGAGGGTACATGAGTGTGTCATTGAATGATTGCATCATGTACTAAGTGTTCTTGCTGTTCCAAAAACATGAAAGTCCAATTGCCAGTTTGAAAGTCAAACGGCTAAAACAGGAAACTGTGGGAAACAGGAAACTGTGGGAAACAAGCAAGAGGAGTTGGAACCAACTTGGAGGAGGAGTCCCACTCCTCCAAGCCGGCGCCCAGCCCAAGGCCGACTTGGGGAGGGACTCCCCTCCCCTGGCCGCGCCTCCCCACCCATAAAAGGAGGGGCAGGGCTCCCCTCCTAGACACACAACTTTCTACCTCTAAATCTCCGGTTTAGAGCCGTTTTGGTTTAGAGCTTCTAATTGCTTTAGCCAGCGGTTTAGAGCCTTCTAATTGGTTTAGAGCCTTCTAATTGGTGTGTTTAATTACTAGACCACTAATATCCTCTCTCATAAGATCCACCATACTCGCACCGGCTTAAGGCGAAGCCCTGCGGGATTTCCCCTCTACTTCCGGTACCACGCCGTTGTGCTGCCGGAATTGCGAGGAGAGTGCTACAACCTCCGCTGCCTGCTGGAACAAGGGAGAGGAAGGTCTTCGTCGAGTACCGAACGTGTGACCGACTGCGGGAGCGCTGCCGGAACGTGGCGCCGGAAGGATCGTCTACACGATCTTGAGATCGGAAAGAGTACGACTACATCACCCACGAGAATCCGCTCTCGTTAAACGCTTTGGAATCTTCGAGGGTAAGTTATATCATCGACTCGTTGCTACAATCTAGTAGATAGATCTTGGCTTGTTTGTTTGTATGCGATAGAAAATTTTTGTTTTCCATGCTACGAACCCCTACAGTGGTATCAGAGCCGTGTCTATATGTAGATCTGTTGCACGAGTAGAACACAATGGTCATTGTGGGCGTTGATGCTTTTATTGTAGATTGCTTTTTGTGTACTTTGCATCTTGCGGTATGTTGGGATGAAGCGGCCCGGGCTAACCTTACATGACATCGTTCATGAGACTTGCTCCACGCTTGACATGCAACTTGTATTGCATAAGTGGCTTTGCGGGTGTCTGTTTCTCCTAGCATAGTTAAGATCCAATTTACAACGGGTAATCAACAATGCTAGTATCAATGTTGTGGTTCTTGTTCGTAAGTTAGTACGACACTTATTGAAAGCCCCAAACCACGTAAAATATGCAAAGAAAGTAGAGGCGTCTAACTTTGTTTTGCAGGGGTGTGCAGTGATGTGATATGGCCATGATTGTGATTATATTTGATGTATGCAATGTTCCTTATTGTAAGTTGGCAACCGGCAGGAGCCATATGGTTGTCTTTAATTTATGTTAAGACCCGCGAGTCTATTCAAAGTAGTTGTAATAGTTGAAGCCGGTGGACGACAACCTTGGTGAAGCGTCATTGACCTTGATGCAATGCCGGAGATGATGGAGATCATGTTCGTGTTTGAAGATGGAGATCAGAAGCACAAAGAAGAAAGGCCATATCATATCACATATTATGAATTGCATGTGATGTTAATCCTTTATGCATCTTGTATTGCTTAGTAGACGACGGTAGCATTATAAGATGATCCCTCATGCACATGAATTTCAAATCATAAAGTGTTCGCCCTTAGTTAGCACCGTTGCTAAAGCTTGTTGTTTCGAAGCACCACGTGATGATCGGGTGTGTTAGATTCCGCAAGTGTATACAACGTAAGCAAGCCAGATTTGCTTATGCGGTGGCTAAGGTTTGATCTTGACGAGCCTAGCATGTACAGACATGGTCTCAGGAACACGGATTACCGAAAGGTAAAGCATGAATCATATAGTAGATATGATGAACATGATGATTGTTCGCCATTGAAACTATATCAACTCTCGTGATGATCGGTGTTGATGTAGTGGATTTGGTTCGTGTGATCACTAAAACAATGTGAGGAATGTTGTTTTGAGTGGGAGTTCACCTAGTTTAATTTCATTAATTAATTTGAAGTCAATTTGTCATAAACTTAGTCTAAACTATTGCAAATATGTTGTAGATCAATGGCAGCCCCTACCATCAATTTTAATGCGTTCCTAGAGAAAGAAAAGTTGAAAAACAATGGAAGCAACTTCGCGGATTGGTTCCGCAATTTGAGGATTGTCCTCACAGCTGGTAATTTGACCTATGTGCTGGATGCACCGCTGGGTGACCCACCTGCAGCTGATGCTCCCGATGAAGTAAAGAATGTTTACCTCGCTCGGAAGAATCAGTACTCCATAGTTCAGTGTGCTATCTTGTATGGTTTAGAATCGGAGCTTCAGAAAAGGTTTGAAGAGTCAGACCCATATGATATTGTCGAGGATCTCAAATTGATTTTTGAGACTCATGCGGCAATTGAAAGCTATGAGGCTTCTGAAAAGTTCTTTAACTGCAAGATGGAAGAGGGCAGCTCCGTCAGTGAGCATGTGCTTAAGATGTCTGGGCACGCAAACAAACTTCAAAGCTTTGGTATAGTGATTCCTAATGCTTTGGGGGTTTACCGCGTCCTCCAGTCATTGCCACCAAGTTACAGGAACTTTGTGATGAACTACAACATGCAGAACATGAACAAAGAGTTGCCAGAACTATTTGCTATGTTAAAATCTGCAGAAGTGGAGATCAAGAAAGAGCACCAAGTGTTGATGGTCAATAAGACCACCAAATTCAAGAAAGGCAAGTCTAAGCAAAAGGGACACTTCAAGAAGGGTGGTAAGAAAGTTGCCATGCCGACGAAGAAAACCAAGGCTGGACCAAAGCCTGAAACTGAGTGCTTTTACTGCAAGGGAGAAGGTCACTGGAAGCGGAATTGCCCAAAGTACTTGGCGGATTTGAAGAACGGCAACATCAAGAATAAAGGTATATCTGATATACATGTTATTGATGTGTATCTCACTAGTATTCGTAGTAGTGCTGGGTATTTGATACTGGTTCGGTTGCTCATATTTGTAACTCGAAACAGGTGCTGCAGAATAAACGGAAGCTAGCGAAGAACGAGGTGACGATGCGCGTGGGAAACGGATCAAAGGTTGATGTGATCGCGGTCGGCACGCTACCTCTTCATCTACCATCGGGATTAGTTTTATACTTAAATAATTGTTATTTAGTGCCTGCGTTAAGCATGAACATTATATCAGGATCTTGTTTATTGCGAGACGGTTACTTGTTTAAGTCAGAGAATAATGGTTGTTCGATTTATATGAGTAATATGTTTTACGCACATGCACCTTTGATAGATGGTCTATTCTTATTGAATCTCGATAGTGGAAATACACATATCAACAATATTGAAGCTAAACGTTTGAAATCAAGCGATAATTCGACCTATATGTGGCACTGTCGTCTTGGTCACATTGGAGTGAAGCGTATGAAGAAACTCCATTCTGATGGACTTCTTGAATCACTTGATTTTGAATCACTTGATAGATGCGAAGCATGTCTGATGGGAAAAATGACTAAGACTCCATTTTCTGGTATGATGGAGCGAGCTACGGACTTATTGGAAATTATACATACCGATGTGTGTGGTCCAATGAGTGTAGCATCGCGCGGTGGTTATCGTTATGTTCTTACCTTCACGGATGATTTGAGTAGATATGGGTATATCTATTTCATGAAACATAAGTCCGAAACTTTTGAGAAGTTTAAGGAGTTTCAAAGTGAGGTAGAGAATCAACGTAACAAGAAGATTAAATTTCTACGTTCTGATCGTGGAGGTGAATATCTAAGTTACGAGTTTGGCGAGCATTTAAAGAAGTGCGGAATACTTTCACAATTGACACCGCCGGGAACACCACAGCGTAATGGTGTGTCCGAACGTCGTAATCGAACTCTCTTAGATATGGTTCGTTCTATGATGTCACTTACAGATTTACCGCTATCATTTTGGGGTTATGCATTAGAAACAGCCACATTCACTTTAAATAGGGCACCATCTAAATCCGTTGAAACGACACCGTATGAATTATGGTTTGGGAAGAAACCTAAATTGTCGTTCCTTAAAGTTTGGGGATGCGAAGCCTATGTAAAGAAGTTACAGCCGGACAAGCTTGAACCCAAAGCGGAAAAATGCGTCTTCATAGGATACCCGAAGGAAACTATTGGGTATACCTTCTATCATAGATCCGAAGGCAAAATCTTCGTTGCCAAGAATGGATCCTTTCTAGAGAAGGAATTTCTCTCGAAAGAAGTGACTGGAAGGAAAGTAGAACTCGACGAGGTTGTCGAACCTTCTCTCGAAATTGCGAGTAGCGCAGCACCGGAAGAAGTTCCTGTGGTGCCTGCACCAATTAGAGAGGGAGCTAATGATGGTGATCATGAAACTTCGGTTGAAGTTGCTACAGAGCCTCGGAGGTCAACGAGAACTCGTACCACTCCAGATTGGTATGATTCCGTTATGAGTGTCATGTTGGTGGACAATGACGATGACCCCGAAACATATGAGGAAGCGATGATGAGCCCAGATTCCAATAAATGGCAAGAAGCCATGAAATCCGAGATTGGATCCATGTACGAAAACCAAGTATGGACTTTGGTGGACTTACCGGATGGCCGGAAGGCTGTCGAGAACAAATGGATTTTCAAGAAGAAAACATATGCTGATGGTAATGTTACTGTCTATAAAGCTCGACTTGTCGCAAAAGGGTTTCGACAAATTCAAGGAGTTGACTACGATGAGACTTTCTCACCGGTAGCAAAGCTAAAGTCTGTGAGGATTATGTTAGCAATCGCTGCATATTATGATTATGAGATATGGCAGATGGATGTCAAAACAGCATTCCTCAATGGAGACATTGATGAAGAGTTGTATATGATGCAACCCAAAGGTTTTGTCGATCCTAAAGATGCTAACAAGGTATGCAAGCTTCAACGGTCCATCTATGGATTGAAGCAAGCATCCCGAAGTTGGAATCAACGTTTTGATAAGGTAATCAAAAGTTTTGGTTTTATACAAACTTATGGAGAAGCTTGTATTTACAAGAAAGTGAGTGGGAGCTCTGTAGCATTCTTAATACTGTATGTGGATGACATATTGTTGATTGCGAATGATGTAGACCTTCTTAATAGTGTCAAGGAATATTTGAATAATAGTTTTTCAATGAAGGATCTTGGCGAAGCAGCTTACATATTAGGCATAAAGATTTATAGAGATAGATCGAAACGCCAAATATCATTGTCACAGAGTACATATTTGGACAAAGTTCTAAAGAAGTTTGGAATGGAAGAAAGCAAGAAAGGGTTCTTGCCCATGTTGCCCAATACGACCTTGAGTAAAACTCAAAGTCCAACATCGGCAGAAGATAGAGAAAGGATGAGTAAGACTCCCTATGCCTCAGCCATAGGATCTCTAATGTATGCCATGCTATGTACTAGACCCGACATTGCATATGCTGTTAGTTTAACTAGCAGATATCAAAGTGATCCAGGAGTGGATCATTGGACAGCGGTCAAAAACATCCTTAAGTACTTGAGAAGAACTAATGATATGGTTCTTTCTTATGGAGGTGATGAACAGCTCGTTGTTAATGGTTACACCGATGCTAGTTGGAACACCGATCCGGATGATTCTAAATCACAATCTGGATACGTATTTATTTTGAATGGTGCAGCAGTTAGCTGGAGGAGTGCAAAGCAAAGCGTTGTGGCGAGATCTTCAACTGAATCGGAATACATGGCTGCTTCGGAGGTTTCACAAGAAGCGATATGGATGAAAGAGTTCATTACAGAGCTGGGTGTGGTTCCAAGTGCGCTGGACCCAATGTCTATCTACTGTGATAACATGGGCGCCATAGCCAATGCGTAAGAACCAAGGTCACACAAGAAGCTGAAGCATATCAAACTGCGTTTTCACGCTATTCGAGAACATATCCAGGATGGGGATATAAAGATTTGCAAAGTACACACAGATCTGAATGTGGCGGATCCGTTGACTAAACCTCTCCCGAGGGCAAAACATGACCAACACCAAACTGCCATGGGTGTTCGGTATATTACCATGTAATCTAGATTAGATGACTCTAGTGCAAGTGGGAGACTGTTGGAGATATGCCCTAGAGGCAATAATAAATATAGTTATTATTATATCTTTGTGTTTATGATAAATGTTTATATTCATGCTATAATAGTATTAACAAGGAAACATTAATACTTGTGTGAATTGTAAACTTAAATTGAAGTCCCTAGTATAGCCTCTATACTTCACTAGCTTGTTGGTTGATTAAATGATTATGGTTTCCATATCATGAACATTGAGATGTTATCAACAACAAGATCATATCGTTAGGAGAATGATATGGTGGACATACTCCTATTGATAAGCGTAGCATAAAGATCAAGTCATTTCAATAGTTCAATTGCTATATGCTTTCTGATACATAGTAACCTAATTCCTTCGACCATGAGATCATGCATATCACCTTTACCGGATGGATGCTTTGATGACATCAAACACCACACCGTAACTGGGTGGCTATAAAGGTGGCATTAAGTGTTCGGAAAGTATTGGTTGAAACACATGGATCAAGAGTGGGATTTGTCCATCCACATGACGGATAGATATACTCTGGGCCCTCTCGGTGGAATGTCATCCAATTGGCTTGCAAGCATGTGACTTGGTCACAAGGGATCACATATCACGGGAACGAGAAAAGAGTACTTATCGGTAACGAGGTTGAACTAGGTATGCAGAGATACCGACGATCATAACCTCGGATAAGTAAACTATCGTGAGACAAAGGGAAATTGGTATCGTATGTAAGTGGTTCATTCGATCGCAAAGTAATCGTAGAAATATGTGGGAGCCATATGAATTTCCAGATTCCTCTATTGGTTATTGTTCGGAGAAGTGTCTCGATCATGTCCGCATAATTCACGAACCGTAGGGAGACACACTTAAGGATTCGACGTTGTTTGAGTAGTTATGGTATTATGAGAAAGAGACCGAATGTTGTTCGGAGTCTCGGATGGGATCCGGGATATCACGAGGTGATCCGGAATGGTCCGGAGAATAAGATTCATATAAGGAAAGTCCCGTTTCGGAGTTCGGGAATGATTCCGGTGTTTTCATCGGGAATGTTCTAGAAGGTTCCGGATTGTCCGGCACTCCGGGGGGGGAGGGTACATGAGTGTGTCATTGAATGATTGCATCATGTACTAAGTGTTCTTGCTGTTCCAAAAACATGAAAGTCAAATTGCCAGTTTGAAAGTCAAACGGCTAAAACAGGAAACTGTGGGAAACAGGAAACTGTGGGAAACAAGCAAGAGGAGTTGGAACCAACTTGGAGGAGGAGTCCCACTCCTCCAAGCCGGCGCCCAGCCCAAGGCCGACTTGGGGAGGGACTCCCCTCCCCTGGCCGCGCCTCCCCACCCATAAAAGGAGGGGCAGGGCTCCCCTCCTAGACACACAACTTTCTACCTCTAAATCTCCGGTTTAGAGCCGTTTTGGTTTAGAGCTTCTAATTGCTTTAGCCAGCGGTTTAGAGCCTTCTAATTGGTTTAGAGCCTTCTAATTGGTGTGTTTAATTACTAGACCACTAATAGCCTCTCTCATAAGATCCACCATACTCGCACCGGCTTAAGGCGAAGCCCTGCGGGATTTCCCCTCTACTTCTGGTACCACGCCGTTGTGCTGCCGGAATCGCGAGGAGAGTGCTACAACCTCCGCTGCCTGCTGGAACAAGGGAGAGGAAGGTCTTCGTCGAGTACCGAACGTGTGACCGACTGCGGGAGCGCTGCCGGAACGTGGCGCCGGAAGGATCGTCTACACGATCTTGAGATCGGAAAGAGTACGACTACATCACCCACGAGAATCCGCTCTCGTTAAACGCTTTGGAATCTTCGAGGGTAAGTTATATCATCGACTCGTTGCTACAATCTAGTAGATAGATCTTGGCTTGTTTGTTTGTATGCGATAGAAAATTTTTGTTTTCCATGCTACGAACCCCTACAACAACCACACAGAGAATTGCAAAACTAAGACAGAGGCAACATCCAAACACAACATGTCCAGAGGAAAACACCACATCAAGGACTGAACACGTTATCCTCAACACGATGTACCAACAGGCATGCAGAGCTTGACCTTGTAGGCGCACACACGAAGGAGACCGGGAACGCCGGGCAGCCGCCGACGACGCGGGCGAGGCCGTCAGAGAAATACGTGGCCGGCTTGGCGGACGCGGAGCAGCGAGAAGGGGCTCGGGGCGAGCGGCCCGAGGCGGCGGTCGGCGCGGCACGCGGCCGAGGAGGCCAGCGGCGGAGCTCGGAGCGGAGGGGAGACGGGCGGAGGCGGCTCCTGGCTGCGAGCGCTGCGGAGGCGGTGGCGGGGCCGACGCGGGGAAGCAGAGGGGAGGCGAGGCGAGCGAGGTGGGCGGCGCGGTGGTGGCCGGAGGACGCGCCGGAGAGGGCGAGGGGGCGCGGCCGGCGGCGGACCAGGAGAAGGCGGGGCCGGGGCGAGCGCGGGTCTGGCGACGGAGGGGGGGCGGAGGAGGCCGGCGGCGCGGCAAGCTCGGGAGGAGGGCGGCCGGCGGCGAGGGGGTCAGAGGGCGGCCGGTGGGGCGACGCGGCCGGAGGAGATGGCGCCGGGCGGCGGGGTCGAGGCGCGGTGGCGGCTCGTGGGCCGGAGGGGAGGAGGTGGTGGAGGTGCGGGCCGGCGGGGGCGGGAGCGGGGGGGCGGCCGCGGGCGGTGGCGCCATGGCCGGGGCGTGGTCGAGCGTGGCGGGGGAGCGGCGGCTCGCCGGAGCGGGGAGGAGCGGTGAGGGAGAGGGGACCCGAGGGAGGAGGCTGTGGGGGCGTGAGGGAAGGGAGCGGGGCTGCGGTGCGGTTGGGGCCAGAGAGGTGGGGCCGGGTGGTAGGGTCGGGGAGAGGAAGTGAAGTGGGGGCGGGCTGGCATGTGGGGCCAGGGGGAAGTGGGTGCGGCTAGGGGAGGGTTTGACCAGGGGAGGCAGGTGGGGAGGGAGTGGGGGCTGGGCCAGGTGGCGGCGTGGGAGTGGGTGGGGGAAGGGAGAGGGTGAGGTGGCAGCCAGAGATTGGTGGGGGTGAGGTGGAGGAGGGGTGGGTAGAATAGGACTGGGTAGTTTTAGGATTTTGGGTGGACCGTTCTGAACTGGGGGTGGCCGACTGAGTCGGATCGGCCCGGTTCGGCTGCCCCTAAAATAATATAACTTTTATTTAATTTGCAATAAACTTTTATAAATAGTTTTTAGACAAACAAAATATCCGGAAGCATCCGGGGGTTTAATTTGAAATAGAAGGAGGGCTAGTTTCAGAAAACCATAGTCTTTCGCAATTAGTTTTTAGGCAAAAATAATATGCATGATGATGACGATACTCAAATGCAATGTGGCATGATAACATGAGCATGCGGTCATGATGATGCAATGCACAAAAACAACGCGATTTTCTAGTAGTGGTTTTTGCGGGATGGCACAAGCAGGCGAAAGCCAAGAAGAAGATGCGAGACGGATGGCCATCGACGGTGTCGAACCACAAGCGCCCGCCGAAGTCGGAGATCAGCTTCTCTGCCCCTCCCTGCCTCGCCTCCAACAGCAAACTCCACTTCTTCTCGCTGCTGCCAGGACAGGGCGAGGGCTGCGTCATGGCCACCGACCCTCAGTGCAACGCGGCAGTCTACGACGCCGCCATGGAGACCGTCCTCCTCCTGCCCCGCCCAATTTTCCGAAACCGGCCGACTCCATCTCTCTGTCCCTCGCTCTCCCACGCCGCCGCAACACTCCCACGAGCCATGAAGATGACCACGCCCTCTTCGTCATGAGCAAATGGGACGGCACTTTCGAGTCTTTCAACTACTGCAAGATCGGCGCATACGACTACCCGACCGTGGACAACCGGTGGTACTGGTGCCCTCTGCCGCGGCTGCCGCCGTGGCTCAGCGGCTACTATGGGACAAACGTCGTCGACGACGACCGTCCTTTTGCGGCGGCGGTGGTTGACAATACCACCATATACGTGTCGTCCAAGGTCGGTACCTACGCCTACGATATGCGAAGGGGTGTATGGAGACACGCTGGGAGCTGGGTGCTGCCCTTCCATGGCTCAGCGGAGCATGTTCCTGAGCTTGGCCTCTGGTTCGGGGTAAAGGGTCCCGACAGCGACAGCCCCCAGCACCGCGGCCTATGTGCTTTCGACCTCGACTCCTCTGACTCTGGTCCTTCGTCTCGGTATGATTGGGATTTTCTGGATGTTCTGCCAGATGAGTGGTTGCCTTCGGAGCGTCGGCTGGTGAACCTGGGATCAGGCAAGTTTGTAATTGTTACCTCCTGTGTGCACATTTCTTCCACCTCAAGCGACAACAAGGAGGAGGATTATTGCAGCAAGGCTAAGAAGTTGAGCAACAAAGAGCTTACTTTGTTGACCGGTGTGGAGGTGGTGGACCGTGGTGGTGGTGTGATCGAGATGATCGAGCACAAGTCTCAGCGTTACAACATCGACAACACAAAGATCCACTCCGTGCTCTGAGTCAGGATAATTTATTGCTCTGTTGATCGGCCAGTGATTATGGAGGTAGGGATTAGTTTCCCCTACCTCTCCCTGTCAGTTAGTTTATGTGCAAGGTAGTCAGGAGATCATGACCAATAATCATATGCTCAAGTTGGTTTTCTGCATCTCTCTTTCAGTTAGTTTGTGTATCACTGCATGATCTGACTCTGGTTCTGTAAGTCAGAAAATATTGTACAGTATTATTTCTGTTATAGTACTATTTTCGGATGTCAGATGGACTATGACTATGTCTTTGTTAACTCATTGTTGATTCTGTCTGCCAAAGATTATTTTTTACTTGCATCTGGAAAGGATACTGAT
Organism: Avena sativa; assembly: GCA_916181665.1. Taxonomy (NCBI): domain Eukaryota; kingdom Viridiplantae; phylum Streptophyta; class Magnoliopsida; order Poales; family Poaceae; genus Avena; species Avena sativa. The sequence continues at coordinate 140,706,420 of OV702285.1, read as the reverse complement.
TGATTCTTCACTTCAGCGGACCATGTCTTTTCTTCCCCACATTCTTGCCAAAGTTCAGCGACGTGGTCCTCCAACCATCCTTGCCAAAGTTCAACCTAGTCCACCACCTCTCACGTCCTCGTCGGAGACCCCAAGGCCACCACTCTCCTCGCCGCCAAGCACCGACCCTCCATGTCGGCCCGCCCTACCCGGCCTTTGCGTTCACATCCTCAGGCGGTCGTCATCCCTTCGCGGCAACCCCGTCAATGACCACCAGCTCTCTGACACCTACGTCGATAGCCGCCTCCTACCCTGTCTTGAGAGAGAGAGAGAGATAACCTGATAGTGGGTCCTACGTGTCCCTGTGCAAAAAGATGATACGGGATCTTTTTTACGGAATTGGTGTTATGGACTACGTGGAAAGCAATCAGGGAGGTTGCAGCCCTATAATCACGGAGGGTAAGAAATTTAAACTAAACAATTCAATCCACGTACATACGTAAGGTCAGTGTCCGTAGGTCTAGGATTACCGCCTAGAACATGTTTGTTTCGGAGACGGTTAACGGACCGTCATCAGAATCGGTTTACAAAAGATAACAGCAGTGTAATGGAAAATTACTAGTTCTATTTGGTTTCACAACGGAAAGGGATCTGATACACGACAGGAATTCAAGATCCATCGGCTAACCAACTCAAGAAGAAATAAATAGCAGGAGGCCATGGGAATCATTTAGGCAGAGGAGCAGGCTGGAGCGGAGATCTGGAAAGCTTCGATTCTACAGAAGCAGTGACGGAGATTGGCGGCCAAAACTTCTCCTCGTCGGCGTCGTTGCTCGGGAATCAGAAGGTGAGATGGAAGGTGGCTTGTACCGCGTCGGCGGTGGCGGCAGACTCGGGGGTGGGGCGATGGGCGTCGGACTCAGGCAGAGTTGCGGGTCGACAGGACGGGATCACTGGATGGTCGCAAGCGAGAGGCGTATCTTCTCTTCTGGTAACATGATTTGTTTTCGGCGGGGGAAGGGCGGTATCGGGATTAAACTGCGGTGGAACTTGATTACAAGGTATCTCTTTACTGTCAAAGTGAAATAAACATGTTTAACGGTATCAGATTCCCTTGTAATCATGCACCGGAACAAAAAAAGTGCGAACCAAACACGCTCCTATTGTTCAAGTATAGGGAGAAGTCCAATGACTGAAAAAGTTTGGGTGGTCCTCAAATGGTCTTCTAAAAACTTGGTTTGGTGGCTATTGCTGGAGTAGATGGTGAACCTCAAAGGCCAGAAAGATCAGGGATGTTCTAATATGGTTTTAAGAGTCTTGATTGAGGGTATCTTAGCACGTTATCATATGAAAAGTAAATGATTAAGAGGAAAGTTGTCTCTTAAATGTTGTCTCTATGTTTAATAGTTTGGGGTACATGCATGTGTGTGATTTGACCAACAATGTTTTTTTGTATATAGTGAAAAGCCTAAAGAGGTAGTGAAAACAAAAAAAGCTTTTTTAGAAAAACTCGCTCTTTATTAATTATATCAATCGACATGGACGCATTGACAAGTATCTTAGGAGATTAAAATCCACACTTAGGGTCCAGATTCAATATTTAAAGAGCTACTCGATTTAACCGGCATTTGTACAATGAAAACATCTAAAGCGCTCTAAGCTCCCAAGAATTAAAGGGTCATTCTTGCTTCTAGGTGTTGGCCCACATGTCCGTAACACTTTCGTCACCAAGTTCATTTCCTATCTTCGACCTCTTTGGGCCCCTGTTAACGGGTGAAATAGGTGGTACCGTCTAAGAGGAGACAATAATATCCTTACCAGGTAACATACCTGCCATTGCCCCACTGTGCCAAGAGGCAGTAGTGCCATTACATTAGCACTGTCATTCATCACCCTATTATTGTTGGAATTTTTGCCTAAAATAGGCCCAGCCTATTTATTATATGCCAATAAATTCCTGAAATCCTAGAGGCCCATTTGACCCATTCATGCAAGGCAAGAGCTGGGACAAATGTTTAGTTCCACATTGCTAGTTGAGTGAAAGTTGGACCAGCTTATAAGGTGAGCTCTCCTACCACTTGGTAAAAGGATGAGAAGGAGAAGGAGAGAGTTCCACACGCGCGCTCCTCCTCGCTCGCCACGCCACGCCTCGTCACGACGCGCGCGCGCCACGGGTTGCGGGAATCTCGCCGAGCCGAGATTTATTTTGCCACGCATGAATGGTATATGAACAGATGTACAGAAGTTGAAACGTTTGCTTTGAGTGGACTTTTAATACGAGTTAAATGAATACGAATTGAGTGGAGGCTGTCCGGTGGACCGCCGCCTGTTCGCTTCATCTTCCGTCCATTCGTTTCATCTTCTGCAGTCTGTCTACCTTCCCCTCTGTGCCTATAAGAGAGAGAGGTCGCGCCTCCTCTCAGACACACTGACACACATCCTTTTGCGCCTCCAGTTCCAGAGCACTGCGCTACCTAGATCTTCCCCATCCCGTCTTGCGGCGTGCACCGCGAGCCGGGACAGTAGGCCTCCGAGACCCCGCTGCTTCGAGTCCTGTACGGGAGAAGGGCGCTAATGTTTTTGGGGAGCGCTATCAGCGCGACTACTGGCTTCGTCACGGACTCCCTCACAGATAGCGACGTCTTCCCCGACGAGGACTTCTTCCCCGACATCAGCACCCTCTTCCTCAACGACATGGCCAACGACGGTTCCAACGCCGGCGGTTCCACTTCTGCTACTGCCGTGTACATATTCTGTCTCAATCTTGTTCTGATCATATCCAAAGTTTTATGCCTTGCAGTTTGTTTGGCTATATGCCTTAATATGTTTTCGCTATTTCACATGATTAGTATATTGCCTACTATTCTAATCATGTTTTATCTAGCGTTTATTATAGATAATTCGCTTGGTAAATTGCTCTATTACTCAACAATTATCTGGAATTCTCCCCCATCAACCATATCAGTGTCAGTGATCAAAACCATCATCACCGAGATCCTTCAAAGGAATCTCGTTGCTCTGGCCATGTCCTCGACCCTAGAACCTCCCACCGCTTCCTCCCTATCCCCTGGGCGCCAGCTAAACCCAGAAAGTAGATCCTTGAAAAATCCACTCAAAGGATCATTCACTCCATCCATGTGCTCTTTGGATAGGTGACCCAACATTCAGCAAACCAAGCAACAATCTGGTATTCTTTTATAATTCAGAAGAAAAATATATTCCTAACCACCTATTATGATTGATACCATACTTTTCAGCTATTCCCGCACGTCAATTTTCACACGATCCCTGTAAAATTTCTAACAAAATCTGTCAGTGGTGGTTTTTACGCCACAAAACTCCCCACTTTTCAGCCAAGCATCTTCACCAACCCCTTAGAGCATCTCCACTCGTTGGCCGAACCTGTAGGGGTTCGTAGCATGGAAAACAAAAAATTTCTACCGCATACAAACAAACAATCCAAGATCTATCTACTAGATTGTAGCAACGAGTCGATAGAATAACTCACCCTCGAAGATTCCAAAGTGTTTAACGAGAGCGGATTCTCGTGGGTGATGTAGTCGTACTCTTGCCGATCTTAAGATCGTGTAGACGATCCTTCCGGCCCTGCGTTCCGGCAGCGCTTCCGCAGTCGGTCACACGTTCGGTACTCGATGAAGACCTTCCTCACCCTTGTTCCAGCAGGCAGCGGAAGTTGTAGCACTCTCCTCGCGATTCCGGCAGTACGACGGCGTGGTAGCGGAAGTAGAGGGGAGATCTCGCAGGGCTTCGCCTTAAGCCGGAGCGAGTATGGTGGACTATGAGAGAGGCCTTGGTGATCTAGGGTTTAGAGGCACCAAGGAGAGAGGGCTAGGCCGGCGGCTAGGGCAAGGGGAAGGCCCCAACTCGGCGGCTAGGAGGAAACCCTAGGGCGGCGGCGGCGACTTGGTGGCCGGCGGCTAGGGTTAGGGTTTGGTGGGGCAAGGTGTAGGTCTAGAGGGGCAGCCCTGCCCCTCCTTTTATAGGTGGGAGGGCGCGGCCAAGGGGGAGGGAGTCCTCCCCCAGCTCGGCCTCCAAGGCTGGCGGTGGAGGGAGAGGAACTCCTCCCCAAGTAGGTTTCCTACTCTCCCTCCACCAAGCAAACTTGCCGTTTGACTTTTCAAATTGGCGTTTGACTTTTCAAACTAGGATTTGATTTATCCCTTTATTTTGCTCAGCGATGACACCTAGTACATGATGCAACCATTCCAACTTGTTATGACACATTCATGTACCCTTCCCCTCCGGAGTGTCGGACCTTTCGGAACCTTCTAGAACATTCCCAATGAAAACACCGGAATCATTCTCCAATCCCGAAACAGGACTTTCCTTATATGAATCTTATTCTCCGGACCATTCCGGATCTCCTCGTGATATCCCGGATCCCATCCGAGACTCCGAACAACATTCGGTCTCTTACTCATCATTCCATAACTACTCAACAACATCGAATCCTTAAGTGTGTCTCCCTACGGTTCGTGAATTATGCGGACATGATCGAGACACTTCTCCGAACAATAACCAATAGAGGAATCTGGAAATTCATATGGTTCCCACATATTTCTACGATTACTTTGCGATCGAATGAACCACTTACATACGATACCAATTTCCCTTTGTCTCACGATAGTTTACTTATCCGAGGTTTTGATCGTCGGTATCTCTGCATACCTAGTTCAACCTCGTTACTGATAAGTACTCTTTTCTCGTTCCCGTGATATGTGATCCCTTGTGAGCCAGTCACATGCTTGCAAGCCAATTGGATGACATTCCACCGAGAGGGCCCAGAGTATATCTATCCGTCATATGGATGGACAAATCCCACTCTTGATCCATGTGTCTCAACCCATACTTTCCGAACACTCAATGCCACCTTTATAACCACCCAGTTACGGTGTGGTGTTTGATGTCATCAAAGCATCCTTCCAGTGATGGTGATAAGCATGATCTCATGGTCGAAGGAATCAGGTTACTATGTATCAGAAAGCATATAGCAATTGAACTATTAAAATGACTTGATCTTTATGCTACGCTTATCTATAGGAGTATGTCCATCATATCATTCTCCTAACGATATGATCTTGTTGTTAATAACATCTCAATGTTCATGATAGGGAAACCACAATCATTTATTAACCAACAAGCTAGTATTATGAAGAGGCTTTACTAGGGACTCTAATTTAGTTTACAAATCACACAAGTATTAATGTTTCCTTGTTAATACTGTTATAGCATGAATGTAAACATTTATCATAAACACAAAGATATAATAATAACTAATCTATTATTGCCTCTAGGGCATATCTCCAACAGTCTCCCACTTGCACTAGAGTCAACTAATCTAGATTACATGGTAATATACCGAACACCCATGGCAGTTTGGTGTTGGTCATGTTTTGCCCTCGGGAGAGGTTTAGTCAACGGATCCGCCACATTCAGATCTATGCGTACTTTGCAAATCTTTATGTCAGCATCTTGGACATGTTCTCGAATAGCGTGAAAACGTAGCTTGATGTGCTTTAGCTTCTTGTGTGACCTTGGTTCTTGCGCATTGGCTATGGTGCCCATGTTATCACAGTAAATAGACATTGGGTCCAGCGCACTTGGAACCACACTGAGCTCTGTAATGAACTCCTTCATCCATATCGCTTCTTGTGAAGCCTCCGAAGCAGCTATGTATTCCGATTCAGTTGAAGATCTCACCACAGCGCTTTGCTTTGCACTCCTCCAGCTAACTGATGCACCATTCAAAGTAAATACATATCCAGATTGAGATTTAGAATCATCCGGATCGGTGTTCCAACTAGCATCGGTGTAACCATTAACAACGAGTTGTTCATCACCTCCATAAGAAAGAACCATATCCTTAGTTCTTCTCAAGTACTTAAGGATGTTTTTGACCGCTGTCCAATGATCCACTCCTGGATCACTTTGATATCTGCTAGTCAAACTAACAGCATATGCAATGTCGGGTCTAGTACATAGCATGGCATACATTAGAGATCCTATTGCTGAGGCATAGGGAGTCTTACTCATCCTTTCTCTATCTTCTGCTGTTGCTGGACTTTGAGTTTTACTCAATGTCGTATTGGGCAACATGGGCAAGAACCCTTTCTTGCTATCTTCCATTCCAAACCTCTTTAGAACTTGGTCCAAATATGTACTTTGTGACAATGATATTAGGCGTCTCGATCTATCTCTATAAATATGTATGCCTAATATATAAGCTGCTTCTCCAAGATCTTTCATTGAAAAACTATTATTCAAATACTCCTTAACACTATTAAGAAGGTCTACATCATTCCCAATCAACAATATGTCATCTACATATAGTATTAAGAATGCTACAGAGCTCCCACTCACTTTCTTGTAAATACAAGCTTCTCCATAAGTTTGTATAAAACCAAAACTTTTGATTACCTTATCAAAACATTGATTCCAACTTCAGGATGCTTGCTTCAATCCATATATGGACCGTTGAAGTTTGCATATCTTGTTAGTATCTTTAGGATCGACAAAACCTTTGGGTTGCATCATATACAACTCTTCATCAATGTCTCCATTGAGGAACGTTGTTTTGACATCCATCTACCATATCTCATAATCATAATATGCAGCGATTGCTAACAAAATCCTCACAGACTTTAGCTTCGCTACTGGTGAGAAAGTCTCATCGTAGTCAACTCCTTGAATTTGTCGAAACCCTTTTGCGACAAGTCGAGCTTTATAGACAGTAACATTACCATCAGCATCTATTTTCTTCTTGAAAATCCATTTGTTCTCGACAGCCTTCCGGCCATCCGGTAAGTCCACCAAAGTCCATACTTGGTTTTCGTACATGGATCCAATCTCGGATTTCATGGCGTCTTGTCATTTATTGGAATCTGGGCTCATCATCGCTTCCTCATATGTCGCAGGGTCATCGGTGTTGTCCACCAACATGACACTCATAACGGGATCATACCAATCAGGAGTGGTACGAGTTCTCGTTGACCTGCGAGGTTTTGTAGCAACTACAACCGAAGTTTCATGATCAACACCATTAGCTTCCTCTCTTATTGGTGCAGGCACCACAGGAACTTCTTCCGGTGCTGCGCTACTCGCAAGTTCGAGAGAAGGTTCGACAACCTCGTCGAGTTCTACTTTCCTTCCAGTCACTTCTTTCGAGAGAAATTCCTTCTCTAGAAAGGATCCATTCTTGGCAACGTAGATCTTGCCTTCGGATCTATGATAGAAGGTATACCCAATAGTTTCTTTTGGGTATCCTATGAAGACGCATTTTTCCGCTTTGGGTTCAAGCTTGTCCGGCTGTAACTTCTTTACATAGGCTTCGCAACCCCAAACTTTAAGGAACGACAATTTAGGTTTCTTCCCAAACCATAATTCATATGGTGTCGTTTCAACGGATTTAGATGGTGCCCTATTTAAAGTGAATGCGGATGTTTCTAATGCATAACCCCAAAATGATAGCGGTAAATCTGTAAGTGACATCATAGAACGAACCATATCTAAGAGAGTTTGATTACGACGTTCGGACACACCATTACGCTGTGGTGTTCTCGGCGGTGTCAATTGTGAAAGTATTCCGCATTTCTTCAAATGCTCGCTAAACTCGTAACTTAGATATTCACCTCCACGATCAGAACGTAGAAATTTAATCTTCTTGTTACGTTGATTCTCCACCTCACTATGAAATTCCTTAAACTTCTCGAAAGATTCGGACTTATGTTTCATGAAATAGATATACCCATATCTACTCAAGTCATCCGTGAAGGTAAGAACATAACGATAACCACCGCGCGATGCTACACTCATTGGACCACACACATCGGTATGTATGATTTCCAACAAGTCCGTAGCTCGCTCCATCATACCAGAAAACGGAGTCTTAGTCATTTTACCCATCAGACATGCTTCGCATCTTTCAAGTGATTCGAAATCAAGTGATTCAAGAAGTCCATCGGAATGGATTTTCTTCATACGCTTCACTCCAATGTGACCAAGACGACAGTGCCACATATAGGTCGAGTTATCGCTCAATTTCAAACGTTTAGCTTCAATGTTATTAATATGTGTATTTCCACTATCGAGATTCAATAAGAATAGACCATCTATCAAAGGTGCATCTGCATAAAACATATTACTCATATAAATCGAACAACCATTATTCTCGGACTTAAACAAGTAACCGTCTCGCAATAAACAAGATCCCGATATAATGTTCATGCTTAACGTAGGCACCAAATAACAATTATTTAAGTATAAAACTAATCCCGATGGTAGATGAAGAGGTAGCATGCCGACCGCGATCACATCAACCTTTGATCCATTTCCTACGCGCATCGTCACCTCGTTCTTCGCTAGCTTCCGTTTATTCTGTGGCACCTGGTTCGAGTTACAAATATGAGCAACCGAACCAGTATCAAATACCCAGTCACTACTACGAGTACTAGTGAGATACACATCAATAACATGTATATCGGATATACCTTTCTTCTTGATGTTGTCGTTCTTCAAAACCGCTAAGTACTTTGGGAAATTCCGCTTTCAGTGACCTTCTCCCTTGCAGTAAAAGCACTCAGTATCAGGCTTAGGTCCAGCCTTGGTCTTCTTCATCGGTGCGGCAACTTTCTTACCACCCTTCTTGAAGTGTCCCTTTTGCTAAGACTTGCCTTTCTTGAATTTGGTGGTCTTATTGACCATCAACACTTGGTGCTATTTCTTGATCTCCACTTCTGCAGATTTTAACATGGAGAAGAGTTCTGGCAACTGCTTGTTCATGCTTTGCATATTGTAGTTCATCACAAAGTTCTTGTAACTTGGTGGTAGTGATTGGAAGACACGATAAATCCCCAAAGCATTAGAAATCACTATACCCAAGCTTTGGAGTTTGTTTGAGTGCCCAGACATCTTAAGCACATGCTCACTGACGGAGCTGCCCTCTTCCATCTTGCAGTTAAAGAACTTTTCAGAAGCCTCATAGCTCTCAACTGCCGCGTGAGTCTCAAATATCAATTTGAGTTCACGGACAATATCACGTGGGTCTGAATTCTCAAACCTTTTCTGAAGCTCCGATTTCAAACCATACAAGATAGCACACTGAACTGTGGAGTACTGAGTCTTCCGAGCGAGGTAAACATTCTTTACTTCATCGGTAGCAGTAGCTGCAGGCGGGTCATCCAGCGGTGTATCCAGCACATAGGTCAAATTACCATCATTGAGGACAATCCTCAAATTGAGGAACCAATCCGCGAAGTTGCTTCCATTGTTTTTCAACTTTTCTTTCTCTAGGAACGCATTAAAATTGATGGTAGGGGCCGCCATTGATCTACAACATATTTGCAATAGTTTAGACTAAGTTTATGACAAATTGAGTTCTAATTAATAGTTATATTAATCAAGGTGAACTCCCACTCAAAACAATATCCCTCACATTGTTTTAGTGATCACACGAACCAGATCCACCACATCAAAACCGATCATCACGAGAGTTGATGTAGCTTCAATGGCGAAAAATCGACATGTTCATCATATCTACTATATGATTCATGCTTTACCTTTCGGTGATCCGTGTTCCGAGACCATGTCTGTACATGCTAGGCTCGTCAAGATCAAACCTTAGCTTCCGCATGAGCAAATCTGGCTTACTCACGTTGTATACACTTGCAGAATCTAACACACCCGATCATCACGTGGTGCTTCGAAACAACAAGCTTTAGCAATGGTGCTTACTAAGGACGAACACTTTAGAACTTGAAATTTATGTGCATGAGGGATCATCTTATAATGCTACCGTCGTTAACTAAGCAATACAAGATTAATAAAGGATTAACATCACATGCAATTCATAATATGTGATATGATATGGCCTTTCTTCTTTGTGCTTCCGATCTCCATCTTCAAGCACGAACATGATCTCCATCATCACCGGCATTGCATCAAGGTTAATGACGCTGCTCCATGATTGTCGTCCACCAGCTTCAACTATTACAACTACTTTGAATAGACACGCGGGTCTTAACAGAAATTAAAGACAACCGTATGGCTCCTGCCGGTTGCCAACTTACAATAAGGAACATTGCATACATCAAATATAATCACAATCATGGCCATATCACATCACAGCACACCCCTGCAAAACAAAGTTAGACGCCTCTAATTTCTTGGCATATTTTACGTGGTTTGGGGCTTTCAATAAGTGTCAATCTAACTTACGAACAAGAACCACAACGTTGATGTTTGAACTATCAAGTGCCCGTTGTAAATTGGATCTATACAATAATGGGAGAGACAGACACCCGCAAAGCCACTTATGCAATACAAGTTGCATGTTGAGCGTGGAGCAAGTCTCATGAACGATGTCATGTAAGGTTAGCCAAGGCCGCTTCATCCCATCATACCGCAAGATGCAAAGTACACAAGAAGCAATTGATAATAAAAGCACCACCGCCCACAATGACCATTTTGTTCTACTCGTGCAACAGATATACATATAGACACGGCTCTGATACCACTGTAGGGGTTCGTAGCATGGAAAACAAAAAAATTTCTACCGCATACAAACAAACAATCCAAGATCTATCTACTAGATTGTAGCAACGAGTCGATAGAATAACTCACCCTCGAAGATTCCAAAGTGTTTAATGAGAGCGGATTCTCGTGGGTGATGTAGTCGTACTCTTGCCGATCTCAAGATCGTGTAGACGATCCTTCCGGTGCTGCGTTCTGGCAGCACTTCCGCAGTCGGTCACACATTCGGTACTCGATGAAGACCTTCCTCTCCCTTGTTCCAGCAGGCAGCAGAGGTTGTAGCACTCTCCTCGCGATTCCGGCAGCACGGCGGCGTGGTACCGGAAGTAGAGGGGAGATCTCGCAGGGCTTCGCCTTAAGCCAGAGCGAGTATGGTGGACTATGAGAGAGGCCTTGGCGATCTAGGGTTTAGAGGCACCAAGGAGAGAGGACTAGGCCGGCGGCTAGGGCAAGGGGAAGGCCCCAACTCGGCGGCTAGGAGGAAACCCTAGGGCGGCGGCGACTTGGTGGTCGGCGGCTAGGGTTAGGGTTTGGTGGGGCAAGGTGTAGGTCTAGAGGGGCAGCCCTGCCCCTCCTTTTATAGGTGGGAGGGCGCGGCCAAGGGGGAGGGAGTCCTCCCCCAACTCGGCCTCCAAGGCCGGCGGTGGAGGGAGAGGAACTCCTCCCCAAGTAGGTTTCCTACTCTCCCTCCACCAAGCAAACTTGCCGTTTGACTTTTCAAACTAGGATTTGATTTATCCCTTTATTTTGCTCAGCGATGACACCTAGTACATGATGCAACCATTCCAACTTGTTATGACACATTCATGTACCCTTCCCCTCCGAAGTGCCGGACCTTCCGGAACCTTCTAGAACATTCCCGATGAAAATACCGGAATCATTCTCCAACCCCGAAACAGGACTTTCCTTATATGAATCTTATTCTCCGGACCATTCCGGATCTCCTCGTGATATCCCGGATACCATCCAAGACTCCGAGCAACATTTGGTCTCTTACTCATCAAACAACATCGAATCCTTAAGTGTGTCTCCCTACGGTTCGTGAATTATGCGGACATGATCGAGACACTTCTCCGAACAATAACCAATAGAGGAATCTGGAAATTCATATGGTTCCCACATATTTATACGATTACTTTGCGATCGAATGAACCACTTACATACGATACCAATTTCCCTTTGTTTCATGATAGTTTACTTATCTGAGGTTTTGATCGTCGGTATCTCTGCATACCTAGTTCAACCTCGTTACTGATAAGTACTCTTTTCTCGTTCCCGTGATATGTGATCCCTTGTGAGCCAGTCACATGCTTGCAAGCCAATTGGATGACATTCCACCGAGAGGGCCCAGAGTATATCTATCCGTCATATGGATGGACAAATCCCACTCTTGATCCATGTGTCTCAACCCATACTTTCCGAACACTCAATGCCACCTTTATAACCACCCAGTTACGGTGTGGTGTTTGATGTCATCAAAGCATCCTTCCGGTGATGGTGATAAGCATGATCTCATGGTCGAAGGAATCAGGTTACTATGTATCAGAAAACATATAGCAATTGAACTATTAAAATGACTTGATCTTTATGCTATGCTTATCTATAGGAGTATGTACATCATATCATTCTCCTAACGATATGATCTTGTTGTTAATAACATCTCAATGTTCATGATAGGGAAACCACAATCATTTATTAACCAACAAGCTAGTATTATGAAGAGGCTTTACTAGGGACTCTAATTTAGTTTACAAATCACATAAGTATTAATGTTTCCTTGTTAATACTGTTATAGCATGAATGTAAAAATTTATCATAAACACAAAGATATAATAATAACTACATTTATTATTGCCTCTAGGGCATATCTCCAACAGAACCCAGACCTAAATCCGGACCAAACTTCGCCCGGACGGCGCAAGTTTTTGGCCTGGGTACGCCCAGTTTATCACTCGCATACCCAGGCCGAGTTCCCGGGTCGCCCGTTTCCGCTAGAATTCGGCTCAAATTCGGCTAAAGTCCGTCCAAATTTCGGCAAAGTTCGTTATACGATGAATACAGAACACTTTAAGACCAAAGTTCAGCGAAATTTTAAACGGAGTTCGGCGTACTGTAAACATAGTTCGGTGTACTGTAAACATAGTTCGGCCTGCAATAAAATTACAACATATTTTCGCCAAGTTCAGCCAGTTCATGCTCAGCATCTACGTCATGTTGCCCCTGCGTATCCATAGGTGCTCGACAAGATCATCCTGCAGCTGTTGATGCATCGTCGGATCTCGGATCTCCTGACGCATTGCGATGAATGCAGCCCTTGTTGGAGGCACCTGATGATCAGGCTCGGCAAGAGGACCCTGTAGATGGTATGGCTCGTCCTCCTCGAGCAAACTCATTGTATTCTTCTTCTCATCATCAATGATCATTTTGTGCAAGGTCACACAACAGTTCATCACTTCCCACATCTGATCTTTTGACCAGGTCATAGCAGGAAATCGGACAACTGCAAACCTCTGCTGGATCATGCCAAATGCCCGCTCCACGTCCTTCCTGCAAGCTTCCTGTTCCTTGGCAAAGTGAGAATGCTTGGGGAGCATTGGGCCCGAGATAGTCTTCACAAATGTTGGCCATCTTGGATAGATGCCATCTGCTAGATAGTATCCCTTGTTGTAGTGATGCCCGCTGATCTCAAATTCCAAAGGGGGAGCATGACCCTCAACAAGCTTGGAAAAGACAGTTGAGGAGTTGAGGACGTTGATGTCGTTGTTCGATCCTGCCATGCCAAAGAAGGAGTGCCAGATCCAAAGATCACGTGTAGCAACTGCCTCAAGTATCACAGTGCATCCTCCTTTGTGACCTTTGTATATTCCTTGCCATCCAAATGGACAGTTCTTCCACTCCCAATACATGCAATCTATGCTTCCAAGCATACCAGGAAATCCTCTACTTTCATTGACTGCGAGGATCCGAGCAGTGTCTTCAGCAGTGGGTGATCTCAAGTACTGTTCCCCGAACACTGCAATCACTGCCCTGCAGAACCTGTACAAGCAATCAAGGGCGGTGGACTCGGCGATGCGGAGATAGTCATCGGCAGCATCAGCCGGCGCTCCAAATGCAAGCAACCTCATCGTCACGGTGCACTTCTGAAGCAACGAAAACCAACCAAACCGGTGCAGTCCTTCTTGCAAAGGAAATATGGGTCAAACTCCCGGATGGCATGCACGATCTTGAGGAAGAGCTTCCGGCTCATCCTGAAACAGTGGCGAAACACGTCCTCTCCATGGAGTGGCTGGTCGGCGAAGTAGTCGGCGTACAACATGCAATAGCCCTCTATCCTCTGTCTCGCCTTGCACTTCATGCGACCTGGCGCCGAACCACCGCGCTTCGGCTTCGCCATCTGCATGTACAGCTAGGCGAGTGATGCGAGAATTTGCAAGTGCTCTTCACTTTCGGCGACCTCGGCGCTCTCCTCCTCCAGGAGTTCGGCGAGCAACTCCTCGTCGTCGGAATCCATGGCGAGTATCTCGCCCTTGTCAGAGTCAGTGGACAGTACCTCGTCGCTGTCGGAGTCCATGGCCGAATCCGGCCAATTGTCGAACACCTAGCGGGCGTGGGGGTGGGCGCATGGAGCCGAAGCACAGCTACGGCAAGGATAGGTCGGCGAAAGCGGCGGCGGAGAAGGCGTGGAGCTGGAAGGCAACGACGGCGAGCGTAGCTAGAGGCGTGGGCATGTCTCGGCGCGGGGGAGCTCCGCCGGCGAAGTCATGGCGACAGAGCTCTTCGTGGCAGTCTGGACGAGTGGAGTGGGTGGAAATGGGATTATCTCGCCGACAGAGCTGGCCCACGCCCTTTTTTGCGGCGTCCGGCGTCCCCAGGGCGTACCCGGGAACCTGGGTTCGGCCTGGGTAGGCCGGACCAAAACACGCCGAAATCCGGACGAAAACAGGTCCCTGGGTACGCGACTGGGCCGATTTTCGGCGTCTGGATCAGCGTCCTGGGTAGGCGAGTGGAGATGCTCTTATACCCATCCATAAATCATGAATCTGGATCCACATCAAAATATTATTCAACTCGATCATCGATGGCCTTGTGAAACCATCAAACACCCATGGTCCTCCATCCATGATTTTCTCCCAATCACCAAAACAAGCAAAATCAGAATATAAACAGATTATCCTCGACCACTCTGATCTTGACTTCCTTAGCGAGATCCCATGTCGAGTGCATATTGCTGAAGAACCAATAATGGCTAAACTCAATATCATTATGTACCTTCGCCACCGCCAACCATTTAGTAGTCCCCTTCTGATGCTCCTCTTCCTCGAAGACCATGTCATCAGGGTCTTCCTAATTCATACCCAGCTTTGCGAGCATGTTGGCTGCCTCATCCTGGTTTGTCATCCCAGGGGACAACGCGGATGTCTCAGTTGCCATTGACCTAACTTCTCTTGCTAGACTAGACTAGAAAACAAAACCAGTTGCAAAACCTACCGAACCAGCGATCCAAGGCCGAGCGGGGGTACTAGGACCCCTCTTGATCAGCCGAGGTCCTCTAGTGGCTGTTGCTCGTTAGCATTGATGGTGGAACGCTCTACGTCGGTGTCGCCAGTGAGATAAAAAGTAAACCCTAGCTAGAGGGGGGAAATTACTACTCCCTGTGATACATATTAGTTGACTTGGATTTGTCTAGATCCAAATGTATATAGACATGTTTTAGTTCTAGATATATTCGAATCTAAACAAAACCAAATCAATTAATATGGGTCGGAGGAAGTATTCTCACCGAGAAATAAATTTGCTCCTTATTTTTTTAAGGATAATTTGCTCCTTAATTGTTTTTTAGGGAAAATTTGCTCCTTAATTGATAGGTCTCCGAAAAACGAGACTAGGCCCAGCAGGCTTGGGCCGCTGAAACTTCGATTTCTGACCCGAGACCTAGAGGATAAGAGCGCGATAAAGGGGCCGAAGCCCCAACTATTGCACCAGCATTCGGCAAGCACAGACCGCCCAAAGCCGCCCCCGGCGCCACCGTCCCGACCAGTGAAACCGCGAAACCGCCTTCCCCTCCTCCCTCCCCACCGCAAAATCCCCTCCCGGCCACGCCGCGGACGCCTCCCCCGGTTGCTCGGCTCTTCCTCCGACCCCTCTCCCTCGCCGTCTCCCGGTAAGTCCCGTCTCCCCCCACCCCCATATCCCGCTCCGCCAAGTTGCTGGATGCGCACCCGCTTGCTTTTTCTTTATCGCCTGGTGTCTGTGGACTGGTGGTGGGCGGGATCTAATCGAGTCCGCGGCGGTGCTCTCGTGTGTGTTTCCCCGACCGGAATGTTCGATTTCTCCTCGTCTTGTCGATGGATTTTTTTCCTTCGTGTTCTGGATCGCTTTTCCTCCCTTGGCCGCGTAGTTCCTGATGCTTCTGTACGGGAATGTTCGATTTCGTCTTGTCTGTCATTGGATTGTTTTCTCTTGTCCTGCGGTTCTTCGGGATTTATGCTTGGTTGCTTCCTGGCCTTAGAGTCCATGGCGCGGCTCAGTCTTGATGCTCGCTCGGATGTTCGGTTTTGTTGGCTTCTTGATGGATTTGTTTTCTAGATACCTCTAGTCTGAGAAATGTCTTTGATTCAATCTCTACTCCTTACGGTTCTTGGTCTTTGCTTGTTTTCTTTAGCGGGAGTTAAGGATTCACTCGACTCATTCTTGTTGTTTCTCGGTTTCCAGGCCGCAGGCCGCAGGCGTGATGGGAGAGGAGGAGAAGAGAAAGAGGGGGGAGAGGACGGTGTCGGCGGGTGCCATGGCGCTGAAATCCCCGCGCTTGCACGGGCAGGCTGCGGCCGTGCAGGCTGCGGCCGCGTCTCCATCAGATTCGAGTGAATCGTCGGAGGAGGCGACAAGCTGCAACAGCAGCAGCGACAGTGACGGCGACAGCAGGCGGTGCCCCCACATGACCTTGGACAGCGAATCGGTGGTCATAGGTGTGTACGATATCAAGAACTCCATGGAGCTCCCGACGTGCCATTATCCCGGGTGCGGTATCACCTGGAAGGGAGACGGTGAGGACAAGGAAGGGATGATGAAGTGCATAGAGTGCCACTATATTTCCTGCGCTGGGCCAATGCGGGCGGACAGGGATGATCCGCGGAAACACGCCCTCTTGCACTCTGCCGGCTCCGACCATTTCATTGCTCAGTGGTACGATTTGCCGAATTTGGGGTACTGCTTTCGATGTGAACGAGTTATGAAGCTGAGTGACAACCAGGACCAGTGGAGCGAAGATGTGTTGGCAGAGGTGGACAGAAAGGTAAAGGATGAGCCGGGATTGGTGGCCAGCAATTCAGAGGTTGATTTGCCAATGGTAGCCAGCAGTTCAAATGTTGACTGGGCAAGTGTGACCAGGAATACACTGTTGAGAATCGGGGCCGGGAACGATGCACTTAGCCATGCGTCTGAATATGCTATTGGGAATGGGTATATTATCAGAAGGATGCCTAATCATGGAGGCACATGCTTCATGAATGCGTCACTGCAGTGCCTCCTTGCGCTTGGTAAGCTGAGGACAATGATTCTACGTTCGGATGCTCGGCTGGGGGAGCTTGGTCTACACCTGAAGCAGTTGTTTGTAGAGACAAGCATTGTAAATAATGCCAGACACATGCTTGACCCAAAGATGATAGTGGTATACATGTGGTTGCGTTATCAGGATCGGTTCAAGTTCAAAGAGATGGGAGACAGCCATGAGTTCCTTACATCTTTGCGCAATGCTTTGGATAATGAGGTGGAGGAGCTAAACAGAATCCATGTCATGCAAGGGGGTGATGTGTTCCCTACATTTGGCCTATCCATTTTCGAGGGCGAGAAGATTCATACTGTTTCCTGCAAAAGTTGCTCACATAATTCAGTTAAACCTACTGATTTCAGAGAACTGATATTGCCACTGACACCAAAGGATCCTACTCCTCCAGCCAGAAGTGTTGCTGAATTTGGCAATTCTCAGGTTCCTGGTTTAGGATTGGGAGATGGGGCAATAGAGGAAACACCCAAGCCTTTGCAAGTTGGTAAGTCTATGTACCCATGTACCTAACTTACAAAAACAATGGTGAACAGGCCCGCATATATGTCAGGGTGTCTGAGGTCATAGAACTTTTGAGGAAAGAATGCAGAAAGATGTGGAATTGTGTGATCTACTTGTTTGCTATTGTTTTTTAACACAAACAAATGACACTTTTTTGGAACGGATCCCCTGTACTAGCTAACAGAGAAAATTGGTAAGGGCATTTTTCCCATGGATAAAGAAATAGCAGGAAATCCCTTGGGGTGGATAACAAAATCAGCAGGATGTTTCAGCAGTCTTTACATGGCAAAGGTGTTCGCCGTAGTGTAGTAGTTCAAATTTCCATGGAAAGCACAGGGCCTTGAGTCCTTATCATCATACAGTAACTGTTACTCCAAATGGTTGGTTAACTTGAGTGTGTTGGATATTTTCGAGAAAAACAGCTTAGAGTTTGGAGGATAAAGATTCTAAAATATGCAAAGGGTGAGGGATTCTGGTTGAATGATCTTGCTAATGCATATAATGTTAAACCCATATATGCTTGAATCTGCAGATTCTACTGAAGTGAAGGATGTTGTACAAAGTCGTTTGGAGACTCAGAAGAATGATGCCCCACGAGATATCATTGAGGTGCCAATAGCTTTGGTTTCCATTCCTAAGTTGTTTGATGACACTGAAGGAATGGAGGAATCAGCAGCAGATTCTCACAATCCAGAAGATAAGGAGAAAGCTCAGAGCAGTGATATTGTTTATGTTGAGGCAGGACATATGAACCCTCTTTCGTCGCTTCAGGATTGCCTGACACAGACACTGTTTTCACAGAAGAATTGTGAGAACTGTTCCAAGGTTGCTGAGGTGCCGGAAACCAATGAAAGTAAAAATGTTGAACCGATCATGGCAAGTACCAATGTAAATTCTATTGATGGGGACAAGGCTGAACTGTCAGACAGGAAAACATGCCCAAGTAGGCAATCTAGTGACCTCAGCAGCTTGTCGGTAGGGAAGAGCTGTGATGAGAAGGACTTAGCCTCTTGCAGTACAGCCGAAGAAAAAGCTGAAAGTCATGAAGGTGTTGTGCCTAGTTTCCTTCCAACTGATGGTAATGGTGGTGCAAACGAAACACAATTGATTAGCAAGCTGCCACCTGTATTAACCATTCAACTTATGAGATACACACCAGGTCTTTCTAAATTGAAAGGACATGTGAGCTTTAAGGAGATTCTTGATTTAGGACCATTCATGGACCCCAGGTACTGACTTCTAACAATTCTACTCCGTAATATCTAAGACCTTTCTTTTATGCCAGTTCTATAGTTCCTGATCTTCAGAAATACAGTAGGTATTTTATTTCACAGTTTGCTTCTCCTAACTATAAGAATATTCCTTAGCTACGCAAGAACAAAGCTTCAAGAAGACACCAGCATTGCAGTTCAAAGAACCATTCAGACTGTCTATCTTCCATTATGTTCTCATTGTGACTGGATAATTCTGTACTATGTGCATATTTGATTTTGTTTATCTTGAATTCTCGGTTACTAGATATCTGAAACAAGCAGGCTCTAGAGTGTGCGAGTTAATGATTTTCACACGCGGTGGTAATTACCTGTCACGAGCAGCTAATTTTTCCTTTCCACAGAGTTAGGTTAGGACAACTTCACCCTTGTTTCTCACTGGCAAATAAACATGATCTAGATGTGAATGAACTAAGCCAGTGTTATAATTATCACGTAAACATATGCTGTTCCCATAAATGGGTTATATTAGGAGTATACTGCTTTCACTGAAACTGCAACATTGTAGCGTAAAAGTGAAGAACAGCCTTTGAACACGATTCAATCACATCTATTTCATTTCAGTTGCTGATGAATAACCATTGCTTATTCTGGAGTAAGTTCTTCTTCATGACGAATAACCATTTCTCATGCAAAGGTGTATCTTTCAGTGCGTATGTGTTCCACCTCTTGTAAATGCCAAGGGACAACAGCTGTCCAATTTTCATTGCATAGAAAAAGGGAAATATGGTGACAATGTGAACTTTCCAACTGTACCATGGGTTTAATTGCGATGTAGTATCAAATGAATTTTACTCTTTAGTCACATCCTCATTTGGACCAGAACTGTGTGCCATTGATCGAGACTCTAGTTTTACTGTAGGCGATGTCATTATATTGGAATATGTATTGGCTGTACAGGCCTTCTGCCAAACTCTATCCACCCTAGCAGTGTATCACTGGCAAAGTTATGGTTATGTTCTAAAATTATCATATCATATCATGAAACATTATTGTTGTAACACTTCTTGTTTGTAGGTGTTGGCAACCTTTTCATTTTCTTAATGTTTCTATTGTTAAGTATAATTGCGTATTAGTATTTCAATGTTAGATGGATATATGTAAACCTAATATATTGCAACGGCCAGTTGAAATTGAAACAACTATGACGCTTAATTTTTTAGTATTTCGATAAGGACATAATCAGTCACTTCAGATTTACCGTATTACTTGTTTATCTGATACAGTATTCAGTTTGTTGTTTTCAAGAAAGACATGCTATTGTTGCTACTCCAGGTAATCATCAGTTTCTTGTTAACTTAAATCCTTACATCTAGTTTTAAGCATTTTAATTTTCTCTTATCTTCAGTTCTGAAGACAAAGATAACTTGAGCTACCGCCTAGTTGGCGTCATTGTGCACTGTGGCGACACACGGAATGCAGGGCACTACCTTGCTTATGTGCGGGGCATCGGCTCCACCTGGGTTTGTGCAAGCGACGGTGACATCACAGCAGTCTCCCTAGAACAAGTTCTCGGGTGCGAGGCGTACATTCTCTTCTACGAGAGGATGGAGGACCGAGGCATGCCTGGCATTGTACCCACCAACTAATCAAAAGGGTGATCCCAGAAGAAGCAGAAGTGTGAGATTAGCAAGCGTTGTTTAGATGGCCAGGCCTACCAAGTAACATAGGGTTCTGTCATGAAGTACAGTTTTGTTGGTTTGGATGGGTGTTATTGCAGGGTTTTGCACTGGTTGCAGCATGTAGGGTAGTCACTACTATAGTAAGCAGTAGAGAACCATTCTTTCTGTCAGAATAGAGCATTTTTTGTAAAAACAACATTGCATATGTAGGGACTCACCGTGGATATTTTTGTTAGAACAAGGTGGAAAATGTATAGGAGGAGAGTGAATATTTTTGTGCACTCTTCAATTGGATATACTTGTGAAAATACAGATGATTGTTGTGAGCCTCTGTTTTCTGGTTGAGCAACATGCCCTGAGAGCTTGCTGGCTGCTGCCTTACTGTGAAGTATAGGACGCTGAAGCTGATTTCGTTTTTCTTTTCAGTTAGTACTGTACCTAACCTGAGAGGTGACTTTTTTTTTTTACCAGCTGAGAGCTGGTTTCTGTCGCCGTTTATGCATTGATGAAATACTATCCTGCTCAGCGTTGAGCAGCCTTGTGTGGTGGTAGCGACTAGCAAGCAAGCATGTGTTGTGTGGGCCGGTTAGTTGCTTCTGGGCCGCAGGTGCTACTGGCAGACTGCCAGTGAATGGTGTTTGGAACGCAAGCAAAGAAGACTGGGACTGATGGCGACTCGGAACTTTCCTCACCCCGCAGGCCGCAGCGCCAGCGACAGTGTCGCTACCGGCTTTAACCTTTTTGA
The DNA here is from genome assembly GCA_916181665.1 of Avena sativa. Taxonomy (NCBI): domain Eukaryota; kingdom Viridiplantae; phylum Streptophyta; class Magnoliopsida; order Poales; family Poaceae; genus Avena; species Avena sativa. The sequence continues at coordinate 140,685,192 of OV702285.1, read as the reverse complement.
CCGCCCTTTTGTTTCTCCACCCGATCGAACAACATAGCCGATGAGATAAACCTCTTTGATCTAAAGTCTGTCGGCACACCGGCACACGGCACAAGTTGCAACGGCAAGGGCACACGGCACAAGTCGTGGCCAGCTGCTGGCTCCTGTGATGGCTAGGGAGACTGTGCTGCTGAATCCTCCATTGTTTGCCAGCGGCAAGGAGGCGATGGGCTGATGTGGCTGCCTATGGGTCTTTCGTCGTGTTATATGTTGATCCAAATTTTACAAAGTATAGACCAACTTCTGACGAGTGGAACGAGGTGAGAGGTCCGGTACGGTACGGATCGTTGAAGACCTAGGTTTCCACCGATATATAAACCCCTTGTAAGCCACCAGTTCGGGATAAGTTGCATATGTGAAATCCCCGGCGTTTGTAAACACTCCTCGATATAGTGAAGTTTGTTGGCTGGCGCCCGTGGTTTTTTCCTCTCTTTGTTGGAGAGGTTTTTCCACGTTAAATCTGTGCCCCCTTGCTGTGATTTCGTTTTCATTTTTCGTTATTTACTTGTCGCAATTGTAACACGTCGGGCAGCAATGGAAGTTTGGTGGTAGTTGTAGTTAGTCATTTCGGATTGCAGGAGGTGGTGATTTTCAAGAAGAAATCCTCGTTCTGGGTTTCGTCGGAACTGGTAGCGACGACACTCGTGGATGCCGTGGATTTCCTTGTAAGCGTCGTTGTGGGCTCCTATCCTCGTTACGTGGTCTTTCGGAGGGAAACCTCACATCCTCAGGACCTGACGATGAAAGCTCAGCACATCTTTTTCCTCCTTGGAGGCACCTTTTTCGGAGTCGACTGGATCTTGGAGACTCATGGATGGCGGTTGAGCCGCCGCGTGGGTGCTTAGATGGCTCCCTCAAGGACGTTGATGTGAAGTTTGGCAACGATGATGCGTTGAGCTGGGCTTGGGTCGCGGTTTGGGCTTCGTTAATCTGTCTGTCTGACGTGTCCGATGGGTCCTTTTGTGCTCGTTGTGGAGTCGAAGTTGCGGTGACGATGACTGGATGCCGGTGGTCTTTAGAGAGGACTCAATCGGCACAAGCCTAACATATTTCTCTCTGAAAGCTCGTCGTCAAAGTCGGAGTCGTCTGCCATTAGCGTGTGTGGCTGATTGTTGACATGTGTCAACATGGGTTCATGCTTCTCTTACAGGGAGGCTTGAGGCATCGTTTGGGTCGTCGGAGGTGAAATCGGAATCGCTAGATCGAGTAGGTGATGGCGATGACACTCAATGGCAACCTCGACTGTTGGCTTCCTGCTATGAACTGGCCAATTCTCTCGTGCTTTTTTAAATAAAATGAGTTTTGTTTAAAGAAAGTCGCAGCCCGCCCACTCCACCTCAGAATCGTGATTCGAGCCAGATTCCTCAGAAACTGTACCAGTATATCACTCGAATCAAGTCGATTTTCTCATCAAAATCCCCAACTGCACCGACGGATCTCACCGTCCCGGCACGGCACGGCAAGCGTGGCTCGATCCGACATATTGCATCCGGTCTTGCTACTAGATCCCACGCCTCGCTCTCCCGTACCCTGCTGCACTGCACTCATCACACGTCCAGTCCACTCCCCCCCTCGCTCCGCCTTTATTACTCCCACCATCACCTGCTTCCTTCAGCTCCGCTGCCTTCCAGTCCAGAGTCCAGACCCGGGACGAACGAAACCGCGCGTAGCGGAACGCGAAAAGCACCGCAAAACCCCCCGCGATTCCGCCCCCAAATCGTCCGTCAATTCCCTCACCACGCTTCTGCTTCTTCCCGGGCGAGATCCAGACACACACCCCGCTCCCCTCCCACGCCCACGCGCGCCACGCCAGTATTAAGGGCTAGCTGCCCCTGCTGATTACAACAAAGAAAGAATAGGCGCTTCCTTTCCCTCTGTCCTTGTCTTTTCCTTTTCCCCACCTGCTGGGTGCCGTCTCCTCTGGACACACAGGCGGCGGCGGCGGCGAGCGAGTGGGGGATTTTACTGACTGTGATGGAGGGGAGGGTGCTGCGGCGGAGCGTCACGCTGGCGGACCAGCTCGCCGCGGTGGGGCCGGCGGCCTCGGGGGTCACCGGGTCCTGCAACCTCCGCGACCTGCTCAAGCTGCGGGACGAGGACGACGGCCGCCGCGCCGCCGCCGCGGTCACCCTCGCCTCGGCCATGCAGGCCGAGCGCCGGGCCTCCTCGCCGCCCTCCTCTTCGCCCTCCGCCGTGGCGGCCGCCGCGGCGGCGCGGACGCTGCTTGACATCATCCGCGACGACCAGCCCGCTCCAGCTCCAGGCTCGTACGGCGGCGCCCCCGGCGACCCGTTCGTCCGCCGCGCGGTGTCCCTGCCGGCCCCGCAGCCCGTCTCCCCGCCCGCGGCCGTCACCCCGCCGCTGCCGCCGCCTCCCGAGGCCTCCCCGCCGGCGGATCAGGAGGAGGAGCAGGGGGAGAGGGTGTCCCTCATGGCGCTGCTGGAGCAGACGGAGAGGCAGTGGAGCGCCGTCGCCGAGGCGCCGGGCGAGCCGGACCCGGCTGCTGCCGCCGCGGAGCCGGAGTCGGAGCTGTGTCCTCCGCAGGACGCGCTGGGGCCGGAGGACGACGCGGAGCAGACGGGTCCGGGGGCGGCCAGCGGCGGGTGCTGCTGCGTGTGCATGGCGCGGGCCAAGGGCGCGGCCTTCATCCCATGCGGCCACACCTTCTGCCGGGGATGCGCCCGCGAGCTCCTCGCCGGCCGCGGCCGCTGCCCGCTCTGCAACGCCGCCATCGTCGACGTCCTCGACATATTCTGATCCCCGGGTCTCCACACCCCCATCTGACCGCCTCTCAGCTCGCCGCCGACGATGCGGGCGACTTCTCCACCGGCGAAATGAGCTCCTGCAGCTGCCGGAGATGGGAAGGATCAAGACATTGATAGATCTCTGCCCTGTTCTTGCGAAAACTGAAAAAAAGGATAGCAACGAAATGTTCAGCTCGTAATCATTGTCGCTCATGCTGTTGCAACTTGCAATACTAGACCAATTTCACTCCTGCATTGAACAATTTCTACATTTTCTCTTCCCGTTCCGATTGCCAAATCCATATGCAGCAAGCCCTGTATCAGGTTCTTGCTTCCTGCTGGTAACCGATCAATCAAGGTGGGTGCGTCGGTGGTGCTTGCAGTTGCAGACTTGCAGGCTAAACAAGATTACTGTACTCCTACTTGGGGTTTGACTCGAGATTAATCTGTCGGTGGCAGAGAATTGGGACTCCCAATAGAGGGCGTCTCGAGGTTAAACTAAAGATTACTCCTTGTCCAGCTAGCAAGCACGCGCTGCTTGAAGATCTCGAGATGCACCCGCCCATATGGAGTTAAGAGTTTCAGTTAATTTACTGCCGGAAGTGCCTCGCGTACGACGTGTTCTGTCCACTCCACTTCACTGTGCTCTCGGGCATGAACACATTAACTTCTGGGGAGCGCATCTCTCATTCTTTAGATTCAATTCAATGATCTGCAATTACACAGCCCACGACCACGAGTACTCAAGTGTGAGAGTAAGCTCAAGTATCGTGGCTAATAAAATGTTAACGACATGTGAGGCAATACTTGACAAAGTAATCTTTCCGAGGAATCTATGGCAGACATTAGCCATTTTGAATTAAAAGGTAGGACCGGATACAACACAAAGAGCTAGAACGTATCGTGTTAGGTCTATTAGGATCGCTAGGCGTCGATCTAGAGAGAGTGAGTGTGAGAGATTCATACCGTCGGCCTTTGGGGTTGACGATGAGCTTGTCATCGAGCTCGCCGGAGTGGTGGCGGCGGTGATATGGGTTGTTCTCGCCGCTACAGCGCAAGCCGATTGGTGGCTAGGGTTTAGGATTTTCGGTGGGGTGAGTGGGCATGACGAATCTTGGCGTGTGTGCCCCTGGCCCCCACCTCTTTATATGCGCTGCACGATAGGGCCCACCAACGATAGAGACGTTGGGCGTCCCCGATCAGGGCGCGAGACCAATCCGTTCGGACCGTTGGGCCGAACGCGGAAGATCAAACTAACATTCTCCTCCTTGATCTCATCTTTCATTCAGCTTATACTTTAAACTTATATTTCAGCACCTATTTCATCACAGATTAACATATAGAGCATGTCTCGTCATAATGGTCAGTTACGCACCATAGATTCAACAGCCACTATACACCTCTCTATTTTAAAATAGATTCTTGTTCTAGGCCCTTAATATCTAGGTATCATAGGCTTTTTCTTAAACCCATGTCGGCTAAGTGTTCTCTGAACACACTGGGTGGTAAGCCTTTTGTGAGCGGATCCGCGAGCATTTCCTTTATACTTATATGCTCTAAATTTATGGTATGATCCTGAATTCTTTCTTTCACAATATAAAACTTAATGTTAATGTGTTTGGCAGCAACACTTGACTTATTGCTGTGAGCATAGAATACTGTTGCTGGCTCATTGTCGCAGTACATTCCGAGTGGTCTTTGAATGTTGTCCACCACTCTTAACCCAGGTATAAACTTCTTTAACCAGTTTGCCTGCCCCGTGGCCTCATAACATGCTACATACTCAGCTACCTCCTTGGCTGCGCGCTCATAGAAGATCCGCGGCGCCCCTCCCTGCCCCCTTGGCTGCGCGTGCATCCAGCCGAGGGTGGGTGCGTCGCTGTCAAGCAGCACAGGTGGAGGGGCCCCTTGCCGGCGTTCTTTGACAGCTGGTGTGCTTTAGCTTTTCTGTTTGACTATTTGATTTAGGAAAAAATTAGGGGGCTTTTCCTTTGCGGATTTTTCTATTCTCTGTTTCGATTCGGATTTGGGGAAGGGGAGAACGGGATCTAGGGCATTTCTTTTGTTTCTTTCTTCCCGAAAATCTTCGGTTGGATCTTGGGGTTAGGGTTTCCGATCTAATGGGGGGTTCTTCTTCCCGATGCCTCGGCTTGCCGATGCGCATCAGGATCGAGAGGAACAGCGCGGCCTCGCGGCGGCGCTTCTGGAAACCCTAATCCCACTTGCTTTTCTTTTCAGATTTGCTATTGTCTCGACTAGATCAACAAGCACTAGCCTTGCTCTGATAACATTGTTAGGTCTATTAGGATCGCTAGGTGTCGATCTAGAGAGAGTGAGTGTGAGAGATTCATACCGTTGACCTTTGGGGTTGACGATGAGCTTGCCATCGAGCTCGACGGAGTGGTGGCGGCGGTGATATGGGTTGTTCCCGCCGCTACAGCGGAAGCCAATCAGTGGCTAGAGTTTGGGGTTTTCGGTGGGGTGAGTGGGCACAATGAACCTTGGCGTTCATGCCCCCAGACCCCACCTCTTTATATGCCTGCGCGACGAGGGCTCACCAACGATTAGCGACGTTGGGCGCCCCCGATCAGGGCGCGAGACCAATCCGTTCGAGTCGTTGGGCCGAACGCGGGGAGATCAAACTAACATATCGCACTAGCACTAACACAAGAGAAAACGGGAGAAACAAACAAAAAACCAGGAAAAGAATTATGATCTAGACACCGCCACCAAGTCTTACACATAGCACACACCACCACATATAGTATAACATAACCGGAAGTCTTACACATAGCACACACCACCACATATAATAACATAACGGAAAGTCTTACACACAGCACACACACACCACCACATATATAACATAACCGAAAGTCTTACACATAGCACACACCACCACATATATAACATAACGGACCGAGAAAAGCAGGAAAGAGCGTTGTTTGCTCAGTTGAAAAGGTTTCGCGTTGTCAAGACAAAGCAGAGCAAAACATCACTCGCTTGCCCATCGAGCACTCTACGCCTTGCAGAACTAGGAGAATCACATATGTCGCCGAAGGGCATCACACCGCCGAGGTCATGTCGCGACACCAAAGGGGAATGCTCCACCGAGACGTTCACTGCACTTCATCTTAGCCTCGAACTCAACAACCATCACCCAAAGCGCAAACCTAAGCACTATGAAAGATAACAGGAACCTCATACGCCATCGGAGGCCTTCGATCAACCGAGATCTTGCCGCCAACATGAACATCTATGTGAGGAGGTCAAACATCACGACCGGGTGGACAAAGCACTTAGTTTGGCGGTGTGCCATAGAGTAGAGAATGAAGACCACAGCTCGTCAACGACACCTATGCATGCAGGGGATTGGGGGCCATGTTAACAGTTCCAAGGAAGGAGTCCGACATCTACCTGTGTCGACATCACTAACGCTAACCCAAGTTAGAGTAGAGTTTTCATCCAACCCGGTCCACCCGACCATATGCTGAACCTCAAGCCACACTAGCATGTACAAGGTGCAAAGTGTAGCATGAAGGGCGTGTGGTACCAATGTGACGTCTCTAGAGAGGGGAACCATACCAGAAGATGACGACGTTCATTGACTTTTGCCCGAAAACCCATGCTCCACCTTGAGAAGCCCGAAGAACTCTCACGACCCAACAAAGTTGTGGAGGCACCGGGCTTCAACCCGAGACGCACGAGACAAGGTTATCGGTCACATAAATCCCCAACTGTAACAGAAAAGAACAATATACTTAAAAATTCAAGTAAAAATGACGAAACTGATATCAATTTGAAAGTTCAACACGTACGTGATGACCCTATTTTGAATTTTTTCCCAATCCAACATATTTGCGTAATTCCGTCGAGTTGTACATTATGCAAATAGGTTAAATTGGATTTATTTTTTTGAAAAGAGGTCAAATTTTGTGTAGAACTTCCAAAAAAAATAGGTTAGTTTTGTCGGTTTGTTAACGAAACTCGGGTGTAGAACGAACCATCAAAGGTCGTCGGTTCACTGACGCCGACCCAATGAACGGAAACGTTGGTCGACAGCGCCTGTCGAAGATTTGGGTTGGACGAGCCGCTCACCGGCTCGACCTGAACCTGGAGCGGGCACAGTACGAGGTTGGGTGCGGGCCGTGCGGGGCGTATGCGCGCTCGCATCACCATCACATGGCAAATCCGATTAGCCGAAAAAGGCGGGGCGGATGGATTGGCGCACCAACTTGGCCAAGTCTGTTAACAACTGTCGTCTCTCTTTCCACTTTCCAGTGACTGATCACATCATCGGTTGGGGTTTGTTCGGGCAGAGATAGACGAGTGCCTACTTTGCTAGCTCCTGCTGCATTATCCACGGCTTTTCCTGGGTTAGTGCGGCCGTCACTCAGACGATCTGAGCCTGTTAGTTGGTTAAGCTAACCTTTTTATTGGCATCACTCGTTCGTTCACATCGCGCCTCCGTTATCCGGTTACCCCCTCCATTTTGGACTACTATTTCCACGTTATCAAGGCTGGTCAAGACTCGTGCCAATCAGCAACGCGTGTCCCGAATTTTGTACGTTTGTTAATCATGGGATGGGAGGCGGACTTCGACTAGTAGTGGAAAACAGCTCTCCTGCTACTGTTAGTCTTCAAGAAATTAATCATGAGACGAGGCGAGCTTATCTGATTGTGTACTACAGTAGTTTTTGTTGCCGCAGACAGCAACAACACGCGCCGACGTGACGGCCCCGGAAGAAAAGATGGCTGAAGGCGACCGAGCGCGCCTCCATGGAATTGAACGGTGGGGATTTGGCCAGCGCCCCGGGCCGGCGCTGCAGGAAGAACCGACTACCGAAGCCCAGCCTCGACCCAACCTTAGCTCGACACATCATCTTCGCCAAACTGCAAACTTGGACCAAGCAAAGCTGCCCGACAACAAGCCCTCTTCACAGAACCAAGGCGACCCCGAGACGATGCCCCCAAGAAGGAAAAAGACGCAGCAACGTCTCCGCCGCCCGATCCCGGATCCGAGGTTTTCCTCCGGAGTCATCGCCATAGGAGGAGGAGCGAGCACACCTCGATGATGCTCCCAAGAAAGACCGCAGCACCCGCAAGCATCACCATCGTCGGCTCCATCCAAACCGGAGCAAGGATTTCTCCTGGGAAGTTCAGAGACCTATAACCTGAAAAGACCGCCCTTGGAACTCCACCATGTGCGCCTAAGCCCACCGACTATCACCCTTGACGAAGAGAACTCCACTCCTCCAGGCCAAGCACGTCGGGACAAGATCGAGCCGCCGCTAGACCAAGCCAGGATGCAGATCAAATGCCGACACCGGAATCCTCGTCGCACATCACCTCCTACACCGCCAGCCACAGCGCTGACCACATCCCGCAGGGCCTAGATCGGGCCCTCACAGAAGCCCACTGCCAGATCTAGAGCGGCCGCTGCGACGCGCTCGACACCACAACCAGGCCAGTGTGCCGAAGTGATCTCCGCCCGCCATGAGCCAAGGCGCCTCCTCAGAGCTGAGCGCCAAGTGCATTGACAAGTAAATGTGGAGTATGCTTTATTTGAATGTACGTATTACTTTTTCTTTCTTTTGCAAAATTAAGAAGGAAGTCAGAACTGGAGGACAGAAACGATTGTTTTAGAATGGTCATTGGTCAAAAGCTACAGCCACTACTACTACTAGGCCTAATATACCATCCTAGTCCTAGGCCTAGGCTAGCGTCTAGCTTGGTAGACAAAGCATGGATCTCGAAGGAAAGTTGTCAAACCTTTTCCTCGATGTTCGGCGCGCAGCGTGCCCTGGATCGATTTTTACTTGAACCTTGTTTGGTGACAGCATTATTCGTTTTCCCTTTTCTGGAGTTACGTTTCTCTTTCAAAGAAAACAATAGCCCAACATGTCCGTACAAGTAGAGGCATGGATGGCTGCCGTGGAACACCGGTCGTCTGCTGCCAGCCTGCCATGGGAGCGGCGGCATTGCTGCCGTGGAAGGTCGATCGACGCGTCGCGTCACCGACGGCGTTCGTTGCATCTGCTTCTTCTTAAATGGATGGATCACTGGATCGACCGAGCAAGCAGGGGCCGCGTACGGGTGCATTCACTTCTGCTCCGGATCGCCATACTATACTCGATCCATAGCTACTAGGAATGGATAGACCGATAGTGAAGTGGAGAAGAGAGCGCAGACGGACACCGCGGCATAGGATTCCATGTGCGCTGCCCGTCCCCGATACCGGCCCATCCCCATCAATGTCATAGCCCACGTCCAATCCCCGCCCTCCTTTGTCGGAGCCCTAGCCTAGGCTACCCTGCAGGCTACTACTGCAACCCTAGCTACTCCTAGTGGAGTACTAGTTTAGTTTATGAAGCTCACCTGCATCATGCATGTACTCCAGTCCTCGCTCCTCCTGCGCCCATGCGAAGAATTATTGCGTTACGTGCAGCGTCATTGCACGGGTGGCGACGTCGAGCAGCTCGAGCATGTGCCGAGGGTCCGGTTCATACATACCTAGCACGCGAGCATTCAAGCAAGGCGTTGGATCTCCGTCCACGAATGATCAGTTCGTTGGAGTTCTGTACGCGAGAAGAGAAGGATCATGTCGGCCGTGCGATCAGTAGGATGTTAGGTGGGATCATGTCAAGAACGCACTTCCTGTTCATTTGTCAAAATCTGGTTTAAACTTTTGCTTTGATAGGATCCCACTTAACACCCTACGATCTTCTAGGTACTCTGCAAATAGGCCAACCACTAGTAGAAAACAGGTCATCCGTTCGCCCGCGTCAAGAACATTAGTCTCGGTTCCGTCACGAATCGGGACTAATGCTAGCATGCGTCCCGGTTCGAACGGACCGGCCCGTCGCACGGGAGCCGGATGCATCCGTCCCGGTTCGTGAGGGAGCATGCGTCCCGGTTTCTAACACAAACCGAGACTAAAGTATGGGCGTCAGACACGTGGCCTGCCACACACCTTTAGTCCCGGTTTGTGTTACAAACCGGGACGTATGAGTCAACCCTCTATAAATATGACGCCCCATCCCTATGCCTCCCCTCTGTTTTTTCTTGGTTGAAGGTGTGAGAGGTGTGCTAGTTTATTTTTTTTCTATGCATGTGAGGTGTTTGATGACATGTTTGAGTGAATGATCCCGTTCAATTTCTCACAAACCAAAAATATATGAGGTGCCCGAGCCGCACTTGAGTTTTATCCTCTTTCTTTCCTCCTCGATCGAGGTTAGCAATCTTATCTTTTCATCTGTCATTGATACAATGTATGTGTTGATGTAAATTGGTCATTTCACTATTTATGATGTTCTGTAATGGTTTTTGATAAACTTAATTATAGGATGCAGATGAACAGTCGGGAATGGATGTACGGTGACCGGCGTGAACCCGGATACATTAAAGGCGTGGATAAATTTATCGATGTGGCTACGGCAAACAAAAAGAATGGTTTTATGCGTTGTCAATGTGTTCAATGTCGGAACAACAAAGAGTACTCTTTCTCGAAAATCATTCGCGGCCACCTGGTTATGAAAGGTTTCATGCCCAGCTATAATTGTTGAACCAAGCACGGAAAAAGAGGGGTTATGATGGAAGACAATGAAGAAGAAGAGGATGATGATAACAACTATCATCATATGTTTCCTGAATAAGGTGATACTGCAATGGAAGACAATGAAGAGGAAGAAGGTGAAGAACGGCATCAGATGAGCCCGCTGATGAACTTGGTAGGGTCATTTCTGATGCAAAGCGAGACTGTGAAACAGAAAAGGTGAAGTTGAAGTTGGAGGGCATGTTAGAAAATCACAAGAAATTGTTATACCCAAATTGCAAATATGGCAGCACAAAGCTCGGTACCACACTAGAATTGTTGCGATGGAAGACAGAGTGTGGTCTAACTGACTCCGCATTTGAAAAGATGCTGAAAATAATGAAGCCAAAGTTTTCAAAGCATAAAGAATTTCCTGAGAGTACGTACGAAGCAAAGAAGATTCTCTGCGCTCTAGGATTAGATGTTCAGAAGATACATGCATACATTAATGACTGTATCCTCTACCGCGGTAAGGAGTATGAGAATTTATATAAATGTCCGGTATGCAATGCATTGCGGTATAAGATCAGACGAGATGACTCTGGTGATGTTGAGGGAGAGCCCCCCGGAAGAGGGTTCCTGCTAAGGTTATGTGGTATGCTCCTATAATACCAAGGTTGAAACGCATGTTCAAAAACAAAGAGCATGCCAGGTTGTTGCGATGACAGAAAGAAGACCGTAAGAAAGACGAGAAGTTGAGACACCCCGCTGATGGGTCGCAGTGGAGAAAAATTGAGAGGGACTTCCCGGACTTTGCAGGTGACGCAAGGAACTTATGGTTTGGTCTAAGTACGGATGGCATGAATCCTTTTGGGGAGCAGAGCTGCAGTCACAGCACCTGGCATGTGACTCTATGTATCAACGACCTTCCTCCTTGGTTGTGCATGAAGCGTAAGTTCATTATGATGCCAGTGCTCATCCAAGGCCCGAAGCAAACAGGCAACGATATTGAAGTGTACCTAAGGCCATTAGTTGAAGAACTCTTACAGCTGTGGGGCAAACCAGGTGTACATGTGTGGGATGAGAACAAACAGGGGCCATTTGACCTACGAGGGTTGATTTTCGTAACCATCAATGATTGACCTGCTCTTAGTAATCTTTCAGGACAGACAAACAAGGGATATAAGGCATGCACGCACTATTTAGATAAGACTAAAGATACATATTTGCATAAATGCAAGAAGGTTGTGTACCTGGGGAATCGACGATTTCTTCCGACCAATCATCCCATAAGAAAGAAAGGCAAGCATTTCAAAGGTGAGGCAGATCACCGGAAGAAGCCTGAACTCCCTGCTGGTGATGATATATTTGGTATGGTCAAGGACATAGAAGTAATCTTTAGAAAGGGTCCCGACGGTCAATCAGTTCCGAACAACGTCCCTACCGGACACGCACCCATGTGGAAGAAGAAATCTATATTTTGGGAGCTGCCATATTGGAAAGTCCTACGTGTACGCTCTTCAATCGACGTGATGCACGTGACAAAGAATCTTTGCGTGAACCTGCTAGGATTCCTGGGCATGTATGGGAAGACAAAAGATACACCAGAAGCACGGGAGGACCAGCAAGTTATGAAAGACCCAAAAAACATGCATACACAAAACAAGACGGATAAAGGGCGTCACTTAAGTCGTACCAGCTATGCTCTTACCAAAGCAGAGAAGGAAATCTTTTTTGAAGTCCTTTACAGTATCAAGGTGTCGTCTGGCTTCTCATCTAATATAAATGGGATAATAAATATGGCAGAGAAAAAGTTCCAAAACCTGAAGTCTCATGACTGTCACGTGATTATGACGCAGTTGCTTTCTATTGCATTGAGGGGTTTCTACTAGAAAATGTTCGAGTACCCATTGTGAAGTTGTGCGCATTCCTCAATGCAATATCTCAGAAGGTAATCAATCCAGATATTCTGCCAAGGTTATAGAAGGATATTGTACAATGTCTTGTTAGTTTTTAGTTGGTGTTCCCACCATCCTTTTTCAATATTATGACGCATCTCCTGGTTCACCTAGTGGAAGAGATTGCCATTCTCGGTCCTGTACTTATACACAATATGTTCCCCTTTGAGAGGTTCATGGGAGTCTTAAATAAATTTGTTCATAACCGTGCTAGGCCAGAAGGAAGCATCTCTAAGGGCTATGGAACAAAGGAGGTCATTGAGTTTTGTGTTGACTTTATTCCTGACCTTAAGCCGATTGGTGTTCCTAACTCACGACATGAGAGAAGACTAAGTGGAAAAGGCACGCTGGGAAAGAAAGCAATGATATGTAGGGACGGGGAATGTTCACTAAATCACACTACACAGTTCTACATAATTCCACCTTGGCAGCTCCGTATATCGAGGAACACAAGAATATTGTATGCTCCAAAAACCCGGGGAAGCCTGACTCATGGATTACAGATGAACACATGAAGTCTTTTGGCGGTCGGATGCGGACACATCTCTTGAATGACACCACTGTTGGAGATCAGCTATACTTGTTGTCCGCGTCACCATCTTCTACTATATTGAATTTCCATGGGTACGAAATGAATGGAAATACATTATACACGATCGCCCAAGATAAAAAGAGCACCAACCAAAACAGTGGTGTCTGCTTTGATGCAATGGATGAGAATGGGAAAAATTACACATGCTATGGTTACATAGAGGAGATATGGGAACTTGACTATGGAGTCTCTTTTAAGGTCCCTTTGTTTCGCTGCAAATGGGTCAACCTGAATGGAGAAGGAGTAAAGATAGACCAGTTGTACGGAATGACAACAGTAGATCTCAACAATCTTGGTTACAGAGATGAACCATTCGTCCTAGCCAATGATGTATCTCAGGTTTTCTATGTGAAGAACATGTCCTCCAGACCAAAAAAAAAGAAAAAAAAATAAGCAAACGAATACATCATATGATGAGCCAAAGTGCCACATAGTTCTTTTAGGGAAAAGAAACATCGTGGGAATCGAGGACAAGACAGACATGTCAGAAGATTATAATAAGTTTGATGAAATTCCGCCCTTCACAGTGAAAACTGACCCTAGCATTCCGTTAAGTAAAGAAGATGCTCCATGGTTACGTCTAAAGCGATCATAAGGAAGGACATACGCCAAGAAGTTCATGCTCATATTGTGTACCTCTAGTTCATGTCTGGCCGGTCGGCCGCATATTATGCACATGAATGCCATGATACATGATAGCTCATTTTGTGAAGGACATTTTATGATGTTTGCAATTTTCCAAGTTTAATATTTTTCCTTGTAACTATATTTTTACTTGTATTTTTGATAAATATGAAACTTTAATTCGGTTGTTGCTTCACAAACTATATATTTCCCGCCATTTCCCACCGCTTCCCGCCAAGTTTTCCCGCCCTTTTCCTCTGAACGGATCTTTTAGTCCCGGTTGTAGGAACTAACCGAGACTAAAGATATTTCCCGCCATTTCCCACCACTTCCCACCAAATTTTTCCGCATGATGCGCTACATCACCGGGGGAGACCATCCTCGCCTGCGGTACCCGCAGCCGCCACAAAGCCATAAGAACGGTGGCGGTGTTGAAGGCGTCGTCATCTGGGAGCCCCCTCCCCCACGCGTCGTGAATCCGAGGTCAGAGTGGCAGGTGCCCCCACAATATGCCATGGCTGGGCTGAGGATCCAGCCGCGTACGCCTAGCAATGACCACGACGACGAAGAATAAGATGACAACGACGAAGACGATGGCGACGAAGACGACCCTAAAGTTGTGTACTATAGGGCTAGATATGAGCACGACTAAAGGGGGCCTTTAGTCCCCCTTTAATATTAATAAATGTATTGAGTGTTAGTCCCGGTTTGTGGCTGGACCGCTATTAAAGGGGGGCCTTTAGTCCCAATTCCATAGTCTCAGTTTTAATATTAATAAATGTATTGAGTGTTAGTCCCGGTTTGTGGCTGGACCAGGACTAAAGGGGGGCCTTTAGTCCCGATTCCATAGTCTCGTTTTTAATATTAATAAATGTCTTGAGTGTTAGTCCAGTTTTGTGGTTGGACCGGGACTAAAGGGGGGCCTTTAGTTCCAATTCGTACTATGACTTTCCCAAACTATGAAGATGTTGTCCCGATTCGTACTTACCATGAAGATCTGATGACATCAAACACCGAAAGGATGCTTTGATGACATCAAACACCACACCGTAACTGGGTGGCTATAAAGGTGGCATTGAGTGTTCGAAAAGTATGTGTTGAGGCACATGGATCAAGAGTGGGATTTGTCCATCCATATGACGGATAAATATACTCTGGGCCCTCTCGGTGGAATGTCATCCAATTAGCTTGCAATCATGTGACTGGCTCACAAGGGATAACATATCACGGGAACGAGAAAAGAGTACTTATCGGTAACAAGGTTGAACTAGGTATCCAGAGATACCGACGATCAAACCTCGGATAAGTAAACTATCGCGAGACAAAGGGAAATTGGTATCGTATGCAAGTGGTTCATTCGATCGCAAAGTAATCATAGAAATATGTGGGAGCCATATGAATTTTCAGATTCCTCTATTGGTTATTTATCGAAGAAGTGTCTCGTTCATGTCCGCATAATTCACGAACCGTAGGGAGACACACTTAAGGATTCGATATTGTTTAGTAGATATGGAATGTAAGTAGGGAAACCGAATGTTGTTCGGAGTCTCGGATGGGATCCGGGATATCATGAGGAGATCCGGAATGGTCCGGATAATAAGATTCATATAAGGAAAGTCTGATTCCGGAGTTCAGGAATGATTTCGATGTTTTCATCGGAGAGGTTCTAGAAGGTTCACCGGACCGGAAGGGGAATGGTCCATGAATGTGTCATGGGTAAGTGGAATGATTGGATCATGTCCTAGGTCATTTGTTGGGCATTTGCGAGAGATAATTAAAGCTCTAAATTGAAAGTCAAAATGGAGGTTTGAAAAGTCAAACTGGAACAATGGTTTTCTAGTGGAAGAAGGAAAGAGTCCTTCCTTCTATCCAACTTGGGTTTGGGTATGGATTCAAACTCCCCTCTCCCAAGGCTGCCCCCCTCTCATAAATAGAGGGGAAGGGCTGCCCCAAGACCACAATACCAAGCCCTCCCCACCGCATGCCGCCGCCGCCGCACCACCGCCCTGCGCCGCTGCCTTGCGCCACCACCGGCCCATCACCGTCACCCTAGCCACCACCGACACCTCCTCCTCCTCTCCGGACTTCTAAACCTAGATCGCCGAAAAACCCTAGATCCACCATAACTCGCACCGGCTTAGGCGAAGCCCTGCAGGATCTCCCCTCTACTTCCAACACCACGCCGTCGTGCTGCCGGAATCGCGAGGGAGAACTACAACCTCCGCTGCCTGCTAGAACAAGGGAGAGGAAGGTCTTCATCGAGTACCGAACGTGTGACCGACTACGGAAGTGCTGCCGGAACGTAGCGCCGGAAGGATCGTCTACACGATCTTGAGATCGGCAATTGTACGACTACATCACCCACGAGAATCTGCTCTCGTTAACCTCTTTGGAATCTTCGAGGGTGAGTACTCTAATCGACTCATTGCTTCAATCTAGTAGATAGATCTTGGCTTGTTTGTATGCATGCGGTAGAATTTTTTTGTTTTCCATGCTACGAACCCCTACAGTCCCTGCTCTCGCAAACCATCTTGGATATGCCTCAAACTCGCTGGAGGACTCGAGTCACAAGGATGCCTATTTAAAGTACAAGTAGCTCAGCGTAGTGTCGACACTCATGACATAATGTCGACACTCACCCCTATTATTATTGTTGACACATGTTTTGTCCCGGTTGGTGTCTCCAACCAGGACTAAAGGTTCATCTTTAGTCCCGGTTGGCGACACCATCCGGGACAAGGTACAAGCCGCACGACATAATGTCGACACTCGCCCCTATTATTAGTGCTGCCTGGCCCAGCCTTCCGCAATCCATCCAACAGGTACTAAAGATGAACTCTTTCGTTGTAGGAGGAAGTTTTCCTTTTCGTCGCACGGAAAAGCCATTTTCCATTTTCTGAGCGCAAAAAACGAGTCATTTTGTGAAGCAACCACCAAAATCCTGTTTCAGAATGCTACCGTCCCATTTTTTCTAAAATACTAGACCACCTTACATGCACTATCTCCTAACCGGGAGATCTCAAACCTTTCCGTCCATCCCGGGTGAAAAAGACAAATGTGTGTCGAATCGGTAGGAAGTGAGTCCAGTTTGTACTACAGGTACATGATCTAACGCCCGTGATTTTTTGAAAAAATCATTTTTATACTTGCAATATGTTGTTTCTTTAGAGATCCAATGCAAGTTCTAACGAGGCTCGTCCCCTATCTTCATGCACGCTGGTTCGACCTTAGTTCGAAACGGGAAAAATTCAAAACTGGCATAAGAAATTCAAAAACGGTCCGAACAATTTAAATCCTTCATGTGGTGTCATATTATGTGGCATAGTTGCAAGGAAAAATACCAGAATTGGTATATTGATCATGTCTCAAAGAACCATCACAAAATGACCTATCATGTTCGAGGTTTCATGGCTTTCTGTCCAAATGACCGATGTTATGTGCTGAATCGTGGCATAGATTGTAATACTGAGCCCATATTATGCATGCATGTGGACATTGGGATGGAGAACAATGTTGCAGGAAGAAGTTTTCCTTTTTGTCGCACAGAAAAGCCATTTTCCATTTTCCGAGCGCAAAAACTGGTCGTTTTGTGAAGCAACCACCAAAATGCTGTTTCAGAATGCTACCGTCCCATTTTTTCTAAAATACTAGACCACCTTACATGTACTATCTCCCAAGCGGGAGATCTCAAACCTTTTCGTCCATCCCGGGTGAAAAAGACAAATGTCTACAGAATCGGTAGGAAGTGGGTCCTGTTTGTACTACAGGTATATGATCTAGCGGTCGTAATTTTAAAAAAATCATTTTTAGACTCGCAATATGTTGTTTCTTTAGAGATCGAATGCAAGTTCTAACGAGGCTCGTCCCCTATCTTCATGCACGTCGGTTCGACCTTGGTTCAAAACGGGAAAAATTCAAAACGGGCATAAGAAATTCAAAAACGGTCCGAACAATGTAAATCCTTCGCGTGGTGTCATATTATGTGACATAGTTGCAAGGAAAAATACCAGACTTAGTATATTGATCATGTCACAAAAAAACTTCACAAAATGACCTATCATGTTCGAGGTTTCATGGCTTTTAGTCCAAATGACCGATGTTATGTGCTGAATCATGACATAGTTTGTGATACTGTGCCCATATTATGCATGCATGCGGACATTGGGATGAAGAACAATGTTGCAGGAGGGATTTTTCCTTTTTGTCTCACGAAAAAGCCATTTTCCATTTTCCGAGCGCAAAAACGGGTCGTTTTGTGAACCAACAACTAAAATGCTGTTTCAGAATGCTACCGTCCCATTTTTTCTAAAATATTAGACTACCTTACATGGACTATCTCCCAAGCGGGAGATCTCAAACCTTTTCGTCCATCCCGGGTGAAAAAGATAAATGTCTGCAGGATCGGTAGGAAGTGGGTCCTGTTTGTACTACATGTATATGATCTAATGCCCGTGATTTTTTGAAAAAAAATCATTAGACTCGCAATATGTTGTTTCTTCAGAGATCCAATGCAAGTTCTAATGAGGCTTGTCCCCTATCTTTATGCACGCCGGTTCGACCTTAGTTCGAAACGGGAAAAATTCAAAACGGGCATAAGAAATTCAAAAACGGTCCGAACAATGTAAATCCTTCGCGTGGTGTCATATTATGTGACATAGTTGCAAGGAAAAATACCAGACTTAGTATATTGATCATGTCTTGAAAAAACCTTCACAAAATGACCTATCATGTTTGAGGTTTCATGACTTTTAGTCCAAATGACCGATGTTATGTGCTGAATTGCGACATAGTTTGTGATATTGTGCCCATATTATGCATGCATGCGGACATTGGGATGGAGAACAATGTTGCAGGAGGGAGTTTTCCTTTTTGTCTCACGGAAAAGTCATTTTCCGAACGCAAAAACGGGTCGTTTTGTGACACCAAACTGCTGTTTCAGAATGCTACCGTCCCATTTTTATAAAATACTAGACCACCTTACATGGAATATATCCCAACCGGAAGATCTCAAACCTTTGCGTCCATCCCGGGTGAAAAAGACAAATGTCTGCCAAATCGGTAGAAAGTGGGTCCGGTTTGTACTACAGGTACATGATCTAACACCCGTGATTTTTAAAAAAAATCATTTTTAGACTCTTAATATGTTGTTTCTTCAGAGATCCAATGCAAGTTCTAACGAGGCTCGTCCCCTATCTTCATGCACGCTGGTTCGACCTTAGTTCGAAACGGGAAAAATTCAAAACGGGCATAAGAAATTCAAAAAGGTCCGAACAATGTAAATTCTTTGTGTGGTGTCATATTAAGTGACATAGTTGCAAGGAAATATACAAGACTTGGTATATTGATCATGTCTCAAAAAAACTTTCACAAAATGACCTATCATGTTCGAGGTTTCATGGGTTTCTGTCCAAATGATTGATGTTATGCGATGAATCGTGGCATAGTTTGTGATACTGTGCCCATATTATGCATGCATGTGGACATTGGGATGGAGAATGATGTTTCAGGAGGAAGTTTTACTTTTTGTCGCACAGAAAAGTCATTTTCCATTTTCCGAGCGCAAAAAACGGGTCGTTTTGTGAAGCGACCACCAAAATACTGTTTTAGAATGCTACCGTACCATTTTTCTAAAATACTAGACCACCTTACATGGACTATCTCCCAACCGGAAGATCTCAAACCTTTTGATCCATCCAGGGTGAAAAAGACAAATGTCTGCCAAATCGGTAGGAAGTGTGTCCGGTTTGTACTATAGGTACATGATCTAACGCCCGTGATTTTTTGAAAAAAATCATTTCTAGACTCGCAATTTGTTTTTTCTTCAGAGATCCAATGCAAGTTCTAAAGAGGCTCGTCCCCTATCTTCATGCACGCCGGTTCGACATTAGTTCGAAACGGGAAAAATTCAAAACAGGCATAAGAAATTCAAAAACGGTCCGAACAATGTAAATCCTTCACATGATGTCATATTATGTGACATAGTTGCAAGAAAAAATATCAGACTTGGTATATTGATCATGTCTCGAAAAAACCTTCACAAAATGACCTATCATGTTCGAGGTTTCATGGCTTTTGGTCCAAATGACCGATGCTATGTGCTGAATCGCGGCATAGTTTGTGATACTATGCCCATATTATGCATGCATGCGGATATTGGGATGGAGAACAATGTTGCAAGAGGAAGTTTTTCTTTTCATCGCACGAAAAAGCCATTTTCCATTTTCTGAGCGCAAAAAATGGGTCATTTTATGAAGCAACCACCAAAATGATGTTTTAGAATGCTACAGTCCCATTTTTCTAAAATACTAGACCATATTACATGGACTATCTCCCAACCGGGAGATCTCAAACCTTTCCGTCCATCCCGGGTGAAAAAGACAGATGTCTATCGAATCGGTAGGAAGTGTGTCCGGTTTGTACTACAAGTACATGATCTAACGCCCGTGATTTTTTGAAAAAAAAACATTTTTAGACTCGCAATATGTTTTTCGAAGAAAACAATCACTTTCAAGAGGCCAGGTTAATTAGTTTTTTACCGTTGTTAATTAGTTAGTCTGAACTAACTAAGCATCGTTTGGATGGTTTGTGCCATGGTTTTGTATCTTAATAATATAGTACTAGAGATCACCACTCATGTTCTTTATATAATAGATATAAATACCAAGATGATATCAATTACATATGGTTGGCCTATGCACCAACACGACAAAACCCATATTTTCTCGTTAAATAAATTTATTCTTGTCTATGTACCATTAGCCACGTGCGCATAATATACAATGTGTATATGCATCTGCATATTGTATCTCGAAGAGCATATTCCTTCCACCATAGCCAAATCATAAAGATAAAAATCCATTGTAACTAGAACACAGTTCTGATTTTCTTTTCGATAAAGGGCATCAATGTGATATAGTCTAGAGAGCCACACATGGCCTCTGCATAATGAAGATGCACGCAGCTAGAAGTATCGGAATAAGAGATAGAAGCATCAATCTCATAGGCACAACCTAGAATAACTTATGATGGAGGTGATTCAATCTGCAACCTATGCTGCCACCCATGATAGGTATAAACATCTTTCGCCACTTTCTTCAACCGCGAACACACCTCCATATAGAGGGCGATGTTTCCGCTCCCGAGGTAAGTGTGTACAATGAAAGATGACCTACATTGGGGGAGACATTTTAGCATCAAAAAACCATATTATTTATACATAGCCATAGTGACCATAGATATGTAATCGCTCCCACCCGTATATGCATTCATGTCACTGTTATCTATACCGTGCAACGGTTACGAAAAATATTGGTTACTTAGCTTGGTGGATGTAACATCCCAGCATTCATCCCTAAAAGGGTAGATTTAGGAATCTATGAAATTGCATGTATTCATCTGTGAAAATGTGGGTAAATTTTTCGCCAAATAAAAACCTAAAGTGATCAAAGTTTCTTTCATTCTTTGAGATTAGGTATAGTCTTGGAGAATGATTGTTATAAACTATTGATATGATCTTTGTGGATTAGTGTGTTTTGGGAAATGAAATTTGAATTTAAACTTGAGTGTTGGATTTATAATTCAAAAGGATTTAGAATTATGTTTGAGTATTTTGATTTATTCAAGAGTTGATAATTAGTAGCTCAAACTTTAAATAAATAACTAATTAAGAAAAAGAGTATTTGTTCCATAATTTTATTCAATAAATAAGTTACAAAATGTAACTTATGAAAATGATCAAGAATCTTTACAATAGTAATGAAATAAAAGAAGAACCTTTATATATTGAGTAATAGTACAATCTTTAATACAAAAGAATAAAATAAAGATTACAAAAGAATAAAAGAAAGATTACAAGAGACTATTCTATAAAAAAGAAGGAAAACCTAAACTAAAGTATTAAATATTCAAGTCTTGTGCCTGCAAAATAAAACACAAACTAAAGAAAGAAAATTAAGGATTAAAATATGTACTCTCAGAATTGACAGTGAGTTGCACAGTTCACTTCTTCATCATTGAGTAAACTTTAAAGGGAAAGTTTCACCAATATGAAAGAACTAGATCTTTCATAATTTTAAGCCAGAAGTCAAATAAATAGCAAGAAGGGGAAAGTTTCACTAGACAAGTAAGTGTAACCAGATAAAAGTAACTTTCATATCCAGAGCATATCCACAAGGTGAAGCGGTGTGGTGACCCAGCATACCACTGCATGTTGTAGTATACTATAGTCGTGGACATAACACTCACGGAGTATCATTCCGCAAATATTACATCCTCGGAGTGGTACAACAGAAACAAAGCGGGTCCACAACATACATTGTCATTATTACAGTCAGAAATTTACATGACGACTTGGAGATCCTCCTAGGTCCATAGAGGTATCCTGATGACTCAGGGCTAAACTATAATAACTCAGAGAACAGAATAAAGAAACAACTAAGGTTTATACAAGATTTAATATAGGTAGAGGATAGAGATCTATGCTACTGGACTAGATCACTATATATACTACGTCTATACTTCAGATAAGTCGGTCTCCATTCCATAGATGTTTTCGTAATTGCTCCGTTCGACGCTTCCGGATACTTCTGGTTCTTCATAGCGGAATTCTTCTTGGTCTTCAATTGGATATAGTATTTCCTCTTCCTGACCGTTAATGTCTTCAGAATCTAGCAAGGGTTAAGAAGATACGTTGAGTATGAGCGTACTCAGCAAGTTCACTAAAAGGAGTACTTGATGCACTATATCTACAGCCACAGACCATAGGTCGTAGGCAATGCAAGTGTTTGTAAACATTTCTTCAAAGGTGCTTTTATTCTGAAAAACTATATCCGTCAGCCTTCACGGGTTTACCAGAACTTTCATGGAGTTTCTTTCCCGCCGCGTTCGCAGCTCCTTCCCGAAACAGGGAGTAACAAGTTACAGTTCTTACACTCTGCAGAGGTGCGTTATTTTACCCATGAGAGATCTTAGATTTGTTGCACATCCGGGCGCGCATTCCCGTTCACACTTCCTTGGTATGAGGCCCAGACTAAGATCCAAGCCAATCACTGTCCTTCTCCGCGACCCCGCATACACCATAATTGTTGTATGCCCAAACTCAAGGTAGACTTTTCCCCGTATAAAACGGCTATAACTTAGGTGGATACACACAACAACCATTAACACTAGATATCTGTCTTTTGTAAGCCCAGATCCACGGTAGACTTTTCCCTGTATAAAACGGCTATACCCGCGATCTGCAACTTACAAATGCCCAGAACAGTGTCCAATGCATGCGAAAGAGAGCCGGTCCAGCTGACTTCTCCATCCCATTCCAAATCTCATGGTTAACGCGTAATATATGGCGCAAGAATCACTGGCGACATTGGTTGTTAAGTCCTATATAATATGTTTCTTTACCGCCGGAACTTTCATAGAAGGTTATTACCTCATGGTAAATAACCTATAACCATATTATTATGAAAATAGTGTTTTTGGACCTTTTCGAAATGCAGATGATGAAAACACTAGATTTGCAAAATACTTTACAGAAAATAATCAAAGGACATGAGCAAGTGTGAACTTGCCTTGATATAGCGAAGTATTATAGTCGAATGTCTCGACTTGACCCTCGACCTCGGGTTCTACAAAAGTACCATCATTGCCCGGTAAGGACAATGTTTAAAGAAGCAATATGCTGTTATGCATAAGTAATGTTATGCATTTTGTAAAACCTTAAGTAATTCCTCAACATTACATGTGAGTTGGATTTAGATGATTTGTTTAGGATGTGAGTTATCTTTAAGTTTACTTTATAAAGGAGTGTAGTTGTAATGGTCTTTTGGATAACATATAAGATATGAAAGTAAGGTACAATTGTAATACAATTCTAAGATTCGGTGATACCATGTAATCATTACAAGTTTTATGTTTTAATTTTGTTATGGTTTAAAAGAAATGGTATAGTGTTTCTTTTGAAAGTGGCAAAAAGAACAACGTTTGAAGAAATATTATTTATGTTAAGTTAATCAACTCTAAAGATGAATAAGATTAAAGTTATGGTTTAAGATAAGGTTTAAATGATTTTGAGTCGTTATATATCTAACTTAGGATATGTCAGACCAAAGTTAACTATAAAGATATGATTGGACTTGGGATATAATATTTATGGCATTAACAACAATTATGGTTTTTCCTAAGTATAATAACACTTAATCTTAAAGACTTAAAAATAGTATCCTAAATTATAATTATATGTTAGACTATTTTAGAGTTAAAAGATTGTGTTTTGAACATGATTATTTCTTACTTAGGAAATAATGTTAAATAATTAATAAAACAACTATCCCATTTTAATAATTGAAGATATATGATCTAAGAATTTTAAAATGTTTAGGAGTAATATATTTAGTATTATGTTAGTAAGTATTCTTACTTAAAATCTTAAAATTGAATTTTATTTTATTTTAGGTATTATCTTGATTTTTTTATAAAATTTCTAAATTATTGAATGTCTTTAAATATTTGTTTTAAGTTTTATTCTAAAATTTTAAGTTAGTATTTTTATTAGATAAGAGATTTCTTTGTGTGTATGAAAGTGATTTTTATTTATTTTTAGGAATTATTCTGAATTTATTAAATTTCATTTAGTTACTTAAGAGTATTAAAGTTTATCTCCATTTTATTAAACTTAAGTAAATATGATTATATTTTTCCTAGGTGGAGATTATTATGATTTTTCTACATTTTTCTAGACATAAAATAGTGTACAGGGGTATTTTGGGTTATTTAATATTTAGCTTAACTTTATTTTTTTCTTTTACTACCCTGGCTTGGTTCTTGGGCCAGCCCAACCTAATTCTAAGCCCAGCCCATCTCCCATTTGTGCTACACCCCTGGACCTAGTCGACCAAATCGGTCAAACCGACCCCCTTCTTCTCCTTGCTGGCTTGTTTCTTATCCACTCCCCCTCTGGCGATGTGGTGTCGCCGCCGTCGCCGCGCAACCATGGCCGGCTCCGACCTCCTTGGCCGCCGCCATTAGTTGTCCTTGACGCTTCTCCCTCTGCTACACCCTTCCATCCAATTCGATTTGTGATACGAACCCTCTTTCGCTCGTCCCCGCTGCACTCCCGTGGCTAGGGTTTCGGCCTCGACTCCGACGTGCTCTGGTGACCCCTGGATGGTGATGATGGCAAAGTGATGGTGCGATTATGGTGATCTGGTGATGGTTGGTTGCTGGTGCCGCCTCTTCTACGCACAGACACCCACTGGTGCGGCTTGGTGCGGGTTGAGTACCACGGTTCCCTCGTGCCGTCGCGCCGTGGTCGCCATTGATGGCCAGTGCTGCTTCCTCTTCTCGGCTTAAGCGAGGACCCCGGGTAAGTTACCTTCTCTAACCCACTCTCTCTGAGTATTAACCCTAATTTGGGTTCCTCAATTTGGTTCATGATACACTACAGTAGCTTTGCTACATAGCTTGCTCACTAAATTTGGCTTGTAAATTTATTTGTTTGTATTAGATAGTGGATGGTACTGGTTTGTGACTACAGTATGATGAATTTATGCTTATATGAGGTTTGGCTGGTTGTTGAGATGATCCAATATTAATTGGTTTTAATCTAGTTGGCTTGTGGAATTGTTTGGTATTGGATCCATGCTAGCTAACCTGTGTGGTTGCACTACTGGTGTGGCTTACACAGTCATAAGTTATGTACTGCTGGAATTGGTGCTATAACTTGTTATGGAATTATCTACGAATAGCAGTGATATTACTTCTATCCACCCTGTTAATGATATGATTCAATGGATCATATGGTTTTGAGTTGCATGCTTATCTCACCTACTGTGATCTGCTGTGAGCATCCATTAAAACCTTGTGATATTCATACTTGGCTTGGTCTGGTACTGCCTTGCAGGACCAATTGGGTTTCTGAAACTTTATAATTGTTAAAGATGGTCGTGGAGTGATATGTGCTTGATTCTTAGGGATAATGCCTGATGATTTACTATAATGATGATTGTGGCTTTGATATTGATTTGGAATCTAAGTAAGGATCTGATTTCATGTCCTTATTGTCAGTAAGAGATTGTATACATTTGATTCCTAGATTCTTCTACTAGGAAAATGATAAATCTGTTTTAGCTGGAATTATTGAGTGGTTGGTTAATGTGATGATACTCCCTAATGGCTTTTGTGCATAAGAATGCCACTGTGGTGTGTCCATCTTGGAAGGTGCATAGTAGTAGATCTTGTGTGCATGATTTGTTGTTAGTTTTGTGGCTTCTGCTGCCCTGGGCTGCTGCTGTGGTGCCTCCAATCTTGGAGTGTGCACAGTGGTAGCCCAGGTAGCATGATTTGCTGTTGGGAATCACTATAATGATGTAGTTGATGTTGATATGTAAAAAAATAGAGATTTAGCTCATGATGCAGAAGGCTGAAGCTAAATGGTTGGTTAAAATGATTAAGTGTACCACTTTGGTGCCTCCCCTAGGAGTGTGCACAGTGGTAGCATCTCAGATGTGGTTTGCTGGATTTATTTACTTGGCCTGTGATGCAAAAGCTGAGGCCAAACCTCTGTGATGAATCTTGACTGGCATCTCCATGCAATTTTGAGAGGACCTCTCTATTCAATCCTCCTAGATATAGATCTAGTTGAAGGGTAGGTGGATATGGTTGCTATGTGTTATTATTTCCCTTACTCCAAGATGTCATTGCAAAAATGAAATAAGAACTGATGCTACAAGATCTAGATATACTTCCATCTACCTTGTTGTTTGTAGTGTGAACAGATGATGTGTACTGAGAGCTTATGAAACATTTGATTCTGCTACTATGTCTCCTGGTCACTCTCCTTTTAATATCCAGCTCCTCCTGGATCTGTTGTGGCCTTGATGAGCTTTTACTAATCCATCTTCTCCTTTTATTCTTCTCCTCCTTGATCTGCTACTGGCCTCCTTCTTGATTAGATAACCATAGTGGCTGTGATTTATGGTGGTTTGCTGGTCACTGCAATCTCAAGCAGTGCTCTAATATATGTGTGGGAAATGGATAATATGGGGGTGTTCTTATGTATTCTTGAGAGAAAACTGATGCTTGTTCTGTGTATTGTGAACATACTCTGATGGGTTTCTGGAATAGAGAAAGAAAGAAGCAAGCAGGTGCTTTGCTACGGCTGTGCTGGCTCTGTTATATGCTTGGTCCTTTCTCTATGGTGTGGACAACACATCATTTGCATGCATGACAGTGCTGCTTGCAGCTAGGCCCCACTGGGTGCAAGTTTCCACAAGTGGGGACTTGGTGTTGTGGATGTGCTTCAGCTGAGATGGCATCATTATCCTTGTGTTGATACTTCCTTTTGCTACCAAGTGAAATTTGCCCCAAATGCCAGTGAAGCAATGCTGAGGCAAATGATGCACTAATAAGAACAGATTTACTCAATGGTGAAACTTGCCCCAATATTTCTGTCAATGATGTTGGACTAAGACAACTTTTGATAAGAACAGATATCCTTATTTGGTGAAACTTGCCCCTATTAAAATATGCTCAATGATGAGAATAACAATGCATTTAATTGCCATACTGAGAGCAAAACTAATCAACACTAACTCTGTTTCTTTTTATATTCTATTTGGTTTACATTATGCTTTTACAGGAACAAGATCACAAATTTAGAAGATGTGAAATGAAGATTAGTTTTAGGATTTTCTTATTATTTCATTTATAATTTGTAATATTCATAACTGTTATAACATCTTCCTCGGAATATATTTACTTGTACCTATTAGTTCTTATTGTAATACTCTCATCTATTTGAGTAAATATAAGGACATTGTAATATTTTTATTAATGTAATAAAGCATTCCTTTATTATAAAGGAACATTGTTACATATATTATTGTAATAAAGAATTATTTTTATTCCATTCTTATAATTTATTTTCCTTTTCTTTATTCACTTATTTGTTTCATTTTAATTTTCCTTTATTCTTTTATTTATAAAAGAATATTGTAATGTTGGTCTTAAATAATCTTTATACTTTTATTTATAATACTTGTATGTGTGTTATTGTGAATAATTATTTATAATTCAAATTTTCTCCCCTCATAATCCACTAAATCAATAAAGGTCATGTCAAAATTCATTGCACTCACTACGATGGCTAATTTCTAATCCATCAAAGCAAGAGAGATTCTGATCGCTCTAGGGTTTTAGTTTGCAAAAAATTTACCTGGATTTTCAGATGCATGCATCCAGATGCACAACATCCTAAATCTACCCTTCGTTTAGTCCTAAATGCTGGGATGTCACAACCAGGCACACAAGCAGCACACACACACGAAACTGCATGGCATGTGTTGTCAGCACAACATCAATAGCTCCAACAAACAAAACTACTCAGCACAGCCGTGGGAAGCAACCCCAACACCATTCCCTGCTTCATACACATCAAGAACAGCAGCCAAACCAAACCCACACCAGATCACACCAACCACAACCTTGATTATCTCACCAAGATGGTGACATAAGGAGGGGGAAGATCAGGTGGATAGCAAAATCAAGATCAAGTCACCAGGACCAGGAGGTGGAGAGCTAGACCAAGGACAAGTCCAGGAGCTAGAAGTATCAGGAGAAGCACCAGGTCAGGCTAGCCACACAATCACAAGATCAACAAGTTGCAGCCCCAACCAATCCACTGTTGTGGTAAGCAGTAAAAGACCATCACATGATTTATCTGTCTAAGCTAGACAAGCATTCATGAGTTGTCTCATACTCAAATTCTCAGAAAAGCACCCAAGTGGGGTGAATCCATCATTGAAGTTTAAACACTAAAAGCAATCAGAAAACTATATAGATCCAAGTAGGATCTCAAAACCACATCATTGATCCTATCTATCAGGCTATAACTTAAATTCCAGGAATGAATATAGCCAAGATCTGAACTTCTAGGCACACCTCTTAAATAGGAGTAGC
This sequence comes from Avena sativa, assembly GCA_916181665.1. NCBI lineage: Eukaryota > Viridiplantae > Streptophyta > Magnoliopsida > Poales > Poaceae > Avena > Avena sativa. The sequence continues at coordinate 140,656,749 of OV702285.1, read as the reverse complement.
ACCTTAGAATTCCTACATATTATGGATCTATATAACTTAATAAGGCTACAAATAATTTTTCCAACTTTGACTCAAGAATCAGTAGCTGGTATCACTACCAGAACCAATCCATGAGAAACAACAAGATAAGGGACTAGTCCCTAAACCTCAGACCAACATCATAGGTTTTAGGGATTAAAAAGAAAGAAGTTTCCACTTATCTCTGATGCCAAGTTAATCTTAAGCTTGAACAAAACCAAGCCAAGTAATAGAACCCAGTCTTGTGTGCCATATTAGGATGGTGTCACAAGAACAGTTTCTAAACTAAGTAGGTTAAGCATCCAACTTTCATAGATACACTCTCACAACTAACTATAAATCATTTTACTGATACTAATCACAGGAATCATTTCCAAGAATATACATATACATAACATCACTGTAAGAGACAAGTTAATCTCAAACTGTATATGAATCCATAAGCCAACAATACAAATACAGTGACTTCATCACACAAAAATCACTATCATTAACCAAGTAATGACAGTGGTGAGATCTCAAACCACTAGAATCTCCAAGCAATGATTCTAGAGCAACCTTATCATCTGAACCATATAAAAATTTACCAATGGAATCAATCTGATAAGCCACTAGCATCACCAAAGCTAATCATAAGCAGTAATCCACAGCAAACAACCACTTAGTATGCTTAGGAATCATCAATACATGATCCAAATCATCATATATTCACTCAACAGAGGGATAACCCTAAGCAGAACAAAAACCCTAATCAGGACATAACCACTAGCCAAGATTAGCCACTATCAACACATAGCATAGGGTGGCCTAGCACAGAGGACACAAGGGAAAGAAGAAGAACTTACTGATGGATGTTGCTGTGGGCGAGAGGAGGAAGCAGAGGTCGTCGACGAACACGGCGGCACGGGGAGCACCCCAAGGGGGACACTGCGACCCACACAACGCCGAGGCAGCGACCACACCCACGCCTGAAGGCGAGGAACACCACCACAGCACACAGGAGCAGCGGCGGCGACAGCACCAGCGCCAACCCAAACCCTAGGGTTCGGGACGGAGCCAGTCTAGCCAGAGGAGGGCTCCTAGTACAAATAGAGTTGGACAGGAAGGTGGAGAGTGGTAGACAACCTCACCCTGCACCACGGCAGCGAGCAGCGCACGGTGGCGACGCCATCGACCACGGGGTCAAAGAGGAGAAGAGAGATGAGAACGAGAGGGTGAGAGAGAGTGTGTAGGCTGGATTGGGCCACGACCCTTCAGGGAGTAGTTTTGGCTCTGCCCTATTGGGCCACAAGGGCCCAATAAACCCAACACAGTCAGCCCAAATCACTTAAAGCCGGTTTTCAAATAAATGAGAAAAGACCAAAATTCCCCTGAATTTAGATAAATTCTAGAAAATAAAATAAAAATGTAAAACTTATAAATAAAATATTTTTGGATTCACAATAATCCAAACTATCCAAATAAATTAAGAAATAAAATTTTAGACATATAAATTTTATTAAGAATTTTGTAATATATATATTCCTTATGGAATTTTATAAAATTATTGAAAGATGATAAAAATAAATAAAAATCACTTTCATTATATATTAATATTGTAGTATTTTAGAAAAAGACTAAACAAATATTTAATATCAATTTTTGGTATTTAAATAATAATTCTTAAAGGAATTATTAAATAAAAAAATGCAAATAAAATGAAATAAAATAAAAGAATACAATATTCAATAAATATTAAAAATTAATATTTATAAATTCTTTATTATTAAAAGAAATTTTATAACTTAAATAATGGGGGAAATACACATAAAGCTAAATAATGCATTACATTACTTTGCATAATCATTTTGCTTCTTTAAATATTGTCCTTACCGGGCAATAATGATGGTTTTGTAGACATAGAAGCTCAAGGTCCAGTGCAAGCATCCGACTTAACTACCTTGCAATCACAAGGCAAGTTCATCACTTTCTCATGTCCTTTGAAGAGTCTTTATCAAAGTATTTGCAAATTGTGTGTTATCATCTATATTCCAGAAAAAGAAAATATTATTTTCTCAAAATAAATAAATCTTAGGTATCATCCTAAGTGATGATATGATGGGGCAATAGAACTTAGGTCTCTATTTGCAATAATGATGAACAATTAGGGATTAATAACCCATGACATCGGTGATTCTTGCGCCGTATATTACGCGTTAACCATGAGATTTGGAATGGGACGGAGAAGTCAGTTGTATCCTTTTCCTCTTGTATGGAGGCAAGACGACCTTAACGTGACGTTGTGATTCCTTGTGCGGATCCAACAGATGGGTGGGCACCCTTACGCCCCACACTTTTGGTGTCTAGATTATCTATGAATGGTGTTTAGGGATATAGTCCAAGTAAATGGTACTCGTCTGGGCATCACCAGGTCATAGAGTCTTCGGGAACTCATCAGGGTTTTAGCCTGCCCGAAAGGGGGCTTAACAGAGGTGAGTTGGCCCCGAAGAATCGTAAAGACATATGAGGTCGCAGAGAGGGCAGTGATTGGCTTGGACCAACTACCAGGCCCCACATCACGGAATTGTGGACGGGAAAGTACGCCCGGTTGTGCAACAAGGAAGTTGATATCTCATGGGAAAAGTAACGCACCTCTGCAGAGTGTAAGAACTGTAACTTGTTACTCCCTATTCCGGGAAGGAGCTATGAACGCGGCAGGAAAGGAACTCCATGAAAGTTCTGGTCAACCTGTAATATGGACCCGCAATGTTTCTGTTATACCACTCTAAGGGATGTGATATTTACGAAACGGGGTTCTGTGGATGTCATGTAAACGACTATAGTGTACTACACGTGCTGTGGTATGCTGGGTCACCATAGTTGGTATCAGAGCAAATTGCTTTGACCTTAGGTTGGAAACCTAGTAAAGGGTATTACCTGTAGGAGTGTGTAGCAACGATAAAGAATTCTATAAAAGAAATATAATGGGTATTCAAATGAGAATATTCCGTTATATGTTGTAGTGCGATAATTCTTTGTTATGATGCAATATATTATTGGTTACTTATAAAAATAATTTTCTTATATACAGAGCTATGGCACCAAAGTTTCCAAAACAGACTTTGGTAAGGAAAGAGGAGACTCTTGATGATTATCAAGGATCATTCACAGACCAACTTCGCCAACTTTTAAAGATTTTTAGTTTTCCAACTAGAATTCCAGTGAATACCATAACCTATTATGATGGCCGGATGTTATCCAAGTATGGTGTGAGTATCCAACTTCTAGAGGAGCTTGGATTGTATCACGATTTACCTATAGGAGAAGGTAGGAGTCACTTAGCAGCATATCATGTTGCTGTTGTGGAGGCGATAACTAATATCTGGGAGCATAAAGTCAAGGAGTTGGAGGGTAGAACATTCTCTGTGATACCTCATGATTCTATAGACTCGGAGCCTGTACCGGATCATCTTACTCTGGTTAAGAAGCATCCTAAGTTAGCTTCCAAGTTTATGGATAGATATCGAACACTCGTTGCGTCTTTTTATAAGACACATCAAGTGATTGTTGAAGATAAAAATGACATGTTAGAGGATCTAACTTATCCGGAAAGGAGGAAGCAGTTAGCATTCCAGTTGGAGAAGGAAGCAAGCAATAGTACAAAACCCAACTTTAAGGATATACCTATAGATCCTGAATCCTTTACACCATATCCTTATTCACCAAGGCTTGAACCCATATATGATCCAACTGTGGATATGAGGTATGCAGTACCATAGGGTTCAAAGGATGGTTCTGATTTAGAACTTCCTATTGAGAATTATGATGGTTGGAGAATGGGATCATATGAAGGATCTCATGAATACCAGATGTCCATAGATGGTTCTGACAGAAATGTTGGACAATCTAGCTGGATGGGTGCAAGAATTAACCCTAGTAACAGTAGTAGAAATTTCATGTTCATAAATAATCAGGATGAAGAAGAAGATCCTGAGGAGAGAGTGTTTGAATCATCAACACCTTCTCAAAACCCAGGGAATATACATTATCCTGTGTTTAACTATCTTGCCCAAAGGAGCACCTGGGGAGCAGCATGATATGCGTATTCTGTTGACGACTCAAGGAATGAAGCTCAGGAGATGCAAGTGGGAGATAATGTTGAATATATTTCTGAAGACTTTTCAGCTGAACTGGAGGGAGTCAATGCGCTCAGGTTGAGTAATGACTCAAGTCCTGACACTTCAAATACTAAGTATGTTCCTTCTGGAAGGCCATTTGTTCCACAAACTGTGCGACGAACGTCACTTTATCACAGTTGGACATCAAGCATGTATGATGAGCGTAGTTACTACTAGAAGTAGGCAACTATTTAGAAGTATCAAGTACTGGGTATTGTAATCCGAGAAATAAGGTAGCTAGATAAACGAGGTAGTGTTGTGATTATACCTATATGGTATATGTTGTAATAACTTTGTATTATTATGATATTGTAATGTATAATATGTGAAATACATATTTGGATTTTCATTGTGTGACTAGTTCTGTGCGTAAAGTCGAGCTCAGAACACATGTGCATGATGTAATTATGAGTATTCGCTTTATGTGCAGGACTAGGGGGTCATGGATACGGGTGTAGATACTGAATCTGAACAGCAGCGGATGGAACGTGAGGCCAAGGAGAAGGCCGATGCAGATGCAGCAAATTAGGGAACATTACCACCACCACCAATGATGCCGTTAATGGAGCAGAACTTTATGCAGTGTATGCAAATGATGCAAGAGACCCAGAACAAGTTCATGGAGGAGTTGCTGGGACGAGCAAATCAGAGAGCACCTGAAGGTGGAGGAGTGAGTCTTTTTGACTTCCAGAATGCAAGGCCGTTACCTTTTGCATCAGCCCCTGAACCAATGGATGCAGAAGATTGGCTAGCAGATACATAAAGAAAGCTGAAGACTATATGTTGCAATGATGAGGAGAAATTGAGGTATGCAACTCATCTTCTGACTGGACCTGCATCATCATGGTGGGAGAATCAGTTAGCCATGCAATAGCCAGGAAGGGAGTACACCTGGGAAGAGTTTAAACAGAGATTCCGTGAATATCATGTTCCGGAGAGTGTTATGGAGTTTAAGCGGAGAGAATTTGAAGAGCCGCAACAGGGATATACTAGTGTTATGAAGTATATTCAGGAGTTTAGTCAACTATCTCGATATGCGGAGGAAGAAGTTAATATGGAGGAAAAGAGGAAGAAGCGTTTCCTGCGAGGATTAAATCCATTTGTGAGGATGCATTTGAGGTTGGCTAATAAACAAACTTATCAGCAGTTGCTGGATGCAGCTATTACTTTCGAAGATGACTACAAGAATGTCCAATAGGATAGAAGGAAGTGAGCTAAGAAGGAAACCAATAGGATACAAGCAAGTAAGCCCAAGCCCAGTCTGGAATTCAAACCAAGGAATAGACCCTATAACAACAACAATTCCAATCGGAGTGCAAATCCAAACGTAAAGAATATTATATGCCACAATTGCAAACTCCTAGGGCATATGAACAGGGATTGCCCGAAACCAGTAATTGTATGCCATGCTTGTGGTCAGAGAGGTCACATAAAGCCAAATTGTCCAAGCAAACCACAAGGAGGTTGGTCGGTTTGAGATGGAAGGCAAGCCAGTGGAGGAAATGGATAGCCTAATAAATGAGGGAATAATGGCAAGAACAACAATGGCAAGAGGAACAGGCCTACCGGGAAGCTGAACTGCGCAACCCTAGAGGAGGTGGATAATTCGGAGCATGCAGTGATACGTACGCTCAATATCCTTAGCAATCCCGGCAAAGTTCTATTTGATACTGGTGCAACTACTTCATTCATTTCTGAATAATTCTGTGATAAGTTCGGGATTAGAAGGGCAACGTTAGAAAACCCTATGATCGTAGTTACGGCGGGGGGAAATGTGATTGTACGCCACATTAAACAAGATCAGGTTATCTCGATCTGTGGTTGTACATACTTTGTGGACCTTTATGTGATTCCTTTGAAAGGACTTGCAGTAGTGCTAGGGATGGACTGGATGATGGAACATGGGGCTCAGATAAATTGTGAAGAGAAAACTGTCTCAATCAAAACTCCAAGAGGAGCAAGGATAGTTTACCAAGCAGATAAGCATAGTCATATTATGGTGGATATGCAGTTGAACTCAATGAAAGAGGTCAAATTGGAAGATATTCCTTTAGTAAATGAATTTCAAGATGTTTTTCCAGCAGAGCTACCTGGAATGCCACCAAACCGGGAAATAGAATTCACTATTGACCTAATTCCAGGTACAGCACCAATATCTCAAGCACCCTATAAGATGGGACCAAAAGAATTAAAAGAACTCAAAGAGCAAATTGATGAGGGTTCATCCAGGAAAGTGTATCCCCATGGGGAACGCCAGTAATCTTTGTGGATAAAAGGGATGGTGGAAGAAGGATGTGTGGAGATTATCAAAATCTGAACAATGTTACCATCAAGAATAAATATCCTTTACCCAGGATTCAAGATTTGTTTGATCAAGTGAAAGGAGCCGGAGTATTTTCAAAGATCGACCTAAGATCTGGATACCATCAAATAAAAATCAAGCCCGAGGATGTTCCAAAGACAGCATTTGTCTCAAGATATGGACACCATGAATATCTGGTAGTACCATTTGGTTTGACCAATGCACCCGCAATATTCATTAATCTGATGAACAAAATCTTCATGCCATATTTGGATAAGTTAGTCATAGTCTTCATTGATGATATTCTGATATATTCCAAAGATAAGGAAGAGCATGCTGATCCTTCGAGAATCGCATTGTAGACTCTAAGAGAACATAAACTTTATGCTAAGTTTAGTAAGTGTGAATTTTGGCTAGATGAGGTAGAATTCCTCGGCCATGTGATCAGTAAAGGTGGAATTGCTGTAAATCCATCTAAAGTTCAATCAGTACTAGAATGGACTGCACCAAACAATTTGAAACAAATTCGAGGTTTCTTGGGGATGGCTGGTTATTATCGGAGATTCATTGAAGGTTTCTCCAAAATAGCTGGACCAATGACCAAATTGTTAAGAAAGAATACACCGTTCAATTGGGATGAGAAGTGTGAAGCAAGTTTTCAAGAGTTAAAGACCAGGTTAACCACAGCTCTAATTTTAGCAGTTCCAGAAACAGGGAAAGACTTTACAGTATACTGTGATGCATCTAAAGAAGGTTTGGGTTGTGTTTTAATGCAAGATCGGAAAGTGATTGCTTATGGTTCAAGACAACTAAAACCACATGAAGTCAACTATCCAACTCATGATTTAGAGTTAGCAGCAGTAGTCTTTGCTCTGAAAGGATGGATGCATTTTCTTTATGGAGCCAGATGTGAGTTATACACTGACCATAAAAGTCTTAAATATTTCTTCACCCAAAAGGAGTTGAATATGAGACATAAGCGTTGGTTGGAACTAATCAAGGATTATGATTTAACAATCAATTATACTCCAGGAAAAGCAAATGTTGTAGCAGATGCTTTAAGTCGCAAAAGTGCAGATATTCAGCCTAGCAATCGTGAGCTACCAAAAGAGTTACAAATGTACTTGGAAAGATTATATCTTCAATTCATTAGAACAAAGGTTCTTGGAGGATTAGCTACTATGCAGGTAGTTGCAGAGCAGGACAGTGATGTTAAGCACGGAATTTTTAGACATCAAGCAGAAGATCCTTTCATTGCTGAGGAAATTCGGAGGATATCTCAAGGGCAAACATCGGTTTTTAGCCTTGGAGATTATGAGTCTTTATGGTTTCAAGACCGTCTTTGTGTTCGAGATGTGACTAAGATTCATGATGTCATACTCAGAGAAGCACATGAAACACCATATTCTATACATCCAGGAAGTACTAAGATGTATATGGATTTGAAAGAATTATTCTGGTGGAATAATATGAAATGGGACATTGCTAAATATGTATCAGAATGCCATACTTGCCAAAGGGTGAAGGCTGAACATCAAAGTCTAGCAGGACCATTGCAACCCTTGGAAATTCCCGAATGGAAGTGGGAAGAAATAGGTATGGACTTTATCACAGGATTGCCCATGACACCTAAACAGAAGAATATGATATGGGTAATTGTGGATAGGCTCACTAAAAGTGCACATTTTATTCCGGGAAACCAGAAGGATAATGCCGAAAATTTAGTAGAAGTTTACATCAAAGAAATAGTAAGTAAGCATGGAGTGCCCAAAAAGATCGTAACTGATAGGGGATCAGTGTTTACTTCAGCATTTTGGAAGCAATTACATGAAGCACTTGGTTCAAAGTTAGATTTTAGCATAACTTATCATCCAGAGACAGGAGGTCAAACAGAAAGAACAAATCAAATACTAGAAGACATGTTAAGGGCTTGTGCATTAGATTTTGGAGGTTCGTGGGAAGATCATCTACCATTGGCAGAATTTTCCTACAATAATAGCTATCAGAGTAGTCTGAAAGCAGCTCCATATCAGGTTCTGTATGGAAGGAAATGTAGATCACCAATATGTTGGTATGAGCCTGGAAGCAGCAAGGAATTTGCGCCAGACTATATCAAAGAAAAACAAGATATCATTGATAAGATCAAGGATAGACTGAAAATAGCTCAAAGTAGGCAGAAAAGTTATGCTGATCAAAGTCGAAGGTCATGGCATCCAGAAGTGGGTGACATGGTATATTTGAAAGTAAGTCCAATGAAAGGGGTTAAAAGGTTCGGAGTTAAAAGAAAATTGAGTCCAAGATATATCGGGCCATTCAAGATACTAAGTCAGAACAGGACTATAGCTTATGCTTTAGAGTTACCCTCAAGATTGGCTCAAGTTCATAATGTTTTCCATGTGTCACAACTTCGTAAATGTTTGAAAGTTCCTAATGATGCAATCACACATCAAGAGATAGAATTACAAGCAGACTTGACTTATGTTGAAAAACCTTGTAAAATTTTGGAAGAAAACTGGAAAAGGTTGAGAAACAGGGCAATCAAATACTGCAAGGTACAGTGGGAACATCACCCCGAAAGAGAAGCCACTTGGGAGAAAGAAGAGGATTTAAGAAAAACCTATCTAGAACTATTTAGGTACACTTCAACAAACTTCGGGACGAAGTTTAATTTAAGGGGGGAAGTCTGTAACATACCAGCATTTAGGAACCAACGAAGGGTAGATTTAGGAATCTATGAAATTGCATGCATTCATCTGTGAAAACGTGGGTAAATTTTTCGCCAAATAAAAACCTAAAGTGATCAAAGTTTCTTTCATTCTTTGAGATTAGGTATAGTCTTGGAGAATGATTGTTATAAACTATTGATATGATCTTTGCGGATTAGTGTGTTTTGGGAAATGAAATTTGAATTTAAACTTGAGTGTTGGATTTATAATTCAAAAGGATTTAGAATTATGTTTGAGTATTTTGATTTATTCAAGAGTTGATAATTAGTAGCTCAAACTTGAAATAAATAACTTAATTAATAAAAAGAGTATTTATTCCATAATTTTATTCAATAAAGAAGTTACAAAATGTTACTTATGAAAATGATCAAGAATCTTTACAATAGTAATGAAATAAATAAGAACCTTTATATATTTAGTAATAGTACAATCTTTATTACCAAAGAATAAAATAAAGATTACAAAAGAATGAAAGAAAGATTACAAGAGACTATTCTATAAAAAAGGAGGAAAACCTAAACTAAAGTCTTGAATCTTCAAGTCTTGTACCTGCAAAATAAAACACAAACTAAAGAAAGAAAATTAAGGATTAAAATATGTACTCTCAGAATTGACAGTGAGTTGCACTGTTCACTTCTTCATCATTGAGTAATCTTTAAGGGGCAAGTTTCACCAATATGAAAGAACTAGATCTTTCATAATTTTAAGCCATAAGTCAAATAAACAGCAAGAAGGGGAAAGTTTCACCAGACAAGTAAGTGTAACCAGATAAAAGTAACTTTCATATCCAGAGCATATCCACAAGGTGCATCAGGCACACAAGCAGCACACACACCAAACTGCATGGTGTGTGCTGTCAGCACATCATCAACAGCTCCAACAAACAAAACTACTCAGCACAGCCGTGGGAAGCAACCCCAACACCATTCCCTGCTTCATACACATCAAGAACAGCAGCCAAACCAAACCCACACCAGATCACACCAACCACAACCTTGATCATCTCACCAAGATGGTGACATAAGGAGGGGGAAGATCAGGTGGATAGCAAGATCAAGATCAAGCCACCAGGACCAGGAGGTGGAGAGCTAGATCAAGGACAAGTCCAGGAGATGGAAGAATCAAGAGAAGCACCAGGTCATGCTAGCCACACAATCACAAGATCAACAAGTTGCAGCCCCAACCACCCCATTGTTGTGGTAAGCAGTAAAAGACCATCACATGATTTATCTGTCTAAGCTAGACAAGCATTCATGAGTTGTCTCATACTCAAATTATCAAAAAAGCACCCAAGTGGGGTGAATCCATCATTGAAGTTTAAACACTAAAAGCAATCAGAAAACTATATAGATCCAGCTAGGATGTCAAAACCACATCATTGATCCTAGCTATCAGGCTATAACTTAAATTCCAGGAATGAATATAGCCAAGATCTGAACTTCTAGGCACACCTCTTAAATAGGAGTAGCACCTTAGAATTCTTACATCTTATGGATCCATATAACTTAATAAGCCTACAAATCATTTTTCCAACTTTGACTCAAGAATCAGTAGCTGGTATCACTACCAGAACCAATCCATGAGAAACAACAAGATAAGGTCCTAGTCCCTAAACCTCAGACCAACATCATAGGTTTTAGGGATTAAAAAGAAAGAAGTTTCCACTTATCTCTGATGCCAAGTTAATCTTAAGCTTGAACAAAACCAAGCCAAGTAATAGAACCTAGTCTTGTGTGTCATATTAGGATGGTGTCACAAGAACAGTTTCTAAACTAAGCAGGTTAAGCATCCAACTTTCATAGATACACTCTCACAACTAACTATAAATCATTTTCCTGATACTAATCACAGGAATCATTTCCAAGAATATACATATACATAACATCACTGTAAGATACAAGTTAATCTCAAACTGTATATGAATCCATAAGCCAACAATACAGATACAGTGACTTCATCACACAAAAATCACTATCATTAACCAAGTAATGACAGTGGTGAGCTCTCAAACCACTAGAATCTCCAAGCAATGATTCCAGAGCAAGCTTATCATCTGAACCATATCAAAATTTACCAATGGAATCAATCTGATAAGCCACTAGCATCACCAAAGCTAATCATAAGTAGTAATCCACAACAAACAACCACTTAGTATGCTTAGGAATCATCAATACATGATCCAAATCATCAGATATTCACTCAATAGAGGGATATGAACCCTAAGCAGAACAAAAACCCTAATCAGGACATAACCACTAGCCAGGAGTAGCCACTACCAACACATAGCATAGGGTGGCCTAGCACAGAGGACACAAGGGGAAGAAGAAGAACTTATTGATGGATGTTTCTGTGGGCGAGAAGAGGAAGCAGAGGTCGTCGACGAACACGGCGGCACGGGGAGCACCCCAAGGGGGGAACGATGACCCACACCACGCCGAGGCAGCGACCAGAGCCATGCCTGAAGGCGAGGAACACCACCACATCACACAGGAGCAGCGGCGGCGACAGCACCAGCGCCATCCCAAACCCTAGGGTTCGGGACGGAGCCAGTCTGGCCACAGGAGGGATCCTAGTCCAAATCGAGTTGGAAAAGAAGGTGGAGAGTAGTCGACAACCTCACCCTGCACCACGACATCGGCCAGGGAGGACCACGGCGGCGGCACCATCGACCACGGGGTCAAAGAGGAGAAGAGAGATGAGAACGAGAGGGTGAGAGAGAGAGAGTGTGTGTGGGCTGGATTGGGCCAGGACCCTTTGGGGAGTAGTTTTGGCTCTGCCCTATTGGGCCACAAGGGCCCAATAAACCCAACACAGTCAGCCCAAATCACTTAAAGCCAGTTTTTAAATAAATGAGAAAAGACCAAAATGCCCCCTGAATTTAGATAAATTCTAGAAAATAAAATGAAAATCCAAAAATTATAAATAAAATATTTTTGGATTCACAATAATCCAAACTATCCAAATAAATTAATAAATAAAATTTTAGACATATAAATTTTATTAAGAATTTTGTAATATATTTATTCCTTATGGAATTTTATAAAATTATTGAAAGATGATAAAAATAAATAAAAATCACTTTCATTATATATTAATATTGTAGTATTTTAGAAAAAATACTAAACAGATATTTAATATCAATTTTTGGTATTTAAATAATAATTCTTAAAGGAATTATTAAATAAAAAATGCAAATAAAATGAAATAAAATAAAAGAATACAATATTCAATAAATATTAAAAATTAATATTTATAAATTCTTTATTACTAAAAGAAATTTTATAACTTAAATAATGAGGGAAATACACACAAAGCTAAATAATGCATTACATTACTTTGCATAATCATTTTGCTTCTTTAAATATTGTCCTTACCGGGCAATAATGATGGTTTTGTAGACATAGAAGCTCAAGGTTCAGTGCAAGCATCCAACTTCACTACCTTGCAATCACAAGGCAAGTTCATCACTTGCTCATGTCCTTTGAAGAGTCTTTATCAAAGTATTTGCAAATTGTGTGTTATCATCTATATTCCAGAAAAAGAAAATATTATTTTCTCAAAATAAATAAATCTTAGGTATCATCCTAAGTGATGATATGATGGGGCAATAGAACTTAGGTTTCTATTTTCAATAATGATGAACAATTAGGGATTAATAACCCATGACATCAGTGATTCTTGCGCCGTATATTACGCGTTAACCATGAGATTTGGAATGGGACGGAGAAGTCAGTTGTATCCTTTTCCTCTTGTATGGAGGCAAGACGACCTTAACGTGACGTTGTGATTCCTTGTGCGGATCCAACATATGGGTGGGCACCCTTACACCCCACACTTTTGGTGTCTAGATTATCTATGAATGATGTTTAGGGATATAGTCCAATTAAATGGTACTCGTCCGGGCATCACCAGGTCATAGAGTCTTCGGGAACTCATCAGGGTTTTAGCCTGCCCGAAAGGGGGCTTAACGGAGGTGAGCTGGCCCCGAAGGATCGTGTAGACATATGAGGTCGCGGAGAGGGCAGTGATTGGCTTGGACCAACTACCAGGCCCCACATCATGGAATTGTGGATGGAAAAGTACGCCCGATTTTGCAACAAGGAAGTTGATCTATCATGGGAAAAGTAACGCACCTCTGCAGAGTGTAAGAACTTTAACTTGTTACTCCCTGTTCCGGGAAGGAGCTATGAACGTGATAGGAAAGGAACTCCATGAAAGTTCTGGTCAACCTGTGAAGGCTGATGGTCATAGATTTTCATAATAAAATCAATCTTTGAAGAAAGATTTATGAAAATTGCATAGTGCCAAGGACTGATAGTTCGAGGTGGTAGATAGAACATCAAACTTCCTACCTTTCATATAATGAATTTGTTGGGTAACGCTGTTACTCATCCTTTCCTTTGAATCCTTGCTTAGACTCTGAGAATCCCGAAGATACTTCAATATATACAACTGAAAGCCAGGAGGAGGTCTTCTATGAAGAGCCCAACCTGTATGGAGCCGTAGAAGGGGAGGACTACGATATCGTCTACGGAGGAGAGTTCCAAGAGTCTGAATAATTACTATAGTTCTAGTAGCCACTTGAGCCGAGCAACATGAACAATAAATAGCAATAAGTTGTTGAGCTCGATTTGGAGTTTAAGTTTTAAATTCGAAACTTCTGCTGAAACACTTATATTGTAGTTTGTAAGTTGAATCTTATGGAAGTCTTGAACTTCCGGTATTGTAATAATAATAATGTGTGTATGTTTGTAATATGGACCCGCAATGTTTCTGTTATACCACTCTTAGGGATGTGATATTTACGGAATGGGGTTCTGTGGATGTCATGTCAACGACTATAGTGTACTACACATGTAGTGGTATGCTGGGTCACCGCAGTGGATACAAGATTGAGGCTACTTGGATGGCTGACCATATAGATCACGCAAACTAACATTCAAAGAATAAATGTTTTATGGTCTCATCATGGTGGTAGAAACAACATTTTGTACTTCCTTGCCCAATTGCAACTATCCAAATCATCCTTCGTTAAAATGACACCTTGACGAAGAAACCAGGTGCAAATTTTAATCTTCCATGCTATCTTTATTTTTTAGGTGTGTTTGTTTTTTCCTAACTGGTACTTCGGAGTGTAGAAGTTCTTTGTACATAGAATCAACTGAAAAGTTACCATTCCTGGTCAAATTCCAACGAAATTCATCGTGCTCGTGTGTTAATTGTATATCCACTAACCGCTCCTATAGAGCGTGCCAAGAGGCAAGACGTGCACCAACGAGATCTCATCTAAAAACCACGTTAGGAGGTGAAGTGCTTAACACTTCGGCAATTGTATCGCTCTGTTATATGCTATGTTGTACAAAGCCGGATATTGTTCCATGAGGGATATATATGTTTCCTAACCAGTAAAACTCCTAGAATCTAATTTTTGAGTCATCCTTGATAAGAAAAGATCCTAAGCGGAAGAAGTTGTTCGTGTGCCCAAAAATGTGAATCCCTTGGTTTCCAGTATATTTAGGATAGAGCTTTTTTGAGTCTATGCATTTCCTTCTCAATAGGGTTTATCATACCCATCCTGTTAATAGCTTGGATGACCATTTTCCTAGTAGTGCAGTATTTTTGGCTTCAAGATCGTGGATCACAAACCCCCTTGGTCTTTTGGATGGTAGACTACATTCCTTTTTGCCATTCTGTACCTTCTTTTTCGAATCTCTTAGCCAAAAAAATCTCGAGCGATAATAGTCTAATCGCTGGAGAACACATTTTGGTATTTGGAAGAAAAATAACATATTAGCGAGGATGGAATTAATTAGAAATTTTCTTGCATCATCTGATGGGAGTTTTTCTTTCTAGCCGCTTAGCCGTTTTGTATAACCATTTCTCAACTGCTTTGCATTCCTTATTCGTGAGTCTCTGATAATAAATCAGGATTTGTAGATACATCATTGAAAATTGTCTTTGTTCGTATCCAAACAATTCAATATACTGATCCATATAGCCTATCTACCGTGAAATCTTCGCGCTCCGTATAGGTTGTGACACAGCATCTACCTTTGAGGTTAGTCCTGGTACAACTTCATGCATTAGCGCTACTTTAAGGGAAATCATGGAAGCCCTTAACGCAACCAGGGACACCAAAGAGTACAACCAACGGAACAGATTTGATGTTACCTATTCCATGGAACGTGCAACGGTTTTGTACTCTTGCTGCTGCCACTACATCCAACCTAGCTGACTCCAAATCGTTGCTGAAGATTTCCATCCATCACACAACATTCTCGCTCAAGACAAAGCTTCTCGCAACCCAGGGCATTGCATATTCCAACAAGGTTCGACTAACGGGCGGATGATTAGAGCAGAAAATCCATGTCCCAGCAGCGGCAGCTATCAAGAAGCTGCCGCTTTCTGGATCTAGGACGGTCCCTCCACATGCATAATTGAAGCTCCAAAGTACAGTACGGGTGCACAAACAAAAGCTCGAAGCGTGTCATGTGCCGATGGCAGCATGCGAGCGAACAGGGTCAGGGTCCTTTCCCCTTCTCCTCTACCCGGAGAATAAAAGGCATTCAGTGTTCTGCTCCCTGAGCAACAGTGATCCAACCTTAAGGCACAGGTTAGCAGAACAGGAACATGAGTGGATCTGATCTCCCCAACCATCGCATATGCCACCGTAAATAAATGGCATGGTTCGATTCCTCCTGTATGAACATTCAGGACTACAATTGTTGCAATCACACGCCGTTCTCGTTGGTGAGATGAGAAACGCCAGGCCATCGTTGCACGGAAATCCTGGGGTTTTATTGGAACACAGTGTCGCAATGGTACACAATTTATCGGCAACAGGAGATGGATCCGATCGGGCGAGATCCGTGCGGCCACAGTGCCGTCCATTCGCATTCCATCGCCACAAAGCTCGTACGTACGAAGTAGATGAGCTCCTTTAATAACGGTGAAGCAAAGATGAATGAGGGCTGTCCCTGTCCCTGTCCCGCTCACTCACTTGGAGAGTAAACCGAAGTAGGGATTCTCCATGGCGGACGCGATCTCGACTCCGGCAGCGTTGAGGAGCACCACGTCGACATTGCCCCTCGGCATGAGCAGGTACCCGTTGTTCCTCGGCTTCTGGAACCCGCACAGCTCCAGGAACTCCACACCGCCTTGCAGGTTGCCCACCTTGTCCTGTGTAAAACAGCAGAGGTCGAGGATGAGGCTGCTCTCTGATTGAACTATAGCTACGTTTTGCGTGGCACATTCTCTGGTTTACCTTGAAGACAGGATTGCTTAGCCGGATCCTCCTGAACTTCTCCTCTTCTGGGTTCTTTGCTATGTTGCCGACTATCTTCAGCAGTATTTGGAATGCTCTTTTGACTCTACCACTGTCATCCTACAGATAAATAAAGTGGCAAACAAACACGCGTCAGTTGGTCTCTGTCATCCCGGTAACACCAGGGGTCATTGCATTGTACGGCTTCATATCATATTGCATGTCTTGCACAAGCAAACTTTAACTGCTGAATCCTAAAAGGGTGCTGATGGTAGGATGTTAAGAAACAAAATGGAAGGGCCAGTCCCAAAATACAAAAAGATAGCCTAAGAGAGCACATGATGCGGAAAGACTAGTTTCAACTAGCTGCGTGGACAGAAGTTGCACAGCAACATTTGTGTGGAACGGAAGTCAAGATTATCATTGCAGAAGAGGATAGAGGGTTTACTGTGCTATTTGCAGAACATCATATTCGATAATGTTCAAGAACAGTTAAAACACTTCAATGGATCATAAATCATATCTGCAGGACGGTCAATTTACCTTGTGATTCCTTTTCAGAGTTCGCAGGCAGTCTCTCAGCTGTTCCGATGTTACAACAGGTTCAGTAGGTTTAACCTGAGCAGTCAAGAAAGGTGAGGAACGTGTTGTCGAGATTTTGCTCGTGAGATGTAGTAGTACTATTTCGGGAGTTACTATCGAGATTTTGCTCATGAGATGTAGTAGTACCTTTTCGGGAGTTACTATCGGTGTTGGTGCTACTGTTGTTTCCTGCGGCAAACCAAGTCCTCTCCTCCTTTCTGCCTGCATAGGGAAAACTATTTAGGGCTTTTCAGCAGTACAACCAGCAACGCAGTATCACGCTGAAAGTCAGGAAATTTTGGAGAAAAGTAGTGGCAAATGATTAACATAGGGAAATTCTCGGTTTGAACATGTAGAAAATACTAATTATTACACTCTAAGGATAATAATGGCACGAGTGGACAGAATTGATCATTGCACGGTAGGCTTGCTCTTGCAAGGAGACCAAATCTGTTTGGTTGCAATTTGAAGACGTTCACACGCAAAAAATAAAAGATATGTTATTGCATGTAGATGTGGGTTTGTGGAGACAAGATATATGCATATAGCCTTAACTTCATTTATATGGAAATCCAAGAACTGTAAGGCCTTGTTTACTTCTTAGGTATTTCTCAGTTTCGGAGAGTTTTTTCCCGGTTCAATCCTCGATCCCTAGAAATCCCGCCGAGCCCGTTTACTTCTCGTGTTTTTTCTGGGTTCACCCCGGCCCATCCCGGAAAATCCCCCACCAAACCAACGAAAGGTCGTGTATTCTCACACACGACTCTCCCCTCGTGTATCCTCCGGGAAGACGGCGCAGACGAAGGCGAGACGGGGTGGACGCCGGCATGGGACGCCACCAACGATGCCCAGCCTGCCGCTGACGTGGACTTCTCTCCGGTGAGTTCTCCTCGCGTAGTCCCTGTCCCCTCCTACATGCCTCGTCCCTCTCCTCTCCTCCCCAACCTAGGGTTCGTCCGCCGCCGCCGTCCGCCGCATCTCTGGTCGGCAGCGTTGCAGTGACCCTCGATTTCGTCATGGAGCTCAACAAGGAACTCGCCGCGGACTACGTCCTCAAGCTCAACAAGGCATCTGCCCTGGGGTTCTGAATCGAGTGGTGCGTTTAGGAGGCACGGATCTTGGGTTGGTGTCGCAGGAAACTAGCACCCCTCTACACTGATTTGCACAATCCGCCGGTCAGACAAATATGCACCTAGTAGTTGCTCCCTTGTTCTAGCATAAGGGATAGCACTTGCTATCGGAGATGACATTCTGTTTGATTACATTCTGATATCACCAAATAATGCATGGTAGCTGCGGATGAAATTCACCTCTGAGTGCAGTAGTATGTGTGGAAAATCTTTGTTGCTGTCTTTGATAGAATAAGTTAGCATTTGGAACTGTACATAACTTCTAGCAGCTAGTCCTAGATGCATTTTTTTTGAAAGAACAATCTTCGTAGATAATTACAGCATCATATTAATCTGTTCATTTAGTTGTATGACTTGTCAAAACAACATTCCAGATTCTTTATACAACACATATATGACCAGCAGATAGTTGCACTTTCTTCCATTGTTTATTTGATACAAACAGCCTATTTTGTTAGCATAATGTATCATGTTCCTCGGTTGGTATACACTTCCGTTGTGTTCCCTAGATGCATTTGTGAAGCTAGTTTTTGTGTATGAGATAACAAAAGTGAGGTCATACCTACATAGCTAGTACTGGTACATCCACACCCTGTTTATATCTTGGACTGAAATGTATGGATTACTTGCTAAAACTCAGTAGAGTATGTCTTTATCATGCCTTCTTGGTCTGCTTGTGTTAAAATTTGTATGCTTACTACACCTTGTAATTAAATTTGTAGTCCGTCAGATACTTATAGAAGAAATATCAGTAACATGCCATACTTTACTTGATGTTAACAGATATAGGTTGAGTTTACAAAGGTTCAGTCAAGAAACTAAGGAGCGGACAGACAGTTGTCACTTTTCAGCAAACAGTTCACATAAGGAGAGGATAGGCAGTTGTTTTCACTTTGCAGCAACCAATTCACAGGTTCATAACTTCAGATGTTAAAATATGGACATGCAACAGACCATTGTGTCGCTCAAGTGATTCAATTGGCAATTTCTCAAGTGATTCAGTTTCTCAACTGATGCAATTGTATAGGTTCAGTTTTTGTGTATTTTCATTTCTGAAATCAACTTATATCTCAGGTTACTAAGATTGTACATATTCTCCCAGGAGATGGATGAGGTCAACAAGCCGAGGATAGGCATATGTTTGAACTTAGCATGTATTTAAACTGTATTCATGAAGTATATTTTGAGATGTCAAAGCTTCATGCAAAGAAATGATTTTTACTTGAGAAACTGTCCATTATCATGTTGTGGGTGTAAAGTTTCTATTTTCATCACTAGATCTCAATCCTCTCTCATCCCCCAAAATGTAAGTAACTAAAGGGAATTGGGAAATGAGGGGAAACAGGGGGAAATGTGGGGATTGGGTGAAATGGGGGAATTCACCAAATACTCTCCAATCCCCAAAACTCTATGGGGTGGAAATACCAGAGAGGTAAACAAGGCCTAAGGAGTGCAGGAGATTCACTGACCATTGACATATAAAACATAGAAATGAAAATAACAGATGGAATGAAATATCGAAGTACCGAAACGTTAGTTAGATTAGAATCAGTGGGACCTTATCGGCATCTATACGCTGACGGATTCTCTCTCTTGCTCTTTTCTCCTCCTCTCGATCTGCTTTTCGACTTTCCATCATGCTGCATTAAATAAAAATATCTTTCCCATGAGTACATTTGAGTTGGAAGTAGTATATGAGTTCCATACAAAACTGACCGTTTTCTTTGATTTTCTTCAAGAGCCCGTTTTGCTTCCATAAGATCTTTAGCAGCTTGAATTCTCTCCCGCTGCACAAAACAATAAATAAATTACACATGAAAGATAATGTTCACAGAATATGTAACAGAGCTCAACAAATACTTTTGCAAAAACTTCACAATATTGGCATAGAGCCGATCATAGCAGGTTATAATTTCTATCATGTATAACCCTTAGCGCAATGTAGGACATGTCGTAATTGACTCCGTCTGTTGCAAACCAAATTAAATGGTTTTCAGTTGATGTGTCATCATTTTCTAACAAACAGTGTTCCTAATAGGCTAACGATACTTCTGCCTGCAGTATGCAACACAGTGAAAGATGGTGGACAAGGGACAGGTTACAACAAAGAGGGTTCCCACCAGTGGAAGATTTGACATCCCAACAGAGGACAGTGCAAGCCAACATGAAGTTTTCCTCCAATGAGGACAACACGAAGTTATTGCATGATAGCTGCTACGGTAAAATATGATAAATAAAACCACAAGGAGCACATTTTTGCTCTTTCCCTTTTACATTGTTATGATCTTTACTTCTTAATAGCATGGAGAAGTTGTCAGACCTCTTGGACTTGATTTCGGGTTCTCCCTCTTGCTATTTCTTCGTCATCGCGCTTTGACTTATATAGTGCTAAAATTCTGCAAAGAGTAGGAGGGTTGCAGCCTTGCAGGAATAGCAAGCAGCTCACCGAACAGTATCTATTCAAAACAAAGTACAAACCTCTTTCTATCCTCTTCCCCTTGTTCATCTTCTTTGAGTTCTCTTTCCACCAGTGAAGTCTCCTGATAAAAGAAGTATGTGTGACACAGATTATGAACTACAAAACACTAGCCCGGATAAGGTGAGGCAGAAAACAAAATGCTGGTGAAGTGGCAGGTGGATGCAATACGGCACGTACTAAACATTTGACTAGGGGTATTCACATGATGTAAGAACACAAAAACCGGGACAACAGAAAACATGTGCATTTGTATCTTATTTGCAGACATAATATTTTTAGCTCAATGCAGACTTATGCAGTATGAGAAATCCTTTATTAAGTCTAGGTTGTGCTTAAAAAATGGAGGAAAGAAATTGAAATAATTTTCAACCTGGTTTAACTTTTTCCAATAATGGTTATGAAGGTTCTAGTCCTCCGTGAAAAACAAAAAAGACACCACTTAACCATAACATGTTAACATGATTAAGGACTGAAATATCAAAACGAAGAATGTTTAGATGGCACCTTCTGACTTCCAGCTGCAGTTTGATCATCTTGTTTTCTCTCCTGTGCATGAGTCCTACAATAAAACCATGCCCAATCCGATGATGCATTTTATAAACAACAGAATAGCGACTGAAAATAAATATCAACCAGTACATGTGTTGAGTTACTTGAGTACGTAAGTTTTCCATGAATATATTATCTCCATCAGTAGGGAGGTGGCTATTCGGCTCACGGGTGCATTTGCACCCATTGTGAGAAAATATATTTTGACATGTCAAAAATTCAAAAAAAAATATCTACATACACATTCGAACACTTTATGTCCGTTCACAAGTTTTCGGGTTGAAAGAACATTCTACGTGTCCCGTGCAAAAATGACAAAACATGTCCTCTGAATAGTCCTATTCACGTAACATTTTTTGTCTTTTTTATAAATGACACATCAAATGTTTTTTCATCCCGAAAACTTGTGAATGAACATAAAATGTTCGAATGTACATCTAGACATTTTTTTCGAATTTTTTAACATTTCAAAATATGTTCTCATAATGGGTGCAAATGCACCCGTGAGCCAAAAGGGATTTCCGCATCAGTAGTTAGTAAATTGTAATAAGACTCCCTCTGTTTCTTTATGCAAGTTAACCACACATCCAGGCTTGAAGTTTGACCAAGCGAATAACAATAATATCAAGAATATTAAAGTTATGTGGCACAAAAGTGAAACTGTTGGATTCATACTCAACAGCATTTTGTGATGATATAATTTTTGTGTGCATAACCCACATTTTATGGTATATAAATGTTGTCAAGCTTGAATTCTGAAATGCATGTTAAAGTTAGCCTTGCATAAAAAGTGGAGGGAGTAAGCATTTAACTCTGATGCATGGAAGCCTTGCATAAAAAATCGGAGGAAGTAAGCATTTACCTCTGACACATGACTTGAATTAATCAACATACTAGTGCTAGTCAAGAGAAATACTATACTCAATTGCAACTTCCATTTTTCCAGTGCATGACATCAGACTGTTAATTTAGCAAGTGCGCAGGCTTAATGACACATTTTCCCCAAACAGCTTTCTTTTTGTAAAAAGGAAGGATGGTTAAAAAGGCAGTTTGCTCCCTTGAGCTATCCCGAACACCACAATTTTTTCCTTGAGGACGGGATAGCAGGATGGCAAACATAACCGTAAAATGGTGCAGATTGTCAAGTTCAGACTTCCGGGTGGTTAAAACGCCACAGTGCTTAATAAGATTTGGTGTCTGGCACAGTTACACGAAATAATACTTGAATTGTCTATTGAGTTTCATTAAACAACTGGTTCATTCAAAGGTCTAGGCTCTTGGGGAAAGGAGGGCAATATACTCAGACTTCAACACTCCCACTGGCATCTAGAGTCCTCCAGGCCTCCAGCCAAGTCTCAGATTCATGGTTGTTCTGGTATCATATTGACATTTTTAGTTTATACAACAACCAGTCCATCCAACAACTTAGGCTCTTGGGAGAAGACCAGCAATATCATCATACTTTATTTTCTATAGCAGTTTGGAAAAGGCTAACCTCATTCCTTGATCGCTGTTTCTCACTTCGTTTGATGTGTCACCACATTCAATGTTGATTTCTCTTGGAACCTAAAACATGCAAGGGAGTACCCCAGAAGTCAGAACAAGAGGTTTGAAAAAAGTTGATATGACAATGCAGAAATGCAGACACAGAATAAAGAAAATATACTGGGATTTCCAGCACTACAGAGCATTAGGTTATAGTCTGCCACATAGACATACACCAACATGTAAGTTGCTTCAGATTTAAGTACTCCCTCTGTCCTATAAATATTGGTTGTAATAACATCTTATATTATGGGATGGAAGGAGTATTTGAAAAAAAAAAGTTGCATGCTGTAATCTCAGAGAAAAGGATTCACAGTTATATATTTAGAGGATAGCTCTCTTGAGAACTATATCAAGTGGGTGCAGAATAATCCACATTAGAACAGATCTCTGCTAATAAATAATGATTGCCTTATTAAGCAATGACCTACCAATGGTAGCTGATCAATATCTGGGTCATTTTCATGTTCCAGGAGCCAATTTATCGCAGATTCAAGATTGGAATTACCTGATAAGGACAGTGGATTATTTCTCAAGTTCATTTAACAAGATATAGAAGAAAAATGAATATTTGCAAGAAATATGTGGCCATAGCCTTTTGCAATTATATCATTTATTACTTTGCAATTTTCAAGAAACACAAACAGTATGATGGTTCAGTAGTCAGAACAAATATAATTTGTGAGACCATAGAACCAAATGTCCTGTAGTGATACAGTTGATGGACTGTCAGCCTAACTATGATAGGAAAAAAATGTAATACAAGATCTTTACCTTGTAATCTCATTTGAAACACACGTACCAGAATAATGGAGTGCCCTAATTGAACGAACTGCGGGGAATCCCATAAGTTCAAGTTCACCAAGCATTTTCTTGTCAACTTGTGGGACAGCCATGTCTACAAGTATATGAATAAGAATAAGAGATGCCAATTGCAACAAATTCAAAACTATGGGGGGGGGGGGGGGGGGGGGGGGAGAGGAAAATTGACTATTACAGAATATCCGCTCACTTGCGACATAACATTAAATACTCAAACAATCTACTAAGCACAGACAATTAGGAAAAAAGTTAAAGTGACTGTCCCCATGGTCTTGTATAATTTCGGCTCCGCTCACTTGCCACATAACATTAAATACTCAAACAATCTACTAAGCACAAACAATTAGGAAAAAAGTTAAAGTGAGTGTCCCCATGGTCTTGTATATCATAACACTTCTGTTTCATGTCTAGCTGAAGTTATCATTCTGCAATTTAGGATATGCAACCTGTTGAATATGCTGATCTTAATCATTTCTCTATTTGCCTTAACATTCATACTTAGTAGAACATATGCATCGCAATGTCAGTATAAGCTAGAACTACAGGCCATAATGCACAATTAGGACAAATTGCACTATTTTGCATCACAGGTAGCAGAGCTAGAAAGCGGGACAATGGAACCTGTAGAATCTAAGTAGTTTGAAGAAGTAATTCAGGTTTCAGGATGCATTGAAACTTTGAATACGACAACATGATGAATGACTAACAGAAATTCTTACCTTTCGAAGTTTTTTCCCGCACTTAGTAACTTTGGAGCCAAGTTGGTGTACAATCCTCTATAAGTAGGGTATGAAGCAATGCGTTACTGCAAATGGAGGGGCATGGGAAAATTATCTGAGGAGGATTAGAGCTTTGCTTCGTCTCTACTTCATTCTTGTCTTGTCTTCCCCAATGGTTTTCAGGAAACTCAAGTGACTTCTTTCTTCTTCCAGTTACTTATACCTTCCTTCCTACTAAGGATTTCCCTCTTGAATCAACACCCTGCTCACAGCTCATCAGTTGCTTCATTTGGACGTTCCTATAGAAGATCAATTATATAAATCAATTGGACAGCACAATGCAGAATTATAACTTAGCTGTACTCTAAGCATTTGACGGTGTTTATCAGCATGCAATTAACCTAAGTTTCACATAGAACATGCCAGCATTGCCTTAGATAGAGGCTTAGTACATGAATTACACAATAAACTGAGAGAACAAAAGAAACTGGTTCGATCAAGTTGGTATGCTTGTCAATTCATGGATACCACTGAATCGCTGCTATTGTAGAGTATTTGCAAAAGGTTAATTGAATTTGAGTCCAGGACTGTGATAAAGGAACAATTGGTTTTCATAAAAGTGATCAAGTCTATTAGAAAAAGATTTAACTCCTAACGGAACTTCTCTTTACCATGTGATTATGGTGACAACTGTCCTGCCCTCCAGAAGCTAATAGCACATATTCTTTTCTTGGGAAAGATTACGGGAGCTGGATCTGAAACTACTAAGCACATGGACATGCAAAAATCTTAATAACAAACATTGGGGATAAATGGCACAGCATTTGGGCAGTGCTGAGCACAAGAAGCTGCACTAACAGACAGAACTGCTTTGTCTCCAATTTTACAGGAATCTCCACCATGTCCAGATTTCCCTTGAAGGTTGCCTGTCTCTGCAAAAATGAAAATAACGAATACTCCCTCTATACACTTTTATAAGATGTTTTAGCAAGCCAATTTAAAGGGGGCGAACCCAGTGCTGAAAGCTCCCACACATTGGGAATGAGCATGGTATTCATGGGAATGTTGCCTCCCAGTTAGCACCGATACAACGTTGTCCAAAAGAACAGGATATATTAGTACATCTGGTCCGAAGTCAACCTACAATATGCATCATCAATCACAGAGTTCCATTTTACTGCATTAACATACTAGTAGTACTAGCATGGACAGTGCAGTACCATCGAACAGAAAAGGTAACATTTCACGGGAACTTCTGATGTGATTATTACCCCCAACTAATGGTGGCAATACCTCAAACCTACTATTTGCAAAACATGCGACTAAATGCTGCATTAAATGCTATTCCCATGTACTCTTGTTGTCATAGATATCAAGAAGGATTGGAACTATTTTCAAGCGTCAAAATGTATTCATTGATTCGTCGTCGTTGCTCCTCCATAGTCGCTATCATCTCATCAGCAGCCTCATTTATCATTCTTGGAAGGTACTTTTCCATCCGGTCAAACCACTCCCCCAATGTCATAGTCTCCAGGCTGCTTCTCCCAGCACACTTCTCTGCCTTCTCCACATCCTCTACCTCTCCTCCATTGACAACTGCTTCCGTCTTGTCACCCTGTTCCTCTTCTCCACCACCCTTTATCTCCTCACCCCTGTTGTCAGAAGCAGCAAACTGAGCAGTGGCCGTCCCTTTTGGCGCTCTTTGTGCCTGCTCTCTCCCAGCAACTGGCATGGTCTCCAGGCTGCTTCTACCAGTATACTCCTCCACATTCTCCCCTACCTTTCCTCCACTGGCGATCGCTTCCCTCTTGTCATTCTCTTCCTCTTCTCCAACACCTTTTATATCCTTACCGACATTGTCAGAAGCAGCACACTGAGCATTGGTCATCTCCTTTGGTGCTCTTCGTGCCCGCGCTCTCCGAGCAACTGGCACTTTCTCCAATGCCTCCTCAGTCCCTTCCACTTCTCCATCCCCAGCTGCCACATTATTACCCTTCTCCTCTCTCGGCGCAGCCACCTCCTCCTCCTCCTCCTCCTCCTCCTCAAGAACAGTCTTCATTGCACAAGCAGGTGTAACCCTTCCCCGAGCCCTTCTGGACCTTGTCATTGGAGGCAGTGGTGGAGGGACGACCGTCATAGCACCCTCCCCCTCATCTCCCTTCTCCGGTTCAGAGGGCTCAGCATTCTTCCTCCTCGTGCGGCGTGTCACCACCGCTGCCTTCTCCTCTTTCTGTTCATCCGCCTTCTCTGGTTCAGGGGGCTCCACAGCCTTCTTCTTCCTACCGCGCCGTGTCTCCCCTGCGGCCTCCTCGATCTCTTCCTTACCCGCTTCCTGGGACTCGGCTGCAGCCACCTTATTCCGTCTGCTCCGGCGAGTAACCATCTGGGGGTTCTCTTCCTCCACCACCACTGCCGCTGCGTCCGGCCCTTCCTTCTCAGATTCGGAGGGCTCCGCCGCGGCCCCTGCCTTCTTCCGTGTGCTCCGTCGGATCACTGAAGGGGTCGGATTCTCCTCCACCACCTTCGCCGTCGCACGGCGCGAGGAGCGCCTAGGGGCGGGCTTCACCTCCGAATCGGGCGCGATGGACACGGCGAGCTTGGTGGACTCACCGAGGACGATTAGGTCCCCGTGGGAGAGCGGGGCGGGGACGGAGGGCTCGAGGCGGGCGCCGTTGAGGAAGGTGCCGTTGGAGGAGCCGAGGTCGGACACGGCCCACCGGGCCGCGGGCGGCGGGAGGAACTCGATAGTGAGGTGGCGCTGCGACGCGCCCACGTCGCGCACGGCGAGGTCGTTGCCGGAGATGACGCGGCCGACGCGGAGCGCGGCGCCCGCGCGGCATTGCCGGGTCTCTCCTGCGCGCGGGCCCTTCTCCACCGCCAGGGTGAGCACCGGCGGCGGAGCGGCCATTGGGGGAAGTGGGGGACGGCCTTACTGAACTTGCTGCTTGGTACTCGGAAGAGCTTTCGGTTCAAAATGCGCAGGTGTTTCTGAATCCAGTGCGAGCGAGATCTCAATTTGGGGGGTGTTTTTGAATGGGAGTTCAATACTAGGGTCTTCTCTGTAAATCGTCCGTCCCTTCTAGCCCGCTATTGTGCTCACTGCCCACCTACATCGGAGCCACCCAGTGCCGACCGGACGGTGGGAGAATTTTCTACATCTTCTGTGAACTTTATGAGAATTTTCTACATCTTTTGGAGGCGGAACTCGCTGCTTGTGAGGAAGGCATCGACTGGCCAGACAATGGTCTTACAAACCCTACATTGTGGAGATGGACTCGCCGGAAAACGTCAATATGCTTCTTTCACCAGTTTTGGATCGTTCAGTCTACACTTTCGTCATACAGTCCAAAGCTGAAGCTACGACGCGATCCTAGTGTTCAGTTAGTAGCAGTCAATAGAAATGTGAACCAGGCGAGTCATCTGCTTGCAAACCTGGGGAGATCAACCGGTAGAATTGTAACCTGGATCAGGTCCGGCCCCAAGGATGTTTATGATGTTTGCCTACAGGAGGTTGTTCCTGTAGCTTAATCAATATAGTTCGTTGGCAAAGAAAAGAATGGAAGAGAGATGCTGAACAATTTTTACATGACAAAGTAGCCTCGAGTCCATGCATATTCTCCCAATTTCCTCGATGTTGTGACGCCTCCGTTGTCGTCCCTGGTGGTTACCGTCTGACTGGTGAGACCGCTGGCCGGTGGTCACGACCTTGAGTTTTCATCTCTCGAAACTATCAAGCCCGCGGCTCATTTTTGTCTTTGAGAATATCCAAAGGCATTACAAGGCAAGGTACTTATATGTGTGTGTTTGGAGAGAGATAGTGCCACTCATAAAGCGATTGTATAAATTAAATCTCCTCAAATGCACGCACCTCTTTATATACACTTAGATGCATCCAAATTTAGATAAAATTAGGACCATTAATATGGATCCAAGGGAGTATATTAATTAGTAAGTAGTAATTAAATACATAAGCATCTATTAAGCATGTGTTCCTAATCAATCACTCATCATTTAAAAAGCCACAAATACTATAAAGAGATGATGTGCGTGCACTAAATGACCAAATTACTCGCAAAACAATGGCCAAATTGGCACATCAACCATCCATTTGGTTTCTTCGCCTTACACATATGAAGATGGACATGCCATCTTCATTTAAGCAAAGAGGGATGAGGAAAACAGATTAGGATAATCCACCACAGACATGTGCCTCTTCCTGCTCACTCAGGATACCACGTGTACCACTATCAGCACATGGACAGAAAGATCAAAACAACTGAAAGCCAACAGTTAAGAGACAATTTTGGTCAGTTTGATAGTCGAGAGATAAACACGAACTAAAAGGCGGCATCCTACCCTCGTATGGTAAAGTTGCCACACAAGCCTGAGCTGATCTAACCATTTTGCAGGTATTAGTCCCCAATGCAGGCAAAAGCTTAAACCGATTTGCTAAAGAAATGGAGTGCCTAGGACAGGGGACTCCACCAGTTCCACCTCCACAACATCAGCAGACTTGCACCACATAACAACTATGCAACACCCAGATCCTCCAGAAGTTGGTATGTATAACTTGGCGATGCTCATCGCCATAACCTCACTGTCGAGACTAATAAGCAACAACTGGGTCTGCCACGCACAGGAAACAATCCCAAGACACCGTAAACTGGGATCCATATATTCCAGATAACCATTGCAGCAGATCTCCTAAGATCATTACAACACCACCGCGAGATCACAGAGTTCTATATTTACACACTTGTTTCGATAGATAGAAATCTCCCCCGTAATGGAGTTACTCCGCAGGATGATCATGGCGTTAGGCACATCAAAAATCAACAAGTCATCTAGCTAAGCTAACCACGGCTTGACATTTAGCTGGTAGGTGGTGATTTCGTGGACTTCTTCCTCCTGGAAGCCAATGCTGATAGTATCTTTTTCCGTGGGCCCTGTAAGCATAATCAAGTCGCCAAATTAATAGGGATGGCCAAGCTTGGGAAGAAGACACAATCCAATTAGAGTACACTGGTGAAGGCACAAGTTAAGCTTTAGGCAAAAGCTTTACAAGCAGAGAACAAGCAAACTGAAAGCTGAACAGCAACTTGCAGTTTTTTTTATGAAAGGCTCCTTTGACTCGTAGGGTTTCTAAAGGATTTGTATAGGATTGATATCCTTGGAAATTTTCCTACGGAAGCTGTTTGATTCATAGGATCATATCCCATAGGAAATAATCCTATAGGAATCTTGTAGCGTAAAGTTCATAGGAAAAAAGCATGAGGTTGCACCTCATGAAAAATTCCTTCACCATAATCAAAGAGAGTACCTCTTCCCATAGAATTGAACTAGACATGACATTCAAATCCTATACAATTCCTATTCTTACACTCTTTCCTATCATATGAATCAAAGAAGCCCTTAAGTTTGATATGGTATAAGTCGAGATAATGGCTTGCCAAACCTTTATGTAGAGTGTGAGCTACTTCATAATATGACAAGTCTGATACTGGAGCTTAAGGTACTACTGTTATTTAACCAGTTTAATTCATTCTACCTAACCAATGCTGATACTTGTTAACCCAGGAGTTGGACTTATATCATATACACATTATAACCGAGCTGTCTAGATACAAACTCAATAGAACAAAAATCAGACACAGACACCAGAGTAACCCACAACACCCACATGCACATACAACTCACACCCCAAGCAAACGCGAAAGAAAGGCATAATAGGCACACTAAATCACTCGATTACCACGATTTCACTTAAATGGCTCTGTCAATCTACATCCAAGGAAGATAAGCATAAACAGTTATACCAGTTTAGTCTTCAATTGCTCAGGAAGAAAGATTTTGTGTTTTAGCAACACGGTTTAATCACAGTTGGAGGGAAAGGGATATGCTTCTAAAAGCTGAACGATAAAACAATGTATCGATTTAAGTGCTTGCAGTACCATTGGAATTCCTAACGACTTCATATCTTCCTCATTCATGTGAACCAATGCTTTCATATCAACCTGAAAAATGAATATACATTAAGAAAGTTAGTAGCACATCCACAGTTTGAAATTGACACATAAATCAAACATGCCTCTTCAGCCTGGAAATTTGCAGAATACTTCTCCAGCTCAAGAGACTTCAACAACCTGTCAAGCGAGGTATCAGCCTGCACAACCAAAATAAACAAGCATTCGACTGAGAATACATAATGATGACATCCTAAAGTAACCAACAACAATCTAGACGATAATGACCATAGAGTGGTATGGAAATTTTGGATCCAAAACAAGCAAACATCCTATAGAAGTAGGGAATTAACATACATAAGAAATTAAGAATATTACACCACACCTAAAGGTACATGGGTCAAACCAAAGGAAGCATATAGAGAACTCCATTGTATTCACGGCACCAAATGCTAAATAAAGAAAAACACTGCAATACCCTATTCACCCATTAGACTAAAACAACGAACAAAATTGTACTAGCTGATAAGGATAAGAGGTTGCAAGAAGATGTAGAACTGTCCCACCTTTTCCTGGGATTGCTTGGGTGCAGTTGGTGCATTTGCTTTTTGAGTGACAGGAAGGGAAGCAGCAGCAGCAACAGCAGGGAGTTCCCTCTTTTGAACAGGCTTAGCACTCTTAGCAATCTCAGCCATAGGGTTTGGGACCTGAATTGTACTATTGAGTTGAGGGCGCCGGACTCCAGATAACTTTTCATGAAGATCTGGAACTGATGATTTCCTCACAACATCGGTGCTTTGCTCCAAATGTGATTTTGGGGTTGCTTGGAGATTTCTGGAAGCAACTACAATTTAACCATGCACAGCAGAAGAACCAAGATAACAGTAAATCTTCAAAGGGGAAGTAGAACGAAATGGTATGCTCAAAATTATTCAGACAGTGTTCCTTACATGAACTTTGGGTTCCTACAGAATCCTTGTAGAGCTCACGCCTCCAAGTGCCATCAGCTTGACGAAACCTGTAAAAACACGCAAGGAAAGATGTAAAGCATATAAACCAACCAACGGAAACAACAGTTTTCTCTCTCTAAAGAAGTGCATTAACAATTTGCAGTTCAGAGATCAGGTGAATACAATACAGCCATTCAAGACTTTAATAAGCTGAAATATCAACAAGCACACAAGCAGGACAATGACGAGTTGATGCCAACGGGTATCAAGATGGCCAGCCTTGGTTGTTCCATATCGTGCAATGCTGGTGCGCATGGGCATACTGACACTCTACCCAATTGTTCTATAACGTATTTGAAATAAGTAAGTGCTGAAAGCCCACTGAGGATCACATTTGCGGAAGCAACTGTAACACCTTTCCTCTATGTCTGATTAATGACACTGCCAACAAAATGCATTAACAATTTACATTTCAGAGATCAGGTGAAAACAATGCAGCCATTTAAGACTTCAATAAGCTGAAATATCAATAAGCACACAAGCAGGACAATGACAGGTTGTTCCATGCCGTTCAATGGTGGTGCTCATGGGCATAATGTCACTCTGCCTAATTTTTTATATAACGTGTTTGAAATAAGTGAAATGCTGAAAGCCCACTGAAGTTCACATTTGCAGAAGCGAACTGCAACACGTTTCCTCTATGTCTGATTAATGACACCGCCAACAAAAACCATAACACACGGTAGCTACTGATCGGATCCTATGTTACATAGAAGCTACACTCCGGATCCCACATACGATGCACCTAATCAGACCATCCTACACTGAAAAGGGTACTAAGCTCCGTTAATCAAGCATCAAGCTACCGGTGTCAGGAACTCTCCGATTCCAAGGTCCTAAAGCCACATTTCCGGGCCTCTCGACTCGATTACGGATTCCAACCAGGGGTTGCGAGCGTGAAACATCAAGCAGCACAGAAACAGCTAAAGTAGCAGGTGTTCGAACCGAGCGAGCGAGCGCACCTTTTCGCGGAGTCAGGCCGCGGGCGAGAGTCTCCGCCGCCGCTTCCCGAACCAAGGCGGTCCCTGACAGAGCGCTTCCGTTTGGAGACCCTGTCCGCGTACATCCCGGCCGCGGGCGGAGGCGAGGACGGCGCGCGACGAGCGCGTAGGGTTTCGTCGGCGAGGAGCGGAGCGGCGAAGAGGCCGGGGACGGAATGGGAATAGGAGAGGCGTCGAGGTGATTTTCGGGAAGTTTCTCAGGCAGGCACTAAAATCATTTGTTGTCTCGTCGGACGGACAAAAAGGCCGCACTAATTTCTAACTCGGCCCGTTTTGACCGAGAGAGGAAGCAGCCTGTAGGATGGGCCCAAAATTGGTCCACTAAAATCGGCCTAGCGAATAAAAAGCCCAAAACATAAGCACCGGTTGCAAGGTCGTTCCAGAAAAAAAAACAGGGTATCGCTAAATAAAAAGACTGCTTGCGAGTTGCGAGGCTGGAGTTACACATGACACGCTGCTGATGTCCCACGAGAACAAAGCGGTTAATAACATAACTACATCTGTACAATTGTATTCCCTCGGATCAAAATTAATTGACTTTGATTTATTTAGATTTATTTAAATGTAGTTACTAAAACATGTCTAGATATGCCTAATCTAGACAAATTCAAATTAATTAATTTAGAACGAAGAGAGTATATAAAAGTATAACTGTATTTATAGACTAAGTACATAAATATACAACTGTACTTAGAGCCGAAGAACACGTAAGTACAACTATACTTAGAGCCAAAATACATAAAAAAATACAAGTATACTCACCACAAAGTACACAAAATTATAAGTATATTTAAAGACTAAATATACAAAGTATAACTACCTTAGTAGAAGTCAAAATACAAAAAAGTATAACCATACTTAGATCCAAGTACATGAAAGTACTACTTTACTGTCGAGGTATAGAAAAGTACAAATGTACTCACCACACAAGTACACAGAAGTACAAGTGTAGTAACCCGAGTACAAAGTACACTAAAAACCCGTACAAAACTGAAGTAATCCAAAGTACAAATACGGCAATTTTAAAAATACACAAAAGAAGTTGTTCGAATACTACATGGACTCTAGTTTTAAAGATATGGCACAAGGAGCTCAAAAGTGAAAAAGGTTTTCAAGATATTTCGTTTTGAATCATCGAATTTTAAAAATAAAAAGAAAAGTATGTACTCTTACCCTCGTATCTCCCCTCTCTCTCATCATAATCCCACATTATCTCCCGTTGTGACACTTAGCAGGCATGCAGAGCCTCATTAGGAGAATCGCACGAAGAAGACGCTACTTGATGCGACTATGACGCGCATGACAGACCTTTGAGAAGGTCGGCCTTTTTTAAGTTTTCTGAAATAGTCATCATCGATGGGGGTGGATGGATTTGCAGTTTTGCCTAGAATAAAATGGAGAATTTTATTTTTTGCCCTTATTTACTTTGGTACTTTACATTTTGCCCTTATTTACATGGTGCTTTATTTTTTTGACACAATTTACTTCTGCATTTGATGATTTGCCCTTCTTAATCACTTTCTTTAATTTTAAGGATAGAAGCAAATTTTGCAAGACCAACTTGCCCCTCGCTACATCCGACCGAAACCAAATCAAGCACCCTATTCCCTTGTCTAGAACATGAAGAACCCTAGTCCACACATTGATTTTCTCATTTCTTCCTCGCTCTCGTCCCTCCAGACCCTCCTACCCATACACCACTCATCTTCCAGTGATCGTGTCCACGTCCACGAGGTGCCCATCTTGTAGTCTCTCATCAAGGAGGGCAGCGATGCTTGAGCCCACGGTGTCGTGGAGGTGAACCTGCAGCCCGGTGCGATGGCGAAGGCCTTGAGGCACTCTCAAAGGCAAGCGATGCATAAGATGGTGAATTCCCCGCCTTGGTGTAGGTCACAGCTCATCGAGACGGACTATTGTGGTGGCAACACGGGTGGCTCCCCTATAGAGTTGCCATTGACTCAACTTCGAGGCGGTACTAGCAGCACGTGAGACAGGACAGAAAGATTGACTTGATCCAAATAAAATAGATGGACAGGCTAATTTGGTCATTACACGTGGAAAATCATCAAATATAAAAGTAAAATGTGATAAAAAAAAGAAAGCACCATCTAGACAAAACATACAGTGTCGAAGTATACAAGGAAAACAAGTAAAAATTCCCAAATAAAATAGGGAACCGATACACCCCACCCGAGGATCGGATGCGGCGCATTCTTGAATCCACAACCATGTCTCCCGATGAACTCTACGAGAACTCAAGGATGTAGCTCCTCATGTCGATGCTCTATACCAACTCGCCGCTCGCTGTCCTCCTAGTGCTTCCGCCCTTGCTTTTATTGTTGCACCCCTTTTCCCCTACCTTCCTTGCAGTTTCCTCGTGGATTTTTTGGTGCTACTACGGAGACATGTGTGGGCGGACAGGTCCTCTAGCGATGAGGCTTCATTGCAGCGGTGGGTATCTGTTGCTGCCAGCGGACACCGCCGCCATGAAACCTCCGCAACAAAAGATGTTGCTACAAGGAACCAACACCGGAGCTACGAACAGTCGCCGCTGATGCTACGAGCACAATTTGTTGGTGCTACCAAGGTGGTCTGCCAGTGCTGCCAAGGCGAACTGTCGGTGCTACCAAGACAGGTTGGTGGTGTTGCCAAGGTAAGCCACGGTGCTACCAAGGCGGACCAGTGGTGCTGCGAAGGCTAGGCTTCGTTGCTACGAAGGCGGGGAGTTGTTGCTACGAAGTCGAGCCGACAATGCTATGAAGCTCCCTTTGTCACTTTTGGACCACTTGCAACAACATGCGCCGCTGCGACGAGTGCTCCGCCGCCGGGGCACCACTGCGGTTCTTCAAGGCTGCCGTTGTGGGTGCCCACCTCCGTGCTGCAAGCCCACCATCAAGCACTGCCACGATGCTACAAGCCAGAGCTGCAAACGGCTATTTCCGTCGTTGTGTGGTGTAAGCCGTCCGTTTTTGACGCGTCACGATGCTGCAAGCCGGGTGTCAGGCATTGCAAGTTGTGCTATGTTGTGGGGGACTCGGCGTCGGGTTCAGATTGTATCGGTGTATGGAGGCTTAATCGGATGGTTTTGGACCCAGTAGATCGAGCTGGCCAATAAAACTCGTGCTCCCTCCATGCTAAAAGAGATGTCGTAAATTTATCTAAATTTTAATATATCTATACCCTAAATTTAGATACTTCCAAATCTAGATAAACTTGCACCATCCTTCTCGGGACACCAGACAAAACGCATGCGAATCGACATTATTCATACTACTAGATTTTCAGTTTTCAAACAAATCTTGCAAATTAGTCAGTTGATACCAAAAGTTGCCGCTTCGTCGGACCAAGCGTGAAATTAGTCAGTGCTCCTGCATTCATACGGGGGCTCAGGTGTTTCGACCATTTCCTCGGTGGTTGCTCTCCCTGTAACCTTGACGATGTCAGAAGGGTCTAACGTCGGGAAAAAGGCAGGTCAAACAAAGATGCGATGCGAGCATCACATCCCCACGATGCCAACCTCGATCACCACCACTTGCCTTGGCAATTCGCATAATCTCCCTGTACCCTTGACGCTGTCAATTTGTACGCCCTCGATCCGTCCGTACCGGTACCGCGTAGCGGCGAGAGAGAGGAGACGGTCGCGACTCGCTACCCAGCTCGATAATCAGGAACGAGTCGTCACTCGCTCACGACCGGTGACGCGGCCGCAGACGCGTAAAGCGCGACACGCCAGCCCGGCCGACAGCCCCCCGCGGTCGAGACACCGTTCGCGCGCGTCGCCGGCTGTGCGCCGTCGCGACGTACGGCGTGGGTGCTGCCGCCGATCGCGAGCGGGGAAAACGGCGGTGTCAACTGTCAGTGGGGGCGGCGGTGGGTAGCCTGGATGGTCGTGGACTCGGCTGACCGGTGCGGCGATGCCGAGGCAGCCTGCCGGGGGGCCGATCGAGCTGCCGGGTGGGAGGCGAGCGGTCAAAGATGTCCAGCGTTCGCTGAGGTTTTTCAAATGGACGGACCGGGCCCCCGGCCAGTTGCGCTTCTTGGTACGGTGGCGAGCGGAGCGCGTCAACGGTCTCGGCTTCCAGCCATTTTATCGGTTTGCACCTCGTGGTTTCCTGGTTTTCCCTAACATAGTATGTCAGCAGCTCTGTCAGTGGCGATTTAATCCAGCATAGTAAGATCGATCTGTTCCGGTCACCGTCGATTGCATGCGTAAGTGATTCTCCCTCAGCATACGATCGATCTGTTCTGTTTGGAAAGTAAAATATATATATGCACCTAGTCCATTTGTCGTTCGCCGTCTCAGCACCATATGTGTTGATTGAGATTCAGTCGCTGTCACGCCTGTCGAACACGTACGCGTGTACTCGTGTGGCGTACGTGGATGGCTGTCTGCGCACGTCATCCTCCAGACTTCAAGCAGTGTAGTTAAAAAAAGTATACTCTAGCATACAGACATACAGTACTAGTAATACTTTATTAAAAAAAATACTATACAGTACTAGTACTAATAATAGACAATCTCCAAAAATACATACGGAATGGACAAAGGTGCAAACCACACTGATTCCAGGGACGATTACGCAAAATACGAGAGGAACGAGCTGCGAAGAAAGCAACCAAACCCGGTCCGTCCCTGTCCCCGTCCCCTTCTCGTAGTTATAATCCCGCCTGCCTGCCGGCCTCAGCTGATCAAAAGGCTCATCAGCTAGCTACAGGCCACCAGGACCCCGGACAGGAGGAAGAAACAAGCTATTACCGCATATATCCCCCTTCGGCCCTTCCTCCTGCATGCCAACCTGAGACCTGAGCCGAGCCACCCTTCCCCGAACTCGATCGCCGAGGACAGCAGAGCGCCGCCCTGTCACGCGTGATCAAGATCTCTCCCTCTCCGCTCCGGGAATTGACCGCCATGGCTGTAAGTTCCTCTCCCCTCTTCCTTCCATGCTCCTCTCAACCTTACTTCGATGTCTCCTCCGATCCTCGTGGCCTTCTTTCCTGGCGATTGTTTCGAGCAGTTTCCGGTAGAACCAACGATCGTAAGATAGTTCTCATCTTGTTTTTCTTGTTCAAGCAATAACACACCTTTTCCTATATAAAAATACTGGGTTCCGTGATGGCTTGATTCTCTCGAGGAGGAGCTCGATTAGCTAGTTCGTTCGTGCGCGGCGGGTGTACTACCTCGTAGTATGATCTCTGCACATGTACCCGAGTCTGAATTCTTCTGAAAGAAGAACAGCTGGTTCTCATGGGGAGGATTTAGCTACTACCATTTCAGATTACAAGTTTTTGAAGAACAGGTGGCTGGCCTGACCACGGAACCAACCTGCTAATTGTCGGAGCGAGCTAGAAGTTAGAACTAGAGGCCTCTCTAAAACATTCACTGTATGTATGGATGAGTGAATGTGAATCCTTGACTTGCAGAGCTAATTCGATCTGGGGTAGTAATCAAAGCCTTGGTAATCTGTTAGCAGCTGAGGTGTATCTTTCGATCGCATTTAAGTTCTGTCATCAACTCACCATCCGACAGAGTAGGGTGATGTCGGTAGGTTAACTATCACATGAAGATCGTACTAGCTAAAATCTAGGAGTACATGAATTAGATTGGATTGTATTGTGTAGCACAAGCTAGCTAGCTACTACCACGTAATCAAATCCCAAAAGATAACAGTTGCAGCGCATCGGCGACTTTTGACTTGAATTTTATTACAGTTTGGAATTCAGAAGGAACTTACTACATTACAGGGTGCGTGTCGGCAAGGCAGACCTGCCTGGCAACCTTGCGTTGCGACTTTTAGTTTCGTTTGGGCTACAAATTGCAGAATTGTCAAACCCAACCACTGCAGAGAGTTTGGCCTCAACTAGTCCAAGTGGCGAGGTCACCGCATGTGATTAGCTTGAGGATTACATAACTTGGAATACTTTTCGGTTGATTAAGTCCATGACAGCGTGTAAAATGTGCCCAACAGACGGTCTACTATATATATTTTTCTTGGTCATACGGTCGCATATGCCAATCTACCGCCACTAGTGCTTCTTAATTAAGGCGTGCCAAGTTGACATGCCCCCACCCGTACGTGTTAATAATCTTCTGATGATCATGGCTTAATGATCTCATCAAGAATGAAGCTTCCTTGTGGATCCAAGTTGGGGCGCTTGTGTCAGAATGTGACATTGTCAATATACTCTGACCAATCTTTCTTGTTTCTTCCAATCGTTTTGAATGTTTTATTCCGAGCTGTAGCATCTCAGAGCCTCGCTGGCAAAAAAAAAGAAGAAACAAAAAGTAATGCAAAGCCTCTCGGCATCTGATCCTCCAATGCGCACAACTGTAATACTAGTATTATTGAAATAAGAAACATACTCCCTTCATACCGATTTAAAGGGCCATCACGTAGTCTAAGAAAAAATAATTTATGTTTTGTTTATCAAACCAAACATATGGGACTAAAATAACTACCATCCACTTTAAACGGGTCTCTTTGGCAATAATTAAATAGCGTAGCATGGTGCTGTATTTGTTTGAAATACACTATACTGACATTCTATATACTAAGAAAATTCCCAATTGAAGACTTACATTTAGATGGATTTTACACCAGCAAACTAAATATATAAACAGCAAGCTTGTTTCCTTAGCAGATCTTGATAAAGCTTTCGAAAATCTCATGAGTTTGTGTGACATAATGTGTTTCTGACCAGTGCAACCGCCGTGCTTAGTCGAGTACCCAGTGCAATAGGAAGTTAGGAACGGAAGAGAAAAAATGGCGCGCGGCAGTTTCTGATTCCTCTCGTCTTTGCATGTGCAATGGCAATGCAGAAGCAGCAGAAGAACGGCGCGCACGTGCCCAAGTTCGGCAACTGGGACAACGAGGGCAACGTCCCCTACACGCTCTACTTCGACAACGCGCGCAAGGGCAAGGGCGTGGGCGTGGGCGGCAAGCCCATGAACCCCAACGACCCCGTCGAGAACCCGGAGGCCTTCTCCTCCTCCTACGCCGCGCCCTCCCCGAGACGCTCCGGGCCCGAGCATGGCAGGGCGCCGCCGAACATCCCTCCTGCTTCACCGCCTCCCGCGCACCGCCACGAACGCCGCCCCAGCGACGCGCCGGCGAACCCGCCGCCGATGTCCCCCAGCCCCTACGGCGGGGCGTCGCCGTACCGCGCCGAGCCGCCCAGGAGGGGCGCCGGACGGGCAGCAGGCGGGTACAGCGTGGAGCAGTCGCCGTCGCCGTCGCCGCTGCACCCGTACAGCCAGTCGCGGGCCGCCGACTACTCCGTCGAGGGCAACGCCTACGGCCTCGTCCCCAACTCCGTCGACCGGCCGAACCGTCCCAGGGGCGCCTCGCGCGGCAACGAAACGGTAAACATCTGCAACTGCTATTCTCTTCTCTGGTGTTCCAAGCCTGGTTCCCATGATTTGTACGTCTTGTATCTTACCTTCGTTGTCGATCGATGGCAGCCGACGAGGGGGTCGGCGGTGCCCAAGTTCGGCGACTGGGACTCGAACCCGGCGTCGGCCGACGGCTACACGCACATCTTCAACAAGGTGAGGGAGGAGAAGAGCACCCAGGCCAAGGCGCCGGCCGGCTTCGGCAAGGACGCCGGCGCGCGTGGCAACGGCCCCAGGCAGCACGACGACGGCTACGTCTCATCGGTGAGTTCCACACCATACACAACTTCATTTTCTTCGCTCTCGTGGCCATCGGCTTGTCCTTGTCCATGCCGGATCCTGGCTTTCTCATTCCTTGATCGATACAATCCTTGAACTCGAGCTCTGAATACTTCTCTATTGATTTTGGCTTGCAGAGCCGCTGGTGCTTTGGGTGGTGCAAATAGGAAGGGTTGGATCGATGA
The DNA here is from genome assembly GCA_916181665.1 of Avena sativa. Classification (NCBI taxonomy): domain Eukaryota; kingdom Viridiplantae; phylum Streptophyta; class Magnoliopsida; order Poales; family Poaceae; genus Avena; species Avena sativa. The sequence goes on along the minus strand of OV702285.1, from coordinate 140,616,628 downwards.
TGGAGCAAGGATCAGTGGGAATGTAAATTGTGTGAAACTACCAAGGGTATTGCCATTGATTCGCTTGGCAACTCCCGTAATCCCCATTTTACGGGACATTATTTGGCACTGGGCATTGAGCAGAGTCTGTAATCTCTTGGTTGTGAAATCTTCTCTTTCTGGAGTGGAATACAGAGTTAGAGTCATGGTCCTTGTAATGCTAGAAATTCTTTGAAGGACTTGGAATGCTAGACTGTGTGTTGCAGTTTTGGTTCTCGTGTAACGAGTTTACTCTACGATACATGTATGACAGGTCTAAACTTTTGAGATTAATATTGTATTGCTATTTGTCAGCGCCCCTTTCATAAACTTTGGGAGAACTCGTCTCGATCAAATGGGTTCTGTCTTATGTATGTTAATATCGGACTAGTAAAATGGCCGTCACTACAGGAATAGCACGATACACCGAGGCCAAAAACCGTCGGCATAGCCTATATAAACATCGGTGTAGACTACATCGACGACTGTCTTTGGTATAGCCTCCTCGACAAAGCCCTTTCTCGGCGCACCCACGGAGGCCGTCGACGCAGACTACGCCAACGACGACCCCGGTCGGCATAGACTAACGGCCAAAAAAATCAACTTTTTTTAATCTTTGAATTGTTTGAATAGTTAATCTCTTACTTGAAATATTTTTAACAATAATTACACTTAATCTTTCATCAAATTGCAGTCTTGGACAAACTTTTTGATCGATCACTCGTCCTTACACTACTCCACCTCCAGCATGCTTAACTTCTTCGTTCCTTCCGAATCAGTTTTCGTGGAGCAATTTGTACCTAGTTGTTAATACTATGATATCAATCCTGTTATCTCTTATATAATTATGTCACATGTTTTTATTTTTTGAAATTACAAACAATTATTTAAGTAAACAACAATGAATAAGTAAAAATATTATTGAATTCAAATAAAAATATAATGATTTTACTTTTTTGTATTTCTCTATTTAATATGGAATATTTAATATCTTTAAATCTGTAAATCGGAATTGAACAAATAATATGTCTAAATTGATCAGAAAAATGGGAGGAATCCAAATATGATATCCAAATAAACTTATCACAAAATATGTCTTGATTCTAGCTATAACATTGGTCATTTGACCCGAAAGCTAGGAAACCTCAAATGAGATAGGTCATTTTGTGAAGGTTTTTTGAGACATAATCAATATACCAAGTTTGATATTTTCCATCCAACTATATCACGTAATATGACACCACTTTAAGGTTTCGCATTTCTTGTATTATTTTTGAATTTCTTATGCTTGTTTTAAACTATTGTCAAACTTTGTCGAACAGCTAGCATGAAGATTCTTAGCTCGGGGCTGAGCCTTGCTAAACTTGCATTGGATCTCTGATAAAATGGCATATTGTGAACCTAAAAATGATTTTTGTAAAAGATCATAAGCATCAGATCATGTACTTTTAGTTCATATCTGACACACTTCCTACAGATTTTGCAGGAATTTGTCTTTTTCACCAGGGGTGGACGGAAAGGTTTGGGATCCCCTGTTGGGACATTGTCCATATAAGGTTGTCTAGTAGTTTTTAAAAATAGGGTGATAGCATAAAAATTAGCCATTTGGTGGTTTTTTCATAAAACCCTCTGTTTTTTACGCTCGAGAAATGGAAAATTGTTTTTTTGGTGCGATGAAAAGGAAAACTTCCTCCTACAATATTGTTCGCCACTCCATGATGCACATTCATGTAAAATATGGGCACATTATCACAAACTATGCCTTGATTCTAGCCATAACATTGGTCATTTGACCCGAAAGTCAAGAAACCTCGAATGAGATAGGTCATTTTGTGAAGGTTTTTTTGAGACATAATCAATATACCAACTTTGATATTTTTCCTTCCAACTATGTCAAATAATATGACACCACGCGAAGGTTTCACATTTTTTGATCATTTTTGATTTTTTATGCCCGTTTAAAACTATCGTCAAACTTTGTCGAACGGCGGGCATGAAGTTTCTTAGCTAGAGGCTGAGTCTCGCTAAAGTTGCATTGCATATCTAATAAAATAGCATATTGGGAACCTAAAAATGATTTTTGTAAAATATCATGAGCATCAGATCATGTACCTGTAGTTCAGACCCATTTACTATCGATTCAGCATAAATTTGTCTTTTTCACCAAGGGTGGACGGAAAGGTTTGAGATCCCCTGTTGTGACATTGTTCATATAAGGTGGTATAGAATTTTTTGAAAATGGGGTTCTAGTATTTTGAATTAGCAATTTGGTGGTTGCTTCACAACCCCTCCCCCTTTTTTGTGCTTAGAAAATAGAAAATGCCTTTTTGGTGCGACGAAAAGGAAAACTTCCTCCTGCAACATTGTTTGCCATCCCATGATGCACATGCATGCACAATATGGGCACATTATCACAAGATATGCCTTGATTCTAGCCATAACATTGGTTATTTGACCTGAAAACCAAGAAACCTCGAATGAGATAGGTCATTTTGTGAAGGTTTTTTGAGACATAATCAATATACCAAGTTTGATATTTTCCTTCCAATTATGTCACATAATATGACACCACACAAATGTTTCATATTGTTTAGATCATTTTTGAATTTCTTATGCCCGTTTTAAACTATCGTCAAACTTTTTTGAACGGCTGGCATGAAGATTCTTAGCTCGGGGCTGAGACTCGCTAAACTTGCATTGGATCTCTGGTAAAATAGCATATTGATAACCTAAAAATGATTTTTTTTTTAAAATCCTGAGCATCAGATCATGTACCTATAGGTCATATCTGACCCACTTCCTACCGATTTGGCAGGAATTTGTCTTTTTACCAGGTGTGGAAGGAAAGGTTTAGGATCCCCCTAATGGAAAATTGTCTATATAAGATGGTCTATGAAAAATGGGGTGGTAGCATTTCAAATTAGCCATTTGGTGGTTGCTTCAAAAGCTCCCCGTGTTTGCGGTCGGAAAATGGAAAATGGCTTTTTGGTGTGACGAAAAGGAAAACTTCCTCCTGCAACATTGTTCACCATCTCATGATACACATGAATGCACAATATGGACACATTATCACTAACTATGCCTTTATTCTATCCATAATATTGGTCATTTGAATCAAAAGCTAGGAAACCTCGAATGAGATAGGTCATTTCGTGAAGGTTTTTTTGAGACAATCAATATACCAAATTTGATATTTTTTCTTCCAACTATGTCACATAATATGACACTGATAGCTATGAGATTCGATACATTTTTAATTGTTTTCTTGATAGTTTTCGTCTTGATTTGATGGTTTTATAGCTTTACATAACGCTAATACTTCGGTAGCAAAGAAACTTGGTTTTCAGTGTATGTTTCTAAACATCAACAGAAGGTTTCAACAGCAAAAATACAATATTCATGTGAAAGCAAGAAAGTCTCTTTTTGAAAGCAATCAAGGAAAGCAATCAGAAGGTTTAACGACCAACTATACGACGGGAATATTTTTTCCGGCCGTATAGTTTTGGCCGTATAGTTTCCGCCGCATTCGTCCTGTCAAAAATAACAACTCTCGTGAAGGAGACATGCGCGAAAACATAACACAACAACCGCCATTCCATCCAGAAGGGAGAAAGAGGAGATCCGGTTAATAAGGGGAAGGCGTTCTCCATCTCGCTCCACGATCTTCAACCTCCTAGCCACAATACCCCCATAGCCATTACTTGTACTTGAGAGAGAGATATCTTCACTTTGAAAGATTAGGGTTTGACATTATTTCTTCCTTATCTTGAGTTGTATTGGATAGATTTTCTATTCTTATTATGGATCTCCACGGTAATATTGAGATGAACTCCTCTTATTTAATTATATCGATGATGCTTTCTTATCTCATGTGTGAGTAAGTTCCTCTAGGCGTGGGAGATGTAGGGGATTGGTGAGATGTGATGTGTCTATATATTTTCCATTAATTTGTGATTGATTTTAATTACTATATTATGTGTGATTGACTATCTGTGGGATGCCTAATGCTTGTTGTCCAATTAAGGGTCCAGACAACATGATTCTTTGTTCTACATAGATAAGATCTTGTTTTCTAGCAGACTGGCGACCTCCGAATGACACGGGGATATCAATGGAAAACTAGTTTAACTCGTGGAGTACGAGGAACCATTGTTCCTATTGCACTAGTCCGATCCAAGGAGCTTAATTGCTAAGCAACCTAAAGGATCTTAATTGCCTAGTGACTGACCATGGTTTTGGTAACATACTAGTAGGATTATTGAAGTTGGGTTGAAATCTACCAAGAGGAGTTTCGGCTAATTATGGGTTGCTCGCCTACACACATACTTATAAGATTATAATTGTTACACTATCACTCATCCACTTTGCTCAATCACTATCACCATGAACTGTATCTCCCCGCGCCTGCTTTGTCATCTGCGGAATACAACAAACAATTGAATGTTTTTTACTTTTATGTGTTTTATTTCTAAAGTTTACATTTTAGTTTTATTTAAATACATTTAGTGTAATCCAAATTTGTTCTTATTTTAACACTTGCATTCAATTCACTTGAAGACCTGTGATAACTTTGAGTGTGACAGAGACTTTATTCATAAACACTTCCCTTTGGGCTCCCTACGGGATCGATATCTTAACGTCGAAACTAGCTACAAACGATCTGTGCACTTGCAGACATCAAGCTATTTTCCGGCGCTGTTGCCGGGGAGCTAAGCGCTAAGTGTTTATCTCTTGACATTTCAGGTGTAACTACTATCAAATGGTCTCCCTAGAAGACAAAGGATCTACATGCTCTGGTAGGACCTATGTACCAAATTATCTAGAGCTTGTTCCAGCTCAAAGGCGTGAAGAAATTATTGAAAAACTTTTGAGATCAAAGAAGGTTGAAGTTGAAAACCTGAGTGATTTTATGGAAATCATGTTGATACGTCCAAAACGTATCTACTTTCCTGAACAGTTTTGCTATTGTTTCTCCTCTAAACTTGTGTGATTTGGATACAACTAACACGGACTGACGCTGTTTTCAGCAGAATTACCTCGGTGTATTGTTTTTGTGCAGAAAATCAACTATCAGGAAAAATTACGGAAAATATGCCAAAAATATATTTCACCAGAAGATCCACGGATCCAAAAGACGAGACGGAGAAGGGGCATGGGGGGCCCACACCCCTGCTAGGCGCGGGCCCACATCTGGCCGCGCCTAGGGGGGTGCAGCCGCCCCAGGCATCCCCTCGGCCTCCCTCTGCCCCTGTAAGTTGCATTTCGACCTAAAAACTGAGGGGGAGGGTCGATAGTTTTCCAAAAAGAGTTCCGCTCCACCGCCGCCACCAGAAACCAAGATTCGGATCCAGAAACTCCGTTCTGGCACCCTGCCGGGACGGGGAATTTGGAGAGGATCATCGTCATTGTCATCACCAATGCCTCTCCATCAACCATCGATGTTTCCCTCATCCATGAGTGAGTAATCCCCCGCTGTAGGCTTAGGGATGGTAGGGATTGGATGAGTTCTAGCATGTAATCGAAGAAAATATGTTAGGGCATAGTGCCTAGTATCTCTATTAGTGCTATTTGACTTTGTTGCAACTTGTTGTGCTTAATGCTTGCCACTAGGGCCCGAGTGCCATGATCTCAGATCTAAACTTATTATTGAATCATTATGATAGTATTGTTTGTGATCTTATCTGCAATTTGTGTACACATATCATTGTCCGGATCCAAAGGCCCCGAAGTGACAATAATTGGGACAACCGAAGGGGATGGCTGTGGTGTGAGGATCACATGTGTTCACTGAGTGTTAATGCTTTGCTTCGGTGCTCTATTAAAAGGAGCACCTTAATTGCCAGTAGTTCCCTAGAGGACCCGCTGCCACGGGCTGGCTAGACAGAAGATGTTGTGCAAGTTCTCATTGCGAGCACGTATGACTATATTTGGAGCACATGCCTAGGATTGTTTAGTACTTGGATTTTTTTTGACCATAAACAGTAGGAGAGGCTCCTACTGTGGTACTATATTAATATAAAATAGAGTTACATAGGGATGCAGAGAGCATCAAGTTACAAGAGAACACAACACCACACTAGATTCTAGATATATACAAGTTTATGGTATTTTCCAGGTTTTGGTTAACCCGAACCTAAGCAAATCTAAATCAGCCTTAACTCTAGATCTCCAAGAGTTTATAGAATGTTCTGTTCCTTGAAAGATTAGATTATTCCTTTCCTTCCAGATCCCCCAAGCAGCAATGATAAAAATTTCAAAGAAAAGTGGGTGTTGGAATTCCTCCTTTGCCTGTCTTAGTAAAGTAAATCTGCATGTTGAATTATCCCATGATATGTTAAGTCTATGCCAACATACTTGACTGAAAGGGCAGAAGAAAAATAAATGCTCAAGAGTTTCTTCCACGCCCAAAGTACAGAGAGAACAATCATAGTGCTGCCCTTGTCCCACGTTAAAGTGCCTACGCTTTAACATATTCATAGTATTCAATCTATCTGTCAATAAAAACCAGGAGAAAACCTTTAATTTTGGCCAGAGCTTAGATGCCCATATCCACTTAAACTGCTCTGGAGGGTCAATCAGTTGAAAACAGAGCTTGTAATAATTTCTGGAAGTAAATTTATCTCCCCATTGATAAATCCATCTGTCATTTCCTTCTTCCTGAAGTTGAACTGAGCTGAGCTGTTCTTGTAGCTGTTGATATTCTATCATTGCTCCTCTGATAAAGGACAATGAAATAAATCTTGCAGAGTTCCTATAGGTACAAAGTTCCTAGCCTGAATGTCTTCATTTAGAACATAGGAAAATAATCTTGGAAACTGTTCTTCATGAATGGAATCTTGCCATTTATCCTTCCAGAACAAGGCTGTATCCCCTTTTCCAATAATGCAAGTAGCTATTCCTCTGAAAATAGGAGACAAGTTCATAACAGATTTCCACCAAAAAGAACCCACATTACAAGTGGCATGTGGCACAGATTGCTGATAATAAGTATTCCAAATCATCTGAACCCAAGGAATATTCTTTCTGTTATAGAATTTGTCCAGAAATTTTAGCAGTAAACCTTGATTCTGAATCTTTATATTCAAAATACCTAAACCTCCTTTATTCTTTGGTTTGCATACCATGTCCCAAGCAGCTAAGGATAGGCACTTAATGTCTCCATTTTCATACTTTTTGCTCCGTAAACATCTTCTCCTGATCTTGTCAATATAGTCCCTTATCTTAGGATGAATCTCAATGGTACACATTGTATAAGTAGCAATGGAGGTTAAAATAACATTAATATAAGCTAGCTTTCCAGCATGGGATAGAAGCAGAGTAGCACTAGTCACCTTTCTTTCAATTCTATCTACTAAGGGCATAAGTTCAGTTATTGACGGTTTGGTTGTGCCCATAGGCAATCCCAGATAAGTAAATGGCATTTTTGCAACTGAACATCCAAAAATATCTGCCAGCTCTTGAGCCCTATCATTTGATATGTTTATGGGAATAAGACTAGATTTCTGAAAGTTTATTTTTAGCCCTGTTGAAACAGCATAATCAAGCAAGATACTTTTGAGATGGGTTACTTCCTCATTTTTTGCTTGAAGCACCATGATTGTATCATCTGCATATTGTATAATTGGGAATTTGCCCCCACAAGGAATGGGTAAATGTAGTCTATTCTCATTTAATTCCTTGTTCACAACTACCTGTAGAAGTTCAGATGCCAACACAAATAATAAAGGGGATAAAGGGTCTCCCTGTCTAACCCCCCTTCTACAAAGGAAAGATTTCCCTGGAATTTCATTTAGGAGGATAGAAGAATGTCCAGAAGATAGAAGACACTTAATCCACTTTAGCCACAACTCAGTAAAACCCATATGTCTAAGAATTTCAATAATTGTATCATCTAGTACTTGGATGTTTGTTATTATTTATCTGCAATGCCCTAGATCTTGAAGTTACATGTTTAGAATCGTCCATGCAATGCCCATCCATCCATCCCTATGCCTACTGCACTCGAATCCCACTGTTTGATGTTACTACTACTATTGCTCTTGTTCTACTGTTACTGTTGCTTTGCTGTTGCTACTACAAACTGTTGCTACTGATAAACTTCTATGAGCAAGAACTATTTCCAGGTGCAGCTGAATTGACAACTCAGTTGTTAAGGCTTGCAAGTATTCTTTGGCTCCCCTTGTGTAAAATCAATAAATTGGGTAATACTACCCGCGAAGACTGTTGCGATCCCCTACACTTGTGGGTCATCAAGACTATTTTCTGGCGCCGTTGCCAGGGAGCATAGCTTTATTTGTAAGTTCACTTGGATCTATTATTGTTCACTGCTACTCCTTTCATCATGGGGAAGTCTCGTGATGGAAAGTTCCCTATTTTACCATCCACTACAAGAAGAGGTACAGTCCTAAACACCTCTATTGCTCTTGATTCACCGTCTGTTATGAGTAAGCTTGTCACACCACCACCACATACTCATGCTACACACACTGTTACTACTGCTGAATCTGAAACTGCTTTTGATGCTCATGATGTTACTTCTACTGTGCTTGATGCGAGTGATTCATTAGGTCCTTTCCTAGATGCTACTATGGCTAGTCTAGGAAATACCGAAACTCCTAGTGAAGACACTGTTACACATGTTAGCTCACCTGAGTCTAGTGAGAGTTATGATATTAATGATGGTTACATTGAGTTCACTGATGAATTTGTCGAAGAGTGCCGAAAGACACATGGTACTAGTGCTATTAAGAGTCTCCTTGCTAGACGTACTATTATGCCTAAACTGTCCTCTGATCCTAAGTTTGCCACCTCTCCCATAGATATTAAAGATAAAGATTATTATTTCTCTCTTGATTTGTCCTATTTAGATATTGTTAAGAAAGAACCTTTTTGTGGGACTGAAAATGAGAGTGATGTGGCTCATATGAATGAGCTTTCTACTATGAGTGCTTTATTCTCTGATGATTTTAAGATGCGCAAATACTTTGTTACTAAGATATTCCCTTTTTCACTAAAAGGAGAAGCTAGGGCTTGGTTTAATAGATTACCTCATGGTTCCATTGATATCCCTGATTGCTTCTTTCTTCCAGAAATATTTTCCTCCTAGTGCTAGACATGCTGCTTTGCAGAGAATTTTTGATTTTAAACAAGGAGAAAAAGAGAAATTGCCTGAGTCATGGACAAGGTTTTGTGCCTTGATTCATGCACATCCTGGATGTCCATTGCCTAAGAATGAGCTTCTTGATATTTATTATAATGGACTAACTGATGATTCTAGGACATACCTAGATAGCTTTGCTGATTGTGTTTTCAGGAAAAGGACTCCTACAGATGCTGAAGAATTAATGGATAAGATAAGCAAGAATTATGATGATTGGACTTCAAGTGAGCTAAATACACCTAAGCCTATTACTCCTGAACCAGTTACTCCTGAACCAGTTCCAACACCAACACCAAAGAAGAGGGGAGTTATTACATTAAATGATGAAGTGATGAAAGAAGATAAGAAATGTCTAAAGGATAAAGGTATTAGAGCTGAAGATGTGAAGAATCTACCTCCTATAGAAGAATTATGTAAGCCAATTCCCCACTCATCTACTATTGAGGTACACTCTTTCCACTTTAATGAAGGTGATATTCCTTATGGTAAGCCTCCTGATCAATGCTTAGAGGAACTTGACACATTTATTGTTAAACAAGGTAATTTTAATAAACAAGTTCAGAATCATTTATTGGAAAACTCTAGAGCTATCCATGAGTTGAAAGATATTGTGGAAAGAACTTCTAATGATATTTAAATGCTTTTCAAACACTTTCAAATGGTTCAAACCCAACTTGATCAACTTGCTAAGGTACAAAAGGATATGCTAGTTAATGCCCCAGGAAATAAACATGCTTATGGAATTAGAACTAGGAGTGGTATAGCTACTCAAGATCCTTTATATCCTAAAGGACACCCTAAAAGAATTGAGCAGGATTCTCAACAAGGTGAAAATAGTGGTAGTCCTCGTAAGAGAAAGAAAAAGAAACATAAGGTAGTTGAGGAACCACTTGAACCTACTGTAGATCCTAATAGTATATCTGTCTCTGATGCTGAAACCAAGAATGGTAATAATAATGATGCTCCTGATAGGGAGGAAGGTGAGGAAGAACCTGAGAAGCACACTAAGAAAACTAGGTACACTAAGGAAGATTTTATTGCTAATAAACATGGTAAAGAGAGAGAACCTTGGGTGCAGAAACCTATGCCTTTTCCAGGTAAGAAACACATGTCAAAGGAGGAAGAACACTACAACAAGTTTTGTGAGTGGATGAAACCTTTATTTTTGCAAATTTCTTTGACTGATGCTATTAAGTTGCCTCCTTATTCAAAGTATATGAAGGATATTGTCTCTAATAAAAGGAAGATTCCTAATGAGGAGATTTCTACTTTGCTTGCTAATTACTCCTTCAATGGTAAGGTTCCAAAGAAACTTGGTGATCCAGGTATACCGACTATTCCTTGCTCTATTAAGAATAATTATGCTAGAACTGCTTTATGTGATTTGGGAGCTGGAGTTAGTGTTATGCCTTTTCCTCTCTACAAGAGACTCCAGCTAGAAAAGTTGATACCAACTGATATATCATTGCAAATGGCTGATAAGTTGTTAGACCCCTCCTTTATAAAGGAAAGGATCCCTGTGATTGCAATGCTAGTCCCTGGATCAATGCTAGCATCCACAGTTTAAGATGAAGTACACAGATACAAAGGTCGTTTATTACATTCATTCCAGAGATAAAACATAGTCTTTTACAACTCAGGGCCATAGGCCTAATACAAGAGTTTAAGGAACAAGTAATTAAACATAAGTCTTCATCTTCATGTGCCACAGGCAAGCATGTTGAGTGTAGACTCATGACTCCTACTCATCATCGGAGTAACCTGCAACATCACAAGTTACAGCCACAGAGGGTCAATACTTTGGAATAGTATTGGCAAGTGATACCTTAGTATATTTGTAGTGGACTATATTGCTATATGAATTTTGGCTAAGTGTAGCTTGGCTTGCTTTGCTTGAAATTAGGTTTTGCCTACTAGTTGAAATCACTAAGTTTTTCTTTATCAAAAACTTCCCAAGAAACCACCAATAGACATTGGGGTCCTTCACCCTTGTTCACCCACCAATTTTTACTTAGAAGTTGGAATGATGAGATTTTTGTAGCTTCCATGTCTTGATGCTCAAGTTGTCCATTGCCTTGGACAAGGCTAAGTACTTAGGTTTTCCATCTGCAGAGGTTGTGCACTTTCCCCACCAGACTTGGTTTCCCAAGACAGGACCTTTCAGAAGCCTTTCCTTAGTCAAATGGACGCGTTCCAACCTATCAATCCCTTCTACCACCAACTGTCCAAAAGACTAAGTTCTAGCTACCTATATGATCAAGGCAGAGCCCATTTTGCCAAGTGGTTGCACTGTAAGCCTTCTCAACACTTGGCCTCCAAATCCCTTTGTGCCTGGGTGGCATACCACAAGTGAGATACACAACCCAAGTCCATGGCCTTGTGTAACCACTCAACATAACCCAATCCTTCCATTCCACCCAGGAGGTTCATTTGACTTAGTTGTTTTATTAGGAAAGCATAAGTCTCATGACTTAGAAATATTTTCATCATAATAAGTATAGATTTTCACCAACCCTTGTTTGCTAAATAGCTAGGCTAAGCATGGTATGATAACTTAACTTAGGAAAATTCCCTAGCAATTCTACAATTCTACACTACTTAGGATTTCCCAACTTAGCATTAGGCAAAAGTAGCATGCAAGACTTAGCAAAATATCTAATGCTAGTACAAAACATAGGATAGAAATATTCATGAAAATATCACTTGCCTTGGTAATGTGGAGAGTAGCACTCCTCACAATCACAATCACTAGCAAAATCTACACAAAAATTTGTAGCACACCATTACACACAATTATATACAATCAAAATAATATGAATGCATGCATGCAAGAATTTACTAAGTGGTGATTTTGAAAAACTCTACCAAGCATGTGCATGTTTACAGAAACTTAAAAAGTCACAAGTTTGCCTACTAAACTTATTTATCCCTAAAACAAATTACTAAACTAAATCCATACTTAAAATAGCCTTAAACATGTTTCTACAAATAAAGTCATTTTAACTGTTACTATTTGTTAAACACATTGGATATTCAGAAAGGTCTTGTTTCACTGAATCCAACGGTATAAAGTTTGCAAAATTCCAACGTGGCAATCAAAAGTTATAAGCATTTGAAATTTGGATCAAATTCTGGTTTTAAATCTGTTTTTAGTTCTAACACTTGCCACGCGTCGTGTTGTGATTTGCGCGTACCGGTTCGCACCAGATCGAGCTCTGTAGCCGCAGGATCTAAATAGATCGCACGCTCCAGATCGCGTACCCCTTCGCCGATTAATGAATCTATCCTAACGCTTGGATCAAGATCCAACGGTGCGCGAGCAAGCGACCATGTCCTGGCGGCGTGCGGCGTCAGCGAGCGGCGGAGCGCTCGGTCTACGGCGGCGCTAGCGTTCCAGATCGTTCCAGGATGCAAGAAGGTACTCACCGGGTCCGCAAAGGCGTGCTAAAGCTCAACGTGGTACTGGTTTGCGGAGGGGCGCTCGGATGTGGCTGAAAGAGCTCGTCGGAGTCGTGCACGGCGTCGGGTGGTTGTTGTCGGTGTCGTTGCCGAGGTTCCGCGTCGCCCTAACACAAGCCAGAGGGTTTAGGAGATGCGCAAGAACGTTGCGAACAATCTCGTGTGAGTCAGAAGTGAAGGGGCGCACGGAACTTACGGAATTTGGTCGCCGGAGTCGAGGTGGTCGTCAGATGCTTGCGGCGTCGAGCGGGAACGACGACCTGGGCAGTACAAGATGAACTGGTGGGGTCAGGAGGTGCGCAAGGAGATTGCGAAGTGGCTTGAACGAATCAGAGAGGAAGGGGCGCACGGAGCTCACCGGAATCAATCGCCGGAGTGAGCTCTGTCTGCGGCGGTGTTGTGTGAGTCGTGGGCAGCCTGGTGGCGTGAAGGCAGAATTGACTGGGGGAAAATGGTCGCTAGGAGGTGGGGATCTTATAGCCGGAGCCTCGACAGGAAACGCTCGTCGCATCAATGCTAATTACACTCGCGAGATCAGCGCTGCAACGGCCAGCGGCGGAGTCGTGCGCGGAATCAGAGGGGAAGACGATGCTGACGTGGAGGAGGCCCGCTTGCCAGTGAAGTGCGCGAGGTGGAGGTGGGGTCTGTCTGTCAGCGACAGATTGCGTGCGCTCGCGCGTGAGAGAAGAAAAGGAAACCCCCGGGTGGGCTAGTTGGGCTCGATTCTCTGCTGGGCTAGATATCTGGCGCGCGACCCTTTTCCTTTGTTTAATTCTTTTTCTTTTCTATTTCGATTTTCTGAATGGGTTTTCAAATGGTTTCAAAATCAATTTGGATTCAAATCTTCCTAAGGTTTTGTAGTGGTGATTAGGTCTCAGAAATGGGTCAAAACTCATGGGGCTACTTTGCAAGGGCTTGGTCAAACTTGGATTTCAAACAAACAGAGACTTTGCTTCTATTTTGCAAATGTTTGAAATAGAGGTTTTGTAATTATTTCTAAATTATAACTTTGGTCTAAATTTTCACACACACTTTCCAACAATGGAGGCAAACAACCAAGTTCCTAAAACTCTCAACTTTCCAATGGTGTTGGCTATTTAAAATAAGACTGACCACATAAAATCATGGTACCATATGTTTCTGTTTTCTGAAATGATTTGGGAAAACCCTAAATGATGATGGATGCAAGGATGATATGAATGAGCTTTTGAAACATGAATTTAGGGATGTTACAAATCTAACCCCCTTAAGATGAATCTCGCCCTCGAGATTCGGATTGGCTAGCAAATAGGTGAGGGTGGTCTTTCCGAAGATCATCTTCTCTTTCCCATGTTGCTTCCTCTTCGGAATGATGATTCCATTGCACCTTGCAAAACTTGATAGTTTTTGTCTTTGTGACTCTTTCTGCGGTCTCAAGAATCTTGACAGGCTTTTCCTCATAGGTGAGATCACTTTCTAGCTGAACTTCTTCCAATGGTATGGTATCCTTCAGAGAAGATTCTTCCATTTCTGGGTGACATTTCTTAAGCTGACTCACATGAAACACATTATGGACAGCTGACAGTGACTCTGGCAATTCAACTTCATATGCAACTTCTCCCTTGCGACTTAGAATCTTGAATGGCCCAACATATCTTGGTGCCAACTTTCCTTTGACTCCAAATCTTTTCACTCCATGAAGTGGTGATACTCTAAGATAAGCTCTATCCCCAACTTCGTAGGTGACTTCTCTACGCTTAGAATCCGCGTAGCTTTTCTGTCGGGACTGTGCTATCTTCAACCTGTCCTTAACCAATTTGACCTTCTCTTCGGCGTCTTTGATAAGATCAGGTCCAAATAAACTTCTTTCTCCCACACCATTCCATAGCAATGGGGTGGTACACTTTCTTCCGTAGAGAAACTCAAATGGTGCCATCCCAATGCTAGATTGGTAACTGTTATTGTAAGAGAACTCTGCGTAAGGCAGACTTTCATCCCAACTTGCTCCATAATCTAAAGCACATACCCTCAACATGTCTTCAAGAATTTGGTTAGTCCTTTCTGTTTGTCCATCAGTTTGAGGATGAAAAGCCGTGCTGAATTCCAATCTTGTTCCCAAAGATTCATGAAGCTGTCTCCAAAAGTGAGAAGTGAACTGAGTTCCTCTATCTGACACAATACTCTTAGGCACACCGTGAAGGCATACAATTCTGCTCATGTAGATCTTTGCTAACTTGGCACTTGTATAAGTTGTCTTCACGGGTATAAAATGAGCCACTTTAGTTAGGTGATCCACTACTACCCATATGGAATCATACCCTGACCTGGTTCTTGGTAATCCGGTAATGAAATCCATACCAATATTTTCCCACTTCCATTCAGGAATAGGTAGTGGTTGAAGCAAACCCGCTGGTTTCTGATGCTCCGCTTTTACTCTGCTACACACATCACACAAAGCAATATGTTCGGCGATGTCCCTTTTGAGATTGTTCCACCAAAATCTTTCTTTCATGTCCATGTACATCTTGGTGTTTCCCGGGTGAATAGAATACGGAGAGTTGTGGGCTTCCTGTAGAATCAGTTTCCGCAACTCCGGGTCTTGTGGAACACAAATACGTTTCCCGTGCCATAAAGTACCTTGTTCGTCAATATGGAAACTTTTAGATTTCCCTTGGCTAATCCTTTCCTTAATCTCTTCGATTTCCTTATCTGTCTTCTGGGCTTCTTTAATCTTATCCCACAGAGTGGGTTGAACATCCAAAGTCATAAGATGTCCTTCTGGCACAATCTCCAATCTGAGTTCTTTGAATTGCTTACACAAGTCATCTGGCAATTCACCTTTGGTAAGGCCATTCACAAACGTCTTACGACTTAGAGCATCTGCTACTACATTTGCTTTACCGGGGTGGTACTGCAAACTTAAGTCGTAATCCTTGATAAGCTCTAGACATCTCCTTTGTCTCATATTGATTTCCTTCTGGGTGAAGATATACTTCAAACTCTTATGATCGGTGAATACTTCACAACGCTTTCCCAAAAGGTAATGTCTCCATGTTTTGAGTGCATGGACGACAGAGGCTAACTCCAAATCGTGAGTAGGATAGTTTACTTCATGAGTTTTGAGTTGTCTCGAGGCATAGGCTACGACTTTACCGTCTTGCATAAGTACGGCACCCAAACCTTGATGAGACGCATCACAATATACTTGGAAATCCTTTTCCAAATCTGGCAGACATAGTACCGGTGCTATTACAAGTCTCTTCTTCACTTCTTGGAAGCTGACTTCACAACCTTCAGACCAAGCAAATTTCTTGTCCTTCTTTAACAATTCAGTCATTGGCTTAGCAACCTTTGAGAAATTCTCAATGAACCTTCTGTAGTATCCTGCTAAACCAAGGAAACTGCGAACTTCTTTTACGTTCTTAGGAGATTCCCATTCAGTTACAGCTGAAACTTTAGCAGGATCAACCGCCACACCATCCTTTGTCATAACATGACCAAGAAAACCAACTTCTTCTAACCAGAACTCACACTTGCTGAATTTGGCATAAAGTTTATGCTCTCTTAACTTTTCTAGTATCAAGCGTAAATGTCTTTCATGTTCTTCCTTGCTCTTGGAGTAGACTAAGATGTCATCGATGAAAACGACAACAAATTTGTCAAGGAATTCCATGAACACCTTGTTCATCATATTCATGAAATATGTTGGAGTGTTGGTTAATCCAAAAGGCATCACAGTGTACTCATACAATCCATACCTTGTGGTGAATGCTGTCTTAGGTATGTCTTGCTCTCTTATTTTGAGTTGAAAATAGCCTAACCGAAGATCAATCTTCGAGAACACACATGCTCCTTCTAGCTGATCAAACAAGTCGTTGATTCTTGGCAAAGGATATTTGTTCTTGATGGTTACCTCGTTGAGAGAACGGTAGTCAATGCATAATCTTTGTGTTCTATCCTTCTTCTCCACGAACAATACTGGGGCTCCCCAAGATGAAGAACTTGGTTGAATAAACCCTTTCTGCAACTGTTCCCCTAGTTGCTTCTTGAGCTCTTTCAGTTCATCAACTGACATTTTGTACGGTCTTTTTGCTATAGGTCCAGAACCTGGTACCAAATCTATCAGGAACTCCACATCTCTATCTGGTGGCATTCCTGGTAATTCTTCTAGAAATACATCCGGATACTCACACACAATTGGTACACTATCCATGCTAACCCCCTTAAGAGAATTCAGCTTACTTCCTTTGGATTCAAAGTTTGACCTGAATTTTATTCTTTTTCCTTCTGGGGTTGTGAGTGTAACTGTACGATTGGCACAATCTAGTACTCCCTCATACTTAGCCATCCAATCCATTCCCAAAATCACATCCAATCCTTGGGAATTCAGGATTATTAGGTTCACTGGAAACTTATGTTTTCCAAACTCTATGACTAAGTCATGACATCCTGAGTTTACTATCATTTCTCCACCCGGAGAACTTACTCTTATAGGACACCCAATGGTTTCTACAGGTAGTTCATTTCTTTCAACAAATGCCTTTGATATGAATGAATGAGATGCACCAGTATCAAAGAGTACAAATGCTGAAATTGAATTGAGTTTGAACTTACCAGCAACGGCATCAGGCTCCTCATAGACCTCCTCCACATTGATGTGGTTAACCTGTCCTTTCTGAAAAGGATTGGGCTTGTTAGGTCCTTCAACTTTCTTCTCAGGGCACTCATTAGCATAATGCCCCAGCTTCTTGCATTTGAAGCACTCAACCTGACTGATGTCCTTTTTAGGCTGGTTTCCACTTCCACTTCCACTGTGGTGGCTCTTATGTCCACTCTTGTGGTTCTTGTACTTATCATTGTCATGACTGCGATGATGCTTGTTGTCATGACGGTTGTGGTTGTGGTGCTTGTTGAATTTCCCATGCTTATGGGATCCCGAGCTGCCACTGTCATCATAGTGAGATCGTTTGTGAGACGATCCCGAGCTGTGCTTGTCGGAGTGTTTCCTCTTCCTACTCTCGACTTGCTTCATTTTACTCTCCAAAATTGCAGCCTTGTCACACAAAGATTTATAAGTTGGAACATATGCCACAGACAGCTGCAGATTCAGCTCATCATTCAAGCCCTCCAGAAACTTTTCCTTTCTTTTTGCATCTGTGTCAACCTCATCCGGTGCATAGCGCGCCAGATTGTTGAACTCTTCTATGTATTCAGCCACGCTGCGGTGGTGCTGCTTCAGGTTGTGAAACTCCTTATTTTTCAGGCTCATCATTCCTGATGAGATATGAGCAGTGCGAAAGCCATCTTCAAAGATAGCCCAAGTCACCTCATCAATAGGAGTGGTGATTTGGAAGTTGTCCCACCATGTGGCGGCTGGTCCTTCCAACAGATGTGTTGCGAACCTGACTTTTTCAGCATCCGTGCAGCCCACGGTCACTAAATCTTTGTTCACAGAACGTAGCCAGTCATTGGCCACCATGGGATCAGTCGTCCCCGAAAACTTTGCTGGCCTCAAACGCAGAAATCTGGTGAGCATATCAAAACCCGGAGGGTTGTTGTTGTTGTTATTGGGGTTGTTGTTGTTATTGGGGTTGTTGTTGTTGTTATTCTGGTTTTGGATGAATGTTGTCATCATCTGCATAAGCTGTGTTTGCGCATTCATCATTTGTTGCATTTCCGGGGTGATGTTGTTGGGGTTGGGGTTTGCGCGACGGAGAGGCATCTGTGGTTTGTTCAAATAGATAAGAATGAGATACCCATAGATGTTTTATGCACAATACATCACAAGCAAACACATAGCATGCAACTCTAGAATAAAAGTTCAACAACCAAATAATAAGTTCATGAAATAAAACACACAAGTGGCAAGCCATCCACATGTCGGATGGTTCAATAACAAGTTCACAAATAACAAGTATGATAATGAAAGATAAATGAGTAGTCAAGTCTACTCATCAGCATCAATCTCCTCCTCGACGAAGGTAAGACCTGCGTTCTCCATCGCGGTCTTGTTCTCCTCAATAGTAGTAGTCAAGGAATCGACCTTGGCCTTGAGAGCCCTCTTCTGGGAGCGAAGCCTCTCAATAACCATCTGCTGCTGCTCAAGCTCGAAATCCTTGGACTTCAGTTCCTCGGTCATGTCCCGGATCTTCTTGTTCCTATCCTGGACGCGTTTCTCCTGACTCTTGAACTTGCGGTCCTGGGCCTCGAACTTTGTCTCCATTTCCTTGATCATCTCATCCTGCTGTGCGAAAAGCTTGTCCTTCTCGCGAAGCTGTACCTGGAGCTCATCATTGCTGAGCATGACGTTCGTCCTGTCTGTGTCTACGTGCCTGATGAGAGACTCTAAGTCTTGGAGATAGAGACGTATCGGCTCTGTCGTGGCCCTCGAGTCGTCCTCATAGTCAATAGACTCTCCGTCATTGTCACGCCTTCCGAAGACGTGGAAGTGAGTGCCCCTAACCTGTCGGGAGTGACGGCCTAACAGACGTCCTATCAGGTCCTGCATGACTACCTCCATGCCTCTCTCCCTGTCGCCGTGCATCATCTTGAAGACGATGGCCTCCGTAGTAGGCTCCGCCTGGCGTCCTGGCTGGTTCACCTTGAAGCCCCAGAGGTCCTTCCTCTCGAACTTGGTGAGTGGGTGCACCGTGATAGTGGGAAGAGGGAGATCGAGCAAAGTGGTAAGCTCAACGATGCGAGGGCCGAAATGGGTAACCTGGAACTCCTCAACAGTGCTGATGGTAATAGGCATCTATTTAAAAAAAGTTAGATCAGCACAATTTAAGATAAAACAAGACAAACATTTCACACATATCCATGGAACACAAACATCACACAAGTCATGCATACATGAGTCCATTACATCAATCAAGGTCCATACTTATTTAAGGTATATTTTTTGGAAAATAAGGTGATAGATGGTGTCCAACTAACGAAGTGTGCTCACAATCCTATCTCACTGGATCTGGTGGCTATCACAATGTTCCTAGAGGCAATCCACCTATCTTGTTCACATGATTCCATTACTAAGTCTATTATATCTCCCCTTAACTCTTGGTTGGTGGCTTCCAACTCTTGGGTAAGTTCCTTCTCTTTCTCTAAGTCTTTTTGGAGGTTGAGCATCCTGCACTTGACTCTAGCACTTAGTTCTTTGATAGTCCTCCAAGCTGCATGTCTGGCTGACTCAAAGAATGTAGTGTGCATTACAGTGTTGGTGTACATGCAGAATCCCCTTTCTTTGTGGTTGTCTTCCTTGTTTTTGTACAAGTGAAGTTGCACCCACCAATACTCCACTCCTTCATCCATCACTGGAAAGCCTTTGTATATAGCTGCACCATGTGCTTCCATTGCCACCATGAGGTCCTTGAGAATCTTGGGAAACTCAGTTTCACACTCCAAGGTCATGGTCATGAGTGGCCCTTTCTTCACGGCTTCGTTGATGGAGTTCATCTACAAATGGAGATGAGAATGAGAAGATTAGAAAAGTTTTACGAGAAGAATAGACAAGTGTAGAAGTAGTTGAAATTTTTTCCTTAGCGGTTTTCCAATCCTAGGGTCATAATCCTACAGGCAACACAGTGCTCTGATACCATCTGTTAGACCCCTCCTTTATAAAGGAAAGGATCCCTGTGATTGCAATGCTAGTCCCTGGATCAATGCTAGCATCCACAGTTTAAGATGAAGTACACAGATACAAAGGTCGTTTATTACATTCATTCCAGAGATAAAACATAGTCTTTTACAACTCAGGGCCATAGGCCTAATACAAGAGTTTAAGGAACAAGTAATTAAACATAAGTCTTCATCTTCGTGTGCCACAGGCAAGCATGTTGAGTGTAGACTCATGACTCCTACTCATCATCGGAGTAACCTGCAACATCACAAGTTACAGCCACAGAGGGTCAATACTTTGGAATAGTATTGGCAAGTGATACCTTAGTATATTTGTAGTGGACTATATTGCTATATGCATTTTGGCTAAGTGTAGCTTGGCTTGCTTTGCTTGAAATTAGGTTTTGCCTACTAGTTGAAATCACTAAGTTTTTCTTTATCAAAAACTTCCCAAGAAACCACCAATAGACATTGGGGTCCTTCACCCTTGTTCACCCACCAATTTTTACTTAGAAGTTGTAATGATGAGATTTTTGTAGCTTCCATGTCTTGATGCTCAAGTTGTCCATTGCCTTGGACAAGGCTAAGTACTTAGGTTTTCCATCTGCAGAGGTTGTGCACTTTCCCCACCAGACTTGGTTTCCCAAGACAGGACCTTTCAGAAGCCTTTCCTTAGTCAAATGGACGCGTTCCAACCTATCAATCCCTTCTACCACCAACTGTCCAAAAGACTAAGTTCTAGCTACCTATATGATCAAGGCAGAGCCCATTTTGCCAAGTGGTTGCACTGTAAGCCTTCTCAACACTTGGCCTCCAAATCCCTTTGTGCCTGGGTGGCATACCACAAGTGAGATACACAACCCAAGTCCATGGCCTTGTGTAACCACTCAACATAACCCAACCCTTCCATTCCACCCAGGAGGTTCATTTGACTTAGTTGTTTTATTAGGAAAGCATAAGTCTCATGACTTAGAAATATTTTCATCATAATAAGTATAGATTTTAACCAACCCTTGTTTGCTAAATA
This sequence comes from Avena sativa, assembly GCA_916181665.1. Classification (NCBI taxonomy): domain Eukaryota; kingdom Viridiplantae; phylum Streptophyta; class Magnoliopsida; order Poales; family Poaceae; genus Avena; species Avena sativa. Next base: position 140,595,371 of record OV702285.1, on the reverse strand, counting down.
TCTAGGCTAAGCATGGTATGATAACTTAACTTAGGAAAATTCCCTAGCAATTCTACAATTCTACACTACTTAGGATTTCCCAACTTAGCATTAGGCAAAAGTAGCATGCAAGACTTAGCAAAATATCTAATGCTAGTACAAAACATAGGATAGAAATATTCATGAAAATATCACTTGCCTTGGTAATGTGGAGAGTAGCACTCCTCACAATCACAATCACTAGCAAAATCTACACAAAAATTTGTAGCACACCATTACACACAATTATATACAATCAAAATAATATGAATGCATGCATGCAAGAATTTACTAAGTGGTGATTTTGAAAAACTCTACCAAGCATGTGCATGTTTACAGAAACTTAACAAGTCACAAGTTTGCCAACTAAACTTATTTATCCCTAAAACAAATTACTAAACTAAATCCATACTTAAAATAGCCTTAAACATGTTTCTACAAATAAAGTCATTTTAAATGTTACTATTTGTTAAACACATTGGATATTCAGAAAGGTCTTGTTTCACTGAATCCAACGGTATAAAGTTTGCAAAATTCCAACGTGGCAATCAAAAGTTATAAGCATTTGAAATTTGGATCAAATTCTGGTTTTAAATCTGTTTTTAGTTCTAACACTTGCCACGCGTCGTGTTGTGATTTGCGCGTACCGGTTCGCACCGGATCGAGCTCTGTAGCCGCAGGATCTAAATAGATCGCACGCTCCAGATCGCGTACCACTTCGCCGATTAATGAATCTATCCTAACGCTTGGATCAAGATCCAACGGTGCGCGAGCAAGCGACCATGTCCTGGCGGCGCGCGGCGTCAGCGAGCGGCGGAGCGCTCGGTCTACAGCGGCGCTAGCGTTCCAGATCGTTCCAGGATGCAAGAAGGTACTCACCGGGTCCGCAAAGGCGTGCTAAAGCTCGACGTGGTACTGGTTTGCGGAGGGGCGCTCGGATGTGGCTGAAAGAGCTCGTCGGAGTCGTGCACGGCGTCGGGTGGTTGTTGTCGGCGTCGTTGCCGAGGTTCCGCGTCGCCCTAACACAAGCCAGAGGGTTTAGGAGATGCGCAAGAATGTTGCGAACAATCTCGTGTGAGTCAGAAGTGAAGGGGCACACGGAACTTACGGAATTTGGTCGCCGGAGTCGAGGTGGTCGTCAGATGCTTGCGGCGTCGAGCGGGAACGGCAACCTGGGCAGTACATGATGAACTGGTGGGGTCAGGAGGTGCGCAAGGAGATTGCGAAGTGGCTTGAACGAATCAGAGAGGAAGGGGCGCACGGAGCTCACCGGAATCGATCGCCGGAGTGAGCTCTGTCTGCAGCGGTGTTGTGTGAGTCGTGGGCAGCCTGGTGGCGTGAAGGCAGAATTGACTGGGGAAAATGGTCGCTAGGAGGTGGGGATCTTATAGCCGGAGCCTCGACAGGAAACGCTCGTCGCATCAATGCTAATTACGCTCGCGAGATCAGCGCTGCAACGGCCAGCGGCGGAGTCGTGCGCGGAATCAGAGGGGAAGACGATGCTGACGTGGAGGAGGCCCGCTTGCCAGTGAAGTGCGCGAGGTGGAGGTGGGGTCTGTCTGTCAGCGACAGATTGCGTGCGCTCGCGCGTGAGAGAAGAAAAGGAAACCCCCGGGTGGGCTAGTTGGGCTCGATTCTCTGCTGGGATAGATATCTGGCGCGCGGCCCTTTTCCTTTGTTTAATTCTTTTTCTTTTCTATTTCGATTTTCTGAATGGGTTTTCAAATGGTTTCAAAATCAATTTGGATTCAAATCTTCCTGAGGTTTTGTAGTGGTGATTAGGTCTCAGAAATGGGTCAAAACTCATGGGGCTACTTTGCAAGGGCTTGGTCAAACTTGGATTTCAAACAAACAGAGACTTTGCTTCTATTTTGCAAATGTTTGAAATAGAGGTTTTGTAATTATTTCTAAATTATAACTTTGGTCTAAATTTTCACACACACTTTCCAACAATGGAGGCAAGCAACCAAGTTCCTAAAACTCTCAACTTTCCAACGGTGTTGGCTATTTAAAATAAGACTGACCACATAAAATCATGGTACCATATGTTTCTGTTTTCTGAAATGATTTGGGAAAACCCTAAATGATGATGGATGCAAGGATGATATGAATGAGCTTTTGAAACATGAATTTAGGGATGTTACATAAGTCAACTACTATTCCTGTTGGAATATGTGAGGATGTTCCTGTTCAAGTGGCACATAATTGCTTGGTTTTGACTGGTTTTGTTGTGCTTGAAATGCCTGAAGATTATAATATGTCTATTATTCTTGGGAGACCTTTTCTTAATACTACAGGTGCTGTCAACAATTGCAATCAAGGAAAAGTGACATTCAATATTGATGACAAAGAGCACACTGTTTATTTCCCAAGAAGGTTGTTAAGAGCTATTGCCTGAATTCCATTGAAAATGTAGAGAGCGTCAAGGTTGGAGAAATATATTGTCCCATTCCACAGGAAAATTTATCAAGTATGAGGTAACATAATCACCTTGTGGATTGCAATTTTTTGTTTCATATAAGATTGTTTTGGTAACAAGACTTGATCAACCTTGTTAACAAAAGGATTTTAATGAACAAAATAATGTTTTCACTGTGATTATACTTGCTTTCTTTTACTTTTTATCCTTCCTAGTCTTTGCTTAGCTTTAGTTTTGCTAGTTGTTTGCTTTTTGGAGTGTCTTAGACCTGCTGTAGTTTGGTTTTTGTTTGCTTTTGCTTCTTCAGAAAAAACTGTTTCTGCGAGAAAATCAATTTTCATACCCTGAAAATTGGCCAAAAATAAAGTTTCCCGAAAAATCCCAGAAAATTCAAAATAAATTTCCTCGAAAACAGGGGAAGAGGGACACCTGAAGTGACCCAGGGGCCACCCCAGGCCACCACACCCATGGTAGGCGCGGCCTACCTGTGGGTGACGCCAAGGGGGGTCTAGCCCACCTGGGCCCCTTCAAGGTGCCCCCTCACAGCCATCTTCTTTCTCTCTCCCAAAAAACTCAAGGGATTCGCAGCATAGTAAATCAAAATTTTCTACGGATGCGAACGGGGAAAGCCAAGATCTAATCTAGGAGATGCAAACAACGAGCGGGGATAGATGAGATCTCCATACCCTTGAAGATTTGCACAGCGGAACGTTCGACGGAACGTGGGTGATGTATTCGTACTCGCTTCTCCTCCTCGCGATCCGATCCGATCTAACACCGCAAGTGGCGATGCCTCCGAGAGATGCACACGTGCGGTGCCTCGACGTCTCCTCCTTCCTCGGTCCAGCAAGTGGGATGGAGAGATGGATTGGATCTACAACGCGATGGCGCAGTGCAAGCAGTGGAGAGTTTCTGCGGCAGGGCTCCGCCTACGCGCAGTCGGGAGGGAGAGAGAGAGAGGGGCAGCAGGGCGACTAGGGTTGTGGAGGAGGTGTAGAGGAGGGGTGCGCCCCCAGCCCTCTTTATATAGAGGGGTGGGCGTCCAGCCCTAGCCCCTCCCCCAAGCCCTAGGCCGACGGCCAAGGAGTGAGGAGTGGGGGGCAAGTTTCCCCCCTCCCTTCTAGAAGCTCCCCTAGGGTTTCCTAGGTGTTTGGACAGCTAGGCCCTATGGGGCCTTGTGACCCTGGCCCAATGCGGACAAGGCACTCCCTCATATGCCCATGCCCCCTCCCGACAAGTGGGGCCACGTTGGTCCCACTCCGGAAGGTTCTAGAAGCTTCCGGTACAATACCGATTAACCCGAAACAATTCCGAACTCCAAAATCTGCTTTGCCTTATATGAATCTTATCTCCGGACCATTCCGGAACCTCTCGTGATTTCCTGGATCTCATCTGAGACTCCGAACAAAAACTCATAAACCAATTATCCAATCTATCCTAGCGTCGAGACACGTTAAGTGTGTGACCCTTCGGGTTCGAGAAAATGCAGACATGATCTTCTATCAATAATCAACAGCGGGGTCTGGAAACCCATATTGACTCCCACACATTCATCGATGATCATATCGGATGAACCATGATGCCAGGATTCAATCAATCCCATATATATATTCCCTTCGTCGCGCGATATTTTACTTGTCCGAGATTCGATCGTCGGTACCGTCATACCTAGTTCAATCTCGTTCACAGCAAGTACTTTACTCGTTCCGTAATCCGATATCACTTTGTGATTAACTCCTTAACCACATGCTTGCAAGCAGTGTTGATATCGATTACCGAGTGGGCCCGAAGTATATCTCTCCGACTTGGGAGGGACAAATCCCATCTCGATACATACAACCCAACAGGTACTTTCCGATCACCTGAGAGACACCTTTATGATCACCCTCTCATAGGATGACGTTTGATGACCTCAAAGCTTTCATCCGATACCAGGGAGTTTCATTATCTCATGGTCTAAGGAATACAATATTTGACATAAGAAAAGCTTCGCAAAGACGAACACGATGACACGATCTAATTGCTCCGCTTAGTTTGGGTCTGTCCATCATATCATTCTCCCAATGATATGATATCATTATTAATCGACAACTCATGTCTATGGTTAGGAAACCTTAACCATCATTAATCAATGAGCTAGTCCATAGAGGCGCACTAGGGACACAGTGTTGTTCACAAACCACACAAGTATTAAAGTTTCCGCTTAATACAATTCTAGCATGGAATATAAACTTTATCATGAACAAGAATTATAATAATAACATCTTTATTATTGCCTCTAGGGCATAATTCCAACAGTCTCCCACTTGCACTAGAGTCAATAATCTAGTTTACATCTGGCAACAATCTAACACCCATGGCACTAAGGTGCTGATCATGTTTTGCACGTGGAAGAGGTTTAGTCAATGGATCTGCGACATTCAGATCTGTATGTACTTTGCTAATCTTTAGATCCCCATCTGTTATATAATCCCGGATTATATGAAACTTGCAGTTGATATTCTTGGTCTTTGGATGATATCTTGGTTCCTTAGCCAGTGCTATGGCGCCAGTGTTGTCACACAATATCTCCAGTGGGTCCAAGGCACTTGGAACCACACCAAGCTCAGTGATGAAGTTCCTGATCCAAACTCCTTCACTTGACGCTTCTGCAGCAGCCATGTATTCCGCTTCTACTGTAGATCCCGCGATCATGCTTTGCTTGCAGCTTCTCCAACTCACAGCTCCTCCATTCAAAATATAAACGTATCCTGTCTGAGATTTAGAATCATCCTTGTCGGTGTCGAAACTAGCATCGACGTAACCCTTTACGACGAGCTGTTCATCACCTCCATAGACTAAGAACATTTCTTTAGTCCTGTTTAAGTACTTTAGGATGTTCTTCACGGCTGTCCAGTGTTCCACTCCTTGATCACTTTGATATCTGCTCGTCAAACTAAGAGCATTGGACACATCCGGTCTAGTACACAACATAGCATACATGATAGAACCTATGGCCGAGGCATAAGGCACTTTGCTCATAGCTTCTCTATCATTTACCGTAGTCGGACACTAAGCCTTGCTCAATATCTTACCTGACAACATAGGCACTGAACCTTTCTTTGCCTTATCCATTCTGAACCTTTTCAGAACTTTGTCGAGGTATGTACTTTGGCTTAAAGCTATCAGGCGTCTTTGTCTATCTCTATAGATTTTGATGCCCAATATATAAGCATCTTCCCCTAGGTCTTTCATTGAAAAACATTTGTTCAAATAACTCTTCACATCGTTAAGCATGTCAATGTCATTTCCAATAATCAATATGTCATCCACATATAGTACCAGAAATGTCACCGAGCTCCCACTCACTTTCTTGTAGATACAAGCTTCATAGCTATTTGGAACAAATCCAAAGCTGTTGATCACTTGATAAAAACGAAGGTTCCAACTCCGAGATGCTTGCTTCAGTCCATAAATGGAACGCTGAAGTTTGCACACTTTATCAGCATCCTTAGTATCGATAAAACCTTCGGGTTGCATCATATACAACTCTTCATCAATGTTGCCATTGAGGAACGCAGTCTTGACATCCATCTGCCATATTTCATAATCATGAAACACAACAATTGCTAATAAAATCCGAATGGACTTAAACATCGCTACGGGAGAGAAAGTCTCATCATAGTTAACACCTTGAACTTGTCGAAAACCTTTCGCGACAAGTCGTGCTTTATAGACGGTAACATTACCATCCGCGTCCGTTTTCTTCTTGAAAATCCATTTGCACTCAACGGCCTTTCGGTCGCAAGGAGGGTCTACAAAAGTCCATACTTGGTTTTCGCTCATGGATCCCAATTCGGATTTCATGGCCTCTAGCCATTTCTCAGAGTCTGGGCTCATCATCGCTTCCTCATAGTTCGCAGGTTCACTGTCTTCTACCAACAAGACAGTCAAGACAAGGTTGCCGTACCACTCAGGAGGGGCACGCGACCTTGTCGACCTGCGATGTTCAGTAGTAGCATCGTCTGAAGCTTCATGATCCTTGCCATTAGCTTCCTCTATTGTTGGTGCAGGCGGCACTGGAATAATTTCAGGTGCTGCGCTACTCTCCAATTCAAGAGAAGGTTCAACAACCTCGTCTAGCTCTACTTTCCTCCCACTCACTTCTTTCGAGAGAAACTCCTTCTCAAGAAAGGATCCGTTCTTTGCGACAAACACTTTGCCTTCGGTTCTGTGATAGAAGGTATACCCAATAGTTTCCTTAGGGTATCCTATGAATACGCATTTTTCCGCTTTGGGTTCGAGCTTGTCCGGCATCAACTTCTTGAAGTAAGCTTCGCACCCCCAAACTTTAAGAAACGACAACTTAGGTTTAGCACCAAACCACAGTTCATACGGTGTCGTCTCAACGGATTTAGATGGTGCCCTATTTAAAGTGAATGCAGCGGTTTCTAATGCATAACCCCAAAATGATAACGGCAAATCAGTAAGAGACATCATTGATCAGACCATATCTAATAGAGTTCGATTCCGGTGTTCAAACACACCATTGTGCTGTGGTGTTCCGGGTGGCGTGAGTTGCGAAACGATTCCGCTTGCTTTAAGATGCGTGAGAAAATCATAACTCAAATATTCACCTCCACGATCGGATCGTAGAAACTTAATTTTTCTGTTACGATGGTTCTCCACTTCATTCTGAAATTCCTTGAACTTTTCAAATGTTTCAGATTTATGTTTCATCAAATAGATATACCCATATCTACTTAAGTCATCGGTAAAAGTGAGAAAATAGCGATATCCACCGCGTGTCGAAACACTCATCGGTCTGCATACATTGGTATGTATGATTTCCAACAAGTCCGTTGCTCGCTCCATCATTCCGGAGAACGGGGTTTTGCATCTTGCCCATGAGGCATGGTTTGCATGTGTCAAATGATTCAAAATCAAGAGACTCCAAAAGTCCATCAGAATGGAATTTCTTCATGCGTTTTACACCAATATGACCTAGACGACAGTGCCACAAATAAGTAGTATTATCACTATCTACCTTGCATCTCTTAGCCTCAATGTTATGGATGTGTGTTTCACCCCTTTCGATATTTAGAATAAATAAACCATTCACAACAGGTGCATGACCATAAAAGATGTTACTCATATAAATAGAACAACCATTATTCTCAGATTTAAATGAATAACCGTCTTGCAATAAACACGATCCAGATATGATTTTCATGCTCAACACAGGCACATAATAACATTTATTAATGTTTAAAACTAATCCCGAAGGTAAAACTAAGGAGAGCGTGCCGACGGCCATCACATCAACTCTTGATCCGTTGCCAACGCGCATCGTCACCTCATCCCTCACTAGCCGCCGTCTATTCCGTAGCTCCTGTTTCGATTTACAAATATTAGCAACTGAACCAGTATCAAATACCCAGGCACTACAACAAGGGCTAGTAAGGAAAACATCAATAACATGTATATCAAATATACCTTTGATGGTGCCAGCCTTCTTGTCCGCTAAGTACTTCGGACAGTTGCGCTTCCAGTGACCCTTGTCCTTGCAATAGAAGCACTCAGTGTCCGGCTTAGGTCCAGACTTGAGCTTCTTCTTAGCAGGGGCAACGCGCTTGCCGCTACCTTTCTTGAAGGGCTTCTTTGCACCCTTACCTTTCTTAAAGCTGGGGGGCTTGTTGACCATCAACACATGATTATCCTTTTTGATGTCCACCTCCGCAGCTTTCAGCTTAGCGAAGAGCTCGGTGATCGTATCAGTGGAACCAATCTGATTATGAGTCACTACAAAACATTTGTAGCTAGGAGGGAGTGATCGCAGAACCCTGTCAATCTTGAGCTCCTCTGGAATCTTGCAGTCCAGTTGCTCAAGGCGTTGAGTGTAGCCCGACATCTTTATGGCGTGCTCACTAACGGAACTCCCTTCCCCCATCTTGCAGTTAAAGAATTTCTCAAAGATCTCATATCTCTCAGAACGGGCCTGAGTCTGAAACATAGTTTTCAGTTCTTCAAGAATCTCAAAGGGCCCGGGATAATCTTCAAAACGATTTTGAAGGTCCGATTCCATAGAAAACAACATGGTGCTCTTAATCACACCATAATCATCTTTCTGCGACTGATAAACAGCTTTCTCATCAGCCGGCGCATCTACAGCAGGGCGTCACCTAGCGCATTCTCAAGGACATAGTCCTTTTGCCCGCCAGCGAGAATGATTCTCAGATTGCGGAACCAGTTGGTGAAGTTAGACCCATTGTTTCTAAGCTTTTCTTTCTCAGCAAAAACATTGAAGTTGAAGTTGGACTTAGCCATTTGATCTACAAAATTTGCAAGTACAATTTAGACTATGTTCATGATAACTAGTTCAATTTAATCAAATTACTAGATGAAATCCCACTAAATTCAACATCCCTCAAGTTGTTTAGTGAACATGATCTAAATTCACCACACCTAATCCGATCTTCATGAGAAGAGATGTGGTTTCAATGGTGGACAACGAAGTGTCGATCATATCATTCATACGACTCATGCTTAACCTTTCGGTTCATGTGTTCCGAGGCCATGTCTATACATGCTAGGCTCGTCAAGTCAAACCCAAGTATTCCCGCGTGTGCAAAACTGGCTTGCACCCGTTGTATGTGAACATAGAGTTTATAGCACCCGATCATCACGTGATGCTTGAACACGACAAACTTTTGCAACGGTGCATACATGGGGAGAACACAGTTTTATCTTGATCTTTAAGTGGGGAATCATCTTATAATGCTACCGTCGTGATCTAAGCATAATAAGATACATAAAAGGATAAACATCACATGCATATAACTTTATGTGACATGGTATAGCCAATCTTCGCGCAATGATCTCCATCTTGTGCGTGCCGGCATGATCTCCATCACTCCACCATGATTGCCTCCACCACGAATAGCAACTACAACTATTGCTAGCTACTTAGCGATAAAGTAAAGCTATTACATGGCGTATAAGAAGTTGACACATAGGTCATACACAATTATAAAGACAACCATATGGCTCCTGCCGATTGTGTACTCATCGACATGCAAGTCGTGAAACATTACAAAACATGATCATTGCATACAACATACACATCACATCTTGGGCCATACCATATCACAGAAAACACTCCCTGCAAAAACAAGTTAGACGCCTCTACTTTGTTGTTGCATGTTTTACGTGGCTTATGGGAGTAGCAAGCTAAGAACGATTCTTACCTACGTAAAGCCACAACGGTGATATTATGGTTGCCAAACTCCGTTGTAAATCCCATGACAACTATAGTGAGAGAAACTGGCATCCACCAGCCGCATGTGTGGAACAAGCCACACGTCAAGTGCGGAGCCGGTCTCGCGAACGACGTCGCATAAAGTTGGCCTGGACCGCTTCGATCTCACTATCCTGCGTCATAAGAAGTACACAAACAAGAGGCTTGCAATAGAAAACATCAACGCCCGCAACAAGCATGTTGCGTTCTACTCATGAAACACATCTACGCATAGATCTAGCTCTGATACCACTGAAGGGATTCGCAGCATAGTAAATCAAAATTTTCTACGGATGCGAACGGGGAAAGCCAAGATCTAATCTAGGAGATGCAAACAACGAGGGGTGATATATGAGATCTTCATACCCTTGAAGATTCGCACAGCGGAACGTTCGACGGAACGTGGGTGATGTAGTCGTACTCGCTTCTCCTCCTCGCGATCCGATCCGATCTAACACCGCAAGTGGCGATGCCTCCGAGAGATGCACACGTGCGGAACCTCGACATATCCTTCCTCGGTCCAGCAAGTGGGGTGGAGAGATGGATTGGATCTACAACACGACGGCGCGGTGCAAGCGGTGGAGAGTTTCTGCGGCAGGGCTTCGCCTACGCGCAGTCGGGAGGGAGAGAGAGAGAGGGGCAGCAGGGCGACTAGGGTTGTGGAGGAGGTGTAGAGGAGGGGTGCGCCCCCAGCCCTCTTTATATAGAGGGGTGGGCGGCCAGCCCTAGCCCCTCCCCCAAGCCCTAGGCCAACGGCCAAGGAGTGAGGAGTGGGGGGCAAGTTTCCCCCCTCCCTTCTAGAAGCTCCCCTAGGGTTTCCTAGGTGTTTGGCCAGCTAGGCCCTATGGGGCCTTGTGACCCTGGTCCAATGCGGCCAAGGCACTCCCTCATATGCCCATGCCCCCTCCCGACAAGTGGGGCCACGTTGGTCCCACTCCGGAAGGTTCTAGAAGCTTCCGGTACAATACCGATTAACCCGAAACAATTCCGAACTCCAAAATCTGCTTTGCCTTATATGAATCTTATTCTCCGGACCATTCCGGAACCTCTCGTGATTTCCTGGATCTCATCCGAGACTCCGAACAAAAACTCATAAACCAATTATCCAATCTATCCTAGCGCCGAGACACGTTAAGTGTGTGACCCTTCGGGTTCGAGAATATGCAGACATGATCTTCTATCAATAATCAACAGCGGGGTCTGGAAACCCATATTGACTCCCACACATTCATCGATGATCATATCGGATGAACCACGATGCCAGGATTCAATCAATCCCATATATATATTCCCTTCGTCGCGCGATATTTTACTTGCCCCAGATTCGATCGTCGGTACCGTCATACCTAGTTCAATCTCGTTCACAGCAAGTACTTTACTCGTTCCGTAATCCGATATCACTTTGTGATTAACTCCTTAACCATGTGCTTGCAAGCAGTGTTGATATCGATTATCGAGTGGGCCCGAAGTATATCTCTCTGACTTGGGAGGGACAAATCCCATCTCGATACATACAACCCAACAGGTACTTTCCGATCACCTGAGAGACACCTTTATGATCACCCTCTCATAGGATGACGTTAGATGACCTCAAAGCGTTCATCCGATACCAGGGAGTTGCATTATCTCATGGTCTAAGGAATACAATATTTGACATAAGAAAAGCTTCGCAAAGACGAACACGATGACATGATATAATTGCTCCGCTTAGTTTGGGTTTGTCCATCATATCATTCTCCCAATGATATGATCTCATTATTAATCGACAACTCATGTCTATGGTTAGGAAACCTTAACCATCATTAATCAATGAGCTAGTCCATAGAGGCGCACTAGGGACACAGTGTTGTTCACAAACCACACAAGTATTAAAGTTTCCGCTTAATACAATTCTAGCATGGAATATAAACTTTATCATGAACAAGAATTATAATAATAACATCTTTTTTATTGCCTCTAGGGCATAATTCCAACAAAAACACCGGAAAAATTGCTCAAGCTCGAGTTCTTGCTATTTTTGCTTGCGATTTTCGATCTCCTTGCTCAGCCCATATTTGCTGCTGATATTTGGAGAGATTGTTCCTTGGTATGTGCCTCCTCCACTTGTCCAATTAGATTTGTGATTGGTAGATTGTATCTTGAGTATTTTGCTGCTATAGGTGTCAGGTTATGTGAGCTGGCATGCTTGTTCTATGCTTAGAAACTTTATTTTGATGCATGTGTAGCCCTCTAACAAGTTCCTATAGTAGTTGCTCATCATTTATCAACTTAGAAATCACTTGGTTTGATGTTTGTCTAAAAATTTCAACAAGGAAGATGAGTACTTATCCACTGAATCAATATGACTTGATGGTGACTGAGCCAATGAAGGTTCATCATGAGGAGGCAGTTTTTCCTTCCATATATCCTTGCCATGAATTTATGAGAACCGCGGGAATCTCCCAGGATTTCCAAACCTTGATTGCCAATGCAGGATTGGAACACTTTGTTGAAGGTGAACCATTTCAATTTGTTAAGATAACCGTGGATTTTGTGCAGGACTTCCGGTTCACTTGGTCTACATCTAATCCCATGGTCCATTACAAAATATATAATATACCTGTCGACCTGCCTTTTGTTGATTTGTGTGCAGCAATTAGAGTACCTTAGTGGGGATCTTGTGAGAAGATCAAGGAAAGGCCCAAGTCACTTATGGATTTATATGCTAAGATTTGCCAAGGTTTCGACTTCTCAAAGGAAAGTGGTAAAATTCGGAACATTCAGTTCCCAGCTATTAGATACTTTGCCTATTTCATTACCAAGTGTGTTCTTGCTAGAAAGATTGCTAGAAAGTTGTCTTCTTTTGATCTTGCTTTTATCGCAGCTGCTCTGAATAGGAATAGATCTTATAGCCTAGGTGCTTTGATAGCTCACCGTCTCACCACCAACCGCGAGAAGGGTGGAATTTGTGGAGGTCTCATTGCTTCTAGGTTGCTAGCTTTCCATGGGTTAGAGCCTCACTATTCATATTTTCAGTCCCCATAGAGAGGATGGAACTTGAATCCATGGTTCAGCATGGTTTTGTGTCCCTGGGGGCTAATGTGAGAAGTTTACCGTATGAATTATCTTTTGCCCAGCAAGGTCGGAGAAAGGGTAGGACTGAGAAAATAGTTTATTTGCATGCACCTGCTTTGTTTAACTTTGATAACAGGCAATGATGGTCGCTTATGGAGGAGGAGGTTGACACATATGTGGCGGAGCTCTCCCAGCAAGAGGAGAATGTTGAAGAGGATGCCGAAGACAATTCGTTTCAGCCCTCCAACTTGGGAGAGTCTTCATACCAGCAGCCCTCATTTGATTGGGGAGCGTCTTCTTCTTCATCGCAAGCGCCTGATTATGATCATTCCTATGATGACCCACCAACATGGGGTTACTACCCGTGCTATTGAGCCCCACTTAGGCCAAAAGCCTAAGCTTGGGGGGAGGTATACCGACATCACACTCATCTATATATCATGTTCGGTCGGTTCTTTGTATATCCATTGTTTCGCTTTCTTTTTTGGTTTTTGTTGCTCCTTTCTCAAAAACACAAAAATACCAAAAATATTTTCGTTGTTTCTCTTGGCTTGTTTCTTTGTTTCTTTGCTTTGGTTTGCCTTAAAAGATAAATCCAAAAAGATTTCTGTAGCACCCCCCGGGGTTAGCGTTAAACTAACCTCAGATCACCATCTAAGATAAGTTCAACTCCAAACACGGAAGATCACAGTATGATTCAGTAACATTACAAAACATATGGATTCAACATCATAAGTTTAAACTCTTAACAGAGTAAGATATTAGAGTTATTACAAACAGAGGTCATAGACCCAACATTACATCACACAGCGAAAGCAAATATGTTATTCTGCACAACAACTTAGCAAAAGGCCTAAGAGGCCATAAACAAAAGTGACATCCATCCCATAGTCCTCAGGCTGCTACCTAGGACCCCCAACTACTCGTCGATGTCAACGTAGAAGCCACCTTTAGTTGCAACTAGACCATCTATAGAAAAACAACAATGGCGCAAGGCTGAGTACGAGAATTTACTCCGCAAGACTTAGATAACCTAGTGTCTACATGATCTGGCTAGAAAGGATTTCTCTGGATTTTCTTTTGCGTAAAGCAATCTTTATTTGTAAACAAGAGAGAGAAGAGGCTCGTCTACTCAGAATCTTTAAAAAGGGATAAGATAATGAACTTCTTCATCTTGTTCATCACATTTTGATAACCACCAGCTTCATGAGAACCTCCTATCTAGGATCACCCCCTCGACCCATAGGAAGCATCCTTAAGCACACATGGATCAACAAGTTTTACAATGTTAATGTTATCTATGATCTTAAAATCTGGTCACCAAGCGTTCATAACTGTGAACACGACTTTTCGAAAAGATTTAACCCTGCAGAGGTGTACAACTTTACCCACACGTACCAACCGACTTTTAATGCCAAATTATTAGCCCTCTTCCTTGGAAGGCCGATAGAGGGTGGTTGACCACGACATTTACCTTGCTTTCGCTGAGACCATGAGTCATGCAATAAGTATGAGTCCGCCATAACGGGTCAAATCCCGAAGCCGGTACTTAAAGATGTGAGGCGAGGTTGGTTTACCAGGGGCGCTATCTAACCCAAGCAAACCGGTCCATGCTTCCCTACCTGTTATGATGCACCTCCATCACCTCCTCATTCGAAAACGTTTTCAATGCGTATGCCAAATGGAAAGCCCGAACTATGTGACTCATGGAATCTACTAGGCAAGTTAGTCAGTCGTGGGGTTCCCAAGCCCCGTGTGGTTGTACGCTCGTCTCGGTTCCAAAGGCAAGAACTCAGTTCCTAGTGGTGGCGAGCATGGGACTACAAAAACCACACCCAACGTGGCCTCCCATACAAGCCTTAGCATGTTTAGTTAACTCCTTTGATGATGTCACCATCTCCTAACTTTCTAGTTTTACCAGCATCTCTGATTCATCATTCGGACAGATCAGACTTTGTTACTATGCATGGCTAAGCTATCAGTCACAAAAGATCTAACAACGCTCACATGCCAAACCTAGGTATGCTAGGAGCAGTGGATCAGGAGTATAAGGCTACAAAAGGGGAACAGTGCAGCAGATAGGTAACACTAGCTACTGTCAAAAGACCACATTGGAATCGTGTGCATCATAGCCAGAAGTAATATACTTTGTAAAAGTAGGTTCAGAATGAGAGGCTACGCTTGCCTTGTCCGTCAGTAGACATATATGGATCTTCGGTGTCGTTGACTTCAGCCTCGGGCTCGGATCCTATCGCGAAGAACCAACACCGAAAAGAAAGACAACAATCAATACATGGCATGTGCAATGCGCATACACAATGAATGATATGACAAGTTAAATGGTGTTGAAATGAACCCTAGAACAAGATTGGTCATTTTAAACGGGGTCCGAGAGGTCCAAACCCTAGAACAGGGGGATCCTCGGAATCACCTGTGGGGTTCAAATGGTTCTTCTAATTAAACTTATCATGTAAGTTGCTTAACAATGTATGATTACAGTGTAGTTAGATAGTTCTCATTTTTATGAACATTTTGATATATTATTTGTATTTTTCCGACTTATAGATAAATAGTTATTGATTTTACAATATTTAAACCTTTTCTGAAATTATTAAAACAACTTAAATTGATTTACTGCATCATTATGACGTCAGGGCCCTAACCCTAAACATTTCTCACCGAGGCAGAGGCCAGACCCAGCCACTGACTGCTGGGCCCAAGGCCACATGTGCAGCCACGTTGGTGTCACATCCCAAAAATTTCCAAATTTTGAAATGTGAAAAATAAATAAACAAAATAAATAATTGTTGAAATTTAGGGTGAAAAGAATTTTTTTGATTCCAAATGGAAACATCAAAACCCTTCTTGAACAAACTTTGAATAAAAGGGAATCCAACAAATTTCAATTACGTGAAATGCATTCATCAATGAATGTATCTTGAAAATTTAAACATTTGGAAAAGTAAACCAAAACCCTAAAACCATAATGGAAGAAAATGATGTCCAAGATCTCTCTAAGACTATGGATTTGATCCATATAAAAATTCAGCAACAAACATTTATAAATGATCAAAAATGATAAATAAAAATATTATAAAACCATAGAAATTGGTTTCATTCAATTTGGAGCCATGGGTAAAAACTTATGATTTCAATAAGATAAAAGGAATTAATTTCCAAGGCTAATAAAGCTCCTATCTAAAATCCATACCAAATTATGAGCAAAATAAACCTAAAGAGATTTAAAAGGATAAACAAGTATTAAATAAAATTTTACAAATTGGAATCACCAATTTTGGATCTATAAATAAAAAGATAATCCAAATCCAACTAAAATAAAGGGATAAAGATTATTCAATTAAAATTATATGGACTTTACCCAATTTAAATGATTAATAAATCATATTCAAATACTTTAAATAATTCAAAGTGAATTATTTGCACTAAATAAAACCTACAGAAAAAGGTTTGGGTAAAAATTTGGAATTCAAATAGAAGTTTGAAAACATATTTAAAATCTTATTTGAATAAAGACAAGTGCCTATTATAAATAAATAATAACCCATAAATAAATAAATGAATTATTCCAAAATGGTCTTTAAAATACATTAATAAAAAGTATTAAAACTTACTGAAAGTTTGGAAAAGTTTTAAAATAAAATATGTGTTTGAAACATTTGAATAAATTCAAAACAGAATAAAAGAAATAGAAAAAGAAAAAGAAACCAGAAAGAAAACAAAAATAAGAAAAAACGCAGCCCAACCTAACCAGCCCACAGGCCCAACTCGCAGCCCACCTCTCTCTCCCCGCGCGAAGCGTTTTTCTACAAAAATAAGAAAAGGCCCCACCAAACCCCACGCAGCTTGCTGACAAACATACCCAACCGAACACGTCACCATCGTCTACCTCGCGCTGACCCTGCCCCCTCTCTCCCTCGGCCGTTTCTGGTCTGATTTCAATCATGTTAATTCGAGTAACTCCGCGAGTGATTCGCCCCTATGACCACACCCTCTTAAACCGCCACCCTCTCCTCCCCATTTCCCCTCGCTCGCCATCCTATCTATGCCCCTAGGCTGCTTCAATTGCTCGCAGCAACGCATCTGCCTCCGACGAGCTCAACGGCGAAATCCGGCCAACACGGTCACCCCCACTGCTCCCAGTTCCCACGAGCATGTTCCCCATCTACCTACGCACCTGCCTGTGCCTTCCTCTCACTCGCATGTGCCTCGTATCCTCGGCAACATTTTCGACAGAGCACCCCCGTCGTCTGCATCCTCTCCGGCGACGCCCCTGGTAAATTTCTGACCACCCCTCTTCCTCCCGATGATACGCGTGTGACCAGTGACTTCGTGCGCGTCAAACGCAACCTTCTGTTTGACTTAGCACGGTCCATAGCATCGCCTCCATCTTCAACAGAGAGCACCCGTCGCCAGGAGCTTCTCCGATGAGCGATTAACGTCATCATAGTGCACCCCTCCGTCGACAGAGACCACCCCTAGAATCAACGCATCACGGCGAGTCTGGTGAGCCATTTCCCTCTCTCTCTCTTCCTATTTCATCGGCAACGCCACTGCCCGAGCACGCCGCCGCCGGCCACCGTCGCAGCGCCGCTAGAACTTGGTCATAGTGCCAGGAGCCATTGGATGAAGATCTGATGGACACGTTAGATCCACTTAAGCGAAGAGGTATGTTAGATATAAACTGTGCAATCTCACTTAAATACTACGGTCTATATCGATCGATCCACACGATCCATTTTCAGCCAATAGAAACATGACGCGTGGCCTGTAATTTGTTTTAAAGATAGAAATATTTCTATTAGATTTTTGGATTTGAAAAATTCATAACTTTTGATCCACACGTCCAAAATTTACAAATTTTATATCATTGGAATCAGGAAAAATAATACTATCAAACCATGCCCTTTGTTTAATGATTTGCTTCCGTAAAATTAGTTGTTTTTGCAGAAACATGTGTAGGCCTATTTTGGTTATAAAATTTATTCTAAAAATGTTTTTAGGGTAAAATCTTTTGCAAATAGTTTGCGTTGAACCTACTGACCATATAAACCAACTTTTGGATTTAAAAATATATTTTGTGACACTAAGCAATTATTCCTTTGAATAAAAGCATTTCAAGTTAAATAAAAATGTTAAATATGATTTAAAAATGCTTTTTGAGTAGAACCTTTTGAAAATGGTTTGATTTAAACTCTCTGACCCTAAACACCAAGTTTTGGGATTTAAAATATATTTGATTAACCCTAAAAAATTATTACTTTGATTAAAGGCATTTTTAGTAAAATAAATTGTTGCTTTAATTTAAAAATGATTTTTAGGTGAAACCTTTTGTAAAAGGATTTGATTTAAAACACTTTGACCATAAAACATTAATATTTGTGTTTTAAAAACATTTTGGCTAACATTAGAAATTATTCCTTTGATTTAAATCATTTCTAGCAAAACAAATGATTTAAATGGCCATTTTCACTAACTTGTTTTCAAATGACCTTGCCACTTTTATAAATGAGAAATAGGTGTTTTAAAGTGTTTATAACCTATTAGATACCACTTTTCAAAATATAACAATCTTTTGCATGCTTGCATGCATTGTTTTGTTTTTACTACTTTATGGGGTGAATTGTTTGAATGCTAGATTGAATTTGTGCCTTGATTGAATTGTAGTGAACTTTGAAGAGTGTGACAATTGCAAGATCAAGGAGTGAATCTATATCTACCAAAAAGGAAAGTGGTGCTTCATATTTTTGTCCTATTATTTTCACTATGCATTAGTGATGTTTTGACTAGGACTTGCATGGAATTTTCTAAGTATAAACTATGCCTTGGGAAAACCTAGTAGATGATGCCTTAGTAGAATTTTCCTAAGTTAAGATCCCTACTACTATCATGCTTAGCTTAGGTAGTAGAAAACAAGGGTGGATTATATTCATGTATGAAATATTTCTAAGTCAATGACTTGTGTTTTGATTAATAAAACAACTATGTGAATGAATCACCTGGGTGGAATAGTGTGAAAGGTTTATGTTGAGTGGTTACATAGGGCCCCATATTTATGGCCTACCCTAGTGTATCTCACTTGTGGAAAGCCACCCAGGAACAAAGAGATTTGAGATGTCAAATGTTGAGAAGCTTCAAGTGCAGCCACATGGCAATATGGGCTCTGCCTGGATCACATAGGTTGCAATAACTTAGCCAAATGGACAGTTGGTGGTAGGGGGTGATAGGTTTGGGAATGCGTCCATTATGGTCTAAGGGAAGGCTTCTGAAAGATCTTGTCTCGATGCATGTCGAGTCTTGTGGGGAAAGTGCACCACCTCTCGAGAGAATAAAATCTAAGTACTTAGCCGTGTCCCCGGCAATGGACAATTTGAGCATCAAGACATGGAAGCTATCAAAGATCTCCTCATCCCAATTTCTAAGTTAAAAACTTGTGGTTGAACAAGGGTAAAGGTTCACCAATGTCTATTGGTGGTTCCTTGGGAGTTTTTGTCAAACAAAAACTTAGTGTTTTCAATTGATAAGGAAAATCTATTTTGAGCAAAGCAAGCCTAAGCTCCACTTAGCCAAATGCATATAGATGATAGATACCACTATTCTACCATAGTATCACTTGCTAATACAATTCAAATATATTGACCCTTGTGGCTGTAACTTATTATGTTACAGGTTTGTTTGATGTTAGTGAAGTGTGTTGAATAGGATTACAAGTATACAACCAACATGATTGCCTGTGGCACTTTGAAGATGAAGGAGTCCATGCTATATAGTTATTTCTGCTGCATTGTAATGAGATAGCCAAATGAGCTGTGTAAGATGTAATGAATTATTTTATTCCTGGTTATAAAGTTGTATTATGATTTTTGTTTCTTGATATTACATCTTAAACTGTGGATGCTAGCTATTTGATCCAGGGACTAGCATTGTAAACACACGGATCTCTACCTTATTAAAGGTTGGGACCTCTATAGTTGGCCAGGCGGGGTCGACGCTGGGGTGGGCTTATTTCCACCAGGGCAAAACCTAGCCCTAGAGGCTGACGGGTGGGGCCACAGCCACATCGAATTCCACCTTAGCGCCATGCGGTACTCTCCAGAGAACGGCCATACGGCGGCGGCAAACGGTGACATGGGACGCTCGGGGCTAAGGGACCTAGCCCGCTCGAACGAGGGCATCACGAGCTACCTTTTAGTGGCGGCGCCGCTTGCTAACGGTCATCGGAACAGTGAGCCTGACGGTGCACGGCGGCGGAGCTTGCGGATTGACGGCGAGCGATGGATACAGCAAGCGAGCGAGGCAACCAGAGGGTGCCTAAGCACCAGAATCTTACCACGAAGCGAACGGAGGCGACGGCGAGGCCGGAGGAGGTCTGTGGCGACGACACGACCGAAGGGGGTGGTCATCGGAGGCGGGGAAGACGGAGTCGCGGCCGTCGATTGAAGTCATGTGGCATCGATTCTTTCTATGGGGTTTCTCGGCACGGCGAGGCGGAGCTTCCAGGCATCACAGAGAGGGTTGGGGAGGCCGGAAATGGCGAGCCACCGGCGAGGCAGAGAGCTAGGGTTTTGGGCTCCCTGCGCGCAAGGAGAGGATAAGGAGGGAGAGGGGAAACTGCGAACGGCGGGGCTTCGTGGCGGCGGAAGGGGTACTTGTAGACCTCTAGAGCGGCGGCGAAGATCTTGGCGCACGCCGGCACGACGGACGGCGACACGCAGCAACATCGGGGCCTGGCTCAAGGTGGACGACGACGATTAGGAGGACAAACCGGTATGGGCCAGGTGGGCTGCGGCTAGGCCTCTACGGGCACACTGTGCGTTTGGGAGGGGAGGAAAGAATGGGCTGCGGCCTATTGATTGTTGGCTCTGTTTTTTTATTGCAGACTTGTTTTTTTTCTTTTTCTATTTTGTATTTCCTCTTTGTATTTTTCATTTCAAATCTGTTTTAAACAATTCAAAAATACCAGAGACTTTAGTAAAGTTTATAAAATATTCAGGGCCTTGTAACCCATTTGGCTCCATTATTTTTGTACTTTTCAAATTTAAACCACTTTAAATGAATATTTCAAAAAGAGGGGAAAAGGGCTAGGGTTTAGGGTTTTGTGTTTGTACTTTGATTCACACACTTGATCACATGCACACATTTTATTGAATTTAACATATGCATGCAATGCTTAAGTACTAATTACATATATTACAAACTTGGGCTGTTACAGCTCTACCCCCTTACAAGAATCTTGACCCGAGATTCCTAGGTTTTAGAAAAGAAGGCAGGATACTCAGATCGGAGACAATCTTCTTGTTCCCAGGTTGCTTCATCCTCAGAGTGATGAGACCACTGAACTTTTAGGAACTTGATGGTTTGACGGCGATTTTTGCGCTCGGTTTCATCAAGGATACGAACTGGATACTCACGATAAGTCAGATCCTTTTGGAGATCAAGAGTTTGGTGATCAACACCACGGACAGGATCTTTGAAACAACGCTTGAGTTGAGACACATGAAATACGTCATGCACCTCAGGGAATTTTGCAGGCGGCTCCAATTGATATGCGAGTTTACCTTGCTTGGACAGAACACGAAAAGGACCAACATAGCGAGGAGCTAGTTTGCCTTTGATACCGAAGCGATGGACACCCTTTAAAGGAGTGACGCGGAGATAAGCTTGATAACCAACTTCATATTCAACATGTTGATGGTGACGATCATGATAGCTTTTCTGGAGAGACTGAGCAGTTTTCAAACGATCTCGAATGATATGGACTTGATCTTCTTCTTCCTGGATCATATCTGGACCAAAGAACTTTCTTTCGCCGGTTTCTGACCAGTTCAAAGGAGTACGACAGGTTCTTCCATATAAAAATTGGAATGGTGCCATACCAATACTGGACTGAAAACTGTTGTTGTAGGAGAATTCAGCAAAAGGAAGGCATTTCTCCCAGTTCTTGCCAAAACATATGACACATGCTCTAAGCATGTCTTCAAGGATTTGATTCACTCTTTCGGTCTGGCCTGAAGGACAAACGAGTTCCCTAGCTTGTTGGAAACTTGCCCAGAACCTTGAGGTGAACAAACTCCCTCAATCAGAGACGATTTTCTTTGGTACCCCATGAAGGAAAACTATTCGAGAGATATACAGATCAGCCAATTGATTAGCAGTAATGCTCTCGCGAACAGGTAGGAGGTGAGCAACCTTGGACAGATAGTCAACGATTACCCAGATGGCATCATTTCCTTTCTGAGTCTTAGGAAGACCAGTAATGAAATCCATACCAACTTCATCCCATTTCCACTCAGGGGATTTATGTGGTTGCAGGAGACCAGCGGGTCTTTGGTGCTCAGCTTTGACATGACGGCAAACGTCACACTCAGCAACAAAACGAGCAATATCTTTCTTCATACCAGACCACCATAATCTTTGATGAAGATCCCGATACATCTTGGTACCTCCAGGGTGGATAGAAAGAAGTGATTCATGAGCTTCAGTAAGAATTATCTGCTTCAAGTCCTTTCCATTTGGTACTACCAAATGTGTACCGAAATATAATACACCTTCCTCATTAACAGAGAAACATTTAGCAACTCCGCTAGCAATGTTCTCTTTAATTGAGTCCATCTTAGGATCTTGCCTTTGAGTAGCTTTGATCTGATCTTCTAGAGAAGACTTCACTTCAAGAGTAGAAAGGAATCCACGAGGAACTACTTCAAGATTCAATCGAGCAAATTCCTCATGAAGAGAAGGTTGAGCTTGTTTGATCATCAGGGTGTTGCAATAAGACTTAGGGCTCAGCGCATCAGCAACGACATTGGCTTTGCCAGGTTGATATTTGAGACCCAAATCATAGTCCTTGATGAGTTCCAACCATCTTCTTTTCCTGAGATTCAGATCAGGTTGTGTGAAAAGATACTTCAGACTCTGATGATTCGAGTATAACTCGCAATGACTACCGAGAAGGTAATGTCGCCATTGCTTAAGAGCATGAACAACAGCTACAAGCTCAAGATCATGAGTTGGGTAGTTGTTCTCATGTGGTTTTAGCTGACGGGAGGCATAAGCCACCACATGCCCATCTTGCATTAACACACATACAAGACCTTGGTGGGAAGCATCGCAGAAGACAACAAAGTCTTTGCTAGTGTTTGGGAGGACCAACACCAGAGCAGTTGTTAACTTGGTTTTCAACATCTGGAAGCTTTCTTCAGCCTTATCAGACCATTCAAACTTTTTATCCTTCTTAAGAAGATCGGTCATTAGCTTTGCAATTCTGGAAAAGTTCTCGATGAATCGACGGTAATAACCAGCCATCCCGAGAAAACTTCGGACATCCTTTACGGATTTGGGAGACTCCTAGTCGAGAATAGTTTGGACCTTATCTAGGATAACTGTGTAACATCCCAAAAATCATGATTTCAAAGTTTGCATATCATTCATGCATCCATAATCATTTTAGGATCATTTCTTCAAAAATAGGAACTTTGTGATCTATTATTGTCACATCCCAAAATTCTCCTAATTTTTGGAATGTGAAATAAATAAATAAGTTTGATTGATTGTTTGACTATGGAAAATTCTCAAAGAGAAGAAACTTTTTGAATAGAAAATCCTCTCAACCATGAATTCAAAATCTTATATTCTTTTGTTAAGACCTAAGTAGCCATATAGGCAAAAGGGCATGGATTGATTATGGATTGTATAATTGGTGTGCAAGATTTCAAAATGAAAATCATGAAGCATTCATAAGCATTTCATCCATGCAAAGTTCTCACAAACTGAATCCAAATCCTGGTATCTAAAATCCTATAGTTGATTTGCCCAAATGTTCCTAAAGGAAATTAAATTGACTTTATAAAACCCACCATTGCTAAGACAGCGATTATTGTTAAATCATAGCCTAAAGAGATCCAATTAATACTACAAAATTTTAGAAACAAAATTGAGCTCATTTGGAGCTAGTATGAAAAAGTTATGGAAAAAATACAAACACATAAAGATATAAATAAAATGAGATATACAAGGATTTATAAACCCACTACTTCCAAACTAGTAAAAAGATTACAAATTTGATTCTATCATGACCTATTCGATTTTAGAAAAATTTAGAAACAAGAATCATGTCATTTGTAGTTCGTATGCAAAAAATATGAGGGAAACAAGTAAAAAAAAACGGGCCGGCCGAGCCAGCTGGCGGCCCAGCAAGGGACCGACCGGACCAGGCCACGCGCGCGCGTACGGGATCGATCGGGTTGCTCCAAAAACCGTGCGAAAATACGTTTTTCTAGACATATCTCTACTCAAACTCTTATAACTTTTTTATCTACAACTCTGAATCGACTTCCGTTTGTTTCTACTTGTTCCCTACTCCAAGGCCTATCTCTACACCATCCTAAATCTCCATATAAACTCGTGGAGCCACGGCTGTACGAGTTTCTATTCTCGAAATCCCGAATCTACATATTCCCGCTTTTTAACCCATCTAGACTTCGTCGTTTGCCTTCGGTCAAAAAACAAAAGTTGTAGGAATTGTCGAAATCTTTCAATCCCGACAAACCTCACCTCTTTTCATCCACCATAGCCGGAGAATTTCGTATCGCAATATTTCAGATCTTACGGTGTAAATCCAAGATCTACTCGCGCTCGTTTCTTAAAATCCAAATTCCTTTGGTGAGAAGGTAGGAATAATGATTCCCCATAACTTTCATGTTTTGAGTTTTTCAGTTTGACCTACGGATTTGTCTCTCTAACACAGATCTATTTCTTGTCTATTCTGAGCCAAAATCGGGTCAATCTCTTCTTCTAGCCACCGGATCCTATCTAGACGGTCGAGATCCAATCAAACCGGTGCGTGCCATGTCGTCATTCCGGTCATCTTTCTCATCAACGCCACGTCAACGTAAGGTCAACATCTAGTCCCAGTCAGCATGCAAAGTCAACATGTCCAGTCAGCGGAATATTCCCTGGAATATTCCGTTCGAATTTAAAATTGCACATTATAGATCTAACTTATAAAATTCATTAGAAATTCATAACACATCCAAAAATTGCGTATAATATCTCAAATTGAAGATAATTTCACGTAGAATCATCTTATCAGAATAGATCCAACTTTTACTGTACGTGGTTACTGCAGTATTTTAATTAGTTTTAATGGTCTTTTAGATTAATAAATTCATAAGAAATTATCTGTAACTCCGAAAAATATGAATAATATATCAAATTGAAGCTACTGTAATGTACTTTAATAATATCTGGTTGGATCTATCCTTTGCGGAATATTTATCCCGTAGAAATTTAATTAGTTTTAATGGCTTTAGAAATCATTAAATTCATAGAAAATTATTTGCATATCACAAAATATAAATATTATACCGATAGAAAGCTGGTTCCATGTAGATCATCAATCTGCAAATGGTTCAGTAAAATACTATAAGGTTTCGCAGCAATTAAATAAATGGTTTAATGGCTTATTTAGAGTAATAAATTCATAAGAAAATAAATACTATTCAGAAAATTACAAATAATATGTCCCTGAAATCACAATTCCGTGGAGATTACAGATATATTTTTAGATTGATTTTTAGGCAAAAGAAACTATATGAATCATTTAAAACCCATTAAACACTATTTAAATCATACAAAAAGATCTATAACTCCGATTAGGGTGAATCCAACGCCTACTGGTTCGTATTAACGTCCTCTATCCAGTAAACCCAGGAAACAAATTTAATTCTACAGTTAGAACAGGCGTTACAACAGAACTATCAAAACCCTTATATTGGCAAGTAATTATTAATAACAAGTACCCTATTGCATTAAATGAACTCATACATGAATCATATGATGTATTAATATTCATAAAACTAATTATACCCATTGTGTAATGTTAAATCATCATGCATGTTTTCGATCATCCTTGTTGTGTTTGCTATGTTTGCAATTGTTTTGATTGGAACTACCTTGTCCTCGTATTAGATTGTTCGGAGAGTGCGATTCTGCGGAGAAATACAATCAACACCCATATTATCAACATAAGGCAAGTTACACCACTTGATCATAATTTTGTCCCAGTTTTGATTCTATGCATGTGATCTTCAAAATTCTGTAGTATGCATGTGTAGGATGTTCTAGTAGAATTTTTCCTTAGTATTATTTTGCAAGTGCGATGATTTTGTAGTATGCCATGAGTATCTCTATACTTAGGATTTTCCCTACTAATAGGTTACCCCTGTTTTTGCTAAGTATTGCTTGCTATGCTATATATACAAAGTACCGTTGGAGGGTTCGAAAGACAAAGAATTTTCTAAGTATAAAGGTTCTCTAAAGCAAACTTTTCTTCTCAAATCCACTTCAAAATAAAACTAAGTTTTCTTCTGGGCGGAATGGTTGTCGGGTCAACGAGTGAGATTTTGGTGGAGGATGGCCGCCCAGGAATCAAAGAAGTCTGCCATGTTTCAGAATTCAGAAGCTTCTAGTGCACCCACAATACATTATGGGCTCTGTCTTGGCCTAGTACTTAGTGGGAAACCTCACCTGGGTACCAACATTTGGAGGTTCTTTGGCACGGTTGGATCCAGAAGGTAGAGGGGTTGCTAAGGGAAAGCCTCGCCATGGTCTTGTCTGTAAAAGGACTTGATCGTGGATTGTGGGTAAAGTGCACAAACTCTCGAGAGTATTGCAATCTGATCGATCAGCCGTGTTCACGATAACAGAACAACAATGAGCGTCTAAAAGGATGGAGCCTCTGAAGGATCTTCCTCTCTCTTTTCTAAAACAAAGTTTTGAAACCCCATGGCGTGCGTAATATCGCTAATGGGTGGGAATTTGGGAACTTGGTGTGTAATATCCAAGTGACGCTTGGTGCGTAATATCCAAGTGTTTGGTTGTTTGGACACTTGGTGAGTAATATCCTCGTGTGCCATTCGACCCTATTTTATCTAAGCAAATGTTTACAAAGTAGGGTAAAACTCTCCCTCTCTTTTCTCCATACTTAGAGAAAATTAGCTTTATGCAAATGAACTCCAAAGCCTAAACTAGCCTTGCATGTAGAGTTAGTCTTTCCTTCCTTGGTGTAATTTGCCAATACATTCAAAGTATTGACCCAACTTGTTGGCTGCACGTTTCATGTGCAGAATTTCGGAGATCTTTGAAAGGTGCGCTAGGATCGCGGGTCTTCACTCAACCGGCCTGTGGCATTGATGGGACTCCAAGTTGTATTTATATCGCTTCTGTTGTAATAATGTAAACTCTAGATTATTCGATTCATGTAATAAAGACTTGTGTTTTACATGATATTTCATCGACTGTGAGTGCTAGCTATTGATCCAGGGACTAGCATGTTATTCACAGGGACTTAGGATCTTACTTGATCCGAGGTCACTACAATTATTTTATGTAAGCAAGACAATGGCCATATTGCTACCTTCTAATAAGAAAAATACTTGCTTTAATCAGTAAAGATTTGAACATGAAGCTGAGTGATGTCTCTAAGGCTTGGTCAAAGTTTTCAAAAACAAATTATGAAATAAAAACCATTCATATGCTATTTATAATCATTTAATTAAGGCATAGTTTTAAACTTCATTTTCAAACCCAAATTGAATTTGAGTTTGAATAGATGTTTTACACTCCCCAGGATACAAGAAACACAATACAAAAATTTGGAGAAAATTTCAATTGAAACAGAATTGAAATGGGCATTTAAATTCAAACCAGAAAATCAAATTAGAAAAAGAAAAAGAGAAAGAGAAAAAAAATAAAACCAACTGGCTAACTAACCCAACCCAGCCCAGCTAGCCCATCTAGCCCAACAACCCACCTCCCTTGTTCACCCATAGAAAATGATTCACACCGCGGTACTAACCCGCACCGTCACTGACGATTGGACCCCACCCCGTATCACTCTCTCTCGCTAAGCGCCAGGTCCCACCCGCCAGTCATCGTCTCAACCCCACGACCCCTTCTTCCCCAAATCACGCCGGCTGTTTCCGGTCAATTAAACCGCTTGAATTCGTATCAATGCGCCAGTAATTCCTCCCTCTGATCTTGCGTACTTAATCGCCCACGTCTTCCCTTCCTTTTCCCAGTCGCCAACCCCTCTCTGCCCCTAGGCTGCTCGGAATTTGCTCGGGACCTCCCTCTCCTCCGATGAGCTCCAGCTCAAATTCCGGCCAAACACCGTCGCCCCTTGACTTCCAGACACCACGAGCTTGTTCCCCAGCATCCTCTACACCTGCCAATGCCTCGCACTCGCCCCGCGCGCTCCCCTTCATCGGCAACCTCAACGACAACAAGCGCCGCCATCTATCTCCACTCCGGCGACACCCTCTGGTAGTTCCTGACCGCCCCTTCTCTCTATTGGATACTCGCATGTTCACCTGACTTGTGCGCATATAACGTAACCCCTCGTTTGTCTTAGCGGGCACCACAGCCTCGCCCCCGATGACGCCAGAGCTTGCCCGACGCCAAGAACATCTCCGGCGAGAGATTGACGACGACTCTGTGCGCCCCTCGACGAACGGCTGCTACCTTGAGCATCTACTCGCCGCAGCGATCTCGGTGAGCCACTCCATGTCCTCTCTCACTTCCTGTATTATCCGGAACACTATCACCTGAACGCTCCGACGCCACTCGCCGCCAGCGCCGCCCATCCTTAGTCACTCGCACCGCAGCCGTTGGATCTGGATCGCATGGTTAGGATAGAATCACTTAAGCGAAGGGGTACGCTAGATCAGAACCGCACGATCCCCTTTTAATCCAACACACCACATTAGTCAATCCGCGCGAACCGGTACCGTCCAATCAGGAGCTGCCGCGTGGCTAGGGTTTAGTTTTAAAATCTGAATTTAGATCTATTAGATGTTCAAACTTGCAAAATTCATAACTTTTGATCCACACGTCAAATTTTGCAAATTTTATATCAATGGAATCAGCATAAAGATTACTTTCCAACCATGCACTTTGTTTAATAAATTTCTTCTGTAAAATTTGTTATTTTTGTAGAGACATTTGTAGGCCTATTTTGATTATAAAAATTATTTGAAAAATGCTTTAAGGATCAAATTAAGTTTAATTAGTGTATAAATGTTTAGTTTAGTGTTCAGTATTGTTTTAATTGTCTTGTTTAAATTGGAAAAATCATCACATGGCATTTGCATGCATTCATGTATTTTTGCTTGTTTATTTTGATATGTGAATTTGGTGCTATCATTTTATGTATAGATTTTGGTGCTAGTGGTGATTGTGATTGTGAGGATTGTTTCTACTCCCCCAACTACCAAGGCAAGTGGTGCTTCATACTTTTGTCCCAATATTTTGACTATGCATTAGAAATATTTTGTATAGAGTTTGCATGAATATTTTTGCTAAGTATCTATATGCTATTCTTGGGAAATCCTAGTAGTTGTAGAATTGTTAGAATTTTCACTAAGTTATGATACTTGCTATTGCCATGCTTAGCCTAGCTAGTAGAAACCAAGGGTGGAATATATACTTGCTATGGAAAAATATTGCTAAGTCTTTGACTTATGTTTTTGCTTAATAAAACAACTAAGTGAATAAAACACCTGGGCGGATTGGTAATTGCTTGGTGGTTTTTGGTTGAGTGGTTACCAGGGCCTATTTTCTAATGGTCTACCCTGTGTATCTCACTTGTGGAATGCCACCTAGGAACAAAGGGATTTGAGATGCCAAATGTTAAGAAGCTTCTAGTGCAGCCACATGGTATTATGGGCTCTGCCTGGATCATATAGGTTGCAATAACTTAGCCAAATGGACAGTTGGTGGTAGGGGATTGATAGGTTTGGAGTGTGTCCATTTTGTTTTAAGGGAAGGCTTCTAAAAGGTCCTGTCTTGGTGAAAATCAAGTCTTGTGGGGAAAGTGCACCACCTCTGCAGAAGGAAGAAACTAAGTACTTAGCCGTGTCCCCGGTAATGGAGAAATTGAGCATCAAGACATGGAAGCTATCAAGAATCTCCTCATCCCAATTTTCTAAGTTAAAACTTGTGGTTGAACAAGGGTGAAGGTTCACCAATTTCTATTGGTGGTTCCTTGGGAGTTTTTAACAAACAAAAACTTAGTGTTTTCAACTGATAGGTAAAACCTATTTTGAGCAAAGCAAGCCTAAGCTACACTTAGCCAAATTCATGTAGAAGTTAGACACTATTATTCTACTAAGGTATCACTTGCCAATACTATTCCAATGTATTGACCCACTGTGGCTGTAACTTATGATGTTGCAGGTTACTCTGATGATGATTAGGGGTTATGAGTCTACACTCAACATGCTTGCCTGTGGCACATGAAGATAAAGACTTTTATTTATATTGTTATGATAAACTCTTGTACTAGCCTATGGCTATGGAGTTGAAAAAGACTATGTTATCTCTGGAATGACGATGGAATAATGACCTTTGTTTCTGTGTACTTCATCTTAAACTGTGGATGCTAGCATTTGATCTAGGGACTAGCATTGCAATCACAGGGATCTTTACCTTTATAAAGGTGGGATCTTACAGATGGTATTAGAGCACTGTGTTGCCTGTAGGAATATGACCCTAGGATTGGACTAGAAACCACTAAGGAAAAAATTTCAACACTTTGAAAATTTTCCACACTTGTCTTTTTCTTCTCGTAAAGTTTTCTAATCTTCTTTCTCATCTCTATTTGTAGAT
Source organism: Avena sativa (assembly GCA_916181665.1). Lineage (NCBI taxonomy): Eukaryota > Viridiplantae > Streptophyta > Magnoliopsida > Poales > Poaceae > Avena > Avena sativa. Next base: position 140,564,922 of record OV702285.1, on the reverse strand, counting down.
GAACTCCATCAACGAAGCCGTAAGGAAGGGACCACTCATGACCATGACTTTGGAGTGTGAGACTGAATTTCCCAAGGCCCTCAAGAACCTTACGGTTACCATGGGAATACATGGTGCAGCTGTGTACAAAGGATTCCCTGTGATGGATGAAGGAGAAGAGTATTGGTGGGTGCAACTTCACTTGTACAAAAACAAGGAAGACAACCACAAGGAGTCAGGATTCTGCATGGTCACCAACTCAGAAATGCACACAACATTCTTTGACTCTGCAAGAAATGCAGCTTGGAATGCTATCAAGGAGCTTGGTGATAGACTCAAGTGCAGAATGCTCAACACCCAAAATTACCTTAGAGAAGAAAAGAATCATACCCAAGAATTAGAGACTACCAACCAACAGCTAAGGGGAGACATCATAGACTTAATATGGGAGTCTTCTGAACAAGATAGACAGATGGCTACTAAGGATACCCTGATAGCTATTTTTTCTAGTGAGTGAGAGTTGTAACGTACTTCATTAGTTGGACCACCACACTTATTGTTTTTACTTCCAAATATTTTTTAAGTTATGTTGAACCTTTGATGCTTGTAATGAATTTGTGTATGCCTTGACTTGTGTGTTTGTTGCAAAAGATATGTTTGTGATATTTTGTCTTGTGATTTTCTCTATTTGATGTTGATTCTAACTTTTCTCTATCTTATAAAAATAGATGCCTAATGTTACTATCAACACGGCCGAGGAGTTCAAGGGAACTCGTTTTGGTACTCGTCTCGTTGAGCTCACTAGTGTGCTCAACCTTCCACTTCCTAGCATCATGACACTTCGACTCACCAAGTTTGAGAGGAAGGACCTTTGGGGCTTCAGAGTCACTCAGTCAGGACGCCAGACAGAGCCAACCACGGAGACCATCACTTTCAAGCTGATGCATGATGACACTGAGAAAGGCCTGGATGTGGTCATGCAAGAGTTACTTGGGCGCCTGGTAGGGAGACACTCCACCGAGTTTCACCCCTTCGGGAGACGCAACAAGGAGGGTGAGGCCATAGAGTACGTGGATGCTGCTAGAGAGACGATGGAGCCGATTCGTCTGTACCTTCAGGACCTATAGGGTCTTATTAGGCACCTAGATACTGATAGGACCAACGTCATGCTTAGCAATGACGAGCTCCAGGTTCAGCTTCGTGTAAAGGAGAAGCTCTTCGCGGAGCAAGACAGGATAGTCAAGGAAATGGAGGCCAAGTTTGAGAGCCAGGACAGGAAGTTCAAGATCCAAGAGAAAAGAGTCCAAGACAGGAACAAGAAGATACGAGAGACGAAGGAAGAGCTAGAGGCCAAGGACTTCAAGCTTGAGCATCAGCAGGGAGTGATTGTGTAAGGGTCCCAACCTTTAAATAAGGTAGAGTCCCCTGTGTTTACAATGCTAGTCCCTGGATCAATAGCTAGCATCCACAGTTAAGATGTAATATCAAGAAACAAAGGTCATAATATAACTTTATAACCAGGAATAACATAATTTTATTACATCTTACATAGCTCATTTGGCTATTACATTACATTGCAGCGGAATAACTATAAGCATGGGGTCCTTCATCTTCAAAGTGCCACAGGCAAACATGTTGGTTGTAGACTTTGTAATCCTAATCATTCAATCTTCACTAAAATCAATCAAACCTGCAACATTACAAGTTACAACCACAAGGGTCAATACATTTGAATTGTATTGGCAAGTTTCACTACTATGTAGAATATAAGTGGATCGTATCATTACATGCATATTTGGCTAAGTAGGGTTTTAGGCTCATTTGCAGAAAGCAATAGTTTATCCTATCTTTTCAAAATGGTTTTGATCTTTTGTCAAATCTATTTGTCAAAATCCCTTGAACTCCTTGGTAAATTCCCAAGTGTTCAAGTCCTTGTCAAAAATCTCTTGAGCTCCTTGGTACCCCCAAGTGCATCAAGTTTTATCAAAATCTCTTGAGCTCCTTGGTACCCCCAAGTGCATCAAGTCTTTTGTTGTTACTTAAAAGTTTTTCTTTTAGAAATTTGAATGTCGAGATTTCCCATAGCTTCAAGATTTAGTTGCTCAGTATTGTCCATAACCGGGGACACGTCTAAGTACTTAGATTTTATTTTCTTCTGCAGAAGTTGTACACTTTACCCACATGTCACAATCTCATCTTGTTGCCACCAGTGGCCGCTGGATTGGTACTCACCAAGATGGAGTACTGGCAGATTGAGAATGTGACGAAGTCTTTCCAGAGGGTCCTCCCATACACCATTGCTAGCTTGTCTTCAGTACCCATGTAGGATTCCAGGTCCCTCATTTTCAGTAACCTGAAGACAATGCATGGTTCTTCCCAATGTAGTTGACTAAGCCAGAGCCATAAGTAGCATGTGGTTGTACACGAAAGCCACAAGTGGAGAAACATGTTCAATCTCTAAGTTTCCTGGGTGGTTTTCTTTTGGAGCACAACACAAAGAAATTGCCATAGACATGGTTCCTTTTGTTGCCACCTTCTCCAAAACTCAAAGTATCCTTGTCCACCCAGGTGGTTCATTGAGTCCTTGTTTTATTATGTAAAAACACAAGTCCTTTTCTCAACTTCATAAACCTCAACATGTATCTCTTTTCAAAATATAGCATGGCTAAGCATGTAACAACTACATTGTTTTCACTAAGGAATATATATAAGGGTATCCTATTAGGATTTAGCATAGCATAAGTATAGAAATTCTTTTCATGCATGTTTCAAAATCCACTAAGTATAATGAAAATAGTAGGACTTTTGATGATAGTGTAACTTGCCTTTTTGGTCGGGAATGTTGGTTCACTTCTTGATCTTGCTAGTTTCACACTTTTCTAACTTCACTACAATCAATCAAGCAAACACAATATCAACTAGCATTCCAACCAATATTCAAACAATCAAACACACACATAAAATAATAGGAACTAAGTCATGCATGCAAGCATGCAAAAGATAGTTTTATTTGCAAAGGTGGTCTCCACTAGGCTTCTAAACTTTGTAAGGTTCAAAGTGGTCATTTTCTAAAGTGGCAAAGTCATTTTCAAAAGGGTTTTATTCATAAACCATTTTTAAATCCATTCATCATTTTATGTGGTGGAAAATGTTTTTATCAAATCAAAAACTTTATGTCTTTCACCAAATAAGTTGCTAATTCTCAAAACTTGGTGTTTAGGGTTAGTAGGTTTGATTCAAATCATTTTCCCAAAGTTTTTACTCCAAAAACATTTTCATCACAAAACCATTATTTTTATTTGGCTAGAAATGGGCTAAATTAATTAATCCATCCTAAACTTCACCAAATCCATTTTCAAAACCATGGGTTGGTTCCTAGGGTCAGTAAGTTCACCACAAACCAATTTGCAAAGATTTTATCCTTGAAAACATTTTGGAATAATTTTTCTAATCTAAACAAGCATACAAATGTTTCTGCAAAACCGAACAATCTACCAGAGGCTTTTTACTAAACAAATTGCATGGTTGGCTAGGGCTTGTTCCACTGATTCTATTGATATCAAGTTTGTAATTTTTGGACGTGTGGATCAAAAGTTACAAGGGTTTCAAATATGCAAACAAATCTGGTTTCAATTCTGTTTTTAAATCGAATCTGGCCACGCGTCGCGTTTCTACTGGTCGATACCGGTTCGGGTGGATCGGCCTCTGCGGGGCGTTGGATCTAAACAGATCGCACGGCGCAGGATGCTACTTACCGCTTCGCCTAGTTTCTATCGTGTGCGTCCGATCTAGATCCTACGGACACCACTACTTGGTCAACAACGGGCGGCGCTGTGCGGCGGCTGGCGGCGGCGCACGCTCAGATGGTGGGCTAGCGGCGGTTCTAGGAAGCAAAGAAGACAGGGGAGGGTCTCACCGTGTATGCGTGGTCGTGGTGGTGCTCAAGGTGCTCTCGAGGTAGCAAGGGGCGCACGGGGACGGGAGTAATCGCTTGCCGGAGTCGTCGTCGGCGTCAGATGGTCCTGTTCGTGGTCGGGGTCGATGCTACAGATCACAAGGGGGCAAATAGAGAGCATGGTTAGATGCGCATGGTCGAGGCGATGACGCGTGCGTGATCGAGAAGGCGCGGGGTGGTCTGTTCTTACCAGGGAACTTCGCCGGAGAAGAAAGTAGACGCGGCGGCGCTCGGAAGTTGTCGAAGCCGATGCTCTGGGGCGCCCGCTGGTGAATGGGAGGTACAGGAAGATGCGCCAGAGGCTGGGGAGTAATCTCGTGTGGTTGGGAGGGTGAGGGGCGGCAGTGGTTCGCCGGAATTAGGTGGGGACGGTGGTCGGAGCAGTGGCGGTGTTGCTTCGATTCAGGGCAGCCTGGTGGCGTTCAGGGCGTGGAGTCTGAGGGGAATGGGAGGTAAGAGGGAGGCGTTTAAAACAGCATGGTCACGGCGAGGGATTAATGCGACATTGAAGCGAATTCAACTGCGACATTACTGGCAGGAAACGGCCGCGGTGTCTGGGGAAGAACAGGTCGCGGGTGGGGAAGATGACCGTGTGGCTGTGGGGTCCACGGGCAGTGAGAGAGAGGGAAAGGAAAAGGGGTCCACCAGTCAGTCGCAGAGTGGGTGAGTTGCGGAGTAAGAAAACGTTTCGCGAGAGTGAGTGGGGTGGGCTTGCTGTTGGGCTTGTTGGGCTGGCCGGCTGGGCTGCTGCCTGTTTCTATTTTTTTCTTCCTGAATGCTTTTTTCTTTTTCCAATTCTATTTTCTGTTTTGAAATTCAAACAACAAATCAACATTCAAACCAATTCAAACATTCATCACACTTTACAATTGAATTTGGTTCTGTTTAACAACATAAACCAAAGTCCTAAAACAAAAATAATATTTTTATTTTTGGGTCCATTATTAATTAAATAAATAGACCTTTGTTATTAAATCAAATAGATTTTGATTATTCAAAACTCCATTTTGAAATCTAAAATAATATCAAAACCAATTCAGTAGGTTTTATTTGAAAATAAAGAACACTTGAAAAACTTGTTTAAAATAAATAAATAGGTTTGATGTTTTAATTAAAACAGTAAAACCTTTATTTTTAATAAACTTGGATATTAAATCCTTATCATTTTATTTTAAAATAAACCTTTACTATTTTTGTCAAATAGAAATATTTTATTTCAAAGGCTTGGCCAAGTTTTAATTTGGTTTATAAAATATTCCTTATTTAAAATTCTTTTCATTTGAAAACTAAATCTTTTTATTTAAAAGATCCAAAATGGTAATTACAAATATTTTTATTTCCTTTATTAAATGTTTATCTTTTTAAATCCCTTTAGGATTTATCTTGATCAAAATAGGTTTGAAAGTTTCCAATTGGATTCAAAAAGTTTCTTCTCACCCTGAAAATCAATCAATGTTTTATTTTATTCATTTATTTTTCACATTACAAGATTTGGAAAATCTTGGGATGTGACAGATTGAGAGGCTTCGCTCACAGAAGAGGGCTCTTAGGGCCAAGATAGAGGCCTTGACTACTAGTGTTGATGAGTATAAGACCGCCATGGAGAGTGCAGGTCTTACACTTGTTGACGAGGAGATTGATGCAGAGGAGTAGTGTAGACTACTCGTTTATCTTTCATCTACCCTACTTGTTTATTGAGTCGCAATGACCATCCAACATGTGGGTGGCTTGCTATGGTGTGTTTGCATTTCCAAACTTGTTGTTTATGTCGTTCAAACTCTATGTTATTTTGATGCTTGGTTATTATGATTGTCTATGTGATGTATTGTGCATGTTAAGCATCTATGGGCATCTCATTCTTATCCTTATGAAAACCATAGATGCCTCCTCGATGTGCCAACCCCAACCCAAACAACAACAATGTCACTCCCGAGATGCAGTAGTTGATGACAACACAGACACAACTGATGCAGATGATGAACACTTTCATGCAGAACCAGAATCAGAATAACAACAACAACAATAACAATAATAACAACAAAAACAACCAGAATAATCCGCCAGGATTTGACATGCTCACCAGATTTCTTAGACTGAGGCCTGCAAAGTTCTCAGGAACCACTGATCCAATGGTGGCCAATGATTGGCTACGTTCGGTGAATAAGGATTTGGTAACTGTCGGCTGCACCGACGAGGAGAAGGTCAGGTTTGCAGCACATCTGTTGGAAGGACCAACAACAACTTGGTGGGATAACTTTCAGATCACCACTCCCATTGAGGATGTGACTTGGGCTATCTTTGAGGATGGATTCCATACAGCTCACATCTCATCCGGGGTGATGAATTTGAAGAAGAAGGACTTCCACAATTAGAAGCAGCGTCACTACAGTGTGGCTGAATATATTGAGGAGTTCAACAATCTGGCGTGTTATGCACCGGATGAAGTTGATACTAATGCCAAGAGGAAGGAGAAATTCCTCGAAGGACTGAATGATGAATTGAATCTGCAGCTATTCGTTGCCTATGTCCCAACCTACCAATCACTTTGTGACAAGGCTACCATCTTGGAGAACAAGATAAAACAGGTTGAAAGCAGAAAGAGGAAGCACAGCTTTGATAAGCACAGCTCGGGATCGTCTCACAAGCGTTCCCATCATGATGATAGTGGGAGTTCTGGATCCCACAAACATGGAAAGTACAACAACCACCACATCCACAACCGCCATCATGACAACAAGCTATAGGGGTTCGTAGCATGGAAAACAAAAATTTTCTACCGCATGCACACAAACAAGCCAAGATCTATCTACTAGATTGTAGCAACGAGTCGATAGAAGAACTCACCCTCGAAGATTCCAAAGCGGTTAACGAGAGAAGATTCTCGTGAGTGATGTAGTCGTACTCTTGCCAATCTCAAGATCGCGTAGACGATCCTTCCGGTGCTGCGTTCCGGTAGCACTTCCGCAGTCGGTCACACGTTCGGTACTCGATGAAGATCTTCCTCTCCCTTGTTCCAGCAGGAAGCGGAGATTGTAGCGCTCTCCTCGTGATTCCGGCAGCACGACGGCGTGGTGTCGGAAGTAGAGGGAAGATCTCGCAGGGCTTCGCCTAAGCCGGAGCGAGTATGGTGGAGTAAGAGAGGGCCTTGGTGATCTACGGTTTAGAGGCACCAAGGGGGGTGGTGTGGCCGGCGGCTAGGGCTTGGGTAAGCCCCAAGTTGGCGACTTGGAGGAGGCCCTAGGCGGCAGCACTTGGAGGTGGTGGCGCCAAGGAGCAAGGGTTTTGGGTGTGAGGGTAGGGGGCGCCCTACCCCTCCTTATATAGGTGGGAGGGAGGCAGTTGGGAGGAGGGAGTCCTCCTCCAACTCCTCCTCCTTGGCCGGCGGGTGGAGAGAGTGGGACTCCTACCCTAGGTAGGTTTCCTACTCTCCCTCCACCAAGCAAACTTCGGATTTGACTTTTCAAATTGGCGTTTGACTTTCAATTTGATTTCTCTCTTCATATTGCCCAGCCAAGTGACCTAGTACATGATGCAACCATTCCACATTGTCATGACACATCCATGTACCCTTCCCCTCCGGAGTGCCGGACCTTCTAGACCCTTCTAGAACATTCCTGGTGAAAACGCCGGAATCATTTCCGAACTCCGAAACATGACTTTCCTTATATGAATCTTATTCTCCGGACCATTCCGGATCTCCTCGTGATATCCCAGATCCCATACGAGACTCCGAACAACATTCGGTCTCTTACTCATCATTCCATAACTACTCAACAACATCGAATCCTTAAGTGTGTCTTCCTACGGTTCGTGAATTATGCAGACATGATCGAGACACTTCTCCAATCAATAACCAATAGAGGAATCTAGAAATTCATATGGCTCCCACATATTTCAACGATTACTTTGCGATCGAATGAACCACTTACATACGATACCAATTTCCCTTTGTCTCACGATAGTTTACTTATCCGAGGTTTTGATCGTCGGTATCTCTGCATACCTAGTTCAACCTCGTTACCGATAAGTACTCTTTTCTTGTTCCTGTGATATGTGATCCCTTATGAGACAGTCACATGCTTGCAAGCCAATTGGATGACATTCCACCGAGAGGGCCCAGAGTATATCTATCCGTCATATGGATGGACAAATCCCACTCTTGATCCATGTGCCTCAACCCATACTTTCCGAACACTCAATGCTACCTTTATAGCCACCCAGTTACGGTGTGGTGTTTGATGTCATCAAAGAATCCTTCCGGTGATGGTGATTAGCATGATCTCATGGTCGAAGGAATTAGGTTACTATGTATCAGTAAGCTTATAGCAAATGAACTATTAAAATGACTTGATCTTTATGCTACGCTTATCTATAGGAGTATGTCCATCACACCATTCTGCTAATGACATGATCTTGTTGTTAACAACATCTCAATGTTCATAATCGGTAAACCACGATCATCTATTAACCAACAAGCTAGTATTATAAAGAGACTTTACTAGGGACTCTAATTTAGTTTACAAATCACACAAGTATTAATGTTTCCGGTTAATACTATTATAGCATGAATGTAAACATTTATCATAAACACAAATATATAATAATAACCACTTTTATTATTGCCTCTAGGGCATATGTCCAACACAAGCATCACCGCAGTCATGATAATGACAAGTACAAGAACCACAAGAGTGGACACAAGAGTCACCATAGTGGTGGTGGAAGTGGAAATGGTAGTCAGCCTGCAAAAGAGAGATATTAGTCAGGTTGAATGCTTCAAGTGTAAGAAGATGGGGCATTATGCAAATGAGTGTCCGGAAAAGAGAGTTGAAGTAACCACCAAGCCCAACCCTTTCCAGAAGGGACAAGTAAACCACATCAATGTGGAAGAGATTTATGAGGAATCTGATGCTGTGGCTGGTAAGTTCAAACTCAATTCTATTCCAGCACTTGTTCTTTTTGATACTGGTGCATCACATTCATTCATATCAAAAGCATTTGTTGATAGAAATGGGTTTCCAACTGAAAACATTGGGTGTCCAATAAAAGTAAGTTCTCCCGGCGGAGATATGATAGTAAGCATTGGAAGTCGTGATCAAGTGATAGAATTTGGAAAGCATAAGTTTCCAGTTAGTCTGATAATGTTAGATTCCCAAGGACTAGATGTAATTTTGGGAATGGACTGTATGACCAAGTATGAAGGGGTTCTAGATTGTGCCAATCGTACTGTCGCACTCACAACCCCGAATAAGAAACGAATTAGATTCAAGTCTAACTTTGAATCAAAAGGGAGTAAGCTAAATTCTCTTAATGGGGTTAGCATAGAAAGTGTGCCAATTGTGAGAGAATATCCAGATGTGTTTCCGGAGGAATTGCCGGGAATGCCACCAGATAGAGATGTGGAGTTTCTGATTGACTTGCTGCCAGGATCAGGACCAATAGCAAAGAGACCTTACAAGATGTCAGTTGATGAGTTGAAGGAGCTCAAGAAGCAACTTGGAGAGGAGTTGCAGAAAGGATTTATTCAACCAAGTTCTTCATCTTAGGGAGCACCAGTTTTGTTTGTGGAAAAGAAAGGTAGAAGTCAAAGATTATGCATAGATTATCGATCACTCAATGAGGTGACCATCAAGAACAAGTATCCTTTTCCCAGGATCAATGACTTGTTTGATCAGTTAGAAGGAGCCCATGTGTTCTCAAAGATTGATCTCCGGTCAGGCTATTTTCAGCTTAAGATAAGGGAACAAGACATACCTAAGACTACTTTCACCACTAGGTATGGATTGTATGAATACACCGTGATGCCGTTTGGTTTGACCAATGCACCAGCCTACTTCATGAATATGATGAACAAAGTGTTCATGGAGTTTCTTGACAAGTTTGTCGTCTTTTTCATTGATGACATTTTGATCTACTCCAAGATCAATGAAGAGCATGAAGGACATTTGCGTTTGATACTTGAGAAGCTTAGAGAGCATAAGCTGTATGCCAAATTCTGAATGAAGTTGGATTTCTAGGACACATTGTGTCAGGAGATGGTGTAGCAGTTGATCCCGCAAAAGTGTCAGCTGTAACTGAGTGGAAATCTCCTAAGTCACTGAAGGAAGTTCGTAGTTTCCTTGGCTTGGCAGGATACTATAGAAGATTCATTGAGAATTTCTCCAAGGTAGCCAAGCCAATGACGGAGTTACTCAAGAAAGACAAGAAATTTGATTGGACTGAAGGGTGTGAGCTCAGTTTCCAAGAGTTGAAGAAGAGACTAGTGACAGCACCAGTTTTATGTCTGCCAGATTTGGAGAAGGATTTCCAAGTTTATTGTGATGCATCTCATCAAGGATTAGGTGCAGTTCTGATGCAAGAAGGTAAAGTTGTGGCTTATGCCTCAAGACAACTCAAAACTCATGAAGTAAATTATCCTACTCATGATTTAGAGTTAGCCTCTGTTGTCCATGCACTCAAAACATGGAGACATTATGTTTTGGGAAAGCGATGTGAAGTGTTCACAGATCACAAAAGTTTGAAGTATATTTTCACTCAGAAAGAAATCAACATGAGACAAAGAAGATGGCTAGAACTCATCAAGGACTATGACTTGAGTTTGCAATACCACCCCGGTAAAGCAAATGTTGTAGCGGATGCATTAAGCCATAAGGTATATGTGAATGACCTTACTAAGGGAGAGTTACCTGATTATCCGTGTGCCCAATTTAAAGATCTCAGATTGGAGATTGTGCCCGAAGAACATCTCATGTCATTGGATGTTCAACCCACCTTGTTGGACAAAATCAAAGAAGCCCAAAAGACGGACAAGGAAATTGAAGAGATTAAGGAAAAGATTGGTAAAGGAAAAGCCAAAGGATTCCATGAAGACGAATATGATACTTTATGGTATGGAAAACGTATCTGCATTCCGCAAGATCCGGAGCTTCGGAAACTGATTTTACAAGAAGCACACAACATGCCATATTCCATTCATCCGGGTAACACCAAAATGTACATGGATGTGAAGGACAGATTTTGGTGGAATAATCTCAAGAAGGACATCGCCGAACATATTGCTTTGTGTGATGTATGTAGTAGAGTGAAAGCGAAACATCAGAAACCATCAGGATTGTTACAACCATTACCTATTTCTGATTGGAAGTGGGACAAGATTGGCATGGATTTCATCACCGGATTTCCAAGGACCATATAAGGATATGATTCTATTTGGGTAGTAGTGAATCGCCTAACTAAAGTGGCTCATTTTATACCCGTGAAGACAACCTATACAAGTGCTAAGTTGGCCAAGATCTATATGAATAGGATTGTGTGTCTGCATGGAGTACCCAAGAGATTGTGTCTGATAGAGGAACTCAATTCACTTCTCATTTTTGGAGGCAACTACATGAGTCATTGGGAACGAGATTGGAATTCAGTACTGCTTTTCATCCTCAGACTGATGGACAGACAAAAAGGACCAACCAGATTTTAGAGAATATGTTAAGGGCATGTGCCCTAGATTATGGTGCTAGTTGGGATGAAAGTCTGCCCTATGCAGAAGTCTCATACAACAACAGCTATCAAGCCAGTATTGAGATGGCACCGTTTGAGTTTCTCTATGGGAGAAAGTGTACTACACCATTACTATGGAATCGTGTTGGAGAAAGAAACTTGTTCGGGCCAGAGCTAATCAAGGAAGCTGAAGAGAAAGTCAAGTTAGTAAAGGGCAGATTGAAGATAGCACAGTCCCGACAGAAGAGCTACGCAGATCCTAAGCATGGAGAAGTCACCTATGAGGTGGGTGATAGAGCATATCTTAGAGTATCACCACTTCGTGGAGTGAAGAGATTTGGAGTCAAAGGAAAATTGGCTCCAAGATATGTTGGACCATTCAAGATTCTGAGCCGTAAAGGAGAAGTGGCATATGAGATTGAATTTCCTAAATCATTGTCTGCCATTCACAATATGTTTCATGTGAGTCAGCTAAAGAAATGCCATCCAGAGATGGAGGACACTTCTTTGAAGGATACTATACCTTTGAAGGAGGTCCAATTGGAAAGTGATCTCACTTATGAGGAAAAACCTATCAAGATTCTTGAGACTGCATAAAGAGTTACACAGACAAATACTATCAAATTCTGCAAAGTTCAGTGGAACCATCATTCCGAAGAAGAAGCAACATGGGAAAGAGAAGATGACGTTCGGAAAGACTACCCTCACCTATTTGCTAGCCAATCCGAATCTCGAGGGAGATATTCATCTTAAGGGGGTTAGATTTTTAACATCCCAAAAATCATGATTTCAAAGTTTGCATATCATTCATGCATTCATAATCATTTTAGGATCATTTCTTCAAAAACAGAAACTTTGTGATCTATTATGTAAGCAAGGCAATGGCCATATTGCTACCTTCTAATAATAAAAATACTTGCTTTAATCAGTAAAGATTTGAACATGAATCTGAGTGATGTCTCTAAGGCTTGGTCAAAGTTTTCAAAAACAAATTATGAAATAAAAACCATTCATATGCTATTTATAATCATTTAATTAAGGCATAGTTTTAAACTTCATTTTCAAACCCAAATTGAATTTGAGTTTGAATAGATGTTTTACACACCCCAGGATACAAGAAACACAATACGAAAATTTGGAAAAAATTTCAATTGAAACAGAATTGAAATGGGCATTTAAATTCAAACCAGAAAATCAAATCAGAAAAAGAAAAAGAGAGAAAAAAATAAAACCAACTGGCTAACTAACCCAACCCAGCCCAGCTAGCCCATCTAGCCCAACAGCCCACCTCCCTTGTTCACCCATAGAAAATGATTCACACCGCGGTACTAACCCGCGTCGTCGTTGACGATTGGACCCCACCCCGTATCACTCTCTCTCGCTAAGCGCCAGGTCCCACCCGCCAGTCATCGTCTCAACCCCACGACCCCTTCTTCCCCATATCACGCCGACTGTTTCCGGTCGATTAAACCGCTTGAATTTGTATCAATGCACCAGTAATTCCTCCCCCTGATCTTGCATACTTAATCGCCCACGTCTTCCCTTCCTTTTCCCCAGTCGCCAACCCCTCTCTGCCCCTAGGCTGCTCGGAATTTGCTCGGGACCTCCCTCTACTCCGATGAGCTCCAGCTCAAATTCCGGCCAAACACCGTCGCCCCTTGACTTCCAGACACCGCGAGCTTGTTCCCCAGCATCCTCTGCACCTGCCAATGCCTCGCACTCGCCTCGCGCGCTGCCCTTCGTCGGCAACCTCAACGACAACAAGCGCCGCCGTCTGTCTCCACTCCGGCGACACCCTCTAGTAGTTCCTGACCGCCCCTTCTCTCTATTGGATACTCGCATGTTCACCTGACTTGTGCGCATCTAACGGAACCCCTGGTTTGTCTTAGCGCGCACCACAGCCTCGCCCCCGATGACGCTAGAGCTTGCCCGACGCCAGGAACATCTCCGGCGAGAGATTGGCGACGACTCTGTGCGCCCCTCAACGAACGGCTGCTACCTTGAGCATCTACTCGCTGCAGCGATCTCGGTGAGCCACTCCATGTCCTCTCTCACTTCCTGAATTATCCGGAACACTATCACCTGAACGCGCCGCCGCCACTCGCCGCCAGCGTCGCCCATCCTTGGTCACTCGCACCGCAGCCGTTGGATCTGGATCGCATGGTTATGATAGAATCACTTAAGCGAAGGGGTACGCTAGATCAGAACCGCACGATCCCCTTTTAATCCAACGCACCACATTAGTCAATCCACGCGAACCGGTACCGTCCAATCAGGAGCTGTCGAGTGGCTAGGGTTTAGTTTTAAAATCTGAATTTAGATGTATTAGATGTTCAAACTTGCAAAATTCATAACTTTTGATCCACACGTCCAAATTTTGAAAATTTTATATCAATGGAATCAGCATAAAGAGTAATTTCCAACCATGCACTTTTTTTAATAAATTGCTTCTGTAAAATTTGTTATTTTTGAAGAGACATTTGTAGGTCTATTTTGAGTATAAAAAATATTTGAAAAATGCTTTAAGGATGAAATTTAATTTAATTAGTGTATAAATGTTTAGTTTAGTGTTCAGTATTGTTTTAATTGTCTTGTTTAAATTGGAAAAATCATCACATGGCATTTGCATGCATTCATGTATTTTTGCTTGTTTATTTTGATATGTGAATTTGGTGCTATCATTTTATGTATAGATTTTGGTGCTAGTGGTGATTGTGATTGTGAGGATTGTTGCTACTCCCCCAACTACCAAGGCAAGTGGTGCTTCATACTTTTGTCCCAATATTTTGACTATGCATTAGAAATATTTTGTATAGAGTTTGCATGAATATTTTTGCTAAGTATCTATATGCTATGCTTGGGAAATCCTAGTAGTTGTAGAATTATTAGAATTTTCACTAAGTTAAGATACTTGCTATTGCCATGCTTAGCCTAGCTAGTAGCAACCAAGGGTGTAATATATACTTGATATGGAAAAATATTGCTAAGTGTTTGACTTATGTTTTTGCTTAATAAAACAACTAAGTGAATAAAACACCTAGGTGGATTGGTAATTGCTTGGTGGTTTTTGGTTGAGTGGTTACCAGGGCCCATTTTCTAATGGTCTACCCTGTGTATCTCACTTGTGGAATGCCACCCAGGAACAAAGGGATTTGAGATGCCAAATGTTAAGAAGATTCTAGTGTAGCCACATGGCATTATGGGCTCTGCCTGGATCATATAGGTTGCAATAACTTAGCCAAATGGACAGTTGGTGGTAGGGGATTGATAGGTTTGGAGAGCGTCCATTTTGGTCTAAGGGAAGGCTTCTGAAAGGTCCTGTCTTGGTGAAAATCAAGTCTTGTGGGGAAAGTGCACCACCTCTGCAGAAGGAAGAAACTAAGTACTTAGCCGTGTCCCCGGTAATGGAAAAATTGAGCATCAAGACATGGAAGCTATCAAGAATCTCCTCATCCCAATTTTCTAAGTTAAAACTTATGGTTGAACAAGGCTGAAGGTTCACCAATTTCTATTGGTGGTTCCTTGGGAGTTTTTAACAAACAAAAACTTAGTGTTTTCAACTGATTGGTAAAACCTATTTTGAGCAAAGCAAGCCTAATCTACACTTAGCCAAATTCATGTAGAAGTTAGACACTATTATTATACTAAGGTATCACTTGCCAATACTATTCCAATGTATTGACCCACTGTGGCTGTAACTTATGATGTTGCAAGTTACTCTGATGATGATTAGGGGTTATGAGTCTACACTCAACATGCTTGCCTGTGGCACATGAAGATGAAGACTTTTATTTATATTGTTATGATAAACTCTTGTACTAGCCTATGGCTATGGAGTTGCAAAAGACTATGTTATCTCTGGAATGACGATGTAATAATGACCTATGTTTCTGTGTACTTCATCTTAAACTGTGGATGCTAGCATTTGATCCAGGGACTAGCATTGCAATCACAGGGATCTTTACCTTTATAAAGGTGGGATCTTACAAACTGCAACCCCTTGAGCGAAAACAACATGACCAAGGAATATGAGCTCTTGTAACTAAAACTCACATTTGGAGAACTTGGCATAGAGACGATGTTCTCGAAGTTTTGTCAACACCAAACGAAGATGTTCAGCGTGCTCTTCTTCAGTCTTGGAATAGACCAGAATATCATCGATGTAGACCACGACGAACTTGTCAAGGTACTCCATGAAGACCGAGTTCATAAGCCACATAAAAGTGGCTGGAGCATTGGTAAGACCAAATGACATGACTGTGTACTCGTAAAGACCATAACGAGTGCTGAAAGCAGTCTTTGGAATATCTTCCTTACAGATCTTTATCTAGTTATACCTTGACCTTAAATCCATTTTGGAAAATACAGTGGCACCACTTAACTAATCAAAGAGATTGTTAATCCTAGGGAGGGGATACTTATTCTTGATAGTCACAACATTGAGTGGGCGATAGTCCACAACCAAACGCGGTATATTGGTATCCCGCTTCTTGACAAAGATGGTACGACAGATAAGGCCTGATCCAGTACCAGCAGCAGGAAAATTTGATCCACCAGCATTGTTTGGAGTGGCATTCGGACGAGGAGCATATCCAGAAGTCCTTGGGGTGTAAGGAGCACGTGGCACGACGCTGTAAGGCACAAAGACTCGGCGCTTCTTATTGCTAGAACCGGCCTTGTTGTACCCCTCCTGAGGACGCTTACGGGTTTCTTCATACTCCACTTTTCCACTCTCGGCCTTCATAGCCGTGTTGACAAGACCTTGGAAGTTACCAAAGTCCATGAGGTGGATATCACGGCGAACCTCAGGATCAAGTACCTTGTGGAACATAGCTTGCTTCTTAACATCAGTGGAGACCTCTTCAGTAGCATAATAGGCAAGACAATTGAAGTTGTGCTAGTATTCACACACAGAACCAGTGCCCTGCTTCAGCTTCAGGAACTCCTCCCTCTTCTGATCCATCAAACCCTCTGGAATATGATAAGCTGGAAAGGCTTCAGTGAACTCTTGCCATGTAACAACATGTTGAGCTTCTTGCATAGCCAAGAAATTTTCCCACTAGGAGTTAGCTGCTCCCTCCATATGATAGGCAACAAAAGTCACCCAATCAGCTTGAGCAACATGACCAACCTGAAGTTTGCGCTCCATGGTGCGAAGCCAGTAGTCCGCATCAAGTGGCTCAGTGGAATAGCTGAAAACTAGCGGAGTGAGACGTGTGAGGTCCTTGATACCAACTTGATTGTTCTGGCGTTGAGCAGTGTTGCACTCAATCCTTTCAAGGAGCCTCATGTTGTCAGCACGGTTAGTTTCGTACATGGCCATGAGTTGAACCATGCACGGTGGTGGAGGAAGGTTGGAAGATTCACCCTCATTTGTAGCACCACGTGCATGAGCACGGGTTCGGGCACGAGAGGTGTCACCCATCCTGAAAGATCAAAAAGAAGGTTAGATAAGGGATCCAAAGGAACAAGACGGAAAGATGAACAACGAGTACTTGATATAAAGGTATGATCTTATCAAGCATGGTAGTATTAAAGCATACTATTGTATACACTAACCAGCTGACTTACAAACCATGTCAATGGAATGCTAAGATATTACACACCAAGCAAAACTGAGATATCTTGGAACTCTGAGAACAGCAACCAAGTATGGAGTACTTTAGAAAAACAACCCCAAAACCACGATCCTAGAAGTTTTGAGATATGAGAGACGGAATGAAAACCTTTTTTAACCAAATAGGGTAACAAAAACTCCAGCATCAGAAACACACCAGAGAAGGAGTAAAAAGAATCCTAGTCAGAGTTTCTGCAAATAATTTTTAACTTTCAAATAGTTTTGTCAACTTCTGGACTCAACATCGACCAATAAAAGGGTTTCCTATAGGCAGTCCTGCTCTGATACCAAAACCTGTAGCACCCCCCGGGGTTAGGGTTAAACTAACCTCAGAACACCATCTAAGATAAGTTCAACTCCAAACACGGAAGATCACAGTATGATTCGGTAACATTACAGAACACAAGGATTCAAAAGCATAAGTTTAAACTCTTAACAGTGTACGATATTAGAGTTATTACAAACCAGAGGTCATAGACCAAACATTACATCACACAGCGAAAGCAAATATGTTGTTCTACACAATAACTTAGCAAAAGGCCTAAGAGGCCATAAAAAAAGTGACGTCCATCCCATAGTCCTTAGGCTGCTACCTGGGACCCCAACTACTCGTCGATGTCAACGTAGTAGCCACCTTCAGTTGCAACTAGACCATCTGTAGAAAAACAACAATGCCGCAAGGCTGAGTACGAGAATGTACTCTGCAAGACTTAGATAACCTAGTGTCTACATGCTCTGGCTAGAAAGGCTTTCTCTGGATTTTCTTTTGCGTAAAGCAATCTTTATTTGTAAACAAGAGAGAGAAGAGGCTCGTCTACTCAGAATCTTTAAAAAGGGATAAGATAACGACTTCTTCATCTTGTTCATCACATTTTGATAACCACCAGCTTCATCAGAACCTCCTATCTAGGATCACCCCCTTGACCCAGAGGAATCATTCTTAAGCACACGTAGATCAACAAGTTTTACAATGTTAATGTTATCTATGATCTTAGAATCTGGTCACCAAGCGTTCATAACCGTGAATACGACTTTTCAAAAAGATTTAACCCTGCAGGGGTGTACAACTTTACCCACACGTACCAACTGACTTTTAATGCCAAATTATTAGCCCTCTTCCTTGGAAGGCCAACAGAGGGGCGTTGACCACGACCTTTACCTTGCTTTTGCCAAGACCATGAGTCATGCAATAAGTATGATTCCGCCGTAACGGGTCAAATCCCGAAGCCGGTACTTAAAGATGTGAGGCGAGGTTGGTTTACCAGGGGCGCTATCTACCCCAAGCAACCCGCTCCATGCTTCCCTACCTGTTATGATGCACCTCCATCACCTCCTCGTTCAAAAACGTTTTCAATGCGTATGCCAAATGGAAAGCCTGAACTATGTGACTCATGGAATCTACTAGGCAAGTTAGTCATTCGAGGGGTTCCCAAGCCCCGTGTGGTTATACGCTCGTCTCGGTTCCAAAGGCAAGAACTCAATTCCTAGTGGTGGCGAGCATGGGACTACAAAAACCACACCCAACGTGGCCTCCCATACAAGCCTTAGCATGTTTAGTTAACTCCTTCAATGATGTCACCATCTCCTAACTTTCGAGTTTCACCGGCATCTCTGATTCATCATCCGGACGGATCAGACGTTGTTACTGTGCATGGCTAAGCTGTCGGTCGAAAAAGCTCTAACAACGCTCACATGCCAAACCTAGGTATGCTAGGAGAAGTGGATAAGGAGTATAAGGCTACAAAAGGGGAACAGTGCAGAAGATAGGTAACACTAGCTACAGTCAAAAGACCACATTGGAATCGTGTGCATCATAGCCAGAAGTAATATACTTTGTAAAAGTAGGTTCAGAATGAGAGGCTACGCTTGCCTTGTCCGTCAGTAGACAGATATGGATCTTCGGTGTTGTTGACTTTAGCCTCGGGCTCGGATCCTATCGCGAAGAACCAACACCAGAAATAAAGACAACAATCAAGACATGGCATGTGCAAGGCGCATACAAAATGAATGATATGACAAGTTAAATGGTGTTGAAATGAACCCTAGAACAAGATTGGTCATTTTAAACGGGGTCCGAGAGGTCCAAACCCTAGAACAGGGGGATCCTCGGAATCACCTATGAGGTTCAAATGGTTCTTCTAATTAAACTTATCATGTAAGTTGCTTAACAACCTATGATTATAGTGTAGTTATATATTTCTCATATTTCTGAACATTTTGATATATTATTTGTATTTTTCTGACTTATAGATAATTAGTTATTGATTTTACAATATTTAAACCTTTTCTTAAATTATTAAAACAACTTAAATTGATTTACTGCATCATTATGACGTCAGGGCCCTAACCCTAAACATTTCTCACCGAGGCAGAGGCCAGACCCAGCCACTGACTGCTGGGCCCAAGGCCACGTGTGTAGCCACGTTGGCCAGGAGGGGTCGTCGCTGGGGTGGACTGATTTCCACCAGGGCAAAACCTAGCCCTAAAGGCTGACGGGTGGGGCCGCGACCACGTCAGATTCCACCTTAGCGCCACGCGGGACTCGCCGGAGAAAGGCCAGACAGTGGCGGCAGACAGTGACAGGGGATGCGCGGGGCTAAGGGACCTAGCCCGCTCGAACGAGGGCATCGCAGGCTACCTTTTAGTGGCGTCGCCGCTTGCTAACGGTCACCGGAACAGTGATCCCGACGGTGCACGGCGGCGGAGCTTGCGGATCAACGGCGAGCAACGGATACAACAAGCGAGCGAGGCGACCAGAGGGTGCCTGAGCACCAGAATCTTACCACGAAGCGAACCGAGGCGACGGTGAGGCCGGAGGAGGTCTATGGCGACGACGCGGCCGAATGGGGTGGTCGTCGGAGGCGGGGAGGACGGAGTCGCGGCCATCGATTGAAGTCACGCGGCATCGATTCCTTCTATGGGGTTGCTCGACACAGCGAGGCGAAGCTTCCAGGCATCACAGAGAGGGTTGGGGAGGCCGGAAATGGCGAGCCGCTGGCGAGGTAGGGAGCTAGGGTTTCGGGCTCCCTGCGCGCGAGGAGAGGATAAGGAGAGAGAGGGGAAACTGAGCATGGCGGGGCTTCGTGGCGGCGGCAGGGGTACTTGTAGACCTCCAGAGCGGCGGCGAAGATCTTGGCGCACGCCGGCGCGGCGGACGGCGACACGTAGCAGCATCGGGGCCTGGCTCAAGGTGGACGACGATGATTAGGAGGAAAAACCGGTATGGGCCAGGTGGGCTGCGGCTGGGCCTCTTCGGGCGCGCTGTGTGATAGGGAGGGGAGGAAAGAATGGGCTGTAGCCTGTTGACTGTTGGCTCTGTTTTTTTATTGCAGACTTGTTTTTTTCTTTTTCTATTTTGTATTTCCTCTTTGTATTTTTCATTTCAAATCTGTTTTAAACAATTCAAAAATACCAGAGACTTTAGTAAAGTTTATAAAATATTCAGGGCCCTTGTAACCCATTTGGCTCCATTATTTTTGTAATTTGCAAATTTAAACCACTTTAAATGAATATTTCAAAAAGAGGGGAAAAGGGCTAGGTTTTTGTGTTTCTACTTTGATACACACACTTGATCACATGCAAACATTTTATTGAGTTTAACATATGCATGCAATGCTTAAGTACTAATTACATATATTACAAACTTGGGCTGTTACAATTTTGCTTTGTTTTGTTTGCTTTGTTTTTGTTTGGTTTTTCTTTGTTTGCTTGTTTCTAAAAAATCAAAAACACCAAAAATATTTATTGTTCTCCTTTGGTTTTGTGAGTTCTTTGCAGGGTTCAACCGTCCTCAGTGGATTTTGGTTTCATGTTAGTATTCAAGTCACGCACGTGAAGGGCAATAATGAAGATTAAGACAAATTGAGGTGTGGTAAGAGGCTGGTAACGAACTCTATTTGTTTCATTTTTGTACATATACTCATCATTGTGAGCATGCTTAGCCTGTTTGTGTAAGGTGTATGCCATTATATATGCTTAGTAGTTCTTGGTTTTCTATGATTAGCTCCAGCTTGCTAATAGTTTGTAGCATGTCATATGAATGTTTGCTTGCATTGTTTTATTCATATTTTGGTATGATATTGTGGTATCCTCCTCTGACTGTTCATGTGAATCGACTTGGCACATGCTCACGCATGCATATGACTAATCAATAGTCAGTAAGCCTCGATGATTTATTTTGCCTCAGAGTTCTTGTATCACTTTCATACCATAATTAGTCCTGTTTTGTTGCAAGCATGATTATGACAGTTATTGCTCTCTCGTTTGTTGCTCCCTCTCTTTTGCTAGCCTTCACTTGCACTGATTATGCACTATACCTGTTCTTCCAACTCCCCAAAACCAATATTGCCAACCGTGTCCACCATACCTACCTATTAGCATCGTTTGCTATTTCAGTGCATATTCTATATGCCTTGTTTTCTTCCAAATAAAATGTTTGGCTGTTTTGAGAAAGTTAGTTAGTAAAGCTCTCACGAACTTGATGACACACTTTGTCCCTTACACTTGTCCATGAAAGTTATATGCTTGCAAATTATATGCTGAGAGTCAACAGAACCGTGTTGTCACGGGGAACACTTTCAACACTTGTTGGATATCCTATCCAGTTGATACTTTGCTCTTTTGTTTACTGATGTTGAGGATGTGAAATAAAAGGGGAGCTTGTGAGTTCATGGAGTTTATACATTGTGTTATAGAAACTCCTGGGCCGCTAGCCTAAGCCATGCCTAATCATGGTGGAAACTTACATCATCACCATAATGAGCATTCTATGAAGCATCCTCAATAAAAAGCTATGCACATAGTAAATAAAAAGATCGCTGAGATGCTCATTGTCTGCTTGCCTTGTCATTTTGATTACGGGATAGCTCCTGTATCATATGCAAGGGGTACCCCGTTGGCAGTTCTCTATGATATGCATGTATGAACAATGACAAGAACTTGCAGGTAACCAAAGTTGAGTAGCATGCGGATCGGCCCTCGTACTCAAGGGACTTGGGATTTCCAGTTTATGGTCTCTCAAGCATATAACTCATACTGGACCTCACTTTTACCTCAACCATATGTATATGCCTATGATAGGGGCAATGAGAGCTCAAATCTAATGAGTACCTTCCTTTCAACATTAGGAAGCCTTTCAAACTTTCCTCCTGACTTAGCCTTCTTCTTAGTCCAAGAACTCTTCTTGAACTTAGCCTTATTTTGCACCATCAACACTTGACTGGCGCCCTTCTTGAGATCCGCCTCTGCCTGCTTGAGCATCCCATGTAATTCAGTGAGCTTCTTATCCATACCATGCATGTGGTAGTTTGAAATGAACTGCCCATATGCACTAGGAAGAGAGTTCAGAATTATATCCGTAGCGAACTCTTCGCTTATGGGGTAGCCAAGCCTCTCCAGAGACTGCACGTAACCAACCATTTTGATCACATGCGGACTCAGTGGATCACCATCTTTAAGCTTGCAACTCAGCAAAGCCTGAGAGACTTGATACCTCTCAGTCTTCGCCTGAGCCTGGAACATACTTTTGAGGCTTTCGATCATATCGTAGGCCTCAACATGCTCGAACTGCTTTTGCAAGTCCGGTTCCATGTGAGCAAGCATAAGACAGCTAATATCCGAGGACTCACCCTTAGCCCGACGGTAGGCATTGGTGGCCGCGACAGTCGCATTCTCATTCGGCTCATCTGGAAGTGGGTTGTCTAGGACATGGTCCTTCTTTTCTTGTTTGAGAACAATTCTCAGATTTCGATACCAGTTGGTAAAATTAGTGTCGTTCAGTTTATATTTCTCAAGAATGGTTCTCAACGCAAAACCGGATATCTAAGAGTGACTGCTACTAGGTGCCATGATCTACAACATAAAATATGCAAAACACTTAAGACATGTATTCATAAAAGAGCAAGCATATTAAACATTTTAATATTTTATGCTCCCACTAGAACCAACACCCCTCCGATGGTTGCTTAGTGATTCAGGATCCTAAATAAGCAAGTCGGCTAGTGAGCTTTAGCATCATCGCTAGTCGCCAAGTGATCTAGGTAGACAACTCCTTGTCAATCGCATCTCATGCGACTCCTGTTGGACGGGTGGCATCACATGCCCCGGCTCCCATCCGACTTTTCCCCGAGTCCCACAACCGTTGTGATAGACCCATCTAGCTTACCGAGTGTTTCTGCAGTAAGAGTCCGACTCGAAACCACCTAGTCGGAAAGAATTGGCAGCACCTCAATTTTATGAGCCCACTACCAAAAATGTCCGACTTGTGATGGTGCAAACACTGGTGGGAAAACCGACTAGACCTTCTTTGAGGGATTAAATTTTACCGACTATCTAATAGAGGTAAAACTGAGACATAACAATAACACAAAATAAAGCAATTATAATGTGGAATGGTATGGCTCTCTTCATGGCGATCTCCATCTCCACAAAGCCTGTAATACGACTCGTGCCAACTCTTGTCACTTGTCGTCTTACTCCATGTCGCCGACATGTACAACGCCTTGCATGCCTTCCGGGTTCTCCAAACAGCTACACTAGCTTAGTAAAGTAAATTACAAAGAGAATCCGACACGCAGGTCGTTATACAATAAAATGACAGCACCTAGGCTCCAGCCGGTTGACAAAAACCGTGATTCGCATATCACGTATGGATTACACACATACATCACATGCACATGAACCATACCATTCACAACTTCCTGCAAAAACAAGTTATGCATAGATACAATATCTACCGGTGTTGTGAAACTCGCAACGACATCTAAGGCGCTATGACAGGGCGAAGCCGGTGGTCCCGCTTCTGGATTCCGAAAACGCAGATCTCATCTACGATCCGAACATGGATTCCGACCATCGTTTCGATTCGATCAAACTCTTTGATCTTCGATCACCGCTTCTGGATTTACGTGTCACGGTCTACCCCGATGGCGGAAGCCGACAGGTAGGGGTATGTCGTTCCACGACCTCAGCAGTATGATCACGGAAATCAGATCTACCATTCCCCGAGTACAGTTGATCCAATCAACCTTGTACAAAACCGATCTATCTCATAGATCGACCACCAAAACAGCACATAGATATCATCTACAGCCAACCGCATATCACATATGCGAGATCTCGAGCCTAAAACCAGAAGCTATCGCTCTGATACACTGTTGGGTCACGCGGAGATAAAACAAAATTTTCCTCTAACGTGGTGATCCCAAGATCTAGCTGAGGTAGAAGGACACGAGGTTTACCACTAGACGCGCGGTTGCGGATTACTGATGAAGCGCGTCAGTTGATGCAGTGCAGTCCTCACGATCCGATCGTCCTGGTGCTGATTGCACAACACCTCTGCTGGTATCCACACGTACAAGGAGGAGCGCCGACGGCGAACTGCTAGGTTCGTTGCGGCGGCAGGACTGCTGTGGAGCCAGGGTTTCCAACACATGGAATGACCTAACCGAACAACGATTAACCCTTCTGGGTTAAGGTGCTCCACTATATATAGGGAGTGAACGTGGGCTCTGCTCGTGCAACCCATTCACTAAAGCCCATATAGCACTAGTCACCGTGAGTCCAACTCACTAACTCAGTCCTAATCTGGTTTAGGTCCAACCCAACCAGATTACAGGTTCAGATCCAATCCAAACATGCTCCCGCTCTTAAGTGTGTGACCCAGCAGTCTCATGGCTACTTGGACACGATTGGAGTCCGACTCTCAATCGATCAACCGGTAGCGGCTCCTAGCAGAACGTGTCGACTCCCAAGTACCAAAGAGTCATGACGACTTGACTTTCCAATGCGACTTACGTCCGAGTCCCTTTTGCCTCATGATATACCTTGTCAGACTATAGGCGAATAATTGTCATCCCTTAAATAGTCCGACTCTCTTCTCGATCCGAGATAAGTGATTCACCCGACTACCTCTTAGTCGATCGTCTCGGTTAACACTTAACCGAGTCGTGCATGGCCATGCTTTCTGAATCATATCTCACGAGAGGGCCCATAGAATATCTCCCCAAGTGGAGGGGCAAAATCCCATCTTGGTTATTCATATCACGCAGCTTGATTCTCAGTCGACCTGAACTCTGCCTTTATAACTGCCCAGTTACGGATCAACGTTTGACAGAACCTAAGTCGGTGATCCTCAACTCGGACTATGCAATAACCTCAGGTCTAAGGATTACATTGATTGAGATATACAAATGACAACTTGTTCGTTGTACCTCAATATGGGTCAATCCGACTCGTTAAACTCTTTAGCCAAATCTGTGTAAGTTGGAATAGCATCTCCATGCCCATGACAAGTGGAACCGAGTCATCAAGCCAACTTTCACATTGGTCTAAGTTGTGTGTCCAGCAAAACGTCAATGACCAAGGATATTTAGTACAAACAACATGAATGCATAGTTCCACAACCGAATCACATATTCAATGATACACATCAGATGTTTATACAAGGACAACTTAATAACTTTATGAATACAATGGGAAATATCATCATACATGATTGCCTCTAGGGCATATTCCCAACAATTACCTGATGGGAAATCATTGTGAGATTTATACGGATCACAAGAGTCTGAAGTATATATTCACTCGGAAGGAGCTGAATATGAGACAGAGGAGATGGATTGAGCTAATCAAGGATTACGATCTGGACATTCACTATCACCCTGGTAAAGCCAATGTGGTAGCAGATGCCCTTAGCAGATTGCCGTGCCGCTTGAACTCCATGATCTTGAAGGAGCAACCAAGTTTGCACAAGGAGATGGAAGATTTTCGAATGGAATTAGTGAGCGAAGGATTTTTGGCTAGTATAGAACTTCAGCCCACTTTGATCATCCAGATCAAAGAGGCGCAGAAAGGAAATGCTAGTATCAACGGAATCAAGCTTCGTATCGGTACAGGCAAAGTACCCGGATTCACCGAAGACGAAGAAGGAGTTCTGTGGTACAAAGGACGCCTTTGTGTACCAGCAGATTCTGAGTTGAAAGAATTTATTCTGAAGGAAGCTCATGATACTCTTTATTCTATCCATCCCGGAGGAACTAAGATGTATCAAGATTTGAAAGAGCAATTTTGGTGGCATAAGATGAAGCGAGAAATTGGAAGCTATATCGCCAAGTGTGATATATGTCAGCGAGTCAAGGCAGGACATCAAAGACCCGCTGGATTGTTGCAACCCTTGCAGATTCCGGAATGGAAATGGGATTCCGTTGGAATGGACTTTATCACTGGACTGCCTACTTCTAGTAGGGGAAATGACTCTATCTGGGTCATAGTGGACCGATTGTCCAAAGTCGCCCATTTCTTGCCCGTCAAGACCACCTATCAGAGTTCGAAGCTAGCGGAGTTGTACATCGCTAGAATAGTTAGTTTGCATGGAGTCCCTAAGAACATTGTATTGGATCGAGGAACTCAGTTTACCTCGAGATTCTGGAAGAAAGTCCAAGAAGGTTTAGGAACCCGCCTAGATTTCAGTACCGCGTATCACCCTCAGACCGATGGATAAACGGAGCGAGTAAATCAAATACTCGAAGATATGCTGAGAGCCTGTGTGTTAGAATATGGATCCAAGTGGGAAGACTGTCTGCCGTTTGCAGAATTTTCATACAACAACAGTTATCAAGCCAGTTTGCAAATGGCCCCATTTGAATTCATGTACGGAAGAAAGTGTCGCACCCCTTTGAACTGGTCGGAAGTAGGGGAGAGTCAGATTTTCGGACCTGACATCCTACGAGAAGCAGAAGAGAAGGTTTACAAGATTCGTGAGCACCTCAAGACCGCCCAATCCAGACAGAAGAGTTACGCCGACAAGAGACGTCGAGACCTCGCCTTCAACATAGGAGATTTTGTTTATCTGAAAGTGTCGCCATTGAAGGGAATGCAGTGTTCCAGACAAGACGGAAGTGTTCAAGAATATCGATCACCGGACCATAGAGATCAACGATGACCTGACCTATCCCGAAGTACCCATCCGTATTTTGGAAGAAGCCTTTAGAACTACCCGAACCCGAAGCATCAAGTTTCTCAAGATTCAGTGGAGCAACCACACAGAAGAGGAAGCTACCTGGGAGCGCGAAGATCACATCAGGACGGAGTTTCCCGATCTCTTCAAATCCTAGGTAATCTTTTTCGTCCTTTTTCAAATCTCGGGACGAGATTTTGTTTAAGGGGGGAAAGTTTGTAACATCCCAGAAATACTAAGCTTGGATCATCAAACACTAATCATCAAAATTAGGGTTAACAAAAACTTTTCTAAATAAAATTATGGAAGCATGCATGTGAGTATGCATTTCATTTTGAATTCTTTTGAACCACCTTGTTTGTGTGTTCCATTGCTTGTAAATGGATGCTTAGGTGAAATAAACATCATCTAAACATTTCCCACACTTTTCCTAAAGACAAGTAAATCAAAACAAATAAAATAAGGGAATGGTCATTTTGACCAATTTAACTCCCATGCCTACTTTGGCTGTCTCAAACTTTCAGAACCTAACAGAAACCTTTCTGGATCTTTGCACCCCTTGATTGTACTCATAACCAAGTATCAAGGCCCACCTTGTGATCATCCAGAAACTTTCAAATGCATAGTTTAAATGACAATGCAAAATTGAATCCATATCATATGGGAAGATCCCACTTTTTCAAAAACCACTCAAACAAGCTCAACTTTCAAAACCCAAGCATCTGCAGACTCACCAGCACCAACCTAGCACACCCACCAAAAATCTTTTTAAAAATTCAAAACTTGAACTCATGCGGCCATTTCATCAAACACTTGGCAGACACAAATCAAACAAAATTAAAACACTATAGTGTGCAGTGTTTTGAGCCTAACTGGTTCCCTATCTAGCTCACAACCATCTCAGTAGATCATCTAGCAAGATTAACCCAACACTAGCACCACTGTGAGCTTGCCAAGATCATCAATGGTGAACAGCCAAGTGCATCCTTGCCACCCCAATGTAGACAGCAAACTAGGAAAGAAACTAGCCATGCCAACCTTGTCTGGGAGATCACCCATGCCTCACCGCCCCCTCTCGACCAGCCCTGCCTCGAGGACACCAACCAGAGCACCCAGGAACACCGCGCCCGTGCCTCTCCCAACCGTGTCGAGCATGCGCCAGAGCGCCACCCTCGACCGAAGCCTACAGACCACGCGTCTCCCTCGCCGCGTGCCTACATGATCACCACCGACCCAGGAGACCGCCAGACATCCCAGTTCGCCGCCCCATGCCGCACAGCCACCGCTCGCCGTTGAAGACGCCGCCTCTACCGCGCAGAGCGTCGCGTGTTCCAGACCAACCCGCACCGCCCCACGTCTCGCCACCGTATCGTTGAGCATCGCCAGGGAACACCGCACCGTCCCCTACCTTCGCCCATGCCAATAGCCGTCTGTACCACCGCCCCGACGAGCTCACCGTGCACCCCGTCGGTCCCCTCGCTCGACTATAAATAGAGGCCACCCCCAGTCAAATTCTTCACACCATTCTACTCTCCTCTCCTCACTAATCGTGCCACACCGTTCCCGGAGCAAGGCGAGCACCACCTCGTCGGAATTTCACCGGAGCCCACCGCCTCTGGAGAAGAAGGGAGCCAGCGATTGGAGCCGCCCCAAGAGGAGCCACCGGTACCAGGAGATTCGCCGTCGTCGACTTCGTCGTTCGCCCGCCTCGCCGACCCTCGCCTGCACCCCGGTGAGCCCCCAACGATCCCCACTGGCCGCGCTAGGTTTCTGTCTCGCCGGTGTTGCCCAACGTCGACGATGACTCTCAGCCGTTGGATTAGAATCAGATCGAACGAACCACATCACCCCATACCGCTTCGCACCCCCCTGTGTCACTGACGCATGGGGACAGCCACTTAAACAGCCCGCGGAAGCACTGCGCTTAGCAGGCCGGCCGAATATCATTTCCCGCGCAGCCTAGTTATTTGAATTAAACCTTTTCTATTTTATTTCAAACACACTTCTGTACCCAGTTTTAAAAATCAACCCAAGTCGACTCAGTGCACCAATTTGAATGAAACCAATTTTTTTAGAAAGGTCTGAGAATGAGGAATACAAGCCCGTTGGATTCAAGTCATTTGGATCTGTAGATCATCCTTGGTAAAAATAACAAGGCAGAAGCTTTTCTGCATTCAAACATTTTTCAAAGTTAAACCACAATAGCTTTTGAGTTGATTCCAACTCTCAAAAATGACATTTAACTATACCTTTCAGAATATATAAAAATATATAGGGTTACTTACAGAAATATTGTTCAAGTAATAAAAGAATGCCACATAGGCATTTCTAGACATATTATTAAATTAAAATAAAAGGGTAAAACCTTATTAAATTGTGACACCACTTTAAATCACATTCCCATGGACTAAAATATGTGGTGATGACATGTGTCAACATGATCCCATATTTGGTTTGGAGAATATTAAATCTTAAGTAGTGTTTCAATGAGTAGAAATTACTTTTCTAAAAATAAAAGGGATTTTAAACCAAACCCAAATCTTGTAATGTTAGTGATGATGCTAGATCATCTATAGGACCCTTTTGTGTGATGATTGCAAGTATTTAAGTATTGCTTGGTGATTGTGTACATCGTATTTATTTATAGACACTAGTACCGACCAAGGATACGAGGAGGAAGGAGGATTCTACGAAGAAGAAGCCGAGGAGAACTTCAACCACTACTCTGCACAAGGCAAGCCAATACTTGCAAGCTAACACTTGCAATTTAGCAAGCTTATACTGATAATGTGCAAGCTAATACTGGCTTGCTACCATGCCAACCATATGCCTTAAGCATATGTGATCATACCTACTTGTTAACCCAATCCTAGTTTTACTTGCAAGCTTCTACTTTATTCCTTTATCAAAGCCTTTGCTTAGAGTTGACTTAAGTGACTTGTAGATTCTAGAATGATATAACTGAAGGTTGCATAAAGAGCATAAAATTTGGCCTAAGTTAGAAACCTTGATATCATCCTAAGATATAAGGTTGTACTTAGTTGAAACTCCACTAGTTACCACCCCTCATTAGTGCTATCCCCACTTATAGATGCTAGTGCTAATCATAAAACTTGATCAACTTTAGATGGGAATACTTGGTGAAAATGGTTATGAAAACCTTAGAATGATGGATCATTCTACTGAGATGTTTTGACATATGTTTCTGAACACCAGATGATTTTGGTGATGAAAATGTTGAGGCATGAGCCTTAGCCCTTTATAAAACTGATGGTTGTCTGGATGCGATACCATTCCAATTTTATCGTACAACCACAATACCCGAAGATTGGGTAGGGCTTGACTGGAAGCTTATATACCTTAGTATTAGTTCCCTCGCGGCCAAGGTCTGAGCTGAGGCTACCTTGTGAAGATTGTCCACCTGTGCAGTACCCAAGATGACAGTTGGTCATGGTTGGGAGGACAAACTCACAGGAGAGGTGCTTATACTAGGGCGTGTAATTGAAAGGTTAGGATTGATTATCCACATACTGAGTATGGTGAATTCAGGATTTGTTCCTGACGGATGTATCGAATGTTGTGGTGAAAGTGTAGAATCTCTGCAGAGTGTTAAACTATTCGAATAGCCGCGTCCGCGGTTATGGACAGTTGGAGTGGCCATACTGTTTCCCGTCAGATATTTTCAAAATGACTATTGAAATGAATTGAGATTTTGACTTGACCACAACAGAGTTGTGACATGAGTTACAGGTTCCCCCTTTAGGAGTTATAAAATTTTGACTAGTTTCTTTCTGAACCTAATAGAGATAAATCTGGATTTTTGCAAAACAACCCTAGAGCCTAGTGTCCTATTATCAAAAACCCACTTTCACTTGTTAGTATTATTTTGCGAGTACTTAAAGAGTACTCATGGCTTTGTCCCTGGCTATTACCGTGGCCAGACTATGAAGAGGAGTACCTGGAAGATGGAACTCAGGACGGTTACGACAACTAGGATCATCTCCCATCGTCAGCATTGCATGTGACCCCGAAGATGGAGCTTCGCCTACGCTACCGTTATTATTATGTATTCTGCTGCTTGAAGTTGTATTAAGAACTGGATCATGAGATCCCTATTTGTGTAAGACAATATATATGGTTTGTAATGGATGATGTACTGTGGTATCCAATTCTGTTATGTCTCGCAAAAATGGTAATCCTGGGATTGCGATGTATGGCATAACATGCATCTAGGATTAAAAATCCGGGTGTTGACAGTGTCGTTGAGGGCCTCCAATTGAGTTGTGGAGCTTCCCCCTCAACCTTGTTTTAAAGGTTCGGTTGGCGCCTTCAAGGTCACCGGTTAGTGGATTGTGAGGCCTCCTTTGTGGGGGGAGCTCACCGGAGAAGAAGGTAAGGCCTTTGTGGCGCTCGGGTGACCTTGTGTGGCCCCAACACCTCTCCAACATAGACGTAGCTCCCTTGGGAGTGAACTACAGGAATTACATCTCCGTGTCCCCGCTCCGGTTATCTCGTTCCCTACCTTTACTTCTTGCTCTTTACCGTTCTTGTGTTCGTTGTTAGTTCTCTTGCATATAGGTTGTTCACCTAGTTGCATATCTAGAGAACTTACCTTCTTGCTAAGCCTAAAATTGAGTAACAAATTAAAAATTGGTAGTCCCCTATTCACCCCCATCTAGTCGATTCAAAGTTGGTACTTTCACATGCCTTGCTAGGCCACGACCACACCCCATAGAACCGTCGCCACAAAGCCGCCCGAGTCCGCCGCCTCGACGCACCACCACCGTCTAGAGCCGCCACCCCGACATCCACTAGTATTGACAACAAAACACCCTACCCAACTGCGCCGAACCTGCAAACCGCAAGGTAAAAGGACTCCAAGACGGTGCCCTCAAGAAGGAAGCAACATAGTTGTCGCTGAGGCCCACTTCAAAGAAGCTCATATTTTCACCCGGAGATCGCAATACACTCGCAGCGTTTGTAGATGAAGCTTCTTGATGACGCCTTCAAGAAGGAACGTGACTCACGAGGCACCGCCTTCATTGACGCCGGACGGAGTCAACACAAAACTTTCGTCGGGAGTAGCATATTCACCGACTCCTCCACAAGGAACACAATAGAGAAACAACCTAGGCAAGATAGCCTTGTTGCCGACCATCAATCACTTGATAGAGGGGCCTCACCCGCACCGGCTCCGGGTCTTCCAGCCAAACACCCGCAAGCCGTCCAAAGACTGGCCCCCGCCACCGCGGAGCTCCTACCAACCGTCTTGCTACAAAGTACTACATCAAACAAAAGCTTGCTTGACACGACAAATATAACATAAGTAGGATTTTTATGGACACATGTCGGCTAGGGGTGGGCAGAACAACCGAAAACTGAACCTGAAAAGACCGAGATCGAAACCGAATAGACCAAGACCGAAAGGACCAATCAAAAAATTAGGTAGTAAATTTTGTAGACCGAATTTAGTTTGGTTAATTCGGTCATTAGTTCTTAGTAATCGAATAGACTCAACTGACCAAACTTTATGTGAGAGTGGCCTAGTTTCAAAGCTCTAGTTGGCCATAACTATAGATTTATCCTCCTCGACTAAGCCAAATATAGTATTATTGAACGCTAGTTTTGACCAATTAATATGATTATATTAAAGTGTATTTTATATTCAAATTATAACTGAAATAGTACCAAATGGTTTATCAAATATTATCCAATTTTTATATTTAATACTATCTACCACATAATTTGGTCCTGATCGAAACCGAGCCCGAATTATCAGGTAACCGAATTTATCGGTTAGTAAAAATAACACGTAAATTTTGGTCTTTACTTTTTTAAGACCAATTTCAAAATAGACAAATATACAAACACCAAATTTTCTGTGACGCCGAGCAGATAGGCAAGGCCCACGCTATATAGGCACGGGCACATCACGGTATATATACAAGGGGAAGGGACGCGAGCGAAGAGACGCGTCTGTACGAGGGGGTGCGAGATAGTCGGTTCCATATTGCAACCGACATAGGAATATTACATGGGAGGATTATCCCTTTAATTAATCTAATCTATTGTAACACCCTCACAATCGACCCTATGCAAGTTTTAGCGAAACCCGCCAAACCCGCATAGAAACGATTCGAAGGTGCCCACCAGGCACTTGCGTGCGGGTGGAAAACAAAGTAATAACATTACACAACAGTCCTCGATGGGACCCACAGAACAGATATATATACAACAGCGACTCAAAGAGTCAAGAATACAGAGATACGATACAAAGATCCAAACACCTGTAAAACGATACAGCGTCCGGCTACGGACAAGATGCAAATGGGGCTAAGAGCCCTGAAGAATAACCAATGGCGTCCATAACCCTGCCCAGGCCAAGCCGGAAGGGTAACCCTGCTAACGACGTCGATCTCAAAACCTGCTTAAACAAAAGGGGTGCCGACAAAGGGCAAAGGAAAAAGAGGAGCGTCGGTACTGAGGCCAGTACACGGCGAGACTAGAATTCGGCGGTCCTCGCCTACAAAGGTATGGTGGACTGAAGCGGCAGCGGCAGCATGCACTAAACAACCTATAGAGACTCGATACAACTAGCGGCTATCAGAGAGGGGTGAGAAAGACCTATTCGGAACCAACCTGATACTACCATCAAACAAACCCATCCTGGCGTTTCCCCCTCGAGACCAAACGAGGAAGTCAACCGAGGAACTCACACAGTTGGCAGTTTTACTTATTCAGTTATAGTTGCGGCACTTTACTAGTCAGGTTTAGATAATCATCCTGATAAAGTAAGCAGTGGGTACTTTTAGTTAACCATTCCGTTATAGTGGCAACACTTACTAGTCAGATACAATTAGCATGAGACAACCCCAAAACCCAGCAGTTGTGGTTACTTTCATTAAGCCATTCCGTTATAATGAAGCTGATTACTAGTCATATCGGATACAAGTCAATTTATAACAATAAACTTTAGTTATAGTTGTCTATGATCAAGCACTGTGCTCCAAGTCGTCCATAACCGCGGACACGGCTTCTCGAAAAGATTTAACCCTGCAGGGGTGCACCAAAGTATCCACAGGCACTTCGACCTTTTTTGCCAGATCAGTTAACATACACCCATCGGTATGTCGGCGGGGCCTAAGTCACGACGTTCCCAGACCCAAAGCAAGTACATGGGGGCCACCCCACCAAGTCGACACCCGCAACGAAGTCGGCCGGTCTCCGAGACGGACTTAGGGTTTGCGTCAGTGGCTGTAAACGACAGCAAATCCCCAAACGGGGACTGTCGATACCGCGAAAACACTCCGCTTCCTAAACAGTACAGTGTGCTCCTCGCATAAACGTAAATAAAGCAGTAAAGCATGGCATAAGTACAGGATCGTAAATAAAACCTCAAACTAGTTTGTGGCCCCCAGTACAATACTTTGAAATCAGGTAATAATCAATGGGGGGCCCATATCTCCCCACCTGTGGTTAGCGCGCTCGATCTCGGAACAGGTGTCAAGAACTCGGGTCCTACGGGACACAAGTGGGCGGTCGGAAACCAATATTATCTATCACCCACTGATGCCTCTGCTTAATTCAATTTTAGTTGTTAAGCAGTAATTAAAGTGAACAATAAATAAAGCCATGATCATCTCCAACATCGCACATGCGGCTCTTCTCCAACAACTGTGGTACTTGACGACTCGCATCAACACTTGAGCAAGCGACTGCGACGCGCAAGTCCAACTATCTACCAAACAACAGGTAATAGGAGGTGTCCAAGGCAATATAGGGCTGAAAAGGGATAATACGGGTACGAAAACTAGAGCATCGCAACACAGATAGCAATAGATCAACATGAGGAAGTAAATACTAGAAAAGTAAGATAGGTAGAAAGGGGGAGATGCTCGCCTGAAAACATTGTCGAAGGTTCACCCGAAGATCGGGGCGAAGCTCACATCAACTCAACGGCCTTATCCGCGAAGAAGCAAAACTCTGGAATAAACACCGGATGCAATATTTAACACAACGGCAGAAGATCGGCATGATGCATGTATGATGTATGGCATGGTAAAGATGGGATGCAATTAGGTCAATATTAAGCGGAACCGGGGGTCCCGACAATTAATAAGGTTGTTCATGTTGTTTAGCTACCCCGCAAATTAAATGTTGTCATAACATGGCAGAAGATAGTACCGGGTTCGCTACACCAATTTAAATGAGGCCAATATAAGGCTAGATTTGCCCGCATATGGCCCCATATTTAATTATTAGGTGAATCGGCATAAGGCCCCAAACCACACAAAGTATGCATGCAAGTATGGCAATTAATATGCAACAAGTTGTTATTACATTTATAAAATAGGGCTCGAGAAAAGTGTTCACACATTAGGGTTCGGCAGATCTTGGTCCCGGGGTTCGGGGTTGGTCGCGGGGTCCGGATCTGGGGTTCGGGGTTTAACGGGGTCGGTCTCGGATAGCGGAGTAGATCTTGGCGTTCCGGGAGGAAGCACTTGGTCTGGCGTCGGGGCATCGGACTCGCCCGGGTCGGTGTCGTGCTTGTCGTTGCGAAGCTCTTGTCGGTCCCGCGCCATCGAGGCGGTGTTAGCGTTCGGGAGCGTTCTCGTGGCAATCTTGGCGTCCTGGGGGCGATCCTGTCGCATCCGCGGTCGTCGGGTCATGTCGACGGTCATGGCGTTCAAGGTGGCGAACTTGGCGTTCCGGGTATCTTCGGCCCTCGTATCCGAGAGTGGGGGTACTTGTCGTCTGCGTCCTTCGAGGTCATGTCATGGTACTTGTCATCCATGATGAAGGTCTTGTCTATGGTTCGTCAGTGCTTCCGGTCTTGGCCCTTTGTGAAGAACTTGTCGACGAGATAAGGGGCCGAGACGAACTTGGTGGTCCCGAGGATACGGTTCGAGAAGGGGAACTTGGCATCCATCTAGACGATCTTGTCGGTTCCTTGTCGAAGACCAAGGCAAAGCGGCCACCGGGTACAGGGCTCAGGAGAGCGACGCCACGGCTGATGAAGAGCTCGAGGACGGGTCCCGCACGGCTGCAAGGCAACAGGAGGCGGCCGAGAGGGGGCCACGCTGCAGCGCCCTAGGCGGCAGAGCACCACGGACGCGCGCGGGGCCGCTCAGGACGAGCCGCGGGAGGAGGCATGCGGCGGAGGCGAGGGGCGGCGCAGGCGCAGAGCACGCCGGGGCGGGAGGCGCGCGCACTGGAGGAGGGAGGCGAGGCGGACCGCGGGGCGCCGGGGCTCGGGGACGCGGGGGTTCGGGCGGAGCTCGCGAGAGAGAGGGGAAGGCGGCCGGGCTCGCGGAGGAGCGGCGGAGCGAGCTCGCGCGGGACGGTAAGGTCGACGGAGGAGGGCGAGGCCGGCGGCCGCGGGGAGGAGACGGGGGAGCAGGGGAGGCTAGCTTGGGGCCGGTGACCGGCGGAGGAGGGGCGGACGAGCGCGGCCGGCGGCGCGCGTTGCGAGGGGAGGAGCGGCGAGAGCGGCGCGCTGGCAGGAGGGGGTGCGGAGCTCGGAGGCGAGAGGGCGAGCGCGGGGCGGGGTCGGAGGCGAGAGGCGGCCTGGCGAGGAGCGGCTGCGCGGCGGGAGGAGGCTGCTGCGAGCTGGCGGCGAGGAAGGACGGCCGAGAAGGCGGCGAGGCGGTTGGGCGAGGGGGAGAGGCGTGCTGCAGAGGAGAGGGAGGCGCAGCGCTGGGAGGAAGAAGGTGGGGAGGAGGAAGAACGTGGGGTCGGGGAGGAGACAGGGCGCGGTTGGTGGGGGGACGGGTCGCGTGTGGGGTAGGGTGGGCCTGGTGGGGCCAGGGGCAGGTGAGCGGGGCAGGATTGGGTGCGTGCGTGTGTGCGTTGGGTGTGGGGTGTGCTGGCAGGGTGGGGGTGGGTTGAGTTGGCAGCAGCTGATTGTGGGGGTGAGGGAGAGAGGTGAGGTGGCGGTCACGGATTGGTCCGGGTGAGGTGGCCAGAGGGGTGGGTAGATAGGTTGGTAGTTTTAGGATTTAGAGGGGGCTGATTAGGTGGACCGTTTTAGGTTCTGGGGGTGGTCGTTCGGGTCGGGTCGGCCCGTTCGACTGCCCCCACTAAAAATAATTTAATCTTTTATTTATTTTAAATGCACCGTTTCAAACCGATAGTAGACAACAAAATATTCCGGCGACCCGGTTTTGAATTTGAAAACAAGACGGGGCGTTTTAGAAAACAAAAACGGGCTTTGCGAAATAGTTTTAAGCAAACAATGCATGATGATGACGATGCAATGCACAAATTCAACGCGATTTTCTAGTAGTGGTTTTGCGGGATGTCACATCTATTAATTAAATCCTAACACTCCCCCTAATCCTTCCATGTCCTTGTGATCGATCATCTTTAGAATTATCTCCTCCAAAAACCCTGTGGGAAAAATATGAGGAGAGTAGTGTATGCTATGTTGCTAAAACTCCTTCAAACCAAGTGGAAAAATAAGGAGAAAATGATGCAACATATAATGGTTAGATATGCTGTTAAAACTCCTTCAAACCCTGTGGGAAAATAAGGAGAAAATGATACAGCATATAATGATTATTACCTCCATGTTAACTCCATATGAGAAAAACCTTGCAAAAGGGAAAAACCCATAGAGTTTAGAGGATAATATATATGTCGTGTATACTTTCCTAAAAACTCGAGTGGGGAAAAAAGAAAGTATGACATATGATCTTGTGTTGATATTACCTCATTAAAAACCTTGATGAGAACCTGGATAGTAAACTCATAAAGGGAAAAAGAGTAGGAGTAGTCTAGGATGATACTCCCCCTGATTCTTGCAAATCCTGAAGCCGTCAAATACCAATTTCATAAAAATATTTATGGAATATGAAAGTTGATAGAGACTTCATGAATAGATCAGCGAGGTTATCACATGATTTGACTCGCAAGACGTTTATTTCCTGACTCTTCTGGAGTTCATGAAGATAAACCAATTTAGAGGCAATATGCTTAGTGATATTGCTCTCGATGTATCCTATTTGCATCTATGCAACACAAGCAACATTATCTGTATAGATAATGGTCGATGATTCAAGAGAACCAATACCACATGAATCATGTATGTGGTTTATCATTCTGTAAAGATACACATGGCAATGTGGCTTTGTATTTCAGAATGATTGGTAGGTGTAGTCACCGAAGTATATTTCGAAGACATCAATGGAGTGACACTTCTACCATGTAGGTACACAATATGGGGATCATTCAAGTAGCCAACATCAGTGTATTCTGATGATATTGGAGTTTATATTTCTCTGAAATTACATGAACATATCAAATAATGTGTGGTGTCTTGGAGATATCGAAAGATATTCTTGATTCCCAACCAATTGTCTTGGTGGGTCCAATGGCACTGGGATATGGAACTTCAAGTCCCAACATCCCTTCTACATCATCCCTTGGTTTGAGTGAATCTTTCTCTACGTCTAGAGATCGAACAACCGGTCATGGGAGATGGATATGACATGTCTATTTTTAGGTTTCTCCAATATTTATAATATAGGCAACTTGGTGTACCATAATACTTGAGTGAAGGAGTTCGAGTTGTGGTCTCTAGAACTATTTGGTTTTATCCAAATTCTTCATCTCAAATTCCGTCTTTTAGATGATCATGTGCTTCGTCATTGTAGGAGTAATCCTTGAGCATGATAAACACACATGGGTAATCATCATTGTAGGAGTAATCCTTGTGTATAAGGAACTCACTATGTCGGTTGTACCAGAATATACCGACAACAATAAGCCATGTAATGACTTATTGATTTTACACAATGCATGTTGCATTTACATTTCGATTCGGATAGAGATTCCATCAGGAACCATACATGTCCAAATCTAGTGATCCACATGAAATGTCGTCACTACATCTATCAACTGCATAGATAGATGATTTTGCACTGCCAATGATATAGGTATCGGAAAATGAGGATTCCACTCATGTCTGGAGAGTAGGTCTCGGATCTCTGCGAAAACCCGACCTTGTGCTACAAGCCTTGCTTTCTCACCACCTTGTTCTCATTCTATTTCTAGAAGGAAACATATTGAATCCCATGTAGGGAATTTAGTTGGAAGAGCGAGGCTATTTTCTGCTTGGATTGCACCCTTTGATTGTTTCAGTCCGAGTGAGTGGTTTACACTTTGCCATGGCCATGGTCTATGGATCTGAATCATTGTGAAGGTTTTGGCAATCATACAAGAGATATGTTTGTCGACAGTTGTAGGCTTTTGTTGTATGATTCTCCAGAATCAATATAGTTAGAGGAAATCGCATCCACCTATAATGACTCTTCGTGATTTCCCAATACGCGTGAGTCCAGGTGTTCCGATGTCCCAGCCAGTGTGTGCAAGCTGAAGCTGGGTTGTGGAGGTTTCCTTTCCATTGGGTGTATACTACCCATAAGGTGTTTGTCAACGCTAGGTTGACTTGCATTTACTGATTTAGAGGATATCTCCTCGATTTCCTTTGTTGCTTGCAGGAAGCTAGATCCTGGTTAGAGGCCGTACTACTCCCCCTCTTCTCGGGTACGGAGAGTTGAGTGGTTTTTATTGGTACCTCCACTCTTTTGGGCGCATTTCTAGCCGGACTAAAGGATTTTGTAACACCTTTGAGATCAGTAAATGAATCTGGCAGGTTATTTGCAATATGTTGCAAATATGTGAATTTCGGACATAGTCCAAATTCTTGAATACGTGGATATAAGGTGGAACGTGGAGTCCTAATTGATTTCCTGGCATTCTGTGTGGTACATGAAGTCTCCCCCTAATGCCTAGAAATAATCCATCATTTAATATAAGCAATCAACATTCTGAGCTATGAATGTATCCCTAATGAGGGGTTCAAGGTACATGTTGCTCGACGGAGATCTGTACCCCACATAGATCCCAAGTATGTGGGCCCAATGATGTATGTTGTGGTGGTGAGATCGGTATGCGTGAAACGCTTCCAAACTTACGCAGATGGGAAATGCT
Source organism: Avena sativa (assembly GCA_916181665.1). NCBI lineage: Eukaryota > Viridiplantae > Streptophyta > Magnoliopsida > Poales > Poaceae > Avena > Avena sativa. The sequence continues at coordinate 140,524,929 of OV702285.1, read as the reverse complement.
CGAAGGATTTCCACGTATCAATTACTGAGGAGGAGTACTGCGATATGCAGTTAGTCATTGAGCAGTGTGTAAATCTGCATGACTCCAACGTCAAGTTGGTAGTGCATTTCATCGACAAAGGTCATGCAATGAGTTTGATCCTCTTATTCAGGGATTCAACCAAACCATTATGAATGTGGATGTATGGGATAGAGTGCTGGACTTCAATCCGCATGGCCATACAATATTCATTGAAGGCACATGAGAAGAATTCTACAACATTTTCTTTGCGAATTTGTCAAATTCGAATTTCTCGATAATGGGAATGTAACTTGATTACTTCCATCATTATCATGGTAAATGCATGGTTTCATGTGGACATAAAACACATGTATGAGCATCGTATAGATGCATAATTGAGAACCATGCAGAATACCTTAAAATATCCATACAATGGTTGGGGAATAACAAATGCCTCCCTAGATGTGTTCAAGGGATTGAAGCGGTCCAACTTATATTTTGAAGTGTGAATGCCTCAAAATTTGCTTCCCTGTGTTGCACAATGTGCACACAAAGTCTGATGACCGAGGAAATTTTGGACTCAAGCAAACTGTGACAAATGGAATTGCATTATGCAACATGTGCTACGGTTGATGTACTAGTAGTGCAATCCAAACAATAGAGAGGGTACTTTTTCAAATACTTGTTCCTCATCCATCGGATTGAGTCCCGTAGAAATCTATATATCGAGCTAGAGTTCGCTATGGAAATCTTCTCTCAAATATATAGAATACACACAATTCTTTTTTTATGTCAGAGTGCTGATACAATGTATTGTGATATACAATACTTATGTTCTGTTACAACATCACAAAAGGACATGATTAAATTGATCACAAAGGAGATAATGGGACTAGTCAAAGTCTCCAAACATGTCATTTGAGGCATACTCAACAATCATGTTCTCCGTGCTCATAGGATCCTCTGACAGCTGGAGAGTAATGGTGTTGCTAGGTACAAGAGGAACATCTTGCGAACAACCATCTCCATTGGTGCCATCTGAATGAAGGTTGAAGTTGGCTTCAAACCTTTTCCCTTGAGGTGCTTTGCGTCCTTGGGATTGTTGGTAGAGAATTTCCAGATGCTTTGGGGTCTTGCACTTGTTAGTAGGATGCGTGTAGCATCCACACTTGTCACAAAGCCTAGTTTTGTCATACTTAGGCTTTGTGGTGCCTTACCCACGGTCCGAGTTTCGAGGCTTTTTGTTCTGGTTGTGCTTACGCTTACCCTTAAAGTTTGATTGGTTGCCGTTGAAGGCACCACCAAACTTTCTTTCGTTCGTGACATTCATATGAACTTCCGGCAAAGGTTGGGAACCAACCGGGCGCTGAGAGTCATTCTTAGCAAGAAGCTCATCATGTTTTTCAGCCTGAAGTAGAATATGAATAAGGCCTGAATAGACCTGGTAGTCACGAGCGTGGTATTGCTGCTACAGGAGCCTTTCAGATGGAATCTTAGTGGATAGAGTTTTTTCTATCTTTTCCGCATCTGTAGGTTCCTTCTCGCAAAAGCGCAACTTAGAACTTATCTTATGAACCTCGTGATTGTAATCCCCGACGGACTTGAAGTCCTGGAATCAAAGATGAGTCCAATCATGAAGTGCTTCAGGCAGGACAACTGCCTTCTGCTTTTCATACCTCGTCTTGAGGGTCTGAAACAAAGTAATTGGGATTCCTCCACCAAATACTCGGACTTAAGATTCGGGTGGATATGGTGCCTTATGATGTACAAGAAAGCATATTTCTGCCCTTCTCTCAGCGGTGCGACTCCAGCCGGAAGAGGGTCCTCCGGGTTCTGGATGGCATGCACTATCCCATGGGACGCAAGGGCGATCTTGATGTCCATGGCCCAGGTAGGGTAATTGTGTCCATCGAGAGCGACTGCATCGAACTCTCTTCCAGCCATCGGTTACCTATGTGGGTAAACCAGAGGTTATTGAATTTACGCTTTGGTAAACCACAAACCATCATGGTTATGTTGTAATGAATTATGCAAAAAATAATGATAAGTTCAAGAAGTGGGCTTGAAAATCATTAGTGTGAACTTCAAAGTGTTAAGTATGACACATTGTAGATAATCTCCAAAAGAATATTCAGAGTCCGTCTCGCAGCACTAGAGAGTATAATCTGATGAAACCAGTAGATACTCATACTTCTAATGCCTTATGTCATGACTTAATAAAATGTTTGGGAGAGCACATTGTTAAGCAATCATAGTGTCAAATATGACAAAATGTAGGCTTTAAACAGTAGTGATGATAATCTGCAGTGCAGTAGATCTAGCCACTACCTTGTGTTCCCGAAACATCAATTTGAAGAAATCACTTTGAATTTTGCATACCAATTTGTGCTCGTATCGAGTCAAAATTACTCAATTAAGACGATGAATTGATCTATTTGCAAGAAATTAAAAATCTCAATTGCAAAAGATGAATGTAATAAATCTCAACATGTGTACGTATGGAAATATATATTACATTACACAAACATCTGGAATACAGAGTACTCTAATTAAACTACTATTAAAACCGCTGATTTGTTAAAAATCTGAAGTCTGTACGTATATGCGTACAAATATCAGGAGTGACTCCATCGCGATGCAAATAAATAAGCTACTTGATGCAGCCTAGTTAAGAGCGGTGTGGGCAGGATAAAGAAGAAATCCCCAATCCACGATACCACAACTAGTACAGCAGCGACCACCACGCGTCTCCCTCCAGTGTCGGTGCAGAGAGGATTTCTCATCAGCGACGAGATCCGCTCCCGCTCCGGGAGTCCTCGACGGAGGAGTCACCACTCACCAGGAAAGCGGTTCTCAGACGCGACGCCGTTCGCGAGTCCAAGCGCGTTCGGGCTCCATGCGCCGGCGCGATGGCCGTGGCTGCTCGACGGCGAGCCCTGGAGCGGAAATCCGAGGGCGACGAGGCGGCGGCGAACGCTGCTACGCGGTGAAGGAGCAGCGGGCGTCGGTGAGGGCATGAGCGGCGGCACGACTGCATCGGCAAACGCAGCGCTGGTGAAGCTGCTCACGCCGAAGCCAAAAGTGAAGATGGAGGCTCCGGTCAGTGACGAGACATAGGCGAGCGCGTCGCCTGCGACCTCGACGACTGCAGGGGTCGGAGACGGCAGGGGTGCGGCCTCGTCCTTGTCGTCAATGACGATGACCACCTCCGGAGGCGCTGCTGCCTCGATAGGGGCCAGGATCTGCGCGGGCACGGGCGGCTGCAGCGGGTCCATGGTATGCGCGGCCGGCGCAGTGGTTGGTACCGCTCGGCTGGTATGGACGAGGGCCGCGAAAACCGCCTGAGCGGTGGTGGCGACCACGGTAGCCGCCGGCACCGTGGCGGCGACCAATGTAGCGGCCTCCACCAAAACAACGACCATCGGTCCGGCGAAGTGCACGGTGGTTGTGGCGGCGAAGGCCACAGACTACGAGACGGCGGCGAGCGACGACATTGGAGCAGGCGAGGAACCATGACAGAAACCCAGGCATCAAATCTTTCTCACTTTTTGCCTGTAGGTTCCTGTCAGATCTCGTTCTAGTTTTCTCGGTAGAAACTACGTGCTGATAACGTGTTAGAAGAAATCGAGAGAGAAGCAGAGAGACAGGTAGCAAAATGATTCAACTGTTCTTTATTCTATTGATGATCTCAGTATATATATAAGGGGAAGGAACGCGAGCGAAGAGACGCGTATGTACGATGGGGTGCGAGATAGTCGGTTCCATATTGCAACCGACATAGAAATATTACATGGAAAAATTATTCTTTAATTAATCTAATCTATTAATTAAATCCTAATAACATACTTCGGTTCGCCCCACCACACACCGCCCCCAAATCCCCCATCCCGGAAAGAGACAAACCCCACCCTCACCCCTACCCCCGCCCCGCAGAGAAACCCCCAACCGCCGACGCCATGAGGGAGGGAAAGCTGTACGTTCCGGACACCATAGTCGTATCAAGCAGGGCGGAGATGGTGAGAGCGGCGCGGAGGGCGGCGCGGAGGGCGGAGCCAGACGTCGATATCAGCTGGAGGGTTTCGGAGGTCCTGCCCCTCAAGGACGTGCCGGCGCTATGGATGGCTTTATCTGAGAACAGGGCGGCGGATGCGGAGCGAGCTTTTGACGAAAACTGGTACGTAAACAATCCAGAGATGCTTGTTGACAAGAAGGCCGCATATGAGTTCCTGGAGGCACGCCTCGCCGATCTAATCATGTGGCGCAACTACGCCGACGCCTCCATCGACGAGGTGACGGAGATGCTCAAGATGGTCTCTGTTGATCTGGATGCTCACGTCAAGCCGCCACCCATGCCTATCGGTTACCAGACCCCGCAGCTCGGCTGGTCCAGGAAACTCGACGCCGACCCTCTGGTGGTAAGCCTCGTTTTCCCGATCCCTTATCCCTTTCCAACCAATGCAGGTTCTCTTCGGGGTGTTTTGTTGCTGTTCGGAGAAAATCCCTTCCCTCTCTTGTTCGATTTGCTAGTTTTTGGGTACCCGTTCCCAATTTTGGCCGTATATGATCCCGATTCAATTCGGCCCCAATTTTAATAAATCCAACAGATGCATGTTCCGCTGCGCTTCCTTCTGGCTATTCGGAGCGAGTTCGATTTGTTCGTTTTTGCGTTTAACAAATCCGCCCAAATTCCCGATCTCGAATCCCTTACCAATTCCTAGCGTTCCCTCATTTTTGAGCGATTTCTCGTTTTGGCGTTTAACGCTGCTGGTTCTCGTTTTGGCAATTGATGCAGGCCAATCAAGGTGACTGGAAGGAGCACTCAGCAGGAGTTGTTCAACGCCAGAACGCAAGGCGCAGCTTCTACAGAGACGTGTCGCAATACAAGTACTGGCTTCCACAAGAGGCGTGGGTTCGGGAGCAAGAGGCAGCGCAGACAACGCGCGAGTTCAACCGAGAGTATCTGGAGATCAAGCGGACAGCGCTAGTTGCCCTTCGTGATAGCATCGTGAATGGGATAAAGAAGGTCAAGTCACGTTTCCGGGGCCGCAGCAAGCTGGGCGGCGGGCGCATTGGTATGTCCGAGTTTGCATTCTCTGCTTTGCTCTGATGTTCTCCTTGTTCCTTTTCTTTCTCACATGCGTCCATGATCTGTCCTTTTCCCTGTGCAGACTATCAAACACTGTTCCATGACCTGTCCTTCATCCCTGGAAGCTCCATGGCCACAACCGAGCCAAAGGACAACGAGGAGAGGCTTGTGTTTTCTGATTCCGAGGACGAGAAAGATGAAGAGGAGCAAGCAGCTGAGGGGGAAGCCGCCGAGGAGCCGCCCGAGGAGGAGGACCCCTTCTTCGAGTCTTGAGGTCGGGTAAAATTCCAGTTTATAACACTGATCAGACAAATACCGATAGTACAGTTGGTAATGAGGGATGGATTGCGTAGTTGTCTTTGTCCCAGGTTCAAGATAGGTTGAGATGACTTGTTGTTGATTCTTAGACATGGTTACTGATAGCACAGTTGGTAATGGGTGATGGATTGTGTAGTTGTCTATTTGTCCCAGGTTCAAGATAGGTTGAGATGGCTTGTGGTTGATTCTTAGACATGGTTCTGAATATTGCTATCGGTTGTCAGAGATTCATTCTGTTTGACATGCTTCTAAGTATTGTGTGATTGTGACTGATACGGCTGGTGCTGTTTATTAGACATGCTATTGAGGATTATGATGGGATGTGCCTGAGATTTTATCTTCTGACTTATGTTCTTTTGTTCAATATAATGTGCTATTTACTTTTTCTTCGTTCGCATGCTGGCCTGAAGTGACCTGCAGTGTCAATCCTTTAACCCCCGATATTCCCCATGTACTGTTATCCTTATTGTATTCGATTCATTCTTGTCGTTTAAAGTCTGATGTGCGATTGCAAAAAGTGGTTTACAGCAGTAATTTAGCTGCGCATGTATGCTCTTGCCACAAATTTTGTGCATACACCCTCTGAACTTTAGTGGCATTTTAAAGCTCTCCGGTATTTGTGAAATTGTCCACAGTGCTAGCAAAATTATTCCAGTATTGCATCTATCTTGGGAAATAAAATAATTGCCTTGGCCAACCCCGTTCAAGTCACGTTTCCTATAGAATGAGAGTATATTCCAGTTATTACTAGTTTCGTTTAAATTTGATGTAATCCGTCTATATTTTGCCCAACTTAATGAAAATCGCCTTAGTTTGATGAATTTTAGCCAAACTTGGGGACTCGGCCTAGGTACGCGGATGGGTGAATAGGCGTATCCAGACCGAAAACAAGTTCAGTTTGGCCGAAAAAGGACCAAATTTCGCCCTGGGTTCGGCCAACGAGTAGAGATGCTCTAACCGGGGGATTCCGCGGCTATCTTATTCTTAGGAATGTGCTAGGCGTCCCCCGAACGATGAGGGAGCTCCCATCGTCCTGCTTCCTGTGTTGATACGTGTCCATTTGCTGCAAAACATCTCGCGTTTGCTACATATGTCCCCGTTTTTGCTTCCGAAGTAAAAAAAACGGTTCGTTTTAGAAATAGAACGTCTCGCCGGAGACCATGCAGCAAAAAAATGTGCTAATGCAGCAAAACAAACTTCGCCAGAGACATCGTCAGAAACAACTCGTTGATGACCCTCGCCGGAGACCATGCAACAAAAAAAGTTTCGGCGAAGTCGGTTTTGCTGCATTAGCACAATTTTTTGCTGCATGGTCTCCGGCGAGACGTTCTATTTCTGAAACGAACCGTTTTTTTTTTTGCTTCGGAAGCAAAAGCAGGGACATATGTAGCAAAAGCGGACCATTTTGCAGCAAAAACGAAATTCGGAGTGATTTTGGGATAAACGCAGGAGAGGAGGACGATGGGAACCCCCATCGTCCGGGGGATCTAGATCATTTCCCTTATTCTTATTCTCATAGGAGACGAGTACTCAAATTCGTGCCAATAGAGCCCGTACCACCTCATGGCTGCAACCAACTTGGCAGGGGAGAGTTCTCAGTCCCTGTTCCTCTAACTTAGAGCATCTCCATTCGCGTTCCCAGGAAGTCAACCCCAGGGCGAAAATTGGGTCCGAACATCGAAATTCGGCTCAGTCGCGTTCCCAGTAACCTTTATTCGTCCGGATTCGGGCGAACTTTGGTTCGGACTACCTAGGCCATTCCCAGGATCCTGGGAACGTCGGAACAAAGCGAAAACGGCCGTGGGACGGCTCTGTCGGCGAGAGAAGGCCGAACTCCCGCCCTTTTCTTGCTCCCCCTCCCGCCTTTCTTCCCCATTCCCCCCATTCCCGCCACTTCGCCGAGCTCCCGCCCGCTTGCCATGCCGCCCAAGGGTTTCGTCAAACCCAGATCAAAACTCGGCGAGGATTCGAGGGAGAAGAAGGCGAGGAAACCGAGAGCGTCGACAACGAGGCCGGAGGGCGTGTCCAGCGCCGAGTGGCTGGCCACTTTGCAGAGGAGGAAGATCTCGTCAGAAGAACCGAGGGAGAGAAAGGAGAGGGCGAGCTCAGGCAAGAACACGAGCACGCCGACGAGCAGGCGGCGATGAGGGCGAATCAGGCGAAGCAGGTGGCGGCGTCGCGCGCGGCGATGATGGCGAAGCAGGTCGCTCCGGCGCCGTATCCCCCCATTGGGGAAGCCAGGCAAGCGTCGGCTCGCCGGCCGGATTCTCGCCGATCTCGCCGGCCGGCTTTCAGGAGAGCCAGGCGAATGCTCGGCAGAGGTACTCCTTGTCCCCTAAGTTCGACGGCGGGTTCAACCCGAACGTGGTCTTCCCCTGCCCCGCGCCTCGCCCTCCTTCGGCCTTCAACGTCGACATCAACATCCCCTACTCCACCTCTCTGACATACGTAGGCCCTTCGTCGGTGATGCGCCGCGGCCCACTGCCTTCCGGTGGAAGCTCGTCGCAAGCATCCTACGGCGAGTCCGACACATACAACCTAATTCGGCGGAATACCAACCGACATGTCGGTTGAGACATACATGCATGACATGATCGCCCAAGGCTCAGCCGTCAACCCCTCCTTCTTCACTCAAGAACAGTCCCGGGCCGATGCCGAACACGACATCGAGTCTCAGGATTTCGCCGACCTCGACGCCGAGGAGACGCAGGCCGAACCGACACATGCCGAGGTTGATGCCGTGGTTCCGGCGAAGGGCAAGAAGGGCAAGAAGAATCCGGGCACATCGACGTCGGAGGCATGGATCAAGTGGATGGTGTCTGAGGACCTTTGTCTCGTTGAAGCCTGGAAAACGGTGAGTATGGATCCCATCACCGGTGCCAACCAAAACTCCGACAACTATTGGAAGCGCGTGAAGCTAGCGTTCGATGAGCGTAGCCTTTGCGACCCGAAGTATAACAAATTTCATATGGAGCGAGGGGAAAAAGCGATGACCAACCACTTGGGGATCATCCAGCATGCGTGTAGCAAGTGGCACAGCTATGTGGAGGAAGTCGAACGCACACAAGCCAGCGTGAAAACATGGACAACAAGGTATTCACGAACACTAGCCGAATTTATGTCAAGCTCAAGCATATCTTGACAAACTTTGTCTTCCATTTTGTAGCTCCTTCGTGCACTCGCTTTGTACCGGGACGACATGAATGCGGAGTTCAAGTTTCACCATGCGTTCACCGAGATCGAGCACTGCAAAAAATGGAGGGATACTCGCCTGAGCCTTGCCAAAACAAAGGACGACGTGTACAAATCGGAGGCCCCAGCCCCTGCTGCCGGCGAAGAAAGGCGGAGATCGGCCAAAACAAGGCAAAGATGCTCAAAGCCGCCGGACCTCCCGCCGAGCGCCTCCAGGCTTCAATCGAGAAGTGCATCGCCGACCAGAGGGCACACGCCGACAAGAGGGCCGAGAAGAGCGACGAGAGGTGGGCGCAGCTGCTCCAGAACCAAGGACAGCAGATGGACCTCCTCAAGGCCAACTACACCGCCAAGAAGAGGAACACGGATCTCCAGTTCCTAATGGGCGGCGAGGACACGTCGACGATGAGTTCGCCGTTCAAGGCCTGGTACATGGCGTGCCGCAATGTCATCCTCCAGAAGGACAACACCGAGATCATGCCCGCACCTGCGCCGAACGCCACTGCTATGCCGAGCTCCGCTTCCACCTCCTCCAACCAGTCGGCGTCCGCCGGCGAGACGCTCGACCCCGCCGCATCGACCATGCCGCAGGATCCCATCCCCATCGATGATTGATGGCCGAGCCTTTTTACCTGGTTCTGTAATAATTTGTCGCCGGACTTGTTGGGCGTAATTCTGTCGAACACCTTTTGGCCGAGCTCTCGCCGGCGGGTACGATAAAAATTCGAATATTTCGCCGTTTTCTCTTCACCTGAGAACATGGCCTAGGAACGCGAGTGGGAAACTCGGCGTTCCCAGGCCGAAATCTAGTTTCGTCCGGCCAAAAAAAAGTCTGGATTTCGGCCTGGGACAAGTGGGGATGCTCTAACTTTGGATCTATAGCTCCGAAAAGAGCAAAACATATTCCTACAGGTTTGTAATTGAATACTCTATGCATCTATGCACCCTGAATGTTTATATAATAATATTCTAGCATATTCATGGTAAAACCATACTAGTCATGTATATGTGACAACATGCAATTCTTGTGGTGCTTCGGCAAAAACTTTGAAACTGATTTCTTTTGCAATGATGATCATGATGAAATGACATGTATGATATGCAGTACCAATTCTAAAAATTGGGATGTGACATAATGGCATCATAAGAGAACTTGTAGAGTAGGAATACAAAACACGAGTTAACAATATATATATAGTAGAGGATAGCTATGTCGCTTCTTAGAACGAACCACTAGATATGAAATATATTGGCATTGCTTGTGAACTTGTAGAACAGGACAAGCAAGAATTACACAAGTGTGCCTACAAATGAATTGAGCAATCTAACGAAGTGTTTCTTAGAATTTCAACAACAATAAACTAGCCAGGTCATTTGAACAGATATATATGGAATCAGTAGTATATCCTGGAATGCAAGAGATGTTGGGTGACTCAGAATTTGCAGTGAGCTACACAATGAGCATGCGGTTACTTTTGTAGCTAGGATTCAACCGAATAGAAATTATAATGGCATCATAAGAGAACTTGTAGAGCAGGAATGCAAACCACAAATGAACAAAAGAGTATAGGATAGTTATGTCGTTGCTTACGATCAACCAACACCAGATAAGGAAACAATGGCATCACTTGTGAACTTGTAGAAGAGGCTGTGCAAACCGACATGTTCAGTGTTCCCTTTTTGAGCTCTATGCAAAGAAAAACAAAATAGTCAGTGTTGCAGCTTTTAAAGATCCAGATGGCGACAACAAAATTATAATCAAACTAGTACGATGAGTTTAAATGGGTACTACAGGATAGCAGAACGATGCCAGGGAGGAAATAATAGCAGGCAGTTACTACACAATAGCAGACAATTACTGTTGTAGGGAGTAGCTAAGAACATGTGCATGAAAAAAATAACAAACATGTGCGTTACTTGAAATTTGTAGAGCAGCGAATGCAAACAAACATGTCCAGTGACCTTGTATGTAGCACAAAGAATAGGCATGCCCAATGACTTTTATGTAGTAGCACGATTTCAAAAATGCAGTTCACTGCGACTAGCTTTAACCCGCTATATTGCTGATAAAACAAAAAGGGGTTGGAGATTAGGTTACCTTGGTCGAAGAGGCGTCTAAGCATCATCGGTACCGTGCATGTGACGTGCAGGTCATCGAGGGTGCTGTGCTTGCGGCTAAGTAGATCTTGGGCGGTCGGGGAAGCCGATCTTGGGCGGTCGGGGAAGAAGATCTTGGGCGATCGATGCTGGCTTGAGAATGGTGGACGAGAGCGTTGCTGAGGCAGATCTGGTATGGTGGACGAGAGCATCGCTGAGGCAGACCCGGTGTAGTGAACGACAACGCCCGTGCAGCTAGTCTACAGCGGTGGACATGCAACTCGTTGTCAACACCCGGATTTTTAATCCCAGATGCCTGTTATGCCATACATCACAATCCCAGGATTACCATTTTTGCGAGACATAACAGAATTGGATACCACAGTACTTCATCCATTACAAACCATATATAAGGTCTCACACAAATAAGGATCTCATGATCCAGTTCTTAATACAACTTCAAGCAGCGGAATACGTAATAATAACGGTAGCGTAGGTGAAGCTCCATCTTCGGGTTCACAGGCAATGCTGACGATGGGAGATGATCCTAATTGTCGTAACCTTCCTGGATTCCATCTTCCAGGTACTCCTCTTCATAGTCTGGCCACGGGAATAGCCAGGGACAAATCCATGAGTACTCTTTAAGTACTCGCAAACTAATACTAACAAGTGAAGGGTTTTTTTGGATAATAGGACACTAAGCTCTCAGGTTGTTTTGCAAAAGCCAGATTTATCTCTACTAAGTTCCAAAACTAGTCACAAGTTTATAACTCCTAAGTGGGATCTTGCAAATCATGTCACAACTCTGTTGTGGTCAAGTCAAAGTCTCAATTCATTTCACGAGTCATTTTGAAAAGTCTGATGGGGGAACAGTATGGCCACTCCAACTGTCCATAACCGCGGACGCGGCTATTCGAATAGTTTGACACTCTGCAGAGATTGTACACTTTCACCACAACATTCGATACATCCGTCAGGAACAAATCCTGAATTCACTATACTCAGTATGCGGATAATCAATCCTAACCTTTCAATTACACGCCCTAGTATAAGCACCTCTCCTGTGAGTTTGGCCTCCCAACCATGAACAACTGTCATCTTGGGTACTGCACAGGTGGACAATCTTCACAAGGTAGCCTCAGCTCAGACCTTGGTCATGAGGGAACTAATACTAAGGTATATAAGTTTCCAGTCAAGCCCTACCCAATCTTTGGGTATTGTGGTTGTACGATAAAATTGGAATGGTATTGCATCCAGACAACCATCCGTTTATAAATGGCTAAGGCTCATGCCTCAACATTTTCATCACCAAAATCATCAGGTTTTTGGAAACACATGTCCAAAACATTTCAATAGAATGATCCATCATTCCAAGGTTTTCATAACCATTTTCACCAAGTATTCCCATCTACCGTTGATCAAGTTTTATGCTTAGCACTAGCATCTACAGGTGGGGATAAGCACTAATGAGGGGTGGTAACTAGTGGAGTTTCAACTAAGTACAACCTTATATCTTAGGATGATATCAAGGTTTCTAACTTAGGCCAAATTTTATGCTCTTTATGCAACCTTCAGACTAACCTTCTAGTATCTACCAAACTCTTAGGTAAACTCTAAGTAGGCTTTGATAAATAAATAAAGTAAGAAGCTTGCCATTAAAACTAGGATTGGTTTATCAAGTGGGTATGATCACATATGCTTTAGGCATATAGTAGGCATAGTAGCAATGTTGGCTTGCACAATATCAGTATAAGCTTGCAAGTGTTAGCTTGCACATTCACTAGTAGTATTAGGCTTGCCTTGTGCAGAGCAGTGGTTGAAGTTCTCCTCGGCCTCTTCTTCATAGTATCCTCCTTCCTCTTCGTATCCTTGGTCGGTACTAGCGTCTATAAATAAATACGATGTACACAATCACCAAGCAATTCTTAACTACTTGCAATCATCACACAAAAGGGTCCTATAGATGATATAACATCATCTCTAACATTACAAGGTGAAGGTTTGGTTTAAAATTCCTTTTGATTTTAGAAAAGTAATTTCTACTCATTGAAAAACTACTTAAGATTTAATATTATCCAAACCAAACATGGGATCATGTTGACACATGTCATCACCACATATTTTAGTCCATGGGAAAGTGATTTAAAGTGGTGTCACAATTTAATAAGGTTTTACCCTTTTATTTTATTTAAATATAATGACTAGAAATGCCTATGGGGCATTCTTTTGTTACTTGAACATTATTTCTGCAAGTAAACCTATATATTTTTATATATTCTGAAAGGTATGGTTAAATGTGATTTTTGAGAGTTGGAATCAACTCAAAAGCTATTATGGTTTAACTTTGAAAAATGTTTGAATGCAGAAAAGCTTCTGCCTTGTTATTTTTACTAAGGATGATCTACAGATCCAAATGACTTGAATCCAACGGGCTTGGATTCAGCATTCACAGACCTTTCCAACAAAATTGGTTTCATTCAAAATGGTGCACTGAATCGACATGGGTTGATTTTTGAAAATGGGTACAGAAGTGTGTTTGAAATAAAAAGAAAAAGGTTTAATTCAAACAACTGGGCTGCGCGGGAAAAGTTACTGGGCCGGCCTGCTAAGCGCAGTGCTCCCGCGGGCTGCTTCAGTGGGTGTCCCCACTCGTCAGTGACACGGGGAGGTGCGAAGCGGTATGGGGCAACGTGGGTCGTTTGATCTGATTCTAATCCAACGGCTGGGGGTCATCGTCGACGCGAGACAACGCCGGCGAGAATGAAACCTAGCACGACCAGTGGGGGTCGTTGGGGGCTCACCGGGGTGCTGGCAAGGGTCGGCGAGGCGGGCGAACGACGAAGTCGATGACGGCGAACTCAGGGGTGGTCGCGGCAGCTCCTGGGGTAGACGAAATCGATGGCTCCCTTCTTCTCCAGAGGCGGCGGGCTCCGGCGAAATTCCGACGAGGTGGTGCTCGCCTTGCTCTGAGAACGGTGTGGCACGATCAGTGAGGAGAGGGGAGTGAGATGATGTGAAGAAATCGAGCGGGGGTGGCCTCTATTTATAGTCGAGCGAGGGGACCGTCGGGGCGCACGGTGAGCTCGTCGGGGGCGATGTTACAGGCGGCTATTGGCATAGGCAATGATAGGGGACGGTGCGGTGTTCCCTGGCAATGATCAACGACATGGTTTTGAGGCATGGGGCGGTGCGGCTTGGTCTGGAACACGCGAAGCTCTGCGCGGCAGAGGCGGCGTCTTCGACGGCGAGCGATGGCTGTGTGTCACGGGGTGGCGAACGGGGATGTCTGGCGGTCTCCTGGGCCGGTGGGTATTGTGTATGCACGCGGCGAGGGCGGCGCACGGTCTGTGGGCTTCGGTCGAGGTTGGTGCTCTCGCGCACGCTCAGCATGGTCACTGGCGGTCTGGGCGCGGTCCGTGCGTGTGGTCCAGGGCTTGGCAAGGTTCGAGCGGTGGACAGGGAGTGGTGGTGGACGGTGGGCTGCCTCCCAGACATGCTGGCTAGGCTTGCTGCTACTCCTAGCTTGCTGTCGACTATGGGGTGGCAAGGGTGTGCTCGGCTGTTCACCATTGATGACAATGGCAAGCTCACAGTGGTGCTAGTGCCTGGTTAATCTTGCTAGATGATCTACTGAGCTGGTTGTGAGCTAAATAGGGAACAAGTTAGGCCAATTTTACTGCACACTATAGTGTTTGATGTTTGTTTGATTTGTGTCTGCAACCTGTTTGAAGAAATGGCCGCATGAAATCAAGTTTTGAATTTTGAAAAGAGTTTTTGTGGGTTTGCTAGATTGGTGCTGGTGAGTCTGCAGATGCTTGGGTTTTGAAAGTTGAGCTTGTTTGAGTGGTTTTTGAAAAAGTGGGATCTTCCCATATGAGAAATATTCAATTTTGAATTGTCATTTAAACTGTGCATTTGAAAGTTTCTGGATGATCACAAAGTGGGCCTTGATACTCTGTTATGAGTACAATCAAGGGGTGCAAAGATCCAGAAAAGTTTCTGTTAGGTTTTGAAAGTTTGAGACAGCTAAAGTAGGCATGGGAGTTAAATTGGTCAAAATGACCATTCCCTTAATATATTTGTTTTGACTTGTCTTTAGGAAAAGTGTGGGAAATGTTTTAGATGATGTTCATTTCACCTAAGGAACATTTTACAAGCAATGAAACAATCAAACAAGGTGGTTTAAAAGAATTTCAAAATCCATGCATACACATATGCATGCCTTCAAAATTTTATTTAGCAAAGTTTTTGTTAACCCTAAATTTGATGATTAGTGTTTGATGATCCAAGCTTAGTATTTTTGGGATGTTACACTCGTTGAACTACATCCCATCCGGTGGACACCGGTAAGGTGGCTCCAGTATGACTGGGTAGCATTCGGCGAAGGGGAAGAAGATCTTGGGTGGTCGCTGATGCCATTGGCATGGTGAACCAGACCGCAGATCCGTTCCATGGCACAGAAGCCCGGTGAACTAGATCTGGTGGGGTGGGTGCCGGTGAAGCGGCTCCGCGACAGTGCACGAGAACGCAGCTCAAGCGGCTCACGCCATGGAATTGCCGCCGACTGGTGAGCGCGGTGGTCGTGGAGGGGACAGAGGAGCGTGCAATTTTTGGGAGGAACAGGGGGAAACACTACACGAATAGGGACCATTGAGGTGAACATAAAAAATTATGATCATGCCCCCAAGCTACCGACTTTAGCATGCCAATTTGTCGTCTCAACAAAGGGTAGAATGGGAATTTTGAAGTCAAAAGTTTTTGATACGGTGGAACACGAAATGCTTTAAGGTCGGTGTGTGATATTGCTGCTCGATTGAGATTTTGAATTTGGCTAGCACCTATCTTCTAATCTAACAAAATGGTACTACCCGTTAGGAGATTTTGGCTCAAAGTTTTTAAAATGGAGGGGCATGAATGTCGGTCGATGGTTTTGCCGCTCGATTGAGATTTTGAATTTGGCTAGCATCCATCTAATAATAGTAGTACTAGAAAAATGGTACTCCAACGGTGGGAGATTTTTCCTCAAAATGTTTGAAATGGAGGCACGCGAAATGCATCTAAGTCGGTGGAGAATTTGTTGCTCGATTATGATTTTGAATTTTGCTAGCGGACAAGTAATAATTGAAAAAGCTAGTAGATAGTACACTATCTTTCCAGGAAATCAAGTCTGAGAGTCACATTAGCTCATCATGCATGCCCATAATGAATGCGTAGACTAATATTTTTAATTTGGCTAGCGTCCAAGCAATAATAGAAAAGGGGTGTCTCCCTCTTCAGGAATTGAAGTCCGAGTTTGACATCAACTGATCATCCATAATGAAAATTGGATACCTCCGATTAAAAAAAGGGTTGGCGGCAGGTTTTGCCGCTTGACTAAGATTTTTGAATTTCGATAGCGTCCAGGTAATAATACTAATGGTACTCCTTCCCTACGAATTGAAGTTTGATCATCAAAATACTTACCATATTGGCAAACAAAATTGGATACAAAATCTCCAAGGGTAGGCGGTAGGTTTTGTCGATCGAGTGAGATTTTGAATTTGGCGGTTGTCCAAAGAATAAAAAACCTTTGTGAGGTTCATGAATCTAAGGATTGAGAGAGTGAGGTTCGGGCTCAGGATTTTTATGCATGGAGAACAACATGAACATATAAAAGCATGATGCAAAACAAATAGTCCCTCCATTTTTGTTATTACTGTAGGGGTTCGTAGCATGGAAAACAAAAAAATTCTACCGCATGCACACAAACAATCCAAGATCTATCTACTAGATTGTAGCAACAAGTCGATAGAAGAACTCACCCTTAAAGATTACAAAGCGGTTAACGAGAGCAGATTCTCGTGGGTGATGTAGTCGTACACTTGCCGATCTCAAGATCGCGTAGACGATCCTTCCGGCACTACGTTCCGGCAGCGCTTCTACAGTCGGTCACACGTTCGGTACTCGATGAAGACCTTCCTCTCCCTTGTTCCAGCAGGCAGCGGAGGTTGTAGTTCTCACCTCGCGATTCCGATTGCACGACGGCGTGGTGTCGGAAGTAGAGGGAAGATCCCGCAGGGCTTAGCCTAAGACGGAGCGAGTTATGGTGGATCTAGGGTTTTCGGCGATCTAGGTTTATAAGGCCGGAGAGGAGGAGGAGTCGTCGGCGGCTAGGGATACGGCGACAAGCCGGTGGCGGCGGTGCGACGGCGGCGCACGGGGTGGGAGGGCTGGCTCTTGTGTTGTTTGGGGCAGCCCTCCCCTCTATTTATGAGAGGGGGCAGCCTTGAGGGAGGGGAGTTTGAATCCACTTCCAAACCCGAGTTGGAAGGACTCTTTCCTTCTTCCACTAGGAAACATTGTTCCAGTTTGACTTTTCAAACCTCCCGTTTGACTTTCAATTTAGAGCTTTAATTCTCTCTCACAAATTCCCAAACCAAGTGACCTAGGATATGAACCAATCATTCCACTTACCCATGACACATTCATGGACCATTCCCCTTCCGGTCCGGTGAACCTTCTAGAACCTCTTCGATGAAAACATCGAAATTTTTCCTGAACTCTGGAATCGGACTTTCCTTATATGAATCTTATTCTCCGGATCTCCTCGTGATATCTCGGATCCCATCCGAGACTCCGAAAAACATTCAGTCTCCCTACTTACATTCCATATCTACTAAACAACATCGAATACTTAAGTGTGTCTCCCTACGGTTCGTGAATTATGCGGACATGACCGAGACACTTCTCCAATCAATAACACATAGAGGAATCTGGAAATTCATATGGCTCCCACATATTTCTACGATTACTTTGCGATCGAATGAACCACTTACCTACGATACCAATTTCCCTTTGTCTCGCGATAGTTTACTTATCCGAGGTTTGACCGTCAGTATCTTTGCGTACCTAGTTTAGCCTCGTTACCGATAAGTACTCTTTTCTCGTTGCCATGATATGTGATCCCTTGTGAGACAGTCACATTCTTGCAAGCTAATTGGATGACATTTCACCGAGAGGGCCTAGAGTATATCTATCTGTCATATGGATGGACAAATACCACGCTTAATCCATGTGCCTCAACCCATACTTTCCGAATATTCAATGCCACCTTAATAGCCACCTAGTTACGGTGTGGTGTTTGATGTCATCAAAGCATCCTTCCGGTGACGGTGATTAGCATGATCTCATGGTCGAAGGAATTAGGTTACTATGTATCATAAATCTTATAGCAAACAAACTATTGAAATGACTTGATCTTTATGCTACGCTTATCTATAGGAGTATGTCCATCATACCATTCTCCTAATAATATGACCTTGTTGTTAACAACATCTCAATGTTCATGATCGAGAAACCATGATCATCGATTAACCAACAAGCTAGTATTATAAAGAAGCTTTACCAGAGACTCTAATTTAGTTTACAAATCACAAAAGTATTAATGTTTCCGGTTAATACTATTATAGCATGAATGTAAACATTTATCATAAACACAAAAATATAATAATAACTACTTTTATTATTGCCTCTAGGGCATATCTCCAACAGTCTCCCACTTGCACTAGAGTCAACTAATCTAAATTACATGGTAATATACCGAACACCCATGACGGTTTGGTGCTAGTCATGTTTTGCCCTCGGGAGAGGTTTAGTCAATGGATCCGCCACATTCAGATCTGTTTGTACTTTGCAAATCTTTATGTCACCATCTTGGACATACTCTCGAATAGCGTGAAAACGCAACTTGATATGCTTCAGCTTCTTGTGTGACCTTGGTTCTTGCGCATTGGATATGGCGCCCATGTTATCACAATAGATAGACATTGGTTCCAGCGCACTTGGAACCACACCAAGCTCTGTAATGAACTCCTTCATCCATATCACCTCTTGTGAAGCCTCCGAAGAAGCTATGTATTCCGATTCAGTTGAAGATCTCGCCACAACTCTTTGCTTTGCACTCCTCTAGCTAACTGCTGCACCATTCAAAGTAAATACGTATCCAGATTGATATTTAGAATCATCTGGATCGGTGTTCCAACTAGCATCGGTGTAACCATTAACAACGAGCTGTTCATCACCTCCATAAGAAAGAACCATATCCTTAGTTCTTCTTAAGTACTTAAGGATGTTTTTGACCGCTGTCCAATGATCCACTCCTGGATCACTCTGATATCTGCTAGTCAAACTAACAACATATGCAATGTCGGGTCTAGTACATAGCATGGCATACATAAGAGATCCTATGGCTGATGCATAAGGAGTCTTACTCATCCTTTTTCTATCTTCTGCCGTTGCAGGACTTTGAGTTTTACTCAAGGTCGTATTGGGAAACATGGGCAAGAACCCTTTCTTGCTATCTTCCATTCCAAACCTCTTTAGAACTTTGTCCAAATATGTACTCTGTGACAATGATATTAGGCGTCTTGATCTATCTCTATAAATCTTTTTGCCTAAAATGTAAGCTTCTTCGCCAAGATCTTTCATTGAAAAACTATTATTCAAATATTCCTTGACACTATTAAGAAGGTCTACATCATTCCCAATCAACAATATGTCATATACATATAGTATTAAGAATGCTACAGAGCTCCCACTCACTTTCTTGTAAATACAAGCTTCTCCATAAGTTTGTATAAAACCAAAACTTTTGATCACCTTATCAAAACATTGATTCCAAATCTGGGATGCTTGCTTCAATTCATAAATGTACCGTTGAAGTTTGCATACCTTGTTAGCATCTTTAGGATCGACAAAACCTTTGGGTTGTACCATATACAACTCTTCATCAATGTATCCATTGAGGAATGCCGTTTTGACATCCATCTACCATATCTCATAATCATAATATGCAGCGATTGCTAATAAAATCCTCACAGATTTTAGCTCGCTACTTGTGAGAAAGTCTCATCGTAGTCAACTCCTTGAATTTGTCGAAACCCTTTTGCGACAAGTCGAGCTTTATAGACAGTAACATTACCATCAACATATGTTTTCTTCTTGAAAATCCATTTATTCTCGACAGCCTTCCGGCCATCTGGTAAGTCCACCAAAGTCCATACTTGGTTTTCGTACATGGATCCAATCTCGGATTTCATGGCTTCTTGCCATTTATTGGAATCTGGGATCATCATCGCTTCCTCATATGTCGCAGGGTTATCAGTGTTGTCTATCAACATGACACTCATAACGGGATCATACCAATCAAGAGTGGTACGAGTTCTCGTTGACCTGCGAGGTTTCATAGTAACTTCAACCGAAGTTTCATGATCAACATCATTAGATTCCTCTCTTATTGGTATAGGCGCCACATGAACTACTTCCGGTGCTGCGCTATTCGCAAGTTCGAGAGAAGGTTCAACAACCTCGTCGAGTTCTACTTTCCTTCCAGTCACTTGTTTCGAGAGAATCTCCTTCTCTAGAAAGGATCCATTCTTGGCAACGATGATTTTGCCCTCGGATCTATGATAGAAGGTATACCCAATAGTTTCCTTCGGGTATGCTATGAAGACGCATTTTTCCGCTTTGGGTTCAAGCTTGTCGGGCTGTAACTTCTTTACATAAGCTTCGCAACCCCAAAATTTAAGGAACGACAATTTAGGTTTCTTCCCAAACCATAATTCATACGGTGTCGTTTCAATGGATTTAGATGGTGCCCTATTTAAAGTGAATGCGGCTGTTTCTAATGCATAACCCCAAAATGATAGCGGTAAATCTATAAGTGACATCATAGAACGAACCATATCTAAGAGAGTTCTATTACGACGTTCGGACACACCATTACATTGTGGTGTTCCCGGTGGTGTCAATGTGAAAGTATTCCGCATTTCTTCAAATGCTCGCCAAACTCATAACTTAGATATTCACCTCCACGACCAGATTGTAGAAATTTAATCTTCTTGTTACGTTGATTCTCTACTTCACTTTGAAATTCCTTAAACTTCTCTAAAGTTTCGGACTTATGTTTCATGAAATAGATATAACCATATCTACTCAAGTCATCTGTGAAGGTAAGAACATAACGATAACCACCGCGCGATGCTACACTCATTGGGCCACACACATCGGTATGTATGATTTCCAATAAGTCCATAGCTCGCTCCATCATACCAGAAAATGGAGTCTTAATCATTTTACCCATCAGACATGCTTCGCATCTTTCAAGTGATTCGAAATCAAGTGATTCAAGAAGTCCATCGTAATGGAGTTTCTTCATGCGCTTCACTCCAATGTGACCAAGACGACAGTGCCACATATAGGTCGAGTTATCGCTCAATTTCAAACGTTTAGCCTCAATGTTATTTATGTGTGTATTACTACAATCGAGATTCAATAAGAATAGACCATCTATCAAAGGTGCATGTGCATAAAACATATTACTCGTATAAATCGAACAACCATTATTCTCGGACTTAAACAAGTAACCGTCTCGCAATAAACAAGATCCCGATATAATGTTCATGCTCAACGCAGGCACCAAATAACAAATTTAAGTATAAAACTAATCCCGATGGTAGATGAAGAGGTAGCGTGCCGACCGCGATCACATCAACCTTTGAACCATTTCCAACGTGCATCGTCACCTCGTTCTTCGCTAGCTTCCGTTTATTCTGCAGCACCTGTTTCGAGTTACAAATATGAGCAATCGAACCAGTATCAAATACCCAGGCACTACTACGAGTACTAGTGATATACACATCAATAACATGTATATCGGATATACCTTTCTTCTTGATGTTGCCGTTCTTCAAATCTGCCAAGTACTTTGGGCAATTGCGCTTCCAGTGACCCTCTTGCTTGCAGTAAAAGCACTCAGTATCAGGCTTAGGTCCAGCCCTGGTCTTCTTCGCCGATGCGGCAACTTTCTTACCGCCCTTCTTGAAGTTTCCCTTTTGCTTAGACTTGCCTTTCTTGAATTTGGTGCTATTATTGACCAACAACACTTGGTGCTCTTTCTTGATCTCCACTTCTGCAGATTTCAACATGGAGAAGAGCTCTGGCAACGTCTTGTCCATGTTTTGCATATTGTAGTTCATCACAAAGTTCTTGTAACTTGGTGGTAGTGATTGGAGGACACGATGAATCCCCAAAGAATTAGGAATCACTATACCCAAACTTTGGAGTTTGTTTGCGTGCCTAGACATCTTAAGCACATGCTCACTAACAGAGCTGCCCTCTTCCATCTTGCAGTTAAAGAACTTTTCAGAAGCCTCATTACTCTCAACTGCCGCGTGAGCCTCAAATATCATTTTGAGTTCACGGACAATATCATGTTGGTCATGGTTCTCAAAACTTTTCTGAAGCTCCGATTCCAAACCATACAAGATAGCACACAGAGTACCTATTCTTCCAAGCGAGGAAAACATTCTTTACCTCATCGGTAGCATCAGCTGCAGGCGGGTCACCCAGCGGTGCATCCAGCACATAGGTCAAATTACCAACATTGAGGAAAATCCTCAAATTGCGAAACCAATTCGCGAAGTTGCTTCCATTGTTTTTCAACTTTTCTTTCTCTAGGAACGCATTAAAATTGATGGTAGGGGCCGCCATTGATCTCCAACATATTTGCAATAGTTTAGACTAAGTTTATGACAAATTGAGTTCTAATTAATAGTTAAATTAATCTAGGTGAACTCCCACTCAAAACAATATCCCTCACATTGTTTTAGTGATCACACGAACCAAATCCACCACATCAAAACCGATCATCACGAGAGTTGATGTAGCTTCAATGGCGAACAATCAACATGTTCATCATATCTACTATATGACTCATGCTTTACCTTTCGATGATCCGTGTTCCGAGAGCATGTCTGTACATGCTAGGCTCGTCAAGATCAAACACTAGCTTCCGCATGAGCAAATCTGCCTTGCTCACATTGTATACACTTGCAGAATCTAACACACCCGATCATCACGTGGTGCTTCGAAACAACAAGCTTTAGCAACAATGCTAACAAAGGATGAACACTTTAAAACTTGAAATTTGTGTGCTTGAGGGATCATCTTATAATTCTACCGTTGTTAAATAAGCAATACAAGATGCATAAAGGATTAACATCACATGAAATTCATAATATGTGATATGATATGGCCTTTCTTCTTTGTGCTTCCGATCTCCATCTTCAAGCACGAACATGATCTCCATCATCACCGGCATTGCATCAAGGTCAATGAATAGACACGCGGGTCTTAACAGAATTTAAAGACAACCATATGGCTCCTGCCGGTTGCCAACTTACAATAAGGAACATTGCATACATCAAATATAATCACAATCATGGCCATATCACATCACAGCACACCCCTGCAAAACAAAGTTAGACGCCTCTAATTTTATTTGCATATTTTACGTGGTTTGGGGCTTTCAGTAAGTGTCGCTCTAACTTACGAACAAGAACCACAACGTTGATGCTTCAACTATCAAGTGCCCGTTGTAAATTGGATCTATACTATAATGGGAGAGACATACACCCGCAAATCCACTTATGCAATACAAGTTGCATGTTGAGCGTGGAGCAAGTCTCATGAACGATGTCATGTAAGGTTAGCCCGGGCCGCTTCATCCCATCATACCGTAAGATGCAAAGTACACAAGATGCAATTGATAATAAAAGCACCACCGCCCACAATGACCATTGTGTTCTACTCATGCAATAGATCTACATATAGACACGGCTCTGATACCACTGTAGGGGTTCGTAGCATGGACAACAAAAAATTTCTACCGCATGCAAACAAACAAGCCAAGATCTATCTACTAGATTGTAGCAACGAGTCAATAGAGGAACTCACCCTCGAAGATTCCAAAGCGGTTAACGAGAGCAGATTCTCGTGGGTGATGTAGTCGTACACTTGCCGATCTCAAGATCGCGTAGACGATCCTTCCAGCGCTGCGTTCCGGCAGCGCTTCCGCAGTCGGTCACACGTTCGGTACTCGATGAAGACCTTCCTCTCCCCTGTTCCAGCAGGCAGCGGAGGTTGTAGCACTCTCCTCACGATTCCGGCAGCACGACGGTGTGGTACCGGAAGTAGAGGGGAGATCTTGCAGGGATTCGCCTTAAGCCGGAGCGAGCATGGTGGACTATGAGAGAGGCCTTGGCGATCTAGGGTTTAGAGGAACCAAGGGAGGAGGCTAGGCCGGCGGCTAGGGCTTGGGGAGGACCCCAACTCGGCGGCTAGGGCAAACCCTAGGGCGGTGGCTAGGGTTAGGGTTTTGGTGGAGAGAGGTGTAGACTAGAGGGGGCACCCCTGCCCCTTTTTTTATAGCTGGGAGGGCGCCGGCCAAGGGGAGGGAGTCCTCCCCCAAGTCGGCCTCCTTGGCCGGCGGGTGGAGGGAGAGGAACTCCTCCCTAAGTAGGTTTCCTACTCTCCCTCCACCAAGCAAAACTGCCGTTTGACTTTTCAAATTGGTGTTTGACTTTTTCAAACTAGGATTTGATTTATCCCTTTATCTCGCTCAGCCATGATACCTAGTACATGATGCAATCATTCCATATTGTTAGGACACATTCATGTACCCTTCCCCTCCGGAGTGCCGGACCTTCCGGACCCTTCTAGAACATTCCTCGTGAAAACACCGGAATCATTCCCCAACCCTGAAACAGGACTTTCCTTATATGAATCTTATTCTCCGGACCATTCTGGATCTCCTCGTGATATCCCGGATCCCATCCGAGACTCCGAACAACATTCGGTCTCTTACTCATCATTCCATAACTACTCAACAACATCGAATCCTTAAGTGTGTCTCCCTACGGTTCGTGAATTATGCAGACATGATCGAGACACTTCTCCGAACAATAACCAATAGAGGAATCTGGAAATTCATATGGCTCCCACATATTTCTATGATTACTTTGCGATCAAATGAACCACTTACATACGATACCAATTTCCCTTTGTCTCACGATAGTTTACTTACCCGAGGTTTTGATCGTCGGTATCTCTGCATACCTAGTTCAACCTTGTTACCGATAAGTACTCTTTTCTCGTTCCCGTGGTATGTGATCCCTTGTGAGCCAGTCACATGCTTGCAAGCTAATTGGATGACATTCCACCGAGAGGGCCTAGAGTATATCTATCCGTCATATGGATGGACAAATCCCACTCTTGATTCATGTGTCTCAACCCATACTTTCCGAACACTCAATGTCACCTTTATAGCCACCCAGTTACGGTGTGGTGTTTGATGTCATCAAAGCATCCTTCCGGTGATGGTGATAAACATGATCTCATGGTCGACGGAATTAGGTTACTATGAATCAGAAAGCATATAGCAATTGAACTATTAAAATGACTTCATCTTTATGCTACGCTTATCTATAGGAGTATGTCCATCATACCATTCTCCTAATGATATAATCTTGTTGTTAATAACATCTCAATGTTCATGATAGGGAAACCACAATCATTTATTAACCAACAAGCTAGTATTATGAAGAGGCTTTACTAGGGACTCTAATTTAGTTTACAAATCACACAAGTATTAATGTTTCCTGGTTAATACTGTTATAGCATGAATGTAAACATTTATCATAAACACAAAGATATAATAATAACTATATTTATTATTGCCTCTAGGGCATATCTCCAACAATAGAGACTTCAATAGAGTCTCCCAGTCGTTCGGTATGCAGGAGGAGCTCACGAGGCTCCGAGAGGTGACAGATAACGGGGCACCCCAAGTCTCCAGGCAAAACGCACCCGATATGTCATTCGACTCCACGGTCAACACGAAAAAGGTGCAGGTCCATCCAACGGATGCCTCCAAGATGGCACTGATCACCAACGAACTCAGCCCCGCATAGGAAAGCGCACTCGTCGAGTTCCTCCGTGAGCGCTGGGAAATCTTCGCTTGGTGTCCTACGGACATGCCAGGAGTTCCCAGGGAATTCGTCGAGCACACACTTAATGTGTTCCCCGATGCAAGGCCAGTCAAGCAGTCGATCCGATGACTGTCCGAACTAAGAGCTAAAGCCGTTGGAATCGAAGTCAACAGACTACTCGATGCCAACTTCATCCGAGAAATTAAGGAGAGCGAGTGGCTGGCCAATACTGTGCTGGTCCCTAAGAAGGACACGGACATCCTGCGGATGTGCGTAGACTTTACATCGCTCAACAAGTACTGTCCCAAGGACCACTTACCTCTACCGATGATATACCAGATCATCGATTCGACTGCAGGATGTGAGAATCTCTCCTTCCTCGACGCCTACTCAGGCTACAATCAGATTCAGCTGAAGGTCGAAGATCAGGAGAAAACAACGTTCATCACGCCGTTCGGGGTGTTCTGCTACAACACCATGCCCTTCGGGCTGAAGAACGCAGATGCCACGTACTAGAGGTGCATGCAGGCGTGTCTGAAAAACCAGATCGGTTGCAACATCCAAGTCTATGTCGACGACATAGTCATCAAGACCAGGAAAGCGAAGACACTGATCGACGATCTCCGCGAGATGTTCGATAACCTTGATCACTACAAGATCAAGATAAACCCAGAAAAGTGCGCCTTCGGCGTCCCATCTGGCCAACTACTTGGCTACTTCATCTCACAACGAGGGATCGAGGCGAATCCGAAAAAAATCCGGGCCATACTGACCATGGAGAAGCCGAAGAACCTCAAAGGTGTCCAGCAGCTAGCTGGGCGCATCGCGGCTCTGAGAAGATTCATCAGTCGCATGGGCGAGAAGGCCTTGCCATTTTACCAGCTACTGCGCAAGACGGACAAGTTCGAGTGGACACCCGAAGCATACAACGCATTCGAGGACCTCAAGCGATTGCTCTCCACCTCGCATGTCTTGGTCACACCAAAGGAGCGAGAACCTCTGCTGCTATACATCGCAGCCGCGCACCAGGTGGTAAGCACCGTACTCATGGTCGAACGACCCGAGGATGGCAAAACCCATGGGGTCCAATGCCCAATCTACTACCTCAGCGAGGTACTGACAACAACAAAGCAGAGGTACCCTCACTACCAAAAGCTCGCCTATGGCGTATTCATGATGGCTCGACGGCTGAGCCACTACTTCCAGGAGCACCAAATAATGGTCCTCAACGAGGCGCCACTATCAAACATCCTGAACAACCCCAAAACCACGAGACGCGTAGCCCTGTGGGACATCGAGCTATCCCCTCTAGACATAGTCTATGAGTGGCGCAAGGCCATCAAATCTCAGGTCCTCACTGAATTCCTCGACCACTGGATGGAACTCCAGCTGCCGGACACTCCGGACATGACGCAATCATGGACGATGCACTTCGACAGCTCCAAACATGAGGCCGGAGTAGGAGTTGGCGTCATACTGACGTCCCTTCAGGGTGACAAGATGAAATACGTTATTCGGATGAAATTTCGTGCCTCCAACAACGAGGCCCTATCCATGGAATGCGGATGGCCAAGATCTGCGGCGCAACGCGCCTAATCATCTACGGTGATTTGAACCTTGTTGTCCAGCAGACGATGAACGAGTGCGACGCTCACAGCGCCAACATGATCGCGTACCGTGCGCTCTACAATTCACTCGAAGGGGACTTTGACGGCTGCGAGGTTCGACACGTCGGAAGGGGACTCACCAACATCGGCTCCACCTGTGCACGGGTTCCACCAAGTGTGTTCCCTGAACAAATCTGCGTACCCTCTATCAAAAGGAAATTTCCCAAGGGACCACCCGAATAAGTAGAGCACTCGGGGGTTGCACCACCCGAAAGACATGAAGGACCTGAAAAGCTCGACACCGAGGCCGAGCTGGTCAGCCTGATGCAGGTCATGGCAATTGAAGAGACATGGACATAGCCGTACCTTCGGTACCTGCTAAATAAGGAACTGCCCGATGATCCAACAGATGCCCGGCACATATCTCGCCGGTCCAAAGCGTTCACCCTCCACAATGGCGAGTTGTACAAGCGTATTATTTCGGGTGTACTCCAAAGGTGCGTCACTATCGGTGATGGCAAAACCATCATCCAAGACATCCACGAGGGCATCTGAGGTCATCATGCCGGCAGCCGTGCCCTCGTCGCTAAAGCTTTACGAGCTGGATTCTACTGGCCAACGGCCATGAACGATGCTAAGGACATCGTCCGAAGGTGCAACGCCTGTAGGGGTTCATAGCATGGAAAACAAAAAAATTCTACCGCATACACACAAACAAGCCAAGATCTATCTACTAGATTGTAGCAACGAGTCGATAGAGGAACTCACCCTCGAAGATTCCAAAGCGGTTAACGAGAGCAGATTCTCGTGGGTGATGTAGTCGTACACTTGCCGATCTCAAGATCGCGTAGAGGATCCTTCCGGCGCTGCGTTCCGGCAGCGCTCCCGCAGTCGGTCACACGTTCAGTACTCGATGAAGACCTTCCTCTCCCTTGTTCCAGCAGACAGCGGAGGTTGTAGCACTCTCCTCGCGATTCCGGCAGCACGACGGCGTGGTACCGGAAATAGAGGGGAGATCTCGTAGGGCTTCGCCTTAAGACGAAGCGAATATGTTGGATTAGGGTTTCCTGGAAAACTAGGGTTTAGATATACGGGAGGAGGAGGAGGTGTCGGCGGCGGCGACAGACCGGCGGCGGCGGCGAGCGGCGACGGCGAGCGGCGGCGGCGGGCGGCGGCGGCTCGTGGAGAGGGCTTGGAACTTGTGTTGTTTGGGGCAGCCCTCCCCCTCTATTTGTGAGAGGGAGTGGCAGCCATGGGAGGGGTGGGTTTGAATCCAAACCCAAACCCAAGTTGGATTGAGAGAAGGACTTGTTTCTTCTCCCACTAGGAAACCATTGTTCCAGTTTGACTTTTCAAACTTCCCGGTTGACTTTCAATTAAGAGTTTTATTTCTCTCTTGCATATGCCAACACCAAGTGACCTTGGACATGATCCAATCATTCCACTTACCCATGACACATTCATGGACCATTCTCCTTTCGGACCGGTGAACCTTCTAGACCCTTCTAGAACCTCTCCGATGAAATCATCGGAAACTTTCCTGAACTCGGAAATAGGACTTTCCTTATATGAATATTATTCTCCGGACCATTCCTGGTCTCCTCATGATATCCCGGATCCCATCCGAGACTCCGAACAACATTCGGTCTCTTACTAATCATTCCATAACTACTCAACAACATCGAATCCTTAAGTGTGTCTCCCTACGGTTCGTGAATTATGTGGACATGACCGAGACACTTCTCCGATCAATAACCAAGAGAGGAATCTGGAAATTCATATGGCTCCCACATATTTCTACGATTACTTTGCGATCGAATGAACCACTTACATACGATACCAATTTCCCTTTGTCTCACGATAGTTTACTTATCTGAGGTTTTGATCGTCGGTATCTCTGCATACCTAGTTCAACCTCGTTACCGATAAGTACTCTTTTCTGGTTCCCATGATATGTGATCCCTTGTGAGCTAGTCACATGCTTGCAAGCTAATTGGATGACATTCCACCGAGAGGGCCCAGAGTATATCTATCCGTCATATGGATGGACAAATCCCACTCTTGATCCATGTGCCTCAACCCATACTTTCCGAACACTCAATGCCACCTTTATAGCCACCCAGTTAGGGTGTGGTGTTTGATGTCATCAAAGCATCCTTCCGGTGATGGTGATTAACATGATCTCATGGTCGAAGGAATTAGGTTACTATGTATTAGAAAGCTTATAGCAAATGAACTATATTGAATGACTTGATCTTTATGCTACTTAACTATAGGAGTATGTCCATCACATCATTCTCCTAATGATATGATCCTGTTGTTAATAACATCTCTATGTTCATGATTAGGAAACCATGATCATATATTAACCAACAAGCTAGTTTAACAAGAGGCTTTACTAGGGACTCTTTTATGTTTACAAATCACACAAGTATTAATGTTTCCAGTTAATATAATTATAGCATGGTATGTAAACATTTATCATAAGTATGAAGATATGATAATAACCACTTTATTATTGCCTCTTGGGCATATCTCCAACAGTCTCCCACTTGCACTAGAGTCAATAATCTAGTTTAAAACCTTTGTGTATTCAACACCTATGGCTTTCTGGTGTCGTATGTGAAGGGAATATGCCCTGAGAGGCAATAATAAAATGTTTATGTGTATTCCAAGTATATGATAGATGTTTATTTTGCATGCTATAATTGTATTAATACGTAAACGTTAATACATGTGTGTTTAATAAACAAACAGAAAGTTCCTAGTTATTCCTCTCTCATAAACTAGTTCGTTGATTAACAAGATGATCACAGTTTCCTGATCATAGACATTGGATGTTGTTAATAACGAGATCACAACATTAGTGTAATGGTGTGATGAACATTCATCCGAAGTATAGCATTACGATCAAAGTCATTGAGTTTATATTGCTATAAACAAACTACGAAGTAGTCCTAATCCTTAGACCATGAGATCATGCCAATCACTAACACCGGAAGAGTTTCTTGTTGACATCAAACGTCACTCCGTAACTGGGTGATTATAAAGATGGATTCAAAGCTACTAAAGTGTTATGTTGAGAATCATGGATCAAGAGTGGAATTTGTTCATCCCGATGACGGATAGATATGCTCTGGGCCCTCTCGGTGATATCACATTGGTTAGCTTGCAAGCAAGTGATTTGATCACTAGAATGTTATATCACGGGAATGAGAAAAGAGTGCATGTCAGTAACGAGATCAAACTAGGTATGGAGATACCGATGATCAAATCTCGGACATGTAATATATCGTGAAACAAAGGGATTAAGATACAAACGTAAAAGGTTCCGACGATCACAGGAAAAGTCATCGTTGAATGTGTGGGAGTCAGTATGGATCTCCAGGTCCCGCTACTGATTATTGATCGGAGAAGGGTCTCGATCATGTCCGCATTATTCGCGAACCGTAGGGTGAAACACTTAAGGGACACTGGCATCCAGTTGGAGCAAATGTTTCATGCCGAAAGAATAAACAAGCGCAGGAATTTATTTCACTAGATACCGAAACGGGTTTTCGGGTGAAATTGCATAAAGTGGTTATGCATGTGAAATGGAATTCTAGCAAGGGGTTATTTGTGAATGTTTTTCATTAAAGTAATTGACAAAATTCTGAATAAAATAAAAGAGTTTTATTTAATGAGAGTTTGCATTAAATTTGGTGGAAATTTAATGGGAATTTGAGTGGACTTTTGAGTGGAGGAAATTTAAAGGGAATTTTGTGAGTGGAGTGTCCACCCACATGAATGAAGGAGGGGAGGGGGCAGCCCCCATGGCCGGCGGACACCCCCTTGGGTGCCCCCTCCTCCTATAAAAGGATCCCCCCTCCTCACTTGTCTCACACACCTCCTCGTGAAGGATCTCTCTCCCCCTCTAGAATTTATCCCCCATGGTCTCGGACTAGCGAGATACATGTTCCCGGTGGCTATTCGGCAAGAAAGGGTTATGCTTCCGCTGCATCGCTGGAGCGAGGAGGCAGAGGTTGCCCGGTGTCTTGTACGTGTGTGCGAGCACGGATGCGCTGCTGCTTTGCGGCGCTAGGACTTCCTCTCGATCTTGAGATCGGCAAGGGATCGTCTACATCAACCACGAGTTGAACTCGTTAAGATTTGTCGGTCTTCAAAGGTATGTTCTCTACGGATATACATCCGCCCGTTGTTTGTATCTAGTAGATGTATATTGGTACATAGTTCCCATCGTAGGAAAATTTTTGTTTTCTATGCTGCGAACCCTACAGTGGTATCAGAGCCGGATCTATGCGTAGATACTTTACACGGGTAGTACACATATGAGTATGTGGGCGATGATGATCATGCTGTTGCTCCTTTGTTGTAATTTTGGATATTGGTGGCATAGTGGGATGAAGCGGCCCGGACAAACTTTACATGTCCTCGCACATGAGACCTGTTCCACGCTTGACATCCAACTAGTTTGCATAAGTGGCTAGTGGGTGTCTATCTCTCCTACTATAGTCAATATCTATTTTGCAAGCGAGTTGTCAAAAATTTGGTTATCCTCGTTGTGGTTCATGTTCGTAGGTAAGAACGGTTCTATCTCGAAAGCCCTAAGCCACGTAAAACTTGCAATGGATAAATTAGAGGCGTCTAGTTTAGATTGTTGCTGGGCTAGTGTTATGATATGGTGATGTTGTAAGTAGAAGTATGATAGGATACTCTTACAACATACATAACGTGTAATCTCCATAGACCTTGGACTTACACATATAGGTATGATAGTGATCATACCACGGTGCACATGATAGAGATCATATGCGGGAACCATATCATTTCACTAATAAACATATGATGTTTGATTGCATCTTATATTGCTTGTTTAGTGCTTTGTTAGCATAGTAAGATGATCCCTCATTTAAATATCAAGATAAGAATGTGTTCTTCCTTTAGTATGCACCGATTATGTTTTCGTCGCTCCAAGACATCACGTGATGATCGGGTGTTCTTGGATCCACGACCATATTTCGGGTGTAAAACAGTTACACACGCGAATACTAAGGTTCTAACTTGGCGAGCCTAGCATGTATAGACATGGCCTCGGAACACGGTCCGAAAGGTTAAGCATGAGTCATACAGTCGATATGATGCCCATTTGATGCTCGCCTTTGAAGCTACACCGACTCACGTGATGATCGGACTTGGTGTAGTGGATTTGGTTCATGTAATCACCAAAAAGGCACGAGGGATGTCGTTTTTGAATGGGAGTTCATTCGTAATATGGATTAGTTGAACTCAATCTATCATACACTTAGTCTAAACTTTACAAATTCTGTTGTAGATGGCACCACCTGCTTTTAATTTCAATGTGTTCATGGAGAAAGAGAAACTTGCAACGAACGGTAGCAACTTTACCGAATGGGCCATGAATTTGAGGATTCTCCTCTCTGCTGCACAAAAGCAATATGTGCTAGAAGCGCCGTTAGGCCCCCACCTTTTGATGATGCCCCTGACGAGGAAAAGAATGTCTATCTGACTCGTCAGGAGGACCACAACTTAGTTCATTGCGGCATATTGTATGGGCTAGAGCCGGAACTTCGAAAGCGTTTCGAAAATGGCAATGCATTTGATACAATGGGTGAGTTGAAAATGATTTTCGACACACATGCTGCTGTAGAGAGCTACAACGCTTCAGAAAAGTTCTTTAGCTGCATGATGGAAGAGCACAGCTCCGTTAGTGAGCATGTACTCAAGATGTCGGGTTACGACGATAAGCTTGTGTCCTTGGGAATAACGATTCCCATTGACTTAGGCATCCATCGTGTTCTGCAGTCTCTGCCACCTAGCTATAAGAGCTTCGTGATGAACTATAATATGCAAGGCATGAAGAAGTCTCTCCCCGAGCTTCTGTCAATGCTTAAAACTGCAGAAGTGGAGATCAAAAAGGAACATCAAGTGTTGATGATCAGTAGGAACACTGGTTTCAAGAAAGACAAGAAGGGAAAACAGAAGGGAAGTAAGGGCGGCAAGCCTGTTGCCGTGCCTGAAAAGAAACCCCGAGTTGGACCTAAGTCTGATACCGAGTGCTACTATTGTAAGGGGACTGGCCACTGGAAGCGCAACTGCCCCAAGTATTTGGCAGACAAGAAGGCCAGCAAGGCAAACAAAGGTATATATGATATACATGTTATTGATGTGTACTTGACTAGTGCTCGCAGTAGCACCTGGGTATTTGATACCAGTTCAGTTGCTAATATTTGTAACTCGAATCAGGGGCTGCGGAACAAGCGACCGCTAGCAAGGGGTGAAGGCAAGATGCGTGTCAGCAATGGATCAAGCGTTGATGTGATCGCCATCGGAACACTTCCTCTCCACTTGCCATCGGGATTAGTGATAAACTTGAATAATTGTTATCTGGTTCCTGCACTGAGCATGAACATTGTATCTGGATTGTGTTTGATGCGAAGTGGTTATTCATTTAAATCCGAGAACAATGGTTGTTCCATTTATATGAATGAAATCTTTTATGGTCATGCACCGATGATGAATGGTTTATTTCTTTTAGATCTCGATAATAATGTTACACATATTCATAATGTTGATGCTAAAAGGATTAAACTAAATGATGATATATCCGCATATATGTGGCACTGCCGTCTAGGTCATATTGGCGTTAAACGCATGAAGAAGCTCCATTCGGATGGACTTTTGGAATCACTTGATTATGAATCATTTGATACATGTGAGCCATGCCTTATGGGCAAGATGACTAGAACGCCGTTTTCCGGTTCAATGGAACGGGCGACAGATTTATTGGAAATCATACATTCTGATGTATGTGGTCCAATGAGTGTGTCGGCGCGAGGTGGATATCGTTATTTTGTTACTTTCACGGATGATTTGAGTAGATACGGTTATATCTACTTGATGAAACACAAGTCTGAAACCTTTGAAAAGTTCAAGGAATTTCAGAATGAAGTGGAAAATCATCGTAATAGAAAGATCAAATTTCTACGGTCCGACCGTGGAGGTGAGTATCTAAGTTACGAGTTTAGCACTCACATGAAAGAGTGTGGAATTGTTTCACAACTCACACCTGCCGGAACACCACAGAGAAATGGTGTGTCGGAACATCGTAATCGTACTTTATTAGATATGGTTCGATCTATGATGTCTCTGACAGACTTGCCGTTGTCATTTTGGGGTTATGCACTAGAAACTGCTGCATTCACTTTAAATCGGGCACCATCTAAATCCGTTGAAAAGACACCGTATGAATTGTGGTTTGGAAACAAACCTAAGCTGTCATTTCTTAAAGTTTGGGGATGCGATGTTTATGTGAAGAAACTTCAACCAGATAAACTCGAACCCAAAGCGGAAAAATGCGTCTTCATAGGATACCCTAAGGAAACTATTGGGTATTCCTTCTATCACAGATCCGAGGGCAAGGTTTTTGTTGCCAAGAATGGATCCTTTCTAGAGAAGGAGTTTCTCGCGAAAGGTGTGAGTAGTCGGAAGGTAGAACTCGAAGAGGTTATTGAACCTTCTCTTCAAAGTATGGCGAGTAGCGCAGCGCCGGAAGTTGTTCCGGAGTTGGCTCCACCTGTTGAAGAGGGAACTAATGATAATGATCATGAAACTCCAAAAGAGAGTACTACCGAACCTCGCAGGTCAGGCAGGACGCGTGCAGCTCCTGAGCTGTACGGAAATCCTGTCATGAATTTCATGGTTGATGAAAATGATGACCCTGTGACATATGAAGAAGCGATGATGAGCCCGGATTCCAACAAATGGTTAGAAGCCATGAAATCCGAGATGGAATCCATGTATGAAAATCAAGTTTGGAACTTGGTAGACTTACCTCACGACCGAAAGGCCGTGGAGAACAAATGGATTTTCAAAAGGAAAACTGATGTTGATGGTAATGTGACCGTCTATAAAGCTCGACTTGTCGCAAAGGGGTTTCGACAAATTCAAGGAGTTGACTACGATGAGACATTCTCTCCCGTAGCGATGCTAAAGTCAGTTAGGATTATGTTAGCAATTGCTGCATATTTCGATTATGAGACATGACAGATGGATGTAAAAACCGCGTTTCTCAATGGTAATATTGAGGAAGAGTTGTATATGATACAACCAAAGGGTTTTGTCGATCCTAAGGATGCTAACAAGGTGTGCAAGCTTCAGCGATCCATCTATGGATTGAAGCAAGCATCACGAAGTTGGAATCTCCGCTTTGATGAGGTGATCAAAGAGTTTGGATTTGTCCAAACTTATGGAGAAGCTTGTATTTACAAGAAAGTGAGTGGGAGCAATGTGGCATTTCTGATATTATATGTGGATGACATATTGTTGATCGGAAATGATATAGATCTTTTAAACAGTGTTAAAAGTTATCTAAACAGCAAATTTTCAATGAAGGACCTAGGTGAAGCGTCATACATATTAGGCATAAAGATCTATAGAGATATATCTAGGCGCCTAATAGGGCTATCGCAAAGTACATACCTTGATAAGATTTTAAAGAAGTTTAAAATAGAGGATAGTAAGAAGGGGTTCTTACCTATGACACAAGGCACGACATTGAGTAAGACTCAAAGGCCGGCTTCGGCGGAAGAAAGAGAGATAATGGACAAAGTCCCCTATGCTTCAGCCATAGGCTCTATAATGTACACCATGCTATGTACAAGACCGGATGTGGCACATGCTATTAGTTTGACTAGTAAGTACCAATCGGATCCAGGTTCAGAACACTGGAAAGCGGTCAAGAATATCCTCAAGTACTTGCGAAGAACTAAGGATATGTTTCTTGTATATGGAGGTGAAGAAGAGCTCGTCGCTAAGTGTTATGTCGACGCTAGCTTTGACACCGATCCGGATGACTCTAAGTCTCAATCCGGATACGTATTTCTCATGAATGGCGGAGCGGTTAGTTGGAGGAGCTCCAAACAACCTGTGGTAGCGGGATCAACAACGGAGGCCGAATATGTTGCTGCTTCAGAAGCGGATCAGGAAGCAGTTTGGATGAAGGAGTTCATATCCGAACTAGGTGTGGTTGCAAACGCGTTGGACCCAATGGT
This sequence comes from Avena sativa, assembly GCA_916181665.1. Taxonomy (NCBI): domain Eukaryota; kingdom Viridiplantae; phylum Streptophyta; class Magnoliopsida; order Poales; family Poaceae; genus Avena; species Avena sativa. Next base: position 140,488,751 of record OV702285.1, on the reverse strand, counting down.
GATCTATTGTGACAACAATGGTGCCATTGCCAATGCCCAAGAGCCAAGGTCTCACAAGCATTCCAAGCATATTAAGCGCCGGTTTCACTCCATCCGCGAGCATGTCAAGGATGGAGATATAAAGATTTGTAAAGTACATACGGATCTCAATGTAGCAGATCCGTTTACTAAAACTCTCCCTAGAGCAAAACATGATCTACACCAGAACTCCATGGGTGTTAGATACATCACAATGTAACTAGATTATTGTCTCTAGTGCAAGTGGGAGACTGAAGGGAATATGCCCTGAGAGGCAATAATAAAATGTTTATTATGTGTATTCCAAGTATATGATAGATGTTTATTTTGCATGCTATAATTGTATTAATGCGGAAACGTTAATACATGTGTGTTTAATAAACAAACAGAAAGTTCCTAGTTATGCCTCTCTCATAAACTAGTTCGTTGATTAACAAGATGATCACGGTTTCCTGATCATAGACATTGGATGTTGTTAATAACGAGATCACAACATTAGTATAATGGTGTGATGAACATTCATCCAAAGTATAGCATTACGATCAAAGTCATTGAGTTTATATTGCTATAAACAAACTACGAAGTAGTCCTAATCCTTAGACCATGAGATCATGCCAATCACTAACACCGGAAGAGTTTCTTGTTGACATCAAACGTCACTCCGTAACTGGGTGATTATAAAGATGGCTTCAAAGCTACTAAAGTGTTATGTTGAGAATCATGGATCAAGAGTGGAATTTGTTCATCCCGATGACGGATAGGTATGCTCTGGGCCCTCTCGGTGATATCACATTGGTTAGCTTGCAAGCAAGTGATTTGATCACTAGAATGTTATATCACGGGAACGAGAAAAGAGTGCATGTTAGTAATGAGATCAAACTAGGTATGGAGATACCGATGATCGAATCTCGGACATGTAATATATTGTGAAACAAAGGGATTAAGATACAAACATAAAAGGTTCCGACGATCACAGGAAAAGTCATCGTTGAATGTGTGGGAGTCAGTATGGATCTCCAGGTCCCGCTACTGATTATTGATCGGATAAGGGTCTCGATCATGTCCGCATTATTCGCGAACCGTAGGGTGACACACTTAAGGGACACTGGCATCCAGTTGGAGCAAATGTTTCATGCCGAAAGAATAAACAAGCGCAGGAATTTATTTCACTAGATACCGAAACGGGATTTCGGGTGAAATTGCATGAAGTGGTTATGCATGTGAAATGGAATTCTAGCAAGGGGTTATTTGTGAATGTTTGTCATTAAAGTAATTGACAAAATTCTGAATAAAATAAAAGAGTTTTATTTAATGAGAGTTTGCATTAAATTTGGTGGAAATTTAATGGGAATTTGAGTGGACTTTTGAGTGGAGGAAATTTAAAGGGCATTTTGTGAGTGGAGTGTCCACCCACATGAATGAAGGAGGGGAGGGGGCATCCCCCATGGCCGGCGGCCACCCCCTTGGGTGCCCCCCTCCTCCTATAAAAGGAGCCCCCCTCCTCACTTGTCTCACACACCTCCTCGTGAAGGATCTCTCTCCCCCTCTAGAATTTATCCCCCATGGTCTCAGACTAGCGAGATACATGTTCCCGGTGGCTATTCGGCAAGAAAGGGTTGTGCTTCCGCTGCATCGCTGGAGCGAGGAGGCGGAGGTTGCCCGGTGTCTTGTACGTGTGTGCGAGCATGGATGCACTGCTGCTTTGCGGCGCTAGGACTTCCTCTCGATCTTGAGATCGGCAAGGGATCGTCTACATCAACCACGAGTTGAACTCGTTAAGCTTTGTCGGTCTTCAAAGGTATGTTCTCTACGGATATACATCCGCCCGTTGTTTGTATCTAGTAGATAGATCTTGGTACATAGTTCCCATCGTAGGAATTTTTTTGTTTTCTATGCTGCAAACCCTACAGTATGTACACGATTGCTAGTGGTCAACTGATCTCCGGATCTGACACTTCTAGGTCCGTTTGTAATTGCATGTCTTTGCGTCTCTACGCATCACTCATTCTCTAATGAGATGGCTTCGTACAAATTTGGTCCTTTGGTGTGACCTTTAGTTCTTTGGGGTTAAAACATGTTAATAATATTGTCGTACAATATATCTTCATAGTACTATCCCACTGTGAACTACACCTAGTTTGATAACAAACTACTTGACACAAATGCCCTCTTTTGCTGCTATAATAGCAGTCATATACTTAGCCTTTTGTTGTAGTATCTGTCACAATGTCTTAACTTAGGAATTCATCCAAATTCATTATGGAACTTACTTTCCATCATATTGTGCCACCATTAGTTTAGATTGAGATAAACTTAATTTGTACTTTCTGATAAAACTAGTATCAATGTAATTCATTTACAATGAACTAACCATCTATTTGTCATTTCTACAGAATAATATATTCTTAGTTCTTTTACGAGATCATAAGAATATCTTTACTATCATCCAATGATTATCTTATGAATCATTGTGATATATGCTCATGACATTTAGAGCATAGGACATATCTGGATTTGTGCATATCACAGTATGATTTATATAAATACTCTTTTTGATTTCATACATCAAGTATCAATCTATACTTGAATCTTTGTTTTACTTACCAAGTGTCAATACACTTGAATATATCATCAATATTGAACTCATTCAATCCTTTCTGTGCGACAAGAACCTTTCTTGTAGTTTCTATATTGAACTTATTCAATACATCATCTATGTACTTTCGGCACAACCATATTAGCATCTATTGATGCCAAATATTTGGGTTTTTCCTAAGTCTTTCATCGGGATGAAATTCTTAATATGTGTTAATAAAAGATACATCATTTTTAATCAACAATATGTCTTCAACATAATGTATTAGAAACATGTCTTAGCGCTCCCTCTTAATTTCTTGCAAATGCAAGCATCTTCATTGTCTCTGATGAAATTAAACTCTTTTAACAGTTTCATCATAGTGAAGATTCCAACTCCGCGATGCTCACTTCAACCATTGAAGTTTGCATATGCTTTTAGCATCCTTTGAATTAACAAAACCCTATGGACCATGTTATGCACATGTCCTAGGTAACAATTCTATTAGAAGAACTTGTTTTGTTTATTCAACTACCACATAACAAAATTATATGTAGTGGTTGCTATATTAATCCGTCTAGACTAAATATCGCTATGAAAGATCAAATCTTGTCATAGTCAACCTTTGAACATTGTTGTGAACTCTTTCCCAACATATCGACCATTTCATAGATGCGAAACATCCATGTCTATTTCTTTATAGATCTAAACACAACTGTAAGGTCTTACACCTTTCTCGAGGGTCCTTCAAGTTCAAAACTTGATTTCTCGTGTATGGAACTATCACGGATTTTATGGCTTCAAGCCATTTGACGGAGTCAGGGCTCATCATTGCTTCTTTGCATGTAGTCGGATCATTATTGTAAAATAATGATTTAACTCTCAAATCTTGGTATTTGATTGTTTACCCGACCTACTTGTTTCAATAGGAACTTAGACCTCTGTGACCGCAACCTTTGAGGCACGTGAGCCATGAGCATTGTTGCTGCCTCCGGAACACTTTTCGGCACTGCGCAACTTTGCACATATAGCTAAGGTTCTTTTAACCTTATCAAAGTTCTATTGTCCTCCCACTTATCTTTTCATGAAAAATTCCTTCTCAAAGAAACTTGATGTTCTAAGCGACAAACACTTTTGTCTCCGGTGTTATGGAGGAATACTTAACAGTTATACAAAGACAGGTTCATCCGACTTTGGTTGCAAACATCTTTCTTATGCATAGCATACCAATGTTTAAGAAAGGACTACTTGGGTTTTATCCCAAACCATAACTTTATATGGTGTCATTTCAACAGATTATGATGAAGCTCTTTTCATTGGAAAAACGGTAGTCTCTGAAGCTTTTAATCTTTAAAATATAATGGCATTTTTATGAATTACACCTTCGATCTTACCATGTCAAACAAGGTTTAATTACATATCTCGAACGCTCCATACTCTTATGGTGTTTCGGGACATGCAAATCCACGGAACGATTCCTTAATCCTTAGGTATTATGCTAAACTTGTAACTCAAATATCTTCCTTTATGATCTTATCATAAACTATTAATATTATTGTTACAATGATTTTGCACTTCATCTTGAAAGTCTTTGAATTTTTCAAATGTTTCATACTTCATCCTTATTAAGTAAATATTCATATATTCACTCAAATTTTCGGAGAAAGCATATGAAGTTGAAATCCATCGCTCTTGACTACACATAATGGACTTCGTACAACAATATGTACAAGTTCCAATAAGCTAGTCATTCGTTCCCTTTTGGCCTATGAACAAAGTTTTAATTATCTCTAGGAAAGTTTCACAAGCGTCATTTGATCAAAAATCAAAAGACTCCAAAATTCCATACACATGGAGTTTCTTCATGTTTTCTTTCCAATATAATTTAAACGGCGATGTCACTTCCTAAGTGATCTTTCAATCAATTTGTCTTTCGACATTTTTAGCACTAGTTTTATGGATGTGATTTCTCCAACGAGATTTGTGAATCATCCATCTTTTATGGATTACGACAATTATTTGAACAACCCTTTTGTTCTCATAATACCTGATAAAACAAATCTTGAAGGCAAGCTTTGATGTTTAACGAGCAACACAATAACCCTTTATTTGTTCTCGATGAACATCATCACATATTCTTTTGCTAGTTACTTAGGCCATTGTAGTTCATGAATTCTGTTGTTTCGTATGACGATTCATACCAACAAATTCAATATCAAATACTTATGAACCACTTTGTTTAATAAGCAAAGAATATAGCCATAACACGTATATCCTTTATATACCTAAACTGAACAATTCTAGTCTTTTCTTTTCTGTCATATATTTATGAGATTCTCTTTCAGTATTTCTTTTTCTGTTTGAAAGAATCTATCAACATCAATAGTGGAGCCATACACATGACACATAGTCCAAAGCGTGTATAGTTAAATACCAATGTCTTTGGACTTGCACTTTGAAGTAGATCACCATTATCAAATGTTTGGTGTTCTTTCAAATTCCTTTATTTAGTAATCTCTTGGTGTAGTAAACATTTTACCTACATCAAATATTCACCCTTATCATGGAATTATCCATGATCAAGCTAATTTTAGCTTATAATGGTGAATTGCGAGTATAATGTTGCTCTCCAAAACCTTTTGGAGGATTAGGACAACTAGTGTCTCCAACCTTTTGCAAATTCTCATCAAATATGAGAACATGACTTTTGCCATATTATACTCTATCATGTTGTAACCAAAACTTCGTTTCAGGTATCACAATATCTTCCACACATCATGGTTTCTGAAACAACTCTTTCAGATCCTAGATAACCTTGATATTAAGACAATCCTTTGAATATCAAGAATCATGGAGACAAACATGATACTCATACATTAACTCTTGGAATTGTCACTCTTGTTTCAATACCAATTATTAAACTTCATGGAGTAACCGGAACTTACTGAAAGTTTGCAATAGGACTTTTAAACTTCAGATTAACACTTCGAAACAATACGATACCAGTTCGTAAAGTAACTAACCAGAATTCTAAAGTTCTATCATCTCAATTAAAACTAAGCGCAAGGTGGTAAACGGATGCCAATGACTACAACAACTATGCAAATTCACTTTGATTTAATTTATGATAAATAGTGTTCAACTTTTAATCATATTGCCGTTGAACTCCCACTCAAAACAATATCCCTCACATTGTTTTAGTGATCACACGAACCAAATCCACCACATCAAAACCGATCATCACGAGAGTTGATGTAGCTTCAATGGCGAACAATCAACATGTTCATCATATCTACTATATGACTCATGCTTTACCTTTTGGTGATCCGTGTTCCGAGACCATGTCTGTACATGCTAGGCTCGTCAAGATCAAACCTTAGCTTCCGCATGAGCAAATCTGGCTTGCTCACGTTGTATACACTCGCAGAATCTAACACACCCGATCATCACGTGGTGCTTCAAAACAACGAGCTTTAGCAACAGTGCTTACTAAGGATGAACACTTTAAAACTTGAAATTGTGTGCTTGAGGGATCATCTTATAATGCTACCGTCGTAAACTAAGCAATACAAGATGCATAAAAGGATTAACATCACATGCAATTCATAATATGTGATATGATATGGCCTTTCTTCTTTGTCCTTCCGATATCCATCTTCAAGCACGAACATGATCTCCATCATCACCGGCATTGCATCAAGGTCAATGATGCCGCTCCATGGTTGTCGTCCACCAGCTTCAAATATTACAACTACTTTGAATAGACATGCGGGTCTAAACAGAATTTAAAGACAACCATATGGCTCCTGCCGGTTGCCAACTTACAATAAGGAACATTGCATACATCATATATAATCACAATCATGGCCATATCACATCACAGCACACCCCTGCAAAACAAAGTTAGACGCCTCTAATTTTCTTTGTATATTTTACGTGGTTTGGGGCTTTCAATAAGTGTCATTCTAACTTACGAACAAGAACCACAACATTGATACTAGTATTGTCAATCACCCGTTGTAAATTGAATCTTAACTATGTTGGGAGAAACAGGCACCCGCAAAGCCACTTATGCAATACAAGTTGCATGTCAAGCGTGGAGCAAGTCTCATGAACGATGTCATGTAAGGTTAGCCCGGGCCGCTTCATCCCACCATCCCGCAAGATGCAAAGTACACAAGAAGAAATCAACAACAAAAGCATCAACGCCCACAATGACCATTGTGTTCTACTCGTGCAACAGATATACATATAGACACGGCTCTAATACTACTGTAGGGGTTCGTAGCATGGAAAACAAAAAATTTCTACCGCATGCACACAAACAAGCCAAGATCTATCTACTAGATTGTAGCAACGAGTCGATAGAGGAACTCACCCTCGAAGATTCCAAAGCGGTTAACGAGAGCAGATTCTCGTGGGTGATGTAGTCGTACACTTGCCGATCTCAAGATCGCGTAGACGATCCTTCCGGTGCTGTGTTCCGGTAGCGCTTCCGCAGTCGGTCACACGTTCGGTACTCTATGAACACCTTCCTCTCCCTTAATCCAGCAGGCAGCGGAGGTTGTAGCACTCTCCTCGCGATTCCGACAGCACGACGGCATGGTACCGGAAGTAGAGGGGAGATCTCGCAGGGCTTCGCCTTAAGCCGAAGCGAGTATGTTGGATTAGGGTTTCCCGGAAAACTAGGGTTTAGAGATCCGGGAGGAGGAGGAGGTGTCGGCGGCGGCTAAGGCGGCGGCGGCTAAGGCAGCAGCGACAGACCGGCAGCGGCGCGGCGGCGCGGCGAGCGGCGGCGGCGGGCAGCGGCGGCTCGTGGAGAGGGCTTGGAACTTGTGTTGTTTGGGGCAGCCCTCCCCCTCTATTTATGAGAGGAAGGGGAAGCCTTGGGAGGGGTGGGTTTGAATCCAAACCCAAACCCAAGTTGGATTGAGAGAAGGACTTGTTTCTTCTCCCACTAGGAAACCATTATTCCAGTTTGACTTTTCAAACTTCCCGTTTGACTTTCAATTTAGAGTTTTATTTCTCTCTTGCATATGCCAACACCAAGTGACCTTGGACATGATCCAATCATTCCACTTACCCATGACACATTCATGGACCATTCTCCTTTCGGACCGGTGAACCTTCTAGACCCTTCTAGAACCTCTCCGATGAAATCATCGGAAACTTTCCTGAACTCCGAAATAGGACTTTCCTTATATGAATCTTATTCTCTGGACCATTTCGGATCTCCTCGTGATGTCTCGGATCCCATCCGAGACTTCGAACAACATTCGGTCTCTTACTAATCATTCCATAACTACTCAACAACATCGAATCCTTAAGTGTGTCTCCCTACGGTTCGTGAATTATGCGGACATGACCGAGACACTTCTCCAATCAATAACCAATAGAGGAATCTGGAAATTCATATGGCTCCCACATATTTCTACGATTACTTTGCGATCGAATGAACCACTTACATACGATACCAATTTCCCTTTGTCTCACGATAGTTTACCTATCCGAGGTTTTGATCGTCGGTATCTCTGCATACCGAGTTCAATCTCGTTACCGATAAGTACTCTTTTCTCATTCCCGTGATATGTGATCCCTTGTGAGCCAGTCACATGCTTGCAAGCTAATTGGATGACATTCCTGTAGGGTTTCGTAGCATGGAAAACAAAAAATTTCTACCGCATACAAACAAACAAGCCAAGATCTATCTACTAGATTGTAGCAACAAGTCGATAGAATAACTCACCCTCGAAGATTCCAAAGTGTTTAACGAGAGCGGATTCTCGTGGGTGATGTAGTCATACTCTTTCCGATCTCAAGATCGCGTAGACGATCCTTCCGGCGCTGCGTTCCGGCATCGCTTCCGCAGTCGGTCACACGTTCGGTACTCGACGAAGACCTTCCTCTCCCTTGTTCCAGCAGGCAGCGGAGGTTGTAGCACTCTCCTCGCGATTCCGGCAGCACAACGACGTGGTACCGGAATTAGAGGGGAGATCTCGCAGGTCTTCGCCTTAAGCCCGAGCGAGTATGGTGGACTATGAGAGAGAGAGCCTCAGCGATCTAGGGTTTAGACGCACCAAGGAGGGGGCAAGGCCGGCGGCTAGGGTTTTCCCTAGGCGGCGGCGGCTATGGTGGGCGGCGGCGGCTATGGTGGGCGGCGGCTAGGGTTAGGGTTTAGAGGGCGTGGTGTTGTGTGCTAGGAGGGGCAGCCCTGCCCCTCCTTATATAGGTGGAGGGGGCGCGCCAAGGGGAGGGGAGACGCTCCCCAACTCGGTCTCCAAGTGGGCCGGCGGTGGAGGGAGGGAACTCCTCCCCAAGTAGGTTTCCTACTCTCCCTCCACCTCACAAAATAGCCGTTTAACTTTTCAAATTGGCGTTTGACTTTTCAAACTAGGATTTGATTTAACCCTTTATTTTATTCAGCGATGACACCTAGTACATGATGCAATCATTCCAACTTGTTATGACACATTCATGTACCCTTCCCCTCCGGAGTGCCGGACATTCCAGAACCTTCTAGAACATTCCCGATGAAAACACCGGAACCATTCTCCAACCCCGAAATAGGACTTTCCTTATATGAATCTTACTCTCCGGACCATTCCGGATCTCCTCGTGATATCCCGGATCCCATCCGAGACTCCGAAAAACATTCAGTCTCTTACTCATCATTCCATAACTACTCAAACAACGTCGAATCCTTAAGTGTGTCTCCCTACGGTTCGTGAATTATGCGGACATGATCGAGACACTTCTCCGATCAATAACCAATAGAGGAATCTGGAAATTCATATGGCTCCCACATATTTCTACGATTACTTTGCTATCGAATTAACCACTTACATACGATACCAATTTCCCTTTGTCTCACGATAGTTTACTTATCCGAGGTTATGATCGTCGGTATCTCTGCATACCTAGTTCAACCTCGTTACTGACAAGTACTCTTTTCTTGTTCCCGTGATATGTGATCCCTTGTGAGCCAGTCACATGCTTGCAAGCTAATTGGATGACATTCCACCGAGAGGGCCCGGAGTATATCTATCCGTCATATGGATGGACAAATCCCACTCTTGATCCATGTGTCTCAACCAACACTTTCCGAACACTCAATGCCACCTTTATAGCCACCCAGTTACGGTGTGGTGTTTGATGTCATCAAAGCATCCTTCTGGTGAAGGTGATATGCATGATCTCATGGTCGAAGGAATTAGGTTACTATGTATCAGAAAGCATATAGCAATTGAACTATAAAAATGACTTGATCTTTATGCTACGCTTATCTATAGGAGTATGTCCACCATATCATTCTCCTAATGATATGATCTTGTTGTTAATAACATCTCAATGTTCATGATAGTGAAACCACAATCATTTATTAACCAACAAGCTAGTATTATAAAGAGGCTTTACTAGGGACTCTATTTTAGTTTACAAATCACACAAGTATTAATGTTTCCTTGTTAATACTATTATAGCATGAATGTAAACATTTATCATAAACACAAAGATATAATAATAACTATATTTATTATTGCCTCTAGGGCATATCTCCAACAGTCTCCCACTTGCACTAGAGTCAACTAATCTAGATTACATGGTAATATACCGAACACCCATGGCAGTTTGGTGCTGGTCATGTTTTGCCCTCTGGAGAGGTTTAGTCAATGGATCCGCCAGATTCAGATCTGTGTGTACTTTGCAAATCTTTATGTCCCCATCTTGGACATGTTCTCGAATAGCGTGAAAATGTAGCTTGATGTGCTTCAGCTTCTTGTGTGACCTTGGTTCTTGCGCATTGGCTATGTCGCCCATGTTATCACAGTAAATTGACATTGGGTCCAGCGCACTAGGAACCACACCGAGCTCTGTAATGAACTCTTTCATCCATATCGCTTCTTGTGAAGCCTCCGAAGCAGCCATGTATTCCGATTCAGTTGAAGATCTCGCCACAACGCTTTGCTTTGCACTCCTCCAGCTAACTGCTGCACCATTCAAAGTAAATATGTATCCAGATTGTGATTTAGAATCATCTGGATCGGTGTTCCAACTAGCATCGGTGTAACCATTAACAACGAGTTGTTCATCACCTCCATAAGAAGGAACCATATCCTTAGTTCTTCTCAAGTACTTAAGGATGTTTTTGACCGTTGTCCAATGATCCACTCGTGGATCACTTTGATATCTGCTAGTTAAACTAACAGCATATGCAATGTCGGGTCTAGTACATAGCATGGCATACATTAGAGATCCTATGGCTGAGGCATAGGGAATTTTACTCATCCTTTCTCTATCTTCTGCCGTTGTCGGACTTTGAGTTTTACTCAAGGTCGTATTGGGCAACATGGGCAAGAACCCTTTCTTGCTATCTTCCATTCCAAACCTCTTTAGAACTTTGTCCAAATATGTACTTTCTGACAATGATATTAGGCGTCTCGATCTATCTCTATAAATCTTTATGCCTAATATGTAAGCTTCTTCGCCAAGATCCTTCATTGAAAAACTATTATTCAAATATTCCTTGACACTATTAAGAAGGTCTACATGATTCCCAATCAACAATATGTCATCTACATATAGTATTAAGAATGCTACAGAGCTCCCACTCACTTTCTTGTAAATACAAGCTTCTCCATAAGTTTGTATAAAACCAAAACTTTTGATCACCTTATCAAAACGTTGATTCCAACTTCGGGATTCTTGCTTCAATCCATATATGGACCTTTGAAGTTTTCACACCTTGTTAGCATCTTTAGGATCGACAAAACCTTTTGGTTGCATCATATACAACTCTTCATCAATGTCTCCATTGAGGAATGCTGTTTTGACATCCATCTGCCATATCTTATAATCGTAATATGCAGCGATTGCTAACATAATCCTCACAGACTTTAGCTTTGCTACTGGTGAGAAAGTCTCATCGTAGTCAACTCCTTGAATTTGTAGAAACCCTTTTGCGACAAGTCGAGCTTTATAGACAGTAACATTACCATCAGCATCTGTTTTCTTCTTGAAAATCCATTTGTTCTCGACAGCCTTCCGGCCATCCGGTAAGTCCACCAAAGTCCATACTTGGTTTTCGTACATGGATCCAATCTCGGATTTCATGGTTTCTTGCCATTTATTGGAATCTGGGCTCATCATCGCTTCCTCACACGTCGCAGGGTCATCGGTTTTGTCCACCAACATGACACTCATAACAGGATCATACCAATCAGGAGTGGTACGAGTTCTCGTTGACCTGCGAGGCTTTGTAGCAACTACAACCGAAGTTTCATGATCATCATCATTAGCTTCCTCCCTTATTGGTGCAGGCACCACAGGAACTTCTTCCGGTGTTGCGCTACTCGCAATTTCGAGAGAAGGTCCGACAACCTCGTCGAGTTCTACTTTCCTTCCAGTCACTTCTTTCGAGAGAAATTCCTTCTCTAGAAAGGATCCCTTCTTGGCAACGAAGATTTTGCCTTCGGATCTATGATAGAAGGTATACCCAATAGTTTCCTTTGGGATCCTATGAAGACGCATTTCTCCGCTTTGGGTTCAAGCTTGTCCGGCTGTAACTTCTTTACATAGGCTTCGCAACCCCAAACTTTAAGGAACGACAATTTAGGTTTCTTCCCAAACCATAATTCATACGGTGTCGTTTCAACGGATTTAGATGGTGCCCTATTTAAAGTGAATGCGGCTGTTTCTAATGCATAACCCCAAAATGATAGCGGTAAATCTGTAAGTGACATCATAGAACGAACCATATCTAAGAGAGTTCGATTACGATGTTTGGACACACCATTACGCTGTGGTGTTCCCGGCGGTGTCAATTGTGAAAGTATTCCGCATTTCTTCAAATGCTCGCCAAAATCGTAACTTAGATATTCACCTCCACGATCAGAACGTAGAAATTTTATCTTCTTGTTACGTTGATTCTCTACCTCACTTTGAAATTCCTTAAACTTCTCGAAAGTTTCGGACTTATGTTTCATGAAATAGATATACCCATATCTACTCAAGTCATCCGTGAAGGTAAGAACATAACGATAACCACCGCGCGATGCTACACTCATTGGACCACACACATCGGTATGTATGATTTCCAATAAGTCCGTAGCTCGCTCCATCATACCAGAAAATGGTGTCTTAGTCATTTTACCCATCAGACATGCTTCGCATCTTTCAAGTGATTCGAAATCAAGTGATTCAAGAAGTCCATCGGAATGGAGTTTCTTCATACGCTTCACTCCAATGTGACCAAGACGACAGTGCCACATATAGGTCGAGTTATCGCTCGATTTCAAACGTTTAGCCTCAATGTTATTAATATGTGTATTTCCACTATCGAGATTAAATAAGAATAGACCATCTATCAAAGGTGCATGTGCATAAAACATATTACTCATATAAATCAAACAACCATTATTCTCGGATTTAAACAAGTAACCGTCTCGCAATAAACAAGATCCTGATATAATGTTCATGCTTAACGCAGGCACCAAATAACAATTATTTAAGTATAAAATTAATCCCGATGGTAGATGAAGAGGTAGCGTGCCGACCGCGATCACATCAACCTTTGATCCATTTCCCACGCGCATCGTCACCTCGTTCTTCGCTAGCTTCCGTTTATTCTGCAGCACCTGCTTCGAGTTACAAATATGAGCAACCGAACCAGTATCAAATACCCAGGCACTACTACGAGTACTAGGGAGATACACATCAATAACATGTATATCGGATATACCTTTCTTCTTGATGTTGCCGTTCTTCAAATCCGCCAAGTACTTTGGGCAATTCCGCTTCCAGTGACCTTCTCCCTTGTAGTAAAAGCACTCAGTATCAGGCTTAGGTCCAGCCTTGGTCTTCTTCGTCGGCGCGGTAACTTTCTTACCACCCTTCTTGAAGTGTCCCTTTTGCTTAGACTTGCCTTTCTTGAATTTGGTGGTCTTATTGACCATCAACACTTGGTGCTCTTTCTTGATCTCCACTTCTGCAGATTTCAACATGGAGAAGAGCTCTGGCAACGTCTTGTCCATGTTTTTCATATTGTAGTTCATCACAAAGTTCTTGTAACTTGGTGGTAGTGATTGGAGGACACGATGAATCCCCAAAGAATTAGGAATCACTATACCCAAACTTTGGAGTTTGTTTGCGTGCCCAGACATCTTAAGCACATGCTCACTAACAGAGCTGCCCTCTTCCATCTTGCAGTTAAAGAACTTTTCAGAAGCCTCATAGCTCTCAATTGCCGCATGAGTCTCAAAGATCAATTTGAGATCACGAACAATATCATGTGGGTCTGAATTCTCAAACCTTTTCTGAAGCTCCGATTCTAAACCATACAAGATAGCACACTGAACTGTGGAGTACTGAGTCTTCCGAGTGAGGTAAACATTCTTTACTTCATCGGTAGCAGTAGTTGCAGGTGGGTCACCCAGCGGTGCATCCAGCACATAGGTCAAATTACCAGCAGTGAGGACAATCCTCAAATTGCGAAACCAATCCGCGAAGTTGCTTCCATTGTTTTTCAACTTTTCTTTCTCTAGGAACGCATTAAAATTGATGGTAGGGGCCGCCATTGATCTACAACATATTTGCAATAGTTTAGACTAAGTTTATGACAAATTGAGTTCTAATTAATAGTTAAATTAATCTAGGTGAACTCCCACTCAAAACAATATCCCTCACATTGTTTTAGTGATCACATGAACCAAATCCACCACATCAAAACCGATCATCACGAGAGTTGATGTAGCTTCAATGGCGAACAATCGACATGTTCATCATATCTACTATATGATTCATGCTTTAACTTTCGGTGATCCGTGTTCCGAGACCATGTCTGTACATGCTAGGCTCGTCAAGATCAAACCTTAGCTTCCGCATGAGTAAATCTGGCTTGCTCACGTTGTATACACTTGCGGAATCTAACACACCCGATCATCACATGGTGCTTCGAAACAACAAGCTTTAGCAACGGTGCTTACTAAGGGTGAACACTTTAGGACTTGAAATTCATGTGCATGAGGGATCATCTTATAATGCTACCGTTGTTAACTAAGCAATACAAGATGCATAAAGGATTAACATCACATGCAATTCATAATATGTGATATGATATGGCCTTTCTTCTTTGTGCTTCCGATCTCCATCTTCAAGCACGAACATGATCTCCATCATCATCGGCATTGCATCAAGGTCAATGACGCTACTCCATGGTTGTCATCCACCAGCTTCAACTATTTCAACTACTTTGAATAGACACGCGGGTCTTAACAGAAATTAAAGACAACAATATGGCTCCTGCCGGTTGCCAACTTACAATAAGGAACATTGCATACATCAAATATAATCACAATCATGGCCATATAACATCACAGCACACCCCTGCAAAACAAAGTTAGACGCCTCTACTTTCTTTGCATGTTTTACGTGGTTTGGGGATTTCAATAAGTGTCGTTCTAACTTACGAACAAGAACCACGACATTGATACTAGTATTGTCAATCACCCGTTGTAAATTTAATCTTAACTATGTTGGGAGAAACAGGCACCCGCAAAGCCACTTATGCAATACAAGTTGCATGTCAAGCGTGGAGCAAGTCTCATGAACGATCTCATGTAAGGTTAGCCCGGGCCGCTTCATCCCACCATCCCGCAAGATGCAAAGTACACAAGAAGCAATCGACAACAAAAGCATCAACGCCCACAATGACCATTGTGTTCTACTCGTGCAACAGATCTACATATAGACACGACTCTGATACCACTGTAGGGTTTCATAGCATGGAAAACAAAAAATTTCTACCGCGTGCACACAAACAAGCCAAGATCTATCTACTATATTGTAGCAACGAGTCGATAGAGGAACTCACCCTCGAAGATTCCAAAGCGGTTAACGAGAGCAGATTCTCGTGGGTGATGTAGTCGTACACTTGCCGATCTCAAGATCGCGTAGACGATCCTTCTGGTGCTGCGTTCCGGCAGCACTCCCGCAGTCGGTCACACATTCAGTACTCGATGAAGACCTTCCTCTCCCTTGTTCCAGCAGGCAGCGGAGGTTGTAGCACTCTCCTCGCGATTCCGGCAGCACGACGGCGTGGTACCGGAAGTAGAGGGGAGATCTCGCAGGGCTTCACCTTAAGCCGAAGCGAGTATGTTGGATTAGGGTTTCCCGGAAAACTAGGGTTTAGAGATCCGGGAGGAGGAGGAGGTGTCGGCGGCGGCGACAGACCGGGGGCGGCGCGGCGGCGGCGAGCGGCGGCGCTGGCGGCGACGGCGGCTCGTGGAGAGGGCTTGGAACTTGTGTTGTTTGGGGCAGCCCTCCCACTCTATTTATGAGAGGAAGGGGCAGCCTTGGGAGGGGTGGGTTTGAATCCAAACCCAAACACAAGTTGGATTGAGAGAAGGACTTGTTTCTTCTCCCACTAGGAAACCATTGTTCCAGTTTGACTTTTCAAACTTCCCGTTTGACTTTCAATTTAGAGTTTTATTTCTCTCTTGCATATGCCAACACCAAGTGACCTTGGACATGATCCAATCATTCCACTTACCCATGACACATTCATGGACCATTCTCCTTTCGGACCGGTGAACCTTCTAGACCCTTCTAGAACCTCTCCGATGAAATCATCGGAAACTTTCCTGAACTCCGAAATAGGACTTTCCTTATATGAATCTTATTCTCTGGACCGTTTCGTAGCATGGAAAACAAAAATTTTCTACCGCATACAAACAAACAAGACAAGATCTATCTACTAGATTGTAGCAACTAGTTGATAGAATAACTCACCCTCGAAGATTCCAAAGTGTTTAACAAGAGCGGATTCTCGTGGGTGATGTAGTCGTACTCTTTCTGATCTCAAGATCGCGTAGACGATCCTTCCGGCGCTGCGTTCCGGCAGCTCTTCCGCAGTCGGTCACACGTTCGATACTCGACGAAGACCTTCCTCTCCCTTGTTCCAGCAGGCAGCGGAGGTTGTTGCACTCTCCTCGCGATTCCGGCAGCACAACGGCGTGGTACCGGAAGTAGAGGGGAGATCTCGCAGGGCTTCGCCTTAAGCCGGAGCGAGTATGGTGGACTATGAGAGAGAGAGAGCCTTGGCAATATAGGGTTTAGACGCACCAAGGAGGGGGCAAGGCCGGCGGCTAGGGTTTGCCCTAGGCGGAGGCGAGTTGCCCTAGGCGGCGGCAGCTATGGTGGGCGGCGGCTAGGGTTAGGGTTTAGAGGGCGTGGTGTTATGTGCTAGGAGGGGCAGCCCTGCCCCTCCTTATATAGGTGGAGGGGGCGCGCCAAGGGGAGGGGAGTCCCTCCCCAACTCGGTCTCCAAGTGGGCCGGCGGTGGAGGGAGGGAACTCCTCCCCAAGTAGGTTTCCTACTCTCCCTCCACCTCACAAAATAGCCGTTTGACTATTCAAATTGGCGTTTGACTTTTCAAACTAGGATTTGATTTAACCCTTTATTTTATTCAGCGATGACACCTAGTACATGATGCAATCATTCCAACTTGTTATGACACATTCATGTACCCTTCCCATCCGGAGTGCCGGACATTCCGGAACCTTCTAGAACATTCCTGATGAAAACACCGGAACCATTCTCCAACCCCGAAACAGGACTTTCCTTATATGAATCTTATTCTCCGGACCATTCCGGATCTCCTCGTGATATCCTGGATCCCATCCGAGACTCCGAACAACATTCGGTCTCTTACTCATCATTCCATAACTACTCAAACAACGTCGAATCCTTAAGTGTGTCTCCCTACGGTTCGTGAATTATGCGGACATGATCGAGACACTTCTCTGATCAATAACCAATAGAGGAATCTGGAAATTCATATGGCTCCCACATATTTCTACGATTACTTTGCGATCGAATGAACCACTTACATACGATACCAATTTCCCTTTGTCTCACGATAGTTTACTTATCCGAGGTTATGATCGTCGGTATCTCTGCATACCTAGTTCAACCTCGTTACTGACAAGTACTCTTTTCTTGTTCCCGTGATATGTGATCCCTTGTGAGCCAGTCACATGCTTGCAAGCTAATTGGATGACATTCCACCGAGAGGGCCCGGAGTATATCTATCCGTCATATGGATGGACAAATCCCACTCTTGATCCATGTGTCTCAACCAACACTTTCCGAACACTCAATGCCACCTTTATAGCCACCCAGTTGCGGTGTGGTGTTTGATGTCATCAAAGCATCCTTCCGGTGAAGGTGATATGCATGATCTCATGGTCGAAGGAATTAGGTTACTATGTATCAGAAAGCATATAGCAATTGAACTATAAAAATGACTTGATCTTTATGCTACGCTTATCTATAGGAGTATGTCCACCATATCATTCTCCTTATGATATGATCTTGTTGTTAATAACATCTCAATGTTCATGATAGTGAAACCACAATCATTTATTAACCAACAAGCTAGTATTATAAAGAGGCTTTACTAGGGACTCTATTTTAGTTTACAAATCACACAAGTATTAATGTTTCCTTGTTAATACTATTATAGCATGAATGTAAACATTTATCATAAACACAAAGATATAATAATAACTATATTTATTATTGCCTCTAGGGCATATCTCCAACAATTCCACCGAGAGGGCCCAGAGTATATCTATCCGTCATATGGATGGACAAATCCCACTCTTGATCCATGTGCCTCAACCCATACTTTCCGAACACTCAATGCCACCTTTATAGCCACCCAGTTACGGTGTGGTGTTTGATGTCATCAAAGCATCCTTCCGGTGATGGTGATTAACATGATCTCATGGTCGAAGGAATTAGGTTACTATGTATCAGAAAGCTTATAGCAAATGAACTATATTAAATGACTTGATCTTTATGCTACGCTTAACTATAGGAGTATGTCCATCACATCATTCTCCTAATGATATGATCCTGTTGTTAATAACATCTCTATGTTCATGATCAGGAAACCATGATCATATATTAACCAACAAGCTAGTTTAATAAGAGGCTTTACTAGGGACTCTTTTATGTTTACAAATCACACAAGTATTAATGTTTCCGGTTAATATAATTATAGCATGGTATGTAAACATTTATCATAAGTATGAAGATATGATAATAACCACTTTATTATTGCCTCTTGGGCATATCTCCAACAACGCCTGCCAAAAGTACACGGACAAGCCGCACGCACCAGGATTAGAGCTAAGGCCCATACCACTGGCCTGGCCCTTCGCCCAATGGGGCCTCGACATGATCGGCAAACTGCCCAAATCTTCGAAAGGAGGCCACGTCTACCTCCTGGTCGCAGTTGACAAGTTCACCAAGTGGATCGAGGCCATGCCCGTCACCAACCAAAGCAGCAAAACTGTTGTCAAGTTCTTTGAGTTCATAGTCTACAGGTTCGGTGTGCCGCACAACATCATCACGGACAACGGCTCGAACTTCATCTCAAAGGAGTTCCAAGACTTATGCGAGGGCCTTGGCATCAACATATCGTACGCCTCCGTGGCGCACCCGCAGACCAATGGGCAGGTCGAAAAGGCCAACAGCCTCATAGGCAATGGCATCAAGAAACGCCTTCTCTGCCCACTCGAACGGCTTGCGGGAGCCTGGGAAGAAGAGCTACCCTCCGTCGTATGGATCCTACGAACAACTCCGAATAGCGCAACTAGCTTCACATTTCTTCATGGTGCACGGATCCGAAGCCGTACTACCTGCCGAGGTATGCCACAAGGCCCCACGGATCGTCGCCTACAGCAAAGCCGATTCAATGACCACACTCGAAGATGCCGTCGACACACTCGACGAGGCACGCGGCATCGCTGCGGCTCGCTCAGCGGTCTACCAGCAGAGCCTCCACAACTACCACAGCCGTCGGCTACGCCCAAGGTCCTTCGTCGAAGGAGACCTTTTCCTACGACTGGAAAGCCTGAGTCACCTTGGGAAGGACCCTACATCGTCACAGAGGTCATCCCAGGTGGCGCCTACCGCCTAATGAACATTGCTTCATGAGTCGAATACTCCAACCCCTGAAACGTCGCACGTATGCGATGCTTCTACCCCTAGCTACCTCTTTACTTTCAATAAGACTACTTAGCCAAACAATGTATCTCCTCGTTATACTATGAATAAAAGCTAAGTCCCTCGGCCAAACTTTTTTTCCTCGCATTAGTTTTCGCCATAACACGCTCGGGGGCTACGCCTCACCTCACGACTTTGTCGACCGAGAACAATGCATACAATTTGAGTAGCTGACCACGTCTGGCTAACGAAAAGGACATGCACATAAAAAAGCACAACGTGCTAATACAAATAAACTTTACAAAGGGCACTACGAGCCCACTCGGAAAATACAAGCTTTACATCAAATTTTTCTTTTTACAGGAACTACCTACTTTGGAGAATCACATTTTCCCGATGTTCGAACAAGTCTACTATCTCCTTAGCATGTTGCGCCACAGCAGCATAATAAGGACGCATATCCCAAAGGGTGCCATTAGGCCGAAGGGGTGGCCCAGTCGCCACCTCCGCAAGGTTGACATCACGACGATGCAGCCAAACAAGGGACAACGCAACCTTCACCCCATCGACTACCTGACGTCGCACCAACTCCTTGACGTGTCCCACGTTCCGAAATTTTGCCAGCAGACCCCAAAGGCTGGAAGGTGCCTCATCCAAAGGAAACATGTCAACCCAAGTGGATGCCAGGGAAATCCTCGCCTGCTTCAGTACCCGAGAAACCTGGTGCACGCGATCTTGCACCGTCGGAAGGACGATGGCCCGGTCGCGGTCCATCCAGAAGAAGCCCCCAGCCTCCAGGTCCTGCTGCGTCAGGCAATTCATCCGAACGGCGACACACTCCTTCTCTTCCCGCAGAATGAGATTCTCACCTGCAGAACACACACACTAAACAAAAATGCAGAGCTCCACTCGAAAGAACAACAGTTAGAAAAGACTCACATTGCAGTTGCTCGCTCATCTGACGCAGTTCTCCCATCAGGAACTCCTTCCTGGCAATGGCTCGCTCAGCTTTCGATTTCCACACATCGGCGTGGCCCCGACTACCAAGGATATCTTTCTCCAAACTACAGACGCGGTTGCGAAGAAAAACCATCTGCGACGCATCATCTAGGGATGGACACGACTCAGGAGTATTCGGAGTGACAAGGGGAACCCCACCCGAAGGACCCTAGAGACAAGAAAAACTAGATATGAATGTCACAAACAACTCTGGCGATAGCTCGAAACATAATTTATATACATCAAAGCCACCTCGTGGCATAAGTGGGGTTGTTCATCAGCAAAATATTACATTAACAAAAGGATAAACTATCCTAGATACAACACTTGGGCCTAGGCGCCCGCATCCGGAGTGGCTTCAGAGCCAGAATGCCTGGTCTTGGCCTCCTCCTGCTACTTCGCAGCATACTCCGCCAGCATATCAATGAGTTTCGGCCCATAACGCTTACAACGAGAGGCGAAAAGGGCGAATGCTACCTCTGAGCCATCCGCAGCCGTCGGCATCTGGGAAGTTAAGTGCGGCAGGTCCAGCTCCGCTCCGGACGCCATTGCCATCGCCAACCCCATGGAGGCGCTGTTTCCCTTCTGCTTGCGCTTGTAGGCCACCGGAGCATCCTCCGACAGAGCATCCGCCAGAGCGTCGACATCCTCCAGAGCAGCACCCTTGGGGACGACCTTCCTATAGAAGCGTCGGAGAACTTCCTTGGCCTTCGCCAGGGAGCCAGCAGCAGTTCTATAGCGATCTTTGACCGCTGCGGTGGCATCATCCAGAGCATCTCCATGCTCTAGAGCACCACGATCAAACGTGATGCCCGAAGCGTCTGAACCAAAGAAGAAAAGGCACTCGAATAGGAGAAAGGAAAGATTCAGTCGAAAAGATGGAAAGAAGTTAAAGGAAACTTACCGGAGAAGGCTTTGGCTGCAGCCATAAGCCTATCGGCCATCTCCTTCTCGCGGGCAGCCGCTGCAGAAGCGAGCTGCTTCTCGCGATCAGAAGCCTCCCTCTGTAGGCGCTCCCTGGCCTCGGCAGCATCAGTAACCTCCTTTTGCAGGCGCTCCTTTGCCTCCGCAGCATCCGCAACCTGCTTCTCCGCTCGACTAAGGCTCTTTTCAAGAGCGTCAAGGCATCGGAGAGCAGCATTGTTTTCATCTGCCAACATCAAGAACCACATGATCAACACATGATAAGACCATAGGATAGACGAACTACAAGAGGGTGAGCGCAACCATGTACCTCGAAGCTGCTGCATGCTGGCCTCCAGCGCCAGATGCTGCTGGATAAGAAGGTTAGCGCTATGCACGAAGGGCTGCAAAAAGAAACAGAAGCAAATGACCATGAAAACATAAGAAAGGGCTCGGGGACTATGCCCCGCAAGAGCAGAATCGGCCAACAGGTCATCCGAAAAAGGGCTCGAGAGCTCCCCCCACAAGATAAAGGTGCAAACTACTTACATGTTTAGGAGAGGACTCCGAAGTTCCGCGTGCGGTCTTCTGAGTAACAACTACCCGAGCCTCTCGCTTAGAGAGGTTCGGCTCATCGTCCTCAGAGTTAGCCACCACCTGAGAGGGAGGAGCTGTCGGCTTTGACTCCCCTACGGCCTCTTGAGTGCCCTTACTAAGAGAACCCTCCGAGGAGTGGCTGCAAGAAAATTTTGATCAAACAACAACCTACAGGTCGTAGTAAATAATTAAGGTGAAGAAACTTATGAGTCAATATCTGACAAGTTGAAAATAGGCGCCGCCTTCTCTTTCTTCTTCTTGGCCAGCGGCTTTGGCACGAAAGGAAAAGGTGCAGAAGAAGCACCTTCATCCTCACCATGCTGCTCTAAGAAGGAAGGACCCCTGGGAGTCGGCAGAGTCGACACATCTGAAAACTCGCTCCTGGAGCGCTTCCGGGTCCGTCCCTCGCTCGGCTCGGGGGCTTCCAGGGTCGGAGATTGCGTCGGAGGAAGTTCAGACTCAGAATCCACAACTTCATTGTCCATCTACCTTGATATCCTGCAAACCAAAAACGATAGAAGAGCGTGATTAGTAACACTAATCATAAGCAAACAACACTTGAAAAAAGGCGCAACATGCATGACACAATTCTACACCTGAGGGACTACATTCGCAACACTGAAGGGGCAGTCAAGGACTTCCCTGGGAGGTCCTCATCGGCCTTGAACTTCAGCTGAGGCTGAAGGGCTCTATCGAGATCGCCCTTGGACAGCTCCTCGGATGCGACCCTTGTCGGGCCCTTGCGGCCAGTATAAAGAAACATCGGATGCGCCCTCGCTTGGAGTGGCTGTACCCGACGCTTGAGGAAGGTGCGGATGATGTCCACACCATTGACCTCTTTCTCGCAACCATCTGGAGCGCCTCCACACGACGGTAGAGCTCCTCCACCTCCACCACCTCGCCCTCCAAGATATGATTCTTCCAGGATCTCTTCGAGACGATCTCCTGGGAGGAGTCGAAGGGAGCAAGGCCAAAATCATGTCCGTCCACCTTGGCGTCGCGGATGTAAAACCACTTCTTCCGCTAGTACTGGACAGACTCTCACATCGAAAAGGAAAAGAAAAGAATAGGAGATCGAAGAGAGATAATGCAGCCGCCGAGTGGATAGACCCCGCCAGTGCCAAACTGCCTCTTCACAGAATAGAGCTTCCGGAAAAGGCCGAAGTGCGGCTCGATACCGAGCTAGCACTCACAGAAAGTAATAAAACATGCGATATGGAGGAGAGAATTGGAAGAGAGATGATGAAGTTGGATCCCATAAAAGAACAGGATTCCGCGAAGAAAATTGTGAAGAGGAAGAGAGAGGCCACGGACGACAAAGGCAAGAAACATGAGCCGAAACCCTTTGGGTGGGCGCGGAATTACCTCATTGCCGGGCAGGATGGCGTCGTCCTTGTTCTGCGGGATCAAACCCGCGTCGCGCAGCTTGCGCAGATCGGTATCACGCATCTCCGTGCGCTTCCACTTGCCGTCAGTGACGCGAGCGGCAACAGCAACCTTCTTTCCGCCGGCGGCAGCGCTCGAGCCAACTCCGACAGTGCTCTTCTTTGACTTGCCCATCATGCGGCGGCGAATGTGGCGATGCGTGCGAAGAAAAGAGGAGGGAAACGAACGGAGAGCTTCCAGTGCGCACGGCGAGAGAAACAATGCTCGTGAAAATGGAGACAATGACGAGAAAGCAAATGGCAAAGGGTAAAACAGATTCACTGTTTACCCACGGTATTAAAGGACAAATACGACGAACACGAGCCGTCAATCCAGAAGACCTAGCGCGCAAGCAAGATCCAACCCTACACGTGTCAGCATAGCAACGAACCATCGCTAGCACGCCGTCCACTACGCATGGAAACCAGGGAGACGCCGTAATTCTTGCCACGTTCGCGCGTGACTAGTCAATTTCAGGTTAGACAGTGGGACCCACGATCATCCCGTCGCGTCATCTCTGCCGCCGCAGACGGTTGAGATCATCAATCATCACCAATGATGTCATCAAGACTAATCTAGTAACAGCTAGAAATCTTCGGCTGACAAATCAAGTATTCACTCGAATCTACGATTCGAGCAACTAATCGGGGGCTACTCCTATCAGGAGCGCTGGCTGCGCACCTGAGACATGATTAAGGTACTGCACTTCTCAACTATCTTCGAGTCCTACGTCGAGTCTACGACTCCACTAAGGACTTGGGGGCTACTCCCATAGGGAGGATTGATCAAGCATCCGAAAAAATTGTGTCCTTCGGACCTGAAGCTAAAAATAACTGAACTAAAGTCTCTGCTCGAGTCTACGTATCGAACAGACACTCGGGGGGCTACTCCCATAGTGAGCGCTGGCCGTGCACCCTATGAATTCTTCGACTGCAATCCTTTGGATCAAATACGACAAAATATTTTTTGGCAACTTTGCCCAAACCAACGCTAAGTGAGAAGCAATATCCTAGGACACCCGACACATCCACGGTGATAAAATTTCGGATGCTGCGTCTGCGACGCAAGGATAAAGACCTATAGATATCATCTGATGGTCTGGTAACACATCTGACTGCGCTCTGTCAGTAAAATACCGTGTCAGCAGTTACGATGAAAAATCCTGATGGACGCATTGGGTACATCACCTGAAAATCACTGGGATTCGACTCCTATAAGACCTCAACAGCTTAAGTCGAATTACGCTAGCATTCATTCCAGATTCGAGTCCGGGGACTCGAGTCTGAAGAAGATCATGTTGTTTTGTCCTATGACAGTTAACTGGCCCTGATCCGTCAGGAGAGTCAGGCACACACATCAACAATCCCAACAGACTAAATTTTCTCTTACAAACTGGTCCAACTACACCCGAAAGATTGAAGAGTCCTCAGTCGAATCTACGATTAGACTGAACACTCGGGGGCTACTGACATGGTTATATCCCATGGGTACAAAATGTTAGCATACCTGGTCCAGCCCAAGGGAAGGTCCACGACAAGATACGCGGCATGTGACGATTTTGGGTGGCCCAAGCCCATGACGCCTTCGGATCCTTGGAGAACAAGACTAGAGTAGATAGAATTTCAAAGGGGCAAACCGTAATCTGTAACCGACTCGACCTACGACCGGGGCCTGCCTATCTATATAAAGGCTAGGAGGGCACGGCGAGGAGGGCCTCAACTCACCTCATAGGCACCGCATGCCAGATTGCATCTGTGCATCCCTATAACCTTCGGTTCCGCCGTAATCATGAGAAGACAAACATGAGTAGGGTTTTTCCTCTGGGGTCCTGAACCTGGGTAAACCTCGTGTCCCCGCGTTGCTTGTCTGTTAACCATTCCGCGATCTCTAGCATCCCCATCTTCTCCAAAACCCAAGTCCATAACAATGGGCATTGACGAGTCGAAATCTGAAAGAAAAAAACTAAACTAGTGGCGGCCACGGCCACGCCCAGGCCAAGGCGTCGGTACATCGCCGTCGTGTAGTCGTCGTCGTCGCTGGGCTCATGCTTCGGCGGCAACTTGGTGCTGGAGCCCTGGCTCGGATCGACATTGCGTCGCTCCAGCCTGAGTAGCCGGATTCGTCTTTGTCCCCCTCTAGGTCGATGAACAGGCTAAGGTGGTGTGCGCGCTCGACCTGATCGCAACGATACTCCACCATGGACC
Organism: Avena sativa; assembly: GCA_916181665.1. NCBI lineage: Eukaryota > Viridiplantae > Streptophyta > Magnoliopsida > Poales > Poaceae > Avena > Avena sativa. Next base: position 140,463,023 of record OV702285.1, on the reverse strand, counting down.
AAGCTTCGGCGAATGTGTCCGTCGTTGGCGGCACGACCTTGAAGGAGACGCGCTCAGCGACGCGCTAGCCCGGGACCTCCTCGATCTTTAGCAGGAGGGCAGCCGCCTTATACTCCGGCAGCGGCGTTCACTCCATCACCTGGTGTTGGGGCCTAGCAAGGCGCAAGCGGCCATCAGGAGAGGATGGCGCACGACGGTCCCTGATGGAGATGCCGCCTGCGCGACTTTTGTGGCGGCGGGCTCTCATACTCGTCTTTCACCAGCGCGAGGAGCACGGAGAAGCACGACGACGTCATGGAGTTGGGGGAGTAGCGCACTGACTGTGACGAAGACCTCGATGAGGAAGATGTCGATAAAGAGCGGGCGGCCTATCGGCGCGGCGCCCACCGCTGGCCAGGAGGCGTGGGTCGTCATTGTCGTAGGGTTTGAGGCGCGTCTGCCACTGGTCCGCGAAGAACTCGCCCCACGCCTCGACATTGTACGGATCCTAGGCGGGATCGTTTCGCTCCTCCAGCATGAAGGCGCCCTAGTAGTGCTAGTAAATCTCCGCCGCGCGTGCCTGGCCATGGGGTATCGGCGGGACGAGAAGGCCGCCGGCGCCGAGGAACCAGTTCTGAGGGCACCACATGTCTGGCGGCGCCGGGTAGCCCACGTACCACTGCACGCCGCGAGCGCTGCCCGAAACCGTTCACGACGGCACCATCTCCGGGGTACTTCTCCATGGCTAGGGAGTGGTGGTTGGGAAGGACGGGAAAGGAGGGAATGCGTCGAAGGAGCGGGCGAAAGATGGTTTTTAACACCGGGTGTGGGAGACGGCCATTGAATGCGTGGGAGGGGCACAGGAGGCGTGGCGGACGGGACACATCGGCTACTTGCCTGCAAAAGGATGATCGGCGAGCAATGCCATTACTGGGGCGCGGCAAGCGAGGAGGAATACGGACCGAACGCGTCAGCTGTTGACGCTGACAGGAGTGGCCCGTGACGACCAGGCATTTCCCTCTCCTCCTCCGTGCCTTCTCGCCAAAACGCGTCATCCGACGTCCCCGCTACCCCTCCTCCCACCCCCACTCACCCTCCCCGGTTTGGTTCCGCCTGGGATGCCGGATATCAAAACGGGCCACGTCGGCGCCAAAGAAAATTGAGTGGATGGGCTGAAAGTGAATTCGACGGTCGGTGCCCCCGATAGCCCTTCAAGGGGGCTTAGGGCCCTCGAGATGCTCTTACATGCCGGTACCTCGCGCTTCTCCGTGGGGTTCTGCTTTTCTGACATTACTTTGGTGCTGGGTTATGGAGGCTTCTTTTGGGTGATGGGCCTTTACGCGAGCAGTTTGGCACGCGAGCCAGCAAAGAGTGCCAGATTTCGCGCCAGGAAAAATGATGTTCCCTTTCCTGAAAAAATGTGAAGCATAGGTAAGGAATCCTGTGAAATCAACTTTCTTATTCCTCGAGTAAAAAAAGTTGGAAAAGGATACTGTTCCCCGGGGGGATCGCTCTGTTCGATCCCCCGGGTCGCTCTCGTGTCGTGTACATTCAAACTCGCGTGTCCTCATGGGTGGATCTAGTAGTGCTTGGTCCCACCTTATCTCCTTCCAACCATGTTTCTCTTCCGTTTCTTTTCAGATGCAATGCGTTTCGGATTCAGCGGCCGCCAGCTCGCCGCCGCTCGTTTCCCCGCGCGCCACCACATCCATCTCCTCCTGCCGCCCAATTCCAGCACCTCTCTGGTGGCATGCGTCCACCTCCTCCCGCTGTCCGGTTCCAGCGCCTCTCTGGCCGCCACCAACGACTTCTGCCACCATAGAAGTCTCGCCGCAGGTGTGTCCCGGCCTGTGCATGACACTGTATGTCAAATTCGCCAACCAGGGCCAAGCTCCATGGTCGACGGCGAGATGCGGCCCATTGCTGCTACAACAACCGGGCGTGTTGCTACGAGTAATGGCGTGTGTTGCTGCCGGCTACCAGATGCCACCGATGCTGCTACGTACGGCGTCGAGGATTGGATTGCTACGTGCAGCCAGCGGCGATGCTACATGTGGCTAGCGATCATGCTACACACGGCGATTGAATCTACTACATACGGTTTCTAGTGTTGCTACCCGCGACGAACGACGCTGCTACAATGTGATATTTTTTTTGCTATGACATCTTCGACGATGTTCCCGGCGAAGTCGGCTTTTGCTACATTAGCATAATTATTTTGCCACATATGTTTTTTGATTCTGCTACATTAGCGTAAAGTTTTTGCTACAAGGTCTCCGGCGAAGTCTCCGGCGAGGTCTCCGGCGAAAATCTCCGGCGAGTCTCCGGTGAGGTCGGTTTTACATTAGCATAACTTTTTTGCTACACGATCGCCGGCGAGGTCTCCGGCGAAATCTTCGGTGAGATTCAGTCTGTTTTCTATTTTCTGGGTTGAACCGTTTTCTGCTATATGTAGCAAAAGCGGAACTATTTGTAGCAAAAGTGGATATATTTATAACAAAAGCGGATTTTGAAGATTTTTGAAAAACACGTGTCAGTGGGAGGACCCAGGGATTTTGGGGAAATATCCTGGGGATAGTACGGGGGGGGATGCGTAGTACGGCCCAAAAAAGTTTTCTATTCCTACCTTCCAAAGAGACTCGAAAGGACTTCTCCCCCTACAAATTCCTATTCTTTGAAACTTCTACAGAAATCCCGTACTCCAAACGGGGCCGAAAATCCTGTGAACCAAACGTATCCTAAAAGGACTCCGGAACATATTCGCCCAGCCGTTCAGGTCTCTCCGAACATATAACTCCCAATCCAATCACGTCTGTACCGACGAACTAGGAGTCTTCGTGTTGCCGGAGGGAACCGCGCGGCCACTTCGCCCATCTGGAAGGTACACTTTTTTCCTCCCATCCTTCTCCTGTAGAATCATTGGGCATTATTCATCTGTTCAATCACCGTTCCATCCATATCCATATGACCATCTGTTCAATTGCACAGAAAACCAAACAAGATTTTTTCTTTCTTTCTAGTTCCGCTCGATTTACACTTGGATACTGTTTCATGCCGTGCAAGCCATCTGAAAGAACACCTAGGATTTGGGTAATATTATGGCGGTGATCAGATATTCCTTGTCAGAATATTCTGACAGGTCCAGAACATCAAACTAATCGATTAATTCGTGAGTCTCCTTTTTACATGATGCTTGCAAGTCCATATATCAATTTATTTCTCTTGTGCAGTTTTTGACATCAAGGACAATATAATCTTCATATAACAAACATATACCAGTTACAGCTGAAAAACGAATATGAAGAGAGAATCAAAAAAAGTAGTAGCAACTTCTAAGAGAAGGAAAAGGTCGCAGATGCAACTTTGCAATCTTCCCATGGTACGTACCCATTGTCAAACTGGAATTATGTCTGCGTTACATATTCCTAGGACAGACCCCATAGGACATTGCTATCTTTTAAACAACGAGTCCTGAACATTGTACTCCCTCCGACCCGACTTAACTGTCGCAGGATTATTAGGCAAAACTTTGGCTAAACCTGCGACAATTAAATCGGATCGGAGGTTGTATTATTTTTTGTCTGTTGAGTAATAGTCTGTACTTACAATGACTCTCATGTGCTACAGAATATTTTGTGCTCTGTTATATCAAAATTGCCAACAAAAGATGCTATAAGAACTAGCATATTATCAAGCCAGTGGAGATATGTCTGGTGTCATCACACCAACCAGCTCACTTTCGATGGCTTCATGTTTATCCGTCGTTCCATTAAATTCTCCCCTTCTTACTACGCGACTGCCAAAAAAGAAGAATGCAATGCCAGAGTTGATGCAATCTTGCAGCAACACTGCGGTGAAGGTGTCCAGCGCATACAGGTCAAATATGCTTTAGACAATAAGTCTGCTGGTCATCTAGATAGATGGGTGAGCTTTGCTATAACATCCAAGACAAAAGAACTTACTCTCTACTTATCAGATCGAAGGATTAGGTCCTTCACAATGTACGCTGATGGCTCCGATGTTTTTCCAAGGACAAAGGGGTTATACAACTTCCCCTGCCACTTGTTTGATGCCAATAACAGTTCATACTTGCGTGGTCTGCAACTTGCTTCTGTCTACCTGAAGCCGCCTGCTGATTTCGACGGCATTCGCAACCTCAAAAGGCTTAGCTTGGTAGATGTCGATATAGCAGATGATGATCTTGAGAGTTTTCTGTCCCACTGCAAGCTCCTGGAGTTTCTTGAGATTGCCTACTGTGGGATGCTCACGGCTATACGTGCAACTCATCTACTGAACAAGCTGAAGCATTTGCGAGTGGGAGTGTGCGACCTGCTAGAGAAGGTGGAGATGAACTGCTGCTGCCTAACAACACTTGAGTACATTGGCCCAATGGTATCTCTAGCATTTGCGGGAACTTCCAGCCTGACGAATGTGTGTATCAAGTTCATGGCTATTGATGCTGCTCTTGACTACATCAGCAAGGGGTTCCCTAGCACTTTGCCAAATGTTGAGATGCTTTACCTGCATTGCATAGACAGTAAGGTATGACCAATCACTTCTCATCTTTTCTTTATTACTGATCTCTTTCCTTTTTTCTTTTTTATTCAAATAGCTTAATCAGATTCATCATCGATATTTTTGTTGTTGGTCTCTGTGTGTGCTGTGTGCATCAGAGGGTAACGTTGCCTCTAAAGACTCCCAAATTTGTCCATCTTCGGCATTTGAGATTGGAGTTGGTTATTTCTGAACGCCAAGACAGGAAGACTGATGTACTTGATTATGCCCATCTCTTGGAGGTTGCGCCGTTCATGGAAAGACTTGAACTACATGTAAGTATACGCATTAACTTTTGCCTTTTTTTAGTATCTTGATTAATCTGGAAAAGCCAAATGTACACGATACTATTTAATATCCTTGGATAATCTACAGATGTGGATGGACTGTCCTCATCAACCATACGATCGCAGGACAGATGGTGAACTAAGGAGTAATACTCCCTCACATCAGCATGGCCATCTCAAGTGGGTTTACATCACAGGTTTTTTCGGGTATAAAGATCAGGTGGAACTGGCGTTCCAAATTCTTCGCAGTTCAGCTGTGCTCAAGAGGATGAGAATAAGTTCACAGGCGATAATAATACATTATTGTGCTGCCGAGATGATAGAGGTTTATCGGGAGCGTCATGTCGTGGATGGCCGCATGGTCGCAATGGATTTATTTAGTGGAACAGAGCATGCTGATATTGTAGAAGTTGTGGGAGCGTCTGAGATTGCTCCCAAGCTAGGTATTGTCCATTAGGAGAAAAATAATTTCATGTTAAGACAAGACATAACTTGTATCTATATATTTATAATTTATACTCCCTCCGATTTTTAGATAAAAGGTGTATTTATTTTGAAAAAAAAATCTGAATATAGGTGAATTGCGTTGCACCGCTCATCTAGACAATTTTTTTTTATGGATTTCACTACATTTTCCTAATTTTCCTATCTTAGACCAACTCCTCTATTTTCTCAGGTAATCTCATCCAAAACGGTATAATTTTTTGCTCCACGTACGTTTTAAAATTTTCGTGCAAAAACTATACGCCTAGCGTATGAATGAAGGGAGTGACTTCTATATCTAAATAGGAGCCCCTGCTAACCTGTTCCTGTCGACATGCAAGCTATTTAAATAATTCTTAATGAGGTGACTATGTAAGAAAGCATTTTTAAAATCAAGTTGATGAATAGACCAGTTTTTGGAGAGAGCGATGGAGAGAACGGTACAAATAGTAGTATGTTCGACAACTGGACTAAAAGTTTCGTCAAAATCAACACCGGGTTGTTGAGTGAAACCCCAAACCACCAATCGGGCTTTATGACGAGCGAGAGAGCCATCCGAGTAAAATTTGTGGCGAAAAATCCATTTGCCACTGACAATATTCGCACCCGGAGGAGAAGGGACAAGAGTCCAAGTGCCATTATGAATAAGGGCGTCATTTCTCTTGCATAGCCTAGCGCCATAGAGGATCACAGAGGGCAATGAGATAATTGTGTGGTATAGGGAAGGGCGCAACAGCAGAAAGAAAGATTAAGACATTCAGGAGGACCTGAAAGCTTGCCAATATGACGAGGTGTACGATGAATGAGAGAGGGTGGCGATTGTGTAGGAATAGTGGAGGACGAAGATGGGTTATGAGGCAGAGATGCATCATGAGGTGGAGGAGATGCGGCAGAGAAGGAGGGTGACGCGGCAGGGCTGTCTGCCTCGGCAGAAGAACTGGAAGATTGGGCTGCCACGACAAGGTGCACGGTAGGATGGAAGGGTGGGATGATCGGTTGAAAAAAGGTCATATCAATAGGATCAGTTGAGTCGCTGGTGGAGGAAGAGAGGATGGTTAGCGTATAGGGGAAAGTGTTTTCATCAGAAGTGATGTGTCGAGAAATAATTAATGGGGGTTGTCTGCCTCGGTAGAAGAACGGGGAGATTGGGCTGCCACCAGCAGGGTGCATGGTAGGATGGAAGGGTGGGGTGATCGGTTGAAAAAAGGTCATATCAATAGGATCAGTTGAGTCGCTGGTAGAGGAAGAGAGGATGGGTGACATATAGGGGAAAGTGTTTTCATTAGAAGTGACGTGTCGAGAAATTAACTAATGATTTAAGCCTTTGTGAGCAGAGAGCGTTCTAAAGCCCTCTGCCATGATCGATGTCGATCCCTGTCACTGCTTGTGGGCCTTTGCTGCTCTCTAAGACGCTGGCGCTGCTTGTGGGCTGAGGTGGCCCTTTGCGCGTGCGCTGCTGCTGGAGGGCGGCGCCTCTCCACGCATGGGTACAGCTCCTCAGCAGATCCCGTCCTCTCTTTCCCCATCCCCACCAAGTCCTCTCCCGTCACCGGTGCCCTCTCCGCTCTCTCTCGCAGCATCAGATCCCACCACTGCTTACAATCACAGACCACCACAATGGATGTGGTTGTCCTGCTCTCCTAGGAACCTACCCTGAGCTACGGCGGCCTAGAAGGAGGCATGGCGACTAGGAGTTAGAGGCCCTCCGGCAGGAGGTAAAGTGGTCGGGCCAAGGAAGGAGAGGCTCGCGACCGGTGCCGAGGACAAGGGCGCAAGCCTGCCCAGCACGGCCACGAGAACTGCGTACGCCAAGCGGCCACACCCATATTTCTCCCCTCATATGTTCTAGGTTTCCCACTGCCGACGCGGCGTCAAAACAGGTGACAGCGAGGCTAAAAGTGTTTGGCGGCGAAGTTTTCCTTGCCGTAGGCCCAACCTATCCGGTTTCCCACCGTCACATCCAAAAGACTGTAGGAAAATATCGGGCAAAGGCCGGATGTAGGATCAGTGCGGCAGCTCACTTCCTACAGATAGGCGACGTTCAACCATGGAAGTGGACGAGTGAGAGTTCTCTCTCCTTTATTATCCAGACTTTTTTATTTTTTCATGCTTTAGATTATCGGGTACATGATTTTGGATTTCATCTCTAATTTCAGGGACAAGATGTATTGCTAGATAGAACAAGATGTATTGCTAGATAATCCCAGGTCATCTACATGAATTTATTAATCCACACGAGTTTGATATGTATTCCGCTATGTACTTTATGTACTGGTAAGTAAACAATTATTATAACTGATTTTCTTTAAGAAACCAATCACTTTTGATTTGAATTCTCCTCAAACTATTTGCTACTCAGGCCAGCAATTATACCCGATTACTTTAAGAAACAATTTATAATTCATGAGGGTACATGACTAATGCTGGTGGAGCCAATTTTAAAGGTACTGCTATGGCAAAGGCCTGTCCATATTGGCCGTTCTCGGTGTGCCATCATTCCATGAATAGGACTCGGGTTTATATGGATGGCTCCATGAGAACGTCCCATATTTTGGTTAGGTTTTGCTGATTGTTTTGTGGTAACGAATTTAAAATTTAATAAGTATAGGATTTCCCCAGATTTTCTAAGCTTTGCAGTTTGTAAACTTAGATTTATCTAAGGACTAGATTTTGTAGGATTCATTTAGTCTGGTCATACAGTTCAATATAAAACCATCTATTGAATTGTGTGTTAGTCAAATATTGGCCTTTGCTATTTATCTAGCCATGTGTTCCTTGTTATGATATGTGTTGCCATGGTTATTCTTGTGCTTTATTAGCTTTCGGTGATCCATACTGTTGGCTAAGATCATGGTAAAGAAATATTCTCTATTTAATAATTTCATTAATGACCTGACACCGTTTGATTTGTGTTCAAGTAAAGGAGTAAAAGTACATGCTAACAACAAATATTGTGTTGTTCTATAGAGAGTGTGGTAGTTAGAATCAGACCAAAAGGAGTAGTAGTTGGAAGTCTATGTACAGTTAAATGTATTTTACTAACTAATGTCTTTATAAAGTTGTATGAAAAGATACTAATATATCTCAGTTCAAAAAAAAAAAAGATACTAATATATCTCTATAACATAGTCACATTTCTTAATCGGTACTGCATACATTCTTTATCAGGTTTCAGACCTTACTTTTAGGAAGATAGATTTCTGAACTTCTCTTTTCATATGAAGATATGCAGCTTTTTTTTTCATGAAGATATTATACACCTCCATGTGTGGTACACCGCCATGAAGATATGCAGCTGTTTTAGTCATGACGATATGCAGCTTTTTTAGTCGGGTACATGATCTTGAGTTTCATATGAAGATATGCAGCTATTTTAGTCATGACGATATGCAACTTTTTTAGTTGGGTACATGATCTTGAGTTTCATATGAAGATATGTAGCTTTTCCAGACCGCATGTGCGATACTTCTACATCCCTGTAATTTTCATGTGTGTGTTAAAGGAAAGCTGCAGGTAGCACTTAGAAAATGGATTGAATCCTCTATACTTTGACTCACTACACCTAGGAGATTTCCGACTACTGGTTATACATGTTTGCTTCACATATTCATGTTTGCTTATGTTGTGCAGGCGGTCCTCCGTCACAAACTCCTATGGACCCGGACCCTTGTGATGTTGCTTCTCTTGCGAGTCAGGAAGAGACGGTATAAAAGGAACAAGAGGAGATGACCAAATCAGAATGTTGTTGCCGCCCTTAACATATGTGAGCTAATTTAATTGATCATGAACTTTATTTTTTGGTATTCTCACCATGATTCTTCAAGTAGGAGTAGGATATACATCCTTGGTGCACTAGCAAGTGCTAAATAAGTCATAGTGTGTCTTAGTTCGGTAGTGGATTTAACGTCCATTCTACATAAGTTTTTAATTGCCATTCTCTTAGTTCAGTTTGAGTGGTAGTATAAAAAGTTGATCCTCCTCAAATCATTACCAGGGATAACAATTGAGCTTTTTATTGATGCATCTTGTGTTTATCATTTGTTTTACTGTGATTCTAGACTTAAATCTTTTTTTAAAACTAAAACAATTTTCTTAAAGAATTGCAGTCCACGAGGACTTGAGTAGTTGCACCTTTCATATCTATAGTCTTCACCAATGTCCATGTTATCAACATATCTGGCTATATATCTTATATTTTGTAATTTGGTAGGGCTATGGACAATAGTAAATTTGAGATAAATGAAGGCTATATATGCTATTGAGAAGCTTGCATTTTAACGGGTAGTCTTCTCCTGCATCAGTCTCTGAGCCGTTGTTAATGGTTTGTACTTACATGAACTTAATTAGATGAAGTTGGAGCTGGTGGTCTTCTGGATCTCCATGCTATCGATTACACTATACTCCCTCAAAAACTTATCTATGATCTGGTAATTTGTTTTCTTAGTTAACATCCATGAGTTAATGGCATTTCCTACTTTATATTGATTCATGGCTTGATGTCTTTATGCAGTCCATTGATAGCTATGAGATTTGACACATTTTTTATGGTTTCTATTAATGGTTTTCGTTTGAATTTGATGGTTTTCTAGCTTTACCTAACGCTAGTACTTCAGTAGCGAGGAAAACTTTGTTTTTAATGTGTGTTTCAGGTTCTGAACATCAACAGAGGGTTTTAACAGCAAAAACACAATATTCAGACGAAAACAAGCAAGTCTCTTTTTGGAAGAAGTCGAGGGAGGCATACAGTAGCGTTAACGAGCAACTATATGGCGGGAATATTTTCTCCGGCCATATAGTATCCGTCGTATAGTTGCCATCCGCTTCGTCTTGTTAAAAGGAACAACTTTCGTGAAGAGACCAGAGAGGAAAATAGAACACACGAGTCGCCTTCCCATCCAGAAGGGAGAAAGAAGAGATCCGGAGAAGAAGGAGAAGACGTTCTTCATCTCGCTCCACGATCTTCGACCTCCTAGCCACCACACCTTCATAGCCATTACTTGTAATTGAGATAGAGAGAGAGAGAGAGAGAGAGAGAGAGAGAGAGAGAGATCTCCACCTTGGAATACTAGGGTTTGAGATTGTTCTTCCCATCTTGAATTGTGTTGGATTTATTTCTATTTCCACGGTAATATTAAGAAAAACTCCCATTATTTAATTATATCGATGATGCTTTCTTCTCTTATGTGTGAGTAAGTTACCTTGGGCATGGAAGATGTAAGGGATTGATGAGATGTGATGTGCCTATATAATTTCCATAAAGTTTATGGTTGATTTTAATTACTATATTACGTGTTCTTAATTATTTGTGGGATGCTTAATGTTTGTTGTCCAATTAAGGGCCTAGACAACATGATACCTTGTTCTACATAGATAGGATCTTGTTCGCTAGCAGACCGACGACCCTCGAGTGATACGGGGATATCAATGGGAAACTAGTTTAACTCTAGGATCACAAGAAACCACTATGCTTATTGCATTAGTCTGATCGAAGGAGCATAATTGCTAAGAAACCTGAAGGATCTTAATCGTCTAGTGATTGACCATGATTGTGATAACAGGCTAGTAGGATTATTGAAGTTGGGATGAAATCTATCAAGAGGAGTTCCAGCTAATTATGGGTTGCTCGCCTATACACATACTTATAAAATTATAATTGTTACACCTATCACTCATACACCTGGCACATTCACTATCACCATGAACTGAATCTCCACGCACCTACTTTGTCATCTGCAGAAAACAACAAACAAATCGTTCTTTACTTTTATGCTTTTTATTTTTAAAGTTTACATTTTAGTTTTATTTAAATACATTCCTTTAATCTAAGTTATATTCTTATTTTAACACTTGCAGTCAATTCACTCGAAGACCTGTGACATCTTTGAGTGTGACAGAGACTTCACCCATAAACACTTACCTTTGGGCTCCCTATGAGATCGACATCTCCATTTCGAAACTAGCTACAGACGATCTGTGCACTTGCAGCCATCATCCATCCTTACTGCTTTTTATTTTGGCAGAATGTAGATTCAGAACCATTTGAACCATCACCCTTTATGCCAAAGGAAATTGATGTTGACTGATGATATGATAACATGAAGCCACCAAGGACTAGCAGATAATTATAAGTCAATGACGAGTGAAAAATAAAGCGCCAACAGAGAGATGCTACATAACTTTTTAGTTACCATTCTCTTAGTTTAGTTTGAGAGGAAGTATAAACACTAATCCTCCTCAGATCCCTACCAGAGATAAAAAAGATTGAACTCTTTATTGACGCTTCCTGTGTGTATTCTCTATTTTTACAATGATTCTAATTTCAACTTGATTATCAATGTGGGATGGATAAGTGACATTTACATCTCTGACATCACATTTATGTTTCTTGAGTTAATGTAAATTGCATCTAATAATATAGCTCCAGGTTCTTATTTTTTGTCCTAAAAAAGAAGAATTATCCTAGACCACTATGATCCATTGTGTATTTACTGCGAGTTAAACCTGGCCGCAACCTAGATCAAATCTACAAAGAGTGTATCTCCACTGTCGTCCTATGCAACAACATCGTATAGGTGGCACGTCCAAGCGTGTTTGTCTGTCTAGTAATAATAGGTCATGTGTCAAGGTTTAGACACTGATAACCATGATGCTAAGATGGATATCCAAGAAAGAGACACCGAGTAGAACGAGGTGCTGATTTATGTGAGGTGGTGGAGGAAGTATTGGGATAGCATAGACAGCCAAATAACTGGGTTATTTGGTGTTTAATTTAGTTCTCTCTTGGGATGGGATGATGGAGTGCTACATTTTCTAATACCCAAGTATTTATATCATGTTTGAACATTACATTTGATAAACAATGTTTATATAGCACATATGTAGGGTGATATTGAATTGAGGAGATGATTTCAGATACTCCCTCTGTCTCAAAAAGGTTGTTGCAAATTTCTAAATTTGGTTGTATTTATATCCTAAATAGTAACTAGATATACCTAAATTTAAACAAATTAGTTACATCCTTTTTAGACTGGGCGAGTATATATTTTTGAAATCCAAAGGGAATCAAGCTCTAAACAATATCCCAGTCATGGAACAAGCATCATAGATCGCATAAAAAGTTGGGTCTTCAAGAGAGAAACATCAACAAGAATAAAATATAAATAATGTTGCTTAATTAAAAAATTATGTATTTTTGTAACTAATAATAATACATTTATGTGTTTTTGAATTTTATGTGAAATCATGGGTGTGAAGCGTGCATTACATGCAAGCTCACATCATTGAGCTTGATACACATTTATGTTGCTCGATAAAAAAAATCTCCCTAAAAGAATAATAAAATTTAAATTAGATGTTTTATTATAGATTATGGACTAGTACCAATAAATAGTAAGGATTTCTATTTTCGTGTCTCTGGTTCGTTAGTTGTACTCAGTTTTCTTCAGTCGCTTAACTTTTCCTTACTTTTGCCCATCTTCTTTGCGGAAATCATCAAAGAGCTCGAACGGCGGCGGCTGTCAAGTTGACCGTTCCCTGATGTATGGGACTGAACGGTGTGGGACCACGTGGGGTCGGTTGGTCAGGAACGCATTATGTTGACGTGTGGGGCCGTGCCATCTGGGACTGAGTGGGGCCGGTTTATTGGGAACGCGTTATGTGGGACATGGTGTGGGACCACGTGGAGCGTGTTTGGTGGTCACATGCGCTCTGTTGCCTAAATCGAAAGTTTTATTTATTTATTATTTTTATGATTGGCCTTTTTAAGAGCACCTTTTCCCCTCTATCTCGCTAACAGTTGTGTTTTTTGTCCAAAAAGGTAGCGAATCTAGAGCGGCGGAATGGACAAAAATAACCCTTTTTCAAAAGGATTTCACAAAATGACCCATCTAGATAACTATTTCACTGGACTAACCCTTTAGGTAACGCCCAACAGCTAGGCACTACAGCTCGGCGCTATACCCCCTGCTAGCGTGGCACCGCATGGCCCCTCCCTGGCCCCACCCAGAGGCATAACGCCCAGGCGCTATGCCTGTGTTGAGTAACGCCCAGGCGCTATGCCCAAGGTGTAGCGCCTATCTGCTAGGCGCTATACTTTAATGTGTAGCGCATAGTAGATAGGCTCTACACTTTGGGACTTAGTCTGTCGCGCGCAGCCCCCTTCCCCACCCCTCCCCATTCACTCCCAGCTCGACCCAGCCAAGAAGAACAGCAAGGAGGCGCCCCCTTCTCCCCTCTCTTCTCTCCCCTAAAATCTCTCACATTGGAAGCTTCATTTGGTGGATTTGTGCCTCTCCCCAGCTGCTAGAGGTACCCTCCCTCATTCCCCTCCGTTTTGACCTCTTGAAATCTTTCATTTTGGTTGGACTTGGCTTGAAACCCTAGAAATTTGATTTGGAGAGAAATTTTTGGAAATTTGTTAGATTCATTAGACAATGTTGGGTATAAAGATGTGTATGAAGCATTTAGTTAGGTTTAGGGTTGTTGAAATGTCATTGTTTGGTTTATTGGAATGTTATGGCTAGGGTTAGGGTTAGGGTTTGCTTATGTAAGAGAGGGTGTTCTTGTTAGCTTTATGGTTTGCTAATGTGTCTAGTATATTTTGTTTATCTTGTCATGGTTAGTTAATGAACATATTCTCCTATTGTTGGAGATATGCCCAAGAGGCAATAATAAAGTAGGTTATTATCATATCTTCATACTTATGATAAATGTTTACATACGATGCTATAATTGTATTAACAAGAAACATTAATACTTGTGTGATTTGTAAACATAAAAGAGTCCCTAGTAAAGCCTCTTGTTAAACTAGCTTGTTGGTTAATATATGATCATGGTTTCCTGATCATGAACATAGAGATGTTGTTAACAACAGGGTCATATCATTAGGAGAATGATGTGATGGACATACTCCTATAGTTAAGCGTAGCATAAAGATCAAGTCATTTAATATAGTTCATTTGCTATAAGCTTTCTGATACATAGTAACCTAATTCCTTCGACCATGAGATCATGCTTATCACCATCACCAGACGGATTCTTTGATGACATCAAACACCACACCGTAACTGGGTGGCTATAAAGGTGGCATTGAGTGTTCGGAAAGTATGGGTTGAGACACATGGATCAAGAGTGGGATTTGTCCATCCATATGACAGATAGATATACTCTGGGCCCTCTCGGTGGAATGTCATCCAATTAGCTTGCAAGCATGTGACTGGATCACAAGGGATCACATATCACGGGAACGAGAAAAGAGTACTTGTCGGTAACGAGGTTGAACTAGGTATGCAGAGATACCGACGATCAAAACCTCGGATAAGTAAAATATCGTGAGACAAAGGGAAATTGATATCGTATGTAAGTGGTTCATTCGATCGCAAATTAATCGTAGAAATATGTGGGAACCATATGAATTTCCAGATTCCTCTATTGGTTATTGTAACACCCTCAGAATCGGACCTATGCAAGTTTCAGCGATTCCCGCCAAAACCCGCATAGAAACGATTCAAAGGTGCCCACCAGGCACTTTCGTGCGGGTGGAAAACGAAGTAATAACATTACACAACAGTCCTCGATGGGACCCACAGAACAGATATAAATACAACAACGACTCAATGAGTCAAGAATACAGATATAATATACAAAGATCCAAATCACCTTGAAAATGGTAGAGCGTCCGACTACGGACAAGATGCAAATGGGGCTAAGAGCCCTGAAGAATAACCAATGGCGTCCATAACCCTGCCCAGGCCAAGCCGGAAGGGTAACCCTCCTAACGACGTCGATCACAACACCTGCTTAAACAAAAGGGGTGCCGACAAAGGGCAAAGGAAAAATAGGAGCGTCAGTACTGAGGCCAGTACACGGCGAGACTAGAATTCGGCGGTCCTCGCCTACAAAGGTATGGTGGACTGAAGCGGCAGCGGCAGCATGCACTAACCAACCTATAGAGACTCGATACAACTAGCGGCTATCAGGGAGGGGTGAGAAAGACCTATTCGGAACCAACCTGATACTACCATCAAACAAACCCACCCTGGCGTTTCCCCCTCGAGACCAAACGAGGAAGTCAACCGAGGAACTCACTCCGTTGGCAGTTTTATTTATTCAGTTTTCGTTGCAGCAATTACTAGTCAGGTATGGATAATCATCCTGATAAAATAAACAGTGGGCACTTTTAGTTAATCATTCCGTTGTAGTTGCGACACTTACTAGTCAAATACAATTAGCATGAGATAACCCAAAACCCAGCAGTTGTTGGTACTTTTATTCAGCCATTCCGTTGTAGTTGCAATACTTACTAGCCAGGTACAATGGTCGCAAGCGACAATCCAAACAAGCAGTTGTGGGCAGTATTATTTAGCCATTCCATTATAGTGGAGCTGATTACTAGTCATTATAAAGTCAGATTTATAGCAATAAACTTTAGTTATGCTTGTCTATGGTCGAGATACTGTGCTCCAAGTCGTCCATAACCGTGGACACGGCTTTCAGAAAGTTTTACCCGGCCGGGGTGCACCAATAGCAACACACACTCGATCAACCTCGGAAAAACCAAATCAAAACCCAACGAGGCTTTCACGACAAAGCAATCACAGGATTCAAAAATATTTCAGGGGGCCACCCCTTGGAGTACACCCGCAACGAAGTAAGCAAGCTCCAAGACGGACTCAAGGTTTGCGTCAGTGGCTGTAAACGACAGCAGATCCCCAAACGGGGACTGTCGATACCGCGAAAACACTCCGCTTCCAAAACAGTACAGCGTGCTCCTCACACAATCGTAAATAAGGCAGTAAAGCATGGCATAGGTACAGGATCATAAATAAAACCTCAAACTAGTTGTGGCCCCAAGAAATAAGACTGAATCAAGCTCTGGCTAAGGGGGGTCCCATATACCTCCCGGATGTGGATAGCGCGATAAATCATGGAACAGGTATCAAGTACTCGGGGTCCTACGGGACACAAGTGGGCGTTCGGAAACCAAATATTATCTATCACCCACCGATGCCTCTACTTACTTCATTTTTAGTTGTTAAACAGGAATTAAAGTGAACGATAAATAAAACTATGATCATCTCCTTCCACAACATGCGGCAATACATCAACAACTGTGGCACTTGACGACACGCAACAGCACTTGAGCAAGCGACTACGACGCGCAAGTCCAACTATCTACCAAACAACAGGTAATAGGATGTGTCCAAGGCAATATGAGGCTGCAAGTAATGTCAAGGGGTATGGAAACTAGAGCATCGCAACACAGATAGCAATAGATCAACAGGAGGGAATAAATACTATAAAAGTAAGATAGGTAGAAAGGGGAGATGCTCGCCTGAAAACATTGTCGAAGGTTTGACCGAAGGTCGGGCGAAGCTCACATCAACTCAACGGCCTTATCCGCGAAGAAGCAAAACACTAGAAGAACACCGGATGCAATATTTAATACAACGGCAGAAGATCGGCATGATGCATGGTTGATGTATGGCATGGCAAAGATGCGATGCAAGTAGGTCAGTATTAAGTGGAACCGGGGTCCCGACAATTCATTATATGGTTCAAGTTATTTATCTACCCCGCAGATTAAATGTTGTATTAACATGGCAAAAGATAGTATCGGTTTGATGCACAAATTTAAATGAGGCCGATATGAGACTAGATTTTCCCGCATATGGGCCCCATATTTAATTATTAGGTGAATCGGCATAAGGCCCCCAAACCACATGAATGCATGCGAGAACATTTAATATGCGACAAGTTGTATATATTATAAAATAGGGTTTTCGGGAAGGGGTTCACACATTAGGGTTCGGCGAGCTTGGGTTCCGGGGTTCGGGGTCGGTCTCAGGGTTCGACGGAACGGTCTCAGCAGGAACATCTCGGACAACGGAGTAGGTCTTGGCGCATCCGTGGTCTTCGGGTCATGTTGTCGGTCATGGCGTTCGGGACGAAGCACTTGTCGCGCCGGGGTCTCGGTGTCCGGGGTGAAGCACTCGGCGTTTCGGACGATCTTAGCGGTCTTCGGATCCGGGTCTTGATGTCCATGTAGAAGTACTTGGTGCTCCGTGACGGTCTTCTCGAAGTACGACCACCGGATACCGGGTGGGAGAGCTCGGGGTGTCGTGACGAAGATCTTGGCATGCGACGTCGTCGTCATCGGTTCGGGAGGAGTTCTTGTCGCATCTATGTTCTGCGGTTCGAAGAATTGGCATGCACGGGGTCGGTCTCGGGTCCGCAGAGGAATCACTTAACGCATACATCACACCCGCAAGGATCTGTAGCTGCCTGTACCAATAACTCAACATGTTCCCATCACCTCAACAGGACTTCGCCAAAACCAGGAGAACAAGCAAGGCGTGCACTTGGACAGAGCCATAGCAGGCAAGGAGCCGGCCGAACAACGCGCTTGGACGGCAGCGACGGGCTTGGCGGACGCGGCCGCGCGGTGCGGCCAACGGAGAGGGCGACACGGCTGACGTAGAGATGACGGAGTGCGGGCGACGTCGACCGGGTGACGGCAGCTCGGGGGAACCCACAACGGAAAAAGGGCGCGCGGCGAGGAAGGGAGCCGCGTGCTCGGGGCGACGCCGCGGCGCACAGGACGGCGGGGAGGCTGGACGCGGCGGCCGGGGCGACGCCGGAGGCAGGCACGGAGGGAGAGCGGTGGCGGCGGAGGCCGGGTACGCGGCCGGAGCGGCGACGGCGGGCGCAGGCGGTGGAGCCTGGGGCGGCGGAGGCGAGAACTGCGGGCGAGCGCGGGGTGGAGGGTGGAGCGGTGGTGCGGCGGCCTGCTCGCGGGGCGCGTGGGGCGCGGCAGGGCGACGGAGGCGTCGCCGGCGACGAGGACGGAGGGGGCGGCGCCTGGCGTGGGCTGGAGTCGACGGACGCAGAGCATGGGGGGCGCAGGGAGGCGAGCGCGGCTGCGCGGGCGGAGCTCGTGGCGTCACGGCGGTGGCGGGGCGACGGGGGCGCGCCGGCGCGGGCGCTCGTGCCGAGCGGAGGCGGCGGCGCAGCGGAGGAGAGGTGGAGGGGGAGGGGAGCTCCGGCGAGCGGCGGCGGCGCATGCAGAGGTGAGGCGCGGAGAGAAAAGCGGGTGGGGCGCAGCGTCGGTCGTGGGAGGAAGAAAAGGAGGAGGGAGAGGGCGGTTCGGGCGTGGACGCGTGGGTGTGCGTGCGCCAGGGGGTTGGGTGGGGCCACGGGCAGGTCGGGCAGGAGGCTGCTAGCGCGTGCGTGGCGTGTGGGGTGGGGCTGGGGAGCTGAGTGGGGGTAGGTTTAGGAGAGAGAGAGGGAAGAGGAGAGAGGGAGTGGCCATGTGGCAGAGGGTGGTTGGTGGGGGTTTGGGGTGTGCTGATGTGGTGAGAGATGATTGGAGGGAGTGAGGTGGAGATAGGGGTGGGTAGGTTTTCTGGGTAGCTGTAGGATTAAGGGCGGACCGATTTTAAAATCCTGGGGGTGGTCGTTCGGGTCGATCTGGCCCGTTCGACTGCCCCCACTAAAAATAATATAATTTTTATTTGTTTTATTAACACCGTTTGCAAACCGATAGCATTCAAACAAAAATAATCCGGAGACCGGGCTTTGCATTTGAATTAAGATGGGGCGTTTGGAAAACAAATCGGGCTTTGCGGAAAATAGTTTTATGCGAACAGATGCAAGACGATGACTATGTTCAAATGCAATGCGAAATGATGACATGAGCATGTGGTCATGATGATGCAATGCACAAAAACAACGCGATTTTCTAGTAGTGGTTTTGCGGGATGCCACAGTTATTGATCGGAGAAGTGTCTCGATCATGTCCGCATAATTCACGAACCGTAGGGAGACACACTTAAGGATTCGATGTTGTTGAGTAGTTATGGAATGATGAGTAAGAGACCGAATGTTGTTCTGAGTCTCGGATGGGATCCGGGATATCACGAGGATATCCGGAATGGTCCGGAGAATAAGATTCATATAAGGAAAGTCCTATTTCGGAGTTGGGGAATGGTTCCGGTGTTTTCATCGGGAATGTTCTAGAAGGTTCCGGAATGTCCGACACTCCGAAGGGGAAGGGTACATGATTGTGTCATGCCAAGTTGGAATGATTGCATCATGTACTAAGTGTCATTGCTAAACAAAATAGAGGGTTTAATCAAATCCTTGTTTGAAAAGTCAAACGCCAATTTGAAAGTCAAACGGCTATTTTTGGGAAGTGGAGAGGGAGGTGGAAACCGAGTTGGGGAGGAGTCCCTCCTCCACCGCCGGCCCACTTGGGATCCGAGTTGGGGAGGGATTCCCCTCCCCTTGACCGGCGCCTCCCTCCTATAAGAGGAGGGGCAGGGCTCCCCTCCTAGGACACAAGATTGCCCCCTCTAAACCTAACCCTAGCCGCCGCCGCCCACCATAGCCGCCGCCTAGGGTTTCTCCCCTAGCCGCCGACTTGGGCACCTCCAAGCCCTAGCCGCCGGCCCTAGCACCCCCTCCTTGGTGTGTCTAAACCCTAGAACACCGAGGGCTCTCTCATAGTCCACCATACTCGCTCCGGCTTAAGGCGAAGCCCTGCGAGATCTCCCCTCTACTTCCGGTACCACGCCGTCGTGCTGCCGGAATCGCGAGGAGAGTGCTACAACCTCCCCTGCCTGCTGGAACAAGGGAGAGGAAGATCTTCATCGAGTACCGAACGTGTGACCGACTACGAAAGCGCTGCCGGAACGCAGCGCCGGAAGGATCGTCTACGCGATCTTGAGATCGGCAAGTGTACGACTACATCACCCACGAGAATCTGCTCTCGTTAACCGCTTTGGAATCTTCGAGGGTGAGTTCCTCTATCGACTCGTTGCTACAATCTAGTAGATAGATCTTGGCTTGTTTGTGTGCATGCGGTAGAAATTTTTTGTTTTCCATGCTACGAAACCCTACAGTGGTATCAGAGCCGTGTCTATATGTAGATCTGTTGCACGAGTAGAACACAATGGTCATTGTGGGCGTTTATGCTTTTGTTGTCGATTGCTTTTTGTGTACTTTGCATCTTGCGGGATGGTGGGATGAAGCGGCCCGGGCTAACCTTACATGACATCGTTCATGAGACTTGCTCCACGCTTGACATGCAACTTGTATTGCATAAGTGGCTTTGCGGGTGCCTGTTTCTCCCAACATAGTTAAGATTCAATTTACAACGGGTGATTGACAATACTAGTATCAATGTTGTGGTTCTTGTTCGTAAGTTAGAACGACACTTATTGAAAGCCCCAAACCACGTAAAACATGCAAAGAAAATTAGAGGCATCTAACTTTGTTTTGCAGGGGTGTGTTGTGATGTGATATGGCCATGATTGTGATTATATATGATGTATGCAATGTTCCTTATTGTAAGTTGGCAACCGGCAGGAGCCATATGGTTGTCTTTAAATTCTGTTAAGACCCGCGTGTCTATTCAAAGTAGTTGTAATAGGTTAAGCTGGTGGAAGACAACCATGGAGCAGCATCATTGACCTTGATGCAATGCCGGTGATGATGGAGATCATGTTCGTGCTTGAAGATGGAAATCAGAAGCACAAAGAAGAAAGGCCATATCATATCACATATTATGAATTGCATGTGATGTTAATCCTTTTATGCATCTTGTATTGCTTAGTTTACGACGGTAGTATTATAAGATGATCCCTCAAGCATACAATTTCAAGTTTTAAAGTGTTCATCCTTAGTAAGCACCGTTGCTAAAGCTCGTTGTTTCGAAGCACCACGTGATGATCGGGTGTGTTAGATTCTACGAGTGTATACAACGTGAGCAAGCCAGATTTGCTCATGCGGAAGCTAAGGTTTAATCTTGACGAGCCTAGCATGTACAGACATGGTCTCGGAACACGGATCACCGAAAAGTAAAGCATGAGTCATATAGTAGATATGATGAACATGATGATTGTTCGCCATTGAAGCTACATCAACTCTCGTGATGATCGGTTTTGATGTGGTGGATTTGGTTCGTGTGATCACTAAAACAATGTGAGGGATATTGTTTTGAGTGGGAGTTCAACGGCAATATGATTAAAAGTTGAACACTATTTATCATAAATTAAATCAAAGTGAATTTGCATAATTGTTGTAGTCATTGGCATCCGTTTACCACCTTGCGCTTAGTTTTAATTGAGATGATAGAACTATAGAATTCTGGTTAGTTACTTTACGAACTGGTATCGTATTGTTTTGAAGTGTTAATCTAAAGTTTAAAAGTCCTATTGCAAACTTTCAGTAAGTTCCGGTTACTCCATGAAGTTTAATAATTGGTATTAAAACAAGAGTGACAATTCCAAGAGTTAGTGTATAAGTATCATGTTTGTCTCCATGATTCTTGATATTCAAAGGATTGTATTAATATCAAGGTTATCTAGGATCTGAAAGACTTGTTTCAGAAACCATGATGTGTGGAAGATATTGAGATATCTGAAACGACATTTTGGTTGCAACATGATAGAGTATAATATGGCAAAAGACATGTTCTCATATTTTATGAGAATTTCCAAAAGGTTGGAGACACTAGTTGTCCTAATCCACCAAAAGGTTTTGGAGAGAAACATTATACTCGCGATTCACCGTTATAAGCTAAAGTAGCTTGATCATGAATAATTCCATGAGAAGGGTGAATATTTGATGTAGGTAAAATGTTTACTACATCAAGAGATTAATAAAGAAAGGAATTTGAAAGAACACCAAACATTTGATGATGGTAATCTACTTCAAAGTGCAAGTCCAAAGACATTGGTATATTGCTATACATGTTTTGGACTATGTGTCATATATATGGCTCCACTATTGATGTTGACAGATTCTTTCAAACAGAAAAGGAAATACTGAAAGAGAATCTCATAAGTATATGGCAGAAGAGAAAAGACTAGAATTGTTCAGTTTAAGTATATAGATGATATACATGTTATGGCTATATTCTTTGCTTATTAAACAATGTGGTTCTTAAGTATTTGATACTGAATTTGTTGGTGTGAATCGTCATACGAAACAACACAATTCATGAACTACAATGGCCTAAGTAACTAGCAAAAGAATATGTGATGATGTTCATCGAGAACAAATAAAGGGTTATTGTGTTGCTCGTTAAACATCAAAGCTTGCCTTCAAGATTTGTTTTATCAGGTATTATGAGAACAAAAGGGTTGTTCAAATAATTTCCGTAATCCATAAAAGATGGATGATTCACAAATCTCGTTGGAGAAATCACGTCCATAAAACTAGTGCTAAAAATGTCGAAAGACAAATTGATTGAAAGATCACTTAGGAAGTGACATCGCCGTTTAAATTATATTGGAAAGAAAACATGAAGAAACTCCATGTGGATGGAATTTTGGAGTCTATCAAATGACGCTTGTGAAACTTTCCTAGAGATAATTAAAACTTCGTTCATAGGCCAAAAGGGAACGAATGACTAGCTTATTGGAACTTGTACATGTTGTTGTATGAAGTCCATTATGTCAAGAGCGATGGATTTCAACTTCATATGCTTTCTCCGAAAATTTGAGTGAATATATGAATATTTACTTAATAAGGATGAAGTATGAAACATTTGAAAAGTTCAAAGTTTTTCAATATGAAGTGCAAAATCATTGTAACAAGAATATAAATAGTTTATGATAAGATCATAAAAGAAGATATTTGAGTTACAAGTTTAGCATAATACCTAAGATTTAAGGATTCGTTCCGTGAATTTGCATTTCCCGAAACATCATAAGAGTATGGAGCGTTCGAGATATGTAATTAAACCTTGTTTGACATGGTAAGATCACAGGTGTAATTCATAAAAACTGCCATTATATTTTAAAGATTAAAAATCTTTAGAGACTACCGTTTTTCCACTGAAAAGAGCTCCATCATAATCCGTTGAAATGACACCATATAAAGTTATGGCTTGGGATAAAACCCAAGTTGTCCTTTCTTAAACATTGGTATGCTATGCATAAGAAAGATGTTTGCAACCAAAGTCGGATGAACCTGTCTTTGTATGTTATTTCGAATAACTGTTAAGTATTCCTCCATAACACCGGAGACAAAAGTGTTTGTCGCTTAGAACGTCAAGTTTCTTTGAGAAGGAATTTTTCATGAAAAGTTAAGTGGGAGGACAATAGAACTTTGATAAGGTTAAATGAACCTTAGCTATATGTGTAGAGTTGCGCAGCGCCGAAAAGTGTTCCGGAGGCAGCAATAATGCTCATGGCTCACGTGCCTCAAAGGTTGTGGTCACGGAGATCTAAGTTCCTATTAAAACAAGTAGGTCGGGTAAACAATCAAATACCAAGATTTGAGAGTTAAATCATTATTTGACAATAATGATCTGACTACATGCAAAGAAGCGATGATGGGCCCTGACTCCGTCAAATGGCTTGAAGCCATAAAATCCATGATAGTTCCATATACGAGAGATCAAGCTTTGAACTTGTAAGACCCTCTGGAAAGGTACAAGACCTTGCAGTCGTATTTGGATCTATAAAGAAACAGACATGGATGTTTCACATCTATGAAATAGTCGACATGTTGGGAAAGAGTTCACAACAATGTTCAAAGGTTGTATATTACAAAATTTGATCTTTCATAGCGATATTTAGTCTAGACGGATTAATGTAGCAACCACTACATATAATTTTGTTATATGGTAGTTGAATAAACAAAACAAGTTCTTCTAATAGAATTGTTACCTAGGATGTGTGCACGACACGGTCCAAAGGGTTTTGTTAATTCAAAGGATGCTAAAAGCATATGCAAACTTCAATGGTTGAAGTAAGCATCGCGGAGTTGGAATCTTCACTATGATGAAAGTGTTAAAAGAGTTTAAATTTCATCGAAGACGATGAACATGCTTGCACTTGCAAGAAATTAAGTGGGAGCGCTAAGACATGTTTCTAATACATTATGTGGAAGACATATAAGTTGATTGGAAATGATGTATCTTTTATTAACACATGTTAAGAATTTCATCTCGATGAAAGACTTAGGGAAAACCCAAATATTTGGCATCAATAGATGCTAATATGGTTGTGCTGAAAGTACATAGATGATATATTGAATAAGTTCAATATAGAAACTACAAGAAAGGTTCTTGTCGCACAGAAAGGATTGAATGAGTTCAATATTGATGATATATTCAAGTGTATTGACACTTGGTAAGTGAAACGAAGATTCAAGTATAGATTGGTACTTGATGTATGAAATCACAAAGAATATTTATATCAATCATGTTGTGATATGTACAAATCCAGATATGTCCTATGCTCTAAATGTTATGAGCATATACCAGAATGATTCATAAGATGATCATTGGACGATAGTAAGGATATTCTTATGATCTTTTGGAAGAACTAAGAATATATTATTTTGTAGAAGTGACAAATAGATGGTTAGTTCATTGTAAATGAATTACATTGATACTAGTTTTGTCACAAAGTACAAATTAAGTTTATCTCAATCTTAACTAAGGGTGGCACAATATAATGGAAAGTAAGTTCCATAATGGATTTGGATGAGTTCCAAAGTTAAGACATTGTGACAGATACTACAACAAAAGGCTAAGTATATGAATGCTATAATAGCAGCTAAAGAGGGCATTTGTGTCAAATAGTTTGTTATCAAACTAGGTGTAGTTCACAGTGGTATAATACTATGAAGATATATTATACGACAATATTATCAACATGTTTTAACCCCAAAGAACTAAAGGTCTCACCGAAGGACCAAATTTATACAAAGCCATCTCATTAAAGAATGAGTGATGCGTAGAGACGCAAAGACATGCAATTACACATGGACCTGGAAGTGTCAGATCCGGAGATCAGTTGACCACTAGCAATCGTGTACATACAACACTGGAAAGCCATAGGTGTTGAATACACAAAGGTATGAAACTAGATTATTGACTCTAGTGCAAGTGGGAGACTGTTGGAGATATGCCCAAGAGGCAATAATAAAGTAGGTTATTATCATATCTTCATACTTATGATAAATGTTTACATACCATGCTATAATTGTATTAGCAGGAAACATTAATACTTGTGTGATTTCTAAACATAAAAGAGTCCCTAGTAAAGCCTCTTGTTAAACTAGCTTGTTGGTTAATATATGATCATGGTTTCCTGATCATGAACATAGAGATGTTGTTAACAACAGGGTCATATCATTAGGAGAATGATGTGATGGACATACTCCTATAGTTAAGCATAGCATAAAGATCAAGTCATTTAATATAGTTCATTTGCTATAAGCTTTCTGATACATAGTAACCTAATTCCTTCGACCATGAGATCATGCTTATCACCATCACCGGAAGGATGCTTTGATGACATCAAACACCACACCATAACTGGGTGTCTATAAAGGTGGCATTGAGTGTTCGGAAAGTATGGGTTGAGACACATGGATCAAGAGTGGGATTTGTCCATCCATATGACAGATAGATATACTCTGGCCCTCTCGGTGGAATGTCATCCAATTAGCTCTCAAGCATGTGACTGGCTCACAAGGGATCACATATCACGGGAACGAGAAAAGAGTACTTATCGGTAACGAGGTTGAACTAGGTATGTAGAGATACCGACGATCAAAACCTCGGATAAGTAAAATATCGTGAGACAAAGGGAAATTGGTATCGTATGTAAGTGGTTCATTCAATCGCAAAGTAATCGTAGAAATATGTGCGAACCATATGAATTTCCAGATTCCTCTATTGGTTATTGATCGGAGAAGTGTCTCGATCATGTCCGCATAATTCACGAACCGTAGGGAGACACACTTAAGGATTTGATGTTGTTGAGTAGTTATGGAATGATGAGTAAGAGACCGAATGTTGTTCGGAGTCTCGGATGGGATCCGGGATATCACGAGGAGATCCGGAATGGTCCGGAGAATAAGATTCATATAAGGAAAGTCCTATTTTGGAGTTGGGGAATGGTTCCGGTGTTTTCATCGGGAATGTTCTAGAAGGTTCCGGAATGTCCGGCACTCCGAAGGGGAAGGGTACATGAGTGTGTCATGCCAAGTTGGAATGATTGCATCATGTACTAAGTGTCATTGCTGAACAAAATAGAGGGTTTAATCAAATCCTTGTTTGAAAAGTCAAACGCCAATTTGAAAGTCAAACGGCTATTTTTGGGAAGTGGAGAGGGAGGTGGAAACCGAGTTGGGGAGGAGTCCCTCCTCCACCGCCGGCCCACTTGGGATCCGAGTTGGGTAGGGATTCCCCTCCCCTTGACCGGCGCCTCCCTCCTATAAGAGGAGGGGCAGGGCTCCCCTCCTAGGACACAAGATTGCCCCCTCTAAACCTAACCCTAGTCGCCGCCCACCATAGCTGCCGC
Source organism: Avena sativa (assembly GCA_916181665.1). Taxonomy (NCBI): domain Eukaryota; kingdom Viridiplantae; phylum Streptophyta; class Magnoliopsida; order Poales; family Poaceae; genus Avena; species Avena sativa. The sequence continues at coordinate 140,436,394 of OV702285.1, read as the reverse complement.
CTAGGGTTTCTCCCCTAGCCGCCGACTTGGGCACCTCCAAGCCCTAGCCGCCGGCCCTAGCACCCCCTCCTTGGTGTGTCTAAACCCTAGAACACCGAGGGCTCTCTCATAGTCCACCATACTCGCTCCGGCTTAAGGCGAAGCCCTGCGAGATCTCCCCTCTACTTCCGGTACCACGCCGTCGTGCTGCCGGAATCGCGAGGAGAGTGCTACAACCTCCGCTGCCTGCTAGAACAAGGGAGAGGAAGGTCTTCATCGAGTACCGAACATGTGACCGACTACGGAAGCGCTGTCGGAACGCAGCGCCGGAAGGATCGTCTACGCGATCTTGAGATCGGCAAGTGTACGACTACATCACCCACGAGAATCTGCTCTCGTTAACCGCTTTGGAATCTTCGAGGGTGAGTTCCTCTATCGACTCGTTGCTACAATCTAGTAGATAGATCTTGGCTTGTTTGTGTGCATGCGGTAGAAATTTTTTGTTTTCCATGCTACGAAACCCTACACCTATATGTTAGGGATGGCAAGAATTGTTCATATTCATCATGTGGACAAGGATGCATTTTTGAAAGGCAACATAGAACTGGACCCGGATGAGCTAGATATTGTGTTTGAGCGTAGTCCCACCTATGTCGAGGTCTTAGAGCAAGTAAGGATTGAATTGAAATGGATTGACCCATGTGATGTTGTTGATTTGGAGGAAAGACATAATGTGGGTTTTGGAATGCATATCCATTGGAAGACCATGCGTATCTTCTCCGAGGCGCGTTGGCTTGCATACAAGGAGGTGGTGGCCGAATCACTAGACAAGGCTCTTGAGCTATTTGCCACCAAGAAGGTTGATAGTTCATTGCCTTTGGACTTGAACCGTCGTGCCTCCCCATTGGATAGTAGGAGTCCTCCACCCGTGGAGCAAGAGCTATGGATTGAACCTCCTTTGAGCCAAACATTGAGCCCGATTTCAAGACACCAAGACGAAGTGTTAGAAGAGGACAATGATGATTGTGAGGGTGAAGATGATGATGATGTTGAACTCCACGATTACAATGTTGGTGATTTGGAGAAATATATCACTCAACATGACATGGACCGTGAACTCTCGTATTCTCGAGGCTATGCTTCGGACTCGGATGATGATGGTCCCGAAGAAGAAGTTGACGAGGAGGGGTTCATAGCTAGAGAGGCCTAAATCCACCATACCTTATTAGGGCGGGACCATCGGGTGCCTTTGTTTCGTGATCTTAGTCTCGCGGATGAAGCCACGGTTGATGGTGGCAAAGGCATAGTGCTTGGACCAAAGATAAGTTCTTACCGGGATGGCAATGAAGTGAATAATGGCTTTTGCAAAGTATCAAGGTTTAAGACCTTGTTGGAATTTAAGCAATGGATAAAGGACTTCTTGGTGAAGCATCATCGTCCTTACACGATCGTGCACTCGGACATCAAGAAGCGTTACACGGTGAAGTGCGAGGAGGAAGGGATGTCCTTGGATTGTGCGTGCTAGACCATTCAAGGGAGGTCCCGATTGGCACATATCTAGTTGCGTATCAAATCACATGTGCCGAGGCCCGGTGGTGGATGGTAAGGATGCAAAGCAAGAGCACTGGCAACTCACCTCCGAGTTCCTCGCTTATAGGCTTTCCAATGACATCGCGTCGTTTCCAATAATGAGCATCAAGCAGGTCATGGAGTTTGTGAAAGCCCTCTTTCATTATGAGGTGAAGTACGGGAAGGCATGGAAGGCTAAGCAATCCGCATTCAAGATATTGTACGGTGATTGGGAGGAATCTTATAACCGAAACCCAAGGTTGTTGGGATCGATGGTCGATGCTAACCCGTGCATGGTTCATGTGGTTGAACCTTTGGGGAACAAGACAAGGATTGTAAACGGAAGAACCGTTCGAGTTTTTGGCCGCGCTTTTGGGCTTTCGAGCAATGTGTTAAGGCATTTGAACATTGTAGGCCGGTCATATCCGTTGATGGCACCTTTATGACCGGTCAATTCAAGGGCACTATCTTGATTGCAATAGCCAATGATGCCAACAACCGGTTGATTCCTTTGGCCTTTGATTTGGTAGAGGTGGAAAACAATGATAACTGGGATTGGTTCTTCCATATTTTAAGAACCAATATATTAACCCCTCATAGGGAAATATGTGTCATCTCGGACCGTCATCAAGGAATTCTTAAAGCGGTGGACCAACATATTCCCGGGCATGCTCCGTTGCACCATCGTTGGTGCATGAGACACTTTTGTTCAAACTTCTATAGGGCATGCGAGAAAGGATTTGGCCGATGATCTACAAGATTGTTGCCTCGCTTTCACGAAACGTCATTTCTCAAACTTGTACAACAAATTGCTCTTCAACAAAGAGCTCAATGCGGGTGGTCGAGAGTTTCTCGATAGGAGCATTGAAGAAAGAACAAAGTGGGCACGAGCTTTCGATGATGGTGACTGGAGGTACGGCCAAATGACAAGCAACATGGCAGAGGCCTTCAACAAGTTGCTCAAAGGTGTCCGTGCATTGCCCGTCATGGCAATAGTCCGTTATACATTCGACATGATGAATGGGTATTTTCTTAAATACTCAGAGGAAACCGACCGGCAGATTGCGGGGGACTACAAGAACAAGTACAAATACAAGTACCCACCTAAGGTTGATGATTGGATGCAATTTCAGTCAAAGAAAGCGGATGCCCAATTTGTCACGGAATATGATAATGACGAGCTAATTTACCAAGTTACGGATCCCGGAGGTACAACGGCTGATGGTGTCCAACACGGAGGCCGAGCTTTCAAGGTCTCGCTCAAGACTTGTGAGTTCACATGCGGAAGGCCATCATTGCTTCATCTTGCCTGCTCGCACTTTCTCGTGGCGTCTCGCCGGCGACATTTGGATTACAATAATCCGCTCACGATGAGAGAGGCTGAGTTCTCCATTGAGACTACTAAGAAGACATGGGCTCCTAGATTTCATCCATATTTGGACCAATCAAAATGGCCGGAGTACCATGGGATTCAACTATGGCCCGATCCAAAATGGAAAGTGATTAAACGTGGAAGGCACAAGACAAAACGCTTTAGGAGCGACATGGATGGATGGGGCCGTGGTGGTGTTCGAGAAACGGGCAATGACCAATTCCAAGAGCCTCGTGAGAGAGCCCGGTGTGGAACATGCAATGGTGAAGGGCACAATGCAATAAAGTGTTCTCAAAGGAAAAGAGCAAAAGGAAATGAAGCAAGCACTAGCCAACCAAGTGGTATCCAACAAGACCCAAGCCAACCAAGAACTAGCCAACAAGTACCACGCCAACCAAGAACTAGCCAACAAGTACCAAGCCAGCCAAGAACTAGCCAACAAGTCCCAAGCCAACCAAGAACTAGCCAACAAGTCCCAAGTCAACCAAGAACTAGCCAACAAGTCCCTAGACAACAAGCTCCTAGACAACAAAGAGGTCGATCACTTGGGCTTAGAAGAGGAAGAGGGCGTGGCGGTTTTAACCCGAATAATATGTTAGGTTACTTGGCAGGACCAAATCCTTATGTTAATAGGTACGGATGAAATATTCATACTTGCATGCTTATGTTACTACCTACTATGCTTATTCCATTGAATCAATTATTGTTCAAATTCATGCATCCTTTACTAACTTGTAGCTTTTATTCTTATAATAGGTATGGCGAATCAACCCAATAAGGGCAATGATGGGGACGGTGTGAACTACTCGGCGGTCTGGACGAATGCTATGGAGGTGGTGGAGAAGAGGAAGGAAGCCGAGGAAGAGAGGAAGAGGAAGGAAGCTGATGAAGAGAGGAAGAGGAAGGAGGCTGAGGAAGAGAACAAGATGAACGCATTTGAAGAGGTAGTTCAACTTGCTCGAGACTTGGCGAAGAAGAAGGACGAAGAGGAAGAGAGGAAGAAGAAAAAGGAAAAGGAAGAGAGGAAGAAGAAAAGGGAGAAGGAAGAGGAAGAGAGGAAGAGGCAAAAGGAGAAGCAAGAGGAAGAGAAGAAGAGGAGGGCCAATGCTAGGCCACCTTGCGCCGACCAAGAGGAAAGGCCACGGAAGGCGTTTCGTACTTCTGATGCCCATGGGAAGGAGGTTCCTATTTGTTGGTGTGGAACCGATTGCACTGCCAAGAAATCCGAAGACTACTTTTCCTATAGTTAGGGAAAGAAGTTCTTCATGTGTGCCAACTACAATCGCTCTCCCGAGCGTAGCCGCAACCCATACGACACTCCACGGGTATGCTCAAAGCTTTTTAGTTCTTAATGTGTCCCAAACTATTCCATATCAAACCCGGGAGATTGTTTGGTGGAGTGGGAGCCAGAGAGATTGTTCCTCTAAGCACTTCGGGTTAATATCAAACTCGGGAGCAATACCCAACTCGTCCCCACAACCATAAGGCTCCCACTCCACCTGCAACATATCACAAGAACATGTTTGGTATCGATTTTGACTCGTGAAGTAAATATTATGGGTAGTGACGTACATACAAACATCTAACTGCTCGGGCGTAATCGCATCGAACTCGTTCGTGTACTTGAGGTACATGGCATCGACATCGCTTGTCATCTTCGATACCACGTCCCACTTGTAAGCCCAAGTCGGGAGGCGTAGAGGGTTTCTATTATACTCTGGCCAAGGATGGTGGCCCACCTCTTTGGTACGCCCAACTGGTATGCGTTCCCAACTACATATCGAGAGAAGAACCATAGCACCACCTATTCCAGCATTTTGGCCTGCCCTACGACAGGCATTGTCCAACTACAAGTGAACAAAAAAGAGGTCAGGCATAGCATATGTGTGGACTCGACATATATAAATGAATGTGGAGTGCACAGGTGATTACCTACCGGTACAAGTAGGCAAGAGCCGCTGAACCCCAGCTGATATTGCTATCCCAGTTTGCTAGTGCCTTCAGCCACATCCACTGAGCGGTCCTATCTCCGTTGTCAGCAAACGGAGTCCTAGAAAGGACATACCACACGTACATACGAGCATGTGTCTAGATCACGTCAACCTCGGCGCGGTTCGGGAATTCCGCAAAGTTGTCCACAATCCACGCATATGTCGCGCCTGCTGGGACTCTATCTTTGATCCTATCTTCAAATTCTTCAGGAGCCATGCCAATAAGTAGCTGCATCGCATTGCGCCACCCATCAGAATCTGTGCTCATACAGAGAGGCTCCCCCGTGATAGGAAGTACAAAGATCATGGAAACATCCTGAAGAGTAGGGGTGATCTCGCCGGTCTGGAGGTGGAAAGTGTGTGTCTCTGGCCTCCACCGGTCGACAAGTGCAGTGATAGCAACCGCATTGAGGTTCGGCGTCGACCGGCTAACAAGCGTGATGAAAGGAAGGAGGCCTAGCCGCTTGATGTACTCGGTGTACCGCTCGTCGTACGGCATGTCATTCGAAGACGCGCCATGAGACCGAAGCTTGAGGGGACGAAGCCTCTGCATACATACAAGATCGAACATTATGCTTTTTCCAACATAATTTAATCAATATAAAAATAAAAACAAAGAAGTTCAAGCATGGTTTTATTACCATATGCTTCTCCGCCATCAAGTATGCCCGGTGTTCATGATCATAGTAATCCTCAAGTAGCCACACCATCCTACATATATATATTCCAAACATCAATAAAATGTGTGTGGTATGTGGCCATTGTTTCAATTTATATAATAAACTACAAAGAATATGGGAGCATATTATTCAACCATCCATATAAATCCATATACAACCATCATATACAATGCAAATAAACAACACACTTTCATTCCCCATCAAATACAACTAATATATAACTACCAAGTAACTAAAAACATGCACAAATAGGCCATATAATGAATCCAACTAGACCTAGGGTTTGAGGATAATGTGCAAGATTTATTGGATGAAAGAGAGGGGAAAGGAGGGGATTACCTTGAGGAAGGGATGGGGGAGCAAATCCACGGTGAAATCCCTCAGATCTGTTGGTTTTAGGGATGGATTTGAGAGAGGGGGAGAGAGGAACCGTCGGCTGCCCTCCTTGATGTTCTCCAATGCCTGGGAGTGAATGGGGAGGGGTGGGGAGGGGGGATGCGCGCGACAGACTAAGTCCCAAAGTGTAGCGCCTATCTGCTAGGCGCTACACATTAAAGTATAGCGCCTAGCAGGTAGGTGCTACACCTTGGGCATAGCGCCTGGGCGTTACTCAACACAGGCATAGCGCCTGGGAGTTATGCCTCCAGGTGGGGCCAGGGAGGGGCCAGGCGGTGCCATGCTGGCAGGGGGTATAACGCCTAGCTGAAAGGCGTTACACTGTAGAGTGTAGCGCCTAGCTGTTGGGCGTTACCCAAAGGGTTAGTCCAGTAAATAGTTATCCAGATGGGTCATTTTGTGAAATCCTTTTGAAAAGGGGTTATTTTTGTCCATTCTGCCATCTAGAGCAGCTTCTCTCTTTTCTTTATCCTCGTTTTTTCCAATCTGGTAGCAAATCTAGAGCAGCAAATCTAACCAGCATCATAAATACATTCAGTAAATAGAGCAGATGTAGATAAAGAAGCTAATATAGGATATATAGTACGATACTTAATGAGGTTCGACAATTAGGCAGCTCAGCAGCAGAAGTGGACAAGTTCAACACATACAATACAAAAGAAGATGCTTTACAGCAGTAGCAACACAAGATCAGTGGCCCCTCATGGCCTTTGTCAGGAGGGCCTCCGCCTCCTTCCTCTAGCGCTTTCTCCACTTCTTGCTTCCCAGTCCCTTTATCTTGGGCGCCTTGGGCTTGATCGGGGGCATGCGACCCTCCTCGATTGCCGTCTTCTAGAGGTTGCGCAGGTGAAAACCGAGCGCTTGGTGCTTGGCTCTAAAGCCATGGATCTTCACGGACAAGCCACATGTCTTCACGTCCTCGGCATGCTTCACGAGGGAGTTGAAGTCGGTGGCGAGGCTCCTGGTGTAGAAGGGACACCTATAGAATTTTTCGGCGAAGAAGTTGTCGTACTGGCCGGAGTTCAGCCTCTTTAGCATTTGATGAGTCATGGTGTCCTTGGACTCGTCGTTGCTGCAGCCGTCGCTACTATCCACCTGTTTGAAAAAATAGTAGATTGCAATAAGGAAATGATTGAGATACCTTGATTATTAGGATTGATTACTTGCATAAATTAACCGATTAAGATCACCTAATTATTCCCCAATCTCCAAATCTCAAACCAAATCGAAAATTGATCCCAACTACATATCGGCTCTAGTACTAATTAGGGAATCCCTTAGCTGCAACTCGGAGGAAAAATAAAATAGGATTGAAATACGAACAGGGGGATTCATCGAAATACAAGATCTAACACAAGAGGATTATCTACTGTAAAAATACCTAGCATCCAATGATTGAAAATACGAATATCCGAACCCTAATAACACAAGATATATCATCCAATGATGGGAATATGGGAATAACAAAGGAAGGAGAGAAAACCCTAGTTACCTCCGACCATGTGTCGGCGATGCTGGTGTCATAGGGGTTCTCTAGCCTGATGTAATCCTCCTCCCTGTAGGGGTCCCAGCCGAGCGGGATCTACCTGAGACCGGTGGGGGCCTCCTCTCTAGCGGCTACGGTGGAAGTGGGGATGGGGGTCTGGTCAGGGACGACGGCTGCCTTCGATGCCTTGGTGGGGGCCTATACGGGGACAAGGGCCTCCTCGTCTGTGGCCTTGGAGGTGACGATGGCCACGACACCGTTCTTCTCCATCGCCGGCGTGATTGGGGCTTTCTTGGGGGTTTGCAAAAGGTGATGGGACAGTGGAGATGATTGCGTGAGTGAGCGAGTGAGTGAGTGATGAGTGAGAGTGAGAATTCCTCTATAAAGGTGAAGGGAGGAGACATTTCATTGCATGACCATGCATCGCGCATGCTACTGCACCGTGCACGGCCACACGCGTCCGCTACCGCCACGTGCACCATGACACGCGTACTGTGTGTAACGTTTTTTCCTTTGTGTCTAACCCTGGTGACTTAGTTGTGCTCAGTTATACCCTCGAGTGTAACACTGGCAGTTTGGTTGTACTCAGTTTTTCCCTCCAGTACTAACACTATCGTGTGCAATATACTCACTTTTACCCTCTGATGGCTGGTCAACGAAGAGTCAACGAATGAGTTTTAGCTAGCTAATTGAGTCATTTTATGCATAACAAATTCAAAAAGATCAAAACATAGTGGCGTCTATCCAGGGAGTCTTATTATATGACCTGCCATTATAAGAAATGTATATAAATCAAGTTTTAATCTAAATTACCACTTCTCAAATCACCTACTATCTATGAAGGTTCATGGCTTTCTACTCAAGCCTCTTCCCAAAACATCCCTCCCAAAAACATAGTTTGTCTAAATGAGGCAATAATTGTCAAAATGATGTTTATTTGAATTGCAAATAGTTTGATGTATGCCAATATGTATTTTATTATGTAAAATAAGCATTTTCCATTTTTTTTTAAAATCTCTTTCTATTTTCTTTTTGAATCCCTTTGTTAGTTTTGCCCTTGGTTTTTAAGTTCTACTCATTTTCCCTTGGTTTTTAAGTTCTACTAAGTTTTCCCCTCTCTTCTAGTCATAAATTCTCACATCCATGCTCATCTTGGCTGACACGCTCTGATTGGTCGAGACAGTTGTCATGCGAATCGTGCCCACGAACCGTTGATCCTCTGTGTTGGGGATATGATATATGGGTATCCCTATAGCATGTCTCTTATCCGGCTAACCCGGGTGGCCCACAGTTGGTTGCATGGCCTATGGCCTGCTGGGCGGCCCAGTTAGATGGATCCAGAAGGGAGGCCCATGCCGGATAAAGGAAGGCTACGGTTGGAGTCACCGACGTACCCGGAGCCTTGGAGTGGAAGATACACAACACTAGTGATAGACGGTGTAGGACTCTGTAACCTGTCCGGCTAGGACTTTTCCCTATAACCCTAGGACCTAGCGACTATATAACTCGGGCCTATGGGAGCCTTTAGGACACAACTTCAGACAATTGAGTAGCGATTAGCATACACCTCGCACAGCGAACCAATCCCTGTAACTCGACGTATTGCCCTTATAGTGATTTATAGCAGGAGTAGGATTCCGCCATCGTCGTGGGATCTGAACCTGGGTAAACTGTATTACCTCATACCCGTCAACCGTCCGCCTTCCCCCATGTCTCTAAACACGCACTGTGAGGACCCCTCCATGGCGTACTCCTCGGCAATACCACGACAGTTGGTGCCCACCGTGGGGCAAGAGGCGCTTCAGGCTCTTCAGCGGGCGAGGACCAAGATCTTCGCGGGAATCAGCAAAACCGTAGCCATCGGTCGCGTTCTCTTTTCCGGCAACGTTCCAATCGTCCCTCCTGACGAGTTCTGGATCCCTGCGAAGACGAACCCTACGCGGTGTTTGATCGTTCCTATCGGAGACATCCACCTCTTCATCGGCGAAACTGACTCGGGCACTAGTTACCTGGGAGTCGGAGGAGCATCAAGACCCGCATGGACCGCCTACGGGCTGGATACGCTCGCGGAAGGATCGATGCCAGATCTCTCTTCGGAGTTTGCTGGCAAAGATCGGAAAGCACCAAGACCCGCATGGACCACCTACGGGCAGGATACGTTTGTGGAAGGATCGATGTCGGATCTCTCCTCGGAGTTTGCCGACAAAGATTGGAAAAATTCAAGGCCCACCCAAACCGCCCCTGTGCAGGATATAAAGGTAGAAGATCACTGCAAATCCGCCGGCTTCGCCCGTGTGTCTGGACAGCAGAGATCCAAGTTCGTCGGCATGGTTACCATCTTCGATCTGGCGCGCTGCGTTCAGAGAGAATGCGAAAACCCCCACGATTACCTGGCCAGGTGGCTCCGTATACGAGCCGATCTAGCCCATACCCCGATGACAACGTGTATCACTTCGTGGAAGGACTGGACCGTGGCACGCTTCTCCGACATTCTTTAAGATGGCAGCAGGCAACAGGACGCCTTACCCTCGAGGGGATGGTGAGGACAGTCAAAAGCTATGCGGAAGATGACGCAACAGCCCAGATGGAGCTTGCGCTCAGAGACGGAGAACCGCCTCCCGCCGCCATCATCGCAACAGCACCACCGCCTCCAGTCATCGTCGAGGCCGCTGCACCTCCACCGCCCGTCATCGAGGAAGTCCTGGCACCCTCCGACTCTGTCATTGACGCGCTTTATGCTGATTTCAGTGCAGATTCAGAGGAGATAGACTTCAGTCCAGAAGAGCTAGACTCCGCTATGCAGGAGATGGAGGAGGAGTACTCGCGTGACGAGCAATCCAACAACGTCGTCACGTCCTGAGGGGTGTTTATCACCATTGGGATGGCGATGGATGAAGATCAACCCGGACGAGCTCCGCCTACAGCACTGGAAAAGGGGAAGGGGCCACTTGTTGCGGCTGACGACGATCGCGCAAAGGTCATTCCTCCTCCGCCTAACCCAGTGCAGCAGCCGCAGGAACTCGGCACCGGCCCGAGCAACAATACCACCGCAAACTTGCCGCCTCCAGCATCTACGTCTGCAGCAGCCCAAGTTACGCCAGCTGATAGAGTGATGTATGGCAATCTCCTCGTCGAGCCACTAACCATTGCTCATATCCGGAACGTGACCCAGCTTGACGAGAAGCGCCAGAAGCTGCTGGAGGAAGCGCAGGCCATCGCGGAGCAAGGCGCTAAACTAGATCGAGATCTGGTCAACGCGCAGAAGTCCATAGAGAAAGCTAGAGCAATGGAGGCCGAGTACAAGACTTTGCTACAGCAACAGAAGGCTAAGAAAGCGCTGGCTCGCGTCATCAATGATCCTGGTGTACGGCGCAACCTAGGATGGGCTCCCTCGAAGCCGGCACAGGCCAAGCCATACATTGACAGTGAAGGCAAGCAGGTGAAGCCCACCCCACTCCTTAACCTCGCAGTCACCAAGACCCTTCTGGAGCAGGATAGGTCGCCTGAGGTAGTGGAACAGGTCTATGACCTACTGGCCAAGGTGGTGAAGCAGCAGGAAAAGGCCACCTCTCAGAGGCTTGAGTCTGACCCAGCGCTCTGCCAATCTAGCTAGTACAAGCCGCCAAGGGACAGATCTCCTCTTGATGTCGGATCCCAGACGGGCTCATCAGAACGAAGACGGAGGGATGCGCACAATAGGAAGGACGCTATCCCCATATCCTCCGACCACGGAGAAAAGGCCCGACCTCGTCGACCATCGCCACCGCCCCGATCCCCCCGACATCGCGAAGACTACAAGACCCACCATCGTGCGGATATGCCCCCACCAAAGCAGTGCGGCATCGTCATCCGCAAGAACGCAGAGCAGACCCGTCATGACGAAGAGCGCAACCAAGGACACAAGAGCAGGTCACGCCATGACCCTCCACATTCGATAAGTAACCGTGACAAGCGTGAGGCGTCGCGGGAGGGTAACAGCAAGAAGGCTAACCCACCGCCACCTCCGCCTCCGTCACCACCAAGCAGTCACCATGGAGGAGGAGGCTCGCGTCGTTCACGCAGCCCATCCCCTGTTGACAAAAGAAGAAGAACCCGAAGTCGTACGACGCACGTTCACGGATCGATAAGATCCACGAGGCCCGGGAAGGACCATACCTGGGACCATGTTGTTTTGGACCTGCAATACGGTCCGCAACTTACCCCAAAGGTTTCACAGATCGATAAGATCAACGAGGCAGGACTACGGCAACGCGGTGGAGATTGCCGGAGGCAACCCCAACGTCGCCGCCAAGTACCTCCCGTTAATGTTGGCAGGCACGGCCTGTCAATGGATCGACGACTTGCCGGAGAAATCTATCTACAAATGGCTGGACATGCAAGAAGCATTCACCAAGAACTTTGAAGGTACATACAAGCGTCCCTGCACCGTGGGCGATCTACAGCGGTGCATGCAAGAAAAAGACGAGACATCTCGCGCCTACCTCTCCCGCTGGCTGGATATGAAGAATTCCTGCGCAGGAGTGCACGCTCAGACCGCCATGGCCGCCTTCATCGATGGGTTGGAAAGGGGCACGCTGCTCCGACATAAGCTGAAGCGCTTGCATGACAATCACCAGCTTGACTTGAACCAGATGATTCAGTTGGCTAGTGAGTTCGCAGCGGCCGACGACGATGCTCGTGGCTCCTTGCCAGCAACAGCCGTTCCAACCCAAGCTCGGAGGAACAACAGTACAAAGCGGAAACCCGCTCTAGAAGAAAAGCAATCTACCGACATGGTCGCCATGACTTTTGCAGGACGAGGAGAAGGCGGACAACATGGCCGAGGAAGGGGAGCTGGTCGTGGGCAGCAACGAGGAAGTGAAACCACCTCGGCGCCGCTCCGCGTTCCCAAACCTACGAAGAGTACCGCGATATGCCGTGCCTCGTACACCTCGATGCCAACGGCAAGGCCACCCATACCAATCGACACTGCAAGTTCGTCAACGACCTCAAGGAAGACCCGGAGTCCGGCTACAAGCAAAGTCGGAAGAACAGACCGCGAGGCAAGGGCAAGGGGAAGAAGAAGGAGGAGGAGTCCAAGGATTCAAGTGACATGGACGAAGACGTTTACCCCAAGAACGCCGCCAAGAGCGACGACAAGGGCAAGAACCCCTTCGCAAAGAAGGCTCCATTCTACCACACTTTCCTTGGCACCCCCACCGCCGACAATAGAAGACCTCTCTAAGGATCCTGATGGCCACTCTCCCCCCAGTCCCCCAGTACCTGCACTGGTCGGAGGTTCCAATAACTTGGGACAGGACGGACCACCCAGACCTTGTGCCCACGGAGAACCAGTACGCCATGGTCATCAACCCCTTGATTGACGGCGTGGAGTTCACCAAGTGTATGGTGGATAGTGGAAGCAACATCAACATCATGTACCTGGATACACTACAGAAGATGAACTTGACAGAGGCAAACCTAAGGCGGACCAACACCATCTTCCACGGCGTAGTTCCTGGTCGGGAGGCTCGGTCCCTTGGGTGCATTACACTTCAGGTTGCCTTTGGCGATGTTAATAATTACCACCAAGAGCGCATGACCTTCGAGGTGGTCCCCTTCAAGAGCGTCTACCAGGTCATATTCGGCCGCGACATATTCCACACGTTCATGGCCAAGCCATGCTTCGTCTACAACAAACTCAAGATACCCGGACCAAACGGTATCATCACCGTATCTGGAAGCTTTACCAAGGCAAGGGACTGCGAGATCAATGAAGCAGCCATTGCAGACGCTGTCCTCTACAGCAAAGAATTCAAAGAGATCCAGAGCAAGGTCGATGACTCAGAGATGCCCGCGTCGAAGAAGAAGATCCCCGACTCCGCTCTCTGCGTTCAAGGCCGCCATCGAGACCAAGCCGGTGGAACTTGTGGTAGGCGATTCCTCCAAGACCGTCGCCATTGGGATGAACCTGGATCCCAAATAGGAAAGCGCGCTCGTCGAGTTCCTCCGTGAGAATATGGACATATTTGCCTGGCAACCTGCCGACATGAAAGGTTTACCTAGGGAACTTGCCGAGCACAGCTTAACCATTGATCCAAAATGTAAACCAGTGAAACAACCTCTACGACACTTTGGAGATGAGAAGAGACGCGCCATTGGCAAAGAGATAGCTAGGATACTTAAGGCTAGGTTTATCCGAGAAGTCCTTCACACCCAATGGGTGGCCAATCCTATAATTGTCCCCAAAAAGGGAACCAATGAATTAAGAATGTGCGTTGATTACACCGACTTGAACAAAGCATGTCCCAAGGATCCGTTTGCTTTGCCTCGCATTGACCAAGTCATTGACTCGACGGCTGGCTCGGAACTTTTGTGTTTTATCGATGCATACTCAGGATACCACCAGATCAAGATGAGGAAGTCGGACCAATTGGCCACTTCGTTCACTACCCTGTACGACACGTTTTTCTATGTCACGATGCCCTTTGGGCTAAAAAAATGCAGGTGCTATGTACCAGCGGACAATGCAACGTTGCCTCCACGACCAAATTGGTCGGAACGTTCACGCTTATGTGGACGATATCGCGGTGATGTCTAAAAAGTAAAATGACTTAATCTCCGACTTAAAAGAAACCTTTGATAATCTCTGGAAATACAACATGATGCTTAACCCTAAGAAGTGCGTCTTCGGGGTTCCAGCCGGCAAATTGTTGGGCTTCATCGTTTCCCAACGTGGAATCGAGGTCAACCCGGAGAAAATCAAGGCCATCTTAAAAATAAACCGTCCGACATGCCTAAAAGACATTCAACGTCTAACAGGTTGTGTTGTAGCAGTTAGTCGGTTCATCATCCGATTTGGAGAGAAGGCTCTGCCGCTGTACAAGTTGTTGAAGAAGGCAGACATATTCACGTGGACGGACGAAGCAGATGCAGCATTGAAGGAGCTCAATGAGATTCTTTCCTCAGCGCCCATCCTTGCAGCACCCGAGCCTAGAGAGCCCTTGTTAATTTACATGGCGGCAACTAACCGGGTTATCAGCATCGTCGTCGTGGTAGAGCGGAAGGAACCAGGCTATGAGCACGGAGTTCAACGACCAGTTTACTATGTGAGCGAGGTCTTGACGGAGTCCAAGCAGCGTTACCCGCACTACCAAAAGATAGCTTATGGAGTATTCCTTGCTTCCTGGAAGCTAAGGCATTACTTTCAGGAGCACCCAATTACAGTGGTGAGCAAGACTTGGCGGATTTTGTGGGGCATTGAACTTGCCGCCTTCGAGATCACCTACAAGAGACGCGACGCTATGAAGTCACAAGCCTTGGAGGATTTTGTTGCAGATTGGACGGAGGCGCCAGATGTTACTCCGTTACCGGAACCAGAGTATTGGGTGATGCACTTTGACGGATCAAAGCTGCTCAGCGGCTCGGGGGCTGGTGTATTGCTACAGTCACCAACAGGAGACAAGCTACACTAGATGTGCAAATCCACTTCGAGGCTACAAATAACATGGCAGAGTATGAAGCACTCATTCACGGATTGCGTGTAGCCAAGGATATTGGCATCAAGCGCATAGTTTGTTGTGGAGATTCCGACTTGGTTGCCCAGCAGGTGGCTGGCACCTGGAATGCGCGGAACCCTATGATGGCAGCATATCGAGACGAAGTGGACGAGATAGCCAAGATATTCTTGGGCTATGAAGTCAAATATGTACCTAGGGAGCAAAATGAGGCGGCTAATTTGTTGTCTAAGCTTGGATCAGGGTGCAAGCGAATTCTGCCAGGAGTTTTCCTAGAGCACCTGCGCACACCATCCGTGAAGTGGGCCGACATCGACAACCCGGATAGAGCTGACTCTTTCATCAACATGGTGACTAAGGTCCCCCCGGCTTGTACAAAACCGTTCATGGAATACCTCGAACACGGAACTTTGCCCGACGATGAAGTCGAAAGACGGCAAATAGTACGACGAGCAAAGGGTTATACCATAATAAATGGGCAACTCTACAAAAGGAGCACTGCTGGTGTATACCTAAAGTGTGTTTCCCAGCTAGAAGGTATGGAAATCCTACGTGAAATCCATCCCGGAGATTGCGGGCATCACGCCGCTCCTCGATCGTTGGTCGCGAAAGCCTTCCGACAAGGATTCTACTGGCTGACCGCGAAGGCGGACGCCGACAAACTGGTTGAGACATGCATGGGATGCCAGTATTACGCCCGACAACCACATGTTCCTGCTGAAGAACTACGAACAATACCAATAACTTGGCCGTTTGCAGTCTAGGGGCTGGACATGGTGGGACCGTTACAGACGGCACCTTGTGGGTTTACGCATCTGCTTGTAGCAGTTGACAAATTCACCAAATGGATAGAAGCTAAACCCATTAGAAAGCTTGATGGGGCAACTGCCCTCAGGTTTGTCCGGGATCTAGTGGTGAGATTTGGTCTCCCACATAGCATTATCACCGACAACGGAAGCAACTTGTCACTCGGAGAAGTGGAGGCTTATTGCTGGGAGAAAGGCATTCGACTTGACCTTGCATCTGTGGCACACCCACAATCCAATGGTCAGGTTGAGCGAGCCAATGGATTAATTCTGCAAGGAATCAAGCGACGTCTTGAGGCACCGCTACATAGAGCAGCTGGAGCCTGGGCGGAAGAATTGCCATTTGTGTTGTGGAGTTTACGAACTACACCCAACAGATCCACTGGCTACACCCCTTACTTCATGGTATATGGAGCAGAAGCCGTCCTGCCTTCCGACATCCTCCACGATGCACCAAGAGTTGCCGCCTACGACGAGGGTGACGCTGAAGAATCCAGACGCCTAGATGTGGACCTTCTCGAGGAGGAGCGCGTTTTGGCATGCCAAAGATCCGCCATCTACCAGCAGAAGTTACACAGCTACCATAGTCACCACGTTCGGCATCGCTCGTTTAAAGAAGGGGATCTTGTGCTCCGACTTAAGCAGAAGAAGTCACACAAATTATCCTCGCCATGGGAAGGACCGTTCATCATAAGCAAGGCGCTACTCAATGGGTCTTACTACCTTGTTGACAATCGTGAACTAAAGGATAGACCCAACGAGGATCATAAGCGTAAGCGACATGACCCGGATGATGACTACCCGGAGCTTGATCGGCAATGGAACATAGCACATCTACGTCCTTTTTACACTTAGCATTTTTTATCTAATTGTATATCTCTTATATGATCAATGAAATAAATCTCTCTGGTTCACTCATATTTCTGAGTCTTTTACCTCCTTTAGTGTTCATTTTTGGATCATGTAAAAACTTTATGCACAAGCCTTGCGTTTGCACTTGTGAAAATTCCGCATACGGGCGTTAGCTTAAGTTTTCTAGTCCACACATTCTTTGTCATTCCTATGTGGATTCTGGAGTAGTGACTTTCGGCACTCATTGTCGGCGATTTTGTGCTTAGGTTATTGACGGTGCCATTGGGCATCATGACCTGAGCGCATGGTTCCGACAATGAGTCTTCCGACTCACGAAAGGTCAAGCATAAGAACCAAAGTAATGGATAAGCCAGCACTTGCTTAAAAAATATACATACTGGAAACTGATTCTTAAGTAGCAGGACATGCAACATTGTGTTCCGCCTTAAGTTACATACATAGTTTTTCCACATGCGCACCAAAGGTGAAACAAATATTACAAAGTTGTTTTTCATTCCTTTGGCGCAGGCGACTTGGACACAGATTCATCAGCAGCAGGAGAACCACCCTCAAAGTTGGCGGTGTTAAGTGACTCGGAGGAGCTGTGGTTGCCGCTATCAATGGTGTTCATCGGCACGAAAACGTCGACATCCACCAACTCGGCAACTCTGGTGTCATAACCCGCGAGCGATGACAGGATGGCTTGATGATTAATCTCTTTGCCATCATCGCTGGCGTCGGGAATGCCAGAGGTCACCGTGTCGATGTTGGCATCCTCATAGTGTGCCTTCACCATCGACAGTGCCATCCTTGCGCTAGCCCGTGCACAAGAAGCTTTCCAGCTCGTGATATGCTCGGGGGCTCGGCGCAGAATCTCCGAGTACTTCACCGTAGAGTCAGATGCCTTGATATTTATCTGGAGGGGCTTGGCGATCTCCTTGGCTTGCATGATGGCAGTGTTGATAAAGTTGCTGGCAAGAACCATGTATTCCTTGGCCGAAGGAGGTGAACGGGTCAAACCCAGAGGAGCTGAAAATTCCGACAAAGAGTGCATGAGTTCAAACAATTCAAAGTATCCGGACTACAGAAAATCCAAGACGGAGAAAACTTACTGAAGATGCTGGCTTCAGCTTGCCAGAGGATATCCGTGAAGGATTCTTTCTCTTGTTGGAGGATTTCTCTTGTTGGAGGAGCTTATACGCCTCGCTATGGCGTTGATTTTGCTCATCGGCAGCTTGCTTCTGATCTTTTAAGATCGCAAGCTCCTCCTTCAAGCGATTGATTTCCGTGGTGGCGGATTCCTGCAGGGCTTTCATCGAATCCTCATGCATTTTCAGCATGTCTTTCCTCTCCTCCTTAAGGATCTTATTCTCACTATCCAGCTGCTGGATGTGCTTGGACTGCTCGGCAATATCCTTGGCCTTGGCAACATGTTCTGCAAAGTCGGAGAAAGCAAAGTACACAGTGAGTACTCGGAGAATGTAGGCACAAAAACAAGACGGAATGCACAAAAAGAAAACAAACTCTTGTTTTTGATGATTTGTTCCTTCAAGAAGGCAGTTTTACCCTTTTCGGCTTCAAGATCTGCACGCATCTTCTGATACTTATCATTGGCCATGCCCCTCCGAGCATTCTCGTTCTGTGGAAAAAATAATAAAGTAAAAACATTGCTTAGTCTGCTTGGAGCATCTAGCCGGAAATCATCTACCTAGACGCTCGGGGGCTACAGCGAGAGTTTTTTACTTAGCAACATGCTTAGCTTTTCTTTGAGCATCTAGTCGGAACTAATTCAGTTTTCGATTAGAGGCTTGGGGGCTACAGTATAATTTTTTTAACTCAGCTATATGCTTAGCTTTCTTTGAGCATCTAATCGGAACATTTCATATAAAACTAGAAGCTTGGGGGCTACAGTACTGAAATTTATAAACACTGCGTATGCTACTCTTAAAAGCATCTAGTCGGAACATTTCATTCCATCTAAATGCTTGGGGGCTATAGTGAGAAGTTTTCTAGCTTAGTCACTCTTAGAGCATATAGACGCAAAAGCCTATGGTTTTCCATCTACATCCTCGGGGGCTACAGTGGGATACTCATATGAAATGCAAAAAGGCAAATAAAACTTACCAGTGCAATGATCTTGAGATTGGTAGCGCTCTCGGCCAGCAGCTTGCCAAAGGAAATGTTGTTTCCTCGCAAGATGTCTGCTTCGGAGGAGCTCCTCAAGACCGCAAGTCGGAGATGTCGGTACTCCTCCAGGAACCAGAGTTGTGCTGCTCGGCGTAAGTGTCGGGTAGACTATCTTTGGAAACTCAAAGGGTTTCTGGGGAGCAAGGGAGCCGCCTTTGGCAGAAGTACCAGCTTCCACCACCTCCTTGCCGCCACGGATGGCATCCTTAGCCGGAGCTTCAGCCATCTGATGGGCGGTACAATCCTGCGTCGCCTGCTCGCCGACAATAGCAAGCTCAGTAGAGGCGCCAGAGTCCACTTCCATGGCGGAAGGGCCTGATGCATCCTTAGCTTGTGAGCTTGTCGGAGCAGACGAGGGCTTGACGACAAGAGTATCAGGGGCAATGGCGGGGGAGGCATCGCGATGCAGCATATCTTTGATATTTCGAGAAGCCCCCGATGTTTTGGAGGTCTTCTTGAGGCTGATCGTGGCTTTCTTCCTGAGACATGCAAAATGCATAAGTATAGGATCGAGACAGATGAATAGACAATGTCGGAAGAAAAGAAGCTCACACAAGTGGGGGTGTCCTCAGAATCGACCCTATGCAAGTTTCAGCGATTCCCGCCAAACCCGCATAGAAACGATTCAAAGGTGCCCACCAGGCACTTTCGTGCGGGTGGAAAACGAAGTAATAACATTACACAACAGTCCCCGATGGGACCCACAGAACAGATATATATACAACAGCGACTCAATGAGTCAAGAACACAGATATACAGTACAAAGATCCAAATCACCTTGAAAATGATACAACGTCCGACTACGGACAAGATGCAAATGGGGCTAAGAGCCCTGAAGAATAACCAATGGCGTCCATAACCCTGCCCAGGCCAAGCCGGAAGGGTAACCCTGCTAACGACGTCGAAACCTGCTAAAACAAAAGGGGTGCCGACAAAGGGCAAAGGAAAAGTTCACACATTAGGGTTCGGAAGATCTTAGGGTTCTGGGGTTCGGGGTTCGATCTCAGGGTTCAGGGTTTGACGGGACCGGTCTTGACGGGATCAGATACAAGAGGACGAGCTTGGCGGTCCGCGGTGGAGTGCTTGTCGTGGCGTCGGGGCGCGTCGGGCTCGCCCTGGTCGGTGTCGATCTTGTCGTCGCGAAGATCTTGTCGTGTCCTTGTGTCGGGTCGATCTTGGCGTTCGAGGTGAAGAACTTGGCGTTCTGCGTCGGTGTTCTTACCGTCCGTGTTCTCGAGCATCGCATCCGGGAAGGAGTACTTGTCGTATCCGTGAAGGAGATCATGTCGGTCCACGGGGTTCGGCCTTCGGGGCGATCTTGGCGTCGGGTTCTCGACTTCGCATCCTCGAGGAAGTGCCTGTCGCACATGTGGTATTCGGGTCCAGGTAGAAGAGCTCGTCGTCCGGGGGTTCTCTGGGTCCGTGATTTTTGGGTAGCTAGTCTTGGCGTTCCGGGAAGAAGAACTCGTCGCTCCGTGTGGAAGGCCTCGAGGGTTCGGGAAGGTCTTCGGGTTCGGTCTTAGGTCCATGTAGGAGATCACCGGGTACCGCAGCGGAGTTCTCGGGGTTTCGATAAAGATCTTGGCGAGGGGTGAACTTGGGGTTTGCTGATTGTCGACACACGACATGGCCTTGGTGAAGATGTGTGCTCGCGGTACTGCGCAGACTTGAGGCCGAACAGGGCGGAACGCGCAGCAGGGGACCGAGCCCGGGGCGAGGTCGGGCCGGCGGTGCCGCAGGGCGACGATGGCGGGTAGGACGCGGGGAGAGGTCGGTCGGGGCAGAGAGGGGCGGAGGGGACCCGAGGCGGCGCTCGAGCGGGCTGGCCGCGGGCGTCGCCGGAGGACCTGAGGCCGGCGACCACGGGCGCGGCGAGGAGGGGGGCCTCGCGGGCGAGCGGTGCGGCGCCGGAGGAGGTGGCGGCGGCGGAAGCTCGCGGAGGGGGCCGCGCGGAGGAGCGGCGAACGGCGGGCGGCGAGGCGAGGAGCAAGGCTAGGAGGGAGAGGGGGCACCGGCGCCGGCAAGGTGAGGGCCGCGCGTCGGGGGAGGCGACGGGGAGAGCGGGGGTGGAGGCTGCTGGCGGCGCCGGCGGGCGGAGGTTGCGGTGGCGACGAGCCGGAAGATGGCCGGGGCGCGGCGAGGAGACTGACGGGGAGGCGCGCCGGCGGCGGAGGCGACCGGTGGCGGGCGGAGGAGGAGGCCGGCACCGTGGGGACGGGGTGGGGAAAAGCGGTGCAGAGGAAGGGCGGCGGGAGGATGGGGGTGTGGCGGCGAGCTAGAGGAGGGGAGAGGGTGGCCTGTGACGGGGAAGGAGGGCGCGGGGTGGGGCTCGGGTGAGGGAGGCGTCGGTGGGGAGGAGAGAGGTGGTGGTGGGGCCGGTGGGACCGGGGGTAGAGAGAGAGGGTTGGGGAGTGGTTGAGGCTGGCAAGTGGGGCCAGGGGGAAGTGGGGCTACGGGTGGGGCCCGGGCGTCGGTGAGGGAGAGAGAGAGGGGGTAGGTGGGAGCTGGGTGAGAGAGAGAGAGAGGAGGGAGAGAGGATTGGTGAGGTGGCAAGGTGGGTAGGGATTGGGTCCAGGGGTGAGGTGGCGAGCTTTGGTTGGTGGGTAGATTAGGATTGGGTGGGAAAAGGATTTAGAGTTTGGGTGGACCGTTTGTAGGTAGTCTGGACCGATTGGGCCTCTGGCCTGACCGGTCGGACTGCCTCTCCGGACAAAAGATTTTTAATGCTTTAATTTTATTTGTAAAAAATTTTGGAAATACTTTTTAGACAAATAAAAGATCTGACCAGACCGATGTTTTAATTTGAGATAAGGACAGGGGTTATTTAGAAAACAAAACTAGGCGTTTCGAATTGGTTTCAGACAAACAATGCATGATGATGACGATGCAATGCACAAAAACAACGCGATTTTCTAGTAGTGGTTTTGTGGGATGCCACAATTCGACACCACTAACAATGGATCTCGCCCTCGAGATCCGCCTCATGGTACCGGAAGGAAGGTCGGCGAACTGCGTCTTCTCGCTTCGTGTAGATCCTCGCGACACCACTAACAAGAGGTCGTTGTCCGTGATCGTCGAGGGAAACACTCCGGGGAAACAAAGGACGAAGGTAGAGGTATCAACAAATAAAGCCACCCCTAACTTCCGTGGACGGAGTAAAATTGTTGGATCCACTGATTCGATGTACAAGAGCGAATGATAAGAGTAGTCGGATGGTGATCAGTCCATCGCGCACCCAAACCATTACTCTGCACACGAATAGGCGGATTATGCAACCAACTCTCGGAATCAGACTGAAGATCTCGACAATCGAGGTTCGGAAACAAAGGAGTGATGCAGACTCTGCATCGGATCTGGCGTAGATGATGTCGTCGCGTCGGAAAACACCGGAAGGCACAAACAAGGAACAAAGAATGGTACCACCGTAGACGGATTCCTCAGGCAGCTTGAACACCGGATGGTAGAACACCGTTATCAGAGGGGGAAGCGAAACCCTGAAGGTACGATGGAAACCCAACCACGAGAATTCCTGGACTCGAAGAGGGAGAAGAGAGCGGATTCAAAACACGCAGAGGTGAGAGGAGAGCAGCAGAGGGTTAAGGAGTAAAATCAGACCTAATCAGAACTATCCAACCGATTTTCAAAAATAGTTTTTGACAATCTACTTCGGCCGTTAGCTAGGTTATCCTACAGGCTGGACTTGTGGGGTATCGCAACTGCTGTGCTCTGATACCACTCTGTAGCACCCTCAGAATCGACCCTATGCAAGTTTCAGCGATTCCCGCCAAACCCGCATAGAAACGATTCAAAGGTGCCCACCAGGCACTTTCGTGCGGGTGGAAAACGAAGTAATAACATTACACAACAGTCCCCGATGGGACCCACAGAACAGATATATATACAACAGCGACTCAATGAGTCAAGAACACAGATATACAGTACAAAGATCCAAATCACCTTGAAAATGATACAGCGTCCGACTACAGACAAGATGCAAATGGGGCTAAGAGCCCTGAAGAATAACCAATGGCGTCCATAACCCTGCCCAGGCCAAGCCGGAAGGGTAACCCTGCTAACGACGTCGAAACCTGCTAAAACAAAAGGGGTGCCGACAAAGGGCAAAGTAAAAAGAGGAGCGTCAGTACTGAGGCCAGTACACGGCGAGACTAGAATTCGGCGGTCCTCGCCTACATAGGTATGGTGGACTGAGCGGAAGCGGCAGCATGCACTAAACAACCTATAGAGACTCGATACAACTGGCGACTATCAGAGAGGGGTAAGAAAGACCTATTCGGAACCAACCTGATACTACCATCAGACAACCCATCCTGGTGTCTCCCCCTCGAGACCAAACGAGGAAGTCGACCGAGGAACTCACACGGTTGGCAGTTTTATTTATTCCGTTATTGTTGCAGCAATTACTAGTCAAGTATAGATAATCATCCTGATAAAATAAACAGTGGGCACTTTTATTTAACCATTCCATTGTAGTTACAACACTTACTAGTCAGATACAATTAGCATGAGATATCCCAAAACCCAGCAGTTGTTGGTACTTTTATTTAGCCATTCCGTTATAGTTGCAATACTTACTAGTCAGGTACAATGGTCGCAAACGACAACCCAAGCAAGCAATTGTTGGCAGTTTTATTTAGCCATTCCATTATAGTGAAGCTGATTACTAGTCATTATGAAGTCAAATTTATAGCACTACTTTAGTTATAGTTGTCTATGATCGAGATACTGTGCTCCAAGTCGTCCATAACCGTGGACACGGCTTTCAGAAAGATTTACCCGGCCGGGGTGCACAAATAGCAACACACACTCGATCAACCTCGGAAAAACCAAATCAAAACCCAACGAGGCCTTCACGACAAAGCAATCACAGGATTCAGAAATATTTCAGGGGGCCACCCCATTGAGTAGACCCGCAACGAAGTTAGCTGACTCCGAGACGGACTCAAGGTTTGCGACAATGGCTGTAAACGACCGGGAACCCGAAAGTGTGACTGGGCTTGTCGATACCGCGAAAACATTCCGCTTACCTAAACAGTACAGTGTGCTCCTCGCACAATTTAAATAAAGCAGTAAAGCATGGCATAAGTACAGGATCGTAAATAAAACCTCAAACTAGTTTGTGGCCCCAAGAAATAAGACGGAATCAAGCTCTGGCTCAGGGGGGGTCCCATAAGCCTCCCGGATGTGGATAGCGCGAATATTCAAGGAACAGGTATCAAGTACTCGGGGTCCTACGGGACACAAGTGGACGGTTAACAACCAAACAACATCTATTGCCCACCTGTGCCTCTGCTTACTTACTTCAATTTTAGTTGTTTAAACAGGAATTAAAGTGAACGATAAGTAAAGCCATGATCATCTCCAACATCAAACATGCGGCAATACTCCAACAACTGTGGTACTGGACGACACGCAACAGCACTTGAGAAAGCGACTACGACGCGCAAGTCCAACTATCTACCAAGCAACAGGTAATAGGATGGGTCCAAGGCAATATATGGCTGCAAGGGATAACACGGGTACGAAAACTAGAGCATCACAACACAGATAGCAATAGATCAACAGGAGGGAATAAATACTATAAAAGTAAGATAGGTAGAAAGGGGAGATGCTCGCCTGAAAACATTGCCGAAGGTTCATCCGAAGATCGGGGCGAAGCTCACATCAACTCATCGATCTTATCCGCGAAGAAGAAAAACACTGGAAGAAACACCGGATGCAATATTTAATACTACGGCAAAAGATCGGGCATGATGCATGTATGATGTATGACATGGCAAAGGTGCGATGCGATTAGGTCATATTAAGCGGAACCGGGGTCCCGACAATTAATTAAACGGTTCAAGTTATTTAGATACCCCGCAATTTAAATGTTGTAATAACAGGGCAAGATAAGTTACCGGTTCGCTACACAAATTTAAATGAGGCCAATATAAGACTAGATTCGCCCGCATATGGGCCTCATATTTAATTAGGTGAATCGGCCTAAGGCCCCCAAACCACATGATATGCATGCGAGATGAACAATTATTATGCAACAGGTTTTATATTTAGCTTTTATAAAAATAGGGTCTCGAGGAAAAGTTCACACATTAGGGTTCGGAAGATCTTGGGGTTCCGGGGTTCGGGGTTCGATCTCAGGGTTCAGGGTTCGACGGGACCGGTCTCGACGGGATCGGATACAAGAGGATGAGCTTGGCGGTCCGCGGTGGAGTGCTTGTCGTGGCGTCGGGGCACGTCGGGCTCGCCCTGGTCGGTGTCGATCTTGTCGTCGCGAAGATCTTGTCGTGTCCTTGTGTCGGGTCGATCTTGGCGTTCGAGGTGAAGAACTTGGCGTTCTGCGTCGGTGTTCTTACCGTCCGTGTTCTCGAGCATCGCATCCGGGAAGGAGTACTTGTCGTATCCGTGAAGGAGATCATGTCGGTCCACGGGGTTCGGCCTTCGGGGCGATCTTGGCGTCGGGTTCTCGACTTCGCATCCTCGAGGAAGTGCCTGTCGCACATGTGGTCTTCGGGTCCAGGTAGAAGAGCTCGTCGTCCGGGGGTTCTCTCGGTCCGTGATTTTCGGGTAGCTAGTCTTGGCGTTCCGGGAAGAAGAACTCGTCGCTCCGTGTGGAAGGCCTCGAGGGTTCGGGAAGGTCTTTGGGTTCGGTCTTAGGTCCATGTAGGAGATCACCGGGTACCGCGGCGGAGTCCTCGAGGTTTCGATAAAGATCTTGGAGAGGGGTGAACTTGGGGTTTGCTGATTGTCGACACACGACATGGCCTTGGTGAAGATGTGTGCTCGCGGTACTGCGCAGACTTGAGGCCGAACAGGGCGGAACGCGCAGCAGGGGACCGAGCCCGGGGCAAGGTCGGGCCGGCGGCGCCGCAGGGCGACGATGGCGGGTAGGACGCGGGGAGAGGTCGGTCGGGGCAAAGAGGGGCGGAGGGGACCCGAGGCGGCGCTCGAGCGGGCTGGCCGCGGGCGTCGCCGGAGGACCTGAGGCCGGCGGCCACGGGCGCGGCGAGGAGGGGGGCCTCGCGGGCGAGCGGTGCGGCGCCGGAGGAGGTGGCGGCGGCGGAAGCTCACGGAGGAGGTCCGCGCGGAGGAGCGGCGAACGGCGGGCGGCGAGGCGAGGAGCAAGGCTAGGAGGGAGAGGGGCACCGGCGCCGGCAAGGTGAGGGCCGCGCGTCGGGGGAGGCGACGGGGAGAGCGGGGGTGGAGGCTGCTGGCGGCGCCGGCGGGCGGAGGCCACGGTGGCGACGAGCCGGAAGATGGCCGGGGCACGGCGAGGAGACTGACGGGGAGGCGCGCCGGCGGCGGAGGCGACCGGTGGCGGGCGGAGGAGGAGGCCGGCGCCGTGGGGACGGGGTGGGGAAAAGCAGTGCAGAGGAAGGGCGGCGGGAGGATGGGGGGCGTGGCGGCGAGCTAGATGAGGGGAGAGGGTGGCCTGCAACGGGGAAGGAGGGCGCGGGATGGGGCTCGGGTGAGGTAGGCGTCGGTGGGGAGGAGAGAGGTGGTGGTGGGGCCGGTGGGACCGGGGGTAGAGAGAGAGAGGGTTGGGGAGTGGTTGAGGCTGGCAAGTGGGGCCAGGGGGAAGTGGGGCTGCGGGTGGGGCCCGGGCGTCGGTGAGGGAGAGGGAGAGGGGGTAGGTGGGAGCTGGGTGAGAGAGAGAGGGGAGGGAGAGAGGATTGGTGAGGTGGCAAGGTGGGTAGGGATTGGGTCCAGGGGTGAGGTGGCGAGCTGTGGTTGGTGGGTAGATTAGGATTGGGTGGGAAAAGGATTTAGAGTTTGGGTGGACCGTTTGTAGGTAGTCTGGACCGATTGGGCCTCTGGCCTGACCGGTCGGACTGCCTCTCCGGACAAAAGATTTTTAATGCTTTAATTTTATTTGTAAAACATTTTGGAAATACTTTTTAGACAAATAAAAGATCTGACCAGACCGATGTTTTAATTTGAGATAAGGACGGGGTTTATTTAGAAAACAAAACTAGGCGTTTCGAATTGGTTTCAGACAAACAATGCATGATGATGACGATGAAATGCACAAAAACAACGCGATTTTCTAGTAGTGGTTATCCGGGATGCCACAGGGTGCCTTAGTAAAAGGGATCCCAATGGCTTTTCTTTTCTCCGCCTCCAGGGCGGCGGTAGTCTTTTTGGAGGCTCCACCCTCCATTATGAGTCCTTGTTAGAACCTCCCCTAATAAAGATGCAAGGATCAAAACTACAAATAGTGGGACTGGAGGAGAAGCTAGTGAAAGTACCGACTTGATACGACTAGAGGGGGGGTGAATAGGCGTCTACCAATTTTAATTTGTTTCTCACTTTTAGGCTCAACGAGAAAGGAAGTTATCTAGAGATGCAACTAAGTGAACAACCTAAAGCAAGAAGGCGGACACCAACCACAAAAACAGTAACTAGCAAGGAGTAAAGGGAGGGAACGAAGTAACCGGCGAGGGGGCACGGAGATGTAATTCCCGTAGTTCACTATCAAGGAGCTACGTCTACGTTGGAGAGGTGTCGGGGCCACACAAGGTCACCCGAGCGCCACAAAGGCCTCACCTTCTTCTCCGGTGAGCTCCCCCACAAAGGAGGCCTCACAATCCACTAACCGGTGACCTTGAAGGCGCCAACCGAAACCTTTACACCAAGGTTGAGGGGGTGGCTCCACAACTCAATTGGAGGCCCTCAACGACACCTCGAAGCTTTACAACACATGCCTCAGCTCCGGGGATGCCCTACACCGTCTAGGGTTCCAAGAAACCCAAGAGCAACAAGATCCACAAAGGATGGGTGGGGGAAATCAATTCTTCTTTGGTGGAAGTGTAGATCTAGGTCACCTCCCTCACCTCTCAAAAGATCAGGTCATTTGAGTGGCTAGAGAGAGAGATCTAGTGAGGTGAAGCTCAAGCATTAATGGAGGAGAGAGAAAAATTCGAGAGAGAGTGGGAGGAAGAAGAGGGGTGCCTTAAATAGGCCCCCCCTCGCACTGAACCGTTACAGCCCCCGCGACCTCACCGGAAGTTCCGGTGAGAGGCCGGAAGTTCCGCCTAAGCCTGGCTCCAACGGTCATCAGACCGTTGACGCCCTCTCCAGAAGCGCAACCGGAAGTTCCGGTCAAAACGGACCGGAAGTTCCGGTGAACTTCCGACCAAGTTCCGATCAAGTTCCGGATAAATAGCACACTTCTAAACAGAAGGTTACTGAGCCTTCACCGGAACTTGAGCGGAACAAGGGGCGGAACTTTTGGGTCGCGAAGCGAGTCAGACCGGAAGTTCCGGCCTTCAGGCAGAAGTTCCGCTCAAAAACTTTTGCCAGGACAAGTTCCGAGCAAGTTCCGGCCAAGTTCCGGCAAATAGCACACTTCAAAACAGAAGGTTACTGAACCGCCATCGGAACTTGGGCGGAACAAGCGTCGGAACAAACTGTAGAATAGCCCGCAGAAAAAGGTTTGAGCGGAACTTCCGGTCTATGACCGGAAGTTCCGGTGAGACACAAAAGGCCCCAACGGAACATGAAAACGCTCTCTCTCACGGAATAATGGGATGGCTGTGGCGGTGCATATAGGTTTGTGCAAGAACAAGTGATTTCCCACAGCCTTCCAACATGGACCCCCTCTTAATAGTACGGTGACCTAAAAACATCAACCAGAAAGAAACTAGGAGAAGACTAAAAAGGCCACCGTCTTCAAAAGATCACAAGAGAGCAACCATCACAATAGAATGAGACAACAACGACGTTTCCCCTGAAACTCAAGAGCACAGTTAAAAACATGGTTGGGATTGTCATTTAACACCAAAAACATCATGGGAAGATATAGTCCTTTCAATCTCCCCCTTTTTCGTGTTAGATGACAATCCCACAGATTTGCATAGAAACAAAGCGATCTTTGCAATGGACGGGGCAGGCTTCCCCTGTATGTGTGCAAGGTAGAGAGAAGACCCCTAAGGACTGAACTAGCACACATACACGGAGGCTCCCCCTAACAATTGCAAAGATAGCACAAGTACAAAAAGGAATAGAGAACATACCAGAACCAACTAAATGTGGTGGAGACAAACGGAGTAATAATAACAGGAGCAATGAGGCTCCACCACCATAGCAACAGCCCAAGAGATGACAATAAGATACCACACTCTCGGTAAAGTATAAGATACCACAAAGATACCACATAGTCTCAAACATAACAGACCACATGGTCCACAGGAACACATAAGTTCACGGACATAAACTCACAAGCACACAAATAAACTAGAGAGTTCGCGAGTAAGAAAAGATCAAAGGCAAGAACAGGCTCGCGACTCAACCCATGCAAATCCCGTAGACAACCTAATAGGCATCTTTTCTCCCCCTTTGGCATCGAGACACCAAAAAGGAAGAAGAGATCAAACTACTCGTCCCAGCCATGCGAAGGGGAAGGAGGAGACGACTCAGGCGGACCAGTGACCTCCTCCTCAGACTCATCTTCAGACCAGTTGCAGTTGTTGCGAACCCAATCCTCCTTGGGAGCAGTGACAGAGCTAGAGACCGGTGAGCAAGGAATATTGAGGGCTGCCATGATGGCCTTCTGGCGCTGAACATTGTGACGCTGATCAACATAAGCCTGATACTCGCGGTCCTGCAGAAAGCAGAAAGTCTTCTTCACTTTCCCAAGCAGCTTCTTTGCCCAAGATGGCTGCCTCTGGAGAGAAGGACCACTAGCACTAGAGCCACCAGGAGCAGAGGAGGGACCACTAGCAACATCTTGAGTCTTCTTGAGAGCAGCTTCCTTTTCTTCCTGAGTACGAGGCTTCTGGTGATTACTCACACGGAACCTTTTCTCTTCATGAATGGTGATGTTGTCTTGAGGGAAGGGGGTGCCAGTCTTCTCGAGCCACTTGTGATTGATGAGAGTCTGAATGTAGGGAGCATAGATGCAGGAGCGCTTTTCGATGAGAGCCCCCCACATCTCTGAGTAGATGAAGTGCATAACATCCATAGACCTGTCAGTGTCTCGGCGAAGATGGGTCTGATGCATGAGGTCAACCTGATATCCATGAAACTGATCAAAGTTGCCAGCTTTGGGAGAGATGGTGTTCAAGTACACCCTGCGCATAATGTCATAAGCTGGCAGCAGATGATTCACATACCCAACATTTCCCCATCCTTCAATGTAGAGAGGCTCCAGGACCTCAGGATCAGCAGCAATAGGACCATGAACACGCCAACCATTTGCCCCGCGTCCAGGCTGAATGGGATAGCCAAGAAGCTCAGCAAACTCAGCCCAAGTAGCGGTAAGGTACACATCCCTGGTCATCCACTTCATCTCACCTTCAGTAGTGGACTGCATGTGAAGAAACAGAGTGGATTAGAACTGAGCAATAGCAGTCACATCAAAGTTCTGACGGTGCTCCATGAGGGGAATCAGTCCAAACTTCTTGCAGATATCAAGAGCCTCCCCAAAGTAGACTTGCTTCTCTTCCATGTGAGGCACATTGATGTACTTCTGAGGAGCAACCACGAACTTCTTCTTTGATGCATAGATTTCTTCATAAATCTGTTCCTGACGGCAGGTGTGAAAATGAGGGTTTAAGCAGAGACGATCATGAGGCACGAGGTAGGGATCTATAGCCCTGAATGCAGCGTAAGCCTTCTGAGACCACTTGGAAATCTTGGCTTTGGTCATATCTGGCCCAGCAGCAGTGGACTTCTGAGCAAGAGCAGGCCTCTTCCCTGCAGCAGCAGCACGTCGAGCAGCAGCAGCCTTCTGGCGAGAAGTCTAAGCGGTTGGATGCACAACTTCAGCATCTTCCTCATCAATCTCAGGAGGAATGTCAGCGGATGGTCGGCGAGCATGCTTTCCTTGGCGAGTCTCTCCTTCCCCTGAGAAGGAAGCACAAGAATAGGGAGGGAAGGTGGGATAAGTGCACAAGTTCGGAAGAGGAAACAAAAGAATTAGATTGGAAAATACAAACAGGAAAATAAATTGCATTGTAGCCGGAACTTCCGCTGCAACGTCGGAACTTCCGGTGAAACAACTGGTCCACCGGAAGTTCCGGTCGTGGCTCACCGGAAGTTCCGGTGAGGCCACGAACTGACAGTTTCAACAGGAGTTCCCTAGATCTAGATCTAAAGACCACCAATGCACAAATTTTTCCAAGGATGTATTGGACCAATCTACTCTAGCATGATACCCTAGGCCTACCAAGATCTTCCAACAAGTTCTAGCCAAAGAACTAGCCTAGACAAGGTGTGCCCTAACTCAAGCCATGGTGAGAGCAAGATATCCATCAATGGAGGGAGTTAAGGGCAAATACCGGAGTCCATGGCGGGAGATCGAGGTGGGGAAGGATCCCACGGAGCAGATCTGTGGAGGAGCGGTTGGAGAAGAAGGGGGCCGGAGCACCCTCTTGGAGAAGTCCTGGCCGGCGGCGCTCCAAAATAGAAGATGGGTCTTGGGGGGAAAAGGAAGAAGATCCCGTTTTCCCCTAGGGCCCACCTTATATAGGACAGGGAGCACCACCGGAAGTTCCGGTCAGGGACCGGAAGTTCCGGTGGACCGGAACTTCCGGGTCAGACTGACCGGAAGTTCCGCTGACGCCAGAAGGACCATCTCAGGATAGGATAACAAGGAAGAACTTGTGCAGGGAATAGAGAGGGCTTGAGGTAAGGAAAGGCTTAGGATAGATAGCTCAAACTGTGAAGAACCAAAAACAACAAAAACCAAGAAAAACACACAAAAAGAACCAAATAAAAATGAGTCGGTGGCCGAAGCCACCTTATATAAGAGTAAATGGCTTGACACCGTGAAGATATATCTTGGGTTCATTACCAACACTCATCATGAAGCTCAAATGGTCTCCTTTAGAGACTATAGAGTATGAAAACTTTAATGTGCGCATAATAGGGATAGTGTTTGTTCATAAGAGGAACTACACTCCCCCTAAATCCATGCCTACATCCAAACAAGATACACATTGATACACGGGTAGGTGTGCAAGGGCTCAAGCAACATTGCTCGAATCAATGATATTTAGCTCATGCCTTAACTCTTGGAACCTTGCTTCATCAAGAGGCTTCGTGAAAAGATCCGCAAGATTTGCCTTGGTGGGAACATACTCCAAAGAAATGTCTCCTCTAGCAACATGATCCCGAATGAAATGATGACGAATCTCAATGTGCTTTGTCTGGTTGTGTTGCACGGGATTGTGAGCAATAGCAATCACACTCTCATTGTCGCAAAGAAGAGGCACCTTGTCAAAAGATAGTCCAAGATCCTTCAAGGTTTGCTTCATCCATAGCAATTGAGCGCAGCAGCTTGCGGCAGAGATATACTCAGCTTCGGCAGTAGACATAGACACACAGTTTTGCTTCTTCGAGGACCAACAAACCAAAGATCTTCCGAGAAACTGGCAAGCTCCGGAGGTTGAATTTCTTCCCACTTTGTCACCAGCCCAGTCCGAGTCCGTGTAACCAACGAGATCAAAGTTGGCTCCCTTGGGGTACCACAACCCAAAGTTTGGGGTATGAACTAAATATCGAAAGATCCTCTTGACAGCCACCATGTGACTTTCCTTTGGTGCGGCTTGAAATCTTGCACACATACCCACACTCAACATAATATCCGGCCGGGATGCACAAAGATAGAGCAAAGAACCAATCATCGAACGATAGAGTTTTTGATCCACCTCCTTACCCTTGGGATCGAGATCAAGATTAACCTTAGTTGGCATGGGAGTCTTGGCACCTTTGACTTGATCAAACTTGAACTTCTTGAGCATGTCTTGGATGTACTTGGCTTGGTTGATGAAAGTCCCTTTCCTCAATTGTTTGACTTCAAATCCAAGGAAAAACTTCAACTCCCCCATCATGGACATCTCGAAGCGGTCGGTCATGAGCTTGGCAAAATCCTCATTAAAAGTTTTGTTAATAGACCCAAAGATAATGTCATCTACATAGATTTGGCATACGAACAAGTGGCCTCCAACTTTATTAGTAAAAAGAGTGGGATCAATGAGGCCCACTTCGAAGCCACGGTCTAACAAGAGCTCCCTAAGGCAATCATACCACGCACGTGGTGCTTGCTTGAGGCCATAGAGTGCCTTATTGAGCTTGTAGACATGGTTCGGAAAAAGTGGATCCTCAAAGCCCGGAGGTTGCTTGACGTAAACCAACTCTTTCAAAGGACCATTAAGAAAAGCACTCTTAACATCCATTTGATACAATTTAAAGTTATGATGGGTAGCAAAGGCAAGGAGCATACGAATGGATTCAAGGCGAGCAACAGGGGCGTAAGTCTCACCGTAGTCGATGCCCTCAACTTGTGAGTATCCTTGGGCAACTAACCTTGCCTTGTTGCGCACGACAATTCCATTCGCGTCGCACTTGTTCTTGAAGACCCACTTGGTTCCAATGACGTTTTGACAGTCTTTAGGCCGCTCAACCAATGTCCAAACATTGTTCCTCTTGAAGTTGTGAAGTTCCTCGTTCATAGCATCAAGCCAATCATCATCTTCAAGAGCTTCGAAGACTTTCTGTGGTTCCACAAGAGAGATAAATGCATGGTGAGAGAAAAAGGAAGCTAGTTGCCTCCTAGTAGTGGAACCTTTATTGAAATCTCCATAGACATTATCAAGGATATGGACATCTCGAACAAGCTTGGCGAGACGATAGGCTTGACGACAGGCTTGTGCTTCAATTCGAGATTCTTGAGCGACCACTTGGTCATTTCCACCAATTGAGCCGCCCCCTTGACTATAAGCACGAACACGAGGGTCATCTTCATCAATTTCCACTTCGGGGGAGTCATCACTTGGAGAGGATCCTTGAGGATCATTGACTTGATCTTGATCTTGACGAGCTTGACCTTGAGGAGGAGCCCCATATTGGGGAGGTTGATGAGGTTGATGAAGATCTTGTCCGTGAGAGGTGCCTTGAGGAGGATCCCCATCGTGGGGAGGTTGATGTTGTTGATGAAGAGCTTGTTCTTTAGAGCTTGGAGAGTCATGAGCATGGGAAGCTTCGGAAGAGCTTGAGGGAGCTTGTGCCAAGAAAGTAGGTCCTTGAGGTGCAAGATGATCTTGTGAGAGTGAGGGCTCCACTTGAGTAGAGCTTGGTCCTTCTCCTTCGTCCATAAGGGGATCCTCAATGGGGAGGTGGAAACCCACACCCATTCTTCCTATGGCCTTGGGAGGAATTTCATCACTTGGATCACAAACACCATCTTGCCTAACAAGAGACTCATGATTTTCATCAAACTTCACATTGCTCGTCTCTTCAACTCTTCCATTGGCTTTGTTGTAGACTCTATAAGCATGGGACTGATTTGAGTAACCAACGAAAATTCCTTCTTGAGCCTTGTATTCAAACTTTGACAACCGAACTCCTTTCTTGAGTATGTAGCACTTGCATCCAAACACCCGAAAGTAGCTAACATTAGGCTTTTTCCCGGTGAGAAGTTCATAGGGGGTCTTGTTCTTATTCTTTCGGAGATAAAGCCGGTTGGTTGCATGGCAAGCGGTGGAGATGGCCTCGGCCCAAAAGTTGTATGGAGACTTGAACTCAGCTAGCATAGACCGAGCCGCATCCATCAAAGTGCGATTCTTCCTTTCAGCAACTCCGTTTTGTTGAGGGGTGTAGGGAGTGGAGTATTGATGCTTGATTCCTTCATCACTGAGAAACTCATCCAAGGTATAGTTTTTGAACTCGGTTCCATTGTCACTACGAATTGAGAGAATAGTTGCATTGTGCCTCCGTTGAACCTCATTAGCAAAGTCAATGACGGTTTGTTGAGTCTCACTCTTGTACTTGAAAAAGAACACCCAAGTGTATCTTGAGAAATCATCCACAATAACCAAGCAATACTTCTTGCCTCCAAGGCTATCATGAGAGGGAGGACCAAAGAGATCCATATGCAAGAGCTCCAAACATCTCTCAGTAGTGATTTGATTGAGCGCTTTGTGAGGAGTTTCATGCATCTTCCCTTCAATACAAGCCCTGCAAACACGATCTTTGGCAAAGGAAACATCATTAATTCCAAGGATGTGGCCCTCGGAGTGAAGTCTTTGCAAAGTTCTCATGTTAACATGGGCTAGGCGGCGATGCCACAACCAACCCTTGTCAGCTTTAGCATAGAGACATAGAGCATGAGGAGTAGTGGTCCCTGAAAAGTCCACCACGTACAAGTCATGTTCTACATATACTACAAAAGCCACCTTGAGAGACTTGCTCCACATGAGGACCACGGAATGAGAATTAAAGAAAGAAGAAATACCCATAAGAGCAAGAGCACGAACTGAGAGTAAGTTGTAACCAAGAGTTTTGACAAGCATGACGTCAACCAAGGATACATCCGGGGTTACCACCACTTTGCCAAAACCCAAAACCTGAGAGCTTGTTTTGTCACCGTAGGAGACCATGGTGTTGGCAATATTGGGTCTCAACTCGGTCATGATAGACTTGCTTCCGGTCATATGACTCGTGGCACCACTATCAAGCACCCATTTTGATCCGCCGGAAGCATAGTCCTACAAGAAAATCAAGCCTTGGTTTTAGGTACCCATTTTGCAATGGGTCCCCTTTTGTTAGTGACAAGAACCTTTGGCACCCAAATGTCCCAATGATAATCATGCGTGTAAGATGTACCCACATATCTAGCATATACATGACCATCATAAGATTTGCAAAGAATATAAGAGGGATTGTTCTTTCCGGCAAAGTTGTCACTTTGCAAGAGGGTTAGGCCATTTGGAACTCCTTGGGCCATGCCCTTGTTCTTTTTCTTCTTCTTGTTCTTCTTCTTCTTCTTAGTCTTGGCAAGTTGATCCTTCAAAACCTTGACCTCCTCTATGAGATGCCCATGCTTGCAACAAGGGTTAGGAGAGCTAGACAAGTCTATAATTTGCACAGCGGAAGACTTAGAAAGATCACAAGTTAATTGAGTTTGAAGCTGTTCATGAGCCTCAAAAAGACTTGAGAATGTACTCTCCAAGGATTTGTGTTCCTCTTTGAGTTTCTCAAGATCCTTTTGAGTCCTATCATGACCACCCACAAACTCAGCTTTTTCTTTCTTGAGAACCTTAATCAAAGCAAGAGCATGGTCACGTTCTTTAATTGTAGAGGTTAAAGTGTTGTTATGATCATCTACAATCTTAGACACATTTTCTTCAAGATTAATTCTCATATTTTGTTCATCCTCAAGACTTTGAGTGAGAGAGGCAATTTCATCGGCGGCATCTCTTTCATTTTTACTTAGCAAGTCAAGAAGTTCTTCCTTTTCATCTAAAGCATCTCTAGCATTTTCAAGTTGTGCAAGTAAGGACTCAAAGCAGTTTTTAGTTTCTTCATCTAAGGTAGCAACAAATTCACACATGTCAATCATCTCTTTCTTCACCTCTAGACCAACAAGATCAAGAGAGGAAGGCTCACTAGAGATGGGTTGAGGAGTGGGTTTCGGTGATACCTCGGTGGCCTTGGCCATGAAGCACTTTTGGTTGGAGGAGATGACATTTTCATTTGGCGAGTCGAAGAGGGATAGACGTGGAGTTGAGGTAGTGGCAATAGCAGCAACCCCCACAATCTCTCCACCATGACCTTCATCATCATCATCTTCATCCGTGCCCGAAAGATATTCTTCATGGACCACAATTGCTCGTTCCTTGTTAGTGGCGTTCTTGACGGTGTAGTTCTTGTTTATGGGATGAGGAGATCTTGACTTGACCTTGCGAATGAGACGACCACCATTGTCTTCACGGTTCTCAAAGGGACACTTGGCCACAAAGTGACTCTTGTCGTTGCAATTGTAGCATGACCTTGCTTTGGGAGACTTGTTGGGTGAGTTGAATCTTGAGTTGTCCCTTGATCTTGACTTGAATCCGGACTTGTTCCAAAAGGCCCTTGAAGCGAGAGCAAGATGTTCGTTGAAGGCACATTTGAGATCTTCTTGAGACCACTCACTTGATGTATCATCATCATCAACTTCAATAGCCTTGGCCTTCAAAGCAAGGTTCACTTTTGTTGATCCAATGGCTCTAGCTCGAGCGGACTCCGCATTCTTCTTAGCAATATTCATGGCAATTACTTCACTCAAGACTTCTTGGGAGGTCATTAAGTGAAAGTTGGTTCTTCCCTTGATAGAGTTGAGCTTTTGTTCTTCAAATGGGAGAAGAGCTTGAATGAACTTCCTCTTCATAAACTTGTCATCAACATAGTGAGCCCCGAGGTCCCTCATAGTGGAACAAAGGACCTTAAGGCGCCTATACATGTCTTCAGGGGTCTCATCATCTTGCATTGAGAAACCATCGCACTCGTTGTTGATCTCATCAAACTTGGAGCTTTGGATGCTAGCATTCCCAACAAAGAGCTCGGTGAGTTGATCCCAAGCTCCCTTGGCAGTGTCAAATTGGCGAATGTGAGAAAAATCCTTTGGAGTCAAAGCCTTTTGAATCATTCCCAAAGCTGTAGCATTAAGTTGCTTGTCCACCACTTCACCTCGTGTCAACTTCTTTGGATCAAATGGAGAGAATCCATCCTCCACAATCCTCATTAACTCAATGGATGAGCTGGAAATATGTGAGCGCATTAGATATTGCCAATTGGCGAAATTAGACGTATCTAGCATGGGTGGTGCTCCTTGAGGTATAATGTGTGGCATGGGAATGGGTGGATCCGGAGTGTACTTCGGCGGTGGGGGTACCGCCGAGTAATCCTTTCCTCCATTATCCCCTTTGGAAGTTGGGTTCTCGGGCTCCTCGATGTTCTCACTTGGAACCTTGGTAGAGGTTTGAGCAACAAAACCAAGTCCCAAGTGAGTGGTGGTAGCCGCGGGAGTTACCCCGGGGGCGGACACCGTAACGGTGGGAGGAACCTCGTTGGATTGGGGTGTGTCAATAGCAACCATGGGGTTTGGCTTGAGAGACTGCAAGAGTGTCATCATTTCCTCGAACTTGGACATCATGGATGACTCCAATTGCTTGAGGTCATCCATAGTGGCCAAGTTCTTGGCTTTTTCAGTTTCACTACCCCCTTCGTCGGCCATAGTCTCTTAGGCGGTAAAGCCCGAAGTAAGAGCCTGTGCTCTGATACCAATTGAAAGTACCGACTTGATACGACTAGAGGGGGGTGAATAGGCGTCTACCAATTTTAATTTGTTTCTCACTTTTAGGCTCAATGAGAAAGGAAGTTATCTAGAGATGCAACTAAGTGAAGAACGCTAAAGCAAGAAGGCGGACACCAACCACAAAAACAGTAAATAGCAAGGAGTAAAGGGAGGGAACGAAGTAACCGGCGAGGGGACACGGAGATGTAATTCCCGTAGTTCACTCCCAAGGAGCTACGTCTACGTTGGAGAGGTGTCGGGGCCACACAAGGTCACCCGAGCGCCACAAAGGCCTCACCTTCTTCTCCGGTGAGCTCCCCCACAAAGGAGGCCTCACAATCCACTAACCGGTGACCTTGAAGGCGCCAACCGAAACCTTTACACCAAGGTTGAGGGGGTGGCTCCACAACTCAATTGGAGGCCCTCAACGACACCTCGAAGCTTTACAACACATGCCTCAGCTCCGGGGATGCCCTACACCGTCTAGGGTTCCAAGAAACCCAAGAGCAACAAGATCCACAAAGGATGGGTGGGGGAAATCAATTCTTCTTTGGTGGAAGTGTAGATCTAGGTCACCTCCCTCACCTCTCAAAAGATCAGGTCATTTGAGTGGCTAGAGAGAGAGATCTAGTGAGGTGAAGCTCAAGCATTAATGGAGGAGAGAGAAAAATTCGAGAGAGAGTGGGAGGAAGAAGAGGGGTGCCTTAAATAGGCCCCCCTTGCACTGAACCGTTACAGCCCCCGCGACCTCACCGGAAGTTCCGGTGAGAGGCCAGAAGTTCCGCCTAAGCCTGGCTCCAACGGTCATCAGACCGTTGACGCCCGCTCCAGAAGTGCAACCGGAAGTTCCGGTCAAAACGAACCGGAAGTTCCGGTGAACTTCCGACCAAGTTCCGATCAAGTTCCGGATAAATAGCACACTTCTAAACAGAAGGTTACTGAGCCTTCACCGGAACTTGAGCGGAACAAGGGGCGGAACTTTTGGGTCGCGAAGTGAGTCAGACCGGAAGTTCCGGCCTTCAGGCGGAAGTTCCGCTCAAAAACTTTTGCCAGGACAAGTTCCGAGCAAGTTCCGGCCAAGTTCCGGCAAATAGCACACTTCAAAACAGAAGGTTACTGAACCGCCACTGGAACTTGGGCGGAACAAGCGTCGGAACAAACTGTAGAACAGCCCGCAGAAAAAGGTTTGAGCGAAACTTCCGGTCTATGACCGGAAGTTCCGGTGAGACACAAAAGGCCCCAACGGAACAGGAAAACGCTCTCTCTCATGGAATAATGGGATGGATGTGGCGGTGCATATAGGTTTGTGCAAGAACAAGTGATTTCCCACAGCCTTCCAACATGGACCCCCTCTTAATAGTACGGTGACCTAAAAACATCAACCACAAAGAAACTAGGAGAAGACTAAAAAGGCCACCGTCTTCAAAAGATCACAAGAGAGCAACCATCACAATAGAATGATACAACAACGACGTTTCCCCTGAAACTCAAGAGCACAGTTAAAAACACGGTTGGGATTGTCATTTAACACCAAAAACATCATGGAAAGATATAGTCCTTTCAGCTAGGAAATAGGAGAGAATAAATTACTAAAAGACAGAAGAGTACGCTGAGGCTAGCAGCTAATTCGCTAAGATAGCGGAGCTCTTGCCAGCTATTCAGCCATCTAGCAAGGGAAGATAGCCATGCAAATGGTTGCTCCCATGCCATCGTAGAAAGAGCGTCGTATATTCCTGAAAATACCATAGGGTTGTAGAAAACTTTTTGTTTTGCTGGGGGCACTGCCCAGGTTGGCCCCTGGGAAGGTCCGGTAGTGTATGAGGTCACCCTCTAACAGTAACAAGATCATGTTCTCTCACTCGAACAAATCATAATGGAGATATCAACACTTATGCAAGAACGCAAAGCAATAACACAAAGGGTTCTTGATGACACCAACTCTTTGTGTGCTAACTCGTTATGACTCCAAGTGTAGAATAATTTAGCAATCCCCATAAAGGTGACTCGAGGGTTTATATCGAACTCTCGTGGATCTAGGGATACAACCTTCTTCTAGCATATTCCAGCAACCTGCAAAGCAAAGTTTTTGTCTTGTGCTCCCAATTACACCATGTGGTTGTCAACCATAAGGTTTCGTATTAGTAAAACTTAAATAAAATAGTAAAGTAAACTATAACTAAAACAAGAAAGTAAAAAAATAGTAAAGTAAAGTTCTTTTGGGTTTTTCTTTGTGCTTATACAAAGTAAAAATATTTTAGTATTTTCGAATTTAATTATTATAGAACATAGAAGGGAGTAAAAGTAAGTAAAAAGTGGTTTCCTGTGACAAAAAGTGGACCGAGGTTCATGGATTCACTTGTCTACTCTCTCATAAAGTGTGGTGGTGATAAAACTTTTCATAAATTATATAATATTGTTGAAATTTTATTATGTGTTTTGATTAGCATTCATATGGGAATCACATCCTAATACAAAGATGATGCAACACATCTCACTTATACTCCTCTAAAAAAAGAAAAAGTTCATGTAATATAGAATTAAGAATAAAGAGAGTATAGCCTTAAGTACTTTGACATGATTTTTGAATATCAAATGTGCTACCTTGAGAAAACAAGATCATCTTTGTTGTCACTAGATGATTATAACACATGCATTCACTTTATCTCTAGTGAGGTAACAAAATAAAGGTAAAAATCATAGTCGAACTCGAATTTTCTGTCACTATCCAATCACCACCATGTTACTCAATTTAATGCACACGTTCCCCTACACACGCCTTCGCATACAAGTTACAACAGAAAAATCACTTAAGAACGGGGTACATAATATGAATCTATTCAATACATCTTACATGTAATACAATTCCAATCTCAAACACCATATCATAAAAAAAGATCCACCACATAGGAAATACATTTATGACCATAATCACGTAAAGCAGCTCATATGGTTCTAAACATTGATAGCATGAGAGAGAGAGAGAGAGATCAAGCTACTGCTATAAACCCATAATACGGAGGTGGACTACTCCTTTATCATCATGGAGACAGTGTTGATGATGTTAGAGATGGTGGATATCCAACCGTGGATGGCTCTAATGGCAGTTCCCTATTCATCTCCACCAAATATTAAGAACAAATCATGTGTTCTTATTAGATACTTCAATACGATTTTAACTGCTAACCAGTGAGCCTTTCTAGGATCATCCTGGTATCTACTGCTAACACTTAGATAAACTGACACATCAGGTCTTTTACATATCATGGTATACATGATGGATCCAATGGCTAACACATATAGAACCTTAGTCATATCCAATCTCTCTTCAACTATTGTTGGACACTGATTCTTGCTGATGAAGGGGTTAGTAGCATGGAAAATAAAAAATTCCTACGTGCAAACTACTATCTAGCCAAGATCATCTACGAGATGATAGCAACAAGTAGATCACCCTCGAAGATCGTAGAAGGATTGTGTTCCCACACAAACGTTGTCAATAAAGGTGTACACGCAATGATCTCAAGATAGGGTACTCACGGTGCCACAACCGATGGCACCTCCGTACACGGTCACATGTGCGGCTCGTTGATGTCCTGCACGCCCTCGGTCCAGTGCATCAGCGGAAGAAGGGATCCGCTGAAAAGTCCTACTCGACTTATCTGAGTGTAGACTTTGAACTATTTTATGACAGACCTTCGCTAAGCAATGGCAATGGTGGAGCAAAAGGGAGGATAATAAGGAGGATCAAGTGTGTAAAGGAAGAGAGGAGAGGTGACCACCTTTTATAGGAGAGGAGGGGGCATCCCCTAGCCGGGTGCGCCTACCCCTAGAGGTGCCACCTCCCCTCTTTATGGTGGTAACCTCCTCTTCATAGTGGTAACCTTCTTCATCAAGTAGGTAACCCCCTCTCTTATTCTCCTTTTAGTTGCATGACATTCATAACAATTAAACCACACTTATGGAATTAATAAAACAATTTTATTTATTTAATATTTGTTAATTCATTCCATTAATAAACATTAACAATTACCCCTTGTGTTACTTTGATATTCTGAAACAGTTTTGGTGCTTTTCCGAAACAACCCCTGTGATGTCCAATAATTCAGTCGGAGTTCCAAATCCACTCAAAACGCGTCAGCGAAAGTTAAGTGTGTCACCCTATAGTTTATGAATAATATGGAGATAATCGATACACCTCTCCTATCAATAATCATCAGCAAGATCCGGAAATCCATAATGACTCCCACTTATTCAATGATGAATCTAGTGATCGTGTGAACTATTAACGTTGTAGTCAATTCCTTTTGTCTCGTGATATATTACTTGTCCGAGATCCGGTTGTTTGGTATCATACATACCTAGTTCGATCTCATTACCGACAAGTACTCTTTACTCATTCGGTGATATAACATTCTTTGTGATCAAATCACTTGCTTGCAAGCTGTTATCAATGTGATATCACCGAGAGGGTCCAGAGTATCTCTCTCCGTCATCGGGATGGACAAATTCTACTCTTGATCCACGAGCCTCAACTAATACTTTCTAAGTACCCAATGACATAATTATAATCACCCTATTATGGTGTGAAGTTTGATGGAATCGAAGTACTCTTTTGGTGTTAGTAATTGACGTGATCTCATGGTCTAAGGATTAGGACTACTTCGTATGAGTTTGATACAACAATGAAACTTTATAGAATTGATCGTATTGCTATTCTTACTACGGGTGTAAGTTCTCATCATATCATTCTCCAATGACATGACCTTATTATTAATAACATCCAATATTCATGATCAGGAAACGTTGGTCATCTGTTAATCAATAAGCTAGTGTAATGACATGCATTACTAGGAACCTTTTCCTTGTTTATTAAACACACATGTATTAACGTTTCTGTTTAACACAATTATAGAATGAAAAAAAACATTTATCATAAACATGGAATAAGATAATAACCATTTTATTATTGCCTCTCGGGAATATTCCCTTCAGCTAAGTTTTGTGCCATGTGACATCGACATAAGTCCTCTCTTGGAGTTTTCCATGTTGAAGCAGATCGTAACTAAGGCCACAACCATGGACGACCCCGATGACGATGTTGAGCAAACCGTTGTCGACATCGATGAAGAGCCATTGTTTGGGCATGATGTGGATACTACCTATGACGATGAAGGGGACACGATGGATGTGGACGGTGATGATGCTGATGCCGATGGTGGTGAAGGTGCCAATCCAACCGATGGATCAACACAAAAGAAGATACAAAGGACTGACGGCTACATTATGAAGGCAGACAAAATCCCTTGTGAGGCGTGGATGACAATTGGACAATATCCAATTTGTGACACCAAGGAAAAAGGATCGACATATTGGCAGAGAACCTACAAGTACTACCATGAGCACAAGAAGTTCAAGCCCTACCACATCCATGTTGATCAAAATGATGCCTCTCTTTCAAAGAGATGGGTTTTCATCCATGTGTAGTGCAACAAATTTTGTGTTGCCTACGAGTATGTCCAAGGTCGTCCCGTGAGCGGCATCAGTGTTGGATACATGGTAATGTATTGTCCATCTTGGTTCATACACATAGCTTATCCATTTTGGTTCACATACATTGCATATGGGCATAATTTGTGGATTCTCATCATTTTGTATAGGTGACCCAAGCTATGGAATACTACAAAGAGAGGTACGACAACAAGCTATTCACGTTGACCCATTGTTAGATGATGATCAAGAAATGTCCAAAGTGGGAAAAGAGCTTAGCCCTCTTCTAGAAGCATAATGAAGGCTCGAAGAAGTGTGAGAGTGATGGATCTGTCATTGATCTTGAGGATGATCGACCAAGCACGGTAGGCCGCACAATGGTCGTGCCGTTCAGCCAAGGGGCCACAAGGCCACCATGCAAGATCTCAACTGCCAAGCCACATCACTTGCATTGCAAGAGACTTTGAAATGGTTGATTGCGGAGAAAGAGGAGGCCAATGGCAAGAGGTAGGAGAGCGTCGCAGCAAGAAAGAGGCCACCATTAGATGCTTCATTGACTTCACAAAGAGAGATCTTGAGGTCAAAGAGACCAATGCCAAGTCAAGAGCCATTGATGCCGAGACCAAGCTCATGGCCGAGGAGACCAAGCTCATGATGATGGACATGATCATCTTGGAGCTGGATCAAAGGGATTGGTTTGAGAGGAAGAAAAACATCACACGTGGCTGTTTATATATCGTAAACGTATCTATAATTTTTTATGCTCCATGCTTGTTTTATATCATTTGTCTTATGTTTTGTCTACACTTTGAGGTATTTTTATACACTTTCTAGAACTAAACTATTGACAAGATGCCACAGTGCCACTTGCCTGTTTTCTGTTGTTTTTGGTTTCAGAAAAGCCAGAAAATAAATATTCTCGGAATTGCACGGGACAAAAGCCAAAGTCATTATTTTACCCAACACGACACGGAACCACGAAGCAGAGATGGAGGAGGACACCAGGGTGGCACACCCTAGGGTGGCGCAGGCCAGCCCTAGTGGCGCCACCAGGGAGTGTGGTCCCCCTGGCCCTCCATCGACCTTGCCTCTTCGCCTATAAGAAGCCTCCCGACTCAGAAACCCTAAATCATCTAGGAGAAAGCCACGAAAACCTCCGCAGTGCCGCCGCCACCGAAGGGGGGATTCGGGGGACATAAGTCTCTGTTCCAGCACCCTTCCGGGATGGGGTTTCCCTTGGAGCCATCTCCTTCGATCTCCACCACCATATCCATCGATCTCCATCGCCATCTTCATCACCGTTGCTGATTCCCATGATGAGGAGGGAGTAGTTCTTCCTCGAGGCTAAGGGATCT
This sequence comes from Avena sativa, assembly GCA_916181665.1. Lineage (NCBI taxonomy): Eukaryota > Viridiplantae > Streptophyta > Magnoliopsida > Poales > Poaceae > Avena > Avena sativa. The sequence goes on along the minus strand of OV702285.1, from coordinate 140,391,660 downwards.
ACCGATAGCTATGTGTTCATCTCTCTCTATGCATGATCATATTGTGATCATGAGCTTTGTAATCAAGTAGATCTACTCTGTTACTCAAGTGCTTTAATAGATATCTAGCTCTCCCCACGTGTGTGAAAGTGACAGCATGCATACCGTGGTGGCACTTAGGCTAGAACTACATAAATACTCAAGTGTTTTAATAGATCTCTGGCTCTCCCCACATGTGTGAAAGTGACAGCATGCATACCGTGGTGGCACTTAGGTTAGAATCTACATAAATACTCAAGTGCTTCAATAGATCTCTGCTCTCCCCACGTGTGTGAAAGTGACAGCGTGCACGCCGTGGTGGCACTTAGGCTAGAGTTCATAAATATTTATCATGAGTATATTTGGAGTTGGATGTATTTATGAAATTGTGGTGTTTGTTGGAACCATCTAGCGCTCAAGGTGACAGTGTGGGGTTATCTAGATGGGGAAGGCGGACTTTGAGGTGTGCTGTTATAGCCCTACCATGGATTTGAGTGTCCAACCGGAGAGTAGATCAGAGTAGTATCATGAAGAGAATATATTTATTGAGAGTGTTCACTAGTGAAAGTATGATCCCTAGGCCTTGTTTTTAAACATTGAAACACCGTTTGCATCTAGATCTGTTACATGTTTGCTTGCTTCCATATTTTTGCCTTTAGTCTTTTCCTCCCCGTCAGAAGCTCTTTTCTGGCACCATTACCACTTATAATCATCCATACCACTTGTATTTCACTATATCTTCGCCGAACTAGTGCACCTATACACCTCACAAGTGTATTGGGTGTGTTGGGGAAACAAGAGACTTCTTGTATCTTGATTGCAGGGTTGCTTGAGAGGTATACCTTTGACCACTTCCTCCACGAGTTTGATAAACCTTGGGTAATCCACTTAAGGGAAACTTCCTGCTGTTCTACAAACCTCTGCACTTGGAGGCCCAACAACTGCCTACAAGAATAGAAGTGCGTAGACATCAAGATCTTTCCTGGCGCCATTCCCGGGGAGGTAAGGTAAAAGGTACTCACGTCCTCTTTGTGTGTGAGTGCTCAAAGTTATTTCCTTTAATTCTACAATTTTGTCTTTTTCTTTCTTGTTTTAACTAGTTAGGTTTAATGGAAAACAACAACAAAATTAGAGAGCTTTATAGTGTTTATCTTGACTTAGGACATGAATTGTTTGAAGAGAAAATTAAAAAACCTATGGAGATTTATTTGCATGTGATGGCGCATGGAAGCGCTTCATCGAGAAACACCAAGAGTAAGGTGTGAAGAGCACAGCAGCAAGTCTTCCCTCAGTAAGAAACCGAGGTTATCGAACCAGTAGGAGGAAGGAAACATCTCAAAGGTATTGCAAGCAACTTGGAAACCTGCATGACACAAACTCAAGACTTTGCCCCAACGAACAGTGAGGTTGTCAATCTCACTATTGCTGTAACAAAGGATTAACTGTATGGTGTGGAAGGTAATAGTGGTTTGCAGCAAGTAAACAGTAACGATGGAAGATGTATCAATGGTAAAGATTGGACCAGGGTCCACAGTTCACTAGAGGTGTTCTCCTTAGATAAACAAACATGGCATGCTGGGTAAACAAATTACAGCAGGGCAATTGACAAGACTGAGCAAGGCATAACAATGCAATACTAGACATCATGATCCTATGAGATTCGATTGGGCAATACAACCAGATACATAGACCGCCATCCAACTGCATCTATGACTAGAAGTCCACCTTTGGGTTATCATCTGAACCCCCTCCAGTATTAAGTTGCAAGCAACAAACAACTACTTTAAGCAAAGTGTGTAAGGTAAACAATCCACTTGTTCCATGAACATGGGACCGTTGTTTTCTCCTTCGTGGCAACAACACATCTACAACCTTAGAGATTTCTGTCACTTCCCTTAGATTAAATAGAGGCATGAACCCACTATCGAACATAAATACCCCCTCTTGGAGTCACTAGCAACTACTTGGCCAAGATAGCTACTAACAACGGAGAGCATGCAAGATCACAAACAACACATACATGATAGAATCAATAAGACAAAACCATTAATCAATCTGACATAGTAACCTCAATATCCATCGGATCCCCGCAAACACAACATGCATGATTACAAATAGATGAGATCTTGATCATGAACGGAGCTCACAAGATCTAGACATGAAAGCACAAAGGAGGAGATACAACCATCTAGATACTACATGGACCCGTAGTCAAAGGTGGAACTACTCACGCTTCATACTGGCCGCTGGCATGATGAAGAAGAAGGCCTCCGGGATGATCTCCCCTCCGGCAGGGTGCCGCGAAGAGATTTAGATCCCCCTAATCTAGGGACAATGGTGGCGGCGGCTACATATGATTTCATGGAATGTTGATCAGGTACTTAGGGTTTAGGCATCGGGGGCCTCTTATAGGGAAAGAGGGATGCCGAGGGGGTGCCCGGGGCGGATGCACCCCCCAGGCACGGGGTGGACCCACCCGTGCAGATAGGGGGTGTGGCCCCCTCGAGGCCCTCCTCCATCTCGTCTTCTGGCTCTGTGTTCCCCACGGTAAAATATTGACTTTGGCTTTTCTCCCGTCCAATTCTGAGAATATTGATTTTCTGCCTTTCTCGAACAGAAAACAGAAGAAACAGGCAACTGGCACTATAGCATCTTGTTAATAGGTTAGTACTTTTTCTGCCTTTCTAGAACCAAAAACAGAAGAAAACAGGCAACTGGCACTGTGGCATCTTGTTAATAGGTTAGTACCAGAAAACATATAAAAACACCTCAAAGTGTAGATAAAGGAAAGCAAAGTAGATACTAAACAAGCATGGAACATCAAAAATTATAGATACGTTTCCGACGTATCAAGCATCCCCAAGCTTAACTCTTGCTCGTCCTCAAGTAGGTAAGTGATAAAAGAATAATTTTTGAGGTGACATGCACCATCAAAACCAAGATCAAACCATTTGCAAGCATTGAAAGTTGGGATCAAAGAACTCTAAACATGAGCATGAAAGATGGAGTTCTAACAGTAAGACAAAGTAACTATGCATGCAACATGAAAGGCTACAAACAAAGATCATGAATAACATGCATTGAAAAACGTTTGTTTGTTTCACATATAGAAAACATGGCATAGTGGCATTCAACTTGTCCCTCATAGAGTAGAAAATAGATGCATAGGACACCTTCAAAGTTCATAAGAGTGACTAGATACAAATAGCAAAAGAACAAGCAATATCAACAATATGCATCAATCAATAAGTTTTGGGATAATGCACATAGAACTAAGAATGGTAACTATGCTCTCTTAACTGGTGCCTAAGGATAGAAGGTGGAAACTCAATATAATGGTGGAAGAAAGTCCCTTCATATAGGGAAGCAGAGATTTCAAGTCTCAAAAAGAGCTTCCAAAAATTATGGTACTTTTTAGCTTTCAGCTCTCATTGCCCCTATCATAAGCATCTTGAAGTGATTAAGGTCAAAGTGAACAAACTATGGAATATATGCTTGACAAAGTATAAGTTGGCAATCTCATGTCCATTGAATACGAGGGCCGCTCCTCATGCTACTCAACTTTAGTCACATGTAAGTTCTTGTCATAGTAAGTACATGTGTATCATAGAGAACCGCCAATGAGGTACCCCTTGCACATGATACAGGAGCTATCCCATAATCAAAATGACAAGTCAAGCAGACAATGAGCATCTCAACAATCTTCTTATTTACCATGGGAATATGGTGTTTTTTCACTCTTTCCTCTTTTCTCAATGTGTTTCTTTTTTTATAAGAAGAATGTTTCATAGATGTCACTATGGTGATGCTGCAAGTTTCCACCATGATTAGGCATGGCTTAGGATAGCGGCCCAGGCGTTTTCCTAACACACATACATAACTCCATGGACTTACAAGCTCCCCTTTTATTTCACACTGACGACATCCGTAAACAAAAAAGCATGATATCAACTGTGTACAAAGTACAAGTGCAATGTTGAAAGCATTCCCCGTGACAACACGGTTCTGCTAATTCCAACGTATAAGTGCAAGCATATACAACATAGATGACACAATGGTTCAAGTTTATTAGGGGCAATAAATATAAAGTGTGCCATCAAGTTCGTGAGATCTTTTAATCACTAAGTTTTCACATAACAAAATACTTTTTAATTGGAAGATAGATGAAAACAAGAATATACTTGGAATGGTGTAACACACCATGCATAGGAATTTATAGTGTACACTTTGGAATAACTTGGTTTCTTGGGTGTTGGAAGCATGAGTAAAGCTTACTCATACAAGTGGAGGCTAGCAAAAGACTGGGAGCAACCAACTAAGAGAACAATAATGGCAATAATCATGCAGAGCGACAAAACATTACTAATCAAAGCATAGAGTGGTACTACAAGTCAAGGACTAAATTATCATAGAGGATATGGTGACTTGTTCATAGTCATAACATGGTGTGAGCATGTGCCAAGTCAACCCAAACAAAGCATCAAAGGAGAATACCACAATACTATGCTTTTGCATGTTAAAACAACGCATGATTCTTTCAAGGCACACTAAGCAATCCCAATTGTTTCGAAAAAGTCATGCTACGGCAATAATCACTAAGAATAAGGTCAAAATAACACCTAGCATGACATGTTAAAGTCTAAGTCACAGTCAAAGCAAGCTCCTCTTGCACTATTTCAAGCAAGAACTTTCTACTCCTTTCTAACACCAATCAACTTATTTGAAACAACACATAGAGAACGGGGGTCCAAACTAATTTATTCAAGAAAAATAAGCAAACTAAGCAAAGCAAACTAAAACTAAGACGCTCCAAGAACAACACAATAATGCATGAAACAATAAAAACGAAGTGTCTAGATAGACCTGAGCTTTTTATTAATGAAGAAGGGGATGCCTTGGGCATCCCCAAGCTTTGACGCTTGTAAATCTTGGATATTTCTTGGGGTGACACGGGGGTGGCATCCCCAAGCTTGAGCTTTTTTCCATTCTTCATCTCATTACATCATTCTCTCTCTACACCTGAAAATTTTCCTTCATACAATACTTCACACAATCTTCATTAGCTAGTGTATTCAAAAGATAATAGACCCTTGGCTTTAGATTTAGAACAGCAAAAATTTCACTAAAACACTAGATACTGTAGCAAATCCCTCAAAAAGCTCAATTTCCCAAAAAGAACCCAAAAAGGAATCAATAAGAAGCAAATGCAAATAATGGCAGAAATCTGTCAAAACAGACCAGCAGGTAGAAACCGATTTTTTCGAAGACCTTATGTTGCTCAAATCAAAAAGTGTTGAACTAACGGAAGTTATCTAACATACTGGGGGATTTATTTGTAAAATATAATCTCAATCCGACTTACACAGATTCCTCACGAATTTTTACGGTGGAGCACAAAAATCTGTTTCAAGACAGCAACTCCCCAAATCTTACTTCCCTCTCATTAGAGATCATTCTTGGCACAAAAAGCAAAAAAAAGGATAAGGAGAGATCATTACTGAAGTAATAACTTCCAAGACTCAAGAAAACTCTTGGGTTATCTCCCAACAAGTACTTTTCTTTAACGCCTTTAAGTTAGACACAAGAAGCAAGAATCAAGTGTTTTCAAATGAAGAATTAAGATCAATACTTGCAATATCTTCAAATAGGAAAGGTATCTCATACAAATGAGTTTTGGAGGACCCCTTCTCATCTCTCCTTGGTTCACTACTTTCATCAAAAGGATTTTCAGGAACAATCCAATCAAAATTCGTTTCTAAGGTTTCATGCATTCCTACAAGTTTAAAAGGTATGGGTATCTTAATTTCCTCTCTGGGTTTGGTTTTATCTAAAGTACCCATAACATCTACACATGAGCCTAGCATATTAAAACGTTCAAAGACCTTTTTGGCTTCCTTAGCAACATCATTAAACTCTTTTAGTAGAGTTTCTAGGATAAAATCTCTCTTTTTAGGATCCTCTTCTTCTTTTAGTTTGAGAAACAAAATTTTCATCATGGGGTTAAGGTTAACAAACCTAGCCTCCAACATATGAACTAAATAAGCTGCAGCAATATCATAATTAGGAGCAAGTTCTGCTATAGATCTATTATTGGGGATATGCTATATGGGTATCCTCATAGCATGTCTCTTATCCGGCTAACCCGGGTGGCCCACAGTTGGTAGCATGGCCCATGGCCTGCTGGGCGGCCCAGTTAGACGGATCCAGAAGGGAGGCCCATGCCAGATAAAGGAAGGCTACGGTTGGAGTCACCGACGTACCCAGAGTCTTGGAGTGCAAGATACACAAGACTAGTAATAGACGGTGTATGACTCTGTAACCTGTCCGGCTAGGACTTTTCCCTGTAACCCTAGGACCTGGCGACTATATAAGTCGGGCCTATGGGAGCCTTTAGGGCACAACTTCAGACAATCAAGTAGCGATTAGCACACACCTCGCACAGCGAGCCAATCCCTGTAACTCGGCGTATTGCCCTTATAGTGATTTAAAGCAGGAGTAGGATTCCGCCACCGCAGTGGGATCTGAACCTGGGTAAGCTGCATTACCTCGTACCTGTCAACCGTCCGTGTTCCCTCACGTCTCTAAACACGCACTATGAGGACCCCTCCATGGCGTACTCGTCGGCAATACCACGACAGTTGGCGCCCACCATGGGGCAAGAGGCGCTTCAGGCTCTTCAGCAGGCGAGGACCAAGATCTTCACGGGAATCGACAAAACCGTAGCCATCGGTCGTGTTCTCTTCTCCGGCAACGTTCTGATCGTCCCTCCCGACGAGTTCTGGATCCCGGCAAAGGCGAACCCTACACGGTGTCGATCGTTCATGTCGGAGACATCCACCTCTTTATTGGCGAAACCGACTCGGGCACTAGTTCCCTGGGAGTCGGAGGAGCATCAAGGCCCGCACGGACCGCCTACGGGCAGGATACGTTCGCTGAAGGATCGATTTCGGATCTCTCTTCAAAGTTTGCCGGCAAAGATCGAAAAAATTCAAGGCCCACCCAAACCGCCCATGTGCAGGATATAAAGGTGGAAGATCACTGCAAGTCCACCGGCTGCGCCCGTGCGTCTGGACAGCAGAGATCCAAGTTCGTCGGCGTGGTTACCATCTTTGACTTGGTGCGCTGCATTTAGAGAGAAGGTGAAAACCCCCGCGATTACCTGGCCAGGTGGCTCCGTGTACGAGACGATCTGGCCCACTACCCCGATGATAACGCTATATATCACTCCGTGGAAGGACTGGACCGTGGCACGCTTCTCCGACATTCTCTAAGGCGTCAGCAGGCGTCATGCCGCCTTACCCTCGAAGGCATGGTGAACACCGTCAACGACTACGCGGAGGCTGACGCGGCAGCTCAGACAGCGCTCTCGCTCGCTGAAGGAGCCCCTCGGATTCAGCCACCACCGCCTCCGGCCGCCATCGTCGCAGCAGCGCCGCCACCTCCAGTCATCGTCGCTGCCGTTGCACCTCCACCGCCCGTCATCGAGGAAGTCCTGGCACCCTCCGACTCTGTTATTGACACGCTTTATGCTGACTTCAGTGCAGTTTCAGAGGAGATAGATTTCAGTCCAGAAGAGCTAGACTTCGCCATGCAGGAGATGGAGGAGGAGTACACGCGCGACAAGCAAGCCAACAACATCGTCGTATCTCAAGAGGTGTTCATCACCATTGGGACGGCGATGGATGAAGATCAACCCGAACGAGATCCGCCTACAGCGCTGGACAAGGGGAAGGGGCCACTTATTGCTGCTGACACTGATCGCGCAAAGGTCATGCCCCCTCCGCCTAACCCAGTACAACAGCCGCAGGAACTCGGAATTGGCCCGAGCAACAACAACACCACAAACTTGCCGCCTCCGGCATCTACGTCTGCAGCAGCCCAAGTTACTCCAGCTGATAGAGTGATGTACGGCAACCTCCTCGTCGAGCCACTGACCGTTGCTCATATCCGGAACATGACTCATCTTGACGAGAAGCGCCAGCAGCTGCTGGAGGAAGCGCAGGCCATTGCGGAGCAAGGCGCTAAGCTATATCGAGATCTGGTCAACGCGCAGAAGTCCATAGAAAAAGCTAGAGCAATGGAGGCCGAGTACAAGACTCTGCTGCAGCAGCAGAAGGCCAAGAAAGCTGCGGCTCGCGTCATCAATGATCCTGGTGTACGGCGAAACCTAGGATGGGCTCCCTCGAAGCCGGCACAAGCCAAGCCATACATTGACAGTGAAGGCAAGCAGGTGATGCGCACCCCACTCCTTAACCTCGCCGTCGCCAAGACCCTTCTGGAGCAGGATACATCGCCTGGAGCAGTGGAACAAGTCTATGACCTAGTGGCCAATGCGATGAAGCAGTAGGAAAAGGCCACCTCTCAGAGGCTTGAGTCCGAACCAGCGCTTTGCCAGTCTAGCCAATATAAGCCGCAAAGGGACAAATCTCCTCTTGATGTCGGGTCCCAGACGGTTTCATCAGAACGAAGATGGAGAGATGCGCGCAATAGGAAGGATGCTATCCCTATATCCTCCGACCACGGAGAAAAGGCCCGACCTTGTCGCCCATCGCCACCACCCCGGTCCCCCCGACATCGCGAAGATCACAAGGCTCACCATCATACGTATATGCCCCCACCAAAGCAGTGCGGCATCGTCATCCGCGACAACACGGAGCAGACCCGTCATAACGGAGAGCGCAACCAAGGACACAGGAGAAGGTCACACCATGACCCTCCACGTCCGACAAGCAATCGTGATAGGCATGAGGCATCGCTGGAGGGTAACAGCAAGAAGGCTACCCACCGCCACCTCCGCCTCCGTCGCCACCAAGCAGTCACCATGGCGGAGGAGGCCCACATCGTTCACGCAGCCCATCCCCTGTTGACAAGAAGAAAAAGAACCCGGAGCCATACGATGCACCTTCACGGATCGATAAGATCCACGAGGCCCGAGAAGGACCATACCTGGGACCACGTTCCTTTGGACCTGCAATACGGTCCGCAACTTACCCCAAAGGTTTCCGAATTGACAAGACCATCAAGCCCTATGACAGCACCGCCAAGCCAGCCACATGGTTGTAGAACTACGGCAACGCGGTGGAGATTGCCGGAGGCAACCCCAACGTCGCCGTCAAGTACCTCCCGTTAATGTTGGTGGGCACGGCCTGTCAATGGATCGACGACTTGCTGGAGAAATCCATCTACAATTAGTTGGACATGCAAGAAGCGTTCACCAAGAAATTTGAGGGTACATACAAGCGTCCCTGCACTGTTGGCGATCTACAATGGTGCATGCAAGAGAAAGACGAGACATCTCGCACCTACCTCTCCCGTTGGCTGGACATGAAGAATTCCTGCGCAGGAGTGCATGCTTAGACCGCCATGGCCGCCTTCATTGACGGGTTGGAAAGGGTCACGTTGCTCCGACATAAGCTGAAGCACTTGCAGGACAATCACCAGCTTGACTTGAACCAGATGATTCAGTTGGCTAGTGAGTTCACAGCTGCCGACGATGATGCTCGTGGCTCCTTGCTGGCAACAGCCGTTCCAACTCAAGCTCGGAGGAACAGCAGTACAACGCGGAAAACCGCTCCAGAAGAAAAGCAATCTACCGACATGGTCGCTATGACTTTTGTAGGACGGGGTGATGGCGGACAACGTGGCCGAGGAAGGGGAGCTGGCCGTGGGCAGCAACGAGGAAGTGAAACAACCTCGGCACTGCTCCGTGTTCCCCAAACCTACAAGGAGTACCACGATATGCCATGCCTCGTACACCTCGACGCCAATGGCAAGGGCACCCACAACAATCGACACTGCAAGTTCGTCAACGACCTCAAGGAAGACCCGGAGTCCGACTACAAGCAAAGTCGGAAGAATAGACCGCAAGGCAAGGGCAAGGGAAAGAAGAAGGAGGAGGAGTCCAAGGATTCAAGTGACATGGATGAGGACGTTGACCCCAAGCACGCCGCCAAAAGCGACGACAAGGGCAAGAACCCCTTCGCAAAGAAGGCACCAGTCTACCACACTTTCCTTGGAACCTCCACCGTCCGACAACAAAAGACCTCTCTGAGGATCCTGATGGCTACTCTACCCCCAGTTCCCCAGTACCTGCGCTGGTCGGAGGTTCCAATAACTTGGGATAGGATGGACCACCTAGACCTTATCCCTACGGAGAACCAGTACGCCATGGTCATCAACCCCCTGATTGACGGCGTGGAGTTCACCAAGTGTATGGTGGATAGTGGAAGCAGCATCAACATCATGTACCTGGGTACACTGCAGAAGATGAACTTGACAGAGGCAAACCTAAGGTGGACCAACACCATCTTCCATGGCGTAGTTCCTGGTCGGGAGGCTCGGTCCCTTGGGTGCATTACACTTCAGGTTGCCTTTGGCGATGTCAATAATTACCGCCAAGAGCGCATGACCTTCGAGGTGGTCCCCTTCAAGAGCGTGTACCACTTCATATTCGGCCGCTACATATTCCACACGTTCATGGCCAAGCCATGCTTCGTCTACAACAAACTCAAGATACCCGGACCAAATGGTGTCATCACCATATCCGTAAGCTTTACCAAGGCAAGGGACCGCGAGATCAACGAAGCAGCCATTGCGGAAGCTGTCCTCTACAGCGAAGAATTCAAAGAAATCCAGAGCAAGGTCGATGACTCAGAGATGCCCGCGTCGAAGAAGCAGATCTCCGACTCCACTCCTGCATTCAAGGCCGCCATCGATACCAAGCCGGTGAAACTTATGGTAGGCGATGCCTCCAAGGCCACCGCCATTGGGACGAACCTGGATCCCAAATAGGAAAGCGCGCTCGTCGAATTCCTCCGTGAGAATAGGGACATCTTTGCCTGGCAACCTGCCGACATGAAAGGTGTACCTAGGGAACTCGCCGATCACAGCTTAAACATTGATTCAAAATCCAAACCAGTGAAACAACCTCTACGACGCTTTGGAGATGAGAAGAGATGCGCCATTGGCAAAGAGATAGCTAGGTTAATTAAGGATAGTTTTATCCGAGAAGTCCTTCACACCCAATGGGTGGCCAATCCTGTACTTGTCCCCAAAAAGGGAACCAATGAATTAAGAATGTGCGTTGATTACACCGGCTTGAACAAAGCATGTCCCAAAGATCCGTTTGCTTTGCCTCGCATTGAACAAGTCATTGACTCGGCGGCTGGCTCGGAACTTTTGTGTTTTCTCGATGCATACTCAGGATACCACCAGATCAAGATGAGGAAGTCGGACCAATTGGCCACTTCATTCACTACCCCATATGGCACGTTTTGCTATGTTACGATGCCCTTTGGGCTGAAAAATGCAGGTGCTATGTACCAGCGGACAATGCAACGTTGCCTTCACGACCAAATTGGTCGGAACGTTCACGCTTATGTGGACGATATTGCGGTGATGTCTAAAAAGTCAAATAACTTAATCTCCGACTTAAAAGAAACCTTTGATAATCTCCGGAAATACAACATGATGCTTAACCCTAAGAAGTGCGTCTTCGGGGTACCAGTTGGAAAATTGTTGGGTTTCATCGTTTCTCAGCGCGGAATCGAGGTCAACCCGGAGAAAATCAAGGCCATCTTAAACATAAACCGTCTGACATGCCTAAAGGACATTCAACGACTAACAGGTTGCGTTGCAGTAGTTAGTCGGTTCGTCAGCCGACTTGGAGAGAAGGCTCTGCCGCTATACAAGTTGCTGAAGGAGGCGGACAAATTCACGTGGACAGACGAGGCAGATGCAGCATTGAAGCAGCTCAAGGAGACTCTTTCCTCAGCGCCTATCCTTGCAACGCCCGAGCCTGGCGAGCCCCTATTAATTTACATGGCGGCAACCAACCGAGTAATCAGCATCGTCGTCGTGGTAGAGCGGAAGGAACCAGGCTATGAGTACGGAGTTCAGCGACCAGTTTACTATGTAAGTGAGGTCTTGACGGAGTCCAAGCATCATTACCCGCACTACCAGAAGATAGCTTATGGAGTATTCCTTGCTTCTCGGAAGGTGAGGCATTACTTTCAGGAGTACCCAATCACAGTGGTGAGCAAGACTCCACTGTCTGACATAATCAACAACAGCGACGCTATAGGAAGGGTCGCGAAGTGGGGCATTGAACTTGTCGCCTTCTAGATCACTTACAAGAGACGCGATGCTATCAAGTCACAAGCCTTGGCGGATTTTGTTGCAGATTGGACGGAGATGCCAGATGCTACTCCATTGCCGGAACCAGAGTACTGGGTGATGCACTTTGACGAATCAAACCTGCTCAACGGCTCGGGGGCTGGTGTATTGGTACAGTCACCAACATGAGACAAACTACACTACGTTCTGCAGATCCACTTCGAGGCTACAAACAACATGGCGGAGTATGAAGCACTCATTCGCGGACTACGTGTAGCCAAGGATATTGGCATCAAGCGCATAGTTTGTTGTGGAGATTCCGACTTGGTTGCCCAGCTGGTGGCTGGCACCTGGAATGCGCGGAACCCTACGATGGCGGCATATCGAGACGAAGTGGACGAGATAGCCAAGAGCTTCTTGGGCTACGAAGTCAAGTATGTACCTAGGGAGAAAAACGAGGCGACTGATCTGCTATCAAAGCTTGGATCAGGTCGCAAGCGAATCCCGCCAGGAGTTTTCCTAGAGCGTCTACGCACACCATCCGTGAAGGGAGACGACATCGATAACCCGGACAGAGCTGACTCTTTTGTCAACATGGTGACAAAGGTCCCTCCGGCTTGGACAAAACCGTTCATGGAATATCTCGAACACGGAACTTTGCCCGACGACGAGGTCGAAAGACGGCAAATAGTACGACGAGCAAAGGGTTATACCATAATCAATGGGCAACTCTATAAAAGGAGCACTACTGGTGTATACCTAAAGTGTGTTTTCCAGCTAGAAGGTATGGAAATCCTACGCGAAATCCATCTCGGAGATTGCGGGCATCACGCCGCTCCTCGATCGTTGGTCACAAAAGCCTTCCGGCAAGGATTCTACTAGCTGACCGCGAAGGCGGACGCCGAGAAGCTGGTCGAGACATGCATGGGATGCCAGTATTATGCCCGACAACCACATGTTCCTGCTGAAGAATTGCGAACAATACCAATAACTTGGCCGTTTGCAGTCTGGAGGATAGACATGGTGGGACCATTACAGACGGCACCATGTGGGTTTACGCATCTGCTAGTAGCAGTTGATAAATTCACTAAATGGATAGAAGCTAAACCCATTAGAAAGCTTGATGGGGCAACTGCCCTCAGGTTTGTCCGGGATTTGGTGGTGAGATTTGGTCTCCCACATAGCATTATCACCGACAATGGCAGCAACTTGTCACTCGGAGAAGTGGAGGCTTATTGTTGGGAGAAAGGCATCCGACTTGAGCTTGCATCTGTGGCACATCCACAATCCAATGGTCAGGTTGAGCGAGCCAATGGATTAATTCTACAGGGAATCAAGCCACGTCTTGAGGCACCGCTGCATAGAGCAGCTGGAGCTTGGGCGGAGGAATTACCATCTGTGTTGTGGAGTTTACGAACTACACCCAACAGATCCACCGGCTACACCCCTTACTTCATGGTATATGGAGCAAAAGCTATCCTACCTTCCGACATACTTCACGATGCACCAAGAGTCGCCTCCTACGACAAAGATGACGCTGAAAAATCCAAACGCCTAGATGTGGACCTTCTCGAGGAGGAGCGCATTTTGGCATGCCAGAGATCTGCCATCTACCAGCAGAAGCTACGCAGCTACCATAGTTGCCGCGTTCGGCATCGCTCATTTAAAGAGGGGGATTTGGTGCTCCGACTTAAGCAGAAGAAGTCACACAAATTATCCCCGCCATGGGAAGGACCATTCATCATAAGCAAGGCGCTACTCAATGCGTCTTACTACCTCGTTGACAATCGTGAACTGAAGGATAGACCCAACGAGGATCATAAGCGTAAGCTACGTGACCCGGATGATGACTACCCGGAGCTTGACCGGCCATGGAACATAGCACAGCTACGTCCTTTTTACACTTGGCATTTTTTATCTAATTGTGTACCTCTTATATGATCAATGAAATAAAGCTCTCTGGTTCACTCATATTTCTGAGTCTTTTACCTCCTTTAGTGTTCATTTTTAGATCATGTAAAACCTTTATGCACAAGATTTGCGATTCCACTTGTGAAAATTCTGCCTACGGACGTTAGCTTAAGTTTTCTGGTCTACACATTCTTTGTCGTTTTTATGTGGATTCTGGAGTAGTCACTTTCGGCACTTATTGTCAGCGATTTTGTGCTTAGGTTATTTAAGGTTCCATTGGGCATCATCACCTAGGCGCATGGTTCCGACAACAAGTCTTCCGACTCACGAAAAAGTCAAGCATAAGAACCAAAGTAATGGATAAGCCAGCACTTGCTTAAAAAATATATACATGCCGGAAACTAGTTATTGAGTAGCAGGAAATAACAACCATTGTTTTCCGCCTTAAGATTACATAAAATAAGTTTTTTCCGCATATGAACCAAAGGTGAAACAAATATTACAAAGTTGTTCTTCATTCCTTTGGCGCAGTGGAAGCAGCGTCATCACCAGCAGGAGAACCACCCTCAAAGTCGGCGGTGTGAAGAGACTCAGAGGATCTTTGGTCGCCGTCATCGATGGTATTCCTAGGAACAAAGACGCTGATGTCAACTAACTCGGTGACTCTGGTGTCATAACCCGCGAGTGACGACAAAATGGACTCATGATTAATTGCTTTGCCATCATCGTCTACGTCGGGAATGCCAGAGGTCACCGTGTCGATGTCGGCATCTTCGTAGTGTGCCTTCACCATTGACAACGCCATCCTTGCGCTATCCCGTGCACATGAAGCTTTTCAGCTTGTGATACGATCGGGGGCTCGGCGCAGAATCTCCGAGTACTTCGCCACTGAGTCCGACGCCTTGATATTAATTTGAAGGGGCTTGTCGATCTCTTTGGCTTGCGTGATGGCGGTGTTGATGAAGTTTCCGGCAAGAACCATGCATTCCTTGGCCTGAGGAGGCGAACGGGTCAAACCCATAGGAGCTGCAAGTTCCGACAAGGAGCACATGAGTTCAAAAATTCAAAGTATCTAGACTACAGAAATCCAAGACGGAGAAAACTTACTGAATATGCTGGCCTCAGCCTCCCAGAGGGTGTCCGCCAAGGATTATTTCTCTTGTTGGAGGAGCTTATATGCCTCATGATGGCGTTGATTCTGCTCATCGGCAGCTAGCTTCTGATCTCTTAAGATCGAGATATACTCCTTCAAGCAATTGATCTCCTCGGTGGCGGAGTCCTGCAGGGCCTTCATTGACTCCTCATGCATTTTCAGCATGTCCTTCCTCTCCTCCTTAAGGATTTTGTTCTCGCTATCCAGCTGCTGAATATCCTTGGATTGCTCGACAATATCCTTGGCCTTGGCAACATATTCTGCAAGTCGGAGAAATCAAAGTACATAGTGAGTACTTGGAGAATACGAGCACAAATCCAAGTCGAAATGCGAAAAAGAAAACAGACGCTTGCTCTTGGTGATCTATTCCTTCAAGAAGGCAGTTTTACCCTTTTCAGCTCCCAAGTCTGTGCGCATCTTCTGGTAATTGTCATTGGCCATGCCTCTCCGAGCATTCTCGTTCTGTGGAAACAAGGAAAATATTAAAACGGTGTTCGGTCTACTTGGAGCATCTAGCCGGAAAATTTTCCACCTAGACGCTCGGGGGCTACAACGAGAGTTTTTTGACTTAACAATATACTTAGCTTTCCTTTAAATCATCTAGTCGGAACTAATTCAGTTACACCTAGAGGCTTGGGGGGTACAGTATAAAGTTTTAAACTGAGATATATGCTTAGCTTTTCTTTAAGCATCTAGTCGGAACTAATTCAGTTACAACTAGAGGCTTGGGGGCTACAGTATTGAAATTTACAAACACTACGTATGCTACTCTTAAAGCATCTAGCCGGAATAATTCATTCTACCTAAATGCTTGGGGGCTACAGTGAGAAGTTTTCTACTTTAGTTACTCTTAGAACATCTAGATGCAAAGACCTATGGTTTTCCGTCTACATCCTCGGGGGCTACAGTGAGATAGTCATATGAAATGCAAAAGGCAATTAAAACTTACAAGTGCAATGATCTTGAGGTTTGTAGCGCTCTCGGCCAGCAGCTTGCCAAAGGATATGCTGTTTCCTTGCAAGATGTCTGCTTGTCGGAGGAGCTCCTCAAGACCGCACGTCGGAGATGTCGGCTCCGCACCAGGAACCAGAGCAGTGCTACCTGGCGTAAGTGTCGGGTATACTATCTTCAGGGACTCTATGGGTTTCTGGGGGGCGAGGCTGCCGCCTTCGACAGAAGTACCTGCTTCCACCACCGCCTTACCGCCACCGATGGCATCCTTAGCCGGAGCTTCAGCCATTTGGTGGGCGGCACTCTCCTGCGTCGCCTGCTCGCCGACAACAGCAACCTCGGTAGAGGCACCTGAGTCCACTTCCATGGCGGAAGGGCCAGATGCCTCCTTAGCTTGTGAGCTTGTTGGGGCAGATGAAGGCTTGACGGAGGGAGTGGTAGGGGCGATGGCGGGAGATGCGTCGCGATGCAGCATGTCCTTGATGGCTTTAGAAGCCCCCGATGTTTTGGAGGTCTTCTTGAGGCTGGTCGTGGCTTTCTTCCTGAAACGTGCAAAGTGCATAAGTACATGTGGAAGACGGATAAATAGACAATGTCGGAAGAAAAGAAGCTTACACAAGTGGGGGTTCTTTGGCAAAAGGGATCCTGATGGTTTTTCTTTTCTCCGCCTCCAGGGCGGCGGTAGTCTTTTGGAGGCTCCACCCTCTGTCTTCTTCTTCTTGCCTCCGTCGGCAGCGTCAGAGGTGGAGCTCTTCCGCTTTCGCGCTGGCGGAGCATCATCGTTGGACACGACGGTGACTTCCTTCATCTTTGGTCCATAGATTTTGGGAGCCATGTTGTCCTCATCTATGTCGCAAAGCTGTTAAGTGAAGGACCACCGTGTTAGATGAGATGGCAGTTGCTAGACGGAAGAACTGGAGTAAATGTCATACATGGGAAATAAACAGTTACCTTTGGGCACTTGCCGTCTACGAACATATCATAGGTGATGGCAAAGACACGCTTCTTGTCCTTCACCATGACGATGTCCTTAAGACGGAGCTTGACGGAGTCACTCGAGAAGTTGTCCATGGAGATGCGGAGGCTATCCCTTCTGTCGCTGGTATACTCGTGCATGAGTTTCACGCGGTGCTACAGAGGTTGGATTCGCCTGATGAACCAGCACATGGATAGATCCAAGCCGGTCAAACATGTATCTACGATCCATTAGATCCTCCTTATGGCACGAGAAGCGTCGAGGTCGGAGGGAAGGGAGGCCTGGGATCTCCATGACGAGGATTCAGCGGCGGCTCCGTCTACGAAGTCCAGGTATGTTACTTCTCGGCCAACCAGAGGGATATCTGGGATGTAGAAGTAAGTACGCTGCCAATTCTTGTAGGACTCGTGGCCGACGATGTCGGGGAACCGCCGGCCAGGACGGATCTTGAAGCTTATGGTGCCACAGTTCCTAAGTTCGTCCTTGCTAGTTCCGGCTTCGCGCTTGACGGTGAAGAAGTACACGAAGAGTCTACCTAGGCCTTATCCCTAAGTAACCCTCATAGAGCGCCGCGTAATTGCTGAGCGCTAGGATGCTGTTGGGGGAAAGGTTTTGGGGCTGGACTCTATAGTGGTTCAAGACAGAGAGGAAGAAGTTGGAGATGGGCAGGGAGACGCCGCGTACCAGTTGGGCTTTGAGGTACACCTTTTCTCCGGCTTGGGGAGAAGGTGTCACCTCGCCGGCCGGCGCCGCCCGCCAGGCGAGCCCCTCCGTCGCAGGGAGGTAGCCCTCAGCGATCAACTCCTGGATATCATGATTGGTGATGTCTGAGCCGCGCCAGTCGCCCTTGTGCGAATCAAGCTCCTCCTCCAACGGCTCCAGCACCGCTGGATTATGGTCGCCGCCGGTGGACTCAACCACCGCCAAGACGGGGATGACCAGACCCTCTGGAGGCACAACGATAGAGCTCGCCGGCTTCACCGCGGCTTCGCTCGACGCCGCCATGGAAGGGGAAGTGCTGATGCTAGCCATGGAGTGAGTATGGAGGTGACTGATGCGGATTGAGGCTAGGGTTTTTCGTGAGTTTCGCGCGGAGAGCTCGAGGAGGCACGCACTGGAGGAATAATACGATGTAGGGAGAATGAGGTAAAATTTAAAAATTCGACCATGGTTACTATTTATCATCTCTAGCGTCGAGATTCGTGCAGCTTGATCGGACGATTGCCACGTAGACAACGTGTTTGCGAACGTGCGCGGAAATTTCGCCACGTCTCCGACCGTCGCCGCCAATGGTTTGTATCGCTCGCGCGGGAAAATAGGACATGATTGCGTTCTTTGAGTATGTGAGTTACGAGGCGTCGCTGACCTAAGCCTACGTCGCCCTAGCTGACATAGGCAGATGAGCAGTCACATCAGAAGATTCCGGCATGGATGGATCCAGTCCGGCTACAGAAGAGTGCGATGGAAGATTCAGCATTTCTCCGACTTACGTGTAGAAGACGGAGAAAACCTTGCAGGGTTCTTTGGGAGGACTACAAGATATTGCTTAATGATTTGTCGACATCCATCTAGACGGAGCATTCCACGGGAAGAGGCAAGACGGCGCAAGATCTCGGAGTTCTCCGGGGGCTACTGTTGGGGATATGCTATATGGGTATCCTCATAGCATGTCTCTTATCCGGCTAACCCGGGTGGCCCACAGTTGGTAGCATGGCCCATGGCCTTCTGGGCGGCCTAGTTAGATGGATCCAGAAGGGAGGCCCATGCCGGATAAAGGAAGGCTACGGTTGGAGTCACCGACGTATCCGGAGCCTTGGAGTGCAAGATATAGAAGACTAGTAATAGACGGTGTAGGACTCTATAACCTGTCCAGCTAGGATTTTCCCTGTAACCCTAGGACCTGGCGACTATATAAGTTGGGCCTATGGGAGCCTTTAGGGCACAACTTCAGACAATCAAGTAGCGATTAGCACACACCTCGCACAGCGAGCCAATCCCTGTAACTCGGCGTATTGCCCTTATAGTGATTTATAGCAGGAGTAGGAATCCGCCACCGTTGTGGGATCTAAACCTGGGTAAGCTGTGTTACCTCGTACCCGTCAACCGTCTGCCTTCCCCCACGTCTCTAAACACACACTATGAGGACCCCTCCATGGCGTACTCGTCGGCAATACCACGACATATATCCTCAATATCCTCATGTTTGCTAACATGATTAAAGAATTCTTCAATATTTTCTTTACCAATTATAGAGCCACTACATATTGAAAGGTCTTTCAGGGTGAACTTGGGGATCAACATGGTGAGCTAGAGCAAGGTGACAACCAGAGTAGGAACTAATTTTTTTTGTGTTTTTTATAAGAGAAAGCAAAGCAAACTAAACTAATTTTTTTTGGAGTTTTTGATAAAAGGAAGCAAATAAAACCAAACAAAAGAAACTAAGCAAAACAAAAACAAAGTAAAGAGAAAGGTTGTGGATGACTCCCCTTGTGAAGACGTCCTTAGCCTCCTCGGCAACGGCGCCAGAAAACTTGTTGGCGCTTTGTTGACATGGGAGTTTCTTCTTCTTTGTTCCCCGGCAACGGCGCCAGAAAACTTGTTGATGGCGCCTGTAAGCGCTTCGTCGGGAAACCCCAAGAGCAAGGTGTGAAGAGCACAGCAGGAAGTCTTCCCTCATTAAGAAACCGAGGTTATCGAACCAGTAGGAGGAAGGAAACTTCTCAAAGGTGTTGCAAGCAACTTGGAAACCTGCACAACACAAACTCAAGACTTTGCCCCAACGAACAGTGAGGTTGTCATTCTCACTATTGTTGTAACAAAGGATTAACTGTATGGTGTGGAAGGTAATAGTGGTTTGTAGCAAGTAAACATTAACAGTGAAAGATGTATCAATGGTAAAGATTGGACCAGGGTCCATAGTTCACTAGAGGTGTTCTCCTTAGATAAACAAACATGGCATGCTGGGTAAACAAATTATAGCAGGGCAATTGACAGGACTGATCAAGGCATAAAAATGCAATACTAGACATCATGATCCTATGAGATTCGATTGGGCAATACAACAAGATACATAGACTGCCATCCAACTGCATCTATGACTAGAAGTCCACCTTTGGATTATCATCCGAACCCCCTCCAGTATTAAGTTGCAAGCAACAGACAACTGCTTTAAGCAAAGTGTGTAAGGTAAATAATCCACTTGTTCCATGAACAAGGGACCGTTGTTTTCTCCCTAGTGGCAACAACACATCTATAACCTTAGAGATTTTTTTCACTTCCCTTATATTAAATAGAGGCATGAACCCACTCTCGAACATAAATAACCCCTCTTGGAGTCACTAGCAACTACTTGTCCAAGATAGCTACTAACAACGGAGAGCATGCAAGATCACAAACAACACGTACATGATAGAATCAATAAGACAAAAACATTAATCAATCTGACATAGTAACCTCAATATCCATCGGATCCCCGTAAACACAACATGCATGATTACAAATAGATGAGATCTTGATCATGAATGGAGCTCACAACATCTAGACATGAAAGCACAAAGGAGGATATACAACCATCTAGCTACTACATGGACCCGTAGTCCAAGGTGGAACTAATCACGCTTCATACCAGAGGCTGGCATGATGAAGAAGAAGGCCTCCAGGATGATATCCCCTCCGGCAGGGTGCCGGGAAGAGCTTCAGATCCCCCTGATCTAGGGACAATGGTGGCAGCGGCTACATACGGTTTCGTGGAATCCTGATCTGGTACTTAGGGTTTAGGCATCGGGGGCCTCTTATCGGCGAAGAGGGAGGCCGAGAGGGTGCCCAAGGCGGCTGCACCCCAGGCGTAGGGTGGGCCCACCCGCGCGGCCAGGGGTTGTGGCCCCCTCGAGGCCCTCCTCCGTCTCGTCTTCTAGCTCCGTGTTCCCCATGGTAAAATATTGACTTTGGCTTTTGTCCCGTCCAATTCCGAAAATATTGATTTTCTGCCTTTCTAGAACCAAAAACAGAAGAAAAAAGGCAACTGGCACTATGGCATATTGTTAATAGGTTAGTACCAGAAAACATATAAAAACACCTCAAAGTGTAGACAAAGCAAAGCAAAGTAGATACTAAACAAGCATGGAACATCAAAAATTGTAGATACGTTTCCGACGCATCAACATGCTAATAGCAATGTTATTAGTATGAATTCTTTGAACACCAATATTGCTAATGCTATGGAAGCGTCTAAGCTTGGGGAAGCTAGTTTTTATGAAAATGATCTTTTTAGTTCCCCAGCTTTGGAAGATAGCTATTCTATTGCCTATGATGATACCAAACCTCCAATATATGATGATTACAATGATGATTATGATATTTTTAGTCCACCTACTATTGAGGAGAAAGTTAATTATGATTACAATATGCCTCCTATATTTGATGTTTCTGGTGATGAGAATAATAATGATATCTATTTTGTTTAATTTTCTCCCACTATGATTAATAAGAATGACTATGCTTATGCGAAGAGTAATAATCATTTTATGGATGTGGCTCATGATAAGAATGTTTTATGTGATAGTTATATTGTTAATTTTATTCATGATGCTACTAAAAGTTATTATGAGAGAGGGAAACATGGTTTTATGCATCTCAACAATATTAAGTTTCCCCTCTTTATGTTGAAAGTCTTGAAGTTGCACTTGTTTTGCTTTCCTATGCTTGTTGCTTTGTGCTTTCATGACTTGTTTCTTTACAAGATTCCTATTCATATTAATTGGGTTAGACTTAAATGTGTTTTGAATTTGCTTCTTGATGCTCACTTTTACTTCAATTTCATATTTCTTATGTGAGCATCTTCTCAAACTATCAAGCCTAACTTAAAGGCGTTAAAGAAAAGTACTTCTTGGGAGATAACCCAATAGTTTTCTTGAGTCTTGGAAGTTATTACTTCTGTAATAACCTCTCCTTATCCTTTTTATTTGATTTTTGTGCCAATAATAACCTCTAATGAGAGGGAAGTAAGATTTACAGAAGTGCTATCCCGAAACAGATTTTTGTGCTTCACTGTAAAAATTCGCGAAAAATCTCTGTAAGTCAGATTGAGCTGTAATTTTATGATTAAATCCCCCAGGATGTTAGATAACTTTTGTTAGTTCAACACTTTTTGATTTGAGAAACATAAGGTCTTCAAAAAAAATCAGTTTTTACCTGCTGGTCTGTTTTGACATATTTCTGCCATTATTTGCATTTGCCTCTTTATTGATTTCTTTTTAGGTTCTCTTTGGTAAATTCAACTTTTTAGGGAATTGCTATAGTAGCTTGTGTCTTTGATGAAAGTTTTGCTGTTTTAAAACTAAACCCCAAAGTTTTATTATCGTTTGAATACACTAATGTTGCTAATAAAGATTGTGTGAAGTTTTGTATGAAGGAAAATTTTCAGGTGTAAGGGAAGAATGAAGTAATGAGATCAAGAATGGACAGAATCTCAATATTGGGGATACACCCCGTGTCACCCCAAGAAATGTTCAAGAGGTACAAGCATCAAAGCTTGGGGATGCCCAAGGCATCCCCTTCTTCATCCATAAAAAGCTCAGGTCTTTCTAGACACTTCGTTTTTATTGTTTCATGCACTGTTGTGTTGTTCTTGGAGCGTCTTTGTTTTTGTTTTTAGTTTTTTTGCTTGGTTTGCTGCTTTAAGTTGTTTGATTACATCACACTTCTTTTGGACACATACACACTTTGTTTTCATTGCCTAGAGGCTAGAACACTCTAGTTCTCATTCTTATTGACTTGTGAGTGTTCTCTTTTGCTAGCACTGTGTTTAGCCTTAGTTTTCTTGTGCTTTCATCTTAGAACTTTTTAGTTATTATTTTTGGATTTGTGACACAATCTCACTGATCTTTGTTGATTATTATTCTTGTGAGTTGTTTCAAATAAGTCGATTGGTGTTGGAAAAGAGTAGAAAGTTTCATGCTTATAGTGGTACAAAAGGGAGCTTGCTTTGACTGTGGCCTAGGATTTATCATGTCATGCTAGATGTTGCTTTGACCTTATGGTTAGTGATTATTTTTGTAGCATGACTTGTTCCAAACAATTGAGATTTCTTAATGTGCCTTGAAAGAATCATGCATTGTTTTAGCATACATAAGCATATTATTGTGGTATTATCCTTTCATGCTTTATTTGGGTTGACTTGGCACATGCTTACACCATGTTAAGACTATGAACCAGTCACCTTAGCCTCTATGATCATTTAGTTTTTGACTTGTGATATCACTTTATGCTTTGATTAGTAATGTTTTGTCGCTCTGCATGATTATGGCCATTATTGCTCCCTTAGTTGGTCACTCCCAGTCTTTTGATAGCCTCCACTTGTACTGAGTAATCTCTACTCATGCATCCAACTCCCAAGAAACCAAGTTATTCCAAAGAGTCCACTATAAATTCCTATGCATGGTGTGTTACAGCATTCCAAGTATATTCTTGTTTTATCTATCTTCCAAATTAAACTTGTTATGTGAAAGTTAGTGATTAAAGCTCTCACAAACTTGATGCACACTTTATTTTTCTTGCCCCTAATAAACTTGAACCATTGTGTCATCCATGTTGTATATGCTTGCACTTATACGCTGGGAATTAGCAGAACTGTGCTGTCACGGGGAACGCTTTCAACACTGCACATGTACATTGTACCCAATTGATATCATGATCTTTTTGTTTGCGGATGTCGTCGGTGTGAAATAAAAGGGGAGCTTGTAAGTCCATGGAGTTATGTATGTGTGTTAGAGAAACGCCTGGGCCGCAAGCCTAATCCATGCCTAATCATGGTGGAAACTTGCAGCATCACCATAGTGAGCAATCTATGAAGCTTTCTTCTTATAAAAAAAGAGACATATTGAAAAGACGAAAGAGAAAAAAAAAGCACCATTTTCCCATGGTAAATAAGAAGATTGATGAGATGCTCATTGTCTGCTTGCCTTGTCATTTTGATTATGGGATAGCTCCAATATCATGTGCAAGGGGTACCCCGTTGGCGGTTCTCTATGATACACATGTACTTACTATGACAAGAACTTACCGGTGACTAAAGTTGAGTAGCATGAGGAGCGGCCCTCGTACTCAAGGGACATGAGATTGCCAACTTATACTTTGTCAAGCATATACTCCATAGTTTGTTCACTTTAACCTTAATCACTTCAAGATGCTTATGAAAGAGTAATTGCCCCTATGTGTGGTTTTGGTGATTAATGACAATCCCTATGGACTAATGTTTTCATTGAGTTTTATATGAAGGAATATTCCATAGGGCATGCTTGTAGTCTATGTGTTGGATTCAAGTATGGATGCCATGAAGATAAAGATATACCATGAGTATTGGCATCAAGATCATCGAGTTTAAGAGAAGAATATGATATGATCAAGATCTTGAGAGTGTGATCTCAATAGAAGAATTCAAGATATAGCTCTAAGACGGTGTCATGATAGCCTCATTAGTTGATCTATGATTGACTAAGATTTAGAGCATGTAATCAAATTAAGATTTTTTTATATACCTCAAGATATTGAGATAGAGCATGATAAGATACATGGTTGACCTATACAAAGAGTAAAGAGTGATTTCAAGTTGGTCAACACATGAAACATAAATAATGTACCACATGATCTTGTGGTATGGTAAGCCTTGTCAATTATGCATCATGAACTAACCCATTATATATGTGCCTTTGCGTTTTATATATGGGATAGGTATCTTTCCATGGTTATGCTTCAAAAGTGAATATCTTATATAGCGCATGAGAGGATGACATCAAGTGGTGATCCTCATCAAGGTTGAGAAGGGCAAGTTCAATATAAGCATCTCGAGAAGATCATTTGCTTGAAGCTTTCCATCCATATTGGTGATAATGGACATGTGAAGACATGTATTAATGAAGCTATCCAATAATGGTGTATGGGAGAGCAAATTAGGAGCCTTCACGAAGCAACAATGATCAAGTGATGCATTCCGGCTTGGATGGAGATTGAAGTGTTGTCGTCAAGATCAAGCGGGATGCGCAAGGCAAAGGTATGGCCTTGCTAGGTTTTCCTTTTACCGGTCTCAAGGTGGTTGTTGGGAGACCGGGTTATAGGATACATAGCCGCACTATTAAGAGGGGCTTTCGGTTGGGTAACTTGATCACATCGTCATAGGGAGATCAATCCTTTGCATACTTTGCATATTCCTATTTTTTTGCTTCTTGGTGTTTCTCCATGTGAGGTTCTTGAACTTGTTTCTAGCTCTTCAACAAGCCTAAGTTCATCGAAAATGGAATTCGTATGCATCTTCTATGGCGTTTTCGAGTTTGAAGGTTTTATTGGTTCTTCGTGTAGGGAGGCTTTTTACCTTTCTTTATTTGGTTATATCCTTATTTTGTGGACTATGATGTTTCTATGCACCATATTGTAGGGCTTGTTGTCCTCGTCAAAACAAGTCCAAGATCATCGAAATCGGAGTCCGTACGCAAAAGTTATCGCCGTTTTCGTGTGTCCTGTTTGGTTCCAGCGGAATTCCGGTGGGAATTCCGGCGGACCGAGTCTGTGGCCGGAAATTCCGGCGACCGCCGGACATTTCTGGAAAACCGCCAAAAAACTGTTATGTATGTTGTTTTGGTTTGTACCGGAACTTCCGGTTTTGGCCGGAAATTTCGGCGGCTGATCCGGCAGCGCCGGTTTCGTCGCCGGAACGTGTTCGCCCAGCGCATCTTGCTTCCAACGGTCATCCCCCTTAAAGGGGTATAAAAGGGGGGCTTCTTCCCCAAAGTTCTAAGGCTCTTGAGCATGTTTTTTTACCTCCATTGTTGACCTCTTTGAGCTTTCTTCCTCTCCCTTCCCTCCTATGATTCTTGCATCTTTTTGAGGGCTTTGGAAGAGGAGATATAGATCTACAATCCCCACCAATCAATTCCTCCTCTAAGTGAGGGAAACCCATTGGATCTAGATCTTGGAGTCATTTTTTGGTTTCCACCATTGTTCTTCCTCCCTAATTCCTCCCTAGAACTTGTTGATTTGGTGGGATTTGAGAGTGAAGGATTTGAACACCCTTGGTGTTCTTTCTTTGCGTTCTTGCATAAGTGTTGAACTCTCCATTACGATTTGTTCGAGTGAGAGACCGTGAGCTTGTTACTCTTGGAGGGTGAACTCCTAGTTAGCTTGGCGGTTGGTACCGTGGTGTCCTCTTCGTGTAAGATTGTGAAGAGACCCGGGCTTCTCCTTCATGGAGCTGGTGAAGTGGTTGTGGAGCTTGCCATCTCCGGAGTGGAGCAAAATCTAGCCATAAGGAAAGGGCCTATTCCTTCGTGGGATAGACTCGGAGAAGAAGGTGAGCATTTGTGGCGCGTGAGGAATCCTTCGTGGAACCTCACACCTCTCCAACGTGACGTAGCCCCCTTCCCAAAGGTGGTGAACACGGGAATACATCTTCGTCTCCGCATGCCTCGATTATCTCTATATCCGAGCTTACTTTCCTTGTGACATCGAGCTTGAAGTACTTATATCTTGCTTATCACTTGTGGTATATTTATCTTGTGCTATCTTTCTTAGCTTAATTTGTTGTTGGTGCACTTAGTTAAGCCTAGTGTATTTAGATTTTGTGCTTGTAAAATAAACATTAGTTTAATTCCGCATTCTATCAAGCCAAAACCGTAATAGTTTTGAAATTTCCTATTCACCCCCCCTCTAGGCAACATCTCTATCCTTTCAATTGGTATCAGAGCAAGGTCTCTCCTTGTTCAGGCTTCACCGCCTAGAGTGTAAAGATGTCGGCTAGGAGTATAGTGCATAATGACACAATTATCTTTGATGGCACAAATTATGCTTTGTGGAGAAATTGCTTGCTTTGTAATCTTAGGACCTTGTGTCCAAATATTGAGCGATTTCTAGATGTAGGTTTTTCTCCTCCGATGGATCCTCAAAATCTATCTTTAGCAGATAAGAAAAATTTACATCTCGAAGCTCAAGTATCTAATGAGATTATTTTCTCTTTGAGCCCCACAGTTAATTTGTTCTTGACGATTGTAAAGCACAAGTCGTCTCATGAGAAGTGGACCAAGCTTAAAGAAATATTTGGTGGTTCCATTTCTAATATTGTTGGTGGTTTCTCTGAGGAGATATCTTTTCCTTCACATCATGAAGAGCTCCAATTTGCTTCCACCTCCGGCCGCGATGAGTTCTCATCCTCACCCACTTCACCAACTTGTGGCAAGACACAAGGTAAATATATGGTGAGTGGTGTTGGGAATTGCAATGTTGATATTGTGCTTGCTAATGATGATCCTTCATCTCTATCCCATTGCAATGTTTCTTCTTTGGACTTAAGCACTTCTTGCAACAAAAATGTTATATCCCCTTTTGTTGCTAGTCCTTGTATATCATCTAGAAATTATTTGAGTACAAGTGTAGATGATATGCTTGATTTGCCTTGTTCCCATGAACAAAATGCTTCTATTTCCTCTAGTTGTTTATCTAACAATGTAGAGGAAATAAAACATTCTATGGAGCAAGACATGATCATAAATGAAGATTCAATAATATCCTCATCTTCATCCTCCCGTGCTCACATGTGCCTTATGGCAAGAGGATCAAAGGTATCTCCTACTTTGGATCCCAATATATCTTCTAAAGTTAATAGCAATGATAATGATGATAGTGATGATGACATTGATGAGGATACTAGTGCTCTCTTGCTTGAGTTGACTTTTTTGTGTACCTCTCTTCGTGGTAATAATAAGGCCGTTACTTGTCTCAAACACGTTATGGACACCATAACTAAACAAATGGGAACCATAGACGAGTTGGATTTCCAACTTGATGATGGGAGTCGTAGATTTAATCTCCTTAAGCAAGAGCTTGCCGAGGAGAAGCACACTAATTGTCTCCTCACACAAAAAATTAAATCTTATGAGCTTGAAAAGGAAAATTCTATTAATGATGCTTGTGCTACTAACTATACTTCTTGTGAAGAATCTACCCTACAGGAGAATGTTGAGCTAAGGGCTCAACTTGAGTTGCTAACTAGCAAGTATAGGAAATTGGAAGAAAGTCATGAAAAAGCTCTCGGGCTCTCATAATGATCTTCTAATCTCCCATGATGGGCTAATGTTAGCTCGTGAGGCAAGTATTACCAATGTAACATCTTGTGAGCCTCTCTTGGACATTAGCACAACTTCTACTCAAAATGCTATTTTGACATGTGCTAGTCCTAGTAATCCATCTAGCCATACTATTGATAAACCTTGTGTTGGATTACTTGCTTTGCCTTGTTGCTCTAACAATGAAGCTTCTACTTCCTATAGTACTTGTATTTCTACTAACCATGTAGAGGAAATCAAAGAGCTCAAGGCCCAAGTCACTTCCTTGAGGAATGACTTGGAAAAGAGTCATGAAGGGAAATCCACACTCGATAATATTTTGAGTGTGCAAAAATCCCCTAATGATAAAAGTGGACTTGGATTCAACTCCAATAACAAGAACAAGTCCAAGAGAAACAATAAGAAGGGCCAAAACCAATTCAAGAATTCGGCCAAGATTATTTGCTTCAAGTGCAAGGTTGAAGGACATCATGTAAGATCTTGTCCATTAAAGAAAAAGCACTTGAGTGATAAGAAACAAGGGAAGCGGCCACAAGTACAAGGTCAAGCCCAAGTTGAAGTTAGGCCACTTCCAAAGAAGAATCAAGATAATGCTCCCCAATCAAAGAAATCAAGGAAGAAGAGAAAGGGGAGAACTTGTTGCTACATATGTCGTGTGAAGGGGCACTTTGCCTCTTCATGTTCAAACGGTACCTTATATAACCCTATCATTATTGATGATGATTATTCTCTTAGGAAGGATAAGGATGGCAATGTGTTTGCCAAGTTTGTTGGAACTCAAAGTGGTGTCAAGAAGAGAACCATTTGGGTTGCCAAGCCTATTGTGACTAACCTCTTAGGACCCAACTTGGTTGGGGACCAACAAGCTCAAACTTGATAAATAGGTGTTTATGGAGGGCATTGGAGACTTGTCTAACTCATGAAGAATTAAGGGATCTTCATATATTATATTTTATCAAGCCAAGTCATAAGGATTATCATTTCCCTATCTTATATCCAATGTGCCTCTTCGCGGTAACTTGTACTTAACTCATCTATTTTGTGAGTTACTTGCCCCCTTTACATGTTTTTGTTTTGTACCAAGTATGTGTTTGTATTTGGTGTGCCTCATGCTTGATTATTTTGTGTATTCAAGTATGTATAGGTGTTTGGCACATCATTTACTCGTGTGTTTTGCTTGGAGCCTCTAATGCATCTTGATGATATCTTATTTGGCTCTTTTCGAGTGGTTAATGGAACATACCATTTTGGGGGAGTGAAATGCCTCGCATCTCTCAAACCTTAAAATGTGTGAACATGAGTACTACCACTTAGTATTGATATTGCAAGCTTATCTAGTCACTATGTGGTGTGTCATACTCATGAGAAATTCAAATTCTAAATGTCCATTAATTCTCTCTAGTTAAGGTTGCTTTGCCTCTTATTAAGAAAAAATGAATATCACATTATGGGGAGTAATATGCTACTTTTGCATATCACAATCCTAGGAAATGTGAACACATGAGGTAGTGCCACTTAGAGTTGATATTGTTGATTATCTTGTTTCTAGGTGGCATGTTGGCTCAAACAAGGTCCTATTTTTGTTAGAAGCTTTTATTGCTCGTCTTTTTTGGTCTTTGTTTGAGCAATAAATTCTTAATGCGGTCTTCCTTAAATACATATCTCTATATCTTTTTGGGAGACCATTTGCTTCAAGTTATTCTAATCATTGCTTTGCATGATTGTGTGACTAGATTGAAGCTATCAAGAATCTCTATCTTTGCATAGTGTTTAATCTTTTTATTCCTATCCTATGTTTTTTGTGAAGATTTATCTTTAATATCCATGCAATATACCATCGGAAATCAATTCCAATACACTCATTGTCTTCGACAATTGATATACTTATGTGTGGTAGCATTTATGGATCATCTTCACCTTGGATTTCACCTCGTATTGCCTTATTTTCTTTTCAAAAAATTGTTGTGGCTCCCATTGTCTTCCTTGGTTTTTTAACATCTCTTTGATGATGTTTTTGATTATTATAAAATGTGTTTTAGTGGAAGACAAACCTTTTTTTTCTCGAAACCTTGCGCCATTGTGAAGAGTGTTAAGGGTTTGGTTTATTTGTTGAAACCTTGCTCTTTTGGGAGTTTGTTATCTCATTCTTTCTTCTCTATTTTATTTGCTTGAATGAGATAAATCGTTGAGTATTTTTTTTCATCTTTTTGCTCAATAGTTTTTGCTTAGTTCATTGGTTGAACTTCGTTGAACAAATCTTGTGTTGATTTGATTCTTTGATATAGTTTGGGAAACAAATGTGTTTTGTCACACCTTGTATGCCTTCTTGAATATTTTGGTGTTTTTCCAAATTATATCTTCTTTGGATATTGAAAGTCTCCACGTGTTTGCTTTCTTTGATCTAATATATAGGGTATACTCCATCAAATCCTTAAACGGCTAAGATGTGCATGTAATTCAAATTTCATCTCTAAATATGTACATGTTTTTATGGAGTGTGTCCTATGTGTTGTGGTTAGTCTAACCACTTTGGACCCAATAAGTTTGGGGAACAAGATGTACTTGAATGTTGTTTTAGGTACATTGGAGAAGCAGTGGATGCTTGTCTCGTCTATAAGGAAAGTGTTGTCACCACATGATAATTGGAGCCAAGCTAGGATGATCAAAAAATTCTTATCTACTACATCATACCATTGCTATCTCGGTAACAAGTATCTTATTCATGCATACTATTATTTCATCCAATCTCTTGTAGGTTGCATCTTGTCATGAATTTATCCGTTTGTAAATGTTGCGGTTCTTGCAAGGATCTTTGAAAGACTTCTTTATCCTTATTACTTATGTGAGTAATTTGAGATGATGCATATAATGGGGAGTATATAAAATCATGTTCATGATTCACCAATTCCAAATATGCCTTCTCGCAATTTATTGCATATCAATTCCTCAAGGTACTCTCATGTGAAATATTGTTGAAATTGCTTTGAATCCTTCCTTTTGCTACTTGTTGCCTTTCTCAAAGTATCCCAACTAACATTTGTTCCCTTAGTGTTAGTTGTGATGTTTTTGAGGTTTTCATTTTTTCTTTGGTGAAGTTCATTGATATACCATAAGAGAAAATAGAGCCATGGTCTATATATGCACTTAAGCTTGTCTTGACAAGTGTATTTATTTATATCTACTCCTTCTATCTTGGTTATGTTCTAAATAATATAGAGGGAGTGAGGATTCCATGTTTGTGCATATTGTATTCAAATACAATAATTAAAATTTATGCACGAACCTTGGGGAGCTTCCTTATTTCATTTAGAGCACTATTTGTCCATTTGATTTTTTGGATCAGCTTGCTTCATCCGTTGAAGTTTCTTCACCGTTTTATCCTTGTAGCAATCTTTGATCCTCAATATAGCTTGATTTCCTCCAAATATTCATCATTGGATACGTGCATTTGATTTCACTCAAATTATGAGAAATGCACACCTTGGGGATGAACTCATACTATATTGGCCTTCTAACTTTGTCATCCATTTTGGCACTTGTTGTCAATGGGGGAGAAGTTTAGAGGGTTTAAGGAAAATGGTTTTATACTTAAGATTGGTTTGTTCTTAAGTGTTTGCCTTTCATGCATTTCATCTTTATTATGTTTTGCATGGTTGTATATATAGTGTAAAGTCTCCCAAAGTTTATTCTTGACAATGTATGCAATGAAATTCAAGTTCATCACACATGAATATATTGTGGGGGAGTTTGCTCTATATATGTTGGTTCTACTCACATCTCTTACATTAGTTGTAGTTTGTGTAAGTAGAATCAGTTTTGATATGTGATAGTAGCTTTGTGTTACTTGACCATATCAAATGCAACCTCTTGTACACAAATTATTCTCGGATAAGCTGCGTACATGTTTCTAATATTTATTATATAAACCCTCTTGTTGTGATTGTCATCAATTACCAAAATGGGGGAGATTGAAAGAGTAATTGCCCCTATGTGTGGTTTTGGTGATTAATGACAATCCCTATGGACTAATGTTTTCATTGAGTTTTATATGAAGGAATATTCCATAGGTCATGCTTGTAGTCTAAGTGTTGGATTCAAGTATGGATGCCATGAAGATAAAGATATACCTTGAGTATTGGCATCAATATCATCGAGTTGAAGAGAAGAATATGATATGATCAAGATCTTGAGAGTGTGATCTCAATAGAAGAATTCAAGATATAGCTCTAAGACGGTGTCATAATAGCCTCATTAGTTGATCTATGATTGACTAAGATTTAGAGCATGTAATCAAATTAAGAGTTTTTTATATACCTCAAGATATTGAGATGGAGCATGATAAGATACATGGTTGACTTATACAAAGAGTAAAGAGTGATTTCAAGTTGGTCAACACATGAAGCATAAAAAATGTACCACATGATCTTGTGGTATGGTAAGCCTTGTCAATTATGCATCATGAACTAACCCATTATATATGTGCCTTTGCGTTTTCTATATGGGATAGGTATCTTTCCATGGTTATGCTTCAAAAGTGAAGATCTTATATAGCCCATGAGAGTATGACATCAAGTGGTGATCGTCATCAAGATTGATAAGGGCAAGTTCAAGATAAGAATCTCGAGAAGATCATTTGCTTGAAGCTTACCATCCATATTGGTGATAATGGACATGTGAAGACATGTATTAATGAAGCTATCCAATAATGGTGTATGGGAGAGCAAATTAGGAGCCTTCACGAAGCAACAATGATCAAGTGATGCATTCCGGCTTGGATGGAGATTGAAGTGTTTTCATCAAGATCAAGCGGGATGCGCAAGGCAAAGGTATGGCCTTGCTAGGTTTTCCTTTTACCGGTCTTAAGGTGGTTGTTGGGAGACCGGGTTATAGGATACATAGCCGCACTATTAAAAGGGGCTTTCGGTTGGGTAACTTGATCACATCGTCATAGGGAGCTCAATCCTTTGCATACTTTGCATCTTCCTATTTTGTTTCTTCTTGGTGTTTCTCCATGTGAGGTTCTTGAGCTTGTTTCTAGCTCTTCAACAAGCCCAAGTTCATCGAAAATGGAATTCGTATGCATCTTCTATGGCGTTTTTGAGTTTGAAGGTTTTATCGGTTCTTCATGTAGGGAGGCTTTTTACCTTTCTTTATTTGGTTATATCCTTATTTGCTGGACTATGATGTTTATCTGCACCATCTTGTAGGGCTTATTGTCCTCGTCAAAACAAGCCCAAGATCATCAAAATCGGAGTCCGGACACAAAAGTTATCGCCGTTTTCGTGTGTCCTGTTTGATTCCAGCGGAATTCCGGCGGGAATTCCGGAGGACCGAGTCTGTGGCCGAAAATTCCGGCGACCGCCGGAAATTTCCGGCAAACCGCCGAAAAACTGTTCTGTATGTTGTTTCGGTTTGTACCGGAACTTTCGGTTTTGACCAGAAATTCCGGCGGCTGATCCGACGGCGCCGGTTTCATCGCCGGAACGTGTTCGCCCAGCGCATCTTGCTTCCAACGGTCATCCCCCTTGAAGGGGTATAAAAGGGGGCTTCTTCCCCAAAGTTCTAAGGCTCTTGAGCATGTTTTTTACCTCCATTGTTGACCTCTTTGAGATTTCTTCCTCTTCCTTCCCTCCTATGATTCTTGCATCTTTTTGAGGGCTTTGGAAGAGGAGATCTAGATCTATAATCCCCACCAATCAATTCCTCCTCTAAGTGAGCGGAACCCATTGGATCTAGATCTTAAAGTCATTTGTTGGTTTCCACCATTGTTCTTCCTCTCTAATTCCTCCCTAGAACTTTTTGCTTTGGTGGGATTTGAGAGTGAAGGATCTGAGCACCCTTGGTGTTCTTACTTTGTGTTCTTGCATAAGTGTTGAGCTCTCCATTACGATTTGTTCGAGTGAGAGACCGTGGGCTTGTTACTCTTGGAGGGTGACCTCCTTGTTAGCTTGGCAGTTGGTACCACGGTGTCCTCTTCGTGTAAGATTGTGAAGAGACCCGGGCTTCTCCTTCTTGGAGCTTGTGAAGTGGTTGTGGAGCTTGCCATCTCCGGAGTGGAGGAAAAGCTAGCCATAAGGAAAGGGCCTATTCCTTCGTGGGATAGACTCGGAGAAGAAGGTGAGCCTTTGTGGTGCGTGAGGAATCCTTCGTGGAACCTCACACCTCTCCAACGTGACGTAGCCCCCTTCCCAAAGGTGGTGAACACGGGAATACATCTTCGTCGCCGCGTGCCTCGGTTATCTCTATATCCGAGCTTACTTTCCTTGTGATAGCCATCGAGCTTGAAGTACTTATATCTTGCTTATCACTTGTGGTATATTTATCTTGTGCTATCTTGCTTAGCTTAATTTGTTGTTGGTGCACTTAGTTGAGCCTAGTGTATTTAGGTTTTGTTCTTGTAAAATAAACATTAGTTTAATTCCGCATTCTATCAAGCCAAAACCGTAATAGTTTTGAAATTTCCTATTCATCCCCCTCTAGGAGACATCTCTATCCTTTCAGCTTATGATAGGGGCAATGAGAGCTGAAAGCTAACAAGTACCATAATTTTTGGAAGCTCTTTATGAAACTTGAAATCTCTACTTCCCTTTGTTAAGGGCCTTTCTTCCTACTTTTATATTGAGTTTCCACCTTCTATCCTTAGGCACCAATTAAGAGAGTATAGTTACCATTCTTAGTTCTATGTGCATTATCCCAAAACTTATTGATTGATTCATACAATTTGATATTGCTTGTTCTTGAACTATTTGTATCTAGTCAACCTTATGAACTTTGAAGGTGTCCTATGCATTTATTGCTACTATATAAGGGATAAGATGAATGCCACTATGTTATGTTTTCTATATGTGAAACAAACAAACGTATTTCAATGCATTGTTATACATGAATCTTTGTTTGTATCCTTTCATGTTGCATGCATAGTTACTTTGTCTTATTGTTAGAACTTCTTCTTTCATGCTCGTGTTTAGAGTTCTTTGATCCCAGCTTTCAATGCTTTCAAATTCGTTGATCTTGATTGTGATGGTGCATGTCACCTCAAAAATTATTCTTTTTATCACTTATCTACTCGAGGACGAGCAGGAGTTAAGCTTGGGGATGCTTGATACGTCGTAAACGTATCTATAATTTTTGATGCTCCATGCTTGTTTTATATCATGTGTCTTATGTTTTGTCTACACTTTGAGGTATTTTTATACACTTTCTGGAACTAACCTATTGACAAGATGTCACAGTGCTAGTTGCCTGTTTTCTGCTGTTTTTGGTTTCATAAAAGCTAGAAAATAAATATTTTCAGAATTGGACGGGACAAAAGCCAAAGTCATTATTTTACCCGACACGACACGGAACCACGAAGCAGAGATGGAGAAGGACACCAGGGTGGACACACCCTAGGGTGGCGCGGGCCAGCCCTGGTGGCGCCGCCAGGGGGTGTGGGCCCCTGGCCCTCCACTGACCTTGCCTCTTCGCCTATAAGAAGCCTCCCGACTCAGAAACCCTAAATCATCTGGGAGAAAGCCACAAAAACCTCCGTAGCATCGCCGCCACCGAAGGGGAGATTCGGGGGACAGAAGTCTCTGTTCCGGCACCCTGCCGGGACGGGAAAGTGCCTCTGGAGCCATCTCCTTCGATCTCCACCACCATCTTCATCGATCTCCATCGCCATCTTCATCATCGTTGTTGATTCCCATGATGAGGAGGGAGTAGTTCTTCCTCGAGGCTAAGGGCTCTACCAGTAGCTATGTGTTCATCACTCTCTATGCATGATCATATTGTGATCATGAACTTTGTAATCAAGTAGATCTACTATGTTACTCAAGTGCTTTAATAGATCTCTGGCTCTCCCTACGTGTGTGAAAGTGACAACGTGCATACTGTGGTGGCACTTAGGCTAGAATCTACATAAATACTAAAGTGCTTTAATAGATCTCTGGCTCTCCCCACATGTGTGAAAGTGACAGCGTGCATATCGTGGTGGCACTTAGTCTAGAATCTACATAAATACTCAAGTGCTTCAATAGATCTCTGCTCACCCCGCGTGTGTGAAAGTGACAGCGTGCACGCCATGATGGTAATTAGGCTAGAGTTCATAAATATTTATCATGAGTATATTTGGAGTTGGATGTCTTTATGAAATTGTGGTGTTTGTTGGAACCATCTAGCGCTCAAGGTGACAGTGTGGGGTTATCTAGATGGAGAAGGCGGACTTTGAGGTGTGTTGTTATAGCCCTACCATGGATTAGAGTGTCCAACTGGAGAGTAGATCAGAGTAGTATCATGAAGAGAATATATTTATTGAGAGTGTTCACTAGTGAAAGTATGATCCCTAGGCCTTGTTTCTAAAAATTGAAACACCGTTTGCATCTAGATCTGTTACATGTTTGTTTGCTTCCATCTTTTTGCCTTTAGTCTTTTCCTCCCCGTCAGAAGCTCTTTTCTGGCACCGTTACTACTTACAATCATCCATACCACTTGTATTTCACTATCTCTTCGCAGGACTAGTACACCTATACACCTGACAAGTGTATTGGGTGTGTTGGGGACATAAGAGACTTCTTGTATATTGATTGTAGGGTTGCTTGAGAGAGATACCTTTGACCACTTCCTTGGGTAATCCATTTAAGGGAAACTTGCTGCTGTTCTACAAACCTCTACACTTAGAGGCCCAACAACTATCTATAAGAATAAAAGTGCGTAGACATCAACTATCAAGTGTGATCGTATGCATGCTCTATCTCTTTTGTGTATTTCATGTGAAACTTGTCCTAATTTGCACTATGATTTGGTACTATGGCATGTGAACTCAGTTGTTTGCTAATTTATGGTAATTTAGTTGCTAGTATAGTATATATATAATTTTATTATTTTCATCCATATGTTGTCAATTGGTCCAAATTATGGCAAAAAATGGTTAAAATGGATCGAGCAACTAGCGACAACCCATCAAAATATGGCCTACACCGGCCAGAGCGGGCCAATCCAAGCGGACCGTTTTAAACACCTTCCGTGCCTGAAACAGATCGGCCTGCTGAAGATGCTTAAGGTGTGCTATGTTACACGTAGCGACTGCGGAAATGCTAAATGTCGCTCGCTGCTGCGCGGGTGACTCGTGCCACGAAGGGCTCCCCTGTTGGGCATGTTTAAAAAGGTTTAGGTTTTCAAATTTTGGTTCATGATTTTTTAATTTGGTTTATGATTTTTAAAATTTGGTTCATGATTTCAGAAAATGTTCACGATTCTTGAAATTTGGTTCATGATTTTCGAAATTTAGTTCACGATTTTTAAAAATTTGTTCATGAGTTTTGAATTTTTTTAATATTTTTTCGAAAATTGGTTCATTATGTTTCAAAAAAGTGTTCAAGTTTTTTAAAAAAATATTGTTCATGAATTTCGAAAATTGGTTTAGGATTATTTGTTCAAAGTCTTCAAGAATATATTACTCCTACGTACGTGCTAGCCAACAAACGATCGAACTGATCTCCTATACACCAAAAAATGTCACATATATTAGCTTGACTAACCAAAAACATTTAATATTTCAAAACGGGCGAGTACATTCTGTATCCAAAGCAACAGCAACCGGACCCTACCGTGGGCCGGTCCATATCGACTCTGCCTCAGGCGGCCTGAGTAGAGGGCGTCGCGTCGAGCGGCCGATATCACCTCGCGGCTGCCATAACAGCCCGGGAAACCAAAAGAACGACGCGCTGCCCGCAAAACGAAGTATGGTAACTGTCTCCCGCTCGATCTGATTCATGGAATTGAGACGCGAAACTCCTAATTTGTCGAGAGGGTCGCGCGGCGCTCCGGGCGGCGGCAACCCTAGCTACCCAGGCCGCCCGGTTCGGATTCGAATCACGCGCGATCTTCCCTTTCCATATATACCACCACTCCACGCCTATTAATTCGCCTTCTCCGCCGCTGCAAATTGAGTCCCGGATCTCTCGATTAGGGTTTATCAATGGCTGGGACTGGAGAGCAGATTCCAAAGGGAATGACTACAGTCGGCACTGCGTGGCCAGGGAGGGCAGCACAGGATGGTTCCATCGGGGATAAGTTCTTGCTGGACCTGAATCGACTTCCTCCCGTTGATGGCGGTGAGGAAAGCTGGAACGAGGCCCCGATCGCCGCCGGCACAGGGGCCTCGCCAGTCGCCCTGGACTTGGATCGAACTCCCGTCGCTGCAGGTGCCTGCCTCGCTTGTGGCGAGGGCAGCCAGCAGAACGAGGCTCCGATCGCTGCCGGCACACGGGCCTCGCCAGTCGTCCTGGACTTGGATCGATCTCCGGTCGCTGGGGATGGGGGCAGCCAGGACTTGCCTCCGATCGCCGCGGGCACAGAGGCCTCGCCCATCGACGTCGAAGTTCTACCCGACGAGGTGTGTTTGCTCTCCGTCCCCTTGGGTGAATCGCCACGATTTTACATCGACATAAAGTTTCTTTTAATAACAGGAGATGAGGAACAGGACGGGAGCAATGAGGAGACGCCGTGTGGATTTCGTGGATCTGGAGGTCGGTACGGGTCAGCAAGGTGAGTTTGTTAATAATACTGCAAGTGCAAATCATGGGTTATTAGTTACTGCAGAATTTTGAGTACTTTGTTTAATTACTGCCTTTTATGTTCATGATCCAGTTTGTGCGTATTTGTTCATTGGATACATGCGAAATTGGAATATCAGATTTTTATTGTACATAGTGTGTTGTACTCTTCTTCCAATATATACATGCATGTTTGTAGATGATTGTTGCAAGATCCACCGGATCTATATACCAGTCTACATAAAAATATTCATGTTGGTGGAATCTGATTCCATGTTGTCGCTTGTTCTTGTTCAGGTACGTACGATCCACTGAATCTATAGGCTCATCTGAACTGATCGGACCTGGACATGCCTGAACCCTGAGGACTATACATTAGCCGATCTGATTCGCCCAAACAGATGACGCGATCTGATCGACGCAATTCCACTCGCAGCTCATGTTCATTGCCAACTTCACAAGCATCTCGCTCTCGCACCAGTAGGATTCGGTGTTTCTTTTGCTGGCGTTTGTTCCTTTACCTTTACTAACACAAATGCCCGTGCGTTGCAACGGAAGAAAAAAATATGTGTTGCTATTAGACACGTCATCACTTATTTCTTTTCCTGCCGCCGCTTCAGCTAGGCTACCCAGTACACACGCCAACAAATCCAGGCGCCACCATTGCCTCCTCACACAACTTCCCTATAACAAAATTTTACTATTCAAAAATGTCTAATTTCTCCTAGCAATGTTTCATTATTTTTTAAAAAAATTAAGGCATAATCGGAGTTCGATCCCTATCAGGGATGAATTTTTGGATTTCGCATGCCGTCCCCGCTTCTACTATTTAAAACAAATATCTAATTCCTCTTAGCAATGTTTCATTATTTTTTTAAAAAGATAAGGCATGAGTAGGCACGTTGCTCTAGTTTTAGAATTTCAACATCGCGTATATATCAAGCTGTTGGCTTCGCATGAGTAGGCACGTTGCTCTAGTTTTAGAATTTCAACATCGCGTATATATCAAGCTGTTGGCTTCGGTATTCGTCGGTGTATGACACGCTGTAGTTTCTCTAGCTAGATATGGTGACAAACGTTAGTGCAACCCGGTCAAAGCACATATACATTTAATTCCCTTCCGAAGGATACGCTTTTCAAACTGAAACGATGGCGGCTCTTGCAAGTTGATCTTGATTCCCGAGGCTGCTGATATTCCAAGACTTAAGAACGTATATAAACTGGTGTTAGGCAGTCTAATTGAGCGAGGTGGGACTAATTCAGCACAAATTTCTTTGGGGCCTCTCCTTTTCTTATCTATAATATAATACTGCTTATTTTGTTGAAGCCCACTCGAAGTCCATAAGAGAAACTCCCGTAGGAAGCATACTTACCTGTCTCACTGGCCAAATTTTGATTGATTTGAAATCTGGCTCACGGCCCAACAGCAACAGGGACGGACGGACAGCCCAACAGAAATAAAAAATCCGAACTACACGATTAATTAAACCAAAAAATCAACCAAACCGTGCAGTTTAACAAACTCATCGGTGGTAAATGGCATAGTATATCCGAACTGGCAGGGGCAAAGTTGTCTAAAAAAGTGTTGGACCGGGAGAAACACTTCGTGCTTTAGATTCTTCCTTGATCGACTTTTTTCTTCCAGCACCGTCATCCAGGCACTGGAAGAAGCACTGGCATAATAGCAGCACATGACAATATACCTCTTTTTACCTAAAGAAGGATCATCGAGTCCCTTTGAAAAAGGATCATCAAAGTCCACCTCAATCAGGAAAGCTGTCCCATGTCCGGACCAGATGCCCAACTCAACTGGGTCTCGCCTGGACCTGTCTGGATTTGGACACCCATGTGTAGAATGATACCAGATCATGATCAAAGCTGATTCGTCACCTATCTCCACCCTGCTCATCATGAGCGCATGAGCTTCAACAGTGAATCCCTGAAGGTTGCGCGCAGTGCCATGGAAATCATGAGAAATCATGGCGCCTCAAGAACCTTCCATGGTCTGGTCATCAGGCCCCTGGAAGAGTCATGTCTGCCTGGCCCGTTCCTGCCGGCTGACGAACTGCTCCTCTCACCAGTCGTCACCGGATGGTTCAGAGTTGTGCGTGAGATTTTGTCGGACTTTAGTGCTTCAGTCACTTTTTAGGGTACTCACCTCGCGCTTCTGGGTTTTAGCTAAAATCAAACATTTTAAGAGTGGATCTCCAGGCACGTCTCCCAAACCGTCACACAAAGGTTTTGGGGCACGCCGGACAGGGGTAGGCCCCCCGGCGTGTGTCCCAAAGACCGTATTCGTACTGTGTGACCCAATAGCTTGTGGCATCCCAGATACATAGGGATGTTGCGGGCGCGCCAGACAAGACGCTTTGGCCCAGAGACAAGGCGCGAGCCGGCCATATCATCCACGGAACGGTTGATACATGACCATAACCCGCTGCCCCCCCCCCCCCCCCCCTGAAAATCAAGCCTGACACAAGAGAAGTAGGAGGAAGTCAAGGTTCGCCGCTGGTTCGCGGCTGCGGAATGCAAGGAGCAGCGAGAGAGAGCAGAGATGAAGAAAACGACGTTCAGGAACGCGGTGCACATTGCCGCAGTTACCGCAACCGCCCCCGGGCCGCTTATAGGGAGCGCTTTCCCGCACTTTTTCTGCGAGAGCCCGGCCATGAACACGTCGCATTCAATGAAACGTATGGGGAGCGCATCACCGCACTACGCCGACACCGACCCGCTTGGAGGATTCGATCCCAATAACCCTGGCCTGTTTTCCCCGTCGTTCAATGATCGTAGGCAACAAGTCCCTAACGTCAACCTCAACTGTGCCTACGCTTCGAAGAAGCCCGCTCGTCTATGACAACGGCGCCAACAACGTGTTCGATAGAATAGCAGGGAGTGGGGAGCATGATGGCACACGACAAATTGTCCGTGAAGAATAAGAAGAAGAAGAATAAGAAGAAGAAGAAGAAGAATAAGAAGAAGAAGAAGAATAAGAATAAGAAGACTAAGAAGAATAAGAATAATAAGAAGAATAAGAAGAAGAAGAGAAAGAAGAGGAACAAGAATAAGAAGAATAAGAAGAGGAATAGGAGGAAGAAGAAGAAGAAGAAGAAGAAGAAGAAGAAGAATAAGCAGAATAAGCAGAGCAGAATAAGAATAATAATAATAAGAAGAAGAAGAAGAAGAAGAAGAAGAATAAGCAGAGCAGAAGAAGAAGAAGAAGAAGAAGAAGAAGAAGAAGAAGAAGAAGATGATGATGATGATGATGATGATGATGGCACATAGCAGACTAGCATGGATAACGAGGAGCAGGAGGAGGAAGAAGAGGATAAACCGCGGGTAAGCACGCGCATGTTGAGGTAAAAGTCGCTAGAGGACCAATGTTTGTGTGATTCTTGGAAGCTGGTGAGCATAGATCCGATCACATATGTCAATCAAACCAGCGACACCTATTGGGGTAGTAGGATAAAATAAGAGTTCGATGAGCGCAAATTTCTCAACAAGGGGTACACCATCATGAAAATGAAGATGAGCCAAAAGTCCATGTCAACACGCTGGGGTATAATACAAGCGCCGCTGAACTTATTTCAATGCTACTATGCAAAAGTCAAAGTTCGCCCGGAAAGTGGCATCTTTGTTTTGCATCGTCCTTGTTTTGCATTGTCGTGCTGATCGTCATTGTTTGTCTTAGTTGGGCAAGACACTAAATATGTACAAGTTCAAAAACGAGGGTAAACAGTTCTCCCTTATGCATTACTACATCAAGCTCAAAGGATGCGAGAAATGGAGGCAAATGCTCCTCCATTTGACTAAGGGAGCCGACGACGTCACTGATATGGATGCGGCGCCCACCTTGACAGGGCGTCCAATCAGCAACAAAAGGCCAAGAAGCCGCGGCTCATGCTGTATCATCCGACAATCTCGTCAAACTTGCTCATCCAGTGGAAAAGAGCGATGAAAGGTGAAAGTCCTTGTTATCCAAGCAAGACGAGAAGATCGTGATCACGAAGGATAGGATTGAGACCGAGAACGAGAGTCACCATGAAGAAAAGATAGGAGGACTTCCTCATATTTACCGCCGCCCTGTCCAGGATGGATTCCTAGGTGCTAGCGGCACATGTACTACCACGACATGATCGTGAAAGAAATTGTCAATGTGCTCCTCCACCTCCCAACACACTATAGCCAGCCAATCGCCACTCAATTCGGGTCGTACCGTTGGCTTATCGATGCCACGCCGCACCGTTGATTCCTCGCTGGAGCGCCCCGCGTCGTGCCACAGCAAGCGTCGACGCGAGGCCCGCGAGCAGGAGTGGCGGACCTGCGTGAGGCCGTTAGCCAGAGCCACGCAAACTTCTACAGTTTCGTCATCGTCGACTATGACGATGACTCCAACTACGACTCTAACTAGATCACGGGCGAATCCCTCACCGTAGTGCCACTATAAGTATCCCCCGGAGCGCCGCCTTGTACTAGATCTAGGGTATGCAAAAATACCAAATATATTCGGCATATGATTTTGATTTGTATATATGACAAACTTGATACCCTGTGTACATGTGATGAACTATGTGTGGTATGTGGCGTCAACATATGTTTTTAAAATTTGTGGTTTTGTTTGTCTTTTTTATCTGTCCGGCAATGTAAAACTCGTTTGC
This sequence comes from Avena sativa, assembly GCA_916181665.1. Taxonomy (NCBI): domain Eukaryota; kingdom Viridiplantae; phylum Streptophyta; class Magnoliopsida; order Poales; family Poaceae; genus Avena; species Avena sativa. Next base: position 140,348,239 of record OV702285.1, on the reverse strand, counting down.
AGTTCCTGCATATTATGAGTATTACGGGTCGGGAATATACGAGGTATGCTAGAAGTGCTCTAACAATAAAGACGGGGTGATCGTACACGAGTGTACGGATCTGCTCAGTTTAAACTCGACCTAGTGTAATAGGATCCGCGCGGCAACAAACATCCCGTGAAGTTTTACTTTGCGTCTGAAACAAAGCGCGTCATCTCTGGATCTTCTCTGACCCGCTGTCTGTAGACTGCAGGTCACCCTTCTTGCCATTGATGACGAGCCAGCAAATTGCGCGTTGTCAGCGCAGCAGCACTCACGAACCTCTCGTTTTTTCTCTCTCTGGGTATCCAATATACTCCTACATAATCACGTGACACGACCCTACTCGCTCGCTCCGATCCAGAGCCGATCGACGATCCGCGGGTGCATGCACCACCGCACCGCAGCGCGGCCTCCCCAAGAACAGTGCACGCCGACGGGCGCCGCGCGCGCACGTGAGGAGTCTTGATCGAAACCACGTCACGGCGCGCACGGGCTGGGTCGATCCGATCCAGCTCGCGTTCATCGTGCCACCGTCGCACTGCATTGAGTTCCTTTGCCAGCCTCTCGGCTCGATTCGATTGTCAACAGTTTCATCGTGTTACACTGTTACTACTACTCCATCAGTTCCACGATAGATGTCTTAGGTTTTCCAAAATTTGGATGAATCTGTATACTAAATACTGTCTAGATTTATCTAAATTTTAAAAAATTCGAGACATCTATTTTGGGACGGAGGGAGTATATGCCACGGCCCATGGGAATGCGCACGCATTGTTGTCTACATAGATCTAGAAGGGACTTGCGCGCTTTGCTGCGCCGATTTTTTATGTTTACGTCTTTTTTATTGCTATTTAATCATAAATCCTACAATAAAATAAATTTATTGTGTTACATGCGGTATCATAACCTTTGTTTTTCTTTCTTCATTAGATTTACCTCATATAAAATTCATAAACAATATTAACACGTAAGCTCTTCATATCACAAAAAAATGTGCAAAATATTAAACATCTTAACAATTTCTTATCTGCATATGAACATATAGATTTCCATACATTGGTTGCCTAAGGTATAATGGCAAGTCCATATCATGTTAATCCGTGAAAGGAGGGGGCATCATACAAAAAACAACAAATAGGGTGAAGAGAAATGCGCTTATATGAACCTACATATAGAACTTATATGCTACTTATGATGATGTTAACAACCAGGTAAATCTCCCTCGACATTCTTCTAGAATAAAATCCATTTTTCCCTAAATGGTTGTTGAAAAAATAAAGACTGCACCTACCATGTTGTGTGGCAGAGATACATCGATTTTTAAGTTAAGCTAGCTTGTGAAGGCTCCATGATAATAGTGAATACATAGCCCTTGAATTTCTTTAATAACAAACAAACTCGGTGTACCATCTACCATTGACCAAATTGATTGTCAAAGAAACTACTTACTTAAGAGTGTGGCCACTAACTTCCTAGAAGATGGATTCTCTAGTCATAAAGTGCATCCATGGTTGCATGAATGATAGAAAAACATCAGTTACAAATACTTATAGTATAACTTTGTGCATAAATTAAGGCTCTCACACAAGATGACTATAGTCTACAGGTGGATTGACATTGTTTTTGTGCCAATAAAATATAAAAATGTAATTGAAACTATGTGTACTCTGATAACATAAGGATGCAAGAATTAAGCCGAGGCTTTGGTCTCAGTTACAACACATAACAACAGTTAAAACTTTGCAGGATTACTTGGTCATGAACCAAGAAAATTCTTGAGGGAAGAACAATCAGTTAGAAAGCTAGGCAAGTACCTCGAGGATGCAAGTGTTGCAGCCTTCTTGTCACTGCAGTTCATCAACTTCTCCTACAACGGTTTTAGTCTGGTAAAGTATTTTTCTAAATGCATCGATCACTAACACCATAAACTGTTTTGTAATCAGGAATTTCTCTTCCAGTTAATATCTAACATGATTTACTTATTTTAGTCTCATGAGGGAATAAGTAAACATGTATTCTCGAAAGTAGATACATAATTGAAGTTACAACTAAATTGACGCTATGAAATAAATCCACCCAATGTAAGGTACTTTCAAGGGACATTTTGACTAACTAAACCATTAATTTTGAAAAGAATGTATAAGCATGAACAATTTCTATCTAGAATGCACCGAAAATATAGGAAACAATGCACAAGGACCGGGGCTCACATTTTCAGATGATATCATCAAGGCAGTAGCATGTCGAGGCACAAAGGCAAAAAATCTAGTCATTGTGGTCATGTTGCATTGAAAAAATGTGGTGTTCAAGTAGGTGACCTCGATGTATGATGTTTGATGTTGCTTATGGATGTGAGAAAGAGTACTCATCATTGCTGGATTGCATGGGAAATCAATACATTGTTTTCTTATAAGTCTGTTAGGTGAAGGGAAGAAATCTATAGTTGAATACAACCAATTAGCATTATGAAAACTAAATATTTATAACTAACAAAAATCCAAAAATATCAAGCAGCTCAATTTGCTTCCCCTTTCACGGCAAGGACACAACATTATCACTCTAGCACTCAAAAGTAATTCATCCCCGAAATCCATAGTAAACAGGAACGTTGAATTAACACGTATCATGTAGGAATCCATCTGACCTACGTGCTTGCGCATGTATCATCTGTCCTCTAACTAACATATAATATGGATGTATTGGCTATTAAGATAGCTACAATGATTCAATTAGTAAGGAATCCATGAGTTAATTATATACACAGTAAACCATGTTTATAATTAAGCAGAGGTGGTTATTGCCTACAACACTGAAATTGCAGCTTTTGTAGCGAACTCTTGAGGCCAATGGTGATATTGATCCCATATATCAAGCAAACATCTCACTGTACCAAAATGCAAGCCTACTGAAAAAGAAATGCTTATCTCATGAAGGTAGACATCAACTAATAATAATCGGGGAGCAATCACATTCATCAAATAATATTAATGGGGAGCAATCACACTCGTTTATATAAATAGATTTGGTACCGAATGAGATACAAACATCAACCGAAAGGAAGAGCACACATGTTCCTTGGAACTGCCTGCTAGAACCATTGACTTATCCCTAACCTATGGAGAGAAGGAGAACCCCCTATCCTATAAAACCATAACTTTATCAGGAACAGCGAAACTAAAATCAAAAGGCATCATGTTGCAAGTCAGAAATAGACAACTCGCCTATTCTGTACATGTATGCCTACACAAGCTGATATATACAATTTGCCGTCAATATTCTATAAGTGGGAGGGAGGGAGGTGGTAATCCATACAACAAGCAAGGTATAGCTAGAGCTTAAATTTGAAGCTTGATTTTATTACCTAGGGAAGAATTTAGAGATTGATAGAGTGTAATTCTCTCAGTTTATAATTTATATTGTTCTGAGTAATCTTGGAAACGTGGACCAAGGCTTTAGTCTGGTATTTGGGACCAGGTGATGCGCCCCAGCCCGCTAGGTTCAAGTCTCCGCACTCGAAACCTAGTGCGTACACACAATTCTCTTAATGAAATAGAGAAGGATTCTCTCCATCCGGTCTAGTTTTTTTAGTTATCTTGAAAACTGAGATTTATAGGATGTACTCTAAGAGATGTGTTCACTCTTCAAATAAAAATCAATCTAGTCCAATAAAGACATCTCTTCTAGCATCACTGAGAAGGAGAGTACTACCATGTAAACCATCGTGTATATTTTGATATAAAAAATTATCACTTCCCAAACACCCAATAGATTTATGCATAACCAGACATGTATTTACTACACTAACAGAGTACTTACTTTACTATTTAAGTTTGTGAAATACAGAACAGACAACATAACACAAAGTGATATATTATGCTATTTCAAACAAAATAAGTGCCAAATCTTGATTGTTCATCGCCGAGTTCATGCAAGCACATCTTCATATCCTCCCACTGTCCATAACTTGTCCATTCATGTTGCAGATAAAAAAAAGATTGAGCGATGCAGCATCTAGTGTAGTTGGATCCAGAATATCCCATTTTTTCTTATCACCAAAAGCTTATTCTTTAGGTCTGGCAGTATGCTATGCAGAGGACATGCGGATGAAACTGTCCCAAAATCAAAGAGACCACATTCTTTATGAAAATGTACTTCTGGTCATAATGTGAGCCTTTTGTGCTAGATATCCTTGAGAAGAAGTTGGAATCTTAGTATCCTCTCTAATGGAAGTGGGCAAGATACTGCAAGTTTGCCTTTCGTCGCGCTGCTAAATATTGTCTGCTATCAAGAGATCGCATCAGAGAGCTGAGACAAAAAATACTTGTCTAGAAATTCTATAAAGAAGTCAGGATACATGATGTCGGTAATAATGAATGTATATCTGCTACCATGAATCACTAAGTTTTGTTGGGCAGTCAGACAGAGACCATTATTGGCTGCTACATTCCAGTTATGACTTAAGATTGGTATTATATCAGGTAGGAAGCTATACTTGCAAGGATTGAGATTGTAAGAACTTGGAAAGGAGAGAAGCAATAGTCTGAATCAATTCTTTTCAAAGAAGAATATCATAAAGAAAATATATTATCGACATCCTAACTATCATTTTCGCAAATGCAAGTACAGTATGGTGCTACATAGCTTGCATTGCAATAAAAACTCAGAACGTCCATGTGCTCTAATAAAAAGGGAATGGATGACAATCTTTTGGCGGTGGCACATGATTCTGGGATACCATCACTTTCGTATTTTTTCAATAAAATTTTAAATGCCCCAGTGTCCTCATAATATTTTTTCTAGGAAGTAATACTCTAAATCGAACAATGATAGAAAATAAAGGCCAATTAGTTAGTGGGGCTCACCATGTTGTACATGAAATCATCCGAAGCCACAATGAAGAACTGCTTCTTCTCGTCACTCGGCCTTGTGAATGAGCGACGACCACAAATCAGAAAAATGAGAGAAAGAAATCAATTTTTACAAAGGGAATAACTATCATCGGGGAGAGAAAAAAAAGGAGAGGGGAGGGACAACGATGGAGTTAACCTCCGTAAAGGAGAACGGACGACGGGGACTGTGATTTTGACCACCGGATCTGGCATCCCCGTGAGTCGTGTATCGCTGTGCCACTTCTCGTGTGCTCCTCCTTGCCACCTTCGATGGAGACCTAACGGCGGCGGCGATGGCGTAGAAAACGGAGGCAGTGGGCTTAATCTGCCAACTGGTGGGATGAATAGGAGCTGGTTTGGAGGAGGCGGGGCGCATCGGGGGCTGCCGTCGCTCATCTCGCCGGTCGTCGCCTCCCACCCCAGGACTTGATGTGAGGAATAGGGATAAGTCGGTGGCGCTCTCAAACAGAGATCCCACACACGTTCTCACTTTTTAAGGATCACCCCTACACGTTAACCCAAAGGCCAAAAGAAACCGACTTTGAGAAATTGAAATTAATATTGCTTGGCACGTGGCCCCGTTCGTGATAGCATGCGAACTCGCAAGCGAAACTCAAACCGGAAGCACACACAAGCCTTCAAAACCAAGGAGCTTAGTGCTCTTCTAAGATTACGTGACTCGAGACATGGAGAAGTCGATGAACTACTTTGATTTGCGCCTTTTGGTCAGGATACTTTAGCCTGTTGGGAGATATTTACTTTTTTTGTCTAGCTTGCTCATGAAGTGTCCATCGGGGTTTCCTTTTGCTTGAAAATCTGAAAGGTGAATCACACTATCACAGAGGCTCAGGAAATCTAAGACCGACCAAACCTTGCTGGGAAGTCCCAAGGCCACTTTCGGTTCTTTCGTTCCCCACGCCTTTGCAAACAGTCGCTCAAGTCGGTGCTCAGGGCTTGGGGTGGAGAGAGCTTCAGGGTCACAAAATCAAACTTAAGCTACTGTACTTGTATACTTATTCCATCTGTTGGGACTCAGCCTGAGCAAAAGAGTTGGACCGGAGATGATCAATGTGGCTTCTAATATCTTAGAGAAGAAACCGTTAACCAGTTGTTATTTATTTAGGTAAGTTGATATGTGCTTTTAGCTTAGTCAGGCCACCTGAGAATGTTGAAAATACGTTTGGCATTGTGCTCAGCCGTTTTCCTTTGAAGCTTCCAGGCAAGGTGCGCTTCTTTCTTTCCGAAACATGGCAAAAAAAATTGTTATTTTTATTGATTAAGGTGGCAAAAACTTGAGTTAAACATCTGAGTGGTCTATTAAACATGTGGTGATAGGTGCTTTTAGCTTAGTCAGGTCACCTCAGAATGTTGAAGATATGTTTGGCAATGTGTTCAACTGTTTTCCATTCAAGCTTACAGGCTAGATGTTTTTTCCAAACAAGATTTGTCATTTTAGGAAACCCTCCTCCCGGGCTTCCTTCCTCCCTGGCGGCTCCGGAGGACCCTCCCTCCAATCCCTCCTCTCGAGGCCGATCTGCAAGCAGCGGCCGCCGCTGCCGCCGCCGACGGCGGTGGCGCCCACCCCGTCAAACGACGGTGAGCTGGAGAGGTGGCCTTGGCCACGTCGTGTGGGGGGTTACGTGGCGGTGGCGGAGTGCACTGTGCGGCGCAACTTGTCGGCCAGGGCTTGAGTTCTCCGGTGGGGCGGCAACGTAGAGGTGGCAAGGCCCCGCCATGGTGGCTGCCGATAGCGGCGGTGGTCACTGGTGGTGGCGATCTGGGTTTCCGACGGACTGAGATCTAGGCCTTGGGCCATGTTCGACGATGTTGGATCCCAGTAGGGCTGCTGTTGCGGGGGAAGGGGGTCATCCCCTTCGACTCGGCTTTCTTGTTGCTTCTTTGTGTTGTCGTCGTGTTGGAAGAGGCTGGCGGCGTGGGGGCTTGCGAGTCTCGAGAATAATGGTGGTGGCCCTTCGTTTCTCATGCTCAAAGACGAAGAACTGATGGTTGCGTTCCGTTGCTGATCTGTGAGGATTGTCGGGTTTTGGAATGCTCCGCTGGCGATCTCCCATGAACGCTCATGCCTGGAGAAATGCTGGTCGGATGGGATTCGGTCATGCGCACCCGTGCGTTTTCTGACCGTTTGGTTTCAGAAGGAGCGTTGCGAAGCTCTGCTGCCTGTTACCATCATTGGACATTTTCTTTGTCGGTCCATGGTGAAGTCAGTGGTGGAGAATATCATGAAAGCAGAGATTTGAGGGCTAGCACAGTTGATTCGAGTCTTCAGCGCTGAGTAACTATGTTGATGATCCGTGAATTGAAGTAGCGGCTTATTAGTGCGGGAGGCAGCACATGAGACGTTCAGTGTGTGATCTTACAAGGTGAAAATTCAAGGTCTGGCCTTAATTGATTGTGTATGGCAATGACCTTGTTGAATGAATTATTTTGCGAGTAAGGACTTTCTTTAGGGTGAAAACCTAAGATCTATGATCGAACGATGACGGCGCTTGTGCATTGTTCCTTTATTGGAGTTGCTTTTGAAGAAGCTGGACTTCTGGTACTGTTCTGGTGGTGTTAGTACTTTTGTTATAAGGAATAGATTGATGCAGCGGGGCTTTTCTTTTTTATAATTTCAATTTTATTTTTTGGCTGTGTGCATCTGTAATGCCGCTAGGACACTGCATTGTTGCATATTCTAGGTGTAATTGGTATCTTCGTTGATACTAATATATGCTCCTTTCCAGAAAACAGATTTATCATTTTATTAATTATAAGGAAAAGTTTTTAGAGGTCTTACAAACCATGTCAAGTCAAATAAAAGAGGACTACTCTCGTCTCATTACATTATTTGAGGCCTTAGCCTGGCTGGGCACCACATCGCTGCCTCATCCTTGATTTTTTTCACTAGCATGGTCGAAGTTATGGATTCTAAAGACCGACTATTTCTTTACTTTCAAATCTCCCATGAGACCAACATGGCAAGGGAAGCCATGACCTTCCTCGATTGTCCTCTTTTGTGGATCACTTCAAACCACAAGTCCTTGAAAGCTTGCATATATTGCCAATGTGTAGGCTCTACATCATATAGGCCAAGCCAATTCTTCAAGTGGACCACACCCTAACGGTAAACTGAAATTTGTAGAGGAGGTGGGCGAGCCAATTCTTTATATTCGTTATATAGCTTGCAAAGTCCATAATTATGTCTTCCTCTCCACGTTCTTTTGGTTTGCATACTAATTCGCAATTGACCTTACATTTGTCATCAGAGACCTTGTCACAAACCGTCCAAATAAAGGCCCATCTTATGCTATCAATTTTCATGACCACCTCGATTGGGACCTCAAGCACGGTGGTAAAGTAGGTGACAACACTTGTGAGCACCGCCTTGATGAGGGTTGCACTACCGATAATTTGATATACATAAATGATATGATAACCTTTTTTGTAGGGAGAAAAATATGATAATTGAAATGCATAATATTCTCTCCTACTGCAGGTCATATGTTTATACACACGCTACATAGTTAGAGCATTTGTTGTCGACATGGTTGACAACTAGGCTTTAGATCGACATTCCACTTTAGTTGTCATCCTATTTTGTTTTGGATTTTTTGTAGTTTTGCGTGTGCGTTTTTGGGCTTGTGCATCCTTGGCTCCTCATATATACAGGGATATCAGAGTTAAAATCTTTGCATATTACTCCCCCTTCGTTTGGGATTATAGGTCACGCATGGTTAACTAGGTTGCTCATTTGACCAACAAAATGTAAATAAAATAACATAAAAATTATACCATTAGAAACTTTAGATGCTATATTTTTGAATAGTATAATTTTATACTATATAACTTATATCTTATTAGTCAAATTAACGATCTAGATATACACGTAGGACATATAATCCCAAACAGAGGTAGTACTCCATTAGTCTAAAAGTACTTTTATAGAATATCAACAACTATAATATTAAAAAGTATAACAATAATATATCTTATGATAAGTCTATTAATTATGGTTTGTCATTATAGATCTTTACTTTTTTTAAAAAAAAATAGTCAAACTTTGAAAACAATGACTTTTTTGTGAGTTTATACTCCACCTTCTTTGGGACGCAAGGGATATTGTATTAGTTTGATACAACCATGGTACAATTTATGCTAATATAAATATTTTAAAGTAAACTAGATTCAAACTAAAATAGATGGAGCTAAACAATAAACACGTTTAGATACGTGCATTTCTCTTGACTTTTTTGAAGAATAAAATAAATTCCACGTTCGAGGTAGCAGAGAAAGACTCGAGTCCCTCGCGAGTCCAACTCAAAGACACAGTGGGAGAAAACGCGGGAAGTATTATTTTAGTAGCAACCTCCGTGCGTTGATTGGGCGGCCACTACCTGGCAAGCAGATAAAAACACTCCCTTCCCCTTCCCGAATCCCGACACACGGGTGACACTACACTACCGCAGCCCACAGTAAACGTCGGTACACCGGCGATTCTGGCGAGCCAAGCACAACTGCTTTTGGAGCTAAACGGAGTATCACTAGCAGCAAACAAATCAAGCAAAGCCGCGTCCTGAATCCCCAGGTCCCCTCTTCCTTATTATAGCTCACCCTCACTCACTCACTCACTCGCGCTCTCACTCTCACCCTCACCAGCTCGACGAGCGCGCCCACGCGGAGCTAAGCCGTACCGTACGCGAGCCCGTGAGCCAGCAGAGTACGGATCAAATGCCGCACCCATCGTCGTCGTCGGCCAATGTGGACGCGGCCGCAAAGGGCGTCAAGCTCGATCGGTACGCGAGCGGCGGCGCGCTGCTGATGCGGCGGGCAACGAGCGCAAAGATCGTCTCTGCGTCCTCCCACCTCCTCTTCCGCGCCACCGTCCTCGCCACGCTCGCGCTCGTCTGCCTCTTCGCCGTGCACTACCCCTCCCTCCTCTCCCACTCCTTCCGCCTCTCCGCCGCCGCCTCTTCCTCCTCGTCCCCCACGCGGCCGGCGACGCGGCACCGGAACCTGCTCGGGTCCTCGTCGGCGGCGGCGTACGGCGGCGCCGCGTGGGAGCGAGAGGTGCGGCGGAGCGCCACGCCGCGGCGGGACGGGGGCATGTCGGTGCTGGTGACGGGCGCCGCGGGGTTCGTGGGCGCGCACTGCGCGCTGGCGCTCAGGGCGCGCGGCGACGGCGTGCTCGGCCTCGACAACTTCAACGCCTACTACGACCCGGCCCTGAAGCGCGCGCGGCAGCGGCTGCTCGCGTCCCGCGGGGTGGTGGTGCTCGGCGCCGACATCAACGACGCCGCCCTGCTCGAGCGGCTCTTCGCGGCGGTCCCCTTCACCCACGTCCTGCACCTCGCCGCGCAGGCCGGCGTGCGCTACGCGATGCGGGCGCCGCAGACGTACGTCGCCTCCAACGTCGCCGGCCTCGTCTGCGTCTTCGAGGCCGCCGCCAGGCACGCCGACCCGCAGCCGGCGATCGTGTGGGCGTCCTCGTCCTCCGTGTACGGGCTCAACACCGACGCGCCCTTCTCCGAGGAGCACCGCACGGACCGGCCCGCGTCGCTGTACGCGGCCACCAAGAAGGCCGGCGAGGCCATCGCGCACGCCTACAACCACATCTACGGCCTCTCCATCACCGGCCTCCGCTTCTTCACGGTGTATGGCCCGTGGGGACGCCCCGACATGGCATACTTCTCCTTCGCCCAGAGCATCGTCGCCGGCAAGCCCATCACTCTCTTCCGCGCGGCCGACGGCACCGACGTCCGCCGCGACTTCACCTACATCGACGACGTCGTCCAGGGCTGCCTCGGCGCGCTCGACACGGCCGGCAAGAGCACGGGATCCAAGTCCGGCAAGAAGCGCGGGCCGGCGCCCCTCCGCGTCTACAACCTCGGCAACACCTCGCCGGTGCCTGTCACCCGCATGGTCGCCATCCTCGAGAAGCTCCTCGGCAAGAAGGCCAACAAGCGCGTCGTCACGATGCCGAGCAACGGCGACGTGCCGTTCACGCACGCCAACGTCAGCCACGCCGCGCGGGACTTCGGCTACCACCCCACCACCTCCCTCGACACCGGCCTCCGGCAATTCGTCCAATGGTTCATCCAGTACTACAAGATTGACCCCGCAAAGCTCCCCAAGGGCGGCAGAGTCATCAATGCCGGCGGCGGCAAGCCTACCAAGAAGAAATCCATGGGCGCCGCCATGTCCGCATCGTCGTGAGGTGAACGCGCGCGCCGCGTGTCCCCCGGCCCGGCAGTACGTCCACCAATCGTGTATTCTGTTCTGCCTGGAGGCTGCTGGCAGTTGTCTTGCACAACTTTGCAGGTGCATCCCCATTGTTTAAGCCATTGTTGCTGCTCTTTTTTCTTCATGATGCAACCATGCTAGAGCTTAGTGGGAAGGGAATCATGCAGGTGGCAAGGCAAAAGGGTACGGATTCTTTCTTCTTCATAGCAAAAGCAAACTAAACTATTTAGAGAAAAAAAGATTTGGGGTATAGGTAAGATGATATCAGCCAAAGAAAAGTGCCAGGAGACAAGAAAGATGAAGTCACTGGCTTCCTTTTGGTTAAGAAGATTGTTTTTATCTCAATTTCACATACACTTGTGCTAAATCAGCACACTTATTATGAGTACTAAATTAGGAGACTTATTATGGATTGGAGGGAGTACTTTCTAGTATCAATCACTACCTTGTTCTTGCTCATTGGGTTAATTAGTCTTGTGATTTATGAAATGTGAATGATTCATGTATTCATGTCAAGAACACAAGATGCTGTCGTGGATGCAAGTCCAAGCAGCTGCAGATTTCCAGACTGAGAAAAAATATATATACTTTAAATCTTGTCGGTGGACTTGGTGCAATTTATTTCTGCATATGTATAAACCTGTCCAGTTCTCTGAACCAAACCATCTTGCTGCATGTGGAGTGTCCGTGGCATTTTCGTATGTTTGCGTCTGATTTATGTACGTGAGGTACTGAGGTTGGTGGCAGGCGCGGGAGGGAATTAATTTGTTTCAGCCTTGGACCTGGTGCCTGCTTGTTTCTTTCCAGTAGCATCACCGTCACACCAGCCTTTCGCACAGCGATGTTTCTTGCTGTCTACAAGGCAGCGTCATGTTCCAGGAAACAAAGTTTCTCGCTGAAAACAGTGAAATCTGTAGGAACGGTGTCTGAACCTGAACTAATGCAGTCAAACGGTCTGAATCTTCTTGTCACCAGGAATGATCTAACTGATGGAACCATCAAGCTGCATCAGTAGCGATGTTAACTAGGACTAAACCCAATTCATCTCCGAAATTCATGCGCTAGCATATCCATCCATGTGCCCACTCTGATGCCTAGCATGGTATGCTTCAAGGACGATTCCTGTCCTCACTTGCCTAACCTTTTCTCCTTGGAAGGGCCACTCGATCTAGATAAGAGCCTGCATTTCATGCCATGCTTCTGCAAAGCCTCTGAAAGTGGGAGAACAGAAAAGCAGTGCAATATACGCATGGCTAATCTAGTAGGACCACGCGCAGGTGAGAATACAGTTCAGCTTCAGACATACAGTACATATGAACTTAGAGCATCTTCACTCACTTCCTAGAACGCTGATCCCAGAGCTTTTTTTGTCCGGACGATGAAAATCGCCCAGTCGCTTACCTAAGACCTCGGTTTCGTCTGAATTTAGGCGGATTTTGTCCGGGCTTCCCAGGCATTCCCAGCATCCCAGGAACGCCGGACGAAATGAAAACGGGCGTGAGCCAGCTCTGTTGGCGAGACAGTCCCATTTTCCACACACACTCGTTCAGTCGGCGGTGAAGAACTCCCCAGCTGTCTCTGCCGCCATGACTTCGCCGGCGGAGCTCCACCCCGCTGAGACGTATCCATGCCTCTAGATAGGTCGTCGTAGTCGCCGCCCTTTCCGCCGCCGATTTCGCCGCCCAGACTTCGCCGTATCTCGGTTTCGTTGCGAGCTCCCATCACCTCGCCCGCCAAGTGTTCGGCGTTTTGCCTGTTCGGCCATGGACTCCAACGACGAGGAGATGTTCGCGGTGTTGCTGGAGGAGGAGAAAGCCGATGCCGACGAAGATGCAAAGCACATGCAGATCCTCGCCTCTCTCGCCTAGCTGTACTTGCAAATGGCGAAGCCGAAGCGTGGAGGTTCGGCGAAGGGCCGCCTGAAGTGCAAGGCAAGGCAGAGGATGGAGGGCTACTACATGTTGTATGCCGACTACTTCGCCGACGAGCCGCTCCACGAAGAGGCCGTGTTTCAACCCCGTTTCAGGATGAGCCGGAAGCTCTTCCTCAAGATCGTGCATGCCATCTGTGAATTCAACCTCTATTTCGTGTGCAAGAAGGCTGCACCGGCATGATTGGGTTTTTCTTACTGTAGAAGTGCACAGTGACGATGAGGTTGCTTGCATATGGAGCGCCGGATGACAGTGTCGATTACTATATCCGCATGGCCGAGTCCACCGCCATCGATTGCTTGTACAGGTTCTGCAGGACAGTGATTGCAGTGTTTGGGAAACAGTAGTTGAGAACACCCACTGCTGAAGACACTACTCGGGTCATGACAGTCAATAAAAGTAGAGGATTTCCTGGAATGCTTGGAAGCATAGACTGCATGCATTGGAAGTGGAAGAACTTTCTATTTGCATGGCAGTGAATGTACAAAGGCCACAAAAGAGGTTGCATTGTGATACTCGAGGCAGTTGATACACATGATCTTTGGATCTGGCACTCCTTCTTTGGCATGTCAGGATCAAACAGCGACATTAACGTCCTCAACTCCTCAAATGTCTTTGCCAAGCTTGTTGAGGGTCATGCTCCCCCTGTGGACTTTGAGATCAACGGGCACCACTACAATAAGGGATACTATCTAGCAGATGGAATCTATTCAAGATGCCCAATATTTGTGAAGATTATCTCAAACCCAATACTCTCCAAGCATTCTCAGTTTGCCAAGGAACATGAAGCTTGCAGGAAGGACGTGGAGCAGACATTTGTTGTGCTCCAACGGAGGTTGCAGTTGTCCGGTTCCCTACTATGACCTGGTCGAAAGATCAGATGTGGGAAATGATTAACTGTTGTGTGACCTTGCACAACATGATCATTGAGTACGAGAGGAAGGACCCAGTGAGTTTGGTCGAGCAGAACGAGCCATACTACAGACAGAGACCTCTTGCCGAGCCTGATCACCAGGTGACTCCAACCTGGGTTGCCTTCGTCGCCATGCGGCAGGAGATTCGAGATCCGGTAGTGTATCAACAGCTGCAGAATGATCTGGTTGAGCATCTATGGATACGCAACACGTAGATGCCGTGCATGGACCGGCCAAACTAAGCCGAAATATGTTGTATTTTCATATTACACCGAACTATGTTTAAATTTACACCAAATTTTGGTCAATTTTATGCCAAAACTAGGTCTGTATTTATATTATGCCGAACTATGCCAAACTGGACAAATTTAAGACGAATTTGGGCGAAAAAGCGTCTCGAGAACTAGGCCTAGGAACGTGAGTGGGAAACTCTACCTTCCCAGACCGAAAACGTGTATCATGACCTATTTAGGTCCGGATTTTGGACCGAGAACGGCCGGATGCTCTTACGAAGAACACAACAAAGAGGCCTCGGTTACCCTGAATTCAGAATAGTGGTGATGGAGATTGAAGAACAAGGCCTGACTGTCAGCTCACGTTTTTCAGCAAAGAGACAGCCATCCTCATGATGAGCAGGACACGAGGAGAATCTGGAATTCCGGATCTGAGTACCCTGAATCTTGACTTCTTGCAAATTTTGGGGCTGACATTCTTCCTTGTACGCTTGCGCCCTGCTGCAGGGCTCTAGGCCGATTCCCTTTATCAGTTCAACTAATGAAGAATATGTTCTCAACTGCCTGTCTGCTACTCATATGTCAAAAAGCTGTAGTTGTTAATACAGTACATCATTACTATCTGAAGTTACTACAGGCACTACTTTCCAACTAATAAAATTACGTACTCCTACTCGATGAGGGAAAAGACTGATTAATGTGAAACTTCTGCTACCACTTGAGCTGCATTCCTCAATGCCCCAGTACAGGAGTACTCCAACTTGCCTCTGCCTGTTGCAGCTGGCTGCTGCCGCTACTGCGCCAAAAGCTTGGTCCCCGAGGAGAGGACAACGGTGAGCTGGAAAAGCTAGCAGTCTTTGACTTGCATTTAGCATAAGGACAGGCGGAAATTGACCTCACCCTGACCTAGGGCCCCTTGTGCATCATGCCACTTGCACAACTTCTGACCTGCCCTGGGGTGAGTGAGCTCCATTGTTACTTTTCACCTGCACAAGAGTAAATGGATGCAGCTGGACCTATACGCGTGAGATGAGATTGCAACCTGTATTTTCATTTAAACTGCTTTCTCTGTAATTTGTTTTCTTCTTACATGTGTCGTTGTTTCCTACAGCCTGGTGTCATCAATATACTACTAGCATTTTGTGCCTGTACAACAGCACGATATATTTAGTTAGAATGTGTACTTGTGGCCAACTCCCTGGGCCACCGAACGCAGAATTCATTACATGATTCGGAAATTAAACTTCGCAACTAATTCCACTGCAACTCATTCCGCATTTTTTGGGGGGTAAAAACAGACCTTTATTAAGTAGTTGGGGCTACAAGCAATTCGACCTCGAGAACTTGAAGAAAACACTCAGGACCCGAGCTAAACCAAACGAGGGTGCGCTGTTATGATCTTGCAAAGTTAGCAAGAGACGGTCTACTTTTACAAAGAAACAAACTTGACCTTGTTTAGCTAACTTTTTAAAATCCGAAACTATATGTGTGAAGGGAGAACGATCCTGAGCTTTGTTGTTGACTGCATTAACCAGTTGCTGACGGTCAGTCTCAATCTGGATCGGTAACTCATTCCACATATTGTACTCGCAACTTTTTGAAAAATATGAAATAAATCATGAATATAGAGTATATTGTTTCTTGGTCTTAATTAGGCCTAACCTAGAATACTGTACGCCACTTGTAAGTTACTCGTGGCGTACCCGAGGGTGGTACGCCACCGATAAGTTATCATGGACTTAGCAAAAATCGTGCTCCACGGGCCTTTCACCATTCGAATCGAACCCCGTTGCCTCGACGTTCTCGCCTCCCTGCCGTTGTGGCCTCATCGTTCTCGCCTCCACAACGGCGAACATCCCCTTCATCGGTCACGCTCCCTGCCCCGCCCCGGCCACGCTACCTGCCCCGCCCTGCCCGCGCACCTCGAACCCCTATAGATCGAGCACTCAATCCTTCATGTTCTGATGATCTATTCAAACTTTGGCATCTAATTGCCAAAGAAAACGAGTTCGAGCCACCACGTCCCTTCTTACTCCTCCCTGTTGTCAATCTCGAGCCCCTGCCACTTCCCTCCTCGGTAAGGCTCCTCCCCCCTCTCCTACTTCCTCCTCCCTGCAGCGTCCCTGTAGTAGGTTTTTAGTCTAGGGTTTCAGTAGTTTAGGTTTAGGTTTAACTTAGAGTATTCTAGTTTAGGTTCAATTTAGTTCTAGTTTAGATTCTGTAGTAGGTTTTTAGTTTAGGGTTGAATGGAAAAGGAAAAGGAAATAGGAAAAGGCAATAGGATGAACTTAGATATTTCTTTATGTTGTTTTTCTATGCAAATTATTACTATATATTATATGAAAACTTCTTGCGTTTACATGCATGTGGATGTTTATGTTGTGAAAATTACATGTGAATGTTTATGGATATGGAAATTACACAAATGTGGATGTTTATGGTGTGTAAACATGGTGTTTTCCACTTAGAGTTCTTGTGTTTACAAGTTTTGATCAAATCGAGTTGCCAATGTTTTGACGGAATGTTGATTCATTTCCGTTTCGGCAAATTTCTGGCTTTTCGTAGGCACATTTTTAGCAAAGGTCATGCTGATTTTTTTGTGATTTTCTTACACTTTAGTTACCTTTTAGTTAGTGTGAACATGTCGGAAAAAGTAGAAGTAGACTCTAGTGCCTTGGCGAATCACTATCTGTCGTACCTTTGGATGCAGGGCCATCGACGTCGAGGCCGACAACGATGAGAGGATTGATGCTAGCAGTGAGGGTGATGGCGGCGACGCAAAAGAGAAGGCTGAAAAATAAAACAATGAGACCACTACTAGTGGCGTCGGGGATGGCAACAAGACCATTACTAGCAAAGCCCAGCGCTAAAAGAATAAGAAGAGGCACCCAAACCAGCTCAGCACCATCCGAGAAGAGTTTACAGAGGTGGATCCCGGGAGTGGTTTGCCTACAAAACCCCTAAAACTTGCGAAGGGGTACGACATCGCATGTGCATGCATCCTTCATGACTGTTAGACAATCAACTTGTGTGCCAAGTTTAGGACTCTAAACCGACTCGTCTAGAGAACTCACTCGGCCAGGGACTAGACCCTCTATATATTTTCTTGTAATTGTAACAGTTATTATCATTGAAGTATCAAAACTATTCTATTCAACATGGTATCATACTAAAACGATCTAGGGCATGTCGCCGCCCACCCCCCCCCCCCCCGCCGCCGCCCGGCTACTTCAAGAGGCGGGCTGCTCTCGTCGCCTCCAAGCTCGCTGCGGCCACGACGATTTCCTCTTCGTCTTCCTACACCCAAACCCTAGTCCCTTCAGTCCCATCCACAATCCAATATGCTGATACAATTTCAGATGTTAATCCTTTTATTCCAGTTATTTTAGATCTCCCCAAGAACAACTACTACCATTGGCGCCACCTCTTCAAAGTTCATCTTGGTCGCTGCAATCTCCTCGACCACGTCGCCTTTGACTCCATCGCCCAGCCGTCAGATCCTCGCTGGGTCAAGGATGACCTCGCCATCATCCAATGGATCTACCAATGGGTGTCTATAGAAATCTTGAACCTTGTCTTCCATGAGGCCTCCAGTGCCGCCGCTCTTTGGGCGGCCCTTCGCCAACTTTTTCAAGACAGGTCGATGCCCGCGTCAACACACTTCACACGGAAATTCGCAACACCGTGCAAGGCGATTCTCCAGTGGGTGTTTACTGTCATCGCCTCAAAACCATCGCCGATGAGCTCCAAGAACTTGGGGACCCCGTCGACGATCGGCAACTCATCAACATCCTCCTTGTCGTCCTCGGCGAGCGCTTCGAGAAACAATCTCCGTTCATCCCCATTATGTGGCCACGCCCCTCCTTTGCAGAGATCCGATCCATGATCCAATGGGCCGATCACGCCATCACCAACAAAGAGTCATGACCCTAGGTTTTTGCGGCCATCCCGCGACCTCCTGCGCCGGCCCCGCCTGCGCCTCCACTGCCACCTTCAGTGCAACCTCCTCCTGGCTAGCGCCCTAGCCCTAATTACCATGGCACCCGACCTATCTATCGGCCGCCACGACCACCAACTGCACCACCAGCTCCACCGCTCGCGGATCCACCTCCTGCCCCGGTCCAGGCGCCTCCCGCTCCAACCTGGCGCCCTCAATACGACCCTTGGACTGGTCTCGTCCACGCCTGGCTTATGCCTTAGGCCGCCCCGTCTCCGATCGGCGCCCCTCCTGCCTATGGCGGCGCCTGGCAGCCCGGTGTTCGCCCTAACACAGGTGCGCCTGGTCCCATGCCACCGCGTGCGCCTTAGCATGCATATCATGTGGCTTCGATCTACACTCCATACGACACCCCCTACGACTCCCACTATGGCACTCCTGCATATGCCGATGGAAGCTCCTACTCGGCACCGCCTCAACCACTTCAGGAGTCGGTGTTTCTGTCCACGCCGCCTTCTCCCTCAAGTCCTAGATGGGATCAAGCTGCCTTTTTACATGCCATGAACAACTTTGCTGCACAAGGAAACTCAGGTACAATTTGGATTTTTGATCCTGGTACTTCTAGTCATATGTCTGCTTCAAGTAATTTGCTGTCTTCCTGCACCACTTCTCCCTTTTTTTAATTATTATTGGCAATGGTTCCTCTATTCCTATCCATTGTATTGGACAAGTTCAAATTTCTTCAACCTCTAAACCACTTCTTCTTCGTTATTTTCTTGTTGCTCCTTCTATTATCAAAAATCTTATTTATGTTCACTAATTCACTTGTAATAATCTTGTCTTCCTTGAATTTGACCCTCTTGGTTTATCTGTGAAGGATTACCGAACCAAAGTCGAGAGCGCACGCTTCATAGTGCTGCTTTCAACTAATGGTGGCATTAGTTGATCTCTAGCACCGACGTCTCGACCATCTCCATAGTGCTGCTTTATCATCCATCCTTAGTGAATTTTCAATTCCTTCTAATAGAGATACTCATAATTCTTCGTTGTATGAGTCTTTTCAATTGGGGAAACATGTTCGTCTACCCTTTAGTTCTTCTACCTCTACTAGTACCTTTCCGTTTGAACTACTCCACAGTGATTTATGGATGTCTGGTAGTGACAAGACCTTGTTTCACGCTTCTTGCTTCGGCGCGTCCAAGTTTCTTCGTCTTTGTATTTGCTTCTTGTGAAGTCAGAGCTGCTATGGTTTTTCCGGGCATCTTCATTTAAGTAGTGTAGGATGACATGCAAGTCGTGGTATAGTGATGAATATCTTCTTCAGTGCGGGTCTTGCGCATATCCTCTTCGGAGCTCGGCGTCAGAGTCAGAGCTGTCTATTGCTATGCGATGTTTGGCATAGGCCAACTTGAACCCTAGGGTGCTGCTACAACGATGTTCTGGTAGTTGTTTCTTCGGTGAAGTCGGAGTCGCTGCAGAGTGATGACCGATGATATTGATGGTCATCCTCGATGAATTCTTGCTTCGGTGGTGTGTATGTGGCTTCTGTGGGTAGCCATAGTTGTTGTATGCCTTCGCCACGGTCGTGTTCCATGACAGCTTGCTGTGATGGATTTTGTCGCCTGCGGCCAGCTGCTCTGTGCCAGGTCGAGGTTTGTGCCGGCCCGAGCGGAGCGACTCGGCAGGCCTGGCGAGATAAGGCTTCTCGAGATTTGGAACGGTGGAGGAGGATCCCTTTTCGTTCTCGGGCACAAACCCTGACCTGCCGAATCTCCGGAACTCCAGTGGACAAAGTTGTTCGAGATAGCTTTACTATGCTCGTTGTGTATGTGCGTGCATGTTTTCTACATGACATGCATGGGATGGGAGTTTATACATTCCATTCTTTCTGGGGGAAGCAGCGTGGGTTGGTAAGGTGTGGACTAATCACGGGACGAGTGTGAAAGCCGCGTGTTTGGTAGCAGTACGAGTACGTAGTTAATTAGATATCAGGCAGTGGCGTGCATATTCTCCGCGTGAGATATGAACACCGCGTGCTGGCCTGTACTCCATCTGTCCGCAAATAAGTGTACATCTAGCTTTTACTTAAGTCAAACATAACTAAATTTGACCAATTTTATAGAGAAATATAAAAACATATATTACATTAAATTGATATATTATAAAACTAGATTTAAAAATAAATCTAATGGTAACAATTTAGTGTCATAAATGTTGATACGTTGTTTTAAAAAATTAGTAAAATTTAACTTAGAACAAGGCTAGAAGTACGCTCGTTCGCGGACTTAGGGAGTAGGCTGCAGTAGTGCAGTGCGTAGGGCGCGCAAGCTTATATACTCTGGACCGGAGACGTGGCAACGTACAGCAACAGTTGCTAGCTAGGCTACACTCGATCGATGGCCCACCGCCGAACCATCTCATCATCACTCTGCACGGCAGTAGCAGTCGTAGCGGCAGCGGCACTCCTAGTAGCGTTTCCTGCTCTCTCCGCCGCCGGTGGAGCACCTCCGTCTCCGGCGGCACCGGTAATAGGAAAGCCGGGCTGCGACACCAGGTGCGGCGACGTGGACGTGCCGTATCCGTTCGGCTTCGGCCCGGCCAGCTGCTCTGTGCCAGGGTTCAACCTCACCTGCGACGACAACACTACCCGCCCTGGCCGCCCGCGGCTGCTCCTCGGCGAGGACGGCATCTTCGAGGTCAAGGAAATACGGGTGAAAGATCAAAGGATGCGCGTCGTCAGGCCACCGATCTTCAGCGACGTCAGGAACATCAACAGCTCTGGCTGGTGGGGCGACCGGAGCCTCGGCCGGCAGTACTCCATCGCCGGCGACTCCGAGCTGGTTGTCACGGGGTGCAATGTGCAGGCGACGCTGCTCACCAAGATCCACTACGGGGATAGCCTCTCGGTCGGCTGCTCCCCGTACTGCGACGACCGTCGTGTCCTCGACGCTGGAGATGTTCGCAGTTACAAAGGCGGCTTCTGCAGCGTTCGCGTCAACACCGTCGAGATGTCCTATAGCGTGGAGCTGAGCAGGCGGCAGGGCAAGGGCTTCAAGGGCGGCGCCAACGACGATCTACCCGTGTACGTGCTCATCGCCGACGAGGGCTGGTTTCAAGCGGACATGGCCGTCGATCTGATGAATATGGAGAAACCGCCGGGCGCGAGGCATGGCAGGCCCAAGGCCGATCTGCCGGTTCCCGTCATGTTCGACTGGGCGTGCCTCAACGATGAATCCTGCAACGCCACCGTCGACACAACTCACGCCAACTGCGGCACGGCCAATGGAGAAGACCTCTTCTGGTGCGAATGCAATGCGGGCTACGAGGGAAATCCTTACCTCACCGGCGGATGCCAAGGTACCTAACTTCTTCTAATAGAAAACAAGTTATTTTGATCATGCCGTTTGAACAAAAGTAAATAGATAAAGCAACAAACATATCGCTCTTAAATCTCAGCATAAATCATCTACATGCATGTACAGTGACTTTACTTGGCTAACGATGTTTAATTTTAAATTATTATATTAATAACACAAAAATCGAAATAAAGTATTTAGATATTTGAGTATAATAAATTTAGTTGATACAGATGTTTTCTTATATATCCAACAGATGCAAATACCGAGTTCTAATTTGAATACGTAAGAGCATTTACGCGGATGCCCCCAAACCCGGCCCCCAACCGAGTCGTGGGGTGGAGGCCAAAAATTGGTCTGCGGCGCCAACCGCTGTCGGCAGATTGGGCCGCTCACCAATCAGTCTGCCACGCCCATGGCACCCTTGGCAAACAGGGGTTGGGTTAGGGCTACCGACAACGCGCGTTACACTAGAAAGGTCACGCCGGGCCCCATTGCTAGCATCATAAACAGACTGTCCGTGATGGAATGCCTCCCGATAGTAGGAAATGGCCCTGCCACCACCGTTTCTCTCCAGTTCCGCCTCCATTTCCTGTCGTGTTTTCTCCTCCCCACCGGTTCTGTCACCGTTTCCCACTTCATTTTCTCTTTCCCGTCGGTTCGCACGCGCTCTCCTGCCGGAGCAGCTTGCCCTACTATAAAAAGGGGCGAGCCCCTTGGAGGAAAGACACACCAGCAACCCTAGAAATATATATACCTGGAAAAAACCATACCTCACCGTCTCGCAACCACTTGGGCGATGCTCCCTGCGGCCACTCTTTTTTGTTTGGAAATGAGCATATATTAATATCGGAAGATACCAATTACACCTAGCCTCTGCAACAACGCATTGCCCTAGAGGTCATACGGATGCACACAAAAAAACGAATTACAAAAAAGAAAAGTCCTGCTAGAGTGACCCATCCATTGAAACAACAGTACTACCACCACCAAGACAACACCCCAAGTCCAGCTTATCCAAAAACGACGCCTCCAAGAAGGAAACGGTACACAAACACCGTCATAGCCCGATCAAAGATCTTAGGTTTTCACCCTAAAAAAAGTCCACACTCTCAAAACAATGTCTTCAACAAGGCCATTGACAGGCACAACCAATTAAGGCTAGGCCCTGGGTTTTTACCCTGAAAGGTAGGACCGTGAACCTCTCCTTTGCAGGCGCCTCCACTTGCATGCCACCGCTCCAAGTCACGAATCACCAAGCCAATTCCTTATCACCACCCAAACTCGAACCACCATTGTCAGTCCATAAATCTTGGTCTCCATGATATTCTTCGTCGGCACCATGGAACGAGAACATGCCCCATGATCTTAACAACCAACAAAGCTTTGAAGCGCATCCTCTGAAACCAAACAGTCAGAGTAAAACATGGGTGCACATGACCGAATCTCACCCGATTCAGCAATCTCTCGGCATGATCGCATTTATGGAGTACACTGGCGGAGCCTTCCAGAACATGACACATGAACCAGATCAATGTAGAAAAACATCAGGCGAATCTTCGTCTTGGCTTGAGAGGGATCAATGACCGCCACCTTTGTTGAAACCGAGTCAGTATCCCTCACGCCACCCACCGGCAATTAACAGGATCCGCTGCACGACGGCGAGACCACCCGACCGACCACTCCGACGGAAAAGAAGGTCACTACCACCACTTGGATGATGCCGCTACCTGAAGGAGCTGGCGCCAGTGGAGCCATAGCCGTAGCCGGATCCGGAGAAAGGTAAGGACGACGACGGACTTGACTGGCTTGACGATCTTGTGAAGGAGCCCTTGGGTCAATGGGATATCCTCACCGACTTCCAGTCTATGTGTGCCTTCGAGGCGTAGCAGGTGGCCACCGTGGAAGAGTTTGACTTCACCGACTACTACGAGCAGGCGGAGGCGCCCGTCGACCACCGGGCACTCGAGGAGTCCGTCCAAGCGGCGCGTCGTGCTACCGATGATCTGACAGAGGCGGCAATGAGGCAGAGGGAGCGACGGGCGAAGGTTCGAGTCGACTTCGACGTCGGGATGTAGATTTTCCCCCACTTGTATCTTGTTTCAGGAATTTATGTATGATTTTTTTTACAAATTGCCAAAAATGTTGTGGAATGATCATTTGTGGTCGTCGGTGTGTTGAGGCTTTCTCAAATCGCTAGCAGTTTGGACGCCGGCAGCCAAAGTCACTATCGCCGCACTTGTCGGCCATCCTTTGAGGGACGCCGGTGGAGATGCTCATAGGAAAGACACTTTGTTTCCTTTTTTTGGGGACCCCAATAGGGTGTGGGCCAATGGTGTTTTTTCACGTTGCAAGGTGCAAAACCAAAGTTTTCGTCGTCCCATTGCTGAAAAAAATCGATGGGCTGGCGTTGCATCTTGTTGGGATGCTAGAACGGGAATATGCCCACGGTATAATTTGCCTTTTTTTTCTGAAAAGGAGGTCGACAAATGACACTAGGCTTCTGCATCGAAAAGAAGTATACAACCTTTATTATAAGGGTCAAGCGACAGTTAATAATGTGGTAACTAAAGTGCAAACAGGAAAATATTATCTGGATCAATCGAGAGGAACATCTACGGATATGTGTTATTTGGAACAAAATGGATCAATGATGCTCTGGAAGCACGCGATGTGGGGTTTATCTATTTAAGATATATAGAAATACCTGACGGACATATGAATTCCATCAATAAAACTCCCAAAGATAATAATTTTGAGATACCATTTTCATGATTAATCATATGGCCATATCTTGCATTTGGCTAATAGTTTCTTACCGTCAAAATTTGTGTATGTCGTATTTGGAGTTTTGACTAATTAATCTTTGCTTGTTTTATGTATACGTAGATATCGACGAGTGCAAGCATCCAGAACGCCATGGATGTTTCGGTGGGTGCCACAATACAGATGGGTCGTTCGATTGCTGGTGCCCACATGGATCTACTGGAAATGCCAGCATACCTAATGGATGCATCAAATCCCTAAACAATACTGGTGAGAATCATGTGCTGCCAAACGTTTTTAAGCCAATAGATTATACAATTCTCACGAGGTTTATGAAAATGTCAATTTTACCCGTCATTAGAAATAGGGAAAATTTGCTAGAGGACACCGTTATTTTCCGGCGTTTGCTAAAACACACTATTGAAATGTGGTTTTGCCCAGTACCATTATTATTTCGTGACAATTTGCTAGAACACACTGTACTGCTCAAGAAAGTTTGATGTTTTAGACCTTTTTACCTTGTTGCAAATATGTCTAAAATTTTAATTGAAATGCAAGATGTTTCAGATAAAAAAAAACTGTCCAGCTTTTTCCCAATTCCCTCGTTGATTTTTTTTCTTAACCACGATGCTGCATGCTGCAATGGATGGCGACTTGGCGATGTTCCAACTTGATATGAACTTACGTATAGTTTCTAATTCATGTTCGGTATATGCATATGCTGGATTTGGTGAATTTGAATTAGAGAAAAAAGTGTTCAAACCGGATATATGTCAAACTTTCCATTTGTGGCATGCAGTGTGTCCTGGCAAATGTGCCATGAAATTATAATGGTACTCAGCAAAGACACATTCCAGCGGTGTGTTTTGGCAAACGCCAAAAAATAACGGTGTCCTCTAGCAAATTTTTCCTTAGAAATACTCTCTCTCATTAACCATCTATATATTTTCAGGTATAAGGGCCGCCATTATTGGAGTCGTCTGTGGGACTGGTCTTATACTTTTAGTTCTCATTTCATTCGTTGTTTCCAACAAAGTAAAACAACGGAGGGCTCAAATACTAAAACATAAGTTCTTCGAGCAAAATCGGGGACAATTGTTGCGCCAGTTGGTATCTCAGAAAGGTGGTATTGGAGAAAGAATGATTATAAGTTTGGAAGATATTGAGAAGGCAACACACAATTTTGATAAAGATCTAGAGGTTGGTGGTGGTGGGCACGGTACCGTCTACAAAGGGATTTTATCAAACCAGCATATTGTAGCCATCAAGAAACCAAAGAAGATGGCTCAGAAGGAAATTGATGAGTTTATAAATGAGGTTGCTATACTATCACAGATCAAGCACAAAAATGTAGTAAAACTCTATGGTTGTTGCCTTGAAACTGAAGTCCCGATGTTGGTATATGAGTTCATATCCAATGGAACCCTTTATGAGCATCTTCATGTGGAAGGACCAAGATCGTTGTCATGGGACGATAGGCTGAGGATAGCTGTTGAAACAGTCAAAGCTCTGTCATATCTTCACTACTCAACTGCTTCAATGCCTATCATCCATAGAGATGTCAAGTCCGCTAACATACTTTTAGATGATACTCTCACGGCTAAGGTTGCTGACTTTGGAGCTTCAAAATACATTCCAATGGATAAATCTGGGCTAACAACAAGGGCACAAGGTACAAGAGGATACTGGGATCCTATGTACTTCTACACTGGACGGCTCACGGAGAAAAGCGATGTTTATAGCTTTGGGGTTGTCCTTGTAGAATTGCTCACTAGGAAGAAACCATTCTCGTATTTGTCCTCGGGTGACGAGAGTCTTGTTGTACATTTTGTAACCTTGTTTGCAGAAGGGAATTTGCCTCAGATATTGGATCAACAAGTTATGGAGGAAGGGGGTCAAGAAGTCGAAGAAGTGGCAGCTATCGCGGTCGCATGCGTAAAAATAAGAGGTGAGGATCGGCCGACCATGAGACAAGTGGAGTCGACACTAGCTAGACTACGGACATCCGAGGAGCGTGATTTGGATGTGGCGAAGAAAGTCACCAATATTGATATTGCAATAGATGTTCCATCTACTAAGGTTATAACTAATGAGGAATGGAGCAGGAGGTACAGCATGGAAGAAGAGTTCATAGTATCTGCAAGATATCCGCGGTAGTTTGGTAACTGATCTCAATGAAGACAAGGTGTCTGGTGTCAGAAACTTCTGGCTGTGTTGATCCGCCTGCATGTTTGGCTTCAAGCTCGCTATAGATAGATTGTATGGGTATTTCTTTGAACCTTGCTATTAATTAAAATCTATATTTCTTTGCACCAAGAGCATGTACATGCACCGGTGCCATAAATTTTAACTGAATTTGAACTAACATAGATTCTAGTGTGTCAAGTTATGTGAATCCTCTAGTGACCAGGAATGATCTAACTGAATCACATGTGCATCATCAATGACATGAACTTGGGATTCTTGCTATATCCAATTCATCTCCATGGCTAGTATCTATCTGCCCACTCCCATGCATCATGATTCAAAGATGATTTCTCTCCTCAATTGCCTAGCCTTCTCTCCTTAGAAGATCCATTTGATCCAGATAAGCCGGCATTTGATGCCATGCTACCGCAAGCCTGTATGGATTATGGTAGTGTCAAAAGGCATGCAATGCATGCATGGCTAAGCTAGTAGGACCACACGAAGAGGAGAATAGAGCCAGCTGCATACAGTATAGACGAAGAACGCAACAAAAAGGCCTTGGGTAATGGGTAGTCCGAATTAGCGATGGAGAATATTTTGTCCACATTACCAAATTAACGGAGAACCGCATATGGAACAAACTTTTAGATACAAGTATGTCGGAAAACAATTCTAAGATCATCTTTGAGGAGATTTGCGTGTACTCATTAAGACTGAAAAAATCATGGGGCTGAAAAAAAAAACTATATACTAAGAGCATCTCCACCCCGCGCTCCCTAACCGGCGCCCTAAAGGCCTTTGGGAAGCATTGGACACAAAGTCGCGCCCAGTCACGAGCCTCATGGGCACGTTTTGTCCGTCGCGGCCCAATAGCCTGTCCGGCGCTCCCACCCCGACCCGTGCCATCAAGCGCCTTCTGGTGTGCTAGACACAACGCACACGCTGCGTGGGCAAACGCTGGCAGCGACCAAACCCCTGTTTTCCTCTCCTTCCCCTCTTCCCGTCTCCCACTCCCGCTAAATTTCCGATAGTGACGCCGCCCGTTCGACGTCGATTGGCCGCCCGCCCCACCCGCCCTACCACCCCTAGTATTTAGAAGCTCCTACTGCCATTCCCCAAAGCCTTCTCCGGTGTACGTTGGTCAACCAGGCGCTCGTGATGACCCGCGCGCTCACCTCGCCCAGAAGGCGCTCGATGGTTTTCCTAGGTGTGTTTGTTTGCAGTTTTCTGCACGTCGTGGCTGGTGATCGCCGCTGCAAATTCGTGACCGCGAAGTGCGCGGCGTGCAGGCCATGGATAGACACGACGAGCTAATGATCCATTCGTTCATGGACGAGGAAGCCGAGGACGACGACGACGATGAAGAGGGACACTTGACCATCCTCACACGCCTGCTGTAGCTAGAAGCCGACCAGCTGAAACTCGCTGCTCCCAAACGCGGCGGCTCCTCTATAGGGAGAAATAAGGGCAAGCCAAGGTAGTGGATTGAGGGGCATACCATTATATACACCGATTAATTCGCCGACAACTCAACATACATGGAAAAGGATTTTCTCCGACGCTACAGGATGAACAAGAAGTGTTTCATGTGCCTTGTGCATGGTGTGAGGGGCTATGATACCTATTTCAAGTTGAAGAAGGACTACACTAGCACCATAGGGTTTTCCTCAATCCAGAAATGCATGGTTTCCATGAGGTTGCTTGCTTTTGGAGCTCCTCGAGATTCAAAGCACGAGTATTTGCGCCTATATGAGTCCACAGATATAGAATCCACATACAGGTTTTGCAGGGCGGTGGTCGTAGTTTTTGGGAATTATTATTTGAGAGGGCCAAATGTAGAAGACACACAATGGATCATGGCACATAATGAAGACATGGGATTTCCTGGAATGCTAGGCAACATCGATTGCATGCTAGTCATGGAAGAACTGTCCTTTTGCTTGTCAAGGTTTGTACAAAGGGCATCATGGATATTATAGTGTCATACTTGAAGCCATGGCTGATCATGACCTATGCATTTGGTATTTTTTTGGCATGCCAGTTTTTCTCAATGACATCAATATGCTGCAGCGTTCTCTGGTATTTGCGAAACTTGTTGAAGGGCATGGTCCCCCTAGATTGCAACTATGAGATCAATGGCCACCCTTACACTAAAGGATACTATCTTGCCGATGGCATCTATCCAAAGTGGTCAGTATTTGTGAAGACAATCACCGACCCTCTAGGCCCGACAAAGTCTCGCTTTGCTGCATGGCAGGAGGCTTGTAGGAAGTATGTCAAGCGGACATTTGGTGTGCTCCAATCTTGATTTACTGTAGTCAGGTATCCTACTCTAACCTGGTCTCAAGATCAAATGTGGGAGGTGATAAATGCATGTGTGATCATGCACAACATGATCATCGAGAGTAAGCGAGAACACCCAGCTGCACCAAACGATCTTTCGTATGAGTGCATGGGTTCTCTTGTAGATATTGATCACCGGGTGCCAGCAGATTGGGTCCACTATGTCGCAATGCATGTGGGGATTCATGACCAGGTTACTCACCACAATCTGCGAAACAATTTGATCGAGTATTTGTGGAGGCTCGAAGGATAGGGGCATTTCCCCCTAGAAGAATAAGAATAAAACTTCATTTTATTTGATTTGTATCAATTTATTGTTTAAAGCTCTATTTTTATTTATTTGAACTATGTTCGTAATAAGGTTGAGATTTGAATTATATGATTAACTATTTATATTTGCATTACAAATTGATATGATAATAGTTAAAAATCGTATAGTGAATTCATATAGGGAGCACGGCTAGGGAGCGCCGCTCCATAAAGCCATTGGTTCGCGCCGGTGCTTTCCAAGCGAGCGATCCGGCACTACTGTTGGACGCCGCTTGGGGAGCACGGCTGGAGATGCTCTAAGACCGTTGCGGCTTAGCGTTCTCTAGGTGCCCCCAAAAGGGTGGCCGACAAATGCACCGACAGTGGCTTCGGGAAGCCTGTCCAAACTGTCGGTGGTTTGGGCTAACCTTTCCACACCAGCGGCCCTCAACATTTAAGCGTTCAAATTATTTTCCAACTAGTTCACATATCTTAACCACACTAGCATATATTTAAACATGTAAAATTTAAATAAATCCAAATTTATTATAACAAATCCAAATGTAAAAATTAAATAGTTTATACAACAATTTAAAGTTCAAATATATAATATAGGGGCCTATTGGCAGCGCATTTCCTTTGAGCATCCAAAATGCTCCACATGATCTTTTTGCAGTGGTGCATGCACATGTCCGTCACAGATTGCTTGATTCATGGTGAGAAAGCACCAAACTCAGTCGACACCTCGTGATCGCCATCGACAAGAGGGCACATATGCTCAAACGGCTGATCATTAACCACTGGGTGATTGCGCTCATTCTTGATGATCATATTATGCATGATCGCCCAATCATTCATCACTTCCCACGTCTAAGATGTTGACCGGGTAAGATCAGGGTATCTGACGATAGAAAAACGACCTTGGATCAAATCAAATGCTCACTCAACATCCTTCCTGCAAGCCTCCTGGCACTTTGAAAACCAAACTCTTGCATCGGTATGAGGGTCGGAGATTGTCTTTATGAAGGTAGCCCATCTAGGGTAAATGACATGGGCTTGGTAGTAGACTTTGGTGTATTCCCTGCCATTGATCACATAGTTCACCGTCAGATCTTGGTCTTTAGCAGGTCTGCCAAACACTAGAGATAGCTGCACCACATTGATGTCAGCGTGAGATCCAACCATGCTAAAGAAAGCGTGCCAAATCCATAACTCATAATCTTCCATAGCCTCAAGTACCAGAATGCATTCTCCAGTATGGCCTTTGTATATCCCTTGCCATGTAAATGGACAATTCTTCCATTCCAATGCATGCAATCGATGCTCCAACACTACAACAGGATGGAGCTTTGGTAACACAATGATGTAACATAGAGCAATATGTGTTACATAGTGAAATAGTGGTAACACT
Source organism: Avena sativa (assembly GCA_916181665.1). Classification (NCBI taxonomy): domain Eukaryota; kingdom Viridiplantae; phylum Streptophyta; class Magnoliopsida; order Poales; family Poaceae; genus Avena; species Avena sativa. Next base: position 140,317,762 of record OV702285.1, on the reverse strand, counting down.
CCATGTGAGGTGCATGGAATTTTTGGTTTTATTTATCCAGGTGGAGATGCTAAATATTTTGGCTTTGTCTAATTCCATGAGGTATAGCTTGAGTTGAATATAGGTTGGACAAGCTAGTCATTGCATTGTGGTCTGGTTAATTATTATAGTGTTTTTGTGTGGAACTTTTAGTCGTACTTTGCATTGATATTTAGGATGTAACTATATTCAAGAGGAGAAATTTATAATTTATTGATGGCATGATATTTCCTTGAAGTAGTTTGGTTCATATTTGATAAAATAATTATCAAACAACATGATTGTTGCAAAAGTTCGAAATTATTTTGCCTTTTGCCAAATTATTTTCATGTAATTATCTTGTCTTATTTCAAGTAGAGAACTAATGTATATGCGAGATTGGAAGTACTGATGGACATCAAGAACAATGCATGCTATGGATTATCATCACTCTGGTGAGATTTCTGTCATTATTTGCATTTAAGATCTCATCTAAATCAAGTTTGATATGAGGTTTACAACAAACTAGTTCAGTTAATGCCCAAACCAGTATTTTTTCCATTAAGTGATGCCCTTATGTGCCACGATGTTCCTGTACCCACTTGTTTCATTTAAGCTTTTATCACATGCTATCCTTTCCTGAGTACCAAGCAAAAGATGCATGTTACTTGTTTTTTCCATTGTGTTGGGCATCTTTGAAATAGTCAGTGTTGAGCATCATTGCTCCGAACATCCGTTTTCGGTCTCTTTCCATCTTCTTCACTGGCCTAGAGCCTCCTTGTCGAGGGGCACGTGTGCGCACATATAAAGGAAGAAGACCACCGATGATCATGATGTAGTCCAATTAATCATCTTGCGCGTTAGCCTTCTCTTGCAACAATTGAACCATTATCATTTCATTCTCGCTATACATATTCTATGCATGAAACAACAAAGGTATCAAACTATGAAGCACCTTATAATTCACTGGCGATGAAGTTTGAAATAAAATTTACCTAGGCAATTGGCCGAACACCTTGTGTGCATGGCGAGGTCAACACGGTTCAAGATTGAGTCGTGCATCATCTAGCCCTCAAGGTAGCCCTAGATATAGCGAAACCGACGCTAGGACATGGCCGATATCAAAGGGAGTGGATATTTACCGATGGTCGTACCCACGCGATGCACTAGGTCACACTATTAGTAGCACCGAAACGGGGCTTGGAGAGCGACAAACTCCAATGGGGACTACTAGGGGCCTCGAGGACACAACAAGAAGTAGATGTTGAGAAGATTTGGCAGCAACACATCAGATTTGGGAGCCGATGACGACTGGTGGGGTGGAATAAAAGGGAGAGCAAGGGGCCGAAGGATGGTGGTGAGGTTTGATTTGGTCACTGCCAAAAGGGTCCCGTGTAGCCTATCCAACATGGCGTGCAATGCCGACACCCCTACCTGACCCCTGTGTGTTGGGGCACCACGAGAGTGCCTAACAGATTCTTGGGCTGCCCAAGTTGCACATATTGGGGACCACCGGTGCAGGCCGTTTTTGGTCATAACCCCCAATGGTCGTTGGAGGCCGTGATGGGAGACGCTAGTGGCGATGCTCTTAGTTTCCTAGTGGGAGACCCCAATAGGAGACGCCAGTGCGGGCCTTGTAACATCCCAGCATTTAGGAACCAACGAAGGGTAGAAATAGAATTTTTGTGTATATGCATGCATTCATCTGTAAAATGTGGGTAAATTTTTCGCCAAACAAAAAACCTAAAGTGATCAGAGTTTCTTTCAGTCTCTAGGTCTAGGGATAGCTCTTGAGAGTGATCGTTATAAATTTTGACATGACCTTTATGAATTAGTGTGTTTTGGGGGAAATAATTTGAATTTTGAATCAATTTAAAAATATTTAAAATTTAGGATTTGGTACTTTAAATGATTTCCAAAATCATTTAGTAATATTATTTGCTATGATAAAGATATAATAAATAATCATAAGAAATCAATATAAAGAAATTCAAATAAGAAATGAATTCTTATTTCTTATCTTTATTTCATAAACATTCTACAATGTAGAAATCATACAACCAATGAAATGATTCATTACAGTAAAGAAATTACAAGAAAGGAAATTCTAGTATAAATAATTATTACAAAAAAATTACAAGTGAATCAAATAAAGAATACAATGAGAACCTATCTATCTATCTATCTAATCATATACTAAATCTTGAGCACCAGATCTTGTACCTGCAAAAATATAAAACAAACATAATGAAAATAAAAGATTAGTTTGTTAGAATTACTCTCAATTGAGAGCAGTGAAGTGCACTGCTCAAGGTACATCATTGAGTAATAATAAAAGGGGCAAGTTTCACCAATATGAAAGTATTTGTTCTTTTATATCAAATGAGTCACAAGCCAATACATCAAAAACAAGTAAAAGGGGCAATTTTCACCAGGTGAATGAAATGTAAAAGGTTAAAAGGTGAAACACATCACTGATCTGATCCACATAATGCACCAAACAGCCAGACACCATAGTCATCTAACTACATGGAGTGTGCTGTCAACACAGTAGCAACAACCCACACAAGCAAAAGGAGAGTACACAGCCATAGCACAGCCCAGTAGCTCATTCTCACACCCAAGCACCAAACCAGGAACATATCAATCTTGCCAAAACCAAGCAAAACCACCAACCAAACCATACACCTGATCATCAAAACATTCATCAGATGGTGACATAAGGAGGGAGTGGAGCAGGTGGACAGAAAGATCAAGGACAAGCTTCCAGGATCCAGAAGTAGCAGGAGCAGCACTAGGAGGTGAAGGACAATATCAAGCTAGAAAATCAAGCTAGCAAGATCAAGCAACCAGATCAACCAGTAACAACACCAACAACCCAACTGTTGTGGTGAGCAATACAAAACCCTCACATGATCTAACTATCTTATCTAGATAAGAATCCATGTGTTGTTTTATATTTAAATCTCTCAGAAATCACCCAAGTGGGGTGAATCCATCATATAAGATTTTTGAATACAAAAGCCATGATTAAACTCTACAAACCAAACCAGGATCTCAGACCAACATCATTGATCCTGGATATAAAGTTATATTCCATATTCCAAATTCCAATATAAACATAGCCAAGGTTATGAATTTTGGGCACATCTCCTAAAAGAGTACCAGCCATTTTATCAAAAGGACTCAAGAATAAGTAACTGGTATCCATACCAGACCATATCTATGAGGGACAGCAAGATAGGATACTAGTTCCTATGCCTCAGACCAACATCATAGGCAAGGATGTTTAAAAAGAAGCTTTCAACTTATCTTTGTCATTAATCTAATCTTAAACACTGACAGAATACAACCCATTAGTAGAACCAAAACTTGTGTGCCATTCAAAGATGGTGTCACAAGAACAAGTTCTAAACCAAGAAGATTAATTACTTAGCTTTCATAAATAAACTTACAAGTCACTAATTATCATTTTCCTGGAATCCACCACCAGGAATCAATACCAAGTTTATATATATACATAATCAGAGTATCCCTCAAAGGATATGTTAACCCCAATCTGCATATGACCATATAAGCCAACATTTATAGATGCAGTGAATAAAATCACTAACAGAATTATTGTCAATATCAAGCGCATGATAGTAGTGAAATTCCAAATCACCAGAACCATAAGTACCAGTTCCACAGTAGCATTATAATCTAGGCCATGTCCAATTACCAATTGGAGACAAACTAACAAGCCACTAGCATCATAAAAATCAACTGTAGACTGATGGTGTTGTGTTGATGTGGAGCACTTGTCAGGAAACCCCAAGAGCAAGGTGTGAAGCAGCACAGCAACAAGTCTTCCCTCAGTAAGAAACCAAGGTTATCGAACCAGTAGGAGGAAGGAAACATCTCAAAGGTGTTGCAAGCAACATGGAAACCTGCACAACACAAACTCAAGACTTTGCCCCAACGAACAGTGGGGTTGTCAATCTCACCGGTTGCTGTAACAAAGGGTTAAATGTATGGTACGGAAGGTGATGATTGTTTGTAGCAAGTAAACAGTAAAAGTGGAAGATGTATCAATGGTAAAGATTGGAACGGGGTCCATAGTTCACTAGAGGTGTTCTCCTTAGATAAACAAACATGGCATACTGGGTAAACAAATTATAGCAGGGCAATTGACAGGACTGAGCAAGGCATAACAATGCAATACTAGACACAAAGATCCTATGAGATTCAATTGGGCAATACAACAATATACATAGACCTCCATCCAACTACATCTATGACTAGAAGTCCACCTTCAGGTTATCATCCGAACCTCCTCCAGTATTAAGTTACAAGCAACAGACAACTGCTTCTCCCAAGCGCAGGGTGGGCTGCACCCCCTAGGCTCGGGGTGGGCCCACCCACACGGCCAGGGGGTGTGGCCCCCTGGTGAGCCTCCTTCGTCTCGTATTCTGGCTTCGTGTTGCCAACGGTAAAATATTGACTTTGGCTTTTGTCCCGTCCAATTCCGAGAATATTGATTTTCTGCCTTTCTGGAACCAAAAACAGAAGAAAACTGGAAACTGACACTATGGCAACTTGTTAATAGGTTAGTACCAGAAAACATATAAAAACACCTCAAAGTGTGGACAAAGCAAAGCAAAGTAGATAGTAAACAAGCATGGAGCATCAAAAATTATAGATACGTTTCCGACGTATCAAGCAGGGGCGGATCCAGGCCCCGGGCAACTAGGGCCATGGCCCGGGCGTGGCAAACATTTCAGCCTATTAGCTATGTAGATTTTCTAAGTGGCCCAGGTTTCATTCAGTTAAGGTCAAAAGAAGAAGCCCATGAGTGACCAGTTTTCTCGCGAGCGTTGAAGGAACGAGAAGCGCCGAATTCCCAAACAGGTCCCGAACCCTTTCCCATCGAGCTATACAGCGCCGCTACCGTCTTGCTGGTCACCGCTCACTTTCCTCCTTGCCCTCCCCCGCTAGCTCGCCCGCCCTGCGGCTCTACTAGTCTGCTGCACTCCCCCACCGTTCACTGCATGTCCGACTCTCTAGCTGGCGTCCCCACGCTGCCTCTAGTTAGTGGTGCGCACTACGTACGGCCTCCATGTTGGTGCCGCATTGTGGCCGTCCGGCCACCGCATGTAGCCAACAATAGAGAGGTATTCCTTGAATTGAATTGAGACGGACATTTACTGAACATTGTTAGTGATTTCATGCTTTAGGAAGAAGATGAACAGGTAAATACTACTGATCGTATACTACTCTTATGTATTGTAATGGATAATAATTGCATTGAAATTATATGTTTATCTTTTTAATTGTACAAAAAAATGCTGATTACATGAGTATTTTAAGTAAAATGCGTATAGTTTTTGGCCCGGGGTTTGGTCCAATCCTGGCTCCACCACTGGTATCAAGCATCCCCAAGCTTAACTCCTGTTCATCCTCGAGTAGGTAAGTGATAAAAATAATAATTTTTGAGGTGACATGCACCATCAAAATCAAGATCAAACCATTTGCAAGCATTGAAAGATGGGATCAAAGAACTCTAAACATGAGCATGAAAGATGTAGTTCTAACAATAGGACAAAGTAACTATGCATGCAACATGAAAGGCTACAAACAAAGATCATAAATAACATGCATTGAAAAACGTTTGTTTGTTTCACATACAGAAAACATAGCATAGTGGCATTCAGCTTGTCCCTCATGGAGTAGCAATAAATGCATAGGACACCTTCAAAGTTCAGAAGAGTGAGTAGATACAAGGAGCACAAGAACAAGCAATATCAACAATATGCATCAATCAATAAGTTTTGCGACACTGCACATAGAACTAAGAATGGAAACTATGCTCTCTTAATGGTGTCTAAAGGTAGATAGTGGAGACTCAATATAATAGTGGAAGAAGGGCCCTTCATAAAGGGAAGCAGGGATTTCAAGTTTCAAAAAGAGCTTCCAAAAATTATGGTACTTGTTAGCTTTCAGCCCTCATTGCCCCTATCATAAGCATCTTGAAGTGATTAAGGTTAAAGTGAACAAGCTATGGAGTATATGATTGACAAAGTATAAGTTGGCAATCTCATGTCCCTTGAATACGAGGGCCGCACCGCATGCTACTCAACTTTAGTCACATGTAAGTTCTTGTCATAGTAAGTACATGTGTATCATAGAGAACCGCCAACAGGGTACCCCTTGCACATGGTACAGGAGCTATCTCATAACCAAAATGACAAGGCAAGCAGACAATGAGCATCTCAGCGATCTTTTTATTTACTATGTGCATAGCTTTTTATTGAGGATGTTTCACAGAATGCTCATTATGGTGATGCTGCAAGTTTCCACCATGATTAGGCATGGCTTAGGCTAGCGGCCCAGGCGTTTATCTGACACAAAATACATAACTCCATGGACTTATAGGCTCCCTCTTTATTTCACACTGGCGACATTGAAATGGATCGTATGGGCACCTAGAGGGGGGTGAATAGGTGCTACTCAATTTTTAGTCCTTTTTCAGTTTTAGGCTTGACACAAAGTAAATTATCTAAATATGCAACTAAAAAAATTTCCCTATATGCAAACCTAGCTACTAAGCACGTAAAGAGAGGAGCAAGGAAACCGTAGTGGAACACGAGGAGACACAGAGATTTGTTTTACCGCAGTTCCTTCCTTGTTAAGGGAAGTACATCTGCGTTGGAGGGTGATTACCCACAAGTATAGGGGGTGTATCATAGTACTTTTGATAAATAGGAGTGTCGATCCCAACGAGGAGCATAAGGTGTTGAACAGTGGTATGGGGCAGGAAATCCCTGTGAATACTTAGCAAATGGATTTTTAGTGGTTTTCTGATAAGGCAACAAAACAAAGAGCAAGTAATAAAGTGAAGGGTTTCGCGGCATAGTAAATCAAATTTTTCTACGGATGCGAACAGAGGGAAAGGCAAGATCTAATCTAGGATATGCAAACAACGAGAGAGATTGGATTAGATCTTCATACCCTTGAAGATTCTCACAGCGGAACGTTCGTCGGAACGTGGGTGATGTAGTCGTACTCGCTTCTCCTCCTCGCGATCCGATCCGATCTAGCACCACAAGTGGCGGTGCCTCCGTGAGATGCACACGTGTAGCACCTCGACGTCTCCTCCTTCCTTGGTCCAGCAAGTATGGTGGAGAAACGGATTGGATCTACAACACGACGGCGTGGTGTATATGGTGGAGAATTTCTGCAGCAAGGCTTCGCCTACAAGCAGTCGGGAGGGAGAGAGGAGGGCAGCAGGGCGGCTAGGGTTGGAGGGGAAGGTGTGGGGGGTTGGTGCGCCCCGACCCCTCTTTATATAGAGGGGGGGGGGCGCAGCCCTAGACCCTCCCCCAAGCCCAAACCGGCGGCCCCAAAGGATAAGGAGTGGGGGGCAAGGAAACCCCCCCTTCTAGAAGGTCTATCTCGAGTTTAAACCTCTCTAGGCCGGCTGGGCCTATGGGGCCTTGTGACCCTGGCCCAATGCGGCCAGGGCACTCCCTCATAGGCCCATGCCCCCTCCCGGAAGGTGGGGCCACGTTGGTCCCCTTCCGGAAGGTTCTAGAAGCTTCCAGTATAATACCGATTAACCCGGAACAATTCCGAACTCCAAAAACTGCACTGCCTTATATGAATCTTATTCTCCGGACCATTCCGGAACCTCTCCTGATGTCCCGGATCCCATCCGAGACTCCGAACAAAAACTCATAAACCAATTATCCAATCTATCCTAGCGTCGAGACACGTTAAGTGTGTGACCCTGCGGGTTTGAGAATATGCAGACATGATCTTCTATCAATAATCAACAGCGGGGTCTGGAAACCCATATTGACTCCCACACATTCATCGATGATCATATCGGATGAACCACGATGCTAGGATTCAATCAATCCCATATATATATTCCCTTCGTCCTGCGATATTTTACTTGCCCGAGATTTGATCGTCGGTACCGTCATACCTAGTTCAATCTCGTTCACAGCAAGTACTTTACTCGTTCCGTAATCCGATATCACTTTGTGATTAACTCCTTAACCACATGCTTGCAAGCGGTGTTGATATCGATTACCAAGTGGGCCCGAAGTATATCTCTCCGACTTGGGAGGGACAAATCCCATCTCGATACATATAACCCAACAGGTACTTTCCGATCACCTGAGAGACACCTTTATGATCACCCTCTCATAGGATGAAGTTTGATGACCTCAAAGCTTTCTTCCGATACCAGGGAGTTGTATTATCTCATGGTCTAAGGAATACAATATTTGACATAAGAAAAGCTTCGCAAAGACGAACACGATGACACGATCTAATTGCTTCGCTTAGTTTGGGTCTGTCCACCATATCATTCTCCCAATGATATGATCTCATTATCAATTGACAACTCATGTCTATGGTTAGGAAACCTTAACCATCATTGATCAATGAGCTAGTCCATAGAGGCGTACTAGGGACACGGTGTTGTTCACAAACCACACAAGTATTAAAGTTTCTGCTTAATACAATTCTAGCATGGAATATAAACATTATCATGAACAAGAATTATAATAATAACATCTTTATTATTGCCTCTAGGGCATAATTCCAACAGTCTCCCACTTGCACTAGAGTCAATAATCTAGTTTACATTTGGCAACAATCTCACACCCATGGCACTGAGGTGCTGATCATGTTTTGCTCGTGGAAGAGGTTTAGTCAATGGATCTGCGACATTCAGATCTGTATGTACTTTGCTAATCTTCAGATCTCCATCTGCTATATAATCTCGGATTATATGAAACTTGCAGTTGATATGCTTGGTCTTTGGATGATATCTTGGTTCCTTAGCGAGTGCTATGGCGCCAGTGTTGTCACACAATATCTCCAGTGGGTCCAATGCACTTGGAACCACGCCAAGCTCAGTGATGAAGTTCCTGATCCAAACTCCTTCACTTGACGCTTCTGCAGCAGCCATGTATTCCGCTTCTACTGTAGATCCCACGATCACGCTTTGCTTGCAGCTTCTCCAGCTCACAGCTCCTCCATTCAAAATATACACGTATCCTGTCTGAGATTTAGAATCATCCTTGTCGGTGTCGAAACTAGCATCGACGTAACCTTTTACGACGAGTTGTTCATCACCCCCATAGACTAAGTACATTTCTTTAGTTCTATTTAGGTACTTTAGGATGTTCTTCACGGCTGTCCAGTGTTCCACTCCTGGATCACTTTGATATCTGCTCGTCAAACTAAGAGCATTGGACACATCCGGTCTAGTACACAGCATGGCATACATGATGGAACCTTGGCCGAGGCATAAGGCACTTTGCTCATAGCTTCCCTATCATTTACCGTAGCTGGACACTGAGCCTTGCTCAATATCTTACCTGACAACATAGGCACTGAACCTTTCTTTGCCTTATCCATTCTGAACCTTTTCAGAACTTTGTCTAGGTATGTACTCTGGCTTAAAGCTATCAGGCGTCTTTGTCTATCTCTATAGATTTTGATGCCCAATATATAAGCAGCTTCACCTAGGTCTTTCATTGAAAAACACTTGTTCAAATAACTCTTCACATCGTTAAGCATGTTGATGTCATTTCCAATAATCAATATGTCATCCACATATAGTACCAGAAACGTCACCGAGCTCCCACTCACTTTCTTGTAGATGCAAGCTTCGTAGCAATTTGGAACAAATCCAAAGCTCTTGATCACTTGATCAAAACGAAGGTTCCAACTTCGAGATGCTTGCTTCAGTCCATAAATGGAACGCTGAAGTTTGCATACTTTATCAGCATCCTTAGGATCGACAAAACCTTCGGGTTGCATCATATACAACTCTTCATCAATGTTGCCATTGAGGAACGCAGTCTTGACATCCATCTGCCATATTTCATAATCATGAAACGCAGCAATTGCTAATAAAATCCGAATGGACTTAAACATCGCTACGGGAGAGAAAGTCTCATCGTAGTCAACACCTTGAACTTGTCGAAAACCTTTCGCGACAAGCCGTGCTTTATAGACGGTAACATTACCATCCGCGTCCGTTTTCTTCTTGAGGATCCATTTGAACTCAACGGCCTTTCGGCCGCTAGGAGGGTCCACCAAAGTCCATACTTGGTTTTCGCTCATGGATCCCAATTCGGATTTCATGGCTTCTAGCCATTTCTCAGAGTCTGGGCTCATCATCGCTTCCTCATAGTTCGTAGGTTCACTGTCTTCTACTAACAAGACAGTCAAGACAGGGTTGCTGTACCACTCAAGAGGGGCACGTGACCTTGTCGACCTGTGATGTTCAGTAGCAGCATCGTCCGAAGCTTCATGTTCCTTGTCATTAGCTTCCTCTATTGTTGGTGCAGGCAGCACTGGAACAATTTCAGGTGCTGCGCTACTCTCCAACTCAAGAGAAGGTTCAATAACCTTGTCTAGCTCTACTTTCCTCCCACTCACTTCTTTCGAGAGAAACTCCTTCTCAAGAAAGGAACCGTTCTTTGCGACAAACACTTTTCCTTCGGTTCTGTGATAGAAGGTATACCCAATAGTTTCCTTAGGGTATCCTATGAAGACGCATTTCTCCGCTTTGGGTTCGAGCTTATCTGGCATCAATTTCTTGACGTAAGCTTCGCATCCCCAAACTTTGAGAAACGACAACTTAGGTTTAGCAACAAACCACAGTTCATACGGTGTCGTCTCAACGGATTTAGATGGTGCCCTATTTAAAGTGAATGCAGCGGTTTCTAATGCATAACCCCAAAATGATAACGGCAAATCAGTAAGATACATCATCGATCAGACCATATCTAATAGGGTTCGATTCCGGCGTTTAGACACACCATTGCGCTGTGGTGTTCCGGGTGGCGTGAGTTGCGAAACGATTCCGCTTGCTTTAAGATGCGCGAGAAAATCATAACTCAAATATTCACCTCCAGGATCGGATCGTAGAAATTTAATCTTTCTGTTACGATGGTTCTCCACTTCATTCTGAAATTCCTTGAACTTTTCAAACGTTTCAGATTTATGTTTCATTAAATAGATATACCCATAACTACTTAAGTCATCGGTAAAAGTGAGAAAATAGTGATATCCACCGCGCGTCGAAACACTCATCGGTCCGCATACATCGGTATGTATGATTTCCAACAAGTCCGTTGCTCGCTCCATCATACCGGAGAACGGGGTTTTGATCATCTTGCCCATGAGGCATGGTTCGCATGTGTCAAATGATTCAAAATCAAGAGACTCCAAAAGTCCATCAGAATGGAGTTTCTTCATGCGCTTTACACCAATATGACCTAGACGACAGTGCCACAAATAAGTAGTATTATCACTATCTACTTTGCATCTCTTAGCCTCAATGTTATGGATGTGTGTTTCATCCCTTTCGAGATTTAGAAGAAATAAACCATTCACAATAGGTGCATGACCATAAAAGATGTTACTCATATAAATAGAACAACCATTATTCTCCGATTTAAATGAATAACCGTCTTGCAATAAACAAGATCCAGAAATAATGTTCATGCTCAACGCAGGCACATAATAACATTTATTAAGGTTTAAAACTAATCCCGAAGGTAAAACTAAGGAGAGCATGCCGATGGCCATCACATCAACTCTTGATCCGTTGCCAACGCGCATCGTCACCTCATCCCTCGCAAGCCGCCGTCTATTCCATAGCTCCTGTTTCGAGTTACAAATATTAGCAACTGAACCGGTATCAAATACCCAGGCACTACAACGAGGGCTAGTAAGGAAAACATCAATAACATGTATATCAAATATACCTTTGATGGTGCCAGCCTTCTTGTCCGCTAAGTACTTCGGACTGTTGCGCTTCCAGTGACCCTTGTCCTTGCAATAGAAGCACTCAGTGTCCGGTTTAGGACCAGACTTGAGCTTCTTCTCAGCAGGGGCAACGCGCTTGCCACCGCCTTTCTTGAAGGGCTTCCTTGCACCCTTACCTTTCTTGAAGGTGGGGGGCTTGTTGACCATCAACACATGATTATTCTTTTTGATGTTCACCTCCGCTACTTTCATCTTAGCAAAGAGCTCAGTGATCATATCAGTGGAACCAATCTGATTGTGATCAACTATAAAACTTTTGTAGCTAGGAGTGTCAATCTTGAGCTCCTCTGGAATCTTGCAGTCCAGTTGCTCAAGGCGTTGAGTGTAGCCCGTCATCTCAATGGCGTGCTCACTAACGGAACTTCCTTCCTCCATCTTGTAGTTAAAGAATTTCTTAGAGATCTCATATCTCTCAGAACGAGCTTGAGTCTGAAACATGTTTTTCATCTCCTCGAGAATCTCAAAGGGCCCGACGAACTCCTCAAAACGATTTTGAAGAGACGATTCCATAGCATACAACATGGCGATCTTAATCAAATCATAATCATCCTTGCGCGACTGATAAACAGCTTTTTCATCAGCCGATGCATCTATAGCAGGGGCGTCACCTAGCGCTCTCTCAAGGACATAGTCCTTTTGTCCGCCAGCGAGAATGATTCTCAGAATGCGGAACCATTTGGTGAAGTTAGACCCATTGTTTCTAAGCTTTTCTATCTCAGCAAAAACGTTGAAGTTGAAGTTGGACTTAGCCATGTGATCTACAATATTTGCAAGTACAATTTAGACTATGTTCATGATAAATAGTTCAACTTAATCAAATTACTAGATGAACTCCCACTAAATTCAACATCCCTCAAGTTGTTTAGTGAACACGATCCAAATTCACCACACCTAATCCGATCATCACGAGAAGAGATGTGGTTTCAATGGTGGACAACGAAGTGTCGATCATATCATTCATATGACTCATGCTTAACCTTTCGGTTCTTGTGTTCCGAAGCCATGTCTGTACATGCTAGGCTCGTCAAGTTAGACCCAAGTATTTCCGCGTGTGCAAAACTGGCTTGCACCCGTTGTATGTGAGCGTAGAGTCTATAGCACCCGATCATCACGTGATGCTTGGACACGACGAACTTTCGCAACGGTGCATACTCAGGGAGAACACAGTTTTTATCTTGATCTTTAAGTGAGGAATCATCTTATAATGCTACCGTCGCGATCTAAGCATGATAAGATACACAAAAGGATAAACATCACATGCATATAACATTATGTGACATGGTATAGCCAATCTTCGCGCAATGATCTCCATCTTGTGCATTCCGGCATGATCTCCATCACTCCACCATGATTGCCTCCACCACGAATAGCAACTACAACTATTGCTAACTACTTAGCGATAAAGTGAAACTATTACATGGCATATAAGAAGTTGACACACAGGTCATACACAATTATAAAGACAACCATATGGCTCCTGCCGGTTGTGTACTCATCGACATGCAAGTCGTGAAACAATATAAAACATGATCATCGCATACATTATACACATCACATCTTGGGCCATACCATATCATAGAAAACACTCCCTGCAAAAACAAGTTAGACGCCTCTACTTTGTTGTTGCATGTTTTACGTGGCTTATGGGAGTAGATGCTAAGAACGATTCTTACCTACGGAAAGCCACAACGGTGATATTATGGTTGCCAAACTCCGGTGTTAATCCCATGACAACTATAGTGAGAGAAACTGACATCCACCAGCCGCATGTGTGGAACAAGCCACACGTCAAGTGCGGAGCCGGTCTCGCGAACGACGTCGCGTAAGGTTGGCCTGGACCGCTTCAATCTCACTATCCCGCGTCATAAGAAGAACACAAACAAGAGGCTTGCAACAGAAAACATCAACGCCCGCAACAACCATGTTGCGTTCTACTCGTGAAACACATCTACGCATAGATCTAGCTCTGATACCACTGAAGGGTTTCGCGACATAGTAAATCAAATTTTTCTACGGATGCGAACAGAGGGAAAGCCAAGATCTAATCTAGGAGATGCAAAAAACGAGAGAGATTGGATTAGATCTTCATACCTTTGAAGATTCGCACAGCGGAACGTTCGTCGGAACGTGGGTGATGTAGTCGTACTCGCTTCTCCTCCTCGCGATCTGATCCGATCTAGCACCACAAGTGGCGGTGCCTCCGTGAGATGCACACGTGCAGCACCTCGACGTCTCCTCCTTCCTTGGTCCAGCAAGTATGGTGGAGAGACGGATTGGATCTACAACACGACGGCGTGGTGTATATGGTGGAGAATTTCTGCAGCAGGGCTTCGCCTACAAGCAGTCGGGAGGGAGAGAGGAGGGCAGCAGGGCGGCTAGGGTTGGAGGGGAAGGTGTGGGGGGTTGGTGCGCCCCCACCCCTCTTTATATAGAGGGGGGGGCGCAGCCCTAGCCCCTCCCCCAAGCCCGAACCGGCGGCCCCAAAGGATAAGGAGTGGGGGGCAAGAAAACCCCCCTTCTAGAAGGTCTATCTCGAGTTTAAACCTCTCTAGGCCGGCTGGGCCCTATGGGGCCTTGTGCCCCTGGCCCAATGTGGCCAGGGCACTCCCTCATAGGCCCATGCCCCCTCCCGGAAGGTGGGGCCACGTTGGTCCCCTTCCGTAAGGTTCTAGAAGCTTCCAGTACAATACCGATTAACCCGGAACAATTCCGAACTCCAAAAACTGCACTGCCTTATATGAATCTTATTCTCCGGACCATTCCGGAACCTCTCGTGATGTCCCGGATCCCATCCGAGACTCCGAAAAAAAACTCATAAACCAATTATCCAATCTATCCTAGCGTCGAGACACGTTAAGTGTGTGACCCTGCGGGTTCGAGAATATGCAGACATGATCTTCTATCAATAATCAACAGCGGGGTCTGGAAACCCATATTGACTCCCACACATTCATTGATGATCATATCGGATGAACCACGATGCTAGGATTCAATCAATCCCATATATATATTCCCTTCATCTCGCGATATTTTACTTGCCCGAGATTTGATCGTCGGTACCGTCATACCTAGTTCAATCTCGTTCACAGCAAGTACTTTACTCGTTCCGTAATCTGATATCACTTTGTGATTAACTCCTTAACCACATGCTTGCAAGCGGTGTTGATATCGATTACCGAGTGGGCCCGAAGTATATCTCTCCGACTTGGGAGGGACAAATCCCATCTCGATACATACAACCCAACAGGTACTTTACGATCACCTGTGAGACACCTTTATGATCACCCTCTCATAGGATGACGTTTGATGACCTCAAAGATTTCTTCCGATACCAGGGAGTTGTATTATCTCATGGTCTAAGGAATACAATATTTGACATAAGAAAAGCTTCGCAAAGACGAACACGATGACACGATCTAATTGCTTCGCTTAGTTTGGGTATGTCCACCATATCATTGTCCCAATGATATGTTCTCATTATCAATTGACAACTCATGTCTATGTTAGGAAACCTTAACCAGCATTGATCAATGAGCTAGTCCATAGAGGCGTACTAGGGACACGGTGTTGTTCATAAACACACAAGTATTAAAGTTTCCGCTTAATACAATTCTAGCATGGAATATAAACATTATCATGAACAAGAATTAATAATAACATCTTTATTATTGCCTCTAGGGCATAATTCCAACATAAAGAACAAACGCAGCAAGTGGCCCAATCCTTTCTTAGCAAAGGACAAGCCGGTGGAAATACTTATAAAGACCAGACATTCTCGAGGACACATGGGAATTCTGTCAAGTGCTTTCGCTTAAAATAGCTGAGTACTCTTATTTGGTGTTGTAAGTGTTGTGTGGGTGAACCTGTGCTAATGTACCGACCTTACTTGGACTAGTACATACTTGTGATTAACACCCTGCAAACATCCGTAACTATAGGAAAGTAATTATAAATCTAACCACGGCCTTAAACTCTGAGATCCTATGCTCCCTTATGCAATGGTGTCCTAACGGGGGTTTAGGTTTTTGTCACTTCAGCAACCCCACAATTAGTAGCCAAATACACAATGCATTCTCCTAGGCCCATAAATGGTGAAGTATCATGTAGTCGACGTTCACATGACACCACTAGAAGAATAGCACCACAACTTAAATACTAAACCATTGAATAATAACTCAACATAGATCCACTAATAACAACATGACTTCTCCCATGTCCTCAAGAACTAACCGAACTACTCACAAGACTTCATATGGGTCAAGATCAAAGATGATATGATAATGGATAACAATCTGAACATAAACAATAATCCAATGGTTCCACTCACAAGCATCAACTACAATAGTAATTAACACCGGGAAAGTTTCCCCTAAGAACTAAAGCAATATCCAACACAATTGTTACAACGGGACGAAGTGATGATGATGGTGCTGGTGGAGATGATGGTGTGGATGATGATGATCCCGATGAAGCCTAGCTTGACGATGGTGTTGATGACGATGGTGTTGGTGGAGATCTTTCTCTCTTGGTGTTTTCCGCCCCTAGAGGCGGCATAAATCTATCTGTGGTCGCTCCATGAGGCTTAGGGTTCCGTAGGGAAGATATAGGCAAAGGGGCGGAGTCGGCAGCCGGGCAGGTGGGCCACACCTGCCCTAGGCGCGGGGTCAGGTGGGACCGCGCCTAGGGGGGTGTGGGCCCCCTGCGGCCCTTCTTCGTCCCTCCTTCTGGCTTCCTCAATCTTCTAGAAAAATAATATTTTCCCATATTTTTCTGATCTTCGCGAAATTGCATCAAAACACCCTCTTTTCCATCAGAATCCAGACTCCGACAGCCCATCCTCCAAGAATCATCCAACATGCATAAACAGTGGAAAGGACATAAGCAATACCTCATAATAAGACAAATATCAATGAATAGAGGTAGATTATGATATAGAAAGGTGATGCAAATTGGGCGTATCAACTCCCCCAAGCTTAGACCTTCGCTTGTCCCCAAGCAAAAACTGAGCTCAGTAAACATGTCCACAGGTTTATGGAGTGAAGTGTCGATAAAAGAATACGAACAAGAAGCATCACACTTACCATTACACAACTCATAGAAGAAAGCAACTCACCATTATATAACTTAGCTTGCAACCAAGTACAACAGTCACAATATAGATGCATAAAGATAAATTATAATTGGATTGGCAAACTTGTTCTTGGTCAGATAACACCTGGCAAACAGTTTCACAAAAAGCTTTTTGTAGAAGTTTTACAATAGGAGCACTCTTTGCTCAAAAAGGTTTTTCACAAGTGAAGGCTTTCAAAGTAATACTCAATAGATAAGAGTCTTGTGCAAACAAGGAAGATAGAGAACATCATTGAATAAATCACCATATGAATGCTTGAAACACAACAACTCAAATGCTTGCTGGAGATAGAGAGGAAGTAGGTTTACTAACTCAAACCGGTAACTAGGAGAAAGGTCCCTTTATAGAGGGTAGCAGGGATTACAAGTCATAAAGAGCTTCCAAAATATTATGGTACTTACTAGCTTTGATCCCTCATTGCCCCTATCATAAGCATCTTGAGATGATTAAGGTTAAAGTACACAAAGATGGAGTATATGCTTGACGAAATATAAGTTGGCAATCTCATGTCCCTTGAATATGAGGGCCACTCCTCATGCTACTCAACTTCAGGCCCAGGTAAGTTCTTGTCATTGTAATTATTTGCGTATCATTGAGAACCGCCAACGGGGTACCCCTTGCACATGGTACAGGAGCTATCCCATAACCAAAATGACAAGGCAAGAAGACAATGAGCATCTCAGCGATCTTTTTATTTACTATGTGCATAGCTTTTTATTGAGGATGCTTCATAGATAGCTCACAATGGTGATGCTGCAAGTTTCCACCATGATAAGGCATGGCTTAGGCTAGCGGCCCAGGAGTTTCTCTAACACAAAATACAAAATCCATGGACTTACAAGTTCCCTCTTTATTTCATACCGTTGACATCCATAGACAAAAGAGCATGATACAACTGAGTACAAAGTACATGTTCAATGTTGAAAACGTTTCCCGTGACAGCACGGTTCTGCTAATTCCAACGTATAGATGCAAGCATATACAACTTCGATGGCACAATGGTTCAAGTATATTAGGGGCAAGAAAATAAGGTGTGCCATCAAGTTCGTGAGAGCTTTACTAACTAGTTTTCACATAACAAAATACTTTTTTAATTTGAAAGGTAGATGAAGCTTGAGAATTTGCTAGGAATAGCAAAAGCTAATAGGTAGATATGGTGGACACAAATGGCAAAGGTTTTGGTTGAAGGGTTTGGAAACATGAGAAGTATTCCTTCTCAAAACAGGTTTTTGGCTAGCAAGGCTGGGTAGCAAGCAAGAGAGTTGAAAGAAACAAGCAAACATACAAGTAATAAAGCCAAACATGCAATCTTCCTTGAAGACACAAAATATCTTAAATAAAGAATACTAAGCTTATGGGCCAACAAGAAAGAAAGTAAATGATACAAAATACATGTAAGCTTTTTTACTATTTTTCTTTCAAATCTCAAAAAGTATTGCTACTGACCAGAACTCGGTTTGCCAAAACCAATTTAGATCCACTTGATGCTCCCAAAGTGATGCCAATACTGATCAACAAGATCCATCATATAATAGAGATTGCAAACTAAAATAAGAAGTGCAAAAAGTAAAAGATGAAACTTCTCATTAATATTCCAATAAAGGCACTCACACCAAGGGATACATAGATAACCAACCAAAGGAGAGATACTTCCACATGCAAACCAAAACCATAAGATAACTTCTCTACCAAAGATACAGATCCACTAAAAAGGTAAAAGATAAAAGATAATGGTGGTGATACCGTGGCACTCCCCCAAGCTTGGAACAAGCCAAGGGGATGCCAAACCTGATGACGAATTACTCCTTTGGTGGTGGTTGTGTTCTCTTGATAATCTCTTCAATAAGTTTCATCAACTCTTCAATCTCAAAGGTCAGAGTACGAATCAACTTTGAGTTTTGCCTAATGCGGTTCATGATCATATCAGACTGAGAGTCTCAGTCCTTATTATTCTTCCTCCACTCTTCATTCTTAGAGTGTTCCTTCCCTGCAAGGTTAGAATGAGTGGTACAAGGAGGAAGTGCCCGTGGAGAGAGGATATGACGTGGAGGTTTCCCTCCTGTGGACATCCGTGCTGTCCTCTTGAGCTTGATAGGTTTTGCCACCACTCCAATGCTCGCGACGGTAGTGCGGGTGTCCGGTTTCTTGTCCTCCTCCATGTCTCCTTCATAACCTACCGAAATTTCTTCCTCCTTTGGTTTGCGAGGATCGTCTTCCTCGGGCTTCTTGCCTCTATCGTTGGCAGAGACCATGGTGCTCTAAACTTGAGAAGATTTCCTGACAAAAACATATCGAAACTAAAACACGACGAGAACACGATGCACGAACCTCGGGGGGATCCGTGGGGTTATATATTACGTACTTCCAATGCATAAGGAAGGTTTTGATATGAAAATGAGGCGGAGTCGGAGTTCGGGGGTGACACACCCCCTCCAGGCGCGGCCAGGAAGGGGCCCGTGCCTGGTGTGGGTTTGTCCATCCCGGACTCTGTCTCCTCCTCTGTTCCATCTCGTAACTTCCCTTATGTATTAAAAACATTAAACTATAAAAAGATTGGGGTTTCACGAACCTTCTGTTTTCACCACTTTTACCTATTCAAAGATGAACTCTGCAGACTCCTTTTCTCCTTCTCCTAGAAATTTCCTTTCCTCACAAGACAATACACAAGCTTCAATGGCAACATTAGTGTAAGCAAAAACAATTAACCTTTGGGTCCACACTTCAATTGAAATACATCAAAACAAAGGATTTTATAAGAGGCAAATGCAAATGATAACAGAAATCTGTCAAAACATACCAGCAGGTAAAGATTGAATTTTTCAAAAACCTTCTGTTGCTCAAATAAAAAAGTGCAGAACTAATGAAAGTTGGGTAGCAAATGGTAGAACAAGCTCAGAAAAATAAAGCTCCATCTAACGTACTGAGATTCCTCATGAATTTTTACGGTGCAGCACAAAAATCTGTCCCAGGACAGCCACTTTTCACAACTCCTCTACTTCACAAAAGAAGTTAAACTTGACACAAAAACCAAAACAAAAAGGATAAGGAGCGGTTATTACAGAGGTAATAACTTACAAGACTCGACAAAACTCTTGGGTTATCTCCCAACAAGTACTTTTCTTTTATGCCTTCAAGTTAGGCCTGAGAGTTTCAAAGGTGCTCACAAAAGAGATATAAATCTGGAGTGAAAAAGAGCATCAAGAAGCAAATAACCAACACAATTGAGTCTAACCCACTTCCTATGCATGGGAGTAGCATGAGAAAATGAATTGTTGAAACAAAAAGCCACTAGCATAGGAAGACAAAACAAGTGCAACTTCAAAGCTTTCAACATAAAACGGGGAAACTTAACATTATTGAGATGCATAAAACCATGTTTCCCTCTCTCATAATAACTTTCAGTAGCACTTTGAATAAAGTTGACAATATAACTATCACCAACAACAAATTTATCATCTGAGTAAGCATACTTACGGTCACCAAAAAGAGGTCCAAGGTCATAAACCAGATCAATAGAAGCAAGTTGTTCCATCCTGAAATCTTTATTAGGCAAGCTGTTTTCACAAGGAGATTTAGCAAATTTGGAAAAGTTAAATTCATAAGAATCTCCATCAAACTTAGTTAAAAAAATTTCCTTCTTACAATCAATAATAGCACCACAAGTGTTCAAGAAAGGTCTACCAAAAATGATAGGACAAGTTTTGCTAGCTGCTGAATTAAGCACTAGAAAATCAGCAGGATATTTAATCTTACCACAAAGTACTTCAACATCTCTTACAATACCAATGGGGCAAATGGTTTCCTTATTTGCAAGGTGAATAACCACATCAATGTCCTCAAGCTCACAAGGACCAATTTCATGCATAATTTCCCTGTAAAGCTCATAAGGAATAACACTAGAACTAGCACAAATATCACATAAACCATAGTAGCAATGATCACCAATTTTAACAGAAAGAATAGGAACACTAGTTTTTCTAGCCTTACTAGGATGAGAGATAATATTAGAAGCGTCTTCACAGAAGACAATGTGCTCATCCTCTATATTTATAGTGACATGGTCTTTCACAATAGCTACCACGGGTTCAATATTCAAATTCTCAACAGGCTCCAAGGTTTTCATTGTACCTTCGCTATTTGCACTAATCATCCTAGTATACTCGTTCACCTTAGATGGAAAAGGTATTTTCTCAACATAAGGTTCAGGCACAATTATATTAGTAGTACAAACTTGAGTGCTTCTAACAGGAACATGACTAACAATATCTTTATAAGGTGCATGGTACATGTTCCACTTCTTCTTGGGAATTTCTATGTAAGAGGAAAAGGCATTAAAACATTTTGCAAGAACTTGAGGATCAAGACCAAACTCATTACTAATATCACGGAAGTCATCCGTTCCCATAAAAGATTTAATACATTCATAATAATAGTTTATACCCGACTTTCTTCCTTTGTCATTCTCCCAAGCTTCAGTGTTCTCTTGAATACGGTCTAGTAGATCCTATTTAGATTCTTCATTCATACGTGTGAATGATCCAACACAAGAAGCATCTAGTAAATCTTTATCATGAAGAGAGAGCCTAGCATAAAAGTTATTGATAATAATATTGTTAGGGAGTTCATGAATAGGACATTTAAGCATTAGTAACTTCAGTCTCCCCCAAG
This sequence comes from Avena sativa, assembly GCA_916181665.1. Taxonomy (NCBI): domain Eukaryota; kingdom Viridiplantae; phylum Streptophyta; class Magnoliopsida; order Poales; family Poaceae; genus Avena; species Avena sativa. The sequence continues at coordinate 140,296,128 of OV702285.1, read as the reverse complement.
CTTGAGTTGTACTCTCTCCATCACGAGGCCAAAAGTTATATATCAGATTTCTATCCTTATGAATCTCACTAGGAGGATAAAATTTAGAATAAAAGAGAGATGACATTTCCTCCCATTCCATGGATTGTCCATTCTTCAGCAGCTTATACCATTCTTCAGCTCTCCCTTTCAAGGATATAGAGAGTAACTTCTTCTTCACCTGTTCAGTTGTGATACCTGCACACTTAAACAATCCGCATAATTCATGGATAAAAAGCAAGTGATCACCAGGATGGACAGTTCCATCCCCTAAATAATAATTATCCATAACACGATCAACAATACTTGTAGGTATCTTAAAAGGATCTATCTTAACAGGTGGTGGTTCATCTACTACCCTAGCAGTGGTAGTAGTTTTCTCAAACAGAAAACCAAGTGGGTTATCCATATTGGAAACAAAGTAACAAGCAGTAAAAAAAATCAATACTAATAGTAGAAGTTTCCTTTACCAGTTCCACTCTTCTATAGCGCTTCAATCCCCGGCAACGGCACCAGAAAATAGTCTTGATGACCCACAAGTATAGGGGGTGTATCGTAGTACTTTTGATAAATAGGAGTGTCGATCTCAACGAGGAGCAGAAGGTGCTGAACGGTGGTATGGGGCAGGAAATCCCCGTGAATACTTAGCAAACGGATTTTTAGTGGTTTTCTGATAAGGCAACAAAATAAAGAGCAAGAAATAAAGAACAAACACAGCTAGTGTCCCAATCCTTTCTTAGCAAAGGACAAGCCGGTGGAAATACTTATAAAGACCAAACGTTCTTGAGGACACATGGGAATTCTGTCAAGTGCTTTCGCTTCAAATAGCTGAGTACTCTTCTTTGGTGTTGTAAGTGTTGTGTGGGTGAACCTGTGCTAATGTACCAACCTTACTTGGACTAATACATACTTGTGATTAAACCACCTGCAAACATCCGTAACTACAGGAAAGTAATTAAGATATAAATCTAACCACAACCTTAAACTCTGAGATCCTACGATCCCTTATGCAATGGTGTCCTAACGGGGGTTCATGTTTTTGTCACTCCTGCAACCCAACAATTACTAGCCAAATACACAATGCATTCCCCTAGGCCCATAAATGGTGAAGTATCATGTAGTCGACGTTCACATGACACCACTAGAAGAATAGAACCACAACTTAAATACTAAACCATTGAATAATAACTCAACACAGATCCACTAATAACAACATGACTTCTCCCATATCCTCAAGGACTAACCGAACTACTCACAAGACGTCATATGGATCAAGATCAAAGATGATATGATAATGGATAACAATCTGAACATAAACAATAATCCAATGGTTCCACTCACAAGCATCAACTACAATAGTAATTAACACCAGGAAAGTTTCCCCTAAGAACTAAATCAATATCCAACACAATTGTTACAGTGGGACGGAGTGATGATGATGGTGCTAGTGGAGATGTGTAGGGTTTACAACATAGAAAACAAAAAATTTCCTATGATGGGAACAACTATGTACCAAGATCTATCTACTAGATACAATCAACGGGAGGATGTATATCCGAAGAGAACATACCCTTGAAGACCGACAAAGCTTAACGAGTTAAACTCGTGGTTGATGTAGACGTTCTCTTTCCGATCTCAAGATCGAGAGGAAGTCCTAGCATCGCAAATCAGCAGCGCATCCTTGCTCGCACACATGTCCGAGGCACCAAGCAACCTCCGCCTCCTCGCTCCAGCGATGCAGCGGAAGCACAACTCTTTCTTGCCGAATAGCCACCGGGAACATGTATCTCGCTAGTCCGATATCATGGGGGATAAATTCTAGATGGGGAGAGAGATCCTTCACGAGTAGGTGTGAGTGAGAAGTGAGGAGGGGGGTGCCTTTTATAGGAGAGGGGGGAACCCCAAGGGGGTGGCTGGCGCAAGGGGGCTGCCCCTTGCCCTCCCCTCTTCATGTGGGTGGACACTCCACTCACAAAATTCTTTTAAATTCCCTCCACTCAAAACCCCACTCAAACTTGCTATTAAATTTCCACCAAATTTAATGCAAACTCTCATTAAATAAAACTCCTTTTATTTATTCAGAATTTTTTCAATTACTTTAATGACAAACATTCACATATAACCCCTTGATAGAATTCTATTTCACATGCAGAAACACTTTCTGCAATTTCACCTGAAAACCTGTTTTGGTATCTAGTGAAATAAATTCCTGCGCTTGTTATTCTTTCCGGCATGTAACTTTTGCTCCAATTGGATGTCGGTGTCTCTTAAGTGTGTCATCCTATGGTTCACGATAATGCGGACATGATCGAGACCCCTCTCGGGTCAATAATCAGAAGCGGAATCTGGAGACCCATACTGATTCCGACGTATTCAACGATGACTTTCTTGTGATCGTCGGAACCTTTTACGCTAGTATCTTAATCCCTTTGTTTCACAATATATTACATGTCCGAGATTCGATCATCGGTATCTCCATACCTAGTTTGATCGTTACTGACATGCACTCTTTTCTTGTTCCCGTGATATAACATTCTAGTGATCAAATCACTTGCTTGCAAGCTAACCAATGTGATATCACCGAGAAGGCCTAGAGTATATCTATCCCTCATCGGGATGAACAAATTCCACTCTCGATCCATGGGCCTCAACATAACACTTTATTAGTTCTTAACCCATCTTTATAATCACCCTATTATGGTGTGACGTTTGATGTTATCAAGAAACTCTTCCGGTGTTAGTGATTGACATGATCTCAAGGTCTAAGGATTAGGATCACTTCGTAAGTTGTTATAGCAATATAAACTCAATGACTTTGATCGTAATGCTATACTTCGGATGAATGTTCATCACACCATTACACTAATGTTGTGATCCCGTTATTAACAACATCCAATGTCCATGATTAGGAAACCTTGATGATCTTGTTAATCAACGAGCTAGTTTACGAGAGAGGCATAACTAGGAACTTTCTGTTTGTTTATCAAACACACATGTATTAATGTTTCCATATTAATACAATTATAGCATGCAAAATAAACATCTATCATATACTTGGAATATATATAATAAACACTTTATTATTGCCTCCCAGGGCATATTCCCTTCAGTCTCCCACTTGCACTAGAGACAATAATCTAGTTACATAGTGATGAATCTAACACCCATGGATTTCTGGTGTTGATCATGTTTTGCTCTAGGGAGAGTTTTAGTCAACGGATCTGCTACATTGAGATCCGTGTGTACTTTACAAATCTTTATATCTCCATCCTTGACATGCTCGCGGATGGAGTGAAACCAGCGCTTAATATGCTTGGAATTCTTATGAGACCTTGGTTCTTTGGCATTGGCACCATTGTTTTCACAACAGATCACCATTGGGTCCAACGCGCTTGCATCCACACTTAGTTCGGATATGAACTCCTTCATCCAAACCGCTTCCTGAGTCGCTTCCGAAGCAGCAACATATTCGGCCTCCGTTGTTGATCCCGCCACCACAGGTTGTTTGGAACTCCTCCAACTAACCTCTCTGCCATTCATGAGAAATACGTATCCGGATTGAGAATTAGAGTCATCCAGGTCGGTGTCAAAGCTTGCATCGACATAACACTTAGCGACGAGCTCTTGTTCACCTCCGTACACAAGAAACATATCCTTAGTTCTTCGTAAGTACTTAAGGATATTCTTGCCCGCTATCCAGTGTTCCGAACCTGGATCCGTTTGGTACCTACTAGTCAAACTAATAGCATGTGCCACATTCGGTCTTGTACAAAGCATGGCGTATATTATAGAGACTATGGCTGAAGCATAGGGGACTTTGTCCATTATCTCTCTTTCTTCCTCCGTAGCCGGACTTCGAGTCTTACTCAATGTCTTGCCTTGCAACATAGGTAAGAACCCCTTCTTACTTTCGTCCATTTTAAACTTCTTTAAAATCTTATCAAGGTATGTACTTTGCGATAGCCCTATTAGGCGCCTAGATCTATATCTATATATCTTTATGCCTAATATGTATGACGCTTCACCTAGGTCCTTCATTGAAAATTTGCTGTTTAGATAACTTTTAACACTGTTTAAAAGATATATATCATTTCCGATCAATAATATGTCATCCACATATAATATCAGAAATGCCACATTGCTCCCACTCACTTTCTTGTAAATACAAGCTTCTCCATAAGTTTGGAAAAATCCAAACTCTTTGATCACCTCATCAAAGCGGAGATTCCAACTTCGTGATGCTTGCTTCAATCCATAGATGGATCGCTGAAGATTGCACACCTTGTTAGCATCCTTAGGATCGACAAAACCCTTTGGTTGTATCATATACAACTCTTCTTCAATATTACCATTGAGAAACGCGGTTTTGACATCCATCTGCCATATCTCATAATCAAAATATATAGCAATTGCTAACATAATCCTAACTGACTTTAGCATCTCTACGGGAGAGAATGTCTCATCGTATTCAACTCCTTGAATTTGTCAAAACCCCTTTGCGACAAGTCGAGCTTTATAGACGGTCACATTACCATCATCATCAGTTTTCTTTTTGAAAATCCATTTGTTCTCCACGGCCTTTCGGTCGTGAGGTAATTCCACCAAGTTCCAAACTTGATTTTCATACATGGATTCCATCTCGGATTTCATGGCTTATAACCATTTGTTGGAATCCGGGATCATCATCGCTTCTTCATACGTCGCAGGGTCATCAATTTCATCAACCATGAAATTCATAACAGGGTTTTCGTACAGCTCGGGAGCTGCATGTGTCCTGCTAGACCTGTGAGGTTCTATAGTACTCTCTTTCGGAGTTTCATGATGATTATCATTAGTTCCCTCTTCAATAGGTGAAGCCAACTCCGGAACAACTTCCGGCGCTGCGCTACTCGCCATACTTTGAAGAGAAGGTTCAATAACCTCTTCAATTTCTACCTTCCGACTACTCACACCTTTCACGAGAAACTCTTTCTCCAGAAAGGATCCATTCTTGGCAACAAAAACCTTGCCCTCGGATCTGTGATAGAAGGAATACCCAATTGTTTCCTTAGGGTATCCTATGAGGACGCATTTTTCCGCTTTGGGTTTGAGTTTATCCGGTTGAAGTTTCTTCACATAAACATCGCATCCCCAAACTTTAAGAAATGATAGCTTAGGTTTGTTTCCAAACCACAATTCATATGGTGTATTTTCAACGGATTTAGATGGTGCCCGAAAGTGAATGCAGCAGTTTCTAGTGCATAACCCCAAAATGACAATGGCAAGTCCGTCAGAGACATCATAGATCGAACCATATCCAATAAAGTACTATTACGACGTTCCGACACACCATTTCTCTATGGTGTTCCGTCAGGTCTGAGTTGTGAAACAATTCCACACTCTTTCATGTGAGTGCTAAACTCGTAACTTAGATACTCACCTCCACGATCGGACCGTAGAAATTTGATCTTTCTATTACGATGATTTTCCACTTCATTCTGAAATTCCTTGAACTTTTCAAAGGTTTCAGACTTGTGTTTCATCAAGTAGATATAACCGTATCTACTCAAATCATCCGTGAAAGTAACAAAATAACGATATCCACCTCGCGCCGACACACTCATTGGACCACATACATCAGAATGTATGATTTCCAATAAATCTGCCGCCCGTTCCATTGGACCGGAAAAAGGCGTTCTAGTCATCTTGCCCATAAGGCATGGCTCACATGTTTCAAATGATTCAAAATTAAGTGATTCATGTCACATCCAAGGATTTTCCAAATCTTGTTATGTGAAAAATAAATGAATAAAATAAAACTTTGTTGATTTTCAGGGTGAGAAGAAACTTTTTCCAATTGGAAACCTTCAAACCTATTTTTGATCAAACAAATCCTAAAGGGATTTGAAAAGATAAACAATTAATAAAGAAAATATTAAATATGTGAAATTACTATTTTTGGATCTTTTAATAAAAATATTTGGTTTTCAAAAGCAAAGGTAGAAATATAAAAGGAGTATTTTATAGAGCCAAATTAAACCTTGTCCAAGCTTTTGGAAATAAATATTTCTATTTGATGAAAAGAGTAAAGGTTTGTTTAAATAAAATAATGAGGATTTATTAATATCCAATTTTATTAAAGTAAAGACTTTTCCCATTTTAATTAAACACTAAAACTTGTTATTTTATTTTAAAATAAATGATCCAAGTGTTTTGTATTTTCAAATAAAACCTACTGAATTGGTTTGGATATTATTTAGCTTTCAAAATGGAGATTTTAATAAAACAAATCCTATTTGAATTAATAACTAAGGTCTATTATTTAATTATTTAAATAGATCCTAAAAGAATAAAAACATTATTTTATTTTGAACTATGGTTTGTGTTAGTTAACAGAACTAAAATCAATACAAAGCATGGCAAAAGTTTGAATCCATTTGTTGTTTGAATTGTTGGAATGAATTTCAAAACAGAAAATCAAAGTGAAAAAGAAAAAGGCAATCAGTATATAAAAAAAAGAATCAAACCTGACCCAACCCAATAGGCCCAGCAACCCACCAGTCAAGCCCAACTAAACCCCCACGCACGAAACGATTTTCACCCATACTCGCACCCACACAGACGCAGACAGGCAGGCCCCACTCCCTTTTTCCCCACCTCGCCGACAAACGGACCCCACTGGCCACCTCAGCATCGTCTTCCCCCTGATCACGTCGCCCTGCCGTTGCTGCCATTTACTCCGGCGATCAATTCGCGTTAACAGCGGCCATCACTCCCCCTGCAATCACGCGTAGATAACCGCCCGCTCCTCCCCTACTTTTCCCCTCACTCGCCTCTCCCTCTCTGCCCCCAGGCTGAGCGAATCGAGAGCTCCAACCTCTCTGCCTCCGACAGCTTCCCCAGCCAATTCCGGCGAACCACTTCCGCCCCTCGCCTCCCCAACCACACTAGCTTGCTCTCCATCCTCAGGCGTTCCTCCCTGCACCCTCGGCTTGGCCGCGCTTGATCCATAGCGCCGGCAACAATGACCACCTGAGCGCCACCGCCTGCAAGCAACTCCGTCGAGCTTCCCAGGTGAACTCCGTTCTCCCCTCTCCTTCCTGATGATACTCCTGCACTCGCCACACTCTCCCGCGTCTAACCGTGTCCTTGTTTTTCCTCGGGGTGAACCACAACGTCGCCCTCGACGACCTCCAGAGCCGCCTGACGCCGCCACCCACTCCGGCGAAGAATTGCAGCCATTCCTGTGCGCCCCTTGCCTCCTCGAGACCACCTTGAGCTTCACCTCGGTCACGCGAACACGGTGAGCCACTTCCCTGTCTTCTTTGCTTCCTGGAATCACCGCGACGCCACCGCCAGAGCGTGCTCCGCCGCTCGCCGCCACGCTGCGCCGCCAAACTTTGACCCAACGTCTGTGACCGTTAGATGTAAATCCTGCGGCTAGGAATAGATTTTGACGAAGGGGTATGAGCGCATCTGAGCCGTATGATTTAAATGAGATCCAGCGGTCCAGAGAGCTCAATCCACCCGAAGCGGTATCAGCCAGTAATATCACGCCGCGTAGCACTAGTTTCGTTTAAAACAGAATTTAGAATCTGATTAAATTGCAAACTTGTAAATTGCATAACTTTTGATCCACATGTCCAAAATTTGCAAATTTTATATCAATGGATTCATAAAAACAAGCCCTAGCGAACCATGGACTTTGTTTAGTAAAAAGCTTCTGGTAAAATGTTTGTTTTTGCAGAAACTTGTGTATGCTTGTTAAATATATAAAATTTATTCCATAATGATTTTTGGGATTGAAATCTTTGCAAAATGGTTTGCTGTGAACCTACTGACCCTAGGAACCAACTTATGGATTTAAAAATGTATTTTGTGAAGATTAGGATTGAATAATTGAATTAGCTCATTTCTAGTCAAATAAAAATATTGATTTTGATATGGAAATGATTTTTGAGAAAAACCTTTGGAAAATGTTTTGATTCAAACCTACTGACCCTAAACACCAATTTTTGTAAATTAACAACTTATTTGTTGAACAATATAAAATTGTTGCTTTGCTAAAAACATTTTCCACCACATAAAATAATGATTTGATTAAAAATGGTTTATAGATAAAACCCTTTTGCAAATGGGTTTGACACTTTAGAAAATGACCCCTTTGAACCTTACAATGTATAGAGCCTAGTAGAAACCACCTTTGCAAATAAAACTATCTTTTGCATGTTTGCATGCATGACTTAGTTTCTATTATTTTATGTGTGATGAATTGTTTGAATAATGGTTGGAATGCTAGTTGAATCTATGTTTGCTTGATTTATTTGTAGTGAAGTTAGAAGAGTGTGATATTAGCAAGATCAAGAAGTGAACCAACATCCTCTACCAAAAAGGCAAGTGACACTATCATCCAAGTCCTACTATTTTCATTACACTTACTGGATTTTGAAACATGCATGATGAGGTCTACTATATTTTGCTATGCTAAATCCTAATAGGATACCCCTATATATCCCTTAGTGAAAACAATGTAGTTGTAATATGCTTAGCCCTGCTTTATATATTGAGAAGGGATACATGTTGAGATTATGAGAAGTATTGAAAAGACTGGTGTTTTATATAATAAAACAAGTACCCAATGAACCACCTGGGTGGAAAAGGATACTCAAGTTTTGTACAAGGTGGAAACAAGAGGAACCATGTTTATATGGCAATCTCTTTTTGTTGTGCACTAGAAGAAAACCACCCAGGGACTTAGAGATTGAACATGTTTCTCGTACAGTGGCTTCCGTGTACAGCCACATGCTAAATGGGCACTGGCTTAGTCAACTACATAGTGGAAGACCCATGCATTGGCCTCTTCAGGTTACTAGAATGAGGGAACTTGAAACCCTACATTGGTGCCTGATAGATAAGCTAGCATTGTGTATTGGGAGGACTCCTATGGAAAGACTTCGTCACATTATCAATCTGCCAGTACTCCATCTTGGTGAGTACTTATCCAGCGGCCACTGGTGGCATCAAGATGAGAATGTGTCATGTGGGTAAAGTGTACAACTTCTGCAGAAGATAAAAATCTAAGTACTTAGCCGTGTCCCCGGTTATGGACAATACTGAGCAACTAAGGCCTGAAGCTATGGGAAATCTCGACATTCCAATTTCTAAAAGTAAAACTTGAAAGTGACAACAAGAGACTTGAAGCACTTGGAGGTTCCAAGGAGTTCAGAAAGATTTGACAAAAGATCAAAACTATTTTGAAAAGATAGGATAAACTATATTGCTTTCTGCAAATGAGCCTAAACCCCACTTAGCCAAATATGCATGTATTGATAGGATCCACTTATATTCTACATGGTAGTGAAACTTGCCAATACAATTCAAATGTATTGACCCTTGTGGCTGCAACTTATTATGTTGCATGTTTGTTTGATGTAAGTGTGTTGATTAGGATTACAAGTCTACAACCAACATGTTTGCCTGTGGCACTTTGAAGATGAAGGACCCCATGCTTATAGATATTCTGCTGCAAATGTAATGTGATAGCCAAATGAGCTATGTAAGATGTAATGAATTATTTTATTCCTGGTTATAAAGTTGTATTATGACCTTTTTTCTTGATATTACATCTTAACTGTGGATGCTAGCTATTGATCCAGGGACTAGCATTGTACACAGGGATCTCTACCTTATTAAAGGTTGGGACCTCAACAGATGGTATCAGAGCATTGTGTTGCCTGTAGGATTTGTAACCCTAGGATTGGACAAAAACCCTTAGAAAAATAGGAGTTGTATCTGTTCCAAAACTTATTTACAAACAATCTTGTAAACTCTTTCCTCAACCATTTTGGTTTTGATTCTACATCTCTTCTATATCAACTTGATGGATAAAGCCTACCCCATGGCCAAAGACTTCACCACGTGCAAAAGACATCTTCTACTCTAATGACTTCAACATCTTCTACTCTAATGACTTCAACATCTTCAGCATTTTCACCAAGGACTTCAACCTTGGATATCCCTAAGGACTACAAGTGAGACAAGAAATGTTGCTCAAGACTTGAAGACTAAGGAAACACAACTTGAGAATCATCATCACCTTTGGAGTTTTGTGACCAAGACAAGAATTTTTCCAAGGAAACCAAGATCTCATTCAAGAAGAAACAACAAAGAATGATGGAATGATTTCAAGTGAACCATATAGTTGGACCACCATATTTAGTTTAAGTCAAGCCTACCAACTTATGTGGTGTAACAAAAATATTTTTGGTTGCCTAAAGATATGCTTGAAACTTGTTGTTTGAGTGGAATGCTTGTTTGTGATTGCTTGCACATTGCTTGTGTGAATTGTGATGTGTGTGATTAGAATTATTCCCTTAGAAATATTTTGCCTATTCTAACCCCAAACCAACCCAAACAGATGACTTCTCCAAGAGACTCCAACATCAAGGATGATGACAACAACAACAACCAAGAGATGCACATGAGAGAACAACTACTAGCAAACCAAACCCAGTTGAGCCAAGTGACAACTCAGCTTTTAGCCAACAACAATGGATTAGACCCAGCCATACAAAGGATTTTGAAACTTCAATCCCAATTGTTGCAAGGGATGGCTACTCAAATGATCAACATGGGAGAAAGCTGCTCCCAAGGAGTTTGTGACAACAAGGATGACAAAGATGTTATTCTAGAAGGAACCCAAGCTTGCAATATTTGTGGAGACAAGGATCACACTTCCAAAGAGCATGAAGATCAATGCCCCAATTGTGAAGAGAAACATCCAGCTAACCAATGCCCCACATCCCAAGCTACTTTTTACCTATGTGAAGGAAATAATCATGTCCCTATCCAATGCCCCATCTATTCCATAGTTGAACAAAGGAAACAAGGTCGAGTGCAACAATTGATTGCAGACTATCAAGCCAAGTCTACCAAGAAGGATGAGGACAAAGGAAAATCTCCACTTGTATGTCACATCCCAAGATTTTCCAAATCTTGTAATGTGAAAAATAAATGAATAAAATAAAACTTTGTTGATTTTCAGGGTGAGAAGAAACTTTTTGAATCCAATTGGAAACTTTCAAAACCTATTTGGATCAAATAAAATCCTAAAGGGATTTAAAAAGATAAATAAACAATAAACTTAAAAATATTTAAAATTACTATTTTTGGATCTTTCAATAAAAGATTTGGTTTTCAAAAGAAAAGGTAGATTTATAAATAAGGATTATTTTATAGAGCCAAATTAAACCTTGGCCAAGCTTTTGCAATAAAATGTTTTTTTTGATTAAAAGAGTAAAGGTTTATTTAAACAAAAATAAGGAGAGTTTATTATTGACCAATTTTATTAAAATAAAGGTTTTACCATTTTAATTAAACATCAAAACATGTTATTTTATTTTAAACAAGTTTTCCAAGTATTTTATATTTTCAAATAAAACCTACTGATTTGGTTTTGATAATATTTAGATTTCAAATGGATATTTTAAATAAATAAATCAAAACCTATTTGAATTAATAAATAAAGTCTATTTTATTTAATTATTAAATAGATCCTAAAAGAATAAAAATATTATTTTATTTTGGGACTTGGAATTGTGTTGTTAAACAGAACCAAAACTCAATGCAAAGTTTGGAGGAGTTTTGAATTGATTTGTTATTTGAATGGTTTGATTGAATTTCAAAACAGAAATAAGAATTGGAAAAAGGAAAAAGTATCTGAACAAAAAAAATATGAAACGGACTCGACCCAACTAAGCCTGGCCCAACTAAGCCCAATTAGCCCAATTAGCCCACTCCCTCTCTCCCCGCAAGAAAACGGTTCACATTCAGAAACTCACCCACTCAGCGACTGACCGGTGGACCCCCGTTCCCTCTCTTTCTCTCACGCTGCCAAGCGGAACCCACCTGCCTCGTCAGCGTCTTCAACCGCGGACCCGTTCCTTCCCCTCACCTCGCCGGCTGTTTCTGGCTATAATCGCTCGCATAAATTCGCGTCAATGCCTCAGCAATTCAACCCCGTGACCACGCAGTGATAAACGCCAGCATCTCCTCTCTCTTTCCCCTCTCTCGCCCGACCCTCTCTGCCCACAGGCTGCCCTCATTGCTTGCAACAACCTCCCTGTCTCCGACGAGCTCGCAACCGAATTCCAGCAGCTCTGCGCCACCCCTTGCCTTCTCGAGCACACGGCCGTGATCCCCAGCCTCTGGCGCTTCTCCCTGTGCCTTCTGTTCAACCGCGCTCGCCCCAGAGCCTCGGCTTCGACAAACATCTGAGCGTCGCCGCGTCTGCTTCTTTTTCCGGCGACCTCCCCTGGTAAGTTTCGACCGCCCCGGCACCTCCTATTGATGCTCACTTCATCAGCAGAACAAACCGCGTCTAACCATGCCCTTATTCTTCCTCGGGGTGATCTACAACGTCGCCCCCGACGACCTCCAGAGCCGCCTGACGCCGCCACCTACTCCGACGAGGAATTGCCGCCGTCCCTGAGCGCCCCTTGCCAAGCAGACCACGCGTTGAGATTCCCCTCGACCTCGCAAGCACGGTGAGCACCCCCATTTATTCCCTTGCTTCCTGTAGCGTCGAATTCGCCGCCGTCTAACCGCTCCGCCACCACCAGCCGCCGCCAGCGCCGCTGCTTTTGGGTCATTGCGTGAGAACCGTTAGATCCGAATCGGACGCGTAGGAATAGAATCAACTCGAAGGGGTATGAGCGCATCTGAACCGTATGATTTAAATGAGATCCAGCGGTCCAGAAAGCTCAATCCACCCGAAGCGGTATCAGCCAGTAATATCACGCCGCGTGGCACTGGTTGATTTAAAACAGAATTTGTAACCTGATTTTTATGCAAATTTGTAAACCTCATAACTTTTGATCCACACGTCCAAAATTTGCAAATTTTATATCAATGGAATAAGTGGAACAAGCCCTAGCCAACCATGCACTTTGTTTAGTAAAAAGCTTCTGTTAAATTGTTTGTTTTTGCAGAAACACATGTATGCTTGTTTGGGTTATAAAAAATATTCCAAAATGATTTTGAGGATAAAATCTTTTGCAAATGGTGTGTTTTGAACCTACTGACCATAGGAAACATTTTGTGGTTTCAAAAATATATTTGGTGATGCAAAAGAATGAATCTTGGATTTAAAACCAATTCTAGTCAAATAAAAATATGGTTTATTTATTAAAAATGGTTTTGGAAGAAAACCTTTGGGAAATGTTTTGTTTCAAACTCTCTGACCCCAAACACCAAGTTTTATGATTTGAAAATGTATTTGGTGAACCCTATAGAACTACTACTTTACTAAAGACATTTTCAAACCACATAATATAATGACTTGGTTTGGAAAATGGTTTATAAAGTGAAATCTTTTGCAAATGACTTTGCCACTTTATAAAATGACCATTAGGTGTTTTCAAATGTTTATGACCCATTATAAACCACTTTTACAAATAAAACAACCCTTTTTGCATGCTTGCATGTATTGTTTTGTTTATTATTTTATGTGATGTTTTGCTTGAATGGTAGATTGAAATATTGTTTGCTTGATTGAATTGTAGTGACTTGAAGTGTGTGAACATTGCAAAGATCAAGGGTGAACTTATACTCTCTACCAAAAAGGCAAGTGATGCTTCATACTTTTGTCCCATTACTTTCACTATGCATTAGTGATTTTTCTAAGTAAAACTTGCATAGAATTTTTGCTAAAGTATAAACCATGCTATGGGAAAACCTAGTAGATGAAACCTTAGTAAAATTTCCTAAGTTAAGAATCCTACTACTATCATGCTTAGCTTAGCTAATAGAAAACAAGGGTGGAAATATATTCACACTATGGAAAAATTTCTAAGTCTGAGGACTTGTGTTTTGTTTAATAAAACAACTAAGAGAATGAATCACCTGGGTGGAATGGAAGGAATGGTTTGTGTTGAGTGGTTCACAAGGCCCATTTTTATGGTTTACCTTGTGTATCTCACTTGTGGATGGCCACCCAGGAACAAAGAGATTTGAGATGTCAAATGTTGGGAAGCTTCAAGTGCAGCCACTTGGCATTATGGGCTCTGCCTGGATCATATAGGTTGCTAGAACTTAGCCATTTGGACAGTTGGTGGTAGTGGGAATGATAGAATGGAGCGCGTCCATTTGGTCTAAGGGAAGGCTTCTGAAAGATCTTGTCTTGGTGAAACCAAGTCTTGTGGGGAAAGTGCACCACCTCTGCAGAGTGTAAAATCTAAGTACTTAGCCATGTCCCTGGCAAAGGACAATTTGAGAATCAAGACATGGAAGCTATCAAGAATCTCATCATCCAAATTTCTAAGTTAAAAACTTGTGGTTGGACAAGGGTTAAAGGATCTTCGATCTTTGATTGGTAGATTCCTTGGGTGATTTTTGTCAAGCAAAAACTTAGTGTTTTCAAATGATAAGGAAAAATCTATTTTTGAGCAATGCAAGCCTCAACTCCACTTAGCCAAAAGCATATAGATGATAGACTCCACTATACTACCATAGTATCACTTGCCAATACAATTCAAATGTATTGACCCTTGTGGCTGTAACTTGTATGTTGCAGGTTAGATTGATATTGGTGAAGTTTAATGATTAGGATTACAAGTCTACAACCAACATGTCTGCCTGTGGCACTTTGAAGATGAAGGACCCCATGCTTATAGATATTCTGCTGCAATGTAATGTAATAGCCAAATGAGCTATGTAAGATGTAATAAAATTATGTTATTCCTGGTTATAAAGTTGTATTATGACCTTTGTTTCTTGATATTACATCTTAACTGTGGATGCTAGCTATTGATCCAGGGACTAGCATTGCAATCACATGGATCCTTTTCCTTTATAAAGGGGGGGATCTTACATTGTACCTCCATGCAATACAACCCAATTTAAAGGACCAAAGAAGAAGCATATGAATTATCCAAGGAGCAATAGAAGGTCAAAGAAACCAGTAGACATTCCTACCTATGAGATAACATATGAAGAACATGAACTAGAAGCACTCCTAGCTTTGGAGAAACCCAAGAAAAAGAAGGACAAAAGCCATGTTGTGGCGCCCCGCCAAAACCACTACTAGAAAATCGCGTTGATTTTGTGCATTGCATCATCATGACATCAGCATGCATCTAAGTGATTAAAACTATTTTTGCTAAAAGACCTACTTTGTTTTCTATATTAATACCCTCCCCCTTGTTCAACCAAACCGTCGGTCCAGTCGGATCTTTTATTCATCTAAAACTATTTACAAATTTATTTTAAATAAAAGAAAACCTTAGACTAAAATATCTAATCCTAAAACCACCTAAATCTTTTCTACCCAACCTAATCTACCCAGCCCCCTCCACCTCACCCCCTCCAATCCCCTCTCGCCACCTCACCTCTCATCCCTTCCCCCACCAATAGCCGCCTGCCACCTCACCCTAATCCCACTTGCCCTACACACCTGTCTCACCCCTGCCGCCCCACACACGCACAGCACACACGCCTACACGCACACCGCGCAGCAACCACCCAGCGTCCCCGCTCCCCCCTAGCCCCACCCCGGGACCCACCTCACCCGCTCATCCAGCCCCGACCCCTCTCCTCTCTCCCTGGCGACCCCGCGTCCCCAACCTTCCCTCCCCATCCTCTCTCCGCGGCGCCAGGACCTCCACCCTCTGCCGCCTCGCCGTCTCTCCCCAAGCTCCTCCCCCCGTTGCTCCGGCCGCCATCACCCTCGCCTCCCTTCTCCTCGCGCGAGCCAGCCGCCGCCATCGGCCTCCTCGCCGGTGCCCCTCCACCGAGCTCCCCGCCGCCGCGACCCGTCTTCGGCCGGCCCGGCAACCCTGTGGGCCCCCGCCTCGCCGGACTCCTTCTCCTCGGCGTCGAGCTCCTCTGGCCGCCCTCGCTCGCCCCGCCTCCGTCCGCTCCCTCTCCCGCGGTACCACGACCTCCGCCGCCGCCCACCTCTTCCTCCCAGGGCGACCGCCGCCGCTGGGGGCCCGTGCGCGCCGCCGACCCAAGCCGCCTCTCCGTCTCCCTCCGTCCGTCCTCCTCTCGCCTCCCCGCAGTCGCGTCCCGAGCCGACATCGACGGCCGTCCTAGGCGCCCTTTCTCCCTCCAGGACGCCGGCGTGGCCCTGTGCTACCCTTCCCGCTGCAGAGCGCGTCCTCCGCGAGCCCCACGTCGAGCCCGCCTAGCGCCGGCCGCCTTTGGCCCTGGTGCTCCTCGTCCCTGGCCGTTGTCGTCCTGGCGCCCTCGTAGTCCTCGCGCATGTGGTGCACGCTGCCTTCAATCCCTGTTGCAAGCCTCCGCTTTTGTCCATCCATCTCTGTCGAGTTGCTCTGGTCGAGTAGCTATTCTGGCCGATTCCTTCCCAGGTGTGCTATGTGGTGGTCGTACCTTCGGCAAACAGGGACACCAAGTTGTTCAAGAATCTCGCCACTCACAAAATATGGACGACAAGTACTTCGACATGGAACCCGGAAGACCCCGGTGTCGAACCCGAAGAATCGTCGACAAGGACCGTCCCTACACCAAGATCTGCTTCCGAACACTTCGACCGAAGCCGAATCAAGATCTACCCGGATGCTACAAGTTCTCCTTCCCGGATGCGACGCCCGAGAACCCGGATGCCCAGGACGTCGACACGGATACGCCACGTACTTCCTCGAGGACGCCAAGCTCTTCGCCCCGAATGCCAAGACCGACTCGATGGCGCGGACCCGACAAGATCTCCGCAATGACAAGTTCTCCTTCCCGGAAGCATTGACGTCCGTGCAACAAGAAATCCTTCCTGGAACCGAAGACCGATCCCGTCGAACCCTGAGACCAACCCCGAACCCCTCGGAGCCCAAGTTCGCCTAACCCTAATGTGTGACCCCTTTCCGAGCCCCATATTTTTATAATATGATATATATCTTGTGCATATTAAATCGTTCATCTCGCATGCATAATTGTGTGTGGTTTGGGGGCATTATGCCGATTCACCTTATAATTAAATATGGGGCCATATGTGGGCAAATCTAGTCTTATATTGGTCCCATTTAAATTTGTGTAGCGAACCGGTGCTATCTTTTGCCTTGTTAAGACAACATTTAAATTGCGGGGGTTCTAAACAACTTGAACCATATAATCAATTGTCGGGACCCCCGGTTCCGCTTAATATTGCCTAATTGCACCGCACCTTTGCCATGTCATACATCATACATGCATCATGCCCGATCTTTTGCCGTAGTATTAAATAGTGCGTCCGGTGTTTATTCTAGTGTTTTGCTTCTTCGCGGATAAGGCCGTTGAGTTGGTGTGAGCTTCGCCCCGATCTTAGGATGAACCTTCGGCAATGTTTCCAGGCGAGCACCTCCCCCTTTCTACCTATCTTACTTTTATAGTATTTATTCCCTCCTGTTGATCTATTGCTATCTGTGTTGCGATGCTCTAGTTTCCGTACCCGAGATATCCCTTGCAGCCATATATTGCCTTGGACACATCCTATTACCTGTTGTTTGGTAGATAGTTGTACTTGCGCGTCGTAGTCGCTTGCTCAAGTGCTGTTGTGTGTTGCCAAGAACCACAGTTGTTGGAGTCTTGCCGCATGTTTAATGTTGGAGATGATTGTGGCTTTAATTATCGTTTAATTCAATTATCGTTTAATAACTAAAATTGAAGTAGGTAAATGCAGAGGCACCGGTGGGTGATAGATAATATTTGGTTTCCGACCGCTCACTGGTGTCCCGTAGGACCCCGAGTTCTTGACACCTGTTCCGAGATCGAGCGCGCTAACCACATGTGGGATGTATGGGCACCCCATCGATTTAGTACCTGATTTCAAAGTACTGTACTGGGGGCCACAACTAGTTTGAGGTTTTATTTACTATCCTGTACCTATGCCATGCTTTACTGCTTTATTTACGATTGTGCGAGGAGCACCTGTACTGTTTAGGATCGGGACACGATTTCGCGGTATCGAAAAGCCTGAGTTTTCGGGTTCCCAGTCGTTTATAGCCGTCCACCCAAACCCTGAGTCCGTCTCGGAGACCGGCCGACTTCGTTGCGGGTGTACTTAGTGGGGTGGCCCCCCGTGCTTGCTTTGGGTCTGGGAAACGTCATGACTTAGGCCCCGCCGACATACCGATGGGTGTATGTTAATTGATCTGGCAAAAAGGGTCGAAGTGCGTGTGGATACTTTGGTGCACCCCTGCAGGGTTAAATCTTTTCGAGAAGCCGTGTCCGCGGTTATGGACGACTTGGAGCACAGGTCTCGATCATAGACAACTATAACTAAAGTTTACTGCTATAATTTGACTTGTATCCGATATGACTATTAATCAGCTTCACTGCAACAGAATGGCTAAATAAAAGTACCAACAACTGCTGGGTTTTGGGATATCTCATGCTAATTGTATCTGACTAGTAAGTGTTGCAACTACAATGGAATGGTTAACTAAAAGTGCCCACTGCTTATTTTATCAGGATAACCATCTATACCTGACTAGTAATTGCTGCAACGATAACTGAATAAATAAGACTGCCAACTGTGTGAGTTCCTCGGTTGACTTCCTCATTTGTTCTCGAGCGGGAAACACCAGGATGGGTTTGTTTGATGGTAGCATCAGGTTGGTTCCGAATAGGTCTTTCTTATCCCTCTCTGATAACCGACAGTTGTATCGAGTCTCTATAAGTTGTTTAGTGCATGCCGCGCTGCCGCTGCAGTCCACCATACCTATGTAGGCGAGGACCGCCGAATTCTAGTCTCGCTGTGTACTGGCCTCAGTACTGACGCTCCTATTTTTCCTTTGCCCTTTGTCGGCACCCCTTTGGTTTAAGCAGGTTTTGAGATCGACGTCGTTAGCAGGGTTACCCTTCCGGCTTGGCCTGGGCAGGGTTATGGACGCCAATGGTTATTCTTCAGGGCTCTTAGCCCCATTTGCATCTTGTCCGTAGTCGGACGCTCTATCATTTTTAAGGTGATTTGGATCTTTGTATATTATATCTGTATTCTTGACTCATTGAGTCGCTGTTGTATATATATCTGTTCTGTGGGTCCCATCGAGGACTGTTGTGTAATGTTATTACTTCGTTTTCCACCCGCACGAAAGTGCCTGGTGGGCACCTTTGAATCGTTTCTATGCGGGTTTAGCGGGTTTCGCTAAAACTTGCATAGGGCCGATTCTGAGGGTGTTACAGAGTGGTATCAGAGCCCAGCAGTTGCGATACCCCACAAGTCCAGCCTGTAGGATAACCTAGCTAACAGCCGAAGTAGAGTGTCAAAACTATTTTTGCAAAATCGGTTGGATAGTTCTGATTAGGTCTGATTTTACTCCTTACCCCTCGGCTGCTCTCCTCTCACCTCTGCGTGTTTTGAATCCGCTCTCTTCTCTCTCTTCGAGTCCAGGATTTCTCGTGGTTGGGTTCCATCGTACCTTCAGGGTTTCGCTTCCTCCTTTGGTAACGGTGTTGCTACATCTGGTCTTCATGCTATCCGAGGAATCCTTCGTCTGGTGGACTTCTCTTTGATCCTTCTCGTGCCTTCCGGTGTTTTCTGACACGACGACATCATCTACGCTAGATCCGATGCAGAGTCTGCATCACTCCTTGTTTCTGAACCTCGATTGTCGAGATCTTCAGTCTGATTCCGATAATGGTTGCCCTCTTTTCTACTGATTGTGCAGAGTAATAGTTTGGGTGCGTGATGGATTGGCCCCCATGCCGACTACCCCTTCTATTCGCTTTTGTACATTGAAGTGGATGAGAATGCATCGGTTCCCTCTTTCTATCGAAGCTAGAGGTGGCTTTACTTGTTGATACCTCTACCTTTGACCTTTTGTTTCCCGGAGTGTTCTCTCGACGATCACGGACAACGACCTCTTGTTAGTGGTGTCGCAAGGATCTACACGAAGCGAGAAGACGCAGATCGCCGACCTTCCTTCTGGTACCATGAGGCGGATCTCGAGGGCGAGATCCATTGTTAGTGGTGTCGAATTGTGGCGCCCCGCCAAAACCACTACTAGAAAATCGCGTTGATTTTGTGCATTGCATCATCATGACATCAGCATGCATCTAAGTGATTAAAACTATTTTTGCTAAAAGACCTACTTTGTTTTCTATATTAATACCCTCCCCCTTGTTCAACCAAACCGTCGGTCCAGTCGGATCTTTTATTCATCTAAAACTATTTACAAATTTATTTTAAATAAAAGAAAACCTTAGACTAAAATATCTAATCCTAAAACCACCTAAATCTTTTCTACCCAACCTAATCTACCCAGCCCCCTCCACCTCACCCCCTCCAATCCCCTCTCGCCACCTCACCTCTCATCCCTTCCCCCACCAATAGCCGTCTGCCACCTCACCCTAATCCCACTTGCCCTACACACCTGTCTCACCCCTGCCGCCCCACACACGCACAACACACACGCCTACACGCACACCGCGCAGCAACCACCCAGCGTCCCCGCTCCCCCTGGCCCCACCCCGGGACCCACCTCACCCGCTCATCCAGCCCCGACCCCTCTCCTCTCTCCCTGGCGACCCCGCGTCCCCAACCTTCCCTCCCCATCCTCTCTCCCCGGCGCCAGGACCTCCACCCTCTGCCGCCTCGCCGTCTCTCCCCAAGCTCCTCCCCCCGTCGCTCCGGCCGCCATCACCCTCGCCTCCCTTCTCCTCGCGCGAGCCAGCCGCCGCCATCGGCCTCCTCGCCTGTGCCCCTCCACCGAGCTCCCCGCGCCGCGCGGACCCGTCTTCGGCCGGCCCGGCAACCCTGTGGGCCCCTGCCTCGCCGGACTCCTTCTCCTCGGCGTCGAGCTCCTCTGGCCGCCCTCGCTCGCCCCGCCTCCGACCGCCCCTCTCCCGCGGTACCCCGACCTCCGCCGCCGCCCACCTCTTCCTCCCAGGGCGACCGCCGCCGCTGGGGGCCCGTGCGCGCCGCCGACCCAAGCCGCCTCTCCGTCTCCCTCCGTCCGTCCTCCTCTCGCCTCCCCGCGGTCGCGTCCCGAGCCGACATCGACGGCCGTCCTAGGCGCCCTTTCTCCCTCCAGGACGCCGGCGTGGCCCTGTGCTACCCTTCCCGCTGCAGAGCGCGTCCTCCGCGAGCCCCACGTCGAGCCCGCCTAGCGCCGGCCGCCTTTGGCCCTGGTGCTCCTCGTCCCTGGCCGTTGTCGTCCTGGCGCCCTCGTAGTCCTCGCGCATGTGGTGCACGCTGCCTTCAATCCCTGTTGCAAGCCTCCGCTTTTGTCCATCCATCTCTGTCGAGTTGCTCTGGTCGAGTAGCTATTCTGGCCGATTCCTTCCCAGGTGTGCTATGTGGTGGTCGTACCTTCGGCAAACAGGGACACCAAGTTGTTCAAGAATCTCGCCACTCACAAAATATGGACGACAAGTACTTTGACATGGAACCCGGAAGACCCCGGTGTCGAACCCGAAGAATCGCCGACAAGGACCGTCCCTACACCAAGATCTGCTTCCGAACACTTCGACCGAAGCCGAATCAAGATCTCCCCGGATGCTACAAGTTCTCCTTCCCGGATGCGATGCCCGAGAACCCGGATGCCCAGGACGTCGACACGGATACGCCACGTACTTCCTCGAGGACGCCAAGCTCTTCGCCCCGAATGCCAAGACCGACTCGATGGCGCGGACCCGACAAGATCTCCGCAACGACAAGTTCTCCTTCCCGGAAGCATTGACGTCCGTGCGACAAGAAATCCTTCCTGGAACCGAAGACCGATCCCGTCGAACCCTGAGACCAACCCCGAACCCCTCGGAGCCCAAGTTCGCCTAACCCTAATGTGTGACCCCTTTCCGAGCCCCATATTTTTATAATATGATATATATCTTGTGCATATTAAATCGTTCATCTCGCATGCATAATTGTGTGTGGTTTGGGGGCATTATGCCGATTCACCTTATAATTAAATATGGGGCCATATGTGGGCAAATCTAGTCTTATATTGGTCCCATTTAAATTTGTGTAGCCAACCGGTGCTATCTTTTGCCTTGTTAAGACAACATTTAAATTGCGGGGGTTCTAAACAACTTGAACCATATAATCAATTGTCGGGACCCCCGGTTCCGCTTAATATTGCCTAATTGCACCGCACCTTTGCCATGTCATACATCATACATGCATCATGCCCGATCTTTTGCCGTAGTATTAAATAGTGCATCCGGTGTTTATTCTAGTGTTTTGCTTCTTCGCGGATAAGGCCGTTGAGTTGGTGTGAGCTTCGCCCCGATCTTAGGATGAACCTTCGGCAATGTTTCCAGGCGAGCACCTCCCCCTTTCTACCTATCTTACTTTTATAGTATTTATTCCCTCCTGTTGATCTATTGCTATCTGTGTTGCGATGCTCTAGTTTCCGTACCTGAGATATCCCTTGCAGCCATATATTGCCTTGGACACATCCTATTACCTGTTGTTTGGTAGATAGTTGTACTTGCGCGTCGTAGTCGCTTGCTCAAGTGCTATTGTGTGTCGCCAAGAACCACAGTTGTTGGAGTCTTGCCGCATGTTTAATGTTGGAGATGATTGTGGCTTTAATTATCGTTTAATTCAATTATCGTTTAATAACTAAAATTGAAGTAGGTAAATGCAGAGGCACCGGTGGGTGATAGATAATATTTGGTTTCCGACCGCTCACTGGTGTCCCGTAGGACCCCGAGTTCTTAACACCTGTTCCGAGATCGAGCGCGCTAACCACATGTGGGATGTATGGGCACCCCATCGATTTAGTACCTGATTTCAAAGTACTGTACTGGGGGCCACAACTAGTTTGAGGTTTTATTTACTATCCTGTACCTATGCCATGCTTTACTGCTTTATTTACGATTGTGCGAGGAGCACCTGTACTGTTTAGGATCGGGACACGATTTCGCGGTATCGAAAAGCCTGAGTTTTCGGGTTCCCAGTCGTTTATAGCCGTCCACCCAAACCCTGAGTCCGTCTCGGAGACCGGCCGACTTCGTTGCGGGTGTACTTAGTGGGGTGGCCCCCCGTGCTTGCTTTGGGTCTGGGAAACGTCATGACTTAGGCCCCGCCGACATACCGATGGGTGTATGTTAATTGATCTGGCAAAAAGGGTCGAAGTGCGTGTGGATACTTTGGTGCACCCCTGCAGGGTTAAATCTTTTCGAGAAGCCGTGTCCGCGGTTATGGACGACTTGGAGCACAGGTCTCGATCATAGACAACTATAACTAAAGTTTACTGCTATAATTTGACTTGTATCCGATATGACTAGTAATCAGCTTCACTGCAACGGAATGGCTAAATAAAAGTACCAACAACTGCTGGGTTTTGGGATATCTCATGCTAATTGTATCTGACTAGTAAGTGTTGCAACTACAACGGAATGGTTAACTAAAAGTGCCCACTGCTTATTTTATCAGGATAACCATCTATACCTGACTAGTAATTGCTGCAACGATAACTGAATAAATAAGACTGCCAACTGTGTGAGTTCCTCGGTTGACTTCCTCGTTTGTTCTCGAGCGGGAAACACCAGGATGGGTTTGTTTGATGGTAGCATCAGGTTGGTTCCGAATAGGTCTTTCTTATCCCTCTCTGATAACCAACAGTTGTATCGAGTTTCTATAGGTTGTTTAGTGCATGCCGCGCTGCCGCTGCAGTCCACCATACCTATGTAGGCGAGGACCGCCGAATTCTAGTCTCGCCGTGTACTGGCCTCAGTACTGAAGCTCCTCTTTTTCCTTTGCCCTTTGTCGGCACCCCTTTGGTTTAAGCAGGTTTTGAGATCGACGTCGTTAGCAGGGTTACCCTTCAGGCTTGGCCTAGGCAGGGTTATGGACGCCAATGGTTATTCTTCAGGGCTCTTAGCCCCATTTGCATCTTGTCCGTAGTCGGACGCTCTATCATTTTTAAGGTGATTTGGATCTTTGTATATTATATCTGTATTCTTGACTCATTGAGTCGCTGTTGTATATATATCTGTTCTGTGGGTCCCATCAAGGACTGTTGTGTAATGTTATTACTTCGTTTTCCACCCGCACGAAAGTGCCTGGTGGGCACCTTTGAATCGTTTCTATGCGGGTTTGGCGGGTTTCGCTAAAACTTGCATAGGGCTGATTATGAGGGTGTTACACATGTGTAATGTAATCATTGTAAAGAAATGGGACACTATGCCAGTGAATGTCCAGAGAAGAATAAGTATAAGGAGATTGTCCAAGTATGGTGCAACAACTGCAAAGAGCTAGGCCCTTATGTAGCAACCTGTCCACAAGAGATACGTGAAGAACTCAATCTTATCACGTGTTACAATTGTCGTAACCAAGGGAATTATGCAAGCAACTGTCCAGAAAAGATGAAGCACAAGATAAACAAGCCTATGAAGGATCTCAGCCTTGTCACATGTTTCAAGTGTGGAAACAAGGGACACTATGCAGATGTTTGCCCAGAGAAGTTTCCCCAAGATCCCAAGCAGGCCAAAATGTAATTTAGTGGAAATTTTTTAAGGGTGGTAGTACCCTAGATGCTTTGAGCCTACTTGTAACCCTAGCCTTCCCAAATCTCGGGACGAGATTTATTTTAAGGGTGGTAGCCTGTCACATCCCAAGATTTTCCAAATCTTGTTATGTGAAAAATAAATGAATAAAATAAAACTTTGTTGATTTTCAGGGTGAGAAGAAACTTTTTCCAATTGGAAACCTTCAAACCTATTTTTGATCAAACAAATCCTAAAGGGATTTGAAAAGATAAACAATTAATAAAGAAAATATTAAATATTAGAAATTACTATTTTTGGATCTTTTAATAAAAAGATTTGGTTTTCAAAAGCAAAGGTAGAAATATAAAAGGAGTATTTTATAGATCCAAATTAAACCTTGTCCAAGCTTTTGGAAATAATTATTTCTATTTGATGAAAAGAGTAAAGGTTTGTTTAAATAAAATAATGAGGATTTATTAATATCCAATTTATTAAAGTAAAGACTTTTCCCATTTTAATTAAACACTAAAACTTGTTATTTTATTTTAAAATAAATGATCCAAGTGTTTTGTATTTTCAAATAAAACCTACTGAATTGGTTTGGATATTATTTAGCTTTCAAAATGGAGATTTTAATAAAACAAATCCTATTTGAATTAATAACTAAGGTCTATTATTTAATTATTTAAATAGATCCTAAAAGAATAAAAAAATTATTTTATTTTGGACTTTGGTTTGTGTTAGTTAACAGAACTAAAATCAATACAAAGCTTGGCAAAAGTTTGAATCCATTTGTTGTTTGAATTGTTGGAATGAATTTCAAAACAGAAAATCAAAGTGAAAAAGAAAAAGGCAATCAGTATAAAAAAAGAATCAAACCTGACCCAACCCAATAGGCCGAGCAACCCACCAGTCCAGCCCAACTAAACCCCCACGCGCGAAACGATTTTCACCCATACTCGCACCCACACAGACGCAGACAGGCAGTCCCCACTCCCTTTTTCCCCACCTCGCTGACAAACGGACCCCACTGGCCACCTCAGCATCGTCTTCCCCCTGATCACGTTGCCCTGCCGTTGCTACCATTTACTCCGGCGATCAATTCGCGTTAACAGTGGCCATCACTCCCCCTGCAATCACGCGTAGATAACCACCCGCTCCTCCCCTACTTCCCCCCTCACTCGCCTCTCCCTCTCTGCCCCCAGGCTGAGCGAATCGAGAGCTCCAACCTCTCTGCCTCCGACAGCTTCCCCGGCCAATTCCGGCGAACCACTGGCGCCCCTCGACTCCCCAACCACACTAGCTTGCTCTCCATCCTCAGGCGTTCCTCCCTGCACCTTCGGCTTGGCCGCGCTTGATCCATAGCACCGGCAACAATGACCACCTGAGCGCCACCGCCTGCAAGCAACTCCGTCGAGCTTCC
Organism: Avena sativa; assembly: GCA_916181665.1. Taxonomy (NCBI): domain Eukaryota; kingdom Viridiplantae; phylum Streptophyta; class Magnoliopsida; order Poales; family Poaceae; genus Avena; species Avena sativa. Next base: position 140,270,282 of record OV702285.1, on the reverse strand, counting down.
CAGGTGAACTCCATTCTCCCCTCTCCTTCCTGATGATACTCTTGCACTCGCCACACTCTCCCGCGTCTAACCGTGTCCTTGTTTTTCCTCGGGGTGAACCACAGCGTCACCGTCGACGACCTCCAGAGCCGCCTGACGCCGCCACCCACTCCGACGAGGAATTGCCGCCATTCCTGTGCGCCCCTTGCCTCCTCGAGACCACCTTGAGCTTCACCTCGATCACGCGAACACGGTGAGCCACTTCCCTGTCTTCTTTTCTTCCTGGAATCACCGCGATGCGACCGCCAGAGCGTGCTCCGCCGCTCGCCGCCGCGCAGCGCCGCCAAACTTTGACCCAGCGTCTGTGACCGTTAGATGTAAATCCCGCGGCTAGGAATAGATTTAGACGAAGGGGTATGAGCGCATCTGAGCCATATGATTTAAATGAGATCCAGCAGTCCAGAGAGCTCAATCCACCCGAAGCGGTATCAGCCAGTAATATCACGCCGCGTGGCACTAGTTTCGTTTAAAACAGAATTTAGAATCTGATTAAATTGCAAACTTGTAAATTGCATAACTTTTGATCCACACGTACAAAATTTGCAAATTTTATATCAATGGATTCAGAAAAACAAGCCCTAGCCAACCATGCACTTTGTTTAGTAAAAAGCTTCTGGTAAAATGTTTGTTTTTGCAGAAACTTGTGTATGCTTGTTAAAGATATAAAATTTATTCCATAATGATTTTTGGGATTGAAATCTTTGCAAAATGGTTTGCTCTGAACCTACTGACCCTAGGAACCAACTTATGGATTTAAAAATGTATTTTGTGAAGATTAGGATTGAATAATTGAATTAGCTCATTTCTAGTCAAATAAAAATATTGATTTTGATATGGAAATGATTTTTGAGAAAAACCTTTGGAAAATGTTTTGATTCAAACCTACTGACCCTAAACACCAAGTTTTTTAAATTAACAACTTATTTGTTGAACAATATAAAATTGTTGCTTTGCTAAAAACATTTACCACCACATAAAATAATGATTTGATTAAAAATGGTTTATAGATAAAACCCTTTTGCAAATAGGTTTGACACTTTATAAAATGACCCCTTTGAACCTTACAATGTATAGAGCCTAGTAGAAACCACCTTTGCAAATAAAACTATCTTTTGCATGTTTGCATGCATGACTTAGTTTTTATTATTTTATGTGTGATGAATTGTTTGAATAATGGTTGGAATGCTAGTTGAATCTATGTTTGCTTGATTGATCTGTAGTGAAGTTAGAAGAGTGTGATATTAGCAAGATCAAGAAGTGAACCAACATCCTCTACCAAAAAGGCAAGTGACACTATCATCCAAGTCCTACTATTTTCATTACACTTAGTGGATTTTGAAACATGCATGATGAGGTCTACTATATTTTGCTATGCTAAATCCTAATAGGATACCCCTATATATCCCTTAGTGAAAAGAATGTAGTTGTAATATGCTTAGCCCTGCTTTATATATTGAGAAGGGATACATGTTGAGATTATGAGAAGTATTGAAAAGACTGGTGTTTTATATAATAAAACAAGTACTCAATGAACCACCTGGGTGGACAAGGATACTCAAGTTTTGGACAAGGTGGCAACAAGAGGAACCATGTTTATATGGCAATCTCTTTTTGTTGTGCACTAGAAGAAAACCACCCAGGGACTTAGAGATTGAACATGTTTCTCGTACAGTGGCTTCCGTGTACAGCCACATGCTAAATGGGCACTGGCTTATTCAACTACATAGTGGAAGACCCATGCATTGGCCTCTTCAGGTTACTAGAATGAGGGAAATTGAAACCCTACATTGGTGCCTGATAGATAAGCTAGCATTGTGTATTGGGAGGACTCCTATGGAAAGACTTCGTCACATTCTCAATCTGCCAGTACTCCATCTTGGTGAGTACTTATCCAGCGGCCACTGGTGGCATCAAGATGAGAATGTGTCATGTGGGTAAAGTGTACAACTTCTGCAGAAGATAAAAATCTAAGTACTTAGCCATGTCCCCGGTTATGGACAATACTGAGCAACTAAGGCCTGAAGCTATGGGAAATCTCGACATTCCAATTTCTAAAAGTAAAACTTGAAAGTGACAACAAGAGACTTGAAGCACTTGGAGGTTACCAAGGAGTTCAGAAAGATTTGACAAAAGATCAAAACTATTTTGAAAAGATAGGATAAACTATATTGCTTTCTGCAAATGAGCCTAAACCCCACTTAGCCAAATATGCATGTATTGATAGGATCCACTTATATTCTACATGGTAGTGAAACTTGCCAATACAATTAAAATGTATTGACCCTTGTGGCTGCAACTTATTATGTTGCAGGTTTGTTTGATGTAAGTGTGTTGATTAGGATTACAAGTCTACAACCAACATGTTTGCCTGTGGCACTTTGAAGATGAAGGACCCCATGCTTATAGATATTATGCTGCAAATGTAATGTGATAGCCAAATGAGCTATGTAAGATGTAATGAATTATTTTATTCCTGGTTATAAAGTTGTATTATGACCTTTGTTTCTTGATATTACATCTTAACTGTGGATGCTAGCTATTGATCCAGGGACTAGCATTGTAAACACAGGGATCTCTACCTTATTAAAGGTTGGGACCTCTACAATTCCAAAAGTCCATCCAAATGGAGCTTCTTCATGCGTTTAACGCCAATATGACCTAAACGGCAGTGCCACATATATGCGGATATATCATCATTAAGCAAACACGATCCAGATTCAATGTTCATGCTCAGTGCAGGCATCAGATAACAATTATTCAATTTTATTACTAATCTCGACGGTAAGTGGAGAGGTAGCGTTCCAACAGCGATCACATCAACGCTTGATCCATTGCCGACACACATCTTGACCTCACCCCTTGCTAGCGGTCGCTTGTCCCGTAACCCCTGATTCGAGTTACAAATATTAGCAACTGAACCGGTATCAAATACCCAGGTGCTACTGCGAGCACTAGTCAAGTACACATCAATAACATGTATATCATATATACCTTTGTTTGCCTTGCCGACCTTCTTGTCTGACAAATACTTGGGGAAGTTGCGCTTCCAGTGGCCAGTCCCCTTACAATAGTAGCGCTCGGTATCAGACTTAGGGCCAACTCGGGTTTTTTTTCAGGCACGGCAACTGGCTTGCCACCCTTACTTCCCTTCCGTTTCCCCTTCTTATCTTTCTTGAAACCAGTGTTCCTATTGATCATCAACACTTGATGTTCCTTTTTGATCTCCACTTCTGCAGTTTTAAGCATTAACAGAAGCTCGGGGAGAGACTTCTTCATGCCTTGCATATTATAGTTCATCACAAAGCTCTTATAGCTAGGTGGCAGAGACTGCAGAACACGATGGATGCCTAAGTCAATGGGAATCGATATTCCCAAGGACACAAGCTTATCGACGTAACCCGACATCTTGAGGACATGCTCACTTATGGAGTTGTGCTCTTCCATCATGCAGCTAAAGAACTTTTCTAAAGCATTGTAGCTCTCTACAGCAGCATGTGTGTCAAAAATCATTTTCAACTCACCCATTGTATCAAATGCATTGCCGTTTTCGAAACGCTTTCGAAGTTCTGGCTCAAGCCCATACAATATGCCGCAATGAACTAGGTTGTGGTCCTCCTGACGAGTCTGATAGACATTCTTCTCCTCGTCAGGGGCATCCTCAAAAGGTGGGGGGCCTAGCGGCGCTTCTAGCACATATTGCTTTTGTGCAGCAGAGAAGAGAATCCTCAAATTCATGGCCCATTCGGTAAAGTTGCTACCATTCGTTGCAAGTTTCTCTTTCTCCATGAACACATTGAAATTAAAAGCAGGTGGTGCCATCTACAACAGAATTTGTAAATTTTAGACTAAGTTTATGATAGATTGAGTTCAACTAATCCACATTACGAATGAACTCCCACTCAAAAACGACATCCCTCGTGTCTTTTTGGTGATTACATGAACCAAATCCACTACACCAAGTCCGATCATCACGTGAGTCAGTGTAGCTTCGAAGGCGAGCATCAAATGGGCATCATATCGACTATATGACTCATGCTTGACCTTTCGGCCCGTGTTCTGAGGCCATGTCTGTACATGCTAGGCTCTCCAAGTAAGAACCTTAGTATTCACGTGTGTAACTATCTTACACCTGAAATATGGTCGTGGATCCAAGAACACCCGATCATCACATGATGTCTTGGAGTGACGAGAACATAATCGGTGCATACTAAAGTAAGAACACATTCTTATCTTGATATTTAAATGAGGGATCATCTTATTATGCTAATAAAACGCCAAACAAGCAATATAAGATGCTATCAAACATCACATGTTTATTAGTGGAATGATATGGTTCCCGCATATGATCTCTATCATGTGCATCGTGGTATGATCACTATCATACCTTTATGTGTAAGGCCAAGGTCTATGGAACTTACTCGTTATGTGTGTTGTAAGAGTATCATCTCATACTTCTACTTACAACATCACCATATCATAACACTAGCACAACAACAATCTAAACTAGACGCCTCTAATTTATCCATTGCAAATTTTACCTGGCTTAGGGCTTTCGAAGATAGAACCGTTCATACCTATGAACATGAACCACAACGAGGATAACCAAATTGTTGACAACTCGATGCAAAATAGATATTGACTATAGTAGGAGAGACAGACACCCGCTAGCCACTTATGCAAACTAGTTGCATGTCAAGCGTGGAACATGTCTCATGTGTGAGGACATGTAAAGTTTGTCCGGGCCGCTTCATCCCACTATGCCACCAATATCCAAAATTACAACTAAGGAGCAACAACATGATCATCATCGCCCACATAATCATATGTGTACTACCCATGTAAAGCATCTACGCATAGATCCGGCTCTGATACCACTCGATGGGAACAACTATGTACCAAGATCTATCTACTAGATACAAAGAACGGGCGGATGTATATCCATAGAGAACATACCCTTGAAGACCGACAAAGCTTAACGAGTTAAACTCATGGTTGATGTAGACGATCTCTTGCCGATGTCAAGATCGAGAGGAAGTCCTAGCGCCGCAAATCAGCAGCGCATCCGTGCTCGCACACACGTCCGAGGCACCGAGCAACCTCCGCCTCCTCGCTCCAGCGATGCAGCGGAAGCACAACTCTTTCTTGCCGAATAGCCACCGGGAACATGTATCTCGCTAGTCCGAGACCATGGGGGATAAATTCTAGAGGGGGAGACAGATCCTTCACGAGGAGGTGTGAGTGAGAAGTGAGGAGGGGGTGCCTTTTATAGGAGAGGGGGGACCCCAAGGGGGTGGCCGGCACACGGGGGCTTCCCCCTTGCCCTCCCCTCTTCATGTGGGTGGACACTCCACTCACAACAGTCCTTTAAATTCCCTCCACTCAAAATCCCACTCAAACTTGCTATTAAATTTCCACCAAATTTAATGCAAACTCTCATTAAATAAAACTCCTTTTATTTATTCAGCATTTTTTCAATTACTTTAATGACAAACATTCACATATAACCCCTTGCTAGAATTCTATTTCACATGCAAAAACACTTTTTGCAATTTCACCCAAAAACCTGTTTCGGTATCTAGTGAAACAAATTCCCGCGCTTGTTATTATTTCCGGCATGAAACTTTTGCTCCAATTGGATGCCGGTTTCTCTTAAGTGTGTCACCCTACGGTTCGCGAATAATACAGACATGATCGAGACCCCTCTCGGATCAATAATCAGAAGCGGGATCTGGAGACCCATACTGACTCCCACATATTCAATGATGACTTTCTTATGATCGTCGGAACCTTTTACGCTAGTATCTTAATCCCTTTGTTTTGCGATATATTACATGTCCCAAGATTTGGGGAGGATAGAGGTTACAAGTTGGCTTCAAGGCAACTAGGGTACTACCACCCTTAAAAGAAAGTCTTATAGGGTTACGTTGATGGTTCACTTGACTATGGGTTCAATACTTGATATCCAAACAAGGAATCCTTATTTGACTCAACTGAGTTAACTAATTCTTATCATCCTCATCATCCAATTATTCAATGGTTCCATACATGTCGATGTGGTTCACATGTCCTTTCTGGGCCACATTGGAATCATTTCCATTGGAGTTTCTAGCTTCCTTTTTCTTTTTCTTCTCAGGACAGTCTGATGCAGTGTCCAAGTTCCTTACAATTATAGCACTGCAACTGGCTAATGTCTTTCTTCCTGGATTTTCCATGTTGGTTCTGACCAAGGCCATCTCCATTGTCAGTATCATTCCCATTATTATCACTTCCATTGTTGTTGTGGTGATGCTGATGTGGTCCAGAATCTTCATTGCTCTTTTTGAATGAACGCTTCTTTTGTGATGATCCTGAGTGATACTTGAGGCTATGCTTCCTCTTTATTTTCTCAACTTGATTCATCTTGTTATCCAAGATGGTGGCTTTGTCACAGAGTGATTGATAAGTTGGGACATAGGCAACAGACAGCTGCAGGTTCAACTAATCATTAAGTCATTCGAGGAATTTATCTTTCCTCTTAGCATCTGTATCAACTTCATCCGGTGCATAGCGTGCCAGATTGTTGAACTCCTCAATGTACTCAGCCACACTGAGGTGACGTTGTTTCAGATTGTGGAACTCCTTTTTCTTCAAGTTCATCACTCCGGATGAGATGTGAGCTGTACGGAAACCATCCTCAAAAATAGCCCAAGTCACATCCTCAAGGGGAGTGGTGATCTGAAAGTTGTCCCACCATGTTGATGTTGGTCCTTTGAGAAGATATGCTGCAAACCTAACTTTTTCCTCGTCAGTGCAGCCAACAGTCACTAAGTCCTTGTTCACCGAACGTAACCAGTCATTGGCTACCATTGGATCAGTTGTTCCAGAGAACCTTGCAGGCCTCAGTTTCAGAAATCCGGTGAGCATGTCAAGTGCTGGAGGATTATTCTGATTGTTGTTGTTGTTATTGTTATTTCGATTCTGATATTGCATAAATTGCGTCATCATCTGCATCATTTGAGCTTGAGCTGTCATCAAGTGCTGCATCTCGGGAGTGAGGTTGTTGTTGTTTTGGTTGGGGTTGGCACGACGGGGAGGCATCTGTTGGTTTGATAGGGATAAGTAATGATGGATAGATCTAAAGATGTTCTAACACACCACCCAAAACAATCAAGTTCAATCAAACAATCAACAAGCAACTATTCACTTAACAACTTATGAGCTTAACTCATGAGTTGAAGGAAACAACAAGTTTTTTTGAAATAATAAACCTAGTATAGTCATACCTCATAGGTCAATATGATCCATACTCTAACATGATATCAATGTTTTTGGTAGGCAATCTAATGTCTCTTGGTTCTCACTTGTAGTCCTTAGTGATGTCTAAGTTGAAGTCCTTGGTGAATCTAAAGTTGAAGTCATTGGTCATGGTGGAGGCTTTATCCATCAAGTTGAAAAGGAAGAGATGTAGAATCAAAACCAAAAAGGTTGAGGAAAGAGTTTACAAGATTGTTTGTAAATAAGTTTTGGAACAAATACAACTCCTATTTTTCTAAGGGGTTTTGTCCAATCCTAGGGTTACAATCCTAGAGGCAACACAGTGCTCTGATACCATCTGTAAAGGTCCCAACCTTTAATAAGGTAGAGATCCCTGTGTTTACAATGCTAGTACCTGGATCAAGAGCTAGCATCCACAGTTAAGATGTAATATCAAGAAACAAAGGTCATAATACAACTTTATAACCAGGAATAAAATAATTCATTACATCTTACATAGCTCATTTGGCTATCTCATTACAATGCAGCAGAATATCTATATAGCATGGAGTCCTTCATCTTCAAAGTGCCACAGGCAGTCATTTTAGTTGTAGACTTGTAATCCTAATCAACACACTTCACTAACATCAAACAAACCTGCAACATAATAAGTTGCAGCTACAAGGGTCAATATATTTGAATTGTATTGGCAAGTTTCACTACTATGTAGAAATAAGTGGATCCTATCATTACATGCATATTTGGCTAAGTAGGGTTTAGGCTCATTTGAAGAAAGCGATATAGTTTTATCCTATCTTTTCAAAATAGTTTTGGTCTTTTGAAAATCTTGCTGACTCCTTGGAAAACTCCAAGTGCTTCTAATCCCTTGTTGACACCATGTGGCGCCCCGCAAAAACCACTAATAGAAAATCGCGTTGTTTTTGTGCATTGCATCATCATGACCGCATGCTCATGTCATCATGCCACATTGCATTTGAGCATCGTCATTGCATCATGCATTTATTTTGTCTCTCAAAATGTTTTAGCTAAAGTTATTTTTGGTTACTGCAATACTTCTCCTCTTGTTTCAAAAACAAATCTTATATTTATCTGCGACACTATTTTCCTAAAAACTATTTGATAAAAAGATTTAAAACAAAACAAAAATAATATTTTATTAAAATAATAAACCTAAAACCTAGACCTAAACCGGCCCGGCCCAAAAGCCCAGCCGGCTGAACCCTAAACAAACCCTATGCTAACCCTGATCCAATCCTACTCCCTCCACGCCGCCGCCACTCCCTCAGCAAACAACCCACCCCCCCCGCTCCCTCATCCCACCATCCAACCGCACCCAGCCGCCACCCCCGCCCGACAATCCCACCTCGGGATCCCGCCCACCCCCTGGCTGGCCCACCCCTGGCCCCACCTCGCACTCCCCTGTCCCTGCCCACACCCCACCTTCCTCCCCACCCAACGCGCCCGCCGCCGCGCCTCTCCATCCCCTCGCAGCAGCCGCCGGGCTCTCCCCCAACCCCGCATCAAGCCGCCGCTGCGCCTCCTCGCGGTCCCGCAGATCCGCTGCCGCCTGCACTCGCACCACCCGCGCCGCTCGCTCCTATCCCATAGCGCCGCCCGACCTCCCTCCGCTCCTCCCTGTCTGCTAGGCCGTCGACCGCCTCGTCGGCCACCTCTACAAGCGTCGTCCCCCTCCGTCCCCGGCCGCCGAGTGCCCCGTCGTCCACCGCCGGACCTCACCTCCCCTGCAAGCCAGTGTCGCGCGCCCGCCCCGAGCACCCCCGTCACCACCGTGGCTCCTCCCGAGCGCCGCCGGACCCCGCCACAGCGCCTCCCTGCCGCAGCACCTGCCCCGAGGCCGCTGCATCCTCCCGCTCTCCTCGCACCTGGCCCGCGTCGCCGTCGAGGCTGCCCGGCCTGCGTCCTCTGCCACCGTCCTCCCCGGCGAGCTCCACTCCTGCCGCCGCCTACTTGGGCTCGTCGAGCGCCTCCCACGTCCTCCTCCTGTCCTGCATCCCGTGCATCCACCGGCCTCCGCGTCGGTCGGCCTCCACTTGCCTCTGCAAGACGCCGTCGTGGCCATCGTCTCTGCACCGCCACGGTCGTCCTCCTCCCTTCTCCGGCCGCCAGCATCCATGCGTGTGTTGCCAGGAACCAAAGCACAATCGTGTTTTCCCTCTGCCTCGACCCAACAAGCCTGTTGCACCCTTGTTTTTACACCGTGTCCATGAACCTGCAAGTGGCACATGATCCAACCCCTCTGGCTCCTCTCGAGTAGGCGTGGTGTTGAGTTGATGATCCGGTGTAGATTGTGTGGTGCCACTGAAGAATTCTCGAGCCCTGATTCAAAGACATCAACTCCGACCATGTGATGATTGTGTGGCAAAGTTGACATGAGGCCATGAACCCTTCAAGATATTTGTGACAACAAGCTCGTCACCGACAATCGAGTGGAACCCCGAGTACTTCGTCGTGGAAACTAGGGGCGATGACGCCGAATCGACAAGATCTACCTCACGGAGCGGCGAACCCTCGGACCCGGAGCATCCCTGGACACCAAGAACTACCGGCGACCCGACCAAGACCCGAAGACCGATCCTGCCGAACGCCAAGGTCTTCAATCGGATTCGAGGACCCGACAAGATCTTCGTGACGACAAGATTCACACAGAACAACAAGATCTACTTCGCGGGCACCGTGCGACAAGATCTACTCCACGGATCCCAAGACCCCCGGTACCCGATCAACTCAAGTTCGTCGTCAGCGGCAAGATCGAATGTGGGAAACCAAGTTCTCCGTCACGACACGACAAGTTCTCCTCTTGTATCCGAACCTCGCCGATCCCGTCGAACCCTGAGACCGGACCCCGAACCACATCGAACCCCAAGATCGTCCGAACCCTGATGTGTGAACCTTTTCTCGAGCCCTATTTTATCAATGTAATATCAAATTGTTGCATATTAATTGTTCATCTCGCATGCATATCATGTGGGTTGGGGGCATTATGCCGATTCACCTCATAATTAAATATGGAGTCTATATGCGGGATATCTTTGTCTTATTCCGGACTCCATTTAAATTGGTGTAGCGAACTGGTGCTATCTTCTGCCATGTTAAGACAACATTTAAATTGCAGGGTATCTAAACAACTTGAACCACTTAAATATTTGCCGGGACCTCGGTTCCGCTTAATATGGCCTAATTGCATCGCATGCTTGCCATGTCATACATCATACATGCATCATGCCCGATCTTTTGCCGTAGTATTAAATAGTGCATCCGGTGTTTCTTCTAGTGCTTTGCTTCTTCACGGATTAGGCCGATGAGTTGATGCGAGTGTCGACCCGATCTTCGGATGAACCTTCGGCAATGTTTTCAGGCGAGCATCCCTTCCCCTTCTACCTATTTTGCATTTATAGTCTTTATTCCCTCCTGTTGATCTATTGCTATCTGTGTTGCGTTGCTCTAGTTTCCGTACCCGTGATTTCCTTGCAGCCTTATATTGCCTTGGACACATCCTATTACCTGTTGTTTGGTAGATAGTTGGACTTGCGCGCCGTAGTCGCTTGCTCAAGTGCTGTTGCGTGTCGTCTAGTACCACAGTTGTTGGAGCATTGCCGTATGTTTAATGTTGAAGATGATCATGGCTTTAATTATCGTTCGATTCAATTACTGTTTAATAACTAAAAATTGAAGTAGGTAATGCAGAGGCACAGGTGGGCAATAGATGTTATTTGGTTTTTAACCGTCCACTTGTGTCCCGTAGGACCCCGAGTACTTGATATCTGTTCCTTGAATATTCGTGCTATCCACATCCGGGAGGATTATGGGACCCCCCCTGAGCCAGAGCTTGATTCATTCTTATTTCTTGGGGCCACAAACTAGTTTGAGGTTTTATTTACTATCCTGTACTTATGCCATGCTTTACTGCTTTATTTAAAATTGTGCGAGGTACTGCACCTGTACTGTTTAGGTCGGCGGAGTGTTTTTGCGGTATCGACAAGCCCAGTCACATTTTCGGGTTCCCAGTCGTTTACAGCCACTGGCGCAAACCTTGAGTCCGTCTCGGAGTCGGCTAACTTCGTTGCGGGTGTACTCAATGGGGTGCCCCCCTGAAATATTTCTGAATCTTGTGATTGCTTTGTCGTGAATGCCTCGTTGGGTTTTGATTTGGTTTTTCCGAGGTTGATCGAGTGTGTGTTGCTATTTGTGCACCCCTGCAGGGTAAAACTTTCTGAAAGCCGTGTCTGCGGTTATGGACGACTTGGAGCACAGTATCTCGATCATAGACAACTATAACTAAAGTAGTGCTATAAATTTGACTTTATAATGACTAGTAATCAGCTTCACTATAATGGAATGGCTAAATAAAACTGCCAACAATTGCTTGATTGGGTTGTCGCTTGCTGCTATTGTATCTGACTAGTAAGTATTGCAACTATAACGGAATGGCTAAATAAAATTACCAACAACTGCTGGGTTTTGGGATATCTCATGCTAATTGTATTTGACTAGTAAGTGTCGCAACTACAACGGAATGGTTAACTAAAATTGCCGACTGCTTATTATATCAGGATAACTATCTATACCTGACTAGTAATTGCTGCAACGATAACTGTATAAATAAAACTGCCAACTGTGTGAGTTCCTCGGTTGACTTCCTCGTTTGGTCTCGAGGGGGAAACACCAGGATGGGTTTGTCGGATGGTAGCATCAGGTTGGTTCCGAATAGGTCTTTCTTATCCCTCTCTGATAGCCGACAGTTATATCGAGTCTCTATAGGTTGTTTAGTGCATGCTGCGCTGCCGCTGCAGTCCACCATACCTGTGTAGGCGAGGACCGCCGAATTCTAGCCTCGCCGTGTACTGGCCTCAGTACTGACCGCTCTCTCTTTTCCTTTGCCCTTTGTCGGCACCCCTTTTGTTTAAGCAGGTTTTGAGATCGACGTCGTTAGCAGGGTTACCCTTCCGGCTTGGCCTGGGCAGGGTTATGGACGCCATTGGTTATTCTTCAGGGCTCTCAGCCCCATTTGCATCTTGTCCGTAGTCGGACGCTCTATCATTTTGAAGGTGATTTGGATCTTTGTATATTATATCTGTATTCTTGACTCATTGAGTCGCTGTTGTATACATATCTGTTCTGTGGGTCCCATCGAGGACTGTTGAGTATTGTTATTACTTCGTTTTCCACCCGCACGAAAGTGCCTGGTGGGAACCTTTGAATCGTTTCTATGCGGGTTTGGCGGGTTTCGCTAAAACTTGCATAGGGCCGATTCTGAGGGTGTTACAGAGTGGTATCAGAGCTCAGCAGTTGCGATACCCCACAAGTCCAGCCTGTAGGATAACCTAGCTAACGGCCGAAGTAGAGTGTCAAAACTAGTTTTGCAAAATTGGTTGGATAGTTCTGATTAGGTATGATTTTACTCCTTACCCCTCTGCTGCTCTCCTCTTACCTCTGCGTGTTTTGAATCCGCTCTCTTCTCTCTCTTCGAGTCCAGGATTTCTCGTGGTTGGGTTCCATCGTACCTTCAGGGTTTCACTTCCTCCTTTGGTAACGGTGTTGCTACATCTGGTCTTCATGCTATCCGAGGAATCCTTCGCCTGGTGGACTTCTCTTTGTTCCTTCTCGTGCCTTCCGGTGTTTTCCGACATGACGACATCATCTACGCTAGATCCGATGCAGAGTCTGCATCACTCCTTTGTTCCTGAACCTCGCTTGTCGAGATCTTCAGTCTGATTCCGAGAATGGTTGCACGCTTTTCCACTGATTGTGCAGAGTAATAGTTTGGGTGCGTGATGGATTGGCCCCCATGCCGACTACTCACTCTATTCGCTTGTGTACATTGAAGTGGATGAGAATGCATCGGTTCCCTTTTTCCATCGAAGCTAGAGGTGGCTTTATTTTGTTGATACCTCTACCTTCGACTTTTTGTTCCCGGAGTGTTCTCTCGACGATCACGGACAACGACCTCTTGTTACTGGTGTCGCGAGGATCTACACGATGCGAGAAGATTCAGATCGCCGCCCTTCTTCCCGGTACCATGAGGCGGATCTCGAGGGCGAGATCCATTGTTAGTGGTGTCGAATTGTGGCGCCCCGCAAAAACCACTACTAGAAAATCGCGTTGTTTTTGTGCATTGCATCATCATGACCGCATGCTCATGTCATCATGCCACATTGCATTTGAGCATCGTCATTGCATCATGCATTTATTTTGTCTCTCAAAATGTTTTAGCTAAAGTTATTTTTGGTTACTGCAATACTTCTCCTCTTGTTTCAAAAACAAATCTTATATTTATCTGCGACACTATTTGCCTAAAAACTATTTGATAAAAAGATTTAAAACAAAACAAAAATAATATTTTATTAAAATAATAAACCTAAAACCTAGACCTAAACCGGCCCGGCCCAAAAGCCCAGCCGGCTGAACCCTAAACAAACCCTAGCCTAACCCTGATCCAATCCTACTCCCTCCACGCCGCCGCCACTCCCTCAGCAAACAACCCCCCCCCTGCTCCCTCATCCCACCATCCAACCGCACCCAGCCGCCACCCCCGCCCGACAATCCCACCTTGGGATCCCGCCCACCCCTTGGCTGGCCCACCCCTGGCCCCACCTCGCACTCCCCTGTCCCTGCCCACACCCCACCTTCCTCCCCACCCAACGCGCCCGCCGCCGCGCCTCTCCATCCCCTCGCAGCAGCCGCCGGGCTCTCCCCCAACCCCGCATCAAGCCGCCACTGCGGAGGTCCCGCAGAACCGCTGCCGCCTGCACTCGCACCACACGTGCCGCTCGCTCCTCTCCCATAGCGCCGCCCGACCTCCCTCCGCTCCTCCCCGTCTGCTAGGCCGTCGACCGCCTCGTCGGCCACCTCTGCAAGCGTCGTCCCCCTCCGTCCCCGGCCGCCGAGTGCCCCGTCGTCCGCCGCCGGACCTCACCTCCCCTGCAAGCCAGTGTCGCGCGCCCGCCCCGAGCACCCCCGTCGCCACCGTGGCTCCTCCCGAGCGCCGCCGGACCCCGCCGCAGCGCCTCCCTGCCGCATCACCTGCCCTGAGGCCGCTGCATCCTCCCGCTCTCCTCGCGCCTGGCCCGCGTCGCCGTCGAGGCTGCCCGGCCTGCGTCCTCTGCCACCGTCCTCCCCGGCAAGCTCCACTCCTGCCGCCGCCTACTTGGGCTCGTCGAGCGCCTCCCACGTCCTCCTCCTGTCCTGCATCCTGAGCATCCACCGGCCTTCGCGTCGGTCGGCCTCCACCTGCCTCTGCAAGACGCCGTCGTGGCCATCGTCTCTGCACCGCCACGGTCGTCCTCCTCCCTTCTCCGGCCGCCAGCATCCATGCGTGTGTTGCCAGGAACCAAAGCACAATCGTGTTTTCCCTCTGCCTCGACCCAACAAGCCTGTTGCGCCCTTGTTTTTACACCGTGTCCATGAACCTGCAAGTGGCACATGATCCAACCCCTCTGGCTCCTCTCGAGTAGGCGTGGTGTTGAGTTGATGATCCGGTGTAGATTGTGTGGTGCCACTGAAGAATTCTCGAGCCCTGATTCGAAGACATCAACTCCGACCATGTGATGATTGTGTGGTGAAGTTGACATGAGGCCATGAACCCTTCAAGATATTTGTGACAACAAGCTCGTCACTGACAATCGAGTGGAACCCCGAGTACTTTGTCGTGGAAACTAGGGGTGATGACGCCGAATCGACAAGATCTACCTCACGGAGCGGCGAACCCTCGGACCCGGAGCATCCCTGGACACCAAGAACTACCGGCGACCCGACCAAGACCCGAAGACCGATCCCGCCGAACGCCAAGGTCTTCAATCGGATTCGAGGACCCGACAAGATCTTCGTGACGACAAGATTCACACAGAACAACAAGATCTACTTCGCGGGCACCGTGCGACAAGATCTACTCCACAGATCCCAAGACCCCCGGTACCCGATCCACTCAAGTTCGTCGTCAGCGGCAAGATCGAATGTTGGAAACCAAGTTCTCCGTCACGACACGACAAGTTCTCCTCTTGTATCCGAACCTCGCCGATCCCGTCGAACCCTGCGACCGGACCCCGAACCACATCGAACCCCAAGATCGTCCGAACCCTGATGTGTGAACCTTTTCTCGAGCCCTATTTTATCAATGTAATATCAAATTGTTGCATATTAATTGTTCATCTCGCATGCATATCATGTGGGTTGGGGGCATTATGCCGATTCACCTCATAATTAAATATGGAGTCTATATGCGGGATATCTTTGTCTTATTCCGGACTCCATTTAAATTGGTGTAGCGAACCGGTGCTATCTTCTGCCATGTTAAGACAACATTTAAATTGCAGGGTATCTAAACAACTTGAACCACTTAAATATTTGCCGGGACCTCGGTTCCTCTTAATATGGCCTAATTGCATCGCATGCTTGCCATGTCATACATCATACATGCATCATGCCCGATCTTTTGCCGTAGTATTAAATAGTGCATCCGGTGTTTCTTCTAGTGCTTTGCTTCTTCACGGATTAGGCCGATGAGTTGATGCGAGTGTCGACCCGATCTTCGGATGAACCTTCGGCAATGTTTTCAGGCGAGCATCCCTTCCCCTTCTACCTATTTTGCATTTATAGTCTTTATTCCCTCCTGTTGATCTATTGCTATCTGTGTTGCGTTGCTCTAGTTTCCGTACCCGTGATTTCCTTGCAGCCTTATATTGCCTTGGACACATCCTATTACCTGTTGTTTGGTAGATAGTTGGACTTGCGCGCCGTAGTCGCTTGCTCAAGTGCTGTTGCGTGTCGTCTAGTACCACAGTTGTTGGAGCATTGCCGTATGTTTAATGTTGAAGATGATCATGGCTTTAATTATCGTTCGATTCAATTACTGTTTAATAACTAAAAATTGAAGTAGGTAATGCAGAGGCACAGGTGGGCAATAGATGTTATTTGGTTTTTAACCGTCCACTTGTGTCCCGTAGGACCCCGAGTACTTGATACCTGTTCCTTGAATATTCGCGCTATCCACATCCGGGAGGATTATGGGACCCCCCTGAGCCAGAGCTTGATTCATTCTTATTTCTTGGGGCCACAAACTAGTTTGAGGTTTTATTTACTATCCTGTACTTATGCCATGCTTTACTGCTTTATTTAAAATTGTGCGAGGTACTGCAACTGTACTGTTTAGGTCGGCGGAGTGTTTTCGCGGTATCGACAAGCCCAGTCACATTTTCGGGTTCCCAGTCGTTTACAGCCACTGGCGCAAACCTTGAGTCCGTCTCGGAGTCGGCTAACTTCGTTGCGGGTGTACTCAATGGGGTGGCCCCCTGAAATATTTCTGAATCTTGTGATTGCTTTGTCGTGAATGCCTCGTTGGGTTTTGATTTGGTTTTTCCGAGGTTGATCGAGTGTGTGTTGCTATTTGTGCACCCCTGCAGGGTAAAACTTTCTGAAATCCGTGTCCGCGGTTATGGACGACTTGGAGCACAGTATCTCGATCATAGACAACTATAACTAAAGTAGTGCTATAAATTTGACTTTATAATGACTAGTAATCAGCTTCACTATAATGTAATGGCTAAATAAAACTGCCAACAATTGCTTGATTGGGTTGTCGCTTGCTGCTATTGTATCTGACTAGTAAGTATTGCAACTATAACGGAATGGCTAAATAAAAGTACCAACAACTGCTGGGTTTTGGGATATCTCATGCTAATTGTATTTGACTAGTAAGTGTCGCAACTACAACGGAATGGTTAACTAAAATTTCCCACTGCTTATTATATCAGGATAACTATCTATACCTGACTAGTAATTGCTGCAACGATAACTGTATAAATAAAACTGCCAACTGTGTGAGTTCCTCGGTTGACTTCCTCGTTTGGTCTCGAGGGGGAAACACCAGGATGGGTTTGTCGGATGGTAGCATCAGGTTGGTTCCGAATAGGTCTTTCTTATCCCTCTCTGATAGCCGACAGTTATATCGAGTCTCTATAGGTTGTTTAGTGCATGCTGCGCTGCCGCTGCAGTCCACCATACCTGTGTAGGCGAGGACCGCCGAATTCTAGCCTCGCCGTGTACTGGCCTCAGTACTGACCGCTCTCTCTTTTCCTTTGCCCTTTGTCGGCACCCCTTTTGTTTAAGCAGGTTTTGAGATCGACGTCGTTAGCAGGGTTACCCTTCCGGCTTGGCCTGGGCAGGTTTATGGACGCCATTGGTTATTCTTCAGGGCTCTTAGCCCCATTTGCATCTTGTCCATAGTCGGACGCTCTATCATTTTCAAGGTGATTTGGATCTTTGTATATTATATCTGTATTCTTGACTCATTGAGTCGCTGTTGTATACATATCTGTTCTGTGGGTCCCATCGAGGACTGTTGAGTATTGTTATTACTTCGTTTTCCACCCGCACGAAAGTGCCTGGTGGGCACCTTTGAATCGTTTCTATGCGGGTTTGGCGGGTTTCGCTAAAACTTGCATAGGGCCGATTCTGAGGGTGTTACACACCATCAAGTTTTACTTTGAGAAATTGGAATGTCGAGATCTTCCATAGCTCCAGGCCTTAGTTTCTCAGAGTTGTCCGTAACCGGGGACACGGCTAAGTACTTAGAATTTGATCTTATGCAGAAGTTGTACACTTTACCCACATGACACAATCTCGTCTTGACGCCACCAGTGGCCGCTGGATAAGTACTCACCAAATGGAGTACCGGCAGATCGAGAATGTGACAAAGTCTTTCCATAGAAGTCCTCCCAATACACAATGCTATCTTGTATACCAGGCAGTAATGTAAGGATAAATTTCCAATACACGAATCCCGTTAACCTGAGTAGGTGCCAATGCAAGGGTCTTCTACTATGTAGTTGACTAAGCTAGAGCCCATTTAGCATGTGGATGTACACGGAAGCCACTGTACGAGAAACATGTTCAATCTCTAAGTCCCTGGGTGGTTTTATTCTAGTGCACATACAAAAAGATAGCCATATAAACATGGTTCCCTTTAGGGCTGTCAAAAAAGTTCGGGCTTGACAAACCGTGCGAGTTCGACGCGTTAACAGCTCGGCTCGAGCTTGATTCGTCTCTCTAACAAACCAAGCTCGAGCCTGTTTTCGAGCTCGCGAGCTTAGATGAGCCAAACTCTAACGGTTCGATAGAGCTCATGATTTTTGTACAACCACAAAATTGAGACTTCTATTATTATTTCATCTGCTGTCAGACTGCTAAAATAATTGTGCTGGCATGTTGGCACTATATTATTATTATATGAGACTACTATTATGTGAGACTCCGAGCCATTTCTGCTATTCGGTTTTCAAGCTTTACTATTTTCTTGCTATGTAGCTGCATGTCTATCTTTGGATGTACTGAAATTTTCTTACCGAGCTTCAACGAACCGAGCTCAAGCCTACTTGAGCTTTGGTCGAGCAGAACTCGAGCTTAGATGTAGGCTCGAAGGTCAACCTAGGTTCGCTCGAGCTTGGCTCGAGCTTCTATCGAGCTCGAGACAAGCCTAACAATGTTCGCTCGATTTCGGCTCGTTGACAGCCCTATTCCCTTTGTTGCCACCTTGTCCAAAATTGAGTATCCTCATTCCACCCAGGTGGTTCATTGAGTACTTGTTTTATTATATAAAACATATCTTTTTCCAACACATTATATAACCATATCATGTGTTGGAGATATGCCCTAGAGGCAATAATAAATGTAGTTATTATTATATCTTTGTGTTTATGATAAATGTTTACATTCATTCTATAACAGTATTAACCAGAAACATTAATACTTGTGTCATTTGTAAACTAAATTAGAGTCCCTAGTAAAGCCTCTTTATAATACTAGCTTGTTGGTTAATAGATGATCATGGTTTCCTGATCATGAACATTGAGATGTTGTTGACAACAAGATCATATCATTAGGAGAATGGTATGATGGACATACTCCTATAGATAAGCGTAGCATAAAGATCAAGTCATTTTAATAGTTCAATTGCTATAAGCTTTCTGATACATATTAACCTAATTCCTTCGACCATGAGATCATGCTTATCACCATCACCGGAAGGATGCTTTGATGACATCAAACACCACACCGTAACTGGGTGGCTATAAAGGTGGCATTGAGTATTCGGAAAGTATGGGTTGAGACACATGAATCAAGAGTGGGATTTGTCCATCCATATGACGGATAGAAATAGTCTGGGCCCTCTCGGTGGAATGTCATCCAATTAGCTTGCAAGCATGTGACTGGCTCACAAGGGATCACATATCACGGGAACGAGAAAAGAGTACTTATCAGTAACGAGGTTGAACTAGGTATGCAGAGATACCGACGATCAAAACCTCGGATAAGTAAACTATCATGAGACAAAGGGAAATTGGTATCGTATGTAAGTGGTTCATTCGATCGCAAAGTAATCGTAGAAATATGTGGGAGCCATATGAATTTCCAGATTCCTCTATTGGTTATTGATCGGAGAAGTGTCTCGATCATGTCCGCATAATTCACGAACCGTAGGGAGACACACTTAAGGATTCGATGTTATTGAGTAGTTATGGAATGATGAGAAAGAGACCTAATGTCGTTCGGAGTCTCGTATGGGATCCGGGATATCACGAGGAGATCCGTAATGGTCCGGAGAATAAGATTCATATAAGAAAAGTCCTGTTTCGGAGTTCAGGAATTTTTCCAGTGTTTTCACCAGGAATGTTCTAGAAGGGTCTGGAAGGTCCGGCACTCCGGAGGGGGAAGGGTACATGAATGTGTCATGACAATGTGGAATGGTTGCATCATGTACTAGGTCACTTTGCTGGGCAAAATAAAGAGAGAAATCAAATCCTAGTTTCAAAGTCAAACGCCAATTTGAAAAAGTCAAATCTCAAGTTTGCTTGGTGGAGGGAGAGTAGGAAACCTACTTGGGGAGGAAGTCCCCTCCCTCCACCTGCCGGCCAAGGAGGCCGAGTTGGGGGAGGACTCCCTCTGTAGGGTTCGCAGCATAGAAAACAAAAATTTTCCTACGATGGGAACAACTATGTACCAAGATCTATCTACTAGATACAAACAACGGGCGGATGTATATCCGTAGAGAACATAACCTTGAAGACCGACAAAGCTTAACGAGTCCAAACTCGTGGTTGATGTAGACGATCTCTTGCCGATCTCAAGATCGAGAGGAAGTCCTAGCGCCGCAAAACAGCAGCGCATCCGTGCTCGCACACACGTTCGAGGCACCGAGCAACCTCCGCCTCCTCTCTCCAGCGATGCAGCGGAAGCACAACTCTTTATTGCCGAATAGCCACCGGGAACATGTATCTCGCTAGTCCGAGACCATGGGGAATAAATTCTAGAGGGGGAGAGAGATCCTTCACGAGGAGGTGTACTTTGAGAGGAGGAGAGGGGGGCACCCAAGGGGCATGGCGCCCAGCCATGGGGGCTGCCCCCACCTCTTCCACATTCATGTGGGTGGAGATCCCACTCAAAATGAAAAGCCTCCACTCCCATTAAAAAGCCTCCACTCAAAAATCCACTCACATGCATTAAATTTCCACCAAATTTAATGCAAGCTCTCATTTAAATAAAACTCTTTTATTTATTTATTCAGAATTTTTTTAATTACTTTAATTAACAAACATTCACATAAAACCCCTTGCTAGTATTACATTTCACATGCAGAACCAGTTTCAGCAATTTCAACCGAAACAGTTTCGGTGTCTAGTGAAATAAATTCCTGCGCTTGTTATTCTTTTCGGCATGCAACTTTTGCTCCAAATGGATGTCGGTGTCTCTTAAGTGTGTCACCCTATGGTTCGCGAATAATGCGGACATGATCGAGACCCCTCTCGGATCAATAATCAGAAGCGGGATCTAGAGACCCATACTGACTCCCACACATTCAACGATGACTTTCCTGTGATCGTCGGAACCTTTTACGCTAATATCTTAATCCTTTTGTTTCGCGATATATTACATGTCCGAGATTCGATCATCGGTATCTCCATACCTAGTTTGATCTCGTTACTGACATGTACTATTTTCTCCTTCCCGTGATATAACATTCTAGTGATCAAATCACTTGCTTGCAAGCTAATCAATGTGATATCACCGAGAGGGCCCAGAGTATATCTATCCGTCATCAGGATGAACAAATTCCACTCTCGATCCATGAGCCTCAACATAACATTTTATTAGTTCTGAATCCATCTTTATAATCACCCTGTTACGGTGTGACGTTTGATGTTATCAAGAAACTCTTCCGGTGTTAGTGATTGACATGATCTCATGGTCTAAGGATTAGGATCACTTCGTAAGTTGTTATAGCAATATAAACTCAATGACTTTGATCGTAATGCTATACTTCGGATGAATGTTCATCACATCATTACACTAATGTTGTGACCCCGTTATTAACAACATCCAATGTCCATGATCAAGAAACCTTGATCATCTTGTTAATCAACGAGCTAGTTTATGAGAGAGGCATAACTAGGAACTTCCTTTTTGTTTATTAAACACACATGTATTAACGTTTCCGTATTAATACAATTGTAGCATGTAAAATAAACATTTATCATAAATAAGGAATACGATAATAACCACTTTATTATTGCCTCTCGGGCATATTCCCTTCAGTCTCCCACTTGCACTAGAGACAATAATCTAGCTTGAAAACTTTGCGCATTGAACACCTATGGATTTCTGGTGTTCCATATACGCAATTGCAAGTGGTTAACATAATCTACGGATCTGACGCTTTCAGGTCCATGTGTATTTGCATGTCTTTGCGTCTTGACGCATCACTCATTCTCCAATGAGATGGCATTGTATAAATTTGGTCTTTCGGTGAGACCTTTAGTTCCTTGGGGTTAAATCATGTCGATACTATTGTCATACAATATATCTTTAGTGTTAGCCCATTGCGAACCACACCTTAGTTTGATAACAAACTACTTGACACAAATTCCCTCCTTTGCTGCTACTATAGCAGTCATATACTTAGCCTTTTGTTGTAGTATCCGTCACAATGTCTTAACTTTGGAATTCATCCAAATCCATCATGGAATCTCCTTTCCATTACATTGTGCCACCCATAGTTTAAATTGAGATAAACTTAATTTGTATCTTGTGACAAAACTAGTATCAATGTAACGCTTTACAATGAACTATTTGTAATTGTTTGTCACCTCTACACAAATATATTCTTATCTCTTTCAAAAGGATCATAAGAATATCCTCACTATCGTCCAATGATCATTTTATGATTCATTCTGGTATATGCTCATAACACTTAGAGCATAGGACATATCTGCATGTGTACATATCATGGTATGATTGATCAAAACATTCTCGTGATTTCACTCATCAAGTGTCAAAGCACTTGAATCTTGTTTCACTTATCAAGTGTCGATACACTTGAATCTTGATTCAATTCCTTTCCATGCGACAAGAACCGTTTCATGTTGTTTCTATATTGAACTCCTTTAATATCTCATATATGTACATTTGGCCCAACCATATTAGCGTCACCGTCTATCCACTATAGACATTCATGCTAAATATTCGGGTTTTACCTAAGTATTTCATCAAAATGAAATCCTTAACCTTTGTCAATAAAAGATACATCATTTCTAATAAACAAGATGTCCTTCACATAATGTATTAGAAATATGTCTCAGCGCTCCCACTTAATTTCTTGCAAATGCAAGCATCTTCATCGTCTCCAGATGAAAACTCCTTTTTCATCACGGTGAAGATTCCAACTCCGCGATGCCTACTTCAACCGTTGAAGTTTGCATGCCCTTTTTAGCATCCTTTGAATTAACAAAACCCTTTGGACTGTGTCATGTACACGTCCTAGGTAACCATTCTATTAGAAGAACTTTGTTTTGTTTATTCATCTACCATATACCAAATTATATGTAGTGGTTGCTACTTTAATCCGTCCAGACTAAATATCGCTATGAAAGATCAAATATTGTCATAGTCAACTCCTTGAACATTGTTGTAAAATACTTTACGACATGTCGACTATTTCATAGATGTGAAACATCCATGTCTGTTTCTTTATAGATCCAAATACGACCGATAGGTTTTTACACCTTTCCGGAGGGTCTTCCAAGTTCAAAACTTGATTTCTCGTGTATGGAACTATCACGGATTTTATGGCTTTGAGCCATTTGACGGAGTCAGGGCCCATCATCGCTTCTTTGTATGTATTCGGTTCATCATTGTCAAACAATAATGATTTACTCTCAAATCTTAGCATTTGATTGTTTAACCGACCTACTTGGTTCAATAGGAACTTAGATCTCCGTGACCACAACATTTGAGGCACATAAGCTATGAGCATTATGGCAGCCTTCAGAACGATTTCCGGCGCTGCGCAACTCAGCACATATAGCTAAGGTTCGTTAACCTTATCAAAGTTCTATTGTCCTCCCACTTAACTTTTACGAAAAATTCCTTCTTCAAGAAACTTCATATTTCAAGCGACAAACCCCTTTGTCCTCGGTGTTATGGAGGAATAACCTATTGTTATTCGAAATAACCTACAAAGACATGCTCATCCGACTTCGGTTGTAAACATCTTACTTATGTTTAGCATACCAAAATTTAAGAAATGACAACTTGGGTTTTACCCCAAACCATAACTTCCATGGTCTCATTTCAACGGATCAATATGGAGCTCTTTTCAGTGTAAAAGCGGTAGTCTCTAAAGCTTTAATCTTTTAAAACATAATGGCAGTTTTATAAATAACACCTTTGATCCAACCATGTCAAACAAGGTTTCATTACAAATCTCAAACACTCCATACTCCTATGGTGTTTCGGGAGATGTAAATCTAGGTGTTTTTGCTAAACTTGGAACTCAAATAAATCCCTTTATGATAAAATCATAATTTATTTCTTTTCTTGTTACACTTGCAACTCAAATAAATCCCTTTATGATAAAATCATAAACCATTTATTTTCTTGTTACAATGATTTTCACTTCATCTTGAAAGTCTTTGAACGTTTTCAAATTGTAAGATCCCTCCTTTGTAAAGGAAAAGATCCCTGTGATTGCAATGCTAGTCCCTAGATCAATGCTAGCATCCACAGTTTAAGATGAAGTACACAGATACAAAGGTCGTTTATTACATTCATTCCAGAGATATAACATAGTCTTTTACAACTCAGGGCCAAAGGACTAATACAAGAGTTTATGGAATAAGTAAATAAACACAAGTCCTCATCTTCATGTGCCACAGACAAGCATGTTGAGTGTAGACTCATGACTCCTACTCATCATCGGAGTAACCTGCAACATCACAAGTTACAGCCATAGTGGGTCAATACTTTGGAATAGTATTGGCAAGTGATACCTTAGTAAATTTTAGGTGGACTATATTTCTATATGCATTTTGGCTAAGTGTAGCTTGGCTTGCTTTGCTTGAAAATAGGTTTTTCCTATTAGTTGAAATTGCTAAGTTTTTCTTTGTCAAAAACTTTCCCAAGAAACCACCAATAGACATTGGGGTCCTTCACCCTTGTTCACCCACAAGTTTTACTTAGAAGTTGGAGTGATGAGATTCTTGTAGCTTCCATGTCTTGATGCTCAAGTTTTCCATTGCCATGGACTTGGCTAAGTACTTAGATTTTCCATATGCAGAGGTTGTGCACTTTCCCCACCAGACTTGGTTTCCCAAGACAGGACCTTTCAGAAGCCTTTCCTTAGTCAAATGGACGCGCTCCAACCTATCATTCCCACTACCACCAACTGTCCAAGTGACTAAGTTCTAGCAACCTATATGATCAAGGCAGAGCCCATATTGCCAAGTGGTTGCACTGTAAGCTTTCTCAACACTTGGCCTCCAAATCCCTTTGTGCCTGGGTGGCATACCACAAGTGAGATACACAAGCCAAATCCATGGCCTTGTGTAACCACTCAACCAAAAACCACCATTCAAGTCCCATTCCACCCAGGAAGTTCATTGACTTAGTTGTTTTATTAAGAAAAGCATGAGTCCCAAAGGACTTAGAATTATTTTACCATAGCATGTACATACTTTACCAACCCTTGTTTTCTACTAGCTAGGCTAAGCATGGTATAGTAACTTAACTTAGGAAAATTCCCTAGCAATTCTACAATTCTATACTACATAGGATTTCCCAACATAGCATTTGGCAAAAGTAGCATGCAAGACTTAGAAAAAATAATTCTAATGCTTATTCAAAATAAAGGGTGGAAATATCATGAAGTATCACTTGCCTTGGTAATGGGGAGAGTAGCACTCTTCACAATCACAGTCACTAGCAAAATCTACACAAAAATTTGTAGCATACAATTAGACACAATTTATATACAAGCAAAAATATGAATGCATGCATGCAAGAATTTACTAAGTGATGATTTTTAAAACCCTACCAAGCAAGTGCATGACACATAATCATAACAAGTCACAAAGTTTGCTAACTGAACTTATTTAGCCCTAAAACAATTTGCTAAACTAAAACTATACTCAAATTGGACCTAAACATGTTTCTGTATAAAAAGTCATTTTAACAGTTAATATTTGTTAAACACATCGGATATTCAGAAAGGTCTTGACTCACTGAATCCAACGGTATAAAGTTTGCAAAATTCCAACGTGGGAATCAAAAGTTATAGCCAATTGAAAATTTGCTCCAAATCTGATTTTGAATTCTGTTTTTGAACTAACCCTAGACACGCGTCGCGTTTCAATTGGTGCGTACCGCTTCGGTTGGATCGACAGACGCGGACCGCAGGATCTAAGTGAGATCTGGAGGCTCAGATGCGCGTACCTCTTCGGCCACGTTCTAATCTACACCGCAGGATCTACATCTGACGCTCCTAATTGTCCTGACCATACACGGGCGGCGCTAGCGGCGTTGACTGGCGGTGGCGCGTCTGACTACGGCGGTGCCGGCGTTCTAGGTCGCCCGGGAGGAAGGGAGATGCTTACCGGAATCGCATTGGCGTGCTGAAGCTCGAGGTGGCTTTGGTTTATCAAGGGGCGCGGGGAGACGGTCTGTGGAGCTCGACAGAGTTGCGGGCGGCGACAATAGCTTGCAGACGTGGTCCTTGCCGAGGTGTGGCGTCGCCCTAGCACGAACCAGTGGCATCAGGACTTGCGCAAGACACATGCGAACAAGTTCGTGTGAAGGGGGAGGCAAAGGGCGCTCGTGATTTACCTTAATTGGTCGCCGGAGTTTATCGGCGGCGCAGGTGGTTTCGGCTGCGAACGGAGACGACGACCTGGGTCACGAGCAGGCAAAAGGAAGGTATCAGAGGATGCGCAAGAACATTCTGAACATTCTCGTTTGAACCAGAGAGAGAGAGGGGTGGTCGAGGCTCACCGTATTTGGTCGCCGGAGTTCTCGGTACTGCGGAGCTTTGAGAGCAATTGCGCGCAGCCTGGCGGCGGAGTGAGCGAGGTAAATGGGGGAAATTGCTCGCGAGGCAGAGAGGGTTAAATAGGCTCAGGTGCGACAGGAAACGCTCGCGGGTTAATGGCCAATTACGCCGCGCCATTACCGGCCTTGACTGCAGCAGCGACGTGGTCGCGGGCGCGGTTTGGGGAAGAAGAGGACGACGTGGATGGGGCCCGCTGGTCAGTGAAATAAACAGAGGGGGCGTGGGGTCTGGCTGTCAGTGACTGAAGGAGTGCGCTCGCGCGTGAGAGAAGAAAGGAAATGCCCCGGGTGGGCTTGTTGGGCTTGATTCGTTGCTGGGCTAGATCCCTGGCGCGCGGCCTTTTTCTTTTGTTTACTCCTTTTCCTTTTCTATTTCGATTTTCTGAATAGGTTTTCAAATGGTTTCAAGTTCAATTTGAATTCAAAACTTTCTGAGGTTTTGTAGTGGTGAATTGGTCTCAGAAATAGGTCAAAACCCATGGGGTTACTTTGTATAGGCTGGTTCAAGCTTGGATTTAAAATAATCAGAGACTTTGCATCTGATTTGCAAATGTTTTTTTAAAGGGTTTTGAAATTATTTCTAAGTTGAAAACTTTGGTCCAAATTCTACACACAAATTATCCAACAATGAAGATAAGCATCTAGGTTCCTAAAATTGCAAGCTTTCAAATGGTGATGGCCATTTGAATTAAATCTGCTCACATGAAATCATAGCATCAAGTGCTTCTGTTTTCCTGAAATGAGTTTGAATATGATCCCAAATCTATATGCATGCATCAGTGATATGCAAACTTTGAAATCATGATTTTAGGGATGTTACAAATCTAACCCCCTTAAGGTGAATCTCGCCCTCGAGATTCGGATTGGCTAGCAAATAGGTGATGGTGGTCTTTCCGAAGATCATCTTCTCTTTCCCATGTTGCTTCCTCTTCGGAATGATGATTCCATTGCACTTTGCAAAACTTGATAGTCTTTGTTCTCGTGACTCTTTCCGATGTCTCAAGAATCATGATAGGCTTTTCCTCATAGGTGAGATCACTTTCTAGTTGAACTTCTTCCAAAGGTATGGTATCCTTCAAAGAAGATTCTTCCATATCTGGGTGACATTTCTTAAGCTGACTCACATGAAATACATTATGGACTACTGATAGAGATGTTGGCAGTTCAATTTCATAAGCAACTTCTCCTTTGCGACTCAGAATCTTGAATGGCCCAACATATCTTGGTGCCAACTTTCCTTTGACCCCGAATCTTTTCACTCCACGGAGTGGTGATACTCTAAGATAGGCTCTATCACCAACTTCGTAGGTGACTTCTCTACGCTTAGGATCTGCGTAGCTTTTCTGTCGGGACTGTGCTATCTTCAACCGGTCCTTAACCAATTTGACCTTCTCTTCGGCTTCTTTGATAAGATTTGGCCCGAATAAACTTCTTTCTCCCACACCATTCCATAACAATGGGGTGGTACATTTCCTTCCATAGAGAAACTCGAACGGTGCCATCTCAATGCTGGCTTGATAGCTGTTGTTATAAGAAAATTCTGCGTAAGGCAGACTTTCATCCCAACTTGCTCCATAGTCTAGGGCACATGCCCTCAACATATCTTCAAGGATTTGGTTAGTCCTTTCTGTTTGTCCATCAGTTTGAGGATGAAAAGCAGTACTGAATTCCAACCTCGTTCCCAATGACTCATGTAGCTGTCTCCAAAAATGGGAAGTGAATTGGGTTCCCCTATCGGATACAATACTCTTAGGCACACCGTGAATGCATACAATTATACTCATGTAGATTTTAGCTAACTTGGCACTTGTATAGGTTGTCTTCACGGGTATGAAATGTGCCACTTTAGTTAAGCGATCCACGACTACCCAAATGGAATCATATCCTGATCTGGTCCTTGGTAATCCGGTGATGAAATCCATACCAATTTTGTCCCATTTCCAATCAGGAATAGGTAGTGGTTGAAGCAAACCTGCTGGTTTCTGATGCTCCGCTTTTACTCTACTACACACATCACACAAAGCAATATGTTCGACGATGTCTCTCTTGAGATTGTTCCACCAAAATCTTTCTTTCATGTCCATGTACATTTTGGTGTTACCCGGATGAATAGAATACGGAGAGTTGTGGGATTCTTGCAGAATCAGTTTCTGCAACTCCGGATCTTGTGGAACACAGATACGTTTCCCATGCCATAACGTACCCTGTTCGTCTTCATGGAAATTCTTAGCTTTCCCTAGACCAATATTTTTATTAATCTCTTCAATTTCCTTATCGGACTTCTGAGCTTCTCGAATCTTGTCCAACAAAGTGGGTTGAACATCCAAAGACATGAGATGTCCCTCAGGCACAATTTCCAATCTGAGTTCTTTGAATTGAGCACACAAATCATCTGGCAATTCACCTTTGGTAAGGCCATTCACAAATACCTTACGACTTAGAGCATCTTCTACAACGTTTGCTTTACCGGGGTGGTATTGCAAACTCAAGTCATAATCCTTGATAAGCTCTAACCATCTTCTTTGTCTCATATTGATTTCCTTTTGGGTGAAGATATACTTAAAACTTTTGTGGTCTGTGAACACTTCACAACGCTTTCCCAAAAGGTAATGTCTCCATGTTTTGAGTGCGTGGACGACACAGGCCAACTCTAAATCATGAGTAGGATAGTTTACTTCATGAGTTTTGAGTTGTCTCGAGGCATAGGCCACAACCTTACCGTCTTGCATAAGTACGGCACCCAAACCTTGATGAGACGCATCACAATATACTTGGAAATCCTTTTCCAAATCTGGCAGACATAGAACTGGTGCAGTTACAAGTCTCTTCTTCAATTCTTGAAAGCTGACTTCACAACCTTCAGACCAAGCAAATTTCTTGTCCTTCTTTAACAATTCAGTCATTGGCTTAGCAACCTTTGAGAAATTTTCAATGAACCTTCTGTAGTAACCTGCTAAGCCAAGGAAACTGCGTACTTCTTTCACGTTCTTGGGAGATTCCCAATCTGTCACAGCTGAAACTTTAGCAGGATCAACTGCCACACCATCCTTTTGAAGGGAATATGCCCTGAGAGGCAATAATAAAGTGTTTATTATGTGTATTCCAAGTATATGATAGATGTTTATTTTGCATGCTATAATTGTATTAATACGGAAACGTTAATACATGTGTGTTTAATAAACAAACAGAAAGTTCCTAGTTATGCCTCTCTCATAAACTAGCTCGTTGATTAACAAGATGATCAAGGTTTCCTGATCATGGACATTGGATGTTGTTAATAACGGGATCACAACATTAGTGTAATGGTGTGATGAACATTCATCCGAAGTATAGCATTACGATCAAAGTCATTGAGTTTATATTGCTATAACAACTTACGAAGTGATCCTAATCCTTAGACCATGAGATCATGTCAATCACTAACACCGGAAGAGTTTCTTGATAACATCAAACGTCACACCGTAACAGGGTGATTATAAAGATGGATTCAGAACTAATAAAGTGTTATGTTGAGGCTCATGGATCGAGAGTGGAATTTGTTCATCCCGATGACGGATAGATATACTCTGGGCCCTCTCGGTGATATCACATTGATTAGCTTGCAAGCAAGTGATTTGATCACTAGAATGTTATATCACAAGAACGAGAAAAGAGTGCATGTTGGTAACGAGATCAAACTAGGTATGGACATACCGATGATCGAATCTCGGACATGTAATATATCGTGAAACAAAGGGATTAAGATACTAGAATAAAAGGTTCCGACGATCACAAGAAAGTCATCGTTGAATGTGTGGGAGTCAGTATGGGTCTCCAGATCCCGCTTCTGATTATTGATCCGAGAGGGGTCTCGATCATGTCCGCATTATTCACGAACCGTAGGGTGACACACTTAAGAGACACCGACATCCAATTGGAGCAAATGTTTCATGCCGAAAGAATGAACAAGCGCAGGAATTTATTTCACTAGATACCGAAACAGGTTTTCGGGTGAAATTGCATAAAGTGGTTATGCATGTGAAATAGAATTCTAGCAAGGGGTTATTTGTGAATGTTTGTCATTAAAGTAATTGACAAAATTCTGAATAAAATAAAAGAGTTTTATTTAATGAGAGTTTGCATTAAATTTGGTGGAAATTTAATGGGAATTTGAGTGGACTTTTGAGTGGAGGGAATTTAAAGGAGATTTGTGAGTGGAGTGTCCACCCACATGAAGAGGGGAGGGCAAGGGGGCAGCCCCATGCGCCGGCCACCCCCTTGGGGTCCCCCCTCCTCCTATAAAAGGATCCCCCTCCTCACTTGTCTCTCACACCTCCTCGTGAAGGATCTCTCTCCCCTCTAGAATTTATTCCCCATGGTCTCGGACTAGCGAGATACATGTTCACGGTGGCTATTCGGCAAGAAAGAGTTGTGCTTCCGCTGCATCGCTGGAGCGAGGAGGCGGAGGTTGCTCGGTGCCTCGAACGTGTGTGCGAGCACGGATGCGCTGCTGATTTGCGGCGCTAGGACTTCCTCTCGATCTTGAGATCGGCAAGAGATCGTCTACATCAACCACGAGTTGAACTCGTTAAGCTTTGTAGGTCTTCAAGGGTATGTTCTCTACGGATAGACATCCGCCCGTTGTTTGTATCTAGTAGATAGATCTTGGTTTATAGTTCACATCGTAGGAAAATTTTTGTTTTCTATGCTGCGAACCCTTCAGTGGTATCAGAGCCGGATCTATGCGTAGATACTTTACACGGGTAGTACACATATGAGTATGTGGGCGATGATGATCATGTTGTTGCTCCTTTGTTGTAATTTTGGATATTGGTGGCATAGTGGGATGAAGCGGCCCGGACAAACTTTACATGTCCTCGCACATGAGACCTGTTCCACGCTTGACATGCAACTAGTTTGCATAAGTGGCTAGCGGGTGTCTGTCTCTCCTACTATAGTCAATATCTATTTTGCAAGCGAGTTGTCAACAATTTGATTATCCTCGTTGTGGTTCATGTTCGTAGGTAAGAACGGTTCTATCTCGAAAGCCCTAAGCCACGTAAAACTTGCAATGGATAAATTAGAGGCGTCTAGTTTAGATTGTTGTTGGGCTAGTGTTATGATATGGTAGTGTTGTAAGTAGAAGTATGAGATGATACTCTTACAACACACATAGCGTGTAAAATCCATAGACCTTGGATTTACACATATAGGTATGATAGTGATCATACCACGATGCACATGATAGAGATCATCTGCGGGAACCATATAATTTCACTAATAAACATATGATGTTTGATAGCATCTTATATTGCTTGTTTAGCGCTTTGTTAGCATAATAAGATGATCCCTCATTTAAATATCAAGATAAGAATGTGTTCTTCCTTTAGTATGCACCGATTATGTTTTCGTCGCTCCAAGACATCACGTGATGATCGGGTGTTCTTGGATCCACGACCATATTTCGGGTGTAAAACAGTTACACACGCGAATACTAAGGTTCTAACTTGGCGAGCCTAGCATGTACAGACATGGCCTCGGAACACGGACCGAAAGGTTAAGCATGAGTCATATAGTTGATATGATGCCCATTTGATGCTCGCCTTTGAAGCTATACCGACTCACGTGATGATCGGACTTGGTGTAGTGGATTTGGTTCATGTAATCACCAAAAAGGCACGAGGGATGTCGTTTTTGAGTGGGAGTTCATTCATAATATAGATTAGTTGAACTCAATCTATCATACACTTAGTCTAAACTTTACAAATTCTGTTGTAGATGGCACCACCTGCTTTTAATTTCAATGTGTTCATGGAGAAAGAGAAACTAGCAACGAACGGTAGCAACTTTACCGAATGGGCCATGAATTTGAGGATTCTCCTCTCTGCTGCACAAAAGCAATATGTGCTAGAAGCGCCGTTAGGCCCCCCACCTTTTGATGATGCCCCTGACGAGGAGAAGAATGTCTATCAGACTCGTCAGGAGGACCACAACTTAGTTTATTGCGGCATATTGTATGGGCTAGAGCCGGAACTTCGAAAGCGTTTCGAAAACGGCAATGCATTTGATACAATGGGTGAGTTGAAAATGATTTTCGACACACATGCTGCTGTAGAGAGCTACAACGCTTCAGAAAAGTTCTTTAGCTGCATGATGGAAGAGCACAGCTCCGTTAGTGAGCATGTACTCAAGATGTCGGGTTACGCCGATAAGCTTGTGTCCTTGGGAATATCGATTCCCATTGACTTAGGCATCCATCGTGTTCTGCAGTCTCTGCCACCTAGCTATAAGAGCTTCGTGATGAACTATAATATGCAAGGCATGAAGAAGTCTCTCCCCGAGCTTCTGTCAATGCTTAAAACTGCAGAAGTGGAGATCAAAAAGGAACATCAAGTGTTGATGATCAATAGGAACACTGGTTTCAAGAAAGACAAGAAGGGAAAACGGAAGGGAAGTAAGGGCGGCAAGCCTGTTGCCGCGCCTGAAAAGAAACCCCGAGTTGGACCTAAGTCTGATTCCGTGTGCTACTATTGTAAGGGGACTGGCCACTGGAAGCGCAACTGCCCCAAGTATCTGGCAGACAAGAAGGCCGGCAAGGCAAACAAAGGTATATATGATATACATGTTATTGATGTGTACTTTACTAGTGCTCGCAGTAGCACCTGGGTATTTGATACCGGTTCAGTTGCTAATATTTGTAACAAGAATCAGGGGCTGCGGAACAAGCGGCCGCTAGCAAGGGGTGAGGTCAAGATGCGTGTC
Organism: Avena sativa; assembly: GCA_916181665.1. NCBI lineage: Eukaryota > Viridiplantae > Streptophyta > Magnoliopsida > Poales > Poaceae > Avena > Avena sativa. The sequence goes on along the minus strand of OV702285.1, from coordinate 140,236,859 downwards.
GGCAATGGATCAAGCGTTGATGTGATCGCCGTCGGAACGCTGCCTCTCCACTTACCGTCGGGATTAGTTATAAACTTGAATAAATGTTATCTGGTGCCTGCACTGAGCATGAACATTGTATCTGGATCGTGTTTGATGCGAAGTGGTTATTCATTTAAATCCGAGAACAATGGTTGTTCCATTTATATGAATGAAATCTTTTATGGTCATGCACCGATGATGAATGGTTTATTTCTATTAGATCTCGATGATAATGTTACACATATTCATAATGTTGATGCTAAAAGGATTAAACTTAATGATGATATATCCGCATATATGTGGCACTGCCGTCTAGGTCATATTGGCGTTAAACGCATGAAGAAGCTCCATTCGGATGGACTTTTGGAATCACTTGATTATGAATCATTTGATACATGTGAGCCATGCCTTATGGGCAAGATGACTAGAACGCCGTTTTCCGGTTCAATGGAACGGGCGACAGATTTATTGGAAATCATACATTCTGATGTATGTGGTCCAATGAGTGTGTCCGCGCGAGGTGGATATCGTTATTTTGTTACTTTCACGGATGATTTGAGTAGATACGGTTATATCTACTTGATGAAACACAAGTCTGAAACCTTTGAAAAGTTCAAGGAATTTTAGAATGAAGTGGAAAATCATCGTAATAGAAAGATCAAATTTCTACGGTCCGACCGTGGAGGTGAGTATCTAAGTTACGAGTTTAGCACTCACATGAAAGAGTGTGGAATTGTTTCACAACTCACACCTGCCGGAACACCACAGCGAAATGGTGTGTCGAAATGTCGTAATCGTACTTTATTAGATATGGTTCGATCTATGATGTCTCTGACGGACTTGCCGTTGTCATTTTGGGGTTATGCACTAGAAACTGCTGCATTCACTTTAAATCGGGCACCATCTAAATCCGTTGAAAAGACACCGTATGAATTGTGGTTTGGAAACAAACCTAAGCTGTCGTTTCTTAAAGTTTGGGGATGCGATGTTTATGTGAAGAAACTTCAACCGGATAAACTCGAACCCAAAGCGGAAAAATGCGTCTTCATAGGATACCCTAAAGAAACTATTGGGTATTCCTTCTATCACAGATCCGAGGGCAAGGTTTTTGTTGCCAAGAATGGATCCTTTCTAGAGAAAGAGTTTCTCGCGAAAGGTGTGAGTAGTCGGAAGGTAGAACTCGAAGAGGTTGTGGAACCTTCTCTTCAAAGTATGGCGAGTAGCGCAGCGCCGGAAGTTGTTCCGGAGTTGGCTCCACCTGTTGAAGAGGGAACTAATGATAATGATCATGAAACTCCGAAAGAGAGTACTACTGAACCTCGCAGGTCAAACAGGACGCGTGCAGCTCCCGAGCTGTACGGAAATCCTGTCATGAATTTCATGGTTGATGAAAATGATGACCCTGCGACGTATGAAGAAGCGATGATGAGCCCGGATTCCAACAAATGGTTAGAAGCCATGAAATCCGAGATGGAATCCATGTATGAAAATCAAGTTTGGAACTTGGTGGAATTACCTCACGACCGAAAGGCCGTGGAGAACAAATGGATTTTCAAAAGGAAAACTGATGCTGATGGTAATGTGACCGTCTATAAAGCTCGACTTGTCGCAAAGGGGTTTCGACAAATTCAAGGAGTTGACTACGATGAGACTTTCTCTCCCGTAGCGATGCTAAAGTCAGTTAGGATTATGTTAGCAATTGCTGCATATTTCGATTATGAGATATGGCAGATGGATGTCAAAACCGTGTTTCTCAATGGTAATATTGAAGAAGAGTTGTATATGATACAACCAAAGGGTTTTGTCGATCCTAAGGATGCTAACAAGGTGTGCAAGCTTCAGCGATCCATCTATGGATTGAAGCAAGCATCACGAAGTTGGAATCTCCGCTTTGATGAGGTGATCAAAGAGTTTGGATTTGTCCAAACTTATGGAGAAGCTTGTATTTACAAGAAAGTGAGTGGGAGCAATGTGGCATTTCTGATATTATATGTGGATGACATATTATTGATCGGAAATGATATAGATCTTTTAAACAGTGTTAAAAGTTATCTAAACAGCAAATTTTCAATGAAGGACCTAGGTGAAGCGTCATACATATTAGGCATAAAGATCTATAGAGATAGATCTAGGCGCCTAATAGGGCTATCACAAAGTACATACCTATGTTGCAAGGCAAGACATTGAGTAAGACTCAAAGTCCGGCTTCGGCGGAAGAAAGAGAGATAATGGACAAAGTCCGCTATGCTTCAGCCATAGGCTCTATAATGTACGCCATGCTATGTACAAGACCGGATGTGGCACATGCTATTAGTTTGACTAGTAGGTACCAATCGGATCCAGGTTCGGAACACTGGATAGCGGTCAAGAATATCCTTAAGTACTTACGAAGAACTAAGGATATGTTTCTTGTATACGGAGGTGAAGAAGAGCTCGTCGCTAAGTGTTATGTCGACGCTAGCTTTGACACCGATCCGGATGACTCTAAGTCTCAATCCGGATACATATTTCTCATGAATGGCGGAGTGGTTAGTTGGAGGAGCTCCAAACAACCTGTGGTAGCGGGATCAACAACGGAGGCCGAATATGTTGCTGCTTCAGAAGCGGCTCAGGAAGCAGTTTGGATGAAGGAGTTCATATCCGAACTAGGAGTGGTGGCAAACGCGTTGGACCCAATGGTGATCTATTGTGACAACAATGGTGCCATTGCCAATGCCAAAGATCCAAGGTCTCACAAGCATTCCAAGCATATTAAGCGCCGGTTTCACTCCATCCGCGAGCATGTCAAGGATGGAGATATAAAGATTTGTAAAGTACATACGGATCTCAATGTAGCAGATCCGTTGACTAAAACTCTCCCTAGAGCAAAACATGATCAACACCAGAACTCAATGGGTGTTAGATTTATCAATATGTAACTAGATTATTGTCTCTAGTGCAAGTGGGAGACTGAAGGGAATATGCCCTGAGAGGCAATAATAAAGTGTTTATTATGTGTATTCCAAGTATATGATAGATGTTTATTTTTCATGCTATAATTGTATTAATACGGAAACGTTAATACATGTGTGTTTAATAAACAAACAGAAAGTTCCTAGTTATGCCTCTCTCATAAACTAGCTCGTTGATTAACAAGATGATCAAGGTTTCCTGATCATGGACATTGGATGTTGTTAATAACGGGATCACAACATTAGTGTAATGGTGTGATGAACATTCATCCGAAGTATAGCATTACGATCAAAGTCATTGAGTTTATATTGCTATAACAACTTACGAAGTGATCCTAATCCTTAGACCATGAGATCATGTCAATCACTAACACCGGAAGAGTTTCTTGATAACATCAAACGTCACACCGTAACAGGGTGATTATAAAGATGGATTCAGAACTAATAAAGTGTTATGTTGAGGCTCATGGATCGAGAGTGGAATTTGTTCATCCCGATGACGGATAGATATACTCTGGGCCCTCTCGGTGATATCACATTGATTAGCTTGCAAGCAAGTGATTTGATCACTAGAATGTTATATCACAGGAACGAGAAAAGAGTGCATGTCGGTAACGAGATCAAACTAGGTATGGAGATACCGATGATCGAATCTCGGACATGTAATATATCGTGAAACAAAGGGATTAAGATACTAGCGTAAAAGGTTCCGACGATCACAAGAAAGTCATCGTTGAATGTGTGGGAGTCAGTATGGGTCTCCAGATCCCGCTTCTGATTATTGATCCGAGAGGGGTCTCGATCATGTACGCATTATTCACGAACCGTAGGGTGACACACTTAAGAGACACCGACATCCAATTGGAGCAAATGTTTCATGCCGAAAGAATGAACAAGCGCAGGAATTTATTTCACTAGATACCGAAACAGGTTTTCGGGTGAAATTGCATAAAGTGGTTATGCATGTGAAATAGAATTCTAGCAAGGGGTTATTTGTGAATGTTTGTCATTAAAGTAATTGACAAAATTCTGAATAAAATAAAATAGTTTTATTTAATGAGAGTTTGCATTAAATTTGGTGGAAATTTAATGGGAATTTGAGTGGACTTTTGAGTGGAGGGAATTTAAAGGAGATTTGTGAGTGGAGTGTCCACCCACATGAAGAGGGGAGGGAAAGGGGGCAGCCCCATGGGCCGGCCACCCCCTTGGGGTCCCCCCCTCCTCCTATAAAAGGAGCCCCCCTCCCCACTTGTCTCTCACACCTCCTCGTGAAGGATCTCTCTCCCCCTCTAGAATTTATTCCCCATGGTCTCGGACTAGCGAGATACATGTTCCCGGTGGCTATTCGGCAAGAAAGAGTTGTGCTTCCGCTGCATCGCTGGAGCGAGGAGGCGGAGGCTGCTCGATGCCTCGAATGTGTGTGCGAGCACGGATGCGCTGCTGATTTGCGGCGCTAGGACTTCCTCTCGATCTTGAGATCGGCAAGAGATCGTCTACATCAACCACGAGTTGAACTTGTTAAGCTTTGTCGGTATTCAAGGGTATGTTCTCTACGGATAGACATCCGCCTGTTGTTTGTATCTAGTAGATAGATCTTGGTTTATAGTTCACATCGTAGGAAATTTTTTGTTTTCTATGCTGCGAACCCTTCACCTTTGTCATAACATGACCAAGAAAACCAACTTCCTCTAACCAAATCTCACACTTGCTGAATTTGGCATAAAGTTTATGCTCTCTTAATTTTTCAAGTATCAAGCATAAGTGTCCTTCATGTTCTTCTTTGCTCTTAGAGTAAACTAAGATGTCATCGATGAAAACGACAACGAACTTGTCAAGAAATTCCATGAACACCTTGTTCATCATATTCATGAAGTATGCTGGAGCATTGGTTAAGCCAAAAGGCATTACGGTATACTCATACAATCCATACCTTGTGGTGAATGCTGTTTTAGGTATGTCTTGTTCTCTTATCTTAAGTTGAAAATAGCCTGACCGGAGATCAATCTTTGAGAATACACATGCTCCTTCTAGTTGATCAAACAAGTCATTGATTCTAGGCAAAGGATATTTGTTCTTGATAGTTACCTCGTTGAGTGAACGGTAATCTATGCATAACCTTTGGCTTCTGTCCTTCTTCTCCACAAACAATACTGGGGCTCCCCAAGATGAAGAACTTGGTTGGATAAATCCTTTCTGTAACTGTTCTCCTAGTTGCTTCTTGAGCTCCTTCAGTTCATCAACTGGCATTTTGTATGGTCTCTTTGCTATTGGTCCCGATCCTGGTACCAAATCTATCAGAAACTCCACATCTCTATCTGGTGACATTCCTGGCAACTCTTCCGGAAACACATCCGGATACTCACATACAATTGGCACACTATCCATGCTAACCCCCTTAAGAGAATTCAGCTTACTTCCTTTGGATTCAAAGTTTGACCTGAATTTTATTCTTTTTCCTTCTGGGTTGTGAGTGCAACAGTACGATTGGCACAATCTAGTACTCCTTCATACTTAGCCATCCAATCCATTCCCAATATTACGTCTAGTCCTTGGGAATCTAGGATTATCAGGCTCACTGGAAACTTATGCTTTCCAAACTCTATGACAAGATCCCGGCATCCAAGACTTACTATCATATCTCCACCCGGAGAACTAACTTTTATTGGACACCCAATGTTTTGAGATGCAAACCCATTTCTATCAACAAATGCTTTTGATATGAATGAATGAGATGCACCAGTGTCAAAGAGTACAAATGCTAGAATGGAATTGAGTCTGAACTTACCAGCAACAGCATCAGGCTCCTCATAGACCTCCTCCACATTGATGTGGTTTACCTGTCCTTTCTGAAAAGGATTGGGCTTGTTAGGTCCTTCAACCTTCTTCTCAGGGCACTCATTAGCATAATGCCCCAGCTTCTTGCATTTGAAGCACTCAACCTGACTGATGTCCTTTTTTGCAGGCTGACTTCCACTACCATTTCCACCGTGGTGGCTCTTATGTCCACTCTTGTGGTTCTTGTACTTGTCATTGTCATGACTGCGGTGATGCTTGTTGTCATGACGGTTGTGGTTGTGGTGCTTGTTGAATTTCCCATGCTTATGGGATCCTGAGCTTCCACTGTCATCATAGTGAGATCGTTTGTGAGACGACCCCGAGCTGTGCTTGTCGGAGTGTTTCCTCTGCCTACTCTCGACTTGCTTCATTTTATTCTCCAAAATAGCAGCCTTGTCACACAGAGACTGATAAGTTGGAACATATGCCACAGACAACTGTAAGTTTAGCTCATCATTCAAGCCTTCCAGAAACTTTTCCTTTCTTTTGGCATCTGTGTCAACCTCATCCGGTGCATAGCGCGCCAGATTGTTGAACTCTTCTATGTATTCAGCCACGCTGCGGTGGCGCTGCTTCAGGTTGTGAAACTCCTTCTTTTTCAGACTCATCATTCCTGATGAGATATGAGCAGTGCGAAAGCCATCTTCAAAGATAGCCCAAGTCACCTCATCCAAAGGAGTGGTGATTTGGAAGTTGTCCCACCATGTGGCGGCTGGTCCTTCCAACAGATGCGCTGCGAACCTGACCTTTTCAGCATCCGTGCAGCCCACGGTCACTAAGTCCTTGTTCACGGAACGTAGCCAATCATTGGCTACCATGGGATCAATTGTCCCCGAGAACTTAGCTGGCCTCAAACGCAGAAATCTGGTGAGCATATCAAAATCCGGAGGGTTGTTGTTGTTGTTATTGTTGTTGTTGTTATTGGGGTTGTTGTTGTTGTTATTGTTGTTGTTGTTATTGGGGTTGTTGTTGTTATTGGGGTTGTTGTTGTTATTCTGGTTTTGGATGAATGTTGTCATCATCTGCATAAGCTGCGTCTGAGCATTCATCATCTGTTGCATTTCTGGAGTGATGTTGTTGGGGTTGGGGTTTGCGCGACGGGGAGGCATCTGTGGTTTGTTCAAATAGATAAGAATGAGATACCCATAGATGTTTTATGCACAATAAATCACAAGCAAACACATAGCATGCAACTCAAGGATAAAAGCTCAACAACAGAATAACAAAGTTCTCGAAATAAAACACACAAGTGGCAAGCCATCCACATGTCGGATGGTCCAATAACAAGTTCAAGAATAACAAGTACGATAATGAAAGATAAACGAGTAGTCAAGTCTACTCATCAGCATCAATCTCCTCCTCGACAAAAGTAAGACCTGCGTTCTCCATCGCGGTCTTGTTCTCCTCAATAGTAGTGGTCAAGGAATCGATCTTGGCCTTGAGAGCCCTCTTCTGGGAGCGAAGCCTCTCGATCACCATCCGCTGCTGCTCTAGCTCGAAATCCTTGGACTTCAGTTCCTCGGTCATTTCTAAGTTGAAAACTTTGGTCCAAATTCTACACACAAATTATCCAACAATGAAGATAAGCATCTAGGTTCCTAAACTTTCAAGCTTTCAAATGGTGATGGCCATTTGAATTAAATCTGCTCACATGAAATCATAGCATCAAGTGCTTCTGTTTTCCTGAAATGAGTTTGAATATGATCCCAAATCTATATGCATGCATGAGTGATATGCAAACTTTGAAATCATGATTTTAGGGATGTTACACAAATATTTCATACTTCTTTCTCATTAAGTGAACATTCACTCAAATTTCTGGAGAAAGCATATGAAGTTGAAATCCATCGCTTACGACTATACATAATGGACTGCATACATCGATATGTATAAATTCCAATAATTTAGTTGTTTGTTCTTCTTTGGACTTTGAACGAAGTTTTAATTATCATGTGGAAAGTCTCACAAGCGTCACTTGATCAAATCAAAGACTCCAAAAATCCATGAATATGGAGATTCTTCATGTTTTCTTTCCAATATAATTTAAACAGCAATGTCACTTCATAAGTGATCTTTCAATCATTTGTCTTGCGACATTTTAGCATTAGGTTTTATGGATGTGATTTCTCCAACTAGATTTGTAAATCATCCATCTTATATGGAATATGGTAATTATTTGAACAACCTTTATTCTCATAATACCTGATTTAAATAACAATTATTAAAACAAATCTTGAAGTCAAGCTTTGATGTCAACGAGAAATACAAACAACAGTTTGTTTGTTTTCGATGAACATCATCACATATTCTCTTGCTAGTTACTTAGGCCAATGTGGTTCATGAATTGCGTCATTCCGTATGAAATTTCATACCAACCAATTCGGTATCCAATACCCAAGAACCACATTGTTTAACAAGCAAAGAATACAACCATAACATGTATATCATCCATATACCTAAATTGGATATTTCCAATCTTTTCTTTTCTGCCAAATATATTTTATAGATTCTCTTTCAGCATTTCCTTTTCCTTTTTAAAAGAATCTATCAACATCAAAAGTGGCGCCATATACATGACACATAGTCCAAAACGTGTATATTCAAATAATAATACCTTTGGATTTGCACTTTGAAGTAGATCACCATCATCAAAATGATCGGTATTCTTTCAAAATCCATTCTTTAGTAATCTTTTAGTGTAGTAAACACTTTACATACATCTTCTATCCATCCTTATCATGACGACTTTCATGATCAAGCTACTGTAGCTTATAAAGGTGAATCGTGAGTATAACATTACTTTCCAAAACCCCTTTGGATGATTAGGATGTCTAGCATCTCCAACCTTCGTAAATTCTCATCCAATATGAGAACATATATTACACTCTATCATATTGCAACCAAAACATTGTTTCAGATATCATTATATCTGCCACACATGATGGTTTCTGAAACAATTCTTTCAGCTCCTAGATAAACTTGATATTAAAACAATCAAGAATCATGGAGGCAAAATGATACTTAAGATACTAACACTGGAATTTTTACTCTCGATTTAATACTAACTATTAAATTTCACGGAGTAAATAGAGTTTGCTGAAAGTTTGCAATAGGACTTTAAACTTTAGATTGACACCAACACAATACGATACCATTTCGTAAAGTATATATATCCATAATTCTATAGTTCTATTATCTCAATTACAACTATGCATAAGGTGGTGAACGAATGCCAATGACTACAACAAATTATGCAAATTCACTTTGATTTAATTTATGATAAATTGAGTTCTACTAATCCAAATTAGAAATGAACTCCCACTCAAAAACGACATCCCTCGTGTCTTTTTGGTGATTACATGAACTAAATCCACTACACCAAGTCCGATCATCACGTGAGTCGGTGTAGTTTCAAAGGCGAGCATCCATATGGTCATCATATCAAAACATATGACTCATGCTTAACCTTTCGGTCCGTGTTCCGAGGCCATGTCTGCCCATGCTAGGCTCGCCAAGTAAGAACCTTAGTATTCGCGTGTGTAGCTGTCTTACACCCGAGATATGCTCGTGGATTCAAGTACACCTGATCATCACGTGATGTCTTGAAGCGACGAAACATTGTTGGTGCATACTTAAGGAAGAACAAATTCTTATCTTGATATCTAAATGAGGGATCATCTTATTATGCTAATAAAACGCCAAACAAGCAATATATGATCCAATCAAAACATCACATGTTTATTAGTGAAATGATATGGTTCCCGCATATGATCTCCATCATGTGCACCGTGGTATGATCTCTATCATACCTTTATGTGTAAGGCCAAGGTCTATGGAACTTACACGCTATGTGTGTTGTAAGAGTATCATCTCATACTTCTACTTACAACATCACCATATCATAACACTAGCCCATCAACAATCTAAACTAGACGCCTCTAATTTATCCATTGCAAGTTTTACGTGGCTTAGGGCTTTTGAAGATAGAACCGTTCTTACCTACGAACATGAACCACAACGAGGATAACCAAATTGTTGACAACTCGTTGCAAATTAGATATTGACTATAGTAGGAGAGACAGACACCTGCTAGCCACTTATGCAAAACTAGTTGCATGTCAAGCGTGGAACAGGTCTCATGTGCGAGGACATGTAAAGTTTGTCCGGGCCGCTTCATCCCACTATGCCACCAATATCCAAAGTACAACTAAGAATCAATAAAATGATCATCATCGCCCACATACTCATATGTGTACTACCCGTGCAAAGTATCTACGCATAGATCCGGCTCTGATACCACTGTAGGGTTCGCAGCATAGAAAAAAAATTTTCCTACGATGGGAACAACTATGTACCAAGATCTATCTACTAGATACAAACAACGGGCGGATGTATATCCGTAGAGAACATACCCTTGAAGACCGACAAAGCTTAACGAGTCCAAACTCGTGGTTGATGTAGACGATCTCTTGCCGATCTCAAGATCGAGAGGAAGTCCTAGCGCCGCAAAACAGCAGCGCATCCGTGCTCGCACACACGTTCGAGGCACCGAGCAACTTCCGCCTCCTCGCTCCAGCGATGCAGCGGAAGCACAACTCTTTATTTCCGAATAGCCACCGGGAACATGTATCTCGCTAGTCCGAGACCATGGGGAATAAATTCTAGAGGGGGAGAGAGATCCTTCACGAGGAGGTGTACTTTGAGAGGAGGAGAGGGGGCCTTTTATAGGGGAGAGGGGGGCACCCAAGGGGCATGGCGCCCAGCCATGGGGGATGCCCCCACCTCTTCCACATTCAAGTGGGTGGAGCTCCCACTCAAAATGAAAAGCCTCCACTCCCATTAAAAAGCCTCCACTCAAAAATCCACTCACATGCATTAAATTTCCACCAAATTTAATGCAAGCTCTCATTTAAATAAAACTCTTTTATTTATTTATTCAGAATTTTGTTAATTACTTTAATTAACAAACATTCACATAAAACACCTTGCTAGTATTCCATTTCACATGCAGAACCAGTTTCAGCAATTTCAACCGAAACAGTTTCGGTGTCTAGTGAAATAAATTCTTGCGCTTGTTATTCTTTTCGGCATGAAACTTTTGCTCCAAATGGATGTCGGTGTCTCTTAAGTGTGTCACCCTACGGTTCGCGAATAATGCGGACATGATCGAGACCCCTCTCGGATCAATAATCAGAAGCGGGATCTGGAGACCCATACTGACTCCCACACATTCAACGATGACTTTCTTGTGATCGTCGGAACCTTTTACGCTAGTATCTTAATCCTTTTGTTTCGCGATATATTACATGTCCGAGATTCGATCATCGGTATATCCATACCTAGTTTGATATCGTTACTGACATGTACTATTTTCTCGTTCCCGTGATATAACATTCTAGTGATCAAATCACTTGCTTGCAAGCTAATCAATGTGATATCACCGAGAGGGCCCAGAGTATATCTATCCGTCATCGGGATGAACAAATTCCACTCTCGATCCATGAGCCTCAACATAACATTTTATTAGTTTTGAATCCATCTTTATAATCACCCTGTTACGGTGTGACATTTGATGTTATCAAGAAACTCTTCCGGTGTTAGTGATTGACATGATCTCATGGTCTAAGGATTATGATCACTTCGTAAGTTGTTATAGCAATATAAACTCAATGACTTTGATCGTAATGCTATACTTCGGATGAATGTTCATCACATCATTACACTAATGTTGTGATCCCGTTATTAACAACATCCAATGTCCATGATCAGGAAACCTTGATCATCTTGTTAATCAACGAGCTAGTTTATGAGAGAGGCATAACTAGGAACTTCCTTTTTGTTTATTAAACACACATGTATTAACGTTTCCGTATTAATAAAATTATAGCATGTAAAATAAACATTTATCATAAATAAGGAATACGATAATAACCACTTTATTATTGCCTCTCGGGCATATTCCCTTCACCCTCCTCCCAACCGGCCACCCTCCACCTATATAAGGAGGGGTAGGGCGCCCCCTACCCCTCACACCCAAAACCCTAGCCCCAAGCCGCCAGCCTCCTCCAAGTCGCCGCCGCCTAGGGCCTCCTCTAACTCGGCGAGTTAGGGTTTCCCCAAACCCTAGCCGCCGGCCAAGCCCTCCCCTTGGTACCCTCTAAACCCTAGATCACCAAGGCCTCTCTCATAGTCCACCATACTCGCTCCGGCTTAAGGCGAAGCCCTGCGAGATCTCCCCTCTACTTCCGACACCATGCCATCGTGCTGCCGGAATCGTGAGGAGAGTGCTACAACCTCCGCTGCCTGCTGGAACAAGGGAGAGGAAGGTCTTCATCGAGTACCGAACGTGTGACCGACTGCGGAAGCGCTGCCGGAATGCAGCGCCGCAAGGATCGTCTATGCGATCTTGAGATCGGCAAGAGTACGACTACATCACCCACGAGAATCTACTCTCGTTAACCGCTTTGGAATCTTCGAGGGTGAGTTCCTCTATCGACTCGTTGCTACAATCTAGTAGATAGATCTTGGCTTGTTTGTTTGCATGCGGTAGAAATTTTTTGTTTTCCATGCTACGAACCCCTACAGTGGTATCAGAGTCGTGTCTATATGTAGATCTGTTGCACGAGTAGAACACAATGGTCTTTGTGAGCGGTGGTGCTTTTATTATCAATTGCTTTTTGTGTACTTTGCATCTTGCGGTATGATGGGATGAAGCGGCCCGGGCTAACCTTACATGACATCGTTCATGAGACTTGCTCCACGCTCAACATGCAACTTGTATTGCATAAGTGGCTTTGCGGGTGTCTGTCTCTCCCATTATAGTATAGATTCAATTTACAACGGGCACTTGATAGTTCAAACATCAACGTTGTTGTCACATCCCAAGATTTTCCAAATCTTGTAATGTGAAAATAAATTAATAAAATAAAACTTTGTTTGATTTTCAGGGCCAGAAGAAACTTTTTGAATTCAAATGGAACCTCAAACCAATTTGAATCAAATAAATCCTAAAGAGATTTAAAAAGATAAACTTTTATTAAAGGAAATTAAAAATGTTTTGGAATTACTATTTTGGATCTTTTAATAAAAGAATTTGTTTTCAAAAGAAAAGATGGATTTATAAATAAAGATTATTTTACAGAACCAAATTAAAACCTTGGCCAAACCTTTGAATTAAACGTTTTGTTTTGAATGAAAATAACAAAGGTTTTATTTAAATAAAATAATAAAGATTTAGTATCCAACCTTATTTAAAGATAAAAGGTTTTACCAATTTAAATTGAAACATCAAAACTTATTAAATTATTTAAAATAAGTTTTCCCAATATTGGATATTCACAAATAAAACCTATTAAAGTGTTTTTGACTTTACTTTAGATTTTAAAATAAATATTCTCAATAAAACAAACCCTAGTTGATTTAATAATGAAAGTCTATTTTATTTAATTAATAATGGACTCTAAAATAAAATGTTATTTTGTTTTAAAACAAGTTTCCAAGTATTTAATATTTCCAAATAAAACCTACTGAATTGATTTTGAAAATATTAGGATTTCAAATGAAGATTTTATTAATAAACAACAAAAACTCTATTTAATTAATAAACCATGGCCTACTTATTTAATTAATAAATGGAACCAAAAAAGATTTAAAATAATATTTTAGAATGTGAATTATAATGTCAAACAGAACCAAATTCAAATGAAAAGTTTGTTGATTGTTCGAATTTGTTTGAGTGTTGTTTGAATGTGTGAATAATTGTTTGATTTTCAAAACAGAAAAATAGAAAAAGAAAAGAATGCAGAGACAGGAAAAAAATAAGAAAAGACAAGCCAGCCCATCAAGCCCAGGAAGCCCACCTAGCCCAGCTCTCCCTCCCCCGAAGCGTTACTTTTCTCACCGCTGAAACAACCCGCGGAGCGACTGACTAGTGGACCTCCCCCTCGTTTCTTTTCCCACTGACCGGTGGACCCCACCTTTATTGTTCATCGTCCACACCCCGCACGACCCCTTCTTCCTCCTCTCTCCCGTTTCTGCCTGTGATTCCGCGTTGTAAATTCTCGTTAATGCTGCGATTAAACGCCCCTGCGATCAAGCCCATTTAAGCGCCAGCGCCTTCTCCTCCATTTCCCCCAGACCACTCCCTCTCTCTGCCCCCAGGCTGGACGAATTGCGCCGCACACCGCCCACTGTCCGATGATGCTCCGGTGACGATTCAGGTGAAACCAGACCTCCCCTTGCTTCATTGACCAAGCTCACAGCTTCCCCACAACCAGACGCATCCTCCTCTCAACCGCGGGCGCCCCATAGCGTCGGCTACATCAAGCTTTCGAACGCCGCCGCGTCTGCCATTCTCCGACGACGTCCCCAGGTAGAACCCGACCTCCCCTCTCAAACCCGATGAAGTTCCCTTACTCGCGACCCTCGTGCGCACCTAACCATGCCTCTATTTTGTCCTAGCGCGGTCCTAAACGAAGCCGGCAACAACAACCCGAGAGCACCGCCACCCGAAGCAACTCCGGCGAGCAATCCTGCCAAGACCAGTGCGCCCCTTGCCATCTCTAGAGCACCTTGAGCTTCGCCGTGTTCCCCTGAGCCCGGTGAGCATCTCCCCTTTCTCCCTCAACTCCAGTAGCACCGGCACCGTCGACGACCGACCGCTCCGCCGCCGCTAGCCACCGCAGCGCCGCCCACTTTAGGTCGAGCCTGCCGCAACCGTTCGATCTAGATCGGGCGGGCACGATAGAATCATTTAACGCCGAAGGGGTACGCCTCCAGAGCCGCACGATTAGACTTAATCCAACGCACCAGAGCGTGATCCGCAGCAAACCGGTACCGTCCAATAGAATCTCGACGCGTGTCACCTGTCTGTTTAAAAACAGAAATTGAAATCAGAATTTGATGCCATTTTCAAACCCTTATAACTTTCAAACCACACGTCCAAATTTTGCAAATTTTATATCAATGAATTCAGGAGAACAAGCCCTAGCCAACCATGGCCTTAGTTTAGCAAATAGTATCTGTTAGCTTGTTTGAATTTGCAGAAACTTTTGTGAGCTTGGTTAGAGTATAAAAAAATTGTTTAAAAATGATTTTTGGATTAAAACCTTTGCAAAATGGTTTGTTGTGACCTTACTGACCCTGGGAACCAACCCTTGGTATTAAAAATGATTTTTGTAAGATTTAGGTTGGATTACTTGACTTAGTCATTTTCTAGCCAAATAAAAAGAATGGTTTGTGTTATAAATTTTTTTATGAAATGGAAAACTTTGAGAAAATGTTTTGGACCAAACCTACTGACCCAAAAACACCAAGCTTTGCAATAGCAACTCATTTGGTGAACAACTTAAGAGTTTTGCCTTAATAAAAACATTTTTCACCACATGAAATGATAAATGGATTTAAAATAGTTTTTGGACAAAGCCCTCTTGCTAATAACTTTGCCACTTTGGTAAATGACAAATTTGGATCTTACAAAGTTTAGAAACCCCATAGAGACCCTTTGCAAAATAAAACTATCTTGTGCATGCTCCATGCATGACTTAGATTCCATTGTTTTGTGTGTGTGAAGAATTGTTTGTTTGACTTTGGTTTGGAATGTGAATTGAATTTGTATTTGCTTGATTGATTGTAGTGAAGTGTGAGACTAGAAAGATCAAGGAGTAAACCACCATTCCCTACCAAAAAGGCAAGTGATGCTTCATACTTTCTATCCTATTACTTTCTCTATGCATTAGTGATTTTACTAAGTAAAACTTGCATGGATTTTGCTAAGTATAGATATTGCTATAAGAAAACCTAGTAGATGAATCCTTAGTAGGATTTTCCTAAGTTAAGATTCCTAGTACTATCAAGCTTAGCCTAGCTAATAGAAAACATGGGTGGAATATATATTCACACTATGGAAAAATATTCTAAGTCTAAGGACTTGTGATTTTGTCTAATAAAACAACTAAGTTAATGAATCACCTGGGTGGAATGGAATAGCTTGGTGGAGAATGGTTGAGTGGTTCACAATGCCATGGACTTGGATTGTGTATCTCACTTGTGGTATGCCACCCAGGAAACAAAGGGATTTGAGATGTCAAATGTTGAGAAGCTTCAAGTGCAACCACTTGGCAATATGGGCTCTGCCATGATCATATAGGTTGCAAGAACTTAGCCATATGGACAGTGGGTGGTAGTGTTTGATAGGTTGGAACGCGTCCATTTTGGTCTAAGGGAAGGCTTCTGAAAGATTTTGTCTTGGGAAACCAAGTCTTGTGGGTAAAGTGCACCACCTCTGCAGAGTGTAAAATCTAAGTACTTAGCCATGTCCCTGGTAAAGGACAATTTGAGCATCAAGACATGGAAACAATCAAGAATCTCATCATTCCAATTTCTAAATTAAAATCTTGTGGTTTGAACAAGGGTTGTTTGAATTCTTCAATCAATGATGGAAAGATGGCTTGGTACAAGGATCTTGAAATCTTTGATTGAGGGAAATGATTTTGTCAAGCAAAAACTTAGTATTTTCAAAATGATAAGAAAAATCTATTTTGAGCAATGCAAGCCTCAACTCCACTTAGCCT
Source organism: Avena sativa (assembly GCA_916181665.1). Lineage (NCBI taxonomy): Eukaryota > Viridiplantae > Streptophyta > Magnoliopsida > Poales > Poaceae > Avena > Avena sativa. Next base: position 140,220,481 of record OV702285.1, on the reverse strand, counting down.
AATGCATATAGATGATAGATTCCACTATACAAATATAGTATCACTTGCCAATACAATTCAAATGTATTGACCCTTTGTGGCTGTAACTTGTATGTTGCAGGTTTGATTGATTTTAGTGAAGATTGATTGTTTAGGATTACAAAGTCTACAACCAACATCTGCCTGTGGCACTTTGAAGATGAAGGACCCCATGCTTATAGTTATTCCGCTGTAATGTAATGTAATAGCCAAATGAGCTATGTTTGATGTAATAAAATTATGTTATTCCTAGTTATAAAGTTATATTATGACCTTTGTTTCTTGATATTACATCTAAACTGTGGATGCTAGCTATTGATCCAGGGACTAGCATTGTAAACACAGGAGGGATCAATCTTATCCAAGATTGGGACCCCTACAGATGGTATCAGAGCATTGTGTTGCCTATAGGATTTGTAAACCTAGGATTGGACAAAAACCCTTAGAAAATTAGGAGTTGTCTTATTCCAAAAACTTATTTACAAAACAATCTTGTAAACTCTTTCCTCAACCATTTTGGTTTCAACTCTACATCTCTTCTACTTCAACTTGATGGAAAAACCTACCCATGGCCAAAGACTACACCATGTGCAAAGGACTTCTTCAACTTCTTCTACTCTAATGACTTCAACATCTTCAGCATGTTCACCAAGGATTTCCAATATGGATATCACTAAGGACTACAAGTGAAACAAGGAAATCTTACTCAAGATTTGGAGACTAAGGGAATGCAAAATAAGAAGGAGCCACCAACAACTTTGAAGTATTGCAACCAAGAGTTTATCTCAAGGAAACCATGATCCCAAGTCAGAAGAAGAAACCAAGAAAGAAGGAAGATCACAAGTAAACCATATAGATGGACCACCATATTTTAGTTAAAGTCAAACACACCAATTTATGTGTTGTAACAAAAATATTTTGTTGACTAAGTATGTGCTTGAACTTTGTTGTTTGAGTGAAATGTTTGGTTTGTGATTGCATGCACATTGCTTGTGTGAATTGTGATGTGTGTGATTAGAATTGATTCCTTAGAAATATCTTGCCTATTCTAAATCTCCATTCAACCCCAAACAGATGACTACTCTAAGAGACACCAACACCAACCAAGAAGACAACATGAGAGAACTCATAGCAACCCAAAACCAGTTGAGCCAAGAGACAACTCAGCTTTTAGCCAACAAAAATGGACTAGACCCAGCTATACAAAGGATTTTGAAACTTCAATCCCAATTGTTGCAAGGATTGGTTACTCAAATGATCAACATGGGAGAAAACTTTTCCCAAAGAGCTAATGACAACAAGGATGACAAAGATGTTAACCTAGAAGGAACCCAAGCTAGCAATATTTTTAGAGACAAGGATCATGCATCCAAGGAACATGAAGATCAATGCCCCAAGAAGAGAGAAAGATCTCCCACCTATGAAGAACATGAACTAGAAGAACTCCTAGCTTTGGAGAGACCCAAAAAGAAGAAGGACATAAGCCAGTTGCAATGCTACAATTGCAAAGAGATGGGAAACTATGCCAATGAGTGCCTAGAAAACAAGAAGAACCAAGGAAACAAACAAGAGACAGTAATACCAAAGAAAAATAAAGATATTAGCCAAGTGATGTGCAAACACTGCAAAGAGTTAGGACATTATGCAAACCACTGTCCTGAAAAGATGAAGCATAAGATAAACCAGCCAATGAGGGATCTCAGCCTTGTCACATGTTTCAAATGCAAGGGACTAGGCCACTATGCAAACAATTGTCCAGAAAGGATGAAAAACAAGTTGAACAAGCCTATGGAGAAGCTCAACCTTGGCCCATGAATCAAGTGTAGAAATAAAACAAAAGTTTGCTTAGAGAAGTTTTCCAGGACCCAAGAAGGCCAATATGTAATTTTTGTTTGAAAATTTTTAAGGGTGGTAGTACCCTAGTTGTTTGAACTTGCTTGTAAACCCAGCCTTCCCAAAATCTCGGGACGAGATTTATTTTAAGGGTGGTAGCCTGTCACATCCCAAGATTTTCCAAATCTTGTAATGTGAAAATAAATTAATAAAATAAAACTTTGTTTGATTTTCAGGGCCAGAAGAAACTTTTTGAATTCAAATGGAACCTCAAACCAATTTGAATCAAATAAATCCTAGAGATTTAAAAAGATAAACTTTTATTAAAGGAAATTAAAAATGTTTTGGAATTACTATTTTGGATCTTTTAATAAAAGAATTTGTTTTCAAAAGAAAAGATGGATTTATAAATAAAGATTATTTTATAGAACCAAATTAAAACCTTGGCCAAACCTTTGAATTAAACGTTTTGTTTTGAATGAAAATAACAAAGGTTTTATATAAATAAAATAATAAAGATTTAGTATCCAACCTTATTTAAAGATAAAAGGTTTTACCAATTTAAATTGAAACATCAAAACTTATTGAATTATTTAAAATAAGTTTTCCCAATATTGGATATTCACAAATAAAACCTATTAAAGTGTTTTTGACTTTACTTTAGATTTTAAAATAAATATTCTCAATAAAACAAACCCTAGTTGATTTAATAATGAAAGTCTATTTTATTTAATTAATAATGGACTCTAAAATAAAATGTTATTTTGTTTTAAAACAAGTTTCCAAGTATTTAATATTTCCAAATAAAACCTACTGAATTGATTTTGAAAATATTAGGATTTCAAATGAAGATTTTATTAATAAACAACAAAAACTCTATTTAATTAATAAACCATGGCCTACTTATTTAATTAATAAATGGAACCAAAAAAGATTTAAAATAATATTTTAGAATGTAAATTATAATGTCAAACAGAACCAAATTCAAATGAAAAGTTTGTTGATTGTTTGAATTTGTTTGAGTGTTGTTTGAATGTGTGAATAATTGTTTGATTTTCAAAACAGAAAAATAGAAAAAGAAAAGAATGCAGAGACAGGAAAAAAATAAGAAAAGACAAGCCAGCCCATCAAGCCCAGGAAGCCCACCTAGCCCAGCTCTCCCTCCCCCGAAGCGTTACTTTTCTCACCGCTGAAACAACCCGCGGAGCGACTGACTAGTGGACCTCCCCCTCGTTTCTTTTCCCACTGACCGGTGGACCCCACCTTTACTGTTCATCGTCCACACCCCGCACGACCCCTTCTTCCTCCTCTCTCCCGTTTCTGCCTGTGATTCCGCGTTGTAAATTCTCGTTAATGCTGCGATTAAACGCCCCTGCGATCAAGCCCATTTAAGCGCCAGCGCCTTCTCCTCCATTTCCCCCAGACCACTCCCTCTCTCTGCCCCCAGGCTGGACGAATTGCGCCGCACACCGCCCACTGTCCGATGATGCTCCGGTGACGATTCCGGCGAAACCAGACCTCCCCTTGCTTCATTGACCAAGCTCACAGCTTCCCCACAACCAGACGCATCTCCCAGCATCCTCCTCTCAACCGCGGGCGCCCCATAGCGTCGGCTACATCAAGCTTTCGAACGCCGCCGCGTCTGCCATTCTCCGACGACGTCCCCAGGTAGAACCCGACCTCCCCTCTCAAACCCGATGAAGTTCCCTTACTCGCGACCCTCGTGCGCACCTAACCATGCCTCTATTTTGTCCTAGCGCGGTCCTAAACGAAGCCGGCAACAACAACCCGAGAGCACCGCCGCCCGAAGCAACTCCGGCGAGCAATCCTGCCAAGACCAGTGCGCCCCTTGCCATCTCTAGAGCACCTTGAGCTTCGCCGTGTTCCCCTGAGCCCGGTGAGCATCTCCCCTTTCTCCCTCAACTCTAGTAGCACCGGCACCGTCGACGACCGACCGCTCCGCCGCCGCTAGCCACCGCAGCGCCGCCCACTTTAGGTCGAGCCTGCCGCAACCGTTCGATCTAGATCGGGCGGGCACGATAGAATCATTTAACGCCGAAGGGGTACGCCTCCAGAGCCGCACGATTAGACTTAATCCAACGCACCAGAGCGTGATCCGCAGCGAACCGGTACCGTCCAATAGAATCTCGACGCGTGTCACCTGTCTGTTTAAAAACAGAAATTGAAATCAGAATTTGATGCCATTTTCAAACCCTTATAACTTTCAAACCACACGTCCAAATTTTGCAAATTTTATATCAATGAATTCAGGAGAACAAGCCCTAGCCAACCATGGCCTTAGTTTAGCAAATAGTATCTGTTAGCTTGTTTGAATTTGCAGAAACTTTTGTGAGCTTGGTTAGAGTATAAAAAAATTGTTTAAAAATGATTTTTGGATTAAAACCTTTGCAAAATGGTTTGTTGTGACCTTACTGACCCTGGGAACCAACCCTTGGTATTAAAAATGATTTTTGTAAGATTTAGGTTGGATTACTTGACTTAGTCATTTTCTAGCCAAATAAAAAGAATGGTTTGTGTTATAAATTTTTTTATGAAATGGAAAACTTTGAGAAAATGTTTTGGACCAAACCTACTGACCCAAAAACACCAAGCTTTGCAATAGCAACTCATTTGGTGAACAACTTAAGAGTTTTGCCTTAATAAAAACATTTTTCACCACATGAAATGATAAATGGATTTAAAATAGTTTTTGGACAAAGCCCTCTTGCTAATAACTTTGCCACTTTGGTAAATGACAAATTTGGATCTTACAAAGTTTAGAAACCCCATAGAGACCCTTTGCAAAATAAAACTATCTTGTGCATGCTCCATGCATGACTTAGATTCCATTGTTTTGTGTGTGTGAAGAATTGTTTGTTTGACTTTGGTTTGGAATGTGAATTGAATTTGTGTTTGCTTGATTGATTGTAGTGAAGTGTGAGACTAGAAAGATCAAGGAGTAAACCACCATTCCCTACCAAAAAGGCAAGTGATGCTTCATACTTTCTATCCTATTACTTTCTCTATGCATTAGTGATTTTACTAAGTAAAACTTGCATGGATTTTGCTAAGTATAGATATTGCTATAAGAAAACCTAGTAGATGAATCCTTAGTAGGATTTTCCTAAGTTAAGATTCCTAGTACTATCAAGCTTAGCCTAGCTAATAGAAAACATGGGTGGAATATATATTCACACTATGGAAAAATATTCTAAGTCTAAGGACTTGTGATTTTGTCTAATAAAACAACTAAGTTAATGAATCACCTGGGTGGAATGGAATAGCTTGGTGGAGAATGTTTGAGTGGTTCACAATGCCATGGACTTGGATTGTGTATCTCACTTGTGGTATGCCACCCAGGAAACAAAGGGATTTGAGATGTCAAATGTTGAGAAGCTTCAAGTGCAACCACTTGGCAATATGGGCTCTGCCATGATCATATAGGTTGCAAGAACTTAGCCATATGGACAGTGGGTGGTAGTGTTTGATAGGTTGGAACGCGTCCATTTTGGTCTAAGGGAAGGCTTCTGAAAGATTTTGTCTTGGGAAACCAAGTCTTGTGGGTAAAGTGCACCACCTCTGCAGAGTGTAAAATCTAAGTACTTAGCCATGTCCCTAGTAAAGGACAATTTGAGCATCAAGACATGGAAACAATCAAGAATCTCATCATTCCAATTTCTAAATTAAAATCTTGTGGTTTGAACAAGGGTTGTTTGAATTCTTCAATCAATGATGGAAAGATGGCTTGGTACAAGGATCTTGAAATCTTTGATTGAGGGAAATGATTTTGTCAAGCAAAAACTTAGTATTTTCAAAATGATAAGAAAAATCTATTTTGAGCAATGCAAGCCTCAACTCCACTTAGCCTAATGCATATAGATGATAGATTCCACTATACAAATATAGTATCACTTGCCAATACAATTCAAATGTATTGACCCTTTGTGGCTATAACTTGTATGTTGCAGGTTTGATTGATTTTAGTGAAGATTGATTGTTTAGGATTACAAAGTCTACAACCAACATCTGCCTGTGGCACTTTGAAGATGAAGGACCCCATGCTTATAGTTATTCCGCTGCAATGTAATGTAATAGCCAAATGAGCTATGTTTGATGTAATAAACTTATGTTATTCCTAGTTATAAAGTTATATTATGACCTTTGTTTCTTGATATTACATCTAAACTGTGGATGCTAGCTATTGATCCAGGGACTAGCATTGTAAACACAGGAGGGATCAATCTTATCCAAGATTGGGACCCCTACAGTTGTGGTTCTTGTTCGTAAGTTAGATCGACACTTACTGAAAGCCCCAAACCACGTAAAATATGCAAAGAAAATTAGAGGCGTCTAAATTTGTTTTGCAGGGGTGTGCTGTGATGTGATATGGCCATGATTGTGATTATATATGATGTATGCAATGTCCCTTATTGTAAGTTGGCAACCTGCAGGAGCCATATGGTTATTTTTAATTTCTGTTAAGACCCGCATGTCTATTCAAAGTAGTTGTAATAGTTGAAACTGGTGGACGACAACCATGAAGCGGCGCCATTGACCTTGATGCCATACCGGTGATGATGGAGATCATGTTCGTGCTTGAAGATGGAGATCGGAAGCACAAGAAGAAAGGCCATATCATATCACATATTATGAATTGCATGTGATGTTAATCCTTTATGCATCTTGTATTGCTTAGTTAACGACAGTAGCATTATAAGATGATCCCTCAAGCACACAAATTTCAAGTTTTAAAGTGTTCATCCTTAGTAAGCACCATTGCTAAAGCTCGTTGTTTCGAAGCACCACGTGATGATCGGGTGTGTTAGATTCAGCGAGTGTATACAACGTGAGCATGCCAGATTTTCTCATGCGGAAGCTAAGGTTTGATCTTGACGAGCCTAGCATGTACAGACATGGTCTCGGAACACGGATCACCGAAAGGTAAAGCATGAGTCATATAGTAGATATGATGAACATGTGGATTGTTCGCCATTGAAGTTACATCAACTCTCGTGATGATCGGTTTTGATGTGGTGGATTTGGTTCGTGTGATCACTAAAACAATGTGAGGGATATTGTTTTGAGTGGGAGTTCACCTAGATTAATTTAACTATTAATTAGAACTCAATTTGTCATAAACTTAGTCTAAACTATTGCAAATATGTTGTAGATCAATGGCGGCCCCTACCATCAATTTTAATGCGTTCCTAGAGAAAGAAAAGTTGGAAAACAATGGAAGCAACTTCGCGGATTGGTTCTGCAATTTGAGGATTGTCCTCAATGCTGGTAATTTGACCTATGTGCTGGATGCACCGCTGGGTGACTCGCCTGCAGCTACTGCTACCGATGAAGTAAAGAATGTTGACCTCACTCAGAAGAATCAGTACTCCAAAGTTCAGTGTGCTATCTTGTATGGTTTGGAATCGGAGCTTCGGAAAAGGTTTGAAAAACCATGACCCACATGATATTGTCCGTGAACTCAAAATGATATTTGAGGCTCACGTGGCAGTTGAGAGTTATGAGGCTTCTGAAAAGTTCTTTAACTGCAAGATGGAAGAGGGCAGATCCATCAGTGAGCACTTGCTTAAGATGTCTGGGCACGCAAACAAACTCCAAAGCTTGGGTATAGTGATTCCTAATTCCTTGGGGATTCACCGTGTCCTCCAATCACTGCCACCAAGTTACTAAAACTTTGTGATGAACTACAATGTGCAAAACATGGACAAGACGTTGCCAGAACTCTTCTCCATCTTGAAATCTCAAGAAGTGGAGATCAAGAAAGAGCACCAAGTATTGTTGGTCAATAATACCACCAAATTCAAGAAAGGCAAGTCTAAGCAAAAGGGGAACTTCAAGAAGGGCGGTAAGAAAGTTGTCGCGCCGACGAAGAAGACCAAGATTGGACCTAAGCCTGATACTGAGTGCTTTTACTGCAAGGGAGAGGGTCACTACAAGCGGAATTGCCCAAAGTACTTGGCGGATTTGAAGAACGAAAACATCCAGAAGAAAGGTATATCCGATATACATGTTATTGATGTGTATCTCACTAGTACTCGTAGTAGTGCCTGGGTATTTGATACTGGTTCGGTTGCTCATATTTGTAACTCGAAACAGGTGCTGCAGAATAAACGGAAGCTAGCAAAGAACGAGGTGACGATGCGCATTGGAAATGGATCAAAGGTTGATGTGATCGCGGTCGGCACGCTACCTCTTCATCTACCATTGGGATTAGTTTTATACTTAAATAATTGTTATTTGGTGCCTGCGTTGAGCATGAACATTATATCTGGATCATGTTTATTGCGAGACGGTTACTTGTTTAAGTCCAAGAATAATGGTTGTTCGATTTATATGAGTAATATGTTTTATGCACATGCACCTTTGATAGATGGTCTATTCTTATTGAATCTTGATTGTAGTAATACACACATTAATAACATTGAAGCTAAACGTTTGAAATTGAGCGATAACTCGACCTATATGTGGCACTGTCGTCTTGGTCACATTGGAGTGAAGCGTGTGAAGAAACTCCATTCCGATGGACTTGTTGAATCACTTGAAAGATGCGAAGCATGTCTGATGGGTAAAATGACTAAGACTCCATTTTCTGGTATGATGGAGCGAGCTACGGACTTATTGGAAATTATACATACCGATGTTTGTGGCTCAATGAGTGTAGCATCGCGCGGTGGTTATCGTTATGTTCTTACCTTCACGGATGACTTGAGTAGATATGGGTATATCTATTTCATGAAACTTTAGTCCGAAACTTTCGAGAAGTTTAAGGAATTTCAAAGTGAGGTGGAGAATCAACGTAACAAGAAGATTAAATTTCTACGATCTGATCATGGAGGCGAATATCTAAGTTACGAGTTTTGCGAGCATTTAAAGAAATGCGGAATACTTTCACAATTGACACCGCCGGGAACACCATAGCGTAATGGTGTGTCCGAACGTCGTAATCGAACTCTCTTAGATATGGTTCGTTCTATGATGTCACTTACAGATTTACCGCTATCATTTTGGGGTTATGCATTAGAAACAGCCGCATTCACTTTAAATAGGGAACCATCTAAATCTGTTGAAACGACACCGTATGAATTATGGTTTGTGAAGAAACCTAAATTGTCGTTCCTTAAAGTTTGGGGTTGCGAAGCTTACGTAAGGAAGTTACAGCCGGACAAGCTTGAACCCAAAGCAGAAAAATGCGTCTTCATAGGATACCCAAAGGAAACTATTGGGTATACCTTCTATCATAGATCCGAAGGCAAAATCTTTGTTGCTAAGAATGGATCCTTTCTAGAGAAGGAATTTCTCTCGAAAGAAGTGACAGGAAGGAAAGTAGAACTCGACGAGGTTGTCGAACCTTCTCTCGAACTTGCGAGTAGCGCAGCACCGGAAGAATTTCCTGTGGCGCCTACACCAATAAGAGAGGAAGCTAATGATGGTGATCATGAAACTTCGATTGAAGTTACTACAAAATCTCGCAGGTCGACGAGAAATCGTACCACTCCTGATTGGTATGATCCCGTTATGAATGTCATGTTGGTGGACAACACCGATGACCCTGTGACATATGGGGAAGCGATGATGAGCCCAGATTCCAATAAATGGCAAGAAGCCATGATATCCGAGATTGGATCCACGTACGAAAACCAAGTATGGACTTTGGTGGACTTACCGGATGGCCGGAAGGCTGTCGAGAACAAATGGATTTTCAAGAAGAAAACAGATGCTGATGGTAATGTTACTGTCTATAAAGCTCGACTTGTCGCAAAAGGGTTTCGACAAATTCAAGGAGTTGACTACGATGAGACTTTCTCACCAGTAGCAAAGCTAAAGTCTTTGAGGATTATGTTAGCAATCGCTGCATATTACGATTATGAGATATGGCAGATGGATGTCAAAACAGCGTTCCTCAATGGAGACATTGATGAAGAGTTGTATATGATGCAACCCAAAGGTTTTGTCGATCCTAAAGATGCTAACAAGGTGTGCAAACTTCAACGGTCCATATATGGATTGAAGCAAGCATCCCGAAGTTGGAATCAACGTTTTGATAAGGTAATCAAAAGTTTTGGTTTTATACAAACTTATGGAGAAGCTTGTATTTACAAGAAAGTGAGTGGGATCTCTATAGCATTCTTAATATTATATGTAGATGACATATTGTTGATTGGGAATGATGTAGACCTTCTTAATAGTGTCAAGGATTATTTGAATAATAGTTTTTCAATGAAAGATCTTGGCGAAGCAGCTTACATATTAGGCATAAAGATTTATAGAGATAGATCGAGACGCCTAATATCATTGTCACAAAGTACATATTTGTACAAAGTTCTAAAGCGGTTTGGAATGGAAGATATCAAGAAAGGGTTCTTGCCCATGTTGCCCAATACGACCTTGAGTAAAACTCAAAGTCCTGCAACGGTAGAAGATAGAGAAAGGATGAGTAAAACTCCCTATGCCTCAGCCATAGGATCTCTAATGTATGACATGCTATGTACTAGACCCGACATTGCATATGCTGTTAGTTTGACTAGCAGATATCAAAGTGATCCAGGCGTGGATCATTGGACAGCGGTCAAAAACATCCTTAATTACTTGAGAAGAACTAAGGATATGGTTCTTTCTTATGGAGGTGATGAACAACTCGTTGTTAATGGTTACACCGATGCTAGTTGGAACACTGATCCAGATAATTCTAAATCTCAATCTGGATACATATTTACTTTGAATGGTGCAGCAGTTAGCTGGAGGAGTGCAAAGCAAAGCGTTGTGGCGAGATCTTCAACTGAATCAGAATACATAGCTGCTTCGGAGGCTTCACAAGAAGCGATATGGATTAAGGAGTTCATTACAGAGCTCAGTGTGGTTCCAAGTGCACTGGACCCAATGTCTATCTACTGTGATAACATGGGCGCCATTGCCAATGTGCAGGAACCAAGGTCACACAAGAAGCTGAAGCACATCAAGCTACGTTTTCACGCTATTCGAGAACATGTCCAAGATGGTGACATAAAGATTTGCAAAGTACACACAGGTCTGAATGTGGCGGATCCGTTGACTAAACCTCTCCCGAGGGCAAAACATGACCAACACCAAACTGCCATGGGTGTTCGGTATATTACCATGTAATCTAGATTAGCTGACTCTAGTGCAAGTGGGAGACTGTTGGAGATATGCCCTAGAGGCAATAATAAATGTAGTTATTATTATATCTTTGTGTTTATGATAAATGTTTACATTCATGCTATAATAGTATTAACCGGAAACATTAATACTTGTGTGATTTGTAAACTAAATTAGAGTCCCTAGTAAAGCCTCTTTATAATACTAGCTTGTTGGTTAATAGATGATCATGGTTTACTGATCATGAACATTGAGATGTTGTTGACAACAAGATCATATCATTAGGAGAATGGTATGATGGACATACACCTATAGATAAACGTAGCATAAAGATCAAGTCATTTTAATAGTTCAATTGCTATAAGCTTTCTGATACATAGTAACCTAATTCTTTCGACCATGAGATCATGCTTATCACCATCACCGGAAGGATGCTTTGATGACATCAAACACCACACCGTAACAGGGTGGCTATAAAGGTGGCATTGAGTATTCGGAAAGTATGGGTTGAGACACATGAATCAAGAGTGGGATTTGTCCATCCATATGACGGATAGAAATAGTCTGGGCCCTCTTGGTGGAATGTCATCCAATTAGCTTGCAAGCATGTGACTGGCTCACAAGGGATCACATATCACGGGAACGAGAAAAGAGTACTTATCAGTAACGAGGTTGAACTAGGTATGCAGAGATACTGACGATCAAAACCTTGGATAAGTAAACTATCGTGAGACAAAGGGAAATTGGTATCGTATGTAAGTGGTTCATTCGATCGCAAATTAATCCTAGAAATATGTGGGAACCATATGAATTTCTAGATTCCCCTATTGGTTATTGATCGGAGAAGTGTCTCGATCATGTCTGCATAATTCACGAACCGTAGGGAGACACACTTAAGGATTCGAGGTTGTTGAGTAGTTATGGAATGATGAGAAAGAGACCGAATGTTGTTCGGAGTCTTGGATGGGATCCGGGATATCACGAGGAGATCCGGAATGGTCCGGAGAATAAGATTCATATAAGAAAAGTCCTGTTCCGGAGTTCAGGAATGATTCCAGTGTTTTCACCAGGAATGTTCTAGAAGGGTCTGGAAGGTCCGGCACTCCGGAGGGGGAAGGGTACATGAATGTGTCATGACAATGTGGAATGGTTGCATCATTTACTAGGTCACTTTGCTGGGCAAAATAAAGGGAGAAATCAAATCCTAGTTTGAAAGTCAAACGCCAATTTGAAAAAGTCAAATCTCAAGTTTGCTTGGTGGAGGGAGAGTAGGAAACCTACTTGGGGAGGAAGTCCCCTCCCTCCACCCGCCGGCCAAGGAGGCCGAGTTGCGGGAGGACTCCCTCCTCCCAACCTCCCACCCTCCACCTATATAAGGAGGGGTAGGGCACCCCCTACCCCTCACACCCAAAACCCTAGCCCCAAGCCGCCGGCCTCCTCCAAGTCGCCACCGCCTAGGGCCTCGTCTAACTCGGTGAGTTAGGATTTCCCCAAACCCTAGCCGCTGGCCAAGCCCTCCCCTTGGTGCCCTATAAACCCTATATCACCAAGGCCTCTCTCATAGTCCACCATACTCGCTCCGGCTTAAGGCGAAGCCCTGCGAGATCTCCCCTCTACTTCCGACACCACGCTGTCGTGCTGCCGGAATCGCGAGGAGAGTGCTACAACCTCCGCTACCTGCTGGATCAAGGGAGAGGAAGGTCTTCATCGAGTACCGAACGTGTGAACGACTGCGGAAGCGCTGCCGGAATGCAGCGCCGGAAGGATCTTCTACGCGATCTTGAGATCGGCAAGAGTACGACTACATCACCCACGAGAATCTACTCTCGTTAACCGCTTTGGAATCGTCGAGGGTGAGTTCCTCTATCGACTCGTTGCTACAATCTAGTAGATAGATCTTGGCTTGTTTGTTTGCATGCGGTAGAAATTTTTTGTTTTCCATGCTACGAACCCCTACATCATGTATTCCATCCCAAATATATAGCAGGGCTAAGCATACTACAACTACAATGTTTTCACTAAGGAAGATATAAGGATATCCTAATCGGATATAGCATAGCATAGAAATATAGTAGTCCTATCATGCATACTACAAAAATCCACTAAGTCTAATGAAAATAGTAGGACATGGATGATAGTGTCACTTGACTTTTTAGTAGAGAATATTGGGTCACTCCTTGTTCTTGCAACAATCACACTCTTCAAATTTTACTACATTTCAATCAAGCAAGCACATATTCAAACTAACATTCAAACAATTCACTACATAAAACAATAACATCAGTAATGCAAGCAAGCATGCAAGAGATTTTTTATTTGGAAAAGTGGTTTCTATTAGGCTCTAAACATTTTAAAGCTCCCATTGGTCATTTACAAAAGTGGTAAAATCATTTAAATTCAAGTTAGTGAAAATGGCTATTTAAATCATTTTTGTTTTGCTAAAAATGATTTAAATCAAAGTAATATTTTGTAGTGTTAGTCAAATATATTTTTAAACACAAATTTTAGTGTTTATGGTCAAAGTGTTTTAATATTAATCCATTTGCAAAAAGGTTTCATCCAAACTCCATTTTTAATTCAAAGCAATATTTTATTTGCTAGAAATGCCCTTAACAAAGTAATATTTTACTAAGGTTCATAAAATATGTTTTCAAATCCCAAAACTTGGTGTTTAGGGTCAGAGAGTTTAAATAACATCATTTCCCAAAATGTTTTACTTTAAAAGCATTTTTAAACCATAATCAATATTTTTATTTAGCTATAAATGCTTTTATTCAAAGATTTAATTCCTAAGTGTCACCAAATATACTTTTAAATCTACAAGTTGGTTTTTATGGTCAGTAGGTTCAAAACAATCCATTTACAAAAGATTTTACCATAAAAACAATTTTAGAATAAATTTTATATTCAAAATATGCCTAAACAAGTTTCTGCAAAACAACCAATTTTACAGAAGCAATTCATTAAACAAAGTGCATGGTTGCAAAGTACTCTTTTTTCTGATTGCATTGATATAAAGTTTGCAAAATTTGGACGTGTGGATTTAAAGTTATGAATTTTGCAAGTTTGAACATCTAATAGATACATTTCTGTTTTAAATCGAATCACTGGCCACGCGGCTCTATCTTACTGGCGCGTACCGGTCCGCGCGGATCACGCTCTGTGGACCGTCAGATCTAATTGAAATCGCATGGCATAGATCGCTTCGTACCTGTTCGCTAAGTGAATCTATCGTGATACTTGGACCTAAATCCAATGGCTCACAACAGCTCGACCAGGAACTGGCGGCGCTAGCACGACGGCGAGCGGCGGAGCGCTCTGGCTACGGCGGATTCGGTGAAGCAGGAAGCAAGGGGATGAGAGAAATGGCTCACCGTGCTCGCGTGGTTGCAGTGAAGCTCAAGGTGGCCTCAACTACTCGAGGGGCGCACGGGAGCAGTGGCTATTGCTCGCCGGAGTTCGTGGTGTCGTCGGGTCCATCTGATCGTTGTCGGAGGTGAGGTTGCAGGCCAAGCCAAAGCAAAAGAACGACGCATTTAGATGCGCACAAGGATTCTGAATGCATGGCTAGTAACCAGAGAGGAGGGGGCAGCTTGTTCTTACGGGGAGGGATCACCGGAGAAGTGGCAGACGACGGCGGTGTTCGGAGGTGGTCCTTGTTGGAGATATGCCCTAGAAGCAATAATAAATGTAGTTATTATTATATCTTTGTGTTTATGATAAATGTTTACATTCATGCTATAATATTATTAACAAGGAAACATTAATACTTGTGTGATTTGTAAACTTAATTTGAAGTCCCTAGTATAGCCTCTATACTTCACTAGCTTGTTGGTTGATAAATGATTGTGGTTTCCCCATCATGAACATTGAGATGTTATCAACAACAAGATCATATCATTAGGAGAATGATATGGTGGACATACTCCTATAGATAAGCGTAGCATAAAGATCAAGTCATTTCAATAGTTCAATTGCTATATGCTTTCTGATACATAGTAACATAATTCCTTCGACCATGAGATCATGTATATCACCTTTACCGGATGGATGCTTTGATGACATCAAACACCACACCGTAACTGGGTGGCTATAAAGGTGGCATTGAGTGTTCGGAAAGTATTGGTTGAGACACATGGATCAAGAGTGGGATTTGTCCATCCATATGACGGATAGATATACTCTGGGCCCTCTCGGTGGAATGTCATCCAATTAGCTTGCAAGCATGTGAATGGCTCACAAGGGATCACATATCACGGGAACGAGAAAAGAGTACTTATCAGTAACGAGGTTGAACTAGGTATGCAGAGATACCGACGATCATAACCTCGGATAAGTAACATATCGTGAGACAAAGGGAAATTGGTATCGTATGTAAGTGGTTCATTCGATCGCAAAGTAATCGTAGAAATATGTGGGAGCCATATGAATTTCCAGATTCCTCTATTGGTTATTGTTCGGAGAAGTGTCTCGATCATGTCCGCATAATTCACGAACCGTAGGGAGACACACTTAAGGATTCGACGTTGTTTGAGTAGTTATGGTATTATGAGAAAGAGACCGAATGTTGTTCGGAGTCTCGGATGGGATCCGGGATATCACGAGGTGATCCGGAATGGTCCGAAGAATAAGATTCATATAAGGAAAGTCCCGTTTCGGAGTTCGGAAATGATTCCGGTGAATGTTCTAGAAGGTTCCGGAATGTCCGGCACTCCGGGAGGGGGGAGGGGTACATGAATGTGTCATTACATATTGGAATGATTGCATCATGTACTAAGTGTTCTTGCTGTTCCAAATAAAGGATTAAATTGAATCCTAAAACAGAAAATTCAAATGTCCAGTTTGAAAGTCAAACGGCTAAAACAGGAAATTGTGGGAAACAAGCAAGAGGAGGCAAAACCAACTTGGGGGAGGAGTCCCTCCTCTCCAAGCCGGCGCGCCACCCAAGGCCGACTTGGGGAGGGACTCCCCTCCCCTTGGCCGCGCCTCCCACCTATAAGAGGAGGGGCAGGGCCTCCTCCTCTAGACACACAAGTTCCTATCCTCTAATCTCCGGTTTAGAGCCGTTTTGGTTTAGAGCTTCTAATTGCCCTAGCCTTCGGTTTAGAGACTTCTAATTGGTGTGTCTAATCCCTAGACCACTAATAGCCCTCTCTCATACTCCACCATACTCGCTCCGGCTTAAGGTGAAGCCCTGCGGGATCTCCCCTCTACTTCCGGTACCACGCCGTTGTGCTGCCGGAATCACGAGGAGAGTGCTACAACCTCTGCTGCCTGCTGGAACAAGGGAGAGGAAGGTCTTCGTCGAGTACCGAACGTGTGACCGACTGCGGGAGCGCTGCCGGAACGCAGCGCCGGAAGGATCGTCTACACGATCTTGAGATCGGGAAGAGTACGACTACATCACCCACGAGAATCCGCTCTCGTTAAACACTTTGAAATCTTCGAGGGTAAGTTATTCCATCGACTCGTTGCTACAATCTAGTAGATAGATCTTGGCTTGTTTGTTTGTATGCGATAGAAAAATTTTGTTTTCCATGCTACGAACCCCTACAGTGGTATCAGAGCCGTGTCTATATGTAGATATGTTGCACGAGTAGAACACAATGGTCATTGTGGGCGTTGATGCTTTTATTGTCGATTGCTTCTTGTGTACTTTGCATCTTGCGGTATGTTGGGATGAAGCGGCCCGGGCTAACCTTACATGACATCGTTCATGAGACTTGCTCCACGATTGACATGCAACTTGTATTGCATAAGTGGCTATGCGGGTGCCTATTTCTCCTAGCATAGTTAAGATCCAATTTACAACGGGTGATCAACAATGCTAGTATCAATGTTGTGGTTCTTGTTCGTAAGTTAGAACGACACTTATTGAAAGCCCCAAACCACGTAAAATATGCAAAGAAAGTAGAGGCGTCTAACTTTGTTTTGCAGGGGTGTGCAGTGATGTGATATGGCCATGATTGTGATTATATTTGATGTATGCAATGTTCCTTATTGTAAGTTGGCAACCGGCAGGAGCCATATGGTTGTCTTTAATTTATGTTAAGACCCGCGTGTCTATTCAAAGTAGTTGTAATAGTTGAAGCCGGTGGACGACAACCATGGTGAAGCGTCATTGACCTTGATGCAATGCCGGTGATGATGGAGATCATGTTCGTGCTTGAAGATGGAGATCGGAAGCACAAAGAAGAAAGGCCATATCATATCACATATTATGAATTGCATGTGATGTTAATCCTTTATGCATCTTGTATTGCTTAGTAGACGACGGTAGCATTATAAGATGATCCCTCATGCACATGAATTTCAAGTCATAAAGTGTTCACCCTTAGTTAGCACCGTTGCTAAAGCTTGTTGTTTCGAAGCACCACGTGATGATCGGGTGTGTTAGATTCTGCAAGTGTATACAACGTGAGCAAGCCAGATTTGCTCATGCGGAAACTAAGGTTTGATCTTGACGAGCCTAGCATGTACAGACATGGTCTCGGAACACGGATCACCGAAAGGTAAAGCATGAATCATATAGTAGATATGATGAACATGTCGATTGTTTGCCGTTGAAACTATGTCAACTCTCGTGATGATCGGTGTTGATATGGTGGATTTGGTTCGTGTGATCACTAAAACAATGTGAGGGATGTTGTTTTGAGTGGGAGTTCACCTAGTTTAATTACATTAATTAATTTGAACTCAATTTGTCATAAACTTAGTCTAAAACTATTGCAAATATGTTGTAGATCAATGGCGGCCCCTACCATCAATTTTAATGCGTTCCTAGAGAAAGAAAAGTTGAAAAACAATGGAAGCAACTTCGCGGATTGGTTCCGCAATTTGAGGATTGTCCTCATAGCTGGTAATTTGACCTATGTGCTGGATGCACCGCTGGGTGACCCACCTGCAGATGATGCTCCCGATGAAGTAATGAATGTTTACCTCGCTCGGAAGAATCAGTACTCCATAGTTCAGTGTGCTATCTTGTATGGTTTGGAATCGGAGCTTCAGAAAAGGTTTGAGGATTCAGACCCATATGATATTGTCGAGGATATCAAATTGATTTTTGAGACTCATGCGGCAATTGAAAGCTATGAGGCTTCTAAAAAGTTCTTTAACTGCTAGATGGAAGAGGGCAGCTCCGTCAGTGAGCATGTGCTTAAGATGTCTGGGCATGCAAACAAACTTCAAAGCTTGGGTATAGTGATTCCTAATGCTTTGGGGATTTACCGTGTCCTCCAATCACTACCACCAAGTTACAAGAACTTTGTGATGAACTACAACATGCAGAACATGAACAAGACGTTGCCAGAACTCTTTGCCATGTTGAAATCTGCAGAAGTGGAGATCAAGAAAGAGCACCAAGTGTTGTTGGTCAATAAGACCACCAAATTCAAGAAAGGCAAGTCTAAGCAAAAGGGACACTTCAAGAAGGGTGGTAAGAAAGTTACCACGCCGGCGAAGAAGACCAAGGCTGGACCTAAGCCTGATACTGAGTGCTTTTACTGCAAGGGAGAAGGTCACTAGAAGCGGAATTGCCCAAAGTACTTGGCGGATTTGAAGAACGGCAACATCAAGAAGAAAGGTATATCTGATATACATGTTATTGATGTGTATCTCACTAGTACTCGTAGTAGTGCCTGGGTATTTGATACTGGTTCGGTTGCTCATATTTGTAACTCGAAACAGGTGCTGCAGAATAAACGGAAGCTAGCGAAGAACGAGGTGACGATGCGCGTTGGAAACGGATCAAAGGTTGATGTGATCGCGGTCGGCACGCTACCCCTTCATCTACCATCGGGATTAGTTTTATACTTAAATAATTGTTATTTGGTGCCTGCGTTGAGCATGAACATTATATCGGGATCTTGTTTATTGCGAGACGGTTACTTATTTAAGTCCGAGAATAATGGTTGTTCGATTTATATGAGTAATATGTTTTACGCACATGCACCTTTGATAGATGGTCTATTCTTATTGAATCTCGATAGTGGAAATACGCATATCAACAACATTGAGGCTAAACGTCTGAAATCAAGCGATAATTCGACCTATATGTGGCACTGTCGTCTTGGTCACATTGGAGTGAAGCGTATGAAGAAACTCCATTCCGATGGACTTCTTGAATCACTTGATTTTGAATCACTTGAAAGATGCGAAGCATGTCTGATGGGAAAAATGACTAAGACTCCATTTTCTGGTATGATGGAGCGAGCTACGGACTTATTGGAAATCATACATACCGATGTGTGTGGTCCAATGAGTGTAGCATCGCGCGGTGGTTATCGTTATGTTCTTACCTTCACGGATGACTTGAGTAGATATGGGTATATCTATTTCATGAAACATAAGTCCGAAACTTTCGAGAAATTTAAGGAGTTTCAAAGTGAGGTAGAGAATCAACGTAACAAGAAGATTAAATTTCTACGTTCTGATCGTGGAGGTGAATATCTAAGTTACGAGTTTGGCGAGCATTTGAAGAAATGCGGAATACTTTCACAATTGACCCCGCCGGGAACACCACAGCGTAATGGTGTGTCTGAACGTCGTAATCGAACTCTCTTAGATATGGTTCGTTCTATGATGTCACTTACAGATTTACCGCTATCATTTTGGGGTTATGCATTAGAAACAGCCGCATTCACTTTAAATAGGGCACCGTCTAAATCCGTTGAAACGACACCGTATGAATTATGGTTTGGGAAGAAACCTAAATTGTCGTTCCTTAAAGTTTGGGGATGCGAAGCCTATGTAAAGAAGTTACAGCCGGACAAGCTTGAACCCAAAGCGGAAAAATGCGTCTTCATAGGATACCCGAAGGAAACTATTGGGTATACCTTCTATCATAGATCCGAAGGCAAAGTCTTCGTTGCCAAGAATGGATCCTTTCTAGAGAAGGAATTTCTCTCGAAAGAAGTGACTGGAAGGAAAGTAGAACTCGACGAGGTTGTCGAACCTTCTCTCGAAATTGCGAGTAGCGCAGCACCGGAAGAAGTTCCTGTGGTGCCTGCACCAATAAGAGAGGGAGCTAATGATGGTGATCATGAAACTTCGGTTGAAGTTGCTACAGAGCCTCGGAGGTCAACGAGAACTCGTACCACTCCAGATTGGTATGATCCCGTTATGAGTGTCATGTTGGTGGACAACACCGATGACCCCGAGACATATGAGGAAGCGATGATGAGCCCAGATTCCAATAAATGGCAAGAAGCCATGAAATCCGAAATTGGATCCATGTACGAAAACCAAGTATGGACTTTGGTGGACTTACCGGATGGCCGAAAGGCTGTCGAGAACAAATGGATTTTCAAGAAGAAAACATATGCTGATGGTAATGTTACTGTCTATAAAGCTCGAATTGTCGCAAAAGGGTTTCGACAAATTCAAGGAGTTGACTACGATGAGACTTTCTCACCGGTAGCGAAGCTAAAGTCTGTGAGGATTATGTTAGCAATCGCTGCATATTATGATTATGAGATATGGCAGATGGATGTCAAAACAGCATTCCTCAATGGAGATATTGATGAAGAGTTGTATATGATGCAACCCAAAGGTTTTGTCGATCCTAAAGATGCTAACAAGGTATGCAAACTTCAACGGTCCATTTATGGATTGAAGCAAGCATCCCGAAGTTGGAATCAACGTTTTGATAAGGTAATCAAAAGTTTTGGTTTTATACAAACTTATGGAGAAGCTTGTATTTACAAGAAAGTGAGTGGGAGCTCTGTAGCATTCTTAATACTATATGTGGATGACATATTGTTGATTGGGAATGATGTAGACCTTCTTAATAGTGTCAAAGAATATTTGAATAATAGTTTTTCAATGAAGGATCTTGGCGAAGCAGCTTACATATTAGGCATAAAGATTTACAGAGATAGATCGAAACGCCAAATATCATTGTCACAGAGTACATATTTGGACAAAGTTCTAAAGAGGTTTGGAATGGAAGAAAGCAAGAAAGGGTTCTTGCCCATGTTGCCCAATACGATCTTGAGTAAAACTCAAAGTCCGACATCGGCAGAAGATAGAGAAAGGATGAGTAAGACTCCCTATGCATCAGCCATAGGATCTCTAATGTATGCCATGCTATGTACTAGACCCGACATTGCATATGCTGTTAGTTTAACTAGCAGATATCAAAGTGATCCAGGAGTGGATCATTGGACAGCGGTCAAAAACATCCTTAAGTACTTGAGAAGAACTAAGGATATGGTTCTTTCTTATGGAGGTGATGAACAGCTCGTTGTTAATGGTTACACCGATGCTAGTTGGAACACCGATCCGGATGATTCTAAATCACAATTTGGATACGTATTTATTTTGAATGGTGCAGCAGTTAGCTGGAGGAGTGCAAAGCAAAGCGTTGTGGCGAGATCTTCAACTGAACCGGAATACATGGCTGCTTCGGAGGCTTCACAAGAAGCGATATGGATGAAAGAGTTCATTACAGAGCTGGGTGTGGTTCCTAGTGCGCTGGACCCAATGTCTATCTACTATGATAACATGTGCGCCATAGCCAATGCGCAAGAACCAAGGTCACACAAGAAGCTGAAGCATATCAAGCTACGTTTTCACGCTATTCGAGAACATATCCAGGATGGGGATATAAAGATTTGCAAAGTACACACAGATCTGAATGTGGCGGATCCATTGACTAAACCTCTCCCGAGGGCAAAACATGACCAACACCAAACTGCCATGGGTGTTCGGTATATTACCATGTAATCTAGATTAGATGACTCTAGTGCAAGTGGGAGACTGTTGGAGATATGCCCTAGAAGCAATAATAAATGTAGTTATTATTATATCTTTGTGTTTATGATAAATGTTTACATTCATGCTATAATAGTATTAACAAGGAAACATTAATACTTGTGTGATTTGTAAACTTAATTTGAAGTCCCTAGTATAGCCTCTATACTTCACTAGCTTGTTGGTTGATAAATGATTGTGGTTTCCCTATCATGAACATTGAGATGTTATCAACAACAAGATCATATCATTAGGAGAATGATATGGTGGACATACTCCTATAGATAAGCGTAGCATAAAGATCAAGTCATTTCAATAGTTCAATTGCTATATGCTTTCTGATACATAGTAACCTAATTCCTTCGACCATGAGATCATGTATATCACCTTTACCGGATGGATGCTTTGATGACATCAAACACCACACCGTAACTGGGTGGCTATAAAGGTGGCATTGAGTGTTCGGAAAGTAATGGTTGAGACACATGGATCAAGAGTGGGATTTGTCCATCCATATGACGAATAGATATACTCTGGGCCCTCTCGGTGGAATGTCATCCAATTAGCTTGCAAGCATGTGACTGGCTCACAAGGGATCACATATCACGGGAACGAGAAAAGAGTACTTATCAGTAACGAGGTTGAACTAGGTATGCAGAGATACCGACGATCATAACCTCGGATAAGTAACATATCGTGAGACAAAGGGAAATTGGTATCGTATGTAAGTGGTTCATTCGATCGCAAAGTAATCGTAGAAATATGTGGGAGCCATATGAATTTCCAGATTCCTCTATTGGTTATTGTTCGGAGAAGTGTCTCGATCATGTCCGCATAATTCACGAACCGTAGGGAGACACACTTAAGGATTCGACGTTGTTTGAGTAGTTATGGTATTATGAGAAAGAGACCGAATGTTGTTCGGAGTCTCGGATGGGATCCGGGATATCACGAGGTGATCCGGAATGGTCCGGAGAATAAGATTCATATAAGGAAAGTCCCGTTTTGGAGTTCGGAAATGATTCCGGTGAATGTTCTAGAAGGTTCTGGAATGTCCGGCACTCCGGGAGGGGGGAGGGGTACATGAATGTGTCATTACATATTGGAATGATTGCATCATGTACTAAGTGTTCTTTCTGTTCCAAATAAAGGATTAAATTGAATCCTAAAATAGAAAATTCAAATGTCCAGTTTGAAAGTCAAACGGCTAAAACAGGAAACTGTGGGAAACAAGCAAGAGGAGGCAAAACCGACTTGGGGGAGGAGTCCCTCCTCTCCAAGCCGGCGCGCCACCCAAGGCCGACTTGGGGAGGGACTCCCCTCCCCTTGGCCGCGCCTCCCACCTATAAGAGGAGGGGCAGGGCCTCCTCCTCTAGACACACAAGTTCCTATCCTCTAATCTCCGGTTTAGAGCCGTTTTGGTTTAGAGCTTCTAATTGCCCTAGCCTTCGGTTTAGAGCCTTCTAATTGGTGTGTCTAATCCCTAGACCACTAATAGCCCTCTCTCATACTCCACCATACTCGCTCCGGCTTAAGGTGAAGCCCTGCGGGATCTCCCCTCTACTTCCGGTACCACGCCGTTGTGCTGCCGGAATCACGAGGAGAGTGCTACAACCTCTGCTGCCTGCTGGAACAAGGGAGAGGAAGGTCTTCGTCGAGTACCGAACGTGTGACCGACTGCGGGAGCGCTGCCGGAACGCAGCGCCGGAAGGATCGTCTACACGATCTTGAGATCGGGAAGAGTACGACTACATCACCCACGAGAATCCGCTCTCGTTAAACACTTTGGAATCTTCGAGGGTAAGTTATTCCATCGACTCGTTGCTACAATCTAGTAGATAGATCTTGGCTTGTTTGTTTGTATGCGATAGAAAAATTTTGTTTTCCATGCTACGAACCCCTACAGTCCTTGCCGACAATCTGAAGCGCGCACGAGCGTGTGAGTGGTACTGGGAGAATCACAAGAAGATGGGGAGAAGGCTCGTGTGTACTGGGAGGCAAGGGGAGGATCTACGTCGCCGGAATTGGCTGGAGTTGCTCGTCGGAGACAGTGTGTTCGAAGTTGCGATTGTGGCAGCCTGGTGGCCGAGAGGAGATGGCGCCTGGGTTGAAAGAGAGAGGAGGGCGAGGCTCTTATGATGGCATGGTCACAACAAGGAATTACTGCAGCGTTGATGCGAATTGCTGCGTGGAGTAACGTCCAGAAACTGCCGGCGTAATGCGAAGGGGAACGGTCGAGGGTGGAGACGACGACTGACAGCGTGGGGTCGCTTCGACAGGGAGAGAGAGGGAGTGCGCGAGGGGGCCAGGCGTCAGTGACTGAGTGGGTGTGCTACTGGGTGGAAAACGTTTCGTGAGAGGGGGAGGAGATGGGCTAGTTAGTTGGGTTAGACTGGGCCTTGCTTCTGGGCTGGCTTTGTTTAAATATGTTTTCAAACTCTATTTGATTTCTAATTTTTACCAAACCCTTTTCAATAGGTTTTATTTATTCTTTAGTGCAAAATAATTCACTTTGAATTATTATTTAACATACTTTAATATGATTTAATGTTCATTTAAATTGGGAATTGTCTTTATTTAAATAAAATTGGATATTAATAAATCCTTATGATTTTATTTAAATAATCCTTTACTCTTTTATTAATCAATAATCTTTCATATTATTTGTTTGGCCAAGATTTAATTTGATTTTTTAAATATTCCTTATTTATTTATTTATTTATTTCTTCCTTTGCCATATAAAATCCATATCTTTTTATTTAAAGATCCAAAATTGGTGATTCCAATTTGCATAACTTTATTGAATATTTGTTTATCTTTTTAAATCCCCTGAGGATTTATTTGCTCAAGATTTGGCATGGATTTTAGATAGGGCTTTATTAGCTTTGGAAATTAATTCCTTTTATCTTAATAAATTTATAAGTTTTTATCTATGACTCCAAATTGAATGAAACCAATTTCTATGGTTTTATAATATTCTTATTTATCATTTTGATCATTTATAAATGTTTGTTGACAAATTTTTATATGGATCAAATCCATAGTCTTAGAGAGATCTTGGAAATGAATTATTCCTTTAGGGTTTTAGGGTTTTAGGGTTTTGATGTTTCCTTTTAGAAACAAAAAGTTTTCTTTTCATCGTAAATTTCATCAAAATTTTTATTCCGTTTATTTATTTTTCACATTTCAAAATTTGGAAAATTTTGGGATGTGACACCCTTGCGCATGGTACAGGAGCTATCCCATAACCAAAATGACAAGGCACGCAGACACTGAGCATCTCAGCAATCTTTTTATTTACTATGTGCATAGCTTTTTATTGAGGATGCTTCATAGATAGCTCACTATGGTGATGCTGCAAGTTTCCACCATGATTAGGCATGGCTTAGGCTAGCAGTCCAGGAGTTTCTCTAACACAAAATACAAACTCCATGGACTTACAAGTTCCCTCTTTATTTCACACCGTTGACATCCATAGACAAAAGAGCATGATATCAACTGAGTACAAAGTACAGGTGCAATGTTGAAAACGTTTCCCGTGACAGCATACTTCTGCTAATTCCAACGTATAGATGCAAGAATATACAACTTTGATGGCACAATGGTTCAAGTCTATTAGGGGCAAGAAAATAAGGTGTGCCATGAAGTTCGTGAGTGCTTTACTAACTAGTTTTCACATAACAAAATACTTTTTTAATTCGAAAGATAGATGAAGCTTGAGAATTTGCTAGGAATAGCAAAAGCTAATAGGTAGATATGGTGGACACAAATGGCAAAGGTTTTGGTTAAAGGGTTTGGAAACATGATAAGTATTCTTCTCAAAACAGGTTTTTGGCTAGCAAGGCTGGGTAGCAAGCAAGAGAGTTGAAAGAAACAAGCAAACATACAAGTAATAAAGCCAAACATGCAATCTTCCTTGAAGACACAAAATATCTTAAATAAAGAATACTAAGCTTATGGGCCAACAAGAAAGAAAGTAAATGATACAAAATACATGTAAGCTTTTTTCTCTTTTTCTTTCAAATCTCAAAAAGTATTGCTATTGACCAGAACTCGGTTTGCCAAAACCAATTTAGATCCACTTGATGCTCCCAAAGTGATGCCAATACTGATCAACAAGATCCATCATATAATAGAGATTGCAAACTAAAATAAGAAGTGCAAAAAGTAAAAGATGAAACTTCTCATTAATATTCCAATAAAGGCACTCACACCAAGGGATACATAGATAACCAACCAAAGGAGAGATACTTCCACATGCAAACCAAAGCATAAGATAACTTCTCTACCAAAGATACAAATCCACTAAAAAGGTAAAAGATAAAAGATAATGGTGGTGATACCGTGGCACTCCCCAAGCTTGGAACAAGCCAAGGGGATGCCAAACGTGATGACGAATTACTCCTTCGGTGGTGGTGGTGTTCTCTTGATAATCTCTTCAATAAGTTTCATCAACTCTTCAATCTCAAAGGTCAGAGTACGAATCAACTTTGAGTTTTGCTCAATGCGGTTCATGATCATATCGGACTGATAGTCCCAGTCCTTATTATTCTTCCTCCACTCTTCCTTCTTAGAGTGTTCCTTCCCTGCAAGGTTAGAATGAGTGGTACAAGGAGGAAGTGTCCATGGAGAGAGGATATGACGTGGAGGTTTCCCTCCTGTGGACATCCGTGCTGTCCTCTTAAGCTTGATAGGTTTTGCCACCACTCCAATGCTCGCGACGGTAGTGCGGGTTTCCGGTTTCTTGTCCTCCTCCATGTCTCCTTCATAAACTACCAAAATTTATTCCTCCTTTGGTTTGCGAGGATCGTCTTCCTCGGGCTTCTTGCCTCTGTCGTTGGCAGAGACCATGGTGCTCTAAACTTGAGAAGATTTCCTAACAAAAACATATCGAAACGATAACACGACGAGAACACGATGCACGAACCTCGGGGGATCCGTGGGGTTATATATTACGTAGTTCCAATGCATAAGGAAGGTTTTGATATGAAAACGAGGCGGAGTCGGAGTTCGGGGGTGACACACCCCCTCCAGGCGCGGCCAGGCAGGGGCCCGCGCCTAGTGTGGGTTTGTCCACCCCGGACTCCGTCTCCTCCTCTATTCCCTCTTGTAACTTCCCTTATGTATTAAAAACATCAAAAATATAAAAAGATTGGGGTTTCACGAACCTTCTGTTTTCACCACTTTTACCTATTCAAAGATGAACTCTGCAGACTCCTTTTCTCCTTCTCCTAGAAATTTCCTTTCCTCACAAGACAATACACAAGCTTCAATGGCAACATTAGTGTAAGAAAAAAAATTAACCTTTGGGTCCACACTTCAACTGAAATACATCAAAACAAAGGCTTTTATAAGAGGCAAATGCAAATGATAACAGAAATCTATCAAAACATACCAGCAGGTAAAGATTGAATTTTTTGAAAACCTTCTGTTGCTAAAATAAAAAGTGTAGAACTAATGAAAGTTGGGTAGCAACTGGGAGAACAAGCTTAGAAAAATACATCTCCATCTGACGTACTGAGCTTCCTCACGAATTTTTACGGCGCAGCACAAAAATCTGTCCCAGGACAGCCACTTTTCACAACTCCTCTACTTCACAAAAGCAGTTGAACTTGAAACAAAAACCAAAACAAAAAGGATAAGGAGCGGTTATTACAGAGGTAATAACTTCCAAGACTCAACAAAACTCTTGGGTTATCTCCCAACAAGTACTTTTCTTTTATGCCTTTAAGTTAGGCCTGAGAGTTTCAAAGATGCTCACAAAGGAGATATAAATCTGGAGTGAAAAAGAGCATCAAGAAGCAAATAACCAACACAATTGAGTCTAACCCACTTCCTATGCATGGGAGTAGCATGAGAAAACGAATTGTTGAAACAAAAAGCCACTAGCATAGGAAGACAAAACAAGTGCAACTTCAAAGCTTTCAACATAAAACGGGGAAACTTAACATTATTGAGATGCATAAAACCATGTTTCCCTCTCTCATAATAACTTTCAGTAGCATTTTGAATAAAGTTGACAATATAACTATCACCGGCAACAAATTTATCATCTGACTAAGCATACTTACGGTCACCAAAAAGAGGTCCAAGGTCATAACCAGATCAATAGAAGCAAGTTGTTCCATCCTGAAATCTTTATTAGGCAAGCTGTTTTCACAAGGAGCTTTAGCAAATTTGGAAAAGTTAAACTCATAAGAATCTCCATCAAACTTAGTTAAAACGTTTTCCTTCTTACAATCAATAATAGCACCATAAGTGTTCAAGAAAGGTCTACCAAAAATGATAGCACAAGTTTTGCTAGCTGCTGAATTAAGCACTAGAAAATCAGCAGGATATTTAATCTTACCACAAAGTACTTCCACATCTCTTACAATACCAATGGGGCAAATTGTCAACACCCGGATTTTTCAATCCTAGATGCCTGTTATGCCATACATCGCAATCCCAGGATTACCATTTTTGCGAGACATAACAGAATTGGATACCATAGTACTTCATCCATTACAAACGATACATAAGTTCTTACACAAATAGGGATCTCATGATCCAGTTCTTAATACAACATCAAGCAGCGGAATACGTAATAATAACGGTAGCGTAGGCGAAGCTCCATCTTCAGGGTCACAGGCAATGCTAACGATGGGAGATGATCCTAGTTGTCGTAACCTTCCTGGGGTCCATCCTCCAGGTACTCCTCTTCATAGTCTGGCCATGGGAATAGCCAGGGACAAAGCCATGAGTACTCTTTAAGTACTCGCAACTAATACTAACAAGTAAAGGGGTTTTTTGGATAATAGGACACTAGGCTCTAGGGTTGTTTTGCAAAAAGCCAGGTTTATCTTTACTAAGTTCCAAAGCTAGTCACAATTTTATAACTCCTAAATGGGATCTTGTAATTCAGGTCACAACTCTGTTGTGGTCAAGTCAAAGTCTCAATTCATTTCACAAGTCACTTTTGAAAAGTCTGACGGGGGAACAGTATGGCCACTCCAACTGTCCATAACCGCGGACGTGGCTATTCGAATAGTTTGACACTCTGCAGAGATTTTACACTTTCACCACAACATTCGATACATCCGTCAGGAACAAATCCTGAATTCACCATACTCAGTATGCGGATAATCAATCCTAACCTTTCAATTACACTCCCTAGTATAAGCACCTCTCCTGTGAGTTTGTCCTCCCAACCATGACCACTGTCATCTTGGGTACTGCACAGGTGGACAATCTTCACAAGGTAGCCTCAGCTCAGACCTTGGCCGTGAGGGAACTATTACTAAGGTATATAAGTTTCCAGTCAAGCCCTACCCAATATTCGGGTATTGTGGTTGTACGCAAAAATTGGAATGGTATCGCATCCAGACAACCATTAGTTTTATAAAGGGCTAAGGCTCATGCCTCAACATTTTCATCACCAAAATCATCAAGTGTTTGGAAACACATGTCCAAAACATTTCAATAGAATGATCCATCATTCCAAGGTTTTCATAACCATTTTTCCATCAAGTATTCCCATCTAAAGTTGATCAAGTTTTATGCTTAGCACTAGCATCTACAGGTGGGGGTGGTACTAATGGAGTTTCACTAAATCCAACCTTATATCTTATGCTGATATCAAGGTTTCTAGCTTAGGCCAAATTTTATGCTCTTTATGCAACCTTTAGCACAACTGTCTAGTATCTACCAAACTCTTAGGTAGACTCTAAGTAAGCGTTGATAAAGAAATAAAGTAAGATGCTTGCACATAAAACTAGGATTGGTTTTGAACAAGCAAGTAGGGTCACAAGTATGGGTTTGTGGCATCAGTAAGGTATCTTGAAAGTGTTAGCTTGCATAGGTCAACTTGATTAGTAAGGCTTGCATCAATGTCAATATAAGCTTGCATTAGGCTTGCTAAAGTAGAGTGTCTTGCAAGTTTTAGCTTGCCTTGTGCAGAGCAGTGGTTGAAGTTCTCCTCGGCTTCCTCTTCGTAGTATCCTCCTTCCTCCTCGTATCCTTGGTCGGTACTAGCGTCTCTGAATAAATACGAGGTACACAATCACCAAACAATACTTAACTACTTGCAATCATCACACACAAGGGTCCTATAGATGATCTAGCATCATCTCTGACATTACAAGGTTAAAGCTTGGTTTAAGTTTCTTTTATTTTTAGAAAAGTAATTTCTACTCATTGAAGAACTACTTAAGATTTAATATTCTCCAAACTAAACATGGGATCATGTTGACACATGTCATAACCACATATTGTAGTCCATGGGAATGTAATTTAAAGTGGTGTCACAATTTAATAAGGTTTTACCCTTTTATTTTAATTAATTAAGGTGGCTAGAAATGCTTATGAAGCATTCTTTTATTACTTGAACAATATTTCTGCAAGTAAACCTATATATATTTTGATATATTCTGAAAGGTATGGTTAAATGTGATTTTTGAGAGTTGGAATCAACTCAAAAGCTTTTATGGTTTAAATTTGAAAAATGTTTGAATGCAGAAAAGCTTCTGCCTTGTTATTTTTACTATGGGTGATCTACAGATCCAAATGACTTGAATCCAACGGGCTTGGATTAAGCATTCATAGACCTTTCAAACAAAATTGGTTTCATCCAAATTGGTGCACTGAATCGATCTGGGTTGATTTTTGAAGTTGGGTGTTGAAGTGTTTTTGAATTGAAATAGAAAAGTTTTAATTTGAATTGTTGGGCTGCGCGGGAAATTCTAACGGGTCGGCCTGCTAAGCGCAGTGCTCCCGCGGGCTGCTTAAGTGGGTGTCCCCACTCGTCAGTGACACGGGGCTGGGCGAAGCGGTATGGGGCAATGTGGATCGTTCGATCTAGTTCTAATCCAACGGCTGAGGGTCATCGTCGACGCGAGACAACTCCGGCGAGAACGAAACCTAGCGCGGCCAGTGAGGGGTGCTGGGGGCACACCGGGGTACAGGCGAGGGTCGGCGAGGAGGGCGAACGACGAAGTCGACAACGGCGAACCTCCTGGTACCGGTGGCTTCTCCTGGGGCGGCTCCAATCGCTGGCTCCCTTCTTCTCCGGCAGCGGCAGGCTCCAGCGAAATTCCGGCGAGGTGGTGCTCGGCTTGCTCTAAGAATGGTGTGGCACGGTCAGTGGGGAGAGGGGAGTGAGATGGTGTGAAGAAATCGTGCGGGGGTGGCCTCTATTTATAGTCGAGCGAGGGGACCGTCGGGGCGCACGCTGAGCTCGTCGGGGGCGACGTTACAGGCAGCTATAGGCATGGGCAAGGGTAGGGGACGGTGCTGTGTCTCCTGGCGATGCTCAACGACATGGTCGCGAGGCATGGGGCGGTGTGGTTTGGTCTGGAACGGGCGGTGCTCTGCGCGGCAGAGGCGGCGTCTTCGACGGCGGGCGGTGGCTGTATGGCACGGGGCGACATACGGGGATGTCTGGCGGTCTCCTGGGTCGGTGGTGATCGTGTGTGCACGCGGTGAGGGCGGCGCACGGTCTGTGGGTGATGGTCGAGGGTGGCGCTCTGGCGCACGCTCGGCATGGTCTGGGCGTGTCTTGTGCACGTGGTCCAGGGCTTGGCAACGCTCGCGGCTGGGACAGGCAGTGGCGGTGGACGGTGGGCTGCCTCCCAGACATGCTGGCTAGGCTTGCTGCTGCTCCTATCTTGCTGTCCACAATGGGGTGACATGGGGGTGCTCGGCTGTTCACCATTAATGACAATGCTGACTAGACCCAGCCATACAAAGGATTTTGAAACTTCAATCCCAATTGTTGCAAGGATTGGTTACTCAAATGATCAACATGGGAGAAAACTTTTCCCAAAGAGATAATGACAACAAGGATGACAAAGATGTTATTCTAGAAGGAACCCAAGCTAGCAATACTTGTGGAGACAAGGATCATGCATGCAAGGAGCATGAAGATCAATGCCCCAAGAAGAGAGAAAGATTTCCCACCTTTGAGGTGAGATATGAAGAACATGAACTAGAAGAACTCCTAGCTTTGGAGAGACCCAAGAAGAAGAAGAAATGCCCCAACCCTAACAAGAAGGATATTACTCAAGTGCAATGTTACAATTGCAAAGAGATGGGACACTATGCCAATGAATGCCCAGAAAAGAAGAGGAACCAAGGAAACAAACAAGAGGCAATGATACCAAAGGAAAAGAAAGATATCAGCCAAGTGATGTGTTTCAAATGCAAGGAGCTAGTCCAATATGCAAACTTCTGTCCAGGAAAGTTACACCAAGATTCCAAGCAAGCCAATATGTAATTTAGTTTGAAAATTTTTAAGGGTGGTAGTACCCTAGATGCTTTGAGCCAACTTGTAACCCCTAGCCTCCCCAAATCTCGGGACGAGATTTATTTTAAGGGTGGTAGCCTGTCACATCCCAAGATTTTCCAAATCTTGTAATGTGAAAAATAAATGAATAAAATAAAACTTTGTTGATTTTCAGGGTGAGAAGAAACTTTTTGATTCCAATTGGAAACCTTCAAACCTATTTTGAACAAATAAATCCTAACGGGATTTAGAAAGATAAAACAATTAATAAAGAAAATATTAAATATTTAAAATTACTATTTTGGATCCTTTAATAAAAAGATTTGGTTTTCAAAAGAAAAGATAGATTTATAAATAAGGATTATTTATAAAGCCAAATTAAACCTTGGCCAATATTTTGAAATAAAATATTTTGTTTTGATAAAAAAAAGTAAAGGTTTATTTAAATAAAATAATAAGGATTTAATATCCAATTTTATTTAAGTAAAGGCTTTTCCCATTTTAAATAAACACTAAAACTTATTTTTTTTTAGTTTAAACAAGTTTTCCAAGTATCTTCTATTTTCAAATAAAACCTACTGATTTGGTTTTGAAAATATTTAGATTTCAAATGGAGTTTTTAAATAAATTAAAACCCATTTGATTTATTAACTAGTGTCCATTTTATTTATTTATAAATGGACTCTAAAATAAAAATATTATTTTATTTTGGGAATTGGTTTATGTTGTTAAACAGAACCAAATTCAATTACAAGTGTGGTGAATGTTTGAATTGATTTGAATGTTTGATTGGTTGTTTGAATTTCAAAACAGAAAATAGAATCAGAAAAAGGAAAATCAATCAGGAAAGAAAAAATAGAAGTGGACAGCAGCCCAGTCGGCCAGCCCAATAAGCCCAGTACCAGTCCAGTCTCTCTCCCCCTCTGCGAAACGTTTTTCACCTAAAGTCTCACCCGCAGAGCAACTGACCGGTGGCCCCTCCTTCCCTCTCCTCTCTCTCGCTGACCAGCCGACCCCACCCCTCCTATTCATCGTCTTCACCCGCGCGCAAACATCGCCGGCCGTTTCTGCCGATTAAAGCTCACATCACTACTCGTTACTGACGCGTTGATTCAGTCCAGTGACCACGCCGTATTAAACGCCATGCACCTCTCTCCCTTTCCCCCAAGCCATAACCACCAGAGAGCCACCAGGCTGCTCGAATCGTCCCCAAACCGCCACGGACTCCGACGAGGTCCGGTGCAAATTCCGGAGACCCCGCGCCGCCCCTTGCCTCATCAACCACGCACACATACTCCACACATCTTGGCGCATGTCCCCGTGCCACTGGTTCGCCCACGAGTGCCCCGTAACGTCGGCTTCGTCAACCTCAACTCGCCACCGCCGTCTGCAGTTTCTCCGACGAACTCCCCTGGTAATCCTCGACCGCCCCAGCACCTCCCGATGATGCTCCCTTACTCGCAACCCTTGTGCACATCTAACCGTGCCTCTCTTTTGGCTTAGCGTGGATCCAAACGACGCCAGCGACGACGACCTGAGAGCACCGTCGCCCAAACCAACTCCGGTGAGCGATTCCTCCTGTCCCCGTGCGCCCCTTGCCAAGACGACTCCACGTTGAGCTTCGGCGTCGCCCTTCGATCACTGTGAGCATCTCCCCACCTTCCATTGCTTCCTGTATCGCCGGCACCGCCACCATCTGGCCGCTCCGCCGCCAGCCACCGCCGCAGCGCCGCTCGTTTTAGGTCAAGCTCGCGGCAGCCGTCCGATCTCGATCTAGTGGATAGGATAGAATCACTCAAAGCGAAGGGGTACGCAACCTGTGCCACTCGATCTGACTTGATCCAATGCGCCAGAATAGCCGATCCGAGCGAAGCGGTACCGACGAATGGGAATAGGACGCGTGTCACCAGTTCTGTTTAAAAACAAAGTTTGAATCAAATTTGTTTGCAAAATTGAAACCCTTGTAACTTTTGATCCACACGTCCAAAATTTGCAAACTTTATATCAATGGAATTAGTGGAACAAGCCCTAGTCAACCATGCAATTTTTTTAGTAAAAAGTTTCTGTTAAAATGTTTGTTTTTGCAGAAACATTTGTATGCTTGTTTAGATTGTAAAAATTGTTCAAAAATGATTTTGGGGATAAAATCTTTTGCAAATGGTGTGTTTTGAACCTACTGACCATAGAAAACACCTTGTGGTTTCAAAAATGTATTTGGTGAAACAAAAGAATGATTCCTTGATTTAAAACCATTTCTAGTCAAATAAAAATATAGTTTATTTATTAAAAATGGTTTTGGAAGAAAACTTTTGGGAAATGTTTTGTTTTAAACTCACTGACCCTAAACACCAAGTTTTATGGTTTGAAAACATATTTGGTGAACCCTATAGATTAATGCCTTAGTAAAAATATTTCTACACCACATAAAATGATACCTTGTTTTTGAAAATGGTTTAGGAAGTGAAACCTTTTGCAAATGACTTTTCCACTTTACAAAATGACCATTAGGTGTTTTCAAATGTTTATGTCCCATTAGGAACCACTTTTTCAAATAAAACAAAGCTTGGCATGCTTGCATGCATTATCTTGCTTCTATGATTTTATGTGATGTTTTGCTTGATTGGTAGATTGAGTTTGTGCCTTGCTTGATTGTATTGTAGTGACTTGAAGAGTGTGATTGTTGCAAGGACAAGGAGTGAACTTATACCCTCTACCAAAAAGGCAAGTGATGCTTCATACTTTTTGTCCCATTACTTTCACTATGCATTAGTGATTTTTTTTCTAAGTAAAACTTGCATGGAATTTTGCTAAGTATAAACCTTGCTATAGGAAAACCTAGTAGATGAAACCTTAGTAGAAATTTTCCTAAGTTAAGATTCCTACTACTATCAAGCTTAGCTTAGCTAATAGAAAACAAGGGTGGAATATACATTCATACTATGGAAAAATTTCTAAGTCTGAGGACTTGTGTTTTGTTTAATAAAACAACTAAGTTAATGAATCAGCTGGGTGGAATGGTAATTGCTTGGTGGTTTTTGGTTGAGTGGTTCACAAGGCCCATGTTTATGGTTGACCTTGTGTATCTCACTTGTGGATTGCCACCCAGGAACAAAGAGATTTGAGATGTCAAATGTTGAGAAGCTTCAAGTGCAGCCAACTTGGCATTATGGGCTCTGCCTGGATCATATAGGTTGCAAGAACTTAGCCATATGGACAGTTGGTGGTAGAGTTTGATAGGTTGGAGCGCGTCCATTTTTGTCTAAGGGAAGGCTTTTGAAAGATCTTGTCTTGGGAAACCAAGTCTTGTGGGGAAAGTGCACCACCTCTGCAGAGTGTAAAATCTAAGTACTTAGCCATGTCCCTGGCAAAGGACAATTTGAGCATCAAGACATGGAAGCAATCAAGAATCTCATCATTCAAATTCCTAAGTTAAAAACTTGTGGTTTGAACAAGGGTTAAAGGATCTTCAATCTTTGATTGGGAGATACCTTGCAAAAGATTATTTTGTCAAGCAAAAACTTAGTGTTTTCAAATGTTAGGGAAAAATCTATTTTGAGCAATGCAAGCCTCAACCGCACTTAGCCAAATGCATATAGATGATAGCCTCCACCATACTACCATAGTATCACTTGCCAATACAATTCAAATGTATTGACCCTTGTGGCTGTAACTTGTATGTTGCAGGTTTGTTTGATTTAGTGAAGTGTGTTGATTAGGATTACAAAGTCTACAACCAACATGTCTGCCTGTGGCACTTTGAAGATGAAGGACCCCATGCTTATAGATATTCTGCTGCAATGTAATGTAATAGCCAAATGAGCTATGTAATATGTAATAAAATTATGTTATTCCTGGTTATAAAGTTGTATTATGACCTTTGTTTCTTGATATTACATCTTAACTGTGGATGCTAGCTATTGATCCAGGGACTAGCATTGTAAACACAGGGGACTCTACCTTATTAAAGGTTGGGACCCTTACAGATGGTATCAGAGCATTGTGTTGCCTGTAGGATTTGTAAACCTAGGATTGGACAAAAACACTTAGAAAAATAGGAGTTGTATTTGTTCCAAAACTTATTTACAAACAATCTTGTAAACCCTTTCCTCAACCATTTTGGTTTCAACTCTACATCTCTTCTATTTCAACTTGATGGAAAAACCTACCCCATGGCCCAAGACTTCACCATGTGTAAAGGACTTCATCAACTCTAATGACTTCAACTTCTTCAACTCTAATGACTTCAACATCTTCAGCATATTCACCAAGGACTTCAACCTTGGATATCACTAAGGACAAGTGAGACAAGAAATCTTGCTCAAGATTTGGAGACTAAGGAAAAACAACTTAGAGGGAGCCATCAACACCTTTGAAGTTTTGAGACCAAGAATTTTTCCTAAGGAAACCATGACCTCATGCAAGAAGAATCAACCACGAAAGATGGAAAGATTTCAAGTGAACCATATAGATGGACCACCATATTTAGTTAAGTCAAACACACCAACTTATGTGGTGTAACAAAAATATTTTTGGTTGCTAAGAATTTGCTTGGAAACTTGTGTTTGAGTGGAATGTTTGTTTGTGATTGCTTGCACATTGCTTGTGTGAATTGTGATGTGTATAATTAGAATTATTTCCTTAGAAATCTTTTGCCTATTCTAAATCCCAATTCA
This sequence comes from Avena sativa, assembly GCA_916181665.1. Lineage (NCBI taxonomy): Eukaryota > Viridiplantae > Streptophyta > Magnoliopsida > Poales > Poaceae > Avena > Avena sativa. Next base: position 140,183,812 of record OV702285.1, on the reverse strand, counting down.
ACCCAAACAGATGACTTCTCCAAGAAACTCCAACATCAAGGTTGATGACGACAACAACAACAACCACAAGGACAACATGAGAGAACTCATAGTAAACCAAAACCAGTTGAGCCAAGAGACAACTCAGCTTTTAGCCAACAACAATGGACTAGACCCAGCCATACAAAGGATTTTCAAACTTCAATCCCAATTGTTGCAAGGATTGGTTACTCAAATGATCAACATGGGAGAAAACTTTTCCCAAAGAGCTAATGACAACAAGGATGACAAAGATGTTATTCTAGAAGGAACCCAAGCTAGCAATACTTGTGGAGACAAGGATCATGCATGCAAGGAGCATGAAGATCAATGCCCCAAGAAGAGAGAAAGATTTCCCACCTTTGAGGTGAGATATGAAGAACATGAACTAGAAGAACTCCTAGCTTTGGAGAGACCCAAGAAGAAGAAGAAATGCCCCAACCCAAACAAGAAGGATATTACTCAAGTGCAATGTTACAAATGCAAAGAGATGGGACACTATGCCAATGAATGCCTAGAAAAGAAGAGGAACCAAGGAAACAAACAAGAGGCAATGATACCAAAGGAAAAGAAAGATATCAGCCAAGTGATGTGTTTCAAATACAAGGAGCTAGGCCACTATGCAAACTTCTGTCCAGGAAAGTTACACCAAGATTCCAAGCAAGCCAATATGTAATTTAGTTTGAAAATTTTTAAGGGTGGTAGTACCCTAGATGCTTTGAGCCAACTTGTAACCCCTAGCCTCCCCAAATCTCGGGACGAGATTTATTTTAAGGGTGGTAGCCTGTCACATCCCAAGATTTTCCAAATCTTGTAATGTGAAAAATAAATGAATAAAATAAAACTTTGTTGATTTTCAGGGTGAGAAAAAACTTTTTGATTCCAATTGGAAACCTTCAAACCTATTTTGAACAAATAAATCCTAAAGGGATTTAGAAAGATAAAACAATTAATAAAGAAAATATTAAATATTTAAAATTACTATTTTGGATCCTTTAATAAAAAGATTTGGTTTTCAAAAGAAAAGATAGATTTATAAATAAGGATTATTTATAAAGCCAAATTAAACCTTGGCCAATATTATGAAATAAAATGTTTTGTTTTGATAAAAATAGTAAAGGTTTATTTAAATAAAATAATAAGGATTTAATATCCAATTTTATTTAAGTAAAGGCTTTTCCCATTTTAAATAAACACTAAAACTTATTTTTTTATTTTAAACAAGTTTTCCAAGTATCTTCTATTTTCAAATAAAACCTACTGATTTGGTTTTGAAAATATTTAGATTTCAAATGGAGTTTTTAAATAAATTAAAACCCATTTGATTTATTAACTAGTGTCCATTTTATTTAATTATAAATGGACTCTAAAATAAAAATATTATTTTATTTTGGGAATTGGTTTATGTTGTTAAACAGAACCAAATTCAATTACAAGTGTGGTGAATGTTTGAATTGATTTGAATGTTTGATTGGTTGTTTGAATTTCAAAACAGAAAATAGAATCAGAAAAAGGAAAATCAATCAGGAAAGAGAAAAATAGAAGTGGACAGCAGCCCAGTCGGCCAGCCCAATAAGCCCAGTACCAGTCCAGTCTCTCTCCCCCTCTGCGAAATGTTTTTCACCTAAAGTCTCACCCGCAGAGAAACTGACCGGTGGCCCCTCCTTCCCTCTCCTCTCTCTCGCTGACCAGCCGACCCCACCCCTCCTATTCATCATCTTCACCCGCGCGCAAACATCGCCGGCCGTTTCTGCCGATTAAAGCTCGCGTCAATACTCGTTACTGACGCGTTGATTCAGTCCAGCGACCACGCCGTCTTAAACGCCATGATCCTCTCTCCCTTTCCCCCAAACCAGAACCACCAGAGAGACACCAGGCTGCTCGAATCGTCCCCAAACCGCCACGGACTTCGACGAGGTCCGGTGCAAATTCCGGCGACCCCGCGCCACCCCTTGCCTCATCAACCACGCACACATACTCCACACATCCTGGCGCATCTCCACGTGCCACTGATTCGCCCGCGAGTGCCCCGTAACGTCGGCTTCGTCAACCTCAACTCGCCACCGCCGTCTGCATTTTCTCCAACGAACTCCCCTGGTAATCCTCGACCGCCCCAGCACCTCCCGATGATGCTCCCTTACTCGCAACCCTTGTGCGCATCTAACCGTGCCTCTCTTTTGGCTTAGCGTGGATCCAAACGACGCCAGCGACGACGACCTGAGAGCACCGCCGCCCAAACCAACTCCGGTGAGCGATTCCTCCTGTCCCCGTGCGCCCCTTGCCAAGACAACTCCACGTTGAGCTTCGGCGTCGTCCTGCGATCACTGTGAGCATCTCCCCACCTTCCATTGCTTCCTGTATCGCCCGCACCGCCACCATCTGGCCGCTCCGCCGCCAGCCATCGCCGCAGCGCCGCTCGTTTTAGGTCAAGCTCGCGGCAGCCGTCCGATCTCGATCTAGTGGATAGGATAGAATCACTCAAAGCGAAGGGGTACGCAACCTGTGCCACTCGATCTGACTTGATCCAATGCGCCAGAATAGCCGATCTAAGCGAAGCGGTACCGACGAATGGGAATAGGACGCGTGTCACCAGTTCTGTTTAAAAACAAAGTTTGAATCAGATTTTTTTGCAAAATTGAAACCCTTGTAACTTTTGATCCACACGTCCAAAATTTGCAAACTTTATATCAATGGAATTAGTGGAACAAGCCCTAGTCAACCATGCAATTTGTTTAGTAAAAAGTTTCTGTTAAAATGTTTGTTTTTGCAGAAACATTTGTATGCTTGTTTAGATTGTAAAAATTGTTCAAAAATGATTTTGGGGATAAAATCTTTTGCAAATGGTGTGTTTTGAACCTACTGACCATAGAAAACACCTTGTGGTTTCAAAAATGTATTTGGTGAAACAAAAGAATGATTCCTTGATTTAAAACCATTTCTAGTCAAATAAAAATATAGTTTATTTATTAAAAATGGTTTTGGAAGAAAACTTTTGGGAAATGTTTTGTTTTAAACTCACTGACCCTAAACACCAAGTTTTATGGTTTGAAAACATATTTGGTGAACTCTATAGATTAATGCCTTAGTAAAAATATTTCTACACCACATAAAATGATACCTTGTTTTTGAAAATGGTTTAGGAAGTGAAACCTTTTGCAAATGACTTTGCCACTTTACAAAATGACCATTAGGTGTTTTCAAATGTTTATGTCCCATTAGGAACCACTTTTTCAAATAAAACAAAGCTTGGCATGCTTGCATGCATTATCTTGCTTCTATGATTTTATGTGATGTTTTGCTTGATTGGTAGATTGAGTTTGTGCCTTGCTTGATTGTATTGTAGTGACTTGAAGAGTGTGATTGTTTCAAGGACAAGGAGTGAACTTATACCCTCTACCAAAAAGGGAAGTGATGCTTCATAATTTTTGTCCCATTACTTTCACTATGCATTAGTGATTTTTTTTCTAAGTAAAACTTGCATGGAATTTTGCTAAGTATAAACCTTGCTATAGGAAAACCTAGTAGATGAAACCTTAGTAGAAATTTTCCTAAGTTAAGATTCCTACTACTATCAAGCTTAGCTTAGCTAATAGAAAACAAGGGTGGAATATACATTCATACTATGGAAAAAATTTTAAGTCTGAGGACTTGTGTTTTGTTTAATAAAACAACTAAGTTAATGAATCACCTGGGTGGAATGGTAATTGCTTGGTGGTTTTTGGTTGAGTGGTTCACAAGGCCCATGTTTATGGTTGAACTTGTGTATCTCACTTGTGGATTGCCACCCAGGAACAAAGAGATTTGAGATGTCAAATGTTGAGAAGCTTCAAGTGCAGCCAACTTGGCATTATGGGCTCTGCCTGGATCATATAGGTTGCAAGAACTTAGCCATATGGACAGTTGGTGGTAGAGTTTGATAGGTTGGAGCGCGTCCATTTTGGTCTAAGGGAAGGCTTCTGAAAGATCTTGTCTTGGGAAACCAAGTCTTGTGGGGAAAGTGCACCACCTCTGCAGAGTGTAAAATCTAAGTACTTAGCCATGTCCCTAGCAAAGGACAATTTGAGCATCAAGACATGGAAGCAATCAAGAATCTCATCATTCAAATTTCTAAGTTAAAAACTTGTGGTTTGAACAAGGGTTAAAGGATCTTCAATCTTTGATTGGGAGATACCTTGAAAAAGATTTTTTTGTCAAGCAAAAACTTAGTGTTTTCAAATGTTAGGGAAAAATCTATTTTGAGCAATGCAAGCCTCAACCCCACTTAGCCAAATGCATATAGATGATAGCCTCCACCATACTACCATAGTATAACTTGCCAATACAATTCAAATGTATTGACCCTTGTGGTTGTAACTTGTATGTTGCAGGTTTGTTTGATTTAGTGAAGTGTGTTGATTAGGATTACAAAGTCTACAACCAACATGTCTGCCTGTGGCACTTTGAAGATGAAGGACCCCATGCTTATAGATATTCTGCTGCAATGTAATGTAATAGCCAAATGAGCTATGTAAGATGTAATAAAATTATGTTATTCCTGGTTATAAAGTTGTATTATGACCTTTGTTTCTTGATATTACATCTTAACTGTGGATGCTAGCTATTGATCCAGGGACTAGCATTGTAAACACAGGGGAATCTACCTTATTAAAGGTTGGGACCCTTACAGATGGTATCAGAGCATTGTGTTGCCTGTAGGATTTGTAAACCTTGGATTGGACAAAAACCCTTAGAAAAATAGGAGTTGTATTTGTTCCAAAACTTATTTACAAACAATCTTGTAAACCCTTTCCTCAACCATTTTGGTTTCAACTCTACATCTCTTCTATTTCAACTTGATGGAAAAACCTACCCCATGGCCCAAGACTTCACCATGTGTAAAGGACTTCATCAACTCTAATGACTTCAACTTCTTCAACTCTAATGACTTCAACATCTTCAGCATATTCACCAAGGACTTCAACCTTGGATATCACTAAGGACAAGTGAGACAAGAAATCTTGCTCAAGATTTGGAGACTAAGGAAAAACAACTTAGAGGGAGCCATCAACACCTTTGAAGTTTTGAGACCAAGAATTTTTCCTAAGGAAACCATGACCTCATGCAAGAAGAATCAACCAAGAAAGATGGAAAGATTTCAAGTGAACCATATAGATGGACCACCATATTTAGTTAAGTCAAACACACCAACTTATGTGGTGTAACAAAAATATTTTTGGTTGCTAAGAATTTGCTTGGAAACTTGTGTTTGAGTGGAATGTTTGTTTGTGATTGCTTGCACATTGCTTGTGTGAATTGTGATGTGTATAATTAGAATTATTTCCTTAGAAATCTTTTGCCTATTCTAAATCCCAATTCAACCCAAACAGATGACTTCTCCAAGAAACTCCAACATCAAGGTTGATGACAACAACAACAACCACAAGGACAACATGAGAGAACTCATAGTAAACCAAAACCAGTTGAGCCAAGAGACAACTCAGCTTTTAGCCAACAACAATGGACTAGACCCAGCCATACAAAGGATTTTGAAACTTCAATCCCAATTGTTGCAAGGATTGGTTACTCAAATGATCAACATGGGAGAAAACTTTTCCCAAAGAGCTAATTACAACAAGGATGACAAAGATGTTATTCTAGAAGGAACCCAAGCTAGCAATACTTGTGGAGACAAGGATCATGCATGCAAGGAGCATTAAGATCAATGCCCCAAGAAGAGAGAAAGATTTCCCACCTTTGAGGTGAGATATGAAGAACATGAACTAAAAGAACTCCTAGCTTTGGAGAGACCCAAGAAGAAGAAGAAATGCCCCAACCCAAACAAGAAGGATATTACTCAAGTGCAATGTTACAATTGCAAAGAGATGGGACACTATGCCAATGAATGCCCAGAAAAGAAGAGGAACCAAGGAAACAAACAAGAGGCAATGATACCAAAGGAAAAGAAAGATATCAGCCAAGTGATGTGTTTCAAATGCAAGGAGCTAGGCCACTATGCAAACTTCTATCCAGGAAAGTTACACCAAGATTCCAAGCAAGCCAATATGTAATTTAGTTTGAAAATTTTTAAGGGTGGTAGTACCCTAGATGCTTTGAGCCAACTTGTAACCCCTAGCCTCCCCAAATCTCGGGACGAGATTTATTTTAAGGGTGGTAGCCTGTCACATCCCAAGATTTTCCAAATCTTGTAATGTGAAAAATAAATGAATAAAATAAAACTTTGTTGATTTTCAGGGTGAGAAGAAACTTTTTGATTCCAATTGGAAACCTTCAAACCTATTTTGAACAAATAAATCCTAAAGGGATTTAGAAAGATAAAACAATTAATAAAGAAAATATTAAATATTTAAAATTACTATTTTGGATCCTTTAATAAAAAGATTTGGTTTTCAAAAGAAAAGATAGATTTATAAATAAGGATTATTTATAAAGCCAAATTAAACCTTGGACAATATTTTGAAATAAAATGTTTTGTTTTGATAAAAATAGTAAATGTTTATTTAAATAAAACAATAAGGATTTAATATCCAATTTTATTTAAGTAAAGGCTTTTCCCATTTTAAATAAACACTAAAACTTATTTTTTTTATTTTAAACAAGTTTTCCAAGTATCTTCTATTTTCAAATAAAACCTACTGATTTGGTTTTGAAAATATTTAGATTTCAAATGGAGTTTTTAAATAAATTAAAACCCATTTGATTTATTAAGTAGTGTCCATTTTATTTAATTATAAATGGACTCTAAAATAAAAATATTATTTTATTTTGGGAATTGGTTTATGTTGTTAAACAGAACCAAATTCAATTACAAGTGTGGTGAATGTTTGAATTGATTTGAATGTTTGATTGGTTGTTTGAATTTCAAAACAGAAAATAGAATCAGAAAAAGGAAAATCAATCAGGAAAGAAAAAAATAGAAGTGGACAGCAGCCCAGTCGGCCAGCCCAATAAGCCTAGTACCAGTCCAGTCTCTCTCCCCCTCTGCGAAACGTTTTTCACCTAAAGTCTCACCCGCAGAGCAACTGACCGGTGGCCCCTCCTTCCCTCTCCTCTCTCTCGCTGACCAGCCGACTCCACCCCTCTTATTCATCGTCTTCACCCGCGCGCAAACATCGCCGGCCGTTTCTGCCGATTAAAGCTCGCGTCAATACTCGTTACAGACGCGTTGATTCAGTCCAGCGACCACGTCGTATTAAACGCCATGCTCCTCTCTCCCTTTCCCCCAAACCAGAACCACAAGAGAGCCACCAGGCTGCTCAAATCGTCCCCAAACCGCCACGGACTCCGACGAGGTCCGGTGCAAATTCCGGCGACCCCGCACCGCCCCTTGCCTCATCAACCACGCACACATACTCCACACATCCTGGCGCATCTCCCCGTGCCACTGGTTCGCCCGCGAGTGCCCCGTAACGTCGGCTTCGTCAACCTCAACTCGCCACCGCCGTCTGCAGTTTCTTCGACGAACTCCCCTGGTAATCCTCGACCGCCCCAGCACCTCCCGATGATGCTCCCTTACTCGCAACCCTTGTGCGCATCTAACCGTGCCTCTCTTTTGGCTTAGCGTGGATCCAAACGATGCCAGCGACGATGACCTGAGAGCACCGTCGCCCAAACCAACTCCGGTGAGCGATTCCTCCTGTCCCCGTGCGCCCCTTGCCAAGACGACTCCACGTTGAGCTTCGGCGTCGCCCTTCGATCACTGTGAGAATCTCCCCACCTTCCATTGCTTCCTGTATCGCCGGCACCGCCACCATCTGGCCGCTCCGCCGCCAGCCACCGCCGCAGCGCCGCTCGTTTTAGGTCAAGCTCGCGGCAGCCGTCTGATCTCGATCTAGTGGATAGGATAGAATCACTCAAAGCGAAGGGGTACGCAACCTGTGCCACTCGATCTGACTTGATCCAATGCGCCAGAATAGCCGATCCGAGCGAAGCGGTACCGACGAATGGGAATAGGACGCGTGTCACCAGTTCTGTTTAAAAACAAAGTTTGAATCAGATTTGTTTGCAAAATTGAAACCCTTGTAACTTTTGATCCACACGTCCAAAATTTGCAAACTTTATATCAATGGAATTAGTGGAACAAGCCCTAGTCAACCATGCAACTTGTTTAGTAAAAAGTTTATGTTAAAATGTTTGTTTTTGCAGAAACATTTGTATGCTTGTTTAGATTGTAAAAATTGTTCAAAAATGATTTTGGGGATAAAATCTTTTGCAAATGGTGTGTTTTGAACCTACTGACCATAGAAAACACCTTGTGGTTTCAAAAATGTATTTGGTGAAACAAAAGAATGATTCCTTGATTTAAAACCATTTCTAGTCAAATAAAAATATAGTTTATTTATTAAAAATGGTTTTGGAAGAAAACTTTTGGAAAATGTTTTGTTTTAAACTCACTGACCCTAAACACCAAGTTTTATGGTTTGAAAACATATTTGGTGAACCCTATAGATTAATGCCTTAGTAAAAATATTTCTACACCACATAAAATGATACCTTGTTTTTGAAAATGGTTTAGGAAGTGAAACCTTTTGCAAATGACTTTTCCACTTTACAAAATGACCATTAGGTGTTTTCAAATGTTTATGTCCCATTAGGAACCACTTTTTCAAATAAAACAAAGCTTGGCATGCTTGCATGCATTATCTTGCTTCTATGATTTTATGTGATGTTTTGCTTGATTGGTAGATTGAGTTTGTGCCTTGCTTGATTGTATTGTAGTGACTTGAAGAGTGTGATTGTTGCAAGGACAAGGAGTGAACTTATACCCTCTACCAAAAAGGCAAGTGATGCTTCATACTTTTTGTCCCATTACTTTCACTATGCATTAGTGATTTTTTTTCTAAGTAAAACTTGCATGGAATTTTGCTAAGTATAAACCTTGCTATAGGAAAACCTAGTAGATGAAACCTTAGTAGAAATTTTCCTAAGTTAAGATTCCTACTACTATCAAGCTTAGCTTAGCTAATAGAAAACAAGGGTGGAATATACATTCATACTATGGAAAAATTTCTAAGTCTGAGGACTTGTGTTTTGTTTAATAAAACAACTAAGTTAATGAATCACCTGGGTGGAATGGTAATTGCTTGGTGGTTTTTGGTTGAGTGGTTCACAAGGCCCATGTTTATGGTTGACCTTGTGTATCTCACTTGTGGATTGCCACCCAGGAACAAAGAGATTTGAGATGTCAAATGTTGAGAAGCTTCAAGTGCAGCCACTTGGCATTATGGGCTCTGCCTGGATCATATAGGTTTCAAGAACTTAGCCATATGGACAGTTGGTGGTAGAGTTTGATAGGTTGGAGCGCGTCCATTTTGGTCTAAGGGAAGGCTTCTGAAAGATCTTGTCTTGGGAAACCAAGTCTTGTGGGGAAAGTGCACCACCTCTGCAGAGTGTAAAATCTAAGTACTTAGCCATGTCCCTGGCAAAGGACAATTTGAGCATCAAGACATGGAAGCAATCAAGAATCTCATCATTCAAATTTCTAAGTTAAAAACTTGTGGTTTGAACAAGGGTTAAAGGATCTTCAATCTTTGATTGGGAGATACCTTGCAAAAGATTTTTTTGTCAAGCAAAAACTTAGTGTTTTCAAATGTTAGGGAAAAATCTATTTTGAGCAATGCAAGCCTCAACCCCACTTAGCCAAATGCATATAGATGATAGCCTCCACCATACTACCATAGTATCACTTGCCAATACAATTCAAATGTATTGACCCTTGTGGCTGTAACTTGTATGTTGCAGGTTTGTTTGATTTAGTGAAGTGTGTTGATTAGGATTACAAAGTCTACAACCAACATGTCTGCCTGTGGCACTTTGAAGATGAAGGACCCCATGCTTATAGATATTCTGCTACAATGTAATGTAATAGCCAAATGAGCTATGTAAGATGTAATAAAATTATGTTATTTCTGCTTATAAAGTTGTATTATGACATTTGTTTCTTGATATTACATCTTAACTGTGGATGCTAGCTATTGATCCAGGGACTAGCATTGTAAACGTAGGGGACTCTACCTTATTAAAGGTTGGGACCCTTACAAAGTGTGGGGAATGTTTTAGATGATGTTTATTTCACCTAAGAAACATTTTACAAGCAATGGATCACACAAACAAGGTGGTTTTTAAAGAAATTCAAAATCCATGCATACACATATACATGCATTCATGAATTCATTTAGAAAAGTTTTTGTTAACCCTAAACTTGATGATGAGTATTTGTTGATCTAAGTTTGGTATTTTTGGGATGTTACAAACCTTCCCCCCTTAAACAAAATCTCGTCCCGAGATTTGAAAAAGGACGAAAAGATTACCTAGGATTTGAAGAGATCTGGAAACTCCGTCCTGACATGATCTTCGCGTTCCCAGGTAGCTTCCTCTTTTGTGTGGTTGCTCCACTGAATCTTGAGAAACTTGATGCTTCGGGTTCTGGTAGTTCGAAAGGCTTCTTCCAATATACGGATGGGTACTTCGGGATTGGTCAGGTCATCATTGATCTCTATGGTCCGGTGATCGATATTCTTGAACACTTCGGTCTTCTCGGGGACTTCGAGACATTTGCGAAGTAACGAGATATGGAACACATTGTGCACAGCTGACATCTCTTCTGGTAGATCCAGTTGATACGATACTTCTCCTCGATGGTTCAGAATTTTGAAAGGTCCGATATACCTGTGGGCTAACTTTCCTTTGAGTTGGAAACACTGCATTCCCTTCAATGGCGACACTTTCAGATAAACAAAATCTCCCATGTTGAAGGCGAGGTCTCTACATCTCTTGTCGGCGTAACTCTTCTGTCGGGATTGGGCTGTCTTGAGGTGCTCACGAATCTTGTGAACCTTCTCGTCTGCTTCTCGTAGGATGTCGGGTCCGAAAATCTGACTCTCTCCTACTTCCGACCAGTTCAAAGGGGTGCGGCACTTTCTTCCGTACATGAATTCAAATGGGGCCATTTGCAAACTGTCTTGGTAACTGTTGTTGTAGGAAAATTCTGCAAACGGCAGACAGTCTTCCCACTTGGATCCATATTCTAGCACACATGCTCTAAGCATATCTTCGAGTATTTGGTTTACTTGCTCCGTTTGTCCATCAGTCTGAGGGTGATACGCGGTACTAAAATCTAGGCGGGTTCCTAAACCTTCTTGGACTTTCTTCTAGAATCTCGAGGTAAACTGAGTTCCTCGAGCCGATACGATATTCTTGGGGACTCCGTGCAAACTAACGATTCTAGCGATGTACAACTCTACTAGCTTCGAACTCTGATAGGTAGTTTTGACGGGCAAGAAATGGGCGACTTTGGACAATCTGTCCACTATGACCCAAATAGAGTCATTTCCCCTACTAGAAGTAGGTAGTCCAGTGATAAAGTCCATTCCTACAGAATCCCATTTCCATTCCGGAATTTGCAAAGGTTGCAACAATCCAGCGGGTCTTTAATGTCCTGCCTTGACTCGCTGACATATATCACACTTGGCGATATAGCTTCCGATTTCTCTCTTCATCTTATGCCACCAAAATTGCTCTTTCAAATCTTGATACATCTTAGTTCCTCCGGGATGGATAGAATAAAGAGTATCATGAGCCTCCTTCAAGATAACTTCTTTTAACTCAGAATCTGCTGGTACACAAAGGCGTCCTTTGTACCACAAAACTCCTTCTTCGTCCTCGGTGAATCCGGGTACTTTGCCTGTATCGATACGACGCTTGATTCCGTCGATACTAGCATTTCCTTTCTGCGCCTCTTTAATCTGACTGATCAAAGTGGGCTGAAGTTCTATGCTAGACAAAAATCCTTCACTTACTAATTCCACTCGAAAATCTTCCATCTCTTTGTGCAAACTTGGTTGCTCCTTCAAAATCATGGAGTTCAAGCGGCACGGCAATCTGCTAAGGGCATCGGCTACCATATTGGCTTTACCAGGGTGATAGTGAATGTCCAGGTCGTAATCCTTGATTAGCTCAATCCATCTTCTCTGCCTCATATTCAGCTCCTTCTGAGTGAATATATACTTTAGGCTCTTGTGATCCGAATAAATCTCACAACGATTTCCCATCAGGTAATGTCTCCATGTCTTCAGGGCTAGAACTACGGTTGCGAGTTCGAGGTCATGGGTTGGGTAATTTTGTTCATGTTGCTTCAATTGTCGCGATAGATAAGATATAACTTTGCCTTCTTGCATTAGCACACATCCGAGACCAATCTTGGATGCGTCACAATACACATCGAAGGGCTTCGTGATATCCGGCATGATCAAGATTGGGGCTGAAATCAATCTCCTTTTGAGTTCTTGAAAACTCGCTTCACACTTGTCGGTCCATTCAAACTTCTTGTCCTTCTTCAGCAATTGGGTCATGGGTCTGGCGATACTAGAGAATCCTTCTACGAATTTGCGGTAATATCCCGCCAATCCGAGAAAAGCACGAACTTGGGTTTGAGTGGTTGGGGCTTGCCAATCTTCTACATCTTTCACCTTGGCAGGGTCAACGGCAATTCCTCCGGCTGATACAATGTGACCGAGGAATCCTACTTCTTGTAACCAGAATTCACATTTGCTAAATTTTGCATACAGCTGATGCTCTCTAAGGGTTCCAAGAATGGTCCTTAGGTGTAGCTCATGTTCTTCTTCTGATTTGGAATAAATCAGAATGTCATCCATGAAAACAACGACAAACTTATCCAGGAAGTCCATAAAAATCTTATTCATGAGGTTCATGAAATAAGTGGGGGCATTGGTTAATCCAAAAGACATGACTGTATACTCGTACAATCCATATCTGGTGGTAAAGGCAGTCTTTGGAATATCCTCTGCACGAATTTTGAGTTGATGATAGCCAGTTCTAAGATCAATCTTAGAAAACACCTGGGCACCGGTCAACTGATCAAACAAATCTTCTATCTTAGGCAAGGGGTACTTGTTCTTGATGGTGACATCATTCAACTTCCAATAATCCATACACAAACGGTTACCTCCATCCTTCTTGTCCACAAACAAGACAGGTGACCTCCATGGGGACGCACTCGGTTGAATCAATCTGATTTCTAACATGGAATCCAGTTGCTTCTTCAGTTCTTCTAGTTCTGACGGGTTCATACTATAGGGTCTCTGGGCTATGGGTCCTGTTCCGGGGATTAGTTCGATGATAAACTCGATATCCCGATCTGGGGGCATACCGGGCAAAACATCTGGAAATACATCAGGGTATTCGCAGACTATCCGAACTTGGTCAATGGTAGGTTGGGCTATACTCTTGTTACACTTGAATTGGCGAGGTAAGGTTTCAGATATATGCTTGACTGATATTCCGGAGGTACTGGTCATGGTAATGGCTTTCTTGGCACAGTCAATCAATCCTTTATGTTTGGACATCCAATCCATTCCTAGTACTACTTCCAAACCTTTAGTTCCGAGTACTATTAGATTAGCATAAAAATCTATGCCATGGATTCGGATAGGGACGGCCTTGCAAATTTGCCTAGCCTTGGTGGTTGATCCGGGAATTTGTACAATCATCACATGCTTCAATTTGGTTGGTTGAATTTTACTAGTGCAGGCAAATTCTTCGGTGACAAATGAATGCGATGCACCAGAATCAAACAACACTCTTGCAAGTACTGAATTAACAGAAAACATACCCAGCACGACGTCTGGCGCTTCCTGAGCTTCTTCAGCATGCATGAGAAAAAGACGGCCATTGCGGTTGAGTGAATTCCCTGGGGCAAATGTTCTCCCTGGCTGGACACGACGCTGCTGCTGAGCTGGGACATTGGTATTAGGGGTTGTAGCATTCTTCTTGTTGGGGCACTCGTTGGAATAGTGGCCTTTATTTCCACAGTCATAACAGGTCACTTGTGACTTGTCCTTGGCTGCGATAGGCACAACATTGCTTCCAGTCCTCGGGGCAGTGTTGGGGTTGGCGGTAGCATTGTTGGTGTTGAACTTGGGTGGGGCACGGGTGAAATTTCTAGAGTTGCCGGGGTTGTTGTGATTTCCTCCGGGTCTAGGGTTTCCACGGTTGGGATAGGTCGGACGGGTCATAGGGGGTCTGTTGGTTCTTGGGGCAAATCCTGGAGATGGGTTGGGGCGATACTTTGGGGTCTGATGGGTTCCTGGTTGATGCATCATGCGACGCTTGCGGTTCTCATTGGTCTGGTTGATCTTTCCTTCCATCTGGATAGCAGAGTCGACAAGGGCTTCAATATCAACAAAGGGGATATTGAATAACACTGTCTGCATCTCGTCATGCAGACCATTCAAGAATCTTTCTTTCTTCTTGGCTTCGGTGTCTATCTCGTCCGGGGCATACCTAGCTAATGACAAAAACTTGTCACGGTATTCCACTACAGTCATCCTTCCTTGCTTCAACTCCCTGAACTCGTCTCTCATTCTCTTGATCAAACCTGGTGGCACATGGGTTCTGCTAAACTTGACCTTGAATTCCTCCCAGGTCATCATTTGGCCTCCGGTCATTGCACGAACACTGTTCCACCATGCCCTGGCATCTCCGGCTAGATAATGGGTGGCGAACAAGACTTTCTCGTTGGCTTCTACTCCGGCTACTTCTAAGTTATTTTCTATGGTTTGCAGCCAATCATCGGCGTCTAGGGGTTCTTCCGACTTGGTGAAAACGGGTGGGTTGGTATTCTGGAAATTCTTGAGCTTAGATCCGTGGTTGTACTGATTTCCATGGCCTTGGTTGTTGTGGGCTAGCTGGGCTATCTGTTGCAGAGTGGCTAGGTTGGCTTGACGTTCCGCTCTTTCAGCTTCGCGGTCAGAAGTCAACATTTGCAGGATCTGCAACATCGGGTCCGGGGCTGAACCACTTCCTCCACGTGGCATCTGAAGATTGATATAGATCATGAGAAAAGAGAGAAATTTCTAAGGTTTTGGGTCTTTGAAAAGTTTTTAGAGTTTGACTCAGGTTTTTCTTGCAACTTGCTTTTTCATTCATTCACTCATAGCACACAGTACAACACACACCACAACAAAGAAAAACAGATGGTTTTAAGAACCATTCTGGAAACTACGATACAGTGGGACCGACTACTACTCACTACGCTAGTGCTCAGTGCTACTACTGCTCGGAGTCTGTGGCATCATCATCTTCCGCATCATCGATGAAGGCGAAATCATCCTCATCGGTGAATAAGTCCATGGCCTGATCCTCCAGAAAATCATCGTCATCGCTGAGATAGGAGTAAGGGTCTCCACGAAGATCCTCTCCGGCATTCTCCCTTTCCTCTAACTGCATGTCTCTCTCGTGGATGGTCTCTTCCAGAGATGAGATGAGATGGCGAAGACGGGCAATAATGCGCTCCTTCTTGTCGAGCTGACGGCGGCGAGACTTGCGATCCTTTGCTAGCATGGCGATGGTCTGATCATTCGTCTTGATGATGGCAGACTTGTGGTTGCAATAGTCACGGCAGTTGTCCAGTTCCTGCTGACGATCATACATCATGAAGCTAAGGTGGTCCAATTGAGTCTTCAGCTCGGAGTGGTATGGGGCTTCCAGGGGTTGGCCATTTGCATCACGCCTTGGGCAAAACTCAAAGCGAGTACCCTTGATCTGATTGATGCTCTGCCCACACAGACGGGAAAGAGCTTCCTGCATTGCTCTGGCAAGTCCATCGAGCCAGTTGTTTTCCCTCAAGGTAAACTGAACTCCCTCCGCAGTGGGAGGTTCAATCTTTCCTCGGAGACTTGCAACAATTAGCAACTGCAGATCTTCTCCCCCTTGATCATTGAGCTGAGCTCCGAAGAACTCGGGATGCGGACGCTCCAGAAGTTCCGAAAGCTGATCCAGATCCCTCTCAAAGATAAGGTCTCCTCCATTCCCGAGTTGGTAAAACTTGCTGTACTTCACGTCCATCTATAAAAATAGAGGATGAGTAGATTAGCAGAGTGATCAAGTGTGTCAAAATTTTATCTATTTTGCAAGAGTTTTTGAGGAACATGGAGTTTTAGTAAAGAATTAAAGAGGTAAGAATGAGAATAAGTTTTCGTAAATATTTTTGTTCTTTGGTTTTGAAACTAAGTTTTTGGTTCAACGTCCAATCTAACTAGGGTCTCCTATGGTCAGGATGGCTCTGATACCAACTTGTCAACACCTGGATTTTTCAATCCTAGATGCCAGTTATGCCATACATCGCAATCCCAGGATTACCATTTTTGCAAAACATAACAGAATTGGATACCATAGTACTTCATCCATTACAAACGATACATAAGTTCTTACACAAATAGGGATCTCATGATCCAGTTCTTAATACAACATCAAGCAGCGGAATATGTAATAATAACGGTAGCGTAGGCAAAGTTCCATCTTCGGGGTCACAGGCAATGCTGACGATGGGAGATGATCCTAATTGTCGTAACCTTCCTGGGGTCCATCCTCCAGGTACTCCTCTTCATAGTCTGGCCATGGGAATAGCCAGGGACAAAGCCATGAGTACTCTTTAAGTACTCGCAACTAATACTAACAAGTAAAGGGGGTTTTTGGATAATAGGACACTAGGCTCTAGGGTTGTTTTGCAAAAAGCCAGGTTTATCTTTACTAAGTTCCAAAGCTAGTCACAATTTTATAACTCCTAAATGGGATCTCGTAATTCAGGTCACAACTCTGTTGTGGTCAAGTCAAAGTCCCAATTCATTTCACAAGTCACTTTTGAAAAGTCTGAAGGGGGAATAGTATGGCCACTCCAACTGTCCATAACCGCGGACGCGGCTATTCGAATAGTTTGACACTCTGTAGAGATTGTACACTTTCACCACAACATTCGATACATCCGTCAGGAACAAATCATGAATTCACCATACTCAGTATGCGGATAATCAATCCTAACCTTTCAATTACACTCCCTAGTATAAGCACCTCTCCTGTGAGTTTGGCCTCCCAACCATGACCACTGTCATCTTGGGTACTGCACAGGTGGACAATCTTCACAAGGTAGCCTCAGCTCAGACCTTGGCCGTGAGGGAACTAATACTAAGGTATATAAGTTTCCAGTCAAGCCCTACCCAATATTCGGGTATTGTGGTTGTACGCAAAAATTGGAATGGTATCGCATCCAGACAACCATCAGTTTTATAAAGGGCTAAGGCTCATGCCTCAACATTTTCATCACCAAAATCATCAAGTGTTTGGAAACACATGTCCAAAACATTTCAATAGAATGATCCATCATTCCAAGGTTTTCATAACCATTTTTCCATCAAGTATTACCATCTAAAGTTGATCAAGTTTTATGCTTAGCACTAGCATCTACAGGTGGGGGTGGTACTAATGGAGTTTCACTAAATCCAACCTTATATCTTATGCTGATATCAAGGTTTCTAGCTTAGGCCAAATTTTATGCTCTTTATGCAACCTTTAGCACAACTGTCTAGTATCTACCAAACCCTTAGGTAGACTCTAAGTAAGCGTTGATAAAGAAATAAAGTAAGATGCTTGCACATAAAACTAGGATTGGTTTTTAACAAGCAAGTAGGGTCACAAGTATGGGTTTGTGGCATCAGTAAGGTATCTTGCAAGTGTTAGCTTGCATAGGTAAACTTGATTAGTAAGGATTGCATCAATGTCAATATAAGCTTGCATTAGGCTTGCTAAAGTAGAGTGTCTTGCAAGTTTTAGCTTGCCTTGTGCAGAGCAGTGGTTGAAGTTCTCCTCGGTTTCCTCTTCGTAGTATCCTCCTTCCTCCTCGTATCCTTGGTCGGTACTAGCGTCTATGAATAAATACGATGTACACAATCACCAAACAATACTTAACTACTTGCAATCATCACACACAAGGGTCCTATAGATGATCTAGCATCATCTCTAACATTACAAGGTTAAAGCTTGGTTTAAGTTTCTTTTATTTTTAGATAAGTAATTTCTACTCATTGAAGAACTACTTAAGATTTAATATTCTCCAAACTAAACATGGGATCATGTTGACACATGTCATCACCACATATTGTAGTCCATGGGAATGTGATTTAAAGTGGTGTCACAATTTAATAAGGTTTTACCCTTTTATTTTAATTAATTAAGGTGGCTAGAAATGCTTATGAAGCATTCTTTTATTACTTGAACAATATTTCTGCAAGTAAACCTATATATATATTTATATATTCTGAAAGGTATGGTTAAATGTGATTTTTGAGAGTTGGAATCAACTCAAAAGCTTTTATGGTTTAAATTTGAAAAATGTTTGAATGCAGAAAAGCTTCTGCCTTGTTATTTTTACTATGGGTGATCTACAGATCCAAATGACTTGAATCCAACGAGCTTGGATTAAGCATTCACAGACCTTTCCAACAAAATTGGTTTCATCCAATTTGGTGCACTGAATCGTTCTGGGTTGATTTTTGAAGTTGGGTGCTGAAGTGTTTTTGAATTGAAATAGAAAAGTTTTAATTTGAATTGTTGGGCTGCGCGGGAAATTCTAACGGGCCGGCCTGCTAAGCGCAGTGCTCCCGCGGGCTGCTTAAGTGGGTGTCCTCACTCGTCAGTGACACGGGGCTGGGCGAAGCGGTATGGGGCAATGTGGATCGTTTGATCTAGTTCTAATCCAACGGCTGAGGGTCATCGTCGACGCGAGACAACTCCGGCGAGAACGAAACCTAGCGCGGCCAGTGAGGGGTGCTAGGGGCTCACCGGGGTACGGGCGAGGGTCGGCGATGCAGGCGAACGACGAAGTTGACGACGGCGAACCTCCTGGTACCGGTGGCTTCTCCTGGGGCGTCTCCAATCGCTGGCTCCCTTCTTCTCCGGCAGCGGCAGGCTCCAGTGAAATTCCGGCGAGGTGGTGCTCGGCTTGCTCTAAGAATGGTGTGGCGCGGTCAGTGGGGAGAGGGGAGTGAGATGGTGTGAAGAAATCGTGCGGGGGTGGCCTCTATTTATAGTCGAGCGAGGGGACCATCGGGGCGCACGGTGAGCTCGTCGGGGGCGACGTTACAGGCAGCTATAGGCATGGGCAAGGGTAGGGGACGGTGCTGTGTCTCCTGGCGATGCTCAACGACATGGTCGCGAGGCATGGGGCAGTGTGGTTAGGTCTAGAACGGGCGGTGCTCTGCGCGGCAGAGGCGGCGTCTTCGACGGCGGGCGGTGGCTGTATGGCACGGGGCGGCAAACGGGGATGTCTGGCGGTCTCCTGGGTCGGTGGTGATCGTGTGTGCACGCGGTGAGGGCGGCGCGCGGTCTTTGGGTGATGGTCGAGGGTGGCGCTCTGGCGCACGCTCGGCATGGTCTGGGCATGTCTTGTGCGCGTGGTCCAGGGCTTGGCAACGCTCGCGGCTGGGATAGGCAGTGGCGGTGGACGGTGGGCTGCCTCCCAGACATGCTGGCTAGGCTTGCTGCTGCTCCTAGCTTGCTGTCCACAATGGGGTGACATGGGGGTGCTCGGCTGTTCACCATTAATGACAATGGCAAGCTCACATGGGTGCTAGTGTTGGGCTAATCTTTCTAGATGATCTACTGAGGTGTGTGTGAGCTAACTAGGGAACAAGTTAGGCTCAAAACACTGCACACTATAGTGTTTGATGTTTTGTTTGATTTGTGTCTGCAACCTGTTTGATGAAATGGCCGCATGAAATCAAGTTTTGAATTTTGAAATGATTTTTGGTGGGTTTGCTAGATTGGTTCTAGTGAGTCTGCAGATGCTTGGGTTTTGAAAGTTGAGCTTGTTTGAGTGGGTTTTGAAAAAGTGGGATCTTCCCATATGAAGAAGATTCAATTTTGAATTGTCATTTAAACTATGCATTTGAAAGTTTCTGGATGATCACAAAGTGGGCCTTGATACTTTGTTATGAGTACATTCAAGGGGTGCAAAGATCCAGAAAAGTTTCTGTTAGGTTTTGAAAGTTTGAGACAGCCAAAGTAGGCATGGGAGTTAAATTGGTCGAAATGACCATTCACTTAATATATTTGTTTTGATTTACTTGTCTTTAGGAAAAGTGTGGAATGTTTTAGATGATGTTTATTTCACCTAAGAAACATTTTACAAGCAATGGATCACACAAACAAGGTGGTTTTTAAAGAAATTCAAAATCCATGCATACACATATACATGCATTCATGAATTCATTTAGAAAAGTTTTTGTTAACCCTAAACTTGATGATGAGTGTTTGTTGATCTAAGTTTGGTATTTTTGGGATGTTACACAAATGGTTTCCTTATTTGCAAGGTGAATAACCACATCAATGTCCTCAAGCTTACAAGGACCAATTTCATGCATAATTTCCCTGTAAAGCTCATAAGGAATAGCACTAGAACTAGCACCAATATCACATAAACCATAGTAGCAATGATCACCAATTTTAACAGAAAGCATAGGAACACTAGCTTTTCTAGCCTTACTAGGATGAGAGATAATATTATAAGCATATTCACAGAAGACAATGTGCTCATTCTCTATATTTCTAGTTACAGGGTCTTTCACAATAGCTACCACGGGTTCAATATTCAAATTCTCAACAGGCTCCACGGTTTTCATTGTACCTTTGCTATTTGCACTAATCAGCCTAGTATACTCGTTCACCTTAGATGGAAAAGGTATTTTCTCAACATAAGGTTCAGGCACAATTATATTAGTAGTACAAACTTGAGTGCTTCTAACAGGAACATGACTAACAATATCTTTATAAGGTGCATGGTACTTGTTCCACTTCTTCTTGGGAATTTCTATGTAAGAGGCAAAGGCATTAAAACATTTTGCAAGAACTTGAGGATCAAGACCAAACTCATTACTAATATCACGGAAGTCATCGGTTCCCATAAAAGATTTAATACATTCATAATCATAGTTTATACCTGACTTTCTTCCTTTGTCATTCTCCCAAGCTTTAGTGTTCTCTTGAATACGGTCTAGTAGATCCCATTTAGCTTCTTCCTTCATACGTGTGAATGATCCAGCACAAGAAGCATCTAGTAAATCTTTATCATGAAGAGAGAGCCTAGCATAAAAGCTATTGATAATAATATTGTTAGGGAGTTCATGAATAGGACATTTAAGCATTAGTAACTTCAGTCTCCCCCAAGCTTGAGATGTACTCTCTCCATCACGAGGCCAAAAGTTATATATCAGATTTCTATCCTTATGAATCTCACTGGGAGGATAAAATTTAGAATAAAAGAGAGATGACATTTCCTCCCATTCCATGGATTGTCCATTCTTCAGCAGCTTATACCATTCTTCAGCTCTCCCTTTCAAGGATATAGAGAGTAACTTCTTCTTCACCTGTTCAGTTGTGATACCTGCACACTTAAACAACCCGCATAATTCATGGATAAAAAGCAAGTGATCACCAGGATGGACAGTTCCATCCCCTAAATAATAATTATCCATAACACGATCAACAATACTTATAGGTATCTTAAAAGGATCTATCTCAACAGGTGGTGGTTCATCTACTACCCTAGCAGCGGTAGTAGTTTTCCCAAACAGAAAACCAAGTGGGTTATACATATTGGAAACAAAGTAACAAGTAGTAACAAAAATCAATACAAACAATAGAAGTTTCCGTTACCAGTTCCACCCTTCAATAGCCATTCACTCCCCGGCAACGGCGCCAGAAAATAGTCTTGATGACCCACAAGTATAAGGGGTGTATCATAGTACTTTTGATAAATAGGAGTGTCGATCCCAACGAGGAGCAGAAGGTGCTGAACGGTGGTATGGGGCAGGAAATCCCGTGAATACTTAGCAAACGGATTTTTAGTGGTTTTCTGATAGGCAACAAAACAAAGAGAAAGTAATAAAGAACAAACGTAGAAAGTGTCCCAATCCTTTCTTAGCAAAGGACAAGCCGGTGAAAATACTTATAAAGACCAAACTTTCTCGAGGACACATGGGAATTCTGTCAAGTGCTTTCGCTTCAAATAGCTGAGTACTCTTCTTTGGTGTTGTAAGTGTTGTGTGGGTGAACCTGTGCTAATGTACCGACCTTACTTGGACTAATACATACTTGTGATTAAACCCCCAGCAAATATCCGTAACTACAGGAAAGTAATTAAGATATAAATCTAACCACAGCCTTAAACTCTGAGATCCTACGCTCCCTTATGCAATGGTGTCCTAATGGGGGTTCAGGTTTTTGTTACTCCGGCAACCCCACAATGAGTAGCCAAATACACAATGCATTCCCCTAGGCCCATAAATGGTGAAGTATCATGTAGTCGACGTTCACATGACACCACTATAAGAATAGCACCACAACTTAAATACTAAACCATTGAATAATAACTCAACACAGATCCACTAATAACAACATGACTTCTCCCATGTCCTCAAGAACTAATCGAACTACTCACAAGACGTCATATGGATCAATATCAAAGATGATATGATAATGGATAACAATCTAAACATAAACAATAATCCAATGGTTCCACTCACAAGCATCAACTACAATAGTAATTAACACCGGGAAAGTTTCCCCTAAGAACTAAAGCAATATCCAACACAATTGTTACAGCGGGACGGAGTGATGATGATGGTGCTAGTGGAGATGATGGTGTGGATGATGATGATGATGATCCCGATGAAGCCTAGCTTGACAATGGTGTTGATGGCGATGATCTCCCCTCTCCGGGAAGGAATTCCCTTAGTAGAAATCTGTCTGTCGAAGAGATCTTTCTCCCTTAGTGTTTTCCGCCCCCCAGAGGCGGCAGAAATCTATTTGTGGTCGCTCCCTGAGGCTTAGGGTTCCGTAGGGAAGATATAGGCGAAGGGGCGGAGTCAGGAGCCGGGTAGGTGGTCCACACCTGCCCTAGGCGCGGGGTCAGGTGGGCCTGCGCCTAGGGGGTGTGGGCCTCCTGCGGCCCTTCTTCGTCCCTCCTTCTGGCTTCCTCAATCTTCTGGAAAAATAATATTTTCCCATATTTTTCTGGTATTTTTCTGATCTTCGCGAAATTGCATCAAAACGCCATCTTTTCCATCAAGATCCAGACTCCGGCAGTCCATCTTCCAAGAATCATCCAACATGCATAAACAGTGGAAAAGACATAAGCAAATACCTCATAATAAGACAAATATCAATGAATAGAGGTAGATTATGATATAGAAAGGTGATGCAAATTGGGTGTATCAGAGGGGTGGGCGGTTCTAAGACCACCACGCCATAATAGGCCTGACCCTATTCTCCGATGGATCTCGCCATGAAAGGCATGATCCACCTTCTCCACTATTGGTACGCTTCGAGGCGAGAACCGGTGCCTTTACAACTCTATCGGGGCACACACCCACAACTAAATTGGGGGCTCCCGTAATGACAACAAGCTATCACAAGAACAAGGTTTATCAATATAAACAAAAGCAAGGATCTAGATATTTGCAAGAAATACTAGATCGGTGATTCTCCAATCGAATGGAGAGGAGATGAAGCGCTTGATTGTAGTAGTTGAAGATCGAGTTCTCCTCCTTCGATTCCCCAAGGGACGGGGCCTTTGGGTGGATGAAGGTGGAGCTCTCTTGGATGAAGCTTGAAGAACAGATCTTGACTTTTTTGAATGAACCAAGGGTTCTGGAAGGAGGGGGAAGGCTGGCTTAAATACCCCCTGCCCAGATCTTGTCGTTGGTGAAGTTTGGGGGCGGAATATCCGCCCCTTGGACGGAAAGTCCGGGGGAAAGTCCGCCCCCACATAGAAGGTGACGCCGGTCTTGACTTGGTGAAAATTATCGAGGGGGCGGATTATCCGCCCCCCTCAGGGGCGGACTATCCGTCCCTGGGGAAAATCCGCCCCAGAGACGGAAATTCCGGGGGAAACTCTGCCCCCTCTCTAAGCGATGCGCCTTGGCAACCTTTTAGACAGATCCTTGGGGGCGGACTATCTGCCCCACTGGAGGGGCGGATTATCCGGCCTGGGCAAAAACTCTAGCCCTGGCCGAAAAATCCAGTTGATATTCCGCCCCCCATACAGTAGGTTGCGCCCTTTTGAGTTTGGGGAGGGGCGTATTATCTGCCCCTGGTAGGGGCGGATTATCTGCCCCCCAAAGACAGTTTCCAACTCCTTTTCAGGATAAAGATCTGCGTCACTTCAACACACATTAAATAATCCTTGGTATTGTTATCTAACACACAAAACACTAGGGATCATGAAATTTTCTTTCAATCTCCCCCTTTTTGGTGTTAGATGACAATACTATGATTTGCAATGAAACCTACTAACAACACCTAAAGTAAATGAAAGAGGCTCCCCCTAACTGTCTGCATATTTAAAATTTGCATTTGAATACAAATGCAGACACTAGAGAGAAAGCCAATTTCATAACAATGACAATTAAAACAAGGTGAGTTAGGAAACATAGTCATACCATTGGGATGTGAAAATAGCCAATGTGAATAATGCGAGAATTAGGCCTAAAACACATCCCAACATATTGATGCAATCAATAGATAATTCCATAATTCCATATGTCAACAATAGAACACCATAATCCATAGATAAATCCAAAATTCCATATGAGTAGTTCCACAAGATAAATGCATAATTCCATACACGAGCACAAAGTAACACACGACATAGTCTTATACAAACCAAGCACAAATAAGTTCAACGCTAAAAGGGCACAATCAAGCAAATAAAACGAACGAAAAAGAACAAAAAAGAGGCACAAGCAAGCAAATAAAATGAACAAAAGAGGCAAGTGCTTGCGCCCGACCCATGCAAATCCGTGACCTAATATAACTACTTCTCCTTCTTTGGCATTGAAATGCCAAAAAGGAAGAAGAGTGATGCTCGAGATGGAGAAAAAGTCTTGGGTTTAGAGCAACAAACTGAGATGGTACTACACACCCAAAATTGCAATATCAAATCAACTAGAAGCCACAGTTAGTCGTGTTTTCCATAAGAACAAAAGATAAGCAAGAAAATCCAAAGAGAGCCACTAGAAACAAACTCTTCTCAAGGAAGAGGGCGGTGGCCGAAGCCACCATGTTGGAGCGCATGGCATGACACCGCAAAGATGTATCTTGAGTTCAAAACCAATGCTCATCGATGACCCACATATCACAAAATGATATTAAGAGAAATGATTTTTCTTGCTTTCGGCATTATGGGGGGAGGGTTAGCCCAATCAATTAGGACCACACTTCCCATATGTCTATGCTCGCATCTAAACCAAATACATGAAGATGAGTAAGTGAGTATGCAAGGGTAGTCAAGCCAAGCTCCTTGAATCTATGATATTTAGCTCATTCCTTAAATAACAAAATCTTGCTTCATCAAGAGGCTTCGTGAATATATCAGCAAGTTGGTTCTTCGTGCTCACAAAATATACTGCAATATCGCCACGAGCAACATGATCCCGAATGAAATGATTGTGAATCTCAATATGTTTTGTTCTTGTATGCTACACCGGATTGTAAGCAATTTTGATAGCACTTTCATTGTCACATAAAAGAGGCACTTTGTCACAATTGACACCATATTCCTTTAAAGTTTTCCTCATCCATAATAATTGTGTACATGCACTTGCAGCAGCAACATATTCAGCTTCGGCGGTTGAGAGTGATATGCAATTTTGTTTCTTCAAAGACCAACACACTAGAGACCTGCCCAAGAATTGACATGCACCAGAAGTTAATTTTCGATCATCTTTGTCACCAGCCCAATCTGAATCAGTGTAACCACATAGATAAAAACTGGAGCCTTTGGGATACCACAAACCAAAATTTGGGGAATGAACCAAATATCTGAAGATTCTCTTGACCGCCACTAAGTGGATTTCTTTAGGAGCGGCTTGGTACCTTGCACACACTCCTACGCTCAACACAATATCGGGCCTAGATGCGCAAAGGTAAAGGAGAGAGCCAATCATGGATCGGTATACCTTTTGGTCCACGTCTTTACCCTTTGGATTAAGCTCAAGATGACACTTAGTTTGCATTAGAGTAGCAACACAATTGAGATTCGTCATCTTGAACCTCTTGAGCATGTCTTGGACGTACTTAGCTTGATTAATGAAAGTTCCCTCTCTAAGTTGTTTGATATCGAATCCAAGAAAGAACCTCAATTCTCCCATCATAGACATCTCAAACCTTTCAGTCATAAGCTTTGAAAATTCATCATTAAAAGCTTGTTTAGTGGAGCCAAAAATAATGTCGTCTACATATAGTTGGCATACAAAAAGCTCCCCCATTAACCTTCTTAGTAAAAAGAGTGGGATCGATTTGCCCAACTTCGAATCCACGGTCTAACAAAAGCTCTTTAAGGTGCTCATACCATGCACGTGGGGCTTGTTTAAGGCCATAGAACGCCTTATCGAGTTTGTAGACATGGTTCGGAAATTTGGGGTCCTCAAATCTCGGTGGTTGCTTGACGTATACCAACTCATGTAGTGGACCATTAAGAAACGCACTCTTAAAATCCATTTGCTGTAATTTAAAATTATGATGAGCGGCATAGGCAAGAAGGATACGGATGGACTCAAGACGAGCCACAGGAGCATAAGTTTCGCTAAAATCAATGCCTTCCATTTGAGAGAATCCTTGATCCACTAGCCTTGCTTTGTTCCTTACAACAATGCCATTTTCATCTTGTTTGTTCTTGAAGATCCACTTGGTGCCGATAACATTGCGGCATTCTTTGGGTTTCTCTACGAGCTTCCAAATCTTGTTGCGCTCGAAGTTATTTAGCTCTTCATGCATTGAAACCACCCAATCGGGATCTTCAAGAGCATCAAAGACCTTCTTTGGTTCAACCATTGAAATGTGTGCTTGATGATCACAGAAGCTAGCAAGTTCTCTTCTAGTAGACACTCTTCTTCTTAGATCACCTACAACTTTGTCAAGAGTGTTGCCCCTTAAATCAAGATTTCGATCAGCGCGAGCTTTACTACGAGCCTCAGTTTCCTCATTGTTTCTTGAAGGAGTTGATTCAGTACTTGGATCCTTGTCTTGGCCACTACCCTGCCCTTGGTCTTGATTTGAGATGATAACAGGAGACTGGTGCTGAACAGGTTCTTCAGGGCCAGACAATCCGCCCTGGGTGGGGCCGGACTATCCGTCCTGGGAGATGCGGCTGCATTTTCTTCATCCTGAACAACCCTGGTGGAACTTGGAGATCCAGGGCCGGATAATCCGCCCCTTGGGGATGGAGAATCCGGCCTGGGATTTTCTTGACTGGTTTGCTCTTCATGATGTCCCCTGGAGCGAGTTGGGAGTGCCAGGGGTGGACTGTCCGCCCCTTGGAGGGAGCGGATAGTCTGGCCTGGGACTACCATTTTTCCCAGAAGACGGGTGATCTTCAGGAGGTTGTGGTGTTGGTGCAGAGGTATCTCCAGCAGTAGGGGCTTGTTGATATTGTGTAGATGAGGGCTCCACTTGAGTGGAGCATTGTCCTTCCCGATCCGCCACAAGGGGTTCCTCAATGGGGCGGAAAAATCCTACGCCCATTCTTCTTATGGCATCTTGGGGTATTTCAACATCTGCATCACAAACATCAACTTGCCCCACATGGGAGCCATCATTCTCATCGAATTCCACACTACACGATTCTACAACAATTCCAGAGATCTTGTTGTAAACTCTATAAGTGTGGGATTCGGCACCGTAACCAACAAAAATACCTTCTAAAGCCTTAGACTCAAATTTAGACAAGTGTGCTCCTTTGATGAGGAAGAAACACTTACAACCGAATACCTGGAAGTACGAAATTTTGGGCTTGTTACCGGTAAGTATTTCATACGGAGTTTTGTCCAAGATCTTGCGGAGGTAGAGCCGATTTGATGAGTGACAAGCGGTGGATATGGCTTCAGCCCAAAATTTGTAAGGAGACTTGAATTCAGCCAACATTGATCTAGCCATATCCATCAAAGTGAGGTTCTTCCTCTCGGATACACCATTTTGTTGAGGGGTGTACGCAGCGGAATATTGATGTTTTATCCCCTCTTCACTTAGAAATTCATTTAATGTGTAGTTCTTGAACTCGGAGCTGTTGTCACTTCTAATTGCCAAAATGGGTACGTTGTGTTGACGCTGAACTTCATTGGCGAAATCAATGATAGTTTGTTGAGTCTCACTCTTTAGCTTGAAGAAATAGACCCAAGTGTATCTTGAGTAGTCATCAACTATCACCAAGCAATATTTCTTCCCACCGAGGCTAGCATGAGATGGAGGACCAAATAAGTCCACATGAAGTAACTCCAAGATCCTCTTTGAGGAGACAATAGTTTTCCTCTTGTGGGGAGAGTCATGCATTTTGCCTTCAACCCAAGCCCTGCAAACACAATTTTTGGCAAAGGAAACATTGTCTTTTAGTCCAAGAATGTGGCCACCCTTGTGAAGACTTTGCAAAGTTCTCATGTTGACATGGGCTAAACGGCGATGCCATAGCCAGCCCACGTCGGCCTTTTCGAATAAGCACATCAGACCCGAAGTGGTTTCCCCCCCCGAAAAGTCCACCACATACAGGTCATTTTCGACGTACCCAACGAAAGCGACCTTTAGAGACTTGATCCACAAGAGTACCACTAAATCACCATCAATGAAAACAGCAAAGCCCATCTTACGAAGGGCACGAACAGAAAGTAAGTTGTAACCGAGGGTCTCAACAAGCATGACGTCCACGAGGGAGATATCGTGGGTGACCACAACCTTGCCAAGACAAAATACCTCAGATTTAAACTTATCACCATAAGAGACGGTAATATGATCATGATTGGGTCGCATCTCTATGATGATCTCCTTCCTTCTGGTCATATGACTAGTGCATCCACTATCCAGCACCCATTTAGACCCACCGAAAGCATAGCCCTTGGAACATCTTTCCATGAGACAAGTAGCGTTCTTGTTGATGACGTTTTCGTTTGGAGAGTCGAAGAGAGATGTTGGTGTAGATGTGGTGACTATAGCAGCCACCTCTAGAGAGATATCATCCTCGTCTTCATCTTCACTTCCCGAAGAATATTCTTCTTGAGCCACTAGAACAATCTTTGGTTGCTTCTTGAAAGGAGTATTCTTCTTTACAAATTGTTTCTTGCGTGGAGCCTTTGACTTTTCCTTGAGAATGAGTCTTCCTCCATTATCTTCCCTACTTTGATACAGACACTCGGCTACAAAGTGCAGCCGGTCTCCATAGTTGAAACAAGTTCTCAGCTTGGGACCGTTTTCCTTTCTTCCATATGCTCCACTCTTGCGTTCTAGTTCAGATTTGGCTTTGGCTGGATCCTTCCAAAAGTTTCTAGCATAGAAGGCCATGTATTTTCTATGAATTCTTTTTACATCCTCGGGACAGTCTATATCTTCTATGTCATATTCATCATGATCATCCACACTTGTCTTCAAGGACAAATTGACTCCCTTTTGCATCTCCATAGCTCGTGCACGAGCATCTTCGGCATTCTTGGAAGCCACTTTGAAAGCTGTCATCTCTTGCATTACCTCATTGGATGTCATAAGTTGGTAGTTATGTATTCATTGGAGACTCTTCAAATCTGTGGGCTCAAATGGCATAAGAGCACTGACATTCCGGCTGCACATAACCGAACCGAAGCCAAAAACCGAACCGAGAAAAACCTAACCACAACCAAAATTTCAGTTTTTTAAGATTTGTGGTTAGGTTACAGTTAGCAAAAATGCAAACCGAATGACCCTCAGTTATTTCAGTTTTACACCAAAAAACCGCGGTTTTACCAAAATTAACCGAACATGCCGTCTGTAGCAAAAAACTCGTCATAGGCCTAGCCCAACTTCGGTCATACGGCTAATATAGGACCCAAAGTGATACAATTTCACAAACGTCTTATGAACCTAGTGGCTTGGACGTGCATTATACTGTTTCCTGAGTATAGGTCGGGAGTTCGATACTTGGTCAGTGCACATTTTTGTATTTTACCAATGTTTTTGTTTTTTTGTTTCTCTGCACTTGCAACACACCCAGATCGGTCAGACAACATACAAAACTGTTTTGTTTTGGCTAAAATTCATGTTTTGTTTTTTTTCTTCTTTCTTCCAACACATCTACTTCGGTCATATGAAATGCTAAATTTAAATATACGACCATTTATGTTAGGCGTTATTTAAAAAATCGCTTCAACTATGGTTAGTTTGGTTATTACCGAAACCGAACCAAAATTTAGTCGTTATTACCGAAACCGAACCGTATCTTTGTACAAAACCATATTAATCGAAGTATTAAAACCATATTTACCGTATAACCATATTAATTGAACCGAGTTAACCATATTAACCGAATGCGCAGCCGGAACTGACATACTTGCGCTTGATCCAAGCATCATCAACATGAGAGGCACCATGATTTTTGAAAGTGGTGGCTATTGACTTGAGCCTCCTATACATGTCCTCGTGGTTTTCTCTCCAACATATAGAATCCTTCAGCTTCATTACTGAAAGCATCATATCTATTTCTTATCATGCTTTCATTTCCAATGAAGAGCTCGGTGAGGGCATCCCAAGCTTCCTTAGCTGAGTTATGATGCTGAATGTGTGGCATGTCTTTGTCACCCACACCAAGCTGAATCATGTGTAGAGCCATAGCGTTGAGTTGACTGTCAACAACCTCTCTTCTTGTTAGGTTGTTGGGATCTCCAACATGAAGACCATTCTCTATGATTTTCCACAACTCAATGGAGGAGCTGCCCACATGAGACTTCATCAAAAATTGCCATTGATTAAAAGTAGATGCTGAAAGTTTGGGTGGATCACCCCTATTATGTATATGTGGGTGTGGGATAGGTGGATCAAGAGAATACACATGGGAAAACTCATTGTATCCTTCCTTACCACTATCCTTTTTTTAGGCGGAGCTCTTTCTAGTGCCATCACCAACCACTTCGTTATCTTTGGAATCGGTTTTATCCGTTTCCTTGGATTGTAGAGTGGTAGCCTCTGAGGTAGATGGAGGTAATGTTGTGGATGGGGAGAGACGCATTATCATTTGACGAATCTCTTCCATATTAGTCTCCATAGAACTAATCAAGGTTGTTTCCAACGTCTTGAGATCGTTCATGGTGACTACCTCCGGAGCGTCACTCCCATCTCCCTTGGAACCCATACTTCTCTTAGGCGGTTAAGCCCGAATTAAGATCCGGGGTTCTGATACCAATTGAAAATCCGGCCCCGGATGGAAAGTCCGGGGAAAAGTCCGCCCCCACACAGAAGGTGACGTCGGTCTTGACTTGGTGAAAATTCTCGAGGGGGCGGATTATCCGACCCCTCAAGGGGAGGACTATCCGCCCCTGGGGGAAATCCGCCCCAGAGACAGAAAGTCCGGGGGAAACTCCGCCCACTCTCTGAGCAATGCGCCTTGGCAACCTTTGAGATAGATCCTTGGGGGGCAGACTATCCGACCCACTGGAGGGGCGGATTATCCGCCCCCCCCCCCAAAGACAGTTTCCAACTCCTTTTCGGGATACAGATCTGTAGCACTTCAACACACATTAAATAATCCTTGGTATTGTTATCTAACACACAAAACACTAGGGATCATGAAATGTTCTTTCAGACATCCATAGACAAAAGAGCATGATATCACCTGTGTACAAAGTATAAGTGCAATGTTGAAAACGTTCCCCATGACATCATGGTTCCGGTAATTCCACCGTATAAGTGCAAGCATATACAACATAGATGACACAATGGTTCAAGTTTATTAGGGGCAAGGAATATAAAGTGTGCCATCAAGTTTGTGAGGGCTTTAATCACTAAGTTTTCACATAACAAAATACTTTTTAATTGGAAGAATAGCTGAAAACAAGAATATACTTGGAATGGTGTAACACACCATGCATAAAAATTTATAGTGGACACTTTGGAATAACTTGGTTTCTTGGGAGTTGGAAGCATGAGTAGAGCTTACTCATACAAGTGGAGGCTAGCAAAAGACTGGGAGCAACCAACTAAGAGAGCAATAATGGTCATAATCATGCAGAGAGACAAAACATTACTAATCAAAGCATAGAGTGGTACTACAAGTCAAGGACTAAATGATAATAGAGGCTATGGTGACTTGTTCATAGTCATAACATGGTGTGAGCTTGTGCCAAGTCAACCCAAACTAAGCATCACAGGAGAATACCACAATACTATGCTTTTGTATGCTAAAACAACGCATGATTCTTTCAAGTCACACTAAGAAATCCCAATTGTTTGGAACAAGTCATGCTACAGCAATAATCACTAAGCATAAGGTCAAAACAACACCTAGCATGACATGTTAAAGTCCAAGTCACAATCAATGCAAGCTCCTCTTGCACTTTCACGCAAGAACTTTCTACTCCTTTCCAACACCAATAAACTTATTTGAAACAACACAGCGAGAACGGGGGTCCAAACTACTTTATTAAAGCAAACTAAACAAACTAAGCAAACCAAACGAAAACTAAGACGCTCCAAAAACAACACAACAGTGCATGAAACAATAAAAAAGAAGTGCCTAGAAAGACCTAAGATTTTTATTGATGAAGAAGGGGATGCCTTGGGCATCCCCAAGCTTTGACGCTTGTACCTCTTGGATATTTCTTGGGGTGACACCGGGGTGGCATCCCCAAGCTTGAGCTTTTGTCCATTCTTCATCTCATTGCACCATTCTCTCTCTACACCTGAAATTTTTTCCTTCATACAAAACTTCACACAATCTTCATTAGCAACATTAGTGTATTCAAAAGATAATAGACCTTTGGGTTTAGATTTATAACAGCAAAAAAATTCACTAAAAACACAAGCTACTATAGCAACTCCTTCAAAAAGCTCAATTCCCCAAAAGAGAACCCAAAAAGGATTCAATAAGAAGCAAATGCAAATAATGGCAGATATCTGTCAAAACAGACCAACAGGTAGAAACCGATTTTTTCGAAAATCTTTTTTTGCTCAAATAAAAAAGTGTTAAATTAACGAAAGTTAGCTAACATACTGGGGGATTTATTAGCAAATTTTTAGATCAATCCAACTTACAGAGACTCCTCACTAATTTTTATGGTGGAGGACAGAAATCTGTTTCGGGACAACAACTCCCCAAATCTTACTTCCCTCTCATTAGAGGTCATTCTTGGCACAAAAAGCAAACAAAAAGGATAAGGGGAGTTCATTACTGAAGTAGTAACTTACAAGACTCAAGGAAACTGTTGGGTTATCTCCCAACAAGTACTTTTCTTTAACGCCTTTAAGTTAGGCTCAAGAAGCAAGAAATCAAGTATTTTCAACTAAGGAAGCATTAACATCAAACCTTGCTTTCAAAGGAGGAGCAAAAAGCAACTTCTCTATCTTCATAGGGAAGTGTTCAATACCTTTCTTGAATGGAAATTGATATTTAATGGTGCCTTATTTCATATCAATGATGGCACCAACAGTTCTAAGGAAAGGTCTTCCCAAAGTAATCTGACAAGAAGCATTGTATTCAACATCCAAAACATAGAAATCAACAGGGACATAAGCATTGTTAACCATAATGAGAACATCATTAATACTCCCCATGAGTTTCTTCTTAGCATTATCATCAAGTGGGACATCCAAATAACAATCTTCCAAAGGTGGCAAATCAAGCATTTCATAAATCTTTCTAGGCATAATAGAGACACTAGAACCAAGATCACATGAAGCTTTGAGATCAAAGTCACTCACTTGCATATTAATAATGGGTACCAAACTATCTTCTACTTTCCTAGGAATAGAAGCTTTGTGTTTTAACTTCTCTTCCTTAATCTTAACAAGAGCATCTGTAATGTGCTTGGTGAAAGCAACATGCATATCACTAGCATCAGGACTTCTAGCAAGTTTTTGCAGGATCAAAATCACTTCAGAAATATTGCAACCATCTATATCAAAATCAAACTTAGCATCACTAGTAGTAGACTCATTAGGCTTAGGCATTGTAGGAGGAGGAATAGGGACTTCTTGTGGTTTAGTGGTATCCATTCTAGTGATGGTTCACACACTATTGTTTCTATCAATTTCAGCTTCCCTTTCCCACTTAGCATCAAGTTGAGCTAACAGTCTAATATTTTCATCAATAGTAACTTGTATGGCATGAGTAGCAGCAAAGGTACTTTCCAAGGTTTCGGGTTTAGCAACCATTTTATTAATCAAGGAGGACTGTGATTCAGACAAAGAGGCAATATTTTTCTCAACAATTAAAAGCTTTTCCTTCACAGTCTTGTTGAAAGCGGTTTGTTTACTAATAAAGTCTTTGAGCATGACTTCAGGTTCAGAGAGGGTACTTCTAGCATTGTTGTAGGAGTTTCCATAGGAATTGCCATTATTAGGAGGATAAGGCCTATAATTGTTGTTGCTACCAAAATTATTCCTATAGGCATTATTGTTGAAATTGTTGTTTCTAATGAAGTTCACATCAACTTGCTCTTCTTGAGCAACCAAAGAGGCTAAGGGAACATTGTTTGGATCTAAAGGTGCTTTCCCATTAACAATCATAACCATAATAACATCAATCTTATCACTCAAAGAGGAGGTTTCTTCAACAGAATTTACCTTCTTACCATGGGGAGCTCTCTCAGTGTGCCATTCAGAGTAATTAACCATCAGATTATCAAGGAGTTTTGTTGCAACACCCAAAGTGATGCCCATAAATGTACCTCCAGCAGCTGAATCCAACAGGTTTCTTGAAGAGAAGTTTAAACCTGCATAAAAAGTCTGGATAATCATCCAAGCAGTAAGTCCATGAGTGGGACAATTCTTAACCAAATATTTCATTCTTTACCAAGCTTGAGCAACATGTTCATTATCAAGTTGTTTAAATTTCATAATGTCACTTCTCATAGATATAATCTTAGCAAGAGGGTAGTACATTCCAATAAAAGCATCCTTGCACTTAATCCAAGAATCAATATTATTTCAAGGCAAGTATAGCAACCATTCTTTAGCTTTTCCTCTCAAGGAGAAAGGAAACAGCTTGAGCTTAATAATATCTCCATCTACATCCTTATAGTTTTGCATCTCACAAAGTTCAACAAAGCTATTGAGATGGGCAGCAGCAGCATCAGAAATAGCACCAGAAAATTGCTCTCTCATCACAAGATTCAACATAGCAGGCTTAATTTCATAAAAGGTAGCATCAGGAGCAGGTGGAGCAATAGGAGTGCTAAGGAAATCATTGTTGTTTGTGCTAGTGAAGTCACACAACTTGATGTTCTCAGCAGACTTCATTTTGGCAAAAGTGGCGCAAGCCAAAAACAGCAGCAACAGCAGAGCAGGAACTAATTTTTTTTGTGCTTTTGATAAGAGAAAGCAAACCAAATTAGACTAATTTTTTTTTGAGTTTTTGATAAAAAGAGGCAAACAAAACAAAGCATAATAAACTAAGCAAACTAAAAACTAAGTAAAGAGAAAGGTTGAGGAGGACTCCCCTTGTGAAGACGTCCTTAGCCTCCCTGGCAACGGCGCCAGAAAACTTGATGGTGATGTGTTGATGTGGAGCACTTCGTCGGGAAACCCCAAGAGCAAGGTGTGAAGCAGCACAACAGCAAGTCTTCCCTCAGTAAGAAACCAAGGTTATTGAACCAGTAGGAGGAAGGAAACGTCTCAAAGGTGCTGCAAGCAATGTGGAAACCTGCACAACACAAACTCAAGACTTTGCCCCAACGAATAGTGAGGTTGTCAATATCACCGGTTGCTATAACAAAGGATTAATTGTATGGTGTGGAAGGTGATGATGGTTTGCAACAAGTAAACAGTAACAGTGGAATATGTATCAATGGTAAAGATTGGACCGGGGTCCATAGTTCACTAGAGGTGTTATCCTTAGATAAACAAACATGGCATGCTGGGTAAACAAATTATAGCAAGGCAATTGACAGGACTGAGCAAGGCATAACAATGCAATACTATACACAAAGATCCTATGAGATTCGATTGGGCAATACAACAATATACATAGACCGCCATCCAACTACATCTATTACTAGAAGTCCACCTTCAGGTTATCATCTGAACCCCCTCCAGTATTAAGTTGCAAGCAATAGACAACTGCTTTAAGCAAAGTGTGTAAGGTAAAAAATCCACTTGTTCCATGAACAAGAGACCGTTGTTTTCTCCCTAGTGGCAACAACACGTCTATAACCGTAGAGATTTATGTCACTTCCCTTGGAAAATAGATGCATGGACCCACTATCGAGCATAAATAGCCCCTCTTGGAGTCACTAGCAACTATTTGGCCAAGATAGCTACTAACAACGGAGAGCATGCAAGATCACAAACAACACAGACATGATAGAATCAATAAGACAAAACCATTAATCAATCTGACATAGTAATCTCAATATCCATCGGATCCCCGCGGGTGGTCCCACTAGGCCAAAATATTGACTTGGACTTTAGCCTAATTAGGGATGCACACTAGAGATACACAGATGAGATCAAGAGTGGCAGAGGACAGAAGTCACAAGGGGAGATCAAGGCTAAACTCACCAGTGGTCCTCGCTGTAGATTAGAAGAGGAAGTAGAGGGGCCGACGAGCGCACGGCGGCACGGGGAGCACCCGAAGGGCGCTGCAACTCGCACCGAGCCGAGGCGGTGGCCACAACAACGCATGAGGACGAACAGCACCACCACAGCAACGCACGAGCACCTCACAGCACCACTGGAACAGCGGCGAAGGCATCACCAGCAGCACCCCAAACCCTAGGGTTCGGAACGGAGCCAACCTGGCCGAAGGAGAGCCCCAAAGCCAAAATCGAAATGGACCAAACAAAGGAGTGGGGTCAGCAACCTCTCCATACACCACGACGGCGTCTAGGGAGACCCAAGGCGGTGTGAATCGCACGGTGGCGATGTCGGCAACACCACGGGGTCGAGGAAGAAGGAGATGAGTGAATGAGAGAGAGAGAGAGTTTAGTGTACTAGGCCGATATGGTCCAGTACCACTTGGGGAGTTGTTTTGACTAGACCAATTGGGCCAAGTTGGGCCAAAATAGTCAATGGGGATGGCCCAAACATTAAAAGAAAAGGAATTTATTAATTTAGCAAAAGGCCAAAATACCCCTAGGATTTAATAAATTCTAGTAAATAAAAGAAACAACCTAAAAATACAAATAATATATTTTTTGGTTTATAATAATTCAAGCTACTTAATTAAATTAAAAAGTCTATTTTTAATAGTATAAATTTAAGTTAAAGATTTTTATAATATATATTCCTTATGGAATTTTATAAAAATCAATAAAATACCTAAAAATAAATAAAAATAACTTTTATCATCCTTAATTATTATAGTATTTTAGAAAAATACTAAAGGGATATTTAAGATATCAAAATAAAATCTTCTAAAGTAAAATGCCTATTCTTAAAAAGAATATTAAGAAAATAATTATAGAAGTTAAAATTAAATAAAAATAGTTTTTAACTCTATTAATTATATATTATATTATAAAAATAGCGAATGTAATATTTATAAAATATTAAAAGTTATTCCTTAAAGTGAATTCCTTTATTACATAAAGAAATTCCAGAAACTAAAATATTGGGTAAAACACACAAAGAAGATAAATAATAAATGATGCATTACATTACTATGCATATTCATTTTGCTTCTTTAAATATTGTCCTTACCGGGCAATAATGGTTTTTTGTAGACATAGAAGCTCAAGGTCCAGTGCAAGCATCCGACTTCGCTACCTTGCAATCACAAGGCAAGTTCATCACTTGCTCATGTCCTTTGAAGAGTCTTTATCAAAGAATTTACAAACTGTGTGTTACCATCTATGTTTCAAAGAAAGAAAATATTATTGTCTCAAAAAAAATTGTTGATATCATCCTAAGTGATGATATGGATGAGGTGAGAAATGGAACATAGGTTTCCATTTGCAATGAGACTAAACACCTAGGACTTAACAACCCATGACATCAGTGATTCTAGCACTGTATATCACACGTTAACCATGGGATTTGGAATGGGACAAAAAAGTCAGCTATATCTTCTTCCTCTCGCATGTATCCGGATGTGCAGGTTGTGGCTATTATCCTTGTAGCGTGCATTAATTGGTAATTCATAGAGGATATGCAGCATATGAGTGGGAACCCTCAACGTCCAACGATAGTTCTGGCATCTGACGGTCTATACAAACCATTGTCGTAATTCAATGAGTGGGCATGGTGTATACCAAGGATACATGCGGGGTCGCGAAGGGAACAGTGATTGGCTTGGATCACCTACTAGGCCCCACATCATGGAATTGTGGACGGGAAAGTACGCCCGGTTGTGAAACAAGGAGTTGATCACTCATGGGTAAAGTGACGCACCTCTGTAGAGTGTAAGAACTATAACTTGTTACTCCCTGTTACTGGAAGGAGCTACGAACATGGCAGGAAAGGAACTCCATGAAAGTTCTGGTCAACCTATGAAGGCTGATGGGCATAGTTTTTGATAATAAAATCAATCTTTGAAGAAAGATTTACGAAAATTGCATAGTACCAAGGACTGATAGTCTGAGGTGGTAGATAGAGCATCAAAATTCCACCTTGCATATAATGAACTTGCTGGGTGACGTTGTTACTCACCCTTTCCTTTGATCCCCTGCTTAGACTCTGAGTAGCC
The DNA here is from genome assembly GCA_916181665.1 of Avena sativa. Classification (NCBI taxonomy): domain Eukaryota; kingdom Viridiplantae; phylum Streptophyta; class Magnoliopsida; order Poales; family Poaceae; genus Avena; species Avena sativa. Next base: position 140,145,318 of record OV702285.1, on the reverse strand, counting down.
AGAAGATATCCCGTTATACGCAGCTGAAGGCCAAGAGGATGTATACTATGAGGAGCCAGATCTGTCTAGAGGTGTGGAATGGGTCGACTACGAGATCAGATATGGATTGGATGGCAACGAGTCCAATTAGTTGCCTTAGTTATTAATAGTTGATTGAGCCAAGCAACATGAACCTTATATAATAAGTTGTTGAGCTCAATTCAATGTTTAAGTTGAAACTTTAAAACTTCCACTAAAACAATTTTAAGTTGGTTTGTAAGTTGAATCTTTTGAAGTCTTGAACTTCTGTTATTGTAGTAATAATAAGTGTGTATGTTGTAATATGGACCCGCAATGTTTTTGTTGTACCACTCTGAGCGATGTGATATTTACAAAACGGTGTTCTGTGGATGTCATATCAACGACTATAGTGTACTACATATGCAGTGGTATGCTGGGTCAATGCAAGCCCACTAGTACAAACGTGTTACTTAGAGACGTCAATTTCCTATAGACCTTAGCCGGTTTCTCATTCCGGCTCAAGCCCATAGCTTCAAGAGCATACCACCTGAGCCGGTTTTTCTTTGCGGCTCTAAGATACGCGATTTTAGACGGTGCAAAAAGGAAAACGCCTCGATCTAACATGTACGAGCCGGGGACGGCCAATATTTCTGACCGCTTACAAGAACTCTTTAACCTCATACGGCCTAAACTAGGGACCATATCCAATAGTCAGGCGGCCTGAGTTGGATTCTAACAAAGACCGTCTTCAGAAATAATGTGCCTCGAAGCGGCTTTTAAACTGACCGTCTCTAGTGTGTGTAAACCATTTTAAATAGTAGCATGCTAATTCGAACTCGATCATAGCTGACATGACACATAATCATTATTCAGCATCCATATAGAGAGATTAACTCAAGAACTTATAGCATCTTGATCGCGTAACATTATCCAGATAGTTGGGGAAATCCATACAAATTTAGCCATTACACGTTATGGTAGTACATACAAAGTACAATCCACAAATCAATCAGATAGCATAATTAGTACTCTCTAACAAACCAGCATTGCATTTATAATGGGTTGCCCAGTGGAAGTTGTTGAACTAGAATATGTACCCCTCTATTATCTTTTTCATCAAAGCAAAAAAGGACAATGCTATCATGCTTTAGGTTGAAGCTTCTCACAACCTTCTCTCATCTAGTCATCAATATTGCATCTGACCCAGCTCCCATCATCATCCTAACCATCTTTGCCTTTTTGCTCTTCATTTGCCAAATATGGACATCAATAGGTTCATCAAGGCAATTCTTTAGGTATTTTCTTGTGAACTCAGCTCCAAATGTCTAGAAAAATATAAAGAATTGAAAAATTAGCATGCTTGTGATTACTAGAAGTATTTAAATATCACAGGATATCTTGTTGATAACATGATTAAGAATATATCATCTTACCAGCGTGTACATGCAGTATTTGATTTTTTTGGTGGAAATTAGGGTTCACACCAGTCTAAGAGGAAGTCTACATGAACTTATTTTAGATACATGTCGTTTCCAAAAGGCTTTGTTTATCAAAATCAGTGTCCCCCTTGTGTTGAGGCCCTGATGCAACAACACATAAAAATTTCAATGCGGTGGAATACTAATGTCTACCTTCTAAACACATACAAAACAGATGACTGCAATTTTGATATTCTATTGATAACTCTAAACTCAATCCTCTTAGTGGGATCTTCATCTGATGACTGGAATTCAAAACCACCAAAGTTAATGTGAAAACTATCGTTGCTAGAGAGCATTATTGTATCGTCACTACAGGTTCCCATCTGTTAAATATATACAGATAGAGAACATCTTAATACAATCAAGATGCAAACATGGTAGCACAAAGGAGGAGATATAACCATCTAGCTACTACATGGACCCGTAGTCCAAGGTGGAACTACTCACACTTCATACCGGAGGCTGGAATGATGATAAAGAAGGCCACCGAGATGATCTCCCCTCTGGCAGTATGCCGGGAAGAGCTTCAGATCCCCCCGATCTAGGGACGATGGTGGCGGCGGCTATGGACTATTTCATGGAAGATTGATCGGGTACTTAGGGTTTTGGTATCAGGGGGTCTTTATAGGCGAAGAGGCGAGGCAGGGGCACCCAGGGTGGCCGCACCCCCCAGGCGCAGGCTAGGGTTAGCCGCACGGCCAAGAGATGTGGCCCCCTGGTGGCTCCCCTCTGTCTCGTATTCTGGCTCCATGTTCCCCACGGTAAAATATTGACTTTGGCTTTTATCCTGTCCAATTCCGAGAATAATGATTTTCTGCCTTTTTTGGAACCAAAAACAGAAGAAAACAGGCAACTGGCAATGTGGCATCTTGTTAATAGGTTAGTCCAAAAAAAACTTATAAAAATACCTCAAAGTGTAGACAAAGTAAAGAAAGTAGATACTAAACAAGCATGGAACATAAAAAATTATAGATACGTTTTCAACGTATCCGGCGCCGTCGGGTCTTTGCAGCTCGTTAACCCTAAACCTTAAATTCGAGAAGAAAAATGGAAAATTCCATGGAAAATTCCTAAATCGAAGCTGCTGATTTAGGTATTTGGGGGTTTGGTTTTGACGGATATCTACCTGGATGACGAAGGGGTCCTCGGAGGCAAGGGGAGCGTTCACACCACAGGGGACCGGAGACGGCGGTAGTGGAGAGGTAGGGGACCGGAGGCGGCGATGTGGAGGGTGGAGGCGGTAGACTGTGGTCTGGGCAGGCGGTGAAGAACAAAAGTGACATGGATCTAAAATATTTGTCCAAATATTTTCAGATATTTGCCGCCAAGTACTAGCCTGAGTAAGGAATAGAAATATAATTTGAAAAGAGCTAAGATGACTAGTACTTCCCTAGCTAAGACGACTAGTACTTCCCTAGCTAAGTACTAGTCTCCGACTATTTCATATTTTGCCGCCAAGTACTTCCCTAGATAAGATGACTAGTAATTTGAAAGGAGCTAATATAACATATATTTGGAACTCTGGCATTTGATTATCCTAAAATTTGAGAATTATTCATAATTTAAAGGCAAAGAAAGGTGTGTATACATGCTTTCTAGAGTGAAATTGGGTCCCCTAAGACTAAACGAGGTTCATAAATTGAAGAAAATAATTGACGTAGCATAAACCTTGGATATTTACCCTGAAATGCCTGAAGACTAGTGTTCATGTGCTTGTTGTAGAGCAATAAGGTGCAAGTGTTTTGAATTTTACTAATTCAAATGTTTAATCATGAAGTAAGATCATTTGGTTACTTATTATGATTTTTTCACCAATATAACTTTTTTCATGTATTCTTTGAAGGAAATCTCATTGAGTGGATATTCAGACATCCAGATATATTCAGAACTCTGGATTTTGTTAATCCTAAATTTTGAGAATAATTCATAATTTAAAGGCAAATGAAGGTGTTTACACATGCTTGCTAGAGTAAATTGATTGATAAGAGTAAATGAGATTCATACATCAAAGAAAATATATGGCGTAGTACATATATATACATCGAAGAGTGAAATTGAGTCCTAAGAGCAAATGGGTTTCATACATCAAAGAATATATATGGCGTAGTACATATATATATCGAAGAGTGAAATTGACTCCTAAGAGTAAATAAGGTTCATACATGTTGTAGAGCAATAAGGTGCAACTGTTTTGAATTTGACTAATTCAAATGTTTAATGCCGATGTGAGATCATTTAGTTACTTCAATACGAATTTTCCACCAATTTAAAATCTTTTTGATGTATTCCTTGACAATTGTAATATAATCAAGCACTAGAAATATTTGGCAGTGTGCATGAGCATGATCATTAATATAACCGAACACTAGAAATTTTAAGGAACTTCATATAAAGGAGTAGATTAATATATATATATAGACGAGGTACTTATAATTAATAGTTCAACAACCACTAGAGACACCGCAGATATAGATATTGTATTACATGCAATAAAGTAATAATTAACTTAAACAAATATAAGCAGGGGCAGCAGCAGGGGAGACACTGAGACACTTTAGCAGGGGTAACAGCAGGAGCATGCATCAGCCTACTCGAGGGGAAACATGCTAGTCCTGACATACTCCGGAGGAATTTGTCGTAGGCAGCGTGTCGCGCCAAGTTCTTTGGCTGGTGCTTTTGGCCTTGGCTTTTGCCAACGTCCACCGCGTGCTGGATCATGTTGTCGATGTCTGTGTCGATGACTCTGCCATAGAATGGGAAAAACCGTTTCCCCTACGATGGAAATAAATTTTCCCACACCGTAACCTCCTCAGCACGTAGCGACTCTTGTTGTCCTTGGAGTACTTGCTAGAGTCTACGTCATCAGAATCCTCTTGTTGATTTTTAAGAACATAACTTACTCATACATATGATTGAATTATATTACAACTCTAGAATTAACAACATATGTAAGACAATATTAAATTGATATCAAAGAGAATGCATCTCAGTAATAGTTTGATTAGTTCATATATAATTTCATGTATCCACAAAAAAAAATTAATTGAATCAGACTTATATATAGAACAAATTTTGTGGTCTCATAAGTTTCTTCAGGGATGGCGTAAGCAAACCAAGTACCAATTGTACAACATATTGTCCTTGTACATTGCCTGGGTTAGCTAACTCATCTCTAAAAAAATCTGACACCAATGTGTCTCCATCTCTTTTAGAGAAATTTGAATCATTGACCATAATAAGAAATTAAAATGTAATCATAAAGAACAATATTCATGGATATACATATTCAGGTACAAAAACAATCCTAAATATTGTATTTATAAATAACAAAAACCAAACACTAACTCAAGAATTGACAACATATGTAAGACAATATTAAATTGACATCAAAGAGAATGCATCTCAGCAATAGTTTGATCAGTTTATATATCATTTCATGTATCCAAACAAAATGATAATTAACTGGATCCGAGTTATATGTAAAACAAAGTCTGCGACCTCATAAGTTTCTTCAGGGATGGTGTAAGCGAACCAAGTACCAATTGCACAACCTATTGTTCATGTAAATTGCCCCAGGTCTGCCTCTCTTTTGGGGAAAATTTAAATTATTGGCCACAATAAGAAATTGAAATGTAATCCTATAAAATAATATTCAAGGATATACATATCCAGGTACTAAAACAATCATAGATATTATAATTATAAATAACAAAAAACCAAACAATATTTAGGTACATATAGAAACAACTTATGATAAAAACCATGCATAGACATATGCATCATACGAATCATTCAAAGATCCTATAGCAGAAACAATTTAAAGATCATATAGTTCCATATGAGAATAAATCAGAGGCCTCATAATTTTTTTCAGAGATGGAGTTTGCGAACCAAAGTACCAACAACAATATTGCTGTCTCAGGTTCACTAACCCATCCCTAAAAAAATGACACAAAAAATTGTGTCACCACTACACTCTTTTGGGGCAAATTTAAATCATCGATCTCACTGAGAAACTGAAATGTAATTCTTATATACACTATGAATGGATGCAATAACAATTCAAATATCATATTTCATATGAATGTATAATAAATCTGGGGGCCTAATAAGTTTTTTAGAGACAGAGTAAGTGAACCAAAATACCAACAACACAACCTATATTTTTATGTACATTGCCTCAGGTTCACTTAACCGTTCCTAGAACCGACATCAATAAATGTGTTTCACCCCTACAATCTTTTGGCGGAAATTTTAATTATCGACCTTAATGAGAAATTGAAATGTAATTCCTATACACTATAATGAATGCAATAACAATGTTGATCACAATTTATTATGTGTACGTAGTAGCAGAAATAGTTCAAAGATTATAGTTCACATATGTAAAATAAATCTGGGCCGCAAAAGTTTTTTAGAGATGGAATAAGCGAACGAAAGTACCAACTTCACAACTTATTTTGTTGTACATTGCCTCAGATTCACTAATCATCCCTAGAAAAATCCGACACTATCATATGTGTCTACCATTGCACTCTTTTGGGGCAAAATTGACTCATTGGCCTCCGTAAGGAATAGAAATGTAATGTTATATGCATGTTCTGTGTTGAAATCAACACTCATCTAGCAATCTCTAAAACCCCTAAAATCAAATGTTACAGATCGATTAAATTTATAGCACAAGGTGAACCTTATGAACATAAGCCAAGAAAATATAAATTTACTAGATGGCAGATGAACATATCTAATGAAATCTCCAAAACAATCGACCATTCAAACCATATATATTCCCTATATCAAGAGCAAAAGAATCTATAGACGATTGCGAAAATCCTATGTATAAACAGTAAAATCTGCGACTGAGACTAGAGAAGCTAGCAAAGTAGTACTCCAGACGCCTCATCGGAGACCTCCTCCTCGAACTCGACATTCTCCGTGATTGCGTCGAGGATTTATTCATGGAGAATGAGGTCGTTGATGTAGAGCACCGGGTTGCATCCGCCTACCGCATGCCCCTATTCCAGATTTGCCGCTGGCACCATGATGTTGCCGGCCACCTGCTGCTCGACGGCGACGGTGCCCGAAGCCTCAACAGCGCGGTGATGATCGGCGTGCGTGCCTAGAGTAGTCGCCTCCGCCTGCTCGGCTACGACCAAGCCATTTGCTACTGCACCTCCAACTGACTTTACCTTCGGCTTGTCTCCACACATATACTCCATGACGCAGCTAGGGAGGGCGGTGGTGCTAGCGAAGGAGTTTCTGCACGCGCGGAAGATGCAGATTAGGGTTTTGTGACTAGACAGATTGGTGGAAATGACACGAACTCGTGGAACAAGAAGACCGAGCGGATTTATATACGCGGGACCGTTGGTAGTCCTAGAGTGGACACGTGGGTGTGGACTTGTGTGGGTGGGGGCTAGTGCATGATCTCCACTTTCTAATTGTATTAAAAATACGAGCATGCTATCTCGAGAACATGCATGATGCCAGTTTTCGAGATGAGCTGCATAATGGTCCACCTTAGTAGACCCCTAGAGGAGATTAATATTTCTGACCGGCTGCGGTTGAGTGATCTAGGGATACGGCCAGTAATTTCCATCATCCCAGTTCCATTTAGAGACATTTTGTTTTAAAGAGCGGCTGAGGGAGAAGTCGTACTAGAGACGGTGCAGATTATGATCGCCTAAGGGTGATGAACGTAGCCGGTGATTTGTATTTTTAGGGTAAACTGGCTCTATTCACAGTCTCTAAGTAACGAGTTTGTACTAGTGACTATTTTTGGTCATATAACCCCCTCACGCAATTGTGTGAGATTTATCCTACCAAATTAACATATAAAGACCATGAACTGCATCTAGCGGCCTAATTAGACCTGACGCTAGCCACCAAACGTGTAAAAATTGACTATTCTATTAGAAAGTTCATCTTATATTAGTAGGAAAAACTTATTAGTGATGTTTGAAAAATGAGATTGGTGGCGTTCATGTGGCACGCCACCAATTCGCGCCACTAGTACAAGTTATTAGAGTGCATGGGCAGAACGGCACTAGTAACCCGAACAATGGTGGCGTTGCGGCCGAAGGCCACCGATAACCTGAACAGTGATGGTGTTACGGGAGTTCTGAACGCCATCAAAAAATTTTAAAAAAGTTAAATGTTGCTCTATTTTTGAATTTAATAGCAATTTTGTATCAGGAGCTGCATATTCACACACATTAACAGTAAACTAGAGATAACATTACCAAGAGTTATATATTACTAAATTTAGGTTCATCAAGAGTTGCATATTTGACTAGATAGCACCATCTAGAGGGCGAGATCTCTAAATTCAATTGACTAGTACTAATATCATAATAGCTAGGATGGGCGAGATTATCATAGTGCATTTTGGTCCTTCCACGAGTATTTTCCCAAATACTCATCCATAATGCCCCACCAAGGTGAAATCCACACTCTTGTGCAAGTTATACCCAAGCAAGGCAACCGAAAAAACTTCTGCCCGCTTCTTTTGTAATACAAACACTATAGACTTGGCCGCTTATTATGATTATTATGGCAGCCGTTCCTACGAAGTTCTCATCTTCGTCGATGGTGTTCTTATCCAAAATTTCATGGCTTGCAAAATATAGGATATACTATGATTTTTTTAGAAACAATAGTTAGATAATAAAACTTAATAGTAATGAACAACTTAGCAACATGTTGGATTAAAATATACCGTCATATCTAAAAAGTTATCAGAAAAAACATATAAAAAGGTCTGCGTCTCCTCCTTAGTAGTGTAAATTAAAGCCAGGCACCCGAACCACTTGATGGCACACGTGACGCCTCCTGTCACCACACTTAACACACATGATCCATTTGCAACATATATTTGAAGCAATTCTAAAATTTAGAATAACATTTTAATAACAATAATCAACCACGGGAACAACGGTGGCTAGACAACCATGTATGGCTAACATTTTAAAATACAAACAAAATGCATCAAAATCTGCCTAAAATAATCTAGCTATTTTATCATCTAAGTATACTAACAACTATATCTAAATCCACCTAAAATACTAACAAATTTATCTAAATCAACCTAAAATACTAACAGATCTACTCAAATCCACCTAAAAGGCTAATAAATTCACCTAAATTACACAATTTCTTAAAAAAAGCAAAAGGGGAGGCGGGTGGCTCACCGACCTCGGAGAAGGGGCGGCGGCTCGATGTGGGTCCGGAGGCTGGCAGAGACGGCTCGTGGATGGGGCGATGGCGTCGCGGGTGGTGGATCTACGATGAGCAGGTGGGCGTGAGTGGCGGCCGACAGTTCAGATGGAGGGGCGGGCATGCGGGAGGTGCGAGCGGCGACCGGCGGTGCGAACGGAGGGGCGGGCGAGCGATGCAAGCGGTGGATACGAGTGTGAGTGAGAGAGAGGGGGGGAAGAAGCGGACATGGCTTGGGGAAAATAAGTTATTTTTAAGCGATGGCCTTTTGTTTTCTTCAACGCCATCAATACGATAATAGTGATGGCGTTTAATTACCTATAATGCCACCACTAACTTTGTTCCGGATGGATATGTTGGATCCGACTTAGTGACGGCGTGTATAATTGCTGGAACACCATTTGTACGTTTTAGTAATGGTGTTCATCTATTTTTAGATGCCATCGCTATTGTTTGTTGTAGACGTGGCGTGTATATTTTGAAGAGGCGCCACTAATAAAATGGCCGCTATAAGTATTTTTTTCTGCTAGTGTAGAATTGACAGTACGAACAACCAACAACCGTATGTACCCCACAATTTTAAGGAAGAGAAAAAAAATTCATCCCAAACACAAGGTTCCACGATTCAGCCTCGTGTTTTCCATAGGTGTAGAATTAATTGTACTCCCTCAGTTTAGAAATAACTGATTTAGATTTGTTTAGATTAAATTTGTCTATATACTAAAATGCGTTTAGATATATTTAAATTTAGATAAACTAAAGTCGGTTATTTTTTAGGGAAGATGTAGAAATAATATTGTACATGACCATTTTGCTCCATGTCCTACATCGGATGTTGAAGGTAAACTACTTGAATTTGATTATTTTCGGCTGAATTTTCCAATAAATGATCAAAATTGTCGTTTCACGCACCAAACTCGCACGAGACAGAGCACTCAACGGTGATGAGTACGCTCGGTAGCGAAAGGACACCTGTCACCACAAATGGCTTCCGTACGCAACCGGAAGTAGACCTCACCGTGGCTAATTCGCTACTACTGCCGCTTTGGGGATCTTCGGTGCGGCCAAGCAAAGCTACCCCACCATCGCTTCCTCCTCCTCCCCCTCTTCGCAAAATCTCCGCACGTGCTCGGACTCAAGCACGAGTCATCCGGCGGGCGGCGACTGGCAGGAACCCGTCTCCGGGTGGATCCCGCCGTTGTTTCCAGGAGCTGCGGTTTCCCGGAGCCGGATCGGGGCTTCCCGTCACTGGTTGACCCGGGATTGGGGGCAATCTCCGAGAGCCGCCGTGGAGTCGCCGGAAGCTTGTTCGGCGGTGTTCTGGGCGGCTGGGCCGTGTCGCGTTCCGCGTTGATGCGCGGTGTCTCCGGCGCCGCTGCTGCGACGTACGGCGGGACTGCTGCTTCACAACGCGGGGTCGGCCCCGGATTGCCCTTCCACTTGCTGTGGCTGTGGTTGGGGATCGGTGGCGGGGAGTGAGCTGATGATGGAAGTGGGCTGTAGTTTACTATTCTTGCCACCACTTGGATTTCGCTCCAGCTAGAGAGTAGAGCAGTCTGGTCTTTGCTTGCCGATCAGGAATCAGAGTGGTCTGATCGTACTCGCCAGAGCACGTCCTTGGTGGTTTTGTTGGGAGCTGTTGAATCGCTGCAAACAGAAGCGTAATCAGGAGTTTGTTTGTCTGAGGACTTAGAATCGTGCTAATCTGGCTCCACGGAGTTGCTGGAGCTGGATATGGTGCATGACGAAGAAGCTGCACACCTGTTTGGAGAGCTTTGTGTGACACGATGTCTCGGTGCTTCCCATTTCCGCCTCCGGGGTACGAGCTGAGGCTCAGGAGTGAACATAAGGATCTGCTAAAGAAGGTTCCTTATTTTTCCTTTAATATCACTTTCCAAAGTAGACTGCACTTTATACTTCACAAAACTAGGTGGTGTTACATTACTAGGCAGTGTGACAGGATGAGCGTGCCTGAGATGAGAAGGGACTTGTCTGGCTGTCTGTGGGTTAAAATACACTGAATCTTCATCAACAGTTGCAGGGGCATGTTAATTCTTGTCAGTTAGGTTTTCTTTTTTCGGTGGAAATTGTTTGCCATTTTGTGAGCCTTGTTTTGGGAATATTACCTGAATCCAGCAGAAGTTACAGCAACAATATTTAGATTATTTTCTTGTTCTTTGCTCGCAAGAAATTTGTCCATAAGTTGGTATGTGGGGAAGCAACTTATTTATCATGAACCAAACAATTATATAGAGGGGAAACAATATTTGCTTATTTTAAAGATTGGAAAGGCCTAGTGGCCTGCATATTTCATTACCAGCAGGCATGTTCCTTTTAATGTCACAAAACATACAATGAAAATACTGCTCCTACATTCCCCTTGTGTATTCTAGGTTGGGATAGATGGTTGTTTTGGAAAGAAACACTATTTCCTGCCTTAGAGGGACAAAGTGTTCTCACGATAGTTTATATGCTTTATTTGTGCTGATCAATTAAAAATGGTCATTAATGTAGTCATAAAATTTTATACCCTGATCTTCAAAAAACCTACTCCCTCCGTTTCAAAATATAAGATGTTTTAGCTTTGTGAAGCAAATGTATCTAGACATCTTTTACTATGTAGATTCACTCGAGGGAGTACATGTTCAAGTTTCATGTTGCCTTTGCTGAAATTGCCTTTTTAATCTCTATTGATATGAATACCGCTACTGGCAATATCTGTATATCCCTTTTATGATCTTATAATGCTCTGTACTAACTATTACTGCAATATTGCTAGTGTAGTTGATGGTCACGTGTTATTCTTATTTCTTATTACTGCGCCTTGCTACTATAGTTGAACTTACCTAGAGTACATGGTATAAAGTGTTCTTTTTCTCTGAGATGTTCTACTTGCTTGTGCTCCGCCTCTAGAATTCTTCGTCCGCACTCGGAAACTGAAATCCTGAATAGATTAATTTAAGATACCCTCAACCGTCAAGCCTGGTGTAACATATATGACCTGATTATCTTTGTTTCTAGGAAACGTATCCTTATTATCTGTGCCTGTAATATGATTGTGTTTGTTCAAAGACCGCAATGAGGTCCTATAAGATTTTCTTCAACCTGTGTCACCATTTCTCTATTTATTGTTATTAACAGTTAACCTATGACACTATTTTTCAGGAAAAGCACAAGGCGAAGAAGCACAAGAAGGAAGCGGCGGATGGGGGGGAAAGAGAAAGAAAAGAAAAGGATCGAATTCATAGGAAAGATAAGCACAAGAAGAAGCACAAAAGGGAGAAGTACAAAGATAGGAGAAAAAATAAAGAAGGTGATAAAGACAAAGGCCAAGAAGGTCATGCAAACAACACCGGCATTAGTACTGGCAAGTTGCTTCCTCAAAGCGTTGAGTCCTTTGCTGTTGTAGGTTCTGAAGAGAAGGAAAGAACTTCTGTCGGTAGAGTGAATGAGAAATCTGGACAAATTGGTCAGCACAACCATGCCAGTGAAAAGTGGAAGGATAAAACTAGGGTGCTGAATGGTAAGAACCCTCAAGGTGGGCCATCTGAAAAACATTACACCAGAATACACGGTAGTAATAGAGCAGGCATTCAACAGGAGAGTGCAGCCGCTCAACAGAAGCGCGGAATTGCACCAAGCACAAATGCTGCACGGAGAACTGAACAAGTGGACCAACAGTCAGATTGTTCTTCTCATTCTGTGTATGGAAAAAGTGACAGCATAAGCACCAAAAGGATGACAGAGAAGAAAAATGGGAGCACTAACAATTTTCATTCCAAGGTGGATAAGCAGTTAGTAGGAGGCAAAACTGGAGCAGTTCAAGGGAATGCAAAGATTAAACAAGTAAAATCTAATCATCAGAAGGGTGTAATACATGGAGATAGAGGTCACGATGTAAATAGCAAGGCTTTTAAAGACAGAGACAAAGCTCACAATGTAAAGAAAAGAAAGGCTAAAGACGGAAATGAAAGCAAAATCAAGGAGAAAAGAAGTGCTGGACATGAGCAGAAGCGCGAAGAGCTTGATGGACATGGAACAAGGAAGAACCATATTCATGAAATGGACTCGTCTCATCTTAATGGGAACAAGTTCTCTTATGATGCTGTGAAGAAAAGGAAAGACTTGAGTGCTAAAAGTTCTCTACATGGTGAGTTTCTTTATCCGTTAAAGTAGGCCAAATTTTATGTTTGTTTATTCCCTGGAAACATAAGCTTGCATTTAGGTAGTCTTCTAGATGTGGTTTTGATATTATTGTAGTCTCACTTGCATATTGTTTGCAGAGCATAGTATGCGGAGGACTAAGATGCCAAGGATGTCTCCTGCTAATCATCTTCGCGTGAATGAGGAAACATTGAAGAATTCTCAGGGAACTGCACCTTCTTCCACATTACCAGTTGGTGCAACTCCTTGCGAGGCAGACATGCTTCTAGATAACAATGAATGCTACAATAATGGCAACACTGGCCCTCACTATCTGGAGGAACACAAATCTGCAGTTTCTTCATCCAGCTATGACAGCAGAGAAGTCTCTCTGACACCACCTCACCCTGATACCAAGTATCTGAGCCAAGTGTACTCCATACCAGCAGTTGGTGACTGCTCAGAATTCATTGATCAGGACTGGCTGTTTTCTGGGGACCATGTTCACCAGAAATCAACGATACTCGAGGCGGCAAAACCACTCCAAGTTTGGGCTAAAGCGAAGCCGATCGATACTGCTGATGTAGTTGCCATGCCTTATGTGGTCCCGTTATAATGTCAACTCCTTTATAGGCATGGGCGAATGACTTCTGGAGTTTGGGCTATGACCTGAAAGCGGAGAAGATGGGTGCGATTGTTCGGGCTTGCCATCGATTGAGCTGTACAGAGTGTAGCAGGTTGTTCAGCCCACTCTAGCATTGGTCTTGTTCGACCACTTACCATTTGTGGAATGAAAACTGGTAATCACCTGTGCCATATCAATGCAGTTAGTGCCACTGGCTGATAGTTTTGTTATGTCAGGCTGTGCTGCTTGCATATCACACGATACGTCGGTCACACTTGTTCTGTATTCTGTGAATGGTTTTCAGGAAGAATGTGTATATGAGGAGTAACAGTTTTTCTCTGACTCCCTAGCTTGTGCTTGTTCTGTTTACTTGCAAAATGTGCACGGGTAATTCCTTTGTATCAGTTGTCATTGCTCCGGATTACCGATACCCGTCTTAAACGGGAAGGGTTTGGTAAAGAAAAAACACTCATTGGGCGGCTTATTGGTAAAACCCTAAACCCGCCGGGTCTAGCAGGGGCGGTTATGGGGCGTCAAACCCATACCTGCAGACCCGTCTAGACTCCATGGCCCCACCTAACCCTACAAGCGTCCATGTTCCGAGTGGCATCTGCCAGGTTCGGGGCTGGGTACGCCCATACCCGCCCCATATAATCTGGCGGGTCTAACTTTTTACAAACCCCGGGGGCGTCAAACCCATACCTGTAGACCCGTCTAGACTCCATGGCCCCACCTAACCCTACAAGCGTCCATGTTCCGAGTGGCATCTGCCAGGTTCGGGGCTGGGTACGCCCATACCCGCCCCATATAATCTGGCGGGTCTAACTTTTTACAAACCCCGTGATCTGGCCGGGTTTGGGCCCCGACGGGTACGCGGCAGTGTAGGGGTTCGTAGCATGGAAAACAAAAAGTTTCTACCGCATGCACACAAACAAGCCAAGATCTATCTACTAGATTGTAGCAACGAGTCGATAGAGAAACTCACCCTCGAAGATTCCAAAGCGGTTAACGAGAGCAGATTCTCGTGGGTGATGTAGTCGTACTCTTGCCGATCTCAAGATCGCGCAGACGATCCTTCCGGCGCTGCGTTCCGGCAGCGCTTCCGCAGTCGGTCACACGTTCGGTACTCGATGAAGACTTCATCTCCCTTGTTCCAGCAGGCAGCGGAGGTTTTAGCACTCTCCTCGCGATTCCGGCAGCACGACGACGTGGTACCGGAAGTAGAGGGGAGATCTCGCAGGGATTCGCCTTAAGCCGGAGCGAGTATGGTGGACTATGAGAGAGGCCTTGGCGATCTAGGGTTTAGAGGCACCAAGGGGTTTAGAGCAACCAGCAGCTAGGGATTAGCTAGACGGCGGTTTAGAGGAGCTCTAGGGCAGCCGCATCTAGAAGGGGGCGGCGGCTGGCCTAGGGTTTAGAGGGGCGCCGGCTAAGGGACAAGGTGTAGGGAGAGGGGCGCCCCTCCCTTTCGTCTATAGGTGGGAGGGGCGGCTAGGGCTAGCCGAGTCCTCCCCCAACTCCCTTGCTGGCCGGCGGTTTGGAGGAGAGAAGGGAAACCTTCTCTTCCCAGGTTTCCTTCTCTCCCTCCACCTCACAAAATAGCCGTTTGACTTTTCAAATTGGCGTTTGACTATTTAAACTAGGATTTGATTAAACCCTTTATTTTGTTCAGCGATGACACCTAGTACCTGATGCAATCATTCCAACTTGTTATGACACATTCATGTACCCTTCCCCTCCGGAGTGCCGGACATTCCGGAACCTTCTAGAACATTCCCGATGAAAACACCGGAACCATTCTTCAACCCCGAAACAGGACTTTCCTTATATGAATCTTATTCTCCGGACCATTCCGGATCTCCTCGTGATATCCCGGATCCCATCCGAGACTCCGAACAACATTCGGTCTCTTACTCATCATTCCATAACTACTCAACAACATCGAATCCTTAAGTGTGTCTCCCTACGGTTCGTGAATTATGCGGACATGACCGAGACACTTCTCCGATCAATAACCAATAGAGGAATCTGGAAATTCATATGGCTCCCACATATTTCTACGATTACTTTGCGATCGAATGAACCACTTACATACGATACCAATTTCCCTTTGTCTCACGATATTTTACTTATCCGAGGTTTTGATCGTCGGTATCTCTGCATACCTAGTTCAACCTCGTTACTGATAAGTACTCTTTTCTCATTCCCGTGGTATGTGATCCCTTGTGAGCCAATCACATGCTTGCAAGCTAATTGGATGACATTCCACGAGAGGGCCCAGAGTATATCTATCCGTCATATGGATGGACAAATCCCACTCTTGATCCATGAGCCTCAACCCATACTTTCCGAACACTCAATGCCACCTTTATAGCCACCCAGTTACGGTGTGGTGTTTGATGTCATCAAAGCATCCTTCCGGAGATGGTGATTAACATGATCTCATGGTCGAAGGAATTAGGTTACTATGTATCAGAAAGCTTATAGCAAATGAACTATATTAAATGACTTGACCTTTATGCTATGCTTAACTATAGGAGTATGTCCATCACATCATTCTCCTAATAATATGACCCTGTTGTTAATAACATCTCTATGTTCATGATCAGGAAACCATGATCATATATTAACCAACAAGCTAGTTTAACAAGAGGCTTTACTAGGGACTCTTTTATGTTTACAAATCACACAAGTATTAATGTTTCCTGTTAATACAATTATAGCATGATATATAAACATTTATCATAAATATGAAGATATGATAATAACCACTTTTATTATTGCCTCTTGGGCATATCTCCAACAGGCAGCAGGCGAGGTGGTGGCGATGGCGCAGCAGGCGAGGTGGTGGCGACGGCGCAGCAGGCGAGGTGGCGGCGCGACGCAGTAGCTCTCGAGGCGGCGGCGCAGAGAGAGGTGGGTGGGTCTGCGGGTACGGGTATGGCCCCCCATACCCGTCCCATATAATTTGGCGGGTCTAACTTTTTACCAGACTCGTCCCATTTAAGGCAGGTATCCATCGGGTTTTCGGGTTTTGGGGCCCCAATGTTATCCCTACTCCAAGTACGCAGACAACACCGCACTCCCTCTGCATCGCCCCCTATCTCTGCCTCTCTCACCTCCAGCGCCACCGCCGCCCCTCTCTCTGCTACCTCCACTTGAGCACCATCGCGCCCTCTCTCTCCTACGCCAGCATCGGCCTACTATGCAGCCGAGGAAAAGCGACTCCAACGACGGCCCATCAGCAGACACCGCTGCCTCCTACAGAGTAGTTTCCCCTAATCTCGCCCTCCGCTCTACCTGGGATGCCACCGCCTGAACGACGTCGAGTTGGGGGGTTTGGGCCCGTGACAGGGAGCTGTTTGAGGATGGGAGCACCTCCGGTCAGAGCCAGCGCCATGGGAGATGCCCCCAAACTCTGATTTCACGCAATACCCGTCGGGTCCTCTACCCAGCCGGGTCACAGGTCCGGAGAGAATCAGACTCGATACCGGGTCACGGGGCGGGTCGCGGTGGCGGGGAAGAGGGGCGGGTGCAGGTATGGGGGCGAACCTGGCTCCGAAACCGGCGGGTGACATGCGTAGTCATTGCCATGGTTCTCCAAAAAAATTGGCATGGGATCGACAATGATGACCATACTCTTTGCTTCATGCTCTTTTCTAGTCCTGGCAGGAGATGCCTTGGGAATTCCTGGTTTGTGGAGAGCATCTCTTGTTCACAGGCGGCTCCGAACTAGGAGAGAATGGCGATGGGAGTTCTTGGTCCCTAAAGAGAAGGATCGGAAGAGGTACACTTTA
Source organism: Avena sativa (assembly GCA_916181665.1). Lineage (NCBI taxonomy): Eukaryota > Viridiplantae > Streptophyta > Magnoliopsida > Poales > Poaceae > Avena > Avena sativa. The sequence goes on along the minus strand of OV702285.1, from coordinate 140,128,057 downwards.
GCCAAATGGAAGTACAAGATGCAATGCTTACCCGGTAGTTACCACGGGGTCCATCCTGGTGTTCCTCGAGAAGGAAAACAATCAGGCCAGTGGAAGGACGCCTGAGTTCAAGCGTGTCGACTGCCGAACAGAAACCCCAGATGGTGTTTGGCTCCTGGGTTTGGTCTTCTTGGACGAAGGGGCTACAGGCTCGGCAATCGGGCCCCTTTCTGCTAAGATCCGGAAGGAGGAACCCCATGGGAGATAGGAGGAGAAGTGTTTCCCCTTGCAGGTTCGCATGTGGGAGCGTCATTCCTCTCCTCTCCGTGGGCACCTAAGTGGACGAAGGCGTCATCCGCTCACAGATCTACCTCTCCCACCCCCTCCGCCTGATCCACAGGCAGGAAAGGCTAGAAGATGTATGTTGAGGTGGTTACATGACTAATATGGACATGATGAGGACTTACCTCACAAGGAAACTTGCGGGGATGCGTCCGGGGTTCAATGCTATCCTGAAACTCCTTCTCCATCATGGTACTCATACTCTCCTGCATTTTAAAGGAGACAAGGTAGTATATCTGGATCTTCACAACCTTGTGGGGAGAGCCCGGTGTTTGATTCAGATTCTTCCTTCAACTTCTCCATCTTTTCTTGTCTCTTGATTTTCTTCTCCAATAAAGGCTAACCTTGATTTTCTTCGCTCTACCTTGAGTTGGATGGATGGGATGTGTATCAACTCCCTTTCCTCATATGCAATATCCAAAATAACCCTTGATCGTAATCCTAAAGGTTGGTGGGCTCTTGCACCGGTTTTAGCCGCATGAAAGTCTCCATAAAGTCATATCCTCACGGCCCACATGAGGAGGATATCCCACTAAATAGGGACAGAGAAAGTAAGTGACATACGAGACACTGGATCACACTGCCTTAACCCTTTTGTTGTTTGTCTTGAATCCCCACACTACCTCCTTGAACAAAATTCAAATCCGTAACTCATTCGCACCACTTTGGGTTGAATACTTTCCTTCTGCATGCCTTGCATCCTAATACAGATTTATGAACATTCGTAGAATACTCTCTCTATTCCATATTAAAAAACATTTTGGTAAATCAAATTGGTTTGTCAAAACATCTTATAATATGGAAAGGGCAATAGCTTTTACTCATGTTTAACTCTATCTTGGAGCTTAATAATGTTTTTACTAAGCTTACGGAGCTTAATATGTAAGGGTCATATAAGAACATATACGTGGAAGGAGCCTGTTGGTCCCTGTGTGGCTCACTTTTAATTGCTTGGGCCTTCGAACTAGTAGCCTTGAAGTTTACATAGCTCTATTTTTTTTATCAACCACGTAGCTTCCTTTCTACTCCCTCCATTTTAAAATATAAGATGTTTTAGGTTTGTAAAGAAGATGAATCTAAACTTATTTTAGTACGTAGATTTATCCCAAAGTTGAGTGAACCTATATACTAAAACAAGTCTAGATTCATTTTCTTCATAAACCTAAAACATCTTATATTTTAAAACGGAGAGAGTATTTGTGAGAAGTTTCTTGCATAATCTAGCCCATGGCATCGTCCTCACCTAGTCAGTGCAAGCAAGCTCGGCCGAGCTGGATAGCACCGCAGCGGGACGCACTATGAATGTTGATGCGGTCAAGGCGAGAACATGTCCTAGCAAATCAGTTACGGTGGTCTGTCACATCGAGATGGGGATGATACTAGGGCCTCGATTGTCTCACTAGGACGTGTTTGGTCGTCTGCATCGATCCCGGATAGGTTTTATAAAGCAGAAAATGGATCGATTGGTTGCACGTATTGGTCACTAGACCGCGCCAGCGGAAACTTTAAAGCAGCTCGCAGCCAAGCCTAATGACTAGGGTCAATTCGGCCATTTTCAGCAAGCCACCTTCGTCGTGCATCTAGCAGATGCAAAAGCGGCACTCCCCCGCACGAGCGCGGCTGATGTCGCAGATGGCGGGAGCTTTTCGGGTGCAGCGAAAAGCTGGGGCGGGAGGTGAGCGAATCTCTCCCGCCAAAAGTCCCACCTATTTCTACAGCCCCTGCTCACCACTGAAACACCACCCCACCCCCACCCCTCCACCCGCTCACCGCTGAAACACCACCCGTCATCCCCCAAAATTGAGGTCAAGCTCCATTTCCCGCTCTGTCCTCGCCAGGTAAGTACTTCCCTCTTCTCCGGTGATCATTGTCGACAACGGCAGCATGAAGGGCACCTCCTCCTCCACCTCTACTAGTGAGTTGCGGTGGCCACATCCCTATGAAGGTAAGCATCTCCACTTCCACCTAGGGTTAGCTTAGATCTAAAGAGCTGCTAGTGTCGTGGTGGTGGCACGGCAGATGCCATGGGTAGGCTAAAGTATGGGGCCAATGGGTGCTAGTGGGATCTGGGAAGGGAAGATGCAACTGATTCTACACTCAAGTGGTTAAGGCTAAGATCTTTATTTCTCTTCTTTTGGGTTACAAGTGCTCCTTGAGCTGTATACAGGGAGACAAGATGAATCTCACCAGCCTAACGGTACTGAAAAGAGTCGATCCCACCCTCAGGGTCCAAGCCTCCCCTTATAAAGGGGTGCCTTGGGCGCCCTTAGGGCTGACGGGGCAAGCATATTCGAGGAATATGCTTGTCCCAGAATAGTAGTTCGGCGGCCTCCTTTCCCTGTCGCCCTTCCAACAACGGCAAGGCTTCAGAGAACCCCTCCTGCGTGCCTCGGGCTCCAGGACTGTCACCCTCATGACCCCCTTCTGCCCCTCTGACGTCCTGCATCTTTGTCTCTTGTGCTTGGCTCCGCTCTGATTCCTTCTAGCCTGCAGCTATAGTTTGACCTTGGGTTTCTCCTTCTCCTGCAAGCTTCGTATCACTCGGCCTTACCTTACCTTACGTAACTCGGCTTGTCCCTCACCTGCCTCAAGATCACTCTGGCTAACCCGGCCGACCCTCGCAGTAACTCGGCCGGGTAGCTGCTCGATACACATACACGGGCTTCTCGCCTCCGTACCTTGGCCGACACATTCATGATTCGGCCGACCTAGAGCGTAACTCGGAAACTAGACGGGGATTGTCCCTCTGTCTTTCCCCGTCTCTGACCTATCCGGGGTCAACCCCCCGACATTAGTCCCCGAAGCTGGTGCGGCCCCGTCGATAACTTCGGCCGGGTCGTTTCAGCTTCATTATATTCTTCAGCTTTGTTTCCGAGTTATATCCTCTTCTTACGAGATTTCCTCGTTCCTTCTCTCATACGCCATGTCCTACGTGTCACCCCCATCATCGTTCTTCTAGTTTTCTGGTCCCTCTACAGTACTCACTGACAGGCTACAGTTAACTTTGTACCTGCCGCGCCGCCGCTGCGATGCCTCGGGTGCCGTTTCCCCTGGGGATCGTAACTCTCTTCCTTCCTGTGTGGCCATTGGTGTGGCTCCACTTATCGTCGTGCGTTCGTGCCGCACCCACGATCTACACAGTCAACCACAACACCCACGATCCCACTACCTTGCTCGTGGCTCGATTATAAAGAGGGGGACGGCGTTTGGGGAACTCACTTTTCCCCTTCTCGCCCGTCTCCGTCTTCCTCCTTCCTTCCGCCGGTGCGTCCTCTCGCAGCTCCGTCGCCGCGCGCTTGCCAGAGCCTCCGTCGGTGAAGACTCCGCCGCGCCGTTCTGCCTGCCTCGCCTGCGCTCTGCGGCTTTGGCTCCGTCGCCGGTGAGTCCTCTCCGGTCGCATTGCCTGGCTTTTTCCCTAGATTCATCTGTTTCGATTCCGTGCTCGTGCGACGGTTCCTCTGGCTCTTCACCATTGTTCTCGTGCAAAATTCCGATGGGGCCTTGCATCTCTAAACTCTCCTCCGCCGCCAGTCTTTCCTCCGGTGATCTTTCCGGCGCACATATGTCTAGTTCGTTTAGCGGCGCTCTGGTTGAGGATGATGACGCTGGCTCTGGGCCCGAGAAAGGCTCGTGGCAGGGCTCTTCTGTCACACGCCGTGAGATAGAGTGGCTCATCCGGACTCGAAGAATTTCCGCCGAGGTTTCTTGCCGTTTACCCGGCAGCGAATCCTCTCCGGATGTTAGGGAGGGCGAGTATGTAGTTTTTATGTCGCACTTCGTGTGTGGCTTCGGTCTCCCTCTTAGCGATTTCGCTAGAGAATTCCTTGACTACTTCGGCCTTCAGCCGCATCATCTTCCTGCGAACGCTACCGCTTCTCTTTCTGCTTTCATCTGCGCATCGGAGGGATACTTCGGCTTGTGGCCGTCAGTGCATGTCTGGTCGAAGTTCTTTCAGATTCGCTCCAATGTAGTTCCGGACAAATCTCTGCACCCTTCCGAGAAGTTGCTTACCCAATGTGGGGCAGCGTCTATTACGCCTCGGAGGAAGTTCGTGTTTCCTCGTGTTACTGGGTTGGAGTCGTGCAAGAAGTGGCACAAATCATTCTTCTACGTCAAGAACAGAGGGGCTGAGGACAAGATTCGGCTCCCTTCATTCTCAATTGGTCCACCTTCCAAAGTGAACTGGCTCTACAATCCGAGGAAAACTCATGCCTTGGCCGAGGCCTTCGAGATTCGGCTTAAAGAGTTGATCCGGGCCGGGTTATGCGGCGAAGACCTGATGGCTACTTTCATTAGTAGCCGGATCTGCCCATTCCAGAAGCGGACTCACAAACTGTGCTACATGAGTGGTCCTCTTGACCCTAATCGAGTCTCGACCGTGGAGCTGGACAACTACCTGATCTATAAGCGCGTCCGAGCTGTCTTTAAGACAGAGATGCCTGAGGATTGGGCTTGGGGGTTAAAACCATTCACCCGCGATCATCCGCCTCCCGAGGTGAGCTTAATCTACACCGCTCTGCTATTCCATTGTTTTTGTAACGGGTTCATCTAACTTTCTTTTTTCTCGTCTTGCAGAGGTTCACAGAGCAGAAGAACGAGGACGCCGAAGTTCTGCTGCTCCCTTGGCCCGCGGACAGGAGTATCCCGGATACTGGTGAGCCGGACTCCGAGGAGTTCGTTCCTAAGTCGGATCCTGCCCCGGCTCGAGCTCGTGGCAAGACTTCGGCGCACGATGAGGAAGGTGATTCGGACGAGGTCCAAATTCTTGAGGTAGTTGCCGCTATGCCTATTTCTTATGCATTTCCGGCTTCTACCTTCCCAGCTAATCCGGCCGGTCAGGTTCACGACGCCGAGCCCATTGCTTCTCGACCCCTTGTTACCTCGGGGAAGCGCGGAGCTCCTGCTAGTGCCTCGGAGGCGGTTCCCAAGAAACGAGTGAAAAGATCCGCTCCGAACCCTCCCAGGCGCAAGACTATGCCTGGGGTCGCCGGGTAAGTTCCTTTTGCTTATATTTCTTGTTTCTTTCTTTCTATTTTTCATATTGACGATTCTTCTTTCTTATTTTTGCAGTGCTCCTCTTTCTGTTAAACCCGGCGGTCCTAGTATGACTAGTCGCCCGATTCAGCCGCCGTCTCCTCCTCCTGCTGATGATACTAGGATTCCTAGTCCTATTCGTCCTACTTCTCCTCCAGCTCCGAATACGTCGCCTCTTCGTCGCGAAGTGCCTGAGACCCCTTCCATTGACCCGGACTCAAACCGGCCCTCCGAAGTTTTTGTCGAACCCGCCGCCCCTTCTATGGGCCCCAGCGCTGCTACTGAGTCTCTATCTACCCTGGCAGTTTCTATAGCCACTCCAACCTCGGCCGAAAAGGTCGTTATCTCGGCGCCCTCTGCAACCATAACCCCTGCTGCTCCTAAAGACGCCGTCGCCACCTCCGAGGCGTCACTTCCTGCTGATGCCTCCTCTAAGGCGAGAATAACTATTGCCGCCAAGACTTCCTCTTCTCAGAAAGGTCTTGTCGGCTCTTCTCAGCCGAGTATTGCCGACATGCTGCGTCAGGGAGCTGCGCCTACTAAAGTCTCCGTTGCCTCGGCCGCCGGCACCCAGCTCGCTCTTCATAAGAGCCCTGCGACCGCCGTGGTCGATCAGCCTGTCCGGGGTAAGGTCTTAACTCGGACAGCCAGTGGGCATAGCCTCGGAGCGCTGGTGGAGTATGCGAATAATTGGAACGCTGCTGATCAGTTTGAGGGTAATCCTGTGAATCAACCCTTTCAGCTTTCTGATATCAGCGGCCGTTTTGACCATGCTGCCAAGTTTATCGTTGATACCAACAAGATGAATGAGGTAATTACTGTTTCTCTGAGTTTTAAATTATTCCTCAGATGTTACTATATGCTCTAGTCCCCGAAACTTGCAAGGGAATTACTTGTTATACGCTTGTAAGTTTAATGATCTTTTGACTTAATTTTATTCCTACGGTTCGTTAATCCGGCCATCCATATCCGAGTTAAGTTTTGTTTGACTTGGATATGTTGTAGCTTTGAATAACTAGCCGCCTAAATCCGAACTAAGTTCTGCTTGATTCGGATCTAACTTAGCTTTGAATATCCAATTACCTAGATCTGAGTTAAATCCTGCTTGACTCGGATCTGGTTTAGCTTCGAATATCCAGCCACCTAGAGCCGAATTAAGCTCTGCTTGATTCGGATCGAATATAGCTTTGAATATCCAGCCACCTAGATCTGAGTTAAGTCCTGCTTGACTCGGATCTGGTTTAGCTTTGAATATCCAGCCACCTAGAGCCGAATTAAGCTCTGCTTGATTCGGATCGAAAGTAGCTTTGAATATCCAGCCACCTAGATCTGAGTTAAGTCCTGCTTGACTCAGATCTGGTTTAGCTTTTACTGTCGATTTATCATTTTGCCTCATTGTTCAGGTTGCACATGACCGGCGGACCGCCGAATTCCAGAGGTTGCTTTTTTCGCACCGCAAGCTGGAAGAAAAGTACGAGAAAATTCTTCCAGTGGTGAAGAAGGCTGGTATGTCGATATTTCCTTTTCCTTATTTTCAATGTTCTCATGTATTTGTTCACGGAATGCCGGCTTACTTCTTGGTGAATAGGTAACATTAATAACCTCAATATTCGCCTTGAGAAGAAGGTCAAGAGCTTGGAAGGTTAGTTTCCTTTCTATTTTACATCTTCTCCCCTTTAATATATGTGCTGAGTTACCTTATTGCATTTGGCTCTGGTAAAGCCGAGTTGCAAAACTTTGCAGTGTCACACCAAGATTGCATACCCATGCCTGACGTGATCCTGCATTTTTTAGAACAAAATGCTATTCATTCGGCGCAACTTCAAGAAAAAGATGATGAAATAGCTTGCCTGCGATCCGAGGTGGATACCCTCAAGCTTTCCCAGAAATCCGAACTGGAAAAGGTCGACCAAGAATTTTCCGAGGAGAAGAATCGGCTGACTTTGGAGCTGCAGAAGAACAAAGAACTTCTCGAGGCTGCCGAACTTAAAACTCAAGGTTTGAGCAAGGAAATTGCTCGTTTTGAGAAGAGTAAGGTCGATTGGACCAAAGACCTTCAGATAATGATGAGATACATTCATCGTAAGCTACTTGGCATGGCCGAATTATATTTTTCTTTTTTGTTCCTGTTACCATCTGACACGTTCGTGCTTTGCGCAGATCATTTCCCCGAGGCCAAACCCGTGAGTTCTAAAGCGGTTCTTGCAGCTCGCGTGCGCCGAGGTGAACCTGTCACCGTTGATTCGGAATATTCAATGGAGGATTACTTGGTTGCCGTTGGTGCTGCAGTTGGTCCGATGAAAATTATGGGCCGGGACTTGGTGCAAGCCGCTATCCGAGCTTACCATGTGCTTTGGCCGAATACTTCGGGGACTCCTGATTTCAACGAAGTCAAGCTATTGGTGAAAAGACTAATGGCATCTGAGAGGCAGCTGAGTCTTTGGAGGGAATCTGCTGGGCGTGCTGGTGCCGATATGGCTCTTACTGTTATCATGTCATGGTATGAAGACATCTCTCTTGACATCCTGAGAAATTTGCGCACTGGTTCCCGCTGGGTTGAGGATCCCACCTTTGTCGCTCTTCGGCAAGCTCGGGCCTTCCAACTTGTCGAGTACGCCGACGTGCACACTTGGAATGAAGGGCCGAGTTTTCTTCCAGACCCGGATGAGGAGGTTGTAGCTGAAGATGCTTCGGATGATAATTCGGCTGAGCAGGGGGAGGGTGAAAATGATTCGGCCGCATCTGATAGCTCCAGCTCAAGCTCGGACAGCAATGGCGACGCGCGGTCTTCTTCCAAAGGTACCGGGCATTCTACCGCACAGACTGATGCTCCTGAGCAACCTCAGACTTCCGCTGAAGTTGCACCTGGGTCGGCGGAGAGCGAGGCGACCTCAGTCCAAGTTCCTCCTATCTCAAAGTACCCCGCACCTGAGCCGGCTGCTGCCTCCCCAACGAACAATGCCTAAGTTATTTCCGATCCCTGGTATGCCGGGCATATGATGTAGGCGAAATACTTGTCAATTCTCTGTGTGATTCAAACTTGTTTTGTCGTGCACTACTGTGACATTTGGTTAAGTGGATGTTCGTCCGAATTCTTGCTTTGTTGGCCCTCCACTTCCTGATCTTTTAGGATTTGTCTTCGCCTCTATTTTTTATGGTTTCATCAGGCGTGAGCTCTGAATATCATATAACACTGATCTGTTCTGAACAGAAATTGACCGCTTCGTTGGGAAAATATATAGTAATCGTTGAGTCATTGTTTATTGTGCGAAACTTCGATTTGTAAATCGAACTTCAGAGGTAGTGTAAGACTAATACGGGTGCGCTCAGTATAAGATTGAAGTAGCATACGGTAGCCCCCGAGTCGTTGCTTTTAGATGCCGAGGTTTAGTTATTAATATGAAATTGATATTTCATATGGCAGTCCCCGAGTTACTGCACCGGGCGCCGAGGTTCAAATACATAACATGAAATAGATATAACATATGGCAGTCCCCGAGTTACTGCTCCGGGCGCCGAGGTTCAAATACGTCCCCGAGTCACTGCTCCGGGCGCCGAGGTTCAAATACATAACATGAAATAGATATAACATATGGCAGTCCCCGAGTTACTGCTCCGGGCGCCGAGGTTCAAATACATAACATGAAATTGATATAAAATATGGCAGTCCCCGAGTCACTGCTCTGGGCGCCGAGGTTCAGATACATAATTAGATCTTGATTTTGAGATATAATGCTACAAGTAGAATGGCCGAAGTAAAGCCACATTCCAGGGACGCTTCGTTTCTTCTCCAGCTTTGTCTGCCTTGTTCCCTCCGGGGGACTGAGCGTCGATTAGATAATAGGCATCATTGTGCAACGCTTTGCTCACAATAAATGGTCCTTCCCATGGGGGTGACAACTTGTGCATGTCGGCCGTGCGTTGCACGAGTCGGAGGACCAAATCTCCTTCTTTGAATACTCTTGGATTCACTTTTTTGCTATGATACCGCCGCAAGTTCTGTTGATAAATAGCCGATCGTGATAATGTCAACTCCCTGGCTTCTTCCAGCAGGTCTACGGCGTCTTGTCGAGCTATCTCATTTGTCTCTGAGGTTGTGTATTGAGCAACTCTTGGCAAGTCATACATTATGTCGGCTGGAAGTACGGCCTCTGCCCCGTACACCAGAAAAAATGGAGTATAGCCTGTTGATCTATTCGGAGTAGTCCGGAGGCTCCATAGTACGGCTGGGATTTCTTCGATCCAACATCCTGCCGACCTTTGCAATGGTTCGACAAGTCGTGGTTTTATTCCTGATAGCACCAGTCCATTAGACCTTTCCACTTGCCCATTGGATGCTGGGTGAGCCACAGAGGCAATATCTAGTCTTATGTGCTTCTCTCGGCAAAATCTAGCGAAAGCTCCTTCTGCAAAGTTTGTGCCATTATCCGTAATAATACTGTGCGCGTACCCATATCTTAAGATGATATCCTTGAGAAATTTCACTGCTGTGTGCCCATCACATTTTTTAATTGGTTTTACTTCAATCCATTTTGTGAACTTGTCCACCATAACCAATATGTGGGTCATTCCTCCTCGCGCCGGCTTGAATGGTCCCACCATATCTAAACCCCATACAGAAAATGGCCACGTGATGGGTATTGTTTTTAACTCGGCCGACGGCATATGTATTCTGGTTGCGTATCTCTGACATCCATTGCATTTCTTAACTAATTCTTTTGCTTCTTTAAATGCCGTTGGCCAATAGAATCCATGCCTGAATGCCTTGGCTACTAAGGCGCGAGATGAGGCATGGTGCCCACATTCCCCTTGGTGTATGTCTAGAAGGATCTCCTGCCCTTCTGTCGAACTTACGCATTTCTGCAATACGTTTGTGACGCTTCTTTTATGCAGTCCATTGTTTATGATTGTATAAGCTTTTGCTCTTCTTACGGTTTGTCTAGCTAATACTTCATTACTCGGCAACGTTGCGTCTTTTAGGTAAGAAAATATGGGTTGCGCCCACATCGGTGTTACTTTTTCTGATGTGATCTCACTGTCTATCTCCATGTTCTCTGCCGACATATATATCTCGGCTCTCTCCATGATTGCGCTTACCCCGGTTGTCCCCCTCCTTAGGGGCTCCGAGTCATTCTGCGGATCTACCTCCATTGGCGTGTGATCTTCTGCAGAATTTGCTGGGATAAAGATAGATTCTGATTCTGGTGATGGGATTATTGATGGTTTCCTGAGATGTTCCAGGGCAATACCCGGAGGAATTGATTGCCGAGTTGATCCTAATTTTGACAATGTGTCGGCGGCGTCGTTTTCTGCCCGAGGTATGTGATGGAATTCACATCCTTCAAAGTATCCACTGATTATTTGCACATGGAATCTGTATAAAGCCATATTAGCATCTAATGCGTCCCAACTGCCTGATACTTGTTGTACTACTAGATCTGAGTCACCATAGCATAAGATTCGGCGTATACCAATTTCTTTTGCTACTTTCAATCCATGGACAAGCGCTTCATACTCGGCTACATTGTTGGACGCAGCAAAATGTATTTGCAATACATATTTCAATTGGTCTTTTTTAGGCGAGGTTAACACTATTCCTGCTCCCAAACCATTTCTTAGTTTGGAACCATCGAAATGCATTGTCCAGTAATTTGGATCTGGCAATGGTGGTTCATACTGTACCTCGGCCCAATCCACGAGAAAGTCGGCGACAGCCTGAGATTTGATTGCATCTCTTCTATCAAACTGTGGTGCGTATGGAGATAACTCGATCGCCCATTTTGCTATTCGGCCACTTGCGTCTTTGTTGCTCAAAATGTCGGCTATGGGTGCCTCACAGATTACTTTGATGGGATGCTCTTCGAAGTAATGTTTAAGCTTTTTTGCCGACATATATACTCCATAAGCCATCTTCTGATAATGCGGGTAATTCTGCTTTGAAGTGGATAACACCTCACTTAGATAATATACCGGCCTCTGAATTGACTTACCATCTTCAAGTCGTTCTACTACGACTACAGTGCTAACTACTCTATTGGTAGCTGCTACATAAAGTAACATAGGCTCTTTTGATAATGGAGAAGCTAAAATGGGTGCCGTAACTAACATCTTTTTCAACTCACGAAATGCAAGGTCGGCCTGTGAAGTCCAAGTGAATTTATCCGTCCTTCTCATCAGCTGATAGAGCGGCAGTGCTTTCTCCCCTAGCCGACATACAAATCGACTAAGCGAAGCCAGGCAGCCCGTGAATTTTTGTACATCATTCAAACATTTTGGCAATTCCATTCTTTCTATTGCTCTTATCTTTGTTGGATTAGCCTCGATACCTCGGCTAGATACAAGGAAACCGAGTAATTTTCCTGCCGGTACGCCAAATGTGCATTTTTCTGGATTGAGCTTCATTCGGAACCTTCTCAGGTTCGCAAAAGTTTGCCGTATATCTTCTAATAATGTTTTGCTCTCTTTAGTTTTGATGACCACATCATCCACATACACTTGTACATTTTTTCCTATCTGATCATGCAGGCATTTTTGCATGCATCTCTGATATGTTGCTCCTGCATTTCGCAGGCCGAATGGCATTGTGCGATAACAATAAGCCCCGTACGGGGTAATAAATGCAGTCTTTATTTGATCAGCCGGATTTAACGGTATCTGGTGAAAGCCAGAATACGCGTCTACAAATGATAATAGCTCACAACCAGCGGTCGAGTCAATGACTTGGTCTATTCTAGGCAATGGAAAAGGATCTTTCAGACATGCCTTGTTCAGGTTGGTGTAATCGATACACATTCGCCATACAATGGCTACATTTGGATCATCTTTCTTCTTTTCTACTAACACCGGATTCGACAACCAATTCGGGTATAGCACTTCCATGATGAACCCGGCCACGAGGAGCCGAGCTATTTCATCTCCTATCACCTTTCTCCTGTCTTTGGCGAAGCGGCGGAGAGGTTGCTTCACCGGCCTTGCTCCTGGTCTCACGTTCAAAGAGTGCTCAACCAATTCCCTCGGGACACCTTGCAGATCTTGAGTTGACCATGCAAATATGTCCCGATTCTCACGGAGGAAGTTGGTGAGCTCGCTTTCCTATTTAGCGTCCAAGCCTGCACCAATGGTAACAGTTCGCTCTGGGAATTGCTCATCGATCTGAAATTTCTTCGTTTCTTTAGTCGGCTGAAAGGAGACACTGCCATGTGGGTTGGCCAACGCCGGCATATTCAGCTGTGCCGACTGAGCGAGGGCCGCTACCTCTTGAATCCTTCTCTTTTCTCTTGCTATGACCAATGACTCGGCCAAATTTGATCCGGCTGAAGCACATTCCATTGATTTCTTGTAATCCCCTGCAACTGTTATTACTCCTTGTGGCCCGGGTAGCTTCATCTTCAGATAACTTATATGACAACTGCTCATGAACTTGGCCAGCGCGGGCCTTCCGAGTAGAGCGTGATAGCAACTTTCCAGGTCTACCACTTCAAATTCTAAGTTCTCTGCTCTGCAGTTATCTCTTGTGCCGAATAACACATCAACTCGGATTTTGCCGATGGGCTCGCATGAAAGTCCCGGCACTATCCCATGAAAAGTGGTTCTTGTGGACTGCAACATGTTCTGCGATATTCCGAGTTTATGCATAGTATCCTTGTACAGGATGTTGATACTGCTTCCATTGTCGATGAGGACTTTTAAAATTTTTACATTGATGCTTGGTCCAATAAATGTCGGATCCAATACTAGTGCGTATGACCCTGGATTTGGCATTATCTTAGGGTGGTCTTTTATGCCCCAAGTCACCTCCTGATCTGACCACGGCATATATCTGGGTACTGCCGGCATGACTGCATTTACTTCCATATGCCGGCGTTGCACACTCTGCTTGTCTTGCTGTTCTGTCGTGAACACGCAATAAGACTGATGATGCTCTCTGTAATCATTATGTCCTATATTTGCTGGATTTATCCTTCCATCCTGGACTTGATTCATTACTTGATGCACCGCATCTCTCTGATCCGAGTTGTCATACCTCGGGGGAGGAGGTGGTAACATCAGTTGCTGTGTATTTGCTCCGGTCAATTGTGGTTGCTGCTGCTGATGTGCTTGATGGGGGGCCTGAACTCCTGCGGGGTTCCCCATTGCATTTTTCATCCATGCACATTGGCGGGTCGTATGATTGGCTGGTCTGGATGGATTTGATGTGTGAAATTTGCATGGCTGATCTAACATGGATTCGAACGTGTATTTCGGCCTCTCCTGCCACTGCTTCTTTTGTTCCGGGGTCCATTGCCTTTTTCCTTCATTCCTTGGTGTCCACTGCTGAGGTCCATTCTTCTGTCGCTGAGTTGCTCCATGACTCGGCTGATGTTGTGTTACTGCTGCCACTTGGGCCGAGTTATATCTATAATCCGTCCTTTCCTCTCTTCTTCTTCCTCTGAAATCATTGCGCCTGGATGACCCGGCCAAGTCCCTTGCATAATGATCCTGTTGCTCGTGATGATCCGCCGACATTAGTTCTGGTTGTGTTGGGTCCCCTAGTGCATAGGAGTCTGCTATTCTGATAGTTTCTGCCAGTGTGGTCGGCATATCTCTTTGCAGGCGTTGCCACAGCACGCTGCCATAACGGCAGCCTTGGGCGAACCAAGCTATTGCTTGCGATTCTATAACCCCTTCGCATGAGTTTCTCAAGTTACACCATCGAGTTAAAAACTCTCTATTTGTTTCATTCGGCCTCTGTTTGCACATGGCTAACTGTTGCGGCCTGTTTGGCCTCTTGTATGTGCTGGTAAAGTTGCTAACGAACATTTCTTCAAAATCTAACCAGCAATTGATGCTGCCTGCTGGTAGATTATTCAGCCATACCCTGGCTGGTCCTTCCAACATTTGTGGTACATACCGTACTGCCCATCGTAAGTTCCCACCAGCTATTTTCACAGCGGTGGCATAGTCGATTAACCAGTCTTGTGGCTTGGTGCTCCCATTATATGTTTTTGCGCCTCTTGCTAGTTGAAAATTTGGCACGGGTGGTTCTCCCATTATCCGTGGTCCAAAACAAGTCGGGCCCGGTGGACCCTGTTCTTCCAGCAACTCGGACTGGTATAGTCTGTCCAGCTTCACTCTTGCATCATTTGATGGCAACTCCCTGTACAGAGTTCTGTCTTGCATTCCATAATGGTTATTTCCACCATGGATCGCATATTCCATTTCGGAATAGCCATTATTGTACCTGTCATTTACTTGATTATGGCGAACTGGCCTCGCTTCTCTTTCCTGCCGGGGTTCATGCCTTGGTTGTGGGTTGAGAGGCTGCTCTCGTATTGTTCTCATGATTGCCCCTGGCGGGTTCTCTTCTGCCGAGATCTCCATTACCTCGGCTTCCGCCGTCTTTCTCCACACGGCGGTGGTTCCTCTCCCCACTATTACCTCGGCTTGCATTTCCACCATTCTCATTCGCCTTTCCAGCTATCGCCGGATCGTACGGAACAATTTTCTTATTTCTCTTTCCTGAGGTTACTGCCTTGTCTCTTCGTGCGTTGTTTCCGGGTGAAGAAGCTGCTGCTGCGGACAAGGCAGGTGCTACTCCTGCTGAGTGAACCATTCGCGAGGCTCCTGGCCTTGCCGGATTTGTTCTGAGTATTTCCTCATTCTGCTGGTTCGTGATGCGCACCAGCTCATTCACTCTTTCTTGTTGTCTCTGCCGGGCTTCCTCGGTCAACCCCTCTAATTCCAATGCTGCGGCATTTGCCGCTCTCAAGTTCTTTGCCGGGGTATTGTACCTCGGCAAACCCAAATCACCTGATACTGCTCTGTGAGCTTCATGCTCTCTGTTAATATCATCTATGAGGTTCTTTCCTCTCAATCTTAATTCGTCCACCCGCTCGGGTGCGACATCAAGCTTATTGGCTTTAGCATATTCCCTCAGGGTCCTATTCAAGGACTCCCGCAAGGCCGATACTTTCTTTGCCTCTACCAGCACCTTTTGCCTGGTTTCCTCTAACTCTGCCTGAGCATTTGCCGGATCGAGTATCGGCGCTACAGGTGTGGTTAAGTTTTCTATTGTCGCCTGAAGAATGTTCTCTGGCCTTTCCAGAGGTGGCCCTCTTACTCTTGGTGCCTTAGGGGTGGTGTCATGTAGCTCGGTCGGGTTTGTCACTGGCGGGATTACCTCAGTGGGTTGTGGCGCGGTCTGCTTGGGTGCGCCTTGTGCGCCTGCGGCGGGTTCTCTGCTTGACCCGGCTACTGCTGCTCCAGCTTGTGCTCCTGCAGCGACCATCACCTCGACGCTGCCTGCAGGATGTGCCTTGAACGGACGGCTTGCTGCGTTTAGAGGTGGCTCTCCTGCAACAACAACCTGGTGGGGATAAATGCCGGTGATGTCGACGCCGACGTAAACCTTGTGCTCGCCCAGGCTGATGAAGACGCCATTGCATGGGGGAGTTTTCCCCTTGAAGCTTCCTGCATTGTCGCTGACATAGTCGCAGAGACCAAATCTCCGGACCAAGCCAGAAACAACGCGCTCGCCCGTGTCGATGAAGTTTCCCGTCCGGATCATAACTCCAGCTAGCACCGCTGCTGGCCCCACGGTGGGCGCCAACTGTCGTGGTGGTGGCACGGCAGATGCCATGGGTAGGCTAAAGTATGGGGCCAATGGGTGCTAGTGGGATCTGGGGAGGGAAGATGCAACTGATTCTACACTCAAGTGGTTAAGGCTAAGATCTTTATTTCTCTTCTTTTGGGTTACAAGTGCTCCTTGAGCTGTATACAGGGAGACAAGATGAATCTCACCAGCCTAACGGTACTGAAAAGAGTCGATCCCACCCTCAGGGTCCAAGCCTCCCCTTATAAAGGGGTGCCTTGGGCGCCCTTAGGGCTGACGGGGCAAGCATATTCGAGGAATATGCTTGTCCCAGAATAGTAGTTCGGCGGCCTCCTTTCCCTGTCGCCCTTCCAACAACGGCAAGGCTTCAGAGAACCCCTCTTGCGTGCCTCGGTCTCCAGGACTGTCACCCTCGTGACCCCCTTCTGCCCCTCTGACGTCCTGCATCTTTGTCTCTTGTGCTTGGCTCCGCTCTGATTCCTTCTAGCCTGCAGCTATAGTTTGACCTTGGGTTTCTCCTTCTCCTGCATAGGATTTGCTCTTGTAGATGAACTATTACTGTTGATAGATTGATATGATTGTTAGCTAGGTAGAGTAGTAGAAGACCAACTTACTATGAGAATGTTATGAAATTGAAGCATATGCTAGTTTCCTCCATTAGAACACCATATTCTTCACATCTTGATTCATTTGCGTCTTTTTTGTGTCCTCGTTTTAGGACTCGTTCTACGACCAGTTTAGCCAGGCTTTGATCCCCACTGGGGACTCCCATATCCCCTCTTATGTGGATGACAGCCATCTTCTCACGCAGAACCAGGTGGTGTCATCGATGTCAACCACTCTAGGGAGTGGCATCATGTCTGCGGATAGTTCTGTCCAGGACTTTGTCGGTTCCATCGAGGCTAAGGTGACAGCAAAGCTCAAGAAGACTCAGATAAAGGGGACCATGAAATGGCTGCCTTACATGTCCACCTTTGTGCTAAACAAGATGTGCGAGATAGTGAAGAGCGGCGTCCATACTAAGAAGGGGTTCATGGAGATCCATTTCAATGTTGAATAAAATTTCATGATCTCTAGTGTTTTGTGTGTTAGATAACAATGCCAAGGATTATTTAATTGTGTGTTTAGTGCTGCAGATTATATTCTCCAAAAGGAATTTCATGTCAAATGTAGCTAAAAAAGAGTTGTGTGGTGGATTATTCGCCCCTGACAAGGGCCAGATTATCATCCCCTACCTCGATCGCCAATGGTGCCAAGGCGCGTCATGCGGTATGGGGGCGGTGTTTCCCCTCAGATTGTCCGGCCGGGCCAGAGTTTTTGCCCGGGATAGATAATCCGCCCCTCCCGAGGGCCGGATAATCTGCCCCGAGGGATTTTTCGCAAAGGAGGCAAGACGCGTCGTGTGGTATGGGGCAAAGTTTCCCTCGGATTGTCCGGCCAGGACCAAAGCTTTTGCCCGGGCAGGATAATCCGCCCTGCGGATAATCCGTACCCAGAGATTTTTCTCCAAAGGACCAAGGTGCGTCAAGCAGTATAGGAGGCGGACATTTGGCCCGGATTTTCTTTCGGGCCAGATGTTTGTCCCGGTCGGATTATCCGGTCCCCACTTAGGCCAGATTATCCGGCCCAAGTTTCTTTCATCGGCTGGTTTTTGACAGGTGTATTTATACCCCCATTTGAACATCATTCCAGTTCACTTGGATCCTACGAAAAAGTGCGGTTCTCTTCATATCAATCCTCACGAGATCTCCACTTTCAACCACCCGAAGGCTTCAACCTTTGGGGAATCGAAGGAGGAGGCCTTGATCTTCATCGACACCAATCAAGATCTTTATTTCCCCTCCATCACCTAGGGGGATCTTGATCTAGAGTTTCTTACGAATATCTAGATCTTGATTTTATTTATTTATTTATAAAAATGTTTCTTGTGGCATCTTTTTGTCATCTCGGGAGCCTCCAATTCAGTTATGGATGCGTGCCCCAGTAGTGTTGTAAAGGAACCGGTCCCCGCCTCGAAGGGTACCAAATAGTGGAAAGGTGGATCAGGCCAGTTGTGGCGAGATCCATTGGAGAACAGGGTGAGGCCTATTGTGGCGTGGTGATCTTAGTACCGCCCACCCCTTCAACACAGGCGTACTTCCCTTAACAAGGAAGGAGCTGCGGTAAAACAAATCATGTGTCTCTGCGTGCTCCACTACGGTTACTTCGTTCCTCTCACCGTCTTTACTCGCTTGGTAGCTAGGTTTTCATATAGGGAAATTCATCTGTGTTGCATATCTAGATAATTTACCTTTATGTCAAGCCTAAGTTTGAAAAGAATTAAATTTTGGAGTAACACCCATTCACCCCCTTCTAGGTGCCCATATGATCCATTTCAATTGGTATCAAAGCCTCGGTTCTTTATTCGGGCTCTACCGGCTAAGAGAGTATGAGTACCAAGGGAGATGGTAGTGAGGCTATGGACAAGGTCACTATGGATGATCTCAAGACGTTGGAAACAACCTTGATTAAAACCATGGAGGCCCAAATGCAAGAGATGTGTGAAATGATAGCGCATCTCTTGCCACCCATAGCCACTCATCCATCTTCCACTGAGGCTACAACTCCTATTTCAAAGGACAAAGCGAAGGCTAACTCCACTGAAGAAGAGTTGGAGGGTGACCCTCAAAATAAGATTTCCTCTTCGAAAAAGGGAAGTGGTAAGGAGGATTATAGTAAGGTCTCTCACTTATACTCACCTGATTCACCAATCCCTCACCCTCATATAAACAATAGGGGTGATCCACCCAAGCTCACTATATATTCTTTTAATCAATGGGAATTTTTACTGAAATCTCATGTGTGCAGTTCGTCTATTGAGTTACGGAAGATCATTGAGGGTGGTCTCAACATTGGGGATCCAACCAATTTGACAATAAGAGAAGTGGTCGATAGTCAACTCAATGCCACTGCCTTGCACATGATTCAGCTTGGTGTGGGTCCAAAGGACATGCCACACATTGAACATCTCAGCACCACTAAGGAAGCTTGGGATGCCCTAACTGAGTTATTCATTCGAAATGAGAGAATGATAAGAAATAGGCATGATGCTCTAAGCAATCAAGCTGAAGGCTTCTACATGATGGATGGTGAGGACCAAGAAGATATGTTTAGAAGACTCAAGTCCATTGCCACCACATTTAGAAATCATGGTGCCACACATGTTGATAATGCTTGGATCAATAGGAAATATGTAAGTGCTCTTATGACATTTGAGTCCACTGATTTGAAGAGCCTCCAAGGAAGAAACAATTATCACCAAATGACTTCCAACAAATTTATGCAAGAAATGACTGCATTCAAAGTTGTGGCCAAGAACGCTGAAGATGCTTGTGCACGATAAATTGGAATGCAAAAGGGTGTGAATGTTGCCTTGAAGGCCAATGTTGTTGAGCAAGAATAAGATAATAGGAACCTTGACATAGCTGCCATGAGTTGTCCTGAGGAGGTCAAATGTGCACATGGTGAGTACATGGCATTCTATGCAAGGAACTTTTGGAAAGACCCCGCAAAAGAAAAATCTAAGCTTGAACGCAAGAATGCGTCAAGCGGAATAAAGGGAAACGGTCCAAAACTTAGCATGTTACAATTGTGGAGACCGTTTACATTTCACAGCTGAGTGCCCCTATCAAAATAGAGAAAATCATGGGGGTAGACTGGTTCTCAAGGAGAAGTCAAAGGCTCCTCGCAAGAAGCCATTTATCAAGAAAAATGTACCTTACAAGAAGCAACCAAAGATAGTGTTGGTATCCCAAGAGGAGTATTCGTCCGCAAGTGAAGACGAAGAAGAAGATGATGGTTCAAGGGAGGTGTCCGCCATAGCTACTATATCTACACCAACCGTCTCTCTCTCCGACTCTCCAAATGAGAACTTATCCAACAAGAACATCACTTGTCTTATGGCAAGAGGTTCCGAGGTATCACCTTCCACCACTTCCTTTCCTAATACTACTATGAATGTTGATATGGATGATTCCACTAGTCTTAAGGTTAAGGAAGAAGTTATTGCTTTGGACCATTTCGTAACTAACTTGCAAGGTGAGCATAAGAAGCATTTTGAGGCCCTCATGGGTCAACTTGTTCACTCGGAAGAACTACTCGAAGAAAAGGGAAAAATTAAGAGAGAGGATGCAATGGAGATAGCATCCTTAAAAAATGCTCTATAAGAAGAAGAGGACATTCAGGATTCTCTTGAGGAGAGGTTTGAGTCCATTAAGGAATCACATGACGAGCTTATAGCCAAACTTATAAAGGAACGTGATCATGCTATTGCTAAGGCAAAGAGGCTGAAAAAGGAGAAGGTTGAATTTGGGGCTTCTCATGCTAGACTTTCTGAGAAATTGAAGGAACTTGACATTTCTCACAAGGCTTTGGAGAGTGAACACTCTATTCTCAATGATTCTCATGATCAGCTCCAAACTCAGCTAGCCAAAATGTAGGGTTCGCAGCATAGAAAACAAAAAATTCCTACGATGGGAATAACTATGTACCAAGACCTATCTACTAGATACAAAAAACGGGTGGATGTATATCCGTAGAGAACATACCCTTGAAGACCGACAAATCTTAACGAGTCAAACTCGTGGTTGATGTAGACGATCTCTTGCCGATCTCAAGATCGAGAGGAAGTCCTTAGCACGGCAACTTAGCAGTGCATCCGTGCTCGCACACATGTTCGAGGCACCGAGCAACCTCCGCCTCCTCGCTCCAGCGATGCAGCGGAAGCACAACTATTTTTTGCCGAATAGCCATCGGGAATATGTATCTCGCTAGTCCGAGACCATGGGGGATAAATACTAGAGGGGAAGAGAGATCCTTTACGAGGAGGTGTGAGTGAGAAGTGAGGAGAGGGGGCTCTTTTTATAGGAGGAGGGGGCCCAAGGGGGTGGCCGCCGACCATGGGGCTGTCCCCTCCCCTCCTTCATTCATGTGGGTTAGGGGTGGGCATAAAAAACCAAAACCGAACACCGAAACCGAATTAACCGAAACCGAATACACCGAACCCGAATTAGCCGAAACTAATTTCGGTTAGTAAATATGATTAACCGAATTTATAAATATTAATTCGGTTTTGACTCCCTGTTAACCGAAATAACCGTATAAACCGAAAAATATACGTGACAGAGCTAAATATATTTGTGATTCTGTCTCAGGCGTCCATTACTGTACGTAGATACTAGCTCATGCACGTACGTATGTCTCCAGCCACATGCTCGTACATGTTCTGTAACACCCTCAGAATCGGACATATGCAAGTTTTAGCAATTCCCGCCAAACCCGCATAGAAACGATTCAAAGGTGCCCACCAGGCACTTTCGTGCGGGTGGAAAACGAAGTAATAACATTACACAACAGTCCTCGATGGGACCCACAGAACAGATATATACAACAGCGACTCCAAGAGTCAAGAATACAGATATAATATACAAAGATCCAAATCACCTTGAAAATGTTAGAGCGTCCGACTACGAACAAGATGCAAATGGGGCTAAGAGCCCTGAAGAATAACCAATGGCGTCCATAACCCTGCCCAGGCCAAGCCGGAAGGGTAACCCTGCTAACGACGTCGATCTCAAAACCTGCTTAAACAAAAGGGGTGCCGACAAGAGGGCAAAGGAAAAAGAGGAGCGTCAGTACTGAGGCCAGTACACGGCGAGACTAGAATTCGGCGGTCCTCGCCTACATAGGTATGGTGGACTGAAGCGGCAGCGGCAGCATGCGCTAAACAACCTATAGAGACTCGATACAACTGGCGGTTATCAGAGAGGGATAAGAAAGAACTATTCGGAACCAACCTGATGCTACCATCAAACAAACCCATCCTGGCGTTTCCCCCTCGAGACCAAACGAGGAAGTCAACCGAGGAACTCACACAGTTGGCAATTTTATTTATTCAGTTATTGTTGCAGCAATTACTAGTCAGGTGTAGATAATCATCCTGGTAAAGTAAACAGTGGGCACTTTTAGTTAACCATTCTGTGATAGTTGCAACACTTACTAGTCAGATTCTTTTACCATGAGATAACCCAAAACCCAGCAGTTGTTGGCATTTTTATTTAGCCATTCCGTTGTAGTTGTCATACTTACTAGTCAGGTACAATGGTCGCAAGCGACACTCCAAACAAGCAATTGTGGCAGTATTAATTAGCCATTCCATTATAGTGAAGCTGATTACTAGTCATTATAAAGTCAAATTTATAGCAATAAACTTTAGTTATGCTTGTCTATGGTCGAGATATTGTGCTCCAAGTCGTCCATAACCGCGGACACGGCTTTCAGAAAGTTTTACCCGGCCGGGGTGCACCAATAGCAACACACACTCGATCAACCTCGGAAAAACCAAATCAAAACCCAACGAGGCTTTCACGACAAAGCAATCACAGGATTCAGAAATATTTCAGGGGGCCACCCCTTGGAGTCTTACCCGCAACGAAGTAAGCTAGCTTCAAGACGGACCCGAGGTTTGTGGGGCCGGTTGTAAGCGACTGGGAACCCAAAACTGGGCTTGTCGATACCGCGTAAACGGGTCACAATTCCTAAACAGTACAGTGTGCTCCTCGCACAATTTAAATAAAGCAGTAAAGCATGGCACAAGTACAGGATCGTAAATAAAACCTCAAACTAGTTTGTGGCCCCAAGAAATAAGACTGAATCAAGCTCTGGCTCAGGGGGGTCCCATATACCTCCCGGATGTGGATAGCGCGATAAATCAAGGAACAAGTATCAAGTACTCGGGGTCCTACGGGACACAAGTGGGCATTCGGAAACCAAATATTTTCTATCACCCACCGATGCCTCTGCTTACTTCAATTTTAGTTGTTAAACAGGAATTAAAGTGAACGATAAGTAAAACCATGATCATCTCCAGCAACGGACATGCGGCCACACTACATCAACTGTGGTTCATGACGACACGCAACAGCACTTGAGCAAGCGACTACGACGCGCAGGTCCAACTATCTACCAAACAACAGGTAATAGGATGTGTCCAAGGCAATATAGGGCTGCACGGTATATCACAGGTACGGAAACTAAAGCATCGCAACATAGATAGCAATAGATCAATAGGAGGGAATAAAGACTATAAAAGTAAGATAGGTAGAAAGGTGGAGATGCTCGCCTGAAAACATTGTCGAAGGGTTCATCCGAAGATCGGGGCGAAGCTCACATCAACTCAACGGCCTTATCCGCGAAGAAGCAAAACGCTAGAAGAAACACCGGATGCAATATTTAATACTACGGCAAAAGATCGGCATGATGCATGTATGATGTATGGCATGGCAAAGATGCGATGCAAGTAGGTCAGTATTAAGCGGAACCGGGGTCCCGACAATTAATTAAATGGTTTAAGTTATTTAGAACCCCCGCAATTTAAATGCTGTATTAACATGGCCAAAATATAGTACCGGTTCGCTACATCAATTTAAATGAGGTCAATATGAGACTAGATTTGCCCGCATATGGGCCCCATATTTAATTATTAGGTGAATCGGCATAAGGCCCCCAAAACACACAAATATGCATGCAAGATGAATGTTTAAGATGCGACAAGTTGTATTATGTTATAAAATAGGGTTTCGGGAAGGGGTTCACACATTAGGGGGGTCTCGACGAACTTGGGGTTCCGGGGTTCGGGGTCGGTCTCAGGGTCCAGGGTTCGACGGAAACGTTCTCGGATATTGGAGGTAGGTCTTCGGATCGGGGAAGGGAGACTTGGTTCGGCGTCGGGGCGCATCGGGTTCTTCCGGTCGGGGTCGTTCGTGTCGTTGTGCCGGTCTTGTCGGTCCCACGGTTTCGGTCTTCGGAATCCAGGAGGAGGCCCTCGGATCCTCGGGTCCGAGTCGGCGTACTTGGCGTCCGTGCAGATTCTCTTCGGTCATCGAATCCGTGTAGGCGCACCCCGGTCTCGACGTCTAGGTTCCGTGAAGATCTTGGCTAATCCGGTCATCGGCCCTGCTTGTGCTTCCCGTTGTCGATCTTGTCGCATGGCCCCTGTACATCTTCGAAGCATGCACTCCTCGGCAGAGGGCCAAACCACGCATCCTTGTCTTCGGGAGATCTTGTCGCGCCTTGTCGCATGCGAGCACACAGATACTAGGCCGATCGCACCATAGGGTAACCTCTAGCAGGAACACAGCAGCATCAACCAAGCGCCAGGGGGCCTGGGGCGAGCTTGGCGGAGGTTGGCTCGGGCTTGGCGGGGCAGGCTCGGAGGCGACGCGGGCGGCGCGACGGACGCGGGTTGGAGAGGGTCCGGGCGAGGCGCAGAAGCGGCGAGCGGCAAGGACCGGAGAAGGCGCCGGTGAGAGGGGGCGGGGCCGCGCGCCGGCGGGAGCATGGCGGGGCGAGGGAGGCGGCCTGGACAGAGGGCGGCGGCGCGCGCCCGCAGGACGGAGAGGCGGGGTCGCTCCGGCGCGGGGCCGCGGCTCTGCCTGGGGCGAGGCGGTGGCTCGGTGCGGGAGCGGAGGACGCGGCGGGCTGGGCGGTGGTCGGAGGCGAGGCTGCGGAGGGCGGAGGCGCGGCCGTAGAGGGGAGTGGCGGAGAGGTGGGGAGGAGAAGGCCGGCGGAGGCGAGCTTGAGCGACGGCCGGTCGCGGGCGAGCTTGAGCGGCGGCCGGTCGCGGGCGAGCTTGAGCGGCGGGCGGAGAGGGCGGAGGCTCGCGGAGGCGCGGCGGGAGGTGCAGCGAGAGGAGGGAGAGGGCGAGCTCGGAGGAGCGGCGGCGGGAGGGGTGAGGTCGAGGAGGACGCGTGCGGGGCGAGCGGGTCTGGGGCCGAGCGGAGGCAAGAGAGGTGAGGCGCGGGGCGGTGGCCGGGCTGGAGGCAGCGAGGTCTGGGGAGGCGCGGGCGCGGAGTGAGGTGGGGAGGAGGCCGGCGGAGGGTGCTGGTGGCGGAGATGGCGTGCGGGGTGAGGAGGGAGAAGGAAGAGAGGATGGGAGGAGGCCGCGGGTGGGACCCAGGGGAGCGGGCCCGCGGGAGGGATCCCGAGGCATGCTGTCGGCAGGGGGAGGTGGGATCCGGGGGGCTGCGTGCGTGGCAGCGTGTGCTGCATGCGTGTGTGTGTCCAGGGGGCTGCTGGGAGTGGGGAGAGAGAGGAGAGAGAGGGGGGGTGGAACAAGTGGCAGATGGGGATTGGGTAGAGGGGGGGAAGAGGGTGAGGTGTCGAGAGGGGGTTAGTTGGGGTGATGTGGAGGAAGGGGTGGGTAGAATAGGTTGGGTAGCTTTAGGATTATGGGTGGACCGATTTAATCTGGGGTGGTCGTTCGGGTCGGTTCGGCCCGTTCGACTGCCCCACTAAAAATAATTAAACATTTTATTTAATTAAAACGGGGCGTTTGCAATCTGTGTTTAGACAAAACAAAATATTCCGGAGACCCGGGTTTGAATTTGAAAACAAGACGGGGTGTTTTAGAAAACAACAACAGGCTTTGCGAAAATAGTTTTAAGCAAACAATGCATGATGACGACGATGCAATGCACAAATTCAACGCGATTTTTTAGTAGTGGTTTTTGCGGGATGCCACAATTCGACACCACTAACAAAGGATCTCGCCCTCAAGATCCGCCTCATGGTACCGGAAAGGAAGGTCGGCGATCTGAATCTTCTTGCTTCATGTAGATCCTCGCGACACCATTAACAAGAGGTCGTTGTCCGTGATCGTCGAGAGAACACTCCGGAAACAAAAGGTCGAAGGTAGAGGTATCCACAAATAAAGCCACCTCTAGCTTCCGTGAACGGAGTAAAACTGCTGGATCCACTGATTCGATGCACAAGAGCGAATGATAAGAGTAGTCGGATGGTGATCAGTCCATCGCGCACCCAAACCATTACTCAGCACACGAATAGGCGGATTATGCAACCAACTCTCGGAATTAGACTGAAGATCTCGACAAGCGAGGTTCGGAAACAAAGGAGGGATGCAGACTCTGCATCGGATCTGGCGTAGGTGATGTCGTCGCGTCGGAAACCACCGGAAGGCACGAGAAGGAACACAGAATGGTAACACCGTAGACGGATTCATCAGGCAGCTTGAACACCGGATGGTAGAACACCGTTATCAAAGAAGGAAGCGAAACCCTGAAGGTACGACGGAAACCCAACCACGAGAATTCCTGGACTCGAAGAAAGAGACGAGAGCGGATTCAAAACATGTAGAGGTAAGAGGAGAACAGC
The DNA here is from genome assembly GCA_916181665.1 of Avena sativa. Taxonomy (NCBI): domain Eukaryota; kingdom Viridiplantae; phylum Streptophyta; class Magnoliopsida; order Poales; family Poaceae; genus Avena; species Avena sativa. Next base: position 140,101,902 of record OV702285.1, on the reverse strand, counting down.
AGAGGGGTAAGGAGTAAAATTAGACCTAATCAGAACTATCCAACTGAGTTTTCAAAAATAGTTTTGACACTCTACTTCGGCCATTAGCTAGGTTATCCTACAGGCTGGACTTGTGGGGTATCGTAACTGCTGAGCTCTGATACCACTCTGTAACACCCTCAGAATCGGACCTATGCAAGTTTTAGCAATTCCCGCCAAACCCGCATAGAAACGATTCAAAGGTGCCCACCAGGCACTTTCGTGCGGGTGGAAAACGAAGTAATAACATTACACAACAGTCCTCGATGGGACCCACAGAACAGATATATACAACAGCGACTCCAAGAGTCAAGAATACAGATATAATATACAAAGATCCAAATCACCTTGAAAATGTTAGAGCGTCCGACTACGGACAAGATGCAAATGGGGCTAAGAGCCTTGAAGAATAACCAATGGCGTCCATAACCCTGCCCAGGCCAAGCCGGAAGGGTAACCCTGCTAACGACGTCGATCTCAAAACCTGCTTAAACAAAAGGGGTGCCGACAAGAGGGCAAAGGAAAAAGAGGAGCGTCAGTACTGAGGCCAGTACACGGCGCGACTAGAATTCGGCGGTCCTCGCCTACATAGGTATGGTGGACTGAAGCGGCAGCGGCAGCATGCGCTAAACGACCTATAGAGACTCGATACAACTGGCGGTTATCAGAGAGGGATAAGAAAGAACTATTCGGAACCAACCTGATGCTACCGTCAAACAAACCCATCCTGGCGTTTCCCCCTCGAGACCAAACGAGGAAGTCAACCGAGGAACTCACACAGTTGGCAATTTTATTTATTCAGTTATTGTTGCAGCAATTACTAGTCAGGTGTAGATAATCATCCTGGTAAAGTAAACAGTGGGCACTTTTAGTTAACCATTCCGTGATAGTTGCAACACTTACTAGTCAGATTCTTTTACCATGAGATAACCCAAAACCCAGCAGTTGTTGGCATTTTTATTTAGCCATTCCGTTGTAGTTGTCATACTTACTAGTCAGGTACAATGGTCGCAAGCGACACTCCAAACAAGCAATTGTGGCAGTATTAATTAGCCATTCCATTATAGTGAAGCTGATTACTAGTCATTATAAAGTCAAATTTATAGCAATAAACTTTAGTTATGCTTGTCTATGGTCGAGATATTGTGCTCCAAGTCGTCCATAACCGCGGACACGGCTTTCAGAAAGTTTTACCCGGCCGGGGTGCACCAATAGCAACACACACTCGATCAACCTCGGAAAAACCAAATCAAAACCCAACGAGGCTTTCACGACAAAGCAATCACAGGATTCAGAAATATTTCAGGGGGCCACCCCTTGGAGTCTTACCCGCAACGAAGTAAGCTAGCTTCAAGACGGACCCAAGGTTTGTGGGGCCGGCTGTAAGCGACTGGGAACCCAAAACTGGGCTTGTCCATACCGCGTAAACGGGTCACAATTCCTAAACAGTACAGTGTGCTCCTCGCACAATTTAAATAAAGCAGTAAAGCATGGCACAAGTACAGGATCGTAAATAAAACCTCAAACTAGTTTGTGGCCCCAAGAAATAAGACTGAATCAAGCTCTGGCTCAGGGGGGTCCCATATACCTCCCGGATGTGGATAGCGCGATAAATCAAGGAACAGGTATCAAGTACTCGGGGTCCTACGGGACACAAGTGGGCGTTCGGAAACCAAATATTTTCTATCACCCACCGATGCCTCTGCTTACTTCAATTTTAGTTGTTAAACAGGAATTAAAGTGAATGATAAGTAAAACCATGATCATCTCCAGCAACGGACATGCAGCCACACTACATCAACTGTGGTTCATGACGACACGCAACAGCACTTGAGCAAGCGACTACGATGTGCAGGTCCAACTATCTACCAAACAACAGGTAATAGGATGTGTCCAAGGCAATATAGGGCTGCACGGTATATCACAGGTACGGAAACTAAAGCATCGCAACATAGATAGCAATAGATCAATAGGAGGGAATAAAGACTATAAAAGTAAGATAGGTAGAAAGGTGGAGATGCTCGCCTGAAAACATTGTCGAAGGGTTCATCCGAAGATCGGGGCGAAGCTCACATCAACTCAACGGCCTTATCCGCGAAGAAGCAAAACACTAGAAGAAACACCGGATGCAATATTTAATACTACGGCAAAAGATCGGCATGATGCATGTATGATGTATGGCATGGCAAAGATGCGATGCAAGTAGGTCAGTATTAAGCGGAACCGGGGTCCCGACAATTAATTAAATGGTTCAAGTTATTTAGAACCCCCGCAATTTAAATGCTGTATTAACATGGCCAAAATATAGTACCGGTTCGCTACATCAATTTAAATGAGGCCAATATGAGACTAGATTTGCCCGCATATGGGCCCCATATTTAATTATTAGGTGAATCGGCATAAGGCCCCCAAACCACACAAATATGCATGCAAGATGAATGTTTAAGATGCGACAAGTTGTATTATGTTATAAAATAGGGTTTCGGGAAGGGGTTCACACATTAGGGGGGTCTCGACGAACTTGGGGTTCCGGGGTTCGGGGTCGGTCTCAGGGTCCAGGGTTCGACGGAAACGTTCTCGGATATTGGAGGTAGGTCTTCGGATCGGGGAAGGGAGACTTGGTTCGGCGTCGGGGCGCATCGGGTTCTTCCGGTCGGGGTCGTTCGTGTCGTTGTGCCGGTCTTGTCGGTCCCACGGTTTCGGTCTTCGGAATCCAGGAGGAGGCCCTCGGATCCTCGGGTCCGAGTCGGCGTACTTGGCGTCCGTGCAGATTCCCTTCGGTCATCGAATCCGTGTAGGCGCACCCCGGTCTCGACGTCTAGGTTCCGTGAAGATCTTGGCTAATCCGGTCATCGGCCCTGCTTGTGCTTCCCGTTGTCGATCTTGTCGCATGGCCCCTGTACATCTTCGAAGCATGCACTCCTCGGCAGCGGGCCAAACCACGCATCCTTGTCTTCGGGAGATCTTGTCGCGCCTTGTCGCATGCGAGCACACAGATACTAGGCCGATCGCACCATAGGGTAACCTCTAGCAGGAACACAGCAGCATCAACCAAGCGCCAGGGGGCCTGGGGCGAGCTTGGCGGAGGTTGGCTCGGGCTTGGCGGGGCAGGCTCGGAGGCGACGCGGGCGGCGCGACGGACGCGGGTTGGAGAGGGTCCGGGCGAGGCGCAGAAGCGGCGAGCGGCAAGGACCGGAGAAGGCGCCGGTGAGAGGGGGCGGGGCCGCGCGCCGGCGGGAGCATGGCGGGGCGAGGGAGGCGGCCTGGACAGAGGGCGGCGGCGCGCGCCCGCAGGACGGAGAGGCGGGGTCGCTCCGGCGCGGGGCCGCGGCTCTGCCTGGGGCGAGGCGGTGGCTCGGTGCGGGAGCGGAGGACGCGGCGGGCTGGGCGGTGGTCGGAGGCGAGGCTGCGGAGGGCGGAGGCGCGGCCGCAGAGGGGAGTGGCGGAGAGGTGGGGAGGATAAGGCCGGCGGAGGCGAGCTTGAGCGACGGCCGGTCGCGGGCGAGCTTGAGCGGCGGCCGGTCGCGGGCGAGCTTGAGCGGCGGCCGGAGAGGGCGGAGGCTCGCGGAGGCGCGGCGGGAGGTGCAGCGAGAGGAGGGAGAGGGCGAGCTCGGAGGAGCAGCGGCGGGAGGGGTGAGGTCGAGGAGGATGCGTGCGGGGCGAGCGGGTCTGGGGCCGAGCGGAGGCAAGAGAGGTGAGGCGCGGGGCGGGTCTGGGGAGGCGCGGGCGCGGAGTGAGGTGGGGAGGAGGCCGGCGGAGGGTGCTGGTGGCGGAGATGGCGTGCGGGGTGAGGAGGGAGAAGGAAGAGAGGATGGGAGGAGGCCGCGGGTGGGACCCAGGGGAGCGGGCCCGCGGGAGGGATCCCGAGGCATGCTGTCGGCAGGGGGAGGTGGGATCCGGGGGGCTGCGTGCGTGGCAGCGTGTGCTGCATGCGTGTGTGTGTCCAGGGGGCTGCTGGGAGTGGGGAGAGAGAGGAGAGAGAGGGGGGGTGGAACAAGTGGCAGATGGGGATTGGGTAGAGGGGGGAAGAGGGTGAGGTGTCGAGAGGGGGTTGGTTGGGGTGATGTGGAGGAAGGGGTGGGTAGAATAGGTTGGGTAGCTTTAGGATTATGGGTGGACCGATTTAATCTGGGGTGGTCGTTCGGGTCGGTTCGGCCCGTTCGACTGCCCCACTAAAAATAATTAAACATTTTATTTAATTAAAACGGGGCGTTTGCAATCTGTGTTTAGACAAAACAAAATATTCCGGAGACCCGGGTTTGAATTTGAAAACAAGACGGGGTGTTTTAGAAAACAACAACAGGCTTTGCGAAAATAGTTTTAAGCAAACAATGCATGATGATGACGATGCAATGCACAAATTCAACGCGATTTTTTAGTAGTGGTTTTTGCGGGATGCCACATGTTCGTGGTTTAACTGTCAATTGTGTCTATGAATTTTGTTGGAAGCTTTTCAATTGTTTTCCTGTTTCGGATATAATCATGTATTTTAGCTGAACTCTCAACACATACAATTTGTTGAATGTATATGGCTTTGAAGATAGACATTATTTTTTTGAACGAGCAAGATAGGCATCATGCTTATTATGTTTTTTTACACATGCGTTTAAGACATCAGCTAGCCATGTATTGCTTCAGGTACTCGTTGACCTGGAGGTTGCTTCCGGTGCATCGATGAGTGGTTTAGCTCGTATGAATCTACAGAAATTATGGCACAGTGTTGTTATTTCCAAAAGTTCGGTTAAAAACCGAACACCGAACCGAATAGTCCACTAACCGAACTATTGATTAATTAGAAAACCGAAATAATTTTGGTGCCTATTTTGTAGAAAACGAATTATAGAAAAACCCGAAAAACCGAACCGAATTAACCAAAAAGACCGAATGCCCACCCCTAATGTGGGTGGACACTCCACTCACTCAAATGCCTTTCAATTCCCTCCACTCAAAATCCCACTCAAATTCCCATTAAATTTCCACCAAATTTAATGCAAACTCTCATTAAATAAAACTCCTTTTATTTATTCAGAATTTTGTCAATTACTTTAATGAAAAACATTCACATATAACCCCTTGCTAGTATTTCATTTCACATGCAAAAACACTTTCTACAATTTCACCCGAAAACATGTTTCAGTATCTAGTGAAATAAATTCATGCGCTTGTTATTCTTTCCTGCATGAAACTTTTGCTCCAAATGGATGTCGGTGTCTCTTAAGTGTTCCACCCTATAGTTTGCGAATAATGCGTACATTATCGAGACCCTTCTCCGATCAATAGTCAGAAGCGGGATCTGGAGACCCATACTGACTCCCACACATTCAACGATGACTTTCTTGTGATCGTCGGAACCTTTTACGCTAGTATCTTAATCCTTTTGTTTCGCGATATATTACATGTCTGAGATTCGATCATTGGCATCTCCATACCTAGTTTGATCTCGTTACTGACATGCACTCTTTTCTCATTCCCGTGATATAACATTCTAGTGATCAAATCACTTGCTTGCAAGCTAACTAATGTGATATCACCGAGAGGGCCCAGAGCATATCTATCCGTCATTGGGATTAACAAATTCCACTCTCGATCCATGGGCCTCAACATAACACTTTAGTAGTTCTAAACCTATCTTTATAATCACCCAGTTACGGTGTGATGTTTGCTGTTATCAAGAAACTCTTCCGGTGTTAGTGATTGACATGATCTCATGGTCTAAGTATTAAGATCACTTCATAAATTGTTATAGCAATATAAACTCAATGACTTTTGATCGTAATGTTATACTTCAGATGAATGTTCATCACACCATTACACTAATGCTGTGACCTCGTTATTAACAACATCCAATGTCTATGATCAGGAAACCTTGATCATCTTGTTAATCAACGAGCTAGTTTTTGAGAGAGGCATAACTAGGAACTTTCTGTTTGTTTATTAAACACACATGTATTAATGTTTCTATATTAATACAATTATAGCATGCAAAATAAACTTCTATCATATACTTGGAATACACATAATAAACACTTTATTATTTCCTCTGAGGGCATATTCCCTTCAGTCTCCCACTTGCACTAGAGACAATAATCTAGTTACATAGTGATGAATCTAACACCCATGGAGTTCTGGTGTTGATCATGTTTTGCTCTAGGGAGAGTTTTAGTCAACGGATCTGATACATTGAGATCCGTATGTACTTTACAAATTTTTATATCTCCATCCTTGACATGTTCACGGATGGAGTGAAACCGACACTTAATATGCTTGGAATACTTGTGAGACCTTGGTTCTTTGGCATTGGCAATGGCACCATTGTTGTCACAATAGATCACCATTGGGTCCAACGTGCTTGCAACCACACCTAGTTCGGATATGAACTCCTTCATCCAAACCGCTTCCTGAGCCGCTTCCGAAGCAGAAACATATTCGGCCTCCGTTGTTGATCCCGCCACCACGGGTTGTTTGGAACTCCTCCCACTAACCGCTCCGCTATTCATGAGAAATACGTATCCGGATTGAGAATTAGAGTCATCCGGATCGGTGTCAAAGCTAGCGTCGACATAACACTTAGCGACGAGCTCTTCTTCACCTCTGTACACAAGAAACATATCCTTAGTTCTTCGCAAGTACTTAAGGATATTCTTGACCGCTATCCAGTGTTCCGAACCTGGATCCGATTGGTACCTACTAGTCAAACTAATAGCATGTGCCACATCCGGTCTTGTACATAGCATGGCGTACATTATAGAGCCTATGGCTGAAGCATAGGGGACTTTGTCCATTATCTCTCTTTCTTCCGTCGTAGCCGGACTTTGAGTCTTACTCAATGTCTTGCCTTGCAACATAGGTAAGAACCCCTTCTTACTTTCGTCCATTTTAAACTTCTTTAAAATATTATCAAGGTATGTACTTTGCAATAGCCCTATTAGGCGCCTAGATCTATCTCTATAGATCTTTATGCCTAATATGTATGACGCTTCACCTAGGTCCTTCATTGAAAATTTGTTGTTTAGATAACTTTTAACACTGTTTAAAAGATCTATATCATTTCCGATCAATAATATGTCATCCACATATAATATCAAAAAAATGCCACATTGCTCCCACTCACTTTCTTGTAAATACAAGCTTCTCCATAAGTTTGGACAAATCCAAACTCTTTGATCACCTCATCAAAGCGGAGATTCCAACTTCGTGATGCTTGCGTCAGTCCATAGATGGATCGCTGAAGCTTGCACACCATGTTAGCATCCTTAGGATCGACAAAACCCTTTGGTTGTATCATATACAACTCTTCTTCAATATTACCATTGAGGAACGCGGTTTTGACATCCATCTGCCATATCTCATAACCAAAATATGCAGCAATTGCTAACATAATCCTAACTGACTTTAGCATCGCTACGGGAGAGAATGTCTCATCGTAGTCAACTCCTTGAATTTGTCGAAACCCCTTTGCGACAAGTCGATCTTTATAGACGGTCACATTACCATCAGCATCAGTTTTCCTTTTGAAAATCCATTTATTCTCCACGGCCTTCCGGTCATGAGGTAAGTCCACCAAGTTCCAAACTTGATTTTCATACATGGATTCCATCTCGGATTTCATGGCTTCTAACCATTTGTTGGAATCTGGACTCATCATCGCTTCTTCATATGTAGCATGATCATCAATTTGATCAACCATGAAATTCATAACAGGGTTTCCCTACAGCTCGGGAGCTACACGCGTCTTGCTAGACCTGCGAGGTTCGGTAGTACTATCTTTTAGAGTTTCATGATCATTATCATTAGTTCCCTCTTCAACTGGTGAAGCCAACTCCGGAACGACTTCCGGTGATGCGCTACCCTCCATACTTTGAAGAGAAGGTTCAATAACCTCTTCGAGTTCTACCTTCCGACTACTCACACCTTTCGCGAGAAACTCTTTCTCTAGAAAGGATCCATTCTTGGCAACAAAAACCTTGCCCTCGGATCTGTGATAGAAGGAATACCCAATTGTTTCCTTAGGGTATCCTATGAAGACATATTTTTCCGCTTTGGGTTTGAGTTTATCCGGTTGAAGTTTCTTCACATAAACATCGCATCCCCAAACTTTAAGAAATGATAGCTTAGATTTGTTTCCAAACCACAATTCATACGTTGTCTTTTCAACGGATTTAAATGGTGCCCGATTTAAAGTGAATGCAGCAGTTTCTAGTGCATAACCCCAAAATGACAACGGCAAGTCCGTCAGAGACATCATAGATCGAACCATATCCAATAAAGTACGATTACGACGTTCTGACACACCATTTCGCTATGGTGTTCCGACAGGTGTGAGTTGTGAAACAATTCCACACTCTTTCATATGAGTGCTAAACTCGTAACTTAGATACTCTCCTCAATGGTTGGACCGTAGAAATTTGATCTTTCTATTACGATGATTTTCCACTTCATTCTGAAAATTCCTTGAACTTTTCAAAGGTTTCAGACTTGTGTTTCATCAGGTAGATATAACCGTATCTACTCAAATCATCCGTGAAATTAACAAAATAACGATATCCACCTCGCGCTGACACACTCATTGGACCACATACATCAGAATGTATGATTTCCAATAAATCTATCGCCCGTTCCATTGAACCGGAAAACAACGTTCTAGTCATCTTGCCCATAAGGCATGGCTCACATGTATCAAATGATTCAAAATCAAGTGATTCCAAAAGTCCATCCGAATGGAGCTTCTTCATGCGTTTAACACCAATATGACCTAGACGGCAGTGCCACATATATGCGGATATATCATAATTAAGTTTAATCCTTTTAGCATCAACATTATGAATATGTGTAACACTATTATCGAGATCCAACAGAAATAAACCATTCATCATCGATGCATGACCATAAAAGGTTTCATTCATATAAATAGAACAACCATTGTTCTCGGATTTAAATGAATAACCACTTCGCATCAAACACGATCCAGATACAATGTTCATGCTCAGTGCAGGCACCAGATAACAATTATTCGAGTTTATTACTAATCCCGATGGTAAGTGGAGAGGTAGCATTCCGACGGCGATCACATCAACACTTGATCCATTTCCGACACGCATCTTGACCTCACCCCTTGCTAGCGGTCGCTTGTTCTGCAGCCCCTGATTCGAGCTACAAATATTAGCAAATGAACTGGTATCAAATACCCAGGTGCTACTGCGAGTACTAGTCAAGTACACATCAATAACATGTATATCATATATACCTTTGTTTGCCTTCCCGACCTTCTTATCTTCCAAATACTTGGGGCAGTTGTGCTTCCAGTGGCCAGTCCCCTTACAATAATAGCACTCGGTATCAGACTTAGGTCCAACTCGGGGTTTCTTTTCAGGCACGGCAATCGGCTTGGCGCCCTTACTTCTCTTCCGTTTTCCCTTCTTTTCTTTCTTGAAACTAGTGTTATAATTGATCATCAACACTTGATGCTCTTTCTTGATCTCCACTTCTGTAATTTTAAGCAGGGAGAGAATTCTTCATGCCTTGCATATTATAGTTCATCAAGAAGCTCTTATAGCTAGGTGGCAGAGACTGCAGAACACGATGGATGCCTAAGTCAATGGGAATCGATATTCCCAAGGACACAAGCTTATCGGCGTAACCCGACATCTTGAGTACATGCTCACTTATGGAGCTGTGCTCTTCCATCATGCAGCTAAAGAACTTTTCTAAAGCATTGTAGCTCTCTACAGTAGCATGTGTGTCGAAAATCATTTTCAACTCACCCATTGTATCAAATGCATTGCCGTTTTCAAAACGCTTTCAAAGTTCTGGCTCTAGCCCATACAATATGCCGCAATGAACTAAGTTGTGGTCCCCCTGACAAGTCTAATAGACATTCTTCTCCTTGTCAGGGGCATCATCAAACGATTCAGGGGGCCTAGCGGCGCTTCTAGCACATATTGCTTTTGTCCAGCAGAGAGGAGAATCCTCAAATTCATGGCCCATTCGATAAATTTGCTACCGTTTGTTGCAAGTTTCTCTTTCTCCATGAACACATTGAAATTAAAAGCAGGTGGTGCCATCTACAGCAGAATTTGTAAAGTTTAGACTAAGTTTATGATAGATTGAGTTCAACTAATACACATTATTAATGAACTCCCACTCAAAAACGACATCCCTCGTGCCTTTTTGGTAATTACATGAACCAAGTCCACTAAACCAAGTCCGATCATCACGTGAGTCTGTGTAGCTTCAAAGGCGAGCATCAAATGGGCATCATATCTACCATATGACTCATGCTTAACCTTTAGGTTCATGTTCCGAGGCCATGTCTGTACATGCTAGGCTCGCCAAGTAAGAACCTTAGTATTCGTGTGTGTAACTGTGGTCATGGATCCAAGAACACCCGATCATCACGTGATGTCTTGGAGCGACGAAACATAATCGGTGCATACTTAAGGAAGAACACATTCTTATCTTGATATTTAAATGAGGGATCATCTTATTATGCTAATAAAATGCCAAACAAGCAATAAAAGATGCAATCAAACATCACATGTTTATAAGTGAAATGATATGGTTCCCGCATATGATCTCCATCATGTGCATCGTGGTATGATCACTGGCATACCTCTATGTGTAAGGCCAAGGTCTATGGAACTTACACGTTATGTGTGTTGTAAGAGTATCATATCATACTTCTACTTACAACATCACCATATCATAACACTAGCCTAGCAACAATCTAAACTAGACGCCTCTAATTTATCCATTGCAAGTTTTACGTGGCTTAGGGCTTTTGAAGATAGAACCGTTCTTACTTACGAAAATGAACCACAATGAGGATAACCAAATTGTTGACAACTTGTTGCAAATTAGATATTTACTATAGTAGGAGAGACAGGCACCCGCTAGCCACTTATGCAAAACTAGTTGCATGGCAAGCGTGGAACAGGTCTCATGTGCGAGGACATGTAAAGTTTGTCCAGGCCGCTTCATCCCACTATGCCACCAATATCCAAAGTACAACCAAGAAGCAATAACATGATCATCATCGCCCACATACTCATATGTGTACTACCCGTGTAAAGCATCTACGCATAGATCCGACTCTGAAATCACTGTAGGGTTCGCGGCATAGAAAACAAAAAAATCAGTACGATGGGAACAACTATGTACCAAGACCTACCTACTAGATACAAACAACAGGCGGATGTATATCCGTAGAGAACATACCCTTGAAGACCTAAAAAGCTTAACGAGTCAAACTCGTGGTTGATGTAGACGATCTCTTGCCGATCTCAAGATTGAGAGGAAGTCCTTAGCACCGTAACTTAGCAGTGCATCCGTGCTCGCACACACGTTCGAGGCAACGAGCAACCTCCGCCTCCTCGCTCCAGCGATGCAGCGGAAGCATAACTCTTTCTTGCCGAATAGCCACCGGGAACATGTATATCGCTAGTCTGAGACCATGGGGATAAATACTTGAGGGGAAGAGAGATCCTTCACGAAGATGTGTGAGTGAGAAGTGAGGAGAGGAGGCTCCTTTTATAGGAGGAGGGGGAACCCAAGGGGGTGGCCACCGGCCATGGGGCTGCCCCTCCCCTCCTTCATTCATGTGAGTGGACACTCCACTCACTCAAATGCCTTTCAATTCCCTCCACTCAAAATCCCACTCAAATTCCCATTAAATTTCCACCAAATTTAATGCAAACTCTCATTAAATAAAACTCATTTTATTTATTCAAAATTTTGTCAATTACTTTAATGACAAACATTCACATATAACCCCTTTCTAGTATTTCATTTCACATGCAAAAACACTTTCTGGAATTTCACCCAAAAACGTGTTTCGGTATCTAGTGAAATAAATTCCTGCGCTTGTTATTCTTTCTAGCATGAAACTTTTGCTCCAAATGGATGTCGGTGTCTCTTAAGTGTGCCACCCTACGGTTCACGAATAATGCGTACATAATCGATACCCTTCTCCGATCAATAATCAGAAGCGGGATCTGGAGACCCATACTGACTCCCACACATTCAACGATGACTTTCTTGTGATCGTCGGAACCTTTTACGCTAGTATCTTAATACTTTTGTTTCGCGATATATTAAATGTCCGAGATTTGATCATCGGTATCTCCATACCTAGTTTGATCTTGTTACTGACATGCACTCTTTTCTCGTTCCCCTGATATAACATTCTAGTGATCAAATCACTTGCTTGCAAGCTAACCAATGTGATATCACCTAGAGGGCCCAGAGCATATCTATCCGTCATTGGGATGAACAAATTCCACTCTCGGTCATGGGCCTCAACATAACACTTTAGTAGTTCTGAACCCATCTTTATAATCGCCCAGTTACAGTGTGATGTTTGCTGTTATCAAGAAACTGTTCCGGTGTTAGTGATTGACATGATCTCATGGTCTAAGTATTAGGATCACTTCGTAAATTGTTATAGCAATATAAACTCAATGACTTTTGATCGTAATGATATACTTCAGATGAATGTTCATCACACCATTACACTAATGTTGTGACCTCGTTATTAACAACATCCAATGTCTATGATCAGGAAACCTTGATCATCTTGTTAATCAACGAGCTAGTTTATGAGAGAGGCATAACTAGGAACTTTATGTTTGTTTATTAAACACACATGTATTAACGTTTCGTATTAATACAATTATAGCATGCAAAATAAACATCTATCATATACTTGGAATACACATAATAAACACTTTATTATTGCCTCTCAGGCATATTCACTTCACAAATATGATGTTTCTAGCACCTCTACTTCCTTGTGTAATCATGCAGATATTCTTGCAGAAAATGCTAGACTAAAAGATGAGCTTGCCAAATCATCTCTTCCCAAAGGTAAGGAAGTACTCGATGAGATGTTAAGTAAGCAAAGGCCAAACAATGGAAATGAGGGACTTGGCTATGTCCCCAAGACCAATAAGAAGAAGAAGAAGTCCAAGAATGCTCAAGCAAATACAAGCACCACAGAAAAGAACATCACGAAGGAAAAAAAACTGATTATGATGGTTTTGCAGGACCTAATAATTCTCATTATGAGTTATTTCATGATTATTATGGTGATGTTTATGCTAGTTATATTGGGCCTTATAATAATTATATTTCTTGGTCTATTTGGGTTCCAAAGACCCTTGTTACTAACAAGAGATGACCCATTGAAAAATGGTACCTAAAACCAAGAAGTAATTTTCTTGTAGGGCTATGCTTTCCGAGGGTCGAAATGGGTGCTTGACAGTGTATGCACAAGTCACATGACAGGAAGCAAAGAGATCATCACGGAGATGAGGCCTAATCATGATCAAATAACCGTCTCTTATGGTGACAAGTCCAAGTCAAAGGTATTGGGTCTTGGCAAGGTTGTGGTTGCTCACGATATCTCTCTCGTGGACGTCATGCTTGTTAAGACCCTTGGGTACAATTTACTTTCTATTCATACCCTTGGTAAGATGGGCTCTGCTGTTTTCATTGATGATGATATAGTGGTACTGATGGCTCCAAAAAATGTCATTTTTCTCCATGTTTAAACATTGTTTTTCGTCAAGTAATTGACATTATTCTCTCTTGATTTGCCACTAATGACTAATTATTGCAAAGATATGAAAAACCTTCCTTTGATTTATGTTGTGCAGGAAATCACACTTTTATTGCGAAATCTGGAATCATAAATGATGATTTTGATTAAGTTTTGATGACCAAGTATTCCTGGAGCTAATACCAGGCGCCAGTCAACATAACGACCACTGTTACGGGTGTGTCCTGCTCATACGGGGTGGCAGCGGCTCTGTATCGTGAAACCCTACAACTATCATGAAGGCCCCTGTTTATTTTGAGGTCCTAGCTGTTGGGGATATGCTATATGGGTATCCTCATAGAATGTATCTTATCCGGATAACCCGGGTGGCCCATAGTTGGTAGCATGGCCCATGGCCTGCTGGGCGGCCCAGTTAGATGGATCCAGAAGGGAGGCCCATGCTGGATAAAGGAAGGCTACGATGGAGTCACCAGTGTACCCGGAGCCTTGGAGTACAAGACACGCAAGACTAGTAATAGATGGTGTAGGACTCTGTAACCTATCCGGCTAGGACTTTTCCCTGTAACCCTAGGACCTGGCGACTATATAAGTCGGGCCTATGGGAGCCTTTGAGGCACGATCAAGTAGCGATTAGCACACACCTCGCACAGCGAACCTATCTCTGTAACTCAACGTATTGCCCTTATAGTGATTTATAGCAGGAGTAGGGTTCCGCCACCGTTGTGGGATCTGAACCTAGGTAAGCTGTGTTACCTCGTACCCGTCAACCGTCCGCCTTCCCCCACGTCTCTAAACACGCACTATGAGGACCCCTCCATGGCGTACTCGTCGGCAATACCACGACAGTTGGCGCCCACCGTGGGGCAAGAGGCGCTTCAGGCTCTTCAGCGGGCGAGGACCAAGATCTTCGCGGGAATCGGCAAAACCGTAGCCATCGGTCGCGTTCTCTTCTCCGGCAACATTCTGATCGTCCCTCCCGACGAGTTCTGGATCCCGAAGAAGACGAACCCTACGCGGTGTTAGATCATTCCTATCGGAGACATCCACCTCTTCATTGGCGAAACCGACTCGGGCACTAGTTCCCTGGGAGTCAGTGGAGCATCAAGACCCGCACGGACTGCCTACGGGCAGGATACGTCGCTGAAGGATCGATGTCGGATCTCTCTTTGGAGTTTGCCGATAAAGATCGGAAAAATTCAAGGCCCACCCAAACCGCCCTCTTGCAGGATATAACACTGGAAGATCGCTGCAAGTCCGCCGGCTTCGCTCGTGCGTCTGGACAGCAGAGATCCAAGTTCGTCGGCGTGGTTACCATCTTCGATCTGGCATGTTGCATTCAGAGAGAGGGTGAAAACCCCCGCGATTATCTTTCCAGGTGGCTCTGTATATGAGCCGATCTGGCCCACTACCCCAATGATGATGCCATGTATCACTTTGTGGAAGGACTGGACCATGGCACGCTTCTCCAGCATTCTCTAAGACGGCAGCAGGCGTCGGGATGCCTTACCTTCGAAGGCATGGTGAACACCATCAACAACTACGCAGAGGCCGAAGCGTCAGCTCAGACAGCGCTTGCGCTCATTGACGGAGCCCCTCTGATTCAGCCACCGCCACCACTGCCTCCAGCCACCATCGCCACAGCTGCGCCGCCACCTCCAGTCGTCGTCGCTGCTGTTGCACCTCCACCCCCCGTCATCAAGGAAGTCCTGGCACCCTCCGACTCTGTGATTGACGCGCTATACGCTGACTTCGGTGCAGATTCAGAGGAGATAGATTTCAGTCCAGAGGAACTAGACTCCGCCATGCAGGAGATGGAGGAGGAGTACACATGCGACGAGCAAGCCAACAACGCCGTCACGTCTCGAGAGGTGTTCATCACCATTGGGACGGCGATGGATGAAGATCAACCCGGACAAGATCCGCCTATAATTCTGGACAAAGGGAAGGGACCACCTGTTGCTGATGACATTGATCGCGCAAAGGCCATGCCCCCTCCGCCTAATCCAGTGCAACAGCCGCAGGAACTCGGCACCGGCCCGAGCAACAACAACAACAACACAAATTTGCCGCCTCCGGCATCTACGTATGCTGCTGCCCAACTTACTCCAGCC
Organism: Avena sativa; assembly: GCA_916181665.1. Classification (NCBI taxonomy): domain Eukaryota; kingdom Viridiplantae; phylum Streptophyta; class Magnoliopsida; order Poales; family Poaceae; genus Avena; species Avena sativa. The sequence goes on along the minus strand of OV702285.1, from coordinate 140,086,218 downwards.
GATAGAGTGATGTACGGCAATCTCCTCGTCGAGCCACTGACCGTAGCTCATATCCGGAACGTGACCCATCTTGACGAGAAGCGCCAGCAGCTGCTAGAAGAAGCGCAGGCCATCGCGGAGCAAGGCTCTAAGCTAGATCGAGATCTGGTCAACACGCAGAAATCCATAGAGAAAGCTAGAGCAATGGAGGCCGAGTACAAGACTCTACTGCAGCAGCAGAAGGCCAAGAAAGCTCCGGCTCACGTCATCAACGATCCAGGTGTACGACGAAACCTAGGATGGGCTCCCCGAAGCCGGCAGAAGCCAAGCCATACATTGACAGTGAATGAAGGCAGGTGATGCCCACTCCTCTCCTCAACCTCGCCGTCTCCAAGACCCTTCTGGAGCAAGATAGATCACCCGAGGCGGTGGACTAGGTCTATGACCTAGTGGCCAAGGTGGTGAAACAGCAGGAAAAGGCCACCTCTCAGAGGCTTTCTGACCCAGCGTTTTGCCAGTCTAGCCAGCATAAGCCGCCAAGGGACAGATCTCCTCTTAATGTCGGGTCCCAGACGGGCTCATCAGAACGGAGACAGAGGGATGTGCGCAACAGGAAGGATGCTATCCCCATATCCTACGACCACGGAGAAAAGGCCCGACCTCGTCGCCCATCGCCACCGCCCCGCTCCCCCTGACATCGCGAAGACCCCAAGGCTCACCATCGTACGGATATGCCCCCACCAAGGCATAGCGGCATCATCATCCGCGACAACGCGGAGCAGACCCGTCATGACAGAGAGCGCAACCAAGGACACAAGAGTAGGTCGCACCATGACCCTTCGCGTCCGACAAGCAATCGCGACAAGCGTGAGGCGTCGCAGGAGGGTAATAGCAAGAAGGGTAACCCACCGCCACCTCCGCCTCCGTCGCCACCTAGCAGTCACCATGGCGGAGGAGGCCCGCGTCGTTCACGTAGCCCATCCCCTGTTTACAAGAAGAAGAAAAACCCGGAGCCATACGACGCACGTTCGCGGATCGATAAGATCCACGAGGCCCGGGAAGGACCATACCTGGGACCACGTTGCTTTGGACCTGCGATACGGTCCGCAACTTACCCCAAAGGTTTTCGGCTTGACAAGACCATCAAGCCCTATGACGGCACCACTAAGCCAGCTACATGGTTGCAGGATTACGGCAACACGGTAGAGATTGCCGGGGGTAACCCCAACGTTGCCGTCAAGTACCTCCCATTGATGTTAGCGGGCACAGCCCATCAATGGATTGATGACTTGCCGGAGAAATCCATCTGCAATTGGTTGGACATGCAAGAAGCGTTCACCAAGAACTTCGAGGGTACGTACAAACGTCCCTGCATTGTTGGCGATCTACAGTGGTGCGTGCAAGAGAAAGACGAGACATCTCACGCCTACCTCTCCCGCTGGCTGGATATGAAGAATTCCTGCGCAAGAGTGCACGCTCATACCGCCATGGCTGCCTTCATCGATGGGTTGGAAAGGGGCACGTTGCTCTGACATAAGCTGAAGCGCTTGCAGGAAAATCACTAGCTTGACTTGAACCAGATGATTCAGTTGGCTAGTGAGTTCGCAGCTGCCGACGACGATGCTCGCGGCTCTCTGCCGGCAACGGCCGTTCCAACTCAAGCTCAGAGGAACAGCAGCACAAAGCGGAAAACCGCTCCAGAAGAAAAGCAAACTCCTGACATGGTCGCCATGACCTTTGCAGGACGAGGTGATGGCGGACAACGTGGCCGAGGACGGGGAGTTGGCCGTGGGCAGCAGCGAGGAAGTGAAACTACCTCGGCAGCGCTCCGCATTCCCCAAACCTATGAAGAGTACCGCGATATGTCGTGCCTCGTACACCTCGATGTCAACGAAAAGGCCACCCATACCAATTGACACTACAAATTCGTCAACGACCTCAAGGAGGACCTGGAGTCCGGCTCCAAGCGAAGTCGGAAGAACAGACCGCGAGGCAAGGGGAAGAAGAAGGAGGAGGAGTCCTGTAGAGGTCCCAACCTTTAATAAGGTAGAGATCCCTGTGTTTACAATGCTAGTCCCTAGATCAATAGCTAGCATCCACAGTTAAGATGTAATATCAAGAAACAAAGGTCATATTACAACTTTATAACCAGGAATAAAATAATTCATTACATCTTACATAGCTCATTTGTCTATCTCATTACAATGCAGCAGAAATAACTATAGCATGGGGTCCTTCATCTTCAAAGTGCCACAGGCAATCATGTTGGTTCTAGACTTGTAATCCTAATCAACACACTTCACTAACATCAAACAAACCTGCAACATAATAAGTTACAGCCATAAGGGTCAATACATTTGAATTGTATTGGCAAGTGATACTATGGTAATATAGTGGAGTCTATCATCTATACGCAATTGGCTAAGTGGAGCTTAGGCTTGCTTTGCTCAAAATAGTTTTTCCTTATCATTTGAAAACACTAAGCTTTTGCTTGTCAAAATTACCCAAGGAACCACCAATAGAAATTGGTGAACCTTCACCCTTGTTCAACCACAAGTTTTTAACTTATAAATTGGGATGAGGAGATTCTTGATAGCTTCCATGTCTTGATGCTCAAATTTTCCTTTGCCAGGGACATGGCTAAGTACTTAGATTCTTCCTTCTACAGAGGTTGTGCACTTTCCCCACAAGACTTGATTTTTACCAAGACAGGACCTTTCAGAAGCCTTCCCTTAGACCAAATGGACGCGTTCCAACCTATCATCCCACTACCACCAACTGTCCAATTGGCTAAGTTATTGCAACCTATATGATCTAGGCAGAGCCCATAATGCCATGTGGCTGCACTAGAAGATTCTTAACATTTGGCATCTCAAATCCCTTTGTTCCTAGGTGGCTTTCCACAAGTGAGATACACAAGGTAACCATAGAAATGGGCCTTGTGTAACCACTCAACACAAACCATTCTTTCCATTCCACCCATGTGTTTCATTCACTTAGTTGTTTTATTAATCAAAACATAAGTCAAAGACTTAGAAATATTTCTCATATCATGAATATATAATCCACCCTTGGTTGCTACTAGCTAGTCTAAGCATGGCAATAGCAAGTATCTTAACTTAGAGTAAATTCTAACATTATTACAACTACTAGGATTTCCCAAGCATAGCATATAGATACTTAGCAAAATAGTCATGCAAGTCCTATACAAAAATATTTCTAATGCATAGGTAAAAATATAGGGATAAAACATGTAGCACCACTTTCCTTTTTGGTAGAGATTATAAGTTCACTCCTTGACTTCTGCAATAGTCACACTCTTCAAATGTCACTACAATTCAATCAAGCAAGGCACAATTTCAATCTACCATTCAAGCAATCATCACATAAAATAATAAAAACAAAGCAATGCATGCAAGCATGCCAAAGGTTGTTTTATTTGGAAAAGTGGTTTCTAATAGGTTATATACATTTTGAAACACTTATTTGTCATTTATAAAGTGGCAATGTCGTTTATAAATGTGGTAAAACCATTTGATAATCTAGTTAGTGAAAATGGCTATTTTAAGTCATTTTTGTTTTGCTAGATTTGCTTTAAATCAAAGTAATATTTTCTAGTGTTTGCCAAATATAGCTTTAACACAAATGTTAGTGTTTTAAGGTCAAGTGCTTAATATTGAAACCATTTGCAAAACGTTTTACCTATAAATCATTTTCTATATCAAAACCATACTTTATGTTGTTGGAAATGTCTTTAGCAAGCTAATAATTTTCATAGGGTTCATCAAATATATTTTTAAATCTCAAAACTTGGTTTTTAGGGTCAGAGAGTTTAATTCAAATCATTTCCCAAAGGTTTTCTCGAAAACGCATTTTTAACACATAAACAATATTTTTACTTGACTAGAAATGTTCTAATTCAAGGATTCATTCTTTAAATTCACAAAATACCATTTTAAATCCATAAGATGTTTTCTATGGTCAGTGTGTTCAAAACAATCCAATTGCCAAAGATTTTCTTTAAAAATATTTCTAAAATAATTTCTATACCCAAATTATGCCTTCACAAGTTTCTGCAAAAACAATCAACTTAACATAAGCAATTTACTAAACAAAGTGCATGGTTGGAAGGTACTTGTCTTGCTGATTCCATTGATATAAAATTTTCAAAATTTGGACGTGTGGATCAAGAGTTATGAATTTTGCAAGTTTGAATATCTAATAGTTACATTTCTGTCTATTTAAACAAAACAGTGGCCACGTGGCGCAACCCTACTGGACAAAAACGGTTCGCACGGACCGAGCATTGTGGAGCGTTAGATCTAACTGAAAACATGCGGCACAGATCAGCGTACCTCTTCGCTTTAAGTGGATCTATCGTAGCCGACGGATCTACATCCTACGGTTCCTAACAACTAGCCAAAGACGGACGGCGCTAGCGCGGCGGCGAGCGGCGGAGCGATCTGTCAGTGGTGTCGCCGGTGATGTAGGAAGCGAGGGAGAGGATGGTGAGGATTACCAGGCTCGCAGAGACTTGCTGAAGCTCGAGGTGGTTGTTTCGGGGACAGGGGCGCACGGGGGTGGATGCAATTTCTCACCGGAGTCGTCGTCTGCGTCTGGTGCTTGCTGTTGACGTAAGGCGAGTCTACAGGTCCTACATGAGTGAATGGCGAGCATCTGGCTGTTCACAAGACACAGGCGAACAAGTGGGTATGAGTCTCTGGTCGAGGCGTGCATTGGCTCATGCGATAGATCTCAGCGGAGTTGTTTGCAGACGGCGGTGGCGAGGAGGCGTCGTTGTTGCCGAGCGTCTGAGGCATGCGCGGGCAAGCCGAGGCTACTGGGAGGTTCAGGGGGTGATGGGGAACATGCTCGCGTGGTCGACGGGGCAAGGCGCGGCGAGGAGTGGCCGAAATTGCTCGAAGATCTCGTCGGAGTCCGCGACGGTGCGAGCCAAAATGGAAGCAGCCTGGGGGCAGAGAGTGGGTGGTTTCTGGGGGGAAACGGAGAGGGGGAGCAGGTGTTTAATAGAGCATGGTCGCGGCGAGGATTAAGCGAGACGTTTAAGCGAATTTATCCTCGGCATCAATGGCAGGAAACGACCGGCGAGGCGTGGTCTCCGCGGGGGGGGGTGAGGAAGATGACTGTCGAGTGGGCCTGGCTAGTCAGTGAGAGAGAAAGGAGGAGTGGGACCTAGCAGTCAGCGACTGAGTGGGTTTGTTCGTAGGTGTGAACCGTTTTTCTCGTGGGAGAGAGGGAGTGGGCTGGACTAGGCTCGTGGGCTGGGTTAGCTGGGCTGGCTTCTTATGTATTTTTTTGTTCTGAAACCTTTTCTTTTTCCATTTCTATTATTCTGTTTTGATTTTGTTTAATCATTTCAAACACACATTTGAGTTCAAACTTCTACCGAACTTTGTGTATATTCAAACACCGATTAATAATACATTCTAAAGTCAAATTTAGAATAATTATTTTATTCTTTTTAGGGTATAATAATTATTTAAAATAGGCCCTTGTCTTAAATAAAATAAGATTAAATATATTTTCAAACCTTAATTAAATTTCAAATTTTTCACAAAACTTTCTCAGTAGGTTTATTTATTTAATGGGGTGTTAAATAATTCACTTTGGATTATTTAAAGTGTTTTATTATGATTACTAGTCATTTAATTTGGGCAATTATCTTTATTTGAACTGAATTTGGTTAAGGCCATTTTATTTTATTTGAATATTATTTATTCATTTAATTCATTTGGAGTTGGATTATATTTATTCCATTTGCTCATGGATTAGGCCAAGATTTAATTTGGTTTTTAAAATATTCCTTACTAATTAATTCTTTTCCTTATCTTATAAAATCCATATCTTTTTATAGATCCAAAATTGGTGATTCCAATTTGTAAACTCTCATTTAATATTTGTTTATCCTTCTAAATAACATTAGGATTATTTGCTCACCATTTGGTATGGATTTTTTTGATAGGTGCTTGTTAGCTTTGGAAAATTAATTTCTTTATCTTATTAAATTCATAAGATTTTATTTATGGCTCCAAATTAAGTGAAACCAATTTCTATGGTTTTATAATATTTCTATTTTTCATTCTTGATCATTTATAAATGTTTGTTGACAAATTTTTATATGGATCAAATCCATGGTCTTAGAGATATCTTGGAAAACTCCCATTAGGGTTTTAGGGTTTTGATTTATTTTCCAAGTGTTTAAATTTCAAGATGCATTTATGAAGAATGCATTTCACTTGATTTGAATTTATTTGGATTCAAATTTTATCCTAGGTTTGTTCAAGATGGGTTTTGATGAATTCATTTCAAACAAAAAGTTTCTTTTCACCCTAGATTTCAACAATTATTTATTTTGTTTATTTATTTTTCACATTACAAAATTTGGAAAAATTTGGGATGTGACAGGCTACCACCCTTAAAAGAAATCTTGTCCCGAGATTTGGGAAGGCTAGAGGTTACAAGTTGGCTCAAAGCAACTAGGGTACTACCACCCTTAAAAATTTCCAACTAGATTACATCTTGGCTTGCTTGGGATCTTGATGAAACTTCTCTAGGCAAACATCTGCATAGTGTCCTTTGTTTCCACACTTGAAACATGTGACAAGGCTGAGATCCTTCATAGGCTTGTTTATCTTGTGCTTCATCTTTCCTGGACAATTGCTTGCATAATGTCCTTGGTCACCACAATTGTAACATGTGACAAGGTTGAGTTCTTCCCGTATCTTCTGTGGACAAGTTGACACATAATGGCCTAGCTCTTTGCAGTTGTTGCACCACACTTGGCTAATTTCCTTATATTTCTTCTTCTTCTCTGGACATTCATTGGCATAGTGTCCCATCTCTTTGTAATGGCAACACAGCACTTGGCTTTTGTCCTTCTTCTTCTTGGGTTTCTCCAAAGCTAGGAGTTCGTCTAGTTCATGCTCTTCATATCTTACCTCAAAGGTGGGAAAATCTCCTGGTCTCCTTAGTCTTTTTCTTGGATAATACATATGTTTCCTCTTTTGTCCAACAAGGTGAGTCATATTGCATGGAGGTGCAAGATGAGATTTTCCTTTGTCTTCATCCTTCTTGGTAGAAGTTGTTCCCTCCTGAGGGTTTCCAATCTGTTGATGCACTCCACCTTGTTTCCTTTGTTGAACTATGGAATAGATGGGGCATTGGATAGGGACATGATTGTTTCCTTCACATAGGAAACAACTAGCTTGAGATGTGGGGCATTGATTAGTTGGATGTTTCTCTTCACAATTGGGGCATTGGTCTTCATGCTCTTTGGAAGTGTGATCCTTGTCTCCACAAATATTGCAAGCTTGAGTTCCTTCTATAATATCATCCTTGAAATCATTGTTGTCACAAACTCCTTGAAAAGAGTTGTCTCCCATGTTGATCATTTGATTTGTCACCTTTTGCATCAATTGAGTTTGGGTTTCCAAAAACCTTTGCATGGTTGGGTCTAACTCATTATTGCTGGCTAAAAACTGAGTTGTCACTTGGTTCAACTGGGTTTGGGTTACTATGAGTTCTCTCATGTGCATCTCTTGGTTGTTGTAACCATCCTTGATGTTGGAGTTTCTTGGAGTAGTCATATGTTTGGGTTGGATTGGGATTAGAATAGGCAAAATATTTCTAAGGAAATAATTCTAATCACACACAACAATTTCACACAATCAATGTGCAAGCAATAAAAAACAAACATTCCAATCAAACAACAAAGTTTCAAGCACATTTTTAAGCAACAAAATATTTTTGCTACACCACATAAGTTGGTGTGTTTGATTTAATCTAAATATGGTGGTCCAACTATATGGTTCACTAGAGATCCTTCCATTATTCTTTGTTGTTTCTTCTTGAATGAGATCATGGTTTACTTGGAAAAATTCTTGTGTCTTGGTCACAAAACTTCAAAGGTGATGATGGTTCCTTCTAAGTTATGTTTCCTTATTTTTCAAGTCTTGAGTAATATTTCTTGTCTCACTTGTAGTCCTTAGTGATATCCAAGTTGAAGTCCTTGGTGAAAATAAAGTTGAAGTCTTTGGTGATGTTGAAGTTGAAGTCATTTGAGTTGGTGAAGCCCTTTGCTCATGGTTGAGGTCTTTGCTCATCAAGTTGAAATAGAAGAGATGTAGAATCAAAACCAAAAGGTTGAGGAAAGAGTATACAAGATTGTTTGTAAATAAGTTTTGGAACAAATTCAACTCCTATTTTTTCTAAGGGGTTTTGTCCAATCCCAGGGTTACAATCCTACAGGCAACACAGTGCTCTGATACCATCTGTAGAGGTCCCAACCTTTAATAAGGTAGAGATACCTGTGTTTACAATGCTAGTCCCTGGATCAATAGCTAGCATCCACAGTTAAGATGTAATATCAAGAAACAAAGGTCATATTACAACTTTATAACCAGGAATAAAATAATTCATTACATCTTACATAGCTCATTTGGCTATCTCATTACAATGCAGCAGAAATAACTATAGCATGGGGTCCTTCATATTCAAAGTGCCACAGGCAATCATGTTGGTTGTAGACTTGTAATCCTAATCAACACACTTCACTAACATCAAACAAACCTGCAACATAATAAGTTACAGCCACAAGGGTTAATACATTTGAATTGTATTGGCAAGTGATACTATGGTAATATAGTGGAGTCTATCATCTATATGCAATTGGCTAAGTGGAGCTTAGGCTTGCTTTGCTCAAAATAGTTTTTCCTTATCATTTGAAAACACTAAGCTTTTGCTTGTCAAAATCACCCAAGGAACCACCAATAGAAATTGGTGAACCTTCACCCTTGTTCAACCACAAGTTTTTAACTTAGAAATTGGGATGAGGAGATTCTTGATAGCTTCCATGTCTTGATGCTCAAATTGTCCTTTGCCAGGGACATGGCTAAGTACTTAGATTCTTCCTTCTGCAGAGGTTGTGCACTTTCCCCACAAGACTTGATTTTTACCAAGACAAGACCTTTTAGAAGCCTTCCCTTAGACCAAATGGACGCGTTCCAACCTATCATCCCACTACCACCAACTGTCCAATTGGCTAAGTTATTGCAACCTATATGATCCAGGCAGATCCCATAATGCCATGTGGAAGCTTCTTAACATTTGGCATCTCAAATCCCTTTGTTCCTAGGTAGCTTTCCACAAGTGAGATACACAAGGTAACCATAGAAATGGGCCTTGTGTAACCACTCAACACAAACCATTCTTTCCATTCCAACCAGGTGTTTCATTCGCTTAGTTGTTTTATTAATCAAAACATAAGTCAAAGACTTAGAAATATTTCTCATATCATGAATATATAATCCACCCTTGGTTGCTACTAGCTAGGCTAAGCATGGCAATAGAAAGTATCTTAACTTAGAGGAAATTCTAACATTATTACAACTACTAGGATTTCCCAAGCATAGCATATAGATACTTAGCAAAATAGTCATGCAAGTCCTATACAAAAATATTTCTAATGCATAGGTAAAAATATAGGGATAAAACATGTAGCACCACTTGCCTTTTTGGTAGATATTATAAGTTCACTCCTTGACTTTTTCAATAGTCACACTCTTCAAATGTCACTACAATTCAATCAAGCGAGGCACAATTTCAATCTACCATTCAAGCAATCATCACATAAAATAATAAAAACAAAGCAATGCATGCAAGCATGCCAAAGGTTGTTTTATTTGGAAAAGTGGTTTATAATAGGTTATATACATTTTGAAACACTTATTTTTCATTTATAAAGTGGCAAGGTCTTTTATAAATCTGGTAAAACCATTTGATAATCTAGTTAGTGAAAATGGCTATTTTAAGACATTTTTGTTTTGCTAGATTTGATTTAAATCAAAGTAAGATTTTCTAGTTTTTGCCAAATATAGCTTTAACAAAAAATGTTAGTGTTTTAAGGTCAAGTGCTTAATATTGAAACCATTTGCAAAAGGTTTTACCTATAAATCATTTTTTATACCAAAACCATACTTTATATTGTTGGAAATTTCTTTAGAAAGGTAATAATTTTCATACGGTTCATCAAATATATTTTCAAATTTCAAAACTTGGTGTTTAGGGTCAGAGAGTTTAATTCTAATCATTTCCCAAAGGTTTTCTCCAAAAAGCATTTTTAACACATATACAATATTTTTACTTGACTAAAAATGTTCTAATTCAAGGATTCATTCTTTAACTTCACAAAATACCATTTTAAATCCATAAGTTGGTTTCTATGGTCAGTGTGTTCAAAACAAACCAATTGCCAAAGATTTTACTTTAAAAATATTTCTAAAATAATTTCTATACCCAAATTATGCCTTCACAAGTTTCTGCAAAAACAATTAACTTAACAGAAGTAATTTACTAAACAAAGTGCATGGTTGGAAGGTACTTGTCTTGCTGATTCCATTGATATAAAATTTGAAAAATTTGGACATGTGGTTCAAGAGTTATGAATTTTGCAAGTTTGAATAACTAATAGTTACATTTCTGTCTATTTAAACAAAACAGTGGCCACGTGGCGCAACCCTACTGGACAAAAACGGTTCGCACGGATCGAGCAGTGTGGAGCGTTAGATCTAACTAAAAATGTGCGGCACAGATCAGCGTACCTCTTCTATTTAATTGGATCTATCGTAGCCGACGGATCTACATCCTACAGTTCCTAACAACTAGCCAAAGACGGACGGCGCTAGCGCGGCGGCGAGCGGCGGAGCGATCTGTCAGTGGTATCGCCGGCGATGTAGGAAGCGAGGGAGAGGATGGTGAGGATTACCAGGCTCGCAGAGACTTGCTGAAGCTCGAGGTGGTTGTTTCGGGGACAGGGGCGCACGGGGGTGGATGCAATTTCTCACCGGAGTCGTCGTCTGCGTCTGGTGCTTGCTGTCGACGTAAGGCGAGTCTACAGGTCCTACATGAGTGAATGGCGAGCATCTGGCTGTTCACAAGACACAGGCGAACAAGTGGGTATGAGTCTCTAGTCGAGGCGTGCATTGGCTCATGCGATAGATCTCACCGGAGTTGTTTGCAGACGGCGGTGGCGAGGAGGCGTCGTTGTTGCCGAGCGTCTGAGGCATGCGCGGGCAAGCCGAGGCTACTGGGAGGTTCAGGGGGTGATGGGGAACATGCTCGCGTGGTCGACGGGGCAAGGCGCGGCGAGGAGTGGCCGAAATTGCTCGAAGAGCTCGTCGGAGTCCGCGACGGTGCGAGCCAAAATGGAAGCAGCCTGGGGGCAGAGAGTGGGTGGTTTCTGGGGGGAAACGGAGAGGGGGAGCAGGTAATAGAGCATGGTCGCGGCGAGGATTAAGCGAGACGTTTAAGCGAATTTATCCTCGGCATCAATGGCAGGAAACGACCGGCGAGGCGTGGTCTCCGCGGGGGGGGTGAGGAAGATGACTGTCGAGTGGGCCTGGCTAGTCAGTGAGAGAGAGAGGAGGAGTGGGACCTAGCAGTCAGCGACTGAGTGGGTTTGTTCGCAGGTGTGAACCGTTTTTCTCGTGGGAGAGAGGGAGTGGGTTGGACTGGGCTAGTGGGCTGGGTTAGCTAGGCTGGCTTCTTATGTATTTTTTTTGTTCTAAAACCTTTTCTTTTTCCATTTCTATTATTTTGTTTTGATTTTGTTTAATCATTTCAAACACCCATTTGAATTCAAACTTCTACCAAACTTTGTGTATATTCAAATACTGATTAATAATACATTCTAAAGTCAAATTTAGAATAATTCTTTTATTATTTTTAGGGTATAATAATTATTTAAAATAGGCCCTTGTCTTAAATCAAATAAGATTAAATATATTTTCAAACCTTAATTAAATTTCAAATTTTTCACAAAACTTTCTCAGTAGGTTTATTTATTTAATGGGGTGTTAAATAATTCACTTTGGATTATTTAAAGTGTTTTATTATGATTATTAATCATTTAATTTGGGCAATTATCTTTATTCTAACAGAATTTGGTTAAGGCCATTTTATTTTATTTGAATATTATTTATTCATTTAATTCATTTGGACTTGGATTATATTTATTCCATTTGCTCATGGATTAGGCTAAGATTTAATTTGGTTTTTAAAATATTCCTTACTAATTAATTCTTTTCCTTATCTTATAAAATCCATATCTTTTTATAGATCCAAAATCGGTGATTCCAATTTGTAAACTCTCATTTAATATTTTTTTATCCTTTTAAATAACTTTAGGATTATTTGCTCACCATTTGGTATGGATTTTTTTGATAGGTGCTTGTTAGCTTTGGAAAATTAATTTCTTTATCTTATTAAATTCATAAGATTTTATTTATGGCTCCAAATTAAGTGAACCAATTTCTATGGTTTTATAATATTTCTATTTGTCATTCTTGATCATTTATAAATGTTTGTTGAATTTTTTTTATATGGATCAAATCCATGGTCTTAGAGATATCTTGGAAAACTCCCATTAGGATTTTAGTGTTTTGATTTATTTTCCAAGTGTTTAAATTTCAAGATGCATTTATGAAGAATGCATTTCACTTGATTTGAATTTAGTTGGATTCTAATTTTATCCTAGGTTTGTTCAAGATGGGTTTTGATGAATTCATTTCAAACAAAAAGTTTCTTTTCACCCTAGATTTCAACAATTATTTATTTTGTTTATTTATTTTTCACATTACAAAATTTGGAAAATTTTGGGATGTGACAAGTCCAAGGATTCAAGTGACATGGACGAGGATGTTGACCCCAAGCACGCCGCCAAGAGCGACGATAAAGGCAAGAACCCCTTCATGAAGAAGGCGCCAGTCTACCACACTTTCCTTGGGACCCCCACCGTCCGGCAACAGAAGACCTCTATGAGGATACTAATGGCCACTCTACCCCCAGTTCCCCAGTACCTGCGCTGGTCGGAGGTTCCAATTACTTGGGACAGGAAGGATCACCCAGACCTCATCCCTACGGAAAACCAATACGCCATGGTCATCAACCCCTTGATTGACGGCGTGGAGTTCACCAAGTGTATGGTGGATAGTGGAAGCAGCATAAACATCATGTACCTGGATACACTGCAGAAGATGAACTTGACGGAGGCAAACCTAAGGCAGACCAACACCATCTTCCATGGCGTAGTTCCTGGTCGGGAGGCTCGGTCCCTTGGGTGCATCACACTTCAGGTTGCCTTTGGCCATGTTAATAATTACCTCCAAGAGCGCATGACCTTTGAGGTGGTCCCCTTCAAGAGCGTGTACCACGTCATATTCAGCCGCGACATATTCCACACCTTCATGGCCAAGCCATGCTTCGTCTACAACAAACTCAAGATACTCGGACCAAACGGTGTCATCACCGTATCCGGAAGCTTTACCAAAGCAAGGGACTGTGAGATTAATGAAGCAGCCTACGTAGAAGCTGTCCTCTATAGCAAAGAATTCAAAGAGATCCAGATCAAGGTCAATGACTCAGAGATGCCCGCATTGAAGAAACAAATCTCCGACTCCACTCCAGCATTCAAGGCCGCCATCGAGACCAAGGCGGTGGAACTTGTGGTAGGCGATGCCTCTAAGACCACTGCCATTGGGACGAACTTGGATCCCAAATAGGAAAGCGCGCTCGTCGAGTTCCTCCGTGAGAACAGGGACATCTTTGCCTGGAAACCTGCTGACATGAAAGGTGTACCTAGTGTAACACCCTCGGAATCGGCCCTATGCAAGTTTCAGCGATTCCCGCCAAACCCGCATAGAAACGATTCAAAGGTGCCCACCAGGCACTTTCATGCGGGTGGAAAACGAAGTAATACCATTACACAATAGTCCACGATGGAACCCACAGAACAGATATATACAACAACGACTCAAAGAGTCAAGAATACAGATATTTAGTACAAAGATCCAAATCACCTTGAAAACAATACAGCGCCCGAGTACGGACAAGATGCAAATGGGGCTAAGAGCCCTGAAGAATAACCAATGGCGTCCATAACCCTGCCCAGGCCAAGCCGGAAGGGTAACCTTGCTAACGACGTCTATCTCAAAACCTGCTTAAACAAAAGGGGTGCCGACAAAGGGCAAAGGAAAAAGGGAGAGCGGTCAGTACTGAGGCCAGTACACGGTGAGACTAGAATTCGGCGGTCCTTGCCTACATAGGTATGGTGGACTGAAGCGGCAGCGCAGCATGCACTAAACAACCTATAGAGACTCAATATAACTGTCGCCTATCAGAGAGGGATAAGAAATACCTATTCGGAACCAACCTGATACTACCACCAAACATACCCATCCTGGTATAACCCCCTCGAGACCAAACGAGGAAGTCAACCGAGGAACTCACACAGTTGGCAATTTTATTTATCTGGTTATCGTTGCAGCAATTACTAGTCAGGTATAGATAGTCATCCTGATATAATAAGCAGTGAGCACTTTTAGTTAACCATTCCATTGTAGTTGCAACACTTACTAGTCAGATACAATTAGCATGAGATATCCCAAACCCAGCAGTTGTTGGTACTTTTATTTAGCCATTCCGTTGTGGTGAAGCTGATTACTAGTCATATCGGATACAAGTCAAATTATAACAGTAAACTTTAGTTATAGTTGTCTATGATCGAGAACTATACTCCAAGTCGTCCATAACCGCGGACACGGCTTCTCGAAAAGATTTAACCCTGCAGGGGTGCACCAAAGTTTCCACACGCACCTACACCCTTGTTGTCAGATCAGGTAGGTATAAGATTACAAAACATACACCCAACAGTATGTCGACGGGGTTTCGGACACGACGTTTCCCAGATCCAAAGCAAGCACATGGGGGCCACCCGACTAAGCTACCCGTAACGAAGTCGGCCGGTCTCCGAGACGGACCCAGGGTTTGTGACAATGGCTATAAACGACTGGGAACCCGAAAGTGTGACTGGGCTTGTCAATACCGCAAAAACATTCCACATTGGTTCCAAAACAGTACAGGCGCTCCACACGCAATCGTAAATAAAGCAGTAAAACATGGCATAAGTACAGGATAGTAATAAAGCCCCAAACTACTTTGTGGCCCCCGGTACAATACTTTGAAATAAGGTACTAATCGATGGGGGTGCCCACACACCCCACCTGTGGTTAGCGCGCTCGATCTTGGAACAGGTGTCAAGAACTCGGGGTCCTACGGGACACAAGTGGATGGTTAAAAACCAAATAACATCTATTGCCCACCTGTGCCTCTACATTATTTACCTACTTCAATTTTAGTTATTAAACAATAATTAAAGCCATGATCATCTCCAACATAAAGCATATGGCAGCCTTCCAACAACCGTGGTACTGGACGACACGCAACAGCACTTGAGCAAGCGACTACGACTCGCAAGTCCAACTATCTACCAAACAATAGGTAATAGGATGTGTCCAGGGCAATATAAGGCTGCAAGGGATATCTCGGGTACGGAAACTAGAGCATCGCAACACAGATAGCAATAAATCAACAGGAGGGAATAAATACTTTAAAGGTAAAATAGGTAGAAGGGGGAGAATGCTCGCCTGAAAAACATTGTTGAAGGTTCATCCGAAGATCGGGTCGACTCTCGCATCAACTCATCGGCCTAATTCGTGAAGAAGCAAAGCACTAGCACAAACAACGAATGCACTATTTAACATTATGACAGAAGATCGGCATGATGCATGTATGATGTATGACATGGCAAATGTGTGATACAATTAGGTCATATTAAGCGAAACCGGGGCCCCGACAATTAATTATATGGTTCAAGTTATTTAGATACCCCGCAATTTAAATGTTGTCTTAACATGGCAAAACATAGCATCGGTTTGCTACACAAATTTAAATGGAGCCAATATTAGACTAGATTTGCCCGCATATGGCCTCCATATTTAATTATTAGGTGAATCGGCAAAGCCCCCAAACCGCATGATATGAGTGCAAGCATGAACAATTTAATATGCAATAACTGATATATCATTCATAAAATAGGGCTCGGATCGGGGTCACACATGGAGGGGTCTCGGCGATCTTGGGGTTCCGAGGGTTTCACGGGTTCGGGGCTTCGGATCCGTGAAGAAGGCCATGACGTTCCAAGAAGACCTTCGAGTCATAGGCTCCGGTAGAAATCCTTGTTGAGAGTATTTGGAATCCACACCAAAGATCTTGTCCATTGTCCATCGAGTGCCATCAGATTCATTCCTCCGAGGTATCGGGTCGACGAGAAGATCTTGGCAAGGTTTAGTTCCTCGATCATCTTCCATGTTGTTATCATGAGCGAAGTTAGACGATGTGGGGTCAGAAATCACCACACCAAAAACACAACATGCACAGAAGTTAGCAGCGGCAACTGATTGAACGAACACGCACACAAGCATGCCCGTACATGAATGCTCACAGGAGATTGCAGGGGACACGCGTACAGAGGCGCGACCGACGGAACACGCGCTCGCGGGAGAGCTCGCACGGGGAGGCCGACTCTGGCGAGAAACTGCTCGGGGGTGAACACGGGGAGGCAGCAGCGTCTACAGGTCTTGATGATGGCCTGCAGATGCGCGACAACGGGTGGCCACGGCAGCGGTTGCCGATGTGCAGAGAGGAGCTCTAGGCGGTCGGGACCCGAGCGACGACGGTAGACAGAGGACCGGGTAGAGGCGGCCGGCAACTTGGCTCGCGGCGCGGCCTGCAGTCCCTAGCGTCAAGGGGACACGGGGAAGGCAGAGGGCGGCGGTTGCCGAGCGATGGAGAGGTGGTTCTCGGCGGGGCGAGGGCAGGGCGACATCCGGCGTGAGGTCGATGGGGCGGCACCTAGAGAGGTGGCGGTCGGGCGCAGGAGGAGGCGCGGGTCTTGCGGAGGTCGATGGCGACAGAGGGCCGGCCGAGTAGGTCGACGGGGCGATCGCGGAGGGAGAGGGAGGCACGGCCTGCTCAGCGGCTTGGCGGCGGGAGGGAAGGTGAGCCCTGGCGACGAGGCCACATGGCGGCGGCGGAGGTTGGGGAAAGGAGGGAGAGAGACGGGTCGGTTGGGCCAGGGGGCACGCGAGTGGGGTGGGGGATTGATCGGGATGAAGGAGCCAGGTGCGGGACGAGAGGAGCGGCTTGCGGGTGGACTTGGTCAAGAACGAGCGGCAGGGGTTGCGCGCTATGCCGCTATGTTGCGCATGAGTGCTGCAGGGCGGCCACGACGTGTAGCATGTGTGTGTTTGGATCGGGGTGGGGTGGTCAGGTGTGGGCGGTTTGACCAGGTGATGGGTTAGGGTTCGAAACAGAGGTGGCAGCGGCAGATGAGAAGTAGGTGGGGTTGGGGTAGGGTTAGGGTTTGGCTAGGGATAGTCTATCTAGGTTTAGCCGGCTGGGCCTTTTGGGCCTGGCCGGTTTAGGTCTAGGTGTTAATTATTATTTTTATTTAGAATAGTGTATGTTTTCTTTTCTTATATTTAGAAAACATTTTGTAAATAGCTTCTCACGATTAAATATTAAGAAGTATAATTGAATAACAACAGAGATATAATATAGAAGACAAAATACGGTTTTTGCAAAAATATTTCCAGGGCAATATATGCATGATGATGTCATGATGATGCATGAATAAAAGCAACAACACGCGATTCTAGTAGTGGTTTTACCCGGGGTGCTACACCTAGGGAACTTGCCGAGCACAGCTTAAACATTGATCCAAAATGCAAACTAGTGAAGCAACCTCTATGAAGCTTTGGAGATGAGAAGAGACGCGCCATAGGCAAAGAGATAGCTAGGTTACTTAAGGCTAGTTTTATCCGAGAAGTCCTTCACACCCAATGGGTGGCCAATCCTGTACTTTTCCCCAAAAAGGGAACCAAAGAATTAAGAATGTGCGTTGATTACACCGGCTTGAATAAGGCATGCCCCAAAGATCCGTTTGCTTTGCCTCGCATTGACCAAGTCATTGAATCGATGGCTGGCTCGGAACTTTTGTGTTTTCTCGATACATACTCAGGATACCACCAGATCAAGATGAGGAAGTCGGACCAATTGGCCACTTCGTTCACTACCCCATACGGCATGTTTTTCTATGTTACGATGCCCTTTGGGCTGAAAAACGCAGGTGCTACGTACCAGCGGACAATGCAACGTTGCCTGCATGACCAAATTGGTCGGAACGTTCACGCTTATGTGGACGATATAGCGGTGATGTCTAAAAAGTCAAACGACTTAATCTACGACTTAAAATAAACCTTTGATAATCTCCGGAAATACAACATGATGCTTAACCTTAAGAAGTGCGTCTTCGGGGTTCCAGCCGGCATTGTTAGGCTTCATCGTTTCCCAGCGTGGAATCGAGGTCAACCCGGAGAAAATCAAGGCCATCTTAAATATAAACCGTCTGACATGCCTAAAGGACATTCAACGACTAACAGGTTGTGTTGCAGCAGTTAGTCGGTTCGTCAGCCGACTTGGAGAGAAGGCCTTGCCGCTGTACAAGTTGCTGAAGAAGGTGGACAAATTTACGTGGACGGATGAAGCAGATGCAGCATTGAAGCAGCTCAAGGAGATTCTTTCCTCAGCGCCCATCCTTGCAGCACCCGAGCCTGGGGAGCCCATGTTAATTTACATGGCGGCAACCAACCGGGTAATCAGCATCGTCGTCGTGGTAGAACGGAAGGAACCAGGCTATGAGCATGGAGTTCAACGACCAGTTTACTATGTAAGAGAGGTCTTCAAAGAGTCCAAGCAGCGTTTCCCGCACTACCAGAAGATAGCTTATGTAGTATTCCTTGCTTCTCGGAAGCCGAGGCATTACTTTCAGGAGCACCCTATCACAGTGGTGAGCAAGACTCCACTGTCCGACATCATCAACAACAGCGACACTACGGGAAGGGTCGCGAAGTGGGGCATTGAACTTGCCGCCTTCGAGATCACCTACAAGAGACGCGATGCTATCAAGTCACAAGCCTTGGCGGATTTTATCACAGATTGGACGGAGATGCCAGATGGTACTCCGTTGCCAGAACCAGAGTACTGGGTGATGCACTTTGACGGATTAAAGCTACTCAATGGCTCGGGGGTTGGTGTATTGCTACAGTCACCAACTGGCGACAAGCTACACTACGTTCTATAGATCCACTTCGAGGCTACGAACAACATGGCAGAGTATGAAGCACTCATTCACGGATTACGCGTAGCCAAGGATATTTGCATCAAGTGCATAGTTTGCTGTGGAGATTCCGACTTGGTTGCCCAGCAGGTGGCTGGCACCTGGAATGCGCCGAACCCTATGATGGCGTCATATCGAGATGAAGTGGACAAGATAGCCAAGAGCTTCTTGGGCTACGAGGTCAAGTATGTACCTAGGGAGCAAAACGAGGCGGATGATCTGCTGTCTAAGCTTGGATCAGGTCGCAAACGAATTCCGCCAGGAGTTTTCCTAGAGCATCTACGGACACCATCCGTGAAGGGAGCAGACATCGACAACCCGGATAGAGTTGACTCTTTTGTCCACATGGTGACAAAGGTCCCCCTGGCTTGGACAAAACCATTCATGGAATATCTCGAACCCGGAAATTTGCCCGACGACGAAGTCGGAAGACCGCAAATAGTACGACGAGCAAAGGGTTATACCATAATCAATGGACAGCTCTACAAAAGGAGCACTACTGGTGTATACCTTAAGTGTGTTTCCCAGCTAGAAGGTATTGAAATCCATGGTGGGACCATTACAGACGGCACCATGTGGGTTTACGCATCTGCTAGTAGTAGTTGATAAATTCACTAAATGGATAGAAGCTAAACCCATTAGAAAGCTTGATGGGGCAACTGCCCTTAGGTTTGTCTGGGATCTGGTGGTGAGATTTGGTCTCCCACATAGCATTATCACCGACAACGGCAGCAACTTGTCACTCAGAGAAGTGGAGGCTTACTGTTGGGAAAAGGGCATCCGACTTGACCTTGCATCTGCGGCACATCCACAATCCAATGGTTAGGTTGAGCGAGCCAATGGATTAATTCTGCAGGGAATAAAGCCACGTCTTGAGGCACCGCTACATAGAGCAGCTGGAGCCTAGGCGGAAGAATTGCCATTTGTGTTGTGGAGTTTACGAACTACACCCAACAGATCTACCGGCTACACCCCTTACTTCATGGTATATGGAGAAGAAGCCATCATGCCTTCCGACATCCTTCACGATGCACCAAGAGTTGCCGCCTACGAGAAGATGACGCTGAAGAATCCAGACGCCTAGATGTGTACCTTCTCGAGGAGGAGCGCGTTTTGGCATGCCAAAGATCCGTCATCTACCAGCAGAAGCTACGCAGCTACCATAGTCGCCGCGTTCGGCATCGCTCGTTTAAAGAGGGGGATTTGGTGCTCCGACTTAAGCAGAAGAAGTCACACTAATTATCCCCGCCATGGGAAGGACCGTTCATCATAAGCAAGGCGCTACTCAATGGGTCTTACTATCTCGTTGACAAACGTGAACTGAAGGATAGACCCAACGAGGATCATAAGCGTAAGCGACGTGATCCGGATGATGACTACCCGCAGCTTGATCGGCCATGGAACATAGCATAGCTACGTCCTTTTTACACTTAGCATTTTTTATCTAATTATGTACCTCTTATATGATCAATGAAATAAAGCTCTCTGGTTCACTCATATTTCTGAGTATTTTACCTCCTTTAGTGTTCATTTTTTGTATCATATAAAACCTTTATGCACAAGCTTTATGATTGCACTTGTGAAAATTCCGCCTACGGGCGTTAGCTTAGGTTTTCTGGTCTACACGTTCTTTGTCGTTTTTATGTGGATTCTGGAGTAATTACTTTTGGTGGTTTTTGTTGGAATTATGCCCTAGAGGCAATAATAAAGATGTTATTATTATAATTCTTGTTCATGATAATGTTTATATTCCATGCTAGAATTGTATTAAGCGGAAACTTTAATACTTGTGTGGTTTGTGAACAACACTGTGTCCCTAGTACGCCTCTATGGACTAGATCATTGATTAATGATGGTTAAGGTTTCCTGACCATGGACATGAGTTGTCAATTAATAATGAGATCATATCATTGGGAGAATGATATGGTGGACAGACCCAAACTAAGCGAAGCAATTAGATCGTGTCATCGTGTTCGTCTTTGCGAAGCTTTTCTTATGTCAAATATTGTATTCCTTAGACCATGAGATAATACAACTCCCTGGTATCGGAAGAAAGCTTTGAGGTCATCAAACGTCATCCTATGAGAGGGTGATCATAAAGGTGTCTCTCAGGTGATCAGAAAGTATCTGTTGGGTTGTATGTATCGAGATGGGATTTGTCTCTCCCAAGTCGGAGAGATATACTTCGGGCCCCCTCGGTAATCGATATCAACACCGCTTGCAAGCATGTGGTTAAGGAGTTAATCACAAAGTGATATCGGATTACGGAACGAGTAAAGTACTTGCTGTGAACGAGATTGAACTAGGTATGACGGTACCAACGATCAAATCTCGGGCAAGTAAAATATCGCGAGACGAAGGGAATATATATATGGGATTGATTGAATCCTGGCATCGTGGTTCATCCGATATGATCATCGATGAATGTGTGGGAGTCAATATGGGTTTCCAGACCCCGTTGTTGATTATTGATAGAAGATCATGTCTGCATATTCTCGAACCCGCAGGGTCACACACTTAACGTGTCTCGACGCTAGGATAGATTGGATAATTGGTTTATGAGTTTTTGTTCGGAGTCTCGGATGGGATCCGGGACATCACGAGAGGTTCCGGAGTGGTCCGGAGAATAAGATTCATATAAGGCAGTGCAGTTTTTGGAGTTCGGAATTATTCCGGGTTAATCGGTATTGTATCGGAAGCTTCTAGAACCTTCCGGAAGGGGACCAACGTGGCCCCACCTTCCGGGAGGGGGCATGGGCCTATGAGGGAGTGCCCTGCCCGCATTGGTCCAGGGGCACAAGGCCCCATAGGGCCCAGCTGGCCAAGAGAGGTTTAAACTCTAGATAGAGCTTCTAGAAGGGGGGTTTCCTTGCCCCCCACTCTTCCTCCTTGGGGCTGCCGGCCTTGGCTTGGGGGAGGGGCTAGGGCTGCGCTCACCCCTCTATATATAGAGGGCTGGGGGCGCACCAACCCCCTACACCTTCCCCTCCAACCCTAGCCGCCCTGCTGCCCTCCTCTCTCCCTCCCGACTGCTTGTAGGCGAAGCCCTGCTGCAGAAATTCTCCACCAATTGCACCGCGCCGTCGCGTTGTAGATCCAACCCATCTCTCCACCATACTTGCTGGACCAAGGAAGGAGGAGACATCGAGGTGCTGCACGTGTGCATCTCACGGAGGCACCGCCACTTGTGGTGCTAGATTGGATCGGATCGCGAGGAGGATATGTGAGTACGACTACATCACCCACGTTCCGACGAACGTTCCGCTGTGCGAATCTTCAAGGGTATGAAGATCTAATCCAATCTCTCTCATTGTTTGCATCTCCTAGATTAGATCTTGGCTTCCCTCTGTTCGCATCCGTAGAAAATTTTGATTTACTATGCCGTGAAAACCCTTCAGTGGTATCAGAGCTAGGTCTATGCGTAGATGTGTTACACGAGTAGAACGGAACATGGTTGTTGCGGGCGTTGATGTTTTCTGTTGCAAGCCTCTTGTTTGTGTTCTTCTTATGATGCGGGATAGTGAGATTGAAGCGGTCCAGGCCAACCTTACGAGACGTCGTTCGCGAGACCGGCTCCGCACTTGACGTGTGGCTTGTTCCACACATGCGGCTGGTGGATATCAGTTTCTCTCACTATAGTTGTCATGGGATTAACACCGGAGTTTGGCAACCATAATATCACCATTGTGGCTTTCCGTAGGTAAGAATCGTTCTTATCTTCTACTCCCATAAGCCACGTAAAACATGCAACAACAAAGTAGAGGCGTCTAACTTGTTTTTGCAGGGAGTGTTTTCTGTGATATGGTATGGCCCAAGATGTGATGTGTATATTGTATGCGATGATCATGTTTTGTAATGTTTCACGACTTGCATGTCGGTGAGTACACAACCGGCAGGATCCATATGGTTGTCTTTATAATTGTGTATGACCTGCGAGTCAACTTCTTATACGCCATGTAATAGCTTTACTTTATCGCTAAGTAGTTAGCAATAGTTGTAGTTGCTATTCGTGGTGGAGGCAATCATGGTGGAGTGATGGATATCATGCCGGAACGCACAAGATGGAGATCATTGCGCGAATATTGGCTATACCATGTCACATAAAGTTATATGCATGTGATGTTTATCCTTTTACGTATCTTATTATGCTTAGATCGCGACGGTAGCATTATAAGATGATTCCTCACTTAAAGATCACGATAATAACTGTGTTCTCCCCGAGTATGCACCGTTGCGAAAGTTCGTCGTGTCCAAGCATCACGTGATGATCGGGTGCTATAGACTCTACGCTCACATACAACGGGTGCAAGCCAGTTTTGCACACGCGGAAATACTTGGGTCTAACTTGACGAGCCTAGCATGTACAGACATGGCCTCGGAACACATGAACCGAAAGGTTAAGCATGAGTCATATGAATGATATGATCGACGCTTCGTTGTCCACCATTGAAACCACATCTCTTCTCGTGATGATCGGATTAGGTGTGGTGAATTTGGATCGTGTTCACTAAACAACTTGAGGGATGTTGAATTTAGTGGGAGTTCATCTAGTAATTTGATTAAAAGTTGAACTAGTTATCATGAACATAGTCTAATTTGTACTTGCAAATACGTAGATCACATGGCTAAGTCCAACTTCAACTTTAACGTTTTTGCTGAGAAGGAAAAGCTTAGAAACAATGGGTCTAACTTCACCAATTGGTTCCGCAATCTAAGAATCATTCTCTCTGGCGGTCAAAAGGACTATGTCCTTGGGAAAGCGTTAGGTGACCCCCCTGCTGCAACTGCGCCGGCTGATGAGAAAGCTGTCTATCAGTCGCGCAAAGATGATTATGGTGTGATTAAGAGCACCATGTT
This sequence comes from Avena sativa, assembly GCA_916181665.1. Classification (NCBI taxonomy): domain Eukaryota; kingdom Viridiplantae; phylum Streptophyta; class Magnoliopsida; order Poales; family Poaceae; genus Avena; species Avena sativa. The sequence continues at coordinate 140,062,289 of OV702285.1, read as the reverse complement.
GTTTGCTATGGAACCGGAACTTCAAAATCATTTTGAAGACTATCCCGGGCCCTTTGAGATTCTCGAAGAGCTGAAAACCATGTTTCAGACTCAGGCCCGTTCTGAGAGATATGAGATCTCTGAGAAGTTCTTTAACTGCAAGATGGAGGAAGGGAGTTCCGTTAGTGAGCACGCCATTGAGATGACGGGCTACACTCAACGCCTTGAGCAACTGGACTGCAAGATTCCAGAGGAGCTCAATATTGACACTCCTAGCTACAAAAGTTTTGTAGTTGATCACAATCAGATTGGTTCCACTGATATGATCACTGAGCTCTTTGCTAAGATGAAAGTAGCGGAGGTGAACATCAAAAAGAATAATCATGTGTTGATGGTCAATAAGCCCCCCACCTTCAAGAAAGGTAAGGGTGCAAGGAAGCCCTTCAAGAAAGGCGGCGGCAAGCGCGTTGCCCCTGCTGAGAAGAAGCTCAAGTCTGGTCCTAAACCAGACACTGAGTGCTTCCATTGCAAGGACAAGGGTCACTGGAAGCGCAACTGTCTGAAGTACTTAGCGGACAAGAAGGCTGGCACCATCAAAGGTATATCTGATATACTTGTTATTGATGTTTTCCTTACTAGCCCTCGTTGTAGTGCCTGGGTATTTGATACCGGTTCAGTTGCTAATATTTGTAACTCGAAACAGGAGCTACGGAATAGACGGCGGCTTGCGAGGGATGAGGTGACGATGCGCATTGGCAACGGATCAAGAGTTGATCTGATGGCCGTCGGCACGCTCTCCTTAGTTTTACCTTCGGGATTAGTTTTAAACCTTAATAAGTGTTATTATGTGCCTGCGTTGAGCATGAACATTATTTCTGGATCTTGTTTATTGAAAGACGGTTATTCATTTAATCCGGAGAATAATGGTTGTTCTATTTATATGAGTAACATCTTTTATGGTCATGCACCTATTGTGAATGGTTTATTTCTTCTAAATCTCGAAAGGGATGAAACACACATCCATAACATTGAGGCTAAGAGATGCAAAGTAGATAGTGATAATACTACTTATTTGTGGCACTGTCGTCTAGGTCATATTGGTGTAAAGCGCATGAAGAAACTCCATTCCGATGGACTTTTGGAGTCTCTTGATTTTGAATCATTTGACACATGCGAACCATGCCTCATAGGCAAGATGATCAAAACCCCGTTCTCCGGTATGATGGAGCGAGCAACGGACTTGTTGGAAATCATACATACCGATGTATGCGGACCGATGAGTGTTTCGACGCGCGGTGGATATCGCTATTTTCTCACTTTTACCGATGACTTAAGTAGATATGGGTATATCTATTTAATGAAACATAAATCTGAAATGTTTGAAAAGTTCAAAGAATTTCAGAATGAAGTGGAGAACCATCGTAACAGAAAGATTGAGTTTCTACGATCCGATCGTGGAGGTGAATATTTGAGTTATGATTTTCTCAGGCATCTTAAAGCAAGTGGAATCGTTTCACAACTCACGCCACCCGGAACACCACAGCGCAATGGTGTGTCTGAACGCCGGAATCGAACCCTATTAGATATGGTCCGATCAATGATGTCTCTTACTGATTTGCCGTTATCATTTTGGGGTTATGCATTAGAAACCGCTGCATTCACTTTAAATAGGGCTCCATCTAAATCCGTTGAGACGACACCGTATGAACTGTGGTTTGGTGCTAAACCTAAGTTGTCGTTTATTAAAGTTTGGGGATGCGAAGCTTACGTCAAGAAGTTGATGCCGGACAAGCTCGAACCCAAAGCGGAGAAATGCGTCTTCATAGGATACCCTAAGGAAACTATTGGGTATACCTTCTATCACAGAACCGAAGGCAAAGTGTTTTTCGCAAAGAACGGTTCCTTTCTTGAGAAGGAGTTTGTCTCGAAAGAAGTGAGTGGGAGGAAAGTAGAGCTAGACGAGGTTATTGAACCTTCTCTTGAATTGGAGAGTAGCGCAGCACCTGAAATTGTTCCAGTGCCGCCTGCACCAACAATGGAGGAAGCTAATGACAAGGATCATGAAGCTTTGGACGATGCTGCTACTGAACGTCGCAGGTCGACAAGGTCGCGTGCCCCTCCTGAGTGGTACGGCAACCCTGTCTTGACTGTCTTGTTGGTAGAAGACAGTGAACCTACGAACTATGAGGAAGCGATGATGAGCCCAGACTCTGAGAAACGGCTAGAAGCCATGAAATCCGAATTGGGATCCATGAGCGAAAACCAAGTATGGACTTTGGTGGACCCTCCTAGCGACCGAAAGGCCGTTGAGTGCAAATGGATATTCAAGAAGAAAACGGACGCGGATGGTAATGTTACCGTCTATAAAGCACGGCTTGTCGCGAAAGGTTTTCGACAAGTTCAAGGTGTTGACTACGATGAGACTTTCTCTGCCGTAGCGATGTTTAAGTCCATTCGGATTTTATTAGCAATTGTTGCGTTTCATGATTATGAAATATGGCAGATGGATGTCAAGACTGCTTTCCTCAATGGCAACATTGATGAAGAGTTGTATATGATGCAACCCGAAGGTTTTGTCGATCCTAAGGATGCTAGTAAAGTATGCAAACTTCAGCGTTCCATTTATGGACTGAAGCAACCATCTCGGAGTTGGAACCTTCGTTTTGATCAAGTGATCAAGAGCTTTGGATTTGTTCCAAATTTCTACGAAGCTTGTATCTACAAGAAAGTGAGTGGGAGCTCGGTGACGTTTCTGGTACTATATGTGGATGACATATTGATTATTGGAAATGACATCAACATGCTTAACGATGTGAAGAGTTATTTGAACAAGTGTTTTTCAATGAAAGACCTAGGTGAAGCTGCTTATATATTGGGCATCAAAATCTATAGAGATAGACAAAGACGCCTGATAGCTTTAAGCCAGAGTACATACCTAGACAAAGTTCTGAAAAGGTTCAGAATGGATAAGGCAAAGAAAGGTTCAATGCCTATGTTGTCAGGTAAGATATTGAGCAAGGCTCAGTGTCCAGCTACGGTAAATGATAGGGAAGCTATGAGCAAAGTGCCTTATGCCTCGGCCATAGCTTCCATCATGTATGCCATGCTGTGTACTAGACCAGATGTGTCCAATGCTCTTAGTTTGATGAGCAGATATCAAAGTGATCCAGGAGTGGAACACTGGACAGCCGTGAAGAACATCCTAAAGTACCTAAATAGGACTAAAGAAATGTTCTTAGTCTATGGGGGTGATGAACAGCTCGTCGTAAAAGGTTACGTCGACGCTAGTTTCGACACCGACAAGGATGATTCTAAATCTCAGACAGGATACATGTATATTTTGAATGGAGGAGCTGTGAGCTGGAGAAGCTGCAAGCAAAGCGTGATCGCGGGATCTACAGTAGAAGCGGAATACATGGCTGCTGCAGAAGCGTCAAGTGAAGGAGTTTGGATCAGGAACTTCATCACTGAGCTTGGCGTGCTTCCAAGTGCATTGGACCCACTGGAGATATTGTGTGACAACACTGGCGCCATAGCACTCGCTAAGGAACCAAGATATCATCCAAAGACCAAGCATATCAACCGCAAGTTTCATATAATCCGAGATTATATAGCAGATGGAGATCTGAAGATTAGCAAAGTACATACAGATCTGAATGTCGCAGATCCATTGACTAAACCTCTTCCACGAGTAAAACATGATCAGCACCTCAGTGCCATGGGTGTGAGATTGTTGCCAGATGTAAACTAGATTATTGACTCTAGTGCAAGTGGGAGACTGTTGGAATTATGCCCTAGAGGCAATAATAAATATGTTATTATTATAATTCTTGTTCATGATAATGTTTATATTCCATGCTAGAATTGTATTAAGCGGAAACTTTAATACTTGTGTGGTTTGTGAACAACACTGTGTCCCTAGTACGCCTCTATGGACTAGCTCATTGATTAATTATGGTTAAGGTTTCCTGACCATGGACATGAGTTGTCAAGTAATAATGAGATCATATCATTGGGAGAATGATATGGTGGACAGACCCAAACTAAGCGAAGCAATTAGATCGTGTCATCGTGTTCGTCTTTGCGAAGCTTTTCTTATGCCAAATATTGTATTCCTTAGACCATTAGATAATACAACTCCCTGGTATCGGAAGAAAGCTTTGAGGTCATCAAACGTCATCCTATGAGAGGGTGATCATAAAGGTGTCTCTCAGGTGATCGGAAAGTATCTGTTGGGTTGTATGTATCGAGATGGGATTTGTCCCTCCCAAGTCGGAGAGATATACTTCGGGCCCACTCGGTAATCGATATCAACACCGCTTGCAAGCATGTGGTTAAGGAGTTAATCACAAAGTGATATCGGATTACGGAACGAGTAAATTACTTGTTGTGAACGAGATTGAACTAGGTATGACGGTACCGACGATCAAATCTCGGGCAAGTAAAATATCGCGAGACGAAGGGAATATATATATGGGATTGATTGAATCCTGGCATCGTGGTTCATCCGGTATGATCATCGATGAATGTGTGGGAGTCAATATGGGTTTCCAGACCCCGTTGTTGATTATTGATAGAAGATCATGTCTGCATATTCTCGAGCCCGCAGGGTCACACACTTAACGTGTCTCGACGCTAGGATAGATTGGATAATTGGTTTATGAGTTTTTGTTCGGAGTCTCGTATGGGATCCGGGACATCACGAGAGGTTCCGGAGTGGTCCGGAGAATAAGATTCATATAAGGTAGTGCAGTTTTTGGAGCTCGGAATTGTTCCGGGTTAATCGGTATTGTACCGGAAGCTTCTAGAACCTTCCGGAATGGTACCAACGTGGCCCCACCTTCCGGGAGGGGGCATGGGCCTATGATGGAGTGCCCTGGATGCATTGGGCCAGGGGAACAAGGCCCCATAGGGCCCAGCCGGCCAAGAGAGGTTTAAACTCTAGATAGAGCTTCTAGAAGGGGGGTTTCCTTGCCCCCCACTCTTCCTCCTTGGGGCCGCCGGCCTTGGCTTGGGGGAGGGGATAGGGCTGCGCCCACCCCTCTATATATAGAGGGCTAGGGGCGCACCAACCCCCTACACCTTCCCCTCCAACCCTAGCCGCCCTGCTGCCCTCCTCTCTCCCTCCCGACTGCTTGTAGGCGAAGCCCTGCTGCAGAAATTCTCCACCAATTGCACCGCGCCGTCGCGTTGTAGATCCAACCCATCTCTCCACCATACTTTCTGGACCAAGGAAGGAGGAGACGTCGAGGTGCTGCACGTGTGCATCTCACGGAGGCACCGCCACTTGTGGTGCTAGATCGGATCGGATCGCGAGGAGGAGAAGCGAGTACGACTACATCACCCACGTTCCGACGAACGTTCCGCTGTGCGAATCTTCAAGGGTATGAAGATCTAATCCAATCTCTCTCGTTGTTTGCATCTCCTAGATTAGATCTTGGCTTCCCTCTGTTCGCATCCGTAGAAAATTTTGATTTACTATGCCGCGAAAACCATCAGTTTTATGCTTAGGTTATTGGCGGTGCCATTGGGCATCATCACCTGAGTGCATGGTTCCGACAACGAGTCTTCCGACTCACGAAAAGTCAAGCATAAGAACCAAAGTAATGGATAAGCCAGCACTTGCTTAAAAATATATACATGCTGGAACTAGTTCTTAAGTATCAGGACATACATCATTGTTTTCCGCCTTAAGTTAATACATAGTTTTTTTGCATACACATCACAGAGGAAACAAATATTACAAATTGTTTTTCATTCCGCTGGCGCGGGCGACTTGGAAGCGACATCATCAGCAGCAAGAGATTCACCCTTGAAGTCGGCAGTGTGAAGGGACTCGGAGGAGCTTTGGTTGCCTCCGTCGATGGTATTCATCAGCATGAAGACGTTGACGTCGACTAGCTCGGAAACTCTAGTGTCATAACCCGCGAGTGACGACAAGATAGATTCATGATTTATCTTTTGTCCTTCGTCATCTACGTCGGGGATGCCAGAGGTTACCGTGTCGATGTCGGCATTCTCGTAGTGTGCCTTTACCATGGACAGCGCCATCCTTGCACCGGCCCGTGCACATGAAGCTTTCCAGCTTGTGATACGCTCGGGGGCTCGGTGCAGGATCTCCGAGAACTTCGCCACAGAGTCCGATGCCTTGATATTGATCTGGAGGGGCTTGGAAATCTCTTTGGCTTGCGCGATGGCAGTTGTTGATGAAGTTGTCGGCAAGAACCATGCATTCCTTTGTCGGAGGAGGCGACCGGGTTAAACCCATAGGAGCTGCGAATTTCCGACAAAGGAGCACATGAGTTCAAAAATTCAGAGTATCTAGACTACAGAAATCCAAGACGGAGAATCACTTACTGAAGATGCTAGCCTCAGCTTGCCAGAGGGTATCCGCCAAGGAGCCCCGTTCTTGTTGGATGAGTTTGTACGCTTCATGATGGCGTTGATTCTGCTCATCGGCAGCTTTCTTCTGATCTCTTAAGATCGAGATCTCCTCCTTCAAGCGGTTCATCTCCTCGGTGGCGGAGTCCTACAGGGCTTTCGTTGATTCTTCATGCATTTTCAGCATGTCCTTCCTCTCCTGTTTAAGGATCTTGTTCTTGATATCCAGCTCCTGAATATGCTTGGATTGCTCGACAATGTCCTTAGCCTTGGCAATGGTTTCTGCAAGTCGGAGAAAGCAAAGTACACAGTGAGTACTCGGAGAATACACAAGTTCAAGTCGGAATACGAAAAAGAAAGGAAAAACATACGCTTGCTCTTGATGATCTGTTCCTTCAAGAAGGCAGTTTTACCCTTTTCGGCTTCCAAGTCTGCGCGCATCTTCTGGTACTTGTCGTTGGCCATGCCCCTCCGAGCATTCTCATTCTGTGGAAAAAAGAAAAATTAAACGTTGTTTGGTCTACTTGGAGCATCTAGCCGTAAAATTTCCACCTAGACGCTGGGGGTCTACAGCAAGAGTTTTTAACTCAGCAATATGCTTAGTCTTTCTTTAAGCATCTAGTCAGAACTAATTCAGTTTTCGATTAGAAGATTGGGGGCTACAGTATAAAGTTTTTAACTCAGATATATGCTTAGCTTCTCTTTAAGCATCTAGTCGAAACTAATTTAGTTACAATTAGAGGCTTGGGGGCTATAGTATTGAAATTTATAAACACTGCGTATGCTACTCTTAAAGCATCTAGTCGGAATAATTCATTCCACCTATATGCTTGGGGGCTACAGTGAGAAGTTTTCTAGCTTAGTCACTCTTAGAGCATCTAGATGCAAAGACCTATGGTTTCCGTCTAAATCCTCGGGGGCTATAGTGGGATATTCATATGAAATGCAAAAAGGCAAAAATAACTTACAAGTGCAATGATCTTGAGGTTGGTAGCACTCTCAGCCAGCAGCTTGCCGAAGGATACATTGTTTCCTTGCGAGATCTCTGCTTGTCGGAGAAGCTCCTCTAGACCGCATGTCGGATATGTCGGCGCCGCACCAGGAACTAGAGTAGTGCTACCCGGCGTAAGTACCGGATAGACTATCTTCGGATACTCTATGGTTTTCTTGGGCGTGGGGGCACCGCTGCCTTACCGCTACTGATGGCATCCTTAGCCGGAGCTTCAGCCATTTGGTGTGCGGCACTCTCCTGCGTCGCCTGCTCGCCGACAACAGCAAGCTTGGTAGAGGCACCTGAGTCCACTTCCATGGCAGAAGGGCCAGCTGCTTCCTTGGTTTAAGAGCTTGTCGGAGCAGACGAGGGCTTGCCGGTGGGAGTGATAGGGGCGATGGCGGGAGATGTGTCGCAATGCAGCATGTCCTTGATGGTTCTAGAAGCCCCCGAAGTTTTGGAGGTCTTCTTCAAGCTGGTCGTGGCTTTCTTTCTGAAACGTGCAAAATGCATAAGTACAGGAACAATACAGATAAATAGATAATGTCGGAGAGAAAGAAGCTTACACAAGAGGGGGTGCTTTGGCAAAGGGGATCCCAGTAGTATTTATTTTCTCCGCCTCCAGGGCGGCGGTAGTATTTTTGGAGGCTCCACCCTCTGTCTTCTTCTTCTTGCCTCCTTCGGCAGCGTCAGAGGTGGAGCTCTTCCGCTTTCGCGCCAATGGAGCATCGTCATCAGACACGACGGTGACTTCCTTCATCTTTGGATCATAGATTTGAGGAGCCATGCTGTCCTCGTCTATGTCGCTAAGCTGTTAAGGTGAACAACCTCCGTGTTAGATGAGATGGTAATACCCAGACGGAAGAACTGGAGTATATGTCATACACGGAAAATAAACAGTTACCTTTGGGCACTTGCCCTCTACGAAATTTCATAGGTGATGGTGAAGCCACGCTTCTTGTCCTTCACCTTGACGATGTCCTTGAGGCAGAGCTTGACGGAGTCACTCGAGAAATTGTCCACGGAGATGCGGAGGCTATCCATTCTATCGTTGGTATACTCGTGCATCATCTTCGAGCGGTGCTGCAAAGGCTGGATTCGCCTGATGAACCAGCACATGGCTAGGTCCAAGCCGGTAAAACCCGTCTCTACGAACCACTCTATCCGCCTTATAGCGCGGGAAGCATCGATGTCGGAGGGAAGGGAGGCCTGGGATCTCCATGTCGAAGTTTCAGCGGCTGCTCCATCGACGAAGTCCGGGTATGTTACTTCTCGTCCAGCCAGAGGGATATCTGGGCCATAGAAGTAAGTACGCTACCAGTTCTTGTAGGACTTGTGGTCGACGATGTCGGGAAGCGTCGGCCAGGCCGGATCTTGAAGCTAATGGTGCCACAATTTCTAAGTTCGTCCTTGCTGGCCCCGGCTTCGCGCTTGACGGTGAAGAAATATATGAAGAGATCTAGCCTAGGACTAATCCCTAAGTAACCCTCGCAAAGCGTCGCGTAATTCCTAAGCGCTAGGATACTATTGGGAGAGAGGTTTTGTGGCTGTACTCGGTAATGGTTCAAGACGGCTAGGAAGAAATTAGAGATGGGCAGGGAGACACCGTGTACCAATTGTGCTTTGAGGTACACCTTTTCTCCGGCTTGGGAAAAAGGTGTGACCTCGCCAGCCGGTGCCGCCCGCCCGGCGAGCCCCTCCGTCGCGGGGAGGTAGCCTTCGACGATCAACTCTTTGATGTCGCGGTCTGTCATGTCTGAACCGTGCCAGTCGCCTTTGTGGCAGTCGTTTTCCTCCTCCAGCAGCTCCAGCGCCGCTAGATTATGGTCGCCGCTGGTGGCCTCGACCACCACGGAGATGGGGATGACCAAGCCCTCTGGAGGCATGACGACAGAGCTCACCGGCTTCGCCGCGGCTTCGCCCGACGCCGCCATCAAAGGGGAAGAACTACTGCTGACCATTGCGAGCGTTTGTAAGTGACTGGCGAGATTGGGAGTTAGGGTTTTTCGTGCGAGGCGCGGAGATCTCGAGGAGACGCTTGCCTGCGGAAGAAGAAGATGCAGGGGAGAATGAGGTGAAAAAGTAAATTTTCCACCGCAGTTACTATTTATGATCTCCAGCATCAAGATTCGTGCAGCTTGATCGGATGGAAGATTCCGGCATGGACGGATCCAGTTCGGCTACGGAAAAGTACGATGGAAGATTCAGCAATTCTCCGACTTACAAGTTGAAGACGGAGAAAACCTTACAGGGTTCTTTGGGAGGACTATAAGATATTGCTTGACGATTTGCCGACATCCATCTAGACGGAGCATTCACGTGAAGAGGCAAGACGGCGCAAGATCTCGGAGTTCTCCGGGGGCTACTGTTGGGGATATGCTATATGGGTATCCTCATAGTATGTCTCTTATCCGGATAACCCGGGTGGCCCACAGTTGGTAGCATTGCCCATGGCCTGCTGGACGGCCCAGTTAGATGGATCCATAAGGGAGGCCCATGCCAGATAAAGGAAGGCTACGGTGGAGTCACCAGCATACCCGGAGCCTTGGAGTACAAGACACGCAAGACTAGTAATAGACGGTGTAGGACTCTGTAACCTGTCCGGCTAGGACTTTTCCCTGTAACCCTAGGACCTGGCGACTATATAAGTCGGTCCTATGGGAGCCTTTAAGGCACGATCAAGTAGCGATTAGAACACACCTCGCACAGCGAACCTATCTCTGTAACTCGGCGTATTGCCCTTATAGTGATTTATAGCAGGAGTAGGATTCCGCCACCGTTGTGGGATCTGAACCTAGGTAAGCTGTGTTACCTCGTACCTGTCAACTATCCGCGTTCCCCCACGTATCTAAACACGCACTGTGAGGACCCCTCCATGGCGTACTCGTCGGCAATACCACGAAACCAGCCGCCGTGCAGGGGGCCACCATTCTTAGATTGCATTACAACACCACCAAAGGAGATCCACACCATAGTTAATCCCTTCCATCCCACATCCTCTCCATTAGCCATAGACATTACTTTATACTTGAGATCTCCTTGTGATTTGGCGACCATTGTAATAATATTTGATTTCAATCTAAGTATTTTGCACAATGTTTCCAATCATTTATCTTATTGTTATGAGTGAGTAGTCCTCACGGGCTGCGGGTTGGGGAGAAACCTTGCAGCGTTTATGTGCATCTAATCTATGGGAGAATTGTGTATTGTTTGAAAGAGGAATTTGTATCTTTTGTTTCTTTATCTCTTGCCTCGATATTTGGACTTCTAGGTACGTAAGACCCCCGAGATCGATCAAGGCTTAAGGTGAGATACTTGGCTAGCGATGATCTCATAGAAAACTGTAACATCCCAGCATTTAGGAACCAACGAAGTGTAGATTTAGGAAATTGTGCATATGCATGCATTCATCTATAAAATGTGGGTAAATTTTCCGCCAAATAAAAACCTAAAGTGATCAGAGTTTCTTTCACTCTCTAGGTGTAGGAATAGCTCTAGAGAGTGATCGTTATAAATTTTGACATGATCTTTATGAATTAGTGTGTTTTAGGGGAAAAGAATTTGAATTCAAATTTGAACTTTGACTTTATATTTTAAAGTTAGGAATTGATATTTTATAATGAATTCCAAAATGATTTAGTAATATTATTTAATTTAATCAATAAATAATAAATAGTAATAGAAATTCAAAATAAACAAATTCAAATAAGAAATAAATATTTTATTCCTTATCTTTATTCCATGAATAAATTACAAAGATTAACTCATTGAGTCAATAAAGATTCATTATAGTAAGGAAATTACAAAAAGAGAAATATATCTATATGAATAAACTATTAAGATTTTTACAAAAGAATGAAATAAAGATTACAAAGTTATCTATTTATCTAAGTAATCCTAAAACTAAATCTTGAGTGACCAGATCTTGTACCTGCAAAATACAAAGCAAACAAAAAGGAAAAAATAAAAGTTTAATGGTTAGTTTTACTCTCAGTAGAGAGTAGTGAGTTGCACTGCTCAAGATTACATCATTGAGTAACTTTTATAGGGGCAAGTTTCACCAATATGAAAGAATTTGATCTTTCATAATAAATAAGCCATAAGTCAAATGATCACAGCAAGTAAAAGGGGCAAGTTTCACCAGGAAGGTTAACAGTAAAAAGATGAAAGGGTGAGACACCTCACTGATCTGATCCACAACCATGTACCAGGCACACATGCAGCACAATCACCAAATGCATGGTGAGTGTTGTCGACACAGCAACAGCAGCTCACACAAGTAAAAGGGAGCAAGCACAGCCGTGGGCAGACACTAGTTCATCTTTGCATCTCAAACACCACACAAAGAACACACTCAGCTCAGCAAAGCCAAGCAAAGCACTAGCTAAACCACACACCAAATCATTCTAGCATCACCAGATGGTGACATAAGGAGGGGGTGGATCAGGTGGATAGCAAGGTCAAGTTTCAGGAGCTAGGAGGTGCAAGGCTGATCAAGGCCAAGCACAGGAACCAGAAGAAACAAGAACAGCACCAGGAGGTGAAGGACCAGATCAGGCCAGCAATACAACCAACAAGATCAAGCCACCACAATCATCAACTGTTGTGGTGAGTATCATAAAACATCCACATAATATGTTCATCTTATATAAACAGAAAAGCATGTGTTGTTAACCTCTCAGTAATCACCCAAGTGGGGTGAATCTATCCTAGAGGTTTTCGTAATATAAAAGCCAACAGCAAATCTACCAAAGCAACCAGGATCTCAGGACAACATCATAGATCCTGGTGATAACAAACAACTCATATAATCCAATATGATCTTATATAGCTTATAAAATTTGGGCACATCTCCTAATGGAGTAGCACCTCAGATTTCATAAACTATATGCACCAACATTAAGCTAGAAACAAACCAATCATCTTAACCAACTAGGATCCAAGATCCAATGAGCAACCATGATACTTAAGCATATTTATAATGGACAACAAGATAGGAACCTAGTTCCTAAGCTTCAGACCAACATCATAGGCATAATTATTAAGAGAAGCTTTCAACTTATTTTTGGCATCTATTCAATCTTAAGCACTGACCACGGTAAAGCCCAATAGTAGAGTCAACTTGTGGGCCATTCTAAGATGGTATCACAAGAGCACATCCTAAAACCAAGCCAAACAATTACTGAGCTTTCATAAGTAAACCAGCAATCCAATAACTATCATTTTCCTGGAAACAATTACCAGGAATCATAATCAAGTTCATGTATATAGATCATCACTATAAGAAACAAATTAATCTCAATCTGCACATGAATCCACAAGAGAACATCTACTGATGCAGTGAATCACCACTGATAGTGCTACTGTCAGTACTAAAATACTCACAGTAGATGAACACACTAAGCAGTAACACAACCACCCAGCTTTCATAGTTATGCCATCAGATTAACCAAGCTTAATTACCAGTTATAGGTAACACTATAGAACCATTAGCATCAGATCAATAATGGCATCAGACAATCAAATCATGATGGTAAGCCCTAAAGTACAGTGAGCACAATTCGTACTAGGCATCACTACCAGATCAAATCATCATCTTACAAGCACACAGAGGGATGAACCCTAGAATCAGGGATGAACCCTAGAACCAGTATGAACCCTAATGAAGGATGGCCACTAGTTACACACAGATATACTCAGAGAAGACAGAGGCACGGGTGATAACCAAGAACCAACTCACATGTGGTCCTCGCTGGAGAATTGAAGAGGAAGCAGAAGGGCTTACGAGCGCACGGCGACACGGGGAGCACCCCAGAGGGAGCTGCAACCCGCACCTAGCCGCGGCGGCGGCCACAGCAGCACACGAGGATGCATGAGCACCTCACAGCACCACTGAAGCATCAGCGACGGCATCATCAGCACAACCCCAAACCCTAGGGTTTGGGACGGGGCTAGCCTAGCTGTAGGTGTGCCCTGGAGCCAAATCGAGTTGGAGGAGACGAAGGAGCGTGTCAACAACCTCGCCATGCACCACGGCAGCGGCCAGGGAGGACCACGGCGGCGGGCATCGCATGACGGCGGGGCCAGCGACCACGGGGTCGAGGAGGAGAAGAGATAAGGTCAAGAGAGGAAGAGACAGAGAGTTGGGCCGATAGCACCAGAACCCCTTCGGGGAGGGCTTTTGACTAGGCCACTTGGGCCAAGTTTGGCCCAATAAGCCCAATGGTTGGCCCAAAAATCCTAAAAGGAAATTTTACTAATTAATAAAATACCAAAATACCCCTAGAACTCAATAAATACTATAAAATAAAATAGAGGTCTAACAAATACAAATAATATATTTTCAGGTTCATAATAATCCCAGCTATTTAATTAAAAATAAGAAACTATTTTTAATAAATAAATTTTTGGTCAAGAATTTTATAATATATATATTCCTTATGGAATTTTATAAAATTAAAGATAAAGGATAAAAATAAATAAAAATCACTTTTATTATATTTTTTATTGAAGTATTTTAGAAAAATACTAAATAAATATTTAGAGTTACCAAAAGAAATTCTATTTTATATGCTAATTCTTAAAAGAATTATTAAACAAATAAATACAAGAGTTTATATTAAATAAAGATTTTTAGCTTGAACTCTATTAATAATATATTACATTATAAAAATAGTGAACGTAATATTTATAAAATAATGAAGATTATTCTTTAAAATGATTTTCTTTACTACTTAAAGAAATTCCAGAAACTAAAATATTGGGTAAAACACACAAAGAAGATAAATAAGAAATAATGCATTACATTACTATGCATATTCATTTTGCTTCTTTAAATATTGTCCTTATCGGGCAATAATGATGTTTTGTAGACATAGAAGCCCAAGGTCTAGTGCAAGTATCCGACTTCACTACCTTGCAATCACAAGGCAAGTTCATCAGTTGCTCATGTCCTTTTGAAGAGTCCTTACCAAAGTATTTATAAATTGTGTGTTATCATCTATGTTTCAAGGAACAAAAATATTATTTTCTTAAATAAATAAATTGATGATTCATCCTAAGTGATGATATAGAGAAGCAGGGTTCTATTGACAACGATAATCATCATCTAGGAATTTAACAACCCCTCACATCAGTGATTCTAGCGCCGTATATTACGCGTTAACCATGAGATTTGGAATGGGACAGAGAAGTCAGTTGTATCTTCTTCCTCTCGCATGTACCCGGATGTGCAGGTCGTGGCTTTTATCCTCGTAGCGTGCATTAATTGGTAATTCGTAGAGGATATGCAGCATATGGGTGGGAACCCTCATCGTCCCACGATAGTTCTGGCATCTTACGATCTGTACAAACCATTGCCGTAATTCAATGGGTGGGCATGGTGTACACCAAGGAGGCATGCGGGGTTGCGAATGGGGCAGTGATTGGCTTGGATCACCTACTAGGCCCCACATCATGGAATTGTGGACGGGAAAGTACACCCGGTTATGCAACAAGGAGTTGATCTCTCATGGGTAAAGCAACGCACCTCTGCCGAGTGTAAGAAATGTAACTTGTTACTCCCTGTTCCGGGAAAGAGCTACGAACGCGGCAGGAAAGGAACTCCGTGAAAGTTCTGGTAAACCTGTGAAGGCTAATGGGCATAGTTTTTCAACAATAAAATCAATCTTTGATGAAAGATTTACAAAAACTACATAGTACCAAGGACTTATAGTCCGAGGTGGTAGATAGAGCATCAAACTTCCCACCTTGCATATAATGAACTTGCTGGGTAACGCTGTTACTCACCCTTTCCTTTGATCCCCTGCTTAGACTCTGAGGATCCAAGAGATACTCCAATGTATGCAGCAGAATGTCAAGATGATGTCTTCTATGAGGAGCCTGACCTGTCAGGAGGTGTTGAAGGAGTGGACTACGAGATCCGATATGGAGTGGACGGCAACGAGTCCGATTAGTTGCCTTAGTTATTAGTAACCAACTGAGCCGAGCTGCACGAACCTTATATAATAAGTTGTTGGGATCAACTCTGAGATGAAGTTTTTACTTTAGAACTTCCGCTGAAACACTTTATATGTGGTTTGTAATTTGAATCTTATGAAGTCTTGAACTTCTGGTATTGTAATAATAATGTGTGTATGTTTGTAATATGGACCCGCAATGTTTTTGTTGTACCACTCTGAGGGATGTGATATTTATGGAACGGTGTTCTGTGGATGTCATGTCAATGACTATAGTGTACTACACATGCAGTGGTATGCTGGGTCACCGCAAAAACCCAGTAATAGAAAGGGTTGTACGGTCTTCGCTTAGCGACCCATTCGAGATCACAACAACAACACCACTTAATGCTTTGATCTGTGTTTTACAATTAATAATCATTTGTAGCCCGGTGCTTCGTGGTACACTCGATTGGATCAAAGAATATTGCTATTCATGTGTCCTCTTAGGGGTTTTAGTATATTAGGATGTGTTACCCACAAAATATTATCTCTATTGGAACCTTACACATGACTATGCTTATTATTATCCTTCATCCCATATGATGTGCAACTGCAGGTGTATCTTCAACCCTGGCCTATCTCCATCCATTTATTCAACCCACAATATAAAGTAAACTAGATTGGTCCGATGAACAAAGGTAAAAAGAAAAAAAAGTCTTGTAGACGTGTCCTTATTTTCATTCCTATTAGCGTTGTTTCCCAAGGTTCAATTAAACCTAGGTCTACTAGGGAAAAAGCTACTATACTGCATCCGTAATCCGGATCGAAGGTATTGGGTACTCTTATGGAGCAAGTCTCTAAAGTTTGCTTTCATTGGGTATGTCGAAAATGACTTGTATGTGGTGGACTTTTTAGGGAAAACCACTACAGGTCCAATGTGCTTATTTAGAAAGACCGATGCAGGTTGGTTATGGCATCGCCATCTAGCCCACATCAACATGAGAACTTTGCAAAGTATTCACAAGGGTGGCCACATTCTTGGACTAAAATAAAATGTTTCCTTTGCAAAAGATCATGTTTGCAGGGCTTTTATTGAAGGAAAGATGCATGACTCTCCCCATCAAAGGAAGACAATTATTTCATCAAAAATAATCTTACAGCTCCTTCATGTGGATCTTTTTGGTACTCTATCTCATGCAAGTATCGGTGAGAAGAAGTATTGTCCTATCATTGTCGATGACTACTCAAGGTACACATGGATCTAACTCTTCAAGAAGAAAAGTGAGACTCAACAAACCATCATCAACTTTTCCAATGAGGTTCAACGTCAACACAATGTCCCTATTTCGGCAATAAGAAGCGACAACGGCTCCGAGTTCAAGAACTACACCCTGAATGAATTTCTAAGTGAAGAGGGGATAAGACATCAATATTCTGATGCGTACACCCCACAACAAAATGGTGTAGCCGAGAGTAAAAACCAAACTTTGATGGATATGGAAAGGTCTATGTTGGCTAAATTCAAGTCCCCGTATAATTTCTGGGCTGAAGCTATATCCACCGCATGTCATTTGTCAAATCGGCTTTGCCTCCGTAAGATCTTGGACAAAACCCCTTGTGAAATACTTATTGGTAACAAGCCCAATATATCATACTTTCGGGTATTCGGTTGTAAGTGTTTATTTCTCATTAAAAGAGTTTGTTTGTCTAAATCTGAGTCTAAGGCTTTAGAAGGTATTTTTGTTGGTTATGGTGTCGAATCCCACACTTATAGAGTCTACAACAAGACCTCAGGAATTGTTGTAGAATATTGTAGTGTGGTGTTCGAGGAAAATGATAGCTCCCATGGGGCGCAAGTTGATGTTTGTGATATAGATGTTGAAATACCCCAAGATTCCATAAGAAGAATGGGTGTGGTATTATACCTCCCCATTGAGGAACCCCTTGTGGCGGATCAGGAAGGACAATGATCTACTCAAGTAGATCCCTCATCTACACAAGATCAACAAACTCCACATGTTGAAGAAACTACTGCACCTACTCAAAAAACCTCTGAAGATCATCCATCATCTGATCAAGATGGAAGTCCCGGGCTAGATTATCCGACTAGGGGCGGATTATCCGGCCCTACTACTCCCTCACGCTTCAGAGACGGTCAAGAAGCTACTGAAGTTCCCAGGCCATATTATCCGGCCTTGCAAACCCAGAACAGCAACCTCCTGATATGGTTGCATACCAAGATCAAGGGCAAGTCTCTCCATCAACTGTCAGTGTTGAATAAACTATTGATCAAGGTCAAGCTAATGGCTAAGACGAGGACCCAAATGGTGAAGAAATTCCTCCAAGAAACAACAAGGAAATTGAAACTCGTCGCAAAGCTCGAGCTGAAAGAAATCTAGAACTCAAAGGTCACACACTTAACAAAGTAGTGGGTGGATCTAAGAAGAATGTTGTCCACAAAAAGAGAGTTGGCAAGCTTTAGTGACCATCAAGCCATAATTCTATGGTGGAACCTAAAAAAGTTTTTGAAGCGCTTGAAGATCCGAATTGGGTGGTTGCTATGCATTAAGAACTCAAAAATTTCGAGAGAAACAAAGTTTAGAAGTTAGTAGAGAAGCCCAAAGATTACCGCAATGTTATTGGTACAAAGTGAATATTTAATATGAGAATGGAATTGTTGTAAGAAACAAGGCAAGATTGGTAGCACGAGGTTTTTCTCAAGTGGAAGGCATCGACTTTGGCGAAACTTCTGCTCTAGTGTCTCGCCTTGAGTATATTCGTACCCTTCTTGCATATGCAGTGCATCATAATTTTAATTACAGCAAATGGATGTTAAGAGTGCCTTTATTAATGGCCCTCTACATGATTTGGTGTATGTTAAGCAACCCCTGGGTTTCGAGGACCCTAACTTCCCAAACCATGTCTACAAACTTGATAAGGCGCTCCATGGACTTAAACAAGCCCCATGTGCATGGTATGAGCATCTTAAAGAGATTTTGTTAGACCGTGGATTTGAGGTTGGGCATATTGATCCCACTCTTTTTTACTAAGGAGGTTATGGCATCTCCATCGGGTCGACCCATCCCGTCCGAGCATGTCCAAACTCGTCTGCGAAGACGTGCGGGATGTGCGCGGTGCCCCAGCGCCCCGACCCATCCGGACAAATGTGTCTGGCTCGACCCATCCGTGCATCTAATTTGGTCAACGGTTGCGTGGGCTCGGACATGCGCGGACAGCACGGGTGTCCTGCTCGTTCCTACCACTTACCCACCCGTCAGCCACCACGGTGTTGATTCAGATGCCCCGCGGCGACACCGATTCAGAGGCAACCGCGGCATCAATTCAGAGGCGCCGCGTAAGGCTGACCGGCGGTAGCCTGTGCCATCAATGGGGCCAAGACAGCACACTAACTGGCGGCGGTGCTCCGACAGAAAGACGCAGTTCATCACCTCAAACGAGAAATGCTCACCGGTGATCCTGTTGTAGTTATAGTGAGAGCGACGCGAACGCAGTGGCATATGGAATATATGCGGGCACCCCGGAATCGAAGGAGGCTCCACGTCCGGTGCCACTGACGGGTTCGGCCACCACGAGGGCAGCGGGCGGTCGGGCAGCGGGCGGTCGGGCACCGCTTCTCTAGGGTTGCCACGGAGCTTGTCGGGACGATGACGGCGGCAATGCATGGTGGTTTTTGTGTTGTGGGGTGGTGCGGGCCTGGTCCAACATATCTCGGCGACCTCCCCTTTTTATGGCTATGACTGGACGTGGTGGGAAACGCCTAGAACTGGCGGGAAGCAGCAGGAAAGAAAGGAGGGAGACGACATGTCGGCGGGAAGACACTGGAAATACGCCGGCGTTGGCGCTGGCCAAGCGTGGACAGATGGGTCGCACCGCTGGGCGTGGTTTGACGGATAGGCCGGACCACGACCCCAAATCGACCGCGGCTCGACCCAAACAGATAGAAACGGACCGTTTGGGGCGACCAGATGGGTCGGCCCAGTGGAGATGTCCTTAAGGGTGAGATTTTTGTGTGCATTGTATGTAGATGACATTATCTTTGGCTCTACTAACCAAGATTTTAACGATGAATTTTCAAAGCTTATGACTGACAGGTTTGAGATGTCTATGATGGGAGAGTTTAGGTTCTTTCTTGGATTAGAGATCAAACAACTAAGAGAAGGGTCCTTCATTAATCAAGAAAAATACATCCAAGACATGCTCAAGAGATTCAAGATGACGGATGTTAATGGAGTTGCTACACCAATGAAAACTAAATGTCATCTTGAGTTAAATTACAATGGTAAATATGTGGATCAAAAGGTATATCATTCTATGATCAACTCTTTGATTTACCTTTGTGCATCTAGACCCGATATTGTGTTGAGTGTAGGACTGTGTGCAAGGTATCAAGCGGCTTATAAAAATTCCACTTGGTGGCGGTCAAGAGAATCTTTTGATATTTGGTTCATTCCCCTAACTTTGGTCTATGGTATCCCAAGGGCTCTAATTTCTTTCTATGTGGATACACGGATTCTGATTGGGCTGGTGATAAGGATGATGGAAAATCAACTTCTAGAGCTTGCCAATTTTTTGGAAGATCCTTGGTATGTTGGTCTTTGATGAAACAAAATTGTATATATCTCTCCATCGCCAAAGCTGAATATGTGGATGCTGCAAGTGCTTGCACTCAGTTGTTATGGATGAGTAAAACTTTAAAGGAATATGGTGTAAATTATGACAAATTGCCTCTTTTGTGTGACAATGAAAGTGCCATCAAAATTGCTTACAATCCGGTGCAACATACAAGAACGAAGCATATTGAGATTCGTAATCATTTTATTCGGAATCATGTTGCTCATGGTGATATTGAATTATTCTTTGTGAGCATGAAGAATAAACTTGAAGATATATTCACAAGGCCACTTGATGAAGCAAGATTTTGTTACTTGAGGAATGAGCTAAATATTGTGGATTCAAGTATCTTGACTTGATTACCCTTGCATACTCACTTATATCTCTTCCTCTATTTGGTTTAGATGTGGGCATGGACATAGGGGAGTGTGGTCCTAATTAATTAGGCTAACCCTCCCCCATAATGTCGAAAGTAAGACAAGTCATTCCTCTTAATATCATTATGTGATATGTGAGCTTATTGATGAGTATTGGTCATGAACCCAAGATACATCTTCGCGGTGTAATACCTTTCACTCCTACATGGTGGCTTCGGCCACCGCACTATTCTTCGTGAAGAGTTAGTTCTTTGTGGGTTTTATTGTTTTTCATGCCTATCTTTTGTTCTTAGGGAAAACGCACCCAATATTGGCTTATATTTGTTTTTGGTTCTTGCAATTTTGGGTGTGTAGTACCATCTCAGTTTGGCTATCTAAACCTAAGCCTATCCCCACCTCAAGAAATATTTATTTCTTGCACACAAGTCCGTTGTAAATATTGCGAGGGTGTTATTGGGTTGTGTAGGACAGAACTCTGTTTAAACAGAAAAGTTTAGAGAGGGTCAGATTATCCGCCCCAAGTGGGGATGGATTATCTGGCCCGGGCCGTTTCGTCCTCTTAGGGCTGGGCATCGGGTGAGGGGGCTGAAACATATCAGCCCTTCTCACCCCGACTCCCTCTCACTCCCCAGCCACCGCCAGCCTTCCCTCCCCTCCCCAGTGTTGCTCCAACCTCCGGATTCTCCGGTTCTTCACCGGATCTGCTCCCTCATCTTCCCGGGTACCTTTTCCTCCGCGTAAATCTTCCAGTGAGTGAGGGTAACTCCCCCATTATTTTTGTTTGTATGGAAATTTCTTTTTGTTGTTGAAACTCGTACTATAGGTTGCCCATTGATCCATATGCCTATTAAGAACTATAGACAATCAACCATTTTGGCTGATCTATATTCTTGTTGTCAGTCTAGGTCGATTTGCAAAAAATCGCCTGGGCCAGATTATCTGCTCCTGGCTGGGCCAGATTATCCGGCCTGGAAGGTTTGAACGTGCCGCTTTTGGACTCATATTGATGTGGCATATAATTGATTTGTGTTTGCTTCTGTACTGTTTTTGGCAATCCTTCCTGGACTTGTGCGTGCTTATCTTTTGCTACCTACCTCACTCATTTCACAAGTGGTTCTCGTGGTGTCTCTCAGATTTATAAGTGATGTCAGAGGGTGTTCTGGTTGACGAGGTTGAACTGAGGAGGCAGAAAAGAGAGGCAGACCAGATGACTGAATGGGCAAAGAAGGAAAATAGATCAAGGGTTGGTTCCAAGAGAAAGAGCAAGAAAACTTGGGTAAATTACAAGGACATGGACATCTTTTAATACTCTTCCCTTCGGAAGCATGACTTGTTTTTGGAGGCTAAACTTGATGAGGAACTTGGGGATCCCAACTTTTGGTGTGCTCATCAGAAGTTTATCTTTGACGACATCTACTCCAGCTTGAAGATTCTCCCCATGCATCCATTGGATCTAACTGCAAAAAAGAAATAAGCCTCATTTTGTTGATGCTCTCGCTGTGACTAAAAGGATGTGGGTTGTACCATCTTATGGAAATTCAGTGTCCCTATGACACTTCACTGGTTAAGCAATTTTTCTCAACTCTCGTGATGTGTGGAGATGACCGCCGCACTTTGAAGTGGATGCCCAACTCACATTTTCTCTAGGCTGACTTCTACACATTTTCTTGGGTGCTTGGCTATACTTTCAATGGTCGAGATCATTGTTGTGGGCACCACATCATCACCCCCAACAAAGCCAACAAGGATGCATTACTTTCAACATGTTATGGACCCGGTGGTGTGGTTGGCAAGGTTGTTGGTATCTCCCCGCTCTACGTTCAGCTGGTTCTCATGTTACGCGATTGCATTATTCCGAGTGGAGGTCACAATGATAGTATTCGTGGTCATCTAGTTCAGTTACTTGGCTTTGCATATGAATGTGTCTCCTCTGAAGACCCGGCTATGAATTACACCTTGGATGTGATGGATTTCATTTTTCATGAGATGACCAACCCTCTATGCAACAGGCACTCCATTCCTTATGCTCCTTTCATCATAATGCTCATTAAGTCCATGCTTCCCAATGAGGATTTCCGTGGGCCACTCGATGGGGAACACAAAGTCAAGAAGCCCTATCACAAGACAAGAAAGACCTCTCACCCTTCTACAGCGTCTGATTCTTTCATGGGAGATGCTAGGGGTAGTCGTACATCTAATGGGAGGAGGCCCCTAGTGCCATATATTGCAAGAGAGGTGAAGCAACTTAAATGGTTCTAGCACAACATTCTTTCCATGGGTGTCGATACTCACAAGGGGCTATACGAGGCTTACCGGCACTGCCCCGACAAGGATCACACTCAGCAGCTTATTCTTCACCATGTCTCCGGGTACCAGGACACCATCCTCCACAGTCTGCTCCCACTCATTATGATCAATGAAACACTTCTGGCATCAACTATGGTGAGATGAAGAGCCAGTTGTTCCCGGCCCTAGCGAGGGAACCTACTCCTCCTGCTGCAGATGATGAGGAGTACGATGATGATGAGGAGGAGGACATGTACAACGAGGACAAGGACGAGGAGTGATTTTCGGGCTGCCAACATCGCTCTTTTCCCTTTTTGGCATTTCAATGTCAAAGGGGGAGAAGTAGTTTTATTAGGTTGCCGGGGGAATTTGCATGGGTCAGGTACAAGCACAGTTGCCATTCTATTTTTTTTATCCTTGCTTATGCCCATATAGCGTTGAAATTTTATTTTCTATTTGGTTTGTTTCGTGAGACTATGTTGGTTGGTCGTGAGACTATGGATTTGCCACAATGGTAATCTATGGATTTATTACTATGAAATTCTGGATATATCTATTTGCTGGAATTATCTCTATGGATGTATTGAGATGGCGTTATCCTCATAAGTCTCAATATGGGGTTACTAAATTGTATCTATATTTATCTTATTGAGAACTTCGTTATGGTTGGTATGATACATCCCTCTCTAACTCATCATTTCTTCTTAGTTTCCAATTCATTAAAAGTCTCAAACCCATATGTGTGCATTTGTATTCTAATGCAAACTTGTTATATGCACACATTTAGGGGGAGTATTTTTATCCTTGGAATGATGATGTTATTAGGGCTCTATTGCAAATCCTAGTATTTTCATATAACACCAAAAAGGGGGAGTTTGAAAGAACATTTCATGATCTCTAGTGTTTTGTGTGTTAGATAACAATGCCAAGGATTATTTGATTGTGTGTTTAGTGCTACAGATTATATTCTCCAAAAGGAACTTCATGTCAAATGCAGCTAAACAAGAGTTGTGGGGGCATATTATCCGCCCCTGACAAGGGCTAGATTATCCGCCCCTACCTCGACCTCCAACGGTGCCAAGGCGCAGCATGCGGTATGGGGGCAGAGTTTCCCCTGGGATTGTATGGCCAGGGCCGGAGATTTCGCTCGGGCCGGATAATCTGCCCCTAGGGATTTTTCTCCAAAGGACAAAGGCGCGTCAATCGGTATAGGGGGCGCACTTTTGGCCCGGATTTTCCATTTTTGTAGGACACATTATCCGGCCCAAGTTTCTTCCATCGGCTGGTTTTTGGCAGGGGTATTTATACCCCATTTGATCCTCATGTCAACTCTCTTGGATCCTACAGAAAAGTGTAGTGTTGTTCATATCAATCCTCGCGAGATCTCCTCTTTCAACCACCCGAAGGCTTCAATCTTTCGGGAAAGAGGCCTTGATCTTAATCAGCACCAATCAAGATCTTCATTTCCCCTTAATTCACTTGAGGGCCTCTTGATCTAGAGTTTCTTACGAATATCTAGATCTTGATTTCGTTTATTGATAAACTTGTTTCTTGTGGCAGCTTGTTGCCATCTCAGGAGACACAATATTTGTTGTGGATGTGTGCCCCAGTAGTAAACTAATATCCATCAGAGAATATCCAGATTATATTCTCCAATTCAGTTGTGGATGTGTGCCCCGGTAATGTTGTAAAGGCACTGGTCCCCGCCTCGAAGGGTACCAAATAGTGGAAAGGTGGATCAGGTCAGTTGTGGCGAGATCCATCTGAGAATAGGGTGAGGCCTATTGTGGTGTGGTGGTCTTAGTATCGTCCACCCCTCCAACACAGACGTACTTCCCTTAACAAGGAACGAACTATGGTAAAACAAATCTTGTGTCTACGCGTGCTCCACTATGGTTACCTCGTTCGGTCATTCCTCTCACCACCTTTACTCACTTGATATCAAGGTTGTTATATAGGGAAATTCATCTTAGTTGCATATCTAGATAATTTACCTTTGTGTCAAGCCTAAGTTTGAAAAAAAAATTGGAGTAGCACCTATTCACCCCCCCCCCCTCCTCTAGGTTCGCATACGATCCATTTCAAATGTGTGTGCCAAAGCTTTGTTCGAGCATTGCGGCACTGAGGTTTCAGGCACTCAGGTGTACAACCACCTGAGGAGGTGGAGGGTGCATTGGATCCAAATCATCAAGCTGAGGGACCTTAGGGGCACGCAATGGGATGAGGACACCTTCACCATTCTTCTTTCCACTAAGAACTTCCAGGGACATGTTCAGGTTTGCACCAATGATCATGCCACCCTATCTTCCTACACAACATTGTCACTATCATTCACCCCTAACACACTCTATTGCAAATCGTAGGTGCACCCAAAGGACGCAGAGTACCTCAACAAGCCATCCAGGACTATGTACAGATGCATACCATCTTCTCATATAGCCTTGCCACCGGGAGGTATGCCATGGGGTTACGCGAACCCCTTGGCACTCCTGAAGACCCTAACACCAAAGAGTCCGATACCATGAACCTTGATGCCTCGAAGAAGTCAATCGATGCTCGAGCTGCAGCTACTGCGGCAGCATCTGCAAGAGTTGCTGCTATCATTAACGGTAAGAGGAAGATGGGCGTGCTTGCTGACGATGAGATCCACGCCTTCAGTAGCATGACCGACGCCATGAAGGACGTTGCGCAGGCCATTAGGGACAACAAGCCCACTGACATGCACCCTGACCTCTACGCGGCAGTGATGGAAATTGTTGGCTTTGCGGAGTGCCATCTCATGGCGGCTCTCAGCCACCTCGTCAACAACAAGGTGCGGGCACCAACTTCGTCGGCACACGTGAGGCGCATAGGATCCTATGGATCGGGACATTCTTGGCCAAGTACTTCGACTATAGCTTCGGCTCCTACGGTCCTGGAGGTGGTGTGCATGATGGTGGCGGTGGTGGTGCTAATGATGAACTTATGATCTTTGTGATGTACATTTTGGTAGTAGCGAGGACCCAAAAAAATTCTATGGCTTGTATGAATCAACGAGGTGATATATACTAACCCCGCATGCAGTTCTGAACCCGATTGCAGTGGTAGGATGACACCCACTTTTGATGTGGTGGTAGGTTAACACCATGTAGTGTAGGATGAATCTATGATCCCCTTTTGGAAATAATGATGCATGCACCTATTAGTTCGTATTTGTGTTATGAACTTGTTATGGATGGTAGATGAATATGATGATCTTGTGTTTTTATACAATGACATGTTACTCTTCTGCCTTGCAGACAAACTTCTATGCGATGTTAAGAGGTAGGAAACCAGGGGTATACGCAAAATGGAGACACTGTCAGGATCAAGTGTTAGGTTGCTCCAACAATAGTTATGAAGGGTTCGACACCGTGGAGGAGGCATTTGAGGCATACGACAGGTATATAGCTGAGCAGAACAATAACAACTTTGTTCATGAAAACAATAACCTTGTTCATGACAACAACTTCAACCAAGGATACCATCAGCTGGACAATGCATCCCATAACACTAGTAGAAACTCGTTACTTATAGACTGTGCCTAGATCCGGTTTACCCGCCAAAAAATCCACCGGCTGTGTTCATCACCCTCAGGCGGTCGTAATTTTTTGACCGCCTCTAACTTTAACCTCAGACAGTTTTTATTCTGCACCATCTCAAGTATGACTACCCCCTCAGCCGCTCGTTAAAACAAAACGCCTCTAAATGCAACCTGAGATGACGGAAATTATTGACAACCGCAGGCGATCAGAA
Organism: Avena sativa; assembly: GCA_916181665.1. Taxonomy (NCBI): domain Eukaryota; kingdom Viridiplantae; phylum Streptophyta; class Magnoliopsida; order Poales; family Poaceae; genus Avena; species Avena sativa. The sequence continues at coordinate 140,035,929 of OV702285.1, read as the reverse complement.
ATATCAATCGTCTCTAGGGATCTACTAAGGCGGACCATTATGCCTCCCGCCTCGAAAACTCGCGTCGTGCATGTTTCTAAGGTACCGTGTGCGTGTTGTTAATGCAAGTAGAAAGTGAAGATCATGCACTAGCCCCCACCCACACACGTATTATGGATATGATAATACAACAATTTTTAGCTATATAAATAGTGTCATTTGCCTATCAAATCATGCTCCATCTAACTATTGATATGCCTAATATGCATGATTACTTGTTTTCATTACATTCAATATAAGCTTTGCACATTTAGTAGTTTAGGTAGAATTTTATCCCTCTTTCTTGTCTTTGAAATGTGTGTAGGCGTTGATGATGACTATGGACAAAACAAAGGCAAAAGGAACAAGGAGAGCATAGTATGAAGGAGCTGTAGGGACCAGACTTAGCCATTTGGGAGGTTGGAAAAGTGAATTTTTCAAACTTCTCAAAATAAAGATCCAAGACCATGGGGTTGTAGCCCTCGATGAGACGAATCCAACGAGCCCAAGAACGCCCAAACCAGAGTTTGTATGAAGAAATAACGACCAAAATACGAAAAGAGGCAGAAGGTTTGACGACCAACTATACAGCCGACCATCGTATAGTTCTCGCCGTATAGTTGCCAAAAAGGTCGGAAACGACGGGAAAACACCCCAGAAAAGCTTCAAAACCTTCCCCAAGTCATATGTCGGTATTATGGGTATTCTGTGGCACCGTCAAGTCCTATATAAAGAGGGGAGGAGCCAAAGAAAGCTACAATACACCATATACAAGATCTAGATCCCATCTACCGCCTCCACAGCGGCGCCCTGCCGCCGTGACGCCTCCATAGCCTCTCAAGCTCCACCAAGATTAAGATCTCCATCAACACCATCAAGCCATCCAAGCAAGAAGAGGAGGAGAAGGAACACGCCGCCATCACCACGCCGATGCCACCATCACTACGCCGTCATCACCATCTCCATCGCCTCTACTCCTTCATCCTTCCCCATCATGATCTCCGTGATGGGTTGAGTAACATGGCTTGAACCCCATTTTATTAATGTTATGATGATTTGAGTAATTGAAGTGTGGTGTGTTCTTGTTAATTAATATCTTTGTGCTTTCTCTTTACATTGTTCTATTCATGATATTATTCTAGTGATTGGAGACGTTTAATCCATTGTTGAGGAATTTACTAAGGATTCACGGAGTGTCACAAAACTTATCATTAGTCTCTACTCTTCCATGAGTCCTGACAAGCCCATGGGTAGAACTAATAGGCTATTTGCTATAAGTGATTTGCAGAGGCAATAGAAGCTTAGGATGCACCGCCTAGAGTTCCCCAAGATCACTCATGATTATATAGGTATAGTGTTGTGAATTGCTTGACCACAAAGTGACATACGGTATATCTTGTGACTAGCACACTTTCTTAGTAGTACGGTTGTCCATAGAACTTAATGCCTTTGATCTGGTTTACCTTGATTGGTATTGTTACCTTAACACACTAGGATGACCCATGTCTAAAGAGGGTGTGGACAATTGAGTTGTCTAGTTGCCACTTACAAACGGTGAGAGACAACGGTATATGAGGGACCACCACAATTATAGTTAATAGCTATTCCATAAGCACTTATCATGCACACTGATATACACAACATTACTTGAGAAATCATAGCATTAATATTTCATCTCATTGCATTCACCTCTTTCCAGTTTTACTTTTGTTCTAGTTTTCTTACAGTTTTAGTAGTAGTTGTTATAGTCATGTTAAATTCATTTATCCTAGCAACCTATAGAGTAGACTATTTCCAAACCACGGTTTGGGGGTGGACATGGCTGCATTGACAACATAGTTGCGGGGTCGTGTTCATTGAGCTCCCATCAGGACAAACTCTTAAATATTTGTTGCTACAAGTACTGCAATAACCCTGTTTTGGTGCAGGTACCCACTCATCAAATTGGCGCCGTTGCCGGGGAGCAAAGCATTCGGTTATCTACTCGCACATAGTTTATTCCGTTTGTTTCTATTATCTTACTGCTTTCTTTTATATTGAAAACAATAAAAAATTACAAAACCAAAAATTTATAAATACTATTGCTACTAATCATGTATTTCGAGATAAATTTTGTTCAACAGATAATATAGTCATTGGAGGAGATAAAGAATTCAAGTTTACCAAGTCTGGTTGCTAGACATAAGCTGGTAAAGAAATTGCTGGACCAATTGGAAAAGCATTCATTATGGTTGCATGTTAATGATGGATCTTATTGCACGATTTGTACAACAGATGACCACCTTAATTTTTAATGTAAGTGTTCCAACAATCCTACTCTAGCAAATTATAATGGATATAAATCCTATGCTAGTATGGAAGTATTAGAATACGTTCTTTTCAAAGGTGCATCTGAAATGGTATTTAGACTAGGAAGTATTGATGTTCAAAGTGAAGCACTTTATAGAGTTTTTAAATTTAGTATACCTCATATTCCTCTTTTGCAAAAATAATTTAAGTAATAATACATTAGTATTATATTATTTGAAGCGGTCCAAAACCACCATGGAGAAAGATAACCTTTTGCAGGACTCGCTAAAGAGCAGAGAGGAAAAGTAGCACAAGGAAGAGGAGGAAGAACAGATTGATCACCCGCTCACATCTTCAACTCCTACTTTTGATTCTATCATTGCTATTAATACACTAGTCGATGAAAAGGAGGAAAAAAAAGGTGAGGTTGACAAAGAGAGTAACACTACAACTTATGTTTGTGATGCCTCTCACTCTAGTAGTAATTTTTATGATGCTAAAATTGTTGATAAATGTTCTGCGGAGGCCTTGTGCCTAGACACTCATATGGAGAGCATTAATAATAATGAACTAGAGATAGAACCTTGCTATACTAACATGCAGGGTCCTGAACTCCCTGCTATGAAGGAAGAGTATTATGAAGTGTTCCCCTACACAGGTAACTAAGGTAAAGATTTAAGAATTATAGATGAATCTTCAATCCTCTCATTGTAGCTATACACGGAGACATGTTCACCAATCTTGGTGTATCAAAACTCACTTGAAAGCGAGAACTTGTTCATCTACATGATGTCGATGCACCGTAAGCGGGTACGACTCCGAACGGACTCTACTACAAGATGCTCCAAACTGGTATGTATAACCACACCTCGAGTCAATATCCCTTGGGATCCAGGTGGGTAATGTATGGAGCATCCTAGCCTGGCTTTATGGCTTTAAAGAGAGCGCTTCCCGGGAGGCAACCCGGAAGTCATTAGGCGTCTTTCTTAGTTTTGTGTCTTGAGTCTAGTTGCATTCATGTTGCATTGGCACTTTTATTATTAGCATGTATTGCTTTTAGAGTTATCTTGTTGAAGTTTTCAAAAGGTAGAATTTATTGTCACTATATTATGAGTTGCATAACTCGGTTGTACTTAAATCCCATTTTATACATGCTAATGTTGGTCAAAAATTAAAGTTGTTATTTTACTATCAAAACATGGTGTTTCATTAATCTTTAGGTCAATAAAGAATTCTCGAAGAAATGGATTTTTTTTTTTGAAGACTACAGTACCTTTAACGACCAAGTATATGTCGGGAATAAAAATTTCAGCCGTATAGTTGCGGTCGTATAGTTATCGATACCATCGTCAAATTATCTTCCCCAGGTATAGAAGGTTTAACAAACAACTATACGGCAGGGACAAAAATCCTGGAATCCTGGCCATATAGTTGCAGCCATATAGATATTGACACCTGCCTCGAATTGTTATTTCAAGGTACAGTAAGCTTAACGACCAACTATACGGCAGGAGCAAAAACTCCGGCCATATAGTTACGCCCGTATAGTTGGGGAAACCCCTCAAACGCCAACTAGAAGGTAACCATTGCTCAAAATTTTATTCTTTCTTCTTCCTTCTTCTTCTAAAAACCTCGAAAATCCACATGGGAGCTTCTCCCATGTTCTAGAAAAGCCGAGCATATGTAAGAAATAAAGTTCTACCTCAGAAACTTCCTAGACTGTAATTCTCTATAGAAGTTCATGTTTTCTTTTTTACTTTCCTTTTATCGGTGGGGTAAACGAACAATGTTCGTATATCAAACCGATGCATTTTATTTTACGTGTTATTTTTACAGGGACTTGAACCTAGTGTGATGATGTGTACGGTAGTGCCAACCGTGCAAACACTCGCATGAGCCACTTGGTTGCTTCAATTAAATATACCTACCTATTAATGTCTAGTAAAACTTTCCAACTTGAACCTCTTTTAATAAGCACATAGGGGCTGCACACTCGTGTCTCGTATCATGTTTCACTTGCACCTCATCACAATCTAGGAGAGGCCTCTTCTAGAACTAGTTTGTTGACTTAAGTGTGGTGCTTAGGTTGATGCACCGACTTAGTGGGACTTGTATTTTTATCACTTGTGAGCTAAACCCGTGTCTTCAGAAACACAAAAATATTTCATTTTCTTTTTAGTATCGAAGCAGGTTCTCAAGGAAGGCACACTGGGCCAAATCAAGAAACACATGTTGAAGCAAAGGTTCTTTGTCCATTGAAAGAGAGCTTATTAGTACCTCAATGGTAAAATGTGTCACCCTTGCTTTAACTTAAGCTTGGAGAGGTAACCACTTCTTCTACCCTCTTTTGATAACTGCATTTTCTCTTTTGTTTTCATGATCTTCTCGAGTCGGTATTGAAAAGTTCTTAGCTTGGGGAGGTTATTTTGCATGCGTATAGTCTTGTGCAATGTTCTTTATCTTAAAAAGTTTCATGCTATTGTGTATCCCTCTATTTTTGAATGCTTGCTTAGGTGAATTTTTGTTCATATTTATATAAGGGATATACTTGCTCATGTTAAGCCCCATAGGAGACAAGCCATATCTTTGATGCACCTTGTTCAACTTTTATCTAGCTTGTGAAAAATATTGTGATCCTCTAAATATACATTGCCATGTTCTCTACATTTTGAAAAGAAAAAATATATATATATAATAAAGAAGTTCTTTGAAACTTGCTAGTTGTCACTGTTCAGAATTGTCTTAAGTGAATGGTTATGGAGTAGAACGACTCCATAGTGTTGGAAATGATGGCTTGAACCCCTTTTATTAATGTTATGATGATTTGAGTAATTAAAGTGTGGTGTGTTCTTGTTAATTAATATGTTTATGCTTTCTATTTACATTGTTCTATTCATGATATTATTCTAGTGATTGGAGACATACAATCCATTGTTGAGGAATTTACTAGGGATTCACGGAGTGTCACAAAACTTATCATTAGTCTCTACTCTTCCATGAGTCCTGACAAGCCCATGGGTAGAACTAATAGGCTATTTGCTATAAGTGATTTGCGGAGGCAATAGCAGCTTAGGATGCACCGCCCTGAGTTCCCCAAGATCACTCATGATTATATAGGTATAGTGTTGTGAATTGCTTTACCCCAAAGTGACAGACGGAATATCTTGTGACTAGCACACTTGCTTAGGAGTACGGTTGTCCATAAAAATTAATGCCTTTGATCTCGTTTACCTTGATTGGTCTTGTTACCTTAATACACTATGATGATCCATGTCCAAAGAGGGTGTGGACAGTTGAGTTATCTAGTTGCCACTTACCAACGGTGGGAGGCAACGGTATATGAGGGACCGCTACAATTATAGTTAATAGCTATTCCATAAGCACTTATCATACACACTGGTATACACAACATTACTTGAGGAATCATAGCATTAATATTTCATCTCATTGCATTCACCTCTTTCCAGTTTTACTTTTGTTCTAGTTTTCTTTCAGATTTAGTAGTAGTTGTTACAATCATCTTAAATTCATTTATCCTAGAAACCTATAGAGTAGACTATTTCCAAATCACTGTTTGGGTGCGGACGTGGCTGCATTGACAACGTAGCTGTGGTGTCGTGTTCGTTGAGCTCCCATCGGAACAAACTCTTAAATATTTGTTGCTACAAGTACTGCAATAACCCTGTTTTGGTGCAGGTACCCACTCATCAGCGGCCACACCCATACACGTGTCCACTTGTATATAAACCCGCTCGGCCTTCTTCTTCCAGAAGCTCGTGCCATTTTCCACCAATATGTCTAGTCACAAAAACCCAATCTGCACCTTTCGCGCGCGCCGAAGCTCCTTCACTTGCACCATGACCCTCCTCTTAGCTGCGCCATGAAGCGTACGCGTGAAGACGAGCCGGAGGTGAAGCCAGTTGGAGGCGCAGCATCAGATGGCTCGGTCATTGCCGAGCAAGCGGAGGCGGATTCTCCGGGCACGCACGCCGCTCATCGCCGCACCGTCGATGTTTCGGGCTCCGTCCAGCCAGTCTTCGTTGTCGTCGAGCAGCAGGTGGCCGACAACGTCGTGGTGCCAACGGTAGATCTGGTTCAGGGGCATGCACCAGCTGACGGAGGCAACTCGGTGCGCATCATCAATGACTATATCCTCCTCGATCAAATACTCTTCAAAGAAATCGAGTATATCGACGAGTTATAGGAGGAGCTCGACTATGAGACATCCGAGGTACTACTTTGCTAACTTCTCCAGTCATCGCAGCCGCAAATTTCACTTTTCATCCCACTGGATTTGCTCGGTCCTCTATAGATTCTTTTGTTCTGTCACGCGCCTTCTTGACGTAGGGAATATATATGGTTCGAATGGTCAATTGTTTTGGAAATTTGATTAGATCTTCTCATCTACTATCTAGTAAATTTATATTTGCTTAGATCTGCTCATCTGCTATCTAGTAAATTTATATTTGCTTAGCATATATATGTTACTGGAGTGTTGATTTCGATACACAATATGCATATATATGCTACATAGTGTACATCACGTTTCTATTTCTTAATGAGGCCAATGATTCAATTTTGTTCCAAAATAGTGCAAGGGGAGACACATAGATCGATGGTGTCAGATTTTTTTAAAAATGGGTTAGTGAACCTAAGGCAATAATGTATAACAACAATATAGTTTGTGCAATTGGTACTTTGGTTTGCTATCTCCATCTCTAAAAAACTTATAAGGCCTCAGATTTATTCTACATTCATATGAACTATTATATTTCAGTGAGGCTAATGATTCAAATTTTCCCTAATAGATTTCACATGCATTCATAGGTATAAGAAGGATTACATTTCAATGTACAAGAACAATATATATAGGTTGTGCAATTGGTACTTGGTTCACTCACGCCATCCTTGAAAAAAACTTATGAGGCTCCAGACTTTGTTCTACATATAACTCTCATCCAATTAATTGTCATTTTGTTTGGATACATGAATTATATATGAACTGATCAAACTATTGCTAAGATAAATTCTCTTTGATATCAATTTAATATCATATTACATATATATGTTGTCAATTCTTGATTTATAATACAATTTAATCATATGTATGAGTTCTAAGCTATGTTCTTAAAAATCAACAGGACGATTATGATGACGTGGACTCTAGCAAGCAGTCCAGGGACAACAAGATCCGCTACGTGCTGGCGCTTACGGTGAGAGCTAATTCGTTTTCACAGTAGGGGACATTTTTTTGCCCATTCTATTGCAGAGTCGTCAACACGGACATCAACAACATGATCCAGCATGTGGTGGAGGTTGTCGAAGGCCAAGGTCCAACGCACCAGCCAAAGACCTTGGCGCAACATGCAGCTTACAGCAAATTCCTTCGGGAATATGTCTTGACTAACCGGGTTGACATTGAGTAGGCTGATGCTCCTGCTAAGGCGGCTCCACGTCCTGCTCCTGCTATTGCGCCGTTGCCCCTGTTTATATTTTGTTTAAGTTAAATATTACCTCTGGTTGCATGTAAGACAATATCTACATCCGTAGTCTCTCTAGTGGTTGAAAAATTATAAGTACCTCATTTATATATTAATCTACTCCATTATATGGAGTTCCTTCAATTTTCTTGTGTTCAATTATATTACTGATCATGCTGCCGCACTGATCTATATCTGTAGTCTCTGGTGGTTGAATTAATAAGGATGGAAGTGTAACCGTTGTATAGAGTTCCTTCAATTTGTTCGTGTTCAAATTCAAAACACTTATACCTTATTACTCTGCAACAAGCACATGAACACACTATACGATTAGGTCATATACCTTTTAGGTTACCCAAGACACAATACTTAGGTACTACACCATATATTTTCTTCGATGTATGAACCTCATTTACTCTTAGGCCTTTCACAATAGAGTGTATATATCTTAGCATGTTACCATATATAGGAGTTATAAATACCTAAGAAAAACAACCTATCCAATGGATTGTACCTTAGAGCTTGTTTGATTCAAAGGATTTCCAAAGGAATTCTATAGGATTCCAATCTATAGGACTTTTTCCAATAGGGTGTGTTTGTTTCAAAGGAATAAATCCTTCAAAATTCTAATGCATGGCTTTCCTACACTACAATTCTATAGGATTTATAACAACAGGTGATACCTCTTGGAAAAATTCCTTTGTGTCTATGACAACTATGACATATACCCACTAAACCCTACAAAATTTCATGTGTTTTTCTTGCGGTGCAATCAAGCAGCTTATCTTACCGATTCTTGCATTTTTCATTCCTATAGGATTCTAAGTGTGTAAACACCTAGCAAGCATGTGTAAACACCTAGCTAGCGAGCATGTATAAATTTAGGATTAACAAAATCCGGAGTTCTCGGTATATCCAGATTTCCAAATATTCACTCAACCAGACTTCCTTCAAATAATACATGAAAAATGGTTATATTGGTGAAAAATTCATAATTAAGAAACCAAATAATCTCACTTTATGATTAGACATTTGAATTAGTCAAATTCAAAACACTTGCACCTTATTGCTCTGCCCCTAAGCGCATGAACACTAGGAGTCATCATGCTTCCAGGGTATAAGATCCAAGGTTTGTATTACACCAATTTTTTTCTTTAATTTATGAACCTCATTTAGTCTTAGGAGACTCAATTTCACTCTAGCAAGCATGTATACACAACTTTTTTTTGATTTTAAATTATGAGTTCCGAATATATCCAGAGTTCCGAACACGTTTGTTTCAAACTACTAGTCCTCCTAACTAGGGAAGTTTCTTGGCGGCAAAATATGAAATATTTGGAGAACGGATGTTCTTAGAGACATTTTCCACTTGCAGCCGTCTGAGGCTAGTACTTGGCGGTAAATATCTAAAAATATTTGGACAAATATTTCAGATCCGTGCCACATTTTTTCTTCCTCGCCCGCCCAAACCACTGTCCACCACCACCGCCGGTCCCCTGCCTCTCCACCACTACCGCCACCGATCCCCTGCATCTCCACCACCGCCGCCTCTGGTCCCCTGCGGTGCGGATGCTCTCCCTCGCTTTTGAGGACCCCTTCGTCATCCATGTAGGTATGCGTGAAAACCAAACCCCCAAAACCATAAATTAGCATCTTTGATTTAGGAATCTTGCCATGAAATTTGCCAATTTGCTTATCGATTTTAAGTTTCAGGCCAGGTTACCGAGCTGCAAAGACCTGATGGCACCGTCGGAGAGCCTTCCCAGGCGGCCTGCATTTGTCCCAACTCTTTTCCCCTTATATAAATGTCAAAATCTGCAATTGACACTTCTAGCAATAGAGATTTAATTGTTACTTCATTGGTCTCTCTGTATCTTGATTGTATTAAGAAGATGCTCTTTGTATGTATCTATTTAACATATGCGAACCTACAGTGACGATGCAATGATGCTATCTTTGGTGGTTTTGAATTCCAGTCATCATATGAAGAGCCCATCGAGAGGATTGAGTTTAGAGGTATCAAAATTGCAGTCATCTGTTTTGTATGCATTTAGACGGTAGACATTGATTTGTTGTTGCATCAGGGACTCAACACAAGGGGGCACTGATTTTGATAAGTAGAGCCTTTTTGGAAAAGGCATATATCTGAAAGAAGTTCATGTATACTTCCTCTTAGACTGGTGTGAACCCGAACTTCTACCAGAAATCAAGTACTATATCTACATGTTGCCATATTCATCTGTCATGAAAAAGAAATGCAAGCTGGTAAGATGATATATTCTTGATAATGTTATTAACAACAAGCTACCATGTGATATTTAAATACTTCCAGTAATTACAAGCATGCTAATTCTTCAATTCTCTGTAATTGCCTAGATATTTGGAGCTGAGTTCATAATAAAATACCTAAAGAATCTCCTTGATGAACGTATTGATGTCCATGTTTTGCAAATGAAGAGCAAAAAGCTAAAGATGGTTAGGATGAAGATAGGAGATGGCCAGCATTGTCCTTTTTTACTCTTATGTCCATAGGTCAAATGCAATCTTGATGACTTGACGACTAAAGATACCACTGTCCTTTTTTGCTCTGATGAAAAAGATAATGGAGAGGTACATATTTTGGTTCAGCAACTATCATCGGGCGGCCTATTATAAATGCAATACTAGTTTGTTAGAGAGTACTAATTATGATATTCTGACTGATTTATAAACTGCACTTTGTATGTACTGCCATAATGTGTAATGGCTAAATTTGTATGGATTTCTCCAACTATCTGGCTAATGTTATCGTGATCGAGCTGCTATAAGTTCTTGAGTTAATCTGTCTATCTGGCTGCTGAATCATGATTATGTGTCATGTCAGCTATGATCGAGTTCGAAGTAGCATGCTACTATTTAAAATGGTTTACACATACTAGATACGGTCAATTTAAAAATACGTTTCGAGGCACACTAGTTTTAGATACGGTCTTTGTTAGAATCTGACTCAGGTCGCCTCACTATTCGAGACGGTTCATAGTATAGGCCGTTTGAGGTTGAAGAGTTCTTGCAAGTGGTCAGAAATATTGCTCGTCTCTAGTTTGTAGATGTTAGAGGTGTTTGATTTTTTGCACCGTCTAAGGTCACGTATCTTAGAGCCGTAAAGAAAATTCGGCTCGGGTGGTGCGCTCATAAAAGCTATGCGATTGAGCCAGAACGAGAAACCGTCTGAGGCCTATGGAAAATTAACATCTCTAAATAACGAGTTTGTACTGGTATAAAGAACAGGAGGAGGTGCAAGTTACAGCAGGGGAAGAAAAATAGCAGCTGCACATTGCTGGCTATGATGAACAACAGCATGTCCAAGCCTCAAAAAATTCATCACCGTGGTTCTTCTTATGGTGATCGTCAAGTTGATCTTATTCTAGGATGTGTTTATATGATCAGATGTGTTTGTAGTGACGATAAGCACACCAAAATTTAAATAGGATGACCATAAAGGCTAGCCTGTGTGCAACCAAACAAGTGTTTTTTGCATGCAAAAATCACTGATGCTGTCAACCAAAAACAAAGAAAAAAAGGTTCAATCCATATTCAGGTAACCCATAGATGCTACTTAACGGGCTGCGAAACGCCTGGCTCAGGCCGACAACGCTGCCTCTGCACTGCTGACCAAGTCACCAAGGTATCGGTCGTCGTCAGATGGTCTATGTATCCACGTTTCAAATATTGATGATCAATAAAGAGCGGCCGATTCAAAAATAAATAAAAAGGATTTGTAGCGAGACTTTCGGTCGTCGCCGGGCGTCACGCATCAAGGGTCCTCCGATTTTCGGAACGAGCGTTGGATGTCAACTTTCGTTTTTTCCAACAAAAAAAAAAGAAATTCACTTCTACAGTAGTACGTGGCAAAGTTGGCAAGCGCTCACCACTGTTTTGTCCGTCGCAACTTCCACACAGTCGCACGCGGACGTTCGCGACGCCATCGGGGCACGGTTCAGCAGAAAAACTTAGCTCCTAAACTAGGGGAGCGTCAGTGATTATCTAACCCAACCTCTTCCTAAACATCCTCTTTCTGTTAACCGAGCGCGCTACCACTCTCCGGCTTCTTTATAAAGAGAGAACACTCAACACACTCCGGTTCATCACATCACAATCAACACGCATTCAACAACACGCCAGCCGAAATGGCGGCGCCCTCCTCCTTCCTCTGCGCCCTTCTCGTCCTCGCCGCCTTCTCCTGCGGCTTCCATGGTGATCCCATCGCGCTCACTCTCCTTGCACCAAACCTAATGGCATTGGCATCTGTCAGTCAGTCGCTGATTACTTTGTCATCAAACTAACTGTTTTCTGTTGCGTGCATGCAGGGGCGCACGCGCACGGGCGGCGGCACCACACCACCCGCGCCCACGCCAAGGCCCACGCCCACGGCATCGGCGTCAACTACGGCACCCTCGGCAACAACCTCCCTACGGCGGCCCGCTCCGTCGAGCTCCTCCGCTCGGCCAACGCGAGCGCCGTCAAGATCTACAATGCCGACCAGGACATCCTCCACGCGCTGGCTGGCACGGGCATCGCGGTCTCCGTCATGGTGCCCAACGAGATCATCCCTCACATCGCCGCGTCCCGAGCCAACGCGCGCAGGTGGGTTGCCAAGAACCTCGTTCGGCATCCCCGGGTGAAGATCATCTACCTTCTCGTCGGCAACGAGGTCCTCTCCAACAAGGGCCTCGCGGGGAGCACGTGGCTCAAGATCGTCCCCGCCATGAAGAACCTCCGCCACGCGCTCCGCTCCTTCTCCCTCGGCCGCGTCAAGCTCGGCACCCCGCTCGCCATGGACGCGCTGTCGGCGTCCTACCCGCCGTCCGCCGGCGCGTTCCGCGACGACATCGCCCAGTCCGTCATGAAGCCGCTGCTCAAGTTCCTCCAGTACACCCGCTCCTACTTCTTCATCGACGCCTACCCGTACTTCGCGTGGGTGGCCAACCAGGACACCATCCCGCTCGACTACGCGCTCTTCCAGAGCCAGACCAGCGACAACTTCGTCGATCCGGGCTCAAAGCTGATCTACACCACCCTGCTCGACCAAATGCTCGACGCCACCGTCGCCGCCATGCACAAGCTCGGCTACGGCGACGTGCCGCTCGCCATCTCGGAGACCGGCTGGCCCAACGGAGGAGGCGCCGGTGCCAACGTGGACAACGCCGCGACCTACAACCGCCACCTCGCCTTGCGGATGACCAAGAACCCTGGCACGCCGGCTCGGCCGTGGGCCAAGATACCCGTCTTCGTCTTCTCCTTGTACAACGAGAACCTGAAGCCCGGGGCGGCCACGGAGCGGTACTGGGGGATGTTCTACCCCAACGGGACGTCCGTCTACGAGGTCGACCTCGCCGGCAAGCACTACTACCCGCCGGTGCCTCCGCCAGACGACGACGGCAACCATCACCAGACCGGCAAGGGCGTTTGGTGCGTCGTGGCGACCGGCAAGCCGGTGAACGAGACGACAGTATTGGCTGGACTGAATTATGCATGCGGTAAGGGGGGCTCGGCCACGTGCGCCGCCATCCAGCCCGGTGGTGCGTGTTTCGAACCTAACACCCTCGACGCGCACGCCAGCTACGCGTTCAACTCCTACTGGCAAAAGTTTAAGAAGACCGGAGCCACATGCTCGTTCAATGGCGTTGCAGAGACAACTACAAAAGATCCAAGTAAGATTACTGTCTATGCATTTCTAATTAACTAATGCTGCCAAATTGGTAGAAATAAATCTGGTGATATATAAGCTCGGTAGATTGGAAGTGCTCTCGCATGGTTACTTCATGTAGTTGTTTACAATTTTCTTGGGTTGTCATTAGTTAAATATGAAGAACAATCTGTGTACTACACTTCTATGGGTTTAATAGTTAGCGGATAAGCTCTGCTATAGTCCTTAGTAGAAATCCATGTCGTGTTGCCTCACATGCTCCTACCTTATATAACTATGTGTCATTGACCTTTTTTTTTGGCATACAGGCCATGGATCATGTAAGTTCTCCACATCGTCGGACCAGACCGTCAAGGGCAAGTGGTGTGTGCTAGACAGTGGCAAGCCGGTGAATGAGACTGCAGTAGAGGCCAGCCTGAACTATGCGTGTGGCCAGGGCGGGAAGGCCACTTGTGCCGCCATCCAGCCCGGTGGTGCATGCTTCGAGCCCAACACTCTCGATGCGCATGCTAGCTACGCGTTCAATTCCTACTGGCAAAAGTTCAAGAAGACGGGAGCTACCTGCTCATTCAATGGCCTTGCAAAGGAGACTATGACGGATCCAAGTAAGTTCATTGATTGGCCATTGTTTAAGCACTTCTAATTATAAGATTGATATTGTGTAGCTCTAACATGCTAGCTTATTTTTTACTGATGTGGCCTTTGTTTGGCATGCAGGCCATGGATCATGCAAATTCCCCACCTCTTCGGACCAAACCGTTAAGGGCGAGTGGTGTGTGTTGAGGACCGGCAAGCCGGTGAACGAGACACTGGTGGAAGCTGGCCTAAACTACGCGTGTGGCAAAGGGGGACCGGCAACATGCGCTGCCATCCAGCCCGGTGGCGCGTGCTTCGAACCCAACACCCTCGACTCGCACGCGAGCTACGCGTTCAATTCATATTGGCAGCAGTTCAAGAAGACGGGAGCCACTTGTTCGTTCAATGGCATTGCCGTGAAGACCGCCAAAGACCCAAGTAAGTTCACTCTCTAAGAATTTCTAATTAATTAATGCTGGCATCATTTTGTGATTGCTAACTATTTGACACGTGATGCATGGTTAGTTCATAAAGTTGTTCACTACTCCATTTTGTTGGGTAATTAATCTCGTTATGATTGAGTACTTGTTACCAAAAATATAAAGAAAATAAATATTTGATGTGATGGGTTTATAGGTGACCGATAAGCTTTTTGAGTGGCTTATTTTGCTAAACATTTGGCATCTCATCTAAATATAAAGCATTAGCCATCTTACATTGTACACACCGAGATTCTGTATTTTAAGTCCATTTCATTAGGACGAACAGTAGTTGCATGCTACATGCATGTTCTTCGCACAACACAAAACTTAGCCTAATTAATGCCCCTGGCTATGATCCCATTTTCTGTCGTATTGCATATATTTATACGGAATTCTTAGTTTATATTATGTACATTGCATAGAAAAAAAATAGATTCAACTCGGATACATTATCATGTGATGACTTGGATGATGGCAGCAAATTTAGCACAGTTGCATGATGTCCCAAAGTCTAATAGCTAAGACTGCTGCGCCACCATGCATATATTCTGAAAGTATCGTCATACAGTATATGACCATGTTTTTCTTACAGCAAATTCTGTGTTGCTATCTTATATTGTGTTGATGTGTCGTTGACCAACCGTTTGTTTGGCATATGCAGGCCATGGATCGTGCAAATACCCCACATCTCCGAAGTAGTCGCGGAATAAGAAGATCGTCAAGGAGTATGGTCCACGGTCGGAGTAGCAATGCAGTTTTAGGGAGAAGGCCATTGCCGCAATGCCCTTGTAGTCCGTAGACAGACATTCCATTTATTATTATTTTTCTTCAATCTCTCGGCGGATATAGCCAAACATGCATGGCTGCCGAGTAGTTTTGATTCAAAGAATTTTTTCATAGGCACTTTATAAGGATTTTATTAAATATATTCAGTGATTGTTTTCTACTGTGCAAGTTTCCTTGGGTTGTAAAGTTGCATTTTGTGGGAACTGTTTTTTCCATCGCGTCTTTTTTTCCCACTAAGATAAGACGCGGCGCTAGAGAATGTGTAAGACTCTTGCCTTTCGCCGGGGGTGGCTGGGGCACCGGAGGCCCTACGGGCTGCATGATCGGAACTGCTGGTTGGACAAATGGACAGGCCGAGGAGGGGAACGAGTTTACGTGACAGATGCATGGGCCTCCTGTCACTCAGCAACGGCCGTCAGCAAAAACAGACTAGAAAAGGCCAGCAGCGAACCTCAGTGGGAGGAAGGGACGAAATATTCCTAGTAGTACAAAAAAAAAAGAGTATCTACCAAGATTGCATTTTAATTTATTTTTTTTCAGAATTATCGTACCAAGCTTTTAGAAAGAGAAGAATTTATAATGGGCTGTGAACATCTCAAGCAGATACGTACACAAGTCCCCAGAAAGATCACCATTCAGCACACGCAACAAATCGACAGGCGGAACCCTGTCCAAACACAATCATCGTCGCGTCGGTAGTAAAATCTAACGCAACGCCACGAGATTCTTTTCTACCCCTTGCTAAAACCGTGCAAGGATACGTCGGTCCACATCAAAATTAGCATGGAAAAGTTGAGGAAAAGGCTGGTCCAAAGAGCCAATAATGCGTTGGATTCAGTACTTGTCTCTCCCCATAAAATTATCTTATATAACGTGTGCAACAACACCAACACCTCATCCAATGATTCAGCCACGCCGTTTGCGTCGTCGTCCATGGCTGGCATGGGAGCTTCCAATGATTCAATCACGACGCCACCATTGCTAGCTTGCGTCTGTCCACGGAGCCAATCAGCTGGTACGGGCACACACCATGGTTGGACGCTGGCGCGCCAGTCAGTGAGCACATGCTGTAGGACCTGCTCCAACAAATCGTAACATCACATCGCCACGTTCACGGGTTAGTAAGTGAACAATATTTCGAAATAATTTATGTCATCTTAGATATTTCAGCTAAGGAAATGATGACAGATCTTGCCTGCACTGCACGTATATCTGGAAAAATTTTGGTGTGACGATTGTTGTTCAGGCATTTGACAGGATTTTCTTGCCAAAAAATTGACAAGAAACAGAGCGGGTGGGTGACTGAACTGAGACCCAAAGGCTGCGCAGGGTCATTACCTACTCGGAGCAAAGAATCCTCCCTTTGCCAGCCACGTGGGGTCCCCCCCGTTCCTGCGCTCGTGAGGAATCTTGGCGGCTTTTGTTACCGCTTGTTATCCGCAGCCCGGCCGTCGATCCCCGGCCCGACGGCCCAGATCTCGTCCAGTGGAAAGCACAGCAGCCCCGCAACCGCACGGAAACGACCGGAAAGTCTCTTGTCCCTCCTCTCGCTCGGGCCCGCTGCACCGCGCGTTTATCGCCTCACCGTTAATTTTATCGCTGACGCGTGGGCCCGGACAGCGTGGGCTGGGTTGCCCCGCAGCACAAGACCCCAAGGCGACTCCGCGCGACCAGTCACGCCACCCACGCTACGCTACCACTGGTGTTACTCCTTTTTTTCTTCCTCTCCGCCGCCATTGCCGAGCGAGCGCAGCAGCAGCACGGGAGAGCCCGTACGGACCGAGACCGCCATGGAGAGCGCCGGCCACAAGAGCACGACCCCTGCCGGTGAGGCCTCCTTCGCGTCCCCGCATTATGCCCTTTCTTGATTTTTCTTTTTTTCTTTTTTGCTTTCGCGTGATGTACTAACGGCGTGGTGGCGGTTCCGGCGTGCAGGGGGAGGGGACGGCGCGTGCAGCGGCGGCCACCTCTGCCACCTGTGCGGCTACAAGTACGCCAGCGCGCACCCCAGCGCCAAGCAGCGCCGCGCGCACAAGAAGAACTGCGGCGCTGCCGCCGGCGGCGGCGGCGGCAAGTCGCCGCCCGCCGCAGACACGGCGGACGCGGAGGAGGAGCGCCAGGGCAAGAAGCTGCTGCTAGGTAACGCGCGCTTCCCGCTGCCCTGCTTCGTCTGTCGCGTTCTCGGCCTGACACGCTTGTGTGTGTCTCCTTCTTCCTAGACGAGTGTGAAGGCGAAGCAGGAGGGGGAGAGGGAAATGGGGCGGGTGCTTCGGATTCTGGCGGCGGTCTGCCCGGATCTGCGCAGGATGTCGGGAATGCGGTCGTCGAGGACGGCGACAATGGAGGTCTGTTTCCAATTCTTCCACCCCCGAATATTCCTCTTCTTTTTTTTTACTTCGGCAAACAAAATCGAGTGTAATTATTTGATGGGGATTTGTCAGGTGAGAATTTGCTGCCTTTTTTTCCTAGGAGTACTCAATTTCCCTTTGCAGAGAGAGAAGAACTTTCGTGATTCAGTGAAGCCGTACTACTGATGTTCCAGGCTGGAATACAGCGGTTTCCTGTCTTCCTGATTAATTAGCGCCGTAATGTGCAGATTGTGTGTACTTGTCAGCTTCGGATTAGGATAATGTGCTTGGGATAACAATTATTTCCAACTCCCAAACTGTGTGTACATGCCAAAGTTTGGTAGAATAACGTCCTTTTCTTGCTAGTAGATTAGTGAGGCCGGCAGCTTCTTGCTTGCTAGTACTAGGCACCTTGTGAAATTGTCTCCATCCTGAGCTGGCAGCATAACGTCCCTGCCAGAAAGTCCAGGCTATTTAAAACAATACGTGTACACAATCTTCAATGCTGTTTCTCACTAATATGAGTAGTACCGTGTTTGATATATTATGATGTGGTTTTCTATCTGTTGCAGTGCACTCCCCTCCTGACAGCTCTGGAGCTCAAGTCACCGTCAATGATATCACTTCTGAAGTGGCTCCTAAGGCTAATGGAACTGAGATTCAGAGTACTCAAGTGGCTATGCAGCTATCTGAAAACGCGCATCATGCAGAAGATCTTCATCCATCTGAATCACATGTTAGTGGTGATCATAGTCAGGATGCTTCCGCGTCCCATCATCAATCAGAGCCTGAAGAGGGTGCAAGATTCAGTCCAGACCTCTCTGCCGATGAAATAAGCAAGCCAAATGGTGTGTCTCTGGCACCAGATGCCGCTTCCAATGAAATTTCTGCTACCGTTGGTTGCCCTGATGATGCCGTCGTTACTGAAAATGATTGTACAATCAGCAATACTGAAGAAGACAAAGCTAGTGAGGACATGTTGGCAAAAGGCAGTGAGATTGTTAAGGGGCAGAGTGCTACAACAGTTGAGAAAGACAACACCTTAGATGTGGTTTCCATAGAACAAATCCCCAGTGAAGAGACTGAATCCAAGGAGGAAAGTGGGGTTATCAGAACTAACTTGGTTAAGCAAACACTCGGGAGCAAGGAGCTGCCTACTGATAAGCATGTCCACGCAGATGGTTCCAATGGTGATGATTTATCTGAACTTGCTTCTGGTGGTTGTCATCTGGAGGCTGCAGATGTTGTGAAAATGCAGCAACAAACTGATACTACCTCTGTGGTAGCAGAACAGCTCACAAACTCTAAGCAGACTGACCTTGAAGAAGGGCAAAGTTATCCTGATGCAGGTGAGATTTCGAATTTTTGTGTGTATGTTCTTCTATTCTGCATTTCATACTATTTTCTGTCACTTGGTTGCGAAATTTTTGGTAAGAAGTGGTAAAGTCCAGTTTGGGGCTTTTGGCTAGTTCATCTTTGTGCATTATGCTCATAGTGAACAACATATGTGAAAATGGTAGTCCTAGATATGTTGACATTGTTAGGCTATGTGTTATTCCATCGAATCACAGAAGACAATATACAGCTCGATTAGAAGGCCTTAGTCTCCAATCATGCAGCCCTGTCTTTTGGAAAAGCTATGCAATGCCATTTGGGTAAAACTGGAACACAATCATATTATTCTGCAAGTAATTATCTGTGCCGGCAACGTGGCAAGTCAATCTAGCAAAGGGCATATGGTCCTGGAAGCATCTTAATAAAAAATCTCCCACTTAGTTTCTGTAGATGATATATAAGAAGAGGTCATGTTTTTCGTTTTTAGTGATAGGAAAAATTCCTTAATGCGCTGTGAGTTTTTTTTTTAACATGCTGTGAGTTTTTTGTTTGTGAACTGACATTCAATGAGCATTCTACAGATGTGCTCATCCAAGCTGAAGGGAGTGCAGCAAGAGCCGCTGGTAGTACTGGTGATCTTACAAAGAAAGAACCATCTGAAGTGACAATGGAAGATGTCATACAGATTGACCTAGTAGAGCCTAGCTCAGAGCCTCATGAGGTCAATATGGTAAGTAGCAAGGAGGATTTTGACAAGAATAGACCAAATGAGAACATTAGTGCAGTCCTCACTTTCCCTGATAGAACCGAGGCACTAAGTGTGGACACTGAAGGAGCCACTTCTCATGCGACTAAAGCAGTGTGCAGCACAGATGATATTGAAGAGATTAAGCGGATTGAACAAATTACTGCAGAAGCTAGTCCTCCAGAGTCCAGCGTATTAGAGAGTACAACTAATGTCGAAGAGGCACTAAGCGTGGACACTGAAGGAGCCACTTCTCATGAGACTAAAGCAGTGTGCAACACAGATGATATTGAAGAGATTAAGCAGATTGAGAAAATTACTGCAGAAGCTAGTCCTCCAGAGTCCAGCGTATTAGAGAGTACAAGTAATGTCGAAGAAAAGGAACAGATCGAAGAGGTCATAGCAGATACTGCTTCCTACAAGGTTGATGTGATAAGCAGCAGAGATATAGTGGTGGAAAAGGAGCAGAGTGACGTCTACGTGGGAACTGCTCAGGAGATAAATGTGGTGGATATCCCAGCCAATGTTGAATTAAAGAAGCACAATGAAGAAAGTACCAGAGACCCTAGTGCTTGTAAGACCAATATGACGAACATCACAGATAATGTTGAAGAAAGGAAGCAAAATGAAGTAACTACCACAGATCAGGCTCTTCATGCTATCAATGTGATACACAGCCCCGGCAATGACGATAAGATACAGAATGAAGACATGAGTGAGGTCCCCAGTTCTCAAGAAAACGCTGATAATGTTAAAGAGAAGGATGAGGACCCAGCGTCTTACAACATAAATACACCAAGTGCTGTTGATGTTGTTGAAGTAAAGAAGCAGGAAGAAGAGGTAACTGCAGAACCTACTTGTCCTGAGGTCAACGTGGTACACTCCGTTGACAATGTCAAGGAAAAGGAGAGTGAAGAGCCTGCTGCGTCTCGCGAGATTGATGCCGGAAGCAATGCAGATTCTATCCTTGTGGTGCATCCTAGTTCCCATGAGAATAGCACACCAGAGGGCACGGATGATGCTGAAGAAAAGAACCAGAAGGAGAAAGTTGCTGCAGATCATGCTGGTGATAACATCCCGGCGGCACAAAGCACGGATGCTACCGCAGAAAAGAAGAACAAGGATGAGACCGCCGCTGCAGAGATCAAAACCACGGAGAGCGCAAATGGCGACCAGAATGAGGAGATCACGGACAAAGAAATGACGATAGATTCAGACAAGAGCCATGTCTCCTTGAAGTCCCTTCTCTCTGAGAAAGGCATGGAAACTACTACTAAAGAAAAGAAGGCCCCCAGCACTAAGGACCGAGTGCTGTCGTTCAGGCGCCGGTCATCGAAGGAGAACCCTTCGCCGGGGAAGCCAGGTTCTGTGGAGCAAGACTGGAACTCTCCTGCCAGGTTGCCGGTGGAGAAATCGCCCAAGGGGAAGAAACAGCCGTGGATGCCGTTTATTTGCTGCCACTCCATGTCCATGAACTGACCAGTCTCAGTATCTTGGTATCTGGCATGTCGGAATTCAATTGGCCCACATTTGTTGGTGTGGTTAGGGTTGTCCAGGTTTGTAAATGGTCCTTCCGGCTTGTTTTGTAGTGTGTGCCCGCACTGATGTTGTTAATGTTTCGAACGTCCTCCTATTAAACCAGTGCGATTTTGACTCAAATGTGCAATCTTGTTTGGAATTGCTCCTTATTTGATTGGAATAATCCTGTACTTGGTTGATATTTTACACAAGTGTTCTCCTATGAGAATTTCTCCTTTTAGACTTCTATAAGTAACGTTCTGTCACTGGTCTACCTGCCTGATTTTCGTATGCAGAACCCGTTCAGTTTCATAAACCGTGGCAATGTTCTAAGCAGTATGGAAGCTACGGGAATGGGATGCCAAAAAGTTATTCTGGAGATGGATCCTGTGATTCTTTGACCCAAACGTTCACAACTTTGTCACTACTATGAACCATGTTTAAAGATTAGATCTCGTTCCATTTCCCTTTCAAGTTTGTAGTGTTCAAACTTGCCCTCCGACTTTTAATGCGTCAGTTCACTGTGCAGCAGTGTATGGTGCTCAGAAGGAACGGGGAACTCCGTGAAATATCACGAGGTTGTCTTACCATTATGCAAGAGACTTGACACTGACGCTTTCCCCAGACTGTCTTGAACCATTGTGTCATGATTCTTATTGCTCGCCATATTTACGCAATATTACGAGGGCAATAAGAATCATGAAGGCTGCTGTCTCAGCGAGCGAGATAAGAATCATGAAGGATGTTGTCGCAGATTTCAAAAATTAAAGCAGACCCAGCTATTGCCCGGAAAGCACACACAATAACACCAACATGTAAGGTCCAAACATGATGTTCTTGCAAGAAAATAAATCGCTCGACAACCTCAAAACTAAAATTTCTCGTTAGGTTTTAGCAACTCCTAGCACATGTGTGCATCATGGATTTAGATTTAGCCAGCCCACAGAACGAGTAGACACAGTGTCCTTCCTCAAGCAGAGACTCCTATCCTTCAGTACCTCTCCAGTTCAAGCTTTCTGTCATTGAGGAGACAATTGAATTACATCAGTGTCATCAAAACAAAGTAAGGAAGCGGCAGCGTATAACAGAGAAAGATGCAGAGATGCTTACGCTTTCTTCTGCGGAGGGCTTGGTCATCTTGGAAAACATATTGCTGTAGAACTTGGCATCCTTCTTGTTGATCTCCTTGATCTTTTCCTTCAGAGTCTTGTATGTCAGTTTGACATCCCTGGCAGCAGCAAAGACATCATCAGAATCAAATTGAAGCCAGTGTAACATTGTCAATATCGAGTCACAGTTTAATAGACCCTTGTAACACTTGCCTGTTGTCAGGATCGATTTCAAGTGCCTTCTTAATGTCCACCTCTGCTAACTCTAGGTCCGCAAGTTGAGTGTAAGCCTGGGCTCTTCTGAACAAAGCCTTGACGTTTTGGCTGTCCAGTTCCAGAACCTGCCAACAAAACACCATTGTGTTACCTTGGTTTATTACATTATTATACTGAATGCATCTTCCTCAGGATCAGAGATGTAGGTACCTTTGTGCAAAGCTTCTCGGCTTGCTTGAAGTCTTTCAGCTTCAGCTTGCAGGCAGCATTGTTTAAGTTACAGGTGATCTTCAGTTGCTTGGATAGCTTCTTCTCATCTTCGCTAAATGAAGTGTCATAATCGACAAATTTTGCAGCCTGGGATCACACAGATTTTAGATTGGTCAATCAGGTACCATGGAGAAGTTGAGAAAACCTACTAGGGGCATAACAGTATATTTACAGTTGTAAAACAGAAGAAAGAGGCAGACCTTCTCATAGCGCTTAGAAGCTCTGGCATATTTGCCTGATTTGAACAAGGCATTTCCCTCTTCTTTCTTAGCACCAGCAGCCTCAATCTTCTCTGCATTGTTCAAGTCCCATGACTCCTTATCCTATGTATCAAAATGATGCTCATAAGTTCAACTGCACAGAAAATGCTGAATCAGAAGAGGGCACAAATGAATATTTCGAAGAGAAGCACACCTTTACAAATGATACAAGCTCCACTTCGTAAATCACAGTGCTGTTAGCTGGAACCACAGCAAGATCCTGCTTCGACTCTGTTGAACCATAAGCGTATTCAGGAGGAATAGTGACAAGAGCAACCTCGCCCTTCTTCATGTTCAGCACAGCACGATCAAGCCCCTCAATAACCGCCTCTGAAAACGGAGTATAGACCAAAAGGAACATGTTACTTTCGCAGTGTCACAGAGTGAAGTTCAATGCATTACTAGCTGTTTCTAAAACATGCATAGAGAAAAGCAAGAGAAAAGGCACCTTCATCAGTCTTGAATTCGAATGGCTCCTGCTCATCATGCCCCTTCTTCGAGAATACGGTGCCATCTTGAAGCTTTCCAGTTATTTTGACTGTCAACAGGCAACATACGATGGTTTTAGTAACTCATTAAAAGAAAATTCATTGTTGGTCATCAGCAGTGACTCATCAGGGCACATGTAAGTTAAAACAATAATCATCAAGGTTAAGCATGATGGAGCCGCCACACGCAGCTCGTGATCTTCTTCTATCTCTCTCTCACAATATCTCTTGTTTCTCAAGAACACACACGCACACATGCAAGGAAGAAGACCAAATGGCTTTGCCAACACTTTCTTCCCTGGAACCCCGTGGCTACATCTTTCTCTCTGCCCACACTGGCCGCTCTTTCTCATTTCTTTGCTCACCTTAAATAGGTAGTACAAGATAAGACTCCACTATCTCCTGATCCTAAACTCACGCCACAACTAGGTGCATGCATGTACACGTTTCAGCACTTGCATAGCCCACCAACGGCCACACGACCAGGCCAAAGACGTATGCATGCATCCTAACAGAACTGACCACTAAACTCTTAGACTAACAATACTTGCGACTAACACTCTAGCTTTGCGTGTGTGTACATGGTCACATATCTGAATGTGCACACCGCGACACAGCTACTACTACATGCACTCCCTGTGTCTACTTTATCTAAAAAACAACACTAATAACAAGATTAGTTCTAACAAAGCATACCTGTAACTACTCCACCCTCGTTGGGACGTTCGTATCCCTCACCCTCCTTGAGAACCTTCTTGAGGATCTTCTTATCATCTCCTATTTCTGTGACAGTCTTCCATGAAACCAACTCCAGGTCAATAAGAAGAGTGGCATTTGGTGGTACGGCACCTTCCTCACCAGCTGCTGGTCTACCCATCTCACCAAATCCATCTGCCCATTGCAAAGTTAACAAAACTGCCCGGAAAGGGAAAAAACATGCAAAGGAAGGTTTCACATCAAGGTAAGCTTACATTGTGGCTTAACGGTAAGGAGCACCTTCTCTGTTTTTTTCATGGTTTTGACAGCTTTGCCCAATGCAGGACAGAGGTATCCTGAAAACAGATTTCTATTTGTTAGCAAGCATAACACCACCAGCATGATATGCATAGAGAAGAGTGGGAGAGAGATCATCACCATTTTTAACAGTGAACTCAACCCCCTCAGACTTGGATACAACGGTGCCATCCTCGAGCCGAGCCTCATATTTCACTATCAATGCAAAACATGTTATTTACAAAAATAAAAGAGGAAATTCACGTGATAGGAAGTTGTTTCAATTAACAAAAAATACCTAATACTTCATCAGGATCCTTAGGGTTCTCCCATTTTTCTCCTTCCTTCAATATCTTCTTGAATATGCCACCATCTTTGGCAATGTCCCTGACACTGGTCCAAGAAAGCAGCTCAACATCGAACTGCAGTGTGGCACTGGGCGGAATAGTTGGAGGTGAACCAGATTCACCATAAGCCAGGTCAGGAGGGATGGTGAAAAGAGCATTTTCCCCTTTCTTCATGGTCTTGATGCCCAGATCCCAACCCTTTATTACTTGACCTGGACATAAGTTGACCACAAAGTAGCAACTGAGTATTCAACATAAACTTGAATGTGCAATCCCAGCCCCACTGAGCATACAAAAGCAAACTTCCATTCACTTCAACTTGTTAAATAATGACATGAATAAACTCAGAATGAAACAAGATTACTCCCCATTGGCACCAAAATTTCCTGAATTAGCATTTAATCAAAATCAACAACACTTTAGTCAATCCACAATCCACCATTTGTTCCTGAATGGTGATGACACTGGCACATTATGGGGGAGTGGTAAAACTGAGAACCCCAAGGTGCTATGAAGGCCCCAAACAAACTTGCCATGCTCTTGAACTTGTCAATAAATGATCACTTAAAAGTCTCCAGTTGAACCAGCTACCAGAAACCCCAGAACTCACTATTATGTAATGCACCAGCTAAATGTGGGATGTTTTCCCATAACTATTTTGACATAGAGCAAAATAAGTAAACTTAATTACAACTATCACTGAAATAAAAGCATGTGGAAAACACTGGTCACAATAACATCATATGGGGCATCTTATACAAATATGAGAGTACATATCATAGAGAGAAAGGAGAAAGAAATGCACCTTGTCCCAACTTGAACTTGAAGGGGCTATCACGATCACGGCTGGAGTCGAACTTTTTACCATCAAGGAGGGTGCCAGTGTAATGCACTGAAATATCAACGCATAGGTACATCAGCTAAGCTTTACTTATCCAAGTTCCTACCCAACTTAAAACATAATACTAATATGTTCTAGCATGGAACAATAAATTCCCCCAAAGAACCAAATAATACACATACAGCAGCGGCAGCGACGTCATGTGACAGGAGTACTAGGATCTTCCATTTAGAAAAAAGCACCCACTATCTCATCATTCAAGCACTATCCACCAACAAAACGGACAGGCCTAAAGTTCCTATCAGCAGCAGACAATAATGACTCGGTAGAGCTAACAACAACGAACTATGCTTGAACACATCAATGCCTAAGCTAGTGTAATGTGGCAGAAATGATTCAGACTTCACAGCTGAGACATGACAGCATGACACAAGCCATCTGCAATTTTCTCCTAGTTTCTCGACTAACTCCATCCCAGAACAAAGCATCTCTATTCCAAAGTAGGTAGCTGACTAGCACACATGAAAACTTAAACTAGCCTAAAATCGCAGAAATGATTCAAAATTCACAGATGACAAGCATGAGACAGATAATCTACAAATTTCTCCTAATTCGACCACTAGCTCCGCATCTCACAGCAAGCAAACCATCCCAATCCCAAAGTACCGCAAGCACTGGATCAGACTGTAACACAGCACCATCTGCGATTTGATATGATAACGGTATCAACAGCAGTAATACTAGTGCGGATACCTTCGACGTCGTCGCCGACCTCGGGGGTATCCCACCCTTCGCCGGCCTTGAGCAGCTTCTTCTTAAGCCCCTGCTTCCCGATCTCCTTCTCCTCGCCCACCTTCATCACGGGCCCTTCGTCGCCGCCGAAGTCGCCCAACCCGTCGCCCCCCATCATCATGTCCTCGCCGGCGGGGATGTCGAAGTCATCGTCCATGGTGGGCTGTGGGTGGGTGAGATCTGCTTGCGTTTGGGGGGAGGCTGAGCTGAGCTCGCTAGGGTTTGGACTTTGGAAGGTTCGGGAGAGAGAAAGAGGAGCACGAGGGAGAGATGTGGGGGAGAGGGGATGAGGGTTTAAAGAAGAGAACCAAATGGGCTTCTAGAGTATTCCGAGGGTAATTAGCAATGGGAAGTGAACGACCCGATGCCTCCAGATTTTTTTTGTTTTTTGAGGGAACCCGATGCCTCCAGATTTGCTGTGTAGCACACCGTGGTCTACCTACACGTTCATTACACGAAACGTAGCTTTTCACAATTTTGGGGTAGTTTTTTTATATTATCACATGGTAGATCATCAAAAATTTAAATCCTTTGCCATATAACAAAGTAAGCCTAATAATTCAGAAAGTATTTTTCTTGACTTCCGAGCTCAAGTGCCCCCTTTATTTAAAAAATATATATCATATTTAAGTTTCAAAAAAAAAAATGAACATAGTCAAAGTCGTATCCCATAAGCATGCAAAATCGCAACACAATTTTTTATATTATGGGCTATATAAAAATAATAACATCTAATAAAGTTCAGATTTGAAAATACATGTACAGATCCACACTTTTATCATTTTTGTGTAAGATAGAATACAAAATATTTGAAAATATTATTTTACATGTTTGTGGGTAAAATCACATCTAGATTTTTTAATTCCTTTTTAAAAAATCACAAATAATTTTTATTTTTTTAAATAGCAGGAGCACTTGTGCTCAAGAGCCAAAATTCTCCACTCCTAGTAATTCATGAAAATATAGAAACATAAATTATATATGTCTACCTGGTGCATATGTATCTATATGCATGAGGATCGAAAACATAAATTTTCACTTACAGTGATTTTCTAAACTCATCGCTAATAATATGGACATTGAATAACTATAAATTACATTTGTGAGTTTATGTCATCGAATCATCAATGTGCATTAATGTAGAGAAACAATACGGGGCGAGATCTCCTGCCTATTTCACACATTTAATTTGATGGTCGATGCTGAATTGAAAGCTAAACATAGCATTTCCTCCATCCCTCGACCCGAACCTACTGATATGTAGCATCATTATTGTCGTTCATACCCTATCAGACACATTAATGGCATCCACATAGGTAAGTTTAGTACAGTTTACAACAAATAAATCATATTAGAAAGATTAATTAGACACAAAAACTTAGCATTAAATACAATTGAGTACTATTTGAATAAGTCGACCGTTAACATCACATCTTCCCATAGTCAACTCGACCACACCCTAAAATGGTCGCCTTGTTGTGTCGTGGTGCCCAACATCTTAGTCAAATAGAGAGAGAACGTCAAGACGAAGCTACTTGGGATCACCTTGATGCACATGCATCAGGGTCAAAAACATTTTTAGTCTTATACTTACAAGACTTAAGCATGGTGCATCAGTGAAACTTAAACAGTATGCATCAAGTCTTTAGGGAACCTAGTGAAAACCCCTAAGAAGGAGAGATACATTGATTCTCATGAGGCCAGTGGAAGAGGAGAGCGGGCAAATGGTGAGGATTGATACTCAATGAATACAATAAGTGGTAGTCCTGGTTTTAAGGGTTCTCAAATTATCACATGGCTCTACGCACTCATCACTCATAAAGATTTAAGTAATCATTGCATGTGAAGTGGTGTGTTTACATTTTCACCTCTCAACCAAATTGTAGTCCTCGTATGCCATACTACAAGATTATTATGCCCCTCACCATTTTACTTAGCAAGCATCTTTAGAAGAAAATAGTTGTCCTGTAATAATCCATAAGAACCCAAACTTGTATTGTTTACCAATCATAATGTTTGAACACATTAATTTTGCCTGACAATACTCCATGCTTAATAATAGAATAGTTGTTGTCGTATCACCGAATCATCAATATATACATCAATGAAGGGAAGCAACTCAGGGCGAGTCCTCCCACCTTATTGCACACCACTCCTCCCACCCCTCTCCCATGAACCTACCAATATGTAGCACCATTATTGTGTTCTCTATATTGTCAGACATATCATCCACATGGATATAATTAGTCGTCGACCACGTCCCTTTTATAGTTGACATAAAATAACTCACATCTTGAGAGTGCTTTAGATCTATTCAGCATAGGAACTTATCATAAAATAAAATAACTCATAAAGCTAACAAAAACAACTCTTAACATCATGTTTTCCTCATAGTCAATTCAGCGCACCCTCCTCTAGTTATTCTACATGGAAACACAAAAGATTCATGTGATTTTGTGCCTTGTAGATATCCAAACATGGTCGCCTTATTTCTATCATGATGCCCATCATATCAATGAAAATGACGGATAACTTGGTAAAAAAAACTTAAGAATGAGGGAAAGAGAGATGTAGGGTTATGGAGGGGGGAGGAAAGTGGGATGCGGCTGAGTATTGAAAGACATTGAATACAATTCATTAAGGTTAATTATCAACCAAACAATAAATATATAAGAGGGTGAAAAGGCATTTACATCCCTAAGTGTGTTTTGGGTGTTCATTGACGGTACATGTGAGTTTAAAATTGTTCTAAGTCTTTTAGCTACATTTGATGAAAGCACAAGACGGTGATTGACCCCTTAAAAGTGAAAAATATCGAGGAGATTTTCGTATATTTCTAGTTATTTGATTCATAGAAAACCCGTACTGTCAAAAGGGGTTGCTCCTTGGAAGGTGGGTGTGAAATAAAATCACAAACACAAACCCAATTGCACCCACTAAACCTTCCCATAGGTGAACAGAGAGGAGCTCTAGTAAACATGTTGTTGCAGTCTCCTAGCCCAGAGACTCCCAGGTGTCAAGCTTAGAGACTCCGGCCAAAGTCTCTGGCCCTAGGCTGGGCCAGAGTGTGCAAGCCTCTAGAGCCTTCTTGGAGACTCCGGCTGGGCCGGAGACTCCTGTGCTCCTTAAGCGGAAACTCTGATGTGCTAGATCTTGCAAGCATCCAGAGACGCTCTAGAGACTTCGTCCCTCCAGGCTGGATACTCTGGCTAGGCCTTAGATTTCGGGGCTAGTGACTCTATATTGGGTAGTTTTCGAGGGTACCTATAAAAGACAGCCTTATTCCCTGTGAAGTTGTGACTTCCACTCTCTCCTCCATTGTTGTTAAGGTTAATCTTTCTAATATTCTCTACCTTGCCATTAGAAATTGATGCCCGTTTGGAAATCAAGAGAGAAGACCTAGATCTACACTCCCACGGAGGATATTTGATTTCCTCCACTTTCCTTTGAGGAACCTGTTACTCTTGGGTTCTTGGAACCCTATATAGAAGAGGTCGCCCCCGAAGCTCACTCATGTTGTTTTGAAGCTTTTGGGTCATGTTAGGAGAATGCAATTAACTTGTGGAGAGTGCCCCCAACAAGTTTGTAAAAGTTTTGGCCGCCATTTTAAAGTACACCGCCTAGAGGATGGTGTGCCCACCTTGGTGGTGCGTACACGGAAGAATAAGGTGATCCTTGGTGGTGTTGGTGGCCTTGTGTGGTGCCACACCTCTCCAACGAAGACGTACTTTCCCTATTAAGGAAGGAACTTCGGGAATAGATCTTTGTGTCCCCTTTGCGGTTTTTCCACCCTTTACGCTTGTATCATTGTTTACCTTGTTTACTCGCATGCTTGTCATATAGAGAAATTCACTTAGTTGTATATCTAGAAAATTTGTCTTTAAGTTAAGCGTAATTACAAAAATAACTAACTTTGGTTAGATCCTATTCGCCCCTCTAGTCATCGTACTTGTACTTTCAGCAGGGTACTTGAATTTGAATCTAGAGTGTAAGATTGAATAAATAGCCCCAAAATTGCATGCACATCTAGACACCATGTCCTATCAAATTATTCATGTACTATCACCACGACTGCAATGACTAGCAGAAAATCGCTTGGAAGAAACTACAAACGACAATGAAAATACTGCAAAATATGTATGGATACTACAATGCAATTGTCAATGATAAACTGGAATTTAGGTATGATTAAAAGCAAATTCATGTACCAAACAATTAATAAAGGCGATCCCGTATTTATATATTGAGGCTTTGTCATTCACTCTTCAAAAGTAGGCTCTATTCGATACCAAATAATACCGTAAATAGCCATCTACCCAAAGATTACAATTTAAAATTTTGTATCACACCACTAAATTCTATCTATGAGCTCTTGCCCTATTATCATCTAGTAATCATCAATATATGTTAATAAAGAGAAGCAAGCCGAGGGGAAAATCTTCTATCATTGTTCATACCAAGCCTTCCACCCTAGAGACCCCGAACCTACCAATATGTAGCATCATTCATTATTGTTGTCTCCGGCCTATACAACATAAAATGGCACTTATAGTTAGTCGTCAACCATGTCCTTTTACGGTTGATAAAAAGTGGCTCATATCAAAGAGAGACTTAGGTTGATTCAACACAAAAACTTAGCATTAAATGCAATTTATATAAAGCTATCAAAATCGATGCCCTAAAATTGTCGCCTTGCCGTGCAGTGACAACATGGGTCTAGAAAGATAAAGGGGTAGGGTGGGCAAGGGTGAGATTTGAAACACAGTGAATTCGTTGGAAAAAAAGTTAGATGCCTTTTTTTGCGAATTAGAAGCTTTATTACTCAAATGGTGGGATTACAATCTTTTGCAAGGATATGAATAAAAATATGATGTGAAATTAATACACAAACATCTTCTAAATAAACAAGCCCTTTTTGCACAGCTATGGACAGCTTCATTAGCCAGTATCCCCCCAAAAAAGAAAACTTAAGACTACTGAAATTCTCACTTAGCTCCTCGACTTCCTGGCATATGCTAGCAGTTATAGATTTTCCAACACCAGGATCATCCATCATGTTAGTATACGACTCTTGTTAGGTTTAATAGTCCTAGTCGGTTTGTTATAGGGCTAGGCCGGTGCACCTATACCCTCATATATACCTCTTGTAATTGCCACAATATTTTTATCGATTATTATTCTATACAATTCTACATGGTATTAGACTTCCGATCCTAGGGTATGGCTCACCCACTGACCCCGCCGCCGCCGCCCGGCTACTTCGAGTGGCGCGCCGCCATCGTCGCCGCCAAAGGTCATCACCGCCACGACCCCCTCCACCTCTACTTTAGCTCTACCTCCACCAAGAGCCCCTTCAATCTCCTTCACCGACACCATATCCGATATTAGCCCCTACATACCCGTAACCCTAGACCTCGTTGCTCACAACTACTACCATTGGCGTCACTTCTTCAACGTCCACCTCGGGCGATGCAACCTCCGCTCTCACGTAGCCGACGATGCTCGCCCTCAACCTCACTATCTGCAATGGGTCAAGGATGATATCGCCATTATTCAGTGGATCTACATGCGAGTCTCCACAGAAATCTTCAATCTCGTACACCGTGATGGTGCCTCCGCCGCCGATTTGTGGGCAGCCCTTAGTCAGCTCTTCTAGGATAACTTCGACGCTTGCGCCAACAATCTCCACACCGAGCTTCGGAACACGGTGCAAGGTGATGCACCCGTCGGCGTCTACTGCCAACGACTTAAGGCCATCGCGGATGAACTCCATGAACTCGGTGATACGATCGACGATCGGCAGCTCATCAACGTCCTCCTCGTCGGCCTCAACGAGCAGTTCGAGAAACAGGCCTCCTTCATCCCTATGATGCGTATGCGCCCCTCTTTCGCCGAGGTTCGCTCGATGCTGCAATGGGCCGATCATGCCCAAACCAACAAGGACTCCCGTCCTCAGGTCTTCACTACTGCTCCTCGACCGCCTACACCACCGCCGCCACCGCGACCTCCTCCAAGGGCTCCTCCTCAACCATCGGGCTGGCGTCCAAGTCCCAACTACAGGGGTCGAAACCTTAAACCATTGCAGTTTTTGTACGATGCTTGCTCCTCCTCCGCCCTCGGCTCCGGCTCCACCGACTGCATCACCGCCGCCCCCGGCTGGCAACCTTCTCCTGATCCGTCGACCGGGCTAGTCCAGGCGTGGCCTATGTCCTGGTCTGCCCCGATGCCCTATGGTTCCTCGCCTGCCTACACTGGTGGCTGGCAGCCCGGTGCCTGCCCTCACACCGGCCCCGTCCTCGCGCCGCGACAGCCGACGGCCGCGTACCACGCCGCCCCCACCTACGCGCCAACATTCTACAACGCTGCTCCTTATGCTTCATATGGCGCTACAACCTCACCCTACATGCTGCAGTACAATATGTCGTAGTACAATGAAGGTGGCTCTATCTATACGCCGATGTTGGCCCTACTGCCGACGCCACCACACCCGCCAGCTCCCATGTCTACACCGACCTCTACTTCCACTCTAAGCTGGGACCAAGATGCTTTTCTACAAGCCATGAACAAATTTTTTGCACAAGAAAACTCAGGTAGGGATTGGATTTTTGATTCTGGTGCTTCTAGCCATATGTCTGCATCAAGTAATTTGATGTCTTCTTGCACACCATCGCCTTTTCAATATATTACTCTCGGTGACGGATCATCTATTCCTATTTACTATGTCGGTCAAGCCCTAATCCAATCCCCAATCAAACATTTCTTCTTCGCGATGTTCTTTTAGCTCTTGCACTAATTAAAAAACTGATTTATGTTCGCCAATTCACCAATGACAATCACGTTTCTGTCGAATTTGACCCCTTTGGTTTGTCTGTAAAGGATTACCGTACCAAGGCCGAGATTGCTCGATTCAATACGGTGATTTGTATTCCCTCCATGGTATTCCGTCCGCTGCCCCTCCATCATCTATGGTGGCCTCTGTTGATCTGTGGCACCAACGTTCAGCAAGGCCGAGCGTTCTCTTCGCACTCTTAATTACAGCACTCACACCCTTCTTATTCAATCTTATATGCCTCCGAAGTTCTGGGCTGAAGCTCTCCACACGGCCACATATCTACTTAACATTCGACCATCTGAAGTTAATCCTCAAACCACACCCTACTTCTCTTTATTTCTTTCTAACCCAGACTACTCCGACGTTCGTGTCTTCGGCTGTCTTTGTTTTCCTAACTCCTACTCTACTTCTCCTAACAAACTTTCACCATGTTCTATCCCGTGCATCCATCTAGGTTTTTTCGACTAACACAAAGGCTATCGTTGTCTAGATCTTGTTAGTGGTAGCGTCCATGTGTCTTGTCATGTAACTTTTGCTGAAAATATTTTGTTGGAGATATGCCCTAGAGGCAATAATAAAAGTAGTTATTATTATATCTTTGTGTTTATGATAAATGTTTACATTCATGCTATAATATTATTAATCGGAAACATTAATACTTGTTTGATTTGTAAACTAAATTAGAGTCCCTAGTATAGCCTCTTTATAATACTGGCTTGTTGGTTGATAGGAGAATGGCATTGAGATGTTATTATAGATGATCATGGTTTTTTAATCATGAACATTGAGATGTTATTAACAAAAAGATCATATCATTAGGAGAATGGCGTGATGGACATACTCATGTAGATAAGCGTAGCATAAAGATCAAGTCATTTCAATAGTTCGTTTGCTATAAGCTTTTTGATATATAGTAATGATACGTTGGAAACGTATCTATAATTTTTGATGCTTCATGCTTGTTTAGTATCTACTTTGCTTTGCTTTGTCTATACTTTGAGGTGTTTTTATATCTTTTCTGGAACTAACCTATTAATAAGTTGCCACAGTGTCAGTTGCTTGTTTTCTTCTGTTTTTGGTTCCAGAAAGGCAGAAAATCAATATTCTCGGAATTGGACGGGACAAAAGCTAAAGTCAATATTTTACCTTGGGCGTCACGAAGTCCAGAGGAGAGACGGAGGGGCGATCCAGGGCCACCACACCCCCTAGGCGCGGGTGGGCCTACCCTGCGCCTGGGTAGGGTGTGGGCCCTCTGGCCGCCTCCCAGCCTCGCCTCTTCGCCTATAAGAAGCCTCCGATGCAGAAATCCTAGGCACCCGATCAAAACTCCACGAAACGTTCAGTAGCCGCCACCACCATCGTCCCTAGATCGAGGGATCTGAAGTTTTTCATGGCACCCTGCCGGAGGGGAGATCATCCTGGAGGTCTTCTTCTTCATCATGCCATCCTCCGGTATGAAGCGTGAGTAGTTCCACCTTGGACTACGGGTCCATGTAGTAGCTAGATGGTTGTATATCCTCCTTGTGCTTTCATGTATAGATCTTGTGAGATCCGTTCATGATCAAGATCTAATCTATTTGTAATCATGCATGTTGTCTTTGCGGGGATCCGATGGATATTGAGATTACTATGTCAGATTGATTAATGGTTTTGTCTATCTGATTCTTTCATGTCTGTGTTGTTTGTGATCTTGCATGCTCTCCGTTGTTAGTAGCTATCTTGGCCAAGTAGTTGCTAGTGACTCCAAGAGGGGGTATTTATGCTCGATAGTGGGTTCATGTCTCTAGTTTCCAAGGGAAGTGACAGAAGTTTCTTCGATTGTAGATGTGTTGTTGCTATTAGGGAGAAAACAATGGTCTCTTGTTCATAGAACAAGTGGATTGTTTACCTTACACACTTTGCTTAAAGCAGTTGTCTGTTGCTTGCAACTTAATATTGGAGGGGGTTCGGATGATAACCTTAAGGTGGACTTCTAGTCATAGATGCAGTTGGATGGCGGTCTATGTATATTGTTGTATTGCCCAATCGAATCTCATAGGATATTTTTGTCTGGTATTGCATTGTTATGCCTTGCTCAGTTCCTGTCAATCGCCCTGTTGTAATTTGTTTACCCTTCATGCCATATTGTTTATCTAAGGAGTGAAAGAACATTTTATAATCCCTAGTGTTTTGTGTGTTAGATAAAAATATCAAGGATTATTTAATGTGTGTTGAAGTGTTGCAGCTCTCTTTGAGAAAAAGGGAATAGGATTCTGCCTTTGGGGGGCGGATAATCCGCCCCCACCAGGGGCGGATAATCCGCCCCTCCCTCTTCCCAAGCAGGCGCAAGCCCCAGAAGGGGGCGGAGTTTTTGCCGGATTTTTCAGTCGGGCCGGATAATCCGCCCCTCAGGGGGGGGCGAATAGTCCGCCCCCTGCTCTTCGCCAAGGCGCAAGCCCCAGAGAGGGGGCGGAGTGTTGGCCGGACTTTCCGGTCGGGCCGGATAATCCGCCCCTGGAGGGGGCCGGATTATCCGCCCCCCCCCCCAAGATCTTCACCAAGTTTCGCAGGCGCCAGCCCCAGAGAGGGGGCGAAGTTTCCCCCGGAGAATCCTCCCTTGGGGCGGATAATCCGCCCCCAAAGTTATGCAATGGCCAGATCTGGGGAGGGGGTATTTAAGCCAGCCTTCCCCCTCCTGCCAGAACTCTTGATTCATTCGAAAAAGACCAGATCAGATCTGAAAGCTTCATCCAAGAGAGCTCCACCTAGATCCACCCAAAGGCCCCGTCCCTTGGGGAATCGAAGGAGGAGAACTCGATCTTCATCATCAGCAATCAAGCGCTTCATCTCCTCTCCATTCATTTGGAGAACCCTCTATCTAGTATTTCTTGCAAATACCTAGATCCTTGTTTTTGTTTATATTGATAAACCTTGTTCTTGTGGCAGCTTGTTGTCATCTCGGGAGCCCCCAATTCGGTTGTGGGTGTGTGCCCCGATAGTGTTGTAAAAGGCACCGGTTCCCGCCTCGAAGGGATCCAATAGTGGAGAAGGTGGATCAGGCCTCTCGTGGCGAGATCCATCGGAGAATAGGGTGAGGCCTATTGTGGCGTGGTGGTCTTAGAACCGCCACCCCTCCAACGCAGATGGACTTCCCTTAACAAGGAAGGAACTGCGGTAAAACAAATCCCTGTGTCTCCGCGTGCTCCACTATGGTTTCCTCGCTCCTCTCTTTACGTGCTTAGTAGTTAAGGTTGCATATAGGGAAATTCGCGTAGTTGCATATCTAGAGAATTTACTTTGTGTCAAGCCTAAAATTGAAAAGGTATTAAAAATTGGTTAGCACCTATTCACCCCCCCTAGGTGCCCATACGTTCCATTTTAATTGGTATCAGAGCCTCGGCTCTTATTTCGGGCTTAACCGCCTAAGAGAAGTATGGGTTCCAAGGTAGATGGGAGTGATGCTCCGGAGGTAGTCACCATGAACGATCTCAAGACGTTGGAAACAACCTTGGTGAGTTTAATGGAGGCTAAGATGGAAGAGATGCGTCAATTGATAATGCGTCTCTCCACATCTGCAGCATCACCTCCATCTAACTCTGAGGGTACCACTCCGCAATCCAAGGAAACGGGTAAAACTGTTTCCAAAGATAATGAAGTGGTTGGTGATGATACTAGCAAGAGCTCCTCATCGAAAAAGGATAGCGGTAAGGATGGATACAATGAGGTTTCTCATGTGTATTCCCTTGATCCACCTATCCCTCACCCACATATACATAATAGGGGTGATCCACCCAAACTTTCTGCATCTACTTTCTCTCAATGACAATTTTTGATGAAGTCTCATGTGTGCAGTTCCTCCATTGAGTTGTGGAAAATCATAGAAAATGGTCTTCATGTTGGAAACCCCAACAATCTCACAAGAAGAGAAATTGTTGATAGCCAACTCAACGCTACAGCTCTACACATGATACAGCTTGGTGTGGGTGACAAAGACATGCCACACATTCAGCATCTTAGCACAACTAAAGAAGCTTGGGATGCCCTCACCGAGCTCTTCATCGGAAATGAAAGTATGAGAAGGAATAGATATGATGCTTTGAGCAATGAAGCTGAAGGATTCTATATGCTGGATGGAGAAGACCACGAGGACATGTATAGGAGGCTCAAGGCAATAGCCACAACCTTCAGAAACCACGGTGCAGCTCATGTTGATGATGCTTGGATCAAGCGCAAGTATGTCAGTGCGCTTATGCCATTTGAGCCCACAGATTTGAAAAGTCTCCAAGGTAGGCATAACTATCACCTCATGTCATCCAATGAGGTAAAGAAAGAAATGGCCGCTTTCAAAGTGGCTACCAAGAATGCCGAAGATGCTCGTGCTCGAGCTATGGGGATGGAAAAGGGGGTCAACATGGCCTTGAAGACTACTGTGATTGATCATGATGAATATGCGGTAGAAGGTCTGGACTGTCCCGAGTGAAAGAGCATTTTTCTATCCCTCTGATTTTGATGTTTGATAACAATACATTTATCGATTTAACCGTGTACTAAGTTTATCACAGGATTGATAAAAGAAGGCACAAGTCATGGCATAGCATTTCTCCCTTGCAAAATCTTCTGTGTCAACCGGTAGTACCGGATCTGCAACCGGTACTACCGCTTGACACCGGTACTACCGGTTCCAGTACCGGTTGGCACCGATCAAACGAGAGAAGGGTGAGTACCAGTCAGTACCCACCGGTACCACGGAGCGGCACTACCGGCCCAACCGGTAGTACCGCTTGGTACAAGCGGTACTACCGCTTGAGGCGGTCGTACCGCTCATCGGTACCGCTGCATACTGACTAGCACCCTCCCCTCTCCGTTTTGGTTAGTACCAAGCGGTACTTGGGACCGGTACTACCGCTCCATCCGGTAGTACTGCTTACTACCTCCGGTACTACCGCTTGGGGGTAGTACCGCAAGGGGGTACCGCCCAAGACTGAAGATTTCTGAAGAACAAGATCTCCACCGGTACTTGGTCCGGTAGTACCGCTTGCAAGCGGTACTACCGCTTGATTACCGGTACTATCGGTCATTAAATGCTCCAACGGCCATTTATTTCGTGGAGGGGTATACAAATTGCTCAGCTCATTAAAGTCATTGCCCACCATTGGAGTCCATTGGAGCCACTCAAATTCTCAAGATCTCATCATCCAACCACCCAAAGTCCTTGATCTTTGGGGAATCGAAGGAGGAGTCCCCGATCTACTACTTCACCAAAAGAGATTTTCATTTCCCCCTCATTTCATTGAGGCCCCCTTTGCTCTAGTGTTTTGTTGGAAACCCTAGCTCTTGTTTTTGTTCTTACAAGCTTGTCTTTGATTGCTTTGACAGCTTGCTTGTATTTGGGAGCCTCCGATTAAGTTGTGGATGTGTGCCCCAAACTTGTAATGGTGCCGGCTTCCACCTTGAAGGTTGCCGATATAGTGGAAGGTGAATCGATCCCATTGGGGTGAGATTCATCGGAGAACAAGGGAGGCCTCTCGTGGCGTTGGTGGTTTGAAACCACCCCCTCTCCAAACGTAGACGTACTTCCCCTCAAAAGGAAGGAACTACGGGAAACAAATCCTTGTGTCTCCGCGTCCACTTTTCGGTTACCTCTATCCTTTACCGCACCTTACTTACTTGTTACTACTTTGTGTTGTGGTAGCCCTTGCATTTTTGTCATATAGGTAAATTCACCGTAGTTGCATTATCTAGAGAATTTACCTTATTGTCAAACCTTAATTTGAAAAAGAAGAAAATTTGAAGTAGCACCTATTCACCCCCCCTCTAGGTGCCCATACGATCCTTTCAATTGGTATCAGAGCCTCGGCTCTTTATTCGGGATTTACCGCCTAAGAGAATATGGGTAGCCAAGAAGGGGAAGGTGGTAGTGAGTCAACTCCGGTGACCATGGAAGATCTCAGAAACTTGGAAACAAGATTGAGCTCTTCCTTGGTCAACGAAGTCAAGAAGATGCTTGAGCAACTTCTTAAAGACAAAGATGGCTCATCACCCCCATACCCTCTAGAGGAACTACCATCCGCACCTAAAGGGAATACTCCGGTATCCCCCGAAGGTATGGTGGTAGGGGATAAACTAGACAATACTAATTCCTCCACACGACTTGATGGGGGGAAGGGCGAGCACCGTGATTCTTGGTACTCTCCCGATCCTCCCATCCCTCACCCTCATGTGTACAATAGAGGTGACCCACCTAAGCTAGAAGAGTCTGCTACTTTTGCTCAATGGCAATCACTAATGAGAACTCATATGCGCAGCTCTTGCATTGAACTATGGAACATCATCGAGCATGGACTCTTTATTGGGGATCCAAACAACTTGACAAGAAGAGAGGTTGTCAATAGTCAACTCAATGCCACTGCTTTGCATATGATTCAACAAGGATTAGGAACAAAAGATTATCCACACATTGAGCACTTTAGCATTGCCAAGGAAGCTTGGGATGCTCTCACTATGTTGTTTGTTGGAAATGAGAGTATGAGGAGGAACAGATATGATGCTCTAAGCAATGAAGCCGAAGGTTTCTACATGAAAGAAGGTGAAGATCACGATGACATGTATCGAAGGCTCAAGACCACCGCCACCGCTTTTAGAAATGTGGGTGCCTCACATGTGGATGATGCATGGATAAAAAGGAAATATGTGAGTGCACTCATGCCTTTTGAGCCCACCGACTTGAAGAGCTTACAAGGAAGACACAACTACCATCTCATGACCTCAAACGAAGTTAGGCAAGAGATGGCCGCTTTCAAGGTCGCCGCCAAGAACGCCAAAGATGCCCGTGCTCGTGCCCTCGGTATGAGCAATGTGGTCAATGTTGCTTTAAAGGCCAAAGTTGTGGACTTTGAAGATGAAGATGATAGTGATGAAGGCCTCTCCTTGGACCATCCCGATGATGTCAAGATTGCTCATAGTCAATATATGGCTTTCTATGCAAAGAACTTTTGAAATAATCCCGCCAAGGCCAAGATGGAAATGCAACGAAGAAGCAATCCAAATGGAAAAAGAGAGAATGCCACTAGGTTGAGAACTTGCTTCAACTGTGGTGACCGCTACCACTTTGTGGCAAGCTGCCCCTATGAGAAGAGAGAAGATAATGGTGGGAAGCTTGTGTTGAAGAAGACTCTCAAGGCACCCTACAAGAAACCTTTCATCAAAAAGAACCCCATCAACAAGAAATCGGGAGAAATTGTCTTGATCACTCATGAAGAATACTCTTCCGATAATGAAGATGATGAAGATGAGGAAGAAGAAGAAACCTCACATGGTATGGCGGCTCTAGCCACCACCTCTACTCCGACACTCTCACTCTTCGACTCTCCAAATGAGAACTCTTCCTCCAAGGACGTCACTTGCCTTATGGCAAGAGGAACGGAGGTATCCTCATCATCCCACTCTACTCAATTAGATAATGATGAAATTGATGATGAAATGTCTCTTGATGTTAAAAAGGAACTAATTGCCTTTGATGAGTTCATGACTAACCTAGAAGGTGATGCTAAACTACATTTTGGGAACATCTTAGATCAACTCTCCCACACTCAAGAACTTCTAGATGTTAGATGTAAACTTGGGCATGAACATATGATTGAACTAGAGGCTTTAAGCAATGCTCTAGAAGAAGAACAAGAGACTAGGTTGTCCCTTGAGTCAAAACTTGAAGGGCTTGATGAGGCCAATGACATCATTGTTAACAAACTCATTAAAGAGCGTGATCATGCTATTGCTAAATACAAAAGAGCTAAAAAGGACAAGATTGAGTTTGGTGTGGTTCATGAAAAACTTGCCGAGGACTTTAGCTTGCTTAACAAGGCCCACAAAGCCTTGGAGAGTGAACTCTTGTCTCTCACAAAGTCCCATGAAACGCTTCAAACTCAATTGGCCAATATTCCTTCACCTAGTAACTTCATTCCATCGAGTAACACGACTATCCTTGAAGAGAATGCTAGGTTGAAGGGGGTGCTTGCGAAGACCACCTTTCCACAAGGTAACAAGTCTATTGATGATCTTTTGAGCAAGCAAAGGCGTAGTGGTGATAAAGGGGGCATTGGTTTTGTCTCCAAAACAAAGAAGAAGAACAACAAGAAGAAGAAGGACAAGCCCGCACAAGAGACCAACAAGACCATTGTGGGAAGTAAGACCACAATTGGCAAAACTATGTCTCATGACGATTTTGCGGGAAGTGCTAACCCTCACTATGTTCTAATGTGTGATTACTATGGTGATGTGTACGCACAATATGTTGGTCCTTATGATGGTTATATTGCTTGGTCTATTTGGGTTCCCAAGACCCTTGTTGCTAAGATGTTAGGACCCATTGAAAAATGGGTACCTAAAAACTAGCTTGATCTTTTGTAGACCTATGCTTCCGGAGGTTCAAAATGGGTGCTTGATAGTGGTTGCACTTGTCATATGACCGGAAGCTCGTCTATTGTCAAGGACTTGGTGTCAAATGAAGATCAAATCACCGTCACATATGCCGACAAGTCAAAATCTACGGTAATGGGTTTCGGCAAGGTAGTGGTGGCTCACGACATTACACTCGTGAATGTCATGCTTGTTGAAACCCTTGGATACAATTTACTTTCTGTCCGTGCTCTTGGAAAGATGGGCTTTGCCGTCTTTATTGATAATGATATTGTGGTCCTCATGTGGAGCAAGTCTCTCAAGGTCGCTTTCATTGGGTACGTCGAAAATGACTTGTATGTGGTGGACTTTTCGGGGCAAGCCACTGCAGGTCCGATGTGCTTATACGGAAAGGCTGATGTGGGTTGGCTATGGCACCGCCGACTAGCCCATGTCAATATGAGAACTTTGCAAAGTCTCCATAAAGAGGGCCATATTGTTGGACTAAAAGAAAATGTTTCCTTTGCCAAAGTTCGTGTTTGCAGGGCATGTGTTCTAGGGAAGATGCATGACGCTCCTCATAAGCCCACGAACCAAATCAAGTCTAACAAGATCTTGGAACTCCTTCATGTGGACCTATTTGGTCCTCCATCTCATGCAAGTCTTGGTGGGAAGAAATATTGTTTGGTGATTGTTGACGACTTTTCAAGATACTCTTGGGTTTATTTCTTCAAGTTGAAGAGTGAAACTCAGAGGACCTTTATCGACTTCATCAACTTGGTTCAACGGCAACACAATGTTCCCGTGTTGATTATAAGAAGTGACAACGGCACCGAGTTCAAGAACTACACCTTGAATGACTTTCTTAGTGATGAGGGGATTAAGCATCAATATTCCGCCGCATACACCCCTCAACAAAATGGTGTGGCCGAAAGGAAGAACCGGACTCTCATTGAGATGGCTAGGACCATGTTGGCGGAGTTTAAATCTCCATACAACTTCTGGGCCGAAGCCATCTCCACCGCTTGCCATGCTTCAAACCGGCTCTACCTCCGCAAGAAAATCAACAAGACTCCATATGAGATACTTACCGGTAACAAGCCCAACATATCTTATTTCCGGGTGTTCGGTTGTAAGTGTTTCTATCTCATCAAAGGTGTTCGTTTGTCTAAATTCGAATCTAAAGCATTAGAGGGTATTTTTGTTGGCTATGGTCTCGAATCTCACACTTATAGAATCTATGACAAGCTCTCCGGAGCCGTCATAGAATCTTGTAGTGTGACCTTCGAAGAATATGATGGTCCCCAAGGGAGGCATGTTGATGCTTGTGATGCAGATATTGAAATGCCTCAGGATGCCATAGGAAGAATGGGTGTGGGTTATATCCGCCCCATTGAGGAACCCCTTATGGCGGATCGAGAAGAACTATGCTCCACTCGAGTGGAGCCCTCATCTTCACAACCTCAACATGCTCCATCTACCGAGGAGGACTTTGACTCAAGCCAAAGACAAGATGTGGACCCTCAACATAGTGATCAATGTGTGAACTCTAGTCAAAGGGAGCTTGGTCCATTTGATGGGGTGTCAAGTGGAGTCAAGTCAATTTGCCAAGGAAGATCCATCCAAGCTGTTTTGAGGGGTGCTCAAGTTGAGGCTAGAAGAACACTTGATCAAGACCAAGGTCAATCCGTGCCTCCCAATATAGAGGATGAATCCAATAATGATCAAGGTCAAGTTGATGGTCAAGACGAGGATCAAAATGATGAAGAGGGTCCTCCAAGAAACAATGAGGAGATCCACGCTCGTCGCGAAGCTAGAAAGGAAAGAATGTTGGAAATAAGAGACCACTCCCTCCAAAATGTTGTTGGAGATTTAAGGAAAGGTATTTCCACACGAGCATAATTGAAGAGGTTCAGTGAACATCAAGCTCACATTTCCATGATTGAACCAAAGAAAGTGTGGGAAGCTCTTGAAGATTCGGATTGGTTAGAAGCTATGCACAAAGAGCTCAACAATTTTGAGAGAAACAAAGTGTGGAAGTTAGTTGAGAAGCCAAAGGATTGCCGCAATGTTATTGGAACAAAGTGGATATTCAAGAACAAGCAAGATGAGCATGGGATTATTGTAAGGAACAAGGCTAGATTGGTTGCACAAGGTTATTCCCAAATTGAAGGCATTGATTATGGAGAGACTTATGCACCCGTGGCTCGCCTTGAGTCCATCCGTATCCTTCTTGCTTTTGCGGCACATCATAACTTTAAGTTGCAACAAATGGATGTAGAAAGTGCATTCCTTTATGGTCCTTTGAATGAATTGGTATATGTTAAGCAACCTCCGGGATCTGAGGACCCCAACTTCCCAAACCATGTCTACAAACTTGATAAGGCGCTCTATGGGCTCAAGCAAGCCCCATGCACGTGGTATGAGCACCTTAGAGAGTTATTGTTTGACCGTGGCTTTGAGGTTGGGAAAATCGACCCCACTCTTTTTACTAAGAGGGTTAATGGGGAGCTTTTTGTATGCCAAATCTATGTTGATGATATTATCTTTGGCTCTTCTAACAAAGCTTTTAATGATGAATTCTCAAAGCTTATGACTAGTAGGTTCCGGATGTCCTTGATGGGGGAGTTGAAAGTATTCCCTGGCTTTGAGATCAAGCAAGTTAGAGGAGGAACATTCTT
Organism: Avena sativa; assembly: GCA_916181665.1. Classification (NCBI taxonomy): domain Eukaryota; kingdom Viridiplantae; phylum Streptophyta; class Magnoliopsida; order Poales; family Poaceae; genus Avena; species Avena sativa. The sequence continues at coordinate 139,991,464 of OV702285.1, read as the reverse complement.
CAATCAAGCCAAGTATACTCAAGATATGCTCAAGAGATTCAAAATGCAAGATTTGAATGGAGCTCCTACTCCCATGGCAACAAAGACTCATCTTGAACAAAATCCAAATGGTAAAGATGTGGATCAAAAGGTATACCGGTCTATGATTGGTTCTTTGCTTTACCTTTGTGCATCTAGACCCGATATTGTGTTGAGTGTAGGTGTGTGTTCAAGATATCAAGCGGCTCCTAAGGAAAGCCATTTAATGGCGGTCAAGAGAATCTTTCGATATTTAGTTCATACCCCATTTTATGGTCTTTGGTACCCTCGAGGCTCAACATTCGCTCTTTGTGGATACACGGACTCGGATTGGGCGGGAGACAAGGATGATAGAAAATCAACATCCGGGGCTTGCCAATTCCTTGGTAGGTCCTTGGTATGTTGGTCGTCTAAGAAGCAAAATTGTATATCACTCTCCACCGCCGAAGCCGAGTATGTTGCTGGTGCTAGTGCGTGCACCCAATTGCTATGGATGAGGCAAACTTTAAAGGAATACGGTGTCCATTGTGACAAAGTGCCTCTTCTATGTGACAATGAAAGTGCCATCAAGATTGCAGACAACCCCGTGGATCACACAAGGACAAAGCATATTGAGATTCGACATCACTTTATTCGAGATCATGTTGCTAGAGGTGATATTGATCTATCCTATGTATCAACCAAAGATCAACTTGCCGATATCTTCACGAAGCCACTTGATGAAGCAAGGTTTTGCTACTTGAGGAATGAACTAAATATCGTAGATTCTAGGAGTTTGACTTGATTATCTTGCACTCTCACCTAATACTCGACCCATGTTTGGTTTAGATGTAGGCATGGACATAGGGGGAGTGCGGTCCTAATTGATTGGACTATCCCTCCCCCCATTATGCGCAAATTAAACAAAAATCATTCCTCTTAATATCATTTTGTGATATGTGAGCTCAATGATGAGTTTCGGTAATGGACCCAAGATATATCTTCATGGTGCCAAGCCGAGTATACTCAAATATGGTGGCCTAGGCCACCGCCCCCTCTCAATCGAGAGGTTTGATGTGCTTACTCATGTTTGTCACTTAGTTGATTTGGTCTTCACTCTTAATTGCCATCTATTTGAAGTGTCTTCGTCTTTCTTAGTCTCATGCACTCTAGCTTGGTATTTATTTGTTTCCTCCATTTGGTTTTAGAGTGCATGTGCTTCTCAGCTCACTTGTCTTAACCCAAGCCTCCGTACTCCCTCATGAAAACTCTCTCTCTTCCCGCACAAGAATCATCCTTGATCCCTGGCTTTGGACTCAGATGGAACCGGTACTACCGGATGTGAGAGCGGTACTACCGCACCTGGGAAGTTCCCAGGTCGTCTCCTGGCAAAACTTCTCTAGGAACGGTACTACCGCCCGCGTGTCCGGTCCTACCGGTAACCGGTACTACCGGTCGTCGAACCGGTACTACCGCTTCCAAGCGGTAGTACCGCTCCAACAACCGGTACTACCGGTTGACGGTTCCAGGTATATAATGGACGCGTGGGGAGAGGCACCCCTCAGTGCCTCATTATTTCCCACGTCCCCCACTCTAACCTGCGCCGCCACCGGAGATCTTGAAGGCCCCGGAGCCCTGCCGCGCCCTCCTCCCTCCAGATTCCCCTTGGATTCGGCCTCCGGGTAGGTCCCACTCCTTTCCACCGCCATGGATCCCGGTACAACCGCCCCTCCTCTTCTTGTTTGATTTCCCCATTAGATCTAGGTTTTGGCTTAGATCCGTGGAGAAATTGACTACTTGCAAGGTTGTACTGCCATATTATTCCTTGTTACCGCGTAGAATCTTCAATTTAGCAGTTTATATTGTCAATTTGGGCCGTTCCCATCAGATCTGACAACCTGTGTGCCACTCAACCGGTAGTACCGGAACTTTTTCCGGTACTACCGCTTGCAAGCGGTACTACCGGTTGTCAGGTCCGGTAGTACCGGTCCACTCTGACCACTATGTTCTGCTCAACTTGTAGACTCTCTCGGTTTTGCCTTCTTGATTCTTGTGTCCTTATCTCCGTGCTATCCTCCCTCGTGCTTTCACAGATGCAGGTGGTTCTCGGGGTGCACGGAAGCGCTCCAAGTCTGACCGTGAGATTGTTGAGGAAGAGACTGAGTCTGAGGAAGAAGTTATGCCACAGCCTAGACGTCGTTCCAAGTTGCCTACCACTCGAGGTGGTCGTGGGGGTCGCGAAGGGGCTACCTAGCGCTCAGCTGGGCGTGGCAGAGCCCCTCCCCCTCGCCCCCCTTCCACTGGGCGTACTAAGAGTCTCAGCTCTGGGCCATCTGGGCCAAAGACACTCTCTGACATCTCTGAGGCAGAATTTAGGGCTCTCCGAGTGGACAATGCATACTCCCACAGCAGGAGCGCGTTAAGGGCAGACAGTCTTTTCTATGATGACTTCCAAGAGCGTGTGTATCATGAGGTTCTTATGACCAATACCCAGCTGGTGGTGCCTCAGCAGTGGATTGACATGGGCCACATTGACAAGAACTCTGGCTACTTTGGTGAAGCTAAGGAAATCTGCTCAAACCTTGGTATGCTTCCCATTATGGAGTTTCAGCATGACTATGATCCCCTACTCATCTGCCAGTTTTATGCCACTGCACACTTCCACACTGGCCGCAATCGGAAGATTACCTGGATGACTCAAGGTGCTGTCAAGGAAGCTACGCTTGCGGAGTTTGTTGCCATATTGGGGTATGAGGACCGCGACCATGACGTTCCTTGTGGTTTCCGCTGTCACATGCGGGAGAATCCCTCCAAGAAGGATGTTCTCCGACCTTTGTATATTCGAGGCCATGGGATTGCTGATAAAATCAAGGATCTCCTCCCCACATATGACATTCTCCATCGCATTTTCCGTGAGACTGTTGCTCCTCGTGCGGGCAACAAGGACGAGATACATGGGTTCTCCGTTGACTTGCTGTTCAACACTTTCCTCAACAGAGAATCAGGCCAACCTCTTGATGTGACTGACTTCATTTGGAATGAGATGGTTGCCGCTGCACACACTCGGAGGGTTCCACCCTTTGCTCCGTACATTATGGCCCTCATTGTGTCCAAGTGCCCCGTCGTTGCTAGAACACTCTCCACTTGCTCTCTTGTTGTGCACAAGCCAAAGGCACTCAAGATCAAGGTACATGCTAAACCTCGCGCTCCGCCAGGTGAGGAGGATGAGGATGACTCTGAGCATGCTGACAGTGGTCATGACACTGACTATGAGGTCTCTCGCCGCAAGAATGCCAAGCCCTCTTGGGCCAAAAGGATGGAGGTCAAGCTCAAGAAGATCTTCTGCTTCCAGGTTGACAACCAGAAGCGTATGTATGAGGCGCACGTGTCTGCAAAGAAAGCCTGTGCTCGTCAGAAGGAACTCATGTCTGCTCAAGGGTTGACCATCTCCGAGGGATCCGAGAACAATATCACTCCAGAGGATCAGTGGATTTCTCAGCACAGCCATTGGGACGATGATGTCTCTTCTTCGCACCGCGCCCCACCTACGTATGAGGATGAGGAGGATCTTGAGGATGAGGAGGAGGAGTATGATGATTGACCTTTGGGGCGGTAGCTCTGCACTTGTCCCTTTTTGGCGTCTTGATGCCAAAGGGGGAGAAGTTGCACTTTAGGCACGGGTGTTGCATGGGAAGTCACAAGCTCGCTCTTATCTTTGATCCTTTTATTGCTTGTGAACTTAGTTTTCTATCTATTCTATGTGTGAGACTACTATGTGTTTATGTCGTGTGAGACTATGTGGTTTATGTCGTGTGAAACTATGTGGTTGGATCCATCTTATGCGACGATGTGATTTATTTCTGTGGATCCATCTTGTGATGATATGCAATATCTTTTGTCTATATATTCCTCATCACATGTTTTGTGCAAAGGTATGTCTTAAAATGCTAGTATCCATACTTGTGCACCCATGTTGGGTTTGTAAAATAGAGGGGGAGATTTGTCTTTACACATCTAGCGGGAGTCTCTACTCTATTTTACAAATCTCATTTGCCTATTGTTAAAATCATCCTGCAAAAGTGTATTGTCATCAAACACCAAAAAGGGGGAGATTGAAAGAGCATTTTTCTATCCCTCTGATTTTGATGTTTGATAACAATACATTTATCGATTTAACCGTGTACTAAGTTTATCACAGGATTGATAAAAGAAGGCACAAGTCATGGCATAGCATTTCTCCCTTGCAAAATCTTCTGTGTCAACCGGTAGTACCGGATCTGCAACCGGTACTACCGCTTGACACTGGTACTACCGGTTCCAGTACTGGTTGGCACCGATCAAACGAGAGAAGGGTGAGTACCAGTCAGTACCCACCGGTACCACGGAGCGGCACTACCGGCCCAACCGGTAGTACCGCTTGGTACAAGCGGTACTACCGCTTGAGGCGGTCGTACCGCTCATCGGTACCGCTACATACTGACTAGCACCCTCCCCTCTCCGTTTTGGTCAGTACCAAGCGGTACTTGGGACCGGTACTACCGCTCCATCCGGTAGTACCGCTTACTACCTCCGGTACTACCGCTTGGGGGTAGTACCGCAAGGGGGTTCCGCCCAAGACCGAAGATTTCTGAAGAACAAGATCTCCACCGGTACTTGGTCCGGTACTGGACCGGTAGTACCGCTTGCAAGCGGTACTACCGCTTGAGTACCGGTACTACCGGTCATTAAATGCTCTAACGGCCATTTATTTCTTGGAGGGGTATAAATACCCCTCCACCTACCTTGGGACAAATTGCTCAGCTCATTAAAGTCATTGCCCACCATTGGAGTCCATTGGAGCCACTCAAATTCTCAAGATCTCATCATCCAACCACCCAAAGTCCTTGATCTTTGGGGAATCGAAGGAGGAGTCCCCGATCTACTACTTCACCAAAAGAGATTTTCATTTCCCCCTCATTTCATTGAGGCCCCCTTTGCTCTAGTGTTTTGTTGGAAAGCCTAGCTCTTGTTTTTGTTCTTACAAGCTTGTCTTTGATTGCTTTGACAACTTGCTTGTATTTGGGAGCCTACGATTAAGTTGTGGATGTGTGCCCCAAACTTGTAACGGTGTCGGCTTCCACCTTGAAGGTTGCCGATATAGTGGAAGGTGAATCGATCCCATTGGGGTGAGATTCATCGGAGAACAAGGGAGGACTCTCGTGGCGTTGGTGGTTTGAAACCACCCCCTCTCCAAACGTAGACGTACTTCCCCTCAAAAGGAAGGAACTACGGGAAACAAATCCTTGTGTCTCCGCGTCCACTTTTCGGTTACCTCTATCCTTTACCGCACCTTACTTACTTGTTACTACTTTGTGTTGTGGTAGCCCTTGCATTTTTGTCATATAGGTAAATTCACCGTAGTTGCATTATCTAGAGAATTTACCTTATTGTCAAACCTTAATTTGAAAAATAAGAAAATTTGAAGTAGCACCTATTCACCCCCCCCTCTAGGTGCCCATACGATTCTTTCACCGAGGATATAAAAAGGATCCACGGACAATACTTGGCTCTTTATGCAAGAAACTTTTGGAAAGATCCAGCCAAGGCTAAAGCTGAACTAGATCGCAAGAGTGGAGCCTATGGAAGAAAAGAAAATGGTCCCAAGCTGAGAACATGCTTCAATTGTGGTGACCGGCTGCACTTTGTAGCTGAATGTCCATATCAAAGTAGGGAAGATAATGGAGGAAGACTTATTTTCAAGGACAAGTCAAAGGCTCCATGCAAGAAACAGTTTGTAAAGAAGAATGCTCCCTTCAAGAAGCAACCGAAGATTGTTCTACTGGCTCAAGAAGAATATTCATCAGGAAGTGAAGATGAGGACGATAACTCTCAAGAGGTGGCTGCTATAGCCACCACATCTACAGCAACATCCCTCTTCGACTCTCCGAATGAAAACATCATCAACAAGAATGTTACTTGTCTCATGGCAAGAAGCTCTGAGGTAACGACTTCTAACTCTTCTTTTCCTAAGGCTATGATTGACATGGATGATCCTACTAGTCTTAAGGTTAAAGAAGAGATTATTGCTTTGGTTACTTCTACACTAACTTGCAAGGTGAGCACAAAGTTCGTTTTTAAGCTCTTATGGATCAGCTGGCCCAAAACGAAGCACTCCTCGAAGAAAAGGGCAGAATTGAAAGGGAGGATGCAATGGAAATTGCATCCTTAAAAAAATGCTCTTGAAGAAGAATAAGAAGCTCAGGTCTCTCTTGAAGAGAGGCTTGAGTCTATGGAAGAGTCACATGAAGAAATTTTGACTAAACTTGTTAAGGAACGTGACAATGTAGTCACCAAAGCAAAGAAGTTAAAGAAGGAAAAGATTGACTTTGGGGCTGCTCATGATAGACTCTCCGAGGAATTGGAGAAACTTGACAATGCTCACAAGGCGTTGAAAAACGATTTCTCCATTCTCAATGAGTCACATGATTAGCTTCAAAGTCGATTGGCCAAATATGATGCCCCTAGCTCATCCAACTTAACATATAGTCACAAGGAAAATGCTAGTGTGGAAAAAGAAGTGATCACGGACATCACTCCCAAGGACAAAGGTGTGCTTGATGAAGTCCTTGGCAAGCAAAGGTCAAACCATGGTAAAGAAGGACTTGGGTATGTCACCAAGTCCAAGAAAAAGAAAACCAAGAAGAACAAGTCCAAGAATGTTCAATCAAAGACAAGCACCGCTGAGAAGAATGTCACAAAAGACAAGACTAACAATATTGGTTTTGCAGGGTCTCACAATCCAAATTATGAACTCTTTTGTGATGATTATGGCGATTTTTATGCTTATTATGTCGGTCCCTTTGATGAATATATTGCTTGGTCTATTTTGGTCCCAAATACCCTTGTTACTAACATGAAAGGACCCATTGAAAAATGGGTACCTAAAACCAAGAAGTAATTCTCTTGCAGGGCTATGCTTCCGGTGGGTCGAAATGGGTGCTGGATAGTGGCTGCACTAGTCATATGACCGGAAGCAAGGAGATCATCACGGAGATGCATCCAAATCATGATAATATCACAGTCTCATATGGTGATAAGTCTAAATCTCAGGTATTGGGTCTTGGCGAGGTAGTGGTTGCCCACGATATTTCTCTCGTGGACGTCATGCTTGTTGAGACCCTCGGTTACAACCTTCTTTCTGTTCATGCCCTTGGTAAGATGGGTTTTGCTATTTTTATCGATGATGATTTGGTGGTACTCTTGTGGAGCAAGTCTCTAAAGGTCGCTTTCGTTGGATACGTCGAAAATGACCTGTATGTGGTGGACTTCTCGGGGAAAACCACTTCGGGTCCGATGTGTCTATTCGGAAAGGCCGACGTGGGCTGGCTATGGCATCACCGTTTAGCCCATGTCAACATGAGAACTTTGCAAAGTCTCCAGAAGGGTGGCCACATCCTTGGACTAAAAGACAATGTCTCTTTTTCCAAAGATCGTGTTTGCAGGGCTTGTGTAGAAGGAAAATGCATGATTCTCCCCACAAGAGGAAGACTATTGTGTCATCAAAGAGGATCTTGGAATTACTTCATGTGGATTTATTTGATCCTCCTTCTCATGCAAGTCTTGGTGGAATATTGCTTGGTCATTGTCGATGATTACTCAAGATATACATGGGTCTATTTCTTCAAGCTGAAAAGTGAGACTCAACAAACTATCTTGACTTTGCCAATGAGGTTCAACGTCAACACAATGTTCCTATCTTGGCAATAAGAAGTGACAACGGCTCCGAATTCAAGAACTACACTTTAAATGAGTTTCTTAGCGAAGAGGGGATTAGACATCAATACTCCGCTGCTTACACCCCTCAACAAAATGGTGTAGCCGAGAGGAAGAACCGGACTTTGATGGACATGGCAAGATCAATGTTGGCTGAATTCAAGTCTCCTTACAATTTTTGGGCTGAAGCCATATCCACTGCTTGTCACTCATCGAACCGGCTATACCTCCGAAAGATTTTGGACAAGACTCCATATGAAATTCTTACCGGTAACAAGCCCAACATCTCATACTTCAGGGTATTCGGGTGTAAGTGTTTCTTTCTTATTAAAGGTGTCCGTTTGTCAAAATTTGAGTCCAAGGCTTTAGAAGGTATTTTTGTTGGTTACGGTGCCGAATCCCACACTTATAGAGTCTACAACAAGCTCACTGGGATTGTTGTAGAATCTTGTAGTGTGGAGTTCGATGAAAATAATGGCTCCTTTGTAGGGCAAGTTGATGTTTGTGATGCAGATGTTGAAATACCCCAAGATGCCATAAGAAGAATGGGCGTGGGATTTTTACGCCCCATTGAGGAACCCCTTGTGGCGGATCGGGAAGGACAATGCTCCACACATGTGGAGCCCTCATCTACACAAGATCAACAAGCTCCTGCTGTTGGAGAAATTCCTGCTCCAACACAACAATCTGCTGAAGATCATCTGTCCCCTGGACAAGTTGGTAGTCCCAGGCCGGACTATCCGCCCCCTACAAGGGGCGGACAATCCGCCCCTGGCACTCCAACTCGTTCCAGAGGATCCGGAGGAGAAGCCAACAACTCTGAAGCTCCCAGGCCAGATTCTCCGGCCCCCGAGGGCGGATTATCCGGCCCTGGGTCTCCAACTCCTATCAGACTCTCTCAGGAAGAAGGCTCTGGTGCTTCACCTCCCAGGACGGATAGTCCGGCCCCTCCAAGGGGCGGATTATCCGGCCCTAAAGAACAAACTCAGCAGCAATCTTCTGGTGTTAATACAGATCAACATCAATGGCAAGGCAGTGATCAAGACAAGGATACAAATACTAAATCAACTCCTTCTAGAAACAATAAGGACATTGAGGCTCGTCGCAAGGCTCGTGCTGATCGGAACCTTGAACTAAGGGGTCACACTCTTGACAAGGTTGTTGGTGATCTACGATGAAGGGTATCCACTAGAAGAGAACTTGCAAGCTTCTGTGATCATCAAGCTCACATTTCCATGGTTGAACCGAAGAAGGTTTTTGATGCTCTTGAAGACCCCGATTGGGTTGTTGCAATGCATGAAGAATTAAATAACTTCGAACGCAACAAAGTTTGGAAGCTCGTAGATAAACCAAAGGATTGCCGCAATGTTATCGGCACCAAGTGGATCTTCAAGAACAAACAAGATGAAAAATGGCATTGTTGTGAGGAATAAAGCACGACTCATGGCTCAAGGATTCTCTCAAGTGGAAGGAATTGATTTTGGCGAGACTTATGCTCATGTGGCTCGTCTTGAGTCCATCCGTATCCTTCTTGCATATGCAGCTCATCATAATTTTAAATTACAACAAATGGATGTTAAGAGCGCTTTCCTTAATGGTCCTCTACATGAGTTAGTATACGTCAAGCAGCCCCCAGGGTTTGAGGACCCCAAATTCCCGAACCATGTCTACAAACTCGATAAGGCGCTCTATGGCCTTAAACAAGCCCCACATGCGTGGTATGAGCACCTCAAAGAGCTTTTGCTAGACCGTGGATTCGAAGTTGGGCAAATCGATCCCACTCTTTTTACTAAGAAGGTTAATGGGGAGCTTTTTGTATGCCAACTTTATGTAGATGACATTATTTTTGGCTCTACTAACCAAGCTTTTAACGATGAATTTTCAAAGCTTATGACTGACAGGTTTGAGATGTCCATGATGGGTGAGCTGAGGTTCTTTCTTGGATTTGAGATCAAACAACTTAGAGAGGGAACCTTTATTAATCAAGCTAAGTACATACAAGACATGCTCAAAAGGTTCAAGATGAGGGATCTCAATGGCGTTGCTACCCCAATGCAAACAAAGTGTCATCTTGAGCTCAATCCCAAGGGTAAAGACGTGGATCAAAAGGTATACCGATCCATGATCGGGTCTCTCCTTTACCTTTGCGCATCTAGGCCCGATATCGTGTTAAGTGTAGGAGTGTGTGCAAGGTACCAAGACGCTCCTAAAGAAAGCCACTTAGTGGCGGTCAAGCAAATCTTCGGATATTTGGTTCATTCCCCAAATTTTGGGTTATGGTATCCCAAGGGTTCAAGTTTATCTCTATGTGGTTACACTGATTCAGATTGGGCTGGTGACAAAGATGATAGGAAATCAACCTCTGGTGCATGTCAATTCTTGGGCAGGTCTCTAGTGTGTTGGTCATCAAAGAAACAAAATTGTATTTCACTTTCAACCGCCGAAGCTGAATATGTTGTTGCTGCAAGTGCTTGTACACAATTGTTATGGATGAGGCAAACTTTAAAGGAATATGGTGTCAATTGTGACAAAGTGCCTCTATTATGCGACAATGAAAGTGCTATCAAAATTGCTTACAATCCCGTGCAGCATACAAGAACAAAACATATAGAGATTCGCAACCACTTTATTCGGGATCATGTTGCTCGTGGTGATATTGCCCTATCCTTTGTGAGCACGAAGAACCAACTTGCTGATATTTTCACGAAGCCTCTTGATGAAGCAAGATTTTGTTATTTGAGGAATGAGCTAAATATCATAGATTCAAGGAGCTTGGCTTGACTACCCTTGCACACTCACTTGCTCTTATTCATGTATTTGGTTTATATGCGGGCATAGACATAGGGGGAGTGTGGTACTAATTGATTAGGCCAACCCTCCCCCCATAATGCCGAAAGCAAGTAAAATCATTTCCCTTAATATCATTTTGTGATATGTGGGTCATCGATGAGCATTGGTTTTGAACTCAAGATACATCTTCGCGGTGTCATGCCATGCGCTCCAACATGGTGGCTTCGGCCACCGCCCTCTTCCTCGAGAAGAGTTGGTTTCTCATGGGTCTCGTTGGATTTTCTTGCAAACACACTCAAATTTGGCTTTTGATTGATTTGATTCTTGCAAATTTGGGTGTGTAGTACCATCTCAGTTTGATGCTCTCAACCCAAGCCTTTCTCTCCCTCCCTCCATTGATGAGTATGATGAAGAGGAAGGGGACGGGAATGACTACGACGAGGATGAGGAGGAGTGATCTTCAGGGGCATTAGCATCGCTCTTCTTCCTTTTTGGCGTTTCGATGCCAAAGGGGGAGAAGTAGTTCTATTAGGTCTCGTGGATTTGCAAGGATCGGCATTTTTATTTGCTTGCTTGTGCCTTTTTAGCATGAACTCATTTGCTATTTGTGTTTGATTATGTAAGACTTTGTCGTGTTTCACTAAGTTTGGTACGCTGTGTGGTATTCATGGATTTCTGGATTTATCTATTGTGGATCTCATGGAATTCTGGATTTATCTATGGAGGCACATTTGATGGCAATATGGAATCATGGGCCTATCTAATGTATGCATCAATATTGCTGGTATGGTTGGGATGTGCTTGGAGGCTATCAAACAAACAATATTCTTTGGCTATATTCTCATCCCGGTGGTATGACCTTGTTTCCCAAACCATCTTGTTTAATTATCTTTGTTATGGAAGTTGTGTTCTTTCTAGTGTGTGTATTTGTATTCAAATACAAATTTTAAATATGCACACATCTAGGGGGAGCGTATTTCATTATTTAAGGTGGCATTAGCCGGTTTCATTGCAAATCCTAATATTGTCATCTAACACCAAAAAGGGGGAGATTGAAAGAACATTTTATAATCCCTAGTGTTTTGTGTGTTAGGTAACAATATCAAGGATTATTTAATGTGTGTTGAAGTGTTGCAGCTCTCTTTGAGAAAAAGGGAATAGGATTCTGCCTTTGGGGGGCAGATAATCCGCCCCTCCCTCTTCCCAAGCAGGCGCAAGCCCCAGAAGGGGGGCGGAGTTTTGCCGGATTTTCCGGTCGGGCCGGATAATCCGCCCCTCAGGGGGGCCGGATAGTCCGCCCCCCTGCTCTTCGCCAAGGCGTAAACCCCAGAGAGGGGGCGGAGTGTTGGCCGGACTTTCCGGTTGGGCCGGATTATCCGCCCCCCAAGATCTTCACCAAGTTTCGCAGGCGCCAGAGAGGGGGCAGAGTTTCCCCCGGAGAATCCGCCCTTGGGGCGGAGTTTTCCCTGGGGGCGGATAATCCGCCCCAAGTGTGGGGCGGATTATCCGCCCCCAAAGTTGTGCAACGGCCAGATCTGGGGAGGGGGTATTTAAGCCAGCCTTCCCCCTCCTGCCAGAACTCTTGATTCATTCGAAAAAGACCAGATCAGATCTGAAAGCTTCATCCAAGAGAGCTCCACCTAGATCCACCCAAAGGCCCCGTCCCTTGGGGAATCGAAGGAGGAGAACTCGATCTTCATCATCAGCAATCAAGCGCTTCATCTCCTCTCCATTCATTTGGAGAACCCCCGATCTAGTATTTCTTGCAAATACCTAGATCCTTGTTTTTGTTTATATTGATAAACCTTGTTCTTGTGGCAGCTTGTTTTCATCTCGGGAGCCCCCAATTCGGTTGTGGGTGTGTGCCCCGATAGTGTTGTAAAAGGCACCGGTTCCCGCCTCGAAAGGATCCAATAGTGGAGAAGGTGGATCAGGCCTCTCGTGGCGAGATCCATCGGAGAATAGGGTGAGGCCTATTGTGGCGTGGTGGTCTTAGAACCGCCCACCCCTCCAACGCAGATGTACTTCCCTTAACAAGGAAGGAACTGCGGTAAAACAAACCCCTGTGTCTCCGTGTGCTCCACTACGGTTTCCTCGCTCCTCTTTTTACGTGCTTAGTAGTTAGGGTTGCATATAGGGAAATTTGCGTAGTTGCATATCTAGAGAATTTACTTTGTGTCAAGCCTAAAATTGAAAAAGTATTAAAAATTGGTTAGCACCTATTCACCCCCCCTAGGTGCCCATACGATCCATTTCAAGGAGAGCACCTCTAGTGAACTATGGACCCCGGTCCAATCTTTACCGTTGATATATCTTCCATTGTTACCTGTTTACTTGCCGCAAACATCATCACCTTCCACACCATACGTTTAATCCTTTATTATAGTAAACCGGTGAGCTTGACAACCTTACTGATTCGTTGGGGCAAAGTCTTGAGTTTGTGTTGTGCAGGTTTCCACGTTGCTTGAAACACCTGTGTGACGTTTCCTTCCTCCTACTGGTTCAATAACCTTGGTTTCTTACAGAGGGAAAACTTGTTGTTGTGCTGCATCACACCTTGCTCTTGGGGTTTCCCGACGAAGCACTGCACGTTGATGCAGTGCCATCAAGCTCTTTCTGGCGCCGTTGTCGGGGAGGCTAAGGACGTCTTCACAAGGGGAGTCCTCCTCAACCTTTCTCTTTACTTTGTTTTTAGTTTGCTTAGTTTCTTTTGATTGGTTTTGTTTGCATTTTTTATCAAAAACTCCAAAAAAATTTAGTTTAGTTTGGTTTGCTTTCTCTTATTCAAAAACACAAAAAAATTAGTTCTTGCTCTAGCTGCTGCTGTTTTTGGCTTGCTCCACTTTGCCAAAATGAACTCTGGTGAGAACACCAACTTGTGTGACTTCAGTAGCACAAACAACAATGATTTACTTAGCACTCCTATTGCTCCACCTGCTCCTGATGCTACCTTTTATGAAATTAAGCCTGCTTTGTTGAATCTTGTGATGAGATAGCAATTTTTTGGTGCTAGTTCTGATGCTGCTGCTGCCCATCTCAATAACTTTGTTAAACTTTGTGAGATGCAAAAGTATAAGGATGTAGATGGAGATATTATTAAGCTGAAGTTGTTTCCTTTCTCCTTGAGAGGGAAAGCTAACGAATGGTTGCTATCTTTGCCTAGAAATAGTATTGATTCTTGGACTAAGTGCAAAGATGCTTTTATTGGAAAGTACTATCCTCCTGCTAAGATTATATCTATGAGAAGTGACATTATGAAATTTAAACAACTTGATAATGAACATGTTGCTCAATCTTGGGAAAGAATGAAGTCTTTGGTTAAGAATTGTCCCACTCATGGACTCACTGCTTGGATGATTATCCAGACTTTTTATGCAGGTTTGAACTTCTCTTCAAGAAACCTATTGGATTCAGCTGCTGGAGGTACCTTTATGGGCATCACTTTGGGTGCTGCAACGAAACTCTTTGATAATATGATGGTTAATTACTCTGAATGGCACACTGAGAGATCTCCACATGGTAAGAAGGTAAATTCTGTTGAAGAAACCTCCTCTTTGAGTGATAAGATTGATGTTATTATGGCTATGCTTGTTAATGGGAAAGCTCCTTTAGATCCAAACAATGTTCCCTTAGCCTCTTTGGTTGCTCAAGAAGAGCAAGTTGATGTGAACTTCATTAGAAACAACAATTTCAACAACAATGCCTATAGGAATAATTTTGGTGGTAACAAAAATTATAGGCCTTATCCTCCTAGTAATGGCAATTCCTATGGAAACTCCTACAACAATGCTAGAAGTTCCCCCTCTGAACTTGAAGTCATGCTCAAAGACTTTGTTAGTAAGCAAACTGCTTTCAACAAGACCGTGGAGGAAAAGCTTTTAACTGTTGAGAAAAATATTTCCTCTTTGTCTGAAGCATAGTCCTATTTAATTAATAAAATGGCTGCTAAACCTGAAACCATGGAAAATACCTTTGCTACTACTCATGCCATACAAGTTACTATTTATGAAAATGTTAGGCTGTTAGCTCAACTTCATGCTAAGTGGGAAAGGGAAGCTGAAATTGATAGAAACAATAGTGTGTGCACCATCACTAGAATGGAGACCACTAAACCACAAGAAGCCCATATTCCTCCTCCTACAATGCCTAAGCCTATTGAGTCTACTACTAGTGATGCTAAGCGTGATTTTGATATGGATGGTTGCAATATTTCTGAAGTGATTCTGTTCTTGCAAAAGCTTGCTAGAAGTCCTGATGCTAGTGATATGCATGTTGCTTTCACCAAAAACATTACAGATGCTCTTGTTAAGATTAAGGAAGAGAAGCTAAAACACAAAGTTTCTATTCCTAGGAAAGTAGAAGATAGTTGGGAACCCATTATTAATATGCAAGTGAATGACTTTGATCTCAAAGCTTCATGTGATCTTGGTTCTAGTGTCTCTATTATGCCTAGGAAGATTTATGAAATGCTTGATTTGCCACCTTTAGAATATTGTTATTTGGATGTTCCACTTGATGATAATGCTAAGAAGAAACTAATGGGGAATATTAATGATGTTCTCATCATGTTTAACAATGCTTATGTCCCTGTTGATTTCTATGTTTTGGATGTTGAATACAATGCTTCTTGTCATATTACCTTGGGAAGACCTTTTCTTAGAACTATTGGTGCCATCATTGATATGAAAGAAGACACCATTAAATATCAATTTCCATTCAAGAAAGGTATTGAACACTTACCTATGAGGAGAGAGAATTTGATTTTTGCTCCTCCTTTGAAAGCAAGGTTTGATGTTAATGCTTCCTCATTTGAAAATACTTGATTTTTGCTCCTCCTTTGATTTGAGCAATAGAAGATTTTCTAAAAAACCAGTTTTTACCTGCTGGTCTCTTTTGACAGATTTCTGCCATTATTTGCATTTGCTTATTATTGATTCCTTTTTGAGTTCTCTTTAGGTGAATTGAGCTTTTTAAAGGAGTTTATACAGTAGCATGTGTTTTTAGTGAAAAGTTTTGCTGTTCCAAAGCTAAACCCAAAGGTCTATTATCTTTTGAATACACTAATGTTGCTAATGAAGATTGTGTGAAGTTTTGTATGAAGGAAAAAATTCAGGTGTAGAGAGAGAATGATGTAATGAGATGGATAATGGACAAAATCTCAAGCTTGGGTATGCCACCCTGGTGTAACCCCAAGAAATATATAAGAGGTACAAGCGTCAAAGCTTGGGGATGCCCAAGGCATCCCCTTCTTCATCAATAAAAATCTCAGGTCTGTCTAGACACTTCGTTTTTATTGTTTCTTGCACTGTTGTGTTGTTCTTGGAGTGTCTTAGATTTTGTTTGGTTTGCTTAGTTTGTTTAGTTTTCTTGAATAAAATAGTTTTTACCCCCGTTCTCGCTATGTTGTTTTCAAATAAGTTGCTTGGTGTTTGAAAGGAGTAGAAAATTCCTGCTTGAAAGTGCAAGAGGAGCTTGCATTGACTATGACTTAGACTTTAGCATGACATTCTAGGTGTTGTTTTAACCTTATGCTTAGTGATTATTTCTGTAGCATGTCTTGTTCCAAACAATTGGGATTGCTTAGTGTGCCTTGAAAGAATTATGCGTTGTTTTAGCATGCAAAAGCATAGTATTGTGGTATTCTCCTTTGATGCTTTGTTTGGGTTGACTTGGCACATGCTCACACCATGTTATGACTATGAAAAAGTCACCATAGCCTCTATGATCATTTAGTCCTTGACTTGTAGTACCACTCTATACTTTGATTAGTAATGTTTTGTCGCTCTGCATGATTATGGCCATTATTGCTCTCTTAGTTGGTTTCTCCCAGTCTTTTCCTAGCCTCCACTTGTATGAGTAATCTCTACTCGTGCTTCCAACTCCCAAGAAACCAAGTTATTCCAAACTGTCCACTATAAACTCCTATGCATGGTGTGTTACACCATTCCAATTATATTCTTGTTTTTAGCTATCTTCCGGTTAAAAAGTCTCTTTGTTATGTGAAAACTTAGTGATTAAAGCCCTCACAAACTTGATAGCACACTTTATATTCTTTGCCCCTAATAAACTTGAACCATTGTGTCATCTGTGTTGTATATGCTTGCACTTATACGTTGGAATTAGCAGAACCGTGTTGTCACGGGGAACGTTTTCAACATTGCACTTGTACTTTGTACTCAGTTGATATCATGCTCTTTTGTCTATGGATGTCACTGGTGTGAAATAAATAGGGAGCTTGTAAGTCCATAGAGTTATGTATTTTGTGTTAGAGAAATGCCTGGGCCGCTAGCCTAAGCCATGCCTAATCATGGTGGAAACTTGCAGCATCACCATAATGATCTATCTATGAAGCATCCTCAATAAAAATATATGCACATAGTAAATAAAAAGATCGTTGAGATGCTCATTGATGACCCACAAGTATAGGGGGTGTATCGTAGTACTTTTGATAAATAGGAGTGTTGATCCCAACGAGGAGCAGAAGGTGCTGAACAGTGGTATGGAGCAGGAGATCTCTGTAAATACTTAGCAAACGGATTTTAGTGGTTTTCTGATAAGGCAATAAAACAAAGAGCAAGTAACAAGGAACAAACACAGCAAGTGGCCCAATCCTTTCTTAGCAAAGGACAAGCCGGTGGAAATACTTATAAAGACCAAACGTTCTTGAGGACACATGGGAATTCTATCAAGTGCTTTCGCTTCAAATAGCTGAGTACTCTTCTTTGGTGTTGTAAGTGTTGTGTGGGTAAACCTGTGCTAATGTACCGACCTTACTTGGACTAATACATACTTGTGATTAAACCCCCTGAAAATATCCATAACTATAGGAACGTAATTAAGATATAAATCTAACCTCAGCCTTAAACTCTAAGATCCTACGCTCCCTTATGCAATGGTGTCCTAACGGGGGTTCAGGTTTCTGTCACTCCGGCAACCCCACAATTAGTAGCCAAATACACAATGCATTCCCCTAGGCCCATAAATGGTGAAGTGTCATGTAGTCGACGTTCACATGACACCACTAGAAGAATAGCACCACAACTTAAATACTAACCATTGAATAATAACTCAACACAGATCCACTAAAAACAACATGACTTCTCCCATGTCCTCAAGAATTAAACGAACTACTCACAAGACATCATATGGATCAAGATCAAAGATGACATGATAATGGATAACAATCTGAACATAAACAATAATCCAATGGTTCCACTCACAAGCATCAACTACAATAGTAATTAACACCGGGAAAGTTTCCCCTAAGAACTAAAGAAATATCCAACACAATTGTTACAGCGGGACGGAGTGGTGATGATGGTTCTGGTGGAGATGATGGTGTGGATGATTATGATGATCCCGATGAAGTCTAGCTTGATGACGGTGTTGTTGGCGACGATCTCCCCTCTCTGGGAAGGAATTCCCCCGGCAGAAATCTGTCTGCCGGAGAGATCTTTCTCTCTCAGTGTTTTCCGCCCCCAGAGGCAGCGAAAATCTATCTGTGCTCTCCCCCTGGCCTTAGGGTTTCGTAGGGAAGATATAGGCGAAGGGGCGGAGCTAGGAGCCGGGCAGGTGGGCCACACCTGCCCTATGCGTGGGGTCAGGTGGGCCCGCGCCTAGGGGGTGTGTGGGCCCCCTGTGGCCCCTCTTCGTCCCTCCTTATGACTTCCTCAATCTTCTGGAAAATAATATTTTCCCATATTTTTCCGGCATTTTTCTGATCTGCACGAAATTGCATCAAAACGCCCTCTTTTCTATCAGAATCCAGACTCCGGCAGTCCATCCTCCAAGAATCATCCAACATGCAAAAACAGTGGAAAAGACATAAGAAATACCTTATAATAAGACAAATATCAATGAATAAAGGTAAATTATGATATAGAAAGTTGATGCAAATTGGGCGTATCAACTCCCCCAAGCTTAGACCTTAGCTTGTCCCCAAGCGAAAACTGAGCTCAGTAAACATGTCCACAGGTTTATGGAGTGAAGTGTTGATAAAAGAATACGAACAAAAAGCATCACACTTACCATTACACAACTCATAGAAGAAAGCAACCCACCATTATATAACTTAGCTTGCAACCAAGTACAACAGTCACAATAGATATGCATAAAGATAATCATAATTGGAATTGTCAACTCTTGTTTCTGGTCAGAGAACAGCTGGCAAACAGTTACACAAAACCTTTGTAGTAGGAGTTTTAAAACAGGAGCACTCTTTGCTCAAAAAGATTTTTCACAAGTGAAGGCTTTCAAAGTAATACTCAATAAATAAGAGTCTTGTGCAAACAAGGAAGATGAAGAACATGATTGAAAAAATCACCATATGAATGCTTGAAACACAACAACTCAAATGCTTGCTGGAGATGGAGAGGAAGTAGGTTTACTGACTCAAACTGGTAAATAGGAGAAAGGTCCCTTTATAGAGGGTAGCAGGGATTACAAGTCATAAAGAGCTTCCAAAAGATTATGGTACTTACTAGCTTTGAGCCCTCATTGCCCCTATCATAGGCATCTTGAGATGATTAAGGTTAAAGTGCACAAAGATGGAGTATATGCTTGACGAAATATAAGTTGGCAATCTCATGTCCCTTGAATACGAGGGCCACTCCTCATGCTACTCAGCTTTGGGCCCAGGTAAGTTCTTGTCATTGTAATTATTTGCATATCATAGAGAACCGCCAACGGGGTACCCCTTGCACATGGTACAAGAGCTTTCCCATAACTAAAATGACAAGGCAAGCAGATAATGAGCATCTCAGCAATCTTCTTATTTACCATGGGAATATGGAGCTTTTTCTCTCTTCCCTCTTTTCTCAAAGTGTCTCTTTTTTTATAATAAGAATGCTTCATAGATGTCACTATGGTGATGCTGCAAGTTTCCACCATGATTAGGCATGGCTTAGGCTAGCGGCCCAGGCGTTTCTCTAACATAAAATACAAACTCCATGGACTTACAAGTTCCCTCTTTATTTCACACCATTGACATCCATAGACAAAAGAGCATGATATCAACTAAGTACAAAGTACATGTGCAATGTTGAAAACGTTCCCCGTGACAGAACTGTTATGCTAATTCCAACGTATAGATGCAAGCATATACAACTTCGATGTCACAATGGTTCAAGTCTATTAGGGGAAGAAAATAAGGTGTGCCATCAAGTTCATGAGAGCTTTACTAACTAGTTTTCACATAACAAAATACTTTTTTAATTCGAAAGGTAGATGAAGCTTGAGAATTTGCTTTGAATAGCAATAATGCTACTAGGTAGATATAGTGGACACAAATGGCAAAGGTTTTGGTTCAAAGGGATTGGAAACATGAGAAGTATGCCTTCTCAAAACAGGTTTTTGGCTAGCAAGGCTGGGTAGCAAGCAAGAGAGTTGAAAGAAACAAGAAAACATACAAGTAATAAAGCCAAACATGCAATCTTCCTTGAAGACATAAAAGATCTTAAATAAAGAATACTAAGCTGATGAGCCAACATGAAAGAAAGTAAATGATACAAAATACCTGTAAGCTTTTTATATTTTTCTTTCAAACCTCAAAAAGTATTGCTACTGACCAGAACTCGGTTTGCCCAAAAACAATTTAGATCCACTTGATGATCCCAAAGTGATGCCAATACTGATCAACAAGATCCATCATATAATAGAGATTGCAAACTAAAATAAGAAGTGCAAAAAGTAAAAGATGAAACTTCTCATTAATATTCCAATAAAGGCACTCACACCAAGGGATACATAGATAACCAACTAAAGGAGAGATACTTCCACATGCAAACCAAACTATAATATAACCTCTCTAACAAATATACGAATCCACTAAAAAGGTAAAAGATAAAAGATAATGGTGGTGATACCGCGACACTCCCCCAAGCTTGGAACAAGCCAAGGGGATGCCAAACCTGATGACGAATCACTCCTTCGGCGGTGGTGGTGTTCTCTTGTCATCATAAAACTTCCAAGGCAAAGGTTCTCCATCCAAAAAGGATGTCCTTGTCTCCGCAATCCTGAAACTAGTAGCGGAGCTTATGCGATCAAATCTATCCTCATACTCACAGTTTTGATTTTGTATGTCGTAAAGCTGTGCTTGTAACTGGTTGGTGGTTTAACGAAGCGAGAAGATTTCCTCTCGGAGCTTAGACACTTCCTCCTCATGTTTGGCGATGAGTTCTGAACTTATCTTGTGAATAACATCCACTTCGCATTCCGCCATCTTCTTGTACCTGAAAACCTCCTGCTCCAATGCTTCCATCCTGTCTTCTGGATTTCCTTCTCCCTTGGGGGCCTTGAACTTCTTTCATCTATACCTTCCCATCTTTGAGAATCAACTCTCTGGGATGGATCTTTAACTCATACATGTATGGGTTAAGGACATCCGCAGAGGAATCCTCTATGGGTGATCCAGAGGAAGACATTGTAGCTCCAAAACTGAGAATTTGCCTGACAGAAACAAATTGAAACAAAAACACGACGAGAACTCGATGCAAGAACATCGGGAAATCTGAGGGGTTATATATTACGAAGTTTCAAAACATAAGGAAGGTTTTGACACGTAAACGAGGCGGAGTCGGAGTTCTGGGGAGTCAAACCCCCTCCAGGCGTGGCTAGGCTAGGCCCGCGCCTAGGGTGGGTTTGTCCACCACGGACTCCGGTTCCTCCTCTGTTCCGTATTGTAGTCTTCCTTATGTATTAAAAACATCAAAAATATAAAAAGATTGGGGTTTCACGAACCTTCTGTTTTCACCACTTTTACCTATTCAAAGACGAACTCTGCAGACTCCTTTTCTCCTTCTCCTGGAAGTTTCCTTTCCTCACAAGGCAATACACAAGCTTCAATGGCAACATTAGTGTAAGCAAAACAACAAACCTTTAGGTTCACACTTCAACTGAAATCCATCAAAACAAAGGCTTCTATAAGAGGCAAATGCAAATGATAATTGAAATCTGTCAAAACAAATCAGCAGGTAAAGATTGATTTTTTTGAAAACCTTCTATTGCTCAAATCAAAAAGTGCAGAACTAATAAAAGTTGGGTAACAACTTGGAGAACAAGCCCAGAAAAATACAAATCCATCCGACGTACTGAGATCACTCACGAATTTTTACGGTGCGGCACAAAAATCTGTCCTAGGACAGCCACTTTTCACAACTCCTCTACTTCACAAAAGCAGTTGAACTTGACACAAAAAACAAAACAAAAAGGATAAGGAGCGGTTATTACAGAGGTAATAACTTCCAAGACTTAACCAAACTCTTGGGTTATCTCCCAACAAGTACTTTTCTTTTATGCCTTTAAGTTAGGCCTAATAATTTTAAAGATGCTCACAGAGGAGATATAAATCTAGAGTGAAAAAGAGCATCTAGAAGCAAATAACCAACACACTTGAGTCTAACCCACTTACTATGCATGGGAGTGTCATGAGAAAACAAATTGTTGAAACAAAAATCCACTAGCATAGGAAGACAAAATAACTACAACTTCAAAGCTTTCAACATAAAACGGGGAAACTTAACATTATTGAGATGCATAAAACCATGTTTCCCTCTCTCATAATAACTCTCAGTAGCACTTTGAATAAAGTTGACAATATAACTGTCACTGGCAACAACTTTATTATCTGAGTAAGCATACTTACAGTCACCAAAAAGAGGTCCAAGGTCATAAACCGGATTAATAGAAGCAAGTTGTTCCATCTTGAAATCTTTATTAGGCAAACTGCTTTCACAAGGAGCTTTAGCAAATTTGGAAAATTTAAACTCATAAGAATCTCCATCAAAATTAGTTAAAACTTTTTTCCTTCTTGCAATCAATAATATCACCACAAGTGTTCAAGAAAGGTCTACCAAAAATGATAGGACAAGTTTTCCTAGCTGTTGAATTAAGCACTAGAAAATCAGCATGATATTTAATCTTACCACAAAGAACCTCCAAATATCTTACAATACCAATTGGGAAAATGGTTTCCTTATTAGCAAGGTGAATAACCACATTAATGTCCTCAAGCTCACAAGGACCAATTTCATGCATAATTTCCCTGTAAATCTCATAAGGAATAGCACTAGAACTAGCACCAATATCACATAAACCATAGTAGCAATGATCACCAATTTTAACAGAAAGCACATGAACACTAGCTTTTCTAGATTTACTAGGATGAGAAATAATATTAGAAGCGTCTTCACAGAAGACAATATGCTCATCCTTTATATTTCTAGCGTCAAGATCTTTCACAATAGCTACCACAGGTTCAATATTCAAATTCTCAACAGGCTCCAAGGTTTTCATTGTACCTTCGCTATTTGCACTAATCATCCTAGTATACTCGTTGACCTTAGATGGAAAAGGTATTTTCTCAACATAAGGTTCAGGCACAATATGATTAGTAGTAGAAACTTCAGTGCTTCTAACAGGAACATGACTAACAACATCTTTATAAGATGCATGGTACTTATTCCAATTCTTCTTGGGAATTTCTATGTAAGAGGCAAAGGCCTTAAAACAGTTGGAAATACTTTGGGAATCCATACCAAACTCATTACTAATATCACGGAAGCCATCAGTTCCCATAAAATATTTAATGCATTCATAATCATAGTTTATACCTGACTTTCTTCCTTTGTCGTTCTCCCAAGCTTCAGTGTTCTCTTGAATACGGTCTAGTAGATCCCATTTAGGTTCTTCCTTCATACATGTGAATGATCCAGCACAAGAAGCATCTAGTAAATCTTTATCATGAAGAGAGATCCTAGCATAAAAGTTATTGATAATAATATTGTTAGGAAGTTCATGAATAGAACATTTAAGCATTAGTGACTTCAGTCTCCCCCAAGATTGAGTTGTACTCTCTCCATCACGAGGCCAAAAGTTATATATTAGATTTATATCCTTATGAATCTCAGTGGGAGGATAAAATTTAGAATAAAAGAGATATGCCATTTCCTCCCATTCCATGGATTGTCCATTCTTCAGCAGCTTATACCATTCTTCAGCTCTCCCTTTCAAGGATATGGAGAGTAACTTATTCTTCACCCGTTCGGTTGTGATACCTGCACGCTTAAACAACCCGCATAATTCATGGATAAAAAGCAAGTGATCACCGGGGTGGACAGTTCCATCCCCAAAATAATAATTATCCATAACACGATCAACAATACTTGTAGATATCTTAAAAGGATCTATCTTAAAAGGTGGTGGTTCATCTACTACCCTAGCAGTGGTAGTAGTTTTCCCAAACAGAAAACCAAGTGGGTTATCCAGTTTGGAAACAAAGTAACAAGTAGTAACAAAAAGCAATACTCATAGTAGAAGTTTCCTTTACCAGTTCCACTCTTCAATAGCGCTTCACTCCCTGGCAACGGCGCCAGAAAGTAGTCTTGATGACCCATAAGTATAGGGGTGTATCGTAGTACTTTTGATAAATAGGAGTGTCGATTCCAACAAGGAGTAGAAGGTGCTGAACGGTGGTATGGAGCAGGAAATCTCTGTAAATACTTAGCAAATGGATTTTTAGTGGTTTTTTGATGAGGCAATAAAACAAAGAGCAAGTAACAAGGAACAAACGCAGCAAGTGGCCTAATCCTTTCTTAGCAAAGGACAAGCCGGTGGAAATACTTATAAAGACCAAACGTTCTTGAGGACACATGGGAATTCTGTCAAGTGCTTTCGCTTCAAATAGCTGAGTACTCTTCTTTGGTGTTGTAAGTGTTGTGTGGGTGAACCTGTGCTAATGTACCAACCTTACTTGGACTAATACGTACTTGTGATTAAACCCCCTGCAAACATCCATAACTACAAGAAAGTAATTAAGATATAAATCTAACCTCGGTCTTAAACTCTGAGATCCTACGCTCCCTTATGCAATGGTGTCCTAACGGGGGTTCAGGTTTCTGTCACTCCGGCAACCCCACAATTAGTAGCCAAATACACAATGCATTCCCCTAGGCCCATAAATGGTGAAGTGGCATGTAGTCGACATTCACATGACACCACTAGAAGAATAGCACCACAACTTAAATACTAACCATTGAGTAATAACTCAACACAGATCCACTAATAATAACATGACTTCTCCCATGTCCTCAAGAACTAAATGAACTACTCACAAGACATCATATGGATCAAGATCAAAGATGATATGATAATGGATAACAATCTGAACATAAACAATAATCCAATGGTTCCACTCACAAGCATCAAATACAATATTAATTAACACCGAGAAAGTTTCCCTTAAGAACTAAAGCAATATCCAACACAATTGTTACAGCGGGACGGAGTGGTGATGATGGTGCTGGTGGAGATGATGGTGTGGATGATGATGATCCCGATGAAGCCTAGCTTGATGACGGTGTTGACGGTGATGATCTCCCCTCTCCGGGAAGGAATTCCCCCGGCGGAAAACTGTCTGCCGGAGAGATCTTTCTCTCTCGGTGTTTTCCGCCCCCCAGAGTCGCCCCCTGGCCTTAGGGTTTCTTAGGGAATATATAGGCGAAGGGGCGGATCTAGGATCCAGGAAGGTGGGCCACACCTGCCCTAGGCGCGGGGTCAGGTGGTCCCGCGCCTAGGAGGGTGTGGCCCCCCTGTGGCCCCTCTTCGTCCCTCCTTCTGGCTTCCTCAATCTTCTGTAAAAATAATGTTTTCCCATATTTTTCTGGCATTTTTCCGATCTTCGTGAAATTGCATCAAAATGCCCTCTTTTCCATCAGAATCCAGACTCCGACAGTCCATCCTCCAAGAATCATCCAACATGCATAAAGAGTTGAAAAGACATAAGTAATACCTCATAATAAGTCATATATCAATGAATAGAGGTAAATTATGATATAGAAAGGTGAAGCAAATTGGGCGTATCAACTCCCCCAAGCTTAGACCTTCGCTTGTCCCCAAGCGAAAACTGAGCTCAGTAAACATGTCCACATGCTTATGGAGTGAAGTGTCGATAAAAGAATACGAACAAGAAGCATCACACTTACCATTACACAACTCATAGAAGAAAGCAACTCACCATTATATACTTAGCTTGCAACAAGAACATGAGTCACAATAGAGATGCATAAAGATAAATCATAATTGGAATTGGCAAACTCTTGTTCCTAGTTAGAGAACAGCTGGCAAATGGTTTCACAAAAAGCTTTTTGTAGAAGTTTTATAACAGGAGCTCTTTGATCAAAAAGGTTTTTCACAATGAGGCTTTCAAAGTAATACTCAATAGATAAGAGTTTTTTGCAAACAAGGAAGATAAAGAACATGATTGAATAAATCACCATATGAATGCTTGCAACACAACAACTCAAATGCTTGCTGGAGATAGAGAGGAAGTAGGTTTACTGACTCAACTTGGTAAATAGGAGAAAGGTCCCTTCATAGAGGGTAGAAGGGATTTCAAGTCATAAAGAGCTTCCAAAAGATTATGGTACTTACTAGCTTTGAGCCCTCATTGCCCCTATCATAGGCATCTTGAGATGATTAAGGTTAAAGTGCACAAAGATGGAGTATATGCTTGACGAAATATAAGTTGGCAATCTCATGTCCCTTGAATATGAGGGCCACTCCTCATGCTACTCAACTTTAGTCACCGGTAAGTTCTTGTCATTGTAAGTACATGCGTATCATAGAGAACCGCTAACGGGGTACCCCTTGCACATGGTACAGGAGCTATCCCATAACCAAAATGACAAGGCAAGTAGACAATGGGCATCTCAGCGATCTTTTTATTTACTATATGCATAGCTTTTTATTGAGGATGCTTCATAGATAGCTCACTATGGTGAAGATGCAAGTTTCCACCATGATTAGGCATGGATTAGGCTAGCGGCCCAGATGTTTCTCTAACACAAAATACAGACTCCATGGACTTACAAGTTCCCTCTTTATTTCACGCCATTGACATCCACAGACAAAAGATCACGATATCAACTGTGTACAGAGTACAAGTGCAATGTTGAAAACTTTCCCCGTGATATCACAGTTCTGCTAATTCCAACGTATAGATGCAAGCATATACAACTTCGATGACACAATGGTTCAAGTTTATTAGGGGCAAGAAAATAAGGTGTGCCATCAAGTTCGTGAGAGCTTTACTAACTAGTTTTCACATAACAAAATAATTTTTAATTTGAAAGATAGATGAAGCTTGAGAATTTGCTTGGAATAGCAAAAGCTACTAGGTAGATATGGTGGACGTAAATGGAAAAGGTTTTGGTTAAAGTGTTTGGAAACATGAGAAGTATGCCTTCTCAAAATAGGTTCTTAGCTAGCAAAGCTGGGTAGCAAGCAAGAGAGTTGAAAGAAACAAGAAAACATACGAGTAATAAAGCCAAACATGCAATCTTCCTTGAAGACATAAAAGAACTTAAATAAAGAATACTAAGCTTATGAGCCAACAAGAAAGAAAATAAATGATGCAAAATACCTGTAAGCTTTTTCTCTTTTTCTTTAAAACCTCAAAATGTGTTGCTACTGACCAGAACTTGGTTTGACAAAACCAATTTAGATTCACTTGATGATCCCCAAGTGATGCCAATACTGATCAACAAGATCCATCATATAATAGATATTGCAAACTAAAATAAGAAATGCAAAAATTAAAAGATGAAACTTCTCATTAATATTCCATAAAGGCACTCACACCAAGGGATACATAGATACACAACTAAAGGAGAGATACTTCCACATGCAAACCAAACTATAAGATAACCTCTCTACCAAAGATATGAATCCACTAAAAGGTAAAAGATAATAGATAATGATTGTGATACCGCAGCACTCCCCCCAAGCTTGGAACAAGCCAAGGGGATGCCAAACCTGATGATGAATTACTCCTTCGGCGGTGGTGGTGTTCTCTTGATAGGCTCCTCAATAAGTTTCTTCAAATCCTCAATATTGAAGGTCAGAGTATGAATCAACTCCGAATTATGCTCAATGCAGCTCATGATCAATTCAGACCGAGGATCCCAGTCCTTGTTATTATTTCTCCACTGTTCCTTCTTAGAGTGTTCCTTGTTGGAGATATGCCCTAGAGGCAATAATAAATGTAGTTATTATTATATCTTTGTGTTTATGATAAATGTTTAGATTCATGCCATAACAGTATTAACCAGGAAACATTAATACTTATGTGATTTGTAAACTAAATTAGAGTCCCTAGTAAAGCCTCTTCATAATACTAGCTTGTTGGTTAATATATGATTGTGGTTTACCTATCATGAACATTAAGATGTTATTAACAACAATATCATATCATTAGGAGAATGGTATGATGGACATACTCCTATAGATAAGCGTAGCATAAAGATCAAGTCATTTTAATAGTTCAATTGCTATAAGCTTTCTGATACATAGTAACCTAATTCCTTCGACCATGAGATCATGATAATCACCATCACTGGAAGGATGCTTTGATGACATCAAACACCACATCGTAACTGGGTGGCTATAAAGGTGGCATTGAGTGTTCGGAAAGTATGGGTTGAGACACATGGATCAAGAGTGGGATTTGTCCATCCATATGACGGATAGATATACTCTGGGCCCTCTCGGTGGAATGCCATCCAATTAGCTTGCAAGCATGTGACTAGCTCACAAGGGATCACATACCACGGGAACGAGAAAATAGTACTTATCAGTAACGAGGTTGAACTAGGTATGCAGAGATACCGACGATCAAAACCTCGGATAAGTAAACTATCGTGTGACAAAGGGAAATTGGTATCGTATGTAAGTGGTTCATTCGATCGCAAAGTAATCGTAGAAATATGTGGGAGCCATATGAATTTCCAGATTCCTCTATTGGTTATTGATCGGAGAGGTGTCTCGATCATGTCCGCATAATTCACGAACCGTAGGGAGACACACTTAAGGATTCGATGTTGTTGAGTAGTTATGGAATGATGAGTAAGAGACCGAATGTTGTTCGGAGTATCGGATGGGATCTGGGATATCACGAGGAGATCTTGAATGGTCCGGAGAATAAGATTCATATAAGGAAAGTCCTGTTTCGGAGTTGGGGAATGATTCCGGTGTTTTCACCGGGAATGTTCTAGAAGGGTCCGGAAGGTCCGGCACTCCGGAGGGGAAGGGTACATGAATGTGTCATGACAATGTGGAATGGTTGCATCATGTACTAGGTATCATGGCTGGGAAAAATAAAGGGAGAAATCAAATCCTAGTTTGAAAGTCAAACGCCAATTTGAAAAAGTCAAACGGCAAGTTTGCTTGGTGGAGGGAGAGTAGGAAACCTACTCGGGGAGGAGTTCCTCTTCCTCCACCCGCCGGCCAAGGAGGACGAGTTGGGGGAGGACTCCCTCCTCCCAACCGGCGCCCTCCCACCTATATAAGGAGGGGCAGGGCTGCCCCTCTTCCCTACACCCAACACACCCCAAACCCTAACCCTAAGCCGCCGGCGCCACCACCCCTGCTGCTGCCGCCTTCGCCTAGGGCACCACCAACTCGCCGAGTTGGGGTGATCCCAAACCCTAGACGCCAGCTACACTCTCCCCTTGGTGCCTTCTAAACCCTAGATCGCCAAGGCCTTTCTCATAATCCACCATACTCGCTCCGGCTTAAGGCGAAGCCCTGCGAGATCTCCCCTCTACTTCTGGTACCACGCCGTCGTGCTGCCGGAATCGCGAGGAGAGTGCTACAACCTCCGCTGCCTGCTGGAAAAAGGGAGAGGAAGGTCTTCATTGAGTACCGAACGTGTGACCGACTGCGGAAGTGCTGCCGGAACGCAACGCCGGAAGGATCGTCTACGCGATCTTGAGATCGGCAAGAGTACGACTACATCACCCACGAGAATCTGCTCTCGTTAACCGCTTTGGAATCTTCGAGGGTGAGTTCCTCTATCGACTCGTTGCTACAATCTAGTACATAGATCTTGGCTTGTTTGTTTGCATGCGGTAGAATTTTTTCGTTTTCCATGCTACGAACCCCTACATTCCTCCCCTGCATGGTTAGAACGAGTGGTACGAGGAGGAAGGTCCGTGGAGAGAGGATATGACACGGAGGTTTCCCTCCTATAGACATCCGTGTCATCCTCTTAAGCTTGATAGGTTTTGCCACCACTCCAATGCTTGCGATGGTAGTACGGGTGTCCGGTTGCTTGTCCTCCTCCATGTCGCCTTCATAACCTACCAAAATATCCTCCTCCTTAGGATTGCGAGGATCGTCTTCCTCAGGCTTCTTGCCTTTGTTGTTGGCGGAGACCATGGTGCTCTAAACTTGAGAAGTTTTCCTAACAGAAACAGATCGAAACAAAAACACGACAAGAACACGATGCACGAACCTCGGGGGATCCGGGGGGTTATATATTACGAAGTTTCAGAGCATAAGGAAGGTGCTGACACGAAAGAGAGGCGGAGTCGGAGCTCTGGGGAGGCACACCCCCTCCAGGCGCGGGGCAGTTGGGGCCCGCGCCTGGGGTACCCACGGCCTCCGGTTCCTTCTCTGTTCCATCTCGTAACTTTCCTTATGTATTAAAAACACCAAAAATATAAAAATATTGGGGTTTCACGAACCTTCTGTTTTCACCACTTTTACCTATTCAAAGACGAACGTTGCAGACTCCTTTTCTCCTTCTCCTGGAAATTCCTTTCCTCACATGGCAAAACACAAAATTCAATGGCAAAATTAGTGTAAGCAAAAACAATTAACCTTTAGGTACGCACTTCAACTGAAATCCATCAAAACAAAAGCTTCTATAATAGGCAAATGGAAATGATAACATAAATCTGTCAAAACAGACCAGCAGGTAAAGATTGATTTTTTGGAAAACCTTCTGTTACTCAAATCAAAAAGTGTAGAACTAATTAAAGTTTGGTAACAACTTGGAGAACAAGCTCAGAAAAATACATCTCCATCCGACGTACTGAGCTTCCTCGCGAATTTTTACAATGCAGCACAAAAATCTATCCCAGGACAACCACTTTTCACAACTCCTCTACTTCTCAAAAGTAGTTGAACTTGACACAAAAACCAAAACAAAAAAGGATAAGGAGCGGTTATTACTGAGGTAATAACTTCCAAGACTAAACCAAACTCTTGGGTTATCTCCCAACACGTACTTTTCTTTAATGCCTTTAAGTTAGGCTTGAAACTTTCAAAAATGCTCACAAAGGATATATATATATATCTAGAATGAAAGAGAGCATCAAGAAGCAAATAACCAACACATTTGAGTCTAACCCACTTCCTATGTATGGGGGTATCATGAGAAAACAAATTGATGAAACAAAAATCCACCAGCATGGGAAGACAAAACAACTGCAACTTCAAATCTTTCAACATAAAACGGGGAAACTTAACATTATTGAGATGCATAAAACCATGTTTCCCTCTCTCATAATAACTTTCAGTAGCACTTTCAATAAAGTTGACAATATAACTGTCACTGGCAACAACTTTATCATCAGAATGAGCATACTTACAGTCACCAAAAAGAGGTCCAAGGTCATAAACTGGATCAATAGAAGCAAGTTGTTCCATCCTGAAATCTTTATCAGGCAAGCTGTTTTCACAAGGAGCTTTAGCAAATTTGGAAAATTGAAACTCATAAGAATCTCCATCAAACTTAGTTAAAACTTTCTCCTTCTTACAATCTATAATAGCTGCACAAGTGTTCAAGAAAGGTCTACCAAAAATGATAGGACAAGTTTTGCTAGCTACAGAATTAAGCACTAGAAAATCAGCAGGATACTTAATCTTACCACAGAGAACCTCCACATCTCTTACAATACCAATAGGGAAAATGGTTTCCTTATTTGCAAGGTGAATAACCACATCAATGTCCTCAAGCTCACAAGGACCAATCTCATACATAATTTGCATGTAAAGCTCATAAGGAATAGCACTAGAACTAGCACCAATATCACATAAACCATAGTAGCAATGATCACCAATTTTAACAGAAAGCACAGGAACACTAGCTTTTATAGTCTTACTAGGATGAGAGATAATATTAGAAGCACCTTTGTAGAAGACAATGTGCTCATCCTCTATATTTCTAGCGTCAAGATCTTTCACAATAGCTACCACAGGTTCAATATTCAATTGCTCAACAGGCTCCATGGTTTTATTTGCACTTTTCCTATTTGCACTAATCATCATAGAATACTCCTTTACCTTAGCTGGGAAAGGTATTTTATCAACATAAGGTTCATGCACAATATGATTGGTAGTACAAACTTCAGTGCTTCTAACAGGAACATTGAAAGTACCGACTTGATACGACTAGAGGGGGGGGGTGAATAGGCGTCTACCAATTTTAATTTGTTTCACACTTTTAGGCTCAACGAGAAAGGAAGTTATCTAGAGATGCAACTAAGTGAGCAACCTAAATGCAAGAAAGCGAACACAAACCACAAAAACAGTAAATAGCGAGGAGTAAAGGAAGGGAACGAAGTAACCGGCGAGGGGACACGGAGATGTAATTCCCGTAGTTCACTCCCAAGGAGCTACGTCTACGTTGGAGAGGTGTCGGGGCCACACAAGGTCACCCGAGCGCCACAAAGGCCTTACCTTCTTCTCCGGTGAGCTCCCCCACAAAGGAGGCCTCACAATCCACTAACCGATGACCTTGAAGGCGCCAACCGAAACCTTTACACCAAGGTTGAGGGGAGGCTCCACAACTCAATTGGAGGCCCTCAACGACACCTCGAAGCTTTACAACACATGCCTCAGCTCTGGGGATGCCATACACCGTCTAGGGTTCCAAGAAACCCAAGAGTAACAAGATCCACAAAGGATGGGTGGGGGAAATCAATTCTTCTTTGATGCTAATCACCATCACTGGAAGGATGCTTTGATGACATCAACCACCACACTGTAACTGAGTGGCTATAAAGGTGGGATTGAGTGTTCGGAAAGTATGGGTTGAGACACATGGATCAAGAGTGGGATTTGTCCATCCATATAACGGATAGATATGCTCTGGGCCCTCTCGGTGGAATGTCATCCAATTAGCTTGCAAGCATGTGACTGGCTCACAAGGGATCACATACCACGGGAACGAGAAAAGAGTACTTATCAGTAACGAGGTTGAACTAGGTATGCAGAGATACCGACGATCAAAACCTCGGATAGGTAAACTATCGTGTGACAAAGGGAAATTGGTATCGTATGTAAGTGGTTCATTCGACCGCAAAGTAATCATAGAAATATGTGGGAGCCATATGAATTTCCAGATTCCTCTATTGGTTATTGATCGGAGAGGTGTCTCGATCATGTCCGCATAATTCACGAACCGTAGGGAGACACACTTAAGGATTCGATGTTGTTGAGTAGTTATGGAATGATGAGTAAGAGACCGAATGTTGTTCGGAGTCTCGGATGGGATCCGGGATATCACGAGGAGATTCGGAATGGTCCGGAGAATAAGATTCATATAAGGAAAGTCCTATTTCGGAGTTGAGGAATGATTCCGGTGTTTTCACCGGGAATGTTCTAGAAGGGTCCGGAAGGTCCGACACTCCGGAGGGGAAGGGTACATGAATGTGTCATGACAATGTGGAATGGTTGCATCATGTACTAGGTATCATGGCTAGGCAAAATAAAGGGAGAAATAAAATCCTAGTTTGAAAGTCAAACGCCAATTTGAAAAAGTCAAACGACAAGTTTGCTTGGTGGAGGGAGAGTAGGAAACCTACTTGGGGAGGAGTTCCTCTCCTTCCACCCGCCGGCCAAGGAGGCCGAGTTGGGGGAGGACTCCCTCCTCCCAACCGGCGCCCTCCCACCTATATAAGGAGGAGCAGGGCTGCCCCTCTTCCCTACACCCAACACACCCCAAACCCTAACCCTAAACCGCCGGCGCCACCACCCCTGCTGCTGCCGCCGCCTAGGGCACCACCAACTCGCCGAGTTGGGGTGATCCCAAACCCTAGCCGCCGGCTACACTCTCCCCTTGGTGTCTTCTAAACCCTAGATCGCCAAGGCCTCTCTCATAGTCCACCATACTCGCTCCGGCTTAAGGCGAAGCCCTGCGAGATCTCCCCTCTACTTCCGGTACCACGCCGTCGTGCTGCCGGAATCGTGAGGAGAGTGCTACAACCTCCGCTACCTGCTGGAACAAGGGAGAGGAAGGTATTCATCGAGTACCGAACGTGTGACCGACTGCGGAAGCGCTGCCGAAACGCAGCGCCGGAAGGATCGTCTACGCGATCTTGAGACCGGCAAGAGTACGACTACATCACCCACGAGAATCTGCTCTCGTTAACCGCTTTGGAATCTTCGAGGGTGAGTTCCTCTATCGACTCGTTGCTACAATCTAGTAGATATATCTTGGCTTGTTTGTTTGCATGCGGTAGAATTTTTTTGTTTTCCATGCTACGAACCCCTACAGTGGTATCAGAGCCATGTCTATATGTAGATCTGTTGCACGAGTAGAACACAATGGTCATTATGGGCGGTGGTGCTTTTTATTATCAATTGATTCTTGTGTACTTTGCATCTTGCGGTATGATGGGATGAAGCGGCCCGGGCTAACCTTACATGACATCGTTCATGAGACTTGATCCACGCTCAACATGCAACTTGTATTGCATAAGTGGCTTTGCGGGTGTCTGTCTCTCCCACTATAGTATAGATCCAATTTACAACGGGCACTTGATAGTTCAAACATCAACGTTGTGGTTCTTGTTCGTAAGTTAGATCGACACTTCTTGAAAGCCCCAAACCACGTAAAATATGCAAAGAAAATTAGAGGCGTCTAACTTTGTTTTGCAGGGGTGTGCTGTGATGTGATATGGCCATGATTGTGATTATATTTGATGTATGCAATGTTCCTTATTGTAAGTTGGAAACCGGCAGGAGCCATATGGTTGTCTTTAAATTCTATTAAGACCCGCATGTCTATTCAAAGTAGTTGTAATAGTTTCTGGCATCCCGCAAAACCACTACTAGAAAATCGCGTTGTTTTTGTGCATTGCATCATCATGACCGCATGCTCATGTCATCATGCCACATTGCATTTGAGCATCGTCATCATCTTGCATGTGCTTGCATAAAACTATTTTCGGAAAAAACCTAATTTGTTTTCTAAAACGCCCCGTCTTGTTTTCAAATTCAAACCCGGGACTCCGGATTATTTTGTTTTGTCTGTTATCGGATTGCAAAGACCCCGTTTTAAATAAATAAGACATTTAATTATTTTAGTGGGGGCAGTCGAACGGGCCGATTCGACCCGAACGACTACCCCCAGAAGAAAACGGTCCAACCCAAAAACCTTTTTCTACCAGTCCTATTCTACCCACACCCTCCTCCACCTCACCCCACCCAATCATCTCTCGCCACCTCACCCTTATCCCAATCCCCACCCAATCAGACCCTGCCACCTCACCTACCCCTCTCCCCTCCCCTCTCTCTCTCCATCTCTCTCCCCAGCCGGCCACACCCTGGTACACACACGCCAGCCCCACACACACACTACACGCCACCACTCAGCACACACAGCCTGCCCGCGGGCCCACCCACCGACGCGCCCCACGTCTCCCGTCCCCGCCTGCTCCCTCATCCTCTTCCTCCCGCAGCCCCTGCCCCGTCTCCCTCCTCTCCCTCTCGCTCTCTGCACCAGCCTCCAACCGCCCTCCGGGCGCCCCCGGCCGCTCCGGCACCACCCTCTCCGCGCCGCCCGCTCGCCGGCCCGTCCTCCCCAGAGCGCCGCCCGTCGCCACCAACCTCCACCGCCTCGGCCGCCCCCGACAACCCCCTCGCCGCCGGCGCTGGCTCCCACCTCCCTCGCTCCGCCGCCTCCTACCGCGGTCCCGCTCCTCCCCGAGCCGGCCCCGCTCTGCCTCGCCTCCTCCCAGCGAGCTCCGCCGGCCGCGTCGTCCCACCGGCCACCCTCCCCGCCCCGCGCGCTCCGGCCAGACGCCGCCGGCCCTGCCTTGTCCGCCCGCGCCGCCCTGTCGGCCTCGCCCCCGTCACCCGTGCTCGGTCGCCCCGCTCGGCCTCGCCTCCGCCCCGGCCCCGGCAGCCTCCTCCTCGACCCCGCCCCCTCGAGCTCGCGCTGCCTCCCACCACCGCTCCGCCGTCCGCCTCCATGTTCCCCGGCCGATCCCCCGCCTCCCTCTGGCCCGGGCGCCGCAGCTCCCCGCCGTCAACGCCCCAGAGCCGCCGGCCCCTCATCGCCTACCCGCCATGACCGTCCCCGCCGAGCTCCTCCCGAGTGGCCCTGCCCCGCAGCTCCGCCCTGCCCTGCCGTGGCCCTGCAAGCCGCTGCGGGCGCCCCTCTCCTTCGTCTCTGTCCGCTGTCCCCGCTCCAGCTCTGC
Source organism: Avena sativa (assembly GCA_916181665.1). Taxonomy (NCBI): domain Eukaryota; kingdom Viridiplantae; phylum Streptophyta; class Magnoliopsida; order Poales; family Poaceae; genus Avena; species Avena sativa. The sequence continues at coordinate 139,955,660 of OV702285.1, read as the reverse complement.
GAGCCCCATGTCGCCAGCATGCCTCGAGGTTCTCACCTCGTCATCCCGTCGGCCTCGCGATGTTGGACCGGAGCCAACCTCGCCTTGTTTTGCTGTTGATGTTGGAACAGCTTCAGTTCAGAGGCTTGTGGATCATGCGCGTGTCCCCTTTGAACAAGTCGTGTGGCTTCCGTCTGTTGTTTTGCTCCTCTCGTTCGGTCAGACCAATGACCCAGGAAACCATCACGACCTTCATGACAAATTCGACACATTGATCAAGACCTTCCGCCAAGTACTCCTACCCGGACGCCAAAGTTCGCCGAGAACCCGGGGTTGCCAACTCTTCGGCCCGAAGGACACATATGCGACAAGTGCTTCTTCCTGGATCAGATGCCCGAGAACCCGGACGCCCAGGTCATCTACACGGATACGACAAGTGCTCCTCGAGGATGCCAAGTACCTCACCCCGAAGGCCAAGACCGACTCGATGGCGCGGACCCGACAAGACCTTCGCGACGACAAGAACGGCACCGACCCGGAAGAATCCGATGCGCCTCGACACCGAACCAAGTACTCTTTTCCGGACACCGAGTCCGCCGAGAACCCGGATGCGACAAGATCTACCCCAGTAACCCGAGAACGCTCCCGCCGAGACCGAACCCAGATCTGAACCCTGAGACCGACCCCGAACCCCGGAACCCCAAGATCTGTCGAACCCTAATGTGTGGACCCCTTCCCGAAACACTATTTTATAACATAATATAACTTGTTGCATATGAATCATTCATCTCGCATGCATATTGGTGTGGTTTGGGGGCCTATTGCCGATTCACCTCTAATTAAATATGGGGCCCATATGCGGGCAAATCTAGTCTCATATTGGCCTCATTTAAATTGATGTAGCGAACCGGTGATATATGTTGGCCATGTTAATACAACATTTAAGTTGCGGGGTAGTTAAATAACATGAACCACCTAATTAAATATCGGGACCCCCGGTTCCGCTTAATATGACCTAATTGCATCGCACCTTGCCATGTCATACACCATACATGCATCATGCCCGATCTTTTGCCGTAGTATTAAATATTGCATCCGGTGTTTCTTCTAGCATTTTGCTTCTTCGCGGATAAGGCCGTTGAGTTGATGCGAGTGTCGACCCGATCTTCGGTTGAACCTTCGACAATGTTTTCAGGCGAGCATCTCCCCCTTTCTACCTAACTTACTTTTATAGTATTTATTCCCTCCTGTTGATCTATTGCTATCTGTGTTGCGATGCTCTAGTTTTCGTACCCGAGATATCCCTTGCAGCCTTATATTGCCTTGGACACCTCCTATTACCTGTTGTTTGGTAGATAGTTGGACTTGCGCGTCGTAGTCGCTTGCTCAAGTGCTGTTGCGTGTCGTCAAGTGCCACAGTTGTTGGTGTATGGCCACATGTTGATGTTGGAGATGATCACGGTTTTACTTATCGTTCACTTTAATTCCTGTTTAACAACTAAAATTGAAGTAAGTAAGCAGAGGCATCGGTGGGTGATAGATAATATTTGGTTTCCGACCGCCCACTTGTGTCCCGTAGGACCCCGAGTACTTGATACCTGTTCCTTGTTTTATCGCGCTATCCACATACGGGGAATTATGGGGCCCCCTTAGCCAGAGCTTGATTCAGTCTTATTTCTTGGGGCCACAAACTAGTTTGAGGTTTTATTTACGATCCTGTACTTATGCCATGCTTTACTGCTTTATTTACGATTGTGCGATGGATAGCACACTGTACTGTTTTGGTAAGCGGAGTGTTTTCGCGGTATCGACACCCCGAGTTTTCGGGTTCCCATTCGTTTACATCCATTGTCGCAAACCTCGGGTCCGTCTCGGAGCTAGCTTACTCCGTTGCGGGTGTACTCCAAGGGGTGGCCCCCTGAAATATTTCTGAATCCTGTGATTGCTTTGTCATGAAAGCCTCGCTGGGTTTTGATTTGGTTTTTCCGAGGTTGATCGTGTGTGTGTTGCTATTGGTGCACCCCGGCCGGGTAAAACTTTCTGAAAGCCGTGTCTGCGGTTATGGACGACTTGGAGCACAGTATGTCGATCATAGACAAGCATAACTAAAGTAGTGCTATAAATTTGACTTTATAATGACTAGTAATCAGCTTCACTATAATGGAATGGCTAACTAAAACTGCCCATAATTGCTTGTTTGGTTTGTCGCTTGCGACAATTGTATCTGACTAGTAAGTATTGCAACTACAACGGAATGGTTGAATAAAAGTACCAACAACTGCTGGGTTTTTGGGTTATCTCATGCTATCTGTATCTGATTAGTAAGTGTTGTAACTATAACGGAATGGTTAACTGAAGTGCCCACTGCTTACTTTATCAGGATGATTATCGAAACCTGACTAGTAATTGCTGCCACGATAACTGAATAAGTAAAACTGCCAACAGTGTGAGTTCCTCGGTTGACTTCCTCGTTTGGTCGCGAGGGGAAAACACCAGGATGGGTTTGTTTGGTGGTAGTATCAGGTTGGTTCCGATTAGGTCTTTCTTACCCCTCTCTGATAACCGCTAGTTGTATCGAGTCTCTATAGGTTGTTTAGTGCATGCTGCCGCCGCCGCTTCAGTCCACCATACCTATGTAGGCGAGGACCGCCAAATTCTAGTCTCGCCGTGTACTGGCCTCAGTACTGACGCTCCTCTTTTTCCTTTGCCCTTTGTCGGCACCCCTTTTGTTTAAGCAGGTTTTGATCGACGTTGTTAGCAGGGTTACCCTTCCGGCTTGGCCTGGGCAGGGTTATGGACGCCATTGGTTATTCTTCAGGGCTCTTAGCCCCATTTGCATCTTGTCCGTAGTTGGACGCTCTACCATTTTCAAGGTGATTTGGATCTTTGTATATTATATCTGTATTCTTGACTCTTTGGGTCGCTGTTATATATATATCTGTTCTGTGGGTCCCATCGAGGACTGTTGTGTAATGTTATTACTTCGTTTTCCACCCGCACGAAAGTGCCTGGTGGGCACCTTTGAATCGTTTCTATGCGGGTTTGGCGGGTTTCGCTAAAACTTGCATATGTCCGATTCTGAGGGTGTTACAGAGTGGTATCAGAGCCCAGCAGTTGCGATACCCCACAAGTCCAGCCTGTAGGATAACCTAGCTAACGGCCGAAGTAGAGTGTAAAAACTATTTTTGAAAATCGGTTGGATAGTTCTGATTAGGTCTGATTTTTACTCCTTACCCCTCTGCTGCTCTCCTCTCACCTCTGCGCATTTTGAATCCGCTCTCGTCTTTTTCTTCGAGTCCAGGATTTCTCGTGGTTGGGTTCCGTCGTACCTTCAGGGTTTCGCTTCCTCCTTTGGTAACGGTGTTGCTACATCTGGTCTTCATGCTATCCGAGGAGTCCTTCGTCTGTGGTACCATTCTTTGTTTCTTGTTTGTGCCTTCCGGTGTTTTCCGACGCGACGACATCATCTATGCCAGATCCGATGCAGAGTCTGCATCACTCCTTTGTTCCGAACCTCGTTTGTCGAGATCTTCAGTCTAATTCCGAGAGTTGGTTGCATAATCCGCCTACTCGTGTGCAGAGTAATGGTTTGGGTGTGCGATGGACTGATCACCATCCGACTACTCTTATCATTCGCTATTGTACATCGAATCAGTGGATCCAGCGATTTTACTCCGTTCACGGAAGCTAGAGGTGGCTTTATTTGTTGATACCTCTACCTTCGACCCTTTTGTTCCCGGAGTGTCCTCTCGACGGTCACGGACAACGGCCTCTTGTTAGTGGTGTCACAAGGATCTACACGAAGTGAGAAGACGCAGACCGCCGACCTTCTTCCGGTACCATGAGGCGGATCTCGAGGGCGAGATCCATTGTTAGTGGTGTCGAGTTGTGGCATCCCGCAAAACCACTACTAGAAAATCGCGTTGTTTTTGTGCATTGCATCATCATGACCGCATGCTCATGTCATCATGCCACATTGCATTTGAGCATCGTCATCATCTTGCATGTGCTTGCATAAAACTATTTTCGGAAAAACCTAATTTGTTTTCTAAAACGCCCCGTCTTGTTTTCAAATTCAAACCCGGGACTCCGGATTATTTTGTTTTGTCTGTTATCGGATTGCAAAGACCCCGTTTTAAATAAATAAGACATTTAATTATTTTAGTGGGGGCAGTCGAACGGGCCGATTCGACCCGAACGACTACCCCCCAGAAGAAAACGGTCCAACCCAAAAACCTTTTTCTACCAGTCCTATTCTACCCACACCCTCCTCCACCTCACCCCACCCAATCATCTCTCGCCACCTCACCCTCATCCCAATCCCCACCCAATCAGACCCTGCCACCTCACCTACCCCTCTCCCCTCCCCTCTCTCTCTCCATCTCTCTCCCCAGCCGGCCACACCCTGGTACACACACGCCAGCCCCACACACACACTACACGCCACCACTCAGCACACACAGCCTGCCCGCGGGCCCACCCACCGACGCGCCCCACGTCTCCCGTCCCCGCCTGCTCCCTCATCCTCTTCCTCCCGCAGCCCCTGCCCCGTCTCCCTCCTCTCCCTCTCGCTCTCTGCACTAGCCTCCAACCGCCCTCCGGGCGCCCCCGGCCGCTCCGGCACCACCCTCTCCGCGCCGCCCGCTCGCCGGCCCATCCTCCCCAGAGCGCCGCCCGTCGCCACCAACCTCCACCTCCTCGGCCGCCCCCGACAACCCCCTCGCCGCCGGCGCTGGCTCCCACCTCCCTCGCTCCGCCGCCTCCTCCCGCGGTCCCGCTCCTCCCCGAGCCGGCCCCGCTCTGCCTCGCCTCCTCCCAGCGAGCTCCGCCGGCCGCGTCGTCCCACCGGCCACCCTCCCCACCCCGCGCGCTCCGGCCAGACGCCGCCGGCCCAGCCTCGTCCGCCCGCGCCTCCCTGTCGGCCTCGCTCCCGTCACCCGTGCTCGGTCGCCCCGCTCGGCCTCGCCTCTGCCCCGGCCCGGCAGCCTCCTCCTCGACCCCGCCCCCTCGAGCTCGCGCTGCCTCCCACCACCGCTCCACCGTCCGCCTCCATGTTCCCCGGCCGAGCCCCCGCCTCCCTCTGGCCCGGGCGCCGCAGCTCCCCGCCGTCAATGCCCCAGAGCCGCCGGCCCCTCATCGCCTACCCGCCATGAACGTCCCCGCCGAGCTCCTCCCGAGTGGCCCTGCCCCGCGGCTCCGCCCTGCCCTGCCGTGGCCCTGCAAGCCGCTGCGGGCGCCCCTCTCCTTCATCTCTGGCCGCTGTCCCCGCTCCAGCTCTGCGAGCCCCATGTCGCCAGCATGCCTCGAGGTTCTCACCTCGTCACCCCGTCGGCCTCGCGATGTTGGACCGGAGCCAACCTCGCCTTGTTTTGCTGTTGATGTTGGAACAGCTTCAGTTCAGAGGCTTGTGGATCATGCGTGTGTCCCCTTTGAACAAGTCGTGTGGCTTCCGTCTGTTGTTTTGCTCCTCTCGTTCGGTCAGACCAATGACCCAGGAAACCATCACGACCTTCATGACAAATTCGACACATTGATCAAGACCTTCCGCCAAGTACTCCTACCCGGACGCCAAAGTTCGCCGAGAACCCGGGGTTGCCAACTCTTCGGCCCGAAGGACACATATGCGATAAGTGCTTCTTCCCGGATCAGATGCCCGAGAACCCGGACGCCCAGGTCATCTACACGGATACGACAAGTGCTCCTCGAGGATGCCAAGTTCCTCACCCCGAAGGCCAAGACCGACTCGATGGCGCGGACCCGACAAGATCTTCGCGACGACAAGAACGGCACCGACCCGGAAGAATCCGATGCGCCCCGATACCGAACCAAGTACTCTTTTCCGGACACCGAGTCCGCCGAGAACCCGGATGCGACAAGATCTACCCCAGTAACCCGAGAACGCTCCCGCCGAGACCGAACCCAGATCTGAACCCTGAGACCGACCCCGAACCCCGGAACCCCAAGATCTGCCGAACCCTAATGTGTGGACCCCTTCCCGAAACCCTATTTTATAACATAATATAACTTGTTGCATATGAATCATTCATCTCGCATGCATATTGGTGTGGTTTGGGGGCCTATTGCCGATTCACCTCTAATTAAATATGGGGCCCATATGCGGGCAAATCTAGTCTCATATTGGCCTCATTTAAATTGATGTAGCGAACCGGTGATATATGTTGGCCATGTTAATACAACATTTAAGTTGCGGGGTAGTTAAATAACATGAACCACCTAATTAAATATCGGGACCCCCGGTTCCGCTTAATATGACCTAATTGCATCGCACCTTGCCATGTCATACACCATACATGCATCATGCCCGATCTTTTGCCGTAGTGTTAAATATTGCATCCGGTGTTTCTTCTAGCGTTTTGCTTCTTCGCGGATAAGGCCGTTGAGTTGATGCGAGTGTCGACCCGATCTTCGGTTAAACCTTCGACAATGTTTTCAGGCGAGCATCTCCCCCTTTCTACCTAACTTACTTTTATAGTATTTATTCCCTCCTGTTGATCTATTGCTATCTGTGTTGCGATGCTCTAGTTTTCGTACCCGAGATATCCCTTGCAGCCTTATATTGCCTTGGACACCTCCTATTACCTGTTGTTTGGTAGATAGTTGGACTTGCGCGTCGTAGTCGCTTGCTCAAGTGCTGTTGCGTGTCGTCAAGTGCCACAGTTGTTGGTGTATGGCCACATGTTGATGTTGGAGATGATCACGGTTTTACTTATCGTTCACTTTAATTCCTGTTTAACAACTAAAATTGAAGTAAGTAAGCAGAGGCATCGGTGGGTGATAGATAATATTTGGTTTCCGACCGCCCACTTGTGTCCCGTAGGACCCCGAGTACTTGATACCTGTTCCTTGTTTTATCGCGCTATCCACATACGGGGAATTATGGGACCCCTTAGCCAGAGCTTGATTCAGTCTTATTTCTTGGGGCCACAAACTAGTTTGAGGTTTTATTTACGATCCTGTACTTATGCCATGCTTTACTGCTTTATTTACGATTGTGCGATGGATAGCACACTGTACTGTTTAGGTAAGCAGAGTGTTTTCGCGGTATCGACACCCCGAGTTTTCGGGTTCCCAGTCGTTTACAGCCATTGTCGCAAACCTCGGGTCCGTCTCGGAGCTAGCTTACTCCGTTGCGGGTGTACTCCAAGGGGTGGCCCCCTGAAATATTTCTGAATCCTGTGATTGCTTTGTCGTGAAAGCCTCGTTGGGTTTTGATTTGGTTTTTCCGAGGTTGATCGTGTGTGTGTTGCTATTGGTGCACCCCGGCCGGGTAAAACTTTCTGAAAGCCGTGTCCGCGGTTATGGACGACTTGGAGCACAGTATGTCGATCATAGACAAGCATAACTAAAGTAGTGCTATAAATTTGACTTTATAATGACTAGTAATCAGCTTCACTATAATGGAATGGCTAACTAAAACTGCCCATAATTGCTTGTTTGGTTTGTCGCTTGCGACAATTGTATCTGACTAGTAAGTATTGCAACTACAACGGAATGGCTGAATAAAAGTACCAACAACTGCTGGGTTTTTGGGTTATCTCATGCTATCTGTATCTGATTAGTAAGTGTTGTAACTATAACAGAATGGTTAACTAAAGTGCCCACTGCTTACTTTATCAGGATGATTATCGAAACCTGACTAGTAATTGCTGCCACGATAACTGAATAAGTAAAACTGCCAACAGTGTGAGTTCCTCGGTTGACTTCCTCGTTTGGTCGCGAGGGGAAAACACCAGGATGGGTATGTTTGGTGGTAGTATCAGGTTGGTTCCGATTAGGTCTTTCTTACCCCTCTCTGATAACCGCTAGTTGTATCGAGTCTCTATAGGTTGTTTAGTGCATGCTGCCGCCGCCGCTTCAGTCCACCATACCTATGTAGGCGAGGACCGCTGAATTCTAGTCTCGCCGTGTACTGGCCTCAGTACTGACGCTCCTCTTTTTCCTTTGCCCTTTGTCGGCACCCCTTTTGTTTAAGCAGGTTTTGAGATCGACGTCGTTAGCAGGGTTACCCTTCCGGCTTGGCCTGGGCAGGGTTATGGACGCCATTGGTTATTCTTCAGGGCTCTTAGCCCCATTTGCATCTTGTCCGTAGTCGGACGCTCTACCATTTTCAAGGTGATTTGGATCTTTGTATATTATATCTGTATTCTTGACTCTTTGGGTCGCTGTTATATATATCTGTTCTGTGGGTCCCATCGAGGACTGTTGTGTAATGTTATTACTTCGTTTTCCACCCGCACGAAAGTTCCTGGTGGGCACCTTTGAATCGTTTCTATGCGGGTTTGGCGGGTTTCGCTAAAACTTGCATAGGTCCGATTCTAAGGGTGTTACATAGTTGGAGCTGGTGGACGACAACCATGAAACGGCGCCATTGACCTTGACGCTATACCAGTGATGATGGAGATCATGTTCGTGCTTGAAGATGGAGATCGGAAGCACAATAAGAAAGGCCATATCATATCACATATTATGAATTGCATGTGATGTTAATCCTTTATGCATCTTGTATTGCTTAGTTAACGACGGTAGCATTATAAGATGATCCCTCAAGCACATAAATTTCAAGTTTTAAAGTGTTCATCCTTAGTAAGCACCGTTGCTAAAGCTCGTTGTTTCGAAGCACCACGTGATGATCGGGTGTGTTAGATTCCACGAGTGTATACAACATGAGCAAGCCAGATTTGCTCATGCGGAAGCTAAGGTTTGATCTTGACAAGCCTAGCATGTACAGACATGGTCTCGGAACACGAATCACCGAAAGGTAAAGCATGAGTCATATAGTAGATATGATGAACATGTCCATTGTTCGCCATTGAAGCTACATCAACTCTCATGATGATCGGTTTTGATGTGGTGGATTTGGTTCGTGTGATCACTAAAACAATGTGAGGGATATTGTTTTGAGTGGGAGTTCACCTAGATTAATTTAACTATTAAATTAGAACTCAATTTGTCATAAACTTAGTCTAAACTATTGCAAATATGTTGTAGATCAATGGCGGCCCCTACCATCAATTTTAATGTGTTCCTAGAGAAAGAAAAGTTAAAAAAACAATGGAAGCAACTTAGCGGATTGGTTCCACAATTTGAGGATTGTCCTCAATGCTGGTAATTTGACCTATGTGCTGGATGCACCGCTAGGTGACCCGCCTGCAGCTGATGCTACCGATGAAGTAAAGAATGTTTACCTCACTCGGAAGAATCAGTACTCCACAGTTTAGTGTGCTATCTTGTATGGTTTGGAATCGGAGCTCCAGAAAAGGTTTGAGAACCATGACCCACATGATATTGTCCGTGAACTTAAAATGATATTTGAGGCTCACGCGGCAGTTGAGAGTTATGAGGCTTCTAAAAAGTTCTTTAACTACAAGATGGAAGAGGGCGGCTCCGTCAGTGAGCACGTGCTTAAGATGTCTGGGCACGCAAACAAACTCCAAAGCTTGGGTATAGTGATTCCTAATGCTTTGGGGATTTACCGTGTCCTCCAATCACTGCCACCAAGTTACAAGAACTTTGTGATGAACTACAATATGCAAAACATGAACAAGACGTTGCCAGAACTCTTCTCCATGTTGAAATCTGCAGAAGTGGAGATCAAGAAAGAGCATCAAGTGTTGTTGGTCAATAAGACCACCAAATTCAAGAAAGGCGCGTCTAAGCAAAAGGGAAACTTCAAGAAGGGCGGTAAGAAAGTTGCCGCACCGGCGAAGAAAACCAAGGATGGACCTAAGCCTGATACTGAGTGCTTTTACTGCAAGGGAGAGGGTCACTAGAAGCGGAATTGCCCAAAGTACTTGGCGGATTTGAAGAACGACAACATCAAGAAGAAAGGTATATCCGATATACATGTTATTGATGTGTATCTTACTAGTACTCGTAGTAGTGCCTGGGTATTTGATACTGGTTCGGTTGCTCATATTTGTAACTCGAAACAGGTGCTGCAGAATAAACGGAAGCTAGCGAAGAACGAGGTGACGATGCGCGTTGGAAATGGATCAAAGGTTGATGTGATCGCGGTCGGCACGCTACCTCTTCATCTACCATCGGGATTAGTTTTATACTTAAATAATTGTTATTTGGTGCCTGCGTTGAGCATGAACATTATATCGGGATCATGTTTATTGCGAGAGGTTACTTGTTTAAGTCCGAGAATAATGGTTGTTCGATTTATATGAGTAATATGTTTTATGCACATGCACCTTTGATAGATGGTATATTCTTATTGTATCTCGATAGTGGAAATACACATATTAATAACATTGAAGCTAAACGTTTGAAATTGAGCGATAACTCGACCTATATGTGGCACTGTCGTCTTGGTCACATTGGAGTGAAGCGTATGAAGAAACTCCATTCCGATGGACTTCTTGAATCACTTGATTTCGAATCACTTGAAAGATGCGAAGCATGTCTGATGGGTAAAATGACTAAGACTCCATTTTCTGGTATGATGGAGCGAGCTACAGATTTGTTGGAAATCATACATACCGATGTGTGTGGTACAATGAGTGTAGCATCGCGCGGTGGTTATCGTTATGTTCTTACCTTCACGGATGACTTGAGTAGGTATGGGTATATCTATTTCATGAAACATAAGTCTGAAACTTTTGAGAAGTTTAAGGAATTTCAAAGTGAGGTGGAGAATCAACGTAACAAGAAGATTAAATTTCTACGTTCTGATCGTGGAGGTGAATATCTAAGTTACGAGTTTGGCGAGCATTTGAAGAAATGCGGAATACTTTCACAATTGACACCGCCGGGAACACCACAGCGTAATGGTGTGTCCGAACGTTGTAATCGAACTCTCTTAGATATGGTTCGTTCTATGATGTCACTTACAGATTTACCGCTATCGTTTTGGGGTTATGCATTAGAAACAGCCGCATTCACTTTAAATAGGGCACCATCTAAATCCGTTGAAACAACACCGTATGAATTATGGTTTGGGAAGAAACCTAGATTGTCGTTCCTTAAAGTTTGGGGTTGCGAAGCCTATGTAAAGAAGTTACAGCCGGACAAGCTTGAACCCAAAGCGGAAAAATGCGTCTTCATAGGATACCCGAAGGAAACTATTGGGTATACCTTCTATCATAGATCCGAGGGCAAAATATTCGTTGCTAAGAATGGATCCTTTCTGGAGAAAGAATTTCTCTCGAAAGAAGTGACTGGAAGGAAAGTAGAACTCGACGAGGTTGTCGAAACTTCTCTCGAACGTGTGAGTAGCGCAGCACCGAAAGTAGTTCCTGTGGCGCCTACACCAATAAGAGAGGAAGCTAATGATGATGATCATGAAACTTCGGTTGAAGTTGCTACAGAACCTCGCAGGTCAACGCGAACTCGTACCACTCCTGATTGGTATGATCCCGTTATGAGTGTCATGTTGGTGGACAACACCGATGACCCTGCGACATACGAGGAAGCGATGATGAGCCCAAATTCCAATAAATGGCAAGATGCCATGAAATCTGAAATTGGATTCATGTACGAAAACCAAGTATGGACTTTGGTGGACTTACCGGATGGCCGGAAGGCTGTCGAGAACAAATGGATTTTCAAGAAGAAAACAGATGCTGATGGTAATGTTACTGTCTATAAAGCTCGACTTGTCGCAAAGGGGTTTCGACAAATTCAAGGAGTTGACTACGATGAGACTTTCTCACCGGTAGCAAAGCTAAAGTCTGTGAGGATTATGTTAGCAATCGCTGCATATTACGATTATGAGATATGGCAGATGGATGTTAAAACGGCGTTCCTCAATGGATACATTGATGAAGAGTTGTATATGATGCAACCCAAAGGTTTTGTCGATCCTAAAGATGCTAACAAGTTATGCAAACTTCAACGGTCCATATATGGATTGAAGCAAGCATCCCGAAGTTGGAATCAACGTTTTGATAAGGTAATCAAAAGTTTTGGTTTTATACAAACTTATGGAGAAGCTTGTATTTACAAGAAAGCGAGTGGGAGCTCTGTAGCATTCTTAATACTATATGTAGATGACATATTGTTGATTGGGAATGATGTAGACCTTCTTAATAGTGTCAAGGAATATTTGAATAATAGTTTTTCAATGAAAGATCTTGGCGAAGCAGCTTACATATTAGGCATAAAGATTTATAGAGATAGATCGAGACGCCTAATATCATTGTCACAAAGTACATATTTGGACAAAGTTCTAAAGAGGTTTGGAATGGAAGATAGCAAGAAAGGGTTCTTGCCCATGTTGCCCAATACGACCTTGAGTAAAACTCAAAGTCCAGCAACGGCAGAAGATAGAGAAAGGATGAGTAAGACTCCGTATGCCTCAGCCATAGGATCTCTAATGTATGCCATGCTATGTACCAGACCCGACATTGCATATGCTGTTAGTTTGACTAGCAGATATCAAAGTGATCCAGGAGTGGATCATTGGACAACGGTCAAAAACATCCTTAAGTACTTGAGAAGAACCAAGGATATGGTTCTTTCTTATGGAGGTGATGAACAACTCGTTGTTAATGGTTATACCGATGCTAGTTGGAACATCGATCCGGATGATTCTAAATCTCAATCTGGATACGTATTTACTTTGAATGGTGCAGCAGTTAGCTGGAGGAGTGCAAAGCAAAGCGTTGTGGCGAGATCTTCAACTGAATCGGAATACATAGCTGCTTTGGAGGCTTCACAAGAAGCAATATGGATGAAGGAGTTCATTACAGAGCTCGGTGTGGTTCCAAGTGCGCTGGACCCAATGTCTATCTACTGTGATAACATGGGCGCCATAGCCAATGCGCAAGAACCAAGGTCACACAAGAAGCTGAAGCACATCAAGCTACGTTTTCACGCTATTTGAGAACATGTCCAAGATGGTGACATAAAGATTTGCAAAGTACACACAGATCTGAATGTGGCAGATCCGTTGACTAAACCTCTCCCGAGGGAAAAACATGACCAGCACCAAACCGCCATGGGTGTTCGGTATATTACCATGTAATCTAGATTAGTTGACTCTAGTGAAAGTGGGAGACTGTTGGAGATATGCCATAGAGGCAATAATAAATGTAGTTATTATTATATCTTTGTGTTTATGATAAATGTTTACATTCATGCTATAACAGTATTAACCAGGAAACATTAGTATTTGTGTGATTTGTAAACTAAATTAGAGTCCCTAGTAAAGCCTCTTCATAATACTAGCTTGTTGGTTAATAGATGATTGTGGTTTCCCTATCATGAACATTGAGATGTTATTAACAACAAGATCATATCATTAGGATAATGGTATGATGGACATACTCCTATAGATAAGCGTAGCATAAAGATCAAGTCATTTTAATAGTTCAATTGCTATAAGCTTTCTGATACATAGTAACCTAATTCCTTCGACCATGAGATCATGATAATCACCATCACTGGAAGGATGCTTTGATGACATCAAACACCACATCGTAACTGGGTGGCTATAAAGGTGGCATTGAGTGTTCGGAAAGTATGGGTTGAGACACATGGATCAAGAGTGGGATTTGTCCATCCATATGACGGATAGATATACTCTGGGCCCTCTCGGTGGAATGCCATCCAATTAGCTTGCAAGCATGTGACTAGCTCACAAGGGATCACATACCACGGGAACGAGAAAATAGTACTTATCAGTAACGAGGTTGAACTAGGTATGCAGAGATACCGACGATCAAAACCTCGGATAAGTAAACTATCGTGTGACAAAGGGAAATTGGTATCGTATGTAAGTGGTTCATTCGATCGCAAAGTAATCGTAGAAATATGTGGGAGCCATATGAATTTCCAGATTCCTCTATTGGTTATTGATCGGAGAGGTGTCTCGATCATGTCCGCATAATTCACGAACCGTAGGGAGACACACTTAAGGATTCGATGTTGTTGAGTAGTTATGGAATGATGAGTAAGAGACCGAATGTTGTTCGGAGTCTCGGATGGGATCTGGGATATCACGAGGAGATCTTGAATGGTCCGGAGAATAAGATTCATATAAGGAAAGTCCTGTTTCGGAGTTGGGGAATGATTCCGGTGTTTTCACCGGGAATGTTCTAGAAGGGTCCGGAAGGTCCGGCACTCCGGAGGGGAAGGGTACATGAATGTGTCATGACAATGTGGAATGGTTGCATCATGTACTAGGTATCATGGCTGGGAAAAATAAAGGGAGAAATCAAATCCTAGTTTGAAAGTCAAACGCCAATTTGAAAAAGTCAAACGGCAAGTTTGCTTGGTGGAGGGAGAGTAGGAAACCTACTCGGGGAGGAGTTCCTCTTCCTCCTGTTGGAGATATGCCCTAGAGGCAATAATAAATATAGTTATTATTATATATCTTTGTGTTTATGATAAATGTTTGCATTCATGCTATAATAGTATTAACAAGGAAACCATTAATACTTGTGTGATTTGTAAACTTAATTTGAAGTCCCTAGTATAGCCTCTATACTTCACTAGCTTGTTGGTTGATTGATGATGTGGTTTCTTTATCATGAACATTGAGATGTTATCAACAACAAGATCATATCGTTAGGAGAATGATATGGTGGACATACTCCTATAGACAAGCGTAGCATAAAGATCAAGTCATTTCAATAGTTCAATTGCTATATGCTTTCTGATACATAGTAACCTAATTCCTTCGACCATGAGATCATGCATATCACCTTTGCTGGATGGATGCTTTGATGTCATCAAACACCACACCGTAACAGGGTGGCTATAAAGGTGGCATTGAGTGTTCGGAAAGTATTGGTTGAAACACATGGATCAAGAGTGGGATTTGTCCATCCACATGACGGATAGATATTCTCTGGGCCCTCTCGGTGAAATGTCATCCAATTAGCTTGCAAGCATGTGACTTGGTCACAAGGGATCACATATCACGGGAACGAGAAAAGAGTACTTATCAGTAACGAGGTTGAACTAGGTATGCAGAGATACCGACGATCATGACCTCGGATAAGTAACATATCGTGAGACAAAGGGAAATTGGTATCGTATGTAAGTGGTTCATTCGATCGCAAAGTAATCGTAGAAATATGTGGGAGCCATATGAATTTCCAGATTCCTCTATTGGTTATTGTTCGGAGAAGTGTCTCGATCATGTCCGCATAATTCACGAACCGTAGGGAGACACACTTAAGGATTCGACGTTGTTTGAGTAGTTATGGTATTATGAGAAAGAGACCGAATGTTGTTCGGAGTCTCGGATGGGATCCGGGATATCACGAGGTGATCCGGAATGGTCCGGAGAATAAGATTCATATAAGGAAAGTCCCATTTCGGAGTTGGGGAATGGTTCCGGTGTTTTCATCGGGAACATTCTAGAAGGTCCCGGAATGTCCGGCACTCCGGGGGGGGAAGGGGTACATGAATGTGTCATTGCAAGATGGAATGATTGCATCATGTACTAAGTGTTCTCGCTGTCCAAAATAAAGGGTTTATTTAATTCCTAAATTGGAAAAGTCAAACGGCTAGTTTGAAAGTCAAACTGCCAGTTTTGGAAAGTGGGAAGAGGAGGAGAAGAGGAGACCGACTTGGGGAAGGAGTCCCCAAGCCGGCGGCCAGCCCTAGGCCGAGTTGGGGAGGGACTCCCTCCCTCCCCTAGCGCGCCAGCCCTCCCACCTATAAAGGGAGGGGCAGGGCTCCCCTCCCAACACACACAAGTTCCTATCCTCTAAACTAGAAACTAGACCTAGACCCCGGTTTAGAGCTGTTTCGGTTTAGAGCCTTCTAATTGGTTTAGAGCCCTCTAATTGGTGTGTCTAATTACTAGACCACTAATAGCCTCTCTCATAAGCTCCACCATACTCGCACCGGCTTAAGGCGAAGCCCTGCGGGATTTCCCCTCTACCTCCGGTACCACGCCGTTGTGCTGCCGGAATCGCGAGGAGAGTGCTACAACCTCCGCTGCCTGCTGGAACAAGGGAGAGGAAGGTCTTCGTCGAGTACCGAACGTGTGACCGACTGCGGGAGCGCTGCGGGAACGCGGCGCCGGAAGGATCGTCTACGCGATCTTGAGATCGGAAAGAGTACGACTACATCACCCACGAGAATCTGCTCTCGTTAAACACTTTGGAATCTTCGAGGGTGAGTTATTCCATCGACTCGTTGCTACAATCTAGTAGATAGATCTTGGCTTGTTTGTTTGTATGCGATAGAAAATTTTTGTTTTCCATGCTACGAACCCCAACAGTGGTATCAGAGCCGTGTCTATATGTAGATCTGTTGCACGAGTAGAACACAATGGTCATTGTGGGCATTGATGCTTTTATTGTAGATTGCTTTTTGTGTACTTTGCATCTTGCGGTATGTTGGGATGAAGCGGCCCGGGCTAACCTTACATGACATCGTTCATGAGACTTGCTCCACGCTTGACATGCAACTCGTTTTGCATAAGTGGCTTTGCGGGTGCCTGTTTCTCCTAGCATAGTAAAGATCCAATTTACAACGGGTGATCAACAATGCTAGTATCAATGTTGTGGTTATTGTTCGTAAGTTAGAACGACACTTATGGAAAGCCCCAAACCACGTAAAATATGCAAAGAAAGTAGAAGCGTCTAACTTTGTTTTGCAGGGGTGTGCAGTGATGTGATATGGCCATGATTGTGATTATATTTGATGTATGCAATGTTCCTTATTGTAAGTTGGCAACCGGCAGGAGCCATATGGTTGTCTTTAATTTCTGTTAAGGCCTGCGTGTCTATTCAAAATAGTTGTAATAGTTGAAGTTGGCGGACGACAACCATGAAGAAGCGTCATTGACCTTGATGCTATGCCGGTGATGATGGAGATCATGTTCGTGCTTGAAGATGGAGATCGGAAGCACAAAGAAGAAAGGCCATATCATATCACATATTATGAATTGCATGTGATGTTAATCCTTTATGCATCTTGTATTGCTTAGTAGACGACGGTAGCATTATAAGATGATCCCTCATGCACATAAATTTCAAGTTCTAAAAGTGTTCACCCTTAGTATGCACCGTTGCCAAAGCTTGCTGCTTCGAAGCACCACGTGATGATCGGGTGTCTTTGATTCCGCGGGTGACTACAACGTAAGCAAGCCAGATTTGCTTATGCGGAAGCTAAGGTTTGATCTTGACGAGCCTAGCATGTACAGACATGGCCTCAGGAACACGGATCGCCGAAAGGCAAAGCATGAATCATATAGTAGATATGATGAACATGATGATTGTTCGCCATTAAAACTATATCAGCTCTCGTGATGATCGGTGTTGATGTAGTGGATTTGGTTCGTGTGATCACTAAAACAATGTGAGGGATGTTGTTTTGAGTGGGAGTTCACCTAGTTTAATTTCATTAATTAATTTGAACTCAATTTGTCATAAACTTAGTCTAAACTATTGCAAATATGTTGTAGATCAATGGCAGCCCCTACCATCAATTTTAATGCGTTCCTAGAGAAAGAAAAGTTGAAAAACAATGGAAGCAACTTCGCGGATTGGTTCCGCAATTTGAGGATTGTCCTCACAGCTGGTAATTTGACCTATGTGCTGGATGCACCGCTAGGTGACCCACCTGCAGCTGATGCTACCGATGAAGTAAAGAATGTTTACCTCGCTCGGAAGAATCAGTACTCCATAGTTCAGTGTGCTATCTTGTATGGTTTAGAATCGGAGCTTCAGAAAAGGTTTGAAGAGTCAGATCCATATGATATTGTCGAGGATCTCAAATTAATCTTTGAGACTCATGCGGCAATTGAAAGTTATGAAGCTTCTGAAAAGTTCTTTAACTGCAAGATGGAAGAGGGTAGCTCCGTCAGTGAGCATGTGCTTAAAATGTCTGGGCACGCAAATAAACTTCAAAGTTTGGGTATAGTGATTCCTAATACTTTGGGAGTTTACCGCATCCTCCAATCACTACCACCAAGTTACAAGAACTTTGTGATGAACTACAACATGCAGAACATGAACAAAGAGTTGCCAGAACTATTTGCTATGTTAAAATCTGCAGAAGTGGAGATCAAGAAAGAGCACCAAGTGTTGATGGTCAATAAGACCACCAAATTCAAGAAAGGCAAGTCTAAGCAGAAGGGACACTTCAAGAAGGGTGGTAAGAAAGTTACCACGCCGACGAAGAGGACCAAGGCTGGACCCAAGCCTGATACTGAGTGCTTTTACTGCAAGGGAGAAGGTCACTGGAAGCGGAATTGCCCAAGGTACTTGGCGGATTTGAAGAACGGCAACATCAAGAAGAAAGGTATATCTGATATACATGTTATTGATGTGTATCTCACTAGTACTCGTAGTAGTGCCTGGGTATTTGATACTGGTTCGGTTGCTCATATTTGTAACTCGAAACAGGAGCTGCAGAATAAACGGAAGCTAGTGAAGAACGAGGTGACGATGCGCGTGGGAAACGGATCAAAGGTTGATGTGATCGCGGTCGGCACACTACCTCTTCATCTACCATCGGGATTAGTTTTATACTTAAATAATTGTTATTTGGTGCCTGCGTTGAGCATGAACATTATATCGGGATCTTGTTTATTGCGAGACGGTTACTTGTTTAAATCCGAGAATAATGGTTGTTCGATTTATATGAGTAATATGTTTTATGCACATGCACCTTTGATAGATGGTCTATTCATATTGAATCTCGATAGTAGAAATACACATATTAATAACATTGAGGCTAAACGTTTGAAATCAAGCGATAATTTGACCTATATGTGGCACTGTCGTCTTGGTCACATTGGAGTGAAGCGTATGAAGAAACTCCATTCCGATGGACTTCTTGAATCACTTGATTTTGAATCACTTGAAAGATGCGAAGCATGTCTGATGGGTAAAATGACTAAGACTCCATTTTCTGGTATGATGGAGCGAGCTACAGACTTATTGGAAATCATACATACCGATGTGTGTGGTCCAATGAGTGTAGCATCGCGCAGTGGTTATCGTTATGTTCTTACCTTCACGGATGACTTGAGTAGATATGGGTATATCTATTTTATGAAACATAAGTCCGAAACTTTCGAGAAGTTTAAGGAGTTTCAAAGTGAGGTAGAGAATCAACGTAACAAGAAGATTAAATTTCTACGATCTGATCGTGGAGGTGAATATCTAAGTTACGAGTTTGGCGAGCATTTGAAGAAATGTGGAATACTTTCGCAGTTGACACCGCCGGGAACACCACAGCGTAATGGTGTGTCTGAACGTCGTAATCGAACTCTCTTAGATATGGTTCGTTCTATGATGTCACTTACAGATTTGCCACTATCATTTTGGGGTTATGCATTAGAAACAGCCGCATTCACTTTAAATAGGGCACCGTCTAAATCCGTTGAAACGACACCGTATGAATTATGGTTTGGGAAGAAACCTAAATTGTCGTTCCTTAAAGTTTGGGGATGCGAAGCCTATGTAAAGAAGTTACAGCCGGACAAGCTTGAACCCAAAGCGGAAAAATGCGTCTTCATAGGATACCCGAAGGAAACTGTTGGGTATACCTTCTATCATAGATCCGAAGGCAAAATCTTCGTTGCTAAGAATGGATCCTTTCTAGAGAAGGAATTTCTCTCGAAAGAAGTGACTGGAAGGAAAGTAGAACTCGACGAGGTTGTCGAACCTTCTCTCGAAATTGCGAGTAGCGCAGCACCGGAAGAAGTTCCTG
Organism: Avena sativa; assembly: GCA_916181665.1. Taxonomy (NCBI): domain Eukaryota; kingdom Viridiplantae; phylum Streptophyta; class Magnoliopsida; order Poales; family Poaceae; genus Avena; species Avena sativa. The sequence goes on along the minus strand of OV702285.1, from coordinate 139,936,034 downwards.
TGGTGCCTGCACCAATAAGAGAGGAAGCTAATGATGGTGATCATGAAACTTCGGTTGAAGTTACTACAGAGCCTCGGAGGTCAACGAGAACTCGTACCACTCCAGATTGGTATGATTCCGTTATGAATGTCATGTTGGTGGACAACACCGATAACCCCGAGACATATGAGGAAGCGATGATGAGCCCAGATTCCAATAAATGGCAAGAAGCCATGAAATCCGAGATTGGATCCATGTACGAAAACCAAGTATGGACTTTGGTGGACTTACCGGATGGCCGGAAGGCTGTCGAGAACAAATGGATTTTCAAGAAGAAAACAGATGCTGATGGTAATGTTACTGTCTATAAAGCTCGACTTGTCGCAAAAGGGTTTCGACAAATTCAAGGAGTTGACTACGATGAGACTTTCTCACCGGTAGCGAAGCTAAAGTCTGTGAGGATTATGTTAGCAATCGCTGCATATTATGATTATGAGATATGGCAGATGGATGTCAAAACAGCATTCCTCAATGGAGACATTGATGAAGAGTTGTATATGATACAACCCAAAGGTTTTGTCGATCCTAAAGATGCTAACAAGGTATGCAAGCTTCAACGGTCCATCTATGGATTGAAGCAAGCATCCCGAAGTTGGAATCAACGTTTTGATAAGGTAATCAAAAGTTTTGGTTTTATACAAACTTATGGAGAAGCTTGTATTTACAAGAAAGTGAGTGGGAGCTCTGTGGCATTCTTAATACTGTATGTGGATGACATATTGTTGATTGGGAATGATGTAGACCTTCTTAATAGTGTCAAGGAATATTTGAATAATAGTTTTTCAATGAAGGATCTTGGCGAAGCAGCTTACATATTAGGCATAAAGATTTATAGAGATAGATCGAAACGCCAAATATCATTGTCACAAAGTACATATTTGGACAAAGTTCTAAAGAGGTTTGGAATGGAAGATAGCAAGAAAGGGTTCTTGCCCATGTTGCCCAATACGACCTTGAGTAAAACTCAAAGTCCGACATCGGCAGAAGATAGAGAAAAGATGAGTAAGACTCCCTATGCCTCAGCCATAGGATCTCTAATGTATGCCATGCTATGTACTAGACCCGACATCGCATATGCTGTTAGTCTAACTAGCAGATATCAAAGTGATCCAGGAGTGGATCATTGGACAGCGGTCAAAAACATCCTTAAGTACTTGAGAAGAACTAAGGATATGGTTCTTTCTTATGGAGGTGATGAACAGCTCGTTGTTAATGGTTACACCGATGCTAGTTGGAACACCGATCCGGATGATTCTAAATCACAATCTGGATACGTATTTATTTTGAATGGTGCAGCAGTTAGCTGGAGGAGTGCAAAGCAAAGCGTTGTGGCGAGATCTTCAACTGAATCGGAATACATGGCTGCTTCGGAGGCTTCACAAGAAGCGATATGGATGAAAGAGTTCATTACAGAGCTGGGTGTGGTTCCTAGTGCGCTGGACCCAATGTCTATCTACTGTGATAACATGGGCGCCATAGCCAATGCGCAAGAACCAAGGTCACACAAGAAGCTGAAGCATATCAAGCTGCGTTTTCACGCTATTCGAGAACATATCCAGGATGGGGATATAAAGATTTGCAAAGTACACACAGATCTGAATGTGGCGGATCCGTTGACTAAACCTCTCCCGAGGGCAAAACATGACCAACACCAAACTGCCATGGGTGTTCGGTATATTACCATGTAATCTAGATTAGATGACTCTAGTGCAAGTGGGAGACTGTTGGAGATATGCCCTAGAGGCAATAATAAATATAGTTATTATTATATATCTTTGTGTTTATGATAAATGTTTGCATTCATGCTATAATAGTATTAACAAGGAAACCATTAATACTTGTGTGATTTGTAAACTTAATTTGAAGTCCCTAGTATAGCCTCTATACTTCACTAGCTTGTTGGTTGATTGATGATGTGGTTTCTTTATCATGAACATTGAGATGTTATCAACAACAAGATCATATCGTTAGGAGAATGATATGGTGGACATACTCCTATAGACAAGCGTAGCATAAAGATCAAGTCATTTCAATAGTTCAATTGCTATATGCTTTCTGATACATAGTAACCTAATTCCTTCGACCATGAGATCATGCATATCACCTTTGCTGGATGGATGCTTTGATGTCATCAAACACCACACCGTAACAGGGTGGCTATAAAGGTGGCATTGAGTGTTCGGAAAGTATTGGTTGAAACACATGGATCAAGAGTGGGATTTGTCCATCCACATGACGGATAGATATTCTCTGGGCCCTCTCGGTGAAATGTCATCCAATTAGCTTGCAAGCATGTGACTTGGTCACAAGGGATCACATATCACGGGAACGAGAAAAGAGTACTTATCAGTAACGAGGTTGAACTAGGTATGCAGAGATACCGACGATCATGACCTCGGATAAGTAACATATCGTGAGACAAAGGGAAATTGGTATCGTATGTAAGTGGTTCATTCGATCGCAAAGTAATCGTAGAAATATGTGGGAGCCATATGAATTTCCAGATTCCTCTATTGGTTATTGTTCGGAGAAGTGTCTCGATCATGTCCGCATAATTCACGAACCGTAGGGAGACACACTTAAGGATTCGACGTTGTTTGAGTAGTTATGGTATTATGAGAAAGAGACCGAATGTTGTTCGGAGTCTCGGATGGGATCCGGGATATCACGAGGTGATCCGGAATGGTCCGGAGAATAAGATTCATATAAGGAAAGTCCCATTTCGGAGTTGGGGAATGGTTCCGGTGTTTTCATCGGGAACATTCTAGAAGGTCCCGGAATGTCCGGCACTCCGGGGGGGGAAGGGGTACATGAATGTGTCATTGCAAGATGGAATGATTGCATCATGTACTAAGTGTTCTCGCTGTCCAAAATAAAGGGTTTATTTAATTCCTAAATTGGAAAAGTCAAACGGCTAGTTTGAAAGTCAAACTGCCAGTTTTGGAAAGTGGGAAGAGGAGGAGAAGAGGAGACCGACTTGGGGAAGGAGTCCCCAAGCCGGCGGCCAGCCCTAGGCCGAGTTGGGGAGGGACTCCCTCCCTCCCCTAGCGCGCCAGCCCTCCCACCTATAAAGGGAGGGGCAGGGCTCCCCTCCCAACACACACAAGTTCCTATCCTCTAAACTAGAAACTAGACCTAGACCCCGGTTTAGAGCTGTTTCGGTTTAGAGCCTTCTAATTGGTTTAGAGCCCTCTAATTGGTGTGTCTAATTACTAGACCACTAATAGCCTCTCTCATAAGCTCCACCATACTCGCACCGGCTTAAGGCGAAGCCCTGCGGGATTTCCCCTCTACCTCCGGTACCACGCCGTTGTGCTGCCGGAATCGCGAGGAGAGTGCTACAACCTCCGCTGCCTGCTGGAACAAGGGAGAGGAAGGTCTTCGTCGAGTACCGAACGTGTGACCGACTGCGGGAGCGCTGCGGGAACGCGGCGCCGGAAGGATCGTCTACGCGATCTTGAGATCGGAAAGAGTACGACTACATCACCCACGAGAATCTGCTCTCGTTAAACACTTTGGAATCTTCGAGGGTGAGTTATTCCATCGACTCGTTGCTACAATCTAGTAGATAGATCTTGGCTTGTTTGTTTGTATGCGATAGAAAATTTTTGTTTTCCATGCTACGAACCCCAACACCTCCACCCGCCGGCCAAGGAGGACGAGTTGGGGGAGGACTCCCTCCTCCCAACCGGCGCCCTCCCACCTATATAAGGAGGGGCAGGGCTGCCCCTCTTCCCTACACCCAACACACCCCAAACCCTAACCCTAAGCCGCCGGCGCCACCACCCCTGCTGCTGCCGCCTTCGCCTAGGGCACCACCAACTCGCCGAGTTGGGGTGATCCCAAACCCTAGACGCCAGCTACACTCTCCCCTTGGTGCCTTCTAAACCCTAGATCGCCAAGGCCTTTCTCATAATCCACCATACTCGCTCCGGCTTAAGGCGAAGCCCTGCGAGATCTCCCCTCTACTTCTGGTACCACGCCGTCGTGCTGCCGGAATCGCGAGGAGAGTGCTACAACCTCCGCTGCCTGCTGGAACAAGGGAGAGGAAGGTCTTCATTGAGTACCGAACGTGTGACCGACTGCGGAAGTGCTGCCGGAACGCAACGCCGGAAGGATCGTCTACGCGATCTTGAGATCGGCAAGAGTACGACTACATCACCCACGAGAATCTGCTCTCGTTAACCGCTTTGGAATCTTCGAGGGTGAGTTCCTCTATCGACTCGTTGCTACAATCTAGTACATAGATCTTGGCTTGTTTGTTTGCATGCGGTAGAATTTTTTCGTTTTCCATGCTACGAACCCCTACATTCCTCCCCTGCATGGTTAGAACGAGTGGTACGAGGAGGAAGGTCCGTGGAGAGAGGATATGACACGGAGGTTTCCCTCCTATAGACATCTGTGTCATCCTCTTAAGCTTGATAGGTTTTGCCACCACTCCAATGCTTGCGATGGTAGTACGGGTGTCCGGTTGCTTGTCCTCCTCCATGTCGCCTTCATAACCTACCAAAATATCCTCCTCCTTAGGATTGCGAGGATCGTCTTCCTCAGGCTTCTTGCCTTTGTTGTTGGCGGAGACCATGGTGCTCTAAACTTGAGAAGTTTTCCTAACAGAAACAGATCGAAACAAAAACACGACAAGAACACGATGCACGAACCTCGGGGGATCCGGGGGGTTATATATTACGAAGTTTCAGAGCATAAGGAAGGTGCTGACACGAAAGAGAGGCGGAGTCGGAGCTCTGGGGAGGCACACCCCCTCCAGGCGCGGGGCAGTTGGGGCCCGCGCCTGGGGTACCCACGGCCTCCGGTTCCTTCTCTGTTCCATCTCGTAACTTTCCTTATGTATTAAAAACACCAAAAATATAAAAATATTGGGGTTTCACGAACCTTCTGTTTTCACCACTTTTACCTATTCAAAGACGAACGTTGCAGACTCCTTTTCTCCTTCTCCTGGAAATTCCTTTCCTCACATGGCAAAACACAAAATTCAATGGCAAAATTAGTGTAAGCAAAAACAATTAACCTTTAGGTACGCACTTCAACTGAAATCCATCAAAACAAAAGCTTCTATAATAGGCAAATGGAAATGATAACATAAATCTGTCAAAACAGACCAGCAGGTAAAGATTGATTTTTTGGAAAACCTTCTGTTACTCAAATCAAAAAGTGTAGAACTAATTAAAGTTTGGTAACAACTTGGAGAACAAGCTCAGAAAAATACATCTCCATCCGACGTACTGAGCTTCCTCGCGAATTTTTACAATGCAGCACAAAAATCTATCCCAGGACAACCACTTTTCACAACTCCTCTACTTCTCAAAAGTAGTTGAACTTGACACAAAAACCAAAACAAAAAAGGATAAGGAGCGGTTATTACTGAGGTAATAACTTCCAAGACTAAACCAAACTCTTGGGTTATCTCCCAACACGTACTTTTCTTTAATGCCTTTAAGTTAGGCTTGAAACTTTCAAAAATGCTCACAAAGGAGATATATATATATATCTGGAATGAAAGAGAGCATCAAGAAGCAAATAACCAACACATTTGAGTCTAACCCACTTCCTATGTATGGGGGTATCATGAGAAAACAAATTGATGAAACAAAAATCCACCAGCATGGGAAGACAAAACAACTGCAACTTCAAATCTTTCAACATAAAACGGGGAAACTTAACATTATTGAGATGCATAAAACCATGTTTCCCTCTCTCATAATAACTTTCAGTAGCACTTTCAATAAAGTTGACAATATAACTGTCACTGGCAACAACTTTATCATCAGAATGAGCATACTTACAGTCACCAAAAAGAGGTCCAAGGTCATAAACTGGATCAATAGAAGCAAGTTGTTCCATCCTGAAATCTTTATCAGGCAAGCTGTTTTCACAAGGAGCTTTAGCAAATTTGGAAAATTGAAACTCATAAGAATCTCCATCAAACTTAGTTAAAACTTTCTCCTTCTTACAATCTATAATAGCTGCACAAGTGTTCAAGAAAGGTCTACCAAAAATGATAGGACAAGTTTTGCTAGCTACAGAATTAAGCACTAGAAAATCAGCAGGATACTTAATCTTACCACAGAGAACCTCCACATCTCTTACAATACCAATAGGGAAAATGGTTTCCTTATTTGCAAGGTGAATAACCACATCAATGTCCTCAAGCTCACAAGGACCAATCTCATACATAATTTGCATGTAAAGCTCATAAGGAATAGCACTAGAACTAGCACCAATATCACATAAACCATAGTAGCAATGATCACCAATTTTAACAGAAAGCACAGGAACACTAGCTTTTATAGTCTTACTAGGATGAGAGATAATATTAGAAGCACCTTTGTAGAAGACACTGTGCTCATCCTCTATATTTCTAGCGTCAAGATCTTTCACAATAGCTACCACAGGTTCAATATTCAATTGCTCAACAGGCTCCATGGTTTTATTTGCACTTTTCCTATTTGCACTAATCATCATAGAATACTCCTTTACCTTAGCTGGGAAAGGTATTTTATCAACATAAGGTTCATGCACAATATGATTAGTAGTACAAACTTCAGTGCTTCTAACAGGAACATTGAAAGTACCGACTTGATACGACTAGAGGGGGGGGGGTGAATAGGCGTCTACCAATTTTAATTTGTTTCACACTTTTAGGCTCAACGAGAAAGGAAGTTATCTAGAGATGCAACTAAGTGAGCAACCTAAATGCAAGAAAGCGAACACAAACCACAAAAACAGTAAATAGCGAGGAGTAAAGGAAGGGAACGAAGTAACCGGCGAGGGGACACGGAGATGTAATTCCCGTAGTTCACTCCCAAGGAGCTACGTCTACGTTGGAGAGGTGTCGGGGCCACACAAGGTCACCCGAGCGCCACAAAGGCCTTACCTTCTTCTCCGGTGAGCTCCCCCACAAAGGAGGCCTCACAATCCACTAACCGATGACCTTGAAGGCGCCAACCGAAACCTTTACACCAAGGTTGAGGGGGAGGCTCCACAACTCAATTGGAGGCCCTCAACGACACCTCGAAGCTTTACAACACATGCCTCAGCTCTGGGGATGCCATACACCGTCTAGGGTTCCAAGAAACCCAAGAGTAACAAGATCCACAAAGGATGGGTGGGGGAAATCAATTCTTCTTTGGTGGAAGTGTAGATCTAGGTCTCCTCCCTCACCTCTCAAAAGATCAGGTCATTTGAGTGGCTAGAGAGAGAGATCTAGTGAGGTGAAGCTCAAGCATTAATGGAGGAGAGAGAAAAATTCGAGAGAGAGTGGGAGGAAGAAGAGGGGTGCCTTAAATAGCCCCCCTCGCACTGAACCGTTACAGCCCCCGCGACCTCACCGGAAGTTCCGGTGAGAGGCCGAAAGTTCCGCCTGAGCCTGGCTCCAACGGTCATCAGACCGTTGACGCCCGCTCCAGAAGCGCAACCGGAAGTTCCGGTCAAAGCAGACCGGAAGTTCCGGTGAACTTTCGAGCAAGTTCCGATCAAGTTCCGGCAAATAGCACGCTTCAAAACAGAAACTTTCTGAGCCTTCACCGGAACTTGAGGCGGAACAGGGGCGGAACTTTTGGGTCGCGAAGCGAGTCTGACCGGAAGTTCCGGCCTTCAGGCAGAAGTTCCGCTCAACAACTTTTGCCAGGAAAAGTTCCGAGCAAGTTCCGGTCAAGTTCCGGCCAAGTTCCGGCAAATAGCACACTTCAACACAGAAGGTTACTGAACCGCCACCGGAACTTGGGCGGAACTAGCGTCGGAACAAACTGTAGAACAGCCCGCAGAAAAAGGTTTGAGCGAAACTTCCGGTCTATGACCGGAAGTTCCGGTGAGACACAAAAAGCCCCAACTGAACAGGAAAACGCTCTCTCTCTCTCACGGAATAATGGGATGGCTATGGCGGTGCATATAGGTTTGTGCAAAAACAAGTGATTTCCCACAGCCCTCCAACATGGACCCCCTCTTAATAGTACGGTGACCTAAAAACATCAACCAGAAAGAAACTAGGAGAAGACTAAAAAGGCCACCGTCTTTAGAAGATCACAAGAGAGCATCCATCACAATAGAATGAGACAACAACGACGTTTCCCCTGAAACTCAAGAGCACAGTTAAAAGCAAGGTTGGGATTGTCATTTATCACCAAAAACATCATGGGAAGATATAGTCCTTTCAATCTCCCCCTTTTTGGTGTTAGATGACAATCCCACAGATTTGCATAGAAACAAAGCAATCTTTGCAACGGACGGGGCAGGCTCCCCCTGTATGTGTGCAAGGTAGAGAGAAGACCCCTAAGGACTGAACTAGCACACATACACGGAGGCTCCCCCTAACAATTGTAAAGATAGCACAAGTACAAAGAGGGATAGAGATCATACCAGAACCAACTAAAAGTGGTGGAGGCAAACGGAGTAATAATAATAAAAAGAGCAATGAGGCTCCACCACCATAGCAACAGCCCAAGAGATGACAATAAGATACCACACTCACGGCAAAGTATAAGATACCACAAAGATATCACATAGAGATACCACATAGTCTCAAACATAACATACCACAAGGTCCACAAGCACACAAATAACAAATAAACTAGAGAGTTCGCGAGTAAGAAAAGATCAAAGGCAAGAACAGGCTCGCGACTCAACCCATGCAAATCCCGTAGTCAACCTAATAGACATCTTTCTCCCCCTTTGGCATCGAGACACCAAAAAGGAAGAAGAGATCAAACTACTCGTCCCAGCCATGAGAAGGGGAAGGAGGAGAAGACTCATGCGGACCAGTGACCTCCTCCTCAGACTCATCTTCAGACCAGTTGCAATTGGTGCGAACCCAATCCTCCTTGGGAGCAGTGACAGAGCTAGAGACCGGTGAGCAAGGAATATTGAGGGCTGTCATGATGGCCTTCTAGTGCTGAACGTTGTGACGCTGATCAACATAAGCCTGATACTCGCGGTCCTGCAGAAAGCAGAAAGTCTTCTTCACTTTCCCAAGCAGCTTCTTTGCCCAAGATGGATGCCTCTGAAGAGAAGGACCACCAGCACTAGAGCCACCCGGAGCAGAGGAGGGACCACTAGCAACACCTTGAGTCTTCTTGAGAGCAGCTTCCTTTTCTTCCTGAGTACGAGGCTTCTGGTGCTTACTCACACGGAGCCTTTTCTCTTCATGAATGGTGATGTTGTCTTGAGGGAAGTGAGTGCCAGTCTTCTCGAGCCACTTGTGATTGATGAGAGTTTGTATGTAGGGAGCATAGATGCAGGAGCGCTTTTCTATGAGAGACCCCCACATTTCTGAGTAGATGAAGTGCATAACATCCATTGACCTGTCAGTGTCTCGGCGAAGATGGGTCTGATGCATGAGATCAACCTGATATCCATGAAACTGATCAAAGTTGCCAGCCTTGGGAGAGATGGTGTTCAAGTACACCCTGCGCATAATGTCATAAGCTGGCAGCAGATGATTCACAAACCCAACACTTCCCCATCCTTCAATGTAGAGAGGCTCCAGAACCTCAGGATCAGCAGCAGTAGGACCATGAACACGCCAACCATTTGCCCCACGTCCAGGCTGAATGGGATAGCCCAGAAGCTCAGCAAACTCAGCCCAAGTAGCGGTAAGATACACATCCCTGGTCATCCACTTCATCTCACCTTCAGTAGAGGACTGCATGTGAAGAAACAGGGTGGAGTAGAACTGAGCAATAGCAGTTACATCAAAGTTCTGACGGTGCTCCATGAGGGGAATCGGTCCAAACTTCTTGCAGATATCAAGTGCCTCCCCAAAGTAGACTTGCTTCTCTTCCATGTGAGGCACATTGATGTACTTCTGAGGATCAACCACGAACTTCTTCTTTGATGCATAGATTTCTTCATAAATCTGTTCCTGACGCCAGGTGTGAAAATGCGGGTCCAAGCAAAGACGATCACGAGGCACGAGGTAGGGATCTGTGGCCCTGAATGCAGCGTAAGCCTTCTGAGTCCACTTGGAGATCTTGGCTTTGGTCATGTCTGGCCCTGCAGCAGTGGCCTTCTGAGAAAGAGCAGGCCTCTTCCCTGCAGCAGCAGCAACACGGCGAGCAGCAGCAGCCTTCTGGCGAGAAGTCTGAGCGGTGGGACGCACAACTTCAGCATCTTCCTCATCAATCTCAGGAGGAATGTCAGCGGATGGTCGGCGGGCATGCTTGCCTTGGCGAGTCTCTCCTTCCCCTGAGAAGAAAGAACAAGAATAGGGAGGGAAGTTGGGATAAGTGCACAAGTTCGGAAGAGGAAACAAAAAGAGTTAGATTGGAAAAATACAAACAGGACAAAAATTTGCAGTGTAGCCGGAACTTCTGCTGAAATGTCGGAACTTCCGGTCTAGACCGGAAGTTCCGGTCGTGGCTCACCGGAAGTTCCGGTGAGGCCATGAACTGACAGTTTCAACAGGAGTTCCCTAGATGTAGATCTAAAGACCACCAATGCACAAATTTTTCCAAGGATGTATTGGACCAATCTACTCTAGCATGATACCCTAGGCCTACCACGATCTTCCAACAAGTTCTAGCCAAAGAACTAGTCTAGACAAGGTGTGCCCTAACTCAAGCCATGGTGAGAGCAAGATCTCCATTAATGGAGGGAGTTAAGGGAAAATACCGGAGTCCATGGCGGGAGATCGAGGTGGGGAAGGATCCCACGGAGCAGATCTGGAGAGGAGCGGTTGGAGAAGAGGGGACCAGAGCGCCCTCTTGGAGACGTCCTGGCCGGCGGCGCTCCTGATAGAAGATGGGTCTTGGGGGAAAAAGGAAGAAGATCCCGTTTTCCCCCAGGGCCCACCTTATATAGGACAGGGAGCACCACCGGAAGTTCCGGTCAGGGACCGGAAGTTCCGGTGGACCGGAAGTTCCGGGTCAGACTGACCGGAAGTTCCGCTGACACCAGGAGGAACATCTCAGGATAGGATAACAAGGAAGAACTTGTGCAGGGAATAGAGAGGGCTTGAGGTAAGGAAAGGCTTAGGATAGATAGCTCAAACTGTGAAGAACCAAAAACACCAAAACAAGAGAAACACAAATAAAAACAAACCAAATAAAAACGAGTCGGTGGCCGAGGCCACCTTATATAAGAGTAAATGGCTTGACACCGCGAAGATATATCTTGGGTTCGTTACCAACACTCATCATGAAGCTCAAATGGTCTACTTTAGAGACGATAGAGTATGAAAACTTTAATGTGCGCATAATAGGGATAGTGGTTGTTCATAAGAGGAACTACACTCCCCCTAAATCCATGCCTACATCCAAACAAGATGCACATTGAGACACGGGTAGGTGTGCAAGAGCTCAAGCAACATTGCTCGAATCAATGATATTTAGCTCATGCCTTAACTCTCGGAACCTTGCTTCATCAAGAGGCTTCGTGAAAAGATCCGCTAGATTTGCCTTGGTGGGAACATACTCCAAAGAAATGTCTCCTCTAGCAACATGGTCCCGAATGAAATGATGACGAATCTCAATGTGCTTGGTCCGGTTGTGTTGCACAAGATTGTGAGCAATAACAATTGCACTCTCATTGTCGCAAAGAAGAGGCACCTTGTCAAAAGATAGTCCAAGATCCTTCAAGGTTTGCTTCATCCATAGCAATTGAGCACAGCAGCTTGCGGCAGAGATATACTCAGCTTCGGCAGTAGACATAGACACACAGTTTTGCTTCTTCGAGGACCAACAAACCAAAGATCTTCCGAGAAACTGACAAGCTCCGGAGGTTGACTTTCTTCCCACTTTGTCACCAGCCCAGTCCGAGTCCGTGTAACCAATGAGATTAAAGCTGGCTCCCTTGGGGTACCACAACCCAAAGTTTGGGGTATGAACTAAATATCGAAAGATCCTCTTGACAGCCACCATGTGACTTTCCTTTGGTGCGGCTTGAAATCTTGCACACATACCCACACTCAACATAATATCAGGCCGGGATGCACGAAGATAGAGCAAAGAACCAATCATCGAACGATAGAGTTTTTGATCCACCTCCTTACCCTTGGGATCGAGATCAAGATTAACCTTAGTTGGCATGGGAGTCTTGGCACCTTTGACTTGATCAAACTTGAACTTCTTGAGCATGTCTTGGATGTACTTGGCTTGGTTGATGAAAGTCCCTTTCCTCAATTGTTTGACTTCAAATCCAAGGAAAAACTTCAACTCCCCCATCATGGACATCTCGAAGCGGTCGGTCATGAGCTTGGCAAAATCCTCATTAAAGTTTTGTTAATAGACCCAAAGATAATGTCATCTACATAGATTTGGCATACGAACAAGTGGCCTCCAACTTTCTTAGTAAAAAGAGTGGGATCAATGAGGCCCACTTCGAAGCCACGGTCTAACAAGAGCTCCCTAAGGCAATCATACCACGCACGTGGGGCCTGCTTAAGGCCATAGAGTGCCTTATTGAGCTTGTAGACATGCTTCGGAAGAAGTGGATCCTCAAAGCCCGGAGGTTGCTTGACGTATACCAACTCTTTCAAAGGACCATTAAGAAAAGCACTCTTAACATCCATTTGATACAATTTAAAGTTATGATGGGTAGCAAAGGCAAGGAGCATACGAATGGATTCAAGGCGAGCAACGGGGGCGTAAGTCTCACCGTAGTCGATGCCCTCAACTTGTGAGTATCCTTGGGCAACTAACCTTGCCTTGTTGCGCACGACAATTCCATTCGCATCGCACTTGTTCTTGAAGACCCACTTGGTTCCAATGACGTTTTGACAATCTTTGGGCCGCTCAACCAATGTCCAAACATTGTTCCTCTTGAAGTTGTGAAGTTCCTCGTTCATAGCATCAAGCCAATCGTCATCTTCAAGAGCTTTGAAGACTTTTTGTGGTTCCACAAGAGAGATAAACGCATGGTGAGAGCAAAAGGAAGCTAGTTGCCTCCTAGTAGTGGAACCTTTATTGAAATCTCCATAGACATTATCAAGGATATGGCCATCTCGAACAAGCTTGGCGAGACGATAGGCTTGACGACGGGCGTGTGCTTCAATTCGAGATTCTTGAGCTACCACTTGGTCATTTCCACCAATTGAGCCACCCCTTGACTATAAGCACAAACACGAGGGTCATCTTCATCAATTTCCACTTTGGGAGAGTCATCACTTGGAGAGGATCCTTGAGGATCATTGACTTGATCTTGATCTCGACGAGCTTGACCTTGGGGAGAAACGTGACCTTGAGAAGGAGCCCAATCTTGGGGAGGTTGATGAGGTTGATGAAGAGCTTGTCCGTGAGAGGTGCCTTGAGGATGAGCCCCATCGAGGGGAGGTTGATGTTGTTGATGAAGAGCTTGTTCTTTAGAGCTTGGAGAGTCATGAGCATGGGAAGCTTCGGAAGAGCTTGAGGGAGCTTGTGCCAAGAAGGTAGGTCCTTGAGGTGCAAGATGATCTTGTGAGAGTGAGGGCTCCACTTGAGTAGAGCTTGGTCCTTCTCCTTCGTCCATAAGGGGATCCTCAATGGGGAGGTGGAAACCCACACCCATTCTTCCTATGGCCTTGGGAGGAATTTCATCACATGGATCACAAACACCATCTTGCCTAACAAGAGACTCATGATTTTCATCAAACTTCACGTTGCTCGTCTCTTCAACTCTTCCATTGGCTTTGTTGTAGACTCTATAAGCATGGGACTGATTTAAGTAACCAACAAAAATTCCTTCTTGAGCCTTGGATTCAAACTTTGACAACCGAACTCCTTTCTTGAGTATGTAGCACTTGCACCCAAACACCCGAAAGTAGCTAACATTAGGCTTTTTCCTGGTGAGAAGTTCATAGGGGGTCTTGTTCTTATTCTTGCGGAGATAAAGCCGGTTGGTTGCATGGCAAGCGGTGGAGATGGCCTCGGCCCAAAATTTTTATGGAGACTTGAACTCAGCTAGCATAGACCGAGCCGCATCCATCAAAGTGCGATTCTTCCTTTCAACAACTCCGTTTTGTTGAGGGGTGTAGGGAGTGGAGTATTGATGCTTGATTCCTTCATCACTAAGAAACTCATCCAAGGTATAGTTTTTGAACTCGGTGCCATTGTCACTTCGAATTGAGAGAATAGTTGCATTGTGCTTCTGTTGAACCTCATTAGCAAAGTCAATGACGGTTTGTTGAGTCTCACTCTTGTACTTGAAAAAGAACACCCAAGTGTATCTAGAGAAATCATCCACAATAACTAAGCAATACTTCTTGCCTCGAAGGCTATCATGAGAGGGAGGACCAAAGAGATCCATATGCAAGAGCTCCAAACATCTCTCGGTAGTGATTTGATTGAGCGCTTTGTGAGGAGTTTCATGCATATTCCCTTCAATACAAGCCCTGCAAACACGATCTTTGGCAAAAGAAACATCGTTAATACCAAGGATGTGGCCCTCGGAGTGAAGTCTTTGCAAAGTTCTCATGTTAACATGGGCTAGGCGGCGATGCCACAACCAGCCCTTGTCGGCTTTAGCATAGAGACATAGAGCATGAGGAGTAGTGGTCCCTGAAAAGTCCACCACGTACAAGTCATGTTCTACATATCCTACAAAAGCCACCTTGAGAGACTTGCTCCACATGAGGACCACGGAATGAGAATTAAAGAAAGAAGAAAGACCCATAAGAGCAAGAGCACGAACTGAGAGTAAGTTGTAACCAAGAGTTTTGACAAGCATGACGTCAACCAAGGATACATCCGGGGTTACCACCACTTTGCCAAAACCCAAAACCTGAGAGATTGTTTTGTCACCGTAGGAGACCATGGTGTTGGCAATATTGGGTCTCAACTCGGTCATGATAGACTTGCTTCCGGTCATATGACTTGTGGCACCATTTTGAACCGCCGGAAGCATAGTCCTACAAGAAAATCAAGCCTTGGTTTTAGGTACCCATTTTGCAATGGGTCCCCTTTTGTTAGTGACAAGAGCCTTTGGCACCCAAATGGCCCAATGATAATCATGCGTGTAAGATGTCCCCACATATCTAGCATATACATGACCATCATAAGATTTGCAAAGAATATAAGAGGGATTGTTCTTTCCGGCAAAGTTGTCACTTTGCAAGAGGGTTAGGACATTTGGTACTCCTTGGGCCATGCCATTGTTATTTTTCTTCTTGTTGTTCTTCTTCTTCTTAGTCTTAGCAAGTTGATCCTTCAAAACTTTGACCTCCTCTATGATATGCTCATGCTTGCAACAAGGGTTAGGAGAGCTAGACAAGTCTATAATTTGCACAGCGGAAGACTTAGAAAGATCACAAGTTAATTTAGTTTGAAGCTGTTCATGAGCCTCAAAAAGACTTGAGAATTTACTCTCCAAGGCTTTGTGTTCCTCTTTGAGTTTCTCAAGATCCTTTTGAGTCCTATCATGACCACCCACAAACTCAGCATTTTCTTTCTTGAGAACCTTAATCAAAGCAAGAGCATGGTCACGTTCTTTAATTGTAGAGGTCAAAGTGTTGTTATGATCATCTACAAGCTTAGACACATTTTCTTCAAGATTAATTCTCATATTTTGTTCATCCTCAAGACTTTGAGTGAGAGAGGCAATTTCATCGGCGGCATCTCTTTCATTTTTACTTAGCAAGTCAAGAAGTTCTTCCTTTTCATCTAAGGCATCCCTAGCATTTTCAAGTTGAGCAAGTAAGGACTCAAAGCAGTTTTTAGTTTCTTCATCTAAGGTAGCAACAAATTCACACATGTCAATCATCTCTTTCTTCACCTCTAGACCAACAAGATCAAGAGAGGAAGGCTCACTAGAGATGGGTTGAGGAGTGGGTTTCGGTGATACCTCGGTGGCCTTGGCCATGAAGCACTTTTGGTTGGAGGAGATGACATTTTCATTCGGCGAGTTGAATAGGGATAGACGTGGGGTTGAGGTAGTGGCAATAGCAGCAACCCCCACAATCTCTCCACCATGAACTTCATCATCATCATCTTCATCCGTGCCCGAAAGATATTCTTCATGGACCACAATTGCTCATTCCTTGTTCGTGGCGTTCTTGACGGTGTAGTTCTTGTTTATAGGATGAGGAGATCTTGACTTGACCTTGCGAATGAGACGACCACCATTGTCTTCACGGTTCTCAAAGGGACACTTGGCCACGAAGTGACTCTTGTCGTTGCAATTGTAGCAAGACCTTGCTTTGGGAGACTTGTTGGGTGAGTTGAATCTTGAGTTGTCCCTTGATCTTGACTTGAATCCGGACTTGTTCCAAAAGGCCCTTGAAGCGAGAGCAAGATGTTCGTTGAAGGCACATTTGAGGTCTTATTGAGACCACTCACTTGATGTATCATCATCATCGACTTCAATAGCCTTAGCCTTCAAAGCAAGGTTCACTTTTGTTGATCCAATGGCTCTAGCTCGAGCGGACTCCGCATTCTTCTTAGCAATAGTCATGGCAATTACTTCACTCAAGACTTCTTGAGAGGTCATTAAGTGAAAGTTGGTTCTTCCCTTGATAGAGTTGAGCTTTTGTTCTTCAAATGGGAGAAGAGCTTGGATGAACTTCCTCTTCATAAACTTGTCATCAACATAGTGAGCCCCAAGGTCCCTCATAGTAGAACAAAGGACCTTAAGGCGCCTATACATGTCTTCAGGGGTCTCATCATCTTGCATTGCGAAACCATCGCACTCGTTGTTGATCTCATCAAACTTGGAGCTTTGGATGCTAGCATTCCCAACAAAGAGCTCGGTGAGTTGATCCCAAGCTCCCTTGGCAGTGTCAAATTGGCGAATGTGAGCAAAATCCTTTGGAGTCAAGGCCTTTTGAATCATTCCCAAAGCTGTAGCATTGAGTTGCTTGTCCACCACTTCACCTCGTGTCAACTTCTTTGGGTCAAATGGAGAGAATCCATCCTCCACAATCCTCATTAACTCAATGGATGAGCTGGAAATATGTGAGCGCATTAGATATTGCCAATTGGCGAAATTAGACGTATCTAGAATAGGTGGTGCTCCTTGAGGGATAATGTGTGGAATGGGAATGGGTGGATCCGGAGTGTACTTCGGCGGTGGGGGTACCGCCGAGTAGTCCTTTCCTCCATTCTCCCCTTTTGAAGTTGGGTTCTCGGGCTCCTCGATGTTCTCACTTGGAACCTTGGTAGAGGTTTGAGCAACAAAACCAAGTCCCAAGTGAGTGGTGGCAGCCGCGGGAGTTACCCCGGGGGCGGACACCGTAACAGTGGGAGGAACCTCGTTGGATTGGGGTGTGTCAATAGCAACCATGGGGTTTGGCTTGAGAGACTACAAGAGAGTCATCATTTCCTCGAACTTGGACATCATGGATGACTCCAATTGCTTGAGGTCATCCATAGTGGCCAAGTTCGTGGCTTTTTCGGTTTCACTACCCCCTTCGTCGGCCATAGTCTCTTAGGCGGTAAAGCCCGAAGTAAGAGCCTTGGCTCTGATACCAATTGAAAGTACCGACTTGATACGACTAGACGGGGGGGGGGGTGAATAGGCATCTACCAATTTTAATTTGTTTCACACTTTTAGGCTCAACGAGAAAGGAAGTTATCTAGAGATGCAACTAAGTGAGCAACCTAAATGCAAGAAAGCGAACACAAACCACAAAAACAGTAAATAGCGAGGAGTAAAGGAAGGGAACGAAGTAACCGGCGAGGGGACACGGAGATGTAATTCCCGTAGTTCACAACCAAGGAGCTACGTCTACGTTGGAGAGGTGTCGGGGCCACACAAGGTCACCCGAGCGCCACAAAGGCCTCACCTTCTTCTCCGGTGAGCTCCCCCACAAAGGAGGCCTCACAATCCACTAACCGGTGACCTTGAAGGCGCCAACCGAAACCTTTACACCAAGGTAGAGGGGAAGGCTCCACAACTCAATTGGAGGCCCTCAACGACACCTCGAAGCTTTACAACACATGCCTCAGCTCTGGGGATGCCCTACATCGTATAGGGTTCCAAGAAACCCAAGAGTAACAATATCCACAAAGGATGGGTAGGGGAAATCAATTCTTCTTTGGTGGAAGTGTAGATCTAGGTCTCCTCCCTCACCTCTCAAAAGATCAGGTCATTTGAGTGGCTAGAGAGAGAGATCTAGTGAGGTGAAGCTCAAGCATTAATGGAGGAGAGAGAAAAATTCGAGAGAGAGTGGGAGGAAGAAGAGGGGTGCCTTAAATAGGCCCCCCTCGCACTGAACCGTTACAGCCCCCGCGACCTCACCGGAAGTTCCGGTGAGAGGCCGGAAGTTCCGCCTAAGCCTGGCTCCAACGGTCATCAGACCGTTGACGCCCGCTCCAGAAGCGCAACCGGAAGTTCCGGTCAAAGCAGACTGGAAGTTCCGGTGAACTTCCGAGCAAGTTCCGATCAAGTTCCGGCAAATAGCACGCTTCAAAACAGAAACTTTCTGAGCCTTCACCGGAACTTGGGGCAGAACAGGGGCGGAACTTTTGGGTCGCGAAGCGAGTCTGACCGGAAGTTCCGGCCTTCAGGCGGAAGTTCCGCTCAACAACTTTTGCCAGGAAAAGTTCCGAGCAAGTTTCGGTCAAGTTCCGGCCAAGTTCCGGCAAATAGCACACTTCAACACAGAAGGTTACTGAACCGCCACCGGAACTTGGGCGGAACTAGCGTCGGAACAAACTGTAGAACAGCCCGCAGAAAAAGGTTTGAGCGGAACTTCCGGTCTATGACCGGAAGTTCCGGTGAGACACAAAAAGCCCCAACTGAACAGGAAAACGCTCTCTCTCACGGAATAATGGGATGGCTGTGGCAGTGCATATAGGTTTGTGCAAAAACAAGTGATTTCCCACAGCCCTCCAACATGGACCCCCTCTTAATAGTACGGTGACCTAAAAACATCAACCAGAAAGAAACTAGGAGAAGACTAAAAAGGCCACCGTCTTTAGAAGATCACAAGAGAGCATCCATCACAATAGAATGAGACAACAACGACGTTTCCCCTGAAACTCAAGAGCACAGTTAAAAGCAAGGTTGGGATTGTCATTTATCACCAAAAACATCATGGGAAGATATAGTCCTTTCAAACATGACTAACAACATCTTTATAAGGTGCATGGTACTTATTCCACTTCTTCTTGGGAATTTCTATGTAAGAGGCAAAGGCCTTAAAACAGTTGGCAATACTTTGGGAATCCATACCAAACTCATTACTAATATCATGGAAGTCATCAGTTCCCATAAAATATTTAATGCATTCATAATCATAGTTTATACTTGACTTTCTTCCTTTGTCATTCTCCCAGGCTTCAGTGTTCTCTTGAATACGGTCTAGTAGATCCCATTTAGCTTCTTCCTTCATACGTGTGAATGATCCAGCACAAGAAGCATCTAGTAAATCTTTATCATGGAGAGAAAACCTAGCATAAAAGTTATTGATAATAATATTGTTAGGGAGTTCATGAATAGGACATTTAAGCTTAGTAACTTCAATCTCCCCCAAGCTTGAGCTGTACTCTCTCCATCACGAGGCCAAAAGTTATATATCAAATTTATATCCTTATCAATCTCACTGGGAGGATAGAATTTAGAATAAAAGAGAGATGCCATTTCCTCCCATTCCATGGATTGTCCATTCTTCAGCAGCTTATACCATTCTTCAGCTCTCCCTTTCAAGGATATAGAGAGTAACTTCTTCTTCACCTGTTCAGTTGTGATACCTGCACACTTAAACAAACCACATAATTCATGGATAAAAAGCAAGTGATCACCGGGTGGACAGTTCCATCCCCAAAATAATAATTATCCATAACACGATCAACAATACTTGTAGGTATCTTAAAAGGATCTATCTTAATAGGTGGTGGTTCATCTACTACCCTAGCAGTGGTAGTAGTTTTCCCAAACAGAAAACCAAGTGGCTTATCCATTTTGGAAACAAAGTAACAAGTAGTAACAAAAAGCAATACTCACAGTAGAAGTTTCCTTTACTAGTTCCACTCTTAAATAGTGCTTCACTCCCCAGCAACGACGCCAGATAATAGTCTTGATGACCCACAAGTATAGAGGGTGTATCGCAGTACTTTTGATAAATAGGAGTGTCGATCTCAACGAGAAGCAGAAGGTGTTGACTAGTGGTATGGAGCAGGAAATCTCTATAAATACTTAGCAAACGGATTTTTAGGTGTTTTTTGATAAGGCAACAAAACAAAGAGCAAGTAATAAAGAAAAAACGCAGCAAGTGGCCCAATCCTTTCTAGCAAAGTACAAGCCGGTGGAAATACTTATAAAGACCAAACGTTCTCGAGGACACATGGGAATTCTGTCAAGTGTTTTCGCTTCAAATAGCTGAGTACTCTTCTTTGGTGTTGTAAGTGTTGTGTGGGTGAACCTGTGATAATGTACCGACCTTACTTGGACTAATACATACTTGTGATTAAACCCCCTGCAAGCATCCGCAACTACAGGAAAGTAATTAAGATATAAACCTAATCACAGCCTTAAACTCTGAGATCCTACGGTCCCTTATGCAATGGTGTCCTAACGGGGGTTTGGGTTTTCGTCACTCCGGCAACCCCACAATTAGTAGCCAAATACACAATGCATTCCCCTAGGTAGGCCCATAAATGATGAAGTATCATGTAGTCGACGTTCACATGACACCTCTATAAGAATAGCACCACAACTTAAATACTAAACCATTGAATAATAACTCAACACAGATCCACTAATAACAACAAGACTTCTCCCATGTCCTCAAGAACTAGACGAACTACTCACAAGACATCATATGGATCAAGATCAAAGACGATATGGTGATGAATAATAATCTACACATAAACAATAATCCAATGGTTCCTCTCACAAGCATCATCTACAATAGTAATTAACACCGGGAAAGTTTCCGCTAAGAACTAAAGCAAAATCCAACACAATTGTTATAGCAGGACGGAGTGGTGATGATGGTGCTGGTGGAGATGATGGTGTGGATGATGATGATCCCGATGAAGCCTTGGTTGATGACGGTGTTGATGGTGACGATCTCCCCTCTCCGGGAAGGAATTTCCCAGGCAGAAAGCTGTCTGCCGGAGAGATCTTTCTCTCTCGGTGTTTTCCGCCCCGCAGAGGCGGAGGAAATCTATCTATGGTCGCTCCCCTGGTATTAGGGTTCCGTGAGGAAGATATAAGAAGACCCCAATGCAGAACCCTAGGCATCCGATCAAAACTCCACGAAACCTTCTGTAGCCGCCGCCACCATCGTCCCTAGATCGTGGGGATCTGAAGTTCTTACCGGCACCCTGCCAGAGGGGAGATCATCCCGGAGGACTTCTTCTTCATCATGCCAGCCTCCGGTATGAAGCGTGAGTGTTTCACCTTGTACTATGGGTCCATGTAGTAGCTAGATGGTTGTATCTCCTCCTTGTGATTTCATGTATAGATCTTATGAGATCCGTTCATGATCAAGATCTAATCTATTTGTAATCATGCATGTTGTGTTTGCGGGGATCCGATGGATATTGAGATTACTATGGCAGATTGATTAATGGTTTTGTCTATTTGATTCTATCATGTTTGTGTTGTTTGTGATCTTGCATGCTCTCTGTTGTTAGTATCTATCTTGGCCAAGTAGTTGCTAGTGACTCCAAGAGGGGGTATTTATGCTCGAAAGTGGGTTCATGCCTCTTCGGTTGTAGATGTGTTGTTGATACTAGGGAGAAAACAACGGTCTATTGTTCATAGAACAAGTGGGTTGTTTACCTTACACACTTTGCTTAAAGCAGTTGTCTGTTGCTTGCAACTTAATACTGGAGGGGGTTCGGCTGATAACCTGAAGGTGGACTTCTAGTCATAGATGCAGTTGTATGGCGGTCTATGTATATTGTTGTATTGCCCAATCAAATCTCATAGGATCTTTTTGTCTGGTATTGCATTGTTATGCCTTGCTCAGTTCCTGTCAATTCCCCTGTTGTAATTTGTTTACCCTTCATGCCATGTTGTTTATCTAAGGAGAGCACCTCTAGTGAATTATGGACCCCGGTCCAATCTTTACCATTGATATATCTTCCACTGTTACCTGTTTACTTGCTGCAAACCATCATCACCTTCCACACCATACATTTAATCCTTTGTTATAGCACACCGGTGAGCTTGACAACCTCTTTGATTTGTTGGGGCAAAGTCTTGAGTTTGTGTTGGGCAGGTTTCCACGTTGCTTGCAACACCTGTGTGACGTTTCCTTCCTCCTACTGCGTCGATAACCTCGATTTCTTACTAAGGGAAAACTTGCTGCCGTGCTGCATCAAACCTTGCTCTTGGGGTTTCCCGATGAAGCACTGCACGTTGACGCAGTGCCATCAAGTAACCTAATTCCTTCGACCATGAGATCATGCTAATCACCATCACCGGATGGATATTTTGATGACATCAAACACCACACCATAAGTGGGTGGCTATAAAGGTGGCACTGAGTGTTCGGAAAGTATGTGTTGAGGAACATGGATCAAGAGTGGGATTTGTCCATCCATATGACTGATAGATATACTCTGGGCCCTCTCGGTGGAATGCCATCCAATTAGCTTGCAATCATGTGACTGGCTCACAAGGGATCAGATATCACGGGAACGAGAAAAGAATACTTATCGGTAACAAGGTTGAACTAGGTATATGATGGTGCTTGACGTGGAGCACTTCGTTGGAAACCCCAAGAGAAAGGTGTGATGAGCACAGCAGCAAGTCTTCCCTCAGTAGAGACCGAGGTTATCGAACCAGAAGGAGGAAAGAAATGTCACACATGTGTTGCAAGCAACGCGGAGACCTGCACAACACAAACTCAAGACTTTGCCCCAACGAATCAGTGAGGTCATCAAGCTCACTGGTTTGCTGTAACAAAGGGTTAAACGTATGGTGTGGAAGGTAATGGTGGTTTGCAACAAGTAAACAAGTAACAATGGAAGATGTATCAATGGTAAAGATTGGACCCGGGTCCATAGTTCACTAGAGGTGCTCTTCTTAGATAAACAACATGGCATGAAGGGTAAACAAATTACAGCAGGGCAATTGACAGGAATTGAGCAAGGCATAACAATGCAATTACTAGTCAGAAAGATCCTATGAGATTCGATTGGGCAATACAACAAGATACATAGACCGCCATCCAACTGCATCTATGACTAGAAGTCCACCTTCAGGTTATCATCCGAACCCCCTCCAGTATTAAGTTGCAAGCAACAGACAACTGCTTTAAGCAAAGTGTGTAAGGTAAACAGTCCACATGTTCCATGAACAAGAGACCGTTGTTTTCTCCCTAGTAGCAATAGCACATCTACAACCGAAGAGATTATTGTCACTTCCCCTGGAAACTAGAGGCATGAACGCACTATCAAGCATAAATACCAACGGAGAGCATGCAAGATCACAAACAACACAGACATGATATGATCATAAAGACAAAACCATTAATCAAACCAACATAATAATCTCAATATCCATCGGATCCCCACAAACACAACATGCATGATTACAAATAGATTAGATCTTGATCATGAACGGATCTCACAAGATCTATACATGAAAGCACAATGAGGAGATACAACCATCTAGCTACTACAAGGACCCATAGTCCAAGGTGGAACTACTCACGCATCATACCGGAGAGAAGGCCTCCAGGATGATCTCCCCTCCGGCAGGGTGCCGGGAAGAACTTCAGATCCCTCCCGATCTAGGGACAACGGTGGCGGCGTCTACAGAAGGTTTTGTGGAGATTTGATCGGGTACTTAGGGTTTTTGCATCGGGAGATTATTATAGGCGAAGGGGTAGGCCGAGGTGGTGGCTAGGGGCCCCACACCCTACCTAGGCACGGGGCAGGGCCCACCCGCGCCTAGGGGGGTCTGGGTGCCCTGGCAAGCCTCTCCGACTCCCCTCTGGACTTCTTGTTCCCCACGGAAAGTTATTGACTTTGACGTTTGTCCCGTCCGATTCCAAGAATATTTCTTTACTAACTTTTCTGAAACCAAAAACAGCAGAAAACAGGCAACTGGCACTATGGCAACTTGTTAATAGGTTAGTACCAGAAAACATGTAAAAATCACCTCAAAGTGTAGACAAAGCAAAGAAAAGTAGATACTAAAAAAGCATGGAGAATCAAAAATTATAGATACGTTTCCGACGTATCAAGCATCCCCAAGCTTAACTCCTGCTCGTCCTCGAGTAGGTAAGTGATAAAAAGAATAATTTTTGAGGTGACATGCACCTTCACAATGAAGATCTAACCATTTTCAAGCATTGAAAGTTGGGATCAAAGAACTCTAAACATGTGCATGAAAGATGGAGTTCTAAAAATAGGACATAGTAACTATGCATGCAACATGACAAGCTACAAACAAAGATCATGAATAACATGCATTGAAAAACGTTTGTTTGTTTCACATACACAAAACATAGCATAATGACAATCAGCTTGTACCTCATAGAGTAGCAAATACATGCATAGGACACCTTCAAAGTTCACAAGGGTGACTAGAAACAAATAGCACAAGAACAAGTAATATCACAATATGCATCAATTAATAAGCTTTAGAACACTGCACACAGAATGACAACTATGCTCTCTTAATGGTGCCTAAAGGTAGAAGGTGGAGACTCAATAGTGGTGGAAGAAAGAACTTTTATAAAGGAAGCAGGGATTTCAAGTTTCAAAAAGATCTTCCAAAAATTATGGTACTTGTTAGCTTTCAGCCCTCATTGCCCCTATCATAAGCATCTTGAAGTGATTAAGGTTAAAGTGAACAAAGATGGAGTATATGCTTGACGAAGTATAAGTTGGCAATCTCAAGTCCCTTGAATTTGAGGGCCACACCTCATGCTACTCAACTTTAGTCACCTGTAAGTTCTTGTCATTGTAAGTATTTGCATATCATTGAGAACTGCCAACAGGGTACCCCTTGCACATGGTACAGGAGATTTCCCATAACCAAAATGACAAGGCAAACAGACAATGAGCATCTCATTAATCTTCTTATTTACCATGAGAATATGGTGTTTTTTTCTCTCTTTCCTCTTTTCTCAATGTGTCTCTTTTTTATAAGAAGAATGCTTCATAGATGTCACCATGGTGATGCTGCAAGTTTCCACCATGATTAGGTATGGCTTAGGCTAGCGGCCCAGTCGTTTCTCTAACACAGGATACAAATCCATGGACTTACAAGTTCCCTCTTTATTTCACACCCGTGACATCCATAGACAAAAGAGCATGATATCAACTTAGTACAAAGTACAAGTGCAATGTTGAAAACGTTCCCCGTGACAGCACAGTTCTGCTAATTCCAACGTAGAAGTGCAAGCATATACAACATAGAAGACACAATGGTTCAAGTTTATTAGGGGCAAAGAATATTAAGTGTGCCATCAAGTTTTTGAGGGCTTTAATCACTAAGTTTTCACATAACAAAATAGTTTTTAATTGGAAGATAGGTGAAAACAAGAATATACTTGGAATGGTGTAACACACCATGCATAGGAGTTTATGGTGGACACTTTGGAAAAAATTGGTTTCTTGGGAGTTGGAAGCATGAGTAGATCTTATTCATACAAGTGGAGTCTAGCAAAAGACTGGGAGCAACCAAATAAGAGAGCAATAATGGCCATAATCATGCAGTGCAACAAAGCATTACTAATCAAAGCAAAGAGTGGTACTACAAGTCAAGTACTAAATGATCATAGAGGCTATGGTGACTTGTCATAGTCATAACATGGTGTGAGAATGTGCCAAGTCAACCCAAGCAAAGCATCAAAGGAGAATACCACAATACTATGCTTTTGCATGCTAAAACAACGCATAATTTCTTCAAGGCACACTAAGCAATCCCAATTGTTTGGAACAAGATATGCTACATCAATAATCACTAAGCATAAGGTCAAAACAACAGCTAGCATGTCATGATAAAGTCTAAGACATAGTCAATGCAAGCTCCTCTTGCATTTACAAGCACGAACTTACTACTCCTTTCCAACACCAAGTGAAGATTTGTGTAGTTTGCTGATCATGTCAAGGCCCCATTGGGCGAAGGGCCAGGCCAAGGGTATGAGCCTGAGCTCTGATCCTGGTGCGTGTTGTTTTTCTGCAAACCTCTGGCACCCGTTGCACCTTCGGACGATGTCCTTGGCATCGTTAATGGCCGTTGGCCAGTAGAACCCAGCTCGTAGAGCTTTGGCGACGAGGGCGCGGCTGCCCGTGTGATGGCCACAGATGCCCTCGTGGATGTCTTGGAGGATGGTTTTACGCACCTTTGAAGTACACCCGAAATGATGCGCTTGTACAGCTCGCCATTGATGATGGTGAAGGCCTTGGACCGACGAGATATGCGTCGGGCATCTGTGGGGTCATCAGGCAGCTCCCTATTTATCAGGTACCGCAGGTACGACTGCGCCCATGTTTCTTCGATTGCCATGACCTGCATCAGTTTGACCACTGCGAACTCTGTGTCGAGTTTTTCGGGTCCTTCCTGTCCTTCGGGTAGCGCAGCCCCCGAGTGCTCTTCCTCTTCGGGTGATCCCTTGGGGAATTTCCTTTTGATGGATGGCACGCAGATTTGTTCGAGGAACACACCTGGTGGTACCCGCGCGCAGGTGGAGCCGATATTGGCCAGTCTATCGGCTTCTTCGTTGCTTTGTCTTCCGACATGCCGAAGCTCGCAACCGTCGAAGTATCCTTCGAGTTTGTTGTAGAGCGCGTGGTACGCGATCATGTTTGCGGCGTGTGCGTCGCACTCGTTCATCGTTTGCTGGACGACGAGGTTCGAGTCACCGTAGATGACTAGGCGCATTGCGCTGCAGATCTTGGCCATCCTCATGTCATGGATGAGGGCCTTGTATTCGGCTTTGTTGTTGGAAGCTCGAAATTTCATCTGGAGGACGTACTTCATCTTGTCGCCCTGCGGGGATGTCAGTATGACCCCGGCTCCTGCTCCAGCCTCACGCTTGGAGCCATCGAAGTGCATCGTCCATGACTGTGTCATATCCGAGGTGTACGGCAGCTGCAGCTCCATCCAGTGGACGAGGAAGTTCGGTAGGACCTAAGACTTGATCGCATGGCGCTTCTCGTAGACTATGTCTAGAGGGGACAACTCGATGCCCCACAGAGCCACGCGTCCTGTGTCTTCCGGGTTGCTCAGGATGCTGTTCAGAGGTGCCTCGTTGACGACCATCACCTGATGCTCCTGGAAGTAGTGGCTCAGCCGACGAGCCATCATGAACACGTCGTAGGTGAGTTTCTTGTAGTGAGGGTACCTCTGCTTTGTTGGCGTCAATACCTCGCTGAGGTAGTAGATTAGGCGTTGGACCCCATGGGTCTTGCCATCTTTGGGTCGCTCGACCACGAGCACGGTGCTTACCACCTGATGCGTGGCTGCTATGTATAACAGGAGAGGCTCGCGTTCCTTTGGTGTGACCAGGACAGGCGAGGTGGAGAGCAGACGCTTCAGATCTTCGAATGCGTCGTTCGCTTCAGGTATCCACTCGAATTTGTCTGCTTTGCGTAGCAGCTAATAGAAAGGCATGGCCTTCTTGCCCATGCGGCTGATGAATCTTCTCAGCGCCGCGATGCGCCCAGCGAGTTGCTGGATACCTTTGAGGTTCTTCGGTTTCTCCATGGACAATATGGCCCAGATTTTCTTTGGGTTCACCTCAATTCCTCGCTGGGAGAAGAAGTAGCCAAGCAGTTGGCCAGATGGGACGCCGAAGGCGCACTTTTCTGGGTTCAGCTTGATCTTGTAGCGATCAAGGTTGTCGAACGTCTTGCGGAGATTGTCGATCAGTGTCCTTGCCTCCCTTGTCTTGATTACTATGTCGTTGACATAGACTTGTATATTGCGGCCGATCTGGCTCTTCAGGCATGCCTGCATGCACCGCTGGTACGTGGCACCTGCGTTCTTCAGCCCGAAGGGCATTGTGTTGTAGCAGAACACTCCGAACGGCGTGATGAACGTTGTTTTCTCCTGATCTTCGACCTTCAGTCGAATCTGATTATAGCCTGAGTAGGCGTCGAGGAAGGAGAGTTTCTCGCATCCTGCAGTCGAATCGATAATCTGATCGACCCGAGGGAGAGGGAAGTGATCCTTCGGGCAGTGCTTGTTCAACGATGTGAAGTCCACGCACATCCGCATGATGTCCATGTCCTTTTTAGGGACCATCACGGTGTTGGCCAGCCACTCGCTTTCCTTGACCTCCCTAATGAAATCGGCGTCGAACATTCTGTTGACTTCGACTCCGATGGCTTCGGCCCATGGCTCGGACAGTCGTCGGATGGACTGTTTGACGGGCTTGGCATCTGGGAACACATTGAGTGCGTGCTCGGCGAATTCCCTAGGAACTCCAGGCATGTCCGCAGGACACCAGACGAAGATTTCCCAGCGCTCACAGAGGAATTCGACGAGCGCGCTTTCCTATGCGGGGCTGAGGTCGTTGGCGATCAGCGCCTTCTTGGAGGCGTCCATCGGGTGGACCTACACCTTCTTCGTGTTGAATGTTGAGTCGAACGACATGTAAGGTGTGTTTTGCTTTGAGACTGGGGGTGCCCCATTGTGTGTCACCTCTCGGAGCCTTGTGAGCTCCTCCTGCATGCTGAATGACTGGGAGATTCTGTTGAAGTCCCTGTCGCAGTGGTCCGATCGAGTGAAGCTCCCCTGGACTGTGATGACGCCCCTAGGTCCTGGCATCTTGAGTATCAGGTACTCATAGTGCGGTACTACCAGGAACCTTGCGAATGCCACGTGCCCGAGGATGGTGTGGTATTGTGATGGCCAATCCACCACCTCGAACTCGATTCGCTTACACCGAAAGTTGTTGGGTTTGCCGAAGATGATGTCGAATCATATCTTTCCCAGGGGAAATATGCCCTTCCCTGGGACGATGCCGTGGAACATTGTGTCGGATTGTTACAGGCTGCACAGCAGAATCCGCATTGCTGCTAGGGTGCTAGCGAACATCAGGTTGATGCCGCTGCCTCCGTCCATGAAGACGCGGCTCATCTCGAATCCTCCGATCTGCGCCTCGAGCACCAGGGCAGCATGATCTCAGCGAGGGATCTGGCGGGGGTGATCCGAATGGCTGAACGTGATGTAGTACTCCGAACCGCTGAGGTACTCAGGGATGGCGGGTGGAGCGGTCACAACCAAACTGACCTGGTAGGTGATCTTATTTTGCACCCTGTTTGTTGGGCGCCCCTTATGGATCATCAGGACCCCTTTCGGCGACGGGTACCCTCTGTTGTCGTTGTTCTGCGTGGGTGCGACCGGGTGATTCGAAGGTCTCGCGGCTGGTGGTGGAGGAGCTCCGTGGGCGATGTCACCTGGCGCAGGTGCGTGTCCGAACCCAGGGTTCAGAGCTTGCTGTCTCATGTGGGACAGACTCTAGCTGAGTTTCTGGAACTTGCGGCAATCCTTGAGCATATGGCTGGCCTTCTTTTTGCCATCCTACTTGTCGATGTATAAGTGGATGGTGCATGGGCCCGACAACTTGTCGTATGCCGAGGGCTCGTCGTCGTGGCCGCGGTGTTGCCACGTTTGCGTTGGACGTCCTTCGTCGCGGAAGTTGTTTCCATGGTATCAGCCGTTGCTGCGGTTGCTTTCGTTGCGGCGGTCGGCATAGCCAGCCGCGACCATGTCGGGTCCGTCGCGATCTTCGTAGACGCGTGATCTTTGTTTGCTATGACGCTCACGTTGGCGGCCGTAGTCATCCTCCTCATTCGAGTGTGCTCGGTGGGCGGGGTCCTCGCCATTTGCCCACCTGTTGGCGATGTCCATGAGGTGGTCAAGTGTCTTGGGCTTGACGCGCCCAAGTTCCTCCTTGAAGTCCTGACGTTTGACGCCATCCTTGAAGGCGCCAATTGTTCTCTCCTCGGAGATGTGTGTCGCGGAGTTCTTGATGTTGGACCAGCGTAATATGTACGAGCGAATGGATTCGCCCGTTCGTTAAGTGCAGACCCGTAGTTCCTCGATCGAGGCTGGCCTCTTGCTGGTACCTTTAAAGTTTCGGATGAAGCTATAGGCCAGCTCTTCCCAGCTTCAGATGGATCCCGAGGACAGGCTTCTGAGCCAAATTCGGGCTGCGTCTGTCAGCTGCAGCTGAAGGCATTGTAGAGCGGTGTTTTTGTTTCCACCGTGCAGCTTGACGGACGACAGGTGGTCGCTGAGCCACGCCTTAGGGTCCTGCGTGCCGTCGAACTTCGGAGTGTCCGAAGGAAGCTTGAAGTTTCTCGGCATCCGTGTTCGCCGAACAGATCTGCTGAAGCATCGGGTTCCGCAGAGTTCTCCTTCATCATCATCCTCTTCGGATTCGGATGAAGCGCGTGCCTTGTCGACTTGCGCTGAGTGAGTTTGCTTCGAGCGTCGTAGTCGCGGCTGCAACGTCGTGAGCTCTTGTGTCGTCGAGGTAGGTCGTGCTTGTCCTCTTCGGATGAGGGTGTGTGGCTGTGGTTGAATTTGACCGCAGCCTTCTTTTTTGGCTCCGCAGGAGCTTCCTCGTGGCGCGCGGCTCCAACGAGCCCGAGCCCGGCTAGTGCGTACTTGTGCATGGCTCTCTTCGGGTCCCCCACCGGAGGTGGATGGGACGCGAGATATGTGGTGGCTGCCATGATCGCAACTTGTGGCGTCTTCGGGATGACGTTGCCATTGGCGTCCATCTCCATGAAGGACGCGTTGAGGGTTCGGGTCACCTCACGACGTGCAGCGGGATCCATGTTGTCCGTGCGAGAGCGATGCTTGTTGACTTGATTGCCGTGCGAGCTGGAGCCACCGATGGCGGAGAGCGCAGCTCGCCACGCGCTGGAATCTGAGGCCGCTTGCTTGCGTTTGTCGAGTACCTCTTGCATCTTCACCTGCTTTTTGTGCTCTTCGATGAGGAGCAGGTGGTATGCCATCAGTAGGTCCCGTGAGGCACCCATAGGCAGGATCTTGTTTCCCACCACGGCTTCGCGTGCCTGATTCCATCATTCCTTGCTGAGGTGGATTACTCAATTGGCGTCAGGGTCATCCTTGTTGGGCGGGGGGGGGGGGGGGGGGTTACCTCCTGTTTTCGCCGTTTCTACCCTGTGGGTTGGGCGACGGTACGTGGGCATCTGAACATGGTGGTTGCTGATCCACGTCGCTTTGGATGACCATGGCGCATTGGTAGCGACCATAGGTCGGATCGCTGCTGCCGCAGCTTTCGGATCCGGAACCGTAGGTCCCTTCATCCGATGGGGGATCACACAGATCTTAGTTGCAGCCGCTGTTGTCGTATGAATCATCTGTTGATGTTGTCGTGCGTAGCAAGTTGGGATGCGGGGCCCACGAGGCGGGCCTGATCGATGGCAGAGGCACACGCTCTGGGAGGCAGAGAGTGCCAGTCTGTCCCACCTGGAAGCATAAGCTTCCAAACAGGATCTCGAGCCCGTCGCCTACGGGCTCGAAGTCCTTCAGGGTGGCTGGCGAGTGGGCGGTGAAATCGAAAGCGCCGAAGAGGATGGCTCTCCGTCGCCGAGGAGTTGTAGATCTCTTTGGTCGGGACCATCACGATCACACAATCAGCACCCCCAGTTCCCACAGACGGCGCCAATTGACGAGGTTTAATCTCGTCAATGCCCATTGTTATGAGCTTGGGTTTTGGAGAAGATGGGGGTGCTGGAGATCGCGGAACGGTAACAGACAAGCAACCAGGGGACACGAGATTTACCCAGGTTCAGGACCCCGGAGGGAAAACCCTACTCTTGCTTGTCTGCTCTTGATTACGGCGGAACCGAAAGTTACAGGGGTGCACAGATGCAATCTGGCATGGAGGTGTGTATGCGGTGGTGAGAGAGAGACTCCTCGTCGTGCCCTCCTAGCCTTTACATAGAGGTAGGCAGGTCACGGGCAAAGATCGAGTCGTTTATAGGTTTAGGGTTTGCCCCTTTGAATATTCTATCTGTTCTAGTCTTGCACTCCAAGGATCCGAAGACGTCATGGGCTTGGGCCACCCGAAAATCTTCATGGGTATATTCTCGTGGGCCTTCCTTGGGCTAGACCAGGTATGTTAAAGTCGTGTACCCGTAGGGTATAACCATGTCACCAAGCAACTTATTTGCAAAAAACAAAGCGAGAACGAGGGTCCAAACTACTTTATTCAAGCAAACTAAACAACCTAAGCAAAGCAAACAAAAACTAAGATGCTCCAAGAACAACACAACTTTGCATGAAACAATAAAAACGAAGTGTCTAAACAGACCTGAGCTTTTTATTGATGAAGAAGGGGATGCCTTGGGCATCCCCAAGCTTTGACACTTGTACCTCTTGGATATTTCTTGGGGTGACACCATGGTGGCATCCCCAAGCTTGAGATTTTGTCCATTCTTCATCTCATTGAATCATTCTCTCTCTACACCTGAAATTTTTTCCTTCATACAAAACTTCACACAATCTTCATTAGCAACATTAGCTTATTCAAAAGATATTAGACCTCTGGCAAAGCTTTGGAACAGCAAAGATTTTCACTAAAAACACAAGCTACTATAGTAACTCCTTCAAAAAGCTCAATACACCTAAAGAGAACTCAAAAAGGAATCAATAAGAAGCAAATGCAAATAATGACAGAAATCTGTCAAAACAGACCAGCAGGTGACCAAACATATTTACCCAGGTTCAGGACCCCATTGGCGGTTCTCTATGATATGCAAATACTTACAATGACAAGAACTTACAGGTGACCAAAGTTGAGTAGCATAAGATGTGGCCCTCGTATTCAAGGGACTTGAGATTACCAACTTATACTTTGTCAAGCATATACTCCATCTTTGTTCACTTTAACCTTAATCACTTCAAGATGCTTATGATAGGGGCAATGAGGGCTGAAAGCTAACAAGTACCATAATTCTTGGAAGCTCTTTTTGAAACTTGAAATCCCCACTTCCTTTATAAAAGGTCTTTCTTCCACCACTATTGAGTCTCCACTTTCTACCTTTAAGCACCATTAAGAGAGCATAGTTGTCATTCAGTGTGCAGTGTTCCAAAGCTTATTGATTGATGCATATTGTGATATTACTTGTTCTTGTGCTATTTGTTTCTAGTCACCCTTGTGAACTTTGAAGGTGTCCTATGCATCTATTTGATACTCTATGAGGGTCAAGCTGATTGGCACTATGCCATGTTTTATGTATGTGAAACAAATAAATGTTTTTCAATGCATGTTATTCATGATCTTTGTTTGTAGCTTGTCATGTTGCATGCGTAGTTACTATGTCCTATTGTTAGAAATCCATCTTTAGTGCACATGTTTAGAGTTCTTTGATCCCAGCTTTCAATGCTTGCAAATGGTTAGATCTTCATTGTGAAGGTGCATGTCACCTCAAAAATTATTCTTTTTATCACTTACCTACTCGAGGACGATCAGGAGTTAAGCTTGGGGATGCTTGATACGTTGGAAACGTATCTATAATTTTTGATGCTCCATGCTTGTTTAGTATCTACTTTGCTTTGCTTTGTCTAAACTTTGAGGTGCTTTTTACATGTTTTATAGTACTAACCTATTAACAAGATGCCACGGTGCCAGTTGCCTGTTTTCTGTTGTTTTTGGTTCCAGAAAAGTTAGTAAAGAAACATTCTCGGAATTGGACGGGACGAACGTCAAAGTCAATTACTTTCCGTGGGGAACAAGAAGTCTAGAGGGGAGCCGGAGAGGAGGGCTAGGGCACCCAGACCTCCCTAGGCGCGGGTGGGCCCTGCCCTACGCCTAGGCAGGGTGTGGGGGGCCCCTGGCCATCGCCTCGGCCTCCCCCTTCGCCTATAAGAAGCCCCCTGATGCAGAAACCCTAAGCACCCGATGAAATCTCCACGAAACCTTCTATAGCCGCCACCACCGTTGTCCCTAGATCGGGGGGGATCTGAAGTTCTTCCCGGCACCCTGCCGGAGGGGAGATTATCCCGGAGGCCTTCTCTCCGGTATGATCTGTGAGTAGTTCCACCTTGGACTATGGGTCCATGTAGTAGCTAGATGGTTCTAACTCCTCCTTTGTGCTTTCATGTATAGATCTTGTGAGCTCCGTTCATGATCAAGATCTAATCTATCTGTAATCATGCATGTTGTGTTTGCGGGGATCCGATGGATATTGAGATTATTATGTTGGTTTGATTAATGGTTTTGTCTTTATGATTCTATCATGTCTGTGTTGTTTGTGATCTTGTATGCTCTCCATTGTTAGTAGCTATCTTGGCCAAGTAGTTGCTAGTGACTCCAAGAGGGGGTATTTATGCTCGATAGTGGGTTCATGCCTCTAGTTTCCAATTGAAGTGACAATAATCTCTTTGGTTGTAGATGTGTTGTTGCTACTAGGCAGAAAACAACGGTCTCTTGTTCATGGAACATGTGGACTGTTTACCTTACACACTTTGCTTAAAGCAGTTATCTGTTGCTTGCAACTTAATACTGGAGGGGGTTCAGATGATAACCTGAAGGTGGAATTCTAGTCATAGATGCAGTTGGATGGCAGTCTATGTATCTTGTTGTATTGCCCAATCGAATCTCATAGGATCTTTCTGACTAGTAATTGCATTGTTATGCCTTGCTCAGTCCATGTCAATTGCCCTGCTGTAATTTGTTTACCCTTCATGCCATGTTGTTTATCTAAGGAGAGCACCTCTAGTGAACTATGGACTCTGGTCCATTCTTTATCATTGATACATCTTCCACTATTACTTGTTTACTTGCTGCAAACCACCATTACCTTCCACACCATATGTTTAATCCTTTGTTACAACAAACCGGTGAGCTTGACAACGTCACTGATTCGTTGGGGCAAAGTCTTGAGTTTGTGTTGTGCAGGTCTCCACGTTGCTTGCCACACCGGTGTGACGTTTCCTTCCTCCTACTAGTTCGATAACCTCGGTTTATTACTGAGGGAAAACTTGTTACTGTGTTGCTTCACAACTTTCTCTTGGGGTTCCCAACGAAATGCTCCTACATCAACTCAGCGCTGCATCAGTAAGCGCTACCAAAATGCAGCGTCGGAAGGATCATATACGCGATCTTGAGATCGGAAAGTGTACGACTACATCACCCACGAGAATCTGCTCTCGTTAACCACTTTGGAATCTTCGAGGGTGAGTACTCTAATCGACTCGTTGCTACAATCTAATAGATAGATCTTGGCTTGTGTGTGTTCATGCGGTAGAATTTTTTTGTTTTCCATGCTACGAACCCCTACATATTTTGCCCTTTTCTGAGTGTCAATCTCTCGATCCTAAAACACCCGCACCATATACTAGTCCCCATCGTCCAAATTTTTCCCCTTCTTTCATCAACCACCTCCTGTTGTCGCTCCTGCTGCGGCAGCGAAAATGCGTGAATTCTCTGTCGTGGCAGCCGATCTTGCCGCCACCTCTGCCGCGGCTGACGAAACCGCCGAAAACTCTGCCGCGGCAGACTTCCTACCGCCGCCTCCTGCATCCGCTTCTTCCGCTGCACCGGGCGCGTCTTCCATATCATCATACGTCCCTCCTCCTCATGCTATTATCTTCCCAGCTCCCACTAATGATCATACCATGCGCACACATGGAAAATCCGATTTTCTTTTACCCGCTAAAGATCATCTAAATCTCAATGCATCTCTATCTTCTTCCTCTATTCCCAAATCTTACAAATCATCTCTCCTAGATCCTAATTGGGCCGTAGCCATGAAAGATGAATATGATGTTCTTATTCAAAATAATACATGGCAATTAGTTCCTTTTCCATCAAACACTAATATAGTTTCCGGAAAATGGGTTTTTTGACACAAATTTAATTCCGATGGAAGTCTTGCACGTTATAAAGCTCGATGGGTATGTCGTGGTTACTCTCAGCAACACGGCATCGATTACGATGAGACTTTTTCTCCAGTTATCAAACCCAACACTATATGTACTGTTCTTAGCATCGTCGTTTCTTCTTCTTGGCACATCCATCAACTCGATGTTAAAAACGCTTTTCTCCATGGCTCTCTTCAAGAAACAGTTTATTGCCAATAACCTCTTGGCTTAGAAAATTTATTTTATCCTAATCATGTTTGTCTTCTTCAAAAATCTCTCTATGGTATAAAACAAGCACCACAGTCTTGGTTTAAACGTTTTTCTACTTATGATCAAACAATTGGCTTTACTCCTTCTCGTTTTGACACTTCTCTCTTCACCTTTCATCATAATACCGATACCGCTTATCTACTTCTCTATGTTGATGATATTATTCTCATAGCTTCCTCACAATACTTTTAAAATCATATTATCTCTCTTCTTTGCAAAGAATTTTCTATGTCCGATCTAGGTCTTCTTCATCACTTATTAGGTATTGCTGTCATCTGTGACTCATCTGGTCTTTTCTTATCTCAACGTCAGTACACCCTAGATCTTCTTTCTCGTACTGGTATGCTTGATTGCCAACCGTCTCGTACTCCTGCTGATATAGGTTTAAAACTTTCTGCCGATGGTGATCCCTTTTCTGATCCTTCTCTTTATCGTAGTCTTACTGGCGCCCTCCAGTATCTTACTCTTACTCGTCCTGAAATTTATTTTTCTGTCCAACAAGCTTGCCTTTACATGCATGATCCTCGTGTTCCTCACTTCAACCATGTCAAACGTATTCTTCGGTATCTCAAAGGCACATTAGATTTAGGTCTTCATATAAACAAATCCTCTCCCACCTCGTTGACAGCTTACTCTGAGGTAGACTGGGCTGGTTGCCCCGATACTCGACGGTCCATATCCGGATTTTGTGTTTTTCTTGGTAATAGTTTGGTTTCTTGGTCTTCAAAAAGGCAGGTTACAGTTTCTCGCTCGTCAGCCAAAGTTGAGCATCACGATGTGGCTCATGCGGTTGCTGATACGGTTTGGTTGCGCCATTTGCTGTCGGAGCTGCATCGCCCTATTGAGCAAGGTACTATTGTTTACTATGATAATATTTTAGTTGTTTACATGTCAGGGAATCCGGTTCAACACCGTCGTACCAAGCATATAGAGATCGACATTCATTTTGTTCGAGAGAAGGTGGCTCTCGGTCAAGTTCGTGTTCTACATGTGCCTACTTCAGCTCAGTTCGCTCATATCTTTACTAAAGGCATGGCGACTACTCCGTTTCAAGACATTCGTTTCAGTCTCAACGTCGTCGAGCCTACCGTTGACACTGGGAGGAGATGTTAGAATACAACTCTTATTAGGTTTAAGAGTCCTAGTCGGTTTGTTATAGGGCTAGGCCGGTGCACCTATACCCTCATGTATACCTCTTGTAATTGCCACAATATTGTTATCGATTATTATTCTATACAATTCTACATATTATCTTCAAAGCCTCTTGGGCATCCATCTCTATTTCTACTGTTTGGTAGTTTCTTTCCAAGGCAAGCTGAACTCCATCCATGTTGCTTGTGCTTCTATGATTAACGCACTAGCTTCATGCTCATACCACGTAGCCTGGCCCCTAATTAGAAGGCCATTGTGATTTCTCATGATCAAACTGGATGCTCCGTGAAGCGTCTCAGGACTGAAACGTGCATCCACATTGATCCTTATAGTCCTAGGATCAGGTTATCTCCAGCATGGCTTCAGTGTAGTTACTTTCTATGATTTCTTCTTCCTAGTTGGGCTACGTCATACATGGTCTCTAAGACTCATTGAACATATGCAATAGTTGAGCGCCCTCCACTTTCATATCAGCCCGTATTCCACGGACCAGCATACACATAATAACAAGTTCAATAGTAAAGCCCGTTGTCGTCTATATGAGGTTGCCACATCACTTAGCGTTAACCTAATAGCCAACACATACAATAGATATATATAAGATAGTATCACTTTATTAATACATGGCCCACTTTATATAATCATAAGGTACCTAGAAGCACGTGCTAGAGCCGGCTATCAGTTAAGAGCACGCTTCTCTTCTCTCTCATCTTCACACTCATCAACTAAGCAAAAGAATACTATTTTAATCCTTATAGCCAGCTGACTAGAATTTATTGTGCTTGCTCTAAGATGATCGTGGATGTAAGGCAGGCAACTTGAATAATGTAGTATTTTTTAGTTCTTGCCAGAACATGTGTGTCATGTACACTCAGAGTGTGTTCGCTTCGGGAACAAAGTGGAATGGAATGGAATGGTTCCGTTCTACTAGAATGGGTCGGTTCCATTCTTGTATTTAATTAGGACAAAAGGTGGAATGGTTCCACCCAGTGTTTGGTTTGGACAAAACAAGTAGAACGGAATGGCATGATTTTGATTCAGCTCGCCTCTTTCACATGCATGGTGAGATTACCAGTTGTATGGCTAATACACAAAACTGTAGCATATAGCACCACATACTTCAAGAACAAACTACAATTTCAGACCAACTTTTTACTTTCCTCCACAGAAATCAAACTCACATAGTCAATACATGCAAATAAAAATCAATCTGGACAGGCAATAGGTGCAAAACAAAACATGAACCATTCTCACCTTGCATGGATCTGGACAGAGACGTGTTTGCATAGCTGCCCGCGTTGGTGCTTGCTCGAGTGCCGTGTTCCTTTGCCCTCGCCGCCGCCCGCTTGCCCGACTGCCGCCACCCGCTTGCCTGACCGCCGCCGCCCGCTTGCCCGACCGCCGCTGTCGCCCGCTTGCTTGCGTACGCCGCCGCTGCCGCTTGCTTGCGTACGCCGCCGCTGCCGCTTGCTTGCGTGCGCCGCCAGGAGAGAAAAGGGGCGATGGGTGAGGGAGCGGGGGAGTGAGACGAGGAGGTACTAGATAGGGTTCGGTGAGGGGTGAGTTTGGGTCGTTTTTTCTGTGTGGGTGATAAGCGGTGAGAGAACGAGCCGATTCCACCGATTTGGTGGTACGAGCGTATTCCGCATCTTGAGCGAATATTCGGTTTTGAGGAATGGATCCGTTCTATCCCTTCTCTCAACCGAACGCAAGGATAGGTGCTGGGTGTGGAACGGTTTCATTACGTTCTACTTGGTGACAACAACTGAACACACCTTCAATGAATGTATGAAATATTGATTCCTCCTCCATGCCACGGTTTTTGCATTGTGTAATTTCTTCCCTATGCCTTCTTTTAAGAATCTGTCGATAGAAAACAAATTCATTAATCACTCGCCACCAGAACGTTCATACCTTAAGTTGAACATTTAACTTTCAAAGCAGTTTCTAGCACCGATTAAAGGATGTACAATGGAGAGTGCTTAGAGTGGTGATTACAAAAATAAGCCAGATATTTCCTTAAGCACTAGTGCTTATTTGTATTTCTATAAGAGAGGTGTCTAGTTAAGCATCTTCCTTATACAAAATAAGCACTAGTGCTTAAGTCTAAATCGGTTTATTTTTTAAAACATCTCCTTAAGCACCTAGCATTGTAAAGACGAAGCCAAAATTTTGTAGCATGCCCATACTGAAAATATACCGCTCTTCTAATACCTCCAAAACCAGAAAGACATAAATCCTCCGTACATCTGTCGAGAGGGATGCTACTTATCTCCACTGATACGTCGGAAACGTATCTATAATTTTTGATGCTCCATGCTTGTTTAGTATCTACTTTGCTTTACTTGTCTACACTTTGAGGTGCTTACATGTTTTCTGGTACTAACCTATTAACAAATTGCAACAGTGCCAGATGCCTGTTTTCTGCTGTTTTTGGTTTTAGAAAAGTTAGTAAACAAATATTCTCGGAACTGGACGAGACAAAAGCCAAAGTCAATTACTTTCTGTGGGGAATAAGAAGTCTAGAGGAGAGTCAGAGGGGCCAGCCAGGGGGGGCAGACCCACCCTAGGCACGGGTGGGCCTAGCCCCGCGCCTGGCTAGGATTTGCCACCCTTGGCCGCCTCTTCGGTCTTCCCCTTCGCCTATAAAAAGCCCCCAATGCAGAAACCCTAAGCACCCGATCAAATCTCCACGAAACCGTCTGTAGGCGCCGCCACCATCGTCCCTAGATTGGGGGGATCTGAAGTTCTTCCCGGCACCCTTCTCTCCGGAGGCCTTCTCTCCGGTATGATGCGTGAGTAGTTCCACCTTGGACTATGGGTCCATGTAGTAGCTAGATGGTTGTATCTCCTCCTTTGTGCTTTCATGTATAGATCTTGTGAGATCCGTTCATGTTCATGATCAAGATCTAATATATTTGTAATCATGCATGTCGTGTTTGCGGGGATACGATGGATATTGAGATTTATGTTGGTTTGATTAATGGTTTTGTCTTTATGAGTCTATCATGTTTGTGTTGTTTGTGATCTTGCATGCTCTCCGTTGTTAGTAGCTATCTTGGCCAAGTAGTTGCTAGTGACTCCAAGAGGGGGTATTTATGCTCGATAGTGGGTTCATGCCTCTAGTTTCCAAGGGAAGTGACAATAATCTCTTCGGTTGTAGATGTGTTGTTGCTACTAGGGAGAAAACAACGGTCTCTTGTTCATGAAACATGTGGACTATTTACCTTACACACTTTGCTTAAAGTAGTTGTCTGATGCTTGCAACTTAATACTGGAGGGGGTTCGGATGATAACCTGAAGGTGGACTTCTAGTCATAGATGCAGTTGGATGGCGGTCTATGTATCTTGTTGTATTGCCCAAACGAATCTCATAGGATCTTTCTGACTAGTAATTGCATTGTTATGCCTTGCTCAGTTCCTGTCAATTTCCCTGCTGTAATTTTTTTACCCTTCATGCCATGTTGTTTATCTAAGGAGAGCACCTCTAGTGAACTATGGACCCCGGTCCAATCTTTACCATTGATACATCTTGCATTGTTACTTGTTTACTTGCGGCAAACCATTACCTTCCACACCATACATTTAATCCTTTGTTACAGCAAACCGGTGAGCTTGACAACCTCCCTGATTCGTTGGGGCAAAGTCTTGAGTTTGTGTTGTGCAGGTCTCCGTGTTGCTTGCAACACCTGTGTGACGTTTCCTTCCTCCTTCTGGTTCGATAACCTCGGTCTCAACTAAGGGAAAACTTGCTGCTTGCTGCTTCACACCTTGCTCTTGGGGTTTCCAACGAAGCGTTCCACGACAAGTGTTGGGCGCCATCAAGCTTTCTGGCGCCGTCGCCGGGGAGGCTAAGGACGTCTTCACAAGGGGAGTCCTTCACTTGCATTCTCTTTACTTTGTTTTTAGTTTGCTTTGTTCCTTTTGCTTGGTTTTGTTTGCCTCTTTCCAAAAAAAAAACCAAAAAATTAGTCTAGTTTGGTTTTCTTTTTTATTAAAAAACACAAAAAAAATAGTACCTGCTCTAGCTGCTGCTGTTTTTGGCTTGCCCACCTTTGCCAAAATGAACTCTACTGAGAACACCAAGTTGTGTGACTTTACTAGCACCAACAACAATGATTTCCTAAGCACTCCTATTGGTCCACCTGCTCCTGATGCTACCTTT
Source organism: Avena sativa (assembly GCA_916181665.1). Taxonomy (NCBI): domain Eukaryota; kingdom Viridiplantae; phylum Streptophyta; class Magnoliopsida; order Poales; family Poaceae; genus Avena; species Avena sativa. Next base: position 139,894,723 of record OV702285.1, on the reverse strand, counting down.
TATGAAATCAAGCCTGCTTTGTTGAATCTTGTGATGAGAGAGCAATTTTCTGGTGCTGGTTCTGATGATCCTGCTGCTCATCTCAATAGCTTTGTTGAACTCTATGAGATGCAAAAGTATAAGGATGTAGATGGAGATATTATTAAGCTCAAGCTTTTTCCTTTCTCCTTGAGGGGAAAAGCTAAAGAATGGTTGCTTTCTTTGCCTAAAAATAGTGTTGATTCTTGGACTAAGTACAAAGATGCTTTTATTGGAAAGTACTATCCTCCTGCTAAGATTATATCTATGAGAAGTGACATTATGAAATTTAAACAGCTTGATAGTGAACATGTTGCCCCCGCTTGGGAAAGAATGAAATCCTTGGTTAAAAATTGCCCTACTCATGGACTCACTGCTTGGATGATTATCCAGACTTTTTATGCAGGTTTGAACTTCTCCTCAAGAAACCTGTTGGATTCTGCTGCTAGATGTACCTTTATGGGCCTCACTTTGTGTAACACCCTCAGAATCGGCCCTATGCAAGTTTCAGCGCTTCCCGCCAAAACCCGCATAGAAACGATTCAAAGGTGCCCACCAGGCACTTGCGTGCGGGTGGAAAACGAAGTAATACCATTACACAATAGTCCTTGATGGCACCCACAAAACATATATATATATATACAACAGCGACTCAAAGAGTCAAGAATACAGATATACAATACAAAGATCCAAATCACCTTTAAAACGATATAGCGTCCGAGTACGGACAAGATGCAAATTGAGCTAAGAGCATTAAAGAATAACCAATGGCGTCCATAACCCTGCCCAGGCCAAGCCGGAAGGGTAACCCTGCTAACGACGTCGATCTCAAAACCTGCTTAAACAAAAGGGCTGCCGACAAAGGGCAAAGGAAAAAAGAGAGAGCGGTCAGTACTGAGGCCAGTACACGGCGAGGCTAGAATTCGGCGGTCCTCGCCTACATAAGTATGGTGGACTGAAGCGGCAGCGCAGCATGCACTAAACACCCTATAGAGACTCGATATAACTGTCGGCTATCAGAAAGGGATAAGAAAGACCTATTCGGAACGACCTGATACTACCACCAAACATACCCATCCTGGTATTTCCCCCTCGAGACCAAACGAGGAAGTCAACCGAGGAACTCACACAGTTGGCAGTTTTATTCATTCCGTTATAGTTGCGGCAATTACTAGTCAAATAAATATGGCATGAGTCATCCTGATATAATAAGCAGTGGGCAGTTTTAGTTAAACATTCCGTTGTAGTTGCAACACTTACTAGTCAGATACAATTAGCATGAGATATCCCAAACCCAGCAGTTGTTGGTACTTTTATTTAGCCATTCCGTTGCAGTGAAGCTGATTACTAGTCATATCGGATACAAGTCAAATTATAGCAGTAAACTTTAGTTATAGTTGTCTATGATCGAGAACTGTGCTCCAAGTCGTCCATAACCGCGGACACGGCTTTCCGAAAAGATTTAACCCTGCAGGGGTGCACCAAAGTATCCACACGCACTTCGACCCTTTTTGCCAGATCAGTTAACATACACCCATCGGTATGTCGGCGGGGCCTAAGTCATGACGTTTCCCAGACCCAAAGCAAGTACATGGGGGCCACCCCACTAAGCTACCCGCAACGAAGTCGGCCGGTCTCCGAGAAGGACTCAGGGTTTGCGCCAATGGCTGTAAACGACTGGGAACCCGAAAATGAGACTGGGCTTGTCGATACCGCGAAAACACTCCGCTTACCTAAACAGTACAAGTGCAGTACCTCGCACAATTTAAATAAAGCAGTAAAAGCATGGCATAAGTACAGGATAGTAATAAAGCCCCAAACTAATTGTGGCCCCCGGTACAATACTTTGAAATCAGGTACTAATCGATGGGGGTGCCCATACACCCCACCTGTGGTTAGCGCGCTCGATCTCGGAACAGGTGTCAAGAACTCGGGGTCCTACGGGACACCGGTGAGCGGTTAAAATCCAAATATTGTCTATTACCCACCGGTGCCTCTGCATTTACCTACTTTCAATTTTAGTTATTAAACAATAATTAAAGCCATGATCATCTCCAACATTAAACATGCGGCAATACTCCAACAACTGTGGTACTTGACGACATGCAACAGCACTTGAGCAAGCGACTACGACGCGCAAGTCCAACTATCTACCAAACAACAGGTAATAGGATGTGTCCAAGGCAATATAAGGCTGCAAGGGATATCACGGGTACGGAAACTAGAGCATCGCAACACAGATAGCAATAGATCAACAGGAGGAAATAAAGACTATAAATGCAAAATAGGTAGAAGGGGAAGGGATGCTCGCCTGAAAACATTGTCGAAGGTTCAACCGAAGATCGGGTCGACACTCGCATCAACTCAACGGCCTTATCCGCGAAGAACCAAAACACTAGAATAAACACCGGATGCACTATTTAATACTACGACAAAAGATCGGGCATGATGCATGTATGATGTATGACATGGCAAAGGTGCGATGCATTAAGGCAATATTAAGCGAAACCAGGGCCCCGACAATTATTCAGATGGTTCAAGTTATTTAACTACCCCGCAATTTAATTGTTGTCTTAACAGGACAAAACATGGCATCGGTTCGCTACACAAATTTAAATGGAGTTCGGAATGAGACGCAGATATCCCGCATAAACACTCCATATTTAATTATGAGATGAATTGGCATAATGCCCCCAAACCACAGACAAGTATGCATGCATGAACAATTTAATATGCAACAGTTGATAATGTCATATTATAAAAATAATGGGGTCTCGGATAGGGAATCACATTAGGGTTCGGCGAACTTGGGCTCCGAGGGGTTCAGGGTTGGGTCTCAGGGTCCGGATCTGGGGTTCGGTCTCGGCGGGATCGTTCTCGGATAACGGAGTAGATCTTGGCATTCCGGGAAGGAGGACTTGGTTTGGCGTCGGGGTGCATCGGATTCTTCCGGGTCGGTGTCGTTCTTGTCGTCGCGAAGGTCTTGTCGGGTCCGCGTACCGGGTCGGTCTTGGCGTCCGGGGTGAAGAACTTGGCGTGTCGGGTTCGGTCTTCGAATCCATGTAGTAGACCTTGTCAGTTCCATGTCGACGACCATGGGGTTCTGCGGTCTTCGGTCCGATCTTCAAGTCTAGGAAGAAGATCTTGAGGGTCCATGGCACGACATCGAACCGATGTAGATGTTGGTGACGAACTTGTCGGGCTCGAGTGGCTTGTAGTAATCTTTTACCGAGTACGCACGATAGCAGATATACACCACAACGGACGGCACAAATGCGAGGATGCCATGTACCAGTTGCAGCTCCTTGCGGGGACGCGCACAGGGAAGGCCCTCCCATGCGACAGAGAGCAACGAGGCAGGGATAGGCCGAAGGTTTAGGCAGGGCCACAGCCACGCGGAGCACTGGGGAACATGGGCAGCAGCGGCTCGGGGCGGCACTCGAGGCTTGGAGGCATGTCGCCGGAGAGGGACGACGGATACGGGGTAGCAGGTGCTGGAGACGAGCGAACGCGGCTGCTCGACAGGCGACGCCGCGGCGGTGCAGAGGAGCTGCGAGGCGAGGGGCGCGGCGGATGCGGCCGGCGATGGGGAGGCCGAGCCGAGCTCGAGCTGAGGCGGGACGGGGCCCAGGTCAAGGAGGTGGTGACGCGCGGCGCGGAAGCCGAGGGTCGCGGACACCGAACTGCGGAGAGGAGGGCCCACGAGGAAGGTGGCAGAGCTTGCTGCAGGGAGGCGGACACCAGGGGAGGCGGCGATGTTGGCTGTTGGCGGCGGAGACGAGCACGGCCGGGCTCGGCCGGAGCGGAGTGGGCCCGAGGCGGCCAGATGCGGCGAGGGAGGAGGACGCGCGCCAGCGCGGGAGGAGCGAGGCGCCCGGGCGGAGAGGCGGCCGCAGAGGGGAAGGGCCAATGGGACGGCGGCCGACGGCGACGCGGTGGCGAGGAGGAAGCCGGGAGAGGCGGCGGTAGAGAGCAGAGGCGGGGCGATGGGGGTTCGAGCAGCGGCGGCCGGGGCGGCTCTGAGAGGAGGGCGAGCGGAGGCACACGGCGAGGCTGGCCGACAAGGAGGGGCGCCGAGGCGGCGATGGAGAGCAGAGGCAGACGAGGCGGGGGTGCAGAGAGGAGAGAGGCGGGAGGTGGGAGAGGACGGTGCGGGAGGGGCGGTGGCTATCGGGGTGGGGCCGGGGCGAGCGGGGAGTTGGGGCAGGTGGCGCCAGGAACGGGTCAACACCCAGGGTGGGGTCGGGCGGTGTGGGACGGGACCAGGCTGAGGTGGCGGGCTGGGATTGGATAGGGGGAAGGGAGTGGTGAGGTGGCGGGTGGGGAATGGTCGGGGTGATGTGGCTGGGGACTGGGTAGCTTAGGGTTAGGTAGGAAAAGTTTAGGACTAGATATTTTTAGACTAGGGTTTGGAGGTGGCCGGCCGGGGCCTCGGGCCTAGCTGGCTGCCTCCCAAAAATAAAATAAATATTTTATTTATAACAAAAGAGGAATTTGCAAACCGTTGGCAGACCAAGCAAAATATTCCGGAGACCCGGGTTTTGTGTTTGAATAAAGACGGGGCGTCCCGAAGACAAAAGTAGATTTTTCGAAGATAGTTTTATGCAAACAAATGCAAGACGACATGACGATGCTCATATGCAATGTGGCATGATGACATGAGCATGCGGTCATGATGATGCAATGCACAAAAACAACGCGATTTTCTAGTAGTGGTTTTGCGGGGCGCCACAATTCGACACCACTAACAATGGATCTCGCCCTCGAGATCCGCCTCATGGTACCGGGAAGAAGGGCGGTGATCTGCATCTTCTCGCATCGTGTAGATCCTCGCGACACCACTAACAAGAGGTCATTGTCCGTGATCATCGAGGGAACACTCCGGGAACAAAATGTCGAAGGTAGAGGTATCAACAAATAAAGCCACCTCTAGCTCCGATAGAAAGAGAGAATCGATGCATTCTCATCCACTACAATGTACACAAGCGAATAGAGTGAGTAGTCGGCATGGGGGCCAATCCATCACGCACCCAAACTATTACTCTGCACAATCAGTAGAAAAGCGTGCAACCATTCTCGGAATCAGACTGAAGGTCTTGACAATCGAGGTTCGGAACAGAGGGGTGATGCGGCCTCTGCATCGGATCTGGCGTAGATGATGTCGTCGCGTCAGAAAGCACTGGAAGGCACAAGAAGGAACAAAGAGAAGTCCATCAGACGAAGGATTCCTCGGATAGCATGAAGACCAGATGTAGCAACACCATTACCAAAGGAGGAAGCGAAACCCTGAAGGTACGATGGAACCCAACCACGAGAAATCCTGGACTCGAAGAGAGAGAAGAGAGCGGATTCAAAACGCGCAGAGCTGAGAGGAGAGCAGCAGAGGGGTAAGGAGTAAAATCAGACCTAATCAGAACTATCCAACCGATTTTGCAAAAATAGTTTTGACACTCTACTTCGGCCGTTAGCTAGGTTATCCTACAGGCTGGACTTGTGGGGTATCGCAACTGCTGAGCTCTGATACCACTCTGTAACACCCTCAGAATCGGCCCTATGCAAGTTTCAGCGCTTCCCGCCAAAACCCGCATATAAACGATTCAAAGGTGCCCACCAGGCACTTGCGTGCGGGTGGAAAACGAAGTAATACCATTACACAATAGTCCTCGATGGAACCCACAAAACATATATATATACAACAGCGACTCAAAGAGTCAAGAATACAGATATACAATACAAAGATCCAAATCACCTTTAAAACGATATAGCGTCCGAGTACGGACAAGATGCAAATTGAGCTAAGAGCCCTGAAGAATAACCAATGGCGTCCATAACCCTGCCCAGGCCAAGCCGGAAGGGTAACCCTGCTAACGACGTCGATCTCAAAACCTGCTTAAACAAAAGGGGTGCCGACAAAGGGCAAAGGAAAAAGAGAGAGCGGTCAGTACTGAGGCCAGTACACGGCGAGGCTAGAATTCGGCGGTCCTCGCCTACATAAGTATGGTGGACTGAAGCGGCAGCGCAGCATGCACTAAACACCCTATAGAGACTCGATATAACTGTCGGCTATCAGAAAGGGATAAGAAAGACCTATTCGGAACCGACCTGATACTACCACCAAACATACCCATCCTGGTATTTCCCCCTCGAGACCAAACGAGGAAGTCAACCGAGGAACTCACACAGTTGGCAGTTTTACTCATTCCGTTATAGTTGCGGCAATTACTAGTCCAATAAAGATGGCATGAGTCATCCTGATATAATAAGCAGTGGGCAGTTTTAGTTAAACATTCCGTTGTAGTTGCAACACTTACTAGTCAGATACAATTAGCATGAGATATCCCAAACCCAGCAGTTGTTGGTACTTTTATTTAGCCATTCCGTTGCAGTGAAGCTGATTACTAGTCATATCGGATACAAGTCAAATTATAGCAGTAAACTTTAGTTATAGTTGTCTATGATCGAGAACTGTGCTCCAAGTCGTCCATAACCGTGGACACGGCTTTCAGAAAAGATTTAACCCTGCAGGGGTGCACCAAAGTATCCACACGCACTTCGACCCTTTTTGCCAGATCTGTTAACATACACCCATCGGTATGTCGGCGGGGCATAAGTCATGACGTTTCCCAGACCCAAAGCAAGTACATGGGGGCCACCCCACTAAGCTACCCGCAACGAAGTCGGCCGGTCTCCGAGACGGACTCAGGGTTTGCGCCAATGGCTGTAAACGACTGGGAACCCGAAAATGAGACTGGGCTTGTCGATACCGCGAAAACACTCCGCTTACCTAAACAGTACAAGTGCAGTACCTCGCACAATTTAAATAAAGCATTAAAGCATGGCATAAGTACAGGATAGTAATAAAGCCCCAAACTAATTGTGGCCCCCGGTACAATACTTTGAAATCAGGTACTAATCGATGGGGGTGCCCATACACCCCACCTGTGGTTAGCGCGCTCGATCTCGGAACAGGTGTCAAGATCTCGGGGTCCTACGGGACACCGGTGAGCGGTTAAAATCCAAATATTGTCTATTACCCACCGGTGCCTCTGCATTTACCTACTTTCAATTTTAGTTATTAAACAATAATTAAAGCCATGATCATCTCCAACATTAAACATGCGGCAATACTCCAACAACTGTGGTACTTGACGACACGCAACAGCACTTGAGCAAGCGACTACGACACGCAAGTCCAACTATCTACCAAACAACAGGTAATAGGATGTGTCCAAGGCAATATAAGGCTGCAAGGGATATCACGGGTACGGAAACTAGAGCATCGCAACACAGATAGCAATAGATCAACATGAGGAAATAAAGACTATAAATGCAAAATAGGTAGAAGGGGAAGGGATGCTCGCCTGAAAACATTGTCGAAGGTTCAACCGAAGATCGGGTCGACACTCGCATCAACTCAACGGCCTTATCCACGAAGAACCAAAACACTAGAATAAACACCGGATGCACTATTTAATGCTACGGCAAAATATCGGGCATGATGCATGTATGATGTATGACATGGCAAAGGTGCGATGCATTAAGGCAATATTAAGCGAAACCAGGGTCCCGACAATTATTCAGATGGTTCAAGTTATTTAACTACCCCGCAATTTAATTGTTGTCTTAACAGGACAAAACATGGCATCGGTTCGCTACACCAATTTAAATGGAGTTCGTAATGAGACGCAGATATCCCGCATAAACACTCCATATTTAATTATGAGATGAATTGGCATAATGCCCCCAAACCACAGACAAGTATGCATGCATGAACAATTTAATATGCAACAGTTGATAATGTCATATTATAAAAATAATGGGGTCTCGGATAGGGAATCACATTAGGGTTCGGCGAACTTGGGCTCCGAGGGGTTCAGGGTTGGGTCTCAGGGTCCGGATCTGGGGTTCGGTCTCGGCGGGATCGTTCTCGGATAACGGAGTAGATCTTGGCATTCCGGGAAGGAGGACTTGGTTTGGCGTCGAGGTGCATCGGATTCTTCCGGGTCGGTGTCGTTCTTGTCGTCGCGAAGGTCTTGTCGGGTCCACGTACCGGGTCGGTCTTGGCGTCCGGGGTGAAGAACTTGGCGTGTCGGGTTCGGTCTTCGAATCCATGTAGTACACCTTGTCAGTTCCATGTCGACGACCATGGGGTTCTGCGGTCTTCGGTCCGACCTTCAAGTCTAGGAAGAAGATCTTGAGGGTCCATGGCACGACATCGAACCGATGTAGATGTTGGTGACGAACTTGTCGGGCTCGAGTGGCTTGTAGTAATCTTTTACCGAGTACGCACGATAGCAGATATACACCACAACGGACGGCACAAATGCGAGGACGCCATGTACCAGTTGCAGCTCCTTGCGGGGACGCGCACAGGGAAGGCCCTCCCATGCGACAGAGAGCAACGAGGCAGGGATAGGCCGAAGGTTTAGGCAGGGCCACAGCCACGCGGAGCACTGGGGAACATGGGCAGCAGCGGCTCGGGGCGGCACTCGAGGCTTGGAGGCATGTCGCCGGAGAGGGACGACGGATACGGGGTAGCAGGTGCCGGAGACGAGCGAACGCGGCTGCTCGGCAGGCGACGCCGCGGTGGTGCAGAGGAGCTGCGAGGCGAGGGGCGCGGCGGATGCGGCCGGCGATGGGGAGGCCGAGCCGAGCTCGAGCTGAGGCGGGACGGGGCCCAGGTCAAGGAGGTGGTGACGCGCGGCGCGGAAGCCGAGGGTCGCGGACACCGAACTGCGGAGAGGAGGGCCCACGAGGCAGGTGGCAGAGCTTGCTGCAGGGAGGCGGGCACCAGGGGAGGCGGCGATGTTGGCTGTTGGCGGCGGAGACGAGCACGGCCGGGCTCGGCCGGAGCGGAGCGGAGCGGAGCGGGCCCGAGGCAGCCAGATGCGGCGAGGGAGGAGGACGCGCGCCGGCGCGGGAGGAGCGAGGCGCCCGGGCGGAGAGGAGGCCGCAGAGGGGAAGGGCCAACGGGGCGGCGGCCGACGGCGACGCGGTCGCGAGGAGGAAGCCGGGAGAGGCGGCGGTAGAGAGCAGAGGCGGGGCGATGGGGGTTCGAGCAGCGGCGGCCGGGGCGGCTCTGAGAGGAGGGCGAGCGGAGGCACACGGCGAGGCTGGCCGACAAGGAGGGGCGCCGAGGCGGCGATGGCGAGCAGAGGCAGACGAGGCGGGGGTGCAGAGAGGAGAGAGGCGGGAGGTGGGAGAGGACGGTGCGGGAGGGGCGGTGGCTATCGGGGTGGGGCCGGGGCGAGCGGGGAATTGGGGCAGGTGGCGCCAGGAACGGGTCAACACCCAGGGTGGGGTCGGGCGGTGTGGGACGGGACCAGGCTGAGGTGGCGGGCTGGGATTGGATAGGGGGAAGGGAGTGGTGAGGTGGCGGGTGGGGAATGGTCGGGGTGATGTGGCTGGGGACTGGGTAGGTTAGGGTTAGGTAGGAAAAGTTTAGGACTAGATATTTTTAGACTAGGGTTTGGAGGTGGCCGGCCGGGGCCTCGGGCCTAGCTGGCTGCCTCCCAAAAATAAAATAAATATTTTATTTATAACAAAAGAGGCATTTGCAAACCGTTGGCAGACCAAGCAAAATATTCCGGAGACCCGGATTTTGTGTTTGAATAAAGACGGGGCGTCCTGAAGACAAAAGTAGATTTTTCGAAGATAGTTTTATGCAAACAAATGCAAGACGACATGACGATGCTCATATGCAATGTGGCATGATGACATGAGCATGCGGTCATGATGATGCAATGCACAAAAACAACGCGATTTTCTAGTAGTGGTTTTGCGGGGCGCCACAATTTGGGTGCTACAACAAGGCTCCTTGATAATATGATGGTGAACTACTCTGAATGGCATGTTGAGAGAGCTCCACATGGTAAGAAGGTAAATTTTGTTGAGGAAACTTCCTCTTTGAGTGAAAAGATTGATGTTATTATGGCTATGATTGTTAATGGGAAAGCTCCTCTAGATCCTAATAGTGTTCCCTTAGCCTCTTTGGTTGCTCAAGAAGAGCAAGTTGATGTGAACTTCATTAGAAACAACAATTTCAACAACAATGCCTACAGGAATAATTTTGGTAGCAACAACAATTATAGGACTTATCCTCCTAATAATGGCAATTCCTATGGAAGCTCTTACAATAATGTTAGAAGTGCCCCCTCTGAACTTGAAGTCATGCTCAAGGACTTTATTAATAAACAAACCACTTTCAATAAGACTATAGAGGAAAAGCTTTTAACTATTGAGATATATCCTCTTTATCTGAAGCTCAAACTTCCTTGGTTAACAAAATGGCTGCTAAACCTGAAACTATGGAAAACACCTTTGCTACTGCTCATGCCATACAAGTTACTATTGATGAAAATGTTAGGCTGTTAGCTCAACTTCATGCTAAGTGGGAAAGGGAAGCTGAAATTGATAGAAACAATAGCGTGTGCACCATCACCGCTAAACCTCAAGTAGTCCCTATTCCTACTCCTACTATGCCTACTACTAGTGATGCTAAGTTTGACTTTTATATTGATGGTTGCAATATTTCTGAAGTGATTATGTTCTTGCAAAAGCTTGCTAGAAGTCCTGATGCTAGTGATATGCATGTTGCCTTCACCAAACACATTACAGGTGCTCTTGTTAAGATCAAGGAAGAGAAGCTAAAACACAAAGCTTCCATTCCTAGGAAAATAGAAGATAGTTGGGAACCCATTATTAATATGCAAGTGAATGACTTTGATCTCAAAGCTTCATGTGATCTTGGTTCTAGTGTCTCTATTATGCCTAGGAAGATTTATGAAATGCTTGATTTGGCACCATTAGAAGATTGTTATTTCGATGTCCCACTCAATGATAATGCTAAGAAGAAACTCATGGGGAGTGTTAATGATGTTCTAATTATGGTTAACAATGCTTATGTCCCTGTTGATTTCTATGCTTTGGATGTTGAATACAATGCTTCTTGTCCTATTACTTTGGAAAGACCTTTTCTTAGAACAGTTGGTGCTATCATTGATATGAAAGAAGGCACCATTAAATATAATTTTCCATTCAATAAAGGTATTGAAAACTTCCCTATGAGGAGAGAGAAGTTACTTTTTGTTCCTCCTTTGAAAGCAAGGTTTGATGTTAATGCTTCTTCATTTGAAAATACTTGATTCTTCTTGTTTCTTGTGCCTAATTTAAAGGCGTTAAAGAAAAGTACTTGTTGAGAGATAACCCAAGAGTTTCCTTGAGTCTTGGAAGTTATTACTTCTGTAATGACCTCTCCTTATCCTTTTTGTTTGCTTTTTGTGCCAAGAATGACCTCTAATGAGAGGAAAGTAAGATTTGAGGAGTTGTTGTCTCGAAACAGATTTCTGTCCTCCATCAAAAAAAATCGTGAGGAGTCTCTGTAACTCGGATTGAGCTGAAAAATTACGAATAAATCCCCCAGTATATTATCTAACTTTAGTTAGTTCAACAATTTTTTATTTGAGCAACAGAAGATGTTCTAAAAAATCGGTTTCTACCTGCTGGTCTGTTTTGACAGATTTCTGCCATTATTTGTATTTGCTTCTTATTGATTCCTTCTTGAGTTCTCTTTAGGTGAATTGAGCCTTTTGAAGGAGTTACTATAGTAGATTTTGTTTTTAGTGAAAAGCCTTGCTGTTTCAAAGCTTTGCCAGAGGTCTAATATCTTTTGAATACACTAATGTTGCTAATGAAGATTGTGTGAAGTTTTGTGTGAAGGAAAAATTTCAGGTGTAGAGAAAGAATGATGCAATGAGATGAATAATGGACAAAAGCTCAAGCTTAGGGATGCCACCATGGTATCACCCCAAGAAATATCCAAGAGGTACAAGCGTCAAAGCTTGGGGATGCCCAAGTCATCCCCTTCTTCATCAATAAAAAGCTCACGTCTGTCTAGACACTTCGTTTTTATTGTTTCATGCATAGTTGTGTTGTTCTTGGAGCGTCTTAGTTTTCATTTGCTTTTCTTAGTTTGTTTAGTTTTCTTAAGTAGTTTGGACCCCCGTTCTCGCTGTGTTGTTTTGTAAATAAGTTTGCTTGGTGTTTGGAAAGGAGTAGTAAGTTCTTGCTAGAAGTGCAAGAGGAGCTTGCATTGACTGTGACTTAGACTTTAGCATGACATGCTAGGTGTTGTTTTGATCTTATACTTAGTGATTATTGATGTAGCATGTCTTGTTCCAAACAATTGGGATTGCTTAGTGTGCCTTGAATAAATTATGCGTTGTTTTAGCATGCAAAAGCATAGTATTGTGGTTTTCTCCTTTGATGCTTTGCTTGGGTTGACTTGGCACATGCTCACACCATGTTATGACTATGACAAGTCACCATTAGCCTCTATGATCATTTAGTCCTTGACTTGCAGTACCACTCTTTGCTTTGATTAGTATGCTTTGTTGCACTGCATGATTATGGCCATTATGCTCTCTTAGTTGGTTGCTCCCAGTCTTTTGCTAGCCTCCACTTGTATGAGTAAGCTCTACTCATGCTTCCAACTCCCAAGAAACCAAGTTATTCCAAAGTGTCCACTATAAACTCCTACGCATGGTGTGTCACACCATTCCAAGTATATTCTTGTTTTCAACTATCTTCGGATTAAAAACTATTTTGTTATGTGAAAACTTAGTGATTAAAGCCCTCACGAACTTGATGGCACACTTTATATTATTTGCCCCTAATAAACTTGAACCATTGTGACAACTTTGTTGTATATGCTTGCACTTATAAGTTGGAATTAGCAGAACCGTGCTGTCACGGGGAACGTTTTCAACATTGCACTTGTACTTTGTACTCAGTTGATATCATGTTCTTTTGTCTATGAATGTCACCGGTGTGAAATAAAGAGGGAACTTGTAAGTCCATGGAGTTTGTATCCTGTGTTAGAGAAACGCCTAGGCCGCTAGCCTAAGCCATGCCTAATCATGGTGGAAACTTGCAGCATCACCATAGTGAGCTATCTATGAAACATCCTTAATAAAAAGCTATGCATATGGTAAATAAAATGATTGTTGAGATGCTCATTGTCTGCTTGCCTTGTCATTTTGGTTATGGGAAAGCTCCTGTACCATGTGCAAGGGGTACCGCGTTAGCGGTTCTCAATGATATGCAAATACTTACAGTGACAAGAACTTACCTAGACCCAAAGTTGAGTATGCATGAGGTGTGGCCCTCGTATTCAAGGGACTTGAGATTGACAACTTATACTTCGTCAAGCATATACTCCATCTTTGCCACTTTAACCTTAACCACTTCAAGATGCTTATGATAGGGGCAATGAGGGCTGAAAGCTAACAAGTACCATAATTTTTGGAAGCTCTTTTTGAAACTTGTAATCACTGCTTCCTTTACAAAAAGGTCTTTCTTCCACCATTATTGAGTCTCCACCTTCTACCTTTAGGCACTATTAAGAGAGCATAGTTGTCATTCTGTGTGCAGTGTTCCAAAGCTTATTAATTGATGCATATTGTGATATTACTTGTTCTTGTGCTATTTGTTTCTAGTCACCCTTGTGAACTTTGAAGGTGTCCTATGCATCTATATTGCTACTCTATGAGGGACAAGCTGATTGCCACTATGCCATGTTTTCTGTATGTGTAACAAACAAACGTTTTTCAATGCATGTTATTCATGATCTTTGTTTGTAGCTTGCCATGTTGCATGCATAGTTACTATGTCCTATTGTTAGAACTCCATCTTTCATGCACATGTTTAGAGTTCTTTGATCCCAGCTTTCAATGCTTGCAAATGGTTGGATCTTTATTGTGAGGGTGCATGTCACCTCAAAAATTATTCTTTTTATCACTTACCTACTCGAGAACGAGCAGGAGTTAAGCTTGGGGATGCTTGATACGTCGAAAACGTATCTATAATTTTTGATGCTCCATGCTTGTTTAGTATCTACTTTGCTTTACTTGTCTACACTTTGAGGTGATTTTTACATGTTTTCTGGTACTAAACTATTAACAAGTTGCAACACTGCCAGATGCCTATTTTTTGCTGTTTTTGGTTTCAGAAAAGTTAGTGAAGAAATATTCTCGGAATTGGACGAGACAAACGCCAAAGTCAATTACTTTCCGTGGGGAACAAGAAGTCCAGAGGAGACCCGGAGGGGCCAGACCCACCCTAGGCGTGGGTGGGCCCAACCCCGCGCCTGTCTAGGATTTGCCACCCCTGGCCGCCTCCTCGGTCTCCCCCTTCGCCTATAAAATCCCCCGATGCAGAAACCCTAAGCACCTGATCAAATCTCAACGAAACCGTCTGTAGCCGCCGCCACCATCGTCCCTAGATCTAGGGGATCTGAAGTTCTTCCCGACACCCTGCCGGAGGGGAGATCATCTTGGAGGCCTTCTCTCCGGTATGATGCGTGAGTAGTTCCACCATGGACTATGGGTCCATGTAGTAGCTAGATGGTTGTATCTCCTCCTTTGTGCTTTCATGTATAGATCTTGTGAGCTCCGTTCATGATCAAGATCTAATCTATTTGTAATCATGCATGTTGTGTTTGCGGGAATACGATGGATATTGAGATTATTATGTTGGTTTGGTTAATGGTTTTGTCTTTATGATTCTATCATGTATGTGTTGTTTGTGATCTTGCTGAAGGGTTTCGCGGCATAGTAAATCAAAGTTTTCTACGGATGCGAACAGAGGGAAGCCAAGATCTAATCTAGGAGATGCAAACAACGAGAGAGATTGGATTATATCTTCATACCCTTGAAGATTCGCACAGCGGAACGTTCGTCGGAACGTGGGTGATGTAGTCGTACTCGCTTCTCCTCCTCACGATCCGATCCGATCTAGCACCACAAGTGGTGATTCCTCCGTGAGATGCACACGTGCAGCACCTCGACGTCTCATCCTTCCTTGGTCCACCAAGTATGATGGAGAGATGGATTGGATCTACAACGCGACGGCGCGGTGCAATTGGTGGAGAGTTTCTGCAGCAGGGCTTCGCCTACACGCAGTCGGGAGGGAGAGAGAGAGAGGAGGGCAGCAGGGCGACTAGGCTTGAGGGGAAGGTGTGTGGGGGGTGGTGCGCCCCATCCCTCTATATATAGAGGGGTGGGCGCTAGCCCTAACCCCTCCCCCAAGCCCTAGGCCGGCGGCCAAAGGAGGGAGGAGTGGGGGCAAGGAAACCCCCCTCCCCTTCTAGAAGGTCCAATTAGGGTTTATCCCTTGCTTGGCCGGCTAGGCCCTATGGGGCCTTGTGCCCCTGGACCAATGCGGCCAGGGCACTCCCTCATAGGCCCATGCCCCCTCCCGGAAGGTGGGACCATGTTGGCCCCCTTCCGGAAGGTTCTAGAAGCTTCCGGTACAATACCGATTAACCCGGAACAATTCCGAACTCCAAAAACTGCACTGCCTTATATGAATCTTATTCTCCGAACCATTCCGGAACCTCTCGTGATGTACCGGATCCCATCCGAGACTCCGAACAAAAACCCATAAATCAATTATTCAATCTATCCTAGCGTCGAGACACGTTAAGTGTGTGACCCTTCGGGTTCGAGAATATGCGGACATGATCTTCTATCAATAATCAACAGCGGGGTCTGAAAACCCATATTGACTCCCACACATTCATCGATGATCATATCGGATGAACCACGATGCCAGGATTCAACCAATCCCATATATATATTCCCTTCGTCTCGCGATATTTTACTTGCCCGAGATTTGATCGTCGGTACCGTCATACCTAGTTCAATCTCGTTCATAGCAAGTACTTTACTCGTTCCGTAATCCGATATCACTTTGTGATTAACTCCTTAACCACATGCTTGCAAGCGTTGTTGATATCGATTACCGAGTGGGCCCGAAGTATATCTCTCCGACTTGGGAGGGACAAATCCCATCTCGATACATACAACCCAACAGATACTTTCCGATCACCTGAGAGACACCTTTATGATCACCCTCTCATAGGATGATGTTTGATGACCTCAAAGCTTTCTTCCGATACCAGGGAGTTGTATTATCTCATGGTCTAAGGAATACAATATTTGACATAAGAAAAGCTTCGCAAAGATGAACACGATGACACGATCTAATTGCTTCGCTTAGTTTGGGTCTGTCCATCACATCATTCTCCCAATGATATGATCTCATTATTAATCGACAACTCATGTCCATGGTTAGGAAAGCTTAACCATCATTAATCAATGAGCTAGTCCATAGAGGCGTACTAGGGACACGGTGTTGTTTACAAACCACACAAGTATTAAAGTTTCCGCTTAATACAATTCTAGCATGGAATATAAACATTATCATGAACAAGAATTATAATAATAACATCTTTATTATTTCCTCTAGGGAATAATTCCAACAGTCTCCCACTTGCACTAGAGTCAATCCCTCTATATATAGAGGGGTGGGCGCCAGCCCTAACCCCTCCCCCAAGCCCTAGGCCGGCGGCCAAAGGAGGGAGGAGTGGGGGGCAAGGAAACCCCCCCTTCTAGAAGGTCCAATTAGGGTTTATCCCTTGCTTGGCCGGCTAGGCCCTATGGGGCCTTGTGCCCCTGGCCCAATGCGGCCAGGGCACTCCCTCATAGGCCCATGCCCCCTCCCGGAAGGTGGGACCATGTTGGCCCCCTTCCGGAAGGTTCTAGAAGCTTCCGGTACAATACCGATTAACCCGGAACAATTCCGAACTCCAAAAATTGCACTGCCTTATATGAATCTTATTCTCCGGACCATTCCGGAACCTCTCGTGATGTACCGGATCCCATATGAGACTCCGAACAAAAACCCATAAATCAATTATTCAATCTATCCTAGCGTCGAGACACGTTAAGTGTGTGACCCTTCGGGTTCAAGAATATGCGGACATGATCTTCTATCAATAATCAACAGCGGGGTCTGGAAACCCATATTGACTCCCACACATTCATCGATGATCATATCGGATGAACCACGATGCCAGGATTCAATCAATCCCATATATATATTCCCTTCGTCTCGCGATATTTTACTTGCCCGAGATTTGATCGTCGGTACCGTCATACCTAGTTCAATCTCGTTCATAGCAAGTACTTTACTCGTTCCGTAATCCGATATCACTTTGTGATTAACTCCTTAACCACATGCTTGCAAGCGTTGTTGATATTGATTACCGAGTGGGCCCGAAGTATATCTCTCCGACTTGGGAGGGACAAATCCCATCTCGATACATACAACCCAACAGATACTTTCCGATCACCTGAGAGACACCTTTATGATCACCCTCTCATAGGATGATGTTTGATGACCTCAAAGCTTTCTTCCGATACCAGGGAGTTGTATTATCTCATGGTCTAAGGAATACAATATTTGACATAAGAAAAGCTTCGCAAAGATGAACACGATGACACGATCTAATTGCTTCGCTTAGTTTGGGTCTGTCCATCACATCATTCTCCCAATGATATGATCTCATTATTAATCGACAACTCATGTCCATGGTTAGGAAAGCTTAACCATCATTAATCAATGAGCTAGTCCATAGAGGCGTACTAGGGACACGGTGTTGTTTACAAACCACACAAGTATTAAAGTTTCCGCTTAATACAATTCTAGCATGGAATATAAACATTATCATGAACAAGAATTATAATAATAACATCTTTATTATTTCCTCTAGGGCATAATTCCAACAGTCTCCCACTTGCACTAGAGTCAATAATCTAGTTTACATTTGGCAACAATCTCACACCCATGGCACTGAGGTGCTGATCATGTTTTACACGTGGAAGAGGTTTAGTCAATGGATCTGCGACATTCAGATCTGTATGTACTTTGCTAATCTTTAGATCTCCATCTGCTATATAATCTCGGATTATATGAAACTTGCGGTTGATATGCTTGGTCTTTGGATGATATCTTGGTTCCTTAGCGAGTGCTATGGCGCCAGTGTTGTCACACAATATCTCCAGTGGGTCCAATGCACTTGGAACCACGCCAAGCTCAGTGATGAAGTTCCTGATCCAAACTCCTTCACTTGACGCTTCTGCAGCAGCCATGTATTCCGCTTCTACTGTAGATCCCGCGATCACGCTTTGCTTGCAGCTTCTCCAGCTCACAGCTCCTCCATTCAAAATATACACGTATCCTGTTTGAGATTTAGAATCATCCTTGTCGATGTCGAAACTAGCGTCGATGTAACCTTTTACGACGAGTTGTTCATCACCCCCATAGACTAAGAACATTTCTTTAGTCCTATTTAGGTACTTTAGGATGTTCTTCACGGCTGTCCAGTGTTCCACTCCTGGACCACTTTGATATCTGCTCGTCAAACTAAGAGCATTGGACACATTCGGTCTAGTACACAGCATGGCATACATGATAGAACCTATGGCCGAGGCATAAGGCACTTTGCTCATAGCTTCCCTATCATTTACCGTAGCTGGACACTGAGCCTTGCTCAATATCTTACCTGACAACATAGGCACTGAACCTTTCTTTGCCTTATCCATTCTGAACCTTTTCAGAACTTTGTCTAGGTATGTACTCTGGCTTAAAGCTATCAGGCGTCTTTGTCTATCTCTATAGATTTTGATGCCCAATATATAAGCAGATTCACCTAGGTCTTTCATTGAAAAACACTTGTTCAAATAACTTTTCACATCGTTAAGCATGTTAATGTCATTTCCAATAATCAATATGTCATCCACATATAGTACCAGAAATGTCACCGAGCTCCCACTCACTTTCTTGTAGATACAAGCTTCGTAGCAATTTGGAACAAATCCAAAGCTCTTGATCACTTGATCAAAATGAAGGTTCCAACTCCGAGATGCTTGCTTCAGTCCATAAATAGAACGCTGAAGTTTGCATACTTTATCAGCATCCTTAGGATCGACAAAACCTTCGGGTTGCATCATATACAACTCTTCATCAATGTTGCCATTGAGGAACGCAGTCTTGACATCCATCTGCCATATTTCATAATCATGAAACGCAGCAATTGCTAATAAAATCCGAATGGACTTAATGATCGCTACGGGAGAGAAAGTCTCATCGTAGTCAACACCTTGAACTTGTCGAAAACCTTTCGTGACAAGCCGTGCTTTATAGACGGTAAAATTACCATCCGCGTCCATTTTCTTCTTGAAGATCCATTTGCACTCAACGGCCTTTCGGTCGCTAGGAGGGTCCACCAAAGTCCATACTTGGTTTTCACTCATGGATCCCAATTCGGATTTCATGGCTTCTAGCCATTTCTCAGAGTCTGGGCTCATCATCGCTTCCTCATAGTTCGTAGGTTCACTGTCTTCTACTAACAAGACAGTCAAGATAGGGTTGCCATACCACTCAGGAGGGGCACGCGACCTTTTCGACCTGCGACGTTCAGTAGCAGCATCGTCCGAAGCTTCATGATCCTTGTCATTAGCTTCCTCTATTGTTGGTGCAGGCGGCACTGGAACAATTTCAGGTGCTGCGCTACTCTCCAACTCAAGAGAAGGTTCAATAACCTCGTCTAGCTCTACTTTCCTCCCACTCACTTCTTTCGAGAGAAACTCCTTCTCAAGAAAGGAACCGTTCTTTGCGACAAACACTTTGCCTTCGGTTCTGTGATAGAAGGTATACCCAATAGTTTCCTTAGGGTATCCTATGAAGACGCATTTCTCCGCTTTGGGTTCGAGCTTGTCCGACATCAACTTCTTGACGTAAGCTTCGCATCCCCAAACTTTAAGAAACGACAACTTAGGTTTAGCACCAAACCACAGTTCATACGGTGTCGTTTCAACGGATTTAGATGGAGCCCTATTTAAAGTGAATGCAGCGGTTTCTAATGCATAACCCCAAAATGATAATGGCAAATCAGTAAGAGACATCATCGATCGGACCATATCTAATAGGGTTCGGTTCCGGCGTTCAGACACACCATTGCGCTGTGGTGTTCCGGGTGGCGTGAGTTGCGAAACGATTCCGCTTGCTTTAAGATGCGTGAGAAAATCATAAGTCAAATATTCACCTCCACGATCGGATCGTAGAAACTTAATCTTTCTGTTACGATGGTTCTCCACTTCATTCTGAAATTCCTTGAACTTTTCAAATGTTTTAGATTTATGTTTCATTAAATAGATATACCCATATCTACTTAAGTCATCGGTAAAAGTGAGAAAATAGCGATATCCACCGCGCGTCGAAACACTCATCGGTCCGCATACATCGGTATGTATGATTTCCAACAAGTCCGTTGCTCGCTCCATCATACCGGAGAATGGGGTTTTGATCATCTTGCCCATGAGGCATGGTTCGCATGTGTCAAATGATTCAAAATCAAGAGACTCCAAAAGTCCATCAGAATGGAGTTTCTTCATGCGTTTTACACCAATATGACCTAGACGACAGTGCCACAAATAAGTAGTATTATCACTATCTACTTTGCATCTCTTAGCCTCAATGTTATGGATGTGTGTTTCATCCCTTTCGAGATTTAGAAGAAATAAACCATTCACAATAGGTGCATGACCATAAAAGATGTTACTCATATAAATAGAACAACCATTATTCTCCGATTTAAATGAATAACCGTCTTGCAATAAACAAGATCCAGAAATAATGTTCATGCTCAACGCAGGCACATAATAACATTTATTGAGGTTTAAAACTAAGGAGAGCGTGCCGACGTCCATCACATCAACTCTTGATCCGTTGCCAACGCGCATCGTCACCTCATCCCTCGCAAGCCGCCGTCTATTCCGTAGCTCCTGTTTCGAGTTACAAATATTAGCAACTGAACCAGTATCAAATACCCAGGCACTACAACGAGGGCTAGTAAGGAAAACATCAATAACATGTATATCAAATATACCTTTGATGGTGCCAGCCTTCTTGTCCGCTAAGTACTTCAGACAGTTGCGCTTCCAGTGACCCTTGTCCTTGCAATAGAAGCACTCAGTGTCCGGCTTAGGACCAGACCTGAGCTTCTTCTCAGCAGGGGCAACGCGCTTGCCACCGCCTTTCTTGAAGGGCTTCTTTGCACCCTTACCTTTCTTGAAGGTGGGGGGCTTGTTGACCATCAACACATGATTATCCTTTTTGATGTCCTCCTCCGCAGCCTCCAGCTTTGCGAAGAGCTCGGTGATCGTATCAGTGGAACCAATCTGATTGTGAGTCACTACAAAACTTTTGTAGCTGGGAGGGAGTGATTGCAGAACCCTGTCAATCTTGAGCTCCTCTAGAATCTTGCAGTCCAGTTGCTCAAGGCGTTGAGTGTAGCCCGACATCTTAATGGCGTGCTCACTAACGGAACTCCCTTCCTCCATCTTGCAGTTAAAGAACTTCTCAGAGATATCATATCTCTCAGAACGGGCTTGAGTCTAAAACATGGTTTTCAGCTCCTCGAGAATCTCAAAGGGCCCGGGATAGTCTTCAAAACGATTTTGAAGGTCCGATTCCATAGCAAACAACATGGTGCTCTTAATCACACCATAATCATATTTGCGCGACTGATAGACAGCTTTCTCATCAGCCGGCGCAGTAGTAGCAGGGGCGTCACCTAACGCATTCTCGAGGACATAGTCCTTTTGACCGCCAGAGAGAATGATTCTCAGATTGCGGAACCAGTTGGTGAAGTTAGACCCATTGTTTTTAAGCTTTTCCTTCTCAGCAAAAACGTTGAAGTTGAAGTTGGACTTAGCCATTTGATCTACAATATTTGCAAGTACAGATTAGACTATGTTCATGATAACTAGTTCAACTTTTAATCAAATTACTAGATGAACTCCCACTAAATTCAACATCCCTCAAGTTGTTTAGTGAACACGATCCAAATTCACCACACCTAATCCGATCTTCACGAGAAGAGATGTGGTTTCAATGGTGGACAACAAAGTGTCGATCATATCATTCATATGACTCATGCTTAACCTTTCGGTTCATGTGTTCCGAGGCCATGTCTTTACATGCTAGGCTCGTCAAGTCAAACCCAAGTATTTACGCGTGTGCAAAACTGGCTTGCACCCGTTGTATGTGAACGTAGAGTCTATAGCACCCGATCATCACGTGATGCTTGGACACGACGAACTTTCGCAACGGTGCATACATGGGGAGAACACAGTTTTATCTTGATCTTTAAGTGAGGAATCATCTTACAATGCTACCGTCGCGATCTAAGCATAATAAGATACATAAAAGGATAAACATCACATGCATATAACTTTATGTGACATGGTATAGCCAATCTTCGCGCAATGATCTCTATCTTGTGCGTCCCGGCATGATCTCCATCACTCCACCATGATTGCCTCCACCACGAATAGCAACTACAACTATTGCTAACTACTTAGCGATAAAGTGAAACTGTTACATGGCGTTTAAGAAGTTGACACACAGGTCATACACAATTATAAAGACAACCATATGGCTCCTGCCGGTTATGTACTCATCGACATGCAAGTCTTGAAACATTACAAAACATGATCATCGCATACAATACACACATCACATCTTGGGCCATACCATATCACATAAAACACTTCCTACAAAAACAAGTTAGACGCCTCTACTTTGTTGTTGCATGTTTTACGTGGCTTATGGGAGTAGCATGCTAAGAACGATTCTTACCTACGAAAGCCACAACGGTGATATTATGGTTGCCAAACTCCGGTGTAAATCCCATGACAACTATAGTGAGAGAAACAGGCATCCACCAGCCGCATGTGTGGAACAAGCCACACGTCAAGTGCGGAGCCGGTCTCGCAAACGACGTCGTGTAAGGTTGGCCTGGACCGCTTCAATCTCACTATCCCGCGTCATAAGAAGAACACAAACAAGAGGCTTGCAACAGAAAACATCAACGCCCGCAACAACCATGTTGCTTTCTACTCGTGAAACACATCTACACATAGATCTAGCTCTGATACCACTGAAGGGTTTCGCGTCATAGTAAATCAAAGTTTTCTACGGATGCGAACAGAGGGAAGCCAAGATCTAATCTAGGATATGCAAACAACGAGAGAGATTGGATTAGATCTTCAGACCCTTGAAGATTCGCACAGCGGAACGTTCGTCGGAACGTGGGTGATGTAGTCGTACTCGCTTCTCCTCCTCGCGATCCGATCCGATCTAGCACCACAAGTGGCGATGCCTCCGTGAGATGCACACGTGCAGCACCTCGACGTCTCCTCCTTCCTTGGTCCAGCAAGTATGGTGGAGAGATGGATTGGATCTACAACGCGACGGCGCGGTGCAATTGGTGGAGAGTTTCTGCAGCAGGGCTTCGCCTACACGCAGTCGGGAGGGAGAGAGAGAGGAGGGCAGCAGGGTGACTAGGCTTGAGGGGAAGGTGTGTGGGGGGTGGTGCGCCCCAGCCCTCTATATATAGAGGGGTGGGCGCCAGCCCTAACCCCTCCCCCAAACCCTAGGCCGGCGGCCAAAGGAGGGAGGAGTGGGGGGCAAGGAACCCCCCCTTCTAGAAGGTCCAATTAGGGTTTATCCCTTGCTTGGCTGGCTGGGCCCTATGGGGCCTTGTGCCCCTGGCCCAATGCGGCCAGGGCACTCCCTCATAGGCCCATGCCCCCTCCCGGAAGGTGGGACCACGTTATCCCCCTTCCGGAAGGTTCTAGAAGCTTCCGGTACAATACCGATTAACCCGGAACAATTCCGAACTCCAAAAACTGCACTGCCTTATATGAATCTTATTCTCCGGACCATTATGGAACCTCTCGTGATGTCCCGGATCCCATCCGAGACTCCGAACAAAAACCCATAAACCTATTATCCAATCTATCCTAGCGTCGAGACACGTTAAGTGTGTGACCCTTCGGGTTCGAGAATATGCGGACATGATCTTCTATCAATAATCAACAGCGGGGTCTGGAAACCCATATTGACTCCCACACATTCATCGATGATCATATCGGATGAAACACGATGCCAGGATTCAATCAATCCCATATATATTCCCTTCGTCTCGCGATATTTTACTTGCCCGAGATTTGATCGTCGGTACCGTCATACCTAGTTCAATCTCGTTCACAGCAAGTACTTTACTCGTTCCGTAATCCGATATCACTTTGTGATTAACTCCTTAACCACATGCTTGCAAGCGTTGTTGATATCGATTACCGAGTGGGCCCGAAGTATATCTCTCCGACTTGGGAGGGACAAATCCCATCTCGATACATACAACCCAACAGATACTTTCCGATCACCTGAGAGACACCTTTATGATCACCCTCTCATAGGATGACGTTTGATGACCTCAAAGCTTTCTTCCGATACCAGGGAGTTGTATTATCTCATGGTCTAAGGAATACAATATTTGACATAAGAAAAGCTTCGCAAAGATGAACACGATGACACGATCTAATTGCTTCACTTAGTTTGGGTCTGTCCATCACATCATTCTCCCAATGATATGATCTCATTATTAATCGACAACTCATGTCCATGGTTAGGAAAGCTTAACCATCATTAATCAATGAGCTAGTCCATAGAGGCGTACTAGGGACACGGTGTTGTTTACAAACCACACAAGTATTAAAGTTTCCGCTTAATACAATTCTAGCATGGAATATAAACATTATCATGAACAAGAATTATAATAATAACATCTTTATTATTGCCTCTAGGGCATAATTCCAAAACTTGCATGCTCTCCGTTGTTAGTAGTTATCTTGTTCAAGTAGTTGCTAGTGACTTCGAGAGGGGGTATTTATGCTCGATAGTGGGTTCATGCCTCTAGTTTCCAAGGGAAGTGACAATAATCTCTTCGGTTGTAGATGTGCTGTTGCTACTAGGGAGAAAACAACGGTCTCTTGTTCATGGAACATGTGGACTGTTTACCTTACACACTTTGCTTAAAGAAGTTGTCTGTTGCTTGCAACTTAATATTGGAGGGGGTTCGGATGATAACCTGAAGATGGACTTCTAGTCATAGATGCATTTGGATGGCGGTCTATGTATCTTGTTGTATTGCCCAAACGAATCTCATAGGATCTTTCTGACTAGTAATTGCATTGTTATGCCTTGCTCAGTTCCTGTCAATTGCCCTGCTGTAATTTATTTACCCTTCATGCCATGTTGTTTATCTAAGAAGAGCACCTCTAGTGAACTATGTACCCCGGTCCAATCTTTACCATTGATACATCTTCCATAGTTACTTGTTTACTTGCTGCAAACCATTACCTTCCACACCATACGTTTAATCATTTGTTATAGCAAACCGGTGAGCTTGACAACCTCACTGATTCATTGGGGAAAAGTCTTGAGTTTGTGTTGTGCAGGTCTCCGTGTTGCTTGCAACACCTGTGTGACGTTTCCTTCCTCCTTCTGGTTCGATAACCTCGGTCTCAACTGAGGGAAAACTTGCTGCTTGCTGCTTCACACCTTGCTCTTGGGGTTTTCAACGAAGCGTTCCACGACAAGTGTTGGGCGCCATCATCCACCTCACCAGGGTATACAAAATTTCCTTTCGGTTTTTCCTTATCCCAACAATTCAACTCCTCATTAATGAGTTCACGAACCATAATTACCTCCGATCCTAGGTCTACTCCCTCTGTCCCGGTTTAAAGGACACATATAACAAATCTCTAGGCCCTAGGCTTCTTCTTATTAGGACTAATTTGGCTCTTACTAATTCTTTAATTGGCTCTCCCTCTAAAATTAAACGCTTATGTTTCTAGGTGGTGGAGGTGCTTTAGGATTGCATAATTTTCAATATGTGTTATTTAAACCAGGACGAAGGGAGTAAAACTAATGATTTCATACTGATATTTGTTTGGATACATGGATCTTCTAAGATTCGGATAGAGGATCCATCCCCTACTCTCTTGATCATACCCTTCTTCAATGCTTCTTGCCGATGTAGTATCGCATTCCATATGTGAGATGCATTTATTTTCCTCCTCGCATTAATTTTTTTCGACAAAGAGAATATATTAATATCGCGGAGATACCAATTACACCTAGCCTATGCAACAACGCATTGTCATAGCGGCATTACGAATGCACAAAGTCAAAAAATAAAGAAGAATTACAAAAAAGGTCAGTGTTCTATTCCTTGGAAACAACAGTACAAACACCACCAAGACGACACCAAAAGTCTAACTTCTTCAAAAGAGACACCTCCAAGAAGGGAATAGTGCACAAGCACCGCCCCCGATCATAGACCTTAGGTTTTCACCCTGAAGAAAGTCCTCACTCTCAAAACAATGTCTTCAACAAGATCATTGCCAGATACAACCAATTAAAACCAGACCTTGGATTTTCACAAGAATTATGGTAATACTTTCCTCTCAATACCCGAGCGCAAAGCGAATTAGGGTTAGGTACGAGTCTCTAGCCTTGCTAGTCCAGCATAACTTGGTTAAAAGCTGGAGATCTCTCAATCCCAAACCCCCCTTTAGATTTTGGGACTGCAATTGCCTCTCATTTGCGTCAACACATTTTCCGCATCTTATCATCGTCTCCCCACCAAAACCTGGCCACCAAACCGGTAATATTTTCACAGGTTTTCTTTTACAATCGAAAGCAACTCATCGAATATGTGGATATATCCTAGCAGACTTCCTTAATGAGTGTCTCCCTTGCGGCGCTGCTTAACATTTTTGGAACCCAACCATTGATCATCTTTTTAACAATGTGTTCGAAGTCTTCTTTAGGCCTTTTACAATGGGCTGTATCTTAGCACGTTCTTATATGAGCAATTAAAACTTAAGAAACAACTAGTACAATGCATTGTTTCTTATGTGGAGTCTCTACATTTAATGATTTAGAGGGCATGCATGTATGTGATTGTTCTAGCAATGTTTTTTGCCTATGGTTCCGTGTAAGTGGTGTTTCTTAGTAGCTAAGATACAACCCCACTCTCTTTCCTCATTAACTATAGTGCCACGTAAGCAAAGTGCCTAGGATATGGAGCTAAGAAAACCCATTGTGAAAGGCCTTAGTAGACCTGCCTACGGCTGTCGGTAGGCCTAAATACTCCCTCCGTTTGGGATTATAAGTCCCGCACGAATAACTAGGTTGGCAATTTGAACAACAAAATATAAATATTATAGCATAAAAATTATACCATTACAAACTTTAGAGGTTATATTTTCTAATGGTATAACTTTTATGATATATAAGTTATATTTTGTTAGTCAAATTAACAACTTAGGTATACGCGTAGGACCTATAGTCCCGAACAGAGGGAGTACTTCTCAACGCAGAGGCATCATGTACCGCCAGCTTCATTTCATTGGCACGGTTTCCACTAAAGAAGATGCCTGGATTTGCTCTATTTACTAGCTGTTTGTACCCTTCACGATAATTCTCCAAAATATCATGCAACCTATCAGCTCATGCCGTTGAAGCTTGGGTAAAGATAAGACAATCATTGGCGAACAAAAGATGTGACACCTAGGGGGCATGGATGCCAACACGGATTCCTTTAGACTGATGAGCCCACCCACTGAATTTTAAGAAGTATCTCAAACCTTCAAAACATAGGAAAAAGATAAGGAGATACAGGATCTCCTTGTCTTATCCCTCTCGAGCGTTTAAAAAATTCCAAGAACTTTCCCTTTACCCTGACCGAGAAGGACACTGCCTCCACGCCCTTCATTATGACATTGATCCATTGTTCCGAAAAACCCAGCTTTGCCATGACAGACAGTAGATAAATCCACTCTACCCTGTCATAAGCCTTAGCGATATATAACTTGATTGCACAAGCCCCACTTTCCCCCTTTTTCCTGTTCAAATAATGGATGGACTCATATGCCGTAATCACATTGCCTATGATCAATCTCCCTAGGACAAAGGCACTCTGAGCAAGAACTTTGGATGCTATCTTGTATAGAACATTGCAGAGGGCGATTGGTCTATGTTGTGTCAAGTCTTGTGGTTGCTTGACCTTGTGGATGAGCATTAAAAAGTGCTATTGACAATATCCAGCATCCCACCACCATCTAAGAACTGCCGAATAGCTGAACATACATCAACTTTGAGAATGTCCCAATGTCGAATATAAAACTCTGGTAAAGCCATCAGAACCGGTGACTTGTTGGGATGCATCATAAAAAGAGCTTTCTCTATCTCTAAATCTGTCACTGGAGAGCACAACTTCTCATTCATAACCGGTGCTGAATAAAATGAGTGATCAATTCAGGTTAGTCTGACTGAGCCAAGAACAATCCGGTGTAGAAATTAATAGCCAACAGTTCTAGCTTGACTTGGGATGAGACATAAGCACCTGCCTCGGTTTTCAGAGAGACAATTCTGTTCGTCCTCACTCTCTCCCTAGCTTTAGCCTGAAAAATGACGTGTTTCAATCACCCTCTGCAAGCCATTTTACTTGTGAACGTTGCTTCATCATAGCTTCTTCCCTAGCAAGCAGATCGGATATTTTCTTCATTAGATCACAGTCTTCCTTAGTTGGACCAGATCATAAGGAATTAGCTCTGATAACTTCCAGCTTATCCCTCATTGCCTTAAGTTGCCTTTTACTGAGCCAAATTTCTTCCTTAGTTGCAGGCTATGCTGCATTCACCCAAGCTCTTCATGAACTTCAGCAAGACTCCGCGAGCCGGTCTGCCATCCCGTCACCACCGCCTGGGTATAATGTAAATGTTTTGTCCACATATTCTCATATCTAAAAGGCCTCAGTCCACCTTCATCTCAAAGCCAATCCGAATGGTGAATTTTAATCAGGATAGCACAATGATCAGACTCCGTGGTCTGGACATGATGAACATAAGTGTTATCAAAATTTACATAAAATGATCATCACAATGATAAGCAAATCGCTCAAGCTCCAACACTGCCACAATGATAAGCAGAAAACCACATGCAAAAATTGATATTACAACACTTAAGTCTGAACCCATATGTGTTTGGCATATGTAAAATGCAAAAATCTGTATGGATAATTCTCAATGACAGATTAATATTCAGGCGTAACGGAAGTAAATTATTGTACCAAGCAAGTAATCAACGTGATCATGCCTACATATTGAGGTTTTGCCATGCACTTTCCAGAAAGAGCCAGTTTTCTCCAATATTTCCATTACTAGAAGTTGAACATGGATGTAAAAAAGAGGAATTTGAACAATATACATCTTGAAAAGATCTTCAAAGCAATGGATTTTACAACAAAAAGCATAGTTAGTTTCCCATTCATGAAGTGCAAATACAATGTTGTCAGTCTTCAGCATCCTCCAGCTTCTCCAATTAGCATTCCCCAGCATTGCCTTCAGCCATAGCTGAGCTTCTGTGTTCAAAGTACTTCTGCATTTCTCCTTTCTGCAGTCCATCCCCCGATGTGTTACTAGCAAAGTCATGATATCATAATGGTTACTTAGTAGTTCGTCACCAAACAGAAGGCAGGCAAACCTGAGCAGGGCGTGCCAAATTCCCGGCTTAACATGTTCAGGATACACAGTGGCCTGTATTCAGCTTGTAACTGTCGAGCCACCACATGACTGGCCGCAGTGGCCACATTATGCAACTAACATACTTTCATTCAGCTTTGATCCTGGTTGGGTGCACCGCGATGGTTCCCTGTCAGAAAATTTCATCTTTGAAGAAATCACTGTTCTCGTTATTGTGCTGCAGATTAGCTTACAAGACTGTAAGGTAAGTCCAATTCTGCCTTGTTGAAGCGAAGCTGTGGTAGCTGGACAGCCTACAAAGGCACCAACTGCATGAAAGTTGAGTATTTGATGCTCGTGAAGGGCAAAGCGAAGCTGGAACACTGCACAAAGAAAGAAAGAAAAACCATAAAGCAGCAACTGGGAGTTATGCAGAAGCAGTACAAGTGTACAACCTTCATAAGTTCTTTTTAAAGGACAAGAAACCATCATTCATGCAGTATGCTGAGTCACCGGGGTCACTCTCACATGTTCATAAGAAGAGAGCTTGTGCGGTGGTGCAGAACATACATGAAGCAATTGTGACAACCAAACTACTCCCGCCGGTCCATATTAACGGCCTCAACTTTGTCTAGATACGAATGCATCTAGGCCATTAATATGGAGCGGAGGGAGTATCTTAAAACTGATGCATGGTTGGTTGGTTCTGCATGAACACCGAATCACTTCCACTGTAAATTTGATATGAATACTTAAACTACTAACCTTTTACAGTGCCACTTTGTGAATGTTCCTTTTCCTATTCTTAAACTACTAAATTGATGTGAATACCTAAACTATGAACCTTTTCCTATAGAAAAATGGCAAGCACTATCAATCTCAAAAATTTGAAATCTGCCCTCATTAAGCTTCACAATTCTTCAGTTTTCCCATACAGAAGTTTCAGCAATGATAAATGATCTGTCTTGAAATTTCAGCAAACAAGTCAGCACTATTTCTAGAATGAGCTTTCAAATCATACAATGATAAATGATCTATCTTGAAATTTCAGCAAACAAGTCAGCACTATTTCTAGAATGAGCTTTCAAATCATACAAGGTAAACATGGCGCCAAGTCCTACATGTACTTTCATGCAGCACAGAGTTGGCACTCTAATCGAACAAAGAATGCAGCTGCGCCACATGGTCGAACACCAATCGGACCATAGATATTTCAATAATCTAATCTACACAACCACAAAATTATATTCCTCCCCTTACTGCATACTCCATCACTAGTCTTCTTTTTAACCTTCACAGCACAATTTTGAGCACATGGTCACAGTTATTTATCAAATAGCTTCAGCTAATGTGCTCAAAATTGCTTCACCTAATGTGCTCAAAATTGCTTATGTCAAGAAGTAGAAAAGACATCAGTCCTACCTGAAAATCCAGAGCCATGCAATTCTCAACGCCCCATCTACTTCCTGATTTGTTCAGTTCCTTTTAGTGACATCTCAAGCTGCTCCATTCTCCGTGCTATGTCGTGTTTCCCAAGATGCCGCAGCCTGTCAACTACAACGTTAAAGGTCGGCGCCCGTGGCGCGAACCCAGCCTCACTCATCTCAAGAAGGTAGTTTGCAGCATCCAAGAACCTGCCACCCCTCACACACATTTTGACAAGCATGACATAGACAGGCCGATTAGGTGGGTGCCCCTTCGATTTCATATCACCAAAAAAGGCGAAGGCATCAGCGAAGCGACCCGCCTTGCAGAGCGCCTTGACAATCGCTGCATAGAGACTTGGGAATGGCCGGTGGCCATCTTCAACAGCCGCATAGAACAAACGGAATGCCTCCTCGATTCGGCCAGCCTTGGCCACAGCTGGTAGCATCACCTTGTATGTTGAGATGTCTGGGCACAAGCCACGACTGGAAGCATCGGCGAGAAGATTAACGGCAAATTCCACATCACCAGAATCACAAAGCGCCTGGGCGAGTGAGTTGAATGTGGCCACGTCAGGGAGGACGCCCTCCTTGGTGATCCGGAGAGCGAATGCCTTGGCCTCCTCCAGCTGCCCAGCTCTGACGAGCCCGTCGACGAGGAGGTCCCGGCCACGCACCGGCGGACTGAACCCGCGGCTCGCCATGTCATCGAGGAACGCCTGAGCCTCCCGGAGCTTCCCCGACGCGCACCAGGCGTCGACGAGGGTGCTGAACGTGACGCGGTCGGGGGCCACGCCCTTGCGTGCCATGCGGCGGATCAGCTTGTAGGCGCCGACGAAGTTGCCATTGGCGCAGAGCGCGTCGAGGAGGGCGTTGTACACCTCGGTGGTCTGCGGGCAGCCGAAATGGGGGAGGCGGTTGAACACCTCGACGGCTTGCTCGGCGAGGCGGGAGTGGCCGTACGACGAGATGACGGCGGAGAAGGTGGACGGTGAGAGGGGAAGGCCGAGCGCACGCATGTCGGAGGTCAGGGTCCAGAGGTGGGTGAAGAGGCGCGCGCGGGCGAGCGGGAGGAGCAGCGCGTCGAAGTGCTCGGCGGACGGGGAGAAGTTGGGCTTCCCCCTAAGCCAGGCGAGGAAGCGCGCGGTGTGAAGGGGCTCGGCGGGGGCGGCCGCGCGGATGACGCGCAGAGCGAGGTCGGAGGGGAAGGGGGACGGGAGGCGGAGACGGTTCAGGGTGCGCTCCAGGTAGAAGTCGCGCCGCACGATGGTGGAGAGATGGTGGACCAACGCGAAGTAGGCGTCCTTGGAGGTCGGGTGCTGCGGTGCCTCCGCTTCGCCGGCGGCGTAGTCGGGGAGCGTCGCCAGACGGCGGAGGCCGAGCCGGTCGCCGAGGCGGCGGAGAACGGCGGCCGACATCATTCGTCTCAGATGTGGCCACGACGAGATCCGGGAGCTAAAGCTAGAGATGGGCCTATCGATGGTGGAGCCCATAACCCGTTCGATCACATGGGCCAGGAGTTGCTATATGACGGGCTTTAGTTTATATTATTTTGGGCTTGACAGCATAGGCCCATTCGAGCCCAGATAACTAGGGTTTGTGGAGGGTATAAAGACCACGTCGACTTGCGATCCCAACCCCGCCGCCGCTCTTCGTCCTCCTCTCTTCGCGTTAGGGTTAGGGTCGTTCGCTCCACAAGGTAGCAAGCAGCTCGCACCTCAGATTCCACCTCATATTACCGTGAGAATTCATCTTCTTCATCTAATTCGAACTCTGTATTGGTTTTTGGCGACAGATCAGAGATGGCGGTCCCTCTGCTGACGACGAAGATCGTGAAGAAGAGGGTCAAACAATTCAAGAGGGCCCATAGCGACCGCTACATTGGCCTCAAGGTAGAGACCTCGTCTACAAACCTTAGATGTAGTGGAAACTGCAGCCACTTCGTGTGTTGGTTTCTCCGCAGATGATTTGCCCTGCTTGTAGACCGCGATTGTTACGCATGGCTGTATTCTCAATGGTCTGCCCCGGTTCATGGCCTGTTTCAATAGTTCTCTACGATATCATCTGGAGTTCTGCATCGATTACTAGTATTATGAACCCCCGATGCACTGATATTCGACAAATTTATCTATTCCCTTGGACAATTTTACTGTGAAATGGAGTTTTGGATTCAATGATTTAGCACGAATGTATTGTGTTGCTTTAGGTGGAAACCATTTATGGTATCATTAAATATGAAGTAGTGAGCTCTTGTAGATAAGTGAATGATGCAAGTTTAAATTGAACTTGTTTGTTGCACTTGTACATAAGTGAACACTGGGTAGAAAATTATGACAAATTGTTTGTTTGGTGGTGTTTTGTTTTACCTTTCTGTTTGGCTTCTGAAATAAAGGAAGTGATGGCTTAGTAAAAGGTCTGAGTAAGAAAACATTTTCTTCAGTGAACATTGGGTTGAAGGAAGAGGGCCCTAGCTCTTGCATTAGTATAGTACTGTGGCTGTCGCAACCTCTTCTACAGCAATTAATTCATGTCTTCATGAATTGGAATGAATAAAAAAAGGCGTGGGCTTCATTCCGAGTATGAATGTTTGCTTAGTCTTCTTCCAACACTTTTTTCCCAATGTGTGCTTAAGAAAATCAAGTTTTCTGCATGATTAAGACCCTCTGTCTGATCCTTTCAGTGAAGATACTGCTACATTGTATACTAGTGTGAACTGAGGAGGCATTTTCTTAGTCCCTTTTTCTTCTAATTTGTGTGTTCTTTGAAATTCTTTAAGCAAGTTTGCCCTCAAATAGGCGCCAATTGAGTTTTTGATTCTATGGGGAGTATGCTCAATATATTTTATCATCCCATTGTTGTACTCTTCCTCCTTTGTGTTACTCTGCTACAACTATGACACCTGTGAAAACTGATTGTGCTTGTAGTTTGTATCCTTGTTTCTGAATGGCATTGTATTATTTTTGTTATACAATCCATATTAAGCAGGTTGTGCTATTTATTTGGTATTTCAGATGTCTTGAATATTTATGTTCGTCTGGGCTTGTCCCCCTGTACGTTGTCTGTTATCTTGTGCTTTAGCTGAACCATTTTTAATTCTTGATTGTAGACTAGCTGGCGCAGGCCGAAGGGTATTGATTCCCGTGTCAGGCGAAAGTTCAAGGGAGTCACGTTGATGCCCAACATTGGCTACGGGTCAGACAAGAAGACCAGGCATTACCTTCCTAACAAGTTCAAGAAGTTCGTTGTCCACAACATTTCTGAGCTGGAGCTGCTCATGATGCACAACAGGTAATGTGTGATCAGTTTATCATGTAGAATAGTTCAGAGAACTCCATACTATCAAAGTTAAATGACCATCCTACATTATGTTTACTCTAGGGAGTTGTTCTAATGATGTATACCTCAATTTGTTCAATCAGGACCTACTGTGCGGAGATCGCCCACAACGTCTCCACGAAGAAGCGCAAGGACATCGTTGAGCGTGCTGCGCAGCTTGACATCGTGGTCACCAACAAGCTTGCCAGGCTCCGCAGCCAGGAGGATGAGTAGACTGTTCTTGAGTTACTATGTTTTTGGTATGGTTCGTATGTAGGAAACTGTTCCGCTTATCTCCATCGTGCTATTGCTATTGTCATGGATACCTGTTTAGCCCGTCTTTGTTATCAGCGGTGTGACTCTAATGTGCGAAAGATCTACTGTTTGCCTTGAGAATCTAATTTCTCGTAGCCAATTGATGAAAAGCGTGCCTCGGGTTGTGTTTTGGTTTTAGTTTTTTTTAATGCTGGCAACCTAGTTTGAAAGATCTGTTCTAAATCTTCTGAATGCTATTACCTGACGCTGTCTACTTTGGGGAAATATGGTTTTTGCCTGTGAACTAATATGTTTTTTTGTAAAGTTCATGCATTCCAAACATTCTTTACAATTCATCTCAATTCTTTAAACTGTCAACAATCGACAGCCTAAACTGTGATGTAGCTTCAGGCTGACTTGTACCCTAAATCCTTTCCAGAATTTTGGATATTCAGGAATACAAATTTGAAGATTACTTGCATCAATTTCAGATCTATAGGCTGCCTTGTCCTTTCCAGATTTTGACCTCGGTGTTTCTATCCTTCAGACGACAGGACGCGATAGTGCGACCTTTAGTATCGTTTCTTCCTTGGAACTCAGCAAACAGCACAAGATTATAATGACGAGTCTGTAATTACTACGTTTGTGAGACTGAAACCGTGGTGTCATTAGTTAGTTATACACTGTCGATCATTGGTGGAATTTGCCAAGTTTGCAGTTGCTGAATCAAGGATAATGTGCAGAAACATAGACGGACATATGTGCAGACCATAGTACTTCCAACACACGCACACCGTTGCTTCTAAATTTCTTAAACGCACAACGTCTTTTTTTTTTTTTTTTGAAATGTATGAACGCACAACGTTTCTTCAGCATTACCGCACTGTCCACATGTTTGGTACCTGTAAAAGGCTGGAAGTAAAGGATGATTTCACATGATTTCGGTTCCTTCGTCTCGCGCATTCTCCACGCCGGTGAACCGAATAAAAGACCTTTTTGCGCAACCGACCGAAGCATTTGTCCCCTCCAAATCCAAAGACAAAAGAGAAGATAGAATCGTCCTCCGTGGATCTTCATGTTAGGTACAGTAGAAGAAGCTTTTTATGGGGGGCGCCACGCGACCCTCCATTCCACGGCAGCCACAGCGTACACCTGTAGGGCTACAGTATCGCCCGTACAAAGCGGTCATCCACAATGCTCCTTTTCCCCTCTTCCTCACAGGAAGTTCCTGTATGCGTGCGTTTCTGGCTTTTCCACCTCAACGTACGGCCCCCAAACTGGCCGGTGCCGTTTCTGCTCCCAACTTCACATCAACGTCCATGCAGACTGAGAACACCTCCCTCAACTGCTACTGCAAACGAACAACGGCAACGCACCACCGAGAGGGTTTTTGGTAGAGAGTAGTAGGTCGCCTTTTCTTCTTCTTCTTTGTTGGAAAAAGGAAGATGTTACATTTCAGAGTTCAGACTGCATTGAGCTAGTACTGAAGCATCCCTCTCGGCTTCAGTGGTGATAGCACGCAACCTGTTTTCGGCAGCATTTGCTCGGCGCCACCGTCGCGGACATCGCCTAGTCGGGAAACGCCACTCGCTGACTCGGACTCTCGGTGTGCTTCTCAACGTGTCGTGGAACCACGCAGCACTTTTCAGTTCATCGTGTCCCGGTAAGATCTTTTTGCAGGAACAGACGGCGCGTTAGATAGATACGAAAACGATGTCCAAGTCTGCAACTAGTATGAGAACGCCACTTGATTCTGTTTCAAAACATTGCAATATGGAAACAATTTTTCATCATGACAGATGATCTGGTCCATTTTCAGAAAATAGCTTCGGAGCACGGGCATTTGTTTGTCTAAGCAAACCTAGATTGGGTTTTGTATCTCAAGTTTTCACGAGTAGTA
This sequence comes from Avena sativa, assembly GCA_916181665.1. Taxonomy (NCBI): domain Eukaryota; kingdom Viridiplantae; phylum Streptophyta; class Magnoliopsida; order Poales; family Poaceae; genus Avena; species Avena sativa. The sequence continues at coordinate 139,858,532 of OV702285.1, read as the reverse complement.
GATTGTAAAAACCGAATGGCTGTTTCTGAAAATACTGAACATATATGGAGCAACATCAGATCGTAACCAATCACGCACAAGGAAATCGAGCGAGACACACGTTGTTGTAAGCTCTGCAACCGGCAGCATTGCTTTAGGAGGACAACAATCACAGACTTTACCTACCTAACAGAGCACAGCATCGCAGCAGTAACTTCCTTGTAGTATCACGTCACGTAGGCTGAGCTTTACTTACTGCTTTAGTGCTACCGATGACTTCCCCCTGTATATCGATCGTCATCCTCCTTGGAGAGCTTTTGCTAGGGTAATAGGAAGTTGACCTGTGAGGCCTTGGCAATTCACCGTCGCCTTTCCTTCCTTGGTCCGTGGCTAGCTATAGCTAGGGCGCCGCGATGAGCAGCGCGCAGGACAGGACGGTGAAAACGAAAGTCAAAAGATCATCTATCACGGGGCTACGTAGCACAGCCATGCCCGTCGCGTCCGCCCTAATTGTGCTGCACCGTTTTATGGGCATTCATGTGGGTTGCCACGGACTTGACCGTACGCCACGGCAACATGCCATCTTGATTCTTGGCCGATGCCTGAGCCGTTTGGCCAAGGCACCGTCGATCTGGGACAAAATTAGAGTGGCCACCACTTTTGATGGTGGAATTTCGAAAAACCACCGGTTTAAGTTTCAATGCAAAAAATAACCTTCTCCGGTACGCTATTTTGCAATGTGTGCTAATTCCGAGCTTACAACGGATAGTGTAACCGACAAGGGGGCCCACCAGGGTGCTGATGTGGCTCCGGGATCCACTGGCCAGACGCTGCACGGACACGTTGTTAACCGTCGTTAACGCCCTTTCTGCAAGGGGGGGGGGGGGGGATAGATGGTAGGTTATAGCCCTCCCCCGCGTGGTCTTTCACGAGCCACTCGATGACGGCGACTGTGGCGTCAGCAACCCGTGTGGTAGTAGGTCTTGCTTCCAGCAGACGCCTTGAGAGTTGAGACGGTGCACGGTCGCCGACACATTATGCAGCCACGACTGTCGCGAGGGCAGTCCTATCCTCACCGGCGATGACCAAACATCGGTGGCTTCGCAACTAGAGGCAATGAAGATTGTATTCCTTTATTTCTCTTTCTTGGCCTCCATGGGCGGCATCAAGTATGTTCCCCTTTTATATGCTAGATTTAGACTAGTTCACTGTCAAATTAAGGGTAGGTTTAGGCTAGGACTATCTGTTAGATTGAGGCAAGGATATTTATCAGAAGTTAGGATTTAGTCTAAGACTTAGGCTAGGAGTGTTAGACTTGGATTTATGTGCGTTACTGAATTTTGACTCCCAACTGAATTTAGGCTAGGATCATCTTTTAGATTTTTAACTGAATTTAGGCTAGGATTTTCTGATGAATATAGTGTAGGATTTAGACTTGGAATGTTAACTGAACATTTAAGCTAGTTATCTGAATTTCACGTGGATTTTAGTTTTGTATTTAGGTAGGTAGTGTTAACTGAACATTTAACTGAACTGCATGGACTGTTTTATGGAAACATTTTATTGAATTTCACACATTTATGTAAAGATTGACCTTAACTGAACATTTATCTGCATTCATTTTGTCTGTGCAGTTTAGATGATGAAATATGAGATATTAGGTTTAATTTTCCCAGTGAGGACAACTTAAAGAGAACTTTGTGCACATCTCACATTATTGTGCTTAACTTGATGGCACTTATTGAAGGATATGGATATGGTTATAGAGATACCATATACTATGTTAAGAAAAAAAAGGAATAGATATGAAGGAATGGAGGCAGCAAACAATATGACAAAGGTGAAGAAGATGATATAATTATTTGACCATGAGAAGGTGTTGAACTTGACTATAATTAAGTAGAATTTTCTAGTACTACCTAGATTAAACCAGGATGAACTGGAAGCTGAGGTGCAAATCAATGAGCATGTGCTCTATTCTATTGACAAAGATGGAGTGACTCACGTTAAGGAGGATGAAGTTGAAGCCATTTATCCAGTTGCAGTTGACTTTTCAGATGTTTTATATATTGAAACACAACAAAGCTGCAACATGGAGAAGGGCAAGAAAATTGTGCCTTTTGATGCTTTGCCAATTGAGATTGTTGATTTAGAAGATTATGATTCGATCTTTGGAGGGAAAAATCTTTGTACAATACACAACTAGGCAACAAAAAGAGGCAAAGAGGCAATCCTGACCTACATTTTGAAGGGGATACATTATGTGGAAGAATTTTATGGAGAGAGAGAAGGGCAAAAGAGGATTTTTGCAAGAAATAAGGTAGTGGCCAACTAGCAAATCCCATTACAATGTAGAGGATTCAAAGTATTTAATTTTGTAGACATTTTTTGTATGCCTACAAAATTCATAGAAAATTATATAAATTTTATAAAGATTTTTTTAATGCATACAAAATTTATAGAAAAATCACATAAAATATAGGAACAATTTTGGATGCCTTATAAGTACATGTAAAATCATTTAAATTAAATAAATATTTTCGAATTCCTAGAAAATTCATGGAAACATGATATAAATTATATAAACATTTCTTAATGCCTACAAAATTAATAGAAAAATCATATAAAATATAGGAACAATTTTGGATGCCTTATAATATATGGAAAAATCATTTAGATTAAAGAAACATTGTTTGAATGCCTACAAAGTTTTATAGAAAAAGATGTATTACATAAAAAATTCTTAATGTCTACAGAAATCATAGAAAAATCATATCATTTGGGAACAATATTGGATGCCTTATAAATACATGGAAAAATCATTTAAACTATACTAAAAATGTAAATTCAATAAAGACAATTAACATAACACAAGGAGGATAAATTCATCATTACAACAACATAGAGGGTTCAACTGAACAAATGTAGTAGTACCACACACACCACATCACAAATTTTTCAACTCGCCAAATACACACTAGCAACATAACTAGATAGAGTTTGCTTCAACATACTATATGCCTACATTACATATCACTTATCACAGAGTGCCTTTATCTTCTTCACATTCTCTTTTTTTCTATCACTTGTCCTGAATAGATCATACATCATATAGGGCGTCCCTTTCACCATCCCATTTGTGTTGCCTCACCTTTATGATCTCAGCCCGAGACTTCTGCACCTGCTTCAACTCACTCACTTCATTCCTCAGCATTTTCACTTAAGTCTTCAACTTATCTGTCTTCTTCTCTATATTTTTATAATCCTACTCCCTATCTTGATTAACCTTCCTAAAGTTATCCTCAGTGATATTTTTCTCATTGTCATCCACGAATTTCCTCATATCATCTAAGAGAGTATTATGTTTCTTTTCAATTTAGTTCTTCTCACTGCTTTACCAGATGGCATTCTGAACCTTATCATCAATCCTAGCACTCTTGGCATAATAATACATTTATCATAGCCTACTTAAAGCACGCTTTGGTGTATCTAGCCACTTTTCAACATCTAACCATGACATAAAGCCACAATTCATGACTTCCAAAAATATATGAAAGGAACCGGCAACTAATTTTGTCTCCAATATTAAACAATAAGATAATGCAATATATATCTGAAACTATTTAGTCCATACAAGTAACTATTGCATTGCATAGTCTACTATTTTAAAAGACTACCAAGTCTAAGTTTAAGTTAACTGTCTATTAGTAACTATAAGAAACACAAGAAAATATATTTGCAACTATAAGAACACAAGCAAGTGTTTGTACCGCACTTAACACAACTAGGTATTGCATGCAGTTATAAGAACACAAACAAGTGTACCGCACTGAAATGTGGGTTCATCCTAGGTATCTGGAGCATAGCTCATGTCGACTATATCCTTTTCATAAAGAAATTGCATAGAAATCGGGTTTAATAGAGCTAAATCGAAGCGAAATCAAAAAATCCCAAATCAGGATCACAAACCCTAACTTAGAAATTGAGGAACTTACCCTTGCAGAGACGAGCTTGATGATTCATCATCGTTCCATGAAGGCATGGCGACGACGGACGACGGAGTGCCCGCACGGAATGCTCGTGGCGATATTTTGCGGCGACGGAGGCGAAGGGTGTGCTCAACAGTGATGCAGAGCAGCGGGGACGAGATTGAGGCAATCGTCAAGAGTGACAGTCAACGGCTTGTGACGGACGTGTTGTATCGTCATCTTACGGTACCACATCAGCACCCTGGGTGCCCCCGCGTGCCCCGGCGTCAGTTTGCCGGTCAATTCGTCATCAAATGAGGATTAGCGCACATTGAAAAAAAACTTACCGAAGAATGGTTTTTTTTTTGCGATTGAAACGTAAACTCGTGGTTTTTCAAAATTTTACCTTGAATGTGGTGGTTCTATGCAAAAGACTCGCAAAATTAAGAGGGGCTATAGCATTTGGTGTTTCTGTAAAAAAAAATGGCAGCAAGCAATGATTGAGACGATGAAGGGAAATAGTAGTATCCTCCAAGAGGCAACAAGTCCTTCCTCGCTTCCAATTCTATATGTCTTCCAGATCCACCAAACTTTATGCTCTGTTGAGATCCAACAACTAGGATCCAAACCAGCAAACAAACACCAGACGTTAAGAGGAAACACCCGCCGAAGCTCACAGGTCGCTCGACCGATACCAGCTTCCTTCCACATTACTGTTACTACTACGAGGCGCCAGCGTGGCGGGACGTACTCTTGCTTGCGTTTTTTTTCCCTTTCGATAAAGACTCTTAGCGTGCATGAACTGACAGAAAGAGCCGCGAGAACAAGGCCTCTTTGACATGTCAGGGGCGTTCACACTCACGCGCGCACGCCTTTGGTTACCTCCAAACTCTTGCGTGTTGTTATGCCAATGTCTGTTCTGTTATGCTTCTTGTTGCTGACCATGTATCTGTGTGCAGTAAATAGTAGTTCGGCGCAGCCCTTTCGTCTACAAACACATTTTCTTTGAGCAAAACCTGCAGAGGTTCAGGTTCTTGGACGCCCATGGATTATGCATCCGTGATTCCCCTTCCTCCATTCTGTCCCCAAATGATTGAGCAGGACAAGTACTACTTGTAGGAGGGAGTAATAAATAGACTTACTGCTAGATCATTAGGCAGGCCAACTTTTTTCCATGGTGTTCTTGATTAAACAAGTACAGTACAGAGAGGAGGCGGCACGGTCCTGTGCCAATAATTAAGATATAAGATGCCCCTCCTCCCCCATCTAATCTCCTGCTGTATTTATCGCTGTTTAATTTATTCGCTTCCCGGCCGGGCGGGGAGATCTGCTGGGTTCGTACCGCGCTCCGGCCGGCCGGTGAATGATTAAGGGAGGGAGATGGGAGTCCGGCAAGTCCCTTGGGCGACTCATAATCGGGGACCGTGTGTGGGTGTGGATTCGGTTCACCTACTGGCCAGCCTTGTCCGTTTTTTCTTCGACGGTAGTTGCCCAGAAAGAAAGAGATGGGATCGCGAGAAGATCAACCAGAAAACGGAGGAGTCTTTGCTGTGGGCTGTGGATGGTAGCTGGCTGCAAGCTAAGATTCTACTAGAATGTTAGGGCACCGGCGGTACCGTAACACGGGCAGAACCGGTTGTATGGACTGTCAGCGGCTCAGCGAAGACGCGGTTCCGATGCCCTCTTTGGAACACTAGGTTTTTTTTTTTCTTGATACTGGTGGCATCATGGTAGGTCATGCGTTGGTAATTCAGCTCGAATTGTGCCTTAAAATCACGAATTCTCGGTAAAGGACAATAGTCCATATTAATAATCTCAATTTTATCTAGATTCATATGTATTAATTTAAATACGATGCATTCATATCTAAACAAAGTTTTACTAATTAATATGGACAGGACAGAGGACCATAACTCGGTTCTTACTTACAGTCATGTACTATATACGTATAAGCAACTCACTCCAAATTCGTAATTGTCGTCGCGATTGATTATTACAAACAGTCGGCAGTGGAGCATGTGACTCCTGCAGCGATCCCGAGGCCGGTTAGAATAAGATGCGGAGATTAGCTAGAATAATACTCATACGGTCTGATCGGAAAATCGTCTGATTGCCCTAAGGGCTAACTTATTCTATCGTCAGGTAACTAGTTTATTCGGCTCGTCCTTTGCGTCCCGTTGACAAAACTAAGAATGTACTCCTAGAGAGGGTGCCTTGAGGAGGGACAAATATTCAAACGAATTGGAGGCCACTTGTTGGATTGCAGCTAATTAAAACTTGGGTTTGGACGCGCTCTTCTCTGACATACTCCTTGGTGTAGACAAATTAAAAGAAGATGCCTAGGGCCACTTGAACATTTTTTTTAGCTAGTTTGAAATGATATGGACAAGAGCATGTGTATATCTGGTGTAAAATTATGCGCCCACAGATAGAACTGTCACGGTAAAAAAAAACATGAGGCTGTGTGCAACAGAAGCTTACCTTGTTTTGGCTGGGATTAAACAGCATAGTATCCTCTTATAAATAAAACAACATCCCCACAAGAGACAAAGACAAATTTTAGATAAAGAAAGGATTTTTATTGCTCCAACGCTGCGCAACAAGAAAATGCCGCTAGCTGCAAGATGGTCTCTCAACCTGCACACACATATCTACGCCCTTCGGGGCGCTTCCCTGTTCTAAAAAAAAAAAAACTGCACACACATAAGCTCGAGAATAGACCTTAGTTTTTTTCTGATAAAAGGCGATATATTAGTATCAAGCTAATATCAATTACGTTTGGTCTCTGCGACTACAGAATGCCAAAAGACAATCAAGATACTGATGAAGCACACACCAAATCTTTTAAACGAACAAAAGAGAAGTCATGGTACAAATACAAGCATCAACATCCACCGCCGCCTTCATAGTACGCATACCGAGAAAAAAGGTTCTCCAACAATGACGGCTCCAAGAAGGTAACAGAGTGTAACCGTCGCTATTGCCGAATCTAACAAAGTCCGGATCATGCTTTTCAACCTAGAGTAAGGAATGCCTTCAACAAGAAAACGATGTGTAAACATCGCAATTGCTAGTTACAACCAGTGTAGGTTAAACTAAGGTTTTCACCCTCGATCTCAAGAGCCGCTACTCAAACAGGACCACCAAATTGTCGCACACCCTGTGATGCAGCCTCCAATTGCCACGGCATGTCATATGCACCAAAATATGGGTGCTCGCTCGCACATTCCTGACATAAACATCTTCACACGATTGACCCTAGCTAGGTAACTACTCCAGGGAGGAGCATACCATGAGAGTTAAGGATAGTTTTCTCAAGTTTAGCTCATTTAATGTTGAGAACCCGTGAGCCTTTGCATTATGGGAGTACATATGGTTAGATGATCAAAATTTGAGAGAGGTGTATCGTTTGATATTGTCCAAAAGAAATTTTGTATAGTCACCTCTACTTGAGGTGTTGTACCTATTAGGTGTATACACACCCTTGGCTCCTGGTGGGAAGGATGCCAAAAAATTATTCCAATGAAGCTGAGAAGTGGAATCAAGTCGGTGATGATTTGTAACCAGTGTCTGATCTGGCTTGAGCGTAATAGCAGAGTGTTCAACCCTGTGGGTACATCACCATGGTTAGTGGCAGGTAATAAGATAAAGGTTATGTGCAAAGAGTGGACATTGTGTGGCATAGGTGGAGGTAGGTTAGCAAGAGTAGTCCCGTAGTTTCTTAAGGGATGGGGTATCATCGAGCGATCATTTGTGCCGCGGATGATTTGTTGATTTGTAACAAGAAACTCTATCCGTCTTTTTATAAAGACACACACACACACGCACGCACACACGCACGCACGCACACACCTCCTGCGATTTCCAGAAAAAATGTTGAATTTGGCCGCATTTTTATCGTCCAACGTTCTATGAAGGACATGCATGGGTTAGTTCTTTTTTTTTTGAGAATGCATGGGTTAGTTCTAAAGATAGCGAATACCCGCCTTTCGACGGATAAATTGTTAGCTGCATGTATGCTATCACTTTCTCCGTGGCTCCGTTAAAGAGGTTATGAAAACTCAAACTACCATTCAAGGTAATATTTTTTGTGGGTCTTATGTTGTGGTGGATTTTTGGTAATCATAATTCCACGAAGCAGACACGGGAATACAAGATGAGCTATTGCTTTCACAGAAAAGATGATTCAACACTTGCTTTCTATGCCCCTGGTGGCGTGTAGTGCAATGTTTATGCTCTATGATAACTACTCCTGGCTATATGCAGCATATTTTTGGGTCTTGGTATCGAAATGTTGACAAGCCACTCCATTTTCTTATTTTGGTGTGAACTGCGGTTGTGTTTTGGTCTGTTTGATTATGTCGAAATGGCCTCGCTTTTCAAAAAAAAAACTCTCCTTTGTGCAAACTCTGTTCTCCCATACAAGTCGGTCGCGGTCATGGACTGTCCTACTGCACCATGACCAAAGAGCGTGGCTTAATCGTGTGGGGATCATATAGACTTTTTAGACCATGTACAGCGTATGGCTATGTCTAAGAAAAAAAGCTAAATCGTGTCTAACTAAAGAAAATTGCTGCAGTATTTAGACTCGCCAAATAGGGTCCACGGAACTGAAAAACTGTCAGCTTTTTTCACCCAATGTCTTCTCTCCTGTCGTGAACAGAGTGATTGCCAGCCAAATGATAGATTGAAAAGGTATTTTGATTGGTTAGACTCAGCTTGGAGGTGTGTCTAGCACTAGACTCAGCTTGAAGAATCTTTTTCTTAGTACCGCCATTTCCACTGTTTAGACCTATGTCTAAGAGCCCTTAGACTCAGGATTTTTACAACGCTGCACACGCTCTAACGCTTAAGTCATTTATTTGATGTGTGGCATGCCACACCTTTTTTTAGTATATTGTAATTTTTGTCACTTGCAACTTGTGTAATAAAATTATGGTTGAACACATCTCTGATGCAGAGGTCGATGGCAATGAAAAACAATGTCTCAACCGAGACATGACAAATGTATCCTATCCTCACAAAGCCTAGCGTGAGACCAAACCTAGATCCAATAGAATGGGAACCATTGGATCGTTGTAAGATGGACAATTCAGATTGTTTGGAAAGAGCTTTCTACAAAAGGTAGGCCAAAAGTATTTTCTGCATAAACAAGCGAGATCGCCCCCACCGATGATAACCTCCATTGATGAGAATCGCTCCCATTGGAGAAGTAACCCCAACACCATGCATGCACGAAAAGGAAGATGGATGGATCGCTTCAACTCACATTAAAAGAAACTGCAATGGGGACGAAATGTTAGGCAGATCGGATTGATGAATGACTTATCCACGAGGATAATCTCGATTGCTATTTTCGGCCAAACAATTGGGAACAAGGTTCTCCAAAATCCACCCAAGATCTAATGGAGCATAGTACATTTAAGGAGCTGCATGCTAGTGTACGGATGTTGCCCACTAGTGCGAGTGCCTATTAGCTCGTGTGTGTATAAATGACAATACCTAGTGCCTAACAACATGCGTGTTTAGATTTATATTTAAAATATGTTTTTAATGGTATAATTTTTTTGACATATAATTTATATATTTTTGACTTAATTTATGGTCAAATTATTTTTTCAAAGTACGTATTTATCTTATAAACAGGAATGGAGGTAGTAAGATACAACAACACCCTCTATCTTCCTTAATTGACATGCCACATCAGCATTTTACCTAGGATACCACTCTAAGAGACACCCATTGTCAAAAGACTAATAACGCTCTCTTGCACTTGCTAATTTGAAAATTATATATATGGTTCTCTATTTACAAAAGGTCGTACTAACTTTTTTCTTTAGGCCTTTCACGATGAACTGGCTTTTAGCATGCTATCATAGGTAGATATTTATTTTAGAGACAACCATATCAATGCATTGTTTCTTATGCATTTCGCAATGGGTTTTCTTAGACTTGCCATAGTAGGAGTAATATCGATAGTGACATAAAATTACATGTAGTGCCAACTAGATATTTTGATAACATGATATGCCATTAAATGGGGAGAAATATTGTTGTAGTAACTAGCTACGTTATCATAATATCATATTTTTTAAAGAGGAAATGTGTCTACAACCTAATTAATATAGTCATACAATCTCTTGTTACTATGGAATATGAATGCAGTAACTTAGACTAGTGTCATACGCATGATACTAGTCTAAGCTATATCCTAAGTTATTTGCTGTTGTGACACTATAATAAATAAGGAAGGATATACAACTCTTGCACGCAGTCATAATAAAAAAAGTTGATAGCCCAATGTGCATGCATGATTCCAAAATCACTAAACTCGAGCTTAGTTACATACAACTCTTACGAGACACAATGTGGACTTATCTCTAATAATGTACCATTGCCGAGGAGAACATGCTAAGAGATGATGCATTTTGAAAGGTCTTAGGAGTTGTATCTGAATTTAATCATTTTTTTTTTGCCTCATGCATGCGATTGGACAAGCAATATTTTTTGCCTATGGCTCTATCCAAGGGTTGTATCTTAGCTAAGATACAACACCAATCCCTTTCCCTCATTGTATATGGTGCCACACCATATTTTTCCTATGATACTACATTGATATGCTTGCATTGGGAAATGCCTTAGATGAATGTGTAATGCCTGTAAGAGAACATATTTGTCAAAGCATGTTTTAGTAGAAGTATTGTTCTTGTTTCATATTGATCCCAGCGAAGAGTTTTTGCAAGTTTTTATCTATGATAGTTTTTGTCGCACCCAAGGTGAAAGTGTAAGATGGTTAACCTAGAGGGGTGGGGGGGGTGGGGTGAATAGGTTTCTACAAAATTCTTTATAATATTTTGCAAGTTTTAGGCTTTGCGGAATATAAGTGAGCCTAAATGCAAACTAGGTAAGGCAACCTAGATGATGAAACAAGATACTTCAAGATCGAAGGCTATCACAAGGTAAACAACACAAGTAAGAGATCGGTTAAGGAATAACCAAGCACGTGGAGACGAAGATGTATTCCCGTGTTCACCACCTTTGGGAAGGGGGCTACGTCACATTGGAGAGGTGTGAGGTTCCACGAAGGATTCCTCACGCGCCACAAAGGCTCACCTTCTTCTCCGAGCCTATCCCACGAAGGAATAGCTAACTTACTCGTGGTAGACTTTAAGGTACTCTCCAAACCCTCACAAACTTTCCACGGAGCAAATCACAAGCCGAATGCCTCTTGGCGACCCTAGACGCCTAGGGTTTCCCACAAATCCAAGAGTAACAAGCTAACTCGATGAACTCAAGGGCGAATAAACTTTGACTTGGTGGAAACATAGATCGAGACCTCCTCTACCTTTCTACCAAAGGGATTTGGATTTGGTTGGGTAGAATGGGAGATCCTCAAGCTTTTGTGTTTCAACAATGGAGAGAGAGAGAGAGCTTCAAGAAATGAATGTTTGCCGACATGCCTTACCTCTTAGTGAAGAAGAAAGGGGTATATATAGTATGGGGAGAAAAAGAGCCGTTTGGGGGTTCCTGCGACAGAACCGGCAATAAGTCCGGTCGGACCGAGTTGCACGCCGGAAATTCCGGCGACAGCTCTGGCGGACCGGACTACAGGCCGGAAATTTCGGTGGCGACCGAAATTCTCGGCGAGCAACCGAAAGCGCTTGCAGTAAGCCATTTTGGTTCTTACCGAGAATTTCCAGCGGCGACCGGAAAATTCAGCGACAGCACCGGCGGTGTCGGCACTTCTGCCGATTTCGCAGTAGCCCATTTGGACTCATTTTTCATGGCTATTTTTACTCTATCTTCGAAAGGGTGTGTGGCGGTAGATTATGAGAAGTATATTTGGTGTAGAACAACCCCAAAGAGCGCATCGAGATCACCCCTCTTAATAGTGCGATGTTTCCTATTTGACTCAAGAGTAAATAAGAGAGAATAAGAAATAACACCACCGGCTCTTCGTATAGAAACGAATGGGGAGTCACACATCGTATTTCACCAACAACTACGGTCTCTCACCTGTAGAGAAGCTAGTAGAAACATTAGTCCGCTCTCTAGCTTCGATGTCATAGTTAACCAAAACACTAGATAAGGGCTACTTGCCCTTTCACAAGGTGTCACTTGTTTTGAGTGAATTGAATACAAGTATTAAAATAAAAAGGTATGAATGTGGATTAAGTAATGAAATAGAGTTTGATCACTGCTTGAAAGTAAATAACATAAAAAAACGGTACTGAACAAAGTCAGGGTGATAGTGGTGTGTCAAATGGAATAAAGTGGATAAGTGATTGTAATTTTTGTGTCGAAATACAAGTGACAAGCAACCCTTAAGTTGTCAAACTCCTTCTGTCATGCTTGTTTGACTCTATTGTCGTGTTTTCTAATACCAACAGTCACGGGCAGCGCAACAAATTAAGGTCCTTAGACCGGACCAATGCATTACATTTAGTGGTTACTTTTTCTCCTTGAGTTGTATTAGTTCCGTTTTATAACATTTGTGCTCACTCGGAGGTCGCCAATTCCCTAAACAACAAGTTCTTACCCATGTAGGTCTTTGGATCATGTCGCATGGGCCCTTAGATTAGATGGCAAGCATTATGCATAACATGGATAGTCATTATCATAATCAATAATAGTAATAGTTCTCACAAACAGATGGAAAGTAAATAGGCACAATACATCCCACTAATCTCCTACATGTCCCATGCCTAGGGGCATTTACTCGCACATAAGAGGAGAATATCACAAAGACATAATGATTATATAGATAGGGGTCATATTGATATTGAAAGTGCAATGGACGTCACCTAGAGGGGGGTGAATAGGCTTTTAAAATTATTACGGTTTAGACTCAAATAAATGCGGAATAAAACTAAAGTTTAATTTATTGAGCAGAAAACCTAACCACTAGGTTCACCTAAGTGCAACAACAACCTATGCTAAGCAATACAAGCAACAAGGTGATAGCAAGATATAATACTTCAAGCATGAAGGCTATCACAATGTATAATGCATAAGTAAAGGGCTCAGTTGAGAGATAACTGATGGACGCGAAGATGAAGATTTTTATCTTGAAGTTCACTTCCAAAGAAGCTATCTCCGTTGGAGAGGTGTGATGGCACAATGCTCCTCGAACGCCACAAATGGCTCACCTTTAGGTGTGGTAGCTCAATGCTCACCCAACGCCATACAAGGCCTCACCACAAGATGCGAAGGAACGGAACTCACTGACGCCACAAAAGGCTCACCCTATTCTCCCGTGAGCTCGCCACAAAGGCCTACTCACAATCCACTAAGGGACACTCGAGGGCGGTCACGAAAACCCGTACAAGGTTGGGTCTATCTCCACAACTCAATTGGAGGATCCCAACAACAAAGCCACAAAAGGCAACAAAGCCACAAAAGACAACAAGGCCACAACACGCACAAGCTTGAGGCCACTCCACAATGGAGGCAACAAGAAGTCAATACACCAACCGCAACCGTCTAGGGTTCCAAGAACCCAAGAGAAACAATCCCACAAGCTTGTACTCGCCGAATCTCCGAGGAGAACTCAAACCTATGCAACAAATGCAAGGACAAGTCCTTCTTTCCCAAATTCCAACAAAGCTATAAAAGCTAATGGGGAAATAAGGGAGGAAGAACACAAGAGGAGAACACAAAACTCTCAAAGATCTAGATCCCAATGATTCCTTCACAAAGAAGGGATTTGGCTTGGGGGATTGTAGATCTAGATCTCCTCTCTCAAATCTCTCAAATAGATGCAAGAATCATAGGAAGGGAAAGGGGAGAGGGAAAGCTCTTCAAGGTTAAAAATGGAGGAGAGAGAGAAAGCCAAGAACCAAGAAAAAAGCAAGTTCCCACGAAGGAAAGAGGAGACACTTTTAAAGGGCTCCCAGATATGACCGTTTGGGCATTTACGACCCTGGCCGGAACTTCCGGTGGCACCCAGCCAACGGTCAGAAAACTGCGATCCGAAAGACAGAAAAACGAGCCTGGCTAGAACTTCCCCTGGTCCACTGGAACTTCCGTTGAGGCCGGTACTACCGCCAGAGATTCTGACCGAAGATCCGACAAATAGAGCACATAAAACAGCAAGGTTACAGTGCGTGAGCGGAAGTGGAGCCAGAATTTCACACGGTACTACCGGCGGCAAATATGCCCGATTGGTACTTTCGGTGCCTGGCCGGAACTTCCGGCGAAGGCAGTACTACCGCCTTAACTTTTGATCCAGATTTCGTCAAATACAACAAACTAGACAGCGAGGATACATAAGCTAAGCGGAAGAAGCACCAAAACTACTGGACGCAAAATGCCCTAGCGGTACTACCGGTGGCTAGCTGGAACTTCCGGCCAGGGAAACTCCAGAAACCAAAACTGCCATAACTTCTGCATCCGAACTCCAAACGAGATGAAACCAATTTTGTTGGAAAGACAACGACATGTAGAATACCATGGGAGAAAATACCATGAATATATATGTGATGTATCTCCCGCGGTGTGGAGCCGAAAAACTCGCAAGATCAACAACCACAATAAGATATGCAAGGGAAATCCTTATTTGATGAACTAGAGCTTGTTATGATGATAACCACAAGCCCTATATCCTCTCATGGACAAGAACCAACTAACAACCAAGAAAGATGATGCTATGTATGCAAAGGTTTGAGCTCTCTCCGAACAATGCGATCGAGACACCCGCTTGAGAGTCCCTCTTGATAGTACGGCTATCTATCCTAAACCCGGTCTCCCAACTAACAACACGAGACGGGTAAAAGAGAAATCCTATCAAGATCATACATTTGCCTTGAGCATTCCACTTGAGCTTGATGTAGACCGTCTTGACCTTCTCAAGATGGAACACCTTTCTTGATTGCTTTTGCTCGCCCTTTATTGATGAAGACTTGCAAATTGCTCCCCCATACTCCATGGGGAAACCTCTTCTTTGAACTTGTCTTCATCACTCCATGATCACGAGGATGGGAAGCTTCAAGCATTAGATCTTTTAGAGATGGCGCATCTTGAGCTTGCCCTTCTTCATCCCTTCTTGAGTGTTGATCCCTCGAGGTTCAACTCTTCTTTTCTTTATCTTTCAAATTCAAGATCAACACATGGCCCAAGCGATGCCAATGGACAAACCTATAAGTGAAACTCAATTTACGCATTAGTCCATAGAGATTGTCGTTAATTACGAAAACCACACATGGGGTCATACATGACCTTTCAGATATGATCATGGATATATGCCTTATGACTTATGGGATCCCATCCGATTTTGTCGATGGTCATCTTGCAATGGCTGAGAGCACGGTAATCTACTGACAGGAGCTTTGCAAGAGCAATTATGAAATGCTGCGTGGTGCAATACTTGAGAGAACCCAATGCTCAAGACACTGAGAGGATTCCTGCGACGATGCTGCTAGAGGGTTTCCAAGTATGCTTGGCTCCGTTGATTGCACATACTAGAGGTGGAAAAGTTCTCTAGCGGCATGTCATGGATAATTAACATGACATGTCAAGGATCTAATAATCATCCTTGAGGCTACTGCAGATCAGGAGACATGGTTTAGGCATGCCTACTTTGGAATGCACAGATGAGGCAATGATATCAATGTGCTAAACCGATCACCATAGTTTGCAAACTTAGCCAATGGAGAAGCTCAAGGTTGAGTTTGAGTTTAAATAGGCACAAGAAAAGGAAGGGGTACTATCTTGCAGACCCACAATGGGAAAAAAATTTAAGACCAATTCTCAAATTGTGAAGAATCTCGTTTTCATAGTGCACAAGCGTCTGCTAGGAAGGATGTGGAGCGAAAATTTGGGATTTTGCAAGCCCAATTTACTATTGTTCGTGGACCTACCCAGTTTTGTGATGAGAAAACGCCTTGTAGTATCATGACATCCGCGGTGATATCACACAACATGATCAACAAGAACAAGTATGGCCAAAATGTTGATCACCACTACGACTTCATGGGATGAGTGGCGAATACTTTTAGGTGTGTGGATCACATCGAGCACTTCCTTCGAACTCGCCATGAAATTAAAGATATAGACACTCCTTGCACACTTAAAGATGATCTTGTAGAAGGAAGTGGAGTGGTCAACAAGAGCGCTAAGTATGCATTTCGGTTTCTATGTATCCTATTTCGGTTTTTATAAACTTTCTCATTTCATGCAGTAGCTTCGTATTTAAATGACGAACAACGTGTTGTAATAATTATGTACTATTCGATTCTTATTTTCTCTAATTTTATTTTAATTAATTCGATTTAATTATAAGGTGCTCAAATAAAGCAAACCAGTTTTAGGTAAATACCATTTAGGTAAGATAGAAAAGCAAACCAGTTTGTACTTACGTGTACCTTCTCTCTCCAACACTCAAAACCAATTTGATTATCCAAAATATGGATAAACCGTTGCGATGCTTTTGGTTCAATAAGTGCAATACTTTTCCACGTAATTTTCCTTGAAATTCAGCGAGTTCTATGTGAAATCCCAAACTGACCCTTGGTCGGAGATGCGAAGCCAGGCCCTCGGTCGACCGATACCGCCGCCGGGCCGTCTAGCCAGAAATTACTGCCACCGGTTATTACGGGAGCCGGCGGAACGGGCTTAAAAAGGGCCCGGGCAGCGGAAAGGCATCCTCCTCCCCATCCCAAATCGAAACAGGATTCCATTAAAGCTCCCTTCCACTTCCAGCTGCCGCGGGGCATCACCACTTCACGGCCACTTTGACCCCAATTCCCCTTCCCAATTCCCCATCCTCCTTCATCCCCAAGCCTCCTCCCCCTTCCCCATTCATCCTCCTCGCTCTCCCTATAAGTGCCGCTCTCGATTCGCCACGTAAAGGCAGGAAGGAGGCGCCTTTGCTTGAGCAGCAGAACAGTTCTTGGACGGTGCCCTGGTGGTGTTCTGTCTGGTTCCATTTCTTGCGGTGCGGCTGCAATGGAGGGCGGCAGGGCCGGCGGTGGCAGCGGCGACTACATTTCCAGCCTGCTGAACTCATCGCCGATGCTCGACTTCGGCGTGCTGGACGGCGCCGTGGCGGCCGCGGGCGGGGACTGCCTGGAGAGGTTCTGCGGCGACCCGGGGTTCGCGGAGCGCGCGGCGCGGCTGTCCAGCTTCAACGGGCAGCGCTTCGCCGGGGGGCTCTTCGGGATGCCGCCGCCGGCGCCCAGCGCCGAGTTTGGCGGTGGCTCGCGGGAGGCGTCCTCTGTGTCCGACCCCGCCTCGGCGATGAAGGACGCCAATGCCAAGAAGCGGAAGGCGCCGGCGGCCAAAGGCAAAGCCAAGGAGCCTTCCCTGAGCACCTCTGGCCAGGTGAGCTTCGCCTTCTTCCAGAATTGGGCTCGCTCTGCCCTGTCTGCGTGCCATCGACACTGACCAATTAAGCCACGTCAATTCTGTGTTTTGCAGGCAGGGGAGCAGGGTGAATCGGATGCCAAGCGGTGCAAGACAGGAGACGCCGAGAAGAAGGTGACGACCCCGGTGAAGCCCAAGGCGGAGCAGACCGGCAGCGACAGCTCGGTCGAGGACGGCGAGCAGAAGAAGGGCAAGGGGAAGAATGCGAAGCCGGTGGAGCCCCCCAAGGACTACGTCCATGTCCGGGCGAGGAGAGGGCAGGCCACTGACAGCCACAGCCTCGCAGAGAGGGTACATACACACTCCTGCTTATGGCGCTTCAATGTTTTCTTCTTCAGTTCTGTCAGAACCCATTCTTAACTTCCCTGTACGCTCATAGGTGAGAAGAGAGAGGATCAGCCAGAGGATGAAATTTCTCCAGGACCTCGTTCCAGGATGCAACAAGGTACTACCTCCAAATTCCAATTAGTGATTTCAAAATGAGAAACCGGAAAGAATGATAATCTTCATGCGCATCATTTTTTTATGTATGAAAAGACAGTATTTATGCTCAAGGTTAATAATTATAATAATGGCTAAAATATGGGATGTCACTTTAGGTGATTGGCAAGGCACTCATGCTCGACGAGATCATAAACTATGTGCAGTCGCTTCAACGTCAAGTCGAGGTAAATGAGCAGATCTCTTGAAATTGTTTTAGGCCATGCAACGCAGTCGCCTGTACTCTGAATTCTGATCTCGATTCCTCCTCTGTTTGGTGGCTCCAGTTCCTGTCTATGAAGCTAGCAACCGTGAACCCACTGGACTTCAGCAACCTGCCCACTCTCCTGCAGAAAGATGTAAACTCAAACTGTTCCCTGTTTATCATGTTGCTTGTGATGTACAGACTACAGAACGAGCTGTTACTTACTCTACCTGTAATCTAATGCAGATGTATCAATCCTGCGGCCCTTCAGCGAGCTCTGTTTTCTCGCTTGAGAGTTCCAGCTCGGCGTTCCCGTTTACCGGCGAGCAAGGCGACGTTTTCCAGTCATTTGTGCCGAACAGCATGGAGAGCCAGTGCACTCTGAACCAGCTAGACTTGGCTCTGTCTCAGGCCACAAACGCACAATATGCCTTCAATCAGGATGGAACGGCCAGCACGAACTTGCAGGTGAATCCTTCGTTGCCCTGAGAACTTTGCTGTTCGCTTGACTTGATGAAGAATCATCCTAACATGTATAGTCGGTGTGCTTCTTGTTAACCTTGAGCAGAGGAACTTCTGGGAGGATGATCTGCAGAGCGTTTTCCATGTGGACAACGGTCAGAGCCATGACAACGGGGTTTCCGCAGAGAGCTTCCACGGTCAGTAAGAAGATTGATAAAAGCTCTGCTAACATCTTCTCTGATGATAGTTTTGCTAACTCGTGTGAATCGACGCAGGCGAGTTGCAAGCAGACCAGATGAAAATGGAGTTCTAGTCGGCGCCGAATGAAGAACAGAAGAATATTAACAATCTGTACATAAGAAGAAGATGGAACTACGTACCACAGCTAGCAGTACATTATGGTGTTAGTGGCGAGTGAAGAAGCTATAGCCGCTCTGAAGAACTCCGATGAAGCTAACAGGTCTTTGTTTGTAATTAGGCTCCAAGAGACGAAATTTGCTCGCGTCACATTCTGCCTATAGGGCGACGTGATGTGACATCTCTTGTATTTTCTTTCTGGCATCAATTAATTAAGTATATCAGCAAGTCATGATTAATATAACGTAACGATCGATTACAGTTTGTGTACAAGACACCTCTCCTAATCCTAAATACTGTTGATGCTAATCAAGGCAGAATCTGCTCAATCTTTTTCACCTAGTATATATTTTCTTTTTGGGGGTTCCCTTTGAGGTTAGTGGCGTTGGATATTTCTTGTGCGTAGAGGAGAAGAGTTGTCTGTCCTCTGATGATGAACAAACAGTTGCTTGCTTGCGCTGTTGGCTGTTGCTGCCTACTATACGTATTCTCGCTGTCACCTTCCTCCCTCGCTCTGGCGGTTAGAGCGAAACGCACGCCGCGCTGCACCCCAAAGTTGGGTAGGTTACACGTCGCTTTTGGTTAGTCCCTCTACGATCGGGCGATCCCCTGCCGTCTCCTCCCTGAATCTCACCCTGCTGCCACCGCCCGCTCTTCAGATTCAGAACGCCATTTCTCCCACGAAAAAGGGAGGATGATCGATCACGTGGATGGATGCAAAAAAAAAAACATCCAAAAGCTAGGTGTGTCCAGGCCCTACTGTCACCTAGCTCGACAAACCCAGTTTCAGACTTTCAGTGTGAGGCCATGCCCAGTTTCTGTTCTACGGAGATATACATACCGTAAGAGCAAGGGCGTATGACAGACAAGGTTAGGCCTGGCGTCGCTCTCGGCCCCGTTTCCGTTTCCGTTTCTTACCCACGGGAACGGGAAGAGGTCCATCCAACTAACTGTACGCCCCAGCTCCGTCCCGTCCTGTCCTGTCCTGTCGACCCCATGAAATCATACGACCAGTACAAAATACGAATTGATAGCTCCGTCGTAGCCTGACAGCAAATCGGAAGGAAGGACCCCGTCCGCCCCTCACTTAACATACCACCAACTGTACATACGTACTGGGCGAGGGTCAGCAGCAGCAGTGTACACTATACACTAATACAGGGTCACTGCATTTCACACGCTTCATATCATATACGCGAAAGGGGTTACGTGTACTCGCCCTCGCCGGTCGAAACGCCGTGGCGCTGCGCACGGTCGCTGTCGCCGCCCGCGCTCGACATCCCGAAGGTTACACGTCGCTGTGGGAGGCGCCGAACTGTTATATGGTCGTCGTCGTCGTCGATCGCGCGCAGGCGGCGAAAGCAGACACGCGTGGCATGGGATGGCATGGGGGTGATGAATGCCGTGCCTGCCCATTTCTTCCCAGAGCTCTAATGGCGCTGCTCGCCCCGCTTAGGACGCGGCAGCGGCGCGTGTTTGGCGATAAATCTCCTGCCGGCAATGCGGAGTGTCGTGCTCTGTTTCTGGATTACTGCTGCTCGTTAGCCGCTGATGATAGGGACAGATCGGTGAGAGAGAGAATGCAACCATTCATTCCCATATTGCGTCCGGTTTGATCATTTTCATTTTGTTGCCAAAATGTCAAGGACAAATGATCCAAGGAACTATGATCGACTATATAGCATATACTCCCTCTATCACAAAACTTAAGGCATATAACTTTTTTGAAAAATCAAGCCATGTAAAATTTAACCAAATTTTTAGAAAAAACTGTCAATAACTATTATATCATATAGATACCATGTGAAAATATATTTCATGATGTATGAAAGGGTATGAGTTACATATTATAAATATTAATATTTTTATCGAAAAACTTGGTCAAACTTTAGGTAGTTTGACTTTTAAAAAAAGTTATATGCCTTGAGCCTTGGAATGGAGGTAGTAGGATCTAGATCACCATGAGCAGATTCTTTCAAAGAGCTTGCACGGGTATAATTTTTGTTTCAAGTTTTTTTTTCCAAAAATGGTGGTGGTCAAAATGGTGCACACGAACTTCTTTATTTATTATTTAATATAGCCTTAAAAGAAAATGTAGATACAATCCGAAGCCATCTCACCAAAAAAATAACAAAACTTATAAACTTGACGAAGGGGATGGCATGGCATTGCCACGACCTTACACCTACACACATCGTCCACGTTGGAGGGAATGCCAGCTTGGCAGTGGACGCAGCCAAGGTTAGGGTGATGCTTGCATGGGCGATCTCCGCCCAGGTGGGCGCGATCTCGGCCCAAGAGGGACTCGTCTAGGCAGACTTTTCCCTACGTCGGGTTGAGGTTTTCTTCCTTTTTATTTAATTACATCTTTATTATTTCAACTTATGCCTTCTCTTTTAAATATGTCTTCTACTAAATCATTCATTTTCCAACTCTGGGATACCGGGGTCATATCCAGACATAATTCATAGGAATAAGTACGATGGTAGTTTGAGTGTCTTTACAAAGATTTCAAAGATCATGGATCTATCAGATGTATTGATTATATAATTGTTTAGAGGCCTAAGAATGCTAATTTTGTTTAAAATTTGAGTAATACAAAAAATAGCATGAAAATTAAAGATATATTTAAACAATTTTCTGAAGTAGGGGGGCCATTGCCCCCTCCCCTTACTCAGTGAAAATTTGCCACTTTAAGCGAGGGGCCTTTAGTTTCGTGTTTCCCTAGGGCGCCCGCTGTCTACCGCGCCCTAACTAGGACGGCCGCGGCGACGTGCCCCCCGTCCTGCCGGGAGCCCAGCAGACCATCATCCTCCGCGTGCCTTAATATCATGGACCATTGCTTCATGAGCCTGGTCCTCCATGCGTGTAACACTGATGACGTCATGTGGATCTAAAAGAGACAACAGATCGATGAGAGAAAGAACAAGATACAACATGGTGCGAAAGAACATGATGCAGATCGATCCAAGGATGTGATGAAGATACTAGCTGGGAGGATGAGAGGCTAAGTCAGATTGGTAGTAACTACCAAGCCTATAAGTCTTCAGCTTCCTAAGCATCACCATATTGATTTGTGAGGGCCGATAGTGGTGAGATCTTAGGATATTTCTGGAAATGCCTATGTTCAGATCAAGAGTTGAAGAGAGTGGGAGCACGACGCCGTACAATGATAGGAGTGGTGAGTGGGGTCTAAGAGTTGCCGTGTGTTATATAGGAAACGGGGTTGGGTAGGTGATGAGATCTAGGATTTCCTACTTAGCTGTCGAACAAGTGCAACCTTGCAAAGTGGGCTGAATTTCCAAAACTGGTCCATCCGGCGATCTCTAGAAGTCATGTGTCCATCTAGGGTTTTCTAGATCTAATTGGCCACGTGTCAATCATTGGAGTTGGTTCACATGTGGACCAGGTCCCATAAAATTATTTTCCGTGATATACCCACACTCGAATGAGCAGTAGTGGGCCACACCTATAAATGGGCCGTGCTTGAACATTCTACAACATGCAACCAACAATGAACTACGCTTGCGATGGAACTGCGTAATAGAGGCTGCCACCGTTTCCCAAGCACGACACTAAGCACCGCTACCCTTGTGTTCCATGTAACATGACACATATATGTGCTGGTGTCATGTCTGTCATGGCGTAATGGTGGACGCCGTGACAATCCATCTTCCGGCTAACCAACTTTTTGAGGTACTTTTTACTTGTGCTGCTCCAAAAAAAGTGTCGGGGACGCCGGGAGGGGGGGGGGTTGTACTGTCACTTCAGAAATATCATATTTTGTCTAATATGATAGCTCATTAGTCTTAATATTTCGGGATCATGTGGAAACATGCATAAAATGTGCGTGCGAACGCCGTAAAATACAAAAAATGTACTACTACTCATGCAAAAAAAGGTAAACATGTTTCAAAAATGCACTCGTTACCTGATACCTTCGATCCGGATTCACGGATGTAGTATAATAGCTTTTTTTCCCTAGAAGATCTAGGTTTAATCGAACCTTGGAAAGCAATGCTAAAAGGAAATAAAAAAGACACATATATAAGACTTTGTCTCTTCATTATAAGACAGATGTAGGTTCGATCTCGTCAATGCCCATTGTTATGGACTTGGGTTTTGGAGAAGATGGGGATGCTGGAGATCACGGAACGGTTAGCAAACAAGCAACACGGGGACACGGAGTTTACCTAGGTTTAGGCCCCTGGAGGGAAAACCCTACTCCTACTTGTCTGCTCTTGATTACGGTGGAACCGAAAGTTACAGGGATGCGCAGATGCAATCTGGCGTGAGGTGTGTATGCGGTGAGTTGAGATGCCCTCCTCGCCGTGCCCTCCTAGCCTTTATATAGATATGAAGGTCCCGGGCATAGGTCGAGTCGGTTATAGATTAGGGTTTGCCCCTTTGAAATTCTATCTACTCTAGTCTTGCTCTCTAAGGATCCGAAGGCGTCATGGGCTTGAACCACTCGAAAGTCTCCACATGCCGCATATGTTCTTGTGGGCCTTCCTTTGGCTGAACTAGGTATACTAATATCGTGTACTCGTAGGGTATAACCATGTCAGTAGCCCCAGAGTGCTCAGTCGAATGGCATATTCGGCCGAGGACTCTTCAATCTTTCGGGTGCTGTTGATCCTGTTCATAAGATTAAAAATTATTTTAGTTCGTAGGGATTGCTGATGCGTGTGCCTGACTGTCCTGACGGATCAGAGCCAGTTAACTGTCTTAGAACAAAACAACACGATCTTCTTCAGACTCGAGTCCCCCGGACTCGAATCTGAAACGGATGCTGGTGCAATTCGACTCGGGCCGCTATAGTCTTATAGGAGTCGAATCCCAGTGGTTTTCGAGTGATGTACCCAACGCGTCCGTCAGGATTTTTATCGTGTCTATTGGCATGGTATACTACCGGCAGAGCGCAGTCAGGTGCGTTACCAGGCCATCGAATGATCTCCGTAGGTCTTATCTTTGTGTCGCAGATACAATATCCGAAATATTATCACCTGGGAGGTGTTTCGGGTGACTAAGGAGAATGCTTGTCTCTTAGTGTTGATTTGGGCAAAGTTTCCAGAAAGATTTTTTGCATTTTGATCCGAAGGATCGCAGTCGAAGGTTTTATAGGGTGCACGACCAGCGCTCCCTATGGGAGTAGCCCCCGAGTGTCTGTTCGAGTCGTAGACTCGAGCAGAGACTTCAGTTCAGTTAGTTGAGCTTTAGGTCCGTAGGACACAATTTTTTCGGATGCTTTGATCAGTCCTCCCTATGGGAGTAGCCCCCGAGTCCATAGTGGACTCATAGACTCGACGTAGGACTCGAAGTTCGAGAGTTGTTGTTCTTTAATCTTCTTTCGGGTGCGCGACCAGCGCTCCTGATAGGAGTAGCCCCCCGAGTAGTTGTTCGAATCGTAGATTTGAATAAGTACTTAATTTTTATCCGAATATTTTCAGCCGTTGGTAGCGTGCTTTGTCATGACGTCATTGCTGACGACTGGTGACCTCAACCGTCTGCGGCACCAGAAGTGACATGATAAGATGAACGTGGGTCCCAATTCGTGACTTGGATTGACTAGTCATGCGCGACATGGCGAGAATTACGGCGTCTCCTCGGTTTTCGTGCGTAGTGGACGGCGTGCGGGCGACAGTTTGCTGTTGTGTTGACACGTGGACGGTTGGATCTGTCCCTAGCGTTAGGGCTTCTGGATGAACGGTTCGTGCTCATCGTCCTCATCCTTATAACCGTGGGGAAAACAGTGATTTATTTTCACCACTTCCTCCATTTTTGCGAACACTGCCTTGCGCGCACTGGACGTTCTCTGATCTTTCCCCTCTTCATTTCTGCGCGCGCACCGCTGTCTTCGACGCTCCGCGATGGTGAAGTCGAAGAAGACGTCCGTTGGAGCGGGTTCGAGCACCGCCGCCGCCGGCAAGAAAGTTACCGGTGCTTCGCGCATCACCGATGGCAATTGGAGGCGCACGGAGGCGCGCGCAGCTGACCTGCGCAAGCTACGTGATGCGGGATTGATCCCGCGGGACAAGGAGGCGATGATGCTTCCAGGCGACGAGGTAATTCTCTGTCCACCCGTAGGGTTTCGGGTGATTTTGTCGCCTTCGTTCTTCGCGGCCTTTCGCTCCCTGTCCATGATTTTCTTCGTGGACTTCTTTTCTTCTACGGCATCCAGCTTCATCATATTTCGCCCAATTCTCTTCTCCACATCGCCCGTTTCATCATCTTTTGCGAGTGCTGGCTCGGTATCGAGCCGCACTTTGGCCTCTTCCGGAAGCTCTATTCCATGAAGAGGCAGCCCGGCACCGGCGGAGTTTATCCGCTCGGCGGCTGTGTTATTTCCCTCCGATCTACTGTTCTCTTCTTTTACTTTTCTATGTGTGTCTCCGTCCAATAATGGCGGAAGAAGTGGTTTTACATCCGCGACTCCACAGTGGACAGGCAAGATTTTGGCCTCGCTCCCTTCGACGCCTCCCAGGAAATCGTCCGGAAGAGGTCCTGGAAGAACCATATCCTGGAGGGCAAAGTAGCGGAGGTGGAGGAGCTCTACCGTCGGGTGGAGGCGCTCCAGATGGAGCCTGGGAAGGAGGTCAATGGTGTGGATATTATCCGCACCTTCCTCAAACGTCGGGTGCAGCCGCTCGAAGTGAGGGCGCATCCGATGTTCCTTTACACTGGCCGCAATGACCCGACTCGGGTCTTAGCCAAGGAGTTATCCCGAGGCGGCCTCGATAGAGTTCTTTGGTCGCTGCTAAAGTTCAAGTCCGAGGAGGACCTTCCGGGGAAGTCGTTGACACCCCCTTCGGTGCCACGAAACCAGTTCCCCTGGTGTAGATTTGCGACATGCGCGTTGCGCCTTGTTTCGAGTGCTTTTGCTTTTGAATTTTTGTACTAATTGCTTTCTTTGATGTCTGTGGTGTGCAGGAGTTCAAGGTGGCTGGAATGGTGCCCCCACTGCCCGAAAAGTTTTCGGTTCCGCTGGACAACGAAGTTGTGGACTCCGAGTCTGAGCTTCCGTCGGCGCAGTCGCCAACTCAGGAAGCCCCCGAGGCGAGCGAGGGGCGAACCCAAAAGCGAGCATGGAGTCCGAGCGAGTCTTCAGATGCCTTGACTCCGCCAACGCCTAGGGACCCATCCTTTTTTGTGCGCCACGGCGAGGATGCGGCGCTTCTTCTGCACCGTTCCCGGCTGTGCCTCTGCGGGCAGTGGCGCCGCAGCCGCCGACTAAGAAGAAGAAGAAGAAGGAGAAGGCGCCACCCGTCTTCAATTTAAGTGACATTGACTTGTAAGTAGTTTTCGGATACTTTTGTTCTGTACTTTGCGTGTGCACCTTTTCTTCTTGCCTTGATCAATATTTTCCTTGCAGCCACTCCTCAGAGGGCTCTCTTAGTGAGGGCGCTCAGGAGGCCGTAGGGGAGTCGAAGCCAATGGCCCCTCCCTCTCAGACGGTGGCCAACTCTGGGGGCGATGCTCCGAACCCTTCTCCGCAGGAGGCTCGAGTAGTCATTTCCCAGAAGACTTCACCTGGACCTTCAGAGTCTCCGTCTGAGCATGTACGTTACTCTCCTTTATTTTCCTGGGGGAGCCCCCGAGCCTTTTTCGGGTCACTTTGTTGAATGTTTTGCTCTTTTCAGGGCGCAACCCCCAAGCCCTTGTTATGATGCTTTTTTTGATTGTTTTCCTCTATTTCTTCTTACAGCCCTTTGTGCATAGCACAAACCTTCTCATCCAGCAGCATCTGGCGCTGGAGGCCAGCATGCAGCAGCTTCAAGGTACTTGTCTTGCTTGTTCTTTTTTGTTTCGTCTGTTGCATGAATGTAGCCTGTGTTGCTCATGTGTGTTCTTGATGCTTTGCAGATGAAAATAATGCGGCCCTTCGCCGGCTGGACGCTCTCAAAAAGAGCCTCGGTCGAGCGGAGAAAAAGTTGCGGATGCTGTGGAGGCGAAGGAGCGTCTGCAGAAGGAGTTGGCGGATGCTGCCAAGGCCAAGGAACACCTTCAGCGGGAGGCCTCGGATCGCAAGGAGCAGCTCGCAACGGTTGCGGCTGCGCGTGAGAAGGAGGTGGCCGGTAGGCTAATGGCTACAGCCAAGGCTTTCTCCGGTAAGTGTCTTGCATGCAATTTGGTCTTTTGGATTTTCGACTGCTCTTCTTCATGTCCTTATTCGACTCATGTCCTTGATCGCAGTGTCTTGGAGCATGGGAGCGCTCTAGATGATGCCACCGCAGCGGTCGAAGATCGCTGCGACACTGCTGCTGGCTCCCTTGCTAAGTCCAAGGAGGTGCTCCGGCGTTTCTATAAGGAGATCGTTCCCAAGGGCGCTGCCCTTGAGGATGTCGATGCTCTAGCGGATGCGCTGTCAGAGGATGCCTCTGCGACCTACAAGCGCAAGCAGAAGGGCATCGACGCCTCCATGGGTCTAGCCATGGCTATGGCATCTGGAGCGGAGCTGGATCTTCCGCACATCACCTCCCAAATGCCAACAGCTCTAGACGGCTCTGAGGTAGCCTTTGCTCTCTTCGCCTCTCGCTGGAAGCGTTATGGTCCGAAGCTTATCGACCTGCTGGCATACTATGCGGCGAAGCAGCAGGGAGAAGCCAGGAGCAGGCAATCTGGCTCCGAGGCTACCCCGGATGCGGGCGCCTAAATCTGCTGTAGCTAGGATAGCTTCTCTTTTTCTGTTGTTGTAATCTTTTGACGAACAATTTCTCCTTGTGCCACGCGTTGGCTTTTTGATGTATATAAATGATGCTTCGAGTTATTGCCAAAGAAGTGTGTTGTTCATATCCTTACTTGCTTGCCTTTAGGGACCTTCGGGTGAGATTCCCATGGATACTTTGACTATTTCTGAGCCACGACCATCCTTGGATGACGCGTCGCAGCTTGTTTTTCTTTGGGACCGCGTCCGTAGCTTGGAGAAGGATATCCTTGGTGTTAGAGGCCACGCGGACGTATGGAAGTCGAAGACTGAGCGGGCTACCGCCAGGGAGGAGTATCTGATGGGGGAACTGCGGCAGTTGAGCGAGCAATTGCAATGTGAGTTTTCTTGAGCTGCTGCTTGTTTTTAGATGCGTCTTGCTTGCAGTCACCTCATTCTGAGTTTTCTGCAGGTGTCAATCTTGTTCCGAGAGAGGAGAAGGAGCACGTTGCGGTTCAGATCAATTGTTTGACCCAACAGGACTTGGAGGCTGGCGGATTCTTCTGGATGGACCGTGACCGGGCCACCATCCTTGCGACGGTACAGGATCGCGCACACCAGGTGTCGTGGGTGCTGAAGCAGGTGAAGACTTCCCTGGCATCGATTTTGGTCGTCATGTTCCCCCTAGACGAGGTGCCTTCTACTCTTTGGGGGTTGTTGTCGAGATTTCGGGACATAGGTCATGTGAGGGAGTTGGTGCGGCACCAGCTGGTTGCGGGGGTGAAAGCTGCCCTTTCCCTTGTTCCGCTGCATCGCCCTGATGTCGACCTCGCGGCTGTGGCGACTAGGCCGCCCCTTCGACCAGACGGTGGCCTCTGGGATATGCGCCCGCACTATGCGGCTATTAGGCAGTATGCCGAAGAGATCGTTGATCTCTTTGAGCATTGGGCGCACGTGATTCTTCAGAATAGATAGACCCTATAAAAAGATAGATGTAAAACTTGTATATATTCGAGTGGGCTTGTTATGCCCTTTACTTGTAAAGTTTATTTGTGTTAGCACGTAGTGCTCTTGTTGTGTGCATGTCCTTTTCATTAGCCTGACGTGGTCAGCTACTCAGGTTGCATGCGTTATTCTCAGTGGACAAAGTCGTGAGGTGAGGCATATCCCCCAATCATGTTGTAACAAAAAAGTAATGCAAGGTAAAAGATATTTTAGGACTAGGGAATTAGCTTTATTGCATATTGTAACGAGGAGGTACATTATTCGGCTGAGTAGCCTTGGCTGAGTAGCCTTATTGAAAGTAAAGAGATAGCTAGGGGTAGAAGCGTTGTAGTTGTGCGACGTTCCATGGGTTGGAGTATGCGTCTCCTGACTTGACGTCCTTGAGGCGGTAGGCGCCACCTGGGATGACTTCGATCACGATGTAGGGTCCCTCCCAGGGTGACTCGAGCTTCTTCGGCCGCTCTTGCTTGAGTCGCAGGACGAGGTCTCCTTCGACGAAGGACCTTGGGCGCAGCCGACGGCTGTGGTAGTTGCGGAGGCTCTGTTGGTAGATCGCTGAGCGGGCCGCGGCAATGTTGCGTGCTTCGTCGAGTGTGTCGACGGCATCTTCGAGTGCGGACGATGATTCGGCTTCGCTATAGGAAACGACCCGTGGGGCCTTGTGGCGTACTTCTGCAGGTAGTACGGCTTCAGCTCCATGCACCATAAAGAATGGCGTGTAGCCAGTTGAGCTGTTTGGCGTTGTACGCAAGCTCCAGAGGACGGAGGGTAGCTCTTCTGCCCAGGCTCCCGCAAGTCTTTCGAGTGGGCTGAGCAGACATTTCTTGATGCCTCCGCCTACGAGGCTGTTGGCCTTTTCGACTTGTCCGTTGGTCTGCGGGTGTGCCACGGAGGCGTATGATATGTTGATGCCAAGGCTCTCGCAGAATTCCTAGAATTCCTTTGAGATGAAGTTCGAGTCGTTGTCCGTGATGATGCTGTGAGGCACACCGAACCTATAGACTATGGACTCGAAGAACTTGACAGCCGTTTTGCCCTTTTGGTTGGTGACAGGCATGGCCTTGATCCACTTGGTGAACTTATAGACTGCGACCAGGAGGTAGACGTGGCCTCCTTTCGAAGATTTGGGCAGTTTGCCAATCATGCGAGGCCCCATTGGGTGAAGGGCCAGGCCAGTGGTATGGGCCTGAGCTCCGACCCTGGTGCATGTGGCTTGTCCGCAAACCTTTGGCAGTCGTTGCACCTTTGGACGATGTCCTTGGCATCGTCCATGGTCGTTGGACAGTAGAATCCAGCTCGTAAA
This sequence comes from Avena sativa, assembly GCA_916181665.1. Taxonomy (NCBI): domain Eukaryota; kingdom Viridiplantae; phylum Streptophyta; class Magnoliopsida; order Poales; family Poaceae; genus Avena; species Avena sativa. The sequence goes on along the minus strand of OV702285.1, from coordinate 139,828,767 downwards.
GCTTTGGCGATGAGGGCGCGACTGCCTGCATGATGACCGCAGATGCCCTCATGGATGTCTTGGAGGATGGTTTTTCCATCACCGATGGTGACGCACCTTTGGAGTACACCCGAAATACTGCGCTTGTACAACTCGCCATTGATTATGATGAAGGCCTTGGATCGATGAGATATGCGCCGGGCATCTGCCGGGTCATCAGGCAGTTCCCTGTTTATCAGGTACCGAAGGTACGGCTGTGTCCATGTTTCTTCGATTGCCATGACCTGCATCAGGCTGACCAAATCGACCTCCGTGGTGGGATTTCTGGGCCCTTCCTGTCCTTCGAGTAGCGCAGCCCCCGAGTGCTCTGCTTTTTCGGGTGATCCCTTGGGGAATTTCCTTTTGATAGAGGGTATGCATATTTGTTCGAGGAACACACCTGGTGGCACCCGTGCGCGGGTGGAGCCGATGTTGGCGAGTCTGTCGGCCTCCTCATTGCTTTCCCTTCCAACGTGGCGAAGCTCGCAGCCGTTGAAGTCTCCTTCGAGTGAGTTGTAGAGTGCGCGGTACACGATCATGTTGGCGGCGTGGGCATCGCACTCGTTCATCGTCTGCTGGACTACGAGGTTTGAGTCACCATAGATGACTAGGCGCGTTGCGCCGCAAATCTTAGCCATCCTCATGCCGTGGATGAGGGCCTCGTATTTGGCCTCGTTGTTGGAGGCGCGAAATTTCGTCCGAAGGACATATTTCATCTTATCGCCTTGCGGGGACGTCAGTATGACGCCAGCTCCTGCTCCAGCTTCGCGCTTGGAGCCATCGAAGTGCATCGTCCATGACTGCGTCATACCCGGGGTGTCTGGCAGCTGGATCTCCATCCAGTGAACTAGGAAGTCAGGGAGGACCTGAGATTTGATCGCCTTGCGTTGCTCGTAGACTATGTCTAGAGGGGATAGCTCGATGCCCCACAGGGCTACACGTACCGTGGCTTCGGGATTGTTCAGGATATTGGACAATGGTGCTTCGTTAACAACCATTATCTGGTGCTCTTGGAAGTAGTGGCTCAGCCGACGAGCCGTCATGAATACGCCGTAGGCGAGCTTTTGGTAATGAGGGTACCTCTGCTTTGTTGGGGTCAGTACCTCGCTGAGGTAGTAGATTGGACGTTGGACCCCATGGGTCTTGCCTTCTTCGGGTCGTTCGACCACGAGTACGGTCCTTACCACCTGGTGCGTGGCTGTGATGTATAGCAGTAGAGGCTCACGTTCCTTTGGCGTGACCAGAACTGGTGAGGTGGAGAGCAGCCACTTCAGATCTTCAAATGCATCCTCTGCTTTGGGTGTCCACTCGAATTTGTCTGCTTTGCATAGTAGCTAGTAGAAAGGCTGATGAATCTGCTCAGCGCGGCGATGCGCCCAGCTAGCTGCTGGACACCTTTGAGGTTCTTCGGCTTCTCCATAGTTGGTTCGCCTCGATCCCTCACTGGGAGATGAAGTAGCAAAGTAATTGGCCAGATGGGACGCCGAAGGCGCACTTTCTGGGTTCAGCTTGATCTTATAGTGGTCAAGGTTATCGAACATCTTGCGAAGATCGTCGATCAGTGTCTTGGCCTTCCTGGTCTTGATGACTATGTTGTCGACATAGACCTGGATGTTGTGACCGATCTGGCTTTTCAGACATGCCTGCATGCACCTCTGATACGTGGCACCTGCATTCTTCAGCCCGAAGGGCATGGTGTTGTAGAAGAATACTCCGAACGGCGTGATGAACGCCGTTTTCTCCTGGTCTTTGACCTTTAGTCAAATTTGGTTGTAGCCTGAGTAGGCATCGAGGAAGGAGAGTTTCTCGCAACCTGCAGTTGAATCGATGATCTGATCGATCCGCGGTAGAGGGAAGTGGTCCTTCGGACAATGTTTGTTGAGCGACGTGAAGTCCACGCACATCCGCCGGATGTCCGTATCCTTTTTAGGGACTAGCACAGTGTTGGCTAGCCACTCGCTCTCCTTGATCTCCCGAATGAAGTCGACATTGAGCAGTCTGTTGACTTCGACTGGCTTCGGCTCGTGGTTCGGACAATCGTTGGATGGACTGTTTAACGTGCTTGGCGTCCAGAAACACATGAGTGCGTGGGCGAATTCCCTAGGAACTCCTGGCATTTCCGTAGGACACCAGGCGAAGATTTCCCAGCGCTCACGGAGGAATTCGATGCGCACGCTTTCCTATGCGGGGATGAGCTCGTTGGCGATCAACGCTGTCTTGGAGGTGTCCGTTGGGTGGACCTGAACCTTTTTCGTGTTAACTGTGGAGTCGAACAACATGTTAGGTGCGTTTTGCCTAGAGACTGGGGGTGCCCCGTTGTCTGTCACCTCTCGGAGCCTTGTGAGCTCCTCTTGCATACAGAACGACCGGGAGATTCTGTTGAAGTCTCTGTCGCAGTGGTCGGATCGGGTGAAGTTGCCCTGGACCGTGATGAAGCCCCTTGGCCCTGGCATCTTGAGCAGCAGGTACGCGTAGTGTGGTACTGCCAGGAATCTTGCGAATGCTACGCGCCCGAGGATGGCGTGGTACTATGATGGCCAGTCCATCACTTCGAACTCCAGCCGCCCGCACCTAAAGTTTTCGGGCTTGCCGAAGATGACGTCGACCATATCTTTCCCAGGGGGTATATTCCCTTCCCTGGGACTATGTCGTGGACCGTTGTATCTGATTGTTCTAGGATGCACAGCGGGATCCGCATCGCTGCTAGAGTGCTGGCGAACATCAGGTTGATGCCGCTGCAGCCATCCATGAAGACGCGGCTCATTCGAACCCTCCGATCTGTGCCTCGAGCACCATGGCGGCATGACCTGGGCGAGGGATCTGCGGGGGTGATCTGAATGACTGAATGTGATGCAGCACTCCGAGGCACTGAGGTACTCAGGGATGGCAGGCAGAGCGGTCACATCCAGGCTGACTTGGCGGGTGATCTTCTTTTTCACCCTATTTGTTGGGCGCCCCTTTTGGATCACCAAGGACCCTTTTGGCGCTGGGTACCCATTTATGCCATTGTTTTGCATGGGTGCGAAAACAACTCATCATAGCATGGCTAAGCACATTTAGAAACAACTCTCAGTGATGTAACCCAGCCCTCGTTCATCATAGCATGGCTAAGCACATCTACCAACCGTGGCTCATCTACAGGAAAGCCCTACCACATAATAGGACATAGCATAGCGATAGTAATATCCTACACATGCATCTACAAAATACACGACAATGCATTAAAAATAGTAGGACAACATCATGAACAAGGTATCATCTACTTGCCTTGGCTGTAGCGGTCGAACAAACAACCCTCACACGAGCAAGCGTTGCACTCGTCACAATCTACACGATACAATTGCAATCACATAAACAACCAAACACAATCATAGACAAACATGACAATGCAAGATGCATGCATGACAAGTTGAACAATGCTACAATAGCTTTATATAATCTTATTCAGTATACCTACTGTATGCATGCATGGAAAACATTTTAAGTGCATAGGAAACAAAGCATGCAAATTTTAAATGACCAACAATTGAGCTATAACCCAATTATTTAGCCACTGCTATTGAACAGTTTGTAAAATCTTAAAAAATATCCACTGTGTAGGCAACCTAAAATAGAACCATTACCAACTGGAATCACTCAAAAAGGATTTATAGAATTTCCTAGGTGATTAAAATACTCCAGTAAGCCTTTTTATAGATTCTGCAAGTCCCAGTACTGTAATTCTACCTTTTTAATTCACTAACAGATTCCTCTTGTTCTACTGATTCCAGGGACATCTTATTTGCAATTTTTGGAGTTGTAGAATTTTTACTATGAATTTATTACTATAAAAGGACATTAAACCAATTAATTAATCACGGCAAAATCTTGCTGCAAAAGTATGAAACAATTATACATAAATATTCTACGTGAAATACTGAATCCATACATATTTTATTTGCATTTTTTGGCCTAGTAGTTTAATTCCTATCGATTTTACAAGATCTATCTAATTTCTGCCAAAATAAATCGAATTAAAAACTATTAGTCAAAGTTGACTGTCTTGACCACGCTGACGTGGCACGCTGACTAGTCAGCAGCCAGATGGGTCAGTCAACGATCCATCTGGACCGTTTGATCCAGATCAAAGGGCAGGGGAGGGCGGCGGTGCTCACCAGCGCTCAACGGCGGCGGCGCGGGTCAGCAACGACGGCGGCGGCGGCTCGGGCGGTCACCGGCGACGACGATTGATGCAACGGCGTGCGGCGCAAGGCGGCGGAGCTCGTGGGGGTGGTGGCGTCGGTCGGCGCGTCCTCAGGCGGCGGCTGCGGGCGGCTGGAGCGGCGGCATCGGTGGCGCGCTCCGGCGTGCTCGCGGGTGGCTTCGGGCCTGCAACGAAGGGGGAAAGAAGGTCAGGAGACGGAGGCGGTTGAGGGAGAGACGCCGGGTCTTCGGTGTGCAGGGCAAGGCGGCGGGTCGTCGTTGGCCGAGCTCTTACCGAGCTCAATGGCGGCAGCGGCGCCGCCTACCTCCGGCGAGCAATTGCGCAGCGACGGCGGCGGTTTAGGATGCGGTTTTTGGGGGGTTTCGTAGAGGGGAAACTAGGGATTCATATGGGGCAAGTCTTCGGTAGAGATTGAGTCGGATTCGTTGCGATTTCGTCGCTGATTCTGCTGTTAGTCAGAGTCTATGGAGAACCCGATTTTGCGGATGATGACAGGCGGTCCCCACTTGGCGGTGGCACGCAGGCGGCTGACGGACGGGGCCCGCTCGTCAGCGGGCTGCAAGGCGGCGGCGGCGTCTATTATTTGCCGCGCGCGTGCTGCTGCTGCTGCCGCGGGCCGCGGCCTCCTGGCAAGCTCCGGCTGGGCCGGCTGGGCCGCGGGATGGCTGGCTACGACGGCTTGTTTCCTCTTTTTTTGAATTTTCTTTTTCCTTTTTCCTAAGCAAATCCTTAACTGAATTTTCTGTCTGAAAACTGTCTACAAATAAGCACAAAATTCAGTTCGTCATAGAATTTGCTGTGAAGCTCCGATTGAGGCGATTCAAAGTGCTACGGGTTCATGTCGGAACCCTCTGCGCACCCGTGCCTCCCAAAAAACTAAAATATACCATTCTAGCAGATGCAAGGTAGAAACCGAGCACTCAAGTATAAGTGAAAAATGCAAATGCAAGTGAGTTGTTTTGCCAAAACCTTTTCAAACTGAATTTTTTGCAATGATGTTCATGATGCAATGACATGTATGCTATGCAGTACCAAATCTAAAATTTGGGATGTGACAAGACTAACCCCCTTAAGATGAATCCCGTCCCCGAGATTCGGCGTGGCTAGCAAATAGGTGTGGGTGGTCCTCTCGGATGTCATCCTCACGCTCCCAAGTGGCTTCCTCTTCGGTGTGGTGGCTCCATTGAACCTTGCAAAACCTGATCGTCTTGGTACGGGTAATCCTCTCCGCTGTCTCCAGTATCTTGACCGGCTTCTCCTTGTAGGTCAAGTCACTCTCAAGCTGAACCTCCTCTAGTGGCACCGTGTCTCTCAATGGTGTATCCACCATCTCCGGATGGCACTTCTTCAACTGGGACATGTGGAACACATTGTGGACGGCGGACAGAGCTTCTGGAAACTCCAACTGATATGCAACCTCTCCCTTGCGTGCTAAGACCCGGTATGGTCCTATAAACCGAGGTGCCAGCTTACCCTTGATTCCAAATCTCTTAATTCCACGCAGGGGCGATACTCCGAGGTACGCTCTATCACCTATCTCATACACCACTTCCTTGCGCTTGGCGTCAGCGTAGCTCTTCTGTCTCGATTGTGCTACCTTCAGTCTGTCCCTAATCAAGGCGACCTTCTCCTCAACATCCTTGATCAAATCAGGTCCAAATTGCTGACGCTCTCCTACTCCATCCCATAGCAATGGTGTCCGGCATCTTTTCCCATATAGCACATCAAACGACAACGTCTTGATGCTGGTTTGGTAGCTGTTGTTGTAGGAAAACTCGGCATACGGCAAATTCTCATCCCAACTAGAACCATGAGCCAAAGCGCAAGCTCTCAACATATCCTCCAAAATCTGATTCACCCTCTCTGTCTGTCCATCTGTCTGTGGGTGGAATGCCGTGCTAAACTCCAACCTAGTTCCCAACGACTCGTGCAGCTGGCGCCAGAAGTGCAATGTAAATTGGGTGCCTCTATCTAATACAATGCTCTTGGGAACTCCATGTAGGCACACAATCCTGTCCATATAAATCTTGGCCAACCTTGCACTCGTGTAGGTTGTTTTCACCGGTATAAAGTGGGCTACCTTGGTCAAATGGTCGACCACTACCCAAATAGAGTCGTATCCCGACCTGGTCCTGGGCAATCCTGTGATAAAATCCATTCCCACTCTATCCCACTTCCAATTCGGCACAGGCAATGGCTGTAGCAATACTGCTGGCTTCTGGTGTTCCGCCTTCACTCGGCTGCATACATCACATAGGGCAATATGCTTGGCGATATCTCCCTTCATGTTGTTCCACCAAAACCTGTCCTTTAGATCCATATACATCTTTGTATTGCCCGGATGTATGGAATACGACGAGTCATGAGCTTCCTGCAGAATTAGCTTCCTTATCTCCGGATCGTTGGGCACGCACAAACGATCTCCATACCACAAGGTTCCTTGCTCATCCTCGCGGATTTCTTTTTCTCGATTCTCCTTCATCTTTTCCTTTATCTCCTTGTATCCTACTTGAGCCTTCCTGATCATGTCCAGTAGGGTTGGTTGGACTTCCATTGCTACCAAATATCCCTCTAACACTACCTCCAGTCTAAGCTCCTTGAATTGTTTGCACAAATCTTCGGGCAATTCCCCAACAGTCAATCTATTGGCATAGACCTTCCATCTTAGAGCATCCGCTACTACATTGGCTTTTCCTGGGTGGTATTGCAAATTCATATCATAATCCTTGATAAGCTCCAACCATCTCCTTTGCCTGATGTTCAGTTCCTTCTGTGTAAATATGTACTTCAGGCTCTTGTGGTCGGTGTACACATCATAGTGTTTTCCCATTAGGTAGTGCTTCCATACCTTGAGCGCATGTACAACCGATGCTAATTCCAACTCGTGCGTGGGGTAGTTCCTCTCATGGTGTTTAAGTTGCCGTGAGGCATATGAAACCACTCTCCCATCTTGCATCAGCACACTTCCAAGTCCCTGTCGAGAAGCATCAAAGTACACTTGGAAATCCTTCTGAAGATCAGGTAAACACAGAACAGGTGCGGTCACTAGACGACGCTTCAGTTCCTGAAAGCTAGCTTCACACACATCAGTCCACTCAAACTTCTTCTCCTTCTTCAGAAGTTCCATCATCGGTTTAGCAATCTTGGAGAAATTCTCTATGAACCCACTATAATATCCAGCAAGTCCCAAAAAGCTCCGAATATCGCCCACATTCTTGGGCGCTTCCCACTCAGTCACTGCCGCCACTTTGCTTGGATCAACAGCGACTCCTTCTCCTGACACCACGTGTCCAAGAAATCCAACAGTGTTGAGCCAGAATTCACACTTGCTGAATTTGGCATACAGCTTATGTTCCCTCAGCTTCTCCATAATCGGTCGCAGATGTCTCTCATGCTCAACATCATCCTTGGAATATATCAGTATGTCATCAATGAACACAACCACAAACTTGTCCAAGTACTCCGTAAACACCTTGTTCATCATGGTCATGAAATATGCCGGAGCATTCGTTAGTCCAAAAGACATAACCGTATACTCATATAGCCCATACCTAGTGGTGAAAGCAGTTTTCGATATGTCCTCCTCCCGGATCTTCAATTGGAAATAGCCCAATCGCAGATCAATTTTGCTAAACACCTTTGCTCCTTCCAGTTGATCAAACAAGTCATTTATGTTTGGCAAGGGGTATTTGTTCTTGATGGTAACTTCATTCAGCGAGCGATAGTCCACCACTAACCTCTTGCTGCTGTCCTTCTTCTCCACAAATAGAAGAGGTGCACCCCATGACGACGAACTAGGCTGAATAAATCCCTTGTCCAACTGCTCCTTTAGCTGTTTCTTTAATTCCTTTAGCTCATCCACATCCATCTTGTGTGGCCTCTTTGCTATAGGTCCTGTTCCCGGCATCAGATCGATGAGAAACTCCACATCCCTGTCAGGTGGCATCCCTGGCAGCTCCTCCAGAAATACGTCGGGGTACTCCTTTATCACAGGCACAGTATCCATGCTAACCCCCTTAAGAGAATTCAGCTTACACCTTCCCGGTCGCACCGACGACTTGAACCTAATTCTCTTACCATCCGGGGTTTTGAGCGATACCGCTCGCTGTGCACAATCTATGTGTCCCTCATGCATAGACATCCAATCAATGCCTAATATTACATCTAAACCTTGTGACTCCAATATTACCAGATGTGTAATAAAATTGTGTGATCCAATCCTCACAGTTAAGTCGCGGCATCCCGCGCTAGCTATCATATCCCCTCCAGGTGAGCTTACTCTAATAGACCCTTTTAGAGACTCCATGGGTAGCTTATACTTATCCACAAATGCCCTTGATATGAATGAATGCGATGCACCAGTATCGAAAAGTATAAGTGCAGGGTGAGTGTTGATTGGAAACTTACCAACCACAAGCTCAGGCTCATCTGGGATCTCCTCCACATTCATGTGGTTCACTATGGCCTTCTGGTTGTTGCCTGGCTTCAGTCCCTTCTTCTCCGGACAGTTATCTGCATAATGTCCTTTCTGGCCGCACTTGAAACATGTCACCTCACTCAGGTCCTTCTTCACAAAGTTGCGATCACGGTTGCGGTCATGTCCATTGTGTCCTCTAGAATGGTGAGTGTGTCCTCCCTTGTGGCCGTGGCGGTTGCTCTTGTGGCTCTCATGGAGATGTCCATCGCTTCCATGGCTGTGGCGGTCATGGCTTCCATGGTGCCCATGGTCACTCCCCCCATGCTTGGAGTATCCATCATAAGAAGTGCGAGACTTATGGTGAGAGCCAGAGTGGTGATTGTTGCTCTTTCTCTTGCGGTTCTCCACCTGCTTGTGCTTCCCCTCCAAGATTCTGGCCTTTTCCATAAGCTCCTGGAAAGTGGGACAATAAACCACTAGCAGCTGTACTGAAAGCTCATCACTGAGGCCATCCAGGAACCTCTCTCTCCTTTTGGCATCAGTGTCAACATCCTCAGGGGCATAACACGATAGGTTGTTGAACTCCTCTATATATTCAGCCACGGTGCGGTTGGTTTGGTGCAAGTTGCGAAACTCCTTCCTCTTCAGGATCAGAACTCCTGAAGAAACATGGTTGGTCCTGAAACCTTCCTCAAACATGGCCCAAGTCACAGTGTCCAGCGGGTGGGTGATCCGAAAAGTGTCGCACCACTAAGCGACTGGTCCCTCCAGTAGGTGAGCAGCAAATCTCACCTTCTCAGCATATGTGCACCCAACAGTTACCAGATCCTTATTCACTGAACGCAACCAGTTGAGAGCAACCATCGGCTCCGTTGCAGTAGAGAACTTCGCTGGCCTTAGCCTCAGAAACCTTGTAAGTGCATCTCCCTGAGGCTGGTTGTTCCCATTATTATTATTATTGTTGTTGTTGTTGTTGTTGTTGTTGTTGTTGTTGTTGTTGTTGTTGTTGTTGTTGTTGTTGTTCTGAGCTTCCATGAACTGGGTTATCACTTGGGTTAGCTGTGCCTGAGCTGCCATAAGCTGCTCCATCTCAGTGGGTCGACGGCGGGGAGTCATCTGTGGTTCAGCACAGGTAAGCTTAGAAAGAATCGATTACGAAAATAGGATTCTACCCATGCATTATGCTCAAACATCAACAAAACAATCACAGACAATCTCAAGCAAGCAACACACCAGCAAGCAAGCGATCAAGCAATGTTACAGGAGTTATCCTAGCCGTATATATCTACTGAAATAGTTTTGGAAGCGTTGGCAACAGTTATCAACACAAATTGGCCAACACAGCATTAAAACAGGAATCTGCCAGAACAGTCCAGCAGTGTTCACGAAATTTTCTACCTGACTTAGACTCGTCAGGAATTTTTGCTTCCTTTTGTGCATGCAGTACAGAGAGTTTTGAAAAAAACCCTATTTTTTCATATTTTCCCAGTTACCAATAAAATATGAAAAATCGTGCAGTACAGCTGGGTCAGCAGAAAAACTGCATCAGGAAAAACTCGGATATCAACCAAAACTTGTCATAACTCTTTCATAAAATTCGCACAAATAATCCTGGAACTTTGGAGTACACATAGGAGAAACTAAACACTTTAAACTAACAGTAAATAAATTTTACATTGATCGAGACTTAAGCTAACGATGTATCCTAACGAAGACTATTTGGTGGACATCTATCTATTTCATGAAGAGGTTGCAGTAGGTCCTTGCACTCATGCGTTGGCGCTTCTGTCCACGAACCAACCATGGCGGCGGAGTATACACCTCTCCCGAGTCATCACTTGAAACCTAAAATTCCACCTCTTCTGGATCCTCCTCTTCTTCTTCATCCTCTGCTGCAGCTGCAACAGCTTCATCTCCTCCACCATCGTCGTCTCCATCATCATCATCATCATCATCATTCCCACCGTCATCATCATCATTGTTGCCATCATCTCCATTGTTGTCATCAGGGGGTGGATTCAACTGTACTTGGAGAGTGCAAATATGGGCTGCCATATCAACAATAGTCTGGTCCCTTTCCTAGACGGTCCCTTGCAACTGCTGTATGGCTTGATTGTTTTCCTGCACGGTCCCATTCAGCTATTCTATGGCCGCGTCCCTGCCAATCAGTGCATGGTTCAGAACATCCACAGCTTCATGCAAGGTCTCAATTTCATGTCCCTGGACCACCATACCGTTGCTGGCAAAATCTTCTATCTCCTTTACCATCATCACTTTCTCAGCTAGAGCTCCATTCTCCCTCTCCATATCCTCTATGTGCCTCCGACGGGGCGGCATGTTGTTCCTATCGCCCGGGGTAACCACAACGTTCCCATTCTCATCACGCCTTCCATAGTCACAGTAGGGTGAGTCTTCTGGCAGCAGGTGTCGAACAAGATGGCACTGGCGTGATAGGGCTTCATGCAGGGCCAAGTTTATCCCAAGCCCACAGTTGCAATATGTCCTGGTGTAGACCAGATGCACAGGGTTTGGCAAGGCGATATCCCTGAAGATGAAAGTGGTGATCTCCCAGGCGTCCTCGCCATATCCATAGGTGTATAGCCTTATTCCCCTGAACATGGCAGTGGCAATCCCAATGACTGTGAGAGCTGTGCCAACTGTCTTGCAAAGGGCCTTGGTGACTCCATCGTAGCATACTCAGTCCTGACTTCTCCCATCTATCAATTAAAGGAGGAAAATGTGAGAATAGCATATGGTAAAGATTTACGAGAATGAAAGGCATAGAATGAAAGACAATATAAGCTTTAATAATTCTATGGCTTCCTAATCCAAACCTAGGTCACGATCCTACAGTCGACACACGGGCTCAGATACCATCCTGTAACACTACGGTTCTGAAAAGACCGTAGCTTCTATGTGACATGCCAATCCCTGGATCGGTTCATTGGCTCACAATAGAATAAAGATGAATAAAATAGCAAAAAATCCGTGTATCATAAATAACGAAGATCCAGAGTAACATTATTACAATAAAGGCTTAGCTCTATGCTAGCTCAGCTTATTCAAGTAGCAACATAAGTAAAGTAACTCCTCCATTCTTCAAATTGCCCACAAGTGAACAAGTGCCGAGTGGAGTACCATGGCCTAAATCGATCACTCAGAATCTGAATATCCTGCAACATGAAACATAGCAGCCCCAAAGGGTCAATACATGGAATGTATGGCAAGTAGAGCTAATATAGGAGACAATAGAGCTAACATCCACATGCATATTTGACAAGTGGAGCTGTGGCTAGCTTGCATTTGCAAATACCTTTGTCCTACTTTCATAAACAGTTTTTGATTTTCTTTGAAAAGATCCCAATTAAGTTAACCCATCAACATTAAAGCAATTAGGAAATTAGAATGAGCGAGAAACATGTCATGAAATCAATATCAAGCAACTCAGATGTCCATAACCGGGGTCATGGCTAATCGATATTTTATACACCCTGCAGGGGTTAGTACACTTTACCCATGTGACTTGGCCATCCCAGCTCGTACCACCACTCTCATATTGGGTGATGATAGGGAGAAGTCCAAGAAGGGACCGTTCGGGAAGTAGCTCCCCAAACCCGACACGCACCGGTCCAACCTACCAAAATTCTACATCTCTGGATACGTGGGTTCGAGTTACCACAACCTACTGAGTCCAACCAACCGCCCATTCTATTATTGGCACATGGTTGTACACGTAAGCTACAAAATAAAGAAGCCAATCATTTTCTCTTGATACCTGGGTGCCTTTCCGCAATGATACCACCAAAAATTATCAATCCCATCACACCCAGGAGATTCATTGATTAAGTTGTTTTTAGTTTTCGCAAACCAACACATTTAGAAACAACTTTCAGTGATGTAATCCAGCCCTCGTTCATCATAGCATGGCTAAGCACATCTACCAACGGTGGCTCATCTACAGGAAAGCCCTACCACATAATAGGACATAGCATAGCGATAGTAATATCCTACACATGCATCTACAAAATACACGACAATGCATTGAAAATAGTAGGACAATATCATGAACAAGGTAGCATCTACTTGCCTTGGCTGTAGCGGTCGAACGAACAACCCTCACACGAACAAGTGTTGCACTCATCACAATCTACACGATACAATTGCAATCACATAAACAACCAAACACAATCATATACAAACATTACAATGCAACATGCATGCATGACAAGTTGAACAATGCTACAGTAGCTTTATATAATATTATTCAGTATACCTACTGTATGCATGCATGGAAAACATTTTAAGTGGATAGGAAACAAAGCATGCAAATTTTAAATGACCAACAATTGAGCTATAACCCAATTATTTAGCCACTGCTATTTAACAGTTTGTAAAATCTTAAAAAAATATCCACTGTGTAGGCAACCTAAAATAGAACCAGTACCAACTGGAATCACTCAAAAAGGATTTATAGAATTTCCTAGGTAATTAAAATACTCCAGTAAGCCTTTTTATAGATTCTGCAAGTTCCAATACTGTAAGTCTACCTTTTTATTCACTTACAGATTCCCCTTGTTCTACTGATTCGAGGGACATCTTATTTGCAATTTTTGGAGTTGTAGAACTTTTACTATGAATTTATTACTCTAAAAAGGACATTAAACTAATTAATTAATCACGGCAAAATCTTGCTTCAAAAGTATGAAACAATTGTACAGCAATATTCTACGTGAAAAACTGAATCCATACATATTTTATTTGCAATTTTTGTCCTAGTAGTTTAATTTCTATCGATTTTACACGATCTATCTAATCTCTGCCAAAATAAATCGAATTAAAAACTATTAGTCAAAGTTGACTGGCTTGACCACGCTGACGTGGCACGCTGACTAGTCAGCGGCCAGATGGGTCAGTCAACGATCCATATGGACCGTTTGATCCAGATCGAAGGGCAGGGGAGGGCGGCGGTGCTCACCAGCAGTCAACGACGGCGGCGCGGGTCAGCAACGACGGCAGCGGCGGCGGCGGTTCATGCGACGACATGCGGGGCGAGGCGGCGGAGCTCGTGGGGGTGGCGGCGTCGGTCGGCGCGTCCTTGGGCGGCGGCTGCGGGTGGCTGGAGCGGCATCGGTGGCGCGCTCCGGCATGCTCGCGGGCGGCTTCGGGCCTGCAGCGAAGTGGGAAAGAATGTCAGGAGACGGAGGCAGTTGAGGGAGAGACGGTGGGTCTTCGGTGTGCAGGGTGAGGCGGCGGGTCGTCGTCGGCCGAGCTCTTACCGAGCTCAATGGCGGCGGCGACGCCTACCTCCGGCGAGCAATTGCGCAGCGACGGCGGCGGTTTAGGATGCGGTTTTTGGGGGGTTTCGTAGAGGGGAAACCAGGGATTCATATGGGGCAAGTCTTCGATAGAGATTGAGTCGGATTCGTTGCGATTTCGTCGCCGATTCCGCTGTTAGTCAGAGTCTGTGGAGAACCCGATTTTGGGGATGATGACAGGCGGGCCCCACTTGGCGGAGGCATGCGAGCGTCTGACGGACGAGGCCCGCTCGTCAGCGGGCTGGCAAGGCGGCGACATCGTCTATTATTTGCCACGCGCGCGCTGTTGCTGATGTTGCCACGGGCCGCGGCCTCTTGGCAGGCCCTAGCTGGGCCGCGGGCTGGCTGGATGCGCCGGCTTGTTTCCCCTTTTTTTTATTTTTATTTTTCCTTTTTCCTTAGCAAATCCTTAACTGAATTTTCTGTCTGAAAACTGTCTACAAATGAGCACAAAATTCAGTTTGTCATAGAATTTGCCGTGAAGCTCAGATTGAGGCGATTCAAAGTGCTATGGGTTCGTGTCGGAACCCTCTACGCACATGTGCCTCCCAAACAACTAAAATATACCATTCTAGCAGATGCAAGGTAGAAACCGAGCACTCATGTATAAGTGACAAATGCAAATGCAAGTGAGTTGTTTTGCCAAAACCTTTTCAAACTGAATTTTTTTCAATGATGTTCATGATGCAATGACATGTATGCTATGCAGTACCAAATCTAAAATTTGGGATGTGACATGCAGGTGCGGGTCCGAACCTAGGGTTCATGATCTGGCGTCGCATCTGGGCGAGGCCTTCGCTGAGTTTCTGGAACTCGCGGCAATCCTTTAGCATGTGGCTGGCCTTATTTTTACCATCCTGCTTGTCGATGTAGAAGTGCATGGTGCAAGGGCCCGACAATTTGTCGTATGCCGAGGGCTCATCGTCGCGGTTGTGACGTTGCCACGTCTGTGCGGGGCATCCTCCGTCGCAGAAGTTGCCTCCGCGGTATCGTCCGCTGCTGCGGTTGTTGATGTTGCGGCGGTCGGCGTAGCCAGCCACAACCATGTTGGGTCCGTCACGGTCATCGTAGATGCGCAACATTCGCTTTCTACGGCGTTCGCGCCTGCGGCCGTAGTCATCCTCGTCATCCGAATGTGTTTGGTGGAGGGAGTCCTCGCCATCTGCCCACCTGTTGGTGATATCCATGAGGTGGTCGAGCGTCTTAGGTTTGATGCGCCCAAGTTCCTCCTTGAAGTCTGGACGTTTGACACCGTCCTTGAAGGCGTCGATCGTCCTCTCCTCGGAGATGTGCGCAGCAGAGTTCTTGATGTTGGACCATCGTAGTATGTATGAGCGAATGGATTCGCCCGTTCGTTGGGTGCAGGCCCGTAGATCCTCGATCGAGACTGGCCTCTTGCTAGTGCCCTTGAAGTTTCGAATGAAACTATATGCCAGCTCCTCCTAGCTTCAGATGGAGCCTGAGGACATGCCGCTAAGCCAGATTCGAGTTGCGCCTGTCAGCTATAGCCGAAGGCGTTGCAGGGCGGTGTTCCTGTTACCACCGTGCAGCTTAACGGATGACAGGTGGTCGCTGAGCCAGGCTTTCGGGTCCTGTGTCCTGTCGAACTGGGAGCTTGAAATTTTTCGGCATCCGTGTGCGCCGAACGGATCTGCTGAAGCACCTGGCTCCACATAGTTCTCCATCATCTTCTTCCTCAGATTCGGTTGAGCATGCGCTCTTGGCGCGCGCCTTGTCGACCTTGCGCTGAGCGAGATCGCTTCGAGCATCGTAGTCGCTGCTGCGGCGCCTTGGGATTTTACGACGCCGAGGCAGATCGTGCTCCTCCTCGTCAGATGAGGGTGTGGGGCTGCGGTTGAATCTGACCGTAGACTTATTTTTTGGCTCCGCAGGAGCCTCATCGTGGAGCGCAGCTCCAATGAGCCCAAGTCCGGCTAGTGCAGACTTGTACATGGCCATCTTCGGGTCGTCCGCTGGAGGCGGATAAGACGCGAGATAGGTGGTAGCTGCCATGATTGCAGCCTGTGGTGAGGATGTGTTGAGGGTTTTGGTGACCTCACGACGTGTGGTAGGGTCCATGTGCTCTATGCGAGAGCGATGCTTGTTGGCATGGTTGCCGTGCGAGCTGGAGCCGCCAGCTGCGGAGAGCGCAGCTCGCCGCGCGCTAGACTCCGAATCCGCCTGCTTGCGTTTGTCGAGTTCTTCCTGCATCTTTAATTGCCGGTTGTGTTCGCCGATGAGGAGCAGGTGATATGCCATCAACAGGTCCCATGAAGCATTCACAGGTAAGATCCCGTTGCCCGCCACGCTTAGCGTGCTTGGCGCCATCCATCCTCGTTGTGGTTGATCTTCTGATAGGTGTTAGCGTCACCTTCATTCGGCTGGAGGGGCGGCTGCCCCCCGTTTCCTCCATTTCCTCTGTTCCCAGCCTGTGGGTTGGGCGGTGGATTAGGTGGCAGTACGTGGGCACCCGAACCTAGTGGTTGTTCCACCTCGCCTTGTATGACCACGACGCACTGACAGCGCTCGCGGATTGGATCGCTGCTGCCGTAGCTTTCGGATCCGAAACCGTAGGTTCCTTCGTCTGATGGAGGGCCGCACAGATCTGAGTTGCAGCTGCTGCTATCATATTACTCGTTTGTCAGCGTCGACGTGTGTAGCACGCTGGGATGTGGGGCCCACGAGGAGGCCCTGATGGATGGTGGAGGCACCCTCTCTAGGAGGCGGAGGGTGCCAGTCTACCCACCTGGAAGCAAAAGCTCCCAAACAGAATTTCGAGTCCGTCGCCTACGGGCTCGAAATCCCTCATGGTGGCTGGCGAGTGCGCGGTGAAGTCGAAAGTGCCGAAGAGGAGGTGTCCCTCCGTCGCCGAGGAGTTGTAGATCGCTTTGGTTGGGACCGTCACGATCGCACAATCAGCGCCCCCGATTCCCACAAACGACGCCAATTGACGGGGTTCAATCTCGTCAATGCCCATTGTTATGGACTTGGGTTTTGGAGAAGATGAGGATGCTGGAGATCGTGGAATGGTTAGCAAACAAGCAACACGGGGACACGAAGTTTACCCAGGTTCAGGCTCCCGGGGGGAAAACCCTACTCCTGCTTGTCCTCTCTTGATTACGGCGGAACCGAAAGTTACAGGGATGCACAGATGCAATCTGGCGTGAGGTGTGTATGCGGTGAGTTGAGATTCCCTCCTCGCCGTGCCCTCCTAGCCTTTATATTGATAGGCAGGTCCCAGGCATAGGTCGAGTCGGTTACAGATTAGGGTTTGCCCCTTTGAAATTCTATCTACTCTAGTCTTGCTCTCCAAGGATCCGAAGGCGTCATGGACTTGGGCCACCCGAAAGTATCCACAGGCCGCATATGTTCTTGTGGGCCTTCCTTGGGCTGAACCAGGTATACTAATATCGTGTACCCGTAGGTTATAACCATGTCAACGGATCACTACCGCCCAATCCCAGCGGAAATCATGGACCCACCAATGCCAAAGGCACTGGCCACGTCCAGATCAATCTCAGCAGCGCCCAATGGAAAAGGGTGCGCGAGGTTGTGCGAGACAAACCTCTGCCAATCGATGCACCACATGATATGCTGATGGGATACTACTTCCTCCTTGTCGAGGAGCACAATCGACAAGTCAAGATGCAAGCCGATCTTGAACGGCGCAGGCGAGAAGCCGACGAGTCGAGCATGCGGCGAGCTGCGCTCTCCGCTGGCGGCTCTACCTCGAAGGGCAATGGTGGCAGCAAATACCGCTCTCACCTGGAGCGCATGAACCCTGCCGCACGATGCGAGGTCACCAAGGCACTCGACATGTCCTTCATGATGATGGAGTCGCAAGGCAATGTCATGCCGAAAACGCCACAGGCTGCGATCATGGCAGCCACCACCTATCTCGCGTCTAATCCGCCGCCGGCGGGAGACCCGAAGAATGTGATCCACAAGTCTGTGCTCGCAGGCCTCAAACTCATCAGAGATGCGCTCCACGATGAAACTCCCGTGGAGCCGAAGAAAAAGGCCGTGGTCAAGTTTACCCGAAGCCGCACATCCTCATCTAAGGAAGAGGAGCATGACCTGCCTCGACGCCGTAGGAGCCCACGACGCCGCAGCAGCAACTATGATGCTCGTAGCGATCTCACACAGGAAGATCAACAAATCACGTGCTAAACGCGCGTGCTCAACTGAGTCTGAGGAGGAGGACGACGGAGAACTATGTGGAGCCAGATGCTTCAGTAGATCCGTTTAGCAATCGCGGATGCCGAGAAACTTTAAGCTCCCTTTAGACAACCCGAAGTTCGATGTCGTGCAGGAGCCGAAAACCTGGCTCGATGACCATCTATCGTCAGTCAAGCTCCACGGCCGGAACAAGAACACCACCATACAGCGCCTTCAGCTGCAGCTGATAGGTGCAGCCAGGGTTTGGCTTAGCAGCCTCCCCTCCGGCTCCATTCGAAGCTAGGAAGAACTGGCATACAGCTTCATCCGCAACTTCAAGGGCACCAGCAAGAGGCCAGCCTCAATCGAAGAGCTGTCGGACTGCACTCAAAGGTCCAGCGAGTCCATCCGCTCGTACATACTATGCTGGTCTCACATCAAGAACTCTGCCGCAAACATCTCTGAAGAGAGGGCGATCGATGCCTTAAAGGACGGCGTCGGGGGCCCAGATTTCAAGGAGGAACTCGGGCGCGTCAAGCCCAAAACCCTTGATCACTTCATGGACATCGCCAACCGCTGGGCAGATGGTGAAGATTCCGTCAACCGAACACATTCGGATGACGAAGATGACTTCGAACGCTGGCGCGAGTGCCACAGCAAGAGAATATCACGCGTCCACGACGATCGCGATGGACTCAACATGGTTCCGGCTGAATACGCTGATCGCCGCGACGATGGCAACCGCAATAACAGACACCGCAACGGCAACTACCGCAACGATGGACGGCCCACACAAATGTGGCAACATCACAGCCACGACGACGATACTTCTGCATATGGAATGCTATCTGGTCCCTACACCATGCACTTCTACATCAACAAACAAGATGGAAATAAGAAGGCAAGCCACATGCTCAAGGACCAACAATAGTTCCAGAAGCTCAGCGAAGGCTTCACCCAGATGCGACGCTAGGCGGTGAACCCAGGGTTCGCACCGTCCCCAGGAGCCGTGGCTCACGGAGCACCACCACCACCTGGAGGACCCTCGCAACCTGCAGCTATGCCAGCGCAGAACAACGGTGCAAACGGGTACCTACCACCAATAGGGTCCATGATGATACATAAGGGGCGCCCAACCAACAGGGTGCATAAGAAGATCACCCGCCAAGTCAACCTGGCCGTGACCTTGATCCGTCGGAAACGTATCTATAATTTTTGATGATCCATGCTTGTTTAGTATCTACTTTGCTTTACTTGTCTACAATTTGAGGTGCTTTTTACATGTTTTCTGGTACTAACCTATTAACAAGTTGCAACAGTGCCAGATGCCCGTTTTCTGCTGTTTTTGGTTTCAGAAAAGTTATTAAAGAAATATTCTCGAAATTGGACGGGACAAACGCCAAAGTCAATTTATTTCCGTGGGGAACAAGAAGTCCAGAGGGGAGCCCGGGAGGCCAGCCTGGGGGGATAGACCCACCCTAGGCGCGAGTGAGCCCTAGCCTGCACCTGGCTAGGGTTTGCCAGCCCTGGCCGCCTCCTCTGCCTCCCCCTTCGCCTAGAAGAAGCCCCCGATGCAGAAACTATGAGTACCCGATCAGAAATCCACGAAACCTTCTGTAGCCGCCGCCACCATCGTCCCTAGATCGGGGGGATCTGAAGCTCTTCCCGGCACCCTGCCGAAAGGGAGATCATCCCGGAGGCCTTCTCTCCGGTATGATTCGTGAGTAGTTCCACCTTGGACTATGGGTCCATGTAGTAGCTAGATGGTTGTATCTCCTCCTTTGTGATTTCATGTATAGATCTTGTGAGCTCCGTTCATGATCAAGATCTAATCTATTTGTAATCATGCATGTTGTGTTTGCGGGGATCCGATGGATATTGAGATTATTATGTTGGTTTGATTAATGATTTTGTCTTTATGATTATATCATGTCTGTGTTGTTTATAATATTGCATGCTCTCCGTTGCTAGTGGTTATCTTGGCCAAGTAGTTGCTAGTGACTCCAAGAGGGAGTATTTATGCTCGATAGTGGGTTCATGCCTCTAGTTTTCAAGGGAAGTGACAATAATCTCTTCGATTGTAGATGTGTTGTTGCTACTAGGGAGAAAACAACGGTCTCTTGTTCATGGAACATGTGGACTGTTTACCTTACACACTTTGCTTAAAGCAGTTGTCTATTGCTTGCAACTTAATACTGGAGGGGGTTCGGATGATAACCTGAAGGTGGACTTCTAGTCATAGATGTAGTTGGATGGCGGTCTATGTATCTTGTTGTATTGCCCAATCAATCTCATAGGATCTTTCTGACTAGTAATTGCATTGTTATGCCTTGATCAGTTCCTGTCAATTGCCCTGCTGTAATTTGTTTACCCTTCATGCCATGTTGTTTATCTAAGGAGAGCACCTCTAGTGAACTATGGACCCCGGTCCAATCTTTACAATCAATACATCCTTCACGGTTACTTGTTTACTTGTTGCAAACCATTACCTTCCACACCATACGTTTAATCCTTTGTTACAACAAACCGGTGAGCTTGACAACCTCACTGTTTCGTTGGGACAAAGTCTTGAGTTTGTGTTGTGCAGGTCTCCACGTTGCTTCCAAAACCTATGTGACGTTTCCTTCCTCCTTCTGGTTTGATAACCTCGGTCTCTACTGAGGGAAACTTGCTGCTGTGCTCCATCACCCCTTGCTCTTGGGGTTCCCAACGAAGCACTCCTACATCAACCTCTTCCTCCTTGTTGAGTGCTGCATCAGACCTCCCCACCAGCCATACCTGAGTACCTCCGCGGCTCGGAATCCTGCATCACATTCGATCGTTCAGATCACCGACGCCAGATACCTCGCCCAGGTCACTCTACCCTGGTGCTCGAGGCCCAGATCGGAGAATTCGAGATGAGCCGCGTCTTCATGGATGGCAGCAGTGGCATCAACCTGTTGTCTCCAGCACACTCGCAGCAATGAGGATGCCGCTATGCAGACAACATCATCCCAGGGAAGGGCATATACCCCCTGGGCAAGATATGGCTTGACGTCATCTTCGGCAAGCCCGGAAACTTCAGGCGTGAGCGGCCGGAGTTCGAAGTGGTGGATTGGCCCTCACAGTACCATACCATCCTCGGGCGTGTAGAATTCACAAGATTCCTGGCAGTACCGCACTACGCGTACCTGCTACTGAAGATGCCAGGACCCAGGGGCGTCATCACCGTCCCATGAAGCTTCACCAGGTTAGACAGCTGGGACAGAGACTTCAACAGAATCTCTTAGTCGTTCGGCATGCAGGAGGAGCTAACAAGGCTCAAGGAGGTCACGGACAATGGGGCACCCCAGTTACGAGGCAGAACGCACCTGACATGTCGTTCGACTCCTCAGTTAACACAAAGAAGGTGCAAATTCACCCGACGGATGCCTCCAAGACGCCGTTGATCGCCAATGACCTGAGCCTCGCATAGGAAAGCGCGCTCGTGGTAATTCGCGGAGCATGCACTCAATGTGTTTCCAGATGCAAAGCCAGTCAAGCAGTCGATGCATCGACTGTCTGAGCCAAGATCCGAAGTCGTTGGTATCGAAGTCAATAGACTCCTCGAAGCCAGCTTAATCAGGGAGATCAAGGAAAGCGAATGGCTAGCCAACCCCGTGCTAGTCCCCAAGAAGGACACGGACATCCTGCGGATGTGCGTGGACTTCACGTCGCTTAACAAGCACTGCCCCAAGGATCACTTACCTCTCCCACAGATCGATCAAATCATCGACTCCACTGTAGGATGCAAGAAACTCTCCTTCCTTGACGCCTAATCAGGCTACAACCAAATTCGGCTCAAGGCCGAAGACCAGGAGAAAACAACGTTCATCATGACGTTCGGGGTGTTCTGCTACAACACAATGCCCTTCAGGCTGAAGAATGCACGCGCCACTTACCAGAGATGCATGCAGGCATGTCTGAAGAACCAGATCGGTCGTAACGTTCAGGTCTATGTTGATGACATAGTAATCAAGACCAAGAAGGTCAGGACGCTCATCGACGATCTCCGCGAGACATTCGATAACCTTGATCGCTACAAGATCAAGATGAACCCAGACAAGTGCGCCTTCAGCATCCCATCTGGCCAGTTACTCGGGTACTTCATCTCCCAGCGTGGTATCAAGGCAAACCCGAAGAAAATCAGGGCTATACTAGCCATGGAGAAGCCAAAAAACCTCAAGGGGGTCCAGCAACTAGCTGGGCGAATCGCGGCACTCAGCAGGTTCATCAGTCGCATGGGTGAGAAGGGTCTCCCCTTTTATCAGCTGCTGCGCAAGGCCGACAAATTCGAGTGGACGCCCGAAGCAGACGATGCATTCGAGTATCTCAAGCGCCTACTCTCCACATCACCGGTCGTGGTCACGCTAAAGGAAAGGGAGCCCTTGCTACTATACATAGCGGTCACACATCAGGTGGTTAGCACCGCACTCATTGTCGAACGACCAGAAGATGGAAAGACCCACGGGGTCCAGCGCTCAATTTACTACCTCAGCGAGGTATTTACACCGACAAAGCTGAGGTACCCTCATTACCAGAAGCTCGCCTATGGTGTATTAATGACAGCGCATCGGCTACTTCCAAGATCACCAGATTGTGGTCGTCAACGACGCCCCGCTGTCGAACATCCTGAACAACCCCGAAGTCATGGGGCGCGTATCCCTGTGGGGCATCGAGTTGTCTCCTCGAGACATCATCTATGAGCGGCGCACCGCCATCAAATCTCAGGTCCTCCCCGACTTCCTCGTCGACTGGATGGATCTCTAGCTACCGGATACTCCAGACATGTCGCAGTTCTGGACGATGCACTTTGATGGCTCCAAGCGCGAGTCTGGAGAAGGCGCCGGCGTCATACTGACGTCCCCTCAAGGATACAAGATGAGGTACGTCCTTTGGATGAAATTTCGTGCATCCAACAACGAGGCAGAGTACGAGGCACTCATACATGGCATGAGGATGGCCAAGGTGTGTGGCGCCACACGCCTCGTCATCTACGACGACTCCAATCTTGTCGTCCAACAGACAATGAACGAGTGCGACGCTCACAATGCCAACATGATCGCATACCATGCGCTCTACAACTCACCGGAAGGGGACTTTGACGGCTGTGAACTTCGGCACATGGATAGAGAAAGCAATGAAGAGGCCTACAAGCTCGCCAACATAGGCTCCACATGTGCCCCAGTGCCACCAGGTGTCTTCCTCGAGCAAATATGCGTACCCTCTATCACGCGGAAATTCCCAAAGGGTACGGTCAAAACTTTACAGAACTCGGAGGCTGCGCCAACGGAAGGACAAGAGGAACCCAAAAAGCTCGACACGGAGGTCGAGCTGGTGAGCCTTATGCAGGTCATGATGATTGAGGAGATGTGGACCTAGCCATACCTCTCTTACTTGATAAGCAAGTAGCTTCCTGAGGACCCGACAAATGCCCGACGCATATCTCACTAGTCAAAGACCTTCACCATCATCAATGGCGAGCTGTACAAGCGCAGCATTTCGGGTGTGCTGCAACGGTGTGTCGCCAGCAAAAGCATCCTCCTAGACATCCATGAGGGTATTTGTGGCCACCACGCAGGCATCCGCGCTCTCGTCGCTAAGCCTCTGCGAGCTGGCTTCTACTGGCCAACAGCAATGCAAGACACCAAAGAGATAGTGCAGAGGTGCAACGCCTATCAAAGGTACGCAGATAAGCCGCACGCACCCGGGTCCAAACTGCAGCCCATACCACTGGTGTGGACCTTCGCCCAATATGGGCTCGACATGATCGACAAACTGCCAAAGTCCTCACCAGGAGGCCACGTCTTCCTCCTGGTCGCAGTCGACAAATTTTCGAAGTGGATCGAGGCCATTCCTGTTACCAACCAGAGCGGTGCCACAGCCGTCAAGTTTTTCGAGTCCATTGTCTATAGGTTCGGAGTACCCCATAGCATAATAACAGACAATGGCTCGAACTTCATCTCGAAGGAATTTTGGGGGTTCTGCGAAAACCTCGGAATCAACTTGTAATCCGCCTCCGTGGCGCATCCGCAGACCAATGGACAGGCCGAAAAGGCCAACGGCCTCATCAGAAACGGTATCAAGAAGCGTCTGCTACGCCCACTCGAAAGGCTTGCGGGAGCCTGGGAGGATGAGCTACCCTCAGTTCTCTGGAGCCTGCGCACAATGCCGAACAGCTCAACTGGCTACACGCCTTTATTCATGGTGCACGTAGCCGAAGCTATGATACCTATCGAGGTACGCTACAAGGCCTCGTGGGTCGTCGCTTACAGTGAAGCCGAATCATCGGCCTCACTCGAGGACGTCGTCAACACGCTGGATGAGGCACGCGACATCGCCACGGCATGCTCAACGGTGTATCAGCAAAGCCTCTGCAATTACCACAGTCGCCGGCTGTGTCCAAGGTCCTTCGCCGAAGGAGACCTCGTCCAGCGACTCAAGCAGGAAGGGCACAAGAAGCTCGAGTCACCCTGGGAAGGACCCTACATCGTCACTGAAACCATCCCAGGTGGTGCCTACCGCCTCAAATACGTCGAGTCAGGATTCGAATACTCCAACCCCTGGAACTTCGCAAGACTGTGACGCTTCTACCCCTAGTTGCATTTTACTTTCAATAAGGCTATTCAGCCAGGCTACTAAGCCAAACACTGTACCCCTGCATTACGATGAATAAAATCTAAGTTCCTTAGCCCAAATCTTTCTCCTTTATACTACTTATCGCTTAAACATACTCGGGGGCTGCGCCTCACCTCACGACTTCGTCGACTAACAAACAACGTATATAACCTGAGTAGCTGACCATGTCAGGCTAACGAAAAGGATATGCGCATTCTAAACAATCAAAGCACTACGTGACAATACATACAACTTTTATAAGGGAATTACTAGACCACTCGAAAAAAATACAAGCTTTACATTTTGTTTTTCGTTTATAGGAATCAACAATGCTGGAGCAGAATGTTTGTCCGCTCCTCAAAAACATCTAAAATTTCTTCGGCGTATTGCGCCACGGCTGTGTAATGTGGACGCATATCCCACGCCATACCATCCGGGGGAGGAGGTGGCCCAGCCGTTATCCCCGCAAGATTGACATCACGATGATGCAGTCGAATAAGAGATTGGGCTGCCTTCACACCCTTAATCAGCTGATGGCGCTTCATCTCCGTAACGTGACATGCATCTCGAAACTTCCCGAGCAAGCCTAGAAAGCTAGAAGGTGCAGAGTCTAAAGGAAACATGGTGGCCCAAATGGCCGCAAGCGATGACCTTGCCCGCTTCAGCACCCGAAGTACTTGATGTATGCGATCTTGCACCATCGTAAGGACGATCGCTCGATCACGATCCATCCAGAAGAAGCCGTTGGCCTCTAAGTCTTGTTGCATCAGGAAATTCATCCGAATTGCGACACGCTCCTTCTCTTCCTTCGGAAGCAGATTCACAACTGCACAAAGCATCAAGTGAGCTAACATAAAAATTGGCGCACTCGAGGAAGCAGTGGTTCAAGAGGACTCACATTGCAGTTGCTCACCCATCTGCCGAAATTCTTCAAGCAAAAACTCTTCTCTGGCAATGTCTTGCTCAGCCTTCGACTTCCACACATCCGCATGGCCGCGGATGCTAAGGATATCCTTATCCAAACTTCGCACACGGTCACGCCAAAATGGCAACTGCAACGATTCGCTCAACGACAAGCAAACGCCAGTCATCGGCAAAGGTATAACTGTCGGAGCCTCACTCGAAAGACCCTACAGGCAAACATGAATATCACAAACATTTTTTACAACAGTTGAAAGACAGATTCATATATACATAAATAAGGCCATTGCATGTCAAAGTGAATCTTGTTCATCCAAAAGACGTTACATATGCAGCAAAGAAAAATGGAGACTAGCTACAAAGCAAGAAGGGCCTAAGCGCCAGCACCCGGAGCAGCTTCGGATCCAGACTGCCTACTCTTGGCCGCTTGCTGCTGCAGCGCGTAGTCATCCAAAAGATCAATGAGCTTAGGCCCGAAATTCTTATAGCGGGAGGCGAAGGTGGCAAACGCTACCTCGGTGCCATCTGCCGTTGTCGGCATCTTGGACGTGACCTGGGCCAGATCCAGCTGACCTCCGGAAGCCATCCCCATAGCAGTGCCGACTCCCTTCTGCGCGCGCTTGTACTTTGCCGGAGCGTCGCCCTCGCCTGTTAGAGCATCCGCGAGCGACTCAACGTCCTCGAGGGCATCGCCCTTGGGGTTGACCTCCTTGTAGAAGCGCGCAAGCACATTCTTGGCCTTTTCAAGAGAGCCCACGGCAGAGGAGCAGTGTAACACCCCCAAAATATTAATGAGGATCAAGTTCTAACTAACCAAAATTAGGGTTAACAAAAGCTTTTATTATTAAACCATATGTTAAACCCTATCTTGTATGTGTGTGTGAATGTTTGCAACGCCATGATTGATTGTTGTAAATGATGAGAAATGGTTTAAATATCAAAACCATATCATCTAGGTCATTTCCAAACCAGATCTAAACAAAGGCAAATTAAAATAAGAGGCATATGACCTAATGGTCATTTCTGCCAAAGTTAACAACTAGCTCACTTTGAGCATCTCTAGCAAGTGGTTTCAAACAGAAACTTTCCCAATTCTTTTATCCTCTTGCTAGAGCTAGTGACACTAAACAAAATGGAGCTTTCCAACATTGTAGAAACAAATCCAAACCCATTTGAGAGGCAATTCAAAATTGAATCTATCTTATGTATCAAGATAGCCATTTTTGGAAAACCACTCAAACCATCACCACTTAGCAAATCCTTGCACCCAGAGAGTACCAATATTAGTACCAGAACACTCACCAAAAATCACTAGAAAATATGATGGTTTAGTTCTTGTGGCCATTAGATCGAACACCTGGTGATCACAGTACAAACTCAACCACTATACACTGTTTTGATCAATCTTTGGATCATCCTTGTGACCTCACCGAGCTCGCACGTTGTTCCCTTAACTTCGTCAGTACAAGCCCGTGCAATGGAGATCCTCTCACTCGCTGTTTTGACCCGTGCAAAATGGTACCCGAGCTCACCTTGCCAACTCGACGCGGGCACGATGCCACAGACCACGCCGCCCTCGCCCACAATGTCTAGGAGGTAGCCCTGACCTCACCGCCTCTGCCTATGCATGCCTCGACCAAAGACCGCCCTCAAAGACGCCATCGCAGCCGCACCCATTTAAAACCAGACCATGCCGTTCGCCGCGCCAGAGCACCGAGCAATCCCGCGCGCACACGCCGCGCCTCGCTTTCGCATTGCCCCATTACGTTTACCATGACTCTAGCAAGCAACCAAACATGATCATTTGACCCCGCATTCGCCGTGACCACCGTACGTTGTGAAGAATGCCCACGGTACCGCTGCAGAGCATGGATGCTCTAGAACAATTGAGACCGCGCCTCGCCGTGCCACTATGCGCATGACGATCGCCTTGAAGCACCGCATCGACCTACACCCAAGGTCATGCCTATAGCCCACTGTGATGACGTCGCCGACGAGCCCGAGCCATGCCGCTGTGCCCCCGTCGCTGTAGTATAAATAGAGCCCTCCCCTGACCCCAAAATGCACACCATTCCACTCCTCTCTCACCCAGCAACCTCTCTGACCCAACCCTGGAGAAAGGAAAGCACCACCTCACCGGAATTTCATCGGAGCCCGCCGCTGCAGTGGAGGAAGGAGCCTATGCTAGGAGCCGCCCCAGGAGCTACCGCGACCACCAGTCAAACCGTCGTCGTCGACTCGTTCATTCGTCTGCCTTGCCGGACCTAGCTGGAGCCCTGGTAAGCCCCCGACGACCCCCATAGTAGCGCTAGGGTACTGTCTCGCGGACCCCTTAACGGAGACGATGACGCATCGCCATCGATCGCGCTCTAATCATGCGGCCCAAATTAGCTGATACCGCTTCGCGTTTGCTTAGCCGTTGATAGGTAGGACCAGCCCTAGAGCAGCCCGCTGTGCGCGAGTTGCGTAGTTGGGCCAGCCCAGTAGCTTTCCCACGCGTAGCCCATCGATTCAAATCTAGATTTTTTTCTTTTATTTTAAAATCCCATACTATAGGTAACTTTAAAAATTAATTCAGGAAGATTTACTGAACCAAATTGAATGAAACCAATTTTGTTAGAAAATAGAGGAAAAGCTTTAATAACTCTCGTTGGATTCAAACAATTTGAAATTATAGATCATTCTCAGTAAAAATAACAAGGCAGTAGATTTTAGCACTTCAAACATTTATAAAAAACCAACCATGAATGATTTTGAGTTGATTCCAACTCTCAAAAATCAAATTTTCCATGATCTATCTGAATATATAAAAATATATAATTTTGCATACAATAGGTCTGGACCAAAAATTAAAGAATGGCTTTATGGTCATTTCTAGTTATTTCAATTTTATGAAAGAAACTTTGTCGAACTTTGTAAGTGAGGTCAACCACTTTAAATCACATTCCCAAGTATTATAATATGTGGTGATGACATGATTCAACATGATCCCATACTCTAATTGGAGAATATTAAATCCTAAGTAGTTTTCAGTGAGTAGAAATTACTTTTCTAAAATAAAATAAATCAAATCTTGCCACTCTTCTTCTTGTAATGATAAATATGATGCTAGATCATCTAGTGTGGTTCCTTGTGTGAAAAATAGAAGTAGTTAAGCATTGTTTGGTGATTGTGTACCTCGTATTTTATTTATAGACACTAGTATCAATCCAGACTACGAGGAGGAAGAATTCTACAAAGACGAGGAAGAGAACTTCAACCACCTTACCAACCAAGGAAAGCTAAGCTAAACCATAGCAAGCTACATTATGCAAGATAGTGTGCTGCAACCTTGATTATACCAATCCCATGTTTTACTTACAAGCTTTATCTTTTATCCTTTTTGCAAAGTGTTCCAGTAGTTAATTAATTGGAGATTAGTGGAAGTTTAGGAGAGATGTCATAAAGAGCTTAGACCTTGATGTAGGTAGCTACACCTGCTTAGGACCCCAAATTAGTGACACCCTCATTGATAGATGCTAGTGCTAAACCAAACCTGATCACTATAGATGGGAGAAAATGATTATGAAAACCTTGGAATGATGATTCATTTTATTGAAATGTTTTGACATGTGTTATGGACACAATTAGTTGAAGGTGATGATGATGCAATTATGTGTCGTGACTTTGATAAAAACTGATGGTTGGATTCGGATGCGATACCATTCCAATTTTATAGTACAACCACAATACCCGAGTTTGGGTAGTGCCTGACTGGAAGTTTATGTGTCTTAGTATGGGTTCCCTAGCGGAACGAGGTGAGCTGAGGCTACCTTATGAATTTGAATGTCCACCTATGCAGTTCCCAGGATGACAGATGGTCATGGCTGGGAGGCCAAACTCATAGGGGAGGTGCCTATACTTGGGTGTGTAATTGAAAGGTTAGGATTGATTAGCCGCATACTAAGTATGATGATTCAGGGTTATCCCTGACAGATGTATCGAATGTTGTGGTGAAAATGTACCACTACTGTAGAGTGTCAAACTATTCGAATAGCCGTGTTCGTGGTTATGGACAGTTGGATGGCCATACTGTTCCATTGTCGGATGTTTTCAAAATGACTTGTGACTGGAAGTGTGACTTTGACTTGACTCCACAAGGATGTGGACATGACACTAGTTCCCTATTGAGTAATCTAGACAACTAAATTTAGGACTTTACTACTAAGTACTTGTGAAATAAAATTGTCTTATCGCAAACAAACCTAGAGCTTAGGATCCCTGCTAGTTTGGACTTACTGTTTTAGTGATAGTTTGTGAGTACTTAAAAGTACTCATGGCTTTGTCTCTGGCTATTCCTATGGCCAGACTACGAAATAGACCATGAGGAGGAGGGACAGCAGGACGCTTATGATAACTAGGATCATCTCCCATCATCAGCATTGCCTGTGACCATGAAGATGGAGCCACTACTACACTACCTTTATTTCTGCTGCTTTGATTGTACTCAGACCTGATCATGAGATCAACAATCTATAAGACTATTATGGTTTGTAATGGATGATGTACTATGCTACCAATTCTGTTATGTCTCACAAAAATGGTAATCCAGGGATTGCGATGTACAGCATAACAGGCATCTGGGATTAAAAATCTGGGTGTTGACAAGTTGGTATCAGAGCCATCCTGACCATATGAGACCCTAGTTAGAATGGACGTCTGAAAAAACTTAGTTTACAAAAACAAACAAAGTGAGTATGTACCAAAAACTTATTCTCACTCTTACCCTTGAAATTCTTTCCAAAAAGAGCCATATGTTCCTCAAAATTTTTGCAACCTTACCTAAAATTTGGCACACTTTATCACCTCTCTAACTTACTCATCTTAATTGCTTATAGATGGACTACACCTACAACAAGTTTTATCAGTTGGGCCATGGAGGAAACCTCATCTTTGAGAATGACCTAAGTCAGCTTGCGGAATTTCTAGAGCGCCCGCACCCGGAATTCTATGGAGCTCAGCTCAATGATCACACCGAAGGAGAGCTGAAGTGGCTGATAGTTGCGGATCTGCGAGGAAAAATGGAGCCACCTACATATGAGAAGATCCATTTGAGCATAAGGGAGAACAATTGGTTGGATGGTTTAGCAAGAGCAATGCAAGAAGCACTTGCCCGATTATGTGGACAGAGCGTCAACAAGATCGCCGGCACCCGCTTCGCTCACTTTGCTAGATGTGCTCCCAGGGACTGCCTCTGCACATGCTAGGACACCCGGAGTTGAGTCACCATGTAGACCACCTTTCCATCATGCTTCATGAAAGCCAGAAAGAGCTAGACAACGCTCGTGCTGATGCCAACAAGAAGTAACTTGCTGCCGCCTAGAAGGACCAGACCTTCGCCATCCTCGTGAAGGAGCGCAAGTCACTTTGCCGTCTGCGTGACAAGAAGGATCGCATCATTGCTCGCCTTCGTCACAAAGTGTCAACCTTGGAGGAGACCATCCATGATCAGGACATGCAACTTAAGGAGAGGGAGAACGAAGGGGAAGATATTCGTGGAGATCCTTACTCGTACCTCAGTGACGATGATGACTACATGGAGGACATCAAATAGGAGTTCCACACTGATGATGGGGATCACGACTTCATTGATGATGAAGAAGCCACTCGTTCTGATGAGGAGTAGTAGCACCAGAGCACTGTCGTAGGTGTGAGTTTGTATCCGGTCCCACTGTATCGTACCTTGCCAGAATGGTTCTTAAAACCATTTGCTTAGTAGTTGTGGTGTGTTGTGTGGAACGTGTTGTTTGTATGTGTGCTTGCAATGAATGA
Source organism: Avena sativa (assembly GCA_916181665.1). Taxonomy (NCBI): domain Eukaryota; kingdom Viridiplantae; phylum Streptophyta; class Magnoliopsida; order Poales; family Poaceae; genus Avena; species Avena sativa. Next base: position 139,797,287 of record OV702285.1, on the reverse strand, counting down.
AAATGAGTGTTGGATTTCAAACCTTAGACTTACTAAAAGTTTAAAAGATTTTAAAAACCAAACCCTTAAACCTTAGAAAAATTTCCCTCTTGTCTTATGATCTATCTCAATCTTTAGATGCCTCGCGGAGGAAGCAACTCATCTCATGATCCGATGGTCCAAATTCTGCAAATGCTCATATCCGATCGAGAAGCTGGCATAACCGAGCATCAAGCCAATCTAGCCACTCTTCAACAGATCGCCCAACTGGAACATGACAACAAAGGCCATGGAAATCAGGATCACCATGGATCCAATCTTAAAAACTTCCAGAACACCAATCCCCCTATCTTTAGAAAATCTGAAGAGCCCTTAGATACCGATGATTGGCTGCAAACCATGGAGAACAACCTAGAATTGCAGGAGTAGATGAGGCAGAGAAAGTACTGTTGTTGGCACTCGTTTTGGATCGTAGCTAATCAAGGCAAATGATGAGAGACACACACTCGAAAAGGTCCACTACGAGGAATATTAATCATCATCAAAGAGGCACCATATCAAGTCAAGCCATGATCAGACTTAATAGCCGATTATGCTAGTGTTCAGAGAAGATTCAGAGACTAATATATCGAGGCTTGCACTATGACTCCTTCAAGATGACCTCAAATGAAACATTTCTGAACATTAAAGTTGTGCGCCTCGTTGAAACAAGCAACTTTGGTTTTTAAATCATCTTGATCCAAGTTAGTATGCAAAAGTTAGAGCCAAAATACTGTCAGCGACTGAATTAGCACGACCTGGGTCGCTGGACCTTAGACATTTCTCAGCTTAGGTGTGGGCAAAAACTGAAAGTTCGTCTGAAAATCGCTACACTAACGTAAAGACCAACTCGGATAAAAAAGTGGTAAACATTAAAGTTGTTCAGTTTTTCGAGACGAACAACTTTTCTTTTGGAACCATCTTTAGCTAAGAAAGTATACGACCTCCAGATTCAAAATCCGGCCGAATTGAGTTAAATTTGTTCGGTCGCAATCCGAGTTTGATACGAAAACAAAGAAAAAGGCAATGAAAATCAGGTCATATGAAAAAGTTCAAAACATGAAAGTCCTTCGTATTTTCGAGATGAACAACTTATCTTTTTACGATATTTTGATCCGAGATTGTTTACTACCTCAAAAGTGGTCGGAAAGTTAAAGCAGAATTTTTGGCCGAACAGTTATGGGAAGTTCGGACCAGACCATCCGAATTTGATCCCAACTAGGGTTTTGGACGTGATTCAAACTCTCTTTCTTGCACGGAAAGTCCATCCGCTCCTTATATACACGAGGTGTGACGGCCGATTGAACCAACACCAATCGAACAAACACATCTACTACTTTTTCGTGTTCATCTACTTTTTATCCCTCTCCCTTGTATCTTTCTTATCGTTCTTCGTCGCTCTTCAAGATTGGAGGCTGCGAATCCACTAGGTCCTAGGGGCCGTCAGGACAACCTAGGGTAGCCCATAGCCGCCGCTATGCCCTGACGGGGTTCCTCCCGGGCGAGCGGGGTTTCGGGTCTCAAAAGCGCCCGCCGGACTGTCTTGCGTACCGCTCTTCCGGTGAGCCTCCCTTAGCGCGTGCTGCCACGCATCGCGCTCGATGCCGAGGGTACACGGTGACGTGTTCGTGTGCGAACACACTTTTTGTCGACTCCGCTGGGGAAGAAGCTTCGAACGGTCTCCAGCCCGTTCTTGCTACGAAGAGAGCGTCATCAAGAGGCTGGAATCTACAACGGTATCATGAATAATCAATCTTCCTATGTAGATGCATATTACTCTTATATTGATGTTGTTAGATCTTTTGATATGTGTACTGTATCGGCTAGCCCTAGTTTTTGCGATGTGCAAAAGCCGATGCAAAATAGCCTACATGCTTCGACTTATTTTAGTAACTTGCAACATGTAAATTCGAATTATCATGCATTAGCAACCCTAGAAATTCATATGTCGATGAACAACATGATGAATTCTGTTAATCCGTATGAAACACCTGATTTTAGAAATTTCAACGGCATGCAACCAAGTGTTTCATCTTTATATTCATCGGCAAATAACTTGCAATCTTTAGATTCATCTTCAAACATGCCGATGGATAGGGAAATTGGACATGCTACAACTAGTCATTTGCTCAATTACTCTCAATCATCATATGCTACACCTTATGTTAGTAATGTTTCAACACCATATGCAACTAGTGATATTCATAATTCGGCTCCATGCCTTTACAATGGTTATAGCCGAATAAGTGAAAAGTCAGTAGGAGCTAATGTGCCTTCATATAGTACTGTAGTGTATGGTACGTCCCCAGCATAATTGCAAAGTTTTGATGACACCTCATTGCCTAAAGATACAAAAAGTATAGGGGCATTCTTATGCATGAACAAATGACTGGAAGGAAAAACTTGCAGCTGAGTTTAAAAAGCTCAATTCTCTTCACCGAGAACTAGAAGAGAGGCCCCATGATCTTACTACAATACAAGCTTATGAGGCATACACCAAGAAGCGTGAAGAGGAGTGCAAGGCAAACAATATCAGGTTTCCCCTTCTCAATTTCTAAGTTTTGGCAACACTACATTGCCGAAAGAAACTAAAAGCATTGGGTGGCAATCATGTGTTGCTGAGGTTAATGCCGATAATGTCATTACGTTTAATGATTTATTGGAGGAAAATCTCCATTTATTTGAGACACTCAAGAATAAGCGTGATGAGGAGTTGAAGCACTTGAAAAGAAGCTGAAAGAGGATCATGAAGCATATAAGAAAAAACTTGAAGAGGAAGAACGGCAGCAGATTCTTGCAAGTCTTGGAAAGGACCACCTATACAATACTACTCAAGTTGAAGGAATCAATTCATATCCTCCATGCAGCAATCAAGTTGAAACCTCTGCTACGCTGAGACAAAAAGAAGAAGCTTTGCTCTCTAGTGAAATTCATGAAGAAAACATCAATGATTCAACTGGGATGGTTAAATCGGTTATTGAAAAAGCCGAATCAGAAAATACATATGCTGAATCTATCGAATCAGAAGAAGCAAGCTTCGTTGATCAAGAGCATGGCAAGCTTAGCTAAACTGTCATGCTTGACTTTTCTGGATGTAAGGGAACTTACATGTTGCCCTATGAGTTTGGTGCCAAAGAAATTTGTGAACATCAACAACATCAAGATATAGCCGAACAATGTTCGGTTGACGAAGAGCATCAAAGTGAAGATGCACAAAATCCAGAAAACAAAGAAGATGAGGCGTTGGAGAATTATCTAGAGGCCGAGCAAGATATTGTTCAGGACATCAGGCCATCATACGCTTCCAACTTCTTCAAAGAGGTACATATATCAAATAATTTACTTATATTCTGATTTGGTCAAGACTTTAATATTGATACATCTATTAGGCGAAATTATCATAAGCTATGAAAGACCAATCGAGAGAGGTAATTTATTTGTTACAAATATGATTTTTAGAGAACTTATCGGTCAACATGTTGTATCCTTTAGAGAGACCGATAGTAACAAATTTTCATGGCATAAATTATCCCTAGTGTTTCATATGTATTTTATATTTGCATGGGTACCTTTGCTTATTTCATACTTGGCTTACATTTGGTCTCAAGTGAGACATATGTGTTTTAACTATTTTGGTTTCAGAAATCTAAAGCCAAGGTTATTGTCTCTTGAAAAAGCCGATGCTAGTATAACTTTGTATTCGACTACATCGAAAGAGAAGCACAAAAAAAAATGCATAACCGAATTAGATGATATAAAATCTGAACCATTCGGTTTCTCAATTCCAAAACCGTTCTCACAACGAGATCAGTTAGAAGATGAAAGGTGTATCTTCAGTTTGAGTATGTGGTGATCATATCTTTGATATGCTATTGAAAATCGATTATGTTAGAATTCTTGATCACAATACTGAGCCATCATTACAAGGACGAATATATTGCAAGTTGCATGATTCGTTCGATCATAATATAGAGAGTTGCAACACATTTCATAAAATAGTACAATCGGCTGTTAATAAAGGACGATTGAAATTTGTTGAAACAAAAATTGATGAGGAATCTATTTTGATTGGTCTTGATGGCCAAACAACATTGCATCGGCTGCCTATAGCCGATTCATGCGATGAGGAGCAGGTACATACCAAGGATGATGGGATCGAGCTTTCAAGAAAAGAGATTGTTGAAGAGCATATTGCAAATATTCTTGACGGCGAGAGTTCTATTGAATTTACAATGAAGACATCAAGCACTGGGGGCAACAACAAAACTTGAAGATCGATGCATGCAAAGCTCAAAAAGACAAAGTCCGCAATAAGAACAAGCGTAGCAAACCAAAAGTCACTTTTGCACAGCTGCTGGAAAAATATAAAAAAGGGAGTGAAGCAAAAAGTTCTTATCGGCCAAGTAGTGCAAAAGCATCAAGATCACCCCAAGGCAAATTTCTAAAGACAGTGATTGGCGAAAGGAGAAATTCAATGCAACAAATTCACATCCTCCTTTTGGGCCACCAATGCCAATGTCATGGATACCTCCCTATGCTAATTTTTATTCATATCCATGATGGGAAATATATGATTCATGGACACGTTATCCATCTAATTCTAGATCATATCACCCAAATCATGCAGCTCCAAGAAGGTCAATTAATTAGCAGTCACATGTCAAAGACCGTTTCAATAGAAAAGAATCGGTCTGGAGTTCATGGGTAAAGAAAGAAGTGGTCAAGCAAGTATACCGAATCAAAAAGGATGGACGCAAGTGTGTTGTTACAGACTTAACTCCAAATAATAAAAAGCCAACCGAGTTAACATTGTCTACTAAGGGCAAGGAAGTGAAGCGAGTAACTTTCAAAGTCCCAATTGTTAAGTCCAACCCAGCCAAGTCAGAAGTGCCCAAGATTAACAAAGTCATTCCATTGTGTGAAACAAAACCACAGCCGAGATGCCCACTCGGCTTATCACATTGCCAAGAGAGGAAGCTACATCGTCTTAGGTCCGAGGAGCTTAAGAAACTAAACATGGCATGGGTTCCTAAAGGAAACCATCAAGGCAAGGAAGATGTGCAAGAACCTATCATAAGAAGTGCAGCAAAAGCAAAGAGCAAAAATAATAAAGCAACGAAGCGACCAGGCCAAATAATTTGGTATCACTATCAAAAACTTCGGCCAGCACATCATCCATATTATTCTACTTCACCATTAATTCCTATGCCATGGAATTCATCCCCAGGTATGATTGGTTACCCACCATGGTTTTATTTTAATCCTTGGATGCATCATAATTTTATACATCATGAAAGGGTATTACCAAATCATTATTCATTTGATTAGTTGCACTTTTGTTGCTAATCCAAGAGGCTGAATATTTGAAGTTCATAATCAGATTTATTGTTTTGTTTACTTCGGCTATACATACTTTGGTGGATGGATTATGCATGCCCATTGGTGCAAAGATATATGGCCGATATTTATTCTATCGCCCTGAGATTGTTATCCAATCATGGTCGATGTGGTTTTCTAACATCGTCCTTAGTTCTATTGGAGATGGAGACAAGGTATGCATTCATTATCAATTGTGATTATGCTTATGTGTTGATAATTTGGCTTATAAATCTTTAAAATCTATAAAAAGGCCAAATTGTCTTTAATTTCATTATTGGCGCAGATGCTGAGCATGATATTGATATTGATCTTGTCTCTCTAGTACCATGGAGATTACTTTTAGACTGTTCAGTTTTAAAAGCAATAGCCAATGCGTTGGAATTGTTTATTTATCTCCTTATGGTACTGTTTTATGAAGTCTCGTGCTGCTTAGAATATCTTGCACAAAGAATCAGGCCGAATATGCAGCTTTCCTATTCGTGCTAGGACTTTTTATTGCTATAGGTGCTACACATATTGAGACTTCTAGTGATTCGTTAGTGCAACAATGTCCATGGTTTACCAAAGATTCGACGAATCACTTGTTGTTTATCTTGATACATATCTAGATGTGAATTTCATCTTAGATTGATTTATCATTGCTCATATATCTAGACATAAAAACTGAAGGGCAAATGAGTTGGCTTAATAAACATTCGGCTGTCATGTTATTCATGATATATTTCATATTTCACAAGAGCCGATGTTTTTTTCACAACATAGGTAAGGCCGGATTGGAGACCACCGCTCCGGCCACTAATGAAAGATCTAGTGGGGGCGAGAAAAATTGTTGGATTTGTTCATGAAAACATTCATTGTATCCATCAATCGCCAAGATTAAAGTGGTTGTTCTCAATGCAAACTAGTTGAAGAAATTATATCCAAGTGGCAACAAGCTTGGACATAAAATGGCCGATATATATTTATCGCCCTTAGCACATATGGCCGATACAGAGTTATCTCCCTAAGACAACCAGTGGCCGATGGAGTGTTGACATCATCCTTAGACTAAATGTGGAGAAAGTTATTTTCTGGCACACAAGCTCTGCCAGAAAATAGGGGGCATGTGTTGGCACTCGTTTTGGGATCGTAGCTAATCAAGGCAAATGACGAGAGATACACACTCGAAAAGGTCCACTACGAGGAATATTAATCATCATCAAAGAGGCACCATATCAAGTCAAGCCATGACCAGGCTTAATAGCCGATTATGCTAGTGTTCAGAGAAGATTCAGAGACTAATATATGGAGGCTTCCACTATGACTCCTTCAAGATGACCTCAAATGAAAAAGTTCTGAACATAAAAGTCGTGCGTATCGTTGAAACAAGAAACTTTGGTTTTTGAATCATCTTGATTTGAGTTAGTTTGAAAAAGTTAGAGCCGAAATACTGCGAGATACCGAATTAGCACGACCGGGGTCACCGGACCCTAGAAATTTCTCACCTTAGGCGTGGACAAAAACTGAAAGTTTGTCTGAAAACCGCTAGTAATGTATCTGTTTACGACCAAGATTGAGCGGTCAAGATCAACTCGGATAAAAAGTGGTAAAGATGAAAGTTGTTTAGTTTTTTGAGACAAACAACTTTGCTTTTGGAACCATCTTCAGCCGGGCAAGTATACGACCTCCAGATTCAAAATACGGCCCAATTGAGTTAAATTTGTTCGGTCGCAATCCGAGTTTGATACAAAAAAGGGGGAAAGGCAATGAAGATCAGGTAATATAAAAAAGTGCAAAACATGAAAGTTCTTCGTATGTTCGAGACGAATAACTTATCTTTTTACGATATTTTGATCCGAGATCGTTTACTACCTCAAAAGTGGTCGGAAAGGTAAAGGCGAATTTTTGGCCGAACAGTTATGGAAAGTTCAGACCAGACCATCCAAATTTGACCCCAACTAGGGTTTTGGACGTGATTCCAACCCTCTTTCTTCCACGTAAAGTCCATCCGCTCCTTATATACACGAGGGGGTTGACGGTCGATTGAACCAACACCAATCGAACAAACACATCTACTACTTTTTCATGTTCATCTACTTTTTATCCCTCTCCCTTGTATCTTTCTTCTCGTTCTTCGTCGTTCTTCAAGATTGGAGGCTGTGAATCCACGAGGTCCTAGGGGCGGTCAGTCAGACCTAGGGCATCCCATTGCCGCCGCGACGCCCTGACGGGGTCCCTCCCGGGCGAGCGGGGTTTCGGGTCTCAAAAGCGCCCGCTGGACTGTCTTGCGTACCGCGCTTCCGGCGAGCCTCCCTCAGCGTATGCTGTCGCGCTTTGCGCTCGGTGCCGAGGGTACACAGTGACATGTTCGTGTGTGAACAACTGTTTGCCACCCACTATCTGGCAGGTTCTACAAGGGCATGGTGGAATAGCACTCGTACAATGAATGGAGGACATATGATGACTTGGAATGAATTCAAACTCAAGTTCAACCAAACCCATGTACCACCCGGTTTGATTCTAAGAATGAGGGATGAATTCAAGGAGCTTAAACAGGGAAGAATGACTGTGGTAGAATACCGTGACAAATTCCTATCTCTGTCTAGGTATGCCCCTGATGAGATTGGTACTGAATCCAAGAACAAGGAGAGATTTCTAAACGGTCTGCATGATCATATGCAGATGGTTCTAGTCAACATTCCGTTTGCTGATCTAGAAGTTCTAGTGGATTGTGTTATCCAGATGGAAGGAAAGATCAACCAAGCCACTAAGAACCATAAGCGTCGTATGATGCATCATCCTGGACCCCACCATACCAAAGTACCGCCCCAGTTCGTCTACATGATTTGCACCAAGGAACAATAGGCCACCTATGTCACGTCCGAACTTTCCTAGTCGTAGCAGAGGAAACCGGAGACCTGGAGGCAACAACCACTACAACCATGGAAACCCTAGTAACTTCAACCATGCACCACCAAGTCCCACCAACACCAACAACAATACTGCCCCAAGGACTGGAAGTCCGTGCCTGTTGCAGGGAAGGACAAGTCAACGATCACCTACTTTGAATGTGGAGTGACGGGTCACTACTCCAATGAGTGCCCCAAGAAGATTGCTGCCGCACCCAATGTCACTTCACCTGCCCAGTAGCAGCGTCGTGTCCAACCTAGAAAGAGATTCGCCCCAAGCAACCCGCACAACCATACGGGCCATCTGTTGCTCATGAATGCTGAAGAAGCCCAGGAAGCGCAAAATGCCGTGTTGGGTATGTTTTGTGTTAACTCGATACTTGCAAGAGTGTTGTTTGATTCTGGAGCATCGCACTCGTTTGTTACCGAAGAATTTGCATGCACTAGTAAGATTCAACCGACCAATTTGAAGCATGTTATGATAGTTCAAATACCTGGGTCAACTACCAAAGCTAGAAAAAATTGCAAGGCCGTACCCATCAGAATCCATGGGATAGATTTTTATGCAAATCTAATAGTACTTGGAACAAAAGGTTTGGAAGTAGTACTAGGAATGGATTGGATGTGAAAACATCAAGGACTCATAGATTGTGACAAGAAGGCCATAACCATGACCAGTAGCACCGGAGTATCAGTGGAGCATGTGTCTGAGACACTGCCCCGTCAATTCAAGTGCAACAAGAGTTTAGCCCAATCAACCCTAGACCAAGTCAGAGTAGTCTGTGAATACCCCGATGTGTTCCTAGATGAATTACCCGGCATGCCCCCAGATCAGGATATCGAGTTTATCATTGAACTAATTCCGGGAACTGAACCCATAGCTCAGAGACCCTATAGTATGAACCCAGCAGAGCTAGTGGAGCTCAAGAAGCAACTTGATGACATGATTAGCAAAGATCTGATTCAACCCAGTGCATCGCCATGGAGATCACATGTTTTGTTTGTGGATAAGAAAGATGGTGCCACCCGTTTATGTATGGACTACCAGAAGTTGAATGACGTCACCATTAAGAACAAGTACCCACTGCCTAAGATAGAAGATTTGTTTGATCAGCTGACCGGTGCCAGAGTGTATCTAAGATTGATCTTCGAACTGGTTATCATCAACTAAAAATCCGCACAATGGACATCCCAAAGACTGCCTTCACTACCTGATATGGATTGTATGAGTACAAGGTCATGTATTTTGGATTAACCAATGCCCCCGCTTATTTCATGAACCTCGTGAATAAGATTTTTATGAACTTCTTGGATAAGTTTGTCGTTGTTTTCATCGATGAAATTCTGATCTATTCCAAGTCAGAATAAGAACATGAACAACACCTAAGAACCATCCTTGGAACCCTTAGGGAGCATTAGTTGTATGCTAAGTTTAGTAAGTCTGAATTCTGCTTAAAGGAAGTAGGATTCCTAGGACATATCTTGTCAGCCGGAGGAGTTGCAGCCGACCCTGCCAATATCAAGGATGTTGAAGAATGGAGAGCCCCAACCACTCAGACCGAAGTTCGCGCATTTCCTGGATTAGCGGGATATTACCGCAAGTTTTTTGAAGGATTTGCAAGCATCACAAGGCCGATGACACGAATATTGAAGAAAGACAAGAAGTTTGAATGGACGGACAAAATGTGAAGTGAGTTTTGAAGAGCTCGAGAAGAGATTGATTTCAGCCCCAATTTTGATCATGCCGGATATCACGAAGCCCTTTGACGTGTATTGTGATGCATCCAAGATTGGTCTCGGATGTGTGTTGATGCAAGAAGGCAAAGTAATATCCTATCTTTCTCGACAACTGAAGCAACATGAGCATAACTACCCAACCCATGACCTAGAATTAGCCTCCGTAGTTTTAGCCTTGAAGACATCGCGTCATTACTTCATGGGTAATCGATGTGAGATTTACTCAGATCACAAGAGTTTGAAGTATATTTTCACTTAGAAGGAGCTGAATATGAGGCAAAGGAGATGGATAGAGTTAATCAAGGATTATGCCCTTGACATTCACTACCACCCCGGCAAGGCCAATGTGGTAGCAGATGCTCTTAGTATACTGCCGTCTAGATTAAACACCATGATTATGAAAGAGCAACCAAGTTTGTATAAGGAGTTGGAGGATTTCAGAATGGAGTTAGTTAGCGAACGATTCCTAGCCAGCATTAAACTTCAATCCATGTTGATATATCAGATAAAGAAAGATCAAAAAGGAAATGCCAGTATCGACGGAATTAAGCGTCGTATCGGTACAGGGAAGGTACCAGGATTCACGGAAGTTGAAGAAGGAGTTCTGTGGTATAAGGGAAGAATATGTGTGCCAGCAGATTCAGAGTTGAAAACAAGTTATTTTGCAAGAGGCCCATGATACTCTTTATTCTATTCATCCGGGAGGAACGAAGATGTTTCCGGATTTGAAGGAGAAATTTTGGTGGCACAAAATGAAGATAGAAGTAAGAAGCTACATAGCCAAGTGTGATATGTCAGAGAGTCAAAGCGAAACATCAGCGACCCGCGGGACTTTTGCAACCTCTGCAAATTCCATAATGGAAATGGGATTCAGTTGGAATGGATTTCATCACCAGATTGCCCACATCTAGTAGAGGAAATGATTCCATCTGGGTCATAGTGGATAGAATTTCCAAAGTATCTCATTTCCTACCCATCAAGACCACTTATCAAAGCTCAAAGCTAGCAGAGTTCTACATTTCTAGAATAGTCGGTCTGCATGGAACCCCCAAGAACATCATGTCGGATCGAGGAACCCAGTTCACCTAAGGATTTTGGAAGAAATTCCAAGAAGGTTTAGGAACCAAGCTGCACTTCAGCACAACTTATCACCCGCAAACCGATGGACAAACCAAAAGAGTAAAACAGATAATCAAAGATATGTTGAGAGCTTGTGTAGTGGGATATGGATCATGGAATTCTCATATAACAACAGTTATCAAGCCAGTTTGCAAATGGCCCCATTCGAGTTTTTGTATGGAAGGAAGTGTCGTACCCCCCTGAATTGAGAGCAAGTAGGAGAGAGTCAGATCTTTGGACCAGACATCCTACGAGAAGCCGAAGAGAAGGTTCACAATATTCGTGAGCACCTCAAGACCGTGCAATCCAGACAGAAGAGTTATGCAGACAAGAGACGTCGAGACCTAGCCTTCAATATCGGAGACTTTGTTTATGTCAAAGTATCACCCTTGAAAGGAATGTAGCGTTTCCAACTCAAAGGAAAGCTTGCGCCTAGATATATCAGACCTTTCAATATTTTGAGTCACCAAGGAGAAGTATCATATCAGATAGAACTGCCAGAAGATATGGCAGCCGTTCATGATGTGTTCAATATCTCGTTACTTCGGAAATGCTTGGAAGTTGCTGAGAAGACAGAAGTTTTCAAGAACATCGATCATAGAGACATGGAGATCAACCCGGACTTAACCTATCGTGAAGTACCCGTTCGTATTTTGTAAGAAGCTTTCTAGACTACCCAGACCAAAAATATCAAGTTTCTCAAGATCCAGTGGAGCAACCATAGTAAAGAAGAAGCCACTTGGGAACGCGAAGTTTACATGAGGACGGAGTTTCCCTATCTCTTTAGTTCCTAGTTTTTCCTGAATATCAGTACGAGATTCTATTTAAGGGGGGAAGGTTTGTAACACCCCAAATATATTAATGAGGATCAAGTTCTAACTAACCAAAATTAGGGTTAACAAAAGCTTTTATTATTAAACCATATGTTAAACCCTATCTTGTATGTGTGTGTGAATGTTTGCAATGCCATGATTGATTGTTGTAGATGATGAGAAATGGTTTAAAGATCAAAACCATATCATCTAGGTCATTTCCAAACCAGATTAAAACAAAGGCAAATTAAAATAAGAGGCATATGACCTAATGGTCATTTCTGCCAAAGTTAACAACTAGCTCATTTTGAGCATCTCTAGCTAGTGGTTTCAAACAGAAACTTTCCCAATTCTTTTATCCTCTTGCTAGATCTAGTGACACTAAACAAAATGGAGCTTCCCAACATTGTAGAAACAAATCCAAACCCATTTGAGAGGCAATTCAAAATTGAATCTATCTTATGTATCAAGATAGCCATTTTTGGAAAACCACTCAAACCATCACCACTTAGCAAATCCTTGCACCCAGAGAGTACCAATATTAGTACTAGAACACTCACCAAAAATCACTAGAAAATATGATGGTTTAGTTCTTGCGGCCATTAGATCGAACACCTGGTGATCACAGTACAAACTCAACCACTATACACTGTTTTGATCAATCTTTGGATCATCCTTGTGACCTCACCGAGCTCGCACGTTGTTCCCTTAACTTCCTCAGTACAAGCCCGTGCAATGGAGATCCTCTCACTCGCTGTTTTGACCCGTGCAAAATGGTACCCGAGCTCACCTTGCCACCCCGACACGGACACGATGCCACATACCACGCCGCCCTCCCCCATGATGTATAGGAGGTAGCCCTGACCTCACCGCCTCTGCCTATGCACGCCTCGACCAAAGACCGCCCTCGGAGAAGCCAGTGCAACCGCGCCCATTTAAACCCAAACCATGTCGTTCGCCGCGCCAGAGCACCAAGAAATCCTGCGCACACGCCGCGCCTCGCTCTCGCATTGCGCCATTACGTTCTCCATGACTCCAGCAAGCACCCAGACATGATCGTTTGACCCCACGCTCGCCATGACCACCGTACGCTGTGACGAATGGCGACGGTACCGCCATAGAGCACAGATGCTCTAGAAAAATTGAGACCGCGCCTCGCCGTGCCACCATGCGCATGACGATCGCCTTAAAGCACCGCATCGACCTACACCCTTGGCCATGCCTATAGCCCATAGTGATGACGTCACCAATGAGCCCGAGCCATGCCGCCGTGCCCCTATCACCACAGTATAAATAGAGCCCTCCCCTGACCCAAAAAACGCACACCATTCCACTCCTCTCTCACCCAGCAACCTCTCTGACCCAACCCTGGAGCAAGGCGAGCCCCACCTCGCCAGAATTTCACCGGAGCCTGCCGCTGCAGTGGAGGAAAGGAGCCAACGCTAGGAGCTGCCCCAGGAGTTGCCGCGACCACCAGTCGAACCGCCATCGTCGACTCGTTCATTCGCCCTCCTTGACGGACCTAGCTAGAGCCTTGGTAATCCCCCGAACACCCCCGCTGTAGCGCAAGGGTTCTGTATCGCGCGCCTGATACGTCCAATTTGCATCACCATTGTATATCATAATTTTCCTCTATTTATTGATATATTTCATATTAAGAGGTGTTACTTATGTATTTTCATCTTTTTTTGCATGTTGGATGATTCTTGGAGGATGAACTGGCGGAGTCAGGATTCTGATGGAAAAAGCGGTGTTTTGATGCAATTTCGCGTAGATCAGAAAAATACCAGAAAAACTATGGAAAATCCTATTTTCCTAGAAGACGAAGAATGCTAGAAGGGAGGCGGAGATGGGCCACGGGGGGCCCACACCCCCTAGGCACGGGCCACCCCTAGGTCACGCCTACACGGGGTGTGGCCCACCTGGCCCACCTCTAGCTCCGCCCTCTCACCTATATCTTCTCCTCAAAACCCTAATACAAGGGGAGTGACCACAGAAAGATTCCTCCGCCTCTGCGGGGCGGAAAACACCGAGAGAGAAAGAGCTCTCCGGCAGACAGATTTCTGCCAGGGAAATTCCTTCCCAGAGAGGGGAGATCATCGCCATCAACACCATCATCAAGCTAGAATTCATCGGGATCATCATCATTATCATCCACACCATCATCTCCACCAGCACCATCATCATCACTCCATCCCGCTGTAACAGTTGTGTTGAATCTTGCATAGTTCTTAGGGAACATTTCCCGGTGTTGATTACTATTGTAGTTGATGCTTGTGAGTGGAACCTTTGGATTATTGTTTATGTTCAGATTGTTATTTATCACCATATCATCTTTTATCTTGATCCATATGATGTCTTGTGAGTAGTTCATTTAGTTCTTGAGGACATGGGATAAGTCATGTTGTTAGTAGTGGATTTGTGTTGAGATATTATTCAATGGTTTAGTATTTAAGTTGTGGTGCTATTCTTCTAGTGGTGTCATGTGAATGTCGACTACATGATACTTCACCATTTATGGGCCTAGGTGAATGCATTGTGTATTTGGCTACTAATTGTGGGGTTTGCCGGAGTGACAGAAACCTGAACCCCCTTTAGGAAACCATTGCACAAGGGAGTGTAGGATCTCAGAGTTTAAGGCTGTGGTTAGGTTTATATCTTAATTGCTTTCTTGTAGTTGCGGATGCTTGCAAGGGGTTTAATCACAAGTATGTATTAGTCCAAGTAAGGTCGGTACATTAGCACAGGTTCACCCACACAACACTTATAAAACCAAAGAAGACTACTCAGCTATATGAAGCGAAAGCACTTGACAGAATTCCCATGTGTCCTCGAGAACATTTGGTCCTCATTAGTATTTCCACCGGTTTGTCCTTTGCTAAGAAAGGATTGGACCACTTGCTGCAATTGCTTGCTGTTTTATTTACTTGCACTTTATTTCCTTAATTTATCAAAAAAACCCTAAAAATCTGTTTGCAAAGTATTTACAGAGATTTCCTGCTCCATACCACTAGTCAACACCTTCTGCTCCTTGTTGGGATCGACACTCCTGTTTATCAAAAGTACTATGATACAACCCATATACTTGTGGGTCATCAGCGCCCCCTGCAACGGAGATGACGATGCATCGTTGTCGATCGCACTCTAATCGTGCGGCCCAGATTAGCTGATACCGCTTCGCGTTTGCTTAGCCGCTGACAAGTAGGACCAGCCTCGGAGCAGCCCCTGCGCGCAAGTTGCGTAGTTGGGCCAGCCCAGTAGCTTTCCCACGCGTAGCCCACAGATTCAAATCTAGATTTTTTATTTTATTTGAAAATCCCATACTGTAGGTAACTTTAAAAATTAATTCAGGAAGATTTACAGAACCAAATTGAATGAAACCATTTGTGTTAGAAAATAGAGGAAAAGCTTTAATCACTCCCATTGGATTCAAACAATTTGAAATTATAGATCATTCTTGTAACATCCCTAAAATCATGTTTTCAAAGATTTCATATCATGCATGCATGCATATCATTTAGGGATCAAATTCAACTCATTTGATAGAAACAGAAACTTGAGAGCTATGATTTTATGTGATCAAACACTAATAAGATGCCACTCTTATATGAGAATATAATTGTTTTAAAACCAAGCCTTGTTGCTCTCAGATTGTTTTGCTTGAATGCTAGTGCTTAAACAAAAATTTACAAAAAAAATATAGTTTTAAAACCATTTTTAAAACTTATTCAAATCAAGTGCTATGTCACTGTATATTTTGTTTAATCAAAGGACCAAGCTAGTACAGAGAGACCACATGTTTTTATGCCCAGAAATATGAGTGTTACACTCTACAAAAATCCAAAAAAGATTTGAATTCAAATGGTTTTTGAAATCATTTGAAAATTATTCCTGGAAATTCAAACAGAAAAAGAAAAAGAAAAATAATAAAGAAATAAGAAAAGGCCGGCGCCAGACTTTTGGCCCACCAGCAAACGCAGCCCACAAGCCCACCCGGGCCGTTTCCCTCTCTCTCCTCGTTTCCTACCCCGCACACGCGTACCCACTCGCTGACGAATGGGCCCTCACTGCCATGTCACCCCTTCGTCCTCAACCAACGTCGACGACCACCTCGCCGCTGCCGTTTCCCCCCACTGATGCCGCGCTTAATTGCATTGATTCGGCGAGTGATTTCTGCCCCCGCTCTGGCTACATAAACCCCTCCCCCTCGCGACCATTCCCCCAACAGAGCTAGCCAGAAGCGCCACCAGGCTGCCCGCAATTTTGCTCGCACCGCCGCAGTACAGAGCCACTCCGACGGACGATTCCGGTAAGCCCCGTCTACCCCACTCAGTCTCGTTCATGCTAGCATTCTTCCTTCGACCACGCAACTCACGTCATGCGTTTTCCTTGTCTGCTCGTGGCCTAGATCGACGGATTCGACAACCACCGCAAGTGCCCGACGCCTTCCTCAACTCCGGTGAGAAATCACGGTACGAATCGAGCGCCCCTTGATCTCTCCTTGAAACCATCTTGCTCACTGTGACTTTGCACACCCCATGATGCGTTTTATTCATGCAAGGACGGCGCAGAGCCTCGGCAAGGTCGACGTCTGCAACCAACCGACGCCGCGCACGACTCCGACGAGCTCCAGCGATCACCTCTGCGCACCCCTTCGCCAACGAAGCCCACCTCGAGCATCAGCAGCACACGGCGAGCACAGTAAGCCCCTTCCCCCTCTCCCGCGCGACCTAGAACGTCGGCAACGACTCTGACAGAGCCGCCGCCGCCAGTCGCCACTGCTAGCGCCGCCCGTCTGTGGTCAATAGAACTGTGGCTGTAGGATTTAGATCCAACGTATAAGATTAGATCTGTGACGAAGAGGTAAGGAGCAGATCTGGCCGCGCGTTTTAGTTAGATCTAACGGTTCGGAAGCGTGATCCTGAGTGAAGCGGTACCCTCTAATCAGGAAGCGCCGCGTGGCATGAGTTTTGTTTTAAATTTCTGAATTAGATCTATTAGATGTTTAAATTTGATTAATTCATAACTTTTGATTCCCACATCCAAATTTGACAAATTTTATATCAATGGAATCAGGAGAGAAAATCCATTCCATCTATGCAATGTGTTTAAAGTTTAGCCTCTATTAAAATGGTTGTTTTTGCAGAAACATGTGTAGGCCTATTTTGTGTATAATAATTATTTGGAAAATGTTTTGCTATGCAAATAAAGTTTATTTGGCTTATTTTGTACTTGTTTATGTTTCAGTACTGTGCACTTGTCTTGTTTGGTGTAGAAAATCATCACATGGCATTATGCATGCATCCATATATTTTTCCTTATATTTATTTTGTATGTGATTTTGGTGCTATCATTTTATGTGTAGATTTTGGTGCAAATAGTGATTATGATTGTGAGGATTGTAACTACTCTCCAAACTACCAAGGCAAGTGGTGCTTCATGATTTTATTCCTATGTTTTTCAAATATGCATTAGAAATATTTTGCTAGTCTTGCATGGATATTTTTGATCTGTATGCTATGCTTGGGAAATCCTAGTAGTTGTAGAATTTCTAGAAATATTTCTAAGTCTTATCAATGCCATGCTTAGCCTAGATAGTAGCAACCAAGGGTGGTTATATTCATGCAATTAATAAATATTTCTAAGTCTTTGGACTATGTTTTTGCTTAATAAAACAACTAAGTGAATGAAACACCTGGGTGGAATGGAAAGCATTCCACTCCTCTCTCACCCAGCAACCTCTCTGACCCAACCCTGGAGCAAGGCGAGCCCCACCTCGCCAGAATTTCACCGGAGCCCGCCGCTGCAGTGGAGGAAAGGAGCCAACGCTAGGAGCTGCCCCAGGAGTTGCCGCGACCACCAGTCGAACCGCCATCGTCGACTCGTTCATTCGCCCTCCTTGACGGACCTAGCTAGAGCCTTGGTAATCCCCCGAACACCCCCGCTGTAGCGCAAGGGTTCTGTATCGCGCGCCTGATACGTCCAATTTGCATCACCATTGTATATCATAATTTTCCTCTATTTATTGATATATTTCATATTAAGAGGTGTTACTTATGTATTTTCATCTTTTTTTGCATGTTGGATGATTCTTGGAGGATGAACTGGCGGAGTCAGGATTCTGATGGAAAAAAGCGGTGTTTTGATGCAATTTCGCGTAGATCAGAAAAATACCAGAAAAACTATGGAAAATCCTATTTTCCTAGAAGACGAAGAATGCTAGAAGGGAGGCGGAGATGGGCCACGGGGGGCCCACACCCCCTAGGCACGGGCCACCCCTAGGTCACGCCTACACGGGGTGTGGCCCACCTGGCCCACCTCTAGCTCCTCCCTCTCACCTATATCTTCTCCTCCAAACCCTAATACAAGGGGAGTGACCACAGAAAGATTCCTCCGCCTCTGCGGGGCGGAAAACACCGAGAGAGAAAGAGCTCTCCGGCAGACAGATTTCTGCCAGGGAAATTCCTTCCCAGAGAGGGGAGATCGTCGCCATCAACACCATCATCAAGCTAGAATTCATCGGGATCATCATCATTATCATCCACACCATCATCTCCACCAGCACCATCATCATCACTCCATCCCGCTGTAACAGTTGTGTTGAATCTTGCATAGTTCTTAGGGAACATTTCCCGGTGTTGATTACTATTGTAGTTGATGCTTGTGAGTGGAACCTTTGGATTATTGTTTATGTTCAGATTGTTATTTATCACCATATCATCTTTTATCTTGATCCATATGATGTCTTGTGAGTAGTTCATTTAGTTCTTGAGGACATGGGATAAGTCATGTTGTTAGTAGTGGATTTGTGTTGAGATATTATTCAATGGTTTAGTATTTAAGTTGTGGTGCTATTCTTCTAGTGGTGTCATGTGAATGTCGACTACATGATACTTCACCATTTATGGGCCTAGGTGAATGCATTGTGTATTTGGATACTAATTGTGGGGTTTGCCGGAGTGACAGAAACCTGAACCCCCTTTAGGAAACCATTGCACAAGGGAGTGTAGGATCTCAGAGTTTAAGGCTGTGGTTAGGTTTATATCTTAATTGCTTTCTTGTAGTTGCGGATGCTTGCAAGGGGTTTAATCACAAGTATGTATTAGTCCAAGTAAGGTCGGTACATTAGCACAGGTTCACCCACACAACACTTATAAAACCAAAGAAGACTACTCAGCTATATGAAGCGAAAGCACTTGACAGAATTCCCATGTGTCCTCGAGAACATTTGGTCCTCATTAGTATTTCCACCGGTTTGTCCTTTGCTAAGAAAGGATTGGACCACTTGCTGCAATTGCTTGCTGTTTTATTTACTTGCACTTTATTTCCTTAATTTATCAAAAAAAACCTAAAAATCTGTTTGCAAAGTATTTACAGAGATTTCCTGCTCCATACCACTAGTCAACACCTTCTGCTCCTTGTTGGGATCGACACTCCTGTTTATCAAAAGTACTATGATACAACCCATATACTTGTGGGTCATCAGCGCCCCCTGCAACGGAGATGACGATGCATCGTTGTCGATCACACTCTAATCGTGCGGCCCAGATTAGCTGATACCGCTTCGCGTTTGCTTAGCCGCTGACAAGTAGGACCAGCCTCGGAGCAGCCCCTGCGCGCAAGTTGCGTAGTTGGGCCAGCCCAGTAGCTTTCCCACGCGTAGCCCACAGATTCAAATCTAGATTTTTTATTTTATTTGAAAATCCCATACTGTAGGTAACTTTAAAAATTAATTCAGGAAGATTTACAGAACCAAATTGAATGAAACCATTTGTGTTAGAAAATAGAGGAAAAGCTTTAATCACTCCCATTGGATTCAAACAATTTGAAATTATAGATCATTCTTGTAACATCCCTAAAATCATGTTTTCAAAGATTTCATATCATGCATGCATGCATATCATTTAGGGATCAAATTCAACTCATTTGATAGAAACAGAAACTTGAGAGCTATGATTTTATGTGATCAAACACTAATAAGATGCCACTCTTATATGAGAATATAATTGTTTTAAAACCAAGCCTTGTTGCTCTCAGATTGTTTTGCTTGAATGCTAGTGCTTAAACAAAAATTTACAAAAAAATATAGTTTTAAAACCATTTTTAAAACTTATTCAAATCAAGTGCTATGTCACTGTATATTTTGTTTAATCAAAGGACCAAGCTAGTACAGAGAGACCACATGTTTTTATGCCCAGAAATATGAGTGTTACACTCTACAAAAATCCAAAAAAGATTTGAATTCAAATGGTTTTTGAAATCATTTGAAAATTATTCCTGGAAATTCAAACAGAAAAAGAAAAAGAAAAAGAATAAAGAAATAAGAAAAGGCCGGCGCCAGACTTTTGGCCCACCAGCAAACGCAGCCCACAAGCCCACCCGGGCCGTTTCCCTCTCTCTCCTCGTTTCCTACCCCGCACACGCGTACCCACTCGCTGACGAATGGGCCCTCACTGCCATGTCACCCCTTCGTCCTCAACCAACGTCGACGACCACCTCGCCGCTGCCGTTTCCCCCCACTGATGCTGCGCTTAATTGCATTGATTCGCCGAGTGATTTCTGCCCCCGCTCTGGCTACATAAACCCCTCCCCCTCGCGACCATTTCCCCCAACAGAGCTAGCCAGAAGCGCCACCAGGCTGCCCGCAATTTTGCTCGCACCGCTGCAGTACAGAGCCACTCCGACGGACGATTCCGGTAAGCCCCGTCTACCCCACTCAGTCTCGTTCATGCTAGCATTCTTCCTTCGACCACGCAACTCACGTCATGCGTTTTCCTTGTCTGCTCGTGGCCTAGATCGACGGATTCGACAACCACCGCAAGTGCCCGACGCCTTCCTCAACTCCGGTGAGAAATCACGGTACGAATCGAGCGCCCCTTGATCTCTCCTTGAAACCATCTTGCTCACTGTGACTTTGCACACCCCATGATGCGTTTTATTCATGCAAGGACGGCGCAGAGCCTCGGCAAGGTCGACGTCTGCAACCACCCGACGCCGCGCACGACTCCGACGAGCTCCAGCGATCACCTCTGCGCACCCCTTCGCCAACGAAGCCCACCTCGAGCATCAGCAGCACACGGCGAGCACAGTAAGCCCCTTCCCCCTCTATCGCGCGACCTAGAACGTCGGCAACGAATCTGACAGAGCCACCGCCGCCTATCGCCACTGCTAGCGCCGCCCGTCTGTGGTCAATAGAACTGTGGCTGTAGGATTTAGATCCAACGTATAAGATTAGATCTGTGACGAAGAGGTAAGGAGCAGATCTGGCCGCGCGTTTTAGTTAGATATAACGGTTCGGAAGCGTGATCCTGAGTGAAGCGGTACCCTCTAATCAGGAAGCGCCGCGTGGCATGAGTTTTGTTTTAAATTTCTGAATTAGATCTATTAGATGTTTAAATTTGATTAATTCATAACTTTTGATTCCCACATCCAAATTTGACAAATTTTATATCAATGGAATCAGGAGAGAAAATCCATTCCATCTATGCAATGTGTTTAAAGTTTAGCCTCTATTAAAATGGTTGTTTTTTCAGAAACATGTGTAGGCCTATTTTGTGTATAATAATTATTTGGAAAATGTTTTGCTATGCAAATAAAGTTTATTTGGCTTATTTTGTACTTGTTTATGTTTCAGTACTGTGCACTTGTCTTGTTTGGTGTAGAAAATCATCACATGGCATTATGCATGCATCCATATATTTTTCCTTATATTTATTTTGTATGTGATTTTGGTGCTATCATTTTATGTGTAGATTTTGGTGCAAATAGTGATTATGATTGTGAGGATTGTAACTACTCTCCAAACTACCAAGGCAAGTGGTGCTTCATGATTTTATTCCTATGTTTTTCAAATATGCATTAGAAATATTTTGCTAGTCTTGCATGGATATTTTTGATCTGTATGCTATGCTTGGGAAATCCTAGTAGTTGTAGAATTTCTAGAAATATTTCTAAGTCTTATCAATGCCATGCTTAGCCTAGATAGTAGCAACCAAGGGTGGTTATATTCATGCAATTAATAAATATTTCTAAGTCTTTGGACTATGTTTTTGCTTAATAAAACAACTAAGTGAATGAAACACCTGGGTGGAATGGAAAGAATGGGTTATGTTGAGTGGTTACACAAGGCCCATTTCTATGGTTTAACTTGTGTATCTCACTTGTGGAAAGCCACCCAGGAACAAAGGGATTTGAGAGGCCAAATGTTAAGAAGCTTCTAGTGCAGCCACTTGGCAATATGGGCTCTGCCTGGATCACATAGGTTGCAATAACTTAGCCATTTGTACAGTTGGTGGTAGTGGGATGATAGGTTGGAACGCGTCCATTTGGTCTAAGGGAAGGCTTCTGAAAGGTCCTGTCTTGGTGAAAATCAAGTCTTGTGGGGAAAGTGCACAACCTCTACCGATGGAAGAATCTAAGTACTTAGCCATGTCCCTGGTATTGGACAACTTGAGCATCAAGACATGGAAGCTATCAAGAATCTCCTCATCCCAATTTCTAAGTAATAACTTGTGGTTGAACAAGGGTGAAGTACCCCAATGTCTATTGGTGGTTCCTTGGGAAAGATTTTGACAAAGAAAAACTTAGTGTTTTCAACTAATAGGTAAAACATATTTTGAGCAAAGCAAGCCTAAGCTACACTTAGCCAAAATGCATATAGTATCTAGTCCACCAATATTCTACTAAGGTATCACTTGCCAATACTATTCCAATGTATTGACCCACTGTGGCTGTAACTTGTGATGTTGCAGGTTATTCTGATGATGATTAGGAGTCATGAGTCTACACTCAACATGCTTGCCTGTGGCACATGAAGATGAAGACTTATTTATCTTATTACATATTTGAGCTCTTGTACTAGGCCTATGGCCATGGAGTTTGTAAAAGACTATGTTTGTCTCTGGAATGACTTGTAATAATGACCTTTGTTTCTATGTACTTCATCTTAAACTGTGGATGCTAGCATTGATCCAGGGACTAGCATTGCAATCACAGGGATCCTTTCCTTTACAAAGGAGGGATCTTACAGATGGTATCAGAGCACTATGTTGCCTGTAGGATTATGACCCTAGGATTGGAAACCACTAAGGAAAAAAAATTAAAACAACTTCCACACTTGTCTTTTCTTCTCGTAAACTTTTCTAATCCTCTTCCTCATCTCTATTTGTAGATGAACTCCATCAACGAAGCCGTGAAGAAGGGACCACTCATGACTATGACTTTGGAATGTGAGACAGAATTCCCCAAGGCTCTCAAGGACCTCATGGTTTCCATGGGAATACATGGTGCAGCTATGTACAAAGGTTTTCCTGTGATGGATGAAGGAGTTGAGTACTGGTGGGTGCAACTTCACTTGTATAAAAACAAGGAAGACAACCACAAGGACTCAGGATTCTACATGGTCACCAACTCAGTGATGCACACCACATTCTTTGATTCAGCAAGGGATGCAGCTTGGAAAGCCATCAAAGAGCTTGGTGATAGAATCAAGTGTAGAATGCTTAACATCCAGAATGACCTTAGGGAAGAAAAGAAGCATACCCAAGAGTTAGAGGCTACCAACCAAAGTTTAAGGAAGGACATCATAGACTTAGCAATGGATTCATGTGATATAGACAAACAGATTGCCTCTAGGGATGCCCTGTTAGCCAACTTGGCAAGTGAGATGGGATTGTAACGTACTACGTTAGTTGTACCACCACACTTATCATTTTTATTTCCCAAATGTTGTTTAAAATAAGTTGAACCTTGGTTGTTTGTAATGAATCCATGTATGTCATGATTTGTGTGTTTTGATTTCCAAAGTTATGCATGTGATGCCTTGTCTTGTGATTTGTCTTAAATTGTGTTGATTCTAACTTTTTCTATCTTATTAAATAGATGCCTAATGTTACTATCAGCACGGCTGAAGAGTTCAAGGGAACTCGTTTTGGCACTCGTATTATTGAGCTCACTAGTCTACTCAATCTCCCTCTTCCTACTATCATGATGCTTCCCCTCACCAAGTTTGAGAGGAAAGACCTTTGGGGATTCAAGGTCAATCAGCTAGGACGCCAGACTGAGCCTACCACGAAGGCGATCATCTTCAAGCTCATGCATGATGACAAGGAGAGAGGCCTAGAGGTAGTCATGCAGGATTTGCTTGGACGTTTGCTAGGGAGACACTCTCGAGAGGTTAGAGGTACTCACTTCCACACCTTCGGTAGACGTGATGAGGATGGTGAGGCCATTAACTTTGAGGATACTTCGAGAGAGACGGCAGAGCCGGTTCGTCTATTCCTCCAGGACTTAGAGGTTCTTGGGCACCTAGACACTGATAGGACCAACGTCATGCTTAGCAATGACGAACTCCAGGTGCAGCTTCGTGAGAAGGACAAGCTCTTCGCGGAGCAAGATGAGATAGTCGAAGAGATGGAGGCCAAGTTTGAGAGTCAGGATAGAAAGTTCAAGAGTAAAGAGAAGTGAGTCCAAGATAGGAACAAGAGGATTCGATACATGACTGCAGAACTAGAGGCCAAGGACTTCGAGCTCGAGCATCAGCAGACTATGATTGAGAGGCTTCGTTCACAGAAGAGGGCTCTCAAAGCCAAAGTAGAGACCTTGACCACCAATGTCGAGGAATACAAGACCGCTATGGAGAATGCAGGTCTTACATTTGTTGATGAGGAGGTTGATGCAGAGGAGTAGTGATGACTACTCATTTACCTTTATTTATCATGTCTTTGATTATTGAGTCGCAATGACCATCCAACATGTGGATGGCTTGCTATTGGTGTGTTTACTTTACCAAAAACTTGTTGTCTGTGTTGTTGAACCTTTACTACTATGATGCATGATTGTGATTTGTTATGTGATGTATTATGCATGTTAGCGTCTATGGGTATCTCATTCTTATCCTTATTGAAAACCACAGATGCCTCCCCGACGTGCCAATCCCAACCCCAACAACAACAACATCACCCCTGAGATGCAGCAGATGATGACAGCTCAGACTCAGTTGATGCAAATGATGATCATGTTCATACAGAATAAGAACAACAACAACAACAACAACAATAATAATAATAATAATAATAACAACAATAATCAGAACAACCCACCGGGTTTTGACATGCTTACCAAGTCCTTAAGGCTAAGGCCAGCAAAGTTCTCAGGAACTACTGATCTTATGGTGGCCAATGATTGGCTACGCTCTGTGAACAAGGACTTGGTAACTGTTGGCTGTACTGATGAAGAGAAAGTCAGATTTGCAGCTCACTTGTTGGAAGGACCAGCAGCCACTTGGTGGGATAACTTCCAGATCACCACTCCCATTGAGGATGTGACATGGGCTATCTTTGAAGATGGTTCCGTACTACTCACATCTCATCCGGAGTGATGAGTTTGAAGAAGAAAGAGTTCCATAACTTGAAGCAGCGCCACCGCAGCGTGGCTGAATATATTGAGGAGTTCAACAATCTGGCGCGATATGCACCGGATGAAGGTGAAACTGATTCTAAGAGGAAGGAGAAGTTCCTTGAAGGGTTGAATGATGAATTGAACCTGCATTTAGCTATGGCCTATGTTCCCACATACCAGTCTCTTTGTGACAAGGCTGCCATCTTGGAGAGCAAGATGAAACAGGTTGAAAGCAGGAAGAGAAAGCACCCTGACAAGCACAGCTCGGGATCGTCTCACAAGCGTTCCCATTATGATGACAGTGGGAGTTCTGGATCCCACAAGCATGGGAAGTTCAACAAGCACCACAACCACAACCGTTATCATGACAACAAGCACCACCGTAGTCATGACAACGATAAGTACAAGAATAACAAGGGTGGATATAAGAGCCACCATAGTGGAAGTGGAAGTGGCAGTGGAAACCAGCCTGTCAAGAAGGATCTTAGTCAGGTTGAATGTTTCAAGTGCAAGAAGATGGGGCATTATGCAAATGAATGCCCAGAAAATAAAGTTGAAGGACCCAACAAGCCCAACCCTTTTCAAAAGGGACAAGTGAACCACATCAATGTGGAGGAAATCTATGAGGAACCTGATGCTGTTGCTGGTAAGTTCAAACTCAATTCTGTTCCAGCATTTTTTCTCTTTGATACTGGTGCATCTCATTCATTCACATCAAGAGCATTTCCTGAAAGAAATGAACTACCGATAGAAACTATTGGGTGTCCTATAAAAGTAAGTTCTCCTGGTGGAGAAATGATAGTGAATTCAGGATGTCATGATCTAGTCATAGAGTTTGGGAAGTATAAGTTTCCCGTTAACCTGATAATCCTAAACTCCCAAGGATTAGATGTTATTTTGGGAATGGACTGGATGACTAAGCACAAGGGAGCGATAGATTGTGCCAACCATGCTGTCTCACTCACAACTCCAGAAAACAAAAGGATCAGATTCAAGACCAACTTTGAAGCAAAAAGGAGTAAGCTAAATTCTCTTAAGGGGGTTAGCATAGACAGTGTGCCAATTGTGAGTGAATATCTGGATGTGTTTCTGGAAGAATTGCCGGGAATGCCACCAGATAGAGATGTGGAGTTTCTTATTGACTTGCTACCAGGATCTGGACCAATAGCAAAAAGACCGTACAAGATGTCAGTTGATGAGTTGAAGGAACTCAAGAAACAACTTGGAGAATAGTTGCAGAAAGGTTTTATCCAACCAAGTTCTTCATCTTGGGGAGCACCAGTTTTGTTTGTGGAAAAGAAAGATAGAAGTCAAATGTTATGCATAGATTACCGTTCACTCAATGAGGTGACTATCAAGAACAAATACCCTTTGCCAAGAATCAATGAATTGTTTGATCAGTTAGAAGGAGCTTGTGTGTTCTCAAAGATTGATCTCCGATCAGGTTATTTCTAGCTCAAGATAAGGGAACAAGACATACCTAAGACAGCTTTCACCACAAGGTATGGATTGTATGAGTATACCGTGATGCCATTTGGTTTGACCAATGCACCAGCATACTTCATGAATATGATGAACAAGGTGTTCATGGAATTCCTTGATAAGTTTGTTGTCGTTTTCATCGATGACATTTTGATCTACTCCAAGAGCAAAGAAGAGCATGAAGGACATTTGCGTTTGATACTTGAGAAACTTAGAGAGCATAAGCTGTATGCCAAATTCAGCAAGTGTGAGTTTTGGTTGAATGAAGTTGGATTTCTTGGACACGTTGTGTCAGGAGATGGTGTAGCAGTTGATCCTGCTAAAGTTTCAGCTGTAACTGAATGGGAATCTCCCAAGTCAGTGAAAGAGGTTCGTAGTTTCCTTGGCTTGGCAGGATACTACAGAAGGTTCATTGAAAATTTCTCCAAGATAGCTAAGCCAATGACTGAGTTGCTAAAGAAGGACAAGAAATTTTCTTGGTCTGAAGGATGTGAACTCATTTTTCAAGAATTGAAGAAGAGACTAGTGACAACACCAGTCTTATGTCTACCAGATTTGGAGAAAGATTTCCAAGTGTATTGTGATGCATCTCATCATGGATTAGGTGCAGTTCTTATGCAAGAAGGGAAAGTTGTGAATTATGCCTCGAGACAACTCAAAACTCATGAGGTGAATTACCCTACTCATGATTTAGAGTTAGCCTCTGTTGTCCATGCACTCAAAACATGGAGACATTATCTGTTGGGAAAGCGATGTGAAGTGTTCACAGATCACAAGAGTTTGAAGTATATCTTCACCCAGAAAGAAATTAACATGAGACAAAGAAGATGGCTAGAACTCATCAAGGACTATGACTTGAGTTTGCAATACCACCCCGGTAAAGCAAATGTTGTAGTGGATTCCCTAAGTCATAAAGTTTTTGTGAATGGCCTTACTAAGGGAGAATTGCCAGATGATCTGTGTGCCCAATTTAGAGATATCAGATTGGAGATTGTGCCTGAGGGACATCTCATGTCTTTGGATGTTCAACCCACTTTGTTGTACAAGATCAAAGAAGCCCAAAAGACAGATATGGAAATTGAAGAGATTAAGGAAAAGATTGGCAAGGGAAAAGCCAAAGGATTCCATGAAGATGAACAGGGCACTTTATGGTATGGAAAACGTATCTGTGTTCCACAGGATCCGGAACTTCGGAAACTGATTTTACAAGAAGCACCCAACTCACCATATTCCATTCATCCGGGTAACACCAAAATGTACATGGATATGAAGGAAAGATTTTGGTGGAATAATCTCAAGAAGGACATCGCCGAACATATTGCTTTGTGTTATGTATGTAGTAGAGTGAAAGCGGAACATCAGAAACCAGCAGGATTATTACAACCACTACCTATTCCTGATTAGAAGTGGGACAATATTGGTATGGATTTCATCACCGGATTGCCAAGGACCCGGTCAGGGTATGATTCTATTTGGGTAGTAGTGGATCGCTTGACTAAAGTGGCTCATTTCATACCCGTGAAGACAACCTATACAAGTGCTAAGTTAGCCAAGATCTATATGAGCAGAATTGTATGTCTACATGGAGTACCCAAGAGTATTGTGTCTAATAGGGGAACTCAATTCACTTCTCATTTTTGGAGGCAACTACATGAGTCATTGGGAACGAGGTTGGAATTCAGCACTGCTTTTCATCCTCAGACTGATGGACAGACAGAAAGGACTAATCAGATTCTTGAAGATATGTTGAGAGCATGTGCTCTAGACTATGGATCCAGTTGGGATGAAAGTCTGCCTTACGCAGAATTCTCTTACAATAACAGCTATCAAGCCAGTATTGAGATGGCACCATTTGAATTTCTCTATGGGAGAAATTGTACCACCCCATTACTATGGAATGGTGTGGGAGAAAGAAGTCTATTTGGACCAGAACTAATCAAAGAGGCTGAAGAGAAAGTCAAGATGGTTAAGGACAGGTTGAAGATTGCACAGTCCCGACAAAAGAGCTACGCAGATCCTAAGCGTAGAGAAGTCACCTATGAAGTGGGTGATAGAGCTTATCTTAGAATGTCACCACTTCGTGGAGTAAAGAGATTTGGTGTCAAAGGTAAATTAGCCCCACGATATGTTGGACCATTCAAGATTCTGAGTCGTAAAGGAGAAGTAGCTTATGAGATTGAATTTCCAGAGTCTTTGTCAGTTGTTCATAATGTGTTTCATGTGAGTCAGCTTAAGAAATGCCATCCAGAAATGGAAGAGACTTCTTTGAAGGATACTATACCTTTGGAAGAAGTCCAATTGGAAAGTGATCTCACTTATGAGGAGAAGCCTATCAAGATTCTTGAGACTGCAGAAAGAGTTACTCGGACTAAGACTATCAAATTCTGCAAAAGTTCAATGGAACCATCATTCTGAAGAAGAAGCAACATGGGAAAGAGAAGATGATCTTCGAAAAGACCACCCTCACCTATTTGCTAGCCAACCCGAATCTCGAGGGAGAGATTCACCTTAAGGGGGTTAGATTTGTAACATCCCTAAAATCATGTTTTCAAAGATTTCATATCATGCATGCATGCATATCATTTAGGGATCAAATTCAACTCATTTGATAGAAACAGAAACTTGAGAGCTATGATTTTATGTGATCAAACACTAATCAGATGCCACTCTTATATAAGATATAATTGTTTTAAAACCAAGACTTATTGCTCTAAGATTGTTTTGCTTGAATGCTAGTTCTTAAACAAAAATTTACAAAACAAATATAGTTTTAAAACCATTTTTAAAACTTATTCAAATCAAGTGCCATGTCACTGTATATTTTGTTTAATCAAAGGACCAAGCTAGTACAGAGAGACCACATGTTTTTATGCCCAGAAATATGAGTTACACTCTACAAAAATCCAGAAAATATTTGAATTCAAATGGTTTTTGAAATTATTTGAAAATGTTTCCTGGAAATTCAAACAGAAAAATAAAAAGAATAAAGAAATAAGAAAAGGCCGGCGCCAGACTTTTGGCCCACTAGCAAACGCAGCCCACAAGCCCACTCGGGCCGTTTCCCTCTCTCCCCTCGTTTCCTACCCCGCACACGCGTACCCACTCGCTGACGACTGGGCCCTCACTGCCATGTCACCCTTCGTCCTCAATCAACGCCGACGACCACCTCGCCGCTGCCGTTTCCCCCCAGTGATGCCACGCTTAATTGCATTGATTCGGCGAGTGATTTCTGCCCCCGCTCTGGATACATAAACCCCTCCCCCTCGCGACCATTTCCCCCAACAGAGCTAGCCAGAAGCGCCACCAGGCTGCCCGCAATTTTGCTCGCACCGCCGCAGTACAGAGCCACTCCGGCGGACGATTCCGGTAAGCCCCGTCCACCCCACACAGTCTCGTTCATGCTAGCATGCTTCCTTCTACCACGCGACTCACGTCATGCGTTTTCCTTGTCTGCTCGTGGCCTAGATCGACGGATTCGACAACCACCGCAAGTGCCCGATGCCTTCCTCAACTCCGGTGAGAAATCACGGTACGAATCGAGCTCCCCTTGATCTCTCCTTGAAACCATCTTGCTCACTGTGACTTTGCGCACCCCCTGATGCGTTTTATTCGTGCAAGGACGGTGCAGAGCCTCGGCAAGGTCGACGTCTGCAACCACCCGACGCCGCGCATGACTCCGACGAGCTCCAGCGACCACCTCTGCGCGCCCCTTCGCCAACGAAGCCCACCTCGAGCATCAGCAACACACGGTGAGCACAGTAAGCCCCTTCCCCCTCTCCCACGCGACCTAGAACATCGGCAACGACTCTGACAGAGCCGCCGCCGCCAGTCTCCGCCGCTAGCGCCGCCCGTCTGTGGTCAATAGAACTGTGGCCGTAGGATTTAGATCCAACGTATAAGATTAGATCTGTGACGAAGAGGTAAGGAGCAGATCTGGCCGCGCGTTTTAGTTAGATCTAACGGTTCGGAAGCGTGATCCTGAGCGAAGCGGTACCCTCCAATCAGGAAGCGCCGCGTGGCATGAGTTTTGTTTTAAATTTCTGAATTAGATCTATTAGATGTTTAAATTTGATTAATTCATAACTTTTGATTCCCACGTCCAAATTTGACAAATTTTATATCAATGGAATCAGGAGAGAAAATCCTTTCCATCTATGCAATGTGTTTAAAGTTTAGCCTCTGTTAAAATGGTTGTTTTTGCAGAAACATGTGTAGGCCTATTTTGTGTATAATAATTATTTGGAAAATGTTTTGCTATGCAAATAAAGTTTATTTGGCTTATTTTGTACTTGTTTATGTTTCAGTATTGTGCACTTGTCTTGTTTGGTGTAGAAAATCATCACATGGCATTATGCATGCATCCATATATTTTTGCTTGTATTTATTTTGTATGTGATTTTGGTGCTATCATTTTATGTGTAGATTTTGGTGCAAATAGTGATTGCGATTGTGAGGATTGTAACTACTCTCCAAACTACCAAGGCAAGTGGTGCTTCATGATTTTATTCCTATGTTTTTCAAATATGCATTAGAAATATTTTACTAGTCTTGCATGGATATTTTTGATCTATATGCTATGCTTGGGAAATCCTAGTAGTTGTAGAATTGCTAGAAATATTTCTAAGTCTTATCAATGCCATGCTTAGCCTAGCTAGTAGCAACCAAGGGTGGTTATATTAATGCTATGAATAAATATTTCTAAGTCTTTGGACTATGTTTTTGCTTAATAAAACAACTAAGTGAATGAAACACCTGGGTGGAATGGAAATAATGGGTTATGTTGAGTGGTTACACAAGGCCCATTTCTATGGTTTACCTTGTGTATCTCACTTGTGGAAAGCCACCCAGGAACAAAGGGATTTGTGAGGCCAAATGTTAAGAAGCTTCTAGTGCAGCCACTTGGCAATATGGGCTCTGCCTGGATCACATAGGTTGCAATAACTTAGCCATTTGGACAGTTAGTGGTAGTGGGATGATAGGTTGGAACGCGTCCATTTGGTCTAAGGGAAGGCTTCTGAAAGGTCATGTCTTGGTGTAAATCAAGTCTTGTGGGGAAAGTGCAGAACCTCTACCGATGGAAGAATCTAAGTACTTAGCCATGTCCCTGGTATTGGACAACTTGAGCATCAAGACATGGAAGCTATCAATAATCTCCTCATCCCAATTTCTAAGTAATAACTTGTGGTTGAACAAGGGTGAAGTACCCCAATGTCTATTGGTGGTTCCTTGGGAAAGATTTTGACAAATAAAAACTTAGTGTTTTCAACTAATAGGTAAAACATATTTTGAGCAAAGC
The DNA here is from genome assembly GCA_916181665.1 of Avena sativa. NCBI lineage: Eukaryota > Viridiplantae > Streptophyta > Magnoliopsida > Poales > Poaceae > Avena > Avena sativa. Next base: position 139,765,158 of record OV702285.1, on the reverse strand, counting down.
AAGCCTAAGCTACACTTAGCCAAAATGCATATAGTATCTAGTCCACCAATATTCTACTAAGGTATCACTTGCCAATACTATTCCAATGTATTGACCCACTGTGGCTGTAACTTGTGATGTTGCAGGTTATTCTGATGATGATTAGGAGTCATGAGTCTACACTCAACATGTTTGCCTGTGGCACATGAAGATGAAGACTTATTTATCTTATTACATATTTGAGCTCTTGTACTAGGCCTATGGCCATGGAGTTTGTAAAAGACTATGTTTGTCTCTTGAATGACTTGTAATGATGACCTTTGTTTCTGCGTACTTCATCTTAAACTGTGGATGCTAGCATTGATCCAGGGACTAGCATTGCAATCACAGGGATCCTTTCCTTTACAAAGGAGGGATCTTACAATTCTCATTAAAAATAACAAGGCAGTAGCTTTTAGCACTTCAAACATTTTTACAAAACAAGCCATAAATGATTTTGAGTTGATTCCAACTCTCAAAAATCACATTTTCCATGATCTATCTGAATATGTAAAATTATATAATTTTGCATACAAGTCTGGACCAAAAATTAAAGAATGGCTTTATGGTCATTTCTAGTTATTTGAATTTGATGAAAGAAACTTTGTCGAACTTTGTAAGTGAGGTCAACCAATTTAAATCACATTCCCAAGTATTAGAATATGTGGTGATGACATGGGTCAATATGATCCCATACTCTAATTGGATAATATTAAATCTTAAGTAGTTTTCAGTGAGTAGAAATTACTTTTATAAAATAAAATAAATCAAAAATTGCCACTCTTCTTCTTGTAATGATAGAGATGATGCTAGATAATCTTGTGTGGTTCCTTGTGTGAAAAATAGAAGTAGTTAAGCATTGTTTGGTGATTGTGTACCTCGTATTTTATTTATAGATGCTAGTATCAATCCGGGCTATGAGGAGGAAGAATTCTACGAAGACGAGGAAGAGAACTTCGACCACCTTACCAACCAAGGCAAGCTAAGCTAAACCATAGAAAGATACATTATGCAAGCTAGTGTGGTGCAACCTTGATTATACCAATCCCATGTTTTACTTGCAAGCTTTATCTTTTATCCTTTTTGCAAAGTATTCCACTAGTTAATTAATTGGTGATTAGTGGAAGTTTAGGAGAGATGCCATCAAGAGCTTAGACCTTGATGTAGGTAGCTACACCTGCTTAGGACCCCAAATTAGTGACACCCTCATTGATAGATGCTAGTGCTAAACCAAACTTGATCACTATAGATGGGAACAAATGATTATGAAAACCTTGGAATGATGATTCATTCCATTGAAATGTTTTGACATGTGTTATGGAGACAATGAGTTGAAGGGGATGATGATGGAATTATTGAAGGGAATATGCCCTGAGAGGCAATAATAAAGTGTTTATTATGTGTATTCCAAGTATATGATAGATGTTTATTTTGCATGCTATAATTGTATTAATATGGAAACGTTAATACATGTGTGTTTAATAAACAAACAGAAAGTTCCTAGTTATGCCTCTCTCATAAACTAGCTCGTTGATTAACAAGATGATCAAGGTTTCCTGATCATGGACATTGGATGTTGTTAATAACGGGATCACAACATTAGTGTAATGGTGTGATGAACATTCATCCGAAGTATAGCATTACGATCAAAGTCATTGAGTTTATATTGCTATAACAACTTACGAAGTGATCCTAATCCTTAGACCATGAGATCATGTCAATCACTAACACCGGAAGAGTTTCTTGATAACATCAAACGTCACACCGTAACAGGGTGATTATAAAGATGGATTCAGAACTAATAAAGTGTTATGTTGAGGCTCATGGATCGAGAGTGGAATTTGTTCATCCCGATGATGGATAGATATACTCTGGGCCCTCTCGGTGATATCACATTGATTAGCTTGCAAGCAAGTGATTTGATCACTAGAATGTTATATCACAGGAACGAGAAAAGAGTGCATGTCGGTAACGAGATCAAACTAGGTATGGAGATACCGATGATCGAATCTCGGACATGTAATATATCGTGAAACAAAGGGATTAAGATACTAGCGTAAAAGGTTCCGACGATCACAAGAAAGTCATCGTTGAATGTGTGGGAGTCAGTATGGGTCTGCAGATCCCGCTTCTGATTATTGATCCGAGAGGGGTCTCGATCATGTCCGCATTATTCACGAACCGTAGGGTGACACACTTAAGAGACACCGACATCCAATTGGAGCAAATGTTTCATGCCGAAAGAATGAACAAGCGCAGGAATTTATTTCACTAGATACCGAAACAGGTTTTCGGGTGAAATTGCATAAAGTGGTTATGCATGTGAAATAGAATTCTAGCAAGGGGTTATTTGTGAATGTTTGTCATTAAATTAATTGACAAAATTCTGAATAAAATAAAAGAGTTTTATTTAATGAGAGTTTGCATTAAATTTGGTGGAAATTTAATGGGAATTTGAGTGGACTTTTGAGTGGAGGGAATTTAAAGGAGATTTGTGAGTGGAGTGTCCACCCACATGAAGAGGGGAGGGCAAGGGGGCAGACCCCATGCGCCGGCCACCCCTTTGGGGTTCCCCCCTCCTCCTATAAAAGGAGCCCCCCTCCTCACTTGTCTCTTACACCTCCTCGTGAAGGATCTCTCTCCCCCTCTAGAATTTATCCCCCATGGTCTCGGACTAGCGAGATACATGTTCCCGGTGGCTATTCGGCAAGAAAGAGTTGTGCTTCCGCTGCATCGCTGGAGCGAGGAGGCGGAGGTTGCTCGGTGCCTCGAACGTGTGTGCGAGCACGGATGCGCTGCTGATTTGCGGCGCTAGGACTTCCTCTCGATCTTGAGATCGGCAAGAGATCGTCTATATCAACCACGAGTTGAATTCGTTAAGCTTTGTCGGTCTTCAAGGGTATGTTCTCTACGGATATACATCCGCCCGTTGTTTGTATCTAGTAGATAGATCTTGGTATATAGTTCACATCGTAGGAAAATTTTTGTTTTCTATGCTGCGAACCCTATAGTGGTATCAGAGCCGGATCTATGCGTAGATACTTTACACGGGTAGTACACATATGAGTATGTGGGCGATGATGATCATGTTGTTGCTCCTTTGTTGTAATTTTGGATATTGGTGGCATAGTGGGATGAAGCGGCCCGGACAAACTTTACATGTCCTCGCACATGAGACCTGTTCCACGCTTGACATGCAACTAGTTTGCATAAGTGGCTAGCGGGTGTCTGTCTCTCCTACTATAGTCAATATCTATTTTGCAAGCGAGTTGTCAACAATTTGATTATCCTCGTTGTGGTTCATGTTCGTAGGTAAGAACGGTTCTATCTCGAAAGCCCTAAGCCACGTAAAACTTGCAATGGATAAATTAGAGGCGTCTAGTTTAGATTGTTGTTGGGCTAGTGTTATGATATGGTAGTGTTGTAAGTAGAAGTATGAGATGATACTCTTACAACACATAGCGTGTAAAATCCATAGACCTTGGATTTACACATATAGGTATGATAGTGATCATACCACGATGCACATGATAGAGATCATCTGCGGGAACCATATCATTTCACTAATAAACATATGATGTTTGATAGCATCTTATATTGCTTGTTTAGCGCTTTGTTAGCATAATAAGATGATCCCTCATTTAAATATCAAGATAAGAATGTGTTCTTCCTTTAGTATGCACCGATTATGTTTTCGTCGCTCCAAGACATCACGTGATGATCGGGTGTTCTTGGATCCACGACCATATTTCGGGTGTAAAACAGTTACACACACGAATACTAAGGTTCTAACTTGGCGAGCCTAGCATGTACAGACATGGCCTCGGAACACGGACCGAAAGGTTAAGCATGAGTCATATAGTTGATATGATGCCCATTTGATGCTCGCCTTTGAAGCTATACCGACTCACGTGATGATCGGACTTGGTATAGTGGATTTGGTTCATGTAATCACCAAAAAGGCACGAGGGATGTCGTTTTTGAGTGGGAGTTCATTCATAATATGGATTATTTGAACTCAATCTATCATACACTTAGTCTAAACTTTACAAATTCTGTTGTAGATGGCACCACCTGCTTTTAATTTCAATGTGTTCATGGAGAAAGAGAAACTAGCAACGAACGATAGCAACTTTACCGAATGGGCCATGAATTTGAGGATTCTCCTCTCTGCTGCACAAAAGCAATATGTTCTAGAAGCGCCATTAGGCCCCCCACCTTTAGATGATGCCCCTGACGAGGAGAAGAATGTCTATCAGACTCGTCAGGAGGACCACAACTTAGTTCATTGCGGCATATTGTATGGGCTAGAGCCGGAACTTCGAAAGCGTTTCGAAAACGGCAATGCATTTGATACAATGGGTGAGTTGAAAATGATTTTCGACACACATGCTGCTGTAGAGAGCTACAACGCTTCAGAAAAGTTCTTTAGCTGCATGATGGAAGAGCACAGCTCCGTTAGTGAGCATGTACTCAAGATGTCGGGTTACGCCGATAAGCTTGTGTCCTTGGGAATATCGATTCCCATTGACTTAGGCATCCATCGTGTTCTGCAGTCTCTGCCACCTAGATATAAGAGCTTCGTGATGAACTATAATATGCAAGGCATGAAGAATTCTCTCCCCGAGCTTCTGTCAATGCTTAAAACTGCAGAAGTGGAGATCAAAAAGGAACATCAAGTGTTGATGATCAATAGGAACACTGGTTTCAAGAAAGACAAAAAGGGAAAACGGAAGGGAAGTAAGGGCGGCAAGCCTGTTGCCGCGCCTGAAAAGAAACCCCGAGTTGGACCTAAGTCTGATTCCGAGTGCTACTATTGTAAGGGGACTGGCCACTGGAAGCGCAACTGCCCCAAGTATCTGGCAGACAAGAAGGCCGGCAAGGCAAACAAAGGTATATATGATATACATGTTATTGATGTGTACTTGACTAGTGCTCGCAGTAGCACCTGGGTATTTGATACCGATTCAGTTGCTAATATTTGTAACTCGAATCAGGGGCTGCGGAACAAGCGACCGCTAGCAAGGGCTGAGGTCAAGATGTGTGTCGGCAATGGATCAAGCATTGATGTGATCGCCGTCGGAACGCTGCCTCTCCACTTACCGTCGGGATTAGTTATAAACTTGAATAAATGTTATCTGGTGCCTGCACTGAGCATGAACATTGTATCTGGATCGTGTTTGATGCGAAGTGGTTATTCATTTAAATCCGAGAACAATGGTTGTTCCATTTATATGAATGAAATCTTTTATGGTCATGCACCGATGATGAATGGTTTATTTCTATTAGATCTCGATGATAATGTTACACATATTCATAATGTTGATGCTAAAAGGATTAAACTTAATGATGATATATCCGCATATATGTGGCACTGCCGTCTAGGTCATATTGGCGTTAAACGCATGAAGAAGCTCCATTCGGATGGACTTTTGGAATCACTTGATTATGAATCATTTGATACATGTGAGCCATGCCTTATGGGCAAGATGACTAGAACGCCGTTTTCCGGTTCAATGGAACGGGCGACAGATTTATTGGAAATCATACATTCTGATGTATGTGGTCCAATGAGTGTGTCGGCGCGAGGTGGATATCGTTATTTTGTTACTTTCACGGATGATTTGAGTAGATACGGTTATATCTACTTGATGAAACACAAGTATGAAACCTTTGAAAAGTTCAAGGAATTTCAGAATGAAGTGGAAAATCATCGTAATAGAAAGATCAAATTTCTACGGTCCGACCGTGGAGGTGAGTATCTAAGTTACGAGTTTAGCACTCACATGAAAGAGTGTGGAATTGTTTCACAACTCACACCTGCCGGAACACCACAGCGAAATGGTGTGTCGGAATGTCGTAATCGTACTTTATTAGATATGGTTCGATCTATGATGTCTCTGATGGACTTGCCGTTGTCATTTTGGGGTTATGCACTAGAAACTGCTGCATTCACTTTAAATCGGGCACCATCTAAATCCGTTGAAAAGACAACGTATGAATTGTGGTTTGGAAACAAACCTAAGCTGTCATTTCTTAAAGTTTGGGGATGCGATGTTTATGTGAAGAAACTTCAACCGGATAAACTCGAACCCAAAGCGGAAAAATGCGTCTTCATAGGATACCCTAAAGAAACTATTGGGTATTCCTTCTATCACAGATCCGAGGGCAAGGTTTTTGTTGCCAAGAATGTATCCTTTCTAGAGAAAGAGTTTCTCGCGAAAGGTGTGAGTAGTCGGAAGGTAGAACTCGAAGAGGTTGTGGAACCTTCTCTTCAAAGTATGGCGAGTAGCGCAGCGCCGGAAGTTGTTCCGGAGTTGGCTCCACCTGTTGAAGAGGGAACTAATTATAATGATCATGAAACTCCGAAAGAGAGTACTACCGAACCTCGCAGGTCAAACAGGACGCGTGCAGCTCCCGAGCTGTACGGAAATCCTGTCATGAATTTCATGGTTGATGAAAATGATGACCCTGCGACGTATGAAGAAGCGATGATGAGCCCGGATTCCAACAAATGGTTAGAAGCCCTGAAATCCGAGATGGAATCCATGTATGAAAATCAAGTTTGGAACTTGGTGGAATTACCTCACGACCGAAAGGCCGTGGAGAACAAATGGATTTTCAAAAGGAAAACTGATGCTGATGGTAATGTGACCGTCTATAAAGCTCGACTTGTCGCAAAGGGGTTTCGACAAATTCAAGGAGTTGACTACGATGAGACTTTCTCTCCCGTAGCGATGCTAAAGTCAGTTAGGATTATGTTAGCAATTGCTGCATATTTCGATTATGAGATATGGCAGATGGATGTCAAAACCGCGTTTCTCAATGGTAATATTGAAGAAGAGTTGTATATGATACAACCAAAGGGTTTTGTCGATCCTAAGGATGCTAACAAGGTGTGCAAGCTTCAGCGATCCATCTATGGATTGAAGCAAGCATCACGAAGTTGGAATCTCCGCTTTGATGAGGTGATCAAAGAGTTTGGATTTGTCCAAACTTATGGAGAAGCTTGTATTTACAAGAAAGTGAGTGGGAGCAATGTGGCATTTCTGATATTATATGTGGATGACATATTATTGATCGGAAATGATATAGATCTTTTAAACAGTGTTAAAAGTTATCTAAACAGCAAATTTTCAATGAAGGACCTAGGTGAAGCATCATACATATTAGGCATAAAGATCTATAGAGATAGATCTAGGCGCCTAATAGGGCTATCGCAAAGTACATACCTTGATAAGATTTTAAAGAAGTTTAAAATGGACGGAAGTAAGAAGGGGTTCTTACCTATGTTGCAAGGCAAGACATTGAGTAAGACTCAAAGTCCGGCTTCGGCGGAAGAAAGAGAGATAATGTACAAAGTCCCCTATGCTTCAGCCATAGGCTCTATAATGTACGCCCTGCTATGTACAAGACCGGATGTGGCACATGTTATTAGTTTGACTAGTAGGTACCAATCGTATCCAGGTTCGGAACACTGGATAGCGGTCAAGAATATCCTTAAGTACTTACGAAGAACTAAGGATATGTTTCTTGTATACGGAGGTGAAGAAGAGCTCGTCGCTAAGTGTTATGTCGACGCTAGCTTTGACACCGATCCGGATGACTCTAAGTCTCAATCCGGATACGTATTTCTCATGAATGGCGGAGCGGTTAGTTGGAGGAGATCCAAACAACCTTTGGTAGCGGGATCAACAACGGAGGCCGAATATGTTGCTGCTTCAGAAGCGGCTCAGGAAGCAGTTTGGATGAAGGAGTTCATATCCGAACTAGGAGTGGTGGTAAACGCGTTGGACCCAATGGTGATCTATTGTGACAACAATGGTGCCATTGCCAATGCCAAAGAGCCAAGGTCTCACAAGCATTCCAAGCATATTAAGCGCCGGTTTCACTCCATCCGCGAGCATGTCAAGGATGGAGATATAAAGATTTGTAAAGTACATACGGATCTCAATGTAGCAGATCCGTTGACTAAAACTCTCCCTAGAGCAAAACATGATCAACACCAGAACTCAATGGGTGTTAGATTTATCACTATGTAACTAGATTATTGTCTCTAGTGCAAGTGGGAGACTGAAGGGAATATGCCCTGAGAGGCAATAATAAAGTGTTTATTATGTGTATTCCAAGTATATGATAGATGTTTATTTTGCATGCTATAATTGTATTAATACGGAAACGTTAATACATGTGTGTTTAATAAACAAACAGAAAGTTCCTAGTTATGCCTCTCTCATAAACTAGCTCGTTGATTAACAAGATGATCAAGGTTTCCTGATCATGGACATTGGATGTTGTTAATAACGGGATCACAACATTAGTGTAATGGTGTGATGAACATTCATCCGAAGTATAGCATTACGATCAAAGTCATTGAGTTTATATTGCTATAACAACTTACGAAGTGATCCTAATCCTTAGACCATGAGATCATGTCAATCACTAACACCGGAAGAGTTTCTTGATAACATCAAACATCACACCGTAACAGGGTGATTATAAAGATGGATTCAGAACTAATAAAGTGTTATGTTGAGGCTCATGGATCGAGAGTGGAATTTGTTCATCCCGATGACGGATAGATATACTCTGGGCCCTCTCGGTGATATCACATTGATTAGCTTGCAAGCAAGTGATTTGATCACTAGAATGTTATATCACAGGAACGAGAAAAGAGTGCATGTCGGTAACAAGATCAAACTAGGTATGGAGATACCGATGATCGAATCTCGGACATGTAATATATCGTGAAACAAAGGGATTAAGATACTAGCGTAAAAGGTTCCAACGATCACAAGAAAGTCATCGTTGAATGTGTGGGAGTCAGTATGGGTCTCCAGATCCCGCTTCTGATTATTGATCCGAGAGGGGTCTCGATCATGTCCGCATTATTCACGAACCGTAGGGTGACACACTTAAGAGACACCGACATCCAATTGGAGCAAATGTTTCATGTCGAAAGAATGAACAAGCGCAGGAATTTATTTCACTAGATACCGAAACAGGTTTTCGGGTGAAATTGCATAAAGTGGTTATGCATGTGAAATAGAATTCTAGCAAGGGGTTATTTGTGAATGTTTGTCATTAAAGTAAAAATTCTGAATAAAATCAAAGAGTTTTATTTAATGAGAGTTTGCATTAAATTTGGTGGAAATTTAATGGGAATTTGAGTGGACTTTTGAGTGGAGGGAATTTAAAGGAGATCTGTGAGTGGAGTGTCCACCCGCATGAAGAGGGGAGGGCAAGGGGGCAGCCCCCATGCGCCGGCCACCCCCTTGGGGTTCCCCCCTGCTCCTATAAAAGGAGCCCCCCTCCTCACTTGTCTCTTACACCTCCTCGTGAAGGATCTCTCTCCCCCTCTAGAATTTATCCCCCATGGTCTCAGACTAGCGAGATACATGTTCCCGGTGGCTATTCGGCAAGAAAGAGTTGTGCTTCCGCTGCATCGCTAGAGCGAGGAGGCGGAGGTTTCTCGGTGCCTCGAACGTGTGTGCGAGCACGGATGCGCTGCAGATTTGCGGCGCTAGGACTTCCTCTCGATCTTGAGATCGGCAAGAGATCGTCTACATCAACCACGAGTTGAACTCGTTAAGCTTTGTCGGTCTTCAAGGGTATGTTCTCTACGGATATACATCCGCCCGTTGTTTGTATCTAGTAGATAGATCTTGGTATATAGTTCACATCGTAGGAAAATTTTTGTTTTCTATGCTGCGAACCCTACAATTATGTGCCGTGACTTTGATAAAAACTGATGGTTGGGTTCGGATGCGATACCATTCCAATTTTACCGTACAACCACAATACCCGAGTTTGGGTAGGGCCTGACTGGAAGTTTATGTGTATTAGTATGGGTTCGCTCACTGAACGAGGTGAGTTGAGGCTACCTTGTGAATATGAATGTCCACCTATGCAGTTCCCAGGATGACATATGGTCATGGCTGGGAGGCTAAACTCATAGGGGAGGTGCCTATACTAGGGTGTGTAATTGAAAGGTTAGGATTGATTATCCGCATACCAAGTATGATGATTCAGGGTTATCCCTGACGGATGTATCAAATGTTGTGGTGAAAGTGTACCACCTCTGCAGAGTGTCAAACTATTCGAGTTGTCGCGTCCGCGGTTATGGACAGTTGGATGGCCATATTGTTTCGTTGTCAGATGTTTTCAAAATGATTTGTGACTATAAGTGTGCTTTGACTTGACCCCACAAGGATGTGGACATGACACTAGTTCCCTATTGAGTAATCTAGACAACTAAATTTAGGACTTTACTACTAAGTACTTGTGAAATAAAATTGGCTTCTCGCAAACAAACCGAGAGCTTAGGATCCCTGCTAGTTTGGACTTACTGTTTTAGTGATAGTTTGCGAGTACTTAAAAGTACTCACGGATTTGTCCATGGCTATTCCCATGGCCAGACTATGAAGGAGACTACAAGGAGGAGGGATAGCAGGACGCTTATGATAACAAGGATCATCTCCCATCGTCAGCATTGCCTGTGACCATGAAGATGGAGCCACTACTACGCTACCTTTATTTCCACTGCTTTGATTATACTCAGACCTGATCATGAGATCAACTCTTTGTAAGACTATTATGGTTCGTAATGGATGATGTAATGTGCTACCAATTCTGTTATGTCTCGCAAAAATGGTAATCCTGGGATTGCGATGTATGGCATAACAGGCATCTGGGATTAAAAATCTAGGTGTTGACAAGCAGCGATCCTCGATCGCTACAGCAGCATCTGCCAGGAGATCCCCGTGCTCCAACGCGCTGCGGTCAAACGTGACGCCAAAAGCATCTGGCATGAATAGCACCAGAAAAAATTCGAGTGAGGAACAAGAAGAGGCATCCCAAGACACGAAGGCACAAAAAGGAGACAAGGGCGGCTTACCAGATATAGCCTTGGCAGCAGCCATGAACTTCTCCGCTAAATCCTTCTCTCGAGATGCCTTGGCGGCTGCAAGTTGCTGCTCGCGGTCTTTTGCCTCCTTCCATTCACGCTCAAGGGCCTCCGTAGCATCTGTTGCCTTCTTCTCCGCCTGGCCGAGGCTCTTTTCGAGAGCGTTCAGCCTACGGAGAACAACATTGTTCTCATCTGCAGCATTGGGAAATAGTGGATGAATACAAAAACAAACTTGACGTACTCAAAAAATAAGCAACAAGACATCTACAAACATCGGAGCTTCTTGAGTTCACCCTCCAGTGACAGATGCTGCTGGATGATGCGGTTGGCATCGCGGACAAAAGGCTGCGAAGAAGCCAGCAAGACTGATGAGTAAAGGGCTCGGGGGCTCCCCCCACGCAATGAAAAGAGCAATACTTACATGGTCAGGCGTGGACTCCGAAGGTCTTATGATCGTCTTCCGCATAACGAGTGCACGAGCCTCCTGCCTCACGGAGCTTGAATCCTCGTCGTCAGAGTTGGCCACCATCTTGGGAAACGAAGACGTCGGCTTCGATTCCCCGATCATCTCGTCGGTCCCCTCCTCGAGGGACTCCTCCGAGTGATAACTGCTAGCACTTACAAGAAACCAAGTCAACAACAGGCTAATACTTAGCATATCAACACAACTACAAGGCTCGGTCGGAACAACTTACGATGGTATGTCTGACAGGTCGAAGACAGGAGCCGCCTTCTCCTGCTTCTTCTTCTTCTTGGCCGGCGGTTGCGGGGCCACCGCCCGAATAGGCACAGCAGGAAATGGTGCAGAGGTCGCACCCTCATATCCGCCATGATGCTCGAGGAACGAGGGACCCTTCGGCATTGGTGGCGTCGCCCCATCCAAAGTTTCGCTTCGGGACCTCTTTTGGGTTCGCCCTTCGCTGGGCTCGGGGGCTTCCAGGGAAGGAGATTGCGTCGGGGGAGTTCGGAGTTAGACTCCGCGTCCTCGTTGTCTGGCGCATCGTTGTACTTCTCCGGAAGAGGGGGCACCATCCCCGCTACCTTGCGGCCCTACAAATCAAAGAAAAGATGAAGAAACAAGATAAGCAATCAAAACAAACAACAAGCACTCGAAAAACAGCGTTACGTGCAACTACAAGTCTTACCTGAGGGATTGCTTTCTTGGCGCTGAAAGGGGTAGTCAAGGACTTCCTCGGGAGGTCCTTGTCGGCCTTGAACTTCAGCAGAGTCCGAAGCGCCTTATCAAGGTCACCCGAAGACATCTCAACAGGCAAGACTCTTATCGGGTCGCTAGGGCCGGCGTACAGGAACATCGGATGCGCCCTCGCTTGGAGCGGCTGCACCCGATGCTTGAGGAAGGTGCAGATGATGTCGACACCATTGACCTCCTTGCCTGCCACCAGCCGCAGAGCTTCTACCCACTTGTAGAGCTTCTCCAGCTCTATAGACTCACACTCCAAGATGTCGTTCCTCCACGACCTCTTCCGGATGATCTCCTGTGTGGAGTCGAAAGGGGCGAGCCCATAGTGCTGACCGTCCAGCTTGACGTCGCGGATGTAGAACCACTTCCTGCGCCACTGCTGGATGGACTCGCGAAGGGAGAAAGAGAAGAACTGGACAATGGAGCGGATAGAGATTTCGTAACCACCTAGTGGATAAACACCACCGGTGCCAGATTGCCTCTTCACGGAGTAGAGTCTCCGGAAGAGGCCAAAGTGAGGCTCGATGCCGAGCCAGCACTCGCAAAGAGTGATGAAGCAAGCAATATGAAGGAGAGAGTTGGGAGACAGATGGTGCAGATGAATCCCATAAAAGAAAAGAAGCCCACGAAGGAATTCGTGGGCGGGCAAAGACAGACCCCGGATGATAAAAGCATAAAACATCACTCGAAACCCTTTGGGTGGGCGAGGAATTACCTCTTGATCGGGGATGATGGCATCTCCCTTCTCCTTGGAGATCAGGCCGTCCTCATGCAATTTGTGCAAGTCCAGCTCGCACATCTCCGTGCGCCACCACCCACCATCGGTGGTGCGGCTCGGAACAGCGGCTTTCTTCCCGGTGCCGGCGGCGCTCGAACCCGCTGCAGCGGATGACGCCTTCTTGGACTTGCCCATGACGGAGCGGCGAGTGCGGCAAAGTGAATGAATGAAAGAAGAGGAAAAAACACGGACGCCCAGTGTGCGATGAGAGCAAGGAACTTAAGGAATGGTGGCAAGGGCGATAAGGTAGAAGCAAATGGCGAAGGGTAAATTTCACTGTTTTATCCATGGTATAAAAGGAGCAAAGACGATGCAGCAGATCCGTCGATTGAGAAGTCCTAACACGTGCTTCAGATTTCACCGTCCACGTGTCAACACCAAACTGAACCGCCGCCATCACGCCATCCACTACACGCGGAAATCGAGGAGACGCCGTAACTTTCGCCACGCTTACGCATGACTAGTCAACGTCAAGTCGGGCGGTGGGACCCACGATCGTCCTGTCGCATCGTCTCTGCTGCCGCAGACGGTTGAGCTCACCGGTCCTCAGCAATGACGTCAGCAAAGCGAAGCCAGCAACGGCTCAAAGATTTTGACTGAGCATAAAAGTACTTACTCGAGTCTACGACTCAACCAACTATTCGGGGGCTACTCCTATCAGGAGCACTGGTCGTACACCTGAGAAATTACAAGGGTAACAGGACCTCAAAAATATCTTCGAGCCCTACGTCGAGTCTGCGACTCCACTACGTCCTCGGGGGCTACTCCCATAGGGAGCGCTGGTCGTACACTAAAAAAAGCAAACACGACTGACTAAAGTCCCTGCTCGAGTCTACGACTCGAGCAGACACTCGGGTGCTACTCCCATAGGGAGCATTGGTCGTGCACCCTATGAACTATTCGAATGAGATCCTTCGGATCAAGTACGACAAAAAACTTTTTGCAACCTCGCCCAAATTAATGCTAAGTGATAAACAGACTTTTAGGCCACCCGAAACACCTTCGTGGTGATAAAACTTCGGATGCTGTGTCTATGAAACAAGGATAAGCCCTACAGATATCATCTGATGGCCTGGTAACGCACCAGACTGCGCTCTGCCAGTAAACTTCCGTGTCAATAGGCACGATGAAAATCCTGACAAACGCATTGGGTATATCACTTAAAAGTCACTGGGATTCGACTCCTATAAGACCTCACGGCCTGAGTCGAATTACGCTAGCATTCGTTCCGGATTCGAGTCCGTGAACTTGAGTCTGATGAAGATCGTGTTATTTTTTCCTGTGACAGTTAACTGGCCCTGATCCGTCGGGTAAGCCAGGCACACGCGTTAACAATCCCTATTAACTAATTTATTTATTCCTAAATACATGACCAAATGCGGAGCAACCGGAAGATTATAGACTCTCGACTGAACACTCGAGGGCTACTGACAAGGATATACCCTACGGATGCATAACATTGGTATACCCGATCTAGCCCAACGAAGGCCCATGCGGAAACTTGCAGCCCAGTGAGATTTCGGGTGGCCCAATCCCTCCGCGAGTTTGAATTCTTGAAGGACAAGTCTAGATGTAGATATAATTTCAAAGGGTCCAACCCTAATCTGTAACCGACTCGACCTATCCCCGGGACCTGGCCTACCTATATAAAGGCCAGGAGGGCACGGCGAGAAGGACCTGAAGGCCTCATACACACACCTCACGCCATATTGCATCTGCGCACCCCATGGAACCTTTGGTTCCGCCGTAATCAAGAACAAACAAGCAGGAGTAGGGTTTTCCCTCCGGGGCCCTGAACCTGGGGAAGCCTCGTGTCCCCTTGCTGCGTGTCTGTTAACCATCTCGTGATCTCCACCATCCCCATCTTCTCCAAAACCCAAGTCCATAACAATGGGTATTGACGAGTCGAACCCTCGTCACCACCACCTTCGGCAACACCTCCTCCACTGCCTCCTACTCCTCCTCCTCCTACTACTACTACTTCGGTGACACTCATCCTCCGGCGACCCTCCTCCTCCTCCTCCACCCACGTCCCACTCCCACTCCGGCCACCACCCTCCTCCTACACCGGCGGCCTCCTACTCTGGTGACCCTCCTCCTCCTCTTCCTCCTCCTCCACCCACCACCCACCTCCCACTCTCACTCCGGCCACCACCCTCCTCCACCCACCACCCACCACCCACCTCCCACTCCGGCCAGATCTAGGCTTTTTTTGAAATTCGAAAAAACAATCAGTGGCGCATTTCGCAATATGCGCCACAAAAGTTTGCGATTTGAAATTTTGGGCGGGATCTAACTCGCCTTTTTTTAATTCAAAATAACAGTTCTATGGCGCATATAGAAAATATGCGCCACTGAACTTTGAGGACTTCTGTGGCGTATTTCGAAATGCGCCACATAACTACACTTTAGTGGCATGATAATAGTGGCGCAACCCATATGCGCCACTAAAGTTGAAAAATGGTGCGCCACTGATAAGCCTTTTCCTAATAGTGTGATGTTGTTGTGATTCTGAATGGGTCGCTAAGCAAAGACCGTACTACCCTTTCTGTCACTTGGGTTCCTATGAGATCGCCGCTAGCCAAGTATCTCACCTCAAGCCTTTATCGATCTATGGGATCTTGGTACCTATAAGTCCACAAATCGAGACAAGAGACAAAGAAACAAAAGATACAAATCTCAATTGCAAACAAAATACAATACTCTCATGATTAGATGCACATAGTTGCTGCGACGTTTCTCCTCAATCCGCAACCCGTGTGGACTACTCACTCATAACAAATAGATCAAGGGTAGAAAACATTGTGCAAAATACTTAGATTGAAATCGAATATTCTTACAATGGTCGCCAAATCATAAGTATATCTAAGGTACAAATAAATGGCTATGGCTAATGGAGAGGATGGACGATGTAATGGATGAACAATGGTGTGGATCTCCTTTGATGGTGTTGTGATAAAATCTGAGAATGGCGGCTCTCTGACTGGTGGTTGGAGCCTCAAAATATATAGGCGTCTTCATAAAAGTTGTAGGGTTTGACGAGATAGAGCCACCGCCACCTGGTACGGGCGGACCATACGGGCGGGCCAAGCCCGTACCAGTGGTCGTTAAGCTCACTGACGTCTGGAATTGACTTTCCAATTACTTGGCCGTGTGGACTTCCTCAAAAAAAATTATTATGACTCTTGATTTCGAATTAAAATCCGTGATTTCCTGCACAACATAATTCAAAGCAAGTTTTAGCATATCTTTACAATTATTAGTCATTAGTGGCAAGGATTGAGAGTTTCTTGTCAACTGCTTGACTAAAAACAATATTTAAACATGATGGAAGTTGGCAAATATTGGAGCCATCAATTTCTCCAAAGCTTAAACCTTGATCGTCCTCGATGAGTTGCGTTTAACTTGAAACAACAAGACGAAATCTGTTCAATTCGTGGAGAGGGTCGTCGTCCTTCTCGATGGGTTGCGACGGGGACCGCGATCGATCGGGGCAGGCGATACACCAAGCAATTGTATCTAGAAATGATTTAATATTAGATTTATTCGTATCTAGACAAATTTGAGTCAACTAATCTAGGTAGAAGGGAGTATTACTTTTCAGTGTGAGATTAACAGCAACTTTTTTTAATAATACATTTTTTATTCAATTTCACAAATAATACACGAAATGGAAATTTTGCAAATCTAGCGGGTCGTAGGGCCTGTTGTCTTCTCAAATAAAGACCAGCTCCGATCGTCTTTTGAAAGGAAGACGGCTTGTTAGATTCGCAAATTTCTCATTCCGTGTGTTATTCGTGAAATTGAATAAAAATGTATTATTTAAAAAATTTACCGATTATTTCACCGCATACTTTGTGAATAACAAAGACGAGGAGCACCAAGCCGGGGACCAGCACCACATTACACGTAGTACGGATTAAAAATCGCGGTGTTCAATTTCCTTGTGAGACGGTGCGTGGCGTGCATCGGCGGTGCACGCACCGTCAAGCGAATCCGCACACGCATCACATGCTCTTCTTTTCGATCCTTCCTGCGCTCCATCTGGTCAAGCACAAGCACAAGGTACATCTCGCCGAGCTGGATCGGACCTTGCATGATCCTCTACGTACTAGCACTACAACAGTCTCTGCATGGTCCACCAGACCCCGCACCCTCGCAGCTGGTGACGCAACACGCACGCAGTAAACCTTTTTTTTCTCTCGGGGAAACCAAAGACTGCATGAAACCGTCCGGCCGCTGGTCACTCGACAACGCGCTTCCTCTGCGTGCAAGGCAGGAAGAACCCGAGACCAGTGGCGGACGCAGGAAAAAAATTAAGGGTGGCCACGTTTAAAAAAAAATACGCTAGCCTTTGTATGATAAAGGTTTGCCAAATGAATAATATAGCGTGGATTCACATACTAGAGGGGAAGCTATGCACAAGACCTATGCTATTTATCAACTTTTTCTTCACAAAACTCGTTGTATAAAATACCGTTTCAACACTAGCCGTCGCCATGGGTAAGAGCAATATGTCATCCGGACGGCGAATCTACGAAGGTCGCGCGCCGACACCGTCGACAGGCCGCCGCCTGCGCACGCCGAAAACCGTGCCGGTCAACTGGGTCGTCCCCGTCGACTCAGACGTCTTCGTCCTCACGATGGCGATAGAGCGATCCTTCAACGACGTGCTGCCGACGCCAGAGCCGGAGCCGGATGTATGCGCTTGGTTCAGAGCCGACTGGGAGCACGAGGAGGCCAATCGCATTCGGCGGCATCAGGAGCAGTCCGAGCGTGAGGCCAGCCGCTTTGCTCGGCGGGAGCGGGCCTACCAGGGTGCGCTGCTCCCTCCTCGCAGTTGTGGCGCTACGGCGATGCCGGCCAGGGCAGCTCGCGTCCCCCGCAGCCGCCGAGCGACGACGATGGTGATGACGACGGCACGAGGAACACCGACTACACGGTCTTCTACCATAACTTCGGCATATGGGCGGCGTATGGCGGCATCGGCTAGCCCTAATAGAATTTCTAAGTTTTTTTTTGTTTTTTTACGCTAATGTAGTCAAAATTCGAGTGTTTGTCTTAATTTGACGTAATATGTACGAACTCACCGAAATATTAATAAAATCGCATATATTCGTCCAAATTTCGCCGAATTTAAATAAAATTTAGCTAAAACCGGGAACTCAGCCTAGGAACGCGAATGAGAATTGAACGTTCTCAGGTCAAAAGTTACATCTGTCCGACGGTAAATAACACCGGATTTCAGCCTGAGAATGTCCAACGAGCGGAGGTGCTCTACATATCCTGTTTTTTAAAACTTTGGTCGCTCTTTATTAATCAATCGCCACGCCCAGCTGCTCTCTATCCATATTTGGTCGACAGAAAAGGGCCTAACCGTCTAACTAGGCCAAAAACATTAGGGCTATCTAAAATTTTCTCTAAAAATCTGGGTGGGCCACGGCCCGCCCGGCCCTACCCCTACGTACGCCCATGCCCGAGACGGAATCTGTTCAATTCGTTTAGAGGGTCGTCGTCTTTCTGGATCGGACGACGTACGCCCGATCGGTTGCGACTGAAAACGACGACGGCGACCGCGATCGGTCGGGGTAGGCGATACCAAGCCGAAGCAGCGGCGGATGACCCTAAATCAAAGACCGTTCCACCGTACGTGACACCGATCGACCGGCTGATAATCCACGCATGCACCGGCGCCGCGGACACTGTAGCTAGCGAGCTCGATCGGCGCTACTAGATCCCAGGGCATGGCGCTCGTTCCTCCACCTGGTGGTGATCGATCGACATAATAGAGGAACGTACGTACAACTGGGCGTATCGATGGATGATGATCCATCAGGGATGATTCAATCGAACCCACGCGCCCCCATCATGGCATCCGCGAATGATTGATCGGTCCGTTCGGGTTGATTGCTTAATTGGGCTCCGGAACAATCAAATCCTAATTAATTAAACGAAAGAAATTAAAGATCAACGAAATTCAGTGCCAAATTACGCCGGTTCAATAATCAGGCTTTCAGAGAAGGAAAAGAAGAAGCGGATAGATCGATGGACGGATCGGGGGTAACAATGATTACGAGCCGCAATGATTGAGTCCGAATTTAGGCGTTAGGTCGCGGGTCGCCGTCGGACCCGATTCCGGGGCCCTCTCCCTCCCTGGCAGCGCGCGGGTGTACGATATTACCCGTTTGCCCGATGCGGGGTAAGACAATCCGGTGGGATCCTGCGGTGCCACAGCTAACTCCCATTTGGGACGATGGCATTTCAGATCGGTCGAAAGTGCTTTCTGCCTGCTGCGAGATATTAACATACGCTTGTGTGGTGTGCTCTCGAAGATCTGATGATCTGGTCCAGGGCATTTGATGCCATTAGGCTGGCTTCCATAGCAGTATTATCTACTGGGAGCACGGGCGTTAACCCTGTTGTTTTTCGTGTGTGGTTCCTTGCAGGAACAATACTGCCGTGGCCCCCAGACAGAGTGTGGCTGTGGGTTCTCCTGGTTGCCTTGGCCAACCATGCCGGATTGCCGGCGGTCATCTTATCCATGGAAGATTAATTGGATAGGATCATAGGAGGGGAGACTGGAGAGTACGTCGTCGTCCCGGTTCTTGGGGGAGAAAACGGGAGCCAGAAACGGCGGATTGGTACTGAAGGCATTGGTGGTGCTGCTGAATTTCCGGAGTTTGTGTTACCTGCGGCGCTGTCTGAAACGACTCACGTTTGCAGCCGGCCGGAAGGCGGCAAGGCAAGGCAGTACAGTTCAGACTTCAGAGATTATCCGGTTCGGTTATACACTCATGATGGCGTCTCGTGGCCGATAGCTACCATGTCCCTCCTCCTCTGCCGCATCTGGAGATCTTTTCCTCCCATGTTATTGGTGCAAGCCATGATTACCGCGATTTATTGCGATTTGTGATTGAACTTTCGATGTAAACGGGTCGTTGTACCAGCTCGCATCCGTACCAGCCTAGCAAATCCTCTTCTGGTCGATCGATCGATCATGCCAAGATGTGAACAGTCTTCTGGATAAAGAGTAGAAATCGGTTGGTTGCTAGCTTGGAAGGGTCTAGAGAAAGTTGAAACTGTCCTTTACAACTCCAGTTCTGTACTACTTCCGTTGTTGCTGTTGTCAATCATTCCCCTCGCCATTGATTGATTTTAAGCAGAACCAAGGACGACTATCACCAGCTAAGCTGAATTAGTGTGCCCTCCGGCAGAGAGACCAGACCAAACATTTCTGTTTTCCGCTGACAGTTAGAAGTAAGTAGCCGGCGGCCCTAACCCTGCGATCGGCCCGATCGAATTAAATGAGACACGTACTGGGCCAAACGAGCTGTAGGAAAGAGCAAGGGGGTGGGGGGAGTCGGTGGTCGGATACCGTTAGGCTTGTCTGCCGGCCGGCCGGAGCGGAGAGGCCCAGCATGCATGCATGACGGTGGGCGCGCCGGCGACAGTGTGCACGCCACCTAGCGCTAGCAGTAGAAGACGCTGTGGTCCACGTAGTACGCACTGTCGTACTGGTCCGTCCAGCAGCGGTAGTTACTCCGGTTCGCAGTACGAGCGTGCTCATTGCCTTTGGAGTTTGGAGCAAAGGCTGCTGGATTCTTGGTAGGGTGTCTCCTTCCAATGGCTCCCCCAGCGGCACTGTGATATGGGACGCTTGTCTCTGATGATTCACCGCCATTGCTAGCTAAGCTGCTTAGGTCCATGGACCATGGTCAATAGTAGTGGCTACCTTGGGACCTTGATGATCAGCTGCGCAACTTCTACATTGTTAGGACATGTATAACGCAGACCCTAACAGGGGACGATTTCCAGCCAACCTCGGGTTTCTGGCTTGCATTGACGCTTAATTAACCGCTAATGATTTTTTCCATGCAGAAGGCAGATTTATCGCTGCGCGACTCTAGGCTGGACGCTAAATTACCGACCGAGATAAGCGCCATGCGTTGTAGGCATTGGTGGAGCTATGTGTAAGTTAGAGCCCCCCCCCCCCCCCCCCCCCCCACACACACACACACACACATCGATTCTGCGCTAGCTCCGCCACTGTTGTAGACCAAGACGTTACCAAATATTTTTGTGTTTTCCATTTATTTTTGAACCGTTTAAGCGTCTAGATAAACGTCTAGCACTGCACGTGTCCTTAGATGAAAAAGGGGTTGCGTGGAATTTTTGTGTGTGCCAACTGCCAAATACGAGTGTTTTGGGTGCTCCGGAACCAGGTTTTTTTTTCTTGTGCGATTCCAAAACCCAGAATCCTGCTAGTAGTATTGCTGCTGGGCCATGCATGTGGCCAGATCTGGCTTGGATTACAGTTGGGGGCAAAGCCTAGCTAGCTTATCGTGTACTCTTTTGCTCATCACGAGAGCTACCGGTATGGTCCCGGCAGGCCCGAGCGGAGGCCTTATGCGGGAGTGTATCAGGCCTCGTGAGTCCCCAACCAACCAGTCTGGTTTTCTTTTTGGCGCCTCGCGCGCAATGGGCCAAATGTCCAAAAAGGTAACGCCCCACATACATCGGCTCTGGCTCCGCATATGCCTGTTTGGTCAGTCCTCGAGGCAGTTGCGTCGGAGCTGTTTTTTTTTTTAAGAAAAGCAGGAGCTTTGTTACAAAACAATTTGGGCAATATCGCCCATTACAGCCACACTGGCGCACGATGGCACCTCGTACTTCCAGGTTCTACTAGAGTTTACATCACATGTGATACCATATTGTGCAAGTGCATGAGCTGCTTTATTAGCGTGTCTCTTACTAAACTTGATTGAACAGGAGGAAAACCAGGTTTGACTTTGAATTCTTAGCTCCTCAATGATCGGCGCCTCACTGGAGAAATCAGGTGTCCTAGACGAGAGCGCCATGGCGAGAAGTTGAGCATCAGTCTCAAATTCAATATGAATTATGCCCAACTGAGCTGCAAGACCAAAGGCTTCTTCCATGGCTCGTAATTCAGGGGTGAAGGGACTGTGAATTGCTCTCGAGCATCATGCCCGTGCTGCAATAACGGTTCCTATCTCATCTCGCGCCACCACTCCCCATTCTCCAAACTCCTTTCCATCCGTGAAAGCTTCATCAACATTCAGCTTAATTACTCCCTCTCGTGGAGGCATCGAAACTGTTTTTTGGTAGCTTGTACCTGATTTTTCTGATTTTTTGGCTTAGCCCGACAGCAATGGCTCATTGTTTGGTAGCCTTTTTCATTTTTGGCTTATCCCGACAGCAATGGTTGTGACATTGTTCGGTAGCATGCACCTGAGTTTTCTGATTTTTGGCTTAGCCCGGCAGCAATGGCTGTGACACTGGCCAGTGTGAACAAGCCCTAGACCAGCTTCTATAGCCTGTTTGGTAGGTTGGGTCATATTCTTTAGGCTAGATATGAGCCTGTTTTTTTTTCAGCTGATGCAAAAAAAGATGTTTGGTGTATAGCCTGGTTCCTTCTTTTTGCACGCACATGCTCATACACTCACCACATTCAAATGTGGTGATTTTATCACATCAACACATCACACATTCATGAACAGATTACATAAGAATATGGCATAAAAACTAGACTAGTCAGATTAGTTTATAGGCAGGTGCATCCCATGGTACCTGATAGGTTGTTCCTGTCAGGGGTACACACCCCTGACCCAAAAGACAGTGGTTCGACATTGCATCCACCAGACAAACTAGACTATATGTACAATCAACAACAGACAGGATGATCAGATGAGCTTATCGCAGGTGATCAAATTCTCCGTGCTATTGAAAGCCTGGAGAGAGTCATCTTGAAGCCCTTCTGCTTGTTGATGTACTTGAAGGCGAGGACATCACCAACCTAGAGCTTGATATTCGACGCAAACTCACTCTATCCCTTAATAAAGTACATATGATGCTCGAACATCTGCAACTACACACCGTACTCACAGAAGGAGGAGGTCTTCAGGGGAGAGTGTAGACCTGCTGCCTTATATGCAACTACTTCAGCACTACCACCTTCATGCTTTCCGGGAGCTGAAGTGCAGTCAGGTCCGTGGCCTTTGTTGGAGATATGCCCTAGAGGCAATAATAAAAGTGGTTATTATTATATTTTTGTGTTTATGATAAATGTTTACATTCATGCTATAATAGTATTAACCAGAAACATTAATACTTGTGTGATTTGTAAACTAAATTAGAGTCCCTAGTAAAGCCTCTTTATAATACTAGCTTGTTGGTTAATAGATGATCGTGGTTTCTCGATCATGAACATTGAGATGTTATTAACAACAAGATCATATCATTAGGACAATGGTGTGATGGACATACTCCTATAGATAAGCGTAGCATAAAGATCAAGTCATTTTAATAGTTCGTTTGTTATAAGCTTTCTGATACATAGTAACCTAATTCCTTCGACCATGATATCATGCTAATCACCATCACCGGAAGGATGCTTTGATGACATCAAACACCACACCGTAACTGGGTGGCTATAAAGGTGGCATTGATTGTTCGGAAAGTATGGGTTGAGTCACATGGATCAAGAGTGGGATTTGTCCATCCATATGACGGATAGATATACTCTAGGCCCTCTCGGTGGAATATCGTCCAATTGGCTTGCAAGCATGTGACTGGCTCACAAGGGATCACATATCACGGGAACGAGAAAAGTGTACTTATCAGTAACGAGGTTGAACTAGGTATGCAAAGATACCAACGATCAAAACCTCGGATAAGTAAACTATCGTCAGACAAAGGGAAATTGGTATCGTATGTAAGTGGTTCATTCGATCGCAAAGTAATCGTAGAAATATGTGGGAGCCATATGAATTTCCAGATTCCTCTATTGGTTATTGATCGGAGAAGTGTCTCGGTCATGTCCGCATAATTCACGAACCGTAGGGAGACACACTTAAGGATTCGATGTTGTTTAGTAGATATGGAATGTTAGTAGGGATACCGAATGTTGTTCGGAGTCTTGGATGGGATCCGGGATATCACGAGGAGATCCGGAATGGTCCGGAGAATAAGATTCATATAAGGAAAGTCCTATTTCGGAGTTCGGGAAAGTTTCCGATGTTTTCATTGGAGAGGTTCTAGAAGGGTCTAGAAGGTTCACCGGACCGGAAGGGGAATGGTCCATGAATGTGTCATGGATATAAGGAATGATTAGATCATATCCTAGGTGGCTTTGTGTTTGACATTTGCAAGAGAGAAATAAAGCTCTAAATTGAAAGTCAAACGGGAAGTTTGAAAAGTCAAACTGGAACAATGGTTTCCTAGTGGGAGAAGAAACAAGTCCTTCTCTCAATCCAACTTGGGTTTTGGTTTGGATTCAAACCCACCCCTCCCAAGGCTGCCCCCTCTCATAAATAGAGGGGGAGGGCTGCCCCAACACAACACAAGCCCTAGCCCTCCCCGAGCCAAGCCGCCGCCGCCGCCTCGTCGCCGGAGCCCTAGCCGCCGCCGACACCTCCTCCTCCTCCCGGATCTCTAAACCCTAGATTTCCAGGAAACCCTAATCCACCATAACTCGCATTCGGCTTAGGCGAAGCCCTGCAGGATCTTTCCTCTACTTCCGACACCACGCCGTCGTGCTGCCGGAACCGCGAGGAGAGAACTACAACCTCCGCTGCCTGCTAGAACAAGGGAGAGGAAGGTCTTCATCGAGTACCGAACGTATGACCGACTGCGGAAGCACTACCGGAACACAGCGCCGGAAGGATCGTCTACGCGATCTTGAGATCGGCAAGTGTACGACTACATCACCCACGAGAATCTGCTCTCGTTAACCGCTTTGGAATCTTCGAGGGTGAGTGCTTCTATCGACTCGTTGCTACAATCTAGTAGATAGATCTTGGCTTATTTGTGTGCATGCGGTAGAATTTTTTTGTTTTCCATGCTAGGAACCCCTACAGTGGTATCAGAGCCGTGTCTATATGTAGATATGTTGCACGAGTAGAACACAATGGTCATTGTGGGCGGTGGTGCTTTTATTATCAATTGATTTTTGTGTACTTTGCATCTTGTGGTATGATGGGATGAAGCGGCCCGGGCTAACCTTACATGACATCTTTCATGAGACTTGCTCCACGCTCAACATGCAACTTGTATTGCATAAGTGGCTTTGCGGGTGTCTGTCTCTCCCATCATAGTATAGATTCAATTTACAACGGGCACTTGATAGTTCAAGCATCAACGTTGTGGTTCTTGTTCGTAAGTTAGAACGACACTTATTGAAAGCCCCAAACCACGTAAAATATGCAAAGAAAATTTGAGGCGACTAACTTTGTTTTGCAGGGGTGTGCTGTGATGTGATATGGCCATGATTGTGGTTATATATGATGTATGCAATGTTCCTTATTGTAAGTTGGCAACCGGCTGGAGCCATATGGTTGTATTTTAAATTCCGTTAAGACCTGCATGTCTATTCAAAGTAGTTGTAATAGTTGAAGTTGGTGGACGACGACCATGAAACGGCACCGAAAGGATCGTATGGGCACCTAGAGGGGGGGGTGAATAGGTGCTACTTCAAATTTTACTCTTTTTCAAATTAGGGTTTGACAAGAAAGGTAAATTCTCTAGAATATGCAACTATGGTGAATTTACCTATATGTCAACCAAGCACAAGCAAACACAACACTAAGAAAGAACAAGTAAGTAAAGTGTGGTAAAGGATAGAAGTAACCAAAGGAGTGGACGTGGAGACACAAGGATTTGTTTCCCGTAGTTCCTTCCTTTTGAGGGGAAGTACGTCTACGTTTGGAGAGGGGGTGGTTGCCAACCACCAACACCACGAGAGGCCTCCCTTTTTCTCCGATGAACCTCACCCCAACGGGCTCGATTCACCTTCCACTATATCGGCAACCTTCGAGGTGGAAGCCGGCACCTTTACAAAAAGTTCGGGGCACACATCCACAACTGAATTGGAGGCTCCCAAATACAAGCAAGCTGTCAAGGCAAATCAAAGACAAGCTAGTAAGAACCAAATCAAAGTTAGGGTTTCCAATGAAACACTAGAGCTTGGGGGCCCTCAAGTGAATGAGGGGGAAATGAAGATCTCTCTTGGTGAAGATGTAAATCAAGGCCTCCTCCTTCGATTCTCCAAAGATCAATGACTTTGGATGGTTGGATGAAGAGATCTTGTAGATTTGGTGGCTCTAATGGGGTTGGTGTTCTTGAGCAGCTCGAGCAACTGGAGGAAGAAGATAAGGGTCCCTTTTTATAGGCAGACCCCTCCACGAACTGTTTTCTGACCGTTGTAGGAAAGTCAGACCGGAGACTCCGGTCTGTAGACCGGAGACTCCGGTCTACACCGGAGACTCCGGCCAATCTACGGACCAGCCTTCGGACTGCCCATCTGACTGACCCAGACCAGTCCTGCCCCAGCAACACCGGAGACTCCGGTCTTCCAACACCAGAGACTCCAGACTGAACAAAGTCCGGAGACTCCGGAGTAACCTCCGGTGCAGGCTCCGGACCCCCAGACAGAATGTCCCAGCCAGATCCTAGGAGGAACCACCGGAGCCAGAACCGGAAACTCCGGTCTGCCAAGACCGGAGTCTCCGGTCTGGAGTTTCCAGAACAGTGGCATAAGAATGTGGTCTTTTCCCAAGAGTGAGGGTGTTGTTCATCTATCATAAGTGGACAGTGACAAACTGTAAAATGATCTACTTGTTGTTAACGAACACCAAAAGTGATTATGACAATAAATGCCCTTTCAGGCGCCATTGACCTTGACGCCATACCGGTGATGATGGAGATCATGTTCGTGCTTGAATATGGAGATCGTAAGCACAAGAAGAAAGGCCATATCATATCACATATTATGAATTGCATGTGATGTTAATCCTTTATGCATCTTGTATTGCTTAGTTTGCGACGGTAGCATTATAAGATGATCCCTCATGCACAAAATTTCAAGTTTTAAAGTGTTCATCCTTAGTAAGCACCGTTGCTAAAGCTCGTTGTTTTGAAGCACCACGTGATGATCGGTTGTGTTAGATTCTGCGAGTGTATACAACGTGAGCAAGCCAGATTTGCTCATGCGGAAGCTAAGGTTTGATCTTGACGAGCCTAGCATGTACAAACATGGTCTCGGAACACGGATCACCGAAAGGTAAAGCATGAGTCATATAGTAGATATGATGAACATGTTGATTGTTCGCCATTGAAGCTACATCAACTCTCGTGATGATCGGTTTTGATGTGGTGGATTTGGTTCGTGTGATCACTAAAACAATTTGAGGGATATTGTTTTGAGTGGGAGTTCACCTAGATTAATTTAACTATTAATTAGAACTCAATTTGTCATAAACTTAGTCTAAACTATTGCAAATATGTTGTAGATCAATGGCGGCCCCTACCATCAATTTTAGTGCGTTCCTAGAGAAGGAAATTTTGAAAAACAATGGAAGCAACTTCGCGGATTGGTTCCGCAATTTGAGGATTGTCCTCAATGTTGGTAATTTGACCTATGTGCTGGATGCACCACTGGGTGACCCGCCTGCAACTACTGCTACCGATGAAGTAAAGAATGTTTACCTTGCTCGGAAGAATCAGTACTCCACAGTTCAGTGTGCTATCTTGTATGGTTTGGAATCGGAGCTTCAGAAAAGGTTTGAGAACCATGACCCACATGATATTGTCCGTGAACTCAAAATGATATTTGAGGCTCACGCGACAGTTGAGAGTTATGAGGCTTCTGAAAAGTTCTTCAACTGCAAGATGGAAGAGGGCAGCTCCGTCAGTGAGCACGTGCTTAAGATGTCTGTGCACGCAAGCAAACTCCAAAGCTTGGATATAGTGATTCCTAATTATTTGGGGATTCACCGTGTCCTCCAATCACTACCACCAAGTTACAAGAACTTTGTGATGAACTACAATATGCAAAACATGGACAAGTCGTTGCCAGAACTCTTCCCCATGTTGAAATCTGCAGAAGTGGAGATCAAGAAAGAGCACCAAGTGTTGTTGGTGTTGGAGATATGCCCAAGAGGCAATAATAAAGTGGTTATTATCATATCTTCATACTTATGATAAATGTTTACATACCATGCTATAATTGTATTAACATGAAACATTGATACTTGTGTGATTTGTAAACATAAAAAGAGTCCCTAGTAAAGCCTCTTGTTAAACTAGCTTGTTGGTTAATATATGATCATGGTTTCCTGATCATGAACATAGAGATGTTATTAACAACAGGGTCATATCATTAGGAGAATGATGTGATGGACATACTCCTATAGTTAAGCATAGCATAAAGATCAAGTCATTTAATATAGTTCATTTGCTATAAGCTTTCTGATACATAGTAACCTAATTACTTCGACCATGAGATCATGTTAATCACCATCACCAGAAGGATGCTTTGATGACATCAAACACCACACCGTAATTGGGTGGCTATAAAGGTGGCATTGAGTGTTCGGAAAGTATGGGTTGAGGCACATGGATCAAGAGTGGGATTTGTCCATCCATATGACGGATAGATATACTCTGGGCCCTCTCGGTGGAATGTCATCCAATTAGCTTGCAAGCATTTGACTGGCTCACAAGGGATCACATACCACGGGAACGAGAAAATAGTACTTATCGGTAACGAGGTTGAACTAGGCATGCAAAGATACCGACGATCAAAACCTCGGATAAGTAAACTATTGTGAGACAAAGGGAAATTGGTATCGTATGCAAGTGGTTCATTCGATCGCAAAGTAATCGTAGAAATATGTGGGAGCCATATGAATTTCCAGATTTCTCTATTGGTTATTGATCGTAGAAGTGTCTCGATCATGTCCGCATAATTCACGAACCGTAGGGAGACACACTTAAGGATTCGATGTTGTTGAGTAGTTATGAATGATGAGTAAGAGACCGAATGTTGTTCGGAGTCTTGGATGGGATCCGGGATATCAAGATGAGATCCGGAATGGTCCGGAGAATAAGATTCATATAAGGAAAGTCCTGTTTCGGAGTTGGGGAATGATTCCGGTGTTTTCATCGGGAATGTTCTAGAAGGGTCCGGAAGGTCCGGCACTCCGGAGGGGAAGGGTACATGATGGTGTCATAACAAGTTGGAATGGTTGCATCATGTACTAGGTGTCATCGCTGAGCAAAATAATGGGATAAATCAAATCCTAGTTTGAAAAGTCAAACGCCAATTTGAAAAGTCAAACGGCAAGTTTGCTTGGTGGAGGGAGAGTAGGAAACCTACTTGGGGAGGAGTTCCTCTCCCTCCACCCGCCGGCCTAGGAGGCCTAGTTGGGGGAGGACTCTCCTCCCCTGGCCGGCGCCCTCCCACCTATATAAGGAGGGGCAGGGGTGCCCCTCTAGAGACACACCTCTCTCCTCTAAACCCTAGCCCTAGCCGCCGGCCTCCACCAAGTCGCCGCCGCACCCTAGGGTTTGCCTAGCCGCCGAGTTAGGGCCCTCCCCTTGCCCTAGCCGCCGGCCTAGCCCTCTCTACTTGGTGCCTCTAAATCCTAGATCACCAAGGCCTCTCTCATAGTCCACCATACTCGCTCCGGCTTAAGGCGAAGCCCTGCGAGATCTCCCCTCTACTTCCGGTACCACGCCGTCATGCTGCCGGAATCGCAAGGAGAGTGCTACAACCTCCACTGCCTGCTAGAACAAGAGAGAGGAAGGACTTCATCGAGTACTGAACGTGTGACCGACTGCGGAAGCGCTGCCGGAACGCAGCGCCGGAAGGATCGTCTACACGATCTTGAGATCGGCAAGAGTACGACTACATCACCCACGAGAATCCGCTCTCGTTAAACACTTTGGAATCTTCGAGGGTGAGTTATTCTATCGACTCGTTGCTACAATCTAGTAGATAGATCTTGGCTTGTTTGTTTGTATGCGGTAGAAATTTTTTGTTTTCCATGCTACAAACCCCTACAGTTGGTCAATAAGAATCAAGAAGCAAGGCAAGTATAAGAAAAAGGGAAAATTCAAGAAGGGCGGTAAGAAAGTTACCGCGCCGGCAAAGAAGACCAAGGCTGGGCCTAAGCCTGATACTGAGTGCTTTTACTACAAGGGAGAAGGTCACTGGAAGCGGAATTGCCCAAAGTACTTGGCGGATTTGAAGAACGGCAACATCAAGAAGAAAGGTATATTCGATATACATGTTATTGATGTGTATCTCACTAGTACTCGTAGTAGTGCCTGGGTACTTGATACTAGTTCGGTTGCTCATATTTGTAACTCGAAACAGGTACTGCAGAATAAACGGAAGCTAGCGAAGAACGAGGTGACGATGCGCGTTGGAAATGTATCAAAGGTTGATGTGATCGCGGTCGGCACGCTACCTCTTCATCTACCATCGGGATTAGTTTTATACTTAAATAATTGTTATTTGGTGCCTGCGTTGAGCATGAACATTATATCTAGATCATGTTTATTGCGAGACGGTTACTTGTTTAAGTCCGAGAATAATGGTTGTTCGATTTATATGAGTAATATGTTTTATGCACATGCACCTTTGATAGATGGTCTATTCTTATTGAATCTCGATTGTGGAAATACACACATTAATAACATTGAGGGCATGTTTGATTCAAAGGATTTGTATAGGAAATTTGTAGGATTAAATCCTATAGGAAATTTTCCTATGGTGGTTGTTTGATTTGTAGGATTGATTCCTATAGGAAACTTTCCTAGGAAATCCTTTGCACTAGATTGCATAGGAAATCTAACATCCACCCAAAGCTCTTTCTTAGAATCCTTTGATGGATCAAACAAACTTTGTTGCATGTGGGTTCCTATAGGATTGAAGTGGACATGACATTGCAATCCTATGGTTTTCCTATTCCTTTATTTTTCCTATCCTATGAATCAAACAAGCCCTGAAGCTAAACATTTGAAATTGAGCGATAACTCGACCTATGTGTGGCACTGTCGTCTTGGTCACATTGTTGTGAAGCGTATGAAGAAACTCCATTCCAATGGACTTCTTGAATCACTTGAAAGATGCGAAGCATGTCTGATGGATAAAATGACTAAGACTCCATTTTCTGGTATGATGGAGCGAGCTACAGACTTATTGGAAATCATACATACCGATGTGTGTGGCCCAATGAGTGTAGCATCGCGCGGTGGTTATCGTTATGTTCTTACCTTCACGGATGACTTGAGTAGATATGGGTATATCTATTTCATGAAACATAAGTCCGAAACTTTCGAAAAGTTTAAGGAATTTCAAAGTGAGGTAGAGAATCAACGTAACAAGAAGATTAAATTTCTGCGTTCTGATCGTGGAGGTGAATATATAAGTTACGAGTTGGGCGAGCATTTGAAGAAATGCGGAATACTTTCACAATTCACACCGCCGGGAACACCACAGCGTAATGGTGTGTCCGAACATCGTAATCGAACTCTCTTAGATATGGTCCGTTCTATGATGTCATTTATAGATTTACCGCTATCATTTTGGGGTTATGCATTAGAAACAACCGCATTCACTCTAAATAGGGCACCATCTAAATCCGTTGAAACGACACCGTATGAATTATAGTTTGGGAAGAAACCTAAATTGTCGTTCATTAAAGTTTGGGGTTGCGAAGCCTATGTAAAGAAGTTACAGCCGGACAAGCTTGAACCCAAAGCGGAAAAATGCATCTTCATAGGATACCCAAAGGAAACTATTGGGTATACCTTCTATCATGGAACCGAAGGCAAAATATTCGTTGCCAAGAATGGATCCTTTCTAGAGAAGGAATTTCTCTCGAAAGAAGTGACTGGAAGAAAAGTAGAACTCGACGAGGTTGTCGAACCTTCTCTCGAACTTGCGAGTAGCGCAGCACCGGAAGAAGTTCCTGTGGCGCCTGCTCCAATAAGAGAGGAAGCTAATGATGTTGATCATGAAACTTTGGTTGAAGTTACTACGGAACCTCGTAGGTCAACGAGAACTCGTACCACTCCTGATTGGTATGATCCCGTTATGAGTGTCATGTTGGTGGACAACACCGATGACCCTGCGACATATAAGGAAGCGATGATGAGCCCAGATTCCAATAAATGGCAAGAAGCCATGAAATCCGAGATCGGATCCATGTACGAAAACCAAGTATGGACTTTGGTGGACTTACCGGATGGCCGGAAGGCTGTCGAGAATAAATGGATTTTCAAGAAGAAAACGGACGCTGATGGTAATGTTACTGTCTATAAAGCTCGACTTGTTGCAAAAGGGTTTCGACAAATTCAAGGAGTTGACTACGATAAGACTTTCTCACCAGTAGCGAAGCTAAAGTCTATGAGGATTATGTTAGCAATCGCTGCATATTATGATTATGAGATATGGCAGATGGATGTCAAAACAGCTTTCCTCAATGGAGACATTGATGAAGAGTTGTATATGATGCACCCCAAAGGTTTTGTCGATCCTAAAGATGCTAACAAGGTATGCAAACTTCAACGGTCCATATATGGATTGAAGCAAGCATCCTGAAGTTGGAATCAACGTTTCGATAAGGTAATCAAAAGCTTTGGTTTTATACAAACTTATGGAGAAGCTTGTATTTACAAGAAAGTGAGTGGGAGCTCTGTAGCATTCTTAATACTATATGTAGATAACATATTGTTGATTGGGAATGATGTAGACCTTCTTAATAGTGTCAAGTATTATTTGAATAATAGTTTTTCAATGAAAGATCTTGGCGAAGCAGCTTACATATTAGGCATAAAGATTTATAGAGATAGATCGAGGTGCCTAATATCATTGTCACAGAGTACATATTTGGACAAAGTTCTAAAGAGGTTTGGAATGGAAGATAGCAAGAAAGGGTTCTTGCCCATGTTGCCCAATACGACCTTGAGTAAAACTCAAAGTCCTACAACGGCAGAAGATAGAGAAAGGATGAGTAAGACTCCCTATGCCTCAGCCATAGGATCTCTTATGTATGCCATGCTATGTACTAGACCCGACATTGCATATGCTGTTAGTTTGACTAGCAGATATCAAAGTGATGCAGGAGTGGATCATTGGACAGCGGTCAAAAACATCCTTAAGTACTTGAGAAGAACTAAGGATATGGTTCTTTCTTATGGAGGTGATGAACAACTCGTTGTTAATTGTCACACCGATGCTAGTTGGAACACCGATCCGGATGATTCTAAATCTCAATCTGGATACGTATTTACTTTGAATGGTGCAGCAGTTAGCTGGAGGAGTGCAAAGCAAAGCGTTGTGGCGAGATCTTCAACTGAATAGGAATACATAGCTGCTTCGGAGGCTTCACAAGAGGCGATATGGATGAAGGAGTTCATTACAGAGCTCGGTGTGGTTCCTAGTGCGCTGGACCCAATGTCTATCTATTGTGATAACATGGGCGCCATAGCCAATGCGCAAGAACCAAGGTCACACAAGAAGCTGAAGCACATCAAGCTACGTTTTCACGCTATTCGAGAGCATGTCCAAGATGGTGACATAAAGATTTGCAAAGTACACACAGATCTGAATGTGGCGGATCCGTTGACTAAACCTCTCCCAAGGGCAAAACATGACCAGCACCAAACCGCCATGGGTGTTCGGTATATTACCATGTAATCTAGATTAGTTGACTCTAGTGCAAGTGGGAGACCGTTGGAGATATGCCCTAGAGGCAATAATAAAAGTGGTTATTATTATATCTTTGTGTTTATGATAAATGTTTACATTCATGCTATAATAGTATTAACCGGAAACATTAATACTTGTGTGATTTGTAAACTAAATTAGAGTCCCTAGTAAAGCCTCTTTATAATACTAGCTTGTTGGTTAATATATGATCGTGGTTTCTCGATCATGAACATTGAGATGTTATCAACAACAAGATCATATCATTAGGAGAATGGTGTGATGGACATACTCCTATAGATAAGCGTAGCATAAAGATCAAGTCATTTTAATAGTTTGTTTGCTATAAGCTTTCTGATACATAGTAACCTAATTCCTTCGACCATGAGATCATGCTAATCACCATCACCGGAAGGATGCTTTGATGACATCAAACACCACACCGTAACTGGGTGGCTATAAAGGTGGCATTGAGTGTTCGAAAAGTATGGGTTGAGGCACATGGATCAAGAGTGGGATTTGTCCATCCATATGACGGATAGATATACTCTGGGCCCTCTCGGTGGAATGTCATCCAATTGTCTTGCAAGCATGTGACTGGCTCACAAGGGATCACATATCACGGGAACGAGAAAAGAGTACTTATCAGTAACGAGGTTGAACTAGGTATGCAGAGATACCGATGATCAAAACCTCGGATAAGTAAACTATCGTGAGATAAAGGGAAATTGATATCGTATGTAAGTGGTTCATTCGATCGCAAAGTAATCTTAGAAATATGTGGGAGCCATATGAATTTCCAGATTCCTCTATTGGTTATTGATCGGAGAAGTGTCTCGGTCATGTACGCATAATTCACGAACCGTAGGGAGACACACTTAAGGATTCGATGTTGTTTAGTAGATATGGAATGTTAGTAGGGATACCGAATGTTGTTCAGAGTCTCGGATGGGATCCGGGATATCACGTGGAGATCCAGAATGGTCCGGAGAATAAGATTCATATAAGGAAAGTCCTATTTCGGAGTTCGGGAAAGTTTCCGATGTTTTCATCGGAGAGGTTCTAGAAGGGTCTAGAAGGTTCACCGGACCGGAAGGGGAATGGTCCATGAATGTGTCATGGATATAAGGAATTATTAGATCATATCCTAGGTCGCTTTGTGTTGGCATTTGCAAGAGAGAAATAAAACTCTAAATTGAAAGTCAAACGGGAAGTTTGAAAAGTCAAACTGGAATAATGGTTTCCTAGTGGGAGAAGAAACAAGTCCTTCTCTCAATCCAACTTGGGTTTGGGTTTGGATTCAAACCCACCCCTCCCAAGGCTGCCCCTTCTCATAAATAGAGGGGGAGGGCTGCCCCAACACAACACAAGCCCTAGCCCTTCCCGAGCCAAGCCGCCGCCGACGTGCCCTAGCCGCCGCCGCCCTAGCCGCCGCCGACACCTCCTCCTCCTCCCGGATCTCTAAACCCTAGATTTCCGAGAAACCCTAATCCACCATAATTCGCATCCGGCTTAGGCGAAGCCCTGCGGGATCTTTTCTCTACTTCGGACACCACGCCGTCGTGCTGCCAGAACCGCGAGGAGAGAACTACAACCTCCGCTGCCTGCTGGAACAAGGGAGAGGAAGGTCTTCATCAAGTACCGAACGTGTGACCGACTGCGGAAGCGCTGCCGGAACGCAGCGCCGGAAGGATCGTCTACGCGATCTTGAGATCGGCAAGTGTACGACTACATCACCCACGACAATCTGCTCTCGTTAACCGCTTTGGAATCTTCGAGGGTGAGTGCTTCTATCGACTCGTTGCTACAATCTAGTAGATAGATCTTGGCTTGTTTGTGTGCATGCAGTAGAATTTTTTTGTTTTCCATGCTACGAACCCCTACAGCCTTGATCTGGACGTAGAAGCGATGAGGGAGGTTGTCATTTCTGCGTTGACCAATGCGAGGCTTGCGGCCTTGACGTTCCTTCTTCCTCCTCGACTACACTTCCGCCAACAAGTTGTTGAGGGTTGGTCTAGCCGTTGAGGTAGGGGGTCTCGAATGAAGTCCTCGTACCCAGGCATAGGAGGAACTATGTTCCCGCACAAGGTCTCCCAGTCTTGCTTGGGTACCTTGCCGATCAGAACTGATCATAAAACAATAGCAAATGCATTGTATAAATCAAGCAGATCAATGGAAGTTGTACAGAGATTGATACATTGCACTTGCTTCATCTACACATGCATAAAGGCAGTGGCATTCATCATATACACAATAAAAATGGGAGTGACATTCATCTACAAATGCATAATGGTGCTCCCAAGCATCTACACATGCAAAATGGTAGTAACATTCATCTACACATGCATAATGGAAGTGTCAAGCATGTAAAGATACATAATGGCAATGATATGCATGAACAGATGCAAAATTTGATCTACATAAGCTTTTCTTGCGCAATGGTCACATATCAAGCAACATACCAATATACACACCAAGTATTTGCACAATGGCAACATACGAAGCTACATAACAAGCATTGTGCTATGTATAGATGGTAATCTACAATGCCAGCATTCGTATGTAACGATTTCTATCAAACAAACATATCAATTTATACAGAGGAAACAAGAAAAAATGGGGAAAATAAAACCCTTACCTGCGACGGAGTAGTGGACATCCTAATCGCCGGAGCTGTTTGTGAAGCAGTGTCGGATCTGGCCATCGCGTCGGCTGCTGGAGCGGTCGTACTGGGTGCGTCCTGCCCGGAAGGGACGCCGCCCGCTACTGACGCGGCTAATTTTGGCGAAAATGCCGACGACAAGCCAGGAAACCCTACCGGGATCGGACCGAACCCCGATGGGAACGGCATGTCCTAGCTCGGCAGCCTGGCCGTGGAGGCGGACGTTCCGGCCATGTCGCCGCTCCATCTCGGCGCCCCTCCATCATGGCCGCCACCTTCAATGCGCTAGCAGAGGGGTCGGTGCTAAAGCGAGTCAGGATGGGGAAAAACCCCGATGGAACCCCCATGGATCGCATCGCCCTGACCGTTGCAGCCCTAATCGGCGCCTCGCCTCGTACTCGGCGACGACACGTTGGACGAGGCGTCCCACCTTCTTGCGGGGTGTGTGCTTGGCGCGGGGCACAACCTTGCCGGTGGGAAGGGTGGCTGGAGGAGACGGCGGAGGAGGAGAGGAGGAGGCCATCAGTCTCTTCGATGGGACGGGAGGGGCTGTTCTGACTAGTAGAGTGGGGCGGTGACATGAAGCGAGATAGAGTGGGGAGGGAGTTATTCGCGTCTCCCACGCGTCCCCATGGTGCAACCGTTGGGCGGCGGCGGACCATTTTGCGCCCAGTTGATGCTGGCTCCATAGAAATGGCCGATTTAGCCGTTGTTTCTAGGCCCGACTCTGGCCTGGTTTGAGACTTGTGCTGAACACAACGCAGGGTAGTCTAAATAACCAAACATGTCGTTTTGTGCGCCAGTGGGTCTGTCAGGACCTGATGCAAGCTATCAAACGCGCCTAGTATAATTTTGAACGAACTTTGTCCAATATAAAAATGATTTTGAACGAAGAGCGAATTATGATGAAAAAGACACGCATAGAAAGTATGAAATGATAGATCGCATGTACGAGCCGTAACCAGAGAAACTACTATACTTCGTACATACAAGAAAGGAACTTCTATGGGGAACGAGGACATGCTCGATCAGCTCCGTGGCGTCGACGGTGCCGACTTTTCAGCCATCTTTCTTCTTGCCGAGAGCTTATCAGGCATCTTGACGTAGGTGCCGAGAGCGTCGAGGCGGCGGCCGGAGCGCCCGTGGAAGCCGAGGATCTTGCCGCCGGCAGCGGGGAGCGCGAACGGCACGCCGTCCTCCTGCCCGTACGGCCCGAAGCTGCGACGGTTGCCGACGAAGGTGAGGGACCTCACGGCGAAGCTGCCGTGGAGCTCGCCGTAGTGGCCCACGACGCTGGTGAAGTGCTCCTCCGGCCCCAGGCAGATCTGAAGATACCCAAAACGAAATGGATTTCCATCACACTGATTGATGAAAACGTGTCGTCTCAGAGATGAAAGATTGTTCTCGAGCTAGCAATGTACTTACCTCGGAGAGCGTCCCCCCTTGTCCTCCCCACAGGTCGGTCCACTCCTCCCGGCCGTTCCGCTCGTACAGCACGGAGATGGCGTCGACGGTGTCGCCGTGGCGGACGACCACCTTCACCACACGGTTGACGCCCCGCATGTCCATGTCCCTCTCGTGGCCGCCGCCGCCGCCGCACGGCCCCATCCTCAGGACCGAACCCTGCATTGTGGTTTTCGTTGCCGATTTGGGTGAACGGGGTATAGTTTGGCTTTTGGGAGTAGTACTACGTGTAGCTGGGATTTGGGAGAGTCGTACGTCCGTGGGTGTAAACGCAAAGTCAACTGAGTACAGAGCCCTTTACGTGCTCGGCACTAACGTTGTGTTGCATAATGTTGTCTCCTGGCAACAGGTAAGGCCTTCTTGTGGACAGGCTGTGCATGAGCTTTGACCTGCATTTCCACTTAACTTCAGGTAACTCATGTCGTTGCTGCTTGGCACTTGGCACCCCATCCTCCATTTCGCTAAGTCTGGCCTAGTTTTGCACAAGGCCTCCAATGGTACCCGGCCCAGATACCACATGGCTCGTAGGCCTTTTTTTTTCACTCGTGCAACTTGCACGTGCGAGGGACTGTACGTGCGGATTAGTTGCTGGGCCAAATCTCCCAATTATTTGCTTGGGAGTTGAACAGAAATAAGGTCCGTCATTTGTCGGGTTGTATTATGCCTAGGGGAAAAGAAAACGTGTGTTTGGTTTCATTCCGGTCATGTGATCTAATAACCTCTTTCCCGGATGGTGAGCTTACCAGACATCAAGTCTAAAACCCTAACAAGCATTGACAACCACCGCATAGTTAACGACAGTGTAGTATGTATAGCAGCACGGCAGAATATTGTAGCAAGTTAAGCACTACAGTAGGACATAGTTCACAACAAACACAAACTTATTACACTATAGCGAGAACATTCTACTCGTATATCATGGAAAGGGTTGGATCATGCTCGGGGCACTATTTGATCACTTCGCACATGATGTAGTAGAAGATGGTGATCTCGAACAGGTCACTGGTGGGCAATGGCGAAGCCAGGTCAACCCTGGTCAAGGCAAACCCTGCCGCTAACATCCTTGAGCTTCACCATCCAGCTGCATCTAGTGTTGATGTTTAGCACGATCGTCCTCAGCACAGTGATGAGGAAAGGCCTGAAGCCATATGGAAATGGCAGCATGTCTAACCCAGGTGCCAAGATCACCTTGGCGAAATGGGTTGGACCTACATGATCGTGGAAGTGCCCAACCTTCACAGGCCCGCCCCTCGGCCTCTTGGTGGCACTGCCCTCACCAGCACCGCTCACGCAACCACTGCCCTAGTTTCCTTATCATGGACATTGGATGTTATTAATAATAAGATCATATCATTAGGAGAATGTGTGATGGGCACACACCCAAAGTTAGCATAACATAAGATCAAGTTATTAAGTTCATTTTACTACAAGCTTTCAAATACATAGTAACCTAATCCTTCGACCATGAGATCATGTTAACCACCATCATCGGATGAGTGCTTTGATGACATCAAACGCCACTTCCGTAACTGGGGGTGGTTATAAAGGTGACATTGGGTATTCTGAAAGTATGTCTTAAAGCGCATGGATCAAGAGTGAGATTTGTCCATTGCGGTGACCCAGCATACACTGCATGATGTAGTATACTATAGTCGTGGACATAACACCAATAAAACACCGTTCACTAGTATTACATCCCTCAGAGTGGTACAACAGAAACACAGCGGGTCCAATACATTTCTAAATGTTACAACTCGACTCTTTACATAAGATCCAAAGAACAATCTAGGTTAAAGAGAGAGAAAGAAACTTCTTCCAAGGAAGAATCATCAATAAATAACACACAACTAATCTGTTAATAAAGTTAGCACCAAACTATTTGGCTAGTTTTGCCGCTAATGCAACATTCTATAGAAGTAGGTTCTATGACTAGAGATTAAATTTCTATCTAATCCGTAATTCCATCTTCACTTGAGTTGATGTGTATTTTGACTTTCTTGACTTCAGTGAAGACTTGAACTTTTGATGATGACTCCTAGAGCATAACTTGATGTAGACGTTGTCGTAATGGCTTCAGAATCTAGCAATGGTTAAGAAGATATGTTGAGTACGAGCGTACTCGGCAAGTTCACTAGTAAGTGAGTGTTTGATGCACTGTAGCTACAGCCACAGACCAGAGGTCATAGGCAATGCAAGTTTTCGTAAACATTTCTTCAAAGATTGCTTTTATTCTGAAAAGCTATGTCTGTCAGCCTTCACGGGTTTACCAGAAATTTTGTGGAGTTCCTTTCCCACCGCGTTCGCAGCTCCTTCCCGGAACAGGGAGTAACAAGTTACAGTTCTTACACTCTGCAGAGGTGCGTTACTTTACCCATGAAAGATCAACTCTTTGTTGCATAACCGGGCAGCTTATTCCTGCCCACAATTCTATGATGTGGGGCCCAGAAGATGATCCAAGCCAATCACTGTCCCCTTCGCGACCTCGCATGCCTCCTTGGTGTACACCATGCCCATCCATTGAATTACGGCAATGGTTTGTACATACCGTTAGATGCCAGAACTATCGTGGGACGATGAGGGTTCCCACCCATATGCTGCATATCCTCTATGAATTACCAATTAATATGCACGCTACGAGTGATAACAGCCACGACCTGCACATCCGGCTACATGCGAGAGGAAGAAGATATAGCTGACTTCTCCATCCCATTCCAAATTCCATGGTTAACGCGTGATATACGGCGCAAGAATCATTGGCGACATTGGTTGTTAAGTCCTAGATAATATGTTCCTTTACCACCGGAACTTTCATAGTAGATTATTACCTCATGGTAAATAACCTATAATCATATTATTATGAAAATAGTGTTTTCTGACCTTTTTTCAAATGCAGGTGATGAAAACACTGGATTTATAAAATACTTTATAGAAAATAACCAAAGGACATGAGCAAGTGTGAACTTGCCTTTTATGATTGCAAGATTATGCACTCATGGTCTTCAAGATAATATAAGATCCAATATCTGAAATTAGCATCATTGGTCCGGTAAGGACTAATGTTTAAACAAGTAGGATGCTATTATGCATGAGTAATGTAATGCAATTTGATAAATCTGTATCCCCCGAATGAGCGTGATCTAGAGTTTGGAAGCTGGAATGGTTATTTTGTAATGTGTTGAACCTTTAGATAAGCTTCACACTTGTGCTGTTTATTAAGGCTTGTGAGTGTGTGTGGAACAACAAGTAATTATAATACCATACAACAACAATATATACTAATGTGGAACGCTACTCAGAGACTACTTATATAAAAATTATTGTTTGAAGTGGCAAAAAGAATAACATTTGAAGAAAAGATTACTTCTAAGGTCTAAGCAATCTTTGTGGTTAATCAAATGTGGTCGATGTTGTTTGTGCTTGCTTGAATAGTTCGGACTTGAGATGCTTTACGACTTAATTATAATATACCAAAGTTAACTATAAAACATATAATAAGGTTTTTTAACATTATACCTAAAGTCTTAAAGACTAAAGTTAACTTTAAGAACATATATGATTTCAA
The DNA here is from genome assembly GCA_916181665.1 of Avena sativa. NCBI lineage: Eukaryota > Viridiplantae > Streptophyta > Magnoliopsida > Poales > Poaceae > Avena > Avena sativa. Next base: position 139,724,049 of record OV702285.1, on the reverse strand, counting down.
GATGCAATGCTTATGACAATTGTACCTTGTTCATCTTATAAGGGTTCCTTAGAGTTAACTAGGAATGGTACTAATATTATTTGAGTAGTGGTTTTTCCAATATTATAATGGAATAAAGTCATTTACCCTTTTATATATGAGTGGTTATAGTTTATAAATAAGGGAATAACATTACTTAACTACTCCTGGATTCACTATAGTGTCTTGATATGTTTATAACTTGTAGTTGGATTAAGGAAAAAGATTTAATTTAGTCAAAAATTTATTCTTGAAGATTTTTTATTGGATAAGGATCTTCTTAGTAAATAAACTACATTTATGGTGGGTTGATAATTTAATAAAATTGGATTTAAAATGTGTTGAATCATTTTGACTTCATATTATTAATATTTAAGACTAATACTATTTATTAGACTAAATTGGCTAATTTTAGAAATATTAGCAATTTTTATTAACCCTTGTATGAATTATTAATTAAGGAAATAATTTTTAATTTTAAGTTGTTAAAGTGTTATAAGTTTTTATTCATCTAAAAAGTGTAATATTATATTTTTAACATGTAGGTATTATTTTTGTGATCATTTTAGTATATTACATGTATTTTTGTGATTTGTAAATAATAAGATATGATTTTTATAAGCTTTATTACTTTATAAATACTTAATATTTAATTAAATGGAATAGTAATGCATGGTTTTAGTTTTAAATTATAATTCTTATTTTTCTAAGATTTTTGGTATTTTATTTATATTTTTAGTATTTACCAATATTAAAATAGGAATTATCAAAGCTTCATTACTTACAAAATCTTTATTAAATAATAATTATTTAAATAACTATCATAATAATGTTTGATAATAGTTTTAAGTTATAGATTTTTTTTCTAAACATTTTCATATATTACACATATTTTTCTGGATTATAAAACAAAATTTATTGATTTAAAAAGATTTATTTAATTTCTGGAATATTTCAAATTGAATTCATAATATTTTTATTTATTTCCTAAATAGAAAGTAACTTTTTACACTACAGACAGAGCTACCCTAGGTTAGTGACCAGTGGGGTCAGGGCCACGTCAGTATGCCACATAGGCATTGACTGGTCAACTGGCGGACTGGTCAAAGATGACATAAGCATGGCGTTAGGATGATGTTAGCACGGCTACCACCGCCAGTTGATGGTCGCCGGCGACGATCTACGTCGCCCTAACAAACGAAACTAGTCTAGTTTGATTCAGCGCGACATGCTGAACCATATAGTGGCGGCGCTGCTCAAATATGGTCACCAGAGCTACGGGAACGACAACGACTGACGACGGCGCACGGTGGTGTTACGGCGCGAGCATGCTAGAGAGCGCGATAGGAAGAGAGGAACGATGCTTGAGCATTAGTGACTCACCCTGGTTGTTGTGGTGGTGTCGGCGAACTGGTGTGGTCGGAGACGAGCTCTCCGACGAGGATTCCGACGAACTGCCGTAGAATGGAACTGCAAGAGTCGCCCTCCCCAGTGCTCCCCTTGATGCTGGTCTCCACTCAGAGGATCTACGGAGCACGGGGCATCTCCATGGACACTTGGAAGAGAGTGGGGAGGTGCGGCACGACGGCGAGGTTAGCTAGGGTTTCGGCTCTGAGGAAGAAATCGAGAGAGAGAGAGCTTCAAAGGAAGAGGAAGTGTATGAGGACGAGGCAGAGTGGCATCGTCGTGGCCTCCTTATCTCCTCTGGCGGTCGGTGACACAAATCTCCACGCCGGCGAGCGGCGGCGCTGGCGCCAGCGAGCTGCTTCGGGCCGCGGTGAGAGGTGGACGATGACGATAGAATGGACAAAGGGGTACATGGGCCTGGGTCGGTGTTGGGCATCGATGAATCGAGCGGAAAGAACTGGCTGCGGCTCACGAGCGACAAGTAGGGCGAAGAGGAAATGGGTCGTGGGCTGGCACTGCTTGTTTTTCTCTTTTCCTTTTCTCTTTTCTATTTTCTGTTTTATTTTCAGATTTGTATTTTAAAATTTGATTTGAACTTTTCTTTATAAAGTTTATTTGTTGAATACTTGCAGCAACAATTGACATTGATTGAGATTTATTTTGTGAACCTTTATGATAAATATTTTCTTTATTTCCTTTCTTAGAAATCTTTTTTAATTAATATTCTATTAGGGCTTTTATCATGGAATATTTTCTTATTTATTTATAAAATTTGGTTTTAAGGAATTATAGTTTGGAGATAGATTTGATCTAATGACCTTATATCATTATTTGATGCATGATATTCTAAAGAACTAATATGGCTAAGATTAATCCCTTAAATTTAGAAAATTCTAAGGTATATATTTTATTATACCCATCATAGGAGTTAGGGTTTGAAATTATAAGTATTCATCATGAGTTTTAGGATATTTAATATACTCAGCTTATTTTATAAAATGGATAAATGAATGGTTAAGTCACATTGTCCTCATGCTTGTGTTCATGAATGGTATTACCATCCAGGCTAAAATAATAGAGTTGTTCATTAGGCTAACTTTTGAGAAATAATTGATTAAGATAGTTCCTAAGAACATGTGATCATGATAGTTAGAAATGACAAAGATGTGCTTTAGTGATTTTCTATAGGAAAAGGTTCCTATCTAGCATTGAGGATATAAGATGATAGATCAATTATATGAAATGGATATTATGTTTGGTTAAGGATTTAAAGTTGAGTCTTTACCAAGAATTCCTATCCTCCATAATTCATAATTCTTGATTTCTACTTGAAGAACTCCTTTCCTAGATATACTACTTCTTCCTATCAATCATCATGTGTTAACATGATGAGCTTTACTTCATAAGAATACTCTTATCCATCTTTTATTCTTCTAAATCCATTTGTAAATCCAATGAGATTATCACTAAGGCTTTTCATACTCTGCTCACATCAATAATTGATTGTTTCAAACTACTCTGGTGATGATAACCTCTAATCCACTAAGTAGCTACTTCTAGCTCCATTAATAAAATTTTCTCATCACCCTCCACTAATATTACCCTAGTAGATGTATATATCAAACTACTCTCCTCAAAAGCTTACTATCCTTTAGGAGAAATAACACTACTTCAACAACTCTATACTACTCTAACTGTTCATCATATCAAGGTGACTTGTAATGGCTAACCTAGAATAACATATCTATACTAGGGTTCAATCATGTTCTATCCACCAATGTCACTTATACCTGATATAAGCATTCAGTCTTGGTGAGTAAAGCATGATCATTATAATCCTTTGATCCTTTATGGTTTAGATTTCTAGTTGGCTAATCAAGGCTTTCACCCATACAACATTACAATTGTATTCTAATTATCTTCTTTATCACCATATAATTGTACATTGCATATAAATCTTCTTTTATTATAGGAGTGAGTTAACTCCATTAATTACCACATTGATCTTATTCTCTTCCAACACTCACATCCCATGGATGATATTTAAATCTAGCATTACCACTTACCTCTTCTTACTTCTTTCACTAAAGGACTTAAGTGAATGCTATGGTGAGGACAAGAGTTGCTAGATCAAGAATTGATAGGTTAAGAATTGGTGAATCCATAGTTGATTACTCAACATTGATGAACAACAGATATTAGAATAAGATTCAATAGATATGATAAGGATTAATGTGGAAGAAAAATATATGGTGAATGATCTTGACTTGGTTTCTTTCCTACTCAATCTCACTAGAGAGTTAAGATTAGGTATTACCATGATACTCATGGTAGGAATGGATAAGAATGATATAGGTCAGGACTCAGTTATTGAATTCTTGTTACTAGAGCTATATTCATAGCTTGGTATTCATGGGTTATTGTAAGGAATACTAGGATATGATTACTTAAGGATCAAGTATTAATCATTAAGCAATGCATTACAGCTTAATTTTATTACATTTGATCTATCCTTAGATCAAATCTTCCTTACCCAAAATAAGTTTTAACAAAGGTCATATTGAAACTTATCGCAATCAACTTGATGATCTACTTAAATTCCATCAAGTTAAGAGAAGTTTCAATCACTTTGACAAGTTTTATTCAAAAGCGCGAAAATTATTCAGATTTTCTATGCATGAATGCAATGCACACATCTGTGTTCAGCTTGTTTCTAAGCTCTAATGCTAGGATGTTACAGACATCCAAATGAAGGATAGATATACTTTAGGCCCTCTCGGTGGAATGCCATCCAGTTGGCTTGCAAGCATGTGACTAGGTCACAAGGGATGTAATTTCACGGTACAAGTAATGAGTACTTATCAGTAACAAGGTTAAACTAGGTATGGAGATACCGATGATCGAACCTCAGATACGTAAAGTATCACGCAACAAAGGGAATCAGTATTGTATGTAAATGGTTCTTTCGATCACTAAGTCATCGTTGGATATGTGGGAGCCATTATGGATATCCAGGTACCGCTATTGGTTATTGATCGGAGAGGTGTCTCGATCATGTCTGCATAGTTTGCGAACCGTAGGATGACACACTTAAGGTTCGATGTTGTTTAAGTAGATATGGAATATGAGTTGGAGACCGAATATTGTTCGGAGTCTCGGATGGGACCCAGGACATCACGAGGAGGTCCAAAATTTTCTGGAGAATAAGATTCATATAAAGGAAGTTATCTTCCGTGGTTCGAAAAAGTTTTTGGTATTTTGACCGGAGCTTGTAGAATGTTCTAGAAGGGCCACCAGTGGGCCCACCACCCCGGGAGGGGCCACATGGGCTGAGGCAATGCTGCGAGGTATCATGGGCTAGCCGTACCAAGCCCAAGGGGCCAACCCGGCCAACCTAGGGTTTTGGGGGGAAGACTTTGGGGGCAAGCTTCCCTCCCCCCCTCTCTCTCTTGCGCCACCAGTAGGAGGCGCGGCGGCCAAGGGAGGAACCCTAGTCGCCCCCTCTATATAAAGAGGGGAAGGGAGGGTGCACCCCTGCCCCCTCCACCTAACCCTAGTTGTCCCTCTCCTCCTTCCTTCGACTTCCTGCTCAGGCTTAGGCGAAGCCCTGCAGGAATCTCTCCCCCACCACCACCACCACGCCGTCGTGCTGCTGGGATTCCGAGGGTATCTACTACCTCCGCTGCCTGTTGGAACGGGGAGATGAAGGTATTAATCAACTCCGTACGTGTGACCGAGTGCGGAAGCGCTGCCGGAATGCGGCGTCAGAAGGATCGTCATCGTGTTGAGATCGGCAAGTGATCGACTATATAAACTACGCTATTAGATCTCGTTAAGGCTTTGGATCTACGAGGATTAGTTCTCATCTATCTCGTTGTACCTATCTCGTAGACTAGATCTTGGCTTTGCCATAGATTGGATCTTGGTTTTATTCGTTGTTGTGATAGAATTTTTTTGTTTTCTATGCTACGAATCCTACACTCCCATAGATTAGTAGGGTGGTGTGAGAATATTATGAGCTCGTGGGAAAAATGGCAACAGGTGAAACACTTTTGCTACCGGGACTCCCGTTTATTTTGGCGATGCACGACAGGATTGGTCTTCCCTTAAACGTTATGTTTTGACTAACTCTACATGTTAATCTGACATGTCAATCCAACATTCTCCCCCTAACATTATACACATGTTATCGATCAACATCATTTACATGCAAGACATAATCGTTGACCAATAAGATATATAATTTGCCCATGTCTGACACCAAGGTCAATATTTTTGTTACAACGCTTTAAAACACGTTACCAAACAAACATTCAAACAAGTCATTGTCTAAACATGAAACTGGATTCCTACTTAAGGTAGGGATGTAGAAAATATTATCCAAACGAAGGAAAAACTGGATGTCTAGCTCTGAGATTGAGATAACCCAAAACTTCAACATCTTCCTTCCCATTCACTACCTTAAGCTTTCTTTTCTCTGGGCCGTATGGAATCTCTGCACGAATTGCAGCATGAATAATTGCGCCTAAGTCAATCCACCATGTATTTCTAGAAAAATTTACATAAACTGATTCATCTATATAAATATAATTTCATCATTACCTTTCTTGGCTAAGCCATTTGGGCAATCCTTCCGTAGTGTCCTTCCTTGTTGCAAAAGTATCATGGCGAGATCCCCGCATAGCACCGCACGCGGCACCCCAGGCAGTCAGGCACAGAGCAGTGCCGCCAAGCTGCAGGTGACTCGTGCAAGGGCAGGGACGCGTTCAATCCACAACATGCACATCATCAATTTTTTTTAAAGGAGCATATATTAATATTAAAAAATATTAATTAATCATACGAATGCACACAGCCACAAAAAAAAGAATTACTACAAAAAAAGGACATCATCATATTCTTGTTTCAAAAAAAAAAAAAAGACATCGTCCTTATACCGATGCTTTGAGCTGTGAATATAAAGGTTGGGCGAGAAATGAAAGGCTGAGTTCCAATACAGTTTTGCAAAATAGTATGACAACCTTAGCTGCATGACCCTTTCAATTAACGGCAAGAAACAGTTCGCCTCCAATCTTACAGTAACACAACTATCCTCCTCCCACCCTGTCTGTAAAGTCTGTAGCACAGACGTGTAACAGAACCAAAATACAATTTCGGATTACAGGTTTACAGAAAAACATTGATGACCAAAAACATCACCACCACCCAGTAAGAAAACCCAACAATCGGGCAATGTACCAACATTTTCTAGCAACACCCGAACCGGCTTGTTTGCTTCTCGCTCTTTTTTGAGTCGTCTTCGTCGATATTCACCCTGTTGAGGGATAGCTCGGCCTTGTAAGAGTCGGAGTTCAGTATCTTCCTGCTCACGCTGCCATATATCTCCTTAATGACGAGCTCGAACGCCGTCTTCACATTCGTCGAGTCAAGAGCTGACGTCTCCATGAAGAAGAGCCCCTCGGATTCCGCAAGTGCTTTGGCTTCCTCGACGGGCACTTCGCGGATGTTCTCTAGATCGCATTTGTTGCCCACCAACATCTTGGTTATCGTAGTGTCAGAATGTGCTGCATTGGAGTTGAGGATAGATTTACGTTACTTCAGCAGAGGAACACACACAATATGCAATGGAAAAGTATTCACGGATGTACAGATCCATAAGTGCAAGGAATGATATGTTGCCGTCCACATAATATGGACATGTAGGAAAACGAGCAATGAAAAGGCACCAAACAATAAAACAGAGCCATTAGTTGTAGGTCTGGTATGCAAAACTAGCACCAGGGATATCATCATGCCCAATCCGCAGATAAGTTAGTGACTGTCACCATGAATACAATAGACCCAATCCACAAATAGCAATGTTACCATTAGTACGATCTTATCCATAAAATAGCAGTCCCCATCATATATGATATCTTTTGATGCATCCATTACCCATATCCGTAGAATCAAATTATGTTCAACAATCAACCATATAGAACTTATTGCACACATTCAGGGGCAAAGCATAAATAGCATTCACATCATTTATTAGAAAAAACTTCCATATTGTTTTAAAAAAACATCCACACAATTTTCAGTTTAAGTCTGTAAGATGCAAGCTGATACACATGCTAGGTGCGAAATTTTGAGAATTTGTTTAAATAGAAAAGATAACACAAACAGCATATGTGATAGAAAATGTATAACTGTCGATCGTAGTGCTATATCACGTCCATAACACCTGTTTAGCCTGCAAGATGATTTTGCGTTAAATTAATAAAGAATACTAGGTTTAGAATGTATCATCATGTCTCCTGTTTTTCTTGACATAGTTGGCAGGTAAACATGGATCCTTAGAATCAAGGATGCCTTTATTCTGCATCACACAATTGCATAATTAGCATAGCTACCTCTTACACCAAGCTTTGCCCTTCTAGAAGAGCGATGCATCCTAGCTAAAATCCACATGTACATAACAGGAAGGAATGTAGACAATGCATGTAATCCATGTTGGTTGATTGGTTCCAGTTCAAAATTTGCCTCTAAGAAGGGGGGAATGATGGATAATAGGCCAACACCCATAAAATAAGGTTTGGCCTGAATCCATCAACAAACATAAGATTGACTGAAATCATGTCCTCATGTATCAATTACACTATTGTAACAAGAACATGGCATCCAAGCTGTTGCAACAACCATATCGGCAAATCATAAACAGATGAATAGAATGATATTGGTCAGGAGTTCAGGACAATTCTAGAGGTAGTACATGAACAATAAACAACCAGGTAACAACTATGTTCAGGACATGTTTAACATTGAAAACCAAATTAAAGCTAAGCAGCCTCCAATGTCAAAAATGTGCAACCACGAACAGCTCATCACAAATTAGCAGTTCCAAGGATGCCTTCTACTTAAATGCAGAATCCAAAGCAAGCAACTCGCAAAGTAATTAGAGCCAGCCGGAGTGGTCCTGACATCCACTCCTCGAACATTACACAACAAAGCCTATGCATCGTGTCTCAGATCCAGATTCATGATAGGTTGCCCAACCCGTCCGGTCTAACAATTATATCAGAAAACACCGAATCAAATCACCAGCTCGGCGTCTACAAGCTAAGGTGAGACTACGATAACAACAAACTGGTCCGTCCTATGATCCTCCACTGGGTTCTATATGCTGCAGGAATCTACCGAATCATTTCTCGGATACCGACCAGTACCAACCCAGATCTAGCGAATACGCTTTTTGGATGGGAATTTTAAGGAATCAGTGGATCCAAGCTAACCGACAGTACAAGCAAGCGTGTGAGCTAACTAAATTAAGCAAGCAAGCAGGCTGGTGAGCGGAAAGAGAGTGTTGGTGTCCGTACTGTTGAGCTCCTGGAGCCATCTGCCGACGTTGTCGAAGGTGGACCGGCGGGAGATGTCGTAGACGAGGAGCGCGCCGAAGGCTCCCCGGTAGTAGGCGGACGTGACGGCGCGGAAGCGCTCCTGGCCTGCGGTGTCCCAGATCTGGGCCTTGACCTCCTTGCCGTCGATCTCCATGCTCTGGGTCTGGAACTCGACCCCGATGGTGGCCTTGGAGTGGAGGTTGAACTCGTTGCGCGCGTAGCGGGAGAGCAGGTTGCTCTTCCCCACCGCGCTGTCCCCGATGATCACCACCTTGAAGAGGTACTCCTCCGCCTCGCCGTCCGAGTCGTCCCCCATCGCCGCCGGTATTGCGTACGGAGATTTGTCCCTCTAGCTCGTCGAAGCCGCTGCCACCACCTTTGAGTTTGACAGCACTATGGCACGCTCGAGCGCTCTGGGTGCTGGAGAATGTAAGGAGATTTTGTAGCGCGTTTTGGGGCCAGCGGCGCGGTGGGTTTTGACCGAACACGAAGAAGGCGAGGTCGGGTTTGGGTTGGGTTGGCCCGGCGCGGCGAGGTTCTGTCTGTCTTCTCTTCTTCTGTGGGTGGGGTACTGGGGTGGTGGTGAGGGAAGCGTCGGGTCGGGACGCGACGCGAGAGCGACGAGACGAGTGGGAGAATAGTGGGACGCACGCACTCACTCACTCGGCGGCGGAGTATTGACGGCGGGGCCACGGTGTCGGTGGGACGGGGTGGACGCGTCGTGCGTGGTGCGGTGCGGTAGGGCACGCTGGAAGCGAGTTGGCGCCTCGTTGTTCGCTGGGGTCGATGTCAGAGACTGCTCGCGTCGTGAGCCAGCTGAGGTGGGCGAGGCAAGACCAACAGGGGTGGTACGTGCCCGCCATGATACGACTCTCATGCAACTCAGCTGCCTGGTTCTAGTCAAGGATTCTTCGCTGAAAGGAAAAGCGCCAGGGAATCTTCCTGCACGAAACTTATTTTTCTGTGCTTCCCACGGTACCGGCCGTGCTGGCTTCTCGCATGAGAGTTATGTTTTTTCTTTTATATATGCATGTAAGCATTTCATAAGTTGTAAGTTGTGTGCATCTCCTGATGCAAGAGCCCGAAATATTTGAACTCTTTGTTTGGTGCATTAGATAGATACTCCACGCATGCAACCTCCTTAATTCCCTTCTACCCACTACAGGAAACATGCCAGACGCCGACGACTGGCTGCCGTCGGCACAGGCTATGCCGACGGTGGCCGTCGATGTAGCCCTCCCGGCGTACTAAGTGATCGGCATAGCCCCTCTGCCATCGGCGTAGCGCTCGCAGCAGGCCCCAGGATGTCAGGCGATGGTCGTTGGATAACGGCCCACCGTAGAGCTACGCCGGCGGCCAGACCGTCGGCACGGGCCTGGCCCAGGAGCAGCACGAGCCTGCCACGTCGCCCTTCTACGCCGAGAGCTAGGCCGTTGGCATAGCCTAAATTAATTTTTTTAAAAATATTTTTTAATCTTTGAACTGTTTGACTCGTTAATCTCTCGCTTTGAACACTTTTAACACTAATTACATTTAATCTTTGATTAAATTGCAGTATTGGTCAAACTTCACGGTTGGTCACCCATCCTCACTATTCCACCTCCAGCATGCTTAACTTCCTCGTTTCTTCAGAATCTGTTTTCGCAAAGCAATTTATATATTATTGTCAATACTATGATATCAATCCTATTAACTCTTATATCATCATGTCACATGTTTGTATTTTTTGAAATTACAAACAATTATTTAAGTAAACAACAATGAATAATGAAAAATATTATTGAATTCAAATAAAAAATATAATGATTTTATTTTTTTGTAATTTTCTATTTAATATGGAATAATTAATATCGTAAATCCATAAATCGTAATTCAACAAATATGTCTAAATTGATCAGAAAAATGAGAGAAATCCAAATATGATATCAATATCAACTTATCACAAACTATGATGTGATTCTTACCATAATTTTATTTGTCCGTTTAAAATGGCACACATAAAGATTCTTAGCTTGGGGATAAGACTTGCTAAACTTGAAGTGGATCTCTGATAAAATAACATATTTTGAATCTAAAAATGATTTTTGTAAAAAATCATGAGCATCATATCATGTACATGTAGTTCATATCTGATCCACTTCATGCCGATTCGGCAGAAATTTGTCTTTTTCACCAGGGATAGACGAAAAGGTTTGAGATCCTATGTTAGTATATTGCCCATGTAAGGTGGTCCGGTATTTTTGAAAAATGTGATGGTAGTATTTTGAATTAGCCATTTGGTAGTTGCTTCACAAAACCGCCTGTTTTTTGCACTCGGAAAATTGAAAATGGCTTTTTGGTGTGACGAAAAGAAAAACTTACTCTAGCAATATTGTTCACCATTCCATGATGCACATGTATGCATAATATGAATACATTATCATAAACTATGCCTTGATTCTAGCCATAACATTGGTCATTTGACCCGAAAGCCAGAAAACCTCAAAATAGGTCATTTTGTAAAGGTTTTTTTGAGACATATTCATATACCAAGTTTGATATTTTTCCTTCTAACTATGTCACATAATATGACACCACGCGAAGATTTCATATTGTTTGGATCGTTTTTGAATTTCGTATGTCCGTTTTAGACTATATATGATGTTTTATGTTTCGCTTACTTTTTATTTACAAATATGTAATATTTGAGTGTAGATAGACAGATCTTGTTTTTCTGCAAATTTTGATATATTATTTGTATTTTTATAAATTAGAATAATTTAGTTATGATTTTTCAAAAAATAATGAGGTAAAAGGAAAAATAGCTATGGCTTGAATTAAATGAAAAAAAAATCAGGAGGCCTACGCCGACGGCCCAGCCGTCGGTGCAGACCAACCAATTTCTTTCAAAGAGCTACATCGACGGCCAGGCCGTCGGCATAGCCTGGACATCCTAATGGCGTTCTCGCTGTCGTGTCAGAACTGGGGCTACACCGAGGGCCACCGTCGGCACAACTTTCTCTGCTACGCCGATGGCCGCACTTCGCCGAGGTCTAACCTCGGCACCTTCATCTACACCGACGGTCGGGCTGGGCGGCTGGCCGGGGGAGGCCACTGTTGGAGATATGCCCAAGAGGCAATAATAAAGTGGTTATTATCATATCTTCATACTTATGATAAATGTTTACATACCATACTATAATTGTATTAACAGGAAACATTAATACTTGTGTGATTTGTAAACATAAAAGAGTCCCTAGTAAAGCCTCTTGTTAAACTAGCTTGTTGGTTAATATATGATCATGGTTTCCTGATCATGAACATAGAGATGTTATTAACAACAGGGTCATATCATTAGGAGAATGATGTAATGGACATACTCCTATAGATAAGCGTAGCATAAAGATCAAGTCATTTAATATAGTTCATTTACTATAAGCTTTCTGATACATAGTAACCTAATTCCTTCGACCATGAGATCATGCTTATCACCATCACCGGAAGGATGCTTTGATGACATCAAACACCACACCGTAACTGGGTGGCTATAAAGATGGCATTGAGTGTTCGAAAAGTATGGGTTGAGACACATGGATCAAGAGTGGGATTTGTCCATCCATATGACGGATATATATACTCTGGGCCCTCTCGGTGGAATGTCATCCAATTAGCTTGCAAGCATGTGACTGGCTCACAAGGGATCGCATACCACGGGAACGAGAAAAGAGTAATTATCGGTAACGAGGTTGAACTAGGTATGCAGAGATACCGACGAAAAACCTCGGATAAGTAAACTATCGTGAGACAAAGGGAAATTGGTATCGTATGTAAGTGGTTCATTCGATCGCAAAGTAATCGTAGAAATATGTGGGAGCCATATGAATTTCCAGATTCCTCTATTGGTTATTGATCGGAGAAGTGTCTCGGTCATGTCCGCATAATTCACGAACCGTAGGGAGACACACTTAAGGATTCGATGTTGTTGAGTAGTTATGGAATGATGAGTAAGAGACCGAATGTTGTTCGGAGTCTCGGATGGGATCCGGGATATCACGAGGAGATCCAGAATGGTCCGGAGAATAATATTCATATAAGGAAAGTCCTGTTTCGGAGTTGGGGAATGATTCCGGTGTTTTCACCGGGAATGTTCTAGAAGGGTCCGGAAGGTCCGGCACTCCGGAGGGGAAGGGTACATGAATGTATCATAACAAGTTGGAATGGTTGCATCATGTACTAGGTGTCATCGCTGAGCAAAATAAAGGGATAAATCAAATCCTAGTTTGAAAAGTCAAACGCCAATTTGAAAAGTCGAACGGCAAGTTTGCTTGGTGGAGGGAGAGTAGGAAACCTACTTGGGGAGGAGTTCCTCTCCCTCCACCGCCGGCCAAGGAGGCTGAGTTGGGGAGGGACTCCCCTCCCCTTGGTCGCGCCCTCCCACCTATATAATCCAAGACCTACACCTTACCCCTCTAAACCTAACCCTAGCCGCCGCCAGCTACCATAGCCGCTGCCCTAGGGTTTGCCCAAGCCGCCGACTTGGGGCAATCCCCTTGCCCTAGCCGCCGGCCTAGCTCCCTCTACTTGGTGCCTCTACACCCTAGATCGCCAAGCCTCTCTCATAGTCCACCATACTCGCTCCGGCTTAAGGCGAAGCCCTGCGAGATCTCCCATCTACTTCCGGTACCACGCCGTCGTGCTGCCAGAATCGCGAGGAGAGTGCTACAACCTCCGCTGCCTGCTGGAACAAGGGAGAGGAAGGTATTCATCGAGTACCTAACGTGTGACCGACTGCGGGAGCGCTGCCGGAACGCGGCGCCGGAAGGATCGTCTACACGATCTTGAGATCGGGAAGAGTACGACTACATCACCCACGAGAATCCGCTCTCGTTAACCGCTTTGGAATCTTCGAGGGTGAGTTCATCTATCGACTCATTGCTACAATCTAGTAGATAGATCTTGGCTTGTTTATTTGCATGCGGTAGAAATTTTTTGTTTTCTATGCTACGAACCCCTACAGTGGTACTAGAGCCGTGTCTATATGTAGATCTGTTGTACGAGTAGAACACAATGGTCATTGTGGGCGTTGATGTTTTTGTTGTCGATTGCTTCTTGTGTACTTTGCATCTTTCGGGATGGTGGGATGAAGCGGCCCGAGCTAACCTTACATGACATCGTTCATGAGACTTGCTCCACGCTTGACATGCAACTTGTATTGCATAAGTGGCTTTGCGGGTGCGTGTTTCTCCCAGCATAGTTAAGATTCAATTTACAACGGGTGATTGACAATACTACTATCAATGTTGTGGTTCTTGTTCGTAAGTTAGAACGACACTTATTGAAAGCCCCAAACCACGTAAAACATGCAAAGAAAATTAGATGCGTCTAACTTTGTTTTGCAGGGGTATGCCGTGATGTGATATGGCCATGATTGTGATTATATTTGATGTATGCAATGTTCCTTATTTTAAGTTGACAACCGGCAGGAGCCATATGATTGTCTTTAATTTCTGTTAAGACCCGTGTGTCTATTCAAAGTAGTTGTAATAGTTGAAGATGGTGGACGACAACCATGGAGCAGCGTCATTGACCTTGATGCAATGCCGGTGATGATGGATATCATGTTCGTGATGAAGATGGAGATCGGAAGCACAAAGAAGAAAGGCCATATCATATCACATATTATGAATTGCATGTGATGTTAATCCTTTATGCATCTTGTATTGCTTAGTTAACGACGGCAGCATTATAAGATGATCCCTCAAGCACACAAATTTCAAGTTTTAAAGTGTTCATACTTAGTTAGCACCGTTGCTAAAGTTTGTTGTTTCGAAGCACCACGTGATGATCGGGTGTGTTAGATTCTGCGAGTGTATACAACATGAGCAAGCCAGATTTGCTCATGCGGAAGCTAAGGTTTGATCTTGACGAGCCTAGCATGTACACACATGCTCTCGGAACACGAATCACCGAAAGGTAAAGCATGAGTCATATAGTAGATATGATGAACATGTTGATTGTTCGCCATTGAAGCTACATCAACTCTCGTGATGATCGGTTTTGATGTGGTGGATTTGGTTCGTGTGATCACTAAAACAATGTGAGGGATATTGTTTTGAGTGGGAGTTCAACGGAAATATGATTAAAAGTTGAACACTATTTATCATAAATTAAATCAAAGTGAATTTGCATAGTTGTTGTAGTGATTGGCATCCGTTTACCACCTTGCGCTTAGTTATAATTGAGATGATAGAACTATAGAATTCTGGTTAGTTACTTTAAGAACAGGTATCGTATTGTTTTGAAGTGTTAATCTAAAGTTTAAAAGTCCCATTGCAAACTTTTAGTAAGTTCCGGTTACTCCATGAAGTTTAATAATTGGTATTAAATCAAGAGTGACAATTCCAAGTGTTAGTGTGTGAGTATCATGTTTGTCTCCATGATTCTTGATATTCAAAGGATTGTCTTAATATCAAGGTTATCTAGGATCTGAAAGAGTTGTTTCAGAAACCATGATGTGTGGAAGATATTGTGATATCTGAAACGAAGTAACATGATAGAGTATAATATGGCAAAAGTCATGTTCTCATATTTGATGAGAATTTGCAAAAGGTTGGAGACACTAGTTGTCCTAATCCTCCAAAAGGTTTTGGAGAGCAACATTATACTCGCGATTCACCGTTACAAGCTAAAAGTAGCTTGATCATGGATAAATCCATGATAAGGGTGAATATTCGATGTAGGTAAAATGTTTACTATACCAAGAAATTACTAAAGAAAGGAATTTGAAAGAACACCAAACATTTGATGATGGTGATCTACTTCAAAGTGCAAGTCCAAAGACATTGGTATTTTACTATACATGCTTTGGACTATGTGTCATGTATATGGCTCCACTATTGATGTTGATAGATTCTTTCAAACAGAAAAGGAAATACTGAAAGAGAATCTCATAAGTATATGGCAGAAAAGAAAAGACTAGAATTATTCAGCTTAAGTATATAGATGATATACATGTTATGGATATATTCTTTGCTTATTAAACAATGTGGTTCTTAAGTATTTGATACTGAATTTGTTGGTGTGAATCGTCATACGAAACAACACAATTCATGAACTACAATGGCCTAAGTAACTAGCAAAAGAATATGTGATGATGTTCATCAAGAACAAATAAAGGGTTATTGTGCTGCTTGTTAAACATCAGAGCTTGCCTTCAAGATTTGTTTTATCATGCATTATGAGAACATAAGGGTTGTTCAAATAATTTCCGCAATCCATAAAAGATGGATGATTCACAAATCTCGTTGGAGAAATCACATCCATAAAACTAGTGCTAAAAGTGTCGAAAGCCAGATTGATTGAAAGATCACTTAGGAAGTGAAATCGCTGTTTAATTTATATTGGAAAGAAAACATGAAGAAACTCCATATGGATGGAATTTTGGAGTCCTTTTGATTTTGATCAAATGACGCTTGTGAAACTTTCCTATAGATAATTAAAACTTCGTTCATAGGCCAAAAGGGAACGAATGACTAGCTTATTGGAACTTGTACATATTGTTGTATGAAGTCTATTATGTGTAGTCAAGAGCGATGGATTTCAACTTCATATGCTTTCTCCGAAAATTTGAGTGAATATATGAATATTTACATAATAAGGATGAAGTATGAAACAATTGAAAAGTTCAAAGATTTTCAAGATGAAGTGCAAAATCATTGTAACAAGAATATAAATAGTTTATGATAAGATCATAAAGGAAGATATTTGAGTTACAACTTTAGCATAATACCTAAGATTTAAGGAATTGTTCCGTGGATTTGCATTTTTCGAAACACCATAAGAGTATGGAGCATTCGATATTTGTAATTAAACCTTGTTTGACATGGTAAGATCAATGGTGTAATTCATAAAACTGTCATTATATTTTAAAGATTAAAAGCTTTAGAGACTACCATTTTTCCACTGAAAAGAGCTCCATCATAATCCGTTGAATTGACACCATATAAAGTTATGGTTTGGGATAAAACTCAAGTTGTCCTTTCTTAAACATTGGTATGCTATGCATAAGAAAGATGTTTGCAACCAAAGTTGGATGAACCTGTCTTTGTGTGTTATTTCGAATAACTGTTCCTCCATAACATCGGATACAAAAATGTTTGTCGCTTAAAACGTCAAGTTTCTTAGAGAAGGAATTTTTCGTGAAAAGTTAAGTGGGAGGACAATAGAACTTTGATAAGGTTAAAAGAACCTTAGCTATATGTGCAAAGTTGCGCAGCACCGAAAAGTGTTCCGGAGGCAGCAACAATTCTCATGGCTCACGTGCCTCAAGGGTTGTAGCCACGAAGATCTAAAGTTCCTATTGAAACAAGCAGGTCGGGTAAACAATCAAATACCAAGATTTGAGAGTTAAATCATTATTTGACAATAATGATCCGACTACATGCAAAGAAGCGATGATGAGCCCTGACTCCGTCAAATGGCTTGAAGCCATAGAATCCTTGATAGTTCCATATACGAGAGATCAAGCTTTGAACTTGAAAGACCCTCTGGAAAGGTACAAGACCTTACAGTCGTATTTGGATATATAAAGAAATAGACATGGATGTTTCACATCTTTGAAATAGTCGACATGTTGGGAAAGAGTTCACAACAATGTTCAAAGGTTGACTATGACAAGATCTGATTTTTCATAGCGATATTTAGTCTAGACGGATTAATGTAGCAACCACGACATATAATTTTGTTATGTGTCGAATAAACAAAACAAGTTCCTCTAATAGAATGGTTACCAAGGACTTGTGCATGACACGGTCCAAAGGGTTTTGTTAATTCAAAGGATGCTAAAAGTATATGCAAACTTCAATGGTTGAAGTAAGCATCGCAGAGTTGGAATCTTCACTATGATGAAACTGTTAAAAGAGTTTAATTTCATCGGAGACGATGAAGATGCTTGCATTTCCAAGAAATTAAGTGGGAGCGCTAAGACATGTTTCTAATACATTATGTGGAAGACATATTGTTGATTGGAAATAATGTATCTTTTATTAACACAGAGTAAGAATTTCATCTTGATGAAATACTTAGGCAAAACCCAAATATTTGGCATCAATAGACGCTAATATGGTTGTGCCGAAAGTACATAGATGATATATTGAATGAGTTCAATATAGAAACTACAAGAAAGGTTCTTGTCGCACAGAAAGGATTGAATGAGTTCAATATTGATGATATATTCAAGTGTATTGACACTTGGTAAGTGAAACAAAGATTCAAGTATAGATTGATACTTGATGTATAAAATCACAAAGAGTATTTTATATCATGTTGTGATGTGTATAAACCCAGATATGTCCTATGCTCTAAATGTTATAAGCGTATACCAGAATGATTCATAAGATGATTATTGGACAATAGTAAAGATATTCTTATGATCTTGTAAAAGAAATAAGAATATATTATTTTTTAGAAGTGACAAATAGATGGTTAGTTCATTGTAAATGAATTACATTGATACTAGTTTTGTCACAAAGTACAAATAAAGTTTATCTCAATCTAAACTAAGGGTGGCACAATATGATGGAATGGGAGTTCCATAATGAATTTGGATGAGTTCCAAAGTCAAGACATTGTGACAGATACTACAACAAAAGGCTGAGTATATAACTGCTATTATAGCAGCAAAGGAGGGTATTTGTGTCAAGTAGTTTGTTATCAAACTAGGTGTAGTTCACAGCAGGGATAATACTATGAAGATATATTGTACGACAATATTATCAATATGTTTTAACCCCAAAGAACTAAAGGTCACACGAAAGGACCAAATTTGTACAAGGCCATCTCATTAGAGAATGAGTGATGCGTAGAAACGCAAAGACATGCAATTACACACGGACCTGGAAGTGTCAGATCCGGAGATCAGTTAACCACTAGCAATCGTGTACATACGACACCAGAAAGCCATAGGTGTTGAATACACAAAGGTTTAAAACTAGATTATTGACTCTAGTGCAAGTGGGAGACTGTTGAAGATATGCCCAAGAGGCAATAATAAAGTGGTTATTATCATATCTTCATACTTATGATAAATGTTTACATACCATGCTATAATTGTATTAACAGGAAACATTAATACTTATGTGATTTGTAAACATAAAAGAGTCCCTAGTAAAGCCTCTTGTTAAAGTAGCTTGTTGGTTAATATATGATCATGGTTTCTTGATCATGAACATAGAGATGTTATTAACAACAGGGTCATATCATTGGAGAATGATGTAATGGACATACTCCTATAGATAAGCGTAGCATAAAGATCAAGTCATTTAATATAGTTCATTTGCTATAAGCTTTCTGATACATAGTAACCTAATTCCTTCGACCATGAGATCATGCTTATCACCATCATCGGAAGGATGCTTTGATGACATTAAACACCACACCATAACTGGGTGGCTATAAAGATGGCATTGAGTGTTCGGAAAGTATGGGTTGAGACACATGGATCAAGAGTGGGATTTGTCCATCCATATGACGGATAGATATACTCTGGACCCTCTCGGTGGAATGTCATCCAATTAGCTTGCAAGCATGTGACTGGCTCACAAGGGATCACATACCACGGGAACGAGAAAAGAGTACTTATCGGTAACGAGGTTGAACTAGGTATGCAGAGATACCGACGATCAAAACCTCGGATAAGTAAACTATCGTGAGACAAAGGGAAATTGCTTTCGTATGTAAGTGGTTCATTCGATCGCAAAGTAATCGTAGAAATATGTGGGAGCCATATGAATTTCCAGATTCCTCTATTGGTTATTGATGGAGAAGTGTCTCGGTCATGTCTGCATAATTCACGAACCGTAGGGAGACACACTTAAGGATTCGATGTTGTTGAGTAGTTATGGAATGATGAGTAAGAGACCGAATGTTGTTCGGAGTCTCGGATGGGATCCGGGATATCACGAGGAGATCCGGAATGGTCCGGAGAATAAGATTCATATAAGGAAAGTCCTGTTTCGGAGTTGGGGAATGATTCCGGTGTTTTCACCGGGAATGTTCTAGAAGGGTCCGGAAGGTCCGGCACTCCCGGAGGGGAAGGGTACATGAATGTGTTATAACAAGTTGGAATGGTTGCATCATGTACTAGGTGTCATCGCTGAGCAAAATAAAGAGATAAATCAAATCCTAGTTTGAAAAGTCAAACGTCAATTTGAAAAGTCAAACGGCAAGTTTGCTTGGTGGAGGGAGAGTAGGAAACCTACTTGGGGAGGAGTTCCTCTCCCTCCACCGCCGGCCAAGGAGGCCGAGTTGGGGAGGGACTCCCCTCCCCTTGGCCGCGCCCTCCCACCTATATAAGGAGGGGCCGGGCTGCCCATCCAAGACCTACACCTTACCCCTCTAAACCTAACCCTAGCCGCCGCCGGCTACCATAGCCGCCGCCCTAGGGTTTGCCCAAGCCGCCGACTTGGGGCAATCCCCTTGCCCTATCCGCCGGCCTAGCTCCCTCTACTTGGTGCCTCTAAACCCTAGATCGCCAATCCTCTCTCATAGTCCACCATACTCGCTCCGGCTTAAGGCGAAGCCCTGCGAGATCTCCCCTCTACTTCCGGTACCACACCGTCGTGCTGCCGGAATCGCGAGGAGAGTGCTACAACCTCCGCTGCCTGCTGGAACAAGGGAGAGGAAGGTCTTCATCGAGTACCGAACGTGTGACCGACTGCGGGAGCGCTGCCGGAACACGGCGCCAGAAGGATCGTCTACACGATCTTGAGATCAGGAAGAGTACGACGACATCACCCACGAGAATCCGCTCTTGTTAACCGCTTTGGAATCTTCGAGGGTGAGTTCATCTATCGACTCGTTGCTACAATCTAGTAGATAGATCTTGGCTTGTTTGTTTGCATGCGGTAGAAATTTTTTGTTTTCTATGCTACGAACCCCTACAGCCACTACGCTGATGGCCCTGACATTTGGCAGTCGGCGTCTCCAATTTCTCCTGTAGTGACCCTCTGCATGCGCCTCCTATTCCCAGTTTGCAATTCTGATTAATGAGTCAGAGTCCAATAAAACAATGCATGCGAGGTAGAAATAAAATCATAGCAATTAAATAGATGAGAAAGAGGCATTCGACGGATAATTAATAGGTGCCTTAATCCGTGATTTTTGATCCTCCGGACTAGCAATCCCGAGCAAAGGGAGTGTGTTACATGTAATCAACAAAAATGTTTGTATGTCCAAAAAAAAAATATGATACTGGTCATGCTATCCTGGTTTTCCAATATGAGGCAAGATAATCAAACATATGTTGTTTCTTATGATAAAAGGGGTTCTCATCTCTAGAAAAACGGACATTTGTCCTGCTTTATAAATAAACCCAAACAGCCAAACTAATAAAGAGTGTCGAGGAAATGCTCTGCGAAAGCATATCAAAGGTAAAAGAAAAAGAAGAGGGACCGAGCTTGCCACCGAAGATAATGACGCGAGACAGAGGATACCAAAGCTTCATGATGACTCCACTAGGAGGGTAACGACGCAAAACAGAAACATCGTCGTCAAGACCAAGATGGTCAAGGGTTTTCACCCGGAACCCAAGTATGAAAGGTACCCACAACGACACCTTGAAGAGGGTTACTAGACCCGCATGCATCGTCGTCATTGGCCCAAAACGCTAAGCTTTTTCCCAGAAAAACCTTTGAACCACGAATGATATCTCGGAACACCCACCGACCCCAAACCAAGCCTTCTACACGCAATATAAGTAGTCCTTTTCGAAGCGCCACCAACACCAGAGTTCCCTGACCACCCTCATGGCCAGAAGGGCTAGGCCATAACCACCGCCACGTCGCTCGCCGTAAAGGTGTTCGTGCAGTCCACCTTCCAGGATCGCTGCCCCGACATCTACGAACTCAGCGACCGAGAGAAATAAACATCACACCATGAGGCCGACGAGGCGACGAGTGCAGGTGATGGAACAAACTCACTTGGACAACACAAGTGCAGTTGGCAAGCTCACCCCAGCCAGCCGCATTATGGATCCATCGACTACCAGATTGGGACGTGGGTGTCTAGATCCGGCTTACGGCTAGCAATCGGAGGACATCCACCGTCCTTATCCTACTACATCCGCAAAGATTTGGTCCAGCAAGCGTTGTAGAAGGTCCTTCTACCATGATTTCTTTTATCTCTTGTGGTAGATGAAAACATTTTTTCGTTCTCGCGATCATGTTTTGGCGCGAAACCCTTATAATTTGGCAGAATCTAGGCTAACGTGTGGTAGAAGTCAGATTTTTGGACCCTGCCTGATTTTGACTCTAATCGATGTCGCTTCAATCTTTTTTTAAAACTGGTGGGGGCACGATATCAGTGTCTCTACTTGACCATTTACTTATCGTGTCTTCTTGATTTGAACTCGATAACATTGCTCGATGCAGCATCTGTTTAGTCTAGTTACCTGGACCCTGATGTTAGCCTCTCTTTAAAAGAAACATGTGTATGATGGAGTTTTTTTCCTGATCATGACTCGTGCCTCTATGTTTTGAACTTGATAATGCTGCTCAATGTGAAAATTGTTTAGTCTAACTGCTGAGTCCCCTATATCAACCTCTTCCTGAAACTTGTGTAGGATAAACTTTTTTCCATCTGCAACCACAGTTTAGAACTTGATAACATTGCTCCATGCAACGGTTGTTTAGTCTACCTATTGGGTCACTGATGCTAGTATCTTTTAAAAAAACATGTATATACTAGACTTTTGTTCGGTAGCGCCTGTTGTTTTGTACTTGATAATCGTGCTCGATGTAGTAATCATTTAGTCTAGCTGCTAGGTCCCAGTTGTCCTCCTAACAAATAAACATGTATATGTTTAGACCTTGTTAACGTTGATCGATGTAGCCGTGTATTGTCTGACTATTAGGTCCGTGATGCTAGACTCTTTGCACAAGAAATGTGTACTTTAGTGGACTTTTTTAGGTCATGTATGTTGTTTTTGCCATGTAATGTATTTTGATGTAGCCGTGTATCGTATGCTTACTGGGTCCCGATGCCAACTTCTCTCTATAAGTATGTTGGATATTTTGTTACCTGTGATTGTTGGCTACTTAAATTTTATTTTTGAACCCGCTTAGAAATTTGAACCTGTTAAGGTTGAGGGATGGTGCAGGTGGGTGGATCCACGGTGTCAACCTCTATGTATAGCAATATTACTACATGAAAAATTAAACTTTAACTAAGATTCAAAACCAAGATCGACCTCAATACATATGTGATTGTGAACTGGATGGATTTTCAATACGACAACTACTTGATGCGGAGTTTGTCGGGAAGTAGACTATACTAGTTGGGCTATTTGCGAGTGTTTTTTGGTAAACTCGCACTATATTTAGGGTTCGAAAATCTGCACTTGTTCACTACATTGGATCAATATTTCGTTGATCCTAAAATATAAGGTATTTTGCTCCAAGATATTGCAAACTGATAAAATAAATTACTGACTACATCTTAAATATTGTATTTCAGATTTTATTCAAACTTTGGGATTGAATTTTTGAATCCCTCCAAAATACCGAGCTCCATGTTGCTACGGAGTGGTTGGCCTAGAATTTTTAAATTGATATGCAAAAGTTTTTTCTAGCACAAAAATATAATTGTGTGAATGTTCGCAATAACAACACAATGAAGCAAATAAAACAGCAACTAACTGTAGGATTACTGTGTCTTTTTAGGGACCAAAATTTTAATTATATTCCATGTGTTGGAAATGGACCGAAAGGCCTAGACGGCCAGCTGCGTCCCAAGTAAAAATATTTAGGTGAAGTGAGTGATCTATGTTGCTAGGAAAGGGCAGAAAGGACACGAATCGGAAGGCCATTGACATTTCTTGGGCTGTGGTTTGCTTTTTTTAGGGGAAACAAATCTCCTTATTACTCAACAATATTGTTTATGACACAAAGACCATCAGGGGGTTCTAGCAACCAAACTTGACGTCCAACACTAGAGGTAGCAGACCGAGCCAGCCTGTGGGCTTCCGAGTTCGAAGCTAGGTTCTCATGTCTGAACTTTGTCACCTGCAATTGAGCTGTCGTGGTTTTTATTTCATGGAGTATCATGCTATATGCTCCAGCATATAGTCGGTCCATATCATTCACCACCGATAAGCAGTCCGTCGCCATCGTAATCTTCTGGAGATGCAGGTCCCGGGCAAGCACTAGAGCTTCCCGGCACGCCAACGCCTCCGTTACCGCCGGTTCCTTGATGCCCTGAACAAATAGCACTGATGCACCAAGGAACACGCCTGTTTTACTTCTGCAGACCACCCCCACTGCGCCACCAGGGCCGGTTCTTGCCATGGCCGCGTCCACATTGAGTTTACACAGTCTGGAAGAGGCGGAATCCACTTTGGGGTGTGCAGCAGAAGGTCCCGCTCTCGCCACACTCCTTGGCGATACCGCTATGCAGAGGTCTTGCAGGTACCTCTAGATGAAGAGACGAGTCGATAACAGACTCTGGTATTCATCTTCGTGAATAATCTTCCGTCGCGCATACCATATTGCCCAAAGGGTAACAACATACTTCGCGAATTCATCACGTTTCAACGTCTCCATCATGGCGAAAAGCCATTGCTTGGCCGACGTGTCCTCGTTCATGCTGGCATGCTCGGTTTTGCTTCATTAACCAAAGCCCACACCGATCTAGCTGCACCACAATTGATAAGAGAATGCCGCCAGGAGTCCTCGTCACCACAAAACATGCAAGTACTCGTCGCATCCATCCTTCTGTGGCACCGAATGTCACCTGTTGGCAGGGACTGCTGTGCCAACCTCCAAAGAAAAACACGTAGTTTGGATGGAACCTGTGTCTTCCAAAGTTTTTTCCATGCCTTACCCTTTGCAGCAGAGTTTGACCCAGCTTCTAGTGGAAACTCGACGTGAAGGTAAATTGGGTTGCTGGAAGGGCAAGTTATTATCATATGGTAATCGCTTAATCCTAATCAATTCTGTTTTGACAAGTTTACCTATGTTTATGCTATCTTTTCTGGAAATTCCTGAGGGGGTAAGGAAACGTTTGGATTTTTATAGGTCTCGCTTTTTCTGGCAAAGTGATGAAAATAAAAGGAAATATAGATTAACTAAATGGAATATCATTTGTAGACCAAAAGATCAGGGAGGTCTAGGAATTGAGGTCTTGGAGATTAAAAATAAATGTTTACTAAGCAAATGGCTTTTTAAACTTTTGTCTGAAGAAGGGGTGTGGCAAGAATTGCTGCATAACAAATATCTTAGTCAAAAAACCTTGTCTGAACGCAAACAAAACCGACTGATTCTCCATTTTGGAAGGGACTTATGAAGGTGAAGAATGAGTTCTTCGCCAGAGACCATTTCAAAGTAGGGGATGGTTCATGTACTAGGTTTTGGGAGGATACATGGTTGGGAGATACTCTCTTAGCACAGCAATATCCATCATTGTACAATATTGTGCAACGGAAGAACGTGACGGTTGCACAAGTACTATCTCAAATACCCCTAAACATTGGTTTTAGAAGGGTACTTGTTGGTAATAAGTGGGATGATTGGTTACACTTATGCCAAAGGCTCATGATGGTTCAGCTGTCGGATGACCATGATAAGTTTGTATGGAACTTGACATCATCCGGAGTGTTCTCAGTTAAATCCATGTATGAAGACCTTATGAATGATCATACTGTCTTTCTTCGGAAATATCTTTGGAAATTAAAAATTCCTCTCAGAATCAAAAAATTTATGTGGTTTCTTAATAATAAGATTTTACTCACAAAAGATAATCTGGTTAAAAGAAATTGGGTAGGATGTACGAAGTGTTGTTTTTGTGGGTCACAGGAAACCATATAAACACTTATTTATATCTTGCCCTTTTGCTCGCCTTCTATGGCGAATTATCCATTTTGCTTATGATTTACCCCCTCCGACTGATATTGCAAACATGTTTGGTAATTGGTTACATAGTTTTGATCAATCATCTAAGGCTAGGATTCGCATCGGTGCTTCAGCCTTATGTTGGTCTATTTGGAAATGCAGGAATGATATTATCTTTAACAAATCCAAAAAAAAATTAATTTTATGCAGGTTATCCACATAGTGGCACATTGGGTGCAGCTTTGGGCACCCCTATCAACACCAGACCAGCGGGATATTATGGCTACTGGGTGCAGTCGTCTCCTGATGGTCACTGGGCACATCTTCAGCCAGTCTGCTTGGATGCATTCTGATAGATTGGTTTATGATGTTTAGTCGCTCTTTTATTATTTTTTGCTGGTTGATTTTGGTGTCGACCTTAAGCGATCGGTGATTTGTAATATATTTAAAGTTTGAATTTTTAATAAAAGATTGTGTGCATCGACAGATACAGAGGCCGGGGTACATCCCCTTTTCGAAGAAAAAAAGGCTGTGTGCTTCGTCCAGCCAATCCTCCCTTTGCTTCTTGGTAAGAACAAGTAAGCGGTACACTGACCGAACAGATAGGATGCCGTTCTTGTCGTAGTGCCACACCCATGTATCCTCTAACCTCCTCGTGCTGGGAGGAATATATCTGATCACTTCCACGTCCATCGGGATGAAGTACTTCTCGAGTCTGTCAATCATCCATGAGGTCGTGGTGCTATCAATGAAAGAGGCCACCAACAACGGTGACTCATCCTCAGGACAAGCGATCGGTCGGAGCATGAAATCACGCGGTAGCCACGCATGGTTCCAGGCGTGAGTCGTCTCCCCGGTCCGATGCGCCTGATCAGCCCCAACTTCATTGTTTCCTTCCCTTCAAATATGGCTCTCCACACCTGAGATGGAGATGAACCAAGCGAAGCCTCAAGAAAGTCGTTATTAGGGAAGTAAACAACCTTCAGAATCCGGGCACTCAAAGTCTCGGGGTTTTGTAGGATCCTCCACGCTTGGCGTGCCAACATCGCCAAGTTAAAAAGTTCAATATCACGAAAACCGAGGCCACCCATGAACTTCGGAGAGCACATTGTCGCCCATGATACCCAGCACGGTTTCCTACTTCCATTCTTGCTTCCCCACCAAAATATCCGGAGCATCGCATTGATCACTTCACAAAGTCCTCTCGGTGACAAGAAGCAATACATAGAGAATGTCGGGATGGCCTGCGCTACTGACTTAATTAGCACCTCCTTCCCTCCAGCAGCTAGAACTTGTTCAAGCCATCCTTGAACCTTCAACCAGATTCTATCTTTAAGATATTTGAAAGCCCCATTAGTAGATCTCCCAACATCAGAAGGCATACCAAGATACTTCTCATTTAGTGTCTCATTGGACACTTGGAGAATATTCTTCAGTCTGTCGACGCCCTTCCGGGCACCCTTTACTAAAGAAAACTGATGATTTATCCAGGTTTACTCACTGTCCAGAGGCATTGCAATACTTGACCACAATGTTCTTCACTTCTTGAGCTCTCTCTTCACTAGGCTTGACCAACAGCAGACTATCATCCGCAAACATAGGTGGTTCACTGTCAGGGTAGTGGCTGCCACCTTAATCCCATGGAGTGCGGTGATTGACGACTTCTTTTTAAAAGGCCTGAGAGGTCCTCTGCTGCACGTAAGAAAAGGCTGTGGTTTGCTGCCTTGGAATGAATGGGCTAGAAACAAAGTTCAAAGGCCTTGATGGCCAACGCCAGCCCAAGTGAAATATCTACCTTTTTTTAGAATGAGAAGGTAGTGCTAGGATTTAGACATACATACACGCCCTATCAATATTTTTATGTCAAACTTGTGATTACTTGTGTCGAGAAGATAAGTGTAACATCAATGGCTACATGCATATATTTTTCACAAAAAAATTAAACATTTTCTTTGATTTTTTCAAAAATAGGAGGACCTTTCGGTGCACACATAGGACCAAACGGACAGGGGTCCGTTTCTGTCCATGAGGCACCTGCAAAAGGATCAAATTGAATACTCTCTCTAACCAAAATAAATGACTTTAATTTTTCTAGATTCACATGTATTTATATACTTTGACTTTGATTTTTTCTAGATTAATACGAATCTAAAAAATTAAATTCAATTATTTTAGACGAAAGGAGTACTTTTCATGTCGGATTTGGCGGTCTCCGTTGAAGTTGCCCTGAGTACATGTACCTTCATCGATGGACCCAATATCGATAGTTTATACCTTTGCTCGAAGACACATTCTATTAGTTAAGATATATAGTACGCATTTTTCTTTCTCTTCAGAACCGATTCCCCAAAACTTAAAGGACTAATTTTTTTAGCATAATTTTTGAACCTCTATAAACATATCAAGTACACATAATTCAAACATGCATAATATATTATCCAAAAAACATCAAATCGATCAAGTTTGATCCAAAAGAACAACATAGCATGTTTTATGTTATCGAGATCACCACCATCTCGGCCATCTCAAATACCATCTTAGCCACCACCTCCATCACCATCTCTTTCCCCTGCCGCCGGCGGCCTTGGCTTTGGTTTGTGTTGGCGCCTCCACCTCGGTTACCTCTTCCTCACCTCATCCTCGTCGGCCTCCTCTTCCTCGGCCACATACTCATCGTCCACCTCTTCACCGGTCACTTCTTCATTGGCCACCTCTCCGTACATACCACTAAAGTGGAGGTCGTCGAGCCCTTGAGAGTGTGAGGAATCCAATTGCGACATTAATTCTACGACATTCATCTCGGTCACACTTGCTTGAGACTTGGGCATTTCATCAATCACCTCGCGGGCAGAGACTCGAGCTATGACGAACTCCGTGGAGGAAGCAGACGGCTTGGGCGTGGAGGACGCCGATGATGGCTTGACCTTGCGATTAGCCTTCATGGTTGACGTTGCAGTCTTCCTTTTCTTCCCTTCCGTCGCCTATGAATGGGCTATCATGGCCTCTGCCGGATTCTGCGCCTACAGGCCGCTCAACACCGACACACAAGGGGTAGCCTTCCTACCTTCTCCGACTTCGCTGATGACTTGCCGGTGGCCTTGGTGGCTGCTCCCGTCGCCCGCACCACACCGGTGGTGCCCAATCGCTTCCGTGGCATCGAAGGCGTTGCGGGGGATCGATTCAGACGGTGTCGTGTTGGCGGGAAACTATGGCAGGGCTGCGGAACCGAGCTCTGCTGACATTTCGGCCGGGAGATGGGAGAACAATGGCACCGACGATGACCGGCAGCGAGATTGGGCGGGAGCGTTGGCGGATCGGCGGGAGAAATTAGAGGAAAAAGTTTTAGTCGCCTCTTTGGCCACCGAGCATAAACAAGAGAATGGGGGGGGGGGGGGGGGGATTTAGGGAGATGTCTAGCATATGCAGTCCTCTAACCGGTTTTCTAACGCCGCGAGAACTATATCTGCTCCTCTAACCGATTATTGGGAATCGGTTAGAGATGCTGTAAGTCAGCAATCCGGTTTGGCTAAGAAAAACCTTGTATAACTCCATGTTGCGTGGCCCCAACTCTGGGAACTTGTTTAGATTTGGTCCTTTTAGCCCACCCAAAGCCTTCATGGTGATACAGCTACGATTACATACACGTGGCAACCTTGTCCACAAAAAGGAGAATATGCTGAAAATAAAAGAATAAGAGATAATTTCATTAAAAAAATACTGGTAGATTTGGCAATCATCTTGAAAAGTTTGGAAAAACGATAATTTAAAGAAAGAACCTAGGATTTTTTTTGAAAACTATACAACTCCAAGAAGCTACAGGAAATTTCACTAAAGGAAAAAAACGAGTAGAACTTATCAAAAGCTATATATATGGCTTTGTAGGTTCTAATTAATATAGTTATTAGTTTTTAAAACTCCAAGAATTTTGAGAACTTGTTGAATTCTTACTCTCTTTTTCTTTGGGTAACTACGATGTCACACATGTGAGAAAATGTTAGCGTGCCAGGCATGGCTGCTAAGATGGAGCTATATTTTTTTTTTTTGCGAGTAAAGATGGAGCTATGGCCGTGAGTGGAATGTTAATCTGGTGGTATATATTATCGTACCTGCCGTATCATGCAGACTCCACTGACTTAATGACCGGCCGTGCATGCACGCGTGCACTATCTGCAAACATGCTCGTCTACATATGCATGCACTGAACTGACTGTAACCCCTCCCTGATCGCGCTATCTATCTATTTACTCCACGCATAGATGAATTGTTAAGTTGAATGGACGTGGCGCACATATTTTCGCCGGACATGCTGCTATACGTATATATTTGGATGTTGACAATTCACTAGGATATATAGTAGGATGATGTATACGGTGCATCCATGATTCCATGGTACTCCACTAATCGAATCGTGCTGCACTAGCCCGCTAGAATTAGTTGATTAATCTGTACACCCACGTGCTACGTACACATATATGCGCATTGTCTTAATTAATCTGATATGATTACCTACACGGCCGGTCGATCGATCGGCGTGCACCTTGAGTTAACTCTCACTTCACCTCACCTCACTGTCAGTAAGTTGCCCAGTTGAGATGGTAAGCACTTGAGATGCACGATGACTATCCATTGACAAAGTAGTAAGCACTACTAGTATAATGTAGTCATGCTAAATCTAGTTGCGTGCATGAGCATGATAGTGGCGGCCGGTCTCTCTGGGTGCATTTCTTTTTCTCGAAACGGGGGCATTATCTCGGCCTATTGCTAGAAAAATAAACACCACTAAAAGAGTATGAGTTTAGCGGAATAGGATGATGTATTGTTGAGTCTCATATGCGAGTTTATATTGACGTAGAAACATCTTGTAATACAAGTCAAGTACGTAAACAGATCCTAACTCTACCTAAACTATCATAACAACCGTATATGTCTAATACTTTAACACTCTCCTACACTCGTAGCGTAGCGTCGTGAATAATAGGAACGTCATGGATGGTTAGACTGGAGAGAAACCAAAGTAGAATCCAGTAGGCTGATATTCCCCCACAATAGCAGCGGGAGTGTCGTAGATGGCGTGTCGCGGCGCGAATGCTTGGACTGTAGAGAAAACTGATGAGGTGATCAAGCGAGGTGGTATCCCTTGTGCCGATGTCGAGGGAGCCGAGAGCTTGAGGCGGTGTCGAAGTCAGGGTAGCCGTTGCGAGGGGGGGGGGGGTGCCGTGGTCGATGTCAGGGCGGGGAATGCTGGTGTCCAAGTAGCCGCACATGAAGCCGCATGCTCATAGTGCACGAGGAGGATGACAGAGACGTGTCAAGGCAGTCATCATGGGGCTGCGGCAGCTTATCGAGGGTACGTGTAGGCTTGACGAGGGCCACGGAGGCTTGCCGAGGGGCCACGACAGCTTGCCGAGGGGTATCGATGACAAAGTCGATGCAGTCCGAGCCGTCGAGGACGAGGTGCGACCATAGTTTTGCCAGAACTAGGCGCACGTCGGGGAAGAACACACACTCCAGTTTTGCCAGAAACTAGTATGCAAAGAAAAACTTTTCGATGACGCGGTCAAGGAAGTCGTAGATGAAGTTGTTGATGCCGAAGAAGACTTTGTCGAGGCCGACGAAGACGAGACGCCGATCCGAGATTGCCAGAGTCGGGGACGAAGGCACGCATCGGTGTTTCCAAAGTCGGGCACGCAAGAGCAGTGACCATCATGAACCTGTGCGCCAGTGTCGTAGGAGAAAAGATGACGATGACGAAGAGGTAGTTGTGGACGAAGATGTAGAAGATAGCGAAACCATCGGCGACCCAGAGTGGTCATGCTAGACGCCTAGAGAGGCACGGTGGCGGTACTCGATGTAGGAGAAGAAGAACCTGGCGTGACGAAGACCATACGCGGACGCAGGTGACCCGCACCATGGTAGGTAGCGCGGAGATAGCCTGGGGCGTCGTTGCGTGGGGACGGTGATGTAGACCGCGTGCAGCGACGCTATGGCCCAAGGGGGGCGGCATAGTTGCATGGCGTGAGTTCGTGCAGCAGCTGGAGCCACCGACGACGCGTACACGCTTGTGAAGCGCGTTTGCAGCTACTTGGCAAGGACTAAGGCGACGGCGCTGCGGCCGAATGGGCGACGCAGCGGCAACCCGTAGCTCGATCGATGGTAGGCGAGTGCTCGGGAACGTACTTGGCGTAACGGGCACGAGATCGGTTGATCGTGCGTCGTATGCGCAATAGCATAGATAACGCGTAGACTGGAGACGATGGCGGCGTTGTTGGCGAATTCCCGGGCGATGACGACGAAGATGATCCGAGGGGGACGACCGCAGCAGCCTACCAAGGAAGGCATAGCAGCCGGCCGAGGTAGATCGTTGATGTCGATGGTCGGAGTAGATGTGCAGCGATGGCGACGGAGATGGGCGACTCAATTCAATCTAGATCGGTAAACCAAAAAAGAAGACCGGCCAAGCGACCGGTGGAGAGAAAAACCTATCTAGATATCGGAAAAGACTCACCGGGGCAGCCGATAAGAGATCGGTGGGCAAACCCTGCGAGGGATCGCGCGACCCTCGGTGGAGATCATGGAGATCGATCCCCCCGGGGGCGACGCGGCGGAAGCGTGCGACTAGGGTTTGGACCGGTTAGCCTGATACAATGAAAGAGTATGAGTTTAGCGGAATATGATGGATGTATTATTGAGTCTCATGGACGAGTATATATAGCCGTACATGGAAACATCTTGAAGTACAAGTCAAGTTATAATTAAACTAAACAGATCCTAACTTTATCTAAACTGTCATAACAACCGTATATGTCTAATAATACTCTAACAACCACACGCTATATTGGGCTCCCGACATCATTATTACCATTGATTTGTTAAGATTAGTGCAGAAAGACCCTTAGTCTAGATTTATATGAGATTTATTAGAGAATTGAAATTGCTTACACATACACGATTCAATAGCAATTGTAAAACAAATAGAAAAAACAAACAAATTAAGTAGAAAATTAGGAAAATTAACAAAATTTTGAAAATACATATAAATTTTAACAAATCTAGTTAAAAAACATATAAGTTTTACTGATAGGCGGAGCTGAGATTGTTTCCAACTTTTTTGTAGGAAGGGGGCTTAAATGCAAATATATAGCGTGTTGTTGATTTCATGGACTCTACACCAATCTCTAATAATCGTGGGGCACAGAAGGTGGTAAATCCGATCTTCCTCTTGCTGCTATCTCATGCACAACTCTTGCTATAAATACCGATAAGACCGATGCAGATCTCACTTTTCTTTGTGCATGCATGCAGCAAGTTATCTACAACTACAACCAGCTTAGCAAGTAGCTCCTCCAAAGCAAACTAACATCGATCGTCGACCAAAAATCACAAAGAAAAATGGGCAAGTCCACGCTGATGAGCATCTCTAGTCGTGCTATCACTCTAACAGTGGCCGTGGTGCTGGTTAATATGGCGGCCAGCTGGGGTGGCGCTGCAGCACAAGGAGGACGAGGAGGAGGAGGAAGAGGATACGGCGGGTACGGTGGGTACGGTGGATACGACTACGGTTATGATCAGGGTCAGGGTCGGGGTCAGGGTCAGGGTTGGGGTCCCGGCCGGGGGGGCATGAGCCCGCCGGGTGAGCTGATCATGGGGTACTACTCCATGAGCTGCCCGTACGCGGAGACCATCGTCCGCAACGTGGTGAGCGACGCCCTCTACCGAGACCCCACCCTCGCCGCCTCCCTCCTCCGCCTCCACTTCCACGACTGCTTCGTCCACGGCTGCGACGCATCCGTGCTCCTCGACTCCACCGACGAGTCCCAGGCCGAGAAGGACGCACCACCCAACAGGACCCTCCGCGGCTTCGAGGTCATCGACGCTGTCAAGGAGGCCCTCGAGGCGCAGTGCCCCGGCGCAGTCTCCTGCGCTGACGTCCTCGCCCTCGCCGCCAGGGACTCCGTCTCCATGGCCGGCGGGCCCTACTACGACGTGCCCACGGGCAGGAAGGACGGCTCCCGCTCCGTAGCCGCCGACACCATCGCGCTCCCCGCGGCGACCCTCACCGCGGACGAGCTCATCGACGTCTTCGTCGGCACGCACGGCTTCACCGTGCCAGAGCTCGTCGCGCTCTCCGGAGGGCACACGCTCGGACAGGCCCACTGCGCCAACTTCAAGAACCGCCTCGTCGCCAACGCCGTCGACCCCACCTTGGAGGCCGGCATGGCTGCGTCTCTGTCCCGGACGTGCCGGACCGGCGGCGACGGCGCCACCGCCAAGCTCGACATGACCAGCAACGCCTTCGACACTGAGTACTTCAGGGGCTTGCAGACCAGCAGGGGGCTGCTCACGTCAGACCAGACGCTCGTCACGGGGTCGCGGGAGACGGCCATGTACGTCAACATGTTTGCCCACAACTCCGACATGTTCTTCGCCACCTTCGTCCAGGGGATGGCCAAGATGGGACAGCTGGACCTCAACCCCGACGGGAACGTCAGGATGAACTGCAGGGTCCTCAACTATTAATCCTAGTCCACATCAACACGTACTCGTACACCGTATATATGCAGTCTACATGTACAAGCATGCATGACCAATAATACGCCTACAAATACTAGGTAACTATGCTAGCCTGTGTATGCATCATGTGTAGTACTCTACTTCTCTATGCAAATCAGCATGATCAATAAAACGGATTTGTGAAAGGAAAAGAGTGGCAGACTGGCTAAAAATTTCACTAGTTATTTCTGAGTCTGAGTCGATTGATAATTAAGTCAGAGCTTAGTGAGGTACTAAGCCACTAGATTTCATCATGATTCGGGTGCAACTGAGATGTTTGAGTTACAAGGGGGTTTCAAACTAGATTTTTCAGTTTGAAATGGGGTTGCAACCGAGAATTTTCAGTTGAACGTGGTTGCAACTGAGATTTTCGGTTGTAAGTGACTTTGGAACTGAGAATTTTCGGTCGCAAGTGAGGTTGCAACTGATATTTTTTAGTTATAAGTGGAGTTGGAAGTGAGGTTGAAAATTAATTTGAATGGCATCATCCGAATGATAGTTAAGTTAACTCTGAGTCATTACACGACACACGGGAATGAGATAGGCGGCGACGACTTGTAGAACCAATATAGGGTTTCATCCCTCTCGCCGACGATGACACCAATCCGTTCCGCCTCCAGTGGCCTTGGTGCCTTGGAGGTGTGGCGGACCACGATCTCTTACCGGGAGAAGGTTTCACATTCTTTGTTTAGACTTTTTTAAGTATCTTCTTCAGGATGTTGAGGAGGGATCTAGGTTATTCGATGCATGCTGTCGGTGTTTTGGATGCGCATTGTCTTCATCTCTTCGGTGGAGCTAGAGCAACCAATGGCGCGGGCGACAGTTGATGGAGTGGTGGTGCGCAAGGACTTCCAAGGACCTTTTGTTTTTCCCTTCTCTTTCAGGGATTCTTTTGCATATGGTTTGGGCACCTATGTCTTTTAGAGACTTCAGGTGACTGCTACTTGTGTTGTACTCGTTATTTTGTTCGTTTGAATGGCAAATGGCAACTTCCTCAAGAAAAAAACATGGTCTCCTTCAAGGTATGGTACTACCACCTTTGGTCAGACTGTTTTAATTCTAACTCTTATGTCCCAAATCTTGTTTTGCATCCAAGATCTGTGGTATTTTCATAGATGAGATGAGGTTTTCTCTAGAGAAGAACTTATTGTGAAAGATAACAGCGTTATTTCTGACCAACACGAGCACACCAAACCTGTCGTAGCATGGGTTCAAGTGTCCGTAAGCAACATCCACTGGCAGCATCGTATTCCGTACTAGTGTGAATTTAGACAACACCCAAAGCTTGAATTTAAACAAATACAGAGCTAATATTGAAGTACACACAGAGCATAATACCCTACAAAGTGAACAAAACCGACTAATTTTAAGGCATGTTACACAAAACCGAATAATCGATATAGCAGCTAAGCTAGCTAGCTGGTTCATCGATCACAACTAGCAACTGGTCTCCGCCAGATTTATTCGAGAATCAGTTCACAACCGACCATGCGAATCTAGCACAAAACGCACTCCATTTCCACCATTGAAACGAGGAAAAAACACAAGACTCCTCATGGCCTTCGCTCACCTAGCTAGATATGGCAGAAACACCTGTAGTGGTAGGCGCTGTTCATCGGATCGCTGGCGTCGACGGGGATTCCATGCGCGCTGCACCTGTGCCGGCAGCCACGGCACTCGTTGTAGGTGCACGTCGGAGCCCTCGACCCCACCAGCCCCCGTCTCATGATCCAGCTCCGCTCCGTCATCGCCGTCGGCGGCCAGCTCGTCGTCGCCGCAGGTGGTCCTTCTTCTGATCTCGCTAAGCCCTGCAACATGCGAGCACAAAATGGCTTAAAAACTCGAAACAAAATACAGTGGTGCATGTGGATTGCCTGTTTTTTCAAA
Organism: Avena sativa; assembly: GCA_916181665.1. Taxonomy (NCBI): domain Eukaryota; kingdom Viridiplantae; phylum Streptophyta; class Magnoliopsida; order Poales; family Poaceae; genus Avena; species Avena sativa. Next base: position 139,687,949 of record OV702285.1, on the reverse strand, counting down.
TGGAGTACCTGTTTTTCAGTCTCGGGGATCGACGGCGAGAATGGCCGAGCAGCTAGAACGTCACCTTCTATTCACGTAGTAATCATGAGTACATGTTTTAGAAGACCAAGATTGTTCAAAAAAAATGTTAGAAGACCAAGATATTATACACTATACTGAACAGCGAGCCACGTACCAAGTCTTTGAACTGAATAAATTTACGTGTGCGTGCTTTGGAGTACGTTGTGCATACCAATGATAAGCGTAGCGACGAGGAGGAGATAGCACAACAACGGCAGCTTATTTCTTCTAGCTCCGGCCATTCCCCCTAGCCTCGGATCCAGTGTCCTAGATCGATGAGATCCTCCTCGAGGTAGAAGGATGCAGGGCATATATAGCAAGCATGGTCCTGTCATGTGTGTGCATTTTTTTAGGTAGAACGAAGTAGATGATGAAAAGGTGAAGAGACGGTAAAAAGCTCCCGATGGACGCATCATGCATGGTACCGTACGCAGAGAGAAAGGACATGGCACATAGTGCACAATTTGTCTGTTCTAGGGTTCTAGGGGCTTCCCGGAAAATTACAAAGCTACCCACACAATGAATATGTACCCGTGAATGCATATAGTTGCTACTTACTTTTTGGACGTAAAATGCTAGAAATGTACCTAGATCCGTATGATCCTACATTTCAAAACTTAGCAAAGCATAATTTGCCAACACTAGTGAAAAAAGAGCATATAGTCCTAGTTTATAAGGACCATTAGTCTCGGTTTCGCACCGGGACTACGAAATCGGGACCTGATACTTTTTTTTCGAGTCTCGGGTCAGTGGACGGAGGACGTTTAGTCTCGGGTCGTAATATGACCCAGGACTAGAGAATTTTTTCAATTTTTTTTATTTTTTTTGAATTGTTTGACTCGTTAATCCTCTGACTTGGAACATTTTTAACACTAACTATACTTAATCTTAGATCAAGTTACACTTGTGGTCAAACTTCTTGATTGGTCACTCATCCTAGCACTACTCCATCCCAGCACGCTTAACTTCCCTGTTCCATCAAAATGTCTTTATGCAAAGTATATTGTATCTTGTTGTCAAAACTACCATATCAATCCTATTAGCTCATATCAATATGTCACACATCTTTATTTTTTGAAACTACAAACAACAATAAATAAATAATAATAAATATTTTATTCCAATGAAAATAAAAACTAATTAAAATAATATTTTATTCATTTTTTGCCATTTATTCATTTAATATGGCATAAATAATATCTTTAAATTAGTAAATTGAAATTCGACAAATAATATATACATTATTACCAGAAAAATACGAGGAATCCAAATATGGCATAAATTTTTTTGCTAAAAAATTAATTTTTTTAAATATTTTTCCTTTTCGAATTTAAAAAATCCAAAACGATCTAAGGACGTTGAAATCGAATAAGAATTTTTCCGCACATTTTGATATGTTGTACGTACGCAAAAGTTATAGCCATTTGAAGTTTAATGACATTTTTTGGCAAAATATGTCGAAATTCATATTTGTTATTTTTCGTAACAATTAAATCACTTAATATTTCTACAGTTTGAAGGATTTTATTTTTGGATTTTTTATAATTTTGTGGCATGTTTTTGAAACTAGCAAAGGTGATCTCGCGGGGGGGGGGGGGGGAGGGGTGTGGTGGACAGAAATCTCCTACCGCGCAGGACTTTTGCCCGTTTTCCTATCGTGAAAGAACCTGCCAAAAAAATGCCAGATTTTTTTAGTCCCGTTTTATGTCTCAAACCGGGATTAGAGGTGTTGTTTTAGTCCTGTTTGAAGACACCAACCGGGACTAAAGGGTGTCGTCTGCGCCCACACCCCTTTAGTCTCGGGCCGTATCATGAGTCGAGACTAAAGGTCCGAAACGACCCGGGACTAGAGATTTCCCGGGCTCCTAGCCGCTGAAAAAGGTACAAACCGGGACTAGTGCTTACACTAGTCCTGACCCGTAACAAATTGGGACTAGTATCTAACTCAGGACCGAACCGAAGCCCCTTTTTCTACTAGTGCAAAATGAGGACAATGAAAACACTACAATTTTGCGTAAATTGTAGCTTGGTCATTTTGTGATCTTTGCTAAGATTGATGAAGTCGAGATGGTATGTAGGTACCTAGATTTCATTTTGGGTGGATGTTCTATTTGAACGAGTTCTGAATTCACATTGGATCCTTCTTACCCGCGAATTAGAAATAGGTTTTTTCAGAAATAGAAAAATCATTCTAACTTAGAGATTTTGTGTGATCAACGAAACTCATATTTTGGACTCAAGTACATATGATCTCTATTACTCCAAAATTACCAAAGTGGAAAACTCATTTAACGTTCAAACATTTTACAAAAAACAATAATGCTTGTAGATAATGGATACAAGTACACGTGTGTTAATTCCAAAACTAAACATGACCATTTGCGAATTGTGCAAAAATAACAAGACGATCAAGATACAATATAAGTTTTCTAACTTGGTAGATCATGTTTAAGTTTGGAGATTTACATGCGCATAACTGTACCCCATTATATACATGCAATTTCTCATTTTTTGTTGAAACTTGAACGATGTGATTTTGACTAAACTTACATGGATTATATGTACCTAGGTTCTGGATATTCTTTCTAGGTGATCATCTGCTTCACATACACTCGGAATTTAATCAAAGCCATCTTAATCTGAAGATGCATAGTGAGATGAACACGTGAAAGGAAATGATTTCATGACATGTATCTTGCCGGCAAAGGGTGCGGTCGCATGGTGGGGTGCTTCGTAGCTGATCGGAGTTACGCGAAAAACGTTTCGCACGACCCGCTCCTGCGCGTCCCCCGCAGGGGAAGCAGGGGCGCCGCCGCCCGTCTAACCCCTCCTCCCGCACTCCTCCTCTCCCTCCCCGCCGCCGCTGGCGGGAGCCGTCGAGCGAAGCTCGGGCGGTGCTGGCGGCGGCAGGTTTGTCTTTCCCCGGCGCCTGGAGGTTCTCGCAGGGAGGATGAGACAGGCGGCGGTGTGCTGCTGCGCCATGGGCAGAGCCCGGCCAGGCGGCGGTGGGGCGGCTCGGCGGCGACGTCCTGGCAACGGCGGACTGCGACGGGGCGGCTCCTGGTCGGCGGCGGCTCGCCCTGCTATGGCCGACGGCGCAGCCCAGATCTAGGCCCGTTCAGGCCTGATCTGGGTTGGGCAGGCTGGCGTCGTAGCCCACTGGCGGGAGGCAGCCATGGAGGGCTGCGGCTGGCGGCGGAGGCGACGGTGGTCTACAGGGTCGGTGCAGCGACCCGGGACAGCATGGAGACAGAGGTGCGCTGGCCCGCTCTAGGCCTGCGCGGGCCAGATCTTGGGCGGTTGGGCTGCTGTTTTCTGACCCGGGCCAGGCGGGCCTAGGTCAGTAGCGTGCCCCGCAGGCCAGGTAGGTCTGCTGGCTGAAAAGGCTCGGCCCTCTGTCTTGTCTGTGTGGCCTGGATCCGAGCCAGGTGGGCTTAGGTTCGGCGCTGGCGGCCTCCTTCCGTTGGTGAGCTCGAGATGGACAATTCCTGATCTGCTCGGCGGGGCTCTGGCCTCTTCTCAGACCGGCGGTGGTCCGGTTTGCCCGGGTGACCATGGTGGTGATGGCGCTGCTACTTGGCGGTGGGGATCTGCAGTGGCGGCGGATTCACTGGTGGACGAAGGAGTAGGGACTAGGTCTTGGGTTGGCGGCAACGGTGGCACCCCTGCTGCAGTGTGGCCACGGGGCTTCACGAGTCTAGTTGGGCTCAGCCAGGCCAGAGAGGGCCCGGTTTGCCCCTGCAGCTACATCCGGTCGGCTATCGCCTTCGGGCGGTGGAGGTAGTTCCCCCGCGCGTTACTATATCGCCGACCTAGCTGAAGTTTCTTCTTTTTTGGTCGTTCTAGCCTCACATCGTCGATCACGGTGAGACGACGGTGGTGACTACAAGACCGTGGTGGCGTGTGCTGGTGGGCGGCGAGCTTGGTGGAGCAATGCGGAGCATCCGAGAGTGTGTTTTTTTGAGGGGTCGGGAGAAATCCTTGCCATCTTGACACCGATGCGGTGACGCCTGTGGGTGTCATCGTCCTTCTTGAAGGGCATCGGGTGTATCTCTTCCCCACCTCTCGTAGCGTATCGGGGGAAACCCTAGGACTAGTCCGGGCAGCAGCGTCGTCGTCGTCGCTTCCCTCTTGGGGGTGCTGCTTGGTACGTGACGCTTCGGAGCGCTAGGAGAGCAGTGGAATTCTCTGGAGGGCGCAGCGGTGGCGGGTCATCCTCGTTTTTATCGAGCCACTGTTGTCGGCTTTGTTTTCTCTTCTTTTTTCTTCTTTTTTCTTCTTTTTCTTTACTTTTATTTTGGGCGTTGTGCTGTCTGGCCCAGCAGCGGTCTCAATCAGTTGCTATATTAAAATAGCTGGGCGAAAGCCTATTTCGAGGAGGGTGCTTCGTAGCTAAATTTTATTAATAATACATTTTTTATTAAAATGTCCAAAATAATGAAAGGTTTATAAAATTTATAAAAATAATATAGCCTCGGTTTAGTCTAAACCGACGGCACTAATCAGTTTGGGCCAAACCAACCAGTACTAATCATTAGTGTGTCGATTAGTGCCGTTGGTTTGAGCCAAGCCGATTAGAAATCGATTTGTGCCTGTCGGCATGGACCAAACCGAGGCAACCATACTTTTAGAAATTTTACTACCTCTATCCCAGTTTATAAGACTTACGCGTATACCTAGGTCGTCCGAATGAGCTATATAATATGAATTATATAATATAAAAATTATATCATTAGAAAATATAATATTTGAAGTTTCTAATAGTATAGTTTTTATCTTATGTACCTTATGGTAAGTTGGTTAATTTATCGATCTAGAAATACGCATAGGTCTTATAAACCGAGACGGAGGGAGTATAAGATTTGTATTATTTTTAAAAATTTAATAAAAAAGTTAGCTGCTTCGTATGATGTGTGGAACTGTTGAGGGAGCAATGATCGACATAGTGAAATTATTATTGCTAGGCGTAGCGTCTAGACATTCACGCGCGCATGCACTGGCATTTTCAGAGAGCGCTGATATATATATTTACAATCATAAAACAACAAAACGTACGGAGCACAAGAAAAGGCTGAGGATGCACAGTAGGACATGTCGAGCGGGATCTTGCGGCGCACATGGAGAATCTAATGGCCTGATCGATTTTGTTGCACTGTCTGTCTCTACCGTTTACTTGGGGTGGCTCCGGCTCGGATGGATGGGAGTGGGACGGTGAAGTGAGCAGCAGATGCCACCCAGCGCCGTCGTAACGTTCCACGTGACTCCCCGTCTCCGTGTATACATGCAGGTGCAGCAATTTGCACTGCTCTTCCTGGATCCAAATTTAATCCACAGACCACGGAGAGATTTCACCGGAAGGAGCTGCGCCTGCGCGGGCTGCAGGATCACCATGCCACCACCACGCCTACTCTTAAGTAGTACCTGCACCGATCTGACGGGGCAGCATGCATGCAGGCTGCGCCCAGGATGGACGGTACCACTCACCACACCACTGTCCAGGCCACAGGCCACGGCCAAGTACAGTACAGCTCCTGTAATTTGTCGATGCAATAATTAGGTGCATGCACAGGCAGGGCCAGCTGAGAAAATGCCGGGCGTTAATTTGTGTGGTGGGGACGATCGGCCGACCAATGTGATCGATCACGGTGCTAGAATCATCACGGCGTGTTTGATTGACCACGGAGGCTCTTCTTGCATCTACCCGGAACACAAAAAAAAAAAAAATAGTGGCCCAGCGTAACACCCTTAGTTTTATTAAATGGCAGTTAGAGTTTGATTTTACATTCATTAGCATCATGTAATTTTGTTAACATAAGATTCAAACAAGAATACAAAAAGCCCTAATTATTCTCTCTTGTTGAAAACCTCTAAATGGTTTTGAATATTTTGAAACTACAAAACCTTATGGAACCCAAATGGTTGTAAAGGGTCCTCATAGTATTTTTAAATGTTTACAAAAGTTCTGGTATTTTTGAAATATACAAAACAGATTCGAAATTGAAATACAACAAAGCAGGAAAAACAGAAAAAATGGAAAAGATTTCAGAAATAAAAACTACCTCTAACCCTAATTGGGCCAGCAACCCAACTCCCCTCTCTCTTTCCAGCAACTCGCATGCAGCAACCAGCGCAGGCCGCGGTGCAGCAGCCGGCCCACCCCGGCCCGTACCGTTTCGCTCCCTCCCGTCGTCTACCTCGTCGTCCAAGCAGCTCCATGTCTCTGCGGATGCCGTCCGCCGCGCCGACCGCGTCACGATGCTCACCGTCGCCTTGGAGGAGTAGATAAGGACACCTCGACGCCCCTGCCTCGTCACTATCCTCTCTCCCTCTCGGACGACCTCTCTCTCTTTCTCTCCACGCGAGACCGAAACCCTAGCTCGTAGACGCCGCGTTGCCCCGCCGTTCTCGAGCTCCCCTTGCCTCGTCGAGCACCCCACCGTGACCGCAGCGTCGCCCTGTTCATAACGACGGAAGGAATCAATGCTGGGCATCTTGGATCAAGCTTGCCGTCCACCTCTTCTTCGCCTCTGTCCGTCGCTTGACGTCGATGCTATCGGCGACCTCGACCTCTCCCGGCCTCCCCGTCACCACCACGAGCACTAGGGTGAGATCTCGGTTCTCTCAAGCCCCTTCTTTTCTTCCCTCGCTTCTGGAATCCCTCCCGCATCGTGTAACCATCGCCGGCCGCCGTAGGTGCTCATTGTTGGTCGTGTTCCGGTGAACATTCTTCGGTGGCGCCACCCCTAAACTACTCGCCTTGACTCTATCTTTCCAACGCCCCCGCTTCTGTAGCCCCATGCACTCCCGATCGACGGGTCGACCGACGATCTAGGAGGAGCTCCATGGATGACGTCAGCATGACGTTAGCATGAGGCAATATAACTTTTCTTTTTATTTTAAATGTTTTGTGTAATTATATAAATGCTGACATGTGGCCCCCCTATGTAAATCAAATAAACATTTTTAGAAATTTTTTCTGATTAAACAAAATGTTAAAGTAATTCCAAAATGTAAATTATTTATAATATTTCAAAAATGATTTAAAATGAATTAAAATGGAGAAATTCATAACTAATTCATTCTAAATTAGAAAAATACAAATAATATATCAAAATCATCGGAAAAATAAGATCTGTCTCATAACATTAAAATCATGCATTTTTCAACAACTTTAACTACAAGTTTAATTATAAGAACAAAATAAACCCCGCAGGTGGTTTTGAGGTTCCCGTGTTTTAGGGTTTCCACCCCTCGTACCCAGTTTAAAAGGTCGAGCATGCCCTAGGGTTTCATTTAAGTACTATTTATTTTCATATCATCATTCTTGCTTGAGCATTGCATCGACGCCATGTGTTGATTATTTCTCTTTCTTTTCGGTGTTTTGGTTCTTCCCAGTAGAATATGATATCGAGATCGAGATCAACACCATCGAGGATCGAAGAGCAATACTTGACCTACTATAAACAAGTCCATCTGATGAACCTGAAGATCTATAGTTGGGTATCAGAAGGCAAAGGCAAGCATAGCCCTACACATGATATAATCCTATGATTTCAATCATTTAAATTCTTGCCATATGCATACAATTGCAAAGTCTTTTATCGATAGATAAAGAATCCTATTTGATGCATGTTCCCCTTTGTAGCCTATATTCCTTGAGCCACTGCTCCTAGCATAACTAGGGTTTGGCTTGTGAGCATCGCTAGAGTTGTTTTTTTTGGTTGTGCTTAGCCATGCTTAGTTGTTACTATTGGTCCATCCGGCTGATGAATCAGAGCAACTAATGAACCTAGTATGACAGGATGACGTGGTATGATCAGATTTCAAAGTTAAACATGCTAAGGATTGTATGGGAGTCCACGGTGAGTTGTGTTTTTGTAGTCCCATACTTGCCACTACTAGTACCTAAGTTCTTGTCTCTTGAACAAATACGAGCGTACAGCCACACGGGGGCTTGGAAACCCCCTTAACCAACTAACTTGCCTAGTAGATTCTATGAGTCACATAGTTCGGGCATTCCATTTGGCATATGCATTCTGGTTGTTCTCGAAGGCGGTGAAGGAGGTGCATTCATAACATTTAGGTAAGCATGGCCGGGAACAAGAGAGGCACTACCTCCATAATCTTGAACCCTGCACACATATCTAGGGACCGGCTTTGGGACTCAACCCGTTACGGCGACATCTCCTTAGTGCGGGACTCATGGTCTCGGCGAAAGAAAGGTAAAGGTCATGGTCAACCATCCTCAGTGGGCCTTCAAAGGAAGAGGGCTAACGATATCTATCATTAAGACTCGATTGGTACATGTGGGTAAAGTTGAACTCCCCTGTAGGTATTAATCTTTTCGAAAAGCCGTGTCCGCGGTTATGGACGACTTGGGAACGGACGTGATGATCATAGAGAACTCGAACCTAATCATAAAAATTGGCAATCTAAGTAATGTGTGCTTAAGGATGCTTCCTCAGGGATCGAGCGGGTGATCCTAGTTGGTAGGTTCAGCTGATAAAGATTCGGTGGATATCAGAAGATGATCAAAGCTAGAGATGTCATTCTCTTATCCCTATTTAAATGTTCTGATTTGTCGAGATTCTACTCCTCCCTATTTTATAAACAAAGTTTGCTTTATGCAAAGTAGCTCCACCAGCCATAAGTCTTGTAGAGTACACCCCATACTCACCCTTTCCTCGTTGATACTTTTGCTGCAGAGTAAGTGTTACCATAGAAGAAGAGTTCTTTACTGCATCGACATCGATGAGTAGCTTGGGGTTCCTAATCGACAGCCTGGGATCTATGGATTGGGACGTCATCATTATGCTTTAGGCCTCTTAGGCCATTTGTTAATTTTGCTATACTTAATAGCATAATTGGCCTTTCATTGTTTGATGTTTGTGGTCAGTGACCTCTGCTTGTAATATTTTGGTTCTTTTCTCAGTTATGAGCTTGCTATAATAATTTTTGTGTCATGGGGCCACTGTTGTGTTACCGATTCTCTCTCTGTACTCTTCCGAGATCTATGTTAGGATAATATCATACAGAGGTCTAGGATTTGTATAACCCTGATCCCGGGGGTGTCACATGTTTTGCTATAAGAGTAGTACCGTCTGCAGGAAGCCCTTTCTATTGGTCGATGTTGAGTCTAGTGTTTATGAAAACTATTTCAAAAATGAAAAGTATGTATGAAAACTCTAGTATGCCTCTTTCACTCCTTATCCAGTTTCGCTCTCGCTCTAACTCTGGATCATCTTATCTTGTGTTTATTTGAAAAATAGTTGTCTACATCATCCCTTCTTTCAAAGCTTAGGTGCCTTTTGGCATGGTGTTTTTGACCATTTGACCTAGTGTTATCTTCTCTAGATTCAGTTGTGTGTGTTCCTTGTTTCCCTTTGTTCTATTTCTGCTAAGAGATTTCTTTCTATCATGATATATCTATCTTATGGCCCACAACAGCATGTTCATGGTCCCATATTGTTCTGTTCTAGGTCTCGAGGTTTCCTTTCGCCTTGTGTGCCTCCTTTTCATTTGTCTGGGTACTTCAGAAGATGTGCCTTCTTTTGGAAGCTACCTCATGATTACTACTTTGAGGTGTACTCTGTGTCACTTAAGTGGTAGTTACTTCTTTCTTTGGGTTTTAACCCATGGACTTGAACCGAAGATCCCTGATTGTGCAGGATCCTAATATTGTGAATATTGTACATGAAGCCGACCTTTAACCCAAGATCCATCTTGTTGACCCCTATTTGTTAATGTTCAACATTACCCCAGGATGGCTAGTACCTTATACCCTAGCCTTCAAGCTTGTGGTTATTGTCGTGATTGAATTGCGATAACATAGGACTTCCCCTACCACATGCTTTGGCAGATGTTCTTTAATGGAACCATATAGATCATGACAAGAGTAATCCTCGTGAGTCTCATATCTATATTCGTGACTCTACCACACTTTTCCTTTTCTGCATTGGTTTTCGGAAGGTTGTTGACTTATGCATCCATCTCTCGGTATTCTGCCCTAAGTATGTTCATTCTCTCTCTTGTTGTTTCTTACCTTTTTCTACCAGTTGGTAGCCAAGTAGTAAATTGTCTTTTAAATATTTCTTATTTTTTTTCTTTCCTTGTATTATAAAATTCATAACTTTTTATTTATAGCTCCAAAAGTAGTGATTCCAATTTCTATAATTTTATTTAATATCTATTTATCTTTTTAAATCCCTTTAGGATTACTTTGCTCACAATTTGGTATGGATTTAGCTAAGAGTTTTATTAGTCTTGGAATTACTTTCTTTTATCTTATTAAATTCATAAGTTTTATCCATAGCTTCAAATTGAGTGAAACCAATTTCCATGGTTTTGTAATATTTTTTATTACCATTTTTTATCATTTGGAAATTTTTCTTGCTGAATTTTTATATGGAACAAAGCCATAGTATTGGAGTGATCTTGGAGATGATTTCTTTCATTAGGATTTAGGGTTTTTGGTTTAACTTTTGCAAGTGCTTTAAATTTCAAGATACAATCCATGCAGGGATGCATTTGACTTGTTTCAAAATTTGTTTTTTTTCTTTTCATTCAAATTTTGTTCAAGTAGGGTTTTTGATGTTTCCATTTAGAAGCAAAAAGTTTCTTTTCACCCTAAATTTCAACATTTGTTTCTTTTGTTTGTTTATTTTTTCACATTTCAAAATTTGGAAAATTTTGGGATGTGACAGACTATCACCCTTAAAAGGAATCTCGTCCTGAGATTCGGGAAGGCTAGAGGTTACAAGTTGGCTTTAAGACAACTAGGGTACTACCACCCTTAAAAGATTTTTAACTAGATTACATCTTGGCTTACTTGGTGTCTTGATGTAACTTCTCTGGATAGTTGTTTGCATAGTGTCCCTTGTTTCCACATTTAAAACATGTGACAAGGTTGAGATCCTTCACAGGTTTGCTTATCTTGTATTTCTCCTTTTCTGGACAATGTGATGCATAATGGCCTAGCTATTTGCATTTGTGGCACATCACCTGGCTAATATCCTTCTTCTTTTTGGGTCTCTCCAAAGCTAGGAGGGCTCTTAGTTCATGTTCTTCATATTTCACCACAAATGTGGGAAACTTCCTCGGTTCTTAGAACGGTTCCTAGGATAACGTCCACGTTTCCTCTTTTGTCCACCATAGTGGGTTACAATGTATGGAGGTGCGTACTGAGATTTTACTTTGTCTTCATCATTCTTGGTGGAAGTTGTTCCTTCATGGAGGTTTCCAAAGACTTGATGCATTCCATCTTGTTTCATCTGTTGAACTATAGGATAGATATGGCATTTGGCAGGGACATGATCATTTCCTTCACATACGAAACAAGAAAATTGAGATGTGGGGCATTGTCTAGCTGGATGTTTCTCTTCACAATAGGGCATTGGTCCATATGCTCTTTGTAAGTGTGTCCTATGTCTCCACAGATTTTGCAGGTTGAGTTCCTTCTATAATATCATCCTTGATATCATTGTTGTCACAATCTCTTTGGGAAGGGTTGCTTCTCATGTTGATCATCTGATTGGTCATCCTTTGCAATAATTGAGATTGGGATTCCAAGAACTTTAGCATGGCTAGGTCTAACTCAATGTTGTTGGCTAAAAACTGGTTTGTTACTTGATTCAACTAGGCTTGGGTTGCTAGCAGTTGTTCTGTCATGTGCATCTCTAGGTTGTTGTTACCATCCTTGATGTTGGAGTTGTGGTTTCTTGGATAAGTCATCTGCTTGGGTTGGATTGGGATTAGATTAGGAAAAATATTTCTATAGTAAGATTTCTACTCACACACAAAAAATCACACAAAGCAATGTGCAAGCAATCACAATCATGCATTCAACTCAAACAACAAGATTCAAGCATATTTTTAGGCAACAAAATATTTTTGCTACACCACATAAGTTGGTGTGATCAATAAATCGATCTAAACTAAACAGTAGTATGGTGGTCCAACTATAGGGTTCACTTGAGATCATTCCATCCTTCTTAGTTGTTTCTTCATGAACAAGATCATGGTATCCTTGGAAGAAATTCTTGCATCTTGGTCACAAAGCTTCAAAGGTGATGATGGTTCCTCCTAAGTTGTGTTTCCTTAGTCTCCAAGTCTTGAGTATTTTTCTTATCTCACTTGAAGTCCTTAGTGATGTCCAAGTTGAAGTCCTTGGTGAAACTGAAGTTGAAGTCATAGTTGATGGTGAAGTCCTTGCTCATGTTGAAGTTTTTGTCCATCAAGTAGAAAAAGGGAGAGATGTAGAATCAAAACAAAATGTTGAGGAAAGAGTTTACAAGATAGTTTGTAAATAAGTTTGAACAAATACAACTCTTATTTTTATAAGGGGTTTTGTCCAATCCTAGGGTTACAATCCTACAGGCAACACAGTGCTCTGATACCATCTATAGAGGTCCCAACCTATTAAGGTAGAGATCCCTGTGTTTATAGTGCTAGTCCCTAGATCGAATAGCTAGCACCCACAGTTTAAGATGTAATATCAAGAAACAAAGGTCATATTACAACTTATAATCAGGAGTAAAATAATTCATTACAACTTACATAGCTCATATGGCTATCTTATTACAAAGCAGCAGATATTTCTATATAGCATGGAGTCCTTCATCTTGTTGTGCCACCATCAATCATGTTGGCTGTAGACTTGTAATCCCTACTCAACAAACTTCACTAACACCAAACAAACCTGCAACATAATAAGTTACAGCCACAAAGGGTCAATACATTTGAATTGTATTGGCAAGTGATATCATATTGATATGGAGAATCTAACATCTACATGAATATTTTGCTAAGTGGAGTTTCGGATGGCCTTTGCATAAAACAAGTTTTCCCTATCCTTTGAAAAAACGTTTTTCTCTTTTCAAAACATTTCATCACACAATGGCACACTGGATACACACCAGGTGCTTCCCTTGTTCACCCAACAAGTTTTAACTTAGAGAAATTGGGATGAGGAGATCATTGATAGCTTCAATGTCTTCGATGCTCAAAATGTCCATTACCGGGGACACGACTAAGTACTTAGGTTTTACCCTCTCGAGAGGTGGTGCACTTTCCCCACAAGACTCGACATGCATCGAGACGAGACCTTTCAGAAGCCTTCCCTTAGACCACCATGGACGCGTTCCATCCTATCCCCCTACCACCAACTGTCCATCTGGCTAAGTTATTGCAACCTATGTGGTCAAGGCAGAGCCCATATGCCATGTGGTTGCACTAGAAGCTTCTAAACACTAAGTATCTCAAATCCCTTTGTTCCTGGGTGGCTTTCCACAAGTGTGATACACAAGGTAAACCATAGACATGGGCCTTGTGTAACCACTCAACAAAAACCATCATACCATTCCACCCAGGTGATTCATTCACTTAGTTGTTTTATTAAACAAAACACAAGTCATTGACTTAGCAAAATTTCATAGCATGAATAATACACCCTTGTTTGCTACTAGCTAGGATAAGCATGATAAAATAACAAGTATCTTAAATTTAGAGAAAATTCTACTAAGACTACAACTACTAGGATTTCCCGAGGCATAACATAGCATAGATACTTAGAAAAATTCCATGCAAGTCCTACTCAAAATATCACTAATGCATAGTCAAAATAATAGGACAAAATATATGAAGCACCACTTGCCTTTTTAGTAGATAATCTAGGTACTCTCCTTGATATTGCAATTGTCACACTCCTCAAAGTTCACCACAATTAAATCAAGCAAGGTATATAATCAAAACTAGCACTCAAACAATTCACAACATAAAACAAATAAAACAAGATATGCATGCAAGCATGAAAAAAGGTTGTTTTATTGAAAAAGTGTTTTCTAACAAGGCTCTAAACATTTCAAAACACCTACTGGTATTTTATAAAGGTAGGAATTCATTTAAAATTAAGTTAGTGAAAATAGGCCTTTTAAATCATTTTTGTTTTGCTAGGAAAGCTTTTATTCAAAAGAATAATTCCTAGTGTCAAAAAAATATATTTTTAAATTCTAATGTTAGTTTTTATGGTCAGAGGGTTCAAAACAAACCATTTGCAAAAGGTTTCACTCAAAAATCATTTTTAGAACAATTTTATACTCAAAATAGTCCTAATAATGTTTCTGCAAAAACACCTAATTTTTCAGACGAAAATGACCAAACCAGGGACATAGTTGCAAAGGTTTCATTTTTCTGAATCCATTTATATAAAATTTGCATTTTTTGGACATACAGATCAAAAGTTATGGATTTTACAAATTCAAACATCTAATAGATCAAATTCTGTTTTTAAAACAACAGCCTGGCCACACGTCATGTCCTTATTGGCCAGTACCGTTTCGGGTGGATCGTGTAACGTGAGCCGCATGATCTAAATGAAATCGCATGGCACAGATCAAGCATACCCCTTCGTTTAAGTCATCTAATCTATACCCTAGGTTGCAGATCTAACGGTGCCAGAACGTTAGGTCATAGATGGGCGGCGCTGGCGATGGTGCGCGGCGGCAGAGCATCGAGTGGTGGCGTTCCGGCGATCCAGGAAGCAAGGAAGAGGATGCAGTGGCTTACCAGGTTCGCAATATCGTGAGGGTTCTCAAGGTGGTCGCAGGAGGGGCAAGGGCGCACTGGGTCCTTGGCAATTGCTCGCCGAAGTTCATGCATAGTCGGGGCGAGCCTACAGATCATGCGCAAGTAAACGACGAGCATCAGAAGACTCTCGGAGCGATGGAGAACACGATAGTAAGGGTTAGAGATCGAGGCACGCACGGGTCTCACCGGGAAACTTCGCCGGAGTTGCGGCAGCTGTCGGTCGTTTTTAGTCGAGGTTGTTGCCGAGCATCTGGTGCACGAGAAGGCAAGTGATTGGTGTCAGCAGATGCGCACAGCGATGACAAACATCAAAGAGCAAAGCAAAGGGCGAGGGGCGGTAGATTCTCACCGGAATTGACGCTGGAGTGCGCGACTGTGCAAGCTCAATTCGAAGCAGCCTCGGGGCGCTCGGGTGCGGGAGGTTGAGGGGAAAGAGAGAGGAGGGAGAGGAGATTAAGGGGGTGTGGTTGCTGGAGGAGTTAACTCGCCGAATCAACGCAATTACACGATTCAATTAACGGGCAAAAACAACAGAGAGAGAGAGAGGGGAATGTGTCTGTGCAGGTACGACGATGATCACATGGCGGTGGGGTCGCGCTGTCAGCGAGGGGCCAGTGGGAAGGGGTGCGGTGAGAAAAGAATACCAGCGGGGAGGGAGAGTAGCCCGGGTGGGCTGTGTGCTGGGCATGGGGTTTGCTGGGCTGGGCCTAGTTAGCAGGTAGGGTTTTTTTCTATTTTTTCCTTCTTATTCTTTTTCCTTTTCCAATTCTATTGTCTGTTTTCATTTGAAACATTTGATTTAAACCTCCATTTGATTTCAAATATTTTCCAAACTTTTAGTAGGTTTTTATACCAGTTATTTAGTGTGTTTAAAAGTCCACTTTAGAATATTTCAAATATTCTCTTATGATTTAATATTTATTTCAAATAGGCACTTTGTCTTTATTTAAATAAAATTGAATTGGTTCAAACCCATATAATTTTATTCAAATAATCCTTTATTCCTTTTTATTATTTCATAAACTTTTATTCCATTTGCTTATGGATTTGGTCAAGGTTTAAATTTTCTTTTAAATATTTCTTATTTATTTATTTCCTTGTCTTATAAAATTCATACCTTTTTATTTATAGCTCCAAAAGTAGTGATTCCAATTTGTATAATTTTATTTAATATTTGTTTATCTTTTTAAATCCCTTTAGGATTACTTTGCTCACAATTTGGTATGGATTTTATCCAAGAGTTTTATTAGTCTTGGAATTGCTTTCTTTTATATTATTAAATTCATAAATTTTTATCCATGGCCTCAAATTGAGTGAAACCAATTTCCATGGTTTTGTAATATTTTTTATTACCATTTTTGATCATTTGGAAATTTTTCTTGCTGCATTTTTATATGTAACAAAGCCATAGTCTTGGAGTGATCTTGGAGATGATTTCTTTCATTAGGATTTAGGGTTTTTGGTTTAACTTTTCCAAGTGCTTTAAATTTCAAGATACAATCCATGCAGGGATGCATTTGAATTGTTTCAAAAAAAATTGTTGCCTTTTCATTCAAATTTTGTTCAAGTAGGGTTTTTGATGTTTCCATTTAGAAGCAAAAAGTTTCTTTTCACCCTAAAATTCAACATTTGTTTCTTTTGTTTGTTTATTTTTTTCACATTTCAAAATTTGGAAAATTTTGGGATGTGACACTTGTTCATGCAACATGTGAGTCCATTTTCTTGGAGTGTCTTGATAAGTTCGTTATTAAGCCCATCGATGACATCCTTATTGTCACATCCCAAGATTTTCCAAATCTTGTAATGTGAAAATAAATTAATAAAACAAAACTTTGTTTGATTTTCAAGGCCAGAAGAAACTTTTTGAATTTAAATGGAACCTCAAACCCATTTGAATCAAATAAAGTCCTAAAGGGATTTAAAAAGATAAACATTTTAAATAAAGGAAAACAAAATATTTGGGAAATACTATTTTTGATCATTAAAATAAAAGGATTTGGTTTTCAATTAAAATAAAAGTTTTATAGATAAAGATTGTTTTATAGAGCCAAATTAAACCTTGGCCAAGTCTTTGAATAAAACAATTTGTTTTGATAAAAATAGTAAAGGTTTATTTAAATAAAATGATGAGGATTTAATATCCAATTTTTATTTAAGTAAAGGCTTTTCCCATTTAAATAAACACCAAAACTTATTATTTTGTTTTAAATAGGTTTTCCAAGTATTTTATATTCTCTAATAAAACCTAATAAAGTGTTTTGTCTTTATTTTAGATTTTAAAATAAACTTTCTCAATAAAACAAACCCTAGTGAATTAATAATGAAAGTCTATTTTATTTAATTAATAATGGACTCTAAAATAAAATGATATTTTGTATTAGAACAAGATTTTCAAATGAATTGTATTTTCAAATAAGACCTACTGATTTGAATTTGAAAACATTTGGATTTCTAATGAAGATTTTATTAATTAAAACAAACCCTAATTTATTAAATAACTAAAAATCCATTTTATTTAATCAATAAATGAGTCTTAAAATAAATAAAAATATTATTTTATTTTGGACTTTGGACTTTGTTGATGAACAGAACCAAAAACACAATGCAAAGTTTAATGATTGTTTGAATTGTTGAATTATTTGAATGTGTGAATAATTGTTTGAAATTCAAAACAGAAAAGAATTAGAAAAGGAAAAATAAAGCAGACAGAAAAAAAATAGTGCAAAGGCCCAGCCCACTAAGCCAGTCCAGCCCAGACTTCTCCCCTCCCCCGAAGCGTTTCTTTTCTTACTCAGAAACCTACTCAGACAGAGACTGACCGGTGGCCCCCTCTTCTCCCTCTCTCTCACTCGCTGACAAGACGACCCCACACCACTGTTCTTCTCTCTCACCCGCCGCTGACCGAGCCTTCCCCCTCGCTGTCGTTGCTGCCTTCAAACCGCGGATTCAATTCGCCTTAACGCGACCGCCGTTACTCGAGTTGATCACGCAGACGTAAACGCCCGTGTCTCCTCTATATTTCCCCTCTGACACCTCGCGCTCGCACGCCCCAGATCGCCCCCAATTTCTCCTCGAGCTCCTCTGTTCCGACCACCGTCCCCGAGCAATTCAGACGAAGCCTCGCCACCCCTTGCCTCCTCGACCATCCTCTCGTGATCCCCACCTCCTGGCGATCATCCCCGTAGCACCAGCTTGCCCCCGAGCGATCCAGAGCGTCGACAACCACGACGACCACCGTCGCCACCGTCTGCCTCTTTCTCCGACGAGCCCCACAGGTAGATTCTGGTCGCCCCTCTCCTCCCCGAGAACACGATGATGATCTCCAAGCTCATACGAACCTAACGGCACTTCCCGTTTGTCTTAGGGCGCCCCCAATCCTCGCCATCGTCAAGCACAGAGCGCCGCCGTGTCTGCTTCTTCTCCGCGACGTCTCCCAGGTGAACCAGACCGCCCCGCGCCTTCTCGTTCACGCACACACCTTCGCCGTGTCCTTGCGCTCCTGACTATGTGTTTTGTTTACCTCCTGGTGATCTGCAGCATCGTCCTCGACAGCAACCCGAGAGCACCGCCGCCCGCAGCTTCTCCGACGAGCAATTAGCAGCAACCCCTTGCGCCCCTCGAGTAGCCAACCCCACCTCGAGCATCAGCAGGTCTCTGCGAGCCTGGTAAGCCCTGCCAGCCTCTCCCTCGCTTCCTGCAACGCCAGCTCCGCCGCTAGCAGAGCGTCGCCGCCGCACGCTGCCGCTAAGCGCCGCCAGAATTAGGTCAGGCCATCCCCAGCCGTTAGATACAGATCGTAGGGGTACGACAGAATCACTTAACGCGAAGGGGTATGCGTTCAGAGTCGCACGATCGAACTTGATCCAACGCGCCAGAATAGTCAATCCGAGCGAAGCGGTACTGGCGAATGAAAATAAGACGCGTGGCACCAGATGAGCTGAATTAGATTTTGAAATCAGAATTTGATGCCATTTTCAAGCCCTTATATCTTTGGATCCACACGTCCAAATTTTACAAATTTTATGTCGTTGGATTCAGGAGAACAAGCCCTAGCCAACTGTGGCCTTAGTTTCGAAAATAGTATCTGTTAGCTTGTTTGAAATTGCAGATCCTTTTGTGAGCTTGTTTAGAGTAGAAAAATTGTTTAAATTTGATTTTAGGATTAAATCTTTTGCAAAATGGTTCTTAGTGACCATACTGGCCCTAGGAACCAACCCTTGGTGTTAAAAATGAATTTTGGTAAAATATAGGTTGAATTATTTAACTTAGCCATTTTCTAATCACATAAACTCATTGATTTTATTATGGAAATGCTTTTGCAAGGAAAACTTTGGGAAAATGTTTTGAACCAAACTTACTGACCCAAAACACCAAGCCTTGCCAATGGCAACTTACTTGGTGCAAAACCTAAAGTTTTGCTTTGATAAGAATAATTTTCACCACATAAAATGATGAATGAATTTTAAAATAGTCTTAGGATAAAACCCAATTGCAAATGACTTTGCCATTTTGGTAAATGACCAATTTGGACCATACAAAGTTTATAAACCTAGTAGATACCAACCTTGCAAAAAGAACCCCCTTTGCATGACTTAGACTCCATTGCTATGTGTGTGAAATTGTTTGTTTAACCTTGGTTTGGAATGTTAGTTGATTTGGTGATTTGCTTGATTGACTTGTAGTGAAACTAGCAAAGTGTGAAACTAGCAAGATCAAGGAGTGAACCCCCATTCCCTACCAAAAGGCAAGTTACACTATCATACAAAAGTCCTACTATTTTTATTATACTTAGTGGATTTTGAAAATATGCATGAAAAGATATTTCTGTACTTATGCTATGCTAAATCCTAATAGGATTCCCTAAACACTCCTTAGTGAAAATATTAAAGTTGTACATGCTTAGCCATGCTATATGCTATAATTTGAAAAAGAGATACATGTTGAGATTTTACAAAGATTGAGAAAAGAACTTGTGTTTTACATAATAAAACAAGGACTCAATGAACCACCTAGGTGGAGGATACTTTAAGTTTTGGAGAAGGTGGCAACAAAAGGGAACCATGTCTATGGCAATCACTTTGTGTTGTGCTCCAAAAGAAAACCACCTAGGAAACTTAGAGATCAAACATGTTTCTCCAATTGTGGCTTTCGTGTACAACCACATGCTATTATGGCTCTGGCTTAGTCAATTACATTAGGAAGACCCATACATTGTCTTTAGTTACTGGACATGGGGATCTGGAATGCTTCATGGGGGCTAAAGACAAAGCTAGCAATGATGTATGGGAGGACCTTTTGGAAAGACTTCGTCACATTCTCAATCTGCCAGTACTCCATCTTGGTGAGCACTAATCCAGTAGGCCACTGGTGGCAAAAGGATGGGATTGTGACATGTGGGTAAAGTGTACTCCTTCTGCAGAAGTAAACAAAAATCTAAGTACTTAGCCGTGTCCCCGGTTATGGACAATACTGAGCAACTAAAGTTTGAACTATGGGAGATCTCGACATTCCAACTTCTAATATAAAAACTTGATGCCCTTGTGTGTCTACCAAGGAATTCAAAGAGATTTTGTTAACTTGTTGCACTTGGGGTTACCAAGGTGCTCAAGAGCATGATGTACTTGGGGTTACCAAGGAACTCATGAGATTTCATAAAACTTGTTGCACTTGGGGTTACCAAGGTGCTCAAGAGATTTTGACAAGGACTTGAACACTTGAGTTTCTACCAAGGAGTTCAAGGAACTTGGAAAAGAAATTTGACAAAGGATTTTAACACCCTTTTGAAAAGATAGGATAAAATATTGCTTTATGCAAATAAGCCTTAAACTCTACTTAGCCAAATATGCATATAATGATAGGATCCATTCATATTATATATAGAAGTGAAGCTTGCCAATACAATTCAAATGTATTGACCCTTGTGGCTGTAACTTGTAATGTTGCAGGTTGATTGTTTTTAAATGAAGATTGTTTGATTGACTAGGACTACAAAGTCTACAACCAACATCTGCCTGTGGCACTTTGAAGATGAAGGACCCATGACTATATTTATTCCGCTGCAATGTGATGTAATAGCCATATGAGCTATGTGTGATGTAATAAAATTATGTTATTCCTGGTTATAAAGTTATATTATGACCTTTGTTTCTTGATATTACATCTTAACTGTGGATGCTAGCTATTGATCTAGGGACTAGCATTGTAAAACACAGGAGGACTCTACCTTATTAGGTTGGGACCCCTACACTTATCTTCTCCATGTTAGACTAGATTCATATGGAACAATTGGCATTAATGCTGGAAACTTTTAAGAACCAAATTCGTGTTATCTCGAAGTATGTGTTCTGGATGTTAGAAGTACCTTCTCTGATTCACGTGCAATTGTAGAAAGATGTCATCATAGATTCGAGTAGAGTTATTCTTGTTTCCTCGGGAATCATTTCAAGTTAGTCAAGCATGTGCAAATAATACTTGATATGGTAGGTTGATACCTTCACATCTCTAGAAGATCCTCTAATCACACCAAGCCACTAATTGATTCATTCACGAAAGATAAGAAGTCCAACACAACTTTGATATCTTCCCAAATGTTTCCCAACAAGGATTTAGTTGTATTTAGTTGCAAACAATTCATGTAGGTGCAATTGTCATCTGATAACTTGCTAACACATGGGTTTCGCAAATCTAGCTCATTTCTTTGGAGCTTGACATTGTAGTCCATGTCTTGAGAATGTAGTAACTTTATACATGTGGTAAATGTTGCGAACCGTCTAATCAGACACGTTGAGCCTGAAGTATCTCTCCAATTAACCAGAGCTGAATCTCAAGCAACAACAATGGTGGTTGGTGTTCTTCAAGGATTTACATATGTATCTTTGTAAAACCAGCAAGGTTGCTATAGTGGTTAACACAATTAGTCGGAATACCTAATTCCATATTTTCTTGAATCGGTAGTAACAACCACTCTTCATGATACTTCTTCTATGACTTATTATAGTAGTTGTGCTTATGGTTTCGTTTGTGTCCGAAGTCTGACCTTTACTAGATGACTGATTAGAGGCTTGTGAGTAGCCAGATATCGGTGTTTCAAACATCAAGGAGAACATTTAAAGTAGTGTTGCTAAATGTCTCTCGGTCGATCCTCCAGACTTTTTACGTTGGCAAGCATTTTGATGTGCCAAGTCATAGTATGATAATGAAGTTTATTTTTCTTGTGCTATCAGGAATCTTCTTACTTATTCATCCTGGTGGTGTAAAAGTGATATCATGACCTTTGGAAAAGATTTTGATAGCTTTGGAAGAAAAAAGAGTTCCTTCCACCATCTGCAACCATGTTACAAGAGTGAATATGATCTTGGTAATCAACAGTTTCTCTTGTTACATGTTCCTTGTGACTCTTATGAGTCCTCTCCACCAAAACACCTTTCTGTCTTGGCCTTCTGTTGAACGAAAGAGTGATCCTTATATTTCAAAAGTAGTTCGACAGCTTGGTTTTGTCGAACTACATCTTTGTACCAATGAAGCTCTACTTAAGTTGTTAGTAGAGGTTCGTCTCTCGAAGTCCGTGGTTATATTATTTATGTTGGAAGCTTTCTTTCCTCAAAAGTTTACCTTCTTCTATAACATCCATGGTCTCAATCCTTATGAAGACAATCTATCTAAAATTTTGTAACCTTCTCTATTTTTGTCCTCCATTACATTGACGTGTTTCATGTTTGTTAGCTCTAGAGATGTTTATGAAACCTCTATCCATGAGTTGACCATGAGATACTCAGTTTTTGGTTCCGTGACATTCCCTCTCTTACTTAGTGTGAGCAACAACCTCAAAGATTATGAATCGCTTCCTCATGGTGGCATGGATCAACCTCTTTGAGAAGATCGTTGAAGGCTAGTGTAACCATGTTCCTTCTATCTTCCTACCTAGGAATCTCGGGACGAGATTCTTCTAAGGGGATAGAATTGTAACACCCCTAGTTTTATTAAATGGTAGTTATAGTTTGATTGTGCATTCATGAGCATCATGTAATCTTGTTAACATAATATTCAAACAAGAATACAAACAAAACTCTAATTATTCTCTCTTCTTGAAAACCTCTAAATGGTTTTGAAAATTTTGAAACTAAAAAACCTTATGGAACCCAAATGGTTATAAAGGGTCCCCATAGTATTTTTATATGTTTACAAAAGTTCTGGTATTTTTGAAATGTACAAAACATATTTGAAATTGAAATACAAACAAAGGAGGAAAAACAAAAAAGGGAAAAGATTTTAGAAATAAAACTACCTTTAACCCTAATTGGGCCAGCAGCCCAACTCCCCTCTCTCTTTCCAGTCGCTCGCGTGTGATGTCTACGCACTTTTATTCTTGTAGACAGTTGTTGGTCCTCCAAGTGCAGAGGTTTGTAGAACAACAACAAGTTTCCCTTAAGTGGATAACCCAAGGTTTATCGAACTCGGGGAGGAAGTGGTCAAAGGTATCCCTCTCAAGCAACCCTGCAATCAAGATACAAGAAGTCTCTTGTGTTCCCAACACACCCAATACACTTGTCAGGTGTATAGGTGCACTAGTTCGGCGAAGAGATAGTGAAATACAAGTGGTATGGATGATCAACGTGGCCAGAAAAGACTTTGATGGCATGGAAGAGACTAAAGGTAATCTAAAATAAAGCTGGAAGCAAGCAAACATGTAACATATCTAGTTGTAAACGGTGTTTCAATGCTTATAAACAAGGCCTAGGGATCATACTTTCACTAGTGAACACTCTCATATAAATATCCTCTCTTCATGATACTGCTCTGAACTACTCTCCGGTTGGACAACTCTAATCCACTGTAGGGATATAATAGCACACCTCAAAGTTCGCTTCCCCATCTAGATAACCCCACATTGTCACCTTGAGCGCTAGATGGTTCCGACAAACACCACAATTTCATAGAGACAGCCAACTCAAAACATAACTCATGACAAGTATTTATGTAATATATAGCCTAAGTGCCACATGGTGTGCATGCTGTCACTTTCACACACGTGGGGAGAGCCGGAGATTAATTAAAGCACTTGAGTAGCAGAGTAGATCTACTTGATTACAAAGCTCATGATCACAATAAGATCATGCATAGAGAGATAGAGATGAACACATAGCTACCGGTAGAGCCCTTAGCCTCGAGGAAGAACTACTCCCTCCTCATCATGGGAATCAACAACGATGATGGAGATGGTGGTAGAAATCGATGGAGATGGCTCCGGGGGCAATTCCCCATCCCGGCAGCATGCCGGAACAGAGACTTCTGTCCCTCGAATCTCCCCTTCGGTGGCGGCGGCGCTGCGGAACTTTTCGTGGATGTATGCCGATTCCTCTAGGGTTTTCTCATCGAGGTCTTCTTATAGGAGAAAGGGCAAGGTCGGTGGAGGCCCAGGGGACCCAAACCCTATGGTGGCGCCACCAGGGGCTACCCGCGCCATCCTAGGGTGTGCCCACCCTGGTGTCCCCCTCAGTCTCTGCTTCGCGTTTCCGTATTGCTCCGGGAAAAATAGGCAGATTTGCTTTTGTCCCGTCCAATTCTGATGTCTACGCACTTCTATTCTTGTAGAGTTTTTGGGCCTCCAAGTGCAGAGGTTTGTAGAACAGCAGCAAGTTTCCCTTAAGTGGATCACCCAAGGTTTATCGAACTCAGGGAGGAAGTGGTCAAAGGTATCCCTGTCAAGCAAACCTGCAATCAAGATACAAGAAGTCTCTTGTGTCCCCAACACACCCAATATAGGTGCACTAGTTCGACGAAAAGATAGTGAAATACAAGTGGTAATGGTGCCAAAAAATAGCTTGACGGTGAGGCAACAAGAAGGAAGCAAGCAAACATGCAACAGATCTAGTAGCAAATGGTGTTTCAATGCTTAGAAACAAGGCCTAGGGATCATACTTTCACTAGTGAACACTCTCTCATATAAATATCCTCTCTTCATGGTACTACTCTTAACTAATCTCCGGTTGGACACTCTAATCCATGGTAATGCTATAACCGCACACCTCAAAGTCCGCCTTCCCCAATCTAGATAACCCCACACTGTCACCTTGAGCGCTAGAAGGTTCCAACAAACACCACAATTTAATAGAGACATCCAACTCCAAATATAACTCATAACAAATATTCTATCTAGCCAAAGTGCCACACACGGTATGCCCGCTGTCACTTTCACACACGTGGGAAAAAGCATAGATCTATTAAATCACAGAGTATTTATGTAGACTCAAGCCTAAGTGCCACCATGGGGTTCACGCTATCACTTTCACACACATGAGGAGAGCAGAGATCTAATGAAGCACTTGAGTAGCAAGGTAGATCTACTTGATTACAAAGCTCATGACCACAAGATCATGCATAGAGAGAGAGAGAGATGAACACATAGCTATCGGTAGAGCCCCTATCCTCGAAGGAGAACTACTCCCTACTCATCATGGGAATCAGCAACGGTGATGGAGATGGTGGTGGAGATCAATGGAGATGGCTCCGGGGGCACTTCCTCGTCCCGACAGGGTGCCGGAATAGAGACTTTTTGTCCCCCGAATCTCCCCTTCGGTGGCGGCGACGCAACGGAACTTTTTCTGGAAGTATGATGGATGGTTTAGGGTTTTCTCCCTAGGGGCTTCTTATAGGCGAAGGAGGCAAGGTCGATGGGGGCCTGGGGGCCCACACCCCCAGTAGGCGCCACCATGGCTTGCCCGCACCTGGGGGGTGCGGCCACCCTGGTCCCCTACTCCATCTGTGCTTCGTGGTTCCGTGTTGGTCTAGGAAAATAATGACTTTGGCTTTTTCCCCGTCCAATTCCGAGAATATTGATTTTCTGCCTTTCTAGAACCAAAAACAGAAGAAAACATGCAACTGGCACTGTTGCATCTTGTTAATAGGTTAGTACCAGAAAGTGTATAAAAATACCTCGAAGTGAAGACAAAACAAAGAAAAGTAGATACTAAACAAATAGGGAGCATAAAAAATTATAGATACATTTCTGACGTATCAAGCATCCCCAAGCTTAACTCCTGCTTGTCCTCGTGTAGGTAAGTGATAAAAAGAATAATTTTTGAGGTGACATGCACCATCAAAACCAAGATCAAACCATTTGCAGGCATTGAAATCTGGGATCAAAGAACTCTAAACATGTGAATGAAAGATGGAGTTCTAACAATAGGACAAAGTAACTATGCATGCAACATGAAAGGCTACAAACAAAGATCATGAATAACGTGCATTAAAAATGTTTGTTTGTTTCACATACAGAAAACATGGCATAGTGGCAATCAGCTTGTCCCTCATAGAGTAGCAAATAGATGCATAGGACACCTTCAAAGTTCACAAGGGTGACTAGAAACAAGTAGCACAAGAACAAGTAATATCACAATATGCATTAATCAATAAGTTTTGGGACGCTGCACACAGAATGACAACTATGGTCTCTTAAAGGTGCCTAAAGGTAGAAGGTGGAGACTCAATAATAGTGGAAGAAAGACCCTTTTTAAAGGGAAGCAGGGATTTCCAGTTTCAAAAAGAGCTTCCAAAAATTATGGTACTTGTTAGCTTTCAGCCCTCATTGCACCTATCATAAGCATCTTGAAGTGATTACTGTTAAAGTGAACAAACTATGGAGTATATGCTTGACAAAGTATAAGTTGGCAATGTCAAGTCCCTTGAATACGAGGGCCACACCTCATGCTACTCAACTTCAGTCACCTGTAAGTTCTTGTCATTGTAAGCACAGGCGTATCATAGAGAACCGCGAACGGGGTAACCCTTGCACATGGTACATGAGCTATCCCATAACCAAAATAACAAGGCAAGCAGACAATGAGCATCTCAGCGATCTTTTTATTTACTATGTGCATAGCTTTTTATTGAGGATGCTTCATAGATAGCTCATTATGGTGATGCTGCAAGTTTCCACCATGATTAGGCATGGCTTAGGCTAGCGGCCCAGGCATTTCTCTAACACATAATACATACTCCATGGATTTACAAGTTCCCTCTTTATTTCACACCGGTGACATCCATAGACAAAATAGCATGATATCAACTGAGTACAAAGTACAAGTGCAATGTTGAAAACGTTCCCCATGACAGCATGGTTCTGCTAATTCCAACGTATAAGTGCAAGCATATACAACATGGACGACACAATGGTTAAAGTTTATTAGGGGCAAAGAATATAAAGTGTGCCATCAAGTTTGTGAGGGCTTTAATCACTAAGTTTTCACGTAACAAAATAGTTTTTAATTGGAAGATAGCTGAAAATAAGAATATACTTGGAATGGTATAACACACCATGCATAGGAATTTATAGTAGACACTTTGGAATAACTTGGTTTCTTGGGAGTTGGAAGCATGAGTAGAGCTTACTCATACAAGTGGAGGCTATCAAAAGACTGGGAGCGATCAACTAAGAGAGCAATAATGGTCATAATCATGCAGAGCGACAAAATATTACTAATCAAAGCATAGAGTGGTACTACAAGTCAAGTACTAAATGATCATAGAGGCTATGGTGACTTGTCATAGTCATAACATGGTGTGAGCATGTGCCAAGTCAACCCAAACAAAGCATTAAAGGAGAATACCACAATACTATGCTTTGGCATGATAAAACAACGCATAATTTCTTCAAGGCACACTAAGCAATCTCAATTTTTTGGAACAAGACATGCTACAACAATAATCACTAAGCATAAGGCTAAAACAACACCTAGCATGTCATGCTAAAGTCTAAGTCACAGCCAATGCAAGCTCCTCTTGCACTTTCAAGGAGGAACTTCCTACTCCTTTCCAACACGAAGCAACTTATTTGAAATAACATAGCGAGAATGGGGGTCCAAACTACTTTATTCAAGAAAGCTAAAAAACTAAACAAAGCAAACGAAAACTAAGACGCTCCAAGAACAACACAATTGTGCATGAAACAATAAAAACAAAGTGTCTAGACAAACCTGAGCTTTTTATTGATGAAGAAGGGGATGCCTTGGGCATCCCCAAGCTTTGACGCTTGTACCTCTTGTATATTTCTTGGGGTGGGCATCCCCAATCTTGAGCCTTTTTCCATTCTTCATCTCATTACATCATTCTCTCTCTGCACCTGGAATTTTTTCCTTCATACAAAACTTCACACAATCTTCATTAACAACATTAGTTTATTCAAAAGATAATAGACCTTTAGGCAAAGCTTTGGAACAGAAAAACTTTTTACTAAAAACACAAGCTACTGCAGAAACTCCTTCAAAAAGCTCAATTCCCCAAAAACGAACTCAAAAGGAATCAATAAGAAGCAAATGCAAATAATGGCAGAAATCTGTCAAAACAGACCAGCAGGTAGAAACCGATTTTTTAGAAAATATTATGTTGCTCAAATCAAAAGGTCTTGAACTAACGAAAGTTATCTAACATACTGGGGTATTTATTCATAAATTATCATCTCAATCCGAGTTACAGAGACTCCTCACGGATTTTTATGGTGGAGGACAGAAATTTGTTTCGGGCCAGCAACTCCCCAAATCTTACTTGCCTCTCATTAGAGGTCATTCTTGTCACAAAACGCAAACAAAAAGGATAAGGAGAGGTCATTACTGAAGTAATAACTTCCAAGACTGAAGGAAACTCTTGGTTTATCTCCCAACAAGTACTTTTCTTTAATGCCTTTAAGTTAGGCTTGATAGCTTGAGAAGATGCTCACATAAGAAATATGAATTGAAGTAAAAGAGAGCATCAAGAAGCAAATTCAAAACACATTTAAGTCTAACCCACTTCCTATGCATGGGAATCTTGTAAAGAAACAAGTCATGAAAGCACAAAGCAACAAGCATAGGAAAGTAAAACAAGTGCAACTTCAAAATTTTCAACATAAAGAGGGGAAACTTAATATTGTTGAGATACATAAAACTATGTTTCCCTCTCTCATAATAACTTTCAGTAGCAACATGAACAAAATTAATAATATAACTATCGCATAAAACATTCTTATCATGAGCCACATGCATAAAATGATTATTACTGTCCACATAAGAATAGCCGTTCTTATTAATTGTAGTGGGAGAAAATTCAACAAAATAGCTATCTTCCCAAGTGTGTTCATTTGGAAACATATCATCATTGGAAGGAACATGGATAGCACTAATAGCACAACAATTATTAATATTATCATCTTCAGAATTGGTGCTAAAGAGATTTTCAATATCAAAAGTAGTGTGCTTTTCCCAATCATGATCACTACTATAGGTAACAGGCATAGGAACATCATCTAGTTCAGACTCATCAGCAAAAACTATGATAGGAGCAACATGCTTAGAGGGAGATACCGTTTCCTCTCTCCTTTTACTCCTCTTATTCTTCTCCTCTTTAGGAGGGAGAGGCTTGAAAGGAAACTTCTCCACATACCCTGGTTTATTGTTAGAGACAATAGAATAAACTTTGGAGGATTCCTCCTTTTCATTAATAAGAACAAAACTCATATCAGTCCTGTCATATTTTGGTAAAATATCATCTTTTATAAGATTTTGTATGTAAGTATTTGCGTGGCAATTATCAACACAATAAAGATGACACCCATGCATGACACAATTCATATCAAAAGCACTCATGTCTACCAAAGAAGTTTTTCTTGATAACTCTTCACACCCCAAAAACAATGTAAGTTCATCATGTTGATTATCAATGATCATGTTATCACAATACAAACTTGCAGTACTCATTGGATTAGAAAGGTCATTAGTATGGCCTGAGCATTGAAAATTGAAATGACCCATTTCATAGCAGAGTTCACAAATAAAAGGATAGAGGGCACACTTTTTTTTACCAAGATCGTCTAGAGCCTTATACAACATTCTGGTTTTTTCATTCCAGTGTGTGATACAATATTCTTCTTCTATTTGATTCTTCTCACAAGGTCTATGCATACCACAAAAATTAGCATGCTTATAAGAAATAGTACTTTCAGAAGTTTGAGCATGTTTATTGCAATCATTAATAACATTTTCATTTTCCATGCAAGTGTCTTTAAAAGGTTCATGATACATGTCCCATTTTTCTTTAGGAGCATTAATATGGGAAGCAAAGGCTCTATAATATTTAACAAGAATTTGAGGATCAATACCATATCTAGCACTAAGCTCTTGAAAATTAGCAGTTTCAGCGAAATACTTAATGCAATCATACTCATAATTTATACCTGGTTTTTTACCTTTGTCGTTATCCCAACCTTTTGTATTGCTTTGAATTGTTTCAAGAAGATCCCACTTAGCCTTGACCTCCTTACTTGTGAAGGATCCCTCCAAACAGGTATCCAGATAGTCCTTGTAATGTCCTGAAAGCCTTGCATAAAAATTATTGATAACAACATTACTGGGGAGCTCATGAATGGGACATTTGAGCATTAGTGACATCAATTTCCCCCAAGCTTGGGCAATACTTTCTCCCTCATGAGGATTATAAATATAATTCCTATCTTTATGAATTTCATGAGGAGGATAAAATTTAGAGTAAAAGAGAGATTCAAGTTCCTTCCACTCCAAATGATGAGGATCATCTAGTAGCTCATACCACTCCCTTGCTTTGTCCCTAAGTGAGAAGGGGAATAGCTTCCTCTTAACTCGGTCCATTGAAATACCTGCACACTTGAACAACTCGCGTAATTCATGTATAAAGAGTAAATGATAACTAGGATGGATAGTTCCATCTCCAAAATAGTAGTTATTCATAACACGTTTAACAATTTCAATAGGTATTTTAAAAGAGACACTTTCAGTATGTGGATTTAAAATATCACAAGTATCATTGGAATTACCACATATGGGAGATAAAGTATCATAAGAGCAATTTTTCTTCCCTAAAGCTGGGGAACTAAAAAGATTTTTTTCATAAAAACTAGCTTCCCCAAGCTTAGACGTTTCCATACCATTAGTAACAATGGTGTTCAAAAAATTCACACTAATAACATTGCTATTAGCATGCAAAGAAAGTTCCATAGGTTTTTTAATTTTCTTTTCAAACCACTCAAGTTCTAACTTAGGAAAAATTATAAAACGGTCTCTAATTTTGTTGTTGTTTTCCATTAATCCTAACTAGTAAAAACAAGAAACAAAAAGACAAAATTGCAGAATCTAAAGGAAATAACTTCGAGCACTCACACCGGTGGATGTGAGTACCTTTTACCTTACCTCCTCGGCATCGGTGCCAGAAAAAATCTTGATGTTACGCACTTCTATTCTTGTAGATAGTTGTTGGGCCTCCAAGTGCAGAGGTTTGTAGAACAACATCAAGTTTCCCTTAAGTGGATCACCTAAGGTTTATCGAACTCAGGGAGGAAGTGGTCAAAGGTATCCCTCTCAAGCAACCCTGCAATCAAGATACAAGAAGTATCTTGTGTCCCCAACACACCCAATATAGGTGCACTAGTTCGGTGAAGAGATAGTGAAATACAAGTGGTAACGGTGCCAAAAAATACCTTGACGGTGAGGCAACAATAAGGGAGCAAGCAAACATGCAACATATCTAGTAGCAAACGGTGTTTCAATGCTTAGAAACAAGGCCTAGGGATCATACTTTCACTAGTGAACACTCTCTCATATAAATATCCTCTCTTCATGATACTACTCTTAAATAATCTCCGGTTGGACACTCTAATCCATGGTAGGGCTATAATAGCACACCTCAAAGTCCGCCTTCCCCAATCTAGATAGCCCCACACTGTCACCTTGAGCGCTACAAGGTTTCAACAAACACCAAAATTTCATAGAGACATCCAACTCCAAATATAACTCATAACAAATATTCAATCTAGCCAAAGTGCCACACATGGTATGCCCGTTGTCACTTTCACACACGTGGGGAAAAGCATAGATCTATTGAAGCACAGAGAGTATTTATGTAGACTCAAGCCTAATTGTCACCATGGCGTGCACGCTGTCACTTTCACACACATGGGGAGAGCAGAGAACTAATGAAGCACTTGAGTAGCAAGGTAGATCTACTTTATTACAAAGATCATGACCACAAGATCATGCTTAGAGAGAAATGAACACATAGCTACCGGTAGAGCCCTTAGCCTCGAAGGAGAACTACTACCTCCTCATCATGGGAGTCAGCAACGGTGATGGAGATGGTGGTGGATATCGATGGAGATGGCTTCGGGGGCACTTCCCCATCCTAGCAGGATGCCAGAACAGAGACTTTCTATCCCCCGAATCTCCCCTTCGGTGGTGGCGGCGCAGCGGAACTTTTTCTAGAAGTATGATGGATGGTTTAGGGTTTTCTCCTTGGGGGCTTCTTATAGGCGAAGGAGGCAAGGTCGATGGGGGGCCAGGGGGGCACACCCCCCGTAGGCGCCACCAGGGCTTGCCCGCGCCTGGGGGGTGCGGCCACCCTAGTTCCCTACTTCATCTATGCTTCGTGGTTCCGTGTTGGTCTGGGAAAATAATGACTTTGGCTTTTGTCCCGTCCAATTCCGAGAATATTGATTTTCTGCCTTTCTGGAACCAAAAACAGAAGAAAATGGGCAACTGGCAATGTGGCATCTTGTTAATAGGTTAGTACCAGAAAGTGTATACAAATACCTCAAAGTGAATACAAAACAAAGGAAAGTAGATATTAAACAAGCAGGGAGCATAAAAAATTATAGATACGTTTCCGACGTATCAAATTCCGAGAATATTCGTTTTTTAGCTTTTCTGAAACCAAAAACAGCGGAAAACATGCAACTGGAACTACGGCATCTTGTCAGTAGGTTAGTTCCAGAAAGTGTATAAAAATACCTCAAAGTGTAGACAAAGCATAAGACAAATGATACTAAACAAGCATGGAACATAAAAAAATATAGATACGTTTACGACGTATCAAGCATCCCCAAGCTTAATTCCTGCTCGTCCTCGAGTAGGTAAGTGATAAAAAGAATAATTTTTGAGGTGACATGCACCATCACAATCATGATCAAACCATTTGCAAGCATTGAAAGCTGGGATCAAAGTACTCTAAACATGAGCATGAAAGATGAAGTTCTAACAATAAGACAAAGCAACTATGTTGCAACATGAAAGGATACAAACAAAGATTCATGAATAATAATGCATTGAGAGAAGTTTGTTTGTTTCACATATAGAAAACATAGCATAGTGGCATTCAACTTGTCCCTCATGGAGTAGCAAAACATAAATGCATAGGACACCTTCAAAGTTCATAAGGGTGACTAGATACAAATAGTTCAAGAACAAGCAAAATCGACATTATGAATCAATCAATATTTTTTGGGAAAATGCACATAGAACTAAGAATGAAAACTATGCTCTCTTAATTGGTGCCTAAGGATAGAAGG
Source organism: Avena sativa (assembly GCA_916181665.1). Taxonomy (NCBI): domain Eukaryota; kingdom Viridiplantae; phylum Streptophyta; class Magnoliopsida; order Poales; family Poaceae; genus Avena; species Avena sativa. Next base: position 139,654,966 of record OV702285.1, on the reverse strand, counting down.
TGGAGACTCAATTTAAAAATGGAAGAAAGGCCCTTCACAGGGAAGCAGGGATTTCAAGTTTCATAAAGAACTTCCAAAAATTATGGTACTTATTAGCTTTCAGCGCTCATTTCCCCTATTATAAGCATCTTGAAGTGATTAAGGTTAAAGTGAACAAAGTATGGAGTATATGCTTGACAAATCATAAGTTGGCAATCTCATGTCCCTTGAGTACGAGGGTCGTTCCTCATGCTACTCAACTTTAGTTACCGGTAAGTTCTTGTCATTGTAAGTATATGTGTATAATAGAGAACCGCTAACGGGGTACCCCTTGCCCCATGATACAGGAGCTATCCCATATAAAAATGACAAGGCAACAGACAATGAGCATCTCAGCAATCTTCTTATTTACCATTGGAAAATGGTGCCTTTTATCTTCTTTCCTCTTTTTTGTCTTTTTCTCCTTTTTCTACCTCTCTTCTTTTTTTATAAGAAGAATGCTTCATAGATTGCTCACTATGGTGATGCTACAAGTTTCCACCGTGATTAGGCATGGCTTAGGCTAGCGGCCCAGGCATTTCTCTAACACATATACATAACTCTATGGACTTACAAGCTCCCCTTTTATTTCACACCGCCGACATCCATAGACAAAAGAGCATGCTATCAACTGGGTAGATATTTACAGGTGTTGAAAGCGTTCCCCATGACAGCACGGTTCTGCTAATTCCCAACTTATAAGTGCAACCATATACAACATATATGACACAATGGTTCAAGTTTATTTGGGGCAAGAAAAATAAAGTGTGCCATCAAGTTTGTGAGAGCTTTAATCACTAACTTTCACATAACAAGTTTAATTTGGTAGATAGACAAAACAAGAATATACTTGGAACGGTGTAACACACCATGCATATGAATTTATAGTGGACACTTTGGAATAACTTGGTTTCTTGGGAGTTGGATGCATGAGTAGATCTTACTCAATACAAGTGGAGGCTAGCAAAAGACTGCTAGCTACCAACTAAGAGAGCTATAATGGCCAAAATCATGCAGAGCGACAAAACATTATCAATAAAAGCATAAAGTGGTATCACAACTCAAAAACTAAATGATCATAGGGGCTAAGGTGACTGGTTCATAGTCATAACATGGTGTGAGCATGTGCCAAGTCAACCCAAACAAAGCATCAAAGGCGAATACCACAATATTATGCTTTTATATGCTAAAATATTGCATGATTCTTTCAAGGCACATTAAGCAATCTCAATTGTTTGGAACAAGTCATTCTACAGCAATAATCACTAAGCATATGGTCAAAGCAACATCTATCATGGTATGATAAATTCTAAGCCACAGTCAAAACAAGCTCCTTTTTGTACCACTTAAGCATGAAGCTTCCTACTCTTTTTCCAACACCAATCGACTTATTTGAAACAACTCACAAAGATAATAATCAATAAAGATCGGTGATCTTTTCTAACAAATCCACAAAGAAGAACTAAAAAGTTCTAAGCAAAAATCATAAGAAAACTAAGGCTAAACACAGTGCTAGCAAAAGAGAATACTCAGAAAACAATAAGAATGAAAACTAGAGTGTTCTAGGCAATAAAAACAGAGTGTGTCTCTCTCCAAAATAAGTGTGCTAGGATCCAACCATCTTATTGTAGAAAACAAAGCAAACTAAAACCAAAAACAAAAACTAAGACGCTCCAAGAACAACACAATAGTGCATGAAACAAAAAAATGAAGTGTCTAGAAAGACCTGAGATTTTTATTGATGAAGAAGTCCCAAGCTTTGACGCTTGTACCTCTTGAATATTTCTTGGGGTGGCATCCCCAAGATTGAGCTTTTTTCCAATCTTCATCTCATTACATCATTCTTCCCTTACACCTGAAAATGTTCCTTCATACAAAACTTCATAGATTCTTCATTAGCAACATTGGTGTATTCAAAATAATAAATCTTTGGATTTAGTTTCAAAACAGCAAAACTTTCATTAAAAACACAAGCTACTATAGAAATTCCTTCAAAAAGCTCAATTCACCAAAGAGAACCCAAAAATAAATCGATGAAGAGGCAAATGCAATTAATGGCAGAAATCTGTCAAAACAGACCAGTAGGTAAAATAGAGTTTTTCGAAGACCTTTTGTTGCTCAAATTTAAAAGTGTTGAACTAACGAATGTTATCTAACAACCTGGGGTTTTATTCAGTAAATTACAGCCCAATCCGACATATAGGGATTTTTCACAAATTTTTATAGTGAAGCACAAAAATCTGTTTCGGGACAACAACTTCCACAAATCTTACTTCCATCTCATTAGAGGTCATTCTTGGCACAAAAATCGAACAAAAAGGATAAGGAGAGGTTATTACAGAAGTAATAACTTCCAAGACTCAAGAAAACTATTGGGTTATCTCCCAAGAAATACTTTTCTTTACCGCCTTTAAGTTAGGCTTGATAATTTGAGAAGATGCTCACATAAGAAATATGAATTAAAGTAAAAGAGAGGATCAAGAAGAAAATATAAAACAAATTTAAATCTAACCCACTTCCTATGAAAAATAATCTTGTAAATAAACAAGTCATGAAAGCACAAAGCAACAAGCATAGGAAAGCAAAACAAGTGCAACTTCAAAATTTTCAACATAAAGAGGGGAAACTTAATATTGTTGAGATACATAAAACCATATTTCCCTCTCTCATAATAACTTTCAGTAGCATCATGAATAACATCTACAATATAACTATCACATAAAACATTCTTATCATGAGCCACATGCATAAAATGATTATTACTCTTCACATAAGCATAGTCATTCTTAATAATTGTAGTGGGAGCAAATTCAACAAAATAGCTATCATTATTATTCTCATCACCATAGTCATCAAATATAGGAGGCATATTGTAATCACAATTAATTTTCTCCTTAATAGTAGGTGGACTGAAAATATCATATTCATCATTGTAATCATCATATATTGGAGGCATAGTATCATCAAAGAAAATTTTCTCCTCTAAAGCTGGGGGACTAAAAAGATCATTTTCATAAAAACTAGCTTCCCCAAGCTTAGACTTTTCCATAGCATTTGCAATAATGGTGTTCAAAGAACTCATACTAATAACATTGATATTAGCATGCAAATAAAGTTCCATCGGTTTTTTAATTTTCTCTTCAAACACTTCATGTCCTAACTCAAGATAAATACTATAAAGCTCTCTAATTTTTGTTGTTGTTTTACATTAAGCCTAACTAGTGAAAACAAGAAACAAAAAGATATAATTATAGAATATAAAGGAAATAACTTTGTTCACTCACACACCAGCAAATAGAAGATATCTTAGTAGCCAGAGGATGTGAGTACCTTTTACCTTACCTCCTCGGCAACGGCACCAGAAATGAGCTTATGGCGCGTTGTTGACGTGGGAGCTTCTTATTCTTTATTCCCCGGCAACGGCGCTAGAAAATAGCTTGATGTCTATGCACTTCTATTCTTGTAGACAGTTGTTGGGCCTCCAAGTGCAGAGGTTTGTAGAACAGCGGCAAGTTTCCCTTAAGTGGATTACCCAAGGTTTATCGAACTTGGGGAGGAAGTGGTCAAAGGTATCCCTCTCAAGAAACCCTGCAATCAAGATACAAGAAGTATCTTGTGTACCCAACACACCCAATACAATTGTCAGGTGTATAGGTGCACTAGTTCGGCGAAGAGACAGTGAAATACAAGTGGTATGGATGATCAACGGTGCCAGAAAAGACTTTGATGGCATGGCAGAGACTAAAGGCAATCTGAAATAAAGATGGACGCAAGCAAACATGTAACAAATCTAGTTGTAAACGGTGTTTCAATGCTTAGAATCAAGGCCTAGGGATCATACTTTCACTAGTGAACACTCTCATATAAATATCTTCTCTTCATGATACTACTCTGAACTACTCTCTGGTTGGACAACTCCAATCCACGGTATGGCTATAACATCCCACCTCAAAGTTCGCTTCCCCATCTAGATAACCCCATACTGTCACCTTGAGCGCTAGATGGTTCTGACAAACACCACAATTTCATAGAGACAACCAACTCAAAATATAACTCATGACAAGTATTTATGTAATATATAGCCTAAGTGTCACAAGGTGTGCACACTGTCACTTTCACACACGTGGGGAGAGCCGGAGATTAATTAAAGCACTTGAGTAGCAGAGTAGATATACTTGATTACAAAGCTCATGATCACAATTAGATCATGCATAGAGAGAGAGAGAGATGAACACATAGTTACCAGTAGAGCCCTTAGCCTCGAGGAAGAATTACTCCCTCCTCATCATGGGAATCAACAACGGTGATGGAGATGGCGGTGGAAATCGATGGAGATGGCTCCAGGTCAAATTCCCTGTCCCGGTAGGGTGCCGGAACAGAGACTTCTGTCCCCCAAATCTCCCCTTCGGTGGCGGCGGCGTTGTGTAAGCTGTCATGGATGTAAGCCGATTCCTCTAGGGTTTTCTCATCGAGGGCTTCTTATAGGCGAAAGGGCAAGGTCAGTGGAGGCCCAGGGGGACCACACCCTGTAGTGGCGCCACCAGGGTCTACCCGCGCCACCCTAGGGTGTGCCCACCCTGGTGTCCCCCTCCGTCTCTCCTTCGCGTTTCCGTATTGCTCTGGAAAAAATAAGCAGATTGGCTTTTGTCCCGTCCAATTCCGAGAATATTCATTTTTTAGCTTTTCTGAAACCAAAAATAGCAGAAAACAGGAAACTGGCACTGCGGCATCTTGTCAATAGGTTAGTTCCAGAAAGTGTATAAAAATACCTCAAAGTATAGACAAAGCATAAGACAAATGATACTAAACAAGCATGGAACATCAAAAATTATAGATACGTTTACGACGTATCAGCGTGCAGCAACCAGTGCAGGCCACGGCCCAGTAGCCAGCCCACCCCGACCCATACTGCTTCGCTCCCTCCCATCACCGTCAACTCGCCGTCCAAGCAGCTCCATGTCGTCGTGGATGTCGTCCGTCGTTCCATGATGCTCACTGCCGCCTTGGAGGAGTAGATAAGGCCACCTCGACGCCCCTGCCTCGTCCCTATCCTCTCTCCCTCTCGGTGACATCTCTCTCTTTCTCTCCCCACGAGACCGAAACCCTAGCTCGTAGACGCTGTGTTGCCCTGCCGTTCCTGATCTCCCCTTGCCTCACTGGGCACCTCACCATGATTGATGTGTTTCCCCGCCATTCCTAAGCTCCCCTTGCCTCGCCGAGCACCTCACCGTGACCGTCACATCGTCCTGATCCTAACCACAGAATGAATCGAAGCCAGGCATCTAGGATCGATCTCGCCTTCCTCCTCTTCTCCGCCTCTGTCCACCGCTTGTCGTCGACGCTACCGGTGACCTCGACCTCCCCCGACCTCCCCATCACCACCATGAGCACCAGGGTGAGCTCCCGGTTCTCCCGAGCCCCTCCTTTTCTTCCTCCGCTTCCGAAATCCCTCGCGTGTCGTGTAACCGTTGCCGACCGCCGTAGGTGCTCGTCGTTGGGCGTGTTCCGACGGCCATTCTTCAGCCGTGCCACCCCTAAACTTCTCGCCTCGACACCCTCTTTCCAACGCCCCCGCTTCTGCAGCCCCGCACGCTCCCGATCGACGGATCCACCGACGATCTAGGAGGAGCTCCATGGTTAACGTCACCACGAGGCAATATACCTTTTTCTTTTTCTTTTAATTTTTTCTATAATTATATAAATACTGACATGTGGCCCCCTCTATAAATCAAATAAACATTTTTAGAAATGTTTTATGATTAAAAATGTTAAAGTAATTACAAAATGTAAATTATTTATAATATCTAAAAAATTAATTAAAATGGATAAATTCATAAATAATTCATTCTAAATCAGAAAAATACAAATAATATATCAAAATGATCAGAAAATAAGATCTATCTTATAGCATCAAAATCATGCATTTTTAGACAAATTTAATTGCAAGTTCAATTACAAGAACAAAATGAACCCCGTAGGTGATTTTGAGGTTCCCCTGTTTTAGGGTTTCCACCCATTGGACCCTGTTTAAAATGGTCGAGCATGCCCTAGGGTTTCATTTAAGTACTATTTAACATGTCATATCAACATTCTTGCTTGAGAATTGCATTGATGCCATGTGTTGATTGTTTCTCTTTCTTTCCGGTGTTTTGGTTCTTCCCGGTAGAATACGATATCGAGATCGAGATCAACACCATCGAAGATCGAAGAGAAATACTTGAACAACTATAAACAAGTCCATATGATGAACCTGAAGATCTATAGTTGGGTGTCAACAGGCAAAGGCAAGCATAGCCCCACACATGATATAATCCTATGATTTCAAGCATTTAAATTCTTGCCATATGCATACGATTCCAAAGTCTTTATCGATAGATAAAGAATCCTATTTGATGCATGTTACCCTTTGTAGCCTATATTCCCTGACCCACTACTCCTAGCATAACTAGGGTTTGGCCTGTGAGCATCGCTAGAGCTGTTTATTTTGGTTCTGCTTAGCCATGCTTAGCTGTTACTATTGGTCCATACGATTGATAAATCAGAGCAACTAATGAACCTAGTATGATAGGATGACATCGTATGATCAGAGTTGAAAGTTAAACATGCTAAGGCTTGTATGGGAGTCCATAGTGGGTTGTGGTTTTTCCATGCCCATACTTGCCACTACTAGGACCTGAGTTCTAGCCTCTTAAACCAAGACAAGGGTACTGCCACACGGGGGCCTGGAAATCCCATCGACCAACTAACTTGCCTAGTAGATTTTATGAGTCACATAGTTCGGGTGTTCCATTTGGCATATGCATTCTAGTTGTTCTTGAAGGCGGTGAAGGAGGTGCGTTCATAATAGGTAGGTAAGCATGGCCGGGAATAAGAGAGGCATCGTCTCCATAATCTTGAACCCTGCACACATCTCTAGGGACCGGCTTCGGGACTCGACCCGTTATGGCGGCATCTCCTTAGTGCATGACTCATGGTCTCGGTGAAAGCAATGTAAAGGTAGTGGTCAACCACCCTCTACCGGACTTCCAAGGAAAAGGGCTAACGATATCTGGCATTAAGAGTTGTTGGTACGTGTGCGTAAAGTTGTACACTTCTACAGGTTATTAATCTATTCGAAAAGTTGTGTCTGCGGTTATGGACAACTAGGGAACGGACATGATGATCATAGAGAACTTGAACCTAATTCTAAAACTTGACAAGCTAAGTAATGTGTGCTTAAGGATGTTTCCTTAGGGATCGAGGGGGTGATCCTAGTTGGTAGGTTCAGCTGATAAAGATTCGATGGATATTAGAAGATGATCAAATCTAGAGATGTCGTTCTCTTATCCCTATTTAAATGTTCTGATTAGTATAGATTCTATTCCTCCCTATTTTATAAGGAAAGTTGGCCTTATGCGAAGTAGCTCCACCAGCAATAAGTCTTGCGGAGTACACCCTGTACTTACCCTTGCCTCGTTGATACTTTTGCTGCAGATTAAGTGTTACCATAGAATAAGAGTTCTTATTGCATTGACATCAATGAGTATCTTGGGGTTCCCAGTCGGCAGTCTGGGATCTATGGATTCGGACGTCATCGTTATGCTTCAGGCCTCTTAGGCCATTTGTTAAGTTTGCTATACTTAATAGCATAATTTTCCTTCCATTGTTTGATGTTTGTGATTAGTGACATCTGCTTGTATTATTTTGGTTCTTTGCTCAGTTATGAGCTTGCTATAATATTTTTTTGTCGTAGAGTCACTGTTGTGTTACCGATTCTCTCTCTGTACTCTTCCATGATCTAGGTTAGGCTAATATCAGACAGAGGTCTGGGATTTGTCTAACCCTGATCCCGGGGGTGTCACACCCAGCCTATCTTGAATTCATGGTTCACACACTTCTTAAAGCACATTTCCACAGAAAATGCAGAAATCAGCCATTTCCATGGGGACAGTTCACGCTCGTGCAAAGAGGGGGAAATCGGCTCTCCGCGTGTGCAAGCTCATCGATGGTGTGAGATTCTATTTTCCCATCAAATCAGAGCCTATTTATCACCGCTCGGCTCACCGGAAAGTGTCGCACCACCATTTTCCCCTATTTGGTGATCTCCGTTCTGCCAAGATCTTCACCGACGAGCAGGTAAGCGAAGGTATCAACATCATTGGCTGTAGGACGGCACCGGCAGGCAGTCTACTCCGAGATCTTCAACGGCGACATGCTCCTCCCCTCCGATGTCAGTGAGTTTCTTCAAACCCTAGAAGCAGTAGCTTTGATCTTGTAGCACCTGGTAGATCTGACTATAGATTACGGTAGATCTAATGCAGTGTGTGTTGGAGATATGCCCTAGAGGCAATAATAAATGTATTTATTATTATATCTTTGTGTTTATGATAAATGTTTACATTCATGCTATAACAATATTAACAAGGAAACATTAATACTTGTGTGATTTGTAAACTAAATTAGAGTCCCTAGTAAAGCCTCTTCATAATACTAGCTTGTTGGTTAATAGATGATTGTGGTTTCCCTATCATGAACATTGAGATGTTATTAACAACAAGATCATATCATTAGGAGAATGGTATGATGGACATACTCCTATAGATAAGCGTAGCATAAAGATCAAGTCATTTTAATAGTTCAATTGCTATAAGCTTTCTGATACATAGTAACCTAATTCCTTCGACCATGAGATCATGCTTATCACCATCACCGGAAGGATACTTTGAAGACATCAAACACCACACCGTAACTGGGTGGCTATAAAGGTGGCATTGAGTATTCGGAAAGTATGGGTTGAGACACATGGATCAAGAGTGGGATTTGTCCATCCATATGACGGATAGATATACTCTGGGCCCTCTTGGTGGAATTTCATCCAATTAGCTTGCAAGCATGTGACTGGCTCACAAGGGATCACATATCACAGGAACGAGGAAAGAGTACTTATCAGTAACGAGGTTGAACTAGGTATGCAGAGATACCTACGATCAAAACCTCGGATAAGTAAACTATCGTGAGACAAAGGGAAATTGGTATCGTATGTAAGTGGTTCATTCGATCGCAAAGTAATCGTAGAAATATGTGGGAGCCATATGAATTTCCAGATTCCTCTATTGGTTATTGTTCGGAGAAGTGTCTCGATCATGTCCGCATAATTCATGAACCGTAGGGAGACACACTTAAGGATTCGATGTTGTTGAGTAGTTATGGAATGATGAGTAAGATACCGAATGTTGTTCAGAGTCTCGGATGGGATCCAGGATATCACAAGGAGATCCGGAATGGTCCAGAGAATAAGATTCATATAAGGAAAGTCCTGTTTCGGAGTTGGAGAATGATTCCGGTGTTTTCATCGGGAATGTTCTAGAAGGGTCCGGAAGGTCCGGCACTCCGGAGGGGAAGGGTACATGAATGTGTCATAACAAGTTGGAGTGATTGCATCATGTACTAGGTATCATGGCTGGGCAAAATAAAGGGATAAATTAAATCCTAGTTTGAAAAGTCAAACGCCAATTTGAAAAGTCAAACGACAGTTTTGCTTGGTGGAGGGAGAGTAGGAAACCTACTTGGGGAGGAGTTCCTCTCCCTCCACCCGCCAGCCAAGGACGCCGACTTGGGGGAGGACTCTCCTCCCCTGGCCGGTGCCCTCCCACCTATAAAAGGAGGGGCAGGGGTGCCCCTCTAGACCTACACCTTGCTCCACCAAACCCTAACCCTAGCCGCCGGCCACCAAGTCGCCGCCGCCGCCCTAGGGTTTTGCCCTAGCCGCCGAGTTGGGGCCCTCCCCTTGCCCTAGCCGCCGGCCTAGCCCTCTCTCCTTGGTGCCTCTAAACCCTAGATCGCCAAGGCCTCTCTCATAATCCACCATACTCGCTCCGGCTTAAGGAGAAGCCCTGCGAGATCTCCCCTCTACTTCTGGTACCACGTCGTCGTGCTGCCGGAATCGCGAGGAGAGTGATAGAACCTCCACTGCCTGCTGGAACAAGGGAGAGGAAGGTCTCCATCGAGTACCGAACGTGTGACCGACTGCGGAAGCGCTGCCGAAACGCAGCGCCGGAAGGATCGTCTACGCGATCTTGAGATCGGCAAGAGTACGACTACATCACCCACGAGAATCTGCTCTCGTTAAACACTTTGGAATCTTCGAGGGTGAGTTCCTCTATCGACTCGTTGCTACAATATAGTAGATAGATCTTGGCTTGTTTGTTTGCATGCGGTAGAATTTTTTTGTTTTCCATGCTACGAACCCCTACAGTGGTATCAGAGCCAAGTTTATATGTGGATCTGTTGCACGAGTAGAACACAATGGTCATTATGGGCGGTGGTGCTTTTATTATCAATTGCTTCTTGTGTACTTTGCATCTTACGGTATGATGGGATGAAGCGGCCCGGGCTAACCTTACATGACGTCGTTCATGAGACTTGCTCCACGCTCAACATGCAACTTGTATTGCATAAATGGCTTTGTGGGTGTCTGTCTCTCCCATTATAGTATAGATCCAATTTACAACGGGCACTTGATAGTTCAAACATCAACATTGTGGTTCTTGTTCGTAAGTTAGATCGTCACTTATTGAAAGCCCCAAACCACGTAAAACATGCAAAGAAAATTAGAGGCGGCTAACTTTGTTTTGCAGGGGTGTGATGTGATGTGATATGGCCATGATTGTGATTATATTTGATGTATGCAATGTTCCTTATTGTAAGTTGGCAACCGGCAGGAGCCATATGGTTGTCTTTAATTTATGTTAAGACCCGCGTGTCTATTCAAAGTAGTTGTAATAGTTGGAGCTGGTGGACGACAACCATGAAACGGCGCCATTGACCTTGACGCTATGCCGGTGATGATGGAGATCATGTTCGTGCTTGAAGATGGAGAACGGAAGCACAAGAAGATAGGCCATATCATATCACATATTATGAATTGCATGTGATGTTAATCCTTTATGCATCTTGTATTGCTTAGTTAACGACGGTAGCATTATAAGATGATCCCTCATGCACATAAATTTCAAGTTTTGAAGTGTTCATCCTTACTAAGCACCGTTGCTAAAGCTTGTTGTTTCGAAGCACCACGTGATGATCGGGTGTGTTAGATTCTGCAAGTGTATACAACGTGAGCAAGCCAGATTTGCTCATGCGGAAGCTAAGGTTTAATCTTGACGAGCCTAGCATGTACAGACATGGTCTCGGAACACGGATCACCGAAAGGTAAAGCATGAGTCATATAGTAGATATGATGAACATGTCGATTGTTCGCCATTGAAGCTACATCAACTCTCGTGATGATCGGTTTTGATGTGGTGGATCTGGTTCATGTGATCACTAAAACAATGTGAGGGGTATTGTTTTGAGTGGGAGTTCACCTAGATTAATTTAACTATTAATTAGAACTCAATTTGTCATAAACTTAGTCTAAACTATTGCACATATGTTGTAGATAAATGGCGGCCCCTACCATCAATTTTAATGCGTTCCTAGAGAAAGAAAAGTTGAAAAACAATGGAAGCAACTTCGCAGATTGGTTCCGCAATTTGAGGATTGTCCTCAATGCTGGTAATTTGACCTATGTGCTGGATGCACCGCTGGGTGACCCGCCTGCAGCTGATGCTACCGATGAAGTAAAGAACGTTTACCTCGCTCGGAAGAATCAGTACTCCACAGTTCAGTGTGCTATTTTGTATGGTTTGGAATCGGAGCTTCAGAAAAGGTTTGAGAACCATGACCCACATGATATTGTCCGTGAACTCAAATTGATATTTGAGACACACGCGGCAGTTGAGAGTTATGAGGCTTCTGAAAATTTCTTTAACTGCAAGATGGAAGAGGGCAGCTCCGTCAGTGAGCATGTGCTCAAGATGTCTGGGCACGCAAACAAACTCCAAAGCTTGGGTATAGTGATTCCTAATGCTTTGGGGATTTACCGTGTCCTCCAATCACTGCCACCAAGTTACAAGAACTTTGTGATGAACTACAATATGCAAAGCATGAACAAGCAGTTGCCAGAACTCTTCTCCATGTTGAAATCTGTAGAAGTAGAGATCAAGAAAGAGCACCAAGTGTTGATGGTCAATAAGACCACCAAATTCAAGAAAGGCAAGTCTAAACAAAAGGGAAACTTCAAGAAGGGCGGTAAGAAAGTTGTCGCACCGGCGAAGAAGACCAAGGCTGGACCTAAGCCTAATACTGAGTGCTTTTCTACAAGGGAGAGGGTCACTAGAAGCGGAATTGCCCAAAGTACATGGCGGATTTGAAGAACGGCAACATCAATAAGAAAGGTATATCCGATATACATGTTATTGATGTGTATCTCACTAGTACTCGTAGTAGTGCCTGGGTATTTCATACAGGTTCGGTTTCTCATATTTGTAACTCGAAACAGGTGCTACAGAATAAACGGAAGCTAGCGAATAACGAGGTGACGATGCGCGTTGGAAATGGATCAAAGGTTGATGTGATCGCGGTCGGCACGCTACCTCTTCATCTACCATCGGGATTAGTTTTATACTTAAATAATTGTTATTTGGGGCCTGCGTTAAGCATGAACATTATATCGGGATCTTGTTTATTGCGAGACGGTTACTTGTTTAAGTCCGAGAATAATGGTTGTTCGATTTATATGAGTAATATGTTTTATGCACATGCACCTTTGATAGATGGTCTATTCTTATTGAATCTCGATAGTGGAAATACACATATTAATAACATTGAAGCTAAACGTTTGAAATTGAGCGATAACTCGACCTATATGTGGCACTGTCGTCTTGGTCACATTGGAGTGAAGCATATGAAGAAACTCCATTCTGATGGACTTCTTGAATCACTTGATTTCGAATCACTTGAAAGATGCGAAGCATGTCTGATGGGTAAAATGACTAAGACTCCATTTTCTGGTATGATGGAGCGAGCTACGGACTTATTGGAAATCATACATACCGATGTGTGTGGTCCAATGAGTGTAGCATCGCGCGGTGGTTATAGTTATGTTCTTACCTTCACGGATGACTTGAGTAGATATGGGTATATCTATTTCATGAAACATAAGTCCGAAACTTTCGATAAGTTTAAGGAATTTCAAAGTGAGGTGGAGAATCAACGTAACAAGAAGATTAAATTTCTACGTTCTGATCGTGGAGGTGAATATCTAAGTTACGAGTTTGGCGAGCATTTAAAGAAATGCGGAATACTTTCACAATTGACACCGCCGGGAACACCACAACGTAATGGTGTGTCCGAACGTCGTAATCGAACTCTCTTAGATATGGTTCGTTCTATGATGTCACTTATAGATTTACCGCTATCATTTTTGGGTTATGCATTAGAAACAGCCGCATTCACTTTAAATAGGGCACCATCTAAATCCATTGAAACGACACCGTATGAATTATGGTTTGGGAATAAACCTAAATTGTTGTTCCTTAAAGTGTGGGGTTGCGAAGCCTATGTAAAGAAGTTACAGCCGGACAAGCTTGAACCCAAAGTGGAAAATGTGTCTTCATAGGATACCCAAAGGAAACTATTGGGTATACCTTCTATCATAGATCCGAAGGAAAAAATCTTTGTTGCCAAGAATGGATCCTTTCTAGAGAAGGAATTTCTCTCAAAAGAAGTGACTGGAAGGAAAGTAGAACTCGACGAGGTTGTTGAACCTTCTCTCGAACTTGCGAGTAGCGCAGCACCGGAAGAAGTTCCTGTGGTGCCTGCACCAATAAGAGAGGAAGCTAATGATGATGATCATGAAACTTCAGTTGAAGTTTCTATAGAGCCTCGCAGGTCAACGAGAACTCGTACCACTCCTGATTGGTATGATCCTGTTATGACTGTTATGTTGGTGGACAACACCGATGACCCTGCGACATATGAGAAAGCGATGATGAGCCCAGATTCCAATAAATGGCAAGAAGCCATGAAATCCGAGATTGGATCCATGTACGAAAACCAAGTATGGACTTTGGTGGACTTACCGGATGGCCGAAAGGCTGTCGAGAACAAATGGATTTTCAAGAAGAAAACAGATGCTGATGGTAATGTTACTGTCTATAAAGCTCGACTTGGCGCAAAAGGGTTTCGACAAATTCAAGGAGTTGACTACGATGAGACTTTCTCACCAGTAGCGAAGCTAGAGTCTGTGAGGATTTTGTTAGCAATCGCTGCATATTACGATTATGAGATATGGCAGATGGATGTCAAAACAGCGTTCCTCAATGGAGACATTGATGAAGAGTTGTATATGATGCAACCCAAAGGTTTTGTCAATCCTAAAGATGCTAACAAGGTATGCAAACTTCAACGGTCCATATATGGATTGAAGCAAGCATCCCGAAGTTGGAATCAACGTTTTGATAAGGTAATCAAAAGTTTTGGTTTTATACAAACTTATGGAGAAGCTTGTATTTACAAGAAAGTGAGTGGGAGCTCTATAGCATTCTTAATACTATATGTAGATGACATATTGTTGATTGGGAATGATGTAGACCTTCTTAATAGTGTCAAGGAATATTTGAATAATAGTTTTTCCATGAAAGATCTTGGCAAAGCAGCTTACATATTAGGCATAAAGATTTATAGAGATAGATCGAGACGCCTAATATCATTGTCACAAAGTACATATTTGGAAAAAGTTCTAAAGAGATTTGGAATGGAAGATAGCAAGAAAGGGTTCTTGCCCATGTTGCCCAATACGACGTTGAGTAAAACTCAAAGTCCAGCAACGGCAGAAGATAGAGAAAGGATGAGTAAGACTCCCTATGCCTCAGCCATAGGATCTCTAATGTATGCCATGCTATGTACTAGACCCGACATTGCATATGCTGTTAGTTTGACTAGCAGATATCAAAGTGATCCAGGAGTGGATCATTGGACAGCGGTCAAAAACACCGTTGTGCGAATTTGTCGTTGCCAGGGAATACACCCTCAGACGGACATTATTCATAGGCGCTTCTAAAAGGTATGCTCAGATGGCTGTTATTCAAAGCACTTCTAAAATTGTACCTCAGACGGCCATATATAAGAACCGTCGCTAAAAATGCATGGGACAGGTGGCAACTTCCTAGGATATCGTCAGTGATTACGAGTGCTTTTGAGAGTCAAACTGATGGGACACACAGCCTCTTGCGCCCCTGTTTTATCGGGAACCATAGCTCTGTTGAACTCCTCTGTTTCGTCGCCTCGATCCCCAGCCAATTCAAGAAACCACACTGCGGCATTACTCCGGGCCACTTCCTCTTCCTCTTCCCCACTGCTTCCTCTTCCTATTCCACCGCCAAAATCACCCGCGGCAGTTCCATAAAGCATCCATGACAAAACCACATGCGTCAGTTCTACATATCATCTGTGGCATTGATCCGGGTACTTCCTCTTCTCACTCCGGTGCCCCCATTCCTCTTCCTCATTTTTGCAACACCCACGCCACATTCCCCTACCTCAATCCGGCGGAACCATCCCTCTTTATTTTCGCCATGGTCGGTCGTGTACCGGTCTATGACGGTCGGAGATTCACATATATGGTCTCCATCACTACGCATGGCACCACCACGCTGACAATGGTGTACACCAACAAGGACTCAAAGGTTGAAGAAACGTATGCCATGTACGAGGCTTGGCTTGAATAAGAAAATGGTCGTTGTTCGGTTGGACCTCGATTACCCCCCCCTTTGGCTATAATGACCCGCAAACAGTCGCGGTGGTCCAGCTAGCCTTGCGACAACATGTGCTAGTCTATCATTTTTGTAGGACCCGAGGTATGGTGAAGGCCGTCGAGCGATTCGCCGGTTCTTGGAGAACAAGGAGATTAATTTCAATAGTGTTTATATAAGTCGAGACAGGGATATGTTGTAGGTCAAAAAGATACGTATACCTGCTGAGTATTACGTCGACATCCAGGATGTGTACAAGATCGAGAAAAGGGGTGATAGGTGATGATTACAAGTGCAAAAATTGGATGTAGCTAGTTTCTAAATAAAGATATCAATCCCACAGGGAGCAAGAGTCTGAAGTCTAGGAATTCTTGAAATAAATACTGAAAATAGAATTTCTAAATAAAGTTCTAAGTGACAAGATAAAATGCAAGTATTACATAAAAAGGTGTTTTGGGGTTTTTGGTATAAGAGAACAATGTGTAAAGTAAAAAAACTGAATATAGAAAATAAGTATCGTGTATGTAAAAGAGATTTGAAACTTCAGTAGAAAAAAAGCGTTCTCAGGATTTAGCGGATACACAACTAGCATTATAAAGGGCTAAGGTAAAGATTATTATCATGAACATTCTCAACTATGTATGTGTGGGAGGAACTCCGTATTTGGACAAAGAGGCAGCAATCACTGCTCAAATCATCCTCATAACCACAGCAGACAGCAATCAACATCAATTGAATTATTGCGCTATTAAGGGACATAATCCCGCAGGACGTATACCATGACATGGATAGTGTTTTGTGATTTTCATCGATTCCCAAGTTGATACATGAGGGGTACAAACAGCTTTATAGTCACTGTAAGTGCTAACATCCCTCCGTCTACCAACAAGTAGTTCCCTCCATCAAGTCTCCACAAGAGGCAAATATTGAGAGGTTGACTTCTCCCAACATCAAGATGAATACGTGGGCAACATCCCTCCGTCACAACGATGAATATCATAATAAACTTTATCTTATTTCAATATCATGCTAGGGTTTTCCATCTCCCCAAGAACTAATGATGTACTCAGACACGGAGGCAAACAACATCATGGCAATGGTAATGGAAACTATTATCGATGAATAGTAGTTGTTTATAAATCCACAACTAGTGCAAGAATTAAAACAAGATCTAGATGGGATGGATGGAGGTGGTGATGAAGATGTAGCGGTTGATGAAGATGGAGATCGATGGCTTGGCCTCTCAGATCTGCTTAGGGCAAAGTTAGATCCCTAGGGCAAGTTCGCCCACCAGATGCCTTCCGGAGGTTAGGTTTCAGCAATTTCTGAGTGTTCTGTATGTCGTCTCTTCGAACCAGTTGTACGGGATGAAACTATTTGAGGAGGCAGAGACGGCGCCAACTATACGGCGGCAACTATACAGTGGCGGCCCGTATAGTTGTTCATCAACCCTTCTGCCTCCTTTGCTCACTTCGGGTTTTCTTCCGGTATTATTAATATTTCCCAAATAAGCAATTTACGTAGTTTTGGCTTGTTTTATCTCCAGTACAACTGCTCCAAGAATTGTGTCCTTCGGATCCATCATCTGATTTGATCCTGGTGAAAATAAACATAAAAAGTGCGTGTGGACGCCATAAAATACCAAGATCCTACATCTGTAATGCAAAATAATGATCTAAAACATGATGCAAATATGCACTCATCAACTTCCCCAATCTTAGACTCTTGCTCGTCCCGAGCAAGTTTAGCTTAATGGATATGATCCTCATATTCATGAAGTTGATTCGATAAAATAAATGAGGCATTTGCAGCATGTGTTTATCATAAAGGATACATATAAATAAGTTCATGAATATTACCTTACTCGAACCATCCGAATAATGTTAGCAGGCTTCCACACCTTAGCAATTAACAGTTCATAAAAGATTATTCTCAATATAATGTAAAAGTATTCAGTTCAACCGAATGAGTTAGTGAGGTAGTCCCAACTGTTTTAGGATTAAAATATTCACTTGGGATTCAAAATCTCAAACGTCTCTTTGTCTTACTACAATATAGCAGTATATGCCTACTTGCTTTTGCACATTCGCTCTTTTTCTTCATATTTATTTTTCTTCTTTTTTCTATATATATTTGTGCTCACACTTTTTTTTAAGTGATGTGCAAAGAAGCTAGCCATATATTCCACTTCATCTAGGAATTTCAAAGTTTAACGATCTTAGTTAACAAATTCCAAATATATATGAAGCATCTTTATAACTTGAGTATTCTATCTCAACTTGTTCTCACTCTATCTGATAGCACTTATAATTTCTCCTTTGTTCAAGATTTTCCTTTTTCATCTTAATTAATTAGATAATTTCTCATTGACCTACAATATATTGATCAAATTATATTTAAATGTTCCGTTAATACCAATGGTGTGGAAGACTACTATTGCTATCATCAAGTGCAAGTAAAATCATACTCAAGCCATTCATATATCCAATAAGACAAACTCAAACTTAATAATGCTCCATATATTATGATAAACTCAGAAGTTCATAAGAGGGATCAACTATTCCTAAAGGAAATCTAATGATGCAAACTTTATTTATGAGCTCGAGCTAATGCAAAACTAGAATAGAAATAAAAACTTATAAGATAGATTACAAGGTCTTAAAGATCTCCCCAAGCTTGGAATCAAGCCAGGTGGGATCAAATAATCCCTCGTGATTATGTGATACCGTATTTTATTGAAGTCACTGTGGTTCCATGGCATGTAGAACCACGGTGCATAGCTTCTTGTTGGTATCCTCCAGAGTGGTGATGCGGCTGGAGCACCTGCGCAAAACAGATTGCAAAGTATCCACCCTATCTGCGATCTTAGTCACCATCGGGAGAAGATCATCTTTCTCCTATACCTCCTTGAGTCAGTGACGGACTTCAACACGATGGAGTAGCTCTTGCTTCTGATATACTTCTAGTGCCTGCACGCGATCCTTTGTCATGTGGACAACTTCTTCTTCCTCATCCATCATTGATGGATCGGGGAAGTAGAAGCTTCTTCTCCACTCCTCTTGAGGCTTCACCCTCATACGAGCGCCAGTGGTAGGCCTCGAGCGGGGCAACGCCGATTCCTTGCTAGCACCTGCATCAATGTTAGTTTTTTCCTTATGCTTGTGTGGCCTTGGATCTGTAGTTATAAACTTGACCGTCTCCACACATCCTTTTCCGAGCGGCTTGCAGCCTTCTCTCTCTTCTTGAGTTCTTTTCATCGCCGCCCAGTCGACCTCCGGGGGGTCATAGACATCGCGGAAAATGTAAATGTCGCCCCAGCCTTCATCGGGGTCACTGTTGTAGAAGCTTGGATCGACGTACTCCTTGTACCTCGAGCTAAACATCTCCACCTCCTCATCGCTGTCCTCCATCAACGGGTTGCTATAAAGGTCCCTAGGAGCAATGAGCCCCATAGGTTTTCCACGACCTGGGATGGGATAGCGCATAGATGGATTTGTTCCTGGTGATTTGCAATTAGAGAGAGGCACAATGGGCAGTATATAAGAGGGGTCAGAGGTCAGTAAAACTCGCGAGAAACACCAAATTCTCGTCCAAGAAAACAATCCAAACTGACTAGAAAAAGAAATCGCGGATTTTGAGGAGTCCTGCGCCATAACGACCAACTATACGGTCATGACCCATATAGTTCTGTTCGTATAGTTGGTTCTGGGAAGGTAATTCCAAATATTTCGAGCCCGGGTCGGTTAGATTACTGACTATGAACCGACCAAAGCGGTTTCTTTAATAATAAAACGAAAACGGGTCGAAAGTACTGAAGCTTTGACGACCAACTATACGGCGGGAGAATTTTATCCAATCGTATAGATACCACACCTTGAAAATTATTTTGTCAGGGGATACAGAACCTTTAACGACCAACTCTACGGTGAGAGATTTTTCTCCGGCCATATAGTTGCGCCCGTATAGTTACAGCACCCGAGAATTATTTCGCAAGGGGGATACAAAACGTTTAACGGCCAACTATATGACGGGAGAAACTTCTCCGGCCGTATAGTAGCGGCCGTATAGTTACAGAAACCCCTCAAAAACTTCAGAAAAACAAGAGGAATTCAAAGGTAAAAAATTTAATATTAGAAACTATGAAAACAAATCACTTATTAGAGTTATAAAACTTACCTTCCACTTACCATTTATTTAGTCGGGAGTGACAAGCTCTTCCAACAACAAGGACTTCTTATTTTTGGGAAGATTTGACCTTAGCTCGTATAATAATTCTTGAAGACAAAAATCACTAGGGCTAAAGCTCCTCTCAATAAGATCAATGT
This sequence comes from Avena sativa, assembly GCA_916181665.1. NCBI lineage: Eukaryota > Viridiplantae > Streptophyta > Magnoliopsida > Poales > Poaceae > Avena > Avena sativa. Next base: position 139,635,009 of record OV702285.1, on the reverse strand, counting down.
CTTGCTGGGTAAATATAGATGATCCATCTACTACCTTTGCGTCTTGTCTCTGCATAATCTACAACTCAAATTCTTGAAGTAAAAGGATCCAACGGATTAGTCTTGGCTTATGAAACTTCCTCTCGAGTTCTTTTAAACCATCACGATCCATATGAACTCTTACTTTTGCATCAAAAATATAAGAGCGAATCTTATCACAAGAGAAAAATACATCAACGAGTTCTCTTTCTTCCTTAGGATAATTCTTTTGAGCACTATTGAGAGTTATGCTAGCATGATGTATAATATGAAATATGCAACCTATGTGTTATCCCAGAGTTACTCCTACAGCATCATCACTAGCTTCACATATTAAATCAAAAGTCATATCTCATATAGGTGGTTTAATGATGGGAGCACGAGATAAAGAGTATTTAAGTTTATCAAAGGCAATAAGGCACTTATCATCAAAATTGAATCCCACTCCCTTTTGCAACAGATTAGTCAAAGGTTTAGAAATTCTAGAAAAATTCCTAATGAACCTTCTATAAAATCCTATATGACCAAGAAAACTTCTTATACCTTTTATATCCCTTGGTTGTGGCATTATCTCTATTGCCTCTACTTTAGCCATATCTACTTCAATACCCTTACCTGATACTTTGTGTCCAAGGACTATGCCTTCTTTGACCATAAAGTGGCACTTCTCCCAGTTTAGAACAAGATTGGTCTCTTTGCAACGCTGCAAAATTCTATTGAGATTATCCAAGAAACTAGTAAACGAAGTTCCATAGACAGAAAAATCATCCATATATACTTCCATTATCAGTTCTATAAAATCTACAAATATAGCAGTCATGCATCTTTAAAAAGTAGTTGGAGCATTACATAGACCAAAAAGCATACGTCGGTAAGCATGTAAACCATAAGGACTAATGAAAGTTGTTTTAAGTTGGTCTTCGGGATGAACATCTATTTGGGAAAGACCAGAGTATCCGTCCAAGTAGCAAAAATGAGTGTGGTTTGCTAACCTCTCTAAAGTGTGATCTATGAACGGTAAAGGATAGTGATCTTTCCTAGTCTCCTTATTTAATTTCCTGAAATCTATGCACATACTATGTCCAACAATAGTTCTAGTAGTTACCGATTCATTGTTTTCATTAGGAATAACAGTAAAGCTGCCTTTCTTAGGAACACAATGAACAGGACTTACCCATTCACTTTCTTGTACAGGATAGATTATACTTGCATCAAGTAGGCATAATGTTTCTTTTCTTACCACTTCCTTCATTTCACGCTTTAGTCTTCTATTAAATTCTGCAACTGGTTTAGCACCTTCTTCCATGAATATTCGATGGGAGGATATCATGGGACTCATACCCTTCAAGTCATCCATTGAGTACCCAAAGTCCTTGCGGTGCTCCTTTAGTTCCTTCATGAGTTCTTCTTCTTCCCCTGAAATTTTAGCACTAATAATAACAGGGAATTTATTAGTATCATCTAAGAATCTATACTTAATATTATCTGGTAGAGTTTTTAATTATGGGGGTGGTAATTCTTCATACCCTCTCTTTTATGGCTCTTCAAAAGCTTCATCAGTTGGAGGTTCTTCAATGGGAAATGAATCAAATTCACTTTCTAGTTCTTCTAAAGTTCTATCCTCCATAATTATTTCTTCACAATTTGGATCTTCATTTATTTCTTCATCTTGATTTTTTAAGAAAAGAGCTGCCATTTCTTCAATAGTTTTATCTTTCTCTTCTTCTTTTATGAAAAGAGGTTTGTCTTAAAATTGGGAAAAGTGGAATTCTTTTTCCGCTTTCCCAAGATAAGGGATACAACCTCCTTTTTGAAATCGATTGTGGCACATATATCACTCAAAAAGTTTCTTCCCAATATGATTGGGCAAAGAGTGTCAACTAGCATATCAACAACTACAAAATCAATATGGGAATTTTTATTGCCTATTGTGACGGTTGCACCTTCAACTACTCCCATTGGAATTCTAAGATTTTTATTGGCTAACATAATTATCATATCAGTATTTTCTATTGTAGCCGGTGCTATCTCTTCTTTTATTTCTAAATAAAAATCACAAGATATAACATTAACTTCGGTGCCAAGATCACATAAACCGTAATGCGAGGTTTCTTTAAATATGCAGTGAAGAATAGGCTTACCCAGATCTTTTACCTTAATTTTACCTTCAACCAATATAGAAGTCTCTTCATCAAGTTCAACTATGTTACAATGTGCATACATAGCCATGATTGCTTCCTTGGTTACCTCTTCATCTTTGGTTTCATCTAGATGTTCTTCAATTATTGGCACACTTTCCTCTTCTTTCTCCTCCTGTACTGCCTTAACCTATTCATATTCCAAAATATGCTTTTGTGTAGTGTTAGTAAAAGGTATATCATATATTGGTTATAGGGAGGCCAATGTTTCTTTAACTTCTCTTTTCTTCTCAGGTTCGGGTGGTGGATCATACGTGGCCGAACCCTCTTTTGGAGCTTTGATGTGTTTTTTAAAAGCTTTAACAACTTGCAACACAAGATCTGAATCTAAATAAAGGTCTTTAGATAATTCATTAACATGGCCCATTTTATTATAGTCATGAATACATTCATGATCTATTTTTGTGCCTCCTTCACTTCCTAGACCAAAATTCCATGAGCCTCTATGATCATGAATTCTATTAAGTAAAGCCCAAGCTTTAGTTATAGATAAATCCATAAAAGCTCCTCTAGTGCAAGAGTCTAGTTTAATTTTATTAGGTTCAATTAAAATGCCATAAAAGATATGAAATAAATACTATTCAGGTAACTCATGATAAGGAAATTGTCTAAGCAAATCTTTAAATCTTATATAAGCTCTTACTAGTCCTTCATTTGGACGGTTCCTCCAAGTTAGTATAAGACACCTAATTCCAAAATATTTTGATAATAGATAATATTTAGATAGAAATCCGCAAGCTAAATTATACCAAGTAGTCGTGGCTTCTGAGGGTAGAGATCTATACCATGAGAGAGCTGTACTTGTCAAAGTTTGACTAAAAAGTTTAACCCTTACCTCATCGGCGGTATACCCTGTTAATTGGAACGTGCCACATATATCTTTGGAACATGCAATATGCTCATATGGATCAGGATCTTCTTCATCTCCAGTAAATTGCTTCTTGTATAAAATACCAAGTAGTAGAGGATTTATTTCAAACCCCCTGGTCTTCTCGTTGGAGTTGTCTTTTTTATAAATATCATAGGGCTTCCCAAAGTGGTTGAGTGGGTTAGCACTAGTCATATGCTCAAACTCCATCATGTAGCTAGAAACCTGTAACTCAAAACAAAACTTAACAAAACTAAATTAAATAAGCAAAAACTAAAAGACCTACAACGCTTAGCTCCCCGGCAACGGTACTAGAAAATAGCTTGATGACTACAAGTGCACAGATCAGATGTAGCTAGTTTCGAATTAAAGATATCGATCCCATAGGGAGCAGGAGTCTGAAGTCTAGAATTCTTGAAATAAATACTGAAAATAGAATTGCTAAATAAAGTTCTAAGTGACAAGATAAAATGCGAGTATTTCGTAAAAAGGTGTTTTGGGGGGTTTTTGGTATAAGAGAACAATGCGTAAAGTAAACAAAACTGAATATAAAAAATAAGTATCACGTATGTAAAAGAGATTTGAAACTTCAGTGGGAAAAAGTGACGAGGTTTAATCTCGTCAATGCCCATTGTTATGAGCTTGGGTTTTGGAGAAGATGGGGATGCTGGAGATCGCGGAACGGTTAGCAAACAAGCAACACGGGGACACGAGGTTTACCCAGGTTCAGTCCCCCGGAGGGAAAAACCTACTTCTTCTTGTCTGCTCTTGATTACGGCGGAACCGAAAGATACAGGGGTGCGCAGATGCAATCTGGCGTGGAGGTGTGTATGCGGTGGTATGAAGTTCCCTCCTCGTCATGCCCTCCTAGCCTTTATATAGAGATAGGCAGGTCCCGGACACAGACCGAGTCGGTTACAAGTTTTAAGGTTTGCCCCTTCGAATATTCTATCTACTCTAGTCTTGCTCTCCAAGGATACGAAGACATCCAGTGCTTGGGCCATCCGAATGTCTTCACGGGCTGCATGTATTCTTGTGGGACTTCCTTGGACTGGACCAGGTATGCTAAGGTCATGTACCCGTGGGGTATAACCATGTCAGTAGCCCCCGAGTGTTCAGTCGAATCGTAGATTCGGCTGAGGACTCTTCAATATTTTCGGGTGCAGCTGTTTTCTGTTTATCAAAGAATGATTTTAGTGTGTAGGGATTGTTGATGTGTGTGCCTGACTCTCCCGACGGATCAAGGCCAGTTAACTATCTTAGGACAAAACAACACGATCTTCTTCAGATTTGAGTCCCTCGACTCGAACCCGGAACATATGCTAGCGTAATTCGACTCAGGCCGTTGAGGACTTACAGGAGCGGAATCCTAGCGATTTTCGAATGATGTACCCAACGCGTCCGCTCGGGATTTCCATCGTGCCTGCTGGCACGGATTTTTACTAGCAGAGCGCAGTCGTGTGCGTTGCTAGGCCATCAGATGGTATATGTAGGTCTTATCTTTGTGTCGCAAACGCAGCATCCGAATGTTTATCACCACGGAGGTGTTTCGGGTGACCAAGGAGGACGTTACTCACTTAGCGTTAACTGGGGCAAAGTTGCCAAAAAGTTTTTGCATTTTGATCCAAAGGATCGCAGTAGAAGAATTCATAGGGTGCGCGACCAGCGCTCCCTATGGGAGTAGCCCCCGAGTGTCTTTTCGAGTCGTAGAGTCGAGCGGAGACTTTAATTCAGTCGTTGTAGACTTTTAGGTCCATAGGACACAATTTTTTTGGATGCTTGAATCCATCCTCCCTATGGGAGTAGCCCCCGAGTCTGTAGTGGAGTCGTAGACTCGACGTGGGACTCGAAGAATAGTTCAGTGGTGTAGTACCTTGGTCATACTTCGGGTGCGCAACCAGCGCTCCTGATAGGATTAGCCCCCGAGTATTTACTCGAATCGTAGATTCGAGTGAGTACTTTTAGCTTTGTAGTCGAAGATTTGTAACCGTTGCTAGTATAGCTTTAATGACGTCAGTGCTGACGATCGGCGACCTCAAGCGTCTACGACACCAGAGATGACGTGACTGGGCAAACGTGAGTCCCACCTTCTAACTTTGAATTGACTGGTCACGCGTGACGTGGAGATAATTACGGCGTCGCCTCGTTTTCCGTGTGTAGTGGACGGCGTGTGAGCGACGGTTCGCTGCCGTGCTGACATGTGGACAGTTGGATTTTGATGTTGGCTCTACGGCTTCCCGATGAACGGTCAGCGTGCATCTTCTCCGTCCTTATAATCATTGGGGGAAAATTTTGTTTGTTTTCACCGCAGCCATTCTCGTTTCACTGCTCCCATCTTCTTGAGCTTTCCTCGCCATGCGCTGGAAGTTCTTCGATCCTTCCCATCTTCGTTCCTGCGCTTGCATCGCCGCCACCGCACTGCAATGCGGAAATCAAAGAAGGCCTCCAGCGCAGTTGGTACCAGTGCTGCTGCCGGCGGCAAGAAGGGTACCGCCGCTACTCGCGTCACCGATGGTGGCTGGAGGCGGTCGGAGACGTGCGAGGGCGATCTTCACAAGCTCCGTGAGCGGGGTCTGATCCCGCAGGACAAGCAATCCGTCAAGATTCCTAGCGACGAGGTAATTCCCCGTCCACCCGCTGGGTTTCGGGTCATGTTTGACGCTTTTGTCCTTCGGGGCCTTTCTCTCCCAGTCCACGATTTTCTCCGTGGATTGATTTTCTTCTATGGCATCCAACTCCATCATCTTTCGCCGAATTCTGTTCTTCACATTGCCTGCTTCATCACCTTCTGTGAGTGTTGGCTCGGTATCGAGCCGCACTTTGGCCTCTTCCGGAAGCTCTATTCCGTGAAAAGGCAATCTGGCTCCGATGGCGTTTATCCTATCGGCGGCTGCATCATTTCCCTTAAATCCAACTTTCTCTTCTTTTCTTTTTCTTTTTCTATGTCTGAGTCCGTCCAATACTGGCGGAGGCGATGGTTTTACATCCGCGACTCCACAGTGGACGGGAAAATTTTTGGCCTTACTCCTTTCGACCCCTCTCAGAAAATCCAGCCGAAGAGGTCCTGGTAGAACCACATCTTGGATGGTGAGGTGGCGGAGGTAGAGGAACTCTATCGTTGGGTGGAGGACCTTCAGGTGATTCCGGATAAAGAGGTGAACGGTGTGGATATCATCCGCACTTTCCTCCAACGTCGGGTGCAGCCGCTCTAGGCTAGGGCGCACCCGATGTTCCTTTACTCTGGCCGCCATGATCCGACTAGGGTTTTGACTGGAGAACTCTCCAAGGGGGATGTTGGCGGAATCTTCCGGCTGCTGCTGAAGTTTAAAGCTGACGAGGACATTCCGGGTAGCTCGCTGACCCTTCCATTCAGGGCCTCTCGACCGATCCGCAGGTATAGATCTGGGACGTGGGCGTGGCGCTTTTTTCGACTGCGTCTTCTTGCAGGTTGTTTATTCTGAGAGTTTGTCTTCTTTTGTGCAGGAGTTCAAGGTACCTGGCAAGGCGCCTCCACTACCCGAACATTTTCCGGATGCACCGGACAATGAGGTAGTGGACTCCATGTCTAAGATCCCTTCGACGCGGTCGCCGGCTAAAGAAACCTTTGAGTCGAGCGAGGAGCAGACTCGAAAGAGGACACGGAGCTCGAGTGAATCGCCAGATTCCTCTACTCCGGTGACGCCTAGGAACCCGCCATGCCTTGTACGTCATAGTGGAGGTGATGGTGGCTCTTCCTCTCCTATTCCGGTCGTGCCCGTGCGGGCTATGGCGCCACAGCCGCCGGCGAAGCGGAAGAAGGAAGAGAAGAAGGGCAAGAGGGCCTTGCCTGTCTTCAACTTGAGCGATATGGACTCGTAAGTATCTTCAGTTGCTTTTTTGCTCTCTTTCATTTTTGCTTGCTTGTATTTGACTGATGTTTTCTTTTGTAGCCACTCCTCCGATGGCTCGTTCAGCGATGGCGCTCGGGAGATGGTCGGGGAGTCAAAGGTTTCACCTCCTCCTTATCAGATGGTAGCCACCTCCGAGGGCGTTGCTCCAAACCCTTCTCTGCAGGAGGCTCGGGTGATTGTCTCCCAGAAGGCTACAACCGGACCTTCGGAGTCGCCGTCTGATCATGTAAGTTCTTTTGTTCATGTCGTGGGGGGATCCCCTGAGCATTTTTCGGATGATCTGCCGATCATGTCTTTCTTTTGTTCGTGTCTCGGGGAGAGCCCCCGAGCGTCTTTCGGATGATCTGCTAATCATGTCTCTCTTTTTTTGTGCGTGTCTCGGTGGGAGCCCCCGAGCACTTTTTGTATGCGTTATTTGCTTTGCTCGTTTCCTTGGGCGCAGCCCCCGAGCCTTTTTCCTAACAAGTTGCATCTTCTCACAGCCTTTTGTTTAAGGTGTCAACCAGCTGGTGAAGCAGCATCTAGCATTGGAGGCCAGCCTTCAGCGGCTTCAAGGTTCGTGTTTTTTTATCGATCTTCTACTTCTTCGGCTGCTTGCTTACTTATGAATCTCATTCTTGTTCTTTGTTGTAGACGAGAATAACACTGCCCTCCGCGAGCTTGATGCTCTCAAAAAGAGCCTCGGGCGAGCGGAGAAAAAAGCTGAAGATGTCGTTGGCGCTAAGGAGCGCCTAGAGCAGGAGCTAGCCGACGCGGCTGCGTCCAAGGAGCACCTGCAGCGAGAGGCCACGGACCGCGAGGAGCAGCTCGCCACCGCTGCGGCGTCGCGCGAGAAGGAGGTAGCCGGCAAGCTGATGGCTGCTGCCAAGGCTATTTCGGGTGAGTGGTTTTGTCAGTTACTTGTTCCTTTTCGGCTTCCTTGTCTCTCTAGTTTTGTTTGGTTTTCACTTTGCTTTTTCCGTTTGTCTAGATTCTGCGGGCATCGAGTTTGACCGTGGTGCCCAGGAGCACGGAAGTGCTCTGGATGATGCCACTGCGGCGGTCGAAGACCTATGCAGTACCGTGGTCGGCTCGCTTGCTAAAGCCAAGGACGTTCTCGGGCGCTTCTACAAGGAGCTCATCCCCAAGGGCGTCGCCCTCGAGGATGTCGACTTGTTGGCGGATGCGCTATCAGCCGAGGCGCCTGCGGTGTACAAGCGCAAGCAGAAAGGCATCGACGCATCCATGGGGCTGGCCATGGCCATGGCGTCTGGAGCGGAGCTGGATCTTCATCAGGTCACCTCCCAGATGCCGATGACTCCCGACGGATCCGAGGTAGCCATTGCCCTCTACGCTGCCCGTTGTAAACGTTATGGGCCGAAGCTGATTGACCTGCTGGCGGAGTACGTGGTGAGGCAGCAGGGGGAGGCCAAGAGCAGGCAATCCGCCTCCGAGGCCACTTAGGATGCAGCTTCTTAAGCCTTGTAGTTGTAGGATAGCTTTCGTCTATTTTGATATGATGTATTTATGAACACTCCTTGTGCCACACAGTGGCTTTTGCTGCATATAATGAATATCCGAGTTGTTTGTTCATTCATGCGTTTGTTCATATCTCTGCCTTCTTTTCCTCTAGGGACCTTTGGGTGATGATCCCGTTGATACTTCGTCTACGCCGCAGCTGCGGCCATCCTTGGATGATGCGCCGCAGCTTGTATTTCTTTGTGACCGCATCCGTAGTCTTGAGAAAGAATTGCTTAGCATTTGAGGCCACGCGGATGTTTGGAAGTCGAAGGCGGAGCGAGGCGCCGCCAGAGAGGAGTATCTGATGGGGAGTTGTGCCGTTTGGCCGAACAGCTTCAATGTGAGTTTCTTTGAGCTGATGCTCGTTTTTCGGATGCGCCTGTTGGCTTGTCTTCTTACTTTGCAGGTGTTGCAGGTGCTAACCTTGTTCCTAGGGAGGAAAATGAGTGTGTTGCTATTCGGATCAACTGCCTGACCCAGCAAGACATGGAGGCCGGCGGCTTTTTCTGGATGGACCGCGATCGTGATATGGTCCTTGCGACTGTGCAGGATCGTGTTCACCAGGTGTCGCGGGTGCTGCGGCAAGTGAATACTTCTTTGGCGTCAATTCTGCACGTGATGTTTCCCCTGGATGAGGCACCATCGACTCTCTTGAGCCTGCTGGCGAAGTTTCGAGATGTGCATCATGTCAGGGAGCTGGTGCGGCATCAGTTGGTTGCAGGGGTGAAGGCTACGCTTTCCCTCGTGCGGCTGCATCGCCCTGATGTAGATCTTGCTGATGTGGCGGCTGGGCCACCTCTTCGGCCGGATGGTGGCATGTGGGACATGCGTCCGCATTATGCGGCTGTAAGGCAGTATGCCGAACAAATTGTAGATCTCTTTGAGCATCGTGCGCAGGTGATTCTTCAGAATAGGTAGGACCTGTAAAAATATAGATGTAAAACTTGTATGTATTCGACTAGGCGTGTTATGCCCCTTGCTGTAAAGGTTGATTGTTTTTAGCACGTGGTGCTTTGTTTGTGTGCGTGCCCTTTTCGTTAGCCTGACGTGATCAGCTACTCAGGTGTACATGCATTATCCTCAGTCGACAAAGTCGTGAGGTGAGGGGAGCCCCCGAGTGTGTTGTAACATGAAGAAAATGCGAATAATAGATAAATTTTTGGGGCGAGACACTTAGCTTTATTCATATCGTAATGAGGAGGTACATTGTTCGGCTGAGTAGCCTTGGCCGAATAGCCTTATTGAAAGTAAAAGGAGGGGGAGCTAGGGGTAGAAGCGTAGCAGTTGTGCGATGTTCCATGGGTTGGAGTATGCGACTCCAGACTCCACGTGCTGGCGATAGGCGCCACCTAGGATGACTTCAGTGACGACGTAGGGTCCTTCCCAGGGTGACTCGAGCTTCTTCGGTCGCTCTTGCTTGAGTCGTAATACTAGGTCTCCTTCGACGAAGGACCTTGGGCACAGCCGACGGCTGTGATAGTGGCGGAGGCTCTGTTGGTAGACTGCTGATCGAGCCGCGGCTATGTCACGTGCCTCGTCGAGTGTGTCGACGGCGTCTTTGAGTGCGGCCGTCGATTCGGCTTCGCTGTAGGCGACGACCCGTGGGGCCTTATGGCGTACTTCTGCAGGCAGCACGGCTTCGGCTCCGTGCACCATGAAGAAGGGCGTGTAGCCGGTTGAGCTGTTTGGCGTTGTGCGCAGGCTCCAGAGGACAGAGGGTAGCTCTTGTGTCCAGGCTCCTGCGAGTCGCTGGAGTAGGCTCATTAGGCGCTTCTTGATGCCGCCGCCGACGAGGTCGTTGGCCTTTTCGACCTGCCCATTCGTTTGCGGGTGTGCCACGAAGGCGTATGTTATGTTGATTCCGAGGTCTTCGCAGAAGTCTTGGAATTGTTTGGAGATGAAGTTCGACCCGTTATCGGTGATGATGTTGTGCGGCACGCCGAACCTGTAGACTATGGATTCGAAGAATGTCACGGCCGTTTTTCCCTTTTGGTTAGTAACGGGCATGACCTCGATCCACTTGGTGAATTTGTCGACTGCGACTAGGGGGTAGACGTGGCCTCCTTTCGAGGACTTGGGCAGTTTGCCAATCATGTCGAGGCCCCATTGGGCGAACGGCCAGGCCAAAGGTATGGGCCTGAGCTCCGATCCTGGTGCGTGTGGTTTATCTGCGAATCTCTGGCACCCGTTGCATCTTCGGACGATGTCCTTGGCATCGTTCATGGCCGTTGGCCAGTATAATCCAGCTCGTAGAGCTTTGGCGACAAGGGCGTGGCTGCCCGCGTCATGGCCGCAGATACCCTCGTGGATGTCTTGGAGGATACTTTTGCCGTCACCGATGGTGACGCACCTTTGGAGTACACCCGAAATGTTGCGCTTATATAGCTCGCCATTGATGATGGTGAAGGCCTTGGACCGGCGAGATATGCATCGGGCATCAGTTGGGCTGTCAGGCAGCTCCCTGTCTATCAGATATCGAAGGTATGGCTATGTCCATGTTTCTTCGACTGCCATGACCTGCATTAGGTTGACTACTGCAACCTCTATGTCGAGCTTTTCTGGTCCTTCCTGTCCTTCGGGTAGCGTAGCCCCCGAGTGTTCTGCTTCTTCGGGTGATCCCTTGGGGAATTTTCGTTTGATGGATGGCACGCAGATTTGTTCGAGGAACACACCTGGTGGCACCCGTGCACAGGTGGATCCGATGTTGGCGAGTCTGACGGCCTCTTTGTTGCTTTCTCTCCCAACGTGCCAAAGCTCGCAGCCATCAAAGTCTCCTTCGAGTGTGTTGTAGAGTGTGCGGTACGCAATCATGTTGGCAGCGTGTGCGTCGCACTCGTTCATCGTCTGCTGGACGACGAGGTTCGATTCGCCGTAGCTGACCAGGCATGTCGCGTCGTATATCTTGGCCATCCTCATGTCGTGGATGAGGACCACGTATTCGACTTCGTTGTTGGAAGCTCGAAATTTCATCCAGAGGACGTACTTCATCTTGTCGCCCTGCGGGGAGGTCAGTATGACCCCAGCTCCTGCTCCAGCCTCGCGAGCCATCGAAGTGCATTGTCCATGACTGCGTCATGTCCGGAGTGTTCGACAGCTGCAGCTCCATCCAGTGGACTAGGAAATCCAGTAGGACCTTGGACTTGATCGCGTGGCGCTTCTCATAGACTATGTCTAGAGGTGACAGCTCGATGCCCCACAGGGCCACACGTCCTGTGGCCTCCGGGTTGTTCAGGATGCTGTTCAGGGGTGCTTCATTGACGACCATCACCTGATGCTCCTGGAAGTAGTGGCTCAAGGTTTAGGGTTTAGGGTTTCTGGTAGTGAGGATACCTCTGCTTTGTCAGCGTCAATACCTCGCTTAGGTAGTAGATTGGGCGTTGTACCCCATGGGTCTTGCCATCTTCGGGTCTTTCAACCACGAGCACGGTGCTTACCACCTGATGTGTAGCTGCTATGTATAGCAGTAGAGGCTCGTGTTCCCTTGGCGTGACCAAGACGGGCGAGGTGGAGAGCAACCGCTTCAGATCTTTGAATGTGTCGTCTGCTTCAGGCGTCCACTCGAATTTGTCTGCCTTGCGTAGCAGCTGATAGAAAGGCAGGGCTTTTTCGCCCATGCGGCTGATGAACCTGCTCAACGCCACGATGCGCCCAACGAGCTGCTGGACTCCTTTGAGGTTCTTCGGCTTCTCCATGGCCATTATGGCCCGGATTTTCTTCGGGTTCGCCTCGATCCCTCGCTGGGAGATGAAGTAACCTAGTAGTTGACCAGATGGGACGCCGAAGGCGCACTTTTCTGGGTTTAGTTTGATCTTGTATCGATCAAGGTTGTCGAACGTCTCGCGGAGATCGTCGATCAGTGTCTTGGCCTCCCTTGTTTTGATTACTATGTCGTCGACATAGACTTGGATGTTGCGGCCGATCTGGTCCTTCAGGCATGCCTGCATGCACCGCTGGTACGTGGCGCCTGCGTTCTTCAGCCCGAAGGGCATTGTGTTGTAGCAGAACACTCCGAACGGTGTGATAAACGCCGTTTTCTCCTGATCTTCGACCTTCAGTAGGATCTGATTGTAGCCTAAGTAGACATCAAGGAAGGAGAGCTTATCGCATCCTGCAGTCAAATCAATGATCTGATCGATCCGAGGAAGAGGGAAGTGATCCTTCGGGCAGTGCTTGTTCAGCGATGCGAAGTCCATGCACATCCGCAGGATGTCCGTGTCCTTTTTGGGGACCATCACGGTGTTGGCGAGCCACTCGCTTTCCTTGATCTCCCTGATGAAATTGGCGTCAAGTAGTTTGTTGACTTTGACTCCGATGGCTTCAGCCCGCGGCTTGGACAGTCGTCGGATGGACTATTTGACGGGCTTGGCGTCTAGAAATACGTTAAGTGCGAGCTCAGCGAATTCCCTGGGAACTCCTGGCATGTCCGCAGGACACCAGGCGAAGATTTCCCAGCGCTCACAGAGGAATTCGAGGAGCGCGCTTTCCTATGCGGGGCTGAGGTCGTTGGCGATCAGAGCCGTCTTGGAGGCGTCCGTCGGGTGGACTTGCACCTTCTTTATGTTGACGGTGGAGTCGAAAGACATGGTGGGTGCGTTCTGTCTTGCGACTGGGGGTGCCCCGTTGTCTGTCACCTCTCGGAGCCTTATGAGCTCCTCCTGCATGCCGAATGACTGGGAGATTCTGTTGAAGTCCATGTAGCAGTGGTCCGATCGGGTGAAGCTCCCGTGGACCGTGATGACGCCCTTAGGTCCTGGCATTTTGAGTAGCAAGTACGCGTAGTGCGGTACTGCCAGGAATCGTGCGAATGCTACGCGTCCGAGGATGGCGTAGTATTGTGGTGGCCAGTCCACCACTTTGAACTCGAGTCGCTTGCACCGAAAGTTATCGGTTTTGCCGAAGATGACGTAAAGCCATATCTTTCCCAGGGGGAATATGCCCTTCCCTGGGACGATGCCGTGGAACGTTGTGTCGGATTGTTCAAGGCTGCACAGCGGGATCCGCATCGCTGCTAAGGTGCTGGCGAACATCAGATTGATGCCGCTGCCGCCGTCCATGAAGATGCGGCTCATATCGAACCCTCCGATCTGCGCCTCGAGCACCGGGGCAGCATGACCTGGGCGAGGGACTTGGCAGGGGTGATCCGAACGGCTGAACGTGATGCAGGACTCCGAACCGCTGAGGTACTCAGGGATGGCGGGTGGAGCGGTCACAGCCATATTGATCTGACGGGTGATTTTCTTTTGCACCCTGTTTGTTGTGCGCCCTTTTGGATCATCAGTGATCCTTTTGGCACGGGGTACCCGTTTCCGCATTGTTCTGTGCAGGTGTGATTGGATGATTCGAAGGTCCCACGGGTGGTGGAGGATCTCCATGGGCGATGTCACCTGGTGCGGGCGCGTTCCCGTACCCAGGGTTCAGGGCTTGTTGCCTCATCTGGGACATGCTCTCGCTGAGTTTCTAGAACTCACGACAGTCTTTGAGCATGTGGCTTGCCTTCTCCTTGCCATCCTGCTTGTTGATCTAGAAGTGGATGGTGCACGGGCCCGACAACTTGTCGTATGCTGAGGGTCCGTCGTCGCGGCCACGGCGTTGCCATGACTGCGTTGGGCGTCCTACGTCATGGAAGTTGTTTCCACGGTATCCGCCGCTGCTGCGGTTGCCTTCGCTGCGACGGTCGGCGTAGCACACCGCGACCATGTAGGGTCCATCGCGATCATCATAGACGTGCGATCTTCTCTTGCTATGGCGTTAACGTCGATGTCCGTAGTCATCTTCCTCCTCCGAGTGCGCTCGGTGGATGGAGTCCTCGCCATCTGCCCACCTATTGGCGATGTCCATGAGGTGGTCGAGTGTCTTGGGCTTGACGCGCCCAAGTTCCTCCTTGAAGTCCTGGCGTTTGACGCCATCCTTGAAGGCGTCGATCGCTCTCTCCTCAGAGATGTGCGCCGCGGAGTTCTTGGTGTTGGACCAGTGTAATATGTACGAGCGAATGGATTCGCCCGTTCGTTGGGTGCAGGCCCGTAGATCCTCGATCGAGGCTGGCCTCTTGCTAGTGCCTTTGAAGTTTCAGATGAAACTGTACGCCAGTTCCTCCCAGCTTCGGATGGATCCTAGGGATAGGCTGCTGAGCCAGATCCGGGTTGCGCCTGTCAGCTGCAGCTGAAGGCATTGCAGGGCCGTGTTCTTGTTTCCGCCGTGTGGCTTGACGGACGACAGGTGGTCACTGAGCCACTCCTTGGGGTCCTGTGTACCGTCAAACTTCAGAGTGTCCAAAGGAAGCTTGAAGTTCTGTGGCATCCGTGTCCGCCGGACGGATCTGTTGAAGCATCGAGCTCCGCAGAGTTCTCCTTCGTTGTCGTACTCTTCGGATTCGGACGAGCATACGCGCTTGGCGTGTGCTTTGTCGATCTTGCGTTGGGTGAGCTCGCTTCGAGCGTCGTAATCGCGGCTGCGATATCACGAGCTCTTGTGCCTTCAAGGTAGGTCGTGCTCTTCCTCGTCGGATGAAGGCGTGGGACTACGGTTGAACCTGACCGCAACCTTCTTTTTTGGCTCCATGGGAGCTTCTCCGTGGAGCGCGGATCCAAGGAGTCCGAGTCCAGTTAGTGCGGATTTGTGCATGGCCCTTTTCGGGTCCCCCACCGGAGGTGGATGGGACGCGAGGTATGTGGTGGCTTCCATGATCACAGCTTGCGACGTCTTCGGGATGACGTTGTCATCGGCATCCATCTCCATGAAAGACGTGTTGAGGGTCCGAATCACCTCGCGACGTGTAGTGGGGTCCATGTTCTCCATGCGAGAATGGTGCTTGTTGTCGTGGTTTCCGTGCGAGCTAGAGCCGCCCACGGCGGAGAGCGCAGCTCGCCGTGCACTGGACTCCGAGGCCGCTTGCTTGCGCTTGTCAAGCACTTCTTGCATCTTCACCTGCTTCTTGTGCTCTTCGACGAGGAGCAGGTGGTACGCCATTAGTAGGTCCCGTGAGGCACCCACAGGCATGATCTTGTTGCCTGCCACGGCTTCGCGTGCTTGAGCCCATCCTTCCTCGCTGAGGTGGATTACCCAATTGGGATCGGTGTCCTCCTCGTTGGGCGGGGGGACTGGTTTCTCCTGTTCTTGTCGTTTCTACCCTGCGGGTTGGGTGGCGGGTTTTGTTCCTGATCCACGTCGCTCTGGATGACTGCGGCTCATTGGTAGCGCTCGTAGATCGGATCGCTGCTTCTGCAACTTTTAGATCCGGAACCGTAGGTCCCTTCCTCCGATGGTGGATCGCACAGATCTGAGTTGCAGCTGCTACTGTCATAGGACTCATCTATCGATGGCGATGTGCGTAGCACGGGATGCGGAGCCCACGAAGCGGGCCTGATCGATGGTAGGGGCACCCGCTCTGGGAGACGGAGAGTGCCGGTCTGCCCCAACTGGAAGCAGAAGCTCCCGAACAGGATCTCGAGCCCGTCTCCAACGGTCTCAAAGTCCTTCAGAGTGGCTGGCGAGTGGGCGGTGAAGTCGAAAGCGCCGAAGAGGAGATGGCTCTCCGTCGCCGAGGAGCTGTAGATCGCTTTGGTTGGGACCGTCACGATCGCACAATCAGCGCCCCCAGTTCCCACAGACGGCGCCAATTGACGAGGTTTAATCTCGTCAATGCCCATTGTTATGAGCTTGGGTTTTGGAGAAGATGGGGATGCTAGAGATCGCGGAATGGTTAGCAAACAAGCAACACGGGGACATGAGGTTTACCCAGGTTCAGGCCCCGGAGGGAAAACCCTACTCCTGCTTGTTTGCTCTTGATTACGGCGGAACCGAAAGTTACAGGGGTGCGCAGATGCAATCTGGCGTGGAGGTGTGTATGCGGTGGTATGAAGTGCCCTCCTCGTCGTGCCCTAATAGCCTGTATATAGAGATAGGCAGGTCCTAGACACAGACCGAGTCGGTTACAAGTTTTAGGGTTTTCCCCTTAGAATATTCTATCTACTCTAGTCTTGCTCTCCAAGGATCCGAAGACATTCAGGGCTTGGGCCACCCGAAAGTCTTCACGGGCCGCATGTATTCTTGTGGGCCTTCCTTGGACTAGACCATGTATGCTAAGGTCATGTACACGTGGGGTATAACCATGTCAAAAAGCGTTCTCAGGGAATAGCGGATACACCACTAGCATTATAAAGGGATAAGGTAAAGATTATTATCATGAACATTCTCAACTATTTATGTGTGGGAGGAACTCCGTATTTGAATAAAGAGGCAGCAACCACTGCTCAAAGCATCCTCATAACCACAACAGACAACAATAACATCAATTGAATTACCGCGCTGATACATCGAAATGTATCTATAATTTTTGATGGTCCATGCTTGTTTAGTATCTACTTTGCTTTGTTTTGTCTTTCTTTGAGGTGTTTTTATATCTTTTCTGGAACTAACCTATTAACAAGTTGCCACAGTGCCATTTGCATGTTTTCTTCTATTTTTGGTTCCAGAAAGGCAGAAAATCAATATTCTCGGAATTGGACGGGACAAAAGCCAAAGTCAATAACTTTCTATGAGGGACATGAATCCAGAAGGATAGACGAAGGGGAGCCACGGGGTGGCCGCATCCCCTAGGCGCGACCAAGCCTAGCCTGTGCCTGGGCAGGGTGTGGGCCCCCCGGGCGCCCCCCTGCCTCGCCTCTTTGCCTATAAGAAGCCCCTGATGCAGAAACCCTAAGTACCCGATCAATATTCCACAAAACCTTCTATAGCCGCCACCGCCGTCGTCCCTAGATCGGGGGGATCTGAAGTTCTTCCTGGCACCCTTTCGGAGGGGAGATCATCCCAGAGGCCTTCTCTCCGGTATGATGCGTGAGTAGTTCCACCTTGGACTATGGGTCCATGTAGTAGCTAGATGGTTGTATATCCTCCTTTGTGCTTTCATGTATAGATCTTGTGAGCTCCGTTCATGATCAAGATCTAATCTATCTGTAATCATGCATGTTGTGTTTGCAGAAATCCGATGGATATTGAGATTATTATGTTGGATTGATTAATAGTTTTGTCTTTATGATTCTATCATGTCTATGTTGTTTGTGATCTTGCATGCTCTTCGTTGTTAGTAGCTATCTTGGCCAAGTAGTTGCTAGTGACTCCAAGAGGGGGTATTTATGCTCGATAGTGGGTTCATGCCTCTAGTTTCCAAGGGAAGTGACAGAAATATCTTCGGTTGTAGATGTGTTGTTGCCACTAGGGAGAAAACAACGGTCTCTTGTTCATGGAACATGTGGACTGTTTACCTTACACACTTTGCTTAAAGCACTTCTCTGTTGCTTGCAACTTAATACTGGAGGGGGTTCAGATGATAACCTGAAGGTGGACTACTAGTCATAGATGCAGTTGGATGGCGGTCTATGTATCTTGTTGTATTGCCCAATTGAATCTCATAGGATCTTTCTGACTAGTATTGCATTGTTATGCCATGCTCAGTTCCTGCCAATTGCCCTGCTGTAATTTGTTTACCCTTCATGCCATGTTGTTTATCTAAGGAGAGCACTACTAGTGAACTATGGACCCAGGTCCAATCTTTACCATTGATACATCTTCCATTGTTACTTGTTTACTTACTGCAAACCATTACCTTCCACACCATACGTTTAATCCTTTGTTACAGCAAACCGGTGAGCTTGATAACCTCACTAATTCGTTGGGGCAAAGTCTTGAGTTTGTGTTGTGCAGGTCTCCGCGTTGCTTGCAACACCTGTGTGGCATTTCCTTCCTCCTTCTGGTTCGATAACCTCGGTCTCTACTGAGGGAAGACTTGATGTTGTGCTCATCACACCTTGCTCTTGGGGTTTCCAACGAAGTGCTCCACGTCAAGCACCATCATGCGCTATTAAGGGACATATTCCCGCGGGACGTATCCCATGGCATGGATAGTGTTTTATGAGTTTTTTCAATTCCCAAGTTGATACGTAAGGGGTGCCAACAGCTTTATAGTCACTGTAAATGCTAACATCCCTCCGTCTACCAACAAGTAGTTCCCTCCATCAAGTCCCCTCAAGAGGCAAATATTGAGAGGTCGACTTCTCCCAACATCAAGATGAAGACAATCTAACACATGGTCACATCGATGAATATCATAATAAAATTTATCTTATTTCAATCTCTTGCTAGGGTTTCTCCATCTCCCGAAGAACTAATGATCTACTTAGACATGGAGGCAAACAACATCATGGCAATGGTAATGGAAACGATTATCGATGAATAGTACTTATATAAGTCCACAACTAGTGCAATAATTACAACAAGATCTAGATGGGATGGATGGAGGTGATGGTGGTGATGAAGATGCAGCGGTTGATGAAGATGGAGATCGATGCCTTGGCCTCCCAGATCTGCTTAGGGCAAAGATGGATCCCTAGGGCAAGTTCCCCCTCCAAATGCCTTCCGGAGGTTAGGTTTCAGCGATTTCTAGGTGCTCTGTATGTCATCTCTTTGAACTAGTTGCACGGGGTGAAACTATTTGAGGAGGCGGAGGCGGAGCCAACTATATGACGGAAATTATACAGGGCGGGCCATATAGTTGGTCGTCAACCATTCTGCCTCCTTTGCTCGCTTTGGGTTTTCTTCTGGTATTATTAATATTTCCCAAATAAGCAATTTACATAGTTTTTGGCTCCTTTTATCTGCAATACAACTGCTCCAAGAATTGTGTCCTTTGGATCCATCATCTGATCTGATCCTGGTGAAAATAAACATAAAAAGTGTGTGCGAACACCGTAAAATACCAAGATCCTACATCTACAATGCAAAATAATGATCTAAAATATGATACAAAAATGCACTCATAAATAGGGCTGGCATTGGTTATCTTGCGGCGGACATCATCGACGAATCCTACCGGGATATGAAGGGTAAGTGTATAGAGGAGATGCATAGGACATGGCATCAATCTCTTAGCCCGGATCATCTGAAGTATGCTGCAATTGATGGCTGTGTGAGCTACGAGATGTTCATAAATATATTGAAGATGAAGGTAGGGATAGGTCGAGGCAATCCAGCTTTGAATGATCATCTTTGTCTGAGATGCAAGACTGGCAAGGATTATAAGAACTCCAATCGTGTGAAGAAAGTCCAGCAGGGAGGCGATGGATGGGGGTGGAAGTAGGGAGGTGATGGCTAGGGGAAGAACATGTGGTAGCAGGGAGGCGATGGCTAGGTACAGACCCGATGGAAGCAGGGAGGTGGTGGCTGGGGATAGAACAGGTGGGACCAGGGAGGCGATGGCTGGGGAAGAACGGGTGGTACCATGGTTGGGCGTGTGGCAACAACTAGTGATCAATTGGTTCCACTAGTATGTTTTCTTTTGATTGATCTAGCCGGTGGATGCACTTGTTGGCTATGTAATATATTCTTCCTTCTAGCTAGCTAACCTTTCGATCTAGTGGTACATAATTGTATTTCTCAATGTTGCGTGTTCGTAATGTTTTCAAAACAATATTATTAATATATCATCCTCTAGCTATATATATTTGTGTAATGTTATTATTTGTAATGTGTGTTTCTTTGGGGGATTATTTGTAATGCTTGATTGTTGCATTGCAATAAAATTGTGGAGGAGCAGACACCGCCATGTCTTTGGGATGCCCGCGGCCATGCTCCGTCGTGGCCTCCTAGTACCACCTCAGACGGGTTATTTTAATAACTGCCTCTAACAGTTGCTACCTATAATGTATTGTTTTAAAAACCGCCTCTAAAGTTGCTACCTCAGACGGGTTGTTTTCTTAACAACCTATAAAAGTTTATTCAAGATGTTTGTTAAAAATGATTGCCTCTGCATTGTGCCATATTCAGACCCTCTAGCCACTCCAGAAATCCACTACCGACCTGATAAATACCCTGTATATAGTAAATGTCGATAATATATCATAAGATGATTGGATTATTCCAAATATTCTCCATAACTACTTAGAAATGTATTACAAATTCATACAACTATTTGGATTAGTCATACAAATTTATTCTTCAGATTCTTGATTGCGGATGTGTGGTTCTTCCGGAAGAAACTCATCTTGGTCTCTTT
Source organism: Avena sativa (assembly GCA_916181665.1). Taxonomy (NCBI): domain Eukaryota; kingdom Viridiplantae; phylum Streptophyta; class Magnoliopsida; order Poales; family Poaceae; genus Avena; species Avena sativa. The sequence goes on along the minus strand of OV702285.1, from coordinate 139,614,489 downwards.
GCTTGACCGAGCATGAAGGGCCAGAAACATCATCAATCTTGTTGTAATATTCCTCGAAGAACACGCCATCCACACCGATGATACTCATTTTTATGGCATAACTACATGTCTCTTCTTATTCTTCGGGTCGATGATGTAGAAGACTTAATGAATCGGGTTAGCTGGTATGAATGGCTTGTTCTTGTAAGTAGCACGATTGAGATTCACAGTAGTTTGACCATTGTCATTTGGATCCACCTGATTCTTATGAGCCCAACGACATGGAACAATGGAAACTTAAAATCCACATAGTCTAGCTCCCTAATCTCTTCTATGTATCTATAGTAGAGCTATGTAATTTCTTCATTTTCTTTGATTGCCTCTAAAATTACACCAGTATTTTGCATAGTTGTTGTGCTATCTTTATTTTTCGTAGAAAATGTGTACCCATTGATTTATTGCTAGATAAGAAATTCTGATAAATGCAAAAATCTCATGTGGGGCCTGATAAGTGCCATTTATCTAGCAAGACACCTGAAATTGTCTGACCTCCCATGTAGGGCCTCTTGCTAGAGTAGAAATTCTAGGATCTTTTGCTTCAACATCACGTAGTTAATTAGTGAACCAGGTGTTAAACTCCTCGACATGGAGTGTCTCGACCGAACGTCGATGGGATGCATTGCTCGTAGAACAGCATCGTGTTCTTCCATGTACGGAGTGATTTCGTCCATGTGCTTCATCACAGCAAAGTGTGCCTGATTATATCAGTGTTAGTCGGCCCGAACTTGAATTTTCCACTCGTTCTGGCACCAGTAAGCTTCCCCTCGTGGACAGACCTAGGCACCCCTACCGGGTCAAAAGACATGCCATGTAATCAAGGCAGAACTCAATGACTTATTTGGTTGCATAGCCCTCGACGATGCTTCCCTCTAGACATGCTCGATTCTTGACATATATAATGCTTAAGAATTCCCATGAAGCATTCCAATGGGTACATGCTTCACAGATATACGGGGCCAGATATCTTTATCTCGTGCACATGGTGGACAATGATATGTACCATGATATTGAAGAATGTTGGAGGGAATATCATCTCCAAATTGCACAAAGTCTCCACCACATTCGTTTATATCTCATCCAAATTACCAGGATCAATCACCTTCCAAGAAATTGTGTTAAAAAATTCACACAAACGCGTTAGAGTGTCTTGAACATCTGGTGTCAAGACATTCCTTATCGTGACAGGGAACGTCTGTGTCAACAGAACATGGTAATCGTGAGACTTCATGCTTGTTACTTTGTTTTCTGACTTTGAAACAATCTTTTGCATGTTGGCGGCGTAGCCCGTTGGAAACGCATGCCATATAGAGAATCACACACACTTTCCCCTCTGAGTTTCGCATCTTCAAGTCTTGCGTTCACACTATCTTTTGTTTTGTCCCTCATGTTGAGCAATGTCCCTATTATGCTTTCTAACACATTCTTCTCAACATGCATCACGTCGATGGAATGCAGAACGTCGAGATGCTCTTAGTAAGGTAAGTCCCATTGTATCGATCTCCTCTTCTAGACCAGTTTTATTTTGCGAGGCTAGTCATCTATAACTATTACTTTTTATTTGTCTTTGCCTTTGCCTTTGTCTTTTCCTCTTCCCCTGTGTTTGAATCATCGTTTTCCATGCACCACTTTCAAGTGTTTTTGCTGATCATAGATCTGACCGCCTTTTAAAATTGGAGGGGCCAAATATCTCTTAGTAGTGTTATCAAACTTTTTCTGCATGATTCGATATTTATGACCCTTTGACAAAAACCTTCGAGTCTGCGTTTACACCATTTTCTTATAGTCATGCAAATACAAACTTGATGTCTTGTTTAGGTACTAGACACACACATGGGTCCCTTTTATAGTATGTCCGGAGGAGTTCCCATAGGCCGAATAATCATTGATGGTTATGAATAACATGCATCTCAGGGTAAAGTTTTCCTTCACATGTGCATCATATATTTTTACTCCTTCAATCCAAAGAAGTTTCAAATCTTACACCATAGGTGCAAGGTACACAACAATGTCGTCACCAGGTTGCTTGGGGCCATGGATTAGTATTGCGAGCATGATATACTTTCTCTTCATGTATGACCATAGAGAAAGGCTGTAAATGCTGAGATTCATGGGCCAGGTGTTGTGGTCCATCGGTGCTCAGTACAAATCTCACATTTGTAGGAGCATCTCCAAAAAATATCACCATTTGTACCCAAAGGATCCAGCCTATTGATGTTCCTCCACTATGGAGAGTTGTCAGGCTGTCTGAGCATGTTGTCATGAATGCACTCCTCTATGTGCTAGCGTGTCAAACGAGAATAATAGGGAGGTACCAACACACTTTTATTGTGATGTCCTTCCTACCCGGTTTTTTATGCTTCTTGCTTGCCTAATCGTTGTCCATGTCGTCCTCAATATTGTTATCATTTGCCATATTAGTTTCCGCAACCTTTGAAACCTTCAAAATTTGCATATCGGGCATTCACGCAAATTGATGTAGACATTACCACAGTATAATATACAATCATTTTTACATGCTTATATTATCTGAACCTCCATTCCCAACGGACAGACAATCCGCTTAGCTTTGTAAAAATTATCCAGCGTGTGGTTTCCTTCAAGAAGAAGTCTTATAAGAATGTTAATAACTTGGTTACACTCTTATATGACCATCCGTACATTTTCTTCATGTGCATCAGTTCTAGAACTGTAGCTAACTTTGTGTAGTGCGGCTTACACCCATGGTACATTGGTTTCTCCGAGTCTTAGATCATGCAAGAATATTATCGTACATTTTCTGATCCTCGTAGTTTTCTTTCAACTCTCACAACATCTGACTCATATTGTCTTCTTCAACATCTTCCATGTTCTCTTGCGATGATGAATTGTCCATGTCGTTTGTTCGATGAACCTCGTCATCAGTTGATGGAAATATGGTGGTAATCTCAACATCATCAATGTCACCCACCTCATAAGCATCACCCTCCTCGTATGTACTTTGTCGTACTTCTCCATGGTGGATTGTCACATCCCAAATTTTAGATTTGGTTCTGCATATCATTCATATCATTGCATCGTACTTTTCCATGCAAAACTGTCGATTGAAAAGAATCGGCAAAACGCTATTTTCAAAACCCTACTCTGTTTTTCTATGAGGCTCCTGCGGGAGGCTTTAGTAGGACTTGTGTTGTACACCCTTGTAGCCTAGTGGTTTCGCTCAACCCTTGACCCTAGATTGTTCCCACGATTTTACAAAACCGTAGGAGCAAGAATCGCTCGATTCGGAGCTCGTATGGAAAAGTTGTGGCCGTTTTATTAAAAGATAGAAAAACGGGCCGATTCTCGGGCCGATTTCCGAGTCCTTTTCTAACTGCGCGCCGTATTCGCGTAGGATCCCACTAGGGGGCCCCACATAAGAGGCACCCGGCTGCCTCAGTTTCCGCACCCCACCTGCCCGCCTCGATCGCCCGCCTCCTCCTCGAATCCCGCACCCTGCCGCCTCTTCCCGCGATCGCCGCCTGGGCCCCGCCCCGATCGCCGACCCCGCCGCCCCAGGTACACCCGCCTGCCGCCCTGCCCCGCCACCAGCGCGCCGCGCCGCCTCTCTCTGCTCGCTGCCGCCGCCGAGCCGCTGCAGCGCGCCGCCGGCTCCGCCGACCCCGCCTCCTGCCGCCCCACCTCGCCCCCGCAGCCGCGCTGCGCTGCGCTTGCCCGCCGAGCCGCGCCATCGCCGCCGCTCGCAGTGCCCGCGTGCGCTCGCGTGCCGCCAGCCGAGCCGCTGCTGCTGCCGCGCGCCGCGCCGCTCGCTCGCGTGCACGCCGCCTCGCGCCGTCGCCCGCTGCGCGCACACCGTCCGCCGCTCGCGCGTGTTGACCGCATCGAATCGCGCTGACCGTCTCTCTCTCGTGCAGGTAACCATCGCCGCCGGAACCGATCGCCGCACCGTCCATAACTCGCCGCCGTCCGTTTCGCCGTTCGTTTCCGGTGAGTCCGCAACCGCCGTTAGATTTCAGATCAGCGGTTCAGATCAGCCATTGACCGGTCAGTTCCAGGCGTTGACTAGTCAGACGCCCAGTCAGCAGACGCGTTGACCAGTCAACAGACACAGTTGACTGGTTATTTTCGTTAATCGATTTAGTTGACAGATTTTGGTAGAAACTTGTAAATTGCATAGAAATTAAATCACTGGGCCAAAAATTGCAAATAAAATATGCGTAGGTTCAGTAAGTCGTGTAGAATCTTGTTGTACCTTTGGTTCAGACTTTGGCAGCAAGATTTAGTACAGTTTAATCAAATGAGTTAATGGACTTTTTGGGGTAATTAATTTGTAGAAAAAGATCTGTTGCTCCAAAAATTGCGTATGATATGTCCCTGGATTCAGTGGAATGAGGGGAATTTCATCGTGAATTAAAAAGATAGGCTTACAGTAAAAACTTCTGCAAAAACTGTCTAGTGGCTTTCTGTAGTGTTTTAATTACTCGGGGAGTTTTATAATTCCTTTTTGAGTAATTCCAGTTGGTACTGTTCCTAAATAGCAAAGCCTATGCGGTAGAATTTTCCCAAGATTTTACAAACAGTATACTACCGGTAGTGAATTATTTGAGTTCTAGCTCTAGTTTTGAGCACTATATTTTGCATAATAGTTTTCCTTGCGCTAAAACTATTTTCCATGCATGCAATCAGTAGTATTATTGAATAGGATTATGTGGTGCAGCTGTAGCACCAATTCACTCGCCTTGCATACCTTCATGCATCATATTTGTTGCATATGCTTGTGGATTGTTTGTTTATGATTGCAATTGTATCGTGTAGATTGTGACGAGTGCAACGCTTGCTCGTGTGTGGATTGTTCTTTCGACCGCTACAACCAAGGCAAGTAGATGCTATTTTGTTCATGATATTGTCCTACTATTTTCTATGCATTGTCGTGTATTTTGTAGACGCATGTGTAGGATGATACTATCGCTATGTTATGTCCTATTATGTGGTAGAGCCTCCCTTGTAGATGAACCACCGTTGGTAGATGTGCTTAGCCATGCTATGATGTACGAGGGCTGGGTTACATCATTGAGACTTGTTTCTAAAAGTATTGGTTTGTGAAAACTAAAACAACCTAATCAATGAATCTCCTGGGTGTGATGGTATTGATAATTTTTGGTGGTTTCATTGCGGAAAGGCACCCAGGTATCGGGAGAAATTGATTGGCTTCTTTATTGTGTAGCTTACGTGTACAACCATGTGCCAATAATGAAATGGGCGGTTGGTTGGACTTAGTAGGCTGTGGTAACTCGAACCCGCGTATCCAGAGATGTAGAATTTTGGTAGGTTGGACTGGTGCGCGTCGGGATTGAGGAGCTACTTCCCAAACAGTCTCTTCTTGGACTTCTCCCCATCATCACCCAAAATGAGAGTGATGGTACGAGCTGGGCTGGCCAAGTCACATGGGTAAAGTGTACTAACCTCTGCAGGGTGTATAATCTAATCGATTAGCCGTGTCCCCGGTTATGGACAACTGAGTTGCTTGATATTGATTCCATGACACATTTCTCGCTCATTCTAATTTCATAATTGTTTTAATATTGTTGGGTTAACTTAACTGGGATCTTTTCAAAGAAAATCAAAAAATGTTTATGAAAGTAGGACAAAGTTATTTGCAAATGCAGGCCAGACACAGCTCCACTTGCCAAATATGCATGTAGATGTTAGTACTATTGTCTCCATTTACTAGCTCTACTTGCCATACATTCCATGTATTGACCCTTTGGGGCTGCTACGTTTCATGTTGCAGGTTATTCCGATTCTGAGTAATCGATATAGGCCACGGTACTCCACTCGGCACTTGTTCACTTGTGGGCAATTTGAAGAATGGAGAATTTACTTTATTTACGTTGCTACCTGAATAATTTGAGCTAGCTTTGGGCTAAGCTTTTATTGTAATAATGGTACTCTGGATCTTCGTTATTTATGATACACGGATATTTTGCTATGTTATTCATCTTATTCTATTGTGGGCCAATGAACCGATCCAGGGATTGGCATGTCACATAGAAGCCACGGTCTTTTCAGAACCGCGGTGTTACAAGATGGTATCAGAGCCCGTGTGTCGACTGTAGGATCGTGACCTAGGATTGGATTAGGAAGCCATAGATTTATTAAAGCCTATATTAACTCTGTCTTTCATCTTATGCCTTTCGCTCTCGTAAAATTCTTACCATATGCTATTCTCACACTTTCCTCTTTCACTTGATAGATGGGAGAAGTCAGGACTGAGTATGCCACCATGGAGTCACCAAGGCCCTTTGCAAGGCAGTTAGCACAGCTCTCGCAGTCATTGGGATTGCCACTGCCCATGTTCAAGGGAAGAAGGCTGTACACCTATGGATATGGAGAAGATGCATGGGAGATCACTACCTTCATATTCAGAGATGCCGCCTTGCCAAATCTATTGCATTTTATCTACACCAAGACATACTGCAACTGGGGACTTGGAATCAACTTGGCCATACATGAAGCCCTGTCTCGCCAGTGCCATCAAGTCCGACACCTACTGCCAGCCGATTCACCCTACCGTGACTATGGGAGGCGTGATGAAGATGGGCACATTGTGGTTACCCCGGGTGACAGGAACAACATGCCGCCCCGTCGGAGGCACATAGAGGACATGGAAAGGGAGAATGGAGCTCTAGCTGAGAAGGTGATGATGATAAAGGAGATTGCAGATTTTGCTAGCAATGGTATGGTGGTCCAAGGACAGGAGATTGACACCCTGCATGAAGCTGTGGGAGTTCTGGAGAATGTCCTGATAGCCAGAGATGCAACCATAGCTCATCTTCATGGTACGGTGCAGGAGAACACCCAGAACATACAACAGTTGCAGGCGACAGTCCAGGAAAGGGATCAAACTATTGAAGCTATGACAGCCCAGATTGCCGCTCTCCAAGCACAGCTGAATCCACCCTCTGATGATGACAATGGAGATGATGGCAACAATGGGGATGATGATGACAGTGGGAACGATGATGATGATGAGGACGAGGATGATGATGATTGAGACGAAGATGGTGGAGGAGATGAAGCTGTTGCAGTTGCAGCTGAAAGTGAAGAAGAAGAGGAGGATCCAGAAGAGGTGGAGTTTGAGATCTCAAATGATGATTCAGGAGAAGTGTACACTCCGCCGCCATGGTTGTACCGCGAGCCGAAGCGCCAACGCATGACCGCAAGGACCTACCGCAACCTCTTCAAGAAGTAGATAGAAGTCCACCAATTAGTCCACGTTAGGAAAATTCGTTAGGATTAGTCTCGATCGTTGTGAAGTTTAGTTCGTGTTAGTTTAAGAGTGATTAGTTGCTTATCCCAGGATTTATTTGTGAGAATTTTATGAAAGAGTTATGGCAAGTTTGGTTAACATCTGTGTTATTTTCGCTGCAGTTTTCTGCTGATACAGCAGTACTATACGATTTTTCATATTTTTCTGGTAACTGGTAAAAATCTGAAAAAAATTGGGCTGATGCGAAATTCTCTGTACTATATGTGCAAAAATCAGCTAAATTTTCTGACGAGTTTAAGTCAGGCGGAAAAATTCGTGAACGCTGCTGGACTGTTCTGGCAGATTGCTGTTTTTGTTGTTTAGTTGATCAACTGTTTGGTTAACCATTGCCAACTCTTGTAAAACTATTTCAGTAGGTATATACTGCTAGGATAACCCCTGGGATGTTGCTGGATCACTTGTTTGTTGATGTGTTGCTTGCTTGTGATTGTCTGCTATTGTTTGTTGTTGATTGATCATATGCATGGGTAGAATCCTATTGTCGTAGTTGATTCTTTCTAAACTTACCTGTGCTGAACCGCAGATGCCTCCCCGCCGTCAACCCACTGAGTTGGAGCAGCTCATGGCAGCTCAGGCGCAGCTGACCCAAGTGATGACTCAGTTCATGGCAAATCAGAACAACAACAATGGAAACAATCAGCCTCATGGAGATGCTCTCACCAGATTTCTGAGGCTAAGGCCAGCTAAGTTCTCTACTGCAACGGAGCCAATGGTCGCTCTCGACTGGTTGCGTTCAGTCAACAAGGATCTGGTAACTGTCGGATGCACTGATGCTGAGAAGGTGAGATTTGCCGCTCACCTACTGGAGGGACCAGCCGCTTCTTGGTGGGACACTTTTTAGATCACCCACCCGCTGGACACCGTGACTTGGGCAATGTTTGAGGAAGGTTTCAGGACCAACCACGTGTCTTCGGGAGTTCTAAGCCTGAAGAGGAAGGAGTTCCGCAACTTGCGCCAAACCAACCGCACTATGGCTGAGTACATTGAGGAGTTCAACAACCTGTCCCGTTATGCACCCGAGGATGTTGACACTGATGCAAAAAGGAGGGAGAGATTCCTGGATGGCCTCAGTGATGAGCTTTCAGTGCAACTACTGGTGGTTTATTGCCCCACTTTCCAGGAGCTTATGGACAAGGCCAGGATCTTGGAAGGGAAGCACAAACAGGTGGAGAACCGCAAGAGAAAGAGCAACAATCATCACTCTGGTTCACATCACAAGTCTCGCACTTCATATGATGGATACTCCAAGCATGGAGGGAGTGACCATGGGAGCCATGACCGCCACCACCATGGAGGAGATGGGCATCGTCATGACAACCATAGGAGCAACCACCACAACCACAAGGGAGGACACTCTCACCACTCTGGAGGACACGGTGGACATGACCGCAACTATGATCGCAGCTTTGTGAAGAAGGATCTGAGTGAGGTGACATGCTTCAAGTGTAAGCAGAAGGGACACTATGCTGACAACTGTACGGAGAGGAAAGGACTGAAGCCAACCAACAACGAGAAGGCCACAGTGAACCACATGAACATGGAGGAGATTCCAGATGAGCCTGACCTTGTGATTGGTAAGTTTCCAATCAACACTTACCCTGCACTTATACTTTTCGATACTGGTGCATCGCATTCATTCATATCAAGGGCATTTGTGGATAAGTATAAGTTACCTACTGAGTCTATGAAAAGGTCTATTAGAGTGAGTTCACCTGGAGGAGATATGATAGCTAGCGCGGGATGCCGCGATTTAACTGTGAGGATTGGAACACACAACTTAAGTGCACATTTGGTAGTGTTGGAATCACAGGGATTAGACGTTATTCTGGGTATGGATTGGATGTCTATGCATGGAGGACACATAGATTGTGCACAGCGAGCTGTTTCACTCAAAACCCCGGGAGGTAAGAGGATTAGATTCAAGTCGGTTGTACGACCAAGAAGGTGTAAGTTGAATTCTCTTAAGGGGTTAGCATGGATATTGTGCCAGTGATTAGGGATTACCCCGACGTGTTTCCGGTAGAGCTGCCAGGGATGCCACCTGACAGGGATGTAGAGTTTCTTATCGACCTGATGCCGGGAACAGGACCAATAGCAAAGAAACCATATAAGATGGATGTGGATGAGCTGAAGGAATTGAAGAAGCAGTTGAAAGAGCAGCTGGAAAAGGGATTCATTCAGCCTAGTTCGTCGTCATGGGGAGCACCTGTTCTATTTGTGGAGAAGAAAGACAGCAGCAAGAGATTAGTGGTGGACTATCGCTCGCTGAATGAAGTAACCATCAAGAACAAGTACCCTCTGCCGAACATAAATGATTTGTTTGATCAACTGGAAGGAGCAAAGGTGTTCAGCAAGATTGATATGCGATCAGGCTACTTCCAATTGAAGATCTGGGAGGAGGACGTACCAAAAACCTCCTTCACCACTAGGTATGGTTTATATGAGTATACAGTTATGTCTTTTGGACTAACGAATGCCCCGGCATATTTCATGACCATGATGAACAAAGTATTTATGGAGTACTTGGACAAGTTCGTGGTGGTGTTTATTGATGACATACTGATATACTCCAAGGATGATGCTGAGCATGAGAAACATCTGCGACTGATTATGGAGAAACTGAGGGAACATCAGCTGTATGCCAAATTCAGCAAGTGTGAATTCTGGCTTAACACCGTTGGGTTTCTTGGACACGTAGTATCAGGAGAAGGAGTCGCTGTTGATCCAAGCAAAGTGACTGCAGTAACTGAGTGGGAAGCACCCAAGAATGCAGGAGAGATACGAAGCTTTTTGGGACTTGCTGGATATTACAGGAGGTTCATAGAAAACTTTTCCAATATTGCTAAGCCAATGACTGAACTTCTGAAGAAGGAGAGGAAGTTTGAATGGTCAGACGTATGTGAAGCCAGCTTTCAGGAACTGAAGCGTCGATTAGTGACTGCACCTGTCCTGTGTTTACCAGATCTTCAGAAGGATTTCCAAGTGTACTGTGACGCTTCTCGACAGGGACTTGGAAGTGTGCTGATGCAAGATGGGAGAGTAGTGTCATATGCCTCGCGACAACTCAAGCACCATGAGCGGAATTACCCCACACACGACTTGGAGTTAGCGTCAGTGGTTCATGCGCTCAAGGTATGGAGGCATTACTTAATGGGAAAACACTGTGATGTGTACACCGACCACAAGAGCCTGGAGTACATATTTACACAGAAGGAACTGAACATGAGGCAAAGGAGATGGTTGGAACTTATCAAGGACTATGATCTGAATTTGCAGTACCACCCAGGAAAGGCCAATGTAGTAGCAGATGCTCTGAGCCGGAAGGTTTATGCCAATGGATTGACAATTGGTGAATTTCCTGAGGATTTTTGCAAGCAATTCAAGGACCTTAGACTGGAGGTAGTATCTGAAGGATACTTGGCAACAATGGAAGTCCAACCAACACTACAGGACAGAATTAGGAAGGCTAAGGTAGGAGACAAAGAGATGGATGAAGTAAAGGAAAAGATGAAGGAGGATCGAGCAAGGGAATTCCGCGAGGATGAGCAAGGAACCTTGTGGTACGGAGATCGTCTGTGCGTTCCCAATGATCCAGAGATAAGGAAGTTGATCCTGCAGGAAGCTCATGACTCGCCGTATTCCATACATCCGGGCAATACGAAGATGTATATGGACCTAAAGGACAGGTTCTGGTGGAACAACATGAAGGGAGATATCGCAGAGCATATTGCCCTATGTGATGTATGTAGACGAGTGAAGGCGGAACACCAGAAGCCAGCAGGACTGCTATAGCCATTGCCCGTGCCGGATTGGAAGTGGGATAGAGTGGGAATGGACTTTATCATAGGATTGCCCAGGACCAGGTCAGGATATGACTCCATTTGGGTAGTGGTCGGCCATTTGACCAAGGTAGCCCACTTTATACCAGTAAAGACGACCTATACGAGTGCAAAGTTGGCCAAGATTTACATGGACAGAATTGTGTGCCTACACGGGGTTCCCAAGAGTATTGTATCTGATAGAGGCACCCAATTTACCTCACACTTCTGGCGCCAGCTGCACGAGTCACTTGGTACTAGATTGGAGTTTAGCACTGCGTTTCACCCACAGACTGATGGACAGACCGAGAGGGTGAATCAGATTTTGGAGGACATGCTGAGATCTTGCGCTTTGGCTCATGGCTCTAGTTGGGATGAGAATTTGCCTTATGCTGAGTTTTCATACAACAACAGCTATCAAACCAGCATCAAGACGTCACCGTTCGATGTGCTATATGGGAAACGGTGCTGGACACCATTGCTATGGGATGGAGTAGGAGAACGTCGGTTGTTTGGGCCTGATTTGATCAAGGACGCTGAGGAGAAGGTCGCCTTGATTAGGGACAGACTGAAGGTAGCACAATCAAGGCAGAAGAGCTACGCTGACGCCAAGCGCAAGGAAGTGGTGTATGAGATAGGTGATAGAGCATACCTCAGAGTGTCGCCACTTCGTGGAATCAAGAGATTTGGAATTAAGGGTAAGCTGGCACCTTGATTTATTGGACCGTATCGGGTCTTAGCACACAAAGGAGAAGTTGCTTATCAGTTGGAGTTGCCAGAAGCTCTGTCCGCTGTTCACAACGTGTTCCACGTATCCCAGCTGAAGAAGTGCCATCCGGAAATGGTGGATACACCACTGAGAGACACTGTACCGCTAGAGGAGGTTCAGCTTGAGAATGATTTGACCTATGAGGAGAAACCGGTCAAGATTCTGGAGACAGCGGAGAGGATTACCCGTACCAAGACGATCAGGTTTTGCAAGGTACAGTGGAGCCACCACACCGAAGAGGAAGCCACTTGGGAGCGTGAATATGACATCCGAGAGGACTACCCTCACCTATTTGCTAGCCGCGCCGAATCTCGAGGACGAGATTCATCTTAAGGGGGTTAGTCTTGTCACATCCCTAATTTTAGATTTGGTTCTGCATATCATTCATATAATTGCATCATACTTTTCCATGCAAAACCGTCGATTGAAAAGAATCGGCAAAACGCTATTTTCAAAACCCTACTCTGTTTTTCTACGAGGCTCCTGCGGGAGGCTTTAGTAGGACTTGTGTTGTACACCCTTGTAGCCTAGTGGTTTCGCTCAACCCTTGACCCTAGATTGTTCCCCACGATTTTACAAAACCGTAGGAGCAAGAATCGCTCGATTCGGAGCTCGTACGGAAAAGTTGTGGCCGTTTTATTAAAAGATAGAAAAACGGGCCGATTCTCGGGCCGATTTCCGAGTCCTTTTCTAACTGCGCGCCGTATTCGCGTAGGATCCCACGAGGGGGCCCCACATAAGAGGCACCCGGCTGCCTCAGTTTCCGCACCCCACCTGCCCGCCTCGATCGCCCGCCTCCTCCTCGAATCCCGCACCCAGCCGCCTCTTCCCGCGATCGCCGCCTGGGCCCCGCCCCGATCGCCGACCCCGCCGCCCTAGGTACACCCGCCTGCCGTCCTGCCCCACCACCAGCGCACCGCGCCGCCTCTCTCTGCTCGCTGCCGCCGCCGAGCCGCTGCAGCACGCCGCCGGCTCCGCCGACCCCGCCTCCTGCCGCGCCACCTCGCCCCCGCAGCCGCGCTGCGCTGCGCTTGCCGGCCGAGCCGCGCCATCGCCGCCACCTGCAGCGCGCCCTCGCCGCCGCTCGCAGTGCCCGCGTGCGCTCGCGCGCCACCAGCCGAGCCGCTGCTGCTGCCGCGCCGCTCGCATCCCGAGCCGCTCGCTCGCGTGCACGCCGCCTCGCGCCGTCGCCCGCCGCACGCGCACCGTCCGCCGCTCGCGCACGTTGACCGCATCGAATCGCGCTGACCGTCTCTCTCTCGCGCAGGTAACCATCGCCGCCGGAACCGATCGCCGCACCGTCCATAACTCGCCATTCGTTTCCGGTGAGTCCGCAGCCGCCGTTAGATTTCAGATCAGCGGTTCAGATCAGCCGTTGACTAGTCAGACGCCCAGTTAGCGTCCAGTCAGCAAACGCGTTGACCAGTCAACAGACACAGTTGACTGGTTATTTTCGTTAATCGATTTAGTTGACAGATTTCGGTAGAAAATTGTAAATTGCATAGAAAATAAACCGCTGGGCCAAAAATTGCAAATAAAATATGCGTAGGTTCAGTAAGTCGTGTAGAATCTTGTTGTACCTTTGGTTCAGACTTTGGCAGCAAGATTTAGTACAGTTTAATCAAATGAGTTAATGGCCTTTTTGGGGTAATTAATTCGTAGAAAAAGATCTGTAGCTCCAAAAATTGTGTATGATATGTCCCTGGATTCAGTGGAACGAGGGGAATCTCATCGTGAATTAAAAAGATAGGCTTACTGTAAAAACTTCTGCAGAAACTGTCTAGTGGCTTTCTGTAGTGTTTTAATTACTCGGGGAGTTTTATAATTCCTTTTTGAGTAATTCCAGTTGGTACTATTCCTAAATAGCAAAGCCTATGCGGTAGAATTTTCCCAAGATTTTACAAACAGTATACTACCGGTAGTGAATTATTTGAGTTCTAGCTCTAGTTTTGAGCACTATATTTTGCATAATAGTTTTCCTTGCGCTAAAACTATTTTTCATGCATGCAATCAGTAGTATTATTGAATAGGATTATGTGGTGCAGCTGTAGCACCAATTCACTCGCCTTGCATACCTTCATGCATCATATTTGTTGCATATGCTTGTGGATTGTTTGTTTATGATTGCAATTGTATCGTGTAGATTGTGACGAGTGCAACGCTTGCTCGTGTGTGGATTGTTCTTTCGACCGCTACAACCAAGGCAAGTAGATGCTATTTTGTTCATGATATTGTCCTACTATTTTCTATGCATTGTCGTGTATTTTGTAGACGCATGTGTAGGATGATACTATCGCTATGCTATGTCCTATTATGTGGTAGAGCCTCCCTTGTAGATGAACCACCGTTGGTAGATGTGCTTAGCCATGCTATGATGTACGAGGGCTGGGTTACATCATTGAGACTTGTTTCTAAAAGTATTGGTTTGTGAAAACTAAAACAACCTAATCAATGAATCTCCTGGGTGTGATGGTATTGATAATTTTTGGTGGTTTCATTGCGGAAAGGCACCCAGGTATCGGGAGAAATTGATTGGCTTCTTTATTGTGTAGCTTACGTGTACAACCATGTGCCAATAATGAAATGGGCGGTTGGTTGGACTTAGTAGGCTGTGGTAACTCGAACCCGCGTATCCAGAGATGTAGAATTTTGGTAGGTTGGACCGGTGCGCGTCCGGATTGAGGAGCTACTTCCCGAACAGTCTCTTCTTGGACTTCTCCCTATCATCACCCAAAATGAGAGTGATGGTACGAGCTGGGCTGGCCAAGTCACATGGGTAAAGTGTACTAACCTCTGCAGGGTGTATAATCTAATCGATTAGCCGTGTCCCCGGTTATGGACAACTGAGTTGCTTGATATTGATTCCATGACACGTTTCTCGCTCATTCTAATTTCATAATTGTTTTAATATTGTTGGGTTAACTTAATTGGGATCTTTTCAAAGAAAATCAAAAACTGTTTATAAAAGTAGGACAAAGTTATTTGCAAATGCAGGCCAGACACAGCTCCACTTGCCAAATATGCATGTAGATGTTAGTACTATTGTCTCCATTTACTAGCTCTACTTGCCATACATTCCATGTATTGACCCTTCGGGGCTGCTACGTTTCATGTTGCAGGTTATTCCGATTCTGAGTAATCGATATAGGCCACGGTACTCCACTCGTCACTTGTTCACTTGTGGGCAATTTGAAGAATGTAGAATTTACTTTATTTACGTTGCTACCTGAATAATTTGAGATAGCTTTGGGCTAAGCTTTTATTGTAATAATGGTACTCTGGATCTTCGTTATTTATGATATACGGATATTTTGCTATGTTATTTATCTTATTCTATTGTGGGCCAATGAACCGATCCAGGGATTGGCATGTCACATAGAAGCCACGGTCTTTTCAGAACCGCGGTGTTACATGGATCCAACAATCGTACCCCGCCACAAATCCCATTTTGATCAAATATGTTTAAACTTGTAAAATGCTTGAAAAACTATGGTTGTTTTTACAGTCACAGCATGGGTAAAGTATCCATGGGTCCTATGTATGAACTACATTCATTTCAGTTGTGTTCAAAAACTCGTTGACACTGTCAAGGTACACATTGGTCGCATGATTTTCGAGGTACATTCGCCCATGATCCATCTGCAAAATAAAACAAATTAATATGCATGAGTAATAAAATATGAATTCACATGCATTTAATACAACATTTATCCAAAAACAAATAGATGAAAATTGAAGTAATCCAAAAAGGCATTCTTATGGACGTCCGGTTATTATCCATAGGGTCTGAATTCTCCTCTTTATGACCCGACCAGACTCTTCTTCCTCTCTTTTATCCTCACTCTTCTGAATCCCCCTTTCTGCCCTGATCCCTCTCTCTACTCCCTCCCGAGCCACCACCTCCGGCTGCCCCCACCTGTCGTCGTCCGGCGGCCGCGGTTTAGATCGAGCACCCCAGCATCTGGATCTCGCCGCCATTAGATGCCGCAAACGTCAAATCGTCCTCATGCCTCAGATCTCCACCGCCTGCATACGTGTTGCCATGGTTAGGACAATGGACAACAGCAAGATCCTCGTCGTCCTCAGGAACTACTCCTCGTCGAATGAGGTACTAAGCTTCTAGCTTTCGTCTCTCTAATTCTATTTGTTTTAAAATTTTGGATGCATCTGCTAAGCTTTTTCCAATTCAATTGGTTTTTAAAACTTTCTAGGAATCAACATGTGACTACGGTATTCGTGATAGATGTGCCCGGTTTCAATGTTGTGTAGACACAAAAATCATTTTCCTAGAAGAATTAGACTTTACAAGGGAGGAGAAGAGGAAGACATATGAAGAATGGAGGAACACCCACTTATCAAGAGCATTATTCATAGTTTGTAAACCTTTTGAGATCCTAGACTTATCTAACCTGACTTTTAGAGACTTTTCTCCCCCTCTGTCTCTATGTAAATATGTAACTTTATAGACTCTGACCTTTTATTAATGAAAATGAGGCAGTAGGAGCCTTCCCTACTATTATTACCCTCAAAAAAAAGAAGACAGATGAAGAATTGAGGAAGACCAATGAATAATTTAGGAATACCAATGAAGAATTGAGGAAGACGTAAGAGAATTTTAGGCTAGGTCATGAGACAATCCAAATGATGGAGCAAGCAATAAAAACTGTCAACAAAAAAATAGAAAGGGTTGTGGAAGAGAAGGGGCAAATAGAGTTGGTGTTGGCCAAAATCATCGATGCACACAACATCAAGAAGCAAGAAAGTAGGCAAACAACTAGGTTGAAGATGAATAAGATCAAAAAGTATGCTATTTGGAAGGAAAGGTGTCTAGAATATGTCGTTGGTGCCATTGTTATCCTAGTCGCGGTTATAATAGCTATGTCCGGGGTTTTAAAATAAGCGAAGTAGTTTTTACTCTGAGCATGATTGTATGTGATACTAATTTGTATGTGAGAATTGATTGCATGATATATGTTATTTACAAGAAAAATAGATTGTACAAAAATAAAGTGGACAAGATTAAAACGCACCTTCAAAATAACACTAGCATACTCACCCTAGCATGAAGTCTTGATCCATATAAACTCACTAGCACAAGATTAAACTGGTTAGTGAACCTCCAAGGCATATCACCAGCAAAGTCTCGATTCGTATATATAATCAACAACAAAGGAGACCTTAAACAATTTATAATTAAAACCGCCTCTAGTCAGATATATTTTTGAGGCGGTCGGAAATACTGACCGCCCTAATTACAGGTTTTCGAGGTGGGTGGTACAATGGCGAGCCTCGGGAAATGCCTAGAGGTGGTTACTTTTTATGGACGGCTACGGCTAAAATTTCTAAAGAGATGGCCAATAGTTTCCTTCGTCTCAGGTTTCGTTTAGAGACGTTTAGTTTTAACGAGCGTCCGAGGAGGAAGTAGTACTAGATAAGGTGCTAATTTCCAACCATCTGAGTCTGCAGTTAGAGACGGTCAGAAAATAATAACCGCCTGAGGTTGCTGAATGCAGGCGGTTCTTTCTAGTTTAAGGGTTAACCACCTCCAGGCACCGTCTCTAAGTAACGAGTTTGTACTAGTGTTGTGTTCTAAACTTCATTTGCATACTTTACTTGTCATACTTATGTTGCACATGTTCTATGTCGCTAGAAATATAAGTGGTATGTGGTGTACTATGGAAAAGAGCCGGGAATCTACAAGACATGGAAGGATTGCAGGGAACAAGTGATGAGTTACAAGTACAACCTCCACAAAGGGTTTAAGAGTCTATATGAGGATCCTTTTCGGAGTTCTTAACACAAGGTACTCCATAGCTGGCAGCTAAACAAGTTGATCCACCACAGGTTACTGCTCAACAGGTTGATGCTTGACAGGTTGCATCTCCATAGCTTGTAGCTCAACAGGTTACAGCTCTGCGTGGCAAAATCGTGATCAAAGACTTCATTATCGTCGGCCTGGTCTTGTGGATTGTGTATCATATGTTGTTCTAAAGCATATGATTACATGTAATACCTTAAACCCTGAACTATTTGTTGGTAAACTCACCACATATGGTGCGAGGTAACCATATCGAGTCGTCTGCGGGCTGCAAAACATGGAGTTCTGCATCTGCTAAGCCCATTCTGGTCAACCAAACAAAGTGGGCGTAAGTGATTCCCTCATGCAGCAACCACTCCATTCAAGACCAAATAAAACACCCATACATGTCCAGGCCCGGCCCAATCCCCCACGCCTTCCCCCATACAACTTTCACTAGGGCATCGCAACTGCTGAGCTCTGATACCAATGGGGTATCGCAACTGCTGAGCTCTGATACCACTCTGTAACACCCTCAGAATCGGTCCTATGCAAGTTTCAGCGATTCCTGCCAAACCCGCATAGAAACGATTCAAAGGTGCCCACCAGGCACTTTCGTGCGGGTGGAAAACGAAGTAATACCATTACACAATAGTCCACGATGGAACCCACATAACAGATATATACAACAGCGACTCAAAGAGTCAAGAATACAGATATACAATACAAAGATCCAAATCACCTTCAAAACGATACATCGTCCGAGTACGGACAAGATGCAAATTGAGCTAAGAGCCCTGAAGAATAACCAATGGCGTCCATAACCCTGCCCAGGCCAAGCCGGAAGGGTAACCCTGCTAACGACGTCGATCTCAAAACCTGCTAAAACAAAAGGGGTGCCGACAAAGGGCAAAAGAAAAAAAGAGCGGTCAGTACTGAGGCCAGTACACGGCGAGACTAGAATTCGGCGGTCCTCGCCTACATAGGTATGGTGGACTGAAGCGGTAGCGCAGCATGCACTAAACAACCTATAGAGACTCGATATAACTGTCGGCTATCAGAGAGGGATAAGAAAGATCTATTCGGAACCAACCTGATTCTACCACCAAACATACCCATCCTGGTATTTCCCCCTCGAGACCAAACGAGGAAGTCAACCGAGGAACTCACACAGTTGGCAGTTTTATTTATTCAGTTATCGTTGCAGCAATTACTAGTCAGGTATAGATAGTCATCCTGATATAATAAGCAGTGGGCACTTTTAGTTAACCATTCCGTTGTAGTTGCGACACTTACTAGTCAGATACAATTAGCATGAGATATCCCAAACCCAGCAGTTGTTGGTACTTTTATTTAGCCATTCCGTTGTAGTGAAGCTGATTACTAGTCATATCAGATACAAGTCAAATTATAACAGTAAACTTTAGTTATAGTTGTCTATGATCGAGAACTGTGCTCCAAGTCATCCATAACCGCGGACACGGCTTCTCGAAAAGATTTAACCCTGCAGGGGTGCACCAAAGTTCCCACACGCACCTACACCCTTGTTGTCAGATCAGGTAGGTACAAGATCACAAAACATACACCCAACAGTATGTCGACGGGGTTTCGGATACGACGTTTCCCAGACCCAAAGCAAGCACATGGGGGCCACCCCACTAAGCTACCCGTAACGAAGTCGGCCGGTCTCCGAGACGGACCCAGGGTTTGTGACGACGGCTGTAAACGACTGGGAACCCGAAAGTGTGACTGGGCTTGTCGATACCGCGAAAACGTGGCACGGGGTTCCAAAACAGTACAAGCGCTCCACGCGCAATAGTAAATAAAGTAGTAAATCATGGCATAAGTACAGGATAGTAATAAAGCCCCAAACTACTTTGTGGCCCCCGGTATAGTACTTTGAAATCAGGTACTAATCGATGGGGGGTGCCCACACACCCCACCTGTGGTTAGCGCGCTCGATCTCGGAACAGGTGTCAAGAACTCGGGGTCCTACGGGACACCAGTGAGCGGTTAAAAACCAAATATTGTCTATTACCCACCGGTGCCTCTGCATTTACCTACTTCAATTTTAGTTATTAAACGATAATTAAAGCCATGATCATCTCCAACATTAAACATACGACAATACTCCAACAACTGTGGTACTGGACGACACGCAACAGCACTTGAGCAAGCGACTACGACACGCAAGTCCAACTATCTACCAAACAACAGGTAATAGGATGTGTCCAAGGAATATAAGGCTGCAAGGGATACCCCGGGTACGAAAACTAGAGCATCGCAACACAGATAGCAATAGATCAATAGGAGGAAATAAAAACTATAAAAGTAAAATAGGTACAAAAGGGGCAGAATGCTCGCCTGAAAACATTGCCGAAGTTTCACCGGAGGTCGGGTCGACACTCGCATTAACTCATCGGCCTAATCCGTGAAGAAGCAAAGCACTAGCAGAAACACCGGATGCAATATTTAATACTACGGCAGAAGATCGGGCATGATGCATGTATGATGTATGACATGGCAAGCATGCGATGCAATTAGGCCATAATAAGCGGAACCGGGGTCACAATTTAATTAGATGGTTCGTGTTATTTAGATACCCCGCAATTTAAATGTTGTATTAACAAGGCGAAAACATGGCATCAGTTCGCTACACAAATTAAAATGGGGCCAATATAAGACTAGAAAAGCCCGCATATGGCCTCCATATTTAATTATGGGTGAATCGACATAATGCCCCAAAACCACACAAATATGTATGCAAGAATGATCAATTTAATATGCAACAAATATATATCATTTATAAAATAAGGTTCGGATAGGGGTTATACACGGGGTTCGGCGAACTTGGTTCAGGGGTTCGACGGGGTTCAGCTCGTCAGGATCTGTCTTCAGGTTTCGGATATCGGATCCGTATCGGCGTACCCGGGGTCTCGGCAAGCTTGGTCTTCAGACTCCGTGAAGGAGAACTCGGCGTTCTGTGTCTCTCGCATCGCATCAAGATCATCGGAGCCATTGACTAATACATGGCCTTTGGATTTTCAGCAGGTTGTGAAGGAGATGCAAACCAATTGTCGGAGTTGATCTTGACGTGGGGTCTTCACTGTAGATGACAACCCCAAGGAAGGGATCTGCATCGACGAGATGTCAAACCCACGGGTCTAGTTGAGCGTTCATGGGAACACACGATTTACACGCATACAAGCTCACAGATAAAACGAACGAGATCACAAGATGCAGGATACCTGCCGGATACCTGCATCAAAACATGGCAGAAAGATGGTGGCCTCAAACTTTGGCTCGGGTGAAGTGGAGCGGCACAGGACTTGCCAGCACATAGTAGAGAGGGAGGCCGCGGTGAGGTGCTTGCGGCCGCCGGCGGTCGAGGACAAGCAGCGATGGCGCGGCCTGCGTGAGGCGGAGGGGCGGAGGCGCAGAGGGCCTGCTCGAGGGGGAGTGGCGGCCGGTGAGCAGAGGGCGTCGATGGCGCTCGCGGGCATGGGGCCGAGGTGGATGAGCGACCGGAGGTGGGCTCGCGGCAGAGAGGAGGGCGCGCGACGGGGGCCCTGGCTCCGCTGCAGGAGACAGAGGCGAGGTCGGGCGACTGCCGAGGGAGGAGGACAGGGATTGAGCCGGGGCGTCCAGCAGCGGCGCTCGGGGGCCGCGGGCTCAATGCAGCGGAAGGCGAGGCCTGGTGGCGGGGAGGCAAGGCGGCCGCGGCCTCGGGAGAGGGAGGGCCTGGCGGCGGAGAGCGACGGCGATGGCTGGTGGCGACGCGGGCCGAGAGGAGGCGGCCTGCGGGGACAGGGGAAGCGAGAGGAGAAAGGGGTTCGCGAGGGAGAGCACATCGCGTGCGGGGAGCGTGCGGGGTGGGCGCGTCTGTCATGTGGGGGGCGCTGCGGTGGTGGGTCCAGGTGCGGGAACTAGGGCGATGTGGGAGCAGGGTCGATCGCTGAGTGCGTGCCTGTAGAGCCTGGGTGGGTGGCGGCGGCAGGAGGGAAAAGTGGGGTTGGGTGAGGACATTTGGGTGGCTAGGGTTAGGTTTGGGTAGATTAGGGTTCCTTTTGTCGGGCCGGGGTTGCATCGGGGCCTGGGGCGTCGGGTGTGTGCGTGCGGCGGCAGGGGGAGTGGGGAGTGGGGGTGAGAGAGGTGGGGGTAGGATTTAGGGTTTCCAGGATCGGATCCGTCCGGCTGGGCCTTTGGGCCTGGCCGGTTTAGGTCTAGCTTTTATTTTTATTTATATATAAAATGTTTTCTGTTTCTTTTGTTTTTAAAACTCATTTTTGTAAATAATTTTACATAATTGAAATAGTAAAAATATAAGTTGAATAAAAGGGGAGATGTAATGTTGAAAACAATATAGGGTTTTATAAAATAATTCGAGCCAAAGTATGCATGATGGCATGATGATGCACAAAATATAAACCACAGGTGATTTTCTACTAGAGGTTTTACCCGGGGTGCTACAATTCGACACCACTAACAATGGATCTCGCCCTCGAGATCCGCCTCCTTGTATGGGGAAGAAAGCCGACGCTCTGAATCTTCTCGCTTAATGTAGATCTTCGCGACACCACTAACAAAGATTATTTCTCCATCTTGAAATCGGCGACACCACCAACAAGCGGTCGTTGATCATGTTCGTCGAGGGAACTCCGGATAAACAATGGACGAAAGTAGAGGCATCAAAAGATAAGGCCACCTCTAACTTCGACAGAAGGAGAGAAAAGGTGCACTCTAATCCACTTCAATGTACAAGAGTGAATAGATTGAGTAGTCGGCATGGGGGCCAATCCATCACGCACCCAAACTATTACTTCGCACATGCGGTAGAAAATCACGCAACCCATTCTCGGAATTAGACTGAAGATATCGACAAGCGAGGTTCGAAATCAAAGGAGGAATGGAGATTCTCATCAGATCTGATGTAGATGACTTCGTCGTATCGGAAAACATCGGAGGATAGAAAGAAAAATTTTAGTGAATTTTCGGTCCACTGAAAAGGTACAACAGATGAAAGATTCATCAGATAGCGTGAAGATCGGATGTCGAAGCACCATTACAAGAGGAGGAAGTGAAACCCTGAAGGTACGACGGAAACCCAACCACGAGAATTCCTGGACTCGGAGAAAAGATAAGATGGTAGATTCAAAACACGAAGAGATAAGAGGAGAATAGCAGAGGGGTAAGGATTAAAATCAGACCTAATCAGATCTATCCAACCGATTTTCCAAAATAGTTTTGACACTCTACATCGGTCGTTAGCTAGGTTATCCTACAGGCTGGACCAATGGGGTATCGCAACTGCTGAGCTCTGATACCACTCTGTAACACCCTCAGAATCGGTCCTATGCAAGTTTCAGCGATTCCTGCCAAACCCGCATAGAAACGATTCAAAGGTGCCCACCAGGCACTTTCGTGCGGGTGGAAAATGAAGTAATACCATTACACAATAGTCCACGATGGAACCCACAGAACAGATATATACAACAGCGACTCAAAGAGTCAAGAATACAGATATACAATACAAAGATCCAAATCACCTTCAAAACGATACAGCGTCCGAGTACGAACAAGATGCAAATTGAGCTAAGAGCCCTGAAGAATAACCAATGGCGTCCATAACCCTGCCCAGGCCAAGCCGGAAGGGTAACCCTGCTAACGACGTCGATCTCAAAACCTGCTAAAACAAAAGGGGTGCCGACAAAGGGCAAAAGAAAAAGAGAGCGGTCAGTACTGAGGCCAGTACACGGCGAGACTAGAATTCGGCGGTTCTCGCCTACATAGGTATGGTGGACTGAAGCGGTAGCGCAGCATGCACTAAACAACCTATAGAGACTCGATATAACTGTCGGCTATCAGAGAGGGATAAGAAAGATCTATTCGGAACCAACCTGATTCTACCACCAAACATACCCATCCTGGTATTTCCCCCTCGAGACCAAACGAGGAAGTCAACCGAGGAACTCACACAGTTGGCAGTTTTATTTATTCAGTTATCGTTGCAGCAATTACTAGTCAGGTATAGATAGTCATCCTGATATAATAAGCAGTGGGCACTTTTAGTTAACCATTCCGTTGTAGTTGCGACACTTACTAGTCAGATACAATTAGCATGAGATATCCCAAACCCAGCAGTTGTTGGTACTTTTATTTAGCCATTCCGTTATAGTGAAGCTGATTACTAGTCATATCGGATACAAGTCAAATTATAACATTAAACTTTAGTTATAGTTGTCTATGATCGAGAACTGTGCTCCAAGTCGTCCATAACCGCGGACACGGCTTCTCGAAAAGATTTAACCCTGCAGGGGTGCACCAAAGTTCCCACACGCACCTACACCCTTGTTGTCAGATCAGGTAGGTACAAGATCACAAAACATACACCCAACAGTATGTCGACGGGGTTTCGGACACGACGTTTCCCAGACCCAAAGCAAGCACATGGGGGCCACCCCACTAAGATACCCGTAACGAAGTCGGACGGTCTCCGAGACGGACCCAGGGTTTGTGACGACGGTTGTAAACGACTGGGAACCCGAAAGTGTGACTGGGCTTGTCGATACCGCGAAAACGTGGGACGGGGTTCCAAAACAGTACAAGCGCTCCACGCGCAATAGTAAATAAAGCAGTAAATCATGGCATAAGTACAGGATAGTAATAAAGCCCCAAACTACTTTGTGGCCCCAGGTACAGTACTTTGAAATCAGGTACTAATCGATGGGGGTGCCCACACACCCCACCTGTGGTTAGCGCGCTCGATCTCGGAACAGGTGGCAAGAACTCGGGGTCCTACGGGACACCAGTGAGCGGTTAAAAACCAAATATTGTCTATTACCCACCGGTGCCTCTGCATTTACCTACTTCAATTTTAGTTATTAAACGATAATTAAAGCCATGATCATCTCCAACATTAAACATACGACAATACTCCAACAATTGTGGTACTGGACGACACGCAACAGCACTTGAGCAAGCGACTACGACACGCAAGTCCAACTATCTACCAAACAACAGGTAATAGGATGTGTCCAAGGCAATATAAGGCTGCAAGGGATACCCCGGGTACGAAAACTAGAGCATCGCAACACAGATAGCAATAGATCAACAGGAGGAAATAAAAACTATAAAAGTAAAATAGGTAGAAAAGGGGAGAATGCTCGCCTGAAAACATTGCCGAAGTTTCACCGGAGGTCGGGTCGACACTCGCATCAACTCATCGGCCTAATCCGTGAAGAAGCAAAGCACTAGCAGAAACACCGGATGCAATATTTAATACTATGGCAGAAGATCGGGCATGTATGATGTATGACATGGCAAGCATGCGATGCAATTAGGCCATAATAAGCAGAACCGGGGTCACAATTTAATTAGATGGTTCGTGTTATTTAGATACCCGGCAATTTAAATGTTGTATTAACAAGGCGAAAACATGGCATCGGTTCGCTACTCAAATTAAAATGGGGCCAATATAAGACTAGAAAAGCCTGCATATGGCCTCCATATTTAATTATGGGTGAATCGACATAATGCCCCAAAACCATACAAATATGTATGCAAGAATGATCAATTTAATATGCAACAAATATATATCATTTATAAAATAAGGTTCGGATAGGGGTTATACACGGGGTTCGGCGAACTTGGTTCAGGGGTTCGACGGGGTTCAGCTCGTCAGGATCGGTCTTCGGGTTTCGGATATCGGATCCGTATCGGCGTACCCGGGGTCTCGGCAAGCTTGGTCTTCAGACTCCGTGAAGGAGAACTCGGCGTTCTGTGTCTCTCGCATCGCATCAAGATCATCGGAGCCATTGACTAATACATGGCCTTTGGATTTTCAGCAGGTTGTGAAGGAGATGCAAACCAATTGTCGGAGTTGATCTTGACGTGGGGTCTTCACTGTAGATGACAACCCCAAGGAAGGGATCTGCATCGACGAGATGTCAAACCCACGGGTCTAGTTGAGCGTTCATGGGAACACACGATTTACACGCATACAAGCTCACAGATAAAACGAACGAGATCACAAGATGCAGGATACCTGCCGGATACCTGCATCAAAACATGGAAGAAAGATGGTGGCCTCAAACTTTGGCTCGGGTGAAGTGGAGCGGCACAGGACTTGCCAGCACAGAGTAGAGAGGGAGGCCGCGGTGAGGTGCTTACGGCCGCCGGCGGTCGAGGACAAGCAGCGATGGCGCGGCCTGCGTGAGGCGGAGGGGCGGAGGCGCAGAGGGCCTGCTCGAGGGGGAGTGGCGGCCGGTGAGCAGAGGGCGTCGATGGCGCTCACGGGCATGGGGCCGAGGTGGATGAGCGACCGGAGGTGGGCTCGTGGCAGAGAGGAGGGCGCGCGACGGCGGCCCTGGCTCCGCTGCAGGAGACAGAGGTGAGGCCGGGCGACTGCCGAGGGAGGAGGACAGGGATTGAGCTGGGGGCGTCCGGCAGCGGCGCTCGGGGGCCGCGGGCTCAATGCAGCGGAAGGCGAGGCCTGGTGGCGGGGAGGCAAGGCGGTCGCGGCCTCGGGAGAGGGAGGGCCTGGCGGCGGAGGGCGACGGCGATGGCTGGTGGCGACGCGGGCCGAGAGGCGGCGGCCTGCGGGGACAGGGGAAGCGAGAGGAGAAAGGGGTTCGCGAGAGAGAGCACATCGCGTGCGGGGAGCGTGCGGGGTGGGCGCGTCTGTCGTGTGGGGGGCGCTGCGGTGGTGGGTCCAGGTGCGGGAACTAGGGCGATGTGGGAGCAGGGTCGATCGCTGAGTGCGTGCCTGTAGAGCCTGGGTGGGTGGCGGTGGCAGGAGGGAAAAGTGGGGTTGGGTGAGGAGATTTGGGTGGCTAGGGTTAGGTTTGGGTAGATTAGGGTTCCTTTTGTCGGGTCGGGGTTGCATCGGGGCCTGGGGCGTCGGGTGTGTGCGTGCGGCGGCAGGGGGAGTGGGGTGGGGGTGAGAGAGGTGGGGGTAGGATTTAGGGTTTCCAGGATCGGATCCGACCGGCTGGGCCTTTGGGCCTGGCCGGTTTAGGTCTAGCTTTTATTTTTATTTATATATAAAATGTTTTCTGTTTCTTTTGTTTTTAAAACTCATTTTTGTAAATAATTTTACATAATTGAAATAGTAAAAATATAAGTTGAATAAAAGGGGAGATGTAATGTTGAAAACAATATAGGGTTTTATAAAATAGTTCGAGCCAAAGTATGCATGATGGCATGATGATGCACAAAATATAAACCACAGGTGATTTTCTACTAGAGGTTTTACCCGGGGTGCTACACCCATCCATAGGGAAGGGTACTAGAGGAGATACTAGTACATGGCCTCGTCCATGATGGTATATTGATCTTCGATCTGGTGCAATAGCTGCACAACTCTTGCTATAAGAGGTGGGTTAAAAACGACAAAAATAACCTCATGAAAAAAAGAAATTTAAATAATGAACCTTTAGCCTAAAAGTTATGGAACTAACCCTTTTGAGTAGCTTATGTCCAAGGGTGTTATACTTTGAAGGATTGTGTACTTATAACCGGCGCTGCCCTTGTGACAGCATAGTGAGGCGGGTCTCGGCGAGGCCACACTCGTGGTCATGCAACGCATTTATCGAGGGCAGTACACTATAGTGTATAGACCCTTTGGCAAGGGCGCTATCCTCCTGTAAAATTATGGCCGCAGCTGGCCCACTCGCTCGACCATGACACACATAAGAGGATAGCGCTCCATAGTGGCGACGGTTCCTCTCCCCCTCCCCCCCCCCCTCCCCAAATGCAACTCAAAAATGTTCAGCTTTGAAGGATTTGTCCCTGGATTTTTCGTCCACGTCCCTCTCCCATGCTATTATCCCCTGATCTCCTCATTTCCATCCCCAAAAAATGCTCACATTTGCTCTAGTTTTGCAAGTTTAGGCAAACCCTAGGCCATAATGGATTTCGAAATTTGCATGGAACAATGGGATGATTGTTGGATTTAGCATTTTCATCTTCACTGTAATCATTAGGAAGTATATGGTGGTTGATTTTTCTCATATTTCCTGTAGGACAGTTGATTTTTTTCATATGAGGACATATGATGAAATATGCCTGTGGTATACCATGTGTAGGGTATGTTCTAGAACTAATTGTTTAAGTAGAACATTTTAATTTAGTACCCTGTTATATGATGAACTATTTGTATGTGAGTTGTCATATTTTCAAAATTGCACAATTTAATATTATTATTTTTATTTAAAATATGTAGGATAACACTTCTAGATCCTCACTACGATGTTCAACACCGTGCGTATTTGATGTAGGAGAGAAATAAGATAATAAAAATCAACATGTTAGTTCATATTATTTAGGTTTGTTCAAATGGATATGAAATATTGTAACTTATATGTTTGCGGGTCTTAGGATCATGCTACTGGGGTCTCATCAAAGAAGATGACGTACTATGAGCGGTACACTCTATATCAAGAGGCTAGGACTCCTCCCGTTCATCCAACTTATCAGCCAATCAACACAAAAAACTGAACCTTGATGTGATTACCTTGCTTGTCTACCAGTGGAGGCTAGAGACGCACACCTTTCATCTCTAGACCGGGGAGATGACCCCGAATCTTCGGGATGTTTAGATGTTCCTTACACTCCTCATCAAGGGAGCTCCTCTGTGTATTGAGCATAGATTCTACGGGGTGGCGCGGATAGAAGGAGGATCTTATTGGTAGATCTCCCGCGGAGCCTGAAGACAAGAGTAAAGAAAGAGTACCCGGTGGGCGATACTTATACTTGGATCATACAAAACTTGAAGACATGGCGTTACTTATACTTGGATCATACAAAACTTGAAGACGTGCCCCCATTGAGGCCGATAAAGATGAGATTCGCCAGTACGACCATGTGTATGTGTGGTATGTTATGTCTAGAACTTTGTTTCTGAGGGTGGTGGCAGGACTTCTCAGTGCCATTGGCTTAAGGCGTTAATTGTATGGGATGCTAAATAGAGCTAGATTCAGCGGCACTAAACTAATTGTACTGCCCGGTAATCAACTGTACATGTGTTGTTCAGACATTACCTCTCTTAAATATCTTCTAATTGATCTATGTTTGATGTCATGTGCGGCTGGACAATGCTTATTGCAGGCATGGATGTCACAACGGTCTTGATGGTCTATTGTTCCTATTTTGGGTGAGGGGCGATAGGGGAGCCGAGCCATAGCCTCGAACTCGAGCTCACCTCATTTCTTCTCGGGTAAGGTGTCATGTGGGATTCCACTTAAATCCTACCTCTAGTTCATTTTAAGATTTTTAGTATAAAATTTTACACTATAAAATTTAAAATGAACTAGAAGTGGGATCTAGGTGGAATCCCACTTAACACCTTTTTCTCGGGTGAAATAGGGATGACTGGGTTGGGTTGGGAGGTTTATTTAGTCCATCTCAAAATAGATTGGGACAAATCTCCGATATCTATTTCGAGACGAAAGGGGTATTTAAATTTCTTTCATCATGGAGGTTATTTTTGCAACTAGTGACATGTTGTGGCTAGTTTCTGACTTCAGTTTAACGGCAACTTAAGAATAGCGGGTCCGATGCTGCAATACAATCGCTCGGGAACACCGGAATAATTTGCCGAATCTAGTTCTCCTCAGGTCGTATGTCAACCTAAACAGGATCTGCTAGTGTTCTTCTCTTTTTTTGCGAATGAAACACTTGTATTACTCAAATAATTCAGGGTTATAATCTTTGTAGCATATGCTGACTAGGTCATCAGGACCTGATTGAAGCCAGACTGCAGTACGGGGTTGGGTTCTAGCATAATTAACCATGAAGTGGCTACCCTTATTTTGATCTCTACAAACATGAGTAATACAAGCTTGACAGGCCTTAAGTAATGTTTTGATCTCCTCGACTTCAGAATAGGACACTGATCGATCAACCTCTTGGATCTTTAGCAACTTTATGAGCTCCAAACAATCTGTCTCAATGATCATCGGCAAGTTACACCAATGTAGTGTCAGAGACGAGCCTTCCTTTACTGCATGCAGCTCCGCACCCAGCGGCCCAGAAGAAGTTAACTGACGGCAAGCAGAGAAGATACTCGCCCCATGATGATCGCGAGCGACCATGCCAGCTTTCATCAACCAATATCAGGTGGAGACCAACAGAGATATAACTCTCTAGATGTGTCGTTTGGTGCATGTAAATGCCTATCATCTACATCCAATATGAACTTGCCTTCCATAATATCTTCAGATGGGTGATATTTAATCTATACCAGCGATTCCAATCATCTCACAAGGAACCAACGTGAAACTTCCAGGGCAGGTGGGGGTTTATCATGAACAACTTCATTGCAAACATGACGGATTCGACACCAACTGATCGGGAATTTAGCGACAAATCGCAAACATGTCATGCACCACCAACTTCATTGCAAGCCACCGGGTGCTCTCAATTGGTGGCGCCTTTTTATCCTTAAAGACGATCGACATCATCCATATCCTTCTTGTGAAGCCCTAATCGTTTCATCATCTCGGTCAGATCATCCTTCTTAGAGCTTCCACCCTCAACGGAAGATGGATCCATCGCAAACCCTAGACAAGGGAACTAGTAGCCCTCAAACACCGAAACCTCTACCCGAGATAAGCCAAGACCGAGAAGCAACCAAAGGTTGCCCTTTGATCAGCCCGACTCAAAGGTCCACAAGGCTGGGGAAGCAATTGAGGGGACGGGAGTTCTCGACACCGAGCAAAGTGGCTAGGGGAAAGAAACCCTGACGAGACGGGATTTAATCAATCGCCTTTTTTCACGACACAATTCAATTATCAATGTTGCCTGTGTTCTTCTGCACGCAATGCTTCGAACTGCTTGCAGCAGCACTTAAGCATTGGTGTTTTTAGCTGGAGTAAATATACATACTTAATGTGTACAAACGAGGTAGGGTGCTCACGGATTATCATTCAGTCCGACTGTTTGTAGGTTATTGAAGTTCTTCGTCTTCAGACGTGATGTTTCCTTAGACAGCAGCTGCTGCTGCTTTATATGATGATAATCTATGTTCAAGCTACAATTTTTTCTAGTTTATTTAGAGTAATAGGGAAGCAAACTTTATTGCTGAATGCTTATCTGTATTCACTACCTTGTGTTATCACCAGGTCAATAAAGCTCGCAGCAAAGACCTACTGTGCAAAATGGACAGAGTTGAACAGCTTAGTGCCAGGATCAAAGACCACACAACATACATGCTACACAAGAAAATCAGTTCGATCACCCAGTGTATAAAAACCCGCCACCATCACTCTACTTCTGCCTTCATGTCATTACCATTGGCTGGAGATTCAAGGACAGAAGATAAACAGCACTTGCACAGAAATCATAGCTTAAGACATGCCCTTAAGATAAAATACACAAAGATCAGGTTCATTAACTAGTTACATTATAACACCAAAAGGACAAGGCAAAGCAACAAGTCCATGACATTTTCACTACACAAGCCCGATTTAGATGTCGATAACAGTAACAAAATTTTAGCTGTGCCACTCGTTACTGATAGTAACAGGATGCTCATGATAAAACTAACAGAGGATAAGAGAAGCTCTCGAAGCAGGCAGTTTCCTACAAACAAAGCAGACATAACAGCAGCTTGAAAAACATTTCACTCATCCTCCTGGCTGCGGAGCCTGGCAAGCTTGTTCGTGACAACGATATCCAGCTGCGCAGCACGCTCCACAATCACCTTGCGCTTCTGGGTAGAGACATTGTGCGCGATCTCAGCACAATATGTCCTGTTGGCAATGAATGAAATGCATAGGTTAATACCGATCATAGAATGAGATGCAGAGGTTAATACCGATCATATAGCATCATTAAAATAGAAAACAAAGCATACATTAATTCTAGCACAATTCAACAGAGCGAAGAATCATCTAGCCTGAGAATATTAAATTCTTAATCAGCCTTCTTATTGACAACATAAGTTACCTGTTGTGCATCATAAGCAACTCCAGCTCAGAGACGTTGTGGACGACAAACTTCTTGAACTTGTTGGGCAGGTAATGCCTGGTCTTCTTGTCAGACCCGTAACCAATGTTGGGCATCAATGTACATCCTTTGAACTTTCTCCTGACACGGGAGTCAATACCCTTTGGCCTGCGCCAGCTGGGCTGTAGATATAGAAGTGAAATTGCTCAGTTTAAACACAAGTAGACTAAGAAAAACAACACGAACAGAAGATATAGAGCTTCAGTATATAAGACATACAAAAGAAGCTACAAAAATATAATGCTTCAGCATACAAGAAGCCTAAACTGTTGCTTATGTGTTGCATAATGCATAGACTGGTCCCAGTCAGGAATTAGGCTACAACAGCAAGCGGCTACATTCCTGTTTTTTCAATGTGAAGCTTAAAATCAAATTCAGCAAAAGTTCACCAAGCAAACAATGGAAATGGTACATGTTCGCAGAGAGCAAACAATGCAGATGGTACAATGTCAGAACTTCACTTCTATGGCATGTATTTTTACTTGCGACGGTATATTCAGAAAACCAGAAAATACAGAAATTTAAATCAACTGCATATAATTCACTACAGCCAGAAATTAAGTATAACAGGAAAAAACTGTTTCGATGAAAGGATCAGAAAGAAGGTTCTAATCATTTGGAAGACAAGATTTTCTTCAGCGTGCACTGGGTAACAAATGTTGGGAGAAATCTAGGCAAGCACTCAAACTCAGAATGAAGCCACGCCTTTTTTAATCCAACCCACTTCATGAAGACATGAAGATATTGCTGTCGAAGAGTTTGCGGAGCCACAGTGCTATACTTATGCAAGGGCTAGCGCTCTCTTGCTTCATCCCATTGTTCACTGAAGAAAATGCTTACTTCCTCAGACCTTTTACTAAGCCATCATTTCCTTTCTTTCAACCACAAAGATTTGAACAGAGAAACAAAACACCAGCTACACTCAAATTTCCGAATCACCTTTGCTCGAAGTGTTCAATGGTGTGCCAAGTAGAATAAAGCAAGCTTGACTAAACAAGCAATACTTAGATTATTCTGCAAACTAATTAAGGTTTCTAATCAAAGCAATAACAGATTTACACCATTTCACAGTACCATTGAGCAAGGTACAACTATAAGTTAGGCCTAACCCGCAACAACAACAACGACACACAACGGTGAAGATCAAAATATAACATCAAAAACTACTTGACTGGCCAGACAACCACACCGGCGTACAGGAATCGCGATCTAGAACCGCGACGCATCATCTGAACTGAGCAACCAAAACACGGTGTACCTACGAATTCCGCTGGGTAAAAGTTCGGTAGGAGAAGTGACTACCTTGAGGCCGATGTAGCGATCGCTATGGGCCCTCTTGAAGTGCTTGACCCTCTTCTTCACGATCTTCGTCGTCAGCAGAGGCACCGCCATCTCTGATCTGCCGGGCAAAACCAACAACCGGAGTTCGAATCAGAGGGTGAAAATAGTATATCACAAGGGAACGCGAAAGGTGGGAGCTCTGCTATGGATTGCTTGCCGCTACCTCCGAGAGCTGACGACCCTAACCCTAACCCTAACCCGGAGCAAAGGAGGAAGAACGGCGGCGGCGGCAGGGTTGTATTTGCAAGCCGGCGCGGTGTTTATACCATTAGGAAACCCTAGTAATGTGGGCTCTGATGGGCTACTACAATCTAACCCACTTAGGACAAAGATGCAGCCTACTTGCAAAACGAGCCTAGTACGCAAATTTGGACGTTTTGTTAGCTCCGAAATGTCCAGTGGGCCGCATTCTATAGCGGCCCAATGCAGCACACAAAAAGGAATTTTACTTTTCTAATAAAACAGATAGTTTTCAACCAAAAAAATTCTTTTGGGTTAAAACATATTTGTGGAATTATTAAAAGTTGTACTGCAGAAAAAACTTGAAGTTCATGAGTGATTGATTGAGGTAGACTTGAGATCAACTTGAATAGAATTAAATTGACTTTGGTCACCTTTTATAACTCAGTTGAAATGAGTGAGTTTG
This sequence comes from Avena sativa, assembly GCA_916181665.1. Classification (NCBI taxonomy): domain Eukaryota; kingdom Viridiplantae; phylum Streptophyta; class Magnoliopsida; order Poales; family Poaceae; genus Avena; species Avena sativa. Next base: position 139,580,766 of record OV702285.1, on the reverse strand, counting down.
AACAGAGTACGGTCCAGTAAGATTTGACTCGCCATAGTTGGTATGTAATATCTCATAGTACATAAATTGAAGCCATGGTCATGTGACACATTTTTCTTTTTAGAATGGTGAGGTAGTTGTGAACATGAGATATTTTCAACATTTTTAAAGCCCAGTTTGGAACAAAGAAAACATAGAACTTTTTATGGTAGAATTCCTATAGTTGATATTTCATGTTGTGTCGTTTAGAAGAAAAAAATTGGCATCTAACATTCCTGTGAAGTTCCAATAGAACAGACAATTCCATAGGGATTTTGGAGGAAACCAAACATAAGATAGAACATCATGTTTTATTCTCCTTGGGCCTGAAATTGGTTTGAATAATATGAAATGACAATTTTCCATTGATGTTTTTAATGAAAAAGAGAGATTTCATTGATCAACAATAACTGAGGTTACAGACTCCATAACAACAATATCAGCAATCATCGATGGGACATACCCCAACCAGAAATTGTTCTCTTCTGACTTCCTAGCTACAACATGATCGAGCCGCCATGTTACTCTCTCTTCCTATCTTTTTTACTATGAAACGATCACCTATTGATGTTGGACCCGTAGAAATCCAGGATGCATGACTCTCGTTCCCGAGTTTTCCATATTTGTAAGTTCCCGGATGAGGTATTATATGCAGACAAACACAAGTCAATTGTGAAAATTTCACATCACTTAGCAAGTGGATTGATTCATCTCTAAGAGCATATCCACTCGTTGGAGGCCCTCGGGCCAAAATCCGGCGTTTTTATTCGCCGGATTGGGCGGGCATTCGTCCTGGGGGGGTGCTAACTCCCAGCCACAACCCCGGCTTGACACCCCCAGGATCGGCGATTTCGGCCAAATTCGACACAAATTTCCATAGTTCGGTCAAATTTTCACACACAACAACAGTTCGACCAATTATGGGCGTACAGGCTGGCCAGACAAGCGAGGATCATCATGTGCTCTCCATTATCGGCGACGGCGACGGCCATCTCTTCCTCCATTTGCTCGGCGAACATCTGCTCGTCGTCGTTGGAGTCCATGCAGGCAAATCGCCGAACACCTATTGGGTTTGGTTGGCGTGCAGCGGTCTGTGGAACAACCATAGGGAGATGAACTCCGGCGAGTAGCTCGACGAGGAGGGAGGTAGTCTCGACGGAGTTCGGTAGGTTTCGTGGAGGCGTGAGGGTGGCGGAGCGGAGGGGGTGGTGCCGGCGGCGAGAACAGTGGCAGGTGGGTCGGGAGGAAAGTGGCCGACTCTTTTGCATGGAAATCTGCTTCCCTCGCCGATAGCCCGCGCTCGCCTTTTCACTCCATCGTGCGCTCCCAGGCGAACCCCGAGGTTGTGAGTTTGGCCTGAGTTCACCGGATGGATTTTTGTTCCAGTCTGACGAATTTTAGGCTTTTGGGGTTGTGGCGGGAGGAGGGGGGTCGCCGGATTGAGCCGTAAATGGGCCTAGGTGGTGTCCGTGGGGGTGAGTGGAGATGATGTAACCTGAGCTTATTATATCTGGAAAAAAATTGAGCTTACTCTTTTTTTTCGAGAAATTGTTTCATACTAGTACTACATAGTTCACACTAGGTTTCCACCGGATATTTTCACTGAGTTGAGCTGAGTCCAGCTCTGCTTAAACTAAAACGTTTTCAGCACTTACAAAAAGCAACACAGCTAGGGTTCAGGTATACAGAAGAAGACTTGTGATTTCATCGGGTCAACCATAGCGATAGTTCAGCTCAGCTCAAACGTACACATGTCTCTGTAATAAGGTGGCGTACCGGCACGCCATCACCCCATACTACGTTTGTGGTTTGCGTGTTACTGTCGTTGGTGTGGATCCCTACCATGTTGAGAAGCCCAGAACTCATCACGACGCGACGGCGCACGCATCGGCCACCAGTCACCAACCATGTGCGCATGCGTTTGGGAGCTTGCTATGCTATCTATACTAGGCGCGCACTTCCGCCAGTGATCACGTCACTCCACACCAGCTTGCCGGGCCATTTCGCCATGCATTTTTAACTGGAGCGGGCGCACCGCTCGGTCGCTGAATGGCAGATGAGAGAATAATCCACCAGAATGCAAACGATCCTAAGAACGGCAATCGATTGGGACAGATCGAGCGTCGCACCGAATGTGCACCCTGATCTCCACTCCGATTCATCCCCTCCATACATACATGGGAATGGGAGCAAGCACATGCCGGCGCCATCTACCCGCCGAGCCGGAGAGCTGGAAAGGGCAGCCAGCCAGCCGGTCGTCCGATCCGCCGTCGCATCCGTGCAACAAGGCGACGACACGGTTGCTGGCTGGCTGGCTGGCTGGCTGGCTGGTATCATTATGCCTCGCTCTACCTACCGACCTATCAACAAATGCAGCGTGTGGGCTTCACGGGCCAGGCCACAGCGACCACACGCACAGTACTAGGTTCCAACAGTACACAACCTTTTCTCCTAAAGAAAAAAAAGTACTCCCTCTTTTTCCATCTTCTGAAGACATTGTCGGGGTACCGTGCACGTTCTACAGGATCCAATAAAACAAGTTGTTGTTTTTTGTTGACGGGGAAAAAGAACGAGCAAGATTGACCCCAAGTCAAAGAAGCCTTCGCAGTTGGAAGAATGGACGGTGAGCGCCGCGTTTAATCGTTGTCAGAAGAAAATATCTGCCCTGCCCTGTCCTGGGTTTCAAGGAGCATTGACGAACTGACATGGGCACATGAAGAGCCAGTACCCACTACCCAGTGCTGGTGGCCATGGCCTACGTGGGACACAGTTGCCTTCTTGCTCAAACGCTCATGATCAGACGTTCAAAAAGGTAAGTAAATGATTCGAACCATCGTGTAAAGCAGAGGATCAGATCGGGCAGCTGCACAGCGCAGGATGCAATGCGAGAGATGCTACTTGCGCTACCAAACACTTGTACCGGCGAGTTTACTCCTCTGACGATCAAAAGATACTAGTAGTTTGGTGAAATCAATGACATGTCGACTAGTACAATAATACTAGTCCCTCTGTCCTAAAATACCCTGCATTCTGGGTTTAGTCAAGGTCAAACTTTGTAAAGTTTGACCAAACATATTGAAAAATTTATGTATATCTATAATACAACTTAAGCATCATTAGAATCGTCATAAGATATATTTTCATAATATATACATTCGGTGTTATAGATGTTTATAGTTTTTTCTATATATTCTACCAAATTTTATAAAGTTTGACTTTGACTAAATCCAGAATACAGGGTATTTTAGGACAGAGGGAGTAGTAACCACTGAGCGAGTACTGCTAGCAGTACTGTCTAAAAACAATAGTAGCACACGAGTTACTACCTACTACACCAACCATCGTTTATTTCGAAAGAAAATACGAAAAAAATATTGTGGAACTAAGGCAGCAAGATCGATCGATCGATCCAAAAAAAAAATGGAACAATAAACATTGTTCGAAGAAATGCTTCCTCCTGCGCGTGCCCGTGCCCACCCGAGAACTCTCCGCTAATTATAGTACTCGCTCGTGCTATCGCCGAGAAAGAAATGCTAGTCTATCATGCTACGGCCAAGAAACCCATCACTGCGAGCACGGTGAGCGCCAGCGACGACGACACGCAGACCGTGGCCGCCGCGGACGGGGACTTCCCGGCAGACGGCGTCGTGGCGGCCCCAGCGCCGCCGGTAGAGCCGGACGGGCCGCCGGCCATGGGCGCGGGCGCGGGCGCCGGGGAGGTTGTCGCCTTGCCGGAGAGGACGAGCTTGGCCTTGGCCGCGAGGTTGCCGGCGGAGAAGGCGTGCTTGTCGGGGGACCCGCCGGTGACGGAGGACCCGACCTGCCACACCTGGTTCACCGCCTTCGTCCCCTTGGGCAGCTGCAGCTTGCCGTACAGCCGGATCTTGCCGCCGCTGCCGGAGTCGGCGGCGAGGTCGGTGGCCGGGTACGCGATGGGCGTCGAGGCCCCGCCCAGCGGCACGTAGCCCGTGATGTTGTACGTCTTGACGGCGGAGGAGCCCTTGAGCGCCACCAGCGCCTGCGCCCCCGCCATGCCCTCGCCGGTGGGGTTCAGGGCCCAGGCCACCCACCCGTTGGGGCCCGCCGGCGCCGCCACGAACGCCAGCGAGAGCGACGACTTGGACGCGTCGTAGGTCCAGTGCAGCGCGGCGCCCAGCTGCGGGAGGTCCTCGCAGGTCGCGTACGTCTTCCCCGCCGGGAACTTCTCGGCCGCGCAGGCGCCCGCCGCGGACGCCGCGCGCGCCGAGGCCAGGACGAGCACCAGCAGCGCGATGCCGCGCGGCACTGTGGAAGAAGCCATGTCGCCGAGATTCTTCTGGGCTTTGCGGTTCTAGCTCAGAGTGGAGGTGGAGGTGGAGTGATGCTACAGGTCAGGGGTGAGCACCGAGGAGGGTGAGTGGGTGAGGTTTTATAACGGTAGGAGGACTGGGGTTAGGCGCAATTTTTCAAGATTTAGGCGGGTTTCTGGTTACAAGTGTGTGATTTCCCGTTGCTAACTGCTACGTCGGGATTTGGTTCGGTGTAATAACGCTTTTTTTAGGTCAGTGTAAATGTGTAATGAAACGGCGGCGATAGAAAAAATGGTTTGCAATGAGTCCTCTGAGTTCGGTGTTGCGTGTGCTGGCCACACGATTTCTAGATACTCCAAATTTGAGTTTAAAAAATTCCCTCGAGTTGGTGAGTGCCCACGGTTGATGTAAGCGCAAGTATATAGCCTTTCTATGTGGCACTTTTATTTATATGGAGGAGAGACATGTAAGAATAAGGCCGGTCATAGTGGGAGTATCATAATACTAGTATCATGCATATGGTACTAGTGTATGATACTATGTCTTTAGTGTGTTGTATTATGTAGTACTGTTATATTTATTTATTTTTAGAATCTTTATGTAAAATATGTGTACACTAGTTTTACATGTTATGATACAGTATCTACCTATGATACTCTAATTATCCCTCTCTTTATTAATTTTGACGTCACATTAGATTTTTGCCAAGTTAGCATGCATGATACACCTTATAATACTAGCACTATGATCAGCCTAAGAGGGGCGGCCTCCCCATGCAACAGCCCGTCTATAGGCGTGCTTCTAGTCAAATACAATAAATGGGATAGAGAGAGAAAGAATGGTAGTACTCATTGTTTCCCTGGACACCAAGAAACTATAGTTGGTAGGGTAGTTTGCTATCATTAAGGGGTACAATCATTCTTACCGTGATTTTTCTAAGTGTTGTTACATCATGTTTCATGATGTCTAAATTTAGAGTTCATAATAATTGTTAGCAAAATAATAGATTTCTGCGCGTGTGTTATGCAAGGAAAAAGAAGGTGTCATCAAATATCACATGGTCAAATTATCATATGTTCGTCATCTAAGAGATCATGGAGGTCCAGGTGTTCTTAAATGGAACTTCAAGAACATAAAGTTATTGTTTAAATGTTTTTTAGACTTGAGAACGAAGATGGGGACTGTCAATAGGTAATTAAGAAGGAATTCTTGCCTAGAAGTACTTTAACTCCGTGAAATACATATGATGGATGCCTTCGGTTTGGGTGTACTTTGATGAAAGTTAAAAACAACTTTGTAGCGAAAAAATTCTAATGGCACATGAGATCTAGTGATCCCTCTATATTAAAAAGTTAAAAAATTAAAAAAAGATTCTGGACTTTGTCAATAATATATATACTACAAGCATGCAAAATCGCAATACGAAATTCTTTTTATTATGTGCTACACAAAAAGTGACAAAGTCTCGTATTTTTGGAAATTTGAAAATGTGATACTCATATCTATAGTTTAGTCATTTTTGTGTAGATCAAAATACACATTATTTGCAACTAATAATTTGCAGACACGTTGTATAAATCACTGGCTACTTCCTGATTAGTTTTCCAAAAAAAATGAAACTCGAATATATGATTTCGATCTAAAAAGGCACAAGATAACTGGTGGCCAGGTGCACCAAATTTGCATTGTTTTTATTGCTGTTGTAAGATACCGATGGGTGATAGATGTAAGACTTTATTCGTGGTGGATGCCTAGGCTATAAATATGCTCTTGTGTATTACTACCTCTGTTATGAAATATCAAACGTTTTGATAGATTATTTTAGCATACTAAACATCTTATATTGATGAAAAGGGGTAGTATTTCTCATAGATTATGTAATTACACTTTTGCACATAACGTTAATGTTGCTAAAACTTTTCCTCATAGTTCTGATTTAGAAAATTATTACATGCGGAAACTTTGGAAATGTGGAATAAATTTCTTGATATGTGTAGTAGGTTTCGGTGCACTAGTGGAGAACGGCATGTTATCCCGGTTCGTAAGAGGTTTTAGTCCGGTTGCGCAACCGGGACGGGGCAATCGGGACGAAAGCTACTCCCTTTAGTCCCGGTCATGCTGCGAACCAGAATGAAAGGGGATCCACGTGGCCGCGGTCTTAAGCGAGGGGGATCGATGTTTCTCTGTCGCGCCTGCATTTTTGGCACTTTTTGTGCAGTGGCAGAAAATTCCATTTTGTTTTTTTTTCATTTATTGTTTTCCTTTTTATTTTATGTTTTGCACTCAAAAATGAAGATGTTTTAGGTTTGTGAAAAAAAATATTTAGACTTTTTTTAGTGTATAGATTCACTCCAAACCTGAGTGGACCTACATATTAAAACAAGTTTAGATACATTTGCTTCACAAAACTAAAAACATATTATATTTTAAAATGGAGTGAGTATTACACAACATCGTTATGTGAATATAGAGATCAAAGTGTCGAACATATTACATACGGTACAAGAGTTTCATGCATATATATACAATATAATATTTTTATGGTCCCTATTCCACTATCAACATCTCCCGATAGTATTATCCTTTTATAGTATTTCTCTTAGAGGTCGTTTGGTATCCATCATTTGGACCTGGAATCCTGAAATTCATTTTGCAATTTCATCCCTATGTTGTTTGGTTGGCACGGAATTGAGTCGTCATTTCATTTGGAAAATCCATTCAAATATCCTCAAGTGTAAACCTAATTCCTATCTCAGACTTGTCATTTCCAAATTCCGGTGGCAGCCAAACATGTTGGTCTTTTTGGAATCATAATATAAATGAAATGAATTGATGTATTCATTTCATTTCTACTAAATAAAATGAATACATGGATGTCAAACGACCTCTTAAATTGCTCGTACGCGATCCTTTGGTAGAAGACCATCTCGCAGCCGTTCGATCTAATTTAAAGGAGTCAACATATATGAATGAAACTAAACACAATTGATGGTAATAAAATAAAATTGTGAGTATTTTTTATGTACCTGAAGTTGCTCTAAATTTCTGTCCTTCTCAGAGGTCGTCTGACGAATGAACTCGCAAACATAATATTTACATAAATTATTTCCGGGTCCCTACATATGACACTTTACGAGAATAGAGTTCAGTCAAAATAATAATTAAGCATGTTAATGGCATAAAAACTAGAATCAAATAGATGCGTGGATCTAGCTAGTAATACTTACATCTAGTGGTTAAAATGTAAGCTCCTCTTTTCATTCACTATTAGCTTTGTTGGTGAACCATTTCCAAGCGCTGTCTAGCAAAAAAAGAGTTATTAATTACTTGATATCAAGACATTGATGACCCACAAGTATAGGAGATCGCAACAGTCTTCATGGGTAGTATTATACAGTTTATTGATTCGACACAGGGAAGCCAAAGAATACTTGCAATCCTTAACAACTGAGTTGTCAGTTCAACTGCACCTAGAAATAGTTCTTGCTCACAGAAGTTTATCAGTAGCAAAAGTTTGTAGTAGCAACAGCAAAGCAACAGCAGCAGTAACAACAATAGTAAAACAGTAGCAATAGTAACAGTAATAGTAAACAGTAGGATTCGAGTGCAGTAGGCATAGGGATGGATGACAGGCGTTGCATGGACGAGTCTAAACATGTAACTTCAAGACATAGGACATTGCAGATAAATAATAACAAGCATCCAAGTACTAAACAATCCTAGGCATGTGCTCCAAATATAGCCATACGTGCTCGCAATGAGAACTTGCACAACATCTTCTGTCCAAGCAGCCCGTGGCAGCGTGGCCTCTAGGGAACTACTGGCAATTAAGGTGCTCCTTTTAATAGAGCACCGGAGCAAAGCATTAACATTCCGTGAACATATGTGATCCTCACACCACAGTCATCCCCTCTGGTTGTCCCAATTATTGTCACTTTGGGGCCTTTGGATCCGGACAATGATATGTGTACACAACTTGCACATAAGATCACAAATAATACTATCATAATAATTCAATAATAAGTTCAGATCTGAGATCATGGATGTAGAGGTCTCAACCTTTAATAAGGTGGAGATCCCAGTGTTTACAATGCTAGTCTCTGGATCAATAGCTAGCATCCACAGTTAAGATGTAATATCAAGAAACAAAGTTCATAATACAACTTTATAACCAGGAATAAAATAATTCATTACATCTTACATGGCTCATTTGGCTATCACGTTACAATGCAGCAGAATATCTATATAGCATGGAGTCCTTCATCTTCAAAGTGCCACAGGCAATCATGTTGGTTGTAGACTTGTAATCCTATTCAACACACTTCACTAACATCAAACAAACCTACAACATAATAAGTTACAATCACAAGGGTCAATACATTTGAATTGTATTGACAAGTGATACTATGGTATAATAGTGGTATCTATCATCTATATGCATTTGGCTAAGTGGAGCTTAGGCTTGCTTTGCTTAAAATAGATTCTCCTAATCATTTGAAAACACTAAGTTTTTGTTTGTCAAAATCACCCAAGGCATCTACTAATCAAAGATTGAAGATCCTTTAACCCTTTTTTCAACCACAAGCTTTTAACTTAGAAACTGGGATGAGGAGATCCTTTATAGCTTCCATGTCTTGATGCTCAAATTGTCCATTACCAGGGACACGACTAAGTACTTAGATTTTACTCTCTCGATAGGTGGTGCACTTTCCCCATAAGACTCGACATGCATTGAGACAAGATCTTTCAGAAGCCTTCCCTTAGACCAAAATGGACGCGCTCCAAACCTATCATCCCCTACCACCAACTATCCATTTGGCTAAGTTATTGCAACCTATATGGTCCAGGCAGAGCCCATAATGCCAAGTGGTTGCACTTGAAGCTTCTCAGCATTTGACATCTCAAATCTCTTTGTTCCTGGGTGGCATTCCACAAGTGTGACACACAAGGTTCACCAGTCCCCTGGCCTTGTGTAACCACTCAACATAAAACCATTCCCACCATTCCACCCAGGTGATGCATTCACATAGTTGTTTTATTAAACAAAACACAAGTCATAGAATTAGAAATATAACATAGCATGCATATAATCCACCCTTGTTTTCTACTAGCTAAGCTAAGCATGATAGTAGTAGGGATCTTTAACTTAGGGAAAAATTCTACTAAGGCATCAACTACTAGGATTTCCCAAGGCATAGCATACTTAGTAAAAAATTCCATGCAAGTCCTACTTAGAAATATCACTAATGCATAGTGAAAATAATGGGACAAAAGTATGAAACACCACTTGCCTTTTTGGTAGAGAATATAAGTTCACTCCTTGATCTTGCAATAGTCACACTCTTCAAAGTTCACTACAATTCAATCAAGGCACAAATTCAATCTAGCATTCAAACAATTCATCACATAGAATAATAAAAACAAAGCAATGCATGCAAGCATGCAAAATATTGTTTTATTTGGAAAAGTGGTTTATAATAGGTTATAAACATTTTAAAACACCTATTGGTCATTTATAAAAGTGGATAAGCCATTTGAAAACAAGTTAGTGAAAATGGCCATTTAAATCATTTTTGTTTTGTTAGAAAATGATTTAAATCAAAGTAATAATTTCTAGTGTTTGCCAAAATGTTGTTAAACACCGATATTAATGTTTAGGGTCATAATGTTTTAAAACAATTCCATTTGCAAAGGGTTTCATCCAAAATCCATTTTTAAATCAAAGCAACATTTTATTTTGTTGGAAATGCCTTTAAACAAAGTAATAATTTTCTAGGGTTCACAAAATATATTTTTAAATCCTAAAACTTGGTGTTTAGGGTCAGAGAGTTTAATTCAAACCATTTTCAAAAGGTTTTAATCAAAAAGTATTTTTAAAACATAAACAATATTTTTACTTAACTAGAAATGCTTTTATTCAAAGATTTATTCTTTAGCTTCACAAAATACACTTTTAAATCTACAAGTTGGTTTATATGGTCAGTAGGTTCAAGACAATCCATTTACAAAAGATTTTACCCTAAAAACAATTTTAGAATAAATTTTATACACAAGATAAGCCTAAACAAGTTTCTGCAAAAATAACCAATTTTACAGAAGCAATTCATTAAAAAAAGGGCATGGTTGGATAGAATTCTTTTTCCTGATTCCATTGATATAAAATTTGTAAAATTTGGACGTGTAGATTTAAAGTTATGAATTTTACAAAATCAAATCACTAATAGATCTAATTCTGTTTTTAAATCCTGAGTCTGGCTACGTGTAAGCATTCCATTAGCACATACCGTTTCGTGAGGATCGAGCTCTGTGGACCGCTGGATCTAAAGTGATCTGTGTGGTTCAGATCTAATCATATCGGTTCGCGTAAGTTATCTATCTAGCCAATGAATCAAGATCCAACATTGTAGAATGAATTGACCACAGATGGGCGGCGCGACGATGGTGGCTGGCGGTGGCGCGCTCAGACGGTCACGGTGCCAGCAATACAGGAAGCAAGGAAAGAAGTGGAGTATCTCACCGAGTTCTCCGAAGCTTGATGATGCTCAACGTGTCCTTGGTTGGCGAAGGGGCGCACGGTGGTGTCAGGGATTGCTTGCCGGAGTTCGAGTCTGCGTCGGGTTCGCTCTGGTGTTGTCGTTGGCGAGGATACATAACTCGGGAAGGCAAGACAAGTAGTTCGTTAGATGCGCAAGATGATGCTGGTTACGCGAGTGTCAACGAGGGGGAGAGGGGCGGTCGGGATGTACCACGGGAGGTCGTCGGAGTTGATGCCGAAGACGGTGGCGCTCTGTCATGTTTGTTGCCGGCGCTCTGGGGCATGCGCGAGCAAGAGGAAGGTGCTAGGAGATGCGCAGGAGGCTGGAGATCAGTCTCGTTTGCTCTGGGGCAGTGGGGTGGTTCGTGCTCGCCCGAATTTCGAGCTAGAGCTTGCCGGAGCAGTAGCGGTGTCAAGTCAAATCGAGGCACCCCTGTGGCGTTTTGGCGTGGGCGAATGAGGGGAAATGGAGAGGGAGACTGGGCGATTAAGAGAGAGTAACCTCGGGGAGGAATTAACGCGATGTTATGGCGAATTACACCCGCGGAATCACAGCCGGAAACGGCGAGGAGGGGGAAAGAATCAGTCACGCGGGTGGGAACGATGACTGGCAAGTGGGGTCGTTCCGTCAGCGAGTGAGGGGGTTTCCAGTGGGGTCAGTAAGTCAGCGTGTGCGCGGGTGCTTTGCTGAGTGCGAATTGTTTTCTGCGGGGGAGAAGAGGGTGGGCTTGCTGGGCCTGGTGGGCTGGTTGGGCTGGGATGATTTGTCTTATTTTTTTCCTTTCCTGTTTCTTTTTTCCTTTTTCTTTTCTATTTTTCTGTTTTGAATTTGTTCAAACAATTCAAACAACCATTTGAATTCAAATCAGTACATTTCTATTCTGTTTAGACATGTATTTTAAGGACCATTTTAGGAATAATTATTTTATTCATTTATGGTTTATTGTTTATTATAATAAGCACTTGTCTTTATTCAAATAAGATTTAAATATATTTTCAAACTCTTATTTAAGTTCTATTTTTCACCAAACCTTTTTCAGTAGGTTTTATTTATTTATTAGGGTGTCAAATAATTTCACTTTGAATTATTTGAAATATTTTTAATATTATTTATTAATCATTTAAATTGAGTATATGTCTCTATTCAAAACAAAATCAAATATGATCTTAATCCCATTTAAATTTTATTCAAATAATTCTTTGATCCCATTTAAGTTAATTAAATAACGTTTATTCCACTTGCGCAAAATTCCAATTTATTATTTTCTCATGATTTAATTAATCATTTTCATTAGGGATTTTGTCTTTATTAAATATAATAGAATAGGGTTTAATCCCATATACTTTTATTTGAATATTCTTTATACTTTTATTTTATTTGGATTTGGATTATCTTTATTCCATTTGCTCATGGATTTAATTCAAGTTTTAAATTGTCTTCTAAATAATTCCTTGTGATTTATTATTTGGTTTAGGCATATTATCCTTATTTAAATAAAATTGGATATTGTTCAATCCTTATGATTTTATTTAAATAATATTTTATTCCTTTTTATCATTCCATAAACTTTCATTTGTTAATAATTTGGCCAAGATTTAATTTGGCTTTATTCCTTATTTATTTATTTATTTATTTATTTATTTATTTATTTGTCTTATAAAATCCATACCTTTTTATTTATAGATCCAAAATTGGTGATTCCAATTTGTATATTTTTATTTAATATTTGTTTATCTTTTTAAATCCTTTAGGATTATTTTGCTCACTATTTGGTATGGATTTTAGATGGGAGCTTTATTAGCTTTGGAATTTAATTTCTTTATCTTATTAACTTCATAAGATTTTATCTATGGCTCCAAATTGAATGATACCAATTTCTATGATTTTATAATATTTTTATTTATCATTTTTTACCATTTATAAATGTTTGTTACTATATTTTTGTATGGATCAAATCCATAGTCTTTAAGAGATCTTGGAAATGATTTATTCCATTAGGGTTTTAGGGTTTTGGTTTAGCTTTTCCAAATGTTTAAATTTCTAGATACATTCATTGATGAATGCATTTCATTTGTTTGAAATTTTGTTTGATTCTATTTTATTCAAAGTTTGTTCAAGATGGGTTTTGAAATTTCTATTTGGAATCAAAAAGTTTCTTTTCACCCTAAATTTCAACAATTATTTATTTTGTTTATTTACTTTTCACATTTCAAAATTTGGAAAATTTTGGGATGTGACAATGGCACTCGATCCCTAGTGACAAGCATTAAGCACAACAAGTTGCAACAAAGTCAAATAGCACAAGAGATACTAGGCACTATGCCCTAACAATCTTATTTGATTACATGATAGAACTCATCCAATCCCTACCATCCCCAAGCCTACAACGGGGGATTACTCACTCATGGATGAGGGAAACATCGGTGGTTGATGGAGATGCGTTGGTGATGAAGATGGTGATGATCCTCTCCAAATTCCTCGTCCCGGCAGGATGCCAGAACGGAGTTTCTGGATCTGAATCTTGGTTTCTCGTGGCGGCAGCGGAGCGGAACTCTTTCTGGAAAACTATCGAACCCCCTCTATTTTTAGGTCAAGAGGCAACTTATAGGCACGGAGGGAGGCCGAGGAGCTGCCTAGGGTGGCCAAACCTCCCCCTTGCGTGGGGTCAAGTGGGCCCGCGCCTGGGGTGGGTCTGGGTCCCCCAGGCCTCCTCTCTGTCTCCCCTTATGGCTCCGTGGATCTTCTGGTGAGAAATAGTTTTTGGCATATTTTCCGGGATTTTTCCTGATAGTTCTGCACAAAAACAAGACACCAAGGTAATTCTGCTGAAAACAACGTCAGTCCGTGTTAGTTGTATCCAAATCACACAAGTTTAGAGGAAAAAGAATAGCAAAGTGTTCGAGAAAGGAGATACGTTTTGGACGTATCAACTCCCCCAAGCTTAGCTTATTGCTTGTCCTCAAGCAATTCAGTTGAAAACTGAGTGCGATAAAAGAACTTTCACGAACACTTTGCTTCATATGATGTAAATATTCTCAGCACAGGAGTAGATGCTTAGACAATTCATAATAAGGAGTATGCAACTAAGTCTACTCAATAGTCATTGCAAGCTATGAAGAGGAACCAACTCAATAATAATAAGTAGCATGAAACATAAACATAAGCAACATTTCAATGCTCATAATAAGGTATGATAGAGTGGTATATCGCTTTCCTTTGTTTGAAGAGCACAATATAAATGCCAAGGCACCTATGAAGTTCACATGAAGACTAGAAATAAAGATATCAGAGATACAAGCATCAAAGTCATGACATAGTTAACCAAGTTTTGGAACAAACACAAGAATGACAATTGTGCTCTCAAGAAGGTTCTCATAGAATAAGTGGTGACTCAAGTGAAAACGGTTTTGTGAAGGTTTGAAAGGCTTCCCAATGCTGAAAGGAAGGTACTCATTAGCTTTGAGCTGTCATTGCCCCTATCATAGGCACATTTATGTGGTTAAGGTGAAAGTGAGGTCCACTCTGAATCATATGCTTGACAGACCATAGACTAGAAATCCCAAGTCCCTTGAGTACGAGGGTCGCTCCGCATGCTACTCAACTTTGGTCACCTGAAAGTTCTTGTCATTGTAAATACATGCATATCATCGAGAACCGCCAACGGGGTACCCCTTGCACATGGTACAAGAGCTTTCCCATAACCAAAATTACAAGGTAAGCAGACAATGAGCATCTCAGCAATATTTTTATTTACCATATGCATAGCTTTTTATTGAGGAAGCTTCATAGATGCTCATTATAGTGATGCTGCAAGTTTCCACCATGATTAAGCATGGCTTAGGCTAGCGGCCCAGGCGTTTCTCTAACACAATGTATAAACTCCATGAACTAACAACTTCCCCTTTTATTTCACATCGTCGACATCCATAAACAAAAGAGCAAGGAATCAACTGGATGAGATATGCAAAAAGTGTTGAAAGCGTTCCCCGTGAAAGCACGGTTCTGATGACTCCCAATATATAATTAGCAAGCATATAGCTTTCATGGACTAGTCACAATAGTTCAGAATTATTAAGTGCAAGGAATAAAGTGTGCCATCAAGTTCGTGAGAGCTTTACTAACTAACTTTCTCAAAACAGACAAACATTTTATTTTGGAATAAAACACGGCATATGGGATATGCACTGAAATAGCAAATAATGCTAATAGGTAGGTATAGTGGACATAGCTGACAATATTGGTTTTGGTGAGTTGGAAGCACATGTAGAACACATACTCAGTGCAAGTTAAGGCTAGCAATAGAGAGGGGGTGACAAATGAGAGAGCAATAGCTGTCATAATCATGCTTGCAACAAAACAGGACTAACTATGACATGAAAGTGATACAAGAACTCTGAGGCAAAATAAATTATCGAGGCTTACCGACTATTGATTAGTCATATGCATGCGTGATCACGTGCCAAGTCGATTCACATGAACAGTCAGAGGAGAATACCACAATATCATACCAAAGTATGAATAAAACAATGCAAGCAAACATTCATATGACATGATACAAACTATTAGCAAGCTGGAGCTAATCATAGACAAACAAGAACTACTAAGCATCCATAATGACATACACCGTACACAAACAGGCTAAGCATGCTCACAATGATGAGTATATGTAGAAAAATGAAACAAATAGAGTTTGTTACCAGCCTCTTACCACACCTCGAGTTGTCTTAATCTTCATTATTGCCCTTCACTTGTGTGACTTGAATAATTAACATGAAAACCGATATCCATTGAGGACGTCTGAACCCTGCGAAGAACTCACAAAACCAAAGAACAACATATATTTTTGGTGTTTTCGATTTTTTTAGAAACAAGCAAACAAAGAAAACCAAAAAAAGCAAACCAAACAAATCAAAATCTTTTTTGGATTTTTCTTTTAAGGCAAACCAAAGAGAAGAACAAAGAAAAAACCAAGAGAAACAACAAAAATATTTTTGGTATTTTTGGGTTTTTAGAAAGAAGCAACAAGAACCAAAAAGAGAGCGAAACAATGGATATACAAAGAACCGACCGAACATGATATATAGATGAGTGCGATGTCGGTATACCTCCCCCCAAGCTTAGGCTTTTGGCCTAAGTGGGGCTCAATCCCATGGTGTACAAGCAGATGCACCTCTGTAGTTTGTCGAGGAAACTCCCTCGTCCTGGTACGAGCTCGAGGCCTCCCCTGTATAATGTAACGCGGGGTCATATGCGGGCGCTTCCTCCTAATAGTGCCTGTGGAAGTTGAGAGAGCGCAGCTTGTCATCCATCTCCCCCTTCGTGCGTGACCAAGGTCCCTGAGAAATACTGAGCAAAGTGGTTTGGGGTAGAGGGATCTCTCTCTCTCTCTTCCCCGTCAGTAAACAACATTCTATAAACCAAGTTTTCAAGAGTAGAGCTAGAGGTGACAAAGTGGTGCGCCTTCATGGCAGCAAGATCAAGCCTCAGAGGATCCAAAACTGTATCATGTGGATCAATAGCAATGCCCAAGGCAGCAGCGATACGAGTAGCAATAATTCCCCCATAAATGGGTCCCCTAGCATCTAAACGACGAGCAATGAGGGAACCAAGATTATACTTATCCTCACCGTAGAGCGCAACAGCTAAGAAGGCCAATTGATAGTTGGATATATTACTAGTGTTCTCCCTACCAAGAACACTGGTGGTAAGATAGTAGGTGAAGTACCTGATGGCTGGAAGTTGAATGTTCTTTATCTTCCCTCGTTGAGCTCTGCGGTCATCATCATTGGTTATTCCTCGATATAGTTCCAACAAATCAGCGGGAAGAGCTGTAATCTTCTTTTATGACCCATTTGTACCAAGTCCTAGGGCCTTGCAAAATTTCTTCAAAGACATAGAATGAGCTCTGCCATAAAGTCTGAAAGACACAGAAGGATTGAACAAACTATTGGTGAAGGAGAAACTCTCCACAAAAGTTTTAGTAAGTGAAGCATATTGTGCACTCTCATCCTGCATGAAACTTGTTAGACCAGCCCTCTCAATCAAATCAATGAAATCATTAAGAATCCCAGCGGCTCGCAAGAAAGTTTGACAAGGAAAGGTGGAGGGGTGAGCATCCCCTTCATCTCCCTCATCACCAAACCGCGAAGTGATGAGATCCTCATTGTATGAGGGTCTGGAGCTGGTAGATGACCTTGGGAGCCTTGCCCTTCTAGGTGTATCACTCTCAAATATGTCACCAAAGGTGTGGTGGTCCATTACTTCCCTTTGCTGAAATTTTAAACAACCATCAAACCAAGTGATTTCTAAGTTGATAAATGATGAGAAACTACTATAGGAACTTGCTAGAGGACTACACATGCATCAAAACAAAGTTTATAAACATAGAACAAGCATGCAAGCTCAAACAACATGTCACCTACAGTAGCAAAATACTCAAGATACAATCTACCAACCACAAATCTAATTAGACAAGTGGAGGAGACACATACCAATGAACAATCCCTCCAAAAATCAGCACTTGAGATGGGATGAACAAGGAGATCAAAAATCGTGAGCAAGAACAGCAAGAACTCGAGCTTGATCAAGTTTTCCGGTGTTTTTCGGGAGAGAGAAAGAAGGAGGATTTGTGGAGGCAGCCTGGAGGGGCCTAGGTGGGTCAGGCCCCCCCTAGGCGCCACCACTAGGTAGGCCACGCCTACCATGGGTGTGGGGCCTAGGGGTGCCCCCTTGGGTCATCTCAGGTGCCACTCTGCCCCTTTTTTCGAGGAAAAATTTATTTTAAATTTTTTGGGATTTTTCGGAAAACTTTATTTTTGGCCAATTTTCAGGGTATGAAAATTGATTTTCTCGCAGAAACAGTTTTTTCAGAAGAAGCAAAAGCAAACCAAAAGACAAAGTACATGATCTCTAATAAACTCAAACAAGCAAACAACTAGCAAAACTAAAGCTAAAGCAAAGACTAGGAAGGAGAAAGGAAAAAAGAAAGCAAGTATAATCATAGTGGAAACATTATTATGTTCATTAAAATCATTTTGTTAACAAGGTTGATCAAGTCTTGTTACCAAAACAATATTATATGAAACAAAACTTTTTTCCTCGAAATGAGTACATACATACATACTTTTTTTTGCTAAAGAGTAAAGACATACACACATACATACATAGCTGAAACTGGGAGCCGAGGTTAGTTGTTAGAGCATCTCCACTCGTTGGGCGTACCCAGGCCGAAATCCGGACCAAACTTTGGCCGGACGAAACAAGTTTTTGGCCTGGGTACGCCCAGTTTCCACTCGCGTACCCAGGCCGAGTTCCTAGGACGCCCGCATCCGCTAAAATTCGTCTCAAATTCGTCCAGATTTCGGCATAGTTCGTCATACAATGAATATAGAACATTTTAAGACCAAAGTTCGGCAAAATTTTAAACACAGTTCAGCGTAAATGTAAACATAGTTCGGCCAGAAATGAAAAAACAACATATTTCGGCCAAGTTCGACCTAGTTCATGCTGGGCATCTACGATGTGTTGCCCTTGCGTATCCATAGGTGCTCAACAAGATCATCCTGCAGTTGTTGATGCATCGCCGGATCTCGGATCTCCTGACGCATGGCGATGAATGCAGCCCAGGTTGGAGGAACCTGATGATCAGGCTCGGCAAGAGGACCCTGTTTGTAGTATGGCCCGTCCTCCTCAAGCAAACTCACTGGATCCTTCCTCTCATCCTCAAGGATCATGTTATGCAAGGCCACACAATAGTTCATCACTTCCCACATCTGATCTTTCGACCAGGTCATAGCAGGGAACCGGACAACTGAAAACCTCAGCTGAAGCACAGCAAATGCCCGCTCCACGTCCTTCCTGCAAGATTCCTATTCCTTGGCAAAGTGAGAATGCTTGGGGAGCATTGGGCTTGAGATAGTCTTCACAAATGTTGGCCATCTTGGATAGATGCCATCTGCTAGATAGTATCCCTTGTTGTAGTGGTGCCCACTAATCTCAAATTCCAGGGGGGAGCATTGTCCCTCAACAAGCTTGGAAAAGACAGTTGAGGAGTTGAGGACGTTGATGTCGTTGTTCGATCCTGCCATGCCAAAGAAGGAGTGCGAGATCCAAAGATCATGTGTAGCAACTGCCTCAAGTATGACAGTGCAACATCCTTTGTGGCCTTTGTACATTCCTTGACATTCAAATGGACAGTTCTTTCACTCCCAATGCATGCAATCTATGCTTCCAAGCATACCAGGAAATCCTCTACTTTTATTGACTGCGAGGATCCGAGCAGTGTCTTCAACAGTGGGTGATCTCAAGTACTGTTCCCCGAACATAGTAATCACTGCCATGCAGAACCTGTACAAGCAATCAATGGCGATGGACTCGGTGATGCGAAGATAGTCATTGGCAGCATCAGCCGGCGCTCCATATGCAAGCAACCTCATTGCCACGGTGCACTTCTGAAGCGAGGAAACCCCAACCAAGCCGGTGCAGTCCTTCTTGCAAAGGAAATAGGGATCGAACTCCCGGATGGCATGCACAATCTTGAGGAAGAGCTTCCGGCTCATCCTGAAACGGCGGCGAAACACGTCCTCCCCATGGAGTGGCTGGTCGGTTAAGTAGTCGGCGTATAACATGCAGTAGCCCTCTATCCTTTGTATCGCCTTGCATTTCCGGCGACCTGGCGCCGAACCACCGCGCTTCGGCTTCGCCATGATCTGCAAGTGCTCTTCACCTTCGGCGACCTCGGCGCTCTCCTCCTCCAGGAGTACGGCGAGCATCTCCTCGTCGTCGAAGTCCATGGCGAGTATCTCGTCCTCATCGGAGTCAATGGCCAAATCCGGCCAAATCCCGAACACTTGGCGGGCGTGGTGGTGGGAGCACGTAGCGAAGCAGAGCTACGGTGAAGCTAGGTCGGCGAGAGCGGCGACGGAGAAGGCGTCGAGGAGGGCGGCAACTACGGTGAGCGTATCTAGAGGCGTGGGCATGTCTCGGCGCGGAGGAGCTCCACCGGCGAAGTGAAGGCAACAGGGGGCGCTGGGAGCTTTTCGCGGCAGTCTGGGCGAGTGGAGTGGGTGAGAATGAGACTATCTCGCCGACAGAGCTGGCCCACGCCTTTTTTGCGGCGTCCGGCGTACCCGGAAACCTGGGTTCGGCCTGGGTAGGCCGGACCAAAACACGTCGAAATCCGGACGAAAACAGGTCCCTGGATACGCGACTGTGCCGTTTTCAGCGTCTGGACCTAATTTCGACGTCCGGATCTGTGTTATGGGTAGGCGAGTGGAGATGCTCTTAGCTTGCCCATCTCTGGATTTTCTGAAACCGTGTGCAGAAGTACCCATGGCTCCACGTACGCATGATGCTCGCACTGCATTCGCGCGAAAGTGAGAATGCCTAGATGATGCCCTGGGCGCAGAACACGCCATGCAGGTGCGGCCACAATATTCCCCGCGGGCCCGCGGCTGTGCCTAGAGAGAAAGGAGGCAAGGGAGAAGAAACGCGAGAGTTGGGTTCGGTCGACGGCACGCCGGCCGGTGACAGTCCATGCAGGCGATAAACTGACGGCGTTAGGAAAGAAGATAGCTGTTCTAATCAATGGTCACTGCTTAAAGTAGCATTGCTACCGTCCTTACGGAAGCTGACCGAATTTCCCAAGAAACGCAGGCAGGACCAAAGAGGGATGGGCTCTTTTCGTGGCAAGTTTGCACTGGATGTGCATGTGCAGGACTGATTTTCTTTCCTTGATGGGATGGACAGCTGGTTTTTCAAAGCAGAGTGCGTTAATGCGTGTAAAAATTAGTTCGGCAGGGTAAGAACTACTAACAGGAAGACCTAGTGACGATGTTCATCAACAAGAGAAAAGCTAGACCTAGTAGCGACGGGTGATGAACACGGTGTGGCCTAGTGACCGTGCCCACACGAGACGGCGTTTGTAAAAGAAGAATCAGAGCAGCAGCCTAGTAACATGCACTAATGTTTTACCTGGAATTGGTCCACATGCTCGGGCGATACAGTAGTATATGAAGTTTATTATCGCCGTTGACTGGACTGAACCCTGGTCATGATCATGTGGATATCTCACATGCATGTCCCGGTGTGGCAGTTCTTGGCAGCGGCACATGGATCCATGTATGCATGCGTATAGCTAGCGCATTTGGACTTTGAGGCTAGGTTGACCCGTTAATCGCGATGGAGAGGATAGATGACGAATGCTGTGACAGTTGCATGATGACATTACTACGTAGGATAATACTAGGCCTTAATTAGGAGTAGTACGTACAATGATGACGAGTGCTGTGACAGTTTAGAACTTGAGACGATGCAGATCCTTCATTACGATGATGACGAACGCTGTGACAGTTTAGAACTTGAGATGCAATAATACGATCCACATGCATGCGCGCGCGAGAGAACTGCGGATTCCAGAGTGGAGCAGTACATTGTACTCCGTATCTGATTTGAATCAGTCAGCACGAGTACGCAGGGGCGAGACCCGTATGATGAGCTTAATAAAATCTGAACAGAATCTTCTTCGAAACAACGGCACAATCAGCAGGTTAACAGAATGAAGTAACGTGGAGCTGCACACGAGATTTCGTCGTCTCTACAGAATGTGAGAGCAATGTGTTAGTATTGGGCTATTGGTGGTGTGTACAGAATCGGCACATCTAGATTTCGTCATGTCTACAATATCAAAAATATGATCTCACATCTATCAGAGCCGTTTCATGCAACTTGCAGGTTTTTGAATCTACCGACCCTGCCATCGCATTCATGCGCAAACATCAGAAGCAAGTGCCTCTTAACTCCCATGCCCCGCACACTGTCTCTTTCATCACCCATACGTGATCGAAACCAATTATGTCACCGTACGTACGTACCCTGCGCAATTTGCAACGGCTGGAAATTTCGAATGCAGGCCAGCTCAATTTACTAGTACTAGCACTGCCCGTTTGGGTTAAGTATATGGATCGATCAGTGTCAGAATCACGTCCGTGATGGAGCGATGATACCTCTGGGCCTGGGCGTGCTGCCAAATGGCCACCAATCTATAGCCAGACACACAGGCTTTCACGCGACGCCATCCGTAACTGGAAAGAGAAGGCGACATAAAGGAATTTGATTACTGCAACTTTTTGGTTAGCAAGATAAGATAACCCACCCCGCACCCGTGGGAGAAACTGCCAAAAACAAACACGATTAGCGAGGCTCAGCGTCGTTTATTTTACACACTCAAAAAGCTCGGAGATCACCGTCGCACACGTCACGGAGAGAAGCGAGCGACCATCAATCAATGATCTCTACTAGTAGTAGGTGTGAACGCCTTTTTGGTCCTGGTCGTACGTGCCGGCCCGGCTACGCTTTACAGGGTGTGTGACGGCCTGACGGGCGACCCCATCTCACGCTGGCTGGGGCATCGATGCGTGCAGATTAGGTAACGGCGCAGATGCACTGACAACACTGGAGACTCTCGCCGGAGACCTCGTAGCAAAACCGTAGAAATTAGTTGTAGCAAAAATATTACAGGAAAATAGCAAAAAAAAAATATGAATACATAGCAAAAAATATGTGATAAGATAGCAAAACGTTCTTAGCAAAGACTGACATGGTCAAACCCCTAAGGACTTGAGGAGCGGACACAGGAACGACATGACGCAGCTGCTGCTCGTAGCGGCGGCGGCGGAGGTGGTCTCGGTCTCGCCCGCTTCCGCCCTCGGAGGCTGCGCTCGGATGGACGAGCGGCAGTGGAGAAGTCGAGGTCGAGCTGCTTGAGCAGGAGGAGAGCGCCCGGGAGGTGGTGGGGGTCGAGATGCAGGACGGAGTTGGGGATGGTGGGTGGGGCGCGCGAGGGGCACCATGACGAGGGAAGCTAATTCGTTGGCCTGAGATGCCGCCGCGGGGGCGTGCTGCGGGGAGTTGTCCGGGGGATGCTATCCCCCGGGGGAGGCATATCATTTCCCTATCAAGAAGGCGTCTCAGGCCCATTTTTTCTTCTGGACACTAAAAATTCGTCCGTCCGCGCTCTCGGTACGTTGAATAACGATAAATTTGACCCAACTTTTGTCCGGCGTTTTCAGGCCGAACCCAGCGCGCTGGGAACGACCTAGGAACGGCGGGCGCAGCGAAATCGGTGGAAAAAAAACTATTGGGGTTCGGTGCATAAAATAAAAAAATTTACTACGCGAAAACCCCGGAAGCCCAAGATCTATCTACTAGTAATACAGTAACGGGAAGGAGATACAGTATTCATAACTTTGAAGACCGAGCGCGGTTAACGTACCACGAGGAATGTGGATGAAGAAGACGCCCAGACGTTGACCTCGAGGTCACGATGTTCTTGCGTCTCCACGACAACTCCTAGCACCGAAAGCACGGTGTCACCCGAGGGAGTCACACACGTATGGTGCTTGACACTGACCCCCGTTTCTCCCCGATCCAACCGAGATTGCGGAAGTAAATCTTCCGGCTCCGAATCCCGCATAGCGGCGGCGCTCCGCGGTGAAGAACTCCTCGCTCGCACAACCCAGATAAGAGGGCCACAGTCGCAAGAGAGAGAGGAGAGAGAGAGAGTAGAGAGCCAACACAGGCCTTTTATTGATTTCCACATGGAAATTGATGTGTTTTAATCCTCTCATGGGCACCTCTTTATATAGGCGGAAGGAGGGGTCCCTCCATCTTTAGGTCCTAATGTGGGACTAAAAACAATAGAAAAAGGGGGCCAAAACACTGCGAGCCGGGTGGGCCAGCTGCCCACCCTCGCCCGACCCAGCTGGCCAAGGCAGCGGCGACAGCCAGCGGCCCAGCTGGCCAAGGTGGCAACCAGGAGCGGCGGGGCAGGGCGTTGGCCGGGTGGGACGACCTCACGGCCCACCGTGACCGCACGCGCGTGCGACAGCCACCAGCAGCGCCCCGGTGGGCCAGGGCTAGGCGGCCCATGACAGTGGCGGGCAGCAGCGCCCGGGTGGGCCAGGGCTAGGCGGCCCACGACAGTGGCGGGCAGCAGCCGCCGCCCCGAGTGTCAACTACTATCCGACGCCCATTTCGGGTTGGTTCAAAACCAGCCCTTTGACGTTTCCCTTTTGCCTTTTTCGTTCGTCGGGATTTTGCCTAAATATTAAGACGACTTTTACAAATCTTTATTTAAATATTCTTTTATAATATATTAATTCATAATTAATATGTAATAATTATATTTAAATAACCATTTATCAGAAAAAACATTTTCCGGTCCTTTTCTTTATTCTTTCTCCGAACGACTTCAGATCTCCCGAGAACTTTTCTGGTTTCTCTCCTCCCACTTCTTGAGTGATTCAAACTAGCCATTAATAATCTCCAAGCTTCGTCAAGCCCTTAAGCATGCTACCCAACAGTTCATACTACAGACATGGCCAAGACTCCTCTATGACCAATGATCATCATCGGGATATGGATATCCATAATGACCACCTGTGTACTCAACGATATTTGGCATTGAACTGTAAACATTATGTCTTATTACTTTCGTCTCTGTGATACTATATTGTCCGAGGTTTTGATCAAGTGGCATCCTTATGTCGCCTCGTTACCGACAATACCTTCTTTACTCGTTCCGATAAGTAATATCCCCGTGACCTAGTCACACGTTGCGCATCTTATGGATATAACTTATTCGAGTGGGCCCAGAGTATCTTCCGCCACGCGGATGGAAAAATTCTTATCTTGACTTAGTCTCCTCAATATGTCCCTCCGGATACCCAATGTCACCTTTATGATCACCATTTCGCTGAGTGACGGTGTGTGCCATTTAAAGCATCCTCGGGTGACAGTGATTTGATATGGTCTCGCAGTCTAAGGAAAGATTCACTATGTTTCCTAAACATCATAACCTAAACTTTGTGACATGATCGTGATACGATGCTATAGATAGGGTATGTTCACCATCTCATTCCCCAATGAAATGATCTCATTGTCAATTAGGGGCTGAGGCACCTTCATGATCAGGAAACGATCATCAGTTGAACAATAAACCGACGACTAGAGTTTCACCAGAAACTACTGTTTGTTTGTATATCATATGTGTATTGATGTTTCCTATCAATACAGTTATAGCATGATACAAAACTTAATCATAAACTTCATGAAATATGCCATCTAATATTTGACTCTAGGGCATATTCTCTTCGGTCTCCCACTTGCACTAGAGTAAAAATAAACTAGCTGCATTTGTTATCCAATCATTAGTACTCCTTGGTGCTTATGATTATGGTTGCTCATGGAAGAGTTCAAACTCTGAGAAATGGGCACTTTCATTCCTCGTGTATCCTTTGCAACTTATTAATGTCATCCTATATGCCACTAATACCTTTATCATCCCTATAATAAAATCTTGTGCATGTTACATGTTTTAGCAATAGAATGGGGTTATTCAAGTTCCAGATATCGGTAGTGACTTTAGATAGGTCTCGGGGACTTTCTCATGAGCACTAAGTATTTGGAACACATTTTGCGAGAAGTTTCTTCTCAAAGCTTCAACACATGACAGTATTCTGATAATATTTTATTAAATGTAGATTTCCTATTCATGAATGTACCTTGTGAATTTTGAATATTTATCCATCACGCTTCAACTATGCCTGAGGTAACCTTTAATGCAGAGATTTCTGATCTACATAAGTTCAACATATATCCTTTATAATATAACACTTTATACTTTAAGTATGTTATCTTTACAGATCCAGAAACATGTCTACAGATCTCTCAAGATGCCGTCAACAATACTAACTCACCATTCAATGATTCACTAATCATTTCTGAACCTGTTCTTTCAAAAAGGACACAGATCAAATTATGTTGAGTGTTTATCATGATTTTAATTCAAAATCCTATGTCACAACATAGCGGATGTCCGAACATCCTATTATTTGAATCATGAACTTTAACACTTAATGATCTTTCCTCAAACCCTTGTTGAATTATTTAAGGACTCTTCCTAAATCAATTCACATTCTAAACTATTCAGAATCTGTTAGGAATTCATTCCAACATAATTACATAGGACATATCCCAATCTCCTAGATTTCAATGTCATATGTTCTGTAGACCATCATTTATTAATTTATTGGTCTTTTGGTCTTTTGTTCACAATGTGACATTCACACATATGAATCCCATTAAGCTCCCACTCAGAATATGTCAACCACATATGCGATCTTTGAACTTAACAATACTTCCTCACAAATATGTCATTCACATATTAATCCAGGAAAACTCCCTAGCTCCCACTTAGCTTTATGCATATTGCATATACATTTTCGAACAATTCGAAATCCCTTGATCAATTATCAATTCAAGACTTTCGCTTTTTACAAGACTCTAAAATTCATTCAGCACTCTGAATCAAATTCATTCAAATTCACTCAAGACCATTCTTGATGAATCGTGTTGTCTTTTAAGACTCCCACTTATTTCTTATAACCTTGTGGTCCTTTAAAAATATCAAGTAACTTCTTACTTGTCGAGATTCAGTGATATTTTTACTTTCTAATCTCAAGTGAAGTTTTAATTTTAGGATTTCTTGTAACCTTAGTTTAGCATCACCTTCCTTGTAGTCCGTAGGTATGTATTGTTCCAGTAACGCGACAATCAATTCATATTTATGTCTACATATTATGTAGGGCAAATTTGTGAATTGTACTTCTTTATGTAAAAGCATAACTAAAAAACTACAATGATCAAATCATTGATTCCTTTTCTTTAAAACATGGACAGTCGAGTTCTAGAACAATTTCCACTTGTGCTTCTCAATCATTCCGATGCATGGTCACATACCTTCATCATGCTCCTACTTTAATTTCATAAACACCATTGTCGAGAACCGCACTTTCTCGAAAATGCACCAACTCTTTAGCAATAAGTTTTGCCTTCTTTGCTTCTTGTCATGAAATTTGTCTTACAATATTTTCAAGGACTTATTCATTATTGCTTTGGTTTTATCACATAAAGCCAAAAGCTTCCACACATTTTAGATGGTTCACTTTATTCCAGGTGAGTGTTTGCTATTTACAATTGATGGTTTGTTATTAACGCCACTATGAACTATTTGGTTTATTGCGAGATGTCTTTCCCACATTATGACGACTAGGGCACTTTATAAATATTAATCTCTTATCATTCGGTTTCCTTATTTAGAACAATTCAAACATAATCGATAATAACATATGAACATGAATAGAAATCACTCATAAAAGCAGAATAATTGACGTGTTACAAACTTGTATGAATAACCGTCTCACAAAATGTAAGACACACTATAAAAAGGTTCATTTTCCACATTACAATAATTATTCAAAAATTGTTAACTATACGATAAGTCTTGAGGGAGAGTATCGTTGGCCATCATCATAATGCTTGCCATCAACACGCAACTTCACCTCCTCTCTTGCAGAAGGACTTGTTTTCACAAAACAAAATAAGTATCAGATACTTTTTTACTGCAAAAAAAATGTTTGTAATATTATAACATTTATAAACTTTTGTATATCATATATACCTTCGTTGTCGATGACTTCTCCAGCAATGGGCTCAAATTTCACACTTCTCAAGCATGATATGAAGTCGTGAAAATTGTAAGTTTCTATTTCACCTCTCTTGATGCATCCCTTGGCATACTCCTGGTAGCTGAAGGGTAGCGATCTTAGAAGTACCCCATTGGTAAAGGCATCATCCATCCAATGATCCACAAGTAAAACCATTCTCATATAGGCACCATGCATGCGTATCAGGTGGCTCTCCAGGCAGGTATTCTCCCTCATCTGTATGGCAAAAAAATCTCCAACCAGATCGTGCCTCCATAGACGCACTTGGTCTTCAAACTGCGCTCTCAGTAGATCCACCATCTCATGTGGATCAAGATCACCCATGAGTGACTTCAGTTCTCTTCAAGCACCCCGTAGACCATAACTAAGTGGATGAATAGTGACATGTCACGACAATAGTAGCGGTCAATACGCTGTTGTCGGGTCTCCATTCCATACTTTGGTGTCTCCAAATCCATACCTTTGAGTATATAGTCTACCATGTCATGTTTAGCAAGGAGAGAATCCATACGCACCATCCAATCCGAGAGGTTGGATCCATCTAACTTGAGTTTCTCTGCAACTAACCACTCATCAACATTGAAATATACTTTGCGGTCGGTCATGATCTACATTTAAAGTTTGCAACGGTTTTATACTAAGTTTATGAAAAATATGAGTTAAAACAACTCCACTAAAAACATTATTCCTAACCAAATGTCTTAGTGATTACACGATCCTTATTCACTACATCACCCCTGATCGTCACGGCCGTCAATGTAGTTGAAAAGGTGGACGCTACACATTGATCACATCATTCATGTGACTCGTGCTTGATCTTTCGATCATCCGTGTTCCGAGGCCATGTCTGCACATGCTAGGCTCGCCAACTCTAACTTGTGTGTATTGCAGTGCAACTTTTCTTACACCCACTGTATGCGAACTTAGGTATGTATGACTGATGACCCACAAGTATAGGGGTGTATCGCAGTACTTTCGATAAATAGTAGTGTCGATCCCAACGAGGAGCAGAAGGTGTTGACTAGTGGTATGGATCAGGAACTCTCTGTAAATACTTAGCAAATGGATTTTTAGTGGTTTTCTGATAAAGCAACAAAACAAAGTGCAAGTAATAAATACAACAAGGAAGTGGCCCAATCCTTTAAAGAAAACGACAAGCCGTTGGAAATACTTATAAGGACCAAACGTTCTCGAGGACACATGGGAATTCTGTCAAGTGCTTTCGCTTCAAATAGCTGAGTACTCTTCTTTGGTGTTGTAAATGTTGTGTGGGTGAACCTGTGCTAACATACCGACCTTACTTGTACTAATACATACTTGTGATTAAACCCCTTGCAAGCATCCGCAACTACAGGAAAGTAATTAAGATGTAAATCTAACCACAGCCTTAAACTCTGAGATCCTATGCTCCCTTGTGCAAAGGTGTCCTAATGGGGGTTCAGGTTTCTGTCACTCCGGCAACTCCACAATTAGTAGCAAAATACACAATGCATTCCCCTAGGCCCATAAATGGTGAAGTATCATGTAGTCGATGTTCACATGACACCACTAGAATAATAGAACCACAACTTAAATACTAAACCATTAAATAATAACTCAACACAAATACCCTATTAACAACATGACTTCTCCCATGTCCTCAAGAACTAGACGAACTACTCACGAGACATCATATGGATCCAGATCAAAGATGATATGCTAATGGATAACAATATGAACATAAACAATAATCCAATGGTTCCACTCATAAGCATCAACTACAATAGTAATCAACACCGGGAAAGTTTCCCCTAAGAACTAAAGCAATATCCAACACAATTGTTATAGCGGGATGGAGTAATGATGATGGTGCTAGTGGAGATGATGGTGTGGATGATGATGATGATCCCGATGAAGCCTAGCTTGATGATGGTGTTGATAGTGATGATCTCCCCTCTTCGGGAAGGAATTCCCCCAGAAGAAATCTGTCTGCCGGAGAGATCTTTATCTCTTGGTGTTTTCCGCCCCGCAGAGGCGGCGGAAATCTATCTGTGGTCTCCCCCTGGTGTTAGGGTTCTGTAGGGAAGATATAGGCGAGAGGGCGGAGTCGGGAGCCGAGCAGGTGGGCCAACCTGCCCTAGGCGCGACCCAGGGGGATCCGCACCTAGGGGTGTGGGCCCCTGTGGCCCTTCTTCGCCTCCCCTTCTGGCTTCCTTAGTTTTCAGGAAAAATATAATTTTCCCATATTTTTCTGGTATTTTTCTCGTCTTCGTGAAATTGTATCAAAACACCTATTTTGCCATCAGAATCCAGACTCCGGCAGTTCATCCTCCAAGAATCATCCAACATGCATAAACAGATGAAAATACATAAATAATACCTCATAATAAGACATATATCAATGAATAGAGGCAAATTATGATATAGCATGGTGATGCAAATTAGACGTATCAACTCCCCCAAGCTTAGACCTTTGCTTGTCCCCAAGCGGAAACTGAGCTCAGTAAACATGTCCACAGGTTTATGGAGTGAAGTGTCGATAAAATAATACGGACAAGAAGCATCACACTTACCATTACACAACTCATAGAAGAAAGAAACTCACCATTATATAACTTAGCTTGAAACAAGTACAGGAGTCACAATAGAGATGCATAAAGATAAATCATAATTGGAATTGGCAAACTTTGTTCTTGGTCAGAGAACAACTGACAAATAGTTTCACAAAAAGCTTTTTGTATAAGTTTTACAACAGGAGCACTCTTTGCTCAAAAAGGTTTTTCAACAAGAAGGCTTTCAAAGTAATACTCAATAGATAAGAGTTTTTGCAAACAAGGAAGATAAATAACATGATTGAATAAATCACCATATGAATGCTTGAAACACAACAACTCAAATGCTTGCTGGATATAGAGCGGAAGTAGGTTTACTAACTCAACTTGGAAGTAGGAGAAAGGTCCCTTCATAGAGGGAAGTAGGGATTTCAAGTCATAAAGAGGTTCCAAAAGATTATGGTACTTACTAGCTTTGAGCCCTCATTGCCCCTATCATAGGCATTTTGAGATGATTAAGGTTAAAGTGAACAAGGATGGAGTATATGCTTGACGAAATATAAGTTGGCAATCTCATGTACCTTGAATATGAGGGCCACTCCTCATGCTACTCAACTTCAGTTACCGGTAAGTTCTTGTCATTGTAAGTACATGCGTATCATAGAGAACCACCAACGGGGTACCCCTTGCACATGGTACAGGAGATATCTCATAACCAAAATGACAAGGCAAGCAGATAGTGAGCATCTCAGTAATCTTTTTATTTACTATATGCATAGATTTTTGTTGAGGATGCTTCACATATAGCTCACTATGGTGATGCTACAAGTTTCCACCATGATTAGGCATGGCTTAGGCTAGCGGCCCAGGCATTTCTCTAACACAAAATACAGACTCCATGGACTTACAAGTTCCCTATTTATTTCGCACCGGTGATATCCATAGACAAAATAGCATGATATCAACTGAGTATAGAGTACGAGTGCAATGTTGAAAACGTTCCCCGTGACAGCACGATTCTGCTAATTCCAACGTATAGGTGCAAGCATATACAACTTCGATGACACAATGGTTCAAGTCTATTAGGGGCAAGGAAATAAGGTGTGTCATCAAGTTCATGAGAGCTTTACTAACTAGTTTTCACATAACAAAATACTTTTTAATTCGAAAGATAGATGAAGCTTGAGAATTTGCTTGGAATAGCAACAATGCTAATAGGTAGATATGGTGGACACAAATGGCATAGATTTTGGTTCAAAGCGATTGGAAACATGAGAAGTATGCCTTCTCAAAACAGGTTTTTGGCTAGCAAGGCTGGGTAGCAAGCACAAGAGTTGAAAAAAACAAGCAAACATACAAGTGATAAAGCCAAACATGCAATATTCCTTGAAGACACAAAAGATCTTAAGTAAAGAATACTAAGCTTGTGAGCGAACATGAAAGAGAATAAATGATACAAAATACCTGTAAGCTTTTTCTTTTCCTTTCAAACCTCAAAAAGTGTTGCTACTGACCAGAGCTCAGTTTGCCAAAACTAATTTAGATCTACTTGATGCTCCCAAAGTGATGCCAATACTGATCAACAAGATCCATCATATAATAGAGATTGCAAACTAAAATAAGAAGTGCAGAAAGTAAAAGATGAAACTTCTCCTTAATACTCCATAAAGGCACTCACACCAAGGGATACATAGATAATCAACTAAAGGAGAGATACTTCCACATGAAAACCAAACTATAAGATAACTTTTCTACCACAGATATGAATCCACTAAAAAGGTAAAAGATAAAAGATAATGATGGTGATACCACGGCACTCCCCCAAGCTTGGGACAAGCCAAGGGGATGCCAAACCTGATGATGAATTACTCCTTCGATAGTGGTGGTGTTTTCTTGATAAGACCTTTAATAAGTTTCTTCAAATCCTCAATCTTAAAGGTCACAGTATGAATCAACTCCGAATTCTACTCAATGCGGTTCATGATCATGTCAGGACTAGAATTCCAGTCCTTGTTATTCTTTCCCCACTCTTCCTCCTTAGAGTGTTCCTTCCCTGCATGGTTAGAACGAGGCATATCCCAAACCGAGGGAAAGTTCCCTTTGGGCACATGTTGATATTGACTCTCATGTATAAGGGTATGGAAGGGTCTCTTGGTACGTGGCGGTGATGACCGTGGATTGTAGATAAGACGTGGAGGTTTCCCTCCTGTAGACATCCGTGTTGTCCTCCTAAGCTTGGTAGGTTTTGCCACCACTCCAATTTTTGCGACGGTAGCGCGGTTGTCCAGATGCTTGTCCTCCTCCATGTCTCCTTCATACCCTACCAAAATCTCCTCCTCCTTGGGATTTTGAGGATCATCTTCCTCGGGCTTCTTGCCTTTGTCGTTGGCGGAGACCATGATGCTCTAAACTTGAGAAGATTTCCTGACAGAAACAAATCGAAACGAAAACACGACGAGAACACAATACAAGAACCTCGGGGGATCCGGGGGTTATATATACAAAGTTTCAATGCATAAGGAAGGTACTGGTATGAAAACGAGGCGGAGACGGAGCTCGGGGGGCTCACACCCCCCTCAGGCGCGGCTAGCTGGGGCTCGCGTCTGGGGTGGTTTGGCCACCCCGGCCTCCGTTTCCTCCTATGTTCCGTCTCGTAACTTCCCTTATGTATTAAAAACATCAAAAATATAAAAAGATTGGATATCATGAACCTTCTGTTTTCACCACTTATACCTATTCAAAGACGAACTCTGTAGACTCCTTTTCTCCTTCTCCTGGAAATTCCTTTTCTCACAAGGAAAAACACAAACTTCAATGGCAACATTAGTGTAAGTAAAAACAATATCCTTTAGGTACACACTTCAACTGAAATCCATCAAAACAAAGGCTTCTATAAGAGGCAAATGCAAATGATAGCAGAAACCTGTCAAAACAGACCAACAGGTAAAGATTGATTTTTTCGAAAACCTTCTGTTGCTCAAATAAAAAAGTGCAGAACTAATGAAAGTTGGGTAACAACTTGGAGAATAAGCACAGAAAAATTTAGCTCCATCCTAAGTACTGAGCTTCCTCATGAATTTTTATAATGCAACACAAAAATCTGTCCCAGGACAGCCACTTTTCACAACTCCTCTACTTCACAAAAGTAGTTGAACTCGACACAAAAACCAAAACAAAAAAGGATAAGGAGTGGTTATTACTGAAGTAGTAACTTCCAAGACTCGATAAAACTCTTGGGTTATCTCCCAACAAGTACTTTTCTTTAATGCCTTTAAGTTAGGCTAGAAACTTTCAAAGATGCTCACAAAGGAGATAAATATTTGAAGTGAAAGAAAGCATCAAGAAGCAAATAACCAACACATTTGAGTCTAACCCACTTCCTGTTCATGGGAGTATCATGAGAAAACAAATTGTTGAAACAAAAATCCATTAGCATAGAAAGACAAAACAGATGCAACTTCAAAGCTTTCAACATAAAATGGGGAAACTTAACATTATTGAGATGCATAAAACCATGTTTCCCTCTATCATAATAACTTTCAGTAGCACTTTGAATAAATTTGACAATATAACTGTCACTGGCAACAACTTTATCATCAGAATGAGCATACTTACAGTCATCAAAAAGAGGTCCAAGGTCATAAACTGGATCAATAGAAGCAAGTTGTTCCATCCTGAAATCTTCATTAGGCAAGCTATTTTCACAAGGAGCTTTAGCAAATTTGGAAAAATAAAACTTATAAGAATCTCCATCAAACTTAGTTAAAACTTTCTCCTTCTTACAATCTATAATAGCTTCACAAGTGTTCAAGCAAGGTCTACCAAAAATGATAGGGCAAGTTTTACAAGCTGCAGAATTAAGCACTAGAAAATCAGCAGGATATTTAATCTGTTAGACGTGTACGTATAGGACACGTCTACCGTCCGTATAGTTTCTAAATTGTAATCTCTAGCTAGCTTGGCAACCAAGTATCCTTGTACTATTTATAATCCCAGCCGTGGGACAAATCAATTAAGTGCAACAATTATATTTGCCTTCATGGTACAGATTAGGGTTTACGATCCTCTCCCTCTATGGCGCCGCAAGATCCCTCCGCCTCCGATCTCGCGGCGGTTGCTGTCGAGGCCGCCGCCAAGGCCTCTCTCTAGGCGCTCGCCGCCGCGCTCCCAAGCATTCGCGCCACTGTTCCGGTCACCCTCGAGCTCTCCACGTCAAACTACCTCCAATGGCGTGGCATGTTCACCGACGCAGCTGAGAAGTACGCCCTCGAGGATCATCTTCTCGAGGAAGAGTACCCCGCCAATCCCACGCCACAGTGGCTTTGGAACAACGCCATCGTTCGATCATGGCTCAATGGCGCCGTTGCACCCAAGCTTCTGGCCATGGTTGTCGACACCACCACGCCGCTGCCTGCCCACGCCTTATGGACGCGTCTCTCCAACATCTACCATGACAACTCTGAGACGCGGTCCTCCTACCTTGAGCAAGAATTCCACGGCCTCAAATAGGGCCCCATGACCGTGGCGGGTTACTGCCGCAAGCAGAAGATCCTCGCCGATGAGCTCAACACGTTGGGCACGACCATCACCGACAAGCGCCTTGTCCAGAACACGCTCCGTGGGCTCGGGTCTAAACTTGCGTACATGCACACGCTGACCCTCAAGCAGCGCCCCCTACCATCGTTCCTCGACGTGCGCTCGTCGCTTCTCCTCGAGGAGCTCACACTCCAGCAGTCCGACGAGTCATCCTCCTCGGCTCCATCCGCCTTCGTCGCTCGAGGTGCTCCAACACCTTCACCACCGCGTGGTCCAGCAGACACTAATGCACCACCACGCCGCCCTGATGCATGCCGTAATTTCCAGCGAGGAAGCTGCCGCTTCGGCACGCGGTGTCGCTACCTTCACTCGGCGCCTCCCCAGCAGCAAGGAGGCATCCAACCCAACACACCCGGGAAGGGTCCCCAGGCTCCCTGGCCGTCAATGCAGAACCCCTGGGCAGGATCCATCTAGATGTGGCCCGGGCAGCCCCAGCGCCCACCGTTCCTTGGCTCGCCTCAGGATCATCACGCCGTGGTGTCGCCTCCGAGTTTGTGGCCCTATGTTGCTTCCCCGACTATGCCATGGCCACCTGGGACACCTCTACCTCACATGTCGTGGATGCAAGGAGCACCAGGACCGTTGCCAACCACTCCATCGCCTGCACCGACATACACTGCTCCATCTCCGTCCTTCGACCAAGGTTCCCTCATGCAGGCTTTCAACACCATGTCCCTGATGCCACCGTCATTGAATGCGTGGTTCATGGATTCAGGCGCTTCCGCTCACATGACCGGCAACCAGGGTAACCTCTCGCACATCCTCCCCTCTCACTCCCCTTATCCACATGTCATCGTCGGCAATGGTCATACCCTTCCAATCACCAACGTCGGTCACACAACTATTTCTACACCTAATCAGTCTTTTCAACTTAACAATGTCTTAGTTACCCCCAACCTCATCAAAAATCTTCTCTCTGTCCGCAAGTTCACCACTGATAATTTTGTTTCTATTGAGTTTGATCCGTTCGGTCTTTCTGTAAAGGACCTCCGCACCAAGAACGAGATCGTCAGGTGCAATAGTGTTGACGACCTCTACCCTTCTGGTGGTCGTCTTCTCCTGTGCACGCCTTCTCCACCACTACATCGTCGTCAACATTATGTCATCGTCGTCTAGGACATCTCAATAGTCAAGCTTTGTCGCACCTAGCAAGTGCATTTTCTTTTCCGTGTAATAAGAATAACACCGATGATCATTTATGTCATGCTTGTCAATTAGGGAAACATGTTCGACTACCCTTTGATAGTTCATCTACTCAAACCACTCGCCCCTTTCAACTAATTCATTGTGATTTGTGGACTTCTCCTCTCTCTAGTGTGTCTGGCTATAAATACTATCTAGTTGTGTTAGATGATTTCTCTCACTGTCTTTGGACTTCTCCTTTGCGCGTCAAATCCGATACTTTCTCCACCCTCAAAAATTTCTTTGCTTATGTCTCTACACAATTTAACACAACTATTCAGTCCTTTCAATGTGACAATGGCCGTGAATTTGACAACAATGCAACTCGTGTTTTTCTCTCATCCTTAGGCACCACGCGTCGTCTATCTTGCCCGTACACATCCCCCAGAACGGCAAAGCCAAATGTGTCATTCGTTCCATGAACATCATGGTGCGTTCACTTCTTTTCCAAGCAAGCATGCCTCTGGTTTATTGGGTTGAAGCTCTTCACACTGCCACCTTTCTCTTCAACCTTCACCCCACCAAAACCCTTCAGCAGCGTACACCACACGAAGTTCTCCTAGGTCTCCAACTTCCATTAGACCAGCTCCGTGTGTTTTGGTTGTCTATGTTATCCTAACATCTCCGCCACAACACCTCACAAACTAGCTCCTCGCACAACCGCTTGCGTCTTCTTAGGGTACTCCTCTAATCACCGTGGCTATCGATGTCTTGACCTTACCACTCACAAAATTATCATATCTCGTCATGTCATCTTTGACGAAAATTCGTTCCCTTTCTTCAAAACTTCAACACCCCCTCCTACCGCCACTGATCTATCCTTTCTGGATGATCTTCCCCCCATCCTTCCGCTGAATATTACCCCTCCTATACCTCCTACACAGCCTCACGCCCCTCAACCCGAGCCGCACACACCGCCTACACCTCCACCTACACCTCCTATCCTGTGGTCCTGGCGCCCGTCGATCCTCCTCTGGTCGACAACACTCATTCGATGTATACTCGTGGAAAACATGGTATGGTGCCAAAGCCTGTTGATCGCCTTACTCTCCTTGCTGATGTTCCCAGTCCCCTTCCTAAGAGCTACCACAGTGCTCTGAAAGATGCACACTGGCATTCTGCTATGGTCGATGAATTTACTGCCCTAAAAAACAATCAGACATGGGATCTTGTCCCCCGTCCTCCTGGAACTAATGTTGTTTTTGACAAGTGGATATTTCGGCATAAGCTCAAGCCGGATGGTTCTTTGGATTAGTATAAAGCACGCTGGGTCCTCCGTGGCTTCACTCAGCGTGCCGGCGTCGACTACGGAGAGACTTTCAGCCCGGTTGTCAAACCGGTTACTGTTCGGACCGTATTCTCCATTGCCATCTCTCATGACTGGCCTGTTCAGCAGCTCGACATCAACAATGCCTTTCTACATGGTACTCTCGCCGAGACAGTATACTGTGCGCAGCCGTCAGGTTTCATCGACGTCTCCAAGCCCGACCACATGTGCCGCCTAAATAAGTCTCTCTATGGGCTTAAATAGGCGTCACGTGCATGGTACAACCATTTCGCTGATCATCTTCTTCGACTCAGTTTTGTTGGTTCCCGCGCGGATCCATCGCTCTTCATATACACCCGCAACACGGAGACTGTCTACCTGCTTTTATATGTTGACGACATAGTACTCACGGCTTCATCCGAGCAGCTACTTCGGCAAACCATCATGGCTCTTGAGCGCAAATTCTCCCTCAAGGATCTTGGTGCACTACACTATTTTCTGGGAGTTGCTGTTACTCGCTCCTCTGATGGCATGTTTCTCTCACAGCGACAGTACATCCTCGATGTCCTCGAGCGTGCAGGTATGAGCAAGTGCAACCCTTGCTCCACTCCTGTCGATACACAGTCCAAGCTTGGTGCTGATGGCGATGCCGTTGCTGACCCATCCACCTATCGGAGCCTGGTGGGAGCCCTCCAATACTTGTCATTCAGCAGACCGGATGTCGCCTATGCCGTTCCGCAGGTATGCTTATACATGCACGATCCCCGTGAGCCGCACCTCAATGCGGTTAAGCGGATTCTCCGGTATCTTCACGACACCATCGACTATGGCCTACAACTACATCGATCGTTGCCGACATCGCTTACTGCATACACTGATGCTGACTGGGTTGGCTGCCCTGACACACACAAGTCCATCTCAGGCTATGGAGTATTCCTTGGCGACAATCTGATCTCTTGGTTCTCTAAATACCAGCAAATTGTGTCCCGATCGAGTGCGGAAGAACAATACCGAGGAGTTGCCAACACCGTTGCTGAGGCATGCTGGTTACGTCAGCTCCTGTTCGAGCTACATCGCCCCCTTCATCGAGCTACGGTGGTCTACTGTGACAACATATTGCGGTATACCTATCGACGAACCCGGTTCAACATCAACGTACCAAGCATGTGGAGATTGATCTTCATTTTGTCCGCGAGAGAGTTGATTTTGGAGATGTTCGTGTTCTCCATGTCCCAACATCTTCACAGTATGCAGATATCTTTACCAAAGGGTTGCCATCGACGGTCTTCACCGAGTTCCGCTCCAGTCTGAACGTTCGCCCTGCTCCCGCTCCGACTACGGGGGAGGGGGGGTGTTAGACGTGTACGTATAGGACACGTCTACCGGCCGTATAGTTTCCAAATTGTAATCTCTAGCTAGCTTGGAAACCAAGTCTCCTTGTACTATTTATAATCTCAGCCGTGGGACAAATCAATTAAGTGTAACAATTATATTTGCCTTCATAATCTTACCACATAGAACCTCCACATCTCTTATAATACCAATGGGGCAAATGGTCTCCTTATTAGCAAGATGAATAACCACATCAATGTCCTCAAGCTCACAAGGACCAATCTCATGCATAATTTCCTTGTAAGATCATAAGGAATAGCACTAGAACTAGCACCAATATCACATAAACCATAGTAGCAATAATCACCAATTTTAACAGAAAGCACAGGAACACTAGCTTTTCTAGCTTTACTAGGATGAGAGATAATATTAGAAGCGTCTTCACAGAAGACAATGTGCTCATCCTCTATATTTCTAGTGACAGGGTCTTTCATAATAGCTACCACGGGTTCAACATT
This sequence comes from Avena sativa, assembly GCA_916181665.1. NCBI lineage: Eukaryota > Viridiplantae > Streptophyta > Magnoliopsida > Poales > Poaceae > Avena > Avena sativa. The sequence goes on along the minus strand of OV702285.1, from coordinate 139,541,932 downwards.
CAATTGCTTATCAAGTTCCACAGTTTTCTTAGTACCTTTATTATTTGCACTATTAATCATAGAATACTCCTTTACCTTAGCTGGGAAAGGAACTTTCTCAACATGAGGTTCATGCACAATATGATTAGTAGTACAATCTTCAGTACTTCTAACAGGAACATGACTAACAACATCTTTATAAGGAACATGGTACTTATTCCACTTCTTCTTAGGAATTTCAATATAAGAGGCAAAGGCTTTAAAACAGTTGGCAATACTTTAGAAATCAAGACCAAACTCATTACTAATATCACGGAAGTCATCAGTTTCCATAAAACATTTAATGCATTCATAATCATAGTTTATACCTGACTTTCTTCCTTTGTTATTCTCCCAAGCTTCAGTGTTCTCTTGAATACGGTCTAGGAGATGCCATTTAGCTTCTTCCTTCATACGTGTGAATGATCCAACACAAGAAGCATCTAGTAAATATTTATCATGAAGAGAAAGCCTAGCATAAAACTTATTGATAATAATATTGTTAGGGAGTTCATGAATAGGACATTTAAGCATTAGTAACTTCAATCTCCCCCAAGCTTGAGCTATACTCTCACCATCACGAGGCCAAAAGTTATATATAAGATTTCTATCCTTATGAATCTCACTAGGAGGATAAAATTTAGAATAAAAGAGAGATGCCATTTCCTCCCATTACATGGACTGTCCATTCTTCAGCAGCTTATACCATTCTCCAGCTCTCCCTTTCAAGGATATGGAGAGTAACTTCTTCTTCACCTGTTAAGTTGTGATACCTGCACACTTAAACAACCCGCATAATTCATGGATAAAAAGCAAGTGATCACCAGGATGGACAGTTCCATCCCCTAAATAATAATTATCCATAACACGATCAACAATACTTGTAGGTATCTTAAAAAGATCTATCTCAACAGGTGGTGGTTCATCTACTACCCTAGCAGTGGTAGTAGTTTTCCCAAACAGAAAACCAAGTGGGTTATCCATATTGAAAACAAAGCAACAAACATAAACAAAAGGCAAAACTCACAGTAGAAGTTTCCCTTACCAGTTCCACTCTTCAATAGCGCTTCACTCCCCGACAATGGTGCCAGAAAATAGTCTTGATGACCCACAAGTATAGGGGGTGTATCGCAGTACTTTCGATAAATAGGAGTGTCGATCCCAACGAGGAGCAGAAGGTGTTGACTAGTGATATGGAGCAGGAACTCACTGTAAATACTTAGCAAACGGATTTTTAGTGGTTTTCTGATAAAGCAACAAAACAAAGTGCAAGTAATAAAGACAACAAGCAAGTGTCCCAATCCTTTCTTAGCAAAGGACAAGCTGGTGGAAATACTTATAAGGACCAAACGTTCTCGAGGACACATGGGAATTCTGACAAGTGCTTTCGCTTCAAATAGTTGAGTACTCTTCTTTGGTGTTGTAAGTGTTGTGTGGGTGAACCTGTGCTAACATACCGACCTTAATTGGACTAATACATACTTGTGATTAAACCCCCTGCAAGCATCCGCAACTACAGTAAAGTAATTAAGATGTAAATCTAACCACAGCCTTAAACTCTGAGATCCTACGCTCCCTTGTGCAAAGGTGTCCTAACGGGGGTTCAGGTTTCTGTCACTTCGGCAACCCCACAATTAGTAGCCAAATACATAATGCATTCCCCTAGGCCCATAAATGGTGAAGTATCATGTAGTCGACGTTCAAATGACACCACTAGAAGAATAGCACCACAACTTAAATACTAAACCATTGAATAATAACTCAACACAAATCCACTACTAACAACATGACTTCTCCCATGTCCTCAAGAACTAGATGAACTACTCATGAGACATCATATGGATCAAGATCAAATATGATATGGTAACGGATAATAATCTGAACATAAACAATAATCCAATGGTTCCACTCACAAGCATCAACTAAAATAGTAATCAACACCGGGAAAGTTACCCCTAAGAACTAAAGCAATATCCAACACAATTGTTACAGCGGGATGGAGTAATGATGATGGTGCTAGTGGAGATGATGGTGTGGATGATGATGATGATCCCGATGAAGCCTAGCTTGATGACGGTGTTGATGGCGATGATCTCCCCTCTTCGGGAACAAATTCCCCAGCAAAAATTTGTCTGCCGGAGATCTTTCTCTCTCGTCGTTTTCCACCCCGCAGAGGCGGCGGAAATCTATCTGTGATCGCCCCCTGGTGTTATGGTTCCGTAGGGAAGATATAGGCGAGAGGGCGGAGTCGGGAGCTGAGCAGGTGGGCCACACCTGTCCTAGGAGCGGCCCAGAAGGGACCCACGCCTAGGGGGTGTGGGCCTCCTATGTCCCTTCTTCGCCTTCCCTTCTGTCTTCCTCAGTCTTCTTGAAAAATATAATTTCCCCATATTTTTCTGGTCTTCGCGAAATTGCATCAAAACACCTCTTTTTCCATCAGAATCGAGACTCCGACAGTTCATCCTCCAAGAATCATCCAACATGCATAAAAAGATGAAAAGACATAAGTAATACCTCATAATAAGACATATATCAATGAATAGAGGCAAATTACGATATAGCATGGTGATGCAAGTTGGACGTATCAATGACACCCGATCGTCACGGCCTGCCTCATATCGAAGAACTTTCTTGGTGGTGCACACACAAGAGGAACACAAATATTGGAATTCAGTTGTTTAGGAATCATCTTATTAATCCTACCATCAAGTATCTAATACTAAGCACATAATAAGATACACACAACAATAATACATCAAATGTAAGTGCGATGCGATATGGTCTTCGCGTTGTGATCTCCATCCCGGCGCCATCGGATCTGGTGTCGGGGAATGGCGCTCTGAAGTTTGGCGCCAGGGAGCCGGTGCTCCGGGTCTTGCGTCATGGACCTAGTGCCTCCGACTTTGTATCTCACCATCATGATGATGACCGTTACTACCTCTTAGCAACAGAAAATAAACTACTTTACCTTGACTATTACCATATCACATCACAACGCCTCTGCAAAACAAAGTTAGACGCTTCTACTTTATCTTTTGCAAGGTATAGGTTCTCGCATAAGAACTCTTTCTTACCTACGAACTTCAACCACAACGCCAATTAAATGACTGTCTCTACTAACCCCCACTCGGGGCCCTCCTTTGTAAATGCTATATCAACTATTGAAAGAGAGACAGACACCCGCTAGCCACTTATACGGAACAAGCCGTATGTCGAGCGTGGAACCAGTCTCGCGTAAGAGTACGCGTAAGGTCGGTCTGGGCCGCTTCATCAGTCAATACCGCGATATAAACAAGAACATGTGGGAGGCTAACAATCATAAAGTCGACGTCCACACGTCACAACTCATGTGTTCTACCCGTATTAGCATGACTACGCATAGATCGGCTCTGATACTACTATTGGAGTTCAGTGCAGAAAATCAAAAAATTTACTACGCGGAATCCCTGGAAGCCCAAGATCTATCTGCTAGTAATGCAGTAACGGGAAGGAAATACGGTATTCATACCTTTGAAGACCGAGTGCGGTTAACGTGCTCCGAGGAACGTGGATGAAGAAGACGCCCTGACACTGACCTCGAGGTCACGATGTTCTTGCGGCTCCACGACAACTCCTAGCACCGAAATCACAGTGCCGCTAGAGGGAGTCACACACGTACAATGCTTGACGCCAACCCCCGCTTCTCCCCGAGCCAGCCGAGATTACAGAAGTAGGTCTTCCAGCTCCGAATCTCGTAGAGCGACGGTGCTCCGCGGTGAAGAACTCCTCACTCGCACAACCCAGACCAGGGCAAGAGAGAGAGATAGGAAAGAGGCAACATAGGCCTTTTACTGATTTTTAGGTGGAAATTGGTGTGTTTTAATTCTCCCATAGACACCTCTTAATATAGGCGGAGGGAGGGGTCCCTCCACCTTTAGGTCCCAATGTGGGACTAAAAATAATAGAAAACGGGGGCAAAACACTGCCAGCCAGATGGGCCAGCTGCCCACCCGTGCCCGGCCCAGCTGGCCAAGGCAGCGGCGACAGCCAGTGGCCCAGCTGGCCAAGGCGGCAGCCAGCAGCGGTGGGGCGGGGCGCTGGCCGGGTGGGCTGGCCTCGCGGCCCACCACGCCTACGCGCGCATGCGGCGGCGAGCAGCAGCGCCCGGGTGGGCCGGGGCTAGGCGGCACGCGACAGTGGCGGGAAGCAGCCGCTGCCCCGCGCGTCACCTACTATCCGAAGCCCATTTCGGGCTGGTTCAAAACCGGCCCTTTGTTGTTTTCCTTTTGCCTTTTTGTCCGTTTCTTTTTAGGTAAAATCCCTACGGGATTTTGCCTAACTATTAAGATGCCTTTTATAAATCTTTATTTAAATATTCTTTCACAATATAAGAATTCATAATTAATATATATAATAATCATATTTAAATAACCATTTATCTAAAAACCCTTTTCCGGTCCTTTTCTTTATTCTTTCTCAGAACGACTTTGGATCTCCCCAGAACTTTTCTGGTTTCTCTCTTTCCACTTGTTCAGTGATTCAAACTAGCCATTAATTATCTCCAAGCTTCGTCAAGCCCTTAAGCGTGCTACCCAACAGCTCGTGAATACTATAGACATGGCCAAGACTCCTTTATGACCAATGATCATCATCGGGATCTAGATATCCTTAATGACCACCTGTGTACTCAACGATATTTGTCATTGAAATGTAATCATTGTGTCTTATTCCTTTTGTCTCTATGATACTATATTGTTCGAGGTTTTGATCAAGTGACATCTTTATGTCAGTATTCAACCTCGTTACCATCAATACCTTCTTTACTCATTTCGATAAGTAATATCCCCGTGACCTAGTCACACGTTGCGCAACTTATGGATATAACTTATCCGGGTGGTCCCAGAGTATCTTCCGCCACTCGGATGGACAAATCCTTCTCTTGACTTAGTCTCCTCGACATGTCCCTCCGGATACCCAATGTCACCTTTATGATCACCATTTTACTGAGTAACAGTGTGTGCCATTTAAAGCATCTTCAGGTGACAGTGATTTGATATGGTCTCACAGCCTAAGGAAAGAGTCACTATGTTTCCTAAACATTATAACCTGAACCTCGTGACATGATCGCGATACGATGCTATAGATAAGGTATGTTCACTATCGCATTCCCCAATGAAATGATCTCATTTTCAATTAGGGGCCAAGGCACATTCATGATTAGGAAACCTTTGATCATCAGTTGACTAATGAAACGACGACTAGAGTTTCACCAGGAACTACTTTTTGTTTGTATATCACATGTGTATTGATGTTTCCTATCAATACAGTTATAGCATGATACAAAACTTAATCATAAACTTCATGAAATATGCCATCTAATATTTGACTTTAGGGCATATTCCCTTCAAAAACCCGCTCCTGGACTCGCCCTGTCAGCGTGTGAAGCCGTGTCATCCTCATCTCGTCGCCTCGGCTCCCGTGATGGACCATCGGTCAATGACTGCCCGTCACGTCGGCAATGCATCGCCGTAATGGCGCGGCCCTGCGACACGCATTCTCATCGTTTCCCCTTTTCCTTCCCACACCACTACACCTCTACCGCCTTCACCGCCCTTTCCTCTTTCGGCTATAAATGTCGGCGCCCCTTGCCGGTTCAGAGAACACTCTCTCACACCCCACCCCCACCCACAAGATCCACTTCGGCGATGAGAAATTGACAGGAAGAAATGGCGGAGAGGTACCCAGCGGAGGAGAACGGCTTTGGGAGGCATAGCTGCTCCACGACGTCGGATACCCAGCACCGCCGGACTTTCGGTGCACACCGACCTAGAAGCTCACGCCGGCGGCTTGCCGGTCCCGCCGGTGCCAGAGGACGCTAACATCGTCGAGGAGATCCAGACCGACATCGCGTCCATGGATAATCCCAGGCTCTCCGAAGACCCCGGTAACCTCGCTTACTGGGAGGACTTCTCCGTGCAACACCGGAACCAGCAACTCGCCGTCCTTGACGGCGCTGGCACGCCGCCAGCCGCCGTCGATGGTGGAGTGTACTCGGCCAGACGCTCGCGGTCGTGCTCGAGCACATCACCACCGTCGACCATCCTAAGATAGGATATCCCCCTCTCTCGCCACCGTCGGCCACCCAACGCCATGCGGCGGCCAACTGGCTACCGAGGAGGATGGCCTTCCTCTCCTCCTCTTCGTTGGCGTCGGCGTCGCGCTCGTCCGGCTTGGCGCCGGTGTGGTCGCCTCGCGCAGTCACACTTGACGCGGCTCGCTCCAGCTGGTGAAGCGTGAGGTCGAGTCGACGATCCACTCGCCGCCGAGGACGCACTCACGCGGCATCGTCATCAACGAAGTTCGCGCGCCGATGCCAATGGCCGGCCTGCGCACGCTGAAGACCGAGCCGACGGACTGGGCCGTCTCAGTCGATGAGGATGCATTCGTCATGAAGATGGCAATGGAGTGTTCCCTCAACGATGCGTCGCTGATGCCGGCGTCGGACGTCTGCGCCTGGTCCAGGGGCGAATTGGAGCAGAAGGAGGCCAACCGCATTGGGCGCCATCAGGAGAAGGCCGAGCGCGAGGCCGCTCGCTTCGCTCGTCGGGAGCGCGCCTACCAGGGCGCTCATCGTCCTCGACGTCGCAGCCGTGGTGCTACGGCGACACCGGCCAGGGCAGCTCGCGTCCCCCGCAGCCGCCGATCGACGGCGACGATGACGACACGCAGGACGCAGGACCCCGACTACATCGTCTTCTACCGCAACTTCGGCATGTGAGCGGCGCCCGGTGGCATCGGCATCGGCTAGGGTGTTTGTCCGAATTTAACGTAATATGTACGAACTAGCCTAAATATTAATAAAATCATCTTTATTCGTTAAAATTTCGCCGAGTTTAATTAAAATTTTGCTAGAACCGAAAACTCGGCTTAAAAGCGCGATAAAAAACTGGGCGTTTCTAAACCGAATGTTATATCCATCCGACACTAAATAGCGCCAGAATTGGAAGAACGTCCGAACCGAGTGAAGTGCTCTTGAACGGAGGGACCAGATCACCAGAAGTCTGCACTGAAATCTCAACCTCCCTAATTCTGCGACAGTTTCGTCCCTAAAGCAAGTGCAAAGTTACTTGATGGAGTGGCGAAGAATTGTTTCGGGTACATGACCCTCCTTTGCACTTACAGAAGCAAAGCATTCCGGTTGGTTTATCGGGTTCCAACTTTCACACTAGAGGAAGACTGAAGTTACTGCACGTTCACATTCTGCTTTGCGCTTGGATCTTTCGGCATGGGTTCCGGCGTGATTTTTCAGCTTTCAGGTTTCTGCCGTAAGCCTTCCCGTTCAGTCAGGAATGCTTTCGACTGGCAGCGTAGCAATATGCGTTGTGCAATTGCTGAACAACCCGAATGAGGTTTACCAAACACACAAGCCTTCCCAGCTTACCTGAAGTTTGGTTCGCGTGCTCAAAGGCGAAGCGACCGAAAAGGAAAACGCAACTGCAGATTACTATACTGGTAATGGGCCAACTCCACTTGCCGGCTCGGCACTCGCGTTGGATCTGGGCCAGATTATCAATGTCATTCAATTGACCGCGGTCCAAGGGATGTCAAGTTCAACGCAACGAACAAGAACAACGTCTATTCTATCGAAAGATTTCTTTTCTGCAAGTGGTGACCTTTTTTTTTTTTGCGAAAATTTGCAAGTGGGTGCTCAACCTCTGAAATACCTTTTTAAAATGAAAATTCTACTGACCTATCAATAATCATCGACAATAGAGTTTTAAAAGTAATACAAATTATTATGAGGATGTGTTTTGTTTACAAATCACACCAGCAAGGGTGGTTTAATGATATGGTTACTTCCCTAAAAAAAATCCTAAAAAAATCCCTAAAAAAATTACTATTAGAACCTTAGACCATATAAGAACGACTACAAACACCAGCACAAGCTGAAGACGCGCCGCTGTTCTCGCCCCTCCATCGCCAGAGTCAGGCATACCTTATCATAGCAGAGCTTGTTGTAATTGACAGACGGGAAGTCGTCGTGCTAAGACCCCAAAAGAACAGAGCATTAGAGCAGCAACCATCGCCGATGATGACAACCATAGATTGGAAGAGACTAACGTAAAACCACACCAACGTAGAAAAAAATCGACGAGATCCCAGAAGATCCGCCAGACATAAAACTCCAACGGGCCTTTCGCTGATGCTAAACACACCAGCGAAACGGGGATAGAGCAGAAATGACTTTATTCTAACACTAGGATGTAGCCGCCACCTTACCATCCGAGCAAGCAAGAAATGGAGACCTCCCGTCAATGAGAGGCCGAGATCCGCCATCACTCCAAAGCCTAAAAGGCCATCGGAGGCGGAGCTGACCGACGGGGGTCGCCGACAGAAGGTACGTGAACCCTAACAGCTGAACCCGTTGGGTATCGCCTTTTGTTATCCTCGTACCCAGTTTGTTTGTCTTTGTGAAAAACCTTTCTGATCCATAATATTAACATATAACTAATATGTTTGAAAACTGGTTAAATGGTGCTGATAAAAAAAATCTAAGGACAAAGTTCGGATTGGTGTTTCGGCCTTATGTTGGGTTTATCTGGCGTTACAGAAATGATATTATCCTTAACAAATAAAAAATGTTTAATTTTTTGCAGGTTTGGTGGCTCCAGCCACAAGACCAACATGATATATGGCTACTGGGTACAGGCGTCTCTTGATGACAGCTCAAGATATCTTCACCCAGTCGTTCTGGCGGCATAATAGCAGACTGCAAATAATGTTTAGTCTTCATATGCTTCTCTTGTTCGCTGGTTAGTGCATGTATCAACCTTATGTGATTCATGAGTTATAAACTCTTTGGATAATTACTTTTAATAAAAGGTTGTGTACAATGCAGAGGCCGGATTTTACTCCCTTTTCCAAAAAAAACAAATCAAGTACGGAGTACAATGAGAGTAATCAATATTCTCAAGCGTAAAAAAGAAAAAGCTGAAATTCACACTTGCTTTGATTCTCATTGTTTCCAAGCTACGTGATGCTCATAGAAAGTATGCTCCACTTTGTCGTCTGCCGCGGTGCCGGCCAACCACTGGTATGAACCCGTGACCACACATGAGGATGAGGTAGTACTATTTCTTCTCCAGTGATGTAGTACAAGGCAGTGTCTGGCGTGATTTGTTTGACCAGAGAGAGTTAACGTCAACTGTCAGCGGACCAAACTTCAGTGACACCGACGTGTGCGTGTACTCTTGAGTCTTGACTCACACACTCTGCAGCCGATCGAGTCTAGGAACTTCACACACGTCGTGGTGGAACACCAAATTTTGTGGGACGGAGTAGTAGAAGAAAGGGTTTGATTAGGTCCGATCGGGTTGGGCCATGTAAAACTTCTCCGCAGAAGAAAATGCGACCCGAAAATTTTCTCAAGAGTAGTACTGACTTATTTGGCTGGCTGACACGGGTGACCAAATCGAGCAGAGTACAGTCGATCGACTATGGTCAGATAAGTTGGCTCGTGTAGAAACTTTTCTCTACAGGAAAATGCGACCGGTCGAATATTTTCAGTACAGTAGAAGGAAATGCAAACTGAGTATTTTCGCAAGAGAAGACTATTTTGGCTGATACACGGGTGAGTGGGTGACCAAAGAGGTCGATCTTCGTAGGAGCAGTGGCGGAGCTAGAAGCTGGGAAAGAGGGGTGCTAACATATGGAGACGACCTTCACTATTGCTGGAGTGCATGGAGTGGAAGCTTCTGCTGGACTCTTACAACTACCGTCAAGTGATGCCTAGCTCATAGCCTAAGCGGAACGGACGAGCAGGCCACGTAAACAAGTATAGACGGTGCTGCTACTGGTGCTGTTCCTATGAGTTTTGCATTTTACGCATGTACATAGTACCTTTGACTAATGAGCTAGACCGGTGCTATGGCACTGGTAGCACCGGCCGCAGCTCCGCCCCTGCGTAGGAGGTCTTTCTTTGGAGTTTGTAGCCAGTGATTTGTACTCCCTCCGTTTTAAAATATAAGATGTTTTAGCTTTATGAAGCAAATGTATCTAGACTACTTTTAGTATATAGGTTCACTCATGTTTAGAGTGAATCTATACACTAGAACAAGTCTAGATATATTTTCTTTACAAATCTAAAACATCTTATATTTTGAAACGGAGGGAATATGTACTACGTGCCTCTGACACCCTCACACTTGGAACGTGTTTGGTTCGGAATTCTGTAACATAACCTGATTACTGTGTTAATAGATACCACTAAAATCTGTTTGGTTCAGTTTAGATGTAAACAAGTCCCTTGTAATCAAATCCCACCCCTTCAGGAAACCGTTACCGGTCACACTCCTCCGGTAACAGATCCGTTATCCGTGTCTCTCCCGTCTGGATCCCGTCTCCTCTCGCCCTTCTCCACCGAGTCCAGCCGCCGGCCAGAGCCAGGGGCGCAACCCCTCCCTCGACATCTACTTCACCCGAGCGGCACCACGTGAGGGCACACAAGGAGCGGCGGCCGTACGGGAGGAGCTGTTGGTGCCCTGGATCCCCGCGGCCATGGATCCCGGCCGTATGGGAGGAGCTACTGGCGCCCGGGATCCCCGTGGCCATGGATGCCCTCAAGCTTGAGGAATTGCTCTGTTATGGACCCTATCTTCTCCTCTTTCCGGCTATCTTCGAGCCTTCCCTCCAGATCTTTGCTTTGATTGGGATTATTTCTTGAAATTTCATGGTGTTCACGATCTAAAGATATGGCAGAGAAAAAAGTTTTCCTATCCTTTTCTCATTCCGTATGTTATCAAACAGATTTGGATATTTCTCATTCCATTACCATTACCGCCCGTGAGTTGATTCCGTTACCGTTTGGTAGCACCGTTCTTCTGGCGGCTTGTATGGGTTGTTCTATGCCTGCCTCGTTTGCATTCTTGCCGGCCGTACTCTGCTTAACATTAGAGTGACCGGCGGTACAAGATGAATAAAGGTGCCAAAGTATTTGCTTTAAGGATGCTCTTGCTAAAGACGAAGGAATCCGTAATTTCATCAGAAAAGGAGAAGAAAAATCTTCGAAAGCAGAGCGGACTGCCTTTTCCTGCCATTTCGATCACACGGCTGCCTGCCCGAACTCCTTTCTGTCGCCACGATATATATGCTCGCAGCAGCGCGCGCACGTAACGCGACCGTCATGGTGGCGTCACCGGTGACCCGTCCCTCACGCGCCGGACCACACCGCACGGCGACAGCGACGTGTCCTTTTTCGGTTTTACAGACAGACGACGGGATCGGTGCCCCCGCGCTACGCGCCCCCCCCGAATCAATCCCCATCGCGCGCATCGTCGCGAGGTCTCGCCGTCGCCTCGATCGTCCACCCGTCGCTTTCCGTCTCGGTCCCTTTTTTTTGTCACGTACATACCGAAGCAAAGGTAGCAGCACCTACCTAGGATGTGCCGTCGCTCGCTGGCTGGCTCCCGCGTACCCGTGACCGTGAAGCTCGCGTCGGAGTTAATCCAGCGGCCGGCGAGGTCGACACGGCACACAAAGGAAGCTAATCGATCTCCGGTCCAACACGTCCGAGTCGACGGGGAACTCACGCCATGGACTACGCTAGTAGGGGTTTGCGAAGTGTGAACCAGGGCATGTGAATGAATCTGGACGCCGGAACGGACACGCCCGTGCTCACGACAGCACAAGACGAGAGGAGTGCCGTGCCCGAGGCGTCCCGATGAATCTCCTGCTAGTATGGACGATCTCTCTTTTCGATTGCCCGAGACGTACGAGAGCCGAGATGTTCCGATCTGATCACGCGTTCCGGCTATCCAGGAAAAGATAGGAGAAGCTGACGATCCATCCACATTTCCGATAGCCTACACGCACGGCACACCCAACCGTTTGATTCATGGTCTGGAGTGATGGCAACCTCGCTACGCTTTGCTAGCTCACCAACTCACCTAGTAGGTTCCATCTCAAAAAAAAAAAAAAAAAAAAAAAAAAACACTAACCTAGTAAGATAACAGGCGTCCATACCGTGACGTTCCAAGTGCTTGAACGTTGACACCTAAGCCGCACTCGCGGTACGTTCCCTACAAGTTAATAACGCTGGATAATGGAGATGACCTATCATGGCCGTCCGGTTCCCGCCATGCCGATAGAAACAGGAGTGTCTCCCACAAATTCTCGCTCAACCGTGAAAAAGATCGACGAAGGTCTAGGACGTGTTTGGTAGGTGGCACGAGTTTTTCTCCTTTTCAGTTTTGCCCCGTAGAGACTCCATGGATGGAACCTTAACATTCTTTTTTTTTAGTAAGAACATTTCATTAAATATGAGCAGCAAGTCGTCTTATTAAAAACATTTCAGTCTCCTCAGGTACCCTTATAATGAAAATAGTGCGTAAGAAACTTGCTGCTCCGAGAATTACACAATGTTCATACAATCATGGTCAATCAAAACCAAGACGCAGCTCGGTGATGACCTCCACATAAGACCACTCAGCTCCCGACTTACCTAACTATGCTAAGAGCATCTCCACTCGCCTACCCAGGACGCCGATCCGGACGCCGAAATTCGGCCCAGTCGCGTACCCAGGAACCTGTTTTCGTCCGGATTTGGGCGTGTTTTGGTCCGGCCTACCCAGGTCGTACCCAGGATCCCGGGTACGCCCTGGGAACGCCGGACGCAGCGAAAATGGGTGTGGACCAGCTCTGTCGGTGAGAGAAGGCTGAGCTCCTGCCACTTCGCCGAGCTCCCGCCCTTTTCTTCCCCCTCCCGCCTTTCTTCCCCATTCCCCTCCCGCCACTCCGCTGAGCTCCCCGCCCAACATGCCGCCCAAGAGCTTCGTCCAACCCAGATCGATCCTCGGCGAGGGTCCTGCGGAGAAGAAGGCGAGGAAGCCGAGAGCGCCGCCGACGAAGCCGGAGGGCATGTCCTCCGCCGACTGGGAGAAGAAGGAGCACGCCAGGCAGATCGCTTCGGCCGACCGAAAGGGCAGAAAGGAGAGGGAGAAGCTCCGGCAACAGCAGGCGGTGGCGGAGGAGAAGGCGGCGACAAAAGAGCAGGCGATCGTGAAGGCGAAGCAGGCTGTGGCGACGAGGTCGGCGATGATGGCTGCGCCGTACCCACCACACTGGGAAAGCCAGGCGAGCGTCGGCTCGCCCGCCGGATTCTCGTCGATCTCTCCAGCAGGATTCCATGAGAGCCAGGCGACTGCTCGGAAGAGGTACTCCTCGTCGCCCGAGTTCGACGGCGGGTTCAACCCCAACGTGATCTTCCCCTGCCCGGCGCCACACCCTCATTCGGCCTTCGGCATGGACATCAACCTCCCCTACTCCATCTCTTCGGCGTATGCAAGCCCCGCTCTGCGCCGCGGACCACTGCCTTTTGGCGAAGCTCGACGCCCTTCGGCGAGGCCGACGCGCGCAACCTGTTCGGTGGAATGCCGGCTGCCCTGCCGACCGGCATGTCGGCCGAGACGTACATGGAGGACATGATCGCAACAGGCTCGGCCTCCAACCACCCCTCCTTCTTCATGAAAGAGCAGACCCGGGCCGACGCCGAGCACGGCATCGAGTCCCAGGATCTCGCCGACACCGACGCCGAGGAGACGCAGGCCGAGCGGACGCAGCCAGAGGACGCCGAGAAGAATAAGGGGGAGAAGAAGCCGGGCACTTTGACGGACGCTCGGATCAAGTGGACCGTGGCCGAGGACACCTGCCTCGCCGAAGCTTGGAAAACGGTGAGTATAGATCCGATCACCGGTGCTAACAGAATTCAGACAACTATTAGCGGCGCGTGAAGGCAGCGTTCGACGAGCGTAGCCTTTGCGACCCAAAGTATCGGAAAATCCACATGGAGTGAGGGGAGAAGGCTATTACCAATCATTGGGCGATCATCCAGACTGCCTGCAGCATATGGCACAGCTGCGTGGAAGAGGTCGACCGCACACAAGCCAGTGGGGAAAACATGGACAACAAGGTACGCGCGAACACTAGCTTTGTCGTGCACTCTCTTTCATTTTGACACACTTGACAAACTTTCATTTTGCAGCTGTGTCGTGCACTTGCTCTATTTCGAGAGGAGATGGAGATGGAGTTCAAGTTCCATCATGTCTTCAAGCAAATCGAGAATTGCGAGAAGTGGCGGGACACTCGCCCGAGTCTCTCCAAGAGCAAGGACGACATCTACAACCCCGAGGCCCTGGCCGCTGCTGTCGGCGAATGAAGACCAGAGATCGGCCAGAAGAAGGAGAAGATGCTCAAGGCCGATGGACCTCCCGCCGAGCGCCTCCAGGGTTCGATCGAGAAATGCATCGCCGACACGAGGGCACAGCCGAGAAGAGGGCTAAGAAGAGCGAGGAGCGCTGGAAGCAGCTGATCGAGACACAAGGGGAAAAGGTGGCCCTTATCAAGGCCAACCTCGCCGAGAAGAAAGCCAACCTCGCCGAGAAGAAGGCCAACTACGCCGCCAAGAAGCACAACACGGACCTCAAGTTCCTGATGGGCAGCGAGGACACGTCGAAGATGAGCTTGCCGGTCAAGGCCTGGTAGATGGCGCAACGTCAGGCCATCCTCCAGGGCGTGATCATGGCTTCCCCTTCCTCTGCGCCAAACACACCTGCGCCGGACGCCCCCACGCCGAGCTCAGCTTCCACTTCCTCCAACCTGGCGGCCTTCGCCGGCGAGACGGACGACGACGCCGTGTCGGCCACGCCGCAGGAGCCCATCCCCATCAACGACTAAGAATCTTTTTCCGCCGAATTTGTGGGCGTTTCTGTAATAATTTGCCTCCGAATTTGTGGATGTTTCTGTCAAACACCTTGTGTCCAAGCACTCGCCGGCGGGAACGATAAAGATCCAAATATGTCGCCGTTTTTTGTTCGCCTGGGTACTCGGCCTGGGTACGCGAATGGGAATACCCAGGCCGAAATCAAGTTCCGTCCGACCAAAAAAAGTCTGGATTTCGGGTTAGGTTCGCCCAACGAGTGGAGATGCTCTAAGGAGTGGGCGACACCATTACTCGCCCGCTCCACCTTAATCACACTAAAACCCTCAAACACCCGCAGGAGCTCCTTAGCTTGTAAATAAGGCATCAATAGCCTGAACGGTCATTCCCTATGTTGTTGATTGCCCGCACTGCATGAAGGCAGTCAGTCTCTAGGATAGCTAGTCCTGTAAAGTGTTGTGTAAGATGTTTTTGTTGGAGATATGCCCTAGAGGCAATAATAAATGTAGTTATTACTATATCTTTGTGTTTATGATAAATGTTTACATTCATGCTATAACAGTATTAACCAGAAACATTAATACTTGTGTGATTTGTAAACTAAATTAGAGTCCCTAGTAAAGCCTCTTTATAATACTAGCTTGTTGGTTAATAGATGATCATGGTTTCTCGATCATGAACATTGAGATGTTGTTAACAACAAGATCATATCATTAGGAGAATGGTATGATGGACATACTCCTATAGATAAGCGTAGCATAAAGATCAAGTCATTTTAATAGTTAAATTGCTATAAGCTTTCTGATACATAGTAACCTAATTCCTTCGACCATGAGATCATGCTAATCACCATCACCAGAAGGATGCTTTGATGACATCAAACACCACACGTAACTAGGTGGCTATAAAGGTGGCATTGAGTGTTCGGAAAGTATGGGTTGAGGCACATGGATCAAGAGTGGGATTTGTCCATCCATATGACGGATAGATATACTCTGGGCCCTCTCGGTGGAATATCATTCAATTGGCTTGCAGGCATGTGACTGGCTCACAAGGGATCACATACCACGGGAACGAGAAAAGAGTACTTATCAATAACGAGGTTGAACTAGGTATGCAGAGATACCGACGATCAAAACCTCGGATAAGTAAGCTATCATGAGACAAAGGGAAATTGGTATCGTATGTAAGTGGTTCATTCGATCGCAAAGTAATCGTACAAATATATGGAAGCCATATGAATTTCCATATTCCTCTATTGGTTATTGATCGGAGAAGTGTCTCGATCATGTCCGCATAATTCACGAACCGTAGGGAGACACACTTAAGGATTCGATGTTGTTGAGTAGTTATGGAAAGATGAGTAAGAGACCGAATGTTGTTCGGAGTCTTGGATGGGATCCGGGATATCACGAGGAGATCCGGAATGGTCCGGAGAATAAGATTCATATAAGGAAAGTCTTGTTTCGAAGTTGGGGAATGATTCCGGTGTTTTCGCTAGGAATGTTCTAGAAGGGTCCGGAAGGTCCGGCACTCCGGAGGGGAAGGGTAATGAATGTGTCATAACAATATGGAATGGTTGCATCATGTACTAGGTCACTTGGCTGGGCAAAATAAAGGAAGAAATCAAATCCTAGTTTGAAAGTCAAACGCCAATTTGAAAAAGTCAAACGGCAAGTTTGCTTGGTGGAGGGAGAGTAGGAAACCTACTTGGGGAGGAGTTCCTCTCCCTCCACCCGTCGGCCAAGGAGGCCGACTTGGGGGTGCACCCTCCCACCTATATAAGGAGGGGCAGGACTGCCCCTCTTCCCTACACCAAAGACACCCCAAAAACCCTAGACCTAGGCGCCGACCTACTCCAAGTTGCCGCCGCCCTAGGGTTTCTCCAATTCGCCGACTTGAGGCTTCCCCAAGCCCTAGCCGCCAACCACACCCTCCCCTTGGTGCATCTAAACCCTAGATCACCAAGGCCTCTCTCATAGTCCACCATACTCGCTCCGGCTTAAGGCGAAGCCCTGCGAGATCTCCCCTCTACTTTCAGTACCACGCCGTCGTGCTGCCGGAATCGCGAGGAGAGTGCTACAACCTCTGCTGCCTGCTGGAACAAGGGAGATGAAGGTATTCATCGAGTACCGAACGTGTGACCGACTGCGGAAGCGCTGCCGGAACGCAGCGCCGGAAGGATCGTCTACGCGATCTTGAGATCGGCAAGAGTACGACTACATCACCCACGAGAATCTGCTCTCGTTAACCGCTTTGGAATCTTCGAGGGTGAGTTCCTCTATCGACTCGTTGCTACAATCTAGTAGATAGATCTTGGCTTGTTTGTTTGCATGCGGTAGAATTTTTTTGTTTTCCATGCTACAAACCCCTACAGTGGTATCAGAGCCGTGTCTATATGTAGATCTGTTGCACGAGTAGAACACAATGGTCATTGTTGGCGATGGTGCTTTTATTATCAATTGCTTTTTTGTGTACTTTGCATCTTGCGGTATGACGGGATGAAGCGGCCCGGGCTAACCTTACATGACATCGTTCATGAGACTTGCTCCACGCTCAACATGCAACTTGTATTGCATAAGTGGCTTTGCGGGTGTCTGTCTCTCCCATTATAGTATAGATCCAATTTACAATGGGCACTTGATAGTTCAAACATCAACATTGTGGTTCTTGTTCGTAAGTTTGATCGACACTTATTGAAAGCCCCAAACCACGTAAAATATGCAAAGAAAATTAGAGGCGTCTAACTTTGTTTTGCAGGGGTGTGATGTGATGTGATATGGCCATGATTGTGATTATATTTGATGTATGCAATGTCCCTTATTGTAAGTTGGCAACCGGCAGGAGCCATATGGTTGTCTTTAAATTCTGTTAAGACCCACGTGTCTATTCAAAGTAGTTGTAATAGTTGAAGCTGGTGGATGACAACCATGAAACACGCCATTGACCTTGACGCTATACCGGTGATGATGGAGATCATGTTCGTGCTTAAAGATGGAGATCGGAAGCACAAGAAGAAAGGCCATATCAAATCACATATTATGAATTGCATGTGATGTTAATCCTTTATGCATCTTGTATTGCTTAGTTAATGACGGTAGCATTATAAGATGATCCCTCATGCACACAAATCTCAAGTTCCAAAGTGTTCATCCTTAGTAAGCACCGTTGCTAAAGCTTGTTGTTTCGAAGCACCACGTGATGATCGGGTGTGTTAGATTCTGCGGGTGTATACAACGTGAGCAAGTCAGATTTGCTCATGCGGAAGCTAAGGTTTAATCTTGACGAGCCTAGCATGTACAGACATGGTCTCGGAACACGGATTACCGGAAGGTAAAGCATGAGTCATATAGTAGATATGATGAACATGTTGATTGTTTGCCATTAAAGCTACATCAACTCTCGTGATGATCGGTTTTGATGTGGTGGATTTGGTTCGTGTGATCACTAAAACAATGTGAGGGATATTGTTTTGAGTGGGAGTTCACCTAGATTAATTTAACTATTAATTAGAACTCAATTTGTCATAAACTTAGTCTAAACTATTGCAAATATGTTGTAGATCAATGGCGGCCCCTACCATCAATTTTAATGCGTTCCTGGAGAAAGAAAAGTTTAAAAACAATGGAAGCAACTTCGCGGATTGGTTCCGCAATTTGAGGATTGTCCTCAATGCTGGTAATTTGACCTATGTGCTGGATCCACCGCTGGGTGAACCACTTGCAGCTACTGCTACCGATGAAGTAAAGAATGTTTACCTCACTCGGAAGAATCAGTACTCCACAATTCAGTGTGCTATCTTGTATGGTTTGGAATCGGAGCTTCAGAAAAGGTTTGAGAACCAAGACCCATATGATATTGTCCGTGAACTCAAAACTATTTTTGAGACTCACGCGGCGGTTGAGAGTTATGAGGCTTCTGAAAAGTTATTTAACTGCAAGATGGAAGAGGGCAGCTCCGTCAGTGAGCATGTGCTTAAGATGTCTGGGCATGCAAACAAACTCCAAAGTTTGGGTATAGTGATTCCTAATGCTTTGGGGATTTACCGTGTCCTCCAATCACTGCCAGCAAGTTACAAGAACTTTGTGATGAACTACAATATGCAAACCATGAACAAGACGTTGCCAGAACTCTTCTCTATGTTGAAATCTGCAGAAGTGGAGATCAAGAAAGAGCATCAAGTGTTGTTGGTCAATAATACCACCAAATTCAAGAAAGGCAAGTCTAAGCAAAAGGGAAACTTCAAGAAGGGTGGTAAGAAAGTTACCGCACCGACGAAGAAGACCAAGGCTGGGCCTAAGCCTGATACTGAGTGCTTTTATTGCAAGGGAGAAGGTCACTGGAAGCGGAATTGCCCAAAGTACTTGGCGGATTTGAAGAACGGCAACATCAAGAAGAAAGGTATATCCGATATACATGTTATTGATGTGTATCTCACTAGTACTCGTAGTAGTTCCTGGGTATTTGATACTGGTTCGGTTGCTCATATTTGTAACTCGAAACAGGTACTTCAGAATAAACAGAAGCTAGCAAAGAACGAGGTGACGATGCGCGTTGGAAATGGATCAAAGGTTGATGTGATCACGGTCGGCACGCTACCTCTTCATCTACCACCGGGATTAGTTTTATACTTAAATAATTGTTATTTGGTGCCTGCGTTGAGCATGAACATTATATCTGGATCATGTTTGTTGCGAGACGGTTACTTGTTTAAGTCCAAGAATAATGGTTGTTCGATTTATATGAGTAATATGTTTTATGCACATGCACCTTTGATAGATGGTCTATTCTTATTGAATCTCGATAGTGGAAATACACATATTAATAACATTGAAGCTAAACGTTTGAAATTGAGCGATAACTCGACATATATGTGGCACTGTCGTCTTGGTCATATTGGAGTGAAGGGTATGAAGAAACTCCATTCCGATGGACTTCTTGAATCACTTGATTTTGAATCACTTGCAAGATGCGAAGCATGTCTGATGGGTAAAATGACTAAGACTCCATTTTCTGGGATGATGGAGCGAGCTACAGACTTATTGGAAATCATACATACCGATGTGTGTGGACCAATGAGTGTAGCATCGTGCGGTGGTTATCGTTATGTTCTTACCTTCACGGATGACTTGAGAAGATATGGGTATATCTATTTCATGAAACATAAGTCCAAAACTTTCGAGAAGTTTAAGGAATTTCAAAGTGAGGTAGAGAATCAACGTAACAAGAAGATTAAATATCTACGTTCTGATCGTGGAGGTGAATATCTAAGTTACGAGTTTGGCAAACATTTAATGAAATGCGGAATACTTTCACAATTGACACCGCCGGGAACACCACAGCGTAATGGTGTGTGCGAACGTCGTAATCTAACTCTCTTAGATATGGTTCGTTCTATGATGTCACTTACAGATTTACCGCTATCGTTTTGGGGTTATGCATTAGAAACAACCGCATTCACTTTAAATAGGGCACCATCTAAATCCGTTGAAACGACACCGTATGAATTATGGTTTGGGAAGAAACCTAAATTGTCGTTCCTTAAAGTTTGGGGTTGTGAAGCTTATGTAAAGAAGTTACAGCCGGACAAGCTTGAACCCAAAGCGGAAAAATGCGTCTTCATAGGATACCCGAAGGAAACTATTGGGTTTACCTTCTATCATAGATCCGAAGGCAAAATCTTCGTTGGTAAGAAAGGATCCTTTCTAGAGAAGGAATTTCTCTCGAAAGAAGTGACTGGAAGGAAAGTAGAACTCGACGAGGTTGTGGAACCTTCTCTCGAACTTGCGAGTAGCGCAACACCGGAAGTGGTTCCTGTGGCGCCTACACCAATAAGAGAGGAAGCTAATGATGATGATCATGAAACTTCGGTTGAAGTTGCTACAGAACCTCGCAGGTCAACGAGAACTCGTACCACTCCTGATTGGTATGATCCCGTTATGAGTGTCATGTTGGTGGACAACACCGATGACCCTGCGACGTATGAGGAAGCGATGATGAGCCCAGATTCCAATAAATGGCAAGAAGCCATGAAATCCGAGATTGGATCCATGTACGAAAACCAAGTATGGACTTTGGTGGACTTACCGGATGGCCGGAATGCTATCGAGAACAAATGGATTTTCAAGAGGAAAACAGATGCTAATGGTAATGTTACTGTCTATAAAGCTCGACTTGTCGCAAAAGGGTTTCGACAAATTCAAGAGGTTGACTACGATGAGACTTTCTCACCAGTAGCGAAGCTAAAGTCTGTGAGGATTATGTTAGCAATCACTGCATATCATGATTATGAGATATGGCAGATGGATGTCAAAACAACGTTACTCAATGGAGACATTGATGAAGAGTTGTATATGCTGCAACCCAAAGGTTTTGTCGATCTTAAAGATGCTAACAAGGTATGCAAACTTCAACGGTCCATCTATGGATTGAAGCAAGCATCCCGAAGTTGGAATCAACGTTTTGATAATGTGATCAAAAGTTTTGGTTTTATACAAACTTATGGAGAAGCTTGTA
Source organism: Avena sativa (assembly GCA_916181665.1). Classification (NCBI taxonomy): domain Eukaryota; kingdom Viridiplantae; phylum Streptophyta; class Magnoliopsida; order Poales; family Poaceae; genus Avena; species Avena sativa. Next base: position 139,520,706 of record OV702285.1, on the reverse strand, counting down.
TTTACAAGAAAGTGAGTGGGAGCTCTGTAGCATTCTTAATACTATATGTGGATGACATATTGTTGATTGGGAATGATGTAGACCTTCTTAATAGTGTCAAGGAATATTTGAATAATAGTTTTTCAATGAAGGATCTTGGCGAAGCAGCTTATATATTAGGCATAAAGATTTATAGAGATAGATCGAGACGCCTAATATCATTGCCACAAAGTACATATTTGGACAAAGTTCTAAAGAGGTTTGGAATGGAAGATAGCAAGAAAGGGTTCTTGCCCATGTTGCCCAATACGACCTTGAGTAAAACTCAAAGTCCGACAACGGCAGAAGATAGAGAGAGGATGAGTAAGACTCCTTATGCCTCAGCCATAGGATCTCTAATGTATGCCATGCTATGTACTAGACCCGACATTGCATATGCTGTTAGTTTAACTAGCAGACATCAAAGTGATCCAGGAGTGGATCATTGGACAGCGGTCAAAAACATCCTTAAGTACTTGAGAAGAACTAAGGATATGGTTCTTTCTTATGGAGGTGATGAACAACTCGTTGTTTATGGTTACATCGATGCTAGTTGGAACACCGATCCGGATGATTCTAAATCTCAATCTGGATACGTATTTACTTTGAATGGTGCAGCAGTTAGCTGGAGGAGTGCAAAGCAAAGCGTTATGGCAAGATCTTCAACTGAATCAGAATACATGGCTGCTTCGGAGGCTTCACAAGAAGCAATATGGATGAAAGAGTTCATTACAGAGCTTCGTGTGGTTCCTAGTGCGCTGGACCCAATGTCAATCTACTGTGATAACATGGGCGCCATAGCCAATGCGCAAGAACCAAGGTCACACAAGAAGCTGAAGCACATCAAGCTACGTTTTACGCTATTCGAGAACATGTCCAAGATGGGGACATCAAGATTTGCAAAGTACACACAGATCTGAATGTGGCAGATCCGTTGACTAAACCTCTCCCGAGGGCAAAACATGACCAACACCAAACTGCCATGGGTGTTCGGTATATTACCATGTAATCTGGATTAGATGACAATAGTGCAAGTGGGAGACTGTTGGATATATGCCCTAGAGGCAATAATAAATATAGTTATTATTATATCTTTGTGTTTATGATAAATGTTTACATTCATGCTATAATAGTATTAACAAGGAAACATTAATACTTGTGTGATTTGTAAACTAAAATAGAGTCCCTAGTAAAGCCTCTTTATAAATACTAGCTTGTTGGTTAATAAATGATTGTGGTTTCCCTATCATGAACATTGAGATGTTATTAACAACAAGATCATATAGTTAGGAGAATGATATGGTGGACATACTCCTATAGATAAGCGTAGCATAAAGATCAAGTCATTTTAATAGTTCAATTGCTATAAGCTTTCTGATACATAGTAACCTAATTCCTTCGACCATGAGATCATGCATATCACCTTCACCGGAAGGATGCTTTGATGACATCAAACACCACACCGTAACTGGGTGGCTATAAAGTTGGCATTGAGTGTTCAGAAAGTATTGGTTGAGACACATGGATCAAGAGTGGGATTTGTCCATCCATATGACAGATAGATATACTCTGGGCCCTCTGGGTGGAATGTCATCCAATTAGCTTGCATTTCCAGATTCCTCTATTGGTTATTGTTCGGAGAAGTGTCTCGATCATGTCCGCATAATTCACGAACCGTAGGGAGACACACTTAAGGATTCGACGTTGTTTGAGTAGTTATGGAATGATGAGTAAGATACCGAATGTTGTTCGGAGTCTTGGATGGGATCCGGGATATCACGAGGAGATCCGGAATGGTTCGGAGAATAAGATTCATATAAGGAAAGTCTTGTTTCGGGGTTGGAGAATGGTTCCGGTGTTTTCATCGGGAATGTTCTAGAAGGTTCCGGAATGTCCGGCACTCTGGAGGGGAAGGGTACATGAATGTGTCATAACAAGTTGGAGTGATTGCATCATGTACTAGGTGTCATCGCTGAACAAAATAAAGGGTTTAATCAAATCCTAGTTTGAAAAGTCAAACGCCAATTTGAAAAGTCAAACAACTATTTTGTGAGGTGGAGGGAGAGTAGGAAACCTACTTGGGGAGGAGTTCCCTCCCTCCACCGCCGGCCCACTTGGAGACCGAGTTGGGGAGGGACTCCCCTCCCCTTGGCGCGCCTCCTCCACCTATATAAGGAGGGGCAGGGCTGCCTCTCCAAGCACACAATACCACGCCCCGCAAACCCTAATCCTAGCCGCCGGTGCCGCCACCTCCTGTTGCCGCCGCCTAGGCAAACCCTATCCGCCGGCCTTGCTCCTCCTTGGTGCGTCTAAACCCTAGATCACCGAGGCTCTCTCTCATAGTCCACCATACTCGCTCCGGCTTAAGGCGAAGCCCTGCGAGATCTCCCCTCTACTTCCGGTACCACGCCGTTGTGCTGCCGAAATCGCGAGGAGAGTGCTACAACCTCTGCTGCCTGCTGGAACAAGGGAGAGGAAGGTCTTCGTCGAGTACCGAACATGTGACCGACTGCGGAAGCGCTGCCGGAACGCAGCGCCGGAAGGATCGTCTACGCGATCTTGAGATCGGCAAGAGTACGACTACAACACCCACGAGAATCCGCTCTCGTTAAACACTTTGGAATCTTCGAGGGTGAGTTATTCCATCGACTCGTTGCTACAATCTAGTAGATAGATCTTGGCTTGTTTGTTTGTATGCGGTAGAAATTTTTTGTTTTCCATGCTACGAACCCCTACAATGTGATCCCTTGTGTGCCAGTCACATGCTTGCAAGCCAATTGGATGAAATTCCACCGAGAGGGCCAAGAGTATATCTATCCGTCATATGGATGGACAAATCCCACTCTTGATCCATGTGCCTCAACCCATACTTTCTGAACACTCAATGCCACCTTTATAGCCACCCAGTTACGGTGTGGTGTTTGATGTCATCAAAGCATCCTTCTGGTGATGGTGATTAGCATGATCTCATGGTCGAAGGAATTAGGTTACTATGTATCAGAAAGCTTATAGCAATTGAACTATTAAAATGACTTGATCTTTATGCTACGCTTATCTATAGGAGTATGTCCATCATACCATTCTCCTAATGATATGATCTTGTTGTTAACAACATCTCAATGTTCATGATCGAGAAACCATGATCATCTATTAACCAACAAGCTAGTATTATAAAGAGGCTTTACTAGGGACTCTAATTTAGTTTACAAATCACACAAGTATTAATGTTTCTGGTTAATACTGTTATAGCATGAATGTAAACATTTATCATAAACACAAAGATATAATAATAACTACATTTATTATTGCCTCTAGGGCATATCTCCAACAGTCTCCCACTTGCACTAGAGTCAACTAATCTAGATTACATGGTAATATACCGAACACCCTTGGCGGTTTGGTGCTGGTCATGTTTTGCCCTCGGGAGGGGTTTAGTCAACGGATCCGCCAGATTCAGATCTGTGTGTACTTTGCAAATCTTTATGTCACCATCTTGGACATGCTCTCGAATAGCGTGAAAACGTAGCTTGATGTGCTTCAGCTTCTTGTGTGACCTTGGTTCTTGCGCATTGGCTATGGCGCCCATGTTATCACAGTAGATAGACATTGGGTCCAGCGCACTTGGAACCACACCGAGCTCTGTAATGAACTCCTTCATCCATATCGCTTCTTAAGCCTCCGAAGCAGCTATGTATTCCGATTCAGTTGAATATATCGCCACAACGCTTTTCTTTGCACTCCTCCAGCTAACTGCGGCACCATTCAAAGTAAATACGTATCCAGATTAAGATTTAGAATCATCCGGATAGGTGTTCCAACTGGCATCGGTGTAACCATTAACAACGAGCTGTTCATCACCTCCACAAGAAAGAACCATATCCTTAGTTCTTCTCAAGTACTTAAGGATGTTTTTGACCGTTGTCCAATGATCCACTCCTGGATCACTTTGATATCTGCTAGTCAAACTAACAGCATATGCAATGTCGGGTCTAGTACATAGCATGGCATACATTAGAGATCCTATGGCTGAGGCATAGGGAGTCTTACTCATCCTTTCTCTATCTTCTGCCGTTGCTGTACTTTGAGTTTTACTCAAGGTCGTATTGGGCAACATGGGCAAGAACCCTTTCTTGCTATCTTCCATTCCAAACCTCTTTAGAACTTTGTCCAAATATGTACTTTGTGACAATGATATTAGGCATCTAGATCTATCTCTATAAATCTTTATGCCTAATATATAAGCTACTTCGCCAAGATTCTTCATTGAAAAACTATTATTCAAATATTCCTTGACACTATTAATAAGGTCTACATCATTCCCAATCAACAATATGTCATCTACATATAGTATTAAGAATGCTACAGAGCTCCCACTCACTTTCTTGTAAATACAAGCTTCTCCATAAGTTTGTATAAAACCAAAACTTTTGATTACTTAATCAAAACGTTGATTCCAACTTCGGGATGCTTGCTTCAATCCATAGATGGACCGTTGAAGTTTGCATACCTTGTTAGCATCTTTAGGATCGACAAAACCTTTGGGTTGCATCATATACAACTCTTCATTAATGTCTCCATTGAGGAACGCTGTTTTGACATCCATCTGCCATATCTCATAATCATAATATGAAGTGATTGCTAACATAATCCTCACAGACTTTAGCTTCGCTACTGGTGAGAAAGTCTCATCGTAGTCAACTCCTTGAATTTGTCGAAACCCTTTTGTGACAAGTCGAGCTTTATAGACAGTAACATTACCATCAGCATCTGTTTTCTTCTTGAAAATCCATTTGTTCTCGACAGCCTTCCGGCCATCCGGTAAGTCCACCAAAGTCCATACTTGGTTTTCGTACATGGATCCAATCTCGGATTTCATGGCTTCTTGCCATTTATTGGAATCTGGGCTCATCATCGCTTCCTCATACGTCGCAGGGTCATCGGTGTTGTCCACCAACATGACACTCATAACGGGATCATACCAATCAGGAGTGGTACGAGTTCTCGTTGACTTGCGAGGCTCTATAGCAACTACAACCGAAGTTTCATGATCATCATCATTAGCTTCCTCTCTTATTGGTGCAGGCACCACAGGAACTTCTTCCGGTGCTGCGCTACTCGCAAGTTCGAGAGAAGGTTCGACAACCTCGTCGAGTTCTATTTCCTTCCAGTCACTTCTTTCGAGAGAAATTCCTTCTCTAGAAAGGATCCATTCTTGGCAACGAAGATTTTGCCTTCGGATCTATGATAGAAGGTATACCCAATAGTTTCCTTTGGGTATCCTATGAAGACGCATTTTTACGCTTTGGGTTCAAGCTTGTCCGGCTGTAACTTCTTTACATAGGCTTCGCAACCCCAAACTTTAAGGAACGACAATTTAGGTTTCTTCCCAAACCATAATTCATACGGTGTCGTTTCAACGGATTTAGATGGTGCCCTATTTAAAGTGAATGCGGCTATTTCTAATGCATAACCCCAAAATGATAGCGGTAAATCTGTAAGTGACATCATAGAACGAACCATATCTAAGAGAGTTCGATTACGATGTTCGGACACACCATTACGCTGTGGTGTTCCCGGCGGTGTCAATTGTGAAAGTATTCCGCATTTCTTCAAATGCTCGCCAAACTCGTAACTTAGATATTCACCTCCAGGATCAGAATGTAGAAATTTAATCTTCTTGTTACGTTGATTCTCAACCTCACTTTGAAATTCCTTAAACTTCTCGAAAGTTTCGGACTTATGTTTCATGAAATAAATATACCCATATCTACTCAAGTCATCCGTGAAGGTAAGAACATAACGATAACCACCGCGCGATGCTACACTCATTGGACCACACACATCGGTATGTATGATTTCCAATAAGTCCGTAGCTCGCTCCATCATACCAGAAAATGGAGTCTTAGTCATTTTACCCATCAGACATGCTTCGCATCTTTCAAGTGATTCGAAATCAAGTGATTCAAGAAGTCCATCGGAATGGAGTTTCTTCATATGCTTCACTCCAATGTGACCAAGACGACAGTGCCACATATAGGTCGAGTTATCGCTCGATTTCAAACGTTTAGCTTCAATGTTATTAATATGTGTATTTCCACTATCGAGATTCAATAAGAATAGACCATCTATCAAAGGTGCATGTGCATAAAACATATTACTCATATAAATCGAACAACCATTATTCTCGGACTTAAACAAGTAACCGTCTCGCAATAAACAAGATCCCGATATAATGTTCATGCTTAACGCAGGCACCAAATAACAATTATTTAAGTATAAAACTAATCCCGATGGTAGATGAAGAGGTAGCGTGCCGACCGCGATCACATCAACCTTTGATCTGTTTCCCACGCGCATTGTCACCTCGTTCTTCGCTAGCTTCCGTTTATTATGCAGCACCTGTTTCGAGTTATAGATATGAGCAACCGAACCAGTATCAAATACCCAGGCACTACTACGAGTACTAGTGATATACACATCAATAACATGTATATCAGATATACCTTTCTTCTTGATGTTGCCGTTCTTCAAATCCGCCAAGTACTTTGGGCAATTCCGATTCCAGTGACCTTCTCCCTTGCAGTAAAAGCACTCAGTATCAGGCTTAGGTCCAGCCTTGGTCTTCTTCTTCGGCGCGGTAACTCTCTTACCACCCTTCTTGAAGTGTCCCTTTTGCTTAGACTTGCCTTTCTTGAATTTGGTGGTCTTATCGACCATCAACACTTGGTGCTCTTTCTTGATCTCCACTTCTGCAGATTTTAACATGGTGAAGAGTTCTGGCAACTGCTTGTTCATGTTTTGCATATTGTAGCTCATCACAAAGTTCTTGTAACTTGGTGGTAGTGATTGGAGGACACGATAAATCCCCAAAGCATTAGGAATCACTATACCCAAGCTTTGAAGTTTGTTTGCGTGCCCAGACATCTTAAGCACATGCTCACTGACGGAGCTGCCCTCTTCCATCTTGCAGTTAAAGAACTTTTCATAAGCCTCATAGCTCTCAATTGCCGCGTGAGTCTCAAAGATCAATTTGAGATCACGGACAATATCATGTGGGTCTGAATTCTCAAACCTTTTATGAAGCTCCGATTCTAAACCATACAAGATAGCACACTGAACTGTGGAGTACTGAGTCTTCCGAGCGAGGTAAACATTCTTTACTTCATCGAAAGTAGTAGCTGCAGGTGGGTCACCCAGCGGTGCATCCGGCACATAGGTCTAATTACCAGCAGTGAGGACAATCCTCAAATTGCGGAACCAATCCGCGAAGTTGCTTCCATTGTTTTTCAACTTTTCTTTCTCTAGGAACGCATTAAAATTGATGGTAGGGGCCGCCATTGATCTACAACATATTTGCAATAGTTTAGACTAAGTTTATGACAAATTAAGTTCTAATTAATAGTTAAATTAATCTAGGTGAACTCCCACTCAAAACAATATCCCTCACATTGTTTTAGTGATCACACGAACCAAATCCACCACATCAACACCGATCATCACGAGAGTTGATGTAGCTTCAATGGCGAACAATCGAGCATGTTCATCATATCTTACTATATGATTCATGCTTTACCTTTCGGTGATTCGTGTTCCGAGACCATGTCTGTACATGCTAGGCTCGTCAAGATCAAACCTTAGCTTCCGCATGAGCAAATCTGGCTTGCTCACATTGTATACACTTGCGGAATCTAACACACCCGATCATCACGTGGTGCTTCGAAACAACAAGCTTTAGCAACGGTGCTTACTAAGGGTGAACACTTTAGAACTTGATATTCATGTGCATGAGGGATCATCTTATAATGCTACCGTCGTTAACTAAGCAATACAAGATGCATAAAGGATTAACATCACATGCAATTCATAATATGTCATATGATATGGCCTTTCTTCTTTGTGCTTCTGATCTCCATCTTCAAGCACAAACATGATCTCCATCATCACCGGCATTGCATCAAGGTCAATGATGCCGCTCCATGGTTGTCGTCCACTAGCTTCAACTATTACAACTACTTTGAATAGACACGCGGGTCTTAACAAAAATTAAAGACAACCATATGGCTCCTGCCGGTTGCCAACTTACAATAAGGAACATTGCATACATCAAATATAATCACAATCATGGCCATATCACATCACAGCACACCCCTGCAAAACAAAGTTAGACGCCTCTACTTTCTTTGCATGTTTTACGTGGTTTCGGGATTTCAATAAGTGTCGTTCTAACTTACGAACAAGAACCACAAAATTGATACTAGTATTGCCAATTACCCGTTGTAAATTGAATCTTAACTATGTTGGGAGAAACAGGCACCCGCAAAGCCACTTATGCAATACAAGTTGCATGTCAAGCGTGGAGCAAGTCTCATGAACGATGTCGTGTAAGGTTAGCCCGGGCTGCTTCATCCCACCATCCCGCAAAATGCAAAGTACACAAGAAGTAATCGACAACAAAAGCATCAACGCCCACAATGACCATTGTGTTCTACTCGTGCAACAGATCTACATATAGACACGGCTCTGATACCACTGTAGGGGTTCGTAGCATGGAAAACAAAAATTTTCTACCGCATACAAACAAACAAGCCAAGATCTATCTACTATATTGTAGCAACGAGTCGATGGAATAACTCACCCTCGAAGATTCCAAAGTGTTTAACGAGAGCGGATTCTCGTGGGTGATGTAGTCGTACTCTTGCCAATCTCAAGATCGCGTAGACGATCCTTCCGGCGCTGCGTTCCGGCAGCGCTTCCGCAGTCGGTCACACGTTCGGTACTCGATGAAGACCTTCCTCTCCCTTGTTCCAGCAGGCAGCAGAGGTTGTAGCACTCTCCTCGCGATTCCGGCAGCACAACGGCGTGGTACCGGAAGTAGAGGGGAGATCTCGCAGGGCTTCGCCTTAAGCCGGCGCGAGTATGGTGGACTATGAGAGAGAGCCTCGGTGATATAGGGTTTAGACGCACCAAGGAGGAGCAAGGCCGGCGGCTAGGGTTTGCCTAGGCGGCGGCAGCAGGAGGTGGCGGCGCCGGCGGCTAGGATTAGGGTTTGCGGGGCGTGGTATTGTGTGCTTGGAGAGGCAGCCCTGCCCCTCCTTATATAGGTGGAGGGGGCGCGCCAAGGGGAGGGGAGTCCCTCCCCAACTCGGTCTCCAAGTGGGCCTGCGGTGGAGGGAGGGAACTCCTCCCAAGTAGGTTTCCTACTCTCCCTCCACCTCACAAAATAGCCGTTTGACTTTTCAAATTGGCGTTTGACTTTTCAAACTAGGATTAGATTAAACCCTTTATTTTGTTCAGCGATGAGACCTAGTACATGATGCAATCACTCCAACTTGTATGACACATTCATGTACCCTTCCCCTCGGAGTGCCGGACATTCCGGAACCTTCTAGAACATTCCCGATGAAAACACCGGAACCATTCTCCAACCCCGAAACAGGACTTTCCTTATATGAATCTTATTCTCCGGACCATTCCGGATCTCCGCGTGATATCCCGGATCCCATCCGAGACTCCGAAAAACATTCGGTCTCTTACTCATCATTCCATAACTACTCAAACAACGTCGAATCCTTAAGTGTGTCTCCCTACGGTTCGTGAATTATGCGGACATGATCGAGACACTTCTCCGAACAATAACCAATAGAGGAATCTGGAAATTCATATGGCTCCCACATATTTCTACGATTACTTTGCGATCGAATGAACCAGTTACATACGATACCAATTTCCATTTGTCTCACGATAGTTTACTTATCCGAGGTTATGATCGTCGGTATCTCTACATACCTAGTTCAACCTCGTTACTGATAAGTACTATTTTCTCGTTCCCGTGATATGTGATCCCTTGTGAGCCAGTCACATGCTTGCAAGCTAATTGGATGACATTCCACCGAGAGGGCCCAGAGTATATCTATCCGTCATATGGATGGACAAATCCCACTCTTGATCCATGTGTCTCAACCAATACTTTCTGAACACTCAATGCCACCTTTATAGCCACCCAGTTACGGTGTGGTGTTTGATGTCATCAAAGCATCCTTCCGGTGAAGGTGATATGCATGATCTCATGGTCGAAGGAATTAGGTTACTATGTATCAGAAAGCATATAGCAATTGAACTATTAAAATGACTTGATCTCTGTGCTACGCTTATCTATAGGATTATGTCCACCATATCATTCTCCTAACGATATGATCTTGTTGTTAACATCTCAATGATCATGATAGGGAAACCACAATCATTTATTTACCAACAAGCTAGTATTTATAAAGAGTCTTTACTAGGGACTCTATTTTAGTTTACAAATCACACAAGTATTAATGTTTCCTTGTTAATACTATTATAGCATGAATGTAAACATTTATCATAAACACAAAGATATAATAATAACTACATTTATTATTTCCTCTAGGGCATATCTCCAACAGTCTCCCACGGGAACGAGAAAAGAGTACTTATCAGTAACGAGGTTGAACTAGGTATGCAGAGATACCGACGATCAAAACCTCGGATAAGTTAGCTATCGTGAGACAAAGGGAAATTGTTATCGTATGTAAGTGGTTCATTCGATCGCAAAGTAATCGTAGAAATATGTGGGATCCATATGAATTTCCAGATTCCTCTATTGGTTATTGATCGGAGAAGTGTCTCGATCATGTCCGCATAATTCACGAACCGTAGGGAGACACACTTAAGGATTCGATGTTGTTGAGTAGTTATGGAAAGATGAGTAAGAGACCGAATGTTGTTCAGAGTCTCAGATGGGATCCGGGATATCACGAGGAGATCCGAAATGGTTCGAAGAATAAGATTCATATAAGGAAAGTCATGTTTCGGAGTTGGAGAATGATTCCGGTGTTTTCACCAGGAATGTTCTAGAAGGGTCCGGAAGGTCCGACACTCTGGAGGGGAAGGGTACATGAATGTGTCATAACAATATGAAATGGTTGCATCATGTACTAGGTCACTTGGCTGGGCAAAATAAAGGAAGAAATCAAATCCTAGTTTGAAAGTCAAACGCCAATTTGAAAAAGTGAAACGACAAGTTTGCTTGGTGGAGGGAGAGTAGGAAACCTACTTGGGGAGGAGTTCCTCTCCCTCCACCCGCCGTCCAAGGAGGCCGACTTGGGGGAGGACTCCCTCCTCCCAAGCCGCGCCCTCCCACCTATATAAGGAGGGGTGTAACACCCTCAGAATCGGCCCTATGCAAGTTTTAGCGAAACCCGCCAAACCCGCATAGAAACGATTCAAAGGTGCCCACCAGGCACTTTCGTGCGGGTGGAAAACGAAGTAATAACATTACACAACAGTCCTCGATGGGACCCACAGAACAGATATATATATACAACACGACTCCATGAGTCAAGAATACAGATATACAGTTCAAAGATCCAAATCACCTTGAAAACGATAGGGCGTCCAGCTACGGACAAGATGCAAATGGGGCTAAGAGCCCTGAAGAATAACCAATGGCGTCCATAACCCTGCCTAGGCCAAGCCGGAAGGGTAACCCTGCTAACGACGTCGATCTCAAACCTGCTTAAACAAAAGGGGTGCCGACAAAGGGCAAAGGAAAAAGAGGAGCGTCAGTACTGAGGCCAGTACACGGCGAGACTAGAATTCGGCGGTCCTCGTCTACATAGGTATGGTGGACTGAGCGGCAGCGGCAGCATGCACTAAACAACCTATAGAGACTCGAAACAACCGGCAGCTATTAGAGAGGGGTAAGAAAGACCTATCCGGAACCAACCTGATACTAACACCAAACAATCCCATCCTGGTATTCCCCCTCGCGACCAAACGAGGAAGTCAACCGAGGAACTCACACAGTTGGCAGTTTTATTTATTCAGTTATCGTTGCAGCAATTACTAGTCAGGTAAAGAGAGTCGTCCTGATAAAATAAGCAGTGGTCACTTTTAGTTAACCATTCCGTTTTAGTTGCATCACTTACTAGTCAGATACAAATAGCATGAGATATCCCAAAAACCCAGCAGTTGTTGGTACTTTTATTTAGCCATTCCGTTGCAGTGGAGCTGATTACTAGTCATATCGGATACAAGTCAATTTATAACAGTACACTTTAGTTATAGTTGTCTATGATCAAGCACTGTGCTCCAAGTCGTCCATAACCGCGGACACGGCTTATCGAAAAGATTAAACCCTGCAGGGGTGCACCAAAGTATCCACACGCACTTCGACCCTTTTTGCCAGATCAATTAACATACACCCATCGGTATGTCGGCGGGGCCTAAGTCATGACGTTTCCCAGACCCAAAGCAAGCACGGGGGGCCACCCCACTAAGTACACCCGCAACGAAGTCGGCCGGTCTCCGAGACGGACTCAGGGTTTGCGACAGTGGCTGTAAACGACAGCAAATCCCCAAACGGGGACTGTCGATACCGCGAAAACACTCCGCTTCCAAAACAATACAGCGTGCTCCTCACACAATCGTAAATAAATCAGTAAAGCATGGCATAAGTACAGGATAGTAATAAAGCCCCAAACTACTTGTGGCCCCCAGTACAATACTTTGAAATCAGGTACTAAATCGATGGGGGGCCCATATCTCCCCACATGTGGTTAGCGCGCTCGATCTCGGAACAGGTGTCAAGAACTCGGGGTCCTACGGGACACAAGTGGGCGGTCGGAAACCAAATGTTATCTATCACCCACCGGTGCCTCTGCTTACCTACTTCAATTTTAGTTGTTAAACAGTAATTAAAGTGAACAATAAGTAAAACCATGATCATCTCCAACGTTGAACATGCGGCGGTACTCCAACAACTGTGGCACTTGACGACACGCAACAGCATTTGAGCAAGCGACTACGACGCGCAAGTCCAACTATCTACCAATCAACAGGTAATAGGATGTGTCCAAGGCAATATATGGCTGCAAGGGATATCACGGGTACGAAAACTAGAGCGACGCAACACAGATAGCAATAGATCAACAGGAGGGAATAAATACTATAAAAGTAAGATGGGTAGAAAGGGGGGAGATGCTCGCCTGAAAACATTGCCGAAGGTTCATCCGAAGATCGGGGCGAAGCTCACATCAACTCAACGGCCTTATCCTCGAAGAAGAAAAACACTAGAATAAACACCGGATGCAATATTTACTACAACGGCAGAAGATCGGCATGATGCATGTATGATGTATGACATGGCAAAGGTGCAATGCAATTAGGTCATATTAAGCGGAACCGGGTCCCGACAATTAATTAGGTGGTTCATGTTGTTTAGCTACCCCGCAATTTAAATGTTGTTTAACAAGGCAAAAGATAGTACCGGTTCGCTACTCAAATTTAAATGAGGCCAATATGAGACTAGATTTGCCCGCATATGGGCCCCATATTTAATTATTAGGTGAGTCGGCATAAGGCCCCCAAACCACACAATTATGCATGCAAGTATGGCAATTAATTATGCAACAATTTATATAGTTGACAATTATAAAATAGGGTTCTCGGATAAGGGTCACACATTAGGGGGGTCTCGACGAACTTGGGGTTCCGGGGTTCGGGGTCCAGGGTTCAGGGTTCGACGGGATCGGTCTCGGACAACGGAGTAGATCTTGGCGTTCCATGAAGGAGGACTTGGGTCGGTGTCGGGGCACATTGGGTTCGTCCTGGTCGGTGTCGTTCTTATCGTCGCGAAGATCTTGTCGGGTCCGCGCTTCGGATTCCGTGAGGCGATCTTGACGCTCCGTGCCCGTGAAGTAGAACTTGTCGTCCGGCGGTAGATCTTGTCGATTCCATTCCCACGGCCTTATTGTTCTGCGGCGAAGATCATGGGGTCTCCGGGGTTCGGGTCATGTTGTCGGTCTTGGCGTTCGGGGCGAAGAACTCGGCGTTCCGCGTCGGCGTCCTTACCGTCCGTGTTCTCGAGCATCGCATCCGGGAATGAGTGCTTGCCGTTCAGGGTCTCGATGTCCGAGGCGAAATACTTGTCGTTCCATGGCGATCTTGGCGGCTCGGAGGGGTTCGAGGAATCGGAACGGTCTTCAAGTTCCGTGAGGGAGATCATGGCGTCGGTGGGGTCGATCTTGTCGGTTTCACGGTTTCAGTTGTCGGTGTCGGACTTGGTCTCGGCACTGGGAGATCTTGGCGTGCCCTCTCGATCATCTGTGGCAGGCATCGGGTTGGTCTTGTCCGCCGAGAGGGTTCGACGATCTTGTTGCAGCGTTGTAGATCTTTAGTCCACTGCGCATCACTCGGCGGGGTACTAGCGCAGGAAGGGTGTCGACGAGGTGGGGCACACGCGGCAAAGGGAAACAGCTAGAGGCAGCGCCCACGTCGCCGGAAGGCGGGGTTCGGAGACGACCTTGGCCTGAGGGGAACGGGGCGGCGACTGGAGGCGGCGGTCGGCGCAGGACCGGCGAGACCGAGGGCGCGGCGGGAGGCGAGGGCGCGGCCCGCGGGGTTGGAGCAGAGGGGTCCGGCGGCTCGAGCGGGGCGGCAGGAGGCGCTGGAGGCCGGGGCGGGCCGGACGCGGGCGAGGCAGAGGGTGGCCGGCGAGCACGGGGTCGCGGGGGGTGGCGCAGGGCGCGGCCGGCGGGAGGCGACGAGGGGGCCGCGGCCGGCGGAGCTTCTGCGAGGACGGCGCCGGCGGGGAGGTGGCGAGGGGGCCGCGGAGGTGGGCCGGCGAGCTCCGGTGCGGGGAGGTGCGGGGCGGAGGCGACTCTGGGTGGGGGCCGGGGCGGAGGAGCTCTTGGCGGCGGCTGACGGTGGCGGGGAGGCGCAGGCGCGCTCGCCGGAGGGCGGGGAGGGCGCGCCAGAGAGGGGAGATGCGGGAGGCCGCGACAGGGAAGGAGGGCGCGGGGCGGAGGGTGCACGCGGAGGAGGTTGGAGGGGGCCGCGGTGGCGCATGGAGGCGCGGAGGCGAAGGGCGGGGCGGCGGCAGACGAGGGGGAAGGAGGCGGGGCGCCAGCGGGGAGCGGTGGCCGGAGGTGGAGAAGGCGGCGTCGGGGTCGGAGGGTGCACGCGGAGAGAGGAGGTTGGGGAGGGAGCGGGTAGGTGGTGGGGAGGGTCTGCCCAGGGAAGGTGGGCTGCGGGTGGGGCCCGTGGCGTGGGATGTGGTTTGACCAGGGGAGAAGAGGTGGGGCAAGGTGGGACCGGGGCAGGGGCGGGCCAGGCTGGCAGTGAGTGGGGTGTGCTGAGTGTGTGTGAGAGAGAGGGGTGAGTTGAGAGGGGCTGTGGGGAGAGAGAGGGGGTGGGAATGAGGTGGCAGCGTGGGAGTGGTGGGGATTTGGGGAGAGGTGAGGTGGCGAGAGATTATTGGTGGGGCTGAGGTGGAGGGGTTGTGGGTAGATTAGGTTGGGTAGCTTTAGGATTATGGGTGGGCCGTTTTAATTTCTGGGGGTGGTCGTTCGGGTCGAATCGGCCCGTTCGACTGCCCCCACTAAAATAATTTAACATTTTATTTGTTTAACACGGGGCTTTTACAACCCGATAGCGGACAAAACAAAAATAATCCGGGGCCCGGGTTTTGCGTTTGAACAAAGACGGGGCGTTTAGAAAACAAAACTAGGTTTTTCTGCAAATAGTTTTATGCAAGCAAATGCAAGATGATGACGATGCTCAAATGCAAGGTGGCATGATGACATGAGCATGCGGTTATGATGATGCAATGCACAAAATCAACGCGATTTTCTAGTAGTGGTTTTGCGGGATGCCACAAGGGGCATGGCTGCCCCTCTTCCCTACACCAAAGACACCCCAAAAACCCTAACCCTATCCGCCGGCCTCCTCCAAGTCGCTGCCGCCCTAGGGTTTCTCCAAGTCGCCGACTTGGGGCTTCCCCAAGCCCTAGCCGCCGGCCACACCCTCCCTCTTGGTGCCTCTAAACCCTAGATCACCAAGGCCTCTCTCATAGTCCACCATACTCGCTCCGGCTTAAGGCGAAGCCCTGCGAGATCTCCCCTCTACTTCCGGTACCACGCCGTCGTGCTGCCGGAATCGCGAGGAGAGTGCTACAACCTTCGCTGCTTGCTGGACCAAGGGAGAGGAAGGTCTTAATCGAGTACCGAACGTGTGACCGACTGCGGAAGCGCTGCCGAACGCAACGCCGGAAGGATCGTCTACGCGATCTTGAGATCGGCAAGAGTACGACTACATCACCCACGAGAATCTGCTCTCGTTAACCGCTTTGGAATCTTCGAGGGTGAGTTCCTCTATCGGCTCGTTGCTACAATCTAGTAGATAGATCTTGGCTTGTTTGTTTGCATGCGGTAGAAATTTTTTGTTTTCCATGCTACGAACCCCTACAGTTTTAGGCCCTCTAAACACGCCAACACCTCAGCTTCTTCAGCACTTGCGCAGTTAGGAACAGATTTCCACTCAGTTAAGATGGGCCGGCCGAGATTGTCCCTGATGATGACGCCGATACCTGCCCTTCTTGTCCTCGAATCCCAGCCGACATCAACATTTGCTTTAACATGTCCTTCCTCTGGTGTTGTCCAACTGGAAAGGCCCGACGCGCCCTCATGCGCACTGAATTCAGATGAAACGATTGCTTTACCTTTAGGATCAACATTGGCTGAAGAAACTGTAGCAAAGGAGGTTAAATAATTAGCAATAAAAGTCACTGATGCAGCTACTGAGGCCTTCCCATCCCCATGAATGATGTTGTTACGGTGATGCCAAACGCGCCATAGGAGAAACATGGTGCGTGATTGCATGTCTCCGTGCATGCCATTGAGCAAGGACAAGAGTCATTCAGTTCCAGAATCATCTAGCGCCTCTTCTAATGGTAGTGTCCAGACTTTCCTCATCTCCTCTCTTAGAGCTCTAGCCATCGTACAATGCACTAGCGCTGGTGTGCATCTTCATCCTCACGACCAGAAATAGCACAAACAGGCTCAATAGTATTGATTCGCCGGTGGAGTTCAGCTTTCACGGCCAGCGTAGAAGTAGCCACTTTCCAAGCAAAAACACGAATTTTATTTGGGGTGTGCGCCTTCCAGACTAGATCCCAGATGTCCCGATCACCAGAAGGTTCAGAGCTAGATTGGCCATTGCTTAAAGAACTAAATGATGGCTCCATACCTAACATGTAGGCCAATCGAACAGAGAAGATCCCACTCTTTTCCGGGAACCAGGCAACAAAATCCTCAAATTGCCTATGAGGTAATTTAATGGCCAGAATCGCATTAGCATCCAATTCTGAGCAACAAGACCGGACTGCCTCCTCATCCCAGGACCACGTTGATTGATCAATGAGCTCACAAACCCATCTTCTTCTTGAGTGACCCCTTCGTGCATTCACCCGCAGAGCCCCTTGACGCGGGATCCAATTGTCCCTAAAGATTTTTACTTGGGAACCAGAACCGATGCGCCAGATTGCACCCTTTTTAACAACTCTAAGCCATGCATTACTCCTTGCCATGACGCCGACCTATTCTGAATAAACGCTGTATCAAGGAGGTTTGATGTCGGGTAATACCTCTCTTTCAACAGCCTCGCACACAGGGTATCAGGGAAGTGATTGAGCCTCCATGCTTGACGGGCAATAAGAGCCTGATTGAAATTACGGAGATCACGGAAGCCAATTCCACCCTGTAATTTTGGTCGTGTCATTTTATCCCATGACATTCAGTGCATGCGCCTCTGATCACGTTCGTTGCCCAACCAGAAGTTTCTCACAATTTTAGACAGGTCATCCAGTAGTCCAAAAAGGAATTTGAATATACCCAATCCACATGACGAGCCCGGCGGTAATGAATTCCTTGAACCTACTACCGGCGCATTGAGCTGTAGCATTCGCAGAGACAAGATAGTTGCAATTTGGACGTGAGTTTTTTTTGGATCCCGGGTGCCTGGGAACCGGTCTTAAATGATTCAACTGAAAATATATTAAAAGTAGTTAGAAATACGGTATAAATCATGTCAAATGTCAACCTATAAATATTGAAGTATCTAACATGCATAAAAATAACAAATTATACTATTCACAATATAAGAATTGTACTTATAATATTTATAGTATAACAAAGTTTTAGTTTTTCTTTTTTATGTAGGTCACTTACAGTCGTATTTTTTCTTGAAAAATTGCACGAGTAAGTGTCAAAGTGACATGCACGTGCGTGAATTACGTCAATTTTTTGAATCATTTAAATATAATTGTTCAAAATTTTAAAATATCAGGGATAACACCCGGTTTCGCTACCATAACTTATCAACTCTTTGGCGCCAAGGACTCCAAGTAAGCTTTCTCTGCCTCTTCTCTAGTCTTATACCCTTTGCGGCGATTGTGCCCAAACCATGTTACTCATTCCTATGAATTGTATACACCCGCATAAGACCACGTACAAGCCGTATTTCCACAAGACAGAAGATATGCAACATAAGGAACACAAGTAGCAACTACCACACTACATATGAGCAAGATATAATCAGATTTAAAACATCGATAGTACATAATCGACATCTACGCTGCCACAATACACATGAGCAAGGTTTCAATGAGTAAAAAATAACATAATACACATTTACACTAGCATGTCATTGGTATACACTAACAACTAAGCTGAACATGCCATACACCCACAAAATCATCAATCTATCGCTACAACCTGCACATCATTCACTACTGACTAGCAATATGAGACATACATGCCACAGATCTACACAGGGCCGGCCCTAGGGAGGGACTAGAGGGGCGGCCGCCCCGGGTCCAAAATTTTAGGGGGCCCTCCCCAGATATATGCTGCATATATAGGCTATAATAGATTTTAGAAAAAATAAAAAAATAGCAATTTTGAGTTTTCTATTGGGCTAGATTGGGCCCGCTACTTTGCTAGACACACACATACGTTTTAGATTTGGAGTCCATCACGGGTAATCAGATCAGCTATCGATCTCTTTTGATCATACCGTACGAAGGTAGGTCGCACGCCGGTTCCTGCCTCGATCTCGACTCGAATCTACGCTCTCGATCTAGTAAGGCCCGCCGCGGCAAGCAGCAAGCCGTTGCCCGTCGGATGATCGTCGCCTATCGCCTCGCACGCTCGCCCTCTGCCTGTGATCTGGGCCCGAGCGGGTTGGTCCAGGCTCAGGTGCATCTTATCCGGTGCGATCTAGGAGGACTTCGGGATGGGGGTGGCAGCGACGACGCCAATCTGCAGCAGGGCGGTGGTAGAAGCTTCACGGGCTCGATCTGGCCCGGTCGGGCCTATGGTGCCGGACAAAAGGGTAGCGGTGGTTGTGGTCTACGTGCTGCAACGTGACGGTGGGGACTTTACGGACCCGACATGGGTACGGCCGGGCCTGTCCGGCCTGGTGTGTCCTTGCTGCAGCGTCCGGTCGGCACCCGCTGTGGGCGGTGGAGGACGTCTTCCAGGTGATTGCATTGCTGCCACCCTCTAGCTCCATCTGGCATGGTATGTTCCTGCCGCTGCGTCCGGTCGGCTACCGTCTATAACAGGGGAGCCCGCGCGGATGCTGTACCGTCGCCCCTTTCCTATGAGTCTTTCCTCAACCCGTTCGGCCTTGCAATGTTTGCCATAGTGAGACGTCGTTGGTGACTACAAAACTGCGGTGGCACATGTTGGTGGGCAACAAGTTGGGTGGAGAGTGATGGATTGTCCAAGGTTGAGGTTTTTGGGGTCGGGGGAAATCCCTGCCGGCTAGGCCGGCGCCGACGTGATGACACCTGTGGGTGTTGCCTTCCTTCTTGAAGGGCGTCGGGTGTACCCCTCTTCTCACTCCCCTACATGTACCGGGAGAAATCTTAGGAGAAGTCCAAGCAGCAACGTCATCATTGTCGCACTCCTTCTTGATGGTGTTGCTTGGTAAACGGTAATTCGGAGGCTTAGGAGCGTGGTGGGACTTCTCCGTAGGGCGCAGCGGTTGCGTGTCATCATCGCTTGTCGATTCGGCGCTGTTATGCATTAGTTTCTATTTCCTTATTTTGTATTTTTTTTTGGGCTTCTCTTGTGTTGTCGGCCCTAGCAATGAACTCAAAAGTTATATCTTGTGGTTGCTATAATAATATAGAGGACCGAAAGCCTATTTCGAGGATGGGGAACCAATTAGGGTGGATATTTATTATCCGGCATCGATAAGAACTTATTGGATGAGAATATGAGATTGATATTGATATCATTGTTACTGACTTCGCTTTTAGGACTAGACGGAGAAATTTTGAAGCTAATATGTAAACATTGACATTTTTATATGAATATTGCAAATGGGTATATTTGAAGTATTTATTTTTCATCATTTGGTACATGTATATAAAAAAATAGCAAGGGGTCCTAAATTTTAGTTTCGCCCCGGGCCCCTGAAATCTTAGGACCGGCCCTGGATCTACCGCATCCTCTACTGAGATCTATCACATGCTCAAAGATCTTATCTACCTAGGGTTTGCAGTACTTGTCGCCATCAGAGGAGCGAAGAAGCGGAGCAACAAAGAGCTTGGAGAAGAGGAGGAAGATCGCTTGGCGCCGTCGTCCTCAACGACCGAGGTAGATGGCGTCGCTTATCTTCTCGTCGGTGAAGATCCTTGTCGCGACGTAGAGCTCGAAGCAGAGGGGGGGAATGGTGGCGCAACATTGAGTGATATATAGCAACGAAAGGTGATAAAAATTCTCACGTCGACTTTTGGGGATCGGGTGCGAGCTCGCGCCATCTCCGCCTTATCCGAGCGCGGCAGAATTTTCCCACTTTTTGGCCAGACAATTCAGAGATTATATATATGGTCAATACCTAAGACAACCATACTTGTCAAGCAACTTTTCATAAAGAACTCCGCAAGTAAAATTACAATTCCACCATTGGAGAAACTTGTGCCTCGCCGAACCGTCGTCCATTGTTCTCCACCACCACCATGGTAGCGCCAAAAAAGAGGCGATCAACTGTCATACCTAGATCTGCGAAAGCACCATCACATATGCGGATGCTTTTTGAGCCGATGAACCGAGTCGTCGCAAGTGACGAGCCCGAGATTTTGTGGCACGTCAGCCGGGGATCTTCCCCGTGGTCACTAGATCCTAACGCCTCCATCATCTTTATCCGATGCAGTCGAAGAAGAGAAATGCCGCCGCCTTCTGTATTCCACGCGCACAACTGCAAGACGTCAAACACAACTGCAGCAGCCGGCGCGACCGCTACCCGCGAGAGTGCCGAACACTGACCACCAGACACGAATCTCACCAGATCTAGATACCAGCGAGCAGACCAGGCCACCTGTCCCCCGACGCCACCGGTTGGAGCGACGCCGCGATGGAGGAAGATCAGGGACAGATTATTCCAACGTGACACGATCTTCTCCATAAAAAGAGTGTCCTATGAAAGTACTAAGTCAACCTTAACTATAGCTGAGCCGAAGCACCGGGGTCTTCACCCCCTCCCGTGGCCGGATCGGCCAACGGAGGAGGCAGGGGCTAGAGTTGTGGGCAGATAGTCTGCGCCCTGGATGCGTTTTCTCAAGAGCATGCAAAAACATGCTTCGAGAAACGTACAAACCGAGATTTTGAGATGGGACAATAAACAACCGAACATACGAATTTTGTTCCACTGTAGCCGAGTCGCGTTCGTCATGCCGTGCGTTTGTTTGTTTTTCCGAACCATGTTACCTACACGGTGCCGGTCTGCCCCACGAATGCGCCAACGTACCACCCGGCCCGGCTGCATCGTGGCGGGACTTGAGGGCCGCGCTGGAGTCAACTCGGTCGAAGCTAGCGATCATGCAGAAAGTCAGTGCGGGCGGCACTGCCCGCCGCCGCCACCGTAGTATACTTCCTAGTCCGGCTGCTAAAGTAGTTTTGAAAGGCGAGGCGTACCGGGCAGGCAACCCGTGAGGCGGCCTTGCCCGACCGATTAGACTGACCACTTGTTTGGCAGTCGCCCACCCGCCAACGAAGCAACAGCTACCACGTACGGCGAGATTCTGCACGTGCCCAGATTCTGCATGTACAGTGGAGTACATGGGATCCAGCCAGTTTCTATTCCGTGGGCACCCCACGTACGTAAGCATTGACACAGCACCGGGCAGTGTTTGTTGTGTTTTTTCTACTCCCTCTGTTTCAAATTACTCCCGCATGTTTATCTAGGTAGGCTAATACCTTTTCATTTTTCATCCAAAAATTACTTCGATTTTTTAAATACTTAATACACATGTACATACTATCTACTTCAAAAATTTCAGTATTTCTTGAATGAAAAATGAGGGAGTACTAGTCCACTAGATAAGCGTACGCGCGGAGTAATTTGAAACAGAGAGAGTACTAGAAAGATTTAGTGGCTAATTGATACGCAGTCACGGCCACGGAGGAGACTGACGATTGTTGTCAGTGTCTGTGGAGCTAAGGGTGTGTTCGTTTCTAGAATTAGGTGGAACGGAACCGGTCCGTTTCACGTCTAGCGTCCGTTCGTGTGTTCGGTTGGAAGAAAGGAACAGAACCAGGTAGTTCCTTGGAACGGAATATTTCTCTAATATGCGGAACGAGGTCGTCCAACCGAATCGGCCGGATCGCGCGAAACGACTCGCTAATTGGCGAACTAACCCAGTTAAGATGATTAATTACTGAATCAACGGAGATTTTTAGCTATGGCGATGATTAGCTGAGATGATTAGCGACAAAATCTTGCAAAAACACGCGGCCCTTTAATTTAAGTATATGTTACAAAGATTTTGAAACAAAAAGATTTCTATAATTTGGTACTTTTAGCAAATATTTTAAGACAAAAAATATTTTCTACCGTTAATTACAATTGTTAAATTTAAGCTCAAATTATTAGAATTTTAAGCATCACTATAGCTATTCCGTTCCGGTCCCAATTCTCCCAACCGAACACAATATGGGACCATTCCGTTCCTCGTTCTTTTCCGAACCGAACACAATATGGGACCATTCCGTTCCTCGTTCTTTTCCGAACCGAACACAGGGTCGGAACCGTCCCATGCTCTCGGAATGGACTCACTCCGTTCCATTCCCTCTCATTCTAGAACCGAACACACCCTAAGCTGGGTTTCTGGGGCCAGATGGGTATCCACAGTCGCGTGTCTCTATTGTAGCACTAAGAGCAACTCTAACATGTGTTACATTATGCAACACCAAAAAAGTGATTTGTGGCATTTTACCAGCTGCCGCAGATACAGCGCATGTTGCTCGAGTGGCTCGGTGATACCTTAATGGACAACTCGTACCGATGTGACGCGACGGTCGAACGTGCGGTTGTCGGTGCTCCCTCGGCGGCTCGGCCGGTGATGAAGACTCCGCCACACTCCTTTCTGTGGGTAAACGACCGGAGCGGCGTCAGAGAGGCGTTGGAGGCCGTGAATTGATAGATCGACGACCGACGTAGCGTTGGAGGAAATGACGGCCGAAATCCCAAATCAGATGGTTGGCGGAAGCGTGCTGTTGCGGCGGAGTCGAGGAGCTGCCGGGCGGTGGTTTTTCGGTGGACAGCGAGCTTGGTGGCGGCGGAATCGATCGGCCGGCGGCGACAGTAGTAGATGGAAGCGTCAGGAGGGAAAATGAAAATTTTAGCGTGACCATCGTACTGCGCGCGTGTTGGTGGACAAATGCGGCAGCGTTCGAGGTGTGACAAATATGCAACACGAGTGGATCCCGTGATAAAAAAAGTGCGGCAGCAACCGGCGATGCGGCAGCTCCTGGAGCGTTTTTTGGACAAAAATTGCTGCATTTGACAGTTTTTTGCGTGGTGTTGCAAATTGCAACACCTGTTAGAAGCTAGGCCCCGGGCTCACCCGCTCATGTCATCCGTGATGTGTGCCACCCGACGACGCTCCTCGTGGTGGACGAAGCAATGCAGAGAATGATGCGCTGGATAGTTACGTGTGTGCGTAGAGTCGTGAACCGAACGGTGGTATGCTTGCGACAGCATCTGCATTGCCATGTTGCAAGCACGCGGGGGTACGCCACCTGGTGCAACCTGGCCAGGCCCTCCGTGTGTGGTGAGAGGATAACTTGAAGATTTATTATGTGAACATATGGTATTCAGCACCCGATCATTTTCTGTTTGGCCAATCATGCCAAAGATGGACGAAAGATGATGTACGTACACACTGAACAAATGATCTTATTAGTATCCCAGCTGGGTGGGCGTGAGTCGTCTCCTTCCGCAAAAGAAATAGACACGACGGTCTAGGGTTATTCTAGCCGCCGTTGTAGCTATCTTCCTTCTCGTCTAGGATCGAGAATCGACGGGTCCCCGACTACTCTGCTTGCCGTCCCGGCGGCGGAAAGGGGTGGGAACCTCGGACCTGCGCTCGGCGCCGTAGAAGGGTTCCTAAAGTCGTAGTCTGGTCAACCGGCATTAACGTTATGGTGGCTAGGCGTTGAGGAGGGCGAGAATCCATCACGTCACCACTTCCATGGAGTGATGGATCTCGTCCAGTTTACTTGTGTTATGGGTTTGGTGTCACAAGTTTTGGACCAATTCAAGGGTTCAATGGCAACAACTTTGACTCCGGAGTGCTGGTTCTTAGGGCACGTACACGAAAACTTCTCGACGGTCATCAAAAACGTTAGGCCGGTTCTAGGGAGCGGCGACAGCGGCACGTCGGCGGATTGCTCTGGCGGCAGTAGTGGACATTAGGTGGTCCAAAAACCTCAATGTCATTTTTATTATATTTAAGATGCTTTGTACTTCTTGTAAACTTTTATAATAGATCCGGATTCTTTCAAAAAAAAGAACAAATGATCTTTTATCTTAGGGCCCAAAATCAGTCGGTCTATGTTTACAATAAGGTCGCTGCACCACGGTTGGTTAAACTTCCATACATGTCGTGTTTGCTGATACAAACCATCTTTGATCTTAATTACGAATCTCAACAAATCGGTGACATCTGATTCGTGAAATAGTACTACTGTATGGAAACAGATTGTGTTAGAGCATCTCTAACAGACCTCTTAAAATACCGGCCTGTAAAACACATATAATGGTCGGGAATAACGTGTTTTCCCGCCTGCATGGGCTGGGGCGAAACAGACCCTGTATTCATGAACCGTAAAATCTAATATTCGGTTTTAATTCCACCGTTGTTTCATCGTCTCCATCTATATATCCCATTTGACGACCAGTTCTTCCCTACCCTCTGCACTCTCTCCTCCCACCGCCATGGCAAGACCCACTCTGAACTTCTACGAGGCGGCGATGTTCACCCACTACGAAATCCTAGCGCCGACGCATGCCACGCTGCCGGCCGATTGGAAACTCAGCTACGTCGGGGTGCTGGTGGGGCCGATTTCTAGGGGTTCCGAGTTGGCTAGCAAAATCGCGGAGTGTTGTCGCAAAATGCCAAATTGGAATATGGCTATGGCCCCATACTCGTCGGCGAGCTCCTACTGGCGGAAACGTTTCAAGAATGAGCGTAGGGCGGCACTTGTCCTCTGCGTAGTTCACGGGCAGGATCTCCACCTCGATCTCCGCAACCCCGCAGGGAGGGCGTGATTCTAGGCCATGCCTAGGCACACGATCTACATCGTCATCGACAACGCGCGGCGCGAAGAGTTCCTGAGGGAGGAAAACAATGTCGGGATCATCGAGATCAATTCTGACGAGGAGGAGGAGGCGACCGGTCAAGACAGCGAAAGTAAAATAGTAGATTAGGGTTTAATTCATCGTTCTATTATGTACCTTGTTCCTAAAATCGATGGAGTGGGGATGCTTTTTTGTTTTATCCATGGCCACTGTCTCCGCTACGAGCGGGATCATGAACGGGGTCGGCGGGCGACGGCGTCCTTCTGCGCGGGAGGAGTCGGCATGGCACTGCCTCAATCGACGGCGGCGTGCAGCCATTCACAGCGAAAGGCGGGGAACCGAAGGAGATATGCCCTAGAGGCTAATAATAAAGTTGTTTATTGTTATATATCTCTAATGTTCATGATAGTTTTATATCATTCTATAACTATATTAAGAGGAATAATACAAGTGTGGTACATGAACAGCCAGGTCCCTAGTATCCTCTAATACTAGTTCATTGGGTAGCTGATGATCGAGGTTTCCCGATCATAGACTGACACAAGCGTCAACAACAACGAGGTCACTTCATTAATGAATGATGGACACACCCGACCATAAAATTGCAATATGATCCAGTCACAAAGTTCAAACTTTGCGATATCTAGCAAAACTAGTGATTCGGTCCTTTGACCGCGAGACCATATTAGTCACTATCTTGTATAGATGCTTTGATCACATCAACCGTCATGTTCGTAACTGGTGTGTATTGGGTACTCCAAAGGACTATGTCGAGGCCTATGTGTCAAGAGCGGGATTTGCCTGTCCAAGAGACGGATAAATACCCTGGACCCACTCGGTGAGATTACATCAAATGAGCTTGCAAGCATGTGAGTAGGTCATTAGGATGTAATATCACGGGAACGAGTACATGTATTTGTCGGTAACAAGATTAAACTAGGTATATCGATACCAGAGATTAGGTCTTGGACAAATTAGATATCGTAGTGCAAAGGGATTGATCCTCCAAGTCTAAAAGGTTCAAGCGATCAATCAGATTCACGAAATATGAAAGGACCATCATGTGTTTGCAGATACCGCTGTTGGCCATTGATATGAGGGTTGTCTCAATCATGTCTGGTTATTCCTGAACTGTAAGGGTGTCACGCTTAAGGGTAGAGACGTTGTGGGTTGATCTACAATCGTAAGAGAAATAGGAAGCGAAAACCAGAAATATTCTGAAGAGATATCGAAGCGTTCAGAGGATATTAAAAATGAGTTTTGAATGTAGATAATTAAATAAATTAAATTTAATATTTATTTGGTGGAATTAATTATTAAATATAATTGTTTAATAGAAAGAAAAAGGGCAAAACCCCTACATGGGCCCTCCCTATAGAGGAGAGGGCCCAAGAGGGACGGCTAGGCCCAGGTGGGGGCTCCCACCCCACCGGCAACCTAGGTGGCCTTGACGCACTGGTGGGGCCACCCCATGCCGGCGGCCAGCCCTCGTCCCATCCCCTTGGTTTAGTCCCACCACAGCTCTTGGAGAGGTGGGGTGCCCAGTTTTTTCCTATATAAAGGAGGGAGGGGTGCCCTCCAAAGATCATACCAGGTTGGCCATTTTCCTTATCTCTCTTCCTCTATCCCTCTCGTATGTGTTCCCTCGTTAGGATTTTGCACAACGAGACATGACTTTTCTCCACCAACGCACACCGTTATGCTATCAGAGTCGGTACAATTCTTCTTTTTCTACTGCTTTGCTGGACCAGGGCCCATGGGACGTCTTTTAAACTGGACGTGTGTAAAACTTTGGAATCACTGCCATTAGTGGTGCTCGACACTCGGTTTCACCAGTAACGTTTGTGCGAATACGTAATCTCACTTCCGGTCTTTAAAGGTATGAACATCGATCCCTGCTCATTGTTGTACTTTTTCATAGATATATCTTGGTTGATGTGTTCTCGTAGTAGGATTTTTTTGTTTTCTACCAAGGAACCCCTTTAGGAACGAGCTGAAATGTCCCTCCCGCTAAGGATTTCTAGCGATAAGGGCCAGCGTTGTTGGGCCACGTAGATATAAAACAAAAAAAATCCTCTAATGTGGTGATCCCAAGATCTAATTGAGGTTGAAGGCCACGAGTATTACCACTAGACGTGCAGTTGCGGAATTGATAAAGCACGTCAGTTGAATGCAGTGCAGTCTTCACGATCTGATCCGATCATTGTGGTGCTGATCATATAGCACCTCTGCTGGTATCCACACGTGCGAGGAGGAGTGTCGACGGTGAACTGCTAGATTCGATACGGCGATAGGACTACTGTGGAGCTAGGGTTTCCAACGCATGAAATGACCTAACCATCAACCCTCTGGGATTTCTGCGCCCCACTATATATAGGGAGTGAAAGTGGGCTTCAATCACTTGTGGCCCGTTCACTAAAGCCCATATCAGTCACTATGAGTCCGACTCACTGACTTAGTCCAATTCCGGTTCAGGTCCAACCCAAACAGATTTCCAGTTTAGATCCAATCCGAACTTGCTCCTGCTCTTAAGTCTGTGACCCTACAGGCTCATGACTATTTGGACACGATTGGAGTACGATTCTCAATCGATCAGTCGGTAGCGGCTCCTAGCAGAACGTGTCGACTCCCAAGTACTAAAGAGTCATGACGACATTCCTTTCCAATGCGAATTACGTCCGAGTCCCTTTTGCGTCATGATATATCTTGTCGGACTATAGGTAAATAATTATCATCCATTAAATAGTCTGACTCTCTTTTTGATTTGACATAAGTGATTCATTCGACTAATTCTTAGTCGATCGCCTCGGTTAACACTTAATCGAGTCATGCATCGCCATGCTTTCTGAATCATATCATCTGAGAGGGTCCAGAGAATATCTCTCCAAGTGGAGGGGTAAAATCCTATCTTGGTTATTCACATCACGCATCTTGATTCTCAACGACCCAAACTCTGCCTTTATAATTTCCCTATGACGAAACAACGTTTGATAGAACCTAAGTCGATGATCTTCAACTCGTATTGTGCAATAACCTCACGTCTAAGGATTACATTGATTGAGACATACAAATGATGACTTGTTCGTTGTATCTGAATTTGGGTCAATCTGACTCGCTAAACTCTTTAGCTGAATCCGTGTAAGTCTGAATGGCATCTCCATGCCCATGACAAGTGGAACTGAGTCATCGGTCGACTTTCACATTGGTCTAAGTTGTGTGTCTAACACAACCTCGATGGCCAAGGATATTTAGTACAAACAACATGAATGTATAGTTCCATAACTGAATCACAAATTCAATGATACAGATCAGATGTATATACAAGGACAACTTAATATCTTTATGAATACAATGGGAATTATATCATGCATGATTGCCTCTAGGGCATATTCCCAACAGTCTCCCACTTGCACTAGAGTCAATCATCCGACATCACATGTCTAGGCATCTAATACCCATAGCTCTCAGGTGCGCCTAATGCTTTGGCTGTGGTAGCGGATTTGTCAACAGATCCATAATATTTGCATCCATGTGTACCTTGCATAACTTGGTATCACCCTGATCCATGAACTGGCGATCATGTGGTACCGCATGAGTATGTGCTTGTTCTTCTAGTGTTGTCGAGGTTCCTTGGCTTGTGCAATAGCACCATTGTTGTCACAATATAGGTCTAACGGATTGGACGAGCCCAAATCCAAACCAAGATCCATGAGGAAATTCCTCATCCAAACAGCTTACTTTGCAGCCTCCGAGGCGGCAATATACTCAACCTCTGTTGTAGAAGCAGACACAGTCTTTTGCTTGAAACTCTTCTAGCTCACAGCCCCTCCGTTTATCACAAACACATATACGGATTGCGAACGAGAATCATCAGAGTCAGTAAGATAACTCGCATCCGTGTAACCCATTACACTGAGTTCATCTTAACATCCATAAACCAAAAACATATCCTTAGTCTTTCTCAAGTACTTTAGGATATTTCTAGCCGCTATCTAGTGGATTTCCCTAGGATCATCCTAGTATCTGCTCACAACACTTAGAGCATAGGAAACATCCGGCCTAGTACAAATCATGGCATACATGATGGATCTGACTACCTAAGCATACGGAATTGCACTCATCCGACTTCGCTCATTGATGGCGCCTAGAAGTGCTTCGTCGGGAAACCCCAAGAGCAAGGTGTGATGCAACACAACAACAAGTCTTCCCTTAGTAAAAAACTGAGGTTATCGAATTATTAGGAGGAAGGAAACATCTCAAAGGTGTTGCTAGCAACTTAGGGACTTGCACAACACAAACTCAAGACTTTGCCCCAATGAACAGTGAGGTTGTCAATCTCACCAGTTGCTGTAACAAAGGATTAACTGTATGGTGTGGAAGGTAATAGTGGTTTGCAACAAGTAAACAGGAACAATGGAAGATGTATCAATGGTAAATATTGGACCAGGGTCCATAGTTCATTAGAGGTGTTCTCCTTAAGATAAACAAACATGGCATGCTAGGTAAACAAATTACAGCAGGGCAATTGACATGACTGAGCAAGGCATAACAATGCAATACTAGACATTCATGATCCTATGATATTCGATTGGGCAATACAACAAGATACATAGACCGCCATCCAACTGCATCTATGAATAGAAATCCACCTTCGGGTTATCATCCGAACCCCCTCTAGTATTAAGTTGCAAGCAATAGGTAACTTCTTTAAGCAAAGTGTGTAAGGTAAACAATCCACTTGTTCCATGAACAAGAGACCGTTGTTTTCTCCCTAGTGGCAACAACACATCTATAACCTTAGAGATTTCTATTACTTCCCTTAGATTAAATAGAGGCATGAACCCATATCGAGCATAAATACTCCTCTTGGAGTCACTAGCATCTACTTGGCCAAGATAGCTACTAGAAACGGAGAGCATGCAAGATCACAAACAACACAGACATGATAGAATCAATAAGACAAAACTATTAATCACTCTGACATAGTAATCTCAATATCCAACGGATCCCAGCAAACACAACATGCATGATTACAAATAGATATGATCTTGATCATGAACGGAGCTCACAAGATCTAAGCATGATAGCACAAAGGAGGAGATACAACCATCTAGTTACTACATGGACCCGTAGTCCAAGGTGGAATTACTCACGCTTCATACCAGAGCCTGGCATGATGAGGAAGAAGGCCTTCGGGATGATCTCTCCTCCGGCAGGGTGCCGGGAAGAGCTTCAGATCCCCCTGATCTAGGGACGATGGTGGCGGCGGCTACAGATGGTTTCGTGGAATATTGATCGGGTACTTAGGGTTTAGGCATTGGGGGGTCTTTATAGGCGAAGAGGCGAGGCAGGGGCGTCGCTGATGACCCACAAGTATATGGGGTGTATCGCAGTACTTTCGATAAATAGGAGTGTCGATCCCAACAAGGAGCAGAAGGTGTTGAACAGTGGTATGGAGCAGGAAATCCCTGTGAATACTTAGCAAATGGATTTTTAGCGGTTTTCTGACAAGGCAACAAAACAAGGAGCAAGTAACAGAAGTAACGAACAAACGGAGCAAGTGGCCCAATCCTTTCTTAGCAAAGGACAGGCCGATGGAAATACTTATAAGGACCAAACGTTCTCGAGGACACATGGGAATTCTGTCAAGTGCTTTCGCTTCAAATAACTGAGTACTCTTCTCTAGTGTTTGTAAGTGTTGTGTGGGTGAACCTGTGCTAACATACCTCCCTTCCTAGGACTAATAAATAATTGTGATTAAAATCCCTACAAACATCCATAACTACAGGAAAGTAATTAAGATATAAATCTAACCACAACCTTAACTCTGAGATCCTACGCTCCCTTGTGCAAAGGTGTCCTAACGGGGTTCGGGTTTCTATCACTCCGGCAACCCCACGATTAGTAGACAAATACACAATGCATTCCCCTAGGCCATAAATGGTGAAGTATCATGTAGTCAACGCTCACATGACAGCACTAGAAGAATAGCACCACATGACGTTCACATGAGGCCCATCTTCGTCCCTCCTTTTGGCTTCCTTCGTCTTCTGGTAAAATAATATGTTTTCATATTTTTCTGGTATTTTTTTGATCTTCGCGAAATTGCACCGAAACGCCTTCTTTTCCATCAGAATCCAAACTCCGGCAGTCCATCCTCCAGAAATCATTCAACATGCATAAACAGATAAAAAGCCATAAGTAATACCTCATAATAAGACAAATATCAATGAATAGAGGTAAATTATGATATAGAATGATGATGCAAATTGGGCGTATCAGTCGCCAGGGCGGCCACACCCCCTAGGCACGGGCCCACCTCGGTCGCGCGGCCAGGGGGTGTGCCCCCCTAGTGGCTCTCCTCCGTCTCGTATTCAGGCTTCGTGTTCCCCACGGTAAAATATTGACTTTGGCTTATGTCCCGTCCAATTCCGAGAATATTGATTTTCTGACTTTCTGAAACCAAAACAGAAGAAAACATGAACTGACACCGTGGCATCTTGTTAATAGGTTAGTACTAGAAAACATATAAAACCACCTCAAAGTATAGACAAAGTAGATACTAAACAAGCATAGAACATAAAAAATTATAGATACGTTTCTGACATATCACCCATCAGTCATCCAAGGACACTGAGGGGGTGTTTGTTTGGACTTTTGGTGGCTTTCCAGTAAAAAAAGCCAGAAAAACGGACCAAACAGCACATCTGTGATGTGGTCTTTGGCCGAAGTGGCAGGCGAAATAGGCGATCCCGGGAAGCACGTCCTAAGGTGCTTGCCGTGACTTTCCGCGATCAGCAAAGCGTTTTATTTTCTTTAGACATGTCGTTTGTCCAAATTTACTACTGGAATGCCACCCAGCAGCAATGCTAGCAACCAGCCCTTCTAGTGGCAAAAATAATAATAATAAGAACATTATCTCCCACGACTCGACCAGTCCTTCCTCCCCACCCGACGTCCGACCCCGTCCTTCCTACGGTTCGAGGCAGAGCTCCCCGGCACCATAGCTTCCTTTGCCGCTCGACCACTCCTTGCCCGACCTCCTCCGTGCCGCCATAGATTCCGCCGCCATACCTTCCCCTGCCGCTGAGCTCCAGCGGGACACGTTCAAGGCAGAGTAGCTGGATCATGAGCTCTTCTTCGACAGGTATAAAGACGCGTTGCGCCACTGGCTGCACACCGCCGTGAAGCCGTACTTGGTGGAGGCCGTCGCGTGGTGCGTCGACTAGAAGAATCCCCAATAACACGTGCTCGCGCGTCTGGATGCTGTCGTCTCCTCGGTGGATCGTGCAGAGGAACCTTGCGTTGGACATGATGAGCAGGATTTGCTGGAACACTGCATGCATCACCTGCAGTTTGTCTTGTATATTTGGTTAAGTACCTATTTGCAATGTAATGGTGACCTTGAATTTGTGAAGCATGTGATATACAAATTGAGATTTTTATAAAGTTGTTAACTTCTGGCAATTTATGAAGCATGATGCTATCATATTTATTGGTACTCCATTCGATCTAAATTATTTGACTTAAATTTGTCTAAATTCGGATGTATCTAAACTTGTTTTAGTGCTAGATACATCCGAATTTAGACAAAACCAAATCAACTAATTTGAATTGAAAGGAGTATTTAATAATGATATATGTGTTTATGCACTTCAATAACGAAGTATACGTGTTATATGGATTACAAGGACATTACAGACAATTCCTTAGCACACATCCAAACAGCCAACCAAGTTGCCAAACAGTCAAACTCAGAGAAGTAGCTTTCTCTGCACAGCAGCACAGCCAGCCAGCCACAGCCCAAACAAACAGGCCCTGAGTCTTGCTAAGTTTTACACCATGGGACATCGGTAAGAAACCTTTCTTATACGATTCCACGTTGAACTTTTTTAACACTTTGTCCAAATATATACTCTGACTCAATCCAATGAGCAATCTTGATCTATCTCTATAGACCGGGATTCCGAGAATGTATGTTGCCTCACCCAAGTCTTTCATTGAGAAACTCCTTTTCGATGATTCCTTGGTTTCTTGCAACATCTGGACATCATTTCCAATCAGTGATATGTCATCCACATATAAGATCAGAAAAATTATTTTGCTCCCACTAAATTCTTGTATAAACAAGAACCATGATCGTTCTTGATAAAGCCAAACGATTTGACTACCTCATCAAAGCGAATATTCCAATTTCGAGATGCTTGCTTCAACCCATAAATGAATTTCCGAAGTTTGCACACTTTGTCAGCATTAGTTGGATCAACAAAACCCTCGGGCTGTATCATATACACGTCCTTAGTTAAATTTCCGTTAAGAAAAGCCGTTTTGACATCTGTCTGCCATATCTCATAGTAGAAATAGGCTGCTATAGCTAATAAGATCCGAACTGATTTAAGCATCACTACGGGTGAGAAAGTCTCATCGTAGTCAACCCCTTAACCTTGTCGGAACCCCTTCGCGACAAGTCGTGCTTTTTAGACAGAAACATTTCTATTCATATCAGTTTTCTTCTTAAAGACTCATTTGCATTCAACGGGTCTTTTCATCCAAACTTGATTTTCATCCATGGACTTTAACTCGGATCTCATGGCTCCAAGCCATTACTCGGAATCAGATCCCACCATCGCTTCCAAATAATTTGCCGGCTCGTCACTATCTAACAGTAATACATCACGAACACTTTGTAATCTTGCCGATCTTCGTGGTTCGGGTGCAGTTGTCTGCTTAGCTACCACGACCGGCTCAACCTCCAAGGTTTTTGCCGATCCGCTACTAGCCGGTTCCTCTTGAATTTCTTCGAACTGCACTATGCTCCCACATACTCGTCGACTTAGAAACTCTTTCTTTAGGAATACACCGTTCCGAGCGACAAATATTTTGCCCTCTTCTCGGTTATAGAAGTAGTAACGCAACGTTTTTCTCGGATACCCCATGAAAATACACTTATCCGATTTGGCTGTAAGTTTGTCCACTAAAACTTGCTGTGAGGTTCCGATGATGTCTGTAGCGAATTCAGTTTTGCTATATTAGAACAAAACTTTTACTTCAAAGTCTCCGACGTGAACAGTCTTTTTTCTATTTTTCGAATGAATTATTTTTTCTACAATATATAAAAACGGGACAAATATAGAAAAAACAGGATGATGGGCGAGATGTGAAGATCTGATCGTTGATCCGAGTACGCGGGATGGAAAGTTTCGGCCTAGCACCTCCAGAAAACAGTCGGTCTCGGTTTACAATACCTCCAAAAAAAACTGCTCCACGGTTGGTTAAACTTCCATACATGCGGTGTTTGCTGCGACAGACCATCTTTTGATCTTAATTACGAATCCCAACAAATCGGGGGCATCTAATTCCAGAAATAGTACTCCTACTATATGGACACAGATCGCGTTAGAAAAAGATCAACTTCCCGTACGTAACGTACGTTACATGTAAGTTGTAAACTCGGCTAGTCGCCACGCACATTTGGTAAGAAATGATGCTATGGAAATAGACTTCCCCCCTTAAAAAGATCGACTTCCGGTTTGTTACTATTACGGTTCGGCAGTAAACTCGGCAAGTCCCCTCTCATATTTGGTAAAAAACTGACGTAAAAATGGAACCTATTATTCTAACTTCTCCTAAAAGCCTCAGACCGCGTCAACCCGAGCCCATTGATACGCACTATGGCACGTCCAGAAATCAGAGGCACTTTTCTTAGAGGCACTTTTTCAAACTGCCTCTAATTGTATCTATTGAGGCACTTTGAAAAATAGTGCCTCCAAATATGAATTTTTAGTGGCAGTTTTAAAAGTGCCACTAATAGTTTATCCTTTTGAGGCACTATTGATAGTGCCTCTAATGTTTTAAAAAATAGAGGCACAGTCCAGTGTCTCTATGCTAAACTATCAGTGGCACTTTGAACTGTGCCTCAAAAAACATAACTTTTAGAGGCATTTTCTGTGATAATGCCACTAAAAGTATATCAACTAAGGCATAATTAGAAGTGCCACAATTGGTTACCATTTAGAGGCACTAAATTATGCCTCTAAATAGTGACCAACTGTGGCACTATTTGGTGTGCCTCCAATGATCATCCATCAGAGGCACTATGCTGCTGCCTCCAATGTCCAACCAACTGAGGCACCTGACATTGCCTCAAATGGATGATCACTGGAGGCATTGTCAAACATGCCTCTAAATGGTCATCCATTTGAGGCACTATCAGGTGTGCCTCAAAATGGTCATCCATTTGAGGCACTTTGTGCTGTGCCTCCAAAAGAATAACCAGCATAATCAAATAATCAGAAAACAGATACCACACAGCACATAATTATATACTACCGATTTCATACTGATAATCCAACATAGTACTTACTGCTCCATACTTACAACTACAAAAGTAGTACTTAGTAGTCCATCATATATAGAACTAGGCAGTCCAACTTAAGCAGTCCATCAGATAATTACATCCAAAATAAGTAGAACTCATAACAGAAGTTCTACTTCCACCCAATCAGTACTGTCAGATCTACGCTTTATGGGAGTGCCGCGAGCATCAGGCGCAACTTACCGTCTGACTTGTACCAGAAACTGAACAGCATAGCATCATCCTTCTTCATGTTGAAGGCCTGCACAACTGTCCACCATCCACTGGTTATCATTGCTCTATTGTTTACTCCCATCTTCATCCTCACATCCACACGATCATCTTCAGCCATGGATTCAACTTGTACAGTAAGTGGTTCATCAAGAAAGTCCTTCAGGTACTTGGTTCTGAACTCAGCATTAAATTCCTGTGTAAGTATCAAGTTTACACAACTGTTAGCATTCTTTTGGACTCTGTTTCTACTACACTGTTATGCATGATAAAGTAAATATCTGCTCACCATTTTGCATTTCTTCTCAATGACAGCTGACTCTGTCATCTTGTAGACATAGTACTTTATTGCTGGCCTTCTGCCATTGCACCATTCTTCCAGAAACTCAACTTGGCATGGACACAGTAGTATGTCATTTCCAAACATACACTGGTGGTCCCACTCATGTATTCCCTTGTTTTTTGGTCCTGATACAGCACAAATACAACAAATTTTATAAATAGTAGTACCATTTCTCAACTGCTGTAACAGACTAGATAGTTCAAAGTTTGTATAGATACATACCCCTTAAAACCAAGCCATCATCTTGTGCTGGCATAATTGGCACATAACCATCTGGCACGAACCACTCCGTAGAGGTGTCACTGGCAGAGGTGTCACTGCCAGAGCTGTCACTGCCACTAGTGCTGTGGCTTGGGATCAAGCTGCCACTGCCATCTGAGATGTCAATGGCACAGTTCTCACAGGTTCCCATCTAGTATAAAAACAACATGTAATCAGTAATGTTAAAGCAATGTAATCAGTAATGCTAAAACATGTTCAGGACATGATCAAATAGCAAAACATTCAGAAAGTCAATAATTACATTCTGAATATTCCTAACATTCAGAAAGTTCAGAACATTCAGACAGTTCAGATCATGCTGAACATTCTGACAGTCAACAAATCAGAACATTCAGAAAGATCAGAACATTCAGAACATTCAGAAAAATCAGAACATTCAGAAAGATCAGAACATTCAGAAAGTTCAGTACATTCTGAACAATCTTAACAATCTAAACTTTCTGAACATTATGAAATTTCTGAAAATTAAGAACATTTCTTCATCAACAGACCCCTAACCAGAAATAATCATCAACTCTTGACATCAACAAATTTAATCCTAGCAGAACCCTAAACAAAATATAATCTAAGAACAAAACAAATCTAAGAACAGAACTAAGAACATAGATCTAGACAAAGAACATAAATCAAAGAACAAATCTAAGCACCCAAAGATCAGATAGCAGGTTAGATCAAACAAGATCAGATAGCAGGTTAGACAAAGAACATAAATCTCGAACAAATCTAAGAACAGAACAAGATGATGAGAGGGATGATAGGCTAAGAAATCTAAAAACAGAACAAATCTAATCTAATAACAATTCTAAGAACAGAACAAATCTAATCTAATAACAAATCTAAGAACAGAACAAATCTAATCTAATAACAACAATCTAAACTAAGAACACTAATCTAATAACAACAGTTCCTAATCAAGAACAGAAAAGATCTAACGAGTAGAATAAAAGAAGAAAGAAGAAAGAAGAACAGAAGAAGAAAGAAGAACAGAAGAAGAACACGAGGAAAAAACAGACAAGCTCCTCAGGTGGCGGCGGCGATGGGATTCGCTGGAGGGGTTTCATGTTGGGCGGCGGCCGGCGGCGGTGGAACCCTAACACGAGGAAAGGGAGAGAGTGAGGGAGTGGAAAGTGAGGGAGTGAGGGAGTGGAGAAAGTGACGGCCGCGGTGGGTGGGTGTGTGCGTATATAGTATGGTCATTTTGCACATTAGTACCTTAGGTTGTTATTAACTTTTCTGTGTCCTTCCACCTCGGCTCCGTAGTTATAGCGATTAGCTGGGACGCCCCTCAGTTAATTTTTTAGTTTCCATTCGTCCCTCCATCCGCGCCACCTTGCACAAACCCCCCTCCCCTCTGTTGTCCAATGTATAAGAGAGGCACCCCGCCGCCAGCGCTAGGGTTTGGCCTCCATTTCTCGCGCGTGACCTCCGCGCCGCCGCACCACCCGCCGCCGGAGAGCTGCCGATCCTCTCCGTCCGCGCCGCCGCACCACCCACCGCCGGAGAGCTGCAGATCCTCACCGTCCGTGCCGCCGCACCACCCGCCACTGGAGAACTGCAGATCCTCACCGTCCGCGCCGCCGCACCACTCGCCGCCAGTCAACCGGAGTTGCAGATCCTCTCCATCAGCGGCCGCCGCACCACCCGCCGCCAGACAACCACCGCCCGAGCCCGAGCTGCAGATCATCTCCATCCGCGCCGCCGCACCACCCGCCGCCGCCGGAGAGCTGCAGATCCTCTCCGGAGAGCTGGAGAACTGCAGATCCTCTCCGGAGAGCTGGAGATCATCCATAGCAGCTTCTACAATGGATCCGCGCGGCCGCACCAACTGGACTGCAGCAGCCACATCCCCTTCTCCCCCTGCGATTTCTCAAGAGCAATCAGATAATTGCAGGTGTGTGCTTTGTATATCTAGTGTGTGCTTTGTATATATAGTATGGTCTTTTCATCCATCTAGTGTGTGCTTTGTATATCTGAAATGGTTCATCTAATTCATCTGTAATTCTAAACAAAAAATCTGATTTTTACTAATGCTAGAAATAGATCTTAAAATAGTTCTGTAATTGGTTCACTGATGAATATGATTACTACAGAGTCCAAGATGATGAGAGGGATGATAGGCTAATGATCACAATTAGAGGTAATCTATGCTCTTGTAATCTATGCTCTTGTCATTGATCTATATTTTCTGGTACTAATGATACATTGTTTGGCATTTGTTAGGACCTGGACATTCAGGATTTGATTCAATTGATACAAACTGCATTTTTGGAAATTTGGTTCAAATGAATTACCACCAATTAATGCAGCTAAGAAGCAATGTGGAAGTGCTACCAAGGCCCGCAATTAAGAATTATGTTAGCACAATTACATCAACAAATGTCATTCCTTTGGAGGGTTTAATGGTATGTATATATGTTCTGCACATTATTCATATTTTTATCTGTAAGTTCTGCACATTACTCACATTTTTATCTAACAAATTCCAGGAATTCAGTCAAGAGTTTACAAGAAAGTTCCTGATGCAGTTCCTCATGGATGAACACCTCATGAGACATTGTATTCAAGCCAGATCTCAATTGGTTAGTGTAGGTGTGATGCTCAAGTTAGGATCTCCAATAAAGTACTGTAGGATGATTCTTCATGCTGATGGAAAAGCCCAGATCATCCCTCCTGAATGGGCAAAGGTGGTAGAGGCATTTAATATGAAGGAAGGGGATGTTTGCATGTTCATTTTTACAGATGAAAGAAAACTACCACCAAGACTCAGACATCAGTGGTTCTACCTTAAGCTTGAGATACTTAAAATTGAAGAGTACTACCCTGTCTTATTAAACCCATTCTTACCATTTATCTGAGTATCTCTTATAACATATTTATGCACATCTTTGTAGGTACAGCCCCACTGAGATTCATGAAAGGAGTCTGATTACTACTAGAGGTGTGATTTTCACCTGCAGATGCTTACTATTATACTTGTTTTACTAGAGTTTTTTTGGGTGATGAATAATGCTTTATTTGTCATGTAGGACCTGGTTTTGCTGGTGAAGAATCCTTTGATAATGAATGCATTTTTGCAAACAAGGTTGATTTGACATTCAATCAAGTTATCCAACTGAGAAGCTATGTTGAAGTGCTACCAAGACCTGATATTAAGGAGTATGTGTGGAAATTGACAGAAGAAAACATCATATCTTCCTTTAATCATGTTCACTGGAGACCTGGAGAAGGAGAAATGGTTAGTAATGTTTGATCATGTTCACTACTAATGGTTACTGTATGGTATGTTTTGATCATAATTGAAATTTCTGTTTTCCAGGTTTTTTCAAAAGAATTCACAAATACTTATCTTTTGAAGTTTCTAAAGCCTGTCTTATGCTCAAGAGCTCCCAGGCTTGGGGTTCCTAAAGGATCTGAAGTTATTCTTCTTGCTGTGAATAAGCCAACAGTTTCCAAGACCCAGTATTGTAGAATGATGCTAACTGAATCTGGACAAGCAGTTATCTGTTTTGGATGGAAAGATGTTGTCAAAACATTCAGTCTGAAAGAGGGAGATGTCTGCTTGTTCAGTTTCAGGGACACTAGGATTATTCCAGTCAAAATTAGGGATCCAGCTGCGTGGCTCCAGTTGGTGATAATAAAGCTAGATTAGTACTGAATGGGCCTGGATAGTGTCTGATTAAATGGGCCACATCGTGGGGGAAAACAGTGGACAGTGTCTGTTTAAATGGGCCACATCGTGGGGGAAGTGGTGGACGTGGGGCAGTGGTGGACGTGGGGGAGCAGTTTTACATCTCTTTACCTTTAAATACGAGGAGAAACCTGGCCGGTTTACAATTCTTCTGCGCAGAGCTTTTCTTCTATCCCTTCGACTTTCTGGGTGAGTTCAATTCTGTACACAGATCTTATTATTCTATTTCATTTAATCTGATGCAATCTAATCCTTGTACTACATTTTTAGGTCGCATGTTCTGAATTTCCTCCTTTGACTTTTCAGCTCTCAGGTTCTGAATTTGAACCTGCTATCTGTGATCAACCTGTGTGAATTTTTGTAGATGAATTAACCTGGATGTTATTTTGTAGGTGATGGATGGCATGACGTGTGCTATCTGTGATCAGCCTGGTGACAATTGTGGCAGATCTAACAGGAGAGCTAATGGATTTGACATTGTCATTGGCCATGGTTTTAGACGTGGTGTAGTAAGTTTTTCTGCTCATTCCCTGCTCATTCCCTAGTAACATGAGAGCTAATGGATTTGACATTCCCTGCTCATTCAAATAGTTTTTGTCAATGGTAACTAAATTATGTTGTTAAACTGCAGTACATTCCCTGCTCATTCAAACAGAGGTTGAACAATTTAGTTCCTGGGAAATGGTTAGTTGCCAAGAGCCCAAGATTCAGAAGATTTGATTTATTCTTACAGAAGGATGAGTCAGCTACACTAATATGTGGCCCTTACTGGAGATCATTAGTTAGAGTTTATGACATTGCTGTGGGTGATGTTGTACATTTCCAATGTACTGATGATCCCTTTGAACCTTTAGAGAACTCATTTGACATAACTGTTCATTCCAACAATGTTGAGAAGGATGCAGTTGAAGAAACTGGTATCACAATAATAACTCATCTTTTTTTCACAATGCATTTTCGAAATAATTAAGGCTAACACATCCTCTCTGATTAGTTGTAGGAGATTTGCCTAGCCCAATAAGAAGTATCCTCTATAGGACAATCTTCTCAGACATCCACTCCATTAGTGAACAGGACATGGCTGCAATCCTGTTTGGCATTTACAAAGATGTTTTTGTGGAGAAGGAATTTTATGAACCAAAGGATCAGAAACATTTTTGGGTGCACAAGATGGATGATGACAATGTTCACTTCAATGCACTGGTAATTTCCCACAGTTCATATGTTTGACATCTGAAATTATTTTATTTGCATGCAACTAAATCAATTGTGGATATTTATTTGTTTTGCAGTACATGCCTACTGAGGCTATAGATGGGTACAGGTACCCAGGTTTTGGCATTGCTCATCTTTCCAAGGATGGACAGCTGCTAGGAGAAGAACAAGAAGAGTTCATTGACTGCACCTACTCCATTGCCTCGGACATGGGGCATGTGTGTTTTCAGAATGGATGGACTGATTTCACCAATGCTGCTAACATTGGCAATGAAGCACTTCTTTTGATGAAAGTAGAGCCCATGCAAGAGTTTATTGGTCTTAACTTTGTTGAGATCATCAACTAGGGATCATCTACTAGAGATCATCTAAGTAGTGTCCATGAATTTGTGTTTGTATCCAGTGTGTTTGTATCTAGTTGTGGTTGTGTACCCAGTTGTGTTTGTATCCAGCTATTATTGAACTTATATTATATATCAAGTTTGTGTTTTCTGATCCAGTTGTGTTTGCTTTTCTGAAAATATAGATGCAACAAATCCATACTGCTATTGTGTTAATTTTTCACAATAGCAAGGATAAGTTGTTGCAACAAATTGAATTTTTTTCTACTTGCCACTGCTGTTTTTTAAAATGGATTCAAAAAAGAAACTTCTCTGTATACTTCTTACAGTTGTATGCAACAAATCCATACTAAGTATAAGTTGCTGCAACAAAATGTATTTTTTCAAAAACACAAAGGCCCAACTGTAGGACAAAGTACTCCAACTGTAGGAGAAAGTACTAGGCAAAGGCCCACTCGGCCAAAATATGGGCCAAAATATCTGGAACCGAAGAGACAGAGAGCGCGTGGAGCGTTGGAATATTATAAGGAGGAAACCGAAGGGACAACCTCCCCTCTCTCTCCCCATTCGGCAGTTCCCTCTCTCCCACTCGGCAGTTCTACGGTGAGTTCCTATGCAGTTCTTCAGTTCTCTCTCTTATCTTTTCTTCAGAGTTCTCTCTCTAATCTCTTCTTTTTCTTTCCATCCATCTGCAGACTCGGCAGTTCGTACGGTGAGTTCTAGTTCCTTTGCATTTCTTCAGATTTCTTTAGTTCTCTCTCTAATCTTTTCTTCTGTTGCTTGATTCTTCCAACCTTCTTCACTTCTGTTGCTTTAATCTTTATTTTGCGGTTCTGTCCTAATCCCTCTTTCTTCTTGTAATATTACAGTGACTGTATTTCTTCATTAGGGTTTCTTCTCAGGTAAATCCCTCTTTCTTCTAACTGTTCTTCCTGAATATGTTCCTGATTAGGGTTGCGTTTTCCTGATTAGGTTTGCGTTTTCCTGTTTTTAGCAATGGACTGTGCTGTGTGTGGACAACCTGCTCACAACTGTGGTAGGACACAGAGGAGGGCAACCA
This sequence comes from Avena sativa, assembly GCA_916181665.1. Taxonomy (NCBI): domain Eukaryota; kingdom Viridiplantae; phylum Streptophyta; class Magnoliopsida; order Poales; family Poaceae; genus Avena; species Avena sativa. The sequence goes on along the minus strand of OV702285.1, from coordinate 139,477,722 downwards.
GCTTCCAGATTGTCATTGTTGATGAGTTTCCATTTGATGGTGTGGTGAGTTTTCACATCCAGACAACAATAGTTTACTTTATGTTGTATTCATCCTGTAGGTTGGTAAGTTAACTACATTATGTTATGTTCATCCTGTAGGTTGTTCCATGTTCATTTAGGGAGAGACTGAATGATTTCACTCCTAAGAATTGGCTGGTTGCCAACAGCAGTGCAATTAGAAACTATGATCTGTACTTGAAGAAGACTGATGAAAAGACATTGATTTGTGGTCCTTATTGGACGTCATTGTGGAGAGTCTACGACATTGGTCTTGGTGATGTACTGGAATTTGAATATGATCCAGATCCGATTGAGGGTTTGGACAATTTATTCCATGTCACCATTTCCTCAAATGGTGTTGAAAAGTACATCCATGAAGCTCCATGTAAGTTCTTGCTAACAACTACTACTAACTATTTCCTCAACTACTACTAATTTCTTTACATGTACTAGTACTAATTATTTTATTTCTTCTCTTTTGCTTAGTGATTGGAGATGTCCCTTCTGGAATAAGAAGCATTCTGTACAGGACAATCTTCTCAAACATTCAATCAATCACTGAACAGAACATGGCCACCATCTTATTTGCCATCTACAAAGATGTTCATGTGACAGACCATGAGATCATTGAAAGTAATGATGAGAAGAATTTCTGGGTACACAAGATGAATGAGGAAAACCAAGCATGGGATGCACTGGTAAGGCTTAGAGCTAAATCACTATTCTGTTGTTTCATTCTATGCATGCCTAATGTGTAAAAAAATACTAACTGCGAAATACATGATTATTGCAGTTCATGCCTATTGAGGCTGTACAAGGCTACAGGTACCCAAGACATGGCATAGCACATCTTTCCAGGGAAGGGCAAGACATAGAAGGAGACGAAGATAACTTCATTGCATGTGCCTACTCCATTAGCAAGGAACATGGAGAAGTCATTTTCACCGCAGGGTGGAATGACTTCACATTTGCTGCTGATGTTGGATGGGCTTCAATGCTTGTGATCAAGATAGAACATATGAGTGATCACCTTGGGCTGAACTTTGTTGACATTGTCAACTAAGGAATCAGTTAGTGACAAGGCTAATTTGGAATCAGTTAGTTAACAGATGCTTGTTTAGGTTGTGCTGCAGTTGTTTAGGTTAACAATGTTGTTTTAAGCTTTAGTTATTATGTCCTTATTCTGTAAGTTAACTACTAGTGTTTGTATCACTTGTATTGTGCCTGAAATTATATGGTTGTGCTTGTTTTAATGTTGTCAACTATGGATGTGCTTGTTTTATTACTTGTTTCATATTCCTGTTTTGTTGATGTCTAGAAGGCCTTCATTGTTCTGAATTCATAAATATTCAGAGACCATGGGCTACTAGACTACATTAGTTCCATAATAGACTACATTAGTTCTACTACTAGTCAACTACTTGTGTAAATTACCAGAGCATTTTGTGCCTAAATTACCAGAGCATTCAGACCATTTTGTACATTTATTCAGAGCATTTTTTCATTTATTACATTTATGCACTGCACACACGTCCTTGGAAGTGGGGAAGTGGGGGAAGTGGGGGAAGTGCTGCGCCAGGTGCTTGCCCCCACGTCCAGGTGCTTTCCTATTTAACTTGGTGGTAGTATGGAGTCATTTCTTCTGCCTATGTCGAGTTCTTCTGCCTATGGTGAGTTCATCTCTTGTTCTTACCTGAATATTGTTGTTCTGTTTGTGTACTTACATCTGAATGTTTCATGTGTGATGCAGATCTCTGATTGTACAACAGGAGCACAAGTTATCCTACAGGTGATTCAGATCCTTTGCCTCTTTTCATGTCATCCATGAATGAATTTGTGTTCCATATCTTAATACTTCCATTTTTTTTCATAGGAATGGATGAGATGAGTTGTGTTCTGTGCCAGCAACCAGTGCAAAACTGTGGCCTCCATTCTGACAGGCGTGCAGTTTCTTTTGATCTGATTATGATGCAGGGATTTGAAAATGGAGTGGTAAGTTATAACATCAGTACAATGGATCTCTTGTTTTTATCTGGAAAGGAGGTGTATAATGACAAACATTCCTCTTGTTTTTATTTCAGGCAGTACCTTGCAAATTCAAGGAACAACTTGAAAAATTTGCAATGTCAAAGAACTGGATGGTGGCTACATGCAGGAACAGGCATGTGTATGACTTCTTCCTGGAGAAAGAAGTGTCAAGAACTACCATCTGTGGACCATACTGGAGTTCCCTTGTTAGGAAATATGATATCCAGCAAGGTGAGGTTGTCTCTTTCAGGTATGTGGAACAGGCCAACAATTTTGATATCACAGTGTCTGAATTTGTGGACAATATGAAGGTTGAGAAGCCTATTGTTGCAGATGGAGGTAAACTGTTTCACAATTTTAACTGTTTTATGTCATGTTAGTTGAAAGACTTGCTATGTTAACTAGTTTGCCATTGTTTACTACTTTGAGCAGGTCTTTACTGTGTGATGCCTGAAATTAGAGCTATACTTCAGAAGACTATTTTCTCAAACATCAGAGAAATTAGTGAGGAGAACATGGCAACCATCAATTATGGTATCTACAAGGTTTTGGCTCTAAAACCAGGGCAAGAACTAGCTGAGAAAGAATTCTATGAAAGTGTCAATGAGATGCAGTTTATGGTGCACAAGTATAATCAGGAAAATGTTGAACTAGATGCTTTGGTAACTATCTACTACTTAATTTCTCACTTTTTTTATGCAATGTTTCAGACTTAGTTCTTACACAAGTTGTTACTATGCCAGTACCTTTCTGCAAAAACATTCAGAGAAGTTGGATGCCCATGGCAAGGACATTCAAATCTGTTGGCTAGGGAATTTGATGTGCCCTTTGAAGGATGGTACCACATGGAAGATGAAGATGATAGAATTGCATTCACAATAGGATGGCAGCAATTTAGGGAGGAGGCAAATATAGTAGAGGGATCACTGTTGCTGATTGTTGCAGACCCAAGGCATGGTAACATCTGCCTTGATTTTGTGGAGATTGAAGACCCTTGAAGAACATGATTGAAGACCCTTGATTTTATGTTGCTTATTAGAAATTGTGTTTCATTTTAAGTTGTAATGTGTTCTAGTGGACTAGTGTTCTGAACAATGCATCTACTGTAATGTTGGTTTGTAAGTTGAACAATGTTTTGTAATGTTGGTTATCAAGTGTTGTAATGTTTTGTAATGTTGGTTTGTAATGTTGGTTTGTAAGACTTAATTTCTCATTTTCTGTTATTCAAGTGTTGATGCTTTTCTGTTTATCAAGTGTTGATCAGTTTCTTGATTTTCTGTTTATCTAGTGTTGATCATTTAATTTTGTGTCTAAAAGGCCTTCATTGTTCTGAATTCATAAATATTCAGACCATGGGCAACTAGACTACAATGTACAATGTTTAGTTTTGCATCTCAATGTACAATGTACAATATTCAACATTGTACATTGTACAATATTTAGTTTTACAATATTCAACTAGGCAAATATTTAGTATTATGATTATGATTATGAATGTTATGAATGTAACTAGGCAAATATTTAGTTTTACAATATTCAATATTATGAATGTTTAAACTATGATTATGATTATGTATAAACTATGTAGTTTATACACTACTGTTAAAATAAAATATCACTAGCTAGACAACAATGTAAACTAGAAGGGAACAAAGCACAATAATAACACAAGTATAGTATATCTCCAGTACAGTATTTTTTCATTTTAGTCCTTTAATTTTTTCATTTTAGTCCTTTAATTTTTCATGTCATGTTACTGACCCTAGTCTTTCTCTCTTTGACCTTGGCTCTCTTTTTTTTCAGATACAACGCGCCTCTCCTCCTCTTCCTCGATCGAGCTCCTCTCCTCCGACGAGATCCGCTCCTCTCCGTCGAGATCCACCACCGCCTCCTCCTCGAGCTCGTCCACCACCACCTCTCCGTCGAGATCCACCACCGCCTCCTCCTCGAGCTCGTCCACCACCACCTCTACGTTGAGATCCTCCACCACCTCTCCGTCGATCTCGTCCACCACCACATCTCCGTCGAGATCCTGTCGAGATCCTCCACCACCACCACCACCACCTCTCCGTCGAGATCCTCCACCACCACCTCTCCGTCGAGATCCGCCGCCGCCTGGAGCTCGTCCACCACCTCTCCGTCGAGATCCACATCGTGCAATGGGCACCCGTAATGATGATCCACATCGATCTATTCTTCATCGACAAATAACTCGCAATGATGCCGAGGCTGGTTCTTCAGGTTAGGAATTCACCACATGTTCCTGTTATTACTTGTGCTCTGCTCTGATATGCTATACTTGTGCTCTGCTCTGATATGCTCTGTTCCTCTTCTGTTCCTGTTATTACTTGTGCTCTGATATGCTATACTCTGTTATTACTTGTACTCTGAACTGTTCCTGTTATTACTTGTACTCTGAACTGTTCCTGATGTGCTCTGATATGCTGTACTCTGAACTGTTCCTGATGTGCTCTGATATGCTGTACTCTGAACTGTTCCTGTTATTACCTAGTTTGTTTGTTTGAATGTTGGTATAGTAACTAGTATCTTGCTATTGGTTACACAGGAACAAGTTGCTAAGTTTATTCATCTATTTGTACAATGGATAAAACTTTGATGAGTGCTGCTAGATCCAGTACACAGTTTGCAGATGGGGTTAGGGGTTTCATTCAGTTTGCAGCTACAAATTCTGGTTTTAGCCAAAAGATTGTCTGCCCATGCAAACTTTGTTGTAACATCTCTAGGCAAAGTTTAGAAGATGTTGAAGACCATATAATATCTGTAGGATTCATGCCTGGGTATACAACATGGGTATACCATGGGGAATCAGTAGATTGTGCTATTCCTACTGTACAACCCAATGAATCAGTAGAATTGCCTTTAGGAAGTGATGAGATGGATGAGATGATGTTGGGTTCTCATGATATGTACAACAACAGCTCTTTAGGATCAGATACACAAGTTGACAGTGATGATACTGATGATGACTCTGAAGAAACAGATGAAGCTGATGAAGAAGCTGAGGCATTCAAAAAGTTAGTTAATGATGGCAGACAAGAATTATATGCAGGATGTAAAAAATTTACAAAACTGCAATTTCTTGTGAAGCTGATGAACATAAAGAACACCAGGGGATTAACCAGAGCTACATTTGAAGATGTGCTGCAGCTATTTAGGGATGTCCTACCAGAGGATACAACTCTCCCTATGAATTTTCATGAATCCAAACAGTACATCAAATCTGTAGGGCTGGGGTATGACACATATGATGCATGCATTAATGACTGCATCATATATAGAGGAGACAATATCAATGCATCTGTCTGTCCAGTATGTAATGCATCCAGATGGAAGATTGTGAAAGAAATTGGTGGTGGCAAAAGATTTAGCAAGGTTGCTCAAAAGGTGGTCAGGCATTTCCCATTGAAGAAGAGAATTAGAAGATTATTCATGTCAAGCAACACAACCCCACTTATGAGTTGGCATGTTGATGGTAGGATCAAGGATGGTCTTATGAGGCATCCTGCTGATGCACCAGCTTGGAAGCATTTTGATGCAAAATATGAGTGGTTCAGTAAAGAAGCTAGAAATATTAGGTTTGGACTGGCAACTGATGGTTTCAATCCATTCAGAACTATGAACCTGTCTTACAGCATCTGGCCAATTGTACTGATTCCATACAATCTTCCAGCAGAGAGTTGCATGAAAGAAAACAACTTCATTTTGTCAGTTATTATTCCTGGTAGGAAGGCACCAGGGAAAGACATAGACATTTACCTGCAGCTAGTTGTTGATGAACTGAAAGTGTTATGGAAGGATGGTCTTTGGACTTTTGATTCTCATGTAGGAAGGAAATTCAGGGTGTATGCTGCACTGCTATGGACAATTAGTGACTGGCTAGGCCGGGGAATTCTTAGTGGAGAGAGTATTGTTGTTTGCTCCCACTGCCTGCTGGGTACATGTTCCAAACGTTTAAAACATGGACACAAAGCATGCTACCTGGGTACTAGGATGTTTCTACCTGCAGACCACCCATTTAGGAAGGATAAAGACTCATTTGATGGCACAACTGAAGACAGGGAACCTCCAATTCAGCCATCAGGTCATGAGATTTCAGAAATGACAAAAGGCATTCACACCATCTATGGGAAAACACAGAAACAACAAAAGTCTAAGAAGAAAAAGAGACAAAGAGATGAAGGGGGGGAAGATACTGTACTGGAGGATGTGCACACTGTAGAGTCAACATTCAAGAAGAGAAGCATCTTTTTCCAGCTTGAATATTGGGAACATTTGCTGGTTCAACATAATTTGGACTCAATGCATATAGAGAAGAATGTGTTTGATAATATTGTTCACACAATTTTACAAGTGGACAACAGGTCCAAAGATAATGTGAAAGCAAGACTGGATATGAAAAGATTTAAAATCAGAACACATCTCCATGTTGATGAAACTCAAGAGAAACCAGACTTGCCTGAAGCAATGCACTACATGAATTCAGATAATAAGAAGGTATTCTGCTCAGTTGTGAAAAATGCAAGGTTTCCAGTAGACTATGCTTCAAACATGGATGGGAAGGTCAGGTTAGATGAGAAAAAATTAGTTGGGCTAAAAACTCATGACTGCCACATAATTTTTGAAGATGTATTTCCTTTAGCTATAAGTAGAACCATGCCTGCCCCTGTTGCTCTTCCACTAATTAATCTTAGCAAGTACTTCAAGAAAGTTTGCTCCAAAGTCATAGATCCTACTGAGATGCAAAAGTTGGAAGAAGAAATTGCTGAAACAATGTGTCAGCTAGAGCAGATTTTTCCACCATCATTCTTTGATATAATGGAACATCTTGTCATCCATCTTGCAAGTGAAGTGTTGATAGGTGGACCAGTGCAATTCAGAAACATGTGGTTTACAGAGATGTTTGTTGGGAAGTGTAAAGGGATGGTACATACTAGAAGACATCCTGAAGCATCAATAGCTGAGGGATATATATTTGATGAGAGCTTGGATTTTTGTGCAAGATATCTGGAAAATTCCAACAAAGAGACAATGCATACTGATGATAGCACAACTAGCAGTCCAGACACTAATATATATTTAAGAACAATTGGAAGACAGCTCTCTGCATTTCAAGTAGATGAGCTAGATCACATTTCATGGACACAAGCTCAAAGGCATGTGTTGCTTAGTTATCCAGAAATTACTAGGTTTGCAAATGAGCATATCACAATGCTACAAGCAAACAGAAGGAAAAGTAGAAGAGAAGTTGAAGTTGCTCACCACCAACAATTCCTGAAATGGTTTATTGAACATGTGCATTCTTTAATGCATAAAGGAGTTGAACTACCACAAGAAGTTGTTCTACTAGCACAAAAGCCTTTCATGATGGTGAAGAAATACAACAGCTACAAGATTAATGGCTATACATTCCACACAAGAAGCCATTCTGCTGGAAAATCTTCCCAGTGTGATGGAGTTTCAACTACTGCAAAGACATTAAGTTATTCAGTAGATCACACATTAGGAGATGGTCAAATTTGTGGCAGGATCCATGAAATAGTTGAATTGAATTATTCAAACACAGCTAGTGTAGTATTATTCAAGTGTGAATGGGTTAAAGATACTGGAATTAGAGTAGATGAATTTGGAATAACTGAAGTCAACTTCAATCATGTAGACAAAGGGGAAATTCTTTCATCTATGCCATTTATACTAGCTAGTCAAGCAAAACAGGTCTACTATTTGCAAGATCCAATTGATAATGAATGGTTTGCTGTTGTGTCTAGGTAATTTGATATAGTTCTATTGTTTCTTTAGTTTAGGTAAGTAAACTCCTAAACTAGCTGCTCCTTTTGTTGAAAATGTTGAACTGTTGAACTAGCTGCTCCTTCTGTTTGATCCTTCTGTTGAACTAGCTGCTCCTTCTGCTCCTTCTGCTCCTTTTGTTGAACTGTTGAACTCAGACAAATCTTAACAATGCAGGCTGATGATATTGCATGGTCTCAAACTCAGACAGCTCAGACAAGGGATTGCCAAACAGCTGATGATATTGCATGGTCTCAGTTGTAAGATATGGCTGTGAACAATGGTTGTGGGATATGACTGTAAGATATGGCTATGAACAAATGTAAGATATGACTGTAAAATATGACTGTAAGATATGACTATAATGTGACTTGTAATATATGTGGTTTGTAATGTTACTGTAAGATATTTCTATAATGTGGTTTGTAATATATGTGGTTTGTAATGTGGTTTGTAATATATGTTAGCCATCACTGTAGTATGACTGTAAGATATGACTGTAATATGCTGCTCACTGTAGTACACATTTGCTTTTGGCTAGGTTTTAGAGGCACTATGGATAGTGCCTTAAAAAGCTGGTTTTTTGAGGCACTATGGATAGTGCCTCAAAAAGCTAGGTTTTAGAGGCACTATGAATAGTGCCTCAAAAAGCTAGGTTTTAGAGGCACTATGGATAGTGCCTCAAAAAGTTGGGTTTTAGAGGCACTATGGATAGTGCCTTAAAAAGCTGGTTTTTTGAGGCACTATGGATAGTGCCTCAAAAAGTTGGGTTTTAGAGGCACTATGGATAGTGCCTCAAAAAGCTAGGTTTTAGAGGCACTATGGATACTGCCTCAAAAAGCTAGGTTTTAGAGGCACTATGGATAGTGCCTCAAAAAGCTAGTTTTTTTAGGCACTATGGATAGTGCCTCAAAAAGTTGGGTTTTAGAGGCACTATGGATAGTGCCTTAAAAAGTTAGGTTTAGAGGCACTGGCACTCTAATTTGTGCCTTAAGTTGGTTTTTGAGGCACTAGTCATAGTGCCTCAATTGGCTAGGATTTAGAGGCATTAGTCATAGTGCCTCAATTAACTATGATTAGAGGCACTTTTTAAAACTGACTCAAAAAACTTTTACCTACACGACCGTCCCCGGCACTTTTTTTAGTGCCTCAAAAACTTAATTGTGACACTAATTTAACTATTGGAGGCACTTTAGAGTGCCTCTAATACTGTACCTGCCATAGTGACGCCCCCACGCGTCCACCGTTCCGTCCGAAGTCCACACCACCCTCACCGGCGTCACCGCCCCCTCCTCCTCCTCCTCCTTATTAACCGCGCCACCCCCGCCCCTGTTTCCCCCCACACGCCCTCTGCTTCCAACTCTGCAACCCGAAAGCGAGGGCCTTTCCTCCCAACACCACCCGCCCGTCTCCCACCTGAACCCCCATTAACTCCTCCACCACCACAGATTCCCCGTCCTCCGAGGGCAGCGGCGGCGGCGGTGTCCCTACCCGTACCCGCAGCAACAACAACCATGTCCGTGGTACGGGTCCTCGCTCTGTTACTTGTATCGGCGGCGGTTGTCGTGGCGCCGGCGCGGGTGGCCGCGGCGGGGGCGTGCGCGGCGGAGACGTTCTCCAACAACCGCGTGTACGCGGCGTGCAGCGACCTGCCCACCCTGGGCGCGTCCGTGCACTGGACCTACGACGCCGCGGCGTCCTCGCTCTCCGTGGCGTTCGTCGCCGCGCCGCCCTCGGCCGGCGGGTGGGTCGCCTGGGGCCTCAACCCCACCGGCGAGTCCATGTCCGGAACGCAGGCGCTCGTCGCCGCGCCCAAGGACGGCGGCGCCGGGTACGGCGTCGACACGTACGACATCTCGGGCTACTCGCTCGGCGCGCCCAAGGCCATCTCCTACCCGACGACCGACCTCGCCGCCGAGGTCGCTGCCGACGGCCGGGTCCAGATGTTCGGGAAGCTCACGCTCAACAACGCCAGCGGGGATGTTGTCAACCAGATATGGCAGGTGGGGGCTGTCTCCGGCGGGAGCATCCTTCCGCACGCCATGGACACCGCCAACAAGGCGGCCATGGGGAAGCTCAACCTCGTCACGGGGGCCAGCACCGCCGCCAGCGGAGGGGGCAGCCTCCTCAGGAAGAAAAATGTGAGAACTCTACCACTCCTTATCATCAAAAGTTTTTAAGATCTGGATGGACTATTTTCGTTATCTGTTCGTATTCGCGTTCTTCCTTGTTTTCTTACTACAATTTTACGATTCCCCTCGAGTCAGTTTGCAATCGTACCCAAAACTCAAATCGTAGGCAGAAAAGGTACCGAATAACTTAAGTCTGATCAATATTATACCTACTTCGTGAAGTCCTCAATTTCATGCTGCCAAAATTTGAGGGACAATTTTTACCCTTTAACCCAAGTTTTAGTTTTTAATCCAATTGCTACTTTGAGTGTACTGCTATAACTGTAGCTATTGAAGCGCCTTTACTGCAACGAGCAAAGAGGAGTAAACCACATGAATCAATATCAGCCTATGCTGATGCAGTGGCGAGAGCATGGAAACACCATCAATTTTGTATGCTTGTAACGGACACCGCATAAAGATTCTGTTCCTGTTGTCATGTGAATTGGCACAAGTCACATGCATATATGCCTAATTAACTTGGTTGACTTGGATTAGAGCTATTATTTCCTGATATGTTGACTGTGTGCCTCACATGGATTCTTATGTACTGTGCGCTTTGACACTTTATTTATTTATATATTGGGGCTGAATCTGTCTTGCCTACCTAGATTTCGCCTTGTCTTGGTGAACTTTCAGCATGGATCAGTCTAACTGTTGATAGGTAGTACACTGCATGTTCATCCGTGGCATTAGCATTAGAGTATGTTGTAATAAAGAAAAATCGATCTTTCTCTAAAAAAAATGGAAATTCAGTAAAGTTGTCACTCTATAGATAATAATACAGAACGTACTGAATTTATCATGTTGCAGTAGATTTACCAAAACATTGTCATCCTTACCCTTTTGTTTCCTCTCGCAGACACATGGAATTCTGAATGCCGTGAGCTGGGGAATTCTGCTGCCCATGGGAGGCATAGTTGCAAGATACCTCAAGACATTCAAGTCAGCCGACCCTGCGTGGTTCTACCTCCACGTGGCCTGCCAGCTGATCGGCTACGGCGTGGGAGTATCCGGCTGGGCCACCGGCATTCATCTGGGCAATCTGTCCAAGGGGATCACCTACTCGCTCCACAGGAACATCGGGATCACGGTGTTCGCTCTCGGCACTCTCCAGGTACACTACCATCACATTCTCAGTTTCCTCATTATGCAGTAGTGAAGTTGGAAGTTGCTGCTGATCAGTTCTGTTTGTTGACGACGATGCAGATCTTCGCGCTGTTCCTGAGGCCGAAGAAGGACCACAAGTTGCGGCCGTACTGGAACGCGTACCACCACTCTGTCGGGTACACGATCATCATCCTGGGCATCGTGAACATCTTCAAGGGCATGAGCATCCTGGGGGTGGAGCAGAAGTGGAAGACGGGGTACATTGTGGCGATCGGCTTGCTGGGCGGCGTGGCGGTGGCCCTGGAGGTGGTCACCTGGAGCATCGTCCTCAGGAGGAGGAAGACGGAGGACAAGGCCTACAACGGCCGTGCCTCCAACGGCCTGCCGCTCTCCATGTGATTCTTTGGTCAGGGTGGCTGTGCAGGATTTGATTGGGTGCGTTGGTTGGTAGCTGCGTGTGTGGGTGCGTGGACAGATGTGTTAGGAGGTTTTAGGGTCTTCTTTGTGTTGGTCTCTCTTTTTTTGTTTGAACTATGATGGATAGAGGTGTGTATACTTTCTGCACATTATACTGGAGATGAGAGGTGCACATTATACTGGTGTGCGTGTCTGTTTGGTTTGATCTGAATTTTTGGTTGCATATATATAGGCTGAGTGGATCATCATCGTCTAGTTTTGTTATGGTGTTCCCATTTGCGAAAGCTGGGAGAGGTGTGTCCATGGTGGTTGGTGAAGCAGAGTCTGCAGAGACGAAGATATACGCATATATTTCTGCGAGTGGAAGCATGATCTCTCTAGAAAGGTGGACACACGGGTAGGGTAGCAGCTGCCAAGTTCACTGAATTTGTTTCTTCAAGGGCGGGGAAAGGCGAGCGAGGGCTTTTTGTTTTCAGTGGGACGGAAGCAAAACCTTTTCTCTCGAAAACATCATGGTGGTTTGTTTGTCCTTTCTAGAGCACTTGGTCGTTGGTACTAGAATGTATCATGTATGTACATGTAACTATCCACCTAAGCTTGGAGGTTGGAGGCAGATTGATTGATCTAGTAGTATCTAGATGAGCACTGATGTGAATGAACAAGCATGACGAGTGGTAGTGGCCAGTGTCAGTGGGTGGCTCGCCTGAGCCAAGACGAGGAGCGAAGCTTGTGGCTGGCGTCAGATTTAGTGCAAGTCGATTTACATAGTAACCTTTTCCGTGACAGTAGAGCTGGTGGCAGCCGCAGAAAAAAAGCGTGGAAAGGTTAAAGCAGCGTCCAGTTTGACGAAAGAGGCTAGACGTGTGCCTAGTGCAAAGCATCCAGTTTTTTCTTTTTAAAAAAAAACGAGGCAAGAGATTTGTCATTTTCATTAATTAAGAACAACGCATCCAGTTTGAGGAAAGAAGGAAAACTTGTGGCCAGTGCAAAGCATCATCGATCTAAGCCTAACGCTCCTCCGTCTGTCTGTCTGTCCGTTTCCACTGGCTCTCACGCACGCCAAGGCATGTTCCAGTGTCAGTGTGGTGTGCTATAGTATTTCAGTAGATGACAATTCAGTTAACCGAAACCGGAACATTCCATTCTGGTGTTGCAGGCCCACTCGTTGTAGACGACAAGACGGCAGCACGTGACGAGCTAGCGAGGGGACACGAATGTTAAGTGGGATGTCACTCGATCCAAGGGCTTGCTGCTGCCCGGTAGAGCTGCCTACCCTAGGCACGCGAGACTGGCCAAGGCGGATGATGACGACGCGGCGGATTCCAGCGGCATCTCGCCGGCCAGATTCGGCGGTGGGCGTCGCTCGATCGCATTCGCACCAGGGAAAGACTGATTCTTCCGGCCGCACTTCCCGTCCACCGTACGTTCCTTCCCCGTCGGAATGGGAAAAGATAACGATGGACCACGCCAGCCATCTCCGATGATGATGCGTCAATCTTTTGCTTTTCCCCCGCGATCATACGCGCGTCGTGTTCGGTGTTCTATCACAACAATATCATCCTGAATTCCTGATCGAGGGTGGTACATTCACGAGCACTGTCACACATCAGTTCTGATAAACCGTACCAGTGCCCATTCAGGAGAATGTGACCGCTAGAACTTGCTCGCGAAGTCACACTCTACACGCACGATGCGCTGGGAGAGCTTCTAGAAGCCCGTCTTTCCAAGTAAGTTGGTACGAGAGTCTGAGTCTGAGCTCGGGTGATCAGTCACCTTCCCAACACTCAGACTAGCCACAGCTTCCTTTAATTAACACCAAAAGCTTCCTTCCAGCAGAAGTGGGTCGTCCACCACATAAACACTCGATCATTGGATCAGTGAGGTTAGCCGAACCCAACTTAAGCTGCAACTGCTCTTTATCCTCAGGAGTCAAATGTACTCAGATGTCAAATGTACTCAGCCGTTGAACTGTTTGGTTGCCTCACCTGAGTCCGACCCATCGTTCTGTCATTCAATAGGGTTTGGGAAGTAGGTTGGCTCAGTCTCAACCACAACTTTCAGTTCAGTTGGTGGGTGAAGATGTCTGAGAGCTGTGACAATATATATGTCTGAAGCGACTTGCAGGTCACACTGAAGTGGGGAGGGGAGTTGAGCTGGGTCACCTGAAAAATGTTCAGAGGTGAAGTGGGTACCAAGCATTCAGGGGAAACATGACCCATGCCGTGGCAAGACATTCCAAGGGTTTGATAATGAAACCAGTTGTCGTTGAAGGTTGAACTGTCCTACCGGAGAATAATTGTCCGCGCATGTGTGCAGTAGGAGCAACGCATCCATTTCTTCCAGGGGGGTAAACCAAAGTAGTATGCAGCAAACTCCTCACATCTCAACATATCAAGTCACCAGCAAACGTACAAGAGTACGTATGGATCAGTCACAACGCACAACTTCCTTTGCATATATGCTTTTATGTAAGATAGTTCTTCCACACCACACCTACTCTTTTCACTGAAAACATGTACTCCCCGAATTTAGATGCCGCAAATTTGTCAAAATGCACATGTATCTATACATTAAAACGTGTATAGACAAATCCGTGGCATCTAATTCGGGACGGAGGGAGCAAAGAAAACTAACTACAGAATATCCCCTGTAACTATGCATTACTTTTCTCAGTTACATGAAGAAGAATGGCCAGAACCTGCATATGTACAGCGTTTAACAGCGGAGCAGCTTCTCCCTGATTTTAGGCAAGCAAACTATCACTTCACTTCACCCCCTATACAAAACTCCTAGTACATCAAACAAGACAAACTATACTTCATTCATGCATGTTCCGCAAACGGCACAGGTCGTGCACCTCCGAGCTCCCGAACGGCGCAAAGTCGGAACGTTGCAAATGATGGCTCGTTCTGGAAGAACGTTCTGTCGGACCTTCACTCGACGCAGCGTCACCGGGTGCGGCGGCGATGGACAGTAGATTAGCGGTTGCGGGTGCTGGGCTCGCCGCACAGCAGTGCCGAACGTTGATCCTGTGCGTGACGGTTTCGGTGGAGGTGCTGCCTGTCACGTTGACCAGCAGAACAGCCTCCTTGTCTCTGGTCACTTCGCACCACCCGTTCTGCATAACTCCGCCAACGAATTCTTCTTGGGTGTAGTAGCTTTCCTGATGCACGGTAACTTCGATCGTTTCTCCAGGTTCAATCAGACCAATGGATGGTTGTACCTGTATAACGTAAGGCGAACTATTGGCATGGCCAAAAGCAACATAGAAGTAAAACTATATGGAACAGTAGAAAACTGGAGGATGGACACTATCTCCCGGAACAGCTACGACTGGCTAGTAGTAGCGCCGCTCCATGAATGCATAAATTAGTAAATTGGTTGACATCTTCACAAGACACTGGAGCACTACAATGTAACCATACTTGATCTTCTCCCTGTGCCTATTTTGGTACAATGTGATAATGATTTTGGTACCTAGTGTATTTCTCAGTATAGTAAGTGACAGAGAAGTGTCTGCCACCATCATACAAAGACCATCAAACGATTACAAGAGAGGTTCCATGGTTCTCAAAATTTTGTTTTCCTAGAATGAAAAGGACTATTGTATAACTCTCATGTGCTAAAACGAGTAATGGATAGAAAGCTGTCCATTATGCAACCAAAAGAATGAACAGTAATTTTAGGAATGGAGGTTACTTTTGTAGCAGGGAAGTCATGCTAGAGTATGCTAGGATGTCAGATGCCAAAATACTACTATGGTACAGCAAGAGAAAGAGGTATGTAAGCAAAATCCAAATAAGAAAAACACAAGCTGTAACCCATACCTCAAGCCAATGTGGAAAGCCGTAGGATGCCCTTGGGACGAAATCATCCTGCTTGCTTGTTGACTGGCCTTCGCACAAGATTTCAAAAGCAGACCTTTTTGTTCCACAGTTGTTCGCTATTCGAAGGACGACAGTCTCTTGGTTTTCCAATATAATGTTGTTTGTGCTGATTATAGTGTCTGGAACATAATGCGACTCTTCGAGCAAACAACGTAGTTTTTCATTAGATTCAATTATTTTACCATATTCTTTCCTTCTTATCAGCTCGTCTACTCTTGCAAGATCAACACTAAATGTACAGTTCACTGGTTTATGATCACTATCTGTCACATCCATGCAAGCTTCATATCTATCAAAATGTACAACAAAAACATATTATACATGAAAGCCTGATAATAACTGAGAAGGGACAAGATTGATGTATTTCTGTACGAAAAGGAAAGGTAAGTGTTGCAGAATCTTACGATGTAATTGCAGCAACAATGGGACACTCTAACGAGCATTCACCTATTGATTCAGAACGGCTATCTCGATACAATATTCGATCGCACCAAGCAGGTATTCTCTTCTTCTCACCCGAATCATACCCTACATCAAAATTGACAGAAAATATTTTCAGTTCCAAAGTAGAATTTGATATCAAGAAATAAAAACATTTGAACTTCATTGTGGTGGAAAACTTTAACTGAGCAAGTACTTTAAGTACGAAAATAGATAATACCTGCAAGACCTGGTTGGTGTCTTTGGAATTTGTAAGTTGGAGGAAATCTGACAACACCTTCACGCATCCCTTGAAAGACGTTTCCTGCCTTCATTTCTGCTCGAAGTTGATCCCTTTCTCTAAGCCAGTCGAAGCTTCTTTGTGATACCATGTCCCTTGCCTCATCATAGGTAATACCATAAAGTCGGTAGTTGAAATCACCAAGAAAAACAACCATATCAGCTTCTGCAAGCTCAGGTCTATCTTCATCAGGCTGATTCCCGTTGGCCTGCCAGTATGACAATATCTATGCATAAGTATGCTTCGTTGCAATGGAAGTAACTAAGGATGGATATGATTCTAAAAAAACAGTATAATGATTACATACATTCACTGTTTTATGCAATTGGACAGATGTATCAGAAGCTGCACCGGAAGGGAAAAACCAAGTTAGAGATGTCATATAATGAATAATGAACTACTGCACATGGATACATCAAAAGAGGAGGGTTGATAATGAAAAACCTGCAGATCCATGAGGTTTGTTAAAGCTCATTGTCCGATAAATATGATCAAAGTCAGCATTACGACGGGTAATGTTTTCTAGATGTGCAGCAAAATGATTGTTCACAAAACATATCCTGCGATCATAAACTCTAATTCTTAACCCAACACCACCCTGCAAAACAAATCAGCTGTCAACTGCCAGTATACACACCTACAAAATGGCAATAAAAATACTTGGGAATTATTTTGACACGCGTGAGAAGAACCACGAGATGATAAGCAACTAATGTGACTTCATTCATATTGTTCACTGAAGTAGTTTTTTTCCGCGCATTTTAATTTTCAAGAGGGTTGACCCCCAGCCTCTGCCTCAATCGATGCACTCATGCACACACAAACTAATTTATTAAATAGTGTCATGCCATTACGAAACCAATGAACACAATATGAGAAACAATAGAACCGTGTAATACAACTTACGCGGCACCGAGTCTATTACTATCTCCTCCAGATTGTGGAGATTTTTTCTCCTCCAGGTCTAACCATTACTTGAATTCTTTGAACCTAACACTTGCTGAAAAATTATTCCTCCTTAGGACATACAACGGAAAATATATATAGTACTTTTTTATTATATATTAAAGCATCCAAATACTCCTGTGTATTGTCTGTTTATGTTTATTTCCAGCAGAAAAATTTCCAGTTATTCCATAGTAGTTCCAAGGGAAAAACTTAAGATATGGCAACTGGTAATACACACATCAACAGATGGTAAGTGGTACCAAATGGAAGAGTTCATACACATGTCTGTGTGGGGTGGTATTTTAGCAGAACAGATCCTAATCTCATCAAATCAAATAGATATATATTGATTTTATCCACAAAGCTAGAGATGTGAATAGCTAGAAAATATAGAGATATGACTAGTTTCCCTTCAATTAGAGATGGTATCCTTTAAGTTAGGCATTAGTTTCTTAGGCGTCAGGTCAAGTCTTCCCTATAAAGGGTATACTATGTACTCATTCATGATTACAGAATGTATTAGGAGTTCAGGTACACAAAACAAAGCCTCAGATCCTCTCTAATCATGCCAAGGATCAGGCCCGGCCGGAAGTTAGATGAGGGCAAGTGCCCTATCCCCCATCTCCAAACCTTTACCTAGTTTAGGACATGCCATTTTTAGGATTGTGTACCTTGTTGCCAATAGCGCGTCCAAAACCACATGGCACAGCAGCAGCATCAACATCACCAACATGTGGCTTAAGATCTGTCCTTGCCCTTGAAATAATCAGAAATTACAGAGAAGTGTGAATGAAAAAAGGTAATAGATAACTGATAACAGAAATTTATGATGTATAAATAGACGATTTCATAACAAGTAGTACCATGCAGCAATAAGTAATCCAGCCAACTGCCTCGAACCAACTCGGTGGAAGGATATCCCCTCATCAAGTGTCTTGCCAATACTGTCTATCCACCACTGCCCATTGGCACTTCCCTCAAGCCCTACCTAAGGCCACAAGAAAGACAACTTGAATCAAATGCTCACTTCAGAATTGCAAAACAGAATGTAGCAGAATAAGAAGTAAATATATAATCATGAATAATGTCTCTAAGAAGTACTTTAAGCCAATTATTCCCTTTCTCTTCACACAGGTAATTTCTCTAAGGAGTTCTCACTGTAGCATCATCCCATTAATAATGCTGACACAAAATTAAGTTTGGGATTAAGTAACCTAAATATACTGTTGAGATAACTATAACATAAAAGTAGACCAGGAAGAATAACAAAAATAACTATTATGCTCGAAAGAATGCCATATTCATCCCTAGTGCCTGAATGAGAGTAAACAATAGCAACATGAAATATAATGTAGCACAAGCAGTAGGAACTAATTATGGTACAATGTTGACACTAGTATAAACAAATGCGGAAAAATGCTTGGATAAAGCAGAACCAGCAACATGGCAAGGAAATACTACCTCCCCCACCCTGCATTTCATCATACGTTTCTTCTACATTTTAAATAAATTAAGAAACAGTGCAATTAATGATTAGCACAGTTCATTTGGCATGGTCTCTAAAACAGAGTATTGACCATTAGTTTGTTTCGCGATATGTTTAAATAACTAAAAAAACATCATATAAGTTAATTTCAAGTTTGATCCATTAGTACCGCTTTAGTGTCAACAGTCATATAAAATTTCGGACTGACTGGTACTCAAACATTACAAATCCCGAATCTCGAATATGTGGGCACCTTACAAACATTATCACGACGGCTACTATTAATATTTTGAAACAAGGAACGAGGCTAACAGTTCTGTGTTGAAAGATGGAGACAGATAACACGCATACATAAAAGAACAAATTGGCAGTTTAAACTTTATAGTGCAAATGTGATATATTAATACAGAAACCATATTTCTGTTTTCAGTCTTACGTATTTGCCTGCATTAACAGTAGCTTCCTATGCTTGGTTCTAAACAATAAAATAAGAAAGTTGAGGAGACTGGTAGGGTCAAGTATCTTACACTTTCTTTAGCTGCAGCCATGGCAAGAACACCAGCGCCCATCTCTACCTCTTGCAAGCCAACAACTACCAAGCCAACATCAGATGATGCAGTACCCAACCATGACCAAAGTGAATCAGGAGATGCTTTCTCCTGCGCAACATTCCAAGTTCCAACCAGCATTTTAATGTTCTCTATCCTTGTATATGACAACTCCCTGTTTGTCAACTCAATTCGTAGAATATCATCCAGAGGGCCAGGGGAAGTTAGAGGCCATCCACGAATACCACCATGATGGGCCAGCGTAAAGATGTAAGAACCAGCAATTGCCATCTGTATGACTGGACAGCTATGTCCAGTCCATCCTGCCAGAAGGTTACCTTCAACATCCATTACTTGAACAATACCACTGGCATAGCCCGCCCACACCCTTTCTCCAAGTGCCTTTATGCATTGGACAGAAGAATTGTGATACTGAAACTCTTGTAACCAATTACCATTTCCATCCCACATGATAATCGAACCATCTGTGCAACCTGACCAAATTGCTCCATCCATTGCTTGGGCCACTGCTTCTATTCGGCGGTTGTCTTCGACGAATGTCCCTTTTGTTGCGACTCTGCGTACTGCATCACCTGCTCCCATCAAGGCACTCCAAGATTTCTGGAAAAATGTGAAAGAACCTTGGGGTTTCTCCTTCTTTGTGGGTTTTACTTTGATCTCCTCCTCTATAAATTGTTCTGGCATCACTGGTGGCTCTAGACGAGCCGACTCCACTTGCCCGTCCATGCCAAACACTTTTAACAGCTCCCTTGTCCGAGCATCCCTATCGAAAGCATATCAGGAAAATTAGTTTCCGGCCATAGGCTTATGAACTTGATGAAACTGATGCAATGTATTGAAGAAAGCATACCAAAGAGCAAAAGTCATGCTAGTTAGACTCCAAACTTTCGCTCGACAATTGTCCGCAAGCATGTATTTCACATCATTAGTGGGCAAAGAGAACATGTTACCAACTGTGGCATGGTTTCTAAGGTCAATATACGCTTGTTCGACCAGCATAGCAGCCATGTGTTTTGCTTCTGGTGTTAGTGAGAGGGACCTAGCAATGGCTTCCCAAGGCCATGCCTTAATAACACCCCCTTCGGTGCCTGACCATATCTCACCTGTTTCCAAGAGATTTGAAATGAAACATATCAATTTAGGATAATTTTCATTCTTTTTAGTTCAAATTTAGATATTCAGCTTGTCTATGAAACATGAGACATTCAGAGGGTGCTTAAATGCAAAACTAAAGCGACGAAGAAAAGAAAAATGAAAATTGACTGCTACCGCGGAATAAACTGCATAACTAGAAAAATACTAAAACTCTTTAAATAGGTTTTCGAGTAGTCAATCAAGAATCATAGAACTTAACATTCTGCAATTGACAAGTGGTAATTTGGATAATTCAAGTTACATAAGCTAGTTCTTTAGGATGGACGAGGAACTGGAGGATGAACGAGTGAGTGACTGGGTGAAATTCTTCACCTTGAGTTGTAATAAGGGCTTAGTTTCGTCGTCTTAATTCTATCAGCTATGCACTACTATTACACTGGTTGTCTCAGGTTGTATCCAGGACGAGACACTTGATGTGCCATAACAAGGCTGTGATATCAAGCTTGCTTTCATTTTCTGTAAGAATCTGATTGATGGTTAACATCAAGACACCTGGACGTGCTTGTCCCGTCATCGAAATATAGGATGCCCCTCATATGGAGAAAAGCTAATTGATTTTTTTAGAAATCCTAGTAAGCTGATTCTACCGTCCAAAACTTCTCCACCTTAATATTAAAGTAAAAAAGGTGTGAAAGTACCGAAAGCTTTCTTGGTAAGTTTCTACTTGCTACCTCTAGTCATGTAAATCAGCTAATCTGAACATTTCGGTCACGTAAAATCAGCGAAGTTGAAATTTTCCAGTTATCTCTTCACATCTTTCAGCACCGCGCTGCAGCTCATTCTTATCTACGGCAGAATCTGCTTTTCCTCAAAGCAGTCGATGAGCAACAAGGTTACTATGGTTGGGCAAGGAATTGAGCTTCTCACCGTACGATGTGACGACCATGGAGAGCACCGGTGTGCGGTTGTGCGCCTGCCACGTCAGGGCCTCCTTGAACATGGGTACATCCTCGCCGTCATCTCCCGCGGCTGCCGGTGCCGTGGCGCGGTCCATGCGCCAGGACCGGATCCTCCCGTCCTTGTGGCCCGTCCACACCAGCCTGTTCGCGCTGTCGATCGCGACGCAGAGCGCGGGCGGCACGGGCACGGACTCCGTGAACGGCGCGCTCTCCTCGTCGCCGCGGCGCGCCCCTGCGGCACCCCCGTCGAACACCTTGTCCAGCCCCCAAACTCGAACCCCGGACTCTGCTCCGGCCCAGAGCTGGCGAAGCTGCGGCTCGCACGCGAGCGTCCGCAGGAAGGAGCACACCTGCGTCTCCCGCGGAGGGTGGGGCCGCACCTCGAGCGACGGCGGGCGGTCAGGGTGCATGGCGGCGCGGCGCGGCACGCGGAAGATGCCCTCGCCCCCGCCCGCGCCGACGAACTCCTGCAGCGGCCCAGCACCGTAATTCGACGTCGTCACGGCCCGCTCGAGCGTCACCTCGCCGCCGCCTCCGCCGCCGAAGGAAGCAGAGGACGAGTACATGGGCTCGCCGCCGCGGTCTTGGTGGCGGTGCGGTGGGAGCTGGTGGGGGTAAGGCACGAACCGCGCGGGGTCGTGGCGGTGCGCGGAGGCGATTGGGTCGTCGTCAAGGCTGTGCGAGCTGAGCGCGGCGTGGCGCGCGTACTCCGCCTGCGCCACCGCGTCCCGCGACAGCGGCTGGCTGTATGATATCCCCTTCCGCTGCGGCGCCCGGTCCCGGTCGTCGTCGGGCTCCATGCCGCCTCGATGGACCTCGCGTCCGAGGCGGAGACGGCCGGCAGGTAGGTAGGAGCGGAAGGGGTCCGAACGGGAGGGAGGCCACGCGTTAGGGGGAGGGGGAAAGGGCCGCGCCGTGGAGGTTAGGGAACTCCGGAGCTGGTGTGACAGTGTGGAGGAGGAAGGCTGCTTATATGGGTGGATGCCTCGTGGACCGGGACCACGGGCGGTCCCCGGCGAGGCACCGGCCGTGCCAGTAGGAAAGTGGAGCGTGGGGAAGCTCCTCGCCGTGATGTTGGAAACGGCCGGAAGAGGGAGGTTGGTATACCCGGAATCGCCGCCCTGAAAGCTACGGGTTTCCCAAATGGATCCTAGTCAACTCCATTGGGAAAGGAGAATTCTTGTAGGGATTGACAAGTTTGTTTTGGAGATAACAAATGGCAGTCTTTCGTTTAGCTCTAATAATAATAATACTCCGTAGTATATGTTGCTCTTTCTCCATTATTTTTCTTTTGAACTTCATCATAAGACAATGATGCCCTCTGCTGAAATGGAGCGTCCATTGCACGAACATCTAAATCAAAGAAGACAAAAAAAAAGGTGGAAATTCAAGCAAATAAAGGTTTGCCAATTGTTTACAAGTCATTATTTGTTCCCCCGTTTAGAACTTTTCACTCAATGCTTGTTTTATGTTGTCCAATTTCTTCAGCTCAATCATGACAAAAGTATGAAAAAACAATATGTCTAGCAATGACGACTTTTATTAAGGATGTTTATTGTTCATATTTTTTTAGTTTATTCAGTCCATATTGTATGCTTGTTAAACATGCATGTATTTGGTGTTGGTTAAGCTTTGGAGTTCTTTATAAAAGGTATATTTTTTGGCCCTCCATTATTTCCAAAATGTATATTTAATCCAACAGCCCGGTACCTTGTGTTCTTTGTTCCTCACATGTCAAAATGTCCAGAATTACGAATGTACAAGTAGGCTAGGAGCTGTCAAGCTTCATGCACTAGCCAACGCAACCAAAAGTCTGAACTGATGAAAATGGCTAGTGCAATCCACTTATACACTTCAACAGGAGCATGATCAGGGATGTTCATTCTCCTCGTGGGTTCAATCTCTAGTATTCACACGAGGTGTCATATTTATTTAGAGTACATACATATGTATGTGTTAAGTGGGACAATACACACTCGTGCCAAGTGAGGGTCAGTTTCATTTTCCTACCACGTGCGTGCGTGCGTGCGTGTTGTGTTGTGTTCTGTTGTGTTGTGTTCTGTTGTGTGTGGGTCGTGTGCGTCTTCCTTATATTATCAAGACATTTTCTATGACGGCGGAGACATGAATTAGTCTTTTCTAGTGTTGAGGGGGGTTGATCAAAGGGAATGCATTTTTTTTTGCTTATGTAGGTCTTACATACAGCTTCAACATTTTGAGGGGTTCTAGGGCCCCTGCCTCTGCCCTTGATTGCCACCAATAGAAATGGTCTTGTTGATGATTTGGTGGTGCTTTCACGCACTTGGCAGCCATATGCAAAAAAACTTAGAACATACGGAAAAAATGAGGGTTGCGTTAGTTCCATTTTCCTACCACGTGTGTGCGTGTGCGTGTGCGTGTGTGTTGTGTTGTGTGTGGGTTGTGTGTGGGTTGTGTGCGTTTTCCTTATATTATCAAGATATTTTCTATGGCGGCGAAGACATGAATTAGTCTTTTCTAGTGTTGAGAGGGGTTGATCAAAGGGAATTCATTTTTTTTTTGCTTATGTAGGTCTTACATACAACTTCAACATGTTGAGGGGTTCTAGGGCCCCTGCCTCTGCCCTTGATTGCCACCAATAGAAATGGTCTTGTTGATGATTTGGTGGTGCTTTCACGCACTTGGCAGCCATATGCAAAAAAAAACCTAGAACATACAGAAAAAATGAGAAAACAAAAATAACCAAGAAGAATTTGAAAAGGAAAGTTCATAATTATTTTCTTTAAGTCGATGAAGATCTTAGGAACTTCTGAAGTACATAGCACTAAGAAATTTTTTCCTGGATTACCTTTGTTTTGAATCTTTTGCCCCTGATTTCTTGTGATTTTTTAATAGTTTTTCTAATTTTCCAAAAGAAAATATATGTTTTCCACTGTGCTATATTTTTCATAGAAATAATTTGTATGTGCTGGTTTTTACCATGTGTAAAACCAACATCACATGATGGTTAAAACTGTTTTATGAGTGTAAGAGCAAACCCATGTTATTTGAGAGTCGAAGGACCAAACATGAGTAATAACAGTATGTAAGGACTTAATCCATTTGCATTTCTTTAGAAAGTTAGCGACTACACAATAGAAAAACACGACGCCATCACATGCCTAACCTTAATCACCTAAAGTATGGTTGATTCTCAACATATCAAACAGTCAAGCGAGGAAAATATCGAAAACTGCAAGTGGTTCCCGAGCTCATTTAAAATAAATAAATAGAAACAGTATTTTTAGGACTACAACAAATATGAAAGAAAATCACGCACAAACATTTATACATTACGAATGAAAGCAAGAATTTTCAGACAAAAATAGTTTTATTTTGTGAAATACAAAAAGATAAATCTTCAATAGAAATATGTGCTCTTTTATACTATATGCATGTGGGAATTTGTTTTTTCTGTAGCCCAAATCTAAACTAGTTTTTTTACCAAAACTTACAATGTTCATTCATCTCGTAAATATGTATTCCCGAAATAAGTTTTAGATTTTTTTAAAATAAAAAATTACAAATTTCGATTTTTTCAAATACCGAGCTCACTGGAGCTCGGGAGGCACAAATCCTCTGTCGGAAAATATTCTACATTTGCACATATTGATCAATTCTTACCAGTGTCTACAATTCTCCATTCGTAGGCGTTGCATTGATCCACCTCATGTAAGCCCCACTGATAAATCACAAGACGAGCGAGAGAGACATAAGTAGGAACCTAAACCTTTCCGTAAAGTCTAAATCGTGCGAGCAAGATCACATAACTTTATGTAACCATAGAAATGAAGGATAATAAACCTCTCTAGGGACCTTATCATCGAGTCCGCCTCACACATGTCAGCTGTCACAGCAGCTGAGACATGCTTAGGCTCGTAGATAGGCTCATGCCACGGTTGGTAGACCGGGTCTAGTCATGTCCTGGGCAGCTGGGCGAGAGGAGAGGGACCGATCGTACGTCCATTTCGTGGTGTGGTGGGCGCGCACGAAGGTTTCAACTTTTTTGCTCCGGGACCCGCACTTTCGGTTGCCCACGACGATGCATGAAGCCCGGATAAAGGGCCTGGATCTTGACGTGTGTCCATGATCCTCGTCGGTCTAATCTAATCGCCGTCAGATCGTCCTAGTAGTTGGAAGCAGTGCAGGTACCGACCAACATAAAGGCGCGACTACGACCTGCTGCGGATCCATCACTTTTTCCTTCCTTCCTTCCCCGGATCGCTTCCAAGGGAAATTGTTGGTTGTCAAAAGTATATATGACTTCATCATCGTGCAAGAGGGGCCGTTGAAAATAATAAGATGGTACACAAATAAAGGGGCAGAGCAGAGCACCGGCCGCAGGGTTGAGCGCACACCACGCCAGGGGGGCATGCTATAGATCGGTGCTATAGTTGAGAGAAGATCCGGTACACGATCGGTGCTATAGATCGTCGTGCGCGCACTAGCTAGCTTTCGCCCACTTTTTACCACACCGGCCGGCCGATCGAGCACTCTTGTGGTCTTGAGAGTTGGGACGACAGTCTCGGTGAAGGTTGTGTGGTCAGTTTCGCTCTAGCTAGTATGTGCTGTCTGTGACGTTGCATTTGGTGTCAGGGTTTGAGGATCGATGTTGCAGAGATAGTGGCATTATTATTGGGTTATGATTTGCTATTGAAGTGTAGGCATACGTATCGTACGTACGCTGCCTCACATCAATCAATCATCTGGAAAACATTATCTTGAATAATAATTGGTGTCTCCTCAACTAACCCTGTTCATTCAAATGTCCTTTTGTTCCCTCTATTCTATTGGGCTCCGAATTCAGATTCAGAGAAGGAGGCGATATGATAGTCCAGCATGCGCGGTCTTTTGAGTTGGATATCTCAAGCAATCTCGGTCTGCGCTGTCCTCTACACGGCTACACGGCAAAAGAAAAAGGAAGTACGTAGGACTGTAGGAGTAAACGACAAGCAACATCCAACCGTCGCAACGCTTTCATATAGCACTGCTATAGTAATAACAAAAGAGAAATGCATGATCAAGAGCTAGTACATGATTTTGCTTGCGAGCGTGCATGATCAAGAGTTGCAGACTGAACTCGAGTATGTAGGAATTCCTAGCAGTTCCCAGCCAAATCACACGATCGACGATGCGTTTGCTCGCAAACCAGCTGTCGATAGATCGGGTAGGCCGAAAGCCCAACACCACAGCATGCACTGCGTCTCGTCTACACACCCTACGAACCATATCTTAATCGGCATTCTATCGGCCGGCATTGGAACGGTCTTCTTTGTAGTCGGCCGTAGGCAGCTAGCAGTCTAGCACCAGCGTACATACATAGCCGTGCCGGCCTAGGCCGAGGAATCACACCCCCCGGCCGGACGTGGCTAGGTTGTCTTGCACCGGCGGCAAAGTGGCTATCCCATCGGCTTGACCAGCAACAGCTATACCAGGCGACGTGTCTAAGCAAACGTACGGCGCCATCGCGCCACCACCACACGTACTAGGAGGTACGGCGCGGGCCTCGCTGGCCACGGCGGCCAGCGGTCCTGCCCGTACGTGCGCCGCAGCATGGGGTAGCTTGTACCGCCAGC
Organism: Avena sativa; assembly: GCA_916181665.1. Taxonomy (NCBI): domain Eukaryota; kingdom Viridiplantae; phylum Streptophyta; class Magnoliopsida; order Poales; family Poaceae; genus Avena; species Avena sativa. The sequence goes on along the minus strand of OV702285.1, from coordinate 139,450,891 downwards.
GCACGTCACGGCGGGCGGCGGCAGCGAGACCGACGACCCGAGGAAACATACGACGACTAACGAGACCGCGCGGCACAGAGACGTGTCGCCGCGCGCGCCCGCAGCTATGACCCTAGCTAGCGCTCGCGATCGAGACGCGACGCAGCGGGCTGTGTTGCATAGATCTCAATGTGACTGGGCCCAACGGTCCAGCACGTCTCCTAACTGCGCCCTGATCGGGGGCGCTCATCCTTATCTAGGTTGGTGGGCCCCTGTCGCCAGCGCTATATAAAGTGGTGGGGAGCTGGCAGCACGAACTACGAGGTTAGCCGTGTCCTAGCCGCCCCACCTACAAGCCAATCCGATCTAGGCTAGCGCTGCGCCGACGGAAAGCTCCACCGCCGCCACCCTAGCAGCACGCTCGCCACACTCGCCCCTTTTTCACCCATGGCCAATGACGGAGGTTCCAGCTCCGGCACCGGTTCGGGCATTCCCTCTGGCTCGTGTCTGTCGAGCCAGGGAGCAGGTAGAGCTCGTCTCTGTTCTCTCTCTCTCTCTCTCTCTCTCTCTCTCTCTCTCTCTCTCTCTCTCCGTTCTCGATCTACAAAGGTGATATTTAATGCTACTGTTAGATCTAGACTAGATCCGTGGTAAAGTTGATTTTAACATTGGTATCAGAGCCATGTTTTAGTTGCTAGATTTTACAGTGCTTTTTTGTAGAAAGTAAGAGTTCAAAAGGAAAGAAATAGATCCAAAGTGCGCCTGCCCTATGGCCGCGCCGTTCCTCTCGATCCAGATGGGCATCCATTGTGGAGACATCTAGAAGAAGAACACACCCTTCGGGGCAAAGCAAAACCCTAGATCTAAAACCCCAAAAGATCCCCAAAGAAAAGGCAATCAAAAAAAAAGGGAGGGTCCACTCCGGCCATCGCCGGAAAGTTTCCGCCCCACACCTCGGCCACTTGACGACGGTGCACCCACCCTCGGGTGGATGCACGCATCGGCAAGGAGCAAGGTGGGGGGCGCCGCAGTTTTTTTTGCTATGGAACAAAGTAACAAAAAAAAAGGAGCAAAAGGCTCCACCGCCGCCCCTCTTGACGGTGGTGCGCCCACCCTCGGGTGGACGCACCGCCGGCAAGGAGGGCGAGGGGGGGGGGCATGGCTCACCGGAGCCGAGGCAGAGGGAGGGGCACGCCGTGGCGGCCACCTCGCCTCTCCTCGGCCACGCACAAGGGGACAACCGCGCACGAGCTCGCCGAGCTCCCTCACCCGCTCCGGCCGCCGGCTACCACCGCCACAGCGCGGGATCGAGGAAGAGGGAGGGGCCCGCTGGGCGGCCGCCGCCTTGCCTCGGGGCCGAGCAGCGAGAGCAGAGTGGGGAGATGAGGGGCACAGCCGCCTCAACTAGGAGGGGCGCAGCCACCTCGGCACGCGGGCCCGACGCGCCGCCGGCGGCGCACCCGACGCGGGGCCGCCGCGGTGAGCACGCGGCGCCGCCGCAGAAGGATGGAGCGGGTCGCACGCGACGACCACGCGGGGCAACCGGCCCGAAGGACGCAGCGCCGCCGCGGTGGACGCGCGCCGGCAGTGGTGGACGCGTGCTGCGCGGTGACCGCGGTGACCACGCGGGGCGGCCGCGCACAGGACGCGGCGCCGCCGCGGTGGCCACGCGCAGACGGGGGCGAGTGAGGCACGCGGTGACCACGCGGGGCGGCCGCGCGCGAGACGCGGCGCCGTCGCGGTGGCCACGCGGGTGGCAGAGTGGGGAAGAGTGGCTTAGGGTTAGGGGGTCGGCGGCTGGGGGGGTTTATACCCCCGAACAGCGCGCCCGACCGTCGGATCTAGGGCTACGCGGCTGAATGGCTGAGATCGAGCCACGCGGGCGGTGGCAGACGCGGCGCGGGCCACGCGGGCCACACGGGCCATGCTGGGCCAAGCAGGCCGCTGGAAGGGGATGCGCTGCTGGGCCGGGGGGCTGCTGGCGCCTCCAGCGGTCGCGCGTGCGCGCGGCTAATAGCGTGTTGGCCGCCGCTGGCCGCTGGGCCACTGCGGGCCGCCCAGGGAGAGGCCCAGTAGGGCAGTTTTCCCTTTTTTTAACCAGTTTTCTCTGTTTTTTAATTATTACAGAGTTGTTTTTTAATGGTTTTTGCTTAGTTTTAAGCAATTTTTTGTATAGTTTTCTCTAGTCTTTTTACTTTTATGTATATTTTGACTAGAGAACGTTACAAAGGCAGAATTTTTCCTGCAAAGTATGAGTTTTATGAAAGTCATTATTGAAAGTTTCCGCTGCAAATAGTTATTTTACATTGCAAATGTATGGTTTAAAATTGCAACAATGCAATAAAAGTTGATTAAATTTTGACATAAAGATGTGATTAAAGTGATTATGTCTCATGCTATTAATTGACCAACGTTATTAATAATCATGACCATAATCTTTTCCCATTAAGTATTAAAGGTGCATTTAAATTTATTTCTGCCCAACGGTGATGTAATTTTAAATAGCACGAAACGACTGCATGCTTAATTTATACCAACGTTGAATTAACGCATACAGTTGTTTTCCTTGGTGATCTCACATCTTTTGTGATTTTCAGGAGGTCTCAACCTCATGGCATGTTTGAAGGACATCCCGCTCCTAAGGGGGGACAACTACTCCGAATGGAGGAAGAAAGTTGATTTGGCGTTCGTATGCGCCGAAGTGGATTGGGTGGTTGACACCAAGCAACCAGTCAAGCCCGCTGACCCGGTCAGGGGGGCTGCTGAGGAAAGTGCTGACTTTGAGAAAAGGAAGAGGGACCATGCTCCACTGGAGCTGGCTTACTCTATTGATAACCAGAAATGGGTGAACGCCAACAAGAAGTGCCTGGCCTTCGTAAAGAACACAATTGAGAACGCAATAGTGGGCTCAATTGGAGAGTGTGCTACCGTGGGCGAGTATCTCGCCAAGATAAAGAGCCAGTTCACTGGCTCTTCAAAGATGTATGCGACCCAGCTGTTAAAGCAGCTGGTTACTAAAAAGTATACGGGAGGACCCCACGGAATAAGAGAGCACATCTTGAGGATGTCAAACATGGCAGCGAAGCTCAAGCCCATGGATGAGGACCTCGAGCTAAAGCCAGCACTCTTGGTGCACCTTGTGATGGCCTCACTTTCACAGCCTTTTGAAAACTTTGTGATAAACTATAATATGTCCCCTGAAAAGTGGGACATAGAAAAGACCATTGGGATATGCTCCCAAGAAGAGGAAAGGCTGAAAGCCCTTCACGGCGGTTCTCTGAACTTCGTGAAGGACAACAGGAAGAGAGGCTTCACAGGTGGCAACCATGGTGGCTCACCCTCCAAGCCCCATGGCAAGGGTCCAATGCAGCACCAGTACCAGCATCACCAGTCCACCCCTAGGGAGAAGGATCAGTGCCATCACTGTAAAAAGCCGGGCCACTACAAGAAAGACTGCCCGATTTGGCTGAAGTACATCATGGCCAAAAATGGTAAAGATGTTGTTTCTTTTGTTAATGAATCTCTGTATGAAAAGTTTACTAGATCCACTTGGTGGATTGATTCTGGAGCAACTGTTCACGTTGCCAACTCTTTACAGGGGTTCCATTCGACAAGGACCACGCCAAGAAGAGAAAGACACATTGAAGTGGCGAATGGAATAGAAGCAGAAGTGGAGGCCATTGGTGACGTCCCTCTGGAGCTGGATGATGGCTCTTCCCTTTTGCTCAAAGATGTGCTTTTCGTTCCTTCATTACATAGGAATTTAATAAGTGTTTCCTGTTTGGACAAAGATTCTTACGAATGTTATTTCGGAAATGGCAAGTGTGCCATTTGGTTGAAAGACAAATGTGTGGGTGTTGCTACATTATTTGATAAGTTATATTTGTTATCCCTGCATGAGAAAGTTTTTTCTGTGTGTGATGTGAATGAAAAAGTTTCCTTGTCGAACAAAGAACAAAAGAAAAGAAAGCGAACTCTTGACTCATCGAAACTATGGCACTGTAGACTAGGCCATATTTCGAGGGGAAGAATAGAAAACCTCGTTAAAAATGACATTCTTGCTCCGTTAGAGTTCTCCAACATAGAACAATGCATAGACTGCATCAAAGGAAAGTATGTCAAACAAATTAAAAAGGGTGCAAATCAAAGCATAGCGACACTAGAAATAATCCACACGGATATTTGTGGACCGTTTCTGGTGAAAAGTGTGTATGGATATGATTCATTCATAACATTCACGGATGATCACTCTCGGTATGGTTATATTTATCCAATTAAAGAAAGATCTGAAGCGTTGGATAAATTTAAAATTTTCAAAGCTGAAGTAGAAAATCAGCACGATAAAAGAATCAAAATAGTTCGGTCCGATCGTGGGGGGGAGTACTACGGTCGGCATACTCCATATGGTCAAGTACCAGGACCTTTTGCAAGGTTTCTGCAAGAAAATGGAATAGTCGCCCAGTATTCTATGCCGGGCGAACCTCAGCAAAACGGAGTAGCTGAAAGGCGCAACCGTACCCTTATGGATATGGTGCGCAGCATGATGAGGTATTCCACCCTCCCATTGGGATTGTGGATGGAGGCGCTTAAAACCGCCATTCACATTCTCAACAGAGTTCCAAGTAAGTCGGTGCCCAAAACACCGTATGAATTGTGGACAGGCAGAGTCCCCTCTCTGCACCACTTGAGGGTCTGGGGGAGTCCAGCTGAGGCAAAAGTTTTCAATCCAAACATTGCAAAGTTATACCCCAAAACAATATCTTGACATTTTATTGGCTACCCAGATAAGTCCAAAGGCTATCGTTTCTACTGTCCCGACAGATACACAAAGTTTGTAGAAACAAGACATGCAGTCTTCTTGGAGGACGAATTGATGAGGGGGAGCATGGTAGCTAGGAAAATTGATCTTGAGGAGAAGAGGGTGCATGCACCTAATCCGATGACTCAGGAGCCATTTTTCTCGCTACCTGTTGTGCCACCATCTACAACCCCTGAGGTTGTGGTGCCGGCACCTGTTGTGACTCCACACGTGACAACAATGGGCGAAAGTTCGGAACCTGTCCATCAGGAGCCACCTGAACCCACTGTTGAGCACGAAAGGGAGCCAGAACAGTCACCTACTGTAAATGTGCCTGAACCCGAGGCAAGAAATGAGCAAGAGTCTGATGAACTCAGACGGTCTAAAAGAGAACGAAGACCAGCCATTTCCAAAGAAATCTACAAAGTTTACAATGTAGTTCATATGGAGGGCGATCCTACCTCATATGAAGAAGCCATGAGTAGCCCTCACTCAGCCAAGTGGGTAGAGGCAATGGAAGATGAAATGAAATCGATGAGTTCCAACAATGTTTGGGACTTAGAGGAAATTCCCAAAGGAGCCAAAACAGTAGGATGCAAGTGGGTCTACAAAACAAAGTATGACTCCAATGGGAATGTAGAAAATTACAAAGCTAGACTCGTGGCAAAAGGCTTTACGCAAAGGGAAGGCGTAGATTACAATGAGACTTTCTCTCCGGTCTCATGTAAGGACTGCTTCAGAATCATCATGGCACTAGTTGCATATTTTGATTTAGAGTTACATCAAATGGATGTCAAGACGGCATTTCTAAATGGAGATTTAGAAGAAAATGTTTATATGAAACAACCCAAGGGTTTTTTCATGGAGGGGAAGGAACATATGGGATGCCGCCTAAAGAAATCCATTTATGGGTTAAAGCAAGCCTCTAGGCAGTGGTATTTAAAGTTTAATGATACCATTAAAAGATTTGGATTCAAAGAAAATGTTGAGGACAATTGCATTTATGCAAAGTTCAAAAGTGGGAAATATATTTTCCTAATTCTATATGTGGATGACATTCTGCTCGCTAGCAGTGATGTTAGTCTACTACTAGAAACAAAGAAGTTCTTGTCATCTAACTTTGACATGAAAGACCTTGGTGAAGCCTCTTATGTTTTGGGCATAGAAATTCACCGAGACAGAAAGAATGGAGTGTTAGGACTGTCGCAGAAAGCGTATTGTGAAAAGATTTTAAAGAAATACAATATGCATGCGAGTAATTTAACACCTGCTCCCATAGTCAAGGGCGATAGTTTTGGGAAATCCCAATGTGCAAAGAATCAATATGAGATCGATCAAATGAAGTCAGTACCATATGCTTCGGCTGTTGGAAGCTTATAGTATGCACAAGTGTGCACTCGCCCTGACTTAGCATTTATCACCGGGGTACTCGGTAGATATCAAGAGAATCCAGGCATAGAGCACTGGAAGATGGTAAAGAAAGCTTTGCGCTATGTGCAAGGCACAAAAGGCCTTATGCTAACATACAGAAGATCTGATTCCCTAGAGATAAAAGGGTATTCAGATGCAGATTTTGCGGGAGATAAAGACGACCGAAAGTCCACGACAGGGTATGTCTTTACTCTCGCAGGAGGTGCTATTTCGTGGAGAAGCGTCAAACAGTCGATAGTTGCATCATCTACGATGTATGCAGAATTTATGGCATGTTATGAGGCCATGGGACAGGCGTTATGGTTAAAGAAATTCTTACCCGACTTGAAAGTGGTTGACTGCATCAGCAGGCCACTAAAGATGTACTGTGACAACGAGCCCGCAGTATTCTATGTTCACAACAACAAGTCGAGTAATGCTTCAAAGTCTATAGATATAAAGTATTATGTTGTGAAGGACAAAGTTCAGGATCAAACTATAAGTCTCGAGCATATAAGGACAAAGGATATGCTTGCGGATCCGCTAACGAAAGGCTTACCACCCAATGTGTTCAAGGAACACATAGCCGGCATGGGTTTAACGGCAAGCCTATGATTCCTGGACTATAGAGGCCCAAAAGTAACATAATTTGTTTTAGAACATGAAGGTATATAGTAGCTGTCTGATTCTATCGGCAATTGAGCTGGGACGATGAAACATGCTCTATATGTTATTCTGTGATGAAATAAGTAAAGAACAAGGTTAAAAGTAAAGTCGAGATCTAGGGGGAGAATGTTGGATAGATCTCAACGTGACTGGGCCCAACGGCCCAGCATGCCCCCTAAATGCGCCCTGATCGGGGGCGCTCATCCTTATCTAGGTTGGTGGGCCCCTGTCACCAGCGCTATATAAAGTGGTGGGGAGCCGGCAGCACGAACTACGAGGTTAGCCGTGCTCTAGCCGTCCCACCTACAAGCCAATCCGATCTAGGCTAGCGCTGCGCCGACGGGAAGCTCCACCGCCGCCACCCTAGCAGCACGCTCGCCACACTCGCCCCTTTTCCACCCATGGCCAATGACGGAGGTTCCAGCTCCGGCACCGGTTCGGGCATTCCCTCTGGCTCGTGTCTGTAGAGCCAGGGAGCAGGTAGAGCTCGTCTCTGTTCTCTCTCTCTCTCTCTCCGTTCTCGATCTACAAAGGTGATGTTTAATGCTACTGTTAGATCTAGACTAGATCCATGGTAAAATTGATTTTAACAGGCTGAGATAGTGCAACGAGCGAGGAACGGACGCAGGCAACCGGAGTAAGAGCGTCGCTGTCGCGGCCGCAGCGGCATGCAGGGGGTAGAGAGGCGGCGAGGAGCTAGCGGAGATGGGTGGAGCGGCCCCAGCTACCTGCGCCACCTGGTGCGCGTGGCACGGGCCAGTCGTCGTCGCAACGGCTCTCCATTATCGCTCCCTCGCTCGCTCCTTGTGATCGACCTGACCTGCCTGCGGTGGCGCGATTGTGTGTGATCCGATGGAAGAGCGCTCGCGTTCTTTTTTGTCCGCTAGCTGCGATCACGAACAGATGGGTGGTGGTGGTCACGATTGATATGGATGGCGCTTTGTCCCGCGTGCGGTAACGATCCACCGGTTTCCGCACGTCATGCTGCTCTGCCGTGTCGTTTGCATTGCCGTGGTATCAAAAAGCAGGTGACCGCTATTTTGTTTTTCCATACTGCGCCTACGAACCGGGTTTACCAAATCGGTAACAGAATATATGTCTTTTACATAAACCAAACCCAAACGAAAGTAATAGTAAAAGAGATAATAACACAACTAAAAAACCTTACTAGGTTCGGCAGTTTAGTACATATATCGCCCATATCGCAACCTACTACTTTGAACTATAGAACCGCTTTCACAGAGACAACAACAAAGTTTGTTCTCAAAAGGAACCGAGAAAGGTAGCAGACATCCATCTTTTTCACAGATACCAGTCAATCCCTAGTTACGTCGACATCCTCATCCACTTCTCCAATCCTGACACGCAGGGTCGAAGCTCACCGTGCCATCTCATGCACCCGAGTGCCCATTTGTTGTAGACGGTCCGCTTCCTTGGTCAGCACTCCCGTGTCATGTTCATTTTGTAGACCTGTCCAATACCCAAGAAAAGCACACATATACTCCCAAAGGAGAAGAAATCAACTTTCCTTCAAAACAAGAGCGATTCCTAATCTTTCACAGAGCACAACAAAGAGCAACCACACAAACAATATGGACATTATATCCAACCTGAAGGAATTTCACAATCCATCAAAAGTACTTAGTAAAGCAAGAAGGTCTAGTTTTAACACCAATAGCAGAAGCAATTATACTCCACATGTATACAACAACAGGACATATGAGAAAAGGATGATTGATAGTTTCCTCCAAAGGACAGAAACGACAAACATAGCTACCCACCCATTTTCTGTTGTAGACGATCTGCTCCCTCAGTCAGCACTCTGATGTCATGTTCGTTTTGCAGACCTGCCTAGTACTAGAGAAATAAAAGCACACATATAACATATGGGAAAATTTGCTGTGGGACACAATTATTTTGTGGTCTTTGCCAAAACACTGTAGGGGTTCGTAGCATGGAAAACAAAAAAATTCTACCGTATACAAACAAACAAGCCAAAATCTATCTACTAGATTGTAACAACGAGTCGATGGAATAACTCACCCTCGAAGATTCCAAAGTGTTTAACGAGAGCGGATTCTCGTGGGTGATGTAGTCGTACTCTTGCCGATCTCAAGATCGCGTAGACGATCCTTCCGGCGTTGCGTTCCGGCAGCGCTTCCGCAGTCGGTCACACGTTCGGTACTCGACGAAGACCTTCCTCTCCCTTGTTCCAGCAGGCAGCGGAGGTTGTAGCACTCTCCTCGCGATTCCGGCAGCACGACGGCGTGGTACTGGAAGCAGAGGGGAGATCTCGCAGGGCTTCGCCTTAAGCCGGAGCGAGTATGGTGGACTATGAGAGAGAGCCTCGGTGATCTAGGGTTTAGACGCACCAAGGAGGAGCAAGGCCGGCGGCTAGGGTTTGCCTAGGCGGCGGCGGCTTGCCCTAGGCGGCGGCAACAGGAGGTGGCGGCGCCGGTGGCTAGGATAAGGGTTTGCGGGGCGTGGTGTTGTGTCCTTGGAGGGGCAGCCCTGCCCCTCCTTATATAGGTGGAGGGGGCGCGCCAAGGGGAGGGGAGTCCCTCCCCAACTCGGTCTCCAAGTGGGCCGACGGTGGAGGGAGGGAACTCCTCCCCAAGTATGTTTCCTACTCTCCCTCCACCTCACAAAATAGCCGTTTGACTTTTCAAATTGGCGTTTGACTTTTCAAACTAGGATTTGATTAAACCCTTTATTTTGTTCAGCGATGACACCTAGTACATGATGAAATTATTCCAACTTGTTATGACACATTCATGTACCCTTCCCCTCCGGAGTGTCGGACATTTCGGAACCTTCTAGAACATTCCCTATAAAACACCGGAACCATTCTCCAACCCCGAAACAGGACTTTCCTTATATGAATCTTATTCTCCAGACCATTCTGGATCTCCTCGTGATATCCCGGATCCCATCCGAGACTCCGAACAACATTCGGTCTCTTACTCATCATTCCATAACTACTCAACAACGTTGAATCCTTAAGTGTGTCTCCCTACGGTTCGTGAATTATGCGGACATGATCGAGACACTTCTCCGAACAATAACCAATAGAGGAATCTGGAAATTCATATGGCTCCCACATATTTCTACGATTACTTTGCGATCGAATGAACCACTTACATACGATACCAATTTCCCTTTGTCTCACGATAGTTTACTTATCCGAGGTTTTGATCGTCGGTATCTCTACATACCTAGTTCAACCTTGTTACTGATAAGTACTCTTTTCTCGTTCCCGTGATATGTGATCCCTTGTGAGCCAGTCACATGCTTGCAAGCTAATTGGATGACATTCCACCGAGAGGGCCCAGAGTATATCTATCCGTCATATGGATGGACAAATCCCACTCTTGATCCATGTGTCTCAACCAATACTTTTCTGAACACTCAATGCCACCTTTATAGCCACCCAGTTACGGTGTGGTGTTTGATGTCATCAAAGCATCCTTCCGGTGAAGGTGATATGCATGATCTCATGGTCGAAGGAATTAGGTTACTATGTATCAGAAAGCATATAGCAATTGAACTATTAAAATGACTTGATCTTTATGCTACGCTTATCTATAGGAGTATGTCCACCATATCATTCTCCTAACGATATGATCCTGTTGTTAATAACATCTTAATGTTCATGATAGGGAAACCAAAATCATTTATTAACCAACAAGCTAGTATTTATAAAGAGGCTTTACTAGGGACTTCAAATTAGGTTTACAAATCACACAAGTATGAATGTTTCCTTGTTAATACTATTATTGGCATGAATGTAAACATTTATCATAAACACAAAGATATAATAATAACTATATTTATTATTGCCTCTAGGGCATATCTCCAACAAACACACCGCTCAATCATGCCTTTGCTGAGTACCATTATGATTTTGTGGCCGTTTTCTATAACACACAAAACATCCAAAATATCAAGTTCAGTCTAAAATGAAACAACCCATTGAAAATTACTCTTTCTGCTTTCCTCCTTTGTATCTATCGCCAATGGTGGCTGCTGTTCCTGGACCACCGTCGCTAAAATCTGTGATCGGATTGGATGAACCTGCAACATTAGCGGATAATGGATCGACTGCACAATAGTGGCATCACAACAACAACCACCGGCCACAACTAGAAGAGCAGCAGACGACCACCAGCAGCAGGCGATTGATCGCTGGCGAGTTGACCTATACGGTTGTAGGTACCTATACAACTTTGAATTTTATATTGCCTACTCTATAACCTACATGCTTACATCATGTTGATGTCATGACGTATATGTACATGAATCGCAGACGTGAGTATACCACTAACTCCTTGTTTTCTCTTGGGAAATAAACTGCTTGCTTAAAAAAAACTCTTCTGTTTTTCCTGCTTCTACCCCAATGAATGGACAACTAAGGTTGCTGCCCAGAGCACGATGACAACGGCGCCGGTGAACAAGATGCCCCGCTCGTCGTAGAGCGCCAAGCATCCACAGGCGTGAGCGCCGCCACCGCCATGAACAAAAAAGAAGGAAGAAATCAATTTGGACATTATATCCAACCGGAAGGAATTTCACAATCTACCAAAAGTACCGAGTAAAGTAAAAAGGTCTAGTTTTAGCACCAATAGGAGAAGCAATTGTACTTCACATGTATACAGCAGCACGACATATGAAAAAAATATGATTGATAGTTTTCTTCAAAGGACAAAAACGACAAACATAACTACCCACCAATTTTCTTCTTTTCATGTTATCTTTGGTAGCAATTGCATTATGCCATATAAGCGAGAGCCAAAATTTAATCTTAAGAGGTAGCTGAGCTTCCACAAGTGCCTAAAAGATCTATCCAGGCCCACATAAGCAAGGCTAGATTTCATGTTCTCTCTATTTTGTTTTACACACACGATCAAAAGACCGATGGCGTACGTATTCCGGTATATACTATGTGAGTGACTGTACAAGGCCGTTGAACCAATGGAGTAAACATTATGTGTCCAGCTGGACAACTGTATCATTTCATACGTCAGGCATATCTAGGGGTTCTGTTAGACCGATTATATATGCATATTTACATGCCACGTTAGCTGTGAGTGCCGCGTTGGTACGGACAAACGGCTCCTTTCGGTGTCATTTTTTTTTCTCTTCCTTGATTAAAAATGTGGAGCGCGGTTCAGCGAAAGGAGGCAGGGCGCTGTAGGAGTTGACAACCCCGGCCTTGAAGCACGATTACGTGCACTCAAGACTCAAGGTGCGTGAGTTGGAACTACTACTAGCAGTAGCAGATGTAATCCGGATAAGTCCTGCAAATCGCATTTCTCATTTTTCTTTCCAAATCGCATTACTATCTCATTTGTCAACCCAGAATATAAAATCATCTGCACCGTGACCGTGCGAAGCATACCGATCATCGTGTGCTGCCCCCCTGAGCGACCCGAAATAGGATATGCATGATTAATGTACACAAGGTCGGTGTGGTGGCATGGCAACCAACGGTAGAGCACAGCCACCGAAAATAAAAAACATCGGCTAGCTAGCTAATGTTGCCGTCAAGGCTCATGGTGCCGACACTATAAAAGAATTGTGTGCCGGCACCAACAGGATCCTATGGATGATACAATGGTCTGTCCTCCAGCTTCCTGGAGTGGGATACGATTGGAGGGCATGGAGTCAGTGGTTGCTGGATTTTGGAACTACTTGCAGATATATTCTATGCAATCCGTTTATCAGTGCTGTCATTCTTCTAGTCTCCTTCTACTATAACCTCATAATCGCTCCCCTCCCCCCCTTTTCCCCTGCAACAGTACACCGCAGCCTCCCCGTCGGTGCCGGGTCGATCCGAAGCCAATCTCGCCGGTGTTGCCGGTCGAGTGAGGCGGAAGAGAGGTGCCGACACACCTTCTACGATAGGTTATAGAGGTAGGGCTTGGCCGTGTGCCGGTAGTTGGCTTCGTGCCAGGAGTTTGCCGCCGTGTTCTCTAGGCCAGATCCGGTGGCTGCTGGTATGCCTCGCCGTCATCGTCCTTGTGGTGGTGATGGAGATGGATCCTGCCAGCATCTCCCTCAATAAAGCCTCTGTCGGGTGGCGTTCTAGTGGTTGGTGGTGGCGTCCCTCCTCGGCCGGCCGCGGTGGCGAGGGAGAAGGGATGCGTTCCTTGCCGCCCCAGCTCCGTCGCTCGTGGGGTTTCTTCCCTTCGGTGTCTCTGCACGGTGACGAAGGGTCGTCCTGGTCTTCCTCTCTCGAGCTCCTGAGGTGGGAGCGCGGAGAGCTTGGGGATAGGTACGGGAGCCCCAGTAATAAGTGCAATTTGTGCCCTCCCGTCTTGATCTGGAAGCTGCGATGGATTCTTTGATTCCCGGCCGGCCGTGGTGGTGAGGGGGAGGAAGGAATCGTGATGCCGCTTCTGGATCTGTGGCGGGAGCTTCGTCTTTGTTTTGCGGTCAACAATCTTCGGCTTTGCTTTCTCTCGGCCGACCATGGAGGCGAGGGAGAGGGGCAAAGCAATCTCAACTTCTTGGGTCGCAGGCGAGACGTTGGGGAGCTTCTGGAGCTTCAGCTCCCCCCTGGCGGTTCCTAAGACGTTCGATGTTGCGCCCGTTTATGCTTCTCGGCAGTGGCCCTTGGGCAGTGATGAGTCTGCCGGGCCTCTGCCTGTTCTGTCCGAAGGGCGGCCGTGGGTTTCAACCTCCTTTGGAGGCCCCTTCCCGAAGTTTGGATCCAGGGCTCGTCGTCTCGATGTTGGCAAGTGGTTCGTCCCTGTCGGCGCCAAGATGGTTGGATCCTCGCTTCTCCGGTTTACGAGCAAGAGGCCTTGATCTCGCCGGTTCTCGCTGGAGATCGCCGGAGTTCGGTGGCAGAGGCACCTAGGGTTCGGATTGTAATCTTGGTTTTTCTTTTGAGGTGCTGTGTAAAGTGGAGGCCCCTTTTCTTTTATTCTAGCCTGGCTAGGGTGTTTATTGCTAGAGGCCTCCCGTATCCTTGTACCTGCCACGTCTTTAATCGCAGCTTCTAGGGCCGAGGCCCTTTTACCGTTCAAAAAAAATACTATAACCTCATAATATTATAAACACGAATGGTTCGTTTAAACTACTAATCCTACTAACTGGATTTATATATGTGCACTGCTCTCGAGAATGAGTGACCAAAGACAGCAGTGTAGCTTCGTGCCCTCCAACGCCCATGAGCAATTGTATACCGGTTACAATTGATTCGAGCATTTTTTTTAACTTGATGTCGATCCTCCTCTTGAAATAGGCATTCGCACAGTTTACAAATAAAACAACCACAACGTAAAGAGTTTGAACAGAAAAAAAAATATTAGACAGATGATGAAGTAACTTTGTATCCAAGGTATCCAAGTTGGCCTAGATATGCCACTACTAGAAAACAGGTCTTCGGTTTGATCTGCACAAAGCCAGCAGTCCCGGCCTGTCACGAAACATGACGCCTCCAACGGCTAGTAATAACGATAGCCACTAGTCCCGGGCCGGACCAGACCTCTAGTCCGGGTCCGTAATATGGCTCGGGACTAGTAACCTGGAGCGGGCCAGCTGCTCTTTTCGGGGACTATTAGTACCGGGTCGTATCACGACCCGAGACTAGTTGTCCCTCAGTATATATACAACTTCGTGTCCACCTGCCCTAGCCATATGGTGGCCATTTTACTCAAAGAAGCAAGTCGAGTAAATGCCATTTTTTTCTCAAGATTTGTCAAGATTTAGTTTGCAACCCATAAATCCAAAGTTTTAAAAGGTTAAAACTTTATTCTTTCATCTCTTATTGCTACTTTAGCTCTATAATGCTCTAGAAGTATAGAGATATGGATCAATGCATGCATGCTCTAGAAGTAGAAGGATTTTGATATGTGTGACAAATTTTAATTAGGCATATAGTTACTGAAAATTGAAATGTGTAATTTTAGAGTTTCAGAGCTTAGAATAGAACGAGGTTTTCACTGATAGAATAATAATAAAAAACTTCATATTTATCATGTTAATTGTTTTCTCCAATTCACAAATTGGTGCATGTAAATTTTTTAAAATTCAAAATTAATGCTCTATTATAACTTGTAATAAATTTATCATGTTGTGTAATGGTTTTTGATATACTTTTACTATATATAATGCAGATGGTCCGGGAATGGATGTATGGTACTAACCGACGCTTTGGCGAGTTCATTAATGGCGTGTATGAATTCATCTGTGTTGCTGATGCAAACAAGCGCAGTGGTTTTGTATTCTGTCCATGTAGTGGATGTAGGATCAGAAGGATTACTCTGACTTAAAAACCCTTCACAACCACCTGTGGAAGTCCGGCTTCATGCCCAGTTATAATTGTTGGACCAAGCACGAAGAGAGAGGGGTTATAATGGAAGACAATGAAGAAGAAGAGGAGGATGGCAACTATCATGGTTTTCCAGAGTACGGAGATACTTCCATGGGGGATGCTGAAGGGGAGGCTGAAGAAGAGACACATGATGAACCCGCTGATGATCTTGGTCGGACCATTGTCGATGCACGAAGAGACTGTGAAAATGAAAAGGAGAGGGAGAAGTTCAATCACATGTTAGAGGATAACAAAAAATTGTTGTACCCAAATTGCGAAAACGGTCTGAAAAAGCTGGGCAGCACACTGGAATTGCTGCGATAGAAGACAGAGTGTGCTATACCCGACTCCTCATTTGAAAAGTTGCTGAAAATGATGAAGAATATGCTTCCAAAAGATAACGTATTGCCCGCTAGCACGTACGAAGCAAAGAAGGATGTCAGCCCTCTAGGTTTAGAGGTTCAGAAGATACATGCATGCCCTAATGACTCCATCCTCTACCGCAGTGAGGAGTACGAGAATTTGGATGCATGCCCGGTATGCACTGCACTTCGGTATAAGATCAGACGAGATGACTTTGGTAACGTTGAGGGCGATCCCCCTCGGAAGAGGGTTCCTGCCAAGGTGATGTGGTATTCTCCTATAATACCACAGTTGAAACGCTTATTCAGAAACAAAGAGCACGTCAAGTTGTCGCGATGGCATAAAGAGGAACGTAAGTCAGACGGGATGTTGATGCTTGAATGCAAAAGAGCTAGAAGATATGACGTTGGGTTCATTGACCCATTTATCGTTAATGAATATACGTTAAAGAATCACCCCAAGGACGTGGAGGAAGACCTATGCAAGTTCTTAACCGAGAATAATTTTGTTAAGGAAATACTATTTCCTTACAACTTCAAGTGAGTGTTTCTATCTTGTACACATTTTATTTTTGCTTACTCGATGAGCTATGCATGCATGCTTATGTAAACATCCGTAGATTCCACTAAATCTTGCTAAAAATTCAAGTTTACAAGTCCCTAGTTGAAGTCCACGACTCATTAAGTTGGGACCAAGAGCAGTGGAGCGACATGAAAGCAATGCTCCATAACTAATTTTAATTATTATCGCATTATATCGGCTTCTTTCGTTCATTTCCTGATATCAAGTAACTAATAACTCCTTTTTTCATTTTCTTTGCCGAGCAGGTGTTGGACACGGTTCAGACAGAAAATACCAGGTCCATTCAAAGAGGAGCTAACTTATAAAATAGTGAAGAGTTTACAGCAGCCACCGAGAACTCATTTATGTGGATACTACGTCTATGAGTACATCCGCGAGTTGACCAGTGAGCGGAAAGTAGATTCACATTATATTTATGATTTGCGGGAGAAACTAGAGCCATACCAACGCATACGAGCAATTCAAGAGGAGCTGGCGGGATTTCTAATGAAGGAGGTCCTTGATGTACATGGAGAACATTATGCGGATGACGAGGAACTCTATATGCCTTAGTGATCTCCATGTAGTTAATATGATACTCCCTCCGTTTCATTTTACAAGTCCTGCACGTAGTTCTATGTCGCCAAATTGAGCAACTTAGTATGATGTATATATTACAAAAAATATATCACCGGAAACTTTAGACTTTATATTTTCCAATGATATAATTTTTATATTATATAATTCAAATTATATAGGTCAAATTGATAACCTAGATATACGCGTAGGCCTTGTAAACTGAAACGGAGGGAGTATATATCATCAATTACCATGTTGAAAGAACATGTTGGGCCCCATGTGTGGTTTTGGTAATTAATGACAATCTTTATGGACTAATGTGTGTATTAAGTTATACTTGTAGGATTTGTCCATTGGCATCGCTTGGAGCATGTGTTGGCTTCAAGGTTGATGAAATGCAAATAAGATATGTTGGGCAAGCTCAATATGCAAGGTCGATGATGAGGAATCAAGAAAGGCGTTCCATCTTGAGAAGGGCAAGATCGTCTACATCGAGCTCAAGTGGAATGCTCAAGGCAAAGGTATAATCTTGATAGGTTTTCCCTTTTGCCGGTCTCACGTTGTGTGTGTGAGACTGGGTTTAGGATAGATAACCGTACTATCAAGAGGGGCTCTCGTATGAGTAATTCGGTCACATCGTTCGGAGAAAGCTCAAACCTTTGCATACTTGCATCATCGTATTTGGTTGTTATTTGGTCTTATCCATGTGAGGATATAGATCTTGTGGTAATCTCCATAACAAGCTCTTGTTCATCAAAATCGGATCTTCCATTTGTATCTTGTTGCGATTTTGATTTATGCGGCTTTTCGGTTTCTCACCAAGTGAGGTATATCACATTATTCTACTTGATACTTTCTCACTTGGTGATAATCAATATTTTCACTTTTTATTGGGAAGCCCTTGTCGTCCTCTATCCAACGCAATTGGAATCGGGTCAATCGGAGCTTCCAGTCAAAAGTTATTGCCGTTTGAATATTTGTCTGGTGCGGTACCAAAAAGCGGTAGTACCGCTTTTTGCTACCGGATGCGACAGAAGGTTTTGACTAACTGTCAAAAAGCCTCTCCCGTGCTAGGTACTAAAAAGCGGTAGTACCACGTTTTAGTACCTATCGCGACAGTAGCTTTTTGACCACTTGTCAAAAGCTTCTGCCTGCTCCGGTACTAAAATGCGGTAGTACCGCATTTTAGTACCGCACAGGGCAGAGACTTTTGAACGTTGGCAAAAAGCTTCTGTCTGCCTAGGTAGTAAAATGCGGTAGTATCGCATTTTACTACCTGGCGTGACAGAGACTATTTTCGTCTAAACTGCTGATTCCACTTCACGTTCGATAGTACCGGTTGCCATTTGCGGTACTACCGCTTTACGGTAGCATCAATGGTACTACCGCTGTGGCCAGGGCTTATGAAGTTTGAATATTGGTCTTCCGGTACCAAGTCCGGTACCTAGTCCGGTAGTACCGGATTTCTCCGGTAGTACCGCTTGAACTTCCGGTACTACCGCTACATTAAGGCTCCAATGGCCATATTTTGCCTTGCCCTATAAATAGCTTTGCCCCTTTGCCTTTTAGGGTTACTTATTCCTCCTCTTTGGATCTAAAGCTTTGCCCCTATTTGCCTTACTCCTTAAGCTTGATTTCTACTCACCCCTCCATTGATTCTTGCATATATTTGAGGGGTAGTTGGAGGAGATCTAGATCTACGTTTTGACCAAACCAAAACATCTCTTTGTGAGTGTATCTTTGGGGATCTAGATTTTGGAGGATTTTGTGTCTCTCTTTGATTCCTCCTCTCTTGTTCCCCCAATAGCTTTAGTAGCTTTGTTGGAACTTGAGAGTGAGGGATTTGGACATCTGTGTGGTGTTCTTGCCATTTGCATTTGTTGCATCGGTTTGAGTTCTCCTCGGAGGATTTGGTTTGATTTACTCATTGGAGCTTGTCCCTCTTGGGTTCTTGGAACCCTAGACGATATGTATCCTTGGTGGCATTTGTTGAGGCCTTTTGTGGCGTTTGTTGGGAGCCTCCAATTAAGTTGTGGAGTTGTGCCCCAACCTTGTGAGAGGTTCCGGTTGCCACCGACAAGTGCACCGATAGTGGAAGCATGGATCGATCCCATTGGGGTGAGATTCACCGGAGAATAAGGGAGGCCTTTTGTGGCGTTGGTGGTTTGATACCACCCCCCTCTCCAAACGAGACGTACTCCATGTTGGGAGGAACTCGGTAAAATATCCGTGTCTCCGCGTGCCTCGGTTATCTCTATACCCGAGCTCTTTACTTATGCACTTTACATTGTGATAGCCTTCGTGATTGAAGTAATATATATCTTGCTATCACTTTGTTGCTTGTATTGCTTAGCATAAGTTGTTGGTGCACATAGGTGAACCTTAGTTGTTCTAGGTTGTGCTTAACAAAGTAAACACTCGTTTTATTCCGCCTTTGTTGAGCCACTCTAGGAAAAGTTTTAATCGCCTATTCACCCCCCCTCTAGGCGACATCCGTATCCTTTCACATTTAATTTCAAAAACATTTCTTCCTTTTGATATGATTGATTATATGTATGCTTGCAAGGGATCGATTAATTTTATAGATGCATCAACATGTATTGTGTATGTAGTAGCATAGAATATGTGTACTGAAATATATGTTTGAAATTATAGTGAAACACAAAACGAAAAAGGAACGAAATGGCAAAAAAAAGAAAACACACAATCTCTGCTGCGGCAGAGAAACACACGAATTCTCTGCCGCGGCAGGAAGCCTTATAGTCCCGGGTGGTGTTACGGCCCGGGACCTGAGGGTTTCCGCCCCCCGCCTCGCTGAAACAGCCACGTGGCTGTCTTTTGTCATGGTCCGTAGCGAGCCGGGACTAGAGAGGGTGGGCTTCTAGTCCCGTTTTCACAGTCCCAGGCCCAAAACCGGGACTAGAGCCCGTTGCGGCCCGAGACTATATGCTTGTTTTCCACCAGTGTGCATGGAGATGCCATCAGGAGCAGATGTGTGGCAGTCTGTACGTCTCACTCTCACCTTAGAAGAGCGCGCTGGATTTCAGGATTAATTCGGATAGCACTTTTAGGGCATCTCCATTGGGCCGATCTATATGGTCATCCTAAACTGTCTGTTTGTGTCCGTTTGGGTCGGGCCATGATTACTATGGATAGGGGGTCCGGCCAGCCGCGCACAGCGGCACGACCCATTTGTTCGCACTAGACCATCGGCAATGCCGGCGTATTTCCAGTGTCTTCCCGCCGCCACGCCGTCTCCTTCCTTTCTTTCCCGTCGCTTCCCGCTAGTTCTCGGTGTTTCCCGCCGCGTCCAGGCACAGACATTAAAAAGGGGAGGTGGCCAAGCTATCTTCGACCATACCCACGCCACCCACAACACAAAAAACCACCATGCCTGGCCGCGGGCGTCGACCCGACGAGCGTCCCAACCCCAACGCCGGCAGATAAGAGGGGCCAAAGCGGCTGTGGTGGTTGCCGAACCCGCCGTTTCCATGGCACTCCCACTACAATTACAACTCAATAGGACCACCGATGAGTGCTTCTCGTTGGAGGTGATGAACCGCGTCTCTCTACCGGAGCACTGCCGACGTCTTGCACTCAGGGAAGTGCATGACTAGCTCCGCGAAGCATTGCGGGCCAATCCCGACGACGCGTACATGCGTGCCCGTCTCGCCCAAGCCGAAGAAGAGCTGCAAAAGTAGGACGCGATCTACCGCTCCCTCAGCGTAGAATGGGGCGTTGCTGACCCGTAGGCGGCACCTATCTAGAATGGCCAATGTCAGACGATCCGTAGGCTACCTATTGTACACTTGTTTTGTAGCTATATGTGAAGGTCGAATAAAGATTTTCATTGCAAATGGCCAATGCAAACATTCATACATCATACAGCGCGCACAACCTAGCCTACTCATCGGAGTCGGAGGAGGAGTCAGAGTGGTAGCAGTGGCGACACATGGTGTGGTCGAAGACGCTGACGCCAAACTTTCCTTCGCCATCGTACTAGAAGACGACGATGTTGCCCACTTCAATCTGGTGCGAGCGGGTGAAGCGCTCCCAGCCGTTGCCGAGGTACATCTGGCCGAGGTGGTCGGACTGCATGTCGACTGGGTACCTGCTGGTCCTGAAGCCGTTTGCCCGCAGCATGTCGAGCGGGGGTGGCTCATCGCCGATCAGCGTCACGAACCTGCCGGGAAGGAGCAGCCTGTCACGCGGCATGTCGTGGTGGATGGCCACGACGAACTGGGTGCCTGGGTCGAAATCTTCGGGCAACAACGGCGTTGAGGGAGAGCATGGTGGCGTGATGGCGCTTTGTTGATGTAGGAGCACTTCGTCGGGAAACCCCAAGAGCAAGGTGTGATGCAGCACACCAGCAAGTCTTCTGTCAACACCCGGATTTTTAATCCCAGATGCCTGTTATGCCATACATCGCAATCCCAGGATTACCATTTTTGCGAGACATAACAGAATTGAATACCACAATACATCATCCATTACAAACCATACATAAGGTCTTACACAAATAGGGATCTCATGATCCAGTTCTTAATACAACTACAAGCAGCGGAATACGTAATAATAACGGTAGAGTAGGCGAAGCTCCATCTTCGGGGTCACAGGCAATGCTGACGATGGGAGATGATCCTAGTTGTCATAACCTTCCTGGGGTCCATCCTCCAGGTACTCCTCTTCATAGTCTGGCCACGGGAATAGCCAGGGACAAAGCCATGAGTACTCTTTAAGTACTCGCAAACTAATACTAACCAGTGAAAGGGGTTTTTGATAATAGGACACTAGGCTCTAGGGTTGTTTTGCAAAATCCAGATTTATCTCTACTAAGCTGGGAAGCAAGAGAAGCTAGTCACAATTTTATAACTCCTAAGTAGGAACTTCTATTTCATATCACAACCCTGTTGTGGTCAAGTCAAGGTCTCAATTCATTTCACAAGTCTTTTGAAAACATCTGACGGGGAACAGTATGGCCACTCCAACTGTCCATAACCGTGGACCCGGCTATTCGAATAGTTTGACACTCTGCAGAGATTGTACACTTTCACCACAACATTCGATACATCCGTCAGGAACACATCCTGAATTCACCATACTCAGTATGCGGATAATCAATCCTAACCTTTCAATTACACGCCCTAGTATAAGCACCTCTCCTGTGAGTTTGGCCTCCCAACCATGACCAACTGTCATCTTGGGTACTGCACAGGTGGACAGTCTTCACAAGGTAGCCTCAGCTCAGACCTTGGCCATGAGGGAACTAATACTAAGGTATATAAGTTTCTAGTCAAGCCCTACCCAATCTTCGGGTATTGTGGTTGTACGATAAAATTGGAATGGTATCGCATCCAGACAACCATCAGTTTTATAAAGGGCTAAGGCTCATGCCTCAACATTTTCATCACCAAAATCATCTGGTGTTCGAAAACACATGTCAAAACATCTCAGTAGAATGATCCATCATTCTAAGGTTTTCATAACCATTTTCACCAAGTATTCCCATCTAATGTTGATCAAGTTTTATGCTTAGCACTAGCATCTACAAGTGGGGGTAAGCACTAATGGGGGATAGTAAACTAGTGGAGTTTCAGCTAAGTTCTATCTTATGCCTTAGGATGACATCAAGATTTTCTAGCTTAGGCCAAATTTTATGCTCTTTATGCAACCTTCAATATATCTTTCTAGAATCTACAAGTCACTTAAGTCAACTCTAAGTTAAAGCTTTGATAAAGAAATAAAGTAGAGGGCTTGCAAATAAAACTAGGATTGGTTTATCAAGTGGATATGATCATGTTGGAGATATGCCCTAGAGGTAATAATAAATGTAGTTATTATTATATATCTTTGTGTTTATGATAAATGTTTACATTCATGCTATAATAGTATTAACAAGGAAACCATTAATACTTGTGTGATTTGTAAACTTAATTTGAAGTCCCTAGTATGGCCTCTATACTTCACTAGCTTGTTGGTTGATTGATGATGTGGTTTCTTTGTCATGAACATTGAGATGTTATCAACAACAAGATCATATCGTTAGGAGAATGATATGGTGGACATACTCCTATAGACAAGCGTAGCATAAAGATCAAGTCATTTCAATAGTTCAATTGCTATATGCTTTCTGATACATAGTAACCTAATTCCTTCGACCATGAGATCATGCATATTGCCTTTACTGGATGGATGCTTTGATGTCATCAAACACCACACCGTAACAGGGTGGCTATAAAAGTGGCATTGGGTGTTCGGAAAGTATTGGTTGAAACACATGGATCAAGAGTGGGATTTGTCCATCCACATGACGGATAGATATTCTCTGGGCCCTCTCGGTGAAATGTCATCCAATTAGCTTGCAAGCATGTGACTTGGTCACAAGGGATCACATATCACGGGAACGAGAAAAGAGTACTTGTCAGTAACGAGGTTGAACTAGGTATGCAGAGATACCGACGATCATGACCTCGGATAAGTAACATATCGTGAGACAAAGGGAAATTGGTATCGTATGTAAGTGGTTCATTCGATCGCAAAGTAATCGTAGAAATATGTGGGAGCCATATGAATTTCCAGATTCCTCTATTGGTTATTGTTCGGAGAAGTGTCTCGATCATGTCCGCATAATTCACGAACCGTAGGGAGACACACTTAAGGATTCGACGTTGTTTGAGTAGTTATGGTATTATGAGAAAGAGACCGAATGTTGTTCGGAGTCTCGGATGGGATCCGGGATATCACGAGGTGATCCGGAATGGTCCGGAGAATAAGATTCATATAAGGAAAGTCCCATTTCGGAGTTGGGGAATGGTTCCGGTGTTTTCATCAGGAACATTCTAGAAGGTCCCGGAATGTCCGGCACTCCGGGGGGGAAGGGGTACATGAATGTGTCATTGCAAGATGGAATGATTGCATCATGTACTAGGTGTTCTCGCTGTCCAAAATAAAGGGTTTATTTAATTCCTAAATTGGAAAAGTCAAACGGCTAATTTGAAAGTCAAACTGCCAATTTTGGGAAGTGGGAAAAGAGGAGGATTGGTGGAGGCCGAATTGGGGGAGGACTCCTCCCTTGGCCGGCGCCCCACCAAGCCGACTTGGGGAGGGACTCTCCTCCCCATGGCGCAGCCAGCCCTCCCACCTATATAAGGAGGGGCAGGGCTCCCCTCCTAGCACACACAAGTTCCTATCCTCTAAACTAGAAACTAGACCTAGACCCCGGTTTAGAGCTGTTTCGGTTTAGAGCCTTCTAATTGGTTTAGAGCCCTCTAATTGGTGTGTCTAATTACTAGACCACTAATAGCCTCTCTCATAAGCTCCACCATACTCGCACCGGCTTAAGGCGAAGCCCTGCGGGATCTCCCCTCTACCTCCGGTACCACGCCGTTGTGCTGCCGGAATCGCGAGGAGAGTGCTACAACCTCCGCTGCCTGCTGGAACAAGGGAGAGGAAGGTCTTCGTCGAGTACCGAACGTGTGACCGACTGCGGGAGCGCTGCGGGAACGCGGCGCCGGAAGGATCGTCTACGCGATCTTGAGATCGGAAAGAGTACGACTACATCACCCACGAGAATCTGCTCTCGTTAAACACTTTGGAATCTTCGAGGGTGAGTTATTCCATCGACTCGTTGCTACAATCTAGTAGATAGATCTTGGCTTGTTTGTTTGTATGCGATAGAAAATTTTTGTTTTCCATGCTACGAACCCCTACAGTGGTATCAGAGCCGTGTCTATATGTAGATCTGTTGCACGAGTAGAACACAATGGTCATTGTGGGCGTTGATGCTTTTATTGTAGATTGCTTTTTGTGTACTTTGCATCTTGCGGTATGTTGGGATGAAGCGGCCCGGGCTAACCTTACATGACATCGTTCATGAGACTTGCTCCACGCTTAACATGCAACTTGTATTGCATAAGTGGCTTTGCGGGTGCCTGTTTCTCCTAGCATAGTAAAGATCCAATTTACAACGGGTAATCAACAATGCTAGTATCAATGTTGTGGTTCTTGTTCGTAGGTTAGAACGACACTTATGGAAAGCCCCAAACCACGTAAAATATGCAAAGAAAGTAGAAGCGTCTAACTTTGTTTTGCAGGGGTGTGCAGTGATGTGATATGGCCATGATTGTGATTATATTTGATGTATGCAATGTTCTTTATTGTAAGTTGGCAACCGGCAGGAGCCATATGGTTGTCTTTAATTTCTGTTAAGGCCTGCGTGTCTATTCAAAATAGTTGTAATAGTTGAAGTTGGCGGACGACAACCATGAAGAAGCGTCATTGACCTTGATGCTATGCCGGTGATAATGGAGATCATGTTCGTGCTTGAAGATGGAGATCGGAAGCACAAAGAAGAAAGGCCATATCATATCACATATTATGAATTGCATGTGATGTTAATCCTTTATGCATCTTGTATTGCTTAGTAGACGACGGTAGCATTATAAGATGATCCCTCATGCACATAAATTTCAAGTTCTAAAAGTGTTCACCCTTAGTATGCACCGTTGCCAAAGCTTGCTGCTTCGAAGCACCACGTGATGATCGGGTGTCTTTGATTCCGCGGGTGACTACAACGTAAGCAAGCCAGATTTGCTTATGCGGAAGCTAAGGTTTGATCTTGACGAGCCTAGCATGTACAGACATGGCCTCAGGAACACGGATCGCCGAAAGGCAAAGCATGAATCATATAGTAGATATGATGAACATGATGATTGTTCGCCATTAAAACTATATCAGCTCTCGTGATGATCGGTGTTGATGTAGTGGATTTGGTTCGTGTGATCACTAAAACAATGTGAGGGATGTTGTTTTGAGTGGGAGTTCACCTAGTTTAATTTCATTAATTAATTTGAACTCAATTTGTCATAAACTTAGTCTAAACTATTGCAAATATGTTGTAGATCAATGGCAGCCCCTACCATCAATTTTAATGCGTTCCTAGAGAAAGAAAAGTTGAAAAACAATGGAAGCAACTTCGCGGATTGGTTCCGCAATTTGAGGATTGTCCTCACAGCTGGTAATTTGACCTATGTGCTGGATGCACCGCTAGGTGACCCACCTGCAGCTGATGCTACCGATGAAGTAAAGAATGTTTACCTCGCTCGGAAGAATCAGTACTCCATAGTTCAGTGTGCTATCTTGTATGGTTTAGAATCGGAGCTTCAGAAAAGGTTTGAAGAGTCAGATCCATATGATATTGTCGAGGATCTCAAATTAATCTTTGAGACTCATGCGGCAATTGAAAGTTATGAAGCTTCTGAAAAGTTCTTTAACTGCAAGATGGAAGAGGGTAGCTCCGTCAGTGAGCATGTGCTTAAAATGTCTGGGCACGCAAATAAACTTCAAAGTTTGGGTATAGTGATTCCTAATACTTTGGGAGTTTACCGCATCCTCCAATCACTACCACCAAGTTACAAGAACTTTGTGATGAACTACAACATGCAGAACATGAACAAAGAGTTGCCAGAACTATTTGCTATGTTAAAATCTGCAGAAGTGGAGATCAAGAAAGAGCACCAAGTGTTGATGGTCAATAAGACCACCAAATTCAAGAAAGGCAAGTCTAAGCAGAAGGGACACTTCAAGAAGGGTGGTAAGAAAGTTACCACGCCGACGAAGAGGACCAAGGCTGGACCCAAGCCTGATACTGAGTGCTTTTACTGCAAGGGAGAAGGTCACTGGAAGCGGAATTGCCCAAGGTACTTGGCGGATTTGAAGAACGGCAACATCAAGAAGAAAGGTATATCTGATATACATGTTATTGATGTGTATCTCACTAGTACTCGTAGTAGTGCCTGGGTATTTGATACTGGTTCGGTTGCTCATATTTGTAACTCGAAACAGGAGCTGCAGAATAAACAGAAGCTAGTGAAGAACGAGGTGACGATGCGCGTGGGAAACGGATCAAAGGTTGATGTGATCGCGGTCGGCACACTACCTCTTCATCTACCATCGGGATTAGTTTTATACTTAAATAATTGTTATTTGGTGCCTGCGTTGAGCATGAACATTATATCGGGATCTTGTTTATTGCGAGACGGTTACTTGTTTAAATCCGAGAATAATGGTTGTTCGATTTATATGAGTAATATGTTTTATGCACATGCACCTTTGATAGATGGTCTATTCATATTGAATCTCGATAGTGGATATACACATATTAATAACATTGAAGCTAAACGATTGAAATCAAGCGATAACTCGACCTATATGTGGCACTGTCGTCTTGGTCACATTGGAGTGAAGCGTATGAAGAAACTCCATTCCGATGGACTTCTTGAATCACTTGATTTTGAATCACTTGAAAGATGCGAAGCATGTCTGATGGGAAAAATGACTAAGACTCCATTTTCTGGTATAATGGAGCGAGCTACGGACTTATTGGAAATCATACATACCGATGTGTGTGGTCCAATGAGTGTAGCATCGCGCAGTGGTTATCGTTATGTTCTTACCTTCACGGATGACTTGAGTAGATATGGGTATATCTATTTCATGAAACATAAGTCCGAAACTTTCGAGAAGTTTAAGGAGTTTCAAAGTGAGGTATAGAATCAACGTAACAAGAAGATTAAATTTCTACGTTCTGATCGTGGAGGTGAATATCTAAGTTACGAGTTTGGCGAGCATTTGAAGAAATGTGGAATACTTTCGCAGTTGACACCGCCGGGAACACCACAGCGTAATGGTGTGTCTGAACGTCGTAATCGAACTCTCTTAGATATGGTTCGTTCTATGATGTCACTTACAGATTTGCCACTATCATTTTGGGGTTATGCATTAGAAACAGCCGCATTCACTTTAAATAGGGCACCGTCTAAATCCGTTGAAACGACACCGTATGAATTATGGTTTGGGAAGAAACCTAAATTGTCGTTCCTTAAAGTTTGGGGATGCGAAGCCTATGTAAAGAAGTTACAGCCGGACAAGCTTGAACCCAAAGCGGAAAAATGCGTCTTCATAGGATACCCGAAGGAAACTGTTGGGTATACCTTCTATCATAGATCCGAAGGCAAAATCTTCGTTGCTAAGAATGGATCCTTTCTAGAGAAGGAATTTCTCTCGAAAGAAGTGACTGGAAGGAAAGTAGAACTCGACGAGGTTATCGAACCTTCTCTCGAAATTGCGAGTAGCGCAGCACCGGAAGAAGTTCCCGTGGTGCCTGCACCAATAAGAGAGGAAGCTAATGATGGTGATCATGAAACTTCGGTTGAAGTTACTACAGAGCCTCGGAGGTCAACGAGAACTCGTACCACTCCAGATTGGTATGATTCCGTTATGAATGTCATGTTGGTGGACAACACCGATAACCCCGAGACATATGAGGAAGCGATGATGAGCCCAGATTCCAATAAATGGCAAGAAGCCATGAAATCCGAGATTGGATCCATGTACGAAAACCAAGTATGGACTTTGGTGGACTTACCGGATGGCCGGAAGGCTGTCGAGAACAAATGGATTTTCAAGAAGAAAACAGATGCTGATGGTAATGTTACTGTCTATAAAGCTCGACTTGTCGCAAAAGGGTTTCGACAAATTCAAGGAGTTGACTACGATGAGACTTTCTCACCGGTAGCGAAGCTAAAGTCTGTGAGGATTATGTTAGCAATCGCTGCATATTATGATTATGAGATATGGCAGATGGATGTCAAAACAGCATTCCTCAATGGAGACATTGATGAAGAGTTGTATATGATACAACCCAAAGGTTTTGTCGATCCTAAAGATGCTAACAAGGTATGCAAGCTTCAACGGTCCATCTATGGATTGAAGCAAGCATCCCGAAGTTGGAATCAACGTTTTGATAAGGTAATCAAAAGTTTTGGTTTTATACAAACTTATGGAGAAGCTTGTATTTACAAGAAAGTGAGTGGGAGCTCTGTAGCATTCTTAATACTGTATGTGGATGACATATTGTTGATTGGGAATGATGTAGACCTTCTTAATAGTGTCAAGGAATATTTGAATAATAGTTTTTCAATGAAGGATCTTGGCGAAGCAGCTTACATATTAGGCATAAAGATTTATAGAGATAGATCGAAACGCCAAATATCATTGTCACAAAGTACATATTTGGACAAAGTTCTAAAGAGGTTTGGAATGGAAGATAGCAAGAAAGGGTTCTTGCCCATGTTGCCCAATATGACCTTGAGTAAAACTCAAAGTCCGACATCGGCAGAAGATAGAGAAAAGATGAGTAAGACTCCCTATGCCTCAGCCATAGGATCTCTAATGTATGCCATGCTATGTACTAGACCCGACATCGCATATGCTGTTAGTCTAACTAGCAGATATCAAAGTGATCCAGGAGTGGATCATTGGACAGCGGTCAAAAACATCCTTAAGTACTTGAGAAGAACTAAGGATATGGTTCTTTCTTATGGAGGTGATGAACAGCTCGTTGTTAATGGTTACACCGATGCTAGTTGGAACACCGATCCGGATGATTCTAAATCACAATCTGGATACGTATTTATTTTGAATGGTGCAGCAGTTAGCTGGAGGAGTGCAAAGCAAAGCGTTGTGGCGAGATCTTCAACTGAATCGGAATACATGGCTGCTTCGGAGGCTTCACAAGAAGCGATATGGATGAAAGAGTTCATTACAGAGCTGGGTGTGGTTCCAAGTGCGCTGGACCCAATGTCTATCTACTGTGATAACATGGGCGCCATAGCCAATGCGCAAGAACCAAGGTCACACAAGAAGCTGAAGCATATCAAGCTGCGTTTCCACGCTATTCGAGAACATATCCAGGATGGGGATATAAAGATTTGCAAAGTACACACAGATCTGAATGTGGCGGATCCGTTGACTAAACCTCTCCCGAGGGCAAAACATGACCAACACCAAACTGCCATGGGTGTTCGGTATATTACCATGTAATCTAGATTAGATGACTCTAGTGCAAGTGGGAGACTGTTGGAGATATGCCCTAGAGGTAATAATAAATGTAGTTATTATTATATATCTTTGTGTTTATGATAAATGTTTACATTCATGCTATAATAGTATTAACAAGGAAACCATTAATACTTGTGTGATTTGTAAACTTAATTTGAAGTCCCTAGTATGGCCTCTATACTTCACTAGCTTGTTGGTTGATTGATGATGTGGTTTCTTTGTCATGAACATTGAGATGTTATCAACAACAAGATCATATCGTTAGGAGAATGATATGGTGGACATACTCCTATAGACAAGCGTAGCATAAAGATCAAGTCATTTCAATAGTTCAATTGCTATATGCTTTCTGATACATAGTAACCTAATTCCTTCGACCATGAGATCATGCATATTGCCTTTACTGGATGGATGCTTTGATGTCATCAAACACCACACCGTAACAGGGTGGCTATAAAAGTGGCATTGGGTGTTCGGAAAGTATTGGTTGAAACACATGGATCAAGAGTGGGATTTGTCCATCCACATGACGGATAGATATTCTCTGGGCCCTCTCGGTGAAATGTCATCCAATTAGCTTGCAAGCATGTGACTTGGTCACAAGGGATCACATATCACGGGAACGAGAAAAGAGTACTTGTCAGTAACGAGGTTGAACTAGGTATGCAGAGATACCGACGATCATGACCTCGGATAAGTAACATATCGTGAGACAAAGGGAAATTGGTATCGTATGTAAGTGGTTCATTCGATCGCAAAGTAATCGTAGAAATATGTGGGAGCCATATGAATTTCCAGATTCCTCTATTGGTTATTGTTCGGAGAAGTGTCTCGATCATGTCCGCATAATTCACGAACCGTAGGGAGACACACTTAAGGATTCGACGTTGTTTGAGTAGTTATGGTATTATGAGAAAGAGACCGAATGTTGTTCGGAGTCTCGGATGGGATCCGGGATATCACGAGGTGATCCGGAATGGTCCGGAGAATAAGATTCATATAAGGAAAGTCCCATTTCGGAGTTGGGGAATGGTTCCGGTGTTTTCATCAGGAACATTCTAGAAGGTCCCGGAATGTCCGGCACTCCGGGGGGGAAGGGGTACATGAATGTGTCATTGCAAGATGGAATGATTGCATCATGTACTAGGTGTTCTCGCTGTCCAAAATAAAGGGTTTATTTAATTCCTAAATTGGAAAAGTCAAACGGCTAATTTGAAAGTCAAACTGCCAATTTTGGGAAGTGGGAAAAGAGGAGGATTGGTGGAGGCCGAATTGGGGGAGGACTCCTCCCTTGGCCGGCGCCCCACCAAGCCGACTTGGGGAGGGACTCTCCTCCCCATGGCGCAGCCAGCCCTCCCACCTATATAAGGAGGGGCAGGGCTCCCCTCCTAGCACACACAAGTTCCTATCCTCTAAACTAGAAACTAGACCTAGACCCCGGTTTAGAGCTGTTTCGGTTTAGAGCCTTCTAATTGGTTTAGAGCCCTCTAATTGGTGTGTCTAATTACTAGACCACTAATAGCCTCTCTCATAAGCTCCACCATACTCGCACCGGCTTAAGGCGAAGCCCTGCGGGATCTCCCCTCTACCTCCGGTACCACGCCGTTGTGCTGCCGGAATCGCGAGGAGAGTGCTACAACCTCCGCTGCCTGCTGGAACAAGGGAGAGGAAGGTCTTCGTCGAGTACCGAACGTGTGACCGACTGCGGGAGCGCTGCGGGAACGCGGCGCCGGAAGGATCGTCTACGCGATCTTGAGATCGGAAAGAGTACGACTACATCACCCACGAGAATCTGCTCTCGTTAAACACTTTGGAATCTTCGAGGGTGAGTTATTCCATCGACTCGTTGCTACAATCTAGTAGATAGATCTTGGCTTGTTTGTTTGTATGCGATAGAAAATTTTTGTTTTCCATGCTACGAACCCCTACAGATCACATATGCTTAAGGCATATAGTTGACATAGTAGCAAGTAAGTATTAGCTTGTCCAATTGCAAGTATAAGCTTGCCCATTCAGCTAGTAGTATTAGGCTTGAAAGGTTAACTTGTATAGTAAGGCTTGCTAAATTAGAGTATCTTGCAAGTGTTAGCTTGCCTTGTGCAGAGCAGTGGTTGAAGTTCTCCTCGGCTTCTTCTTCGTAGTATCCTCCTTCCTCCTCGTATCCTTGGTCGGTACTAGCGTCTATGAATAAATACGAGGTACACAATCACCAAACAATACTTAACTACTTGCATTCATCACACAAAAGGGTCCTATAGATGATCTAGCATCATCACTAACATTACAAGATTAAAGCTTGGTTTAATTCCTTTTATTTTTAGAAAAGTAATTTCTACTCATTGAAAAACTACTTAAGATTTAATATTCTCCAAACCAAACATGGGATCATGTTGACACATGTCATCACCACATATTTTAGTCCATGGGAATGTGATTTAAAGTGGTGTCACAATTTAATAAGGTTTAATATTTTATTTTTAATTAAATAAAGTGACTAGAAATGCTTATGTAGCATTCTTTTATTACTTGAACATTATTTCTGTAAGTAAACCTATATATTTTGAAAGGTATGGTTAAATGTGATTTTTGAGAGTTGGAATCAACTCAAAAGCTATTATGGTTTTAATTTAAAAAATGTTTGAATGCAGAAAAGCTTCTGCCTTGTTATTTTTACCATGGATGATCTACAGATCCAAATGACTTGAATCCAACGGGCTTGGATTCAGCATTCCCAGACCTTTCTAACAAAATTGGTTTCATTCAATTTGGTTCACTGAATCAACCTGGGTTGATTTTTGAAACTGGGTACATAAGTGTGTTTGAAATAAAATGAAAAAGGTTAAATTCAAATAACTGGGCTGCGCGGGAAGCGATACTGGGCCGACCTGCTAAGCACAGCGCTTACGCGGTCTGGTTAAGTCGCTGTCCCCACACGTCAGTGAGACATGGGGGTGCGAAGCGGTATGGGGCGATGTGGTGCGTTCGATCCGGTTCTAATCCAACGACTGAGGGTCATCGTCGACGTTGGGCAACGCCGGCGAGACAGAAACCTAATGCGGCAGGTGGGGGTCGTCGGGGGCTCACCGGGGATCAGGCGAGGGTCGGTGAGGCGGGCGAACGACAAAGTCGACGATGGCGAATCTCCTGGTACCGGCAGCTTCTCCTGGGGCGGCTCCAATCGCTGGCCCCCTTCTTCTCCAGCAGTGGCAGGCTCCGGTGAAATTGTGGCGAAGTGCTGCTCGCCTTGCTCCGGGAACAGGGTGGCACGATCAGTGAGGAGAGGGGAGTGAGATGGTGTGCTCAATTCGGCTGGGGTGGCCTCTATTTATAGTCGCGACGACGAGACCGAACGGGATGGGCAGGCGACGGTGGTGACATGTCTACGGGCGGCTAGAGGCATGGCCGGCGGTGGCGATCGCTTGGTGGTCTCCTGGCGATGCTCTACGGCTTTAATGTGCATGTAGGGGCGGTGCGGTTTGGTCTGGAACGCGCGATGCTCTGTACGACAGAGGCGGCGTCTTCGACGGTGAGCGGTGGCTGTGCGGCATGGGGCGGTGAACGGTGATGTCTGGCGGTCTCCTGGTTTGGTGGCGATCATGTATGCACGCGGAAAGGGCGGCGCGCGGTCTATGGGCGTCGGTCGAGTGTGGCGCTCAGGCGCATGCTCAGCATGGTTGCTGGCGAGCTGGGCGTGGTTCATGCGTGTGGTCCAGGGTTTGGCAACGCTCGCGGCTGGGACAGGGAGTGGCGGTGGACGGTGGGCTGCCTCCCAGACAAGGTTGGCACGGCTAAATCACCTTCTAGCTTGCTGTGTCCACTGGGGTGGCATGGTGAGCTTCGGCTGTTCACCATTGATTTCATTGCCCAGCTTACATTGAGGCTAGTGCTTGGTTTAACTTGCTACATGATCTACTGAGATGGTTGTGAGCTAAAGAGGGGACAAGTAGGCTTCAATCACTACTCACAATAGTGTTTAAGATTTTGATGATTTGTGTCTGCAAAGTGTTTGATGAAATGTCCGCAAGAATTCAAGTTTTGAATTTTGAAAAGATTTTTGGTGGGTGTGCTAGGTTGGTGCTGGTGAGTCTGCACATGCTTGGGTTTTGAAAGTTGAGCTTGTTTGAGTGGTTTTTGAAAAAGTGGGATCTTCTCATATGATAAAGATTCAATTTTGAACTATCATTTAAACTATGCATTTGAAAATTTCTGGATGATCACAAAGTGGGCCTTGATACCTTGTTAT
Source organism: Avena sativa (assembly GCA_916181665.1). NCBI lineage: Eukaryota > Viridiplantae > Streptophyta > Magnoliopsida > Poales > Poaceae > Avena > Avena sativa. The sequence continues at coordinate 139,417,072 of OV702285.1, read as the reverse complement.
GAGTACAATCAAGGGGTGCAAAGATCCAGAAAAGTTTCTGTTAAGTTCTAAAAGTTTGGGACAGCCAAAGTAGGCATGGGAGTTAAATTGGTCAAAATGACCATTCCCTTATTTTATTTGTTTTGATTTACTTGTCTTTGAGAAATGTTTGGGAATTGTTTAGATGATGTTTATTTCACCTAAGGATACATTTACAAGCAAAGGAACACACAAACAAGGTGGTTCAAAAGAATTCCAAATGAAATGCATACACCATGCATGCTTTCATATTTTTATTTTAGAAAAGTTTTTGTTAACCCTAATTTTGATGATTAGAGTTTGATGATCCAAGTTTAGTATTGTTGGGATGTTAGAAACCTTCCTCCCTTAAACAAAATATCGTCCCGAGATTTGAAAAAGGACGAAAAAGAATACCTAGGATTTGAAGAGATCGGGAAACTCTCTCCTGATGTGATCTTCGCGCTCCCAGGTAGCTTCCTCTTCTGTGTGGTTGCTCCACTGAATCTTGAGAAACTTGATGCTTCGGGTTAGGGTAGTTCTGAAAGCTTCTTCCAAAATATGGATGGGTACTTCGGGATAGGTCAGGTCCTCGTTGATCTCTATGGTCCGGTGATCGATGTTTTTGAACACTTCGGTCTTCTCTGGGACCTCGAGACACTTGCAAAGTAACTAGATATGGAACACATTGTGCACGGCTGACATCTGTTCGGGTAGTTCCAATTGATACGACACTTCTCCTCGACGGTTCAGAATCTTGAAAGGTCCGATATATCTGGGGGATAAGTTTCCTTTGAATTGGAAACGCTGCATTCCCTTCAATGGCGACACTTTTAGATAAACAAAATCTCCTATGTTGAAGGCGAGGTCTCGACGTCTCTTGTCGGCGTAACTCTTCTGTCTGGACTGGGCAGTCTTGAGGTGCTCACGAATCTTGTGAACCTTCTCTTCTGCTTCTCGTAGGATGTCGGGTCCGAAAATATGACTCTCTCCTACTTCCGACCAGTTCAAAGGGGTGCGACACTTCCTTCCGTACATAAATTCAAATGGGGCCATTTGCAAACTAGCTTGATAACTGTTGTTTTATGAAAATTCTGCAAATGGCAGACAATCTTCCCACTTAGATCCATATTCTAACACACATGCTCTCAGCATATCTTCGAGTATTTGGTTTACTCGCTCTGTATGTCCATCGGTCTGAGGGTGATATGCGGTGCTGAAATCTAGGCGGGTTCCTAAACCTTCTTGGACTTTCTTCCAGAATCTCGAGGTAAACTGAGTTCCTCGATCCCATACGATGTTCTTGGGGACTCCATGCAAACTAACTATTCTAGCGATGTATAACTCCGCTAGCTTCGAACTCTGATATGTGGTCTTGATGGGTAAGAAATGGGCGACTTTGGACAATAGGTCCACTATGACCCAGATAGAGTCATTTCCCCTAGTAGAAGTAGGCAGTCCAATGATAAAGTCCATTCCAACGGAATCCCATTTCCATTCCGGAATCTTCAAGGGTTGCAACAATCCAGCGGGTCTTTGATGTCCTGCCTTGACTCGCTGACATATATCACACTTGACGATATAGCTTCCGATTTTTCTCTTCATCTTATGCCACCAAAATTGCTCTTTTAAATCTTGATACATCTTAGTTCCTCTGGGATGGATAGAATAAAGAGTATCATGAGCCTCCTTCAGAATCACTTCTTTCAACTCAGAATCTGCTGGTACACAAAGGCGTCCTTTGTACCACAGAACTCCTTCTTCGTCTTCGGTGAATCCGAGTACTTTGCCTGTACCGATACGACGCTTGATTCCGTCGACACTAGCATTTCCCTTCTGCGCCTCTTTAATCTGACTGATTAAAGTGGGCTGGAGTTCTATGCTAGCCAAAAATACTTCACTCACTAATTCCATTCAAAAATCTTCCATCTCTTTGTGCAAGCTTGGTTGCTCCTTCAAGATCATGGAGTTCAAGCGGCACGGCAATCTGCTAAGGGCATCTGCTACCACATTGGCTTTACCAGGGTGATAGTGAATGTCCAGATCGTAATCCTTGATTAGCTCAATCCATCTTCTTTGTCTCATAATCAGCTCCTTCTGAGTGAATATATACTTCAGAATCTTGTGATCCGTATAGATCTCACAACGATTTCCCATCAGGTAATGTCTCCATGTCTTCAGGGATAGAACTACGGCTGCGAGTTCGAGGTCATGGGTTGGGTAATTTTGCTCATGTTGCTTCAGTTGTCGAGATAGATAAGATATAACTTTGCCTTCTTGCATTAGCACACATCCGAGACCGATCTTGGATGCATCACAATACACATCGAAGGGCTTCGTGATATCCGACATGATCAAGATTGGGGATGAAATCAATCTCCTCTTGAGTTCTTGAAAACTCGCTTCACATTTGTCGGTCCATTCAAACTTCTTGTCCTTCTTCAGCAATTGGTTCATGGGTCTGGCGATATTCAAGAATCCTTCTACGAACTTGCGGTAATATCCCGCCAATCTGAGAAATGCACGAACTTGGGTTTGGGTGGTTGGGGCTTGCCAATCTTCGACATCTTTTACTTTTGCACGGTCAACGGCAATTCCTCTGGCTGATACAATGTGACCGAGGAATCCTACCTCCTGTAACCAGAATTCACATTTGCTAAACTTTGCATACAGCTGATGCTCTCTAAGGGTTCCAAGAATGGTCCTTAGGTGTAGCTCATGTTCTTCTTCTGATCTGGAATAAATCAGAATGTCCTCGATGAAAACAACGACAAACTTATCCAGGAAGTCCATAAAAATCTTATTCATGAGATTCATGAAATAAGCGGGGGCATTGGTTAATCCAAAAGACATGACTGTATACTCGTACAATCCATATCTGGTGGTGAAGGCAGTCTTTGTAATATCCTCTGCACGAATTTTGAGTTGATGCTACCCAGTTCTAAGATCAATCTTAGAAAACACTTTGGCACCGGTCAACTGATCAAACAAATCTTCTATCTTGGGCAAGGGGTATTTGTTCTTGATGGTGACATCATTCAACTTCCGATAATCCGTACACAAACGGTTACCTCCATCTTTCTTGTCCACAAACAAGACAGGTGACCTCCATGGTGACGCACTTGGTTGAATCAATCCAATTTCCAACATGGCATCCAGTTGCTTCTTCAGTTCCTCTAGTTCTGACGGGTTCATACTATATGGTCTCTGGGCTATGGGTCTAGTTCCGGGGATTAGTTCAATGATAAACTCGATATCCCGATCTGGGGGCATACTGGGCAAAACATCTGGAAATACATCGGGGTATTCACATACTATCCAGACTTGGTCAATTGTAGGTTGGGCTATACTCTTATTGCACTTGAATTGACGAGGTAAGGTTTCAGATATATGCTCGACTGATATTCCGGCTGTATTGGTCATGGTTATGGCTTTCTTGGCACAGTCAAGCAATCCTTTATGTTTGGACATCCAATCCATTCCTAGTACTACTTCCAAACCTCTAGTTCCAAGTACTATCAGATTAGCATAAAAATCTATGCCATGGATTCAGATAGGGACGGCTTTGCAAATTTTCCTAGCCTTGGTGGTTGATCCGGGAATTTGAACAATCATGACATGCTTCAGTTTGGTTGGTTGAATTTTACTAGTGCATGCAAATTCTTCGGTGACAAATGAATGCGATGCACCAAAATCAAACAACACTCTTGCAAGTACTGAATTAACAGAAAACATACCCAGCACGACGTCTGGCGCTTCCTGAGCTTCTTCAGCATGCATGAGAAAAATACGGCCATTGCGGTTGAGCGAATTCCCTGGGGCAAACCTTCTTCCGGGCTGAACACGATGCTGCTGCTGAGCTGGGGCATTGGCATTGGGTGCCGCGGCATTATTCTTGTTGGGGCACTCGTTGGAGTAGTGACCCTTATTTCCACAGTCATAACAAGTCACTTGCGACTTGTCCTTTGCTGCTACAGGCACAACATTGCTTCCAGTCCTCGGGGCAGTGTTGGTGTTGGACTAGGGTGGGGCACGGTTGAAATTGCTAGAGTTGCCGGGGTTGTTGTGATTTCCTCCGGGCCTAGGGTTTCCACGGGTGGGATAGGTCGGACGGTTCATCGGGGGTCTGTTGGTTCTTGGGGCAAATCCTGGATATGGGTTAGGGCGATAATTTGGGGTCTGATGGGTTCCTGGCTGATGCATCATGCGACGCTTGCGGTTCTCATTGGCTTGGTTGATCTTTCCTTCCATCTGGATGGCAGAGTCGACAAGGGCTTCAATATCAGCAAAGGGGATATTGACTAACACTGTCTGCATCTCATCATGCAGACCATTCAGGAATCTTTCTTTCTTATTGGCTTCGGTGTCGATCTCATCCGGGGCATACCTAGCTAATGACAAGAATTTGTCACGGTATTCCACTACGGTCATCCTTCCTTGCTTCAGTTCTCTGAACTCGTCTCTCATTCTCTTGATCAAACCCGGTGGCACATGGGTTCTGCTAAACTTGACATTGAATTCCTCCCAGGTCATTATCTGGCCTCCGGTCATTGCGCGAACACTGTTCCACCATGCCCTGGCATCTTCGGTTAGATAGTGGGTGGCGAACAGAACTTTCTCGTTGGCTTCCACTCCGGCGACTTCTAGGTTATTTTCCATGGTTTGCAGCCAATCATCGGCGTCTAGGGGTTCTTCTGACTTAGTGAAAACAGGTGGGTTGGTATTCTGGAAATTCTTGAGCTTAGATCCATGGTTGTCCTGATTTCCGTGGCCTTGGCTGTCGTGGGCTCTGAGCTATCTGTTGCAGGGTGGATAGGTTGGCTTAACGTTTCGCTCTTTCAGCTTCGCGGTCAGAAACCAACATTTGCAGTATCTGCAACATCGGGTCCGGGGATGAACCACTTCCTCCGCGTGGCATCTAAAGATTGAGATAGATCATGAGAAAAGAGGGAAATTTCTAAGGTTCGGGGATTTTGAAAAGTTTTTAAAGTTTGACTCAGATTTTTCTAGCAACTCGCTTTTCATTCATTCATAGCACACGATACAACACACACCACAACAAAGAAAAACAGATGGTTTTAAGAACCATTCTGGAAACTACGATACAGTGGGACCGAATACTACTCACTACGCTAGTGCTCAAGTGGTACTACTCCTCGGAATCTGTGGCTTCATCATCCTCATCATCATCGATGAAGGCGAAATCATCCTCATCGGTGAAGAAGTCCATAGCCTGATCCTCCAGAAAATCATCGTCATCGTTGAGATAGGAGTAGGGGTCTCCACGAAGATCCTCTCCGGCATTCTCCCTTTCCTCCAACTGCATGTCTCTCTCGTGGATGGTCTCCTCCAAATATGAGATACGGTGGCGAAGACAGGCAATGATGCGCTCCTTCTTGTCGAGCTGACCGCGGCGAGACTTGCGATCCTTTGCTAGCATGGCGATGGTTTGGTCCTTCGTCTTGATGATGGAAGACTTATGGTTGGAGTAGTCACGGCAGTTATCCAACTCCTGCTGACGATCGTACATCATGAAGCTGAGGAGGTCCAATTGGGTCTTCAGCTCGTGGTGGTATGGGGCTTCCAGTGGTTGTCCATTTGCATCACGCCTTGGGCAAAACTCAAAGCAGGCTCCCTTGATCTGATTGATGCTCTACCCACACAGACGGGAAAGAGCTTCCTGCATGGCCCTGGCAAGTCCATCGAGCCAGTTGTTCTCTCTTAAGGTAAACTGAATTCCCTCAGTAGTGGGAGGTTCAATCTTTCCTTGGAGACTTGCAACAATTAGCCACTGCACATCTTCTCCTCCTTGATCATTGAGCTGAGCTCCGAAGAACTCGGGGTGCAGACGCTCCAGAAGTTCCGAAAGCTGTTCCAAATCCCTCTCAAAGATAAGGTCTCCTCCATTCCCCAATTGATAAAACTTGCTGTACTTCACGTCCATCTATAAGAATATAGGATGAGTAAGTTAGTAGAGTGATCAAGTGTGTCAAAATTTTATGTATTTTGTAAGAGTTTTTGAGGAACATGAATTTTCATGAAAGAATCAAAGGGATAAGAATGAGAATAAGTTTTTGTAAATATTTGTTTTCTTTGGTTTTGAAACTAAGTTTTTGATTCAAACGTCTAGTCTAACTAGGGTCTCCTATGGTCAGGATGGCTCTGATACTAACTTGTCAACACCCGGATTTTTAATCTCAGATGCCTGTTATGCCATACATCGCAATCCCAGGATTACCATTTTTGCGAGACATAACAGAATTGGATACCACAATACATCATCCATTACAAACCATACATAAGGTCTTACACAAATAGGGATCTCATGATCCAGTTCTTAATACAACTTCAAGCAGCGGAATACGTAATAATAACGGTAGCGTAGGCGAAGCTCCATCTTCGGGGTCACAGGCAATGCTGACGATGGGAGATGATCCTAGTTGTCATAACCTTCCTGGGGTCCATCCTCCAGGTACTCCTCTTCATAGTCTGGCCACGGGAATAGCCAGGGACAAAGCCATGAGTACTCTTTAAGTACTCGCAAACTAATACTAACAAGTGAAAGGGGTTTTTGATAATAGGACACTAGGCTCTAGGGTTGTTTTGCAAAATCCAGATTTATCTCTACTAAGCTGGGAAGCAAGAGAAGCTAGTCACAATTTTATAACTCCTAAGTAGGAACTTGTATTTCATATCACAACCCTGTTGTGGTCAAGTCAAGGTCTCAATTCATTTCACAAGTCTTTTGAAAACATCTGACGGGGGAACAGTATGGCCACTCCAACTGTCCATAACCGCGGACCCGGCTATTCGAATAGTTTGACACTCTGCAGAGATTGTACACTTTCACCACAACATTCGATACATCCGTCAGGAACACATCCTGAATTCACCATACTCAGTATGCGGATAATCAATCCTAACCTTTCAATTACACGCCCTAGTCTAAGCACCTCTCCTGTGAGTTTGGCCTCCCAACCATGACCAACTGTCATCTTGGGTACTGCACAGGTGGACAATCTTCACAAGGTAGCCTCAGCTCAGACCTTGGCCATGAGGGAACTAATACTAAGGTATATAAGTTTCTAGTCAAGCCCTACCCAATCTTCGGGTATTGTGGTTGTACGATAAAATTGGAATGGTATCGCATCTAGACAACCATCAGTTTTATAAAGGGCTAAGGCTCATGCCTCAACATTTTCATCACCAAAATCATCTGGTGTTCGGAAACACATGTCAAAACATCTCAGTAGAATGATCCATCATTCTAAGGTTTTCATAACCATTTTCACCAAGTATTCCCATCTAATGTTGATCAAGTTTTATGCTTAGCACTAGCATCTACAAGTGGGGGTAAGCACTAATGGGGGATAGTAAACTAGTGGAGTTTCAGCTAAGTTCTATCTTATGCCTTAGGATGACATCAAGATTTTCTAGCTTAGGCCAAATTTTATGCTCTTTATGCAACCTTCAATATATCTTTCTAGAATCTACAAGTCACTTAAGTCAACTCTAAGTTAAAGCTTTGATAAAGAAATAAAGTAGAGGGCTTGCAAATAAAACTAGGATTGGTTTATCAAGTGGATATGATCACATATGCTTAAGGCATATAGTTGACATAGTAGCAAGTAAGTATTAGCTTGTCCAATTGCAAGTATAAGCTTGCCCATTCAGCTAGTAGTATTAGGCTTGCAAGGTTAACTTGTATAGTAAGGCTTGCTAAATTAGAGTATCTTGCAAGTGTTAGCTTGCCTTGTGCAGAGCAGTGGTTCAAGTTCTCCTCGGCTTCTTCTTCGTAGTATCCTCCTTCCTCCTCGTATCCTTGGTCGGTACTAGCGTCTATGAATAAATACGAGGTACACAATCACCAAACAATACTTAACTACTTGCATTCATCACACAAAAGGGTCCTATAGATGATCTAGCATCATCACTAACATTACAAGATTAAAGCTTGGTTTAATTCCTTTTATTTTTAGAAAAGTAATTTCTACTCATTGAAAAACTACTTAAGATTTAATATTCTCCAAACCAAACATGGGATCATGTTGACACATGTCATCACCACATATTTTAGTCCATGGGAATGTGATTTAAAGTGGTGTCACAATTTAATAAGGTTTAATCTTTTATTTTTAATTAAATAAAGTGACTAGAAATGCTTATGTAGCATTCTTTTATTACTTGAACATTATTTCTGTAAGTAAACCTATATATTTTGAAAGGTATGGTTAAATGTGATTTTTGAGAGTTGGAATCAACTCAAAAGCTATTATGGTTTTAATTTAAAAAATGTTTGAATGCAGAAAAGCTTCTGCCTTGTTATTTTTACCATGGATGATCTACAGATCCAAATGACTTGAATCCAACGGGCTTGGATTCAGCATTCCCAGTCATTCTAACAAAATTGGTTTCATTCAATTTGGTTCACTAAATCGACCTGGGTTGATTTTTGAAACTGGGTACATAAGTGTGTTTGAAATAAAATGAAAAAGGTTAAATTCAAATAACCGGGCTGCGCGGGAAGCGATATTGGGCCGGCCTGCTAAGCACAGCGCTTACGCGGGCTGGTTAAGTCGTTGTCCCCACGCGTCAGTGAGACAGGGGGTGCGAAGCGGTATGGGACGATGTGGTGCATTCGATCTGGTTCTAATCCAACGGCTGAGGGTCATCGTCGACGTTGGGCAACGCCGGCGAGACAGAAACCTAACGCGGCAGATGGGGGTCGTCGGGGGCTCACCGGGGCTCAGGCGAGTGTCGACGAGGCGGGGGAACGACGAAGTCGACGACGACGAATCTCCTGGTACCGGCAGCTTCTCCTGGGGCGGCTCCAATCGCTGGCCCCCTTCTTCTCCAGCAGCGGCAGGCTCCGGTGAAATTCCGGCGAAGTGCTGCTCGCCTTGCTCTGGGAACGGGGTGGCACGATCAGTGAGGAGAGGGGAGTGAGATGGTGTGCTCAATTCGGCTGGGGGTGGCCTCTATTTATAGTCGCGACGACGAGACCGAACGGGATGGGCAGGCGACGGTGGCGACATGGCTACGGGCGGCTAGAGAGGCATGGCCGGCGGTGGCGATCGCTTGGTGGTCTCCTGGCGATGCTCTACAGCTTTAATGCGCATGTAGGTGCGGTGCGGTTTGGTCTGGAACGCGCGATGCTCTACACGGCAGAGGTGGCGTCTTCCACGGTGAGTGGTGGCTGTGTGGCATGGGGCGGCGAACGGTGATGTCTGGCGGTCTCCTGGGTTGTTTGTGATCATGTATGCACGCGGCGAGGGCGACGCGCAGTCTGTGGGCGTCGGTCGAGTGTGGCGCTCTGGCGCATGCTCGGCATGGTTGCTGGCGAGCTGGGCGCGGTTCATGCGTGTGGTCCAGGGTTTGGCAACGCTCGCGGCTGGGACAGGGAGTGGAGATGGATGGTGGGCTGCCTCCCAGACAAGGTTGGCACGGCTAAATCTCCTTCTAGCTTGCTGTCTCCACTGGGTTGGCATGGTGAGCTTCGGCTGTTCACCATTGATGTCATTGCCCAGCTTACAGTGAGGCTAGTGCTTGGTTTAACTTGCTAGATGATCTACTGTGGCATCCCGCAAAACCACTACTAGAAAATCGCGTTGTTTTTGTGCATTGCATCACCATGACATCATCATGCATCTTTGGCTCTTAGAATATTGTACCTAAAAACTATTTTTGTCTGATACAATACCTCTTCTCTTATTTCAAAACAAGTCTTATATTGATCTGTCAAATTAATTGCCTAAAAATTATTTTGCTAAAAAGATTTAAAACAAGACAACACCATAAATATTTTACAAACTAATAAGACCCAAACCCTAATCTATTCCTACCCAAACCTAGTCTACCCACCAACCCCAGCTTGCCACCTCACCGTCCCTCCACCTCAGCACTCTACCCATCCACCTCACCAATCCACCAGCCACCACCTCCTGCACCGGTCCCACCCTCACACAGCCCCCCACCTACCCCCTCTCTCTCTCCCCGACAGCCTGGCCCCACCCCATCTCTCTCTGCCCCACACGCACACAGCCCCCCCCACGCGGTGCCCGGCCCCACCACCTGACCCGACCACTCCCCCGCGTGGCCTGCCCCCCCACCAACCGCGTCTCCCTCTTCCTCCCTCAACCTCTGCCGCCTCTCTCTTCTCCCCGAGCGCCACCGCCGCCCTGCGGCCCCCTCGACCTCGGCCTCTTCCGCTCTCCCCAGCAGACGCCGCCCCCGTCCGCTCTCGGAGCACCCCCGCGCCGGCCTCCTCCCTCCGGCCTACTCTCCCCCAGCACGGCCGCTGCGAGCTCATCACCCCCGACCTTCCCCGACAACCTCCGGCCGCGCCGCCGCGGTACCCCCCCCCCCCCCCCCCCGCTGCCGCTGTTGCGCCCCTCCGGCGAGCCGCCAGCCGTCTCCCCGACCTCGAGCTCGCCTCCGTCGCGCGCCCGTGTCCGTCGCCATCGCTCGCCCCGCCTCCGTGCCGCCGTCCTCCGGCCTCTGCAGGCCCTGCCTCCGTCCACCTCGTCCGCGCGCCGACGTCGTCGCCTGTCGTCTCCGGCGAGCCCCGTCCCCAACCTCCACCATGGAGCTCGCCCTGCCGGTGCTCGTCCCCGGCCAGCAACCGCCGTCCGCGTCCAGCCGCCCGCCCTCGCTGGGCCCTGGGAGCCGCCGCTCGCCCAGAGCGCCGCCCGCGCGTCCACAGGCCACCGCCACCCCTCCGGCTCGCCGACCCCGCGAGCGTGCCTCTGCCTGCCTCGCCTCTTCCCGGCCCGCCTGCGGTCGAGCTCACCCCTATCGCCGAGCCGCCTCACCCAGCTCCCCAACCACCCCTCTGTGTTTCGTCCTGTCCGCACGCCATGTGTTTGGTAGTGTGCGCATATGTGTTATGGTGGTGATGTTTGTGGTGGTTCAGTGATGTAACGGTAAAGACCGTGTGAAGATGAACCCATGGCGATGCTTCGCTCCCGACAACCCTCCTTCATACGAGTTAGACGAGCACCTCACCAAGATCGACAAGACCATCGCGACGCCAAAACCAAGTCCGTTGATGATCATCAAGACGAATGACAAGTTCTTCATCACGGAACACTGAACCCCGTCGAACACCAAGACCCTCGGAATCGCCAAGTTTTTCCTCTCGGATCCGAAGACGCCGAGACCCGGGACACCAAGACCTCCGCCGTGATATGACAAGACCGACGCTAGGACCCGAACCTGAAGAACGCCAAGATCTACCGGCGACCCGAATACCAAGACCGACTTGATGGCGCGGGCCCGACAAGGTCTTCGCGACGGCAAGATCGTCCGCTTGGAAACGAGTTCTCCATCTGGAACCGAACCCTGCCTTCCCGTCGAACCCTGAGCCCCTGTCGAACCCCGAACCCCCGGAACCAAGATCGCCGAACCCTAATGTGTGACCCCTTTTCTCGAGCCCTATTTTATAAATGTAATATCAAATTGTTGCATATTAAATCAATTGTCATGTTTGCATACATATTGTGGGTTTGGGGGCATTATGCAGATTCACCTCATAATTAAATATGGGGCCCATATGTGGGCAAATCTAGTCGTATATTGGCCTCATTTAAATTTGTGTAGCGAACCGGTACTATATTTTGCCATGTTAAGACAACATTTAATTGCGGGGGTTCTAAATAACTTGAACCGTTTAATTAAATGTCGGGACCCCGGTTCCGCTTAACATGACCTAATTGCATCGCATCTTTGCCATGTCATGCATCATACATGCATCATGCCCGATCTTTTGCCGTAGTATTAAATATTGCCTTCGGTGTTTATTCTAGTGTTTTGGTTCTTCGCGGATAAGGCCGTTGACTTGATGCGAGTGTCGACCCAATCTTCGGATGAATCTTCGGCAATGTTTTCAGGCGAGCATCTCCCCCTTTCTACCTATCTTACTTTTCTAGTATTTATTCCCTCCTGTTGATCTATTGCTATCTGTGTTGCGATGCTCTAGTTTTCGTACCCGTGATATCCCTTGCAGCCTCATATTGCCTTGGACACATCCTATTACCTGTTGATTGGTAGATAGTTGGACTTGTCGTCGTAGTCGCTTGCTCAAGTGCTGTTGCGTGTCGTCAACTACCACAGTTGTTGGAATATTGCCGTGTGTTTATTGTTGACGATGATCAAGACTTTAATTACTATTTAACAACTAAAATTGAAGTAAGTAAGCAGAGGCACAGGTGGGCAATAGATGTTATTTGGTTGTTAACCGTCCACTTGTGTCCCGTAGGACCCCGAGTACTTGATACCTGTTCCTTGAATATTCGCGCTATCCACATACGGGGGAATTATGGGACCCCCCTGAGCCAGAGCTTGATTCGTTCTTATTTCTTGGGGCCACAAACTAGTTTGAGGTTTTATTTACTATCCTGTACTTATGCCATGCTTTACTGCTTTATTACGATTGTACGAGGAGCACCTGTACTGTTTAGGTAAGCGGAGTGTTTTCGCGGTATCGACAAGCCCAGTTTTGGGTTCCCAGTCGTTTACAGCCACTGGCGCAAACCTTGAGTCCGTCTCGGAGTCAGCTATCTTTGTTGCGGGTGTACTCAATGGGGTGGCCCCCCGAAATATTTCTGAATCCTGTGATTGCTTTGTCGTGAAAGCCTCGTTGGGTTTTGATTTGGTTTTTCCGAGGTTGATCGAGTGTGTGTTGCTATTTGTGCACCCCTGCAGGGTAAAACTTTCTGAAAGCCGTGTCCGCGGTTATGGACGACTTGGAGCACAGTATCTCGATCATAGACAACTATAACTAAAGTAGTGCTATAAATTTGACTTTATAATGACTAGTAATCCGCTTCACTATAATGGAATGGCTAAATAAAACTGCCAACAATTGCTTGTTTGGGTTGTCGCTGGCGACCATTGTATCTGACTAGTAAGTATTGCAACTACAACGGAATGGCTAAATAAAAGTACCAACAACTGTTGGATTTTGGGATATCTCATGCTTATTGTATCTGACTAGTAAGTGTTGCAACTACAACGGAATGGTTAACTAAAACGGCCCACTGCTTATTTTATCAGGATGATTATCTATACCTGACTAGTAATTGCTGCAACGATAACTGAATAATAAAACTGTCCACTGTGTGGGTTCCTCGGTTGACTTTCTCGGTTGGTATCGAGGGGGAATACCAGGATGGATTTGTTTGGCGTTGGATTCAGGTTGGTTCCGAATAGGTCTTTCTTACCCCTCTCTGATAGCCGCCAGTTTTATCGAGTCTCTATAGGTTGTTTAGTGCATGCTGCGCTGCCGCTGCAGACCACCATACCTATGTAGGCGAGGACCGCCGAATTCTAGTCTCGCCGTGTACTGGCCTCAGTACTGACCGCTCTCTCTTTTTCCTTTGCCCTTTGTCGGCACCCCTTTTGTTTAAGCAGGTTTTGAGATCGACGTCGTTAGCAGGGTTACCCTTCCGGCTTGGCCTGGGCAGGGTTATGGACGCCATTGGTTATTCTTCAGGGCTCTTAGCCCCATTTGCATCTTGTCCGTAGTCGGACGCCCTATCGTTTTCAAGGTGATTTGGATCTTTGTTCTGTATATCTGTATTCTTGACTCATGGAGTCGTGTTGTATATATATCTGTTCTGTGGGTCCCATCGAGGACTGTTGTGTAATGTTATTACTTCGTTTTCCACCCGCACGCAAGTGCCTGGTGGGCACCTTTGAATCGTTTCTATGCGGGTTTGGCGGGAAGCGCTGAAACTTGCATAGGGCCGATTCTGAGGGTGTTACATCTACTGATATGGTTGTGAGCTAGAGAGGGGACAAGTTAGGTTCAATCACTGCTCACAATAGTGTTTAAGATTTTGATGATTTGTGTCTGCAAAGTGTTTGATGAATGGCCGCAAGAATTCAAGTTTTGAATTTTGAAAAGATTTTTGGTGGGTGTGCTAGGTTGGTGCTGGTGAGTCTGCAGATGCTTGGGTTTTGAAAGTTGAGCTTGTTTGAGTGGTTTTTGAAAAAGTGGGATCTTCTCATATGATAAAGATTCAATTTTGAACTGTCATTTAAACTATGCATTTGAAAGTTTCTGGATGATCACAAAGTGGGCCTTGATACCTTGTTATGAGTACAATCAAGGAGTGCAAAGATCCAGAAAAGTTTCTGTTAAGTTCTGAATGTTTGGGACAGCCAAAGTAGGCATGGGAGTTAAATTGGTCAAAATGACCATTCCCTTATTTTATTTGTTTTTATTCTTGTCTTTGATAAAAGTTTGGGAATTGTTTAGATCATGTTTATTTCACCTAAGAATCCATTTACAAGCAAAGGAACACACAAACAAGGTGGTTCAAAAGAATTCCAAATGAAATGCATACACCATGCATGCTTTCATATTTTTATTTTAGAAAAGTTTTTGTTAACCCTAATTTTGATGATTAGAGTTTGATGATCCAAGTTTAGTATTGTTGGGATGTTACATCTTCCCTCAGTAAGAAACCGAGGTTATCGAACCAGTAGGAGGAAGGAAACGTCTCAAAGGTGTTGCAAGCAACTTGGAGACCTGCACAACACGAACTCAATACTTTGCCCCAACGAACAGTGAGGTTTTCAATCTCACTGGCTGGTGTAACAAAGTATTAACTATATGGTGTGGAAGGTGATAGTGGTTTGCAGAAGGTAAACGGTAACAGTGGAAGAAGTATCAATGGTAAAGATTGGACCGGGGACCATAGTTCACTAGAAGTGTTCTCCTTAGATAAACAAACATGACATGAAGGGTAAACAAATTACAACAGGGCAATTGACATGACTGAGCAAGGCATAACAATGCAATACTAGAAATCAAGATCCTATGAGATTCGATTGGGCAATACAACAAGATACATAGACCGCCATCCAACTGCAACTATGACTAGAAGTCCACCTTTGGGTTATCATCCGAACCCCCTCCAGTATTAAGGTGCAAGCAACAGACAGCTGCTTTAAGCAAAGTGTGTAAGCTAAACAATCCACTTGTTCCATGAACAAGAGACCGTTGTTTTCTCCCTAGTGGCAACAACACATCTACAATCTTAGAGATTTCTGTCACTTCCCTTAGATTAAATAGAGGCATGAACCCACTATCGAGCATAAATACCCCTATTGGAGTCACTAGCAACTACTTGGCCAAGATAGATACTAACAACAGAGAGCATACAATATCACAAACAACACAGAAATGATAGAATCAATAAGACAAAACCATTAATCAATCTGACATAGTAATCTAAATATCCATTGGATCCCCGCAAACACAATATGCATGATTACAAATAGATGATATCTTGATCATGAACAGAGATCACAAGATATAGACATGAAAGCACAAAGGAGGAGATACAACCTTCTAGGTACTACATGGACCCGTAGTCCAAGGTGGAACTACTCACGCTTCACACCGAAGGCTGGCATGATGAAGAAGAAGGCCTCTGGGATGATCTACTCTACGGCAGGGTGCCGGGAAGAGCTTTAGATCCCCCCCGATCTACGGACGATGGTGGCAGCGGATATAGGCGGTTTTGTGTAATATTGATCGGGTGCTTAGGGTTTAGGCATCGGGGGCTTGTTATACGCGAAGAGGCGAGACAGGAGGGCGGCCAGGGGCCCACACCCTGCCCAGGCGTGAACTAGGGTGGGCCCACTCCTGGGGGGTGCGGCCGCCCTGTGGCTCCCCTCCGTCTCTCCTCTGGACTCCATGTTCTCCTCGGTGAAATATTGACTTTGGCTTTTGTACCGTCCAATTCCGAGAATATTTCCTTACTAGCTTTTCTGGAACCAAAAACAGAAGAAAACAGGCAACTAGTACTGTGGCATCTTGTTAATAGGTTAGTACCAGTAAACATATAAAAACATCTCAAAGTGTGGACAAAGCAAAGCAAAGTAGATACTAAACAAGCATGGAACATCAAAAATTATAGATACGTTTCCGATGTATCAGGCATCCCCAAGCTTAACTCCTGCTCGTCCTCGAGTAGGTAAGTGATAAAAAGAATAATTTTTGAGGTGACATGCACCATCAAAACCAAGATCAAACCATTTGCAAGCATTGAAAGCTGGGATCAAAGAACTCTAAACATGAGCATGAAAGATGGAGTTCTAACATTAAGACAAAGTAACTATGCATGCAACATGAAAGGCTACAAACAAAGATCATGAATAACATGCATTGAAAAATGTTTGTTTGTTTCACATATAGAAAACATGGCATAGTCGCAATCAACTTGTCCCTCATAGAGTAGCAAATAGATGCATATGACACCTTCAAAGTTCATAAGAGTGACTATATACAAATAGCACAAGAACAAGTAATATCAACAATATGCATCAATCAATAAGTTTTGGGACAATGCACATAGAACTAAGAATGATAACTATGCTCTCTTAACTGGTGCCTAAAGATAGAAGGTGGAGACTCAATATAATGGTGGAAGAAAGGCCCTTCATGAAGGGAAGCAGAGATTTCAAGTTTTAAAAAGAGCTTCCAAAAATTATGGTACTTGTTAGCTTTCAGCCCTCATTGCCCCTATCATAAGAATCTTGAAGTGATTAAGGTTAAAGTGAACAAACTATGGAGTATATGATTGACAAAGTATAAGTTGGCAATCTCATGTCCCTTGAATACGAGGGCCGCTCCTCATGCTACTCAACTTTAGTCACTTGTAAGTTCTTGTCATAGTAAGTACATGTGTATCATAGAGAACCGCTAACGGGGTACCCCTTGCACATGGTACATGAGCTATCCCATAACCAAAATGACAAGGCAAGCAGACAATGAGCATCTCAGCGATCATTTTATTTGCTATTTGCATAGGTTTTTATTGAGGATGCTTCATAGATTGCTCATTACGGTGATGCTGCAAGTTTCCACCATGATTAGGCATGGCTTAGGCTAGCGGCCCAGGCGTTTCTTTAACACAAAATACATAACTCCATGGACTTACAATCTCCCCTTTTATTTCACACGGACAACATCCATAGACAAAAGAGCATGATATCAAGTGTGTACAAAGTACAAGTGCAATGTTGAAAGTGTTCCCTGTGACAGCACGGTTCTTCTAATTCCAACGTATAAGTGCAAGCATATATAACATAGATGACATAATGGTTCAAGTTTATTAGGGGCAAGAAATATAAAGTGTGCCATCAAGTTCGTGAGAGCTTTAATCACTAAGTCTTCACATAACAAAATACTTTTAATTGGAAGGTAGATGAAAACAAGAATATACTTGGAATGGTGTAACACACCATGCATAGGAATTTATAGTGGAAAATTTGGAATAACTTGGTTTCTTGGGAGTTGGAAGCATGAGTAGAGCTTACTAATACAAGTGGAGGCTAGCAAAAGACTAGGAGCAACCAACTAAGAGAGCAATAATGTCCATAATCACGGAGAGCGACAAAACATTACTAATCAAGGCATAGAGTGGTACTACAATTCAAGGAATAAATGATCATAGAGGCTATGGTGACTTGTTCATAGTCATAACATGGTGTGAGCATGTGCCAAGTCAACCCAAAAAAATCATCAAAGGAGAATACCACAATACTATGATTTTGCATGCTAAAACAACGCATGTTTCTTTCAAGCACACTAAGCAATCCCAATTGTTTGGAACAAGTCATGCTACATCAATAATCACTAAGCATAAGTTCAAAACAACACCTACCATGACACGCTAAAGTCTAAGTCATAGTCAAAGCAAGCTCCTCTTGTACTACTCAAGCAAGAACTTTCTACTCCTCTCCAACACCAATCAACTTATTTGAAACAACATAGCGAGAACGAGGGTCCAAACTACTTTATTCAATCAAAATAAGCAAAGCAAAAGAAAACTAAGATGCTCCAAGAATAACACAACAATGCATGAAACAATAAAAACAAAGTGTCTAGAAAGACCTGAGTTTTTTATTAATGAAGAAGGGGATGCCTTGGGAATCCCCAAGCTTTGACGCTTGTACCTCTTGGATATTTCTTGGAGTGACACCGGGGTGGCATCCCCAAGCTTGAGCTTTTGTCCATTCTTCATCTCATTGCATCATTCTCTCCCTACACCTGAATTTTTTCCTTCATACAAAACTTCACACAATCTTCATTAGCAACATTAGTGTATTCAAAAGATAATAGACCCTTGGGTTTAGCTTTAGAACAACAAAAATTTCACTAAAAACACAAGCTACTGTAGCAATTCCCTCAAAAAGCTCAATTTCCCAAAAAGAACCCAAAAAGGAATCAATAAGAAGCAAATGGAAATAATGGCAGAAATCTGTCAAAATAGACCAGTAGGTAGAAACAAATTTTTTCGAAGACCTTATGTTGCTCAAATCAAAAAGTGTCGAACTAACGAAAGTTATCTAACATACTGGGGAATTCATTCGTAAACTATCAGTTCAATATGACTTATAGAGACTTCTCACGAATTTTTACGGTGGAGCACAAAAATCTGTTTCGGGACATCAACTCCCCAAAATCTTACTTCTCTCTCATTAGAGGTCATTCCTGGCACAAAAAGCAAACAAAAAGGACAAGGAGAGGTCATTACTGAAGTAATAACCTCCAAGACTCAAGAAAACTCTTGGGTTATCTCCCAACAAGTACTTTTCTTTAACGCCTTTAAGTTAGGCACAAGAAGCAAGAATTAAGTATTTTCAAATGAAGAAGCATTAACATCAACTCTCTTGCTCCTACCTTTATTACCTTTATTCTTCTCTTTAGGGAATATATGATTGCTTACTGGAGGAGCAAAATGCATAATGCCTTCTCCCACATCTATTATTGCTCCAAGGTGTTTCAACAGGGATCTTCCGAGTGTAATTTGTCCTTTTCCTACACATTCAATAACAAGATAATCAGTAGACACCATTTTCCCTGAGATTTTTGTAAACACACCTTCAGCTATTCCAATGGGTAATAAAGTTGCATTGTTGGTAAGAGATATTTCTTCTCCTCCTTTAGAAAGTCCCCAAAGACTCAAAGACTCATAAATATCTTTAGGCATAAGGCAAAATTCAGACATGATATCACAGCGAGCATCAAAAGTTGCACTATTTGTAGACTTTGATTGTAGGAAACCACTTTGATGTCTCAGAGTTTATTGGAACATAACCATGGTGCTCTCTAAGTGTGTGACAGCAACTGTTCAAAGAAGCAGTACTGGACTCAAGAGTGTTCAACCTAGCATAAATGTCTATAAAAGAAGAATCAGACTTGCCAGACATATTATAAATTATAATCAATCTCTTTATAGCATCTAAAGCTTCATCCTCAGTACAGTGAAAAATATCTTTCTCAGCCACAACATCCAAAGCATATCTATAACAAAGAGCAATACCGTGGTAGAAACTATTAATAACCAAGCTAAGACTCATCGTAGGCTCAGTTTCCCTTTATAACGCAGAGATTCTATACCAAGCTTCTTTGAAACTCTCTCCACTTCCTTGCTTGAAAGTAAAGATCCTTTCCATAGGTGACATAGGGATTGGACCAAAACCATACATAGTAGCAACTAGAGCAGGAACTAATTTTTTTGTGTTTTTGATAAGAGAAAGCAAACCAAACTAAACTATTTTTTTTTTGAGTTTTTGATAAAAAGAGGCAAACAAAACCAAGCAAAAGAAACTACGCAAAACAAAAACAAAGTAAAGAGAAAGGTTGAGAAGGACTCCCCTTGTGAAGACGTCCTTAGCCTCCCCGGCAACGGCGCCATAAAACTTGTGATGGTGCTTCGTTGATGTAGGAGCGCTTCATCGGGAAACCCCAAGAGCAAGGTGTGATGCAGCATAGAAGCAAGTCTTCCCTCAGTAAGAAACCGAGGTTATCGAACCAGTAGGAGGAAGGAAATGTCTCAAAGGTGTTGCAAGCAACTTGGAGACCTGCACAACACAAACTCAAGACTTTGCCCCAACGAACAGTGAGGTTGTCAATCTTACCGATTGCTGTAACAAAGGATTAACTATAAGGTGATAGTGGTTTGCAGAAGGTAAACAGTAACCGTGGAAGATGTATCAATGGTAAAGATTGGACCGGGGACCATAGTTCACTAGAGGTGTTCTTCTTAGATAAACAAACATGGCATGCAGGGTAAACAAATTACAGCAGGGCAATTGACAGGACTGAGCAAGGCATAACAATGCAATACTAGAAATCAAGATCCTATGGGATTCGATTGGGCAATACAACAAAATACATAGACTGCCATCCAACTGCATCTATGACTAGAAGTCCACCTTTGGGTTATCATCCGATCCCCCTCCAGTATTAAGTTACAAGCAACAGACAACTGCTTTAAGCAAAGTGTGTAAGGTAAACAATCCACTTGTTCCATAAACAAGAGACCGTTGTTTTCTCCCTAGTGGCAACAACACATCTACAACCTTAGAGATTTCTATCACTTCCCTTAGATTAAATAGATGCATGAACCCACTATCGAGCATAAAAACCCCCTCTTGGAGTCACTAGCAACTACTTGGCCAAGATAGCTACTAACAACGGAGAGCATGCAAGATCACAAACAACACAGACATGATAGAATTGATATGTTGGAAACATATCTATAATTTTTGATGCTCCATGCATGTTTAGTATATACTTTGCTTTGCTTGTCTACACTTTGAGGTGCTTTTTACATGTTTTCTGGTACTAACCTACTAACAAGTTGCAACAGTGCCAGATGCCTGTTTTCTGCTGTTTTTGGTTCCAGAAAAGTTAGTAAAAAATATTCTCGGAATTGGACGGGACAAACGTCAAAGTCAATTACTTTACGTGGGGAACAAGAAGTCCAGAGGGGAGCCGGAGAGGCCGGTCAGGGCGGCCAAACCCCCCTAGGCGCGGCCAGGGGTGGGCTCGCGCCTAGGTAGGGTTTGACCCCCTGGTCGCCTCCTCGGCCTCCACCTTCGCCTATAAGAAGCCCCCGATGCAGAAACCCTAAGCACCCGACCAAATCTCCACGAAACCGTCTGTAGTCACCGCCACCATCGCCCCCAGATTTGGGGGGATCTGAATTTCTTCCCGGCACCCTGCCGGAGGGGAGATCATCCCGGAGGCCTTCTCTCCGGTATGATGCGTGAGTAGTTCCACCTTGGACTATGGGTCCATGTAGTAGCTAGATGGTTGTATCTCCTCCTTTGTGCTTTCATGTATAGATCTTGTGAGCTCCGTTCATGATCAAGATCTAATCTATTTGTAATCATGCATGTTTTGTTTGCGGGGATCCGATGGATATTGAGATTATTATGTTGGTTTGATTAATGGTTTTGTCTTTATGATTCTATCATGTATGTGTTGTTTGTGATCTTGCATGCTCTCCATTGTTAGTAGCTATCTTGGCCAAGTAGTTGCTAGTGACTCCAAGAGGGGGTATTTATGCTCGATAGTGGGTTCATGCCTCTAGTTTCCAAGGGAAGTGACAATAATATCTTCGGTTGTAGATGTGTTGTTGCTACGAGGGACAAACCAACGGTCTCTTGTTCATGGAACATGTGGACTTTTTACCTTACACACTTTGCTTAAAGCAGTTGTCTGTTGCTTGCAACTTAATACTGGAGGGGGTTCAGATGATAACCTAAAGGTGGACTTCTAGTCATAGATGCAGTTGGATGGCGGTCTATGTATCATGTTGTATTGCCCAATCGAATCTCAAAGGATCTTTCTGACTAGTAATTGCATTGTTATGCCTTGCTCAGTTCCTGTCAATTGCCCTGCTGTAATTTGTTTACCCTACATGCCATGTTGTTTATCTAAGGAGAGCACCTCTAGTGAACTATGGACCCCGGTCCAATCTTTACCATTGATACATCTTCCACCTTTACTCGTTTACTTGCTGCAAACCATTACCTTCCACACCATACGTTTAATCCTTTGTTACAGCAAACCGGTGAGCTTGACAATCTCACTGATTCGTTGGGGCAAAGTCTTGAGTTTGTGTTGTGCAGGTCTCTGCGTTGCTTGCAATACCTGTGTGACGTTTCCTTCCTCCTTCTGGTTAGATAACCTCGGTCTCAACTGAGGGAAAACTTGCTGCTTGCTCTTCACACCCTACGCTTGGGGTTACCAACGAAGTGCCACGTCGAGCATCATCAAGACTTTCTGGCGCCGTTGCCGGGGAGGCTAAGGACGTCTTCACAAGGGGATTCCTTCACTTCCTTTCTCTTTACTTTGTATTTAGTTTGCTTTGTTTCTTTTTCTTGGTTTTGTTTGCCTCTTTTCCAAAAAAAACACAAAAAATTAGTTCCTGCTCTAGCTGCTGCTGCTGCTGTTTTTGGCTTGCCCACCTTTGCCCAAATGAACTTCTCCCTATCCTTTTCAGTTTGACAATCTCTTCGTGCATCGGCAATGGTCTGACCAAGATCATCAGCGGGTTCATCATGTGTCTCTTCTTCATCCTCCCCTTCAGCATCCCCCATGGAAGTATCTCCGTACTCAGGGAAACCATGATAGTTGTCATCCTCCTCCTCTTCTTCATTGTCTTCCATTATAACCCCTCTCTCTTCGTGCTTGGTCCAACAATTATAACTGGGCATGAAGCCGGACTTCAACAGGTGGCTGTGAAGGTTTTTTGAGTCAGAGTAATCCTTCTGATTCCTACATCCATTACATGGACAGAATACAAAACCATTGTGCTTGTTTGCATCAGCAACACAGATGAATTCATGCACGCCATTAATGAACTTGCCAGAGCGTCGGTCAGTACCGTACATCCATTCCCGGACCATCTGCATTATAGTAAAAGTATATCAAAAACCATTACACAACATGATAAAATTATTACAAGTTATATTGCGAGCTTCTAGAGCATTAATTTTGAATTTTGAAAAATTTACATGCTCCAATTTGTGAATTGGAGAAAACAATCAACATGATAAATGTGGAGTTTTTTATTATTGTTCTATTAGTGAAAACCTCATTCCATTATAAGCTCTGAAACTCTAAAATTACACATTTCAATTTTCAGTAACTATGTGCCTAATCAAAATTTGTTACACATATATATCAAAATCCTTCTAGCTACTTCTAGAGCATGCATGCATTTGATCCATATCTCTATACTTCTAGAGCATTATAGAGCTAAAGTAGCAATAAGAGATGAAAGAATGAAGTTCTAACCTTTTAAAGCTTTGGATTTAGGTGTTGCAAACTAAATCTTGACAAATCTTGAGAAAAAAATGGCATGAACTCTCTTGCTTCTTTGAGAAAAATGGCCACCATATGCTTTAGGGCAGCTGGCCAGGGAGCTGTATATATAGTGATGGACAATTAGTCCCAGGACGTGATACGACCCGGGACTAATAGTCCCCGAAAAGAGATGTTGGCGCGCTCCAGGTTATTAGTCCCGGGCCGTATTACGGACCGGGACTAATGCTCTGGTCCGGCCCGGGACTAGTGCTTATGGCCATTTCTAGCCGTTGGAGGCCTCACGGACCGAGACTAGTGCTAGCACTAGTCGGGGTTCGTGACGGGCCGGGACTGGTGACGTTGCTCTGATCGAACCGAAGGCCTGCTTTCCAGTAGTGTATAAGAAGTGACATTATGAAATTTAAACAAATTGATAGTGAACATGTTGCTCCAGCTTGGGAAAGAATGAAATCTTTGGTTAAAAATTGCCCTACTCATGGACTCACTGCTTGGATGATTATCCAGACTTTTTATGCAGGTTTGAACTTCTCCTCAAGAAATCTGTTGGATTCAGCTGCTGAAGGTACTTTTATGGGCCTCACTTTGGGTGCTGCAACAAGGCTCCTTGATAATATGATAGTTAACTACTCTGAATGGCATGTTGAGAGAGCTCCACATGGTAAGAACATAAATTCTGTTGAGGAAACCTCCTCTTTAAGTGAAAAGATTGATGTTATTATGGTTATGCTTGTTAATGGGAAAGCTCCTTTAGATCCTAATAGTGTTCCCTTAGCCTCTTTGGTTGCTCAAGAAGAGCAAGTTGATGTGAACTTCATTAGAAACAACAATTTCAACAATAATACCTATAGGAATAATTTTGGAAGCAACAACAATTATAGGCCTTATCCTAATAATAATGGCAATCCCTATGGAAGCTCTTACAATAATGCTAGAAATGCCCCCTCTGAACTTGAAGTCATGCTCAAAGACTTTATTAGTAAACAAACCACTTTCAATAAGACTATAGAGGAACAACTTTTAACTATTGAGAAAAATATATCCTCTTTGTCTGAAGCTCGGTCTTCCTTGATTAATAAAATGGCTGCTAAACCTAAAGCCATGGAAAATACCTTTGCTACTGCTCATGCCATACAAGTTACTATTGATGAAAATGTTAGGCTGTTAGCTCAACTTCATGCTAAGTGGGAAAGGGAAGCTGAAATTGATAGGAACAATAGTGTGTGCACCATCACCACTAAACCACAAGTAGTCCCTATTCCTCCTCCTACTATGACTAAGCCTATCGAGCCCACTACTAGTGATGCTAAGTTTGAATTTGATATTGATGGTTGCAATGTTTCTGAAGTGATTATGTTCTTGCAAAAGCTTGCAAGAAGTCCTGATGCTAGTGATATGCATGTTGCTTTCACTAAACACATTACAGATGCTCTTGTAAAAATTAAGGAAGAGAAGCTAAAACACAAAGCTTCTATTCGTAGGAAAGTAGAAGATAGTTGGGAACCCATTATTAATATGTAAGTGAATGACTTTGATCTAAAAGCTTCATGTGATCTTGGTTCTAGTGCCTCTATTATGCCTAGGAAGATTTATGAAATGCTTGATTTGCCACCATTGGAAGATTCTTATTTAGATGTCCCACTCATTGATAATGCTAAGAATAAACTCATGGGGAGTATTAATGATGTTCTCATTATGGTTAACAATGCTTATGTCCCTGTTGATTTCTATGTTTTGGATGTTGAATACAATGCTTCTTGCCCTATTACTTGGGAAGACCTTTTCTTAGAACAGTTGGTGCTATCATTGATATGAAAGAAGGAACCATTAAATATCATCTTCCATTCAAGAAAGGTATTGAACACTTCTCTATGAAAAGAGAGAGGTTTCTTTTTCCTCCTCCTTTGAAAGCAATATTTGATGTTAATGCTTCTTCATTTGAAAATACTTGATTCTTCTTGCTTCTTGTGCCTAACTTAAAGGCGTTAAAGAAAAGTACTTGTTGGGAGATAACCCAAGAGTTTCCTTGAGTCTTGGAAGTTATTACTTCAGTAATTACCTCTCCTTATACTTTTTGTTTTCTTTTTGTGCCAAGAATGACCTCTAATGAGAGGGAAGTAAGATTTGAGGAGTTGCTGTCCCGAAACAGATTTATGTCCTCCACCAAAAAGATTCGTGAGGAGTCTCTGTAACTCGGATTGAGCTGAAAATTTACTAATAAATCCCCCAGTATGTTAGCTAACTTTAGTTAGTTCAACACTTTTTTATTTGAGCAAAAGAAGATATTCGAAAAAATCTGTTTCTACCTGCTGGTCTGTTTTGACAAATTTCTGTCATTATTTGCATTTGCTTCTTATTGATTCCTTTTTGAGTTCTATTTAGGTGAATTGAGATTTTTGAAGGATTTACTACAGTAGCTTGTGTTTTTAATGAAAAGCCTTGTTGTTCCAAAGCTTTGCCAGAGGTCTAATATCTTTTGAATAAACTAATGTTGCTAATGAAGATTCTGTGAAGTTTTGTATGAAAGAAAAATTTCAGGTGTAAAGAGAGAATGATGCAATGAGATGAAGAATGGACAAAAGCTCAACTTGGGAATGCCACAATGGTGTCACTCATGACCCACAAGTATAGGGGGTGTATCGCAGTACTTTCGATAAATAGGAGTGTCGATCCCAACGAGGAGCAGAAGGTGCTGAATAGTGGTATGGAGCAGGAAATCCCTGTGAATACTTAACAAACGGATTTTTAGTGGTTTTCTGACAAGGCAACAAAACAAGGAGCAAGTCACAAGAGTAACGAACAAACAGAGCAAGTGGCCCAATCCTTTCTTAGCAAAGGACAAGCCGGTGGAAATACTTATAAGGACCAAACGTTCTCGAGGGCACATGGCAATTCTGTCAAGTGCTTTCGTTTCAAATAGCTGAGTACTCTTCTTTTGTGTTTGTAAGTATTGTGTGGGTGAACCTGTGCTAACATACCACCCTTCCTAGGACTAATACATACTTGTGATTAAACCCCCTGCAAACATCTGTAACTACAGGAAAGTAATTAAGATAAAAATCTAACCACGGCCTTAAACTCTGAGATCCTACACTCCCTTGTGCAAAGGTGTCCTAACGGGTGTTCAGGTTTCTGTTACTCCGGCAACCCCATGATTAGTAGCCAAATACACAATGCATTCCCCTAGGCCCATAAATGGTGAAGTATCATGTAGTCGACGTTCACATGACACCACTAGAAGAATAGCACCACAACTTAAATACTAAACCATTGAATAATAACTCATCACAGATCCACTAATAACAACATGACTTCTCCCATGTCCTCAAGAACTAAACGAACTACTCACAAGACATCATATGGATCAAGATCAAATATGATATGGTAATGGATAACAATCTGAACATAAACAATAATCCAATGGTTCCACTCACAAGCATCAACTACAATAGTAATTAACACCGGGAAAGTTTCCCCTTAGAACTAAAGCAATATCCAACACAATTGTTACAGCGGGACGGAGTGGTGATGATGGTGCTGGTGGAGATGATGGTGTGGATGATGATGATGATGATCCCTATGAAGCCTAGATTGATGACGGTGTTGATGGCGACGGCCTCCCCTCTCCGGGAAGGAATTCCCGTGGCAGAAATCTGTCTGCCAGAGAGATCTTTCTCTCTGGGTCTTTTCAACCCCCCAGAGGCGGCGGAAATCTATTTTTGGTCGCTCTCCTGGTGTTAGGGTTCCGTAGGGAAGATATAGGAGAAGGGGCGGAGTCGGAGGCCGGGCAGGTGGGCCACACCTGTCCTAGGCGCGGGTCAGGTGGGCCCACGCCTAGGGGTGTGGGCCCCCTGAGGCCCATCTCCGTCCCTCCTTCTGGCTTCCTTCGTCTTCTGGTAAAATAATATGTTTCCATATTTTTCCGATCTCCGCGAAATTGCACCGAAACGCCTTCTTTTCCATCAGAATCCAGACTCCGGCAGTCCATCCTCCAGGAATCATCCAACATGCATAAACGGATGAAAATCCATAAGTAATACCTCATAATAAGACAAATATCAATGAATAGAGGTAAATTATGATATAGAATGGTGATGCAAATTGGGCGTATCAGTCACCCCAAGAAATATCCAAGAGGTACAAGCGTCAAAGCTTGGGGATGCCCAAGGCATCCCCTTCTTCATCAATAAAAAGCTCAGGTCTGTCTAGACACTTCATTTTTATTGTTTATGCTCAGTTGTGTTGTTCTTGGAGCATCTTAGTTTTCGTTTGCTTTGCTTAGGTTGTTTAGTTTGCTTGAATAAAGAAGTTTGGACCCCTGTTCTCGCTGTGTTGTTTTGCAAATAAGTTTGCTTGGTGGTCGAAAGGAGTAGTAAGTCCTTGCTTGAAGTGCAAGAGGAGCTTGCATTGACTGTGACTTAGACTTCAGCATGACATGCTAGGTGTTGTTTTGACCTTATGCTTAGTGATTATTGTTGTAGCATGTCTTGTTCCAAACAATTGGGATTGCTTAGTGTGCCTTGAAGAAATTATGCATTGTTTTAGCATGCAAAAGCATAGTATTGTGGTATTCTCCTTTGATGCTTTGCTTGAGTTGACTTGGCACATGCTCACACCATGTTATGACTATGACAAGTCACCATTAGCCTATATGATCATTTAGTCCTTGACTTGTAGTACCACTCTTTTCTTTGATTAGTATGCTTTGTTGCACTGCATGATTATGGCCATTATGCTCTCTTAGTTGGTTGCTCCCAGTATTTTGCAAGCCTCCACTTGTATGAGTAAGTTCTACTCATGCTTCCAACTCCCAAAAAACTAAGTTATTCCAAAGTGTCCACTATAAACTCCTATGCATGGTGCGTTACGCCATTACAAGTATATTCTTGTTTTCAATTATCTTCCAATTAATAACTATTTTGTTATGTGAAAACTTAGTGATTAAAGCCCTCACGAACTTGATGTCACACTTTATATTCTTTGCCCCTAATAAACTTGAACCATTGTGACAACTTTGTTGTATATGCTTGCACTTATAAGTTGGAATTAGCAAAACCGTGTTGTCACAGGGAACATTTTCAACATTGCACTTGTATTTTGCACTCAGTTGATATCATGTTCTTTTGTCTATGGATGTCACCGGTGTGAAATAAAGAGGGAACTTTTAAGTCCATGGAGTTTGTATCCTTTGTTAGAGAAACGCTTGCGCCGCTAGCCTAAGCCACGCCTAATCATGGTGGAAACTTGCAGCATCACCATAGTGAGCTATCTATGAAGCATCCTCAATAAAAAGTTATGCATATGATAAATAAAAAGATTACTGAGATGCTCATTGTCTGTTTGCCTTGTCATTTTGGTTATGGGAAAGCTCCTGTACCATGTACAAGGGGTACCCCGTTGGCGGTTCTCAATGATATACAAATACTTATAATGACAAGAACTTACTTGGGCCCAAAGTTGAGTATGCAAGAGGTGTGGCCCTCGTATTCAAGGGACTTGAGATTGCCAACTTATACTTCATCAAGCATATACTCCATCTTTGCCACTTTAACCTTAACCACTTCAAGATGCTTATGATAGGGGCAATGAGGGCTGAAAGCTAACAAGTACCATAATTTTTGGAAGCTCTTTTCGAAACTTGTAATCCCTACTTCCTTTACAAAAAAAGGCCTTTCTTCCACCATTATTGAGTCTCCACCTTCTACCTTTAGGCACCATTAAGAGAGCATAGTTGTCATTTTGTGTGCAGCATTCCAAAGCTTATTAATTGATGCATATTGTGATATTACTTGTTCTTGTGCTATTTGTTTCTAGTCACCCTTGTGAACTTTGAAGGTGTCCTATGCATCTATATTGCTACTCTATGAGGCACAACCTGATTGCCACTATGCCATGTTTTCTGTATGTGAAAACAAACGTTTTTCAATGCATGTTATTCATGGTCTTTGTTTGTAGCTTGTCATGTTGCATGCCTAGTTACTATGTCCTATTGTTAGAACTCCATCTTTTATGCACATATTTAGAGTTCTTTGATCCCAACTTTCAATGCTTGCAAATGGTTGGATGTTTATTGTGAGGGTGCATGTCACATCAAAAATTATTCTTTTATCACTTACCTACTCGAGGACGAGCAGGAGTTAAGCTTGGGGATGTTGATACGTCAGAAATGTATCTATAATTTTTGATGCTCCATGCTTGTTTAGTATCTACTTTGCTTTGCTTGTCTACACTTTGAGGTGCTTTTTACATGTTTTCTGGTACTAACCTACTAACAAGTAGCAACAGTGCCAGATGACTATTTTCTATTGTTTTTTGTTTCAGAAAAGTTAGTAAATAAATATTCTCGGAATTGGACGGGACAAACGTCAAAGTCAATTACTTTTCGTGGGGAACAACTCCAGAGGGGAGCCGGAGAGGCCGTCCAGGTCGGCCAAACCCCTAGGCGTGGCCAGGGGTGGGCCCGCGCCTGGGTAGGGTTTGACCCTCCTGTTCGCCTCCTCGGCCTCCCCCTTCGCCAATAAGAAGCCCCCGATGCAGAAACCCTAAGCACCCGATCAAATCTCCACGAAACCGTCTGTAGCCGCCACCACCATCGTCCCTAGATGAGGGGGATCTAAAGTTCTTCCCGGCACCCTGCCGGAGGGGAGATCATCCCGGAGGCCTTCTCTCCGGTATGATGCACGAGTTGTTCCAACTTGGACTATGGGTCCATGTAGTAGCTAGATGGTTGTATCTCCTCCTTTGTGCTTTCATGTATAGATCTTGTGAGCTTCGTTCATGATCAAGATCTAATCTATTTGTAATCATGCATGCTATGTTTGCGGGGATTTGATGGATATTGAGATTATTATGTTGGTTTGATTAATGGTTTTGTCTTTATTATTCTATCATGTCTGTGTTGTTTGTGATCTTGCATGCTCTCCGTTGTTAGTAGCTATCTTGGCCAAGTAGTTGCTAGTGACTCCAAGAGGGGGTATTTATGCTCGATAGTGGATTCATGCCTCTAGTTTCCAAGGAAATTGACAATAATCTCTTCGGTTGTAGATGTGTTGTTGCTACTAGGGAGAAAACAACGGTCTCTTGTTCATGGAACATGTGGACTGTTTACCTTACACACTTTGCTTAAAGCAGTTGTCTGTTGCTTGCAACTTAATACTGGAGGGGGTTCAGATGATAACCTGAAGGTGGACTTCTAGTCATAGATGCATTTGGATGGCGGTCTATGTATCTTGTTGTATTGTCCAATCGAATCTCATAAGATCTTTCTGACTAGTAATTGCATTGTTATGCCTTGCTCAGTTCCTGTCAACTTCCCTGCTGTAATTTGTTTACCCTTCGTGCCATGTTTTTTATCTAAGGAGAGCACCTCTAGTGAACTATGGACCCGGTCCAAGCTTTACCATTGATACATCTTCCACTATTACTCGTTTACTTGCTACAAACTATTACCTTCCACACCATACGTTTAATCCTTTGTTACAGCAAACCGGTGAGAGCTTGACAACCTCACTGATTCGTTGGGGCAAAGTCTTGAGTTTGTGTTGTGCAGGTCTCCGCGTTGCTTGCAACACCTGTGTGACATTTACTTCCTCCTTATGATTCGATAACCTTGGTCTCAACTGAGGGAAAACTTGGTGCTTGCTCTTCACACCCTACGCTTGGGGTTACCAACGAAGTGCCACGTCGAGCATCATCGAGGATCAATAAGACAAAACCATTAATCAATCTAACATAGTAATCTCAATATCCATCGGATCCCCGCAAACACAACATGCATGATTACAAATAGATGAGATCTTGATCATGAACGGAGCTCACAAGATCTAGACATGAAAGGACAAAGGAGGATATACAACCATCTAGCTACTACATGGACCCGTAGTCCAAGGTGGAACTATTCACGCTTCATACCAGAGGCTGGCATGATGGAGAAGAAGGCCTCCGGGATGATCTCCCCTTCGGCAGGCTGCCGGGTAGAGCTTCAGATCCCCCCGATCTAGGGACGATGGTGGCGGCGGCTACGGACGGTTTCGTGGAATATTGATCGGGTGCTTAGGGTTTAGGAATCAGGGGCTTCTTATAGGCGAAGAGGCAAGGCAAGAGGGTGGCCATGGGGCCCACAGCCTGCCCAGGCGTGGCCTAGGGTGGGCCCACGACTAGGGGGTGCAGCCGCCCTGTGGCTCCCCTCCGTCTCTCCTCTGGACTCCGTGTTCTCCTCGGTGAAATATTGACTTTGGCTTTTGTCCTGTTCAATTCTGAGAATGTTTCCTTAGTATCTTTTATGGAACCAAAAACAGAAGAAAACAGGTAACTGGCACCGTGCCATCTTGTTAATAGTTTAGTACCAGAAAACATATAAAAACAGCTCAAAGTGTGGACAAAGCAAAGCAAAGTAGATACTAAACAAGCATGGAACATCAAAAATTTGTAGGGTTCGCAGCATAGAAAACAAAAAATTTCCTACGATGTGAACTATATACCAAGATCTATCTACTAGATACAAACAACGGGCGGATGTATATCCGTAGAGAACATACCCTTGAAGACCGACAAAGCTTAACGAGTTCAACTCGTGGTTGATGTAGATGATCTCTTGCCGATCTCAAGATCGAGAGGAAGTCCTAGCGCCGCAAATCAGCAGCGCATCCGTGCTCGCACACACGTTCGAGGCACCGAGCAACCTCCGCGTCCTCGCTCCAGCGATGCAGCGGAAGCACAACTCTTTCTTGCCGAATAGCCACCGGGAACATGTATCTCGCTAGTCCGAGACCATGGGGAATAAATTCTAGAGGGGGAGAGAGATCCTTCACGAGGAGGTGTGAGAGACAAGTGAGGAGGGGGGCTCCTTTTATATGAGGAGGGGGGAACCCTAAGGGGGTGGCCGACGCATGGGGGCTGCCCCCTTGCCCTCCCCTCTTCATGTGGGTGGACACTCCACTCACAAATCTCCTTTAAATTCCCTCCACTCAAAAGTCCACTCAAATTCCCATTAAATTTCCACCAAATTTAATGCAAACTCTCATTAAATAAAACTCTTTTATTTTATTCAGAATTTTGTCAATTACTTTAATGACAAACATTCACAAATAACCCCTTGCTATAATTCTATTTTACATGCATAACCACTTTATGCAATTTCACCCGAAAACCTGTTTCGGTATCTAGTGAAATAAATTCCTACGCTTGTTCATTCTTTCGGCATGAAACATTTGCTCCAATTGGATGTCGGTGTCTCTTAAGTGTGTCACCCTACGGTTCGTGAATAATGCGGACATGATCGAGACCCCTCTCGGATCAATAATCAGAAGCGGGATCTGGAGACCCATACTGACTCCCACACATTCAACGATGACTTTCTTGTGATCGTCGGAACCTTTTATGCTAGTATCTTAATCCCTTTGTTTCACGATATATTACATGTCCGAGATTCGATCGTCGGTATCTCCATACCTAGTTTGATCTCGTTACCGACATGCACTCTTTTCTCGTTCCTGTGATATAACATTCTAGTGATTAAATCACTTGCTTGCAAGCTAATCAATGTGATATCACCGAGAGGTCCCAGAGTATATCTATCCGTCATCGGGATGAACAAATTCCACTCTCGGTCCATGAGCCTCAACATAACA
Source organism: Avena sativa (assembly GCA_916181665.1). Lineage (NCBI taxonomy): Eukaryota > Viridiplantae > Streptophyta > Magnoliopsida > Poales > Poaceae > Avena > Avena sativa. Next base: position 139,384,309 of record OV702285.1, on the reverse strand, counting down.
CTTTATTAGTTCTGAATCCATCTTTATAATCACCCTGTTACGGTGTGACGTTTGATGTTATCAAGAAACTCTTCCGGTGTTAGTGATTGACATGATCTCATGGTCTAAGGATTAGGATCACTTCGTAAGTTGTTATAGCAATATAAACTCAATGACTTTGATCGTAATGCTATACTTCGGATGAATGTTCATCACACCATTACACTAATGTTGTGATCCCGTTATTAACAACATCCAATGTCCATGATCAGGAAACCTTGATCATCTTGTTAATCAACGAGCTAGTTTATGAGAGAGGCATAACTAGGAACTTTATGTTTGTTTATTAAACACACATGTATTAACGTTTCCGTATTAGTACAATTATAGCATGCAAAATAAACATCTATCATATACTTGGAATACACATAATAAACACTTTATTATTGCCTCTCAGGGCATATTCCCTTCAAAATTATAGATACGTTTCCGACGTATCATGATGATACGCCCAATTTGCATCACCATTATATATCATAATTTACTTCTATTCATTGATATTTGTCTTATTATGAGGTGTTACTTATGGCTTTTCATCTGTTTATGCATGTTGGATGATTCCTGGAGGATGCACTGCCGGAGTCTGGATTCTGATGGAAAAGACGGCATTTTGGTGCAATTTTGCGAAGATCGGAAAAATATCAGAAAAATATGGAAACATATTATTTTACCAGAAGACGAAGGAAGCCAGAAGGAGGAGCGAAGGGGGGCCTTAGGGGCCCCACACCCCCTAGGCGCAGGCCCACCTGACCCCGCGCCTTGGGTGGGTTTGGCCCACCTGCCCGGCCTTTGACTCCGCCCCTTCGCCTATATCTTCCCTACGGAACCCTAACACCAGGGGAGCGACCACATATAGAGTTCCGCCGCCTCTGGGGGCGGAAAACTCCGAGAGAGAAAGATCTCTCTGGCAGACATATTTCTGCCGAGGGAATTCCTTTCCGGAGAGGGGATACCGTCGCCATCAACACCGTCATCAAGCTAGGGTTCATCGGGATCATCATCATCTACACCATCATCGCCACCATCGCCATCATCACCACTCCGTCCCTTTGTAACAATTGTGTTGGATATTGCTTTAGTTTTTAGGGGAAACTTTCCCGGTGTTGATTACTATTGTAGTTGATGCTTGTGAGTGGAACCATTGGATTATTGTTTATGTTCAGATTGTTATCCATTATCATATCATCTTTGATCTTGATCCATATGATGTCTTGTGATTAGTTCATCTAGTTCTTGAGGACATGGGAGAAGTCATGTTGTTAGTAGTGAATCTATGATGAGTTATTATTCAATGGTTTAATATTTAAGTTTTTTTGTGAACTCAATGGTTTAGTATTTAAGTTGTGGTGCTATTCTTATAGTGGTGTTATGTGAACGTCGACTACATGACACTTCACCATTTATGGGCCTAGGGGAATGCATTGTGTATTTGGCTACTAATCGTGGGGTTGCCGGAGTGACAGAAACCTGAACCCCCGTTAGGACACCTTTGCACAAGGGAGTGTAGGATCTCAGAGTTTAAGGCTGTTGTTAGATTTATATCTTAATTACTTTCCTGTAGTTACGGATGTTTGCAGGGGGTTTAATCACAAGTATGTATTAGTCCTAGGAAGGGCAGTATGTTAGCACAGGTTCACCCACACAACACTTACAAACACCAATGAAGAGTACTCAGCTATTTGAAGCGAAAGCACTTGACAGAATTGCCATGTGTCCTCGAGAACGTTTGGTCCTTATAAGTATTTTCACCGGCTTGTCCTTTGCTAAGAAAGGATTGGGCCACTTGCTCTGTTTGTCCGTTTTTATATGTTGATCCAAATTCTACAAAGTATAGGCCAACTTCTGACGAGTGGAGCGAGGCCCGTCGCCGGAGGCTTGGGCCGAGTGTCAAAGACCTAGGTTTCCACCGATATATAAACCCCTTGTAAGCCACCGGTTGGGATGAGTTGCATCTGTGAAATCCCCGGCGTTTGTAAACACTCCTCGATATATTGAAGTTTTGCTGGCTGGCGCCCGTGGTTTTTTCCTCTGTTTGTTGGAGAGGTTTTTCCACATGAAATCTGTGTCCCCTTGCTGTGTTTTTCGTTTTCGTTCTTCGTTATCTTCTTGTCGCAATTGTAACATCTGTTACTCTTGTCACTTGTTCTTTGTTTTGTTGTCTTGTCAGAAAACCATTAAAAATTCGTTTGTTAAGTATTCACAGGGATTTTCTGCTCCATACTACTATTCAACACCTTCTGCTCCTCGTTGGGATCGACACTCCTATTTATCGAAAGTACTACGATACACCCCCTATACTTGTGGGTCATCACATGACGCGGTGAGTTGGCCGCGTCCTCCACGCCTCCCTCGGCGTCTGCCACGGCCTCCCCTCGACCCAGCGCCGCCGGTCATGGCTTGCTACAAGCAATGGAGAAGGAAAATGGAAGGAGGATAGGGATGGTGTTCTTTGTGGGAGAAGATGGCCGCGGTTGGACGGTTAAAAAGGGTCGGCATCGGATGCCGGCGCGGAGGCCGAAGAGGGGCATTGAAGTGTCTAGTCAGTAGGGCAGGCATCGGGCGGCACCTGCAGCGGCGGTGGAGAGCGTGTCGTCCTGTCAGTCAGCGTGCCGTCGCGTCGCCATTGATGGCGCAGGCTGCCGCCGGTCAGCCTTCCGCCTCTGAATCGCTGCCTCTACGTGCGTCTGAATCAGTGTCGCTGACCTCATCTGAAATCAATGACGTGGGTCAAGGTGGCTGACGGGTGGGCCATTAGCGCGGGGGGAAACGACGCCCGCGTTGTTCGCGCGCGTCCGGGCCGATGCAACCGAGCCTTAGATTAGATTCATGGATTGGTCGGCCCGGACGCGTTTCGCTGGATGGGTCTCCCCGCTGGGGCGCCGCACACGCACCACGCGTCCGCGCGGATAGTTTCGGACACGCGGAGACCGTTTGGGTTGCCCCGGTGGAGATGCCCTTATACCGGGTGGCGTGTGTATTATCGATCGACTGGTTTCGTTCGTCATCGGGGAAGCAGTGTGCGAAATTCTATCGATCTATTAATAATCATTAAAAACAGTACAAAGAGTTTTAAAAGTAATAAAAATTATAAATAGGTCAATGGACCACCTAGCGATGACTATAAACACTGGCACGAGCCGAAGGCGCGCCGCCGCCCTCACCCCTCCATCACCGGAGCCGGGTAAAGCTTGTCGTAGTAGACAGACCGGAAGTCGTCGTTCTAAGGCCCCAAAGGACCAGCGCACCAGGACAACAACCATCGCCGAAGATGACCAATGTAGATCGGAAGAGACTGACCTTAAAATACACCAACGAAAAACGACCAAATCCCAAGTTATCTGTCGAACACACGACTTCACACGTCCTCCGTCAATGCTAGACGCACCATCGAGGCGAGGATAGGACGGACGTATCTTATTCTGACTTCAGGACGTAGCCGCCATCTCAACATTCTAAAAAAGACACTAAAAATAGTCTAAACAAAACACCGAGACCTCCCGCCAGCGAGAGGTCATGGTCTGCCACACCTCCAAGGCCCTAAGACCGCCGAAGACGGAACGGATCGATGACGTCGCCGGCGGAGGGAAAGAATCCGAAATGAGTTTTGCCGCCGCATCTTAGAAGAGCTCTATAGGTCCGTACCGGTTCGGTAAGATACCTAAGTGTGTGTCGTTTGTGGTGCCGTGTTGATTACCGGCCGGGAGACCTTTTTCTAAAAAAAAAAATAGAGGTGACCGTGTAACGCATACGATCGAGCGATGGCGTATACCGCTATATATATGTGAGTGAGTGAGTGACTGAACAAGGCCGTTGTCTAATGGAGGAAACATGATGCATACAGCTGGACAATCAGTATCGTCCATACGTCAACCGTATCCACGGCTTGTGTCTGATCCATTTATTTACATACGGAGTAGTATATATGCATCTCTACATGCCACGTGAGTTGTGACCGCCGGGGTTGATACGGACAAACGGCTCCTTTCCTTTCGGCATTGTTTTTCTACTCCTTTGAAAAAGGAGGCAGCGTTCTATATAGCAGTTGACTACCACCAGCCCCAAGGACGATTACGTGCACTCAACTTGCGTGCGTGATCCTGGATCGATTCCTGCAAATCACATTTCTCATTTTGCTTGGAGCACTTGTGGTCTTGAGAGCTGAGACAGTCTCGGTGAAGATTGTGTGGCGCATCATGTGCGTGCGCATGCGTGGACAGTTTTGCCGTCAGCTGGGCTGTCTACGATGTTCCATTTGACACTGGTGGAAAAAGGGCCTCCAGTCTCGGGTCGCAATTGGCTTTAGTCCCGGTTTTGGGTCCGGGATTGCGAAAACGGGACTAGAGGCCCCCCTCTAGTCTCGGCTCGCTACGGCCCGCGACTGATAACAGCCACGTGGCTGTTTCAGCGCCGCGGGGGGGCGGAAACCCTCTAGTCCCGGGCCGTAACACCACCCGGGACTAGAAGGTTCCTTTTTTTTTTGCCACGTGGCTGTTTCAGAGATTGTGTATTTCTTTTTTTTGCCATTTCGTTTCTTTTTCGTTTTGTGTTTCACTATAATTCAAACATATATTTCAGTATACATATTATATGCTACTACATACACACTACATGTCGATGCATTTATATAACTAATCGATCTCTTGCAAACATACATATAATCAATCATATCAAAAGAAAGAAATGTTTTGAAATTACAAGGTCATTGATGAATATATATATCATATGAGCTACATGGAGATGACTAAGGCAAATCGAGTTCCACGTCATCCGCATAATGCTCTCCATGTACATCAAGGACTTCCTTCATCATAAATCCCGCCAACTCCTCTTGAATTGCTCTTATGCGCTGGTCTGGCTCTAGTTTCTCCCGCAAATCATAAATATAATGTGAGACAACTTTCCGTTCACTGGTCAACTCGCGGATATACTCGCAGACGTAGTATCCACATAAATGAGTTCCCGTTGGCTGCTTAAACTCTTCGTCATTTTATAAGTTAGCTCCTCTTTGAATGGACCTGGTATTTTCTGTCTGAACCGTGTCCAACACCTGCTCGGCAAAGAAAATGAACAAAGGAGTTATTAGTTACTTGATATCAGGAAATGAATGAAAGAGGACGATATAATGCGATAATGATTGAAATTATTTATGGAGCATTGCTTTCATGTCGCTCCACTGCTCTTGGTCCCAACTTAATGAGTCGTGGACTTCAACTAGGGAATTGTCAACTTGAATGTTTAGCAAGATCCAGTGGAATCTGCGGACGTTTATATAAGCATACATGCATATATAGCTCATCGAGTAAGCAAAAATAAAATGTGTACAAGATATGAACACTCACTTGAAGTTGTAAGGAAATAATATTTCCTTCACAAAATTATTCTCGGTTAAGAACCTGCACAGGTCTTCCTCCACGTCCTTGGGGTGATTCTTTAACGTATATTCATTAACGATATATGGGTCAATGAACCCAACATCGTATCTTCTAGCTCTTTTGCATTCAAGCATCTTCATTCTGCAGAATATAATATCATCATACAAAAGGATATATAGTTAGGATAATATATTAAATGCAATGAACGAGCTAAAGCTACAAACTTAATTATAGAAATAAATAACTTACAGACAGTAGCAACCAATGATAGATTTGTCGAGAGCGCGCTGGTTGTATAACTGAAACAGTTCGGTCATTTGAACCTGTATCGAGTATTGTTTGAAGTGATGCTCCATTCTAACGTCCACTGGAAACCAATCTTTCTAATGCTTTTTTTGTGCTTGCGACATGTACCATTCGTGCAGATTTCGCATATGTGTGGATAGACGCGTGAGCTCCTCATTACTGACTAGAGGCTCCCCTTGGACATACTGCCGTACTATCTGACCCACTGGCGTATCTTCATAGCCTAAATATTGACCAAGAGACATATTTGCTTCGTTAGCAAGTGCTTTGGCCTGCGATACAGTGATTCCCATAAGTGCAGCATTATTACGGGCTCTAGGGTCCATTATTTGCATGTTCATATCCATTTCAGCTCTGAAGGCCTTGTCGAGGTCTGAAATGACTTTGGGCGGGGCAACCGATTGATTCTTCTGTGCTCCGAGCTGGTCAACTTGCTTCCCGCTTTTTGCACTTGTAATTTTTTTCTTCTGTGCTTGCTTAATAATCTCCCGGTCATAGTCTGATTCCAGATTCATCGATATCTGGGATGGTTGCTCTAGAAAGGACTTAGCCCACTTTTTGGTTTTTTCATTATATACCGGCTTTGGCTCAGGATTTTTTGGTGCAAAATGCGCCTTAACTTGGGCAGCCACATTCGTGTTAGTTTCCTCATCGGTCTTGTCATAAGGTCTCTTTGGAAGAGCCGGCGGGATATCGACTATCTTCGGCGTTTGACCTTTCTTCGATGTGGGGCGCGGGGGACCGTCGAACTTACGTTTCTTCGACGAGGTAGTAGTATTGCACGGAGGCGGAGGCGGAGATCGAGTTGATGTACTCCTGCTGCGACGATCGTCAGCGGGGCGGGGTGGACTTGGAGGTTGGCGATAATCGGGTTGGGGTGGACTTGGAGGTTGGCGATAATCGGGTTGGGGTGGACTTGGAGGTTGACGATATTCGATGCGGGGTGGATTTGGATTCCTTGGAGTCGGTGGCCTTGGCGCCGAGCCTGGAAACTTGATGTACTTCTTATTCCATAGAATGATGTTGCGCTTGACATCTCCTAGTTTCGTAAGGCCTTTAGGCGTAGCGATTTCAATCTCTAGGTCCGCAAAATCCTCCACTATGTCATCCACCGTGACACGAGCATAGCCTGGTGGAATCGGAAGTGAATGGTGGAGTGCTCCAGGTAGACAAGGTAAAGCAGTGCCGATCGCCACCTTGAAGGACAGGTTGTTCATTGGCTGATGTAGCTCACATTGTGCCATCTCTCTGACATCATCCACAGGGTAGTGAGGAGCCGGTGCATCATCCAGCAGTGCTTGATCATCAGCACGGACCTCCGTGGAAGCCACGCTGCTTCTCCGTTGGCTAAGATCCAATGCAGGATCATCAAACCGCGAGTGAGTTGACGACGGCGGCCTTTGGCTAATTTCATGCATGAGGTTCTTCAGATCAGCTAGGTCCTGCTCTACCCTGGAGATCCGGTCTGCCTCCCGGTCCTTCTTTCTCTGACGGCTTCTGTAACTGGCGCCTTTGCCTCGTGTTTGTCCTCCCTTTTCAAGATTCCCTAGGGCGCGTGTCAGCTCGTCGTTCTCTCTCTCGGGATGGAACAATCCCAATTGAGCATCGTTCATTGCTTTAATAAGTTCTTGGGAGGGTTTTATAATTTTCTCATGAAATAATGTCTTCCATGTTTCTGGGTCCAAGGATCCCCCGTGCCCGTACCACCAGTGCTTTGACCTCTCGGGCCATCCATCTGTACCAGGAGTGATGCCTCTAGCCCTCATGTTCTTCTTCATAGTTTCTCACTTAGGGACGGCACTCTTGTAGCCACTTGTCCCCATTTTATGATGATATTTCTTGTTGGAGCATTTAACGCGTTCTTTGACGACTTTGCCTTTGCTTTATCAGATTGCTTGTACTGTACAAAATCGGGCCACTGTTCTCTTAACTTCTCGTTTACTCCTTTGAAGTCTGGAGTTTTCTTTTTCGCGACATATTTCACGTATAAACTTTTCTTGTGGTTTCGGTACAGTTCAGCCATCTTGCTCAGTGCCCACTCCTTGACTTTCGCTCTATTTTCAAGCCCACCCGGCCTTGGGGTAATACCATCTACCTCAAATTCCTCATACTCTGGAGGTAGTATGAAATGCACTATGAGCTTCTGCCAAAGGTCATCTTTGGCATCATCGGTGACATAGCTATTGGATTCTTCACCGGCTTTCTTTGACTTATTCCATTCTTGGATGGTGATCGGCAGGTTGTCCCTAACAAGCACCCCGCATTGATTTATAAACATCCTCCGGTGCTTCTCTGGAGCAATCGGTTCACCATCATCATCTATTTCTTTGATGGTGAACCTCTGATTACCATCCAACTTTTTGTTCGGCCCTCGTTTTGTTCGAGCTGTCGATTGCTTCGTCCGGTGGGCTAAAAGAAGAAGAGAGAGTGATTAATATATATCTAGATCAGTTAATGAATAGAGGTAACACGAGACTTTATATATATATATATACACCTCGCCGGATCCTGTCGAGGGGCCATCATTATTGTTGTTATTTGTTTGCCCTTCGTCCATCTGGTATTCCCCTTGGTACATTAGGTTTTCATCTAGTCCATCACCAGATGGATTCAGATATGAGGAAATATCTTCCTCGAGCAAAATATCTTCGGCGCCGGTAGTAATGTCTTTACCTCTTATCATGCCCTGAAGAAAACCTTCACCGATGCGACCAGGATATTCGGATGGATCTATGACTTAATTATCTATAACAAAAAGAGAGTTAAACAGGTTAGAAAAAACAATAATCCTAATAAATAAAACAATATAATCCTAATTATAATAACTTAAACAAAAAAATAACCCTAATCCTAATTCTAATCTTAATAAATAAAACAAAAAAATCACTAAAACAATAATCCTAATCCTAAAAAAATATATAAACAATTATATATTCCTAAAAACAACTAAAAACAATTATATAAACAATTATATATTCCTAAAAAAACTAAAAACAATTATATAAACAATTATATATTCCTAAAAACAACTAAAAACAATTATATATATCTAAAAAAAATAAACTAAAAACAATTATATATTCCTAAAAACAATTATATATTCCTAAAAACAACTAAAAACAATTATATATTCCTAAAAAAAGAAACTAAAAACAATTATATATTCCTAAAAACAACTAAAAACAATTATATAAACAAATATATATTCTAAAAAAAGAAACTAAAAGCAATTATATATTCCTAAAAAAAAGAAACTAAATGCTAAGATACTAAAAATGCTACTAAGATATAAAAAAGAAACTAAAAATTCCTAAAAAACGCACGTCGAGGCGACGGCGTTGCGGGCGGTGGGACGACACGTGGCGGCACGGCGGCGCGGCGGCGCGCGTTGCGGGGCGGCGGGACAGCGCGCGACGGCACTTACGGCGCGGCGGCGCGCGGAGACACAGCGAGGCGCGCGGCAGCACGGTGCTGGGCGGCGGCACGGCGCGTGGCGGCACGGCGGGGCGGTCGGAGACGAGGGCGGCGGCGCGGTGGAATCCGGCAGCACCTCCCCTGCGTCGATCGAGCTCTCGCCGTCGTCTGCGTCACCTCGTCGATTTCGCCAAGTGCTGGGTGGGGGAGGCCAGGGGTGGGCGCAAGTTACTTATACCCCCACCCCTTTAGTCCCGGGCTAAGCCACGGGACGGGACTAAAGGGTCTTTAGTCCCGGGCCGTGGCTTAACCCGCGACTAAAGATCCCCCTTTAGTCGCGGATTAAGCCACGGCCCGGGACTAAAGGGTTTTTTCGGCCGCTTCGTTTTCGCGCGCGCAGGCACCCTTTAGTCCCGGGTCCAGACACGACTCGCAACTAATTGTTTTTTTTTTGTAAATTGTCTTTTTTAATTCAAATCAAATATAAAAACTTTGGAAAATCATATCTTTTATTGTAATAATCCAAATAACACAAATAATATGTCTATTATTATCAGAAAAATATAAAGAATCTTAATATAATATCCATTTATCTGTTTGCATCATTTATAAATTATTTCATTTGTAAATTTTCTCTTTTTAATTCATTGTCTTCTATTATAATCCCTCCCTCTCCGTGCTTGGTCCAACAATTATAACTGGGTATGAAGCCGGACTTCAACAGGTGGTTGTGAAGGGTTTTTGAGTCAGAGTAATCCTTTTGATTCCTACATCCATTACATGGACAGAATACAAAACCATTGTGTTTGTTTGCATCAGCAACACAGATGAATTCATGCACGTCATTAATGAACTCGCCAGAGCGTCGGTCAGTACCGTACATCCATTTCCGGACCATCTGCATTATAGTAAAAGTATATCAAAAACCATTACACAACATGATAAAATTATTATAAGTTATATTGAGAGCTTCTAGCATTAATTTTGAATTTTGAAAAATTTACATGCACCAATTTGTGAATTGGAGAAAACAATCAACATGATAAATGTGGAGTTTTTTATTATTGTTCTATCAGTGAAAACCTCATTCCATTCTAAGCTCTGAAACTCTAAAATTACACATTTCAATTTTCAGTAACTATGTGCCTAATCAAAATTTGTTACACATATATATATCAAAATCCTTCTAGCTACTTCTAGAGCATGCATGCATTTGATCCATATCTCTAAACTTCTAGAGCATTATAGAGCTAAAGTAGCAATAAGAGATGAAAGAATGAAGTTCTAACCTTTTAAAGCTTTAGATTTAGGTGTTGCAAACTAAATCTTGACAAATCTTGAGAAAAAAAATGGCATGAACTCTCTTGCTTTTTTGAGAAAAATGGCCACATATGCTTTAGGGCGCAGCTGGCCAGGAAGCTGTATATATACTGATGGACAACTAGTTCCGGGCCGTGATACGACCCAGGACTAATAGTCCCCGAAAAGAGCTGTTGGCCCGCTCCAGCTTATTAGTCTCGGGCCGTATTACGGACCGGGACTAGAGCTCTGGTCCGGCCCGAGACTAGTGTCTTTGGCCTTGTCTAGCCGTTGGAGGCCTCACGGCCCGGGACTAGTGCTAGCACTAGTCGCGGTTCGTGACGGGCCAGGACTGGTGACGTTGTTCAGATCGAACCGAAGGCCTGTTTTCCAGTAGTGTGATGTGAGGTTGGAGGGTGATGGATCGATGTTGCAGAGATAATGGGATTATTGGGTTATGGTTTATTGTACGTACGTACGTATGTACGCTGTCTCACATCAATCAATCATCTGGAAAACATTATCTTGAAAATAATTGGTGTCTTTTCAACTAATAATGTTCATTCAAATGTCATTTTGTATCTGTGGGCTCGGGCGGGCTTCAGATTCGGAGAAGAGACGATATGATAGTCCAGCATGACAATGCATGCGCTCGCGGTCTTTTGAGTTGGATCAAGCAACCTCGATCGGTGCTAGTACACGGCAAAAAGAAAAGAGGAGCTAGGATCGGAGTGAGACACAAGCAACACTCAACAGTGCCAACGCAGCAACGTTTGCATATACTACAACAAGAATAATCCACGATCGAGCTGCATGCGTGTGCTTGTTTACTTGCATTCAGAGTTGCAGACTGAACCGAAGTGTTTAATTTGCTCACTAACCAGCTGCCGTTCGGGTAGGCCGAAAGCCGAACACCATTGCGTACATGCATGCACCTCGTGTACACTCTGTAGCCATAGCCGATAGATCATGATCGGCGTTCCTAGCTAGGGCGAGGAATCACCCGGCCGGCTAGACGTGCCGTTGTTGTCTTGCACCGACGGCAAAAGGGCGATCGCGCGTCAATTGACCCTGGCGGAGGACCAGCTGCAACCGAGCGACGTAACTACACAAAACGTACGGCGCCACCGCGCCAGCACCACGTACGAGTGAGGTACGGCGCGAGCCTCGCTGGCCCGGCCGGCGGTCCTGCGGCCCGCGCGCCGCAGCACGGAGGTAGCTTGTACCGCCCGCGCACGTTACGGCGGGGCGGCGGCGATATCGACCGTAGGAAACGTGCGATCGAGCCGGGGCTGCCGCGCGTCATTCGGGGACATATCGCCGCGCGCGCCCGAAGCTATGGCTCTCGCTAGCGCGCGCGATCGAGCTGAGCTAGTGCGACGCGGAACACATGCACGCAGGCCACCGGAGCCAGGGCGTCGCTGTCGCGGCCGCCGCGGCACGGCAGGGTAGAGAGGCGGCGAGGAGCGGAGGTGGGTGGAGCGGCCCCAACTACCCGCGCCACCTGGTGCGGCACGGACCAGTCGACCCGGGACCGCGGTCGTCCTAACGGCTCTCGATCGCTCGCTCCTTGACCTTGACATGCCTGCAGTGCGTGTTCTGATGGCGACGGGGGCGGCATGGAGGAGCGCTCGCGTTGTTTGTCCGCTGCGATCACACGAACCGAACAGATGGGTGGTGCTCGCCGTGCTGGATTATTTCAGGACTGATTTGGATGGCGTTTTGTCCCGCGTGCAGTAACGATCCACCGGCTTCATACGTCATGATCAGGTGCGTGTGCGCTGTCTGCTCTATCGTTTGCGACTGCCGTGTTCATGACCGGCCGCGTACGCGCACATAAAAAACAGGTGACCGTTCTCTAAAAAGTATTAAAATATCTTTATTAGTAAGTAAATGAGAGTCACTTTGCCCATCAAACATTGGAAAAAAATCTGAATCCTAAACACAGTCATCAAACACTTGATGAATCATAGTCCTCAGATCACCTTCTGCCCTCCACCATCATACGCATCTAAATTTTTAGTAACCCACAATTTTAGAAACTTAATTATGTTCAGCAATAATCTTTTTTTGAGGGGTGCTACAGCGGGCCCAAGACCGGCCTGAACCATTTTCATTAACCAACCAGTTGTGACCGAAAATTTAGTTTCCAGCAATAATCAACAAGATGCGAGATAAAAGGAATGGAACAAAGGCACCACCTCCGTCATTTCCTCAGAGTTCTAAAAAAAATCTATCCATCAAGTAAAAAAAGGAAATATATATATATAGCGAGTTCTAAAAAACAAAATCACACGACGGACGAGTGAGATGACGGTGCACTGGTACTACATCGGCCTCCCCGCCGACGATCGTCAAGGCCAGGGACCTTCAGCAGGTATGTCTACCTTTCCCTCGTCGCTTTCTTTATAGTGCCTTCCGGTTGCATGATCTTGACCATTTTCTTTAACCCTGACGTCGCACATGCATCAAGGGCCCGTCGTTCCTTTCAAGGACCTGGCTGAGCGGTATGTGCCTATCGGAGCTCACATAGCGACGGTTTTTGTCATGGCAGGTGCCACACTTTCTTTGACCGGGAGCTTAATTTAAAGGCTTAAATGCTCAATGGATGTTCTCCATGGCCTAAATTTCATCATGTGAAACCTAAAGGGATTTTCTTTGTCGCGTCGGATGTTTTCAATAGGGAAGTTCATTGCAATCGGTTCTGCATGGAGCATTATGATAATGGAACATAACCACTTTGCTCTGGACTTTTATGCATTTCTTTGCCAAGTTTCACAATTTGTTATATCATTCTTCGACCTTGATGGCAAAGCAGTAGTGGTCCCCTGAGATATGATGGGATCATGATATACCAATGAGACTGGATTTACATCACTACGAGTGAAGCAAAATGGTGTAGGCCCTTTCAACTTTTGGCCATGCCCCCCTTGGAAATGAATAAGAATAAAAATAAAAAGATATACTAAATATTTGGTAAGCAGGTTGCTTTTTTTTGTCAGAAAATTTGTTTCATATTCATGGGAAGTTCAATTTTTAGCAATTGAAGTTCTTTCACTCATCCGTGCCCGAATTATTTTTTGGTGCGAGTACCCTTGTCCAAGTCGAAGGCCAGTTTTCTCGTAGGAAAAGGTCACTTTCAAATTTCTAAAAGTTCATCTTTTATTTATGAAAAATTCCCTTTGTCCTCTAAATATATGTCAGATGTGGAAGAAGTTTAATGGAGGGAGGCAGTTTAGGTAATCAAGTTTTATTTAAATATGATTTTCTCATATATGCACCATATATTTTTAAATTATGATTATCGAAGTCACATAATCGTCATCTTTGTTGCAGTTGAAGAATATATTTGTAAATAACATATCTAATACGTCAACATTCTTTGGTTTTCTAAGGTTTAAACAAGGTGCCGGAGAAAAGAGAATAGGGAGAGAGAATTGTTATATACGAAGAGAAGCTATATATAGATCGTTATGTTTAACTCATTTGTCTATTTAGAGTAACGGCTAGATGGTATTCTCGTCTATTTTTTTAACTATTCTATAGAAACGTACGAGCATTTTAGCTACTCCCTTTAACCCATATTAATCGATTTTAATTTAGATATATCTAGACAAATTTTTATGATAGATACATTTAAATTAAAGTTAACTAATATTGGTCGGAGAGAGTAATATAAGTAGTAACCTTCTCTCTACAAAAATTTACATGCTGACCGTGTAGCACATACGATCGATCGATGACGTAGCTCCTTATACAAGACCGTTGAACTAACGAAGTAAACATGATGCATACAGCTGGACAAGCGTATCGTCCTCTGTCAAGCGTATCCAGGGGGTTCTCTTCGATCTCGATTATATATGCATATCTACATGCCACGTGAGTTATGACTGCCGGGTTGATACGGACAAACGTCTCCTTTCGGCATTGTTTTTCTACTCCTTGAAAAAAGAGGCAGCGTTCTATAGCAGTTAACTACCACCAGCCCCAAGGAGTCATTTTCCCTCCGATTTGGGCAGAAATCCTTCCGGCGGATCCAGTCCAACCTCAGCGCTGGGCTCCGGATAGAACCTTTTCCATCCACCTAGCCGCGAGTGAGAGGACCGACTCATCCGGTCAGCGCGTGTTTGAAACTGTGGTGCGTATGTTCGGAGCGTGCGCTGCGTCTCAGCAGTACGACCCATCTAGATTAATTCGGACAGACCGCCCATCCGTGACTTAGATCTGAGTGACGGATGGGTCTGACCGTACAGACGCGGATACAAACTGACCTAGGTGCAGACGCATGTGGGCCTTCTTCTCTTGGCCTGGCTTGTCTGTTTTCGTCCGTTTTGAATTGCGCTGCTGTACGCGGTTGGCCAGACAAGCCGAAGGACCCAAATCATCCGTGGCACGACCCAAAGAATTGAATGTCCATTTGCGTCTTCCAGGTGGAGATGCCCTTAGTCAGACAGAGAGAGAAAAAAGCAGCCCCCACCTCTCTCCCACCCACCCTTTTTCTCTCCCATCGACGAACTACATCGCCTCCTCTTCTTCCTCTAGCGAGTCGTCCTCGTCAAACAGGCCGTGGCGGGCGGAGCTCGTGCTGGGTAGTCACCGACACAGGCGTGGCTCGTGCGGCGCGGGAGGCCGGAGTGGTAGGGAGGACGGAGCGTACGGCCACTGGGAAGAGCACGAGCAAGGCAACCGGCTCGCGTGCGTTTTTTGCAAGATTCCCTTTCCTCGTGGCTTTCTTGCTCGCTCATATATATTTCTACAATATCTGGAAAAACACTATTTTGGAATGATCTCTCAACGATCAATTTTTTTTTAGGTTTCTTTTTGGAATGCCATAATTGCTCGAGGAATGAGGACACAGTAGGCACAGATCCGGCATCAAGCCTGGGTTCCGTGAAGCCAGCCTGTGTGGTATGGGCCGGGCCAATTTCCTTGGTGGCTCCATCACGTGACGACCCAACAGGACAGGAGTCCCGTTCGCCTTCGTGCCCACGCATCGCATCGTGATCTGTTTCCAACTCATCCCTACTCAGTACTCACCTCCTCCCCCTCCCCCTTCCCGCTCCCCTTCCACTTCCGGCAATCTCCCCGTCCAGCCGCTCCTAAATCCCGCTGCCCCCCGCCGCTCGTCCCCCCTCACCCTCCCTGCGGCGGTCGCGCGGCGATGGATGAGTGGATTAACCAGGCCGAGGCGTGGGCGGGCCAGGCCGAGCGCTGGATCCGCCAGCAGCCCCCGGAGCAGATTTACGTCGCCGTCGCGGTGATTGCCCTCACAATTCTGGTGCTCTTCGCAGGTGATGTGCCGAAACTTAGCTTCTCCCCGCAGTGTGCCCTTGCTCCCGAGCCCGTGAGGTGCTTGCTGCGTTCGTTTTTTATGTGACCCACGCTGCCCTAGATTCAAGGGCATGAGCAGATTGAGTCCTGAAATAGTTGATATATGTAGTATTTTAGCACCAGGAACCGGCGTGGGTGCAAAACGCCGGTCCTGTTTGATGTTGTGCGTTTCATGTGTAGTTAGGAAGCTATCGTTTTTGACCAATGATCTAGTTGTGATGGGTGAACAGTCGTGTAGTTAGTTGTAGTCTAATGCCAATAGGTTCAGATATGATTGAAGCGTAATTGAGTCCATGGCTTGAATCAAACTGAGAACTGGTCCATACTTTGTGCAATTTAGCTCAACTGGGGCAGCAAGTTTCCGTTTCCTCTTTATTTATCAGATAAACAACATAATCTGTAGTATGGATGCAGTAGCCTGTCTCTATATGCTGAGATGAACTGTTAAGTTTGGAATAGTACACGTCCATGCTTCTTTGTAAACTTGGAAGCAGCCAAGCAGGGCCATTGAAACTGTTAGCTTGTGTTCAGACTTTAGCTGATTTATACTTTATACTTTGCAGTCAGCCATAATTTATGCAAGCTAGTGGTGAAGTTCTGTTGATTTTATCTGTTATTCGAAATCTGCAACTGCACCTTGTAAAAATTTAATACAATAAGACGTTGGAAATTATGAGTTCTTAAACATCAAACCATCTGGCAGAGACACTAACATTGGTAATATGCATCATGTTGAAGCAAGTTAAAATGTACTGGGATTCTTAATCTGCAGATAAATAATTCTCAAAGGAATAAAATTAGCACTCAATACCTTAGTTTACATCGCAGCGTGCCTCAAGATCTAAAATATGTTGTTGGATTGTGTTGCTTAATAAGGTCTCCACTTTTGTGATTGCAGTTTCTATTGTTATCTCACTAGTGCTATATGTGTAGTAATTGACGTGCAGTGTATGATTGATTTTTGTAAACAGCTTCTTGTTTCAAATCCTCGAAATCCAACACCATAGTGCTTTCTGGGCTTAGCGGAAGTGGTAAAACTATTCTCTTCTACCAGGTAAGTATCTACTCTAATCATACCAGTCCTGTATATGTAACCTTTGTTTTATGGTAACTCTCTCTTACCAGTTCAGTGATACAGCTATTTTCAAATTCTGGATATCTAGTTTTGCAAATTTGATTACAAGTTTTCCGTCTTTCTGAGATGTCAAGTTTTAGAAGTTAGGGATTAGGCTATAGTATCTGCTTGCAGTCTGATCTCATTTATGCTTCTTTTGATGCATCGTGGTTCAGTATACTAGAAAAAGACTAGTCTTGCTTAGTTTCTACTCTGATTTTTGAAGTGTTATCTGTTGTGTGTCTTGCCTTCTAACCTTGATTTACTGTATGGCCTCGTATATGATTCTTATAGTGCATGCCTGCATGAAATTATTTTGACGAGCCAAGACTGTTTTCTATTTCCTTTTACCCTTTTGGTTATTTACTTATATAGTTATATTATCTATGAAGCAAGCAAACAGGTTGCCTCATGTCATCTTCTGTTTTTGTGCTAATTCGTCCTTTCTCTTCCTTTTAGCTTCGCGATGGATCAGCACATCAAGGAACCGTGACATCAATGGAACATAACAATGATACGTTCGTGCTGCATTCAGAACTTGAAAGGGTTAGACAATTTTAATGGAGATGGATCCTTGCTGCATCTTGAATTGATATAAATATAAACTGGATGGCCATCATCATGCATACAGATACATGTGTTTGCTGGTTGCAAGGTTTTTTATTTGACTTTGCTCTGTTCTCCCTGCAGAAAGGCAAAGTGAAGCCTGTTCATATTGTTGATGTTCCCGGTCATGCAAGGCTGAAACCTAAGCTTGATGAGTTCCTGCCTCAGGCAGCTGGAGTTGTTTTTGTTGTCGATGCTCAGGATTTCCTATCTAGCATGCAAGCTGCTGCAGAGTAATTTTTCTGACTTCATTTCTGTTCTCAGAAATATCTACAGTTTCTACTTTATCTAACTGTTGACTCCATCACATGCTTGATCAAACCTAAGAGGGTGCTTAGGAGCTTAGTTCATATTCAAACATATAGAAGGAAGTTTGATAATATCTGATGCAGTTGGTAACTTGGGTTTGTTTCGCAGGTACTTGTATGACATTTTGACAAAAGCAACTGTAGTGAAGAAAAGGGTTCCTGTTCTGATATTCTGCAATAAAACGGACAAAGTTACAGCCCACTCAAAGGAGTTCATCAAGAAGCAGCTCGAAAAAGAAGTGTATGTCATATTTATCATATTTGGACAGTTAAAAACTTTGAATGCATTGTTGGGTTGGCATATACTCCCTCTGATCATAATAAGTTTCCGAGGTTTAGTCCAATTTACTCCAAATTTGAACTAAAGCCCCATCACTTATTATGGATCAGAGGGAGTAGTAAAGCATGTGATTTTCCCTCAATTTACTGCATCTTGAATGTTCTGTTTGTAACCGTAGCCATACGTATTGTAACTCAATTTAACTATAAAGTTACATATGAGAATTTGCACAGACTAGGTGGCTAATCTGATATGTTACATGGCTCTAACGTGTGCGTACTTTTTTATTTCTGTAGGAACAAGCTTCGGGAATCAAGGAATGCCATATCATCTGCTGACATAACCGACGAAGTCCAGCTTGGTGTCCCTGGAGAGGCATTCAACTTCAGCCAATGCCAGAACAATGTGACAGTAGCTGAAGGTGCCGGTCTCACTGGCAATGTTTCAGCAGTCGAGCAATTCATCCGCGAGCACGTGAGGGCTTAGATTCATCCCATCCTTGCAAAGTAGTGCTTATGTCTCTGAAAAATCGCTATCCGAGTTGTGCATGGATACCGTACGAAAGAAGGAAAACGGTTATCATGTTTGATGTGCTGACTCTGTAGAGGCATAACAATTGGCATTGCTAGCTCCTGACTGACGTTGAGTCTGAACATGATCAGCTATAAAACTAAGGTCCTGTTCTGAATGCGTTGGTTTCACATGAATATTTGACTAGTTTCGGAGGAATCACCCTCGATCTCTGCATTGGTTATTCTAAATCTGTGATATCCTGTTCGTTTGCTGTTGTTGTGTCATCGTTGATCTTTTAGCTTGTTGTGGCGTCAGTGAATATTAGCAGCATGTTGAGGCTCAACGTTCGTGTTCGTATATTCCATCACAATTTCCAAACGGTATTTTAGGCAAGAAGTTGATGGACCAACAGTGTACTCGGGCATACATTCAGTTGACCAGCAAATATCCAATTCAGATTAGTAGCAAGTCCCTCTCCTAGGTGTTGCAAGGAGTTCAAGGGCTTGGCTCATGTCTGGTGCTGCAGATCGCACCAAAGCTTTATGAGGTGGGTGGGGAATCTACTGTGGTGCTTTCTTTCGAGGCGGTTTTTTTAAGCCTTGGCAGAGTGTTGGCGCATAGCTCTGCTTTTTTTGCTAGAGAGCTTTACAACTTGCTCGCTAGTTTAGAAGTGGCGAGCCTCGGATATAGCAAGAACATTGATTGTATCTTGGAAGGGAAGGCTTCAAAGGAGACAATCAGAAAGGTGGAGAAGTCTCTTAGAAAAGTTTCTCTAGAGGCAGAAGAAGAAAGAGAGATGTAGCGAGGAAGACTTCAACTGATGATTGATCATTGGAGTTTTTTTGGGTCATTTGTTAGGCGAGTCTTCTTTGCGGCATCGTGCTCCAGGTGTCGCCAGTTTGCGGTTGTGGATGCTTGTTTGTTTTTCTGGAGGTTGCGTTTTTTAGATGTTGCTTTCTTGTGGTTTGGAGTTTGTTGTAGTGGTTTTCTTCCAATTCTGCTTTAATTAATTAAGCAATTCACTTCTCGATTAATAGACCGGGAAAAATCTTTTGCCACCGGTTTAAAAAGAAATTCTAAATCAAGCATCTTGGAATTTCTAGGGCCGCCCGTTCAGCTTGTTCTGGGCTAAATGCAGATCAAAATGGCCCAGTTAAATGATACACTTCGACACCTAAAAAAGGGATATTCCACTAAAAAAACTAAAAAAGGATACAGCTTCGGCCACTCGGCGGCGGCATCAACCAACAGCGAGACAGGACCCTAGAGCTAGCGTGGCGACGGCCGGCCGGTGGCTGCGCAGAGGAGCGGCCGGCGGTTTCTCAACACCGATCGCCAGTGAGTACCTTCTTGTGCTTCCTCGGTTCGTTAATCTGAACAACTCGTCACCTGAGGGGTCCTTGCCTTCGAAAAAGCTGAAGAAATTCGTTTTTTATTGTTAATTTGGTGGTAAAATCCGGTTAAATTTACTTACAGTAACAATTTGTTCAATGAGCAAGAAAGCTAAGACGACCGGACAGGAGGCGCTGACGAAGACCACAATGTTGGGTTCTTCAGTTCAGTTCAGAATAGACTACGAGCAAACAAATAATAACCGGTTGGAATTGTGGCAGTCCTATGGACTGTTTGGAAGATTAGAAATGTGGCTTATTTTGAAAATAAGAAAATTACTGGTTCTTTTGTAATGATTCATGTGATGGATATTAGTTGAATTCGTGGTTGATTTTGTAGATAAAACAGGGAAACAAAGAGGGACTGATGTGGGGGTAAAGCTCTTCGAACATGTGGCGAATGAACTTTTTAGAGCTGCTCAAGGCTGGCGACCTGGATTCCCTCTTCTAACTACTTGAATCTGATCGCCAGCATGGGCGGAACCCTAAGCCGCCGCCCCGACTCCTCCCGCTTCTCCCCCGTTGCCATCGGAGGACGCCGGTGGGCAAAGCCCTGCTGGCCGATGGTGGCGGCGGGGCTGCTTTCTCGCGTGGTGGCCTCTTCCCCATACGGAGACCCTTGGGCGCTCGAAGGTTGTCGCCGCGATGGCGATCTTGTGGTGTTGGGGTTTGGAAGCCGCGGCGGCGGCCTCGGGCTTTAAGGGCGGTCCTCCCTCGGCGGATGGCGGCGCGGGTCGCATATGCTGGCAGTGGCACAGTCCTAGGGTTTCTCTCACGCCAAGAAGATCTTCCTTCAGCTTGTTTCCATTGATCTGGTGGCAGTGTCGAGTTTTGGGAGGCTACGCTGGCGAACTCTCATGGGTGATTCATGCTTGGAGATTGCTGGAACGGATGGGATTCAGTCGCGCACAACCGTTTTTTTACCTTTTGGTTTCAGAGGGAGCGAGACGAAGTCTGTTTTCATTGTGGAACATGTCTTTAGTTCCATGGTAAAGTCAGTGTGCGGAGAATGTGATGGAAGCCAAGATTTGTGGACTTGCAATGGTGGATCGAGTCCTAGTGGTGACGATGAATTGATTTGGTGATTCGTGACTTGTAGCAGCAGCATGGGAAAGTGCGGGCGGCAACATAGGAGGAGTTCACTGTCTTACTTTGCAGGGTGAAAATCCAAGGTCTGACCTTAATTGGTTGTGCCTGACAATGACTTTATTGAAGACATTGTTTTATGGGCGAGAACTTTCTCTAGGGTGAAAACATATGATCTTTGACGACGGTGTTTGTGCTCTGTTTTCTTTTTGAATGCGTCGCTATTGGAGATGTTGGATTCTGGTGTTTTTTTGCGGGTAAAACGGATCTTTATTAAGAAGAAAGGGTTACAAGTAGCTCACGATCCAACTCCTGAAGAACAACATCAGGACCGGATCTGAGCCAAACAACGGTTCTTTGCTCTACTCTCGCAAAATTTGCGAGGCAATGACTAACCCTAACTTCCGAACGATCCACTTTTACAAACTTACACTCTCTATCATGACTAGCTAGTAGCTTAATATCTGAAATAATATTCAGGTATGGTGAACGATCCATCGAGCTCTCCGAAGCGGCAGCAATTACTTGAACACAATCTGATTCAATAATGATCGGTAGAAGACGACGTGCAAGGGCAAGCTCCAAGCCTTCACGGCAAGCGGAAAGTTCAGCTTCCACCGCCTCAGAACATCTATGCAGAGACCTGAAGGGTTTCGCGGCATAGTAAATCAAAATTTTCTACGGATGCGAACAGAGGGAAAGCCAAGATCTAATCTAGGAGATGCAATCAACGAGAGAGATTGGATTAGATCTTCATACCCTTGAAGATTCGCACAGCGGAACGTTCGTCGGAACGTGGGTGATGTAGTCGTACTCGCTTCTCCTCCTCGCGATCCGATCCGATCTAGCACCACAAGTGGCGGTGCCTCCGTGAGATGCACACGTGCAGCACCTCGACGTCTCCTCCTTCCTCGGACCAGCAAGTATGGTGGAGAGATAGATTGGATCTACAACACGACGGCGTGGTGTATATGGTGGAGAATTTCTGCAGCAGGGCTTCGCCTACAAACAGTCGGGAGGGAGAGAGGAAAGCTAGCAAGGCGGCTAGGGTTTGGAGGAGAGGTGTGGGGGGTTGGTGCGCCCCCACCCCTCTTTATATAGAGGGGGGGGGGGGCGCAACCCTAGCCCCTCCCCCAAGCCCAAAGGATAAGGAGTGGGGGGCATGGACTCTCCCCTCTTCTAGAAACCCTATCTCTAGTTTAAACGATTTAAACTCTCTAGGATCGGCTGGGCCCTATGGGGCCTTGTGCCCCTGGCCCAATGCGGCCAGGACACTCCCTCATAGGCCCATGACCCCTCCTGGAAGGTGGGGCCACGTTGGTCCCCTTCCGGAAGGTTCTAGAAGCTTCCGGTACAATACCGATTAACCCGGAACAATTCCGAACTCCAAAAACTGCATTGCCTTATATGAATCTTATTCTCCGGACCATTCCGGAACCTCTCGTGATATCCCGGATCCCATCCGAGACTCCGAACAAAAATTCATAAACCAATTATCCAATCTATCCTAGCGTCGAGACACGTTAAGTGTGTGACCCTGCGGGTTCGAGAATATGCAGACATGATCTTCTATCAATAATCAACAGCGGGGTCTGGGCACCCATATTGACTCCCACACATTCATCGATGATCATATCGGATGAACCACGATGTCAGGATTCAAACAATCCCATATATATATTCCCTTCGTCTCGCGATATTTTACTTGCCCGAGATTCGATCGTCGGTACCGTCATACCTAGTTCAATCTTGTTCACAGCAAGTACTTTACTCGTTCCGTAATCCGATATCACTTTGTGATTAACTCCTTAACCACATGCTTGCAAGCGGTGTTGATATCGATTACCGAGTGGGCCCGAAGTATATCTCTCCGACTTGGGAGGGACAAATTCCATCTCGATACATACAACCCAACAGATACTTTCCGATCACCTGAGAGACACCTTTATGATCACCCTCTCATAGGATGACGTTTGATGACCTCAAAGCTTTCTTCCGATACCAGGGAGTTGTATTATCTCATGGTCTAAGGAATACAATATTTGACATAGGAAAAGCTTCGCAAAGATGAACACGATGATACGATCTAATTGCTTCGCTTAGTTTGGGTCTGTCCATCATATCATTCTCCAATGATATGATCTCATTATCAATTGACAACTCATGTCTATGGTTAGGAAACCTTAACCATCATTGATCAATGAGCTAGTCCTTAGAGGCGTACTAGGGACACGGTGTTGTTCACAAACCACACAAGTATTAAAGTTTCCGCTTAATACAATTCTAGCATGGAATATAAACTTTATCATGAACAAGAATTATAATAATAACATCTTTATTATTGCCTCTAGGGCATAATTCCAATAGTCTCCCACTTGCACTAGAGTCAATAATCTAGTTTACATCTGGCAACAATCTCACACCCATGGCACTGAGGTGTTGATCATGTTTTACACGTGGAAGAGGTTTAGTCAATGGATCTGCGACATTCAGATCTGTATGTACTTTGCTAATCTTCAGATCTCCATCTGCAATATAATCTCGGATTATATGAAACTTGCGGTTGATATGCTTGGTCTTTGGATGATATCTTGGTTCCTTAGCGAGTGCTATGGCGCCAGTGTTGTCACACAATATCTCCAGTGGGTCCAATGCACTTGGAACCACGCCAAGCTCAGTGATGAAGTTTCTGATCCAAACTCCTTCACTTGACGCTTCTGCAGCAGCCATGTATTCTGCTTCCACTGTAGATCTCGCGATCACGCTTTGCTTGCAGCTTCTCCAGCTCACAGCTCCTCCATTCAAAATATAAACGTATCCTGTCTGAGATTTGGAATCATCCTTGTCGGTGTCGAAACTAGCATCGACGTAACCTTTTACGACAAGCTGTTCATCACCCCCATAGACTAAGAACATTTCTTTAGTTCTATTTAGGTACTTTAGGATGTTCTTCACGGTTGTCCAGTGTTACACTCCTGGATCACTTTGATATCTGCTCGTCAAACTAAGAGCATTGGACACATCCGGTCTAGTACACAGCATGGCATACATGATGGAACCTATGGCCGAGGCATAAGGCACTTTGCTCATAGCTTCCCTATCATTTACCGTAGCTGGACACTGAGCCTTGCTCAATATCTTACCTGACAACATAGGCACTGAACCTTTCTTTGCCTTATCCATTCTGAACCTTTTCAGAACTTTGTCTAGGTATGTACTCTGGCTTAAAGCTATCAGGCGTCTTTGTCTATCTCTATAGATTTTGATGCCCAATATATAAGTAGCTTCATCTAGGTCTTTCATTGAAAAACACTTGTTCAAATAACTCTTCACATCGTTAAGCATGTTGATGTCATTTCCGATAATCAATATGTCATCCACATACAGTACCAGAAACGTCACCAAGCTCCCACTCACTTTCTTGTAGATACAAGCTTCGTAGCAATTTGGAACAAATCCAAAACTCTTGATCACTTGATCAAAACGAAGGTTCCAACTCCGAGATGCTTGCTTCAGTCCATAAATGGAACGCTGAAGTTTGCATACTTTACTAGCATCCTTAGGATCGACAAAACCTTCGGGTTGCATCATATACAACTCTTCATCAATGTTGCCATTGAGGAAAGCAGTCTTGACATCCATCTGCCATATTTCATAATCATGAAACGCAGCAATTGCTAATAAAATCCGAATGGACTTAAACATCGCTACGGGAGAGAAAGTCTCATCGTAGTCAACACCTTGAACTTGTCGAAAACCTTTCGTGACAAGCCGTGCTTTATAGACGGTAACATTACCATCCGCGTCCGTTTTCTTCTTGAATATCCATTTGCACTCAACGGCCTTTCGGTCGCTAGGAGGATCCACCAAAGTCCATACTTGGTTTTCGCTCATGGATCCCAATTCGGATTTCATGGCTTCCAGCCATTTCTCAGAGTCTGGGCTCATCATCGCTTCCTCATAGTTCGTAGGTTCACTGTCTTCTACCAACAAGACAGTCAAGACAGGGTTGCCGTACCACTCAGGAGGGGCACGCGACCTTGTCGACCTGCGACGTTCAGTAGCAGCATCGTCCGAAGCTTCATGATCCTTGTCATTAGCTTCCTCTATTGTTGGTGCAGGCGGCACTGGAACAATTTCAGGTGCTGCGCTACTCTCCAATTCAATAGAAGGTTTAATAACCTCGTCTAGCTCTACTTTCCTCCCACTCACTTCTTTCGAGAGAAACTCCTTCTCAAGAAAGGAACCGTTCTTTGCGACAAACACTTTGCCTTCGGTTCTGTGATAGAAGGTATACCCAATAGTTTCCTTAGGGTATCCTATGAAGACGCATTTCTCCGCTTTGGGTTCGAGCTTGTCCGGCATCAACTTCTTGACGTAAGCTTCGCATCCCAAACTTTAAGAAACGACAACTTAGGTTTAGCACCAAACCATAGTTCATACGGTGTCGTCTCAACGGATTTAGATGGAGCCCTATTTAAAGTGAATGCAGCGGTTTCTAATGCATAACCCCAAAATGATAACGGCAAATCAGTAAGAGACATCATTGATCGGACCATATCTAATAGGGTTCGATTCCGGCGTTCAGACACACCATTGCGCTGTGGTGTTCCGGGTGGCGTGAGTTGTGAAACGATTCCACTTGCTTTAAGATGCGTGAGAAAATCATAACTCAAATATTCACCTCCACGATCGGATCGTAGAAACTTAATCTTTCTGTTATGATGGTTCTCCACTTCATTCTGAAATTCCTTGAACTTTTCAAATGTTTCAGATTTATGTTTCATTAAATAGATATACCCATATCTACTTAAGTCATCGGTAAAAATGAGGAAATAGCGATATCCACCGCGCGTCGAAACACTCATCGGTCCGCATACATCGGTATGTATGATTTCCAACAAGTCCGTTGCTCGCTCCATCATACCGGAGAACGGGGTTTTGATCATCTTGCCCATGAGGCATGGTTCGCATGTGTCAAATGATTCAAAATCAAGAGACTCCAAAAGTCCATCAGAATGGAGTTTCTTCATGCGCTTTACACCAATATGACCTAGACGACAGTGCCACAAATAAGTAGTATTATCACTATCTACTTTGCATCTCTTAGCCTCAATGTTATGGATGTGTGTTTCATCCCTTTCGAGATTTAGAAGAAATAAACCATTCACAAGAGGTGCATGACCATAAAAGATGTTACTCATATAAATAGAACAACCATTATTCTCCGATTTAAATGAATAACCGTCTTGCAATAAACACGATCCAGAAATAATGTTCATGCTCAACGCAGGCACATAATAACACTTATTAAGGTTTAAAACTAATCCCGAAGGTAAAACTAAGGAGAGCGTGCCGACGGCCATCACATCAACTCTTGATCCGTTGCCAACGCGCATCGTCACCTCATCCCTCGCAAGCCGCCGTCTATTCCGTAGCTCCTGTTTCGAGTCACAAATATTAGCAACTGAACCGGTATCAAATACCCAGGCACTACAACGAGGGCTAGTAAGGAAAACATCAATAACATGTATATCAAATATACCTTTGATGGTGCCAGCCTTCTTGTCCGCTAAGTACTTAGGACAGTTGCGCTTCCAGTGACCCTTGTCCTTGCAATAGAAGCACTCAGTGTCGGGCTTAGGACCAGACTTGAGCTTCTTCTCAGCAGGGGCATTGCGCTTGCCGCCGCCCTTCTTGAAGGGTTTCTTTGCTCCCTTACCTTTCTTAAAGGAGGGCTTGTTGACCATCAACACATGATTATCCTTCTTGATGTCCACCTCTGCAGCCTTCAGCTTTGCGAAGAGCTCGGTGATCGTATCAGTGGAACCAATCTGATTATGAGTCACTACAAAACTTTTGTAGCTGGGAGGGAGTGATTGCAGAACCCTGTCAATCTTGAGCTCCTCTGGAATCGTGCATTCCAGTTGCTCAAGACGTTGAGTGTAGCCCGACATCTTTATGGCGTGCTCACTAACGGAACTCCCTTCCTCCATCTTGCAGTTAAAGAACTTCTCGGAGATCTCATATCTCTCAGAACGGGCCTGAGTCTGAAACATGGTTTTCAGCTCCTCGAGAATCTCGAAGGGCCCGGGATACTCTTCAAAACGATTTTGAAGCTCCGGTTCCATAGCAAACAACATGGTGCTCTTAATCACACCATAATCATCTTTGCACGACTGATAGACAGCTTTCTCATCAGCCGGCGCAGTTGCAGCAAGGGGGTCACCTAACGCTTTCCCAAGGACATAGTCCTTTTGTCCGCCAGACAGAATGATTCTTAGATTGCGGAACCAATTGGTGAAGTTAGACCCATTGTTTCTAAGCTTTTCCTTCTCAGCAAAAACGTTGAAGTTGAAGTTGGACTTGGCCATGTGATCTACAGTATTTGCAAGTACAATTTAGACTATGTTCATGATAAATAGTTCAATTTAATCAAATTACTAGATGAACTCCCACTAAATTCAACATCCCTCAAGTTGTTTAGTGAACACGATCCAAATTCACCACACCTAATCCGATCATCACGAGAAGAGATGTGGTTTTAATGGTGGACAACAAAGTGTCGATCATATCACTCATATGACTCATGCTTAACCTTTCGGTTCTTGTGTTCCGAGGCCATGTCTGTACATGCTAGGCTCGTCAAGCTAGACCCAAGTATTTCTGCGTGTGCAAAACTGGCTTGCACCCGTTGTATGTGAGCGTAGAGTCTATAGCACCCGATCATCACGTGATGCTTGGACACGACGAACTTTCGCAACGGTGCATACTTGGGGAGAACACAGTTTTTATCTTGATCTTTAAGTGAGGAATCATCTTATAATGCTACCGTCGCGATCTAAGCATAATAAGATACATAAAGGGATAAACATCACATGCATATAACTTTATGTGACATGGTATAGGCAATCCTCGCGCAATGATCTCCATCTTGTGCGTTCCGGCATGATCTCCATCACTCCACCATGATTGCCTCCACCACGAATAGCAACTACAACTATTGCTAACTACTTAGCGATAAAGTAAAGCTATTACATGGCGTATAAGAAGTTGACTCGCAGGTCATACACAATTATAAAGACAACCATATGGCTCCTGCCGGTTGTGTACTCATCGACATGCAAGTCGTGAAACATTACAAAACATGATCATCGCATACAATATACACATCACATCTTGGGCCATACCATATCACAGAAAACACTCCCTGCAAAAACAAGTTAGACGCCTCTACTTTGTTGTTGCATGTTTTACGTGGCTTATGGGAGTAGATGCTAAGAACGATTCTTACCTACGGAAAGCCACAACGGTGATATTATGGTTGCCAAACTCCGGTGTTAATCCCATGACAACTATAGTGAGAGAAACTGATATCCACCAGCCGCATGTGTGGAACAAGCCACACGTCAAGTGCGGAGCCGGTCTCGCGAACGACGTCGCGTAAGGTTGGCCTGGACCGCTTCAATCTCACTATCCCGCGTCATAAGAAGAACACAAACAAGAGGCTTGCAACAGAAAACATCAACGCCCGCAACAACCATGTTGCGTTCTACTCGTGAAACACATCTACGCATAGATCTAGCTCTGATACCACTGAAGGGTTTCGCGGCATAGTAAATCAAAATTTTCTACGGATGCGAACAGAGGGAAAGCCAAGATCTAATCTAGGAGATGCAATCAACGAGAGAGATTGGATTAGATCTTCATACCCTTGAAGATTCGCACAGCGGAACGTTCGTCGGAACGTGGGTGATGTAGTCGTACTCGCTTCTCCTCCTCGCGATCCGATCCGATCTAGCACCACAAGTGGCGGTGCCTCCGTGAGATGCACACGTGCAGCACCTCGACGTCTCCTCCTTCCTCGGACCAGCAAGTATGGTGGAGAGATAGATTGGATCTACAACACGACGGCGTGGTGTATATGGTGGAGAATTTCTGCAGCAGGGCTTCGCCTACAAACAGTCGGGAGGGAGAGAGGAAAGCTAGCAAGGCGGCTAGGGTTTGGAGGAGAGGTGTGGGGGGTTGGTGCGCCCCCACCCCTCTTTATATAGAGGGGGGGGGGCGCAGCCCTAGCCCCTCCCCCAAGCCCAAAGGATAAGGAGTGGGGGGCATGGACTCTCCCCTCTTCTAGAAACCCTATCTCTAGTTTAAACGATTTAAACTCTCTAGGATCGGCTGGGCCCTATGGGGCCTTGTGCCCCTGGCCCAATGCGGCCAGGACACTCCCTCATAGGCCCATGACCCCTCCTGGAAGGTGGGGCCACGTTGGTCCCCTTCCGGAAGGTTCTAGAAGCTTCCGGTACAATACCGATTAACCCGGAACAATTCCGAACTCCAAAAACTGCATTGCCTTATATGAATCTTATTCTCCGGACCATTCCGGAACCTCTCGTGATATCCCGGATCCCATCCGAGACTCCGAACAAAAATTCATAAACCAATTATCCAATCTATCCTAGCGTCGAGACACGTTAAGTGTGTGACCCTGCGGGTTCGAGAATATGCAGACATGATCTTCTATCAATAATCAACAGCGGGGTCTGGGCACCCATATTGACTCCCACACATTCATCGATGATCATATCGGATGAACCACGATGTCAGGATTCAAACAATCCCATATATATATTCCCTTCGTCTCGCGATATTTTACTTGCCCGAGATTCGATCGTCGGTACCGTCATACCTAGTTCAATCTCGTTCATAGCAAGTACTTTACTCGTTCCGTAATCCGATATCACTTTGTGATTAACTCCTTAACCACATGCTTGCAAGCGGTGTTGATATCGATTACCGAGTGGGCCCGAAGTATATCTCTCCGACTTGGGAGGGACAAATTCCATCTCGATACATACAACCCAACAGATACTTTCCGATCACCTGAGAGACACCTTTATGATCACCCTCTCATAGGATGACGTTTGATGACCTCAAAGATTTCTTCCGATACCAGGGAGTTGTATTATCTCATGGTCTAAGGAATACAATATTTGACATAGGAAAAGCTTCGCAAAGATGAACACGATGATACGATCTAATTGCTTCGCTTAGTTTGGGTCTGTCCATCATATCATTCTCCAATGATATGATCTCATTATCAATTGACAACTCATGTCTATGGTTAGGAAACCTTAACCATCATTGATCAATGAGCTAGTCCTTAGAGGCGTACTAGGGACACGGTGTTGTTCACAAACCACACAAGTATTAAAGTTTCCGCTTAATACAATTCTAGCATGGAATATAAACTTTATCATGAACAAGAATTATAATAATAACATCTTTATTATTGCCTCTAGGGCATAATTCCAACAAGACCGACACACGGAGAAAATGATTTACCCATGTTCGTCTCTGAGAACCATACCACAACCAGTAGCAGTATCAGATTGAAAAGATCCATCAACTGAGAGCTTTACCCATCCCGGTGGGGGTTTAGACCAAATTTTCTCCAGCTGTATAGGAGGAACAACATGCGGCATAGGCAAAATCTCCACCACTGGTTGTTTAACTTTAATTATCCTCTCAGTTGTATCCTCCACATTTCGCAATATTTTTCAGTATCCACACAGAAATCTTTTCGAGGATTCCGTCGTAGGAAGGGGTTTATCATGTGTAATTTTATTACGACAATGCCAGACTCTCCAAGCCAGCAACAATGTATGGTCAACCAATTGCTCTGGTAAAGAAATCAGTAGGTCCTTAAACCATGAGTTAGACTGCATTTGTATACTCGAATCAGAAGGCAAACTCCAAACCTAACGCATAGAATGCCAAAGGACATTAGCATGGGACAGTGGTAAAGGGCGTGACGGACACACTCCTTCTCCGTCCCACAAATATTATAAAATCCAGTAACATTCATATGACGTCTCAGTTTATTCTCTTCTGTGGCTAATGCATTAGACCGCCCTCCATGCGAAATTTTTGACCTTCGGAGGAATAGTAGCACGCCATATTTTCTTCCAGCATGGATCATCACCAGCAGGCCGACGACTAGAAGCACCAAAATTGCATTGGTCTGGATGATCGTTCAGAGCTAGCTTATACGCCGAACGGACTGAGAAAATACCATTCTTCTCCAACTGCCAGGCTGGAATATCAACAGAAGCACGTCGAGACGGTTTCATCTTGAGAATTTCATCAACTTCCAAAGGAATAAAGGAACGACGGACGAGCTGTTCATTTCAATTTACGTGATCGTCAAGAAGTTCAGAGACATATCGCAACCGACTATTACCACGAACACTCAAGATTTTGCCATAACTTTTCCGCGGAATCCAGCTGTCCTGCCAGATTCTAATAATTCTGCCATTACCAACGCGCAAATAATACCTTTTTTCAAAAGTTCTAATCCATATGAGATAGCCGACCAAGTAGGAGACGGATTGCTTGAAAAAACTGTGTCTAGCAGATCATCATTGGGATAGTAGCGAGCCTTGAGAACTCGTGAGTATAGACTATGAGGAAACACAAGAAGCGCCAAGCTTGTCTTGCAAGCAGAGCTTGATTAAATATTCTCATGTCACGGAACCCTATGCCTCCATGTGATTTGGACCAAATCATTTTAGTCCAACTAACCCAATATGTTTTACGTTTACCTTTTTCCACACCCCACTAGTACTCGCGGATTAATTTGGTGAGCTCATCACAAACAGAAAAAGGTAGTTTAAAAACTCCCATCGAGCAAGCCGGAATTGCTTGAGCAATAGCTTTGATCAGGACCTTTCGAGCACTCTGTGCTAGCAAACTATCTCCCCAAAGCATAAGATGTTGGCACATACGTGATTGCAGATTCACAAAGCGTCCTTTATGCATACGACCTTCAGGTGTCGGTAAACCCAAATACTTATCTTCAAACTCTTGTCGCTGCACTTGAAGGATAGAACGGATATTCTCTTGCACTACATCAGGACATGATGCGCTAAAAATTATGGAGCACTTGGCATGGTTTAACAACTGCCCTGTAGCCGATGCATAAGTATCCAAGGTGGTCTTGATCCTTTGAGCCTCAATATCAGTAGCTTTGAAAAACAACGGGGTATCATCTGCGAACAATAAGTGTGAAATACTTGGAGCACCACGACATACCTTTATTGGTGAGATATTTTCTTGATCAACCTCATGCTTCAGTAGGGCTGATAAGCCATCCGCAACAAAAAGGAACAAAAACAGGGAGAGAGGATCCCCTGTCTTAGTCCACGTGTAGGAGAAAATGCTTCCAATAAGGTTCCATTGAATTTGACTGAATATCTCACCGTGGTAACACATGTCATAATCCATTGTACCCACCGATGAGAGAACCCCATTTTATGCATTGTAGACTCTAAGAAAGACCAATCAACTCTATCATATGCTTTAGATAAATCAAGTTTATATGCACAAGACGATGCATTAGGATTTGTACCATGTTCCATGAAATGCAAACACTCAAAGGCCAGCAAAGCATTATCCGTAATCATCCTTTTCGGAACAAAGGCACTTTTGTTTTCAGATATAACATTCCAAGGAGAGGCCGCAGCCTATTCACCAAACACTTAGACACCACTTTATACAAAACATTGCACAATCCAATTGGTCGAAAATCCTTGAGCTCCATAGGGTTATCGATTTTTGGGATGAGGACAACAGCGGTATCGTTGACTCCATTGGGCATAACACCAGTCATGAAGAAGACTTTCACGGCCTTGATAATTTCTGATTTTAACATATCCCAATTTCGTTGGTAGAAGCGAGCAGGGAGACCATCCGACCCGGGGCCTTAATAGGACCAATTTGAAACATGGCATCTGAAAATTTCCTCGTCCGAAAAATCCTTGCATAAAGCAGCATTCATCTGATCTGTAATACATTCCACAATCAAATAAGTAATAGGCTCACAGTTAAGAGATGGGCTTCTGGTGTTGTTCTGATGGAATTAGTGTCGCTACTACTAAGGATCTTATCATTGTAGCGGAATTTTTTTTCGTAATTTTTCTTTTTTTAGCTGTATGCATCCGTAAAAGCAATAGGATAATTTGTAGAGGCTCGATGTAATTAGTATTATCATGATATTAATATATGCTCCTTTCAAAAAAAATGTAAAAAGTTTACTAGGGTGAATACATTCATTTGACCAGCAAAATCTAACAGGTACGAGATAATAGAGCAGAAGAATACCGAAACAAAGAGTGCTCACCGTAACCAAGTGAGATTGATTTTTTTCTTGAGGAAGTAACCAAGTGAGATTGATGAAAAAGATCAATTCAAAGTTCAGCCTTGTTGATGAAAAAGATCAATTCAAAGTTGTAAATCAAACATCCATGATTTTCTCGTAGAACCGTTCAGCCTTGTTCTGGGCTGAACGCGGATCAAAACTGGCCCAGTTAAAGGATACGAGTCGGGACAACAGGGAGATAAACCCTAGAGCTATTAGCGATCCTATAAAAAAAAGAGAGAAAAGAAAAACCTAGAGCTGCGTCGAGCGAGTCGCGACGGCCGCCCGGTGGCTGCGCGAGAAGGCGGCGAACTCGCGGAGGAGCGGTCGGCGCTGTCTCAGCTCCGATCGCAACCACTACTCTGTCCACTAGCAGGCCAACCATCGGCCGCTTGCAAGCCAGTGAGTGCCCTCTTGGCTCTTAAACTTCTACGGTTGCTGTTTTTTTTTTTGAGGGATTCTACTTAATATGAACAATTTGTCTTCGAAAAAAAATCTGAACAATTTGCTTTCAATTTGGTTGTAAAATTTTCTGTTGAATTTACTTGTCAATTTGTTCAGTGAGCAATCGAGATGAGACGATGGAGCTGGAGGCGCGGACCAGGACCAACGTGTTGCATTCTGATTCTGTTTTCGTCCAGTTCATGGTAGACTACAAGCAAACAAAACAGCTTCCAATCGGCGAGGCTGTGCACTCCGACATCTTCTCCGTTGGGGGACACCAATGGAGGATTGAGTGCTATCCGCGTGGGTCACACGAGAACGACAAGGGCAAGTATCTTTCCATATTCCTCAAGCACATGAGCAGAACCACAAGAGCCAAGGCCATCTTCGAGGCCTTCTTGATGGACAAGGATGGCGATCCATGTGACACGGTCACAAAAATTTCAGGCGTTCATGAATTCCCAATCAACAAAGATGGTGACAGCAATGATGATGATGCTGTTATTGATTGGGGATGGAGTCGGTTTGCCAGGGGAACTATGCTGCAGAATTACTATGTAACAGAGGGACATATTACAATTATGTGTGGCATCATGGTGATAAATGACAGCTCTATTCCGGTGCCGCCTTCAGACATCGGGTTCCATCTCGGCTGCTTGCTAGATCACACGGACGGGACGGACATGTCATTCACCATCGACGGTGAGACATTCCGCGCTCACCGTGCAGTGCTTGCTGCCCGCTCACCCGTCTTCAGAGCAGAGCTCTTCGGCTCCATGGCTGAGGCCACGATGACATCCATAACGCTGCACGAAATTGCTCCTGCAACATTCAAAGCTATGCTTCGGTTCATATACACAGATTCGTTGCCTGGAGAAGACGAGCTTGGGGACTCTTCCGCTAAGATATTTCAGGATCTGCTTGCTGCGGCCGATCGATATGCACTTGACCGGCTGAAGCTTATGTGTGCCCAGAAGTTATGGGATAAGGTGTCAGCAGATACAGTTGCAACAACCTTAGCTTGCGCCGAAACATACAACTGTATAGAGTTGAAGAGCAAGTGCATTGACTTCTTGGCAGTGGAGGAAAATTTCAAAGAGGCAGCGTTTACTGATGCATATGCATTGTTGGTTCTCAAATTCCCATCAGTTGCTGCTGAGCTCAGAAAGAAGGTGATGACATAATACAGTGTGTCCATCTACATGTGTATAGTTTAGGTGGTGAGTGACATCTGATATCTTTTCAAATCTAAGGCAACCCAGATGCAAAGCTAGTGATGTGCCCAATTAGCAGACCATTCGTATTCTTGTTTCTTTGTTCTGTTGGACATGCCCCAACTGAATCTTTTGAGATATTTACTTGTTCTATGCT
This sequence comes from Avena sativa, assembly GCA_916181665.1. NCBI lineage: Eukaryota > Viridiplantae > Streptophyta > Magnoliopsida > Poales > Poaceae > Avena > Avena sativa. Next base: position 139,349,236 of record OV702285.1, on the reverse strand, counting down.
GATGTATATAACTTTCGACCTGTTTGTAGTCTTAGCTCCATTAGTACCATATGAATTCAAACATGCCAGAGCTCAGATCATCTTAGTTCTTATTTTGTTATGCCAAAATTCTGGAGTACATCTTTTGCATACTTCATTGTGCACTCTCCTTGTCTGGATGAAACCCTAAGCAGTGCTTCACGGATCCTCTGTAATTAAAATTGAACACCCATTTGTGCATTTTTTTAGGCACACAAACCCCATGATAGCCATCCCAACAATGCATTTGACAGAGAAATCTTGGGTTCTTGTCGATGCAATGAAACAGATAAAGTTACAACTCACTCAAAAAGGATTTCATCACATAGCAGCTGGAAGAAGTGTATTGATAATTTTTCACATATACCAGAAAAATCAAAGCCAAGCCAAGAGCTGTGTTAATCTGCTGTTCATCGATATGCATTTGCTTGGGGTTATCATCTATGGAAATTATGTTCTTTTATGGGTTTTGCTTCCATTTTATGCATCTTTAATGCATCCTATTATTGTGCATTATGCTGCACAAAAGCTTTATATTTATATGTTCTATACTTCTTATCAGTAGTTCCTTGAAGGTGGTGGTCTGACTGATAAATGAGTTATGGAAGACCTCAGGCATTTAATTTCATTCAGTGCCTGACTGGTAGCATTTCAGCTGTCGAGCAATTCAACTCGTCTTTACATAGAGACCTCTCTGCAAAATTGTTGTCAGCTGAGCCACGACTGATTTACCTGGTGAAAGAAGTGAAACCATTATCATGAGTTCTACTAGTCCCTTTTAGTAGTTTATAAAAGGTCGCTAGTCCCGTTAAAACTTTGCTTCTGTAGCTTCATTTCGTCGGCCAGGCTGATCATGTTAGAGGCATTTTGATTAGCATTGCTAGAAAGCTCGTGTGGACCGACACTACCAGAATCTAAAGATTCTTCACCCAATACACTACTTTGGCATGCCATTCAATAAGCTTTTGTAGCCAAAAATAAGATTTAGGGCGGATGATAACTACAGAGCCGGTGAAAGGTGCTTGCCCCTTCATCCTCATATAATTTTACTATGAGGATTGCTTCTTGGTAACTTGCATGCCATCTCAATCTTGTTCATTTGGCAATATGCTCTTTGCACAGTTGAACAGGTGTATGAGTTCGATACAGGAAGCACAAGAAAATAGCAGGACACCCTAGAAAAGTGCGGTCACTGAGCCGTGCAGTGGATGATCCACCAAGCCACCAAGGGAATGGTCTTGTTCATGGTATGGTACACAACCAGAATAGTCCTTGTGAAGATCGTGTCGATGAGTCCAGCTCGCATGTCGTCTGATGAAGATTTAATCTAGGGTGTCAAGTGGGATCCCACCTAAATCCCACTTGTAGTTCATTTGCCAAATTCTAGTGTAAATTTTGAGCAAAAATTTGCACTAGATTTTGAAAAATGAACTAGAAGTGGGATTTAGGTGGGATCCCACCTGACACCCTAATTTAATCCGAGGCTTCTTTAGGATTCTTGTCTTTTGAAATCTGAATGTTGCATGGACTAGGTAGTGTTGGACGTGGGCTTTATTTTTTCCCGAACCCAGATTTTATTCAGCTCATAAACATGTTACAACGTTGGACCGACACTGACTCCGAAGTCTGAAAATGCAAAGTTATAAACTACCACCCCTGATTATTAGTACTCCATGTTGATCACTTACCCTGCAAGTTCTGTTCCATGCCTACCCATACTCTGTGATTCACGGGGGTGATTGGGTAATCTGTGGGTGGTACGCCGGTGGTGTTAGCGAGCAGGAAGCAATGCGATTTGCGACGTGGGCTGAATTTTCACCTGGTTGGACGGATTGATTGAGCGTGACGTACGCGCAGATGTCGGGCTTCGACTACAGCTAGACTACGGAGTTCGATTTCTATTCTAATTATGCTGGTAATTAAGTGATATATCTGGATCGCGAGCCTAGCTTTGTCATACTACAACTAACTTATATCTTGCAGTTCGTGCTAATTTCGAGGCTCAATGGAAGGTCTGATCAGGCAGATGGACGCGCTCCTCCGTCCGCCGGCCCCGGCCACACCCGACGCCGGCAGCGGCTGCAGCGGCGGCAACAGAACCCTAGCATTCTTGCACGCGTTCGAGCAGACCGTGTTCGACAGAAGCAGGACTCATCGGTGCTGGGCAACCCAGAACGGCTGGCTACTCCTGGTGGACCCCGTATCCCTGCACGCCGCGCTGTGGGACCCGGCGTCGCAGGTCCGGGTCGACCTCCCGCGCCTCCCCGGCGACCTGCCGAGGAACTGCAAGTGCCTGCTCTCCCACGAGAAGGCGACGTCGCACGGCTGCGTGCTCCTCGTCGTGGACGCGGACGCGCCGCTGCTCCTGTACTGCCGCACCGACGACGGCTTCGCGCGCCACAGCCGCAGGTGGTACGCCCACCAGTACGGCTTCGAGGGCCGGCCCGGGTTCCAGGTCCGGAGCGTCGCGGCCGCGCACGGGGACTTCTACTTCCCGCTGTCGCCGACGGAGCTCGTCTGCGTGGAGCTCATGTGCTACGAGTTCAGCCCGGAGCCGCGGTTCACGACCGTGCAGCACAAGGAGCTGTACCTCGAGCCCGGGATCCCATGGGAGCAGGCGCCACGCCATCTCGTGGGGTCCGGCGGGCAGCTGCTCATGGTCGTCCAGCGCTGCCCTCTCTACGACGGGGCCTACCACTGCCAGCGCCAGAACGTCTACAGGATGGATTTCGTGAGCAGGCGGTGGACCGACGTGTCCCGGCTCAGTGGCCAGGTCCTGCTGCTCGGCCCGTCGCACTTCGCGGCGTCGCTCCCGGCCAGCGAGCTCGGCGTGGAGGACAGCTGCGTCTACATCGTCACGCCGGAGATGCCGATGATTGTCCACGACGTGAGAGCGCAGTTCAATCGGCTGTTTCGCTGGCGCCCCGACGATCCAGTTTTGTCCTTGATGTGCACCCTCGCGGCCAACGCCTGCGGCTAGTTTTTTTTTTTTTTTAACTGTAGTCTGTTGTATTTGCAGTGCGGAGTAGGTCTAGAATTATAACTCGCGAGCTAAACGAGTAATTCGTGACACAACTCGACACGGCTCGAACTCGGTATCTAACGAGTCGAGTCAAGTTTTTGATTTGAGCTTATTTGTTCACCCCAGCTAAATAGCTAAATGAGCTACTCGCGAGCTACTCATTTAGCTTGTTAAACTCGTTCAATTATAGAGTTTGAAATTTTTTATAGTTAAGTGTCATACTATGAATGTTCCTTGAACCTATAATGGTGTAGAGCTACTATATTTTTTATTGATCTTCCTCCGTGTTATTATGGAAGTACTATTGTTGTTCTAGTTTCAAATTAGTAGGTTAATTACTAATTTTTCTTATATATGCTCATATTCATAACTTATAACAATCTAAACGAGCTGCTCACGAGCTACTCGCGAGTTTGCGGAGTCGAGCCGAGTTTCAAATATAAGCTCGTTCTGTAAATGAGCCGAGTCGAGCTAACTCGTTAGTTGAACGAGCTTTAGCGAGTCGAGCCTAGTTGGCTTGGCTCGGCTCAAATTCCATCCCTAGTGCGGAGTAGCGTTGATCGGAGTTAATTTAACTTATGTTATTTTGCTTGGTTAAAAGTTGTAACCTCTTTGTTTCAAGCAATTTTTTCCTTAATACTACTATATATGGAGATCACATCTAACATGGTATTACCATAGAGAACACCTTAAAGTCTAATAAGGTCTCACAAACTTAGGCCCCATTCTTTTCAGCTTCTTGGACAGCTTCTCCCAGAAGCTACCCTCGACCAGCTTTTCCCAGAATCCCATTTGTCAAAATCATTTATACTTTTAAATTGACATTGAAATTACTAGTTAAGAAGTTTCAACGAATTTTGAAGATGAGATTTTAGGAGAAGCTGATCGAGGATAGCTTCTGGAAGAAGCTGGCCAAGAAGCTAAAAAGAAAGGGGCCTTAGAGCATCTCCACTAGCATTTTTAGGCCGATTTTTTCATCGGGAAGGCGAAAATTCACCTTAACCGCGTTTCCGGGCGTCCACTTTTCGCTGAATTTGGCACATATTTCATCCGTCATTCCTATGCCGAACTCGGCGCGCTGGAAACCGCCTATGAACGCCGGTTGAAGCGAAATCGGCGAAGAAAAATCCCCGCCGGTGGCCCCGTCCTTTTTGCGTGTGAAACCAAGTCATCCTCATCCCGTCGCCTCAGCTCCTGCGATGGACCGTCGGGAAACGACCGCCCATCTCGTCGGCCACGCGTCGCCGTAATGGCACGCCACTGCCGGCCCACCTTCCCGATGTTTCCTCTTTTCCCGCCCACGTCGCTACACTCCTTCCGCCTTTGCCGCCCTTTTCTCTTTTGGCTATAAATGTCGACGCCCTCGCCGTCTTCCAGAGCACGCTCTCCTCCCATTCCCCACCCACAAGCTCCACCTTTGGCAACGAGTAGAAGAGCTCGGCGCCAACAATGGCAGAGAGGTACCCCGACGACCCGACGACGGTGAACGGCTTCAGCCGGCATTCTCTGCAGCCGTGGGAGGCATGGTTGCTCCACGACGCCGGATACCCGGCGTCGTTGGACTTCCGTTGCCCGCCGACCTGGGAGCTCAACGCTGGCGGCATGCTCGTGCCACTGGTGCCGGAGGATTCCGACCTTGTCGAGGAGATCTAGGTGGCCATTGCCGCCATGGAGGACTCGGAGCTCGCCGAAGACCCCGGAAACCTAGTGTACCGGGAAGACTTCTTTGCCAAGCGCCGAACCAGCAACTGGACACCCACGACGGGGCCTGCCTGCCGCCGAAGCGGCACAACGCCACGGGACGCCCACAAATGACCATTGTGTTCTACTCGTGTAACAGATCTATATATAGACACGGCTCTGATACCACTGTAGGGGTTCATAGCATGGAAAACAAAAAAATTCTACCGCATGAACACACACAAGCCAAGATCTATCTACTTGATTGTAGCAACGAGTCGATATAGTACTCGCCCTCGAAGATACCAAAGCGGTTAACGAGAGCAGATTCTCGTGGGTGATGTAGTCGTTCACTTGCCGATCTCAAGATCGCGTAGACGATCCTTCTGGTGCCGTGTTCCAGCAGCGCTCCCGCAGTTGGTCACATGTTCGGTACTCGATGAAGACCTTCCTCTCCCTTGTTCCAGCAGGCGGCGGAGGTTATAGCTCTCTCCTCGCGATTCCAGCAGCACGACGGCGTGGTGTCGGAGTTTAGAGGGAAGATCCCTGCGGTGACCCAACATACCACTGCATGATGTAGTACACTATAGTCGTTGACATAACACCAATGAAACATCGTTCACTAGTATTACATCCCTCAGAGTGGTACAACAGAAACACAGCAGGTCCAAGACATGACTATAGGTTACAACTCAGCTCTTTACACAAGATCCAGAGAACACTCTAGGTTAAAGAGAGAGAAATAAACTTCTTACAAAGAAGATCAGAGATAAACAACTCAAAAACTATCATACTAATAAGACTAGTATTTTAACTAATGGTCTGGCATTGGTACTATTGCAATACTCTACAGAAGTAGGTTCTATGGCTAGAGATTCTATTCTTATCTAATCCGCAACTTCGTCTTCACTTGAGTGGATATATATGTTGACTTCCTTGACTTTATTGAAGAGCTTTAGCTTTTGATGATGATTCCTGGAGCATAACTCGATGCAGACGTCGTCTATACTGGCTTTAAAACCTAGCAAGGGTTAAGAAAATACTTTGAGTATGAGCGTACTCAGCAAGTTCACTAGAAAAGGAGTGTTTGATGCACTATATCTACAGCCACAGACCATAGGTCGTAGGCAATGCAAGTTTTTGTAAACATTTCTTCAAAGGTTGCTTTTATTCTGAAAAACTATGTCCATCAGCCTTCACGGGTTTACTAGAACTTTCATGGAGTTCCTTTCCTGCCGCGTTCGCAGCTCCTTCCCGAAACAGGGAGTAACAAGTTACAGTTCTTACACTCTGCAGAGGTGCGTTACTTTACCCATGAGAGATCTTAGCTTTGTTGCACATCCGAGCGGCCAACCCGTTCATACTTCCTTGGTATGAGGCCCAGACTAAGATCCAAGCCGATCACTGCCCTCTCCGCGACCCCATATGTCTGCACGATCCTTCGGGGCCGGCTCATCTCCGTTAAGCCCCCTTTCGGGCAGGCTAAAACCCTGATGAGTTCCCGAAGACTCTATGACTTGGTGATGCCTGGGCAAGTACCATATTAAATGGACTACACCCCTAAACACCATTCATAGATAATCTAGACACCAAAAGTGTGGTTCGTAAGTGTGCCCACCCATAAGTTGGATCCGCACAAGGAATCATAACGTCATGTTAAGGTCGTCTTGCCTCCATACGAGAGGAAAAGGACACAACTGACTTCTCCGTCCCATTCCAAATCTCATGGTTAACACGTAATATACGGCGCAATAATCACTGGCGACATTGGTTGTTAAGTCCTAGATAATATGTTCCTTTACCACCGGAACTTTCATAGTAGGTTATTACCTCATGGTAAATAACCTATATCATATTATTATGAAAATAGTGTTTTCTGATCTTTTTCAAATGCAGGTGATGACAACACTGGATTTGCAAAATACTTTACAGAAAATAATCAAAGGACATGAGCAAGTGTGAACTTTCCTTGTGTGATTGCAAGATTATGCACTCACGGTCTTCAAGACAATATAAGATCCAATATCTGAAATCAGCATCATTGGTCCGATAAGGACTAATGTTTAAAGAAGCAGGATACTACTATGCATAAGTAATGTAATGCATTTTCGTAAACTCGAATCCCGGGGATAACGTTGATCTAGGGTTTGGAAACTGGAAATGGCTTCTTTGGAATGTGTTGCCCTTTTAGATTAAGTTTCACACATGTGCTTCTTATTAAGGCTTGTGAGTGTGTGTGAAACAATATGTAAGTATCACTACTAGGAAAATGCTTATAGTTAAACTTACTACTAGTGGCCCATAGCTAAAACGATGGGCCACTTATATATATACTAGTGATGCACCCCTTAACGGTGCCCCACTAGTATTCGAATACTAGTGGCCCACACGTAACTTGTTGCGTCACTTATATATGATGGATGACCTGTATTAGACATCCCCACTTATAAGTGGCGCATCTCCTAAGGGTGCCTCACTAGTATTAGACATACTAGTGAGGCACCCTTACGGGGTGTGCCACTCATAGGTGGGGGCGACGGGCTCGTGGTAGGTGGTAGTTTAGTAGTGGCGCACCACTGACTGGTGCCTCACTAGTATAAAATACTAGTGAGGCACCCCCATGTGGTGCCTCACTACTAACCTGTCAGCACTTTAAAGCACATGGATGAAGCCACCTACCTCATTTCCCCCTCCTCTTTCTCCTCCCCCCTCCAAAGTAGATATGGTCGTGGTTCTCTTCTTTCCCACCTCATTTCTTCCATTTTTCACCATTATAGCTTGTGCAACTCACTTTGGTTCATACATATGTAAGTGAAACCTATTTTCCTACTCCTAGATCTACTAAATCCTAGTCCTAGCTTGTTTGTTGCATGGTTTCATACATACTCTTGCTTGTTATACCTATTTTGGTTTTAAGTATATGTAAGTGAAGGTTCTCCCTACACTCCTAGTAATGGTTGGAGTATATGTGTGTGAAGGTGTTGTTGCGCGAAGGGGGCGTGTTGTGAGCGTGAGATGATGAAACCGACTAAATATATGAAATTGTTTTGTGTATTTGATCCATTTTTGGTGAAGTGAAAATGAGTTTCCAATGTTTTGCCAAAATGTTGATTCATTTCCGTTTCGGAAAATTTCTGGCACTCCGCGGATATCCTATATTTAGGAAAGGTCATGCCGAAATTTTCTATCGAGGTCCATGCATTGGAGTGGTTCTAATTATCTTGCTCTCTGTACCACATAGGCGACCATGGTCCGCATGATGAGTGAAAAGATCGTGGCTAGGTGGATGGGTTGTGCGATGGCCGACATGGTACGAAATAACATGACGGAGATAAGATGTCCATGTCAAAGCTGCAAGCTGATGTATGTCGTCAAGCATGATTCTGGGATACGCACCTGCTTCATCGTGGTTTCATGGATGGCTACACTCGATGGATAGGTGATGAAGATTTTGAGGACGTCAATGGGGCGGTAGGAAATGAGGAAGGGCATCAGGACAACAACGACGATGGCGAACATGATTATGAAGATCAAGATGTCGGAGAAGATGATGTTGCACATGACCATGAAGATCAAGATGCCGGAGCAGATGATGTCGAACATGATCATGGAGATCAAGATGCTGGAGAAACACCGGAGTCATGATAGGTGCGGGACCCTCATGTTCAAGCACTGCTTCTCAAGGAGACGAGTAACGCTAGAGCTACCGCTAGAGAGAAAGCCAAGCTAGCGCAACTAGAGATAGACTCAGTTACTCCATTGTATGAAGGATGTAGGCACGGGGATACCCGCTTGAATGTAACGCTCGGGGCTCTGGAGATGAAGGCAAAACACAAATGGACTGACGTAAGCTTCGACGAGAGCATGGATTTCTGGCACAATCGTCTTCCCGAGGGGAACACGTGTCCAACCAGTATCGAGGAGGCCAAGAAAGTCGTGTGCCCTCTCGATCTACCGCATGTTAAATACCACGGCTGCATAAATGATTGCATCATTTACCGGGGCGAGGATGCGGAGAGAACCACATGTCCGGTGTGCAACGCTCCTCGATACAAGAGAGGGAAGAAGGCTCCTCAAAAAGTGGTATGGTACTTCCCGATCACTCCTCGTCTGCAGCGATATTTTGCGGACCTTAAGGAAGCAAAGCTCATGCACTGGCATGCAGAAAGAAAGAAGCCAGATGATGATGATGATCCAGAAAAGGAGGTGAGGCTGAGGCACCTTTCAGATGCTAGCCAGTGGAATGCATTGGACCTCGAGTACCCACTATTTGGGAATGATCCAAGGAACCTCAGTTTGGGTGCGAGCACTGATGGACTCAATCCGTTTGGCAGTCAGAGCAGCACCTGGCCTGTGTTTGTATGTATCTACAACCTTCCCCCTGGTTGTGCATGAAGAAGAAATACATGCACATGAGTATGCTAGTTCAAGGGCCAAAACAACCAGGAACAGACATCAATCTATATCTCCGGCTATTGAAAGAGGAGCTAGCCACATTATGGGAAGTCGGAGCCAATACGTGGGACGCTGTCGCAAACGATTATTTCCCCATGAGAGCCACGTTAATCACGACGGTGCAAGACTATCCCGGCTATGGTTATTTCTCGGGGCAGGTGGTCCAAGGATTCTGTGCATGTGTTAGGTGCATGGATAACACAGATCACCTCCAACTAGAGAAAGATCCTGGGTCATGCAAAACCGTGTTCCAGGGGCATCGAAGGTATCTTCCCAAGGATCACCCTTGGAGAAAACGTGGAGATCTGTTCAATGGGGAAGTTGAGATAAGAGGACCCCGGATCGGAGGAGCGGCACAAAAATCGATGAGTTGTTGAAAAACTGGAAAGAGTGCCCCGCACCGGGAAAGAAGCGAAAGAAGACTAAGCCACTAATGAGGGTATGGAAAGCGAGGTCTGTTTTCTGGGAGTTGGAATACTGGAAGCTCCTACGCACTCCCCATAGCCTTGATCTGATGCATATAACGAAGAACGTGTGTGAGAGTCTACTTGGCACCCTACTTAACATGCCGGAGAGGACCAAAGATGGGCCAAAAGCAAGGCATGACTTGATAGTGTTGGGGATCAGGACGGACCTTCATGGAGGACACGAACGTGTTGAAGATGATGATCATCAAGAGGAGATAGAAGGTCGTCGCAAGGGCAAAAAGGTCAAGAAGTACTCCGAATATCACTGCCCTGCAGCGTGCTTCACTCTAAGTCAGGAGGAGGTCAGGCAGTTTATGAAGTGCCTCCTAGGATTCAAATTTCCTTACGGCTACGCGGGAAAGATAAGCAGATACCTAGACGAGGCGAAGCAGCGTTTTAGCGGGATGAAGTCTCACGACTGTGCCGTGTTGATGACGCAGTTACTTCCAGTTGCGATCCGAGGGATAATGGACGAGCACGTTCGTGAAACTCTGTTTGGCCTCTACAACTTCTTCGATGTCATCTCTCGAAAGTCGATTGGCGCGACGCAACTGAAGCGGCTACAAGAGGAGATTGTAGTGATACTATGCGATCTTGAGATGTACTTTCCGCCCGCATTCTTTGATATAATGGTGCATCTGCTGGTCCATGTCGTGGAAGACATCGTCCAACTCGGGCCTCCATTTCTACGCAGCATGATGCCGCTCGAAAGGATGAATGGATACAACAAAGGATACGTTCGCAATAGGTCACGTCTGGATGCAAGCATAGCAAAGGGATTTCTGACCGAAGAATGCATCTCCTTCTGCATAAATTATCTAGACACCGAGAACCCTATTGGTCTACCCTTCAACAGGCACCTTGGAAGGCTCGCTGGATGGGGTCACCGCGAGGGTCGGCGCGAAATGCATGCCAACTTCGACTTGCGACTCGCCGACTTTGAAAGAGCATGCTTAGTCGCATTACAACACATAGAAGTGGTCGATCCTTGGAAAGAGCATGCAGCTGGTCCTGTGGCGAAACCCAATTGCCAAGTGCGTCTCTTCGGTTCTCAGGAGTCGCCTCTAGCTTGTGCCTTCACCGAGCCTTAGATGGCCAAGCCAGGAATTATTTTCAGCCCTAATACAATCCAGAAGGTAGCCAGTGAGCAAGTTTTGGGCCCTGTTCTTGTACCAGGCAAGAAGAAGTTACAGAAGAGGAAAAATAACAAGGCTGCGAGCCAGGTTCCGAACCCGATTCGGGCTCGGGACGGCCCCCTCCCTCTCAAGGATATTGCATGGAGGGTGCATGTGGCGGGTGAGCCAATGCTTAACTTGTCAATGCTCTCAATCGCACCTTCTAATATGCGGAGTCTGCATGCTGCCATTCTGTACGAGGAGGGGCGCCGTATTAAGGAGAAAGACCAGTCATACCTGGTTTTTGTGGTCAAGGTGCCACAGGGCTTGGGCTTCGTCGATACATCATACGCGGATAAGTTCTACCTGCGGTATTCAGACATATTTGATATGTATCAGCCTTATTGGTTGCACTATACCTTAGTCCGCCTATATTCCCTCAGTATGGCAGTGCGGGTCATCAGAGACAAGACCCCGGGCGTCGCTATAGTGGACCCCTTCTACATGCGTGATAACCGCTTGCGCCAGCCAAGGGAACATGCCACCGTGATCGAGTACCTAAAAAACTTCATGCTTGCCAACAAGGAGAAGGATTACATTCTCAAGCCTTACCATCCCGAGCCCGCGTAAGTCATTCACTCGCCGCTGTAAGATGCTTTCTTAGATTTCCAATGTTCTGATCCAAGTTTGGATTTATTGTATGCAGAGAGAAATGTTGCATACTTATATGCTTCTCAGTGCAACATTCAATATCCACATATTTCGACTCGGGGAGTGCAACGAAGAAAAACTACACCAATATCAAGAATATTCTTAATGATGCTCTCATCGGTTACGTCAAAGCGGGAGGAACCATCAAGCACCCAAATATGAAACATGGCCAACACGTGTTCACCCACACGACAGAGTTCCCCTGCATCAAACAGCCATCTACTAGCGAGAAGGATGCCTTCTACGCCCTCCATCACATGCGGTCGTTTATACGGGATGCGAATGACCTTACGCTGCCAAGTCATCTCCAAGGGTGGGCTCAAAACCTTGCAAAGATGAATGATTCAAATATCAGAGCCGAGTTATTTAACATCCAACAGGACCTTGCGACTATGATCTATGAAGAGGTCATGACAAAGGGGAGGCTCTTCTTCGACAGCTATCGTCTACCGCCCAATAAGGAGATAGAAGACCGCGTAGTGTTGCAGGGTGACACAAGGACATTCATGACGATAGCAAAAGGAGCTCCACGAGGCTTCGTTAACATCCCTGAGCCGAGTCAGAAGTAGTGATGTTTGCCTAGTTGTTAGTTCCGAACTATATATCAATCAAGCTTGTGTTGTAAACTTTATCACTACATGAACTTGCCTAGCTAGCTTTATGGTTTCGACAGTCGTTGAACTTAACTATGATATAGATGCTATTTATTAGGGTTATGGATGGTGAAATTAATGCTTAGTGATGTTGCTTTTTTATTATTTATTATTGCGGCACTTACTTGATGTTTGTCTTTAGAGCGTCGATGATTAAAACGTTATGGATCACTAGAACCATCCATATTATAGTTATGTGTCCAACCTAAGTATAAATATGAGGCATGCTTTCTATGTTGGCCCTATTTTCGTTAAGTGTGTATTTTTATGAGGTTTACATCTATCTGCACCCATCATTTGATTATCATGTCAAAACGCTTGCTTTCATTTGCCTAATACTATGTATCTTGTGTACAGAGATGAAGAAGTATTATGTCATGTACATCAACGAGGTTCTAGGAGTGTATGACGAGTGGTAAAACTGTTCGAAGAAAGTGAAGAAGTTTTAAGGAAACAACCACAGAGGCTATAAGAGTATATATATGCAAGCTAAGTGGAGGAACCATGTGAGGAATTGGAATCGGAATCAGATGAAGACCTACATTATAGTCCTCACCGATTGTAGTCTTCACCGTTGTGATTGCGGTTCTAATGTATTTGATTGTGGTTTAGGTGACTACCTCCATTGAGGTGAACATGCTAGCTACTTGATCGTACATGCACCTGTAATAATTTCACACTTGTCTCTATTTCGAATTCTAAGTAATGTGACGAACTACAATTGTCTTGGTCTTATCATTGTTTAGCTCAAATTCAGTATGTTATCATTTTATGTCTGTATGTATACTTATAATATACTATATTTGAATTGTATAACTGTGTATAAATACTTGTATAATATATTTATTTATTTTATAGTAGTGGCCCACCATTTTTTTCTACTAGTGACCCACCTGTATAAGTGGCGCACCTAGTTGGTGCGCCACTACTATCCATTACTAGTGAGGCACGATGGTGATGCGCCACTAGTATATCATACTAGTGAGGCACCAGCATGTGCGCCACTAGTAAAGTTTACTAGTGGCGCCTCGCTAGTGGCGCACCACTAGTGGGGCATTAATATCCGAATTTGGTGCCTCACTAGTAGGGTATTTCCTAGTAGTGTATAGTAGAGCACACACAGAATGGAATACTCAAGTGGAAAATATATTTGTAGACTATGTATATAAGGTTTGTTTATTATTTAGAGCTTTCACAAAAATGCTTATTTCTTGCTTTATAATGTTTCTTAAAAGGATAACTTTTGAAGAAAATCTTACTTAGCTAAAGAGAAGTATTTAAATTTTAAGTTAACCTTATTAGGGTTTCTTTTAAGTTACAGTCTTTAAGTAAGAAAGAATTTCTTTATTTGAATAATGATATTAGTAGTATTTGAGACTTATCTATCTTGGTTTTGAACTTGGTTAGTTTGGGATTAAGATGCTTTATAACTTAATTATAATAGACCAAGGTTAACTATAAAACACATAATAAAGTCTTTTTAGAATAGTATTTAAAGTATTATAGACTAAAGTTAACTTTAGAGACATAGATGGACTTAAGGCATATTGCTTATGTTATTTGTACCAGGTGTACTTTATAATGTGTTTTCCTAAGGATACTTTAAGAATGGTAATACTTCTATTTGAATAGTGGTTTCCTAATTGTTTAGTGGAATAGAATCATTTTCCTTTTTATGGATGAGTGGTTATAGTTTGTAAACAAAGAAATAATATTACTTAACTACTTATGGATTCAATATAGTGTTTTGGTTTTTTATAACTTGTAGTTGAAGTATTGGAGTAGGTTTTACTACAAAATTATTTTTGGAGATTTTATAATGGATAAGGGTTCTTTTATAAAATAATCTACATTAATGGTTGAGAGATAATTTAATAAAATTGTATTTAAAGTGTGCTAGATCATTTTGACTTCACATTAACAATATTTAAGACTAATACTTTTTATTAGACTCAATTTATTAATTTAAGAAATATTAACAAATTTTATTTGACATTATATGAATTATTAACTAAAATATAGGTTTAAATTCAAGTTATTAAAGTGTTTAACTTTTTATTTACCTCAAAAGTGGAATATCACATTTTTTAACATGTAAATATTATTTTTGTGACCATTTTGGTATATTACATTTATTTTTGTGATTTATGAATAATAAAATATTATTTTTATAAGATTTATTACTTTATAACTACTTAATAAATGACAAATATTTAATTAAGTGAAATAATAATGTATGATTACAGTTTTAAATTATAGGATTTATCTTTCTAGGATTTTTGGTATTTTATTTATATTTTTTCATATTTACTAATATTAAAATATGATTTATCAAAGTATTAAAACTTATAAAATCTTTATTAAATAATAATTATTTAAATTGTTAACATAATAATGTTTGATAATAGTTTTAAATTATAGATTTTATTTTCCACAAATTTTCATATATTATACACATTTTTCTGAATTATAAATCAAAAGTTATTAATTAAACAAGATTTAATCAAATTCTGGAATTATTAAACCAATTAAAAACATTTAATGCATCAGCATGACACAGGGCTGACGTCACTAGAGGGGTTGGGGCGTTTGTCACTGGGGCTGAAGCTACCCACGGTCGCTGACAGAGGGGCCCGAGGCCACCTCAGGTGACACGCAGGCGTCAACGGTCCATGTGCCACGTTGACACCACCTCGGCGCCACGTCGGCACGCCGGCCAGCGAGCCAGACGACGACGGGGAACGACACAGGAGGGCGAGCAGGAACGCGGGGTTGCGCCTGCTCGATGCGGTGCGTCGTGCTGGACCAAAATCGGGCGGCGCCACTCGAACTTGACCACCGGAGCATGGCCGGCAACGACGAACGACAGCGGCAGGTGCACACGGGGACAGCAGCACAGCAAGCGATCAGCAGATCAGAGAGGACCGGCAGAGTCGGAATCTTACCAGGAGCGCGTATATGCCGGCGGCGACACACTACGGAGCGCAGATCGACGGCGGGAAGAAATTCCTACCGGCGGACGGCGGTCTCGATTCAGGCGTCTGGAAGCATGCGCGCGAACGGGAGAGGGCTAAGATGAACAAGCCGAGTGAGGGGAGTCGGACGGTGGTCCTCGCTTGTCCTGGGATAGCCAGAGACGACGGGGACAGAGGGGTCCTGCGAGCTAGGGTTCCGGCTCAGAGGGGAAATGGGGGAAGAGGAGAAGATAGGGTTCGTCTCTGCGTAGGAGGGGGTCTTGTAGACATCGTCTAGGGCGGTAGCACGCATCTCCTCGCAGCGGGCATCACGGCGAGGCGGGGACGGCGCCGACGTCGGCACGCAGCAGCTTCTCAGCGGCGTCCTTCTGTCATGAGGTAGAAGAAAAGAAAAGAGGGCGACGAAGGGGTATCAGGCCAGGTGGGCTGCTGCTTGGGCCAAAGTGGGCCGCGGGGCGATGCTCATGGGCGACAGGGAGAGGAACGAGAGAAGTGGGCCAGCCTGGCTGTTACTCTATTTCCAGTTTTTTTATTAAACATAACTTTTTTATTTTCTGTTTTCATTAAACCCTTTTAAATATGAATTTTTATATGGATTTAAATATCCAAAATTGTTATAGAGTACATCAAATAATACATGAATATAGGAAAATAAGTGGGGTTGATATCTTTCTTGATTTCCTTATAATTTTAAACTAATAGGAAACTATTTTATTGAATGTAATATTCATCACTTAGGTTTTTTAGAGATTTGCCTTTTAATATAAATATATATATTTATGGAGAACTTATAAAATGATTTTTATTTCTTCTTTATAAGTGTAATTGTAATGGTTTAATATAACTAAGTATATGCATTTAATTTATCTCATATTCATAAACTTATTAAAGAATGTATTATTATTAATCCATGAGTTTTGATTCTTGTTGATTTATAATGTTAAATAAAATTTTATATATATTGATCCTTCATAATTATTTGATACATAAAGTTCTAAGTACTAATAGTGTTTGAAATTATAATTGCTTGCCCTAGGGTTTTAGGGTTTTTGATTCATTTGTATTCTTTTGTTGATATGAGTAAAGATTAATGGCTAAACACATTGTCTTTATGTTTGTGATCAGAATGATGTTACCCTTTTACAAACAGTGGGGTGATTCTTTAGAATGACTTATGAGAAAGAATTGATAAAGATAGCTCCTAAGCACATATGGTTATGATAAATGGAATTGAGAAAAGATGTGCTTAATTGATTTGTTATAGGAAAATATTCCTACAGAAGGATTTATCCATCAGATGGGATGGATGTTATGCTTGATTATATATTTAGGGTTTAGGGTTTACCAAGGATTCCTATCTTCCATATCTCATAATTCTGGACTTCTAATTAAGGAATTCTTTTCCTAGATATACTACTTCTTATTATCCATCATCATGTGTTAACATGATGAGCTTTACTTCACATGAATATTCTTATCCACCTTTATTCTTTTAAATTCATTTATAAATCCAATGAGCTTGACACTAAAGCTTTTCATATCCATACTTGGTTATATCTACTACTCTGTTTTTGATAATCCCCAATCCAACAAGTGGTTACTTCTAACTCCAATCATACTCTTCCTTAATCATCCATCACTAATACTACTCTAGTAACTATATATATATAACTTTATTTCTCCTCAAGTATTAGTATTTCCCCTGTGGAAACTACTACTACTATAATCCAATGTTACTCTAGCATCATCTTAATCATACTATCTTATATCTACTTAACTCCAATATCTAACATTCCAACCTCACATTATATTAATGTGACTTGTAATGACTAATCTAGGATAATATATCTATACTATGGTTCAATTATGTTTTATCCACCAATGCCACTTATACATGGTATAAGCATTCAATATTGGTGAGTAAGGCATGATCATTATAATCCTTTGATCCTTTATGGTTCAGGTTTCTAGTTGGCTAAACAAGGCTTCCATCGATACAACATTACAGTTGTATTATAAATATCTTCTGTTTAGCTCTATTGGATTAAGAGATATAATTCATTGTCTATACCTACTTGATCCAATAGGACTACTCCTGGTAACTTATCTCCATACTTCATCCTTGTAATCTTCTTTTTTACCCTATTGATTTGATTTCCTCCAATCACTCCCATCCAATAGATGACATCTAAAACTAGCATCACTATTTACCTCTTCTTACCTCTTTATTTATAAGCCTTAAATGAATGCTATAATAAGGATCAGAGTTGATAGGTCAAGAATTGATAGGTTAAGAATTGGTGAATCAATAGTCGATTACTCAATATTGATGAATAACAAATATAAGGATAGGATTCAATAGAGATAATAAGGATTGATATGGAAATAAAGATATATGGTGAATGATCTTGACTTTGGTTTCTTTCCTACTCAATCTCACTAGAGAGTTAAAGTTAGGTATTTCCATGATACTCATGGTATAAGTAGATGAGATTAAGATATAGTTGTTACATTATTATTATTTGTGTTATATTTATAATTTGGTATTCATGAGTGATTATAATGAATACTATGATATGATCACCTAAGGATCAAATATAAATCATTAAGTAATGTATTAGGTTTGAATTTTATTACATTTGATCTACCCTTAGATCAAATCATGTTTACCCAAAATAAGGTTTTAGCAAAGGTCATATTGAAACTTATCGCAGTCAACTTGACGATCTACTTCAATACCATCAAGTTAAGAGAAGCTTCAATCACTTTGACAAGTTTTTTATTTAAAAGCGCGAAAACTATTCAGATTTTCTATGCATGAATGCAATGCACACATCTGTGTTCAGCTTATTTCTAAGCTCTAATGCTGGGATGTTACAATCCCGCAAGGCTTCGCCTAAGCCAGAGCGAGTATGGTGGAGTAGGGTTTAGAGGGCGCCGAGTAGGTGGTGTGGCCGGCGGCTAGGGCAAGGGCCTTGCCCTAGTCGGCGACTTGGGAGGAGCCCTAGGCGGCGGCTACTAGAGGGGGTAGGCGCCAAAGCTAGGGTTTGGTGGTGTGTGGCAAGGGTGTTGGAGATATGCCCAAGAGGCAATAATAAAGTGGTTATTATCATGTCTTCACACTTATGATAAATGTTTACATACCATGCTATAATTGTATTAACCGGAAACATTAATACTTGTGTGATTTGTAAACTAAAATAAGAGTCCCTAGTAAAGCCTCTTGTTAAACTAGCTTGTTGGTTAATATATGATCATTGTTTCCTGATCATGAACATAGAGATGTTATTAACAACAGGATCATATCGTTAGGAGAATGGTGTGATGGACATACTCCTATAGATAAGCGTAGCATAAAGATCAAGTCATTTCAATAGTTCAATTGCTATATGCTTTCTGATACATAGTAACCTAATTCCTTCGACCATGAGATCATGCATATCACCTTTACTGGATGGATGCTTTGATGTCATCAAACACCACACCGTAACAGGGTGGCTATAAAAGTGGCATTGAGTGTTCGGAAAGTATTGGTTGAAACACATGGATCAAGAGTGGGATTTGTCCATCCACATGACGGATAGATATTCTCTGGGCCCTCTCGGTGAAATGTCATCCAATTAGCTTGCAAGCATGTGACTTGGTCACAAGGGATCACATATCACGGGAACGAGAAAAGAGTACTTATCAGTAACGAGGTTGAACTAGGTATGCAGAGATACCGACGATCATAACCTTGGATAAGTAACATATCGTGAGACAAAGGGAAATTGGTATCGTATGTAAGTGGTTCATTCGATCGCAAAGTAATCGTAGAAATATGTGGGAGCCATATGAATTTCCAGATTCCTCTATTGGTTATTGTTCGGAGAAGTGTCTCGATCATGTCCGCATAATTCACGAACCGTAGGGAGACACACTTAAGGATTCGACGTTGTTTGAGTAGTTATGGTATTATGAGAAAGAGACCGAATGTTGTTCGGAGTCTCGGATGGGATCCGGGATATCACGAGGTGATCCGGAATGGTCCGGAGAATGAGATTCATATAAGGAAAGTCCCGTTTCGGAGTTCGGGAATGATTCCGGTGTTTTCATCGGGAATGTTCTAGAAGGTTCCGGATTGTCCGGCACTCCGGGGGGGAAGGGGTACATGAATGTGTCATTACATATTGGAATGATTGCATCATGTACTAAGTGTTCTTGCTGTCCCAAATATAGGATTAAATTGAATCCTAAAACAGAAAAGTCAAATGTCCAGTTTGAAAGTCAAACTGCCAAAACAAGAAACTGTGGGAAACAAGCAAGAGGAGTTGGAACCAACCTGGAGGAGGAGTTGGACTCCTCCAGGCCGGCGCCCAGCCCAAGGCCGAGTTGGGGAGGGACTCCCTCCCTCCCCTGGCGCGCCAAGACCCCCCTCCCATAAAAGGAGGGGCAGGGCTCCTCCTAGAGACACAAGTTTCCTATCCTCTAAACTAAACCCTAGATCTAGACCCCGGTTTAGAGCTATTCGGTTTAGAGCCTTCTAATTGGTTTAGAGCCTTCTAATTGGTGTGTCTAATTACTAGACCACTAATAGCCTCTCTCATAAGCTCCACCATACTCGCACCGGCTTAAGGCGAAGCCCTGCGGGATTTCCCCTCTACTTCCGGTACCACGCCGTTGTGCTGCCGGAATCGCGAGGAGAGTGCTACAACCTCCGCTGCCTGCTGGAACAAGGGAGAGGAAGGTCTTCGTCGAGTACCGAACGTGTGACCGACTACGGGAGCGCTGCTGGAACGTGGCGCCGGAAGGATCGTCTACGCGATCTTGAGATCGGAAAGAGTACGACTACATCACCCACGAGAATCTGCTCTCGTTAAACACTTTGGAATCTTCGAGGGTGAGTTATTCCATCGACTCGTTGCTACAATCTAGTAGATAGATCTTGGCTTGTTTGTTTGTATGCGATAGAAAATTTTTGTTTTCCATGCTACGAACCCCTACAGTGGTATCAGAGCCGTGTCTATATGTAGATCTGTTGCACGAGTAGAACACAATGGTCATTGTGGGCGTTGATGCTTTTATTGTAGATTGCTTTTTGTGTACTTTGCATCTTGCGGTATGTTGGGATGAAGCGGCCCGGGCTAACCTTACATGACATCGTTCATGAGACTTGCTCCACGTTTGACATGCAACTTGTATTGCATAAGTGGCTTTGCGGGTGCCTGTTTCTCCTAGCATAGTTAAGATCCAATTTACAACGGGTAATCAACAATGCTAGTATCAATGTTGTGGTTCTTGTTCGTAAGTTAGAACGACACTTATTGAAAGCCCCAAACCACGTAAAATATGCAAAGAAAGTAGAGGCGTCTAACTTTGTTTTGCAGGGGTGTGCAGTGATGTGATATGGCCATGATTGTGATTATATTTGATGTATGCAATGTTCCTTATTGTAAGTTGGCAACCGGCAGGAGCCATATGGTTGTCTTTAATTTCTGTTAAGACCTGCGTGTCTATTCAAAATAGTTGTAATAGTTGAAGCTGGTGGACGACAACCATGAAGAAGCGTCATTGACCTTGATGCTATGCCGGTAATGATGGAGATCATGTTCGTGCTTGAAGATGGAGATCAGAAGCACAAAGAAGAAAGGCCATATCATATCACATATTATGAATTGCATGTGATGTTAATCCTTTATGCATCTTGTATTGCTTTGTAGACGACGGTAGCATTATAAGATGATCCCTCATGCACATAAATTTCAAGTTCTAAAGTGTTCACCCTTAGTATGCACCGTTGCCAAAGCTTGCTGCTTCGAAGCACCACGTGATGATCGGGTGTCTTTGATTCCGCGGGTGAATACAACGTAAGCAAGCCAGATTTGCTTATGCGGTAGCTAAGGTTTGATCTTGACGAGCCTAGCATGTACAGACATGGCCTCAGGAACACGGATTACCGAAAGGTAGAGCATGAGTCATATAGTAGATATGATGAACATGTTGATTGTTCGCCATTGAAGCTATATCAACTCTCGTGATGATCGGTTTTGATGTGGTGGATTTGGTTCGTGTGATCACTAAAACAATGTGAGGGATATTGTTTTGAGTGGGAGTTCACCTAGATTAATTTAATTATTAATTAGAACTCAATTTATCATAAACTAAATCAAAGTGAATTTGCATAGTTGTTGTAGTCATTGGCATCCGTTTACCACCTTGCGCTTAGTTATAATTGAGATGATAGAACTATAAAATTCTGGTTAGTTACTTTACGAACTGGTATCGTATTGTTTTGAAGTGTTAATCTAAAGTTTAAAAGTCCTATTGCAAACTTTCAGTAAGTTCCGGTTACTCCATGAAGTTTAATAATTAGTATTAAATCAAGAGTAACAATTCCAAGTGTTAGTATATAAGTATCATGTTTGTATCCATGATTCTTGATATTCAAAGGATTCCCTTAATATCAAGGTCATCTAGGATCTGAAAGAGTTGTTTCAGAAACCATGATGTGTGGAAGATATTGTGATATCTGAAACGAAGTTTTGGTTGCAACATGATAGAGTATAATATGGCAAAAGTCATGTTCTCATATTTGATGAGAATTTGCAAAAAGGTTGGAGACACTTGTTGTCCTAATCCTCCAAAAGGTTTTTGGATAGCAACATTATACTCATGAATTCATCGTTACAAGCTAACAGTAGCTTGATCATGGACAATTCCATGATAAGGGTGAATATTTGATGTAGGTAAAATGTTTACTACACCAAGAGATTACTAAAGAAAGGAATTTGAAAGAACACCAAACATTTGATGATGGTGATCTACTTCAAAGTGCAAGTCCAAAGACATTGGTATTTAACTATACACGCTTTGGACTATGTGTCATATATATGACTCCACTATTGATATTGATAGATTCTTTCAAACAGAAAAGGAAATATTGAAAGAGAATCTCATAAATATATGGCAGAAAAGAAAAGACTAGAATTGTTCAGTTTAAGTATATAGATGATATACATGTTGTGGCTATATTCTTTGCTTATTAAACAATGTGGTTCTCAAGTATTTGATACTGAATTTGTTGGTGTGAATCGTCATACGAAACAACACAATTCATGAACTACAATGGCCTAAGTAACTAGCAAAAGAATATGTGATGATGTTCATCAAGAACAAAATAAAGGGTTATTGTGTTGCTTGTTAAACATCAAAGCTTGCCTTCAAAGATTTGTTTTATCAGGTATTATGAGAACAAAAGGGTTGTTCAAATAATTGCCGTAATCCATAAAAGATGGATGATTCACAAATCTCGTTGGAGAAATCACATCCATAAAACTAGTGCTAAAATGTCGAAAGACAAATTGATTGAAAGATCACTTAGGAAGTGACATCGCTGTTTGAATTATATTGGAAAGATAACATGAAGAAACTCCATGTGGATGGAATTTTGGAGTCTTCTGATTTTTGATCAAATGACGCTTGTGAAACTTTCCTAGAGATAATTAAAACTTCGTTCATAGGCCAAAAGGGAACGAATGACTAGCTTATTGGAACTTGTACATATTGTTGTACGAAGTCCGTTATGTGTAGTCAAGAGCGATGGATTTCAACTTCATATGCTTTCTCCGAAAATTTGAGTGAATATATGAATATTTACTTAATAAGGATAAAGTATGAAACACTTGAAAAGTTCAAAGACTTTCAAGATGAAGTGCAAGATCATTGTAACAAGAATATAAATAGTTTATGATAAGATCATAAAGGAAGATATTTGAGTTACAAGTTTAGCATAATACCTAAGATTTAAGGAATCGTTCCGTAGATTTGCATTTCCCGAAACACCATAAGAGTATGGAGCGTTCGAGATATGTAATTAAACCTTGTTTGACATGGTAAGATCAAAGGTATAATTCATAAAACTGCCATTGTATTTTAAAGATTAAAAGCTTTAGAGATTACCGTTTTTCCACTAAAAAGAGCTCCATCATAAACCGCTGAAATGACACCATATAAGGTTATGGTTTGGGATAAAACCCAAGTTGTCCTTTCTTAAACATTGGTATGCTATGCATAAGAAAGATGTTTGCAACCAAAGTCGGATGAACCTGTCTTTGTATGTTATTTCGAATAACTGTTAAGTACTCCTCCATAACATCGGAGACAAAAATGTTTGTCACTTAAAACGTCAAGTTTCTTTGAGAAGGAATTTTTCGTGAAAAGTTAAGTGGGAGGACAATAGAAACTTTGATAAGGTTAAAAGAACCTTAGCTATATGTGCAGAGTTGCGCAGCACCGAAAAGTGTTCCGGAGGCGGCAACAATGCTCATGGCTCACGTACCTCAAAGGTTGTGGTCACGAAGATCTAAAGTTCCTATTGAAACAAGTAGATCGGGTAAACAATCAAATACCAAGATTTGAGGGTTGAATCATTATTTGAGAATAATGAACCGACTACATGCAGAGAAGCGATGATGGGCCCTGACTCCGTAAAATGGCTTGAAGCCATAAAATCCGTGATAGTTCCATACATGAGAAATCAAGTTTTGAACTTGGAGGACCCTCGAGAAAGGTGTAAGACCTTACAGTTGTGTCTGGATCTATAAAGAAATAGACATGGATGTTTTACATCTATGAAATAGTCGACATGTTGGGAAAGAGTTCACAACAAGTTGTATATGACAAGATTTGATCTTTCATAGCGATTTTTAGTCTAGACGGATTAATGTAGCAACCAATACATATAATTTGTTATGTGGTAGTAGAATAAACAAAACAAGTTCTTCTAATAGAATGGTTACCTAGGACGTGTGCATGACACGGTCCAAAGGGTTTTGTTAATTCAAAGGATGCTAAAAACATATGCAAACTTCAATGGTTGAAGTAAGCATAGTAGAGTTGGAATCTTCACTATGATGAAACTGTTAAAAGAGTTTAATTTCATCGGAGACAATGAAGATGCTTGCATTTGCAAGAAATTAAGTGGGAGCGCTAAGACATATTTCTAATACATTATGTGGAGGACATATTGTTGATTAGAAAAGATGTATCTTTTATTAACACATATTAAGAATTTCATCCTGATGAAAGACTTAGGCAAAACCCAAATATTTGGCATCAATAGACGCTAATATGGTTGTGCCAGAAGTACATAGACAAGATATTGAATGAGTTCAATATAGAAACTACAAGAGAGGTTCTTGTTGCACAGAAAGGATTGAAAGAGTTCAATGTTGATGATATATTCAAGTGTATTAGCACTTGGTAAGTGAAACAAAGATTCAAGTATAGATTGATACTTGATGTATGAAATCACAAAGATTATTTATATCAATCATACTGTGATATGTACAAATCCAGATATGTCCTATGCTCTAAATGTTGTGAGCATATACCAGAATGATTTGTAAGATGATCATTGGACAATAGTAAGGATATTCTTATGATCTTTTGGAAGAACTAAGAGTATATTATTTGTAGAAGTGACAAATAGATGGTTAGTTCATTGTAAAAGTACTACATTGATACTAGTTTTGTCACAAAGTACAAATTAAGTTTATCTCAAACTAAACTAAGGGTGGCACAATATAATGGAAAGTGAGTTCCATAATGGATTTGGATGAGTTCCAAAGTTAAGACATTGTGACAGATACTACAACAAAAGGCTAAGTATATGACTGCTATTATAGCAGCAAAAGAGGGCATTTGTGTCAAGTAGTTTGTTATCAAACTAGGTGTAGTTCACAGTGGGATAATACTATGAAGATATATTGTACGACAATATTATCAACATGTTTTAACCCCAAAGAGCTAAAGGTCACACCGAAAGACCAAATTTATGCAAAGCCATCTCATTAGAGAATGAGTGATGCGTAGAGACGCAAAGACATGCAATTACACACGGACCTGGAAGTGTCAGATCCGGAGATCAGTTGACCACTAGCAATCGTGTACATACAACACCGGAAAGCCATAGGTGTTATATACACAAAGGTTCGAAACTAGATTATTGACTCTAGTGCAAGTGGGAGACTGTTGGAGATATGCCCAAGAGGCAATAATAAAGTGGTTATTATCATGTCTTCACACTTATGATAAATGTTTACATACCATGCTATAATTGTATTAACCGGAAACATTAATACTTGTGTGATTTGTAAACTAAAATAAGAGTCCCTAGTAAAGCCTCTTGTTAAACTAGCTTGTTGGTTAATATATGATCATTGTTTCCTGATCATGAACATAGAGATGTTATTAACAACAGGATCATATCGTTAGGAGAATGGTGTGATGGACATACTCCTATAGATAAGCGTAGCATAAAGATCAAGTCATTTCAATAGTTCAATTGCTATATGCTTTCTGATACATAGTAACCTAATTCCTTCGACCATGAGATCATGCATATCACCTTTACTGGATGGATGCTTTGATGTCATCAAACACCACACCGTAACAGGGTGGCTATAAAAGTGGCATTGAGTGTTCGGAAAGTATTGGTTGAAACACATGGATCAAGAGTGGGATTTGTCCATCCACATGACGGATAGATATTCTCTGGGCCCTCTCGGTGAAATGTCATCCAATTAGCTTGCAAGCATGTGACTTGGTCACAAGGGATCACATATCACGGGAACGAGAAAAGAGTACTTATCAGTAACGAGGTTGAACTAGGTATGCAGAGATACCGACGATCATAACCTTGGATAAGTAACATATCGTGAGACAAAGGGAAATTGGTATCGTATGTAAGTGGTTCATTCGATCGCAAAGTAATCGTAGAAATATGTGGGAGCCATATGAATTTCCAGATTCCTCTATTGGTTATTGTTCGGAGAAGTGTCTCGATCATGTCCGCATAATTCACGAACCGTAGGGAGACACACTTAAGGATTCGACGTTGTTTGAGTAGTTATGGTATTATGAGAAAGAGACCGAATGTTGTTCGGAGTCTCGGATGGGATCCGGGATATCACGAGGTGATCCGGAATGGTCCGGAGAATGAGATTCATATAAGGAAAGTCCCGTTTCGGAGTTCGGGAATGATTCCGGTGTTTTCATCGGGAATGTTCTAGAAGGTTCCGGATTGTCCGGCACTCCGGGGGGGAAGGGGTACATGAATGTGTCATTACATATTGGAATGATTGCATCATGTACTAAGTGTTCTTGCTGTCCCAAATATAGGATTAAATTGAATCCTAAAACAGAAAAGTCAAATGTCCAGTTTGAAAGTCAAACTGCCAAAACAAGAAACTGTGGGAAACAAGCAAGAGGAGTTGGAACCAACCTGGAGGAGGAGTTGGACTCCTCCAGGCCGGCGCCCAGCCCAAGGCCGAGTTGGGGAGGGACTCCCTCCCTCCCCTGGCGCGCCAAGACCCCCCTCCCATAAAAGGAGGGGCAGGGCTCCTCCTAGAGACACAAGTTTCCTATCCTCTAAACTAAACCCTAGATCTAGACCCCGGTTTAGAGCTATTCGGTTTAGAGCCTTCTAATTGGTTTAGAGCCTTCTAATTGGTGTGTCTAATTACTAGACCACTAATAGCCTCTCTCATAAGCTCCACCATACTCGCACCGGCTTAAGGCGAAGCCCTGCGGGATTTCCCCTCTACTTCCGGTACCACGCCGTTGTGCTGCCGGAATCGCGAGGAGAGTGCTACAACCTCCGCTGCCTGCTGGAACAAGGGAGAGGAAGGTCTTCGTCGAGTACCGAACGTGTGACCGACTACGGGAGCGCTGCTGGAACGTGGCGCCGGAAGGATCGTCTACGCGATCTTGAGATCGGAAAGAGTACGACTACATCACCCACGAGAATCTGCTCTCGTTAAACACTTTGGAATCTTCGAGGGTGAGTTATTCCATCGACTCGTTGCTACAATCTAGTAGATAGATCTTGGCTTGTTTGTTTGTATGCGATAGAAAATTTTTGTTTTCCATGCTACGAACCCCTACAAAGGGGGCGCCCCTCCCCTCTATTTATGAGAGGGAAGGGCGGCAAGGGGGAGGGAATACTCCCCCAACACCACTTCATGTGGCCGGCGGCAAGGGGAGGGAGGATTCCTTCCCTAGGAAGGAATCCTTCCTTCCCTCCACTTGGAAACATTGTCCCAGTTTGACTTTTTCAAACTGCCTTTTTGACTTTCAAATTAGAGTTTGATTTCTCTCTTCCAAGTGTCCAGCCAAGTGACCTAGGACATGATGCAATCATTCCACTTTGTCATGAAACATCCATGTACCCTTCCCCCTCTGGATCGGTGAACCTTCTAGACCCTTCAATCAAAGCATATAGTGGTACTACAAGTCAAGGACTAAATTATCATAGAGGCCATGGTGACTTGTTCATAGTCATAACATGGTGTGATCATGTGCCAAGTCAACCCAAACAAAACATCAAAGGATAATAACACAATACTATGCTTTTGTATGCTAAAACAACGCATGATTCTTTCAAGGCACACTAATCAATCCCAATTGTTTGGAAGAAGACATGCTACAGCAATAATCACTAAGCATAAGGTCAAAACAACACCTAGCATGTCATGCTAAAGTCTAAGCCACGGTCAATGCAAGCTCCCCTTGCACTTCCAAGCAAGAACTTTCTACTCCTTTCCAACACCAATTGACTTATTTGAAACAACACAGCGAGAACGGGGGTCCAAACTACTTTATTCAAGCAAACTAAACAAACTAAGCAAAGCAAACGAAAACTAAGACACTCCAAGAACAACACAACAGTGCATGAAACAATAAAAACGAAGTGTCTAGACAGACCTGAGTTTTTTATTGATGAAGAAGGGGATGCCTTCGGCATCCCCAAGCTTTAATGCTTGTACCTCTTGGATATTTATTGGGGTGACACTGGGGTGGCATCCCCAAGCTTGAGCTTTTGTCCATTCTTCATCTCATTACATCATTCTCTCTCTACACCTGAAATGTTTCCTTCATACAAAACTTCACACAATCTTCATTAGCAACATTAGTGTATTCAAAAGATAATAGACCCTTGGGTTTAGCTTTGGAACAACAAAACTTTTCACTAAAAACACAAAGCTACTGTAGAAACTCCTTCAAAAAGCTCAAATCCCCAAAAGAGAACTCAAAAAGGAATTAATAAGAAGCAAATGCAAATAATGGTAGAAATCTGTCAAAACAGACCAGCAGGTAGAAACCGATTTTTTTGAAAATCTTCTGTTGCTCAAATCAAAAAGTGTTGAACTAATGAAAGTTATCTAACATACTGGGAGATTTATTCGTAAATTTTCATCTCAATTCGACTTACATAGACTTCTCGTGATTTTTTATGGTGGAGGACAGAAATCTGTTTCGGGACAACAACTCCCTAAATCTTACTTCCCTCTCATTAGAGGTCATTCTTGGCACAAAAAGCAAACAAAAAGGATAAGGAGAAGTCATTACTGAAGTAATAACTGCCAAGACTCAAGGAAACTCTTGGGTTATCTCCCAACAAGTACTTTTCTTTAACGTCTTTAAGTTAGGCACAAGAAGCAAGAAATCAAGTATTTTCAAATGAAGCATTAACTCTCTTGTTCTTTCCTTTCTTACCTTTCTTCTTCTATTTAGGGAAAATATGATTGCTTACTGGAGGAGCAAAATTCATAATGCCTTTTTCCACATCTATTATTGGTCCAAGGTGTTTCAGTAGGGATCTTCCAAGTGTGATCTGTCATTTGCCTACACATTCAATAACAAGATAATCAGTTGA
The DNA here is from genome assembly GCA_916181665.1 of Avena sativa. Lineage (NCBI taxonomy): Eukaryota > Viridiplantae > Streptophyta > Magnoliopsida > Poales > Poaceae > Avena > Avena sativa. The sequence goes on along the minus strand of OV702285.1, from coordinate 139,320,444 downwards.
CACCATTTTCCCTGAGATTTTTGTAAAAACACCTTAAACTATTCCAATGGGTAATAAAGTGGCATTGTTAGTAAGAGAGATTTACTCTCCTCCTTTAGAAAGCCTCCAAAGACTCAAAGACTCATAAATATCTTTAGGCATAAGGCAAAATTCAGACATGATATCACAACGAGCATCAAAAGTTGCACTACTTATAGTGACTTTGATTATGGAAAACCACTTTGAAGGCTCAGAATTTATTGGAACATAATCATGATACTCCCTAAGTGTGTGATATCAACTATTCAAAGCAGCAGTACTGGACTCAAGAGTGTTCAACCTAGCAAAAATATTTATGAAAGAGGAATCAGACTTTCCAGGCGTATTATAAATTATAATCAATTTATTTATGGCATCAAAAGCTTCATCCTCAGTACATTGAAAAATATCTTTCTCAGCCACAGCATCCAAAGCATATCTATAACAAAGAGCAATACCACGGTAGAAACTATTGATAACCAAGCTAAGACTCATCTTAGGCTCAGTTTCCCTTTGTAAAGCAGAGATTCTAGACCAAGCTTCTTTAAAACTCTCTTCACTTTTTTTGCTTAAAAGTGAAGATCTCTTCCATAGGTGTTACAGAGATTGGACCAAAACCAGACATGGTAGCAACTAGGGCAGGAACTATTTTTTGTGTGTTTTTTAATAGAGAAAGCAAACCAAACTAAACTATTTTTTTGGATTTTTTAATAAAAAGAGGCAAACAAAACCAAGCAAAAGAAACTAAGCAAACTAAAAACAAAGTAAAGAGAAAGGTTGAGGAGGACTCCCCTTGTGAAGACGTCCTTAGCCTCCCCGGCAAAGGCGCCAGAAATGTCTTGATGCGTGCAACAGCCCTTTGTTGGGAGACCCCAAGAGGAAGGTATGATGCGGTACAGCAGCAAGTTTTCCCTTAGTAAGAAACCAAGGTTATCGAACCAGTAGGAGGAAGGAAACGTCCTAAAGGTGTTGCAAGAAACGTGGAAACCTGCACAACACAAACTCAAGACTTTGCCCCAACTAACAGTGAGGTTGTAACAAAAGATTAACTGTATGGTGTGGAAGGTGATGATGGTTTGCAGCAAGTAAACAGTAATAGTGGAAGATGTATCAATGGTAAAGATTGGACCGGGGTCCATAGTTCACTAGAGGTGCTCTCCTTAGATAAACAACATGGCATGAAGGGTAAACAAATTACAGCAGGGCAATTGACAGAAACTAAGCAAGGCATAACAATGCAATACTAGACAAAAAATCCTATGAGATTCGATTGGGCAATACAACAATATACATAGACCGCCATCCAACTGCATCTATGACTAGAAGTCCACCTTCAGGTTATCATCTGAACCCCCTCCAGTATTAAGTTGCAAGCAACAGACAACTGCTTTAAGAAAAGTGTGTAAGGTAAATAATCCACTTGTTTCATGAACAAGAGACCATTGTTTTCTCCCTAGTGTCAAAAACACATCTACAACCGAAGAGATTTATATCACTTCCCTTGGAAACTAGAGACATGAACCCCCTATCGAGCATAAATACCCCCACTTGGAGTCACTAGCAACTACTTGGCCAAGATAGCTACTAACAACGGAGAGCATGCAAGATCACAAAGAACACAGACATGATAGAATCAAATAGACAAAACCATTAATCAATCTGACATAGTAATCTCAATATCCATCGGATCCCCGCAAACACAACATGCATGATTACAAATAGATTAGATCTTGATCATGAACGGAACTCACAAGATCTATACATGAAAGCACAAAGGAGGAGATACAACCATCTAGCTACTACATGGACCCATAGTCCAAGGTGGAACTACTCACACTTCATACCGGAGGCTGGCATGATGAAGAAGAAGGCCTCCGGGATGATCTCCCCTCCGTCAGGGTGCCAGGAAGAACTTCATATCCCCCCGGTCTAGGGATGATGGTGGTGGCGGCTACAGACGGTTTCGTGGAGTTTTGATCGAGTGTCTAGGGTTTCTGCATTGGGGGCTTCTTATAGGCGAAGAGGAAGGCCGAGGGGGTGCCTGAGGCGGCTGCACCCTCCCAGGCACGGGGTGGGCCCACCCGCATGGCCAGGGGGTGTGGCCCCCTCTAGGCCCACCTCCGTCTCGTACTCTGGCTTCGTGTTGCCCACGGTAAAATATTGACTTTGGCTTTTGTCCCGTCCAATTCCGAGAATATTGATTTTCTGCCTTTCTGGAACCAAAAACAGAAGAAAACAGGCAACTAGCACTGTGGCAACTTGTTAATAGGTTAGTTCCAGAAAACATATAAAAACACCTCAAAGTGTAGACAAAGCAAAGCAAATTAGATACTAAACAAGCATGGAGTATAAAAAATTATAGATACGTTTCCGACGTATCAGTATTTGGCCGACAAATCCAAGAGTGGAGGTATGACTTCTGACTCATATACACTTGTTTGCAATGTTATAGACATTTATCTTGCTGATGCACATAATAGTTCTTGGGTATATGATACCGGATCAGTTATTCACATCTGCAACTCGTTGAAGGGACTGGTAAGAACTAGGAGCGTAGCAAGCGGCGAGGTTGATATCCGAGTCGGCAACAAAGCGAGAGTCGGTACGTTGGAAGTCGGCATAATGCAACTTCGTTTACCTTCCGGATTCATTATGGAACTGAATAATTGTTATTACGTTCCAGTTCTTAGTCGAAACATTATTTCTTCCTCATGTTTTATGAGACAAAGTTATGAGTCGAATATTAAGAATAATTGTTGTTCTTTATATTTGAATGGTATGTTTCACGGCTTTGCACCTGTCCAAGACAGGTTATTTATTTTGAATCTTGATGGTGAGTCATTTTATAACATAAATGTTAAAAGGTTAAAACCAAATGATCCGAATATGAATTACTTTTGGCACTGTTACCTTGGTCATATTAGTTGGAAACGCATGAAGAAGCTCCATGATGATGGACTCCTAACTTAGTTCGACTTAGAGTCATTCGAGACATGTGAATCTTGCCTACTCGGGAAAATGACCAAGACACCTTCTGCAAAGAGTTGCAAAAGGGTGTCCGACTTGTTGGGACTAGTACATAGTGATGTATGTGGACCAATGAGCACGACAGCCAGGGGTGGTTATGATTACTTCATTACCTTCACTGATGATTTGAGTCAGTATGGATATATCTACTTGATGAAATATAAGTCGGAAGCCTTTGAAAAGTTCAAAGAATTTCAGAATCATATCGGCAAGAAAATAAAGTTTCTTCGGTTGGACCAAGGAGGCGAGTACATGAGCCATGAGTTTGATGACCATCTGAAAGGTTGCGGAATAGTTCCACAACTTACTCCGCCAGGAACGCCGCAGAGGAACAGTGTCTCGGAAAGGTGGAATCGTACCTTGTTGGACATGGTACGATCAATGATGAGTCGGACAGATATGCCTTTGTCATTTTGGGGTTATTGTCTAGAAACAACGGCATTCACACTAAACAGAGTACCATCAAAGTCGGTAGAAAAGACACCACATGAGATGTGGACAGGCAAAAAGTCGAGTTTGTCTTTTCTTAAGATTTGGGGTTGTGAAGCTTTTGTCAAACAACTTCAGTCGTACAAGCTTATGGACAAGTCGTATAAGTGTATTTTCGTGGGGTATCCGAGGGAAACCTTGGGTTACTACTTGTACAACCGAGAAGAGGGCAAAGTGTTTGTCGCTCGGAACACTTTCTTTCTTGAGAAAGAGTTTCTCAGTTGGGGAGTCAGTGGGAGCACGGTGCATCTCAAAGAAATTCGAGAGGAACCGGCTAGTAGCGAGTAGGCAAAAGCCTTGGAGGCTGAGCCGGTCATGGTAGCTAAGCCGGCAATTACACCCGAATCGCAAAGATCTGCCAGATGGCGAAGTGTTCGTAAATGTATTACTATTAGACAGTGATGAGCCAACAAGTTATTCGGAAGCGATGGTGGGTTCTGATTCCAAGTCATGGCTTGGAGCCAGGAGATCTGAGTCATGGCTTGGAGCCATGAGAGCCGAGTTAAAATCCATGGATGAAAATCAAGTTTGGAACTTGGTTGATCTGCCAGACGGTGCAAGACCCGTCGAGTGAAAATGGGTCTTTAAGAAGAAAAATGATATGGATGGAAATGTTTCCATCTATAAAGCACGGCTTGTCGCGAAGGGGTTCTGACAAGTTCAAGGAGTTGACTACAACGAGACTTTATCGCCCGTAGCGATTCTTAAGTCAGTCCGGGTTATGTTAGCCATAGTAGCCTATTTCGACTATGAGATATGGCACATGGATGTCAAAACGGCTTTCCATAACGGAAATTTAACCGAGGACATGTATATGATACACCTGAGGGTTTTGTCGATCCGGATAATGCTGATAAGGTGTGCAAACTTCATAAATCCATTTATGGGTTGAAGCAAGCATCTCGGAGTTGGAACATTCGCTTTAATGAGGTGGTCAAATCATTTGGCTTTATCAAGAGTATCATGATTCTTGTTTATACAAGAAGTTTAGTGGGAGCAAAGTGAAATTTCTAATCTTATATGTGGATGACATATTACTGATTGGTAATGATGTCCAGATGTTGCAAGAAACCAAGGAATCATTAGAAAGGCGTTTCTCAATGAAAGTCTTGGGTGAGGCAACATACATCCTCAGAATCTGGATCTATAGAGATAGATCAAGGAGGCTCATTGGATTGAGTCAGAGTACATATTTGGACAAAGTGTTGAATAAGTTCAACATGAAATCATCTAATAAGGGGTTCTTACCGATGTCTCATGGTGTAAAACTTAGCAAGACTCAGTGTCCTTCGACAACTGATGATTGAAGTCGGATGAGTGTGATTTTGTATGCTTATGTAGTCGGATCCATCATGGATGCCATGATTTGTACTATTCCGGATGTTTCCTATGCTCTAAGTGTTGTGAGCAGATACCAGGCTGATCCTAGAGAAATCCACCGGACAGCGGCTAAAAATATCCTGAAGTACTTGAGAAGGACTAATGATATGTTTTTGGTTTATGGAGGTGAAGATGAACTCAATGTAAAGGGTTACACGGATGCGAGTTATCTTACCGACTCTGATGATTCTCGTTCACAATTCAGATACGTGTTTGTAATAAACGGAGGGGCTGTGAGATGGAAGAGTTCCAAGGAAGAGACTGTGTCTGCATCTACAAAGAGGTTGAGTATATTCCCGCCTCGGAGGCAGCAAATAAAGCTATTTGGATGAGGAATTTCCTCATGGATCTTGGTGTAGTTTAGGGCTTGTCCAATTCGTTAGACGTGTATTGTGACAACAATGGTGCTATTTGAAGGGGTTCGTAGCATGGAAAACAAAAAAAATCTATCGCATGAACACACAAAAGCCAACATCTAATCTACGAGATGGATGCAACGAGTTTATAAATTACTAACCCTCGTAGATCCAAAGCGTTTAACGATATCGGATTCTCGTGGTTGATGTAGTCGTTCACTTGCCGATCTCAAAATCGTGTAGACAATCCTTCTGACGCCATGTTCCGGCAGCGCTTTAGCAGTCAGTCACACGTACGGTAGTCGATAAAGACCTTCCTCTCCCTTGTTCCAGCAGGGTTGCGGAGGTTTGTAGATCTCCACGGAATCCCAACAACATGACAGTGTGGTGGTGGTGGTGGAGAAGATATTACTGCAGGTCTTCGCCTAAGCCGGAGCAGTTTTATGGAGGAGAGAGGGAGGCGCCTAGCAGCTAGGGTTTTGGGTGGAGGGGAGGCGGCCAGGGTTCCCATCCCTGGCCGAGTCCACCCCCAATTCCCCTTGGCCAACGACAACGGAGAGGGAAAGGTAAACCTTTTCCCTCAAGGTTTTCTTTCCTTCCCCCACTAGGACTTTTACTTTTCAAACTATGATTTGACTATTCAAACTAGAGTTTGTTTCTCTCTTCCTTTTCCTTGGACGACTTGACCTAGGGAATCATGCGCCTAGCCCATTATGGTATGGTGCACTCCAAGTACCCCCTCCGGGGTGGTGGACCTTCCAGAACATTCTATAAGCTTCCGGTCAAAACACCGAAAACATTTCTGAACCCCGGAAATTGACTTTCCTTATATGAATCTTATTCTCCGGACCATTTCGGATCTCCTTGTGATTTCATGGATCCAATACGGGACTCCGAACAACATTCAGTCTAAAACTCATATTCCATATCTACTAAACAACATTGAATCCTTAAGTGTGTCTCCCTACGGTTCGTTAACTATGCAGACATGATCGAGACACCTCTCCAATCAATAACCATTAGAGGAATCTGGAAATCCATTATGTCTCCCACATATTTCTATGATGACTTTGTGATCTAATGAACCATTTACATACGATACCAATTTCCCTTTGTCTCGCAATACTTTACTTATCTGATGTTTGATCGTCGGTATCTCTCTACCTAGTTCAACCTCATTGCCGATAAGTACTCTTTACTCGTTCCGTGATATGACATTCCTTATAACCTAGTCACATGCTTGCAAGCCAATTGAATGACATTTCACCGAGAGGGCCCAAAGTATATCTATCTGTCATATGGATGAACAAATCCCACTCTTGATCCATGTGCTTCAACACACACTTTCAGAATACGCAATGCCATCTTTATAACCACCCAGTTACAAAGCGGTGTTTGATGTCATCAAAGTATTCATCCGGTGATGGTGATTAACATGATCTCATGGTCGAAGGATTAGGTTACTATGTATTTAAAACATTATAGCAAACGAACTTTAAATGACTTGATATTATGCTACGCTTAACTATAGGAGTGTGTACATCACATCATTATCCTAATGATATGATCTTGTTATTAATAACATCTAATGTTCATGATCAGGAAACCATGATCATCTATTAATCAACAAGCTAGTCTAACAAGAGGATTACTAGGGACTCTTTTATGTTTACAAAACACACAAGTATTAATGTTTCCGATTAATACAATTATAGCATGGGATGTAAAAAATTATCATAAACATGAAGATATGATAATAACCACTTTATTATTGCCTCTTGGGCATATCTCCAACAGTCTCCCACTTGCACTAGAGTCAATAATCTAGTTTTGGAAAACTTTGTGCATTCAACACCTATGGCTTTCTGGTGTTGTATATACATGATTTGCTAGTGGTAAACATAATCTTTGGATCCGACACTTTCAGGTTAGTGTGTATTTGCATGTCATTGTGTCTCTACGCATCACTCATTCTCCAATGAGATGGCATTATATAAATTTGATCTTTTGGTGAGACCTTTAGTTCTTTGTGGTTAAAACATGTTGATACTATTGTCGTACAATATATCTTCATAGTAATAGCCCTTTGTGAACCACACCTAGTTTGATAAGAAACTACTTGACACAAATGCCCTCTTTTTCTACCACAATAACAGGCATATACTTAGCCTTTTGTTATAGTATCTATCACAATGTATTAACTTTGGAACTCATCCAAATCCGTTATGGAATCTTCTTTCCATTACATTGTACCACGCATAGTTTAAATTGAGATAAACTTAATATGTATTTTGTGACAATACTAGTATCAATGTAACACTTTACAATGAACTATCTATCTATTTGTCACCTCTACAAAAATAACATATTCTTAGTTCTTCCAAATATCATAATAATATCCTTACTATCATCCAATGATCATCTTATGAATCATTCTGGTATATGCTCATAATATTTAGAGCATAGGACATATCTGGATGTGTACATATCACAATATGATTGATCAAAATACTCTTTGTGATTTCTTTCACCAAGTGTCAAAAACACTTGGATCTTGTTTCACTTACTAAGTGTTAATACACTTGAACCTTGATTCAATCTTTTCTGTGTGGCAAGAACCTTTATTGTTATTTCCATATTGAACTCATTCAATATCTCATCTATGTACATTTGGTATAACCATATTAGCGTCTCAATCTATCCATATAGACATTGATGCCAAATATTCGGATTTTGCCTAAGTCTTTTATCGAAATGAAATTCTTAACCTGTGTCAATAAAAGATACATCATCTCCCATCAACAATATGTATTTTATATAATATATTAGAAATATGCTTCAGCGCTCCCACTTAATTTCTTGCAAATGCAAGCATCTTCATCATCTTTGATGAAATTAAACCTTTTAACAGTTTCATCACGGTGAAGAATTCCAACTCCGCGATGCTGACTTCAACCATTGAAGTTTGCATGCTCTTTTAGTATCCTTTAAATTAACAAAACCCTTTGGATCATGTCATGTACACGTCCTAGGTAACTATTCTATCATAAGAACTTTGTTTTGTTTGTTCAACTATCATATAACAAAATTATATATAGTGGTTGCTACATTAATCCGTCCAGACTAAATATTGCTATAAAGATCAAATCTTGTCATAGTCAACTTTTGAACGTTGTCGTAAAATCTTTACCGACATGTCGACAATTTCATAGATGTGAAACATCCATGTCTATTTATAGATCCAAATATGACTGATAGGTTTTACACCTTTCCGGAGGGTCTTCCAAGTTTAAAGCTTGATTTTTCGTGTATGGAAATATCACGGATTTTATAGCTTCAAGCCATTTAACGGAGTCAGGGCCCATCATCGCTTCTTTGCATGTAGTTGGTTCATCATTATCAAACAATAATGATTTAACTCTCAAATCTTGGTATTTAATTGTTTAGCTGGTCTACTCGGTTCAATAGGAACTTAGACCTTCGTGACCACAACCTTTGAGGCACGTGAGCCATGAGCATTGTTGCTGCCTCTGGGACACTTTCCGGCGCTACGCAACTTAGCACATATAGCTAAGGTTCAATAATCTTATCAAAGTTCTATTGTCCTCCCACTTAACTTTTCACGAAAAATTCCTTCTCAAGAAACTTGACGTTCTAAGCGACAAACATTTTTTTGTCTTTGATGTTATGGAGGAATACCCAACAGTAAAATAACATACAAAGACGTACTCATCCAACTTTGGTTGTAAACATTTTACTTATGCGTAGCATACCAAAAATTAAGAAAGGACAACTTGGTTTTATCCCAAACCATAACTTATATGGTGTCATTTCAACGGATCACGATGAAGCTCTTTTTAGTATAAAAGCGGTAGTCACTAAAGCTTTAATCTTTAAAATATAATGGTAGTTTTATAAGTGACACCTTTGGTCTTACCATGTCAAACAAGGTTTCATTACATATCTCGAACACTCCAAGGTGTTTCGGTAAATGCAAATCCATGAAACGATTCTTCAAATATTAGGTGTTATGCTAAACTTGTAACTCAAATATCTTCCTTTATGATCCAATCATAAACTCTTTATTTTCTTGTTACAATGATTTTCCACTTTATCTTGAAAGTCTTTGAACATTTTCAAATGTTTCATACTTCATCCTTATTAAGTTAATATACACATATATTCACTCAAATCTTCGGAGAAAGCATATGAAGTTTAAATTCATCGCTCACGACTACACATATAGGGAGTGAAAGTGGGCTCCACTCACTTGTGGCCCATTCATGAAATCCCATATAATATTAGTCAATGTGAGTCCGACTCACTGACTCATTCCAAATCCGGTTCAAGTCTAACCGAAACAGATTTTCGGTTCAGATCCAATCCAAACTTGCTCCCGCTCTTAAGTGTGTGACCGCGCAGGCTCATGGCAACTTGGACATGATTAGAGTCCGACTCTCAATTGATCAGTCGATAGCGTTCCTAGCAGAGCGTGCCGATTCCCGAGTACCCAAGAGTCATGACGACATGCCTTTCCAATGTGACTTGCGTCTGAGTCCCTTTTGCCTCATGATATACCTTGTCAGACTGTAAGCGAATAATTGTCATCCCTTAAATAGTCTGAATCTCTTCTTGATCCGAGATAAGTGATTCATCCGACTAACTCTTAGTCGATCGCCTCGGTTAACACTTATCCGATTTGTGTATGGCCATGCTTTCCGAATCATATCTCACGAGAGGGCCCAGAGAATATCTCTCCGAGTGGAGGGGCAAAATCCCATCTTGGTTATTCACATCACACATCTTGATTCTCAGTCGATCCAAACTCTGCCTTTATAACTGCCCTGCTACGGATCAGCGTTTGACAGAACCTAAGTCTCCTAAACTCGGATTATGCAACAACCTCGGGTCTAAGGATTACATTGATTGAGATATACAAATGATGACGTGTTTGTTGTACCTCAATATGGGTCAATCCGAATCGCTAAACTCTTTAGCCGAATCCGTCTAAGTCGAAATAGCATCACCATGCTCATGACAAGTGGAACCAAGTCATCTGCCGACTTTCACATTAGTATAAGTTATGTGTCCAGTACAACCTCAATGAACAATGATATTTAGTACAAACAACATGAATGTATAGTTCCACAACTGAATCACATATTCAATGATACACACGAGATGTTCATAAAAGGCCAACTTAATACCTTTATGACTACAATGGGAAATATCATCATACATGATTGCCTCTAGGGGATATTACCAACACATACTCATACCCACATAGTCATGGGTACAAAATTTTACACATATCCGTACCCGTGACTAATCCTCTATTTTAGATATGTTCATCTAACCCTAAGCTGAGAAATCTTAGCTAATCTCAGTGGCATGCACATAGTAGTACCATGGTATACTTATAGTACTCACACCATTTCTTAATATAAGGTGTATAGTTTTCATGCACGAATATTAGCACACACACGGAGAGGGCAAATGTCGTTGCTTTTAGACGTCAATACCCAGGTCAAGGTGGCAACGGGGCCGGGTATGGCTCCACCGTCCCCGCCCCGATCCCCACCAATCCCCGTACCCGCCGGTCCCTGCTAAGCTATCGGGGGCAAATGGTCCCCATCCCCACCATTGACGGGTACCCAATCCCCGCCGGGATCTCCATGGGGACCTCGACGCCGTTTTGTTCTCTTTGAAGACGCGGAAGAGCTTCTCCTTACGAAGCTGACAAGATCCTCGGAGAATAGACCCTCCTTGCCATGGGCGACCAAGCTCCTCCCGTCAGTGGTCACCCACATCGCTTTCTCGAGGAGGAGCCAAGGGGCAGGCGCATGCAGTGACTGGAGAGCCGACGAGGAGGGGAAGATGCACATGTCACGGGGAAGGGGCAGGCCGCAGGTGCAGCTGGCGAGCCGACGACTACCGACGAGGTGCAGGTGGAGGCGATGGCAGAGGCGCAATTTGGGAAAGATGAGTAACGGCGGCTGGGAGGTGAAAGGGGAAAAAAGGATCCGTGTGGTCGAGTAGAGATAGTTATCTAGGTTTTTTTGTATGTAATATTGTCTATCTGTATGACAGGTGGGATTCAGGGTATTCATGGAGACTCCATGGAGGAGATTTGATCCCCATACCTGCCCCACTAGATTGTCGGGTACCCGTCCCGCTATCCCATGGAGCCAATTTTCCCCCCCAACCCCGGTTTCAGGCGGGTATATATACCCGCAGGTGCCCAGCTCCATGGGGAAAATTGCCAACTTGATACCCAGGTGATAGACGTGTATCTTGAAGAAAAATAGGGAAATCTGAATATTATTCTCTCCTTCTGATCCAATTTATCTCCTAAATTAGCTTAAGTAATCCCACATTTCTCTCTCTGGTCCAAATTCGTTTCCTCACATACAAGACACGAGCTCAAGTACGTGCAGCCATAAATCAAAAAGAAAAATGACGTGCGCATACAACTTTTTTTTCAAGATCGCATGATGTTGTTGGCCGGTAGACCTTAGCAATTAAAAAACTCCACGATATTAGGGATTTCCACTCGTGATTACATGCGAGAGAAATAGTGAAGAGGGGTAAATTTGTCCAGCCCAACAATACACCTTATATTCTGAAAAATTTCACAGAAAGCTATACGCCTTATATCAAGGAAACGGAGGGAGTACATGACGATCAATCCAGCAGTACATATTTGTCAGTCCAACAGCACACCTGGGAAGCAACTACGAGTACAATTCAATCTTTTCACTTTCAAAATCCCACAACCTGCATGCAAAGGGCAACAAGTACTCCTAGGCAAAGACGCATGCACAATTTCAGTCATGGAGTACATAAACAATTTTACATGTAAAGAGATTAGGAAAAATAAAAATTGCAGTACCTTATTTTGGAAACAAAGTTCTGTACTTCTCATCAAGACTGCTACATGAGGAATCAGCAGATGCAGCACATGTTTGTCAGTTGGACAGCACACCTGGGAAGCAACTACAGTTCAACAGCAGGTTGTTTTTCACTTTCAATATCCCACAACCTGCATGCGAAAGGCAACAAGTACTCCTAGGTTCATATAGTACAATGCTAAGACGGCACAAGCATTTCCGTAATCAAAGCTTCAAGTGCGTGAGATGTAAATCGAAACCCTGCGCAAAAATCAGCCATCCTGTGTATACGCATACTAGTATCGCTGGAAATGAGAACTCTTATGTTGCATCCAAGGACATGAACATTATTTGACAGGCCACCACCACCTCCTTGGTGGCGGAGGTGGCGTAAGGATGTCAATCATGGTCTCCTTCTCCCTTGGAGTCAGGGGAACCCCTCGGACGAGGTTTAGAGCCATAATGTGAACGTTGGTCCTTTGCCTGTGCTTTTGGTAAGCCCACATACCAGCTGCTACACCACCCACAATGACCTGCACGTAATTTACTACATCAGATTTTGAACTACCTACTCTAGATAGAACTGCTGATTGTACATGAAATATTTAATTCAGGGAACTAGATACTTAAGTATTTGGAAGTGTTCATTCTATCATGTTCTGCTACAGCAAGAATTATACTAGTTTATACAGCACAAACAAAAGCAGTACAAATAAGTATTGCTATCTCTACACAGACTAAATTGAGTTACAGCAATGAATCATCTGTAGGTCTGGACTCAATGATTGGTTATCTTCTTCAGATATGTGATTTTTTTTACTTCCACAGGTACAAATATGCCCAAGAATTATGAAAGAGAATCATCAACATTTATGTTAATGCTACCTATTATGAAAAACCTCTTGACGCAAAACTTTGTGATGATGGAATATGCTTGGTTCACCAACGCATAAATGCATGCATAAAACAAACAAATAATGTGCTAAAGAAGTGCAAATGATAGTACTTCCAGTATAATTAGCACCAGTTGAATATCAAATCGTAATTTCTTAAGATCATACCCCCTCTGATCCAAATTAATGGACTCAGATTTGTCTAGATTCGTCTAGATACATCCGAATCTAGACAAATCTGAGTCCATTAATTTGGATTGAAAGGAGTAACTAAAACCATACAAAAATGAACAGCATGTTAAATTCATAATTAAGGGTCCCACAAGAAACCCATTAGAAAGGCTCACCGGTGATAACCATATAGCAGCAGTTTGAAGATCAAATTTAGGTGCATATAGAACTGTTTCTCCAAAGTCGTCCTCTAATTTTTTGTATATCTCCTTATCACTCTTTCCAGATTTTATTTCATCACGAATTAGCTGCAAAAATGCCACATATGAGTACCTCAGGCAGTGAAGATTGCAAGACATACTGGAACAAACTGCCTCGCAATAATAATTTCAATCCTTTAAAGCATATAAAACTAGGTATTTATTTCTTTCAAGATTAAATTTTTGTACATGTATACGTAGTACGTGGTGCAAATAAATGCTCGTGGATCGGATAACAGTGTTCCAGAACAAAAGTGATATAGATAGAGATAGCTGAAAAGGCATTGTACTGCAAAAATATCACCACGCACAATGAATGAAACTAACAAGTTGTGGAATTACCAATAAAAGATATTATCAGTTGAAGTTTTGCAATGCTATTTTTCAGCAAAATATTGGGTGCCTCGAAACATCTTTGAAGACATGGCTACTCCATTTCAAATAAAATGGTACACGTTTTATTTTTTATTGCATCATTGATCAGTACAAGGTTATACAAGTGTTACCTCAGTTACAGGTGTTTCAAAATCTCGGTCTTAATTAGGTTTGGTTTAGATCAAGAGAACAACATAGCAAAGGCTAGATGTTGTGGAAACATGAAAGAACATAGAGGAATGATCAAATTTCTGCTACTAAAATTTTGACAACTTAACCAAGAACATCAAGCAAACAATCAATGCCAGTTATATATAAAGGAAAAAGTACCCTTCTAAGAAGAACTGCAACATCTGCTTGCGAATCTTCAATGGACTGGCTGCCACACTCAGTGCACCGAACATTGTGGCTAATATTTCTTGCACGGTCTTCAACAATCTGTCGCTGCTTCACATCCTCTTCACTGGCCATGATGCAAGATAACGTGCTCTGTATTAAATGTACACAAATAGCTATATATAAGAATCTGGAGAAATAAAATGTAAGTTACAAATTATGTCCACAGTCTACAAAATATTAATAACCAGATTCCACAAATAAAACAGAGCACAATATTAAGATTAAGGTAGTATGGCAAGTGACTAAACTATCAAGCAAGAACCATGGCATTCCAAATCGGTGGTCTTGCATGAACAATCTAGTATAGCAGACTAAGGGTGTGTTTGGTTGAGCTGTGGATTCCGAAAAAATCTGTTGCGAACTGTGAACTGTAGAAAAGTTATTGTAAGCTGAGAACTGTGGATTCTCTAGAAGTTGCTTGGTTGTAGTTGTAGCAACTGTGAACTGTGAATTTGGTTGGAAATGTCTCTAATACTCCTGAGGCCTATAGAGGCTGTTTACATGCTAATTAAACAGAAAACAACGATGTGTACCAAATTATATGTAAATCTCTATTTGGAAAAAAAAATCCGTAATGTTCCATATTTATAGATAGTATGAATAAAAAGTGATGCCCTCAAATAATTACAAAAGAAATATGGATCACACAAAAGACATGGTTCACATGATAGTGTTATTATCCCCCTCTTGCAATATGCCAAAAATCAACTATCCTAATTCGAATAAAGTTAATCGATTCCTCATTCTCCACTACCAGGACATCATCCCCTTGTGTTTGTGGTGTTGCACATGCCGCTTCAGGTAGATAATCATCATCTACATCACACTTATCGAACTCCTCATCAAGGAATTTGCTAACGCGGATAAAATTATGCAAGGCCAAACAAGCAAGAATGAAAAACATGCCAACACACACCCACAATGTAAACACATACTGTTCCTTTTCGTTTGCACAATTCAGCACATCGCTAGAGGGAGAAAAAATATGGCATATATCAAACAGACCTACAGCATGTTTTACTATGTTGGATGGTGCCTGCTCCATGAGCTGCCAGATGCATGTTTTAATGGCATTTGAAAGGGCAGTGTGCAGGTCCAACCCACTCAATTTGAATTCTTATCCACAAGTACAGTCACTCACTTGTGCCGTGAAGAAATATTTTACGTTGCCAATGTATCTTAGTATCTTACATTTCTGATTCATATCATTAAGAAATCCTAATTGCTGAAGAAAACAGACTAGAAAATCAAGAGTTTTCACATCCAGACCTGCAAAATGCTTCAACAACTGCACCTGCAAAATAGAAGGAAAAAAACACCAAGTTCTAACATTTAGCTCGAGTGAGTAACCTATCATCGCTATCAGAACCATATAACTGATGGTCCTACGACAAAAAGGATGGATCAAAGTTCACAAGTGTATATAAACGGCATTAAACACTCCAGATCTTGCAGGTTGAATATCAAACAGCTGCCAGAAATCACAATCAGGAGCCAAAACGAGATTTATATACCCTGGCATGATTTATCCAATACAATCAACCAATAACAATCATATATCATCCATATACAAGCATACAAACTAATAGACAAAAGGGGGAAATCGTGCCAGGGAGAGATGATGAACTGAGGATGGATTTTCCATGTGAGGGAGCGGGATAGATCAAGGATGACGTAGGGGAACCAGGGATGATGGAGGGGAACAGGTACCTCAGGCGGAGCCTCCGCCGGCGGTGGGTAGCACGGACAGGTCGGCTTGTGGCGGGGCTGGCTTGCTTTTCTGGGGGCAACTCGGTCTGCTCGAGCTGAGACGGGGGACGGGGAAACGAGCTTGGGCTGCTATAAGGGCGGGGAAGAGTGGCGTACGGACGAGCGCCTCGCCGCCGGCGGGCCTGCCGGAGGGGCGGCGGAGAGCCACCGAAGTACCGAACCCTGGCGCCCTCTGTTTCGTTTCTCTGCCCGGCGAACAGCAGGGGAAACGAACGGGATTCGCTCGGGTCTGGGAGGAAAATAGACAAAACAGTAGTATGACTTATCAAGTGGCAGTGGGTAATTATCTCCAGATACTAGGGGTAGGGGTGTATTTGGTAGGTCGGACGCACTTAGAAATTCCTATCTCACCCCACCTTTTCTTGGGTCCATCTCCCGAGAAAACAAGCCCTTACTCATGTCTAGTCTTTTTTTAGAGAATCGTGCACTTTATTAATTAAATAATCATAATATTATTATAAATAGTATCATGGATGCAATCCGGAAAAATACCACGCCACACTTAACTAGAAGAATTAGCACATGATCTAGCTAGGAGATGAGCCGCAACATTGAGACCACGGAAAACATGACGAAACTCACAGGACGAGAAAGCCAACGCCATCCGCTTGATATCCTCAATCATGGGCCCAACCAACGATCTATCAGTAATGGTAGACATCACACGCTCTATCGCTGAGAGACAGTCGGAGCCGATGATAATTCTGGAAAACCCTTTTTCCTGGACAAAAAAGATAGCCCGACGAATAGCTCGAGCTTTCGCAAGTTCAGGTATAAGAACCCCCTTGTAGATTTCCCTGCATACAGCAAGGCATGAACCAGTGTGGTCTCGGATAATTATGCCAACACCCATTCGCCTAGAAGACGCAAAAAGAGCTGCATCGACGTTGATAAGCACTAACTCTTCCGGCGATGGAGCCCATTTAAGCTTGGACGAAGAGGACTCACACATGTGATCCGAGGCAGGCTTATAGAGGTGTTGAATGATCAAGTCGACATAAGCTTTCACCTTCGTTGCGGTTGTAAGGGGATGTATCAGACCCTCACCCTCACGGGCCTTGTTCCGTGCATCCCAGATGTGCCACATGGTAACCATGACCACGGTGGCTTCCACACCGAGGAAGTCCAAAACCCATGTCCTTGGAGAAGTGAAGGAGCGGCGTCGGAGATGGACCTCAAAACCACCCTTCACTTCACACCATACCTCATTCGCAAACTGGCAGAAGAAAAGGGTGTGCTCGATCATTTCATGTTGACAGCAGAAGATACATAGAGGTGATGCTAGTATGTGTCTTTTTTGTAGTTGATGGCCACACGACAAGCAGTTGTGGGCAAAGCACCACAAGGTAATCTTCATTTTCCCTGGAGCTTCAGTGGACCAAATAATTTTCCACCCGTTTAGCGTCTTCTTGTTTCACTAACAAGGATCCTTAACCCTTCAGCTACGATCCACAGCAAACTGATAAACTCGAGTAATATGATATGCTGATTTGACAATATATTGACCATAGCGGGAGTGCGGCCACGACACGAAGTCATCGCCACCATGACGGCTGATCAGAACTTGCAGGATTTTAGCTGCAATGTGCTATGGAAATATGACTCGTACCAGTTCTGAATCCCAAGACTGAGAATCAGCCGCCATCAGTGTGTCCACAGTTTGATCATTCAACAACGGTACTAGAGTGTGGATAATACAAGGTGGAACCTCCGGTATCCAGTTGTCGGACAGAATCTTGGTTGCCCGGCCGTTCCCAATACCCCATCTTACCCCTTTCTTCATCAGATCCCTGCCAACAAGTATACTGCGCCAGGTGTATGACGATGAGTGAGGGCGCGTGGCATCCCAGAAATCATAGTTAGGGAAATACCTCGCCTTGAGAACACGAGCACATAGAGAAGACTGGTATGTGAGCAATCGTCGGCCCTGACGACCCAACATAGCTTGGTTAAAGAGTTCAAGATCACGAAAGCCTAGACCTCCCAAATCCTTCGGAGCTGATAACCACTCCCAAGAACGACAATGGAGTTTCCTCCAATCATCCTATATGCCCCACCAGTGGTTTGCAATAGACTTTCGCATCAAATCATAGATGAAAACTGGCAATTCAAAGCAGCTCATTATATAGGTTGGAATGGCCTATATCATAGCTTTTAAGAAGGTTTCCTTCCCTGCTCTAGATAACGGTCATTCCGAGGCAGCACTCATACGCTACCACATGCGGTTATATAGATAACATAATATGTGAACTGGTGAACGTCCCACCTCTATAGGCATTCCAAGATAAAATTCTTGCAAAGCTTCATCACATACACCAAGTTCCTGCATAACAAGGTCTTTCACCTGAGTTGAGCAACGAGAACCAAAGAAAATGGAGGATTTGTCTATATTGATCTTTTGTCGAGACCCCTCACAATATATTTCTAGGATTCTATGCAAAGCATCTACACTTCTCCGATCACACCAAGAAAAGAATATAACGTCATCCGCAAACAGAAGATGGGTTATTGTTGGGCCAAGTCAACCATTTTTCAAACCTTGTAGCTCACCTTGGACCTCCCTTTGTTGCAGAAGACACGATAAACCTTCCGTGCACAGGAGAAAGAGATAAGGACTAATAGGGTCCCCTTGCCGAATACCCCTCGTAGAAATAATCGGCTCGGTGAGGTCGCCATTGACTCGGACTGCATATCTCACATTGGTAACACACTCTAAAGGCAGTTGGAGAGATAGTCCCATTCAACTCAATCGTACACCTTCATCATGTCAACCTTCAGTGCGAAGAAAGACCTCTTCACATGTTGTTGCCTAATGGTATGGAGACACGCATATGCAATCAGTGTATTATCGGTAATTAGTCGCCTAGAAACAAAAGCACCCTGATTCTCAAAAATAACCATCGGCAGGATAAGCTTCAAATGGTTAGCAAGGACCTTCGAAGCAATTTTGTACAACACATTGTATAATCTGATCGGCATGAAGTTCTTGAGATGTTATGGATGGGAAACTTTAGGAATCAACACAATAATTGAGTTTCAAAAACCCTCAGGTAGCTACCCCCATCCAGGAATGTCCGTACAACTCTGCATATTTCCTCCTCAAAGAAGTACCAGTGAGTCTGGTAAAAGAGCGCTAGAAAGCCATCCGGTCCCGGTGCCTTCGTCGGACCCATCTGAAAAGAGCAATTTTGATCTCATCATCCGTGTAAGGTTTAGTTAAATATGCATTCATTGCGTGAGTAACCTTGCAGGGAATAGAGTCCAGTATGATATCACTAGAGAAAGTAGGCTCAGACAATAATAACTGCTCATAGAAGGTCTGAACCATACCTTTGATCTCTGTCTGATCATCACACCATGTGCCATTCTCGCGAACCAAAGAATTTATTTTATTGTCCTTCTTGCGAGTGGACGCTCGAGCATGGAAGAATGCGGTGTTGCTGTCATCCTCACGTAACCAGTCCACGCGAGATCTTTGCCTAGCCATGGTTTCTTCCCGCTCACATATCCTTCTCCATGCCCTGGATATCCACAGTACTACCATCCATAAGCCGGAGATGCTTTAGCTGATGTTCAAACTTCAGAATTCTGTGACGAACATGACCAAAGGACTCACGGCTCCAAATTTTCAAGGAGCCCGCGACCTTATTTAAGGTGGCCCATGTTGAGTGCAGTGAGCGATCGCCAGTATCACACTCAGTCCATGTCTTCTCCATTACCTCCTTATAATCTGGCGCCCGGAGCCACGCGGCCTCAAAGAGAAAGCCATGTTGCACTGGAGTAGATTTGATGTTGTCATTAAGCTTGGCGAGAGTTATGAAGATGGCAAGGTGATCCGATGTGGTAGTGATGATGTTCTACATGTTAAAATCATCAAATAAATTAGTGAAAGCACCATTAGCTACTGCACGATCAAGACAAACCTTGACAATACAAACCTTGACATGGTCATCGGCAGCTTGTCGGTTATTCCATATGAATTTCGGACCTGTGAAGCCGAGATCAAACAATCCACACGTATCATGGCAGTCTCTAAACAATGACATATGTGCTTCCTATCTGTCACGAGCACTACAATGCTCATCCTGGGTGAGTGCCTCGTTAAAGTCACCGCAGCAGATCCATGGGCCATTCCATTCCGACCGAAGTCGGCAAAGCAA
This sequence comes from Avena sativa, assembly GCA_916181665.1. Taxonomy (NCBI): domain Eukaryota; kingdom Viridiplantae; phylum Streptophyta; class Magnoliopsida; order Poales; family Poaceae; genus Avena; species Avena sativa. Next base: position 139,300,256 of record OV702285.1, on the reverse strand, counting down.
GGTCCAGAACTCATGTCTCTGCTCCCTACGAGCCTCACCATAAACAAATGTTGCCCTCCATGGTGCACTCTCCTCTGAAGAGATCATCACATCGATGAAATGCGCATTGAATCCTTTGAGGGACACCGAGAATTGCCATAACTAGAAAAGCGTAAGACCTCCACTAAGGCCTGCAGAATTGATAGCAAAACTTCCAGAGAATCCTAGAGACCACATAAAATTTTGAGCTTTTGTATCCTTCATTTTCGTCTCTGTCAAGAAGAGGAAGGAGGGTCTGAATTTCCGCACTAACCAGTGGAGTTCACCAACCATTGCGTCCGACCGTGGTCCGCGGCAGTTCCAGCAGAGGAGATTCATTGCAAGCGGCGGGACTGTGCTGCATTCGCCGCCTGATCCGCTGATCCCGAGGACCCCTCACGGTTGTCCTTCTTGAGTTTCTTGTTTGAATCTGTACCAGAGTCAACATCATCCTCCCCCAACGCCATTGGAGGTACATCCCTGCCTAGTTGTGAAGATGAAACCAAGCTATAAAATGTATGTGCAGCCCCTATTTAGTAAGTACTTCAGAGTTTAAAGAGAGAAAGAAAATGGCTTGCACTTCAGTGCAAACGGTTTTAGAGTACAAAAGGCGCGAACGTCTTTTGATTTCAAGACTGAGCTATTTGACCCGATTTGACACGATAGAATTGATGTAATGAATACCATATCACTTGTACTAGAGCAGACAAGGTTACCAGTCCCACGATTCAGCAGGGCTGAGTCCATCCGCGTTCGTGACTCCGCGCGATAGGGGTTGTGACCCCGCTTGTCTCATGCATGGCATTCTTCCCGTCCCAGCTCTCATCTACCTTGTCCCACCCTGCCTATCCTCTACCTTGCCAACTCCCGTAGTCGCGCTCTCTCCTATGCCCTGCTCCTGCCGCAGCTCTCCACCGGCCTTCGAGTAGACGCGGACCACGCCTCCTCTCCCGGCCTCGTCCAACGCGCGTGGAGCAGTGAAGGCTGAAGGGTTTCGCGGCATAGTAAATCAAAATTTTCTACGGATGCGAACAGAGGGAAAGCCAAGATCTAATCTAGGAGATGCAATCAACGAGAGAGATTGGATTAGATCTTCATACCCTTGAAGATTCGCACAGCGGAACGTTCGTCGGAATGTGGGTGATGTAGTCGTACTCGCTTCTCCTCCTCGCGATCCGATCCGATCTAGCACCACAAGTGGCGGTGCCTTCGTGAGATGCACACGTGCAGCACCTCGACGTCTCCTCCTTCCTCGGACCAGCAAGTATGGTGGAGAGATAGATTGGATCTACAACACGACGGCGTGGTGTATATGGTGGAGAATTTCTGCAGCAGGGCTTCGCCTACAGACAGTCGGGAGGGAGAGAGGAAAGCTAGCAAGGCGGCTAGGGTTTGGAGGAGAGGTGTGGGGGGTTGGTGCGCCCCCACCCCTCTTTATATAGAGGGGGGGCGCAGCCCTAGCCCCTCCCCCAATCCCAAAGGATAAGGAGTGGGGGGCATGGACTCTCCCCTCTTCTAGAAACCCTATCTCTAGTTTAAACGATTTAAACTCTCTAGGATCGGCTGGGCCCTATGGGGCCTTGTGCCCCTGGCCCAATGCGGCCAGGACACTCCCTCATAGGCCCATGCCCCCTCCCGGAAGGTGGGGTCACGTTGGTCCCCTTCCGGAAGGTTCTAGAAGCTTCCGGTACAATACGGATTAACCCGGAACAATTCCGAACTCCGAAAACTGCACTGCCTTATATGAATCTTATTCTCCGTACCACTCCGGAACCTCTCGTGATATCCCAGATCCCATCCGAGACTCCAAACAAAAATTCATAAACCAATTATCCAATCTATCCTAGCGTCGAGATACGTTAAGTGTGTGACCCTGCGGGTTCGAGAATATGCAGACATGATCTTCTATCAATAATCAACAACGGGGTTTGGGCACCCATATTGACTCCCACACATTCATCGATGATCATATCGGATGAACCACGATGCCAGGATTCAATCAATCCCATATATATATTCCCTTCGTCTCGCGATATTTTACTTGCCCGAGATTCGATCGTCGGTACCGTCATACCTAGTTCAATCTCGTTCACAGCAAGTACTTTACTCGTTCCGTAATCCGATATCACTTTGTGATTAACTCCTTAACCACATGCTTGCAAGCGGTGTTGATATCGATTACCGAGTGGGCCCGAAGTATATCTCTCTGACTTGGGAGGGACAAATTCCATCTCGATACATACAATCCAACAGATACTTTCCGATCACCTGAGAGACACCTTTATGATCACCCTCTCATAGGATGACGTTTGATGACCTCAAAGCTTTCTTCCGGTACCAGGGAGTTGCATTATCTCATGGTCTAAGGAATACAATATTTGACATAGGAAAAGTTTCGCAAAGATGAACACGATGAAACGATCTAATTGCTTCGCTTAGTTTGGGTCTGTCCATCATATCATTCTCCCAATGATATGATCTCATTATCAATTGACAACTCATGTCTATGGTTAGGAAACCTTAACCATCATTGATCAATGAGCTAGTTCTTAGAGGCGTACCAGGGACACGGTGTTATTCACAAACCACACAAGTATTAATGTTTCCGCTTAATACAATTCTAGCATGGAATATAAACTTTATCATGAACAAGAATTATAATAATAACATCTTTATTATTGCCTCTAGGGCATAATTCCAACAGTCTCCCACTTGCACTAGAGTCAATAATCTAGTTTACATTTGGCAACAATCTCACACCCATGGCACTGAGGTGTTGATCATGTTTTACACGTGGAAGAGGTTTAGTCAATGGATCTGCGACATTCAGATCTGTATGTACTTTGCTAATCTTCAGATCTCCATCTGCTATATAATCTCGGATTATATGAAACTTGCGGTTGATATGCTTGGTCTTTGGATGATATCTTGGTTCCTTAGCGAGTGCTATGGCGCCAGTGTTGTCACACAATATCTCCAGTGGGTCCAATGCACTTGGAACCACGCCAAGCTCAGTGATGAAGTTTCTGATCCAAACTCCTTCACTTGACGCTTCTGCAGCAGCCATGTATTCCGCTTCTACTGTAGATCCCGCGATCACGCTTTGCTTGCAGCTTCTCCAGCTCATAGCTCCTCCATTGAAAATATAAACGTATCCTGTCTGAGATTTAGAATCATCCTTGTCGGTGTCAAAACTAGCGTCGACGTAACCTTTTACGACAAGCTGTTCATCACCCCCATAGACTAAGAACATTTCTTTAGTCCTATTCAGGTACTTTAGAATGTTCTTCACGGCTGTCCAGTGTTGCACTCCTGGATCACTTTGATATCTGCTCGTCAAACTAAGAGCATTGGACACATCCGGTCTAGTACATAGCATGGCATACATGATAGAACCTATGGCCGAGGCATAAGGCACTTTGCTCATAGCTTCCCTATCATTTACCGTAGCTGGACACTGAGCCTTGCTCAATATCTTACCTGACAACATAGGCACTGAACCTTTCTTTGCCTTATCCATTCTGAACCTTTTCAGAACTTTGTCTAGGTATGTACTCTGGCTTAAAGCTATCAGGCGTCTTTGTCTATCTCTGTAGATTTTGATGCCCAATATATAAGCAGCTTCACCTAGGTCTTTCATTGAAAAACACTTGTTCAAATAACTCTTCACATCGTTAAGCATGTTGATGTCATTTCCAATAATCAATATGTCATCCACATATAGTACCAGAAACGTCACCGAGCTCCCACTCACTTTCTTGTAGATGCAAGCTTCATAGCAATTTGGAACAAATCCAAAGCTCTTGATCACTTGATCAAAACGAAGGTTCCAACTCCGAGATGCTTGCTTCAGTCCATAAATGGAACGCTGAAGTTTGCATACTTTATCAGCATCCTTAGGATCGACAAAACCTTCGGGTTGCATCATATACAACTCTTCATCAATGTTGCCATTGAGGAACGCAGTCTTGACATCCATTTGCCATATTTCATAATCATGAAACGCAGCAATTGCTAATAAAATCCGAATGGACTTAAACATCGCTACGGGAGAGAAAGTCTCATCTTAGTCAACACCTTGAACTTGTCGAAAACCTTTTGCGACAAGCCGTGCTTTATAGACGGTAACATTACCATCCGCGTCCGTTTTCTTCTTGAAGATCCATTTGCACTCAACGGCCTTTAGGTCGCTAGGAGGGTCCACCAAAGTCCATACTTGGTTTTCGCTCATGAATCCCAATTCGGATTTCATGGCTTCCAGCCATTTCTCAGAGTCTGGGCTCATCATCGCTTCCTCATGGTTCGTAGGTTCACTGTCTTCTACTAACAAGACAGTCAAGACAGGGTTGCCGTACCACTCAGGAGGGGCACGCGACCTTGTCGACCTGCGACGTTCAGTAGCAGCATCGTCCGAAGCTTCATGATCCTTGTCATTAGCTTCCTCTATTGTTGGTGCAGGCGGCACTGGAACAATTTCAGGTGCTGTGCTACTCTCCAATTCAAGAGAAGGTTCAATAACCTCGTCAAGCTCTACTTTCCTCCCACTCACTTCTTTCGAGAGAAACTCCTTCTCAAGAAAGGAACCGTTCTTTGCGACAAACACTTTGCCTTCGGTTCTGTGATAGAAGGTATACCCAATAGTTTCCTTAGGGTATCCTATGAAGACGCATTTCTCCGCTTTGGGTTCGAGCTTGTCCGGCATCAATTTCTTGACGTAAGCTTCGCATCCCCAAACTTTAAGAAACGACAACTTAGGTTTAGCACCAAACCATAGTTCATACGGTGTCGTCTCAACGGATTTAGATGGAGCCCTATTTAAAGTGAATGCAGCGGTTTCTAATGCATAACCCCAAAATGATAACGGCAAATCAGTAAGAGACATCATTGATCGGACCATATCTAATAGGGTTCGATTCCGGCGTTCAGACACACCATTGCGCTGTGGTGTTCCGGGTGGCGTGAGTTGTGAAACGATTCCACTTGCTTTAAGATGCGTGAGAAAATCATAACTCAAATATTCACCTCCACGATCGGATCGTAGAAACTTAATCTTTCTGTTACGATGGTTCTCCACTTCATTCTGAAATTCCTTGAACTTTTCAAATGTTTCAGATTTATGTTTCATTAAATAGATATACCCATATCTACTTAAGTCATCGGTAAAAGTGAGGAAATAGCGATATCCACCGCGCGTCGAAACACTCATTGGTCCGCATACATCGGTATGTATGATTTCCAACAAGTCCGTTGCTCGCTCCATCATACCGGAGAACGGGGTTTTGATCATCTTGCCCATGAGGCATGGTTCGCATGTGTCAAATGATTCAAAATCAAGAGACTCCAAAAGTCCATCAGATTGGAGTTTCTTCATGCGCTTTACACCAATATGACCTAGACGACAGTGCCACAAATAAGTAGTATTATCACTATCTACTTTGCATCTCTTAGCCTCAATGTTATGGATGTGTGTTTCATCCCTTTCGAGATTTAGAAGAAATAAACCATTCACAAGAGGTGCATGACCATAAAAGATGTTACTCATATAAATAGAACAACAATTATTCTCCGATTTAAATGAATAACCGTCTTGCAATAAACACGATCCAGAAATAATGTTCATGCTCAACGCAGGCACATAATAACACTTATTAAAGTTTAAAACTAATCCCGAAGGTAAAACTAAGGAGAGCATGCCGACGGCCATCACATCAACTCTTGATCCGTTGCCAACGCGCATCGTCACCTCATCCCTCGCAAGCCGCCGTCTATTCCGTAGCTCCTGTTTCGAGTTACAAATATTAGCAACTGAACCGGTATCAAATACCCAGGCACTACAACGAGGGCTAGTAAGGAAAACATCAATAACATGTATATCAAATATACCTTTGATGGTGCCAGCCTTCTTGTCCGCTAAGTACTTCGGACAGTTGCGCTTCCAGTGACCCTTGTCCTTGCAATAGAAGCACTCAGTGTCCGGCTTGGGACCAGACCTGAGCTTCTTCTCAACAGGGGCATTGCGCTTGCCGCCGCCCTTCTTGAAGGGCTTCTTTGCTCCCTTACCTTTCTTAAAGGAGGGCTTGTTGACCATCAACACATGATTATCCTTCTTGATGTCCACTTCCGCAGCCTTCAGCTTTGCGAAGAGCTCGGTGATCGTATCAGTGGAACCAATCTGATTATGAGTCACTACAAAACTTTTGTAGCTAGGAGGGAGTGATTGCAGAACCCTGTCAATCTTGAGCTCCTCTGGAATCGTGCATTCCAGTTGCTCAAGGCGTTGAGTGTAGCCCGTCATCTTTATGGCGTGCTCACTAACGGAACTCCCTTCCTCCATCTTGCAGTTAAAGAACTTCTCAGAGATCTCATATCTCTCAGAACGGGCTTGAGTCTGAAACATGGTTTTCAGCTCCTCGAGAATCTCAAAGGGCCCGGGATACTCTTCAAAACGATTTTGAAGTTCCGGTTCCATAGCAAACAACATGGTGCTCTTAATCACACCATAATCATCCTTGCGCGACTGATAGACAGCTTTCTCATCAGCCGGCGCAGTTGCAGCAGGGGGGTCACCTAACGCTTTCCCAAGGACATAGTCCTTTTGTCCGCCAGACAGAATGATTCTTAGATTGCGGAACCAATTGGTGAAGTTAGACCCATTGTTTCTAAGCTTTTCCTTCTCAGCAAAAACGTTGAAGTTGAAGTTGGACTTGGCCATGTGATCTACAGTATTTGCAAGTACAATTTAGACTATGTTCATGATAAATAGTTCAATTTAATCAAATTACTAGATGAACTCCCACTAAATTCAACATCCCTCAAGTTGTTTAGTGAACACGATCCAAATTCACCACACCTAATCCGATCATCACGAGAAGAGATGTGGTTTCAATGGTGGACAACAAAGTGTCGATCATATCACTCATATGACTCATGCTTAACCTTTCGGTTCTTGTGTTCCGAGGCCATGTCTGTACATGCTAGGCTCGTCAAGCTAGACCCAAGTATTTCTGCGTGTGCAAAACTGGCTTGCACCCGTTGTATGTGAGCGTAGAGTCTATAGCACCCGATCATCACGTGATGCTTGGACACGACGAACTTTCGCAACGGTGCATACTTGGGGAGAACACAGTTTTTATCTAGATCTTTAAGTGAGGAATCATCTTATAATGTTACTGTCACGATCTAAGCATAATAAGATACATAAAGGGATAAACATCACATGCATATAACTTTATGTGACATGGTATAGCCAATCCTCGCGCAATGATCTCCATCTTGTGCGTTTCGGCATGATCTCCATCACTCCACCATGATTGCCTCCACCATGAATAGCAACTACAACTATTGCTAACTACTTAGCGATAAAGTAAAGCTATTACATGGCGTATAAGAAGTTGACTCGCAGGTCATACACAATTATAAAGACAACCATATGGCTCCTGCCAGTTGTGTACTCATCGACATGCAAGTCGTGAAACATTACAAAACATGATCATCGCATACAATATACACATCACATCTTGGGCCATACCATATCACAGAAAACACTCCCTGCAAAAACAAGTTAGACGCCTCTACTTTGTTGTTGCATGTTTTACGTGGCTTATGGGAGTAGATGCTAAGAACGATTCTTACCTACGGAAAGCCACAACGGTGATATTATGGTTGCCAAACTCCGGTGTTAATCCCATGACAACTATAGTGAGAGAAACTGACATCCACCAGCCGCATGTGTGGAACAAGCCACACGTCAAGTGCGGAGCCGGTCTCGCGAACGACGTCGCGTAAGGTTGGCCTGGACCGCTTCAATCTCACTATCCCGTGTCATAAGAAGAACACAAACAAGAGGCTTGCAACAGAAAACATCAACGCCCGCAACAACCATGTTGCGTTCTACTCGTGAAACACATCTACGCATAGATCTAGCTCTGATACCACTGAAGGGTTTCGCGGCATAGTAAATCAAAATTTTCTACGGATGCGAACAGAGGGAAAGCCAAGATCTAATCTAGGAGATGCAATCAACGAGAGAGATTGGATTAGATCTTCATACCCTTGAAGATTCGCACAACGGAACGTTCGTCGGAACGTGGGTGATGTAGTCGTACTCGCTTCTCCTCCTCGTGATCCGATCCGATCTAGCACCACAAGTGGCGGTGCCTCCGTGAGATGCACACATTCAGCACCTCGACGTCTCCTCCTTCCTCGGACCAGAAAGTATGGTGGAGAGATAGATTGGATCTACAACACGACGGCGTGGTGTATATGGTGGAGAATTTCTGCAGCAGGGCTTCGCCTACAGACAGTCGGGGGGGAGAGAGGAAAGCTAGCAAGGCGGCTAGGGTTTGGAGGAGAGGTGTGGGGGGTTGGTGCGCCCCCACCCCTCTTTATATAGAAGGGGGGCGCAGCCCTAGCCCCTCCCCCAAGCCCAAAGGATAAGGAGTGGGGGGCATGGACTCTCCCCTCTTCTAGAAACCCTATCTCTAGTTTAAACGATTTAAACTCTCTAGGATCGGCTGGGCCCTATGGGGCCTTGTGCCCCTGGCCCAATGCGGCCAGGACACTCCCTCATAGGCCCATGCCCCCTCCCGGAAGGTGGGGCCACGTTGGTCCCCTTCCGGAAGGTTCTAGAAGCTTCCGGTACAATACCGATTAACCCGGAACAATTCCGAACTCCAAAAACTGCACTGCCTTATATGAATCTTATTCTCCGGACCACTCCGGAACCTCTCGTGATATCCCGGATCCCATCCGAGACTCCGAAAAAAAATTCATAAACCAATTATCCAATCTATCCTAGCGTCGAGATACGTTAAGTGTGTGACCCTGCGGGTTCGAGAATATGCAGACATGATCTTCTATCAATAATCAACAGCGGGGTCTGGGCACCAATATTGACTCCCACACATTCATCGATGATCATATCGGATGAACCACGATGCCAGGATTCAATCAATCCCATATATATATATTCCCTTCGTCTCGCGATATTTTACTTGCCCGAGATTCGATCGTCGGTACCGTCATACCTAGTTCAATCTCGTTCACAGCAAGTACTTTACTCGTTCCGTAATCCGATATCACTTTGTGATTAACTCCTTAACCACATGCTTGCAAGCGGTGTTGATATCGATTACCGAGTGGGCCCGAAGTATATCTCTCCGACTTGGGAGGGACAAATTCCATCTCGATACATACAACCCAACAGATACTTTCCGATCACCTGAGAGACACCTTTATGATCACCCTCTCATAGGATGACGTTTGATGACCTCAAAGCTTTCTTCCGGTACCAGGGAGTTGCATTATCTCATGGTCTAAGGAATACAATATTTGACATAGGAAAAGCTTCGCAAAGATGAACACGATGAAACGATCTAATTGCTTCGCTTAGTTTGGGTCTGTCCATCATATCATTCTTCCAATGATATGATCTCATTATCAATTGACAACTCATGTCTATGGTTAGGAAACCTTAACCATCATTGATCAATGAGCTAGTCCTTAGAGGCGTACCAGGGACACGGTGTTATTCACAAACCACACAAGTATTAATGTTTCCGCTTAATACAATTCTAGCATGGAATATAAACTTTATCATGAACAAGAATTATAATAATAACATCTTTATTATTGCCTCTAGGGCATAATTCCAACAAAGGCGGCCTCCTTGCGGCGGCCCATTGACGAGAAGCTCACCCATGACCTCCTGGCAGGGGGCGTTGAGGAAGAGCTCGACCGTGACCTCCTGGCGTTAGGTTGAGGAGGGCCTCGGCCTCCTGGCGTAGTGGCGGCGGCTGCTCTCGCCGGCAACGGTGTCGGATCCCAAGGCGGACCTCCCAGGGACCCGATTGCTTTTATGTTTTGTATCCAGGGATCCGATTGCTTTTCTATTTTGTATAGAGGGACCTGATTTCCTTTTATTTTTGTGTGGATCACCTCAACTCACCCGACCTACCAAACAAGATCTCAACTGATCTCAGCTGAACTCACTCGACCTACCAAACAAAACACAATAATACACACTTGTATGAGGTCCACATAGCTAGACTTAGCTTGTATAAGGTAAGAAAGGCCACCCGGCCTACCAAACACATCCTAGATGTTCTCAGCGCGATGGAAGCTGGTCGCTGGGTGTTGCGAGGAATTTAATTAGGCAAATATGCCGCGTTTGAATATTCTGGTGCAATGAAAAATTCATTTGGTTGAGATTCTGTGTTACCACCACAAAGCAATCCATGCTAAAATAAGCTTGCCAGAGTTTTACTCTGGTCTTTTTGCTGATTCAATCTATATATTCTTGAACCACTTTTCTGCAACTAGTCTGCTGGTCCCAACTTGGAACATCTCTTGTGTTGGTTCACAAAGATTTTCACACAATATTACAAGAGAGAAGATTACTCATATTTTTCTTATCGAAAATAGTGGGATAACATGGTGGCTAACTATGCACCCCTTTTAACCATTAGACCAACCTATAGGGCATGTTTTAACCCTACATGAAGTAACGACCGTTAAATGACTGTTTTCCTCCTGCACCGACTCCGCTCCAGATTCCATTGTCCAGATGTCCACCCACCCCGCTCGTCCTCCTCGACATCTCCTACCCACCCATGTTCTCCGGCCTGACCACCCACCACGGCATGCCACCACTGCACTCCACCACAGCTAGCCACCCCCGCACTCCACGGCCGGCCACCCCCGCACTCGACCCTGTCGGCCCATCCATCATAGGCACGCCCTGCTCCTCCTCGCCCTTGCTCTGCCAGCCGACAACGCGATGGCGGATCTGACTAGCAGGGAATCGCCCGTTCGAATGAGAACTCGTGGATGTATGAGGCCATTAGCAGTGGATGTTGTGTGGAAAATTTCCTGCTCAGATTTGTGTGGTTGTGACCATTAACCATCCGCTCTACTTTTATCCATCCCAAAATTTCAGTAACGCCCACGGTCCTGCAGGAGGACGGACGAGGTGTATGTTCCTGGCAGCAACGAATGACGGGCCATGCGTGGCTGCAAAGGAGGGCCTGGTCTCTCAGCGGCGCCTGAAGGCATGGTGTGCCTGGGATGGTGGGCTAGCTCCCAGACCCCGCGGTGCCTGTTGTTGGAGCTCGTCGGCCTGCACACCCTGGACGATGGCGGGGGCTACCGATTCGGGTGTGGTGGTTGGCCTAGGAGGACACAGTGTTAGGTCGACGACGAGGGACTAGGACGGTGGTGGTGAGGACTGAGGGACTAGGGCAACGTTGGTGGGAGAAATCAAGGCCACGCGCGGAGGAACCAGGGAAAGCGCCGATGGGAGGAACTGCCGCAGTGGAGGACGGTGTCAAGCCGGCGGCGGGAGATCTCTTCGTTGTCGTGTCGATCTGGAAGCCGGGGATCGGCGTCGCACGGCCGCCTAAATCTTGTTCCACGGGGATTGGATTGCATTTTCTAAGTTTTGCGAGGTGGTTTTTGTCGTTGTGTTGGACAGCTGTCCTTCGGGAGGTGCTTGCGTTTGAGTTTTGCAAGAGAAACAGACTAACAAGACTGAATAACAGATGTTTGAATGCACGAATCACAACGCACCATTGGACGACTAGAAAGACGTGCGCTAGGTAGCATCCATTGTAGCAAATCCGTGTTGTTTTTCTTATAGTGCCGAACATAAATGGTAGCAGATCTTGAGTCAAAATATCATAGCACACCAAATAATGTCGTCCCATGAATAATCTATAATATTTTTCATACACAAAATATACATTATGAACTTTTTCCATCGGTGCATTATCCTATAATGTTGGTAGAATAAAAAGGTACTTTCTAGATTCCATGTCACTTAAAAAGGTGTTATCATTGATAGTAGTCCCTTGAATTTCATTTGGTAGAAATGAAATGACATTGATGATATCATTTTATTTGGCAATTTCACAAAAATGGCAGGGTACCAAAAGGAATTAAGGTTACACATAAAATAAAAAATGGAATTTGCAAATGAATTCCATAACCAATTATGTGACAACCAAACAGGTTGATTCTTGAAATCATGAATAAATTCCTTAATTCCAGCCCCAAATGATGGGAGCCGAATGAGCTTTTTGGCTGGTCATAGTGTAGGTAACTTCAAGAGTAACTAAGGGTCCAACTCAGCAAAATTGCTTATGTAGCAGTGAGTTAATAAAGAAAGAGAAGGATGGAGTAACATATTTGGTTATTGTAACATCGCATGTATCAATGCAAGATGAGTCTATCACTTAATAAATGAACTTTGCATGACAACATTTATATGTTACTCCCCACTATAAAGGTAGTAATATAGAGGAGTAACTTACGCATGTTACTAGCCTATGTTACTCTTTACTATGACAAATCTTATAGATTTCAAGATGTGACCAATTAATGAAGACGCCAGTGCACAATCCTTTAAGTGTCATGCTTTTAACAATCGCGCTTATCAAGCACCTCTTGTCTACCGTGGCCCTAAGATCAACATATTTAAGCGCACCAAATTTCAACTACAGTTATACGACATGCTGGAAGTTCATGAGTTGTTCGAGCCTTGAGTCATGAGTAGAGCTCTATTTATATCTTAGCATAGCTTCTCGCAAGCTGGATCTTCTCCTCTAGGGGTGAAGAATGCGGTTCTGACCCTGCCACCTACGGGGCCGTGTTGTCTTGTTCTGTGGAGGATACGATCGATCTTTCGCGTCCGTTCCGCTGCGTCGAGCATCCTCCTTTCTGCTCTAAACCTATTCTCCCTCTCTGACCGACCTATGCCTCCTTTTATAAGTGCAAGGGGAAATCCACAAGGGTTGGTAGATATGTCGCGTGGATATGGACTGCATGCCGCCAACGTGGCAGCATGCTCCTGCCACCTTAATCCGTGTCACTTGCGGTAAGCAGTCTGGCACCAGTGTCTGTCCTCCTCCCTGGTTCTTGTCGGAGGTTGATTCCCTAGCTCGCAGTACCCGGGCTCCTTCCCAGGAAAGATCCCGTGAGTCGCGAGCCATGCATAGCTAATATGTGGCGCGCTGCCTCTTTCAGCGTGTGTGACATGGGATAATCGTGTTTTCATCATCCAAGGTGGGACCGAATGAGTTGTGGCCAGAGGGCGGTCTGTCCCTAGGCCAGGAATCATCTGCCAGTTGTCTTATCTTCCTTGCCCGGGGCGGTCTCTGGTCTCTTGCCTTTGGGACAAGCACCCGGGGTGATTTACCCAGGTAGGTGCTTTGAGCTTCTTCTGTGACGCTTCCCGTGGAGCGCTGATACGTTTGATCCGAATTCATGGATGTAGTATAATAGATTTTTTCTTAGAAGACCTAGGTTTAATCGAACCTTGGAAAGCAATATTAAAATAAAATAAAAAGGACATGTCTACAAGACTTTGTTTCTTTATTTTACCTTAGTTTACCGGACCAATCTAGTTTACTTTTATAGTGGGTTAAATCAATGGATGGAGATAGTCCAAGGTTGAAGATCCACATGCAGCTGCATATCATATGGGATAAAAGATAATAAGAAAATAGTGGCATGCCCATGGTGGCCACGATGCATAGGGTAGCTACCATCCGATTAGATTAAGGGAGCACATGGAGTAAAGCTGACAAACGGTGGTTCTTGATACATTGCAAACGTATCTATAATTTTTGATGTTCCATGTTTGTTTTACACCAATTGCTTTATGTTTTGCTTGCACTTCGTGGCATTTTTATGCATTTTTTGCAACTAACCTATTAACAAGTGCCATAGAGCCAGTTTCTTGTTTTCTGCTGTTTTTGGTTTCAGAAAAACTAGTAAAGAAATATTCTCGGAATTGTACGAAACAAAAGCCGAAGTTCCTATTTTTCCCGACACAAGACGGAGTCCAAGAGACGTAGGAGGGCACCGAGGCAGCCACACCACCCCTAGGCGCGGGTCACCCCCTGGCCACGCCTGGCTATGGTGTGGGCCCCTCCGACGTCCACCGACCTCGCCTCTTCGCCTATATATTCCCCCTGAGACAAAAACCCTAGGTACAAGATCATAATTCCATAAAAAGTTCTGCAGCACCGTCGCCATCGAAGAGGAGATTCAGGGGATAGAAGTCTCTATTCCGGCACCCTAACGGGATGGGTAATTGCCCCCGGAGCCATCTCCATCGACTCCACCGCCATCTCCATCGACGTTGCTGATTCCCATGATGAGGAGGGTGTAGTTCTCCCCCGAGGCTAAGGGCTCTACCGGTAGCTATGTGTTCATCTCTCTCCATGGTGTGATCTTATTGTGATCATGAGCTTTGTAATCTAGTTGAATAAGTAGATGTTACTCTTCATCTATTATTCTACTCAAGTGCTTTTATTAATGTAATCTCCGGAGACACCTTGTCCCAAGTGTGTGAAGTTGACAGTGTGCGCACCGTGTGTGGCTCTTAGGCTAAAGATTATAGAAATACTTATCATGAGTTATGATTTCAGTTGGATGTCTCTATAAAATTGTGGTGTTTGTCTAGAACCATCTAGCGCTCAAGGTGATAGTGAGGGGTTACCTAGACGGGGTATGCGGAATTTAAGGTGTGCTTTTATAGCCCTACACGGTGAATTGGTGTTCGTTATCCAACCAGAGAGTAGTTCGGGGTAGCATAGTGAAGAGAAGATATTTATGTGTTCAATTATGTTATCATTGTTGAGAGTGTCCACTAGTGAAAGTATGATCCCTAGGCCTTGTTTCTAAGCATTAAAACACCGTTTACAACCAGTCCTGCTACATGTTTGCTTGCTGCCATTTTTATTTCAGATTGCAATTACCACTTATAATCATCCATATTACTTGTATTTCACTATCTCTTCTCCGAACTAGTGCACCTATACACCTGACAAGTGTATTGGGTGTGTTGGGGACACAAGAGACTTCTTGTATCTTAATTGCAGGGTAGCTTGAGAGGGATATCTTTGACCTCTTTCTCCCTGAGTTCGATAAACCTTGGGTGATCTACTTAAGGGAAACTTGCTGATGTTCTACAAACCTCTGCACTTGGAGGCCCAACACTATCTACAAGAATATAAGCGTGCGTAGACATCAAGCTCTTTTCTGGTGCCGTTGCCGAGGAAGAAAGGTACAGGTACTCACATCCTCTGGCTACTAAGCTATCTTATAGTACTGTTGCTGGTGTGTGAGTGCTCGAATTTATTTCCTTTAGATTCTGCAATTATATCTTTTTATTTCTTATTTTTATTTTCACTAGTTAGGATTAATGGAAAACAACAACAAAATTAGAGAGCTTTATAGTATTTATCCCGAGTTAGGACATGAAGTGTTTGAAGATAAAATTAAAAAACATATGGAACTTTATTTGCATGATAATAGCAATGTTATTAGTATGAATTCTTTGAACACCATTATTGCTAATGCTATGGAAAAGTCTAAGCTTGGGGATAAAATTTTATGATCTTTTTAGTTCCCCAGCTTTAGAGGATAAATATTGCTTAATGATACTATACCTCCAATGTATGATGATTACAATGATGGATATGATATTTTCGGTCCATGTACTATTGAGGAAAAAATTAATTATGATTACAATATGCCTCCTATATTTGATGATTATGGTGATGAGAATAATAATGATAGCTATTTGTTGAATTTGCTCCCATTACAATTAATAAGAATGACTATGCTTATATAGAGAGTAATAATTATTTTTTGCATGTGGCTCATGATAATAATGTTTTATGTGATAGTTATATTGTTAATTTTATTCATGATGCTACTGAAATTTATTATGAGAGAGGGAAACATGGTTTTATGCATCTCAATAATATTAAGTTTCCTCTCTTTATGTTGAAAGTTTTGATTTTGCACTTGTTTTGCCTTCCTATTCTAGTAGCCTCTTGTTTCAATAATTTGTTTTCTTACAAAATTCCTTTGCATAGGAAGTGGGTTAGACTTAAATGTGTTGGATATTTGCCTCAATTCATATTTCTTATGTGAGCATCATCGAAATTATCATGCCTATCTTAATGGCTATAAAGAAAGAGCTTTTGGGAGACAACCCATTATATTTTTGCTTTCAGTTCATTTTTGTTTATTTGAGTCTTGGAAGTTATTGCCTCTGTAATAACCTCTCCTTGTCCTTTTTGTTTGGTTTTTGTGCCAAGAATAGCCTCTAATGAGAGGGAAGTAAGATTTCGGGGAGTTGCTGTCCCGAAACAGATTTCTGTGCTTCACTGTAAAAAATCGTGAAAAATCCCAGAACGGCGGATTCAGCAGAATTATTTTGTGCGCATGACCCTGGTATTTACCCAACTTTAGTTAGTTTTGCACTTTTCGATTTGAGCAACATAAGATTTTCCAAAAAATCAATCTTTACCTATTTTTCTGTTTTGACGGATTTCTGCCACTATTTGCATTTGCCTCTTGATCTCTTTCTTTTTTAGTTATTTTGATCACTTGAGCTTCTAAAAGAAGTTGCTACAGTAGATAATGTTTTAATGGTTGTTTTACTTGAGTTGGAACTGAACCCAAAGGTTTATTACCTTGCATACACTAATGTTGCTAATGAAGATTGTGTGAAGTTTTGTATGAAAGAAGTTTTCAAGTATAGGGAGAGAATGATGTGATGAGATGAAGTATGCAAAAAATCTCAAGCTTGGGGATGCCACCTGTGTCACACCAAGAAATATTCAATAGGTACAAGCGTTAAAGCCTGGGGATGCCCAATGCATCCCCTTCTTCATCAACAAAAATCTCATGTCTTCTTTCAAGACACTATATTTTAATTGCTTCATGCACTATGTGTTGTTCTTGGAGCGTCTTTGTTTTTGTTTTTAGTTTTCTTCTACTTTGTTTGCTGCAATAAGTTGGTTGGATCCCAACACACTTCTTTTGGAGAAGTCACACCCCGTTCTTCATTGCCTAGAACACTCTAGTTTTCACTCTAATTGTTCTATGGGTGTTTTCTTTTGCTAGCACTACGTTTAGCTTTAGTTTCCATCTTCTTTTTTGCTTAGAACTTTTTAGTTCTTCCTTGTAGTTAGGGAGACAAGATCTCTGGTCTTTATTGATTATTATCTTTGTGAGTTGTTTCAAATAAGTTGATTGGTGTTGGAAAAGAGTAGAATGTTTCATATGGTGGTACAAAAAGAAGCTTGTTTTGACTGTGGATTAAGCTTTATCATGTCATGTTAGATGTTGCTTTGACCATATGCTTAGTCATTATTGTTGTAGCATGACTTGTTTCAAACAATTGAGATTGCTTAATGTGTCATAAAAGAATCATGCGTTGTTTTAGCATACAAAAACATAATATTGTGGTATTCTCCTTTGATGCTTTATTTGAGTTGACTTGGCACATACTTACACCATGTTATGAATATGAACTAGTCACCTTAGCCTCGATGATCATTTAGTTTTTGACTTGTGATATCACTTTATGCTTTGATTAATAATGTTTTGTCGCCCTACATGATTATGGCCATTATTGCTCTCTTAGTTGGTCGCTCCCAGTCTTTTGCTAGCCTCCACCTGTACTGAGTATGAGCTCTACTCGTGCATCCAGCTCCCAAGAAACCAAGTTATTTCAAAGATTCCACTATAAACTCCTTTGCATGGTGTGTTACACCATTCCAACAATATTCATGTTTTTATCTATCTTCCAAATTAAATTTTTATTATGTGAAAATTAGTGATTAAAGCTCTCACGAGCTTGAAGGCACATTTTATTTCTTGTACTTAATAAACCTGAACCCTTGTGACCATCTTATGATGCTTATATGCTTGCAAATTATAAGTTGGGAGTTAGCAAAACCATGTTGTCATGGGGCACACTTTTCAACATTGCACTTATTTATTCAGTTGATTGCATGTTCTTTTGTTTATGGATGCCGGCGGTGTGAAATAAGATGGGAACTTGTAAGTCCATGGAGTTTGTATATGTGTTAGAGAAACGCCTGGGCGGCTAGCCTAAGTCATGCCTAATCATGGTGGAAACTTGCAGCAAAACCATAATGAGCACTCTATGAAGCA
Source organism: Avena sativa (assembly GCA_916181665.1). Taxonomy (NCBI): domain Eukaryota; kingdom Viridiplantae; phylum Streptophyta; class Magnoliopsida; order Poales; family Poaceae; genus Avena; species Avena sativa. The sequence goes on along the minus strand of OV702285.1, from coordinate 139,282,262 downwards.
TCTTCAATAAAACACTATGCAAATAGCAAATAAAAAGATCACTAAGATGCTCATTGGCTGTTGCCTTGTCATTTTAATATGAGATAGCTCATGTGTATGGGGCAAGGGGTACCCCATTCGCGGTTCTCTATGATACACATATACTTACAATGACAAGAACTTACCTCAGACCAAAGTTGAGTAGCATGAGATCTCGGTACTCGTACTCAAGGGGCATGAGATTTTCAACTTGTGATTTGTCAAGCATATAACTCATTTTTCCCTCACTTTAACCTTAATCACTTCAATATTCTTATGATAGGGGCAATGATATCTCAAAGCTAATAAGTACCATAATTTTTTGAAGCTTTATAAAACCATTTAATCCCTACTTCCCTCTGCGAAGGGCCTTTCTTGTTTACTTTATGTTGAGTCTTCATATTCTATCTTTATGCACCAGTTAAGAGAGCATAGTTGTCATTCTGAGTTCAATGTGCATTATCCCAAAACTTGTTGATTGATTCATAATTATTGTATTGCTTGTTCTTAAATTATTTGTATCTGGTCACCCTTATGAACTTTGAAGGTGTCCTATGCATTTATGTTTTGCTATTCCATGAAGGACAAGCTGAATACCACTCTTGCTATGTTTTCTATATGTGAAACAAACAAATGTCTTTCAAAGCATTATTCATGATCTTTTGTTTGTGTTGTCTTTCATGTTGCAACATTGTTGCTATGTCTTATTGTTAGAAATATATCTTTCATGCTTATGTTTAGAGTACTTTGATCCCAACTATCAATGCTTTGCAATACCTTGATCAAGATTGTGATGGTGAATGTCACCTCAAAATTTATTCTTTTTATCAATTACCTACTCAAGGACGAGTAGGAGTTAAGCTTGGGGATGCTTGATATGTTGTAAACGTATCTATAATTTTTGATGTTCCATGTTTGTTTGACACCAATTGCTTTATGTTTTGCTTGCACTTCGTGGCATTTTTATGCATTTTCTGGAACTAACCTATTAACAAGTGCCATAGAGACAGTTTCCTGTTTTCTGCTATTTTTGGTTTCAGAAAAACTAGTAAAGAAATATTCTCGGAATTGGACGAAACAAAAGCGAAGTTCCTATTTTTTCCGACACAAGACGGAGTCCAAAGTAGAGATGGAGGAGGGCACCGAGGCGGCGACACCACCCCTGGGCGCGGGTCACCCCCTGGCCACGCCTGGCTATGGTGTGGGCCCCTCCAGCGTCCACCGACCTCGCCTCTTTGCCTATATATTCCCCCCGAGACGAAAACCCTAGGTACAAGATCATAATTCCACAAAAAGTTCTGCAGCGTCGCCGCCACCGAAGAGGAGATTTAGGGGACAGAAGTCTCTGTTCCGGCACCCTGCCGGGACGGGGAATTGCCCCCGGAGCCATCTCCATTGACTCCATCGCCATCTCCAGCGCCGTTGCTGATTCCCATGATAAGGAGGGAGTTGTTCTTCCCCGAGGCTAAGGGCTCTACCGGTAGCTATGTGTTCATCTCTCTCTCCATGGTGTGATCTTATTGTGATCATGAGCTTTGTAATCTAGTTGAATAAGTAGATGTTACTATTCATCTATTATTCTACTCAAGTGCTTTTATTAATGTAATCTCCGGAGACACCTTGTCCCACGTGTGTGAAGTTGACAGTGTGTGCACCGTGTGTGGCTCTTAGGCTAAAGATTACAGAAATACTTATCATGAGTTATGATTTGAGTTGGATGTATCTATAAAATTGTGGTGTTTGTTTGGAACCATCTAGCGCTCAAGGTGATAGTGAGGGGTTACCTAGATGGGTAATGCAGACTTTAAGGTGTGCTTTTATAGCCCTACGCGGTGAATTGGTGTTCATTATCCAACCAGAGAATAGTTCGGGGTAGCATAGTGTATTGGGTGTGTTGGGGATACAAGAGACTTCTTGTATCTTAGTTGAAGGGTTGCTTGAGAGGGATATCTTTATCCTCTTCCTCCCTGAGTTCGATAAACCTTGGGTGATCCACTTAAGGAAAATTTGTTGCTATTCTACAAACCTTCGCACTTGGAGGCCCAACACTATCTACGAGAATAGAAGCGTGCGTAGACATCACTTCTCCTCAAAGTATCTAACGTATTTCATTCGAGATTCAAGCGTCGGCTGGTCATGCACACAGTAGAAGAATGCCAGCAAAACACATCCATGAAATGAGGTCGCCGGCGAGCACACATGTGTGTCTCACGGTGTAGTAGTACATGCATTCATCAGGGGTGTAGTTGCTACTAGTTATATCCATGCAATATGTAGGCTATAAATGTGTGAAGCACAGATCAACATGGAGACCGGCAAAACACATCCATGAAATGAGGTCGCCGGTGAGCACACATGCGTATTTCAAGTATAGTCGCACATGAATTCATCGGGGTGTAGTTGCTACTAATGATCGCCATGCAATCCGTAGGCTAGACATACGTGCAACAAGCATCAAAGTTCGGACTGATGACGGTAAAACACATCCATGAAATAAGGTTGCCGGCGAGTCCACATACGTCTTTCACGGTGTACTAGCAAACCATTTATTAAGTGGAAGTGCAGCCGCATGCATTGAATCTGTTAACCATAAGCGTTTGTAAATGCCATGCATTTTAGATGTTCTACCATGGTGGCGGTTATTAAATCCTCCATGACCCGTGCGTGTGATGCATGAGAGCTATGTTTGTGAGTTTTCTAACGGCTAGTGGATGAGGATCCAATCAAACCATACACGTATGAGAGGCTAGCATTGTAGGTATATAGATGGTGAAGCTAACTCCATACGCATGTGTAAAATTCATTTGTCATGTAATCATGAATATGGGTGTCTGTATTTAATGATCCGTTCATCGTGAATGACCTATGAAGAAACATAACATTGCATGTGGCAGCGGTTGACAATTAGTGAGGTATGCTGATAAACGTGGTTGATGGATGTAATGTCTCCGTTAAACAACTATGGCAACCGTTACCATCCCATGTGCACAATAGGATCATGCTACCATTATCCGATGGTAGATAGAGGGTGCACTGCAGCCACCCTGGGCAGGAAATCCGCGTTGAAAGAAAATAATAAGCATAGTCATGTTTAATGTTTGAATATAGATAATCTCTTGTGGACAACATATCCTAATATACTAGAGCCCCCGTGATGCATCGGGCATAGCAATAGTCTTTAATTCAATAGAGTGCACACCAAAGCCACAGGTTACAAATGATTATTAAGTGTAAAACACAGATTAAAACATAAAGTGGTGTTGTTGTTGTGGTCCTGAATGGGCCGCTAAGAAAATACCGTACTATACTTTCTGCCACTTAGTTTTTATGAGATTGCCGCTAGCCAACTGTAGCACCCCGGATCAAATCACTACTAGAAAATCGCTGTTGTTTTTATTCTGTGCATCATCATGACACATCATGCATTTATTCGCCTAAAACTATTTCCCAAAAGCCTATTGTTTTCTAGATATTCCCCTCTTTGTTCAAATCGAAATTCTAGATCCGTTCGGATCTTTTATTTGTCTAAAACATTTTTACAAATGTTTTGTTTAAAAAAATATAAAACTATTTTGTTAGTGGGGGAGGCATCCTAGTCGGCCAGGACTAGCCAACAGGCCACCTACTACCCCACTAGATCAAACCCTAGCCTAACCCTAACCCTAACCTGACCCCTCACCCCACTCCCTCTCCCAACCGACACAACCAACCCACCCCGTACCCCGCTCAAGGCACACCCCACCTCTTCCCGATCTGGTCAACTCGCACCCCACCCGCTAGTGGCCTCACTAGCCAGCGGCCCCACGCGCCCCTGCCCACATGCGAGCCTGACCCCGTCACCTCTCCCTCTCCTCCCGCACGCTCCTACCCACCACACTCCCCTCGATCTTCTCCTCTCTGCCGAGAGAGGCGCCCCACCTTGCAGCCGATGGTCGCCCTACTACATGTCGCCATGGGCCTCCTCCGCGACGACCCTGGCCCGAGCCTCCTCTCTCCGCTGCCGGGATCCCCTGCCGCCGTGCTCCTCTGTGCCTCGCCATCGTCACCCCGCTTCTCTACCTCGCCTACCTCGCGTGACCGCCGACGTGGCTGGACCACCCCGCCTGTGCCCGGCAAAGCGTCTCCACCGCCTCCTCTCCCTGGGCTGCCTCCAGCCGCCACAACCGCTCGCTGCCGTCCAGCGCCCTCTGCCGCCAGCGGGACCATGTGCCTCCCCTCCATCGAGACCTCGCTCTGCGTGCCACTGCAGTGAGGCAAGCACCAGCCTCCTCGGGTTCGCCTCTCTATGAGCATGGCGCCCGCTCGTCCGTGCGTGTCGCCTCCCTTGCTAGCCCTTGTTCTGGTTCTGGTGCCTCCCACCGTGTGTGATTCATGCCTCTGTGATGGTTCCCTAGTACCAGGGGGTTGCTTCATGTGCTATGATTTGGTACTGGTCACGAGCATATGGGGTGTGAAGTCAATTGTCATGACGACCATGTGAAGATGGATAAGTGGCGATGCTCCGAGTCCAGCGACCCTCCATCATAGGAGTGTGACGAGTTAGACGAGTTCCTCCCAAGACCGACAAGACCGGCTTGATGCGGAAGAATGTACAGGGCGCTCCTCGAAGACCCTGACAATGGACGGCAAGACCGTTCCCGGAAACCGAAGATGCCCGGAATGCCAAGATCGCCTTCCAGACTCGAAGGTCCCAACCCTGAGACCCCGGAACCGAAGATCCGAAGACCAAGACCCGAAGACCGAAGCCCGGACCCGAAGACCAATGTGTGCCCCTTTTCCGAGCCCTTATTTTTATAAATGCTATATACATATGGTGAATATAAATTGTTCTTGCTCACATACATATTCATCTGTTTGGGGGTATTTTGTCGACTCACCTAATAATTAAATATGGAGACCATATGCGGGCAAATCTAGTCTTATATTGGCTCCATTTAAATTTGCGTAGCGAACCGATGCCATATTTTTTCCTTGTTAAGACAACATTTAAATTGCGGGGTATCTAAATAACTTGAACCACATAATTAATTGTCGGGACCCAGTTTCATTTAATATTGACTAATTGCATCGCCCTTTTACCATGTCATACATCATACATGCATCATGCCCGATCTTCTGCCGTAGTATTAAATAGTGCATCCGGTGTTTCTTATAGTGTTTGCTTCTTCACGGACTAGGCTGGTGAGTTGATGCGAGTATCGACCGATCTTCGGATGAACCTTCGAAAGTGTTTTGCAGGCGAGCATTCTCCCCCTTTCTACCTATTTTACATTTCTAGTCTTTGTTTCCTCCTGTTGACCTATTGCTATCTGTGTTGCGATGCTATAGATTTCGTACCCCTTTATACTTTCCTGCAGCCCATATATTGCCATGGACACCTCCTATTACCTGTTGTTTGGTAGATAGTCGGCCTTGCGAGTCGTAGCTTGCTTAGGTGTTGCTTCGTGTCGTCGATGTTTCACCGTTGTTGGGTGGTTGGCACATGCTTAATGGTGGAGAAGATCATGGATTTAATTACCGTTTCATAACTAAAACTGAAAGTAGGTAAAAAATGTAGAGGCACCGGTGGGTAATAGAAAATATTTGGTTTTTAACCGCTCACTGGTGTCCCGTAGGACCCCGAGTTCTTGACACCTCTTCTGAGATCGAGCGCGCTAACCACATGTGGGGTGTGTGGGCACCCCCATCGGTTTAGTACCTGATTTTAAAGTATTATACTAGGGGCCACAAACTAGTTTGGGGCTTTATTACTATCATGTACTTATGCCATGCTTTACTGCTTTATTTACGATTGCGCGTGGCACGCATGTACTGTTTAGGAACAAATGCGGAGTGTTTTCGCGGTATCGACAAGCTCAGTCACACTTTTGGGTTCCCAGTCGTTTACAGCCATTGACGCAAACCTCTGGGTCCGTTTCGGAGCCGGCCAACTTCGTTTTAGATAGCTTAGTGGGGTGGCCCCCATGTGCTTGCTTTGGGTCTGGGAAACGTCGTGTCCGAAACCTCGTCGACATACCATTGGGTGTATGTTTTGTGATCTTGTACCTACCTTATCTGACTACAAGGGTGTAGGTGCGTGTGGAAACTTGATACGTCAGAAACGTATCTATAATTTTTTATGTCCCATGCTTGTTTAGTATCTACTTTTCTTTCCTTTGTCTACACTTTGAGGTGTTTTTATATGTTTTCTGGTACTAACCTATTAACAAGATGTCACAGTGTCATTTGCCTGTTTTCTACTGTTTTTTGTTCCAAAAAAGCTAGTAAGGAAATATTCTCGGAATTGGACGGGACAAAAGCCAAAGTCAATATTTCACCAAGGAGAACATGGAGTCCAGAGGAAATACAGAGGGGAGCCACAGGGCGGCCGCACCCCCCAGGCGCGGGTCCATCCTAGGCCGTGCCTGGGCAGGGTGTGGGCCCCTTGGCCGCCTCCCAGCCTCAACTCTTCGCCTATAAGAAGCCCCCGATGCCTAAACCCAAAGTACCCGATCAATATTCTACGAAACCGTCTATAGCTGCCGCCACCATCGTCCCTAGATCGGGGGGATCTAAAGCTCTTCCCGGCACCCTGCCGGAGGGGAAATCATCCCGGAGGCCTTCTTCTTCATCATGCCAGCCTCCGGTATGAAGAGTGAGTAGTTCCACCTTGGACTACGGGTCCATGTAGTAGCTAGATGGTTGTATCTCCTCCTTTGTGCTTTCATGTCTAGATCTTGTGAGCTCCGTTCATGATCAAGATCATCTATTTGTAATCATACATGTTGTGTTTGCGGGGATCCGATGGATATTGAGATTACTATGTCAGATTGATTAATGGTTTATTCTTATTGATTCTATCATGTCTGTGTTGTTTGTGATCTTGCATGCTCTCCGTTATTAGTAGCTATCTTGGCCAAGTAGTTGCTAGTGACTCCAAGAGGGGGTATTTATACTCGATAGTGGGTTCATGCCTCTATTTAATCTAAGGGAAGTGAAAGAAATATCTAAGGTTGTAGATGTGTTGTTGCCACTAGGGAGAAAATAACGGTCTCTTGTTCATGGAACAAGTGGATTGTTTAACTTACACACTTTGCTTAAGGCAGTTGTCTGTTGCTTGCAACTTAATACTGGAGGGGTTCGGATGATAACACAAAGGTGGACTTCTAGTCATAGATGTAGTTGGATGGCGGTCTATGTATCTTGTTGTATTGCCCAATCGAATCTCATAGGATCTTGATGTCTAGTATTGCATTGTTATGCCTTGCTCAATCCTGTCAATTTTTCTGCTGTAATTTGTTTACCCGGCATACCATGTTTGTTTATCTAAGGAGAACACCTCTAGTAAACTATGGACCCCGGTCCAATCTTTACCATTGATACATCTTCCACGGTTACTGTTTACTTGTTGCAAACCACTATTACCTTCCGCACCATACAGTTAATCCTTTGTTACAGCAACCAGTGAGATTGACAACCTCACTGTTCGTTGGGGCAAAGTATTGAGTTTGTGTTGTGCAGGTCTCCAAGTTGCTTGCAACACCTTTGAGACGTTTCCTTCCTCCTACTGGTTCGATAACCTCGGTTTCTTACTGAGGGAACACTTGTTGATGTGCTGCATCACACCTTGCTCTTGGGTCTTCCAAAGAAGCGCTGTCATGCGCCATCAACAAGTTTTTCTGGCGCCGTTGCCGGGGAGGCTAAGGACGCCTTCACAAGGGGAGTCCTTCTCAAACTTTCTCTTTACTTTGTTTTTGGTTTGCTTAGTTTATTTTGCTTGGTTTTGTTTGCCTCTTTCTATCAAAAACTCCAAAAAAAATAGTTTAGTTTGGTTTGCTTTCTCCTATCAAAAACACACAAAAAAAATTAGTTCCTTCTCTAGTTACTGTTGTTGTTGGCTTGCTCCACTTTTGCCAAAATGAACTCTGATGAGAACACCAAGTTGTGTGACTTCACTAGCACAAACAACAATGATTTCCTAAGCACTCCTATTACTCCACCTGCTCCCGATGCTACCTTTTATGAAATTAAGCCTGCTTTGTTCAATCTTGTGATGAGAGAGCAATTTTCTGGTGCTAGTTCTGATGATGCTGCTTCCCATCTCAATAACTTTGTTAAACTTTGTGAGATGCAAAAGTATAAGGATGTAGATGGAGATATTATTAAGCTCAAGTTGTTTCCTTTCTCCTTGAGAGGAAAATCTAAAGAATGGTTGCTATCTTTGCCTAGAAATAGTATTGATTCTTGGATTAAGTGCAAAGATGCTTTTACTGGAAAGTACTACCCTCCTGCTAAGATTATATATATGAGAAGTGATATTATGAAATTTAAACAACTTGATAATGAACATGTTGCTCAAGCTTGGGAAATAATGAACTCTTTGGTTAAGAATTGTCCCACTCATGGACTTACTGCTTGGATGATTATCCAGACTTTTTATGCAGGTTTGAACTTCTCAAGAAACCTGTTGGATTCAGCTGCTGGAGGTAACTTCATGACCATCACCTTGGGTGCTTCAACAAAACTCCTTGATAATATGATGGTTAATTATTCTGAATGGCACACTGAGAGAGCTCCACATGGTAAGAAGGTAAATTCTGTTGAAGAAACCTCCTCTTTGAGTGATAAGATTGATGGTATCATGGTTATGCTTGTTAGATGGGAAAGCTCCTCTAGATCCAAATAATGTTCCCTTAGCCTCTTTGGTTGCTCAAGAAGAGCAAGTTGATGTGAACTTCATTAAAAACAAAAATTTCAATAACAATGCCTATAGGAATGATTTTGGTAGTAACAACAACTATAGGCCTTATCCTCCTAATAATGGAAATACTTATCATGGTAGATCTGGAATGCCTAGTGAAGATAGGATTCTAGAAGTTGAAAGATCCACTAAAAACTTTATGCAAATGCAATATGAGCAAAACAAGATATTCACTAAAACTATGGAAGAACAATTTTCTATCTTGAAAAATATTAGTCATCAGCTTGAGAATTTGAATAGAGAAATTCCTAGTTTACAGTCAAAAAATTTGAGTGCTGAGAAAAATATTTCCTCTTTGTCTGAAGCACAGTCCTCTTTGATTAATAAAATGGCTGCTAAACCTGAAACCATGGAAAGTACCTTTGCTGCTACTCATGCCATACAGGTTACTATTGATGAAAATGTTAGACTGTTATCCCAACTTCATGCTAAGTGGGAAAGGGAAGCTGAAATTGCTAGAAACAATAGTGTGTGCACCATCACCACCACCAATATGGATGCCACTAAACCACAAGAAGTCTCTATTCCTCCTCCTACAATGCCTAAGCCCAATGAGTCTACTACTAGTGATGCTAAGTTTGATTTTGATCTTGATGGTTGCAATATTTCTAAAGTGATTATGTTCCTATAGAAGCTTGCTAGAAGTCCCGATGCTAGTGATATGCATGTATCTTTCACCAAACATATTACATATGCTCTTGTTAAAATTAAGGAAGAGAAGTTGAAACACAAAGATTCTATTCCTAGGAAAGTATGAGATAGTTGGGAACCCATTATTAATATGCAAGTGAATGACTTTGGTCTCAAAGCTTCATGTGACCTTGGTTCTAGTGTCTCTATTATGCCTAGGAAGATTTATGAAATGCTTGATTTGCCACCTTTGGAAGATTGTTATTTGGATGTCCCACTTAATGATAATGCTAATAAGAAACTCATGGGGAGTGTTAATGATGTTCTTATTATGGTTATGTCCCTGTTGAACTCTATGTTTTGGATGTTGAACACAATTCTTCTTGTCCTATTACTTTGGGAAGACTTTTTCTTAGAACCGTTGGTGCCATCATTTATATGAAAGAAGGCACCATTAAATATCAATTTCCATTCAAGAAAGTTATAAAACACTTCCCTATGAGGAGAGAGAAGTTGCTTTTTTCTCCTCCTTTGAAAGCAAGGTTTGATGTTAATGCTTCTTCATTTAAAAATACTTGATTTCTTGCTTCTTGTGCCTAACTTAAAAGCGTTAAAGAAAAGTACTTGTTGGGAGATAACCCAAGAGTTTTCTTGAGTCTTGGAAGTTATTACTTCAGTAATGACCTCTCCTTATCCTTTTTGTTTGCTTTTTTGTGCCACGAATGACCTCTAATAAGAGGGAAGTAAGATTTGGAGAGTTCCTGTCCCGAAACAGATTTTTGTGCTCCACCATAAAAATTCGTGAGAAATCTCTGTAAGTCGGATTGAGCTGAAAATTTACGAATAAATCCCCCAGTATGCTAGCTAACTTTCATTAGTTCAACACTTTTTGATTTAAGTAACAGAAGGTCTTCAAAAAATCGGTTTCTACCTGCTGGTCTGTTTTGATAGATTTCTGCCATTATTTGCATTTGCTTCTTATTGATTCCTTTTTGGGTTCTTTTTGGTAAATTGAGATTTTTGAAGGAATTTCTACAGTAGATTGTGTTTTTAGTGAAAGTTTTGCTGTTCTAAAGCTAAACCCAAAGGTTTATTATCTTTTGAATACACTAATGTTGCTAATGAAGATTGTGTGAAGTTTTGTATGAAGGAAAATTTTCAGGTGTAGAGAGAGAATGATGTAATGAGATGAAGAATAGACAAAAGCTCAAGCTTGGGGATGCCACCCCGGTGTCACCCCAAGAAATATCCAAGATGTACAAGCGTCAAAGCTTGGGGATGCCCAAGGCATACCCTTCTTCATCAATAAAAAGCTCAGGTCTTTCTAGACACTTCATTTTTATTGTTTCATGCACTGTTGTGTTGTTCTTGGAGCGTCTTAGTTTTTGTTTGCTTTGTTTAGTTTGCTTGAATAAAGTAGTTGGGACCCCTATTCTCGCTGTGTTGTTTTAAATAAGTTGATTGGTGTTGGAAAGGAGTAGAAAGTTCTTGCTTGAATTAGTGCAAGAGGAGCTTGCTTTGACTGTGACTTAGACTTTAGCATGTCATGCTAGGTGTTGGTTTGACCTTATGCTTAGTGATTATTGCTGTAGCATGACTTTTTCCAAACAATTGGGATTGCTTAGTGTGCCTTGAAGGAATCATGCGCTGTTTTAGCATACAAAAGCATAATATTGTGGTATTCTCTTTTGATGCTTTGTTTGGGTTGACTTGGCACATGCTCACGCCATGTTATGACTATGAACAAGTCACCATAGCCTCTATGATCATTTAGTCCTTGACTTGTAGTACCACTATATGCTTGGATTAGTAATGTTTTGTCGGTCTGCATGATTATGGTCATTATTGTTCTCTTAGTTGGTCGCTCCCAATCTTTTGCTAGCCTCCACTTGTATGAGTAAGCTCTACTCATGCATCCAACTCCCAAGAAACTAAGTTATTCCAAAGTGTCCACTATAAATTCCTATGCATGGTGTGTTACACCATTCCAAGTATATTCTTGTTTTCAGCTATCTTCCAATTAAAAAGTATTTTGTTATGTGAAAACTTAGTGATTAAAGCTCTCATGAACTTGATGGCACACTTTATATTTCTTGCCCCTAATAAACTTGAACCATTGTGTCATCTATGTTGTATATGATTGCACTTATACGTTGGAATTAGCAGAACCGTGCTGTCACGGGGAACGCTTTCAACATTACACTTGTACTTTGTACACAATTGATATCATGCTCTTTTGTCTATGGATGTCGTCAGTGTGAAATGAAAGGGGAGATTGTAAGTCCATGGAGTTATGTATATGTGTTAGAGAAACGCCTGGGCCGCTAGCCTAAGCCATGCCTAATCATGGTGGAAACTTGCAGCATCACCATAGTGACATCTATGAATCATTCTTCTTATAAAAAAGATTGAGAAAAAGAGACATATTGAGAAAAGAGGAAAGAGAGAAAAAAGCACCATATCCCATGGTAAATAAGAAGAATGCTGATATGCTTTCTGTCTGCTTGTCTTTTCATTTTGGTTATGGGAAAGCTCCTGTACCATGTGCAAGGGGTACCCCATTGGTGGTTCTCTATGATACACGTGTACTTAATATGACAAGAACTTGCAAGTAACTAAACTTGAGTAGCATGAGGAGCGGCCCTTGTATTCAAGGGACATGAGATTGCCAACTTATACTTTGCCAAGCATATACTCCATAGTTTGTTCACTTTAACCTTAATCACTTCAAGATGCTTATGATAGGTGCAATGAGGGATAAAAGCTAACAAGTACCATAATTTTTGGAAGATCTTTTTGAAACTTGAAATCTCTGCTTCCCTTTATGAAGGGCCTTTCTTCTACTATTATATTGAGTCTCCACCTTCTACCTTTAGGCACCAGTTAAGAGAGCATAGTTGTCATTCTTAGTTCTATGTGCATTGTCCCAAACTTATTGATTGATGCATATTGTTGTTATTACTTGTTATTGTGCTATTTGTATGTAGTCACTCTTATGAACTTTGAAGGTGTCATATGCATCTATTTGCTACTCTATGAGGGACAAGCTGAATGCCACTATGCTATGTTTTCTGTATGTGAAACAGACAAACGTTTTTCAATGCATGTTATTCATGATCTTTGCTTGTAGCCTTTCTTATTGCATGCATAGTTACTTTGTCTTATTGTTAGAACACCATCTTTTATGCACATGTTTAGAGTTTTTTTATCCCAGCTTTCAATGCTTGCAAATGGTTTGATCTTGGTTTTGATGGTGCATGTCACCTCAAAAATTATTCTTTTATCACTTACCTACTCAAGGACGAGTAGGAGTTAAGCTTGGGGATGCTTGACGTTGGAAACGTATCTATAATTTTTGATGTTTCATGCTTGTTTAGTATCTACTTTGCTTTGCTTTGTCTACACTTTGAGGTGTTTTTATATGTTTTCTGGTACTAACCTATTAACAAGAGGCCGTAGTGCCAGTTGCCTGTTTTCTGCTATTTCTGGTTCCAGAAAAGCTAGTAAGGAAATATTCTCGGAATTGGACAGGACAAAATCCAAAGGCAATATTTCACCAAGGAGAACATGGAGTCTAGAGGAGAGACAGAGGGGAGCCACAGGGCGGCCGAACCCCCCCAGGCGCAGGTCCACCCTTGGCCGCTCCTGGGCAGGGTGTGGGCCCCCTGGCCGCCTCCCAGCCTCGCCTCTTTGCCTATAAGAAGCCTCCGATGCCTAAACCCTAAGTACCCGATCAATATTCCACGACATCGTCTGTAGCCTCCGCCACCATCGTCCCTAGATAGGGGGATCTAAAGCTCTTCCCGGCACCCTACCGGAGGGGAGATCATCCTGGAGGCCTTCTTCTTCATCATGCCAGCCTCCGGTATGAAGCGTGAGTAGTTCCACCTTGGACTATGGGTCCATCTAGTAGCTAGATGGTTGTATCTCCTCCTTTGTGCTTTCATGTCTAGATCTTGTGAGCTCCGTGCATGATCAAGATCTCTTCTATTTGTAATCATGCATGTTGTGTTGCAGGGATCCGGTGGATATTGAGATTACTATGTCAGATTGATTAATGGTTTTGTCGTATTGATTCTATCATGTATGTGTTGTTTGTGATCTTGCATGCTCTCCGTTGTTAGTAGGTATCTTGGCCAAGTAGTTACTAGTGACTCCAAGATGGGGTATTTATGCTCGATAGTGGGTTCATGCCTCTATTTAATCTAAGGGAAGTGACAAAAATCTCTAAGGTTGTAGATGTGTTGTTGCCACTAGGGAGGAAACAACGGTCTCTTGTTCATGGAACAAGTGGATTGTTTACCTTACACACTTTGCTAAAAGAAGTTGTCTGTTGCTTGCAACTTAATACTTGAGGGGGTTTGGATGATAACCCAAAGGTGGACTTCTAATCATAGATGTAGTTGGATGGCGGTCTATGTATCTTGTTGTATTGCCCAATCGAATCTCATAGGATCTTGATGTCTAGTATTGCATTGTTATACCTTGCTCAGTCCTGTCAATTGCCCTGCGGTAATTTGTTTACCCAACATGCCATGTTTGTTTATCTAAGGAGAAAACCTCTAGTGAACTATGGACCCCGGTCCAATCTTTACCATTGATACATCTTCCACTGTTAATGTTTACTTGTTGCAAACCACTATTACCTTCCGCACCATATAGTTAATCCTTTGTTACAGCAATCGGTGAGATTGACAACCTCACTGTTCGTTGGGGAAAACTCTTTGGTTTGTGTTGTGCAGGTATCCAAGTTGCTTGCAACACCTTTGAGACGTTTCCTTCCTCCTGCTGGTTCGATAACCTCGGTTTCTTACTAGGAAGACTTGCTTCTGTGCTGAATCACACCTTGATCTTCGGGTCTTCCAACGAAGCGCTGTCACGCGCCATCAAAACTTTGGTGCACCCCTGCAGGGTTAAATCTTTTCGAGAAGCCGTGTCCGCGGTTATGGACGACTTGGAGCATAGTTCTCGATCATATACAACTATAACTAAAGTTTACTGTTATAATTTGACTTGTATCTGATATGACTAGTAATTTGGATAACCACCATGGAATGAATGGATAAAATTGCCAACCGTGTGAGTTTCCTTAGCTTGACTTCCCCGTTTGGTCTCGAGGGGAAAATACCAGGATGGGTATGTTTGGTGGTAGTATCAGGTTGGTTCCGAATAGGTCTTTCTTATCCCTCTCTGATAGCTGACAGTTGTATCGAGTCTATATAGGTTGTTTAGTGCATGCTTCGCTGCCGCTTCAGTCCACCATACCTATGTAGGCGAGGACCGCCGAATTCTAAGACTCGCCGTGTACTGGCCTCAGTACTGACCGCTCTCTTTTTATTTTGCCCTTTGTCGGCACCCTTTTGTTTGAGAAGGTTTTGAGATCGACGTCTTTAGCAGGGTTAACCTTCCGGCTTGGCCTGGGCAGGGTTATGGACGCCATTGGTTATTCTTCAGGGTTCTTAGCTCGATTTTCATCTTGTCTATACTCAGACGTTGTATCGTTTTCAAGGTGATTTGGATCTTTGTACTATATATATGTATCCTTGACTCTTGAGTCGTTGTTGTATATATCTGTTCTATGAAGTTCCATCATGGACTAATGTGTAATGGTATTACTTCGTTTTCCACCCGCACGAAAGTGCCTGGTGGGCGCCTTTGAATCGTTTCTATGGAGGTTTGGCAGGAATCGCTAAAACTTGCATAGGGACGATCCGAGGGTGTTACAGAGTGGTATCAGAGCTCAGCAGTTGCGATACTCCACTGGTCCAGCCTGTAGGATAACCTAGCTAACGACCGTTTTAGAGTGTCAAAACTATTTTGGAAAATTGGTTGGAATAGATCTAATTAGGTCTGTTTTACTCCTTACCCCACTTCTCTTCTCCTCTTACCTTTACGTGTTTTGAATCTACTCCCTTATATTTTCTTTGAGTCTAGGAATTCTCATGGTTGGGTTAATGTCATACCTTTAGGGTTTTGCTTTCGCCTCTTGTAACGGTGCTTCTGACGAGGTTTAATCTCATCAATGCCCATTGTTATGGACTTGGGTTTTGGAGAAGATGGGGATGCTGGAGATCGTGGCACGGTTAACAGACAAGCAATCAGGGGACACGAGATTTACCCAGGTTCAGGCCCCCAGAGGGAAAACCCTACTCCTGCTTGTCTGCTCTTGATTACGGCGGAACCGAAGGTTATAGGGTGCACAGATTCGATCTGGCGTGGAGGTGCGTGCGAAAGTATGAGTCGAGAGATCTAGGACGTGCCCTCCTGGCCTTTATATAGACTTAGGCAGGTCCCGGGCATAGTCCTAGTCGGTTACAAGTTCTAGGGTTTTACCCCTTTGAATTTCCTATCTATGCTAGTCTTGCTCTCCAAGGATCCGAAGGCGTCATGGGCCTTGGCCACCCGAAAATCTTCATGGGCCAGCGTATATCTGCTGTGAGCCTTCCTTGGGCTGGACCAGGTATGCCGAAGTTACGTACCCGTAGGGTATGACCATGTCAGTAGCCCCCGAGTGTTCAGTCAAATCGTAGATTCGGCTGAGGACTCTTTCATTTTCGGGTGCAATTATGTATTAATAATATATGTGTGTAGGGATTGTTGACGCGTGTGTCTGACTCACCCGACGGATCAGGGTCAGTTAACTGTCTTAGGACGAAACAACACGATCTTCTTCAAGTTCGAGTCCCTCAACTCGAACCTGGAACATATGCTGGGGTAATTCGCCTCAGGCCGCGAGGACTTACAGAAGTGGAATTCCAGTGATTTTAATTAACGTACCCAACGCGTCCGTCGGGATTTTTCATCACGCCTGTTGACATGGATTTGTACTAGCAGAGCGTAGTCATGTACGTTGCCAGGCCGTTAGATGATATCTGCAGGTCTTATCTTTGTGTCGCAGACACAGCATCCGAATGTTCGTCACCGCAGAGGTGTTTTGGGTGGCCAAGGAGATCGTTGCTCACTCAGCATTTTGTTGGGGTAGAGATGCCAAAAAGTTTTTGCGTGCTGATCCAAAAGATCACAGTCGAAGAATTCATAGGGTGCGCGACCAGCGCTCCCTATGGGAGTAGCCCCCGAGTGTCTGTTCGAGTCGTAGACTCGAGTAGAGACTTTAGTTCAAACATTTGTTCGGTTGTTAGGTCCGTGGGACTCAAAAAAATTCGGATGATTAAATCCATCTGTAGGGGTTCGTAGCATGGAAAATAAAAATTTTCTATCGCATACAAACAAACAAGCCAAGATCTATCTACTAGATTGTAGCAACGAGTCGATGGTATAACTTACCCTCGAAGATTCCAAAGCGTTTAACGAGAGCGGATTCTCGTGGGTGATGTAGTCGTACTCTTTCCGATCTCAAGATCGTGTAGACGATCCTTCCGGCGCCACGTACCGGCAGCGCTCCCGTAGTCGGTCACACGTTCGGTACTCGACGAAGACCTTCCTCTCCCTTGTTCCAGCAGGCAGCGGAGGTTGTAGCACTCTCCTCGCGATTCCGGCAGCACAACGGCGTGGTACCGGAAGTAGAGGGGAAATCCCGCAGGGCTTCGCCTTAAGCCGGTGCGAGTATGGTGGAGCTTATGAGAGAGGCTATTAGTGGTCTAGTAATTAGACACACCAATTAGAAGGCTCTAAACCGCTGGCTAAAGCAATTAGAAGCTCTAAACCAAAACGGCTCTAAACCGGAGGTAGAAGATAGGAACTTGTGTGTTCTAGGAGGGGAGCCCTGCCCCTCCTTTTATGGGTGGGGAGGCGCGGCCAGGGGAGGGGAGTCCCTCCCCAAGTCGGCCTTGGGCTGGGCGCTGGCTTGGAGGAGTGGGACTCCTCCTCCAAGTTGGTTCCAACTCCTCTTGCTTGTTTCCCACAGTTTCCTGTTTTAGCCGTTTGACTTTCAAACTGGCAATTTGACTTTCATGTTTTTGGAACAGCAAGAACACTTAGTACATGATGCAATCATTCAATGACACACTCATGTACCCTCCCCCCCCGGAGTGCCGGACAATCCGGAACCTTCTAGAACATTCCCGATGAAAACACCGGAATCATTCCCGAACTCCGAAACGGGACTTTCCTTATATGAATCTTATTCTCCGGACCATTCCGGATCACCTCGTGATATCCCGGATCCCATCCGAGTCTCCGAACAACATTCGGTTTCTTTCTCATAATACCATAACTACTCAAAACAACGTCGAATCCTTAAGTGTGTCTCCCTACGGTTCGTGAATTATGCGGACATGATCGAGACACTTTTCCGAACAATAACCAATAGAGGAATCTGGAAATTCATATGGCTCCCACATATTTCTACGATTACTTTGCGATCGAATGAACCACTTACATACGACACCAATTTCCCTTTGTCTCACGATAGTTTACTTATCCGAGGTTATGATCGTCGGTATCTCTGCATACCTAGTTCAACCTCGTTACCGATAAGTACTCTTTTCTCGTTCCCGTGATATGTGATCCCTTGTGACCAAATCACATGCTTGCAAGCCAATTGGATGACATTCCACCGAGAGGGCCCAGAGTATATCTATCCGTCATGTGGATGGACAAATCCCACTCTTGATCCATGTGTTTCAACCAATACTTTCCGAACACTTAATGCCACCTTTATAGCCACCCAGTTACGGTGTGGTGTTTGATGTCATCAAAGCATCCATCCGGTAAAGGTGATATGCATGATCTCATGGTCGAAGGAATTAGGTTACTATGTATCAGAAAGCATATAGCAATTGAACTATTGAAATGACTTGATCTTTATGCTACGCTTATCAATAGGAGTATGTCCACCATATCATTCTCCTAACGATATGATCTTGTTGTTGATAACATCTCAATGTTCATGATATGGAAACCACAATCATTTAATCAACCAACAAGCTAGTGAAGTATAGAGGCTATACTAGGGACTTCAATTTAAGTTTACAATTCACACAAGTATTAATGTTTCCTTGTTAATACTATTATAGCATGAATATAAACATTTATCATAAACACAAAGATATAATAATAACTATATTTATTATTGCCTCTAGGGCATATCTCCAACAGTCTCCCACTTGCACTAGAGTCATCTAATCTAGATTACATGGTAATATACCGAACACCCATGGCAGTTTGGTGTTGGTCATGTTTTGCCCTCGGGAGAGGTTTAGTCAACGGATCCGCCACATTCAGATCTGTGTGTACTTTGCAAATCTTTATATCCTCATCCTGGATATGTTCTCGAATAGCGTGAAAACGCAGCTTGATATGCTTCAGCTTCTTGTGTGACCTTGGTTCTTGTGCATTGGCTATGGCGCCCATGTTATCACAGTAGATAGACATTGGGTCTAGCGCACTTGGAACCACACTCAGCTCTGTAATGAACTCTTTCATCCATATCGCTTCTTGTGAAGCCTCTGAAGCAGCCATGTATTCCGATTCAGTTGAAGATCTCGCCACAACGCTTTGCTTTGCACTCCTCCAGCTAACTGCTGCACCATTCAAAATAAATACGTACCCAGATTGTGATTTAGAATCATCTGGATCGGTGTTCCAACTAGCATCGGTGTAACCATTAACAACGAGCTGTTCATCACCTCCATAAGAAAGAACCATATCCTTAGTTCTTCTCAAGTACTTAAGGATGTTTTTGACCGCTGTCCAATGATCCACTCCTGGATCACTTTGATATCTGCTAGTTAAACTAACAACATATGCAATGTCGGGTCTAGTACATAGCATGGCATACATTAGAGATCCTATGGCTGAGGCATAGGGAGTCTTACTCATCCTTTCTCTATCTTCTGCCGATGTTGGACTTTGAGTTTTACTCAAGGTCGTATTGGGCAACATGGGCAAGAACCCTTTCTTGCTTTCTTCCATTCCAAACTTCTTTAGAACTTTGTCCAAATATGTACTCTGTGACAATGATATTTGGCGTTTCGATCTATCTCTATAAATCTTTATGCCTAATATGTAAGCTGCTTCGCCAAGATCCTTCATTGAAAAACTATTATTCAAATATTCCTTGACACTATTAAGAAGGTCTACATCATTCCCAATCAACAATATGTCATCCACATACAGTATTAAGAATGCTACAGAGCTCCCACTCACTTTCTTGTAAATACAAGCTTCTCCATAAGTTTGTATAAAACCAAAACTTTTGATTACCTTATCAAAACGTTGATTCCAACTTCGGGATGCCTGCTTCAATCCATAGATGTACCGTTGAAGTTTGCATACCTTGTTAGCATCTTTAGGATCGACAAAACCTTTGGGTTGCATCATATACAACTCTTCATCAATGTCTCCATTGAGGAATGTTGTTTTGACATCCATCTGCCATATCTCATAATCATAATATGCAGCGATTGCTAACATAATCCTCACAGACTTTAGCTTCGCTACCGGTGAGAAAGTCTCATCGTAGTCAACTCCTTGAATTTGTCGAAACCCTTTTGCGACAAGTCGAGCTTTATAGACAGTAACATTACCATCAGCATCTGTTTTCTTCTTGAAAATCCATTTGTTCTCGACAGCCTTCCGGCCATCCGGTAAGTCCACCAAAGTCCATACTTGGTTTTTGTACATGGATCCAATCTCGGATTTCATGGCTTCTTGCCATTTATTGGAATCTGGGCTCATCATCGCTTCCTCATATGTCTCGGGGTCATCGGTGTTGTCCACCACCATGACATTCATAACGGAATCATACCAATCTGGAGTGGTACGAGTTCTCGTTGACCTCCGAGGCTCTGTAGTAACTTCAACCGAAGTTTCATGATCACCATCATTAGCTTCCTCTCTTATTGGTGCAGGCACCACAGGAACTTCTTCCGGTGCTGCGCTACTCGCAATTTCGAGAGAAGGTTTGACAACCTCGTCGAGTTCTACTTTCCTTCCAGTCACTTCTTTCGAGAGAAATTCCTTCTCTAGAAAGGATCCATTCTTGGCAACGAATGTTTTGCCTTCGGATCTATGATAGAAGGTATACCCAATAGTTTCCTTCGGGTATCCTATGAAGACGCATTTTTCCGCTTTGGGTTCAAGCTTGTCCGGCTGTAACTTCTTTACATAGGCTTCGCATCCCCAAACTTTAAGGAACGACAATTTAGGTTTCTTCCCAAACCATAATTCATATGGTGTCGTTTCAACGGATTTAGACGGTGCCCTATTTAAAGTGAATGCGGCTGTTTCTAATGCATAACCCCAAAATGATAGCGGTAAATCTGTAAGTGACATCATAGAACGAACCATATCTAAGAGAGTTCGATTACGACGTTCGGACACACCATTACGCTGTGGTGTTCCCGGCGGTGTCAATTGTGAAAGTATTCCGCATTTCTTCAAATGCTCGCCAAACTCGTAACTTAGATATTCACCTCCACGATCAGAACGTAGAAATTTAATCTTCTTGTTACGTTGATTCTCTACCTCACTTTGAAACTCCTTAAACTTCTCGAAAGTTTCGGACTTATGTTTCATGAAATAGCTATACCCATATCTACTCAAGTCATCCGTGAAGGTAAGAACATAACGATAACCACCGCGTGATGCTACACTTATTGGACCACACACATCGGTATGTATGATTTCCAATAAGTCCGTAGCTCGCTCCATCATACCAGAAAATGGAGTCTTAGTCATTTTACCCATCAGACATGCTTCGCATCTTTCAAGTGATTCAAAATCAAGTGATTCAAGAAGTCCATCGGAATGGAGTTTCTTCATACGTTTCACTCCGA
Organism: Avena sativa; assembly: GCA_916181665.1. Taxonomy (NCBI): domain Eukaryota; kingdom Viridiplantae; phylum Streptophyta; class Magnoliopsida; order Poales; family Poaceae; genus Avena; species Avena sativa. The sequence goes on along the minus strand of OV702285.1, from coordinate 139,261,136 downwards.
TGTGACCAAGACGACAGTGCCACATATAGGTCGAATTATCGCTTGATTTCAAACATTTAGCCTCAATGTTGTTGATATGTGTATTTCCACTATCGAGATTCAATAAGAATAGACCATCTATCAAAGGTGCATGTGCATAAAACATATTACTCATATAAATAGAACAACCATTATTCTCAGATTTAAACAAGTAACCGTCTCGCAATAAACAAGATCCCGATATAATGTTCATGCTCAACGCAGGCACCAAATAACAATTATTTAAGTATAAAACTAATCCCGATGGTAGATGAAGAGGTAGCGTGCCTACCGCGATCACATCAACCTTTGATCCGTTTCCCACGCGCATCGTCACCTCGTTCTTCGCTAGCTTCCGTTTATTCTGCAGCACCTGTTTCGAGTTACAAATATGAGCAACCGAACCAGTATCAAATACCCAGGCACTACTACGAATACTAGTGAGATACACATCAATAACATGTATATCAGATATACCTTTCTTCTTGATGTTGCCGTTCTTCAAATCCGCCAAGTACTTTGGGCAATTCCGCTTCCAGTGACCTACTCCCTTGCAGTAAAAGCACTCAGTTTCAGGCTTTGGTCCAGCCTTGGTTTTCTTCGTCGGCGTGGTAACTTTCTTACCACCCTTCTTGAAGTGTCCCTTTTGCTTAGACTTGCCCTTCTTGAATTTGGTGGTCTTATTGACCATCAACACTTGGTGCTCTTTCTTGATCTCCACTTCTGCAGATTTTAACATAGCAAATAGTTCTGGCAACTCTTTGTTCATGTTCTGCATGTTGTAGTTCATCACAAAGTTCCTGTAACTTGGTGGCAATGACTGGAGGACGCGGTAAACCCCCAAAGCATTAGGAATCACTATACCCAAGCTTTGAAGTTTGTTTGCGTGCCCAGACATCTTAAGCACATGCTCACTGACGGAGCTGCCCTCTTCCATCTTGCAGTTAAAGAACTTTTCAGAAGCTTCATAACTTTCAATTGCCGCATGAGTCTCAAAAATCAATTTGAGATCCTCGACAATATCATATGGGTCTGACTCTTCAAACCTTTTCTGAAGCTCCGATTCTAAACCATACAAGATAGCACACTGAACTATGGAGTACTGATTCTTCCGAGCGAGGTAAACATTCTTTACTTCATCGGGAGCATCAGCTGCAGGTGGGTCACCCAGCGGTGCATCCAGCACATAGGTCAAATTACCAGCTGTGAGGACAATCCTCAAATTGCGGAACCAATCCGCGAAGTTGCTTCCATTGTTTTTCAACTTTTCTTTCTCTAGGAACGCATTAAAATTGATGGTAGGGGCTGCCATTGATCTACAACATATTTGCAATAGTTTAGACTAAGTTTATGACAAATTGAGTTCAAATTAATTAATGAAATTAAACTAGGTGAACTCCCACTCAAAACAACATCCCTCACATTGTTTTAGTGATCACACGAACCAAATCCACTACATCAACATTGATCATCACGAGAGTTGATATAGTTTCAATGGCGAACAATCATCATGTTCATCATATCTACTATATGATTCATGCTTTACCTTTCGGTAATCCGTGTTCCTGAGACCATGTCTGTACATGCTAGGCTCGTCAAGATCAAACCTTAGCCACCGCATAAGCAAATCTGGCTTGCTTACGTTGTATACACTTGCGGAATCTAACACACCCGATCATCACGTGGTGCTTCGAAACAACAAGCTTTAGCAACGGTGCTAACTAAGGGCGAACACTTTATGATTTGAAATTCATGTGCATGAGGGATCATCTTATAATGCTACCGTCGTCTACTAAGCAATACAAGATGCATAAAGGATTAACATCACATGCAATTCATAATTTGTGATATGATATGGCCTTTCTTCTTTGTGCTTCCGATCTCCATCTTCAAACACGAACATGATCTCCATCATCACCGGCATTGCATCAAGGTCAATGACGCTTCACCATGGTTGTCGTCCACCGGCTTCAACTATTACAACTACTTTGAATAGACACGCGGGTCTTAACATAAATTAAAAACAACCATATGGCTCCTGCCGGTTGCCAACTTACAATAAGGAACATTGCATACATCAAATATAATCACAAGCATGGCCATATCACATCACTGCACACCCCTGCAAAACAAAGTTAGACGCTTCTACTTTCTTTGCATATTTTACGTGGTTTGGGGCTTTCAATAAGTGTCGTTCTAACTTACGAACAAGAACCACAACATTGATACTAGCATTGTTGATTACCCGTTGTAAATTGGATCTTAACTATGCTGGGAGAAACAGGCACCCGCAAAGCCACTTATGCAATACAAGTTGCATGTCAAGCGTGGAGCAAGTCTCATGAACGATGTCATGTAAGGTTAGCCCGGGCCGCTTCATCCCAACATACCGCAAGATGCAAAGTACACAAAAATCAATCTACAATAAAAGCATCAACGCCCACAATGACCATTGTGTTCTACTCGTGCAACAGATCTACATATAGACACGGCTCTGATACCACTGTAGGGGTTCGTAGCATGGAAAACAAAAATTTTCTATCGCATACAAACAAACAAGCCAAGATCTATCTACTAGATTGTAGCAACGAGTCGATGGTATAACTTACCCTCGAAGATTCCAAAGCGTTTAACGAGAGCGGATTCTCGTGGGTGATGTAGTCGTACTCTTTCCGATCTCAAGATCGTGTAGACGATCCTTCCGGCGCCACGTACCGGCAGCGCTCCCGTAGTCGGTCACACGTTCGGTACTCGACGAAGACCTTCCTCTCCCTTGTTCCAGCAGGCAGCGGAGGTTGTAGCACTCTCCTCGCGATTCCGGCAGCACAACGGCGTGGTACCGGAAGTAGAGGGGAAATCCCGCAGGGCTTCGCCTTAAGCCGGTGCGAGTATGGTGGAGCTTATGAGAGAGGCTATTAGTGGTCTAGTAATTAGACACACCAATTAGAAGGCTCTAAACCAATTAGAAGACTCTAAACCGCTGGCTAAAGCAATTAGAAGCTCTAAACCAAAACGGCTCTAAACCGGAGGTAGAAGATAGGAACTTGTGTGTTCTAGGAGGGGAGCCCTGCCCCTCCTTTTATGGGTGGGGAGGCGCGGCCAGGGGAGGGGAGTCCCTCCCCAAGTCGGCCTTGGGCTGGGCGCTGGCTTGGAGGAGTGGGACTCCTCCTCCAAGTTGGTTCCAACTCCTCTTGCTTGTTTCCCACAGTTTCCTGTTTTAGCCGTTTGACTTTCAAACTGGCAATTTGACTTTCATGTTTTTGGAACAGCAAGAACACTTAGTACATGATGCAATCATTCAATGACACACTCATGTACCCTCCCCCCCCCCGGAGTGCCGGACAATCCGGAACCTTCTAGAACATTCCCGATGAAAACACCGGAATCATTCCCGAACTCCGAAACGGGACTTTCCTTATATGAATCTTATTCTCCGGACCATTCCGGATCACCTCGTGATATCCCGGATCCCATCCGAGTCTCCGAACAACATTCGGTTTCTTTCTCATAATACCATAACTACTCAAAACAACGTCGAATCCTTAAGTGTGTCTCCCTACGGTTCGTGAATTATGCGGACATGATCGAGACACTTTTCCGAACAATAACCAATAGAGGAATCTGGAAATTCATATGGCTCCCACATATTTCTACGATTACTTTGCGATCGAATGAACCACTTACATACGACACCAATTTCCCTTTGTCTCACGATAGTTTACTTATCCGAGGTTATGATCGTCGGTATCTCTGCATACCTAGTTCAACCTCGTTACCGATAAGTACTCTTTTCTCGTTCCCGTGATATGTGATCCCTTGTGACCAAATCACATGCTTGCAAGCCAATTGGATGACATTCCACCGAGAGGGCCCAGAGTATATCTATCCGTCATGTGGATGGACAAATCCCACTCTTGATCCATGTGTTTCAACCAATACTTTCCGAACACTTAATGCCACCTTTATAGCCACCCAGTTACGGTGTGGTGTTTGATGTCATCAAAGCATCCATCCGGTAAAGGTGATATGCATGATCTCATGGTCGAAGGAATTAGGTTACTATGTATCAGAAAGCATATAGCAATTGAACTATTGAAATGACTTGATCTTTATGCTACGCTTATCAATAGGAGTATGTCCACCATATCATTCTCCTAACGATATGATCTTGTTGTTGATAACATCTCAATGTTCATGATATGGAAACCACAATCATTTAATCAACCAACAAGCTAGTGAAGTATAGAGGCTATACTAGGGACTTCAATTTAAGTTTACAATTCACACAAGTATTAATTTTTCCTTGTTAATACTATTATAGCATGAATATAAACATTTATCATAAACACAAAGATATAATAATAACTATATTTATTATTGCCTCTAGGGCATATCTCCAACACCATCCTCCCTATGGGAGTAGCCCCCGAGTCTGTAGTGGAGTCGCAGACTCGACGTAGGGCTCGAAGAAATAGTTTGTCGTTATTCATCTTCCGGGTGCGCGGTTAGCGCTCCTGATAGGAGTAGCCCCCGAGTATTTAGTCGAATCGAAGATTCGAGTGAGTACTCTTAGCTCTTAGATGTGGAGCCGAAGAATCGTAATTGGTGCTATAGCTTTTGATGACATCAGTGCTGACGATCCATGACCTCAAGCGTCTGCTACGCCAGAGATGACTTGACTGGACGAACATGGGTCCCACTTGCTGACTTTGAATTGACCGGTCACGCGGGGCGTGGAGATAATTACGGCGTCTCCTCGATTTCCGCGCGTAGTGGACGGCGTGGTAACGACGGTTCGTTGTGATGTTGACACGTGTACGGCCAGATCTGCCGTTGGCGTTAGGTCTTCTGGATGAACGACTGCCATGCATCGTCTTCGCTGTTATAATCATTGGTGAAAGCTGTGGTTTGTTTTCACCGCACCAGTTCTTGTGTTCACTGCCTCCTTGTGCTCTAGCGATTCTTGCTGTGCCCTGGGATTTCCTTCCACATTCCCATCTTTCTTTCTGCGTTTTCACCACCAGCGGCGCCGTAGCGCAATGGGGAAACCAAAGAAATCTTCATCTGCGGTTGGGACCAGCGCCGCCGGAGGAAAGAAAAGCGCCGCCGCTACTCGCGTCACCGACGGTGGCTGGCGGTGATCAGAGACGCGGGAGAGCGATCTTCGCAAGCTTCGCGAGCGGGGTTGATCCCGGAGGACAGGGAGGCCGTTAAACTCCCCGGCAATGAGGTAATCCCCCGTCCCCCATCTGGGTATTGGGTTATGTTTCTCGCCTTCGTTTTGCGTGGGTTTTCGTTTCCAGTCCACGACTTCCTCCGTGGACTGCTCTTCTTCTATGGGATTCAGCTTCATCATCTGTCTCCTAGTTCTCTTCTCCACATTGCGTGTTTTATCACTTTTTGCGAGTGCTGGCTTGGCATTGAGCCGCACTTTGGCCTCTTCCGGAAGCTCTATTCCGTGAAGAGGCAATCTGGTTCGGATGGTGTATATCCTATTGGGGGTTGCATCATCTCCCTTAGTCCCAATCTTCTCTTCTTTTCCTTTTCCATGTCCGAATATGTCCAGTACTGGCGGAGGCGATGGTTTTATATACGCGACTCCGTAGTGCCCGGGCAAGATTTTGGTCTTGTTCCCTTTGACCCCTCCCAAATGATTGAGAAGAAAAGGTCTTGGAAAAGCCAAATCTTAGACGGTGAGGTGGCGGAGATAGAGGCCCTGTACCGTCGGGTGGAGGATCTCCAACTGATTCCTGAGAAGGAGGTGAACGGTGTGGACATCATCCGGACGTTTCTTGAGCGTCGGGTGCAACCTCTCCAAGCGAGGGCGCACCCGATGTTTCTTTATTCTGGGCGCCGTGATCCGACGAGGGTTTCGAGTGAGAAAATCTCCGAGGGGGATCTTGACAGGGCCCTTCGCGCGCTGCTGAAGTTCAAGGCCGGAGAAGAAATCCCGGGGAAGTCGCTGACTCCTCCCTTTTCTTCGACGTTGGTCGTACCGAAGGTGTAGATTTGTGCACGTAGTGCTCCCCTTTTTTTGTCGGCTGTGTATTTGTTTCCTTTGTTTGCTAACAAAGTTCCTTCTCATCTTGCAGAGCTTCAAAGTGCCGGGCATGGTACCACCGTTGCCCGAAAGGTATCCGAATGCCCCGGATAATGAAGTGGTTGATTCCGTGTCCGAGCTACCGTCAGCGCGATCTCCAGCGGAGGATGCCAACGAGTCGAGTGAGGACCATACGCGAAAGCGGTCGCGGAGCTCCAGCGAGTCTTCGGATGCCTCGACTCCTCCGACTCCCAGAAACCCTCTGGGCCTTGAGCGTCATGATGATGGTCATGGAGGCTCTTCCTCTCCTATTCCTGCCATTCCTGTGCGGGCTGTAGCGCCGCACCCGCCAGCAAAGCGGAAGAAGGAAGAAAAGAAGGAGGAGAAGAAGGAAGGAAGAGAAGAAAGAGGAGAAGAGGGCCCGAAGGGCTTCTCCTATCTTCGACCTGAGCGCATTGGGCTCGTAAGTTTTCTTGTTATACTGTTGTCCTTGTTCCTTCGTGATTTTTGCACTTGTGCTGATTGGTTTGTGTGCAGGCAATCCTCCCATGATTCCACCAGTGATGGTGAACTGGAGATGATGGGGGAGTCGAAAATTGTGTCTCCTCCACCTCAAACGGTGGCGACTTCGGGTGGCGCGGCTCCGGATCCTCCGTTGCAGGAGGTGCAGGTGGTTGCGCCTCAGAATTTCGCAGGCGGTCCTTCGGGGTCGTCATCAGAGCATGTAAGTTTTTCTGCCTCATGGGGGGAGCCCCTGAGTGTCTTCGTGTGCGAATCTTGTTTTTACTCCTTTGTGTTGGGCGTAGCCCCCAAGCCCTTTTCTTACTGACATTTCTTTTTCTGCAGCCTTTTGTGCAAGAGGCCAAGCGGCTTGTGCAAGAGCGCCTGGTGCTGGAGGCGAACCTTCGGCAGCTTCAAGGTATCTATCTGACTTTTCTCTTATGTATCCTGGTTTAGTTCTTTGACATTTGTTTGTTTTGAATGCAGAGGAGCATAACAAGTCTCTCCGTGAGGTTGACGCTCTCAAGAAGAGCCTTGGTCAATCGGAGCAGAAGGCCGGAGCCGCCGTTGGTGCTAAAGAACGCCTTGAGCTAGAGCTAACTAAGGCAGCCGAAGCGAAAGAGCGTCTGCAGCAGGAAGCCGCAGATCGTGAGGAGCAGCTGGCCACGGTTGCGGCTGCTCGCGAAAAAGAGGTGGCGGCAAAGCTCATGGCTGCTGCCAAGGCTATTTCGGGTGAGTACTAGTTTTGTACTTTTTTCTTTTCCTTCGGGTCTTCTTTTATGCGGCTTTTCTTCATGTCTTTCTTCTTTTTGCCTCAGATGATGCAGGCATCGAGTTCGACCGCGGTGCTCTGGAGCACGGGAGTGCTCTAGATGATGCCACTGCGGCGGTCGAAGACCGCTGCAGGACCGTCGTCAACTCCCTTGCCAAGGCGAAAGAGGTCCTTGGTCGCTTCTACAAGGAGCTTGTCCCGAAGGGCGCAGCCCTTGACGGTGTGGATGCTCTGGCGGAGGATCTGTCAACCGAAGCGCCTGCGGCGTATAAACGCAAGCAGAAAGGCATCGGCGCATCCGTCGGGCTGGCGATGGCCATGGCGGCTGGAGCGGAGCTGGATCTGCCCCAGATTACTTCTCGGATGCCGACGGCTGCGGATGGATCCGAGGTAGCCTTTGCTGCCTATTCTGCTCGCTGCAGGCGATATGGGCCCAAGCTCATTGATTTGCTGTCTGAGTATGCACTGCGGCAGCAGGGTGGGGCCAAAGCTAGGCAGTCTGGCTCCGAAGCGACTCAGGCTCCTGCATCTTAGGCGTAGTAAATGTAGGCTAGTTTGTAGTTTGTTTTTGTTGTAAATATCTTAAAGAACACCATCCTTGTGCCACGTAGTGGCTTTATATATTCAATGAATTTCTCTGAGTTGTGCTCCATCCTTGGCTGAATGTTTGTGTTCCTTTCTTTTGCTGCCGCTCTAGGTTCCTTCGGGTGCTGACCCTGTTGACGCCCCATCCGCAACGCCGTTGCGCCCATTCTTGGATGATTCCTCGCAGCTTACTTTCCTTCGGGATCGTGTGCGCAGTCTGGAGAGGGAGTTGCTCGGGCTACGCGGTCATGCCGATGTTTGGAAGTCCAAGGCGGATCGTGGCGCAGCTAGAGAGGAGTACTTGATGGCGGAGTTGGTCCGTCTGTCCGAGCAGCTCCAATGTAAGTTGTTCTTTGGTCGAGCTGTAGTTCTGGTCTTCGGGTGAGCCTGCTGGCCTTACTCTTATTTTGTCCGATTACTGTAGGTGCAAATCTTGCTCCGAGGGAAGAAAAAGAGCATGTCGCTGTTCGGGTCAATTGCTTGACTCAACAGGACATGGAGGCCGGCGGCTTCTTCTGGATGGATCGTGATCGCGCCATAGCCCTGGCGACGGTGCAGGATCGTGTTTCATCAAGTTTCGCGGGTACTCCGCCAAGTATAGACATCGCTTTCCTCGGTGCTGCACGTCATGTTCCCTTTGGATGCCGCGCCAATAAACCTTGCGGGTCTTCTGTCGAAATTTCGAAACGTAAGCAATGTCAAGGAGTTTGTACGGCAGCAGCTTGTCGCAGGAGTGAAGGCTGCGTTGTCTCTTGTGAGGCTGCACCGGCCTGATGTGGATTTGGCTGTCGTGGCTGCTGGGCCACCTCTTCGCCCTGATGGTAGTGAGTGGGACATGCGTCCGCATTACGCGGCTGTGAGGCAGTATGCCGAACAGATTGTAGATTTGTTTGAGCAGCGTGCCCAGGTTATTCTTCAACATAGGTAGTACCTGTAAAAAGAGAGAGATGTAAAATTTGTATATTTCGGCTGGGCGTGTTGTGCCCTTTGTTGTGAAGGTTTGTTTGATTGTGAGCACGTAGTGCTTTAATTAGGTACGTGTCCTTTTCGTTTGCCTGACGTTGTCAGCTACTCAGGTGTACACGTGTGGTCCTCAGTCGATGAAATCGTGAGGTGGGGGGAGCCCCCGAGTGCGTTTGTAGCATGTAGTATAGTTGCAGAAAATAGTGAATCGAAGTTTTTGGGGCGAGACACTTAGCTTTATTTATATCGTAATGGAGGAGGTACATTGTTTGGCTGAGTAGCCTTGGCTGGAAGCCTTATTGAAAGTAAAAAGAAGGGGGTGGGTTGCTACGGATAGAACCGTCGCAGGTGCGAGATATTCCATGGGTTGGAGTATGCGACTCCAGACTCCACGTGCTTGAGGCGATAGGCGCCACCTGGGATGACTTCGGTGATGACGTTGGGTCCTTCCCATGGCGACTCGAATTTATTCGGTCGCTTTTGCTTGAGTTGCAAGACGAGGTCTCCTTCGACGAAGGACCTTGGGCGCAGCCGGCGGCTGTGGTAGTTGCGGAGACTCTGCTGGTACACCGCTGATCGAGCCGCTGCTATATCCCGTGCTTCGTCGAGTGTATCGATAGTGTCTTCGAGTGCGGCCGTGGATTCAGCTTCACTGTAGGCGACGACCCGTGGGGCCTGGTGGCGTACTTCGGCTGGTAGTACGGCTTCAGCTCCGTGTACCATGAAGAACGGTGTGTAGCCGGTGGAGCTGTTTGGCGTAGTCCGTAAGCTCCACAGGACGGAGGGTAGCTCCTTCGTCCAATTTCCAGCTTTGTGTTCGAGTGAGCTCATGAGGCGCTTCTTGATGCCGGCTCCAATTAGGCCGTTGGGCTTTTCCACTTGTCCGTTCGTTTGCGGGTGTGCCACTGAGGCATATGTGATGTTGATCCCAAGGCCTTCGCAGAAGTCCTAGAATTCTTTGGAGATGAAGTTCGATCCGTTGTCGGTGATGATGCTGTGTGGTACGCCGAACCTGTAGACAATGGACTCGAAGAACTTGACGGCAGTTTTGCCTTTTTGGTTGGTGACCGGCATGGCCTCGATCCACTTGGTGAATTTGTCAACTGCAACTAGGAGGAAGACGTGTCCTCCTTTCGAGGATTTTGGCAATTTGCCGATCATGTCGAGGCCCCATTGAGCGAAAGGCCAAGCTATAGGTATGGGCCTGAGCTCGGACCCGGGTGTGTGCGGTTTGTCGGCGAACCGTTGGCATCCGTTGCATCTTCGGACGATGTCCTTTGCGTCGCTCATGGCCGTTGGCCAGTAGAATCCTGCTCGTAGAGCTTTGGCGACAAGGGAGCGGCTTCCTGCATGGTGGCCGCAGATGCCTTCGTGGATGTCTTGGAGTATGGCCTTGCCGTTGTTGATGGTGACGCATCGTTGAAGTACGCCCGTGATGCTCCGCTTGTACAGCTCGCCGTTGATGATGGTGAAGGCTTTTGACCGGCGAGATATGCGCCGGGCGTCTGTTGGGCTGTCGGGCAATTCTCCGGTTATCAAGAACTGGAGGTACGGTCGTGTCCAGGATTCTTCGACTGCCATGAACTGCATTAGGTTGACCATGGCTACCTCTGTGTCCAGTTTCTCGGGTCCTTCGTGTCCTTCGGGTAGCGTAGCTCCCGAGTGCTCTGATTCTTCGGGTGATCCCTTGGGGAATTTACGCTTGATGGATGGCACGCAGATTTGTTCGAGGAACACACCTGGTGGCACCTTTGCGCAGGTGGAGCCGATGTTGGCGAGTCTATCGGCTTCCTTGTTGCTCTCTCTTCCAACGTGCCGAAGTTCGCAGCCGTCGAATTCTCCTTCGAGTGCGTTGTAGAGCGCGCGGTACGCGATCATGTTTTTGGCGTGTGCGTCACACTCATTCATCGTCTGCTGGACGACAAGGTTGGAGTCACCGTAGATGACCAGGCGCGTTGCGCCGCATATCTTTGCCATCCTCATGCCATGGATGAGGGCTTCGTATTCGGCTTCGTTGTTGGAGGCCCTGAATTTCATCCAAAGGGCGTACTTCATCTTGTCACCCTGCGGGGAGGTCAGTATGACCCCTGCCCCTGCTCCGGCTTCGCGCTTGGAGCCGTCGAAATGCATTGTCCAGGACTGCGACATGTCTGGGGTGTCTGGCAGCTGCAGCTCCATCCAGTGCACCAGGAAGTCCGGAAGGACTTGAGATTTGATTGCGTGTCGCTTCTCGTAGACGATGTCCAAGGGTGATAGTTCGATGCCCCACAAGGCCACCCGTCCTGTGGCCTCTGGATTATTCAGGATGCTGTTCAGGGGTGCTTCATTGACGACCATCACCTGGTGCTCCTGGAAGTAATGGCTCAACCGTCGAGCTGTCATGAACACGCCGTAGGCTAACTTCTGGTAGTGAGGGTACCTCTGCTTTGTTGGTGTCAGTACCTCGCTGAGGTAGTAAATTGGGCGCTGGACCCGTGGGTCTTGCCTTCTTCGGGTCGTTCGACCACGAGTACGGTGCTGACCACCTGATGTGTGGCTGCTATGTACAGCAGCAAGGGCTCGCGCTCCTTTGGCGTGACCAAAACGGGCGAGGTGGAGAGGAGCCGCTTGAGGCTTTCGAATGCGTCGTTGGCTTCTGGTGTCCACTCAAACTTGTCTGCTTTACGCATTAGCTGGTAGAATGGTAGGGCCTTCTCGCCCATACGGCTGATGAACCTGCTTAGCGCCGCTACTCGTCCTGCGAGCTGCTGGACGCCCTTGAGGTTTTTCGGCTTCTCCATCGTCATGATGGCTTTGATTTTCTTCGGGTTTGCCTCGATCCCTCGTTGAGAGATGAAGTACCCGAGAAGCTGACCTGATGGGACGCCGAAGGCGCACTTTTCGGGATTGAGCTTGATCCTGTAGCGATCGAGGTTGTCGAACGTCTCACGGAGATCGTCGATAAGTGTCCTTGCCTCTCTGGTTTTTATTACTATGTCGTCAACATAAACTTGGACGTTGCGACCAATCTGGTCCTTGAGGCAGGCCTGCATGCATCGCTGGTACGTGGCACCCGCGTTCTTTAGCCCGAAGGGCATTATGTTGTAACAGAATACTCCGAACGGTGTGATAAACGCCGTTTTCTCCTGATCTTCGACCTTGAGCCGAATCTGGTTATAGCATGAGTAGGCGTCGAGGAAGGAGAGTTTCTCGCAACCTGCAGTCGAATCGATGATCTGGTCGATCCGTGGAAGAGGGAAGTGGTCCTTTGGGCAATGCTTATTTAGTGACGTGAAGTCCACACACATCCGCAGGATGTCCGTGTCCTTCTTCGGGACCATCACCGTGTTTGCAAGACACTCGCTTTCTTTGATTTCCCTGATGAAGTCTGCAGCGAGCAGTCTATTGGTTTCCTTGCCGATAGCTTCGGCTCGTGGCTCCGACAGTCTTCGGATGGACTGCTTGACTGGCTTAGTGTCTGGAAAGACATTGAGTGCGTGCTCGGCGAATTCCCTGGGAACTCCTGGCATGTCCGCAGGACACCAGGCGAAGATTTCCCAGCGCTCACGGAGGAATTCAATGAGCGCGCCTTCCTACGCGGTGCTGAGGTCATTGGCGATCAAGGCCATCTTGGAGGCATCCGTCGGATGGACCTGTACTTTTTTGGTGTTGACGGTGGAGTCGAAGGACATGTCAGGTGCGTTCTGCCTTGTGACTGGGGGTAGCCCATTGTCTGTCACCTCGCAGAGCCTTACAAGCTCGTCTTGCATGCCGAAAGACTGGGAGATTTTGTTGAAATCCATGTCGCATTGGTCCGATCGGGTGAAGCTCCCATGGACTGTGATGACGCCCCTTGGTCCTGGCATCTTGAGTAGTAGGTATGCGTAGTGTGGGACGGCCAGGAACCTTGCGAATGCTACACGTCCCAGTATGGCGTGGTATTGTGACGGCCAGTCCACCACTTCGAATTCGAGTCGCTCCTGCCGAAAGTTGTCCGGCTTCCCGAAGATGACGTCGAACCCTATTTTCCCTAGGGGGAATATGCCCTTTCCTGGTACAATGCCGTGGAACGTTGTGTCTGATTGTTCCAAGATGCATTGCGGGATTCGCATAGCTGCTAGGGTGCTTGCAAACATTAGGTTGATGCCGCTGCCACCGTCCATGAAGACGCGACTCATCTCGAAGCCTCCGATCTGCGCCTCGAGCACCAGGGCAGCATGACCTGGGCGAGGGATCTAGCAAGGGTGATCCGCGCGAGTGAACGTGATGCAGGACTCCGATCCGCTGAGGTACTCAGGGATTGCAGGTGGAGTTGCCACGACCAAGTTGATTTGTCGGGTGATTTTCTTCTGCACCCTGTTTGTGGGGCGTCCCTTCTGGATCATATTTAGTGCTCCCTTTGGTGGGGGATATACGACCCCGGCGTTGTTTTGCGCTGGTGCGACTGGTTGGTTTGGGCCTCCAATAGGTGGCGGTGGAGGAGCTCCGTGTGCTATTTCTCCTGGCGCGGGTGCGTTTCCGAACGCAGGGATTGGGGCTTGTTGCCTCATCTGCTCCATGCTTTCGCTGAGTTTCTGGAACTCGAGGCAGTCCTTGAGCATGTGACTGGCTTTCTTTTTGCCATCTTGTTTGTCGATGTAGAAGTGGATGGTGCATGGACCCGAAAGTTTTTCGAATGCTGAGGGTCCGTTGTCGCGATCGCGGCGTTGCCACGATTGTGATGATCGTCCGCTGTCTCGGAGATTTCCTCCGCGGTAACCTCCGCTGTTGCGACTGTTGTCGTTGCGGCGGTCGGCGTAGCCAGCCGCGACCATGTCGGGTCCATCGCGGTCTTCGTAGACGCGCGATCTCCTCTTGCTGCGGCGTTCTTGCCTTTGGCCATAGTCGTCCTCTTCATCTGATTGCGCTCGCTGGATGCAATCTTCGCCGTCTGCCCAACTGTTGGCAATTTCCATGAGGTGGTCGAGTGTCTTGGGCTTGACACGCCCAAGTTCTTCCTTGAAATCTTGGCGTTTGACGCCGTCTCTGAAGGCGTCGATGGCCCTCTCCTCGGAGATATGCGCTGCGGAGTTCTTGGTGGTAGACCAGCGTAATATGTACGAGCGAATAGATTCCCCCGTTCTTTGAGTGCAAGCTCGCAACTCTTCGATTAAGGCGGGCCTCTTGCTGGTGCCCTTGAAATTTCGGATGAAGCTGTAAGCTAGCTCCTCCCAACTTCGGATGGATCCTGATGATAGGCTGCTGAGCCAGACCCGCGCCACGCCTGTCAGCTGCAGCTGGAGGCATTGCATGGCGGTTTCTTTGTTACCGCCGTGCAGCTTGACGGATGACAGATGATCGCTGAGCCAAGATTTTGGATCTTGCGTGCCGTTGAACTTCGGAGTATCCGAAGGAAGCTTGAAATTGCGTGGCATCTTTGTTCGCCGAACAGATCTGCTGAAGCATCGAGCTCCACAGAGTTCTCCTTCATCTTCATCCATCTCGGACTCGGACGAGCATGAGCGTTTGGATCGCGCTTTGTCGATTTTGCGCTGTGTAAGCGCGTCTCTGGTGTCGTAGTCGCGTTTATGGTGATGCGAGCTCTTCTTCCTTCGAGGGAGGTCGTGCTCCTCTTCCTCTTCGGATGAAGGGGTGGGGCTACGGTTGCGCCTGACCGGAGGTTTCTTCTTCGGCTCCGCAGGAGCGTCTTCGTGGAGCGCAGCTCCGACGAGTCCGAGTCCGGTGAGTGCGGACTTATGCATGGATCTTTTCGGGTCCCCCTCCGGAGGTTGGTGGGCCGCGAGATACGCGGTGGCTGCCAGGATCGCAGCTTGTGGTGTCTTCGGGATGATGTTGCCGTCGGCATCCATATCCATGAACGACGTGTGGAGAGTTCGGGTCACATCACGACGTTCCTTGGGATCCATGTTCTCCACCCGCGAGCGATGCTTGTTTCCCTGATTTCCATTCATGCTAGAGCCGGGTGCCATGGCGGAGAGCGCAGCTCGTCGCGCGCTGGACTCAGAGGCTGCTTGCTTGCGTTTATCAAGCGTCTCCTGCATCTTGACTTGCTTCTTGTGCTCCTCGATGAGGAGGTAGTGGTACGCCATCAGTAGGTCGCGTGGTGAATCCACAGGCAGGACTATGTCGCCTGCGACGGCACGACGTGCCTATACCCATCCTTCTTTGCTAAGTTGGATGACGTGGCCGTTGTTCTCCCCTTCGGGTGGGGGGATTGGCTTCTTCTGTTCCCGCCGTTTCCGCCGTTTCCGCCGTTTCCGTCTTGCGGGTTGGGGTTCGTGTTGGGCGGCGGGTTGGGCGTTTGTTGATCCTGGATGACCGCGGCGCATAGGTAGCGCTCGTAGATCGGTTCGCTGCTGCCGCAGCTTTCAGGTCCGGAACCGTAGGTCCCTTCATCCGAAGGTGGATCGCACAGATCAGAGTTGCAGCTGCTGTTGCTGTAGAACTCATCTGTCGATGGTGACGTGCGTAGAACGGGGTGTGGAGCCCACGAGGCGGGCCTGATTGATGGCACGGGCACCCGCTCAGGAAGGCGGAGGGTGCCAGTTTGTCCCACCTGGAAGCAGAAGCTCCCGAAAAAATCTCGAGTCCGTCGCCTACAGGCTCGAAATATTTCATGGTGGCCGGCGAGTGGGCGGTGAAGTCGAAGGTCCCGAAGAGGAGGTGATTCTCCGTCGCCGCGGAGTTGTAGATCGATTGGGTTGGGACCGTCACGATCGCACAATCAGCAGCCCCGATACCCACAGACGGCGCCAATTGACGAGGTTTAATCTCATCAATGCCCATTGTTATGGACTTGGGTTTTGGAGAAGATGGGGATGCTGGAGATCGTGGCACGGTTAACAGACAAGCAACCAGGGGACACGAGATTTACCCAGGTTCAGGCCCCCGGAGGGAAAACCCTACTCCTGCTTGTCTGCTCTTGATTACGGCGGAACCGAAGGTTACAGGGTGCGCAGATTCGATCTGGCGTGGAGGTGCGTGCAAAAGTATGAGTCGAGAGATCTAGGACGTGCCCTCCTGGCCTTTATATATACTTAGGCAGGTCCCGGGCATAGTCCTAGTCGGTTACAAGTTCTAGGGTTTTACCCCTTTGAATTTCCTATCTATGCTAGTCTTGCTCTCCAAGGATCCGAAGGCTTCATGGGCCTTGGCCACCCGAAAATCTTCATGGGCCAGCGTATATCTGCTGTGAGCCTTCCTTGGACTGGACCAGGTATGCCGAAGTTACGTACCCGTAGGGTATGACCATGTCAGCTTCGACATCCGGTCTTCATACTATTTGAGGAATTTTCCTCTGTTGTACCTTTCAGTGGACCGAAAAATCACTAAAAAATTTCTTTCTATCGTTAGGTGTTCTCTGACATGATGACATCATCTACTCCAGACCCGATGAAGATCCTGCATCACCCCTCTGTTTTCGGAAGCTTTCAGAACATCGCTTGTCGAGATCTTCAGTCTGAACCCTGAGAGATGGTTGCGTAATCCTTATATTCATGTGTAGAGTAATGCTCTGGGTGCGCGATGGACTGATCACCATCCGACTACTCTTATCATTCACTCTTGTACATTGAATAGTGAATTGATGCAATTATACTCCTTTCACAGAAGTTAGAGGTGGCCTTATATTTTGATACCTTTACCTTCGTCCTTTGTTCACCGGAGCGTTCTCTCGATGAACGTGAGCAACGACCCCTTTGTTGGTGGTGTCGTGGATTTCAAGATGAAGAAAGAATCCTTGTTAGTGGTGTTGCAAAGATCTACGTGAAGCAAGAAGATTCAGACCGTCGACCTTCTTCCCCGTACCAAGAGGCGGATCTCGAGGGCGAGATCCATTGTTAGTGGTGTCGAATTGTAGCACTCCGGGTAAAATCACTACTAGAAAATCGTTGTTGTTTTTATTCTGTGCATCATCATGACACATCATGCATTTATTCGCCTAAAACTATTTACCAAAAG
The DNA here is from genome assembly GCA_916181665.1 of Avena sativa. Classification (NCBI taxonomy): domain Eukaryota; kingdom Viridiplantae; phylum Streptophyta; class Magnoliopsida; order Poales; family Poaceae; genus Avena; species Avena sativa. Next base: position 139,244,319 of record OV702285.1, on the reverse strand, counting down.
CCTATTTTGTTATCTAGATATTCCCCTCTTTGTTCAAATCGAAACCCTAGATCCATTTAGATCTTTTATTTGTCTAAAACCTTTTTACAAATGTTTTGTTTATAAAAAATATAAAACTATTTTGTTAGTGGGGGAGGTAACCCAGTCGGCCAGGCCCAAAGGCCCAGCCAACAGGCCACCTACTACCCCACTAGATCAAACCCTAGCCTAACCCTAACCTCACCCCTCACCCCACTCCCTCTCCCAGACGCCACCACCAACCCACCTAGTACCCCACTCAAGGCACACCCCACTTCTTCCCGATCTGGTCAACCCGTGCCCTACCCGCCAGCGGCCCCACACGCGAGCCCGACCCCGTCGCCTCGACCTCTCCTCCTGCATGCTCCTACCCACCCCGCTCCCCTCGTTCTTCTCCTCTCCACCGCGAGAGGAACCTCCACCTTGCAGCCGACGGGCGCCCCTGCCGCATGTCGATGTGGGCCTCCTCCGCGACGACCCTGGCCCGAGCCTCCTCTCTCCGTTGTCGGGATCCCCCGCCCCCGTGCTCCTCTGTGTCTCGCCGTCACCACCCCGCTTCTCTGCCTCGCCTACCTCGCGCGACCGCCGACACGGTTGGCCTGCCCCGCCTGCGCCCGACAGAGCGTCTCCGTCGCCTCCTCTCCCCGGGCCGCCTCTAGTCACCACAACCGCTCGCTGCCGTCCAACGGCTTCCCCACCAGCGGGGCCACGTTCCACCCCTGCATCGAGCCCTCGCTCCGTGTGCCACTGCAGCGAGGCGAGCACCGGCCTCCTCAATTTTCGCCTCTCTGTGAGCATGCCGCCCACTCGTCCGTGCGTGTCGCCTCCCCTGCCAGCCCTTGTTCTCGTTCTGGTGCCTGCCACCATGTGTGATTCCTGCCTCTGTGATTGTTCCCTAGTACCAGGGGTTGCTTCATCTGCTACGATTTGGTACTAGTCACGAGCATATGGGGTGTGAAGTCAATTGTAATGGCGACCATGTGAAGATGGATCAGTGGCAATGCTCCGAGTCCGGTGATCCTCCGTCGTAGGAGTGTGACGAGTTAGACGAGTTCCTCCCAAGACCGACAAGACTGACTTGATGCGGAAGAATGTACAGGGCGCTCCTCGAAGACCCTGACAACGGACCGGAAGACCGTTCCCGGAAACCGAAGATTCCCAGAATGCCAAGATCGCCTTCCAGACTCAAAGGTCCCAACCCTGAGACCCCGGAACCAAATATACGAAGACCAATACCCGAAGACCGAAGCCCGAACCCGAACCCCTCAAGATCTTCGGACCAACGTGTGCCCCTTTTCTGAGCCCTTATTTTTATAAATGATATATACATCTGGTGCATATAAAATGTTCTTTCTCACATACATATTCATCTGTTTGGGGGTAGTTTGTCGACTCACGTAAAAATTAAATATGGAGAGCATATGCGGGCAAATATAGTCTTATATTGGCTCCTTTTAAATTTGCGTAGCGAACCGATGCCATATTTTTGCCTTGTTAAGACAACATTTAAATTGCGGGGTATCTAAATAACTTGAACCACATAATTAATTGTCGGGACCCCGGTTTCGTTTAATATTGACTAATTGCATCGCCCTTTTACCATGTCATACATCATACATGCATCATGCCCGATCTTCTGTCGTAGTATTAAATAGTGCATCTGGTGTTTCTTCTAGTGTTTGCTTTTTCACGGACTAGGCCGATGAGTTGATGTGAGTATCGACCGATCTTCGGATGAACCTTCGAAAGTGTTTTGCAGGCGAGCATTCTCCCCCTTTCTACCTATTTTACATTTCTAGTCTTTATTTCCTCCTGTTGATCTATTGCTATCTGTTTTGCGATGCTATAGATTTCGTACCCCTTTATACTTTTCTGCAGCCCATATATTGCCATGGACACCTCCTATTACCTGTTGTTTGGTAGATAGTCGGCCTTGCGAGTCGTAGTTGCTTGCTTAGGTGTTGCTTCGCGTCGTTGATGTTTCACCGTTGTTGGGTGGTTGGCACATGCTTAATGGTGGAGATGATCATGGATTTAATTACCGTTTAATACTAAAACTGAAAGTAGGTAAATAATGCAGAGGCACCGGTGGGTAATAGACAATATTTGGTTTTTAACCACTCACGAGTGTCCCGTAGGACCCCGAGTTCTTGACTCTTGTTCTGAGATCGAGCGCGCTAACCACAGGTGGGGTGTGTGGGCACCCCCATTGATTTAGTAACTGATTTCAAAGTATTGTACTGAGCGCCACAAACTAGTTTGGGGTTTTATTACTATCCTATACTTATGCCATGATTTACTGCTTTATTTATGATTGTACGTGGAGTGCCTATACTATTTAGGAACAAATGCGGAGTGTTTTCGCGATATCGACAAGCTCAGTCACATTTTCGGGTTCCCGGTCGTTTACAGCCATTGACGCAAACCTCTGAGTCCATTCCGGAGCCGACCAACTTCGTTGCGGGTATCTTAGTGGGGTGCCCCCCATGTGATTGTTTTGGGTCTGGGAAACATCGTGTACGAAACCTCGTCGACATACCGTTGGGTGTATGTTTTGTGATCTTGTACCTACATGATCTGACAACAAGGGTGTAGGTGCGTGTGGAAAGTTTGGTGCACCCCTGCAGGGTTAAATCTTTGCGAGAAGTCGTGTCCGCGGTTATGGACGACTTGGAGCACAGTTCTCAATCATAGACAACTATAACTAAAGTTTACTGTTATAATTTTACTTGTATCTAATATGACTAGTAAGTTGGATAACCACCATGGAATGAATGGATAAAATTGCCAACCATGTGAGTTTCCTTGGCTTGACTTCCTTGTTTGGTCTCGCGGGGGAAATACCAGGATGGGTATGTTTGGTGGTAGTATTAGGTTGGTTCCGAATAGGTCTTTCATTCCTTCTTTGATAGCCGACAGTTGTATCGAGTCTCTATAGGTTGTTTAGTGCATGCTTCGCTGCCGCTTCAGTCCACCATACCTATGTAGGCGAGGACCGCTGAATTCTAAGACTCACCGTATACTGGCCTCAGTACTGACCACTCTCTTTTTCTTTTTCCCTTTGTCGGCACCCCTTTTGTTTGAGAAGGTTTTGAGATCGATATCGATAGCAGGGTTACCCTTCCGGCTTGGCCTGGGCAGGGTTATGGACGCCATTGGTTATTCTTCAGGGCTCTTAGCTTGATTTGCATCTTGTCCGTACTCGGACGTTGTATCGTTTTCAAGGTGATTTGGATCTTTGTACTGTATATCTGTATCCTTGACTCTTGAGTCATTGTTGTATATATCTGTTCTGTGGGTTCCATCGTTGACTAATGTGTAATGGTATTACTTTGTTTTCCACCCGCACGAAAGTTCCTGGTGGGCGCCTTTGAATCGTTTTTGGTGGGAATCGCTAAAACTTGCATAGGGCCGATCCGAGGGTGTTACACCAAGTATCTCACATCAAGCCTTTGTCAATCTATGGGATCTTGGGTACCTACAAGTCCATAGATCGAGACAAGAGAAGAAGAAACAAAAGATACAAATCTAAATTGCAAACAAAATGCAATACTCCCATGATTAGATGCACATAATTTCCGTGAGGTTTCTCCCTAACCCGCAGCCCGTGAGGACTACTCACTCATAGCAAATAGATTAGGGATAGAAAATATTGTGCAAAATATTTAGATTGAAATCGAATATTCTTACAATAGTCGCCAAATCACAAGAAGATCTAAAGTACAAAGCAATGGCTATGGCTAATGGAGGGGATGGATGAACAATGGTGTGGATCTCCGTTGGTGGTGTTGTGATGAAATCTGAGAATGATGGCTCTCTAGTTGGCGATTGGAGCCTCAAAATATATAGGCATCTTCATGAAAGTCGTAGGTTTGAGGAGACGGAGCCGCCGCAACCTGGTATGAGCGGACTCTATGGGCGCGCCCTTCCCGTACCAGTGGTCATTAAGCTCACGGACGCCTAGAATTGGCTTCCCAATTACTTGTCCATGTATACTTCCTCAAAATCTTCCATTATGACTCATGATTTTACATTAAAACCCGTGATTTCTTGGACAACATAATTCAAAGCAAGGTTTTGCATATCTTTGCAATTATTAGTCATTAGTGGCAAGGATTAAGAGTTTCTTGTCAATTGCTTGACTAAAAACAATGTTTAAACATGGTGGAAGATGGAAAATATTGGAGCCATGAACTTCCCCAAAGCTCAAACCTTGATCGTCCTCGAGCAAAAATAAACAAAGGAACTAAAAGGAATTCGGCGTTTAAACTTGAAACAGTGAGAATAAGAATTCACTTATAGTTGGTAGTCATATGTACATAACACTTTATTCATTTGCGAGGCTTATCAAAGTTAGAGAGATGACAAGAGTACTATACAAGCTTCGGTAAGTCAAGACAATCAAAGTAGAGTTTAATATTAGTATAAATAACTAGAAGTGTAGCAATCAATCCAATTCTTCTAGTTAACTCTCAGCTTGCCAAGGAACATTGGGATGTTTAAATAGCATGATTAAGTAAGAGGGTTTCATGTTCCAAGTAGTATAACAATGAAGTGTATTATTTACACACACATCAATAAATCAAGTCTATCAAAAACACTTCTAATCCAATCATTGTCTTTCAAGAAAAATTCATAGAGTAGTTGAGACCATGCCAAGGACTTGTTATGTGCATCTTCAAAGATATCCTTTTCTTTTTATTCTTTCAAGGATTGCTGGCTGTTTCTTTTGCAAGTTCTTGCACAACCTTTGAGAATACCAATACTTTTGCCCGTACGTTGACACTTATGCCAATCATGTCATCAACTCATAGCCGAAATCCGGGGTTATACCATAGATAATTCAAAAGCTAATGGAGTTGTTGGCATCCCAAAGTTGTGCACTAGGAACATAAAAGTAGAATTTTTCTCTTTTTTTGAGCTAGTACCACGGTTTGATCCACAAGGTTAGCTTTGGCATGCATCACAATTACCACTAGACTTTATTTCAATCAAACAACTCCTTTCATGAGTTTTGTCAAGACTATCAAAATGTCTATGGGGTTAAGTATCTTCAAGGGTATACTCTCAAGACAATCATTCATCAAACAAGTCGTAAATTTCAGAGTTTTTCTTATTGTACTTATTTGGCATTATTATTTTCAAGGAAAGACTGGGTTAGCTAAAAGAACTAGATAAATAGCTTCAACAACTAATCATCATACTAATAAAACTTCAAAAGTGGGAGACATAGGACATACTTCTCATAAGCAACTTCATGATTCTCGTCCTTATAGGGACGTGTTCCTTCAAAAACTCAAACATGATTACTCTCATAATAATATGAAAGCAAAGAGGCAAAGTGTGAATCCACATTTACAAAAAAAAGGAAAAATGGAAAACCCTTTTTGTATTTTTGAGGATAGGGATTAAATAATAGAAAAGATCTTGCGACCAAGCAAGGGTTTTAAGAAAAACAAACAAAAAACAAAAGAAAACTAAGAGGTGAAGTGTTGGAATGAGCCAACACGAGTCTTTCAAAGCTCCCAAGGAGCTAGAGTATCCCCTCGTTATTACACAAATAATTTTGATAGGGGAACACATCCCCAAGCTCAGGCTTTTGCAAGCCCTTTGTTGCTCATTGTGGTGGTGTATAGTTTCCCATGCTCCATTGGTTATTCCAATCATGGAACTGGGTGGCGAGGCTTGCAGTAGCATCTCGAAGGTTGATGGAGAGGTTGTTCATGTTTTGAATATTTTCTTTGAGTGCATAGATGTCTTCATAGGTGGTGTAGTAGTTTGGTGGTTGCTCATCTTGTTTGGGTCCTCCCTGTTCTACTTCTTCATCTTCTCCTCCTCCTCCCATGTGTATTTATTGTTGGTGTAGATTAGCCTCAACCTGAGCGTCAAAATGCAAACGTCCCTCCTCAATAGAGAATAGACCATTAGGTAAAGGAGCTGGGATCAAGTGATCCGCTCTAGGTATATCAAGGAAATATCTACCATGAGTTTTAGAAACCATACCACATGCTCTTAGAGTAGGGAGACTAAGACGGTGACTTCCTACCAACGGTTGGATGTTACCTAGGATGATGTGAAGTGCGCGTGCGAGAACGATCACAACCCCTCCTCCGCTTATGGGTCCACGAGATTGAAGAACCTGATGCTTAAGGTAAAACACAAGCAAAGCGCCCAAATTTGGGATTAAGTTACAATTAACAATAGCAGCTTCTGCGAGGATCAACATGTCCTCCTCATTAACTCTAGTAAACTCACCACGTGCCTGCAAGGTGTTAGCAATCGCACAAAATAGATAGCGGATAACATGATGATCAATTTGGTTTCCCTTGGGTGTGTTTCCACGAATTCTCATCAAATTAAAGTACTCCCAAGGTGCAGGATTTAAAACAAAATTAGTTGTGCGTACATTGGTGGTGTTGTTGGCAAACCCAAAACATTGAGCCCATTGGTCGAGTGTTAAAATGTACTCATGGTTCATAAGGCGAAATTTGACGTGATCAACTCCGGGCCTTTGTTTCTTGGTACAATAGTAATGGTCCACCGTATGCGTTCAAGGTGCTGAGGAACTCAAGTGTCAAGCGGCGATACGTGGCGACATCCTGAAATACAAAGTCATACAAACCAACATTGTTCCAAAGTAAATCGAAATCAGCATGAATGTTAAGTTGGTTTAGGATATAAGGACACGCCCACTTGGTGGATTTGATTTCTCAGAGCTTAAGACGATTGAAACGGTTTAGCTGAAACTCCTCGGTGAACTTGATACCAAGTGACTCGGGGGTCAGCGTATCAACGGGTGGTGCGGAGGACTCCGCAGCCATCACACATGTATGGCTCCTCATGTTCATCTAAAAATAATAAGATAGGATAAATAAATAAAAATTGCTATAATAATTTTTTGGTCCAATTGAAACATAGCATATGTGATCCTCTACACTAGTTATAAAAGAAACTCTTCTAAAACAATACTAAGCATGATCAATATCAATATTAGATCAAGAACAAGACCTAAGTCTAGATTGACAATGGTGAAGGATTGAGTGAAGCTTTTGCAAAAATAAGTTGAGGATCGGAGGAGAATCATATCTTATATCGATTTAGTGTGAGGAATCGAAGAAAGGCCGAGTCAATTTGAAGATCCAATGGAGGTGGTTTGAAGTTTGGAGGAAGAAGAAAGAGAGATTGGTTTTGGGAGATTACCCTAAACCCTAAACCCTAGGTTACCTCCTCGGGCAAAATATAATGACCGCGTACGTGGTACGGGCGGCGGTATGGTCGGAGCCCGCCCGTACCGGGTGACATACCTTGGGGGCGACGACTGCTCCCTGGCGGTGCACTCGGTACGGGCGCGCGCGCCCGTACTGCTGGTCGTTATCTATATGGTATTGCTTGAAATCTGATGTTTGCTCGAGGGTACGATATGGGCACACCGTACGAGTGTGTCCGATCGTACCAATGGTCGTTAACAACATTGTCTCCTACGGCAAAAATCAAAGTTCTTGTTTTTCTGTAACTCGATGTGGTACGGGCGCACGGTATGGTCCTTCCCGACGGTACCATAGGTCATTAAGTGCATTGTGAGCTGCAAAACTTCAATAATTTGATTAGTAGCTTTGTGCATTTTTGCACATCTTATCATGAGTCAAAATAACGGCAAACATACTTCATAAAAACTCAGCAATACTTCTATAGGCCATGTGTTAGTAAAAGTAGAAGATCGAGGATTACCTTATTTTTTCTCCTCTCTCCAAAGGTCTTCTTGAACACTCTTTATTAAAAAAACAAAAAAAACTAACAAGACTAACACAAAAATAAAAACTTTATTTCACATGGATTGCCTCTCATGAAGCGCTTCTAGTTAAGGTCAATTAGCTTGACCCCGATGGCAATTATTTAGGTTTGAGGAGTGAAATACCCACTTCAAAATAGTTGGCTTTTAAAGTAAATATACCATCGTCATCATTAGGATTGGTCTTCCTTTTCCTAGGGAAATGGACTATAAAAGGATCTCTAGATGGTAGCCCTATTATCATATTCCCCTCATGTAAATTAATCAAAGCTTTAATAGTTCTTAGAAATGGCCTACCTAAATTTATAGGTGCTATGGGATCTTCAGGCATGTCCATAATAACAAGATCAATAAGAGCGAGACTACCTTTAATTTAAACAACTGTATTTTCTTTTATCCCAACAGCTTGTTTATAACTTGAATTCGCTAGGTGGAGTCTTAATTCAGTAGTAATGAATTGCCCCAAGTTTAATTTATCAAATAAGCTTTTGGAAATTGTTGATATGCTCACACCAAGATCATAAAGTGCGGATATCTCATTGATTCCCAACTTAACTTTAATAGTGGGATCAAATATATCATCTAGCTTATCAGGAAGCTTATCAGCTAGTCTTTTATACTCCATCTCTAACCCACGAACTTTAGATGCTACTTATTGTATAAATTGTTGGTACATAGCATCATTACCTTGTTCTATACCGGGATTCTTCACGGTGATCATCTTCAATAGATCTTCCATAGTATACCCCGGTGTTGGCGCATTGCTATAATCTAGCTCTTCAGGTTTCTCTTCATTGGTTACCACCCTCATCATCTTGAGGTCTTCTACCAGATTTGGCCCGGGTTATCCAGCAAACTTTGCTAGTATGAGAGCTTGGCTCTTAGCTACTTTACCCAGCCAAGCCTCCATGGTCTTTGTCCTTTCCTGTAGAGCCTGCACATCATTTCTAATTGCAATGGCCTTATTAGATAATTTTCCTATACTATTCTCATGGTTCTCTGTGATTTTAATGAGCATATTGTTTTGATCGGTTTGAGCTTGTATAAAGGTTCTAACAGTTTGTTCAAGCGGGAGATTGCCATGATTTTCTCCATTATTATTATCATAAGTATTGTAAGGAGATCCTGCGGGATTAGGATAATGTTTTGAGCATTATAAGCATAATGATTTTTCCATGCAGGACTAAAAAGAGTGCGAGCTATAAAATTGACATCATTAACATCGGTAGCGATAACATTAACTTGGGCATCTTCTTTACCTTTTACTATACTAAGTAGCTCGTCTACCTTAGATGTAAGCTCTTCATTATTTACTTCGGTGATTGAACTTACTCTTTTTGAGGTTCTTTCCACATGCCATTGGGCATGATTATTTTGCATATCATCAAGAAATTTCTTTGCAACACTCACTTGCTTTCCCATGATTGTTCCTCCTTCTGCAGTATCTAGCATAGACTTAGACATTGGGTTAAGACCATTATGAAACAAATGTAATATAAGCCATTCTTCCATCCCATGACTAATACAATTCATTACGGCTTATTCCACCCTTTTCCATGCAAGCGCTAGTGGTTCACGGTCTTCTTGTCTAAAGCTTATAATGCTGTATCTTAGCTACATAGTCATAGCTGGGGAAAAAATTTAGTCATAAACAAATTAGTAAATTCCTTGCAAGATTTAATAGTGCCCTTTAGTAGAGCTAGCAACCAATCCTTAGCCTTTTCTCTAAGATAGAAAGGAAACAATCTTAATTTAACAACATTTGGATCTACATCCTTAATACACATCATGTCGCAAATTTCAGTGAAAGTGTTTAAGTGCAAACCCGAATCCTTAGAAGATGAGCCCCCAAATTGGTTCTGTTGAACCAAGCTTAAAAGGTTAGGCTTAATTTCATAAGTTTCCGCATCAACAGTGGGCTGAGTGATAGGTGCATGAATAAAATCATTAGCGGGAGTAGTATACTACCCAAGTCTCTTTTGAGCCATGACTCTTATATTTTTTGGTAAGTTTTAAGTAATGAAAACAAATAACAAGTAACTATTTTTTTCGGGTTTTCAAATAGATAACAAGAAACAAACTACAAATTAATAATAAAACTAAAAACAAGGTCTCTAGTGACCTCACTAGGATAGCGAAATTGCTTCCCCGACAACAGCGCCAAAAAAGGGTTGATACCTTTGATCCAGATTCATGGATGTAGTATAATAGCTTTTCCCTAGAAGATCTAGGTTTAATCGAACCTTGAAAAGAAATACTAATAGGAAATAAAAAGGACAAGTCTACAAGACTTTGTTTCTTCATTTTAACTTAGTTTAGCGGACCAATCTAGTTTACTTTTATAGTGGGTTGAATCAATGGATGGACTAGGCTAGGGTTGAAGATCCACCTGCAGCTGCACATCATATAGGATAAAAGATAATAATAAGCATAGTCATGTGTAATGTTTGAATGGAAATAATCTCTTATGGACAACACATCCTAATATACTAGAGCCTCGTGATGCAACATTGATAGCAATAGTCTTTTAATCCAACCGAGTGCACACCGAAGCCACGAGTTACAAATGATTATTAAGTGTAGAACACATATTAAAGCATTAAGTGGTGATATTGTTGTGATCCCGGATGGGTCGCTAAGCGAATACCATACTACCATTTCTGTCACTGGAATTCCTATGAGATCGCCGCTAGACAAGTATCTCACCTCAAGCCTTTATCAATCTATGCGATATTGGGTACCTAAAAATCCATAAATTGAGACAAGAGACAAGAAAACAAAAGATACAAATCTCAATTGCAAACAAAATACAATACTCCCATGATTAGATGCACATAATTGCTGCGAGGTTTCTCTCCAACCCGCAGCCCGACCAATCTAGTTTACTTTTATAGTGGGTTGAATCAATGGATGGACTAGGCTAGGGTTGAAGATCCACCTGCAGCTGCACATCATATAGGATAAAAGATAATAATAAGCATAGTCATGTGTAATGTTTGAATGGAAATAATCTCTTATGGACAACACATCCTAATATACTAGAGCCTCGTGATGCAACATTGATAGCAATAGTCTTTTAATCCAACCAAGTGCACACCGAAGCCACGAGTTACAAATGCTTATTAAGTGTAGAACACATATTAAAGCATTAAGTGGTGATATTGTTGTGATCCCGGATGGGTCGCTAAGCGAATACCGTACTACCATTTCTGTCACTGGAATTCCTATGAGATCGCCGCTAGACAAGTATCTCACCTCAAGCCTTTATCAATCTATGCGATCTTGGGTACCTACAAATCCATAAATTGAGACAAGAGACAAGAAAACAAAAGATACAAATCTCAATTGCAAACAAAATACAATACTCCCATGATTAGATGCACATAATTGCTGCGAGGTTTCTCTCCAACCCGCAGCCCGTGAGGACTACTCTCTCATAACAAATAGATCAAGGATAGAAAACATTGTGCAAAATACTTAGATTGAAATCGAATATTCTTACAATGGTTGTCAAATCATAAAGAGATCTAAAGTACAAAGCAATGGCTATGGCTAATGGAGGGGATGGATGAACAATGGTGTGAATCTCCTTTGATGGTGTTGCAATGAAATCTGAGAATGGGGGCTCTCTAACTAGCGGCTGGAGCCTCAAAATATATGCGTCTTCACGAAAGTCGTAGAGTTTGACGAGACAGAGCCATCGCCACTTGGTACGGGCAGGCCCTGCCCGTACCAGTGGTCGTTAAGCTGACTGACGCCTGGAATTGGCTTCCCAATTACTTGGCCATGTAGACTTCCTCAAAATCCTTCATTATGACTCCTGATTTCGCATTAAAACTCGTGATTTCCTACACAACATAATTCAAAGCAAGTTTTTTCATATCTTTGCAATTATTAGTCATTAGTGGCAAGGATTGAGAGTTTCTTGTCAATTGCTTGACTAAAAACAATGTTTAAATGCGATGGAAGATGGAAAATATTGGAGCCATCAAGCGCTCAATCCGGAACCCGTCGAGTGCACTAATCTCGAAAACCCCGGGACCGACACGACTCTCCCGCATCCAGCATCATCGACACCGGAGAAAGATCCGGCCGCCACGCGCCTCCTGCGATGAACCTTGGCTCGGAATCCCGTGATGTGCCGCCCCGAGTCACCACCACAAGGAGCTGCCTCCCGGCCAAATATCCTTGGCGAAAGGGACGTTGCCGCGGTGTCCAGAGCCGTCGTCATCGTCATGTATAGAGCCGCCGCTCGGGGTCCATGCGCCATAGATTGATCAGCACCCCTTGCTGAGACCGTCGTCCCCGTGAAGCCGCCGGAGCGACAGCCGCAGGGAGAAGCAGCCTTAGTAGGTAGTGCTGCCACTCGAAAAAACACCGCGGAGCGCTCCCCTCCCGCCGCGCCATGGACGTGAAGCGCCAGGGCCCCGCCGTCCCCTTCACGAGCGACACGTGGGGTTTCCTGGCGGTCGCCTCTAGGGACGACGAGGTGAGAGGAAAGGGAGGAGGGTGTGGTCGCTAGGGGCGGCTAGGGTTTTAGGTCTTTTTTTTACTTTTTGTGTAAGGTACATTCTTCACATCTCACATACGTATGAGGGGTCCTTAGGTAAGAGCACATGATTAGCATAAATCGTGATAATGCAATAATTAGTATTTCGAATATTCCGTTTTTAGATAAGAACAAGAGATTCACACACGTGGCCGTATAACTGGATAAATTACTTGTGAAAACACAAACAAACAAGGAAATGTGAAATTACTATAAGGTGACCTGAGCGAATACGGACACCATATCCGTGTCGGGTACAGAAAAGGTACAATCCAGCCCAAATACGTGTCGATAGTTACTATAGGAAATAAAACGAGGCTGTGCTGCGGTCGGGATCAAATTAAAGTTTGCTTAGGCAACTCGACGGCCTCACGGGCGGCGGTGCCTCCAAAAAAGAATCGCGGGCGTATCGGCGTCGGTGACGGCGATCGACGACAGTTGGGAGACGACCTGCAGTGGCGGACAGCGGAGGAGCACACACGTCGTACGTGGGGCTCACGGAGGGTGCTGGGACGAACCCTGTTGGGACGGAGAGAACAGCGGAGCGGGGCTGTCGGCTCATCAGCAACGATCGTCTCCAGCAGCTCAACCGCCAGCCAGTGAGTGCCCCCCTTCCTCTTCGCTTCCTTCAACTCACTTATAATTTGCTACAACAGATTCTCGATTTGGTGGTAAAGTTTGCTGTTAAAAATATTCAGTGAGCAAGCGGGCTAGAACGGCCGATCCGGAGGCGCAGACCACCATTGTGGGTTCTGTTGTCCAGTTCAGAGTAGATTACGAGCAAGCCAAGCAATTTCCCGTCGGCCAGGCCGTCCACTCCGACATCATCTCCGCCGGGGGACACCTCTGGGGCATCGAGTGCTACCCGAATGGGTCAGATGCGGCCGGCTATGTTTCTATCTTCCTTAGACAAAAGAGCAAATCAACAAGAAACATTACGGCCATCTTTGAGGTCTACCTTATGGGTAATGACGCCAAACCATGCACGAAGGTTTCAACCAAAAGGATAGAAGGATCCTTAAAAAATAACAGAGCTCATGGCGACGGCGATGGCCACAGATTGGGATGGAGTCACTTCGAATATAGACCTTCGTTGGTCAGACTCGCTGTCGCTGGGAGACACATCACCTTTGTATGCAACATCACGGTCACCGATAACAGCCCTATTCCCGTGCCGCCTTCAGACATTGGTACCCATCTTGGCTGCCTACTAGATCACACTGATGGGACGGACGTGTCATTTGTCGTCGACGGCGAGACATTCCACGCTCATCGGTTGGTGCTTGCCGCCCGCTCACCGGTCTTCAGGGCGGAGCTCTTCGGCTCCATGGCCGAAGCTACAACGCCATCCATCACGCTGCACGAAATGTCGCCTGCAACGTTCAGAATTATGCTTCGGTTTATGTACACGGACGTGTTGCCTGGAGAAGACCAGCTTGGGGACGCTCCTCCTGAGATATTCCAGGATCTGCTAGCTGCGGCTGATCGATATGCACTAGACCGGCTGAAACTTATGTGTGCCCAGAAGCTCTGGGATAATGTGACTGTAGATACAGTTGCGGCTATCTTGGCCTGCGCTGAGACCTACAACTGCCCAGAGCTGAAGAACAAGTGCTTAGACTTCTTTGCGGTGGACAAACATTTCAAGAAGGCCGTGTTCACCGATGGCTTTGTAATGTTGATGCAGAAATTTCCATCGATTACTGATGCGCTGAGAGATAGGGTTGGGACATAACCGTGACACGATACATCTACATTGTCTGTAAAATCAGTGATATTGCGATAACATTTTCTTCTTGTATCGTGTGTTGTTTTCAGATAATATGGACTGTGCATTGATTCAGAGGAAGAGCGCTCAATGCAGCAGGCTTTCTTGTTAAAGGTGCCATATTCTCTGAATCCTAGCATTTGAGTTGTTGGGCTTGCAAGAAGAGCAAACATCCGGCAGTTTTTTTTTTGTATTAATTGTGCTTGTACACCGAATTAAGTTTAGCAGATTTGAATATATGTGGTGATGTGGGATTAATTAGTTATCCATACATTCACTTGTTTTGAATAGTGTCATATTGTGAATTCTTATAAGGTGTTGTAAAAAGAATTACCGAAAGTTATTCGTAAATTAGATTTTGCGATTTACACAAGATTCTGAAAGCTGATGGCCTTCCTCTACGATACGACCATGTGGAAGAGCATAGAAAAGAAAAACCTTGTTAAGATTTTTTTCTTGGAGAACCGAGCAGTGCTAGACTTTTTTAGGAATACTGATGGTGCTAGCCGCGCAGGCACTCACGCTGCCCACCCGCGTTTGAGTCCCAGATTCAGCGGGTACTCATGTCGTTCTTTCTACGTACTGAAATTGCTGCCGATGGCTAGTATTTGACTGGTATGGTTTCCCCAACTCTGTTGCTTGTAGTATTTGTCTGATTGTAAGAGATGGGAATGCAGTCAAAAGAAGCAACTTTTTTTGTATTAGAAATCAGTTTATCAATGTTTTATCAGTTTGTCACTGTTTCGTCTCATAGATCAATTGTGAACTGAGAGCATATGCATGGCATGGTGAATCTGAATTTATATATCCATGGACCATGGTGAAGATAAAATCCACTCTGCATTCATCTCCCAAATCAAACGTATCTCTTGTTGAGACGCCCAGACTTGGCTTGTGCAAAGTGGAGTGGTCCCTTGAAATTATCACACGTTCCTGTTTTCATATTCTATTTCCAGTACAAAAAACAGCGAAATATGAATATCATTGGGGATGATCCTTAGTGGAAAATGTGATGAAGGACTGAAGGAAATGTACACCTGATATTGGACCAGTTTTTTATTTACAGTACACTTTTCTTGCTCGGGAAGATATTTTGAAGTAGTTCGGCTGCCCGTCAGGACTAAGCGCACTGCGTGGGCCGGCCCACCTAAACCACGGGCTGACATGCTCAGACGCCGAAGCATCCTCCTGGCCTCGTCGGCTCCATTCAACCGAGAGGCGCTCAAACGCACGCGACACTGCGGCGAACCCTAGCGCGGAGGTCACGGCGGCGGCCGATCGCAGCGGCGGCGCTGGCATCCCACGAAGCGAGCAGCGGAGGTGCTCCAGTGCCGTAAAGAGAGACGTAAAGAGGGGTGCAGAGGGCGCCCCCGAGGACCGAGGGCTGTCGTCGGGAGGACGCCGGAGGGCCCGACAGAGTAGCCTCAGCTCGATCCACCGAAAATAGCTAACAGAGGAAAGCCCAGCGGGAAGACAGTGAGTTCCTTCTTCTCCAGTTTTCTCAATCTTACGGATTATTCATCATTTTTTGTTGTTTCCGAACTGGAGTACTACTATAAAAGTGAATCTCGTTTTGATCGTTTGGTTTTACCAATTATTCAGTGAGCAAGCGAGGCCGCGCGGCGGGGCTGGAGGCGCGGACAACCGTGGTGGATTCTTGAGTTCGTAGTAGACTACGACCAAACCAAGGACTTCGCCATCGGCAAGGGCGTGTACTCAGACCCCATCTCCGCTGGAGGGCGCAACTGGATGATCAAGTGCTGCCCCAGTGGGTTGAAGGAGGCCGGCAATGGCGAGTATCTTTCTATTTCCCTAGTGCTCAGGACCAAATCCACAACCGTCAGGGCCATCTTCAAGGCCTCTGTTTTGGGCAGGCATGGCAAATCAGCTTCTGAGACGGCATGTTCAGCCGCTCATGTGTTCACTACTAATTGCAAGGGCGGAGGAATAAACTCCTATGGGTGGCCTAGGTTCGCCAAGCGAGTAGAATTGGAGGCAAAATATCTAACTGAAGGCCGTGTCACATTTCTCTGCCACGTCTTGGTTGTGAATGACAACTCAATCCCTCTACCATCGCCAAGGGAAGGAAGTCATCTCAGCAAACTACTGGATGAAATGGAGGGGGCAGATGTATCATTCACCACCAATGGTCACACATTCCATGCGCATCGAGCAGTGCTTGCTGCCCGCTCCCCTGTCTTCAAAGCCAGGTTCTTTGGCCCGGGGGCTGAGGCTACATCTTCAAACATCAGCTCGGATGACATCGAGCCCGCAACATTCAAGGTCTTCCTTAATTTCATCTACACCGATGCCTTGCCTGGAGACGATGGGCTTGGGCGCTCTCCACCAGTTGAGATGTTTCATCATCTGTTTGCCGTGGCAGACAAGTACGCGTTGCACAGGTTGAAGCTTATCTGCGCCCAAAAGTTATGTGAGAATATGTCACTGGATTCAATTGCCACTACTTTAGATGTTGCAGAGAGGTACAACTGCTTGGAGTTGAAGGCCAGGTGCATTGACTTCTTAGTGGCGTATGGAAATTTCAACAAGGTTGTGTTAACTGAAGGTTTTGTGCATCTGGCGCAGAAATTTCCATTGCTTATTGCTGAGTTGAGACAGAGGGTTGAAGCGTAACATGGAGAGACTTTTGGCACAGTCAAGTACTCAAGTGTAGCTCTATGACGGTGTTTTCGGGACTTTTGAGAGTGCTCTCTGATATCTTTCCTAGTAGCATATAGGGTCAACTATTTGATGAACTAGTAGCTTGATATTTAAGCATTTGTGGGATGTTATCACACAACTCAGGTGCAAAGAGTTGTGCGAAATTAATATCCTTAGTATTATTTCTCTGTTCACTTGAACATTAATAGAATGAAGGATCACACTTCCACCTCTAAACTGTACTGGCCCGCTACATGCACATTATGATATAAAGTGTTTTGTGGTGATGCTCTTGCGCTTGGGTGCTTTTTCTCTACTTATGTGTAACTACCTAGATATATTTTAATTAGCTGCATGAATGCTATGTGATCGATTTGAGTACATTGATTCTATTGGGGACAGGGAACCTTATATGATAACTCTACTGAGTGATTCCTTTTATTATCAAAATGGATCATATCTTGACGTGCCTGAAGCACTCTATATAATTGGGATTGTACAATACAATCACCCGATGAAATGGTTTTCCTGTATAAAGTTGCATCTTATGTGAGTATAATCATTTAATTTGATTTTCGAATCAGTATATGCTATCACCAGGTTAAGACGATGCATTTGCTTTTTTTTTATGGCTTGTAGTTAAACCAATGGTTTTTGCTCGAGGTGGTGGTATGTTACGTCTGAACCTGTGTTGGCCCCCTTGGTGGGTTTGTGGTGTCTAAGGGTATCTACACCGGGCTGACCAAAATGGCCGATTGAAACTGTCCGTTTCTGTTTATTTGGATCAGGCCGTGGTCATTTTTGGGTCGTGGTTCGGTCTGTCCGTCCAGCTGTACCCAGCAGCGCGATCTATCTGTCCGCTTTGGCGTTTGTTGGCGCCATCGCTAGGCAAGACATTGCCAATCAGTTGAACAGTCAAATTGATAAGCCAAAAACATACAAATTGACTATCAAATAATATGACAGACGTTTGCCATCGCCCTTTGGGCATTGCCAACAAGTGGCGAGTTGATCTGCAATGTGCAAAAGAGGGCAACATTATACACAATGTCCAAAAAGGCAGCTTCTCTGCCAAAAAAAGTTGCATTCGCCGTCGCCATTGTCGTTCAAGCATCACGAGCCCGGGTGGTCTGCTGCCTCCTCGCGACCCAAGCCCTATGATCGGGGTCGGTGATGCAATCCAGGTCGGTGAGCATGATGGCATTCTCCTCGGCCGTGATCATGGTTTCGGCCTCCTTGTCCTTCGCCTCTGGCCTCGGCCTCCTTGGCCTTGGCTTCGGCCTCCTTCGCCTTTGCCTTGGCCTCGATATCCATTAGCCTAGCCTTGGCGTTGGCCTCCTCCACCTCGATAGACCTTGTCTGCAGCTCGACAAAGGACTTGGCGGTGGTCTCTTTCTCTTTGCGCCGCCTCTCCTCCCTCTCGGCGATGACCTCTTCCTTCTTCTCCAGTATCTTCCTCAAGGTCTCCTAGAATGTCAAGGAACCAGCCTGGCGGGCAAGATCGGCCTTTGTATCCTTGTGGCCACCAGGACGACGGGCAGGACTGGCAGTCCCATCGCCTGCAGGGTTGATGAAGCCTTCGTCATTGTCGTCGTTTAGATCGATGACACCGCCCGTTGAAGCATTTCTTTTTCCCTTCTTCTTGTTGTCCATTTCTTTCCAAAAGGCATAACTAGTATCTCATTTTTTGGTGTCCTTGATCAACGTCGAACAATGAGCCAACATGAAGGCCTTGTTATCATTCATCTTCTTGAAGTGTTCCATTGCTTTCATGACCTACACACATGGATATCAACAATGGCTCAACGCAAATGCAAGACATCGAGAAAGAGAGGAAGAGGTTTTACCATGTCAACCGGCATCGTGCCGCTTATTTTCCTTTTTGTCACCATCTCGTAGTAACCTTGGAACTTGCTATACTCGGCATGGATGGTGCCCCAACGCTTGGAGAGGTAGAGATCATTTCGATCGCTATAGAAGGCGTCCTTCCCGAATTTCCTATGCTTATGGAAGAACCTGTCCACCTTTTCCTAATAGGCAAAGCCCTTTTGCTCGGCGCCGCATAGTGGATCTTGTGAAATCTCCATCCATGCCTTGCATAGGATCTTGTCCTCGTCGGTGGTGTAGCTTGAGGTTTGTTGGCTCAACTTCTTGGTGTCGCCGCAAGTGAAGCGGCCAACGATGTGGCCGTGACCCTCTCGCCATAGAAGTGTCATCGTTTTCAAAAAATGACTCGTCCACAATGTTGTAGGCATCCTATTGAGTGTCTTGCTGGGTCTCTTGCTGCATCTCTGGCTGGGTCTCGCCATCATCGGCATAGCCATCGCCACCCACGTTTATCATGTCGTGCATGGCGTCCTCGCCGTCATTGGCCACGAAATCCTACACCCAATTTGCCCATCATAAAGAGGCGGGAGCAGTATACTGGCAATGACGAAGAAATGTCGTGACCATACCGTGTCGTCGGCGGCTCGTCGGGCATTTCGCCGAACATGTTGACTGGCATTGTCATGTTCGCGGAGGAGATGGTCCGCGCTTCTTCGATGCCTCCGAGGTTGCGTCCGTGATTGTTGGAGTGCAGTTTAGGTCGATGGTGAGCTCTCCCGCCTCCGACGACGCCGTGGGGGGTGGACGAACCAGGAGAGCGAGGACACGATCCTAGTGTGTCCTCCAAGCTAGGGCGTGTGCGGGCCTGACTTCCTAGGCTGACCTGGTGGCCGGCCGCTAGGCTTGGAAGTGATGGAGCTGTTAGAGGATGTGCCGACCATGATCAGGCCGGGAAGAGCGACGACGCCATCAAAAGCGACGGTGCCGCCAAAAGCGACGGTCATCGCCTCCTGTTTGATCATGTTAATGGCGTGCTTGGCGGCATTCACTGCCAGCTCGTTGGTGTCGACCCTGTTCTGGTTGGCGCGCTCGTTCTCCTGTCAGCACTCCTTGTCGAGCTTGGCAGCGATGAGTCAAGCTCTTGCCGCTACCTGCCGGCCAGCGCGCTTCTCCGACTCAACTTTTCGCTCCTCCACTGTCAGCTCCTTGACGAGTTTCTTCGGTCGGCCACGCTTCTTGGCAGCGGGAACGCCGGAGGGCTCAACATCAGCCATGGCAGCGGGATCCATCGCCTTCCCTCCCGCTCCTGCCAGTGGAAATTTGGGAGAGGGTTTTTTGAGGGAGAAGTGGAGTGGTTTCTGTACCACTGGCGGGAGGGGCCGCAAAAGGTAAAGGGAGGACGCGCGAGGACAAGCGCATTGTCTGGGCCGACCCAAGGAAGACCCAAATTTGGTGCATGGATGGATCGATACACGCACGTTTGTCTGGATGGGTCACTCCGCAGGGCCGCCATGCGCGTTTCCGGATGGGTCGCTCCGCAGGACCGCCACACACCTATCCGCCAGTCCGCTCGGATGAGTTCGGACGCGCAAGGACGAGTTGGTTCGGCCCGATGGAGATGCCCTGAGTACTTGGTGTTTAGCTTGCTACTTTCTTTTGTCTTTTGTTTATTTCTATGGTTTGTAGCTATGTATGCTTAAAAAAATTAAAGACATATGTCCTGTGATCTTCTGATAATGAACCCTGGCTCGTTGGAGTCGCATAGAATATATGTTTGCTCTTTTGTATTCACTCGATGCATTTGCTTTTTTGTATTCACTTTGTTTTCTGTCTTCTAATATTCTTGGACAGTTCTGGATAAATTTTGCTGTACAAGTTATGATGCAAATGACCTAAAACACATTATAAAGGTTGAAAGCTTAAATGGTAGTAAAAAATCTGACGATGTGAGCACATTTATATTGAAAATTTGCATTGGACGAACTTGGTGTTGTCTTTTCGGACCATTGTCAAAGTACCAGTACACCATTGCAATGACGTTCAATTTTCAACTGTCAATATATCATTGCAAAGAGAGCAACCGCTCAAACTACCATTGCAAAATTGTGAGAATTGTCAGAGTACCATTGCAAATTTTTACAATTGTCAAAGTACGATTTGCAAACATACCTAATAGATTTATTTTACCATTCTGACAAGAGTCGCCGGGCTTGAGAATAGTCTAAAGACCGTTCTACCCTTTGAAGAAAGACTAAATGTGTTAGGATATTCCAAAGACACGCTCCCTATTTAGCTTTTCTTTTGGAAAAGAAATCATATATCGACATTGTGAGAGGAGTTGTGGACTGCAATTTTTTAGGACAAGATTATATGACTTTTTGTGATGTAAAATAAAAATAATTTATAGTTTTAACACCCTCCCATTTTTGTAAAACATATTAATTGCAAACACATCTTCCTTCTTACCACACTCCATGCCATACGGAACTAAAATCAGATTTTTAGAAACCTGGAAATGTTGTTTTGACCTCATCTAGGTAATTTCCATATTGAATAGATGTGAAATTTTTAACTGCGGAGTGGGAACAGGCACGTGAGCGAATGAGAGACAGGTGATCATCGATGATCTAAAATACCCATCTAGGGTTCTGTATCCTCGTTGGTAACGCCCCCGGTTTTCTTAGGGCCTTGAAGGTGTGGCAAACCACGGCCCATTGCCGTCACAAGGGTTTCCGTTATTTGTTTAGGCTATTTTAGGTACTTTTTTGGGATAGTGAGATGAAAGCATCATCCAGAAGTTAGAATAAGGTCCTTCCAACCTTATCCTCGCTCTAGCGGTGCGTCTGGTGTTAGCAGAGGGCGCGTGAAGCAGCTAGTTTTCATGTCCCTTTGTGTGGTTTCAGGTCTACCTCTTTCGATCTATGGTTTTTATCATTGACTACGGTTGCTTCTCTCGTAGTTCTATTATGGCCTTAGCACGATCACGATAAGGTTTGCCCTGCTTCGGTAATGCAGGAGCAAGGATAGTGGCGTGCATACGTTTCACGCAAGCATATGTAGCCATCGCTAGGTGATGCATCGATTTATTTATAATTTTTATTATTTTTAGACCTTTATCTACCGTGGTGGATGATAATTAAAGATCGGTGGAATTTTGAGAGAAAAAATCAGTGAGAAATCGTTTCTCTTAAATTCGCTGAAACGAAAGGGATATGGGGGAGGTGATAGCATCGTGGGCTACATGTGTAGTCTAGCCCAGAAGCGTTAAAACACAGACGGGACGGGCCCAACGCGCCTTTTGGCATCCCCCGCCCCCCAACCCCCAATTCAAGTGCCGGCGGGCGTCATTCGCCCGCGACCTCGGGTCGAACCCTAGCGACTGCGTCGGCGCCGTCTCATTCCTTCAAAGCGAAGCTGGTCGGTGGTTGCTGATCGCGGCCGGAGGGCAGGGAGCACGTACGCTCTAACGGTGGAAGACGGGAGGAGAGTCCGACAGCGCCTTAGCTTCCGACCACCGCCGCCGCCTCCGTGGGATGTGAGCACCCTCTACCTCTTTTGGTCTCTCTTCAGATTTCCAGTTCAGCAAGGTCAATTCGACCTGATAGCTTTTGCATTGCTGTTAATTTCACCCAAATCATTCCTCTTTCGAAGCGTAGTTTGCAGAAAGCATATTAGCTAGTAACCGGAAATATATACCAAGATGCTGGCCTCCGGATTCATCGAGTTCGAACTTGAATATTCAGAAACCAAGAACCTCTCTGCCGGCGACGTCGTCCGATCCGATGTGATCACCATTGGAGGACATGTCTGGAGGATATACTGCTACCCACATGGCACCAAGAAAGCCAAGAAAGGCACACACTTATCCCTCTACCTACGGCTCGTCAGCAAAGCCAATAATGTCAAGGCCATCTTTGAGGCTTCCATTGTACGCAATGGCACCCCAAGGCATGTAATGATGTGTACCAAGGTTTACCCACCCAATGGCATCAGGTCCCAGAGCAGGGGATGGCATGAGTTTGTGAGCCGAAGCATTCTGGAATATTGTTATGTGAAGGATGGATGCGTTACATTTTTATGTGGGATCACCGTTCTGCGCGACAGTTCCATTGCTGACAGTTCCATTGCTGTGCCAGCCTCAGATATTCAGAGCCATCTAGGCAGCCTGCTGGATTGCTCCGACGGGGCGGATGTTTTATTCTGCGTGAAAGGCGAGACATTTCACGCACACAAGCCAATTCTTGCTGCACAGTCACCGGTCTTCAGAGCGGAGCTCTTCGGACCCATGGCAGAGGCTACAATGGCATGCATCACGCTGAACGAAATTGAACCTGTGGTGTTTAAATCTCTGCTTCGGTTTGTGTACACTGACTCCCTGCCTTCAGACAGAGAGTACCAGGGTTCTTCCACTGATATGATTAAGCATCTGCTTGCTGCAGCTGACCGGTATGCATTGGACAGGTTGAAGCTTGTGTGTGCTCAGAAGTTGTGGTACAGTGTCACCGTTGATACGGTTGCTGATACTTTAGCTTGCGCGGAGATATACAATTGCCACGAGTTGAAGAGCAGGTGCATTGACTTTGTTATGGTAGATAATAATTTCAAAAAGACCGTGTTGACTGAAAGCTTCATGGATGTGATGCAGAAATTCCCGTCTATTCTTGCTGAGCTGAGAGCGAAGGTTGGGGCATAACATAGCGGGATGCATATCCATGCATGTGTTTTTTTCGAAAGGGATATGGCTTCAGGTGTTTTGTTTCGAGGGGATATGGCTTCAGGTGTTCAAGGATAGCTTTTAGTATGGTGCTCTGAATTTTTTGACCTCTTGTCAGTGAGACAGTGATTACATCAGAGCACGTGGTAGATGTATTTATGGACTGGGAGGTTTATTTTCAAATTGTTCCTTTTATATCATTGGACCAAATTGTAGTTGCTGCCAAGTAAACGGCGTTTGAGTATTTTGTGGCAAAATTCAGGTTCATAGCTATGGACTAATTAGTAGGCTAGTTTCTGTTCTGCACCTTGTTGTCCTGGATTTGCCATGTCATTAAGCTTGGTTGCACTTCAAGTTTTTGGGTGTCTATTTCGGCTATGCTGAAGATCTAAATATGTGTAATCATAGCCCCATGATTCCTTCTAAGTTGTCACAGACTACTATCAGCTTCCTTTTGCAATGAAAAAGGAGCTGGGTGTCTGACACTAGTTCTTCAGTCGGAAAGATAATCGAAATGCTTTATTTTCATAGAGGGAACCTGAATATGTTGTGGATTGGTCTCTACTAGAAGGGTGTGCGTGCTTTGCTGCACCAGCCTCTAATTTGTGTGATCCATTAGATTTGTAGCATTTATGTTTCTGTAGTGACACAACTTTCAACTGGTTCATCACATTTTATGATAGTATAATGTAATTATGCAAGCCCATACTAAATAAATTGAGTTCTTTACAATGGCAAGTTCTTTACAAACTAAATAAATTGAACAATTATGTGTTCAAGGATAGCTTTAGTATGGTAATCTGAAATTCTGTACTACGTTAGAGTATGTGGCACATGTATTTATGAACTGGGAAGCTTATTTTCAAACTGTCCCTTTTGTAGCATTGGATCAAATTGTAGTTTCTGTCAAGTGTTACTGCCAAGGGAAGATGGAGTATATGTGGCAAAATTCAGGTTTAGAGCTACGGACCAACTTAGAGCAGCTCTAACGGAGCCCTTAAATTTTTACAGTTTTGACCCGTTTTACAGGGTCCGTTAGAGCTGCTCTTAGTAGGCTAGTTTGATGTTTCTTTCCTGGATTTGCCGTCCTGTAGCTTGGTTGCGCTTGACATTTTGGGTGTCTATTTCGTCTATGTTGATTATGTACATACATATGTCGGGTCATAGCCCCATTATTCCTTCTAAGGTGCTCAATGCTAGTTCTTCGCTCAAAAAGAGAATCAAAATCCTATACTTTTGTACAAGGAACCTTAATACATTATACTTACTCAGTCCAGAAATAACTAACTTGAGTTTTTCTAGATTCGAATGTATCTATATACTAAAATGCGTCTTGATATATTTGAATATAGATAAATCCAAGTCAGTTATTTCTGGACGGAGGGAATATATGAACTCGTCTCTATTCCTTTTTTTTTTGTCCCTTTCAAGTCCGGTTAGTTTCCGTAGAAGGAACCCGTGTATGTTTGGGATCGGACTCTAGTCGGTGCTGCCTATAATAATAGGGTGATCGTCCATGTAAGGTTCAATTTTTTGTTGCAGAAAAGAAAAACGCTGCGACTCTCGCGGCCAATTTTGTTTGTACGAGTTTGTCGAGTTGAGACTTGAGAGTCCTTTGGGGGTTTGGTTCTGCTGCACCTGTTCCTTTTTATTGGAGGAGGGAGGCATCCACTAATTGCAGATATTTTCCAATTGCTCGAGCTTGACCTACCCAGATCTAAGAACCTTTCTGCTGGCCAAGTCCTCTCCAAAGACATCATCACCGGGGAGCACAAATGGAGGGTAGGGCGTTGTCCAATATAATGGCACAATAGAGGAAATCGCATGTATATCTCTCTCTCTTCCTACAACCGCTACGCCGAGACACGATCGGCCACCTCCTTATCATCCATTGATGATGTTGTTGGTTGCACCAAGTGGATGCCCACCAAGGCCTTGGTGAGCTTGTCAACTCCTACACCTCCAAATTTGGGCGCCATGATGCTAACTCATTGATCCATGCTGCTAGGCCCTGTAGAACGATGTTGGTATGGCGCATCTCCATGTGCATCTCATCAACTGAGCTGTGAATCCTCTTGACGAATTATTTAAATAATGCATGGATGGACTTGATCTTTTTTTTAAAATAGAGGAGAACCTCGGCCTCTGCATCCTAGGATGCACACGTCACAAGACGGGTGCACCCAGAAACCATGGATTGTCACTAATGCTCGGGGAGGAGGAAAGTCCAGAGCTGAATCCAATGCGCCGCCATATGAATAACCTGTAAAAAAGATGGAACTTCGATCTTATTAAAAATAAATTTATTTCGATATTTTCAAATGGACCAACATAGGGCCGAAATGCCAATACGTATTTTGCCTTTACTCTCTTTATCTACTTCATTAAGCCAATTCCTAAACATATTAGTGATATTGGTTGAAGATGGTAGATTATAAGTGAAAAAAACCATACGCCATGAAATCTTAACGAAAGGACACGAGAGAAATAAATGTTCAATTGTTTTGTCTTCGTCACAAAAGCAATATTTTTTACATACATTCCAATTTCTCTTAGCGAGATTATCTTTGGTTAACAACACTTTATTATTAAGAAACCACATGAAAATCTATCTTCCACAAATATCTTGTGGGAAAATGTGAATGTCCATTCATAAAATCTTCATACATAGATTTAACCGTAAGCACCCCATTCTCAGTTAACCTCCATATAAATTTATCACGATCGTCAAAGTTATTGCCATCAACCTCTCACATAAGTGCATCCATGCATCCCATTTACTTCCAGTTAAACTTCGTCTGAAAGCGATGTTTATAGGATTGTGAGACAAGACTGCGTGAACAAGAACATGCTTCCTATATACGATGTTATATAGAGATTAATATTGTTGGGCGAGAGGCATCTCTCCTAGCCATGCATCCTTCTAGAATCTGGTGCCTCTCCCATCACCAGTTTTTGAAGCACCTCGAGCAAAAAACTCACTTTTCACTCTTGTTAGTCCTTTCCAAAAAGGTGAATCAATCGGTTTGACTTCAACTTGTTCTAGAGTTTTATTTGCTAGAGATTTATTGTGTAACAACTCTTGCCACACCCCTTCTTCTTTCAATAATTTATGCAAGCATTTGCTTAGTAAGAATTTATTTTTAAGTTCTAGCACCTCAATACCCAAACCTTCCTGATCTTTGGATGGAAAATAATGTTCCACCAAGTTAATCTAAATTTTTTCTTATATTCATCACTTCGCCAAAAGAATCGTGAATGATAGAAGTCCAATCTTTTTCTTACACCATTTGGTATTTCAAGAAAATACAACATAAACATAGGCATACTTGATAGAAAAGAATTAATTAAGACAAGTCTATCCCCGTAGGATAGTAACTTTCCTTGCCAACGGCCTAGCTTACCCTCAAATATGTTTTCTACTGGGTTCCACTTAGAATTTTGAAGCCACATGTGGTGTATAGGTACCCCATGGTATCTAAACGGCAAAGACTCTGACTCGCATCCGAAAATATCCTTATAAATTTGTTCTTATTCAGCAACTTGGCCAAAGCAAAAAATCTCGCTTTTATGAAAATTAATTTTTAGACCCGATAATTGTTTGAAAATGCAGAAAATAAGTTTCATGTTGACAGCTTTTAAAAAATCATGTTCCATAAACAAGATTATATCATCAGCGTATTGTAGTATGTACACTCCCCCCTCGATCAGATGGGGTATTAGCCTATGGAGCATGTAGTCTTATATTGTTGGAGATATGCCCTAGAGGCAATAATAAATGTAGTTATTATTATATCTTTGTGTTTATGATAAATGTTTACATTCATGTTATAAAAGTATTAACAAGGAAACATTAATACTTGTGTGATTTGTAAACTAAATTAGAGTCCCTAGTAAAGCCTCTTCATAATACTAGCTTGTTAGTTAATAAATGATTGTGGTTTCCCTATCATGAACATTAAGATGTTATTAACAACAAGATCATATCATTAGGAGAATGGTATGATGGACATACTCCTATAGATAAGCGTAGCATAAAGATCAAGTCATTTTAATAGTTCAATTCCTATAAGCTTTCTGATACATAGTAACCTAATTCCTTCGACCATGAGATCATGCTTATCACCATCACCGGAAGGATACTTTGATGACATCAAACACCACACCGTAATTGGGTGGCTATAAAGGTGGCATTGAGTGTTCGGAAAGTATGGGTTGAAACACATGGATCAAGAGTGGGATTTGTCCATCCATATGACGGATAGATATACTCTGGGCCCTCTCGGTGGAATGTCATCCAATTGGCTTGCAAGCATGTGACTGGCTCACAAGGGATCACATATCACGGGAACGAGAAAAGAGTACTTATCAGTAACGAGGTTGAACTAGGTATACAGAGATACCGACGATCAAAACCTCGGATAAGTAAACTATCGTGAGACAAAGGGAAATTGGTATCGTATGTAAGTGGTTCATTCAATCGCAAAGTAATCGTAGAAATATGTGGGAGCCATATGAATTTCCAGATTCCTCTATTGGTTATTGTTCGGAGAAGTGTCTCGATCATGTCCGCATAATTCACGAACCGTAGGGAGACACACTTAAGGATTCGATGTTGCTGAGTAGTTATGGAATGATGAGGAAGAGACCGAATGTTGTTCGGAGTCCCGGATGGGATCCGTGATATCACGAGGAGATCCGGAATGGTCCGGAGAATAAGATTCATATAAGGAAAGTCATGTTTCGGAGTTGGAGAATGATTCCGGTGTTTTCATCGGGAATGTTCTATAAGGGTCCGGAAGGTCCGACACTCCAGAGGGGAAGGGTACATGAATGTGTCATAACAAGTTGGAATGGTTGCATCATGTACTAGGTTTCATCGCTGAGCAAAATAAAGGGATAAATCAAATCCTAGTTTGAAAAGTCAAACGCCAATTTGAAAAGTCAAACGGCAAGTTTGCTTGGTGGAGGGAGAGTAGGAAACCTACTTGGGGAGGAGTTACTCTCCCTCCACCCGCCGTCCAAGGAGGCCGAGTTGGGGGAGGACTCTCCTCCCCTGGCCGGCGCCCTCCCACCTATATAAGGAGGGGCAGGGGTGCCCCTCTAGACCTACACCTCTCTCCTCTAAACCCTAGCCCTAGCCGCCAGCCCTCCTGCAGCCGCCGCCCTAGGGTTTGCCCTAGCCACCGACTTGGGGCTCTCCCCTTGCCCTAGCCACCGGCCTAGCCCTCTCTACTTGGTGCCTCTAAACCCTAGATCGCCAAGGCCTCTCTCATAGTCCACCATACTCGCTTCGGCTTAAGGCGAAGCCCTGCGAGATCTCCCCTCTACTTCCGGTACCACGCCGTCGTGCTGCCGAAATCGCGAGGAGAGTGCTACAACCTCCGCTGCCTGCTAGAACAAGGTAGAGGAAGGTCTTCATCGAGTACCGAACGTGTGACCGACTGCGGAAGCGCTGCCGGAACGCAGCGCCGGAAGGATCGATTACACGATCTTGAGATCGGCAAGAGTACGACTACATCACCCACGAGAATCCGCTCTCGTTAAACACTTTAGAATCTTCGAGGGTGAGTTACTCTATCGACTCGTTGCCACAATCTAGTAGATAGATCTTGGCTTGTTTGTATGCGGTAGAAATTTTTTGTTTTCCAAGCTATGAACCCCTACAGTGCTATCAGAGCCGTGTCTATATGTAGATCTGTTGCACGAGTAGAACACAATGGTCATTATGGGCGGTGGTGCTTTTATTATCAATTGCTTCTTGTGTACTTTGCATCTTGCGGTATGATGGGATGAAGCGGCCCGGGCTAACCTTACATGACATCGTTCATGAGACTTGCTCCACGCTCAACATGCAACTTGTATTGCATAAGTGGCTTTGCGGGTGTCTGTCTCTCCCATTATAGTATAGATCCAATTTACAACGGGCACTTGATAGTTCAAACATCAACGTTGTGGTTCTTGTTCGTAAGTTAGATCGACACTTATTGAAAGCCCCAAACCACGTAAAATATGCAAAGAAATTAGAGGCGTCTAACTTTGTTTTGCAGGGGTGTGCTGTGATGTGATATGGCCATGATTGTGATTATATTTGATGTATGCAATGTTTCTTATTGTAAGTTGGAAACCGGCAGGAGCCATATGGTTGTCTTTAATTTCTGTTAAGTCCCGCGTGTCTATTCAAAGTAGTTGTAATAGTTGAAGCTGGTGGACGACAATCATGGAGCAGCGTCATTGACCTTGATGCAATGTCGGTGATGATGGAGATCATGTTCGTGCTTGAAGATGGAGATCGGAAGCACAAAGAAGAAAGGCCATATCATATCACACATTATGAATTGCATGTGATGTTAATCCTTTATGCATCTTGTATTGCTTAGTTAACGGCGGTATCATTATAAGATGATCCCTCTTGCACATAAATTTCAAGTTCTAAAGTGTTCATCCTTAGTAAGCACCGTTGCAAAAGCTTGTTGTTTCGAAGCACCACGTGATGATCGGGTGTGTTAGATTCTGCAAGTGTATACAACGTGAGCAAGCCAGATTTGCTTATGCGGTGGCTAAGGTTTGATCTTGACGAGCCTAGCATGTACAGACATGGTCTCGGAACACGGATCCCCGAAAGGTAAAGCATGAATCATATAGTAGATATGATGAACATGTCGATTGTTCGTCACTGAAGCTACATCAACTCTCGTGATGATCGGTTTTGATGTGGTGGATCTGGTTCGAGTGATCACTAAAACAATGTGAGGGATATTGTTTTGAGTGGGAGTTCACCTAGATTAATTTAACTATTAATTACAACTCAATTTGTCATAAACTTAGTCTAAACTATTGCAAATATGTTGTAGATCAATGGCGGCCCCTACCATCAATTTTAATGCGTTCCTAGAGAAAGAAAAGTTGAAAAACAATGGAAGCAACTTCGCGGATTGGTTCCGCAATTTGAGGATTGTCCTCAATGCTGGTAATTTGACCTATGTGCTGGATGCACCGCTGGGTGACCCGCCTGCAGCTGATGCTACCGATGAAGTAAAGAATGTTTACCTCGCTCGGAAGAATCAGTACTCCACAGTTCAGTGTGCTATCTTGTATGGTTTGGAATCGGAGCTTCAGAAAAGGTTTGAGAATTCAGACCCACATGATATTGTCCGTGAACTCAAATTGATATTTGAGACTCACGTGGCAGTTGAGAGCTATGAGGCTTCTGAAAAGTTCTTTAACTGCAAGATGGAAGAGGGCAGCTCCGTCAGTGAGCATGTGCTTAAGATGTCTGGGCACACAAACAAACTCCAAAGCTTGGGTATAATGATTCCTAATGCTTTGAGGATTTACCGTGTCCTCCAATCACTGCCACCAAGTTACAAGAACTTTGTGATGAACTACAATATGCAAAGCATGAACAAGCAGTTGCCAGAACTCTTCTCCATGTTGAAATCTACAGAAGTGGAGATCAAGAAAGAGCACCAAGTGTTGATGGTTAATAAGACCACCAAATTCAAGAAAGTCAAGTCTAAGCAAAAGGGACACTTCAAGAAGGGTGGTAAGAAAGTTGACGCACCGACGAAGAAGACCAAGGCTGGACCTAAGCCTGATACTGAGTGCTTTTACTGCAAGGGAGAAGGTCACTGGAAGCGGAATTGCCCAAAGTACTTGGCAGATTTGAAGAACGGCAACATCAAGAAGAAAGGTATATCCGATATACATGTTATTGATGTGTATCTCACTAGTACTCGTAGAAGTGCCTGGGTATTTGATACTGGTTCGGTTGCTCATATTTGTAACTCGAAACAGGTGCTGCAGAATAAACAGAAGCTAGCGAAGAACGAGGTGACGATGTGCGTAGGAAATGGATCAAAGGTTGATGTGATCGCGGTCGGCACGCTACCTCTTCATCTACCATCGGGATTAGTTTTATACTTAAATAATTGTTATTTGGTGCCTGCGTTAAGCATGAACATTATATCAGGATCTTGTTTATTGCGAGACGGTTACTTGTTTAAGTCCGAGAATAATGGTTGCTCGATTTATATGAGTAATATGTTTTATGCACATGCACCTTTTATAGATGGTCTATTCTTATTGAATCTCGATAGTGGAAATACACATATTAATAACATTGAAGCTAAACGTTTGAAATTAAGCGATGACTCGACCTATATGTGGCACTGTCGTCTTGGTCACATTGGAGTGAAGCGTATGAAGAAGCTCCATTCTGATGGACTTCTTGAATCACTTGATTTCGAATCACTTGAAAGATGCGAAGCATGTCTGATGGGTAAAATGACTAAGACTCCATTTTCTGGTATGATGGAGCGAGCTACGGACTTATTGGAAATCATACATACCGATGTGTGTGGTCCGATGAGTGTAGCATCGCGCGGTGGTTATCGTTATGTTCTTACCTTCACGGATGACTTGAGTAGATATGGGTATATCTATTTCATGAAACATAAGTCCAAAACTTTCGAGAAGTTTAAGGAATTTCAAAGTGAGGTAGAGAATCAACGTAACAAGAAGATTAAATTTCTACGTTTTGATCGTGGAGGTGAATATCTAAGTTACGAGTTTGGCGAGCATTTGAAGAAATGCAGAATACTTTCACAATTGACACGGCCGGGAACACCACAGCGTAATGGTGTGTCCGAACGTCGTAATCGAACTCTCTTAGATATGGTTCGTTCTATGATGTCACTTACAGATTTACCGCTATCATTTTGGGGTTATGCATTAGAAATAGCCGCATTCACTTTAAATAGGGCACCATCTAAATCCGTTGAAACGACACCGTATGAATTATGGTTTGGGAATAAACCTAAATTGTCGTTTCTTAAAGTTTGGGGTTGCGAAGCCTATGTAAAGAAGTTACAGCCGGACAAGCTTGAACCCAAAGCGGAAAAATGCGTCTTCATAGGATATCCAAAGGAAACTATTGGGTATACCTTCTATCATAGATCCGAAGGCAAAATCTTCGTTGCCAAGAATGGATCCTTTCTAGAGAAGGAATTTCTCTCGAAAGAAGTGACTGGAAGGAAAGTAGAACTCGACGAGGTTGTCGAACCTTCTCTCGAACTTGCGAGTAGCGCAGCACCGGAAGAAGTTCCTGTGCTGCCTGCACCAATAAGATCGGAAGCTAATGATGATGATCATGAAACTTCGGTTGAAGTTGCTACAGAGCCTCGCAGGTCAACGAGAACTCGTACCACTCCTGATTGGTATGATCCCGTTATGAGTGTCATGTTGGTGGACAACACCGATGACCCTGCGACATATGAGGAAGCGATGATGAGCCCAGATTCCAATAAATGGCAAGAAGCCATGAAATCCGAGATTGGATCCATGTACGAAAACCAAGTATGGACTTTGGTGGACTTATCGGATGGCCGAAAGGCTGTCGAGAACAAATGGATTTTCAAGAAGAAAACATATGCTGATGGTAATGTTACTGTCTATAAAGCTCGACTTGTCGCAAAAGGGTTTCGAAAAATTCAAGGAGTTGACTACGATGAGACTTTCTCACCAGTAGCGAAGCTAAAGTCTGTGAGGATTTTGTTAGCAATCGCTGCATATTATAATTATGAGATATGGCAGATGGATGTCAAAACTGCATTCCTCAATGGAGACATTGATGAAGAGTTGTATATGATGCAACCCAAAGGTTTTGTCGATCCTAAAGATGCTAACAAGGTATGCAAACTTCAACGGTCCATATATGGATTGAAGCAAGCATCCCGAAGTTGGAATCAACGTTTTGATAAGGTAATCAAAAGTTTTGGTTTTATACAAACTTATGGAGAAGCTTGTATTTACAAGAAAGTGAGTGGGAGCTCTGTAGCATTCTTAATACTATATGTAGATGACATATTGTTGATTGGGAATGATGTAGACCTTCTTAATAGTGTCAAGGAATATTTGAATAATAGTTTTTCAATGAAAGATCTTGGCGAAGCAGCTTACATATTAGGCATAAAGATTTATAGAGATAGATCGAGACGCCTAATATCATTGTCACAAAGTACATATTTGGACAAAGTTCTAAAGAGGTTTGGAATGGAAGATAGCAAGAAAGGGTTCTTGCCCATGTTGCCCAATACGACCTTGAGTAAAACTCAAAGTCCAGCAACGACAGAAGATAGAGAAAGGATGAGTAAGACTCCCTATGCCTCAGCCATATGATCTCTAATGTATGCTATGCTATGTACTAGATCCGACATTGCATATGCTGTTAGTTTAACTAGCAGATATCAAAGTGATCCAGGAGTGGATCATTGGACAGCGGTCAAAAACATCCTTAAGTACTTGAGAAGAACTAAGGATATTGTTCTTTCTTATGGAGGTGATGAACAGCTCGTTCTTAATGGTTACACCGATGCTAGTTGGAACACCGATCCGGATGATTCTAAATCTCAATCTGGATACGTATTTACTTTGAATGGTGCAGCAGTTAGCTGGAGGAGTGCAAAGCAAAGCGTTGTGGCGAGATCTTCAACTGAATCGAAATACATAGCTGCTTCGGAGGCTTCCCAAGAAGCGATATGGATGAAGGAGTTCATTACAGAGCTCGGTGTGGTTCCAAGTGCGTTGGACCCAATGTCTATCTACTGTGATAACATGGGCGCATAGCCAATGCGCAAGATCCAAGGTCACACAAGAAGCTAAAGCACATTAAGCTACATTTTCACGCTATTCGAGAACATGTCCAAGATGGTGACACAAAGATTTGCAAAGTACACACAGATCTGAATGTGGCGGATCCGTTGACTAAACCTCTCCCGAGGGCAAAACATGACCAACACCAAACTTCCATGGGTGTTCGATATATTACCATGTAATCTAGATTAGTTGACTCTAGTGCAAGTGGGAGACTGTTGGAGATATGCCCTAGAGGCAATAATAAATGTAGTTATTATTATATCTTTGTGTTTATGATAAATGTTTACATTCATGCTATAAAAGTATTAACAAGGAAACATTAATACTTGTGTGATTTGTAAACTAAATTAGAGTCCCTAGTAAAGCCTCTTCATAATACTAGCTTGTTAGTTAATAAATGATTGGGGTTTCCCTATCATGAACATTGAGATGTTATTAACAACAAGATCATATCATTAGGAGAATGGTATGATGGACATACTCTTATAGATAAGCGTAGCATAAAGATCAAGTCATTTTAATAGTTCAATTGCTATAAGCTTTCTGATACATAGTAACCTAATTCCTTCGACCATGAGATCATGCTTATCACCATCACCGGAAGGATACTTTGATGACATCAAACACCACACCGTAACTGGGTGGCTATAAAAGTGGCATTGAGTGTTTGGAAAGTATGGGTTGAAACACATGGATCAAGAGTGGGATTTGTCCATCCATATGACGGATAGATATACTCTGGGCCCTCTCGGTGGAATGTCATCCAATTGGCTTGCAAGCATGTGACTGGCTCACAAGGGATCACATATCACGGGAACGAGAAAAGAGTACTTATCAGTAACGAAGTTGAACTAGGTATGCAGAGATACCGACGATCAAAACCTCGGATAAGTAAACTATCGTGAGACAAAGGGAAATTGGTATCGTATGTAAGTGGTTCATTCGATCGCAAAGTAATCGTAGAAATATGTGGGAGCCATATGAATTTCTAGATTCCTCTATTGGTTATTGTTCGGAGAAGTGTCTCGATCATGTACGCATAATTCACGAACCGTAGGGAGACACACTTAAGGATTCGATGTTGTTGAGTAGTTATGGAATGATGAGTAATAGACCGAATGTTGTTCGGAGTCTCGGATGGGATCCGGGATATCACGAGGAGATCCGAAATGGTCCAGAGAATAAGATGACGGGAATATGCCCTGAGAGGCAATAATAAAGTGTTTATTATGTGTATTCCAAGTATATGATAGATGTTTATTTTACATGCTATAATTGTATTAATACGGAAACATTAATACATGTGTGTTTAATAAACAAACAGAAAGTTCCTAGTTATGCCTCTCTCATAAACTAGCTCATTGATTAACAAGATGATCAAGGTTTCCTGATCATGGACATTGGATGTTGTTAATAACGGGATCACAACATTAGTGTAATGGTGTGATGAACATTCATCCGAAGTATAGCATTACGAACAAAGTCATTGAGTTTATATTGCTATAACAACTTACGAAATGATCCTAATCCTTAGACCATGAGATCATGTCAATCACTAACACCGGAAGAGTTTCTTGATAATATCAAACGTCACACCGTAACAGGGTGATTATAAAGATGGATTCAGAACTAATAAAGTGTTATGTTGAGGCTCATGGATCGAGAGTGGAATTTGTTCATCCCGATGACGGATAGATATACTCTGGGCCCTCTCGGTGATATCACATTGATTAGCTTGCAAGCAAGTGATTTGATCACTAGAATGTTATATTACGAGAACGAGAAAAGATTTCATGTCGGTAACGAGATCAAACTAGGTATGGAGATACCGATGATCGAATCTCGGACATGTAATATATCGTGAAACAAAGGGATTAAGATACTAGCGTAAAAGGTTCCGATGATCACAAGAAAGTCATCGTTGAATGTGTGGGAGTCAGTATGGGTCTCCAGATCCCGCTTCTGATTATTGATCCGAGAGGGGTCTCGATCATGTCCGCATTATTCACGAACCGTAGGGTGACACACTTAAGAGACACCGACATCTAATTGGAGCAAAAGTTTCATGCCGAAAGAATGAACAAGCGCAGGAATTTATTTCACTAGATACCGAAACAGGTTTTCGGGTGAAATTGCATAAAGTGGTATGCATGTGAAATGGAATTCTAGCAAGGGGTTATTTGTGAATGTTTGTCATTAAAGTAATTGACAAATTTCTGAATAAAATAAAAGAGTTTTATTTAATGAGAGTTTGCATTAAATTTGGTGGAAATTTAATGGGAATTTGAGTGGAATTTTGAGTGGAGGGAATTTAAAGGACTTTTGTGAGTGGAGTGTCCACCCACATGAAGAGGGGAGGGCAAGGGGGCAACCCCATGTGCCGGCCACCCCCTTGGGGTTCCCCCTCCTCCTATAAAAGGAGCCCCCCTCCTCACTTGTCTCTCACACCTCCTCGTGAAGGATCTCTCTCCCCCTCTAGAATTTATCCCCCATGGTCTCGGACTAGCGAGATACATGTTCCCGGTGGCTATTTGGCAAGAAAGAGTTGTGCTTCCGCTGCATCGCTGGAGCGAGGAGGCGGAGGTTGCTCGGTGCCTCGAACGTGTGTGCGAGCACGGATGCGCTGCTGATTTGCGGCGCTAGGACTTCCTCTCGATCTTGAGATCGGCAAGAGATCGTCTACATCAACCACGAGTTGAACTCGTTAAGCTTTGTCGGTCTTCAAGGGTATGTTCTCTACGGATATACATCCGCCCGTTGTTTGTATCTAGTAGATAGATCTTGGTACATAGTTCCCATCGTAGGAATTTTTTTGTTTTTTATGCTGCGAACCCTACATAAGATTCATATAAAGAAAGTCCTGTTTCGGAGTTGGAGAATGATTCCGGTGTTTTCATCGGGAATGTTCTAGAAGGGTCCGGAAGGTCCGGCACTCCGGAGGGGAAGGGTACATGAATGTGTCATAACAAGTTGGAATGGTTGCATCATGTACTAGGTGTCATCGCTGAGCAAAATAAAGGGATAAATCAAATCCTAGTTTGAAAAGTCAAACGCCAATTTGAAAAGTCAAACGGCAAGTTTGCTTGGTGGAGGGAGAGTAGGAAACCTAATTGGGGAGGAGTTCCTCTCCCTCCACCCGCCGGCCAAGGAGGCCGAGTTGGGGGAGGACTATCCTCCCCTGGCTGGCGCCCTCCCACCTATATAAGGAGGGGCAGGGGTGCCCCTCTAGACCTACACCTCTCTCCTCTAAACCCTAGCCCTAGCCGCCGGCCCTCCTGCAGCCGCCGCCACCCTAGGGTTTGCCCTAGCCGCCGACTTGGGGCTCTCCCCTTGCCCTAGCCGGCGGCCTAGCCCTCTCTACTTGGTGCCTCTAAACACTATATCGCCAAGGCCTCTCTCATAGTCCACCATACTCGCTTCGGCTTAAGGCGAAGCCC
Organism: Avena sativa; assembly: GCA_916181665.1. Classification (NCBI taxonomy): domain Eukaryota; kingdom Viridiplantae; phylum Streptophyta; class Magnoliopsida; order Poales; family Poaceae; genus Avena; species Avena sativa. Next base: position 139,206,900 of record OV702285.1, on the reverse strand, counting down.
TGCGAGATCTCCCCTCTACTTCCGGTACCACGCCGTCGTGCTGCCGGAATCGCGAGGAGAGTGCTACAACCTTCGCTGCCTGCTGGAACAAGGGAGAGGAAGGTCTTCATCGAGTACCGAACGCGTGACCGACTGCGGAAGCGCTGCCGGAACGCAGCGCCGGAAGGATCGTCTACACGATCTTGAGATCGGCAAGAGTACGACTACATCACCCACGAGAATCCGCTCTTGTTAAACACTTTGGAATCTTTGAAGGTGAGTTATTCTATCGACTTGTTGCTACAATATAGTAGATAGATCTTGGATTGTTTGTTTGTATGCGGTAGAAATTTTTTGTTTTCCATGCTACGAACCCCTACATATATGTGCAAGTAATTGGACACGGCATATACAGGAGCTAACATAGATGGTAAATACTACGAAGTAACCAGCCTAGGGCGGGAAAATGCAATTCTCCCGTAGGTTGGACCCCTGGCACCATCTCTACCCTCTATTTGTTGGAGATTCGTGCTATTATTTTTACAGAACAACCTTCCCACCTCATTTCTTGGGTCCATTACAGTTTTGTTTCTTAGCTCTTGTGTTTCGTACATATTTCGTCGTTGTTTGACTCCCACTTGTTACACAGATAAAATATTATTTTGTTGATTTAATTAGCCACTTTTATGTACAATCTAATTTCAAAAATACATCTAAAAATAATAGTTTAAAGAAATATTAATTCTGTCAGGGGAAGTTTCATTGAGCATTTTGCAACTTTTAAATTCATGGACGTTTAATTCGTACAAGATTCATAAGTTTTCATACAAGATTCAAAATTCAATATATTCACAAGTAGAAACCGACGCACCGGTCTTTATACAGAGAGAATACATGCGTTATACATGATTCATGAGCTTGCTTTTCTACAGCTCATAAAGCCATAGAATGAAAATTAACCCATAAAATTTTCTTCATACATAGTCTTTATATAGAGAGAATACATGCTTCATACACGATTGATGAACTTGCTTTTCTATAGCTCAAAACATATCTTTTTCATAGATGGTTCACAAAAAACATATAAGAAACTTCACTGGAAATTGAAAGAACCATAAAAGAAATAAATATTAACACATACAAGATTCATATTAGATCCAACAACGTTTCATTATAGATTCTTAGCATTGTTTCAAGTGAATCAAAATTCACACAAGAACCATACATGATCCAACAAAAAATTTGACAAATCCAATCTGAAAAAACAAGATTCAACATATTTCATACAACAAAAGAGGAAAAATCGTACTCCCATCGCCTAGATCCGTGCCACGCGAACATAAAATTCCAATAAATCCAGAAGTTGCCGCTATGATAAAGTTACAAGAAAAAAAAGAAAGATCCATCAAAGATTCATACAAAATTGGTTGAACTAGAACTGGATCCAAAGAAAAAAATACAAAATCATGAAGAAAAAAGAAAGGAAAAGGAGCAAAAATCAAAGAACAAAGAAAGGAAAAGGAGAGGCCTCCAACCCCCCAGATTTGCCCGGAGCCGGCAAGCCGCTTGTGGGGGGGGGAGACGTAGGCGCTAGGCCCTCCTCCACCACGCGCGCGAGTGGCCGCCGCCAACCCCTGTCATGGGAGAGAGAGCGCGAGTGGCTGCTGGCCTCCGCTGCCGAGGCAGAGAGCGCGTGTGTGGCCGCCCTAGGAGAGAGAGGGAAGATCGCGTTTCGAGGGTTGCGCGAGAGAGAGAGAGAGAGAGAGAGAGAGAGAGAGAGAGAGAGAGAGAGAGAGAGAGAGAGAGAGAGAGAGAGAGAGAGAGAGAGAGAGAGGTCTGGCGGCGATGGGAGGGGGCGTGGCCGTGTGGAGCAGTCTAGGATTAGTTAGTTTGGGGTTTTAGACCGGTTTGTAAAATATAAATAGTATAATGGCCAAAATAAAAATATATTTTAGACAATAACCAGTTGACTTTCTTACGAATCTTTAACACACCAACGGCACAGATGGTGCCAGAGGCCCAACTTACGCTGAGAAAATCCGTATTGGCCTAGAGCGTTAATGTAGATTTAGTATCAGGGTATATGGATTAGAATGTACACTCGGAAAAAGCTGCAGCAAAAAAGTATGTGGATGTTCGAGACTTACAGCTGAATTTTGCACAAGGAAGGTCGAAAAAGTTATGATCATGGTGTTCTCAATTACGAAAACAGTATGTGGATGTTTACAAAAACAATTTCTATAGTTTTTAATTACAATCAAATTGTGTTTAGTTTCATTCATATAGGCTGACTCCTTTTTTAAATCAGATCGAACGTCTACGGGATGGTCTTCTGCCAAAGGATCGCGTACGAGCAATTCAGGAGGAATTGACGGGATTCTTGGATGCAGAAGTCCTAAACCCAAAAGAGAAATACTATTCGGCTGTGTATAGACAATAGGGATTGTAAAAAGAGCAACTTTTGTATGTAGTGCATGAACTCGATCCGTGTATCGAATGTAATATTGTCATGATGATCTTGTGTAATATAACGGTTCCTTCATTGATAAGTGCAAAACACTAAATAAACAATAAAACAACCTAAATGAATTCTCTGCCGCGACACAAAAAGTGGCAAAAATGCTGCCGCGGCAACAAAATGTGTCAAAATAAATTCTCTGCCGCGGCAGAGAAATGTGCCAAATCTCTGCCGCGACAGAAGGTTATTTGTCCCGGTTCGTGTTACGAACCGGGACTAATGCTCCACCCCCTCGCCCTCTGACGCCGCCACGTGTACCCCCATTTGTCCCGATTGGTGGGGCAACCGGGACTAAAGGTTGGGGCTTTAGTCCTGATTACCCCGTCCCGGTTGGGTAACCGGGACTAATGGCCCTTACCAACCGGGACCAATGGGACGTTTTCTACCAGTGTTCCGTGTCGGAGGCAGGAGGATTATTACAAGAGTACGCGCGAGTTCGTTTCGCAGAAAGAGTCGGATTCGGAGCAAGCTTCTCTCGGCTTGGATATGCATAGTACTCCCTCCGTATAAGTTTAAAGTGCCATCACGTAGTTTAAGAAAAAAAATTGACCATATATTTAGCCAACGAAATATGAATTGTATGTCATAAAAACTATACCATTAAAAATATATTTTGAATATGAATCTAATGGTACAATTTATATTTTGTTGATCAAACTTATGACCAAACTTTTTTATTGGACTACGTGCTGGCCCTTTAAACCGGTATAGAGGGAGTATACTGAAAAGAGACGTTTGTCGCGAAATTTCGTACAACTTTGTAGTTGAAGAGTTTTCTGTTTGACGCCGTCTTCGACCCGAAACGTGACCATCTTCAAAAAGAGTTCCGAGACAGATTTCTGAAAAATCTTTAACTCCAACAAGAGTTTCACTTGTATTCTTGATAATTCCTAGACAACTGTGTAAAACAAGAACATTGTGTACTTCTATAACTATTAGTAGGTTAGTTCAAATAACTCATGAACTATATATAAAAATAAGTGTCAAAAGCATAATAATAGCATAAAACCATAAAAAATTATCGATACGTTATGGACGTATCAGGAGGTCCTTTACGCCGACGTCCGAGGGGCTACGCCGACCAATAGCTACGCCTACCAATAGCTACGCCGAGGGGGCTACTCCGACGGCCACCGTCAGCATAGCCTGTGCCGACGGCAATATAGCCCTGTGCCGGCGGCAGCCGGCCGTCGGCGCCTCGAATATTTCCTGTAGTGAGCATGCAGAGCGGCGACAAATCTTCATCGACAACACCAATGGAGTAGGTTCTGAGTGGTCGCCTGCGTGCTCCCTTTGCATCAAGATCCATATTAAATGTCATTAAATTGGATGTATCTAGCACTAAAATGGATCGGAGGAAGTAATAAAAATAGTCCATAAATTGACGAACTAGGGTTAGGGTTCCTCAGAAATTGGGGATTTAGGGTTAGGGTTTGCACCAAAACTCGAATCCCCACATCAGAATTGCAGAAAATGAAACACTTAATCAAATACTGCATAACTAGGGCTCAAACTTAATGAATTTCAGGACTAAAACACCAAATTTATACTGTTCCAAAACATCAGAACCTTGATCTTGATCAAAAATAGGAAGAACAAGATTGCTTGATCATAAATAAAAGCATAAGAGGGCTCAAAACTTAGAGATAGATGCTCTGATACCACTGTTAGAAACCCTTAGGATAAACTAGCTCAAGATTTGAGCCACAGAGAAGAGGATCAGGGGTATGTACCTTGATCAGGAGGTCCAACCATGGCCTCCTCTTGATCTGCTCCACCAGAAACTTGTTGATGATGGTGAGAGGTTCTTCCTAGTGCTTTAGGTGTTGTGCTTGATTAGATAGGTTGAGAGAGAGAGAGAGAAGAACAACTAAATGAGCAGCCACTCTCAACGATAACCCTAGGACCCCTATTTATATCACTTGCACAAGGGGAACCAGCACCTTAGGATGGATGGTCAGGATGCCGTGATGAGGACATCCAATGGCTGTTATTAAATAACCCCTTAATCATCATTAATTTGACTTAGATTGATCACAACAACCTTTAGATCACTACAGATCACTTATATCCAACAATCATTAGATCAAATTGTAGTTTGTGGCAAGTGTTACCTCCCAGTAATGGAAGATGGAGTATATTGTGGCAAAATTCAGGTTCAAAGCTATGGACCAACTTAGTGGGCTAGTTTGATGTTTCTTTCCTGGATTTGCCTCCCTGGAGCTTGGTTGCACTTGAAGTTTTTGGGTATCTATTTCGTCTATGTTGATTATGTAAATATATGTGTGGTCATAGCCACATTATGCTGATTATGCCAAGTAGTTTTTTTCTTTTACGAAACAACCCAATGCTAGTTCTTCAGTCAAAACAGAATCAAAATGATGTATTATTGTACAAGGAACTCGAATACATTATGGATTGGTCTCTATATTTTTTACCTTTCAAGTCCGATTAGTTTTCGTAGAAGGAACCATGTATGTTTTGGATCGGACACTAGTCTATTCTGCCTATATTAATAGGTGGATCATCCATAAATGTGTCAAGTTTATTTTGGAGAAAAGAAGACTAGAAAAACACAGTGGAATTCTGTCTATTTTCCTCTAGATGCGCAATTAGTATACTAACAATATGTTCCATTCACTTTTCACAGCTTGACCTCCCCAGAACTAAGGACCTTGCTGCCGGCCAAGTCCTCTCTGAAGACATCACCCCTGGGGAGCACAAACGGAGGGTAGGATGTTGTCCCAATATATACACACAGTGAAAGAAATGGCATGTATATCTCTCTCTTCCAACAGCCGCTACACCGAGACGAGATTGGCCACCTCCTTCTCACCCGTTGATGATGTCGTTGGTTGTGCCAAGTGGATGGCAACAAACGCTTCAGTGAGCTTGTAAATCCCCACACCTAAAATTTTTAGCGCACGATGATGTTAGTAGCACGCATCTCCTTGTGCATCTCATCAATTGAGTTGTGGATCTTCTCGACGAACTCTTTGAACAATACATGGATGGAATCGATCTGGCCGTGAATCCGATGCATGTGCCTAGTATCACAACAAAGAACAGGTCCCAATCAAGCTCTGCAGGAAATATTTTAGGAACATGAAGCAATGGCCGTTCCAATTTCTTAGCACATCGAGTAAGATTCAAGTCACGGCCCTGGCGGTGACGGCCTGGCATCTATGGGAGGCTCGTAATGACGCGATGAACGACATAAGGCTCTTACATGCTTCTCGTGTCGCTGTGAAGTTTAAGGCGTGTACTGAAAATATTGCATTGCACTGCTACAAATCCAAAAAAGTCTCCAGGTGTGATTCCGCTAATCCTTGGTGTTGGATTCCACCACCTCCTGGTTTGGTTTGTGTCAATGTGGACGCAGCTGTTTTTCCTGATGATGATCGGATTGGATGCACTACAGGAAACTGGTGAGGCGTCGACGGTCGGCTGCCGTTGACACAGTGCCATATTGCTATCGGCACAGGCTATGCCGATGGTGGCCGTCGGCATAGTCCCCTTGGCGTAGCTCGTTGACGGCACAGCCCCTTGGCCATCGGCGTAGAGGATCCCTCTCGGCATAGCGCTTGCAGCGGGCCTCATAATGTCAGGCGGCGGCCGTCCAGTATAATGGTTCAGCCTGGAGCTACACCGACGGCCAGGCCGTCGGCATGGCCCTCTCTATTGCGCCGATGGACTGACCATCGGCACGGCCCTCTCAGGCCGTCGGCATAACCTAAACTAATTTTTTAAATCTTTGAATTGTTTGACTCGTTAATCTCTCACCTGGAACATTTTTAACACTAATTACATTTAATTTTTAATTAAATTGCAGTCTTTATCAAACTTTCCGCTAGATCACCCATCCTAATACTACTCTAGCTCCAGCACACTTAACTTCTCAGTTCCTTCCTTATCAGTTTCCACGAAGCAATTTATACCTAGTTGTCAATACTATAATATCAATCCTATTAACTCTTATATCATCATGTCACATGTTTGCATTTTTTGAAATTACAAACAATTATTTAAATAAACAACAATTAATAAGTAAAAATATTATTGAATTCAAATAAAAATATAATGATTTTTTTGTATTTTTCTATTTAATATGGAATAATTAATATATTTAAATCTTTAAATCGGAATTCGACAAATAATATGTCTAAATTGATCAAAAAAATGAGAGGAATCCAAATATGATATAAATATCAACTTATCACAAACTATGCCGTGATTCTTATCATAATTTCATTTGTCCGTTTAAAACGACACACATAAAGATTCTTAGCTCGGGGCTGAGACTCGCTAAACTTGAATTGGATATCTGATTAAACAACATATTGTGAATCTAAAAATGATTTTTGTAAAAAATCATGAGCATCCTATCATGTAGCTGTTGTTCATATCTCACTCACTTCCTACCGATTTGGCAGGAATTTGTCTTTTTCACCAGGGATAGACGGAAAGGTTTGAGATCCCCTTGTTATGACATTATCAATGTAAGATGGTCTAGTATTTTTTAAAAATATGATGGTAGAATTTTGAATTAGCTATTTGTTGGTTGCTTCAAAAACCGCTCGTTTTTTATACTCGGAAAATGGTTTTTTGATGCGACAAAAAGAAAAACTTTCTCCTGAAACATTCTTCTCCATCTCATGATGCACATGTATGCACAATATGGGCACATTATCACAAACTATGCCTTCATTCTAGCCATAACATTGGTCATTTGACCCGAAAGTTAAGAAACCTCGAACGAGATAGGTCATTTTGTGAAGGTTTTTTTAAGACATAATCAATATACCAAGTTTGATATTTTTTCTTCTAACTATGTCACATAAAATGACACCACGCGAAGGTTTCGCATTGTTTGTATCGTTTTTGAATTTCTTATGTCCGTTTTAAACTATTGTTTAACTTTGTCGAAGGCGGGCATGCAGATTCTTAGCTCGAGGCTAAGACTCGCTAAACTTTAAGTAGATCTCTGGTGAAACAACATATTGTGAACCTAAAAATGATTTTTGTATAAAATCATGAGCATCCGATCATGTACCTGTAGTTCATATCTGACCCACTTTTTGCCGATTCGGCAGGAATTTGTCTTTTTCACCAGGGATAGACGGAAAGGTTTGAGATCCTCCTGTTATGACATTATCCATGTAAGTTGGTCTAGTATTTTTAAAAAATGTGATGATAGCATTTTGAATTAGCCATTTGGTGGTTGCTTCACAAAACCGTCCGTTTTTGCACTCGGAAAATAGAAAATGGCTTTTTGATGCGACGAAAAGGAAAACTTCCTTTTAAAACATTGTTCGCCATCCCATGATGCACATATATGCATAATATGGACACATTATCACAAACTATTCCTTCATTCTAGCCATAATATTGGTCATTTGACCCGAAAGCTAAGAAATCTCGAACGAGATAGGTCATTTTGTGAAGATTTTTTGAGACATAATCAATATACCAAGTTTGATATTTTCCTTTTAACTATGTCACATAATATGACACCACGCGAAGGTTTCGCATTGTTTGGATCGTCTTTGAATTTCTTATGTCCGTCTTAAACTATCGTTAAACTTTGTCGAATGGTGGGAATAAAGATTCTTAGCTAGGGGCTAAAACTCGCTAAACTTCAAGTGGATCTCTAGTGAAACAATATATTGTGAACCTAAAAATGATTTTTGTAAAAAATCATGAGCATCCGATCATGTACCTGTAGTTCATGACCCACTTCCTACCGATTTGGCAGGAATTTGTCTTTTCACCAGGGATAGACGGAAATATTTGAGATCCTCCTGTTATGACATTATCCATGTAAGGTGGTCTAGCATTTTTGAAAAATGTCATGGTAGCATTTTAAATTAGCCATTTGGTGGTTGCTTCACAAAATCGCCTTTTTTTTGCACTCGGAAAATGGAAAATGGCTTTTTGGTGCGATGAAAAGGAAAACTTCCTCCTGAAACATTGTTCGTCATCCCATAATGCACATGTATGCACAATATTGACACATTATCACAAACTATGCCTACGTTTTAGCTATAATATTGGTCATTTGATTCGAAAGACAAGAAACCTTGAACGAGATAGGTTATTTTGTGAAGATTTTTTGAGACATAATCAATATACCAAGTTTTATATTTTTCCTTCTAACTATGTCACATAATATGACACCACACGAAGGTTTCACATTGTTTGGATCGTTTTTGAATTTTTAATGCCCGTTTTAAACTATATATAATGTTTTATGTTCCACTTAATTTTTGTTTATAAATGTGTAATATTTGAGTGTAGGTAGATAGATCTTATTTTTTTTGCAAATTTTGATATATTATTTGTTTTTTCTAAATTAGAATGATTCAGTTATGATTTTTCAAAAATTAATGAGGTAAAAGGAAAAATAGCTATGGCTAAAATTAAATAGAAAAAAAATCTGATGGCCTACGCCGACAGCTAGGCCGTTGGCACATACCAACCAATTTTTTTTAAAGAGCTGTGCCGACAGCACCGGTTCCAAAGGACTCTTACATGCTTCTCGTGTCGCTGCAAAGGTTAAGGCGTGTACTGAAAATATTGCATTGCACTGCTACAGATCCAAAACAGTCTCCAGGTGTGATTCCACTAATCCTTCACCTCCTGGTTTGGTTTGTGTCAATGTGGACGCAAGTGTTTTTCCTGACAAGGATCGGATTGGATGGGGTGCTGTCATAAGGGACCACGTTGGTGTTCTCCAATTTCATTTGAAAAAAAAGTTTTGTATTTTGGATTATTTCTTTTTCATTAGGACCCTTTTTTGGAGCGAATGGTCAAATATTTCACTATTATTTCTTATTTTAACTAATTGTATTCTGTATTTCCACGATCCACCCAGTTAGCTGCTTCAAAGGGGATTAACGGCATCACTACCCTGGAGATGGCTAAAGCTTTGGCCATTAGAAGAGCGTTGCTTACTCTCTCGAATCAGGCTCGCGCCCCGCTTTATAAATAAAACACAATCCAAGTACATAGCCGGACATACAACCCACACGGCCGAGGCCTAAGAAAAAAGGAAAAGGTCGCACAAACGTTGGGGCCACATCACATCAACGCCCAAATAGAAAAAAACAAAAAAAATGGGGAGCCAAGGGAGCCGGCGACCATCATGGCGAGGGGAGGGGGGTGCGTGGGACGCAGACGACGGCGCCGCGAAGGGGAGCGCCGCTGCACGCAGCGCCTGGAGCAAAGACTCGAACGTGGGCCGGTCACGCGGACGCACCAAGGGGGACCACTGCTAAAGAAAGGCAAGCAAAGTAAAAACAGAGTCAGACGTCCGGGTGGGAAAAATCCGTTCGATCACCATCTTGTTGCGCACATTCCACAGAGTCCATGATAACGTTGCGAAGAGGAGCCATAAAAGTCGGCGCCCTCCTCCGATCCGGTTTGCCTGAGCCTGCAGGAACTCCCCCAGTTCCTGCGCCTGCCAAGCCGGACCGAGTGCCTCGCGAACAAAATTCCATAAGAACCGCGCCGCCAAGCAAGAGAACATAATATGGGCGCACGACTCCGGTATCCCACATAGGGGGCACCGGCCGTCACCGGGTCCGTTACGCTTGGAGACTTCCACCCCCGAGGGCAAGCGGTCCCGGAGCAGTTGCCAAACGAAGATGCGGATGCTAAGGGGCAAGGGAGCTTTCCAAAGGGGGCCCATCCACGGCCTTTCCGGGCCCTGAAAGAGGGCCTTATAGGCCGAGCTCACCGAGAACTCACCAGAGGGGAGGAGCAGCTAGGAGGCCGTATCCTTCACCTCGGAGAGGGAGGCGGGCAAGGACCCCAACAAGCTCTGGAACTCACCAGTCTCCACCTAGCGAAGATGGGGAGGACGAGATGGCAAAGAGGGCGGGGAAACGGATCCCCAGCGGCACCGAGCAGCCAGGGGTCGAGCCAAAAGCGGATCCCCTGGCCATCCCCAGCCATGAAGGAGATGCCTCGGCCAATGTAGTGCTTAATGTCCTGGATAGATCTCCAGAACTGCGACCCCTCCCGCCGCTCGCAGGCCAAGAGAGGCCGGTCGCGGAGGTATTTGGCCTTGATAAGTTGCAGCCAAAGCCCCCCGTCGTCCCTCAGGATGCGCCACACCCACTTCAACATCAGGGCCACATTGAAGCGCCGGGAGTCCAGGATACCTATGCCCCCAAAACATTCGGGGGCGCAAACGTCCGCCCACTTCACCATATGGTATCTTTGGTGACCGTTCCTAGCTGCCCAAAAGAATCTCGACACCTCCTTGGCAAAGTCGGCATGGACTCCCTCGGGAAGCAGGTATAATCCCATCTGATACATGGGAAGACTCGAGAGACAGGAGTTGATCAGAACCGTTTTGCTCCCCTTCGACGTGAGGCGCGCTCGCCAAGGCTCCGCTCTAGAGCGCACACGCATGACCAGGGGGGCAAGGTCCTTGATCAACACCCTGGACTCTCGCATGGGGAACCCCAGGTAGGTAATGGGGAACTCCGCCAAGCTGCAGTTGAGGTTGTCGACTATCCGCTACTGGTTGACGTCGTCGAAGCCTAGGACCATGACTTCGCTCTTGTTGAAGTTGATCTTGAGCCCTGACATAGCCTCGAAACAGAGCAACGAGAATTTCAAATTCCTAATGTCGAGGTCTGAGCCTTGTACCATGATCATGGTATCATCCGCGTACTGCAGATGAGAAATACTCCATCCCGGGATCAGATGCCCTACCACACCTGTGATGTGGCCAGCGAGTTTGGCTCTATCCAAAATCTCTGCAAGGGCATCCAACGCGGAGTTAAAGAGGAGGGGGGAGATCGGGTCCCCTTGCCTCACCCCATAGGATGGGGTAAAGTAGGGGCCAATCTCCCCATTGATGTTGATCGCCGTCCTACCACTCATCACAAACTGCATAATCCAACAAATCATGCGATCATCAAACCCCCTCCTTTCCAGGACAAGTCGCAGAAAAGCCTAGTCCAACCGGTCATAGGCTTTCTGGAAGTCCAACTTGAGGAACACCGCTCTCTGATGGCGTGACTTGACCTCATGAATAATCTCATGAAAGGCAAGGACATCATCATGTATGAGGCGCCCCTTCAAGAAAGCAAACTGGAGGGGGTGCGTGAGCCTCTCTAGAACAGGGGCCAGTCGGAGAGCACAGACCTTCGCAAAGAGTCGCTGGATTACATTGATCATTGTGATGGGGCGGAATTGGCGGATATCTGTGTCCCCAACTACCTTGGGGATCAGAGTAATCACACCAAAGTTCAGACGCGACATCACCAGGGTCCCTGTGTAGAACTCCTGGAACATCCGCATGATCACCGGTTGGGGCCTGATCCCAGAACGTCTGCAGAAAACTCACCGGCAAGCCATCGGGGCCTGGCGCCGACCCCGTCTTCATAGATTTTAGGGCCGCCGATACCTCCTCAGCGAGAAACGGACGTGTAAGGTCCGTGTTCTCAGCCGGGGTGACCAGCGCCCCTTCTGTCCAGAAGTCCGATGCAAGCGAGATGCCCGAGGGGTCAGCCGCCGAGAAGAGGGCTTTGTAGAAGCTATAAATATGGGAGGAGAGCGCCTGAGGAGAGTCCAACAGGTCCCCCCCTCCCAGAGGCAAGGGATCGAGCACTTCCTCCTACGCCCATTAGCAATGGCATGGAAGTAGGCCGTGTTCGATTCCCCCCGGACCGTCCAGTTCTGGCGACTCCGCTGACGCCAGAACGCCTCCTCACCCCTGTAGATCTCCATAATGGAGGTTTCTAGGGAATATCTATGGGACCAGGCCTCCGCCGATAGGCCAAGAAGGCCAGCCTCCCAGTCTAAGGCCTGAATCTCCCGCAGGATGGACTCCTTCTGGGACCTGATCTCCGCCCCCAGGTTGGCACCCCACCCACGCATGAACTGGCGGGATACCTTAGTGCAATGATGCCAGATATCAACTGCGGAATGCACCCTGGGGGGGGAGGCGGCCGCCACCAGCCACCTGGCCCGAACTGCCTCCACGAATCCTTGCTTCTGGAGCCAGAAGGACTCAAAGTGGAAGCGGTTCAGTCTAGGAGGACTCCCCCTCCCGAGGAAAGAAGGAGGGAGGTATGGTCGGAGCCAATCCTAGTGACAGCCCGCAACGAGCAAAGCGGGAACATCACCTCCCAGTCAATAGAAACAAAGGCATGGTCGAGGACGCTACGAATCGGGGCGAGCTGTTTATTGGTCCACGTATATCTAGCTCCCACCCGCGCAATCTCGCGAAGAGCAAGATCCGCGATGCAGTCATTAAACATACGCATCCTAGGGAGGTCCATATTCGTCGAGCTCTTCTCCTCAGCCGCGCGAATCAGGTTGAAATCCCCGGCCACGACCACCAGGATCTCAGCCCGCTCCACTTTCAGCTTAAGCTCGAGCAGGAACTCAGCGTACCTCCTATGGTCCGCGGGGCCATAGACAATGATCATTTCCCATTTGAAACGATACTGTCTATGGGTGAGGTACATGCTCACAAAGAAGTCCCCGCGGTCCATATCATCCACCTCGAAGGTGTCCTCCTTGACCCCAAGGAGGATGCCTCCTGAGTGGCCACTAGCCGGAAGCCAGGTCCAGCAGAACTTGTGATGAGATAGGCCCTCAAGCTCAGCAATAGAGAAATCTTGGCGGATCGTCTCCTGAAGGCCGACAATATCTGGCGCTTCCAAGCGGATATACTCCTTGATCAGTCGGCGACGACCCTCGTGCCCGAACCCCCGGATGTTCCAGATGAACGCCTGGAAAGCCCGGATGAGGTCCATAAGGGACCTCAAGCCTCGGGGGTCCCCTTAGCGGGGACCGAAAGAGAACGACCGGTCCGGGGGCGGGAAGCAGCAGCCTTGGGAGGTCTACCCCGAGGCCTACCCCTAGGGGTAAGCTCCAAGGTCACCTCCCTCTCATCAGGGGAGGGAGAGGATCCCTGTTGGGGCTAGGTCCAGAGGACCCAGCCTCGGCCAGGATCTGGGCGCGTTCACGCTCCCGAGCATCGCATGCTCGGGCAGCAGCGATCGCACCCGCGTACCCCTCCCGAGCCTTAATGGCGGCCAGCTGCTCAACCCGGGGCCCCTTCTCACCTCGGAACACGATACCACAATCATCCGCCACCTCACCCAGGTAGGCAAGCGACACCTCAGATAAGACACAGAACGAAGAGCCAGGAACACCAGAAGGGCCAGGATCAGAAGGACGAACAGAGGGGGCAGGGGAAGTACCTGAGATCTCATCACGAGCCGCGACACGAAGGGCGGCCCGCTCAGCCACCGTCGGCTCCGGGCCAGAGAGGCCCACCGTCGCACCTGCGAGGCGGACACTGTGGCGGGACGGCGGCGGAGGGGGAGGCCTCGGGGTCTTGGTCCGACGGAGCTTGGGGACCACCTCAGGAGAGAGCGGGCCCTCCTCTCCAGCGGCCGCCATCGCGGGGTCCGGAGTATCCGGGGCGAGGGAGTAGCAGACCACCCCAGGGGAACGAGGGGACTGGGGGGAGCATACCACCAGCCCCACACTCCCCGAAGTCTCCTCATCAGAAGACAACAGCGTAGCAGGGGGGCGACAGAGATCAGACCCATGTCCGAGCCAAGGTTGGAGCCGTACTGGGTGATCGGGAGGCCGATGGAGATCGACGAATCGGAGCGAAGGCATCGGGGAACATCGACCGGGGCCAGCTTGGCCGGGGCGCTCAGCGACAGGTGGGGGCATCTCGGGAAGAAGGGGCTAGCACCCGGGGGAGCGAAAGCAAGGAGGAGGGCCACGGGGCCGCCGTCGCTGCCCTTAGGTGGCAAGGGAGGCGTTGGCGGCGAGGCGTCGGTGGTCAGGGGTGACTCGGGGTCGGACCCAGAATCGCTGCCATCAGAGCCCACACCCCCACCCCCACCCCCGATCCCAGCGTCGTCGTCAGTGGGGGCCAGGGATGGAGGGGGGAGAGAGATCCCCTAGGGACCGACACCTCCTCGTCCAGCTACACCAGGAGGTCCCTGCCCACCCGGTCGAAGAAGACGCGGGGTAGGGAGACCGGGAACACGGAGATCGCCGGGCAGAGCATATGGAGGAGAATCGGCCTGAGGCCTGGCAGGGAGCTCATGTCCAACTCCGTGAGCTTGCCCACTGCCTGGGACACCAGGGACACCACCTCAGGGTGCCGGGCCTCGTGAGGAACCCCTGCCAGCCGCACCCAGACCTCCGAGAGAGTAGCCACGGTCTCCTGCGCGGCCGAGGAGGGCTGGATGGACACCCGCAGCTGGTGGAGCGGCAGGGTGAAAGACGAGCCACAGGTGCACATGCTCAGGATTGCCACCGAAGGAAAGTGGACCGCGAACTCAGACGCCGAGACCCGATGGACCGAAGGACCGCGCGGAGCTCCTCCTGGATCAGGTCCTCCGTGACCTCCAGCTCCAAGGGAAGGGACTGATCAGGGAGGATCAACACCATGGCCAGGGTCTCCGGAACAGTCATCTGCATGCCACCCATGTCAATGACATAGAACCCGCCATCCACCCCATGGCCATAGTACTCCAGGGCCTCCCTGCGCAGTGGGATAGCCGTCGCGGGCAGCACGTCGGGGCGCCCCGCAGGAGGAGCCCCAGGGTGGGACCCCAGGACACAAGGCGTAGAGGCCGCCACCGCTGAAGGACCAGCCGTCGGAGCCGAAACCACCTTCTTCTTATTCTTGGATTTTCGCTTCTTCTTCTTGGGAGCCGACGATTCGGCTTTCTCCCCGTCCCGACGTCCGGCCGAACCCACGGGAGGCTGGCCTGGAGCCCGATCATCCCGCCAAGAAGGTGCGTCGGCCCGACTCCAGCCCGGCCTCGGCATGACAGCCGCATCCCGGGACTGGAGCGCCACGGCTCGCAGACGCTCTTCCCGTGCCAGGTCTGGCAGCTGGGGAGGCAAGTGGCGGGGGTCCTCCAGCCTCCGGCGAGCCCGAGGGGGTACTTGGAGGGGCGGCGGGACTGCTGACCGCGCGGCGGCGGAGAAGACCTCCACCCAGGGTGGCGGTAGGTGCCGGCTTGGCCGCGGGCAGGGGGAGCAGCACGGGGAGGACAGCCGGCGCGCCGGCGGAGAGGACCGACGCGGGAGAGGAGAACGTCTCGGAGGAGAGGAGGCGTGACGGGGCGGCGGGGGCGGAGCACCCCGCGGCGGTGGCGGGCTGCGGGGGCGGGAAGCCATGGCGGCGGACAGGTAGGAAGAGGGAGGGCGGGAGGGGGCGCCGACCGGGAGGAAGGAAGGCGGCGGAGACGAGGAGCCAGAGGTGGCGGCGGGAGGGAGGGAAGAGCAGGGGGGATGCAGCAGTTAGGGTAGGCCAGGAGCCCATAAGACCCTGTGGCCTAGTGGGCTGAAGAGGCCGCGGGCCCAGCACACTGCCTAGGCGGCAGCTAGAGGCGCCCGGTGGGCCAGCCAGGGCCCAGTTGGGCAGGCTGCCGGCGGGCCTCGGCCCACGAGCGGCCCGACCAACCAGCCCCGATCGCCCACCAGCCCCAGCGGCCCCCCTGAACCCTCGCCCCACCCCACCCACCCATGTTGGGGCACCGTCGGCGGCGGGCGAGCCAGGCTTCCTCCCCGCCGGCGAGGTCTGTAACGCCCCCGAATCGGGTCTATGCAGATCTCGGCATTTCCCGCCAAAATCCGCATAGAAACGATTCAAAGACGCCCACCAGACACTTTCGTGTGGGTGAGATTTGAATACAAGTAGTTACATCACAGTAGTTTACAATAGAGTCCACAAGAACTTATATATACAACAACGACTCAACGAGTCAAGAATACAAAAGGTAAAATACGAAGATACAACTCAAGAAGAAAGCAAGATAGTATCCGAGAACGGACAAGATCCAAATGGGACTAAGAGTTCTGAAGAATAACCAAGCGGTGTCCAACCCTGCCCAGGCCAAGCCGGAAGGGTAACCTTGCTAACGTCGTCAATCACATACCTGTCAAGCCAAAAGGGTGCCGACAAAGGGCAAAGGAAAACAGAAAGAGAGCGGTCAGTACTGAGGCCAGTACACGGCGAGACTAGAATTCGGCGGTCCTCGCCTACATAGGTATGGTGGGCTCAGCGGCAGCAAAACTTGCACTATCTAACTCATAGAGACACGCTAAAACTTCGGCTATTAGAGCGAGAAAAGAGAGCGCTATGTGGTAACAATAATATAACACCAAACATAACCCATCCGAAGATTTCCCCCTCGAAGACCAGTCGAGGAAGTCCTCTTGCGGAACACCACGGTGACAATTTTAGTTAAGCAGGTGTTTAGTTGATAAGGCTAATTACTAGTCAAATTATTATAGGCAAAGCATTAGTGGCGTTGTCTCTGATCATGACACTGTACTCCTGAGGCGTCCATAACCGTGGACACACGGCTTCTCGAAAAGATTTACCCTGCAGGGGTGCACTACTGTATCCAAACGCATGCTCAACCCTTCAGGCAACATGTCACGCGTGCCATCCGAATCTCACAACAAGAACTGTCCCATAGCTACACGCATATCCAGAGGCATCACCTACTGTGTTTTAGCCACACAAGAGATACAACTGATTCTCTAGGTGGCACAACGTTTGAGTCTACGGCCGGGCGATGATCGGAAGATAACTTGTAGAGCTCCATCCCACCTCCAACACGATATCCCGATTTTATGCAATGCAAGCCATGGCAGTCCACCAAAATCATATCACAACTCAACCCATGTCCGAGGACATATTATGCGTATGCACCAAATGGAAAACCAATTTTGTAACCCTCTGGATATACGAATAGCGCCGGTAGTTGAGGGGGGGGATCCTAGAGGCCCCCACGTTTGGTTAGCGCGATCAACTCAGAACTGGTATCGTAGAACGAACGGGTCCTAGGTCGGCTCAAGAAGTTCCCAAAGGTGGTCCCTGCCGGGGCCTTATCATTAGGTGAAACCATAACCAACAACATCAGATTAATTATTTTATCACCAACCATATCCAAGTATCATGTTTCACCTGTATGAGAGCGGTACTAAGCATGCCTACGACTCGCAAGGACAAAGCTAGCTAATCAAACAAGGCAATAGGATAACCAAGGCGATATAGTGGAGCAGATAATTAAAGGAACGGTACTATAGCATCGACAATAAGGATAGCAGTAGATCAAAGGAAGGAAGTAAAGACTATAAACGCAAAATAGGTAGAAGGGGGAGAATGCTCTCCTGTGAGACAAAGTCGGGAAATCGGAGGCTTGTCGCAACTCGCATCCACTCATCGTCCTATCCGGTGAAGAAGCAAACACTAGAAAGAGCAGCCGATACTGTATTTAATACTAGGCGGAAGATCCGGCATGTTATGATATGATGCATGGCATGACAATATGCGGTCCCACTTAGCAATATTAAGCGGAATCGGGATCCCGACATTTATTATTAGGTTCAAGTTATTTAACTACCCCACATATTAAATGTTGAATTAACAAGGCAAAGCATGACATCGGTTCGCTACACAAATTTAAATGGAGCCGAGATAATATAAATATAGCCCGCATATGGTCTCCATATTTAATTTAGGTGAATCAACAAAGTACCCCCAAACAAATAAACATGTATGCAAGTATGGATGAATTAATATGCAACATGTTATATTATATATATTATAACAAAATAGGGGTCTCGGATAGGGGTCGCACATTGGGGTTCGGAAGATATTGGTTTCGACAGGGTTCGGGTGATCGGTTTTCGAACACCGGGAACATGTCTTCGGATTCCGAAAGTGGATCTTGAGGTTTCCGTGACGAAGGTCTTAGCGTGGCGATGGATCGGTCTTTAGCGGGATCGGTCTTGAATCCAGGAAGGAGAACTCGACGTTCCGTGTTGAAGGCCTTGGAATCCGGCTAGACGTTCTTGTCGACTTCGAGAGGCTTGCAATAGCCTTCTGCCGGGGACATAACACAAACGCACGAGGGTGGACATACACGAAACGGAACGGGCACGCAGGGTTGGTGCGAGGAGGCCGTATCCTGTTCGGGTATTATCCCAAACACCTTGCAGGGAGCCGCAACAACAACACACGCAACAAAACATGTGGCTCTCGGTAGGGAACGGGCGAGGACGGCTGCGTGCCGTGTGGTTCCTGGCGACGAGCTCGAAGGCCGGCGACGCGGAGGCGGGCAGAGGAGCCGCAGAGGGGGGGTCCGGTCGAGCCTCTGGCGGACGTGGTGACGGTGGATGGCGACGCTATGGTAGGCGGCTTCGTCGGGGAGAGGCCAGAGGACGGCGGTCGCGGCAGCTTGCAGGGGCACCAGAGGGAGCGGATCGGGCCGCGCTTGCGGTGAATGAGACGGGGAGGCGGCGAGGGAGGCGTTGGGTGTCGCTGGCCATGGCCGGCAGACAGGCTCGGGCGCGAGCGAGCAGGGCAGCCCCAGGTCGAGGAAGGGGTCATGGGTGGCGGCGCCTGGAGCAGAGGCGAGGACGACGAGGTGCAGGAGCACGTGCGGGCGGCGGCGCTGGCCAGGGGTGGCGAGATCGAGAAGTGGAGGTGGGCTTGTTGGCGGCGGCGCGGAGGAAGGAAGAGGGCGACGAGACTAGGCGCAGGGGTCGCGGGATCGATGGGATCCCGTGCGTGTGTGTTGTGTTGGGGCTAGGGTCGAGTGCGTGTGTGGTGTTGTGTGTGTTGGACCTGGGGTGCGTGGGACGTGTTGGCGTGTGTTGAGTGTGTGCGTGGGTTGTGGTGTACGTGACCGTGTCGAGTACATGCGTGGTGTGCGTGTGTTGTTGTGGCCTGAGAAGGTGCGCGCAAGCGCGCGTGTAACTGGCGGCGGCGGATGGGAGTGCGATTAGGTCTAGGGTTTGGAAAAAGAAAAAGGGGATTGAGATATTTATCTAGTCTAAAGTATATTAGATAAGATTAGTTTTAGACCGAAACTTTAGACGGGCTTTTAGCCTAGTTTTATTTATAAAATAAGAAAAGCTTTTGTCGCGAGAAATATTATTTGTTTTAATTTTAAAATAAGAACGAGAGGCGGTTTTAATAAAACCACATGGATATTTGGTAAAACAAAATATGGTTTGATAAAATAATTTTACGGATAAAATATGCATGATGATGCGAAAAAGAAAAAATAACACAAAATTTTATTTTGGAATATTTTTCGGGGCATTACAAGGTCGCTCAGAGGCCACCCGCGCGTGCGGCAGGAAGTCAGCAGCGATGGGCGGAGGAGGTGGGAAAAGCAGCGCGCCGTCGGGACCCCCTTCTCCTCGTCGGCAGACCCACCGTCACCACCGAGCGACCACTCTCCGGGGGACGGCTTCGGCACTGGTGGGAGCACCTCACCAGCCGGCTCCTCCTCCTCCACGTCGCCCCAGGCGAGCCCATGGAGGTCCGCCAGGGCCGCCACGCACTCCGGCGACAGCGGCCTAGGAGGCCTCGATACGGGTTGCGAGGGGGAGCGGACAGGGGGAGGCGCCGACGCCGGCAGGCACCGCGCCCCAACCTTGACGACGTGGGCGGGGAAGACCAAGGACGCCGCTTGCCGGACGAACTCCCCGCGCCGCCGGTCGCGCGCGTCGATCACGAACCCCGCCGCGGAGAGAAGGACGAGCCGGCCGTCCTCCGGCCGGAGCACGACGGAGGTGGGATACCAGCCCTGCCGACAGCCAGCGAACCGCGAGGAGGCCGAGGCGAGCCAGCGGAGGGGGGAGGGGGAGGCGCCCGCGGGGAGATGCATGGCGGCCGGCGGCGCGCCGCCGCGGCGAAGCAGGGGATTCAAAATTCAAAATCCGCCGCCCGCTCCCACCCGCATGACTCGGTACATTTTGCTCTTGCTCCAGCTCAAGAGCGTTGCTTACTGCTTTGGACAATGGTTTCAAGGATGTTATCCTTGCTTTGGATTGTCTATCAATGATTCAGCGTATCTGCTCTACCACTATGCATCGTTCAGAGGCCAGAGCTTTGGTGACTGACATCTAGTCCTTGGCAGCAGGTTTTAATACCTGTTTGTTCAGACATTATGGACGACGCAAGCAAGATCAATGTTGCAGTTCATAGTTGTGAGAATTCGGTTTGTAATATTTCCTTTGACGTAATCCCGGAGTGCATCCGGGAAATACTTTGTTTTGATAATATTCAGTAATCAATAGAGGCCGAGGTTCTCTCTCAAAAAAAAAAATTACCCTAACCTAAGCAGCATCGTTACTTTCCCAAGCTAAGAAGATGTAGCAGCTACTACTCCTCCACGAAAGTGGAGTTGAGACCATCCTGGCCATACGCCTCGAAGATAAACCGTACAGTCCGTAGTAACTCTAGGTATGCGGCAGTATCAGTAGCGTCGGCGGTCGGCGTGGTCACCACCAGCAGCTGGCGCCGGCACATGGGGCAGCTCCCTTTGGCATGCAGCCACCTCTCCACGCACCGCCCGTGGAACCGGTGCCCGCAGGTGGTCTCCTTCCACTCGGCCGTGTCGTCGTCGTCTTCCAGGCAGATGGAACAGCCGTGTCCGTCGTCGTCGGACGGCGCCTCCACCGTCTCTAGCGCTGCCGCCAACTTCGAATCGTCGTCCGAAGCACCCACGACACCGACGCTTGGGATTATGTCGTCGTCCGTGATCGCCGTGGCTTCCTGCTCGATTCGATCCGCGAGTATGTAGCCGGTAAAGTCGAGACGCAGCGCAAAGGCAAGGAAGTCCTCGGGACGCATGTACTCGTGGCTGTCTTCTTCGATGTTGTCGTCGTCGCTGATGTCCATGGCAATCGACGCCATCACGAAATTGCACGCGACCGAGAGAGGAGCGCTTGCTCGCCTCGATTCTTGGTAGGTTAAGCTCGTACGTCGTGCAGGTGAACTATGAGGGCTCATGCTACGGCAGTATGCATGTTTATAGTCGCGAGAGGTATGTGTTGTGCTCCTTGTCGGAGTAGGAGATTACAAGAGGAGTACGCGCGAGTTCGTTTCGCAGGAAGAGAGTCGGATTCGATCGGAGCAACGTATCTCGGCCTGGATATGCATAGTATACGGATTGATCAGCATGTTGTGCCGTTGATGCCCTTTTATTGGGCCGGGCTTCCTATGTGTGCCTTGGTAGCTGCAGGACGGCCCTGGGATTTCGGAGCAAACCCTATTTCCACTCCAAGGGCATGTGCTACAATCTGATAAGACTATCTTATCTTAATTTCTGCGGTACAAGCATGCAGAGCGGCGACAATTCTTCATTGACAACACCAATGGAGTAGGTTCTAAGTGGTCGCCTGAGTGCTCCCTTTAAATCAAGATCCATATTAAGTGTCATTAAATTGGATATATCTAGCACTAAAATGGATCCGAGGAAGTAATAAAATTAGTCCATAACTAGCTAGGAGTTTAACTTTGAACTGCCTTGCATGCTACTCGTACACTGTTTTCTTGGCTTCATTCAATCAAACAGAGCTGGGAGAGGGGGGCGTTCTAAAAAAATCGTCACAGAAGGTACCCCCTCTGTTTTTTATTACTTCGCGTTCTAGCATTTTTCAAAATCAAACTTTGTCAACTTTGACCAAGAATATAAGAAAATATATAAACATTCATTATTCCAAATACATATATTATGAAAACATAACTTACGAAGATTCCAATACTATAAGTTTTATATTGTAGATACTTCTATTTTTTGCTAAATATTTGATCAAACTTTAAAATGTTTGACTTTGACTAAACCCAGAATACGATATAATTGTGAACGGAGGGAGTATAACAATAAAACATGATGTACAATAGGTTATTTTTAATCTTATCTCTAATTACTAGACTTGCTAAATATGTGGTGAGAGAGATTTTGCTAAAAGGTTATGTCTTAGTTAAGCGAAGACCCAACCACCTTTTTTGTTTCTCTCTCTTTCATATCTCCGCTATTCTACCTGTTATTGCTAAGATATACTACTAAGATGTAACAATTATACATGCCCTAAGCTCCTCGGCTCCTCCTCGGGAATGTATCTATGCACCAGGCCTTGTCATGCACCCGGTGCACCAAGTAATGTTTGACACTTTTTTAAGTTCCAGAATATTCTAATAAAAAATCACAACATAGATGCCAGTTGTATCTAACATGTCATAAATTTTCAAATTAGAAATCTTGGCACATCTCAAATAACGAAAATGACAAATTTGCTACCAATAGTGATATTGGGCCAAATTTCAGAGCCCAACGTAGCATACGCTATTTAGTGCCAAATTTGTCTATTAGTTTACTCTACCTGTATTATAAATTTGGATTTAAAATTGTGTGTCAAGTTAGATCCAAGTGTTACCTATGTTGTATATTATTTCTTAATTTGTCAAAACGCTTAAACATGTCAACCAAGAGTGGGTGCACCGGTGCACAAGAAGTGTGGGTGCATGAGATATTTTCCCCCTCCTCCTCACGCGCGTAGATACGTGGGCTGCAGCTGGATAGCTTTTTTTTTTAGGTTTTTCTTTTTCTCGGTTGGTTTTTTAGTGTTTTGTTTTTAGGTTTTTCGCTGTTCTTTATGTTTTTGATTTCTCTTCTTTTTATGTTTTTCAAATCCAAATATTTTTTAATTTGACCTTTTCAAAATCTGGACATTTTTTTCATTCAAACAACTTTTAAATCTAAATAATTTAAATTCCAAACATTTTCAAAATTCAAATAATTATAAAATTTGAATATTTTCGAATTATAGGATTTTTATTACCGAAAACATAAAATATAAACATAAAAATAAGAAGGAAAAAGGACCGTATTTTTATTGGGCCATGTTGGAGCGGCCCATGAAGACAAACCCTTATGGCAGGAAGAGGATCGCTCCCTCTTAGAGCTGGGCATTGGGGCTCAAGATTTTGGAGGCCCGAGACGAAACTAGAATCTCAAGCCTTTCAATACAAACGCCAAAATAATAATGACACTTGAATATACCAACGAAGGATAGTTTTCATGATCCTTTCACAGTCTCATTTTTCAAAAACGGAAGAGAGTTTATTTGTTCAGCAATCGACTCGGGTCGATTTGGATCTCAAAGACGAAAATATGTGTGTGGTGGGAGGATTCCCTCATACCTTATCCATAAGGTGACCAAGAGATTATATAATATGTCTACAAGATGATGTTGATTGGTTTATAATGATACCTGTCAAGAGAGATAAATCTAGAGCTATGACTAAGGCTAATGACGAAGACTTGAGCGATTATGGTGTGTCCTTCTAGGATGAATGTCTTCGACTTATAGGCGTAGATGGTAGCCGAGTCCTTCTTAGTCACGTTAGGTCTCCATTTTGTCTTGCACGTAATCTTGATCTTCGATCTCCCTTGCATGTACATTTGGTCTTCGGGATCTCTAGAGAGCCATATTGCATCCCCATAGGTCATATCGATTGAGGTTAGGTTAGTTGAGAGCTTCTAGATGCAGGCCTTCGGGTCCATGATCATCAGAGTTTGTCGTGGCAGGAATCATGAGTTTAGGCCCATGTATCGTACATACCTGAACCCACCAATCACCGACATATCTGTTTAAAAATATCTTCTAACATATCTTGATGTAATTTTTTGATGATGGATCATCGGTATCACTCTTATTAGTCACTGGTTCGATTGTTCCTTGATCCGTGTTCCTAAAGGGAGGAGGCACTAATGTATCCTCTAGGCCTCTAATCTTGGTCACTCAAGTGTCGACGATGAGTTGATTTTCACTAGTACAGATCGGGCATTTGTACCCGATGGAAATGATCCTTCACACATGGTGAATCAAACTGTCATTGTGCGTGGATGGGCGATTAGCCTGTACTATGCACACATTTTGTTTAATCATGTTCAAAGGGCCGATCTTTCATAGAAGATTTAATTTTGGTAATCGTTTGTGATAATTAGGGCCTTCACACATGTTTTGGTCTGCTCAACCGTTGGTAGATTTGAGGATCGCAAACTATCAATTTTAGAGTTGCGTATGTGTTTAACTCAGGCGGTTTGTTTAATCTAGGTGTATGCTTATTTCAAGGATCATACACGATTTAGCTATGCAACAACAACCGATACCAGCAGAAAACATGTAGCAGATGTACACTAGATGTACCTAGCAATCCATAACTAATTAAACATTTCATGCAAATACATTAGTGTAACTGAATACTATTTGATTGTTCATTTCATGAACCTTATGTATACATGTATTTCTAATGAGAGAGCTACATGAATAATTATTGGTTACGGTGTCGACGCCATGATCTACCACGCACATCATCATCGACATCATTTAAAAAAGGTGATAAAATGTTGTAACCATTTTGTGGTGTTGCCAATATTTTTTGAAATTGACTACATGGTATAGTGACAAGTACATAATTCTTCTTAGGACGGAAGAAATTGTCATTATTTGGTCGTTAGTATGACTATGTAAAAATGATAAAGTGTTTAACAATATCTTTTATCTCTTCCAGGTTACCTACTAGTGTATCGACATGCTTTGTTTATGATCGTCTCTATGTAATTTGTAGTTTTATGGCATTTTTATAGAGGGATGTACGCGTCTAGAGTATATAGCGAGAAATTTATTCATTCCATATGGATGAGGGCATAATCTTCATATTGGCTCTCCATCACTTTATGCGTTTTGCAATTTCACATTATGATATGTATTTCATATCTTTTTTTTATTTTTGTTATACGGCTTTTGGACTATATTATCAGTCGTGTGCATTGTTGTTATACAGAGGTGGAATGTAATGTTTAAAACTCTTTAGGTAATAAAGTGTCTTTTATCAAAGACAATATGGAATTTTGTAAGAGCATCTCCACTTGGGGTTTCTAAAGGGCTATGGGGGGTGCCGGTGCTCAAAATCATGCCCAGCCGCCCCTAATATTTTCTCGCGCTGGCGTGGCCCGCATCTGGCGCCCCTAACCCAACCCACGGGTGGGCAAGCTTGGGGCACCAGATGAAGCTGAAAAATATGTCGGCTAGCCCTATCGGCGACACACGCCCGCAAAGTCGCCTACATTCTATATTTTCTCACCCAAGAACCACCACTCCACCCCTCACTGCCGCTACCATCCCTCGTCGTCATATGCCATTTAGTATGCTAGATCCACCCTCCCGGCCACCGTAAACACTCCACACTCCCTCCCAGTCCACCTCCTCGCCCGCGTCCCCATCGTTGTTCCTCCTCCTGGTAGCTCCAAGCCCAGGGGCACAACCGCCCTTCCCACTAGGTGTTCAGCAGTTTTCCAAAGACATGGATTCAGATGAGGAAGAGATGTTTGCCGCTCTATGGATGACGAATTAACCGTTGCTGCTAGTGCCCGAGACACCCTCAGCGATGACAATCATCTCATGATCGTCACTGCCCTCCTGGGCATGATGGCCGACACCAAGGAGAAACCGTCTGGTGGGGGTTTGAAGCCCGGGCGACACAAGAGCAAGTTGAGGCAGAGGATGGAAGGCTATTGCATGCTCTACGCCGACTACTTCGTTGACGACCCATTGCACGACGATCTAACATTTCGGTGCCATTTCAGAATGAGACGGAATATCTTCCTGAAGTTCGTCGAGAAATTGAGAGAGTTCGACGACTACTTCGAATTGAAGAGAGAGACGCCATCGACACGCTTGGTTTCTCCACAATCCAAAAATGCACAGTTGCTCTCCGGATGCTTGCATGTGGAATTCCTAGAGACACACATGACGATTACCTCTGCATGGCCAAGTCCATAGCCATCGACTGAATGTACAGGTTCTGCAGGGCAATTGTGGTAGTGTATAGAAAAAATTACCTGAGAACACCCAATGCAGAAGACACAACTCGGATCTTGAAACAGAATGTAGCAAGGTTTTTTTGAAATGCTTGGAAGCATTGACTATATGCACTGGGCATGGAAGAACTGCCCATTCGTGCATCAGGGCATGCACAGAGGTCACAAAGGATCATGCAGTATGGTTCTTGAGGCTTATCAGGATCTATGGATTTGGCATGCTTTCTTTGGTATGGCAATATCACACAATGACATCAACATGCCGCAGTGTTTAAATGTGTTCGCCAAGCTTGTTGAAGGCAAAGCTCCTCCAGTGCAGATCGTCATCAATGGACACCCGTATGACAAGGGTTACTACTTGGCAGATGACATCTAGCCAAAATGGTCAATGTTTGTGAAGACAATCTCAAACCCTATGCCTGGAGGAATGAAATCTTGATTTGTGACAAGGTAGGAGACTTGTAGTAAGAATATGAAAAGGGCATTCGGTGTGTTATAAGCTCGATTTTCCATTGTCAGGTACTCTGCCCTTACCTAGTCAAAATATCAGATGTGGGAGGTCGTGACTGCCTGTGTGATTTTGTACTACATGATCATTGAGAACGAGCGGGAGACTCCAGTGTTTAACACTGAACCGTATTATCGTCAAGGTCCTCTTGCAGATATTGATCACCAAGTGCCATCTGCGTTTGCTTATTTTCTCGCTAGGCGGCAAGAAATTTGAGACACGAAT
Organism: Avena sativa; assembly: GCA_916181665.1. Classification (NCBI taxonomy): domain Eukaryota; kingdom Viridiplantae; phylum Streptophyta; class Magnoliopsida; order Poales; family Poaceae; genus Avena; species Avena sativa. Next base: position 139,179,974 of record OV702285.1, on the reverse strand, counting down.
ACTCATAGTCAACTGCAAGATAATTTGGTGGAGCATTTATGGAGGCTCAAAGGAGCCAACTACTACCTCCATCCGTAAATAAGTGTAATTCTAGCTTTTTCCTAAGTCAAATATAATCAAATTTGACCAATTTTATAAATAAATATAGGAACATATATTATACTCCCTCCGTCCCGGTTAAAGGACGCATTTATAAACCATGCAATCTCAAAATATTTAGACACAAAAGTATTTAATCTCTGTAATTACTCCTGTGTGAAAAGAACAAAATGCTTGCATGCACATGTGTGAACAAATATGAATGCTTTGTTGGCTCTTCTTCTCCTCATACATGTTCTTCTCCACGCTATTAAATGGACCAATAAGAGGACACCTAGGGCCAAGAGAATTGCAAATTGTGTCCTTTAAACCGGGACTGAGAGAGTATTATGAAACTAGATTTAAAAACAAGTCTAATGGTATCAATTTAATGTCATAAATATTGTTACATTTTCCTAAAAAGTTAATCAAATTTAGTAAAGTTTGACTTAGAACAAGGCTAGAAGTACACTTATTTACGGAGGGAGTAGTTTATTTATTTGTTTGTCTTTGTTTGCTATATTGACCTTTTTAATTCGTTTGATTAATTTTCTAAACTTCTAATAAATTTGTATGTTTAATTATTTATTTTCCATATTAAACTTTTTGATTTGATAGAAAAACTTTTTTAAATTTTTTGTATTGGAGGCATGGCTGGAAGCCAACGGCCCCAATCGTGAACCAACCCAAAAAAAAATAATCGAGCCACGCCGGAGTGGAGATGCTCTAAAGATTGTGGCTGCCAAACCGAAGCGACGAGTAATGAATACACAGAGCAATATGGAGTACGCCGTCGTTTCGTCTCCTTGTTTAAACGGCCAAAACTCAGACCCAGCATTATTCCTTTTCATTATTCATTGCTAGGCTGCTAGCTCGGAACTCGAAGTGTTCGTCCTTGTACTAGTAAGTATAAAGTTTACGCTTCAACTTCTCGTGCCCTCTACTCCGTATGCGAGCCATGGTAGGCTCCGGCTTCACCGAGTTCAAACTCAACTACACAGAAACTGAAGATCTTTGTCCCGGCGACGTGCTCTCCAAACGCATCTCCGCCGGCGAGTACTCCTGGAGGGTAGACTGCTACCCACGTGGAATCGACGAGGACGGCCATGCCGAGTACCTCTCCCTCTTCCTGTTCCTCGTCAGCAAGGCCGGAAACTTCAACGCCGTCTTCGAAGCCTTCCTGGTGGGCTCGGACGGCGCACCATGCGCGCCTCATGCCAGGATATCGACGGCGCAGTTCACCGGACCATGCGGCGTCCGCAGCGCGGGGTGGGATCATTTCGTTAAGCTATCCGATCTCGAGTCGTTTCAGGCGACCAACGGCGGCGCGGTCAGGCTTGTCTGCGGGGTCATAGTCCTCCGTGACAACCCCGTGGCCGTGCCGGCCCCGGAGATCGGGGACCATCTCGGACAACTGCTCGACCGCGCTGAAAGTTGGGACGTCTCCTTCCTCGTCGGCGACGAGAAGTTCCACGCGCACCGGGCCGTGCTCGCCGCCCGTTCACCGGTGTTCAAATCGAGAAAATGATGCAAAACTATCACGTTTAAGACGATTTTGTTAAAAATCTACCATCTTTGGGTTTTTTGACACAGAAAAACCACTTTTGGGGTATGGGTATGACACAAAGCTCTAACTGGCCGTGTTTAGTCATTTAACAGCATTTCTGACAGGTGGGACCCGTTGTCAGTGCTGGCGTGGCACGAACTTGACGGAGGTAGGCAACGGCCGCGCGCGTCGAAGGGGGTCGTTAGGCCAGCCGCTGCTGACGCACGTCGACGAACAGATACGCGCGCTCCGGTCCTGGACCTCCGACCCGGGCCAGAACCCGCTGGCGCTCGCCCACGTCAGGGCGCTCCTCTGCGTGCGACGCCGCGACCCGGCCAAGCTCGCCTGCGCGTCCCGCGCGCAGCGCCGGGCCGCCAAGGAGCTCGCCGCCCTCGCCGCCGCCGTGTCCCGCTGCGCGCCCATGCCCACGCATCCCCACTCCGCCTCCGCGGCGGCATCGTCCGAGGTCGACGTGGCACGCACGGTAGCCGAGGCAATCGGCGACACCGCGTCGGCGTCGGCGTCCGTCTTCCTCCAGGTCGCCTCGCTCGCCGCCGCCGCCGCCTTGGCTGCGTCTTCCCCCGCGTCATCCAAGAAGAAGCATCCCAAACAGGCCGCCGGCGAGGAGCAGAGAGACACCACGGCGACGGCCGTGTCCAAGCTGCAGGAGCTGGAGCGGTGCGTGGGCGAGGTTGAGAGCGAGAGCGAGAAGGTGTTCAGGAGCCTGCTGCAGACCAGAGTGTCCCTGCTCAACATTCACGCAAAGCAGAGAATCTCATGCCACAATGGCGCCATGGAGTCGTTCCGCGGTGGCTCTCGGCGACGACGTCCCCGTCCCACCCCCTCGGCGCCAGACGCTCCGCCACGGCCGCGGCCACCACGTCGTTGACCCCGCCGTCCATGGCCTCGTCCACCACGCCCCGCCGCACCGCCTCTGCCACAGTCATCTTGCTCCCCGTGAGGACCATGTCCCGCCTGGTCGCGGCGTCGGGGACCTTCTGCCGGAGCACCTCCCCGAAGTAGTCCACGATCTTGATGCCGGGAGCCGCGCATGACGACGGAGTCGTGGGCCAGGGCCAGCGCGCAGCCGGCGGCGGCGGCGTGGCCCGTGACGGCGGCGACGGTGGGCATGGGGAGCGCGAGGAGGTCGGCAAGGAGGCCGGGGGACGCTCCAGCGGCGGCCACGGCGGAGCGGAGGGCGGAGATGAGGGGTAGGCCCAGGCGATGCTCGCCGGCGCCGGTGATGGTGATGAGATGGACGCGGCCGCGCCGCTCCACGGTGCACATGCTTCCCGTGTCCATTTGGAGATCTGGGGCCAACGGCGCCGCTCCTGCCGCCGTTGCGCGCCCCTGCCTCCCGCCGCCGTGCGTGCATGCAGCTCGCCCTGCCTCATTCCACTGTTTACACTGCGAGGTCACTGGGTAATGCGAAGTGAGGGGAAAAAGAAAGAAAAATAATAAAAATAAGAAAAAAAAAGCTTAAACCGGCCATGTAGACCGAACGACTAACGGCCGTTCAACCCGTCTGTGAAGTTCCTGCCACGTAAGCACTGACAGCGCCCCCCACCTGTCAAAAAGGCTGTTAAATGGTTAAACACGTCGAATTAGAGTTTTCTGTCACACTCCTACCTCAAAAGTGGGTTTTATGTGTCAAAAATCCTTAAGGTGGTAGTTTTTTAACAAGAGTGTCTCAAATGTGGTAGTTTTGCGTCATTTTCTCGTTCAAATCAGAGCTCTTGGTCGAGGCTGAAATGCCATGCGACGTCATCGCTGTGCACGACATCGATCCTGTGACGTTCAGAGCTCTGATTCGGTTCGTGTATACTGACGCATTGCGTCCAGAAAAGGAGCTGGACGGGCTCCCTTCTGGCGACTCGCGCTCCGTCGCCTTCCCCGACCGGCGTTGACCCTGCTGTGCGCCCTGCGGCCGGTGATACAGGCCACGACCCCAGAGGGGAGCTGCCTCGCCGGAATGGTTGTGGAGCTGGAGTCCCTGCGCGGGCGCCGCTGGGCGGATGTGGCGGACGAGGTGGACGCCGCGGCGGCGCTGCAGGAGGAGCTCTCTGCCAGGTGCTCGTCGCCGGCCCTCCCCACGTTGGCTGACTTCGTCGACTGGGCGCGACGGAGCCCTAGGTCGGCTCGGGTTCACCGGCGCCCCCCTTCTCCCTGCTTGTCTCACTCAGCTCCCTTGCGTGCGCAACCGCGGGCGGGCTCTATGGCTCGAGCTCGGGGGATGGCGGTCCGTGGCGGGGCGTCGGGGGACCCCGCAGCGCCCCTGGTGAACGGGTCTGGTGGGGGCGTTCCCCCGGTGGCCTCGGCAGCTGGTCCTCTGGCGGGGTCCGGCGCGGTGCCGGCGCCGCCACGCCCTAGGGCGGACTCAGGGCTCGGGGCGATGCAGAGGATGTCGTGTTGCCTCTTGGGCCTAGGCCCTCCCCGGGTGGGCGGGCGGCTGGGCCGTGCCAGCTGGTGGGCCAGGTACTCCCTTGGCGTAGCCACGACGTACGGGCCGAACCGACCCCCCTCGCCATCTTCGGCCCAAGGCTGGCCCAGTCCCGGTCGTGGGGGCCTGGCTGTGGCTCCACAAGGGAGCCACCGATCTAGGGCTCGGCATCCCCGCGTCTCCTCGCGACATACTCCGCCACGCAGCCGCCGCCCGCCTGGTCACCCCGCGCCTGCCGCCTCCCCCGCTCGTCCTTTCCTTCGCCGCCGCCGTCATGAAGCGCGGCCGCGCCTCCTCGCCCAGCGAGTCTCCGTCCCCACGGCATCATCGTCGCACGCGGCCGTCCTATCCTCCCCCGCGCGAGCTGGCCCCCGCGCCCTACCGTCCGCCGGCCAGACGCTCGCCGGACCGCCGCGCATCCCCGCGCGCTCCTCCGCTGGCTAGCAGTCGGGGTGGCGCCCGTGTCTCCCCGTCGCGGCCACGTCGGGCCCTCTCTCCCTAGGGCCAACAGGCCAGGGAGGCATCTCCCCGCCCCCCGCGGCGGGTCCCTTCACCGCGGGGCCGCAGTCCACCTCGGGGCCGGTCCCCTGGCCGCCGGCAGCCGTCGCCTGCTGCTATGCTCTCGGAGCGGGAGCTGCGCGCCGAGCTGGAGAGGCGGGCTGCGTCGGGCAGTTTGTTCCAGGGGCGTGGCAGCGTAGGCTGACCCCAGGAACACCGCCATGGCTCCCCCCGTCGTGACTATGGGATGGGGTCACGGTCCGCGGTTCCTCAAGCGGGCGCTGGAGATAAGAAGAAGAAGAATAAGAAGCGCAAGAAGTCGGGGACCGCGCCCGGGGCCGCTGGTGCGGGAGGGAGCCAGAGCGGGCAACCTCCGGCAATGCAGCAGGCTGGCCCAGGGGCGTCGGTTGTGCTATCCGCGGGCCAGGACTTGACCCAGGGGGGCCATCTATGCTCGGGATGGGTGCCGCTCGCCAGAAGTCTCCAACGCGCAACAAGTGTTTCAATTGTGGCGAGGTGGGCCATTTTCGGTCGGATTGCAAGGAACCAGAGCATTGTTTGTTCTGTGGCGACCCCTCCCACCGGGTTCGGGACTGCTCCGCCCACTCTCCTCACCGTGAGCGCAGCACCCTGGAGCTCTTGGGTCACGACATCGATCTGGGTTTGGGCTTCTACTGCATTGACCTGGGCGGTACCGAGCTGTCGGTGCCCCAGAACCTGGCTGAGGTCCGTGTGCTTCCGGATCAGGATCCCCCTCTAGAGGTGGAGGTCACCGCTGACACCATCCACGCGGATCTAGAGTTGTTGGACTCCGACTTCGCGTGGAACGTGAGGGAGACTGCCCCCATGGTGTTCTCGGTGATCTTCCCCTCGAGGGAGGCTCTGCGGACCCTCTCCTGGAGCCAGACCTCGATCCTGCCACTGCATAACATCAAGGTGGCCATCCGCGAGTCTTGTGTCCACCCGGGCACGACCACCTCCCTGTCTACGGTTTGGGTGCGTATCCATGGGATCCCAGAGGAATCTCAAAAGGAGAAGTTTATCAAGCTGATTTCTCAGGCGATTGGAAAGTTTGTTTTTCTGGATGGGAGTTCTTTGGGTGGTCAGGGCCCTGTGCGGGTGCTCCTCAAGCACCCGGACCCGTCGAAGCTCGACTGCACGCTGCCTACCTTCTACTTCGGGTCAGACTCTCACGATGGAGCTGGAGAGGGACCAGGAGGGGGCCCAGCACCTGTCTCCAGGACCCTCGGACCACCGTCGGGGCCCCGAGCCGGGCAGGGCTGAGGACTCGTCCAGTGATGATTCTGGGGATGACACCGAGCGCTTGGAGCCGGAGCCGACTGTGCCTAGGGCGCCCCCTCCTCCTACCGCGCCAGCAGGGGGCCACCTTCCCGCACGACGACTCTGGGTAGGGACCCGGTCCTCTCTCTGACCCTCCCTCCCGTGGACGTGCCTAGGTGCCTTCGCCCGGATCCTCCGATATCGGAGGAGCTGGGCATGGTCCCCTATGGCTCGAACATGGGTGGGGAGTTCGAGTATCTGGGGCTCTCTGGGTACGCGGCACTGAAGGCCGCATCGCGCTCCAGCCCGTCTGAGCTTCGTGCGTCGTCCAGTGAGGGGTTGGTGGTGGTGCCGCCGATCTCTCCACGCTCGCCAGGGGTCGTCTGCTACACTCTTTCCCCAGGTTCTCCTACTGCTTCGCCGCGGGGCTCGCCTGCTGTGGTTCCGGCGACTCCTGCCCCACCGGCTGGGGAGCCAGTCTCAGTCTTCCCCGACACTCCTGAGGCTGGCTCCAAGACCCGGACTGGTCGTCGGCCCAGGCCTCCTCCTCCTCCTCCTCCCTCCCGCTCCAGTGCTAGGATCGCTAGCACCAGGATGGTGACTGAGGGGAGGGAGCCGACCATTCTCGAGCAGGCAGTTTTGCGGACTGCGGTCTGGAACCTCGACTCAGGTACGCCGTCCACCCCTCTAGACCCACCACTAATTTCATCCCCCCTTCGGGGTCTAGGTTCTCTGTCTTGGCAGATGTCCCCGAAGAACAGCTTGATACGGTGGCCAGGGATTGTGGGGTGGTGTTTCATGGGGAACGCGGTCCCCGATTAGAGCAGATTGCGGCGCTTAAGGCTAAGGAGACCTATGACGGGGCATTGGCGGCAGCTCGTGCTCAGGCGGAGCGCGAGAAGTTGTCAGTGCTCCAGGCCGCTAGTGACGCAGGCTCACAAAGCTTGGGCGCTAGTGGGAGTAGATCCCCTCGCCTCGGGCGTGCCGAGACCTTAGCTGCAGCCCCCCAGGCGGGGGGGAGGTGGGGGAGGCCTCCAAAGCCCGGGTCCAAGCCCTCGACCGCTGGTAGGGCTCGTCCGGACCCGCACAGTGGGCCTACCCCGGTAGTGTCCCAATGATTGAAGCAATCTTTGCTTTCATCTGGAATATCCGTGGGTTCGGGCATGATGGGCGTCGTCAGCAGCTTCGTGATTACTTACGCCAGGAGGACGTGGACATCGTCGGACTGTAGGAGACGATTAGGCAGGACTTCTCGATCTCGGAGTTGCAGGGATTGAGTCGTCATAGTTTCGTCTGGCACTGGCTGCCGGCGAATGGGCTCTCCAGAGGGATCCTCCTTGGGGTTAAGGAGGACACCTTTGAAGTTGAGGATATGGACCGGGGGGAGTTCTTTGTGAGCATCTTACTGACCCATAAACGGAGTAACCTCAGGTGGGAGGTTATTATCGTTTATGGCCCCGCGGACCATAGGAGATCCCCAGCCTTCCTCGCAGAATTATCTGCCAAAGTTGAGATATGCTCCACTCCCGTAGTTGTGGCCAGGGATTTCAATCTCATTCGAGCTCCATAAGAGAAGAGCTCGAATATTGTTGACTTACCTAGGATGAGGATGTTCAATGATTGTATTGCGGACCTTGCCCTCAGATAGATTGCTCGGGTAGGGGGGCGGTTCACGTGGACCAACAACCGGGCTGACCCCGTCCGGAGCGTGCTGGATAGGGTCCTGGTTTCGGTGGATTAGGAGCTGGCCTATCCCCTGTGTTCGCTTCGGGCGATTACGAGGATCGGGTCGGATCACTGCCCCCTCTTGCTATCTACTGGAGGTGCCCCCCTTCCCCGCGTCTGAATAGATTCCACTTTGATAATTTTTGGCTTCAGCAGCCTGGGTTCGTGGAGATGGTTCAGTCCAAATGGGCTGTGGCCGTGACTTCTGTCCCTCAGGTGCGCTCGGCTGTAGATGTCCGGAACTTTTGTGCGATGATGGCCCGCCAGTTCATGCGGGGCTGGGGGGCTAACCTGGGGGCGAACTTGAGACGCAGGAAAGGCAATCTCTTGACTGCCCTGGAGACCCTGGACCGGGTGGCTGACGCTGGGGGGTTATTGGCGGAGGACTGGCTCCAGCGGTATGCGCTGGAGGACTCCTTAATGGAGATTTATCGAGGCGAGGAGACGTTCTGGCGACAGCGGAGCCGACAAAACTGGCTCCTCAAAGGGGATGCGAACACGGCCTACTTTCACGCCATTGCGAATGGTCGTCGAAGGAAGTGCTCGATCCCGTGCCTCTGGGAGGGGGGTCATCTGCTGGAGAGTGCCAGGGATATCTCCTCCCATATTTATTCCTTCTATAAGGAATTGTTTGCGACAGCACCCCGTACTGGGGTGGCCCTAGCTGCTGACTTCTGGCCAGTTGAGGCCAGGGTCGCTGATGAGGAGAATGTGGAACTAACGCTCCCATTCCTGCCAGCGGAGGTCCTTCTTGCCATCACGGAGATGAAGCCCAGCTCGGCTCCTGGCCCCGATGGTCTCCCGGTGATCTTCTTCCAGAGGTTCTGGGAAAAGATACAGGGTGTCATCATGCCTATGTTCCAGGAACTGTATATTGGGACCCTTGTGATGGCTCGTCTGAACTTTGGTGTCATTACCCTGATCCCCAAGATTGTGGGGCCCACGGATATTCGCCAGTTCCGCCCGATCACCGTGATAAACGTGATCCAGCGGATCATTTCCAAGGTGTGCGCGCATAGGTTGGCCCCAATTATGGAGCTCCTGACGCACCCATACCAGTTTGCCTTCCTGAAAGGGCGTTTTATTCATGACGGGATACTGGCCCTCCATGAAATTATTCATGAGGTCAAAGTGAGTCATCAGAGGGGGGTCTTCCTGAAGCTTGACTTTCAGAAGGCGTATGACAGGCTAGACTGGGCCTTCTTGCGTCAGGTCCTCCAGCGTCGTGGGGTTGACGATCGCATGATAGGTTGGATCATGCAGATCGTTATGAGCGGGAACACGGCTATAAACATTAATGGGGAGGTGGGTCCGTATTTCAAACCCTCCTGTGGGGTTCGTCAGGGGGACTCGATCTCCCCGATCTTGTTTAATGCTGCGGTTGATGCCCTTGTGGAAATCTTGGAGAAGGCCAAGAATTCCGGCCATATCTCAGGTGTGGTTAGGCATCTTATCCCTGGAGGGGGGGTGACCCACCTCCAATATGCGGATGATACCATGATCATGGTGGAGGGCTCGGAGCAGGATATCATTAATCTGAAGTTCCTGCTCCTTTGCTTTGAGGTTATGTCGGGCCTCAAGATTAACTTTGATAAGAGTGAAGTCATGGTGTTGGGGTATTCCGCAGTGGATCAACAGAGGATCGCGGACAACCTCAACTGCCGTCTGGCTGTCTTCCCCCTAAACTATTTAGGGATGCCAGTGAGAGATTCTAGGATCTTGATCAGGGACCTGGAGCCCCTCATGGGTCAGGTTAAGGCGAAATCCGAACCCTGGCAGGGGAGGTTCACCTCCAAGGGGAGCAAGACGGTCCTTATCGACTCGTGCCTTTATAGCCTTCCAATGTACATGATGGTAATGTACCTCCTTCCGGAAGGGGTTCATGCGAACTTCGACAAGGATCTCTCCCGTTTCTTTTGGATGGCCAATGACGGCCATCAGAAGTACCATATGGTGAAGTGGGCTGATATCTGTACCCCCAAAGAGCTGGGGGGTTTGGGTATCATCGTGTCCCGTCACATGAATGTGGTGTTGCTCCTTCAATGGGTGTGGAGGATCCTGCGAGGTGACGGGGGTCTCTGGTTGCAGTTGATTAAGGCTAAATATCTGCGGGGCCGGCCGCTGCTGGCTTGCGAACGCCGGGAGGGCTCTCAGTTTTGGAGAGCTATCCAGGATATCAAGCCAGCTATCCGGAGGGGGCTATCTATTTCCATCGGGGATGGAATGGATACCCTATTCTGGCTGGATCCCTGGCTCGGCCCTCTCCCTCTGCGTCATGAGTGCCCCGAGCTGTTTGCGATCTGCGCTGACCCATCCCTCCTGGTAGGGGAGGCTTTTCGGGGTGACACTTGGCAGGTGGCTTTCCGGAGGAACCTAGGGGAGACCGAGCTGGGATCTTGGGAGGGGCTGAGGGACAGTCTCCCGCTGTCCCTGGCTCACTCCCCGGATCTCCATGCTTGGCGTCTTACCCCTTCGGGGATCTTCTCGGTTAGCTCGGCTTACAGGGCCCTTTTTAGAGGGCCCAAGATGCCATGGGTCTCGCCCCTATGGAAGGCACCCCTTCCCTTAAAGATTAAAATTTTTGTTTGGCAGCTTTTACGTGACCGGCTTCCCTCGGGTGTGGAGGTGGCCAAGCGGCATGGGCCTGGCAATGGCCTTTGCCCGTTGTGTGTGGTCCCGGAAACGGGCCTGCATATCTTCTTCTCGTGCCCTGCTGCTCGGTTCTTGTGGAACTTCCTGCACGAGGCCCTGGGGCCTGAGTGGCAAGCCTCAGACCTTGGGGAGTTCTTGGAAACCGCCGCAAACCATACTGGAATGAGGAGGCGCCTCTTTTGGTTGGTGTTTGCGGCGATGAACTGGGCCTTATGGAATATTAGGAACAATATGGTCATTGAGCGCATTTTTCTTCGACGGGCCTCTGACTCGACCTTCACCTTTCTGGCTTTCTTGCAGCAGTGGTACCCGCTGTGTAGACAGCGCGAGCGGGCGCGGCTGGACGAGATGTTGGAGCTTCTGATCGCGGCGGCACGCCGGCTTGCTACGTCGTCTGGCCCATAAGGGCCCCCTCCTCATCATCCAGGATGGGGGTTGTATCTGTCTTCGTTGTTGTTGTGCGTGGTTTACTTGCGCTGGATTTAGGCTTTGCTTGATCCGGCGCAGGGTGTGTCTGTGTGTGGGTCTGTATGTGTGAACCTATGGCCTGGATATTTGTATAGAATCTTGTATGGTTATTGCTTTATTTATAAAGGTGGGCGTCAGCCTGTTTCGAGGGAAAAGGAGCTGGACGACGATCCCGTCGAGATGTTTCAGCGTCTGCTTGCTGTGGCCGACCGGTATGGGATGAACCGGCTGAATCTTGTATGTGCCCAGAGGATGCTGGACCGCTTGTCGGCAGATACGGTCGCCGTTGCTTTAGACTGCGCGCTGACGTACGATTGCCCTGAGTTAAAGGACATGCATGTGCATGGAATTCTTTGTGGCAGAGGCAATCTTCAAGAAGGCTGTGCTAACAGAGGGTTTTGTGCGGCTGGGGCAGAGATTTCCGTCGATTATTGCTGAGCTCAGAAAGAAAGCCGGGGCATGATTACCGTAATTCAGAGTGTATTGAATTCTTTTACCAGTGCTATAGCTCATACATTCGCATCTACTACGATGGACTGTAACTGTTGTACCTTTTCTACCCATTTGATGAACCTGGAGCATCAAGTCCTTTTGTGCCAACCTCTGAACTTCAGACTTGTCCTGATTTTTTGCAGTGTTGGATCAGGTTGCCGCCATGTTTTACTGACAAATGAAATGAGGTGGAGTGGAGTGGAGTGCCATTCTTAGTTCGAACTTTAAGATAGATTTGTAGTCTGCCCTATATTCTGTTTCCTAGACCTTTTGGTTTTTTTATCGATGTTGCTATGAATGAGCTTGTCTTGATGATCGGTTGATGCTTGAAGATTGTGAAATATCGGCTTCATATGATGGTTTTAGGCTTGATTGTTCATTCGATGATCATCTGTTAGATCTCTTAGTAAATATAGTGATTGTACATTGATAATTTTTTTTTAAGAGAAGAAAACATTGATGAGAAAATTCCTTATTTGACATTAGGTTAAAATATGGTTCCTTATTTGACCCTAGAAAAACTTCCATTCCCTGTATAACACCGCATCAAAATTTTATGTCCAATATGACATTTTCGTCCATTTTAACCACTAATGGTGCGAAGTGACACTTGGAAAGACCCCTTTATCCCTGCTATAATAAGTAAAGAAAAAAAAACTCTGTCTTGGCAAGAGAGACGGACATGGGTGTTCCATGGACGTGGACAAGCTCTGAATCGAGTCGGCTCCTTGCTGAAAAGCGAGTTGTTGTTCGGCAAGTTCTGAATCGAGTCTTCTCCAACTTGTTCGGCTGCGGCTGGATCTCATCCATGCCAGGAAGCCGGAGAATTTGCATCTACTTAGACGGGCACGTGTGTGTTGTTCTCGCCTACCGCGGTTGCCTCCCCTGCTGTGCACGACTGCTCTGCCGCAAGTCCAGCCGCCTCTCCCGCCGTGGTCCTCTCGTCGCCTGTGACTGTCCTGTCGCCCGCCTCGTCACCCGCCACGTCTGCTGAGAACGATTCCTCTCCACGTGTGACTGCTGCACCGACTCCGCCATCGCCATCGCCTTCGGTCTGTTGACCGCGCCCTCTGCCTCCGCCACCGTCACACCGTATGCTTACGTGTGTTAAGACAGGCGTGGTGCAGCCGAAGACCATCTTCGATCTTCATGTTGAGGGGTTATCTTCTCTTCCGAAGACGTACCATGGAGCGCTCAAGGACCCTAATTGGCATGCAGCGATGATTGATGAGTATAGTGCTCTTCTTTCTAACAACACTTGGGACCTAGTTGATCCATCTCGCAATGCAAATATTGTCACAGGAGAGTGGATCTTTCGTCATAAGTTAAAGTCTGATGTTTCTTTTGATCGGTACAAGGCACGGTGGGTCTTGCAAGGATTCATGCAACGTGATGGTATTGATTTTGATAAAACTTTTAGTCCAGTTATTAAACTTGCCATGATACAGACAGTTCTGTCACTTGCTCTTTCTAGTGATTAGCCTATTCATCAGCTGGGTGTCAAAAATGCTTTCCTCAACGACAAACTTGATGAGACAGTTTATGGTGGACAGCTCTCAGATTTCATTGATCCAGTTCTCCTAAGAAGGTGTGTCGTCTAACGGAAAAGTAATATCTGAAACTTTATCTCAAACTCAGGTTGCCGCGCCCGTCCATTGAAAAAGTAATATCTGAAACTTTATAGATAACGGAAACATTTATTAAGATTTAAATAATATAAATTAGAAGTGATGCATATTTATATCAAGTCAGATCGAACTTGTAAACATCCATAATGTCTTTTTTTCTTCCATTTTCTCCATATCTCATCACAACAAGATGATGCAAAAATGGATAGAGCAAAAATTTACAACATCTTCTCTTGCACATGATTAAACAATTCAAATCTCATATGAGGTCAAGTTCAGGAGAGTGCAACGGATAGCAACACTAGTAGAAAATAGGCCATCCGTTCGCGCCCCCTCAGAGCATTAGTCCCGGTTGCGCCACCAACCGGGACTAATGCTGGCACGCGTCCCGGTTCGAGCGGGCACGGGGCCCGGAGGCATGCGTCCCGGTTGGTAAGGGGGCATACGTCCCGGTTGGAGCCACCAACCGGGACTAAAGGTGTGTGCCACGCCACGTGGCGTGGCACACACCTTTAGTCCCGGTTGGTGGCTCCAACCGGGACGTATGCTCCCGCCCTCTATAAATGCAACGCCCCAGCCCCTCTGCCTCCACTCTGTTTTTTCTCTTGGTGGAAGGTGTGAGGGGTGTGCTAGTTTTTTCTCCCCAATGCATGCATTCAAGGTGTTTGATGAAATATTTGAGTGAATAATCCCGTTCAATTTCTCATAGAACAAAAATATAGAAGGTGTCCGAGACGCACTTGAGCTTTCTCGTCTTTATTTCCCTCGATCGAGGTTAGCAATCTTATCTTTTCTCTGTCATTGATACAATGCATGTGTCGATGTGAATTGGTCATTTCACTATTTATGATGTCCTGTTTTTTGATAAACTTACTTATATGATGCAGATGAACGGTCGGAAATGGATGTACGGTGACCGGCGCGTGCCGGGTATATGAAAGGCGTGGATAAATTTATCGATGTGGCTACGGCAAACAAAGAGAATGGTTTTATACGTTGTCCATGTGTTCAATGTCGGAACAACAAGGAGTATTCTTCCTCGAAAATCATTCGCGGCCACCTAATTATGAAAGGTTTCATGCCCAACTATAATTGCTGGACCAAGCACGGGGAAAGAGGGGTTATGATGAAGATGGTGAAGAAGAAGATGATGATAACAACTATCATCATATGTTTCCTGAATACAGTGATACTGCAATGGAAGACAATGGAGAGGAAGGAGGTGAAGAACAGGCATCAGATGAGCCGACTGATGAACTTGGTAGGGTAATTTCTGATGCAAAGCAAGATTGTGAAACAGAAAATGAGAAGTTGAAGTTAGAGGGCATGTTAGAAGATCACAAGAAATTGTTGTACCCAAATTGTGAAGATGGCAGCACAAAGCTCGGTACCACACTGGAATTGTTGCGATGGAAGGCAGAGTGTGGTCTAACTGACTCCTCATTTGAAAAGATGCTGAAAATAATGAAGCCGAAGTTTCCAAAACATAACGAACTTCCCGAGAGTACCTACGAAGCAAAGAAGACTCTCTGTCCTCTAGGATTAGATGTGCAAAAGATACATGCATGTATTAATGACTGCATCCTCTACCGCGGTAAGGAGTATGAGAATTTAGATAAATGCCCGGTATGCAATGCGTTGCGGTATAAAATCAGACGAGATGACCCTGGTGATGTTGAGGGAGAGCCCCTCCGGAAGAGGGTTCCTGCTAAGGTTATGTGGTATGCTCCTATAATACTAAGGTTGAAACGCATGTTCAGAAACAAAGAGCATGCCAGGTTGTTGCGATGGCACAAAGAAGACCGTAAGAAAGACGGGAAGTTGAGACACCCTGCTGATGGGTCACAGTGGAGAAAAATCGAGAGAGACTTCCCAAACTTTGCAGGTGACGCAAGGAACTTATGGTTTGGTCTAAGTACGGATGGCATGAATCCTTTTGGGGAGCAGAGCTGCAGTCACAACACCTGGCCCGTGACTCTATGTATCTACAACCTGCCTCCTTGGTTGTGCATGAAGTGTAAGTTCATTATGATGCCAGTGCTCATCCAAGGCCCGAAGCAACCGGGCAACGACATTGATGTGTACCTTAGGCCATTAGTTGAAGAACTCTTACAGTTGTGGGGCAAACCAGGTGTACGTGCGTGGGATGAGAACAAACAGGAGCCATTTGATCTACGAGGGTTGTTATTCGTAACCATCAATGATTGGCCTGCTCTTAGTAACCTTTTAGGACAGACAAACAAGGGATATAAGGCATGCACACACTGTTTAGATAAGACTGAAGGTACATATTGCATAAATGCAAGAAGGTTGTGTACCTGACGAATCGACGATTTCTTCCGACCAATCATCCCGTAAGAAAAAAAGGCAAGCATTTCAAAGGTGAGGCAGATCACCGGAAGAAATCTGAACTCCCTGCTGGTGATGATGTATTTGGTATGGTCAAGGACATAGAAATAATCTTTGGAAAGGGTCCCGACGGTCAATCAGTTCCGAACGACGTCGCTACAGGACACGCACCCATGTGGAAGAAGAAATCTATATTTTGGGAGTTGCCATATTGGAAAGTCCTGCGCGTCCGCTCTTCAATCGACGTGATGCACGTGACGAAGAATCTTTGCGTGAACCTGCTAGGATTCCTAGGCGTGTATGGGAAGAAAAAAGATACACCAGAAGCACGGGAGGACCAACAAATTATGAATGACCCAAATAACATGCATACATAGAACAAGATGGATAAAGGGCGTCACTTAAGTCGTGCCAGCTATGCTCTTACAAAAGCAGAGAAGGAAATCTTTTTTGAAGTCCTTTACAGTATCAAGGTGCTGATCTAATATAAAGGGGATAATAAATATGGCAGAGAAAACGTTCCAAAACCTGAAGTCTCATGACTGTCACGTGATTATGACGTAGTTGCTTCCGATTGCATTGAGGGGGCTTCTACCGGAAAATGTTCGAGTACCCATTGTGAAGCTGTGTGCATTCATCAATGCAATATCTCAGAAGGTAATCAATCCAGATATTCTGCCAAGGTTACAGAAGGATGTGGTACAATGTCTTGTTAGTTTTGAATTGGTGTTCCCACCATCCTTATTCAATATTATGACGCATCTCCTGGTTCACCTAGTGGAAGAGATTGCCATTCTCGGTCCGGTATTTCTGCACAATATTATCCCCTTTGAGAGGTTCATGGGAGTATTAAAGAAATATGTTCATAACCGTGCTAGACCAGAAGGAAGCATCTCCAAGGGATATGGAACAGAGGAGGTCATTGAGTTTTGTGTTGACTTTATTCCTGACCTTAAGCCGATTGGTGTTTCGGACTCGTGGCATGAGGGAAGACTAAGTGGAAAAGGCACGCTGGGAAAGAAAGCAATGATATGTAGGGACGGGGATTCTTTCACTAAAGCACACTACACAGTTCTACATAATTCCACCTTGGCAGGTCTGTATATCGAGGAACACAAGAATATTCTACGCTCCAAAAACCCGGGGAAGCCTGAATCACTGATTACAGATGAACACATGAAGTCTTTCGGTGGTTGGATGCGGACACATCTCTTGAATGACACCACTGTTGGAGATCAGCTATACTTGTTGGCCGTGTCACCATCTTCTACTTTATTGAATTTCCAAGGGTACGAAATAAATGGGAATACATTCTACACGATCGCCCAAGATAAAAAGAGCACCAACCAAAATAGTGGTGTCCGCTTTGATGCAATAGACGAGAATGGACAAAAGGACACATACTATGGTTACATAGATGAGATATGGGAACTAGACTATGGAGTCTCTTTTAAGGTCCCTTTGTTTCACTGCAAATGGGTCAACCTGAATGGGGAAGGGGTAAAGATAGACCAGTTGTACGGAATGACAACAGTGGATCTCAACAATCTTGGTTATAGAGATGAACCATTCGTCCTAGCCAATGATGTATCTCAGGTTTTCTATGTGAAGGACATGTCCTCCAGACCGAAAAAAGAAAAAAATATGCAAACGAATACATCATATGATGAGCCAAAGCGTCACATAGTTCTTTCAGGGAAAAGAAACATCGTGGGAATCGAGGACAAGACAGACATGTCAGAAGATTCTAATAAGTTTGATGAAATTCCGCCCTTCACAGTGAAAACTGACCCAAGCATTCCGTTAAGTAAAGAAGATGCTCCATGGTTACGTCTGAAGCGATCATAAGGAAAGACATATGCCAAGAAGTTCATGCTCATATTATGTAACTCTAGTTCATGTCTTTCGCGGTTTGTGGTTTCACCGAAGGATATCTTTCGCGGGACTATATATAGGGGGGACTTTAGTCCCGGTTTTGTAGTCTCAGTTTTTAATATTAATAAATGTCTTGAGTGTTAGTACCGTTTTGTGGCTGGACCGGGATTATGAAGAAGTTGTCCCGATTTGTACTTACCATTAAGATCTGATCTCCAAACGCGCGCGGTCACATATTAGGGAGTGCCTCTATGACCAGTTTCTTGGAGATGCCGGAGGACTGGGATCCGGCGGCATCTCCCTGAAACTGGTCGTAGTGGTGTCCCTGCTCTCGAAAACCATCTTGCAGCTTGTAACTTCTCTAACTAGATCAATACACCTGGGAGCTAACTAATTTCACATATTAGGGAGTGCCTCTATGACCAGTTTCTCGGAGATGCCGGAGGACTGGGCTCCATCGGCATCTCCCTAAAACTGGTCGTAGTGGTGT
Organism: Avena sativa; assembly: GCA_916181665.1. Classification (NCBI taxonomy): domain Eukaryota; kingdom Viridiplantae; phylum Streptophyta; class Magnoliopsida; order Poales; family Poaceae; genus Avena; species Avena sativa. The sequence continues at coordinate 139,162,452 of OV702285.1, read as the reverse complement.
CCCTGCTCTCGAAAACCATCTTGGAGATGCCTCAAACTGGCTGGAGGACTGGACTCACAAGGATGCCTATTTATAGTACAAGAAGCTAGGCATAGTGTCGACACTTATGAAATAATGTCGACACTCACCCCTATTATTAGTGCTGACTCGTGTTTTGTCCCGGTTGGTGTCTCCAACCGGGACTAAAGGTTCATCTTTAGTCCCAGTTGGTGACACCATCCGGGACAAGGTACACGCCGCAGGACATAATGTCGACACTCACCCCTATCATTAGTGCTGCCTGGCCCAGCCTGCCGAAATCCCTCCAACCGGGTCTAAAGATGAACCTTTAGTATATTGAAAATCCGAACAATGAAAATCCTTCGCGTGGTGTCATATTATGTGACATAGTTGAAAGGAAAAATACCAGACTTGGTATATTGATCATGTCTCGAAAAAACCTTCACAAAATGACCTATCATGTTCGAGGTTATGTGCTGAATCACGGCATAGTTTGTGATGCTGTGCCCATATTATGCATGCATGTGGACATTGGTATGGAGAACAATGTTGCAGGAGGAAGTTTTCCTTTTTGTCGCACAGAAAAGCCCTTTTCCATTTTCCGAGCGCAAAAAACGGGTCGTTTTGTGAAGTAACCACCAAAATGCCGTTTCAGAATGCTACCGTACCATTTTCCTAAAATAATAGACCACCTTACATGGACTATATCCCAACCGGGACATCTCAAACCTTTTTGTCCATCCCGGGTAAAAAGGACAAATGTCTGCCGAATCGGTAGGAAGTGGGTCCGGTTTGTACTACAGGTACATGATCTATCGCCCGTGATTTTTTGAAAAAATCATTTTTAGACTCGCAATATGTGGTTTCTTCATAGATCCAATGCAAGATCTAACGATGCTCGTCCCCTATCTTCATGCACGCCGGATCGACCATAGTTAGAAATTCAGAAAATTCAAAACGGGCATAATAAATTCAAAAAAATTCCGAACAATGAAAATCCCTCACGTGGTGTCATATTATGTGACATAGTTGAAAGGAAAAATACCATACTTGGTATATTGATCATATCTTGAAAAAACCTTCACAAAATGACCTATCATGTTCGAGGTTTCATGGCTTTCGGTCCAAATGACCGATGTTATGTGCTGAATCACGGCATAGTTTGTGATGTTGTGCCCATATTATGCATGCATGTGGACATTGGTATGGAGAACAATGTTGCAGGAGGAAGTTTTCCTTTTTGTCGCACGGAAAAGCCCTTTTCCATTTTCCGAGCACAAAAAACGGGTCGTTTTGTGAAGTAACCACCAAAATGTCGTTTCAGAATGCTACCGTCCCATTTTCCTAAAATACTAGACCACCTTACATGGACTATCTCCCAACCGGGACACCTCAAACCTTTTCGTCCATCCCGGGTAAAAAGGGCAAATGTCTGCAGAATCGGTAGGAAGTGGGTCCGGTTTGTACTACAGGTACATGATCTATCGCCCATGATTTTTTGAAAAAATCATTTTTAGACTCGCAATATGTGGTTTCTTCAGAGATCCAATGCAAGATCTAACGATGCTCGTCCCCTATCTTCATGCACGCCGGTTCGACCATAGTTAGAAATTCAAAAAATTCAAAACGGGCATAATAAATTCAAAAAAAATCCGAACAATGAAAATCCTTCGCGTGGTGTCATATTATGTGACATAGTTGAAAGGAAAATATCACACTTGGTATATTGATCATGTCTCGAAAAAACCTTCACAAAATGACTTATCATGTTCGAGGTTTCATGGCTTTCGGTCCAAATGACCGATGTTTGTGCTGAATCATGGCATAGTTTGTGATGATGTGCCCATATTATGCATGCATGTGGACATTGGTATGGAGAACAATGTTGCGGGAGGAAGTTTTCCTTTTTGTCGCACGGAAAAGCCCTTTTCCATTTTCCGAGCGCAAAAAATGGGTCGTTTTGTGAAGTAACCACCAAAATGCCGTTTCAGAATGCTACCGTCCCATTTTCCTAAAATACTAGACCACCTTACATGGACTATCTCCCAACCGGGACATCTCAAACCTTTTTGTCCATCCCGGGTAAAAAGGACAAATGTCTGTAGAATCGATAGGAAGTGGGTCCGGTTTGTACTACAGGTACATGATCTATCGCCCGTGATTTTTTGAAAAAATCATTTTTAGACTCGCAATATGTGGTTTCTTCAGAGATCCAATGCAAGATCTAACGATGCTCGTCCCCTATCTTCATGCACGCCGGTTCGACCATTGTTAGAAATTCAGAAAATTCAAAACGGGCATAATAAATTCAAAAAAAATCCGAACAATGAAAATCCTTCGCGTAGTGTCATATTATGTGACATAGTTGAAAGGAAAAATACCTGACTTAGTATATTGATCATGTCTCAAAAAAACCTTCACAAAATGACCTATCATGTTCGAGGTTTCATGGCTTTCGGTCCAAATGACCGATGTTATGTGCTGAATCACGGCATAGTTTGTGATGCTGTGCCCATATTATGCATGCATGTGGACATTGGTATGGAGAATAATGTTGCAGGAGGAAGTATTCCATTTTGTCGCACTGAAAAGCCCTTTTTCCATTTTCCGAGCGAAAAAAAATGGGTCGTTTTGTGAAGTAACCACCAAAATGCCGTTTCAGAATGCTACCGTCCCATTTTCCTAAAATACTAGACCACCTTACATGGACTATCTCCCAACCGGGACATCTCAAACCTTTTCGTCCATCCCGGGTAAAAAGGACAAATGTCTGCCGAATCGATAGGAAGTGGGTCCGGTTTGTACTATAGGTACATGATCTATCGCCCGTGATTTTTTTAAAGAATCATTTTTAGACTCGCAATATGTGGTTTCTTCAGAGATCCAATGCAAGTTCTAAATGAGACATTTTTCTTCCCGCCATTTCTCTTCCCGCCATTTTTTCCCGGCATTTCTCCCGCCATTTCTTCCCGCCAGTTTTTCCCGCTAGTTCTTCCCTTCAGTTATCTTCCTGCCATTTCTCACTATATATATGTAGGGTTGGCCTCCATTGTCATTGCACATCTCTAGACTCATAACTGCAACCTCATCACTCTTTCCCATGACTTCCACCGTAGCACTAACTCCCAGGGAGGCGGAGGCGCTTTGCGCCTCGAACTACCCCTGCCCGCCGGGCTACTGTGTCCCCGTCGGCTGGATGCTGAGCACCGGAGGCGTGCCGGTTCCTCCTGTCCCTCTAGGTGTGGCGCGTCAGATGGCCATCACGAACCACTACTACTTCGAGCTCACGCCGGAGCAGCGGAGGAATCCCAGATGGCATCCCGACTATTTCCCGACTTGGGAAGCCTTCTTCATGGATCGGCGTGAGAGGGCGCTCGCCAGGCATGAGGAGGATGGCCCACCTCCTCCGAACTTCAACGAGGCCGGCCGTCGGTTGTGGTGACGCGGTCGGACTCTCCAGAGCGTCATGGCCTATGACACGGCCGCCGACTCTAGCCCCCGCCTACGCTACCCTTAAGTCCAGCCCACTCGTACTCAACCTTCAAGGTTCAACTACGGCGATCCCGACGACGACAGCGACGACGGCCGCGGCGAGTACGATGACTACAGTGGCGAGTATTACAGGTGTAGGCAGGAGCATGACTGAATCACTCCAACATTGCAAAACAAGTTCGGCCGATTGTGGCTTAACCTGGCCATGTATCTTAATTTCGAGTTCTTCTATGTAACTTTGTGTTAGTTGCGTTATGTACTTTAATTGCAGTTCTATCCTAATAAAATTTTCTTTCCGCCCATTATTTCCCGTCCTTTTTTTCCCGCCCATTAATATATAAAAAATATAAGTTAATTCAAATCCAAATTAAAACACAGAAAATGGTTTTGAATTAGTTATTCAAATTCAAACACTTTTTATGTTTAAAATTTTTCTAAATTCCAAATAAATATTCAAAAAATATAAGTTAATTTATTTTTAATTTTAAATGGTTCATAGTTTAAATGGTTACATTAATTATTTTTAAAAATAGAAAATGGTTTTGAATTATTTATTCAAATCCAGACACTTTTTATGTTTAAAGTTTTTCTAAATTCCAAATAAATATTCAAAAAATATAAGTTAATTAATTTTTAATTTTAAATGGTTCATAGTTTAAATGGTTATATTAATTATTTTTAAAAACAGAAAATGGTTTTGAATCAGTTATTCAAATTCAAACACTTTTTATGTTTAAAGTTTTTCTAAATTCCAAATTAATATTCAAAAAATATAAGTTAATTCATTTTTAATTTTAAATGGTTCATATTTTAAATGGTTACATTAATTATTTTTTAAAAATAGAAAATGGTTTTGAATTAGTTATTCAAATTCAAACACTTTTTATGTTTAAAGTTTTTCTAAATTCCAAATTAATATTCAAAAAGTATAAGTTAATTCATTTTTAATTTTAAATGGTTCATAGTTTAAATGGTTACATTAATTATTTTTAAAAACAGTAAATGGTTTTGAATTACCTATTCAAATTCAAACACTTTTTATGTTTAAAGTTATTCTAAATTCCAAAGTAATTATCATTTAAAAAACATTACAATTTTAAACCCCAAAATAAAAAATAAGGCGGGAACAGAGAGAAAATTGCTGATTTTTTTTTAAAACAGGGTCATATGTCCCGGTTGGAGCCACCAACCGGGACTAAAGACCCCCTGCGCGCGCCCCTTGGTATGCTGAAAAAATTGGAGTATACGTCCCGGTTGGTGGCTCCAATCGGGACGTATGACCCTTTAGTCCAGGTTGGAGCCACCAACCGGGACAAAAGGTCCTTCAGTTATAACTAGATCGCCTCTTCTTCCCCATCTCATTTATCGACGCGCGCACACAGGAACCTCCCCACGAGGCCGGCAGGCTGCCCGCTGAGCTTGTCGCCGCTGTTCGATGCAAGGATAGGAACCGCCGCGTTGCCCTCTCTCTCCCAGTACCAATCTCACGTTCCTTCTCACGTTCTTCCCCATTTAAGCAGAAACCCTAACTCGTCGTCGTCGCCATTCAGAGCTTCCCCGAGCCAAGTCAAGGTGCCGAGGAGCTCCGCCGTGCTGGACTGCGTCTCTACGCCAAAGGAATCGTCCCCGATCGGCCTTAATCAAGCTCTGCAACCCATTTTCCCGAGCTCCGGCCCCCGTCGATTCGCCTCCGTCTGGCCACCCCTTGCTTCCCCGACCCCGACATCGCATTCGTGGTGAGCCACTGGTGCTCTAGCACCTCTTCACATGCTCCCTCTCGCTCTCTAGCTCTACCGCGACGACCATCTGTCGCCGCCGCCTCTGTCCGCCGCTGTGCTCGTCGCTCCGGCGACCAATAATGGGCAGCGCAGCCACCATATGGTTCGCCTCGACGAGCTCTTTCGAACGCGCACAACCCCGCAGTCCCGCGCGCTCCCCAGGGTCGCCATCGACCACCGTCTGCTGCGCCGCCCGTCGTGGTGACATGGTGCTCGCGTGGCTACCGCGTGGTGCCCGCGTGGCCCCGGTCCCACCTGCCAGCCTCAGAGGCTAGGTGCCTCTGTGGTGCAGGTTAGCCGTGGCCTGGTCCAGGTCCCACCTCCCTGCGTGGAGGCTGAGGTGGCCACGGGCCCCTCTGTCAGCCACTGTGGCTAGCAGTGGCCTCGGTGTAAAAATGTTTTCTGTTTTGTTTAATTAAATCCAGAAATTGATATAATATTGTAAATTCAATAATTACTTATTTATAACTCAGAAAAATACAAATAATATATCAAAATGTTCAAAAAATGAGATCTAACTATTTAACCTATAATCATGCATTGTTCAACAATTTTCAAGACAAGTTTAATTAGAAAGCAAAATCAACCCCTCTCATATACTCCGGAGTTTTGCCGAGTTAGGGTTTTCACCCCTCGGAACCCCGTTTAAATTGCCGAGCATGTCTTAGGGTTACTTTTTAATACAAATTAACTTGTCATATCATCATCCTTGTTTGATCATTGCATCGATGCCATGTGTTGATTGTTCCCCTCTCTTTCCGGCGTTCGGTTCTTCGCGGTAGAATACGAGATCGAGATCAAAGACCGAGGTCAACACCATCGAAGATCGAAGATTTCTTGATAGCCATCGCATTGTAGATGCTTAGCCATGATATTAGTTGTCATAGACACTAGTTGAATCGATGTTGCACCTAGGGTTAGCCGGTGTGTCCTCGCCAGGGCATCCTGAACCCGAGGGTTGATTGATTGCCGCCTTTCTTTTCGGTATTGGTTCTTCGTGATAGGATTCGAGCCCGATGGTTTCTACTTAGCCGCTTTGACTTATCCGTTTTTCCACCTATGCAAAAAATATGGACCCACACGACAGAGACGAAGAAAAGGAAGAGTTGATCTAAGGTGTGATCCGCGAGGAAGAAAATTTAGATGTATCGACGTTTCTGAACAACTCCGGTGAGGGTGATCCTCTTTTTGCCGTAATAGACGACTTGTTTGAGGTTGAAGGTGTTGCCTTCCGCGAGGGAGAAGGCGATGCCTTGTGTAATCGAGAAGACGACCGCTCTGGCGAGGTGCATGTAATATAATTAATTCATTAATTAATCATCTGCTATCTATATAGAAATAGTAACGATGATCTTTCTTCTTTTAGCCCTCCGGATCTAACAAATCTACTGAAAAGAGCGGACGAGGCCCAACCAAAAAGTTGGAAGACCATGAGAGGTTTAGGATCGAAGATATCGCTAAAGACGGCAAACCGACGGCTCCCGAAGTTGTCGTAATCAAATTTGTGGCACAATGCGGAGTAATCGTTAGGGACTTAATCCCGATCACCATTCAAAATTGGAATAGGCATGCTGATGCTAAAGAAGAGGGAACATGTTTGTTTGTCCCTAACAAGGCCAAAGATTTACTGTGGAAGAGGCTCATGGTTAATTTCAAACTACCGAAGATAGAGCTGGATCCAAATGCGGAGGATCCAGTTGAGGATGCCTTAGAACATGGGAGAGCCATGGAGGCTAAGGTCAGGGAGTGGGCTATGAAGAAGATGGCCCAGTGTTTCACTAACTGGAAGAAAAGATTGCACCTTGACTATGTCGTGAAATAGAAGACTCCGGATTTCAAGAAGACTCAGTTTGAGAAGATAAAACCATTCTGGGCTGAGTTTGTAAATTACAAGACATCAGAAAAAGCTAAGAAAATGTCTGCAACGAATAAGCTGAATGCTGCTAACAAGAAGTATCACCATACTATGGGGCAAGGTGGCTACAGGGCTGGCATTCCTAAGTGGGAGAAACTTGAGAATGAACTGCGTGCTAAAAATATCACCCCAGAGACAGACGATTGGGTAGAACGTGCAAGGAATTGGTTTTACGGGCATGGGGGCACGTTGGACTCGGAAGGGATGTGTATATATAACATACGACATAAAGAAGACCCCTTGCCAATCGAGAGGATGAGAAAAGCAGTAAAGGCTGTTAAAGATGGGGACTTCATTCCCGATAGAGAGAATGATGAGCTCACACTCGCCCTTGGAAATAAGGAACATGATGGACGAACACGAGGCACAAGAGGCTCCCAACCATGGAGGACTGGGTTTCCCGAAGAGAGGAAGAAATATCCTGATAGAAGTCGTCACAGGAGAAAGGTGTAGCACCCCGGGTAAAATCACTACTAGAAAATCGCTTGGTGTTTTTGTTCTGTGCATCGTCATGACGTCATCATGCATGTCTTGTCTCTAAGAATGTTTTAACTAAAACCCTATTTTGTTTTCTACCCTTCCTTTGTCCTTGAGTTCAAATTAACCCTAATTATCTTGCTCAAATTATTTTCCCTAAAAATATTTGCTAAAAGAATTTAAAATAAAACAAAAATATGTTTTATGAAAATAAATAAAACAACTAGACCTAAGCTGGTCAGGCCCAAAAGGCCCAGCCAGCTGAAACCCTAGATCCTACACCACCCTAAACCCTAGCATCACACCTATTCCCTGCCGCCGCCGGAACCATGCCCGCCTACACTCTGCCTTGACCCACTCCCGCACTCAAACGCACGCCACGCACACGAGCGCCGCGTGACGCTCTCCCTCTCGCATTCCTGAACCCATGTGGACACCCTCTCCCTGACAAACCAGGTCCCACCAGCCCTTCCTCGAGTTTTCCCCACCACCCGGTCGTCCACCCCACCTGCCCGATCCCACTCGCTAGGGCCCACCCCGTCCCCACCTCCTCACGCGCTCCTCTCACGCGTGCCCCTCCCTGCCTCGCGTTCTTCCTCCCTCCCACAGGCGCCGCCTCCGCGTCTGACTATGCATCACGAGCGCTGCCCTCTCCTCTCACGCGCGAGCTCTCCCCGCGTCTACACGCCGTCGTCTGAGCGCCGCCGCACTCGCTGTGACCCAGCGCGCTCGTGACCTCCTCTCCGCCTCCTCTCTGTCGGGTACCAGATCCGCCCCGCGTCTGGCCGTCGCCATCCTCCCCTCCGGCGCCCTCTACAGCGTGCTGCCGGCCTCCCAGGGTCGAGCTCACCTGCACGCCCTCCTCTCTGCTCTCTACCGCCGCCGCGGGACCCCGCCGTCCTCTGCCCGACCTCCTCCGTCGCCGTCGAGTCTCCTCTGCATCGCCGGTGTCCGCGCCCTCTCGCATATGGCCTCGCGCCCACGGCTGCCGAGGAGCCAGCCCGTCGCCATCGCCCTTCCCTGACCGCCCTCGTCGCCGTGTGATGTCCTCTGCTCGGCACCGGCCGCGTCGGCCTCGCCCCGGCCCACGCCATTTGGCTCCAGCACCACCTCGTCGTGCCCTTCTCCTCTGGCCGCAACCACGCCTCGCCGCCCCGTTGCTCGGCCGCCAAGATCGTCTGTGCACGCCGCCTTCCCTGCTAGCCTCGTCCTCGTTCTGTTGCCTGCCACCATCTAGGGTTCCTTCCACTATGAGGGTTCCTCTAGTACCAGTGGGGTTGCTTCAGGCGTTATTTTTTGGTACTAGTCACGGGCATATGGGTGTGAAGTCGATTGCAATGGCGATCTTGTGAAGATGGATTAGTGGTGATGCTCCAAGTCCGGCGATCCTCCGTCGAACAAGCGTGATGCTGAAGAATTTACAAGGCGCTCCTCGAAGACCCCGGCATCGGACCGCAAGACCGTTCTCGGGAACCGAAGACTAATCCGGGACCCTAAGGTCTTCTTCACGGATGCGGATCCGGAGACCGATTTCGTCGAGACCGATCCCCGAACCCCCAGAGCCCAAGATCGTCGAACCCATGTGTGATATCTTCCGATCCCCTATTTTATAAATGATACATCTTGTTGCATATAAATTGTCATGTTTGCATACATATGGTGGGGTTTGGGGGCATTATGCCGATTCACCTCATAATAATTAAATATGGAGGCCATATGCGGACAAATCTAGTCTAACATTGGCTCTATTTAAATTTGTGTAGCGAATCGATGCCATGTTTCGACTTGTTAAGACAACATTTAAATTGCGGGGTATCTAAATAACTTGAACCATATAATAAATTGTCGGGACCCTGGTTCCGCTTAATATTGCCTAATCGCATCGCACCTTTCCCATGTCATACATCATGCCCGATCTTCTGCCGTAGTATTAAATAGTGCATCCGGTGTTTCTTCTAGTGCTTTGCTTCTTCACGGATTAGGCCGATGAGTTGATGCGAGTGTCGACCTGATCTTCGGATGAACCTTCGGCAATGTTTTCCAGGCGAGCATTCTCCCCCTTTCTACCTATTTACATTTCTAGTCTTTATTTCCTCCTGTTGATCTATTGCTAGCTGTGTTACGATGCTCTAGTTTTCCTACCCGCGATATCCTTTGCAGCCTTATATTGCCTTGGACACATCCTATTACCTATTGTTTGGTAGATAGTTGGACTTGCGTGTCGTAGTTGCTTGCTCAGGTGTTGTTGCGTGTCGTCAAGTACCATAGTTGTTGGAAGATTGCCGCATGTTTAATGTTGGAGATGATCATGGCTTTAATTATCGTTTAATAACTAAAACTGAAGAAGGTAAATAATGCAGAGGCACAGGTGGGCAATAGATGTTATTTGGTTTTTAACCGTCCACTTGTGTCCCGTAGGACCCCGAGTACTTGATACCTGTTCTTTGAATATTCACACTCTCCGCATGTGGGACCATGAATCCCCCTAGCCAGAGCTTGATTCATATCTTATTTCTTGGGGCCACAAGTAGTTTGGGGCTTTATTACTATCCTGTACTTATGCCATGCTTTACTGTTTTATTTATGATTGCGCGTGGAGCGCCTGTATAGTTTTGGAACCCCGTGCCACGTTTTCGCGGTATCGACAAGCCCAGTCACACTTTCGGGTTCCCAGTCGTTTACAGCCGTCGTCACAAACCTCTAGGTCCATCTCGGAGCCGGCCAACTTCGTAGCGGGTAGCTTGGTGGGGTGGCCCCCTGAAATTTATATGAATCTTGCAATTGCTCTGTCGTGATGCCTCGTTGGGTTTTCATTTGGTTTTTCTCGAGGTTGATCGTGCGTGTGTTGCTATTTGTGCCCCCCCTGCAGGATAAAACTTTCTGAAAGCCGTGTCCGCGGTTATGGACGACTTGGAGCACAGTATCTCGATCACAGACAACTATAACTAAAGTAGTGCTATAAATTTGACTTTATAATGACTAGTAATCAGCTTCACTATAATGGAATGGCTAAATAAAAGTGCCAACAATTGCTGGTTTGTGTTGTCACCTGTTACCATTATATCTGACTAGTAAGTATTGCAACTACAACGGAATGATTAAATAAAAGTACCAACAACTGCTGGGTTTTGTGATGCATCATGCTATATGTATTTGTCTAGTAAGTACTGCAACTACAACGAAATGGTTTACTAAAACTGTCCATTGCTTATTATATCAGGATGACTCATGCTATCTATATCTGACTAGTAATTGCCGCAACTATAACGGAATGAATAAAACTGCCAACTGTGTGAGTTCCTCGGTTGACTTCCTCGTCTGGTCTCGAGGGGGAAATATCAGGATTGGTATCCTTGGTGATAGTTTTAGGTTGGATTCGAATAGGTCTTTCTTATCCCTATCTGATAGCCATCAGTTGTATTGGGTCTCTATAGGTTGTTCAGTGCATGCTGCGCTGCCGCTTCAGTCCACCATACCTATGTAGGAGAGGACCGCCGAATTCTAGTCTCGTCGTGTACTGGCCTCAGTATTGACCGCTCTCTTTTTCCTTCGCCCTTTGTCAGCACCCCTTTTGTTAAGCAGGTTTTGAGATCGACGTCGTTAGCAGGGTTACCCTTCTGGCTTGGCCTAGGCAGGGTTATGGACGCCATTGGTTATCCTTCAGGGCTCTTAACCTAATTTGCATCTTGTCCGTACTCGGACGCTATATCGTTTTCAAGGTGATTTGGATCTTTGTACTGTATATTGTATCCTTGACTCGATGAGTCGCTGTTGTATAGATCTGTTTTGTGGGTTCCATCGTGGACTAATGTGTAATGATATTACTTCGTTTTCCACCCGCACGCAAGTGCCTGGTGGGCACCTTTGAATCGTTTCTATGCGGGTTTGGCGGGAATTGCTAAAACTTGCATAGGGCCGATTCTGAGGGTGTTACAGAGTGGTATCAGAGCTCAGCAGTTATGATACCCACTGGTCCAGCCTGTAGGATACCCTAGCTAACAGACGTTGTAGAGTGTCAAAACTATTTTGGAAAATCGGTTGGATAGATCTGATTAGGTCTGCTTTTACTCCTTACCCTCTGCTATTCTCCTCTTACCTCTGCGTGCTTTGAATCTGCTCTCTTATCTTTTCTTCGAGTCCAGGAATTCTCGTGGTTGGGTTTCCGTCGTACCTTCAGGATTTCGCTTCCATCCTCTTCTAACGGTGCTTCGACATCCGGACTTCTTGCTATCTGAGGAACTTTTCTCTATTGTACCTTTCAGTGGACCGGAAATTCACTAAATTTTTTCTTTCTATCCTCCGATGTTTTGCGATACGATGAAGTCATCTACATCAGATCGGATGAGAATCTCCATCCCTCCTTTATTTCCAAACCTCGCTTGTGAGGATCTTCAGTCTGAATTCCGAGAGTTGGTTGCATAATTCTTCTATTCATGTACCTAGTAATGCTTTGAGTGCGGGATGGAGTCGCGACCATACCACTACTCTTATCATTTGCTTGTGTACATTGAATGGTGGATCGATGCAATTCTTACTCCTTCCATGGAAGTTAGAGGTGGCCTTACCTTTAACTTCGTCCGTTGTTATCCGGAGCGTTCCCTCGACGAACATGATCAACGACCGCTTGTTGGTGATGTCGCCGATTTCAAGATGGAGAAATAATCATTGTTAGTGGTGTCGCGAGGACCTACACCAAGCGAGAAGATTCAGACTGTCGGCCTTCTTTCCGGTACCATGAGGCGGATCTCGAGGGCGAGATCCATTATTAGTGGTGTCGAATTGTAGCACCCCGGGTAAAATCACTACTAGAAAATCGCTTGGTGTTTTTCTTCTGTGCATCGTCATGACGTCATCATGCATGTCTTGTCTCTAAGAATGTTTTAACTAAAACCCTATTTTGTTTTCTACCCTTCCTTTGTCTTTGAGTTCAAATTAACCCTAATTATCTTGCTCAAATTATTTTCCCTAAAACTATTTGCTAAAATAATTTAAAATAAAACAAAAAGATGTTTTATGAAAATAAATAAAACAACTAGACCTAAGCTGGTCAGGCCCAAAAGGCCCAGCCAGCTGAAACCCTAGATCCTACACCACCCTAAACCCTAGCATCACACCTATTCCCTGCCGCCGCCGGAACCATGCCCGCCTACACTCTGCCTTGACCCGCTCCCGCACTCAAACGCACGCCACGCACGCGAGCGCCGCGCGACGCTCTCCCTCTCGCATTCCTGAACCCGTCTGGACACCCTCTCTCTGACAAACCAGGTCCCACCAGCCCTTCCTCGAGTTTTCCCCACCACCCGGTCGTCCACCCCACCTGCCCGCTCCCACTCGCTAGGGCCCACCCCGTACCCACCTCCTCACGCGCTCCTCTCACGCGTGCCCCTCCCTGCCTCGCGTTCTTCCTCCCTCCCACAGACGCCGCCGTCGCCTCTGACTATGCATCGCGAGCGCTGCCCTCTCCTCTCACGCGCGAGCTCTCCCCGCGTCTGCACGCTGTCGTCTGAGTGCCACCGCACTCGCTGTGACCCGGCGCGCTCGTGACCTCCTCTCCTCCTCCTCTCTGTCGGGTACCAGAGCCGCCCCGCGTCTGGCCGTCGCCTTCCTCCCCTTCGGCGCCCTCTGCAGCGTGCTGCCGGCCTCCCAGGGTCGAGCTCACCTGCACGCCCTCCTCTCTGCTCTCTACCGCCGCCGCGGGACCCCGCCGTCCTCTGCCCGACCTCCTCCGTCGTCGTCGAGTCTCCTCTGCAGTGCCGGTGTCCGCGCCCTCTCGCCTATGGCCTCGCGCCCACGGCTGCCGAGGAGCCAACCCGTCGCCATCGCCCTTCCCCGACCGCCCTCGTCGCCGTGTGCTGTCCTCTGCCTGTCCCCGGCCGCGTCGGCCTCGCCCCGGCCCATGCCGTTTGGCTCCAGCACCACCTCGTTGTGCCCTTCTCCTCTGGCCGCAACCACGCCTCGCCGCCCCGTTGCTCGGCCGCCAAGCTCGTCCGTGCACGCCGCCTTCCCTGCTAGCCTCGTCCTCGTTCTGTTGCCTGCCACCATCTGGGGTTCCTGCTACTATGAGGGTTCCTCTAGTACCAGTGGGGTTGCTTCAGGCGTTATGTTTTGGTACTAGTCACGAGCATATGGGTGTCAAGTCGATTGCAATGGCGATCTTGTGAAGATGGATTAGTGGCGATGCTCCAAGTCCGGCGATCCTCCGTCGAACAAGTGGGACGAGTTAGAGGAGTTCCTCACCAAGATCGACAAGACCAGCGTGATGCTGAAGAATGTACAAGGCGCTCCTCGAAGACCCCGGCATCGGACCGCAAGACCGTTCCCGGGAACCGAAGACTAATCCGGGACGCTAAGGTCTTCTTCACGGATGCGGATCCGGAGACCGATTTCGCCGAGACCGATCCCCGAACCCGCGGAGCCCAAGATCGTCAAACCCATGTGTGATATCTTCCGAGCCCCTATTTTATAAATGATACATCTTGTTGCATATAAATTGTCATGTTTGCATACATATGGTGGGGTTTGGGGGCATTATGCCGATTCACCTCATGATTAAATATGGAGGCCATATGCGGACAAATCTAGTCTAACATTGGCTCCATTTAAATTTGTGTAGCGAACCGATGCCATGTTTCGACTTGTTAAGACAACATTTAAATTGCAGGGTATCTAAATAACTTGAACCATATAATAAATTGTCGGGACCCTGGTTCCGCTTAATATTGCCTAATCGCATCGCACCTTTGCCATGTCATACATCATGCCCGATCTTCTGCCGTAGTATTAAATAGTGCATCCGGTGTTTCTTCTAGTGCTTTGCTTCTTCACGGATTAGGCTGATGAGTTGATGCGAGTGTCGGCCTGATCTTCGGATGAACCTTCGGCAATGTTTTCCAGGCGAGCATTCTCCCCCTTTCTACCTATTTACATTTCTAGTCTTTATTTCCTCCTGTAGATCTATTGCTAGCTGTGTTACGATGCTCTAGTTTTCCTACCCGCGATATCCTTTGCAGCCTTATATTGCCTTGGACACATCCTATTACCTGTTGTTTGGTAGATAGTTGGACTTGCGTGTCGTAGTTGCTTGCTCAGGTGTTGTTGCGTGTCGTCAAGTACCATAGTTGTTGGAAGATTGCCGCATGTTTAATGTTGGAGACGATCATGGCTTTAATTATCGTTTAATAACTAAAACTGAAGTAGGTAAATAATGCAGAGGCACAGGTGGGCAATAGATGTTATTTGGTTTTTAACCGTCCACTTGTGTCCCGTAGGACCCCGAGTACTTGATACCCGTTCTTTGAATATTCACACTATCCGCATGTGGGACCATGAATCCCCCTAGCCAGAGCTTGAGTCATATCTTATTTCTTGGGGCCACAAGTAGTTTGGGGCTTTATTACTATCCCGTACTTATGCCATGCTTTACTGTTTTATTTATGATTGCGCGTGGAGCGCCTATACAGTTTTGGAACCCCGTGCCACGTTTTTGCGGTATCGACAAGCCCAGTCACACTTTCGGGTTCCCAGTCGTTTACAGCCGTCGTCACAAACCTCTGGGTCCGTCTCGGAGCCGGCCAACTTCGTAGCGGGTAGCTTGGTGGGGTGGCCCCCTGAAATTTATATGAATCTTGCAATTGCTCTGTCGTGATGCCTCGTTGGGTTTTCATTTGGTTTTTCTCGAGGTTGACCATGCGTGTGTTGCTATTTGTGCCCCCCTGCAGGGTAAAACTTTCTGAAAGCCGTGTCCGCGGTTATGGACGACTTGGAGCACAATATCTCGATCATAGACAACTATAACTAAAGTAGTGCTATAAATTTGACTTTATAAGGACTAGTAATCAGCTTCACTATAATGGAATGGCTAAATAAAAGTGCCAACAATTGTTGGTTTGTGTTGTCACCTGTTACCATTGTATCTGAATAGTAAGTATTGCAACTACAACGGAATGACTAAATAAAAGTACCAACAACTGCTGGGTTTTGTGATGCCTCATGCTATATGTATCTGTCTAGTAAGTACTACAACTACAACGGAATGGTTAACTAAAACTTCCCACTGCTTATTATATCAGGATGACTCATGCTATCTATATCTGACTAGTAATTGCCGCAACTATAACGGAATGAATAAAACTGCCAACTGTGTGAGTTCCTCGGTTGACTTCCTCGTCTGGTATCGAGGGGGAAATATCAGGATGGGTATGCTTGGTGATAGTTTTAGGTTGGATCCGAATAGGTCTTTCTTATCCCTATCTGATAGCCGTCAGTTGTATTGAGTATCTATAGGTTGTTTAGTGCATGCTGCGCTGCCGCTTCAGTCCACCATACCTATGTAGGCGAGGACCGCCGAATTCTAGTCTCGCCGTGTACTGGCCTCAGTATTGACCGCTCTCTTTTTCCTTCGCCCTTTGTCGGCACCCCTTTTGTTAGGCAGGTTTTGAGATCGACGTCGTTAGCAGGGTTACCCTTCTGGCTTGGCCTGGGCAGGGTTATGGACGCCATTGGTTATCCTTCAGGGCTCTTAGCCTAATTTGCATCTTGTCCGTACTCGGACGCTATATCGTTTTCAAGGTGATTTGGATCTTTGTACTGTATATTGTATCCTTGACTCGATGAGTCGCTGTTGTATAGATCTGTTTTGTGGGTTCCATCGTGGACTAATGTGTAATGATATTACTTCGTTTTCCACCCACACGCAAGTGCCTGGTGGGCACCTTTGAATCGTTTCT
This sequence comes from Avena sativa, assembly GCA_916181665.1. Lineage (NCBI taxonomy): Eukaryota > Viridiplantae > Streptophyta > Magnoliopsida > Poales > Poaceae > Avena > Avena sativa. The sequence continues at coordinate 139,146,064 of OV702285.1, read as the reverse complement.
ATGCGGGTTTGGCGGGAATTGCTAAAACTTGCATAGGGCCGATTCTGAGGGTGTTACAAAAGGACAGGGCAGAAGTTGAAGCAGATAGTCAGAAAGAGCGAATGCGTATAATTGAAGAACGAATAAAGCAACAACAAGATGAAATTAACGCACTTAAAGAGCAAAGTACTACCGGCCCATCTCAGCAGCACACTGCATTCGATGCTACCGGCCTATCGAATAATCGAAAAAGCAGTGTGGCTTCCACCGAGGTCCCGGGTGATGACAATGGCGATGACGATGGTGCACCGGCGATGGCTCCTGTTGGCTACCAAGTGGATGATATCACAGAGATGACACACTGCGAGCTACATGTCAAAGTTGTGAACATATCAATGATGGTGGAGGTCGGCTATGCCTTACCAATTGGACCCACACCAACTTACCACTGTCGTCCGGTTCCAGATGGCTACGCTGTTGTCGGGGTGGATGAAATCATGCCCACCTTTGAAGTTTTGGATCTTGACTACCCTGCAGGTGAAGGGGATGTGACTGTACTGGGAGACGCAACAAACGTCACCATTCTATGGCCGAAGGAATGTATCATTCTTCGAAATCACACGCCAAGGCCATCTTCGCCGCCGCCTCACCCGTCTCCAGCGAGGTCGTCGCCGCGGCGGCAGCCATCTTCGTCGCCTCACCAATCTCCGGCGCAGCCATCGCCGCGGGAGCCATCGCCGGTGCCTCGGGATAAAAAGCGTAAGCGTATCGCTACTCTGCGTCGTGGTAAGCGATCGCCGAAACGTAAACAAGAGCCTCTTCCAAAAGTACCAAAGGTTCCTCCCAAGAGAGCTTATGACTGTACTGAAGAGGAGACTGCGGCGATCGTTGATGCGGAAACGACATCGTTTTTCGCTAAGCTGAGGTGGCCGAAAGAGCCAGAGTTCCCCAGCACCAAAGAAGAAAAAGCCAAAGTGTTGAAAATGCTAAAGACTCTTCATCAACCCGAGCCAAAGCTGTCATCAGACTATAAGCGTTCTATTCTCAAGTCACATGCGGCACAAAAAGCCTCGAAGAGCAGTACTGATGCAAGCGAGAAATCTGTTGCCGATGCAAGCGAGAAATCTGTTGCCCAGCTCGGAGAACAAGCAAAACAGTCTTGCGCCCCTCTCAAGGTGATTTCCCAAACCAATGTGGGGTCGAGCAAATATGGGGCCGAACAGCAGTATGATCCAGAGGTAGTTGCACAATACGGAGAAGCTACCGCTGCTCAAGGTATGAGTATTGCCCAGTACTTATCCCATTTAGAGTACTTTCCCGTGAGTGAAGTAGCATATAAATACCAGTACGGCAAACCTCTCGTCAAACCTGAGGAGGTAAACAATCTTCCAACAAAAATGCGAAGATTGCATAACTGGTACATGCATGCCACAAAGACCGGGGCTAACTGGATAGTGCTGAGGGTTACAAAAAAGCATCATGGGAAAGAAAAGGATGACATGATATCCATTGAATTTGATGAACTATTTCAATTATTCAATCAAGACGCTTTGGACAAATCGATCATCAGTGCCTATTGTCTATAAGTACTAATTCTGTAATTAATTTAGTCTCCAGCTATCTCACCTTGTTTATTGTATGTATATAATCATACTGTAATATGCAGAATGAAGATTCTCGAATGCAGCAGAGGACAAATCTATGACATTGGCTTCATTGACCCATATTGGGTTCATCAAGCTAATCTCAAAACAAGCCCCCAGGATACGGAGGATAATATAGTACACGCGTTAAGGTTTCAAGAAACCAGAAGGGAAATACTTTTTCCTTACAACTTCGAGTGAGTGTTATTGTCTTCTATACACTTTCTATTTCGCTTACTCGATTTTAAGTATATAATTGATTAGTTATGCATTCGCAGCTTCCACTATGTTCTGTTAATCATTCAACTTGACAAAGGGTGTGTACTAGTCATGGACTTGAAAAATAAACCCCTTGAGCAGTGGAAGGACATGCAGATGATCCTCCAACGGTAATTCTAATCATTACGACAATATATCGGCAACGTTCGTGAATTTTATGATATCAAGTAATTAATAACTTCTTTTATTCGTTTTCTTCGCCGGGCAGCGCTTGGAAACGGTTCACCAACAAGGCTAGGGTGTTTAGAAAGAGGAGCTTACGTTTGAAGCACTAGATGTAAGCACCACTAGCTATATCCGCTCATCTCTTTGATTCTAGTTTTGATACAGTTATTATCATGCTTGATTATTATTTTAATTGAACTATGTTCTCGTAAAGTGCCTGACACATGGACCAGGTAACAATCTATGTGAATACTATGTTTGCGAGTTCATCCGGCAGACGTGCGATGAGAAGGGCAGAAATTTAGAGCAACTCCACGTACGTAAACAATTTCTATAGTTTTTAATTATAATCAAATTGTGTTTAGTTTCATTCATATAGGCTGACTCCTTTTTTAAATCAGACGTGCGTACGAGCAATTCAGGAGGAATTGGCGGGATTCTTGGATGCAGAAGTCCTAAACCCAAAAGAGGAATATTATTCGGCTGTGTATAGACAATAGGGATTGTAAAAAGAGTAACTTTTGTATGTAGTGCATGAACTCGATCCGTGTATTGAATGTAATATTGTCATGATGATTTTGTGTAATATAACGGTTCCTTCATTGATAAGTGCAAAACACTAAATAAACAATAAAACAACCTAAATGAATTCTCTGCCGCGGCACAAAAAGTGACGAAAATGCTGTCGCGACAACAAAATATGCCAAAATGAATTCTCTGCCACGGCAGAAGGTTATTGTTCCGGTTCGTGTTACGAACCGGAACTAATGCTCCACCCCCCTCGCCCTCTGACGCCGCCACGTGTACCCCCATTTGTCCCGGTTGGTGGGGCAACCGGGACTAAAGGTTGAGGCTTTAGTCCTGATTGCCCCGTCCCGGTTGGGTAACCGGGACTAAAGCCCCTTACCAACCGGGACCAATGGGCCTCTCTGCACTAGTGCAAACCAATAGCTATTTATATACTCAGCTACTGATCAAGTAGATGCATCAGTAAACGGACATGGAACATTTATATCCACTTGGATGAACCCAAGTTCTTGAATAGCTCTCTTTCAATATTTAGTCAATATAAATATGTTCTTGATAGCTATTGAAAGAATAGCCATAATCTGGGAAATATTAGCACGTACGTATCAACAAATGAACCCGTAACAATTAATTATGTAACAGTAGTTTCTCGGTTTTTAGACCTTGCTATTTACGCTAGACGTCAAAGTTAGAAATTGGTTAGAATCACAAGCAGCAAATATCATAGAAACAGACTTTCAGCTTTTGAGTTGGGTGGAACATTAGAAAAGGGGTAATAATAAATAGGTACTCCCTCCGTTCAGAAATATAAGATGTTTTAGTTTTGTGAATCGAATGTATCTAGATATCTTTTAGTGTATAGATTTATAAAGGTTTGAAGTAAGCCTATACACTAAAAGACATCTAGATACATTATTCATTGCACAAAGCTAAAATATTTTATATTTATGAACAGAGGGAGTAGAAGTATACTTAAAGATACCTGTTATTCTCTGTCCGTGCCTGGCCATGATCAATTCACAGATTTTATATGAACAATAGAAGCACAATTGACTTTAAATTGATCTATGAACAAAAGAAGCTGTATTTTTACCGACAGATCACACCAATAAGTATGCATATAAGTAGGACAAATGTACACGATAAATGACACATATGCCGGCGATAGATATTCCTCTGACTACGAAAGGTCTCATCTAATTTTAGAGGCATAATAACAAGACAATGTGTTATGTATGACATTCCAACTTTCTGGTAGATCATTGGTTTCATGGCCTGATAGTACTTAAACTCCTTATGCTACAATATTTAAATGCTAAAAGCACGGAAATGGAAAAGTCAAATGAGTATAAGATTTCTTTACCAAATTTGCACAAGAAATGGCAAAGGTATTCCTTGTTAGCATTCTTTTAACTGCGTATTTTGCCATTACTCGTCAGCTAAAAATGTCTCTGCGTGCAAAATAGTTGCCTAATGTGCATTTCCACATTTCTGCCTATTTTGAGAAATCTGTATAGAGTTTGGGAAACTTTATTCAGATGAACTTAATGACGTTAAACTCAAAGACTTGGTTGAATATTTCTTCCTACAACTTGCTCCAAGGTTATTCTCTATCACAGTAAGCATATAAATATTGATGAATTTATATATTATGCAAAGTTGCACTGCAAAATATCATACATATATCCGATAATTCTTGTAACTGAAAAATTGTCACAAACAATGACTTGTATGGTGAGAATTTCACGATTCATTTCAGGTAAAGGTATCAAACTGAGATGTAGCTTAGGAGTATAGAAAGGTCTTTAAAACAGTTTAAAGACTGCAAATTGTATTTTTCATCCAGGAAAAGCCTAAATGGCCCATAACAGATATGGGAAACGGAAATCATGAAATACAAAAGTCAAGGCATTGTCCATTTATCCATGGCAATTAGTTGAATGCACCTGAAAGGAAATTTCATAAGAGTACCTGGCCACTGCAGAAGGTATAGAAACCCTGCAAATACAAAACATTTTGTCATTTCCCTGTGTGCCATTGCACAAGACAATTGGTTTAGAAGCTGAAGCTGAATACTTAACTTGATGGTCTCGTCTATTTTAATTGTTCAGCCCAAGATGACATTTACAATTTGTAAAAGATAACAATGAAGCAGAAATAGCAAGAACATGTGTGTAGCAGAGTAGAACCGCGGAACACGTCATCTTTCACCCGAAGTGGCTGCGCTAGGTAGAAGGGCGCGTGTGGCAAAATGTGTCATGGGGTGGTGCTAAGAGAGGACACAAGCCAGAGACATCCTAGATATGTGTCATGGGGCGGTGCCAAGAAACTTCAGCCGCGCACACCATGTCATGTTAGTACTTGCATCCTCGCCTGGAGCCCTAGAGGCCCGGACCCTTATGAACAGGCGCTGCCGCGCTGAACATCAGAACAAGAAAATCGTGAGAAAACCTAGTTACAGAGAGCGGCATGGCTCAAAGATAAAGAAAGGTGAAGAGCTAGTGCTAGGATTTACCTGGTTGATGTGGACCACGTCACTAATTCGCCGTGGAGGACGTTAGCCCAGCGGTCGCTGGCCCCTGCTTCCTCATACGGTTGCACCAACGAGACGCCGCCGAATCCTCTTGGGTCGGCGAGCCATAGCCGGCGCTTCCTCATTTGCGTCCTTGAGTTGTTGACGTCGCTGCCGCTTCCCTCATCGCCCTCTGTTGCCATCGCCATCGCTCCGTCGCCCTTCGTCAGCTCCATGATTCCTAGACAATCATCAAAAGCAAGTCATTCGCACTGTAGAAGGATATAGTTGTAAGTATTATATGTATGTAGGACTAATATGTAACTTTCTATGTGTATTATATAGGAAAGAACGAGAAGTACCAGGCTATGTGAGACACAGCTAGAAAACTCTCGAAGCCTCATCTATTCAGTCTGGCGACCGGGGCAAATACGGCGAGATTCAGATACGATTTCGTCATGGTATCAGAGCGCGAGGACGAGTCCGCTGTCTGCGGGTGTGCCGGTGGTGCAAGGTGCTGGTGAGGCAACGTAGAGAAGATAATCAGCCAAATCGATCTGCAGCATCTGAGAGCTGCAGGGGCGATTTGGTGGACGGTGGAACTCTGTTCGGGAGGAGGATCTTGGAGCTGCGTGGTTTGGTGTGGAGGCGAAACAAGAGGAGGCTCAATCAACTTTGTTGGACCTGAGGTACGTGTGGTCTAGAAAAGGGGAAAAGAGAAGATTTGTGTGGGGATTGAGTAGGCTTGGTAGGCTTTACAGAAAAAATAATTAGTTCAGATGGGTGATGGTGATGAGTCTGGGTCTGCTTCCGGGGTGACAACAAAGAAGCTAACAACCATACTTCAAGCCATGGATGAGAGGTACAGGTTGCTATTTGACGCTATCTCCAAGCAGGGTAATAATTCTAGATATGAGATTGATGCCAAGGAAGATGTTCATCCGCTGCAAATGCCGCTTGTTAAACTGGAAGGAGCTGAGAATTATTCAAGCTGGGCAGAACATGCAGAGACTATCCTAGTCTCTAGGAAGTTGGAGGGCTATGTTTTGTGCACAATTGAAAAGCCAACAGATGAGGACTCCAAGGAAGGTCAGAGATTGAAGACAAGCAATGCTTTGGTAAGAGCTTGGTTAATCAGTTCCATGTCTCCCCAAATTTCTAAGCAGGTTGAAAGGATCAAAGAAGCATCAGAGATTTGGAGATTATTGAAGGGCACATATTCAGGTGTTGGCAATGAGATGTTAGCCTGTAAGATTCAGAAAGAGCTACATGATTTGAGTCAGAGGGAGAAGACGGTGGTAGAGTATGTGTCTGAATTGAAGAGTTTGTGGAGTGATTTGGAGTTTTATGATCCTATTGGTATGGAATGTGGTAAATGTGTTGAGAAGTACCATAAGTGGATCGAGAGAAGGCATGTTAGAGACTTTCTAAATGGTCTCAATCTAAGATTTGAGCCAAGGAGGGCGGCTTTGTATGGCAGTGGCAAGCTACCCAGCTTAGAGCAAGCGATATCAGCCATTATAAGTAAAGAGAATAGACTGAAGTTGGAGGAATCTGGAGGTGTAAGTGTTAGTCATGGACGCTCTGCATTGTATGTTGGTGAAAACACACGGTCACATAGACATATGATGAATGTGGGCGATCAAACTTTCTTTGAATGTGGGAAGCCAGGGCACTTGAAGGCTTCATGCCCTGACCTGTTTGGGAGTGGTGGTCGTGGACGAGGACGAGGTGGCTACGCCAGAGGACGTGGACGAGGTGGCTATGGCAGAGGACGAGGACGTGGTTTCTTTGGACATGGTATTAATCATGGACACGTCACTCCAATGATTGGGAGAGCCAATTTATCAACGATTAATAGAGAAGAAGGGCAAACAATCAATGTCTGATGACCTGGAGAAATGGCGTAAGTTCAAGGAAATTATTACAGATGAGAAGCCAGTGGCTGAAGCATCTCCAACATCTACTAGTCTTTGTGGTAACAAGTCCCAACTCGCTAAGCCTAAGTGCGGTGATTTATTATGGCTAATTGATTCTGGTGCATCTCAACATATGGCTGGCTCATCTAAACACTTTATTAATTATATACCTGAGTTTAAAAGACAGGATGTTAAACTTGCTGATGGATCCACTCAACAAATCTTTGGGTCACGAACAGTATATTGCAATAATAAATTAATTCTTCTAGCCGTGCTACATGTTCCCTCTTTCCCTATTAACTTGTTGTCTGTTAGTCGCATTACCAATGAGTTAAACTGTGCTGCTATATTCCTCCCATTCGGGTGTATATTTCAGGAATTTGGGACTGGAAGGCGGCGTGGGACATGGAGTATGCGTGAAGGATTGTACTATCTAGATGATCATCTACCTTCTGTTGCTGCAACAAGTCTATCAGGCTCTCCTACAGATGAGTTTTTGCTGCAACATCGTCGCCTAGGGCACCTATGTTTTGTGAATTTGGGCAAACTTTATCCTAGTTTGTATGATAAAGTTGATAATACTAAGTTGGTTTGTGATTCATGTGACTATGGGAAGCTTACTAGGATCTCTTATGTATTATCTAACAATACAAGTGTGGAACCACTTCACACCATACACTCTGATGTGTGGGGCCCTAGTGGAGTTTACTCAGTTAATGGACATCGCTACTTTGTAACGCTTATTGATTGTTGCACCAGAACCACATGGGTTTATGTACTGAAACACAAGAGTGATGTTTTTGAATGCTTTAGGGACTTCCACAAATTAATCATGACTCAATAAGATGCATGTGTAAAAATATTGCGCACTGATAATGGCACCGAGTATGTGAACAAGAACTTTGATGATTATTTCTCAAGTTTTGGGATTCTTCATCAAACAACTTGTCCAGGTACTTCGGAGCAAAATGGCTTAGCTGAGAGGAAAAACAGACAACTTTTGGAAGTCACTGATGTCTACACACTTCTATTCTTGTACACAGTTGTTGGGCCTCCAAGTGCAGAGGTTTGTAGAACAGCAGCAAGTTTCCCTTAAGTGGATTACCCAAGGTTTTTTGAACTCAGGGAGGAAGTGGTCAAAGGTATCCCTCTCAAGCAACCATGCAATCAAGATACAAGAAGTCTCTTGTGTCCCCAACACACCTAATACACTTGTCAAGTGTATAGGTGCACTAGTTCGGCGAAGAGATAGTGAAATACAAGTGGTAACGGTGCCAGAAAAGAGCTTCTGACTTGTTGTTGACGTGGGAGAGACTAAAGGAAAACTGAAATAAAGATGGAAGCAAGCAAACGTGCAATAGATCTAGATGCAAACGGTGTTTCAATGCTTAGAAACAAGGCCTAGGGATCATACTTTCACTAGTGAACACTCTCTCATATAAATATCCTCTCTTCATGAAACTACTCTTAACTACTCTCTGGTTGGACACTCTAATCCACGGTAGGCCTACACAAGCACACCTCAAAGTCCGCCTTCCCCATCTAGATAACCCCACACTGTCACCTTGAGCTCTAGATGGTTCCAACAAACACCACAATTTCATAAAGACATCCAACTCCAAATATAACCCGTGGATATCTATATATATGTAATATAGCTTAAGTGCCACACACGGCGTGCACGCTATCACTTTCACACACGTGGGGAAAAGCATAGATCTATTAAAGCACGATGAGTATTTATGTAGACTCTAGCCTAAGTGTCACCATGGCGTGCACGCTGTCACTTTCACACACATGGGGAGAGCAGAGATCTATTGACGCACTTGAGTAGCAATGTAGATCTACTAGATTACAAAGCTCATGACCACAACAAGATCATGCATAGAGAGAGAGAGAGATGAACACATAGCTACCAGTAGAGCCCTTAGCCTCGAGGAAGAACTACTCCCTCCTCATCATGGGAATCAGCAACGGTGATGGAGATGGTGGTGGAGATCGATGGAGATGGCTCCGGGGGCACTTCCCTGTCCCGGAAGGGTGCCGGAACAGAGACTTTCTGTCCCCCGAATCTCCCCTTCGGTGGCGGCGGCACTGCGGAACTTTTCGTGGCTTTTTGGTCAATTTTTTAGGGTTTCTGAGTCGGGGGATTCTTATAGGCGAAGGAGGCAAGGTCGATGGAGGGCCAGGGGCCCACACCCCCTGTGGGCACGACCAGGGTGGGCCTGCGCCCACCTAGGATGTGGCCACCCTAGTCTCCTCCTCCGTCTCGTCTTCGATTTTCTGTATCATTCAGGGAAAAATATGAACTTTGGCTTTTGTCCCGGCCAATTCCGAGAATATTCATTTTTTAGCTTTCTGAAACCAAAAACAGCAGAAAACAGGCAACTGGCACTGTGGCATCTTATCAATAGGTTATTTCCAGAAAGTGTATAAAAATACCTCAAAGTGTAGACAAAACATAGCAAAGTTTATACAAAACAAGCATGGAGCATAAAAAATTAAAGATACGTTTCTAACGTATCAAGCATCCCCAAGCTTAACTCCTGCTCGTCCTCGAGTAGGTAAGTGATAAAAAGAATAATTTTTGAGGTGTGATGACCCACAAGTGTAGGGGATCGCAACAGTCTTCGCGGGTAGTATTACCCAATTTATTGATTCGACACAAGGGGAGCCAAAGAATACTTGCAAGCCTTAACAACTGAGTTGTCAATTCAGCTGCACCTGGAAATAGTTCTTGCTCATAGAAGTTTATCAGTAGCAACAGTTTGTAGTAGCAACAGCAAAGCAACAGCAATAGTGAAACAGGAGCAATAGTAACAGTAACGGTAACAGTAGGATTCGAGTGCGGTAGGCATAGGGATGGATGGACGGGCGTTGCATGGACAAGTCTAAACATGTAACTTCAAGGTCTAGGGCATTGCAGATAAATAATAACAAGCATCCAAGTACTAAACAATCCTAGGCATGTGCTCCATATATAGTCATACGTGCTCGCAATGAGAACTTGCACAACATCTTCTGTCCAGCCAGCCCGTGGCAGCGGGGCCTCTAGGGAACTACTGGCAATTAAGGTGCTCATTTTAATAGAGCACCAGAGCAAAGCATTAACACTCCGTGAACACATGTGATCCTCACACCACAGCCATCCCTTTTGGTTGTCCCAATTATTGTCACTTTGGGGCCTTTGGATCCGGACAATGATATGTGTACACAACTTGCAGATAAGATCACAAACAATACTATCATAATGATTCAATAATAAGTTCAGATCTGAGATCATGGCACTCGGGCCCTAGTGACAAGCATTAAGCACAACAAGTTGCAACAAAGTCAAATAGCACTAATAGAGATACTAGGCACTATGCCCTAACAGATCTTATTCGATTACATGATAGAACTCATCCAATCCCTACCATCCCCAAGCCTACAGCAGGAGATTACTCACTCATGGATGAGGGAAACATCGGTGGTTGATGGAGATGCGTTGGATATGACGATGGCGATGATCCTCTCCAAACCCCTCGTCTCGGCAGGGTGCCAGAACGGAGTTTCTGGATCCGAATCTTGGTTTCTGGTGGCGACGGCGGAGCGGAACTATTTTTGGAAAACTATCGACCCTCCCCCTCGGTTTTTAGGTCGAAAGGCAACTTATAGGCGCAGAGGGAGGCCGAGGGGGTGCCTGGGGTGGCTGCACCCCCCTAGGCGCGGCTAGTGGTGGGCCCGCACCTAGCAGGGGTGTGGGCCCCCCAGGCCCCTTCTCCGTCTCGTCTTCTGGCTCCATGGGTCTTCTGGTGAAATATAATTTTTGGCATATTTTCCGGCATTTTTCCTGATAGTTCATTTTCTGCACAAAAACAAGACACTAAGGTAATTCTGCTGAAAACAGCGTCAGTCCGTGGTAGTTGTATCCAAATCACACAAGTTTAGAGAAGAAACAATAGCAAAAGTGTTCGGGAAAGTAGATACGTTTTGGACGTATCAACTCCCCCCAAGATTAGCTTATTGCTTGTCCTTAAGCAATTCAGTTGAAAACTGAGTGCGATAAAAGAACTTTCACGAACACATTTGCTTCATATGATGTATATATTCTCAGCACAGGAGTAGATGCTTAAACCATTCATAATAAGAAGTATGCAACTAAGTCTACTCAATAGTCATTGCAAGCTATGAATAGAAACCAACTCAATAATAGTAAGTAGCATGAAACATAAACATAAGCAACATTGCAATGCTCATAGTAAGGTATGATAGAGTGGTATCTCGCTTGCCTTTGTTTGAAGAGCACAATATAAATGCCAAGGCACCTCTGAAGTTCACATGAAGACTAGAAGTAAAGATATCGGAGAAACAAGCATCAAAGTCATGACATAATTAACCAAGTTTTGGAACAAACACAAGAATGACAACTATGCTCTCAAGAAGGTGCTCATAGAATAAGTGGTGACTCAACAAGGTTGTGAAAACGGTTTTGAAAAGTTTGAAAGGCTTACTAATGCTAAAAGGAAGGTACTCGTTAGCTTTGAGCTCTCATTGCCCCTATCATAGGCATCTTCATGTGGTTAAGGTGAAGGTGAGGTCCACTCTGAATCATATGCTTGACAGACCATAAACTGGAAATCCCAAGTCCCTTGAGTACGAAGGCCACCCGCATGCTACTAAACTTTGGTTACCTATAAGTTCTTGTCATTTTAAATACATGCATATCATAGAGAACCTCCAACGGGGTACCCCTTGTGCATGGTACAGGAGCTTTCCCATAACCAAAATGACAAGGCAAGCAGACAATGAGCATCTCGACGATCTTTTTATTTACCATATGCATAGCTTTTTATTGAGGATGCTTCATAGATGCTCATTATGGTGATGCTGCAAATTTCCACCATGATTAGGCATGGCTTAGGCTAGCGGCCTAGGCGTTTCTCTAACACAATGTATAAACTCCATGAACTCACAAGCTCCCCTTTTATTTCACATTGTCAACATCCGTAAACAAAAGAGCAAAGTATCAACTGGATAGGATATCCAAAAAGTGTTGAAAGTGTTCCCTGTGACAGCACGGTTCTGCTGACTCCCAGCATATAATTAGCAAGCATATAACTTTCATGGACAAGTCATAATGGTTCAGGATTATTAAGCGCAAGGAATAAAGTGTGCCATCAAGTTCGTGAGAGCTTTACTAACTAACTTTCTCAAAACAGAAAAACATTTTATTTTGGAAGAAAACAAGGCATATAGAATATGCACTGAAATAGCAAATGATGCTAATAGGTAGGTAAGGTGGACACAGTTGGCAATATTGGTTTTGGGGAGTTGGAAGCACAGGTAGAGCTCATACTCAGTGCAAGTGAAGGCTAGCAAAAGAAAGGGAGCGACAAACGAGAGAGCAATAATTGTCATAATCATGCTTGCAACAAAACATGACTAATTATGGCATGAAAGTGATACAAGAACTCTAAGGCAAAATAAATCATCGAGGCGTACTGACCATTGATTAGTCATATGCATGCGTAAGCATGTGCCAAGTCGATTCATATGAATAGTCAGAGGAGGATACCATAATATCATACCAAAATATGAGTAAAACAATGCAAGCAAACATTCATATGACATGCTACAAACTATTAGCAAGATGGATCTAATCATAGACAAGCAAGAACTACTAAGCATCCATCAGTAACATACACCTTACAATGAACAGACTAAGCACACTCACAATGATGATTATATGTACAAAAATTAAGCAAATAGAGTTCGTTACCAGCCTCTTACCATACCTCGAGTTGTCTTAATCTTTATTATTCTCCTTCACTTGTGTGACTTGAATAATAACATGAAACCAAAATCCACTGAGGACGGCTGAACCCTGCAAAGAACTCACAAAACCAAAGAAGAACAACAAATATTTTTGGTGTTTTTGAATTTTTTTAAAGAGAGCAAACAAACAAAAAGCAAACCAAACAAAGCAAAATCTTTTTGGATTTTTATTTTAAGGCAAACCAAAGCAAAGAAACAAAGAAGGAGAAACAACGAAAATATTTTTGGTATTTTTGGGTTTTAAGAAAGAAGCAACAAGAACCAAAAAGAAAGCGAAACAATGGATATACAAAGAACTGACCGAAGATGATATATATATATATATATATATATATATATATGAGTGTGATGTCGGTGTACCTCCCCCCAAGCTTAGGCTTTTGGCCTAAGTGGGGCTCAATAGCACGGGTAGTAACCCCGTGCTAGTGGGTCATCATAGGAATGATCATATTCAGGCGCTTGCGATGAAGAAGAAGACGCGCCCCAATCAAATGAGGGCTGCTGGTATGAAGACTCTCCCAAGTTGGAGGGCTGAGCCGAATTGTCTTCGGCATCCTCTTCAACATTTCCCTCTTGCTGGGAGAGCTCCGCCACATATTTGTCAACCTCCTCCTCCGTAAGCGATCATCCTTGCCTGTTATCAAAATTAAACAAAGAAGGTATAGACAAATAAAATATTTTCTCAATCCTACCATTTCTACGACCTTGCTGGGCAAAAGATAATTCATACGGTAAAATTCTTACATTATCCCCCAAGGAAACAAAACTATGATGAATCATGGATTCAAGATCAAGCCTCTCTATGGGAAACTGATAATATGAATAGTGAGGCTCTAAACCATGGAAAGCTAGCAACCTAGAAGCAATGAGACCTCCACAAATTCCACCCTTCTCACGGTTGGTGGTAAGACGGTGAGCTATCAAAGCACCCAGGCTATAGGATCTACTCCTATTCAGAGCAGCTGCGATAAAAGCTAGATCAAAAGAAGACAACTTTCTAGCAAGAACACACTTGGTAATGAAATAGACAAAGTATCTGATAGCTCGGAACTGAATGTTCTAAATTTTACCGCTTTCCTTTGAGAAGTCGAAACCTTGGAAAATCTTAGCATATAAATCCATAAGTGACTTGGGCCTCTCCTTGATCTTCTCACAAGATCCCCACTGAGGTACTCTAATTGCTAAACAGAAATCAGCAAAAGACAAGTCGACAGGTATATTATTATTTTGTAATGGAGCATGGGATTATATGTATACCAAGTGAACCGAAAGTCCCGCACAAAATCCATGGTTAGCTTAACAAATTGAAATGGTTCACCTTCAACAAAGTGTTCCAATCCTGCATTGGCAATCAAGGTTTGGAAATTCTGGGAGATTCCCGCGGTTCTCATAAATTCATGGCATGGGTATACAGAAGGAAAAAACTTCCTCCTCATGATGAACCTTCATTGGCTCAGACACCATCAAGTCATATTGATTCAGTGGATAGGTACTCATCTTCCTTGCTGAAATTTTTAGACAAACATCAAACCAAGTGATTTCCAAGTTGCTAAATGATGAGCAACTACTATAGGAACTTGCTAGAGGGATACACATGCATCAAAATAAATTTTCTAAGCATAGAACAAGCATGCAAGATCAAACAACGTGTCACCTATAGCAGAAAAATACTCAAGATACAATCTACCAATCACAAATCTAATTGGACAAGTGGAGGAGGCACATACCAAGGAACAATCTCTCCAAAAATTAGCAGCAAAGAGGGGCTGAGTAAGGAGATCGAAAATCGCGAGCAAGAACAGCAAGAACTCGAGCTTGAGCAAGTTTTCCGGTGTTTTTCGGGAGAGAGAAAGAAGATGTCTTTGAGGAGGCAGCCTGGAGGGCCCCAGGTGGGCCAGACCCCCAGGCGCCTAACATGGGTGTGGTGGCCTGGGGTGGCCTCCTGGGTCACTTCAGGTATCCCTCTGCCCCTTTTTTTGAGGAAAAATTTATTTTGAATTTTTTGGGATTTTTCGGGAAACTTTATTTTTGGCCCATTTTCAGGGTATGAAAATTGATTTTCTCGCAGAAACAGTTTTTTCAGAAGAAGCAAAAGAAAACCAAAAGCCAAACTACAGGAGCTATAATACAAACTAACAAGCAAACAACTAACAAAACCAAAGCCAGCAAAAGAAAGGCAAAGACTAGGAAGGAGAAAAGTAAAAGAAAGCAAGTATAACCACAGAGAAAACATTATTTTGTTCATAAAAATCCTTTTGTTAACATGGTTGATCAATTCTTGTTACCAAAACAATCTTATATGAAACAAAACTTCGCAATCCACAAGGTGATTATGTTACCTCATACTTGATAGCAATGTTCCCAATCATAATAGTTTCAAAGTTTTCTCGTGGAATGGGACAATATATTTCTCCAACCTTGATGCTCTCAATATTTTCAATGGAATCCAGGCAATAGCTTCTAACAACCTTCTTGGGGAAATAAACAGTATGCTCTTTGTCATCAATATTGAATGTTACTTTTCCTTGATTACAATTAATGCAGCACCTGCAATATTAAGAAAAGGTCTCCCAAGAATAATAGACATATTATCATCTTCAGGCATTTCAAGCACAACAAAATCAGTCAAAACCAAGCAATTATGAGCCACTTGAACAGGAACATCTTCACATATACCAACGGGAGTAGTAGTTGACTTATCAGCCATTTGCAAAGATATATCAGTTGGTATCAACTTTTCTAGCTGGTGTCTCTTGTAGAGAGAAAAAAGCATAACACTAACTCTAGCTCCCAAATCACATAAAGCAGTTCTAACATAATTATTCTTAATAGAGCAAGGAATAGTTGGTATACCTGGGTCACCAAGTTTCTTTGGAACCTTACCATTGAAGGAATAATTAGCAAGCACAGTAGAAATCTCCCCATTAGGAATCTTCCTTTTATTAGAGACAATATCCTTCACATACTTTGAATAAGGAGGCAATTTAATAGCATCAGTCAAAGGAATTTGCAAAAATAAAGGTTTCATCCACTCACAAAACTTGTTGTAGTGTTCTTCCTCCTTTGACTTATGTTTCTTATTGGGAAAAGGCATAGGTTTCTACACCCAAGGTTCTCTCTCTTTACCATGTTTATTAGCAATAAAATCTTCCTTAGTGTACCTAGTGTTTTTAGTGTGCTTCTCAGGTTCTTCCTCAACTTCCTCCTTATCAGGAGCATCATTATTATTACCACAATATCTTTCAACTCATGGATAGCTCTAGAGTTTTCCAATAAATGATTCTGAACTTGTTTATTAAAATTACCTTGTTTAACAATAAATGTGTCAAGTTTCTCTAAACATTGATCAGGAGGCTTACCATAAGGACTATCACCTTCATTAAAATGGAGAGAGTGTACCTCAATAGTAGATGAGTGGGGAATTGGCGTACATAATTCTTATATAGGAGGTATATTCTTCACATCTTCAGCTCTAATACCTTTATCCTTTAGACATTTATTAGCTTCCTTCATCACTTCATCATTTAATGCAATAACTCCCCTCTTCTTTGGTGTTGGTGTTGGAACTGGTTCAGGAACATCTGGTTCAGGAACATCTGGTTCAGGAATTATAGTCTCAGGTGTATTTAGCTCAGTTGAAGTCCAATCATCATAGTTCTTGCTTCTCTTAGCCATTAATTCTTCAGCATCTGTAGGAGTTCTTTTCCTAAAAACACAATCAGCAACGCTATCTAGGTATGTCCTAGAATCATCAGTTAGTCCATTATAATACATATCAAGAATCTCATTCTTAGGCAATGGACATCCAGTATGTGCATGAATCAAGGCACATAATCTTGTCCATGACTCGGGCAATTTCTCTTCTTCTTCCTGTTTAAAATCAAAAATTCTCTACAAAGCAGCATGTCTAGCACTGGGAGGAAGATATTTCTGAAAGAAAGAAGCAATCAAGCAATCAGGGCTATCATTGGTACCAAGAGGTAATCTATTAAACCAAGCCCTAGCTTCTCCTTTTAGTGAAAAAGGGAAGATCTTAGTAACAAAGTACTTACGCATCTTAAAATCATTAGAGAATAAAGCACTCATAGTAGAAAGCTCATTCATATGAGCCAGAACATTCTCATTTTCAGTCCCGCAGAAAGGTTCTTTCTCAAATATATCCAAATAAGATAAATCAAGAGAGATATCATAGTCTTCATCTTTAATATCTATGGGAGAAGTGGCAAACTTAGGATCAGAGGACAACTTAGGCATAATGGTGTGTCTAGCAAGGAGACTCTTAATAGCACTAGTACCATGTGTGTTTCGGCACTCTTCAACAAATTCATCAGTGAACTCAATGTAACCATCATTAATATCATAACTCTCTCTAGACTCAGGTGAGATAACAGGTGTAACATTGTCTTCACTAGGAGTTTCGGTATTTCCTAGACTAGCCATAGTAGCATCTAGAAAAGGACCTAATGAACCAACCGCATCAAGCACAGTAGAAGTAACATCATGAGCATCAAAAGCAGTTTCAGACTCAGCAGTAGTAGCAGTGTGTGTAGCATGAGTATGTGGTGGTGGTGTAACAAGCTTACTTATAACAGACGGTGAATCAAGAGCAACAGAGGTGTTTAGGACTGTACCTCTTCTCGTAGTGGATGGTAAAATAGGTAACTTTCCATCACGATACTTCCCCATGATGAAAGGAGTAGGGTAAACAATAATAGATCCAAGTTAACTTACAAATAAATCTATGCTCCCCGGCAACGGCGCCAGAAAATAGTCTTAATGACCCACAAGTGTAAGGGATCGCAACAGTCTTCGTGGGTAGTATTACCCAATTTATTGATTCTACACAAGGGGAGCCAAAGAATACTTTCAAGCCTTAACAGCTGAGTCGTTAATTCAGCTGCACCTGGAAATAGTTCTTGCTCACAGAAGTTTATCAGTAGCAATAGTTTGTAGTAGTAACAGCAAAGCAACAGCAACAACGACAACAACAGTGAAACATGAGCAATAGTAACAGTAACGGTAACAGTAGGATTTGAGTGCGGTAGGCATAGGGATGGATGGACAGGCGTTGCATGGACGAGTATAAACATGTAACTTTAAGGTCTAGGGCATTGCATATAAATAATAACAAGCATCCAAGTACTAAACAATCCTAGGCATGTGCTCCATATATAGTCATACGTGCTCGCAATGAGAACTTGCACAACATCTTCTGTCCAGCCAGCCCGTGGCAGCGGTGACATGGTTATACCCTACGGGTACAAGACATTAGCATACCTGGTTCAGCCCAAGGAAGGCCCACAAGAATATACGCGGCCTGTGGAGATTTTCGGGTGGCCCAAGCCCATGACATCTTCGGATCCTTGGAGAGCAAGACTAGAATAGATAGAATATTCAAAGGGGTAAACCCTAAACTTGTAACCGACTCGATCTGTGCCCGAGACCTGCCTAACTCTATATAAAGGCTAGGAGGGCACGACGAGGAGGGCATCTTTTTCTTCACCGCATACACGCCAGATTGCATCTGCGCACCCCTGTAACCTTCGGTTCCGCCGTAATCAAGAGCAGACAAGCAAGAGCAGGGTTTTCCCTCCGGGGACCTGAACCTGGGTCAATCTTGTGTCCCCTGGTTGCTTGTCTGTTAACCGTTCCGGGATATCCAGCACCCCCATCTTCTCCAAAACCCAAGCTCATAACAATGTGCATTGACGAGTCGAAACCTCGTCAATTGGCGCCGTCTGTGGGAAACGGGGGCGCTGATTGTGCGATCATGACGGTCCCGACTAAAGCGATCTACAACTCCTCGGCGATGGAGAGCCATCTCCTCTTTGGCACTTTCGACTTCACCGCCCACTCACCAGTCACCATGAAGGATTTTGAGCTCGTAGGCGACGGGCTCGAGATTCTGTTCGGGAGCTTCTGCTTCCAGGTGGGACAGACAGGCACTCTCTGCCTCCCAGAGCGGGTGCCACTGCCATCAATCAGGCCCACCTCGTGGTTCCCGCATCCCAGCATGCTACGCACATCAACGCTGACAGATGAGTCATACGACAGCAGCAGCTATAACTCAGATCTTTGCGGCCCCCCGTCGGATGAAGGAACCTAAGGTTCCGGATCCGAAAGTTGCGGCAGCAGCGATCCATTCCGCGGGCGCTACCAGTGTGACGTGGTCATCCAAAGCAACGTGGAACAACCACCACCAGGTTCAGGTTCCCACGTACCGCCACCCAACCCAGAGGGTGAAAACGGAGGAAACAGGAGACAACCATCCCTCCCGCCCAACGAGGGCGACGCGTCCGCCTACAGTCGGATCAACCTCAATGAGGACGGCTGGCGCCAGGCACGCGAAGACGTGACGGGCAACAATATCCTACCCATGAATTCTTCACGTGATCTGCTGATGGCATACCACCTCCTCCTCATGGGCGAGCACAACAGGCAAGTGAAGCTGCAGGAGGATCTCGACAAACGCAAGCAAGCAGCCTCGGAGTCCAGCGCGCGGCAAGATGCGCTCTCCGCCGCTGGTGGCTCTAGCTCGCATGGCAATAAAGCCAACAAGCATCGCTCTCGCACGGATAACATGGATCCCGTTGCACGTCGCGAGGTCACTCGAACCCTCAACATGTCCTTCATGGAGATGGACGTCAATGGCAACGTCATACCCAAGACGCCGCAAGCTGCGATCATGGTAGCCACCACATATCTCGTGTCCCATCCACCTCTGGTGGGGGACCCGAAGAGAGCTATGCACAAGTCCGCACTAGCCGGACTCGGACTCGTTAGAGCTGCGCTCCACAATGAGGCTCTTAGGAGCCAAAAAAGAAAGCTGCGGTCAGATTCAACTGCAGCCCCACACCCTCAGACGAAGAAGAGGAAGACGAGCACGGTCTACCTCGACGATGCAAGAGTCCGAGACGTCGCAGTCGCGACTACGACGCTCGAAGTGACCTCACTCAGTGCAAGGTCGACAAGGCACGCGCCAAACTCGCGTGCTCATCCGAATCCGAAGAGGATGACGACGGAGAACTCGGCGGAGCTCGATGCTTCAGCAGATCTGTTCGGCGAATATGGATGCCAAGAAATTTCAAGCTTCCCTCGGACACTCCGAAGTTCGACGACACGCAGGACCCGAAGGCGTGGCTCAGCGACCACCTGTCGTCCGTCAAGCTGCACGACGGAAACAAGAACACTGCCCTGCAATGCCTTCAGCTGCAGCTGTCAGGCGCAGCTCGAATCTGGCTCAGCAGCCTATCTTCAGGCTCAATCCAAAACTGGGAGGATCTGGTGTACAGTTTCATCCGAAACTTTAAGGGCACTAGCAAGAGGCTAGCCTCGATCGAATAGGCAAATCCATTTGCGCGTACATCTTAAGATGGTCCAACATCAAGAACTCCGCGACGCACATCTCCGAAGAGAGAACGATCGACGCCTCCATGGACGACGTCAAGCGCCCTGACTTCAAGGAGGAACTTGGGCGCGTCAAGCCCAAGACACTCGACCACCTCATGGACATCGCCAACAGGTGGGCAGATGGCGAGGACTCCCTCCACCGAGCGCATTCGGATGTGGAGGACGAATACGGCCGCAGACGCGAACGCCGTAGCAAGCGAAGATCGCGCGTCTACGACGATTGCGACAAACCCGACATGGTTGCGGCTGGCTACATCGAACGCCGCAACGAGAGCAACCGCAGCAGCGGAGGATACCATGGAAGCAACTTCCGCGACGGAGGACGCTCCGCACAGACGTGGCAACGTCGCAACCGCGACGATGAGCCCTCGACATACGACAAGCTGTCGGGCCCTTGCACCATCCACTTCTACATCGACAAGCAGGATGGCAAAAAGAAGGCCAGCCACATGCTGAAGGATTGTTGCGAGTTCCAAAAACTCAGCGAGGGTTTCACCCAGATGTGCCGACAGATCCTGAATCCCAGGTTCGGACCCGCACCTGCACCAGGTGACATCGCCCACGGAGCTCCTCCACCACCACCCGCGGGACCTTCGAATCAAGCAATCGCACCCGTGCAAAACAACGGCGTAAACGGGTACCCCGTGCTAAAAGGGTCCCTAAGGATCCAGAAAGGGCTCCCAACAAACAGGGTGCAAAAGAAGATCACCCGCCAAGTCAGCCTGGTTGTGACCGCTCCACCTGCCATCCCTGAGTACCTCAGTGGCTTGGAGTCCTGCATCACATTCAGTCGTTCGGATCGCCCCCACCATATCCCTCACCCAGGTCATGCTGCCCTGGTGCTTGAAGCGCAGATCGGAGGGTTCGAGATGAGCCGCGTCTTCATGGACGGTGGCAGTGGAATCAACCTGATGTTCGCTAGCACCCTAGCAGCAATGCGCATCCCGCTGTGTAGCCTGGAACAATCTGACACAACGTTCCACGGCATAGTCCCAGGGAAGGGCATATTTCCCCTGGAAAAGATATGGCTCGACGTCATCTTTGGAAACCTGAAAACTTTCGGTGTGAGCGGCTCGAGTTCAAAGTGGTGGACTTGCCATCACAATACCACGCCATCCTCGGGCGCATGGCATTCGCAAGGTTCCTGGCAGTACCGCACTATGCGTACCTGCAACTCAAGATGCCAGGACCTAGAGGCGTCATCATGGTTCAGGGCAGCTTCACCCGATCCGATCACTGCGACAGAGACTTCAACATAATCTCCCAGTTGTTCGGCATGCAGGAGGAGCTCACAAGACTTCGAGAGGTGATAGACAACGGGGCACCCCCAGTCTGTAGGCAAAACACACCCGACATGTCGTTCGACTCAACAGTCAACACGAAAAAGGTGCAGGTCCACCCGACGGATGCCTCCAAGACGGCGCTGATCACCAATGACCTCAGCCCGCATAGGAAAGCACGCTCGTCGAATTCCTCCGTGAGCGCTGGGAAATCTTTGCCTGGTGTCCTGCGGACATGCCAGGAGTTCCCAGGGAATTCGCCGAGCATGCACTCAATGTGTTTCCAGACGCCAAGCCCGTCAAACAGTCCATCCGATGATTATCCGAGCCACAGGCCGAAGCCGTTGGAATCGAACTCAATAGACTCCTCGACGCCGACTTCATCCGGGAGATCAAGGAGAGCGAGTGGCTAGCCAACATTGTACTAGTCCCTAAAAAGGACACGGACATCCTGCGAATGTGCTTGGACTTCACATCGCTCAACAAGCACTGCCCAAAGGACCACTTCCCTCTCCCTTGGATCGATTAGATCATCGATTCGACTGCAGGATAGGAGAAACTCTCCTTCCTTGATGCCTACTCAGGCTACAATCAGATTCGACTGAAGGTCGAAGATCAGGAGAAAACGGCGTGCATTACACCGTTCGGAGTATTCTGCTACAACACAATGCCCTTTGGGCTGAAGAACGCAGGTGCCACGTACCAGCGATGCATGCAAGCATGCCTGAAGAACCAGATCGGCCGCAACATACAGGTCTATGTCGACGACATAGTAGTCAAGACAAGGGAGGCCAAAACATTGATCGATGATCACCGCGAGACATTCGACAGCCTCGATCACTACAAGATCAAGTTGAACCCAAAAAAGTGCGCCTTCGGCGTCCCATCAGGTCAACTACTTGGCTACTTCATCTCCTAGCGAGGAATCGAGGCGAACCCGAAGAAAATCCTGGCCATACTGGCCATGGAGAAGCCGAAGAATCTCAAAGGTGTCTAGCAGCTAGCTGGGCGCATCGCGGCGTTGAGAAGATTCATCATCCACATGGGTAAGAAGGCCCTGCCGTTCTACCAGCTGCTACGTAAAGTAGAAAAAATCGAGTGGACACCTGAAGCAGACGACGCATTCGAAGATCTGAAGCGACTGCTCTCCATCTCGCCCGTCCTGGTCACACCAAAGGAGCACGAGCCTCTGCTGCTATACATAGCAGCCACGCATCAGGTGGTAAGTATCGTTCTTGTGGTCGAACGACCCGAAGATGGCAAGACCCATGGGGTCCAACGCCCAATCTACTACCTCAGCGAGGTATTGACGCCAACAAAACAGAGGTACCCTCACTACCAGAAACTCGCCTACGGCATGTTCATGACAGCTCGACGGTTGAGCCACTACTTCCAGGAATATCAGGTGATGGTCATCAACGAGGCCCCACTGTCCAACATCCTGAACAACCCCGAAGCTACATGACGCGTAGCCCTGTGGGGAATGGATCTATCCCCTCTATACATTGTCTACGAGAAGCGCCATGCGATCAAATCTCAGGTCCTCCCGGACTTCCTCGTCCACTTGATGGAGCTACAGCTGCCGGACACCCCAGATATGACGCAGTCATGGACGATGCACTTTGATGGCTCCAAACGCGAGGCTGCGCCTGGAGCCGGCGTCATACTGACGTCCCCGCAAGGCGACAAGATGAAATATGTCCTTCGGATGAAATTTTGGGCCTCCAACAACGAAGCCGAATAAGAGTCCCTCATCCACAGCATGAGGATGGCCAAGATCTGCGGCGCCACGTGCCTAGTCATCTACGGTGATTCGAACCTCGTCGTCCAACAGACTATGAACGAGTGTGATGCCCACGCCGCCAACATGATCGCGTACCGCACGCTCTATAACTCACTCGAAGGAGACTTCGACGGCTGCGAGCTTCGGCACGTCGGAAGGAAAAGCAACAAAGAAGCCGATAGACTCGCCAACATCGGCTCCACCTGCGCACGGGTGCCACCAGGTGTGTTCCTCCAACAAATCTACATACCTTCCATCAAACGAAAATTCCCCATGGGATCACCCGAAGAAGCATAACACTCGGGGGCTGCGCTACCCGAAGGACAGGAAGGACCCGAAAAACTCGACACGAAGGTCGAGTTGGTCAGCCTGATGCAGCTCATGGCAATCGAAGAAACATGGACGCAATCGTACCTTCGGTACCTGATAGACAGAGAACTGCCTGATGAGCCGACAGATGCCCGGCGCATATCTCGCCTGTCCAAGGCCTTCACCATCATCAATGGCGAGTTGTACAAGCGCAGCATTTCGGGTGTACTCCAAAGGTGCGTCACCATCGGTGATGGCAAAACTATCCTCCAAGACATCCACGAGGTCATCTGTGGCCATCACGCGGGCAACCGCGCCCTCGTTGCCAAAGCTCTACGAGCTGGATTCTACTGGCCAACGACCATGAACGATGCCAAGGACATCGTCCAAAGGTGCAATGGCTGCCAGAGGTTTGCGGACAAACCACACGCACGGGGTCGGAGCTCAGGCCCATACCCTTGGCCTGGCCCTTCACCCAATGGGGCCTCGACAAGGTCGATAAACTGCCCAAATCTTCGAAAGGAGGCCATGTCTACCTCCTGGTCGTAGTCGACAAGTTCACCAAGTGGATCGAGGCCATGCCCGTCACCAACCAAAAGGGCAAAACGGCCGTCAAGTTCTTCGAGTCCATAGTCTACAGGTTCGGCGTGCCGCACAACATCATCACGGACAACAGGTCAAACTTCATCTCCAAAGAATTCCAGGACTTCTGCGAAGGCCTTGGGATCAACATATCATACGCCTCCGTGGCACACCTGCAAACGAACAGGCAGGTCAAAAAGGCCAACGACCTCGTAGGCGGCGACAACAAGAAAAGCCTACTCAGCCCACTCGAACGGCTTGCGGGAGCCTGGGCAGAAGAGCTACCTTTCGTCCTCTAGAGCTTGTGCACAATGCCAAACGGCTCAATTGGCTACACTCCCTTCTTCATGGTACACAGAGCCAAAGCCGTGTTACCTGCAGAAGTACGCCATAAGGCCCCACGGGTCGTCGCCTACAGCGAAGCCGAATCAACGGCAGCACTCAAAGACGCCGTCGACACACTCGACGAGGCACGTGACATCGTCGCGGCTCGCTCGGCGGTCTACCAGCAGAGCCTCCACAACTATCACAGCCGTCGGCTGTGCCCAAGGTCCTTTGTCGAAGGAGACCTCGTCCTATGACTCAAGAAAGAGCGGCCGAAGAAGCTCGAGTCACCCTGGGAAGGACCCTACATCGTCACTGAAGTCATCCCAGGTGGCGCCTACCACCTCAAGGACGTCAAATCAGGAGTCGCATACTCCAACCCATGGAACGTCGCACAATTGTGACGCTTGTACCCCTAGCTATCCCTCTTTACTTTTAATAAGGCTACTCAGCCGAACAATGTACCTCCTCATTACAATATGAATAAAGCTAAGTGTCTCGCTCGAAAATTTATCCTTTCCCTACATTAAGTTCTGTTACAACACACTCGAGGGCTTCGCCTCACCTCACGACTTTATCGACTGAGAATAACGCATGTAAACCTGAGTAGCTGACCACGTCAGGCTAACGAAAAGGGCATGCATACAACTAAGCACCACGTTCTAATACAAATAATCTTTACAACAAAGGGCACATCAAGCCCACACGAAATTTATACAAATTTTACATCTATCTTTTTCTTACAGGGCCTATATATTCTGAAGGATCACATGTGCCCGATGCTCAAAAAGATCAACAATCTCTTCGGCATACTGCCTAACATCCGCGTAATGCGGGCGCATGTTCCATACGCCACCATCTGGTCGAGGGGGCGGCCCAGCCGCCACAATCGCAAGATCAACATCTGGGCGGCGCAGCCGAACAAGCGACAAGGCAGCCTTCACCCCCTCAACCAGCTGGTGCCGCACCAACTCCCTGACGTGACCTATGTCTCGAAACTTCGCCAGCAAACCCCATAGAGTCGAAGGCGCCTCATCAAGGGGGAACATGACGTACAAAATCGATATCAGGGAAGTCTTCACCTGCCTTAGCACCCGTGACACCTGATGAGCACGATCCTTCACAGTCGCAAGGACAGTGGCCCGGTCGCGGTCCATCTAGAAAAAGCCTCCGGCTTCCATATCTTGTTGGGTTAGGCAATTGATCTAAACTACAACGCGCTCCTTCTCCTCCCTCGGAACAAGGTTGGCACCTGCAGAAAATACAGAGTAAGATGACACGCAAACAAGGCGCATCCGAAAACGAGCAGCAGCTCAAGAAAACTTACACTGTAGCTGCTCGGCCAACTGCCGCAACTCCCCCATTAGATACTCCTCCCTGGTGGTAGCTCGTTCCGCCTTCGACTTCCACATGTCCGCGCGGCCTCGGACGCCAAGTATCTCCTTCTCAAGGTTGCGGACGCGGTCACGAAGAAAAACAAGCTGCGACGCATCATCCAAAGATGGTCGCGGCTGAAGGACAGACGAAGCATCAATGGGAGCCTCACCTGAAGGACCCTAAAGGTAAGCAAGCAAAAGCGTGAAGGGTAAGCCTCGTTGGCAAAAGCTCGAAACATCATTTATATACATCAAAAGTCCACTGCGTGGCACAAGGAAACTGTTCGACAAATATTACAGCAAAATAAGAAGGCAACTATCCTAAACTACAACAACGGAGCCTAGGCACCCGCATCCGGAGTGGCCTCAGAGCCAAAGCCCATAGCGCCTATAGCGAGATGCGAGTAGAGCGAAAGCTACCTCTGAGCCATCGGCATCCGTTGGCATCTGGGAGGTGATGCGAGGCAGGTTGAGCTCCGCTCCGGATGCCATGGCCATGGCCAAGCCCATCGAGGCACTGAGGCCCTTCTGCTTGCGCTTGTAGGCCGCAGGTGCATCCTCTGACAGCGCATCCGCCAAATAATCAACATACTCAAGAGCAGCGCCCTTGGGAACGATCTCCTTGTAGAAGCGCCCAAGGACCTCCTTGGCCTTGGCAAGGGATCCAGCAACAGTACCACAGCGGTCTTCGACCGCCGCGGTGGCATCGTCCAGAGCGCTCCCATGCTCCAGGGCACTACGATCAAAGGCAATACCCGAATCATCTGGAGCAAAGAAAACAAGGTAGGAATCGAATATGGGCATGAGGACAGAGCAGCAGAAAAAACAAAAGCAGACAAATCACTTACCGGAAACGGCCTTGGCAGTAGCCATCAGCTTCTCAGCACACTCCTTCTCGTGCGCAGCCGCAGCAGTTGCGAGCTGCTCCTCGCAATCTGAAGCTTCCCGCTGAAGGCGCTCCTTGGCCTCGGAAGCAGCGACCAACTCCTGCTGCAGGCGCTCCTTTGCCTCCACGGCATCAGCATCCTATTTTTTCGCGCGACCAAGACTCTTTTGCAAAGCGTCCAGTCGACAAAGGTCATCATTATTTTCATCTGCAAAAGCATCAAGAACATATATGAGCAATACAAGCTACATTCAGGCGAGCAGATGAAAAAGAATAAGTACGACACATACCTCGAAGCTGTTGCATGCTGGCCTCCAGTGCAAGATGCTGCTGAACAAGAAGGTTGGAACTACGCACAAAAGGCTGCAAAAAGAAGCAAAAGCCAAAAATCAAGAAAGCACCAGGAAAAAGGCTCGGGGGCTACGCCCCACAAGAAGTAAAGCAAGATCAACAGGTCACTCGAAAATAGGGCTCGGGGGCTCCCCCCAAGACAAGTGAAAAATAACTTACATGCTTAGACGGAGACTCCGAAGGTCCAGGTGCGGTCTTCTGGGAGACAACCAGTCGAGCCTCCTACGGAGAGGGGTTCAGAGCATCGCCCCCAGAGGTGGCCACCGTCTGAGAAGGATGGGCCGTCGATTTTGACTCCCCTACGTTCTCCTGGGAATTCTCACTAAGAGAACCCTTTGAGGAATGGCTACAAAGAAAAATATTCATCAAAGCAAGAAGACAAAGGAAGATGCAAAACCGAAGTGAAACCACCCGAGAAACCACTTACGAGTCAATATCACTCAAATTGAAGACATGCGGCGCCACTTTCTTCTCTTCCTTCTTCTTCTTCGCCGGCGGCTGCGGCACCACTGCCTGCAGAGGCACAATCGGGAACGGCACGGAAGAAGCACCGTCATCCTCGCCATGGCGCACAAGGAAGGAGGGGTCCCTAGGCATCGGCGGAGTCGAGGCATCCAAAGACTCGCTCGAGCTCCATACTCGCTTTCGGGTCTGCCCCTCGCTAGCCTCGGTGTCTTCGTGAGTGGGCGACTGCGCTGGAGGCATCTCAGGCTCGGAGTCTTCCTCTTCATTGTCTGACGCCTCACCATATTTCTCAGGCAGAGGGGGCATGGACCCCGTAACCTTGAGGCGCTGCAAACAAAAATAATGAACAGGTGTCAGAAACTACAACAAGCAAAAACATACAACAAAGTGCAATGTGCACGACGCAATGTTAACCTTCGAGGCCCCTCTACTGGTGCTAAGAGGGGGGGTCCGCGATTCCCCCGGCAGGTCCTTGCCAGATTGCATCTTTTTCTTCACCGCATACACGCCTCCACGCCATATTGCATCTGCGCACCCCTGTAACCTTCGGTTCCGCCATAATCAAGAGCAGACAAGAAGGAGTAGGGTTTTCCCTCCGGGGGCCTGAATCTGGGTAAATCTCGTGTCCCCTGGGTGCTTATCTGTTAACCGTTCCGCGATCTCCATCACCCCCATCTTCTCCAAAACCCAAGCTCATAACAATGGGCATTAACGAGTCGAAACCTTGTCAAGCGGGGCCTCTAGGGAACTACTGGCAATTAAGGTGCTCCTTTTAATAGAGCATCGGAGCAAAGCATTAACACTTCGTGAACACATGTGATCCTCACACCACAACCATCAACTCCGGTTGTCCCAATTATTGTCACTTTGGGGCCTTTGGATCCACACAATGATATGTGTACCCAACTTGCAGATAAGATCACAAATAATACTATCATAATGATTCAATAATAAGTTCAGATATGAGATCATGGCACTTGGGCCCTAGTGACAAGCATTAAGCACAACAAGTTGCAACAAAGTCAAATAGAACTAATAGAGATACTAGGCACTATGCCCTAACAGATCTTATTCAATTACATGATAGAACTCATCCAATCCCTACCATCCCCAAGCCTACATCGGGGGATTACTCACTCATGGATGAGGGAAACATCGGTGGTTAATGGAGATGGGTTGCTGATGACGATGTCGATGGTCCTCTCCAAATCCCCCGTCCCGGCAGGGTGCCAGAACGGAGTTTCTGGATCCGAATCTTGGTTTCTGGTGGCGGCGGCGGAGCGGAACTCTTTCTGGAAAACTATCGACCCCTCCCCCTCGGTTTTTAGGTTGAAAGGCAACTTATAGGCGCAGAGGGAGGCCAAGGGGGGGTGCCTGGGGTGGCTGCACCCCCCTAGGTGCGACCAGTGGTGGGCCCATGCCTGGCAGGGGTGTGGGCTCCCTTCTCCGTCTCGTATTTTGGCTCCGTGGGTCTTCTGGTGAAATATAATTTTTGGCATATTTTCCGGAATTTTTCTTGATAGTTCATTTTCTGCACAAAAACAAGACACCAAGGTAAGTCTGCTGAAAACAGCGTCAGTCCGTGTTAGTTGTATCCAAATCACACAAGTTTAGAGGAGAAACAATAGCAAAAGTGTTCGGGAAATTAGATACGTTTTGGACGTATCAAGGTGACATGCGCCATCAAAACCAAGATCAAACCATTTGCAAGCATTGAAAGTTGGGATCAAAGAACTCTAAACATGAGCATGAAAGATGGATTTCTAACAGTAAGACAAAGTAACTATGCATGCAACATGAAAGGATACAAACAAAGATCATGAATAACAATGTATTGAAAAACGTTTGTTTGTTTCACATACAGAAAACATAGCATAGTGGTATTCAGCTTGTCCCTCATGGAGTAGAAATAAATGCATAGTACACCTTCAAAGTTCATAAGAGTGACTAGATACAAATAGTACAAGAACAAGTAATATCAACAATATGCATCAATCAATAAGTTTTGGGACAATGCACATAGAACTAAGAATGGCAACTATGCTCTCTTAATTGGTGCCTAAGGATAGAAGGTGGAGACTCAATATAAAAGTGGAAGAAAGGCCCTTCATAAAAGGGAAGCAATGATTTCAAGTCTCATAAAGAGCTTCCAAAAATTATGGTACTTGTTAGCTTTCAGCTCTCATTGCCCCTATTATAAGCATCTTAAAGTGATTAAGGTTAAAGTGAACAAAATATGGAGTATATGCTTGACAAAGTATAAGTTGGCAATCTCATGTCCCTTGAGTATGAGGGCCGCTCCTCATGCTACTCAAATTTAGTCACCGGTAAGTTCTTGTCATAGTAAGTACATGTGTATCATAGAGAACCGCCAACGGGGTACCCCTTGCACATGATACAGGAGCTATCCCATAATCAAAATGACAAGGCAAGTAGACAATGAGCATCTCAATAATCTTCTTATTTACCATGGGAAAATGGTGTTTTTTCTCTCTTTCCTCTTTTCAATATGTCTCTTTTTTATAAGAAGAAAGCTTCATAGTGACGGTGCTCGACATGGCACTTTGTTGGTAACCCCAAGCGCAGGGTGTGAAGAGCACAACATCAAGTTTTCCCTCAGTTGAGACCGAGGTTATCGAAGCAAAAGAAGGAAGGAAACATCACACAGGTGTTGCAAACAACGTGGAGACCTGCACAACACAAACTCAAGACTTTGTCCCAACGAATCAATGAGGTTGTCAAGCTCACCGGTTTGCTGTAACAAAGGATTAAACGTATGGTGTGGAAGGTAATGGTGGTTTGCAGGAAGTAAACAAGTAACAGTGGAAGATGTATCAATGGTAAAGATTGGACCGAGGTCCATAGTTCACTAGAGGTGCTCTCCTTAGATAAACAACATGGCACGAAGGGTAAACAAATTACAGCAGGGCAATTGACGGGAACTAAGCAAGGCATAACAATGCAATTACTAGTCAGAAAGATCCTATGAGATTCGATTGGGCAATACAACAAGATACATAGACCGCCATCCAACTGCATCTATGACTAGAAGTCCACCTTCAGGTTATCATCCAAACCCCCTCCAGTATTAAGTTGCAAGCAACAGACAACTGCTTTAAGCAATGTGTGTAAGGTAAACAGTCCACATGTTCCATGAACAAGAGACCGTTGTTTTCTCCCTAGTAGCAACATCACATCTACAACCGAAGAGATTTCTGTCACTTCCCTTGGAAACTAGAGGCATGAACCCACTATCGAGCAGAAATACCCCCTCTTGGAGTCAATAGCAACTACTTGTCCAAGATAGATACTAACAACGGAGAGCATGCAACATCACAAACAACACAGACATGATAGAATCATAAATACAAAACCATTAATCAAACCAACATAATAATCTCAATATCCATCGGATCCCCGCAAACACAACATGCATGATTACAAATAGATTACATGTTAATCATGAACGGAGCTCACAAGATCTATACATGAAAGCACAAGGAGGAGATACAACCATCTACCTACCACATGGACCCATAGTCCAAGGTGGAACTACTCACGCATCATACCGGAGAGAAGGTTGTCGGGATGATCTCCCCTCCGACAGGGTGCCGGGAAGAACTTCAGATCCCCCCGATCTAGGGACGACGGTGGCCGCGGATATAGAAGGTTTCGTGGAATATTGATCGAGTACTTAGGGTTTCTGCATCAAGGGCTTCTTATATGCGAAGGGGGAGGGCGAGGCGGTGGCCAGGGGCCCTACACCCTTCCTAGGCACGAGGCAGGGCCCACCCGTGCCTAGGGGGGTGTGGCTGCCCTGGCACGCCTCTATGTCGCCCCTCTGTACTTCTTGTTCCCCACAGAAAGTTATTGACTTTGACGTTTGTCCCGTCCAATTTCGAGAATATTTTCTTACTAGCTTTTCTGGAGCCAAAAACAGCAGAAAACAGGCAACTGGCACTGTGGCAACTTGTTAATAGGTTAGTACCAGAAAACATGTAAAAAGAACCTCAAAGTGTAGACAAAGCAAATCAAAGTAGATACTAACCAAGCATGGAGCATCAAAAATTATAGATACGTTTCCGACGTATCAAGCATCCCCAAGCTTAACCCTGCTTGTCCTCGAGTAGGTAAGTGATAAAAAGAATAATTTTTGAGGTGACATGCACCCTCACAATAAAGATCTAACCATTTGCAAGCATTGAAAGCTGGGATCAAAGAACTCTAAACATGTGCATGAAAGATGGAGTTCTAATAATAGGACATAGTAACTATGCATGCAACATGAAAAGATACAAACAAAAATCATAAATAACATGCATTGAAAAACATTTGTTTGTTTCACATACAGAAAACATAGCATAGTGGTAACCAGCTTGTCCCTCATAGAGTAGCAAATAGATACATAGGACACCTTCAAAGTTCACATGGGTGACTAGAAACAAATAGCACAAGAACAAGTAATATCACAATATGCATCAACCAATAAGCTTTGGAAAACTGCACACAGAATGACAACTATGCTCTCTTAATGGTGCCTAAAGGTAGAAGGTGGGGACTCAAATAATGGTGGAAGAAAGGCCTTTTATAAAGGAAGCAGGTATTTCAAGTTTCAAAAAGAGCTTCCAAAAATTATGGTACTTGTTAGCTTTCATCCCTCATTGCCCCTATCATAAGCATCTTGAAGTGATTAAGGTTAAAGTGAACAAACTATGGAGTATATGCTTGACGAAGTATAAGTTGGCAATCTCAAGTCCCTTGAATACGAGGGCCACACCTCATGCTACTCAACTTTAGTCACCTATAAGTTCTTATCATTGTAAATATTTGCATATCATTGAGAACCGCCATCGGGGTACCCCTTGCACATGGTACATGAGCTTTCCCATAACCAAAATGACAAGGCAAGCAGACAATGAGCATCTCAGCAATCTTTTTATTTACCATATGCATAGCTTTTTCTTGAGGATGCTTCATAGATAGCTCACTATGGTGATGTTGCAAGTTTCCACCATGATTAGGCATGACTTAGGCTAGCGGCACATGCGTTTCTCTAACACAGAATACAAACTCCATAGACTTACAAGTTCCCTCTTTATTTCACACCAGTGACATCCATAGACAAAAGAGCATGATATCAACTGAGTACAAAGTATAAGTGCAATGTTGAAAACATTCCCTGTAATAGCACGGTTCTGCTAATTCCAACGTATAAGTGCAAGCATATACAACATAGATGACACAATGGTTCAAGTTTATTAGGGGCAAATAATATAAAATGTGCCATCAAGTTTGTGAGGGCTTTAATCACTAAATTTTCACATAACAAAATAGTTTTTAATTGGAAGATAGCTGAAAACAAGAATACACTTGGAATGGTGTAACACACCATGCATAGGAGTTTATAGTGGACACGCTGGAATAACTTGGTTTCTTGGGAGTTGGAAGCATGAGTAGAGCTTACTCATACAAGTGGAGGCTAGCAAAAGACTGGGAGCAACCAACTAAGAGAGCAATAATGGCCATAATCATGCAGAGCAACAAAGCATTACTAATCAAAGCATAGAGTGGTACTACAAGTCAAGTACTAAATGATCATAGAGGCTAATGGTGACTTGTGAGAGTCATATCATGGTGTGAGCATGTGCCAAGTCAACCTAAGCAAAGCATCAAAGGAGAATACCACTATACTATGCTTTTGCATGCTAAAACACCGCATAATTTCTTCAAGTCACACTAAGAAATCCCAATTGTTTGGAACAAGACATGCTAAAGCAATAATCACTAAGCATAAGGTCAAAACAACACCTAGCATGTCATGCTAAATTCTAAGTCACAGTCAATGCAAGCTACTCTTGCACTTTCAAGCAAGAACTTACTACTCTTTCCAATACCAAGCAACTTATTTGCAAAACAACATAGCGAGAACGGGGGTCCAAATTACTTTATTCAAGCAAACTAAACAACCTAAGCAAAGCAACCGAAACTAAGACGCTCCAAGAACAACACAACTGTGCATGAAACAATAAAAACGAAGTGTCTAAACAAGAAATCGCATCCCAAGCTTTGACGCTTGTACCTCTTGGATATTTCTTGGAGCGACACCGGGGTGGCATCCCCAAGCTTGAGATTTTGTCCATTCTTCATCTCATTCCATCATTCTCTCTCTACACCTGAAATTTTTCCTTCATACAAAATTTCACACAACCTTCATTAGCAACATTAGTTTATTCAAAAGATATTAGACCTTAGGCAAAGCTTTGGAACAGCAAGACTTTTCACTAAAAACACAATCTACTGTAGCACATCCTTCAAAAAGCTCAATTCCCCAAAAGAGAACTCAAAAAAGAATCAAATAAGAAGAAAGTGCAAATAATGGCAGAAATCTGTCAAAACAGACCAGCAGGTAGAAACCGATTTTTTCGAAAATCTTATGTTGCTCAAATAAAAAAGTGTTGAACTAAATAAAGTTATATAACGTACTGGGGGAGTTATTCGTAAATTTTGAGCTCAATTCGAGTTACAGAGACTCCTCACGAATGTTGATGGTGGAGGACAGAAATCTGTTTTGGGACAGCAACTCCCCAAATCTTACTTCCCTCTCATTAGAGATCATTCATGGCACAAAAAGCAAAAAAAAAAGGATAAGGAGAGGTTATTACTGAAGTAATAACTTCCAAGACTCAAGGAAACTCTTGGATTATGTCCAAACAAGTACTTTTCTTTAACGCCTTTAAGTTAGGCTTGATAGTTTGAGAAGAAGCTCACATAAGAAATATGAATCGAAGTAAAAGAGAGCATCAAGAAGCAAATTCAAAACACATTTAAGTCTAACCCACTTCCTATGCATAGGAATCTTGTATGCAAATAAATTCACAAAGAACAAAGTGACATGCATAGGAAGATGAAACAAGAGCAACTTCAAAACTTTCAGCACATAGAGAGGTGTTTCGGTACCATGAAAACTTCTAGAACCATAGTTTCCTCTCTCATAATAATTTTCAGTAGCCTCATGAATAAACTCAAAAATATAGCTATCACATAAAGCATGCTTTTCATGATCTACAAACTCATAATTTCTATCAAACTCAAAAACAGTGGGATTAAAACCTCCACAGGTTTTATCCAAAGTAGATATTTCAAAAGGATCCACAGGAACATAACATTCATCCTCCTTTGGTAAGCATGGGAGACAATCAAATAATGTAAGGGATAAAGAGTTACTCTCAATAAAATGTAGGCATGGGTAGTTAATCCATTCTTCTTCCTTTTGTTTGTCACTCTCCCCCTCTTTTTCATCTAATGAGCTTCCAGTTTCAACAATTTCTTCTTCCATAGGCTCCTGCAAGGCATTAGTCTCTTCCACTTGTGGAAAACTTCTATTAAAATATTCAATAATATAGCTATTTTCTTCCTTGTAATTATCAAAGCAAAATTTGAGTATCTCAAAAACCACAACTTCATAAGGTGCATCATCAGTATTTTCAAGCAAACTGGCAAGTTCAAATGCACCCTTGAAAGCAATAAATTTTTCAATTTGTTCCACATCATCAAAGTCATAATTTCCTTTAACATAAGAGGATATGGTAACATTATCATTATACTCACATTGAAAGGGTAGGTGTTTATACCTCATGCAGCAGCAAGCTTTATCAAAGAAATAAGTAACATTATAAATAGAGCACACCTCTCTAGCAATAGTATTCAACTTATCAATTTGTTCCCATAAGTGTTTCCCTTTTTGTGGAAAACGGTGTTCCTTATAATAATACTTTTTTTCTTCCGTGAACCCACCTTGCCAATAAGAACTAGTTTCAAAGAAACCATCCATTGATAGAAAGCATGACCAAGCAAGGCAACAACAGACCACCAACTAGAGTAGGAACTATTTTTTTTTTGAATAAAGCAAGCAAACCAAGCTAGACTAATTTTTTTGGGTTTTTTGAAAAGAGGCAAACAAAACCAAGCAAAAGAAACAAAGCAAACTAAAAACAAAGTAAAGAGAAAGGAAGTGGAGGACTCCCCTAGCGAAGACGTCCTTAGCCTCCCCGGCAACGGCGCCAGAAAGACTTGACGGTGCTCGACGTGGCACTTTGTTGGTAACCCCAAGCGCAGGGTGTGAAGAGCACAGCAGCAAGTTTTCCCTCAGCCGAGACCGAGGTTATCGAACCAGGAGGAGGAAGGAAACGTCACACAGGTGTTGCAAACAACATGGAGACATGCACAACACAAACTCAAGACTTTATCCCAATGAATCAGTGAGGTTGTCAAGCTCACCGGTTTGCTGTAACAAAGGATTAAATGTATGGTGTGGAAGGTAATGGTAGTTTGCAGCAAGTAAACAAGTAACAGTGGAATATGTATCAATGGTAAAGATTGGACCGGGGTCCATAGTTCACTAGAGGTGCTCTCCTTAGATAAACAACATGTCATGAAGGGTAAACAAATTACAGCATGGCAATTGACACGAACTGAGCAAGGCATAACAATGCAATTACTAGTCAGAAAGATCCTATGAGATTCAATTGGGAAATACAACAAGATACATAGACCGCCATCCAATTGCATCTATGACTAGAAGTCCACCTTCAGGTTATCATCTGAACCCCCTCCAGTATTAAGTTGCAAGCAACAGACAACTGCTTTAAGCAAAGTGTGTAAGGTAAATAGTCCACATGTTCCATGAACAAGAGACCGTTGTTTTCTCCCTAGTATCAATAGCACATATACAACCGAAGAGATTTATGTCACTTCCCTTGGAAACTAGAGGCATGAACCGACTATCGAGCATAAATACCCCCTCTTGGAGTCAATAGCAACTACTTGGACAAGATAGCTACTAACAACGGAGAGCATGCAAGATCACAAACAACACAGACATGATAGACTCATAAAGACAAAACCATTAATCAAACCAACATAATAATCTCAATATCCATCGGATCCCCGTAAACACAACATGCATGATTACAAATAGATTACATCTTAATCATGAACGGAGCTCACAAGATATATACATGAAAGCACAAGGAGGATATACAACCATATAGCTACCACATGGACCCATAGTCCAAGGTGGAACTACTCACGCATCATACCGGAGAGAAGGCCTCCGGGATTATCTCCCCTCTGGCAGGGTGCTGGGAAGAACTTCAGATCCCCCAGATCTAGGGACGATGGTGGCGGCGGCTACAGAAGGTTTCATGGAATATTGATCGGGTACTTACGGTTTCTCCATCGGGGGCTTCTTATAGGCGAAGGGGGAGGCCGAGGCGGTGGCCAGGGGCCCTACACCCTGCCTAGGCGCGGGGCAGGGCCCACCCGCGCCTAGGGGGTGTGGTTGCCCTGGCACGACTCTTTGTCTCCCCTCTGGACTTCTTGTTCCCCACGGAAAGTTATTGACTTTGTGTTTGTCCCGTCCAATTTCGATAATATTTCCTTACTAGCTTTTCTGGAGCCAAAAACAGCAGAAAATAGGAAACTGGCACTGTGGCAACTTGTTAATAGGTTAGTACCAAAAAACATGTAAAAGGCACCTCAAAGTGTAGACAAAGCAAAGCAAAATAGATACTAAACAAGCATGGAGCATCAAAAAATTATAGATATGTTTCCGACATATCACATAGATGTCATTATGGTGATGCTGCAAGTTTCCACCATGATTAGGCATGGCTTAGGCTAGTGTCCCAGGCGTTTCTCTAACACACATACATAACTCCATGGACTTACAAGCTCCCCTTTTATTTCACACCGACAACATCCATAGACAAAAGAGCATGATATCAACTGTGTACAAAATACAAGTGCAATGTTGAAAGCGTTCTCCGTGACAGCACGGTTCTGCTAATTCCAACGTATAAGTGCAAGCATATACAACATAGATGACACAATGGTTCAAGTTTACTAGGGGCAAGAAAAATAAAGTGTGCCACCAAGTTTTTGAGAGCTTTAATCACTAAGTTTTCACATAACAAAAAGACTTTTTAATTGGATGATAGATGAAAACAAGAATATGCTTGGAATGGTGTAACACACCATGCATAGGAATTTATAGTGGACACTTTGGAATAACTTGTTTTCTTGGGATTTGGATGCATGAGTAGTGCTTACTCAATACAAGTGGAGGCTAGCAGAAGACTGGGAGCGACCAACTAAGAGAGCAATAATGGCCATAATCATGCAGAGCGACAAAACATTACTAATAAAAGCATAAAGTGGTACCACAAGTCAAAAACTAAATGATCATAGAGGCTAAGGTGACTGGTTCATAGTCATAACATGGTGTAAGCATGTACCAAGTCAACCCAAACAAAACATCAAAGGAGAATACCACAATACTATGCTTTTGTATGCTAAAACAATGCATGATTTTTTCAAGGCACATTAAGCAATCTCAATTGTTTGGAACAAGTCATGCTACATCAATAATCACTAAGCATAAGGTCAAATCAACATCTAGCATGACATGATAAAGTCTAAGTCATAGTCAAAGCAAGCTCCCTTTTGTACCACTACAAGCATGAAACTTCCTACACATTTCCAACACCAATCAACTTATTTGAAACAACTCACAAAGATAATAATCAATAAAGATCAGTGAGCTTGTCTAACAAATCCACAAAGAAGAACAAAAAAGTTCTAAGCTGAAAGCACAAGAAAACTAAGGATAAACACAGTGCTAGCA
The DNA here is from genome assembly GCA_916181665.1 of Avena sativa. Taxonomy (NCBI): domain Eukaryota; kingdom Viridiplantae; phylum Streptophyta; class Magnoliopsida; order Poales; family Poaceae; genus Avena; species Avena sativa. Next base: position 139,107,772 of record OV702285.1, on the reverse strand, counting down.
AAGTAGAACACTCACAGAACAATAAGAGTGAAAACTAGAGTGTTCTAGGGAATGAAAACAGAGTGTGTCTCTCTCCAAAATAAGTGTGTTGTGATCAACCAACTTATTCAAGCAAACCACACAAAATAAAAATAAAAGAAAAAACAAAGACGCTCCAAGAACAATATAATAGTGTGTGAAGCAATAAAAACGAAGTGTCTAGAAAGACCTGAGATTTTTATTGATGAAGAAGGGGATGCCTTGGGCATCCCCAAGCTTTGACGCTTGTACCTATTGAATATTTCTTGGGGTGACATGGAGTAGCATCCCCAAACTTGAGATTTTTTTCCATTCTTCATCTCATTACATCATTCTTCCTCTACACCTGAAAATTTTCTTTCATACAAAACTTCACACAATCTTCATTAGCAACATTAGTGTATTCAAAAGATAATAGACCTTTGAGTTTAGCTTTATCACAGAAAAAATTTCACTAAAAACACAAGCTACTATGGCAATTCCCTCAAAAATCTCAATTTCCTGAAAAGAACCCAAAAAGAAATCAATAAAAAGTAAATGCAAATAATGGCAGAAATCTGTCAAAACAGACCAGCAGGTAGAAACCTATTTTTTTGAAGACCTTATGTTGCTCAAATTAAAAAGTTTTGAACTAACTAAAGTTATATAACATACTGGAGGATTTATTCACAAAATATCAGCTCAATTCGACTTATAGAGATTCCTCACGAATTTTTACGGTGGAGCACAAAAATCTGTTTCGGGACAGCAACTCCCCAAATCTTACTTCCCTCTCATTAGAGGTTATTCTTGGCACAAAAAGCAAAAAAAAAGTATAAGAAGAGTTAATTACTGAAGTAATAACTTCCAAGACTCAAGAAAATTCTTTGGTTATCTCCCAACAAGTACTTTTCTTTAACGCATTTAAGTTAGGCTTGATAGTTTGAGAAGATGCTCACATAAGTAATACGAATTGAAGTAAAAGAGAGAATCAAGAAGCAAATTCAAAACACATTTAAGTCTAACCCACTTCCTATGCATAGGAATCTTGTAAATAAACAAGTCATGAAAGCACAAAGCAACAAGCATAAGAAAGCAAAACAAGTGCAACTTCAAGACTTTCAATATAAAGAGGGGAAACTTAATATTGTTGAGATACATAAAACCATGTTTCCCTTTCTCATAATAACTTTCAGTAGCATCATGAATAAAATTAACAATATAACTATCACATAAAACATTCTTATCATGATCCACATGCATAAAATTATTATTACTCTCCACATAAGCATAGCCATTCTTATTAATTGTAGTGGGAGAAAATTCAACAAAATAGCTATCATTAATATTCTCATCACCATAGTCATCAAATATAGGAGGCATATTGTAATCATAATTAATTTTATCCTCAATAGTAGGTGGACTGAAAATATCATATTCATCATTGTAATCATCATAAATTGGAGGTTTGGTATCATCATAAGCAATAGAATAGCTCTCTTCCAAAGATGGGGAACTAAAAAGATCATTTTCATAAAAACTAGCTTCCCCAAGCTTAGACGTTTCCATAGCATTAGCAATAAGGGTGTTCAAAGAATTCATGCTAATAACATTGCTATTAGCATGCAAATAAAGTTCCATAGGTTTTTTAATTTTCTCTTCAAACACTTCAAGTTCTAACTTAGGAAAAATACTAAAAAGCTCTCTAATTTTTTGTTGTTTTCCATTAAGCCTAACTAGTGAAAACAAGAAACAAAAAGACAAAATTGCAGAATCTAAAGGAAATAACTTTGATCACTCACACTGAATCTCCCCTTTCCCGGCAACGGTGCCAGAAAATAGCTTTCTAGCTTGATGTTGCCATGGGGTAACGTGTCTGAGTGTCTTTTACCTTTCCTCCCCGGCAACGGCACCAGAAAATAGCCTGATGTCTACGCACTTCTATTCTTGTAGATAGTTGTTGGACCTCCAAGTGCGGAGGTTTGCAGAACAGTAGCAAGTTTCCCTTAAGTGGATTACCCAAGGTTTATTGAACTCAGGGAGGAAGTGGTCAAAGGTATCCCTCTCAAGCAACCCTGCAATCAAGATGCAAGAAGTCTCTTGTGTCCCAACACACCTAATACACTTCTCAGGTGTATAGGTGCACTAGTTAGGCGAAGAGATAGTGAAATACAAGTGTTAGCGGTGCCAGAAAAGAGCTTCTGACTTGTTGTTGACGTGGGAGAGACTAAAGGCAAACTGAAATAAATATGGAAGCAAGCAAACATGTAATAGATCTAGATGCAAATGGTGTTTCAATGCTTAGAAACAAGGTCTAGGGATCATACTTTCACTAGTGAACACTCTCTCGTATAAATATCCTCTCTTCATGATACTACTCTTAACTACTCTCCGGTTGGACACTCTAATCCACGGTAGGCCTACAAAAGCACACCTCAAAGTCCGCCTTCCCCATCTAGAAAAACCCACACTGTCACCTTGAGCGCTAGATGGTTCCAACAAACACCATAATTTCATAAAGACATCCAACTCCAAATATAACTCGTGAATATATATATGTAATCTAGCTTAAGTGACACAAACACACACACACACACACAGCGTGCACGCTATCACTTTCACACACGTGGGGAAAAGCATAGATCTATTAAAGCACGATGAGTATTTATGTAGACTCTAGCCTAAGTGCCACCATGGCGTGCACGCAGTCACTTTCACACACATGGGGAGAGCAGAGATCTATTGAAGCACTTGAGTAGCAAGGTAGATCTACTAGATTACAAAGCGCATGACCACAACAAGATCATGCATAGAGACAGAGATGAACACATAGCTACCGGTAAAGCCCTTAGCCTCGAGGAAGAACTACTCCCTCCTCATCATGGGAATCATCAACGGTGATGGAGATGGTGGTGGAGATCGATGGAGATGGCTCCGGGGGCACTTCCCTGTCCTGGCAGGGTGCCGGAACAGAGACTTTCTGTTCCCTGAATCTCCCTTTCGGTAGCGGCGGCGCTGCAGAACTTTTCGTGGCTTTTTGGTTGATTTTTTAGGGTTTCTGAGTTGGGGGCTTCTTATAGGCGAATGAGGCAAGGTCGATGGAGGGCCAGGGGTCCCACACCCCCTATGGGCGCGACCAGGGTGGTCTCGCGCCCACCTAGGATGTGGCCACCCTGGTCTCCTCCTCCGTCTCGTCTTAGATTTTTTGTATCATTCAGGGAAAAATATGAACTTTGGCTTTTGTCCCGTCCAATTCCGAAAATATTCATTTTGTAGATTTCTGAAACCAAAAACAGAAGAAAACAGGCAACTGGCAATGTGGCATCTTGTCAATAGGTTAGTTCAAGAAAGTGTATAAAATACCTCAAAGTGTAGGCAAAACATATTAAAGTTGATACAAAACAAGCATGGAGCATCAAAAATAATAGATACGTTTCTGACGTATCAGTCACTAGATGCTTGATGATGAGTATGAATGTTCCAAAATATTTATGGGTTGAAGCTACGATGACAACATCATATTTGATAAATAGAATGCCAACTCGGGTACTTGATTACAAAACACCCATAGAGTGTTTGACAGGAAAAATAGCATATGTAGTCCCACCAAAGGTTTTCAGATGTGTATGTTTTGTGAGAGACCATCGACCATCAGTAGGAAAACTTGATCCTAGAGCATTGAAATGTATATTTGTTGGTTATTCTGGGACTTAGAAAGGCTATAAATGTTGGTGCCCAACAGAGAAAAGAATGTTTGTCAGCATGGACATTACATTTAGGGAGAATGAGACATTCTATGGAGAATCTCCTGATTTGACTAATGTATTTCCTAATTTATATACTGATGATGCTTCAGGTTTAATCCACGAGATAGGTGAAGAAGGAACAAAGAGACAAGATACATGTGAGAATGTAATTGTTGGTGTAATACCGCGGGGTGTTTCAAATGATACTCAAGAGAAGAACTTAGGAGACGTCGACCAAGACCCGAGACAGGGGGAGGAACTTGAACTTCAAGGATAAGGGCCAAGTGATACATAACCGGTTCTGGACCAAGAGAATCTGGAAGATGCTCCAGTGGTGCCAGTCATTGAACATGTTCCATCTACCTCGGACACCGATAACCTCATATCTTCCAATGGTGATTTGGATGTGCCCATTGCATTGAGAAAACCATTACACACTACTACTAGAAAATTGCCCTCGAAATTTAGTTCTTATGATATGTCAAATCATGTGTCATATTCATCTATTGGTCCTATGTACAAAGCATTTATTGCAGCCTTAGACTCCAAGGTTCCTATACCTCATGACTGGCAGGAAGCCAAGAAATGTCCTTAATGGAGAGCAGCCATATTAGAGGAAATGTCAGCACTTGATAAAAATGACACATGGGAGTTATCTATGCTTCCTATGGGTAAAAAAGCAGTAGGGTGTAAATGGGTTTTTACTATAAAGCATACACCTGATGGGAAAGTTGAAAGGTACAAGGCTCGGTTAGTGGCTAAAGGTTACAACCAAACATATGGAATGGATACGATGAAACATTTGCTCCGGTAGCAAAGATGAGCACCATCAAAACTTTAATTTCTGTAGCAGCAAACCTAAAGTGGAAGTTATTTCAACTTGATGTTAAAAACGCCTTTCTCCATGGTGATCTACTAGAGGAAGTCTATATGGAAATTCTCCCAGATTTTAGCACTAGATAGACCAAAGGAAGAGTATGTAAATTGAAGAAATCACTGTATGGTTTAAAACAATCACCTAGAGCCTGGTTTGGAAAATTTAGAAATGAGATTTGTAATAAGGGCTTCTCACAAAGTAATGCTGATCATACCTTATTCTACAAGCATCACCAGGGCAATGTTGTTATTCTAATTGTATACGTTGATGATATTATAATAACAGGCAATGATGAACACGAGATGGTGCAGCTGAAGAAGGATTTGGCGAAGTCCTTTGAAGTCAAAGATCTGGGGTATCTCCATTATTTTCTAGGAATTGAAGTGGCATATAGTGCTCAAGGTATTTACCTCTCTCAAAGAAAATATGTTCTTGATTTGTTGAAAGAAACTAGAATGGTGGATTGTCAACCGATTGCCACACCAATTGAGCAAAATCATAATATGCAAGCAGATTCAGGAGAACCAGTGGATAAAAGGAGATTTCAGCGATTAGTAGGTCGACTGATATATTTGTCACATACTCGACCTGATATTACATATGCGGTCAGTGTAATAACAATAACTAGATATATGCATGATCCCCGGACTAGCCACATGAATGCACTAAATAGAATCCTTCGATATCTCAAAGGTAGTCCTGGAAAAGGAATTCTATTCTATAATTATGGACATCTTAATGTGGAAGGATTCAATGATGCGGACTGGGCTGGTAGTATTGATGATAGAAAGTCTACTTCAGGGTTTTGTGTATTCGTCGGTGGGAATATTGTTAGCTGGCGAAGCAAGAAGCAAAGTGTGGTTGCTAGGTCCACCGCTGAGGCTGAGTTCAGATCAATGGCATTGGGCATATGTGAATTAATGTGGGTGAAAATATTGTTCTCTGAATTGCTACTGTTTAATGGTGTGCCACTGAAATTATACTGTGACAATCAAGCTGTCATCAATATAGTGAATAACCCTGTTCATCATGATAGAACAAAACATGCTGGGGTAGACCGACACTTCATTAAGGAGAAGTTAGATCGGAGAGTCTTGCAAGTGGTATATGTAAGGTCATCCGATCAGCTAGCTGACATTCTAACCAAGGGCATTGATGCAGTATCTTTTATGAAACTATGTAATAAGATGAGGCTTTGTCACATCTTTGCCTCATCTTGAGGGGGAATGTAGAAGGATATAGTTGTAAGTATTATATGTATGTGGAAAAATATGTAACTTTCTATGTGTATTATATAGGAAATAACGAGAAGTACAAGGCTGTGTCTCGAAGCCTCATCTGTTCAATCCGGCGAGATTCAGATACGATTTCGTCACGCACTTATGCATCCTGGGAAACTGGACGAGGAGAAATAAAAAATTAACGCTGCACTTACCATCAAAAGTTATGGGAGGGCAGGAAACGGTCGACATTAACGCTCATCATTACGATGTTGCCGTGGATTCAACAGTAGGAGGAGAAACGGGACATAGAGGAGAGGAACCATCTTCGGGGAATACAACATCAAGCAGCGGAATACGTAATAATAACGGTAGCGTAGGCGAAGCTCCATCTTCGGGGTCACAGGCAATGCTGACGATGGGAGATGATCCTAGTTGTCGTAACCTTCCTAGGGTCCATCCTCCAGGTACTCCTCTTCATAGTCTGGCCATGGGAATAGCCAGGGACAAAGCCATGAGTACTCTTTAAGTACTCGCAAACTAATACTAACATGTAAGGGGTTTTTGGATAATAGGACACTAGGCTCTAGGGTTGTTTTGCAAAAAGCCAGGTTTATCTTAACTAAGTTCCAAAGCTAGTCACAATTTTATAACTCCTAAGTGGGATCTTGTAATTCAGGTCATAACTCTGTTGTGTTCAAGTCAAAGTCTCAATTCATTTCACCAGTAATTTTGAAAAGTCTAACGGGGGAACAGTATGGCCACTCCAACTGTCCATAACCGCGGACGCGGCTATTCGAATAGTTTGACACTCTGCAGAGATTGTACACTTTCACCACAACATTCGATACATTCGTCAGGAACAAATCCTGAATTTACCATACTCAGTATGCGGATAATCAATCCTAACCTTTCAATTACACGCCCTAGTATAAGCACCTCTCCTGTGAGTTTGGCCTCCCAACCATGACCACTGTCATCTTGGGTACTGCACAGGTGGACAATCTTCACAAGGTAGCCTCAGCTCAGACCTTGGCCGGGAGGGAACTAATACTAAGGTATATAAGTTTCCAGTCAAGCCCTACCCAACATTCGGGTATTGTGGTTGTACGCTAAAATTGGAATGGTATCGCATCCAGACAACCATCAGTTTTATAAAGGGATAAGTCTCATGCCTCAACATTTTCATCACCAAAATCATCAAGTGTTTGGAAACACATGTCCAAAACATTTCAATAGAATGATCCATCATTCCAAGGTTTTCATAACCATTTTTCCACCAAGTATTCCCATCTAAAAGTTGAGCAAGTTTGATGCTTAGCACTAGCATCTACAGGTGGGGGTAGTACTAATGAGGGTGGTAACTAGTGGAGTTTCACTAAGTCCAACCTTATATCTTAGGTTGATATCAAGGTTTCTAGCTTAGGCCAAATTTTATGCTCTTTATGCAACCTTCAGCACAACTGTCTAGTATCTACCAAACTCTTAGGTAGACTCTAAGTAGGCTTTGATAAAGAAATAAAGTAAGAAGCTTGCAAGTAAAACTAGGATTGGTTTATCAAGTGGGTATGATCACATATGCTTAAGGCATATAGTAGTCATATCACAAGTATGGGTTTGTGGCATCAGTAGGGTATCTGGCAAGGGTTAGCTTGCACATTCACTAGTAGTATTAGGCTTGCATAGTAATTAGATTGCATTGGTATAGTATCTTGCAAGTGTTAGCTTGCCTTGTGCAGAGCAGTGGTTGAAGTTCTCCTCGGCTTCCTCTTCGTAGTATCCTCCTTCCTCCTTGTAGTATCCTTGGTCGGTACTAGCGTCTATGAATAAATACGAGGTACACAATCACCAAACAATACTTAACTACTTGCAAATATTACACACAAGGGTCCTATGGATGATCTAGCATCATCTCTAACATTACAAGGTTAAGGCTTGATTTAATTCCTTTTATTTTTAGAAAAGTAATTTCTACTCATTGAAAAACTACTTAAGATTTAATATTCTCCAAACCAAATATGGGATCATGTTGACACATGTCATCACCACATATTGTAGTCCATGGGAATGTGATTTAAAGTGGTGTCACAATTTAATAAGGTTTTACCCTTTTATTTTAATTAATTAAAGTGGCTAGAAATGCTTATGAAGCATTCTTTTATTCCTTGAACATTATTTCTGCAACTAAACCTATATATTTTTATATATTGTGAAAGGTATGGTTAAATGTGATTTTTGAGAGTTGGAATCAACTCAAAAGCTTTTATGGTTTAAATTTGAAAAATGTTGGAATGCAGAAAAGCTTCTGCCTTGTTATTTTTACTATGGGTGATCTATAGATCTAAATGACTTGAATCCAACGGGCTTGGATTAAGCATTCATAGACCTTTCCAACAAAATTGGTTTCATCCAATTTGGTGTACTGAATCGATCTGGGTTGATTTTTGAAGTTGGGTGCTAAAGTGTGTTTGAATTTAAATAGAAAAGGATTTAATTTGAATTGTTGGGCTGCGCGGGAAAAGTTACTGGGCCGGCCTGCTAAGCGCAGTGCTCCCGCGGGCTGCTTAAGTGGGTGTCCCCACTCGTCAGTGACACGGGGCTGGGCGAAGCGGTATGGGGCAACGTGGATCGTTCGATCTAGTTCTAATCTAACGGCTGGGGGTCATCGTCGACGCGAGACAACTCCGGCGAGAACGAAACCTAGCGCGGCCAGTGAGGGGTGCTGGGGGCTCACCGTGGTACGGGCGAGGGTCGGTGAGGCGGGCGAACGACGAAGTCGACGACGGCAAACCTCCTGGTACCGGTGGCTTCTCCTGGGGCGGCTCCTCGCTGGCTCCTTTCTTCTCCGACAGCGGCAGGCTCCAGTGAAATTCCGGCGGGGTGGTGCTCGCCTTGCTCTGAGAATGGTGTGGCACGATCAGTGAGGAGAGGGGAGTGAGATGGTGTGAAGAAATCGTGCGGGGGTGGCCTCTATTTATAGTCGAGCGAGGGGACCGTCGGGGCGCACGGTGAGCTCGTCGGGGGCGACGTTACAGGCAGCTAATGCCATGGGCAAGGGTAGGGGATGGTGCTGTGTCTCCTGGTGATGCTCAACGACATGGTCGCAAGGCATGGGGCGGTGTGGTTTGGTCTGGAACGGCCGGTGCTCTGAGCGGCAGAGGCGGCGTCTTCGACGGCGGGCGGTGGCTGTATGGCACAGGGCGGCAAACGGGGATGTCTTGCGGTCTCCTGGGTCGGTGGTGATCGTGTGTGCACGCCGTGAGGGCGGCGCGCGGTCTGTGGATGCTGGTCGAGGGTGGCGCTCTGGCACACGCTCGGCATGGTCTGGGCGCGGCTTGTGCGCGTGGTCCAGGGCTTGGCAACGCTCGCGGCTGGGACAGGGAGTGGCGGTGGACGGTGGGCTACCTCCCAGACAAGGTTGGCACCGCTAGTTCTTCCTCTAGCCTGTTGTCCACAATGGGGTGACATGGGGGTGCTCGACTGTTCACCATTAATGACAATGGCAAGCTCACAGGGGTGCTAGTGTTGGGCTAATCTTTCTAGATGATCTACTGAGTTGTGTGTGAGCTAACTAGGGAACAAGTTAGGCAAGAATCACTGCACACTATAGTGTTTGATGTTTTGTTTGATTTGTGTCTGCAACCTGTTTGATGAAATGGCCGTATGAAATCAAGTTTTGAATTTTGAAATGATTTTTGGTGGGTTTGCTAGATTGGTTCTGGTGAGTCTGCAGATGCTTGGGTTTTGAAAGTTGAGCTTGTTTGAGTGGGTTTTGGAAAAGTGGGATCTTTCCATATGAAGAAGATTCAATTTTGAATTGTCATTTAAACTATGCAATTGAAAGTTTCTGGATGATCACAAAGTGGGCCTTGATACCTTGTTATGAGTACATTCAAGGGGTGCAAAGATCCAGAAAAGTTTCGGTTAGGTTTTGAAAGTTTGAGACAGCCAAAGTAGGCATGAGGGTTAAATTGGCCAAAATGACCATTCACTTAATATATTTGTTTTGATTTACTTGTCTTTAGGAAAAGTGTGGGAAATGTTTTAGATGATGTTTATTTCACCTAAGAAACATTTTACAAGCAATGGATCACACAAACAAGGTGGTTTTTAAAGAAATTCAAAATCCATGCATACACATATACATGCATTCATTTAGAAAAGTTTTTGTTAACCCTAAACTTGATGATTAGTGTTTGATGATCTAAGTTTGGTATTTTTGGGATGTTACAGTGCAGGTCATCGTTGTTACCTCGTCGGAGTGGTCCGCTTCGTCGGAGTGGTCACCGTCATCGTCGTTGCCTCACCTCGTCGGAGAGGCCTCGTCGTCGTCATTGGAACTGCAAGGAGGAGGAGGAGAAGAAGAAGGAGCCCGCCGTACTTTCGCCCATTGCGGAAAATTCCCCACTCGTCGTCGTCACTGCAAGGAGGAGGCCTCCGTCACCATCTTCACTTCAAGGAGGAGGAAGAGGAGGAGGAGGAGGAGGAGGAGGAGGAGGAGGAGAAGGATAAGGAGAAGGAGAAGGAGAAATATAAGGAGGAGGAGGAAAATGAGAAGGAGAAGGAGGAGAAGAAGATGGAAAGGAGAAGGGAGGAAAAGAAAAAGGGAGGAAAAGGAAAAGGAGAGAAGGGGAGGGAAAAGAAGAGGGGTAGGTGGACGGGGTGTGGATTCAAATTTTGAATCCCGCCCAACTTACTCGTAGCACACTAGGTAGTGGTGCGCTACGGGTAAGTTGCCATCTTTTTTTTCTGCAAGAAAAAACAGTCTTTTGACCGTAACTTTTATAATTTTTGAATTTTGAAAATCTAAATAATCGCTAAATGACCAGAGTTTATTGCGAGCAGATGCGGAATCTTGTTCTCGTCATTTTGGTATATTATATGATTTTTTTCGATACCGTATGCAAAATTTATGGCCATTTTACTGTGTCATGACTTTTTTTGCAGAAAAAGTTGAAATTATTGTTTGTTAATTTTCCTACAAACTATACCACATTACCTACCTAAATATGAAAGGATTTTATTTTTTGAAGTGTTTTTCATTTTCTTTTATTTTTTGCAAAGCCTAAAAAGGCGATCCACGGGGGAGGGGGGTGGAGTTGGTGCAGGGTACTTAGCCGTAGGGCACTAGGATAAGGTGCCCTACTACTAAGTTTACATATCCGTGGCGCACATGGCATAGAGCGCCACAGAACTTGCCACAACCGTAGCGCACATACCAAATGTGTGCTACGGGTATGTGGCATGCGGCTGGCAGGCCCCCGGCCCACACATATTTGTGGCGCACATACTCCATGTGTGTCACGGTTGTTCTAGTTACTAGTAGGGCACTGCTCACAGGTGAGCCACGCCAATTTTACCCGTGGGGCACTTCAACCAGTAGTGAGAGAGGAGATGGACCCCATACATCAGCAAAGATCTGTTCCAAAGGAACTATAGAAACACTACTAGAAACAAGATAGGGTAGCTGGTGACTCTTGGCCTATTAGCATGGATCACATATGTAAGAATTTATTTCTAGAGAATATGAAAGATTGTTCTTCGTAAGTATTTGCTGAACAATAAAGGAGGATTGATGCCCTAGACGATGATGTCACGTAGAGGATGAAGACTTGATGGTGATAGGTGCATGCTTGGATGAACCCAATACAACAGGAACTAGAGGATAAAAAGCCATCATGACAAGAACCACTAACCACAATTTGCTTTGTTGCCTAATCTTTAATCAATAAAAAGAATGGGTGAATTTCAAAGGCATTATTATCTAGGAAAAGTTTATGAGCAGAAGGCAAATTCATGGAAGTATCAGGAACATGTAAAATATTAATAAGTTCTATAGAACTATGCGGGGTATGCAAAACAGAATGACCAATATGTGCAATATCCATAGCTCGTCCACTGGCATTGTGAACTTGATCACGTCCTTTATAGGTGTCACGAACATTGAGCTTGTTGAGTTGTCTAGTGACATGATGTGTGGCACCTATATCAAAGTAGCAATTGATGTCTACACCATAAGCACCCTTGTTTTCCTTCGGTGTGCCATCATCATCATCACCATAGCACCACCAATATTCACTAGCGGGGTGACCTTCCTTTTTGCCAATTTGATAGTAGACTCCTTCCTGCCACGTTGAAGCAACACGACCATGATCCTTGCGCCTCCTTTTGATGGGGCCCTTGATTTTGGGGCTGAGCTTGGTCCTGGCACCCTGGTTTTTGCTGTTGCTAGGGTGGGTGCGGAGTACGATATCGCGACAGTGTCTAGGAATACTTTGCAGGTGGCGACGGGTACGACAGTAGCGGGGGTTGTGTAACTTCCCAGCATTTAGGAACTAATGAAGGGTAGATTTAGGAATATGAAATGTTGCATGCATTTATTTGTGAAAATGTGGGTAAAATTTTTCGCCAAATTAAAATCATAAGTGATCAATGTTTCTTTCATCTTTTGAGATTAGGTTTAGTATTAAAGGATGATCGTTATAAACTTTGAGATGATCTTAAGGAGTTATGTGTTTTCAAATCAATTTGAATATTAGACTTGAGTGATTGAATTATAATTCAAGCGAATTAGTTATATGTTTTGAATCTTAATTTGATTAAGAAATAAGTATTATAACTTAAATTCTATCCAAAGAAAAACAATAATGAATATGAAATTTATTTCATATCATCAATATATAATTAAGTTACTAAATTATAACTTAGTAAAATCATCCATACAATTCACAAAAGCAAATATATAAAGAAAGAATATTATTTATTAATAATAATATAATCTTTATTACAATTGAATAAAATAAAGATTACAAGAATAATAAAAGAAAAATTACAAAAGAATAATAAAATTACATTGGAATATTTACTAACTATCCTATATCTAAATCTAAACTAAATCTTCATCTTTATCTTTGTACCTGCAAAACAAAGATTAAATAAAACAAAAGAAGATTAGTGTTAGTATTATTTCTCTCAGATATGTCAGTGAAATGCACTTGACAAATTCATCATTGAGAAATGTTATAAAAGGGGCAAGTTTCACCAATATGAAAGATTCCATCTTTCATAAATTCAAAGCCAGAAGTCAAATGACGGCTAAAAGGGACCAATTCACCAGCCAGGTGAAAGTAATCTGGTAATAGTAAGTTCCAAAAATTCTGAACATATCCACAAGTGCATAGCAGGCACACAAGCTGGACACACACCAGCATGCATATGGTGTGCTATCGACCTCACAAGCATATTTCAATCTCACAAAACCACAGCACGGCCGTGGAGGAGCACACCAGTGCATCTCTCCACTACACAGCACACAAGCACAGCCAGTGTAGACAGTAGCTAAACCAAGAACAGCAGCCAAACCAAACCACCTAGATCAACCAAACATCACCAGGATGGTGACATAAGGAGGGGGATGAATCAGATGGACAACAAGATCAAGCCCAGGAGCTAGGAGGAGCAGGCTAGCTCAAGAGCAAGCACAGGAGTCCAGCAAAACTAGATCAAGATCATCATCATCATCAACTTACTACACCATCATCAGATTTTGTGGTGAGTCTCATAAAACCATCACATGCTTCAATCATAGTATTTAAACAAAAGCATGTGTTGCTTTATGAAATAATGTCTCAATAATCACCCAAGTGAGGTGAATCTATCCTAGAGATTTCAAGTATAAAGATAAGAAATCAAACTCAGCCAAAAGCACTAAACTCTCAGACCAGCATCACAGAGTTTAGTGTTAATTTATGCAACTTAAATCATTCTTCATTTGTTCTTATCAGATCAGGGCACATCTCCCAGAGAGAGTAGCACCTCTAATCTTACAAGTTACAAACAAACTATTTGCTCAACTAACTAGGACTTAAAATCCTAGAGCCTCAGACCAACATCATAGGCAGGAGAGTTAAGAAAAGCTTTCATTTTATCTTGCCAGTATTAATCACAAGTATTGTCAAAGCCAAGCCTAGAAATAAAACTCAATCACTTGTGTGCCAGGTCATAATGTTATCACAAGGACAAGTTCTAAATGAGCTAAAACCAATCTTTGCTTAGATTCCACAGATAAAAGGGACAAACCAATACATATCATCTTCATGAAGCCAAGTGCCAGGAATCAACATCAAATTCATCTATACATCCACACAAAATCATTACATGTAATGATTATATTCAGTATGTATAATCTCATATAAGCCTACCATTATAATTGCAGTAAGCAACTACTGAGAGAAACTACTGTCAGTATAAGCATTCTGACAGTAGAGTAAGTTCTCAGATCAACAACATTCCCAATCAGGGATTCCATAGAAACACTAGCATGGAATCATAATGAATTACCACTAGAATAAATCTGACAAGCCACTAACATTATCAAAACCACTACAAATCATGACCCACAGCAAACAATCATTCTTCATGCTCAAGTATGATCACCACGAGATCTAAAGCATCATGGATATGATCAACATGGGGTTATGAACCCTAATATAAACAAGAGCCCTAATTAGGAGATGAACCCTAATCAGAACATAGTCACTAGGCACGAGAAGCCACTAGATACACACAGAGAGATTCATGGTAGTAGCATGAACAAGACCATGGAGGCAACTTACCCGAGGTCCTCGCTGACGAATTGAAGAGGAAGCAGATTGGCCGACGAACCCGTGGCGGAACAGGGAGCACCCAGGGGGCGCTGTAACCTGCACCAGCCACAGCGGCTGCCACAGAAGCACACGAGCCCAGCACACCACCGCAGGCGTGAACGCGGCAGCGGTGTAGGGGTTTGTAGCATGGAAAACAAAAAATTTCTACCGCATGCAAACAAACAAGCCAAGATCTATCTACTAGATTGTAGCAACGAGTCGATAGAGGAACTCACCCTCGAAGATTCCAAAGCGGTTAACGAGAGCAGATTCTCCTGGGTGATGTAGTCGTACACTTGCCGATCTCAAGATCGCGTAGACGATCCTTCCGGCGCTGCGTTCCGGCAGCGCTTCCGCAGTCGGTCACACGTTCGGTACTCGACGAAGACCTTCCTCTCCCTTGTTCCAGCAGGCAGCGGAGGTTGTAGCACTCTCCTCGCGATTCCGGCAGCACGACGGCGTGGTATCAGAAGTAGAGGGGAGATCTCGCAGGGCTTCGCCTTAAGCCGGAGCGAGTATGGTGGACTATGAGAGAGCCTTGGTGATCTAGGGTTTAGACACACCAATTAGAAGGGGCTAAACCAGCGGCTAGGGCAATTAGAAGATCTAGCCCGGCGGCTTGGGAGAAATCCCTAGGCTGTGGCTAGGGTTTAGGTTTAGAGGGAGGCAACTTGTGTGTCTAGGAGGGGAGCGCTGCCCCTCCTCTTATAGGTGGAGGGAGGCGCGCCTGGGGAGGGGAGTCCCTCCCCAACTCGGACCCAAGGTGGGCCGGCGGTGGGAGGAGGAACTCCTCCCCCAAGTCGGTTTCAAACCTCCTTCTCCTCTTTCCCAAAACTAGCCGTTTGACTTTCAAACTAGCCGTTTGACTTTTCAAACTAGGATTTGAATAAACCCTCTATTTTGGTACAGCGATGACACCTAGTACATGATTCAATCATATCAACTTGATATAACACATTCATGTACCCTTTCCCCTCCGGAGTGCCGGACATTCCGGAACCTTCTAGAACATTCCCGATGAAAACACCGGAATCATTCCCCAACTCCAAAACAGGACTTTCCTTATATGAATCTTATTCTCCGGACCATTCCGGATCTCCTTGTGATATCCTGGATTCCATCCGAGACTCTGAACAACATTCGGTATCTTACTCATCATTCCATAACTACTCAAACAATGTTGAATCCTTAAGTGTGTCTCCCTACGGTTCGTGAATTATGCGGACATGATCGAGACACTTCTCCGAACAATAACCAATAGAGGAATCTGGAAATTCATATGGCTCCCACATATTTCTACGATTACTTTGCGATCGAATGAACCACTTACATACGATACCAATTTCCCTTTGTCTCACGATAGTTTACTTATCCGAGGTTTTGATCGTCGGTATCTCTGCATACCTAGTTCAACCTCGTTACCGATAAGTACTCTTTTCTCGTTCCCGTGATATGTGATCCCTTGTGAGCCAGTCACATGCTTGCAAGATAATTGGATGACATTACACCGAGAGGGCCCAGAGTATATCTATCCGTCATATGGATGGACAAATCCCATTCTTGATCCATGTGTCTCAACCAATACTTTCCGAACACTCAATGCCACCTTTATAGCCACCCAGTTACGGTGTGGTGTTTGATGTCATCAAAGCATCCATCCGGTAAAGTTGATATGCATGATCTCATGGTCGAAGGAATTAGGTTACTATGTATCAGAAAGCATATAGCAATTGAACTATTAAAATGACTTGATCTTTATGCTACGCTTATCTATAGGAGTATGTCCATCACATCATTCTCCTAATGATATGACCCTGTTGTTAATAACATCTCTATGTTCATGATCAGGAAACCATGATCATATATTAACCAACAAGCTACTTTAACAAGAGGCTTTACTAGGGACTCTTTTATGTTTACAAATCACACAAGTATTAATGTCTCCTGTTAATACAATTATAGCATGGTATGTAAACATTTATCATAAGTATGAAGATATGATAATAACCACTTTATTATTGCCTCTTGGGCATATCTCTAACAGTCTCCCACTTGCACTAGAGTCAATAATCTAGTTTCAAACCTTTGTGTATTCAACACCTATGGCTTTCCGGTGTTGTATGTACACGATTGCTAGTGGTCAACTGATCTCCGGATCTGACACTTCCAGGTCCGTGTGTAATTGCATGTATTTGCGTCTCTACGCATCACTCATTCTCTAATGAGATGGCTTTGTATAAATTTGGTCCTTTGGTGAGACCTTTAGTTCTTTGGGGTTAAAACATGTTGATAATATTGTCGTACAATATATCTTCATAGTATTATCCCGCTATGAACTACACCTAGTTTGATAACAAACTACTTGACCCAAATGCCCTCTTTAGCTGCTATAATAGCAGTCATATACTTAGCCTTTTGTTGTAGTATCTGTCACAATGTCTTAACTTTGGAACTCATCCAAATCCATTATGGAACTTACTTTCCATTATATTGTGCCACCCTTAGCTTAGATTGAGATAAACTTAATTTGTACTTTGTGACAAAACTAGTATCAATGTAATACTTTTACAATGAACTAACCATTTATTTGTCACTTCTAGAAATAATATACTCTTAGTTCTTCCAAAAGATCATAAGAATATCCTTACTATTGTCCAATGATCAACTCATGAATCATTCTGGTATATGCTCACATCATTTAGAGCATAGGACATATCTGGATTTGTACATATCACAACATAATTGATATAAATACTCTTTGTGATTTCATACATCAAGTATCAATCTATACTTGAATCTTTGTTTCACTTACCAAGTGTCAATACACTTGAATATATCATCAATATTGAACTCATTCAATCCTTTCTGTGTGACAAGAACCTTTCTTGTAGTTTCTATATTGAACTCATTCAATACATCATCTATGTACTTTCGGCACAAACATATTAGCGTCTATTGATGCCAAATATTTGTGTTTTGCCTAAGCCTTTCATCAAGATGAAATTCTTATCTTGTGTTAATAAAAGATACATCATTTCCAATCAACAATATGTCTTCCACATAATGTATTAGAAACATGTCTTAGCGCTCCCACTTAATTTCTTGCAAATGCAAGCATCTTCATTATCTCCGACTAATTTAAACTCCTTTAACAGTTTCATCATAGTGAAGATTCCAACTCCGTAATGCTTACTTCAACCATTGAAGTTTGCATATGCATTTAGCATCCTTTGAATTAACAAAACCCTTTGGACCGTGTCATGCACACGTCCTAGGTAACCCTTCTATTAGAAGAATTTGTTTTGTTTATCCAACACATAACAAAATTATATGTCGTGGTTGCTACATTAATCCGTCTAGACTAAATATCGCTATGAAAGATCAAATCTTGTCATAGTCAACCCTTGAACATTGTTGTGAACTCTTTCCCAACATGTCGACTATATTCATGTCTATTTCTTTATAGATCCAAACACAACTGTAAGGTCTTACACCTTTCTCGAGGGTCCTTCAAGTTCAAAACTTGATTTCTCATGTATGGAATTATCACGGATTTTATGGCTTCAAGCCATTTTACGGAGTCAGGGCCCATCATCGCTTATTTGCATGTAGTCGGTTCATTATTCTCAAATAATGATTCAACCCTCAAATCTTGGTATTTGATTGTTTACCCGACCTACTTGTTTCAATAGGAACTTAGATCTCCGTGACCACAACCTTTGAGGCACGTGAGCCATGAGCATTGTTGCTGCCTCCAGAACACTTTTCGGCGCTGCGCAACTCTGCACATATAGCTAAGGTTCTTTTAACCTTATCAAAGTTCTATTGTCCTCCCACTTTACTTTTCACGAAAAATTCCTTCTCAAGGAAACTTGACATTCTAAGCGACAAACACTTTTGTCTTTGGTGTTATGGAGGAATACTTAACAGTTATTCGAAATAACATACAAAGACAGGTTCATCCGAATTTGGTTGCAAACATCTTTCTTATGCAAAGCATACCAATGTTTTAAGAAAGGACAACTTGGGTTTTATCCCAAACCATAACTTTATATGGTGTCATTTCAACGGATTATGATGAAGCTCTTTTCAGTGGAAAAACGGTAGTCTCTCAAGCTTTTAATCTTTAAAATATAATGGCATTTTATGAATTACACCTTTGATCTCACCATGTCAAACAAGGTTTAATTACATATCTCGAATGCTCCATACTCTTATGGTGTTTCGGGACATGTAAATCCACGGAACGATTCCTTAAATCTTAGGTATTATGCTAAACTTGTAACTCAAATATCTTCCTTTATGATTTTATCATAAACTATTTATATTCTTGTTACAATGATCTTGCACTTCATCTTGAAAGTCTTTGAACTTTTCAAATGTTTCATACTTCATCCTTATTAAGTAAATATTCATATATTCACTCAAATTTTCGGAGAAAGCATATGAAGTTGAAATCCATCGCTCTTGACTACACATAATGGACTTCGTACAACAATATGTACAAGTTCCAATAGGCTAGTCATTCGTTCCCCTTTGGCCTATGAACGAAGTTTTAATTATCTCTAGGAAAGTTTCACAAGCGTCATGTGATCAAAATCAAAAGACTCCAAAATTCCATCCACATGGAGTTTCTTCATGTTTTCTTTCAAATATAATTTAAACGGCGATGTCACTTCCTAAGTGATCTATCAATCAATTTGTCTTTCGACATTTTTAGCACTAGTTTTATGGATGTGATTTCTCCAACGAGATTTGTGAATCATCCATCTTTTATGGATTACGGCAATTATTTGAACAACCCTTTTGTTCTCATAATACCTGATAAAACAAATCTTGAAGGCAAACTTTGATGTTTAACGAGCAACACAATAACCCTTTATTTGTTCTCGATGAACATCATCACATATTCTTTTGCTATTTACTTAGGCCATTGTAGTTCATGAATTGTGTTGTTTCGTATGACGATTCACACCAACAAATTCAGTATCAAATACTTAAGAACCACATTGTTTAATAAGCAAAGAATATAGCCATAACATGTATATCATCTATATACTTAAACTGAACAATTCCAGTCTTTCCTTTTCCGCCATATATTTATGAGATTCTCTTTCAGTATTTCCTTTTCTGTTTGAAAGAATCTATCAACATCAATAGTGGAGTCATACATATGACACATAGTCCAAAGCGTGTATAATTAAATACCAACGTCTTTGGACTTGCACTTTGAAGTAGATCACCATCATCAAATGTTTGGTGTTCTTTCAAATTCCTTTCTTTAGTAATCTCTTGGTGTAGTAAATATTTTACCTACATCAAATATTCACCCTTATCATGGAATTATCCACGATCAAGCTACTTTTAGCTTATAAAGATGAATCGTGAGTATAATGTTGCTATCCAAAACCTTTTGGTGGATTAGGACAACTAGTGTCTCCAACCCTTTGCAGATTCTCATCAAATATGAGAACATGACTTTTGCCATATTATACTCTGTCATGTTGCAACCAGAACTTCGTTTCAGATATCACAATATCTTCCACACATCATGGTTTCTGAAACAACTCTTTCAGATCCTAGATAACCTTGATATTAAGACAATCCTTTGAATATCAAGAATCATGGAGACAAACATGATACTCATACACTAACACTTGGAATTGTCACTCTCATTTTAATACCAATTATTAAACTTCATGGAGTGACCGGAACTTACTGAAAGTTTGCAATAGGACTTTTAAACTTTAGATTAACACTTCAAAACAATACGATACCAGTTCGTAAAGTAACTAACCAGAATTCTATAGTTCTATCATCTCAATTAAAACTAAGCGCAAGGTGGTAAACGGATGCCAATGACTACAACAATTATGCAAATTCACTTTGATTTAATTTATGATAAATAGTGTTCAACTTTTAATCATATTGCCGTTGAACTCCCACTCAAAACAATATCCCTCACATTGTTTTAGTGATCACACGAACCAAATCCACCACATCAAAACCGATCATCACGAGAGTTGATGCAGCTTCAATGGCGAACAATCAACATGTTCATCATATCTACTATATGACTCATGCTTTACCTTTCGGTGATCCGTGTTCCAAGACCATGTCTGTACATGCTAGGCTCGTCAAGATCAAACCTTAGCTTCTGCATGAGCAAATCTGGCTTGCTCACGTTGTATACACTCGCAGAATCTAACACACCCGATCATCACGTGGTGCTTCGAAACAACGAGCTTTAGCAACGGTGCTTACTAAGGATGAACACTTTAAAACTTGAAATTGTGTGCTTGAGGGATCATCTTATAATGCTACCGTCGTGAACTAAGCAATACAAGATGCATAAAAGGATTAACATCACATGCAATTCATAATATGTGATATGATATGGCCTTTCTTCTTGTGCTTCCGATCTCCATCTTCAAGCACGAACATGATGTCCATCATCACCAGCATTGCATCAAGGTCAATGACGCTGCTCCATGGTTGTCGTCCACCAGCTTCAACTATTACAACTACTTTGAATAGACACGCGGGTCTTAACAGAATTTAAAGACAACCATATGGCTCCTGCCGGTTGCCAACTTACAATAAGGAACATTGCATACATCAAATATAATCACAATCATGGCCATATCACATCACAGCACACCCCTGCAAAACAAAGTTAGACGCCTCTAATTTTATTTGCATATTTTACGTGGTTTGGGGCTTTCAATAAGTGTCGCTCTAACTTACGAACAAGAACCACAACATTCATACCAGTATTGTCAATCACCCGTTGTAAATTGAATCTTAACTATGTTGGGAGAAACAGGCACCCGCAAAGCCACTTATGCAATACAAGTTGCATGTCAAGCGTGGAGCAAGTCTCATGAACGATGTCATGTAAGGTTAGCCCGGGCCGCTTCATCTCACCATCCCGCAAGATGCAAAATACACAAGAAGCAATCGACAACAAAAGCATCAACGCCCACAATGACCATTGTGTTCTACTCGTGCAACAGATCTACATATAGACACGGCTCTGATACCACTGTAGGGGTTCGTAGCATGGAAAACAAAAAATTTCTACCGCATGCAAACAAACAAGCCAAGATCTATCTACTAGATTGTAGCAACGAGTCGATAGAGGAACTCACCCTTGAAGATTCCAAAGCGGTTAACGAGAGCAGATTCTCGTGGGTGATGTAGTCGTACACTTGCCGATCTCAAGATCGCGTAGACGATCCTTCCGGCGCTGCGTTCCGGCAGCGCTTCCGCAGTCGGTCACACGTTCGGTACTCGACGAAGACCTTCCTCTCCCTTGTTCCAGCAGGCAGCGGAGGTTGTAGCACTCTCCTCGCGATTCCGGCAGCACGACGGCGTGGTACCGGAAGTAGAGGGGAGATCTTGCAGGGCTTCGCCTTAAGCCGGAGCGAGTATGGTGGACTATGAGAGAGCCTTGGTGATCTAGGGTTTAGACACACCAATTAGAAGGGGCTAAACCAGCGGCTAGGGCAATTAGAAGCTCTAACACGGCGGCTTGGGAGAAATCCCTAGGCTGTGGCTAGGGTTTAGGTTTAGAGGGAGGCAAATTGTGTGTCTAGGAGGGGAGCGCTGGCCCTCCTCTTATAGGTGGAGGGAGGCGCGCCTAGGGAGGGGAGTCCCTCCCCAACTCGGAACCAAGGTGGGCCGGCGGTGGGAGGAGGAACTCCTCCCCCAAGTCGGCTTCAAACCTCCTTCTCCTCTTTCCCAAAACTAGCCGTTTGACTTTTCAAACTAGGATTTGAATAAACCCTCTATTTTGGTACAGCGATGACACCTAGTACATGATGCAATCATATCAACTTGATATAACACATTCATGTACCCTTTCCCCTCCGGAGTGCCGGACATTCCGGAACCTTCTAGAACATTCCCGATGAAAACACCGGAATCATTCCCCAACTCCGAAACAGGACTTTCCTTATATGAATCTTATTCTCCGGACCATTCCGGATCTCCTCGTGATATCCCGGATTCCATCCGAGACTCCGAACAACATTCGGTCTCTTACTCATCATTCCATAACTACTCAAACAACGTCGAATCCTTAAGTGTGTCTCCCTACGGTTCGTGAATTATGCGGACATGATCGAGACACTTCTCCGAACAATAACCAATAGAGGAATCTGGAAATTCATATGGCTCCCACATATTTCTACGATTACTTTGCGATCGAATGAACCACTTACATACGATACCAATTTCCCTTTGTCTCACGATAGTTTACTTATCCGAGGTTTTGATCGTCGGTATCTCTGCATACCTAGTTCAACCTCGTTACCGATAAGTACTCTTTTCTCGTTCCCGTGATATGTGATCCCTTGTGATCCAGTCACATTCTTGCAAGCTAATTGGATGACATTACACCGAGAGGGCCCAGAGTATATCTATCCGTCATATGGATGGACAAATTCCATTCTTGATCCATGTGTCTCAACCAATACTTTCCGAACACTCAATGCCACCTTTATAGCCACCCAGTTACGGTGTGGTGTTTGATGTCATCAAAGCATCCATCCGGTAAAGGTGATATGCATGATCTCATGGTCGAAGGAATTAGGTTACTATGTATCAGAAAGCATATAGCAATTGAACTATTAAAATGACTTGATCTTTATGCTACGCTTATCTATAGGAGTATGTCCATCACATCATTCTCCTAATGATATGACCCTGTTGTTAATAACATCTCTATGTTCATGATCAGGAAACCATGATCATATATTAACCAACAAGCTAGTTTAACAAGATGCTTTACTAGGGACTCTTTTATGTTTACAAATCACACAAGTATTAATGTCTCCTGTTAATACAATTATAGCATGGTATGTAAACATTTATCATAAGTATGAAGATATGATAATAACCACTTTATTATTGCCTCTTGGGCATATCTCCAATAGGCGGCAGCACTTTCCCCTAACCCTAGGGTTCGGGAACGGGGTGAATATGGCTACGGAGAAGCCCTGGAGTCAAATCGAGCTGGACTAGATGAACAAGCATAGTCGCAAACCTCGCCCTGCACCACGACAGCGGCCAGGGGAAGCCTCAACGGCGGCCATCGCCAGCGGCGGCGCCAGAGCCGCGGGGTCGAGGAAGAGGAAAGGTAAGAACGAGGAAGAGGCAGAAAGAGTGGGTTGGGTGGGCCAAAACCCCTCGGGGTGATTTTGACACTGCCCTATTGGGCCACACTGGCCCAATAATCCCAAAAGGCCAGCCCAAATCATTTAAAAATTGTTTAATCAATTGGAAAAGACCAAAATGCCCCTGACCTCAATAAAATTCTAGAAAATAAAATAAAAGTCCAAAAATAATAAATAAAATATTTTTGGATTCACAATAATCCACTTTATCCAAATAAAATAAAATATGAAATTTTAGTCATTAAATTTTTTATAAGAATTTTGTAATTTATATATTCCTTATGGAATTTTACAAAATTATTGAAAGATGATAAAAATAAATAAAAATCACTTTCATTATATATTAATACTATAGTACTACTAAATAAACATTTAATAATAAATTTTAAGGTATAATTAATAATTCCTAAAAGAATTATTAAATCAATAAAAGTCCAATAAAAAAGGGAAATAAAATAAAATAATTCAATTTATGCAATAAAAAATTATAAATGCTTTATTAAAAGGCACCTTATATAGGAAAATGCATACAGAATTAAATAATGCATTACATTACTTGCATAATCATCTTTGCTTCTTTAAATATTGTCCTTACCGGGCAATAATGATGTTTTTGTAGAACTAGAAGCTCAAGGTCCAGTGCAAGCACGAGACTTCACTACCTTGTGATCACAAGGCAAGTTCATCACTTGCTCATGTCCTTTTAAGAGTCTTTATCAAAGTATTTGCAAATTGTATGTTATCATATATGCTATAAAAGAAAGAAAATATTATTTTCATAAATAAAGAAATCATAGATATCATCCTAAGTGGTGATATAATGGAGCAATAGAACTTAGGGTTCTATTTGCAACAATGATGATCAAGTAGGGACTTAATAACCCCTGACATCAGTGATTCTAGCGCCGTATATTACGCGTTAACCATGAGATTTGGAATGGGACGGAGAAGTCAGCTGTATCTTCTTCCTCTCGCATGAAGCCGGATGTGCAGGTCGTGGCTGTTATCCTTGTAGCGTGCATATTAATTGGTAATTCGTAGAGGATATGTAGCATATGGGTGGGAACCCTCGTTGTCCCACGATAGTTCTGGCATCTAACGGTTTGTACAAACCATTGCCGTAATTCATGATGTGGGCATGGTGTAAACCAAGGAGGCATGCGGGGTCGCGAAGGGGGCAGTGATTGGCTTGGACCAACTACTGGGCCCCACATCATGGAATTGTGGACGGGAAAGTACGCCCTGTTGTGCAACAAGGAGTCAATCTCTCATGGGTAAAGTAACGCACCTCTGCAGAGTGTAAGAATTGTAACTTGTTACTCCCTGTTCCGGGAAGGAGCTACGAACGCGGCAGGAAAGGAACTCCATGAAAGTTCTGGTCAACCTGTGAAGGCTGATTGTCATAGTTTTTCGGAATAAAATCAATCTTTGAAGAAAGATTTACAAAAACTGCATAGTTCCAAGGATTTATAATCCGAGGTGGTAGTTAGAGCATCAAACTTCCCACCTTGCATATAATGAACTTGTTGGGTAACGCTGTTACTCATTCTTTCCTTTGATCCCTTGCTTAGACTCTGAGGATCCCAAAGACGTGCCAATGTATGCAGCCGAATGTCAAGAAGATGTGTTCTACGAGGAACCTGATCTATCCGGAGGAGTTAAAGGAGTGGATTACGAGATCCGCTACGGTGTCGATGAGAACGAGTCCAATTAAGTATCTAGTTAGTAGTAACTAACGGAGCCGAGCAGCATGAACTCTATAGAATAAGTTGTGGAGCTCCACTCCTAGTCGGAGTTGCTACTTTTAAATGGACCCGAAATGTTTCTGTTGTACCACTCTGAGGGATGTGATATTTACGGAACGATGTTCTGTAGATATCATGTCAACGACTATAGTTGTCAACACCCGGATTTTTAATCCCAGATGCATGTTATGCCATACATCGCAATCCCAGGATTACCATTTTTGCGAGACATAACAGAATTGGATACCATAGTACATCATCCATTACAAACTGTACATAAGTTCTTACACAAATAGGGATCTAATGATCGAGTTCTTAATACAACTTCAAGGAGCAAAATACGTAATAATAACGGTAGCGTAGGCGAAGATCCATCTTCGGGGTCACAGGCAATGCTGACGATGGGAGATGATCCTAGTTTTCGTAACCTTCCTGGGGTCCATCTTCCAGGTACTCCTCTTCATAGTCTGGCCATGGGAATAGCCAGGGACAAAGCCATGAGTACTCTTTAAGTACTCGCAAACTAATACTAACAAGTGAAAGGGGTTTTTGATAATAGGACAATAGGCTCTAGGGTTGTTTTGCAAAAGCCAGATTTATCCCTACTAAGTTTACAAGCAACGAATGCTAGTTGAAATTTTATAACACCTAAGTGGGAACTTGTATTTCATATCACAACCCTGTTGTGGTCAAGTCAAAGTCTCAGTTCATTTCACAAGTCTTTTGAAAACATCTGATGGGGGAACAGTATGGCCACTCCAATTGTCCATAACCGCGGACGCGGCTATTCGAATAGTTTGACACTCTGCAGATATTGTACACTTTCACCACAACATTCGATACATCCGTCAGGAACAAATCCTGAATTCACCATACTCAGTATGCGGATAATCAATCCTAACCTTTCAATTACACGCCCTAGTATAAGCACCTCTCCTGTGAGTTTGGCCTCCCAAGCATGGCCAACTGTCATCTTGGGTACTGCACAGGTGGACAATCTTCACAAGGTAGCCTCAGCTCAGACCTTGGCCGTGAGGGAACTAATACTAAGGTATATAAGTTTCCAGTCAAGCCCTACCCAATTCTCGGGTATTGTGGTTGTACGATAAAATTGGAATGGTATCGCATCGAGACAACCCTCAGTGTTATAAAGGGCTAAGGCTCATGCCTCAACATTTTCATTACCATAAATCATCTGGTGTTCGGAAACACATGTCCAAAACATTTCAATAGAATGATCCATCATTCCAAGGTTTTCATAACCATTTTTCCACCAAGTATTCCCATCTAAAGTTGATCAAGTTTTATGCTTAGCACTATCATCTACAAGTGGGGGTAAGTACTAATGAGGGGTGGTAAACAAGTGGAGTTTCAACTAAGTTCAATCTCATGCCTTAGGATGACATCAAGACTATCTAGCTTAGGCCAAATTTTATGCTCTTTATGCAACCTTCACATATCTTTCTAGTATCTACAATTCACTTAAGTAAGCTCTAAGTACTAGCTTTGATAAATAAATAAAGTAAAAAGCTTGTAAGTAAAAAACTAGGATTGGTTTATCAAGTGGGTAGGATCATCTATGCTTAAGGCATATAGTTGGCATGGTGACCAGCAAGTATTGGCTTGCACAGTATCAGTATAAGCTTGCTAAATTGCAAGTGTTAGCTTGCACATTCAACTAGTAGCATTAGGCTTGCCTTGTGTAGAGCAGTGGTTGAAGTTCTCCTCGGCTTCTTCTTCGTAGTATCCTCCTTCCTCCTCGTATCCTTGGTCGGTACTAGCGTCTATAAATAAATACGAGGTACACAATCACCAAACAAGACTTAAATACTTGCAATCATCACACAAAAGGGTCCTATAGATGATCTAGCATCATCACTAACATTACAAGATTAAAGCTTGGTTTAAATCCTTTTATTTTTAGAAAAGTAATTTCTACTCATTGAAAAACTACTTAAGATTTAATATTCTCCAAACCAAACATGGGATCATGTTGACACATGTCATCCCCACATATTTTAGTCCATGGGAATGTGATTTAAAGTGGTGTCACAATTTAATAAGGTTTTACCCTTTTATTTTAATTAAATAAAGTGACTAGAAATGCCTATGTAGCATTCTTTTATTACTTGAACATTATTTCTGTAAGTAAACCTATATATTTTTATATATTATGAAAGGTATGGTTAAATGTGATTTTTGAGAGTTGGAATCAACTCAAAAGCTATTATGGTTTTAATTTGAAAAATGTTTGAATGCAGAAAAGCTTCTGCCTTGTTATTTTTACCAAGGATGATCTACAGATCCAAATGATTTGAATCCAACGGGCTTGGATTCAGCATTCCCATACCTTTCTAACAAAATTGGTTTCATTCAATTTGGTTCACTGAATCGACCTGGGTTGATTTTTGAAATTGAATACAGAAGTGTGATTGAAATAAAATGGAAAAGGTTAAATTCAAATAACTGGGCTGAGCGGGAAGTGATACTGGGCCGGCCTGCTAAGCACAGCGCTTACGCGGACTGGTTAAGTCGTTGTCCCACGCGTCAGTGAGACGAGGGGGAGTGAAGCGGTATGGGGCGATGTGGTGCGTTCGATCTGTTTCTAATCCAACGGCTGAGGGTCATGTCGACGTTGGGCAACGCCGGCGAGACAGAAACCTAGCGCGGCCAGTGGGGTCGTTGGGGGCTCACCGGGGTTCAGGCGAGGGTCGGCGAGGCGGGCGAACGACGAAGTCGACGACGGCGAACCTCCTGGTACCGGCAGCTTCTCCTGGGGCGGCTCCAATCGCTGGCCCCCTTCTTCTCCAGCAGCAGTAGACTCCGGTGAAATTCCGGCGAAGTGCTGATCGCCTTGCTCCGGGAACGGGGTGGAACGATCAGTGAGGAGAGGCGAGTGAGATGGTGTGCTCAATTCGGCTGGGGGTGGCCTCTATTTATAGTCGCGACGACGAGACCGAACGTCATGGGCAGGCGACGGTGGCGGCATGGCTACGGGCTGCTAGAGGCATGGACGGTGGTGGCGATCGCTTGGTGGTCTCCTGGCGATGATCTACGGCTTTAATGCGCATGTAGGGGCGATGGCAAATGGTCTGGAACGTGCGATGCTCTGCACGGCAGAGGCGGCGTCTTCAACGGCGAGCGGTGGCTGTGAGGCATGGGGTGGCAAACGGGGATGTCTGGCGGTCTCCTGGGTCGGTGGTGATCGTGTATGCACGCGGCGAGGGCGGCGCGCGGTCTGTGGGTGTCGGTCGAGTGTGGCGCTCTGGCGCATGCTCGGCATGGTTGACAGAGGCACGGGCGTGGCGTTCCTGGGTGCTCTGGTCGGTGTCTTCGAGGCAGGGTTGGTCGAGAGGGGGCGGTGAGGCATGGGTGATCTTCCAGACAAGGTTGGCACGGCTAGTTTCTTTCCTAGCTTGTTGTCTACACTGGGGTGGCATGGTAAGCTTCGGTTGTTCACCATTGATGGCATTGCCAAGCTTACAGTGGGGCTAGTGCTTAGTTTAGTTAGCTAGATGATCTACTGAGATGGTTGTGAGCTAGAGAGGGAACAAGTTAGGCTTCAATCACTGCTCACAATAGTGTTTGGATTTTTGAAGATTTGAATCAGCAAGGTGTTTAATGAAATGGCCGCAAGAATTCAAGTTTTGAATTTTGAAAAGATTTTTGGTGGGTGTGCTAGGTTGGTGCTGGTGAGTCTGCAGATGCTTGGGTTTTGAAAGTTGAGCTTGTTTGGGTGGTTTTTGAAAAAGTGGGATCTTCCCATATGATAAATATTCAATTTTGAATTGTCATTTAAACTATGCATTTGAATGTTTCTGGATGATCAGAAAGTGAGCCTTGATACTTTGTTATGAGTACAATTAAGGGGTGCAAAGATCCAAATAAGTTTCTGTTAAGTTCTGAAAGTTTGAGACAGCCAAAGTAGGCATGGGAGTTAAATTGGTCAAAATGACCATTCACTCATTTTGTTTGTTTTGATTTATTTGTATTTGGGAAAAGTTTGGGAATTGTTTAGATGACGTTTATTTCACCTAAGAATCCTTTTACAAGCAAAGAAACATATAAACAAGGCAAATCAAAAGAATTCAAAATGGGATGCATACACACATGCATGCTTTCATATTTTTATTTAGAAAAGTTTTGTTAACCATAAATTTGGTGATTAGAGTTTGGTGATCTAAGTTTAGTATTTTTGGGATGTTACAAACCTTCCCCCCTTAAACAAAATCTCGTCCCGAGATTTGAAAAAGGACGAAAAGATTACCAAAGATTTGAAGAGATCGGGAAACTCCGTCCTGATGTGATCTTCGCGCTCCCAGGTAGCTTCCTCTTCTGTGTGGTTGCTCCACTGAATCTTGAGAAACTTGATGCTTCGGGTTCGGGTAGTTCTGAAAGCTTCTTCCAAAATACGGATGGGTACTTCGGGATAGGTCAGGTCATCGTTGATCTCTATGGTCCGGTGATTGATATTCTTGAACATTCGGTCTTCTCTAGGACTTCGAGACACTTGCGAAGTAACGAGATATGGAACACATTGTGCACGGCTGACATCTTTTCGAGTAGTTCCAATTGATACGACACTTCTCCTCGACGGTTCAGAATTTTGAAAGGTCCGATATATCTAGGGGCTAACTTTCCTTTGAGTTGGAAACGCTGCATTCCCTTCAATGGCGACACTTTCAAATACACAAAATCTCCTATGTTGAAGGCGAGGTCTCGACGTCTCTTGTCGGTGTAACTCTTCTGTCAGGACTGGGCGGTCTTGAGGTGCTCACGAATCTTGTGAACCTTCTCTTCTGCTTCTCGTAGGATGTCGGGTCCGAAAATCTGAATCTCTCCTACTTCTGACCAGTTCAAAGGGGTGCGACACTTCCTTCGGTACATGAATTCAAATGGGGCCATTTGCAAACTGGCTTGATAACTGTTGTTGTATGAGAATTCTGCAAACGGCAGACAGTCTTCCCACTTGGATCCATATTCTAGCACACATGCTCTCAGCATATCTTCGAGTATTTGGTTTACTCGCTCCGTTTGTCCATCGGTCTGAGGGTGATACGCGGTGCTGAAATCTAGGCGGGTTCCTAAACCTTCTTGGACTTTCTTCCAGAATCTCGAGGTAAACTGAGTTCCTCGATCCGATACGATGTTCTTGGGGACTCCATGCAAACTAACTATTCTAGCGATGTACAACTCCGCTAGCTTCGAACTCTGATATGTGGTCTTGACGGGCAAGAAATGGGCGACTTTGACAATCGGTCCACTATGACCCAGATAGAGTCATTTCCCCTACTAGAAGTAGGCAATCCGGTGATAAAGTCCATTCCAACGGAATCCCATTTTCATTCCGGAATCTGCAATGGTTGCAACAATCCAGCGGGTCTTTGATGTCCTGCCTTGACTCGCTGACATATATCACACTTGGCGATATAGCTTCCGATTTCTCTCTTCATCTTATGCCACCAAAATTGCTCTTTTAAATCTTGATACATCTTAGTTCCTCCGGGATGGATAGAATAAAGATTATCATGAGCCTCCTTCAAAATAACTTCTTTCAACTCAGAATCTGATGGTACACAAAGGCGTCCTTTGTACCACAGAACTCCTTCGTCTTCGGTGAATCCGGGTACTTTGCCTGTACCAATACGACGCTTGATTCCGTCGATACTAGCATTTCCCTTCTACGCCTCTTTAATCTGACTGATCAAAGTGGGCTGGAGTTCTATGCTAGCCAAAAATCCTTCACTTACTAATTCCATTCGAAAATCTTCCATCTCTTTGTGCAAGCTTGGTTGCTCCTTTAAAATCATGGAGTTCAAGCGGCACGGCAATCTGCTAAGGGCATCTGCTACCACATTGGCTTTACCAGGGTGATAGTGAATGTCCAGGTCATAATCCTTGATTAGCTCAATCTACCTTCTCTGTCTCATATTCAGCTCCTTCTGAGTGAATATATACTTCAGGATCTTGTGATCCGAGTAAATCTCACAACGGTTTCCCATCAGGTAATGTCTCCATGTCTTCAGGGCTAGAACTACGGCTGCGAGTTCGAGGTCATGGGTTGGGTAATTTTGCTCATGTTGCTTCAGTTGTCGAGATAGATAAGATATAACTTTGCCTTCTTGCATTAGCACACATCCGAGACCGATCTTGGATGCGTCACAATACACATTGAAGGGCTTCGTGATATCCGGCATGATCAAGATTGGGGCTGAAATCAATCTCCTCTTGAGTTCTTGAAAACTCGCTTCACATTTGTCAGTCCATTCAAACTTCTTGTCCTTCTTCAGCAATTGGGTCATGGGTTTGGCGATACTTGAGAATCCTTCTACGAACTTGCGATAATATCCCGCCAATCCGAGAAATGCACGAACTTGGGTTTGAGTGGTTGGGGCTTGCCAATCCTGTACATATTTCACTTTGGCAGGGTCAACGGCAATTCCTCCGGCTGATACAATGTGACCGAGGAATCCTACCTCCTGTAACCAGAATTCACATTTTCTAAACTTTGCATACAGCTGATGTTCTCTAAGGGTTCCAAGAATGGTCCTTAGGTGTAGCTCATGTTCTTCTTCTGATTTGGAATAAATTAGAATGTCATCGATGAAAACAACGAAAAACTTATCCAGGAAGTCCATAAAAATCTTATTCATGAGATTCATGAAATAAGCGGGGGCATTGGTTAATCCAAAAGACATAACGGTATACTCGTATAATCCATATCTAGTGGTAAAGGCAGTCTTGGGAATATCTTCTGCACGAATCTTGAGTTGATGATAGCCAGTTCTAAGATCAATCTTAGAAAACACTTTGGCACCGGTCAACTGATCAAAGAAATCTTCTATCTTGGGCAAGGGGTATTTGTTCTTGATGGTGACATCATTCAACTTCCGATAATCTATACACAAACGGTTACCTCCATCTTTCTTGTTCACAAACAAGACAGGTGATCTCCATGGTGACGCACTTGGTTGAATCAATCCTATTTCCAGCATGGCATCCAGTTGCTTCTTCAGTTCTGCTAGCTCAGACGGGTTCATACTATATGGTCTCTGGGCTATGGGTCCGGTTCCGGGGATTAGTTCAATGATAAACTCGATATCCCGATCTGGGGTCATACCGGGCAAAACATCTGGAAATACATTAGGGTATTCACAGACTATTCGGACTTGGTCAATGGTAGGTTGGGCTATACTCTTGTTGCACTTGAATTGACGTGGTAAGGTTTCAGATATATGCTCGACGGATATTCCGGATGTACTGGTCATGGTCATGGCTTTGTTGGCACAGTCAATTAATCCTTTATGTTTGGACATCCAATCCATTCCTAGTACTACTTCCAAACCTTTAGTTCTGAGTACTATCAGATTTGCATAAAAATCTATGCCATGGATTCGGATAGGGACGGCTTTGCAAATTTGCCTAGCCTTGGTGGTTGAACCGGGAATTTGGACAATCATAACATGCTTCAGTTCGGTTGGTTGAATTTTACTAGTGCATGCAAATTCTTCAGTGACAAATGAGTGTGATGCACCAGAATCAAACAACACTCGTGCAAGTACTGAATTAACAGAAAACATACCCAGCACGACGTCTGGCGCTTCCTGAGCTTCTTCAGCATGCATGATAAAAAGACGTCCATTGCGGTTGAGCGAATTCCCTGGGGCAAACCTTCTTCCTGGCTGAACACGACGCTGTTGCTGAGCTGGGACATTGGCATTGGGTGCTGCGGCATTCTTCTTGTTGGGGCACTCGTTGGAATAGTGACCTTTATTTCCACAGTCATATCAAGTCACCTCCGACTTGTCCTTTGCTGCTACAGGCACAGCATTGCTTCCAGTCCTCGGGGCAGTGTTGGTGTTGGCGGTAGCATTGTTGTTGTTGAATTTGGGTGGGGCACGGTTGAAATTGCTAGAGTTGTCGGGGTTGTTGTGATTTCCTCCGGGCCTTGGGTTTCCACGATTGGGATAGGTCGGACGGTTCATCGGGGGTCTGTTGGTTCTTGGGGCAAATCCTGGAGATGGGTTAGGGCGATACTTTGGGGTCTGATGGGTTCCTGGTTGATGCATCATGCGGCGCTTGCGGTTCTCATTGGCTTGGTTGATCTTTCCTTCCATCTGGATGGCAGAGTCGACAAGGGCTTCAATATCAGCAAAGGGATATTGACTAATATTGTCTGCATCTCATCATGTAGACCATTCAGGAATCTTTCTTCCTTCTTGGCTTCGGTGTTGATCTCATCCGGGGCAAACCTAGCTCATGACAAAAATTTGTCACGGTATTCTACTACGGTCATCCTTCCTTGCTTCAGTTCTCTGAACTCGTCTCTCATTCTCTTGATCAAACCCGGGGGCACATGGGTTCTGCTGAACTTGACCTTGAATTCCTCCCAGGTCATCATCTGGCCTCCGGTCATTGCGCGCACACTGTTCCACCATGCCCTGGCATCTCCGGATAGATAGTGGGTGGCGAACAGAACTTTCTCGTTAGCTTCCACTCCGGCGACTTCTAGGTTATTTTCCATGGTCTGCAGCCAATCATCGGCGTCTAGGGGTTCTTCCGACTTAGTGCAAACAGGTGGGTTGGTATTCTGGAAGTTCTTGAGCTTAGATCCATGGTTGTCCTGATTTTCGTGGCCTTGGTTGTTGTGGGATAGCTGAGCTATCTGTTGCAGGGTGGCTAGGTTGGCTTGACGTTCCGCTCTTTCAGCTTCGCGGTCAGAGGTCAACATTTGCAGGATCTGCAACATCGGGTCAGGGGATGAACCACTTCCTCCGCGTGGCATCTGAAGATTGAGATAGATCATGAGAAAAGAGGGAAAGTTCTAAGGTCCTGGGCTTTTGAAAAGATTTTAGAGTTTGACTCAGATTTTCTAGTAACTTGCTTTTCATTCATTCATAGCACACAGTACAACACACACCACAACAAAGAAAAATAGATGGTTTTAAGAACCATTCTGAAAACTACGATACAGTGGGACCGAATACTACTCACTACGCTAGTGCTCAAGTGGTACTACTCCTCAGAATCTATGGCTTCGTCATCTTCATCGTCATCGATGAAGGCGAAATCGTCCTCATCGGTGAAGAAGTCCATAGCCTGATCCTCCAGAAAATCATCGTCATCGCTGAGATAGGAGTAGGGGTCTCCACGAAGATCCTCTCCGGCATTCTCGCTTTCCTCCAACTGCATGTCTCTCTCGTGGATGGTCTCCTCCAAAGATGAGATACGGTGGCGAAGACGGGAAATAATGCACTCCTTCTTGTCGAGCTGACGGCGGCGAGACTTGTGATCCTTTGCCAGCATGGCGATGGTTTGGTCCTTCGTCTTGATGATGGCAGACTTGTGGTTGGAGTAATCACGGCAGTTATCCAACTCCTGCTGACGATCGTACATCATGAAGTTGAGGTGGTCCAATTGGGTCTTCAGCTCGGGGTGGTATGGGGCTTCCAGTGGTTGTCCATTAGCATCACGCCTTGGGCAAAACTCAAAGCGAGTACCCTTGATTTGGTTGATACTTTGCCCACACAGTCGAGAAAGAGCTTCCTGCATGGCCCTGACAAGTCCATCGAGCCAGTTGTTCTCTCTTAAGGTAAACTGAATTCCCTCAGCAGTGGGAGGTTCAATCTTTCCTCGGAGACTTGCAACAATTAGCCACTGCAGATCTTCTCCTCCTTGATCATTGAGTTGAGCTCCGAAGAACTCGGGGTGCGGACGCTCCACAAGTTCCGAAAGCTGGTCCAGATCCCTCTCAAAGATAAGGTCTCCGCCATTTCCCAACTGGTAAAACTTGTTGTACTTCACGTCCATCTAAAATAATATAAGATGAGTAAGTTAGTAGAGAGATCAAGTGTGTCAAAATTTTATGTATTTTGCAAGAGTTTTTGAGGAACATGAATTTTCATGAAAGAATCAAAGGGATAAGAATGAGAATAAGTTTTTGTAAATATTTGTTTTCTTTGGTTTTGAAACTAAGTTTTTGATTCAAACGTCCAGTCTAACTAGGGTCTCCTATGGTCAGGATGGCTCTGATACCAACTTGTCAACACCCGGATTTTTAATCCCAGATGCCTGTTATGCCATATATCGCAATCCCAGGATTACCATTTTTGCGAGACATAACAAAATTGGATACCATAGTACATCATCCATTACAAACCGTACATAAGTTCTTACACAAATAGGGATCTCATGATCCAGTTCTTAATACAACTTCAAGCAGCGGAATACGTAATAATAACGGTAGCGTACGCGAAGCTCCATCTTCGGGGTCACAGGCAATGCTGACGATGGGAGATGATCCTAGCTGTCGTAACCTTCCTGGGGTCCATCTTCCAGGTACTCCTTTTCATAGTCTGGCCATGGTAATAGCCAGGGACAAAGTCATGAGTACTCCTTAAGTACTCGCAAAATAATACTAACAAGTGAAAGGGTTTTTTGATAATAGGACACTAGGCTCTAGGGTTGTTTTGCAAAAGCCAGATTTATCCTTACTAAGTTTAGAAGCAACGAATTCTAGTTGAAATTTTATAACACCTAAGTGGGAACTTGTATTTCATATCACAACCCTGTTGTGGTCAAGTCAAAGTCTCAGTTCATTTCACAAGTCTTTTGAAAACATCTGACGGGGGAACAGTATGGCCACTCCAACTGTCCATAACCGCGGACGCGGCTATTCAAATAGTTTGACACTCTGCAGAGATTGTATACTTTCACCACAACATTCGATACATCCGTCAGGAATAAATCCTGAATTCACCATACTCAGTATGCGGATAATCAATCCTAACCTTTCAATTACACGCCCTAGTATAAGCACCTCTCCTGTGAGTTTGGCCTCCCAACCATGACCAACTGCCATCTTGGGTACTGCACAGGTGGACAATCTTCACAAGGTAGCCTCAGCTCAGACCTTGGCCGTGAGGGAACTAATACTAAGGTATATAAGTTTCCAGTCAAGCCCTACCCAATTATCGGGTATTGTGGTTTTACGATAAAATTGGAATGGTATCACATCCAGACAACCCTCAGTTTTATAAAGGGCTAAGGCTCATGCCTCAACATTTTCATTACCATAAATCATCTGGTGTTCGGAAACACATGTCCAAAACATTTCAATAGAATGATCCATCATTCCAAGGTTTTCATAACCATTTTTCCACCAAGTATTCCCATCAAAAGTTGATCAAGTTTTATGCTTAGCACTATCATCTACAAGTGGGGGTAAGTACTAATGAGGGGTGGTAAACAAGTGGAGTTTCAACTAAGTTCAATCTCATGCCTTAGGATGACATCAAGACTATCTAGCTTGGGCCAAATTTTATGCTCTTTATGCAACCTTCACAGATCTTTATAGTATCTACAATTCACTTAAGTAAGCTCTAAGTACTAGCTTTGATAATAAAGTATAAAGCTTGTAAGTAAAAAATTAGGATTGGTTTATCAGGTGGGTAGGATCATCTATGCTTAAGGCATATAGTTGGCATGGTGACCAGCAAGTATTGGCTTGCACAGTATCAGTATAAGCTTGCTAAATTGCAAGTGTTATCTTGCACATTCAACTAGTAGCATTAGGCTTGCCTTGTGCAGAGCAGTGGTTGAAGTTCTCCTCGGCTTCTTCTTCGTAGTATCCTCCTTCCTCCTCGTATCCTTGGTCGGTACTAGCGTCTATGAATAAATACGAGGTACACAATCACCAAAAAATACTTAACTACTTGCAATCATCACACAAAAGAGTCCTATAGATGATCTAGCATCATCACTAACATTACAAGATTAAAGCTTGGTTTAAATCCTTTTATTTTTAGAAAAGTAATTTCTACTCATTGAAAAACTACTTAAGATTTAATATTCTCCAAACCAAACATGGGATCATGTTTACACATGTCATCCCCACATATTTTATTCCATGGGAATGTGATTTAAAGTGGTGTCACAATTTAATAAGGTTTTACCCTTTTATTTTAATTAAACAAAGTGACTAGAAATGCCTATGTAGCATTCTTTTATTACTTGAACATTATTTCTGTAAGTAAACCTATATATTTTTATATATTATGAAAGGTATGGTTAAATGTGATTTTTGAGAGTTGGAATCAACTCAAAAGCTATTATGGTTTTAATTTGAAAAATGTTTGAATGCAGAAAAGCTTCTGCCTTGTTATTTTTACCAAGGATGATCTACAGATCCAAATGACTTGAATCCAACGGGCTTGGATTCACTATTCCCAGACCTTTCTAACAAAATTGGTTTCATTCAATTTGGTTCACTGAATCGACCTGGGTAGATTTTTGAAAAGTGGGTAAGGAAGTGTGTTTGAAATGAAATGGAAAAGGTTAAATTCAAATAACTGAGCTGTGCAGGAAGTGATACTGGGCCGGCCTGCTAAGTACAGCGCTTACGCGGGCTGGTTAAGTCGCTGTCCCCACGTGTCAGTGAGACGAGGGGGTGCGAAGCGGTATGGGGCGATGTGGTGCGTTCGATCTGTTTCTAATCCAACGGCTGAGGGTCATCGTCGACGTTGGGCAACGCCGGCGAGACAGAAACCTAGTGCGGCCAGTGGGGGTCGTTGGGGGATCACCGGGGTTCAGGCGAGGGTCGGCAAGGCGGGTGAACGACGAAGTCGACGACGGCGAACCTCCTAGTACCGGCAGCTTCTCCTGGGGCGGCTCCAATCGCTGGCCCCCTTCTTCTCCAGCAGCGGCAGACTCCGGTGAAATTCCGGCGAAGTGCTACTTGCCTTGCTCCGGGAACGGGGTGGAACGATCAGTGAGGAGAGGGGAGTGAGATGGTGTGCTCAATTCGGCTGGGGGTGGCCTCTATTTATAGTCGCGACGACGAGACCGAACGGCATGGGCAGGCGACGGTGGCGACATGGCTATAGGCTGCTAGAGGCATGGCCGGTGGTGGCGATCGCTTGGTGGTCTCCTGGCGATGATCTACGACTTTAATGCGCATGTAGGGGCGGTGGCAAATGGTCTGGATCGTGCGATGCTCTGCGCGGCAGAGGCGGCGTCTTCGATGGCGAGCGGTGGCTGTGAGGCATGGGGCGGCAAATGGGGATGTCTGGTGGTCTCCTGGGTCGGTGGTGATCGTGTATGCACGCGGCAAGGGCGGCGCGCGGTCTGTGGGCGTCGGTCGAGTGTGGTGCTCTGGCGCATGCTCGGCATGGTTGACAGAGGAACGGGCACGGCGTTCCTGGGTGCTCTGGTCGGTGTCTTCGAGGCAGGGCGGTGAGGCATGGGTGATCTTCCAGACAAGGTTGGCACGGCTAGTTTCTTTCCTAGCTTGCTGTCTACACTGGGTGGCATGGTGAGCTTCGGCTGTTCACCATTGATGGCATTGCCAAGCTTACAGTGGGGCTAGTGCTTGGTTTAGTTAGCTAGATGATCTACTGAGATGGTTGTGAGCTAGAGAGGGAACAAGTTAGGCTTCAATCACTGCTCACAATAGTGTTTGGATTTTTGAAGATTTGAATCAGCAAGGTGTTTGATGAAATGGCCGCAAGAATTCAAGTTTTGAATTTTGAAAAGATTTTTGGTGGGTGTGCTAGGTTGGTGCTGGTGAGTCTGCAGATGCTTGGGTTTTGAAAGTTGAGCTTGTTTGGGTGGTTTTTGAAAAAGTGGGATCTTCCCATATGATAAAGATTCAATTTTGAATTGTCATTTAAACTATGCATTTGAATGTTTCTGGATGATCACAAAGTGGGCCTTGATACTTTGTTATGATTACAATCAAGGGGTGCAAAGATCCAAATAAGTTTCTGTTAAGTTCTGAAAGTTTAAGACAGCCAAAGTAGGCATGAGAGTTAAATTGGTCAAAATGACCATTCACTCATTTTGTTTGTTTTGATTTATTTGTCTTTGGGAAAATTTTGGGAATTGTTTAGATGATGTTTATTTCACCTAAGAATCCTTTTACAAGCAAAGAAACATATAAACAAGGGAAATCAAAAGAATTCAAAATGGGATGCATACACACATGCATGCTTTCATATTTTTATTTAGAAAAGTTTTTGTTAACCCTAATTTTGGTGATTAGAGTTTGGTGATCTAAGTTTAGTATTTTTGGGATGTTACAATAGTGTACTATACATGCAGTGGTATGCTGGGTCACCGCAAGCTGGTAGGGTGGACGATAGGGAATCACAGATGGTTGGTACTGAGGGTACATAGGGGCATACGAATGCTGATGCTGGTCCGTGTAGGGCGAGGCGGCATCCGACGGACTGGTCCTCCCCCAATGAATGGGTTTGTACGCTGAGGAGCCACATTAACCGAGGACGTAAAGGATCCAGGAGTCTGGCCGGTAGAGAGCAGCATGTTGTCACGATTCTCACACGACATGAGTTGTGAACACATGTCACTGAGGGTTGTGGAGGGAACGACGTTGATGGCAACAACAAGCGGATTTAAGGTACCATCGAGGCCATTCAGATTATGGTCCTTTAGTTCATCATCATATACCGGCTTCCCAGCAGGAGAAATTTCAGAACCGTAGCCTTTCATCTTCGAGATATACTATTGAGTAGTCATGTCAAGTTTCTTTGTATTGGTAAGAGCTCCGCAGATAGTGTAGACCCGCGACTTGAATGGGGGAGTAGATATCCTGGAGGGAACGCCAAACTTCAACAGCATGGGCGAGCCCAAAGTCATGGGGAGAACATCCTCGGAGAGGGAATTCACTCGGAAGGTGACCACCTGCTAATCCTTCGTTATCCAAGTGTCGTAAGCATAATTTGAGATAGAGATCTTCTTCCTGTTCTCATCTTCAGCATCCAAGAACTCAGGAGGTGTCGGCTCAGATCCCTCGAGGAGACCCATGACCCATGTGCCGTGAAGTGTGGGCAGCACTTGGGCATGCCAATATAAGAAATTATAGCGTGTAAGCTTCGTGGCCTACGGTTCACCGATGGTAGCCGTAGTAGAGGAATTCGAGGTCAGCGTCATCGGTCATGTTGAAGAGTGGAGGGTTCGATCTAGGTTTTTTGTCGAGGGTGTAGAGAGGGTCCTGGGTTGAAATTGTCTAGGGTTTTGGTGGGGGTTTGTGGATCAATAGATGCACGGAATTGAGAGAGGGTCGACTGATCTTGGTCCTGGAGAAATCGATTTGGAGATCGGTGTTCTTGCGGCGGCGGTGGAGTCGGCACCGACGGCATTAGCTAGGAGGAAGGGAGGGGCCTCTGATACCATGTAGAATTTTTTTAGTGGAACGTACCCTTGTTAGATGGTTTGATTGTGTGTTATATAGATGGTAAATGCCCCCATCATGGCATTATACAAGTCGGTACATATACAATTGGTGTACATACCCATATTACGTACATGTCCCCATCATGGTATTGTACAAGTCAGTACATATACAATTGGTATACTACACCATATTGTATATGATACCCATATTACATGTCTAATAATGTTGAAGTTGAGAATTCCATTGTATTGGTAGATGCGAAGAATCTCGAGTCAACTACCATTGGAAGACCAGAAAGCAACGGCGGAACCGGGGTCCTGAATGCGATGAAGACTTTGCTTCCCGGGATGTTGTGTGGGCTTGGCTATGGGACCTTTTTTGTTCAAACTGCACACTCAGTGCCTCTGAGACCGGTGATTGGTGGTTTCAAGCATCGGCCTCAACAAGTGGAAGCAACATCACTAGGGGACTTCAATTCTGGTGGTGATGCTTAAGTATAGAGTCATGTTTTTCAAGGTGAAAATTCAAGGTATGTCTTTATATTGGTTGTACCTGGAATTGTCGTGTTTAATTCACTATTTTGTAAACTTGAACTTTTTTTAGGGTGAAAATCTGAGATCTTCGATCTAGCGACGATAACACTTATTCATTGTTTCTTTCTTAGTGATGATGGTTCTGGAAAGCCTCTTTTGTAGTCTGGGTGCTACCTTTGGTGGTAGTTAGAGTGTACCTCTGTTAATACCTAGTATACCTCTGTTAATTAATCTACGCGCAATAACACCTCTGGTAGTCTTATGTTAGGCCGCGATACAGTACTAACGAATAAAACAACGCCGTGACATAGCGCTTTGCAACTATTTACATACCGCACGCTCCTCCTATATACTCGTACGTACGTAGGTACACGGAGCGATGCAGTTAACCAGATCTCCCGTCCGAAGTTAAATTACGGCGCTACAAGATCTCGATCTCTCATGTCCATCGTGGTGCGTAATGGTGGATCAGCTCCTTTTGTACACCGTCACGGCGTCCCTAGTATTAATTAACTAGTTATTATACTCCTACGGCCGGAGTAGCTTCAATAATTTTGATGACTTGATTAAATGATGAAGAAGAAAAAGCATACTCTTTGGCTCTAGGGTGCATATGCTCCCCATAGTTAGCAGCGTTTTGGCTCTAGGGTTTTGCCTCTATAGGCTGCATATGCTCCCTTTGTTTAAAAAGGTATTTTGAAAGCATTTTTAATTGTCAAGAAAAAATTAAAAAATATGCCACAACGACATCTTCAATAACCTATGTGCGCACCAAGTCATTTCACCAAAAAGCGGCTATTTGTGAGGCCTTGTGTAAAAAGAGAAAATTAGGTGCTAAAATAAAGGCTTGCACGAGACTTTTTTTTATTGGGTTTTCGTGAAACTTTATGTGAAGGCATAAAATTTGCGCGCACATAATTTTCAGAATTTTTGGCGCATTTTGAAATGTGTTTTTTCCATAAGGGGAGCATATGCACCATAGATCAAAAATAAATTTCCAGAGCTTCTTTTGTTCTAAAGTAAGATTCCTATTGCTCCCCTTTGTAAATACCCATTATCACAGTGGATACAGCAGATGAAGACACAAATGAGGTTTTTAGAGAGGAGGCAACCCATAAGAGATATTGGGTTTCAATCAAAGCGATCTAGGTTTCATTCATGTCTTCGACGACATCATCGGTCCCTCCAAACTCTGGTGGCCCTTGAGGCCTTGAGGTGCGGAGGTTCATGGCAGCTTGCCAATGCGAGGGTTCTCGTTTCCTTTTTTAGATAATTCCAGTGTCTTCTTCAGAATGGTGATGTGCCAGCGAAATTTTAAAGTTAGAATAAGGTACTCCTACCCTATCCCTGCTCTAGCTT
This sequence comes from Avena sativa, assembly GCA_916181665.1. Taxonomy (NCBI): domain Eukaryota; kingdom Viridiplantae; phylum Streptophyta; class Magnoliopsida; order Poales; family Poaceae; genus Avena; species Avena sativa. The sequence goes on along the minus strand of OV702285.1, from coordinate 139,065,278 downwards.
TGCGCCTAGTGCTATCAGAGGGCGTGTGGAGTTGTCTTTTCGAGGATCTCCTGGGATCTTGTCGGTTCTCGTGTTCGTTGATGTCGTTGGACGTGTGGCTCTTTCGGTGTACGATTTCATCACCGGTGATTGTTGCTACTCTGGTGTGCTATCCTTTGGGGGCTTAGCACGATGTGTTTCCGCCTATCTACTACGAGAATGTCTACTACGACAAGTTTTTCCCAACTTTGGAGGGGCGAGGACGACGGCGCACTTTCGACTCGCTCCAGTGTGTGTTGTCTTCGCTATCTGGTCCAAAGATCTATCTGTAATTTTCATTACTTCTGAAGTGTTTTGTACAATCTCGCTAATGATTACTAATAGATTGGTGTATATTTTCTAAAAAAAATCAATGAAATAATCGTCGTCATACCGGGGTCAACTTTGCTTGAAACGACCCCGGCCTTGCAAACACCCGGCTTCTAAATCATGTACCGCCGTGGCACCGTCCTCGCTGTGGGGTAGTAGTATTCCGTCGTCACCGTTAAAAAATGGGCACCAAAACTACAACTGGACACTGGACGATGTACTTGTTCCGGTCTAAAATATCTGACGTGGTTTTATTTAAAATTTGCACTAAACCGTATCAAATACTCCATACTTCCTCCGTCCGTAAATAAGTGTACATCTAACTTTTGTCTAAGTCAAACACAACTAAATTTGACCAATTTTATAGAAAAATATAGAAATATATATTATATCAAATTGATATATTATGAAACTAGATTTAAAAATAAATCTAATGATATTAATTTAGTGTCATAAATATTGGTACGTTGTTCTAAAAAATTAGTCAAACATAGTAAAGTTTGACTTAAGACAAGACCAGAAGTATACTTATTTACGGACGTAGGGAGTATTTTGAATGGAGGGAGTATAAACGACCTGTGCGAAACTGCATTACGTACCTACCACACAGAGCTAGCATCAAATTTGAGCTGCTAATAAAGCAGCACCGTGATACGCTTACTTTAGCTTTCCACACGCATCGTGGAAGGTATCTTTCCCAACAGAGAGGCACGGGAGAACCGAGAACAACTGGATTGCTCCAGATCATGATGACGGATATATAGAGAGAGAAACAAAAACTGGGCGGCAGCACAGTATGGTGGGGGCGAGAAGAAGAAGAAGAAGAAGAGGAGGAAGAAGCGGCAGCAGCTGACAGCCTTTCCGGCCGCAGGCTTTGCGGCCCGGCCAAACCCGGCACCTGCCTACCATCGAGCCGTAGAGGACGAGATCGTCCTATACTGGCGTGAGAGCGACTGATGGCATGGCATCCGATGCGCCCGCTGCCTCCGATATCATCTTCCCTGGCGCAACCAAAAGGCAGAGGAGGCTTTGGCGGTCAAAAGGCTAAAGAAATCGAGTGCGGGCTAGTCAGAGCGGGAGGGGACCATCCATCGGCGCTGTTGCTTGAGTGCCAAGGTAGCGGTGGCAGTGGGGATCGCCCCATCATGAGCGTTGCTTCAGTCGGAAGACGGGAAGAAAGAAAGGAGCAAAAGTGTGGCCCTCGCGCCCTTGCTAGCTAGAGCATCACATCTTTGCTGAAAGTAAGTACAGATGACACACAAGACAGCCTGCGCCGGCAAAGCGACGGTGAAAGTGGTTCATCCTGGGGTGCAAAAAAGCTCGGTGATTATTAGTACTAGTACTAATTACTGATTTGAGCTTTGTACTACTGCTAATCGGCAGTGTGCATTTTTCTTTAGCAGCTTCTTCTACAGAGGATCCGAGATGGCTTCGCCCCCACATCTCCACATGATCTACTGTCAGAGGATCAAAAGTACTAGAGCAGTCATAGAGCACTCCACTGATCCAAGTATGCAGCTTGTGTGTGCTGGGGGAGGAGGTGGGGTCCTTGTGGGCGAGCAATGGCAGCAAATATGCCGGTCGGCCGTGCTAACTCTCCCGTCACACAGAGAGCAGCATGTTTGTTCCCTTCTAGATCTGCCACTTTGGTCACTCTCTCCTCTCCGCTTGCTGTGAAGTGAATGTGATGTGTCTGTCTGTCAGTTCGCCACACCCTCCTCCTGAGGACAAAGGGCAGAGGCAGGCAGGATCTGGTGCCAGTCCCATGGAAGCATTTGCGTCTCTGTTTGCTACTACTACTAGTACTTTGCACGAACTGACAAACCATGAGAGAAAAATAAAACAAGCAAGTGGTGGTAGTAGTAGTAGCCAGCCCCAATTTCACCACCTACCTCAATATAATACGAGAACATGGGTAGAAATAAGTGAATCGGCCGTGAAACTTGGTACCACTACTACTGCTACTTGTACCTGTTTGAAATGTAAATAGGCGTCAAAAATGTTGTTGGCTAGTATAGCAGTCCTAGTATATATCATAATGTCTGGTATATAGTTTCTTCTTCGTTGCCAGAGCGCAACTTACCATAGGATTCCATGCAGGAAAATAAATCGCACCGCGTGTGTACAACAAGTGTCATCAAAGGATTGTCTTTTATTATTTTGTTTTTCAGTAGTAGTACGAGACGAGAGCACATGAACATGCAAAGATACCTTGTCCAACCGGTGGCTATCTTGGAAGGGAAGCTGGTTGGAAGGCGGAGAGTGGCTGTGGGAGGCAGTAGTGGTTGGTTGGTTTGGTTGGGTAAAGTGGCCACGTTTGGATCTACGAAAGCTGTCAACAACCTTAACCAAAAGATTAGCTGACGCACGGAATCACAATCACATGGCAGCTGGTGGTTACTGCACATGTCGCTTCTCTCTCTTCTTTTTTATTGCTTGCTGGAGGAAAAAAAAAGCAAAAAAAAAAATCAAAATCCAGAAAGCAGAAATTGTGTAACTGACAAAAATGTTTAGCATTCAGCAATGCACAATGCAGATTGTCCAGGGTGGGTCCCGAACCCCTCATGGCAGTGATTAAGCTGATAATTACAGCAGGCTTTTCTACTTCACAGAGGTAAAACCAGAGCAGACACCAATTAACTCAAATGATTATGCACATGATCGGTACCGGTACTATGCGATCCTCTGACCCTGATCTAATCGAGCAGATCGGGCTACGGCGGCAAACCGGCAGGAAATCTGTCGTGCGCCGCGCAGCGAGCGAGCGGGCGAGATTGCGTTGCGTGCCGTGCGGTGCCGCGCTCGCCTGTCAGAGAATGTAGGGCGCTGCAACAGCAGAGGCCAAGGACAGCCGTAGCCTTAATTTTTCACCGTGTCTCTCCGGGTAGTAGTACTACGTACGTACATACAGTAGTATACGTCACTCGCGCACACGCCTTGTCTTCGTATTTCTGCTCCGTGTACGGGAGCCGTTTTTACTGCTGTTAAAACGCGCCATTCGTGCAGCAGGTGCCCAAAAAAGTCAATGTGGCAATTGGGCGTTACGCGCGTTATGTCGTTCCCAGGGGTATCCTAGGTTGGGATTAACTAGCAGCAGCAGCAGCAGCTCTCTAACCGTTTGGACCTGGCCGCTCTGACACTTATCGCATGTTTTAACTCGGATTAGTGCGCAGCCAAAACAGTTGGTGACCTTCCGTTTCAGCTTCTCTGTTAATGGTGGTCAGTGTGGTCACCTCATCTAATCCTGATCGGCTGAGGCCTCCTCTGGGGACCACCGGTCGGGCGGCGGTGGTGTTCCACGCTGGCAAATTCATCACCGCACGCTTCGAGCACTACCAGCACCACTATTACTACTACTCCTCCAATAATTTCATTTCAGCAGATCAGGACACAGCAAAAATCCAGCTTGAGTAGTAGTATAGTTTATGTACAAATTACTACTACTAGTCATTCTAATTTATTTATTGTCCACAGCGTCTGCCAAAGTTCATTGCCCACCGTCACATCGCTGCACCTCCACGGATGCAGGCCCATGATTGCAGGAAATTAGACAGGTAGGATTCCGTTCCATGGATGGTTGCTTGCCCGCTTTCCTACCTCTCTCTCACCGCGTCCTCCTCAGTCCTCCCCCGCACCACCGCACATGCGCCTGTCGCCACACGAATCTCGCCGCCTCACCTCGCCACGGCAAAACACAAAGGCCGCGGCCATCGCCATGCCACCACCACATTATCGAGCCCAAGTAAGTACCGCCGTACGTCCACAAACCCCGTACGCCTGCCTCTCTACCTTGGGGAGGAAGATGCCTTCGCCCTCTCTCTGTCCAGCGTAATAATGGCTTTGCTAAAACAGGAGGGGCGAGACCTATTCCTGAGGGGTGGCAGCCAGCATGCTGTAACTGCAAAAAACGTAACAGACCCCCCCATGTGAGGTCAAGCGAGGAGTGAGGGAAAGAAAGAAAGTTTCAGCTCTCGGTCTTCCGCTTCTTTCTCAGGCGCGAGATCCCTGGATCGCCCAACCCGCACGCAACGCACAACCTCCACTGACTTTCTTTCCCCCTTCCTTCCTTCCTTCTCCCATGGATCTCAACATGCGGGAGACAATCCCAACCGCCTGCAGGCCGGCCGTGGCTGGGAAAGGCTGATATCATGGCGCGTGCGTCCAGTTGACTGAACTGAAGAACGCCAGATTTTGCGAATCGGGGAATGACCGAGCACTGGTGGGGGTGTGTGCTCTGTTGCCATCGACAGCAAGCAGGCAGCCGGCCAGCAAGAGAAAAAATTGCAGGGGAAAAACCTATGCCATGTTGTTCTCATGAATAGAAGATTCTCTGCTGCAAATCTTCTTTCTCTCTCTCTCTCCCTTCCTCGCCAGTGCTGGCTGGGACAAAAGAACCTAAAGTACATCCCACCCCATCCCATCCACATGACGAATTCGGCTCTCAGTCTGTGAGCGCAAATAATTCACAAGAAAAAAAAGATCTGATTTTTATTTTCCCCCTGCAAGACGATTGACCTCCAGCCACAATGTTGAAAGAAACAATCTTGTACTACTTGGATCAACAGCTTAAAGCCATTTACTTGACAGAATTCAGTTAAATTGTGCACAGCGTAAAGACACTAGCATGACAGAATTCAGTTAAATTCAGCAATTCTCTCTTCGCTCTGCGCTTCAGGTTCAGAGGAGTTGTTGGCTCCACCGAAAGCGTCTGCTTTTTCGTCAGACTCTTCTCCGCATGTGTAAAATTCGAGCCGCGGCTGGCACAAGAATCGAAGCTACAGACATCGAACTGGAAAAAGCATCACAATCGACACCATTTTTGAACCGTTAGCTATAACAGTAGTACTAGTTCTTGATGATAATCAACAAGATCTCTGGGAAATTCGCTTACAACTGCTGTTCTTTCCCCAAACATTTAATCCCTATATAAATAACAACCTTTTCAATTCTACTACAGTTTCTCCTTCACACAAACGCACTAAAAATCAGAGAAGAAAGGTGGAAAAAATCCGATAAGTCAAATCACGCGTTATTTGTACTAGAGATTATACCATGGCCGTGGGAACCAAGAAGCCAAGAAAAGAGAGGCGGAGGAAGAAGAGGGACACAAGAACTCCAAGAATTCGCCGGTAAATGAACAATTGCACCGTGGAGCCTGCAAATTGCGCCCAGCCGAGAGGCTACAGCGACGATCCGTCGGCCCCGCATCTTGGGCGGCAGGGGACCAGGCACGGCGGCGCGCGGATCCGCTTCTTGGGCGGCAGGGGCATGAACACGGCGGAGAGGTCGCGCGGGACGTCGAAGTACACCAGCGGACGCTTCGGGCACGGCCGCGTCCTGACCAAGGCCCTCGGCTTTCTCGGCGCGGGAGGGCACTCGGTCGCCGGCCGCAGCTTGCTCTCCTCCGACGTCGGCGTCCGGGGCTCCGCCTCCTCCTCCTTCTCCTCCTCCGCCCCCGTCCTTGGCGTCCTGGACTCCGCAACCTCCTCCACCTCCTTCGCCGCCGCCGCCACCAGCGCCGCCTGCAGGTGCTCCGCTTCCGGAGGCGTCGAAGGCAAGGCCGACGCGTCCTCACGCGCGGTTGCGGGCTCAGCCACCGGCGCTCTCGTCCTGATCGGCGTCAGCGCCGGCAGGAGGACGTCGCCTGCGTCGGGAGACCTCATCTGGCGCGGTGAATTGTGGGTTGCGTGTGGGGATCGAGGTCGTTGGGTGGGTGCAGGAGAGGAGAAGAGGCCCGGCGGGTGGAAACTTAGGTTGGGGAAGGAGAGATCAGGAGGAAGGGAGGAGCGAATAAAAACCGAAGGCGGTAGCGGCAAGGCTGTTAAATAGTCGTCCAGAGAGAGAAGGAGATAAACGGCTTGGGTGGGGTAAGTTGAATTAGCTTGGGTGGGGTAAGTTGAATTAAATTCTCTAGCTTTGGGGCTTTGCCTTGCCTTTTCCTAGACTACTAACAAAAGTTGAAGGGAAAATAAGAGAAAAACTGGTAATAATTTTCCATCGTCGCATCGCCTTTCGGTGTTCTATATACAACTCGGGTCTACGGCTGTTTACCTATTCTTGAAATGTTTGAATTAAGAAAAACTATTTTTATTTTGCACTTGTCTAGATTTTTGAAAGCCTCTTTCACTACATTGTACACTGATCATAAAGAATTCTTTTGTATGTCAGAGTAGAGATTTTTGGCTCCCAAGCTCTAGTGGTCTTATTTTTTAAAAACAAAAATCATATCTACAAGTTTCAAAAAGAAATTGAAAAAATGCCACAAATGTGTAAAAAAATCATTTTCTAACGCTTTGCTTTCTGAGCTATTCACAAAGTGTAGATGTGAGTATGCATATTTTTAAATCTCTAAACTTTACTAAATTTTCACATTTGTGTGGCCCATGGTACAAAGAATTTTGCATTCTTGTAATATACATCTAGATTTTTGAAAGCCTCTTTCACTAAATTGTACACTGTTATGCTAAGAAAAACATGTACATGTTTAGATCACAGAGAATTCGTTTGTATATCTCAAGAGTATAGATTTTTGGCTCCCAAGCTCTAGTGGTTCTCTTATTTTTTTTTAAAGAAAATCATATTTACAAGTTTCAAAAAAAAAAATGTCGTAAATGTGTAAAAAATCATTTTCTAACACTTTGTTTTCTAAGCTATTCACAAAGTGTGGATGTGAGTATGCATATTTTTAAATCTCTAAACTTTACTAAATTTTCATTTTTGTGTGGCCTATGGTACAAAGAATTTTGCATTCTTGTAATATACATAATTGACTATGTCTAGATCTTTTTCCAGATTTTTCTGAAACTTGTAAATATGATGTTTTATTTTGTTTTACATGAAGAGATCACGAGAACTCGTGAGCCAAAATACACTTTCCGACATATCATTTGCCAAAAAAAATTATGTTATTGAGCTTAAAGCTAGGTGCAAAACCGAAAGGGTGCAATTTTACGAACTCCTTACTTTATACATGGAGGGAGGATAACTAGATGCTTACCCAAATAGATGTAAGCATAGCTAAGACTTCTTTTGTTATAAAATATTGTTTTGAATATGTGAAATCCACACAGAAAAACACCCGAGTAGACATAAAACATAGTTGTATTCTAGTATAGCTTCCAATTGGAGTATGAGACCTATAGATTTAGAATATGTTCGAAATTCATGTGTTCCAAATAAAGTCGAATATTCCATGCAAAAGAAATTTAACAAGGGTATAGGCAAAGTTCCTATTATTTTTCACAAGAAATACAAATGTTTCTTGGATAATATGGATGGACATTATAGACTAATAAACATTCATTGTAGATTTCAGGGAAAAAAAAACTAAGGATATCCCATGGCTACGGTAGTGTCGCAGTGTGGTGTGACGTGAAGATGTTTCCCATGGCTAGGGCGATCTCCATCCACCTTGGGTCTTCTTTGGCATTTTTTATGGCGCGATTGACAATGTGTTGATGCGGGGACCATTGAGACCATGCGCGAAGAAGAGTGGATATGTTCTAAAAGTTCATCTCGCATGCTCGTGTCGAGTCGACAAGATTTTAGGGAGTAGTCGCAGCGGTTCATGTGGTGTTATTGTTGTTGCGAGTCTCTCATAGTTTTAGCGGGTCCTTGCTTTTTTTTTTGTTATTCGGCTGCATGCACCCTTAATGTCTAGAATGTCTATTCGTTATTTTGTTGCATAGGTTAAGTGTAAATGATATATTGATATTGATATATTTTTTTTATTGAAAAAATCTATGTTGCAGATATTGGCACAATTTCATAAAACGTAAAAAATGTTTTTTTTTCAAAACCTAAGTATTCACTAAAATACTTATACTAACTAAAATTCCAGATATTTAATGCATACTAGGTCATAAGTACCTTGCAAGTACTCTAGGCACGAAAACATTGCCAGCGTGCATAGCAGCATGGTGGGCGTGCATACATGGAAACGGTGCCCGGGCAGAACACAGATGTGGTGAACCCAATGATTTGTAGCGAGATAAAGAGGAAACCATGGCCGGGGCCGGGGCCGGGGAGCAAGCAGCAAGGCATGCAATGCATGCAGGGGAAGGCAATGATGGCGTGAGAGCTGAGAGGGAATAAACATTTCGGGATGAGGAGGCGAGGCGATCCAGAGTCACGCACGCCATGCGGGCATGCATGCGCGAGGCACGCAAGTCGCAAGGTGTAGTACTCCCTCCCGGCCTCCCGTCTCCAGGGAGGAGTGTGGTATCGAGAGCTCCGGCGGGGAGGTAGCGGTTGGCTGCAGGAATGGCCCGTTAAATGAGCCATTGATTTCGTGGTGTAATTGAGCCAGCCCCCTCGTGCTTTTTAAAGGCCCGAAGTGACGTTGCACCCGTGCAGGGGCCTGCCCTGTTTTGTGTGTAGATTTTTTGCTTGCTGCGTGGGGTAGCTACTAGCTGGTCGGTTTAATCTGTGCACTCAGCTGCATGGATGGAGTAGCAGACTACTAGACTCGCCAATGATGGCTACAACTACTACTCCCTCTGTTTCAAATTACTCCGCGCGCACGCTTACCTAGGTGGCCTAGTATTCTTTCATTTTTCATCAAAAAATTCTTAGAATTTTTGGTATACGTAGTACATATTTCATACTATCTATTTCAAAAATCCTAGGATTTTTTTGAATGAGAAATGAGGAAGTATTAGCCCACCTACATAAGCGCGCCGGCGGAGTAATTTGAAACAGAGGGAGTACTAGTAGATCATAGTAGATGGGACGATTCCTGGCAACGGAATTGTAGATTCGAGTTGATTGGGTTTGCGTAGACGCAAGCGTAGGAATAATGTAGCCATCCTACTGACCCGCTACACGTTGGCACTGATGCGTACGCTAGTAGTAGCAATTGACAGCGATTTGACGTACTAGCTCCTCGATCGATGCTTACCTGTCGACAAAAATACGTACTGTATTTCAGCAGTAAAATTAACCTGCAGAAAACAGTCAGTACAGGGCAGCGCGATCGGTCGGTCGAGAAGTGGGTTTCAGCTACGTACCCAATGTTGATCCCCCATTTGTCTTTGCGAGGAAAATGACAGGGAGGTCTCTGGTCGAGGGAAGATAAAGTACCCTCCAACTATGGTGTAACTACAGGGAGTGCCATCTGGCTTGGACGAGAAGGGAAAGCGCTTCAAAGAGAGAGGGAGGACCAGATCTCCCGCGTCTCTCTTCTCTTCTTCCTTCCGCTCGGGCCCAAGTTGGCTGGCGGAAACAAAAGGCTGATGATGCCCACATGGGGCCTGCTGGCTTCCAAGGGTTTATTGGGAGTATTATATTTTAGCATCTTTCTCTAATCCTACATTGTGGTACAGTATATACCTTTGCTTCGGACAGCTTTTTGCACTGATTGGCTCTTCAATAGATAATTATGGTGCATGAATTACTTCCACTATTGTCTAGTATTGATGATAATTACCACCACTACAATTCGTGCCTTGTGGTAGTGTCGGTTACAACTGCTAGCGAATGCATGCTTTGGTCTCAATCAAGACCACCAACGTGAGAGGCCATGCATGTAGTAAATTCCATTATGTGTTATAATCATGTCTTACCAATTCTGCAAGGTCTTGATGTTCAGTATTCCATCTCATATGCGGAGGAGTACTTGATTTGTAGTGCGCCATGCAAATGCAATTCTCGGTATTTTTTTCTCAATAAACGAATACTATGTTAATACTAAGATGACACAAATTATACCTAGTCTTTGCAACAACAACAAAAGGCTTCCGAGGGTTTATTGGTACTATATTTTAGCATCTTTCTCTAATCCATTGTGGTATATACCTTTGCTTCCGGCAGACTTTTGCACTGATTGGCTCTTCCATAGACAATTATGGTGTATGAATTACTTCCACTATTGACGATAATTACCACCGCTAAAATGCATGCCTTGTAGTAATGACAGTTACAACTGATAGCTTAGCTCTCAATTAAGACCGCCAACATGACAGGCCATGCATGTAAATTGCATTATGTATTAATCATGTCTTACCAATCCTGCAAGGTCTCGATGTTCAGTATTCCATCTCATAAGAGGTTGTACTTTGGTTTGTAGTGCGCATGCAAATGCAATTCTCATATATTTGAAAAAAAAGAAATATATTAATACTAAGATGATATCAATTACACTAATTCTCTGCAACAATATAATGCTAGAAAAGAAATCAAGAATGTACGCAGCCAAAAAAAAGAAGAAGAAACAAAGTCTCTGTGGAGGTAATCACATACTCGTAGCAGCAAGAACCAAGGATGAAGACAGCTAGACACTTAAAAAAAGTTCTCCAAAATGACGTCTACAAGAATGTAAAATACACAAACGATGTTATCGTCCTATCCAACTAGCATGGTTAGATCATGGTTTTTCACACTATAGAAGGTCCAACTCCAAACGATTCCTTCAACAAGGAACCAACTAGTCAGGCGTCAATGCTAGCCAGAACCACCAAAAGTCAGACTAAGGGATTTCACCCTGGAAACTAAGACTGCCAAGAACAAAGTCTGCTAGTGTCGCCACAAACGTCGATCTTACGACACGCATATGCTTCTCCCGATACGATGCAAGTACACCCCTAAAATCTTCACAGAGTAGCGACTAAACATGAGCATGCAAGTAGAACCTCCAAAGCATGTTCGTTCTCTTGTTCAAGCACAACCACCATGATTCTCCCAACAAAACATTGGATATCACGTCAACAAAAATGCCAAGCCGTCTCTAAGGTGATCGGGTCCTCTAGCAATTACGCGCCCCTGCATCCACAACGTTGTCGCCAAGCCCAGTGGCCATGACAACATCCAGTTGCAGACTGGCTGGACACCACTGAGAGCAGCCCGAGCCGGAGAGCCACGCCCGACCACAACATAGGTGGTGCGGGATCACGTCCATGGAAAGATTGTGGTGGCACTGCGTGCCACATCGTTTTCTACACGTCATGAGGCACTTCCTTTTGGGGCCCACATGCCCAGTTGTGAAGACCTGAACCAGCCACCACGCCGGGTAGCGGTACGCACAACATTGGCGGCGGCGTGTGGTTGGCCTGCCAAGATGCACGCGGCCTCGTAGTCCTTGTAAAGTGAAGGGCCATGGCGCGCACAGGCACGCTCCCAGATCCTCACTCTCGTAGGATAGAGAATCGTGGAAGCCAATACCACAACGCCTACTCGATCCAAACAAGGATCAAGACGACATCAGGACAACTCGCTACGGCGAAGGTCTGTCTCATGGCGAGTACATTGAAGGGTCAGTTCATAGACCGGCGGCTGCCAAAGAATGGTGGGAACACCAAGAGAAAACACTGAAAAAGCGGAGAGCGGCACTCCACCACCACCGTCTACCGGTGGCCTTCTCTAGCGGCGACAGAGAGAGAGGGGTAGTGGATCTTTGTTTGGTGTGTGTGGGGGGGGGGGGGGGGGGGGTGTGTGGGGGTTCGTCAAGAGTCCATCACATCACTTTGCTTCCTCGGTTGCTTGCAATCATACATTTGGTTCGTTGTCAATCAAGGGCACATGTGCAAGGATGTGACTTTATATGGATCTCCATTGCGAACGTGCTTAGTCAATTTAGTATTGAAGATATATTATACTGGCAAGAGTGATTGCTGTGTGTACGTAGTGTATGATCGATCCAATCCGAATGGATTATTAGAAAACTAAAAGTGGCGTGTGACGATCCCATTCTCGTGGATGTCTCGTGGGCCAGGTGCATACGTTACAATCATACCGATGCCTGGAGTAATCTAGTACCAGCACTTGTCTTCCCATGCAAGGATCCAATGTTTATGGTAACAAGTAAGCTTTAATAAAACAAAATGCTTGATTAGGTGGACCATAAGCTTTAGGATCTTTAGGGTATTTTGGACTGAAAGGATATCTTCAAAGAGGTTTTGGAGAAGTCCAGGAGAATGGCATTTTTAAAATTCCTATGAATTGCATTCTTATATCTCAGTTCCAAGGGAATTTCATTTTGTTTCCACACATATTTGCGTAGAATTGAGACACTTTTCATTTGTTTTTCATGTCTTCATCTAAATGACCATTCCTAATGTTTCTTAATCCTCTGTTTTATACATGTATTCCTAACGAATTCCGGTGCTTTTTTCTATTCCTATACTTTGTGATCATGTGATTCAAAGAATGCCTTATCTTCTCGGAACACAGTTGTTGCTGATTATAGTTCATGATTGGCGTCCCCATTGCCGTCGAAGACAACCCTCTTGTCATAGAACCTCTGGCGTATGTACGGTGGCGACCCCATGTGCATGAATCAGCTAGCACAATTCACGGATCTCGGAACAGGGTGCATATCGACCATATACCGTTACGTACGCCCACACTGCCACAGTGTAATCAGGGCAGCTACTCTGCAGCTATACTGTGTCTCCATGTATGGCGTCCGTCAGCAGGTCGATCGTCTATATATACGTGCGCGCGTGTTTCCAGCCGATCTCTGAATATTGTTTCCATTGAAGTAATGCGGTAATGCCGTGTGGTACTATGTTCGTACCGTGCATTTAGTACACCGTGGAGCTCTGGAGTGAAATGACAGGAATGATCGGGGGCGTTCAGGAGTATCTCGACCTTGTTCGTCGGGCACTGAGGATGAAGAACGAGGCTGGTCTGTGGGCAGAGTTAATGGGTCGGTACCACTTTCGATAATTTTGTATGTTAGTATCAATTTTAAGGTATAAGCGTTGTGAATCGAACTAATTCACGACTAAGAGCACTTTGACATGCTTTCTGACGGCTTGGGCCCAGCTGTAAGTGCTGAGTTGGCGTCACGTGTCTAGGAGAAGCTGAGATGAAAGTGGGACCCACCTGTCAGACATATCTTTGTTATTTTTTATTTTTCTCTCCTATTTTTCTATTTACTACGAGTGGGTCCCACCCATTAGCCTCACTAATATTTCCCCACCCACCTTCTTCCTGGAGCCACCTGGAGGGACCTGAGCCTGGCCAGTTGCGGCGGCATCACGCCGGACAGCGACGGGTTGGCCCGGATGCTGAGCTGCTGCAGGCCGGAGGAGGAGAGGTTGGTCGAGGACGGGAGGACGCGCGCGGTGGTCTCCCTGAGGACGCCTCGTCCCGCTCTCCGGAGGCCGCGTCCTCCACCGCCCTGGCCGCGGGCCGCACCACCCCGCGCCCCTGCAACCTCCGGCCACCACGTGCCCTCCTCCCCACTGCAGGAGCCACCACCGGCTACCCCTACTCTTCCCCGAGCCGGGCGCCCCCTCCCCCATCATCACAGCCGAGCCCTCCGGCTACCGTTGGCCTCTGCCACCGCCGTCCTCCCCGACCTCCGCTACGGGCCCCCTCTATGCCGCCCTTTGCACTGTCCTCTCTGGCCGTCGCCCCGATGGTGCCCTCTCTCTGATACGGCCCCACCGATGGCTCAACGTCCCTCCAGGAAGAAGAAGGTGGGTGGGGAAATATTAGTGAGGCTGATGGGTGGGACCCATTGGCAGTAAATAGTAAAATAGGAGAGAAAAATAAAAAATTACATAAGATATGTCTGACAGGTGGGCCTCACTTCCACCTCAGCTTCTCCTATACACGTGGCGCCAACTCAGAACTTACAGCTGGGCCCGAGCTATCAGAAAGCGTGTCAAAGTGCTCTTAGTCGTGAGTTAGTCCGATTCACAATGATTGTACCCCAAAATTGGTACTGACATGCCAAAATTATCAAAAGTGGTACTGATCGGTCCGGCAACCCCAATTGTGATAGTTTTATCCAATTAACTCCTGTGGGCAGCTGGCGGCGCCAAGCACCTTGTGACAATGTGACCCATCCTCCCGAAAGAGTAGTAGTTATTGGCATTGCGACGGTTTAGTTCCTAATCCATTGTCTTAAGGTAGCGTTTGGATGTTTGTACGGAGGGGCTTGGTATTGGACATTGGGACATTCACAACCCTAATACCTCAAGTTGGGGCACTTGTATGTCCTTGATATTTCGCTAGGCATTTGGGCTGAATATTTGGCTGGCCTAGTTAACATGTCATGAGCCCCCTCCCGAAAGTCTAGCCTCTGTCCTCGACATCGCTTGGTATTGAGTAGGAACGAGACTGTCTCTTTGCCACCCGACGCTAGACCCTAGCACAACACCGCCCCCGGCAAATCGAGCAGTGGCACATGTAAATCCGGTGGCCTCCCCTCTAGATCCTCCGATGTCCACCGGCTTCGCTATCGTCCACCTATTTGCTTTTTATTAATTCTTATGTCATATAATAATTAAAATATATTAAAATGTTACAAATGATCATACTCATACAAATGCAATACATCACTGACCATCCAAACAGTGTTTGACATTCTACTAGGATATCAATTCTAGGTACCAAATATCTAAACATCCAAACAAAAATATTGACATAAATCTCAATGCAAATACCCTAGAATTTTTATATCTTACGGATGCAATGCCTACCTTGCCAATACAATCATCCAAACGGAGCAAGTCTTAATGGCATGACTTCTAGTCTTCTTATTCAATGAAATGGGTGTGTGTGTGTGGGGTTGGGGGGGGGGGGGGGGTGTCTGTTCCGATTTCTTAGAAACGAAATGCAGTTCTAGTTTTTTTGCTAAATATATCTATGTAAATCTTGGTTAGGGGGAGTTAATGTATGATCCAATTATTTTGGTTTCAATCTTTACATATGCAAATTGAAGTTGTCATTCTTATAAAAACAATGTAGGAGCATCCCTTATAGTTTTCCCCTTTCCAAACAAAATAGTGAGACGGAAATTCATCCCTAAACCCAAATTCCATCCAACCGGGGGAAAAGGAGAGCAATACATTTTCGACAATTATAGACTGAAAGGCTACCTACACTGGTTGTCATGCAAAGCGAGCGATGTGACATTCAAAGGAAAAAATGATGTGTTATTCAACTGAACAACATAAAGCCTAAACAACATGCTGTCAATTCTTTCTAGCAAGATTATCTGTTTTGAATGACTCACGGACATACCTCCCAAACATGTGTGGGCCAGATATGTCGAACGAGGGCATGACCCCTTTGACGACAATGTCATGTTGTATAGTATGTTGACGCAATGACAGGAATCATGCAACAAGGTTATTTTGAACATTGATTCTGAAATAGGGTTATCTCATAATGAATTTCCGGCAATAGACTTTTTTTTTATTTTCACCAAGAACGAGGATGGTATGTGGGAAATCGCCGGTGCGAAGCACCTTGGGGCCCAGCCTTCCTGAAGAATTGTGGCCTTGACAGCAAAATCGAGAGCTCCTACTTCTGTCCCCGCGTCGCTCCTCCCGAGCGGCACGGGGGAACCCTAGTAGCGCCGCCGGGGAGATCTCCTTCCTGATCCCTCCTCCGCCGCTGCCGCTGGCCTCGCCGCGGTGGCGGCGGCCCCGGCCTCCAAAGGCGGTGCGGGGAGGTCACGCGGTGGACGCGAGGTGCAGCTTCGGCGGATGCCCCCTTGGGCTCTGGCGGCGCGGGATGCCGGGGCGGCGGCCCCGGGCGGTGGCGGCTGCTTGCTGGGCGAGGTGTGGTGCGGGCCGCACTCCCCGCAGGCTCGACGTGGCGTGGTGCGGCGGCTGGTGGCTCGAGGTCGGCGTCCCGCGAGTTCCTGGCGACGCGCGGCGCGGCGTCGCGTGAGGTGTGCCGGAGCGGCGGCTCCGGGTCGGGGGCGGCGGATCCTAGGCCCGTGCGCCGGGATCTGATGGGGGTGCGGGTCGTCGGCCTGCTGCGGCGGCCCGGTGTTTTTGCGCCGCTCTCTGGCTACGGGGATGGCAGAGGACGGCGCGCGCGGAGGTGATGTTGGTGGGGTGGGAGGTGTCCTGCCTCCTTGCCGGCGTGCGGATGCCGGGGCGGTGGCCTCGGGCTGTGGTGGCCTGCCCTCTTCTTCGGCGAGGCACGGGCGTCCGTGGCGCCTTGGAGGGCTGGCTGTCACCGTGTGGCTGCTCCGGCGGCCTCTCGCGTGGAGGCCTGCCTGGGGGGTGCTGGGGTGGCTGGGGATGCTGGGACGGCGGCCCCAGGGTGCGGCAGTGGCGGCCGGTGCGGTCGTGCGTGCGGCGCGGCGGCCGGGTTTGGAGTTTCTCGAGATGCTGCTTGCGTGCCTTTCGGGACAGGGTGGTTCTCCGGCCAGCGAGGTGCTGGGCGGAGCCGTGGTCTCTGGTCCAGTCTTCTCTGCGTGGTGCAGTGCTCCTGGTGCCTGATAGGCGGGCTCTCCTCCTCCCTGCTTGGCGGTCTGGTGGCGGTTGGCGTTGTTCGCTCTGCTACGCGTGAAGGCCGGAGCGGCGGCTCCGGAATAAGATGGTGTTGCTTCTTTGTCCTGGCCGTGCGGGCGGCGGGGCATGGGGGTGTGGACGGGGGCGCCGTCTCTCTTGTAGTTGGTCGTGCTCGCCGGGCGGTATGGGTCGCCTTCGGTCGATCCTTTGGAGGTGGTGTAGGGATCTCCGGACGAAAGTCCTGCCCGACTTTGGTTGGTGCCGACTTCGGCGACGCCTGTAGGCGCCGCTTCCCCCCTTGGGGGCATTGTTGTGGAGCCCGGTCACCCCTTCGTCCATCACTACAGGGTGAAATCCCAAATCTGGCTTCGCCAGATTGGATGACGGCGGCGTCCTCTCGGACGTCGTGACCTTCTTGGAGGCGTCATTTCTCGTAGTGATGCGAGCCTTGCCCGGGGTTGCTGGTTTTGCTAGGAGAGTCGACGTCTTCGGGCCCTGTCGGCGTGCGAGTGCCGCTGGCGTGTTCCTTGCGGCTTGCCTCTCGCCATGAAGCCTGTGAGGCCTAGCCGTTCCTTCGGCTCTGACTTCCTCTGGGGACGTGGACCAGGCTTTTCATGGCGGCCGCTGTTGCCGTTGTGCTGGTGTCGTTTGGCAGTGCCCCAGACCTAGTTGTGTGCGAGGTAGTGTGGCCTCGAGGTTTTCTGCCAGTTTTTCCTTAAAAACTGTGCCGTTTGGGGTATTTTTTTTTTGTATGGTTCCCCTTTTAACCAGACCCGTGTGTATATACGTCTGTACCGGGTTTCGGCCGGTTTCCCTTCCAAACCGTTCAACTCTCTTCTTCTAATAGAAAAGGCAAAGCTCCCGCTGGTTGCTCTAAAAAAATAATTGTGGCCTTTCCTTTTGGTTGGTTATTGGTGTCGCGACCGGTTGTTTCGAGTCTTCTAACCGATTTTCCTAACGGCATGACTTCTAGTTTTTTATTCAACGTAATAGTTAAATTATGTTTGCGTAGTTCCTAGAAAAAGTAATTCAAATATTCTACCAATATGCAAATCCTGGTTTGGAAACTTTTTGCCCCAAAGACATATTTCATCCAGTTTTGAAAATTATGGGTGATACTTTTGGAAATTTACGAGCTGAAAGGCAACATACACGGCTTGTCATGTAAAGTGAGCTAGCGACATGACAGTGGAAGAAAAAAATGATGTGTTTTCATCTGGAGTTCTGGACAACATAAGACTAAACAACCTGCCCATCCGTTCTTTCAAGCAAGGTAACCTTTTTTGAGGATGTCTCGCCGATGCACATACCACGTGACAGCCCGCACCCTAACTCTCATCCCGCACCCGCGTGTCCCCCTCCCTCCCTGCCCTCGAACCCTCTCCCGCGAAACCCCCCCCCCCCCCTGTCTGCCGCCGCTGTCCGGATCGTCGTCGGGCAAAGCCCTGGCAGCGGCGGCGGTGGTAACCTCGGCTACATTCCAGCGGGGTTTGGCGGCGGCGTCCGCTCCTGGACGGTCGACGGCAGTGTCGCGGCTGGTGGCGACCGGAGGACCGACGGTAGATGGTTGCAAGCGGCGGCGAGGGAGTCGGGTTCCTATCTCGGCCTAGATCTGCTATCCGTTTGTCGACCTACGCCGACTCCTAGGTTCCCCGGGCCATGTTCGCGACATGATGTAGCTTGGGGCATCTGTTCCCGGCATGGTGGTGGTGACCTCTCCTTCTCTGTCGGAGTGGTCGGCCGGGTGGTCTCGCTGTCGTGTGGCGGATCTTACTAGTTTCCGGTGGGTGGCGTGGGGGCTACTGACTCGGTTTCAATAAAGGTGGCGGTCCTTGATCCCTCTCAAGCCAAGACGAAGATCTGGCTGATGTTTGTCTACATTGATCTGGTTCCTGTGTCATGTTTCGGAAGGCTCCGCCGGCGAACTCTATAAGTGCGATCGTGCCGAGAGATTGCTGGATCGGATGGGATTCGATCGTGTGCACCCATGTTTTACTCTGATCGTTTAGTTTCAGAGGGTGCGCTTCGAAGCTTTGTTGGCTATTAATATCATGGGGCATGTTCTCGTTCCATGATGCTGACGAAGAATGTCATGGAGACATAGATCTTTGGACTGACAATGGTGGTTCGAGTGTGGGTGGTGATGAGGAATTGGCTTGGTGATTTGTGACTTGGAGCAGTGGCATGTAAGTGGGGGTGGCTACATAGGAGAGGTTTACGGTCCTACCTTTCAGGGTGAAAACCCAGGATGGTTGTGCTTAGTAATGACCTTGTTGAAGGCATTGTTTTGAGAGTGTGGACTTTCTTCAGGGTGAAAACCTAAGATCTTTGATCGGACGATGTCAGCGTTTATGCACTGTTCCCTTCTTGGAGGCGTCTTTTTTTAGAAGCTGGACTTCTGGTGTTGTCTTGGTGGTGGTAGTACTGCTCTTTCAATGAATTGGTCACTATAGCGGGACTTTTTTAATTCTTCTTTCTTTTTTTGGTTGTGTGCATCCGTATAGCCGTTAGGGCAATGTGTTGTTGCAGAGGCTGAGTGTAATTGATATCTTCTGATATTAATATATACTCCTTTCCAAAAAAAAATACCACACCAATTTGCATTTTTTGTAATGATTTTATGAAGCTGTGTCTGCATTCTATTCCGTCCATTCAGACATATAACTATATAAAACATTTTATCTTTATAAATTGAATGTATCTAAGCGTCTTTTACGGTATAGTTTCGTAAAGGTTCGAAATAAATATATACACTAAAAGCCTCTAAATACATTCATTTTACAATACTAAAATATCTTATATTTCTGAATTGAGGGAGTTCTGGCGTACGTCCGCCGAAATAGAGATGGGTTTGATCTTAAATCATTCCGTGCTGCCTTCAATTCAGACACTGCATACATGATGCGCTTCGATCAGACGGACCACCTGACGGAAACCTCCAAAAACCGCAGCTATTCCCGTCCTTGGCGCCGCGCTGCGAGCCGGCGGCTGCACGCACGCAGGCGCCGCAGAACGCGCGCAGCAATCAGCTCCATGGGCGGGGCGTCATTCCTGCCTTCCTGGACCATGTATCTCCAGCTGACGTGTGGAAGAGACAAGAAGAAATCTACTGGAGTGTGCACGCACGAGAGGGAAGCATTTTGCCATGTGCCGGGAGTGTGCAGTGTGTATATGCGTCGCCACCAATCCAAGAACATGTGCCAAGTGCATATGGCTGCCAACTGGTCTTTTGATGTATGGAGTGGATATATATGTAGGTCGAGTTCTGCCGTTATTGTATTTTTTGCCAAATCTACCCAAATCCAGAAAGTTCAACCAAGTCTGACCCCTCTCCGAAACTAATTCGAAATCTGACCTCGGGTTCGGCACCATTTTAAATAGCGCCGAAGTTGTATGGGTCGGCACCAAGATAAAGCAGCTGGGAGACAAACTAGGGAGGTCGGCGCCGTTTTAAACGGAGCTGACCTCCTTCATTTCGGTTTTCTGTTGTGCGCGCTGACCTGTACAACTTCGGCGTCATTTTAAACGGCGCCGACTCAGGGGTAAGATTCCGAATTAGTTTCGAGAAAGAGTCAGACTTAATTAAACTTCTCAGATTTAGGCATATTTGGCAAAAAATACGCCGTTATTTCTCACTGTGAAAAGTACTGACGACACGCGACGGTAATCGGTAGCCATGTGTGATGGCACACTATGGTATTGGTAGTGGCATGCATGTCTTGTCAGCATGTCTTATGATTGATTTTTGGATGGCACTGTAGTGGACCAGTATGTATACTCGATACAGGCACACAGTTGTTAAACAGAACAGAGAACATTCAGAGTATGGCAGGCACACGGTGTGTTAATTATTAGAGAGAACAGAGATCTTTCAGAATGTGGCAGGCACTCTGGCATGCATGAAATACATGTTTACAGCATCAGAATTACTACTAGGTCCATACAAATGGAAGTAGGGCTGCCCATGCTACACGAACTAGGGGGAAACACTTTGTCTGTTTATCACACACGTCTAATCCTAACAACAGTGACCGAACGAGCGGAGCCACAGAGGAGGTGGTCTTTTCTTTTCTTTTCTTCCTCATCACCGTACGCCTGTGTGTTCTTATTCGCGTGTCCGATCGATCGACGGAGCAGTTGTCCATCCACTATCTCGATCTGACACTCCGATTGGACGTCGGCCGACTCTATCAATTACAAGATCGAACTACTTTGGCGTAGAAACTATTAGAGCTAATAACACTTTTGGTACCACAGCTTGCATCTAGATTGCGTTTTAGTCCCACTTCTTATAAACTAGACACCCGAGATTCCACAACTTGTTTAGCGTTGACAGTTTTAGTCCTAACCGTCTAAATTATGCACGTCACTGCCAAGGTGGAATTCCTTTTTTGCGCTCATGTCCAGGAAAGATCGAAGAATTAGTGGTTTAGGTCCTTGCGCGTGTGGGAACTTTGATATTTTACTAGTAGCACCTTAGTGTCTTACGTGTTGTTCTAGAACAGGCATCGCGCTAGTTACAGAGCCACGGCTGCGTAAAGTTAGAGTCACGGAGATCGACGACGTCCTAGGATTCTGCCCCCTCCCCGTCGCCGCCATGCATTACCGGCAGCACAGCGAAGATCCGCCGCCGTACGGTACTGCTCCCACTTCTACCTCACGTACTGCTCCTCTCGGGCCGACTGTCGCAGCAGAGCTCCATGTGTGCACATGATCGCGACGATCCGAGCCATTTTTAGGGGCTGGAATCATGAGCCTGTAGTGTATTTTAGTAACATCGAATCGTTTAGGAGGCTAAATGCTGAAATTTGTACGAGATGTATCGTGCAGATGATCGCTGGTTACGGCCAGGTATGATTGTCCTTAATGTCTGCGGAAAGATCGGTAGGAAGTAGAAGTACATACTAATACTCCCTCTGTTCGGGATTATAGGTCCTACGCGCATACCTAGGTTGTTAATTTAACCAATAAAATATAACTTATATATTACAAAAGTTATACCATTAGAAAATATAACTTCTAATGATATAATTTTTATATTATAATATTTATATTTTGTTGTTTAAAATAGCAACCTAGTTATCCGCGCGGGACTTATAATCCCAAACGGAGAGAGTACGTACCAGCTGACAGACAACAGGATTCACGCGCTAACAACCAGGCGTCGCACGATGGGAATTGCGGAAGTGTTTGCTGCAGGTTCTAGCCACGGGACTGTTTTCCGATGACGGCGATAGATACCGGCGGCAGCTAACAACGAATTGAAGTAAATTCAGCAACTTAAGTAGCAAGCTCCTGGATATAGAACTCCTCCTTCGCCAAATCGGCGAATACCGGCCCTCCAGTGTGAGTTACTGGCCTCTCCTGTCGCACCTCTGCTTCCCCTGTCGCACCTCCGCCTCGCCGCGCTCAGGTTCAGGCGAGGGCACCGCCCCCCATCCGCGTCGAGGTGCTGCTTCCCGGCCGCCCATTAGCCGCACCCCTCGACGAACAGGCGCACGGAACCTGGCCGTGCTGTCGAGGCAACCTTCCGCCGTCGAGATGGTCGCCATCCTCCATCGAGCTGGCCGCCGCCGTACGGGAGCGAGATGACCTGGGGGGTTGACTTCAGTCGAGCGCGTACGGGAGAGGAGCAGAGCTAGGGTGGACCTAGGTTTTTTTTGCGAAAATTACACGTTTTGTTCTGCACGAACAGGTACCTAATCACAATGTTACAGCTCCGGCTCTATTACGTGCACATGTTTTTGTCCACGTTGGCTGTCATGTGTCAACGGAATACTGGTTAGGACTAAAACTGTCAACGCTAAGCAAGTTGTGGGCCTTGGGTTTCCAGTTTACAAGAAGTGGGACTAAAACGCAATCCGGACCCAAGTTGTGGTAAAGTGTTATTAGCTCAAACTATTAGTACTAGTCTAGTGGGAGTACTATTCTTGTCAAAATTGGTTTGGACGAAGCGACGGATCCATGGGCCGTTGGGCACCTCCACAAGGTCCGACCCACACGGTCACATCTTTTGTCCGTAAGTCGGTTCACGGTTGATTTAGGGAGCACGTTTTTGTCCGTAAGTCGGTCCACGGTTGATTTAGGGAGCAGGTTAGGCCTGTTCGGCCGATCGCGCAAAGTGGCCCGATCCATTTGTCCGTGCTTGGCCATCGCCAACACCAACGTATTTCCAGTGTTTTTTCGTTGCCACATCGTCTTCCGTCTTTCTTTTCCGCTGCTTTCCATGAGTTTTCGGCGTTTTCCACCGCGTCCAGGCGCAGCCATAAAAAGAGGAGGTCGTCGAGCTATCTTCGACCATATATACGCCACCCATAACACAAAAAACCACCATGCCTGGTCGTCGGCGTCTACACGACGAGCTCCGTGGCAACCCCGATGCTGGCAGAGAAGAGGCACCCGAGCAGCCGCTACCGTCGTCGTAGCCGAATCCGCCGGAGTTACCAGACGTGCTGCCTCCTTCGATTCCGGGGCGTCCACGGATTTACAGGATGGGCACACCGCCGCGTCGCCCTTTCTATAGCCGTCACGTGACCACCGACGAGCCTTTCACGATGGCGGTGGCGGAACGCGTCTTTCTGCCGGAATACCGGCGATTGAACCAGCTCGGATTGGTGCGTGGCGACCTCAGGGAAGCGGCGCGGGCCAATCCTAACGATTCTTCCCTTCGTGCCCGCCTCGATAGAGCTGAAGAGGAGGTGCAGACACAACGAGCGATCATCAATTCTTTCAATGACGAATGGTGTATCTGACCCGCCGCCCCCAGCGCCAGCGGCCACGCGCAGTCTTACATTGTGTGGCGTGAGTGTAACGAATGTTTTAGGACTTGAATAAAGATTTTTATTGCAAATGGCCAATGCCTACATTCATACATTATACATGGCGTGCGCACAACCTAGCCTACTCGTTGGAGTCGGAGGAGGAGTCGAAGTGGTAGCAGCGGTGGCACATGGTGTGGTCGAAGACTCTGACGCTAAACTTTCCTTCGTCGTCATACTTGAAGACGACTATGTTGCCCGCTTCGATCTAGTGCGAGCGGGCGAAGCGCTCGTAGCCGTTGCCAAGGTACATCTGGCCGAGGTGGTCGGACTGCAGGTCGACTAGGTACCTGCCAGTCCTGAAGCCGTTTGCCCGCAGCATGGCGAGCAGGGGAGTCTCGTCGCCGATCAGCGTCACGAACCCGTGGGGTAGGAGCAGCCTGTCACGCGACATGCCGAGGTGGATGGCCACGGCGAACTGGGTGCCTTAGTCGAAATCTTCGGACGACGACGACGTTGAGGGAGAGCGTGGTGGCGCGGTGAGTTGGCCACGTTCTCCACGCCTCCCTCGGCGTCCACGGCTTCCACGGCCTCCCCTCGATCCAGTGCCGCCGGCCATGTCTAGCTACAAGAAGTGGAGAAGGAAAAGGAGGAGGAGGAGGAGGAGACGGATGGTGTTCTGTGTGGGAGAAGATGGCCGCGGATGGCCGATTAAAAAAGGTCGGCATCGGATGCCGGCGCGGAGGCCAAAGAAGGGCATTGAAGTGTCCAACCAGTAGGGCAGGCGTCGGGTGGCGCATACAACGGCGGTGGAGAGCGTGTCGTCCATTCAGTCAGCGTGCCGTCGTGTCACCATTGATGGTGCAAGCTACCGCCATTCAGCCTTTCGCCAGCGCCTCTGAATCGCTGCCACTGCGTGCGTTTGAATCGTGCCGATGCGTGCGTCTGAAATCAATGCCGCGGGTCAAAGTGGCTGACGGGTAGGCTAGTAGCATGCGCGTCCGGACCGACGCAACCAAAACCTAGATATGGATGGATCGAGCCGAACGCGTTTGCCTAAATAGGTCATTTTGCTGGGTACCGTGTCCCGAGGGTCCGCGCGGACAAGTTCGAAACATGCTTGAATCGGATGAATCGGCCGCCCAAGATGCTCTAATACTGGTCCCGTGGTTCGTGCGTGGATAAACGCATTAGCACCAGTTGGACTGCATTCCGCTGAAGAGATAGATACTACGGCCAGTAGTAACACAATTCTTCCCTAGGGCCAAGCATATTTATAATTTCTGGGCCAGCGGCTGCTGTAGCGCATTGCGTCATGGTTCGTCCCAGCATGTACGGGCGTGGGGTTAAGCAACGCAGCGTCATGATTGGCGCGCACAGCCAAGGCCACCGCGTCGAGGTAGCCGGGGACCGGCCGGGAAGGTCCTGAAGGATGAATGAATACATGAGTTATCCATCCATGGCCGCCACCGCGTCTACAGTCTACAAATACTACGCTCTGCTAACCATCATGTGTGGACGTACGACCTGCTCCCCCCGTCGTCTGACACCGCCGCCGTGTACAGTGTTCTGCCCTACGTCTCCCCCGGCGGCCCGGCCGTCGCGCCACTACATCTACGCATCGTCGTGCATCATGGCGGTGCCTAGGCTTCTATACTCGGCACGCGTAGTTTTTCTTCGCTCGACCAGCTACTCCCGGGCCGGGCCGATCCTGCCGCTGAGAATGGAGAACCGTTCACGGACGCCATGGCCCATGGAGGAACATTCCAGCAAAACTGCCGAGATGGCTGGGGCGACATCGTTGGGGCCAACATGACAGGAGGTCTCCCAGCCTGCACCTGCGGCCGGCCCTTGAGTACTGGGCTGGCCCTTCAGCAATGCTACGCCTTCGGACGACGTTTTACAAAATGATGTGTCCACGGACTGACATGGGATTTCCGCTGGGGGCCTTTCATACGTGGGGGTGGGGCGATGGATGGAGACCGTCTTTTTCGTTTGGAAAAGAGCAGAGACCATGTTTGCATAGCCTATGATGGTATGGGCTTTTAATGTGTGCTCGCTCTGTTTCGGTGTGACGTGCCTCCCGGACCTGTTGTGTGCGCCTCGTCAAGAGTGTGCACTGCTCGACAAAATCCATGCGTGTACGCGCACGATCCTGATCAAAATAATTGGATAGGTTGGATAGATCAAATACTATCCGCGGTGTTAAGGAAATTTTAATTAACAGCTAAGGGCATCTCTACGGTCTAACGCATCTTGTCCAAACTTGTCCGAACTTGTCCGCATGGACACGTGGGGTATGCGTGACGCCTTAGTGGACCGATTCATCCGGACAAACGTGTCCGACTCGACCTATCTATGCATCTAATCTGGACAACAATTGCGTCGGTCCGAACACGCACGGACTCGTCCGCTGGCCACCCGTCAGTCACTGCTTACCGGCTGCATTGATTCAGATGCGGTCAGCGGCACCGATTCAGACGCAACCGCGATAGCGATTCAGAGGTGCTGCGGACCGGCGGCAGCCTGCGCACAACAATGGCGACGAGACGACACGCTGCCGCCGCCTGTGTTCCCGCGCCGGCATTGATGACGAAGGAGCGGGAAGCTGCGCGTGTTCACGGGCGGTTGGGCTATTTAACCCTACGCCCGTCGGCGCTGTCCTCCTCACCTCTCGCCATCGCAAAACCTAGCCGCCGCCTATGTTCCCGCGCCGGCATTGATGGCGAAGGAGAGGGAAGCTGCGCGCGTTCACGAGCGGTTGGGCTATTTAACTTTGCGCCCGTCGGCGCTATCCTCCTCACCTCTCGTCATCGCAAAACCTAGTCGCCACCACCACCACAAACGATTAAGACTCCTTGTGGATGAAGCGAAGCAAGAACGACCACGAAGCGTCTGGCTCTAGCAGCCAGCGCTCTCGGCTGTCGGCCTTCCTCCGCGGGACGTCCTTGCCGCCTCCGCCGCGGCCAGAGGAGTTCTGGAGCCAGCCCGTGGGGGACTACCCGCCACCGCTGGAACGCCGCACCAGGCGGTACTACCGCATAAGGGAGTGCAAGCGCCGGTGGAGGGAGGGTTGTGGCATCCAGCACAAGGATGTCTCCCTCCCCACCGGCTGACACCTCAACCGGGACCGTGTACCGGTGCCGCCACCACCCAAGGCAGGCAGAGGGCTGGCGGAGGAGATCCGCTGCCAGATCAGCAACCTCCCCCGGACCCAACGGTAGGAGAGGTGATACCACTCCGAGGTGTACTGGATCAAGTTCCTTGAGTGGGAGCACAAGGTGCGGCGTGCCACCACCATCCGCCGCGACCTGTAGCCGGGGGAGGTCTACCAGATCCCCAACATCAACTTGGACGACGAGGGTGCCCACAACCACTCCGACGCCGACCTCGGCAGCAAGGAAGACAACGACGAGGACGACGACGTCGTCGTCAAGCAGGAGGCGGCGGACGACATCACCGTGAACCTGCCCCGAAGTACCGTGATACGTTGGAAACATATCTATAATTTTTGATGTTCCATGCTTGTTTAGTATCTACTTTGCTTTACTTGTCCACACTTTGAGGTGCTTTTTACATGTTTTCTAGTACTAACCTATTAACTGTTGGAGATATGCCCAAGAGGCAATAATAAAATAGGTTATTATCATATCTTCATACTTATGATAAATGTTTACATACCATGCTATAATTGTATTAACCGGAAACATTAATACTTGTGTGATTTGTAAACTAAAATAAGAGTCCCTAGTAAAGCCTCTTGTTAAACTAGCTTGTTGGTTAATATATGATCATGGTTTCCTGATCATGAACATAGAGATGTTATTAACAACAGGGTCATATCATTAGGAGAATGATGTGATGGACATACTCCTATAGATAAGCGTAGCATAAAGATCAAGTCATTTCAATAGTTCAATTGCTATATGCTTTCTGATACATAGTAACCTAATTCCTTCGACCATGAGATCATGCATATCACCTTTACTGGATGGATGCTTTGATGTCATCAAACACCACACCGTAACAGGGTGGCTATAAAAGTGGCATTGAGTGTTTGGAAAGTATTGGTTGAAACACATGGATCAAGAGTGGGATTTGTCCATCCACATGACGGATAGATATACTCTGGGCCCTCTCGGTGAAATGTCATCCAATTAGCTTGCAAGCATGTGACTGGGTCACAAGGGATCACATATCACGGGAACGAGAAAAGAGTACTTATCAGTAACGAGGTTGAACTAGGTATGCAGAGATACCGACGATCATAACCTCGGATAAGTAAACTATCGTGAGACAAAGGGAAATTGGTATCGTATGTAAGTGGTTCATTCGATCGCAAAGTAATCGTAGAAATATGTGGGAGCCATATGAATTTCCAGATTCCTCTATTGGTTATTGTTCGGAGAAGTGTCTCGATCATGTCCGCATAATTCACGAACCGTAGGGAGACACACTTAAGGATTCGACGTTGTTTGAGTAGTTATGGTATTATGAGAAAGAGACCGAATGTTGTTCGGAGTCTCGGATGGGATCCGGGATATCACGAGGTGATCCGGAATGGTCCGGAGAATAAGATTCATATAAGGAAAGTCCCGTTTCGGAGTTCGGGAATGATTCCGGTGTTTTCATCGGGGATATTCTAGAAGGTTCCGGATTGTCCGGCACTCCGGGGGGGGGAGGGGTACATGAATGTGTCATTACATTTTGGAATGATTGCATCATGTACTAAGTGTTCTTGCCGTCCCAAATATAGGATTAAATTGAATCCTAAAACAGAAAAGTCAAATGTCCAGTTTGAAAGTCAAACTGCCAAAAACAAGAAACTGTGGGAAACAAGCAAGAGGAGTTGGAGTCGACTTGGAGGAGGAGTTTCTCTCCTCCAAGCCGGCGCCCAGCCCAAGGCCGAGTTGGGGAGGGACTCCCTCCCTCCCCTGGCGCGCCCACCCCCTCCCACCTATATAAGGAGGGGCAGGGCTCCCCTCCTACACACAAGTTTCCTATCCTCTAAACTAAACCCTAGATCTAGACCCCGGTTTAGAGCTATGCGGTTTAGAGCTTTCTAATTGGTTTAGAGCCCTCTAATTGGTGTGTCTAATTACTAGACCACTAATAGCCTCTCTCATAATCTCCACCATACTCGCACCGGCTTAAGGCGAAGCCCTGCGGGATTTCCCCTCTACCTCCGGTACCACGCCGTTGTGCTGCCGGAATCGCGAGGAGAGTGCTACAACCTCCGCTGCCTGCTGGAACAAGGGAGAGGAAGGTCTTCGTCGAGTACCGAACGTGTGACCGACTGCGGGAGCGCTGCGGGAACGCGGCGCCGGAAGGATCGTCTACGCGATCTTGAGATCGGAAAGAGTACGACTACATCACCCACGAGAATCTGCTCTCGTTAAACACTTTGGAATCTTCGAGGGTGAGTTATTCCATCGACTCGTTGCTACAATCTAGTAGATAGATCTTGGCTTGTTTGTTTGTATGCGATAGAAAATTTTTGTTTTCCATGCTACGAACCCCTACAGTGGTATCAGAGCCGTGTCTATATGTAGATCTGTTGCACGAGTAGAACACAATGGTCATTGTGGGCGTTGATGCTTTTATTGTAGATTGCTTTTTGTGTACTTTGCATCTTGCGGTATGTTGGGATGAAGCGGCCCGGGCTAACCTTACATGACATCGTTCATGAGACTTGCTCCACGTTTGACATGCAACTTGTATTGCATAAGTGGCTTTGCGGGTGCCTGTTTCTCCTAGCATAGTTAAGATCCAATTTACAACGGGTAATCAACAATGCTAGTATCAATGTTGTGGTTCTTGTTCGTAAGTTAGAACGACACTTATGGAAAGCCCCAAACCACGTAAAATATGCAAAGAAAGTAGAAGCGTCTAACTTTGTTTTGCAGGGGTGTGCAGTGATGTGATATGGCCATGATTGTGATTATATTTGATGTATGCAATGCTCCTTATTGTAAGTCGGCAACCGGCAGGAGCCATATGGTTGTCTTTAATTTCTGTTAAGACCCGCGTGTCTATTCAAAGTAGTTGTAATAGTTGAAGCCGGTGGACGACAACCATGGAGAAGCGTCATTGACCTTGATGCAATGTCGGTGATGATGGAGATCATGTTCGTGCTTGAAGATGGAGATCAGAAGCACAAAGAAGAAAGGCCATATCATATCACATATTATGAATTGCATGTGATGTTAATCCTTTATGCATCTTGTATTGCTTAGTAGACGACGGTAGCATTATAAGATGATCCCTCATGCACATAAATTTCAAGTTCTAAAGTGTTCACCCTTAGTATGCACCGTTGCCAAAGCTTGCTGCTTCAAAGCACCACGTGATGATCGGGTGTCTTTGATTCCGCGGGTGAATACAACGTAAGCAAGCCAGATTTGCTTATGCGGTAGCTAAGGTTTGATCTTGACGAGCCTAGCATGTACAGACATGGCCTCAGGAACACGGATCACCGAAAGGTAAAGCATGAATCATATAGTAGATATGATGAACATGTTGATTGTTCGCCATTGAAGCTACATAAACTCACGTGATGATCGGTTTTGATGTGGTGGATTTGGTTCATGTGATCACTAAAACAATGTGAGGGATATTGTTTTGAGTGGGAGTTCACCTAGATTAATTTAATTATTAATTAGAACTCAATTTATCATAAACTAAATCAAAGTGAAATTGCATAGTTGTTGTAGTCATTGGCATCCGTTTACCACCTTGCGCTTAGTTGAGATGATAGAACTATAGAATTCTGGTTAGTTACTTTACGAACTGGTATCGTATTGTTTTGAAGTGTTAATCTAAAGTTTAAAAGTCCTATTGCAAACTTTCAGTAAGTTCCGGTTACTCCATGAAGTTTAATAATTAGTATTAAATCAAGAGTAACAATTCCAAGTGTTAGTATATAAGTATCATGTTTGTATCCATGATTCTTGATATTCAAAGGATTCCCTTAATATCAAGGTTATCTAGGATCTGAAAGAGTTGTTTCAGAAACCATGATGTGTGGAAGATATTGTGATATCTGAAACAAAGTTTTGGTTGCAACATGATAGAGTATAATATGGCAAAAGTCATGTTCTCATATTTGATGAGAATTTGCAAAAAGGTTGGAGACACTTGTTGTCCTAATCCTCCAAAAGGTTTTGGATAGCAACATTATACTCATGATTCACAGTTATAAGCTAAAAGTAGCTTGATCATGGATAAATCCATGATGAAGGTGAATATTTGATGTAGGTAAAATGTTTACTACACCAAGAGATTACTAAAGAAAGGAATTTGAAAGAACACCAAACATTTGATGATGGTGATCTACTTCAAAGTGCAAGTCCAAAGACATTGGTATTTAATTATACATGCTTTGGACTAGATGTCATATGTATGACTCCACTATTGATGTTGATAGATTCTTTCAAACTGAAAAGGAAATACTGAAAGAGAATCTCATAAATATATGGCAGAAAAGAAAAGACTAGAATCGTTAAGTTTAAGTATATAGATGATATACATGTTATGGCTATATTCTTTGCTTGTTAAACAATGTGGTTCTTAAGTATTTGATACTGAATTTGTTGGTGTGAATCGTCATACGAAACAACACAATTCATGAACTACAATGGCCTAAGTAACTAGCAAAAGAATATGTGATGATGTTCATCGAGAACAAAATAAAGGGTTATTGTGTTGCTTGTTAAACATCAAAGCTTGCCTTCAAAGATTTGTTTTATCAGGTATTATGAGAACAAAAGGATTGTTCAAATAATTGCCGTAATCCATAAAAGATGGATGATTCGCAAATCTCGTTGGAGACATCACATCCATAAAACTAGTGCTAAAAATGTCGAAAGACAAATTGATTGAAAGATCACTTAGGAAGTGACATCGCCGTTTAAATTATATTTGAAAGAAAACATGAAGAAACTCCATGTTGATGGAATTTTGGAGTCTTCTGATTTTTGATCAAATGACGCTTGTGAAACTTTCTTAGAGATAATTAAAACTTCGTTCATAGGCCAAAAGGGAACGAATGACTAGCTTATTGGAACTTGTACATATTGTTGTACGAAGTCCGTTATGTGTAGTCAAGAGCGATGGATTTCAACTTCATATGCTTTCTCCGAAAATTTGAGTGAATATATGAATATTTACTTAATAAGGATGAAGTGTGAAATATTTGAAGAGTTCAAAGACTTTCAAGATGAAGTGCAAAATCATTGTAACAAGAATATAAACAGTTTATGATAAAGATCATAAAGGAAGATATTTGAGTTACAAGTTTAGCATAATACCTAAGATTTAAGGAATCGTTCCGTGGATTTGCATTTCCCGAAACACCATAAGAGTATGGAGCGTTCGAGATATGTAATTAAACCTTGTTTGACATGGTAAGATCAAAGGTATAATTCATAAAACTGCCATTGTATTTTAAAGATTAAAAGCTTTAGAGATTACCGTTTTTCCACTGAAAAGAGCTTCATCATAATCCGCTGAAATGACACCATATAAGGTTATGGTTTGGGATAAAACCCAAGTAGTCCTTTCTTAAACATTGGTATGCTATGCATAAGAAAGATGTTTGCAACCAAAGTCGGATAAACCTGTCTTTGTATTACTGTTAAGTATTCCTCCATAAACACCGGAGACAAAAGTGTTTGTCGCTTAGAATGTCAAGTTTCTTTGAGAAGGAATTTTTCGTGAAAAGTTAAGTGGGAGGACAATAGAACTTTGATAAAGTTAAAAGAACCTTAGCTGTATGTGCAGAGTTGCGCAGCACCGAAAAGTGTTTCGAAGGCAGCAACAATGCTCATGGTTCACGTACCTCAAAGGTTGTGGTCACGGAGATCCAAAGTTCCTATTGAAACAAGTAGGTCGGATGAACAATCAAATACCAAGATTTGAGGGTTGAATCATTATTTGAGAATAATGAACCGACTACATGCAGAGAAGCGATGATGGGCCCTGACTCCGTCAAATGGCTTGAAGCCATATAATCCGTGATAGTTCCATACACGAGAAATCAAGTTTTGAACTTGAAGGACCCTCGAGAAAGGTGTAAGACCTTACAGTTGTGTCTGGATCTATAAAGAAGTAGACATGGATGTTTCACATCTATGAAATATTCGACATGTTGGGAAAGAGTTCACAACAATGTTCAAAGGTTGTATATGACAAGATTTGATCTTCCATAGCGATTTTTAGTCTAGACGGATTAATGCAGCAACCACTACATATAATTTGTTATGTGGTAGTAGAATAAACAAAACAAGTTCTTCTAATAGAATGGTTACCTAGGACGTGTGCATGACACAGTCCAAAGGGTTTTGTTAATTCAAAGGATGCTAAATGCATATGCAAACTTCAATGGTTGAAGTAAGCATAGCGGAGTTGGAATCTTCACTATGATGAAACTGTTAAAAGATTTTAATTTCATCAGAGACAATGAAGATGCTTGCATTTGCAAGAAATTAAGTGGGAGCGCTAAGACATATTTCTAATACATTATGTGGAGGACATATTGTTGATTAGAAAAGATGTATCTTTTATTAACACATATTAAGAATTTCATCCTGATGAAAGACTTAGGCAAAACCCAAATATTTGGCATCAATAGACGCTAATATGGTTGTGCCAGAAGTACATAGACAAGATATTGAATGAGTTCAATATAGAAACTACAAGAGAGGTTCTTGTTGCACAGAAAGGATTGAAAGAGTTCAATGTTGATGATATATTCAAGTGTATTAGCACTTGGTAAGTGAAACAAAGATTCAAGTATAGATTGATACTTGATGTATGAAATCACAAAGATTATTTATATCAATCATACTGTGATATGTACAAATCCAGATATGTCCTATGCTCTAAATGTTGTGAGCATATACCAGAATGATTTGTAAGATGATCATTGGACAATAGTAAGGATATTCTTATGATCTTTTGGAAGAACTAAGAGTATATTATTTGTAGAAGTGACAAATAGATGGTTAGTTCATTGTAAAAGTACTACATTGATACTAGTTTTGTCACAAAGTACAAATTAAGTTTATCTCAAACTAAACTAAGGGTGGCACAATATAATGGAAAGTGAGTTCCATAATGGATTTGGATGAGTTCCAAAGTTAAGACATTGTGACAGATACTACAACAAAAGGCTAAGTATATGACTGCTATTATAGCAGCAAAAGAGGGCATTTGTGTCAAGAAGTTTGTTATCAAACTAGGTGTAGTTCACAGTGGGATAATACTATGAAGATATATTGTGCGACAATATTATCAACATGTTTTAACCCCAAAGAGCTAAAGGTCACACCGAAATACCAAATTTATACAAAGCCATCTCATTAGAGAATGAGTGATGCGTAGAGACGCAAAGACATGCAATTACACACGGACCTGGAAGTGTCAGATCCGGAGATCAGTTGACCACTAGCAATCGTGTACATACAACACCGGAAAGCCATAGGTGTTGAATACACAAAGGTTTGAAACTAGATTATTGACTCTAGTGCAAGTGGGAGACTGTTGGAGATATGCCCAAGAGGCAATAATAAAATAGGTTATTATCATATCTTCATACTTATGATAAATGTTTACATACCATGCTATAATTGTATTAACCGGAAACATTAATACTTGTGTGATTTGTAAACTAAAATAAGAGTCCCTAGTAAAGCCTCTTGTTAAACTAGCTTGTTGGTTAATATATGATCATGGTTTCCTGATCATGAACATAGAGATGTTATTAACAACAGGGTCATATCATTAGGAGAATGATGTGATGGACATACTCCTATAGATAAGCGTAGCATAAAGATCAAGTCATTTCAATAGTTCAATTGCTATATGCTTTCTGATACATAGTAACCTAATTCCTTCGACCATGAGATCATGCATATCACCTTTACTGGATGGATGCTTTGATGTCATCAAACACCACACCGTAACAGGGTGGCTATAAAAGTGGCATTGAGTGTTTGGAAAGTATTGGTTGAAACACATGGATCAAGAGTGGGATTTGTCCATCCACATGACGGATAGATATACTCTGGGCCCTCTCGGTGAAATGTCATCCAATTAGCTTGCAAGCATGTGACTGGGTCACAAGGGATCACATATCACGGGAACGAGAAAAGAGTACTTATCAGTAACGAGGTTGAACTAGGTATGCAGAGATACCGACGATCATAACCTCGGATAAGTAAACTATCGTGAGACAAAGGGAAATTGGTATCGTATGTAAGTGGTTCATTCGATCGCAAAGTAATCGTAGAAATATGTGGGAGCCATATGAATTTCCAGATTCCTCTATTGGTTATTGTTCGGAGAAGTGTCTCGATCATGTCCGCATAATTCACGAACCGTAGGGAGACACACTTAAGGATTCGACGTTGTTTGAGTAGTTATGGTATTATGAGAAAGAGACCGAATGTTGTTCGGAGTCTCGGATGGGATCCGGGATATCACGAGGTGATCCGGAATGGTCCGGAGAATAAGATTCATATAAGGAAAGTCCCGTTTCGGAGTTCGGGAATGATTCCGGTGTTTTCATCGGGGATATTCTAGAAGGTTCCGGATTGTCCGGCACTCCGGGGGGGGGAGGGGTACATGAATGTGTCATTACATTTTGGAATGATTGCATCATGTACTAAGTGTTCTTGCTGTCCCAAATATAGGATTAAATTGAATCCTAAAACAGAAAAGTCAAATGTCCAGTTTGAAAGTCAAACTGCCAAAAACAAGAAACTGTGGGAAACAAGCAAGAGGAGTTGGAGTCGACTTGGAGGAGGAGTTTCTCTCCTCCAAGCCGGCGCCCAGCCCAAGGCCGAGTTGGGGAGGGACTCCCTCCCTCCCCTAGCGCGCCCACCCCCTCCCACCTATATAAGGAGGGGCAGGGCTCCCCTCCTACACACAAGTTTCCTATCCTCTAAACTAAACCCTAGATCTAGACCCCGGTTTAGAGCTATGCGGTTTAGAGCTTTCTAATTGGTTTAGAGCCCTCTAATTGGTGTGTCTAATTACTAGACCACTAATAGCCTCTCTCATAATCTCCACCATACTCGCACCGGCTTAAGGCGAAGCCCTGCGGGATTTCCCCTCTACCTCCGGTACCACGCCGTTGTGCTGCCGGAATCGCGAGGAGAGTGCTACAACCTCCGCTGCCTGCTGGAACAAGGGAGAGGAAGGTCTTCGTCGAGTACCGAACGTGTGACCGACTGCGGGAGCGCTGCGGGAACGCGGCGCCGGAAGGATCGTCTACGCGATCTTGAGATCGGAAAGAGTACGACTACATCACCCACGAGAATCTGCTCTCGTTAAACACTTTGGAATCTTCGAGGGTGAGTTATTCCATCGACTCGTTGCTACAATCTAGTAGATAGATCTTGGCTTGTTTGTTTGTATGCGATAGAAAATTTTTGTTTTCCATGCTACGAACCCCTACATTAACAAGTTGCAACAGTGCCAGATGCCTGTTTCTGCTGTTTTTGGTTTCAGAAAAGTTAGTAAAGAAATATTCTCGGAATTGGATATGACAAAGGACAAAGTCAATAACTTTTCGTGGGGAACAAGAAGTCCAAAGGAGAGCCCGAGGGGCCAGCCAGAGGGGCCAGACCCCCCTAGGCGCGGGTGGGCCCTATCCCGCGCCTGGCTAGGGTTTGGCCGCCCTGGCGGCCGCCTCGGTCTCTCCCTTCGCCTATAAGAATCCCCCGATACAGAAACTCTGAGTACCCGATCAGAAATCCACGAAACCGTCTGTAGCCGCCGCCACCATCGTCCCTAGATCGGGGGGATCTGAAGTTCTTCCCGACACCCTGTCGGAGGGGAGATCATCCCGGAGGCCTTCTCTCCGGTATGTTTGTGAGTAGTTCCACCTTGGACTATGGGTCCATGTAGTAGCTAGATGGTTGTATCTCCTCCTTTGTGCTTTCATGTATAGATCTTGTGAGCTCCGTTCATGATCAAGATCTAATCTATTTGTAATCATGCATGTTGTGTTTGCGGGGATCCGATGGATATTGAGATTATTATGTTGGTTTGATTAATGGTTTTATCTTTATGATTCTATCATGTCCGTGTTGTTTGTGATCTTGCATGCTCTCCGTTTCTAGTGGTTATCTTGGCCAAGTAGTTGCTAGTGACTCCAAGAGGGAGTATTTATGCTCGATAGTGGGTTCATGCCTCTAGTTTCCAAGGGAAGTGATAATAATCTCTTCGGTTGTAGATGTGCTGTTACTACTAGGGAGAAAACAACGGTCTCTTGTTCATGGAACATGTGGACTGTTTACCTTACACACTTTCCTTAAAGCAGTTGTCTGTTGCTTGCAACTTAATACTGGAGGGGGTTCGGATGATAACCTGAAGGTGGACTTCTATTCATAGATAGTTGGATGACGATCTATGTATATTGTTGTATTGCTCAATCAACCTCATAGGATCTTTCTGGCTAGTAATTGCATTGTTATGCCTTGCTCAATTCCTGTCAATTGCCTCGCTGTAATTTGTTTACCCTTCATGCCATGTTGTTTATCTAAGAAGAGCACCTCTAGTGAACTATGGACCCCGGTCCAATCTTTAACATTGATACATCTTCCACTATTACTTGTTTACTTGCTGCAAACCATTACCTTCCACACCATATGTTTAATCCTTTGTTACAGCAAACCGGTGAGCTTGACAACCTCACTGTTTCGTTGGGGCAAAGTCTTGAGTTTGTGTTGTGCAGGTCTCCATGTTGTTTGCAACACCCGTGTGATGTTTCCTTCCTCCTTCTGGTTCGATAACCTCGGTCTCTACTGAGGAAAGACTTGTTGCTTGCTGCTTCACACCTTGCTCTTGGGGTTTCCAATGAAGCGCTTCCACGTCAAACACCAGGTGCCATCAAGCTTTCTGGTGCCGTTACTAGGGAATCTACTTCAACCTCTTCCACCTCGTCAAGCGCTATCAACAAGTTTTCTGGCGCCGTTGCCGGGGAGGCTAAGGACGTCTTCACTAGGGGAGTCCTTCACTTCCTTTCTCTTTACTTTGTTTCTTTTGCTTGGTTTTGTTTGCCTCTTTCCAGAAAACCCCCAAAAATTAGTCTAGCTTGGTTTGCTTTCTTTATTCAAAAATACAAAAAAATAGTTCCTACCTTAGTTACTACCATGTCTGGTTTTGATCCAATCTCTGTGACACCTATGGAAAAGATCTTTACTTTTAAACAAAAAGTGAGGAGAGTTTCAAAGAAGCTTGGTCTAGAATCTCAGCTTTACAAAGGGAAACTGAGCCTAAGATGAGTCTTAGCTTGGTTATTGATAGTTTCTACCGCGGTATTGCTCTTCATTATAGATATGCTTTGGATGCTGTGGATGAAGAAGATTTTTTTCTTTGTACTGAGGATGAAGCTTATGATGCTATAAGAAAATTAATCATGATCTATGATACACCTGGCAAGTCTGATTCCTCTTTCACAAGTATTTTTGCTAGGTTGAACCATCTTGAGACCAGTATTGTTGCCATGAATAGTTGCTATCACATTCTTAGGGCTTACCATGATTATGTTCCCATAAATTCTGAGCCTTCAAATTGGTTTTCCACAATTAAAGTTTCAATAAACACTACACTCTTTGATGCTCACTGTGATATCATGTCTGAATTTTGTCTCATGCCCAAAGATATTTCTGATTCCTTGAGTCTTTGGGGGATTATTGAAGGAGGATAAGAAATCTCTCTTACCAACAATACCACTATATTACCTATTGGAATAGCTGAAGGTGTGTTTACAAAAGTCTCAGGAAAAATGGCATCTACTGATTATCTTGTTATTGAATGTGTAGGCAAAGGACAGATCACACTTGGAAGATCTCTACTGAAACACCTTGGGGCAGTAATAGACATGGGAGAAGGCATCATGCACTTTACTCCCCGGTAAGCAATCATATATTCCCTAAAAAGAAAAAGAAAGGTAAGAAAAGCAGGAACAAGAGGGGCAATTCTTCATTTGAAAATACTTGATTCTTCTTGCTTCTTGTGCCTAACTTAAAGGCGTTAAAGAAAAGTACTTGTTGGGACATAAACCAAGAGTTTACTTGAGTCTTGGAAGTTATTACTTCTGTAATGACCTCTTCTTATCCTTTTTGTTTGCTTTTTATGCCAAGAATGACCTCTAATGAGAGGGAAGTAAGATTTGAGGAGTTGCTGTCCCGAAACAGATTTTTGTCCTCCACCAAAAATATTAGTGAGGAGGCTCTGTAACTCGGATTGAGCTCAAAATTTACGAATAATCCCCCAGTATGTTGGCTAACTTTCGTTAGTTCAACACTTTTTGATTTGAGCAACAGAAGATGTTCGAAAAAATTCGTTTCTACCTGCTCGTCTGTTTTGACAGATTTCTACCATTATTTGCATTTGCTTCTTATTGATTCCTTTTTTAGCTCTCTTCAGATAAATTGAGTTTCTTTAAAGGAGTTACTTCAGTAGCTTGTGTTTTTAGTGAAAATCCTTGTTGTTACAAAGCTTTGTCAGTGGTCTAATATCTTTTGAATAGGATAATGTTGCTAATGAAGATTGTGTGAAGTTTTGTGTGAAGGAAAAATTTCAGGTGTAGAGAAAGAATGATGCAATGAGATGAAGAATGGACAAAAGCTCAAGCTTGGGGATGACACCATGGTGTCACCCCAAGAAATATCCAAGAAGTACAAGCGTCAAAGCTTGGGGATGCCCAAGGCATCCCCTTCTTCATCAATAAAAAGCTCGGGTCTGTCTAGACACTTCACTTTTATTGTTCCATGCACAGTTGTGTTGTTCTTGGAGCGTCTTAGTTTTAGTTTGCTTTGCTTAGGTTGTTTAGTTTGCTTGAATAAAGAAGTTTGGACCCCCGTTCTCGCTGTGTTGTTTTGCAAATAAGTTTGCTTGGTGTTTGGAAAGGAGTAGTAAGTTCTTGCTTGAAGTGCAAGAGGAGCTTGCATTGACTGTGACTTAGACTTTAGCATGACATGCTAGGTGTTGTTTTTATATTATGCTTAGTGACTATTGCTGTAGCATGTCTTGTTCCAAACAATTGGGATTGCTTAATATGCCTTGAAGAAATTATGCGTTGTTTTAGCATGCAAAAGCATAGTATTGTGGTATTCTCCTTTAATGTTTTGCTTGGGTTGACTTGGCACATGCTTACACAATGTTATGACTATGACAAGTCACCATTAGCCTCTATGATCATTTAGTCCTTAACTTGTAGTACCACTCTTTGCTTTGATTAGTTTGCTTTGTTGCACTGCATAATTATGGCCATTATTGCTCTCTTAGTTGGTTGCTCCCAGTCTTTTGCTATCCTTCACTTGTATGAGTAAGTTCTACTCATCCTTCCAACTCCCAAGAAGCCAAGTTATTCCAAAGTGTCCACTATAAACTCCTATGCATGGTGTGTTACACCATTCCAAGTATATTCTTGTTTTCAACTACCTTCCAATTAAAAACTATTTTGTTATGTGAAAACTTAGTGATTAAAGCCCTCACGAACTTGATGACACATTTTATTCTTTGCCCCTAATAAACTTGAACCATTGAGGCAACTTTGTTGTATATGCTTGCACTTATAAGTTGGGATTAGCAGAACCGGTCATGGGGAACGTTTTCAACATTGCACTTGTACTTTTTGTACTCCATTTGATATCATGCTCTTTTGTCTATGGATGTTACCGGTGTGAAATGAAATGGGAACTTGTAAGTTCATGGAGTTTGTATTCTGTGTTTGATAAACGCCTGGGCCGCTAGCCTAAGCCATGCCTAATCATGGTGGAAACTTGCAGCATCACCATAGTGACATCTATGAAGCATTCTTCTTATAAAAAAAGAGAGACACATTGAGAAAAGAGAAAAGAGAGAAAAAAGCACCATATTCCCATGGTACATAAGAAGAATTGCTGAGATGCTCATTGTCTGCTTGTCTTGTCATTTTGGTTATGGGAAAGCTCTTGTGCCATGTGCAAGGGGTACCCCGTTGGCGGTTCTCAATGATATGCAAATACTTACAGTGATAAGAACTTGTCTGGGCCCTAAGTTGAGTATCCATGAGGTGTAGCCCTCATAGTCAAGGGACTTGAGATTGCCAACTTATACTTTGTCAAGCATATACTCCAGCTTTGCCACTTTAACCTTAACCACTTCAAGATGCTTATGATAGGGGCAATGAGGGCTGAAAGTACCATAATTTTTGGAAGCTCTTTTTGAAACTTGTAATCCCTGTTTCCTTTACAAAAAGGCTTTTCTTCCACCATTATTTTAGTCTCCACCTTCTACCTTTAGGCACCATTAAGAGAGCATAGTTGTCATTTCGTGTGCAATGTTCCAAAGCTTATTAATTGATGCATATTGTGTTATTACTTGCTCTTGTGCTACTTGTTTCTAGTCACCCTTGTGAACTTTGCAGGTGTCCTATGCATTATATTGCTACTCTATGCGGGACAAGATGATTGCCACTATGCTATGTTTTCTGCATGTGAAACAAACAAACGTTTTTCAATTTATATCATTCATGATCTTTGTTTGTAGCTTCTCATGTTGCATGCATAGTTACTATGTCCTATTGTTAGAACTCCATCTTTCATGCACATGTTTAGAGTTCTTTGATCCCAGCTTTCAATTCTTACAAATGGTTGGATCTTTATTGTGATGGTGCATGTCACCTCAAAAATTATTCTTTTATCACTTACCTACTCGAGGACGAGCAGGAGTTAAGCTTGGGGATGCTGATACGTTGGAAACGTATCTATAATTTTTGATGTTCCGTGCTTGTTTAGTATCTACTTTGCTTTACTTTTCCACACTTTGAGGTGCCTTTTACATGTTTTCTGGTACTAACCTATTAACAAGTTGCAATAGTGCCAGATGCCTGTTTTCTGCTATTTTTGGTTTCAGAAAAGTTAGTAAATAAATATTCTCAGAATTGGACGGGACGAAGGACAAAGTAAATAACTTTCCGTGGGGAACAAGAAGTCCGGAGGAGAGCCCGAGGGGCCGGCCAGAGGGGATATACCCCCCTAGGCGCGAGTGGGCCCTACCCCATGCCTGGCTAGGGTTTGGCCACCCTGGCGGCCGCCTCGGTCTCCCTCTTCGCCTATAAGAAGCCCCCGATACAGAAACCCTGAGTACCCGATCAGAAATCCACGAAACCGTCTGTAGCCGCCGCCACCATCGTCCCTAGATCGGGGGAGGGGGTCTGAAGTTCTTCCCGGCACCCTGTCAGAGGGGAGATCATCCTGGAGGCCTTCTCTTCGGTATGTTTGTGAGTAGTTCCACCTTGGACTATGGGTCCATGTAGTAGCTAGATGGTTGTATCTCCTCCTTTGTGCTTTCATGTATAGATCTTGTGAGCTTCGTTCATGATCAAGATCTAATCTATTTGTAATCATGCATGTTGTGTTTGCGAGGATACAATGGATATTGAGATTATTATGTTGGTTTGATTAATAGTTTTATCTTTATGATTCTATCATGTCTGTGTTGTTTGTGATCTTGCATGCTCTCCGTTGCTAGTGGTTATCTTGGCCAAGTAGTTGCTAGTGACTCCAAGAGGGAGTATTTATGCTCGATAGTGGGTTTATGCCTCTAGTTTCCAAGGGAAGTGACAATAATCTCTTCGGTTGTAGATTTGTTGTTTCTACTAGGGAGAAAACAACAGTCTCTTGTTCATGGAACATGTGGACTGTTTACCTTACACACTTTGATTAAAGCAGTTGTCTGTTGCTTGCAACTTAATACTGGAGGGGGTTCGGATGATAACCTAAAGGTGGACTTCTAGTCATAGATGCAGTTGGATGACGGTCTATGTATATTGTTGTATTGCCCAATCAACCTCATAGGATCTTTCTGGCTAGTAATTACATTGTTATGCCTTGCTCAGTTCCTGTCAATTGCCTCGCTGTAATTTGTTTACCCTTCATGCCATGTTGTTTATCTAAGGAGAGCACCTCTAGTGAACTATGGACCCCGATCCAATCTTTACCATTGATACGTCTTCCACTGTTACTTG
Organism: Avena sativa; assembly: GCA_916181665.1. Classification (NCBI taxonomy): domain Eukaryota; kingdom Viridiplantae; phylum Streptophyta; class Magnoliopsida; order Poales; family Poaceae; genus Avena; species Avena sativa. The sequence goes on along the minus strand of OV702285.1, from coordinate 139,022,949 downwards.
TTTACTTGTTGCAAACCATTACCTTACACACCATACGTTTAATCCTTTGTTACAGCAAACCGGTGAGCTTGACAACCTCACTGATTCGTTGGGGCAAAGTCTTGAGTTTGTGTTGTGCAGGTCTCCACGTTGTTTGCAACACCTGTGTGACGTTTTCTTCCTCCTTCTGGTTTGATAACCTCGGTCTCTACTGAGGGAAGACTTGCTGCTTGCTGCTTCACACCTTGCTCTTGGGGTTTCCAACGAAGTGCTTCCACGTCAAACACCAGGCGCCATCAAGCTTTCTGGTGCCGTTACTGGGGAATCTACTTAAACCTCTTCCATCTCGTCAAGCGCTATCATATCGCGAGGTGAAGAAGACGATGCCTTCACCGAGCAGGCCATTGCGGCCAGCGTGCAGGAGGAGAAAGCCCAGTGGCGCGGCTACAAGGAGGCCCTCCAGCTTGTCGACATGGTGGCACAAACGAACTCCCAGCTGCCTCTGATACGTCGTAAACGTATATATAATTTTTTATGCTCCATGCTTGTTTTATACCAGCGATCTTATGTTTTGTCTACACTTTAAGGCATTTTTATACATTTTCTGGAACTAACCTATTAACAAGATGCCACAGTGTCGGTTCATGTTTTCTGCTGTTTTTGGTTTCAGAAAAACTTTTAAATAAATATTCTCGGAATTGGACGAAACAAAAGCCGAACTTCCTATTTTTCAGAGGCTAAGACGGAGTCTAGAGGCCAGAGGGAGGCGCACCCCAGGGCGGCCACACCTAGCCAAGGCGCGTCCAGGGGGCACCGCCCTATGGTGTGGCCCCTCTGGTCCTCTACCGACCTTGCCCCTTCGCCTATATAACCCTCTCGAGGATAAAACCCTAAGGACCCGATCAGAAATCCACGAAAGTCCATAGCCGCTACCACCATAGTCCCAAGATCGGGAGGGATCTGAAGCTCTTCCCAGCACCCTGCCGGAGAGGGGAGATCATCCCGGAGGACTTCTTCATCACCATGCCAGCCTTCGGAGTGATGCGTGAGTACTTCATCCTTGGACTATGGGTCCATAGCTATAGCTAGATGGATGTTTCTCCTCTTTTGTGCTACCATGTTTGATCTTGTGAGCTGCCTATCATAATCAAGATCATCTATTTGTAATCCTTCATGTTGTGTTTGTTGGGATCCGATGGATATTGAGTAATACGTCAAGATTGATTATTGATTCTATCATGTCCATGTTATTTGTGATCTTGCATGCTCTCTGTTGCTAGTAGTTTCTCTGGCCAAGTATTTGCTTGTGACTCCAAGAGGGAGAATTTATGCTTGATAGTAGGTTCATGCCTCTAGTAATCTGGGGGAGTGACAGAAACCTCTAAGGTTGTAGATGTGCTATTGCAACTAGGGAGAAAACAACAATCCTTTGTCGAAGGGCAATTGTATTGTTTACTTTACACACTTTGCTTAATGCAATGATCTGTTGCTTGCAACTTAATATCCAAGGATTGTTCAGATGATATCTCGGAGGTGGATTATTAGTCATAGATGCTGTTGGATTACGGTCTATGTATTATGTTGTAATGCCCAAGCGAATCTCACACTGATCATCATGCCATGTAAATGCATTGTTATGCATTCTCTATCTATCAATTTCCCAACTCTAATTTGTTCACCCAACATGTTATTTATCTTATGGAGAAACACCTCTAGTGAACTGTGGACCCCGGTCCATTCCTTCTCACTGATATTCAAATCTACTGTCTACTGTTTACTTTCTGCAATTACTACAAGCAATTACTTTCTTCCACACTATACGTTTAATCCTTTATTTTCAGCAAAACCGATGAGCTTGACAACCTCACTGTAAGTTGGGCAAAAGTATTTTGTTTGTGTTGTGCAGGTTCCACGTTGCTAGAAACACCTTGGGAGCTGTTTCCTTTCTCCTATTGGTTCGATAACCTTTGGTTGCACAACTAAGGGAAAACTTGTTGCTGTGCTCATCATACCTTGCTCTTGGGTTTCCCAACAGGCTCCACAGTAACCGAGTCACATCAAGATTTTCTGGCTCCGTTGCCGGGGAGATACAGGACAACTTCAATCTCTTCCTCCCCGTCAAAAAGCTTTTCTAGGAGAAAGAAGATTTCTGCAAGGGAAGTCTCTCACTGCCAATCTCTTTACTTTGTTTTTGTTTAGCTTTGTTTCTTTAGCTATGTTTGGTTTGTTTCTTTTTATCAAAAACAAAAAAATTAGTTGCTTCTTTAGTTGTTACCTTGTTCTTAGCTCTTTATGTTGATCCCTAAGTTCACCATGAAAGACGTTTCAATAGGTAGTGGCTCTATAATTGGGAAAGATAATATTGAAGTATTCTTTAATCATGTTAGTAAGCATAAAGATATTAAGGATGGATCCTTAGCAGAACATGATCCAAATTATGAAACTGATGCAGCTTATTTAGTTCACATGTTGAAGGCTAGGTTTGTTAACCTTAACCCCATGATGAGGTAATGTTTCTTAAACTTAACAATATTGGGGACAATGAAAAGAGAGATTTTATCCTGGAAACTTTGATTAAAGAATTTAATGATGTTGTTATAGAAGCTAGAAAGGTCTTTGATCATTTTAATATGCTAGGCTCATGTGTAGATGTTATTGGTGCACTAGAAAAGTTGCACAAAACCAAACCCAAAAATGGGGAGAAAATTAAAATACCAATACCTTTTAAACTTGTAGGAGTGCATGAAGCCTTGGAAAAGAATTTTGATTGGATTGTTCCTGAAAACCCGTTTGATGAAACTAGTGAACCCAAGAGCATTGAGAGAGGATACTCTAGAACTTATTTTGATATGATACCTTGCCTTGTTGAATATATTTCTGGTATTGATCTTGATGCTTCTTCATTTGAAAATACTTGATTCTTGCTTTCTCTGCCTAGCTGAAAGGCATTAAAGAAAAGGACTCTTGGGAGAAAACCCAAATTTTTATTTCAGTAAGTTTTTCTTTTGTTGAGTCTTGGAAGTTCTTGCCTCTGTAATAACCTCTCCTTATCCTTTTTGTTTGGTTTTTGTGCCAAGAATAGCCTCTAATGAGAGGGAAGTAAGATTTGGGGAAGTTGCTGGCCCGAAACAGATTTCTGTGCTTCACTGTAAAAAATCATGAAAAAAATCCTAGGACGTCGGAGTAAACTAAACAATTTTGTGCGCATGCCCCTGTTATTTATACAACTTTATTTAGTTCTGCACTTTTCGATTTGAGCAACAGAAGATTTTCGAAAAAATCGGTCTTTACCTGCTGGTCTGTTTTGACAGATTTCTGCCATTATTTGCATTTGCCTCTTAATCGGTTTCTGTTTAAGTTCTCTTTAATCACTTGAGCTTTTAAAAGGAGTTGCTACAGTATCTTGTGTTTTAATGGATGACTTACTTGAGTTGAAACTGAACCCCAAAGGCTCATTATCTTGAATACACTAATGTTGCTAATTTAGATTGTGTGAAGTTTTGTATGAAGGAAATTTTCAAGTGTAGGGAGAGAATGATGTGATGAGATGAAGTATGGACAAAAGCTCAATTTAGGGGATGCCGCCTGTTTCACCCCAAGAAATATTCAAGAGGTACAAGCGTCAAAGCTTGGGGATGCCCAAGGCATCCCCTTCTTCATCAACAAAAATCTCAGGTTTTTTTTCAAGACACTTTATTTTAATTGCATCATGTACTATATGTTGTTCTTGGAGCGTATTTGTTTTTGTTTTTAGTTTTCTTTTGCTTTGTTTGCTGCAATAAATTGGTTATACCCCAACACACCTATTTTGGAGAAGTCACACCTAGTTCTTCATTGTCTAGAACACTCTAGTTTTCACTCTTATTGTTCTATGAGTGTTCTCTTTTGCTAGCACCGCCTTAAGCTTTAGTTTTCTTATTATTTTTGCTTAGAACTTTTTTATTTCTTCTTTGTAGTTAGGTGAGACAATCTCTCTGATATTTATCGATTATTATCTTTGTGAGTTATTTCAAATAAGTAGATTGGTGTTGGAAAAGAGTAGAAAGTTTCATGCTTATAGCGGTACAAAAGGAAGCTTGTTTTGACTGTGGCTTAGACTTTATCATGTCATTCTTGATGTTGCTTTGACCATATGCTTAGTAATTATTGTTGTAGCATGACTTGTCTCAAACAATTGAGATTGCTTAATGTGCCATGAAAGAATCATGCGTTGTTTTAGCATACAAAAGCATAATATTGTGGTATTCTCCTTTGATGCTTTATTTGGGTTGACTTGGCACATGCTTACACCATGTTAAGACTATGAACCAGTCACCTTATCCTCTATGATCATTTAGTTTTTGACTTGTGATATCACTTTATGCTTTGATTAATAATGTTTCGTCGCTCTGTGATGATGGCTCAGTTGATTATAGAGCTTCGTTGGGAGACCCCAAGAGGAAGGTGTGATGAGCACATCAACAAGTTTTCCCTCAGTAAGAAACCAAGGTTATCGAACAAGTAGGAGGAAGGAAACGACTCAAAGGTGTTGCTAGCAACTTGGAAACCTGCACAACACAAACTCAAGACTTTGCCCCAACGAACAGTGAGGTTGTCAATCTCACCGGTTTGCTGAATACAAAGGGTTAACTGTATGGTGTGGAAGGTAATTGTGGTTTGCAGAAAGTAAACAGTAACAGTGGAAGATGTATCAATGGTAAAGACTAGAGGTGTTCTCCTTAAGATAAACAAACATGGTATGCTGGGTAAACAAATTACAGCACGACAATTGATAGGACTAAGCAAGGCATAACAATGCAATACTAGACATTCATGATCCTATGAGATTTGATTGGGCAATACAACAAGATACATAGACCACCATCCAACTGCATCTATGACTAGTAATCCACCTTCAGGCTATCATCCGAACCCCCTCCAGTATTAAGTTTCAAGCAACGGATAACTACTTTAAGCAAAGTGTGTAAGGTAAACAATCCACTTGTTCCATGAACAAGAGACCATTATTTTCTCCCTAGTAGTAACAACACATCCACAACCTTAGATATTTTTGTCACTTCCCTTAGATTAAATAGAGGCATGAACCCACTATCGAGCATAAATACCCCCTCTTGGAGTCACCAGCATCTACTTGGCCAAGATAGCTACTAGAAACAGAGAGCATGCAAGATCTCAAACAAAACAGACATGATAGAATCAATAAGACAAAACCATTAATCAATCTGACATAATAATCTCAATATCCATCAGATCCCCGCAAACACAACATGCATGATTACAAATATATGATCTTGATCATGAACGGAGCTCACAATATCTAAACATGGTAGCACAAAGGAGGAGATACAACCATCTAGCTACTACATGGACCCGTGGTCCCAGGTGGAACTACTCACACTTCATATCGGAGGATGGCATGATGAAGAAGAAGGTCTCCAGGATGATCTCCCCTTCGGCAGGGTGTCGGGAAGAGCTTCAGCCCCCCCGATCTAGGGACGATGGTGGAGGCGGCTACAGACAGTTTCGTGGAATATTGATTGGGTACTTAGGGTTTTGGTATCGGGGGATTCTTATAGGTGAAGAGGCGAGGCAGGGGGCACCCGGGGTGGCTGCACCCCCCTAGGTGTGGCTAATTATTCCTTCAATGGTAAGGTTCCAAAGAAACTTGGTGATCCAGGTATACCAACTAGTCCTTGCTCTATATAGAATAATTATGTTAGAACTGCTTTATGTGATTTGGGAGCTGGAGTTAGTGTTATGTCTTTTTCTCTCTACAAGAGTCTCCATCTAGAAAAGTTGATACCAACTGATATATATTTGCAAATGGCTGATAAGTCAACTACTATTCCTGTTGGTATATGTGAAGATGTTCATGTTCAAGTGGCTCATAATTGCTTGGTTTTAACTGATTTTGTTGTGCTTGAGATGCCTGAAGATGATAATATGTCTAATATTCTTGGGAGACCTTTTCTTAATACTGCAGGTGCTATCATCAATTGTAATCAAGGAAAAGTAAATTTTAATATTAATTACAAAGAGCATACTATCTATTTCCCCAAGAAGATTCATAAGAGCTATTGCCTGAATTCCATTGAAATATTGAGAGCATCAAAGTTGGAGAAATATATTGTCCCATTCCACAAGAAAGTTTTGAAATTATTATGATTGGGACTATTGCTATCAAGTTTGAGGTAACATAATAATTTAGTGAAATGCAAAGTTTTGTTTCATATAATATTGTTTTGGTAACAAGACTTGATCAACCTTGTTAACAAAGGGATTTTAATGTACAAAACAATGCTTTCACAGTGGTTATACTTGCTCACTATTATTTTTCTCCTTCCTAGTCTTTTCTCTTTCTCTTGTTAGCTTTAGTTTTGCGAGTTGTTTGCTTGTTAGAGTGTCTTATAACTTCTGTAGTTTTGGTTTTTGTTTGCTTTTGCTTCTTTGAAAAAAAATCTTTTTCTACGAGAAAATCAATTTTCATAACCTGAAAATTGACGAAAAATAAAGTTTCCCGAAAAATTCTAGAAAATTCATATTAAATTTTTCCTGAAAAAAAAGGGTAGAGTGGCACCTGGAGTGGCCCAGGGGGGCCCCACCAGGACAGCACACCCCCTGGTGGCGCCTGGCCTAGGTGTGGCCCACCTTTGACCCTCCAAAGTGTCTCCTTCCAGCCACTTCTTTCTCTCTCCCGGAAAACAACGAAAAACTTTCTCAAGCTTTAGTTCCTGCCATTCTTGCTCCCAATTTTCGATCTCCTTGCTTAGCCTATCTTTGGTGCTGATTTTTGGAGGGATTGCTCCTTGGTATGTGCCTCCTCCGCTTGTCCAATTAGATTTGTGATTGGTAGATCGTATCTTGAGTATTTTGCTACTATATGTGTCAGGTTGTGTGAGCTTGTATGCTTGTTCTATGCTTAGAGATTTAATTTTGATGCATGTTTAGCCCTCTAGCAAGTTCCTATAGTAGTTCCTCATCATTTATCAACTTGGAAATCACTTGGTTTGATGTTTGTCTAAAAATTTCAGAAAAGAAGATGAGTGCATACCCATTGCATCAACATGATTTGATGGTACCTGAGCCAATGAAAGTCCACCGTGAGGAAGAAGTCTTCCCTTCCATATATCCATGCCCTGAATTTATGAGAGATGCGGGGATCCTCCAGGATTTCCAAACTATGATTACCAATGCAGGGTTGGAACACTTTGTTGAAGAGGAACCATATCAATATGTTAAGCTAACCATGGCTGTGGTGTAGGACTTCCGGTTTATTTGGTCCTTGTCTAACCCCATGGTCCATTATAAAATATACAATATAGCTGTCGACCTGCCTTTTGCTAATTTTTGTGTAGCTATTAGAGTGCCACATTGGGGATCTTGTGAGAAGATCAAAGAGAGGCCTAAGCCACTTATGGATTTATATGCTGAAATTTGCCAAGGTTACTACTTCTCAAAGGAAAGTGGTAAAATTCGGAACATTCAGTTCCCATCCATTAGATATTTTGCCTATTTCGTTACCAAGTGTGTTCTTGCTAGAAAGACTGCTAGAAAGTTATCTTCATTTGATCTAGCTTTTATCTTAGCTGCTTTGAATAGGGATAGATCTTATAACCTGGGTGCTTTGATAGCTTACCGTCTTACCACTAACCGCGAGAATGGTGGAATTTGTGGAGGTCTCATTGCCTCTAGGTTGCTAGCTTTCCATGGTTTACAACCTCACCATTCAGATTATCGGTTCCCCATTGAGAGACTTGATCTCAATTCCATGGTTCAACATAATTTTGTTTCTTCTTGGGATATTGTGAGAGATTTACCGTATGCGATATCCTTTGTCAAGCGTGGTTGGAGAGGGGGTAGGACTGAGAAAGTAGTGTATTTGCTTACACCTTCTTTGTTTAATTTTGATAACAGGCAAGGATGGTCGCTCACGGAGGAAGAGTTTGACACATACGTGGCAGAGCTCTCCCAGCAAGAGGAGAATGTTGGAGAGGAGGCCGAAGATGATTCGGTTCAGCCCTCCAACATGGGGGAGTCTTCATACCAGCAGCCTTCCTATGATTGGAGCACATCTTCTTCTTCATCGCGAGGGCCTGATTATGATCTTTCCTATGATGACCCACCAGCCTGGGGTTACTACCCGCGCTATTGAGCCCCACTTAGGCCAAAAGCCTAAGCTTGGGGGGAGGTACACCAACATCACACTCATCTATATATATCATGTTTCGTCGATTCTTTGTATATCCATGTTTCTCTTTCTTTTTGGTTTTTTTTCTGCTTTCCCAAAACACAAAAATACCAAAAATATTTTCGTTGTTTCTCTTGGTTTGTTTCTTTGCTTTTTAGCTTTGGTTTTCCTTAAGAAAAATCCAAAAATATTTTGCTTTGTTTGTTTTTGCTTTTGCTTTTTGAGCTTGCTTTGAAAAATCGAAAACACAAAAAATATTTGTTGTTCTTCTTTTGTTTTGTGAAGTTCTTTGCAGGGTTCAGCGGTCCTAAGTGGAGTTTGGTTTCATGTTATTATTCAAGCCACACAAGTGAAGGGCAATAATGAAAATTAAGACAACTTGAGGTGTGGTAATAGGTTGGTAACGGGCTCTATTTGTTTTCATTTTTGTACATATACTCATCATTGTGGGCATGATTAGTCTATTCATGTAAGGTGTATGTTATTTATGGATGCTTAGTAGTTCTTGCTCTCTCTTATGATTAGCTCCAGCTTGCTAATAGTTTGTAGCATGTCATATGAATGTTTGCTTGCATTCTTCTATTCATAACTTGGTATGATATTGTGGTATCCTCCTCTAAATGTTTCATGTCAATCGACTTGGCACATTCTCATGCATGCATATGACTGAATAATAGCCAGTAAGCCTCTAAATGTATCACTTTTATGCCATAATTAGTACTATTTTGTTGCAAGCATGATTATGACAGTTATTGCTCTCTCGTTTGTCGCTCCCTCTCTATTGCTAGCCTTCACTTGCACTGAGTATGAGCTTTACTCGTGTTTCCAACTCCCTAAAACCAATATTGTCAAAAGTGTCCACCATACCTACCTATTAGCATCATTGCTATTCCGTGCATATTTATTATGCCTTGTTCTCTTCCAAATAAAATGTTTGCTTGTTATGAGAAAGTTAGTTAGTAAAGATCTCACGAACTTGATGGCACACTTTATTTCTTGCACTTAATAAACCTGAACCATTGTGACTATGCATGGAAGTTATATGCGTGCAAATTATAGGCTGGGAGTTAGCATAACCGTGCTGTCACGGGGAACGCTTTCAACACCTATAAATATATACCCAGTTGATATCATGTTGTTTTGTTTGCGGATGTCATCGGTGTGAAATAAAAGGGGAGCTTGTAAGTCCATGGAGTTATGTATATGTGTTAGAGAAACGCCTAGGCCGCTAGCCTATGCCATGCCTAATCATGGTGGAAACTTGCAACATAACCATAGTGAGCAGTCTATGAAGCATTCTTCTTATTAAAAGAGAGATAGAGATTGAGAAAAAAAAGAGACATATGAAAAGAGGAAAGAGAGAAAAAAGCGCCATTTTCCCATGGCAAATAAGAAGATTGCTGAGATGCTCACTGTTTACTTGCCTTGTCATTTTGATTATGGGATAGCTCCTGTATCATGTGCAAGGGGTACCCCGTTGGCGGTTCTCTATGATACGCATGTATTTACTATGACACGAACTTACAAGTAACTAAAGTTAAGTAGCATGAGGAGAGGCCCTCGTACTCAAGGGACATGATATTTCTAGTTTATGGTCTGTCAAGCATATAAATCATATTGGACCTCACTTTCACCTTAACCATTTAAAGATGCCTATGATAGGGGCAATGAGAGCTCAAAGCTAATGAGTACCATACTTTCAGCATTTAGAAGCCTTTCAAACTTTTCAAAACCTTTTCACTTTTTTGTTGAGTCACCACTTATTCTATGAGCACCTTCTTGAGAGCATAGTTGTCATTCTTAGTGTAATGTGCTTGTCTCAAAACTTGGTTAATTATGTCATGACTTTGATGCTTGTATCTTTGATATCTTTACTTCTAGGCTTCACTTGAACTTCAGAGGTGCCTTGGCATTTATGTTTTCTTCACCATGAAAGGAAAGCGAGATACCACTCTATCATACCTTTTTATGAGCATTCAATGTTGCTTATGTTTATGTTTCATGCTACTTATTATTATTGAGTTGGAATCTCTTCATAGCTTGCAATGACTATTAAGTAGACTTAGTTGCATACTCCTTATTATTAATTGTCTAAGTATCTACTCATGTGCTGAGAATATTTACATCATATGAAGCAAATGTGTTCGTGAAAGTTATTTTATCGCACTCAGTTTTGAACTGAATTGCTTGAGGACAAGCAATAAGCTAAGCTTGGGGGGATTTGATACGTCCAAAACGTATCTACTTTCCCGAACACTTTTGCTATTGTTTCTCCTCCGAACTTGTGTGATTTGGATACAAGTAACATGGACTGACGCTATTTTTAGCAGAATTACCTTGGTGTCTAGTTTTTGTGCAGAAAATCAACTATCAGGAAAAATCCCGGAAAATATGCCAAAAATCCTATTTCACCAGAAGACTCACACAGCCAGAATACGAGACGGAGTGGGGCTCTGAGGGGCCCACCCCCTGCCGCGCGGGCTAGGCCTGGCCACGCCTGGAGGGGGTGTGGCCGCCTCAGGCACCCCCTCGGTCTCCCTCTTCGCCTATAAGTTGCCTCTTGACCTAAAAACTCAGGGGGGGGTCAATGTTTCTCCATAAAGAGTTTCGTTGCGCCGCCACCACCAGAAATCGCGATTCGGAACCAGAAACTCCATTCTGGCACCCTGCCGGGACGGGGAATTTGGAGAGGATCATCGCCACCATCATCACCAACGCCTCTCGATCAAGCATCCATGTTTCCCCTATCCATGAGTGAGTAATCCCCCGCTATAGGCTATGGGGATGGTAGGGATTGGATGAGTTCTATCATGTAATTGAATAAGATTGTTAGGGCATGGTGCCTAGTATCTCTATTAGTGCTATTTGGGTTTGTTGCAACTTGTTGTGCTTAATGCTTGTCACTAGGGCCCGAGTGCCATGATCTCAGTTCTGAACTTATTATTGATTCATGATGATAGTATTGTTTGTGACCTTATCTGCAAGTTGTGTACACATATCATTGTCCGGATCCAAAGGCCCCGAAGTGACAAAAATTGGGACAACCGGAGGGGATGGCTATGATGTGAGGATCACATGTGTTCAGGGAGTGTTAATGCTTTGCTCCGGTGCTCTATTAAAAGGAGCACCTTAATTGTCAGTAGATTCCCTTGAGGACCCACTACAACAGGCTGGCAGGACAAAATATGTTGTGCAAGTTCTCATTGCGAGCACGTATGACTATATATGGAGCACATTCCTATGATTGTTTAGTACTTGGATGCTTATTCTTATTTATCTGCAATTTCCCTAGATCTTGAAGTTACATGTTTAGAATTGTCCATGCAACTCCCGTCCATCCATACCTATGCCTACCGCACTCATATCCTACTGTTTGCTACTACTGTTACTATTGCTCTTGTTCTACTTCTGCTGTTATTTTGCTATTGCTACTACAAAACTGTTGCTACTAATAACTTCTGTGAGCAAGACTATTTACAGGCGCAGCTGAATTGACAACTCAGTTATTAAGGCTTATAAGTATTCTTTGGCTCCCCTTGTGTCGAATCAATAAATTGGGTAAATACTACCCTCGAAGACTGTTGTGATCCCCTATACTTGTGGGTCATCATGGGTATACCCGGAAAGTATATCCCTAACAGTAGCCCCTGGAAGTCTCCAAGATCCAAAGTCAGATAAATCGTCTAGCTTGATGGTTTCTTCGTCTTGAGAATCTTGAAGGGTTCCCAAAAACTTCATTTAGTATTCTAGGATTCCGAGTAAGTTGAGTCGAATATGTTTTGTTCTGATTTTAATCTTTTCCTTGCTCAGTTTGAAACATGAGACGGATTTTACAGCGGCGTGCGGGCTGGCAACTTTTTTAGACCAGTTCTTGTCACTGACAAGAGTCCCATTGACACGACCATTGGTGGGTCCACTCCCTACGGAACAGAGCACCATTTTAATGATCACGCGAGAATCGAGGGGATGGAGGAGTTGCGAGGAAGTTACACACCTATCTCCTATACGCGTGGCGTAAATCGGGCGACCAACGCACGAATCTTGGCATAGAGGCAAATAAAAGAGAGGATAAAACCCGTCTCTTAGATTTATCTCTCCACCGCTTCATTCATTGTCTCCTCGTACTCTTCGAGTGCTCCACATCCATTCCCATCTACACACCACGAGAAAAAAATCTCTCTCCCCCACCAATCCTTCTTCTCCAAGAGCGATGGCGTCTACATCTGGCTTAGGAGCGGCGGCGGGTAAGTCGGCGGTGGATGAGAAGAAGACGCGGGGCCTCTGGGTCCCCAGCGTCATGGACGACGCCGAACTCCAGGTCATGGAGGACGAGGGATTCATCGTCACCGGCGCATGGTGGAGCGCCTCAGGGCACGCCTTTCCCACCCTGCGCGACGATGAGCTGGTGTTGTTCGGCACACACATCGACCATGGCCTCAGCCTGCCACCATCAAACTTCTTCATCAAGGTCCTCAAATATTATGGTGTGCAGCTCCATAACCTTCCTCCCATCTCTCTGCTTGAGCTCAGTACTCACGCAGCTGTAGGGTTCGCAGCATAGAAAACAAAAAATTTCCTACGATGGGAACAACTAAGTACCAAGACATATTTACTAGATACAAGCAACATGTGGATATACATCCGTAGAATACATACCCTCAAAGACCGAATAGCGTTAACGAGGATGTACTCATGGATGATGTAGTCGAACGCTTGCCGATATCAAGATCATGATGAAGTCCATCTGGTCCAGCACCATCAAGTCCAGCACCGCAAAGCAGTGGTGCATCTATGATCACACACATGTCCGGGTACCCCGACAACCTCCGCGCCCTCGCTCCAGCGAAGCAGCGGAAGCAATAAATCCTTCCAGAAAAAGCCATCGGGAACATGTATCTCGCTGATCCGAGACCATGGGAAAATTCTAAGCGGGGGGGAGAGATCCTTCATGAGGAGGTGTGTGAGTGGAGGAGGAGAGGGAGGCCTTTTATAGGGAGAGGGGGCACCCAAGGGGCATGGCACCCGGCCCTGGTGGCTGCCCCCACCTCTTCCACATTCATGTGGGTGGATCTCCCACTCAAAATGAAAAGCCTCCACTCACATAAACATGCCTCCACTCAAAAATCCACTCACATGCATTAAATTTCCACCAAATTTAATACAAGCTCTCATTTAAATAAAACTCTTTTATTTATTTATTCATAATTTTGTCAATTACTTGAATTAACAAACATTCATATAAAACCCCTTACAACATTTCAATTTCACATGCAGAACCAGTTTCTGCAATTTCAACCGAAATAGTTTCGGTGTCTGGTGAAATAATTCCTGCGCTTTGTAATTCTTTCTCTGGCATATTATTTGCTCCAAATAGTGTTGGTATCCCTTAAGTGTGTCACCCTACGGTTCACGAATAATGGAGACATGATCGAGACCCCTCTCCGATCAATAATCAACAGCGGGACCTAGAGATCCGTACTGACTCCCACATATTTAACGATGACTTCTGTGATCGTGTGAACCTTATACGCATGTAAATCAATCCCTTTGTTTCGCGATATATTTGTCTGAGATTCGATCATTGGTATCTCCATACCTAGTTTGATCTCGTTACCGACATGTACTCTTTTCTTGTTCCCGTGATATAACATTCTAGTGATCAAATCACTTGCTTGCAAGCTAACTAATGAGATATCGCCGAGAGGGCCCAGAGTATATCTATCTATCATCAGGATGAAAAAATTCCACTCTGGATCCATGAGCCTCAACATAACACCTTCGTAGCACTGAACCCATCTTTATAGTCACCCTGTTACGGTGTGACGTTTGATGTTATCAAGATACTCTTCCGGTGTTAGTGATTGACATGATATCATGGTCAAAGGATTAAGATTACTTCGTATGATGTTATAGCAATATAAACACAATGACCTTGATCGTAATGCTATACTTCGGATGAATGTTCATCACATCATTCCAACAATGTTGTGACCTCGTTATTAACAACATCCAATGTCCATGATCAGGAAACCTTTGATCATCTTATTAATCAATGAGCTAGTTTATAAGAGAGGCATAACTAGGAACTTTCTTTTTGTTCATTAAACACACATGTATTAACGTTTCCGTATTAATAAAATTATAGCATGCAAAATAAAAATTTATCATAAATAAGGAATAAGATAATAACCACTTTATTATTGCCTCTCGGGCATATTCCCTTCAGCAGCTCTATGCGAGGGGTTTCTTAGCATTAGGCCAAGTCTCACGCTTTTCCGGTACTACTACGGTACCCGGAAGAACTCCATTAGTGTCGGTGTGCCATACTCCACTGGCACCCGTAGCTTAGTCCTTAGGAGAAACCGAGTTTTTCCTAGGATTAACGCTGGCGAATCCATCAAACGCTGGGCCGGAACCTTCTTTTATCATAAGGATATTCCGGCTCCTGGAAAGGTGGAAGGTCTTCCGGCATTCACCAACGGTGCCGCCTACCACCAAAAGTCATGGGACACGGAGGCGCTGGAGCTGTCGGATATCTTGATCCTCGCCAAATGGCAGATTGAGTTTCTGATGAAACACATGGGGCTATGTGGATCTGACTTGATCCACTGCTGGCTGGAGAGCCAGATTCAGCCTCTATAGCACCATGGAGACCGCCTCATGTACCAGATCACTGGCGACAAGAAGGACAAGATGCGGGTCAGCCCAAAACGGATTCCGACGAAGGATTACAAGACCCTTATGCAATATTTGATCAAGTAAAGAGTGGAACGAAAAGTTCCGGATGTTTAAATGAAGATGTTCACGTCCAACCGTCCTCTGACTCTGTTAAATATTTCGAGTCTACTTTCGTGTTTTGTTGTTCTTTTCTGTTCTTTCTCCGACTCTATTTTTATCGATGCTTTTTGACTTTGTCAGCTCGAGAAACTCCCCGAGTCTGAGCTAGCTCCACTAGAGGGTTATCTCTCAAACGATCCGGAGACGGCGAAGGATGATGAGGTGCAAGAAGTTTCTGCCTCCGCCTCCAAGAAGCGCAAGGCGAAAGAAGTTGTTATCACTGCTGGTAGCCAAGTGCTGCCAGTAGTTAAAAAGTAAGCACCCTGTCTTTTTGTTTTCAGTACCTTGTACCTTTCTTTATTTCCTTCCAAAGCATACCTAACATTTGTATTTTCATGCTTCAGAGCTAAAGTTGTTTTGAAGAGTAAGACGAAGCCAGACAACAAACCAGGCAAGCTTCCGCTGCGTCAGCAGACGCTTGTTATCTCCCCTGCCATGCCGCCACCGACTCCCTCCAGTACTCCATTAACACCAGAGGCTTCTGCCTCTCATGGTGCTGGTAATATCTCGAAAGCCTTAACCACCTTTGGTGGCAAAGCAACTAACAAGGGTGAACCCGTTAAGGTTAATGATACCATGGTAATATCTACAAGAGCATTGGATAAAGTGGCCGACTCTGCTGTCTCTAGCCTGAAGAGGAAGAAGAAGGAAGAGATCCTCAGGCTGGCTCAGTCCAGCCCTGAGAAGCAAACCCTTACCACAGAGGCACCAAGCCAGGAGCAGGAGGACGTCAAGCTGGTTATCCTCCTGGACCAAATTTTGGTCTAAGACGCTAAGATAGAGTCTGGCGAACTCCGAGCTGACGAGGTTTGATCTCGTCAATGCCCATTGTTATGGACTTGGGTTTTGGAGAAGATGGGGATGCTGGAGATCGCGGAACGGTTAGCAAACAAGCAATACGGGACACGAGGTTTACCCAGGTTCAGGCCCCCGGAGGGAAAACCCTACTCCTGCTTGTCTGCTCTTGATTACGGTGGAACCAAAGGTTACAAGGGTGCGCAGATGCAATCTGGCGTGGAGGTGTGTATGCGAAAGTATGAGAGAGAGAGATCTAGGTCGTGCCCTCCTGGCCTTTATATAGACTTAGGCAGGTCTCGGGCATAGACCTAGTCGGTTACAGGTTCTAGGGTCTTACCCCTTTGAATTTCCTATCTACTCTAGTCTTGCTCTCCAAGGATCCGAAGGCGTCATGGGCCTTGGCCACCCGAAAGTCTTCATGGGCCAGTGTATATTTGTTGTGGGCCTTCCTTGGGCTGGACCAGGTATGCTGAGATCATGTACCCGCGGGGTATAACCATGTCAGTAGCCCCCGAGTGATCAGTCGAATCGTAGATTCGGCTGAGGACTCTTCAATCCTTCCGGTGCGACTATGTATTTCAATAGTTTTATGTGTAGGGATTGTTGATGCGTGTGCCTGACTCACCCAACGGATCAGGGTCAGTTAACTGTCTTAGGACGAAACAACATGATCTTCTTCAGGATTGAGTCCCTCAACTCGAACCAGGAACATATACTGGCGTAATTCGACTCAGGCCGCGGAGGACTTACATGAGTGGAATTCCAGTGAATTTATTTGATGTACCCAACGCGTCCGTCGGTATTTTTCATCGCGCCTGCTGGCACGGGTTTTTACTAGCAGAGCGCAGTCGTGTGCGTTGCCAGGCCATCAGATGATATGTGTAGATCTTATCTTTGTGTCGCAGACACATCATCCGAATGTTTATCACCGCGGAGGTTTTTCGGGTGGCCAAGCAGGACAATGCTCACTTAGCGTCAATTAGGGCAGAGTTGCCGAAAAAGTTTTTTGCATACTAATCCGAAGGATCGCAGTCGAAGAATTCCGAGGGTGCGCGACCAGCGCTCCCTATGGGAGTAGCCCCCGAGTGTCTGCTCGAGTCGTGGACTCGAGCGGAGACTTTAGTTCAGCCGTTGTTCAGTATCAGGTCCGTGGGACACAAATTGTTTTGGATGCTTAAATCCATCCTCCCTATGGGAGTAGCCCCCGAGTCCGTAGTGGAGTTGTAGACTCGACGTAGGACTCGAAGAAATAGTTCGATGCCGAAACATGTTGTTCCTCTTTCGGGTGCGCGGCCAGCGCTCCTGATAGGAGTAGCTCCCGAGTAATTAGTCGAAACGTAGATTCGAGTGAGTACTCTTAGCTTTGAAGCCGAAGAAATTGTAGCTGGTGCTAGTGTAGCTTTTGATGACGTCAGTGCTGATGATCGATGACCTCAAGCGCCTGCTGCGCCAGAGATGACTTGACTGGACGAACATGGGTCCCACTTTCTGACCTTGAATTGACAGGTCACGCGCGGCGTGGAGATAATTACGGTGTCGCCTCGATTTCCGCGCGTAGTGGACGGCGTGTTGGCGACGGTTCGTTGTGATGGTAACACGTGTATGGCCAGATTCTGTTGTTGGCGTTAGGTCTTCTCGATGGACGGTTGTCGTGCATCGTCTTCGTCTTTATAATCATTGGGGAAAACTTCAGTTTGTTTTCACCGCATCTATTCTCGTTTTCACTGCTTCCTTGTTCTCTGAGAGTTCTTGCTGCGCGCTGGAATATCCCTTCACATTTCCATCTTTCATCCTGCGCTCTCGCTGCCGGCGCCGCCGTACCGCGATGGGGAAGTCGAAGAAGGCTTCATCTGCGGTTGGTACCAGCGCTGCTGGAGGGAAGAAGAATGCCGCCGCTACCCGTGTCACCGACGGTGGCTGGCGGCGATCGGAGACGCGGGGGAGTGATCTCCGCAAGCTTCGCGAGCGGGGCCTGATCCCGCAGGATAGGGAGGCCGTCAAACTCCCAGGCAATGAGGTAATCCCCCATCCCCCCGCTGGGTATCGGGTTATGTTCCTTGCCTTTGTCATTCGCGGATTTTCCTTCCCAGTCCACGACTTCCTTCGTGGACTGCTTTTTCTGTACGGTGTCCAATTGCACCATCTTTCCCCCAATTCTCTTCTTCACGTTGCTTGTTTTATCACTTCCTGCGAGTGCTGGCTCGGTATTGAGCCGCACTTTGGCCTCTTCCGGAAACTCTATTCCGTGAAGAGGCAATCCGGTTCGGATGGTGTTTATCCCATTGGGGGTTGCATCATCTCCCTCAAGCCCTATCTGCTTTTCTTTTCTTTTTCCATGTCCGAATTTGTCCAGTACTGGCGGAGGCGATGGTTTTATATCCGCGACTTCGTAGTGCCTGGGCAGGATTTTGGTCTTGTTCCTTTCGACCCCTCCCAAAAGATCGAGCCGAAAAGGTCCTGGAAGAACAAGATCTTGGATGGCGAGGTGGCGGAGATAGAGGCTCTCTATCGTCGAGTGGAGGATCTCCAGTTGATTCCGGAGAAGGAAGTGAACGGTGTGGATATCATCCGCACTTTTCTCGAGCGTCGGGTGCAGCCACTCCAGGCTAGGACACACCCGATGTTCCTTTATGCTGGCCGGCGTGATCCGACGAGGGTTTCGATTGAGAAATTCTCCCAGGGAGATCTCGACAGGGCCCTTCATTCGCTGCTGAAGTTCAAGGCTAGAGAGGATATCCCGGGGAAGTCGCTGACTCCTCCGTTTTCTTCTTCGCTTCCTGTTCCACAGGTGTAGATCCGTGCGCGTAGCGCTATTTTTCGACTGCGTTGTATTTGTGTTTGTTTACTAACAAATTGTTCTTCTCTTATACAGAGCTTCAAAGTGCCGGGTATGTCGCCTCCACTACCCGAAGTATATCCGGATGCTCCAGATAATGATGTGGTGGATTCCATGTCCGAGCTGCCATCGGCGCGGTCTCCGGCTGAAGAGGCCAACGAGTCGAGCGAGGACCACACTCGCAAACGATCACGGAGCTCCAGCGAGTCTTCGGATGCTTCGACTCCTCCGACTCCTAGGAACCCACTGTGTCTTGAACGTCACAGTGGTGGGCATGGAGGCTCTTCCTCTCCGATTCCTGCCCTTCCCGTGCGGGCTGTAGCTCCGCACCCGCCAGCGAAGCGGAAGAAGGAAGAAAAGAAGGAAGAGAAGAAAGAGGAGAAGAAGGTCCAGAGGACCCCTCCTGTCTTCAACCTGAGCGAGCTTGACTCGTAAGTTTCCTCTGCACTGCGTTTTCTTTACTGTTTACTTTGTACTTGTACTAATTTGTCCGTGTGCAGGCACTCTTCCAAAGACTCCTCTAGCGATGGTGCTCAGGAGATGATGGGGGATTCGAAAGTCGCGTCTCCTCCTCCTCAGACGGTGGCTACCTCTGAGGGCGCTGCTTCGAACCCTCCTCCGCAGGAGGTTCAGGTGGTCGCACCTCAGAATTTTGCTAGCGGACCTTCGGCGTCGCCATCGGATCATGTAAGTAGTTCTGTCTCCTGCCACGGGGGGAGCCCCCGAGCATCTGTAAAAGAGTTTTCTTGTTTTGTTCTTCCTTCGAGTCTCGGGGGAGCCCCCGAGCGTTTTCGTGTGTGTATTTTTCTTCTGTTCTTTTCTGTTGGGCGTAGCCCCCGAGTCCTTTTCCTGACTACTAGGTCGTCTTCCTGCAGCCTTTTGTGCATAATGCCAAGCGACTGATGCAGGAGTACCTGTTGCTGGAGGCCAGCCTCAAACAGCTTCAAAGTACTCGATGTTTGCTTCTTCGTGTATTCGTGTCCTGTTATCTGACGCTTGTATTTTTTGAATGCAGAGGAGCACAACACCTCCCTTCGTGAGATTGATGCTCTCAAAAAGAGCCTCGGTCAAGCGGAGAAGAAGGCCGAGGTCGCCATTGGTGCGAAGGAGCGCCTCGAGCTGGAGCTGGACACTGCGGCCGAGGCTAAGGAGCGCCTGCAGCGAGAGGCCACAAACCGCGAGGAGCAGCTTGCCACTGCTACGACTGCGCGTGAAAGGGAGGTGGCTGACAAGCTCATGGCGGCTGCCAAAGCTGTTTCGGGTGAGTATCTTCACTTGCGTCTTTTTTGGTTTTCTTGTCTTTCTTCTGCGGTGCTTTCGTTTCATTTCTTCTCTTTATTGTATCAGATGCCGCGGGCATCGAGTTTGACCGCGATGCTCTGGAGCATGGGAGTGCTCTGGATGATGCTACTGCAGCGGTCGAAGATCGCTGCAGCACCGTTGTCAACTCGCTCGCCAAGGCCAAGGAGGTCCTTGGACGCTTCTATAAGGAGCTTGTCCCCAAGGGCGCGGCCCTTGATGATGTTGACGCTCTGGCGGAGGCATTGTCAGTCGAAGCACCTGCGGCATACAAGCGCAAGCAGAAGGGCATCGGCGCATCCGTCGGGCTGGCAATGGCTTTGGCGGCTGGAGCGGAGCTGGATCTTCCCCAGATCACCTCCCGGATGCCGACGACTGTGGATGGATCCGAGGTAGCCTTCGCTACCTATTCTGCTCGATGTAAGAGATATGGGCCAAAGCTGATTGATCTGCTGGCCGAGTACGCACTACAGCAGCAGGGGAAGGCCAAGGCGAGGCAATCCGGCTACGAGGCTACTCAAGGTGCTGCATCTTAGGCGCTGTAGTTGTAGGATAGTTGTAGTCTCTTTTGTTGTAATTATGTTGATGAACAAATCCTTGTGCCACGTAGTGGCTTTTGATGCACTTAATGAATTTGTTGAGTTGTGTTCTTCTTTGTCTGAGTGTTCATGTCTTTGCCTTTCTGCTGATCTAGGGTCCTTCGGGTGCTGATCCCGTTGACACCTCGCCTGCCGTGCGACTGCGGCCCTCCCTGGATGATTCATCATAGCTTGCTTTTCTTCGAGACCGTGTTCGTAGTCTCGAGAAGGAGTTGCTTGGGGTGCGTGGACATGCCGACGTTTGGAAGTCCAAGGCGGATCGCGGTGCTGCCAGAGAGGAGTACTTGATGGCGGAATTGCTTCGATTATCCGAGCAGCTTCAGTGTAAGTTTCTTCGAGCTGTTGCCTATTTCTTCGGATGCGCCTGCTGGCCTTGCATCTTACTTTTGTGCAAGTATTGCAGGTGCTAACCTTGCTCGAAGGGAGGAGAAGGAGCATGTTGCTGTTCGGGTCAATTGTTTGACTCAACAGGACATGGAAGCCGGCGGGTTCTTTTGGATGGATCGTGACCGTGCTATGGTCCTTGAGACTGTGCAAGATCGCGTTCACCAAGTGTCGCGGGGTGCTTCGTTAGGTGCAGACTTCGCTCGCGTCGGTTCTGCATGTGATGTTTCCGTTGGATGCTGCACCGACGACCCTTTCTGGTCTTCTGTCGAAGTTTCAGAACGTGGATCATGTCAAGGAGTTGGTGCAGCATCAGCTCGTCGCGGGAGTGAAGGCTGCATTGTCTCTTGTGAGGTTGCATCGCCCTGATGTAGATCTGTCTGTTGTAGCGGCTGGACCACCCCCTCGACCAGATGGTGGTGCGTGGGATATGCGTCCGCATTACGCGGCTGTAGAGCAGTATGCCAAAGAGATTGTAGATCTATTTGAGCAGCGTGCTCAGGTTATTCTTCAGAATAGGTAGTGCCTGTAAAAGAGATAAATGTAAAATTTGTATATATTTGACTGGGCGTGTTTTGCCCTTTGTTATAAAGGTTTGGTTGTTGTTTGAGCACGTAGTGCTTTGTTCGTATACGTGTCCTTTTCGTTAGCCTAACGTTGTCAGCTACTCAGGCGTACACGTGTTATCCTCAATTGACGAAATCGTGAGGTGGGGGGAGCCCCCGAGTGCGTTTGTAGCATGAAGTAAAAGTGCGAATAGGAAAACAAAATTTTTGGGGCGAGACACTTAGCTTTATTTATATCGTAATGGAGGAGGTACATTGTTCGGCTGAGTAGCCTTGGCTGAATAGCCTTATTAAAAGTAAAGGGGTAGGTAGCTAGGGATAGAATCGTCGCAGGTGTGCGATGTTCCATGGGTTGGAGTATGCGACTCTAGACTCCACGTGCTTGAGGCGATAGGCGCCACCTGGGATGACTTCGGTGATGACGTAGGGTCCTTCCCATGGTGACTCGAATTTCCTTGGTCGCTCTTGCTTGAGTCTCAAGACGATGTCTCCTTCGACGAAGGACCTTGGGCACAGCCGTCGGCTGTGGTAGTTGCGGAGACTCTGCTGGTACACCGTTGATCGAGCTGCTGCTATGTCTCGTGCCTCGTCAAGTGTGTCGATGGCGTCTTCGAGTGCATCCGTGGATTCGGCTTCGCTGTAAGCAACGACCCGGGGGGCCTGGTGGCGTACTTCGGCTGGTAGCACGGCTTCGGCGCCGTGCACCATGAAGAATGGCGTGTAGCCTGTGGAGCTGTTTGACGTGGTGTGCAAGCTCCATAGGACGAATGGTAGCTCTTTCGTCCAGGCTCCAGCTTTTCGCTCGAGTGGGCTCATGAGGCGCTTCTTGATGCCAGCGCCGATTAGGCCGTTGGACTTTTCCACCTGCCCTGTTCGTTTGCGGGTGTGCCACCGAGGCGTATGTGATGTTGATTCCGAGGCCTTCGCAGAAGTCTTGGAATTCTTTGGAGATGAAGTTCGATCCATTGTCGGTGATGATGCTATGCAGTACACCGAACCTGTAGACAATGGATTCAAAAAACTTGATGGCAGTCTTGCCCTTTTGGTTAGTGACTGGCATGGCCTTGATCCACTTGGTGAATTTGTCGACTGCGACCAGGAGGTAGACGTGCCCCCCTTTCGAGGACCTTGGCAGTTTGCCGATCATGTCGAGGCCCCATTGAGCGAAGGGCCAGGCTATAGGTATGAGCCTGAGCTCTGACCCGGGTGCGTGTGGTTTGTCGGAGAACCTTTGGCACCCCTTGCATCTTCGGACGATGTCCTTTGCGTTGCTCATGGTTGTTGGCCAGTAGAATCCAGCTCGTAGAGCTTTGGCGACAAGGGAGCGGCTGCCTGCGTGATGGCCGCAGATGCCCTCGTGGATGTCTTGGAGGATGGTTTTCCCGTCACTGATGGTGACGCACCTTTGTAGTACACCCGTGGTGCTTCTCTTGTACAACTCGCCATTGATGATGGTGAAGGCTTTTGACCGGCGAGATATGTGTCGGGCAGCCGTCGGGCTGTCAGGCAGTTCTCCATCTATCAAGAACTGGAGGTACGGCCGTGTCCAGGTTTCTTCGACTGCCATGACCTACATCAGGTTGACCATGGCGACCTCTGTGTCCGGTTTCTCGGGTCCTTCATGACCTTCGGGTAGCGTAGCCCCCGAGTGTTCTGCTTCTTCGGGTGATTGCTAGGGGAATTTCCGCTTGATAGATGGCACGCAGATATGTTCGAGGAACACACCTGGTGGTACCTTTGCGCAGGTGGAGCCGATGTTGGCGAGTCTGTCGGCCTCCTCGTTGCTTTCTCTTCCAACGTGCCGAAGTCGCAGCCGTTGAATTCTCCTTCGAGTGCGTTGTAGAGTGCGCGGTACGCGATCATGTTTTCGGCGTGTGCGTCGCACTCGTTCATCGTCTGCTGGACGACGAGGTTGGTGTCACCGTAGATGACCAGGCGCGTTGCGCCGTAGATCTTCGCCATCCTCATGTCGTGAATGAGGGCTTCGTATTCGGCCTCGTTGTTAGAAGCTCGGAATTTCATCCGAAGGACGTACTTCATCTTGTCGCCCTGCAGGGAGGTCAGTATGATCTCGGCTCCTGCTCCAGCTTCACGCTTGGAGCCGTCGAAGTGCATCGTCCATGACTGCGACATGTCTTGGATGTCTGGCAGTTGCAGCTCCATCCAGTGTAAAAGGAAGTCCGGGAGGACTTGAGACTTGATTGCGAGTCGCTTCTCGTAGACGATGTCTAGGGGTGACAACTCGATGCCCCATAGGGCCACGCGTCCTGTGGCCTCTGGGTTATTCAGGATGCTGTTCAGGGGTGCCTCATTGACGACCATCACCTGGTGCTCCTGGAAGTAATGACTCAACCGACGAGCCGTCATGAACATGCCGTAGGCGAGTTTTTGGTAGTGAGGGTACCTTTGTTTTGTTGGCGTCAATACCTCGCTGAGGTAGTAAATTGGGCGTTGGACCCCATGGGTCTTGCCTTCTTTGGGTCGTTCGACCACTAGCACGGTGCTGACCACCTGGTGTGTGACTGCTATGTACAGCAGCAGAGGCTCGCGCTCCTTTGGCGTGACCAAAACGGGCGAGGTGGAGAGTAGTAGTTTGAGACTTTCGAACGCATCGTCGGCTTCGGGCGTCCACTCGAATTTATCTGCCTTGCATAGCATCTGGTAGAATGGCAGGGCCTTCTCGCCCATGCGGCTGATGAATCCGCTCAATGCCGCTATTCGTCCTGCGAGCTGCTGGACGCCCATGAGATTCTTCAGCTTCTCCATCGCCATGATGGCCCGGATTTTATTCGGGTTCGCCTCGATCCCTCGCTGGGAGATGAAGTACCCAAGGAGCTGTCCTGATGGGCCGCCGAAGGCGCACTTTTCTGGATTGAGCTTGATCCTGTAGCGGTCGAGATTATCGAACGTCTCGCGGAGATCGTCGATGAGCATTTTCGCCTCCCTGGTTTTCATGACTATGTCGTCGACATAGACTTGGACGTTGCGACCGATATGGTCCTTCAGGCATGCCTGCATGCATCACTGGTACATGGCACCTGCGTTCTTTATCCCGAAGGGCATTGTGTTGTAGCAGAACACTCCGAACGGTGTGATAAACGCCGTTTTCTCTTGATCTTCGACCTTGAGTCAAATCTAGTTGTAGCCTGAGTAGGCGTCGAGGAAGGAGAGTTTCTCACATCCTGCAGTCGAATCGATGATCTGGTCGATCCGAGGAAGAGGGAAGTGGTCCTTTGGGCAGTGCTTGTTCAGCGACGTGAAGTCCACGCACATCCGCAGGATATCCGTGTCCTTCTTGGGAACCATCACTGTATTTGCGAGCCACTCGCTTTCTTTGTTCTCCCAGATGAAGTCTTCAGCGAGTAGCCTGTTTATTTCCATCCCGATGGCTTCGGCCCGTGGCTCGGATAGTCTCCGGATGGACTGCTTGACGGGCTTGGTGTCTGGAAAGACGTTGAGTGCATGCTCGGTGAATTCCCTGGGAACTCTTGGCATGTCTGCAGGACACCAAGCGAAGATTTCCCAGTGCTCATGGAGGAATTCGACGAGCACGCTTTCCTATGCGGGGCTGAGGTCGTTGGCGATCAGTGCCGTCTTGGAGGCATCCTTCGGATGGACCTGCACCTTCTTTGTGTTGATGGTGGAGTCGAAGGACATGTCAGGTGCGTTTTGTCGTGCGACTGGGGGTGCCCTATTGTCCGTCACCTCGCGGAGCCTTACGAGCTCCTCCTGCATGCCGAATGATTGGGAGATTCTGTTGAAGTCCCTGTCGCATTGGTCCGATCTGGTGAAGCTCCCGTGGACTGTGATGACGCCCTTTGGTCCTGGCATCTTCAGTAGCAGGTATGCGTAATGTGGGACAGCCAAGAACCTTGCAAATGCTACATGCCCGAGGATGGCGTGGTATTGTGATGGCCAGTCCACCACTTCGAATTCGAGCCGCTCAAGTCGGAAGTTGTACGGCTTGCCGAAGATGATGTCGAGCCATATTTTTCCCAGGGGGAATATGCCCTTTCCTGGGACGATGCAGTGGAACGTTGTGTCTGACTGTTCCAGGCTGCACTGCGGGATCCGCATTGCTGCTAGAGTACTTGCGAACATCAGGTTGATGCCGCTGCCACCGTCCATGAAGACGCTGCTCATCTCGAAACCTCCGGATCTGCGCCTCCAGCACCAGGGCAGCATGACCTGGGCGAGGGATCTGGCAAGGGTGATCCGAACGACTGAACGTGATGCAGGACTCCGATCTGCTGAGGTACTCAGGGATGGCGGGTGGAGTTGCCACGGCCAGGTTGATCTGACGGGTGATTTTCTTCTGCACCCTATTCGTGGGGTGACCCTTCTAGATCATCAGTGCTCCTTTCGGCGGGGGATACCCGTTCCCAGCGTTGTTCTGTGCTGGTGCAACTGGTTGGTTCGGGCCTCCTACAGGTGGCGGTGGAGGAGCTCCATGCGCTATCTCACCTGGTGCGGGTGCGTTCCCGAATCCAGGAAGTGGAGCTTGCTGCCTCATCTGGACCATGCTTTCGCTGAGCTTCTAGAACTAACGGCAGTCCTTGAGCATGTGGCTTGCCTTTTTCTTGCCATCCTGCTTGTCGATGTAGAAGTGGATGGTGCATGGACCCGAAAGTTTTTCGTATGTTGAGGGTCCATTGTCGCGATCGCGGCGCTGCCACGACTGTGTTGGGCGTCCTCCATCGCGGAAGTTTCCTCCGCAGTATCCTCCGCTGTTGCGGTTGGCGTCGTTGCGACGGTCGGCGTAGCCGTCCGCTACCATGTCGGGTCCATCACGATCGTCGTAGACGCGCGATCTTCTCTTGCTACGGCGCTCTTGTCGTCGGTCGTAGTCGTCCTCTTCCTCCGAGTGCGCCCGGTGGACGGAATCTTCGCCGTCAGCCCACCTGTTGGCGATGTCCAAGAGGTGGTCGAGTGTCTTGGGCTTGACGCGCCCAAGCTCCTCCTTGAAGTCTTGGCGCTTGACGCCGTCCTTGAAGGCGTTGATGGCCCTCTCTTTGGAGATGTGCGCTGCGGAGTTCTTGGTGTTGGACCAGCGTAGTATGTACGAGCGAATGGATTCGCCCGTTCGTTGAGAGCAGGCCCGCAACTCCTCGATTGAGGCGGGCCTATTGCTGGTGCCTTTGAAGTTTCGGATGAAGCTGTAAGCTAGCTCCTCCCAGCTTCGGATGGACCCTGAAGATAGGCTTCTGAGCCAGATCCGGGCTGCACCTGTCAGCTGCAGCTGAAGGCATTGCATGGCGGTTTCCTTGTTTCCGCCGTGCAATTTTACAGATGACAGGTGGTCGCTGAGCCATGCCTTTGGGTCTTGTGTGCCGTCGAACTTCGGAGTATCCGAAGGAAGCTTGAAATTTCGCGGCATCTATGATCGCTGCTGTGGCATTTTCGGGATGACATTGCCGTCGGCGTCCATATCCATGAAGGATGCGTGGAGGGTTCGGGTCACCTCACGGCGCTCCTTAGGATCCATGTTCTCCATCCGAGAGCGGTGCTTGTTGCCTTGGTTGCCGTTCGTGCTGGAGCCGATGCCCATGGAGGGGAGCACAGCTCGTCGCGCGCTGGACTCTGAGGCTGCTTGCTTGCGTTTGTCAAGCACCTCCTGCATCTTGACCTGCTTCTTGTGCTCCTTGATCGGGAGCAGATGGTAGGCCATCAGTAGATCCCGTGAGGAGTTCGCAGGCAGGACTATGCTGCCCGCCACGGCGGTGCGTGCCTGGGCCCATCCTTCTTTGCTAAGGCGGATGACATGGCCGTTGTTGTCCCCTTCGGGTGGGGGGGACTGGCTTCTTCTGTTTCTGCCGTTTCGATCTGGCGGGTTAGGTGTCGGGTTGGGCAGCGGGTTGGGCGCCTGCTGATCCACGTCGCTCTGGATGACTACGACGCATTGGTAGCGCTTGTAGATTGGTCCGCTGCTGCCGCAGCTTTCGGATCCGGAACCGTAGGTCCCTTCATCCGACGGCGGGTCACACAGATCGGAGTTGCAGCTACTGCTGTCGTAGGATTCATCTGTTGATGACGATGTGCGTAGCACGGGGTGTGGGGCCCATGAAGCGGGCCTGATTGATGGTAGGGGCACCCGCTCGGGGAGGCGGAGGGTGCCAGTTTGCCCCACCTGAAAGCAGAAGCTCCCGAACAGGATCTCGAGTCCATCGCCTACAGGCTCGAAGTCCTTCATGGTGGCCGGCGAGTGGGCGGTGAAGTCGAAAGCGCCAAAGAGGAGGTGACTCTCCGTCGCCGTAGAGTTGTAGATCGTTCGGGTTGGGACCGTCACGATCGCACAATCAACATCCCCAGTTTCCCACAGACGGCGCCAATTGATGAGGTTTGATCTCGTCAATGCCCATTGTTATGGACTTGGGTTTTGGAGAAGATGGGGATGCTGGAGATCGCGGAACGGTTAGCAAACAAGCAATACGGGACACGTGGTTTACCCAGGTTCAGGCCCCCGGAGGGAAAACCCTACTCCTGCTTGTCTGCTCTTGATTACGACGGAACCAAAGGTTACAAGGGTGCGCAGATGCAATCTGGCGTGGAGGTGTGTATGCGAAAGTATGAGAGAGAGATCTAGGTCGTTCCCTCCTGGCCTTTATATAGACTTAGGCAGGTCCCGGGCATAGACCTAGTCGGTTACATGTTCTAGGGTTTTACCCCTTTGAATTTCCTATCTACTCTAGTCTTGCTCTCCAAGGATCCGAAGGCGTCATGGGCCTTGGCCACCCGAAAGTCTTCATGGGCCGGTGTATATTTGTCGTGGGCCTTCCTTGGGCTGGACCAGGTATGCTGAGATCATGTACCCACGGGGTATAACCATGTCACCAGCGATGGATGTTCCCTCCTTCTCCCTTGGCGAGAAAGTGTTTCACAACACTAAACTTGGATTTGAGAAGTTGCACTTGGAACACATTGTAAGTTTCTGATTCTTATTTGTATTTATTTTATTATCATATCCTCTAGCCCCAAGCATAAAGTCGGATAAACATCGTGGAATCCGAGTTGATGCTTCTAGGTCGCAAAAGAACGATGTAATGTAGCCCCCAAGGCTCGTGCTGTATTTTTACTTAGTTAAATTTGCAGCCCGAGTCTTAGTAGCCGTCTGACGGTATTTCGTCTCTAAACTTACAGAAAATTGCATCTTCCAACCAGGAATTGCTCAAGAACATATGTAATAAACGCAAGGACATCAAAGCCCCGTGCATTGAGAATTCAAAGTTAAAAGTTGAAAAAGATGAAGCAGAATGTAAACTTTTCTGACTTCCTCTTTGTCAATTAGCTATTTTTCATAGTCAAACTTGTTTTGTCCGACTGATATTTTTCCCTTTGCAGAACTGTTGTGTGAGTATAGCAAGATGGTGGAGAAATCCGAGAACTTCAAGGTCTTGGAACTGGAGAATGCTGAGCTCCGGGACAAGCTTGAGAAGCTCACCATTGAATCGGAGAAATCTGTAGCTGCTGTCCTGGAGTCAAGCAACCATGAGACCGTGAGGCTCGAGAAGCTATTAGCCCTCCTAGAAAAACAATTGGATGATCTTCGGAAGGATTTCGATAGTTAGAGGGATCTGGCCCAGGCTACAGAGAATGAGCTGAACATCCTTGATGACCCACAAGTATAGGGGGTGTATCGTAGTACTTTTGATAAATAGGAGTGTCGATCCCAACGAGGAGCAGAAGGTGCTGAATAGTGGTATGGAGCAGGAAATCCCTGTGAATACTGAGCAAACGGATTTTTAGTCATTTTTTGACAAGGCAACAGAACAAAGAGCAAGTGACAGAAGTAACGAACAAACAGAGAAAGTGGTCCAATCCTTTCTTAGCAAAGGACAAGGCGGTGGAAATACTTATAATAACCAAACGTTCTTGAGGACACATGGGAATTCTGTCAAGTGCTTTCGCTTCAAATAGCTGAGTACTCTTCTCTGGTGTTTGTAAGTGTTGTGTGGGTGAACCTGTGCTAACATACTGCCCTTCCTAGGACTAATATATACTTGTGATTAAACCCCCTGCAAACATCCGTAACTACAGGAAAGTAATTAAGATATAAATCTAACCACAGCCTTAAACTCTGAGATCCTACGCTCCCTTGTGCAAAGGTGTCCTAACGGGGGTTCAGGTTTCTGTCACTCCGGCAACCCCACAATTAGTAGCCAAATACACAATGCATCCCCCTAGGCCCATAAATGGTGAAGTGTCATGTAGTCGACGTTCACATGACACCACTAGAATAATAGCACCACAACTTAAATACTAAACCATTGAATAATAACTCATCACAGATCCACTAATAACAACATGACTTCTCCCATGCCCTCAAGAACTAAACTAACTACTCACAAGACATCATATGAATCAAGATCAAAGATGATATGATAATGGATAACAATCTGAACATAAACAATAATCCAATGGTTCCACTCACAAGCATCAACTACAATAGTAATTAACACCGGGAAAGTTTCCCCTAAGAACTAAAGCAATATCCAACACAATTGTTATAGTGGGACAGAGTGGTGATGATGGTGCTGGTGGAGATGATGGTGTGGATGATGATGATGATCCCGATGAAGCCTAGCTTGATGATGGTGTTGATGGCGATGGTCTCCCCTCTCCGGGAAGGAATTCCCCCTGCAGAAATCTGTCTGCCGGAGAGATCTTTCTCTCTCGGTGTTTTACGCCCCCCAGAGGCGGCGGAAATCTATCTCTGGCCGCTCCCCCGGAGTTAGGGTTCCATAGGGAAGTTATAGGCGAAGGGGGAGAGTCAGAGGCCGGGAAGGTGGGCCACACCTGCCCTAGGCACGACCTTAGGTGGGCCCGTGCCTAGGGGGTGTGGGCCCCCTACGGCCCCCCTTCGCTCCTCCTTCTGGCTTCCTTCGTCTTCTGGTAAAATAATATGTTTCCATATTTTTCTGGTATTTTTATGATCTTCACGAAATTGCACCGAAACGCCTTCTTTTCCATCAGAATCCAGACTCCGGCAGTCCATCCTCCAGGAATCATCCAACATGCATAAACAGATGAAAATTGGGCGTATCAACTCATAATAAGACAAATATCAATGAATAGAGGTAAATTGTGATATAGAATGGTGATGCAAATTGGGCGTATCAACTCCCCCAAGCTTAGACTTCGCTTGTCCCCAAGCGAATACCGAGCTCAGTAAACATGTCCACAGGTTTATGGAGTGAAGTGTCGATAAAAGAATACGAACAAGAAACATCACACTTACCATTGCACAACCCATAGAAGAAAGCAACTTACCATTATATAACTTAGCTTGCAACCAAGTACAACATTCACAATAGAGATGCATAAAGATAAATCAAAATTGGAATTGGCAAACTTGTTCTTGGTCAGAGAACACCTGATAAACAGTTTCACAAAAGCTTTTTCTAGAGGTTTCAAAACAGGAGCACACTTTTTCTCTCAAAAAGGTTTTTCACAAGTGAATGCTTTCAAAGTAATACTCAATAGATAAGAGTTTTGTGCAAACAACGAGGATAAAGAACATGATTGAATAAATCACCTTATGAATGCTTGAACCACAACAACTCAAATGCTTGCTAGAAATGGAGAGGAAGTAGGTTTACTGACTCAAACTGGTAACTGGGAGAAAGGTCCCTTCTTAGAGGGTAGCAGGGATTACAAGTCATAAAGAGCTTCCAAAATATTATGGTACTTACTAGCTTTGAGCCCTCATTGCCCCTATCATCAGCATCTTGAGATGATTAAGGTTAAAGTGAACAAAGATGGAGTATATGCTTGACGAAATATAAGTTGGCAATCTCATGTCCCTTGAATATGAGGGCCACTCCTCATGCTACTCAACTTCAGTTACCGGTAATTTCTTATCATTGTAAGTACATGCGTATCATAAAGAACCGCCAACGGGGTACTCCTTGCACATGGTACAGGAGTTTTCCCATAACCAAAATGACAAGGCAAGCAAATAATGAGCATCCCAGCGATCTTTTTATTTACTATATGTATAGATTTTTATTGAGGATGCTTCATAGATGACTCATTATGGTGATGATGTAAGTTTCCACCATGATTGAGCATGGCTTAGGCTAGAGGCCCAGGCGTTTCTCTAACACAAAATACAAACTCCATGGACTTACAAGTTCCCTCTTTATTTCACACCGTTGACATCCATAGACAAAAGAGCACGATATCAAGTGTGTACAGAGTACACATGCAATGTTGAAAATGTTCCCCGTGATAGCACGGTTCTGCTAATTCCAACGTATAGATGCAAGCATATACAACTTCGATATTCACAATGGTTCAAGTCTATTAGGGGCAAGAAAATAAGGTGTGCCATCAAGTTCGTGAGAGCTTTACTAACTATTTTTCACATAACAAAATACCTTTTGATTCAAAAGGTAGATGAAGCTTGAGAATTTGTTTGGAATAGCAAAAGCTACTAGGTAGATATGGTGGACACAAGTGGCAAAAGTTTTGGGTTCAAAGGATTTTGGAAACATGAGAAGTATTCCTTCTCAAAACAGGTTTTTGGCTAGCAAGGCTGGGTAGCAAGCAAGAGAGTTGAAAGAAACAAGCAAACGTACACGTAATAAAGCCAAACATGTAATCTTCCTTGAAGACACAAAATAATCTTAAATAAATAATACTAAGATTATGAGTCAACAATAAAGAAAACAAATGATACAAAATACATGTAAGCCTTTTTCTATGTTTTTCTCTTTCAAACTAATACCACTGACCAGAACTCGGTTTGCCAAAACCAATTTAGATCCACTTGATGATCCCAAAGTGGTTCCAATACTGAACAAGAAGATACATCATATAATAGAGATTGCAAACTAAAATAAGAAGTGCAAAAAGTAAAAGATGAGACTTCTCATTAATATTCAATAAAGGCACTCACACCAAAGGATACATAGATAATCAACTAAAGGAGAGATACTTCCACATGCAAAGCAAACTATAAGATAACCCCTCTACCATAGATATGAATCCACTAAAAAGGTAAAAGATAAAAGATAATGGTGGTGATACCGCGACACTCCCCCAAGCTTGGAACAAGCCAAGGGGATGCCAAACATGACGACGAATTACTCCTTCGGTGATGGTGGTGTTCTCTTGATAAGCTCCTCAATAAGTTTCTTCAACTCCTCAAACTCAAAAGTAAGAGTACGGATTAGCTCCGAGTTTTGCTCTATACGGTGCATGATCATGCTAGTCTGAGAATCCCAGCTTTTCTTATTCTTTCCCCACTCTTCATCCTTAGCACGATCCTTCTCTGCATTGTTAGAACGGGGCATATCCCAACCCGAAGGCAAATTCCCTTTGGGCACATGTTGATATTGATATTCGTGTATAAGTGTATGGAAAGGTCTCTTGTTACGTGGAGGAGATGACCGTGGATCGTAGAAGAGACGTGGACGTTTCCCTCCTGTAGACGTCCGTGTAGTCCTCTTAAGCTTGGTGGGTTTTTCTACCAATCCAATGCTTGCGACGGTAGCGCGGGTGTCCGGTTGCTTGTCCTCCTCCATGTCACCATAATACCCTACTGAAATCTCCTCTTCCTTGGGGACTTGAGGTTCTTCTTCCTCGGGCTTCTTGCCTTTGTTGTTGGCGGAGACCATGGTGCTCTAAACTTGAGAAGGTTTCCTGACATAAACAGATTGAAACGAAAACACGACGAGAACACACTGCACGAACCTCGGGGAACCCGGGGGGTTATATATTACGAAGATTCAATGCATAAGGAAGGTTTTGACATGGAAACCAGGCGAAGACGGAGTTGGAGGGGGGGACACCCTCCTCAGGCGCGGCCAGGCTGGGCCCGCGCCTGGGGTGGGTTTGTCCACCCCGGGCTCCGTTTCCTCTTCGGTTTCGTCTTGTAACTTCCCTTATGTATTAAAAACATAAAAAATATAAAAAGATTGGGGTTTCATGAACCTTCTATTTTCACCACTTTTACCTATTCAAAGATGAACTCTGCAGATTCCTTCTCTCTTTCTCCTGAGAATTTCCTTCATACAAAACTTTTACACAAACTCAAAGACAACATTAGTGTAAGCAAAAACAATAAACCTATGGTAAACATTTCAACTGAAAAACCATCAAAACAAAAGCTTCTGTAAGAGGCAAATGCAAATGATGGCAGAGATCTGTCAAAACAGACCAGCAGGTAAAGATCGATTTTTCCGAAGACCTTATGTTGCTCAAATCAAAAAGTGCAAAACCGATGAAAGTTGGGTAACAACCTGGAGAACAAGGTCAAAAAAATGCAGCTCCATCCAAAGTACTGAGCTTCCTCACGATTTTTTACAATGCA
Organism: Avena sativa; assembly: GCA_916181665.1. Taxonomy (NCBI): domain Eukaryota; kingdom Viridiplantae; phylum Streptophyta; class Magnoliopsida; order Poales; family Poaceae; genus Avena; species Avena sativa. The sequence continues at coordinate 138,989,150 of OV702285.1, read as the reverse complement.
GCACAAAAATCTGTCCCACGACAGCCACTTTTCACAACTCCTCTTCTTCACAAAAGTAGTTAAACTTGACACAAAAAACAAAACAAAAAAAGGATAAGGAGCGGTTATTACAGAGGTAAAAACTTCCAAGACTCGACAAAACTCTTGGGTTATCTCCCAACAAGTACTTTTTTTAATGTCTTTAAGTTAAGCCTGAAACTTCCAAAGATGCTCACATGAGAGATATATATCTGAAATGAAAGAGAGCATCAAGAAGCAAATAACCAACACACTTGAGACTAACCCACTCCTATGCATGGGGGTATTATGAGAAAACAAATTGTTGAGCATAGGAAGACAAAACAGATGCAACTTCAAAGCTTTCAACATAAAACGGAAAACTTAACATCATTGAGATGCATAAAACCATGTTTACCTCTCTCAAAATAACTTTCAGTAGCACTTTGAATAAAGTTGACAATATAACTATCACTGGAAACAACTTTATCATCAGAATAAGCATACTTACAGTCATCAAAAAGAGGTCCAAGGTTATAGACTGGATCAATAAAAGCAAGTTGTTCCATCCTGAAATCTTTATTAGGCAAGATATTTTCACAAGGAGCTTTAGCAAATTTGGAAAAGTTAAACTCATAAGAATCTCCATCAAATTTAGTTAAAACTTTTTCCTTCTTACAATCAATAATAGCTCCACAAGTATTCAAGAAAGGTCTACCAAAAATGATAGGACAAGTTTTGCTAGCTGCTGAATTGAGCACTAGAAAATCAGCATGATACTTAATCTTACCACAGAGAACCTCCACATCTCTTACAATGCCAATGGGGAAAATGGTTTCCTTATTAGCAAGGTGAATAACGACATCAATGTCCTCAAGCTCACAAGGACCAATCTCATGCATAATTTCCCTGTAAAGCTCATAAGGAATAGCACTAGAACTAGCACCAATATCACATTAACCATAATAGCAATGATCACCAATTTTAACAGAAAACACATGAACACTAGCTTTTCTAGCCTTACTAGGATGAGAAATAATACTATAAGTGTCTTCACAGAAGACAATATGCTCATCCTCTATATTTCTAGTGACAGTGTCTTTCACAATAGCTACCATAGGTTCATCACTCAAATGCTTACTAGGCTCCACATTTTTTAGTGTACCTTTGCTATTTTCAATAATAATCATAGAATACTCCTTTACCTTAGCTGGGAAAGGCATTTTCTCAACATGGGGTTCAGGCACAATATGGTTAGTAGTACAAACTTGAGTACTTCTAACAGGAGCATGAATAACAACATCTTTATAAGGAGCATGGTACTTATTCCACTTTTTCTTGGGAATTTTAATGTAAGAGGCAAAGGCCTTAAAATAGCTAGAAATACTTTGGGAATCAAGACCAAACTCATTTCTAATATCACGGAAGCTATCAGTTCCCATAAAGGATTTAATGCATTCATAATCATAGTTTATACCTGACTTTCTTCCTTTGTAATTCTCCCAAGCTTCAGTGTTATCTTTAATACGGTCTAAGAGATCCCATTTAGCTTCTTCCTTCATACGTGTGAATGATCCAGCACAAGAAGCATCTAGTAAATCTTTATCATGAAGAGAAAGCCTAGCATAAAAGTTATTGAGAATAATATTGTTAGGGAGTTCATGAATAGGACATTTAAGCATTAGTAACTTCAATCTCCCCCAAGATTGAGTTGTACTCTCTCCATCAAGAGGCCAAAAGTTATATATAAGATTTATATCCTTATGGATCTCACTGGGAGGATAAAATTTAGAGTAAAAGAGAGATGACATCTCCTCCCATTCCATGGATTGTCCATTCTTCAGCAGCTTATACCATTCTTCAGCTCTCCCTTTCAAGGATATGGAGAGTAACTTCTTCTTCACCTGTTCAGTTGTGATACCTGCACACTTAAACAACCCGCATAATTCATGGATAAAAAGCAAATGATCACCAGGATGGACAGTTCCATCCCCTAAATAATAATTATCCATAACACGATCAACAATACTTGTAGGTATCTTAAAAGGATCTATCTCAACAGGTGGTGGTTCATCTACTACCCTAGCAGTGGTAGTAGTTTTCCCAAACAAAAAACCAAGTGGGTTATCCATATTGGAAACAAAGCAACAAACAGAAACAAAAGCAATACTCATAGTAGAAGATTCCCTTACCAGTTCCACTCTTCAATAGCGCTTCACTCTCCGGCAACGGCGCCAGAAAATAGTCTTGATGACCCACAAGTATAGGGGGTGTATCGCAGTACTTTTGATAAATAGGAGTGTCAATCCCAACGAGGAACAGAAGGTGTTGACTAGTGGTATGGAGCAGGAAATCCCTGTATATACTTAGCAAACGGATTTTTAGTGGTTTTCCGACAAGGCAACAAAACAAAGAGCAAGTAACAGAAGTAACGAACAAACGGAGCAAGTGGCCCAATCCTTTCTTAGCAAAGGACAAGCCAGTGAAAATACTTATAAGGACCAAACGTTCTCGAGGACTGATGGGAATTTTGTCAAGTGCTTTCGCTTCAAATAGCTGAGAACTCTTCTTCGGTGTTGTAAGTGTTGTGTGGGTGAACATGTGCTAATGTACCGACCTTACTTGGACTAATACATACTTGTGATTAAACCCCCTGCAAGCATCCGCAACTACAGGAAAAATTAAGATATAAACCTAACCACAGCCTTAAACTCTGAGATCCTACACTCCCTTATGCAAAGGAGTCCTAACGGGGGTTCAGGTTTCTGTCACTCCGGCAACCAAACAATTAGTAGCCAAATACACAATGCATTCCCCTAGGCCCATAAATGGTGAAGTATCATGTAGTCAATGTTCACATGACACCACTTGAAGAATAGAACCATAACTTAAATACTAAACCATTGAATAATAACTCAACACAAATCCACTACTAACAACATGACTTCTCCCATGCCCTCAATAACTAAACGAACTACTCATGAGACATCATATGGATCAAGATCAAAGATGATATGATAATGGATAACAATCTGAACATAGACAATAATCCAATGGTTCCACTCACAAGCATCAACTACAATAAAATTTAACACCGGGAAAGTATCCCCTAAGAACTAAAGCAATATCCAACACAATTGTTACAACGGGATGGAGTGGTGATGATGGTGTTGGTGGAGATGATGGTGTGGATGATGATGATTCCAATGAAGTCTAGCTTGACGATGGTGTTGATGGCGACGATCTCCCTCTCCGGGAAGGAAATTCCCGGCAGAAATCTGTCTGCCGGAGAGATCTTTCTCTCTCGGTGTTTTCCGCCCCGTAGAGGCGGCTGAACTCTATCTATGGTCGCCCCTGGTGTTAGGGTTCCATAAGGAAGATATATGCGAGAGGGCAGAGTCGGAGGCCGAGCAGGTGGGCCACACCTGCCCTAGGCGCGGCCTAGGTGGGACCCACGCCTAGGGGGGTGGGCCCCCTATGGCCCTTCTCTGCCTCCCCTTCTGGCTTCCTCTGTCTTCTGGGAAAATATAAGTTTCCCATATTTTTCTGGTATTTTTCTGATCTTCGCGAAATTGCATCAAAACACCTCTTTTCCATCAGAATCCAGACTCCGGCAGTCCATCCTCCAAGAATCATCCAACATGCATAAACAGATGAAAATACATAAGTATTACCTCATAATAAGACATATATCAATGAATAGAGGCAAATTATTATATAGAATGGTGATGCAAACTGGACATATCACCATGCAATAGGGATTCTTCGCAGCTGCTCTTCCGGAACATGTGGCTGATGGGCGTACTTTTAGCAGTCTTTGCACGTTTTGACCAGTTTGTCGGCATCCGCCTTAGCTGTAAGCCAAAAGAATCCGTGTCTAAAATCTTTTGCCACTAAGGATCTGGCTACAGCATGGTGACCACACTCGCCTTCGTGGATTTATCGTAATATTTCCACTCCTTCTTCTAAAGAAATACATCGCTGGAAAACGCCATAAACACTCCGCTTATAGAGCTTACCATTTATTATAGTGTAGGCTTTAGCTCGTCGGACGATCTGCCGGCTCAAGACTTCGTCTTCGTGTAATTTTCCGTCTATCAGGAAATCCAGATAGGGTTTTGTTCTGCTGGGAATTACAGCCAGAACTGCTATTAAAGGTGAGTCGGATTTCGTCGGATAGTCCTCATCAACTCTGACTATGGAGGAGACCCTTAAATGCTCTAAAAAAGCGCCATCCGGTACTTGTTTCCGCATAGAGCCTATCCTTGATAGAGCATCTGCTTCCTCATTTTCTGCTCGAGGGATGTTTTGTACTTCAAAACCCTCGAACGATTTAGATAATTCATCCACAACAGCTTAGTATGCTGCCATGTGCTTGTTTGCGTTGCAGATATCGTATACTTGTTGAGCAACTAAATCCGAGTCTCCATAACACATGAGTCTTGGTATGGCAATGTTTTTGGCCATGCGTATTCCATGCAGCAATGCTTCATACTCGGCAATATTGTTGGTTGCCGTAAAGTGTATTTGCAACACATAGAATAGCTTATCTCCTTGGGGTGACTTGAGCACCACGCCAGCCCCCGAGCCTCCTCGTGCTTTTGATCCGTCAAAGTGAAGGGTCCAAAATTCTGAGACTGGCGGACTTGTGTTTTCTGTCGTCTCTGTCCAATCAACAACAGAGTCGGCAAGTATTTGGGACTTAATTGATGTATGCGGCTTGTAGTCAATGTTGAAAGCTGCAAGATCTATTACCCACTTTGCGACATGTCCTGTGGCGTCGTGGTTATTGATTATATCTCGCAGGGGAGCGGTGCTCACCACTGTGATCTTATGCTCTTGAAAATAGTGGCGTAGCTTTCTGGATGCAAAGAACACTCCATAGGCTAGCTTTTGATGGTGTGGATACCGTTGTTTCGACTCTGTCAGGACCTCACTCAGGTAATAAGTTCATCGATGCACCTTATGCTCGTGGCCTTCTTCCTCGCGCTCCACTACCGTTACCACACTTATGATCTTGTTGGTCGCTGCAATGTAAAGTAACATAGGCTCCTGAGGTTCTGGCGTTACGAGAACTGGTGGGTTTGAAAGTAGATCTTTCAAACTTTGCAGGGCAGTCTCAGCTTCCTAGGTCCAGACAAACTTGTCGGTTTTCTTCAAGAGTTTGTATAAAGTTGCGGATCTTTCGCCGAGCCGGCTAACGAACAGACTCATTGCTGCAATGCAACCAGTGAGACGTTGCACGTCCTTCAGGTGAGTCAGTCTGGTAATGTTAAGTATAGCCTTGATTTTGTCTTGGTTCACCTCTATGCCTCGCTCCGAGACGATGAAACCTAACAATTTTATAGCTAGAATTCCAAAGAAACACTTCTTCATATTTATCATCATGTTGAATTTTCGTAGACTAGCAAATGTTTCCTCCAAGTCAGAAATTAAAGTTCCCTTCTTTTTGGACATAACTACTATGTCATCTATGTATACATGGACGTTGCATCCGATTTGATCATTGAGACAACGTTGTATAGTATGTCGATATGTTGCTCCTGCGTTCTTTAAGCCAAAAGGCAGAGTTTTGTAGCAGGAGGTTCCAAAAAGAGTGACGAAAGACGTCTTAATTTGATCTGACTCTTTCATCAGTATTTGGTGATATCCAGAATATGCGTCGAGAAAACAGAGTAATTCCGACCCTGCCGTTGAGTCGATAACTTGATGGATTCTTGGAAAAGGGAACGGATCTTTTGGGCATGCCTTGTTCAAAGCGGTATAATCAACACACATCCTTAAATCAATAGTGTACTTTTTAGGGATGAGTATAGGATTTGCCACCCAATCTGTCTGGATGACCTCTGTTATGAATCCAGCTAGCTATAGTCGGGCTAATTCATTGGCTATCACTTTGCGCTTTTCATCACCAAACCGTCGTAAAGACTGTTTGATGGGTTTAGTGTTAGGGTACACATTAAGAGAGTGCTCGGCAAGTTCCCGAGGTACTCCGGTCATGTTAGAAGGCTGCCATGCAAAGATGTCACTATTAGCTTTGAGGAACTCAACGATCACGCTTTCCTATGCGAGGTCTAAGCATACCCCTATGTTCGTCGTCTTGGAGGGATCATATTCCTCCAGCAATGTTTTCTTCGTCTCTTCCGATGCCTTGAACTGCAAACTTGGCTTCAGCACCTCGTTCTTCGTAGCGGGCATCTCGGACGGGTTGATGGTCTTCTTGATCTCCTAGTACTCTTGGGCGTGCAGCACGGCTTCGGCGAAGGCAGCAGATCCTTCATCGCACTCTCACGCCTTCCTCGGATTTCTTTGGATGGTGATTACGCCTTTTGGAGCTGGAAGTTTAATCATATTATATATGTAACAGGTACGAGCCATGAACGCCTAGTAAGCCGGACGTCACAAGATGGCGTGGTAAGCACTTTTGAACGGTACCACCTCGAAAGAGAGTGGCTCGGTCCAGTAATTATCTCGAGTTCCGAATGTCACGTCCAGAGTAATCTCACCCAGAGAATCCGCTCCCTGGTACAATGCCATGGAAAGTTACACTGTTGTAACTCAATTGGCTCTTGTGTAGCTTCATGCGGTGGAGCGTCTCGATGTAGAGGATGTTAATGCTACTTCCACCTTCCATGAGTGTTTTAGAGAACTCATAGCCATCAATAAGAGGATTTATGACCAGAGGGTACTTTCCCAGACGATGTGTTTTCCTCAGGTGATCTGAGAAATCAAAGGTGATGGTTACGTCCGACCAATCCATAAACTATGGAATAGCCGGAACCGTGGCATTGAGCTCACGGAGAACCACCTTCTTGTCTTTAGCCGGCTGAGATCCAAGGAAGTAGACGTATGCGTCTTTCTTAGTCAAAAATTCCTTTTTTCCATCCGACTTGGGTTGTGCGGCATCCGCTTCTTCCATGTCAGAATCCTCCTTAGGCTCCTTGCCTTTCTCAGAATTTTTCTTTCCTTTTCGTCGCTTGACTCTGTAGCCAGCGGATTCATCTTTCTTGATGCCGTCATTGAAACGACACTCGGCATTTGTGTGGGTAGATACTCCGTCACTATCCAAGTGGTGGACATAGGGATTGTTGGCAATGTCGGTCCAGGTATAGGTTCTTTTGGGTTGCTGTTCTCCTTTGTCCTGGATTCGGGAAGTTCCACGGCCTCTACCCGACCACCTCCATGCCCTCCTCGTCCTCTAGACCCGAATGTTGCGTTGACAGCTGTGTTTTCCGGAGCCGGTTTTTCGTCCGAGGTGTTCTTGCGCTTCTGAGCTTGTTGTTTTGGCTGTTTGGCCGCATTGGGATTGGCCAGAATATTTAGCAGCCCTTCTAAATCATCATCGGCATCAGCATATTTTCTAGCTATCTCTATCATTTCTCCCAAATCTGTGACGTGGTCACGCTTCAGTCGGTGACACAAAAGTCCGACTAGAAGTCCTACAATGAAATCTTCTATCGCAGTTTGCTCGTTTACTCCTTCACATGAGTTTTTCGTGTCAATCTAGTGTCCGAGGTAATCCCAGCAAGTTTCTCTGGGTCTTTGTGTGCAACGCTGCAAGTCTCCGACTGTGCAGGGCCTTTTGTATGTTCCCTTGAAGTTTGAAAAGAACACACTTTGCATATCATGCCAGTTACAAATTGAATTCTCTGGCAGTTCATTAAGCCATGATCAAGCCGTCTTCCTCAGCATAAGCGGGAGATATCGGACTACGACCATGATGTTTCCTTTTTTGGCGATGCAGCAGTCCTGGAAAAAATCCTGGAGTCAGGTATCTGGACGAGCCACGCCGTCGTAGGGATGGATGTGTTACCAAAGTCAACCGCAAATTTGGTCTGACGTATGCGTGGGCAAAAGCACTTGGGTCCCACGTACACGTCTTCTTCCTCGTACCGTCGCGCCTCTATGTTTGATTTAATGTGATGGTGAGCGTCGTCCGATAAGAGAGATCTGCGCCTTGGAGGCTCACGGCTCCTGCACGAGGGAGTCGGATTTCTGCTTCTCCTCTCACCATTGCCGCCTCCACCCCTGCGGCTTCCATGGCTACGTCCGGATCCTTCATGGTTGCTGACTGGGGGCGAGGGTGGCCCTGGTGGATTATTTACGGTTGGGTTATGCGGTGGTGGTGGAGCCTCATTATGCTGACTTTGATGCTGGTTTCTTTGGGCTCCGTCCGTACTTGATTCAGGACGTTCCGGGTCATCTCTTCATCCGGCGTTACCAGCCAGACGGCTCGGTGGTGGCATCCTTAGCCGATCTTGATCTCGCTGGCGACGCACTTCCGGGTCTTCTCTATGGCGGTTGTTTTGCCGACGATGGTCCTGATGAGGAACCATTGCCCTGATGGCATCTTCGGATGCAGCCGGAATAACTCTTGCCCAGTCACGTGCTAGCCTGCGAGAGTGGACATTTGAGCTGGTTCTTGAATTCTCTTCTTATCCACGGGGATGATAGTGCTCATTTGTATCCCTGCGGAGCCTTCCGTCAGCGCTTTGGTCGGCGCCAGTGTGGCAAAATTCCGATTTTGAGACCATCTTGCCCTGAATGATGCGGCCGTTTTTTGTTGCTTTAATCCTTTGTCCAGCAATGCACTGCTGGACCTGTTGTGGAGACGGATTATTAGCGAGGATGGCTCGAGCTGCAACAACATTTTCCAACGGCGTGATGTAGACTCGGATCTTCTCTCCGGTTTTTCCGTCAAATAGGTCTCTGTGGATATCCGTGTTCTTTTTGGCAAGAAATGGACCACCTCTTGTTTTGTTTGTATGTCGCTTGAAATCTGACTGGTATTTGGCAGGATCACTGTCTAACTGTTGCTTAAGATCGACGATGCGTGCGGCCTCTTCGAGCAGAAATAGACGATGCTTTTCCAGGTCCTCAGCCCTTTTCTCCAGCGCCTCCGGAGTAAGATCCGAAGCTGTTGGGATTGGAATCGTGAGAGCATCTTCATAAATTTCATGTGCACCCTTGGTGACGATGTGTCCATCCACAGGAGGGTCGATCGGCGTGGTATTAATCGGATCTCCATCCTGATTCTCCATCTTGATCTCTTCGTCAACTTTTTCTTTGTTGGTTTCTTTGACGTCCGGCTCTGCCGGTATCGGATTCTTCTTCTTCTTCTTCTTATTTGACCGCTGAGTAGCCTTAGCGTGCGTACCGGTGGCAAAGACGGATTTTGGTCCGGTACCGGGAGATAATCTTCCGTCGGTACTTTCCGTAGTGGTTGGCTTGTGGACATCAGATGAATCTTCGGTATCCATCTCATCCTGAGAGGTGTAGCTTTCATCCATGTTATCATATGGACTAGGAGAATTTTCCGGCTCACCTTGCATTGGCTTGGAGGCGTGCTCTTGTTCGTACTCCTCTATCTCCTTGTCGAAGTCTCGATGTTCCTGCGACGTTATTGACTCATGAGGTGAGCCAGGAAAGTTAGCATTTTCTTCGATTGCGTCGAGGACTGAATCGCTGCCGGCTCTAGCATCGACAGAGTCGGATCCAGAGCTTATGTGGTACACGAAACAATGCCTTTTTTGTTCATGTTCTTGAGGTAGTGGCACAACTGGGTTTCCGCCTCTTCCATCTCAAAGCTTTCCTTGATATCAAGTAGGGGAACCTCGTCATCTTATTTATCTTGCTCCTCAAGAGTAGTTTTTCTGCTACGACATCTGCAGGGCCGGATCCGTAGCGGATGTAGTCTTCGTCCGTGTATCCGATCTCGTCGGGGAGATTGATGACCCACAAGTATAGGGGATCGCAACAGTCTTCGAGGGTAGTATTACCCAATTTATTGATTCGACACAAGGGGAGCCAAAGAATACTTATAAGCCTTACCAACTGAGTTGTCAATTCAGATGCACCTAGAAATAGTCTTGCTCAAAGTAGTTTATCAGTAGCAACAGTTTTGTAGTAGCAATAGCAAAGTAACAACATCAGTAAAACAAAGGCAGTAGTAACAATAGTAGCAAACAGTAGGATATGAGTGCGGTAGGCATATGGATGAATGGACGGGCGTTGCATGGATAAGACTATTCATGTAACTTCAAGTCTAGGGCAATTATTGATAAATAAGATAAAGCATCCAAGTAATAAACAATCATAGGCATGTGTTCCATATATAGTCATACATGCTCACAATGAGAACTTGCACAACATCTTTTGTCCTGCCAGCCCGTTGCAGCGGGGCCTTAAGGGAATCTACTGGCAATTAAGGTACTCCTTTTAATAGAGTACCGGAGCAAAGCATTAACACTCCGTGAAAACCTGTGATTCTCATATCACAACCATCCCCTCCGGCTGTCCCAATTTCTGTCACTTCGGGGCCTTTGGATCCAGACAATGATATGTGTATACAACCTGCAGATAAGATCACAAACAATACTATCATCATGAATCAATAATAATTTCAGATCCGAGATCATTACACTCGGGCCCTAGTGACAAGCATTAAGCACAACAAGTTGCAACAAAGTCAAATAGCACTAATAGAGATACTAGGAACCATGCCCTAACAATCTTATTCGGTTACATGATAGAACTCATCCAATCCCTACCATCCCCATAGCCTACAACGGGGGATTACTCACTCATGGATGGGCTAAACATGGATGGTTGATGGAGAGGCGTCGGTGATGATGATGGCAATGATCCTCTCCAAATTCCCCGTCCTGACAGGGTGCCAGAACGGAGTTTCTGGTTCCGAATCGCGGTTTCTGGTGGTGGCGGCACAACGGAACTATTTTTGGAAAAACGTCGACCCCCCCTCGGGTTTTAGGTCAAGAGGCATCTTATAGGCGAAGAGGGAGGGCGAGGGGGTGCCCAAGGCGGCCACACCCCTCCCAAGCGCAGCCAGGCCTGACTCGCGCGGCTAGGGGGTGTGGGACCCTCGGATCCCTACCCCATCTCGTCTTCTAGCTCCGTGAGTCTTCTCGTGAAACAGGATTTTTGGCATATTTTCCAGGATTTTTCCTGATAGTTGGTTTTCTACAAAAAAAACTAGACATCAAGGTAATTCTGCTGAAAACAGCGTTAGTTCGTGTTAGTTGTATCCAAATCACACAAGTTTAGAGGACAAACAATAGCAAAAGTTTTCGGGAAATTAGATAAGTTTTGGACGTATCAACTCCCCCCAAGATTAGCTTATTGCTTATCATCAAGCAATTCAGTTGAAAACTGAGTGCGATAAAAGAACTTTCACGAACACATTTGCTTCATATGATGTAAATATTCTTAGCACACGAGTATATAGTTAGACAATTCATAATAAGGAGTATGCAACTAAGTCTGCTCAATAGTCATTGCAAGCTATGAAGAGATTCAAACTCAATAATAATAAGTAGCATGAAACATAAACATAAGCAACATTGCAATGCTCATAAAAAATTATGATAGAGTGGTATCTCGCTTGCCTTTGATTGAAGAGCACAACATAAATGCCAAGGCACCTCTGAAGTTCAAGTGAAGACTAGAAGTAAAGATATCAAAGTTACAAGCATCAAAGTTATGACATAATTAACCAAGTTATGACATACTAAGAATGACAACTATGCTCTCAAGAAGGTGCTCAAAGAATAAGTGGTCACTCAACAAGGAAGTGAAAAAGGTTTTGAAAAGTTTGAAAGGCTTCCAAATGCTGAAAGTATGGTACTCATTAGCTTTGAGCTCTCATTGCCCCTATCATAGGCATCTTTAAATGGTTAAGGTGAAAGTGAGGTCCAATATGAATTATATGCTTGACAGACTATAAACTGGAAATCTCATGTCCCTTGAGTACGAGGTCCGCTCCTCATGCTACTCAACTTTAGTTACCGGTAAGTTCTTGTCATAGTAAATACATGCGTATTGTAACACCATTGGATCAGTCCGATGCAAGTTTTAGCGATTCCCGCCAAACCCGCATAGAAACGATTCAAAGGCGCCCACCAGGCACTTTCGTGCAGGTGGAAAACGAAGTAATATCATTACACAATAGTCCACGATGGAACCCACAGAACAGATATATACAACAGTGACTCAAAGAGTCAAGAATACATATATACAGTACAAAGATCCAAATCACCTTAAAAACAATACAACATCCGGCTATGGACAAGAAGCAAATGGGGATAAGAGCCCTGAAGAATAACCAATGGAGTCCATTACCCTGCCCAGGCCAAGCCGGAAGGGTAACCCTGCTAACGACGTCGATCTCAAAACTTTATTAAACAAAAGGGGTGCCAGCAAAGGGCAAAGGAAAAAGAGAGTGATTAGTACTGAGGCTAGTACACGACGAGTCTTAGAATTCGGCGGTCCTCGCCTACATAGGTATAGTGGACTGAAGCGGCAACGAAGCATGTACTAAACAACCTATAGAGACTCGATACAACTGATGGCTATCAGAGAGAGATGAGAAAGACCTATTCGGAAACAACCTGATACTATCACCAATCAAGCCCATCCTGGTATTTCCCCCTCGAGACCAAACGAGGAAGTCATGCCGAGGAAACTCACACATTTGGCAATTTTATCCATTCATTCCATGGTGGTTATCCAACTTACTAGTCATATCGGATACAAGTCATATTATAACAGTAAACTTTAGTTATAGTTGTCTATGATCGAGAACTCTGCTCCAAGTCGTCCATAACCGCGGACACAGCTTCTCGAAAATATTTAATCCTGCAGGGGTGCACCAAAGTTTCCACACGCACCTACACCCTTGTTGTCAGATCAGGTAGGTACAAGACACAAAACATACACCCAACGGTATGTCGATGGGGTTTTGGACACGACGTTTCCCAGACCCAAAGCAAGCACATGGGGGCCACCCCACTAAGCTACCCGTAATGAAGTCGGCTGATCTCCAAGACAGACCCAGGGTTTGCGAGAACGGCTATAAAGGCTAGGAACCCGAAAGTGTGATTGGGCTTGTCGATACCACGAATCGTGCCGCGATCCAAAACAGTACAGGCGCTCCACGCGCAATAGTAAATAAAACAGTAAAGCATGGCATAAGTATAGGATAGTAATAACGCCGCAAACTAGTTTGTGGCCCCCGGTACAGTACTTTGAAATCAGGTACTAAATCGATGGGGGTGCCCACACACCCCACTTGTGGTTAGCGCGCTCGATCTCAGAATAGGTTTCAAGAACTCGGGGTCCTACGGGACACAAGTGGGCGGTTAAAAACCAAATATTATCTATTACCCACCGGTTCCTCTGCATTATTTACCTACTTTCAATTTTAGTTATTAAATAGTAATTAAAGCCATGATAATCTCCATCATTAAGCATGTGCCAACCACCCAACAACGGTGGAACATCGACGACGCGAAGCAGCACCTGAGCAAGCAACTACGACTCGCAAGGCCGACTTTCTATCGATCAACAGGCAATAGGAGGTGTCCAAGGCAATATAGGGGTTGTAAGTAATATAACAGGGGTACGAAAACTAAAGCATCACAACACAGATAGCAATAGATCAACAGGAGGAAATAAAGACTAAAAATGTAAAATGGATAGAAAGGGGAAGAATGCTCGCCTAGAAAACACTGCCGAAGGTTCATCCGAAGATTGGGTTGACTCTCGCATCAACTCATCGTCCTAATCCGTGATCAAGCAAAACACTAGAAGAAACACCGGAGGCACTATTTAATACTACGACAAAAGATCGGGCATGATGCATGCATGATGTATGACATGGCAAAGGTGCGATGCAATTAGGCAATATTAAGCGGAACCGAGGTTCCAACAATTAGATATATGGTTCTAGTTGTTTAGATACCCACAATTTAAATGTTGTCTTAACAAGGCAAAATTATATCATTGGTTCGCTACACAAATTTAAATGGATCCATTATAAGACTAGAAAAGTCCACATATGGTCTCCATATTTAATTATTAGGTGATTCGCAAATTACCCCCAAGCAGATGAATATGTATGTGAGCATGAACAATTTACATGCACAAGATGTATATAACATTTATAAAATAGGGGCTCAGAAAAGGGTCACACATGGCGGTTGAAGACCTTGGGGTTCGGAGGGTTCGGGTTCGGTCTTCAGGGTTCTACACGATCGGATCCTTGTCAAAGGGTTTGGTGGTCTTTGGGTCCGTGACGGCGTCCTCGGTGCTCCGTGTCGAGGGTATCAGGGTCCGTGTGGGAGACCTTATCGTCAAAGGCGAACTTGGAATCCTCGGATGGCGTCTTGTGCAGTTCCTAGATTTTGGCTTCTCACAGGATGTCGACTCGCAGCGGCCTTGGCGGCGAAGATCTTGGCGACGGGAAGGTCTTGGAAGACGAGGATCACAGGACAAGCACCAAGCAGCATGGATGGTCCAGTGCACATAGATAGGGTCCTGATACAGAAACGAACCACGGGGCATCAGGTAAAAAGGTGGGCAAAGATATTACCATTTGGAACACGTAGCACTTCGGTACAACAACGAGACTGACCAGGAGATGTGTCAAAAACACACACGAGGGAACAACATGCCACATCTATCATCCAAGGATTCAGCGCTAGGAAGCACATCACCTTGCATCTCATGCAGACAGCGAGGAGGAGGCGGACGCGCGCAGGAGGAAGAGCTTGCTGCAGCAGCAGAGGCGAGAAGCTCGACGATGAGGAGGGCCCGCGAGGCGGCAGAGAGCGATGCCGCGGGACCAGGCTCGAGCGGGTGGCCTAGTAGAGAGAAGCGTTGGAAGGAGAGGAAGGCCAGGGGAGGGTGCGAGGATGGCGGTGCTGGCGCGTTGCAGAAGCGACGGCCGGCGCTGGCGGAAGGGCGGCGACAATTCGGGCGCGCGGGATGAGGTGGACTCGAGGCGGCGAGGCCAGGGCCCTGCTCGGGAGCGGCGGCACTCGGTAGGGGATAGAGGGAGACGACGTGAGGCGGCCGACGGAGATCTGCTGCATCGCTGGTAGCAAGGAAGGGAGGTCCGGAGTGCCGGTGGGACAGAGGGGATTAGGGATAAAGGGCGATGCCGACAGAGAGGGGCAGTCCTGCGTGGGGTGAGTGGCTTCATGGAGAGGCGGGGGGTCAGGGGAAGAGAGAGAGGAGCGGGGTGAGATGGCGTCGGGGTCACGCGGTGTCTGCGGGGCGGTGGGGGAGAGGAGAGAGTGGGACCCACGAGGGTGGGGCCAAGGTGGGTGGTTGGGTTGCGCTGAACGCGGGGAGTGCATGCGTGACATGGCAGGGGTGGGTGTACCACGCGCGTTGTGTGCGTGCCTTGCGTCTGGCGGCGGCGGGTGGGCTGAGGGACTAAGGCAGGGGGTGGATTAGGTTTTGAGGTAAGGTGGTTTTAGGGTTTGATTTTGGGTAGTAGGTGGTCTGGTCGGTTGGGCTTTTGGGCCTGGCCGGCTAGACGGCCTCCCCGATAAATAGTTTTATTATTTTTATTTAGTTTTAAATATATTTTTAAAATATTTTAGACAAACAAAAGGTTCGGCGGACCGAGGGTTTTACATTTGAAATAGAGAGGGGTATTTTAGAAAACAAAGCCATGTTTTTAGAGAATAGTTTTAGGCAATTAATATGTATGCAAATGTCATGATGATGCACAGAGATAAGATATACGATTTTCTAGTAGTGGTTTTACCCGGGGTGCTACACGTATCATAGAGAACCGCCAACGGGTACCCCTTGCACATGATACAGGAGCCATCACATAATCAAAATGACTAGGCAAGCAGACAATGAGCATCTTAGCAATCTTCTTATTTACCATGGTAAAATGGTGTTTTTTCTCTCTTTCCTCTTTTCAAATATGTCTCTCTTTTTTTATAAGAAGAAAGCTTCATAGATTGCTCATTATGGTGATGCTACAAGTTTCCAACATGATTAGGCATGGCTTAGGCTAGCGGCCCAGACGTTTCTCTAACACATATACATAACTCCATGGACTTACAAGCTCCCCTTTTATTTCACATCTACGATATCCGTAAACAAAAGAGCATGATATCAACAGGGTATATATTTACAGGTGTTGAAAGCGTTCCCCGTGATAGCACGGTTCTGCTAACCCCCAGCCTATAATTTGCAAGCGTATAACTTTCATGGATAGTCACAATGGTTCAGGTTTATTAAGTGCAAGAAATAAAGTGTGCCATCAAGTTCGTGAGAGTTTGACTAACTAACTTTCTCATAACAAGCAAACATTTTATTTGGAAGAAAATAAGGCATAATGAATATGCACGGAATAGCAAATGATGCTAGTAGGTAGGTATGGTGGACACTTTTGACAAGTTTGGTTTTGGGGAGTTGGAAGCACGAGTAGAGCTCATACTCAGTGCAGGTGAAGGCTAGCAATAGAGAGGGAGCGACAAACGAGAGAGCAATAACTGTCATAATCATGCTTGCAACAAAATAGGACTAATTATGGCATACTCTGAGGAAAAATAAATCATCGAGGCTTAGCGAACTACTGTTCAGTCATATGCATGCGTGATCATGTGCCAAGTCTATTCAAATGAAACACATTCAGAGGAGGATACGACAATGTCATACCAAGTTATGAATAGAACAATGCATCAAACATTCATATGACATGCTACAAACTATTAGCAAGCTGTAGCTAATCATAAGAGATCAAGAACTACTAAGCATCCATAAATAACATACACCCTACATGAATAGACTAAGCATGCCCACAATGATGAGTATATGTACAAAAATGAATACAAATAGAGTTCATTACCAGCCTCTTACCACACCTCAAGTTGTCATTAATCTTCATTATTGCCCTTCACTTGTGTGGCTTGAATAATAACATGAAACCAAACTCCACTGAGGACTGCTGAACCCTGCATAGAACTTCACAAAACCAAATAAGAACAACAAATATTTTTGGTGTTTTCGATTTTTTTAAAGCAAGCACACAAAGAAAAAACAAACAAAGTAAAATCTTTTTGGATTTTTCTTAAGGAAAACAAAAACTAAAAATCAAAGAAACAAACCAAGAGAAACAACGAAAATATTTTTGGTATTTTTGTGTTTTGGGAAAGCAGGAACAAAAACCAAAAAGAAAGCGAAACATGGATATACAAAGAATCGACGAAACATGATATATAGATGAGTGTGATGTCGGTATACCTCCGCCCAAGCTTAGGCTTTTGTCCTAAGTGCGGCTCTATAGCGCGGGTAGTAACCCCAAACTGGTGGGTCATCGTAGGAGTGATCATAATCGGGCCCTCGCGATGAAGAAGAAGACGCGCTCCAATCATAGGAGGGCTACTGGTATGAAGACTCCCCCATGTTAGAGGGCTGAATCGAATCATCTTCGGCATCCTCTCCAACATTCTCCTCTTGATGGGAGAGCTCCACGACATATGTGTCAAGTTCTTCCTCCGTGAGTGACCATCCTTGCTTGTTATCAAAATTAAATAAAGAAGGTGCAGGCAAAGAGACTACTTTCTCAGACCTACCCCCTCTCCAACCACACTTGACAAAGGATATATCATACGATAAATTTCTCAAAGTAGCCCAAGAGGAAACAAAATTATGCTGAACCATGGAATTAAGATCAAGTCTCTCTATGGGGAACCGAAAATCTGAATGATGAGGCTCTAAACCAAGGAAAGCTAGCAACCGAGAGGCAACGAGACCTTCACAAATTCCACATTTCTCGCGGTTGGTGGTAAGATGATAAGCTATCAAAGCACCCAAGTTATAAGACCTATCCCTATTCAACGCAGTTGAGATAAAAACTAGATCAAATGAAGATAACTTTCTAGCAGTCTTTCTAGTAAGAACACACTTGGTAATGAAATTGGCAAAATATCTAATGGATGGGAGCTAAATGTTCCAAATTTTACCACTTTACTTTGAGAAGTCGCAACCTTGGCAAATTTCAGCATATAAATCCATGAGTGGATTAGGCGTCTCTCTGATCTTCTCACAAGCACCCCAATGTGGCACTCTAATAGCTGCACAAAAATCAGCAAAAGGCAGGTCGACAGCTATATTATAAATTTTATAGTGGACCATAGGATTAGACAAGGACCAACTAAACCGAAAGTCCTGCACCACAACCATGGTTAGCTTAACATATTGATATGGTTCTTCTCCAACAAAATGTTCCAATCCTGCATTAGTAATCATAGTTTGGAAATCCTGGAAGATCCCCGTGGCTCTCATAAATTCAGGGCATGGATATATGGAAGGGAAGACTTCCTCCTCACGATGGACTTTCATTGGTTCAGGTACCATCAATTCATGTTGATTCAACTGGTATGCACTCATCTTCTTTTCTGAATTTTTTAGACAAGCTTCAAACCAAGTGATTTCCAAGTTGATAAATGATGAGGAACTATCATATGAACTTGCTAGAGGTCTAAACACGCATCAAAATGAAATCTCTAAGCATAGAACAAGCATGCAAGCTCACACAACCTATCACCTACAGTAGCAAAATACTCAAGATACAATCTACTAATCAAAAATCTAATTGGACAAGCGGAGGAGGCACATACCGGAGAGAAATCCCTCCAAAAATCAGCAACAAAGATGGCTGAGCAAGGAGATCGAAAATCGGGAGCAAGAACAGCAGGAACTCGAGCTTGAGAAAGTTTTCCGTTGTTTTTCGGGAGAGAGAAAGAAGTGGCTGGAAGGAGACAACTTGGAGGGCCACAGGTGGGTCCCACCTAGGCCAGGCGCGCCCTAGGGCTGGCCGCGCCACCAGGGAGTGTGCTGTCCTGGTGGGTCCCCCTGGGCCAATCCAGGTGCCCCTCTGCCCCTTTTTCGAGGAAAATAATAATATGAATTTTCTGGAATTTTTCGGGAAACTTTATTTTTGGCCAATTTTCAGGTTATGAAAATTGATTTTCTCACAGAAAAAGATTTTTTTAGAAGAAGCAAAAAAGAAAACCAAAACCAAAACTACAGAAGTTCTAAGACACTCTAACAAGCAAACAGCTAGCAAAACTAAAGCTAACAAGAGCAAAGACTGGAAAGGAGAAAAATAAAAGTGAGCAAGTATAACCATTGTGAAAGCATTGTTTTGTTCATTAAAATCCCTTTATCAACAAGGTTGATCAAGTCTTGTTACCAAAACAATCTTATATGAAACAAAACTTTGCATTTCACTAAATGATTATGTTACCTCAAACTTGATAGCAATAGTCCCAATCATAATAGTTTCAAAACTTTCTTGTGTAATGGGAAAATATATTTCTCCAACTTTGATGCTCTCAATATTTTCAATTGAATTCAGGAAATAGCTCTTATCAATATTCTTGGGGAAATAGACAGTATGCTCTTTGTCATTAATATTAAAAGTTACTTTTCCTTGATTACAATTGATGATAGCACCTGCAGTATTAAGAAAGGGTCTCCCAAGAATAATAGACATATTATCATCTTCAGGCATCTCAAGCGCAACAAAATTAGTTAAAACCAAGCAATTATGAGCCACTTGAACAGGAACATCCTCACATATATCAACAGGAATAGTACTTGACTTATCAGCCATTTGCAAAGATATATCAGTTGGTATCAACTTTTCTAGCTGGAGTCTCTTGTAAAGAGAAAAAGGCATAACACTAACTCCAGCTCCCAAATCACATAAAGAAGTTCTAACATAATTATTTTTAATAGAGCAAGGAATAGTTGGAATACCTTGATCACCAACCATTGAAGGAATAATTAGCAAGCAAAGTAGAAATTTCCTCATTAGGAATCATTCTTTTATTAGACACAATATCCTTCATATACTTTGAATAAGGAGGCAACTTAATAGTATCAATCAAAGGAATTTGCAAAAATAAAGGTTTCATCCACTCACAAAACTTGTTATAGTGTTCTTTCTCCTTTGACTTGTGTTTCTTAATGGGAAAAGGCATAGGTTTATGCACCCAAAGTTCTCTTTCACTACCATGTTTATTAGCAATAAAATCTTCCTTAGTGTACCTAGTGTTCTTAGTGTGCTTCTTAGGTTCTTACTCAACTTCTTCCTTATCAGGAGCATCATTGTTATTATTACCACTCTCAGTTTCAGCATTAGAGACAGATATACTATTAGGATCTATAGCAGGTTCAGGAGCTTCCTCAACTGTTTTATGTTTCTTCTTCTTTCTCTTATGAGGACTACCTCTATTTTCAGCTTGTTGAGAATCCTGCTCAGTTCTTTTAGGATGTCCTTCAGGATATAAAGTATCTTGAGTGGTTGTACCACTCCTAGTTCTAATTACATAAGCATGTTTATCTCTAGAAGCATTAACTAGCATATCTTTTTGTACCTTAGCAAGTTGATCAATTTGAGTTTGAACCATTTGAAAGCCTTTAGCAATCATTTTAACATCATTAGCAGTTCTTTCAACAATATCTTTCAATTAATAGCGCTAGAGTTTTCCAATAAATTATTCTAAACTTGTTTATTAAAATTACCTTGTTTAAAAATAAAAATGTCAAGTTCCTCTAAGCATTGATCAGGAGGTTTATCATAGGGAATATCACCTTCATCAAAGCGTTGGAGAGAGTGTACCTCAATAGTGGATGAGTGGGGAATTAACTTACATAATTCTTCTATAGGAGGTAGATTCTTCACATCTTCAGATCTAATACCTTTCTCCTTAAGACATTTCTTAGCTTCTTTCATCACTTCATCATTTAATGCAATCATTCCCCTCTTCTTTGGAGTTGGTGTTGGAGTTGGTTCAGACACAATTGGTTCAGATATAGTAGGCTCAGGTGTAGTTAGCTCAGTTGAAGTCCAATCATCATAATTCTTGATTATTTTAGCCATTAATTCTTCAGCTTCCGCAGGAGTTCTTTTCCTGAAAACACAATCAGCAAAACTATTTAGGTATGTCCTAGAATCATCATTTAGTCCATTATAATAAATATCAAGAAGCTCATTTTTAGGTAATGGACATCCAGGATGTGCACAAATCAAGTCATAGAACCTTGTCCATGACTCAGGCAGTTTCTCTTCTTCTCCCTGTTTAAAATCAAAAAGTTTCTGCAAATCAGCATGTCTAGCACTAGGAGGAAAATATTTCTGAAAGAAAGAAGCAATCAAGCAATCGGGGCTATCAATGGTTCCTGGAGGTAATATATTAAACCAAGCTTTATCTTCTCCTTTTAGTGAAAATGGGAAGATCTTTGTAACAAAGTACTTGCGCATCTTAAAATCATCAGAGAATAAGGCACTCATAGTGGAAAGCTCATTCATATGAGCTACATCACTTTCATTTTCAGTCCCACAAAAAGGTTCTTTCTCAACAATGTTTATATAGGATAAATCAAGAGAGAAATCATAACCTTTATCTTTAATATCTATGGGAGAAGTAGCAAACTTAGCATCAGGAGATAGTTTATAAATAATGGTATGTCTCTCAAGGAGACTCCTAATAGCACTAGCACCACATGTGTTTTGGTACTCTTCAATAAATTCATCAGTCATTTCAATGTAACTATCATTAATATCATATGTCTCTCTAGATTCAGGTGAGCTAACAGGTGTAATAGTATCTTCACTGGGAGTTTTAGTGTTTCCCAAAATAGTTCTAGCAATAGTAGCATCTAGGAAAGGACCTAATGAACCACTCGCATCAAGCACAGTAGAAGTAACATCATGAGTATCAGAAGCAATTTCAGATTCAGCAGTAG
Organism: Avena sativa; assembly: GCA_916181665.1. Taxonomy (NCBI): domain Eukaryota; kingdom Viridiplantae; phylum Streptophyta; class Magnoliopsida; order Poales; family Poaceae; genus Avena; species Avena sativa. The sequence goes on along the minus strand of OV702285.1, from coordinate 138,967,571 downwards.
TAGTAGTGTGTGTAGCATGTGTATGTGGTGGTGGTGTAACAAGCTTACTTATAACAGACGGTGAATCAAGAGCAGCAGAGGTGTTTAGGACTGTACCTCTTCTTGTAGTGGAAGGTAAAATAGGAAACTTTCCATCACGAGACTTCCCCATGATGAAAGGAATAGCAGCGAACAATAATAGATCCAAGTGATCTTACAAATAAAGCTATGCTCCCCAACAATGGCGCTAGAAAATAGTCTTGATGACCCACAAGTATAGGGGATCGCAACAGTCTTCGAGGGTAGTATTACCCAATTTATTGATTCGACACAAGGGGAGTCAAAGAATAATTATAAGCCTTAACAACTGAGTTGTCATTCAGCTGCACCTGGAAATAGTCTTGCTCACAGTAGTTTATCAGTAGCAAAAGATTTGTAGTAGCAATAGCAAAGTAATAGCAGTAGTAAAACAAAGGCAATAGTAACAATAGTAGCAAACAGTAGGATATGAGTGAGGTCGGCATAGGGATGAATGGACGGACGTTGCAAACTATTCATGTAACTTCAAGATCTAGGGCAATTGCAGATAAATAAGATAAAGCATCCAAGTAATAAACAATCATAGGCATGTGTTCCATATATAGTCATACGCGCTCACAATGAGAACTTGCACAACATCTTTTGTCCTGCCAGCCCGTTGCAGCGGGGCCTCAAGGGAATCTACTGGCAACTAAGGTACACCTTTTAATAGAGTACCGGAGCAATGCATTAACACCCCGTGAAGAAATGTGATCCTCATATCACATGCATCCCCTTCGGCTATCCCAATTTCTGTCACTTTGGGGCCTTTGGATCCGGACAATGATATGTGTATACAACTTACAGATAAGATCACAAACAATACTATCATCATTAATTAATAATAAGTTCAGATCTGAGATCATGGCACTCGGTCCCTAGTGACAAGCATTAAGCACAACAAGTTGAAACAAAGTCAAATAGCACTAATAGAGATACTAGGCACCATGCCCTAACAATCTTATTCGATTACATGATAGAACTCATCCAATCCCTACCATCCCCATAGCCTACAGCGGGGGATTACTCACTCATGGATGGGGGAAACATGGATGATTGATGGAGAGGCGTCGGTGATGATGATGGCGATGATCCTCTCCAAATTCGCCGTCCCGGTAGGGTGCTAGAATGGAGTTTCTAGTTCCGAATCGCGGTTTCTGGTGGCGGCGGCGTAGCGGAACTCTTTCTAGAAAAACTTCGACCCCCCCCTCGGTTTTTAGGTCAAGAGGCATCTTATAGGCGAAGAGGGAGACCAAGAGGGTGCCTGAGGCGGTCACACCCTTCCCAGGCGCGGCTAGGCCTGGCCCGCGCGGCCAGGGGGTGTGGGCCCCTCGGAGCCCTACTCCGTCTCGTCTTCTAGCTCCGTGAGTCTTCTGGTGAAATAGGATTTTTGACATATTTTCCGGAATTTTTCCTGATAGTTGATTTTCTGCACAAAAACTAGACACCAAGGTAATTCTGCTGAAAACAGCGTCAGTACGTGTTAGCTGTATCCAAATCACACAAGTTTAGAGGAGAAACAATAGCAAAAGTATTCGGAAAAGTAGATACGTTTTGGACATATCAGAGATCAGATCCGGATTTTTCTTCCACCGCTTCTTCCACTACAGGAGTGGGCTGGGTGGGTTCGATTTTCTCCGGGATTTTGAACTCTTCCGCCTCTACGGACAAAGTAGATCCAGATTTTTCTTCCGCCATGGTCATCACCTCAAGGGTGGGTTGGGCGGGTTCAGCAAAGCCGAGATAAATATCGATCTCGCTGGTAGACATGATCATGTAGGTCGTCACGAGTTTGCTAGCCGGAATCCAGGTCTCGTCGAGAAGAACGAGAGGGACATCACTGGCGTAGACCACGCGACCCATGGCGATAGTTTCGCCGATTCCTGCACGCGCAGATTCCGTCTGGAATGAAGCTCCAAAGGTCACCTTCCCCACGGTGCGCGCCAACTGTCGTCGGATTGTCGACAAGTATGCCATAGAGGGTCCTAGTGGCGTTGGAAAGATGGGGTGTGAGACGTCGGATATTCTAGGAGCGGTGAGCACAAGTTTACCCAGGTTTAGATCCGACTGCGGTGATCGGATCCTACTCCTGCTAGCAACCTAGTAATATATCGGCGTAAGCCGGATGTTACAGAGGATTACAAGAGAGGTTCGCATGTACAAGTTGTGATTGTGGTAGTAAGATTGGTTGTGGCCTAAAGGCTCCCATAGGACTGGTTTATATAGATATCAAAACCTAGGGTTACAGGAGAGACCTATCCGGCTATGTTACAGAGTCGGTAACTAGATACAGCTTGGGCTACAAGTAATACTACAGGCCTAAGTCGGTAACTTTTCTGGACCATGTCATAGCCGGAACTGGCTCATCCTCTTTCTCCGACTGGGTCGCCCGTGAAGCAAAGCTCTAACCCGTTGATGGACCACCCTAGTCAGCGAGTCCTGTGGGTATCCCGAAAGTATATCCCCAACACCCGTAGTGTCGTGTTCGCAAAGAAGGGTCGTAGAGTTTGGTTTGTAAATCTTTCAGAAGGCATTTGTATCCCAGCAGTTATTGAATTTTAATAAAGGCGGAGATACTCAAAAAAGAAGGAAAGAATTCCGTAAAAAAAACTCACTACTACTGTGAATGTAACCAGTAGTTTACTCTAAATCCAAACTTTGGCAAACGGTTTCCATTTTATCCCCCAAATACGTTATGGTTGGATGCGTCAAATCAGTACATAGTACTGAGCTGAACCTTTGTTATTTAGGATTTTTCAAGTCAAATCGTATGTATGTAACTGAAAGTTTCTCCTCGCTACTGTCACTAATAAAGGTGATCCATAAACCTCCACTCGAGACTCTTGGCTTATTACCGGATCGAGCACAGCAGCGTGTAAAAAAGAAAGAGTCTGAGTGAGCATATATGTGTGATGTTAACTATATCAATATAACACGACGAAAGCCTGATTCAAGGAGTGAGCATGTATGTCGTGGTACGAGCTTGCCATGTCCGATCTTGTAACCTGAAAAACCTCCAATATGTTTAGGACTTTTTTTTTATCTCCTGAAGTCCTGATTCGACGCTAAGCTCTCTTGCTGGAAATTTGGGCTCCCGGCCTGTGTGCCAAAAATACTCGTTTGAGTTTAAACGTGGTCACTGATGGTAGCCTTTGTCCTTGAGTTCTTTTATGGTACTCTCAAATAAATTACCATCTAACGGTCTCGGACAGTTTATACTAGTATTAAAAAAGAGAGTAGTACTGTAGTACAGTTTATACTAGTGAGAAAATTGGCACCGTAAGCTAGACAGGCTGTAGTTGGGCCTAGCCCAAATGTTCTTCCGAGCCCTAAATATCCTTCATAACAGTGGCAGTACTCCGTCTTGACGGAATCGTGCTATCGGAGCCGATCGGAGCTGGCCTCTCGCACGAGCGACATTGGTTTTTCGTCTTGAGCTATCCGCTTCTCATGTTCACCAGTGGCAGTTTTATTTCTACTTTATCACGGACATTGTTTTGTGCATCGGTGACGTGGCAGGAAGTGAAGGCGGACACCACGCGAGCCGGCGACGGCGGTATACACGGCCGCACGCGAGGCCGCCGACCGTGGACTTTACAGAGTCCGTGGACTCTACCAACTCTGTATCTTTGGCTGACCAAGCTCCCAAAGTTCCAACCGCAATGCTAGAATTTTGGAATTTGTCCATTGGGTGTTGTTCTTGACGGAAAGAACTCTAGATTTCGTTTTGATTCAGCAGTGTTAATGTGTTGCGTGATTTTTTCTCAAATTGCCAGCGACTTGATGAAAAATATGTGGATAATTGTTGGTAGAGTACATTCAAAATTCTTTCGTAGAGCATGGAGTCCTCGTCGCCGCTGATGTCGGATCGATGGCTTTAATCGAATTGGTCAAACCAGAATAGTTCCTTGTGTTCGTCTCATTTGTTCCTAGAGAATTATAAGTTGGGCTTATTGGGCCAAGTTTTTTTTTACCGTCGGATCAAATTATACTAGTCACTGTTGGAGAGCCTTGTCCTTTTGTTATAGTCTGCCTAGCAATAGCTGTTGTTGCAGAGTTTCGTTTGATGGCTTTAGACTGAACCTTAACATCTCGATCAGTCAAACTCGCTGAACATTGGTCATCGTTTTCATTGAAAATAGAATTGGGCATGTAAAAAAACTTTTTTGTATCTCCCTGAAAAGAAGCATCTTTGTGGGCTCCTAATAGATCGAGTCAACTATCTTCGAGCTGTTTACAGATTTTTTTTTAGTTTACAGATTATTAATCTGGCAGGAAACTATTGCATTCTTTTTTTTTCTAAATTTCACCGATCTATTAATAATCATCAGTAGCAGTACAAAGAGTCCTAAAAGTAATAAAAATTATAAATAGTTCATTGGACCACCTAGCGACGACTATAAATACTAGCACAAGCCGAATGCGCGTCGTCGTCCTCGTCTCTCCATCACCGGAGTCAGGCAAAGCTTGTCGTAGTAGAGCTTGTTGTAGTAGACTGACAGGAAGTCGTCGTGCTAAGGCCCAAAGGACGAGCGCACTAGAGCAGCAACTATCGCCGAAGATGACAAACGTAGATCGGAAGAGACTGACCTCAAACCACACCAACCAATACGAAGAACGACCGGATCCTAAAGAATTCGTCGGACACACGACTTCACGCGTCCTCCGCTGATGCTAGACGCACCAACAGAGCGAGGATAGAACGGAACGAACCTTATTCTAACATCAGGACGTAGCCGCCTCAACATCCTGAACAGGGCCGGCTCTATATTTTTTTTGGCCCTTGGGCGAAGTCGATAAACGGGCCGCTAAAGACAATATATATATATGTACGTATAACTAGATATATGGATGATATATGTGCCAATTTCACTTGCAAAATATTTAAAAGCATATAACCACACGTTTATAGTCGAGATGTCTATAAATAATTGTCAAGCACTAAAGCATCGTGATATTTAGATAGAAAAAATAAAAATGATAGGAAAATATAACAAGTATTTCATGCTAGTGAATACCTCAAAAACACCCAGCCTCCAATTAGTTCATCGACAATTAAGCTTCAGTGCTTTGTAAAAAGCTTCTTCGTGCATTCCTAGATGCAAAATCATCGAGGACATTATCAAGATTAATATTGTCCAATATATCCTTCTCAATACAACACGTAGCCAAGACATTCAATCTGTCTTGTAACATAGTTGACCTCAAACAGTTCTTCAATAGCTTTATTTTAGAGAAACTTCTTTCAGCTGAGGCCACAATCACAGGTGAAGTCAAAAGGATCCGATAGGCAACTGAGACATTTGAATAGCAATCTATGGTTGTAATGAATTGAAGAATCTCATGCGCAGACATCAAATTATCTGGCAAAGTTACTTGCAATACCTTTAACTCAGAGAAAAAATCATTAAGATCGACATCACATGAATTCTCATGAGTAAAAGTTTCTGCAAAAGTAGTGCAAGATTTTTGTAGATTACTTTCGTCCATGGACTTCAGATTCTTTGAGTTGAATAAGAAACCAAACACCTTCTCAAATTCCTTCAGCTGCTCAAATCGACTATTTAATAAAGCAATTGTAGTGTCAACAATGACAAGAAAGTAAGAAACTCTGAAAGATTCAATAGCTGACAACTGTAATTCTTCTTCTTCATCATTGATTTCATCAAAATGCTTCTTTCTTTTACTTTGACGTTTTGTACGAAATTTTGGCTCTATGTCATAGAAGATGCAAGGTTTTTGGCACTTTCAATGCTAGTATCGAATCCTTCAACTCTGAACTTCTGAAAAAATTCAATGACCCCTTCAATGTGTTTGACAGTAGCATCAATGCACACCATTTTTTCCTGTAACTTCTCGCTCACCATATTTACAAAAAATAAAACCTCGTGCCAAATAACCATACCAACTAAAGTCTCAAATTTCCCAATTTGTACAATGATTGAGCATCACTAACCGTAGCTGGATCATCAGTAGAAGCCTTCTCTAGTTCCTTCAAAGCTGATCTTACTTGGGCAGTTTGGAACCTTATAGGTTGTACACTCTTTATTCGACTCTCCCAACGGGTATCTGACAATGGTTTGAGAGTCATATTTGGAATATTATCAAGCAAAATCTTCCACCTCTTAGTAGAACGTGCAAACAATACATATATACGTTGGATAATACCGAAGAATGAAATAGCTTGTCCGCATGATTTTGCCATATCACAAAGAGTGAGATTCAAACTATGACATGCACATGGCATATATAATGCTTTCGGGTTTTCTATAAGCAAACGATTTTGAACACCTTGCTTTTTTCCCTTCATGTTGGAACCATTGTCATAACCTTGCCCCCTCACATTAGCAACATCCAAGTCAAGAGCATCCAATGTATCCAACAATACATTAAAAAGCCTCAATCCTGATGTGTCATCAACCTTTATGAATCCTAGGAAAAACTCCTCCACTCTCGGGATGTCACTTGATATATTGACACAACGCACAATTAGCGTCATTTGTTCTTCATGGCTCACATCCGGGGCACAATCTAAGATAACAAAGAAATACTTGGCATCCTTGATGATCTTTAACATTACCTTTCTCACAGCATCGGCAAGGAGCGAGATCAACTCATTTTGAATGTTGTGGCCAAGATAATGATGATGAATTTCATTGTTTTGAATGCGCCTGATATGTTCCTGTATCATATGATCAAATCAGCAATCATTTCAACCGTGCCTAGAAAATTTCCATTACTATCTTGATACAACTTCTCATTTGATCCTCGAAAGGCCAAATTATGTTTTGCAAGAAACTTCACTGCAACAACTTATTCTTTGCAAAACCTGTCACCAACGCTCTTTTTCCTTTGCAACCAACCGTTGCATGTCATCATCAATTGTTTGCTTTTTGCTTAACCTCAACCTTAGTTCATTCCATGTATTCATGTTTGTGAAATACTCAACACTCTTCTCATGATCTTTGAGTCTTGGACTAAGACGCTGCCAATCTCTCAATCCATCAGATGCTAGCACGGACTTATTATTGTTTGATTTGAACAACTTGCAGCAAAAAAAATAAACTTTGTCCACCTCTTTGGAGTAAACCAACCACTTTCTATCAACAACCTCATAATTGGCTAACTTTCTGGAGTAGTATTCATAAGAAAAATGTCTACCTTTGTCATCCTTAGAGAACTCCAGACCCAATTCTCTCACAGGCCCCTTTTCAATTAAAATATCCCTTTTACAATTATCAAGATTATTCCATGTTCCGGGATCATAGATAGATGAAAGAGAATCATCTTGGTCATCACCACTAGGAGCATCTGCATGGTAAACAAAAAATTATAATTGGTTAATTACTTACTTACACTTGGAAAAATTGATGCTAGTTAGTTATTTACCATTTTTCGGGGATTGTTTATCACCACTAGGAGCATCTTGTTCTTCCGCTATATTGTCCTTATTAACATTAAAATATGCATGACAAACAAAAGATTATAATTATTTATTTATTTACAATTGGAAAAATTGACGCTAGTTAGTTATTTACCGTTTTCCGAGGATTGTTCATTGGCCTCAAAGTTTGCATTTGAATTATTCGCATCATCTTCTTTGAGATCAGATTCTTGCCTTTGATTATTATTGTTGACATCAACACTACTTTTTGTTAGAAAAAACTTATTTAAAGCACCTCTTTTGAATCAATAAGCTCATTCTCTCTCTTTCTTTTCTTCTTTTTCGCGGCACCCGACAATTGCTTTCCCATCGTAACACCTATCAAAGATTAATATGATAAAATTTATGTCATATTGTAATCTTAAAAATTATAATCCGAATCAAGAGATTAATTAGAAGGACTAAATCAGGGATTAGATGTAAACTTACAGAGTCAGAGTCAGAGCAGCAGCGAAGCGCGCAACGCACTAGCGCAGGAACAGGCCACAGGGACGCAGGGCGGCAGCACTGCGGTCTGCGGGCCTGCGGCACAGGCGCACAGGGCACAGCAGCACAGGCGCACAGGGCACAGGCGCACAACGGCATTGGCGCAGCGCAGAGCAGGCACAAGCGCAGAGCAGGGCCGGCAGGCGCCAGGCGGGAGGGGCGCGCCGCGCGCCCGAGCAGAGCAACAGGGCACCAGGGTCCAGGGGAGGGGCGCGTCTGCGCGTGCACGGCAGCACGAGCCACGAGGGGTCGAGGGCCAGGGCTCCTGATCGATCTTCCTTGATTCTCGCGGTCGCGGGCGTTGCGTCTGGCCGCGTGGGCGTCTCCCCGTCTGGGCAACTGCGATGTTTCGGTTTCAATTCCTAGTCTGGACTCCTGTAAGACTAAAAAAATTTGGGCCCCCCTCTGGCCTGGGCCCTTGGCCATGGCACAACCCTGCCATGGGGTAGAGCCGGCCCTGATCCTGAAGAAGACATTGAAAACAGTCTAAACTAAACACATAGACCTCCCGCCGGTGAGGGGCCGTGGTCCGCCACGCCTCCAAGACCTTAAGACCGCCGGAGACGAGACGGTCCGGTGACGTCGTCAGCGGAGGAAAGGAACCCTTATGGGTTTTAGCCGCCGCGGATCAAATTATAAGTTGGGCTTATTGGGCCAAGTTTCTTTTTACCGTCGGATCAAATTATACTAGTCACTATTGGAGAGACTTGTCCTTTTGTTGTAGTCTACCTAGCAGTAGCTGTTGTTGCAGAGTTTCGTTTGATGGCTTTAGACTGAACCTTAACATCTCGAACAGTCAAACTCGCTGAACATTGGTCATTTCGTTTTCATTGAAAATAGAATTGGGCACGTAAAAAAACTTTTTTGTATCTCCGTGAAAAGAAGCATCTTTGTGGGCTCCTAATAGATCGAGTCAACTATCTTCGAGCTGTTTACAGATTTTTTTTTTAGTTTACAGATTATTAATCTGGCAGGGAACTATTGCATTCTTTTTTTTCTAAATTTCACCGATCTATTAATAATCATCAGTAGCAGTACAAAGAGTCCTAAAAGTAATAAAAATTATAAATAGTTCATTGGACCACCTAGCGACGACTATAAATACTAGCACAAGCCGAATGCGCGTCGTCGTCCTCGCCTCTCCATCACCGAAGTCAGGCAAAGCTTGTCGTAGTAGAGCTTGTTGTAGTAGACTGACAGGAAGTCGTCGTGCTAAGGCCCAAAGGACGAGCGCACTAGAGCAGCAACTATCGCCGAAGATGACAAACATAGATCGGAAGAGACTGACCTCAAACCACACCAACCAATACGAAGAACGACCAGATCCTAAAGAATTCGTCGGACACACGACTTCACGCGTCCTCCGCTGATGCTAGACGCACCAACAGAGCGAGGATAGAACGGAACGAACCTTATTCTAACATCAGGACGTAGCCGGCTCAACATCCTGAACAGGGCCGGCTCTATATTTTTTTTGGCCCTTGGGCGAAGTCGATAAACGGGCCGCTAAAGACAATATATATATATGTACGTATAACTAGATATATGGATGATATATGTGCCAATTTCACTTGCAAAATATTTAAAAGCATATAACCACACGTTTATAGTCGAGATGTCTATAAATAATTGTCAAGCACTAAAGCATCGTGATATTTAGATAGAAAAAATAAAAATGATAGGAAAATATAACAAGTATTCCATGCTAGTGAATACCTCAAAAACACCCAGCCTCCAATTAGTTCATCGACAATTAAGCTTCAGTGCTTTGTAAAAAGCTTCTTCGTGCATTCCTAGATGCAAAATCATCGAGGACATTATCAAGATTAATATTGTCCAATATATCCTTCTCAATACAACACGTAGCCAAGACATTCAATCTGTCTTGTAACATAGTTGACCTCAAACAGTTCTTCAATAGCTTTATTTTAGAGAAACTTCTTTCAGCTGAGGCCACAATCACAGGTGAAGTCAAAAGGATCCGATAGGCAACTGAGACATTTGAATAGCAATCTATGGTTGTAATGAATTGAAGAATCTCATGCGCAGACATCAAATTATCTGGCAAAGTTACTTGCAATACCTTTAACTCAGAGAAAAAATCATTAAGATCGACATCACATGAATTCTCATGAGTAAAAGTTTCTGCAAAAGTAGTGCAAGATTTTTGTAGATTACTTTCATCCATGGACTTCAGATTCTTTGAGTTGAATAAGAAACCAAACACCTTCTCAAATTCCTTCAGCTGCTCAAATCGACTATTTAATAAAGCAATTGTAGTGTCAACAATGACAAGAAAGTAAGAAACTCTGAAAGATTCAATAGCTGACAACTGTAATTCTTCTTCTTCATCATTGATTTCATCAAAATGCTTCTTTCTTTTACTTTGACGTTTTGTACGAAATTTTGGCTCTATGTCATAGAAGATGCAAGGTTTTTGGCACTTTCAATGCTAGTATCGAATCCTTCAACTCTAAACTTCTGAAAAAATTCAATGACCCCTTCAATGTGTTTGACAGTAGCATCAATGCACACCATTTTTTCCTGTAACTTCTCGCTCACCATATTTACAAAAAATAAAACCTCGTGCCAAATAACCATACCAACTAAAGTCTCAAATTTCCCAATTTGTACAATGATTGAGCATCACTAACCGTAGCTGGATCATCAGTAGAAGCCTTCTCTAGTTCCTTCAAAGCTGATCTTACTTGGGCAGTTTGGAACCTTATAGGTTGTACACTCTTTATTCGACTCTCCCAACGGGTATCTGACAATGGTTTGAGAGTCATATTTGGAATATTATCAAGCAAAATCTTCCACCTCTTAGTAGAACGTGCAAACAATACATATATACGTTGGATAATACCGAAGAATGAAATAGCTTGTCCGCATGATTTCGCCATATCACAAAGAGTGAGATTCAAACTATGACATGCACATGGCATATATAATGCTTTCGGGTTTTCTATAAGCAAACGATTTTGAACACCTTGCTTTTTTCCCTTCATGTTGGAACCATTGTCATAACCTTGCCCCCTCACATTAGCAACATCCAAGTCAAGAGCATCCAATGTATCCAACAATACATTAAAAAGCCCCAATCCTGATGTGTCATCAACCTTTATAAATCCTAGGAAAAACTCCTCCACTCTCGGGATGTCACTTGATATATTGACACAACGCACAATTAGCGTCATTTGTTCTTCATGGCTCACATCCGGGGTACAATCTAAGATAACAAAGAAATACTTGGCATCCTTGATGATCTTTAACATTACCTTTCTCACAGCATCGGCAAGGAGCGAGATCAACTCATTTTGAATGTTGTGGCCAAGATAATGATGATGAATTTCATTGTTTTGAATGCGCCTGATATGTTCCTGCATCATATGATCAAATTCAGCAATCATTTCAACCGTGCCTAGAAAATTTCCATTACTATCTTGATACAACTTCTCATTTGATCCTCGAAAGGCCAAATTATGTTTTGCAAGAAACTTCACTGCAACAACTTATTCTTTGCAAAACCTGTCGCCAACGCTCTTTTTCCTTTGCAACCGTTGCATGTCATCATCAATTGTTTGCTTTTTGCTTAACCTCAACCTTAGTTCATTCCATGTATTCATGTTTGTCAAATACTCAACACTCTTCTCATGATCTTTGAGTCTTGGACTAAGACGCTGCCAATCTCTCAATCCATCAGATGCTAGCAAGGACTTATTATTGTTTGATTTGAACAACTTGCAACAAAAAAAATAAACTTTGTCCACCTCTTTGGAGTAAACCAACCACTTTCTATCAACAACCTCATAATTGGCTAACTTTCTGGAGTAGTATTCATAAGAAAAATGTCTACCTTTGTCATCCTTAGAGAACTCCAGACCCAATTCTCTCACAGGCCCCTTTTCAATTAAAATATCCCTTTTGCAATTATCAAGATTATTCCATGTTCCGGGATCATAGATAGATGAAAGAGAATCATCTTGTTCATCACCACTAGGAGCATCAGCATGGTAAACAAAAAAATATAATTGGTTAATTACTTACTTACACTTGGAAAAATTGATGCTAGTTAGTTATTTACCATTTTTCGGGGATTGTTTATCACCACTAGGAGCATCTTGTTCTTCCGCTATATTGTCCTTATTAACATTAAAATATGCATGACAAACAAAAGATTATAATTATTTATTTATTTACAATTGGAAAAATTGACGCTAGTTAGTTATTTACCGTTTTCCGAGGATTGTTCATTGGCCTCAAAGTTTGCATTTGAATTATTCGCATCATCTTCTTTGAGATCAGATTCTTGCCTTTGATTATTATTGTTGACATCAACACTACTTTTTGTTAGAAAAAACTTATTTAAAGCACCTCTTTGTGAATCAATAAGCTCATTCTCTCTCTTTCTTTTCTTCTTTTTCGCGGCACCCGACAATTGCTTTCCCATCGTAACACCTATCAAAGATTAATATGATAAAATTTATGTCATATTGTAATCTTAAAAATTATAATCCAAATCAAGAGATTAATTAGAAGGACTAAATCAGGGATTAGATGTAAACTTACAGAGTCAGAGTCAGAGCAGCAGCGAAGCGCGCAACGCACTAGCGCAGGAACAGGCCACAGGGGCGCAGGGCGGCAGCACTGCGGTCTGCGGGCCTGCGGCACAGGCGCACAGGGCACAGCAGCACAGGCGCACAGGGCACAGGCGCACAACGGCATTGGCGCAGCGCAGAGCAGGCACAAGCGCAGAGCAGGGCCGGCAGGCGCCAGGCGGGAGGGGCGCGCCGCGCGTCCGAGCAGAGCAACAGGGCACCAGGGTCCAGGGGAGGGGCGCGTCTGCGCGTGCACGGCAGCACGAGCCACGAGGGGTCGAGGGCCAGGGCTCCTGATCGATCTTCCTTGATTCTCGCGGTCGCGGGCGTTGCGTCTGGCCGCGTGGGCGTCTCCCCGTCTGGGCAACTGCGACGTTTCGGTTTCAATTCCTAGTCTGGGCTCCTGTAAGACTAAAAAAATTTGGGCCCCCCTCTGGCCTGGGCCCTTGGCCATGGCACAACCCTGCCATGGGGTAGAGCCGGCCCTGATCCTGAAGAAGACATTGAAAACAGTCTAAACTAAACACATAGACCTCCCGCCGGTGAGGGGCCGTGGTCCGCCACGCCTCCAAGACCTTAAGACCGCCGGAGACGAGACGGTCCGGTGACGTCGTCAGCGGAGGAAAGGAACCCCTATGGGTTTTAGCCGCCGCGGATCAAATTATAAGTTGGGCTTATTGGGCCAAGTTTCTTTTTACCGTCGGATCAAATTATACTAGTCACGGTTGGAGAGCCTTGTCCTTTTGTTGTAGTCTGCCTAGCAGTAGCTGTTGTTGCAGAGTTTCGTTTGATGGCTTTAGACTGAACCTTAACATCTCGAACAGTCAAACTCGCTGAACATTGGTCATTTCGTTTTCATTGAAAATAGAATTGGGCATGTAAAAAAACTTTTTTGTATCTCCCTCAAAAGAAGCATCTTTGTGGGCTCCTAATAGATCGAGTCAACTATCTTCGAGCTGTTTACAGATTTTTTTTTTTAGTTTACAGATTATTAATCTGGCAGGGAACCATTGCATTCTCTTTTTTTTTTCTAAATTTCACCGATCTATTGATAATCATCAGTAGCAGTACAAAAACTTTTAAAAATAATAAAAATTACAAATAGTTCATTGGACCACCTAGCGACGACTACAAATACTAGCACGAGCCGAATGCGCGTCGTCGTCCTCGCCCCTCCATCACCGGAGTCAGGCAAAGCTTGTCGTAGTAGAGCTTGTTGTAGTAAACTGACAGGAAGTCGTCGTGCTAAGTCCCCAAAGGACGAGCGCACTAGAGCAGCGACTATCGCCGAAGATGACAAACGTAGATCGGAAGAGACTGACCTCAAACCGCACCAACCAATACGAAGAACGACCAGATCCTAAGGAATCCGTCGGACACACGACTTCACGCGTCCTCCGCTGATGCTAGATGCACCAACAGAACGAGGATAGAACGGAAAGAACCTTATTCTAACATCAGGACGTACCCGCCTCAACATCCTGAAGAAGACATTGAAAACAGTCTAAACTAAACACATAGACCTTCCGCCGGTGAGAGGCCGTGGTCCGCCACACCTCCAAAGCTCTAAGACCGCCGAAGACGAGACGGTCCGGTGACACCGTCAGCGGAGGAAAGGAACCCCTAAATGGGTTTTGCCGCCGCGGCCTCTCTCTCTCTGTTCTCTATTCTCTATTCTTCCGTACCGGTTTGTTTGCCCGGGAACCATTGCATTCTCCTCCTAATAGATCGAGTCAACAAACCCGAGCAAAGTCATACATGCACCGCTCTAAAGTGACGGAGCTCAGGCGAGACCTGAGTGGGTCCTGGTCTCTAACTCAAAACATTATCACAAACATAAACTACGTTACCCCGGAAATAACTTACAGTACTGTAACATCTCGCACCTGTCCATATGCTTGGTGTTGAAGCCCCTCCACTCCACGGTTCGTCTCCCTCGAGCTTCGCTACCGACCGTCAGTAAACAACGAAACACGGATAACATAAAACAGGACAGGAAAAGCCAGGCGCCACACATGGCGTACCTAACCCAAGTCAAACCCAATAATAACGATGGCTAGCTAGCTACTAATCGCGCGTCAAGACGAAGGCACGGTGGTACACTCTGAATGGTCTAGGTGGCCACTCTGAATTATTGCACCGTGTCCACCTCAGACCTTCCACACAGGAGAGAGCTTTTTGCCTCAAGAAACACGTGCAGTCCACTCGGGAGCCCAGGCCAGCAAGACGCAGGACACCGTTTCTCATCGCTTGGTCCATGGACCGATGATGGCGACGAGGGCGACGGCGAGCGGTTGGCGAAAACTGGACAGAAAATATCCAGATATTCCCGAGGGAGAGGTGGAAATCGGAAAGATGCCGTCTCGACGTCCCATTCATCAATCCACCGAGCCACAAGAAGAGGGGACCGTGGGCGTGTGACAGCGAATGGGTGGACAAGTGTAACATCGAAATCCATATTGCTCCTTTTTGCAATCCGCGAGAGCGATATAACATCAGGTTCCTTGCCACTTCTCCGCCTGCCGGGATTCTCTTCTTCACTACTGCAAGACGATTCTCGCTTTCTTTCTTCTTTGGTTTCTCATACGCAGTTTTTAGTGTCTTCGGGGATAGATTCTCCACTCTGCCCGCTCGACATCTTTGACCTCCATGCCATCCCCTAACAGTCCATCTTCAGACAAGAAAATTGTGCACATCTCACTGCCAAGCTAACATGTGTACAAGTGGAGTGGCGACATTGCTCATTGCACATTTTGCCTGCGGAATATTCGGATACGTAGTGCCCAACATGCATAGAAGCACGTCTGATTGATCTACCAAGACAAGGCTCGCCCAATGCAAGTGCAGCAAGAATAAACCCAGGAAGATGGACATGTTCACGATCCATTATGTGACAGGACAGGACAGGGCAGGGGAATGGACCTGGCAATGGGTAGCTGCGTGCATTGAACTGCAGACCAATTAAAAGACAAGATAGACAAATATCTCACATGGCATCCGGTGCGCCGAGGGGCCTCCTAGCGCGGACAAGGGCATCTCTGCCGGCCAAACCCAAATTGCCCATCCAAGCGGTCCGTTTTTAACCTGTCCGGCCAGCCGCGTTTAGCGGTGCAACTTATCTTTCCGTGCTTAAAAAATAGGCTATCATCAACGTTAGTGTTTTTTCAATGTGCTCTCGCCGTCTTCCATAGTTCTTTCCCGACAGTTCTGGGCATTTCCCGTTACATCCAGACGCAGCCTTAAAAAGAGGGGCAAACAAGATATGTTCAACCAGACACACAACCACGAACCACCATGCTTAGCCATCCGCATTGCCGTGCCGGCCTCCGTGGCAATCACGACGTATGCAGAGAAGAGCAGCCCGAGCGCCTCATTGCCGTCGTGGTGGACAAACCCGTCGGAGACACCGGACGTGTTGCCGCCTCCAATTCCGGGGCGCCCGTAGGTATACACTATCCCACTGCGGTCGCGGCACACTCCCTACAACTACAATAGGACCACCGGCGAGCCTTTCTCGTGGGAGGTGATGGAGCGCGTCTTTTTGCCGGAGCACCGACGGCGTCTACCGCTCATAGAAGAGCATGCCGAACTCCGGGAGGAGGTATGGGACAATCCCAATGACGCTTACATGTGTGTCCACCTCGCCCAAGCTCAAGAAGAGCTGCAGACGCAGGAAGCGATCTTCCACTCTCTCAACAAAAAATAGGGTCTTACCGACCCGCCGGCGCCGCTGCCGCCAACGTCATAGGCGGCGCATAGTTAGAATGGTGTTGTAGTGTTATGGTCGTGGTTTGCTTGTAACATATTTGAAGACTCGAATAAAAACTTGTCATTGAAATGGCCGATGCTCACATTGCTAATTTAATTCCAAACATCGTACATGGCGAGTACACAACCTAGCATACTTGACGATGGTTCAACTCGTCAATGCCTATTGTTATGGACTTGGGTTTTGGAGAAGGAGGGGACGCTGGAAATCACGGAACGGCTAACAGATTCGCAACACGAGGACACGAGGTTTATCCAGGTTCAGACCCCTGGAGGAAAAAACCCTACTCCTGCTTGTCTGTTCTTGATTGATGGTGGAACCGAAGGTTATACAGGTGCGCAAATTGGATCTGGCGTGGTCTATGATAGGGTATGAGAGTTGAGAGAGAGAGCCTCCTCGTCGTTCCCTCCTGGCCTTTATATGGGGTGGCCAGGTCTCGGGGTAGGTCAAGTCGGTTATAGAATAGGGTTGGACCCTTTAAAATTCTATCTATAGCTAGCCGTGTTCTCCATGGGCCTTGGTCACCCAAATCCTTCCTGAGCTTCATCATCCACATGGGGTAATCATGTGGGTCCTGCCAGGCTAGTACCAGGTAGGCTAACATTAGGCACCCATAGGACATACCCATGTCAGTAGCCCCCAAGTGTTTAGTTGAATCGCAGATTCGACTGAAGACTCCTAAGTATTTTGGGTGCTTTCATCCGAACAAGTTTCGAGTCAGCGTGTTGGTTCATAAGGATTGTTGATACGTGTGCCTGACTCATCCGACGGATTAGGGTCAGTTAACTATCTTTGGACAAAACAACACGATCTACTTTAGACTCGAGTTCCCGGACTCGAATCCGGAAAATTGTTGGCGTAATTCGACTCAGGCCATGGAGGTCTTACAGGAGTCGAATTCTAGTGTTTTAAGTTACGTACCCAACGTGTCCATCGAGGTTTTTCATCGTGCCTGCTGACATGGAATATTACTAGCAAAGCGTAGTCGGGTGCGTTGCCAGGTCATCAAAAGTATCTATAGGTCATACCTTTGCATCGCAGACGCAGCATCCGAAAGTTTATCATCGTGAAGGTGTTTCGGGTAACCAAGGAGACGTTGCCTCTCTTAGTGTTATTTTGAGCAGAGTTTCTAAATAAGATGTATGCTTTATTGTAATCACGAAGGATACGAAAGATTTCATTTTCGTAATTCATAGGGTGTGCAACCAGCGCTCCCTATGGGAGTAGTTCATGAGTGTCTGTTCGAGTCGCAGACTTGAGCAGAGACTTATAATTATCAATTTTGCATTACAGCGATCCGAAAGTTCTTCGGATGACCTAAAACACGATTAGCCAGCGCTCCCTATGGGAGTAACCCCCGAGTCTGTAGTGGAGTCGTAAACTCAAACAAGGACTCAAAGCTTTTTAAGAAGTTTTACGACTGACTCAGGGACCGTATCGAATTCTCAGGTGCACGACCGGCACTCCTGATAGGAGTAGCCCCGAAGTAGTTGGTTGAGTCGCAGACTCGAGTAAGTAATTTTATTTGCAGCCGAAATATTGTAGCCGTTGCCAGCCTTTGCTTTTGTTGATGTCATTGCTGACGCTTGGTAAGCTTAATCGTCTGTGCTAGCGGAAACGATATGACGAGACGATCGTGGGTCCCACTATCTGACCGGGATTTGACTAGTCATCCGTAGTTTACGAGATAATTACTTCGTCTCCTTGATTTTCGCGTGTAGTGGACGGCGTGCTCGCGACGGTTCGGGCGGTGCCTGCCACGTGTATGTCGCGATGCAGGACACATGTTAGGGTAATTGGATCAACGGCCCTGTGTCATCGTCCTTGTCATTTTATACCGCGGGGGACTGTGGTAATTCTTCCCCTTGCCATTTGCTTTCTTCGTTCTCTATCTTTCTGCCTCCTCCATTCCCAGAGCTCGGACGTGCTGTGCATTGGACGTTCTTCACGTTTTCCCTTCTTCTCTCCTTCGCACCCATCGCATCGCATGCCATGCAAGCAAGATAGGAAAGTCAAAGAAGTATGCTTCTGTTGTTGCGGGGACAAGCGCCGTCGGCGCCACCAAGAAGGCCACCACTGCCGGCCGCATCACTGATGGTGGCTGGCGACGGTCTTCGATCAGGGAGATAGACTTGCGCCGCCTACACGAGTCTGGCCTGGTCTCGCAGGAGAAGGCCGACGCCATTCTCCCTAAGTCCAAGGTAACCCTAGACCCACCCGAAGGTTATCAGTTTATGTTTTACGCTTTTTTCATCCGCGGGCTTTCTATTCCTACCCACGAATTTCTTCGTGGTGGAGAAGTTGTTTCAGCGAGTGGAGGCGCTCCAGCTGGTGCGAGGCAAGGAGGTCTGCGGTGTCGACATCATCCGGACATTTCTCAAGCGTCGGGTGCAGCCCCTCCAGGCAAGGGCGTACCCTATGTATCTGTACTCCTGTGTCACCGACCCGACGAGAGTGTCGGATGAGGAGATGTCTTCAGCCGACCTCGATCGGGAGCTTCGACCCATGCTGAAGTTCAGGGTCGACGAGGAGCTGTCAGGGAAGTCTTTGACTGCCCCTTCACTGCGAGGAAAGAAGTTCCTCAGGTAAGTCTTGTATTTGCACGTAATGCATTTTTGTTTGTTTGTGCCTTCTGTTCTTGACTTGGACATGCATTTTCGTTGCTCAGTAGGAGCTTAAGATGGAAAGCATGATGCCTCCCCTTCCTGAAAAGTACATGGCTGCACCAGATGGCGGGGATGTGGAATATGATTCTACGCTCCCTCCCGTGCAGTCACCAACTATGGAATCCCCCGAGCATAGCGAAGGGATCTCTTGCATGCAAACCTGAAGCAGAAGTTTGGATGGCGCGCCTCCGCCATCGCTGAAAGGGCCCACCTTCCTAGAGCAACAATCTGGAGATGAAGGTGTTACCTCACCCATTCATGCGGTGCCCCTTCGGGCTGTGGCCCCTCACCCGCCGACCAAGAAGAAGAAAGTGGCGTCGGTCTTCAATCTCTCTGATATCCCCTCGTAAGTATTGGATTCTTCTATGTTTTTTGGTTGTTCTTAATATGCTTGATGTTTTGAGTGACTTGTTCGTTCTTGCTTCATCGGGGGGTCTTCCTCAGCTGAATCCGTAAAGGATGAGACTGAAGAAGGTTGTGCATATGGAGCATGCAAACTCCTCCCCGAAGATACCGGCCAACTCCGGTAACGTTGCATCGAGCTCCTCGAAGCCGAGGACTCATGCGGTTGTTGCCCGGAAGATGCAAGCTACTCCTTCGGAGTCTCCGGGTGGCCATGTAAGTACTTTGTCATTTTGACGCGGGCGAGCCCCCGAGTCCTTTGTTTACCTGGTCTGTTGTTTCTTTGTTGCATCCCTTCATCTGCAACATCAACCATCTCGGAAAAAAATACCTCACCTTGGAGGAGAGCTTTCGTCAACTCCAAGGTGTGTATACTTCTACTCGTTTTCCTCAGATGTTGATGAATGTTTATTTTCTGATCCTTTTCCTATTTGTTTGCACAGATGAGAACAATGAGGCTCTCCGCAAACTGAACACACTTGAATATAGGCACAACCAGGCGGAGACCAAGATGAAAGATGCCATGGAGGCCCTTGAACGTTGCAGGCAGGAGGCCCAGGAGCATGAGTTGTGATGACCCACAAGTATAGGAGATCGCAACAGTCTTCGCGGGTAGTATTACCCAATTTATTGATTCGACACAAGGGGAGACAAAGAATACTTGCAAGCCTTAACAACTGAGTTGTCAGTTCAGCTGCACCTGGAAATAGTTCTTGCTCACAGAAGTTTATCAGTAGCAACAACAACAGTGAAACATGAGCAATAGTAACAGTAACGGTAACAATAGGATTCGAGTGCGGTAGGCATAGGGATGGATGGACGAGCGTTGCATGGGCGAGTCTAAACATGTAACTTCAAGACCTAGGGCATTGCAGATAAATAATAACAAGCATCCAAGTACTAAACAATCCTAGGCATGTGCTCCAAATATAGTCATACGTGCTCGCAATGAGAACTTGCACAACATCTTCTGTCTAGCCAGCCCGTGGCAGCGGGGCCTCTAGGGAACTACTGGCAATTAAGGTGCTCCTTTTAATAGAGCACCGGAGCAAAGTATTAACACTCCGTGAACACATGTGATCCTCACACCACAGCCATTCCCTCCAATTTTCCCAATTATTGTCACTTTGAGGCCTTTGGATCCGGATAATGATATGTGTACACAACTTGCAGATAAGATCACAAACAATACTATCATAATGATTCAATAATAAGTTCAGATATGAGATCATGGCACTCGGGCCCTAGTGACAAGCATTAAGCACAACAAGTTGCAACAAAGTCAAATAGCACAAGAGAAACTAGGAACTATGCCCTAACAGATTTTATTCGATTACATGATAGAACTCATCCAATCCCTGCCATCCCCAAGCCTATAGTGGGGGATTACTCACCCATGGATGAGGGAAACATCGATGGTTGATGGAGGTGCGTTGGTGATGACGATGGCGATGATCCTCTCCAAATTCCCCGTCCCGACAGGGTGCCAGAATGGATTTTCTAGATCCGAATCTTGGTTTCTGGTGGAGGCGTCGAAGCGGAACTCTTTCTGGAAAACTATCGAACCCCCTCGGTTTTTAGGTCGAAAGGCAACTTATAGGCGCAGAGGGAGGCCGAGGAGGTGCCTGGGGAGGCTGCACCCCCTCTAGGCGCGGCCAGTGGTGGGCCCATGCCTGGGGTGGGTCTGGCCCCCTAGGCCTCCCCTCCGTCTCTTCTTCTGGCTCTGTGGATCTTCTGGTGAAATATAATTTTTGGCATATTTTCCGGAATTTTCCTGATAGTTCATTTTCTGCACAAAAACAAGACACCAAGGTAATTCTGCTGAAAACAACGTCAGTACGTGTTAGTTGTATCCAAATCACACAAGTTTAGAGAAGAAACAATAGCAAAGTGTTCGAGAAAGTAGATACGTTTTAGACATATCAACTCCCCCAATCTTAACTTATTGCTTGTCCTCAAGCAAGTCAGTTGAAAATTGAGTGCGATAAAAGAACTGTCACGAACAACTTGCTTCATATGATGTAAATATTCTCAGCACAGGAGTAGATGTTTAGACAATTCATAATAAGAAGTATGCAACTAAGTCTATCAATAGTCATTGCAAGCTATGAAGAGAAACCAACTCAATAATAATAAGTAGCATGAAACATAAACATAAGCAACATTGCAATGCTCATAATAAGGTATGATAGAGTGGTATCTCGCTTGCCTTTGTTTGAAGAGCACAATATAAATGCCAAGGCACCTCTGAAGTTCACATGAAGACTAGAAGTAAAGATATCAGAGATACAAGCATCAAAGTCATGACATAATTAACCAAGTTTTGGAACAAACACAAGAATGACAACTATGCTCTCAAGAAGGTGCTCAGAGAATAAGTGGTGACTCAACAAGGTTGTGAAAATGGTTTTGTGAAGGTTTGAAAGGCTTCCCAATGCTGAAAGGAAGGTACTCATTAGCTTTGAGCTCTCATTGCCCCTATCATAGGCATCTTCATGTGGTTAAGGTGAAAGTGAGGTCCACTCTGAATCATATGCTTGACAGACCATAGACTGGAAATCCCAAGTCCCATGAGTACGAGGGCCGCTCCGCATGCTACTCAACTTTGGTCACCTGAAAGTTTTTGTCATTGTAAATACATGCATATCATCGAGAACCGCCAACGGGGTACCCCTTGCACATGGTACAGGAGCTTTCCCATAAACAAAATGACAAGGCAAGCAGATAATGAGCATCTCAGCAATCTTTTTATTTACCATATGCATAGATTTTTATTAAGGACGCTTCATAGATGCTCATTATAGTGATGCTGCAAGTTTCCACCATGATTAGGCATGGCTTAGGCTAGCGGCTCAGGCGTTTCTCTAACACAATGTATAAAATCCATGAACTCACAACCTCCCCTTTTATTTCACATTGTCGACATCCGCAAACAAAAAAACAAGTAATCCACTGGATGAGATATCCAAAAAGTGTTGAAAGCGTTCCCCGTGACAGCACGGGTCTGCTGACTCCTAGTATGTAATTAGCAAGCATATAACTTTCATGGACTAGTCACAATGGTTCAGGATTATTAAGAGCAAGGAATAAAGTGTGCAATCAAGTTCGTGAGAGCTTTACTAACTAAATTTCTCAAAACAGACAAACATTTTATTTTGGAATAAAACGGCATATGGAATATGCACTGAAATATCAAATGATGCTAATAGATAGGTATGGTGGACACAGCTGGCAATAATGGTTTTTGGGAGTTGGAAGCATAGGTGCAGCACATACTCAGTGCAAGTAAAGGCTAGCAATAGAGAGGGAGCGACAAACAAGAGAGCAATAGCTGTCATAATCATGCTTGTAGCAAAATAGGACTAATTATGGCATGAAAGTGATACAAGAACTCCGAGGAAAATTAATCATCGAGGCTTACTGACTATTGATTAGTCATACGCATGCGTGAGCATGTGTCAAGTTGATTCACATGAACAGTCAGAGGAGGGTACCACAATATCATACAAAAGTATGAATAAAACAATGCAAGCAAACATTCATATGACTGATACGCCCAATTTGCATCACCTTTCTATATCATAATTTACCTCTATTCATTGATATTTGTCTTATTATGAGATATTACTTATGGCTTTTCATCTGTTTATGCATGTTGGATGATTCTTGGAGGATGGACTGCCGAAGTCTGGATTCTGATGGAAAAGAAGCCGTTTCGGTGCAATTTCACGAAGATCAGAAAAATACCAGAAAAATATGGAAACATATTATTTTACCAGAAGACAAAGGAAGCTAGAAGGAGGAGCGAAGGGGGGCGCAGGGGGCACACACCCCCCTAGGCGCGGGCCCACCTGAGGTCACGCCTAGGGCAGGTGTGGCCCACCTGCCCGGTGTCCGACTCTCCCCCTTCGCCTATATCTTCCCTTCAGAACCCTAATACCAGGAGAGCGACCACAGATATATTGCCGCCGCCTCTAGGGGGCGTAAAATACCGAGAGAGAAAGATCTCTCCGGCAGACAGATTTCTGCCGAGGGAATTCCTTCCCGGAGAAGGGAGACCATCGCCATCAACACCGTCATCAAGCTAGGATTCATCGGGATCATCATCATCATCCACACCATCATCTCCACCAGCACCATCATCACCACTCCGTCCTGCTGTAACAATTTTGTTGGATATTGCTTTAGTTCTTAGGGGAAACTTTCCCGGTGTTAATTACTATTGTAGTTGATGCTTGTGAGTGGAACCATTGGATTATTGTTTATGTTCAGATTGTTATCCATTACCATATCATCTTTGATCTTCATCCATATGATGTCTTGCCAGTAGTTCGTTTTGTTCTTGAGGACATGGGAGAAGTCATGTTGTTAGTAGTGAATCTGTGATGAGTTATTATTCAATGGTCTAGTATTTAAGTTGTGGTGCTATTCTTCTAGTGGTGTCATGTGAACGTTGACTACATGATACTTCACCATTTATGGGCCTAGGGGAATGCATTGTGTATTTGGCTACTAATTGTGGGGTTGCCGAAGTGACAGAAACCTGACCTCCTTTAGGACACCTTTGCACATGGGAGCGTAGGATCTCAGAGTTTAAGGTTGTGGCTAGATTTATATCTTAATTACTTTCCTGTAGTTACGGATGTTTGCAGGAGGGTTAATCACAAGTATGTATTATTTCTAGGAAGGGCGGTATGTTAGCACAGGTTCACCCACACAACACTTACAAACACCAAAGAAGAGTACTCACCTATTTGAAGCGAAAGCAATTGACAGAATTCCCATGTGTCCTCGAGAATGTTTGGTCCTTATAAGTATTTCCACCGGCTTGTCCTTTGCTAAGAAATGATTG
The DNA here is from genome assembly GCA_916181665.1 of Avena sativa. NCBI lineage: Eukaryota > Viridiplantae > Streptophyta > Magnoliopsida > Poales > Poaceae > Avena > Avena sativa. The sequence goes on along the minus strand of OV702285.1, from coordinate 138,943,297 downwards.
GGCCACTTGCTCCCTTTGTTCGTTACTTCTGTTACTTGCTCTTTGTTTTGTTGCCTTGTCAGAAAACCACTAAAAATCCGTTTGCTAAGTATTCACAGGGATTTCCTGCTCCATACCACTGTTCAGCACCTTCTGCTCCTCATTGGGATCAACACTCCTATTTATCGAAAGTACTATGATACACCCCCTATAATTTTGTGTCATCAAGACTATTTTCTAGCGCCGTTGCCGGGGAGTGAAGCGTTATTGAAGAGTGGAACTGGTAAGGGAAACTTTCATTGTGAGTATTGCTTTTGTTACTGCTTGTTACTTTGTTTCCAATATGGATAACCCACTTGGTTTTCTATTTGGGAAAACTACTACCACTGCTAGGGTAGTAGATGAACCACCTCCTGTTGAGATAGATCCTTTTAAGATACCTACAAGTATTGTTAATCGTGTTATGGATAATTATTATTTTGGTGATGGAACTGTCCATCCTGGTGATCACTTGCTTCTTATCTATGAATTATGTGGGTTGTTTAAGTATGCAGGTATCACAATTGAACAGGTGAAGAAAAAGTTACTCTCCATATCCTTGAAAGGGAGAGCTGAAGAATGGTATAAGCTGCTGAAGAATGGACAATCCATGAAATGGGAGGAGATGTCATCTCTCTTTTACTCTAAATTTTATCCTCCTAGTGAGATCCATAAGGATAGAAATCTTATATATAACTTTTGACCTCTTGATGGAGAGAGTACAGCTCAAGCTTGGGGGAGATTGAAGTTACTAATGCTTAAATGTCCTATTCATGAACTCCCTAACAATATTATTCTCAATAACTTTTATGCTAGGCTTTCTCTTCATGATAAAGATTTACTAGATGCTTCTTGTGCTGGATCATTCACACGTATGAAGGAAGAAGCTAAATGGGACCTACTAGACTATATTCAAGAGAACACTGAAGCTTAGGAGAATGACAAAGGAAGAAAGTCAGGTATAAACTATGATTATGAATGCATTGAATCTTTTATGGGAACTGATAACTTCCGTGATATTAGCAATGAGTTTGGCCTTGATTCCCAAAGTATTGCCAGCTATTTTAAGGCCTTTGCCTCTTACATTGAAATTCCCAAGAAGAAGTGGAATAAGTACCATGCTCCTTATAAATATGTTGTTAGTCATGTTCCTGTTAGAAGTACTCAAGTTTGTACTACTAATCATATTGTGCATGAACCCCATGTTGATAAAATTCCTTTACCAGCTAAGATAAAGGAGTATTCTATGATTATTAGTGCAAATAGCAAAGGTACAATGAAAACTGTGGAGCCTGATAAGCATTTGAGTGGTGAACCTGTGGTAGCTATTGTGAAAGACACTGTCACTAGAAATATAGAGGATGAGCATATTGTCTTCTGTGAAGACGCTTCTAATATTATTTCTCATCCTAGTAAGTCTAGAAAAGCTAGTGTTCCTATGCTTTCTGTTAAAATTGGTGATCATTGCTACTATGGTTTATGTGATTGGTGCTAGTTCTAGTGCTACTCCTTATGAGCTTTACAGGGAAATTATGCATGAGATTGGTCCTTGTGCGCTTGAGGACATTGATGTGGTTATTCACCTTGCTAATAAGGAAACCATTTGCCCCATTGGCATTATAAGAGATGTGGAGGTTCTCTGTGGTAAGATTAAATATCCTGCTGATTTTCTAGTGCTCAATTCAGCAGCTAGCAAAACTTGCCCTATCACTTTTGGTAGACCTTTCTCGAATACTTGTGGAGCTATTATTGATTGTAAGAAGGAAAAAGTTTTAACTAAGTTTGATGGAGATTATTATGAATCTAACTTTTCCAAATTTGCTAAAGCTCCTTGTGAAAATAGCTTGCCTAATAAAGATTTCAGGATGGAACAATTTGCTTCTATTGATCCAGTCTACGACCTTGGACCTCTTTTTGATGACTGTAAGTATGCTTATTCTGATGATAAAGTTGTTTCAAGTGACAGTTATATTGTCAACTTTATTCTAAGTGCTACTGAAAGTTATTATGAGAGAGGGAAACACGGTTTTATGCATCTCAATGATGTTAAGTTTCCCCGTTTTATGTTGAAAGATTTAAAGTTGCATTTGTTTTGTCTTCCGATCCTTGTGTCTTTTTGTTTCAACAATTCGTTTTCTCATGATACCCCCATGCATAAGAAGTGGGTTAGACTCAAGTGTGTTGGTTATTTGCTTCTTGATGCTCTCTTTCATTTCAAATATATCATCTTTGGAAGTTTCAAGCCTATCTTAAAGGCATTAAAGAAAAGTACTTGTTGGGAGATAACCCAAGAGTTTTGTCGAGTCTTGGAAGTTATTACCTCAGTAATAACCGCTCCTTATCCTTTTTGTTTTGGTTTTTGTGTCAAGTTCAACTATTTTTGTGAAGTAGAGGAGTTGTGAAAAGTGGCTGCCCTGGGACATATTTTTCTGTTGTATTGTAAAAATTCGTTAGGAAGATCAGTACTTCGGATTGAGCTGCATTTTTCTGAGCTTGTTCTCCAGGTTGTTACCCAACTTTCATCAGTTCTGAACTTTTTGATTTGAGTAACAAAAGGTCTTTGAAAAAATCAATCTTTACCTACTGGTCTGTTTTGACAGATTTCTTCCATCATTTGCATTTGCCTCTTGCGGAAGCTTTTGTTTTCATGGGTTTTAAATTGAAGTGTTTACCAAAGGGTTATTGTTTTTTACTTACACTAATGTTGTCTTTGAGTTTGTGCAAAAGTTTTGTATGAAGGAAATTCTCAGGAGAAAGAGAGAAGGAATCGGTAGAGTTCGTCTTTGAATAGGTAAAAGTGGTGAAAATAGAAGGTTCGTGAAACCCCAATCTTTTTATATTTTTGATGTTTTTAGTACATAAGGAAGACTATGAGATGGAACTAAAGAGGAAACAGAGTTCGGGGTGGACAGACCCACCTCGGGTGCGGGCCCAGCCTGGCCGCGCCTGGAGGGGGTTTGCCACCCTCGAACTCCGTCTCCGCTTCGTTTCCATGTCGAAACCTTCCTTATGCATTGAAACTTCGTAATATATAACCCCCCGGATCCCCCGAGGTTCGTGCATCTTGTTCTCATTGTGTTTTCATTTCGATCTGTTTCTGTCAGGAAATCTTCTCAAGTTTAGAGCACCATGGCCTCCGCCAACGACAAAGGCAAGAAGCCCGTGGAGTCAAAGTTGGAAGAACAAACCACCGCAGGAACAAGGGGAAGGAGACCTACTTTTGTAGGAGCAACTAACACTACATATGCTTTTTCTCGTCACATGCAGGGTATCATAGCTTTCGGTCCAGAACTCGTATACTGCCCTGAGGCAGCGGAAGCCCTTCGAACCACCAACAAGTTTTGTGATAAGTACCGCTTTGAGGATGAAGGTGAATATGCTTCAAGAGGAGAATAACAGGCTTCGCAAGATGCTGGAAGATTTTCTGACCCATGACAAGAGAACACCACCACCACGAAAGGAGTAATTTGTCATCAGGTTTGGCATCCCCTTGGCTTGTTCCAAGCTTGGGGGAGTGTCGCGATATCACCACCATTATCTTTTATCTTTTACCTTTTTAGTGGATGCATATATGTGGTAGAGGGGTTATCTTATAGTTTGGTTTTCATGTGGAAGTATCTCTCCTTTAGTTGATTACCTATGTATCCCTTGGTGTGAGTGCCTTTATTGGATTATTAATGAGAAGTCTCATCTTTTACTTTTTGCACTTCTTATTTTTAGTTTGCAATCTCTATTATATGATGGATCTTGTTGTTCAGTATTGGCACCACTTTGGGAGCATCAAGTGGATCTAAATTGGTTTTGGCAAACCAAGTTCTGGTCAGTGGCATTAGTTTGAAAGAAAAATAAAGAAAGAAAAAGCTTACAGGTATTTGGTATCATTTGTTTTCTTTCTTGTTGGCTCATAAGCTTAGTATTCTTTATTTAAGATTCTTTTGTGTCTTCAAGGAAGATTGCATGTTTGGCTTTATTACTTGTATGTTTGCTTGTTTATTTCAACTCTCTTGCTTGCTACCCAGCCTTGCTAGCCAAAAACCTGTTTTGAGAAGGCATACTTCTCATGTTTCCAAAATCCTTTGAACCCAAAACTTCTGCCACTTGTGTCCACCATATCTACCTAGTAGATTTTGCTATTCCAAGCAAATTCTCAATCTTCATCTACCTTTCAAATTAAAATGTATTTTTTTATGTGAAAAATATTTAGTAAAGCTCTCATGAACTTGATGGCACACTTTATTTACTTCCCCTAATAGACTTGAACCATTGTGAATATCGAAGTTGTATATGCTTGCATCTATACGTTGGAATTAGCAGAACCGTGCTATCACGGGGAACGTTTTCAACATTGCACTTGTACCCTGTTGTACACAGTTGATATCATGCTCTTTTGTCTATGGATGTCAACGGTGTGAAATAAAGAGGGAACTTGTAAGTCCATGGAGTTTGTATTTTGTGTTAGAGAAACGCTTGGGCCGCTAGCCTAAGCCATGCTTAATCATGGTGGAAACTTGCAGCATCAGCATAGTGAGTCATCTATGAAGCATCCTCAATAAAAAGCTATACACATAGTAAATAAAAAGATCGTTGAGATGCTCATTGTCTTCTTGCCTTGTCATTTTGGTTATGGGAAAGCTCCTGTACCATGTGCAAGGGGTACCCCGTTGGCGGTTCTCAATGATATGCAAATACTTACAATGACAAGAACTTACCTGGACCCAAAGTTGAGTATGCATGAGGAGTGTCCCTCATATTCAAGGGACATGAGATTGCCAACTTATATTTCGTCAAGCATATACTCCATATTTCTTCACTGTAACCTTAATCATCTCAAGATGCTTATGATAGGGGCAATGAGGGCTCAAAGCTAGTAAGTACCATAATCTTTTGGAAGCTGTTTATGACTTGTAATCCCTGCTCCCCTCTAAGAAGGGACATTTCTCCTAGTTACCAGTTTGAGTCAGTAAACATACTTCCTCTCTGTCTCCAGCAAGCATTTGAGTTGTTGTGTTTCAAGCATCCATATGGTTATTTATTCAATCATGTTCTTTATCTTCCTTGTTTGCACAAAACTCTTATTTGTTGAGTATTACTTTGAAAGCCTTCACTTGTGAAAAACCTTTTTGAGCAAAGAGTGTTTCTGAAACTTCTACAAAAAGCTTTTGTGAAACTGTTTGCCAGGTGTTCTCTGACCAAGAATAAGTTTGCCAATTCCAATTATGATTTATATTTATGCATCTCTATTGTGACTGCTGTACTTGGCTGCAAGCTAAGTTATATAATGTTGAGTTGCTTTCTTCTATGAGTTGTGCAATGGTAAGTGTGATGCTTCTTGTTCGTATCTTTTTATTGACACTTCACTCCATAAACCTGTGGACATGTTTACTGAGCTAAGTTTTTGCTTGGCGACAAGCAAAGTCTAAGCTTGGGGGAGTTGATACGCCCAATTTGCATCACCTTTCTATATCATAATTAACCTCTATTCATTGATATTTGTCTTATTATGAGGTATTACTTATGGCTTTTCATCTTTTTATGCATGTTGGATGATTCTTGGAGGATGGACTGCTGGAGTCTAGATTCTGATGGAAAAGAAGGCGTTTCGGTGATTTTTTGCGAAGATCAGAAAAATACCAGAAAAATATGTAAACATATTATTTTACCAGAAGACAAAGGAAGCCAGAAGGAGGAGCGAAGGGGGAGCGCAGGGGGCCCACACCCCCTAGGCGCGGGCCCACCTGAGGCCATGCCTAGGGCAGGTGTGGCCCACCTGCCCGGCCTCCGACTCTCCCCCTTCGCCTATATCTTCCCTTCAGAACCCTAATACCAGTAGAGCGACCACATATAGATTTCCGCTGCCTCTAGGGGGCGGAAAACACCGAGAGAGAAAGATCTCTCCGGCAGACAGATTTCTGCCAGGGAATTCCTTCCCGAAGAGGGGAGACCATCGCCATCAACACTGTCATCAAGCTAGGCTTCATCGGGATCATCATCATCCACACCATCATATCCACCAGCACCATCATCACCACTCCCTCCCGCTGTAACAATTGTGTTGGATATTGCTGTAGTTCTTAGGGGAAACTTTCATGGTGTTAATTACTATTGTAGTTGATGCTTGTGAGTGGAACCATTGGATTATTGTTTATGTTCAGATTGTTATCCATTACCATATCATCTTTGATCTTCATCCATATGATGTCTTGTGAGTAGTTCGTTTTGTTCTTGAGGACATGGGAGAAGTCATGTTGTTAGTAGTGAATTTGTGATGAGTTATTATTCAATGGTCCAGTATTTAAGTTGTGGTGCAATTCTTCTAGTGGTGTCATGTGAACGTCGACTACATGATACTTCACCATTTATGGGCCTAGGGGAATGCATTGTGTATTTGGCTACTAATTTTGGGGTTGTCGGAGTGACGGAAACCTGAACCCCCGTTAGGACACCTTTGAACAAGGGAGCGTAGGATCTCAGAGTTTAAGGCTGTGGTTAGATTTATATCTTAATTACTTTCCTGTAGTTACAGATGTTTGCAGGGGGTTTAATCACAAGTATGTATTAGTCCTAGAAGGGCGGTATGTTAGCATAGGTTCACCCACACAACACTTACAAACACCAAAGAAGAGTACTCACCTATTTGAAGCGAAAGCACTTGACATAATTCCCATGTGTCCTCGAGAACATTTGGCCCTTATAAGTATTTCCACCGGCTTGTCCTTTGCTAAGAAAGGATTGGGCCACTTGCTCCGTTTGTTCGTTACTTCTGTTACTTTCTCTTTGTTTTGTTGCCTTGTCAGAAAACCACTAAAAATCCGTTTGCTAAGTATTCACAGGGATTTCCTGCTCCATACCACTATTCAGCACCTTATGCTCCTTGTTGGGATCAACACTCCTATTTATCAAAAGTACTACGATACACCCCATATACTTGTGGGTCATCAATGACATGCTACAAACTATTAGCAAGCTGGAGCTAATCATAGACAAGCAAGAACTGCTAAGCATCCATAATGACATACACCTTACACAAACAGGCTAAGCATGCTCACAATGATGAGTATATGTACAAAAATGAAACAAATAAAGTTCGTTACCATCCTCTTACTACTCCTCGAGTTGTCTTAATCTTCATTATTGCCCTTCACTTGTGTGACTTGAATAATAACATGAAACCAAACTCCACTGAGGACGGCTAAACCCTGCAAAGAACTCACAAAACCAAAGAAGAACAATAAATATTTTTGGTGTTTTTGATCTTTCTAAAGCAATCACGCAAAGCAAAAACAAACGAAGCAAAAAAAACAAAAAAAAACTAAGACGCTCCAAGAACAACACAACTGTGCATGAAACAATGAAAACGAAGTGTCTAGAAAGACCTAAGATTTTTATTGATGAAGAAGGGGATGCCTTGGGCACCCCCAAGCTTTGACGCTTGTACCTCTTAAATATTTCTTGGGGTGACACGGGGTGCCCCCCAAGCTTTATCTTTTGTCCATTCTTCGTCTCATTACATCATTCTGTCTCTACACCTGAATTTTATCCTTCATACAAAACTTCACACAATCTTCATTAGCAACATTAGTGTATTCACAAGATAATAGACCTTCGGGTTTAGCTTTAGAATAGCAAAACTTTTCAATAAAAACACAAGCTACTGTATAAACTCCTTCAAAGAGCTCAATTCCCCAAAAGAGAACTCAAAAAGGAATCAATAAGAAGCAAATGCAAATAATGGCTGAAATCTCGGTCAAAACAGACCAGCAAGTAGAAACCAATTTTTTAGAGAATCTTCTGTTGCTCAAATCAAAAAGTGTTGAACTAACGAAAGTTAGCAAACATACTGGGGGATTTATTCGTATATTTTCAGCACAATCCGACTTACAGAGACTCCTCACGAATTTTTATGGTGGAGGACAGAAATCTGTTTCGGGACAGCAACTCCCCAAATCTTACTTCCCTCTCATTAAAGATCATTCTTGGCACAAAAAGCAAATAAAAAAATAAGGAGAGGTCATTACTGAAGTAATAACTTCCAAGACTCAAGGAAACTCTTGGGTTATCTCCCAACAAGTACTTTTCTTTAACGCCTTTAAGTTAGTCACGACGAAGAGCAAAGATTGGAAAGGAGAAAAATAAAAGTGAGCAAGTATAACCACAGTGAAAGCATTATTTTTTTCATTAAAATCCTTTTGTTAACAAGGTTGATCAAGTCTTGTTACCAAAACAATCTTATATGAAACAAAACTTTGCAATCCATAAGGTGATTATGTTACCTCATACTTGATAACAATGGTCCCAATCATAATAGTTTCAAAATTTTCTTGTGGAATGGGACAATATATTTCTCCAACCTTGATGCTCTCAATATTTTCAATGGAATTCAGGCAATAGCTCTTAACAACCTTCTTGGGGAAATAAATAGTGTGCTCTTTGTCATTAATATTGAATGTTACTTTTCCTTGATTGCAATTGATGATAGCACCTGGAGTATTAAGAAAAGGTCTCCCAAGAATAATAGACATATTATCATCTTCAGGCATTTCAAGCACAACAAAATCAGTTAGAGCCATGCAATTATGAGCAACTTGAACAAGAACATCCGCACATATACCAACAGGAATAGTAGTTGACTTATCAACCATTTGCAAAGATATATCAGTTGGTATCAACTTTTCTAGCTGGAGTCTCTTGTAGAGAGAAAAATGTATAACACTAACTCCAGCTCCCAAATAACATAAAGCAGTTCTAACATAATTATTCTTAATAGAGCAAGGTATAGTTGGTATACCTGGATCACCAAGTTTCTTTGGAACCTTACCATTGAAGGAATAATTAGTAAGTAGAGTAGAAATCTCCTCATTAGAAATCTTCCTTTTATTAGAGACAATATCCTTCATATATTTTGAATAAGGAGGCAACTTAATAGGACCAGTCAAAGGAATTTGCAAGAATAAAGGTTTCATCCACTCACAAAACTTGTTGTAGTGTTCTTGCTCCTTTGACTTGTGTTTCTTACCTGGAAAAGGCATAGGTTTATACACCCAAGGTTCTCTCTCTTTACCATGTTTATTAGCAATAAAGTCTTCCTTTGTGTACCTAGTGTTCTTAGTGTGCTTCTCAGGTTCTTCCTCACCTTCCTCCTTATCAGGAGACTCATTTTTATCATTACCACTCTTAGTTTCAGCATCAGAGACAAATATACTATTAGGATCTATAGCAGGTTCAAGGGGTTCCTCAACTATCTTATGTTTCTTTTTATTTCACTTACGAGGACTACCACTGTCTTCACCTTGTTGGGAATCCTACTCAATTCTTTTAGGATGTCCTTCAGGATATAAAGGATCTTGAGTAGCTATACCACTCCTAGTTCTAATTCCATAAGCATGTTTATCTCCTGAAGCATTAACTAGCATATCATTTTGTACCTTAGCAAGTTGATCAAGTTGGGTTTGAAACATTTGGAAGTGTTTACAAAGCATTTTAATATCATTAGAAGTTCTTTCCACAATATCTTTCAACTCATGGATAGCTCGAGAGTTTTCCAATAAATGATTCTGAACTTGTTTATAAAAATGATCTTGTTTAATAATAAAAATGTCAAGTTCCTATAAACATTGATCAGGAGGCTTACCATAAGGAATATCACCTTCATCAAAGTGTTAGAGAGAGTGTACCTCAATAGTAGATGAGTGGGGAATTGGCTTACATAATTCTTCTATAGGAGGTAGATTCTTCACATCTTCACCTCTAATACCTTTCTCATTTAGACACTTCTTAGCTTCCTTAATCACTTCATCATTCAATGCAATAACTCCCCTCTTCTTTGTTGTTGGTGCTAGAATTGGTTCAGGAACAACTGGTTCAGGAGTAATAAGCTCAGGTGTATTCAGCTCAGTTGAAGTCCAATCATCATAGTTCTTGCTTATCTTGGTCATTAATTCTTCAGCATCTGTAGGAGTCCTTTTCCTGAAAACATAATCAGCAAAGCTATCTAGGTAGGTCCTAGAATCATCAGTTAGTCCATTATAAAAAATATCAAGAAGTTCATTCTTAGGTAATGGACATCCAGGATGTGCATGAATCAAGGCACATAACCTTGTCCATGACTTAGGCAATTTCTCTTCTTATCCCTGTTTAAAATCAAAAAGTTTCTGCAAAGCAGCATGTCTAGCACTTGGAGGAAAATATTTCTGGAAGAAAGAAGCAATCAAGCAATCAGGTCTATCAATGGAACCAGGAGGTAATCTATTAAACCAGGCCCTAGCTTCTCCTTTTAGTGAAAAGGGGAAGATCTTAGCAACAAAGTACTTGCGCATCTTAAAATCATCAGAGAATAAAGCACTCATAGTAGAAAGCTCATTCATATGAGACACAACACTCTCATTTTCAGTCCCACAAAAAAGTTCTTTCTCAACAATATCCAAATAAGATAAATCAAGAGAGAAATCATAATCTCCGTCTTTAATATCTATGGGAGAAGTGGCAAACTTAGGATCAGAGGACAACTTAGGCATAATAGTACGTCTAGCAAGGAGACTCTTAATAGCACTAGTACCATGTGTGTTTCGGCACTCTTCAACAAAATCATCAGTGAACTCAATGTAACCATCATTAATATCATAACTCTCACTAGCCTCAGGTGAGCTAACAGGTGTAACAGTGTCTTCACTAGGAGTTTTGGTATTTCCTAGACCAGCCATAGTAGCATCTAGAAAAGGACCTAATGAACCACTCGCATCAAGCACAGTAGAAGTAACATCATGAGCATTAAAAGCAGTTTCAGACTCAGCAGTAGTAGCAGTATGTGTAGCATGAGTATGTGGTGGTGGTGTGACAAGCTTACTTATAATAGGCGGTGAATCAAGAGCAGCAGAGGTGTTTAGGAATGTACCTCTTCTTGTAGTGGATGGTAAAATAGGGAACTTTCCATCATGAGACTTCCCCATGTTGAAAGGAGTAGCAGTGATCAATAATAGATCCAAGTGAACTTACAAATAAAGTTATGCTCCCCTGCAACGACGCCAGAAAATAGTCTTGATGACCCACAAGTATAGGGGATCGCAACAATCTTCATGGGTAGTATTACCCAATTTATTGATTCGACACAAGGGGAGCCAAAGAATACTTGCAAGCCTTAACAACTGAGTTGTCAGTTAAGCTGCACCTGGAAATAGTTCTTGCTCGCAGAAGTTTATCAGTAGCAACAACAAAGCAACAGTGAAACAGGAGCAATAGTAACAGTAACGGTAACAGTAGGATTCTAGTGCGATAGGCACAGGGATGGATGGACGAACGTTGCATGGACGAGTCTAAACATGTAACTTCAAGACCTAGGGCATTGCAGATAAATAATATCAAGCATCCAAGTACTAAACAATCCTAGGCATGTGCTCCAAATATAGTCATACGTGCTCGCAATGAGAACTTGCACAACATCTTCTGTCCAGCCAGCCCGTGGAAGCAGGGCCTCTAGGGAACTACTGGAAATTAAGGTGCTCTTTTTAATAGAGCACCGGAGCAAAGCATTAACACTTCATGAACACATTTGATCCTCACACCACAGCCATTGTAACATCCCAGCATTAGAGCTTAGAAATAAGCTAAACACAGATGTGTGCATTGCATTCATGCATAGAAAATCTGAATAATTTTCGCGCTTTTAAATAAAAACTTGTCAGAGTGATTGAAGCTTCTCTTAACTTGATGGAATTGAAGTAAATCATCAAGTTGACTGCGATAAGTTTCAATATGACCTTTGCTAAAACCTTACTTTTAGATAAACATGATTTTATCTAAGGGTAGATCAAATGTAGTTAAATTAAACCCTAATACATTACTTGATGATTTATATTTGATCCTTAGGTGATCATATCATAGTATTCATCATAATCACTCGTGAGGACCAAGTTAATGATATAACACAAAATAGTAAGGATGTAACAACTATATCTTAATCTTATCTGCTTATACCATGAGCATCATGGAAATACCTAACTTTAACTCTCTAGTGAGATTGAGTAGGAAAGAAACCAAGTCAAGACCATTCATAATCTTTATCATCTCTATTGAATCCTATCCTTATATTTGTTATTCATCAGTGTTGAGTAATCACCTATTGATTCACCCATTCTTAACCTATCAATTCTTGATCTATCAACTCTTGCCCTTATTATAACATTCACTTAAGGCTTATAAAGAAAGAAGTAAGAAGAGATAAGTAGTGATGATTAGTTCTAGTTGTCATCTATAGGATGGGTGTGATAGGAGGAAATCAAATCAATATGGTAACAAAGAAGATTACCAGGATGAAGTCTGAAGATAGTTACCAGGAGTCGTCCTATTGGATCAAGTAGGTATAGTAAATGAATTATATCTCTTAATTCCATAGAGCTAAACATAAGATAATTATAATACAACTGTAATGTTGTATTGATGAATCATTGATTAGCCAACTGGAAACCTAAACCATAAAGGATTACAGTGACCATGCCTTATTCACCAATATTGAATGCTTATACCATGTATAAGTGACATTGGTGGATAAAACATGATTGAACCATAGTATAGATATATTATCCTAGATTAGACATTACAAGTCACATTAATATAATGTGAGGTTGGAATGTTAGATACTGGAGTTAAGAAGACACAATATAGTATAATAAGATGATGCTAGAGCACATTGAATTAAAGAAGTAGTATCTTCCTCTTTGAAAATACTAAGCACTTGACGTGAAGTAGGATTTGATGCATACATTTATTGAAGTGATATTAGTGAAGGATGATTAAGGAAGAGTATGAGAAGATTATGAAAGCTTTAGTATTAAGCTCATTGGAATTTACAAGTGGGTTTAGAAGGATAAAAGGTGGATAAAAATATTTTGTGAAGTAAAGTTCATCATGTTAACACATGATGATGGATATAGAAGAGTTAATATATCTAGGAAAGGAATTCCTTAATCAGAAGACCAGAATTATGAAGTATGGAATACAGGAATCCTGGTTAAACACTAAACCCTAACTCCTTAACCAAATAGAGTATCCATCTCAAATAATTGATCTATCATCTTGTTTCCACAATGGTTTATAGAACTATTTACTATATCAAATCACCTGAGCACATCTTTGTCATATTCAACAATCATTGTCATAGGTGCTTATGGAACTATCTGTATTAATGGTTTTTCATTAGTTATCCTAGAAAACAATTCCACTACTTTATTTTAAATAGTGATATTATTAAAATCACAAACATAAAGACAATAGGTTTAGCCATTAATCTTTATTCACATCAACAAAAGAAAATAAGTATAGTAAGTACCTTAAACCCTAGTGTCACATCCCAAAATTCTCCTAATTTTGGAATGTGAAATAAATAAATAAGTTTGATTGATTGTTTGAATTTGTTGAAAATTCTCAAAGAGAAGAAACTTTTTGAATAGAAAATCCTCTCAACCTTGAATTCAAAATCCTATATTGTTTTGTTAAGACCTAAGTAGCCATATAGGCAAAAGGGCATGGATTGATTTTTGGATTGTAGAGTTGGTGTGCAAGATTTCAAAATGAAAATCATGAAGCATTCATAAGCATTTCATCCATGCAAAGTTCTCACAAACTAAATCCAAATCCTGGTATCTAAATCCTTTAGTTGATTCGCCCAAATGTTCCTAAGGGTAATTAAATTGACTTTATAAAACCCATTATTCTTAAGGCATAAATTATTGATAGTTATAGCCTAAAAAGATCCAATTAATATTACAAAATTTTAGAAACAAAATTGAGCTTATTTGGAGCTAGTATGAAAAAGTTATGAAATAAATACAAACACATAAAGATACAAATAAAATGGAATATACAAGGATTTGTAAATCCACTATTTACAAACTAGTAAAAAGATTACAAATTTAATCCTACAATAATCTATTCGATTTTAGAAAAATTTAGAAACAAGAATCGCGTCATTTGGAGTTCGTATTCAAAAGATATGAGGGAAACAAGTAAATAGAAAAAGAAAAAAAAAAGAAAAAAAAAAGAAATGGGCCGGCCAACCAGCCGGCGGCCCAGCAAGCCAGCCGACCGGTACCAGCCACACGCGTACGTGGTTGTCCCAGGTGCTTTAATTTCCGTGCGAAATCGGTTTTGACAAACCTATCTCTACTCAAACACTTGTAACTTTTTATCTACAACTCCGAATTGACTTCCGTTTGTTTCTACTTGTTCCCTACTCTAAGGCCTATCTCTAAACCATCCTAAACCTTCATATAAACTCGTGGAGCCATAGCTGTACGAGTTTCTCTCCTCGAAATCCCAAATCTACATCTGGCCGAATCTTGTTTCGCTTTTTAACCCATCTAGACTTCGTCGTTTGCTTTCGGTCAAAACACGAAAGTTGTAGGGATCGTCGAAATCTTTCAATCCGGACAAACCTCACCTCTTTTCATCCACCACATCCGGAGAATTTCGTATCGCAATATTTCAGATCTTACGGTGTAAATCCAAGATGTAGTCGCGCTCGTTTCTTCAAATCCAAATTCCTTTGGTGAGAAGGTAGGAATAATGATTCCCCACAACTTTCATGTTCTGAGTTTTTCGATTTGACCTACGGATTTGTCTCTCTAACACAGATCTGTTTCTTGTCTATTCTGAGCCAAAATCGGGTCAATCTCTTCTTCTAGCCACCGGATCCTATCCAGACGGTCGAGATCCAATCAAACCGGTGCGTGCCATGTCGTCATACCGGTCATCTTACTCATCAACGCCACGTCAACGTAAGGTCAACATCTAGTCCCAGTCAGCATGCAAAGTCAACCTGTCCAGTCAGCGGAATATTCTCTGGAATATTCCGTTCGAATTTAAAATTGCATATTATAGATCTAACTTGTAAAATTCATTAGAAATTCATACTATGTCCAAAAATTGCGTATAATATATCAAATTGAAGATAATTTCACGTAGAATCATCTTATCAGAATAGATCCAACTTTTACTGTACGTGGTTACTGCAGTAATTTAATTAGTTTTAATGGTCTTTTAGGTTAATAAATTCATAAGAAATTATCTGTAACTCCGAAAAATATGAATAATATATCAAATTGAAGCTACTGTAATGCACTTTAACAATATCTGGTTGGATCTAGCCTTTGCAGATTATTTAACCCGTAGCAATTTAATTAGTTTTAATGGCTTTATAAATCATTAAATTCATAGTAAATTAATTGCTTGTCACAAAAATATAAATGATATACCGATGGAAAGCTGGTTCCATGTAGATCATCAATATGCAATTAGTTCAGCCTTTTACTGTAAGGTTTTGCTGTGAATATTTAAATGGTTTAATGGCCTATTTAGAGTAATAAATTCATAAGAAAATAAATACTATTCAGGAAATTACAAATAATATATCTCTGAAATCACAATTCCGTGGAGATTACAGATATAATTTTAGTTTGATTTTTAGACAACAGAAACTATATGAATCATTTAAAACCATTAAACACTATTTAAATCATACAAAAAGATCTATAACTCCGATTAGGGAGAATCCAAGTGCTAAGGTTTTGTATTGACATTAGCTATACAGAGAAATTGCATGACAAATTATTTGGTACTGTTAAAACAGAAATTCATACAGAAATATTTAAACCCATTGAAATAGTGTTTTAATCATAGGAAAATATCTATAACTCCTTTGTAGGTGATTCAAATTGCCACTATCTCTAAATTGCATTATCTATCCAGTAGCATCTAGTTCACAATTTAATACGACATAAACATCTTTAGTTCAATTAAAGTGGTATACACCATATTAAATCGATACAACTTTAGTAATAAAAGCTTTAGTGCATTAAATGACCTTCCACATGCATCATGTAATCTAACCATGTTTAGAACACTAAATGCAACCATTGTGACTCATTAAATCGTCATGCATGCATCTGTTCATCATTGTTTTCTTGTAATGTTGCACTGTTGCATGTTTGCAATGTTTTGAATGGTGTGTTTGTTGTGTTTGCTTCAAACGTTAGATTGCGAGGAGTGCAACTACTGTGATTGCAACTAATATGATTGCAAGTATTGTGGTTATTGCGAAAGAGGCCATTATAATTGTGAGGATTATCTAATCGACTACATCTACAACAAAGGCAAGTGGTGCTATCTTGGTCATAAATGTCCTATTGTTTTCCTATGCATTGTAGATGTTTTGTAGAATTGCATATGTAGGAATTGATGTGTATATGCTATGCTATGTCCCATATTATTCCCTAGTATTCCTTCTTTATGAGCCATCGTATTGGTAGATTGCTTAGCTATGCTATTTAGACGAGGAAGGGAATCACATCATGAAAAGTTATATGTTTTGAAAGGATTATGTTTTGCTAAATGACAAACCAACATGTTTTAATGAACCACCTGGACGGAATGGCATTGATTGGGTCATCGAGTGTGGATTTTGGTGGGGAATGCCGCCCAGGACACTGAGAAATGATTGGTTTCTTTGTTTGGAAGCTTTCGTGTGCAACCATGTGCCAATAATGGAATGGGCGGTTGGTTGGACTCAGTAGGTTGTGGTAACTCAAACCCGCGTATCCAGAGATGTAGATAGTGTAGGTTGGACCGGTGCGCGTCGGGATTGGGGAGATACTTCCCGAACGGTTCCTTCTTGGACTTCTCCCTATCATCACCCAATATGAGAGTGGTGGTACGAGCTGGGCTGGCCAAGTCACATGGGTAAAGTGTACTAACCCCTGCAGGGTGTATAAACTAATCGATTAGCCGTGTCCCCGGTTATGGACAATTTGAGCGACCTGATACTGATGCTATGATATTTCTCACTCATCCCAATTTCTTAATTACTAAAACTTGATGGATGAACATGGGTTTAGGAGCATACGAAAGCTGAACTGTCTTGTATCTACATGGGTTTATGCTGGTATGTCCTTAGAAGATTGTTTTTGAAGAAAGAAAAGTATTTTAAAAGTAGGGAAAAGTTGTATTGCTTTACGCAAATTAGCCTGAACTCCACTTGGCCAAATAAGCATGTAGTTGATAGATCTGTTGTTAACCACTTTAGCCTACTTGCCATACATTCAATGTATTGACCATTCGTGGCTGCAACGTTTCATGTTGCAGGTTATATCGTATCTGAGTGATCGTTCATAGGTCGCGAGACTCCACTCAACAATTGTTTGCCTGTGGCACATTTGAAGGATGGAGATCTACCTTGTATTCGTTTTCCGCTGTGTACTTGAATAAATAATGTAAATTCTGGATCATATTCGTTGTATTTATGATGCACAGTTATATTTGGTATCATTTTGTACTGTGTGTGCCAGTGAACCGATCCAGGGATTGGCACTATACACATGAACTCAGCCTTATCAGGCGAGGGTGTTACACCTAGGGTGAGTAATTACAATTCAGAACTCTAAACTTATTAATAAGTTTTATCATCCACATCTCATAAATATCCCATCTATAGTCCTTGGGCAAACTCCTTGATTCATTTCTCTAACCACTCACTTCATATGAGCATGGAATAAGTGGGATACAATAATTATAAATCACCCTATGCTTTACTATAGGATTAAATGCATAAAAATAAACCCTATGAATATTATTAAATATTTTAAAACTTAACTACTCCAAATAAAAGTGAAAACAATGTTATAGAAAAGAATATATACAAAGTAAATAAAGAAAATATCACAATACATAATAAAAGTTCACAAATAGATTTTTAATAACTTTATTATTGCTGTAATTATTTAGCTGATAATTTTCTATGGGAAATATTCAAATAATTGAGTAATATTCAAATCTGAAAAGAAAATGAAATACAAAGCAGAAAACAGGAAAAAATAAAAAAAAACTAGCTCAGTCCAGAAAGTGGCCCACGGCCCAGTACTTCACCTGCTAACCGACGCTCGCGGGTGGCAGCAGAAACACTCCGCTCACTTCGCTGCAGCCCAGGCCCAAAATACCTTTTCGTCCAACCTATCTCCATCGTCCACCTCTGGCCACGCCGGAGGCAGCTCGCTGGCAGCACCGCAACGCTCGCCGGCGTGGAGATGCACGACGCCGCCCCCTAGCTCCTTAAGTGCGTCGTGCCACCCCTTGGCAACCCTAGCTTCGCCTTATCCTCTTTCTCCTTCGTTTCCCTGTTCAACATCGAAACTGAGCTCCAAGTGTTCCGGCGTTCCCGACGTTGCCGGTCGTCCTACACCTCGCCGTGGTGTCTGGGAGCTTCGCCTCGTTCGTCTCCGTCGATTGCCCTGAAGCATGCAAGCGTGCAAGGACTCCACTGCCGCAATCGGACTTTCGTTCCCCTCTTCCGGCCATCACACTCGCATTCGATTCCGGCCACCTGGCTCATCGACGACACCTCTACACGCTTCGCGATGAGCCCCTGGTCCTTATGGACTTCCCCTTTACCTTCCTCGTTTCCTCCACTGCGCATGCACCGTGTAGCTATCATCCCTGTCGCCGTTCGCCGTCACTGGCCGCGCTCCGGCGACCAAAAAATGGTGGCGCCGCCACCGTTGGGTTCCTGGCGATGCCCTCTCTCCGAAACACACGATCTCAGTCGCGTGCGCGAGCTAAAACCTTCAATCGGTAATCGATCTAAGAGGTTCCTGCTTGGATGATGTCACACTGCGTCATCCCTAGCCACGTCAGCGGGTTGGACTTAGTCCACTGCTCGCATGGAGAGTGACATGGTCACTGGCCCACTGGACAGTGACCATGGGTAGAACTAGTCTAGGTACGCAATGTCTTTTCTGTTTAGGAATTAAATAAAATCATATTAATTCCAAAATAATATAAAATAATTAAATCTTGTAAATTTAATATCTTTTGTTTTATAAATCAGAAAAATACATATAATATATGAAAATGTTTAGAAAAATAAAATATACAACTTAAAACTATTATTAAATATTATTATGATGATTAGTTAAATAAATATTATTTAATAAATACTTTACAAAGTTTTAATACTTTGATAATTAATATTTTAATAATGTTAAATGTTAAAAATATAAATAAAATACTAAAAATCTTAGAAAAATAAGAATTAGAGTTTAAAACTATAATCATGCATTATTATTTCTCTTAATTAAATATTTATTATTTATGAAGTAATAAACCTTATTAAAATCATATCTTATTATTTATAAATCATAAAAATAAATGTAATATACCAAAATGATCACAAAAATAATACCTACATGTTAAAAATCTGATATTCCACTTTTGAGTTAAATAAAAAGTTAAACACTTTTATAACTTCAATTTAAACCTATTTCCTTAATTAATAATTCATATAAAGGTAAATAAAAACTTGTTAATACTTCTAAAAAATTAACCAATTAAATGTAATAAATAGTATAAATTTTAAATACTAACATTATAAGGTCAAAATGATTTAACACCATTTAAATGCAATCTTATTGAATGATCCTTCAACCATAAGTATAAATTATTTTATAAAAGAATCCTTACCTAATACAAAATCTCCAAGAATAATTGTAATAAGATAAAACCCATTCTTTTACTTCAAATACAAGTTATAAACAAACCAAAACACTATATTGAATCCATAAGTAGTTAAGTAATATTATTTCTTTGTTTACAAACTATAACCACTCATCCATAAAAAAAAGAAAATGATTCTTTCCCACTAATCAATTAGGAAACCACTATTCAAAAGAAATAATGCCATTCTTAAATAACTCTAAGGAAACAATACAAAGTGAACAAGATACAAGTATCATAAGTAATACACCCTAAGTATATCTACATTATTAAAGTTGCTTATAGTTACCAAGCCTTAAGTATAATGCTAAAGACTTTACTATATGCTTTATAGTTAACTTTGGTCTGTTATAATTAAGTTATAAAGAATCTTAATACCAAACCAACCCAGTTAAAAACCAAGATAGATAAGTCTCAAATACTACTAATTTCATTATTCCAGTAAAGGCAACTCTTTCTAACTTAAAGACTATAACTAGAAAGAACACCTCATAAGGTTAACTTAAAAGCTTAAATGCTTCTGCTTAGTTGAGTAAGATTTTCTTCAAAAGTTATTCATTTTGCCACTTCAATCAACATATGACAATTAATAATCAACATCTTAATTTATACTTTACTGGTATAATAAGATTGTTAATACTTAAATTCTTTATAAGTGACATTACTTGTAAAGCATAACTTGAAAATAAACAATTAAGATGTAAGCAACCTTATATAGCATTCCATACTGTTTATTTTATTGTTGTATAAATACATGTTATTTTCCACACACTCACAAGCCTTAATAAGAAGCACATGTATGAAACTTAATCTAAGAGGGCAACACATCCCAAGGAAACCCTTTCCAGTATCCAAACCCTAGAACAACGTTATTCTCGGGATTCGCATTTATCAACTTGCATTACATTACTTATGCATAAAAGCATCTTGCTTCTTTAAACATTAGTCCTTACCGGACCAATGATGCAGATTTCTGCTATTGGATCTTATATTGTCTTGAAGACTGTGAGTGCATAATCTTGCAATCACAAAAGGCAAGTTCACACTTGCTCATGTCCTTTGATTATTTTCTGTAAAGTATTTTACAAATCCAGTGTTGTCATCACCTGCATTTGAAAAAGGTCAGAAAACACTATTTTCATAATAATGTGATTATAGGTTATTTACCATGAGGTAATAACCTACTATAAGAAGTCCGGTGGTAAAGGAACATATTATCTAGGACTTAACAACCAATGTCGCCAATGATTCTTGCGCCGTATATTACGCGTAGACCATGAGATTTGGAATGGGACGAAGAAGTCAGTTGTATCTTTTCCCTCTCGCATGGAGCTGGATGTGCGGGTCGTGGCTGTTATCACTCGTAGCGTGCATATTAATTATGGTAATTCGTAGAGGATATGCAGCATATGGGTGGGAGCCCTCAACGTCCCACGATAGTTCCGGCATCTGAACGGTTTGTACTGCCATTGCCGTAATTCAATAGGTGGGCTGGCATACACTAAGGAGACATGCGGGGTCGCGGAGAAGGCAGTGATTGGCTTGGGTCTTAGTCTGGGCCTCACACCAAGTAAGTGTGGACTGGTTCGCGGCCCGGATGTGCATCAAAGCTAAGATCTCTCATGGGTAAAGTGACGCACCTCTGCAGAGTGTAAGAATTGTAACTTGTTACTCCTTGTTTTGGGAAGGAGCTGCGAACGCGGCGGGAAAGGAACCCCATGAAGGTTCTGGTAAACCCGTGAAGGCTGACGGACATAGTTTTTCAGAATAAAAGCAACCTTTGAAGAAATGTTTACAAAAACTTGCATTGCCTAAGACCTATGGTCTGTGGCTATAGATATAGTGCATCAAACACTCCTTTTTAGTGAACTTGCTGAGTACGCTCGTACTCAAAGTATCTTCTTAACCCTTGCTAGGTTCTAAAGCCAGTACAGACGACGTCTACATCAAGTTATGCTCCAGGAATCATCATCAAAAGCTAAAGCTCTTCAATGAAGTCAAGAAAGTCAACATATACATCAACTCAAGTGAAGACGAAGATGCTGATTAGATAATAATAGAATTTCTAACCATAGAACCTACTTCTATAGAGTATTGCAATAGCAGCAATTCAAGCCTCGTAGTTCAGCTACTAGTTTTATAAGTATGGTAGCTCTGAGTTATTTATTCCTGATTCTTCTTTGCAAGAAGTTTCTTTCTCTCTCTTTAACCTAGAGTGTTCTCTGGATCTTGTGTAAAGAGTTGAGTTGTAACCTATAGTCATGTCTTGGACCTGCTATGTTTCTGTTGTACTACTCTGAGGGATGTAATACTAGTGAACGATGTTTCATTGGTGTTATGTCAACGACTATAGTGTACTACATCATGCAGTGGTATGCTGGGTCACCGCAGTCATCCCCTCCGGTTGTCCCAATTATTGTCACTTTGGGGCCTTTGGATCCGGACAATGATATGTGTACACAACTTGCAGATAAGATCACAAACAATACTATCATAATGATTCAATAATAAGTTCAGATCTGAGATCATGGCACCCGGGCCCTAGTGACAAGCATTAAGCACAACAAGTTGCAACAAAGTCAAATAGCACAAGAGAAACTAGGCACTATGCCCTAACAGATCTTATTCGATTACATGATAGAACTCATCCAATCCCAGCCATCCCCAAGCCTACAGCGGGGGATTACTCACTCATGGATGAGAGAAACATGATGGAGATGCGTTGGTGATGATGATGGCGATGATCCTCTCCAAATTCCCCGTCCCGATAGGGTGCCAAAACGGAGTTTCTGGATCCGAATATTGGTTTCTGGTGGCGGCGGCGGAGCGGAACTCTTTCTGGAAAACTATCAACCCCCCTCGATTTTTAGGTGAAAGGCAACTTATAGGCGCAGAGGGAGGCCGAGGAGGTGCCTCGAGAGGCTGCACCCCCTCCAGGCGCGTCCAGTGGTGGGTCCGTGCTTGTGGTGGGTTTGGGTCCCCCAGGCCTCCCCTCCGTCTCTTCTTCTGGCTCCGTGGATCTTCTGGTGAAATATAATTTTTGGCATATTTTCCGTGATTTTTCTAGATAGTTCATTTTCTGCACAAAAACAAGACACCAAGGTAATTCTGCTGATAATAGCGTCGGTCCGTGTTAGTTGTATCCAAATCACACAAGTTTAGAGAAGAAACAATAGCAAAGTGTTCGAGAAAGTAGATACGTTTTGGACGTATCAAGGAGCAGCTTGTGGCTTCCGCGACATCTTAGGAGATGGCAATGGCGGAATAGCTTATGTCTGCTGCCAAAGCATTGTGTGGTAAGTTACCATACATTCATCTGCCTAATTTTTCTGGTGCATTTCCTTCGCCTCACCCAAAATTTCTTTGCTACAATCTGCAAATGCTACTGGCATCGCGTTTGATCGTGATGTCTTGGAGCATGGGGACCCCATGGCGGATACGGTTGCAGCGATCGAAGACCGTTGCAGCTCTACCGTTGAGACACTAGGCAAGGACAAGGAGGTCCTCGCCCGCTTCTACCAGGAGATCTTCCCGAAGGGCTTAGCCCTTGATGATATCAACTCCTTGGCAAAGGCCTTGGCGGGTGATGCCCCTACGGACTACAAGAAGACCCACAAGGGTGTGGACGCTACCCTGGGCTTGGTGATGGCAGCTAGCGCGCAGCTGAACTTGAGCCAAGTCACCTCCAAGATGCCAGTGGCAGAGGATGGCATTGAGGTAGCATTTTCTCCCTTCGCCTCCCGCTAAGCACTTTGGCCCGCACCTTATTGACCTTCTAGCCACATATGTGCTGGAGCATTAGTAGGCAGCCAAGGCGAAGGCCTCGGAGTCCGAAGTTGCTCTGGATGCGGCAGCTCCTTAGGATCCTTGCGTCGTAGTTGCTTTGTAGTTTTTGAGTTTGTTTTTAAACTTTGCATGTAATGCCCCGTACTGGATGAATCTGACTCTACCACGCAGTGGTTATTTTGATGTAAATATGCGCATTTCCTTTTACTACTATTGATTGCCCCTGTCTTTACACTCTGTCGCCTATGCGCCTCTTAGGGCCCTTCAAATGTTGATCCCGTGACCACATCATCTGCCTCGGCTGTTGCCCGTCCGTCGTCAAGCGAGGCATCGTAGTTGCCTTTGCTACGTGATCGCATTCGAAGCCTGGATAAAAATGTTCTCATCATCCGTGGCCATGCAGATGTTTGGAAATCCAAGACGGAACGGGCCGTTCCGAGAGAGGAATTTCTCCTTGAATAATTTTGGCAGATCGGCGAGCAACTCCAATGTAAGTCATCGTGGGTGTCCGTGTTTTTCTTTTTGACTGAGCCTGACCCCTGTGTCTTCTGAGCTGCTTCTCTTGTTTGTAGTTGTCAATCTTCTTCAGCAGGAAGAGCAGGAGCGCGTTGCTATTCGGCTCAATTGCCTCACCCAACAGGATTTGGAGGCCGGAGGCTTATTTTGGATGGATCGTGACCGGGCGACTGTGGTCGCAACGGTTCAAGATCGTGTTCACCAAGTGCGTCAGGTCTTGAAGCATGCGAGGTCTTCACTCGCGTCTATCTAGGCTGCGTTGTTCCCCTAGATGTAGCTCCGTCCAGTTTATTGGGGCTATTGGGGAAGTTCCGAAGCGTAGACGCCGTGAACGATCTTGTTCATCAACAACTTGTGGAGGGTGCGAAGGCGGCGCTGGCGCTTGTTCAGCTGCATCGCTGGTACATTGATTTGGCGAAAATAGCGGCGGGGCCACCCGCTCTTTCGGATGGTATGGCTTGGAACATGCGCCCGCACTATGTTGTGGTGGCTCTCCATGTTGAAGACATTGTGGACTTCTTCGACGAGTGGACCAACGTCTTGCTCCAACATAGTTGAGTCTTGCAGGTTTTGAACATAGTAATGTAAAATCTGTATAGTCTCGAGTGGGCTTTTGTGCCCTTGTAAGATTTGTAAAGATGTATTTATACGTAGTGTGTTGTTGGTGTAAATATGTGCATGTCCTTTTCGTTAGCCTGACGTGGTCAACTACTCAGCGTGATGCATTATTGTGTCAGTCGACGAAGTCGTAAAGTGAGACGCGGCCCCCGAGCATATTTAGGAATGTAAATGTACATAAGAGAGAGTAATATGTTGGCTAAGGAACTTAGATTTTATTAATCGAATAGTAGGGGGTACAAGTTTTGGCTGAATAGGCTTATTGAAAGTAAAGATGACTGATGACCCACAAGTATAGGGGATCGCAACAGTCTTTGAGGGTAGTATTACCCAATTTATTGATTAGACACAAGGGGAGCCAAAGAATACTTGCAAGCCTTAACAACTAAGTTGTCAATTCAGCTGCACCTGGAAATAGTTCTTGCTCATAGAAGTTTATCAGTAGCAACAGTTTATAGTAGCAACAGCAAAGCAATAGCAGTAGTGAAACAGGAGCAATAGTAACAGTATTAGCAAACAGTAGGATATGAGCGTGGTAGGCATAGGGATGGATGGACAGGCATTGCATGGACGAGTCTAAACATGTAACTTCAAGATCTAGGGCAATTGCAGATAAATAAGAATAAGCATCCAAGTACTAAGAAATCATAGGCATGTTCTCCATATATAGTCATGCGTGCTCGCAATGAGAACTTGCACAACATCTTTTGTCCTGCCAACCCGTTGCAGCGGGGCCTCAAGGGAACTACTGGCAATTAAGGTGCTCCTTTTAATAGAGCACCGGAGCAAAGCATTAATACTCCGTGAACACATGTGATCCTCACATCACATCCATTCCCTCCAGTTGTCCCAATTTCTTTCACTTCAGGGCCTTTGGATCCGGACAATGATATGTGTACACAACTTGCTATCATAATGATTCAATAATAAGTTTAGATCTGAGATCATGGCACTTGGGCCCTAGTGACAAGCATTAAGCACAACAAGTTGCAACAAAGTCAAATAGAACTAAAAGAGATACTAGGCACCATGTCCTAACAATCTTATTCGATTACATGATAGAACTCATCCAATCCCTACCATCCCCATAGCATACAGAAGGGTATTACTCACTCATGGATGAGGGAAACATGGATGGTTGATGGAGGGGCGTTGGTGATGATGATGACGATGATCCTCCTCAAATTCCTCGTCCCGGCAAAGGTGTCAGAACGGAGTTTCTAGATCCGAATCGCGGTTTTTGGTGGTGGCAGCGCATCGGAACTCTTTCTGGTAAAACGATGAAACCCCCTCCATTTTTAGGTCAAGAGGCTTCTTATAGGCGAAGAGGGAGGCTGAGGGGGTGCCTAAGGTGGCTGCACCCCCCAGGCGCAGCCAGGCCTAGGTCGCGCCTGGCAGGGGTATGGGCCCCTCAGGCCTCCACTCCGTCTCGTACTCTGGCTCCATGGATCTTCTGGTGAAATAGGATTTTTGGCATATTTTCCCGGATTTTTCCTGATAGTTGATTTTCTGCACAAAAACTAGACACCAAGGTAATTCTGCTGAAAACAACGTTAGTCCGTGTTAGTTGTATCCAAATCACACAAGTTTAGAGGAGAAACAATAACAAAAGTGTTTGGGAAAGTAGGTACGTTTTGGACGTATCAACTCCCCCAAGCTTAGCTTATTGCTTGTCCTCAAGCAATTCAGTTGAAAACTGAGTGCGATAAAAGAACTTTTACGAACACATTTGCTTCATATGATAAATATATTCTCAGCACAGGAGTAGATACTTAAACCATTCATAATAATAAGTATGCAACTAAGTCTACTCAATATTCATTGCAAGCTATGAAGAGAAACCAACTCAATAATAATAAGTAGCATGAAACATAAACATAAGCAACATTGCAATGCTCATAAGAAGGTATGATTAGTGGTATCTCGCTTGCCTTTCTTTGTAGAGCGCAATATAAATGCCAAGGCACCTCTAAAGTTCAAGTGAAAACTAGAAGTAAAGATATCAGAGATACAAGCATCAAAGTCATGACATAATTAACCAAGTTTTGAGACAAACACAAGAATGACAACTATGCTCTCAAGAAGGTGCTCATAGATTAAGTGGTGACTCAACAAGGAAGTGAAAAAGGTTTTGAAAAGTTTGAAAGGCTTCCAAATGCTGAAAGTAAGGTACTCATTAGCTTTGAGCTCTCATTGCCCCTATCATAGGCATCTTTATATGATTAAGGTGAAAGTGAGGTCCAATATGAGTTATATGCTTGACAGACCATAAACTAGAAATCTCATGTCCCTTGAGTATGAGGGCCGCTCCTCATGCTACTCAACTTTAGTTACCATAAATACATGCATATCATAGAGAACCGCCAATGGGGTACCCCTTGCACATGATACAGGAGCTATCCCGTGATCAAAATGACAAGGCAAGCAGACAATGAGCATCTCAGTGATCTTTTTATTTACTATTTGCATAGATTTTTATTGAAGATGCTTCATAGATTGCTCATTATGGTTTGCTGCAAGTTTCCACCATTATTAGGCATGGCTTAGGCTAGCGGCCCAGGCGTTTCTCTAACACATATATATGACTCCATGAACTCACAAGCTCCCCTTTTATTTCACACCGACGACATCCGCAAACAAAAGAGCATGATATCAATTGGATATGTATCCGTAAGTGTTGAAAGCGTTCCCCGTGACAGCACGGTTCTGCTAACTCCCAGCCTATAATTTGCAAGCATATAACTTTCATGGACAGGTCACAATGGTTCAAATTTATTAAGTGCGGGAAATAAAGTGTTCCATCAAGTTTGTGAGAGCTTTACTAACTATTTTTCTCAAAACAAACAAACATTTTATTTGGAAGAAAACAAGGCATAATGAATATGCACTGAAATAGCAAATGATGCTAATAGGTAGGTATGGTGGACACTGTTGGCAAAATTGGTTTTGGGGAGTTGGATGGACAAGTAGAGATCATACTCAGTACAAGTGAAGGCTAGCAATAGAGAGGGATCGACAAACGAGAGAGCAATAACTGGCATAATCATGCTTGCAACAAAACATGACTAATTATGATACAAGAACTCTGAGGCAAAATAAATAATCGAGGCTTACTGACTAGTGTTTAGTCATATGCATGCATGAGCATGTGCCAAGTTGATTCACATGAAACACTCAGAGGAGGATACCACAATATCATACCAAGTTATGAATAGAACAATGCAAGCAAACATTCATATAACATGCTACAAACTATTAGCAAGATGGAGCTAATCACAAGAAAGCAAGAACTACTAAGCATCCATAAATAACATACACCTTACATGAACAAGCTAAGCATGCTTACAATGATGAGTATATGTACAAAAATGAAAACAAATAGAGTTTGTTACCAGCTTCTTACCACACCTCAAGTTGTCTTAATCTTCATTATTGCCCTTCACTTGTGTGACTTGAATAATAACATGAAACCAAAATCCACTGAGGACGGATGAACCCTGCAAAGAACTCACAAAACCAAAGAAGAAGAACAAATATTTTTGGTGTTTTCGATTTTTTAAAGCAAGCCAAACAAAGCAAAAATATTTTTGGATTTTTCTTTAAGGCAAACCAAAGCTAAAAAGCAAAGAAACAAACCAAGAGAAACAACATTTTTTTTTGGTATTTTTGTGTTTTGAGAAAGCAGAAACAAAAACCAAAAATAAAGCTAAATAATGGATATACAAAGAACCGACAAAACATGATATATAGATGAGTGTGATGTCGGTATACCTCCCCCAAGCCTAGGCTTTTGGCCTAAGTGGGGATCAATAGCGTGGGTAGTAACCCCAAGCTGGTGGGTCATCATAGGAATGATCATAGTCGGGCTCTTGCAATGAAGAAGAAGACGCGCCCCAATCATAAGTGGGCTGCTAGTATGAAGACTCTCCCAAGTTGGAGGGCTGAACCGAATCATCTTCGGCATCCTCTCCAACATTCTCTTCTTGCTGGGAGAGCTCCGCCACGTATGTGTCAAACTCCTCCTCCGTGAGCGACCATCCTTTCCTGTTATCAAAATTAAACAAAACAGGTGCATGCAAATAAACTATTTTCTCAGTCCTACCCCCTCTCCAACCACACTTGGCAAAAGATAACTCATACGGTAAACTTCTCACAGTAGCCCCTAAAGAAACAAAATTATGCTGAACCATGGAATCAAGATCAAGCCTCTCTATGGGGAACTGATAATCTGAATGGTGAGTGACGACTGTCTACGCACAGCCTGTTGGGAACCCCAAGAGCAAGGTGTGAAGCAGCAAGCAGCAAGTTTTCCCTCAGTTGAGACCGAGGTTATCGAACCAGAAGGAGGAAGGAAACGTCACACAGGTGTTGCAAGCAACACGGAGACCTGCACAACATAAACTCAAGACTTTGCCCCAACAAACAGTATGCTTGTCAAGCTCACCGGTTTGCTGTAACAAAGGATTAAACGTATTGTGTGGAAGGTAATGGTTTGCACCAATGAAACAAGTAACAGTGAAAGATGTATCAATGGTAAAGATTGGATCGGGGTCCATAGTTCACTAGAGGTGCTCTCCTTAGATAAACAACATGGCATGAAGGGTAAACAAATTACAGCAGGGCAATTGACAGGAACTGAGCAAGGCATAACAATGCAATTACTAGTCAGAAAGATCCTATGAGGTTGATTGGGCAATACAACAAGATACATAGACCGCCATCCAACTGCATCTATGACTAGAAGTCCACCATCAGGTTATCATCCGAACGCCCTCCAGTATTAATGTGGCGCCCCGCAAAAACCACTACTAGAAAATCGCGTTATTTTTGTGCATTGCATCATCATGACCGCATGCTCATGTCATCATGCCACATTGCATTTGAGCATCGTCATCATCATGCATTTGTTTGTCTGAAACTATTTTCGAAAAGCATATTTTGTTTTCTAAATACCCCGCCTTTATTTCAAATCCAAAACCCGGGTCTCCGGATTATTTTGTTTCGTATACCAATGGATTTCAAAAGCCCCGTTTCAAATCCATTCTATGCGGGTTTGGAGGGAAGCGCTAAAACTTGCATAGGGCGGATTCTGAGGGTGTTACAGAGTGGTATCAGAGCTCAGCAGTTGCGATACCCCACAAGTCCAGCCTGTAGGATAACCTAGCTAACGGCCGAAGTAGAGTGTCAAAACTATTTTTGCAAAATCGGTTGGATAGTTCTGATTAGGTCTAATTTTACTCCTTACCCCTCTGCTGCTCTCCTCTCACCTCTGCGTGTTTTGAATCCGCTCTCTTCTCTCTCTTCGAGTCCAGGATTTCTCGTGGTTGGGTTCCATCGTACCTTCAGGGTTTCGCTTCCTCCTTTGGTAACGGTGTTGCTACATCTGGTCTTCATGCTATCCGAGGAACCCTTTGTCTGGTGGACTTCTCTTTGTTCCTTCTCGTGCCTTCCGGTGTTTTCCGACGCGACGACATCATCTACGCTAGATCTGATGCAGAGTCTGCATCACTCCTTTGTTTCTGAACCTCGATTGTCGAGATCTTCAGTCTGATTCCAAGAATGGTTGCACGCTTTTCTACTGATTGTGCAGAGTAATAGTTTGGGTGCGTGATGGATTGGCCCCCATGCCGACTACTCACTCTATTCGCTTGTGTACATTGAAGTGGATGAGAATGCATCGGTTCTCTCTTTCTATCGGAGTTAGAGGTGGCTTTATTTGTTGATACCTCTACCTTCGACCTTTTGTTCCCGGAGTGTTCCCTCGACGATCACGGACAACGACCTCTCGTTAGTGGTGTCGCGAGGATCTACACGATGCGAGAAGATTCAGATCGCCGCCCTTCTTCCCGGTACCATGAGGCGGATCTCGAGGGCGAGATCCATTGTTAGTGGTGTCGAATTGTGGCGCCCCGCAAAAACCACTACTAGAAAATCGCGTTATTTTTGTGCATTGCATCATCATGACCGCATGCTCATGTCATCATGCCACATTGCATTTGAGCATCGTCATCATCATGCATTTGTTTGTCTGAAACTATTTTCGAAAAGCATATTTTGTTTTCTAAATACCCCGCCTTTATTTCAAATCCAAAACCCGGGTCTCCGGATTATTTTGTTTCGTCTACCAATGGATTTCAAAAGCCCCGTTTTAAATATTAAAATATTTATTTTATTTTTAGGGGCAGCCGTACCGGGCCGATCCGACCCAGTCGACCACCCCCAGTGCAAAACCAGACTACCCAAACCTTTTCCTACCCCACCCTATCCTACCCATCCCCAGCCACCTCACCCCACCCTATCACCACCCGCCACCTCACCACTTCCCCAACTCCCTCCACTCCCATGCCGCTCCCAGGCGCCCACCCCAACCCACCTGGCCTCCACCCAGCCACCGCCCACGCGCGGCACCCCGTACTCCCTCTCCCGCGCGAGGCTGCCTTCGCTCGACCTGTGCCCCGGCCGCCGAGTGCCCCCG
The DNA here is from genome assembly GCA_916181665.1 of Avena sativa. NCBI lineage: Eukaryota > Viridiplantae > Streptophyta > Magnoliopsida > Poales > Poaceae > Avena > Avena sativa. The sequence goes on along the minus strand of OV702285.1, from coordinate 138,912,354 downwards.
TCGTCCCCGCCGTCCTCTTCCTCTCCGGCGCCGGCCCCGCCACCGAGCCGTGTCGCCCGACGGCGCCCTCCTCTCCTTCCTCTCCCCCGGCCCCAGCCAGGCATCGCCGTCACCCCCCTCGCAGACGCGCGCCTTCCTCCTCTCTGCGTGCCAGCGTCCCCCGGTCCCTGCTCCTCTCGGCCGCCACCAGAGCGACGTCAGCAGCCACGCGCCTCCCCCATCGACCTCCGTCGGTCCTCCTCCGACCTGCCCTGGCGCCGCTGGCCTCGCTGCGGGTCTCCTCTGCGCATCCCCATCGTCGCCCCTATGCTGCTGCCGTGGCGTTTTGGTGCTAGTGCAGGTTTCCTATAGTACCAGTGGGGTTGCTCCTATGCTTTGTTTTGGCACTGATTTTGTGAAGATGGGTCAGCGGCGATGCTCTGATTCAGGCGACTTCCATCGTACGAGTTTGGCGAGTATCTCACCAAGGCCGACAAGACCGGCTTGATGCCGAAGAATATACAGGTGCTCCTTGAAGACCCCGACCCCGAAAGACGAGCTCTCCATCTCGGATGCCAAGACCGATCCCGGCGTCTGAACCCGGACCCCATCTAACCCAAGATCTCCGACCCCCGATGGGTGACCCTTTCTCTCGAGCCCTATTTTATAAATTGATACCTATATGAATTGTTGCATATCAACTTGTTCATGTTTGCATACATATTTGTGGGTGTTTGGGGGCCTTATGCCGATTCACCTAAATTAAACATGGAGGCCATATGTGGGCGAATCTAGTCTAATATTGGCTCCATTTAAATTTGCCTAGCGAACCGATACTATGTTTTGCCATGTTAAGACAACATTTAAATTGCGGGGTATCTAAACAACATAGACCACCTAATTAAATGTCGGGACCCCGGTTCCGCTTAATATGGCCTAATTGCATCGCATCCTTTGCCATGTCATGCATCATACATGCATCATGCCCGATCTTCTGCCGTTGTATTAAATAGTGCATCCGGTGTTTCCTTTAGTGTTTTGGTTCTTCGCGGATAAGGCCGTTGAGTTGATGCGAGTGTCGACCCGATCTTCGGATGAACCTTCGGCAATGTTTTCAGGCGAGCACCTCCCCCTTCCTACCTATCTTACTTTTATAGTATTTATTCCCCCCTGTTGTTCTATTGCTATCTATGTTGCGATGCTCTAGTTTTCGTACCCGTGGTATCCCTTGCAGCCTTATATTGCCTTGGACACATCCTATTACCTGTTGATTGGTAGATAGTTGGACTCGCGCGTCGTAGTCGCTTGCTCAAGTGCTGTTGCGTGTCGTCAAGTACCTCAGTTGTTGGAGTGTTGCCGCATGTTTAATGTTGGATATGATCATGGCTTTAATTATTGTTTAATAACTAAAATTGAAAGTAGGTAAATGCAGAGGCACCGGTGGGTAATAGACAATATTTGGATTTTAACCGCTCACTGGTGTCCCGTAGGACCCCGAGTTCTTGACACCTGTTCCGAGATCGAGCGCGCTAACCACAGGTGGGGTGTGTGGGCACCCCCATCGATTTAGTACCTGATTCCAAGTACTGTACTGTGGGCCACAAAGTAGTTTGGGGCTTTATTACTATCATGTACTTATGCCATGCTTTACTGCTTTATTTACGATTGCGCGTGGAGCGCCTGTACTGTTTAGGTAAGCGGAGTGTTTTCGCGGTATCGACAAGCCCAGTCACACTTTCGGGTTCCCAGTCGTTTACAGCCATTGACGCAAACCCTGAGTCCGTCTCGGAGACCGGCCGACTTCGTTGCGGGTAGCTTAGTGGGGTGGCCCCCATGTACTTGCTTTGGGTCTGGGAAACATCATGACTTAGGCCCCGCCGACATACCGATGGGTGTATGTTAACTGATCTGGCAAAAAGGGTCGAAGTGCGTGTGGATACTTTGGTGCACCCCTGCAGGATTAAATCTTTTCGAAAAGCCGTGTCCGCGGTTATGGACGACTTGGAGCACAGTTCTCGATCATAGACAACTATAACTAAAGTTTACTGTTATAATTTGACTTGTATCCGATATGACTAGTAATCAGCTTCACTACAACGGAATGGCTAAATAAAAGTACCAACAACTGCTGGGTTTGGGATGTCTCATGCTAATCGTATCTGACTAGTAAGTGTTGCAACTACAACGGAATGTTTAACTAAAACTGCCCACTGCTTATTATATCAGGATGACTCATGCCATCTTTATTTGACTAGTAATTGCCGCAACTATAACGGAATGAATAAAACTGCCAACTGTGGGAGTTCCTCGGTTGACTTCCTCGTTTGGTCTCGAGGGGGAAATACCAGGATGGGTATGTTTGGTGGTAGCATCGGGTTGGTTCCGAATAGGTCTTTCTTATCCCCCCTCTGATAGCCGACAGTTATATCGAGTCTCTATAGGTTGTTTAGTGCATGCTGCGCTGCCGCTCAGTCCACCATACCTATGTAGGCGAGGACCGCCGAATTCTAGCCTCGCCGTGTACTGGCCTCAGTACTGGCCGCTCTCTCTTTTTCCTTTGCCCTTTGTCGGCACCCCTTTTGTTTAAGCAGGTTTTGAGATCGACGTCGTTAGCAGGGTTACCCTTCCGGCTTGTCCTGGGCAGGGTTATGGACGCCAGTGGTTATTCTTCAGGGCTCTTAGCTCAATTTGCATCTTGTCCGTACTCGGACTCTATATCGTTTTAAAGGTGATTTGGATCTTTGTATTGTACCTCTGTATTCTTGACTCATAGAGTCGTTGTTGGATATATGTTTTGTGGGTTCCATCGAGGACTATTGTGTAATGATATTACTTCGTTTTCCACCCGCACGAAAGTGCCTGGTGGGCACCTTTGAATCGTTTCTATGCGGGTTTGGAGGGAAGCGCTAAAACTTGCATAGGGCCGATTCTGAGGGTGTTACAGAGTGGTATCAGAGCTCAGCAGTTGCGATACCCCACAAGTCCAGCCTGTAGGATAACCTAGCTAACGGCCGAAGTAGAGTGTCAAAACTATTTTTGCAAAATCGGTTGGATAGTTCTGATTAGGTCTAATTTTACTCCTTACCCCTCTGCTGCTCTCCTCTCACCTCTGCGTGTTTTGAATCCGCTCTCTTCTCTCTCTTCGAGTCCAGGATTTCTCGTGGTTGGGTTCCATCGTACCTTCAGGGTTTCACTTCCTCCTTTGGTAACGGTGTTGCTACATCTGGTCTTCATGCTATCCGAGGAACCCTTTGTCTGGTGGACTTCTCTTTGTTCCTTCTCGTGCCTTCCGGTGTTTTCCGACGCGACGACATCATCTACGCTAGATCTGATGCAGAGTCTGCATCACTCCTTTGTTTCTGAACCTCGATTGTCGAGATCTTCAGTCTGATTCCGAGAATGGTTGCACGCTTTTCTACTGATTGTGCAGAGTAATAGTTTGGGTGCGTGATGGATTGGCCCCCATGCCGACTACTCACTCTATTCGCTTGTGTACATTGAAGTGGATGAGAATGCATCGGTTCTCTCTTTCTATCGGAGTTAGAGGTGGCTTTATTTGTTGATACCTCTACCTTCGACCTTTTGTTCCCGGAGTGTTCCCTCGACGATCACGGACAACGACCTCTCGTTAGTGGTGTCGGGAGGATCTACACGATGCGAGAAGATTCAGATCGCCGCCCTTCTTCCCGGTACCATGAGGTGGATCTCGAGGGCGAGATCCATTGTCAGTGGTGTCGAATTGTGGCGCCGCGCAAAAACCACTACTAGAAAATCGCGTTATTTTTGTGCATTGCATCATCATGACCGCATGCTCATGTCATCATGCCACATTGCATTTGAGCATCGTCATCATCATGCATTTGTTTGTCTGAAACTATTTTCGAAAAGCATATTTTGTTTTCTAAATACCCCGCCTTTATTTCAAATCCAAAACCCGGGTCTCCGGATTATTTTGTTTCGTCTACCAATGGATTTCAAAAGCCCCGTTTTAAATATTAAAATATTTATTTTATTTTTAGGGGCAGCCGTACCGGGCCGATCCGACCCAGTCGACCACCCCCAGTGCAAAACCAGACTACCCAAACCTTTTCCTACCCCACCCTATCCTACCCATCCCCAGCCACCTCACCCCACCCTATCACCACCCGCCACCTCACCACTTCCCCAACTCCCTCCACTCCCATGCCGCTCCCAGGCGCCCACCCCAACCCACCTGGCCTCCACCCAGCCACCGCCCACGCGCGGCACCCCGTACTCCCTCTCCCGTGCGAGGCTGCCTTCGCTCGACCTGTGCCCCGGCCGCCGAGTGCCCCCGTCGTCCCCGCCGTCCTCTTCCTCTCCGGCGCCGGCCCCGCCACCGAGCCATGTCGCCCGACGGCGCCCTCCTCTCCTTCCTCTCCCCCGGCCCCAGCCAGGCATCGCCGTCACCCCCCTCGCAGACGCGCGCCTTCCTCCTCTCTGTGTGCCAGCGTCCCCCGGTCCCTGCTCCTCTCGGCCGCCACCAGAGCGACGTCAGCAGTCGCGCGCCTCCTCCATCGACCTCCGTCAGTCCTCCTCCGACCTGCCCTGGCGCTGCTGGCCTCGCTGCGGGTCTCCTCTGCGCATCCCCATCGTCGCCCCTATGCTGCTGCCGTGGCGTTTTGGTGCTAGTGCAGGTTTCCTCTAGTACCAGTGGGGTTGCTCCTATGCTTTGTTTTGGCACTGATTTTGTGAAGATGGGTCAGCGGCGATGCTCTGATTCAGGCGACTTCCATCGTACGAGTTTGGCGAGTATCTCACCAAGGCCGACAAGACCGGCTTGATGCCGAAGAATATACAGGTGCTCCTTGAAGACCCCGACCCCGAAAGACGAGCTCTCCATCTCGGATGCCAAGACCGATCCCGGCGTCTGAACCCGGACCCCATCTAACCCAAGATCTCCGACCCCCGATGGGTGACCCTTTCTCTCGAGCCCTATTTTATAAATTGATACCTATATGAATTGTTGCATATCAACTTGTTCATGTTTGCATACATATTTGTGGGTGTTTGGGGGCCTTATGCCGATTCACCTAAATTAAACATGGAGGCCATATGTGGGCGAATCTAGTCTAATATTGGCTCCATTTAAATTTGCCTAGCGAACCGATACTATGTTTTGCCATGTTAAGACAACATTTAAATTGCGGGGTATCTAAACAACATAGACCACCTAATTAAATGTCGGGACCCCGGTTCCGCTTAATATGGCCTAATTGCATCGCATCCTTTGCCATGTCATGTATCATACATGCATCATGCCCGATCTTCTGCCGTTGTATTAAATAGTGCATCCGATGTTTCCTTTAGTGTTTTGGTTCTTCGCGGATAAGGCCGTTGAGTTGATGCGAGTGTCGACCCGATCTTCGGATGAACCTTCGGCAATGTTTTCAGGCGAGCACCTCCCCCTTTCTACCTATCTTACTTTTATAGTATTTATTCCCCCCTGTTGTTCTATTGCTATCTGTGTTGCGATGCTCTGGTTTTCGTACCCGTGGTATCCCTTGCAGCCTTATATTGCCTTGGACACATCCTATTACCTGTTGATTGGTAGATAGTTGGACTCGCGCGTCGTAGTCGCTTGCTCAAGTGCTATTGCGTGTCGTCAAGTACCTCAGTTTTCGGAGTGTTGCCGCATGTTTAATGTTGGATATGATCATGGCTTTAATTATTGTTTAATAACTAAAATTGAAAGTAGGTAAATGCAGAGGCACCGGTGGGTAATAGACAATATTTGGATTTTAACCGCTCACTGGTGTCCCGTAGGACCCCGAGTTCTTGACACCTGTTCCGAGATCGAGCGCGCTAACCACAGGTGGGGTGTGTGGGCACCCCCATCGATTTAGTACCTGATTCCAAGTATTGTACTGGGGGCCACAAAGTAGTTTGGGGCTTTGTTACTATCCTGTACTTATGCCATGCTTTACTGCTTTATTTACGATTGCGCGTGGAGCGCCTGTACTGTTTAGGTAAGCGGAGTGTTTTCGCGGTATCGACAAGCCCAGTCACACTTTTGGGTTCCCCGTCGTTTACAGCCATTGACGCAAACCCTGAGTCCGTCTCGGAGACCGGCCGACTTCGTTGCGGGTAGCTTAGTGGGGTGGCCCCCATGTACTCGCTTTGGGTCTCGGAAACATCATGACTTAGGCCCCGCCGACATACCGATGGGTGTATGTTAACTGATCTGGCAAAAAGGGTCGAAGTGCGTGTGAATACTTTGGTGCACCCCTGCAGGGTTAAATCTTTTCGAAAAGCCGTGTCCGCGGTTATGGACGACTTGGAGCACAGTTCTCGATCATAGACAACTATAACTAAAGTTTACTGTTATAATTTGACTTGTATCCGATATGACTAGTAATCAGCTTCACTACAACGGAATGGCTAAATAAAAGTACCAACAACTGCTGGGTTTGGGATGTCTCATGCTAATCGTATCTGACTAGTAAGTGTTGCAACTACAACGGAATGTTTAACTAAAACTGCCCACTGCTTATTATATCAGGATGACTCATGCCATCTTTATTTGACTAGTAATTTCCGCAACTATAACGGAATGAATAAAACTGCCAACTGTGGGAGTTCCTCGGTTGACTTCCTCGTTTGGTCTCGAGGGGGAAATACCAGGATGGGTATGTTTGGTGGTAGCATCAGGTTGGTTCCGAATAGGTCTTTCTTATCCCCCCTCTGATAGCCGACAGTTATATCGAGTCTCTATAGGTTGTTTAGTGCATGTTGCGCTGCCGCTCAGTCCACCATACCTATGTAGGCGAGGACCGCCGAATTCTAGCCTCGCCGTGTACTGGCCTCAGTACTGACCGCTCTCTCTTTTTCCTTTGCCCTTTGTCGGCACCCCTTTTGTTTAAGCAGGTTTTGAGATCGACGTCGTTAGCAGGGTTACCCTTCCGGCTTGTCCTGGGCAGGGTTATGGACGCCAGTGGTTATTCTTCAGGGCTCTTAGCTCAATTTGCATCTTGTCCGTACTCGGACGCTATATCGTTTTAAAGGTGATTTGGATCTTTGTATTGTACCTCTGTATTCTTGACTCATAGAGTCATTGTTGGATATATGTTTTGTGGGTTCCATCGAGGACTATTGTGTAATGATATTACTTTGTTTTCCACCCGCACGAAAGTGCCTGGTGGGCACCTTTGAATCGTTTCTATGCGGGTTTGGCGGGAAGCGCTAAAACTTGCATAGGGCCGATTCTGAGGGTGTTACAATTAAGTTGCAAGCAACAGACAACTGCTTTAAGCAATGTGTGTAAGGTAAACAGTCCACATGTTCCATGAACAAGAGACCGTTGTTTTCTACCTAGTAGCAACAACACATCTACAACCGAAGAGATTATTGTCACTTCCCTTGGAAACTAGAGGCATGAACCCACTATCAAGCATAAATACCCCCTATTGGAGTCACTAGCAACTACTTGGCCAAGATAGCTACTAATAACGGAGATCATGCAAGATCACAAACAACATATACATGATAGAATCAATAAGTCAAAACCATTAATCAAACCAACATAATAATATCAATATCCATCGGATCCCCACAAACACAACATGCATGATTACAAATAGATTAGATCTTGATCATGAACGGAGCTCACAAGATCTATACATGAAAGTACAAAGGAGGAGATACAACCATCTAGATACTATATGGACCCATAGTCCAAGGTGGAACTACTCACACATCATACCAGAGAGAAGGCCTCCAGGATGATCTCCCCTCCGGCAGGGTGCCGGGAAGAACTTCAGATCCCCCCGATCTAGGGACGATGGTGGTGGCGGCTACAAATGGTTTTGTGGATTTCTGATCGGGTTCTCAGGGTTTCTGCATCGGGGGCTTTTTATAGGCGAAGGGGGAGACCGAGGCGGCCGCCAGGGCGACCAAACCCTAGCCAGGCGCGGGGTGGGGCCCACCCGTGCCTGGGGTGGGTCTGGCCCCTCTGGCCAGCCCCTCCGGCTCTCCTCTAGACTTATTGTTCCCCATGCAAAGTAATTGACTTTGTCCTTTGTCCCGTCCAATTCCGAGAATATTTCTTTACTAACTTTTCTGAAACCAAAAACAACAGAAAATAGGCATCTGGCACTGTTGCAACTTGTCAGTAGGTTAGTACCAGTAAACATGTAAAAAGCACCTCAAAGTGTGGACAAGTAAAGAAAATTAGATACTAAACAAGCATGTAGCATCAAAAATTATAGATACGTTTCCAACGTATCAACATCCCCAAGCTTCACTCCTGCTCGTCCTCGAGTAGGTAAGTGATAAACAGAATAATTTTTGAGGTGACATGCACCCTCACAGTAAAGATCCAACCATTTGCAAGCTTTGAAAGCTGGGATCAAAGAACTCTAAACATGTGCATGAAATATGGAGTTCTAATAGTAGTACATAGTAACTATGCTTGCAACATGACAAGCTACAAACAAAGATCATGAATAATATGCATTGAAAAATGTTTGTTTGTTTCACATGCAGAAAACATAACATAGTGGCAATCGGCTTGTCCCTCATAGAGTAGCAAATAGATGCATAGGACACCTGCAAAGTTCACAAGGGTGACTAGAAACAAATAGCACAAGAGCAAGTAATAACACAATATGCATCAATTAATAAGCTTTGGAACACTAGACACAGAATGACAACTATGCTCTCTTAATGGTGCATAAAGGTAGAAGGTGGAGACTCAATAGTGGTGGAAGAAAGGCCTTTTTGTAAAGGAAGCAGGGATTACAAGTTTCAAAAAGAGCTTCCAAAATTTATGGCACTTGTTAGCTTTCAGCCCTCATTGCCTCTATCATAAGCATCTTGAAGTGTTTAAGGTTAAAGTGGGAAAGCTGGAGTATATGCTTGACGAAGTATAAGTTCGCAATCTCAAGTCCCTTGAATACGAGGGCCACACCTCATGCATACTCAACTTTGGGTCTAGGTAAGTTCTTGTCACTGTAAGTATTTGCATATCATTGAGAACCGCCAACGGGGTACCCCTTGCACACGGTACAGGAGCTTTCCCATAACCAAAATGACAAGGCAAGCAGACAATGAGCATCTCAGCAATCTTTTTATTTACCATATGCATAGCTTTTTATTGAGGATGCTTCATAGATAGCTCATTATGGTGATGCTGCAAGTTTCCATCATGATTAGGCATGGCTTAGGCTAGCGGCCCAGGCGTTTCTCTAACACAAGATACAAATTCCATGGACTTACAAGTCCCCTCTTTATTTCACACCGATGACATCCATAGACAAAAGAACATGATATCAACTGAGTACAACAAGGTACAAGTGCAATGTTGAAAACGTTCCCCGTGACAGCACGGTTCTGCTAATTCCAACTTATAAGTGCAAGCATATACAACAAGGTTGTCACAATGGTTCAAGTTTATTAGGGGCAAAGAATAAATGTGCCATCAAGTTCGTGAGGGCTTTAATCACTAAGTTTTCACATGACAAAATAGTTTTTAATTGGAAGATAGCTGAAAATAAGAATATACTTGGAATGGTGTAATACACCATTCATAGGAGTTTATAGTGGACACTTTGGAATAACTTGGTTTCTTGGGAGTTGGAGGCATGAGTAGAACTTACTCATACAAGTGGAGGCTAGCAAAAGACTGGGAGCAACCAACTAAGAGAGCAATAATGGCCATAATCATGTAGTGCAACAAAGCATACTAATCAAAGCAAAGAGTGGTACTACAAGTCAAGGACTAAATGATCGTAGAGGATAATGGTGACTTGTGAGAGTCATAACATGGTGTAAACATGTGCCAAGTCAACCGAAGCAAAACATCAAAGGAGAATACCACAATACTATGCTTTTCCATGCTAAAACAACGCATAATTTCTTCAAGGCACACTAAGCAATCCCAATTGTTTGGAACAAGACATGATACAACAATAATCACTAAGCATAATGCTAAAACAACACCTAGCATGTCATGCTAAAGTCTAAGTCACAGACGATGCAACCTCCTCTTGCACTTCAAGCAAGAACTTACTACTCCTTTCCAACACCAAGCAAACTTATTTGCAAAACAACACAGAGAGAACAGGGGTCCAAACTACTTAAGAAAACTAAACAAACTAAGCAAAGCAAACAAAAACTAAGACGCTCCAAGAACAACACAACTGTGCATGAAATAATAAAAACGAAGTGTCTAGACAGACATGAGCTTTTTATTGATGAAGAGGCATCCCCAAGCTTTGACGCTTGTACCTCTTGAATATTTCTTGGGGTGATACCATGGTGGCATCCCCAAGCTTGAGCTTTTGTCCATTCTTGATCTCATTGCACCATTCTCTCTCTACACCTAAAAATTTTCCTTCATACAAAACTTCACACAATCTTCATTAGCAACATTAGTGTATTCAAAAGATATTAGACCACTGGAAAAGCTTTGGAACAGCAAGTCTTTTCACTAAAAATACAATATACTGTAATAACTCCTTCAAAAAGCTCAATTTACCTGAAGATAACTCAAAAAGGAACCAATAAGAAGCGAATGCAAATAATGGCAGAAATCTGTCAAAACAGACCAGCAGATAGAAACCGATTTTTTCGAACATCTTCTGTTGCTAAAATAAAAAATTGTTGAACTAATGAAAGTTAGCTAACATACTGGGGCATTTATTTGTAAAGTTTGAGCTCAATCCGATTTACAGAGCCTCCTCACGAATTTTTTTGGTGGAGGACAGAAATCTGTTTCGGGACAGCAACTCCCCAAATCTTACTTCCCTCTCATTAGAGGTCATTCTTGGCACAAAAAGCAAACAAAAAGGATAATGAGAGGTTATTACTGAAGTAATAACTTTCAAGACTCAAGGAAACTCTAGGGTTATCTCCCAACAAATACTTTTCTTTAACGCCTTTAAGTTAGGCACAAGAAGCAAGAAGAATCAAGTATTTTCAATGAAGAAGCATTAACATCAAATATTGCTTTCAAAGGAGGAGAAAAAAGCAAATTCTCTCTCCTCATAGGGAAGTGTTCAATACCTTTCTTGAATGGAAAATGATATTTCATGGTGCCTTCTTTCATATCAATGATGGCACCAGCTGTTCTAAGAAAAGGTCTTCCCAAAGTAATAGGACAAGAAGCATTGTATTCAACATCCAAAACATAGAAATCCACATGGACATAAGCATTATTAACCATAATGAGAACATCATTAATACTCCCCATGAGTTTCTTCTTAGCATTATCATTGAGTGGGACATCCAAATAACAATCTTCTAAAGGTGGCAAATCAAGCATTTCATAAATCTTCCTAGGCATGATAGAGACACTAGAACCAAGATCACATGAAGCTTTGAGATCAAAGTCATTCACTTGCATATTAATAATGGGTTCCCAAATATATTCTACTTTCCTAGGAATAGAAGCTTTGTGTTTTAGCTTCTCCTCCTTAATTTTCACAAGAGCATTTGTAATGTGTTTGGTAAAGGCAACATGCATATCACTAGTATCAGGACTTCTAGCAAGCTTTTGCAAGAACATAATCACTTCAGAAATATTGCAACCATCAATATCAAAATCAAACTTGGCATCACTAGTAGTAGGCTCAATAGGCTTAGGCATAGTAGGAGTAGGAATAGGGACTACTTGTGGTTTAGTGGTGATAGTGCACACACTATTGTTTCTATCAATTTCAGCTTCTCGTTCCGACTTAGCATGAAGTTGAGCTAATAGCCTAACGTTTTCATCAATAGTAACTTGTATGGCATGAGCAGTAGTAAAGGTGTTTTCCATAGCTTCAGGTTTATCATCCATTTTATTAATCAAGGAAGACTGAGCTTCAGACAAAGAGGATATATTTTTCTCAACAGTTAAAAGCTTTTCCTCTATAGTCTTATTGAAAGAGGTTTGTTTACTAATAAAATCCTTCAGCATGACTTCAAGTTCAGAGGGGGCACTTCTAGCATTATTGTAAGAGCTTCCATAGGAATTTCCATTATTAGGAGGATAAGGCCTATAATTATTGTTGCTACCAAAATTATTCCTATAGGAATTGTTGTTGAAATTGTTGTTTCTAATGAAGTTCACATCAACTTGCTCTTCTTCAGCAACCAAAGAGGCTAAGGAAACACTATTAGGATCTAGAGGAGCTTTCCCATTAGCAAGCATAGCCATAATAACATCAATATTTTCACTCAAAGAGGAAGTTTCCTCAACAAAATTTACCTTCTTACCATGTGGAGCTCTCTCAACATGCCATTCAGAGTATTTAACCATCATATTATCAAGGAGCCTTGTTGCAGCACCCAAAGTGAGCCCCATAAAAGTACCTCCAGCGGGTGAATCCAACACGTTTCTTGAGGAGAAGTTCAAACCTGCATAAAAAGTCTGGATAATCATCCAAGCAGTGAGTCCATGAGTAGGGCAATTCTTAACCAAATATTTCATTCTCTCCCATGCTGGAGCAACATGTTCACTATCAAGTTGTTTAAATTTCATAATATCACTTCTCATAGCAATAATCTTAGCAGGAGGATAGTACTTTCCAATAAAAGCATCTTTGCACTTAGTCCAAGAATTAGTACTATTTTTAGGCAAAGAAAGCAACCATTCTTTAGCTTTTCCCCTCAAGGAGAAAGGAAAAAGCTTGATCTTAATAATATCGCCATCTACATCCTTATACTTTTGCATCTCACAAAGTTCAACAAAGCTATTAAGATGGGCAGAAGGATCATCAGAACCAGCACCAGAAAATTGCTCTCTCATCACAAGATTCAACAAAGCAGGCTTAATTTCATAAAAGCTAGCATCAAGAGCAGGTGGAGCAATAGGAGTGCTAAGGAAATAATTGTTGTTGGTGCTAGTGAAGTCACACAACTTGGTGTTCTCAGCAGAGTTCATTTTTTGAAAGGTGGGCAAGCCAAAAACAACATCAGCAGCTAGAGCAAGGACTGATTTTTTGTGTTTTTGAATAAAGCAAGCAAACCAAACTAGACTAAATTTTTTGGGTTTTTTGGAAAGAGGCAAACAAAACCAAGCAAAATAAACAAAGCAAACTAAAAACAAAGTAAAGAGAAAGGAAGTGAAGGACTCCCCTTGTGAAGACGTCCTTGGCCTCCCTCGCAACAACGCCGGAAAAGCTTGATAACTGTCTACGCACAGCCTGTTGGGAACCCCAAGAGCAAGGTGTGAAGCAGCAAGCAACAAGTTTTCCCTCAGTTGAGACCGAGGTTATCGAACCATAAGGAGGAAGGAAACGTCACATAGTTGTTGCAAGCAACGCGGAGACCTGCACAACACAAACTCAAGACTTTGCCCCAACGAACAGTGAGGTTGTGAAGCTCACCAGTTTGCTGTAACAAAGGATTAAATGTATTGTGTGGAAGGTAATGGTTTGCAACAAGTAAACAAGTAACAATGAAAGATGTATCAATGGTAAAGATTGGATCGGGGTCCATAGTTCACTAGAGGTGCTCTCCTTAGATAAACAACATGGCATGAAGGGTAAACAAATTACAGTAGGGCATGACAGGAACTAAGCAAGGCATAATAATGCAATTACTAGTCAGAAAGATCCTATGAGGTTGATTGGGCAATACAACAAGATACATAGACCGCCATCCAACTACATCTATGACTAGAAGTCCACCTTCAGGTAATCATCCGAACCCCCTCCAGTATTAAGTTGCAAGCAACAGACAACTGCTTTAAGCAAAGTGTGTAAGGTAAACAGTCCACATGTTCCATGAACAAGAAACCGTTGTTTTCTCCCTAGTAGCAACAACACATCTACAACTAAAGAGATTATTGTCACTTCCCTTGGAAACTAGAGGCATGAACCCACTATCAAGCATAAATACCCCCTCTTGGAGTCACTAGCAACTACTTGGCCAAGATAGCTACTAACAACGGAGAGCATTCAAGATCACAAACAACACAAACATGATAGAATCAATAAGACAAAACCATTAATCAAACCAACATAATAATCTTAATATCCATCGGATCCACGCAAACATAACATGCATGATTACAAATAGATTAGATCTTGATCATGAATGGAGATCACAAGATCTATACATGAAAGCACAAAGGAGGAGATACAACCATCTAGCTACTACATGGACCCATAGTCCAAGGTGGAACTACTCACGCATCATACCGGAGAGAAGGCCTCCGGGATGATCTCCCCTCCTGTAGGGTGCCGGGAAGAACTTCATATCCCCCCGATCTAGGGACGATGGTGGCGGCAGCTACAGACGGTTTCGTGGATTTCTGATCGGGTTCTCAGGGTTTCTGCATCGGGGGCTTTTTATAGGCGAAGAGGGAGACCGAGGCGGCCGCCAAGGCGACCAAACCCTAGCCAGGCGTGGGGTGGGGCCCACCCGCGCCTGGGGTGGGTCTGGCCCCTCTGGCCAGCCCCTCCGGCTCTCCTATGGACTTCTTGTTCCCCACAGAAAGTAATTGACTTTGTCCTTTGTCCCGTCCAATTCCGAGAATATTTCTTTACTAACTTTTCTGAAACCAAAAATAGCAGAAAACATGCATCTGGCACTGTTGCAACTTGTTAGTAGGTTAGTACCAGAAAACATGTAAAAATCACCTCAAAGTGTGGACAAGTAAAGCAAAGTAGATACTAAACAAGCATGGATCATCAGAAATTGTAGATACGTTTCCAACGTATCAGTGAGGCTCTAAACCATGGAAAGCTAGCAACCTAGAGGCGATGAGACCTCCACAAATTCCACCCTTCTCGCGGTTAGTGGTAAGACAGTAAGATATCAAAGCACCCAAGTTATAAGATCTATCCCTATTCAAAGCAGCCGTGATAAAATCTAGATCAAAAGAAGATAACTTTCTAGCAAGAACACACTTGGTAATGAAATAGGCAAAATATCTAATGGATGGGAACTGAATGTTCCGAATTTTACCACTTTCCTTCGAGAAGTCGAAACCTTGGAAAATTTCAGCATATAAATCCATAAGTGACTTGGGCCTCTCCTTGATCTTCTCACAAGATCCCCAACGAGGTACTCTAATTGTTGCACAGAAATCAGCAAAAGGCAGGTCGACAGCTATATTGTATATTTTATAATGGACCATGGGATTAGATGAAGACCAAGTAAACTAGAAGTCCTGCACCACATCCTTGGTTAGCTTAACATATTGAAGTGGTTCCCCTTCAACAAAGTGTTCCAACCCTGCATTAGTAATCATAGTTTGGAAATCTTGAAATATCCCCGCGGCTCTCATAAATTCAGGGCACAGATATATGGAAGGGAAGACTCCTTCCTTACGATGAACTTTCATTGGCTCAGGTACCATCAAATCATATTGATTCAGTGGATATGCACTCATCTTCCTTTCTGAAATTTTTAGATAAAAATCAAACCAAGTGATTTCCAAGTTGATAAATGATGAGAAACTACTATAAGAACTTGCTAGAGGGCTACACATGCATCAAAATGAAATCTCTAAGCATAGAACAAGCATGCAACCTCACACAACCTGACACATATAGCAACAAAATACTCAAGATACAATCTATCAATCACAAATCTAATTGGACAAGCGGAGGAGGCACATACGAAGGAGCAATCCCTCCAAAAATCAGCAGCAAAGATGGGATGAGCAAGGAGATCGAAAATCAGGAGCAAGAACAACAGGAACTCGATCTTGAGAAAGCTTTCCGGTGTTTTTGGGAGAGAGAAAGAAGATGGCTGGGAGGAGGCACTTTGGAGGGCCACACCCCTGCTAGGCGCGCCCCTGGGGCTGGCCGTGCCACCAGGGGTGTGCTGGCCTAGGGTGGCCCCCTGGGTCACTCCAGGTGTCCCTCTGCCCCTTTTTTTGAGGAAAAAAATATTTTGAATTTTTTGGGATTTTTCGGGAAACTTTATTTTTGGCCAATTTTCAGGGTATGAAAATTGATTTTCTCGCAGAAAAGATTTTTTTTAGAAGAAGCAAAAGCAAACAAAACCAAAACTACAGAAGTTCTAAGACACTCTAACAAGCAAACAACTAGCAAAACCAAAACTAACAAGAGAAAAGGCAAAGACTAGGAACGAGAAAAGTAAAAGTGAGCAAGTATAACAAAAGTGAAATCATTATTTTGTTCATTAAAATCCTTTTGTTAACAAGGTTGATCAAGTCTTGTTACCAAAACAATCTTATGTTTCTCAGGTTCTTCCTCAACTTCCTCCTTATTAGGAGCATCATTTTTATCATTACCACTCTCAGTTTCAGCATCAGAGACAGATATACTATTAGGATCTACAGTAGGTTCAGAGGGTTCCTCAACTATTTTATGTTTCTTTTTCTTTCTCTTACAAGGACTACCACTACTTTCACCTTGTTGAGAATCCTGCTCAATTCTTTTAGGGTGTCCTTCAGGATATAAAGGATCTTGTGTAGCTATACCACTCCTAGCTATAATTCCATAAGCATGTTTATCTCCTAAGGCATTAACTAGCATATCCTTTTGTACCTTAGCAAGTTGATCAATTTGAGTTTGAACCATTTGAAAGTGTTTACAAAGAATTTTAATATCATTAGAAGTTCTTTCCACAATATCTTTCAACTCTTTAATAGCTCTAGAGTTTTCCAATAAATGATTCTGAACCTGTTTATTAAAATTACCTTGTTTAACAATAAATATGTCAAGTTCCTCTAAGCATTGATTAGGAGGCTTACTGTCACATCCCAAGATTTTCCAAATCTTTTAATGTGAAAATAAATGAATGAAATAAAACTTTGTTTGATTTTCAGGGCCAGAAGAAACTTTTTGAATTTAATTGGAACTTCAAACCAATTTGAATCAAATAAATCCTAAAGGGATTTATAAGGATAAACATTTATTAAAGGAAATTGAAATGTTTTGGAATTACTATTTTGGATATTTTAATAAAAGATTTGGTTTTCAAAAGAAAAGGTGGATTCATAAATAAAGATTATTTTATAAAGCCAAATTAAACCTTGGCCAAGCTTTGGAATTAAAACATTTTGTGTTGAATAAAAATAGCAAGGGTTTATTTAAATAAATTAATAAGGATTTAATATCCAATTTTACCTAAATAAAAGGTTTTACCATTTTAATTAAAACATCAAAAACTTATTAAATTATTTTAAATAAGTTTTCCAAATGTTTTATATTCTCAAATAAAACCTACTGAAGTGTTTTGACTTTATTTTAGATTTCAAAATAAATATTTTAAATAAAATAAATCCTATTTGATTTAATAATGAAAGTCTATTATATTTAATTAATAATGGACCCTAAAATAAAAGAGTATTTTGTTTTAAACAAGTTTCCAAGTATTCTTTATTTCCAAATAAAACTACTGATTTAGTTTTGATAATAATTGGATTTCAAATGGAGATTTTATTAAATAAATCAAACCCTATTTTATTAAACAACTAAAGATCCATATTATTTAATTAAAGAATGGATCCTAAAAAGAATAAAAATTATTATTTTATTTTGGGATTTGGTTTATGTTGATAAACAGAACCAAATTCAAAGCCACAAAGTTTAGTGATTGTTTGAATCAAATTGAGTGTTGTTTGATTGTTTGAATTTTAAAAACAGAAAAAGAATTAGAAAAAGAAAAGGTTACAGAATAAAAAAATGGATTTGGACCCAGCCCAACTGGCCAAGCCCAATAAAGCCCAGAACCAGCCCAACTCCCCTCCCCGAAGAAAACGTTTCGCACTCCGTTTCTGACCCGCACAGAAGCTGACCAGTGGACCCAATCTCCTCTCTCTCTCTCTCTCACTGCCAGGTAGACCCACCCCCTCCTGTTCATCGTCCTCACTCGTGGTGACAGCGCCCCCTCTCCTCGACCGTTTCTAGCGAAATTTGCGAGCATCAATTGGCGTTAACGCGGCAGTTAATCGCTCCTGCGACCGCGCATTCTTAAGCACCTCTCCCTCCTCGTCATTTTCCCCCAGACAACTCCTCCTCTCTGTCCCTAGGCTGTCGCCAATCTCTTCTGCACCGCCGCCATCTCCGACGAGCTTATCTCTCGATTCCGGCCATACCCTGCCTCCCCTTGCCTCATTGACCAAGCACGCACACTCCCCATCCCCTGGCGCTTCTGTCCGTGCCCTCCGTTCAACCGCGGGTGCCCCAGAACCTCGACTCCGACAAGCTCCGAGCGCCGCCGCGTCTGCAACTATCTCCGGCGACGTTTCCTGGTAAGAACTGACCAACCCGAGCCCTCTCTTTCACGCGAGAAGCTTCGCCTTGATCTTGCGCGACTAACTGCATCTTCATTTTCCCTCGGGGCGAACCACAGCTCCACCCTCGACGAGCTCCAGGACCATCTGACGCGGACCACGTCTCCGGCGAGCAATTAACCGCAACCTTGCGCGCCCCTCGTCGAACCATCAGCACTTTGAGCAACGCCGTGACCCCCTGAGTCCGGTGAGAATCTCCCCTTTCTCCCTCACCTCCTGTAGCATCGGCACCGTCGTCGACCGACAGCTCCGCCGCCAGTAGCCACCGCAGCGCCGCCCATCTGTGGCTGGTGTGCCTAGCACCGTTAGATCGTAATCGTATGGCCACGATAGAACTTAACTGAAGCGGTAAGTAGCCTCTGCGCGCCGCACGATTTAACTTAAATCCAACGGCTGTCGTCGCGTGATCCAACCGAAACGGTACCAACGAATAGGAAGTCGCCGCGTGTCCAGCTGATGATTTAAAAACAGATTTGAAAATAGATTTGTTTGTAAATTTCAAACCCTTGTAACTTTTGATCCACACGTCCAAAAATTACAAACTTTATGTCGTTGGATTCAGGAGAGCAAACCCTAGACAACCATACCCTTGGTTTAGTAAATAGTATATGTTAATTTACTTGTTTTTGCAGATTCATTTGTGTGCTTGTTTAGAATAGAAAATTGTTTAAAAATGTTTTTAGGGTTAAAAACTTTGCAAAATGGTTTGTTGTAAACTCACTGACCCTAGGAACCAACCCATGGAGTTAAAAATGAATTTGGTGAAATTTAGGATAGATTAATTGATTTAGTCCATTTCTAGCCAAATGAAAATAAAGATTTTTGTTATGAAAATATTTTTGTAAAGAAAACTTTGGGAAAATGGTTTGAATCAAACCTACTGGCCTAAAACACCAAGTTTTGAGAAACAACAACTTATTTGGTGAACCACATAGAGTTGTTGCTATTATAAAAATGCTTTCCACCACATAAAATAATGAAGGGATTTAAAAATGGTTCATGGACAAAACCCTTTTGCAAATGACTTTGCCACTTTGGAAAATGACCAATTTGGAACTTACAAAGTCTAGAAACCTAGTGAAGACCATCTTTACAAATAGAACCATCTCTTGCATGCTTACATGCATGATTTAGATCCCATAGTTTTATATGTGTGTGAATGGTTGTTTGATTGATTATTGGAATGCTAGTTGATATAGAGTTTGCTTGATTTATTGTAGTGAAATTAGCAAAGTGTGAGACTAGCAAGATCAAGGAGTGAACCACCATTCCCTTCCAAAAAGGCAAGTGACACTATCATCAAAAGTCCTACTATTTTCATTATACTTAGTGGATTTTGAAACATGCATGAAAATGATTTATACTTATGCTATGCTAAATCCTAATAGGATACCCTATACATTCCTTAGAAAGAACTTAGTAGTTGTACATGCTTAGCCATGCTATATTTTGAAAAGAGATACATGTTGAGATTTTACAAAGGTTGAGAAAAGGACTTGTGTTTTACATAATAAAACAAGGACTCAATGAACTACCTAGGTGGAGGATACTTTAAGTTTTGGAGAGGGTGGCAACAAAAAGGAACCATGTCTATGGGAATCACTTTGTGTTCTGCTCCAAAAGAAAACCACCTAGGAAACTTAGAGATTGAACATGTTTCTCCAATTGTGGCTTTCGTGTGCAACCACATGCTATTATGGCTCTGGCTTAGTCAACTACATTGGGAAGACTCATGCACTGTCCTCAGTTAACTGGACATGGGGACCTGGAATCCTACATGGGTGCTGAAGGCAAGCTAGCAATGGTGTATGGGAGGACCCTTTGGAAAGACTTCGTCACACTCTCAATCTGCCAGTACTCCATCTTGGTGAGCACTAATCCAGTAGGCCACTGGTGGCAAAAGGATGGGATTGTGACATGTGGGTAAAGTGTACTACTTCTACAGAAGATAATAAAATCTAAGTACTTAGCCGTGTCCCCGGTTATGTACAATGTCTGAGCAACTAAAGTTTGAACTATGGGAGATCTCGACATTCTAATTTCTAAAAGAAAACATTTAAGGACTTGATGCACTTGGGGTTACCAAGGAGCTCAAGAGACTTTGACAAAACTTGATGCACTTGGGGTTACCAAGGAGCTCAAGAGACTTTGACAAAACTTGATGTACTTGGGGTTACCAAGGAACTCAAGAGATGAAAACATGAACACTTGGGGTTACCAAGGAACTCATGAGGTTTTGATAAAACTTGTGGCACTTGGGGTTACCAAGTAGCTCAAGAGATTTTGACAAGGACTTGAACACTTGAGTTTCTACCAAGGAGTTCAAGGAACTTGGAAAAAGGAGATTTGACAAAGGACCAAAACCATTTTGAAAAGATAGGATAAATTTTGCTTTATGCAAAAGAGCCTTAAACTCTACTTAGCCAAATATGCATGAATTGATAGGATCCACTCGCATTATACATATTAGTGAAACTTGCCAATACAATTCAAATGTATTGACCCTTGTGGTTGTAACTTGTAATGTTGCAGGTTTGATTGTTTTAGTGAAGATTGATTGATTAGGATTACAAAGTCTACAACCAACATCTGCCTGTGGCACTTTGAAGATGAAGGACCCCAAGACTATAGTTATTCCGCTGCAATGTAATGTAAATAGCCAAATGAGCTCTGAATGATGTAATAAAATTATGTTATTCCTGGTTATAAAGTCATATTATGACCTTTGTTTCTTGATATTACATCTAAACTGTGGATGCTAGCTATTGATCCAGGGACTAGCATTGTAAACACAGGGGGCTCTATCTTATTAAAGATTGGAACCTCTACAGATGGTATCAGAGCACTGTGTTGCCTGTAGGATTTGTAAACCCTAGGATTGGACAAAACCCCTTAGAAAATAGGAGTTTTATATGTTCCAAAACTTATTTACAAACAATCTTGTAAACTCTTTCCTCAACCATTTTGGTTTCAACTCAACATCTCTTCTACTTCAACTTGATGGAAAAACCTACCCATGGCCAAAGACTACACCATATGCAAAGGACTTCTTCAACTTCTTCAACTCTAATGACTTCAACTTCTTCAACTCTAATGACTTCAACATATTCAGCATATTCACCAAGGACCTCCAACTTGGATATCACCAAGGACTATAAGTGAAACAAGGAAGTCTTACTCAAGAATTAGAGACTGAGGGAATGCAAAATAAGAAGGAGCCATCAACAACTTGAAGTATTGCAACCAAGAGTTTATCTCAAGGAACCATGATCTCATACAAGAAGAATCATAAAGGAAGGAAAGATCACAAGTGAACCATATAGATGGACCACCATATTTAGATAAGTCAAAAACACACCAACCTATGTGGTGTAGCAAAAATATTTTGATGCCTAAGTATGTGCTTGAACTTTGTTGTTTGAGTGAAATGTTTGACTTGTGATTGCATGCACATTGTTTGTGTGAATTGTGATGTGTGTGATTAGAAATATTTCCTTAGAAACATCTTGCCTATTCTAATCTCCCTTCAACCCAAACAGATGACTACTCCAAAAGACTCCAAGGTTGATGACACCAACACCAACCAAGAGGACAGCATGAAAGAGCTCATAGCAACCCAGAACCAGTTAAACCAACTGACAGCTCAGTTCATAGCCAACAATAGTAATAAAGATACAGCACTGCAAAAGTTTTTGGAGGAAAAAACCCAACTGATGCTTAAGGTGACTAATAAAATGATCAACATGGAAGAAAGCTATCCCAAAAGAGTCTTTGACAACAAGGATGACAGAAATATTATTCTAGATGGAGCCCCAGCTTGCACTATTTGTGGAGACAAGGATCATACTTACAAGGAGCATGAAGATCAATGCCCCAACTGTGAAGAGAAGCATCCTGTTGGACAATGTCCCACCTCTCAAGCTACTTGTTACCTTTGTGAAGGAAACAATCATGTTCCTATCCAATGCCCCATCTATGCCATTGTTGAACAAAGAAAACAAGAAGGATCCAAGTATGCCAAGAATGTTGATGGCAAAGGAAAAGGACCACTTATACCTCCAAACAAGACAACCCAATTCAAAGGATCAAAGAAACCCAAGAAGCAAAAGTTAGACAAAAGCCATGTGCAATGTCATCAGTGTAAGGAAATGGGACACTATTCTGGTGAATTCCCAAAGAACCCGAAGAATAAAGAGATTGGCCAAGTAGTGTGCAACAACTGCAAAGAGCTAGGCCATTATGTAGCAACTTGTCCACAAGAGCCACGTAAAGAACTCAAGGACATCCATTGTTTCAACTGCAAGAATCCAGGACATTATGCAAGCAACTGTCCAGAAAAGATGAAGAACAAGTTGAACAAGCCTATGGAGAAACTCAACCTTGGCCCATGAGTCAAGAATGGAAACCAAGGACACAATGCAAAAGTTTGCTTAGAGAAGCTTTCCCAGGATCCCAAGAAGGACAATATGTAATTTTTGTTTGAAATATTTTAAGGGTGGTAGTACCCTAGCTTGTTTTGAACCTGCTTGTAACCCTAGCCTCCCCAAATCTCGGGACGAGATTTATTTTAAGGGTGGTAGCCTGTAACATCCCAAGATTTTCCAAATCTTGTAATGTGAAAATAAATGAATGAAATAAAACTTTGTTTGATTTTCAGGGCCAGAAGAAACTTTTTGAATTTAATTGGAACTTCAAACCAATTTGAATCAAATAAATCCTAAAGGGATTTATAAGGATAAACATTTATTAAAGGAAATTGAAATGTTTTGGAATTACTATTTTGGATATTTTAATAAAAGATTTGGTTTTCAAAAGAAAAGGTGGATTCATAAATAAAGATTATTTTATAAAGCCAAATTAAACCTTGGCCAAGCTTTGGAATTAAAACATTTTGTGTTGAATAAAAATAGCAAGGGTTTATTTAAATAAATTAATAAGGATTTAATATCCAATTTTACCTAAATAAAAGGTTTTACCATTTTAATTAAAACATCAAAAACTTATTAAATTATTTTAAATAAGTTTTCCAAATGTTTTATATTCTCAAATAAAACCTACTGAAGTGTTTTGACTTTATTTTAGATTTCAAAATAAATATTTTAAATAAAATAAATCCTATTTGATTTAATAATGAAAGTCTATTATATTTAATTAATAATGGACCCTAAAATAAAAGAGTATTTTGTTTTAAACAAGTTTCCAAGTATTCTTTATTTCCAAATAAAACTACTGATTTAGTTTTGATAATAATTGGATTTCAAATGGAGATTTTATTAAATAAATCAAACCCTATTTTATTAAACAACTAAAGATCCATATTATTTAATTAAAGAATGGATCCTAAAAAGAATAAAAATTATTATTTTATTTTGGGATTTGGTTTATGTTGATAAACAGAACCAAATTCAAAGCCACAAAGTTTAGTGATTGTTTGAATCAAATTGAGTGTTGTTTGATTGTTTGAATTTTAAAAACAGAAAAAGAATTAGAAAAAGAAAAGGTTACAGAATAAAAAAATGGATTTGGACCCAGCCCAACTGGCCAAGCCCAATAAAGCCCAGAACCAGCCCAACTCCCCTCCCCGAAGAAAACGTTTCGCACTCCGTTTCTGACCCGCACAGAAGCTGACCAGTGGACCCAATCTCCTCTCTCTCTCTCTCTCACTGCCAGGTAGACCCACCCCCTCCTGTTCATCGTCCTCACTCGTGGTGACAGCGCCCCCTCTCCTCGACCGTTTCTAGCGAAATTTGCGAGCATCAATTGGCGTTAAAGCGGCAGTTAATCGCTCCTGCGACCGCGCATTCTTAAGCACCTCTCCCTCCTCATCATTTTCCCCCAGACAACTCCTCCTCTCTGCCCCTAGGTTGTCGCCAATCTCTTCTGCACCGTCGCCGTCTCCGACGAGCTTATCTCTCGATTCCGGCCATACACTGCCTCCCCTTTCCTCATTGACCAAGCACGCACACTCCCCATCCCCTGGCGCTTCTGTATGTGCCCTCCGTTCAACCGCGGGTGCCCCAGAACCTCGACTCCGACAAGCTCTGAGCGCCGCCGCGTCTGCAACTATCTCCGGCGACGTTTCCTGGTAAGAACTGGCCACCCCGAGCCCTCTCTTTCACGCGAGAAGCTTCGCCTTGATCTTGCGCGACTAACTGCGTCTTCATTTTCCCTCGGGGCGAACCACAGCTCCACCCTCGACGAGCTCCAGGACCATCTGACGTCGACCACGTCTCCGGCGAGCAATTAACCGCAACCTTGCGCACCCCTCGTCGAACCATCAGCACTTTGAGCATCGTCGTGACCCCCTGAGCCCGGTGACCATCTCCCCTTTCTCCCTCACCTCCTATAGCATCGGCACCGTCGTCGACCGACAGCTCCGCCGCCAGTAGCCACCGCAGCGCCGCCCATCTGTGGCTGGTGTGCCTAGCACCGTTAGATCGTAATCGTATGGCCACGATAGAACTTAACTGAAGCGGTAAGTAGCCTCTGCACGCCGCACGATTTAACTTAAATCCAACGGCCGTCGTCGCGTGATCCAACCGAAACGGTACCAACGAATAGGAAGTCGCCGCGTGTCCAGCTGATGATTTAAAAACAGATTTGAAAACAGATTTGTTTGTAAATTTCAAACCCTTGTAACTTTTGATCCACACGTCCAAAAATTACAAACTTTATGTCGTTGGATTCAGGAGAGCAAACCCTAGCCAACCATACCCTTTGTTTAGTAAATAGTATCTGTTAATTTACTTGTTTTTGCAGATTCATTTGTGTGCTTGTTTAGAATAGAAAAATTGTTTAAAAATGTTTTTAGGGTTAAAAACTTTGCAAAATGGTTTGTTGTAAACTCACTGACCCTAGGAACCAACCCATGGAGTTAAAAATGAATTTGGTGAAATTTAGGATAGATTAATTGATTTAGTCCATTTCTAGCCAAATGAAAATAAAGATTTTTGTTATGAAAATGTTTTTGTAAAGAGAACTTTGGGAAAATGGTTTGAATCAAACCTACTGGCCTAAAACACCAAGTTTTGAGAAACAACAACTTATTTGGTGAACCACATAGAGTTGTTGCTATTATAAAAATGTTTTCCACCACATAAAATAATGAAGGGATTTAAAAATGGTTCATGGACAAAACCCTTTTGCAAATGACTTTGCCACTTTGGAAAATGACCAATTTGGAACTTACAAAGTCTAGAAACCTAGTGGAGACCATCTTTACAAATAGAACCATCTCTTGCATGCTTACATGCATGATTTAGATCCCATAGTTTTATATGTGTGTGAATGGTTGTTTGATTGATTATTGGAATGCTAGTTGATATAGAGTTTGCTTGATTGATTGTAGTGAAATTAGCAAAGTGTGAGACTAGCAATATCAAGGAGTGAACCACCATTCCCTTCCAAAAAGGCAAGTGACACTATCATCAAAAGTCCTACTATTTTCATTATACTTAGTGGATTTTGAAACATGCATGAAAATGATTTATACTTATGCTATGCTAAATCCTAATAGGATACCCTATACATTCCTTAGAAAGAACTTAGTAGTTGTACATGCTTAGCCATGCTATATTTTGAAAAGAGATACATGTTGAGATTTTACAAAGGTTGAGAAAAGGACTTGTGTTTTACATAATAAAACAAGGACTCAATGAACTACCTAGGTGGAGGATACTTTAAGTTTTGGAGAGGGTGGCAACAAAAAGGAACCATGTCTATGGGAATCACTTTGTGTTCTGCTCCAAAAGAAAACCACCTAGGAAACTTAGAGATTGAACATGTTTCTCCAATTGTGGCTTTCGTGTGCAACCACATGCTATTATGGCTCTGGCTTAGTCAACTACATTGGGAAGACTCATGCACTGTCCTCAGTTAACTGGACATGGGGACCTGGAATCCTACATGGGTGCTGAAGGCAAGCTAGCAATGGTGTATGGGAGGACCCTTTGGAAAGACTTCGTCACACTCTCAATCTGCCAGTACTCCATCTTGGTGAGCACTAATCCAGTAGGCCACTGGTGGCAAAAGGATGGGATTGTGACATGTGGGTAAAGTGTACTCCTTCTACAGAAGATAATAAAATCTAAGTACTTAGCCGTGTCCCCGGTTATGGACAATGTCTGAGCAACTAAAGTTTGAACTATGGGAGATCTCGACATTCTAATTTCTAAAAGAAAACATTTAAGGACTTGATGCACTTGGGGTTACCAAGGAGCTCAAGAGACTTTGACAAAACTTGATGCACTTGGGGTTACCAAGGAGCTCAAGAGACTTTGACAAAACTTGATGTACTTGGGGTTACCAAGGAACTCAAGAGATGAAAACATGAACACTTGGGGTTACCAAGGAACTCATGAGGTTTTGATAAAACTTGTGGCACTTGGGGTTACCAAGTAGCTCAAGAGATTTTGACAAGGACTTGAACACTTGAGTTTCTACCAAGGAGTTCAAGGAACTTGGAAAAAGGAGATTTGACAAAGGACCAAAACCATTTTGAAAAGATAGGATAAATTTTGCTTTATGCAAAAGAGCCTTAAACTCTACTTAGCCAAATATGCATGAATTGATAGGATCCACTCGCATTATACATATTAGTGAAACTTGCCAATACAATTCAAATGTATTGACCCTTGTGGCTGTAACTTGTAATGTTGCAGGTTTGATTGTTTTAGTGAAGATTGATTGATTAGGATTACAAAGTCTACAACCAACATCTGCCTGTGGCACTTTGAAGATGAAGGACCCCATGACTATAGTTATTCCGCTGCAATGTAATGTAAATAGCCAAATGAGCTCTGAATGATGTAATAAAATTATGTTATTTCTGGTTATAAAGTTATATTATGACCTTTGTTTCTTGATATTACATCTAAACTGTGGATGCTAGCTATTGATCCAGGGACTAGCATTGTAAACACAGGGGGCTCTATCTTATTAAAGATTGGAACCTCTACACTTACCATAGGGAATTTCACCTTCATCAAAGTGGAGAGAGTGTACCTCAATAGTATATGAGTGGGGAATTGGCTTGCATAATTCTTCTATAGGAGGTAGATTCTTCACATCTTCAGATCTAATACCTTTCTCTTTAGAAATTTCTTAGCTTCTTTCATCACTTCATCATTTAATGCAATAACTCCCCTCTTCTTTGGTGTTGGTATTGGATATGGTTTAGGCATAACTTGTTCAGGAGTAATAGACTCGGGTGTATTTAGCTCAGTTGAAGTCCAATCATCATAATTATTGCTTATTTTAGCCATTAATTCTTCAGCATATGTAGGAGTTCTTTTCCTAAAAACACAATCAGCAAAGCTATCTAGGTATGTCCTAGAATCATCAGTTAGTCCATTATAATAAATATCAAGAAGCTCATTTTGAGGTAATGGACATCCAGGATGTGCATGAATGAAGGCACAGAACCTTGTCCATGACTCAGGCAATTTCTCTTCTTCCCCCTGTTTAAAATAAAAAAAGTCTTTGCAAAGCAGCATGTCTAGCACTGGGAGGAAAATATTTCTAGAAGAAAGAAGCAATCAAACAATCAGGACTATTCAATCGAACCAGGAGGTAATCTATTAAACCAAGCTTTGGCTTCTCCTTTTAGTAAAAAGGGAAGATCTTCGTAACAAAGTACTTGCGCATCTTAAAATCATCAGAGAATAAAGCATTCATAGTAGAAAGCTCATTCATATGAGCCACAACACTCTTATTTTCAGTCCCACAAAAAGGTTCTTTCTCAATAATGTCCAAATAGGATAAATCAAGAGAGAAATCATAATCTTTATCTTTAATATCTATGGGAGAGGTGGAAAACTTAGGATCAGAGGACAGTTTAGGAATAATGGTACGTCTCGCAAGGAGGCTCTTAATAGTACTCTTCAATAAATTCATTAGTAACTCAATGTAACCATCATTAATATCGTATCTCTCTCTAGACTCAGGTGAGCTAACAGGTGTAACAATGTCTTCACTAGGAGTTTCAGTATTTCCTAGACTAGCCATAGTAGCATCTAGGAAAGGACCTAATGAACCACTCGCATCAAGCATAGTAGAAGTAACATCATGAGTATCAAAAGCAGTTTCAGATTCAACAGTAGTAGCAGTGTGTGTAGCATGTGTATATGGTGGTGGTGTAACAAGCTTACTTATAACAGACGGTGAATCAAGAGCAGTAGAGGTGTTTAGGAATGTACCTCTTCTTGTAGTGGATGCTAAAATAGGAAACTTTCCATCACGAGACTTCCCCATGATGAAAGGATTAGCAGCGAACAATAATAGATCCAAGTGAACTTACAAATAAAGTTATGCTCCCCGGCAACAGCGCCAGAAAATAGTCTTGATGACCCACAAGTATAGGGGATCGCAACTGTCTTCGAGGGTAGTATTACCCAATTTATTGATTTGACACAAGGGGAGCCAAATAATACTTGCAAGCCTTAACAACTGAGTTGTCAATTCAGCTACACCTGGAAATAGTTCTTTCTCACAGAAGTTTATCAGTAGCAACAGCAAAGCAACAACAACAGTGAAACATGAGCAATAGTAACAGTAGTAGCAAACAGTAGGATATGAGCGCGGTAGGCATAGGGATGGATGGAAGGGCATTGCATGGACGAGTCTAAACATGTAACTTCAAGATCTAGGGCAATTGCAGATAAATAAGAATAATCATCCAAGTACTAAACAATCATAGGCATGTGCTCCATATATAGTCATGCATGCTCGCAATGAGAACTTGCACAACATCTTTTTTCCTGCCAGCCCGTTGCAGCGGGGCCTCAAGGGAACTACTGGCAATTAAGGTGATCCTTTTAATAGAGCACCGGAGCAAAGCATTAACACTCCGTGAACACATGTGATCCTCACATCACAGCCATCCTCTCCGGTTGTCCCAATTTCTGTCACTTCGGGGCCTTTGGATCCGGACAATGATATGTGTACACAAATTGCAGATAAGATCACAAACAATACTATCATAATGATTCAATAATAAGTTAAGATCTGAGATCATGGCACTCGGGCCCTAGTGACAAGCATTAAGCACAACAAGTTGCAAAAAAGTAAAATAGCACTAAAAGAGATACTAGGCACCATGCCCTAACAATCTTATTCAATTACATGATAGAATTCATCCAATCCCTACCATCCCCATAGCCTATAGCGGGGGATTACTCAATCATGGATGAGGGAAACATGGATGGTTGATGGAGAGGCATTGGTGATGACGACGGCGATGATCCTCCCCAAATTCCCCGTCCCGGCAGGGTGCCAGAACGAAGTTTCTGGATCTAAATCACGGTTTCTGGTGGTGGCGGCGTAGCGGAACTATTTCTGGTAAAACAACAAACCCCCCTCAGTTTTTAGGTCAAGAGGCTTATTATAGGCGAAGAGGGAGGCCGATGGGGTGCCTGAGGTGGATGCACCCCCCCAGGCGAGTGCCAGGCGTCCACCCCGTCTCGTACTTTGGCTCCGTGGATCTTCTAGTGAAATAGGATTTTTGGCATATTTTCCCGGATTTTTCCTGATAGTTGATTTTCTGCACAAAAACTAGACACCAAGGTAATTCTCCTAAAAACAGCATCAGTCCGTGTTAGTTGTATCCAAATCACACAAGTTTAGAGGAGAAACAATAGCAAAAGTGTTCGGGAAAGTAGATATGTTTTGGACGTATCAATGACTAAGGGTAGAAGCATCGTAGTTGTCCGACGTTCTAGGGGTTGGAGTATGCTACTCTAGACTCGACGTCCTTGAGGAGGTAGGTGCCACATGGTATTACTTCGGTGACCATGTAGGGTTCTTCCCAAGGTGACTCTAGCTTCAGGTGCCCTTTCTGCTTGAGTCACAAGACTAGGTCTCCTTCAATGAAGGACCTTAGACGTAGCCATCTACTGTGGTAGTTGCAGAGACTTTATTGGTACACCATCGAACGGGACATGGATATATCGCGAGCTTCGTCCTGTGTGTCGACGGCGTCTTCGAGTGCGGCCTTTGATTCGGCTTCGCTGTAAGTGACGAGCCGTGGGGCCTTGTAGCGTACCTCTAAGGGTAACATTGGTTTGGCTCCGTGCACCATGAAGAAAGGTGTGTAGCTAGTGTCTCTGTTTGGCGTTGTGCGTAGGCTCCAGAGGACAGAGGGTAGCTCATCCGCCTAGGCTCCCGCCAGCCGTTCGAGTGTGCATAGTAGGCACTTCTTGATTCTGTTGCAGGCGAGGTCGTTGGCCTTTGTGACCTTCCCGTTGATCTGCAGATGCGCCATGGAGGCATATGTGACGTTGATGCTGGGTCCTTCGCAGAAGTCTCGAAACTCCTTCGAGGTGAAGTTTGTGCCGTTGTCGGTTATGATACTGTGAGGCACTCCGAACCTGTAGACAATGGATTGGAAGAACTTAACATTAGTGGTGCCGGTTTGGTTAGTGACAGGCATGGCTTAAATCCGCTCCGTGAACTTCTCGACTGCCACCAGGAGGAAGACGTGTCCTCTGGGTGAGGACTTCTGCAATTTGCCGATCATGTCGAGTCCCCACTGGGCGAAGGGCTAGGCCGATGGTACGGGTCATAGCTCTGAGCCTGGCGCATGTGGCTTGTCTACAAACCTTTTTCAAGCGTTGAACTTCTCGACAATGTCCTTGGCGTCGCGAATCGCAGTTGGCTAGTAGAAGCCATCTCGCAGAGCCTTGGCGACTAGGGCACGATGCCTTCGTGGATGTCGAGGAGGATGCTCTTCCCGTCATTTTTGGTGATGCACCGCTGGAGTACTCTTATAATGTTGCGCTTCTATAGCTCGTCATTGATGATGGTGAAGGCTTTTGATCGGCGAGCGATGTGCATGGCGTCTGTCGGGTCCTCGGGTAGTTGATTGCTTAGCAGGTACCGGAGGTATGGCTGGGTCCATGTTTGCTTGATTGCAAGGACCTGCATGAGGCTGACCAGTTCGACGTCTGTTTCCAGCTCCTCAAGTGCCTCTGCTTTTTCGGGTGGCGTAGTCCCCCTAGTGTCCCGCAGCTTTGACTGTTCCCTTGGGAGTCTTGCGCTTGATGGAGCGTTCACAGATCTGTTTGAGGAACACACCCGACAATACTAGGCGCAAGTGGAACCGATGTTGACGAGCTTGTCGGCCTCTTCATTGTTTTCCCGGCCGACATGCCGGAGTTCGCAGCCATCAAAGTCTCCTTCGAGTGCGTTGTAGAGGTCGCGGTAGGCAATCATGTTCTCGTTGACGATGTCGCATTGGTTCATCGTCTGCTGGAGGATGAGATTGGAGTCGTCGTAGATGACCAATCGCGTGGCGCCGCACACTTTGGCCATCCGCATGCCGTGCAGGAGTGCCTCGTACTCAACCTCATTGTTGGCTGCGCGGAATTTCATCTGCAACACGTACCTCATCTTGTCCCCTTGGGGGGATGTCAAGATTACTCTGGCTCCCGCTCTAGCATCGCGCTTGGAGCCGTCTAAGTGCATCGTCCAAAGCTAGGACATGTCCGACATATCCGAAAGCTGGAGCTCCATCTAGTGGACGAAGAAGTCAGGAAGCACATGTGACTTGATGGCGGTGTGATGCTCGTAGGTGATTTCCCGTGGGGATAGCTCGATGCCCCATAAGGCTACCCGCCCCGTAGCTTTGGGGTTGTTGAGGATGTGCGATAGTGGTGTGTCATTGACGACCATGATCTTATGCTCCTGGAAGTAGTGGCGCAGTCGACGCGCAGTCACGAATACGTAGTAGGCAAGATTTTGGTAGTGGGGATACCTTTGATTTGTAGGCGCCAGTACCTCGCTGAGGTAATATACTGGGCTTTGTACCCCGTGGGTTTTGCCGTCTTTGGGTCGTTCGACCACAAGGGCCGTGCTGACCACTTGATGTGTGGCAGCAATGTAGAGCAGCATGGGCTCTCTCTCCTTTGGCGTTACTAGTACGGGGGATGTAGAGAGTAAGCACTTGAGGTCTTCGAATGCCTCATCGGATACAACCATCCACTCGAACTTATCGGCCTTGCGGAGCAATTGGTAGAAGGGGAGAGCCTTTTAACCCATGCGGCTGATGAACCTACTGAGCACCGTGATTCACCCAGATAGCTCCTAGACTCTTTTGACGTTCTTTGGCCTCTGCATGGGTAGTATAGCCTTAATTTTCTTAGGGTTGGCCTCGATGCCTCTTTCTGAGATGAAGTACCCGCGTAATTGCCTAGATGGGACACCGAAGGCGCATTTTTCCGGGTTCAGCTTGATCCTGTAGAGATCAAGGTTATCAAATGTCTCGCGGAGATCGTCGACCAGTGTTCGATTTTTCTTGGTCTTGACTACTATGTCGTCGACATAGAATTGGATGTTACGACCAATTTGGTTCTTCAGGCATGCTTCCATGCATCGTTGGTAGGTTGCTCCAGCATTCTTGACCCCGAAAGGCATTGTGTTGTAGCCGAACCCCCGAACGGTGTGATGAATGTTGTCTTCTCTTGATCTTCGACCTTCAGTCGAAACTGGTGGTAGCCTGAGTAGGCGTCGAGAAATGAGAGCCGCTCGCATCCTGCAGCGGAGTCGATGATTTGATCGATCCGCGGTAAGGGGAAGTGGTCCTTAGGAAAATGCTTGTTAAGCATCGTAAATTCCACACACACATCCACAGGTTGTCCGTGTCCTTCTTAGGGACCAGCACGAGATTAGATACCCAGGTGCTTTCTTTGATCTCCCTTATGAAGTTGGCGTCGAGGAGTTGATACGTTGTAAATGTATCTATAATTTTTTATGTTCCATGCTTGTTTAGTATCCACTTTGCTATGCTTTGTCTACACTTTGAGGTATTTTTATACGTTTTCCAGAACTAACCTATTAACAAGATGCCACAGTCCTAGTTGCCCGTTTTCTGCTGTTTTTGGTTTCAGAAAAGCTAGTAAAGAAATATTCTCGGAATTGGACAGGACAAAAGCCAAAGTCAATATTTCACCGAGACGAACACAAAGACCGAAGGTCGAACGGAGGGGAGCCACCGCCCCCCTCCCACACACACGGGCCCACCCTGGGTCGCGCCTGGGCAGGGTGTAGGCCCCCTGGCCGCCCTCCTGCCTCGCCTCTTCACCTATATAATCTCCTCGATGCCAAAACCCTAAGTACCCGATCAGATCTCCAATAAATAGTCCGTAGCCACCGCCACCATCGTCCCTAGATCGAGGGGTTCTGAAGCTCTTCCCTGCACCCTGCTAGAGGGGATAGATCATCCCGGAGGCCTTCTTCATCACCATGCCAGCCTCCGGTATGATGCATGAGTAGTTCCACCTTGGACTATGGGTCCATACAGTAGCTAGATGGTTGTTTATCCTCCTTTGTGCTATCATGTTTAGATCTTGTGAGCTCCGTTCATGATCAAGATCATCTATTTGTAATTATACATGTTGTGTTTGTGGGGATCCGATGGATATTGAGATTACTATGTCAGATTGATTAATGATTCTATCTTGTCGATTCTAGCATGTATGTGTTGTTTGAGATCTTGCATGCTCTCCGTTTCTAGTAGCTATCTTGGCCAAGTAGATGCTAGTGACTCCAAGAGGGAGTATTTATGCTCGATAGTGGGTTCATGCCTCTATTAAATCTGGGGAAGTGACAGAAATTTCTAAGGTTATAGATGTGTTGTTGCTACTAGGGAGAAAACAACAATCTCTTGTTCATGGAACAATTGTATTGTTTACTTTACACACATTGCTTAAAGCAATTATCTGTTGCTTGCAACTTAATACTGGAGGGGGGTCGAATGATAACCTGAAGGTGGATTACTAGTCAAAGATGCAGTTGGATGGCGGTCTATGTATATTTTTGTAATGCCCAATCAAATCTCATAGGCTCATGAATGTCTAGTATTGCATTGTTATGCCTTGCTCAGTCATGTCAATTTCCCCGCTGTAATTTGTTTACCCAACATGTTATGTTATTTATCTTAAGGAGAACACCTCTAGTGAACTATGGACCCCGGTCCAATCTTTACCACTGATACTTCATCCACTATTAATGTTTACTTTCTGCAAGCAATCATTACCTTCCACACCATATGTTTAATCCTTTGTTTTCAGCAAACCGGTGAGATTGATAACATCCCTGTTCATTGGGGCAAAGTCTTGAGTTTGTGTTGTGCAGGTTCCAAGTTGTTAGAAACACCTTGGAGTCGTTTCCTTCCTCCTACTGGTTCGATAACCTTGATTTCATACTGAGGGAAGACTTACTGCTGTGCTCATCATAACTTCCTCTCGGGGTTTCCCAACGAAGCTCTACAGTGATCTAAGCCGCATTAAGACGTTTTCTGGCACCGTTGCCGGGGAGTTAAGGATGGCTTCACAAGGGGAGTCCTTCATAATCTTTCTCTTTACTTTTTTTTATTTTGCTTAGTTTCTTTTGCCTTGTTTTGTTTGCTTCTTTTTATCAAAAAATACAATTTTTTTAGTTTGGTTTGCTTTGCTTCCTCTTATAAAAAACACACAAAAAAATTAGTTCTTCCTATAGTTGTCACCTTGCTCTAGCTCACCATGTTGAGCCCTAAGTTCACCCTGAAATACCTTTCAATAGGTAGTGGCTCTATAATTGGGAAAGAAAACATTGAAGAATTCTTTAATCATATTAGCAAACATGAGGATATTGAGGATAGATCCTTAGCAGAACTTGCTCCCAATTATGAAATTGTTGCAGCTTATTTAGTTCACATGTTGGAGGCTAGGTTTTTTAACCTTAACCCCATGATGCAAATAATGTTTCTTAAACTTAAAGAAGTGGAGGATACTGAAAAGAGAGATTTTATTCTAAAAACTTTGCTAAAGGAGTTCAATGATGTTGCAAAAGAAGCCAAAAAGGTCTTTGATCGTTTTAATATGCTAGGCTCATGTGTAGATGTTATGGGTACATTAGAAAAGTTGGATAAAACCAAACCCAATGGAGAGGAAATTAAAATACCCATACCTTTTAAACTTGTAGGAATGCATGAAGCCTTAGAAAAGAATTTTGATTGAATTGTTCCTGAAAACCCATTTGATGAAAGAGTGAACCCAAGAGAGTTGACAAAGGATACTCTAGAACACATTTGGATGAGATACCTTTCCTAGTTGAAGAAATTTCGAGTATTAATCTTAATTCTTCTTCATTTGAAAACACTTGATTCTTACTTCTTATGCCTAACTTAAAGGTGTTAAAGAAAATTACTTCTTGGGAGATAACCTAATAGTTTTCTTGAGTCTTGGAAGTTATTACTTTTTTAATAACCTCTCCTTACCATTTTTATTTGATTTTTGTGCTAAGAATAACCTCTAATGAGAGGGAAGTAAGATTTGGGGAAGTGAGGTCCCGAAACAGATTTTTGTGCTTCACTGTAAAAATTCGTGAAAAAACTCTATAATTCGGATTGAGCTATAATTTTCTGAATAAATCCTCCAGGTTGTTAGCTAACTTTCATTAGTTCAACATTTTTTTATTTGAGCAACATAAGGTCTTCAAACAAATCGGTTTTCACCTGCTGGTCTCTTTTGACAGATTTCTGCCATTATTTGCATTTTCCTCTTTATCGATTTCTTTTCGGGTTCTCTTTGGTAAATTGAGCTTTTTAAAGGAATTGCTACAGTAGCTTGTGTTTTTAATGAAAGTTTTGTTGTTTTGAAACTAAACCCCAAAGGTTTATTATCTTTTCAATGCACTAATGTTGCTAATGAAGATTGTGTGAAGTTTTGTATGAAGGAAAATTTTCAGGTGTAAGGAAAGAATGATGTAATGAGATGAAGAATGGACAAAAGATCAAGCTTGGTTATGCCACCCCATGTCACCCTAATAAATATTCAAGAGGTACAAGCGTCAAATCTTGGGGATGTCCAAGGCATCCCCATCTTCATCAATAAAAATCTCAGGTCTTTCTAGACACTTTGTTTTATTGTTTCATGCACTATTGTGTTATTCTTGGAGCATATTAGTTTTTTTTTTGTTTTTCATTTGCTTAGTTTGCTTGAATAAAGTAGTTGGACCCCCGCTTTCATTGTGTTGTTTCAAATAAGTTGATTGGTGTTGGAAAGGAGTAGAAAGTTTCTTGCTTATAGTGGTACAAGAAGGAGCTTGCTTTGACTGTGACTTAGACTTTATCATGTCATGCTAGATGTTGTTTTGACCTTATTCTTAGTTAGTGTGCCTTGAAGGAATCATGCGTTGTTTTAGCATACAAAAGCATAGTATTGTGATATTCTCCTTTAATGCTTTGTTTGGGTTGACTTGGCACATGCTCACACCATGTTATGACTATGAACCAGTCACCTTAGCCTCTATGTTAATTTAGTTTTTGATTTATGGTACCACTTTATGCTTTGATTAGTAATGTTTTGTCGCTCTGCATGATTATGGCCATTATTGATCTCTTAGTTGGTCACTCCCAGTCTTTTGCTAGCCTCCACTTGTATTGAGTAAGATCTACTCATGCATCCAACTCCCAAGAAACCAAGTTATTCCAAAGTGTCCACTATATATTCCTATGCATGGTGTGTTACACCATTCCAAGTATATTCTTGTTTTATCTATCTTCCAAATTAAACTTGTTATGTGAAAATTAGTGATTAAAGCTCTCACAAACTTGATGGCACACTTTATTTTTCTTGCCCCTAATAAACTTGAACCATTGTGTCATCTATGTTGTATATGCTTGCACTTATACGTTGGGAATTAGCAGAACCGTGTTGTCACGAGGAATGCTTTCAACACCTGTAAATATCTACCCAGTTGATGTCATGCTCTTTTGTTTATGGATGTCGTCGGTGTGAAATAAAAGGGTAGCTTGTAAGTCCATGGAGTTATGTATATGTGTTAGAGAAACGCCTAGGCCGCTAGCCTAATCCATGCCTAATCATGGTCGAAACTTGCAGCATAACCATAGTGAGCAATCTATGAAGCTTTCTTCTTATAAAAAAAGAGAGAGACGTAGAAAAGAGGAAAGAAGAAAAAAAAGCACCATTTTACCATGGTAAATAAGAAGATTGCTACGATGCTCATTGTCTGCTTGCCTTGTCATTTTTATATGCGATAGCTCCTGTATCATGGGGAAAGGGGTACCCTGTTGGCGGTTCTCTATGATACACATGTACTTTCTATGGCAAGAACTTAGCAGTAACTAAAGTTGAGTAGCATGAGGAGCGACCCTCGTACTCAAGGGACATGAGATTGCCAACTTATACTTTGTCAAGCATATACTCCATACTTTGTTCACTTTAACCTTAATCACTTCAAGATGCTAATGATAGGGTCAATGAGAGCTAAAAGCTAACAAGTACCATAATTTTTGGAAGCTCATTATGAAAATTGAAATCCCTGCTTCCCTTTATGAAGGGCCTTTCTTCCACTTTTACATTGAGTCTCCACCTTCTATCCTTAGGCATCAATTAAGAGAGCATAGTTGCCATTCTTAGTTCTATGTGCATTGTCACAACACTTATTGATTGATTCATATTGTTGATATTGCTTGTTCTTTAACTATTTTTATCTAGTCACCCTTATGAACTTTGAGGGTGTCTTATGCATTTATGTTTTGCTACTCCATGAGGGACAAGATGAATGGAACTATGTTATGTTTTCTATTTGTGAAATAAACAAACGTCTTCCAATGCATTGTTATTCATGATCTTTGTTTGTATCCTTTCATGTTGCAGCATAGTTACTATGTCTTACTGTGAGAACTTCATCTTTCATGCTCATGTTTAGAGTACTTTGATCCCAGCTTTCAATGCTTGCAAATGGTTTGATATTGATTGTGATGGTGCATGTCACCTCAAAAATTATTCTTTTTATCACTTAACTACTCGAGGACGAGCAGGAGTTAAGCTTGGGGATGCTTGATACGTCGTAAACGCATCTATAATTTTTTATGTTCCATGCTTGTTTAGTATCCACTTTGCTATGATTTGTCCACACTTTGAGGTATTTCTATATATTTTCCGGAACTAACCTATTAACAAGATGCCACAGTGCCAGTTGCCCGTTTTCTGCTGTTTTTGGTTTTATAAAAGCTAGTAAAGAAATATTCTCGGAATTGGACGGGACAAAAGCCAAAGTCAATATTTCACTGAGACAAACACAGAGACCGAAGGGCGATCGTAGGGGAGCCACATGGTGGCCACACCCTCCCCTCCCCTCGCGCGAGCCCACCCTGGTCCACGCCTGGGTAGGGTGTAGCCCCCTTGGCCGCCCTCCTGTCTCGCCTCTTCGCCTATATAATCTCCCCGATGCCAAAACCCTAAGTACTCGATCAGATCTCCAAGAAACAGTCTGTAGCTGCCGCCACCATCGTCCGTAGATCGGGGGATCTTAAGCTCTTCCCGGCACCCTGCCGGAGGGGAGAGATCATCCTGGAGGCCTTCTTAATCACCATGCTAGCCTCCGGTATGATGCGTGAGTAGTTCCACATTGCACTATGGGTCCATAAGGTAGCTAGATGGTTTTTTTCTCCTCCTTTGTGCTATCATGTTTAGATTTTGTGAGCTCTATTCATGATCAAGATCATCTATTTGTAATCATACATGTTCCGATGGATATTGAGATTACTATGTCAGATTGATTAATGATTCTATCTTGTAGATTCTATCATGTCTATGTTGTTTGAGATCTTGCATGCTCTCTGTTTCTAGTAGCTATCTTGGCCAAGTAGATGCTAGTGACTCCAAGAGGGAGTATTTATGCTCGATAGTGGGTTCATGCCTCCATTGAATCCGGGGAAGTGACAGAAATCTCTAAGGTTGTAGATGTGTTGTTGCTAGTAGGGAGAAAAACAACAATCTCTTGTTCATGGAACAATTGTATTGTTTACTTTACACACATTTATTAAAGCAGTTATCCGTTGCTTGCAACTTAATACTGGAGGGGGGTCGGATGATAACCTGAAGGTGGATTACTAGTCATAGACGCATTTGGATGGCGGTCTATGTATATTGTTGTAATGCACAATCAAATCTCATAGGATCATGAATGTCTAGTATTGCATTGTTATTCCTTGCTCAGTCCTGTCAATTGCCCCGCTGTAATTTGTTTACCCAGCATGTTATGTTATTTATCTTAAGGAGAACACCTCTAGTGAACTGTGGACCCCGGTCCAATCTTTACCATTGATACTTCATCCACTGTTACTGTTTACTTTTGCAAGCAATCATTACCTTTCACATCATACATTTAATCCTTTGTTTTTAGCAAACCGGTGAGATTGACAACCTCACTGTTCGTTGGGGCAAAGTGTTGAATTTCTGTTGTGCAAGTTCCAAGTTGTTAGCAACAGCTTGGAGTCAATTTCTTCCTCCTACTGGTTCGATAACCTTGGTTTCATACCGAGGGAAGACTTACTGATGTGCTCATCATACCTTCCTCTTGCGGTTTCCCGACGAAGCTCTACAGTGATCTGAGCCGTATAAGGAGTCTGTTGACTTTGGTGCCAATTGCTTCCGCTCTGCCCTCGGACAGTCGACACATCGTCTGCTTAACTGGCCTCGCATACGGATACACGTTGAGTGCATGCTCGGCAAATTCCCTAGGAACTCCTGGCATGTCCGTAGGTAACCAGGCGGAGATTTCCCAACACTCATAGAGGAATTCGACAAGCGTGAGTTTCTATGCGGAACTCGGGTTGTTGTTGATCAGAGCCGTCTTGGTGGGGTCCATCAGGTGGACCTACACCTCCTTGGTGTTGACTGTGGAGTCGAATGTCATATGACGCGCGTTTTGCTTGGTGACAGGGGCAGGCTGTTGTCTGTTGACTCCTTCAGCCTTGCGAGTTCCTCCTGCATACCGAATGACTAGGAGATTCTGTTGAAGTCTCTATCATAGCCGTCATACTTGGTGAAGCTACCTAGGATGGTGATGACACCATTAGGCCCTGGCATTTTCAGTAGAAGATACATGTAGTGTGGTACTGCCATGAATATTGCGAATGCCACGTGCCCGAGGATGGCGTGGTATTGCGAGGGCCAGTCCACCACCTCGAACTCGATTCGCTCATGCCTAAAGTTCTTGGGGGTGCCGAAGATGACGTCGATCTATATTCTGCCTAGGGGATATACTTTTTCTTCCTAGGACGATATCATGGAAGGTCATGTCTAATGCCTCCAGCTGCATAGCGAGATCCGCATAGCTGCGAGCGTGCTAGCAAACATCAGATTGTTGCCGCTACCACCGCCCATGAAGACGTGACTCATTTCAAATCCTCTGATCTGGGCCTCGAGCACCAGGGAAGAGTGACTCGGACGAGGTATTTGTCGTGGGTGATCCAAACGATCGAAGGTGATGCACGACTCCGAGCCACTGAGGTACTCAGTGTAGGGGTTCGTAGCATGGAAAACAAAAAATTTCTACCGCATACAAACAAACAAGCCAAGATCTATCTACTAGATTGTAGCAACGAGTCGATGGAATAACTCACCCTCGAAGATTCCAAAGTTTTTAACGAGAGCGGATTCTCGTGTGTGATGTAGTCGTACTCCTCCCGATCTCAAGATCGCGTAGACGATCCTTCCGGCGCTGCGTTCCGGTAGCGCTCCCGCAGTCGGTCACACGTTCGGTACTCGACGAAGACCTTCCTCTCCCTTGTTCCAGCAGGCAGCGGAGGTTGTAGCACTCTCCTCGTGATTCCGACAGCACGACGGCGTGGTACCAGAAGTAGAGGGGAGATCTCGCAGGGCTTCGCCTTAAGCCGGAGCGAGTATGGTGGACTATGAGAGAGCCTCGGTGATCTAGGATTTAGACGCACAAAGGAGGAGAGGCTAGGCCGGCGGATAGGGCAAGGGGTTGCCCCAACTCGGCGGCTAGGGTTTAGCCCTAGGCGGCGGCAGCAGGAGGT
The DNA here is from genome assembly GCA_916181665.1 of Avena sativa. NCBI lineage: Eukaryota > Viridiplantae > Streptophyta > Magnoliopsida > Poales > Poaceae > Avena > Avena sativa. The sequence goes on along the minus strand of OV702285.1, from coordinate 138,871,333 downwards.
GGCGGCGCCGGCGGCTTGGAGCTAGGGTTTGCGGGGTGCAAGTTGTGTGCTTAGAGGGGCAGCCCTGCCCCTCCTTATATAGGTGGAGGGGGCCGGCCAAGGGGAGGGGAGTCCCTCCCCAACTCGGCTTCCAAGGCCGGCGGTGGAGGGAGAGGGACTTCCTCCCCAAGTAGGTTTCCTAGTCTCTCTCCACCAAACAAAATAGTCGTTTGACTTTTCAAATTGGCGTTTGACTTTTCAAACTAGGATTTGATTTATCCCTTTATTTTGTTCAGCGATGACACCTAGTACATGATGCAACCATTCCAACTTGTTATGACACATTCATGTACCCTTCCCCTCCGGAGTGCCGGACATTCCGGAACCTTCTAGAACATTCCCGATGAAAACACCGGAACCATTCTCCAACCCCGAAACAAGACTTTCCTTATATGAATCTTATTCTCCGGACCATTCCGGATCTCCTCATGATATCCCAGATCCCATCCGAGACTCCGAACAACATTCGGTCTCTTACTCATCATTCCATAACTACTCAACAACGTCGAATCGTTAAGTGTGTCTCCCTACGGTTCGTGAATTATGCGGACATGATCGAGACACTTCTCCGAACAATAACCAATAGAGGAATCTGGAAATTCATATGGCTCCCACATATTTCTACGATTACTTTGCGATCGAATGAACCACTTACATACGATACCAATTTCCCTTTGTCTCACGATAATTTACTTATCCGAGGTTTTGATCGTCGGTATCTCTGCACACCTAGTTCAACCTCGTTACTGATAAGCACTCTTTTCTCGTTCCCGTGATATGTGATCCCTTGTGATCCAGTCACATGCTTGCAAGCCAATTAGATGACATTCCACCGAGAGGGCCCAGAGTATATCTATCCGTCATATGGATGGACAAATCCCACTCTTGATCCATGTGTCTCAACCAATACTTTCCGAACACTCAATACCACCGTTATAGCCACCCAGTTACGGTGTGGTGTTTGATGTCATCAAAGTATCCTTACGGTGATGGTGATAAGCATGATCTCATGGTCGAAGGAATTAGGTTACTATGTATCAAAAAGCATATAGCAATTGAACTATTAAAATGACTTGATCTTTATGCTACGCTTATCTATAGGAGTATGTCCATCATATCATTCTCCTAACGATATGATCTTTTTGTTAATAACATCTCAATGTTCATGATAGGGAAACCACAATCATTTATTAACCAACAAGCTAGTATTATAAAGAGGCTTTACTAGGGACTCTAATTTAGTTTACAAATCACACAAGTATTAATGTTTCCTTGCTAATACTGTTATAGCATGAATGTAAACATTTATCATAAACACAAAGATATAATAATAACTACATTTATTATTTCCTCTAGGGAATATCTCCAACAGTCTCCCACTTTCACTAGAGTCAACTAATCTAGATTACATGGTAATATACCGAACACCCATGGCAGTTTGGTGTTGGTCATGTTTTGCCCTCGGGAGAGGTTTAGTCAACGGATCCGCCACATTCAGATTTGTGTGTACTTTGCAAATCTTTATGTCACCATCTTGGACATGTTCTCGAATAGCGTGGAAACGTAGCTTGATGTGCTTCAGCTTCTTGTGTGACATTGGTTCTTGCGCATTGGCTATGGCGCCCATGTTATCACAGTAGATAGACATTGGGTCCAGCGCACTTGGAACCACACCGAGCTCTATAATGAACTCTTTCATCCATATCGCTTCTTGTGAAGCCTCCGAAGCAACCATGTATTCCGATTCAGTTGAAGATCTCGCCACAACGTTTTGCTTTGCACTCCTCCAGCTAACTGCTGCACCATTCAAAGTAAATACGTATCCAGATTGAGATTTAGAATCATCCGGATCGGTGTTCCAACTAGCATCGGTGTAACCATTAACAACGAGTTGTTCATCACCTCCATAAGAAAGAACCATATCCTTAGTTCTTCTTAAGTACTTAAGGATGTTTTTGACTGCTGTCCAATGATCCACTCCTGGATCACTTTGATATCTGCTAGTCAAACTAACAGCATATGCAATGTCGGGTCTAGTACATAGCATGGCATACATTAGAGATCCTATGGCTGAGGCATAGAGAGTTTTACTCATCCTTTCTCTATCTTCGGCCGTTGTTGGACTTTGAGTTTTACTCAAGGTCGTATTGGGCAACATGGGCAAGAACCCTTTCTTGCTATCTTCCATTCCAAACCTCTTTAGAACTTTGTCCAAATATGTACTTTGTGACAATGATATTAGACGTCTCGATCTATCTCTATAAATCTTTATGCCCAATATGTAAGCTGCTTCGCCAAGATCTTTCATTGAAAAACTATTATTCAAATATTCCTTGACACTATTAAGAAGGTCTACATCATTCCCAATCAACAATATGTCATCTACATATAGTATTAAGAATGCTACAGAGCTCCCACTCACTTTCTTGTAAATACAAGCTTCTCCATAAGTTTGTATAAAACCAAAACTTTTGATCACCTTATCAAAACGTTGATTCCAACTACGGGATGCTTGCTTCAATCCATATATGGACCGTTGAAGTTTGCATACCTTGTTAGCATCTTTAGGATCGACAAAACCTTTGGGTTGCATCATATACAACTCTTCATCAATGTCTCCATTGAGGAACGCTGTTTTGACATCCATCTGCCATATATCATAATCATAATATGCAGCGATTGCTAACATAATCCTCACAGACTTTAGCTTCGCTACAGGTGAGAAAGTCTCATCGTAGTCAACTCCTTGAATTTGTCGAAACCCTTTTGCGACAAGTCGAGCTTTATAGACAGTAGCATTACCATCAACATATGTTTTCTTCTTGAAAATCCATTTGTTCTCGACAGCCTTCCGGCCATCCGGTAAGTCCACCAAAGTACATACTTGGTTTTCGTACATGGATCCAATCTCGGATTTCATGGCTTCTTGCCATTTATTGGAATCTGGGCTCATCATCGCTTCCTCATATGTCGCAGGGTCATCGGTGTTGTCCACCAACATGACCCTCATAACGGGATCATACCAATCAGGAGTGGTACGAGTTCTCGTTGACCTGCGAGGCTCTGTAGCAACTACAACCGAAGTTTCATGATCATTATCATTAGCTTCCTCTCTTATTGGTGCAGGCACCATAGGAACTTCTTCCGGTGCTGCGCTACTCGCAAGTTCGAGAGAAGGTTCGACAACCTCATCGAGTTCTACTTTCCTTACAGTCACTTCTTTCGAGAGAAATTCCTTCTCTAGAAAGGATCCATTCTTGGCAACGAAGGTTTTGCCTTCGGATCTATGATAGAAGGTATACCCAATAGTTTCTTTTGGGTATCCTATGAAGACGCATTTTTCCGCTTTGGGTTCTAGCTTGTCTAGCTGTAACTTCTTTACATAGGCTTCGCAACCCCAAACTTTAAGGAACGACAATTTAGGTTTCTTCCCAAACCATAATTCATACGGTGTCGTTTCAACGGATTTAGATGGTGCCCTATTTAAAGTGAATGCGGCTGTTTCTAATGCATAACCCCAAAATGATAGCGATAAATCTGTAAGTGACATCATAGAACGAACCATATCTAAGAGAGTTCGATTACGACGTTCGGACACACCATTACGCTGTGGTGTTCCCGGCGGTGTCAATTGTGAAAGTATTCCGCATTTCTTCAAATGCTCGCCAAACTCGTAACTTAGATATTCACCTCCACGATCAGAACGTAGAAATTTAATCTTCTTGTTACGTTGATTCTCAACCTCACTTTGAAATTCCTTAAACTTCTCGAAAGTTTCGGACTTATGTTTCATGAAATAGATATACCCATATCTACTCAAGTCATCCATGAAGGTAAGAACATAACGATAACCACCGCGCGAAGCTACACTCATTGGACCACACACATCAGTATGTATGATTTCCAATAAGTCCGTAGCTCGCTCCATCATACCAGAAAATGGAGTCTTAGTCATTTTTCACATCAGACATGCTTCGCATCTTTCAAGTGATTCAAGAAGTCCATCGGAATGGAGTTTCTTCATACGCTTCACTCCAATGCGACCAAGACGACAGTGCCACATATAGGTCGAGTTATCGCTCAATTTCAAACGTTTAGCTTCAATGTTATTAATATGTGTATTTCCACTATCGAGATTCAATAAGAATAGACCATCTATCAAAGGTGCATGTGCATAAAACATATTACTCATATAAATCGAACAACCATTATTCTCGGACTTAAACAAGTAACCGTCTCGCAATAAACAAGATCCTGATATAATGTTCATGCTTAACACAGGCACCAAATAACAATTATTTAAGTATAAAAATAATCCCGATGGTAGATGAAGAGGTAGCGTGCCGACCGCGATCACATCAACCTTTGATCCGTTTCCCACGCGCATCGTCACCTTGATCTTCGCTAGCTTCTGTTTATTCTGCAACACCTGTTTCGAGTTACAAATATGAGCAACCGAACCAGTATCAAATACCCAGGAACTACTACGAGTACTAGTGAGATACACATCAATAACATGTATATCGGATATACCTTTCTTCTTGATGTTGCCGTTCTTCAAATCCGCCAAGTACTTTGGGCAATTCCGCTTCCAGTGACATTCTCCCTTGTAGTAAAAGCACTCAGTATCAGGCTTAGGTCCAGCCTTGGTCTTCTTCGTCGGTGCGGTAACTTTCTTACCACCCTTCTTGAAGTGTCCCTTTTGCTTAGACTTGCCTTTCTTGAATTTGGTGGTCTTATTGACCATCAACACTTGGTGCTCTTTCTTGATCTCCACTTCTGCAGATTTTAACATGGAGAAGAGTTCTGGCAACTGCTTGTTCATGCTTTGCATATTGTAGTTCATCACAAAGTTCTTGTAACTTGGTGGTAGTGATTGGAGGACACGGTAAATCCCCAAAGCATTAGGAATCACTATACCCAAGCTTTGAAGTTTGTTTGCGTGCCCAGACATCTTAAGCACATGCTCACTGACGGAGCTGCCCTCTTCCATCTTGCAGTTAAAGAACTTTTCAGAAGCCTCATAGCTCTCAACTGCCGCGTGATTCTCAAAAATCAATTTGAGTTCACGGACAATATCATGTGGGTCAGAATTCTCAAACCTTTTCTGAAGCTCCGATTCTAAACCATACAAGATAGCACACTAAACTGTGGAGTACCGAGTCTTCCGAGCGAGGTAAACATTATTTACTTCATCGGTAGCATCAGCTGCAGGTGGGTCACCCAGCGGTGCATCCAGCACATAGGTCAAATTACCAGCATTGAGGACAATCTTCAAATTGCGGAACCAATCCGCGAAGTTGCTTCCATTGTTTTTCAACTTTTCTTTCTCTAGGAACGCATTAAAATTGATGGTAGGGGCCGCCATTGATCTACAACATATTTGCAATAGTTTAGACTAAGTTTATGACAAATTGAGTTCTAATTAATAGTTAAATTAATCTAGGTGAACTCCCACTCAAAACAATATCCCTCACATTGTTTTAGTGATCACACGAACCAAATCCACCACATCAAAACCGATCATCACGAGAGTTGATGTAGCTTCAATGGCGAACAATCGACATGTTCATCATATCTACTATATGATTCATGCTTTACCTTTCGGTGATCCGTGTTTCGAGACCATGTCTGTACATGCTAGCCTCGTCAATATCAAACCTTAGCTTCCGCATGAGCAAATCTGGCTTGCTCACGTTGTATACACTTGCAGAATCTAACACACCCGATCATCACGTGGTGCTTCGAAACAACAAGCTTTAGCAACGGTGCTCACTAAGGATGAACACTATAGAACTTGAAATTCATGTGCATGAGGGATCATCTTATAATGCTACCGTCGTTAACTAAGCAATACAAGATGCATAAAGGATTAACATCACATGCAATTCATACTATGTGATATGATATGGCCTTTCTTCTTTGTGCTTCCGATCTCCATCTTCAAGCACGAACATGATCTCCATCATCACCGGCATTGCATCAAGGTCAATGATGCTGCTCCATGGTTGTCGTCCACCAGCTTCAACTATTACAACTACTTTGAATAGACACGCGGGTCTTAACAGAAATTAAAGACAACCATATGGCTCCTGCCGGTTGCCAACTTACAATAAGGAACATTGCATACATCAAATATAATCACAATCATGGCCATATCACATCACAACACACCCCTGCAAAACAAAGTTAGACGCCTCTAATTTCTTTGCATGTTTTACGTGGTTTGGGGCTTTCAATAAGTGTCGGTCTAACTTACAAACAAGAACCACAACGTTGATGTTTGAACTATCAAGTGCCTGTTGTAAATTGGATCTATACTATAATGGGAGAGACAGACACCCGCAAAACCACTTATGCAATACAAGTTGCATGTTGAGCGTGGAGCAAGTCTCATGAACGATGTCATGTAAGGTTAGCCCGGGCCGCTTCATCCCTTCATACCGCAAGATGCAAAGTACACAAGAAGCAATTGATAATAAAAGCACCACCGCCCACAATGACCATTGTGTTCTACTCGTGCAACAGATCTACATATAGACACGGCTCTGATACCACTATAGGGGTTCATAGCATGGAAAACAAAAAAATTCTACCGCATACAAACAAACAAGCCAAGATCTATCTACTAGATTGTAGCAATGAGTCGATGGAATAACTCACCCTCGAAGATTCCAAAGTGTTTAACGAGAGCGGATTCTCGTGGGTTATGTAGTCGTACTCTTCCCGATCTCAAGATCGCGTAGACGATCCTTCCGGCGCTGCGTTCCGGTAGCGCTCCCGCAGTCGGTCACACGTTCGGTACTCGACGAAGACCTTCCTCTCCCTTGTTCCAGCAGGCAGCGGAGGTTGTAGCACTCTCCTCATGATTCCGGCAGCACGACGGCGTGGTACCAGAAGTAGAGGGGAGATCTCGCAGGGCTTCGCCTTAAGCCGGAGCGAGTATGGTGGACTATGAGAGAGCCTCGGTGATCTAGGGTTTAGACGCACCAAGGAGGAGAGGCTAGGCCGGCGGCTAGGGAAAGGGGTTTCCCCAACTCGGCGGCTAGGGTTTAGCCCTAGGCGGCGGCAGCAGGAGGTGGCGGCGCCGGCGGCTTGGAGCTAGGGTTTGCGGGGTGCAAGTTGTGTGCTTAGAGGGGCAGCCCTGCCCCTCCTTATATAGGTGGAGAGGGCCGGCCAAGGGGAGGGGAGTCCCTCCCCAACTCGGCTTCCAAGGCCGGCGGTGGAGGGAGAGGGACTTCCTCCCCAAGTAGGTTTCCTACTCTCCCTCCACCAAACAAAATAGCCGTTTGACTTTTCAAATTGGCGTTTGACTTTTCAAACTAGGATTTGATTTATCCCTTTATTTTGTTCAGCGATGACACCTAGTACATGATGCAACCATTCCAACTTGTTATGACACATTCATGTACCCTTCCCCTCCGGAGTGTCGGACATTCCGGAACCTTCTATAACATTCCCGATGAAAACACCGGAACCATTCTCCAACCCCGAAACAGGACTTTCCTTATATGAATCTTATTCTCCGGACCATTCCGGATCTCCTCGTGATATCCCGGATCCCATCCGAGACTCCGAACAACATTCGGTCTCTTACTCATCATTCCATAACTACTCAACAACGTCGAATCCTTAAGTGTGTCTCCCTATGGTTCGTGAATTATGCAGACATGATCGAGACACTTCTCCAAACAATAATCAATAGAGGAATCTGGAAATTCATATGGCTCCCACATATTTCTACGATTACTTTGCGATCGAATGAACCACTTACATACGATACCAATTTCCCTTTGTCTCACGATAATTTACTTATCCGAGGTTTTGATCGTCGGTATCTCTGCATACCTAGTTCAACCTCGTTACTGATAAGCACTATTTTCTCGTTCCCGTGATATGTGATCCCTTGTGAGCCAGTCACATGCTTGCAAGCCAATTAGATGACATTCCACCGAGAGGGCCCAGAGTATATCTATCTGTCATATGGATGGACAAATCCCACTCTTGATCCATGTGTCTCAACCAATACTTTCCGAACACTCAATGCCACCTTTATAGCCACCCAGTTACGGTGTGGTGTTTGATGTCATCAAAGTATCCATCCGGTGATGGTGATAAGCATGATCTCATGGTCGAAGGTATTAGGTTACTATGTATCAGAAAGCATATAGCAATTGAACTATTAAAATGACTTGATCTTTATGCTACGCTTATCTATAGGAGTATGTCCATCATATCATTCTCCTAACGATCTTGTTATTAATAACATCTCAATGTTCATGATAGGGAAACCACAATCATTTATTAACCAACAAGCTAGTATTATAAAGAGGCTTTACTAGGGACTCTAATTTAGTTTACAAATCACACAAGTATTAATATTTATCATAAACACAAAGATATAATAATAACTACATTTATTATTGCCTCTAGGGCATATCTCCAACACTCAGGTATGGCAGGTGGAAAGGTAACGGCCAAGTTGACCTGTCGGGTAATCGTCTTCTACACCCTGTTGGATGGACGTCTCTTTTGTATCATCATAACCCCAATCATCGTGGGTATGGCTCTGCTCCGCTATTCTGGGCCGGCGCAGACGCAGGCTGCGCGGGTGCTCCGGGTGGCGGAGGTGGGGCACCGTATGCGACAGCTCCTGGGGTAGGGACAAACCCTTGATTCACCGCCTTGCGTCGCATCTAGGCGTATCCTTCATGGAGCTTTTGTAATTCCCTACAATCCTTGAGTAAGTTGCTGACCTTCCTCCTACCATCTTGCTTGTCGACGTAGAAGTGGATGGTGGAGGGACCCGACAGTTTGTCGAGTGCGGAGGGCTCATCGTCCCGATTGCGGCGCTGGAAGGACAGAGTGGTATTCCCGCTATCACAATAGTAGCCGCTACGATAGCCGCTGGCGTGGTTGCCGTCGTTGCAGTGTTCGGCGTAGCCAGCCATGACCATGTCGATTTATTCACAATCGTCGTAGACTTGCGGGGATACGGGTAGGCTACGCTAGCGCAAATCAAAATTTTCTACCGCGTAAACCAGGATTACTGTTGTCATAGATCACGGGATTACCACTTGGCGTGTAGTTGCGGAACTTGATGAAGCACGCCGAGGCAGCGTAGACGTTCTATGTCTCCTCCTTGTCCTCGTCCCACGAGAAGCTCCCCTTGCGTGGCTCGTCCAAGTGCCACAGATGCAGAACCTCCGAGGTATCCACACGTGTAGGGTGGGAGCATCAGACGCCGGACTGCTAGGTCCGCGCGTGCAACACATGCGTGAGGAGTGGCGGCTGGGTGCAATGGTCTAACCCTGGTCAGCTTGCCCCACCCTCTCTTATATAGGCGTCCCTAGTGGGCTTCTACATTAGCATCCCATTAGTAGCCTAAGCCTGGTCTAATTCGGATCCAATCCTCATTAGGCTTCCAGCCCCTTAAGTGTGTGACCCTATAGGTTCATATACGTATAGACATGACACGAATACACTTATTGTGTCAATAGTTGGTAGCGGCCTCTAGCAAGACGTGCCAACTCCTAAACGCATACAAAGATCATATCGGACGAACCATCACAAGGTTTAGTACATGTATTTCCCTTTGCCTCACGATATTTGGTCTAGCTCCAAGCTGACCTCCCTTTCTCGATACTATGATTCGGAATCCCTTTACTAGGTTAACTCTTAACCTAATGTAGCACGACCATGCATTTATGGATCCGATCACTCGAGGGGCTCAGAGATATCTCTCTCAAGTAGAGAGGGGCAAATCCCATCTTGATTGACCATATCTTGCAGCATGCTTCAGGACAAACCCGAAAGCTACCTTTATAACTACCCAGTTACGGAGCAGCGTCTGATAGCTCCAAAGTAGGTCGATCCACATCTCAAGTACATGCAATAATCTCAGGTCTAAGGACAAAACATACACGATGTATAGAGAGAGAGAGCTGCAAGTCTAATTTCCAGTCTCAAGTTGGGTCAGTCCAACCCCATGTTCATAACATGTGTCCACATCATTGGTTTGACATCTCCATGTCTATAACTTGGGAAACATAGTCATCAACCAATCGATGTGCTAGTCTAATATTCACGTGTATCCTCACATGAACTCCGACTAAGGACACCTATTATATAACCAAACAAGTATAGAGTTTCACAAACAATTCACATAATTGCCAATCAATACAAGTTGCATGATATGGGTATTCAAGGAACATTACAATAACTCAGGGATACATAAGAAATAAAATCATCTCTATGATTGCCTCTAGAGCATATTTCCTTCAAGACGCGTGCCCTTCTCTTTCCTCGGCAGACGCGTCTGTGGCCGAGATCAACTTCGTCATCCGGACGGTTGCGGTTGACGACATACTCTCCATCCACCCAGCGGTTGGCGATGTCCATCAGGTGGTCGATTGTCTTGGGCTTGACCCAACCTAGCTCCTCTTTGAGCTCGTGGCTTCTGACACCTCCGTTGAAGGCATCGATTGCCCTCTCTTCCGAGATGTTCTCGGCAGAGTTCTTGATTACGGACCAACACTGCACATAGGAGCGAATCGACTCGTTGGAGCGTTGGCAACAAGCGCGTAGCTCTTCAATTGAGGCATGACTCTTGCAGGTGCCTTTGAAGTTGCGGATGAAGCTGTATACCAGCTCCTCCCAGCTGTGGATGGATTCAGAGGGAAGATTATTGAGCCAGGCCCTGGCCGCGCCCTTCAGCTGCAGCTGAAGGCATTGCATGGTTATGTTTCTATTTCTGCCATGCAGCTTGACTGATGACACATGGTCATCCAACCAAATCTTCGGGTCCTGCAAGCCGTCGAACTTGGGATTGTTCTAAGGGAGTTTGAAGACTGGGCATCCGGGATTGCCGGATGGCTCTGCTGAAGCATCTGGCGCCGCATAGCTCCCTGTCCTCCTCCTCGGACTCTATAGAGCACACACGTTTTGTGCGTGATTTCTCAATCTTGCGTTGCGTGAGCTCGTCACGAGTGTCATAGTTGTGGCTCCTTCGCTGCGGGCTGCGGCGACGCTGCGACAAGTCATGCTCATCCTTGTCAGATGAGGGTGTGCGACTTCTGGTGAATTTTACCGCAGCCTTTTTCTTCGGCTCCGGGGTCATTTCTCCAGGTAACGCAGTTCCCACGAGCCCGAGGCCCGCAATCGCAGATTTGTGGATTGCGTGTCTGGGTCCCTAGCCGATGGTGGGTTTGCCGCCAGGTATGTAGTGGCTGTCATGACCGCGGACTGCGGTGTTTTGGGCATGATGTTGCCCTGCGAGTCCATCGACATGAAGGACAAGTCGAGTGCCTTGGTGGCCTCGTGTCTAGCAGCGGGGTCCATGTGCTCCATCTGGGAGCGATGCTTGTGGCCGCTGTAGCCTTCCATGGAGGATCCACCGACGGAGGAGAGCGTGTCTCTTTGCATGCTTGATTCGTTGGATACTCGCCTGCGCTGCTCGAGCTCCTTGTGCTGCTTAACTTTTCGATTGTGCTCCTTTATGAGGAGCCAGTGATAGCCATCAGTATGTCCCGAGAGGTGTCCATTGGCAAAGGATCGGTACCTTGCACGGCCTCCCGGACTCTTTCCCACTTAGCATAATTGAGATAGATCTCTTGACGATTGCGACTGCCATCATTGGCAGCCTCGTATGGCCCGTTCTGGTTGGGATTGGCCTGGGGTGGGCCATTGAGTCCGTTTTCGGCATTAGCAGCCTGCGGATTGAGAGGGGGGGCCATTGGTTCGGCTCCGTTGTCAACATTACCATCGTGGATGGCCACACACATGTAGTGATGGGGGATATTGTTGCTCCCATAGCTCTCAAATCCAGAATCGTAGGTTCCTCCCTCCGTAGGAGGTTCACATAGATCAGAGTTGCAACTGCTGCTGTCATCCGAATTGCTTGTTAGCGACGGTGCGCTCAGGACATCGATTGGCTGCATCCACGAAGCAGGCGCGATTGTGGGAGGTACCGCCCGCTCTGGGAGGCGGATGGTGCCGATCTTGCCTATCTGGAAGCATAGGCTTCCAAGCATCATGTCGACTCAGTCTCCCATGGAATCGAAATCTTGGCGGGTTGCGGGCGAGTGGACGGTGAATTCGATTGTGCTGAAGAGGAGGTGGTTCTCCGTAGTAGAGGAGTCGAAGATCGCGGTGGATGGGTCTATCACGATCGCACAATCAGCATCCCCAGTTCCCACAGAGGTCACCAATTGACGAGGGTTCGACTCGTCAATGCCCATTGTTATGGACTTGGGTTTTGAAGAAGGAGGGGACGCTGGAAATCGCGGAACGGCTAACAGATTCGCAACACGGGGACACGAGGTTTACCCAGGTTCAGCCTCCCGGAGGGAAAACCCCACTCCTGCTTATCTGTTCTTGATTGATGGCGGAACCGAAGGTTACAAGGGTGCGCAGATTGGATCTGGCATGGTCTATGCTAGGGTATGAGAGTTGAGAGAGAGCCTCCTCGTTGTGCCCTCCTGGCCTTTATATGGGGAGGCCAGGTCTCGAGGTAGGTCGAGTGGGTTACAAATTAGGATTAGATCCTTTGAAATTCTATCTATAGCTAGCCGTGTTCTCCAAGAAGTCGCATCCGTATGGGCTTTGGTCACCTGAATCCTCCCTAGGCTTCATCATCCGCATGGGGTAATCATGTACCGAGTAGGCTAACATTAGTACCGGGTAGGCTAGCATTAAGTACTCGTAGGGCATACCCATGTCACTACTTGTTGGAGTCGGAGTGGTAGCAGCGGCGACACATAGTATCATCAAAGACTAAGGCCTCAACCAACTACTACCTCCATTCCGGTTTATAAGACAAATACTGACTTTAAGAAATTAGTTTGACCGTAAATTTGATCAAAAAAATACAAACTATATTTAATAAAAAATATACTATTATATTCATATTTAAAATACGCTTCAAATGATATATTTTTATGACATATGATTCATATATTGTTGAATAAATCTACGGTTAAAATATTTTCTTGACGTAGGTATTAGCCCTATAATCCAGAATGGAGGGAGTAAGCTAAAGTGATGTTCATCCTAAAGTGAGAGGCGCTACACGGTAGCGTTTAGCGAAAATTGGTGGAGTGGGGAGTCAAACTCAGGATCAATCAAGACGAAACAATGTCTCAAACCAACTCAACTAACACAACGTTTTGTCTATAATAGATACTCTTTATAAAATAAGTAGCGTAGCGTCCACGTGCCACGCTGGCAGGGTGTGTAGTGTTTTTAGAAAGGCGCTACCCTGTTAGTTAAGCATAGCGTATTTGCGTTAGACACTACTTAAAAAGGTTAATCGAGTGAAATAGAAAGTGAATTTCTTTTTAACTTGGTTTAATTTTTCCATTTTGCCGACCGTGGGGCACGTGACATCGAATGGACGGACGAGTGTAACATCGAAAACCCTATCGGTTGTTGCTCCTTTTGCAATCCGCAATAGCCAGATCACATCAGGTTCCTTTGCCACTTCCCCGCCGGGTTCTTTTAGTGTACTATTCAGGGATAGATTCTTCACTCTGTCCGCTCGACATCTTTGACCTCCCGAACGGTCTATCTTCAGACAAGAAAATCGCTACACTAGTAGTAATAAACATGTAAAATTGTGGCGAACAATGTGCCTGCAGAATATTCGGATACGTAGTGGCCAACATGCGTAGAAGCTCGACTGATTGATCAAGGCTAGCTCGCCCAAGTGCAGCAAGAACGAACCCGGAAAAACGGACATGTGCACGACAGGACAGGACGGGAGAATGGACCTGGCAATGGGGTAGCTGCGCGCATTGAACTGCAGACCAATTGAGAGACAGGATGGGCAAAGATCTCACATGGCATCTGGTGCGCCGAGGGGCCTCCTAGTAGCGAATAAGTGGGGGACAGAAATCATGGCGAATGGGTTGGACCTTTGACGATCGAAACCCCGAGATTTTTAGTTAACTCGGTACGTTTCGAGGCTTCTATAGTTCAAAGGCGCGCCACGAAACTCTGCTCGTCTCCACACATGCGTTAGCTCGTTCATTCCCGTTTGTACAAGAAGATTATGTGCATCTTCCTGTAATGGTTAACTTGGACCGGAGATCATTCTACTAGTACTAGCAGCGCCCAATTACTACAACTAGCTGACAACATCGACATAGCGATGGGTGGCGTTTTCTTTAAAAAGAGCATGGAGGTTCGAAAACGACGCACATCATGCTCCTGCCACGTATCTCAACAGCACGGACAAACTAAATTTAAGGACCTTCCGCGTCAATCCGATCCTGCATAATATACAAGTACGTACAAAACCTCCTTTTCGTTGTATTTTCCTTCTGCTCTACCGTCTGCATGTCCAGGTCCATACGTATGTATGCCAACAATTAATCATCAACCGGCTTGCTAATCAATCGCGATCTCGTCCACGAACCATGCATTATCCTTGACCCGAAGCCGGACCCAGCGAACAATTTCCTTTTCTTATACAGGGCACCACTCGGGCAGAAAACAATATTGTACGTACTGCCAAGCAGAAGATGCCTGGAATATCTCTTTGACAACAACGCGATGTGAAGAAAGGCGATCCACCACCACCAAAGGACCACGATTACTTTACTTTATCTTGGTGTGTGTGTGTGTGTGTGGCTCGGCCTAAACTAAATAAATAAATAATCCGCCGCGCTTGGCCTACCGACCTCATCCGTTTATCTATCCAGACCAACGAAAGCTGCTCCGTCGGCACCGTAGCGCCAAGCAAGCCCACGGTAAATTTCTGGCTACATGTCGAAGCAGTTTCAGCGAGCTTGCTCGGACGGTAGTTGGGGAGGAATTTCACTCGGTTGACCACGCAGTTTTGGACTGTCTTTGCCATCGTATTCACGCCCATGGCATGATGTTTTCGAAAAGTTCTGGCCGGCATAGTGTGGTAGATCTCTGGTGGTACACGACAAACATGCGTGGATAAATTAGGATGGAGATGAGACGAGACCCTCTTGCAGGTTGATTTGACAGCAATTGGGCCGACTGACCAGTGACCACCCAACAAGCATGAACAATTTGATAGAGTACTATTCCCTCCGTTTTAAAATATAAGATGTTTTAGTTTTATAAAAAGAATGTATTTAAATTTATTTTACTATGTGGATCACTCTAAATATGAGTGAACCTATATATTAAAAGTAGTTTAAATACACTTGTTTCACAAAGTTAAAATATTTTATATTTTAAAACAAAGAAGTATTAGATAAGAAGGAGTAGGGGTACCAAAACAAGATGACAGTGCCAGCCGCGTAAAGGAGTACATAGGACTCTGTGCAATGCATGAATGGCCCTGTATCTAGTATACATGCATGTACACGCAACGCACTGTCTTCTACGGATGTAAATGGATCGAATTGAATATTTTTATTATTATATTATTTTAATATTTATTTTTTATATATTTGGACCATAGTGGATAATTATCGGATATGGATACGAATATGGATTATATTGAATTGCGGATATGGAGCGGATTCAGAGCAGACTCGGATCGGAAAGGATAATCGAACAAATAAACATAGAAAAATAAAAAATTATTTGGTTTATACAAAAGAAATTACAAGAAAACATGCAACACTAGACAACTGTAGTATAAAAGTGCAAGATTATTAATATAATAGTATAACATGTATATGTAGCATGCATAGCTAGCCGATACACTAACTAGTTTGTCTAGATATTAGTGTTACGCTAAATTTACCAGATCTATTTGATTACCTCGGATAATCAGCATAAAATATAGAATGCGGATTATGCTTATCCAACGGATTTCATCAATATCATATCCTCTACTATATTTATCGGATATATAAATATCCGCATCTGCATCCAGATCCATCGAATATCTAAAAATTATACCATATTTTTAAAAACAGATATAAATACGGATTCGAAACGAAAATTATCCGTATCATCTACATCCGCGGGCCCTGCGGTCAAACTAGTTAAACCACATGGCCTCTAAAGCAGCATGAACAGCTAGTAACTCACTAGTAGCAACTGTTTACTCAGACTTTTTTTTTTGCAGGGACTGTTTACTCACACTTTGCCAAACAGTATTCCCAAGTGAAGTATATTGTGGTTTGGACGAGCATCAGATTGGACACGGTACGGCACCGAACTGAGCATTTTGCTTTTTAAACAAGAACTGAACCTTTTCTTAACGCAAACTATAAGTCTATAACTGAAAGTTCTCCTGAACCGTCACACATAAAGCTGAGAGACGGATAACCAGGAGGAAACCCTGGAGAATAGACGAGACTATACTACTCCCGTCGTTTCAAAATATAAGATATTTTAGGTTTATGAAGAGAATGTATCTAAACTTGTTTTAGTATGTAGGTTTACCCATGTTTGAAGTGAATCTAGACACTAAAACAAGTCTAGATACATTTACTTCACAAAGCTAAAATATCTTATATTTTAAAACGGATTACGAGAGACATTTTCTTGTTGGACGATAAATAAATTCCGGATCGAGCACGGCAGCGGCGATGGGGCATCCGAGGAGTGTCGGCCCATCCATGGACCTGCCGCAGACAGCTGACGCCCGAGCGAGAAGAGTCACGACGGCAGAAAGCGATCCGTCCAACGCGTGTGCGCGCACTGCTCCCCACTTGTCACCCCGCACCGCACACACACGCTTCTTCCTCCTCCCAGCCACACCCACACGTGCGATGCCTGATCCGTCGAGCCGGCCGGCCGGATCACGCACGGTCGTTGTACGTACGGATACGGCGCACCGTATAAATACAGGTATAATCCTAGGTAGTATGACTAGGAGTGGTATGTGTACCGTATACTCCTAGGTTAGGACTGGGACTGGTATATGTACAGGTCAGCGGCGTATCTCCGTAGACCGGCGCCACAGTGGTCCGTGTCACCGCCAGTGGGCCCGTGTTGTCAGCCGAACATAGCAGAGAGAGAGACCGGCCACCTCGCCTCGTGCTGCGCCAGGCCTCGGATGGCTGGACCGGGCGCATGGACCGGTTCGGTGTCCGTCCCGTAACTATACAGCAGCACGGCCCCTCCTCCCCGGGTCCGAGGCTAGCTCAGCATCTCTATCCTATCCTTCCTTCCCTCCTTCCCCTGCCCTCCCCTCTCTCTCTCTCCATCTCCCCAAGATTTCTTGTCCTCGTCTGTGGGCTGCGCTGCTGCGGCGTGGTCAATTTCTCGGCGGACAATCCCACCCTCCAGCCAACCCGCCGATCCGCCGATCTGCACAGTAGTCGTCGTCGCCGATTTTTTTTTTTTGGCTGGATCTTCTTCCTGCCTAGGTAGACGTAGTAGTTGCGCGTGTGAGCAGTCGAGCGCATATGTCGACGGCGGTGGCGCCGGGGATGGCGCGGGCGCACGGCTTCCGGGGCGCGGAGAAGGGGAAGCAGCGGGCGGATACGGAGGAGCAGGAAAGGAATCCGCGCGGCGGCGGCGGCGGCAACGGGTTCTACGTTGATGAGGATGATGAGGAGGGAGAGGAAGAGGAAGCGGCGGGGACGGGGGAGCTGCGGGAGCTCGAGGAGGCGCTCTCGGAGAACTCCTCGATCGGGGCGGCCTCTTCGGACAGCTCGTCGATCGGGGAGGACTCCTCGTCGGAGAAGGAGGAGGACGGGGAGGAGGATGAGGTGGAGAGCAACGTGAAGCCGCCGGTGGAGGAGGTCTTCGGGATGGGGCTGGGCACGATCGAGTCCCTCGAGGATGCGCTGCCCAACAAGTAAGCTCATCTATATCTGCTTTCTTCTAGTACCTCCTCTCTTTTTTTTTCTTGAGTTATTATTTTGTTAATTTTGTGCTGATTTTATTGTGGTTTCTTCAAGTTTTCTTGGTCAAACGGATATTGCAGAGTAGCTAGCTGCTGCAACTGATTTTGTTGACGTTCTCTTCTTTTTTTCCTCTTCAGGAAGAAAAGTCATACTAGTAGTTCTGATTCCTGAGCGGTTGTGTTTTGTTTTTGTGGCAAAATCATTCATATCTATTCTCTAGTACTAGTAGATCATATAACTGGAGCTAGAAAAAGCAGCATGTCTGCTGTGCTGAACATTTGCATCCTAATTAGGACCAACTATGGATAGAGAAAGTCTAGCATCTTTCTGCTGCTAGTCAAACTGTCCAACTGATAAAGTTCATTCAATTTATTTGGTGCTGTATGATTAGCTGAAATCCCATCCATTTTCTAGCTTAAAAAGAATCCATATTTGCTTATTAGCCGCGCATCAAGAGAGTAGAGTATTATCCTCCTGAAGAACAAGAACTGACCAAGATGAATGAACTTATAATTGCAGGAGGGGCCTCTCGAATTTCTACGCCGGCAAG
Organism: Avena sativa; assembly: GCA_916181665.1. Taxonomy (NCBI): domain Eukaryota; kingdom Viridiplantae; phylum Streptophyta; class Magnoliopsida; order Poales; family Poaceae; genus Avena; species Avena sativa. The sequence goes on along the minus strand of OV702285.1, from coordinate 138,852,958 downwards.
TCCAAATCGTTCACGAGCCTGGCGGAGGCAGCTGCCAAGGCGGCCGCCAAGGAGATCGCCAAGCCCGAGAACCCGTTCAACAAGCGGCGCCGTGTGCTCGCCGCGTGGTCGCGGCGGAGGGCCTCCTGCAGCTCGCTGGTGACCACCTACCTGCCCCCTCTCCTGTCGCTGGACCACACCGTCGTGGAGGGGGACGAGGGCGAGGAAGACGAAGACCGCTCGAACGATGGCGGTGACGAGGATGATAATGGCAGCGGCCATGGCAGGAGGGAGGCGGCGACAGCATCGTCTCCCAGGAGGTTCCCTCCGCCCAGGCTCCACAGCGCGTCCCAGAAGGGATCTTCGATGATGACGAGTAGCCTGAACCCGAACACGAGCTCGTTCCGGTCTCCTAGGTCATACTCACTCTCCGATCTGCAGAACGCGGGGTACAACTAGCTAAAATTTAGACCGGATTTAGGTTGGGCGACATGCTGCTGGTACTGTATAATCATCAAGATATCTCGGGTCTATATATGAGAACTTCCATTATTTTGTTGTTGTGTTGTTTTGCCTGGTCTTGGAATCACCCGGTGGCAATGGCAATGGCATCATCGTGTCACCAAAATTAAAATGTTGTTAACCATGTTTGCTGCTCTGGCTGTGGAATTGTGTTTGTTGGTGCGAGTGGCTTGTGGTGGGGAGCAGACATACAGACGGAACAGAAATGGTGGGTGACGAGTCCTGTGCGCTGCCTCATCCGATAAGCATCATCGTCATCCAGTTGTTAGCGCCTCGCTTTTGGCGTCTTTGGCTAGCTGATCGCAACCATTAGCCAGCTAATCGAAAAGCTTAGCACAGGGAAAAGTGGTCCTTTTTGAGGTGGCTCAACTTTTCCCCTCTCCCCAAAACCAAAAGGCTCAACCTCAAGGCACAAGCAATGATTTTTATTTTAATGGAGTGTTATTAACTTCACCCTCACGATAGAGAAAAAGATACAGTAAAAAAAATGGAAATCGAGGAGCTCTTCTCGGAGCAGCGCCGACGAGCTGCCACGTAAATAAACCGGTAAACAAAGCAGCAGAGCCGATCCTATATTACTTAACACTTGACCTGGGAGATCACAACCTTAATAATCTGTTTATGTTGATTATTATAGCGTGAGTACGTACGTTTTTCATCGGTGCAGGCGATCAAATTAAGCAGCTCGATCTCCCATCTGGTAATCTAGTGTAATGAATCATGATGATGATGTTGTTTAAGGTTTCGAAGGGGCAGATGAGCTCTGGGTGGGGTGCCTGAACCTGATGATCGGAGTCGGAGGGGGCGTTTGTTGTGTGAACGGGGACGGGGCATCCTATGCTAATCCCTCCTTTTGCTTATCTGGTAATCGTTGTGTTCCATCGGCAACTGTGATTAGATAAGGGTTTCAGGTACGGGAGAGCTACAGAAAAAGAAAGAAAAAAGGAGAATCGTACAGCGAGGGAAGGGTGAGTAGGAGATAAGGTGAAAGAGGAGAGGACAGACACTGGGGCCCGCCCGGCGCTGCTCAGCGGTGTGCCTGGTCTTGTGAAAGAGAAGGTGCGTGCCTGATCTTATCCTGTTTCGTTTCGCCAGCGGGGTGCACTTGAATATTCCGAACGCGCACATGGTGGCCGGGCTTGTAGTATCTCTGGATGTGGACCTATGTGCACAGAGCCTTGGGGGCAGCAACGTTGCATCCAATACTACGACGTCTAGGGTACTTTCTATGTTAGAAAACTTATCACAAAAGCCAGTGTTTTCTCTCTAAAAATTTCACTATATTGCACATCATGTGTTTATCTACGCAACAAAGTTTCTTTATAAATGCATAACATATCTTTATAGTGCTCAGAGTGATAACATGCCAAGTTCATATCCAAATTCAAATTTAGCTACTTCTAGCACTAGTAACCGTGCACGCGCAACACAAGTCTCATTTTAGCGAGTTTTCTTACTGATCAACTTAATATGTCCTATGTGCAACAATGTTAGCACGCGTATGAGGTAACCTCCACTCGGGCGACCCAAACGGCCGATCGAAATTGTCCTTTTTTTTTATTTGGATCGGCCCGCGGTCATTTTTTGAGTCATGGTTCGATCTGTCCAACTAGCCGTGCTCAGCGACGCGGTCCATTTATCTGTATTGGACACTGCTGGTCAGAATTTTTATATGTTTGCAGATTTTGGCACAAAGTACCTAAATAAATGTATATTTTGACAAATAAATAAACTAGATTAGGTAATCTAATAAAAATAGTGCTTACATATAACTAGTTCACACTCACATGGTTAGTAAAAAAACATCATTCAAATTATAAGAAACAAATAAGGGATTAACCATTTAGGTTTCCCGCACGGGGCTATATATGCTCAACCAAATTTAGTTGAAGCCGATCATGGGTCTGCCTGTGAAGAAATTTTCACCCAAGATGCTAGACCTGGCTATGGCTTAACCAACTGACCCTGGAAGTCTCAGCCTTGCTCCAAGGTGCCATCATCACGCTCCTCGACAATCATGTTATGCATGATCATACAAGCAGTCATCACATCCTGCGGTGACCCAGCATACCACTGCATGATGTAGTACACTATAGTCGTTGACATAACACCAATGAAACACCGTTCACTAGTATTACATCCCTCAGAGTGGTACAACAGAAACACAGCAGGTCCAAGACATGACTATAGGTTACAACTCAACTCTTTACACAAGATCCAGAGAACACTCTAGGTTAAAAAGAGAGAGAAAGAAACTTCTTACAAAGAAGAATCAGGAATAAACAACTCATAAACTATCATACTATTAAGACTAGTATTTTAACTAATGGTCTGGCATTGCTGCTATTGCAATACGCTACAGAAATAGGTTCTATGGCTAGAGATTATAATTCCATCTAATCAGTAACTTCGTCTTCACTTGAGTTGATGTATATGTTGACTTTCTTGACTTCATGGAAGAACTTTAGCTTCTGGTGATGATTCCTGGAGTATAACTTGATGTAGACGTCGTCTTAATGGCTTTAGAGTCTAGCAAGATTTAAGAAGATACGTTGAGTACGAGCGTACTCAGCAAGTTCACTATAAAAGGAGTGTTTGATGCATTATATCTATAGCCACAGACCATAGGTCGTAGGCAATGCAAGTTTTTGTAAACATTTCTTCAAAGGTTGCTTTTATTCTGAAAAGATATGTCCGTCAGCCTTCACGGGTTAACCAAAACTTTCATGGAGTTTCTTTCCCGCCGCGTTCGCAGCTCCTTCCCAAAACAAGGAGTAACAAGTTACAGTGCTTACACTTTGCAGAGGTGCGTTACTTTACCCATGAGAGGTGCACAACCGGGCGATCTTTCCCGTCCACACTTCCTATGGTGTGGGGCCCAGTAGATGATCCAAGCCAATCACTTCCCCCTTCGCGACCTCGCATGCCTCCTTGGTGTACACCATGCCCACATATTGAATTACGGCACTGGTTTGTACAGACTGTTAGATGCCAGAACTATCGTGGGACGTTGAGGGCTCCCACCCATATGCTGCATATCCTCTACGAATTACCAGTTAATATGCACGCTACGAGGATAACAGCCACGGCCTGCACATCCGGCTACATGCGAGAGGAAGAAGATACAACTGACTTCTCTGTCCCATTCCAAATCTCATGGTTAACGCGTAATATACGGCGCAAGAATCACTGGCGACATTGGTTGTTAAGTCCTAAATAATATTATCCTTTACCACCGGAACTTTCATAGTAGGTTATTACCTCATGGTAAATAAACCATAATCACATTATTATGAAAATAGTGTTTTCGGACTTTTTCTAATGCAGGTGATGACAACACTGGATTTGTAAAATACTTTACAGAAAATAACCAAAGGACATGAGCAAGTGTGAACTTGCCTTTTGTGATTGCAAGATTATGCACTCACGGTCTTCAAGACAATATAAGATCCAATATCTGAAATCAGCATCATTGGTCCGTTAAGGACTAATGTTTAAAGAAGCAAGATGCTATTATGCATAAGTAATGTAGTGCAATTTCCTAACTCAAATCTCGGGGTTAACATTGTTCTAGGGTTTGGATACTGGAAATGGTTGCTTTAGAATGTGTTGTCCCTTTTAGATAAGTTTCATGTTTGTGCTTCTTATTAAGGCTTTGTGAGTGTGTGTGAAACAACATGTAATTAAAATATCATAAAACAATGAGACAGACACAAATGTCAAATGCTACTCAAGACTGCTTATATAAGAGTTGTGGTTTGAAGTGGCAAAAAGAATAACATTTGAAGAAAATATTTCTTTTCTAAAGTCTAAATAATCTTTGTGGTTAATGAGATGTGGTCTATGTTGTTTGTGCTTGCTTGAATAGTTTGGATTGGATATGCTTTATGGCTTAATTATAATAGACCAAAGTTAACTATAAAAACCTAAGTGGTTTATTAGACATAATGTTTATAAGCCTTGAGACTAAAGTTAACTTAAATAAACATAGATGGGCTTCAGGTGTAATGCTTATAATATTTGTATCTTATTTACTTTATAATGTTTTCTTTAGAGTTAAGTAGGGATGGTACTACTTTTTTTGGGTATTGTGGTTTCTCAAGATTATAATGGAATAGAATCATTTATGTTTTTTATAAATGAGTGTTTATGGTTTGTAATCAAGGTAATAATATTATTTAGCTACTTATGGATTCACTATAGTGTTTTGGTATGTTGATAAACTTGTGGTTAAAGTAAAGTAATAGGTTTTATTTCATTACAAATTATTCTTGGAGATTTTATGTTGGATAAAATGATCCTTTTATAAAATAATCTACACTTATGGTTGAAGGTTAATTCAATAAAATTGTATTTAAAGTGTGTTAAACCATTTTGACTTCATACCATCAATATTTAAGACTAATACTATTTATTTGATTCAATTAGCTAATTTTTAGAATTATTAGTAAATTCTATTTACCTTTATATGAATTATTAATTAAAGAAATAGGTTTTAAATTCAAGTTGGTAAAGTGTTTACCTTTTTATTTAACTCAAAAGTGGAATATTATATTTTTTAACATGTAGGTATTATTTTTGTGATCATTTTGGTATATTACATTTAATTTTGTGATTTTAAATAATAAGATATGAATTTTATACGATTTATTACTTCATAAATAATTAATATATAATAAATGTTTAATTAAGGAAATTAATAATGCATGATTATAGTTTTAAATTATAGTTCTTATTTTTCTAAGATTTTTGGTATTTTATTTATATTTTTAATATTTATCAATATTAAAATATGAATTTTCAAAGTATTAAAACTTATAAAATCTTTATTAAATAATATTTATTTATATTGTTGGCATAAAAATGTTTGATAATAGTTTAATGCTACAGATTTTATTTTTCTGAATTTTTTGATATATTATATGTATTTTTATGACTTATAATTAATTAGTTATTAAATTTCCAATATTTATTCATTTTCTAGATTAATTAAACTAGTTTAATACACTTTTCTAAAAATAAAAGAAACTATATAATTTTTTACACCGGGCTGAATCTAGCCAGTGAGGCTGACAGAAGGGCCCGATGCCACAGCTGCAACCACGCGGACACAGTGGACCCGCCTAGGGTTTGACTGGGGCTGACCGCACCTGCTGGCATCACCCGACGGTGCTCCTCCCAGGCGACACACGGGGACGACGCTAGGTGGCTCGCGGGGAGACGTGGTTTGCTTGGTTCGACGCGGAGTGATGCGGGCTGCCTAAAAGTGGTGGCGCCACCGCTATTTGACCACTGGAGCGCGGCCAGTGACGGCGAACAGCGATGACGGCGACAGTTGCATGGCGCGGGCTCGGTAGATAAAAAGAGGGAGGCAAAGGGGAGGTCCCTAAGGACCAGGAGCTCACCACGAGGCGGACAGAGGGGTCGTCGAGGAGCGAGGTGGCCGGAATCGATGGCGAGCACGACGGCCGGAGGCGGGGAACGAGGGTCGGATTGCGGCAGTGAAGACCTCGCCTGCTTGCACTCTTCAGGGCAATCGACGGAGACGAACAAGGCGGAGATCCCTACATCACGGCGAGGTTCGGGACGGCCAGAGGCTTCGGGGACCTTTGGAGCATCTGAATCTAGGGTTCGATGTCGAATGGAGAAACAAGGGGAGAAAAGGATAAGGCGAAGCTAGGGTTGTCGAGCGACGACATGACAAACTTATGGGCACTAGGAGGCGGCGGCGGGCATCTCCACGCCGGCGAGCGACGCGGTGCCGCCAGCGAGCTGCTTCCGGCGTGGCCGGAGGTGGACGACGGGGATAGAGTGGATGAAAGGGTACGTTGGGCCTAGGCCTTAGTGGGCTGCAGCTGGACTTCGATGGAATGCACGTGAGCGATAGTTAAGCGAGGGAAAAGATGGGCCGTGGGCCAATGCTGCTCTGGCTCCAGTTTTTATTAAGCAGAAACTTTTTATTTTCTGTTTTTATTAAACCCATTCAAATATGAATTTTTATAAGGATTTAAACATCCAGAATTTTTTATAGATCACATTAAATAATGCAGGAATATTAGAAACTAAGTGGTGTTGATACCTTCCTTCATTTTCTTATAATTTTTGAACTAATAGGAAACTATTTTATTGATTACAATATTTATCACTTAGAGGTTTAGAGATTTGCCTTTTATATAAGTATTTATTGAGAACTTATAAAATGATTTTTATTTCCTCTTTATGAGTGCAATGATAATGGTTTAATATTTAGGGTTTTTTATTAAATAGAATTGATAGGAAGTAGGGTTTTAGGGTTTATATCTTAGAAATTCTTTATAGCACTATTTTCACTTTTATTTGGAGTAATGAATTTGTGTTTAATAATAGTCATAAGGTTTATTTTTATGTTTTTAATCACATAATAAAGTATAGGGTGGTTTATAATTATTGTATCCCCACTTATTCCATACTCATATGAAATGAGTGGTTAGAGAAATGGATCAAGGAATTTGCCTAATGAATATAAATTGAATATTTATGAGGTGTTGATGATAAAACTCATTAATAAATTTAGGGTTTTGAATTATCAGCAGTATCTATGAGTTTTAGATAATTTAATATACTTATATCTTTTTATTGTTATGAATAAAGATTAATGGCTAAATGAATTGTCTTCATGTGTTTGATCTTTAATGATATCCCCTTTAAAATAGAAAGTTATCTTCTGGAAGGTCTTATGGAAAAGAATTGATAAAGATAACTCCTAAGCACATATGGTTATGGTAATTGAAAATGACAAAGATGTGCTTAAGTGAGTTGCTATAGGAAAATACTCCTATAAAGCTTTGTGGAAATAAGATAATAGATCAATCATATGAATTGGATATTATGTTTGGTTAAAGATCTAAAGTTGAGTGTTTACCAAGAATTCCTATTTTCCATAATTTACAATCCTGGACTTCTGATTAAGGAATTCCTTTCCTCGATATTCTACTTCTTCCTATCCATCATCATGTGTTAACATGATGAGCTTTACTTCACAAGAATATCCTTATCCACCTTTTATTCTTCTAAATCCACTTGTAAATCCAATAAGCTTGACACTAAAGCTCTCATAATCTTCTTATATCCATACTTGGTTATCAAATTATTCTACTACTAATAATCTCCAATCCAAGAGATGATTACAGTTACCTCCATTCATACTCTTCCTTTATCATCCATTACCAACATTACTCCAGTAAATGTAGATATCAAATTCTATTCTCCTCAATAGGTTACTATCTTTTAAGAGGAGTAATACTACTTCAATAACTCCATGCTACTCTAGCTTTAGTTTAATTATACCGTCTTATATTTACTTAACTCCAGTATCTTATATACAAACTTTACATCATATCATGATGACTTGTCATGGCTAACCTAGAATAACATATCTATACTAGGGTTTAATCATGTTCTATCCACCAATGTCACTTATATATGATATAAGCATTCAATCTTGGTGACAAAAGCATGATCATTAGAATCCCTTGATCATATATGGCTTAGGTTTCCAGTTGGCTAATCAAGGTCTTCATCAATACAACTTTACAATTGTATTGGAATTATCTTCTTAGTATCTCTTATTGGATTAAGAGCTATTATTCATGGACTATTCCTACTTAATCCCATAGGATTACCCCTTGGTATCTATCTGCAATGCCCCTCCTTATAATCCTATTTGTTACCATATAATTTTATATTCCATATAACTCTTCTTTCATTTTAGGAGTGAGTTTAACTCCATCAATTATCATATTGATTTAATTCTCTTCCAACACTCCCATTATATATATAATATTTAAAACTAGCATTACCACCTATCTCTTCTTACTTCTTTCTCTAAAGGTTTTAGAGTGGATGCTATGATAGGACAAGAGTTGATAGATCAAAAATTGATAGGTTAAGAATTGGTGAATCAATATTTGATTACTCAACATTGATGAACAACAGATAGTAGAATATGATTCCAATAGGAATGGTAAAGATTGATATGGATAGAAAGATACATGGTGCCTGATCTTGACTTGGTTTGTTTCCTACTCAAACTCACTAAAGAGTTAAGATTGTATTATCGTGATGTTCATGGTATAAGTAGATGAGATTAAAATTTAGTTGTTACATTCCTATTACTTAAGTTATATTTATAACTTGGTATTCATGGATTGTGTAATGAATACTGAGATATGATTACTTAAGGATCAAATATAATCCATTAAGTAATGTATTAGGGTTTAACTTTTATTATATTTGATCTACCCTTAGATCAAATCATGTTTACCCAAAATAAGGTTTTAGCAAAGGTCATATTGAAACTTATCGCAGTCAACTTAATGATCTACTTCAATTCCATCAAGTTAAGAGAAGCCTCAATCACTTTGGCAAGATTTTTATGAAAAGCGCGAAAATTATTCGGATTTTCTATGCATGAATGCAATGCATACATCTTTGTTCAACTTATTTCCAAGGTCTAATGCTGGGATGTTACAGACTCTCCCCCTTAAAATAAACTTCGTCCTCGAAGTTCGTATACTCTCATGTTTCGGAGTAAGGAATTGTCTTACATTGATTACGATATATCTCAACTCCATGGTAACCTCAAATGGAAATAATTGTAGTATCCATATCCAGATCTTTTCCTTGTATTCTCATCATACTTGGAATTCTACAACTTGTTGTCTTCAATACTCCAAAGTTCCTTTTACTATCATCCCTTAGGGATATGTTCTCATTATGGAATCCTTAAATTGGAGTTTCTTCTTCAGTTGATTATCCTAATTAGGTATCCTAATCCAACTCCTTTTTTTTAATCATCAAACTTTCTTACTATACCGGGTAAGGTATAGGAAGTCTCACTAAAACAGGGTTTCTCAATTCTATTAGACAATATTTATGACCAAAAGACTAATCTTTGATTTGTCATTATCTGAGTTGTATTGGTAGTCCTTCTTAAGATTGGATTTGAACTATTTAGTCCATACCCGTTGAAATTTCTTATTTCTCTGTCCATGACTAATTGGATGTGTTTTATTCCCTCTTAAGGATTACTTAAGAGTTGTTTCCTTTAGAATTGGTCTGTTAAGACTATTCTGTTTTATTACTTCAAGCTTTTACCTTATCAAGCTTTAGACAAGCTTTTGTTATCATTTTAAATACTTCTTCAACTTCAATTAATAATTGCCTTGAGGTTTGAGTACTACTAGCCTGAAGTAAACTTCGATCTTTTATCCATACATACTTCTGAAAGTACTTCATTAATAATGACTTCTTTTAGCCTTATGAAGATAAGGCCTAATGTTGTTATAGGTTAGTACTTCTTCTCCAACCTATACTTGGAAAGTCAGATAACAATACTTCCACAAATTGTTTATTCTCCCCTTAGGCTTTACTAATGGTCTCTAAATTGCCTATATAGTAACCATTGGCTCTATAATTAAAATATTGGTCTCTATCCAGCTTATACTCTACCTAGTTAGGGTCTTATGAAAGATTGTATGGTGTATCCACACAATTGTGGATCTCCAAAGTGAATCTTTTAGCATTATTGGTCTTACTTATTATTTGGACATTTTCACTTGGATAGGTCTGACTTCGCAAAGCGCCTCGAAAGACGGTCGCTTAAATTTTATACTCATTTATGTCTTAATTAACTTAGGCCAAGTTTTATGCTCTTTATGCAACCATTAAGATGATCTGGTTAACTATGTCAGCCAACACCGGCTGCGGACAAGATACCAACTATGGATCAGAATATGGACGGTGGATCAAATGTTAGCTGCGGATAATTACTAGCTGCGGATAATTACCAGCTGCGAACCATCCTAGGGTGTATGTATTACCCTATGGTTTCTGACATACCCCTGGCATTCTCTCTGAATTGTCAGAGCTTGAATACGATTTTGGTTCCAAAGCTACTTCTTTGTATTTATTCATGATACTTCCATGAACTTGGTACAATTACTTTATTAACTTCCTATCAACATCACCTATTTTAGGTGAACTCTAAGTTCATGACTCTTTATTGCTCCAAGTATTTTCTACATTATACTTCCTTCTTATATCTGGCTAAGAATAACCTGATCTTGATCTATCCTTCAAACTGCGCTAATACTCCTTATATTTTACTTCATCCTTCATGTAAGTCTTCATCTTGGTCTTTGGAACTCGTCACTCCCTTACACGCATTCCCATTCCTATCTAGGTCTATAACATCAAGTAGGAGCTGGATGTCGCAACATGCATTTGCACACCAAGTCATACTTCATGTACAGATCTAGTTAATAAAGAAGATCCAAGAAAAACAAATAAATCCAAATGTGGTACATATAACACAATTTTCTAAGCCCGGAATATAGTAGTTGAGTATAATATCTCTAGAATTCAGGCTTAGTTGTGTAGTATATAACACCTCCTCATATAGGTTTATATCGTGATACTTAGCACATAGGGTCAAACTATACTTTGTCTCAATATTTACCCAAATTGCTCAATTGCAATAGGATAATTTTCAACAAAGTGGTCTCCATTTGGTTTTCACTAACCCTTTTGTCTCACCTTTGAAATGATAAACTATGACCAACCTTTCTTATTTAGTAACTAACCTCACATGATCACTCCAAATGACTAATCAGATTCTATTTGATAACTTAAACCAAAGATTATTAGAAATTTTTAGCAATCATGACTTCTATCATAGTTCTACCATGCTATTTTCATACTTCTACTTCAAGCTAATTTACTAATTACTTGTCATATTTACACCTATATCATGGTTTTGGAGCTAATCTCACCATGATCTTGTTATGTTTTGCCTCTTTATCATGATTTAAGAGCTAATCTAACCATGATAACTTTACTTCTCACTACACTATTATTAAGTCATAACATAATAGCACTTCATCACGTAGAATTCTCAAGTGAATCCCACATGATTACTACTCATTACACCCACATTTATCCTAATGATATTCATCAGGTTGACTTTGGTTACCAACTGACACTAAGATTTTACTGCTCTTACTTAAATTCTAGGGTTAAGCTATACTATTAGAACTACTTCAATTGATGTCTTACACTTGATCCTAATATGTTGCGGCCAATTGACTTTCCTATAGTAACTTGGTGGGTCATGTCTCCTTCAGACGACACTAAATAACACTATACTAAGAAAATATAGAATAATTAATCCTAAGAAAGGATGACTTAAGTATCTGACTTAGGTGTGACAAGGTTATCCTCAAGTGGATACTCTTCACAAGTCATAAGAATATTTGGTTTAGATAAGATGGCTCCTATAGTGACTATCCAACCTACAAATCTTCTTAAAAGGTTTAAATCCTAAGGTCAAAGCATATGCTCTGATACTAACTGCGGTGACCCAGCATACCACTGCATGATGTAGTACACTATAGTCGTTGACATAACACCAATGAAACACCGGTCACTAGTATTACATCCCTCAGAGTGGTACAACAGAAACACAGCAGGTCCAAGACATGACTATAGGTTACAACTCAACTCTTTACACAAGATCCAGAGAACACTCTAGGTTAAAAAGAGAGAGAAAGAAACTTCTTACAAAGAAGAATCAGGAATAAACAACTCATAAACTATCATACTATTAAGACTAGTATTTTAACTAATGGTCTGGCATTGCTGCTATTGCAATACGCTACAGAAATAGGTTCTATGGCTAGAGATTATAATTCCATCTAATCAGTAACTTCGTCTTCACTTGAGTTGATGTATATGTTGACTTTCTTGACTTTATTGAAGAACTTTAGCTTCTGGTGATGATTCCTGGAGTATAACTTGATGTAGACGTCGTCTTAATGGCTTCAGAGTCTAGCAAGGTTTAATAAGATACGTTGAGTACGAGCGTACTCAGCAAGTTCACTAGAAAAGGAGTGTTTGATGCACTATATCTACAGCCACAGACCATAGGTCGTAGGCCATGCAAGTTTTTGTAAACATTTCTTCAAAGGTTGCTTTTATTCTGAAAAGCTATGTCCGTCAGCGTTCACGGGTTTACCAAAACTTTCATGAAGTTCCTTTCCCGCCGCGTTCGCAGTTCCTTCCCGGAACAGGGAGTAACAAGTTATAGTTCTTACACTCTGCAGAGGTGCATTACTTTACCCATGAGAGGTGCACAACCGGACGACCTTTCCCGTCCACACTTCCTATGCTGTGGGGCCTAGTAGATGATCCAAGCCAATCACTGCCCCCTTCGCGACCTCGCATGCCTCCTTGGTGTACACCATGCCCACATATTGAATTACGACACTGGTTTGTACAGACCGTTAGATGCCAGAACTATCGTGGGACGTTGAGGGCTCCCACCCATATGCTGCATATCCTCTACGAATTACCAGTTAATATGCACGCTACGAGGATAACAGCCACGACCTGCACATCCGGCTACATGCGAGAGGAAGAAGATACAACTGACTTCTCCGTCCCATTCCAAATCTCATGGTTGACGCGTAATATACGACGCAAGAATCCCTGGCGACATTGGTTGTTAAGTCCTAAATAATATGTTCCTTTACCACTGGAACTTTCATAGTAGGTTATTACCTCATGGTAAATAACCCATAATCACATTATTTTGAAAATAGTGTTTTTGGACTTTTTCCAATGCAGGTGATGACAACACTAGATTTGTAAAATACTTTATAGAAAATAACCAAAGGACATGAGCAAGTGTGAACTTGCCTTTTGTGATTGCAAGATTATGCACTCACGGTCTTCAAGACAATATAAGATCCAATATCTGAAATCAGCATCATTGGTCCGGTAAGGACTAATGTTTGAAGAAGCAAGATGCTATTATGCATAAGTAATGTAATGCAATTTCATAAACTCAAATCCCGGGGTTAACATTGTTCTAGGGTTTGGATACTAGAAATGGTTACTTTAGAATGTGTTGTCCCTTTTAGATAAGTTTCATGTTTATGCTTATTATTAAGGATTTGTGAGTGTGTGTGAAGTAACATGTAATTACAATATCATAAAACAATGAGACACACACAAATGTGAAATGGTACTCAAGACTGCTTATATAAGAGTTGTGGTTTGAAGTGGCAAAAAGAATAACATTTGAAGAAAAGATTTTTTTCTAAAGTCTAAACAATCTTTGTGGTTAATCAGATGTGGTCGATGTTGTTTGTGCTTGCTTGAATAGTTTGGATTGGAGATGCTTTATGGCTTAATTATAATAGACTAAAGTTAACTATAAAAACCTAAGTGGTTTATTAGACATAATGTTTATAAGCCTTGAGACTAAAGTTAACTTTAAAACACATAGATTGGCTTCAGGTGTAATGCTTATAATATTTGTATCTTGTTTACTTTATAATGTTTTCTTTAGAGTTAAGTAGGGATGGTACTACTTTTATTTGGTATAGTGGTTTCTCAAGATTATAATGGAATAGAATCATTTATGTTTTTATAAATGAGTGTTTATGGTTTGTAATCAAGGTAATAATATGATTTAGCTACTTATGATTTCACTATAGTGTTTTGGTAGGTTGATAAACTTGTGGTTAAAGTAAAGGAATAGGTTTTATTTCATTACAAATTATTCTTGGAGATTTTATGTTGGATAATGATCCTTTTATAAAATAATCTACACTTATGGTTGAAGGTTAATTCAATAAAATTGTATTTAAAGTGTGTTAAACCATTTTGACTTCATACCATCAATATTTAAGACCAATACTATTTATTTGATTCAATTGGCTAATTTTTAGAATTATTAGTAAATTCTATTTACCTTTATATGAATTATTAATTAAAGAAATAGGTTTTAAATTCAAGTTGTTAAAGTTTTTAACTTTTTATTTAAATCAAAAGTGGAATATTATATTTTTAACATGTAGGTATTATTTTTGTGATCATTTTGGTATATTACATTTATTTTTGTGATTTTTAAATAATAAGATATGAATTTTATACGATTTATTACTTCATAAATAATTAATATATAATAAATGTTTAATTAAGGAAATTAATAATGCATGATTATAGTTTTAAATTATAGTTCTTATTTTTCTAAGATTTTTGGTATTTTATTTATATTTTTAATATTTATCAATATTAAAATATGAATTTTCAAAGTATTAAAACTTATAAAATCTTTATTAAATAATATTTATTTAAATTGTTGGCATAAAAATGTTTGATAATAGTTTAATGCTACAGATTTTATTTTTTTGAAATTTTTGATATATTATATGTATTTTTATGACTTATAATTAATTAGTTATTAAATTTCCAATATTTATTCATTTTTTGGATTAATTAAACTAGTTTAATACACTTTTCTGAAAATAAAAGAAACTATATAATTTTTTACACCGGGCTGAATCTAGCCAGTGAGGCTGACAGAAGGGCCCGATGCCACATCTTCAGCCATGCGGACACAGTGGGACCCGCCCAGGGTTTGACTGGGCTGACCGCACCTACTGGCATCACCCGACGGTGCTCCTCCCAGGCGACGCACGGGGACGGCGCTAGGTGGCTCGTGGGGAGACGTGGTTTGCTTGGTTCGACGCGGAGTGATGCAGGCTGCCTAAAAGTGGTGGCGCCGTCGCTATTTGACCACCGGATCTCGGCCAGTGACGGCGAACGACGACGACGGCGATAGTTGCACGGCGTGGGATCAGTAGAGAAAAAGAGGAAGGCAAAGGGGAGGTCCCTAAGGACCAGGAGCTCACCATGAGGCGAACAGAGGGGTCATCGAGGAGCGAGGTGGTCGGAATCGATGGCGAGCGCGACGGCCGGAGGCGGGGAACGAGGGTCGGATTGCGGCAGTGAAGACCTCGCCTGCTTGTATGCTTCGGGGCAATCGACGGAGACGAACGAGGCGGGGTTCCCTAGCATCAGGCGAGGTTCGGGACGGCCGGTGGCATCGGGGACCACCGGAGCATCTGAAGCTAGGGTTCGGTGTCGAATGGAGAAACGAGGGGAGAAAATCTTAAGGCGAAGCTAGGGTTGTCGAGCGACGTCATGACAAACTTATGGGCACTAGGGACGGCGACGTGCATCTCCACGCTGGCGAGCGACGCGGTGCCGCCAGCGAGCTGCTTCCGGCGTGGCCGGAGGTGGACGACGGGGATAGAGTGGACGAAAGGGTACGTTGGGCCTAAGCCTTGGTGGGCTGCAGCTGGGCTTCGATGGAACGCGCGTGAGCGACAGTTAAGCGAGGGAAAAGATGGGCCGTGGGCCAATGCTGCTTTGGCTCCAGTTTTTATTAAGCAAAAACTTTTTATTTTCTGTTTTTTTATTAAACCCATTCAAATATGAATTTTTATAAGGATTTAAACATCCAAAAAAATTATAGAGCACATTAAATAATGCTGGAATATTAAAAACTAAGTGGTGTTGATACCTTCCTTGATTTTCTTATAATTTTTGAAGTATAGGAAACTATTTTTATTGATTACAATATTTATCACTTAGAGTTTTAGAGATTTGCCTTTTATATAAGTATTTATTGAGAACTTATAAAATGTTTTTTATTACCTCTTTTTGATGCAATGATAATGGTTTAATATTTAGGGTTTTTGTATTAAATAGAATTGGTAGGAAGTAGGGTTTTAGGGTTTATATCTTAAAAATTCTTTATAGCACTATTTTCACTTTTATTTGGAGTAATGAAATTGTAAAATGTTTAATAATAGTCATAGGGTTTATTTTTATGTTTTTATCACATAATAAAGTATATGGTGGTTTATAATTATTGTATCCCCACTTATTCCATACTCATATGAAATGAGTGGTTAGAGAAATGTTTCAAGGAATTTGCCTAATGAATATAAATTGAATATTTATGAGGTGTTGATGATAAAACTCATTAATAAATTTAGGGTTTTGAATTATCAGAAGTATCTATGAGTTTTAGATAATTTAATATACTTATATCTTTTTATTGTTATGAATAAAGATTAATGGCTAAATGAATTGTCTTCATGTGTTTGATCTTTAATGATATCCCCTTTAAAATAGAAAGTTATCTTCTGGAAGGTCTTATGGAAAAGAATCGATAAAGATAACTCCTAAGCACATATGGTTATGGTAATTGAAAATGACAAAGATGTGCTTAAGTGAGTTGCTATAGAAAAATACTCCTATAAAGCTTTGTGGAAATAAGATAATAGATCAATCATATGAATTGGATATTATGTTTGGTTAAATATCTAAAGTTGAGTGTTTACCAAGAATTCCTATTTTCCATAATTTACAATCCTAGACTTCTGATTAAGGAATTCCTTTCCTAGATATTCTACTTCTTCCTATCCATCATCATGTGTTAACATGATGAGCTTTACTTCACAAGAATATTCTTATCCACATTTATTCTTCTAAATCCACATGTAAATCCAATAAGCTTGACACTGAAGCTCTCATAATCTTCTTATATCCATACTTGGTTATCAAATTATTCGACTACTAATAATTGTTGGAATTATTCCCTAGAGGCAATAATAAATATGTTATTATTATAATTCTTGTTCATGATAATGTTTATATTCCATGCTAGAATTGTATTAAGCGGAAACTTTAATACTTGTGTGGTTTGTGAACAACACCGTGTCCCTAGTACGCCTCTATGGACTAGCTGATTGATTAATGATGGTTAAGGTTTCCTAACCATGGACATGAGTTGTCGATTAATAATGAGATCACATAATTGGGAGAATGATATGATGGACAGACCCAAACTAAGCGAAGCAATTAGCTCGTGTCATCGTGTTCATCTTTGTGAAGCTTTTCTTATGTCAAATATTGTATTCCTTAGACCATGAGATAATACAACTCCCTGGTATCGGAAGAAAGCTTTGAGGTCATCAAATGTCATCCTATGAGAGGGTGATCATAAAGGTGTCTCTCAGGTGATCGGAAAGTATCTGTTGGGTTGTATGTATCGAGATGGGATTTGTCCCTCCCAAGTCGGAGAGATATACTTCGGGCCCACTCGTTAATCGATATCAACACCGCTTGCAAGCATGTGGTTAAGGAGTTAATCACAAAGTGATATTGGATTACGGAACGAGTAAAGCACTTGCTGTGAACGAGATTGAACTAGGTATGACGGTGCCGACGATCAAATCTCGGGCAAGTAAAATATCGCGAGACGAAGGGAATATATATATGGGATTGATTGAATCCTGGCATCGTGGTTCATCCGATATGATCATCGATGAATGTGTGGGAGTCAATATGGGTTTCCAAACCCCGCTGTTGATTATGGATAGAAGATCATGTCTGCATATTCTCGAACCCGAAGGGTCACACACTTAACGTGTCTCGACGCTAGGATAGATTGGATAATTGGTTTATGAGTTTTTGTTCGGAGTCTCGTATGGGATCCGAGACATCACGAGAGGTTCCGGAGTGGTCCGGAGAATAAGATTCATATAAGGCAGTGCAGTTTTTGGAGTTCGGAATTGTTCCGGGTTAATCGGTATTGTACCAGAAGCTTCTAGAACCTTCCGGAAGGGGACCAACGTGGCCCCACCTTCCGGGAGGGGGCATGGGCCTATGAGGGAGTGCCCTGGCCTATTGGGCCAGGGGCACAAGTCCCCATAGGGCCCAGCCGGCCAAACAAGGGGAAACCCTAGTTTGGAGCTTCTAGAAGGTGGGGGGGGGGGGGTTCCTTGCCCCCACTCCTCCCTCCTTTGGCCGCCGGCCTAGGGCTTGGGGGAGGGGTTAGGGCAGGCGCCCACCCCTCTATATATAGAGGGCTGGGGCGCACCACCCCCCACACATCCTCCTTAACCCTAGCCGCCGTGCTGCCCTCCTCTCTCTCTCCCTCCCGACTACGTGTAGGCGAAGCCGTGCTGCAGAAACTCTCCACCAATTGCACCGCGCCGTCGCGTTGTAGATCCAACCCATCTCTCCACCATACTTTCTGGACCAAGGAAGGAGGAGACGTCGAGGTGCTGCACGTGTGCATCTCACGGAGGCATCGCCACTTGTGGTGCTAGATCGGATCGGATCGCGAGGAGGAGAAGCGAGTATGACTACATCACCCACGTTCCGACGAACGTTCCGCTGTGCGAATCTTCAAGGGTATGAAGATATAATCCAATCTCTCTCGTTGTTTGCATCTCCTAGATTAGATCTTGGCTTCCCTCTGTTCGCATCCGTAGAAAATTTTGATTTACTATGCCGCGAATCCCTTAAGTGGTATCAGAGCTAGATCTATGCGTAGATGTGTTTCACGAGTAGAACACAACATGGTTGTTGCGGGCGTTGATGTTTTCTGTTGCAAGCCTCTTGTTTGTGTTCTTCTTTTGACGCGGGATAGTGAGATTTAAGTGGTCCAGGCCAACCTTACGCGACGTCGTTCGCGAGACCGGCTCCGCACTTGACGTGTGGCTTGTTCCACACATGCGGCTGGTGGATGCCAGTTTCTCTCACTATAGTTGTCATGGGATTTACACCGGAGTTTGGCAACCATAATATCACCGTTGTGGCTTTCCGTAGGTAAGAATCTTTCTTATCATGCTACTCCCATAAGCCACGTAAAACATGCAACAACAAAGTAGAGGCGTCTAACTTGTTTTTGCAGGGAGTGTTTTCTGTGATATGGTATGGCCCAAGATGTGATGTGTATATTGTATGCGATGATCATGTTTTGTAATGTTTCACGACTTGCATGTCGATGAGTACACAACCGACAGGAGCCATATGGTTGTCTTTATAATTGTGTATGACCTGTGTGTCAACTTCTTATACGCCATGTAATAGTTTCACTTTATCGCTAAGTAGTTAGCAATAGTTGTAGTTGCTATTCGTGGTGGAGGCAATCATGGTGGAGTGATGGAGATCATGCCGGCACGCACAAGATGGAGATCATTGCGTGAAGATTGGCTATACCATGTCACATAAAATTATATGCATGTGATGTTTATCCTTTTATGTATCTTATTATGCTTAGATCGCGACGGTAGCATTATAAGATGATTCCTCACTTAAAGATCAAGATAAAAACTGTGTTCTCCCCATGTATGCACCGTTGCGAAAGTTCGTCATGTCCAAGCATCACGTGATGATCGGGTGCTATAGACTCTACGCTCACATACAACGGGTGCAAGCCAGTTTTGCACACGCGGAAATACTTGGGTTTGACTTGACGAGCCTAGCATGTACAGACATGGCCTCGGAACACATGAACCGAAAGGTTAAGCATGAGTCATATGAATGATATGATCGACACTTTGTTGTCCACCATTGAAGCCACATCTCTTCTCGTGATGATCGGATTAGGTGTGGTGAATTTGGATCATGTTCACTAAACAACTTGAGGGATGTTGAATTTAGTGGGAGTTCATCTAGTAATTTGATTAAGTTGAACTAATTATCATGAACATAGTCTAAGTTGTACTTGCAAATATTGTAGATCAAATGGCTAAGTCCAACTTCAACTTCAACGTTTTTGCTGAGAAGGAAAAGCTTAGAAACAATGGGTCTAACTTCACGCAATCTGAGAATCATTCTCTCTGGCAGTCAAAAGGACTATGTCCTTGAGAATGCGTTAGGTGACGCCCCTGCTGCTACTGCGCCGGCTGATGAGAAAGCTGTCTATCAGTCGCGCAAAGATGATTATGGTGTGATTAAGAGCACCATGTTGTTTGCTATGGAATCGGACCTTCAAAATCGTTTTGAAGACTATCCCGGGCCCTTTGAGATTCTCGAGGAGATGAAAACCATGTTTTAGACTCAGGCCCGTTCTGAGAGATATGAGATCTCTGAGAAGTTCTTTAACTGCAAGATGGAGGAAGGGAGTTTCGTTAGTGAGCACGCCATTAAGATGTCGGGCTACACTCAACGCCTTGAGCAACTGGACTGCAAGATTCCAGAGGAGCTCAAGATTGACAGGGTTCTGCAATCACTCCCTCCCAGCTACAAAAGTTTTGTAGTGACTCACAATCAGATTGGTTCCACTGATACGATCACCGAGCTCTTCGCAAAGCTGAAGGCTGCGGAGGTGGACATCAAAAAGGATAATCATGTGTTGATGGTCAACAAGCCCCCCACCTTCAAGAAAGGTAAGGGTGCAAAGAAGACCTTCAAGAAAGGCGGCGGCAAGCGCGTTGCCCCCGCGGAGAAGAAGCTCAGGTCTGGTCCCAAGCCGGACACTGAGTGCTTCTATTGCAAGGACAAGGGTCACTGGAAGCGCAATTGTCCGAAGTACTTAGCGGACAAGAAGGCTGGCACCATCAAAGGTATATTTGATATACATGTTATTGATGTTTTCCTTACTAGCCCTCGTTGTAGTGCCTGGGTATTTGATACTGGTTCAGTTGCTAATATTTGTAACTCGAAATAGGAGCTACGGAATAGACGGCGGCTTGCAAGGGATGAGGTGATGATGCGCGTTGGCAACGGATCAAGAGTTGATGTGATGGCCGTCGGCACGCTCTCCTTAGTTCTACCTTCGGGGTTAGTTTTAAACCTTAATAAGTGTTATTATGTGCCTGCGTTGAGCATGAACATTATTTTTGGATCTTGTTTGTTGCAAGACGGTTATTCATTTAAATCGGAGAATAATGGTTGTTCTATTTATATGAGTAACATCTTTTATGGTCATGCACCTATTGTGAATGGTTTATTTCTTCTAAATCTCGAAAGGGATGAAACACACATCCATAACATTGAGGCTAAGAGATGCAAAGTAGATAGTGATAATACTACTTATTTGTGGCACTGTCGTCTAGGTCATATTGGTGTAAAACGCATGAAGAAACTCCATTCTGATGGACTTTTGGTGTCTCTTGATTTTGAATCATTTGACACATGCGAACCATGCCTCATGGGCAAGATGATCAAAACCCCATTCTCCGGTATGATGGAGCGAGCAACGGACTTGTTGGAAATCATACATACCGATGTATGCGGAGCGATGAGTGTTGCGACGCGCGGTGGATATCACTATTTTCTCACTTTTACCGATGACTTAAGTATATATGGGTATATCTATTTAATGAAACATAAATCTGAGACATTTGAAAAGTTCAAAGAATTTCAGAATGAAGTGGAGAACCATCGTAACAGAAAGATTAAGTTTCTACGATCCGATCGTGGAGGTGAATATTTGAGTTATGATTTTCTCACGCATCTTAAAGCAAGCGGAATCGTTTCGCAACTCACGCCTCCCGGAACACCATAGCGCAATGGTGTGTCTGAATGCCGGAATCGAACCCTATTAGATATGGTCCGATCGATGATGTCTCTTACTGATTTGCCATTATCATTTTGGGGTTATGCATTAGAAACCGCTGCATTCACTTTAAATTGGGCACCATCTAAATCCGTTGAGACAACACCGTATGAACTGTGGTTTGGTGCTAAACCTAAGTTGTCGTTTCTTAAAGTTTGGGGATGCGAAGCTTACGTCAAGAAGTTGATGCCGGACAAGCTCGAACCCAAAGCGGAGAAATGCGTCTTCATAGGATACCCTAAAGAAACTATTGGGTATACCTTCTATCACAGAACCGAAGGCAAAGTGTTTGTCGCAGAGAACGGTTCCTTTCTTGAGAAGGAGTTTCTCTCGAAAGAAGTGAGTGGGAGGAAAGTAGAGCTAGACGAGGTTATTGAACCTTCTCTTGAATTGGAGAGTAGCACAGCACCTGAAATTGTTCCAGTGCCGCCTGCACCAACGATAGAGGAAGGTAATGACAAGGATCATGAAGCTTCGGACGATGTTGCTACTGAACGTCGCAGGTCGACAAGGTCGCGTGCCCCTCCTGAGTGGTACGGCAACCCTGTCTTGACTGTCTTGTTGGTAGAAGACAGTGAACCTACGAACTATGAGGAAGCGATGATGAGCCCAGACTCTGAGAAATGGCTAGAAGCCATGAAATCGGAATTGGGATCCATGAGCGAAAACCAAGTATGGAATTTGGTGGACCCTCCTAGAGACCGAAAGGCCGTTGAGTGCAAATGGATTTTCAAGAAGAAAACGGACGCGAATGCTAATGTTACCGTCTATAAAGCACGGCTTGTCGCGAAAGGTTTTCGGCAAGTTCAAGGAGTTGACTACGATGAGACTTTCTCTCCCGTACCGATGTTTAAGTCCATTCGGATTTTATTAGCAATTGCTGCGTTTCATGATTATGAAATATGGCAGATGGATGTCAAGACTACGTTCCTCAATGGCAACATTGATGAGGAGTTGTATATGATGCAACCCGAAGGTTTTGTCGATCCTAAGGATGCTGATAAAGTATGCAAACTTCAGCGTTCCATTTATGGACTGAAGCAAGCATCTCGGAGTTGGAACCTTTGTTTTGATCAAGTGATCAAGAGCTTTGGATTTGTTCCAAATTGCTACGAAGCTTGTATCTACAAGAAAGTGAGTGGGAGCTCGTTGACATTTCTGGTACTATATGTGGATGACATATTGATTATTGGAAATGACATTAACATGCTTAACGATGTGAAGAGTTATTTGAACAAGTGTTTTTCAATGAATGACCTAGGTGAAGCTGCTTATATATTGGGCATCAAAATCTATAGAGATAGACAAAGACGCCTGATAGCTTTAATCCAGAGTACATACCTAGACAAAGTTCTGAAAAGGTTCAGAATGGATAAGGCAAAGAAAGGTTCAGTGCCTATGTTGTCAGGTAAGATATTGAGCAAGCCTCAGTGTCCAGCTACGGTAAATGATAGAGAAGCTATGAGCAAAGTGCCTTATGCCTCGGCCATAGGTTCTAGCATGTATGCCATGCTGTGTACTAGACCGGATGTGTCCAATGCTCTTAGTTTGACGAGCAGGTATCAAAGTGATCCAGGAGTGGAACACTGGACAGCCGTGAAGAACATCCTAAAGTACCTAAATAGGACTAAAGAAATGTTCTTAGTCTATGGGGGTGATGAACACCTCGTCATAAAAGGTTACGTCGACGCTAGTTTTGACACTGACAAGGATGATTCTAAATCTCAGACAGGATACGTCTATGGAGGAGCTGTGAGCTGGAGAAGCTGCAAGCAAAGCGTGATCGCGGGATCTACAGTATAAGTGGAATACATGGCTGCTGCAGAAGCGTCAAGTGAAGGAGTTTGGATCAGGAACTTCATCACTGAGCTTGGCGTGGTTCCAAGTGCATTGGACCCACTGGAGATATTGTGTGACAACACTGGCGCCATAGCACTCGCTAAGGAACCAAGATATCATCCAAAGACCAAGCATATCAACCGCAAGTTTCATATAATCCGAGATTATATAGCAGATGGAGATCTGAAGATTAGCAAAGTACATACAGATCTGAATGTCGCAGATCCATTGACTAAACCTCTTCCACGTGTAAAACATGATCATCACCTCAGTGCCATGGGTGTGAGATTGTTGCCAAATGTAAACTAGATTATTGACTCTAGTGCAAGTCGGAGACTATTGGAATTATGCCCTAGAGGCAATAATAAAGATGTTATTATTATAATTCTTTATCATGATAATGTTTATATTCCATGCTAGAATTGTATTAAGCGGAAACTTTAATACTTGTGTGGTTTGTGAACAACACCGTGTCCCTAGTACGCCTCTATGGACTAGCTCATTGATTAATGATGGTTAAGGTTTCCTAACCATGGACATGAGTTGTCGATTAATAATGAGATCACATAATTGGGAGAATGATATAATGGACAGACCCAAACTAAGCGAAGCAATTAGATCGTGTCATCGTGTTCATCTTTGCGAAGCTTTTCTTATGTCAAATATTGTATTCCTTAGACAATGAGATAATACAACTCCCTGGTATCGGAAGAAAGCTTTGAGGTCATCAAACGTCATCCTATGAGAGGGTGATCATAAAGGTGTCTCTCAGGTGATCGGAAAGTATCTGTTGGGTTGTATGTATCGAGATGGGATTTGTCCCTCCCAAGTCGGAGAGATATACTTCGGGCCCACTCGTTAATCGATATCAACACCGCTTGCAAGCGTGTGGTTAAGGAGTTAATCACAAAGTGATATTGGATTACGGAACGAGTAAAGCACTTGCTGTGAACGAGATTGAACTAGGTATGACGGTGCCGACGATCAAATCTCGGGCAAGTAAAATATCGCGAGACGAAGGGAATATATATATGGGATTGATTGAATCCTGGCATCGTGGTTCATCCGATATGATCATCGATGAATGTGTGGGAGTCAATATGGGTTTCCAAACCCCGCTGTTGATTATGGATAGAAGATCATGTCTGCATATTCTCGAACCCGAAGGGTCACACACTTAACGTGTCTCGACGCTAGGATAGATTGGATAATTGGTTTATGAGTTTTTGTTCGGAGTCTCGTATGGGATCCGAGACATCACGAGAGGTTCCGGAGTGGTCCGGAGAATAAGATTCATATAAGGCAGTGCAGTTTTTGGAGTTCGGAATTGTTCCGGGTTAATCGGTATTGTACCGGAAGCTTCTAGAACCTTCCGGAAGGGGACCAACGTGGCCCCACCTTCCGGGAGGGCGCATGGGCCTATGAGGGAGTGGCCAGGCCGCATTGGGCCAGGGGCACAAGGCCCCATAGGGCCCAGCCGGCCAAACAAGGGGAAACCCTAGTTTGGAGCTTCTAGAAGGGGGGGGTTTCCTTGCCCCCCACTCCTCCCTCCTTTGGCCGCCGGCCTAGGGCTTGGGGGAGGGGTTAGCGCAGGCGCCCACCCCTCTATATATAGAGGGCTAGGGAGCACCACCCCCCCACACCTCCTCCTCAACCCTAGCCGCCCTGCTGCCCTCCTCTCTCTCTCCCTCCCGACTGCGTGTAGGCGAAGCCCTGCTGCAGAAACTCTCCACCAATTGCACCGCGCCGTCGCGTTGTAGATCCAACCCATCTCTCCACCATACTTGCTGGACCAAGGAAGGAGGATACGTCGAGGTGCTGCACGTGTGCATCT
The DNA here is from genome assembly GCA_916181665.1 of Avena sativa. Taxonomy (NCBI): domain Eukaryota; kingdom Viridiplantae; phylum Streptophyta; class Magnoliopsida; order Poales; family Poaceae; genus Avena; species Avena sativa. The sequence continues at coordinate 138,827,534 of OV702285.1, read as the reverse complement.
CACGGAGGCATCGCCACTTGTGGTGCTAGATCGGATCGGATCGCGAGGAGGAGAAGCGAGTGCGGCTACATCACCCACGTTCCGATGAACGTTCCGCTGTGCGAATCTTCAAGGGTATGAAGATCTAATCCAATCTCTCTCGTTGTTTGCATCTCCTAGATTAGATCTTGGCTTCCCTATGTTCGCATCCGTAGAAAATTTTGATTTACTATGCCGCGAAACCCATCAATAATCTCCAATCAAACAGATGATTACAGTTACCTCCATTCATACTCTTCCTTTATCATCCATTACGAACATTACTCCAGTAAATTTAGATATCAAATTCTATTCTCCTCAAAAGGTTACTATCCTTTAAGAGGAGTAATGTAACACCCTCAGAATCGGCCCTATGCAAGTTTTAGCGAAACCCGCCAAACCCGCATAGAAACGATTCAAAGGTGCCCACCAGGCACTTTCGTGCGGGTGGAAAACGAAGTAATAACATTACACAACAGTCCTCGATGGGACCCACAGAACAGATATATATACAATAGCGACTCAATGAGTCAAGAATACAGATATAATATACAAAGATCCAAATCACCTTGAAAATGATAGAGCGTCCGACTACGGACAAGATGCAAATGGGGCTAAGAGCCCTGAAGAATAACCAATGGCGTCCATAACCCTGCCCAGGCCAAGCCGGAAGGGTAACCCTGCTAACGACGTCGATCTCAAAACCTGCTTAAACAAAAGGGGTGCCGACAAAGGGCAAAGGAAAAAGAGGAGCGTCAGTACTGAGGCCAGTACACGGCGAGGCTAGAATTCGGCAGTCCTCGCCTACATAGGTATGGTGGACTGAAGCGGCAGCGGCAGCTTGCGCTAAACATCCTATAGAGACTCGATACAACTGGCGGCTATCAGAGAGGGGTAAGAAAGACCTATTCGGAACCATCCTGATACTACCATCAAACAAACCCGTCCTGATGTTTCCCCCTCAAGACCAAACGAGGAAGTCAACCGAGGAACGCACACAGTTGGCAGTTTTATTTATTCAGTTATCGTTGCAGCAATTACTAGTCAAATATAGATAGTCATCCTGATAAAATAAGCAGTGGGCAATTTTAGTTAACCATTCCGTTATAGTTGCAACACTTACTAATCAGGTACAAATAGCATGAGATAACCCAAAAACCCAGCAGTTGTTGGTACTTTTATTTAGCCATTCCGTTGTAGTTGTAATACTTACTAGTCAGATACAATGGTCACAAGCGACAACCCAAACAAGCAATTGTTGACAGTTTTATTAGCCATTCCATTATAGTGAAGCTGATTACTAGTCATTATAAAGTCAAATTTATAGCACTACTTTAGTTATAGTTGTCTATGATCGAGATACTGTGCTCCAAGTCGTCCATAACCGCGGACACGGCTTTTAGAAAGTTTTACCCTGCAGGGGTGCACAAATAGCAACACACACTCGATCAACCTCGGAAAAACCAAATCAAAACCCAACGAGGCCTTCACGACAAAGCAATCACAGGATTCAGAAATATTTCAGGGGGGCACCCCATTGAGTACACCCGCAACGAAGCTAGCTGACTCCGAGACGGACTCAAGGTTTGCGTCAATGGCTGTAAACGACTGGGAACCCGAAAACTCGGGCTTGTCGATACCGCGAAAACACTCCGCTTTCCTAAACAGTACAGTGTGCTAGCCATCGCACAATCGTAATAAAGCAGTAAAGCATGGCATAAGTACAGGATAGTAAATAAAACCTCAAACTAGTTTGTGGCCCCAAGAAATAAGAATGAATCAAGCTCTGGCTCAGGGGGGTCCCATAATTCCCCCGTATGTGGATAGCGCGAATATTCAAGGAACAGGTATCAAGTACTCGGGGTCCTACGGGACACAAGTGGACGGTTAACAACCAAATAACATCTATTGCCCACCTGTGCCTCTGCTTACCTACTTCAGTTTTAGTTGTTAAATAGTAATTAAAGTGAACGATAATTAAAGCCATGATCATCTCCAACATTAAACGTGCGGCACACTCCAACAACTGTGGTACTTGGTGACACGCAACAGCAATTGAGCAAGTGACTACGATGCGCAAGTCCAACTATCTACCAAACAACAGGTAATAGGATGTGTCCAAGGCAATATAAGGCTGCAAGGGATATCACGGGTACGAAAACTAGAGTATCGCAACACAGATAGCAATAGATCAACAGGAGGGAATAAATACTATAAAATTAAGATAGGTAGAAAGGGGGAGATGCTCGCCTGAAAACATTGCCGAAGGTTCAACCGAAGAACGGACGACACTCGCATCCACTCAACGGCCTTATCCGCGAAGAACCAAAACACTAGAATAAACACCGGATGCACTATTTAATACCACGGCAGAAGATTGGGCATGATGCAGGTATGATGTATGTCATGGCAAGGGTGCGATGCAATTAGGCCATATTAAGCGGAACCGGGGTCCCGACAATTAATTAAACGGTTCAAGTTATTTAACTACCCCGCAATTTAAATGTTGTTTTAACATGGCAAAATATCTCACCGGTTCGCTACACAAATTTAAATGAGGCCAATATAAGACTAGATTTGCCCGCATATGGGCCCCATATTTAATTATATGGTGAATCGGCATAAGGCCCCCAAACCATACAAATATGCATGCGAGATGAATGATTAATATGCAACAGGTTTTATATTTAGCATTTATAAAATAGAGGCTCGGGAAAAGGTTCACACATTAGGGGGTCTCGACGATCTTGGGGTTCCGGGGTTCGGGGTCGGTCTCAGGGTTCAGGGTTCGACGGAAACAGCGGGAGCGGATACAAGACGGAGAACTTGTCGTGACGTGCCGGAGATCTTGGTTCCAAGCGGTCGATCTTGTCGTCGAGAAGATCTTGTCGGGGCCGCGAATCGGGACGGTCTTGGCGTTCGGGGTGCAGTGCTTGACGTCCTTCGGTTCCATGTCGACGGTCTTGGTGTCCTCGATGGAGAACTCGGTGTATCCGTGTCGACGTCCTTGGCATCCGGGTTCTCGGCCATCGTATCCGGGAAGGAGATCATGGCTCGGGGCTGCGGATCCTCGAGATCGGGGCTTTCGGATCCGTGACGTAGGCCTTGGCGTCCCTGTCGGAGTACTCGGGTGTCATTGCCGAACTTGGATCGGCAGCGGGTCATCGACTAACCACAGAGGTTCCGATGGCGGCATCGATCGGAGTCGTGCGTCTTGGGGCGGTCATCTCACTCTTGGTCCAGAATGGGCATCCCCACATCATAGTAGCACACCCATCTTACGTATTCCCTTCACCATCTGAACTTGCAATGGCAAACCAACATTTCGTGCATTACTCCTACGGCTGCTGGAGAGCTTGGTCAGGCCATGGCAGGGTCGGCCATCGCAGGACGACGCGGAACCGGGCAGAAGAGGAGGCGGCGAGCGCAGGCCACGACCGGACGCGGAGGCCGGTGGATGCTCGCCGGGGAGGACGGTGGCAGAGGACGCCGGCCGGGCAGCCTCGACGGCGATGCGGTCAGGCGCGAGGAGAGCGGGGCAGCGGCCTCGGGGCAGGTGCTGCGGCAGGGCGGCGCTGCTGCGGGGTCCGGCGGCGCTCGGGGGAACCACGGTGGCGACGGGGGGGGAGCGGCCGGCGAGGTAGAGCTTGCAGGGTCAGAGGTGGCTGCGGGTGGAGGGCGAGGGGGCGGGAGCCCGCGGTGGCGCCGAGGAGGAGGAAGGCGAGGCGGGCCGCTGGTGGGGAGCCCGCGGCGGCGACGGGGACCCGGCGGTGGGGAGGGCGCGCCGGCGGCGGGCGGGGAGGTCGAGCAGAGGCGGCAGAGGGCAGAGGCCGGCGGAGGAGGTGCAGCCCCTGGCGGTGGTCCGCTGGCGGCGGTGAAAGGCAGGGGCGAGCGGGACCCCTGGGCGACGACGACGGGGGCGCGGCGGTCGCGGCTGGTAGCGGTGGTCGTCGGTGGCCCGAGGAGGAGGCGACGGAGGTTGAGGGAGGGAGAGGGAGACGCGGTTGGTGGGGGGGCAGGACACGCGGGGAGTGGGGGCTGGGGACAGGCGGTCAGGGGTGGGCCCGCGGTGGCAGTGGGGGAGTGGGGGGTGGCGCGTGTGGTGTGGGGTGTGGCAGGGGTGAGTGCTGAGTGGGGATGAGAGAGGAGGTGGCCAGGTGGAGGGCTAGGATTGGTTAGGGGAGAGAGGGGAGATGAGGTGGCGAGAGGGGATTGGGTGGGGTGAGGTGGCTGGAGGGGTGGGTAGACTAGGTTGGGTAGTTTTAGGATTGGTGGACCGATTTGAACTGGGGGTGGTCGACTGGGTCGGGTCGGCCCGTTCGACTGCCCCCTAAAATTAATATAGGTTTTTATTTAATTTCAAAATAACTTTTGTAATTAGTTTTAGACAAGCAAAATATCCGGAAACATCCGGGGGTTTAATTTGAAATAGAAGGAGGGCTAGTTTTAGAAAACCATAGTCTTTCGCAACATAGTTTCAAGTAAAAATAATATGCATGATGATGTCATGATGATGCTATGCACAAAATCAACGCGATTTTCTAGTAGTGGTTTTGCGGGATGCCACAATTCGACACCACTAACAATGGATCTCGCCCTCGAGATCCGCCTCATGGTACCGGAAGGAAGGTTGGCGATCTGCGTCTTCTCGCTTCGTGTAGATCCTCGCGACACCACTAACAAGAGGTCGTTGTCCGCGACCGTCGAGGGAAACACTCCGGAAACAAAAGGTCTAAGGTAGAGGTATCAACAAATAAAGCCACCTCTAGCTTCCGTGGACGGAGGAAAATTGCTGGATTCACTGATTCGATGTACAAGAGCGAATGATAAGAGTAGTCGGATGGTGATCAGTCCATCGCGCACCCAAACCATTACTCTGCACACGAATAGGCGAATTATGCAACCAACTCTCGGAATCAGACTGAAGATGTCGACATTCGAGGTTCGGAAACAAAGGAGTGATGCAGACTCTGCATCGGATCTGGCGTGGATGATGTCGTCGCGTCGGAAAACACCGGGAGGCACGAGAAGGAACAAAGAGAAGTCCACCAGACGAAGGATTCCTCGGATAGCATGAAGACCAGATGTAGCAACACCGTTACCCAAGGAGGAAGCGAAACCCTGAAGGTACGATGGAACCCAACCACGAGAAATCCTGGACTCGAAGAGAGAGAAGAGAGCGGATTCAAAACACGCAGAGGTGAGGGGAGAGCAGCAGAGGGGTAAGGAGTAAAATCAGACCTAATCAGAACTATCCAACCGATTTTGCAAAAATAGTTTTGACACTCTACTTCGGCCGTTAGCTAGGTTATCCTACAGGCTGGACTTGTGGGGTATCGCAACTGCTGAGCTCTGATACCACTCTGTAACACCCTCAGAATCGGCCCTATGCAAGTTTTAGCGAAACCCGCCAAACCCGCATAGAAACGATTCAAAGGTTCCCACCAGGCACTTTCGTGCGGGTGGAAAACGAAGTAATAACATTACACAACAGTCCTCGATGGGACCCAATAAACAGATATATATACAAAAGCGACTCAATGAGTCAAGAATACAGATATAATATACAAAGATCCAAATCACCTTGAAAATGATAGAGCGTCCGACTACGGACAATATGCAAATGGGGCTAAGAGCCCTGAAGAATAACCAATGGCGTCCATAACCCTGCCCAGGCCAAGCCGGAAGGGTAACCCTGCTAACGACGTCGATCTCAAAACCTGCTTAAACAAAAGGGGTGCCGACAAAGGGCAAAGGAAAAAGAGGAGCGTCAGCACTGAGGCCAGTACACGGCGAGGCTAGAATTCGGCGGTCCTCGCCTACATAGGTATGGTGGACTGAAGCGGCAGCGGCAGCTTGCGCTAAACATCCTATAGAGACTCGATACAACTGGCGGCTATCAGAGAGGGGTAAGAAAGACCTATTCGGAACCATCCTGATACTACCATCAAACAAACCCGTCCTGATGTTTCCCCCTCGAGACCAAACGAGGAAGTCAACCGAGGAACGCACACAGTTGGCAGTTTTATTTATTCAGTTATCGTTGCAGCAATTACTAGTCAAATATAGATAGTCATCCTGATAAAATAAGCAGTGGGCAATTTTAGTTAACCATTCCGTTATAGTTGCAACACTTACTAATCAGGTACAAATAGCATGAGATAACCCAAAAACCCAGCAGTTGTTGGTACTTTTATTTAGCCATTCCGTTGTAGTTGTAATACTTACTAGTCAGATACAATGGTCGCAAGCGACAACCCAAACAAGCAATTGTTGGCAGTTTTATTAGCCATTCCATTATAGTGAAGCTGATTACTAGTCATTATAAAGTCAAATTTATAGCACTACTTTAGTTATAGTTGTCTATGATCGAGATACTGTGCTCCAAGTCGTCCATAACCGTGGACACGGCTTTCAGAAAGTTTTACCCTGCAGGGGTGCACAAATAGCAACATACACTCGATCAACCTCGGAAAAACCAAATCAAAACCCAACGAGGCCTTCACGACAAAGCAATCACAGGATTCAGAAATATTTCAGGGGGCCACCCCATTGAGTACACCCGCAACGAAGCTAGCTGACTCCGAGACGGACTCAAGGTTTGCGTCAATGGCTGTAAACGACTGGGAACCCGAAAACTCGGGCTTGTCGATACCGCAAAAACACTCCGCTTTCCTAAACAGTACAGTGTGCTAGCCATCGCACAATCGTAATAAAGCAGTAAAGCATGGCATAAGTACAGGATAGTAAATAAAACCTCAAACTAGTTTGTGGCCCCAAGAAATAAGAATGAATCAAGCTCTAGCTCAGGGGGGTCCCATAATTCCCCCGTATGTGGATAGCGCGAATATTCAAGGAACAGGTATCAAGTACTCGGGGTCCTACGGGACACAAGTGGACGGTTAACAACCAAATAACATCTATTGCCCACCTGTGCCTCTGCTTACCTACTTCAGTTTTAGTTGTTAAATAGTAATTAAAGTGAACGATAATTAAAGCCATGATCATCTCCAACATTAAACGTGCGGCACACTCCAACAACTGTGGTACTTGGCGACACGCAACAGCAATTGAGCAAGCGACTACGACGCGCAAGTCCAACTATCTACCAAACAACAGGTAATAGGATGTGTCCAAGGCAATATAAGGCTGCAAGGGATATCACGGGTACGAAAACTAGAGTATCGCAACACAGATAGCAATAGATCAACAGGAGGGAATAAATACTATAAAATTAAGATAGGTAGAAACGGGGAGATGCTCGCCTGAAAACATTGCCGAAGGTTCAACCGAAGAACGGACGACACTCGCATCCACTCAACGGCCTTATCCGCGAAGAACCAAAACACTAGAATAAACACCGGATGCACTATTTAATACCACGGCAGAAGATCGGGCATGATGCAGGTATGATGTATGTCATGGCAAGGGTGCGATGCAATTAGGCCATATTAAGCGGAACCGGGGTCCCGACAATTAATTAAACGGTTCAAGTTATTTAACTACCCCGCAATTTAAATGTTGTTTTAACATGGCAAAATATCTCACCGGTTCGCTACACAAATTTAAATGAGGCCAATATAAGACTAGATTTGCCCGCATATGGGCCCCATATTTAATTATATGGTGAATCGGCATAAGGCCCCCAAACCACACAAATATGCATGCGAGATGAATGATTAATATGCAACAGGTTTTATATTTAGCATTTATAAAATAGAGGCTCGGGAAAAGGTTCACACATTAGGGGGTTTCGAAGATCTTGGGGTTCTGGGGTTCGGGGTCGGTCTCAGGGTTCAGGGTTCGACGGAAACAGCGGGAGCGGATACAAGACGGAGAACTTGTCGTGACGTGCCGGAGATCTTGGTTCCAAGCGGTCGATCTTATCGTCGAGAAGATCTTGTCGGGGCCGCGAATCGGGACGGTCTTGGCGTTCGGGGTGCAGTGCTTGACGTCCTTCGGTTCCATGTCGACGGTCTTGGTGTCCTCGATGGAGAACTCGGTGTATCCGTGTCGACGTCCTTGGCATCCGGGTTCTCGGCCATCGTATCCGGGAAGGAGATCATGGCTCGGGGCTGCGGATCCTCGAGATCGGGGCTTTCGGATCCGTGACGTAGGCCTTGGCGTCCCTGTCGGAGTACTCGGGTGTCATTGCCGAACTTGGATCGGCAACGGGTCGTCGACTAACCACAGAGGTTCCGATGGCGGCATCGATCGGAGTCGTGCGTCTTGGGGCGGTCATCTCACTCTTGGTCCAGAATGGGCATCCCCACATCATAGTAGCACACCCATCTTACGTATTCCCTTCACCATCTGAACTTGCAATGGCAAACCAACATTTCGTGCATTACTCCTACGGCTGCTGGAGAGCTTGGTCAGGCCATGGCAGGGTCGGCCATCGCAGGACGACGCGGAACCGGGCAGAAGAGGAGGCAGCGAGCGCAGGCCACGACCGGACGCGGAGGCCGGTGGATGCTCGCCGGGGAGGACGGTGGCAGAGGACGCCGGCCGGGCAGCCTTGACGGCGATGCGGTCAGGCGCGAGGAGAGCGGGGCAGCGGCCTCGGGGCAGGTGCTGCGGCAGGGCGGCGCTGTTGCGGGGTCCGGCGGCGCTCGGGGGAACCACGGTGGCGACGGGGGGGAGCGGACGGCGAGGTAGAGCTTGTCGGGTCAGAGGTGGCTGCGGGTGGAGGGCGAGGGGGCGGGAGCCCGCGGTGGCGCCGAGGAGGAGGAAGGCGAGGCGGGCCGCTGGTGGGGAGCCCGCGGCGGCGACGGGGACCCGGCGGTGGGGAGGGCGCGCCGGCGGCGGGCGGGGAGGTCGAGCAGAGGCAGCGGAGGGCAGAGGCCGGCGAAGGAGGTGCAGCCCCTGGCGGTGGTCCTCTGGCGGCGGTGAAAGGCAGGGGCGAGCGGGACCCCTGGGCGACGACGACGGGGGCGCGGCGGTCGTGGCTGGTAGCGGTGGTCGTCGGTGGCCCGAGGAGGAGGCGACGGAGGTTGAGGGAGGGAGAGGGAGACGCGGGTGGTGGGGGGCAGGACACGCGGGGAGTGGGGGCTGGGGACAGGCGGTCAGGGGTGGGCCCGCGGTGGCAGTGGGGGAGTGGGGGGTGGCGCGTGTGGTGTGGGGTGGGGTGTGGCAGGGGTGAGTGCTGAGTGGGGGTGAGAGAGGAGGTGGCCAGGTGGAGGGCTAGGATTGGTTAGGGGAGAGAGGGGAGATGAGGTGGCGAGAGGGGATTGGGTGGGGTGAGGTGGCTGGAGGGGTGGGTAGACTAGGTTGGGTAGTTTTAGGATTGGTGGACCGATTTGAACTGGGGGTGGTCGACTCGGTCGGGTCGGCCCGTTCGACTGCCCCCTAAAATTAATATAGGTTTTTATTTAATTTCAAAATAACTTTTGTAATTAGTTTTAGACAAGCAAAATATCCGGAAACATCCGGGGGTTTAATTTGAAATAGAAGGAGGGCTAGTTTTAGAAAACCATAGTCTTTCGCAACATAGTTTCAAGTAAAAATAATATGCATGATGATGTCATGATGATGCTATGCACAAAATCAACGCGATTTTCTAGTAGTGGTTTTGCGGGATGCCACAAGTAATACTACTTCAATAACTCCATGCTACTCTAGCTTCAGTTTAATTATACTATCTTATATTTACTTAACTCCAGTATCTTATATACAAACTTTACATCATATCATGATGACTTGTCACGGCTAACCTAGAATAACATATCTATACTAGGGTTCAATCATGTTCTATCCGCCAATGTCACTTATACATGATATAAGCATTCAATCTTGGTGACAAAAGCATGATCATTAGAATCCCTTGATCATATATGGCTTAGGTTTCCAGTTGGCTAATCAAGGTCTTCATCAATACAACTTTACAATTGTATTGAAATTATCTTCTTAGTATCTATTGTATTAAGGGCTATTATTCATGGACTATGCCTACTTAATCCCATAGGATTACCCCTTGGTATATACCTTCAATGCCCCTCCTTATAATCCTATTTGTTACCATATAATATATATTCCATATAACTCTTCTTTCATTTTAGGAATGAGTTTAACTCCATCAATTATCATATTGATTTAATTCTCTTCCAACACTCCCATTATATATATAATATTTAAAACTAGCATTACCACCTATCTCTTCTTACTTCTTTCTCTAAAGGTTTTAGAGTGGATGCTATGATAGGACAAGGGTTGATAGATCAAGAATTGATAGGTTAAGAATTGGTGAATCAATAGTTGATTACTCAACACTGATGAACAACAGATATTAGAATATGATTCCAATAGGAATGGTAAAGATTGATATGGATAGAAAGATACATGGTGCCTGATCTTGACTTGGTTTCTGTCCTACTCAAACTCACTAAAGAGTTAAGATTGTATTACCATGATGTTCATGGTATAAGTAGATGAGATTAAAATTTAGTTGTTACATTCCTATTACTTAAGTTATATTTATAACTTGGTATTCATGGGTTGTGTAATGAATACTGAGATATGATTACTTCAGGATCAAATATAATCCATTAAGTAATGTATTAGGGTTTAAATTTTATTACATTTGATCTACCCTTAGATCAAATCATGTTTACCCAAAATAAGGTTTTAGCAAAGGTCATATTGAAACTTATCGCAGTCAACTTGATGATCTACTTCAATTCCAGCAAGTTAAGAGAAGCTTCAATCACTTTGGCAAGTTTTTTATTAAAAGCGCGAAAATTATTCGGATTTTCTATGCATGAATGCAATGCACACATCTGTGTTCAGCTTATTTCCAAGCTCTAATGCTGGGATGTTACACATCCTCTCGGTGCTCTAGGTTCTAGCAGGGTATTGAACAATACCCCACCTTGATTTAAACACACCAAATGCTCGCTCCACATCCTTCCTAGCGGCCTCTTGTCTTTCACAAACCTCTTACATTTATCATCTGCAGGGTTGCAGTTTTTTTTACAAAGGTGGCCCAGGAGGGATAGATATCGTCAGCTAGATAGTAACCAATATCATATTTATTGCCATTGATCTCAAGGATACCTGTGGGGCATTGCCTTCTGCCAGCCTAGCAAACACCGGAGACCGCTACAACACATTGATGCCATTGTTTGATCTAGCCATACCAAAAAAGGAGTGCCAAATTCAGAGATCATGTGATGCAACAAACTCTAGTATGATGGTGCACCCCTCCGCATGCCCTTTGAATTACTCTTGCCAACTAAAGGGACAATTCTTCCACTACCAATGCATACAGTCGATGCTGCCAAGCATCCCAAGAAACCCCCTTCTCTCGTTGATGGATAAAAGGTGGGCAATTTCTTTCGTGTTTGGATATCTCAAGTAAACTTTGTCAAACACCGCAATAACCGCGCTGCAAAACCGGAACATTGCCTCATGGCATGTGGACTCACTAATGCACATGTAGTCATCAAGGAGATCACCGGGCACTCCATATGCAAGCTGCCGAGGAGGCGAACTTTTCTGGTAAGAGGAGAAGCCAATCTTACCAGTACAACCGTACTTGGCTCGAATTAGTCATCATACTCCCTCGCCAAATTGAGATTGTCCAAGGACAAGTTCCTGGATATCCGATAGTGGTGACGGAATGCCTTCTTTTGGAAGACCGAATAAGTTGGGTGGAAGTAGTCCTTATAAAGGCGTATGTGGCCAGCTTCTCGGTCATGCTCATGGTTGGCTTCGTGCCGCTTCTTCGAGCCACCTGATGGGGATATGCCTACCAGGGTATACCCAGCAGGACATTTCTTATTGGCCCAACGTCAGCGAGTGGGCCTGCAGGACGGCGACTGGATCAAGACTTGGCGTGGATTCGAGCGACTGGAAGCTGAAGGCCCAGAAGCGTAGCTAGGCCCAGTCGGCCTATGTCATAGAATCTCTGAATCCTTAAATAAATCAGTTGTGATCTGTAAACCCTAGCGAGGTGAGTCTATATAAACCTCCCTAGAGTACGCATAGAGGATACGTTCCATCATACACCCAAGCGACTCGCCGCCTAGCCGTCAAGCTCGCCCCATTGTACTCTCACCATAATACAATCTAGCATGAGTAGGTCTTTACCCTCTCGGGGGCCGAAACTGGGTAAACCCTTGTGTCTCAGCCCTCATCTCGCACCGCAGATGGCTGGCCGCCCTTGCCCCATGTTCTACTACTCGCTGCCGATTGCAGCATCTGCCATGGTCATTCCCACGACAGTGGCACCCACCGTGGGGCCTGGCCGGTCAGGCCGGTGTTCTGCGGCGAGATCCAATCTGCCCATCAACGAGTAGATCGCCACCGGCCGCATGATCGCGATCGGCGAGATGCTCCAGATCTTGCCGAACAGCTACGTCCCGGCGGCGCGACCCGTCACGCATAGCGTGATCCTGCCGGTCGGCACGATCAGCCTCTTCGTCGGCCTCACCGACGTCATCATCTCGGAGGACTCGGCTCGCATCCGAGAGTCGCCGCCACGCGACCGGCTCTCTGAGAGCCAGGTCCGCACGATTCACCGCCTCGCCTCCGAGTACGACTCGGCCCATAGCAACGTGGCCGAAACCACCGCGGCCGCGGACGACGCGACCCTCAACGACGACGCCGATTCGGCGACCCCGGCGTCACTCGCCGGATCCATTGTCGCCGCGTCACCCGCAGGATCCTTCACCCAGGTCTCCAACGTCGGAGACTTCGAGGATCCCTCTATCCTTGGGATCTTCGACTTCGACTCCGGGTCAGAGAACTCCACCGACCTCCACGACGGAACCGGTCGCCACGCCGCGACCTACATGGCGACTGGCGCCGACCCACCGGAAGACCCATTCTCCACGCCGATCCCACCAAACGCGACGGTGGCGGAGGTCGAGGAACTCCGCCTGAAGCTGGCGGAGGCAGTCCGCAAGGAACAAGCCGAGCGCGAAAAATTTCGCCTCGAGCAGGTGACAGCGCAGGAGCTGTCGCGCTAACACCAGCTCCAAATCAGGTCGCGCCTGAACCCCACCGTCCAGGGGCGCGCCCTGAATTTCGACGACAAGAAAGACCCGGCCCGCGCGGACGAGCACGGGATCTGCGAGAACGCGCCGCCAGGAGGAAGCACTCGGCCCCCACCAGGGGATAGCATCGACTCCTGGGAGGAGATGCGCGAGGCCTTCGTCAGGCACTTCGAGGGTTCATACACCCACGCCACCACCATCGAGGACCTGGAACGGTGCGTCCTGGGACCCCGCGAGTCGACCCGCAGCTGGGTCCAACGGTGGCAAGATCTATGGTACAACGCGGTCGGAATCCACCCAGACACCGCGATCCACTGTTTCAAGACCTTGTGCCGCTACGAGCCCCTGGTCGCCAAGCTCAAACGAGCGTACCGCACACTCGACAACATACCGGACCTCCTGGAGATTGCAAAAAGGTACGCGGAGGAGGACCCAAACCAAGAAACCGACGACGAGTCGGGAGGACACCGCCGCACGAACGGCCACGACAACGGGAGGCGACCCGACTTACGCTACAACAACACTCGCCTCACCGGCAAGCGCCGCAGTGACAGGCGATTCGACTTCGTCGCCAACGCTGGATACGCGCAGCGCGAGCCCAAGAGCTTCCGTCATGACGGGGGACAGCGTCGCGACGGTGGCAACTACAAGGCGAAGCCAAGGTTCGATCCCGCGGCCCTTCTTAACCAACCTTGTGTATTCCACAGCAGGGAAGGAAAGCCCACCACGCACACGACCGCCGACTGCCACTCTCTCAAGGAGATCGAGAAGGCACGGCGCGCGTGGGAAGACCCCGACAACAACCCGCCAAACGGCGGAAAATTCGGCAGCGTCACCGGCTCGCTCCACACCTTCACAAACTTCAACACGAAGCGCGAGAAGAAGGTCATCGCCCGCGCCGTCGCCGTTAACACGGTGGCCCAGATAGATATCCCCCAGTTCCTCAACTGGTCTGAGCAACCAATCACTTGGAGCCACGAGGACCACTCGCCACGGATCAAGTATCCGGGCCGAGTCTCCCTGGTGGTCAAGCCCAAGGTGGGAGACTACTGGCTCCCCAAAACATTGATGGACGGCGGCAGCTCCATCAACATCCTGTACCTGGACACCTTCAGGCGACTGCGGATCCCGCAGTCGATGATCGAGACGACCTACACCACGTTCCACGGCATCGTCCCCGGTCGGAAGGCGTACCCGACCGGCAAGGTGACGCTGCCAGTCACCTTCGGCACACCATCAAACTTCCGCACCGAGCGGATCGTCTTCGAGCTGGTGCCCTTCGACAGCCCCTACCACTACGTCCTGGGGCGCCAGGCGTTCGCCAAGTTCATGGCAACAGCCCACTACGCGTATAACGCGATGAAGCTACCTGGGCCGTGCGGCGTCATCACCATCCACGGCGACCCCGACATGGCCGCAGAGTGCGAGGCCAAAGGGCCGAACTCGCTGACACCGACATCGCGGCAGAGGACAACCACGCTGACGAGCTCGCCAAGTATGCGAGCGGGGTCAACAACGACGACCCCACATACTCAAGAAGCCCAACTCGGAGGGCGGCAACTCCACCGCCTTCGAGACAACGACGCATACCCGCACCGTCGAGCTGGTCCCAGGCGACTCCAGCCAGACGGTGACGATCGGGACGGGCATGAGCCCAGCATACAAAGGTGCGCTCATCGAGTTCCTTCGTGAGAACAGGGACATCTTCGCATGGAAGCCATCCGACATGCCTGGTGTCCCAAGGGAACTCGCTGAGCAAAAACTCAACGCCGACCCCAAAGTGTGACCTGTTAAGCAGTCGCTGCGGCCCTTCAATGAAGAGCGCCGCCGAGCCATCGCCGAGGAGGTGCAGCGTCTACTCGCTGCAGGCTTCATCCGGCCAATCAAGTACTCCAAGTGGCTGGCAAACCCAGTCCTAGTCGAGAAGAAAAACGGGACCTGGAGGATGTGTATCGATTAAACAAACTTAAACAACGCCTGCCCGAAGGAGCAATTCGTCCTCCCGCGGATCGACCAAATCATCGATTCCACCGCGGGCTCAGAGGCGCTATGCTTCCTCGACGCCTACTCTGGGTACAACCAGATCAAAATGGCTGTCGAGGACGAAGAGAAGACGGCGTTCATCACGCCATTCGGAGCCTTCTGCTACACTGCCATGACCTTCGGCCTCAAGAACGCCGGGGCGACCTACCAGCGGTGCATGCAGGAGTGCCTTGCGAGCCAGATTGGCCGCAATATCCACGTCTACATCGACGGCGTGGTGGTGAAATCCGCTCGCCAGAACAAGCTACTCGCTGACCTGGCGGAAACATTTGCCAACCTGCGGAAGTACAAGATAAAGCTAAACCCAGGGAAGTGCACCTTCGGTGTGCCAACTTGACAACTACTAGGATACGTTGTCTCCAAGCGTGGGATCGAGGCGAACCCCGCCAAGATCAACACGATCGCTCGACTCGGCAGACCCGAGTGCCTGCGCGACGTCCAGAAGCTGGCCGGGCGAGTCGTGGCTCTCAGTCGCTTCATCCCCCGGTTGGGCGAAAAGGCGATGCCCCTCTACCGCCTAATGCGCAAGAACCCCACCTTCCAGTGGGACAAGGAGGCAGATGACGCGCTCCACGACCTCAAGGAGGTGCTACTCACAGCACCGCTACTCGCCGCCCATGTCGACAAGGAATCCATGTTGGTCTATGTCGCGGCTTCCGAACGCGTCGTCAGCGCCGTCATGGTCGTAGAACGGCCAGAGGAAGGAAAGGAGCGCCCGATGCAGCGACCAGTGTACTACATCAGCGAAGTCCTCGCCGAGTCGCGCCAGCGCTACCCGCAATACCAGAAGTTGGTATACGCGGTCTTCAGAGCACAGTGGCGACTGCCGCACTAGTTCCAGGAGCACCCAATAACGGTCGTCTCCTCAGCACCGTTGCAGGACATCATCCGCAACCGCGAGGCGACCGGGCGAGTCGCCAAGTGGGCCGTCGAGATCGGCATCCACAACATCAAGTACGAGCCGCGCAAGGCGATCAAATTGCAGGCTCTCGCTGACTTCCTCGCCATCTGGGAGGAGGCCCAGCAGCCAGAGAAGCTGCCATACCTCCACTATTGGAACCTACACTTCGACGGCTCCAAGAACGCGAACGGCACAGGGGCAGGGATCGTGTTAACGTCTCCGAAGGGCCACAAGCTCCGCTACGTCCTCTACCTCGACTTCACCCCCTGCACCAACAACATGGCCGAGTATGAGGCGCTACTCCACGGCATGCGAGCTACCAAGGAGATGAACGTCAATCGACTGCGCTGCTACGGAGATTCCGACCTCGTCGCCGGGCAAGTCGCTGGCACCTGCGACGCTGTCTCCCCCACCAAGGCGGCATACCACCAAGCAGTGGACCGGCTGGGTGGACACTTCGTAGGCTACTCCGTCGAGTGGATCGACAGGCGGAAGAATGAGGAGGCTGACGCACTCTCTCGCATCGGCTCGGCTCGGCTCGACTCGCACCACCCGCCGGCGTCTTCCTCGACACCATCACCAAGCCTTCCGTCTCTCCCCCAAGGGAGATCAACATCGGAATACCGCCGCAACCAGAAGCAGCCCTGGTCGCACTAATCGCCGAGCCAAACGACTGGACCGCGCCATACGTCGCCTACTTGGAGGGAGGCACCCTGCCAGTGGATGAAACGGATGCCCGGATGATAGCACACCGCTACAAATCCTTCGTCATCATCAACGGCGAGCTCCACAAGCGCAGCGTGACCGGTGTGTTCCAACGCTGTGTTCAACCCGCTGAAGGACGCAAAATCCTCCAAGACATTCACTCCGGTGACTACGGCCACCACGCCGGCGCCCGCTCTCTGGTTGCAAAGGCTATACGGCACGACTTCTACTGGCTCACCGCACACGCAGACGCTGTCGACATCGTCCAGCGATGCGTCGGATGCTAGAAATACGCCAACCAGACCCACGTGCCGAGCTCGGCGCTCAAGACAATCCCCATCACCTGGCCGTTTGCCGTATGGGGCATGGACATGGTAGGCCCCTTCAAGAAGGCCTCCTCCGGCTTCACCTACCTCCTAGTCGCAGTCGACAAATTCACAAAATGG
Organism: Avena sativa; assembly: GCA_916181665.1. Classification (NCBI taxonomy): domain Eukaryota; kingdom Viridiplantae; phylum Streptophyta; class Magnoliopsida; order Poales; family Poaceae; genus Avena; species Avena sativa. Next base: position 138,810,426 of record OV702285.1, on the reverse strand, counting down.
GTGGAGGCCAAGCCAGTCCGCAAATGGGACGGGAAGACCGCCACCAAGTTCCTACGCGATCTCATCTATTGCTATGGGTTCCCAAACAGCATCATCACGGAGAACGGCACCAACTTCGCCAAAGGAGCCATGGCCAAGTTCTGCGAGGAACACCACATTCGACTCGACCTCGCCTCAGTCGCCCACCCGGAGTCCAACGGCCAGGCGGAACGCGCCAATCAGAGCATCCTCCATGGCCTGAAGCCACGGCTCCAAGTCCCACTCGAGCGCACCGCCGGCTGCTGGGTCGAGGAGCTACCCTCCGTCGTCTGGGGCATCCGCACCTCCGTCAATAAGTCGACAGGATTCACCCCCTTCTTCATGGTGTACGGTGCCGAGGCAGTCATGCCCACTGACCTCGAGCACGATTCACCAAGGGTGGTCAACTATACGGAGGCCGCAAACGAACTCGCACGACAAGACGGAGTCGATCAACTCGACGAGGCACGCGATCTAGCTTTGCTCCCGCACCGCCATCTACCAGCAAGGACTCCGCCGCTACCATAGCCGGCGAGTAAGGACTCGCACTTTCCAGGAAGGCGACCTGGTACTACGCCTAATTTAGGACAAGAAGGGCATGCACAAGCTCTCCTTCCCTTGGGAGGGGCCATTCGCCATCGGGCGAGTCCTAGGCAACGATGCCTACTACCTCACCGACGTCCGAGGAGACGGAAAACTCGACGTCAAGCGGCCGTGGAATGTAAACCTCCTACGGAAGTTCTACTCCTAGAACTCCATACATGTACTCCCCACCCGCTATGAAATAAAACAGATCGGTTACCGAAAATTGTGTCTACTCTCCATGTCTTGTACCACTCGCACTCGTAATAACAACGTTATTCTATTCGCAGAAGTCAACCTCTGGTAAAGCGACTGGCACGACCAAGTAGTGCGGCACGAGGGCACTGGGAAACTCCAGGCCTCGTAATGTCCACGAAAAACGCCAACCCGGAGCCCCATTGGATACGCCTAGCTCGACTGGCTCACCGAGCCAAGACAACTGCATTCGCTCCTCACAGCGACCAAGTCCTCCGCATCCTTCGCGCAACGACTCGAACGACCAAGTACCACGCTCGGGGACTGACGCCCAGCCAAATACGAGCGACTAAGGAAAAACGCCAAGTATGAGAGCGCGCCCAGGACTCGCCACGCGACTGATCCTTCGGATCAGGCAGGAGAGACGCGCTAACAACGACGCTCTTAGTCCTCACCTACCTTGGAGCTGCGACTAGAACCACCAAGTACCACGCTCGGGGACTCGGCAACCCAACCTCGTTCGCGCCCAGGAAAACGGTCAAGTAAAGAGCACCCCTGGGAGTCGCCTTGCGACTGGCTTTCCGAGCCATGGCGAGTCGACCTCAACTAATTAAAAGTTAACAAACATATAACAACGAGGTAAACCCCATAAAAAGGGCGGACGCGCACGGGGACTCGTTCAATCAAAATCCAAAATCACAAAACAAATGACAAAATAACACGAGTTTCCTTTATAGCAGCACAAAATTGTTCCAAAATACAAGGAAAGTTCAATAATTATCTTGCACTAACGCCCAAGGGCAAAACAGTTCTACTCCGCAGGTTCTGACGCAGGCGCGCCACCGTCCCTGCGACTACGGATAAAGGGCACGTACGGGTTCAACGGGTACGTCGTCAACTCGCCCGCCATTGCCGCACGGAACGGCTGCTCGACCTTGAAGTCCCGATTCTTCGGTTCGGGATTGTTGGGGGTGACAATCGTCTCCTGATAGGGGAGGAGGTCGCCCATCGCCCAAACGCGATCGGAATACACCGCGGCCCGGTCCGTCAGCTTAAGAACCTCGGCAATCTCCACAGAGCCCGTTGACGAGGGGTAGCCGCTCGTAACATCGTCGAGGTCAAAGTCCTCTGGGAAATGGGCAAGCCCAAGGCTGATCGCCATCGCTGCCCCGCACCGGAAGGCCGACCGCGTCATGAACTCGACGACTGACGGAGCCTTCTCCAGGTAGCGCCATACCTCGACAAGGTCGCTGGGGATTACCTCCGTGGGCGATATCTCCTAAAGATACGCTTGAAGGCAAGTCGCGGACAACGCGGCCGAGTCGACCAGGGTGGTCACACATTGCCGCGCGTCGTATGACTGCGCCTCCTCCGTGTTATCAGTAATCCGACCTATGGAACAGAAGCGGGCAGTAAGCACACCAACGACTTCACAATGCAGTTGTTGCAGGTAGAGGGAAGAAGAAGGAAGGTTTACCAATAAGCGGTCGGCAGAGGCCCATGATGAAGCTTTGAAGAGAAGAGAAGTCGTTCTGCAGCCCAGCAACGAGCGCGTCAGACACTTTCCGCTCTTCAGCGGCAGACGTAACAGCAGCTTTCACGCGCCCTTCCGCCGAGCTCGCTTCCTCCTTCGCCTCCTTGAGCTCACGCTCCAGGTCCGCGATTCGCTTTTCGGCCGTGCTCAAAGCGGACTGAGCCACCGTTAGGTCACCCACCGGGACAAGGCCTCGGCGAGCATCCTTCGCCTCGGCTGCAACTGCATGAAGCCCCTTGTTCGTCTCTTGGACGGCAACGAGCTCCTTCTCCAAGAAACACTTCGTAGCAAGCCGTTCGGCCGAATCGCGCTGCAAGCCCTGCGCACACACTACAACGTCAACAACAATGAAATTCCTAAGTGCCCACCCGCTGAAATTCAGCGACTAGGCACTCGGGGACTGGACAATGAAAATCCTCAGTGCCCACCCACCGAGATTCAGCGACTAGGCACTCGGGTACTGGATGACATAAAAACTTTAAGAATCCGACCACTGAAATTCAGTGGCCCGATCCTCGGGGACTGGACATACCTGGATGGTAGCGCCTAGCATGCCCTGAAGCTCCAGCGCATCCACAGACGCAACCACGACCGGAGTGTGGCCGCGACGCTGCTCAACCTCCACCTTGGCTCGGCCACTCGCTGCGGCCGCCTTCGCCATGAAGCGAGGGAAGGTCGCTGCAGATGTCGCCGCGCCACTCGGAGCCGGCTCGGCCACATCGGGTGAGGCAACACCCTCCTTGGTCTTCAAGGCCATGTCCGCTGCAGTCGGAAGATCGCTCGGAGCAACCGCCGGGTCATCAGAGACCGTGACGATGTCGTCGCCTTTCGTCCTCTTGACACCTTCGGTGGGAGCAGCGACTTAGTCGGTTTTCCTCTTCCGCGAGGAGTCTGCCTCGGTGGCGACTGGCGGAACCTTGGCCACAGAAGGATGGCCGATCTTTTTAACACCAGTCCTGTGAAACAGTGTTATAAATAAGACTGTCCGACTAAAGCGAAAAACAAGCGGATGAACAACACTGACTTGGCGACTGGTATGAACCGCAGACCGGTGCGGATGCTAGCCGGCTTTTTCAGCTCGGGCCCCAACTTCCGAGTGAGACCTGTCTCGAACAAATCGTGTGCCCAAGACACTGACGGCTTCTTCGAAGATTAAGCCACGGCAGGAGCCTCCGTGATAATTGCTGCGGGAGCCTCCCTTGGAGGCGAGGCCCCTGCGGCTGGAGCAGCCCCCAAATCAACGATCGGGGCAAATGGAGGTGGTAATGATCCTAGCGGTGCCTAGTCCCTGGGGGCGGCAGCGTCTGGTACCATGGCCGCGTGTGCCGCTGCGTCCCTAGCCGAGCTGGTGGCGTCGGAGCTGCTCGCAGATCGGGGCGGAGATATCTGCTTTGCCAGCTTCGCATTCTTCTTCGGCGGAGCTTTGTTCTTCTTCTTCAACGGCGTGGCCTCACGATGTGAGGTGGGCTCGGGAAGTTCATCGTCGTCATCATCGTGGGGCTCGAGGCTCTTACTCGCTTCGAGCTCGCGTTGGTGTTGTCCGTGGGTTTTGCGAACCGTGGGGGCAACAACTTCCATGGGCTCATCTTCTCCGTTGTTGTCATCGTCGCCTCCGTCGCTGTCGGCGTCGTCTTTGGCGGGTGATGATTCGCTTCCGTCCTAGACGGACGAGCTCGAGTTCTCATCATCCGCGGGTGGAAGCCACCCTTCCACCACTTGGAACAACTACAACAAGAACAAACAAATTTAGCACGACCGTGAATGCAAAAGCTGCGACTGCGAGTATTAACAGGATAACAACGTACCGTTGGAGCTGGGCGCCTTGCAGTATAAGGGGCGACCCCGGCCTTCGCATCGAGATACACCACCTGGGTGATCTTCTTCAGGGCCAGGGTGTAGTCGTTGAGTCTCCACTCAACGAGGCAGGACTTCGTCGGGTCGTCCTTGCCCGTATACTCATACATGTAGTGGTCGCGGCTGGCCAGGGGCACGAGCCGCCGCCCGAGCCAACAGTTGTAGAGGTTGATGGTTTGGAGGCCTTTCTTCTTTAGGCTGCGGATAGTTTGCAACATTTCGTTGACAACCATCCGGTGATCCAGCGGGAGTTTGACGACCTGGAGCCGACGCGGTTCGGGCCGGTCGGCGGAGTACCTTGGAAGCGCCACTTCGCCGTCTGGAGTCGACTTGGTGACGTAGAACCAGAACTTCTTCCACTCGTTCGCCGCCTTGGCGGGCAGCATCAGGTCGAAGAACGACGCCTTCGACTTCAGCTGGAATGTCAGGCCGCCCGCAGCTAGCATTGGGCCACCTGTCTCTTCGCGGTTGATTCTCCCGTGGAACAGGTCTTGCCACAGGGGAAAGTAGGGCCTGCAGCCCAGATAGCACTCGAAGAACGCCACGAAGATGGCGAGCTGCTCAATACTATGCGGACCCAGATCTGAGGGCTAGATCCCGTAGTTGGCGCAGAAATGCCGGAAGAAGAGGGAAGTTGGGAAGCCCAGCCCCCGCTCCAGGTGGCTGGTGAAGCAGATGAACTCTCCCTCGCGCGGTTCCGGAGTCACTTCTCCGGCCGCGGGGATGCGCCATCTGCTGGCGCGAAGGATCCCGGCCTCCTCGAAGGATGCTAGTAGCACCTTAGTGCACTTGGATCTGCCCCACAGCTCGGTGGAGGGGGCCATCAGTTGGAAATTCGTGGTGGTCGAGGATCTCTGGATTGTTCTGATCGCTGCGCGGAATGGGGAAACAGAGATGGGCGGAATCGGAGGAAGAAGGAAGAAGCGTTTCCCCATTCTCCTGTCATCCTCCTTATATAGCGGTTGCTACCCGCCAGTTCCGGGGGCCATTACTACGCGGTAATTACGCCGAAGTTACCGTTGGATTACCCAACGGCTTGTTTGACCCCAATTGACGGTCCAACTTCATCCATTCGACTCGTCGCTCCCAGCGACTCGACGACTCGCCGACCCAATCACTATAACAGTGACTAAGTATTTGCCGACCCGTTCGCCGATCTGCGACACGATTGGTCGCCGTTATTGTGACTAAATGACTAGTTCTTCCCTTTGTTCAGGAGTCCGCTGCCGATTCGACTAGGCGTCCGCATTGGACCCGCATACTCCGTCTGCCCGCAAACACCTGCGACAAATCAACGACGACCTCGGGGACTACTGATGGGGATATGCCTACCGGGGTATACCCAGCAGGACGTTTCCTATTGGCCCAAGCGTCAGCGAGTGGGCCTGCAGGACGGCGACTGGATCAAGACTTGGCGTGGACTCGAGCGACTGGAAGCTGAAGGCCCAGAATCATAGCTAGGCCCAGTCGGACTAGGTCATAGAATCTTCGAATCCTTAACTAATTCGGTTGTGATCTGTAAACCCTAGCAATGTGAGTCTATATAAACCTCCCTAGAGGACGCACAGAGGATACGTTCCATCATACACCCAAGCGACTCGCCGCCTAGCCGTCGAGCTCGCCCCATTGTAATCTCACCATAATACAATCTAGCAGGAGTAGGTTTTTACCCTCCGGGGGGCCGAACCTGAGTAAACCCTTGTGTCTCAGCCCTCATCTCGCACCGCAGATGGCTGGCCGCCCTTGCCCCATGTTATACTACTCGCTGCCGATTGTAGCATCTTCCGTGGTCATTCCCACGACACCACCTCTACGCGGCGACAGGAGGTAGTGGCCGTGCACCATCTGTGTAGTTGCCAACAGAATTTTGGTTTCATCGTCGGACTCCTCCTCGGACGATGAATCGGCGAAATTCTTGTAGAAGAACTCGATGGCCCTTCGATTGCTATCCATCTATAAAGTATACAGCCGTCAATGGCCATGTCAACTCCCGCAGCGGGCCAGATAACCTAGAAAGGACCGGCGAATGTACCTCAACCGCGGAAAGGCAAACGACCGAGCAGGTTGTGCGCCATGTAGAGGTTGTTGCGCGTCCAGTCGACAGGCGGAGGCCGGGGCGACGGGATTGCCTGCGACACGTCCAGACAACTCCAGCAACGCGCGCGGCCTGCGGTGCTGCTCGATATGCTGGGGGCGTCGGCGGTAGTGGGCAGTGGCGGCGCCAACGGTTGCGCCTGCTCTGGTTGCGGGATATAGAGGGTGAGGGTTTGGGGAGGAGAGTGTCTATTTTGCCACTGACGAGAGGGTCTAGATGAACTAGTGATAGGACGCACAAGAACAAGCGCGATGTTCGGGTCAACCCAAGCGAGACCCAAATTTGGTGCATGGATGTATCGGTACGCGCGCGTTTGTCTGGATGGATCTCCCCGCTAGGCCGGTGTTCACCTGTCCGCCAGTCCGCTCCGACGAGCTCGGATGTGCAAGGACAGATTGGATCGGCCCGGTGGAGATGCCCTAACACACAATTCACACATGTCTTCACATAAATTTGCAATCACATAAATATATTATATTTAGTTACAAAAATACCTTTTTTGCGCAAAGTTACAGAAATACTTACCAACAATAACTAAGCAACATCCTCTACAATTAATTTTATGATGAATCTCTTAGAAGTCTATTTTTTATTCGATTGATAATGCTTTGTTCCATGACTGGAATGTTATTTAGAGCTTCATTTCCTTCGTACTTTAAAATATATCAAAAATCACCTCCTCAGTTCAATGTCATCTTACCATTATACAACAATGTTATAAAATAATATTGTAAGTGTATTACGGAAGGGAATTTATACACAAAACGGTGGATACGGACGAGGTTGTACTTCTGGTATTTTTAAGGAAAACACGAGCTGAAGGGTGTGGGAGGCAGTGCCGCTTGATGGGTTCCACGCGTACAGATCGCACGGATGGTCGCACTTAACCGGCACAGGCAAGCCCCATTTTCATTATACTCCTTTTGTTTATTTTTAGCTTTGTAAAACGAATATATCTAGATGTTTTTTATATATAGGTTTGTAGAGGTTCGAAATGAACCTATAAACTAAAAGATTTCTAGATACATTCATTTTATAAAGCTAAAATGTCTTATATTTCTAAATGAAGAACGTTGTACACGTTAGAAATAGTGCCGTATTAGGCATTTTCTGAGAATCAAAACTTTCGATCCCAGGTCCCGGTACTGAAATATGTCTACTAAAGAGTTTCAAATCGCGCTTTTGCTACACTAATCTCGAGTCACCAAAAAGAGAACAAAAAGAGTACCCTCGTCGGAGACACCTTATATTTTTTTTACGATGTAACAAAAACAATTCGTAAGAAAAAAGATATGCTAATGTAAAATAACAGAAAACAATTATAGCGAAAAAATTGTATTAGGGTAGAAAAAAAACAACTTCGTTAGAGCATCGCAGGGACACCGTCCGAAATTCATATCAAAAAATTTGTAAAGAAAATATTATAGCATTTAGAGAACATCATTGTAGCAAAAATAAAAGGAGTACATAGCAAAACATAAACTAGTAGGTAGCAAAATCTGTCAACATTGTATACCCATGCTAGCAAAAGCCACCTATAGTTGGTAGCAACATCGCAAACCCAAGGTAGCAAAGCCATCTGTCATGATTAGTAGAAAAAAAATCATGCTATTATAGCATCGTGTTGCAAAAATCCAACGCCGTGCCGCCGGCCACATATACCATAAGCTAACGCAGCTTGTAGCACCACCGGCGGTCCCACATGGCAACCTCGGCGGCAGCAGCAACTCGCGGCACCCAACTCCGGCGACGCACCGGTCGTCGTCCTTCTGGCTGTCGAGGACTTCATGTGAAATGGCGGAGCAGGGGCGCCATGGGGAGGCGGCCATGATCGTCGACGGTACTGACTGTTGTGACGAGCGGCGACCGGGAAGGAGTAGGTGCTGGAGTCCGGTCTCGCTGGACCAGACTACCGACATGCGTACGCAGCTAGAGAAAGGCCTCATCGTGGTGGCGGGAGCCTTATGGGTCGCGCGACAGGAGCCATAGAGGGGGCGCGGCATTAGAGCGCGTGGCGGTGGCGGTAGAGGGACGTGGCGACATACCACCAAGGCACGGCGGCTTGCGGCTCCCTCAGCGCGTAGTGCACGAGCATTTCCTCACTCGGGATAACACGGGGAAGATGGAAACGAATCAAACGATAAGGTGGAGTCAGTTAGGGCTAGAATTATAACTCTAAAGTCGCGAGCTAAATGAGTAACTCGTGACTCGGCTCAAAGTCGGTGTCTAGTGAGTCGAGCTGAGTTTTAGATTCGAGCTTATTTGTTCATCCAAGCTAAATGAGCTACTCGCGAACTACTTGTTTAGCTTGTTAAACTCTTTAAATACAGAGTTTGAAATTGTTCATAGATGAGTATCAATACTACGAACGTTTCTTATACATGTAATGGTGTAAAGCTACTATATATTTCATTGATCTTGCCTTTATATTTTTATGAAAGTAAGATAATCACTAGTTTTTCTTATATGTGTTCATATTCACAACTTATAACGAGCTACTTGTGAGTTTATTGAGTCGAGCCGAGTTTCAAATATAAACTTGTTCTGTAAACGAGTCCAGCTGAGCTAACTCGTTAGTTAGAACGAGTTTTAGCGAGTAGAGGCAAACTATCTCGGCTTGATTTCAGCCCTAGGGCCAGTCACACGGGTGTGGCTCGCTCACGTCCAACGACCCGGACAATGGCAACATGCCATCCCAGGGAAAATGTACCATTTCTCTTAGGGCATATCCAGCGACACGATCCAATGGTCAAGCCACGTCCGAACCGGTCTGACCGGACCCAAGAGGTGGCCATGTCCCCTCCAACAGTTCGATCCATCCGAACCGATATGTCTGACACGACCCATCGGCTCACCATATTCAGGCAACGACTACGTCGGGGCGGATAGCGATATGCGTCCTTCCCCGTTCTCCCGCATGCCAGTGAGCTAGTGACCCAACGACTTTCTTCTACTAGCCATCAATGGAGGTAGACTGCTCCAAGGTTAGCTGCAGCACTGACGCATGCCCTCCTGCACTAGCTGGGCCGCCCGACGCACGCACTCATGCTGCAACCACATCAATGTAGTCATTTCAGCCCGCGCCGATATCCAATGTCGTGTCCTTTTAACAGGCCACACGCGACCATCTTCTTCCATACTCTCCTCCTTCCTCCCATTATCTAGTTGTAGCACCACTTTAGGCACCGCGCTAGCTAGCCATGTGATGAGTGCGTGAACACTTCGTTGGGAGACCCCAAGCGGAAGGTATGATGAGCACAACGGCAAATTTCCCTCAGTAAGAAACCAAGGTTATCGAACCAGTAGGAGGAAGGAAATGACTCAAAGATGTTGCTAGCAACTTGGAAACCTGCACAACACAAACTCAAGACTTTGCCCCAACAAACAGTGAGGTTGTCAATCTCACTGGTTTGCTAAAAACAAAGGATTAACTGTATGGTGTGGAAGGTAATAGTGGTTTGCAGAAAGCTAAACGGTAACAGTGGAAGATGTATCAATGATAAAGATTGGACCGGGGTCCATAGTTCACCAGAGGTGTTCTTCTTAAGATAAATAAACATGGCATGCTGGGTAAACAAATTACAGCGGGGCAATTGACAGGATTAAGCAAGGCATAACAATGCAATACTAGACATTCATGATCCTATGAGATTCGATTGGGCAATACAACAAGATACATAGACCGCCATCCAACTGCATCTATTGATAAAGAACACAACAGTGCATGAAACAATAAAAACGAAGTGTCTAGAAAGACCTGAGTTTTTTATTGATGAAGAAGGGGATGCCTTGGGTATCCCCAAGCTTTGACGCTTGTACCTCTTGAATATTTCTTCGGGTGACATGGGTTGGCATCCCCAAGCTTGATCTTTTGTCCATTCTTCATCTCATTACATTATTATTTCTCTACACCTGAAAATTTTCCTGCATACAAAACTTCACACAATCTTCATTAGCAACATTAGTGTATTCAAAAGATAATAGACCTTTGGGTTTAACTTTAGAATAGCAAAAATTTCACTAAAAACACAAGTTACTATAGCAATTCCCTCAAAAAGCTCAATTTCCCAAAAAGAACATAAAAAGGAATCAATAAGAAGCAAATGCAACTAATGGCAGGAATCTGTCAAAACAGACCAGCAGGTAGAAACTGATGTTTTCGAAGACCTTTTGTTGATCAAATCAAATAGTGTTGAACTAACTAAAGTTATCTAACATATTGGGGGATTTATTCAGAAAATATCAGCTCAATCTGAATTACAGAGATTCCTCACGAATTTTTACGGTGGAGCACAAAAATCTATTTCGGGACAGCACCTCCCCAAATCTTACTTCCCTCTTATTAGAGGTCATTCTTGACACAAAAAACAAACAAAAAGTATAAGGAGAGGTCATTTCTGAAGTAATAACTTCTAAGACTCAAGAAAACTATTGGGTTATCTCCTTTAACGCCTTTAAGTTAGGCACAAGAAGCAAGAATCAAGTATTTTCAAATGAAAAAGCATTAACATTAAACCTTGCTTTCAAAGGAGGAGCAAAAAGCAACTTCTTTCTCCTCATAGGGAAGTGGTCAATACCTTTATTGAATGGAAATTGATATTTAATGGTTCCTTTTTTCATATCAATAATGACACCAACAGTTCTAACAAAAGGTCTTCCCAAAGTAATAGAACAAGAAGCATTGTATTCAACATCCAAAACATAGATATCAATAGGGACATAAGCATTGTTAACCATAACTAGGAGCAAGCCCGCGCGTTTCTGCGATAATATGCTCACATGATTTTCAAGACGAGTCGGACGCCCCATATCCAAGTCATGACACCACAATCATTGGAGTCTCTCAAAAATAGAAAACAAGGATTAGGTGAATTTGATATTTTCCTTGATGATAAACAATATATCTACAAACCGTGTTGTGATATGTCTACAAACAATAGGTTTTGATTGCAAGTACATCGCATCCTTGTCATTTAGTTCCACCTCGTTTCGCCTCAGTAGCCGTTGTCGTCGAAACACCTGCCCTGATGCCTCTCGGTCCTCTGCCTAGAGCATCACAGTATCCCCATGAAACAGCCGACATCCTCGCCGAGCAGGCACAGGCCCTAGAGCCCTTCCTTGATGTTTCCTTGCTTCGGCAGTGTGCCTTGTTGTCCTTCATGTGCATCCTCAAACCCATCGACCATCCATAGAGATCTTGGTAAGCTTCTAGTCTCCATATACCTCACCTTAGTCCTCCTCTTGGCATCTGCGGTTGTTTGCACCGAGCACCATCGTTCACCACCACGAAACACCGCTGATAACCCGCCTTCCGGAGGCGTCGTTTATCTACTTTCTCATTGGCTTTTCGATTGAAAATAGCGGAAAAACAAAAGAAAAAAAAATAAGGGACACACACTTCTCCCTTTTGATGTTAGGCATAGTTTGCATAGACCATAACAAATAGACATTGACACATGTTGTAAAATAAATTTACACATGAGTAAATTTAGTAATCGATTCAAATTTTTAAAAGAGTACACAAATTATTCAGTATTGAACACTGGACACCATGTACTATCCTAAGAAGGCCAGATAGCCAATGCCACTAAAAGGTTTGTTAGGTATAGATACATCAAATATTTTGTTAAGCATAATTTAGGATTTTAATTAATCTTGTATGGTTGCTCTGTGAGATAAATTGGTATTCGCTATTGAATGCTGGCCAACTATCTTCAGGTATGTTTCTTACAATCACTAATTGACTAACTGGGGTAAATAATTTGTAACTGGTTTAGCACTCAATCTGGTTCCGTTTGATTAGAGGAGCTGATGCCTGAGGGGATAAAAAATTAAAGGGGAGTGCCTAGATCTCAGACGCCTGAGAATTAGTTATGTCTAAGTCGCTGATGTCATCATAATATTTGTGTTATTTCTCAGTTGCAACCTAGTTGCAACTCATAAGATTTGTACTAGTTCTCAGTTACAACCTAGTTGCAACTCATTAAATTCTCAGTTACAACCGAGTTGCAACTCATGTGTAGCACGAATCACGAGGTAAATCAAACGGTGAAAGAGGCGACTGAGACTTAAGAAGTTCTCGGACGCCTGAGAACTAGCAAATCCGAAATTAAAGCTATGCCGTGTACCTCCTCCGAGCCAAGCTAATGAACATGTCGCCGTTCTGGGAAGGTGGAGTTGGAGATTAGCCCTAGAAAACCAAATACCCGTCCTCAAAGAAGCATCCTGGTGGTGCGCCTCCGCCGTGCTGGGATTGCTCCGGTGCCTACCTGCGACCGTTCCTCCCGGCCTCACGGAAGCAGCCTGATTGCGCGCCTCCGTCGAGCCGCAACCCAGTGGTGTCCTGCCACCGTCATGGCCTTAGAGGGTGTGTTGTGGTGACGCATCGGCTGTTGCCTTCACCTTTGATGCGGTTTTCTTCTGCCGCAATCGAGAGGATTAGCTACAGTGCTTTCACCTTCGCCCGTTGATTGGTGGACATAGTGGGAGGCCGCCTTATCCATTGTCGCTGCGCTGAGAACTGTCTCGGGTGCAGATCTAATCGTTCGATTTTTCTCTCCGGATGCAATACGATGAGCTAATCAGAGATTCAGAGCTGCACCACGACGTCAAAGACGCCCACCTGCACACGCACACAGCTGGTGCACGGTTCTTCATCGCGTCTTCCGGAAGGAAGTCGTCGAGTCCCACCATGGCGTATGAGAGGTTCGGTTGAGTTGTGCGATTTGAGACGGATGCGACGGTTTCGTAGGCGGAGGTGACTTCCTTTTATCTGGTCTCGTGATACCGTGTTGGTTGACAAATTGATTGGAAATCGTATCGGAACGTGATGATAAAGGAAATTGTATAGCAGTTGAATTATGTGTTACCGGACGTACCAAGACTTAAAGACCATCAAGACCCGAAGTGATTTAATAGTATAGATAAGAACATCATTAACACTCCCCATGAGTTTCTTTTTAGCATTATCATTAAGTGGGACATCCAAATAGCAATCTTTCAAAGGTGGTAAATCAAGCATTTCATAAATCTTTCTAGGTATAATAGAGACACTAGAGCCAAGGTTACATGAAGCTTTGAGATCAAAGTCATTCACTTGCATATTAATAATGGGTTCACAACTATCTTCTACTTTCCTAGGAATAGAGGCTTCGTGTTTAACTTTTCTTCGTTAATTTTAATGAGAGCATCTGTAATGTGTTTGGTGAAAGCCACATTCATATCACTAGTATGAGGACTTCTAACAAGCTTTTGTAGGAACATAATCACTTCAGAAATATTGCAACCATCAAGATCAAAATCAAACTTAGCATCACTAGTAGTAGACTCATTGGGTTTAGGAGGAATAGGGACTTCTTGTGGTTTAGTGGCTTCCATATTGGTGGTGGTGATAGTGCACATACTATTGTTTCTGGCAATTTCAGCTTCTCTTTCCCGCTTAGCATGTAGTTGGGCTAGCAGTCATACATTTTCATCAATGGTAACTTGTATGGCATGAGTAGCAGCAAAGGTACTTTTCAAGGTTTCAGCTTTAGCAGCCATTTTATTAATCAAAGAGGACTGTGCTTTAGACAAAGAGAAAATATTTTTCTCAACATTCAAAAGCTTTTCCTGCACAATATTGTTGAAAATGGTTTGTTTACTAATAAAGTCTTTGAGCATGACTTCAAGTTTAGAGGGGGCACTTTAGCATTGTTGTAGGAGTTTCCATAGGTATTGCCATTATTAGGAGGATAATACCTATAATTGTTGTTACTACCAAAATTATTCCTATAGGCATTGTTATTGAAATTGTTGTTTCTAATGAAGTTCACATCAACTTGCTCTTCTTGAGCAACTAAAGAGGCTAAGGGAACATTATTAGGATCTAAAGGAGCTTTCCCATTAACAAGCATAGCCATGATAACATCAATCTTATCACTCAAAGAGGAGGTTTCTTCAACAGAATTTACCTTCTTACCATGTGGAGCTCTCTCAGTGTGCCATTCAAAATAATTAACCATCATATTATCAAGGAGTTTTGTTGCAGCATCCAAGGTGATGGTCATAAAGGTACCTACAGCAGCTGAATCCAACATGTTTCTTGGAGAGAATTTCAAACCTGGATAAAAAGTCTGGATAATCATCGAAGCAGTAAGTCCATAAGTGGGACAATTCTTAACCAAAGATTTCATTCTTTCCCAATCTTGAGCAACATGTTCATTATCAAGTTGTTTAAATTTCACTATTTCACTTCTCATAGATATAATCTTAGCAGGAGGATAGCATTTTCCAATAAAAGTATCTTTGCACTTAATCCAAGAATCAATACTATTTCTAGGCAAGGATAGCAACCATTCTTTAGCTTTTCCTCTCAAGGAGAAAGGAAACAATTTGAGATTAATAATATCTCCATCTACATCCTTATATTTTTGTATCTCACAAAGTTTAACAAAGTTATTAAGGTGGGCAGCAGCAACATCAGAACTAGCACCAGAAAATTGCTCTTTCATCACAAGATTCAACAAAGCAGGCTTAATTTCATAAAAGGTAGCATCAGGAGCAGGTGGAGCAATAGGACTACTTAGGAAATCATTGTTGTTTGTGCTAGTGAAGTCACACAACTTGGTGTTCTTAGCAGAGTTCATTTTGGCAAAAGGTAGGCAAGCCAACAACAGCAACAACTAGAGCAGGAACTAATTTTTTTGGGTTTTTGATAAGAGAAAGCAAACCAAACTAAACAAAATAAACTAAGCAAAACAAAAACAAAGTAAAGAGAAAGGTTGTGAAGGACTCCCCTTATGAAGACGTCCTTAGCCTCCCCGGCAACGGCGCCAGAAAAAACCTTGATGAGTGCGTGAACACTTCGTTGTGAGACCCTAAGCAGAAGGTATGATGAGCACAACAGCAAATTTCCCTCAGTAAGAAACCAAGGTTATTGAACCAGTAGGAGGAAGGAAACGACTCAAAGGTGTTGCTAGAAACTTGGAAACCTGCACAACACAAACTTAATAATTTGCCCCAACGAAGAGTGAGTTTGTCGATCTCACTGGTTTGCTGAAAACAAAGGATTAACTGCATGGTGTGGAAGGTAATAGTGGTTTGCAGAAAGCTAAACAGTAACAATAGAAGATGTATCAATGATAAAGGTTGGACCAGGGTCCATAGTTCACTAGAGGTGTTCTCCTTAAGATAAACAAACATGGCATGCTGGGTAAATAAATTACAACAGGGCAATTGACAGGACTAAGCAAGGCATAACAATGCAATACTAGTATAGCATCCCGGATAAAACCACTACTAAAAAAATCGCTTGATGTTTTTGTTTTGTGCATCATCATGGTATCATACTCATGTCATCATGCCACATTGCCTTTGAGCATTAAACCAAACATTGCATATGATTATCTTGCTTGTGTTGTTGCTATAAACCAAATCTACCCCTCTTTGATATCTCTATTTTGTTTTCTACATAGGAGGATTCAGTGCTAGTTTCCAATATTTGCATAAATGTTTTTGTTCTTCTACTAAAACCCTAATCTGGTAAAATGCCCAAATTGGCACATACACATATATGTATGTGGGCATCTCCTCCCCTTTAAACTATTCCCTCTTAATCCCTATTTGAATGCCACAGCCCTCTATTGAAAATCATCGGAAAAGTGTCAAAAGGATTTGAGTTAGTTTGTTGGTTTGCATTTGAAAGAAACCTATACAAACAAACAAATAAAAATGAACATAGAAAATAATAAAGGAGAGAGGAGCCGCTGCAGCCCAGCCCAGTTTTCCTGCCCGGCCCAGTGACCCTCATCCGGCCCAGCTCCCAACTCCCGCCGTGGCATGTACCCCTTCGCGACAAGAGTCGTCATCTCCTGTTCCTCTTCCCCGACGCCTCCCTCTCCCTCTGCAACGCTAATGGCAGCGGGCAGGTCGCCGTTCCTCCCGTCATCCTCGTCATACCGCACCTCCACCTCGCGCCCTTCTTATCCCCAGGACGGTCCCCCGAACCCTATATCCCCTCCTCTTTCAGCGCCGCCACCTTCCTCCCCTCCTTTCCCCACGATCCGAGAGAGAGACCGAGAGGTAGGCGCGGCAAAGGAGCATTGCCATGGGTAACACCAAGAGCTCCTAAGTGCGGGAGTCGTCTAGGATCGCCGTCTCCGTCCTCCACCCGAAGCATAGGAGCCGGAGCAGCTGGGCATCTTCCTTACCGAAGTTCCTGATGAACCCGAAGAGAGCCGTCGCGTCGCCGTCTCCATCCTCCACCGACCGTCTCCCTTGATCTCGAGCGACAACATCTACTCCGACATCCTCCCGGTGAACCCACGAACCAATTCCGCTTGTCTTTCCTCTCTATTTTGCACTGCTGCCAACGCCCGGCCTCTTCCCGTATCGCTCCGCCGCGCTCGCCGCCTAGAACCTGCAGTTGCAGCACGTACGTCCACCGGCAGGCTATCTTACCGAATTTTTCCCGGCGCCCTCGAAGCATCTTTGAGAAAACTTTCTGAATGAAACTTGTTCTCCTACATTACGTCTCTCCAACGCAAAAGATCTTGATCCATTTGGTTACCTGTAGCTTTCGGAATCGACATCTGAAGATCAGCCCGAGAAACGAGTTTTCATGAATCTGTCTGACGATTATCTGAACCCGACGAGTTCCGCAATATTTTTCGACGCACACGTTGTTCGTATGGATAAAATTCCTTCACCAAAGTTGTAGATCTTAACGAGATCTACAAGTTTTGTTTTTGAAGCGACCCAAAATTCCGCTTCGTTTTCTCGCCATCTTCGTTCGAGTTCAGGCCTATACAATTCGTTTTTAGATCTTTAGTTCAGTTCGTCACGTTACATGATTTTGCAAAATTCCCTGTCGTTTTTCAGCCTTAACCCGCACCTCTTGGCTCGCCCATGTGTCAGCTCCCAGCTGGCCACGTGCTCTGTGGGCCCGCGGACCCGGACCCCACTTGTCGGTGCCTGTGAGTAGCTCAGCCCAGAGGGAGAAAAGTTGTGAGCTTTAATAATTCAAATAAAATTTCAGAAATTGCCATAAATCAAATTAATTCATTTTAAAATAATTCGAATTTGGGAAAACTTATAAAATAAAATATGAATGAATTTCCAATATGAATTCAAAACTATTTTCAAATTTGACCAGAGTTGACTGCACTAGTCAAACCTTTGACTTTGACCCTCTAATAATTTTGACTTAAATAATAATTTAAAATTATAATTTCGAATAATAAGTATAATATATGTTTTTGAATCAGAAAAATGTGAGGAATCTGTTTATGCTATTTATAATATAATTTGAGCATTTTAAATTTTTTTAATTAATAAATATTAATAATGCCAATTTCTGAATAATTGCAAAATTTTAAATCTGTAACTCCGAATTCGACAAATGATATGTCTAAATCGATCAGCGCGATGAGACCTCTCCAACCATGATATCTATGTTATCATTTGCATCATGCATTAAGAGCAGTTTTATAATCAGTACTGTTTATGTAAGGAAAACATGATAAATAAAATTGGAAACTAATTGTTCATATTAATAATGCCTCACGAATGCTATATCATCAATGTGCTATGCACATAATACCTTTTCGACATAGTTTGCATCATTAACTTGTCATCTCATGCATCATATCATGATCATGACGATTCTTTTGCATTAGTTGTAATTGTTGCATCGATTGTTTCTTTAGTGTTTTGCTTCTTTCCAGATAGGACGATGAGATATTGTGAGCTTCGACAAGTTCTTTGGTTATGAACCTTCGACAATGTTTTTCAGGCGAGCATCCTCCCCCTTTCTACCTATCTTACTTTTATAGTCTTTATTTCCTCATGTTGATCTATTGTTGTCTGTGTTGGGATGCTTTAGTTTTCGTACCCGTGATATCCCTTGCAGCCACTATATTGCTATGGACACATCCTATTACCTATTGTTTGGTAGATAGTCGGCCTTGCGAGTCGTAGTTGCTTGCGCGGGTGATGCTTCGCACCGTCGATGTTCCACAGTTGTTGGAGCAATGCCTCATGTTTAATATTGGAGATGATCATGGCTTTAATTACCGTTTAATAACTAAAATTCAAAGTAGATAAATAATGAAGAGGCAAAGGTGGACAATAGATGTTGTTTGGTTTTTAACCATCCACTTGTGTCTCGTAGGACCCCGAGTACTTGATACCTGTTCTTTGAATATTCGCACTATCCGTATGTGGGCCCATGAATCTCTTTAGCATGAGCTTAAGTCATATCTTATTTCTTGGGGCCACAAAGTAATTTGGGGCTTTATTACTATCTTGTGCTTATGCCATGTTTTACTGCTTTATTTACTATTGCGCGTGGAGCGCCTGTACTGTTTAGGTAAGCGAAGTGTTTTCGCGGTATCGACAAGACCAGTCACACTTTCGGCTTCCCGGTCGTTTTCAGCCATTGACGCAAACCTCTTGGTTCGTTCCGGAGCCGGCCAACTTCGTCACGGGTAGCTTGGTGGGGTGGCCCCCTGAAATATTATATGAATCTTGCGATTTCTTTGTTGTGATGCCTCATTGGATTTTCATTTGGTTTTTCCGAGGTTGATCGTGCGTGTGTTGCTATTTGTGCCCCCTGCAGGTTAAAACTTTCTGAAAGCCGTGTTCGCGGTTATAGACGACTTGGAGCACAGTATCTCGATCATAGACAACTATAACTAAAGTAGTGCTATAAATTTGACTTTGAAATGACTAGTAATCAGCTTCACTACAACAGAATGGCTAAATAAAAGTGCCAACAACTGCTGGAATTGGGGTGTCTCATGCTATATGCATCTGACTAGTAAGTGTAACATCCCAAAAATACTAAACTTGGATCATCAAATTCTAATCATCAAAATTAGGGTTAACAAAAACTTTTCCAATGAAAATATGAAAGCATTCGTATGAGTGTGCATTAAAATTTGGATTCTTTTGAATTGCCATGATTATGTGTTTCTTTGCTTGTAAAATGATTCTTAGGTGAAATAAACATCATCTAAACAATCCCCAAACTTTTCCCAAAGACAACCAAATCAAAACAAACAAATTAAGTGAATGGTCACTTTGGTCAATTAACTCCCATGCCTACTTTGGCTATCTCTAGCTTTCAGAACTTAATAGAAACTTGTTTGGATCTTTGCACCCCTTGATAGTACTCATAACAAGGTATCAAGGCCCACTTTGTGATCATCCAAAAACATTCAAATGCTTAGTTTAAATGAGAGTTTAAAATTGAATCTATCTCATATGGGAAGATCCCACTTTTTCAAAACCCCTCAAACCAACTCAACTTTCAAAACCCAAGCATCTACAGACTCACCAGCACATGCCTAGCACACCCACCAAAAATAATTTCAAAATTCAAAACTTGAGTTCATGCGGCCATTTCATCAAAAACCTTGCAGATGCAAATCAAACAAATCCTAAACACTATAGTGTGCAGTGATTCTGGCCTAACTTGTCCCCTCTCTGGACACCACTAGCCGTAGTAGATCATCTAACAACCTTAACTAATCTCTAGCACCACTGTAAGCTGGCCATTGCCATCAATGGTGAGCAGGCCGAGTGCACCATTGCCACCCCATAGTCGACAGCAAGCCATGAGCCACACTAGCCTGGTCAACCTTGTCTGGGAGCAAGCTAGCACCCCACCGCGACTCACTGTCCCAGCCGCGAGTGATGCCAGCCCCTGGACCACACGCACAGACCATGCCAAGCCGCTCTGCAACCATGCCGAGAGCGCGCCCCATGCGCCACGCTCGACAGACGACCACAGACCGCGCGCCGCCCTCGCCGCGTGCACGCATGATCACCACCGTCCCAGCAACCCCGCAGACATGCCCGTTCGCCGTCGCGTGGACCACGCGCGCTGTGCGCCATTAAAATTCCCGTCGGGCACGCTCAGAGCACCGCAGCATTCCGACCGATCAGCACCGCCCCACGCCTCGCCACCACGTCGTTGAGCTTCGTCAGGAAGCACAGCACCGCCCCCTACCGTCGCCCACGCTGATAGACCTCTGTGCCGTCGACCACGACGAGCTCAGCCCGCGCCCGTCGGCCCCCTCTCGCCACTATAAATAGAGGCCTCCCCCGCTCGAATTCTTCACACCACCTCACTCCCCTCACCTCACTGATCATTCCACCCCGTAGCCAGAGCAAGGCGATCAACGCATCGCCAGAATTGCGCCGGAGCAGGCCGCCTCTGGAGAAGAAGGGCGCTGTCGATTTCGTCCACCCCAGGAGGAGTTGCCGGTACCAGGAGGTTTGTCGTCGTTCGCCCTCATCGCCGACCTTCGCCTGAGCCCCGGTGAGCCCCCGACGACCCCCACTGAGCAGCTAGGGTTCGAACTCACCGGTGACTAGTTCATCATCGACGACGACCCTCAGCCGTCGATCCTCATTCTAATCCAACGCACCATATCGCCCCGTACTGCTTCGCGTGTTAAGAGTCACTGACCAGTAGACCCCCCTGTCAGTTGCGCCCCGCGCTGCGGAGTGAAACTGGGCCGGCCCAATAACCCTTCCGGCGCAGCCCACTCGTTTGAATTTAAACATAGTTCTGTACCTAGTTTCAAAAATCTACCGAGCTCGATTCAGTAAACCAAATTGAATGAAACCAATTTTGTTAGAAAGATATTGAAAAGCTTAATCCAAGCCCGTTGGATTCAAATCATTTGGATCTATAGATCACCCTTGGTAAAAATAACAAGTCAGAAGCTTTTCTGCATTCAAACATTTTTCAAATTTCAACCATAATAGCTTTTGAGTTGATTCCAACTCTCAAAAATCACATTTGATCATACCTTTAAGAATATATAAAAACATATGGATTTACTTACAGAAATAATGTCCAAGTAATAAGGAAATGCCACATAGGCAATTCTAGTCACTTTATTTATTTTAAAATAAAAAGGGTAAACCTTATTAAATTGTGTCACCACTTTAAATCACATTCCCATGTACTGAAATATTAGGTGATGACATGTGTCAACATGATCCCATGTTTGAGTTTGAGAATATTAAATATTAAGTAGTTTTTTAATGAGTAGAAATTACTTTTCTAAAAATAAAATAAATAAGACGAATGCTTTATTCTTGTGATATTAGTGATGATGCTAGATCATCTATAGAACACCTTTGTGTGATGATTGAAAGTAGTTAAGTATTGTTTAGTGATTGTGTACCTCGTATTTATTTATAGACGCTAGTACCGACCAAGGATACGAGAAGGAAGGAGGATACTACGAAGAAGAAGCCGAGGAGAACTTCAACCACTGCTCTGCACAAGGCAAGCCTAATACTACAAGTTGATTGAGAAAGCTAACACTTGCAATTATGAAAGTTAGATAACCTATGCAATGCACTAAGCATGTTGGGTTAGACATATTTGATGATACCCCCTCCTAGTTTTACGTGCAAGCTTTATACTTTATTTCTTTATCAAAGCTATTACTTAGAGTCTACTTAGTGACTTGTAGATTCTAGGAAGATAATTGAAGGTTGCATAAAGAGCATTAAATTTGGCCTAAGCTAGATAATCTTGATGTCATCCTAAGGCATGAGATTGTACTTAGTTAAACTCCACTTGTTTACCACCCATCATTAGTACTTACCCCACTTGTAGAGGCTAGTGCTAAGCATAAAACTTGATCCACTTTAGATGGGAATACTTGGTGGAAAATGGTTATGAAAACCTTAGAATGATGAGTCATTCTACTGAGATGTTTTGACATGTGTTTCCGAGCAATAGATGATTTGGATGATGAAAATGTTAAGGCATGAGCCTTAGCCCTTTATAAAACTGATGGTTGTCTGGATGCGATACCATTCCAATTTTACCGTACAACCACAATACCCGAAAATTGGGTAGGACTTGACTGGAAACTTATATACTTTAGTATGGATTCCCTCACGGCCAAGGTCTGAGCTGAGGCTACCTTGTGAAGATTTTCCGCCTGTGCAGTACCCAAGATGACAGTTGGTCATGGTTGGGAGGCCAAACTCACAGGAGAGGTGCCTATACTAGGGTGTGTAATTGAAAGGTTAGGATTGATTATCCGCATACTGAGTATGGTGAATTCAGGATTTGTTCCTGACGGATGTATCGAATGTTGTGGTGAAAGTGTACAATCTCTGCAGAGTGTCAAACTATTCGAATAGCCGCGTCCGCGGTTATGGACAGTTGGAGTGGCCATACTGTTCCCCCGTCAGATGTTTTCAAAATGACTTATGAAATGAATTGAGACTTTGACTTGACCATAACATAGTTGTGATATGAAATACAAGTTCCCACTTAGGTGTTATAAAATTTCAACTAGCTTTCTTAGTTTCTAAATTTAGTAGAGGTAAATCTGGCTTTTTGCAAAACAACCCTAGAGCTTAGTGTCCTACTACGAAACCCCCTTCACTTGTTAGTGTTAGTTTACGAGTACTTAAAGAATACTCATGGATTTGTCCCTGGCTATTCCCGTGGCCAGACTATGAAGAGGAGTACCAGGAGGATGGAACCCAGGAAGGTTACGACAACTAGGATCATCTCCCATCGTCAGCATTGCCTATGACCCCGAATATGGAGCTTTGCCTACGCTACCTTTATTATTACGTATTTCCGCTGCTTGAGTTGTATTAAGAACTGGATCATGAGATCCTTATTTGTGTAAGACCTTATGTATGGTTTGTAATGGATGATGTACTGTGGTATCCAAATCTGTTATGTCTCGCAAAAATGGTAATCCTGGGATTGCGATGTATGGCATAACAAGCATCTGGGATTAAAAATCCTAGTGTTGACAAGTTGGTATCAGAGCCATCCTGAACATAGGAGACCCTATTTAGACTGGACGTTTGAATCAAAAACTTAGTTTCAAAACCAAGGGAAGCAAATATTTACAAAAACTTATTCCCATTCTTATCACCTTGATTCTTTCATAAAAATTCATGTTCCTCAAAAACTCTTGCAAAATACATAAAATTTGACACACTTGATCACTCTACTAACTTACTCATCCTATATTCTTATAGATGGACATGAAGTACAACAAGTTTTATCAGTTGGGGAATGGAGGAGACCTTATCTTTGAGCGGGATTTGGACCAGCTTTCGAAACTTCTGGAGCATCCACACCCCGAGTTCTTCGGAGCTCAGCTCAATGATCAAGGAGGAGAAGATCTGCAGTGGCTAATTGTTGCAAGTCTTCGAGGAAAGATTGAACCTCCCACTGCTGAAGGAATTCAGTTCACCTTAAGAGAGAACAACTGGCTCGATGGACTTGCCAGGGCCATGCAGAAAGCTCTTGCCCGTCTGTGTGGGCAGAGTATCAACCAGATCAAGGGTACCCGCTTTGATTTTTGTCCAAGGCGTGATGCTAATGGACAGCCACTGGAAGCCCCATACCACCCCGAGCTGAAGACTCAGTTGGACCACCTCAGCTTCATGATGTATGATCGTCAACAGGAATTGGATAATTGTCGTGACTACTGCAACCACAAGTCCGCCATCACCAAGACCAAGGATCAGACCATCGCCATGCTAGCGAAGGATCGCAAGTCTCGCTGCCGTCAGCTGGACAAGAAGGAGCACATCATTGCTCGTCTTTGCCACCGTATCTCGGATTTGGAGGAGACCATCCACGAGAGAGACATACAGTTGGAGGAAAGGGAGAATGCCGGAGAGGATCTTCATGGAGACCCCTACTCCTATCTCAGCGATGAAGATGATTTTATGGAGGATCAGGCTATGGAATTCTTCACCGATGAGGATGATTATGCCTTCATTGATGAAGATGAGGATGACGACTACACTGACTCCGAGGAGTAGTAGCACTTGAGCACTAGCGTAGTGAGTTGTATTCGGTCCCACTGTATCGTAGTTTCCAGAATGGTTCTTAAAACCATTTGTTTTTCTTGTTTTGTGGTGTGTGTTTGTATCGTGTGCTATGAATGAATGAATGAAGGGATGAATGAATGGATGAATGGATGAATGAATGAATGAAAAGCAAGTTGCTAGAAAAATCTGAGTCAAACTTTAAAACTTTTCAAAGTCCCGGAACCTTAGAAATTTCCCTCTTTTCTCATGATCTATCACAATCTTCAGATGCCACGTGGATAAAGTGGTTCATCCCCGGACCCGATGTTGAAGATCCTGCAAATGTTGGTTTCTGACCGCGAAGCTGAAAGAGCCGAACGTCAAGCCAACCTAGCCGCCCTTCAGCAGATAGCTCAACTGGCCCACAACCATCAAGGCCAAGGAAATCAGGACAACCATGGATCTAAGCTCAAGAATTTTTAGAACACCAACCCACCTGTTTTCACTAAGTCAGAAGAGCCCTTAGACGCAGACGATTGGCTGCAAACCATGGAAAACAACCTATAAGTCGCCGGAGTGGAAGCTAACGAGAAAGTTCTGTTCGCCACCCACTATCTAGCTGGAGATGCCAGAGCATGGTGGAACAGCGTTCGTGCAATGACCGGAGGACAGATGATGACCTGGGAGGAATTCAAGGTCAAGTTCAGTAGAACCCATGTGCCACCGGGTTTGATCAAGAGAATGAGAGATGAGTTCAGAGAACTGAAGCAAGGAAGGATGACCGTAGTGGAATACCGTGACAAATTCTTGTCATTAGCTAGGTATGCCCCGGATGAGATCGACACTGAAGCCAAGAAGAAGGAGAGATTCTTGAATGGTCTGCACGATGAGATGCAGACTGTGTTGGTCAATATCCCCTTTGCTGATATTGAAGCCCTTGTCGACTCTGCCATCCAGTTGGAAGGAAAGATCAACCAAGCCAACGAGAACCGCAAGCGTCGCATGATGCATCATCCAGGAACCCATCAGACCACAAAGTATTGCCCCAACCCATCTCCAGGATTTTCCCCAAGAACCAACAGACCCCCGATGAACCGTCCGACCTATCCCAACCGTGGAAACCCAAGGCCCGGAGGAAATCACAACAACCCCGGCAACTCTGGGAATTTCCACCGTGCCCCACCCAAGTTCAACAACAACAACGCTACCGCCAACACCAACACTGCCCCGAGGACTGGAAGCAATGTTGTGCCTATTGCAGCAAAAGACAAGTCACAAGTGACTTGTTATGACTATGGAAATAAGGGTCACTACTCCAACGAGTGCCCCAACAAGAAGAATGCCGCAGCCCCCAATGCAAATGCCCCAGCTCAGCAGCAGCGTCGTGTTCAGCCTGGCAGAAGGTTTTCCCCAGGGAACTCACTCAACCGCAACGGCCGTCTTTTTCTCATGCATGCTGAAGAAGCTCAGGAAGCGCCAGACATCGTGCTGGGTATGTTTTCTATTAATTCAGTACTTGCTAGAGTGTTATTTTATTCTGGTGCATCGCATTCATTTGTCACTAAAGAATTTGCATGCACTAGTAAGATTCAACCAACCAAACTGAAGCATGTTATGATTGTTCAAATCCCCAGTTCAACCACCAAGGCTAGGCAAATTTGCGAAGCAATCCCTATCCAAATCCATGGCATAGATTTTTTATGCTAATCTGATTGTACTTGGAACTAAAGGTTTGGAAGTAGTACTAGGAATGGATTGGATGTCCAGACATAAAGGATTGATTGACTGTGCCAAGAAAGCCATAACCATGACCAGTACGGCCGGAATATGAGTCGAGCATATATCTGAAACCTTACCTCGTCAATTCAAGTGCAACAAGAGTATAGCCCAACCTACCATTGACCAAGTCCGGATAGTCTGTGAATACCCCGATGTATTTCCAGATGTTTTGCCTGGTATGCCCCCACATCGAGATATCGAGTTTATCATTGAACTAATCCCCGGAACAGGACCCATAGCCTAGATATCATATAGCATGAACCCGTCTGAACTAGCAGAACTGAAGAAGCAACTGGATGCCATGCTGGAAATTGGATTGATTCAACCAAGTGCTTCACCATGGATATCACCTGTCTTGTTTGTGGACAAGAAGGATGGAGGTAACCGTTTGTGTACGGATTATCGAAAGTTGAATGATGTCACTATCAAGAACAAATACCCATTGCCCAAGAGAGAAGATTTGTTTGATCAGTTGACCGATGCCAAAGTGTTCTCTAAGATTGATCTTAGAACAGGCTATCATCAACTCAAGATTCGCGCAGAGGATATTCCAAAGACTTCCTTTACCACCAGATATGGATTGTACGAGTATACTGTCATGTCTTTTGGATTAACCAATGCCCCCGCTTATTTCATGAATCTCATGAATAAGATTTTTATGGACTTCCTGGATAAGTTTGTCGTTGTTTTCATTGACGACATTCTAATTTATTCCAAATCGGAAGAAGAACATGAGCTACACCTAAGGACCATTCTTGGAACCCTTAGAGAGCATCAGTTGTATGCCAAGTTTAGCAAATGTGAATTCTGGTTACAGGAGGTAGGATTCCTCGGCCACATTGTGTCAGCCGGAGGGATTGCCGTTGACCCTGCGAAAGTGAAAGATGTCGAAGATTGGCAAGCCCCAACCACCCAAACCCAAGTCCGTGCATTTCTCGGATTGGCGGGATACTACCGCAAGTTAGTAGAAGGATTCTCGAGTATTGCCAGACCCATGACCCAATTGCTGAAGAAGGACAAGAAGTTTGAATGGACGAACAAATGTGAAGCGAGTTTTCAAGAACTCAAGAGAAGATTGATTTCAGCCCCAATCTTAATCATGCCGGATATCACGAAGCCCTTTGACGTGTATTGTGACGCATCGAAGATCGGTCTCGGATGTGTGCTAATGCAAGAAGGCAAAGTTATCTCTTATCTATCTCGACAACTGAAACAACACGAGCAAAATTACCCAACCCATGACCTCGAACTCCCAGCCGTAGTTCTAGCGCTGAAGACATGGAGGCATTACCTAATGGGAAATCGTTGTGAGATTTATTCGGATCACAAGAGCCTGAAGTATATATTCACTCAGAAGGAGCTGAATATGAGACAAAGAAGATGGATTGAGCTAATCAAGGATTACGACCTGGACATTCACTACCACCCCGGTAAAGCCAACGTGGTAGCAGATGCCCTTAGCAGATTGTCGTGCCGCTTGAACTCCATGATTTTGAAGGAGCAACCAAGCTTGCACAAAGAGATGGAAGATTTCTGAATGGAATTAGTAAGTGAAGGATTTTTGGCTAGCATAGAACTTCAACCCACTTTGATCATCCAGATCAACGAGGTGCAGAAAGGAAATGCTAGTATCGACGGAATCAAGCGTCATATCGGTACATGCAAAGTACCCGGATTTACCGAAGACGAAGAAGGAGTTATGTGGTACAAAGGACGCCTTTGTGTACCAGCAGATTATGAGTTGAAATAAGTTATTTTGAAGGAAGATCATGATACTCTTTATTCTATCCACCCCGGAGGAACAAAGATGTATCAAGATTTGAAAGAGCAATTTTGGTGGCATAAGATGAAGAGAGAAATCGGAAGCTATATCGCCAAGTATGATATATGTCAGAGAGTCAAGGCGGGACATCAAAGACCCGCAGGATTGTTGCAACCATTGCAGATTCCGGAATGGAAATGGGATTCTGTTGGAAGGGACTTTATCACTGGATTGCCTACTTCTAGTAGGGGAAATGACTCTATCTGGGTCATAGTGGACAGATTGTCCAAAGTCACCCATTTCTTACCCGTCAAGACCACATATCAGAGTTCGAAGCTAGCGGAGTTATACATCGCTAGAATCGTCAGTTTGCATGGAGTCGTATCGGATCGAGGAACTCAGTTTACCTCGAGATTCTGGAAGGAAGTCCAAGAAGGGTTAGGAACCCGACTAGATTTCAGCACAGCTTATCACCCTCAGACCGATTGCCAAACAAAGCGAGTAAATCAAATACTCGAAGATATGCTGAGAGCATGTGTGTTAGAATATGGATCTAAGTGGGAAGACTGTCTGCCGTTCGCAGAATTTTCATACAACAACAGTTACCAAGCCAGTTTGCAAATGGCCCCATTTGAATTCATGTATGGAAGAAATTGTCGCACCCCTTTGAACTGGTCGGAAGTAGGAGAGAGTCAGATTTTTGGACCCGATATCCTACGAGAAGCGGAAGAGAAGGTTCACAAGATTCGTGAGCACCTCAAGACCGCCCAGTCCCGACAGAAGAGTTACACCGACAAGAGACGTCGAGACCTCGCCTTCAACATAGGAGATTTCGTATACCTGAAAGTGTCGCCATTGAAGGGAATGCAGCGTTTCCAACTGAAAGGAAAGTTAGCCCCCAGATATATCGGCCCCTTCAAGATTCTGAACCGTCGAGGAGAAGTGTCGTATCAATTGGAACTACCCGAAGAGATGTCAGCCGTGCACAATGTGTTCCATATCTCATTACTTCGCAAGTGCCTCGAAGTTCCGGAGAAGACGGAAGTGTTCAAGAATATTGATCACCGGACCATAGAAATCGACGATGACCTGACCTACCCCAAAGTACCCATCCGTATTTTGGAAGAAGCTTTCAGAACTACCAAAACCCGAAGCATCAAGTTTCTCAAGATTCAGTGGAGCAACCACACGGAAGAGGAAGCTACCTGGGAGCGCGAAGATCACGTCAGAACAGAGTTTCCTGATCTCTTCAAATCCTAGGTAATCTTTTTCGTCCTTTTTCAAATCTCGAGACGAGATTTTGTTTAAGGGGGGAAGGTTTGTAACATCCCAAAAATACTAAACTTGGATCATCAAACTCTAATCATCAAAATTAGGGTTAACAAAAACTTTTCCAATTAAAATATGAAAGCATTCATATGAGTGTGCATTAAAATTTGGATTCTTTTGAATTGCCATGATTATGTGTTTATTTGCTTGTAAAATGATTCTTATGTGAAATAAACATCATCTAAACAATCCCTAAACTTTTCCCAAAGACAAACAAATTAAGTGAATGGTCACTTTGGTCAATTAAGTCCCATGCCTACTTTGGCTATCTCTAACTTTTAGAACTTAACAAAAACTTGTTTGGATCTTTGCACCCCTTGATAGTACTCATAACAAGGTATCAAGGCCCACTTTGTGATCATCCAAAAACATTCAAATGCTTAGTTTAAATGACAGTTTAAAATTGAATCTATCTCATATGGGAAGATCCCACTTTTTCAATAACCCCTCAAACCAACTCAACTTTCAAAACCCAAGCATCTACAGACTCACCAGCACATGCCTAGCACACCCACCAAAAATAATTTCAAAATTCAAAACTTGAGTTCATGTGGCCATTTCATCAAACACCTTGCAGATGCAAATCAAACAAATCCTAAACACTATAGTGTGCAGTGATTCTGGCCTAACTTGTCCCCTCTCTAGACACCACTAGCGTTAGTAGATCATCTAACAACCTTAACTAATCTCTAGCACCACTGTAAGCTGGCCATTGCCATCAATGGTGAGCAGGCCAAGTGCACCATTGCCACCCCATAGTCGACAGAAAGCTATGAGCCACACTAGCCTCGCCAACCTTGTCTAGGAGCAAGCTAGCACCCCACCGCCACTCTCTGTCCCAGCCGCGAGCGATGCCAGCCCCTGGACCACACGCACAAACCATTCCAAGCCGCTCTGCAACCATGCCGAGAGCGCGCCCCGTGCGCCACGCTCGACAGACGACCACAGACCGCGCGCCGCCCTCGCCGCGTGCACGCGTGATCACCACCGTCCCAGCAACCCCGCAGACACGCCTGTTCTCCGTCGCGCGGACCACGCGCTGTGCGCCATTAAAATTCCCGTCGAGCACGCTCAGAGCACCGCAGCGTTCCGACCGATCAGCACCGCCCCACGCCTCGCCACCACGTCGTTGAGCTTCGCCAGGAAGCACAGCACCGCCCCCTACCGTCGCCCATGCTAATATCCCTCTGTGCCGTCGACCACGACGAGCTCAGCCCGCACCCGTCGGTCCCCTCTCGCCACTATAAATAGAGGCCTCCCCCGCTCGAATTCTTCACACCACCTCACTCCCCTCACCTCACTGATCATTCCACCCCGTAGCCGGATCAAGGCGAGCAGCGCATCGCCGGAATTGCACCGGAGCAGGCCGCCTCTGGAGAAGAAGGGCGTCGTCGATTTCGTCCACCCCAGGAGGAGCTGCCGGTACCAGGAGGTTCTCCATCATCGACTTCGTCGTTCGCCCGCATCGCCGACCTTCGCCTGAGCCCCGGTGAGCCCCCGACGACCCCCACTGAGCCGCTAGGGTACGAACTCACCGGTGACTAGTTCATCATTGACGACGGCCCTCAGTCGTCGATCCTCATTCTAATCCAACGCACCATATCGCCCCGTACCGCTTCGCTGTTAAGAGTCACTGACCAGTAGACCCCCCTGTCAGTTGCGCCCCGCGCTGCGGAGTGACACTGGACCGGCCCAATAACCCTTCCCGCGCAGCCCACTCGTTTGAATTTAACCTTTTCCATTTTAATTCAAACATAGTTGTGTACCTAGTTTCAAAAATCTACCCAGCTCGATTAAGTAAACCAAATTGAATGAAACCAATTTTGTTAGAAAGATATTGAAAAGCTTAATCCAAGCCCGTTGGATTCAAATTATTTGGATCTATAGATCACCCTTGATAACCCTAACAAGTCAGAAGCTTTTCTGCATTCAAACATTTTTCAAATTTCTAGCATAATAGCTTTTGAGTTTATTCCAACTCTCAAAAATCACATTTGATCATACCTTTCAGAATATATAAAAACATATGGATTTAATTACAGAAATAATGTCCAAGTAATATAAAAAATGCCACATAGGCAATTCTAGTCACTTTATTTATTTTAAAATAAAAAGGGTAAACCTTATTAAATTGTGACACCACTTTAAATCACATTCCCATGTACTGAAATATGTGGTGATGACATGTGTCAACATGATCCCAAGTTTGAGTTGGAGAATATTAAATCTTAAGTAGTTTTTCAATGAGTAGAAATTACTTTTCTAAAAATAAAATAAATAAGACAAATGCTTTATTCTTATGATATTAGTGATGATGCTAGATCATCTATAGAACACCTTTGTGTGATGATTGAAAGTAGTTAAATATTATTTGGTGATTGTGTACCTCGTATTTATTTATAGACGCTAGTACCGACCAAGGATACGAGGAGGAAGCAGGATACTACGAAGAAGAAGCCGAGGTGAACTTCAACCACTGCTCTACACAAGGCAAGCCTGATACTACTAGTTGATTGAGCAAGCTAACACTTGCAATTATGAAAGTTAGATAACCTATGCAATGCACTAAGCATGCTGGGTTAGACATATTTGATGATACGCCCTCCTAGTTTTACTTGCAAGCTTTATACTTTATTTCTTTATCAAAGCTATTACTTAGAGTCTACTTAGTGACTTGTAGATTCTAGGAAGATAATTGAAGGTTGCATAAAGAGCATTAAATTTGGCCTAGCTAGATAATCTTGATGTCATCCTAAGGCATGAGATTGTACTTAGTTAAACTCCACTTATTTACCACCCATCATTAGTACTTACCCCCACTTGTAGAGGCTAGTGCTAAGCATAAAACTTGATCCACTTTAGATGGGAATACTTGGTGGAAAATGGTTATGAAAACCTTAGAATGATGAGTCATTCTACTGAGATGTTTTGACATGTGTTTCCGAGCACCAGATGATTTGGATGATGAAAATGTTAAGGCATGAGCCTTAGCCCTTTATAAAACTGATGGTTGTCTGGATGCGATACCATTCCAATTTTACCGTACAACCACAATACCCGAAAATTGGGTAGGGCTTGACTGGAAACTTATATACTTTAGTATGGATTCCCTCACGGCCAAGGTCTGAGCTGAGGCTACCTTGTGAAAATTGTCCACCTGTGCAGTACCCAAGATGACAGTTGGTCATGGTTGGGAGGCCAAACTCACAGGAGAGGTGCATATACTAGGGTGTGTAATTGAAAGGTTGTGATTGATTATCTGCATACTGAGTATGGTGAATTCAGGATTTGTTCCTGACGGATGTATCGAATGTTGTGGTGAAAGTGTACAATCTCTGCAGAGTGTCAAACTATTCGAATAGCCGCGTCCGCGGTTATGGACAGTTGGAGTGGCCATACTGTTCCCCTGTCAGATGTTTTCAAAATGACTTATGAAATGAATTGAGACTTTGACTTGACCACAACAGAGTTGTGATATGAAATACAAGTTCCCACTTAGGTGTTATAAAATTTTAACTATCTTTCTTCGTTTCTAAACATAGTAGAGGTAAATCTGGCTTTTTGCAAAACAACCCTAGAGCTTAGTGTCCTACTACAAAAACCCCTTCACTTGTTAGTGTTAGTTTGCGAGTACTTAAAGAGTACTCATGCTTTGTCCCTGGCTATTCCCGTGGACAGACTATGAAGAGGAGTACCAGGAGGATGGACCCCAGGAAGGTTACGACAACTAGGATCATCTCCCATCATCAGTATTGCCTGTGACCCCGAAGATGGAGCTTCGCCTACGCTACCTTTATTATTACGTATTTCCGCTGCTTGAGTTGTATTAAGAACTGGATCATGAGATCCTTATTTGTGTAAGACCTTATGTATGGTTTGTAATGGATGATGTACTGTGGTATCCAAATATGTTATGTCTCGCAAAAATGGTAATCCTGGGATTGCGATGTATGGCATAAAAGGCATCTGGGATTAAAAATCCGGGTGTTGACAGTAAGTATCGCAACTACAACGGAATGGTTAACTAAATGTGCCCACTGCTTATTATATCAGGATGACTCAGGCTATCTATATATGACTAATAATTACCGCAACTATAACAGAATGAATAAAACTGCCAACTATGTGAGTTCCTCAGTTGACTTCCTCGTTTGGTCTCGAGGGGGAATACCGGGATGGGTATGTTTGGTGTTAGTATCAGGTTGGAACCGAATAGGTCTTTCTTATCCCTCTCTGATATCCGACAGTGTTTCAAGTCTCTATAGGTTATTTTGTGTCTGCTTCGCGGTCGCCTAAGTCCACCATACCTATGTAGGCGAGGACCGCGAATTGTAAGACTCGCCGTGTACTGGCCTCAGTATTGACCGCTCTCTTTTTCCTTTGCCCTTTGCCGGCACCCCTTTTGTTTAAGCAGGTTTTGAGATTGACATCGTTAGCAGGGTTACCCTTCCGGCTTGGCCTGGGTAGGGTTATGGACGCCATTGGTTATTCTTCAGGGCTCTTAGCCCCATTTGTGTCTTGTCCGTACTCGAATGTTGTATCGTTTTCAAGGTGTTTTGGATCTTTGTATTGTATATTTGTATTCTTGACTTATGGAGTCGTTACTGTATATATTTGTTCTGTGGGTTCCATCGTGAACTAATGTGTAATGGTATTACTTCGTTTTCCACCCGCACGAAAGTGCCTAGTGGGCGCCTTTGAATCGTTTCTATGCGGGTTTGGCGGGAATCACTAAGACTTGCATAGGGCCGATCTGAGGGTGTTACAACTAGACATTCATGATCCTATGAGATTCGATAGGGCAATACAACAAGATACATAGACCGCCATCCAACTGCATCTATGACTAGAAATCCACCTTCATGTTATCATTCGAACCCCATCCAGTATTAAGTTGCAAGCAACGGATAACTACTTTAAGCAAGATGTGTAAGGTAAACAATCCACTTGTTCCATGAACAAGAGACCTTTTTTTCTCCCTATTGGCAATAACACATCTACAGCATTAGATATTTCTATCACTTCCCTTAGATTAAATATAGGCATGAACCCACTATCGAGCATAAATACCCCCTCTTGGAGTCACTAGCATATACTTGGCCAAGATAGCTACTAGAAACAGAGAGCATGCAAGATCACAAATAACATAAACATGATAGAATCAATAATACAAAACCATTAATCAATATGACATAGTAATCTCAATATCCATCGGATCCCCGCAAACACAACATGCATGATTACAAATAGATGATCTTGATCATGAACGAAGCTCACAAGATATAAACATGGTAGAACAAGGAGGAGATACAACCATCTAGCTACTACATGGACCCGTAGTCCAAGGTGAAACTACTCACACTTCATACCGGAGGCTGGCATGATGAAGAAGAAGGCCTCCGAAATGATCTCCCCTCCAGCAGCGTGCCAGGAAGAGCTTCAGATCCCCCCGATCTAGGGACAATGGTGGCAGCGACTACAGATGGTTTCGTGGAATATTGATCGGGTCCTTAGGGTTTCTCCATCAGGGGGTCTTTATAGGCGAAGAGGCGAGGCGGGGGGGGGGGGGGCAGCCAGGGCGGCCACACCCCCTAGGCGCAGGCTAACCCTAGCCGCGCGGACAGGGGGTGTGGCCCCATGGTGGATTCCCTCCGTCTCGAATTCTGGCTTCGTGTTTCCCACAATAAAATATTGACTTTGGTTTTTGTCCTGTCCAATTCCGAGAATATTGATTTTCTGTCTTTCTGGAACCAAAAACAGAAATAAACAGGCAACTGGCACTATGACTTCTTGTTAATAGGTTAGTACCAGAAAACATATAAAAACACCTCAAAGTATAGACAAATCAAAGCAAAGTAGATACTAAACAAGCATAGAACATCAAAAATTATATATACGTTTCCGACGTATCACCATGGCCGACGGCATTGGATCAAGGGGATGGCATCTTGGATGAACACCGGACCCTGGTCATAGCCGAGGCCGTCGAGGAAGACGTGGGGAACCAAATCAAATTCGGGCACTTCCTCGTCTTCATGTACGGCAATGAAGCCATGCTCATTGCCAGCGTCTTCGATAACAACATGTGTCACCGCCACTACCATTCTGACTCTAATGACTAGATAAAGACGAGAAGACCATGGTCTCCTAGTTTATCTCACGTTTTTTCCCATCTATTTGCTCAATGTCTCTGAATTATGTATGCAACTTGCTTGTAATGATCAAACAAGTGCGGCAGCGTCCATATATTGCAATAAAAAACTTATATTTATAGTAAGCATATTACAAGCAACGTGATACAATAATTTAAACTTGCGTTAGCTACGATGCTGGAAGCAGCGTGCCACCAAGACCCCACACCTCTTGGAGAGAGCGGTATACTGCCCCCCTGTGTCTCTAGGTCCTCTAAAACTAGGCAGGCACACAAGGCCACATCGTCGGGATTAGCGCGCATCACTTCCTTGACATCAGCGAGCACATGGTCGAGTGCTTGCTGCCGGAGGTACTCCAGCAATAAGACGTTGTTGTGGACGTCGTGCGAGCCGGCGATCCTGTTGAGTGGTATCTTAGATCGTGGCAGCCTCTGAGAGCTCCCGGGCTAGCGTGACCGCCCTAGCGCCGATTGGATGGAGTCGAGGGTCGCCCGCTGGTCCAGCGCCAGCAACTCCCCCGGCTCTCCCCCGTCGTGGTTGCGAGCGCCAGTGACAGGAAGACGTCTAGACATGGTGGTCATTGGGATGATGGGGAAATTCACCGCCGCTGGCCTCTCCTTTTATTGCCTGCAGCTGGACGCGATGGGAAACTATCGAGGCGGCGGGAAGTGGCCATAAGCGGCGGAAAACAAGGGCGGAAAACGGCGAAAAGGCACTAGAAACACACCAACGTCGGCACCGGGGACCATAATGATAGCCAAAAATTGCCCACGGCAGATGGAATAGGTGTGCCGCTAGGCGCACTAACCAGCCAAACCGGATCACGATCCAAATTTTGTACATGTTTTATCATTGAACTACGCTCGCTACTATAGCGTATATCCGCTTGGGTCGACCGTCTATGTCCGGGTCAACCGTTTGGTTTCATTTTCTATTATATTAGAGTTTTCCTTTTTTTATTGTCTGTAAATGAATATTCTAATATGAATGGAATTTCATAATACTGGAAGAGAAGAGGTAGCAATCCGGAACGCAAATTGCGTTTTAATTTTAACGCGTCTCACTATTCGAATGTTTTCGAAAAAATGCCCTTTTTTTTACCTGGCTACTAAATACTAAACAAATTTAAGAAATGACAGAATTAAGAATAGCTAGGTCCCTCTTAGATCTTCTTTCTCCAATCTTGGATTAGGGAAGGAGATATTCGCGACTACTGGCGGTTTCATTATGAGACAGCTCATGATCTTCATATCGATCTATTATCCACCTCTGTATCTATTCTTTCTTAGCTAAACGGGTGGAGGATCCACCCAATTTGTTTATATCATGGGCTCAAAAAAGGGATCTAAATTTGACTGAAATACACGATCTTCACATGTATCACTTTTCACGATACCTAAAAGGTGCAATAGCCATTTTAAACCATTTCCTATACTATCTATAAGAGAATGGTTTCCATTACTTTAAAAAATAGATTCACCCAAATTCTGTCTGCAGACCGACCAGAAGGAATCGGACTCTTTGCATCACCGATTTGGATCGGCCCATCAGAAATGCCTTTACAAATATCCATATCTACTACCAATCTCATCGATGTACTTTCCAAACGATAATATTGTACTGCAGTTTATTTTATTTTGAATTACTTCTCACCACTTCTTAATAAGTGTCTACAATAAACAAAAACAGAGGAAAATACATCTGAAAACCCAACACGTAACAAAAAAAAGTATCAAGATCCCCTTTCTCTGTCTCTTGTGAGTCCGTGACGACGGCCCCAAGCCATCCGCCGTCCGCCGTGCTCCAGCCTGCGGCCATGGCAAGCAAACCCTCTCGTTCCCCGCTCGCTCTGTTCCAACGTTCGTCGTGCTCCATCTAGCTCCTACCTCGGTCACCAAATCGCATCCGCCGCTGTTAGATTCAGGCCATTACTGGCAAAGGACGCCGACGCGACGGCCATGTATTCGTGGACCTTTCAGACTGCTCCGGCGGTTCTCCATGGCTACCTTCTGACGCCCTTCACCCGACACCCAAGTTTCCGCTGCGTCAACTGCTCCATTCCGGCCAACACCACCACCATCGCTGCTCGATGCCGGAGATCGGCAGTCGCCACCGCCACGATTCACCACCCATGGCGTGGCTTAGCCGCGCCGGCGAGGACACAGGCCCTTACATTCCAGAACCAGACCTGGTGGAAGGCGTTGTGCTTCCTATGCAAAGACAGGGAGCTCACGGCAGGACAGAAAGTCCAAAAATGTAGCCTCCCTCTCCCTTTCGGTACCTCAAGTCTAGCTCCATTTGTGATGCATTTTGTAAGGATTGGAGATAACGTATTTATCCTCACTTTTAGGGATTCGATGAGCTATTGGAGCTGGAGTTGTGCTGTTGTTAGCATCTAAATTTAGGTGTGGACCGTGAAGAAATAATATGGGTATTTAGCTCAACCAGTTGTCACACCAATTTCACATCCATTCCAAGCAGACCCTCATTGTTTTGGTTGTGCCTTTCTGTAAATTGTATGGCCATGCATTAATTACTGATTCTTAAGAAACCATGTAAGCCATATGGCTCTGCTTTGATTTTTTTCCTTTTACACAGCCTAGTAGTATTAAACTACTGGAATGTTTCTAGCTCTGTAATGCCGTGTCTCCTGTTAAACCATTGGAAATGTTTGTACAGTTTATTTTACACCTCATGTTGATTGATTGCTACAGTTTATTTTGTCCTAGTATTAGCTGTAAACTGGTTAAAAAATTGCAATCACCATGTGAGCAAATCCATTAATCCTCCTACTTAGCATTATGCAATATATGTCATGATCTGGTTTTATCCTGAAGTAAGCTATTGTACTGACAGGTCCATCTGTGATGGTAATTTCTGTTTTGGCATTCCATACTGCTGACCATTTGTGTTTGTCTTCGGTGGCAACCTGTATTTTGGCCACTCATATTTTCCTGTGTTCGTTCATGCTTCTTTCCCTTCTGTGCGTTGCAGTCGAAGCCGGTCGCTCACGTTACACGACTGTTCAAGCAACTGGCTCGCACACGGGAGACGCCGGTCAGGCGCACCAGGGTTCTAACCTGTTGGAGCCGGTGAGTGGATGGACATCAAACGGTTAGACAGTACCTGTTTACTGGTTCACAACATCAGAACTTTTACTGCTTCATAACATCAGAATTTTACTTATATCTTACTACATAACATGAAAGCAGACCACCAAGATGAATAAATTGATCTTGAGACCAGCTAGTAGTGTGACATAGTACAAATGTTCAAGTAAAATACTGGAGTTGCTTGAGAAGAAACTACATTGCACGAATATCAATTCATCGTCCATACCCCTAGGCACTAATGGGTAGGAATGACGAACTCAGTTTGCAGATAATCAACATGATGATCTTCACATGTTTTGATCCCAGCAGATAGCTCATCACTGGCACATTGTGCCGTTGGTCTGCGTGATGGGTTAGGCTCCAGGCACCGAACTGCAACGCTGAGCGCACCGTATATTTCTCTAGCAGTTTCAGCGTCTGGGAGCTCGAGCCTGGAGTCCAGCAAATCCTTCAGACACACACCATTCTTGCTAGCTGACATATAGAGGGATGACAGCAAATCGCCTGGATGGGACCCCATAAATAGCTCGAAAATGAGCACTCCAAAGCTGTATACATCACATTTTTCTGTCACATTCTCTGTATATGCAAGCTCTGCAATTAATATACCAGATAATTAGTATATGTGTTGCAACTAAACAGCTCAAAATTCATACTAGTAATGATTAGAATACATGACAGTTTACTTGTACTTACATGTGTAGTACCAAAACTAAAAAACTAGTTGGAAATGTTTGATTTCTTTTACCTGGGGCAAGATAGCCTTTCGTCCCAGCTAGCCTTGTGAGATTATGGCCATCAACATTGAGAATTTTGGCTGTACCAAAGTCAGAGACGCATGCCCTAAATTCCACATCAAGCAAAACATTGTTGCTTGTTATATCTCGGTGAACTATTGGTGATGAGCAGTCATGATGCAGGTATGCCAAAGCATGAACCACATCCAACACAATATTTATCCGCCTTTTCCAGTCTAATTCAATTGCCCTTTCGTTCGCCTTCATTGTTTCTGCCAAGTTTCCTCTTTCCATATATTCATAGATAAGAAATCTTCCTTTGCTAGAAGAACAATACCCAAACAGTTTTACGATGTTTCGATGCCGAATCTGCACCAAAGCCTTGACTTCACGATTGAACACTGACTCATTCACACAATAATCATCTTCTGTTATCTGTATCTTCTTCACTGCAAATATCTCACACGTTGCAAGTGTAGCTTTGTATACAGATCCAGATCCCCCAGTTCCTATGCAATGTATATCGCTAAAATTGTTGGTTGCTTCAACAATTTGCTTGAACACGTTTGCCCCATCGAAAGTCCAAACAGAGAAAACTTTTTCTTGTGTTATATTATCAGTGTTAATTGCCTTTGATTTCATTCTTTTGTGCGATATTATCAATATCAATGCAACAAAAATAAGAGATATCATAGCAGGAACAATGGCTAGTACAAGTCTTATGTATCCTTTCCTTTTCTCTCTGCTCTGAGTTGCACTACTGCAAGGGGGTAGTCCTTTCACTACACCACATAAAATCTTATTATGGATGAACCACTGTACTGGAGCTCCTTGGAAGAGCCTACTCTCTGGGATTGGTCCTTTCAGTTCATTGTAAGATAAATCAATGGATGTCAAGCTTTCCATACCCTGAAATGATGATGGAATTGAGCCACTCAATTTATTGTGTGAAAGATTCAAAGCATCTAGCATGATCAGACCACTAAGTTGGCTTGGTATCTCCCCAACAAATGAATTATCACTTAGGTCCAACAGTTCGTGTAAATTGAACAACATCCCTAGCTCGGCAGGTATGTTTCCTTTGAAGTTGTTGTGACTCAACTTCAAATAGCGAAGCTTGAAACAGTTCTTGATTGAACCTTGTATCGAACCACTTAGGTCATTTGATGACAAATCTAGGAACTCCAAATTGGACAATGCTCCAATTTCTTGTGGAATGCCTCCCTCGAGAAAATTGTCTGCAACGCTTAATTGGGACAATTTTTTTAGATTGCCCAATGCACTTGGAAGCTCTCCTTCAAGCTTATTTGATGAAAGATTAAGTAGCTCTAGCTGAGACAGTTCCCCCATACCTGCAGGTATTTTTCCTGCGAGGTTGTTGTTTGAGAGGGACAGCATGGTAAGATTATGACATTCCCTCCAGAGATTAGACAGTTGGCCAAATAATTTGTTTGAGCTCATATCCATATAAACAAGATTTGGATGAGCTCCTAGTTCAGTGATATCTCCTTCTAGTTGATTCCTTTCAAGACGAACTCTGACGAGGCTTTTGCAGTTCACCAAACTTGATGGCAGAGGTCCGTTTAGGTTGTTATCAAATGCAGTTAAATTCTTGAGCAATCCTCCAGCACATAACTCAGGTGGAAGGGGACCAGAGAGATTGTTCCCATCGAGTTGCAGATATTGGAGATCCATTAAGGTGCCAATTTCTTGAGGAATTTGTCCAGAGAATTTATTATCATCGAGGTACAAGGAAGTGAGATGGGTCAAATTTCCAAATATAGTTGGGATGGAACCCATGAGTGTGTTACCACTAAGCTCCAACC
The DNA here is from genome assembly GCA_916181665.1 of Avena sativa. NCBI lineage: Eukaryota > Viridiplantae > Streptophyta > Magnoliopsida > Poales > Poaceae > Avena > Avena sativa. The sequence continues at coordinate 138,769,648 of OV702285.1, read as the reverse complement.
CTTCTAGATTCAGAAGGTAACCTAGTTCCTGAGGAAGATATCCAGTGAATTCATTACCATAAAGGTACAACATAGTAAGCTTAGTGAAATTTCCAATGGCATTGGGGATTGAACCCATGAGTTTGTTATGACCAAGATCCAACTCTTCTAAGTTCACCAGGTAACCTAGTTCTTGAGGGAGATGTCCAGAGAATTGGTTACTATTGAGATACAGGATAGTGATCTTAGTCAAATTTCCAAATATATGGGGGATGGAACCCATGAGTTTGTTATGACCAAGATCCAACTCTTCTAAGTTCACCAGGTAGCCTAGTTCTCGAGGAAAATATCCAGAGAATTGATTATTGCCAAGGTACAATATCGTGAGTTTAATCAAGTTTCTGAAGGTACGGGGGATGGAACCCATGAGTTGGTTCTTGTCAAGTTCCAGATCTTCTAGGTTCACCAGGTTACTTAGTTCTTGAGGAATACACCCGGAAAGTTGGTTATCCCATAGGCCCAAGCCGATGAGGTTATGGAGACTTCCAAAGGTATCAGGGATGGAACCCATGAGTTTGTTACTACTAAGATCCAACTGCTCTAAATTCACCAGGTAACCCAGTTCTCGTGGAAGATATCCACTTAACTGATTACCATAAAGGGACATGATAGTGAGCTTAGTCAAATTTCCAAAAGTATGGGGGATGGAACCCATGAGTTTGTTCTGCTGAAGTGCCAAAGTTTCTAAATTCACCAAATAACCTAGTTCTTGAGGAATACACCCTGAAAGTTGGTTGTCCCATAGATATAAGCCAGTAAGTTTGATCAAACTTCCGAAGGTATTGGGGATGAGACCCTTGAGTTTGTTTTGGCTAAGAGATAGCTCTTGTAAATTCAAGAGGTAACCTAGTTCTCGAGGAAGATATCCACATAATTGATTACCATCGAGATACAAGATAGTGAGTTTAGTAACATTCCCTAAATTTCTTGGAATGGGACCTACGAGGTTGTTGCTGGATAGGTCTAATCTAAGTAGCTTCTTTAGGGAGCCTAGCTCACTGGGGATGGGACCAGACAAGCGATTGGCTGACAAGTCTAGCCCCACAAGACTCTCTAGTTGCCCTATTTGCTTTGGTATTTCACCGGAAAGTTGATTCTCCTGCAGCATCAGGTGCCGCAGGTTTGGCAAGGATGATGCTAAAGCAGGTGGGAAAGAGCCCCTTATCTGATTGTGCGCGAGTTGGATACTCGTCAGTGCTGCCAACGCGGAGAAGTTGAGGCTGTGGAGCTCCCCTCTGAGCCCCACCCCCCGCAGAGAGATCCCGGTGATCACCGGAAACTCCAGCTGGTGCCCTGCTTGTTGATGATTCGTGCAGATGATGCCATGCCAGCTACACGGACATGTAGTGTTTTCCCAAGATTGGAGCTGGGCTGGTTGGCTGTGGAGTGTGGCTTTCCAGGCAAGGAGAGCTCCTGCTTGTTCCTCCAGGGATGTCGGTACTGCCATGGCCGGGGCATACCAGGCTAGTAGGAGAGTGAGTGAGAGCTTTAGGAATGGGAAGGCCTCCATGACCATGACCATGAGTAGTAGCATGGCTAGAGTGGCTCTAGTTGGAGTTGGTTTGGTGTATGCTTCATGCTTGTGAAACTTCATGGTGTCATCTATATATGCTACTCCAGCTTCGTGGTGTCATTTTCATTGATTCTTTTGCCCAGCGCAGGGAGAGGGGAAGACTGGTCTACAAAACCATAGCCATTCATTTGTCGGCGCCACGGCTGCCGACTGCACGACTGTTTAGGCACTCGTTCGGTCGTCTGAAGAAAATGGCATTCATCAGCTACATGTATGTTGGTATGTGTCTGGAACGCTCTGTATTCACTAGATGCGAGAATTGTGGACAGCAGGTCAAGAATTTACGCGTTTTCTAGTCATCGGCTGTCATCTGTTCAAGGACTTATTTGTATTTTTTTTGGTCCTATACAACTGATTATTAATAGATTGGTGGACATTTTTACCCAAAAAAATAAAATCTTTCATGAGTTTAGCAACATGTATGCTATTTTATTTTCATATATAGTCGTACATAGTAGTACATATTAGTACTCCCTCCGTTTCAAAATATAAAATGTTTTAGATTTATGAACAAAATGTATCTAGACTCTTTTAATGTGTAGATTCACTTTAAACCTGAGCGAACCTACACATTCCTCTAACCATATTAATTGACTCACATTTGGCTAGAAATGGGTGAATCTACACACTATTTAGAATATAGATTCATCCAAATTTTGACAAATCTAAGTCATGGGTGGGAAGGAGTAATAAAATTAGTCTAAGCTAAAACATCTTATATTTTAAAACAGAGAAAGTAGGTGGGAAATCCTTGACATAACTAAACCGGTTTCGCTTTGTCTCGCGGGAACCAAAAACCAAACCGAAAAGTCTGGAAGAGCGATTACGGAATCTACAATGCATAGATACAGGATAGATATAATGCAAAACATGTTAAAATAGGTTTAAATGTATTTTCCTATGGTATATGTAATCTTTCTGGTTATTATATAAAAGAGAGACGTGGTGAGGCTTTGTCCCATGAAAAACCCTAAACATGTCTTTTAACTTGGTATTAGAGCCTAAACCCTAGGACTCCTTTCGCCGCAGTTGTGTCGCCAGAAACCCTAGTCGGCCGTGCCGCCTCTATCCGCTGCCGCCGCAGCGATGGCTACCAACTCAGCGCTCATGCTATCCAACTCATCAAGTCTTACCTCCACCGTCGCGCCACCATCTGCCACGGCTGTTGCGCTCGTCCTCCCCACCATCGCGGTTCGTCTAGCGGCAACAACTTCATGCTATGGAAGGCCCTCTCCCTTCCCAACTTCGCCGGCGCCCGCTGCCATGACTTCCTTGACGGGTCGGCAAAGGTGTCGCCCCCAACTTTCAAGGAGGGCACCGACGACGACGCGGTCGAGGTCACCAACCCCGACTACACGTAGTGGTGGACCCTAGACCAAAAGGTCCTCGGCCATATGCTCTCCTCGATGCACGAGGACATCCCAGCCCAGCTCATCGGCTGCAAATCCGCTATGGCGGCCTAGAGTGTCGTGCACGCCATGTACGCCGCCGAGAACAACGCTGACATCCATGCTCTCCGGCGTGAGATCCAAGGGCCGAGGAAGGAAGACAAGACCGCTGCCGAGTACATGCAGAAGGTGAAATCCCTTGCCAATGTGATGTCCGCGCCTGGATCCCCTCTTCGCGATGACGAGATCATCAACATCATGCTGGGAGGGCTTGACCATGCCTTCAACCCCATCGCCGCTGGCATGGGCTTTGCGGGAGTCCCCGTCACACTCGGAATGTTTTACTCCCAGGTCCTGAACTGCGAGGCCCTCCAGAAGCAGCAAGCGGAGACCACGAACTGGTCGTCATCAGCAAACCTCGTGTCACGCCCGGTCTACTCTACCAACCCCGGGCGCCTATACGACAACAACCGCCCTAGTGGTGGTCGCCCCGCGGGTGGTGCACCGCCGGGGTAGAACAACCCGGCCCAGGGAGGCTACGGCCAGGGCAATGGCGGCCAGGACCGTTGACGCAACGATGGCAACAATGGCAACGACCGCAATGGAGGAGGAAACGGTGGCGACAACGGCCGCCACCGCTGGTGCCCTAGTGCCAAATTTGTAAGAATTGGGGGCATGAGGTGAATGACTACCGTAGGCGCTACGATCAGGACCAGTGCACCAGCAACGCTGCATCGAACTCCTCCAATGAGAAGTACTGGCACCTGGACATGGGTGCCATCGATCACCTGGCGAGTGATCTTGAGTGTCTCCACGTTCATGAGCGCTATGGCGGGATGGATCAAGTGCAAGTGGACAATGGTGCATGTTTGTATATTTCGCATATTGGTCACTCTAAATTAGTCGGTTCATCTCTTCACTTGAAGAATATCCTTCATCTTCCACACATTAGCAAGCATCTTCTATATGTTTTTCGTCTTGTCTATGACAATGATGTTTTCGTTGAGTTTAATTGTTCCTTTTTTTCTTGTCAAGGACAAGGTCAAGCGGAGGGTCCTTCTTCGCGGTAGAAGTCATTGCGGTCTATATACCATCATGTTTATTCATGCATCATCCGCGTCTTCTCGCCAAGCGTCGTCTAGCACCTGAAGGGATACGGGTAGTCTACACTAGCGCACATCAAAATTTTCTACCGCGTAAACCAGGATTACTACTAGAAGTGCAGTTGCGGAACTTGATGAAGCACGTCGGGGCAGTGTAGATGTTATACGTCTCCTCCTCGTCTTTGTCCCACGAGCAGCTCCCCTTGCGCGACTCGTCCAAGTGCTACAGATGCAGCACCTTCGAGGTATCCACACGTGCGGGGTGGAAGCGTCAGACGCCGGGCTGGTAGGTCCGCGTGCAACACAGGCATGAGGAGTGGCGGCTGGATGGAATGCTCAACCCTGGTAAGCTCACCCCACCCTCTCTTATATAGGCATCCCTAGTGGGCTTCTACATTAGCAGCTCATTAGTAGTCTAAGCCTAATTTAATTTGGATCCAATCTTTATTAGTCTTCCAGCCCGTTAAGTGTGTGACCCTATAGGTTCATGCACGTATAGACATGACACAAGTACACTTACCTCGTCAATACTTGGTAGCAGCCTCTAGTAAAACGTGCCAACTCCTAAATGCATATAAAGATCATTCAGACGAACCATCACAAAGTTAAGTACATATCTTTCCCTTTACCTCATGATATTTGGTCTAGGTCCAAGCTGATCTCCCTTTCTCGATACTGTGATTCGGAATCCTTTTACTAGGTTAACTCTTAACCATATGTAGCACGGCCATGCATTTCTGGATCCGATCACTCGAGGGGTCCAGAGATATCTCTCAAGTAGAGGGGCAAATCCCATCTTTATTGACCAATGCATTACATCATGTTTCAGGACAAACCGGAAAGCTACCTTTATAACTACCCAGTTACGGAGTAGCGTCTGATAGCCCCAAAGTAGGTTGATCCATATCTCAAGTACATGCGACAATCTTAGGTCTAAGGACAAAACGTACACAATGTGTAGAGAGATCTGCAAGTCTAATTGCCAGTCTCAAGTTGGGTCAGTCCAACCCCATGTTCATAACATGCATTGGTTTGACATCTCCATGTCTATGACTTGCGAAACATAGTCATCAACCAATCGATGTGCTAGTCTAATATTCACGCGTGTCCTCACATGAACTCCGACTAGGGACAACTTTTAGATAACCATACAAGTAAAGAGTTTCATAGACAATTCACATAATTGCCAATTAATACAAGTTGCCTGATATGGATATTCAAGGAACATTACAATAACTCATGGATATATAAGAAATATAATCATCTCTATGATTGCCTCTAGGGCATGTTTCCTTCAGCACCCGCACCACTGTCGCCTAGTGGCATTATTGATGACCCACAAGTATAGGGGATTGCAACAGTCTTCGCGGGTAGTACTACCCAATTTATTGATTCGACACAAGGGGATCCAAAGAATACTTGCAAGCCTTAACAACTGAGTTCTCAATTCAGCTGCACCTGAAAATAGTTCTTGCTCACAGAAGTTTATCATTAGCAACAGTTTGGTAGTAGCAACAGCAGCAGCGGAACAAAAGCAATAGTAACAGTAAACAGTAGGATTCGAGTGCGGTAGGCATAGGGATGGATGGACGGGCGTTGCATGAACGAGTCTAAACATGTAACTTCAAGATCTAGGGCATTGCGGATAAATAATAACAAGCATCCAAGTACTAAACAATCCTAGGCATGTGCTCCATATATAGTCATACGTGCTCGCAATGAGAACTTGCATAACATCTTCTGTCTAACCAACCCGTGGCAGCGGGGTCTATAGGGAACTACTGGCAATTAAGGTGCTCCTTTTAATAGAGCACCGGAGCAAAGCATTAACACTCCGTGAACACATGTGATCCTCACACCATAGCCATCCCCTTCGATTGTCCTAATTATTTTCACTTTGGGGCTTTTGGATTCGTACAATGATATGTGTATACAACTTGCATATAAGATCACAAATAATACTATCATAATGATTCAATAATAAGTTTAGATCTGAGATCATGGCACTCGGGCCCTAGTGACAAGCATTAAGCACAATAAGTTGCAACAAAGTCAAATAGCACTAATAGAGATACTAGGCACTATGCCCTAACAATCTTATTCGATTAGATGATAGAACTCATCTAATCCCTATCATCCCCAAGCCTATAGCGAGGGATTACTCACTCATGGATGAGGGAAACATTGATGGTCGATGGGGATGCGTTTGTGATGACGATGGTGATGATCCTCTCCAAATTCCTCGTCCCGGCAGGGTGCCAGAACGGAGTTTCTGGATCCGAATCTTGGTTTTTGGTGGTGGCGGCGGAGCGGAACTCTTTCTGGAAAACTATCGAACCCCCCTCGTTTTTTAGGTCGAGAGGCAACTTATAGGCACAGAGAGAGGCCGAGGGGTGCCTGGGGTGGCTGCACCCCCTAGGCGCGGGCAGGACCCACCCGCGCCTCGCAGGGGTGTGGGCCCCCAAGCCTCCACTCTGTTTCATCTTCTGGCTCCGTGGATCTTCTGGTGAAATATAATTTTTGGCATATTTTCCGGAACTTTTCCTGATAGTTCATTTTCTGCACAAAAACTAGACACCAAGGTAATTCTGCTGAAAACAGCGCCAGTCCATGTTAGTTGTATCCAAATCACACAAGTTTAGAGGAGAAACTATAGCAAAAATGTTTGGAAAAGTAGATACGTTTTGTACGTATCAACTCTCCCAAGCTTAGCTTATTGCTTGTCCTCAAGCAATTCAGTTGAAAACTGAATGCGATAAAAGAACTTTCATGAACACTTTTGCTTCACGTGATGTAAATATTCTCAGCACAGGAGTAGATGTTTAGATAATTCATAATAAAAAGTATGCAACTACGTATACTCAATAGTCATTGCAAGCTATGAAGAGAAACCAACTCAATAATAATAAGTAACATGAAACATAAACATAAGCAACATTGCAATGCTCATAATAAGGTATGATAGAGTGGAATCTCGCTTGCCTTTATTTGTAGAGCACAATATAAATGCCAAGACACCTATGAAGTTTAAGTGAAGACTAGAGATAAAGATACCAGAGATACAAGCATCAAAGTCATGACATAATTAACCAAGTTTTGTAACAAACACAAGAATAACAACTATGCTCTCGAGAGGGTGCTTATAGAATAAGTGGTGACTCAACAAGGTTGTGAAAACAGTTTTGAGAAGTTTGAAAGGCTTCCAAATGCGGAAAGGAAGGTACTCATTAGCTTTGAGCTCTCATTGCCCCTATCATAGGCATCTTCATATGGTTAAGGTGAAAGTGAGGTCCAATCTGAGTTATATGCTTGACAGACCATAAACTGAAAATCCCAAGTCCCTTGAGTACGAGGACCGTTCTGCATGCTACTCAACTTTGGTTACCTGAAAGTTCTTGTCATTGTAAATACATGTATATTATAGAGAACCGCCAATGGGGTACCCCTTGCACATGATACATGAGCTATCCCGTGATCAAAATGACAAGGCAAGCAGACAATGAGCATCTCAGTGATCTTTTTATTTACTATGTGCATAGCTTTTTATTGAGGATGCTTCATAAATGCTCATTATGGTGATGCTGCAAGTTTTCACCATGATTAGGCATGGCTTAGGCTAGCGGCCTAGGCGTTTCTCTAACACAATGTATAGACTTCATGAACTCACAAGCTCCCCTTGTATTTCACATTGTTGACATCCGCAAACAAAAGAGCAAGGTATCAACTGGATGAGATATCCAAAAAGTGTTGAAAGCGTTCCCCGTGACAGCACGGTTCTGCTGACTCCCAGCATATAATTTGCAAGCATATAACTTTCATAGACAGATCACAATGGTTCAAGATTATTAAGTGCACAGAATAAAGTGTGCCATCAAGTTCGTGAGAGCTTTACTAACCAACTTTCTCAAAACAGACAAATATTTTATTTGGAAGAAAACACGACATATAAAATATGCACTGAAGTAGCAAATCAGTGCTGGTAGGTAGGTATGGTGGACACTGTTGGCAATATCGGTTTTGGGAGTTTGGAAGCACAGGCAAAGCTTAGACTCGGTGCAAGTGAAGGCTAGCAATAGAGAGGGAGCAACAAACGAGAGAGCAATAACTTTCATAATCTTGCTTGCAACAAAACATGACTAATTATGGCATGAAAGTGATACAAGAACTCTGAGGCAAAATAAATCATCGAGGCTTACTGACTATTAATTAGTCATATGCATGCGTGAGCATGTGCCAAGTCGATTCACATGAACAGTCAGAGGAGGATACCACAATATCATACCAAAGTATGAATAAAACAATGCAAGCAAACATTCGTATGACATGCTACAAACTATTAGCAAGCTGGAGCTAATCACAAGCAAGCAAGAACTACTAAACATCCATAATGACATACACCTTACACAAACAGGCTAAGCATGCTCACAATGATGAGTATATGTAGAAAAATGAAAACAAATAGAGTTCGTTACCAACCTCTTACCACTCCTCAAGTTGTCTTAATCTTCATTATTACCCTTCACTTGTGAGACTTGAATAATAACATGAAACCAAAATCCACTGAGGACGGCTGAACCCTGCAAGGAACTCACAAAACCAAAGAAGAACAACATATATTTTTGGTGTTTTCGATTTTTCAAACAAGCAAACAAAGCAAAAACAAACCAAACAAAGCAAAATCTTTTTGGAATTTTCTTTTAAGGCAAACCAAAACCAAAAACCAAAGAAACAAACCAAGAGAAACAACTAAAATATTTTTGGTATTTTTATGTTTTTGAGAAAAAAACAATAAGAACCAAAAAGAAAGCGAAAAAATGGATATACAAAGAACCGACGAAACATGATATATATATGAGTGTGATGTCGGTATACCTCCCCCAAGCTTAGGCTTTTGGCCTAAGTGGGGCTCAATAGCGCGGGTAGTAACCCCATGCTGGTGGGTCATCATAGAAATAATCATAGTCAGGCGCTTGCGATGAAGAAGAAGACGCGCCCTAGTCAAATGAGGGCTGCTGGTATGAAGACTCTCCCAAGTTGGAGGGTTGAACCGCATCGTCTTCGGCATTCACTTCAACATTCTCCTCTTGCTGGGAGAGCTCCGCCACATATGTGTCAAACTCTTCCTCCGTGAGCGACCATCCTTGCCTGTTATCAAAATTAAACAAAGCAGGTGCAGGCAAATAAACTATTTTCTCAGTCCTAACCTTTCTACGACCTTGTTGGGCAAAAGATAATTCATATGGTAAACTTCTCACATTAGCCCCCAAGGAAACAAAACCATGCTGAATCATGGATTCAAGATCAAGCCTCTCTATGGGGAACCGATAATCTGAATGGTGAGGCTCTAAACCATGGAAAGCTAGCAACCTAGAAGCAATGAGACCTCCACAAATTCCACCCTTCTCGCGGTTGGTGGTGAGACGGTGAGCTATCAAAGCACCCAGGCTATAAGATCTATTCCTATTTAGAGCAGCTGTGATAAAAGCTAGATCAAAAGAAGATAACTTCCTAGCAATCTTTCTAGCAAGAACACACTTGGTAATAAAATAGGCAAAATATCTAATGGCTGGGAACTGAATGTTCCGAATTTTACCACTTTCCTTTGAGAAGTCTAAACCTTGGAAAATCTCAGCATATAAATCCATAAGTGACTTGGGCCTCTCCTTGATCTTCTCACAAGATCCCCACTGAGGTACTCTAATTGCTGCACAGAAATCAGCAAAAGGTAGGTCGACAGGTATATTATATATTTTGTAATGGACCATGGGATTAGATGTAGACCAAGTGAACCGGAAGTCCTACACAAAAGCCATGGTTAGCTTAACAAATTGAAATGGTTCACCTTCAACCCTGCATTGGCAATCAAAGTTTGGAAATCCTGGGAGATTTCCGCAGTTCTCATAAATTCCTGGCATGCATATATGGAAGGAAAAACTGCCACCTCATCATGAACCTTCATTGGCTTAGGCACCATCAAGTCATATTGATTCAATGGATAAGTACTCATCTTCCTTGCCGAAATTTTTAGACAAACATCAAACCAAGTGATTTTTAAGTTGATAAATGATGAGCAACTACTGTAGGAACTTGCTAGAGGACTACACATGCATCAAAATAAAGTTTTCTAAGCATAGAATAAGCATGCAAGCTCAAACAATCTGACACCTATAGCAGCAAAATACTCAAGATACAATCCACCAATCACAAATCTAATTGGATAAGTGGCGGAGGCACATGCCAAGGAACAATCCCTCCAAAAATCAGCAGCAAAGATGGGCTGAGCAAGGAGATAAAAAAACGCGAGCAAGAACATCAAGAACTCGAGTTTGAGCAAGTTTTCCGGTGTTTTTTTCAGGAGAGAGAAAGAAGATGGCTGTGAGGGGGCACCTTGAAGGGGCCCAGGTGGGCTAGACCCTCCTAGGCGCCGCCCAAAGGTAGGCCGCGCCTACCATGGGTGTGGTGGCCTAGGGTGGCCCCCTGGGTCACTCCAGGCGTCCCTCTGCCCCTTTTTTCGAGGAAAAATTTATTTTGAATTTTCTGGGATTTTTCGGGAAACTATTTTGCCAATTTTCAGGGTATGAAAATTGATTTTCTCACAGAAACAGTTTTTTTCAGAAGAAGCAAAAGCAAACCAAAAGCCAAACTATATAAGCTCTAAGACAAACTAACTAGCAAACAACTAGCAAAACAAGAGCTAAAGCAAAGACTAGGAAGGAGAAAAGTAGAAGAAAGCAAGTAAAACCACGGTGGAAACATTATTTTGTTCATTAAAATCCTTTTGTTAACAAGGTTGATCAAGTCTTGTTACCAAAACAATCTTATATGAAACAAAACTTTGCATTCCACATGGTGATTATGTTACCTCATACTTGATAGCAATGGTCCCAATCATAATAGTTTCAAAATTTTCTTGTGGAATGGGACAATATATTTCTCCAACCTTGATGCTCTCAGTATTTTCAATGGAATTCAAGCAATAGCTATTAGCAACTTTCTTGGGGAAATAGATAGTATGCTCTTTGTCATTAATATTGAATGTTACTTTTCCTTGATTACAATTGATGACAATACCTACAGTATTAAGAAAATGTCTCCCAAAAATAATAGACATATTATCATCTTCAGGCATTTCAAGCACAACAAAATCAGTTAGAACCAAGCAATTATGAGTCATTTGAACAGGAACATCCTCACATATACCAACATGAATAGTAGTTGACTTATCAGCCATTTGCAAAGATATTCAGTTGGTATCAACTTTTCTAGCTGGAGCCTCTTGTAGAGACAAAAATGCATAGCACTAACTCCAGCTTCCAAATCACATAAAACAGTTCTAACATAGTTGTTCTTAATAGAGCAAGGAATAGTTGGTATACCTAGATCACCAAGTTTCTTTGGAACCTTACCATTGAAGAAATAATTAGCAAGTAGAGTAGAAATCTCCTCATTAGGAATCTTCCTTTTATTAGAGACAATATCCTTCATATACTTTGAATAAGGAGGCAACTTAATAGCATCAGTCAAAGGAATTTGCAAGAATAAAGGTTTCATCCACTCACGAAACTTGTTGTACTGTTCTTCTTACTTTGACGTGTGTTTCTTACCTATAAAAGGCATAAGTTTCTGCACCCAAGGTTCTCTCTTTTTACCATGTTTATTAGCAATAAAATCTTCCTTTGTGTACCTAGTGTTCTTAGTGTGCTTCTCAGGTTCTTCCTCCACTTCCTCCTTATCAGGAGCATCATTTTTATCATTACCACTCTCAGTTTCAGCATCAGAGACAGATATACTATTAGGATCTACAGCAGGTTCAAGTGGTTCCTCAACTATTTTATGTTTCTTTTTCTTTCTCTTACGAGGACTACCACTACTCTCACCTTGTTGAGAATCCTGCTCTATTCTTTTAGGGTGTCCTTCAGGATATAAAAGATCTTGAGTAGCTATACCACTCCTAGTTCTAATTCCATAAGCATGTTTATCTCCTGAAGCATTAACTAGCATATCCTTGTGTACCTTAGCAAGTTGATCAAGTTGAGTTTGAACCATTTGAGAGTGTTTACAAAGCATTGTTTTGTTCATTAAAATTCCTTTTTTAATAAGGTTGATCAGGTATTGTTACCAAAACAATCTTATATGAAACAAAACTTTTCATTCCACAAAGTGATTATATTACCTCAAACTTGATAGCAATAGTCTCAATCATAATAGTTTTAAAACTTTCTTGTGGAATGGGACAATATATTTCTCCAGCTTTGATGCTCTCAGTATTTTCAATGGAATTCAGGCAATAGCTCTTATCAATCTTCTTGGGGAAATAGACAGTATGCTCTTTGTCATTAATATTAGAAGTTACTTTTCCTTGATTACAATTGATGACAGCACCTGTAGTATTAAGAAAAGGTCTCCTAAGAATAATAGACATATTATCATCTTCAGGCATCTCAAGCACAACAAAATCAGTTTAAACCAAGCAATTATGAGCCACTTAAACAGGAACATCCTCACATATACCAACAGGAATAGTAGTTGACTTATCAGCCATTTGCAAAGATATATCAGTTGGTATCAACTTTTCTAGCTTGAGTCTCTTGTAGAGAGAAAAAAGGCATAACACTAACTCCAGCTCCCAAATCACATAAAGCATTTCTAACATAATTATTCTTATTAGAGCAAGGAATAGTTGGTATACCTGGATCACCAAGTTTCTTTGGAACCTTACCATTGAAGGAATAATTAGCAAGTAAAGTAGAAATTTCCTCATTAGGAATCTTTCTTTTATTAGAGACAATATCCTTCATATACTTTGAATAAGGAGGCAACTTAATAGCATCAGTCAAAGGAATTTGCAAAAATAAAGGTTTCATCCACTCACAAAACTTGTTGTAGTGTTCTTCCTCCTTTGACTTGTGTTTCTTATTGCAAAAAGGCATAGGTTTCTACACCCAAGGTTCTCTCTTGCTAAGTATTCTTAGTGTGCTTCTCAGGTTCTTCCTCAACTTACTCCTTATCAGGAGTATCATTTTTATCATTACTTTCAGTTTCAGCATCAGAGACAAATATACTTTTAGGATCTATAGCAGGTTCAAGTGGTTCCTCAACTATTTTATGTTTCTTTTTCTTTCTCTTACAAGGACTACCACTACTCTCACCTTGTTGAGAATCCCGCTCAATTCTTTTAAGGTGTCCTTCAGGATATAAAGGATCTTGAGTAGCTATACCACTCCTAGTTCTAATTCCATAAGCATGTTTATCTCCTGAGGCATTAACTAGCATATCTTTTTGTACCTTAGCAAGTTGATCAAGTTGGGTTTAAAACATTTGAAAGTGTTTACATTTGGAGAGAGTGTACATCAATAGTGGACTGAGTGGGGAATTGGCTTACATAATTCTTCTATAGGAGGTAGATTCTTTACATCTTCAGCTCTAATACCTTTATCCTTTAGACACTTCTTAGCTTCCTTCATCGTTTCATCATTTAATGCAATAATTCCCCTCTTCTTTGGTTTTGGTGTTGGAACTGGTTCAGGCATAACTGGTTCAGGAGTAATAGGCTCAGGTGTATTTAGCTCAGTTGAAGTCCAATCATCATAATTCTTGCTTATTTCAGCCATTAATTTTTTAGCATCTGTAGGAGTTCTTTTCCTGAAAACACAATCAGCAAAGCTATCTAGGTATGTCCTAGAATCATCAGTTAGTCCATTATAATAAATATCAAGAAGCTCATTCTTAGGTAATTCACATCCAGGATGTGCATGAATCAAGACACAGAACCTTGTCCATGACTAAGGCAATTTCTCTTCTTCTTCCTGTTTAAAATCAAAAAGTCTCTGCAAAGCAGCATGTCTAGCACTGGGAGGAAAATATTTATGGAAGAAAGAAGCAATCAAACAATCAGGGCTATCAATGGAACCGGGAGGTAATCTATTAAACCAAGCTCTAGCTTCTCCTTTTAGTGAAAAAGGGAAGATCTTAGTAACAAAGTACTTGCGCATCTTAAAATCATCAGAGAATAAAGCTCATAGTAGAAATCTCATTCATATTAGCCACAACACTCTCATTTTCAGTCCCACGGAAAGGTTCTTTCTCAACAATATCTAAATAAGATAAATCAAGAGAGAAATCATAATCTTTATCTTTAATATCTATGGGAGAGGTGGCAAACTTAGGATCAGAGGACAGTTTAGGCATAATAGTACGTCTAGCAAGGAGACTCTTAATAACTCTAGTACCATGCGTGTTTCGGCACTCTTCTACAAAATCATCAGTAAACTCAATGTAACCATCATTAATATCATAACTCTCACTAGACTCAGGTGAGCTAACAGGTGTAATAGTGTCTTCACTAGGAGTTTTGGTATTTCCTAGACTATCCATAGTAGCATTTAGAAAAGGACCTAATGAACCACTCGCATCAAGCACAGTAGAAGTAACATCATGAGTATCAAAAGCAATTTCAGACTCAGCAGTAGTAGTAGTGTGTGTAGCATGAGTATGTGGTGGTGGTGTAACAAGCTTAATTATAACAAACGGTGAATCAAGAGCAGCAGAGTGATGCACTAGTGTGGAGCACTTCGTTGGAAACCCCAAGAGCAAGGTGTGATGAGCACAACAGCAAATCTTCCCTCATTAGAGACCGAGGTTATCGAACCAGAAGGAGGAAGGAAACGTCACACAGGTGTTGCAAGCAACGCGGAGACCTGCACAACACAAACTCAAGACTTTGCCCCAACAAATCAGTGAGGTTGTCAAGCTCACCGGTTTGCTGTAACAAAGGATTAAACGTATGGTGTGAAAGGTGATGGTTTGCAGCAAGTAAACAAGTAACAGTGGAAGATGTATCAACGGTAAAGATTGGACCGGGGTCCATAGTTCACTAGAGGTGCTCTCCTTAGATAAACAACATGGCATGAAGGGTAAACAAATTAAAGCAGGGCAATTGACATGAACTGAGCTAGGCATAACAATGCAATTACTAGTCAGAAAGATCCTATGAGATTCGATTGGGCATTACAACAAGATACATAGACCGCCATCCAACTGCATCTATGACTAGAAGTCCACCTTCAGGTTATCATCCGAACCCCCTCCAGTATTAATTTGCAAGCAACAGACAACTGCTTTAAGCAAAGTGTGTAAGGTAAACAGTCCACATGTTCCATGAACAAGAGACTGTTGTTTTCTCCCTAGTAGCAACCGCACATCTACAACCGAAGAGATTATTGTCACTTCCCTTGGAAACTAGAGGCATGAACCCACTATCGAGCATAAATACCCCCCTCTTGGAGTCACTAGCAACTACTTGGCCAAGATAGCTACTAACAACAGAGAGCATGCAAGATCACAAACAACACATACATGATAGAATCATAAAGACAAAACCATTAATCAAACCAACAATATAATCTCAATATCCATCGGATCCCCGCAAACACAACATGCATGATTACAAATAGATTAGATCTTGATCATAAACGGAGCTCACAAGATCTATACATGAAAACACAAGGAGGAGATACAACCATCTAGCTACTACATGGACCCATAGTCCAAGGTGGAACTACTCACGCATCATACCAGAGAGAAGGCCTCTGGGATGATCTCCCCTCCGGCAGGTTGCCGGGAAGAACTTCAGATCCCCCCGATCTAGGGACGATGGTGGCGGCGGCTATAGATGGTTTCGTGGAGATTTGATCGGGTGCTTAGGGTTTCTGCATCGGGGGCTTCTTATAGGTGAAGGGGGAGGCCGAGGAGGTGACTAGGGGGGGTCAAACCCTACCCAGGCACGGCCCACCCCTGGCCGCGCCTAGGGGGGTTGGCCGCCCTGGCATGCTTCTCCATATCCCCTCTGGACTTCATGTTCCCTACGGAAAGTAATTGACTTTGACGTTTGTCCCGTCCAATTTCGAGAATATTTCTTTACTAGCTTTTCTGAAACCAAAAACAGCAGAAAACAGGCAACTGGAACTGTGGCAACTTGTTAATAGGTTTGTACCAGAAAACATGTAAAAAGCACCTCAAAGTGTAGACAAAGCAAAGCAAAGTAGATACTAACAAGCATGGAACATCAAAAATTATAGATATGTTTCCGACGTATCAAGCATCCCCAAGCTTAACTCCTGCTCGTCCTCGAGTAGGTAAGTGATAAAACAATAATTTTTTAGGTGACATGCACCCTCACAATAAAGATCCAACCATTTGCAAGCATTGAAAGCTGGGATCAAAAAACTCTAAACATGTGTGATACGCCCAATTTGCATCACCATTCTATATTATAATTTACCTCTATTCATTGATATTTGTCTTATTATGCGGTATTACTTATGACTTTTCATCTGTTTATGCATGTTGGATGATTCTTGGAGGATGGACTGCCGGAGTCTGGATTCTGATGGAAAAGAAGGCGTTTCGGTGCAATTTCGCGAAGATCGGAAAAATACCAGAAAAATATGGAAACATATTATTTTACCAGAAGACGAAGGAAGCCAGAAGGAGGAGCGAAGGGGTGTCGTAGGGGGCCCCCACCCCTCCAAGGCGCGGGCCCAACTGAGGCCACACCTAGGGCAGGTGTGGCCCACCTGCCCGGTCTCCGACTCCATCCCTTCGCCTATATCTTCCCTAGGGAACCCTAGTACCAGGGGGCGACCAAAGATAGATTTCCACCGCCTCTGGGAGGGGGGGGCAGAAAACACCGAGAGAGAAAGATCTCTCCGGCCGATAGATTTATGCTAGGGGAATTCCTTCCCGGAGAGGGGAGACCGTCGCCATCAACACCGTCATCAAGCTAGGATTCGTCGGGATCATCATCATCATCCACACCATCATCTCCACCAGCACCATCACCACCACTCCGTCCCGCTGTAACAATTATGTTGGATATTGCTTTAGTTCTTAGGGGAAACTTGTGAGTGGAACCTTTGGATTATTGTTTATGTTCAGATTGTTATCCATTACTATATCATCTTTGATCTTGATCCATATGATGTCTTGTGAGTAGTTCATTTAGTTCTTGAGGACATGGGAGAAGTCATGTTGTTAGTAGTGAATCTATGATGAGTTATTATTCAATGGTTTAGTATTTAAGTTGTGGTGCTATTCTTCTATTGGTGTCATGTGAACATCGACTACATGATACTTCACCATTTATGGGCCTAGGGGAATGCATTGTGTTTTTGGCTACTAATTGCGGGGTTGCCGGAGTGACATAAACCTGAACCCCCGTTAGGACACCTTTGCACAAGGGAGCGTAGGATCTCAGAGTTTAAGGCTGTGGTTAGATTTATATCTTAATTACTTTCCTATAGTTATGGATGTTTGTAGGGGGTTTAATCACAAGTATGTATTAGTCCTAGGAAGGGCGGTATGTTAGCATAGGTTCACCCAGACAACACTTACAAACACCAGAGAAGAGTACTCTGCTATTTGAAGCGAAAGCACTTGACAAAATTTCCATGTGTCCTCGAGAACGTTTGGTCCTTATAAGTATTTCCACCGGCTTGTCCTTTTCTAAAAAAGGATTGGGACACTTGCTTCATTTGTCCGTTACTTCTGTTACTTGCTCTTTGTTTTGTTGCCTTGTATTCACAGGGATTTCCTGCTCCATACCACTGTTCAGCACCTTCTGCTCCTCGTTGGGATCAACACTCCTATTTATCGAAAGTACTACGATACACTCCCTATACTTGTGGTTCATCAAGACTATTTTCTGGCGCCGTTATCGGGGATTGAAGCACTATTGAAGAGTGGAACTGGTAAGGGAAACTTTCACTATGAGTATTGCTTTTGTTACTGCTTGTTACTTTGTTTCCATTATGGATAACCCACTTGGTTTTCTGTTTGGCAAAACTACTACCACTGCTAGGGTAGTAGATGAACCACCTCCTGTTAAGATAGATCCTTTTAAGATACCTACATGTATTATTAATCGTGTTATGGATAATTATTATTTTAGGGATGGAACTGTCCATCTTGGTGATCACTTGCTTTTTATCCATGAATTATGCGGGTTGTTTAAGTGTGCAGGTATCACAACTGAACAGGTGAAGAAGAAGTTACTCTCCATATCCTTTAAAGGGAGAGCTAAAGAATGGTATAACCTGCTGAAGAATGGATAATTCATGGAATGAGAGGAGATGTCATCTCTCTTTTACTCTAAATTTTATCCTCCCAGTGAGATCCATAAGGATAGAAATCTTATATATAACTTTTGGCCTCTTGATGGAGAGAGTACAACTCAAGCTTGGGGGAGATTGAAGTTACTAATGCTTAAATGTCCTATTCATGAACTCCCTAACAATATTATTCTCAATAACTTTTATGCTAGGCTTTCTCTTCATGATAAAGATTTACTAGATGCTTCTTGTGCTGGATCATTCACACGTATGAAGGAAGAAGCTAAATGGGACCTACTAGACTATATTCAAGAGAACACTGAAGCTTAGGAGAATGACAAAGGAAGAAAGTCAGGTATAAACTATGATTATGAATGCATTGAATCTTTTATGGGAACTGATAGCTTCCGTGATATTAGCAATGAGTTTGGCCTTGATTCCCAAAGTATTGCCAGCTATTTTAAGGCCTTTGCCTCTTACATTGAAATTCCCAAGAAGAAGTGGAATAAGTACCATGCTCCTTATAAATATGTTGTTAGTCATGTTCCTGTTAGAAGTACTCAAGTTTGTACTACTAATCATATTGTGCATGAACCCCATGTTGATAAAATTCCTTTACCAGCTAAGATAAAGGAGTATTCTATGATTATTAGTGCAAATAGCAAAGGTACAATGAAAACTGTGGAGCCTGATAAGCATTTGAGTGGTGAACCTGTGGTAGCTATTGTGAAAGACACTGTCACTAGAAATATAGAGGATGAGCATATTGTCTTCTGTGAAGACGCTTCTAATATTATTTCTCATCCTAGTAAGTCTAGAAAAGCTAGTGTTCCTATGCTTTCTGTTAAAATTGGTGATCATTGCTACTATGGTTTATGTGATTGGTGCTAGTTCTAGTGCTACTCCTTATGAGCTTTACAGGGAAATTATGCATGAGATTGGTCCTTGTGCGCTTGAGGACATTGATGTGGTTATTCATCTTGCTAATAAGGAAACCATTTGCCCCATTGGCATTATAAGAGATGTGGAGGTTCTCTGTGGTAAGATTAAATATCCTGCTGATTTTCTAGTGCTCAATTCAGCAGCTAGCAAAACTTGCCCTATCACTTTTGGTAGACCTTTCTTGAATACTTGTGGAGCTATTATTGATTGTAAGAAGGAAAAAGTTTTAACTAAGTTTGATGGAGATTATTATGAGTCTAACTTTTCCAAATTTGCTAAAGCTCCTTGTGAAAATAGCTTGCCTAATAAAGATTTCAGGATGGAACAATTTGCTTCTATTGATCCAGTCTACGACCTTGGACCTCTTTTTGATGACTGTAAGTATGCTTATTCTGATGATAAAGTTGTTTCAAGTGACAGTTATATTGTCAACTTTATTCTAAGTGCTACTGAAAGTTATTATGAGAGAGGGAAACACGGTTTTATGCATCTCAATGATGTTAAGTTTCCCCGTTTTATGTTGAAAGATTTAAAGTTGCATTTGTTTTGTCTTCCTATCCTTGTGTCTTTTTGTTTCAACAATTCGTTTTCTCATGATACCCCCATGCATAAGAAGTGGGTTAGACTCAAGTGTGTGGGTTATTTGCTTCTTGATGCTCTCTTTCATTTCAAATATATAAATCCTATGTGAGCATCTTTGGAAGTTTCAAGCCTATCTTAAAGGCATTAAAGAAAAGTACTTGTTGGGAGATAACCCAAGAGTTTTGTCGAGTCTTGGAAGTTATTACCTCAGTAATAACCGCTCCTTATCCTTTTTGTTTTGGTTTTTGTGTCAAGTTCAACTATTTTTGTGAAGTAGAGGAGTTGTGAAAAGTGGCTGCCCTGGGACATATTTTTCTGTTGTATTGTAAAAATTCGTTAGGAAGATCAGTACTTCGGATTGAGCTGCATTTTTCTGAGCTTGTTCTCCAGGTTGTTACCCAACTTTCATCAGTTCTGAACTTTTTGATTTGAGTAACAAAAGGTCTTTGAAAAAATCAATCTTTACCTACTGGTCTGTTTTGACAGATTTCTTCCATCATTTGCATTTGCCTCTTGCGGAAGCTTTTGTTTTCATGGGTTTTCAATTGAAGTGTTTACCAAAGGGTTATTGTTTTTTACTTACACTAATGTTGTCTTTGAGTTTGTGCAAAAGTTTTGTATGAAGGAAATTCTCAGGAGAAAGAGAGAAGGAATCGGTAGAGTTCGTCTTTGAATAGGTAAAAGTGGTGAAAATAGAAGGTTCGTGAAACCCCAATCTTTTTATATTTTTGATGTTTTTAGTACATAAGGAAGACTATGAGATGGAACTAAAGAGGAAACAGAGTTCGGGGTGGACAGACCCACCTCGGGTGCGGGCCCAGCCTGGCCGCGCCTGGAGGGGGTTTGCCACCCTCGAACTCCGTCTCCGCTTCGTTTCCATGTCGAAACCTTCCTTATGCATTGAAACTTCGTAATATATAACCCCCCGGATCCCCCGAGGTTCGTGCATCTTGTTCTCATTGTGTTTTCATTTCGATCTGTTTCTGTCAGGAAATCTTCTCAAGTTTAGAGCACCATGGCCTCCGCCAACGACAAAGGCAAGAAGCCCGTGGAGTCAAAGTTGGAAGAACAAACCACCGCAGGAACAAGGGGAAGGAGACCTACTTTTGTAGGAGCAACTAACACTACAGATGCTTTTTCTCGTCACATGCAGGGTATCATAGCTTTCGGTCCAGAACTCGTATACTGCCCTGAGGCAGCGGAAGCCCTTCGAACCACCAACAAGTTTTGTGATAAGTACCGCTTTGAGGATGAAGGTGAATATGCTTCAAGAGGAGAATAACAGGCTTCGCAAGATGCTGGAAGATTTTCTGACCCATGACAAGAGAACACCACCACCACGAAAGGAGTAATTTGTCATCAGGTTTGGCATCCCCTTGGCTTGTTCCAAGCTTGGGGGAGTGTCGCGGTATCACCACCATTATCTTTTATCTTTTACCTTTTTAGTGGATGCATATATGTGGTAGAGGGGTTATCTTATAGTTTGGTTTTCATGTGGAAGTATCTCTCCTTTAGTTGATTACCTATGTATCCCTTGGTGTGAGTGCCTTTATTGGATTATTAATGAGAAGTCTCATCTTTTACTTTTTGCACTTCTTATTTTTAGTTTGCAATCTCTATTATATGATGGATCTTGTTGTTCAGTATTGGCACCACTTTGGGAGCATCAAGTGGATCTAAATTGGTTTTGGCAAACCAAGTTCTGGTCAGTGGCATTAGTTTGAAAGAAAAATAAAGAAAGAAAAAGCTTACAGGTATTTGGTATCATTTGTTTTCTTTCTTGTTGGCTCATAAGCTTAGTATTCTTTATTTAAGATTCTTTTGTGTCTTCAAGGAAGATTGCATGTTTGGCTTTATTACTTGTATGTTTGCTTGTTTATTTCAACTCTCTTGCTTGCTACCCAGCCTTGCTAGCCAAAAACCTGTTTTGAGAAGGCATACTTCTCATGTTTCCAAAATCCTTTGAACCCAAAACTTCTGCCACTTGTGTCCACCATATCTACCTAGTAGATTTTGCTATTCCAAGCAAATTCTCAATCTTCATCTACCTTTCAAATTAAAATGTATTTTTTATGTGAAAAATAGTTAGTAAAGCTCTCACGAACTTGATGGCACACTTTATTTACTTCCCCTAATAGACTTGAACCATTGTGAATATCGAAGTTGTATATGCTTGCATCTATACGTTGGAATTAGCAGAACCGTGCTATCACGGGGAACGTTTTCAACATTGAACTTGTACCCTGTTGTACACAGTTGATATCATGCTCTTTTGCCTATGGATGTCAACGGTGTGAAATAAAGAGGGAACTTGTAAGTCCATGGAGTTTGTATTTTGTGTTAGAGAAACGCTTGGGCCGCTAGCCTAAGACATGCTTAATCATGGTGGAAACTTGCAGCATTAGCATAGTGAGTCATCTATGAAGCATCCTCAATAAAAAGCTATACACATAGTAAATAAAAAGATCGTTGAGATGCTCATTGTCTTCTTGCCTTGTCATTTTGGTTATGGGAAAGCTCCTGTACCATGTGCAAGGGGTACCCCGTTGGCGGTTCTCAATGATATGCAAATACTTACAATGACAAGAACTTACCTGGACCCAAAGTTGAGTATGCATGAGGAGTGTCCCTCATATTCAAGGGACATGAGATTGCCAACTTATATTTCGTCAAGCATATACTCCATATTTCTTCACTGTAACCTTAATCATCTCAAGATGCTTATGATAGGGGCAATGAGGGCTCAAAGCTAGTAAGTACCATAATCTTTTGGAAGCTGTTTATGACTTGTAATCCCTGCTCCCCTCTAAGAAGGGACATTTCTCCTAGTTACCAGTTTGAGTCAGTAAACATACTTCCTCTCTGTCTCCAGCAAGCATTTGAGTTGTTGTGTTTCAAGCATTCATATGGTTATTTATTCAATCATGTTCTTTATCTTCCTTGTTTGCACAAAACTCTTATTTGTTGAGTATTACTTTGAAAGCCTTCACTTGTGAAAAACCTTTTTGAGCAAAGAGTGTTTCTGAAACTTCTACAAAAAGCTTTTGTGAAACTGTTTGCCAGGTGTTCTCTGACCAAGAATAAGTTTGCCAATTCCAATTATGATTTATATTTATGCATCTCTATTGTGACTGCTGTACTTGGCTGCAAGCTAAGTTGTATAATATTGAGTTGCTTTCTTCTATGAGTTGTGCAATGGTAAGTGTGATGCTTCTTGTTCGTATCTTTTTATTGACACTTCACTCCATAAACCTGTGGACATGTTTACTGAGCTAAGTTTTTGCTTGGCGACAAGCAAAGTCTAAGCTTGGGGGAGTTGATACGCCCAATTTGCATCACCTTTCTATATCATAATTAACCTCTATTCATTGATATTTGTCTTATTATGAGGTATTACTTATGGTTTTTCATCTGTTTATGCATGTTGGATGATTCTTGGAGGATGGACTGCTGGAGTCTAGATTCTGATGGAAAAGAAGGCGTTTCGGTGATTTTTTGCGAAGATCAGAAAAATACCAGAAAAATATGTAAACATATTATTTTACCAGAAGACAAAGGAAGCCAGAAGGAGGAGCGAAGGGGGAGCGCAGGGGGCCCACACCCCCTAGGCGCGGGCCCACCTGAGGCCATGCCTAGGGCAGGTGTGGCCCACCTACCCGGCCTCCGACTCTCCCCCTTCGCCTATATCTTCCCTTCAGAACCCTAATACCAGTAGAGCGACCACATATAGATTTCCGCTGCCTCTAGGGGGTGGAAAACACCGAGAGAGAAAGATCTCTCCGGCAGACAGATTTCTGCCAGGGGAATTCCTTCCCGAAGAGGGGAGACCATCGCCATCAACACTGTCATCAAGCTAGGCTTCATCGGGATCATCATCATCCACACCATCATATCCACCAGCACCATCATCACCACTCCCTCCTGCTGTAACAATTGTGTTGGATATTGCTGTAGTTCTTAGGGGAAACTTTCATGGTGTTAATTACTATTGTAGTTGATGCTTGTGAGTGGAACCATTGGATTATTGTTTATGTTCAGATTGTTATCCATTACCATATCATCTTTGATCTTCATCCATATGATGTCTTGTGAGTAGTTCGTTTTGTTCTTGAGGACATGGGAGAAGTCATGTTGTTAGTAGTGAATTTGTGATGAGTTATTATTCAATGGTCCAGTATTTAAGTTGTGGTGCTATTCTTCTAGTGGTGTCATGTGAACGTCGACTACATGATACTTCACCATTTATGGGCCTAGGGGAATGCATTGTGTATTTGGCTACTAATTTTGGGGTTGTCGGAGTGACGGAAACCTGAACCCCCGTTAGGACACCTTTGAACAAGGGAGCATAGGATCTCAGAGTTTAAGGCTGTGGTTAGATTTATATCTTAATTACTTTCCTGTAGTTACAGATGTTTGCAGGGGGTTTAATCACAAGTATGTATTAGTCCTAGAAGGGCGGTATGTTAGCATAGGTTCACCCACACAACACTTACAAACACCAAAGAAGAGTACTCACCTATTTGAAGAGAAAGCACTTGACATAATTCCCATGTGTCCTCGAGAACATTTGGCCCTTATAAGTATTTCCACCGGCTTGTCCTTTGCTAAGAAAGGATTGGGCCACTTGCTCCGTTTGTTCGTTACTTCTGTTACTTGCTCTTTGTTTTGTTGCCTTGTCAGAAAACCACTAAAAATCCGTTTGCTAAGTATTCACAGGGATTTCCTGCTCCATACCACTATTCAGCACCTTATTCTCCTTGTTGGGATCGACACTCCTATTTATCAAAAGTACTACGATACACCCCATATACTTGTGGGTCATCAATGACATGCTACAAACTATTAGCAAGCTGGAGCTAATCATAGACAAGCAAGAAATGCTAAGCATCCATAATGACATACACCTTACACAAACAGGCTAAGCATGCTCACAATGATGAGTATATGTACAAAAATGAAACAAATAAAGTTCGTTACCAGCCTCTTACTACTCCTCGAGTTGTCTTAATCTTCATTATTGCCCTTCACTTGTGTGACTTGAATAATAACATGAAACCAAACTCCACTTAGGACGGCTAAACCCTGCAAAGAACTCACAAAACCAAAGAAGAACAATAAATATTTTTGGTGTTTTTGATTTTTCTAAAGCAATCACGCAAAGCAAAAACAAACGAAGCAAAATAAAACAAAAAACAAAAACTAAGACGCTCCAAGAACAACACAACTGTGCATGAAACAATGAAAACGAAGTGTCTAGAAAGACCTAAGATTTTTATTGATGAAGAAGGGGATGCCTTGGGCACCCCCAAGCTTTGACGCTTGTACCTCTTAAATATTTCTTGGGGTGACACGGGGTGCCCCCCAAGCTTTATCTTTTGTCCATTCTTCGTCTCATTACATCATTCTGTCTCTACACCTGAATTTTATCCTTCATACAAAACTTCACACAATCTTCATTAGCAACATTAGTGTATTCACAAGATAATAGACCTTCGGGTTTAGCTTTAGAATAGCAAAACTTTTCAATAAAAACACAAGCTACTGTATAAACTCCTTCAAAGAGCTCAATTCCCCAAAAGAGAACTCAAAAAGGAATCAATAAGAAGCAAATGCAAATAATGGCTGAAATCTCGGTCAAAACAGACCAGCAAGTACAAACCAATTTTTTAGAAAATCTTCTGTTGCTCAAATCAAAAAGTGTTGAACTAACGAAAGTTAGCAAACATACTGGGGGATTTATTCGTACATTTTCAGCACAATCCGACTTACAGAGACTCCTCACGAATTTTTATGGTGGAGGACAGAAATCTGTTTCGGGACAGCAACTCCCCAAATCTTACTTCCCTCTCATTAAAGATCATTCTTCGCGGGTAGTATTACCCAATTTATTGATTCGACACAAGGGGAGACAAAGAATACTTGCAAGCCTTAACAACTGAGTTGTCAGTTCAGCTGCACCTGGAAATAGTTCTTGCTCACAGAAGTTTATCAGTAGCAACAACAACAGTGAAACATGAGCAATAGTAACAGTAACGGTAACAGTAGGATTCGAGTGCGGTAGGCATAGGGATGGATGGACGAGCGTTGCATGGGCGAGTCTAAACATGTAACTTCAAGACCTAGGGCATTGCAGATAAATAATAACAAGCATCCAAGTACTAAACAATCCTAGGCATGTGCTCCAAATATAGTCATACGTGCTCGCAATGAGAACTTGCACAACATCTTCTGTCCAGCCAGCCCGTGGCAGCGGGGCCTCTAGGGAACTACTGGCAATTAAGGTGCTCCTTTTAATAGAGCACCGGAGCAAAGTATTAACACTCCGTGAACACATGTGATCCTCACACCACAGCCATTCCCTCCAATTTTCCCAATTATTGTCACTTTGAGGCCTTTGGATCCGGACAATGATATGTGTACACAACTTGCAGATAAGGTCACAAACAATACTATCATAATGATTCAATAATAAGTTCAGATATGAGATCATGGCACTCGGGCCCTAGTGACAAGCATTAAGCACAACAAGTTGCAACAAAGTCAAATAGCACAAGAGAAACTAGGCACTATGCCCTAACAGATTTTATTCGATTACATGATAGAACTCATCCAATCCCTGCCATCCCCAAGCCTATAGTGGGGGATTACTCACCCATGGATGAGGGAAACATCGGTGGTTGATGGAGGTGCGTTGGTGATGACGATGGCGATGATCCTCTCCAAATTCCCCGTCCCGACAGGGTGTCAGAATGGATTTTCTAGATCCGAATCTTGGTTTCTGGTGGAGGCGTCGAAGCGGAACTCTTTCTGGAAAACTATCGAACCCCCTCGGTTTTTAGGTCGAAAGGCAACTTATAGGCGCAGAGGGAGGCCGAGGAGGTGCCTGGGGAGGCTGCACCCCCTCTAGGCGCGGCCAGTGGTGGGCCCGTGCCTGGGGTGGGTCTGGCCCCCTAGGCCTCCCCTCCGTCTCTTCTTCTGGCTCCGTGGATCTTCTGGTGAAATATAATTTTTGGCATATTCTCCGGAATTTTCCTGATAGTTCATTTTCTGCACAAAAACAAGACACCAAGGTAATTCTGCTGAAAACAACGTCAGTACGTGTTAGTTGTATCCAAATCACACAAGTTTAGAGAAGAAACAACAGCAAAGTGTTCGAGAAAGTAGATACGTTTTAGACATATCAACTCCCCCAATCTTAGCTTATTGCTTGTCCTCAAGCAAGTCAGTTGAAAATTGAGTGCGATAAAAGAACTGTCACGAACAACTTGCTTCATATGATGTAAATATTCTCAGCACAGGAGTAGATGTTTAGACAATTCATAATAAGAAGTATGCAACTAAGTCTATCAATAGTCATTGCAAGCTATGAAGAGAAACCAACTCAATAATAATAAGTAGCATGAAACATAAACATAAGCAACATTGCAATGCTCATAATAAGGTATGATAGAGTGGTATCTCGCTTGCCTTTGTTTGAAGAGCACAATACAAATGCCAAGGCACCTCTGAAGTTCACATGAAGACTAGAAGTAAAGATATCAGAGATACAAGCATCAAAGTCATGACATAATTAACCAAGTTTTGGAACAAACACAAGAATGACAACTATGCTCTCAAGAAGGTGCTCAGAGAATAAGTGGTGACTCAACAAGGTTGTGAAAATGGTTTTGTGAAGGTTTGAAAGGCTTCCCAATGCTGAAAGGAAGGTACTCATTAGCTTTGAGCTCTCATTGCCCCTATCATAGGCATCTTCATGTGGTTAAGGTGAAAGTGAGGTCCACTCTGAATCATATGCTTGA
Source organism: Avena sativa (assembly GCA_916181665.1). Classification (NCBI taxonomy): domain Eukaryota; kingdom Viridiplantae; phylum Streptophyta; class Magnoliopsida; order Poales; family Poaceae; genus Avena; species Avena sativa. The sequence continues at coordinate 138,742,114 of OV702285.1, read as the reverse complement.
CAGACCATAGACTGGAAATCCCAAGTCCCATGAGTACGAGGGCCGCTCCGCATGCTACTCAACTTTGGTCACCTGAAAGTTCTTGTCATTGTAAATACATGCATATCATCGAGAACCGCCAACGGGGTACCCCTTGCACATGGTACAGGAGCTTTCCCATAAACAAAATGACAAGGCAAGCAGATAATGAGCATCTCAGCAATCTTTTTATTTACCATATGCATAGATTTTTATTAAGGACGCTTCATAGATGCTCATTATAGTGATGCTGCAAGTTTCCACCATGATTAGGCATGGATTAGGCTAGCGGCTCAGGCGTTTCTCTAACACAATGTATAAAATCCATGAACTCACAACCTCCCCTTTTATTTCACATTGTCGACATCCGCAAACAAAAAAGCAAGTAATCCACTGGATGAGATATCCAAAAAGTGTTGAAAGCGTTCCCCGTGACAGCACGGGTCTGCTGACTCCTAGTATGTAATTAGCAAGCATATAACTTTCATGGACTAGTCACAATGGTTCAGGATTATTAAGAGCAAGGAATAAAGTGTGCAATCAAGTTCGTGAGAGCTTTACTAACTAACTTTCTCAAAACAGACAAACATTTTATTTTGGAAGAAAACGGCATATGGAATATGCACTGAAATATCAAATGATGCTAATAGATAGGTATGGTGGACACAGCTGGCAATAATGGTTTTTGGGAGTTGGAAGCATAGGTGCAGCACATACTCAGTGCAAGTAAAGGCTAGCAATAGAGAGGGAGCGACAAACAAGAGAGCAATAGCTGTCATAATCATGCTTGTAGCAAAATAGGACTAATTATGGCATGAAAGTGATACAAGAACTCCGAGGCAAAATTAATCATCGAGGCTTACTGACTATTGATTAGTCATACGCATGCGTGAGCATGTGTCAAGTTGATTCACATGAACAGTCAGAGGAGGGTACCACAATATCATACAAAAGTATGAATAAAACAATGCAAGCAAACATTCATATGACTGATACGCCCAATTTGCATCACCTTTCTATATCATAATTTACCTCTATTCATTGATATTTGTCTTATTATGAGATATTACTTATGGCTTTTCATCTGTTTATGCATGTTGGATGATTCTTGGAGGATGGACTGCCGAAGTCTGGATTCTGATGGAAAAGAAGCCGTTTCGGTGCAATTTCACGAAGATCAGAAAAATACCAGAAAAATATGGAAACATATTATTTTACCAGAAGACAAAGGAAGCTAGAAGGAGGAGCGAAGGGGGGCGCAGGGGGCACACACCCCCCTAGGCGCGGGCCCACCTGAGGTCACGCCTAGGGCAGGTGTGGCCCACCTGCCCGGTGTCCGACTCTCCCCCTTCGCCTATATCTTCCCTTCAGAACCCTAATACCAGGAGAGCGACCACAGATATATTGCCGCCGCCTCTAGGGGGCGTAAAATACCGAGAGAGAAAGATCTCTCCGGCAGACAGATTTCTGTCGAGGAATTCCTTCCCGGAGAGGGGAGACCATCGCCATCAACACCGTCATCAAGCTAGGATTCATCGGGATCATCATCATCATCATCCACACCATCATCTCCACCAGCACCATCATCACCACTCCGTCCTGCTGTAACAATTTTGTTGGATATTGCTTTAGTTCTTAGGGGAAACTTTCCCGGTGTTAATTACTATTGTAGTTGATGCTTGTGAGTGGAACCATTGGATTATTGTTTATGTTTAGATTGTTATCCATTACCATATCATCTTTGATCTTCATCCATATGATGTCTTGCCAGTAGTTCGTTTTGTTCTTGAGGACATGGGAGAAGTCATGTTGTTAGTAGTGAATCTGTGATGAGTTATTATTCAATGGTCTAGTATTTAAGTTGTGGTGCTATTCTTCTAGTGGTGTCATGTGAACGTTGACTACATGATACTTCACCATTTATGGGCCTAGGGGAATGCATTGTGTATTTGGCTACTAATTGTGGGGTTGCCGAAGTGACAGAAACCTGACCTCCTTTAGGACACCTTTGCACATGGGAGCGTAGGATCTCAGAGTTTAAGGTTGTGGCTAGATTTATATCTTAATTACTTTCCTGTAGTTACGGATGTTTGCAGGAGGGTTAATCACAAGTATGTATTATTTCTAGGAAGGGCGGTATGTTAGCACAGGTTCACCCACACAACACTTACAAACACCAAAGAAGAGTACTCACCTATTTGAAGCGAAAGCAATTGACAGAATTCCCATGTGTCCTCGAGAATGTTTGGTCCTTATAAGTATTTCCACCGGCTTGTCCTTTGCTAAGAAATGATTGGTCCACTTGCTCCCTTTGTTCGTTACTTCTGTTACTTGCTCTTTGTTTTGTTGCCTTGTCAGAAAACCACTAAAAATCCGTTTGCTAAGTATTCACAGGGATTTCCTGCTCCATACCACTGTTCAGCACCTTCTGCTCCTCATTGGGATCAACACTCCTATTTATCGAAAATACTACGATACACCCCCTATAATTTTGTGTCATCAAGACTATTTTCTAGTGCTGTTGCCGGGGAGTGAAGCGTTATTGAAGAGTGGAACTGGTAAGGGAAACTTTCATTGTGAGTATTGCTTTTGTTACTGCTTGTTACTTTGTTTCCAATATGGATAACCCACTTGGTTTTCTATTTGGGAAAACTACTACCACTGCTAGGGTAGTAGATGAACCACCTCCTGTTGAGATAGATCCTTTTAAGATACCTACAAGTATTGTTAATCGTGTTATGGATAATTATTATTTTGGTGATGGAACTGTCCATCCTGGTGATCACTTGCTTCTTATCTATGAATTATGTGGGTTGTTTAAGTATGCAGGTATCACAACTGAACAGGTGAAGAAAAAGTTACTCTCCATATCCTTGAAAGGGAGAGCTGAAGAATGGTATAAGCTGCTGAAGAATGGACAATCCATGAAATGGGAGGAGATGTCATCTCTCTTTTACTCTAAATTTTATCCTCCCAGTGAGATCCATAAGGATAGAAATCTTATATATAACTTTTGACCTCTTGATGGAGAGAGTATAGCTCAAGCTTGGGGGAGATTGAAGTTACTAATGCTTAAATGTCCTATTCATGAACTCCCTAACAATATTATTCTCAATAACTTTTATGCTAGGCTTTCTCTTCATGATAAAGATTTACTAGATGCTTCTTGTTCTGGATCATTCACACGTATGAAGGAAGAAGCTAAATGGGACCTACTAGACCGTATTCAAGAGAACACTGAAGCTTGGGAGAATGACAAAGGAAGAAAGTCAGGTATAAACTATGATTATGAATGCATTAAATCTTTTATGGGAATTGATAGCTTCAGTGATACTAGCAATAAGTTTGGTCTTCATCCTCAAGTTCTTGCGAAATGTTTTAATGCTATGGACTCTTATATTGAGATTCCCAAGAAAGAGTGGGACAAGTACCATGCTCCTTATAAAGACATTGTTACCCACGTTCCTGCCAGTATACAGGTTTGTACTGTTGATCCTATTTTGCCTGAACCTTATGTTGAGAAGACCTCTGTCAACTTCAATGCCTCTTGGGTGAACACTCTATTATGGCTAATGTGGTTAGCAAAAGTGCAAAGAAAGCTGTAGGGTCCGATGAGCTTATTGATATCGAGCCTGTGGTAGCTATTGTGAAAGATCTTGTCACTAGAAATATAGAGGATGAGCATATTGTCTTCTGTGAAGATGCTACTAATATTGTTTCTCATCCTAAGAAAGTTAGAAAAGCTGGTGTCCCTGTGATTTCTGTTTAAATTGGTAGTCATAGCTATTATGGTTTATGTGATATTGGTGCTAGTTCCAGTGCTATTCCTTATGAGCTTTACAGGGAAATTATGCATGAGATTGGTCCTTGTGAGCTTGAGGACATTGATGTGGTCATTCACCTTTCTAATAGAGAGCAAGTTTGCCCCATTGGCATTGTCAGAGATGTGGAGGTCCTTTGTGGTAAGATTAAATATCCTGCTGACTTCTAGTACTTGGTAAAGAAGCTAGTAAAACCTATCATATTAACTTTCGTAGACCCTTTCTGAACACTTGTGGGGCTATCATAGATTGTAGGAAGGAAAAAGTTTTGACTAAGTTTGCTGGAGAGTCTTATGAGTTTAATTTTTCCAAATTTACCAAAAGTCCTTATGTAAATGAACTTCTTGATGAGGATTTCAGGGTTGAACAACTTTCTGGTATTTCTCTTGCTCCTAACAATGCCTTGCAGCAGTTCATGGAAGAGCATGAAAGTGATGCCTTCATGAAGGAAAGAAATGAGATTGATGAGGCCTTCCTTTGTCAGCCTGAGTTACTTAAGCATAATTTACCTGTGGAAGATTTGGGTACCACACTACCACCTAAAGGGGACCCTGTTTTCGAATTAAAAACTTTACCTGATGATCTTAAATATGCTTATCTTGATGACAAAAAGATATATCCTGTTATTATTAGTTCTAAACTTTCAGGAAAGGAAGAAGAAAGGTTATTGGAGATATTGAAGAAACACCGATGTGCTATGGGCTACACTCTTGATGATTTAAAGGGGATTTCTCCTACTATATGTCAGCATGCTATTAATATAGAACCTGATGCATAACTAGTTGTTGAGCACCAACACTGTCTAAATCCTAAGATGAAGGGTGTGGTAAGAAATGAGGTATTGAAACTCCTTGATGCTGGTATTATTTATCCTATTGCTGATAGTAAGTGGGTTAGCCCTGTTCATTGTGTCCCCAAGAAAGGGGGAATAACTGTTGTGCCTAATGAAGATAATGAGCTGATACCCCAAAGAGTAGTGGTTGGGTATAGAATGTGCATTGGTTTTAGAAAGATTAATAAAGTTACTAAGAAATATCATTATTCTTTGCCCTTTATTGATCAAATGCTTGAGAGGTTGTCCAAAAAGACTCACTTTTGCTTTCTAGATGGTTATTCTGGGTTTTTTCAAATTGCTGTGAAAGAAAAAGACCAAGAGAAAACTACTTTAAATTGTCCCTATGGTACTTATGCTTATAGGCGTATGCCTTTTGGTTTGTGTAATGCTCCTGCTACCTTTCAGAGATGTATATCTGCCATCTTTCATGGTTTTTGTGAAGAAATTGTGGAGGTCTTCATGGATGATTCTTCCGTCTATGGTACTTCTTTTGATAAATGTTTGCATAACCTTGATAAAGTTTTGCAGAGATGTGAGGAAACCAACCTTGTTCTTAACTGGGAGAAATTCCATTTCATGGTTAATGAAGGAATTGTTCTAGGACACAAGATCTCTAAAAGAGGTATTGAAGTTGAAAGAGCCAAAATTGAAGCAATTGAGAAGATGCCTTGTCCTAGAGATATCAAAGGTATTCGTAGTATCCTTGGTCATGATGGTTTCTATAGGAGGTTTATTAAAGATTTCTCCAAAATTTCAAATCCCCTTACTAATCTTCTTCAAAATATGTACCTTTTGTTTTTGTCGATGATTGTAAGGAAGCTTTTGAAACTTTGAAGAAAGCTTTAGCAAATGCTCCTATAGTCCAACCACCTGATTGGAGTTTACCTTTTGAAATTATGTGTAATGCTAGTGATTTTGCTATGGGTGCTGTCTTGGGACAACGTGTTAACAAGAAGCTAAATGCCATTCATTATGCTAGCAAGACTCTCGATGCTGCTCAAAAGAATTATGCTACTACTGAAAAGGAGTTCTTAGCTGTAATCTTTGCTTGTGATAAGTTTAGACCTTATATTGTTGATTCCAAGGTTACTATTCATACTGATCATGCAGCTATTAAATACCTTATGACGAAGAAGGACGCTAAGCCTAGGCTTATAAGGTGGGTGTTGCTTTTGCAAGAGTTTGATCTGCATATTGTGGATAGGAAAGGTGCTGATAATCCTATTGCTGATAATTTATCTTGTTTGGAAAACATTTCTTTTGACCCTTTGCATGTTAATGATAGTTTTCCAAATGAGCAGTTAGCTGCAATAAGGGTAAGTCCACATGAGAGTCCTTGGTATGATGATTATGCTAACTTTATTGTTTCCAAGTATTTGCCTCCAACCTTTACAGCGCAGCAAACAAGAAAATTCTTTTATGATCTAAGGCATTACTTTTGGGATGATCCACACTTATATAAAGAAGGAGTAGATGGTATTATGCGAAGATGTGTTCCAGAATTTGAACAACAAGAGATATTGAAAAAATGTCATGGCAGTGCTTATGGAGGACATCATGCTGGGGATAGGACTGCACAAAAGGTTTTACAATCTGGATTTTATTTGCCTACCCTTTTTAAAGATGAAAGGAAGTTTGTATTATCATGTGATGAATGCCAACGAGTAGGTAACATCTCTAGACGCAATGAAATGCCTATGAATTATTCTCTTGTTATAGAACCTTTTGATTGTTGGGGATTTGACTTTATGGGGACTTTTCTTCCTTCAAAAGGGTATACACATATTCTTGTTGCTGTTGACTATGTTACAAAGTGGGTAGAAGCCATACCTACAAACAGTGCTGATGGTAAAACATCTTTGAAAATGCTCAAAGATGTCATTTTTCCTAGGTTCGGTGTGCCTAGATATCTCATGACTGATGGAGGCTCTCATTTTATTCATGGGGTTTTTAGAAAAACTCTCGCTAAGTATGATGTAAACCACATAATATCTTCATCTTATCACCCCCAAACTAGTGGGCAAGTAGAACTTTCCAATAGGGAAATCAAATCTATCTTGCAGAAGACTGTCAATAGATCTAGGAAAAATTGGGCTAAAAAGTTGAATGACGCTTTGTGGGCTTATAGAACTGCTTATAAAAATCCTATGGGGATGTCTCCTTATAAAATGGTCTATGGGAAGGCTTGTCACTTGCCTTTAGAATTAGAACACAAAGCTTATTGGGCAGTGAAAGAGTTGAATAGAGACTTTAGACATGCTGGTGAGAAAAGACTGCTCAACTTAAGTAATCTAGATGAGTGGAGACGTGAAACTTACGAAAATGCTAGACTCTTTAAGGAACAAGTAAAAAGATGGCATGATAGGAGAATTCTCAAAAGGGAGTTCCATGTTGGTGAGAAATTTCTTTTGTATAGGTCTCGTCTCAGATTTTTTGCAGGGAAACTACTCTCCAAATGGGAAGGACCTTTTGTTATCCAGGAAGTGTACCGTTCAGGTGCCATCAAAATTTATTCTCTAAAAGATGACACAACAGAGTCGGTGAATGGTCAAAGGCTAAAATATTGTATCTCTGGAGATTCTTATAATGAATAAGTTGATGTTATTCAAATGAAAACTCCAGAAGAATTTATCAGAAGCCAAACACCAGAATCTGCAGAGTTCGTCTTTGAATAGGTAAAAGTGGTGAAAAACAGAAGGTTCGTGAAACCCCAATATTTTTATATTTTTGATGTTTTTAATACATAAGGAAAGTTACGAGATGAAAGTGAAGAGGAAACGGAGCCCGGGGTGGACAAACCCACCCTAGGCGCGGGCCCAGCCTAGCCGCGCCTGGAGGGAGTTTGCCACCCTCGAACTCTGTCTCCGCTTTGTTTCTGTGTCAAAACCTTCCTTATGCATTGAAACTTCGTAATATATAACTCCCCGGGTTCCCCGAGGTTCTTGGATCGTGTTCTCGTCATGTTTTCGTTTCGATCTGTTTCTGTCAGGAAAATTCTCAGATTTGGAGCCTCATTGTCTTCCTCTGGATCACCCACGGAGGATTCCTCTGCGGATATCCTCAACCCGTACATGTATGAGTTGAGGATTCATCCCAAAGAGTTGATCCTCAAAGAGGGGAAGATACAGATGAAAGAAGTCCAGGGCCCTAAAGGAGAAGACAGCCTGGAAGACAGGATGGAAGCGTTGGAACAATAAGTTTTTAGGTACAAGAGGATGGCAGAACGCGAAGTGGATGTTATTCACAAGATAAGTTCAGAACTCATCACCAAGCATGAGGGAGAAGTTGCTGAGCCCCGAGAAGAGATCTTCTCACTCCGTCAGACCACCAATCAATTTCAAGCACATCTCTATGACATACAGAATCAAAACTGTGAGTACGAGGCTAGATTTGATCGCATAAGCTCCCCTGCTAGTTTCAAGATTGCAGAGACAAGGACATCCTTTTTGGATGGGGAACCATTGCCTTGGAAGTTTGATGATGACAAGAGGACACCACCACCATCGAAGGAATAATTCGTCATCAGGTTTGGCATCCCCTTGGCTTGTTCCAAGCTTGGGGGAGTGTCGCGGTATCACCACCATTATCTTTCATCTTTTACCTTTTTTAGTAGATTCATATCTGTGGTAGAGAGGTTATGTAACATCCCAGCATTTAGGACCTAACGAAGGGTAGATTTAGGAATATGAATTGTTGCATGCATTCATCTATGAAAATATGGGTAAAATTTTCGCCAAATAAAAAAACCCTAAGTGATCAATGTTTCTTTCATACTTTGAGATTAGGTTGAGTCTTAAAGGATGATTGTTATAAACTTTGAGATGATCTTAAGGAGTTATGTGTTTTCAAATGGATTTGAAATATTAGACTTGAGTGTTTGAATTCTAATTCAAATGAATTAGATATAAATTTTGAATCTTAATTCAATTAAGAGATAAATATTACAACTTGAATTCTATCGAAAGATAAACAATAATGAATATAAAGTCTATTTCTTATCATTAATACATATAATGAAGTTATAAAATTATAACTTATTTGGATCATCCACATAACTTACGAAAGTAAATTTACAAAGAATAGGAATATTCTTTATTAATAATAATATAATCTTTATTACAATTGAATAAAATAAAGATTACATGAATAATAAAATAAAATTACAAAAGAATAAGAAAATTACAATGGAATATTTACTAATTATCCTATATCTAAATCTAAACTAAATCTTCATCTTTATCTTTGTACCTGCAAAACAAAGACTAAATAAAAAACAAAAGAAGATTAGTGTTAGTATTATTTCTCTCAGACATGTCAGTGAAATGCACTTGAAAAATTCATCACTGAGAAATGTTATAAAAGGGACAAGTTTCACCAATAGGAAAGATTCCATCTTTCATAAATTCAAAGCCAGAAGTCAGATGATAGCCAAGAGGGACAAATTCACCAGCCAGATGAAAGTAACCAGGTAAAAGTAAATATCCAGATTCTGAACATATCCACAAGTGTATAGCAGGCACACAAGCTGGACACACACCAGCATGCATATGGTGTGCTGTCGACCTCACAAGCATAGCCCAATCTCACAAAACCACAGCACAGCCGTGGGGGCACTAGTGCATCACCCCACTGCACAACACACAAGAACAACCAGTGTAGAAAGCAGCTAAACCAAGAACCACAGCCAGCAACCACACCAACCAAGGATCAACCAAACATCACCAGGAAGGTGACACAAGGAGGGGAATGGATCAGGTGGACAGCAAGATCAAGCCCATGAGCTAGGAGGAGCAGGCTAGCTCAAGAGCAAGCATAGGAGTCCAGCAAAACCAGATCAATATCATCATCATCAACTTACTACACCATCATCAGATTCTGTGGTGAGTTTCATAAAACCTTCACATAATCTAATCATCTTATTCAGAGAAAGCATGTGTTGTTTTATAAAACAAATCCTCATAAAGCACCCAAGTGGGGTGAATCCATCATAGGGGTTTCTTTTAAACTCTAAAGGCCAACAACAAAGTACCAAGATCCAACCAGAGCTCAGGGCAACATCCTTGCTCTGGTTGTCAAACTACATTTTACCATTCAATCATGCATATACATATGATCTATTTCTAGGCACATCCCTAAAGGAAGGGTAGCACCTTAGGAACAAATCCATAGGATCCATAACATGATCAAGCTCACTATCATTTTTCCAAGCTTTGATTTAATAAAGAATAGCCGGTACCACTACCAGGACTATCTAGATGAACCAGTTAGATAAGATTTGAATCCCTAAGCCTCAGACCAACATCATTGGTCTTAGGGAATTCAAATAAGAGCATCTATATTTATCTTTCAAAGCCGAGATTGTCTTAAGCATAAACTAACCAAATCCATGGTTTAGAATCAAACTTGTGTGCCATACATGATGGTGTCACAAGAACAATCCAATATGAATCAGGAAAGACAGTAAATCATCATAGATTCAGACAATCAAATAACTAATCATTTTCCTGTAAAATAGGAATCATAACTAGGATATTCCTATGATACACTTTACTGTTTGAGATCATAATGATCTCAAACCACATGTTAATTCCAAGATAACAGCACTAAGACAGTAGCTGTATCTTATCATAATCATGACCATGAATCAAATAAACAGTGGAAAGCTATCAGATCATTAGCTTAACCAGGCATGTTTCCCAAACAACAATATCATCTTAATCAGATGCAATCTAAGCATCAAATCATCTAGTAAGCCACCGGGAACATCATCTATCATTTTTAAGCAACAAGCTTCAGGCCAATAAACATTTAGCATGTGTATAGACCATCCAAACATGAATCAATTCATCCAGTACATGAACAAGCACATAGCAGGAACCATAAATGGATGATTATCTTAATCTGAATCAGACAGTAGCAAGAGAGGACACAGCCAACATCTAGCATCGAATCAGCAAGCACAGAAAGCACCAGGGGAAGGAACCAAACTCACCGTAGGTCCTCGCTGAAGAAATTGAAGAGGAAGCAGATTGGCCGATGAACCCGCGGCGGCACAGGGAGCACCCAGGGGCGCTGCAACCTGCACCAGCCACGGCGGTGTCCACAGCAGCACATGAATCCATCACACTACCACAGGCGATACCACGACAGCGGCAGTAGCACTTGAACACATGCCAAACCCCAAACCCTAGGGTTCAGAGAGGCATCGACCCATTGCAGGAGAGCCCCAGGCTCAAATCCAATTGGATAGAACGAACGAGCATCGTCGACAACCCCCAATTACACCATGGCGGCGACCAGAACGGCCGACAGCGGCGGAAATCGACGGTGGCGGCATCGCCGGCCACGAGGTCGGGGTCAGAGGAGGAGAGGATAAGATCGAGGGAGAGAGAGGCAGTGAGGAGTGGGCCGAGCTAGGCCAGACCCTTCGCGTGGCTCTTTTGTCTAGAATTAATGGGCCACTAGGGCCCAATAAGAATAATCAGCACAGAAACAATTCCAGGCCTGTTTCAATAAAAAGAAAGACCAAAATACCCTTGGACTTAATAAAATTCTAGAAAATAAAATAAAGGTCCAAAAATTATAAATAAAATATTTTTGGATCCACAAAAATCCAAACTACTCAAATAAATTAAAATATAAAATTTTAGACATTTAAATTTTATTAGGAATTTTGTAAATTATATATTCCTTATTGAATTTTACAAAATTATTGAAGGGTGATAAAATTAATTAAAATTCACTTCCATTATGTATTAATATTGTAGTATTTAAAAAAATACTAAATAAATATTTAATCACCATTTTTAATGTATAATTAATAATTCCTAAAAGAATTATTAAATCAATAAAAGTCAAATAAAAGGGAAATAAAATAAAATAAAATAACTCAATATATGTTATAAATATTAAAAAATAATATTTATAAATCCTTTATTACTAAAAAGGAACTTTTGGGGGTAAATGCATTACATTACTTGCATAATCATCTTTGCTTCTTTAAATATTGTTCTTACCGGGCAATAATGATGTTTTTGTAGAACTAGAAGCTCAAGGTCCAGTGCAAGCATCAGACTTCACCACCTTGCCATCACAAGGCAAGTTCATCACTTTCTCATGTCCTTTGAAGAGTCTTTATCAAAGTATTTGCAAATTGTGTGTTATCATATATGCTATAAAAGAAAGAAAATATTATTTTCATAAATAAAGAAATCATAGATATCATCCTAAGTGGTGATATAATGGAGCAATAGAACTTAGGGTTCTATTTGCAACAATGATGATCAAGTAGGGACTTAATAACCCCTGACATTAGTGATTCTAGCGTCGTATATTACGCGTTAGCCATGAGATTTGGAATGGGACAGAGAATTCAGCTGTATCTTCTTCCTCTCGCATGAAGTCGGATGTGCAAGTCGTGGCTGTTATCCTCGTAGTGTGCATATTAATTGGTAATTCGTACAGGATATGCAGCATATGGGTGGGAACCCTCATCGTCCCACGATAGTTCTGGCATCTAACAATTTGTACAAACCATTGTCGTAATTCATTATGTGGGCATGGTGTACACCAAGGAGGCATGCGGGGTCGCGAAGGGGGCAGTGATTGGCTTGGACCAACTACTAGGCCCCACATCATGGAATTGTGGACGGGAAAGTATGCCCGGTTGTGCAACAAGGAGTTGATCTCTCATGGGTAAAGTTACGCACCTCTGCAGAGTGTAAGAACTGTAACTTGTTACTCCCTGTTCCGGGAAGGAGCTACGAACGCGGCAGGAAAGGAACTCCATGAAAGTTCTAGTCAACCTGTGAAGGCTGATTGTCATAGTTTTTCAGAATAAAATCAATCTTTGAAGAAAGATTTACAAAAACTGCATAGTGGGATTTATAATCCGATGTGGTAGTTAGAGCATCAAACTTCCCACCTTGCGTATAACGAACTTGTTGGGTAATGCTATTACTCATTCTTTCCTTGGATCCCTTGCTTAGACTCTGAGGATCCCGAAGACGTGCCAATGTATGCAGCTGAATGTCAAGAAGATGTGTCCTACAAGGAACCTGATCTGTCCGGAGGAGTTGAAGGAGTGGATTACGAGATCCGCTACAATGTCGATGAGAACGAGTCAAATTAAGTACCTAGTTAGTAGTAACTAACGGAGCCGAGCAACATGAACTCTATAGAATAAGCTGCTGAGCTCAACTCCTAGTCGGAGTTGTTACTTTTAAATTCCGCTGAAACATTTTATATTTTGGTTTGTAAGTTGAATCTTTTGGAAGTCTTGAACTTCCGGTATTGTAATAATAATAATGTGTGTACATTTGTAATATGGACCCGCAATGTTTCTGTTGTACCACTCTGAGGGATGTGATATTTACGGAATGGTGTTCTGTGGATGTCATGTCAACGACTATAGTGTACTACACATGTAGTGGTATGCTGGGTCACCGCAGGTTATCTTATAGTTTGGTTTGCATGTGGAAGTATCTCTCCTTTAGTTGATTATCTATGTATCCCTTGGTGTGAGTGCCTTTATTGGAATATTAATGAGAAGTCTCATCTTTTACCTTTTTGCACTTCTTATTTTAGTTTGCAATCTCTATTATATGATGGATATTGTTGTTCATTATTGGCACCACTTTGGGATCATCAAGTGGATCTAAATTGGTTTTGGCAAACAAGTTCTGGTCAGTGGCTTTAGTTTGAAAGAAAAAGAAAGAAAGAAAAAGCTTACAGGTATTTGGTATCATTTATTTTCTTTCTTGTTGGCTCATAAGCTTAGTATTCTTTATTTAAGATTATTTTGTGTCTTCAAGGAAGATTGCATGTTTGGCTTTATTACTTGTATGTTTGTTTGTTTCTTTCAACTCTCTTGCTTGCTACCCAGTCTTGCTAGCCAAAAACTTGTTTTGAGAAGGCATACTTCTCATGTTTCCAAAATCCTTTGAACCCCATTTTTTTGCCATTTGTGTCCACCATATCTACCTAGTAGCTTTTTCTATTCCTAGCAAATTCTCAAGCTTCATCTACCTTTCGAATTAAAAAGTATTTTGTTATGTGAAAACTAGTTAGTAAAGCTCTCACGAACTTGATGGCACACCTTATTTACTTGCCCCTAATAGACTTGAACCACTATGGACATCGAAGTTGTATATGCTTGCATCTATACGTTGGGATTAGCAGAACCGTGCTATCACGGGGAATGTTTTCAACATTGCACTTGTACCTTGTTGTACTCGGTTGATATCGTGCTCTTTTGTCTATGGATGTCACCGGTGTGAAATAAAGAGGAAACTTGTAAGTCCATGGAGTTTGTATTCTGTGTTAGTGAAACGTCTGGGCCGCTAGCCTAAGCCATGCCTAATCATGGTGGAAACTTGCAGGATCACCATAATGAGCTATCTATGAAGCATCCTTAATAAAAATATATGCACATAGTAAATAAAAAGATCGCTGAGATGCTCATTGTCTGCTTTCCTTGTCATTTTGGTTATGGGAAAGCTCCTGTACCATGTGCAAGGGGTACCCTGTTGGCGGTTCTCAATGATATGCAAATACTTACAATGACAAGAACTTACCTGGACCCAAAGTTGAGTATGCATGAGAAGTGGCCCTCATATTCAAGGGACATGAGATTGCTAACTTATATTTCTTCAAGCATATACTCCATATTTGTTCACTTTAACCTTAATCATCTCAAGATGCTTATGATAGGGGCAATGTGGGCTCAAGGCTAGTAAGTACCATAATCTATTGGAAGCTCTTTATGACTTGTAATCTCTGCTACCCTCTAAGAAGGGACCTTTCTCCTAGTTACCAGTTGGGTCAGTAAACCTACTTCCTCTCCATCTCTAGAAAGCATTTGAGTTGTTGTGTTTCAAGCATTCATATGGTGATTTATTCAAGCATGTTCTTCATCTTCCTTGTTTGCACAAAACTCTTATCTATTGAGTATTACTTTGAAAGCATTCACTTGTGAAAAAACCTTTTTGCGCAAAGAGTGCTCCTATTTTGAAACTTCCACAAAAAGCTTTTGTGAAACTGTTTGCTAGGTGTTCTCTGACCAAGAACAAGTTTGCCAATTCCAATTATGATTTATCTTTATGCATCTCTATTGTGACTGTTGTACTTGGTTGCAAGCTAAGTTATATAATGGTGAGTTGCTTTCTTCTATGAGTTGTGCAATGGTAAGTGTGATGCTTCTTGTTCGTATTCTTTTATCGAAACTTCACTCCATAAACCTGTGGACATGTTTACTTAGCTCAGTATTCGCTTGGGGACAAGCGAAGTCTAAGCTTGGGGGATTTGATACGCCCAATTTGCATCACCATTCTATATCATAATTTACCTCTATTCATTGATATTTCTCTTATTGTGAGGTATTACTTATGGCTTTTCATCTGTTTATGCATGTTGGATGATTCTTGGAGGATGGAGTGCCGGAGTCTGGATTCTAATGGAAAAGAAGGCGTTTCGGTGCAATTTCGCGAAGATCAGAAAAATACCAGAAAAATATGGAAACATATTATTTTACCAGAAGACGAAGGAAGCCAGAAGGAGGAGCGAAGGGGGCCGCAGGGGGCCCACACCCCCTAGGCGCAGGCCCACCTAAGGTCGCGCCTAGGGCAGGTGTGGCCCACCTGGCCGGCCTCCGACTCCGCTCCTTCGCCTATATATTCCCTACGGAACCCTAATACCAGGGGGCGACCACAGATAGATTTCCGCCGCCTCTAGGGGGCGGAAAACACCGAGAGAGAAAGATCGCTCCGGTAGACAGATTTCTGCCGGGGGAATTCCTTCCCGGAGAGGGGAGACCGTCGCCATCAAAACCGTCATCAAGCTAGGCTTCATCGGGATCATCATCATCATCCACACCATCATCTCCACCAGCACCATCACCACCACTTCGTCCCGCTGTAACAATTGTGTTGGATATTTCTTTAGTTCTTAGGGGAAACTTTCCCGGTGTTGATTACTATTGTAGTTGATGCTTGTGAGTGGAACCATTGGATTATTGTTTATGTTTAGATTGTTATCCATTACCATATCATCTTTGATCTTGATCCATATGATGTCTTGTGAGTAGTTCGTTTAGTTCTTGAGGACATGGGAGAAGTCATGTTGTTAGTAGTGAATCTGTGATGAGTTATTATTCAATGGTTTAGTATTTAAGTTGTGGTGCTATTATTCTAGTGGTGTCATGTGAACGTCGACTACATGATACTTCACCATTTATGGGCCTAGGGGAATGCATTGTGTATTTGGCTACTAATCGCGGGGTTGCCGGAGTGACAGAAACCTGAACCCCCGTTAGTACACCTTTGCACAAGGGAGCGTAGGATCTCAGAGTTTAAGGATGTGGTTAGATTTATATCTTAATTACTTTCCTGTAGTTACAGATGTTTGCAGGGGGTTTAATCACAAGTATGTATTAGTCCTAGGAAGGGTGGTATGTTATCACAGGTTCACCCACACAACACTTACAAACACCAGAGAAGAGTACTCAGCTATTTGAAGCGAAAGCACTTGACAGAATTCCCATGTGTCCTCGAGAACGTTCGGTCCTTATAAGTATTTCCACCGGCTTGTCCTTTGCTAAGAAAGGATTGGGCCACTTGATCCATTTGTTCGTTACTTATGTTACTTGCTCTTTGTTTTGTTTCCTTGTAAGAAAACCACTAAAAATCCGTTTGCTAAGTATTCACACAGATTTCCTGCTCCATACCACTGTTCAGCACCTTCTGCTCCTCGTTGGGATCGACACACCTATTTATCAAAAGTACTACGATACACCCCCTATACTTGTGGGTCATCAATGTGCATGAAAGATGGAGTTCTAACAATAGGACATAGTAAAAATGCATGCAAAATGAAAGGCTACAAACAAAGATCATGAATAACATGCATTGAAAAGCGTTTGTTTGTTTCACATACAGAAAACATAGCATAGTGGCAACCAACTTGTCATTCATAGAGTAGCAAATAGATGCATAGGACACATTCAACGTTCACAAGGGTGACTAGAAACAAATAGCACAAGAACAAGTATTATCACAATATGCAACAATCAATAAGCTTTGGAACACTGGACACAGAATGACAACTATGCTCTCTTAATGGTGCCTAAAGGTAGAAGGTGGAGACTCAAGTAATGGTGGAAGAAAGGCCTTTTTGTAAAGGAAGCAGGGATTTCAAGTTTCAAAACGAGCTTCCAAAAATTATGGTACTTGTTAGCTTTCAGCCCTCATTGCCCCTATCATAAGCATCTTGAAGTGATTAAGGTTAAAGTGAACAAAGATGGAGTATATGCTTGACGAAGTATAAGTTGGCAATCTCAAGTCCCTTGAATACAAGGGCCACACCTCATGCTACTCAACTTTAGGCACAGGTAAGTTCTTGTCATTGTAAGTATTTGCATATCATAGAGAATCGCCAACGGGGTACCCCTTGCACATGGTACAGGAGCTTTCCCATAACCAAAATGACAAGGCAAGCAGACAATGAGCATCTCAGTGATCTTTTTATTTACTATATACATAGCTTTTTATTGAGGATGCTTCATAGATAGCTCACTATGGTGATGATGCAAGTTTCCACCATGATTAGGCATGGCTTAGGCTAGCGGCCCAGGCGTTTCTCTAACACAGAATACTTACTCCATGGACTTACAAGTTTCCTCTTTATTTCACACTGGTGACATCCATAGACAAAAGAGCATGATATCAACTAAGTACAAAGTACAAATGCAATGTTGAAAACGTTCCCCGTGACAGCACGGTTCTGCTAATTCCGATGTATAAGTCCAAGCATATACAACATAGACGTCACAATGGTTCAAGTTTATTAGGGGAAAAGAATATAAAGTGTGCCACCAAGTTCATGAGGGCTTTAATCACTAAGTTTTCACATAACAAAATAGTTTTTGATTGGAAGATAGCTAAAAACAAGAATATACTTGGAATGGTGTAACACACCATGCATAGGAGTTGATATTGGACACTTTGGAATAACTTGGTTTCTTGTGAGTTGGAAGCATGAGTAGAACTAACTCATATAAGTGGAGGCTAGCAAAAGACTGGGAGCAACCAACTAAGAGAGCATAATGGCCATAATCATGTAGAGCAACAAAGCATTACTAATCAAAGCATAGAGTGGTACTACGAGTCAAGGACTAAATGATCATAGAGGCTATGGTGACTTGTCATAGTCATAACATGGTGTGAGCATGTGCCAAGTCAACCCAAACAAAGCATTAAAGGAGAATACCACAATACTATGCTTTTGCGTGCTAAAACAACACATAATTTCTTCAAGGCACACTAAGCAATCCCAATTGTTTGGAACAAGACATGCTACAGCAATAATCACTAAGCATAAGGTCAAAACAACACCTAGCATGCCATGCTAAAGTCTAAGTCACAGTCAATGCAAGCTCCTCTTGCACTTCAAGCAAGAACTTACTACTCCTTTCCAACACCAAGCAACTTATTTGCAAAACAACACAGCAAGAATGGGGGTCCAACCTACTTTATTCAAGCAAACTAAACAACCTAAGCAAAGCAACCGAAAACTAAGACGCTCCAAGAACAACACAATTGTGCATGAAACAATAAAAACGAAGTGTCTAGACAGACCTGAGCTTTTTATTGATGAAGAAGGGGATGCCTTGGGCATCCCCAAGCTTTGCCGCTTGTACCTCTTGTATATTTCTTGGGTGACACCATGGTGGAATCCCCAAGCTTGAGCTTTTGTCCATTCTTCATCTCATTACATCATTCTCTCTCTACACCTAAAATTTTTCCTTCATACAAAACTTCACACAATCTTCATTAGCAACATTAGTTTATTCAAAAGATATTAGACCTCTGGCAAAGCTTTGGAACAACAAGGTTTTTCACTAGAAACACAAGCTACTGTAGTAACTCCTTCAAAAATCTCAATTTCCCAAAAGAGAACTCAAAAAGGAATTAGTAAGAAGCAAATGCAAATAATGGCAGAAATCTGTCAAAACAGACCAGCAGGTAGAAACCAATTTTTCGAACATCTTCTGTTGCTCAAATCAAAAAGTGTTGAACTAACGAAAGTTAGCTAACATACTGGAGGATTTATTCATAAATTTTGAGCTCAATCCGAGTTACAACCAAAGAGGCTAAGGTAACACTATTAGGATCTAAAGGAGCTTTCCCATTAAGAAGCATAGCTATAATGACATCAATCTTATCACTCAAAGAGGAAGCTTCCTCAACAAAATTTACCTTCTTACCATGTGGAGCTCTCTTTACATGCCATTCAAAGTAGTTAACCATCATATTATCAAGGAGTCTTGTTGCAACACCCAAAGTGAGGCCCATGAAGGTACCTCCAGCAGCTAAATCCAACAGATTTCTTGAGGAGAAGTTCAAACCTGCATAAAAAGTCTGGATAATCATCCAAGCAGTGATTCCATGAGTGGGGCAATTCTTAACCAAAGACTTCATTCTTTCCCAAGCTGGAGAAACATGTTCACTATCAAGTTGTTTAAATTTCATAATGTCACTTCTCATAGATATAATCTTAGCAGGAGGATAGTATTTTCCAATAAAAGCATCTTTGCACTTAGTCCAAGAATCAATACTATTTTTAGGCAAGGAAAGCAACCATTCTTTAGCTTTTCCTCCCAAGGAGAAAGGAAAAAAGCTTGATCTTAATAATATCTCCATCTACATCCTTATACTTTTGCATCTCACAAAGTTCAACAAATCTATTAAGATGGGCAGTAGGATCATCAGAACAAGCACCAGAAAATTGCTCTCTCATCACAAGATTCAACAAAGCAGGCTTAATTTCATAAAAGGTAGCATCAGGAGCAGGTGGAGCAATAGGTGTGCTAAGGAAATCATTGTTGTTAGTGCTAGTGAAGTCACACAACTTAGCGTTCTCAGCAGGGTTCATTTTGGCAAAGGTGGGCAAGCCAAAAACAGCAGCAGCAGCTAGAGCAGGAACTAATTTTTTTGTGTTTTCGAATAAAGCAAGCAAACCAAACTAGACTAATTTTTTTGGGTTTTTTGAAAAGAGTCAAACAAAACCAAGCAAGAGAAACTAAGCAAAGTAAAGAGAAAGGAAGTGGAGGACTCCCCTTGTGAATAGGTCCTTGGCGTCCCCGACAATAGCGCCAGAAAACTTGTTGATGCGCTGGTGTGGAGCACTTCGTTGGAAACCCCAAGAGCAAGGTGTGATGAGCATAGCAGAAAGTCTTCCCTCGGTAGAGACCGAGGTTATCAAACCAGAAGGAGGAAGGAAACGTCACACAGGTGTTGCAAGCAACGCGGAGACCTGCACAACATAAACTCAAGAATTTGCCCCAACGAATCAGTGAGGTTGTCAAGCTTACCGGTTTGCTGTAACAAAGGATTAAACGTATGGTGTGGAAGGTAATGGTTTGCAACAAGTAAACAAGTAACAGTGGAAGATGTATCAATGGTAAAGATTGGACCAGGGTCCATAGTTCACTAGAGGTGCTCTCCTTAGATAAACAACAAGGCATGAAGGGTAAAGAAATTACAGCAGGGCAATTGACAGGAACTGAGCAAGGCATAACAATGCAATTACTAGTCAGAAAGATCCTATGAGATTTGATTGGGCAATACAACAAGATACATAGACCGCCATCCAACTGCATCTATCACTAGAAGTCCACCTTCAGGTTATCATCCGAACCCCCTCCAGTATTAAGTTACAAGCAACAGACAACTACTTTAAGCAAAGTGTGTAAGGTAAACAGTCCACATGTTCCATGAACAAGAGACCATTGTTTTCTCCCTAGTGGCAACATCACATCTACAATCGAAGAGATTTCTGTCACTTCCCTTGAAAACTAGAGGCATGAACCCACTATCGAGCATAAATACCCCCTCTTGGAGTCACTAGCAACTACTTGTCCAAGATAGCTACTAACAACGGAGAGCATGCAAGATCAAAAACAACACAGACGTGATAGAATCATAAAGACAAAACCATTAATCAAACCAACATAATAATCTCAATATCCATCGGATCCCCACAAACACAACATGCATGATTACAAATAGATTAGATCTTGATCATGAACGGAGCTCACAAGATCTATACATGAAAGCACAAAGGAGGATATACAACCATCTAGATACTACATGGACCCATAGTCCAAGGTGGAACTACTCATGCATCATACCGGAGAGAAGGCCTCCGGGGTGATCTCCCCTCCGGCAGGGTGCCGGGAAGAACTTCATATACCCCCCAGATGATCTCCCCTCTGGCATGGTGGCGGCAGTGACTACAGACGGTTTCGTGGAGATTTGATTGGGTGCTTAGGGTTTCTGCATCAGGGGCTTCTTATAGGCGAAGGGGGAGGCCGAGGAGGCGACCAGGGGGGTCAAACCCTACCTAGGCGCGGACCCACCTCTGGCCGCGCCTAGGGGGGTTTGGCCGCCCTGGCACGCTTCTTCGTCTCCCCTCTGGACTTCTTGTTCCCTACGGAAGTAAATGAATTTGACGTTTGTCCCGTCCAATTACGAGAATATTTCTTTACTAGCTTTTCTGAAACCAAAAACAGCAGAAAACAGGCAACTGGCACTGTGGCAACTTGTTAATAGGTTAGTACCATAAAACATGTAAAAAGCACCTCAAAGTGTATACAAAGCAAAGCAAAGCAAAGTAGATACTAACAAGCATGGAACATCAAAAATTATAGATACGTTTCTGACGTATCACAGAGGTGTTTAGGACTATACCTCTTCTTGTAGTAGATGGTAAAATAGGGAACTTTCCATCACGAGACTTTCCCATGATGAAAGGAATAGCAGTGAACAATAATAGATCCAAGTGAACTTACAAATAAAGCTATGATCCCCGCCAACGGCGCCAGAAAATAGTCTCGATGACCCACGAGTATAGGGGATCACAACAGTCTCCACGGGTAGTATTATCCAATTTATTGATTCGACACAAGGGGAGCCAAAGAATACTTGCAAGCCTTAACAACTGAGTTGTCAATTCAGCTGCACCTGGAAATAGTTCTTGCTCACAGAAGTTTATCAGTAGCAACAACAGCAGCGGAACAAGAGCAATAGTAATAGTAACAGTAGGATTCGAGTGCGGTAGGCATAAGGATGGATGGAGGGGCGTTGCATGAACGAGTCTAAACATGTAACTTCAAGATCTAGGGCATTGCAGATAAATAATAACAAGCATCCAAGTACTAAACAATCCTAGGCATGTGCTCCATATATAGTCATATGTGCTCGCAATGAGAACTGTCACAACATCTTCTCTCCAGCCAGCCCGTGGCAGCGGGGCCTCTAGGGAACTACTGGCAATTAAGGTGCTCCTTTTAATAGAGCACCAGAGCAAAGCATTAACACTCTATGAACATATGTGATCCTCACACCACAGCCATCCCCTCCGGTTGTCCCAATTATTGTCACTTTGGGGCCTTTGGATCCGGACAATGATATGTGTACACAACTTGTAGATAAGATCACAAACAATATTATCATGATGAATCAATAATAAGTTCAGATCTAAGATCATGGAACTCGGGCCCTAGTGATAAGCATTAAGCACAACAAGTTGCAACAAAGTCAAATAGCACTAATAGAGATACTAGGCACTATGCCCTAACAATCTTATTCGATTACATGATAGAACTCATCCAATCCCTGCCATCCCCAAGCCTACAACGGGGGATTACTCACTCATGGATGAGGGAAACATTGATGGTCGATGGAGATGCGTTGGTGATGACGATGGCGATGATCCTCTCCAAATTCCCCATCCCAGCAGGGTGCCAGAACGGAGTTTCTAGATCCGAATCTTGGTTTCTGGTGGCGGCGAAGCGGAACTCTTTCTGGAAAACTATCAGCCCCCTCGGTTTTTAGGTCGAGAGGCAACTTATAGGCGCAGAGAGAGGCCGAGGGGGTGCCTGGGATGACTGCACCCCCCTAGGCACGAGTAGGGCCCACCCGCGCCTGGCAAGGGTGTGGGCCCCCCAGGCCTCCACTCCGCTTCATCTTCTGGATCCGTGGATCTTCTGGTAAAATATAATTTTTTGGCATATTTTTCGTGATTTTTCCTGATAGTTCATTTTCTGCACAAAAACTAGACCCAAGGTAATTCTGCTAAAAACAACATCAGTCCGTGTTAGTTGTATCCAAATCACACAAGTTTAGAGGAGAAACAATAGCAAAAGTGTCCGGGAAAGTAGATACATTTTGGACGTATGAATTATCATCTCGGACACCCCACCAATAATGTAGTTCAAAACATTGTTAGAAATAATGATTTAGAGTGTTCTTCCAATACTCAGACATCAGTTTGTGATGCTTGTCAATGTGCTAAGAGTTGAAAATTTCTTTATAATGCTTCTCATCATGTTTCCACTATGCCTCTTGAGTTAATTCACTCTGATGTTTAGGGTCCTGTCGTTGCATCCTCCGGGGTATAAGTATTATGTTAGCTGTGTTGATGATTTCTCTCGTTTTGTTTGGATTTATCTCCTCAATCACAAGTCTAATGTTGAGCAAGTGTTTTACGAGTTCTAGACTCATGTTGAGCATCTCTTAGACACTAAAATCAAAGTCATTCAGTTGGATGGGGGTGAGTATCATAGGTTGCATCGCTATTTTCAGAGCATTGGCATTGTTCATCGTGTTTTGTGCCCTCATACCTCGCAGCAAAACAGGAAGGCCAAGCGCAAGCACCGTCACTTGGTAGAGACGGGCCTGGCTCTTTTAGCCCATGCATCCCTTCCTTTGCATTTTTGGGATGAAACTTTTCTTATAGCCTGCTATCTCATTAACCGCATGACGTATACGTCCAAAACGTATCTACTTTCTCGAACATTTTGCTATTGTTTCTTCTCTAAACTTGTGTGATTTGGATACAACTAACACGGACTGACGTTGTTTTCAGCAGAATTACCTTGGTGTCTTGTTTTTGTGCAGAGAATGAACTATCAGGAAAAATCCCGGAAAATATGCCAAAAATTATATTTCACCAGAAGATCCACGGAGCCAAAAGAAGAGACGGAGAAGGAGCCTGGGGGGCCACACCCATGCCAGGAGCGGGTGGGCCCTGTCCGCGCCTGGGGGGGGTGCAAGCACCCCAGGCACCCCCTCGGCCTCCCTCTGCACCTATAAGTTGCCTTTTGACCTAAAAACCGAGGGGGGTTCGATAGTTTTCCAGAAAGAGTTCCGCTCCGCCGCCGCCACCAGAAACCAAGATTCGGATCTAGAAACTCCATTCTGGCACCCTGCCGGGATGGGGAATTTGGATAGGATCATCGCCATCATCATCACCAACGCATCTCCATCAACCACCAATGTTTACCTCATCCATGAGTGAGTAATCCCCCGCTATAGGCTTGGGGATGGTAGGTATTGGATGAGTTCTATCATGTAATCGAATAAGATTTGTCAGGGCATAGTGCCTAGTATCTCTATTAGTGTTATTTGACTTTGTTGCAACTTGTTGTGCTTAATGCTTGTCACTAGGACATGAGTGCCATGATCTCAGATCTGAACTTATTATTGAATCATTATGATAATATTGTTTGTGATCTTATCTGCAAGTTGTGTACAATATCATTGTCTGGATCCAAAGGCCCCAAAGTGATAATAATTGGGACAACCGGAGGGGATGGATGTGGTGTGAGGATCACATGTGTTCAAGAAGTGTTAATGCTTTGATTCGGTGCTCTATTAAAATATAACCTTAATTGCCAGTATTTCTGTAGAGGCCCCGCTGCCATGGGCTGGCTGGACAGAAGATGTTGTGCAAGTTCTCATTGCGAGCACGTATGACTATATATGGAGCACATGCCTAGGATTGTTTAGTACTTGGATGCTTGTTATTATTTATCTGCAATGCCCTAAATCTTGAAGTTACATGTTTAGACTCGTGCATGCAACGCTCATCCATCCATCCCTATGCCTAGAGCACTCGAATCCCACTGTTTACTGTTACTGTTACTATTGCTCCTGTTTCACTGTTGTTGTTGCTACTATAAACAGTTGCTACTGATAAACTTCTGTGAGCAAGAACTATTTCTAGGTGCAGCTGAACTGACAACTCAGTTGTTAAGGCTTGCAAGTATTCTTTGGCTCACCGTGTGTCGAATCAATAAATTGGGTAATGCTACCCGTGAAGATTGTTGCGATCCCCTATACTTGTGGGTCATCAAGACTATTCTCTGGCACCGTTGCTGGTGAGCATAGCTTTATTTGTAAGTTCACTTGGATCATGGGGGAGTCTCATGATGGAAAGTTCCCTATTTTACCATCCACTACAAGAAGAGGTACAGTCCTAAACACCTGTGCTGCTCTTGATTCACTGTCTGATATAAGTAAGCTTGTTACACCACCACCACATACACATGCTACACACACTGCTACTACTACTGAGTCTAAAACTGTTTTTGATACTCATGATGTTACTTCTATTGTGCTTGATGCGAGTGGTTCATTAGGTCCTTTTCTAGATTCTACTATGGCTATTCTAGGAAATACCGAAACTCCTAGTGAAGACACTGTTACACCTGTTAGCTCACCTGAGTCTAGTGAGAATTATGATATTAATGATGGTTACATTGAGTTCACTGATGATTTTGTTGAAGAGTGCCGAAACACACATGGTACTAGTGCTATTAAGAGTCTCCTTGCTAGACGTACTATTATGCCTAAGTTTTCCTCTGATCCTAAGTTTGCCACCTCTCCCATAGATATTAAAGATAAAGATTATGATTTCTCTCTTGATCTATCTTATTTAGATATTGCTGAGAAAGAACCTTTTTGTGGGACTGAAAATGAGAGTGATGTGGCTCATATGAATGAGCTTTCTACTATGAGTGCTTTATTCTCTGATGATTTTAAGATGTGCAAGTACTTTGTTACTAAGATCTTCCCTTTTTCACTAAAAGGAGAAGCTAGGGCTTGGTTTAATAGATTACCTCTTGTTCCATTGATAGCCCTGATTGCGTGATTGCTTCTTTCTTCCAGATTCCTCCAAGTGCTAGACATGCTTCTTTGCAGATACTTTTTGATTTTAAACAGGGAGAAGAACAGAAATTGCCTGAGTCATGGACAAGGTTTTGTGCCTTGATTCATGCACATCCTGGATGTCCATTACCTAAAAATGAGCTTCTTGATATTTATTATAATGGACTAACTGATGATTCTAGGACCTACCTAGATAGCTTTGCTAATTGTGTTTTCAGGAAAAGGACTCCTACAGATGCTGAAGAATTAATGGCTGAAATAAGCAAAAAATTATGATGATTGGACTTCAACTGAGCTGAATGCACCTGAGCCTATTACTCCTGAACCAGAGGTTCCTGAACCAGTTCCAACACCAACAACAAAGAAGAGGAGAGTTATTGCATTAAATGATGAAGTGATGAAGGAAGCTAAGAAATGTCTAAAGGAGAAAGGTATTAGAGCTGAAGATGTGAAGAATCTACCTCCTATAGAAGAATTATGTAAGCCAATTCCCCACTCATCTACTATTGAGGTACACTCTCTCCAACACTTTGATGAAGGTGATATTCCTTATGGTAAGCCTCCTGATCAATGTTTAGAGGAACTTGACATTTTTATTGTTAAACAAGGTCATTTTAATAAACAAGTTCAGAATCATTTATTGGAAAACTCTAGAGCTATCAATAAGTTGAAAGATATTGTGGAAAGAACTTCTAATGAAATTAAAATTCTTTGTAAACACTCTCAAATGGTTCAAACTCAACTTGATCAACTTGCTAAGGTACATAAGGATATGCTAGTTAATGCTTCAGGAGATAAACATGCTTATGGAATTAGAACTAGGAGTGGTATAGCTACTCAAGATCCTTTATATCCTGAAGGACACCCTAAAAGAATAGAGCAGGATTCTCAACAAGGTGAGAGTAGTGGTAGTCCTCATAAGAGAAATAAAAAGAAACACAAGATAGTTGAGGAACCCCTGGAATCTGTTGTATATCCTAATAGTATATATGTCTCTGATGCTGAAACTGAGAGTGGTAATGATAAAAATGATGCTCCTGATAAGGAGGAAGTTGAGGAAGAACCTGAGAAGCACACTAAGAACACTAGGTACACTAAGGAAGATTTTATTGCTAATAAACAAGTTAAAGAGAGAGAACCTTGGATGCAGAAACCTATGCCCTTTCTAGGTAAGTGTTGGAGATATGCCCAAGAGGCAATAATAAAGTGGTTATTATCATATCTTCATACTTATGATAAATGTTTACATACCATGCTATAATTGTATTAACCGGAAACATTAATACTTCTGTAATTTGTAAAACATAAAAGAGTCCCTAGTAAATCCTCTTCTTAATACTAGCTTGTTGATTAATAGATGATCATGGTTTCTTGATCATGAACATTTGAGATGTTGTTAATAACAAGATCATATCATTAGGAGAATGGTATGGTGGACATACTCCTATAAATAAGCATAGCATAAAGATCAAGTCATTTTAATAGTTCAATTGCTATAAGCTTTCTGATACATAGTAACCTAATTCCTTCGACCATGAGATCATGCTTATCACCATCACCGAAAGGATGCTTTGATGACATCAAACACCACACCATAACTGGGTGGCTATAAAGGTGGCATTGAGTGTTCGGAAAGTATGGGTTGAGACACATGGATCAAGAGTGGGATTTGTCCATCCATATGACGAATAGATATACTCTGGGCCCTCTCGGTGGAATGTCATCCAATTAGCTTGCAAGCATGTGACTGGCTCACAAGGGATCACATCTCACGGGAACGAGAAAAGAGTACTTATCAGTAACGAGGTTGAACTAGGTATGCAGAGATACCGACGATCAAAACCTCGGATAAGTAAACTATCGTGAGACAAAGGGAAATTGGTATCGTATGTAAGTGGTTCATTCGATCGCAAAGTAATCGTAGAAATATGTGGGAGCCATATGAATTTCCAGATTCCTCTATTGGTTATTGATCGGAGAAGTGTCTCGATCATGTCCGCATAATTCATGAACCGTAGGAAGACACACTTAAGGATTCGATGTTATTGAGTAGTTATGGAATGATGAGTAAGAGACCGAATGTTGTTCGGAGTCTCGGATGGGATCCGGGATATCACGAGGAGATCCGGAATGGTCCGTAGAATAAGATTCATATAAGGAAAGTCATGTTTCAGAGTTGGGGAATGATTCCGGTGTTCTCATCGGGAATGTTCTAGAAGGGTCCGGAAGGTCCGGCACTCCGGAGGGGAAGGGTACATGAATGTGTCATGACAATGTGGAATGGTTGCATCATGTACTAGGTCACTTGGCTGGGCAAAATAAATGAAGAAATCAAATCCTAGTTTGAAAGTCAAACGCCAATTTAAAAAAGTCAAACGGCAAGTTTGCTTGGTGGGGGGAGAGTAGGAAACCTACTTGGGGAGGAAGTCTCCTCCCTCCACCCACCGGCCAAGGAGGAGGAGTTGGAGGAGGACTCCCTCCTCCCAAGCCGCACCCTCCCACCTATAAAAGGAGGGGCAGGGCTGACTCTCTCCTACACACCTCTCTCCTCTAAACCCTAGCCCTAGCCGTCGACCTCCACCAAGTCGCCGCCGCCCTAGGGTTTGCCTAGCCGCTGAGTTGGGGCCCTCCCCTTGCCCTAGCCGCCGGCTTAGCTCTCTCTCCTTGGTGCCTCTAAACCCTAGATCGCCAAGGCCTCTCTCATAGTGCACCATACTCGCTCCGGCTTAAGGCGAAGCCCTGCGAGATCTCCCCTCTACTTCCGGTACCACGCCGTCGTGCTGCCGGAATCGCGAGGAGAGTGCTACAACCTCCGCTGTCTTCTGGAACAAGGGAGAGGAAGGTCTTCATCGAGTACCGAACGTGTGACCGACTACGGGAGAGCTGCCGGAACGCAGCGCCGGAAGGATCGTCTACGCGATCTTGAGATCGGCAAGTGTACGACCACATCACCCACGAGAATCTGCTCTCGTTAACCGCTTTGGAATCTTCAAGGGTGAGTTCCTCTATCGACTCGTTGCTACAATCTAGTAGATAGATCTTGGCTTGATCATAGATTAGATCTTGATTGTGAGTTCATGCGGTAGAAATTTTTTGTTTTCCATGCTACGAACCCCTACAGTGGTATCAGAGCCGTGTCTATATGTAGATCTGTTGCACGAGTAGAACACAATAGTCATTGTGGGCGTTGATGCTTTTGTTGTCGATTGCTTCTTGTGTACTTTGCATCTTGTGGGATGGTGGGATGAAGCGGCCCGGGCTAACCTTACATGACATCGTTCATGAGACTTGCTCCACGCTTGACATGCAACTTGTATTGCATAAGTGGCTTTGCGGGTGCCTGTTTCTCCCAACATAGTTAAGATTCAATTACAACGGGTGATTGACAATACTAGTATCAATGTTGTGGTTCTTGTTCGTAAGTTAGAACGACACTTATTGAAAGCCCCAAACCACGTAAAACATGCAAAGAAAATTAGAGGCGTCTAACTTTGTTTTGCAGGGGTGTGCAGTGATGTGATATGGCCATGATTGTGATTATATATGATGTATGCAATGTTCCTTATTGTAAGTTGGCAACCGACAGGAGCCATATGGTTGTTTCCATTAAGTCCTGCGTGTCTATTATTCAAAGTACTTGTGATAGTTGATGCTGGTGGAAGACAACCATGAAGCGGTGCCATTGACCTTGACGCCACATCGGTGATGATGGAGATCATGTTCGTGCTTGAAGATGGAGATCGGAAGCACAAGAACAAAGGCCATATCATATCACATATTATGAATTGCATGTGATGTTAATCCTTTTATGCATCTTGTATTGCTTAGTTCACGACGGTAGCATTATAAGATGATCCCTCAAGCACACAATTTCAAGTTTTAAAGTGTTCATCCTTAGTAAGCATTGTTGCTAAAGCTCGTTGTTTCGAAGCATCACGTAATGATCGGGTGTGTTAGATTATGCGAGTGTATACAACGTGAGCAAGCCAGATTTGCTCATGCGGAAGCTAAGGTTTGATCTTGACGAGCCTAGCATGTACATACATGGTCTTGGAACACGGATCACCGAAAGGTAAAGCATGAGTCATATAGTAGATATGATGAACATGTTGATTATTCGCCATTGAAGCTACATAAACTCTCGTGATGATCGGTTTTGATGTGGTGGATTTGGTTCGTGTGATCACTAAAACAATGTGAGGGATATTGTTTTGAGTAGGAGTTCAACACCAATATGATTAAAAGTTGAACACTATTTATCATAAATTAAATCAAAGTGAATTTGCATAATTGTTGTAGTCATTAGCATCCGTTTACCACCTTACGCTTAGTTATAATTGAGATGATAGAACTATAGAATTCTGGTTAGTTACTTTACGAACTGGTATCTTATTGTTTTGAAGTGTTAATCTAAAGTTTAAAAGTCCCATTGCAAACTTTCAGTAAAGTTCCGGTTACTCCATGAAGTTTAATAATTGGTATTAAATCAAGAGTGACAATTCCAAGTGTTAGTGTATGAGTATCATGTTTGTCTCCATGATTCTTGATATTCAAAGGATTGTCTTAATATCAAGGTTATCTAGGATCTGAAAGAGTTATTTCAGAAACCATGATGTGTGGAAGATATTGTGATATCTGAAACGAAGTTTTGGTTGCAACATGATAGAGTATAATATGGCAAAAGTCATGTTCTCATATTTGATGAGAATTTGCAAAAGGTTGGAGACACTAGTTGTCCTAATCCTCCAAAAGGTTTTGGAGAGCAACATTATAATCGCGATTCACCATTATAAGCTAAAATTAGCTTGATCATGGATAATTCCATGATAAGGGTGAATATTTGATGTAGGTAAAATGTTTACTACACCAAGTGATTACTAAAGAAAGGAATTTGAAAGAACACCAAACATTTGATGATGGTGATCTACGTCAAAGTGCAAGTCCAAAGACATTGGTATTTTACTATACATGCTTTGGACTATGTGTCATGTATATGGCTCCACTATTGATGTTGATAGATTCTTTCAAACAGAAAAGGAAATACTGAAAGAGAATCTCATAAGTATATGGCAGAAAAGAAAAGACTAGAATTGTTCAGCTTAAGTATATAGATGATATACATGTTATGGATATATTCTTTGCTTATTAAACAATGTGGTTCTTAAGTATTTGATACTGAATTTGTTGGTGTGAATCGTCATACGAAACAACACAATTCATGAACTACAATGTCCTAAGTAACTAGCAAAAGAATATGTGATGATGTTCATCGAGAACAAATAAAGGGTTATTATGCTGCTTGTTAAACATCAAAGCTTGCCTTCAAGATTTGTTTTATCAGGCATTATGAGAACAAAAGGGTTGTTCAAATAATTGCCGTAATCCATAAAAGATAGATGATTCACAAATCTCGTTGGAGAATTCACATCCATAAAACTAGTGCTAAAAATGTCAAAAGACAAATTGATTGAAAGATCACTTAGGAAGTGACATCGCCGTTTAAAATTATATTGGAAAGAAAACATGAAGAAACTCCATGTGGATGGAATTTTGGAGTCCTTTTGATTTTGATCAAATGACGCTTGTGAAACTTTCCTAGAGATAATTAAAAACTTCGTTCATAGGCCAAAAGGGAACGAATGACTAGCTTATTGGAACTTGTACATATTGTTGTATGAAGTCCATTATGTGTAGTCAAGAGCGATGGATTTAAACTTCATATGTTTTCTCTGAATTTGAGTTAATATATTAATATTTACTTAATAAAGATGAAGTATGAAACATTTGAAAAGTTCAAAGATTCTCAAGATGAAGTGCAAAATCATTGTAATAAAAATATAAATAGTTTATGATAAGATCATAAAGGAAGATATTTGAGTTACAAGTTTAGCATAATACCTAAGATTTAAGGAATCGTTCCATGGATTTGCATTTCCCGAAACACCATAAGAGTATGGAGCGTTCGAGATATGTAATTAAACCTTGTTTGACATGGTAAGATCAAAGGTGTAATTTATAAAACTGTCATTATATTTTAAAGATTAAAAGCTCTAGAGACTACCATTTTTCCACTGAAAAGAGCTCCATCATAATCCGTTGAATTGACACCATATAAAGTTATGGTTTGGGATAAAACCCAAGTTGTCCTTTCTTAAACATTGGTATGCTATGCATAAGAAAGATGTTTGCAACCAAAGTCGGATGAACCTGCCTTTGTATGTTATTTCGAAAAACTGTTCCTCCATAACATCAGAGACAAAAGTGGTTGTCGCTTAGAATGTCAAGTTTCTTTGAGAAGGAATTTTTCGTGAAAATTTAAGTGGGAGGACAATAGAACTTTGAAAAGGCTAAAAGAACCTTAGCTATATGTGCAAAGTTGCGCAGCGCCGAAAAGTGTTCTGGAGGCAGCAACAATGCTCATGGATCACGTGCCTCAAAGGTTGTGGTCACGGAGGACTAAGTTCCTATTGAAACAGGAAGGTCGGGTAAAAAATCAAATACCAAGATTTGAGAGTTAAATCATTAGTTAACGATAATGATCCGACTACATGCAAAGAAGCAATGATATGCCCAAGAGGCAATAATAAAGTGGTTATTATCATATCTTCATACTTATGATAAATGTTTACATACCATGCTATAATTGTATTAACCGGAAACATTAATACTTGTGTAATTTGTAAAACATAAAAGAGTCCCTAGTAAAGCCTCTTGTTAAACTAGCTTGTTGGTTAATATATGATCATGGTTTCCTGATCATGAACATAGAGATGTTATTAACAACAGGGTCATATCATTAGGAGAATGATGTGATGGACATACTCCTATAGTTAAGCGTAGCATAAAGATCAAGTCATTTAATATAGTTCATTTGCTATAAGCTTTTTGATACATAGTAACCTAATTCCTTCGACCATGAGATCATGCTTATCACCATCACCGAAAGGATGCTTTGATGACATGAAACACCACACCGTTATTGGGTGGCTATAAAGGTGGCATTGAGTGTTCGAAAAGTATGGGTTGAGACACATGGATCAAGAGTGGGATTTGTCCATCCATATGACGGATAGATATACTCTGGGCCCTCTCGGTGGAATGTCATCCAATTAGCTTGCAAGCATGTGACTGGCTCACAAGGGATCACATACCACGGGAACGAGAAAAGAGTACTTATCAGTAACGAGGTTGAACTAGGTATGAAGAGATACCGACGATCAAAACCTCGGATAAGTAAACTATCGTGAGACAAAGGGAAATTGGTATCGTATGTAAGTGGTTCATTCAATCGCAAAGTAATCGTAGAAATATGTGGGAGCCATATGAATTTCCAGATTCCTCTATTGGTTATTGATCGGAGAAGTGTCTTGATCATGTCCGCATAATTCACGAACCGTAGGGAGACACACTTAAGGATTCGATGTTATTGAGTAGTTATGGAATGATGAGTAAGAGACCGAATGTTGTTCGGAGTCTCGGATGGGATCCGGGATATCACGAGGAGATCCGGAATGGTTCGGAGAATAAGATTCATATAAGGAAAGTCATGTTTCGAAGTTGGGGAATGATTTCGGTGTTTTCATCGGGAATGTTCTAGAAGGGTCCGGAAGGTCCGGCACTCCGGAGGGGAAGGGTACATGAATGTGTCATGACAATGTGAAATGGTTGCATCATGTACTAGGTCACTTGGCTGGGCAAAATAAAGGAAGAAATCCAATCCTAGTTTGAAAGTCAAACGCCAATTTGAAAAAGTCAAACGGCAAGTTTGCTTGGTGGGGGGAGAGTAGGAAACCTACTTGGGGAGGAAGTCTGCTCCCTCCACCCGCCGGCCAAGGAGGAGGAGTTGGAGGAGGACTCCCTCCTCCCAAGCTGCACCCTCCCACCTATAAAAGGAGGGGCAGGGCTGCCTCTCTCCTACACACCTCTCTCCTCTAAACTCTAGCCCTAGCCGCCGGCCTCCACCAAGTCGCCGCCGCCCCTAGGGTTTGCCTAGCCTCCGAGTTGGGTCCCTCCCCTTGCCCTAGCCGCCGGCTTAGCTCTCTCTCCTTGGTGCCTCTAAACCCTAGATCGCCAAGGCCTCTCTCATAGTCCACCATACTCGCTTCGGCTTAAGGCGAAGCCCTGCGAGATCTCCCCTCTACTTCCGGTACCATGCCGTCATGCTGCCGGAATCGCGAGGAGAGTGCTACAACCTCCGCTGCCTGCTGGAACAAGGGAGAGGAAGGTCTTCATCGAGTACCAAACGTGTGACCGACTACGGGAGCGCTGCCGGAACGCAGTGCCGGAAGGATCGTCTACGCAATCTTGAGATCGACAAGTGTACGACTACATCACCCATGAGAATCTGCTCTCGTTAACCGCTTTGGAATCTTCGAGGGTGAGTTCCTCTATCGACTCGGTTCTACAATCTAGTAGATAGATATTGGCTTGATCATAGATTAGATCATGATTGTGAGTTCATGCGGTAGAATTTTTTTGTTTTCCATGCTACGAACCCCTACAGTAAGAAACACAAGTCAAAGGAGGAAGAACACTACAACAAGTTTTGTGAGTGGATGAAACCTTAGTTTTGGAAATTCCTTTGACTGATGTTATTAAGTTGCCTCCTTATTCAAAGTATATGAAGGATATTATCTCTAATAAAAGGAAGATTCCTGATGAGGAGATTTCTACTCTACTTGCTAATTATTCCTTCAATGATAAGGTTCCAAAGAAACTTAGTGATCCAGGTATACCAACTTTTCCTTGCTCCATTAAGAATAATTATGTTAGAACTGCTTTATGTGACTTGAGAGCTGGAGTTAGTGTTATGCCTTTTTGTCTCTACAAAAGACTCCAGCTAGAAAAGTTGATACCAGCTGATATATCTTTGCAAATGGATGATAAGTTAACTACTATTCCTATTGGTATATGTGAGGATGTTCATGTTCAAGTAGCTCATAATTGCATGATTTTAACTGATTTTGTTGTCCTTGAAATGCCTGAAGATGATAATATGTCTATTATTCTTGGGAGACCTTTTCTTAATAATGCAGGTGCTGTCATCAATTGTAATCAAGAAAAAGTAACATTCAATATTAATGACAAAGAGAACACTGTATATTTCCCCAAGAATATTTCTAAGAGCTATTGCCTGAATTCCATTAAAAATATTGAGAGCATCAAGGTTAGATAAATATATTGTCCCATTCCACAAGAAAATTTTGAAACTATTATGATTGAGACCATTTCTATCAAGTATGAGGTAACATAATCACCTTGTGGAATGCAAAGTTTTTTTTCATATAAGATTGTTTTGGTAACAAGACTTGATGAACCTTGTTAACAAAAGGATTTTAATAAACAAAATAATGCTTTCACTGTGGTTATACTTGCTCACTTTTATTTTTCTCCTTTTCAATCTTTGCTCTTCGTCGTGCCTAACTTAAAGGCGTTAAAGAAAAGTACTTGTTGGAAGATAACCCAAGAGTTTCCTTGGGTGTTGGAAGTTATTACTTCAGTAATTACCTCTCCTTATCCTTTTTGTTTGCTTTTTTGTGCCAAGAATGACCTCTAATGAAAGGGAAGTAAGATTTGGGGAGTTGCTCTCCCGAAACAGATTTCTGTCTTTCACCATAAAAATTTGTGAGGAGTCTCTGTAAGTCGGGTTGAGCTGAAAATTTATGAATAAATCCCCCAGTATGTTATCTAACTTTCGTTAGTTCAGAACATTTTGATTTGAGCAACAAAAGATTTTCGAAAAAATCGATTTCTACCTACTGTTCTGTTTTGATAGATTTCTGTCATTATTTGCATTTGCTTCTTATTGATTCCTTTTTGAGTTCTCTTTTGGGGAAATGAGCTTTTTGAAGGAGTTGCTACAGTATCTTGTGTTTTTAGTGAAATTTTTTGCTGTTCCAAAGCTAAACCCGAAGGTCTATTATCTTTTGAATACACTAATGTTGCTAATGAAGATTGTGTGAAGTTTTGTATGAAGGAAAAATTTCAGGTGTAGAGAGAGAATGATGTAATGAGATGAATAATGGACAAATGCTCAATCTTGGGTAGGGGGACACCCCGTGTCACCCCAAGAAATATTTACGAGGTACAAGCATCAAAGCTTGGGGGTGCCCAAGGCATCCCCTTCTTCATCAATAAAAATCTCAGGTCTTTCTAGACACTTCGTTTTTATTGATTCATGCATAGTTGTGTTGTTCTTAGAGTGTCTTAGTTTTTGTTTTTGGTTTTCTTTTGCTTCATTTGGTTTTGCGTTGTTTGCCTTCTAAAAAATCGAAAACACCAAAAATATTTGTTGTTCTTCTTTGGTTTTGTGAGTTCTTTGCAGGGTTCAGCCGTCCTTAGTGGATTTTGGTTTCATGTTATTATTCAAGTCACACAAGTGAAGGGAAATAATGAATATTAAGACAACTTGAGGTGTGGTAAGAGGGTAGTAACGAACTCTATTTGTTTCATTTTTGTACATATACTCATCATTGTGAGCTTGCTTAGCCTGTTTGTGTAAGGTGTGTGTCATTATGGATGATTAGTAGTCCTTGCTTGTCTATGATTAGCTCCAGCTTGCTAATAGTTTGTAGCATGTCATATGAATGTTTGCTTACATTGTTTTATTCATACTTTGGTATGATATTGTGGTATCCCCCTCTGACTGTTCATCTGAATCGACTTGGCACCTGCTCACGCATGCATATGACTAATCAATAGTCAGTAAGCCTCGATGATTTATTTTGCCTCAGACTTCTTGTATCACGTTCATGCCATAATTAGTCATGTTTTGTTGCAAGCATGATTATGACAATTATTGCTCTCTCGTTTGTCGCTCCCTCTCTATTGCTAGCCTTAACTTGCACTGAGTATGAGCTCTACATGTGCTTCCAACTCCCCAAAACCAACATTGCCAGCTGTGTCCACCATACCTACCTATTGGCATTATTTGCTACTTCAGCGCACATTTTATATGTCGTGTTTTCTTCCAAATAAAATGTTTGTCTGTTTTGAGAAAGTTAGTTAGTAAAACTCTCATGAACTTGATGGCACACTTTATTCCTTGCGCTTAATAATCCTGAACCATTGTGACCTGTCCATGAAAGATATATGCTTGCAAATTATATGCTGGGAGTCAGCAGAACCGTGTTGTCATGGGGAACGCTTTCAACACTTTTTGGATATCTCATCCAGTTGATACATTGCTCTTTGGTTTGCGGATGTCGACGATGTGAAATGAAAGGGGATCTTGTGAGTTCATGGAGTCTATACATTGTGTTAGAGAAACGCCTGGGCCGCTAGCCTAAGTCACGCCTAATCATGGTGGAAACTTGCAGCATCACCATAATGAGCATTTATGAAGCATCCTCAATAAAAAGCTATACACATAGTAAATAAAAAGATCGTTGAGATGCTCATTGTCTGCTTGCCTTGTCATTTTGATCACGGGATCGCTCCTGTATCATGTGCAAGGGGTACCCCGTTGGCGGTTCTCTATGATATGCATGTATTTACAATGACAAGAACTTTTAGGTAACCAAAGTTGAGTAGCATGCGGAGTGTCCCTCGCACTCAAGGGACTTGGAATTTCCAGCCTATAGTTTGTCAAGCATATGATTCAGAGTGGACCTCACTTTCACCTTAACCACATGAAGATGCCTATGATAGGGGCAATGAGATCTCAAAGCTAATGAGTACCTTCCTTTCAGCATTTGGAAGCCTTTCAAACCTTTTAAAACCATTTTCACAACCTTGTTGAGTCACCACTTATTCTATGAGCACCTTCTTGAGAGCATAGTTGTCATTCTTGTGTTTGTTCCAAAACTTGGTTAATTATGTCATGACTTTGATGCTTGTATCTCTGATATCTTTATCTCTAGTCTACTTGAACTTCAGAGGTGCCTTGGCATTTATATTGTGCTCTTCGAACAAAGGCAAGTGAGATATCACTCTATCATACCTTATTATGAGCATTACAATGTTGCTTTTGTTTATGTTTCATGCTAGTTATTATTATTGAGTCGGTTTCTCTTCATAGCTTGCAATGAATATTGAGTAGACTTAGATGCATACTCTTTATTATGAACTGTCTAAGCATCTACTCATGTGCTGAGAATATTTACATCATATGAAGCAATGTGTTCGTGAAAGTTCTTTTATCGCACTCAGTTTTCAACTGAATTTCTCGAGGACAAGCAATAAGCTAAGCTTGGGGGGAGTTGATACGTCCAAAGCGTATCTACTTTCCCAAACATTTTTGCTATAGTTTCTCCTCTAAAATTGTGTGATTTGGATACAACTAACACGGACTAACGCTGTTTTCAGTAGAATTACCTTGGTGTCTAGTTTTTGTGCAGAAAATGAACTATCAGGAAAAATCCCGGAAAATATGCCAAAAATTATATTTCACCAGAAGATCCACGGAGCTAGAAGATGGAACGGAGTGGAGGCCTGGGGGCCCACACCCCTTCCAGGCGTGGGTGGGCCCTTCCCGCGCCTAAGGGGTGCAGCCACCCCAGGCAACCCCTCGGCCTCTCTCTATGCCTATAATTTGCCTTTCGACCTAAAAACCGAGGGGGTTCGATAGTTTTACAAAAAGAGTTCCGCTCTGCCACCGCCACCAGAAACCAAGATTCGGATCCAGAAACTCCGTTCTGGCACCCTGTCAGGACAGGGAATTTGGAGAGGAGCATCGCCATCATCATCACCAACGCATCTCCATCAACCACCGATGTTTCCCTCATCCATGAGTGAGTAATCCCCCGTTATAGGCTTGGGGATGGTAGGGATTGGATGAGTTCTATCATGTAATCGAATAAGATTTGTTAGGGCATAGTGCCTAGTATCTCTATTAGTGGTATTTGACTTTGTTGCAACTTGTTGTGCTTAATGCTTGTCACTAGGGCCCGAGTGCCATGATCTCAGATCTGAACTTATTATTGAATCGTTATGATAGTATTGTTTGTGATCTTATCTGCAAGTTGTGTACACATATCATTGTCCGGATCGAAAGGCCCCAAAGTGACAATAATTGGGACAACCGGAGGGGATGGCTGTGGTGTGAGGATCACATGTGTTCACAGAGTGTTAATGCTTTGCTCCGGTGCTCTATTAAAAGGACCACCTTAATTGCCAGTAGTTCCGTAGAGGCCCCGCTGCCACGGGCTGGCTGGACAGAAGATGTTGTGCAAGTTTTCATTGCGAGCACGTATGACTATATATGGATCATATGTCTAGGATTGTTTAGTACTTGGATGCTTGTTATTATTTATATGCAATGCCCTAAATCTTGAAGTGACATGTCTAGACTCGTCCATGCAAGGCCCGTCCATCCATCCCTATAGATCAACAGCTTGTTCAACTGTTTTCTAAGCATATTTCAGTGCATAATCATTTGCATTTGAGGCTTTATTGATCCAATTATGTAACTGAAATGCTAGAAAATAGGCAATGTTGATTATATGATCCACTTTACAGCCCAGTTTCCATATTTGCAGGAAAGGTGCACAAAGGCACCTAAAACCCAGGGCAGTGCAAACATATTCCAGAGGCAGGACATACACTGTGCCAAGCCTCAATACAGCAGCACTAAGCACACAGGCAGTACAAGGCTGGAGAACCAACAGTGCTTTGCCGGTGTAGTTGCTGACCAAGCCCAGGGCAAATCTAAGCAAAAGGCTACTGGAGCAGTGCAAGCTATCCTCAAAGGGCAGAGCAAACCATTGCAACTCAAAGCATTACAGTCAGCAAGGCAATACAAAGCTCCTGGCATAGGGAGATCCAAGATGGTGTAGCACCAGAACTGCTCAGTGCAAAGCTTCTGCCAACAGTGCATTCCATTAGTCAAGGAAGAGCACAGCCAGTTCAAAGCCTAGACCAGGGCAGTGTCAGTGCAAAGCCAGCACACGAGAAGAGCAAGGCCAGTGTAGAGTAGCGCTAAGGCAGAGCAAGCTCAGTGCCAAGGCAGACCAAGGCTAGTGCAAGACCAAGCCAGGGCAGAAGCAGCGCCAAGGCAGAGCGAGCAGTGCAAGCCAACAGGCCAGGCAGCACAGAACCAGTGCAAAGCCAGTGCACTGCAAGCCAAGGTTGTGCACTGCGATCCAGTGCTTTGCACTGCAACCCCTGCGCAGTTCATCAGTTTGGAAGAGGCAGAGCAGAGGGACCATCTTGGGAAAGAAGACGAAAAGGCTAAGGACCAAAGAGCAAAAAGGGGCAGTGCACGCGCACTAGAAAAGCAGCAGTGCACACACACAAGAAAGGCCAGAGGGTGGACGGTTGGGACGAGGTGGTGCACGCAAGGCATGTGAGGCAGAGCACCGCAGGAGGGGAGCCCGGTCTCTCTCTCCTTCTTCCTGGCGATCATCTCTTCCGCGAGTTCTTCTTCCTGGCGCCTAGATCTGGAGCAGCTTCTATGGGGCTCTTCTTCCTCGACAAGCTCTTTTTCCATCTCCTCTGTAATCTTTTGCTGCTCTCTCCCTCTCCTCTCTGTATCTGATCTTCTGTTCAGCTAGAACCTATTCTGAATTGAAGTTGTAATCTGAACCTCTGTATCTCCTGCTGTGAAATAACCTGAGTATAAGTGTGATTGTGTGTTAATATATCTTCCTTCCCTTTGCTGCAACGAATTACTGTCTGTGTGCTCGACTCTGCCTTCTCCTTCCTCTGTTTGCTGTCGAATACTGCATGTCCCTCTATTCTGCACTGCTTGTTCTTCTTCTACTTCTGTCTGTGTTTCCCTTTTCTGAGCGCATACTGCTTAGTGTTCTAGGAAGTACTGTCTAGATTTCTATCGTTCTCTCTCTCTCTCTTCCTCTCCACTCTATCCTTACTCTGATCTATCTAAAAACTGCTCTGTGTGTGCGATAGTACTGCTCTGATTCTAGATATTCTGCCTCTTCTAGTAAATTGCACTGCCTATTTCAGTAGTTTCTGTCTTCTTATACCCTTTGTTGTGTAGTTGATGTGTGATCATTCTCTCCTTCTACCCCTGTTTCTCCTTGATCCCTGCCTTGTTTCTTCATTGTTCTGTTTATTTTTATTTACTGCTTGATAATCTCCAAAACAATTTTGCTTGCTAAGCTGTGTGACCCCAAACCTATTTAGCTTGATCCCTGTGGAAAGAACACGACAAGACTCTATACTATTAAAACCTTCATATCAATTTTGGTGTCGTTGCCAGGGATCAATTAAGTTAGGAATGGTAGTAGTGCAGACTTAGTGTTATTTTCTGTTTGTTTCAACAGATGCTTGTGATCTGTTTTCCTGTGAATTATGATGTGCAGGTAGCAGGTGTATGAGTAACAGAGAAGAAGTGATACTGAATAATTTTGATCCTGAGATAGAGAGAACATTTCTGAGATTAAGAAGAGAAAAACAAGCAACAAGAGTAGCAGTCATGGGTGATAACCAGAGAGTTTTGCTCAGGGACCTGTGGATTCCAAGGGATCAGGGGTTTGCTTCTGGGATTATTTCTCCTGTGATTCAGGCCAACAACTTTGAATTGAAGCCAGCTCTGATCAATATGGTGCAGCATTCTCAGTTTAGTGGTTCAGCACTTGAGGATCCTCATGAGCATATTAGAACATTCCTTGAGTACTGCAATACATTGAAGCAGAATGGACTTCCACCAGATGCCATCAGATTATCTCTGTTTCCATTCTCTCTCAGGGATGGAGCAAGGCAGTGGCTGCATTCTTTACCACCTCATCTGATAGATACCTGGGAACATCTGTTGCAGGATTTTCTTGAGAGATACTTTCCTCCAACTAAAGCTGCTGAGTTAAGAGACAAGATTACCAGATTTATGCAGTATGATGATGAGAGCTTGTATGATGCATGGCAGAGATACAATACAATGATCAGAATGTGCCCACACCATGGTTTGGAGAAGTGGTTGGTTTTGCAAACATTTTACAAGGGACTGACACATCAAACCAGAGCCTATGTTGATTCAGCAACTAGAGGAGGAATAATGAACAAAACATTGGATGAAGCATTTACTTTGATTGAAAGCATGGCATCTCATCATTTCCACTGGTCAAGTGAAAGAGCAGTAGCACGTCAAGCCCCTAGAATACATGTTCTGCAGCAAAAAGATTCTCTAGCAGCTCAAATTGAACTGCTGAACAGACAGATGGATAGTGTGATGTCAAGCTGTGGAGCAACCTCAGTAGCTTCAGTTCAAACTGCTCAACAAATTTGTGAAGCTTGTGGTCAACCTGGTCACTTGATAGTAGATTGTACACTTTATGCAACAATTGGTCCATCTGTATCTGAAGTGAATTATGCTCAAGGACAGAATCAGGGTCCATTCTCTCACAGTTACAATCCAGCTTGGAAGAATCATCCCAACCTGTCTTATAGAAGGAATGTGC
This sequence comes from Avena sativa, assembly GCA_916181665.1. NCBI lineage: Eukaryota > Viridiplantae > Streptophyta > Magnoliopsida > Poales > Poaceae > Avena > Avena sativa. The sequence goes on along the minus strand of OV702285.1, from coordinate 138,700,077 downwards.
AAACAACTTTTGGCCAGTCATTTGTTGGCTTTAAAGGAAACAATCAGTAAGCTGGGACACAATATTACAAGCCACCAGAAAATTTAGTTCCACAGAATTCAAGGATGGAAGAGCTGATAGAAAAGCAGATTAATCTACTAGAATATATGCAGAATCAGTTCAATGGCATGAGTAGTAAAGTTGACACCATGTGTTGAAAATTGGGTGAGGAAAAATCAGAAGGAAAATTGCCCTCTCAACCTGAACAGAATCCAAAGGCACACTATCAAGCAATCTCAGTTACAGGAGCAGTTACTACAAGATCAGGTGTAGGTCTGTTACCAACACCACAAATGTACCAACCTCCTGCATTGAGAAGTGCAACTGCAGATGAACCAGTGCCAGAAAAGAGAGCTACTCAACAGTAAAAAGGAAAGGATCCAATAGTTGAAAGCAGAGAGAAAACAGAAGTAGCAGTACCAGCAGAAAAAAATCAGAATCCCATTTCCAAAAAGGCTAGAGAAAACTAAGGATGAAAAGCAATTCAGCAAGTTCTTCGAAATGATGAAAGAAGTGCAAATCACAATTCCCATTCTGGATGCTATAATGCATGTTCCAATGTATGCCAAGTTTCTGAAAGATTTTCTATCAAAGAAGAGAAGCTTGGATGAGCCAGAAATTGTAGCATTGTCTAAAGAATGCAGTGCATTGATTCAAAATTCTCGGCCAACCAAGTTAGATGATCTAGGAAGCTTCTGTGTTCCTTGCATTATTGGGAACAAAACTTGTATGGCAATGTGTGATCTAGGATCATCTGTCAGTGTTCTTCCTCTGTTAGTTAGTCAGAAACTATATTTAGAAGAAATGCAGGACACTGCTATCACTTTGCAACTAGAAGACAGATCATTCAGGAAACCAGTAGGGATGTTGATGGATATAACAGTTGTTGTGGGTAAATTTGCTTATCCAGTGGATTTCATAGTCTTGGATATGAATGACAAGACTGAAGCAGTAATTTTGGGTAGACCATTCTTAGCTGCAGCTGGTGCACTGATTGATGTGCAGGAAGCAAAACTAACTCTGAGATTTGGTCAAGATGAAGTAATGTTTGATATGAAGCATCCCACTCATATTCCACAGAGCAATGAACAATGCATGAGAATAGATTCAGTTGGCAGATGTGTTTCAGAATTGTTCTGTGAATCAAAATTTGAAAGCATTGAGTTGACTGGGGATAGAATTTCAGATGAAGGACATCACTTTACTATCTATCAGATTGCTGATGACAGAAAGGGTGTAGCTATAAATTCATCAGAGGAAAAAGTTGAATTCAAACCCTTGCCAAGCCACTTGAAGTATGAATTCCTTGGAGCTGACAAGAAATTTCCAGTGATTATGAGCTCTGCTTTAACAGATGAACAGACTGCTGAAGTGGTAAATTTGCTAAGAAAATACAGGGAAGTGATTGGATATTCTATTGCAGATATGAAAGGGATAAGTCTAGTTGTCTGCAATCACAAAATATTTCTTGAAGAAGGAGCTGAGCCAACTAGAGAACATCAAAGGAGATTGAATCCAACTCTGCAGGAAGTTGTCAAAAAGGAAATTCTCAAGCTATTGTCTGCTGACATAATTTATCCAATTAGTGATAGTGAGTGGGTAAGCCCAATACATGTTGTGCCAAAGAAAGGAGGAATCACTATTGTGGAAAATGAAAAGGGAGAGCAAATTCCCACTAGGAAAACCACAGGATGGAGAATGTGCACTGATTTCAGGAAATTAAATAGTGCAACCAGAAAAGATCATTTCCCTCTCCCATTCATTGATCAGATGCTTGAAAGATTAGCAGGGCATGAATATTATTGTTACATGGATGGATACTCAGGGTTCTTGCAAATCCCAATTCACCTAAGTGATCAAGACAAAACAACCTTCACTTGTCCCTATGGCACATTTGCTTACAGAAGATTACCATTTGGTCTATGCAATGCTCCTGGGACATTCCAGAGATGTATGATGTCCATTTTCTCAGAAGAAATTGAAAGAATCATGGAAGTTTTCATGGATGATTTCACTGTTTATGGAAATAGCTTTGAGAATTGTATGAAAAATCTTGAAATAGTATTGAAGAAATGTCAGCAGCATTGTTTAGTACTAAATTGGGAGAAGTGCCATTTCATGGTAAAGGAAGGAATTGTTCTTGGACATCTGGTATCAGCAACAGGTATAGAGGTGGATCAAGCAAAGATTGAGGTGATCTCTCATTTGCCAGAACTAGTAAATGTGAAAGGCGTGAGAAGCTTTTTGGGACATGCTGGATTCTACAGAAGATTTATCAAGGATTTTTTAAAAATTGCCAGACCACTTACCAATCTGCTGAATCAGGATGTAATATTTGACTTTGATGAGAAATGTTCAAATGAATTTGCCCAACTCAAACAAGCTCTGATTTCAGCTCCAGTTGTCCAACCACCAGACTGGAAACTGTCTTTTGTTCTGATGTGTGATGCAAGTGACTTTGCTGTTGGATCAGTGCTTGGACAGAAGAAAGACAAGGTTCTCCATGTGATCAGTTATGCAAGCAGAACTCTTGACAGAGCCCAAGCAAACTACACAACTATAGAGAAAGAGTTGCTGACAATTGTCTATGCATTTGACAAGTTTAGGCAGTACTTGGTGGGAAACAAATGTGAGGTGTATACAGATCATGCTGCAATCAGATGCTTGATGAACAAGAAAGAAGCAAAACCTAGGCTCATCAGATGGATACTGCTCCTGCAAGAATTTGATATAGAAGTAAAGGATAAAAAGGTGACAGAGAATCTTGTTGTTGATCATCTGTCAAGAATTCCAGATATTCCAGCAGAAAATTTCCCCATCAATGAGAATTTGCCAGGAGAAGGATTGATGCAAGCATTTCAGTTGCAAGGAAAACTCCCATGGTATGCTGATATAGTCAATTATTTGGTATGCAAAATCATTCCAGTGGATTTTAGTTATCAAAAAAAGAAGAAGTTCTTGCATGATGTCAGAGAGTACTTTTGGGATGAACCCTACTTATTCAAACACTGCAATGACGGAATAATGAGAAGATGTGTTCCTGAGGAAGAGATACAGAGTGTAATCTCTGATTGTCACTCTTCCCCTTATGGAGGTTATGCAGGTCCATCCAAAACACAAGCAAAAATTCTGCAGGCAGGATTTTTCTGGCCAACAATGTTCAGAGATACATATCAATTTGTCAAGAAATGTGATCCTTGCCAGAGAACTGGAAAGATTTCTATGAGAAATGAGATGCCTCAGCAAGGAATCTTGGAAGTTGAATTGTTTGATGTTTGGGGAGTTGATTTCATTGGCCCTCTGCCACCATCACAAGGATTTAAGCACATCTTGGTTGTTGTTGACTATGTCTCCAAATGGGTTGAGGCAGTTCCCATAGTAAATGCTGATTCAAAAGCAGTTTGCAAATTATTCAAGAATGTAATATTTCCCAGGTTTGGAGTACCCAGAGTTGTAATCAGTGATGGAGGTGCACACTTCAATAATTTATAGCTGCAGAATTTGCTGAAGAAATATGGTGTGGTAAATCACAAAGTAACAACTCCTTATCACCCTCAAGCAAATGGCCAGGTTGAGCTCTCAAACAGAGAAATCAAATCAATTCTTGAAAAGGTAGTCTCCACAGCAAGAACAGATTGGTCGATGAAACTGTCAGACTCCTTGTGGGCATACAGAACTGTATATAAGACACCAATTGGTATGTCACCTTTCAGGATGGTCTATGGGAAAGCATGCCATTTACATGTTGAATTGGAGCACAAAGCCAGATGGGCACTGAGTAAATTAAACCTGGACATTGACAAGGCTGACAAAGCAAGGAAACTACAACTATGTGAAATAGAGGAGCTGAGGTTGGATGCTTATGACAGTGCTAGAATTTATAAGGAGAAAACAAAGATTTGGCATGACAAACACATACTCAGAAAGAAATTCTGTGCTGGAGAGCTTGTGCTTGTTTATGACTCAAGATTTCACTTGTTTCCTGGTAAATTTAAGTCCAGATGGTATGGCCCTTGCCAAGTGAAGAAAGTATTCAACAATGGTGCAGTACTGATTGAGAGTAAAACACAAGGCACATTCCTGGTAAATGGACAGAGACTCAAGCATTATCATGTTGGTGATCCAATGGAAATTGTTGAAGAAGATGAAGCAAATGGTGATGCTGAAGTGGAAATTCCAGCTGCACAGCAGCTGTGATCATCTCAGGATCTTGGTCAAGCTAAGGACCTTAAACAGGCGCTTATCAGGAGGCAACCTGACCTGTAAGTTCATATTTTACTATCTTTCTTAGTTCCATAAATAATTAGCTTGTTGCTTTTGTTTTGTGTTTGTTTGTTTGTCTTTGTTATCCTTTAGGAATAAAAGCAGTTGATCATAAACAAAAGAGAAGCAGAGTGTCCAGGCGGGCAGTGCAGAGAAATACTACTGAGCAGAACATCAATGGGAAAGGAGGACACCAGGCAGAGCTTTGTCAATTCGTAAAGCAGTGCAAGCTTATGCATGAGCACTAAAGGCAGAGCAGTTCTTCAGCAGAGGTAGTGCCAGTCTTTCACAAGATCAGTAGAGGCAGAGCAAGCTTTCTGTCAAGGCAGAGCAGGCTTCCTGTAGAAGCTCATAGGCAGTGCATGCCCCTTGCTGAAGCAGTGCAGATGCAACTTGGTGAGTTGTTTCTTACCCCAGCTAAGTTAATTACACTGATAGCAAATTCTAAGTGTGGGGGAGATGCATTTGCTGCATCATCATGTCATTACTATGCATTCTCTGAGCTGTTGTCACTTTGCAATGCAAATCCCTGTGCTAGCTGAAAATTTCCGTTGAAGCTTCTGGTTCCAGCTTTTAAATTGTACTTTGGCAAACTTCCAGTCAATCTGGAATTTATTTGGCTCTATACCTAACATGTTCATGGAAATCCTCTGTTCACTTGCTTATAATATATATGATATGTTTGGTAATTGCTAGATTTCTTTGCTTACTTACACTAAGGAAAATTGAATTATGGAGATAAAAACTAAAACCATGTTACTATCCATCTCTGAGCCTTTTCTGGGCTAGTACAAGCATTAGCATGGTGTGTTCCAGGGAATGGCCATGTGAAGCAAAATGTACTAACCCACTGTTTTTGTGCCAAATCTTAAAACTAGTACAAGCATCAGCATGGTGTGTTCCTGGGAATGGCCATGTGAAGAACAAACTGTACTAAACAATTGCTTATGATACCAAATCTAAAAAAAAATATGTACATGCATTAGCCTGGGGTGTTCTTGGGAATAGCCAGGTGAAGCAACAATGTACAACATATATGCAATTATGATCAGCACTAGCATTAGCATGGGGTGTTCCTGGGAATGGCCATGTGAAGCAATGTGTGCTGATCTATAAACTGATTAAGCGGTTGCAAAGTTTTGATAATAGGTAATTTGACAGTTTTCTTTCCAAGACACAGTTATGGACATCATCATAGATTTTCCTTGTCTCATAGATCAGTTCTTATCAGTGTAGGTAAATCTAGAATACTAGCAATTGTCAGCATATTTATATTCTAGAGCAAGTGAACATTTTCATTTTCATGATTGTGTTAGAGCATATGTTACATAAACTCCAGATTGTTTGCAATTTTTTCCACTGAAAGGTTTAATGTTGAAACCATTTGTTTCTGTCTCTGCCTATTTACTTGAGGACAAGCAAAAATCTAAGTGTGGGGGTGTTAATCAATAGCTTGTTCAACTGTTTTCTAAGCATATTTTAGTGCATAATCATTTGCATTTGAGGCTTTATTGATCCAATTATGTAACTGAAATGCTAGAAAATAGGCAATGTTGATTATATGATCCACTTTACAGCCCAGTTGCCATATTTGCAGGAAAGGTGCACAAAGGCACCTAAAACCCAGGGCAATTCAAACATATTCCAGAGGCAGGACATACACTGTGCCAAGCCTCAATACAGCAGCACTAAGCACACAGGCAGTACAAGGCTGGAGAACCAACAGTGCTTTGCCGGTGTAGTTGCTGACCAAGCCCAGGGCAAATCTGAGCAATAGGCTACTGGAGCAGTGCAAGCTATCCTCAAAGGGCAGAGCAAAGCATTGCAACTCAAAGCATTACAGTCAGCAAGGCAATACAAAGATCCTGGCATAGGGAGATCCAAGCTGGTGTAGCACCAGAACTGCTCAGTGCAAAGCTTCTGCCAACAGTGCATTCCATTAGTCAAGGCAGATCATAGCCAGTTCAAAGCCTAGACCAGGGCAGTGTCAGTGCAAAGCCAGCACACGAGAAGAGCAAGGCCAGTGCAGAGCAGCGCTAAGGCAAAGCAAGCTCAGTGCCAAGGCAGACCAAGGCCAGTGCAAGACCAAGCCAGGGCAGAAGCAGCGCCAAGGCAGAGCGAGCAGTGCAAGCCAACAGGCGAGGCAGCACAGAACCAGTGCACTGCAAGCCAAGGTTGTGCACTGCGATCCAGCGCTTTGCACTGCAACCCATGCGCAGTTCATCAGTTTGGAAGAGGCAGAGCAGAGGGACCATCTTCGGAAAGAAGAAGAAAAGGCTAAGGTCCAAAGAGCAAAAAGGGGCAGTGCACGCGCACTAGAAAAGCAGCAGTGCACACACGCAAGAAAGGCCAGAGGGTGGACGGTTGGGACGAGGGTGGTGCACGCAAGGCGTGTGAGGCAGAGCACCACAGGAGGGGAGCCCGGTCTCTCTCTCCTTCTTCCTGGCGATCATCTCTTCCGCGAGTTCTTCCTGGCGCCTAGATCTGGAGCAGCTTCTCTGGGGCTCTTATTCCTCGACAAGCTCTTGTTACCTCTCCTCTGTAATCTCTTGCTGCTCTCTCCCTCTCATCTCTGTATCTGATCTTCTGTTCAGCTAGAACCTGTTCTGAATTGAAGTTGTAATCTGAACCTCTGTATCTCCTGCTGTGAAATAACCTGAGTATAAGTGTGATTGTGCGTTAATCTATCTTCCTGCCCTTTGCTGCAACGAATTACTGTCTGTGTGCTCGACTTTGCCTTCTCCTTCCTCTGTTTGCTGTCGAATACTGCATGTCCCTCTATTCTGCACTGCTTGTTCTTCTTCTACTTCTGTCTGTATTTCTCTTTTCTGAGCGCATACTGCTTAGTGTTCTAGGAAGTACTATCTAGATTTCTGTCGGTCTCTCTCTCTCTTCCTCTCCACTTTGTCCTTACTCTGATCTATCTAAAAGCTGCTCTGTGTGTGCGATAGTACTGCTTTGATTCTAGATATTCTGCCTCTTCTAGTAAATTGCATTGCCTGTTTTAGTAGTTTCTGCCTTTTTATACCCTTTGTTGTGTAGTTGCTGTGTGATCATTCTCTCCTTCTACCCCTGTTTCTCCTTGATCCCTGCCTTGTTTCTTCATTGTTCTGTTTATTTTTATTTACTGCTTGATAATCTCCAAAACAATTTTGCTTGCTAAGCTGTGTGACCCCAAACCTATTTAGCTTGATCCCTGTGAAAAGAACATGACAACACTCTATACTATTAAAACCTTCATATCAAATCTCACTGTTTACTGTTACTATTGCTCCTGTTTCGCTGTTGCTGTTGCTTTGCTGTTGCTACTACAAACTGTTGCTACTGATAAACTTATGTGAGCAAGAACAATTTCCAGGTGGAGCTGAACTGATAACTCGGTTGTTAAGGCTTGCAAGTATTCTTTGGCTCCCCTTGTGTCGAATCAATAAATTGGGTAATACTACCCGTGAAGACTGTTGCGATCCCCTATACTTGTGGGTCATCAATGACCACCCTTGTTTACAGTCCGGCTTATCAAAGTCCAACCTGACTATTCCTTCCTTCGCACTTTTGGGTGCCCCTACTGGCCTAGCCTGCGCAAGTATACCGCTCATAAGGTCGCGTTTCGCTCTACTATGTGTGTTTTTCTCGGGTACAGTCCCATGCACAAAGGGTATAAGTGTATGGACCGCTCCACGGGTCGGATCTATAACTCTCATGATGTCGTCTTCGATGAGGCTGTTTTTCCTTACGCCTCTCCCGGATTTAAGGTCGATGTCACCACTCTTGCGGATGCGCTATCCTATCCGTCCTATGAACCGGTTATGAGTACCACTATGTGTAAATATGACATGTCTTATTTTTCCACTGATATGCCTATTCCAGGAAGATCCTCTTTTGTACAGCACTCCACCGAAGATGCTGCTTCTCTGTCGCTCATGATCGACGTGCATGGCACCCCCGTGATCGATGTGTGATACGTCGAAAACGTATCTATAATTTTTATGTTCCATGCTTGTTTAGTATGTACTTTGCTTTGCTTTGTCTACACTTTGAGGTGTTTTTATATGCTTTCTGGTACTAACCTATTAACAAGATGCCACAGTGCCAAATTCCTGTTTTCTTCTGTTTTTGGTTTTAGAAAAGGCAAAAAATCAATATTCTCGGAATTGGACGGGACAAAAGCCAATGTCAATATTTTACCGCGGGAAACACGGAGCCAGAATACGAGACGAAGGGGAGCCACCAGGGGGCCACACCCCCTGGCCGTGCGGCTAACCCTAGCCCGTGCCTGGGGGTACGGCCGCCCTGGCTGCCCCCTGCCTCGCATCTTCGCCTATAAGAAGCCCCTGGTACCAAAACCCTAAGTACCCAATAAATCTTCCATGAAACAGTCTGTAGTCGCCGCCACCATTGTCCCTAGATCGGGGGGATCTGAAGCTCTTCCCGGCACCCTGTCGGAGGGGAGATCATCTCGGAGGCCTTCTTCTTCACCATGCCAGCCTCCGGTATGAAGCGTGAGTAGTTCCACCTTGGACTACGGGTCCATGTAGTAGCTAGATGATTGTATCTCCTCCTTTGTGCTACCATGTTTAGATCTTGTGAGCTCCGTTCATGATCAAGATCATCTATTTGTAATCATGCATGTTGTGTTTGCGAGGATCCGATGGATATTGAGATTACTATGTCAGATTGATTAATGGTTTTGTCGTATTGATTCTGTGATGTCTGTGTTGTTTGTGATCTTGCATGCTCTCCATTTCTAGTAGCTATCTTGGCTAAGTAGATGCTAGTGAATCCAAGAGGGAGCATTTATGCTCGATAGTGGGTTCATGCCTCTATTTAATCTAAGGGAAGTGATAGAAATCTCTAAGGTTGTAGATGTGTTGTTGCTAATAGGGAGAAACAACGGTCTCTTGTTCATGGAACAAGTGGATTGTTTACCTTACACACTTTGCTTAAAGCAGTTATAAGTTGCTTGCAATTTAATACTGGAGGGGGTTCGGATGATAACCTAAAGGTGGATTACTAGTCATAGATGCAGTTGGATGGCGGTCTATGTATCTTGTTGTATTGCCCAATCAAATCTCATAGGATCATGAATGTCTAGTATTGCATTGTTATTCCTTGCTCAGTCCTGTCAATTGCCCTACTGTAATTTGTTTACCCAGCATGCCATGTTTGTTTATCTTAAGGAGAACATCTTTAGTGAACTATGGACCCCGGTCCAATCTTTACCATTGATACATCTTCCATTGTTAGTGTTTACTTTATGCAAACCGTTATTACCTTCCACACCATACAGTTAATCCTTTGTTTTTAGCAAACCAGTGAGATTGACAACCTCACTGTTTGTTGGGGCAAAATCTTGAGTTTGTGTTGTGCAGGTTTCCAAGGTGCTAGCAACACCTTTGAGTCGTTTCCTTCCTCCTACTGGTTCGATAACCTTGGTTTCTTATTGAGGGAAAACTTGCTGTTGTGCTCATCACACCTTCCTCTTGGGGACTCCCAATGAAGCTCTATAGTCAACTGAGCCACCATCAAAGATTCTCTAGCGTCGTTGCCGGGGAATTAAAGAAGAAGAAGCTCCCACGTCAACAACACGCCATAAAGATTTTCTAGCACTGTTGCCGGGGAGGCTAAGGACGTCTTCACAAGGGGAGTCATTCACAACCTTTTCTTTACTTTGTTTTTGTTTTGCTTAGTTTATTTTGCTTGGTTTTGTTTGCCTCTTTTTTATAAAAAACTCCAAAAAAAACTAGTTTCGTTTGGTCTGCTTTCTCTTATCAAAAACACAAAAAATTTAGTTCCTGCTCTAGTTGTTGTTGCTCTTGGCTTGCTCCACTTTTGCCAAAATGAAATCTGCTGAGAACACCAAGTTGTGTGACTTCACTAGCACAAACAACAATAATTTCCTAAGTACACTTATTGCTCCACTTGCTCCTGATGCTACCTTTTATGAAATTAAGCCTGCTTTGTTGAATCTTGTGATGAGAGAGCAATTTTCTGGTGCTAGTTCTGATGCTGCTGCTGCCCACCTCAATAACTTTGTTGAACTTTGTGAGATGCAAAAATATAAGGATGTAGATGGAGATATTATTAAGCTCAAGTTGTTTCCTTTCTCCTTGAGAGGAAAAGCTAAAGAATGGTTTCTATCCTTGCCTAGAAATAGTATTGATTCTTGGATTAAGTGCAAAGATGCTTTTATTGGAAAATACTATCCTCCTACTAAGATTATATCTATGAGAAGTAAAATAATGAAATTTAAACAACTTGATAATGAACATGTTGCTCAAGCTTGGGAAAGAATGAAATCTTTGGTTAAGAATTGTCCCACTTGTGGACTTACTGCTTGGATGATTATCCAGACTTTTTATGCAGTTTTGAACTTCTCTTCAAGAAACATGTTGGATTCACCTGCTGGAGGTACCTTTATGACCATTACCTTGGGTGCTGCAACAAATCTCCTTCATAATATGATGGTTAATTATTCTGAATGGCACACTGAGAGAGCTCCACATGGTAAGAAGGTAAATTATGTTGAAGAAACCTCCTCTTTGAGTGATAAGATTGATGTTATCATGGCTATGCTTGTTAATGGAAAAGATCATATTGATCCAAATAATGTTCCCTTAGCCTCTTTGGTTGCTCAACAAGAGCAAGTTGATGTGAACTTCATTAGGAATAATAATTTTGGCAACAATGCTTATGGTAATAACTATAGGCCTTATCCTCCTAGTAATGGAAATACTTATCATGGTAGATCTGGAATGCCTAGTTAAGATAGGATTCTAGAAGTTGAAAGATCCACTAAAAACTTTATGCAAATGCAATATGAGCAAAACAAGATATTCACTAAAACTATGGAAGAACAATCTGCTATCTTGAAAAATATTAGTCATCAACTTGAGAATTTGAATAGAGAAATTCCTAGTTTACAGTCAAAAATTTTGAGTTCTGAGAAAAATATTTCCTCTTTGTCTGAAGCACAGTCCTCTTTGATTAATAAAATGGCTGCTAAACCCGAAACTTTGGAAAGTACCTTTGCTGCTAGTCATGCCATACAAGTTACTATTGATGAAAATGTTAGACTGTTAGCCCAACTACATGTAAAGAGAAGCTGAAATTGCTAAAAACAATAGTGTGTGCACTATTACTACCACCAATATGGATGCCACTAAACCACAAGAAGTCCCTATTCCTCCTGCCATAATGCCTAAACCCAATGAGTCTACTACCAGTGATGCTAAGTTTAATTTTGATCTTGATGGTTGCAATATTTCTGAAGTGATTATGTTCCTACAAAAGCTTGCTAGAAGTCCTGATGCTAGTGATATGAATGTAGCTTTCACCAAACACATTACAGATGCTCTCATTAAAATTAAGGAAGAAAAGTTGAAACACAAAGCCTCTATTCCTAGGAAAGTAGAAGATAGTTGGGAAACCCATCATTAATATGCAAGTTAATGACTTTGATCTCAAAGCTTCATGTTTGGTTCTAGTGTCTCTATTATGTCTAGAAAGATTTATGAAATGCTTGATTTGCCACCTCTGGAAGATTGTTATTTGGATGTACCACTTAATGATAATTCTAAAAATAAACTCATGGGAAGTGTTAATGATGTTCTTATTATGGTTAATAATGCCTATGTCCCTATTGATTTCTATGTTTTGGATGTTGAATACAATGCTTCTTGTCCTATTAATTTGGGAAGACTTTTTCTTAGAACTGTTGGTGCCATCGTTGATATGAAAGAAGGCACCATTAAATATCAATTTCCATTCAATAAAGGTAAGAACACTTACCTATGAGGAGATATAAGTTGCTTTTTGCTCCTCCTTTGAAAGCAAGGTTTGATGTTAATGCTTCTTCATTTGAAAATACTTGATTCTTGCTTCTTGTGCCTAACTTAAAGGCGTTAAAGAAAAGTACTTATTGGGAGATAACCCAAAAGTTTTCTTGAGTCTTGGAAGTTATTACTTCTATAATAACCGCTTCTTATCCTTTTTATTTGCTTTTTGTGCCAACAATAACCTCTAATGAGAGGGAAGTAAGATTTAGGGAGTTGCTGTCCCGAAACAGATTTCTATGCTCCACTGTAAAAAAATCATGTGAAATCTCTGTAAGTCGGGTTGAGCTGTAATTTTCTGAATAAATCCCCCAGGTTGTTAGCTAACTTTCATTAATTCAACACTTTTTTATTTGAGCAACATAAGATCTTCGACAAAATCGTTTTCTACCCGCTGGTCTGTTTTAACAGATTTTTGCCATTATTTGCATTTGCTTCTTATTGATTCCTTTTTGTGTTCTTTTGGGGAAATTGAGATTTTTTAGGGAATTGCTTAAGTAGCTTGTGTTTTTAGTGAAAGTTTTTCTGTTTTGAAACTAAACCGCAAGGTCTATTATCTTTTGAATACAATAATGTTGCTAATGAAGATTGTGTGAAGTTTTGTATGAAGGAAAATTTGCAGGTGTAGAGAAAGAATGATGTAATGAGATGAAGAATGGACAAAAGATCAAGCTTGGGGATGCCACCCCATGTAACCCCAAGAAATATTCAAGAAGTACAAGCGGCAAAGCTTGGGGATGCCCAAGGCATCCCCTTCATCAATAAAAATCTCAGGTCTTTCTAGACACTTTGTTTTTTATTGTTTCATGCACTGTTGTGTTGTTCTTGGCGCATCTTAGTTTTTTGTTTTTTTGGTTTTTGTTTGCTTAGTTTTCTTGAATAAAGTAGTTTGGACCCCCGTTCTCGCTTGTTGTTTCAAATAAGTTGATTGGTGTTGGAGAGGAGTATAAAGTTCTTGCTTGAATAGTACAAGAGGAGCTTGCTTTGACTATGAATTAGACTTTAGCATGTCATGCTAGATGATTTTTTGACCTTATGCTTAGTGATTATTGTTGTAGCATGACTTGTTTCAAACAATTAGGATTGCTTAATGTGCCTTGAAGGAATCATGCATTGTTTTAGTATACATAAGCATAGTATTGTGGTTTTCTCCTTTGATGCTTTGTTTGAGTTGACTTGGCACATGCTAACACCATGTTATGACTATGAACAAGTCACCATAGCCTCTATGATCATTTAGTCCTTGACTTGTAGTACCACTTTATGCTTTGATTAGTAATGTTTTGTCGCTCTGCATGATTATGGCCATTATTGCTCTCTTAGTTGGTCGCTCCCAGTCTTTTGCTAGCCTCCACTTGTATGAGTAAACTTTACTCATGCATTCAACTTCCAAGAAACCAAGTTATTCCAAAGTGTCCACTATAAATTCCTATGCATGGTGTGTTACACCATTCCAAGTATATTCTTGTTTTCATCTACCTTCCAATTAAAAAGTCTCTTTGTTATGTGAAAACTTAGTGATTAAAGCTCTCACAAACTTGATGGCACACTTTATTTTTCTTGCTCCTAATAAACTTGAACTATTGTGTCATCTATGTTTTATATGCTTGCACTTATACGTTGGAATTAGCAGAACCATGCTGTCATGGAGAACGCTTTCAACATTGCACTTGTACATTGTACACAGTTGATATCATGCTCTTTTGTTTATGGATGTCGTCGGTATGAAATGGAAGGGGAGCTTGTAAGTCCATGGAGTTATGTATGTGTGTTAGAGAGACGCCTAGGCCGCTAGCCTAAGCCATGCCTAATCATGGTGGAAACTTGCAGCATCACCATAGTGAGCAATCTATGAAGCATTCTTCTTATAAAAAAGAGATTGAGAAAAAAAGATGAGAAAAGAGGAAAGGGAGAAAAAACACCATTTTCCCATGGTAAACAAGAAGATTGTTGAGATGCTCATTGTTTGCTTGCCTTGTCATTTTGATTATGGGATAGCTCCTGTATCATGTGCAAGGGGTACCCCATTGGCGGTTCTCTATGATACACATGTACTTACTACGACAAGAACTTACCGGTAACTAAACTTGAGTAGCATGAGGAGCGGCCCTCGTATTCAAGGGACATGAGAGTGCCAACTTATACTTTGTCAAGCATATACTCCATAGTTTGTTCACTTTAACCTTAATCACTTCAAGATGCTTATGATAGGGGCAATGAGAGCTGAAAGCTAACAAGTACCATAATTTTTGGAAGCTCTTTTTGAGACTTGAAATCCCTGCTTCCCTTTATGAAGGGCCTTTCTTCCACCATTATATTGAGTCTTCACCTTCTATCCTTAGGCACCGATTAAGAGAGCATAGTTGTCATTCTTAGTTTTATGTGCATTGTCCCAAAACTTATTGATTGATTCATATTGTCGAAAACGTATCTATAATTTTTGTTGTTCCATGCTTGTTTAGTATGTACTTTGCTTTGCTTTTTCTACACTTTTAGGTGTTTTTATATGCTTTCTGGTACTATCCTATTAACAAGATGCCATAGTGCCAGTTGCCTGTTTTCTTCTATTTTTGGTTCTAGAAAAGGCAGAAAATCAATATTCTCGGAATTGGACGGGACAAAAGCCAAAGTCAATAGTTTACCGTGGGGAACACGGAGCCAGAATATGAGACGGAGGGGATCCACCAGGGGGCCACACCCCCTGGACGCACGGCTAACCCTAGCCCGCGCTTGGGGGGTGCGGCCGCCCTAGCTGCCCCTGCCTCGCCTCTTCGCCTAAGAAGCCCCCGATACCAAAAATCTAAGTACCCGATCAATCTTCCACGAAATAGTCTGTAGCTGCCGCCACCATCGTCCCTAGATCGGGGGGATCTGAAGCTCTTCCCGGCACCCTGCCGGAGGAGAGATCATCCTGGAGGCCTTCTTCTTCACCATGCCAGCCTCTGGTATGAAGTGTGAGTAGTTCCACCTTGGACTACGGGTCTATGTAGTAGCTAGATGGTTGTATCTCCTCCTTTGTGCTACCATGTTTAGATCTTGTGAGCTCCGTTCATGATCAAGATCATCCATTTGTAATCTTCCATGCTCTCCGTTTCTAGTAGCTATCTTGGCAAAGTAGATGCTAGTGACTCCAAGAGGGAGTATTTATGCTCGATAGTGGGTTCATGCCTCTATTTAATCTAAGGGAAGTGACAGAAATCTCTAAGGTTGTAGATGTGATGTTGCTACTAGGGGGAAAACAACGGTCTCTTGTTCATGGAACAAGTGGATTGTTTACCTTACACACTTTGCTTAAAGCAGTTATTTGTTGCTTGCAACTTAATACTAGAGGGGGTTCAGATGATAACCTGAAGGTGGATTACTAGTCATAGATGCAGTTGGATGGCGGTATATGTATCTTGTTCTATTGCCTAATCAAATATCATAGGATCATGAATGTCTAGTTTTCATTGTTATGCCTTGCTCAGTCCTATCAATTGCTCTGCTGTAATTTGTTTACCCAGCATGCCATGTTTGTTTATCTTAAGGAAAACACCTCTAGTGAACTATGGACCCCGGTCCAATCTTTACCATTGATACATCTTCCACTGTTACTATTTACTTTCTACAAATCGTTATTACCTTCCACACCATACAGTTAATCCTTTGTTTTCAGCAAACTGGTGAGATTGACAACCTCACTGTTTGTTGGGGCAAAGTCTTGAGTTTGTGTTGTGCAGGTTTCCAAGTTGCTAGCAACACCTTTGAGTCGTTTCCTTCCTCCTACTAGTTCGATAACCTTGGTTTCTTACTTAGAGAAAACTTGTTGTTGTTCTCATCACACCTTCCTCTTAGGGACTCCCAACGAAGCTCTATAATCAACTGAGACACCATCAACGTGCATGCGGGGGCGCATGACCTGAGGTCGCTTGCTACGCCCCCTCGCCAGCGCGTGGTCCGCCTCCCACGGCTCGCCCCTCTGGGTCGCCGCCTGTGGCTCACTGCTCCGGGGTTGGGCTGGTTTTCTCGTTCCCTCCTGATGCTGCCTTAGATGCTCAACCTGTGTCCCCTCCCGTCGAAGGTGTTCCTGTCCCTTCGACCGCGACGCCTGTGGCTGACCCTGACCATGCAATGGTAACTCGCGCGCGTGATTAGACACGACGTGAGAAGCAGTACACCGATGGCACGGTGTGCTATGATCCTAGTAGACAGGCTTTCTTTGCGATGCCAGTGTCTCATCGCGATGCTCTTCATGAAGCATCCTGGCGCACTGCCATGGCTGATGAGGTTGCTGCTCTCCATCACACGAAGACATGGGTCTTGGTTCCTCACACTCCTGGTGTTAATGTCGTCGGCAGCAAGTGGATTTTCAAGACCAAATATCGTCCAAATGGTTCTGTTGACAAGCATAAGGTACGTCTTGTTGCTCGTGGCTTCACCCAGAAGTATGGCATTGACTACGGCGACACGTTCAGTCCTATCGTCAAACCAGCCACAGTCCGGTTGGTTCTCTCTCTTGCAGTCTATCGCGGGTGGAGTCTTCATCAAGTTGATGTGAGTAATGCATTCCTCCATGGTTTTCTCTCAGAGGATGTGTATATGCAGCATCCCCTGGTTTTGAGGATGAGCAGTTCCCCTCCCATGTGTGCAAGCTGCAGCGAGTCTCTATGGATTGAAACAGTCCCCTCGTGTTTGGTATGCTCGGATGAGTGCTCTTCTGGTTCTTGGATTTTTTTTCTCCCAAGGCCGACACATCCTTGTTCAATTTCTCTCGAGATGGTGTTCATATATATATATATATATATATATGGTGTATATCGATGACATTGTGATCGTTGGATCTACTCCTGGAGCAGTTGATGGTCTTGTTCAATCCCTATCTGTCAGTTTTCGTATTAAGGATCTTGGCAAGATGGAGTATTTTTTGGGTCTAGAAGCGTCCTACAATTCAAGGGGATGACTGTCACTCAACGGAAGTATGCATCGGATCTTTTGCACTATGTGAGTATGGAGAATTTTCGACCTACTTCTACACCACTTGCTACGATGGATCATCTTGCCCGTGAGTCTGGCACTCCTCTTGGTACCGATGAATCTTTCCGGTATCGCAGTGTTGTTGGAGGCCTACAATATTTAACTCTCACTCGCCTAGATATTTCCTTTGCGGTGAATAAACTATGCCAGTTCCTTTCTCAACCGACTGGTGTTCATTGGGAATCAGTCAAGCGGATCTTGCGATATGTTAAGGGGACACTGACTACAGGGCTGAGTTTTCGCAAGTCTGCCTCCGCCAGTATTAGTATCTTCACTGATGCAGATTGTGCAGGATCTGTTGATGATCGCCGATCCACGGGAGGTTTCGCTGTCTTTGTTGGACCGAACCTCATCTCCTGGAGCTCGAAAACATAGCCCACTGTCTCGCGATCAAGCACCGAGGCAGCGTATAAGGCACTAGCAAATGGAGATGTTGAAGCCATATGGATAGAGTCACTACTTACGGAGTTAGAAGTATCCCAGCAGCGTACCTCTATATTATGGTGTAATAATTTAGGGGCTACATACCTGACCGCCAACCCAGTCTTCCACACACGTACCAAGCACACTGAGATCGATTTCCATTTTATGCAAGAGCGCGTGGCCTTTGGAGCTCTTCAGGTCAGGTTTATCTCTTCTGATGACCAGTTGGTCTTCACTAAACTAGCCACTCGACAAATGCTAGACCGTTTTAGAAGCGGTACATCGTAGAAATTCAGATTGAGAGGGAGTGTTAAAATAGGTCTAGATGTATTTTCCTGTTATGTATTTGTACACGTATAATACGTGTATTATCCTGCTGGTTATTATATAAAGGAGAGACGTGACGAGGCTTTGCTGCACGGAAAACCCTAAACACTTCTTTTAATTAAACAGACATGTGTTAGAAGACAATAGTGTCATGCACCAAAATGAACATGTAAAGATGTAGTAATAAGATAAAAATAGCCCAGAACTTCGCCAAGCGACATCTGGAAATAAAGTACTATCTCCGTTCTATAAAATAAGGCAAATAATATTTTTTAAGTCAAATAATGTAAACTTTGATCATTTTTTTTAGAAAAACTATCAATATTTATCACGCTGTGCCATTAGAAATAAGCGATATACATTTTTATATTATATCTATGTAGTATCATAGTTTTAAATAGATTTTTCCTTAGTCCTGGTCAAACTTTACATTGTTTTACTTTAGAAGAAAAATAATTATACGCCTTGTTACAGTAGTAGCACACGTAGTTCAACACTTCCACAATCACATATTACACACTCGCTTCATTAGTGCATGGTTGCACGTGTAATGTAGGCCCCAGTTTTACTATTTCATACATGGGCCTAGCTGAATTACATTTCTAGAAAGTTCGTATTCTCTTCCCAGAATCCTTGTCATTTTCATTTCCGTCAAAAGTCTTTTCCTTTTTAACGTTTCCGTTTAGAATATTTCGTTTTCGTTCTTTTTTTGTAAAATACTGTTTTTTTGTTTTTTTGCTCTCTGTTTCTTTTTCTTCAAAAAAAAAAGAACGGTAAGTTTACTTTTTTTTTCAACTTTGGATGCGAGAATTGGGGACAACATGTCAAGCATTACCGGACTCTGGTGAGAGAGGAGGGGGGTGGGGGCGGGGACGGCGTATCTTGGACTTGGTTACTTGCTTGTAGTCCTTGGTAGGTGGTTCAAGATCGAAAAACAGAACAAAACCGCTCTCGCCGCCATCCTTCCTAGCTTGCACCACCCTTCCCCTTCTTCCTCCTGCCGTCGTCAGCGGCCGGCGTCGGGCATGGCCCGGGCAGCGATGGCGACGGCGTCCCCTGGCCTTTACCCCCTCTCTCGTGACCTCTCCTGCGCGGGACAACAGGGCGATGGGGTTGTCCACAGGCGGCGGCGGAGATCCTGGTGTTGACGAGGGTGGCGCAGGTCACACAGGTGCTGCTGTGGGCGGCGGGGAACGACTCCTGGCTAGTGGAGCCCGTCCTCCTGATTCAGATCTAGGCCTGCTAGGCTCAATCTGGGCCTAGGCGGGCTGCCCAGTGCGGTGGTGGCTCTCTTGGTGGACGGTAAAGGAGGAGCTGGTGCGGGGCTTGGCGGTGTCAATGGCGTTCTACAGTGCGGTGGCAGGGGCTTTGCAGGCCTATTCTGTCTCTGTCGGGCCGGAAGGCTTGGTTTGCCCTTGCTACTACATCCGGTCGGCGACCGCCCTCTAGCGGCGGAGGTAGTTCCCTCCCACATGCTATTTTCATGTCGACCGACCTTTTCTTTTCTGTCGATCGGGCTTTCCTTTTCGATCTACCGGCCTCGCAACCGGGGCCATGGTGTGACGATGGTGATGACTGCAATAACGGTGGCATGCGCTGGTGGGACGCAAGCTTGGTGGAGCGATGCAGAGTGTCTGGGGTCTGGTTCTTTGGGTGGTCGGGAGAAATCCCTACCGTCTCGGCACCGACTTGGTGATGCTTGCGGGTGTCGCCGTCCTTCCTGAAGGGCGTCGGGTGTACCTCCGCCCCACCCCTTATCATATTGGGGAAAACCCTAGAACACGTTCCGGGGGAATCCTTGGACTGTTTCGGGCAGTAGCGTCGTCGTCGCTTCCCTTCTTGGACGTGCTGCTTGGTATGTGACGCATCGGAGTGCAAGGAGCGAGGTGGAAATTCTCCAGAGGGCGCAACAGTGGCGAGTAATCTCCTTTTGTGTTGCACCGCCGGTGTCGGCATTGTTTTTCTCCTTTCATTCTTGTTTCTTTTGGGCTGGCTTTGTGTTGTATGTCCCGGCAGTGATATCCCAGTTGTATCAGTTGTTTGCTATATTAATATAGCGGGCGAAAGACTGATTCGAGAAGGTGGTTCAAGATCTTATTTCTTTTTGTTACTATTAATTTTAGGTTCTCTGCGGCTGATGATTATTAATAGATTCGGTGATTTTTTTTTTGGAAAAAGAAATAATCCCTTCCGCGAGTTTAGCAACGGCTTCCGTTAGTTCAGCAATCCTGCATGCATAACGTCTTGTATAACGATGTGTGTGCTATGTTAAAAAAAAGATGTGTGTGCTTGCAGCAAAGGACCGATCAGCGGTGCAGGGCCGCGGGGCGTGGTCTCTCCTGACATAATTAGCAGCAAACAATGCCGTTAAGGTTGCCATGCTTTACCCGAACGTAGCCGTTGATGTTGCCATTTTCATCCCCCTCCATGCACCATGCATCCATCCTTATATAAGCACGCGCCCACAAAGATCTCCACCAAAATCTTCCAAAGATCCACCAAATCCCAGAAACTCACACCACGATCTATCGCTAGATCGTCACCGATCATGTCGGCGGTGCCCGGCAACGTGGAGGAAGACCAGCTGGAAGGCGGCGGCAGCCACCCGAAGCGGTGCGCGGCGTGCAAGTACCTGCGGCGGCGGTGCGCCCACGACTGCGTGCTCGCCCCCTACTTCCCGGCGTCCAACCCTCACCGCTACGCCTGCGTGCACCGGGTCTTCGGCGCCAGCAACGCCGCCAGGCTGCTCGAGGTTCGTACTAATCCGCCATTGACAAACCATCAGCTAGTTCACTTACTACTGCATGGTTGATGATTTACCTTGGTAAGATGCCATTGTGCAGAGCTTGCCGGTTGAGGAGAGAGCGCAGGCGGCGGAGACGCTGGCCATGGAGGCGCAGTGGCGGGTGGAGGACCCGGTGTACGGATGCGCCGGGATCATCAGCAACCTGCAGGAGGAGATCCTCGCAGCGCAGGGCGAGCTCGCCAGGACGCGAGCGCAGCTCGACCTCGCCGCCGCGCACCACGCGCAGCTGCAGCTCCAGCAGCAGCCGGCTCATGTTCCTCTTACTCCGCCGCCGCATTCGCCGCAGCGAGCCGGCGGCCACCACCAGGCTGTCGCCGACGCGCCCAGGCAGGAGGAGGCGCCGCCTTGACCCAGACGAGTGCCTGCACGAAGGCGCATGCGAGCTCTGAATGATGGTGGCATATTGGGCGGCTTACCACAGAAGTTAATATTGACCGGTGAATCAAATGAATAATGTAGTGTTGCAATTTGTATTCAGATCTTCAAGTTGTTTGCTTTAGTCTCTTTGTAGCTTTAGAATGTGGGCTGCCTATGTGTGCGTCAACATTTGATACCATTTACAAAATTTACGTAAAAGATTTCTTGACTAAATCTGTTACGGTACTACTTATGGGAGAAAATGACGCAAAACTACCACGTTTAGGGCTAAGGTGACAATTCTTCATAAAAAAAACTATCAAAAAACATGCATTTTGGTAGTTTTTTGGTCACTTTGCCTCAAATGTGGTGGTTTTGCGTCATTGACTCCTACTTATGGTATGGAGAATGGGTATCTGGGCTGGATGTGCATGAGGTACCGAAGGTGTCGAATACACTCGCTAAAAAGTTGTAAGGAAATCTGAAAATAAGTAAACACATATGTACAGCACACTTTTACTATTTAAATAAATTTTAATTTTAGAATCAATTCTAAGTCTTATAAAGAGCAAAAGGAAACATAACGTTATGAATTGTAATTAAACCAAAACTAGTCCATGAATGGAGCCTGTTAACGTTACCACACGCAAATTCTCAAAACAAAAAAAACGTTACCACACGCAAGTGTCTCTTTGTACTAACGGGAATTTATAGGGGTTTGGATGATTCTATTCCACAGGAACTCTTCTATCCTGTGTCTGGTTTGTAGAATTTAAAAAGGATAGAAATTGTTCCTAGGATCTACTTTATAGAATTTAAAGAAGAATTAACCAAAAAAATATCACTATGTTGTATTTTCAATTTCTGTAGGAATATGACATGCTTTTCCGATGTTTTCAAAAAACCTTGCGATCCAAACAAAGACTCTTTTTTCATTGTTTGATTCAAACCTTTATGCTTTTTTCGACTAAAGGAGCCAGAGACCCCCAACTTCATTTTATAGAAGTTGAAATTATTTCAAACCTTTATGCTAAGATTTTTTTTAGTAGCCACCGGTGTTTAAATATGACTGCAAATGAAAATGGCACGCTCAGCAAAAGTATGGGTGTCTAAAATGCCGGAGTTATTTCCTTGAGAAGTAAAGTGAGAAGAAAATATATTTTTAAATATTAAATGACAATAAAAGGAGAACATATAAGGATATAAACACAGAGTGATGGAGTGGACAATCAGGCGTGCATGTAAAACTCATCTAGGGTTTCCTCCCCCTCACTAACGATACCGACAGTCCGTGTGGTGGACCACGGCCCCTCGCGTAGGTTGTTTTTCAATGTCTTCTTCGGGATGGTGAGGTGGTGGCTATATTCTGATGTCAGAATATGCCCTTCCATATCCTTGTTTCGGTGGTGCGTCTAGCGGCCTTCGATTGTGCATGGAGTCATGTATCCAGCCGATCTCCTGGGATCTAGCCGTTTCTCACGTCCGTTGGTGTGGTTTCAGGTCAATCTCTTCTGATCTATAGTTATCATCATTGGTGATGGTTGCTACTCTGGTGTACTAGTCCATTAGGGTCTTAGCACGACGACTTTCCGAATGTCTACCACGACATGTTTTCTGTGGCACCGATGATGGAGGGGCGATGACAGTGGAGTGATTTCGGCTCACGCTAGTATATGTAGTCGTCGCTAGCTGTTCCAAATATCTATTTATAACTTTTATTATTTTTACCATGCTCTTTGTACTAATGTTGAATATTATTAATAGATTGGTGGAGTTTTCACACATAAAAGTACATGTAAGATGTGAAGACGTTGGCCGTTGCTTTTTTTCTTCTAGATAGGAAACTTGTAGTATTTCCTTCTTTATTTGTGAACTGGTTTGACTTATTATTATATCTAAATAAATATATTTACTCCAAGGAAATTATTACCTTGTATTACTATTATTACCCCTCAAACTCTCTGACAAGTAGAATGCGTAAAAAAATAACTTCATTTTGCAAGCATATAATGATCCAAACTAAGTTTACTACATCACAAAGAGTATTAATTGTATATTAACCAATACCAGTTTTTTAGATACGTTCCTAGATGTTGGTTTGCTTGATTGCACTGGGAGCTTCTCTATCATCTTGGTAGGTTCAAACTCTAACTCATGATCCTTGATTGCAACTATTTTCAAGAGCTCTTGGCAGTCTAGATGATTTTCATTTCGAGCTTTTGGCCTCTTGAGATTCATCCTTTTCAGGAAATCCTCCAAAACTAATATAAGTAAACAATAACCATACTCATAATCAAGTTCTTCCTCGCCCATGTCTTGGCTAGCGCTTAAAGCAACAAAAACAATGTTTGGTAGACTCAATCCGCCAGGAGCCTCATTGATACTTGGTCCCTTTCCCTCAGGTCTCTCTATATACACTCTTTCTCTCCACTCCCCCTCTTATACCGCTTATCTGCCTTCGTCGTTCTGCCTCTTTCTCCATTTGGTTGGGAAGTTCGCACTAGTACAGATCAATCCTATTAAGACCCCTTATCACACACGAAAATACTAAACCGTGTGGGTTGCTAAACTCACACAGTTAAACTGTATGTCATCATGAGACTCGGCCGCATCGCTCCAATCGCCTACCAACCAAACAAAAATAGAGCAAAATCGGGTGTCACATTGCTCTAATCGCCTATCAATGAAAGCATAATCATATGCCCATTGTGATGTAGTAATCCACTTCCCAACCCCCTCTCTCACCTCAGACCTTCCCTCCCTTGATAGCGCCATCGGCCACCCCTCTCGTCGCTAGCGCTGCCATCCACCTCCCTCGCTCTACCCACTGCCATGTCCGCTAGCCGCCGCCTCCTCCTCCTTTTAGCTCCCCCATTTCCCTCGCTCCTCTCATCCTCATCCGATGCAGCGCCTCGACGCCTCATTTCCGCTCCGTCATCTTTGGTCGTCCTGCTCCACTCTATTGACTAGCAAGGTCAGGCACGCCCGGATCTCGCCCTGTTATATCTTTAGATTCCATGTCTCGCTAAGAGTAAGGGAAATCACCGACTGAAAGTATTATTTCATACATGGGCTTAGCTGCGTGATATTCCGAAAAGTTTCCATATTCGTTTTTCAATCCTTGTTATTTTCGTTTTTGCCGGAAATGCATCCCCTTTTTCTTTTCCGTTTCCATTTAGAATATTCCGTTTTCATTCCTTTTCCACAAAATACCGCCTTTTTTCTTTTTAGCTCTCTATTTTCAACCCTGGATGCAAGAATTGCGGACAGCATGTCAAGCATTGTCGGACTCCGGTGAGGGAGGGGAGGACGCGGGCGCGTCTTTGACTTGTTTACTTGCTTGTAGTCGTTGGTGGATGGTTCAAGATCCTATTTCTTCTTCTTATTATTATTTTTAGTTCTCTGCAGATGATTATTATTATTAGATTCGGTGAGTTTTTCAAAAAAAAAATCCCTTCCGTGAGTTTAGCAATTGTGCATGTTTTTATTTATTTTTCATATAGTCCTACATATATAAGTATATGGGAAATTCCGACATAACGTCTTGTACAAAGATGTGTGTGCTTGCAGCAAAGCACCGATCAGCGGTGCAGGCCCGCGGCGTGCTCTCTCATGACATAATTAGCAGCAAACAATGCCGTTAAGGTTGCCATGCTTACCCCGAACGTAGCCGTTGGTGTTGCCATTTTCATCCCCCTCCATGCACCATGCATCCATCCTTATATAAGCACGCGCCCACAAAGATCTCCACCAAAATCTTCCAAAGATCCACCAAATCCCAGAAACTCACACCACGATCTAGCGCTAGATCGTCACCGATCATGTCGGCGGTGTCCGGCAACGTGGAGGAAGACCAGCTTGAAGGCGGCGGCAACCATCCGAAGCGGTGCGCGGCGTGCAAGTACCTGCGGCGGCGGTGCGCCCACGACTGCGTGCTCGCCCCCTACTTCCCGGCGTCCAACCCTCACCGCTACGCCTGCGTGCACCGGGTCTTCGGCGCCAGCAACGCCGCCAGGCTGCTCGAGGTTCGTACTAATCCGCCATTGACAAACCACCAGCTAGTTTACTTACTACTGTAGTAAATAAGTTAGTTAAAGAGGACCGGACTTGCATGGTTGATGATTTACATTGGCCATTCTGCAGAGCTTGCTGGCCATTCTGCAGAGCTTGCCGGTTGAGGAGAGAGCGCAGGCGGCGGAGACGCTGGCCATGGAGGCGCAGTGGCGGGTGGAGGACCCGGTGTACGGATGCGCCGGGATCATCAGCAACCTGCAGGAGGAGATCCTCGCAGCGCAGGGCGAGCTCGCCAGGACGCGGGCGCAGCTCGATCTCGCCGCCGCGCACGCCGCCCAGCTGCAGCAGCAGCAGCAACAGGCTCATGTTCCTCTTACTCCGCCGCCGCATTCGCCGCAGCCACCCGGCGGCCACCACCAGGCTGTCGCCATCGCCCCCAGGCAGGAGGAGGCGCCGCTTGACCCAGACGAGTTCCTCGATCTTGATCGATTCTGAGCGTTTATCGATCGAGTCCAGTGCGTGTACTTAGGCGCATTCGAGTTCTGATCAATGGTGGCATGCATATTGGGCGGCTCTACCACAGAAGTCAATAATGACCGGTGAACGAAATGAATAATGTAGTGTTGCAATTTGTATTCAGATCTTTAACGTTGTTTGCTTTTGAACCATGGCTGCCTACGTGTGCACCAACATTTCATACCATTTATAAAATTTACCTAAAATTTCTTGACTAAAGCTGTTACTACATACCAAATTTGTAGCACTCCTTGTGGTATGGAGAATGGGTATCGGGGCTGGTTGCGCATGAGGTACCGAAGGTGTCGAATACAGTCGCTAAAAAGTTATAAGAAAATTTGAAAATAAGTAAAGACTTGTGTACAACACACTTTTACTATTTATAGAAATTTTAATTTAAAAATCAATCTAAATCTTAAAAAACAAAAGAAAACATAATGTTATGAATAGTAATTAATCCAAAGCAATCCATGAATGGAGCCTGTTAACTTAACATAGGCAAGTGTCTCTTTGTACTAGCGGGAATTTATAGGGGTATTGGATGATTCTATTCCACACGAACTCTTTCTATGTTGCCTTTGGTCTGTAGAATTTAAAAAGGGTAGAAATTGTTCTTAGGATCTACTTACTTTAGAATTTAATTATAAATAAGAATTAACCAAAAATGTATAACACTATATTATATATTTCAATTTTTGTAGGAACAGGACATGCTTTTCCGATTACTATGTTTTTAAGTAGCCACCGGTGTTTAAATATGACTGCAAATGAAAATGGCGCGTTCAGCAAAAGTATGTCTAAAATGCCGAGAAGAAAATATATTTTTAAATACATTAGATGATAATGAAAGGAGGACAGATAAGGATATAAACACAGGGTGTTGGAGTGGACAATCAGACGTGCATGCAAAACGGTACCGTGAGGAAAGGAGACATGGCGATCGTTGTGACCTAAAAACCCACCACCAACACCGGCGACACCGTGGGTCGGTGTGACTGACCATGGCTCCTTGCCGGCAGGAGGATTTATATTTTTATGTTTAGGTTGTTTTCAGTGTCTTGTTCGGAATGGTGAGACGGCGGTGGTGAAACGGCGGCTATATTCTGAAGTCAGAATAAGGTCTCTTGTGCTATCTTCGCTCTGGTGGTATGTCTAGCACCGATGGAGTGTGTATGGAATCGTGTGTACGGCGGGTCTCCTAGGCCCCAATGTTTTCCATGTTTGTTGGTGTGGTTTCAGTTTAGTCTCTTTTCATCTACAGTTATTATCATTGGCGATGGTTGTTGCTCTTGTGCGTTGGTTCTTGGGGATTTAGCACCACGACTTACCATATGTATATTACAAAATCTCTATTACGGCAAGATTTTTCTAGCTCCGATGATGGACGAGCGAGGACGGCGGCATGCCTTCGGCTTGCGTAAGTGTTTGTAGTCGTCATTAGGTGGTCCAAAGATCTATTTGTAATTTTTATTAACTTTCATGCTCTTTATATTAATGTTTATGATTATTAATAGATTGGTGAAATTTTCACAAAAACAATTACAGGTAAGACATGAAGACATTGGTGGCCGCTTTTGTTTCTAGATAGGCAAATTGTGATCTTTCCTTATTTGTTTATGAACTGGTTTGACATATTATTATATGTTAAAAAGCATATTTCCTCCAACGAAATTATTACCTTGGCTTACTATTATTACCCCTGCAACTCTCTTGCAAGTAAAATGCGCAAAGAAATAACTTCATTTCACAACCATATAATGATCCAAACTAAGTTTACTACATCATAAAGAATATTAATTGTATATTAACCAATACCAATTTTAATATATGTTCCTAGATGTCGGTTTGCTTGATTGCATTGGGAGCATCTCTATCATTATGGTAGGTTTAAACTCTAACTCATGGGCCTTGATTGCAACTATATCAAGAGGGCCATCGTCATTTCGAGCTTTAGGACTTTCAATATTCATCATTTTCAGGAAATCCTCCAAAAGTAACATAAAAAATATCCATCTTCACAATCAAGTTCTTCTCCATCCATGTCTTGGCTAGCGCATAAAGCAACAGAAAATATGTTTGGTAGACTCAATCAGTGAGGAGCCTCATTGATATCTATGTCCCTTTTCCTCATGTCTATTTCTATACACTCTTCCTCTCTACTCCCCCTCTTCCACCACTTATCCTCCTCCATTGTTTTGCCTCTCCCTCCACTTGGTTGGGAAATTCGCATTCATGGATAACCTCATGGCTCAAAATCGGAGCCGAGATCGATGTCAAGCTTGGGAAGACGGGCCATAGATAAGGGGAATGAGTCAGGGCTCACCTGATTAGACACTGAAGAGGCTTCATCGAGCTGTATTCGACACTTAGCCTAGATCCACAAGGATGATGCTCCATCAAAAGTGTTAGTTATTTGCGGACTTTTGTGTTGCATAAATTTTCTTGACATGTTGAAAACTTGTCGTGTTTTGCGAAACATGGCGTGTGAAATGATGCGATAACTCTCATTCTACTGGAAACAATGCTCTCACAATTGTTGTGGTGCAAGTGTTGCCATCATTACATTCATATGATCATTTGTTTTTATTAGATTGAATTCACCTATAAGAAGATTGAACAATTTATAAACCATGTCACTATGTCTAATCTATCTACTGCATGCTTTTACTGCCTGGAAATGGCAATGTTGATTTAATATTGTGGACACCATGAATTCAACAAGAGAAGGGAAAGAGGATTCAATATTGGTGACATGTTCATAAAGATTCAAACCTACATACATGTCTCTCTCTGTCTTCACAAATATCTGAAGCTATGTCCTAAGTTATATGGGACTTATAGGGCCTCGAGAGGATTAATTAAGTTGTTTTTAAAGGGAATATGCCCGAGAGGCAATAATAAAGTGGTTATTATCGTATTCCTTGTTTATGATAAATGTTTATTTTGCATGCTATAATTGTATTAATACGGAAACGTTAATACATGTGTGTTTAATAAACAAACAGAAAGTTCCTAGTTATGCGTCTCTCATAAACTAGCTCGTTGATTAACAAGATGATCAAAGTTTCCTGATCATGGACATTAGATGTTGTTAATAACGGGATCACAACATTAGTGTAATGGTCTGATGAACATTCATCCGAAGTATAGCATTACGATCAAAGTCATTGAGTTTATATTGCTATAACAACTTACGAAGTGATCCTAATCCTTAGACCATGAGATCATGTCAATCACTAACACCGGAAGAGTTTCTTGATAACATCAAACGTCACACCGTAACAGGGTGATTATAAAGATGGATTCAGAACTACTAAAGTGTTATGTTGAGGCCCATGGATTGAGAGTGTAATTTTTTCATCCCGATGATGGATAGATATGCTTTGGGCCCTCTCGGTGATATCACATTGATTAGCTTGCAAGCAAGTGATTTGATCACTAGAATGTTATATCACGGGAACGAGAAAATAGTACATGTCAGTAACGAGATCAAACTAGGTATGAAGATACCGATGATCGAATCTCGGACATGTAATATATCGCGAAACAAAAGGATTAAGATACTAGCGTAAAAGGTTCCGACGATCACAAGAAAGTCATCGTTGAATGTGTGGGAGTCAGTATGGGTCTCCAGATCCCGCTTCTGATTATTGATCCGAGAGGGGTCTCGATCATGTCCGCATTATTCACGAACCGTAGGGTGACACACTTAAGAGACACCGACATCCAATTGGAGCAAATGTTTCATGCCGAAAGAATAAACAAGCGCAGGAATTTTTTTCACTAGATACCGAAACAGGTTTTCGAGTGAAATTGCATAAAGTGGTTATGCATGTGAAATGGAATTCTAGCAAGGGGTTATTTTTGAATGTTTGTCATTAAAGTAATTGACAAAATTCTGAATAAAATAAAAGAATTTATTTAATGAGAGTTTGCATTAAATTTGGTGGAAATTTAATGGGAATTTGAGTGGACTTTTGAGTGGAGAAAATTGAAGGGCCATTTTGTGAGTGGAGTGTCCACCCACATGAATGAAGGAGGGGAGGGGGCAGCCCCCATGGCCGGCAACCACCCCCTTGGGTGCCCCCCTCTCCTCCTATAAAAGGATCCCCCCTCCTCACTTGTCTCTCACACCTCCTCGTGAAGGATCTCTCTCCCCCTCTAGAATTTATCCCCCATGGTCTCGGACTAGAGAGATATATGTTCCCGGTGGCTATTCAACAAGAAAGAGTTGTGCTTCCGCTGCATCGCTGGAGCGAGGAGGCGAAGGTTGCTCGGTGCCTCGAACGTGTGTGCGAGCACGGATGCGCTGCTGTTTTGCGGCGCTAGGACTTCCTCTCGATCTTGAGATCGGCAAGAGATCGTCTATATCAACCACGAGTTTGGACTCGTTAAGCTTTGTCGGTCTTCAAGGGTATGTATTCTATGGATGTATATCCACCTGTTGTTTGTATCTAGTACATAGATCTTGGTACATAGTTGTTCCCATCGTAGGAAAATTTTTGTTTTCTATGCTGCGAACCCTACAGTGGTATCAGAGCCGGATCTATGCGTAGATGCTTTACACGGGTAGTACACATATGAGTATGTGGGCGATGATGATCATGTTGTTGCTCCTTTGTTATAATTTTGGATATTGGTGGCATAGTGGGATGAAGCGACCCGGACAAACTTTACATGTCCTCGCACATGAGACCTGTTCCACGCTTGACATGCAACTAGTTTGCATAAGTGGCTAGCGGGTGTCTATCTCTCCTACTATAG
Source organism: Avena sativa (assembly GCA_916181665.1). Lineage (NCBI taxonomy): Eukaryota > Viridiplantae > Streptophyta > Magnoliopsida > Poales > Poaceae > Avena > Avena sativa. Next base: position 138,669,723 of record OV702285.1, on the reverse strand, counting down.
TAAATATCTATTTTGCAAGCGAGTTGTCAACAATTTGATTATCCTCGTTGTGGTTCATGTTCGTAGGTAAGAACGGTTCTATCTTCGAAAGCCCTAAACCACGTAAAACTTGCAATGGATAAATTAGAGGCGTCTAGTTTAGATTGTTGCTGGGCTAGTGTTATGATATGGTGATGTTGTAAGTAGAAGTATGAGATGATACTCTTACAACACACATAGCGTGTAAGTTCCATAGACCTTGGCCTTACACATAAAGGTATGATAGTGATCATACCACGGTGCACATGATGGAGATCATATGCGGGAACCATATCATTTCACTTACAAACATGTGATGTTTGATTGCATCTTATATTACTTGTTTGGCGTTTTATTAGCATAATAAGATGATCCCTCATTTAGATATCAAGATAAGAATGTGTTCTTCCTTAAGTATGCACCGACAATGTTTCGTCGCTTCAAGGCATCACGTGATGATCGGGTGTACTTGAATCCACGAGCATATCTCGGGTGTAAGACAGTTACACACGCGAATACTAAGGTTCTTACTTGGCGAGCCTAGCATGTACAGACATGGCCTCAGAACACGGACCAAAAGGTTAAGCATGAGTCATATGTTTTGATATGATGACCATATGGATGCTCGCCTTTGAAGCTACGCCGACTCACGTGATGATCGGACTTGGTGTAGTGGATTTGGTTCATGTAATCACCAAAAAGGCACGAGGGTGTAGGGTTTCGTAGCATGGAAAACAAAATTTTTCTATCGCATACAAACAAACAAGCCAAGATCTATCTACTAGATTGTAGCAACGAGTCGATGGAATAACTCACCCTCGAAGATTCCAAAGTGTTTAACGAGAGCAGATTCTCGTGGGTGATGTAGTCGTACTCTTCCCGATCTCAAGATCGCGTAGACGATCCTTCCGGCGCTGCGTTCCGGCAGCGCTCCCGCAGTCGGTCACACGTTCGGTACTCGACGAAGACCTTCCTCTCCCTTGTTCCAGCAGGCAGCGGAGGTTGTAGCACTCTCCTCGCGATTCCGGCAGCACAACGGCGTGGTACCGGAAGTAGAGGGGAGATCTCGCAGGGCTTCGCCTCAAGCCGGAGCGAGTATGGTGGAGTATGAGAGAGTCCCTCGACGATCTAGGGTTTAGACACGCCGAGGAGGAATCTTGGCCGGCGTCTAGGGTTGCTAGGCGGCGGCGGCTAGACCTAGGTCGGCGGCGGCGGCAGTGGTGGTGGCGGCGCCGGCGGCTAGGGTTTAGAGGAGAGGATCTTGTGTGTCTCTAGGAGGGATCCCTGCCCCTCCTTATATAGGTGGAGGGGCCGGCCGCCCAAGGGGAAGGAGGGGAGTCCCTCCCCAACTCGGCTTGGGTGGTGCGCCGCCGGTTGGAGGAGGGAAACCCTCCCCAACTCGGTTTCCCACTCCTCCTCCTCTTTCCAAAACTTGCTGTTTGACTTTCAAACTAGCCGTTTGACTTTTCAAACTAGGATTTGAATAAACCCTTTATTTTGGACAGCGAAGACACTTAGTACATGATGCAATCATACCAACTTGGTATAACACATTCATGTACCCTTCCCCCCCCCCCCCCCCCCGGAGTGCCGGACATTCCGGAACCTTCTAGAACATTCCCGATGAAAACACCGGAATCATTCCCCAACTCCGAAACGAGACTTTCCTTATATGAATCTTATTATCCGGACCATTTCAGATCTCCTCGTGATATCCCGAATCCCATTCGAGACTCCGAACAACATTCGGTCTCTTTCTCATCATTCCATAACTACTCAAACAACGTCGAATCCTTAAGTGTGTCTCCCTACGGTTCGTGAATTATGCGGACATGATCGAGACACTTCTCCGATCAATAACCAATAGAGGAATCTGGAAATTCATATGGCTCCCACATATTTCTACGATTACTTTGCGATCGAATGAACCACTTACATACGATATCAATTTCCCTTTGTCTCACGATAGTTTACTTATCCGAGGTTATGATCGTCGGTATCTCTGCATACCTAGTTCAACCTCGTTACCGATAAGTACTCTTTTCTCGTTCCCGTGATATGTGATCCCTTGTGAGCCAGTCACATGCTTGCAAGCTAATTGGATGACATTTCACCAAGAGGGCCCAGAGTATATCTATCCGTCATATGGATGGACAAATCCCACTCTTGATCCATGTGTTTCAACCAATACTTTCCAAACACTCAATGCCACCTTTATAGACACCCAGTTACGGTGTGGTGTTTGATGTCATCAAAGCATCCATCCGGTGAAGGTGATATGCATGATCTCATGGTCGAAGGAATTAGATTACTATGTATCAGAAAGCATATAGCAATTGAACTATTAAAATGACTTGATCTTTATGCTACGCTTATCTATAGGAGTATGTCCACCATATCATTCTCCTAACGATATGATCCTGTTGTTAATAACATCTCAATGTTCATGATATGGAAACCACAATCATCTATTAACCAACAAGCTAGTATTATAAAGAGGCTTTACTAGGGACTTCAAATTAAGTTTACAAATCACACAAGTATCAATGTTTCCTTGTTAATACTATTATAGCATGAATGTAAACATTTATCATAAACACAAAGATATAATAATAACTACATTTATTATTGCCTCTAGGGCATATCTCCAACAGTCTCCCACTTGCACTAGAGTCATCTAATCTAGATTACATGGTAATATACCGATCACCCATGGCAGTTTGGTGTTGGTCATGTTTTGCCCTCGGGAGAGGTTTAGTCAACGGATCCGCCACATTCAGATCTGTGTGTACTTTGCAAATCTTTATATCCCCATCTTGGATATGTTCTCGAATAGCGTGAAAACGTAGCTTGATGTGCTTCAGCTTCTTGTGTGACCTTGGTTCTTGCGCATTGGCTATGGCGCCCATGTTATCACAGTAGATAGACATTAGGTCCAGCGCACTAGGAACCACACCCAGCTCTGTAATGAACTCTTTCATCCATATCGCTTCTTGTGAAGCCTCCGAAGCATCCATGTATTCTGATTCAGTTGAAGATCTCGCCACAACACTTTGCTTTGCACTCCTCCAGCTAACTGCTGCACCATTCAAAATAAATACGTATCCAGATTGTGATTTAGAATCATCCGGATCGGTGTTCCAACTAGCATCGGTGTAACCATTAACAACGAGCTTTTCATCACCTCCATAAGAAAGAACCATATCCTTAGTTCTTCTCAAGTACTTAAGGATGTTTTTGACCGCTGTCCAATGATCCACTCCTGGATCACTTTGATATCTGCTAGTTAAACTAACAGCATATGCAATGTCGGGTCTAGTACATAGCATGGCATACATTAGAGATCCTATGGCTGAGGCATAGGGAGTATTACTCATCCTTTCTCTACCTTCTGCCGATGTCGGACTTTGAGTTTTACTCAAGGTCGTATTGGGCAACATGGGCAAGAACCCTTTCTTGCTTTCTTCCATTCCAAACCTCTTTAGAACTTTGTCCAAATATGTACTTTGTGACAATGATATTTGGCGTTTTGATCTATCTCTATAAATCTTTATGCCTAATATGTAAGCTGCTTCGCCAAGATCCTTCATTGAAAAACTATTATTCAAATATTCCTTGACACTATTAAGAAGGTCTACATCATTCCCAATCAACAATATGTCATCCACATATAGTATTAAGAATGCTACAGAGCTCCCACTCACTTTCTTGTAAATACAAGCTTCTCCATAAGTTTGTATAAAACCAAAACTTTTGATCACCTTATCAAAACGTTGATTCCAACTTCGGGATGCTTGCTTCAATCCATAGATGGACCGTTGAAGTTTGCATACCTTGTTAGCATCTTTAGGATCGACAAAAACCTTTGGGTTGCATCATATACAACTCTTCATTAATGTCTCCATTGAGGAATGCTGTTTTGACATCCATCTGCCATATCTCATAATCATAATATGCAGCGATTGCTAACATAATCCTCACAGACTTTAGCTTCGCTACTGGTGAGAAAGTCTCATCGTAGTCAACTCCTTGAATTTGTCGAAACCCTTTTGCGACAAGTCGAGCTTTATAGACAGTAACATTACCATCAGCATCTGTTTTCTTCTTGAAAATCCATTTGTTCTCGACAGCCTTCCGGCCATCCGATAAGTCCACCAAAGTCCATACTTGGTTTTCGTACATGGATCTAATCTCGGATTTCATGGCTTCTTGCCATTTATTGGAATCTGGGCTCATCATTGCTTCCTCATATGTCTCAGGGTCATCGGCGTTGTCCACCAACATGACACTCATAACGGGATCATACCAATCTGGAGTGGTACGAGTTCTCGTTGACCTGCGAGGCTCTGTAGCAACTTCAACCGAAGTTTCATGATCATCATCATTAGCTTCCTCTCTTATTGGTGCAGGCACCACAGGAACTTCTTCCGGTGCTGCGCTACTCGCAATTTTGAGAGAAGGTTCGACAACCTCGTCAAGTTCTACTTTCCTTCCAGTCACTTCTTTTGAGAGAAATTCCTTCTCTAGAAAGGATCCATTCTTGGCAATGAATATTTTGCCTTCGGATCTATGATAGAAGGTATACCCAATAGTTTCCTTCGGGTATCCTATGAAGACGCATTTTTCCGCTTTGGGTTCAAGCTTGTCCGGCTGTAACTTCTTTACATAGGCTTCGCACCCCCAAATTTTAAGGAACGACAATCTAGGTTTCTTCCCAAACCATAATTCATACGGTGTCGTTTCAACGGATTTAGACGGTGCCCTATTTAAAGTGAATGCGGTTGTTTCTAATGCATAACCCCAAAATGATAGCGGTAAATCTGTAAGTGACATCATAGAACGAACCATATCTAGGAGAGTTCGATTACGACGTTCGGACACACCATTACGCTGTGGTGTTCCCGGCGGTGTCAATTGTGAAAGTATTCCGCATTTCTTCAAATGCTCGCCAAACTCGTAACTTAGATATTCACCTCCACGATCAGAACGTAGAAATTTAATCTTCTTGTTACGTTGATTCTCTACCTCACTTTGAAATTCCTTAAACTTCTTGAAAGTTTCGGACTTATGTTTCATGAAATATATATACCCATATCTACTCAAATCATCCGTGAAGGTAAGAACATAACGATAACCACCGCGCGATGCTACACTCATTGGACCACACACATCGGTATGTATGATTTCCAATAAGTCCGTAGCTCGCTCCATCATACCAGAAAATGGAGTCTTAGTCATTTTACCCATCAGACATGCTTCGCATCTATCAAGTGATTCGAAATCAAGTGATTCAAGAAGTCCATCGGAATGGAGTTTCTTCATACGCTTCACTCCAATGTGACCAAGACGACAGTGCCACATATAGGTCGAGTTATCGCTCGATTTCAAACGTTTAGCCTCAATGTTATTAATATGTGTATTTCCACTATCGAGATTCAACAAGAATAGACCATCTATAAAAGGTGCATGTGCATAAAACATATTACTCTTATAAATCGAACAACCATTATTCTCGGATTTAAACAAGTAACCGTCTCGCAATAAACAAGATCCTGATATAATGTTCATGCTCAACGCAGGCACCAAATAACAATTATTTAAGTATAAAACTAATCCCGATGGTAGATGAAGGGGTAGCGTGCCGACCGTGATCACATCAACCTTTGATCCGTTTCCCACGCGCATCGTCACCTCGTTCTTCGCTAGCTTCCGTTTATTCTGCAGCACCTGTTTCGAGTTACGAATATGAGCAACCGAACCAGTATCAAATACCCAGGCACTACTACGAGTACTAGTGAGATACACATCAATAACATGTATATCAGATATACCTTTCTTCTTGATGTTGCCATTTTTCAAATCCGCCAAGTACTTTGGGCAATTCCGCTTCCAGTGACCTTCTCCCTTGCAGTAAAAGCACTCAATATCAGGCTTAGGTCCAGCCTTGGTCTTCTTCGTCGGCGTGGTAACTTTCTTACCACCCTTCTTGAAGTGTCCCTTCTGCTTAGACTTGCCTTTCTTGAATTTGGTGGTCTTATTGACCAACAACACTTGGTGCTCTTTCTTGATCTCCACTTCTGCAGATTTCAACATGGCAAAGAGTTCTGGCAACGTCTTGTTCATGTTTTGCATGTTGTAGTTCATCACAAAGTTCTTGTAACTTGGTGGTAGTGATTGGAGGACACGGTAAATCCCCAAAGCATTAGGAATCACTATACCCAAGCTTTGAAGTTTGTTTGCGTGCCCAGACATCTTAAGCACATGCTCACTGACGGAGCTGCCCTCTTCCATCTTGCAGTTAAAGAACTTTTCAGAAGCCTCATATCTTTCAATTGCCGCATGAGTCTCAAAGATCAATTTGAGATCCTCGACAATATCATATGGGTCTGAATTCTCAAACCTTTTCTGAAGCTCCGATTCTAAACCATACAAGATAGCACACTGAACTGTGGAGTACTGAGTCTTCCGAGTGAGGTAAACATTCTTTACTTCATCGGGAGCATCAGCTGCAGGTGGGTCACCCAGCGGTGCATCCAGCACATAGGTCAAATTACCAGCTGTGAGGACAATCCTCAAATTGCGGAACCAATCCGCGAAGTTGCTTCCATTGTTTTTCAACTTTTCTTTCTCTAGGAACGCATTAAAATTGATGGTAGGGGTTGCCATTGATCTACAACATATTTGCAATAGTTTAGACTAAGTTTATGACAAATTGAGTTCAAATTAATAATAAAATTAATCTAGGTGAACTCCCACTCAAAAAAATATCCCTCACATTGTTTTAGTGATCACATGAACCAAATCCACCACATCAACACCGGTCATCACGAGAGCTGATATAGTTTCAATGGCGAACAATCGACATGTTCATCATATCTACTATATGATTCATGCTTTACCTTTCGGTGATCCGTGTTCCGAGACCATGTCTGTACATGCTAGGCTCGTCAAGATCAAACCTTAGTTTCCGCATGAGCAAATCTGGCTTGCTCACGTTGTATACACTTGCGGAATCTAACACACCCGATCATCACGTGGTGCTTCAAAACAACAAGCTTTAGCAACGGTGTAAGGGTGAACACTTTATGACTTGAAATTCATGTGCATGAGGGATCATCTTATAATGCTACCGTCGTCTACTAAGCAATACAAGATGCATGAAGGATTAACATCACATGCAATTCATAATATGTGATATGATATGGCCTTTCTTCTTTGTGCTTCCGATCTCCATCTTCTAGCACAAACATGATCTCCATCATCACCGGCATTGCATCAAGGTCAATGACGCTTCTCCATGGTTGTCGTCCACCGGCTTCAACTATTACAACTACTTTGAATAGACACGCGGGTCTTAACATAAATTAAAGACAACCATATGGCTCCTGCCGGTTGCCAACTTACAATAAGGAACATTGCATACATCAAATATAATCACAATCATGGCCATATCACATCACAGCACACCCCTGCAAAACAAAGTTAGACGCTTCTACTTTCTTTGCATATTTTACGTGGTTTGGGGCTTTCAATAAGTGTCGTTCTAACTTACGAACAAGAACCACAACATTGATACTAGTATTGTTAATCACCCGTTGTAAATTGGATCTTAACTATGCTGGGAGAAACAGGCACCCGCAAAGCCACTTATGCAATACAAGTTGCATGTCAAGCGTGGAGCAAGTCTCATGAACGATGTCATGTAAGGTTAGCCCGGGCCGCTTCATCCCAACATACCGCAAGATGCAAAGCAATCGACAATAAAAGCATCAACGCCCACAATGACCATTGTGTTCTACTCGTGCAACAGATCTACATATAGACACGGCTCTGATACCACTGTAGGGTTTCGTAGCATGGAAAACAAAAAATTTCTATCGCATACAAACAAACAAGCCAAGATCTATCTACTAGATTGTAGCAACGAGTCGATGGAATAACTCACCCTCGAAGATTCCAAAGTGTTTAACGAGAGCAGATTCTCGTGGGTGATGTAGTCGTACTCTTCCCGATCTCAAGATCGCGTAGACGATCCTTCCGGCGCTGCGTTCCGGCAGCGCTCCCGCAGTCGATCACACGTTCGGTACTCGACGAAGACCTTCCTCTCCCTTGTTCCAGCAGGCAGCGGAGGTTGTAGCACTCTCCTCGCGATTCCGGCAGCACAACGGCGTGGTACCGGAAGTAGAGGGGAGATCTCGCAGGGATTCTCCTCAAGCCGGAGCGAGTATGGTGGAGTATGAGAGAGTCCCTCGATGATCTAGGGTTTAGACACACCGAGGAGGAAGCTTGGCCGGCGGCTAGGGTTGCTAGGCGGCGGCGGCAGCTTGACCTAGGTCGGCGGCGGCGGCAGTGGTGGTGGCGGCGCCGGCGGCTAGGGTTTAGAGGAGAGGATCTTGTGTGTCTCTAGGAGGGAGCCCCGCCCCTCCTTATATAAGTGGAGGGGCCGGCCGGCCAAGGGGAGGGAGGGGAGTCCCTCCCCAACTCGGCTTGGGTGGTGCGCCGCCGGTTGGAGGAGGGAAACCCTCCCCAACTCGGTTTCCCACTCCTCCTCCTCTTTCCAAAACTTGCTGTTTGACTTTCAAACTAGCCGTTTGACTTTTCAAACTAGGATTTGAATAAACCCTTTATTTTGGACAGCGAAGACACTTAGTACATGATGCAATCATACCAACTTGGTATAACACATTCACTAGATACCGAAACAGGTTTTCGAGTGAAATTGCATAAAGTGGTTATGCATGTGAAATGGAATTCTAGCAAGGGGTTATTTTTTAATGTTTGTCATTAAAGTAATTGACAAAATTCCGAATAAAATAAAAGAATTTATTTAATGAGAGTTCGCATTAAATTTGGTGGAAATTTAATGGGAATTTGAGTGGACTTTTGAGTGGAGAAAATTGAAGGGCCATTTTGTGAGTGGAGTGTCCACCCACATGAATGAAGGAGGGGAGGGGGCAGCCCCCATGGCCGGCGACCACCCCCTTGGGTGCCCTCCTCCTCCTATAAAAGGAGCCCCCCTCCTCACTTGTCTCTCACACCTCCTCGTGAAGGATCTCTCTCCCCCTCTAGAATTTATCCCCCATGGTCTCGGACTAGCGAGATACATGTTCCCGGTGGCTATTCGACAAGAAAGAGTTGTGCTTCCGCTGCATCGCTGGAGCGAGGAGGCGGAGGTTGCTCGGTGCCTCGAACGTGTGTGCGAGCACGGATCGGCAAGAGATCGTCTATATCAACCACGAGTTTGGACTCGTTAAGCTTTGTCGGTCTTCAAGGGTATGTATTCTATGGATGTATATCCACCTGTTGTTTGTATCTAGTACATAGATCTTGGTACATAGTTGTTCCCATCGTAGGAAATTTTTTGTTTTCTATGCTGCGAACCCTACAGTGGTATCAGAGCCGGATCTATGCGTAGATGCTTTACACGGGTAGTACACATATGAGTATATGGGCGATGATGATCATGTTGTTGCTCCTTTGTTGTAATTTTGGATATTGGTGGCATAGTGGGATGAAGCGGCCCGGAAAAACTTTACATGTCCTCGCACATGAGACCTGTTCCACGCTTGACATGCAACTAGTTTGCATAAGTGGCTAGCGGGTGTCTGTCTCTCCTACTATAGTAAATATCTATTTTGCAAGCGAGTTGTCAACAATTTGATTATCCTCGTTGTGGTTCATGTTCGTAGGTAAGAACGGTTCTATCTTCGAAAGCCCTAAAACACGTAAAACTTGCAATGGATAAATTAGAGGCGTCTAGTTTAGATTGTTGCTGGGCTAGTGTTATGATATGGTGATGTTGTAACTAGAAGTATGAGATGATACTCTTACAACACACATAGCGTGTAAGTTCCATAGACCTTGGCCTTACACATAAAGGTATGATAGTGATCATACCACGGTGCACATGATGGAGATCATATGCGGGAACCATATCATTTCACTTACAAACATGTGATGTTTGATTGCATCTTATATTACTTGTTTGGTGTTTTATTAGCATAATAAGATGATCCCTCATTTAGATATCAAGATAAGAATGTGTTCTTCCTTAAGTATGCACCGACAATGTTTCGTCGCTTCAAGGCATCACGTGATGATCGGGTGTACTTGAATCCACGAGCATATCTCGGGTGTAAGACAGTTACACACGCGAATACTAAGGTTCTTACTTGGCGAGCCTAGCATGTACAGACATGGCCTCAGAACACGGACCAAAAGGTTAAGCATGAGTCATATGTTTTGATATGATGACCATATGGATGCTCACCTTTGAAGCTACGCCGACTCACGTGATGATCGGACTTGGTGCAGTGGATTTGGTTCATGTAATCACCAAAAAGGCACGAGGGTGTAGGGTTTCGTAGCATGGAAAACAAAAAATTTCTATCGCATACAAACAAACAAGCCAAGATCTATCTACTAGATTGTAGCAACGAGTCGATGGAATAACTCACCCTCGAAGATTCCAAAGTGTTTAACGAGAGCAGATTCTCGTGGGTGATGTAGTCGTACTCTTCCCGATCTCAAGATCGCGTAGACGATCCTTCCGGCGCTGCGTTCCGGCAGCGCTCCCGCAGTCGGTCACACGTTCGGTACTCGACGAAGACCTTCCTCTCCCTTGTTCCAGCAGGCAGCGGAGGTTGTAGCACTCTCCTCGCGATTCCGGCAGCACAACGGCGTGGTACCGGAAGTAGAGGGGAGATCTCGCAGGGCTTCGCCTCAAGCCGGAGCGAGTATGGTGGAGTATGAGAGAGTCCCTCGACGATCTAGGGTTTAGACACGCCGAGGAGGAATCTTGGCCGGCGGCTAGGGTTGCTAGGCGGCGGCGGCAGCTTGACCTAGGTCGGCGGCGGCGGCAGTGGTGGTGGCGGCGCCGGCGGCTAGGGTTTAGAGGAGAGGATCTTGTGTGTCTCTAGGAGGGAGCCCCGCCCCTCCTTATATAGGTGGAGGGGCCGGCCGGCCAAGGGGAGGGAGGGGAGTCCCTCCCCAACTCGGCTTGGGTGGTGCGCCGCCGGTTGGAGGAGGGAAACCCTCCCCAACTCGGTTTCCCACTCCTCCTCCTCTTTCCAAAACTTGATGTTTGACTTTCAAACTAGCCGTTTGACTTTTCAAACTAGGATTTGAATAAACCCTTTATTTTGGACAGCGAAGACACTTAGTACATGATGCAATCATACCAACTTGGTATAACACATTCATGTACCCTTCCCCCCCCCCCCCCCGAGTGCCGGACATTCCGGAACCTTCTAGAACATTCCCGATGAAAACACCGGAATCATTCCCTAACTCCGAAACGAGACTTTCCTTATATGAATCTTATTCTCCGGACCATTCCGGATCTCCTCGTGATATCCCGAATCCCATTAGAGACTCCGAACAACATTCGGTCTCTTTCTCATCATTCCATAACTACTCAAACAACATCGAATCCTTAAGTGTGTCTCCCTACGGTTCGTGAATTATGCGGACATGATCGAGACACTTCTCCGATCAATAACCAATAGAGGAATCTGGAAATTCATATGGCTCCCACATATTTCTACGATTACTTTGCGATCGAATGAACCACTTACATACGATATCAATTTCCCTTTGTCTCACGATAGTTTACTTATCCGAGGTTATGATCGTCGGTATCTCTGCATACCTAGTTCAAACTCGTTACCGATAAGTACTCTTTTCTCGTTCCCGTGATAAGTGATCCCTTGTGAGCCAGTCACATGCTTGCAAGCTAATTGGATGACATTTCACCGAGAGGGCCCAGAGTATATCTATCCGTCATATGGATGGACAAATCCCACTCTTGATCCATGTGTTTCAACCAATACTTTCCGAACACTCAATGCCACCTTTATAGCCACCCAGTTACGGTGTGGTGTTTGATGTCATCAAAGCATCCATCCGGTGAAGGTTATATGCATGATCTCATGGTCGAAGGAATTAGATTACTATGTATCAGAAAGCATATAGCAATTGAACTATTAAAATGACTTGATCTTTATGCTACGCTTATCTATAGGAGTATGTCCACCATATCATTCTCCTAACGATATGATCCTGTTGTTAATAACATCTCAATGTTCATGATATGGAAACCGCAATCATCTATTAACCAACAAGCTAGTATTATAAAGAGGCTTTACTAGGGACTTCAAATTAAGTTTACAAATCACAGAAGTATCAATGTTTCCTTGTTAATACTATTATAGCATGAATGTAAACATTTATCATAAACACAAAGATATAATAATAACTACATTTATTATTGCCTCTAGGGCATATCTCCAACAGAGGGATGTCGTTTTTGAGTGGGAGTTCATTTCTAATTTGTATTAGTAGAACTCAATTTATCACAAATTAAATCAAAGTGAATTTGCATAATTTGTTGTAGTCATTGGCATTCGTTCACCACCTTATGCATAGTTGTAATTGAGATAATAGAACTATAGAATTCTGGATATATACTTTACGAACTGGTATCGTATTGTGTTGAGTGTCAATCTAAAGTTTAAAGTCCTATTGCAAACTTTCAGCAAACTCTATTTACTCCGTGAAATTTAATAGTTGGTATTAAATCGAGAGTAACAATTCCAGTGTTAGTATCTTAAGTATCATGTTTGCCTCCATGATTCTTGATTGTTTTAATATCAAGTTTATCTAGCAGCTGAAAGAATTGTTTCAGAAACCATCATGTGTGGCAGATATAACGATATCTGAAACAATGTTTTGGTTGCAATATGATAGAGTATAATATATGTTCTCATATTGGATGAGAATTTATGAAGGTTGGAGATGCTAGACATCCTAATCATCCAAAAGGGTTTTGGAAAGTAATGTTATACTCACGATTCGCCTTTATAAGCTATAGTAGCTTGATCATGAAAGTCGTCATGATAAGGATGAATAGAAGATGTATGTAAATTGTTTACTACACTAAAAGATTACTAAAGAATGGATTTTAAAAGAATACCGATCATTTTGATGATGGTGATCTACTTCAAAGTGCAAGTCCAAAGGTATTATTATTTGAATATACACGCTTTGGACTATGTGTCATGTATATGGCGCCACTTTTGATGTTGATAGATTCTTTTAAAATGGAAAAGGAAATGCTGAAAGAGAATCTATAAAATATATTTGGCAGAAAAGAAAAGATTGGAAATATCCAATTTAGGTATATAGATGATATACAGGTTATGGTTGTATTTTTGCTTGTTAAACAATGTGGTTCTTGGGTATTGGATACCGAATTGGTTGGTATGAAATTTCATACGGAACGACGCAATTCATGAACCACAATGGCCTAAGTAACTAGCAAGAGAATATGTGATGATGTTCATCGAAAACAAACAAACCGTTGTTTGTATTTCTCGTTGACATCAAAGCTTGACTTCAAGATTTGTTTTAATAATTGTTATTTAAATCAGGTATTATGAGAACAAGGGTTGTTCAAATAATTACCATATTCCATATAAGATGGATGATTTACAAATCTTGTTGGAGAAATCACATCCATAAAACCTAATGCTAAAATGTCGCAAGACAAATGATTGAAAGATCACTTACGAAGTGACATCGCTGTTTAAATTATATTGGAAAGAAAACATGAAGAAACTCCAATTTCATGGATTTTTGGAGTCTTTGATTTGATCAAGTGACGCTTGTAAGACTTTCCTCGGGATAATTAAAACTTCGTTCAAAGGCCAAAGAAGAACGATCGACTAAATCATTGGGATTTATACATATCGATGTATGTAGTCCATTATGTATAGTCGTAAGCGATGGGTTTCAACTTCATATACTTTCTTCGGAAATTTGAGTGAATATTCACTTAATGAGAAAGAAGTATGAAATATTTGAAAAACGTTTCAAAGACTTTCAAGATGAAGTGGAAAATCATTGTAACAAGAAAATAAATGGTTTATGATTTTATCATAAGGGATTTGTTTGAGTTACAAGTGTAACAAGAAAATAAATGAATTATGATTTTATCATAAAGGGATTTATTTGAGTTGCAAGTTTAGCAAAACACTGAGATTTACATATCCCGAAACACCATAGGAATATGGAGTGTTTGAGATTTGTAATGAAACCTTGTTTGACATGGTTGGATCAAAGGTGTTATTTATAATACTGCCATTATGTTTTAAAAGATTAAAGCTTTAGAGACTTCCACTTTTACACTGAAAAGAGCTCCATCTTGATCCGTTGAAATGACACCATGGAAGTTATGGTTTGGGATAAAACCCAAGTTGTCATTTCTTAAATTTTGGTATGCTAAACATAAGTAAGATGTTTACAACCGAAGTCGGATGAGCATGTCTTTGTAGGTTATTTCGAATAACAATTGGTTATTCCTCCATAACACCAATGACAAAAGGGTTTGTCGCTTGAAACGTGAAGTTTCTTGAAGAAGGAATTTTTCATAAATGTTAAGTGGGAGGACAATAGAACTTTGATAAGGTTAACGAACCTTAGCTATATGTGATGAGTTGCGCAGCGCCGGAAATCGTTCCGGAGGCTACCATAATGCTCATAGCTTATGTGCCTCAAAGGTTGTGGTCACGGAGATCTAAGTTCCTATTGAACCAAGTAGGTCGGATAAACAATCAAATACTAAGATTTGAGAGTAAATCAGTATTGTTTGACAATGATGAACCGACTATATGCAAAGAAGCGATGATGGGCCCTGACTCCGTCAAATGGCTTGAAGCCATCAAATCTGTGATAGTTCCATACACGAGAAATCAAGTTTTGAACTTGGAAGACCCTCCGGAAAGGTGTAAAAACCTATCGGTCGTATTTGGATCTATAAAGAAACAGACATGGATGTTTCACATCTATGAAATAGTCGACATGTCGTAAAGTATTTTATGACAATGTTCAAGGAGTTGACTATGACAAGATTTGATCTTTCATAGCGATATTTAGTCTGGACGGATTAAAGTAGCAACCACTACATATAATTTTGTATATGGTAGATGAATAAACAAAACAAAGTTCTTTTAATAGAATGATTACCTGGGACGTGTACATGACACGATCCAAAGGGTTTTGTTAATTCAAAGGATGTAAAAAGGGGCATGCAAACTTCAATTGTTGAAGTAAGAATCGCGGAGTTGGAATCTTCACCGTGATGAAAAAGAGTTTTCATCTGGAGACGATGAAGATGCTTGCATTTGCAAGAAATTAAGTGGGAGCGCTGAGACATATTTCTAATACATTATGTGAAGGACATCTTGTTGATTAGAAATGATGTATCTTTTATTGACAAAGGTTAAGGATTTCATTTTGATGAAAGACTTAGACAAAACTAGAATAATTAGCATGAAAGTCTATAGTGGATAGACCGTGACGCTAATATGGTTATGCCAAACGTACATATATGAGATATTGAAGGAGTTCAATATAGAAACGACAAGAAACGGTTCTTGTCGCATGGAAAGGAATTGAATCAAGATTCAAGTGTATCGACACTTGATTAGTGAAACAAGATTCAAGTGCTTTGACACTTGATGAGTGAAATCACGAGAATGTTTTGATCAATCATACCATGATGTGTACACATCCAGATATGTCCTATGCTCTAAGTGTTATGAGCAAATACCAGAATGAATCATAAAATGATCATTGGACGATAGTAAGGATATTCTTATGATCTTTTGGAAAGAACTAAAAATATATTTGTGTAGAGGTGACAAACAATTACAAATAGTTCATTGTAAAGTGTTACATTGATACTAGTTTTGTCACAAGATACAAATTAAGTTTATCTCAATTTAAACTATGAGTGGCACAATGAAATGGAAAGAAAGTTTTCATGATGGATTTGGAAGAGTTCCAAAGTTAAGACATTGTGACGGATACTACAACAAAAGGCTAAGTATATGACTGCTATAGTAGCAGCAAAGGAGGGAATTTGTGTCAAGTAGTTTGTTATCAAACTAAGGTGTGGTTCGCAACGGGCTAACACTAAAGATATATTGTATGACAATAGTATCGACATGATTTAACCCCAAGGAACTAAAGGTCTCACCGAAAGACGAAATTTATACAATGCCATCTCATTGAAGAATGAGTGATGCGTGAAGACGCAAAGACATGCAAATACACACGGACCTGAAGCGTCAGATCCGTAGATTATGTTAACCACTTGCAATTGCGTATATGGAACACCAGAAAGCCATAGGTATTCAATACGCAAAGTTTTCAAACTAGATTATTGTCTCTAGTGCAAGTGGGAGACTGAAGGAAATATGCCCGAGAGGCAATAATAAAGTGGTTATTATCGTATTCCTTGTTTATGATAAATGTTTATTTTGCATGCTATAATTGTATTAATACGGAAACGTTAATACATGTGTGTTTAATAAACAAATAGAAAGTTCCTACTTACGCCTCTCTCATAAACTAGCTCGTTGATTAACAAGATGATCAAAGTTTCCTGATCATGGACATTGGATGTTGTTAATAACGGGATCACAACATTAGTGTAATGGTGTGATGAACATTCATCCGAAGTATAGCATTACGATCAAAGTCATTGAGTTTATATTGCTATAACAACTTACGAAGTGATCCTAATCCTTAGACCATGAGATCATGTCAATCACTAACACCGGAAGAGTTTCTTGATAACATCAAACGTCACACCGTAACAGGGTGATTATAAAGATGGATTCAGAACTACTAAAGTGTTATGTTGAGGCCCATGGATCGAGAGTGGAATTTGTTCATCCCGATGACGGATAGATATGCTCTAGGCCCTCTCGGTGATATCACATTGATTAGCTTGCAAGCAAGTGATTTGATCACTAGAATGTTATATCACGGGAACGAGAAAAGAGTACATGTCAGTAACGAGATAAAACTAGGTATGGAGATACCGATGATCGAATCTCGGACATGTAATATATCACGAAACAAAAGGATTAAGTGTTGGAATTATGCCCTAGAGGCAATAATAAAGATGTTATTATTATAATTCTTGTTCATGATAAAGTTTATATTCCATGCTAGAATTGTATTAAGCGGAAACTTTAATACTTGTGTGGTTTGTGAACAACACCGTGTCCCTAGTACGCCTCTATGGACTAGCTCATTGATCAATGATGGTTAAGGTTTCCTAACCATAGACATGAGTTGTCAATTGATAATGAGATCATATCATTGGGAGAATGATATGATGGATAGACCCAAACTAAGCGAAGCAATTAGATCGTATCATCGTGTTCATCTTTGCGAAGCTTTTCCTATGTCAAATATTGTATTCCTTAGACCATGAGATAATACAACTCCCTGGTATCGGAAGAAAGCTTTGAGGTCATCAAACGTCATCCTATGATAGGGTGATCATAAAGGTGTCTCTCAGGTGATCGGAAAGTATCTGTTGGGTTGTATGTATCGAGATGCAATTTGTCCCTCCCAAGTCGGAGAGATATACTTCGGGCCCACTCGGTAATCGATATCAACACCGCTTGCAAGCATGTGGTTAAGGAGTTAATCACAAAGTGATATCGGATTACGGAACGAGTAAAGTACTTGCTGTGAACGAGATTGAACTAGGTATGACGGTACCGACGATCGAATCTCGGGCAAGTAAAATATCGCGAGACGAAGGGAATATATATATGGGATTGATTGAATCCTGGCATCGTGGTTCATCCGATATGATCATCGATGAATGTGTGGGAGTCAATATGGGTGCCCAGACCCCGCTGTTGATTATTGATAGAAGATCATGTCTGCATATTCTCGAACCCGCAGGGTCACACACTTAACGTATCTCGACGCTAGGATAGATTGGATAATTGGTTTATGAATTTTTGTTCGGAGTCTCGGATGGGATCCGGGACATCACGAGAGGTTCCGGAATGGTCCGGAGAATAAGATTCATATAAGGCAGTGCAGTTTTTGGAGTTCGGAATTTGTTCCGGGTTAATCGGTATTGTACCGGAAGCTTCTAGAACCTTCCGGAAGGGGACCAACGTGGCCCCACCTTCCGGGAGGGGGCATGGGCCTATGAGGGAGTGTCCTGGCCGCATTGCGCCAGGGGCACAAGGCCCTATAGGGCCCAGCCGATCCTAGAGAGTTTAAATCGTTTAAACTAGAGATAGGGTTTCTAGAAGAGGGGAGAGTCCATGCCCCCCACTCCTTATCCTTTGGGCTTGGGGGAGGGGCTAGGGCTGCGCCCCCCCCCCCCTCTATATAAAGAGGGGTGGGGGAGCACCAACCCCCCACACCTCTCCTCCAAACCCTAGCCGCCTTGCTAGCTTTCCTCTCTCCCTCCCGACTGTTTGTAGGCGAAGCCCTGCTGCAGAAATTCTCCACCATATACACCACGCCGTCGTGTTGTAGATCCAATCTATCTCTCCACCATACTTGCTGGTCCGAGGAAGGAGGAGACGTCGAGGTGCTGCACGTGTGCATCTCATGGAGGCACCGCCACTTGTGGTGCTAGATCGGATCGGATCGCGAGGAGGAGAAGCGAGTACGACTACATCACCCACGTTCCGACGAACGTTCCGCTGTGCGAATCTTCAAGGGTATGAAGATCTAATCCAATCTCTCTCGTTGATTGCATCTCCTAGATTAGATCTTGGCTTTCCCTCTGTTCGCATCCGTAGAAAATTTTGATTTACTATGCCGCGAAACCCTTCATTAAGATACTAGCGTAAAAGGTTCCGATGATCACAAGAAAGTCATCATTGAATGTGTGGGAGTCAGTATGGGTCTCCAGATCCCGCTTCTGATTATTGATCCGAGAGGGGTCTCGATCATGTCCGCATTATTCACGAACCATAGGGTGACACACTTAAGAGACACCGACATCCAATTGGAGCAAATGTTTGATGCCGAAAGAATAAACAAGCGCAGGAATTTATTTCACTAGATACCGAAACAGGTTTTCGGGTGAAATTGCATAAAGTGGTTATGCATGTGAAATGGAATTCTAGCAAGGGGTTATTTGTGAATGTTTGTCATTAAAGTAATTGACAAAATTCTGAATAAAATAAAAAAGTTTTATTTAATGAGAGTTTGCATTAAATTTGGTGGAAATTTAATGAGAATTTGAGTGGACTTTTGAGTGGAGAAAATTGAAGGGCCATTTTGTGAGTGGAGTGTCCACCCACATGAATGAAGGAGGGGAGGGGGCAGCCCCCATGGCCGGCGGCCACCCCCTTGGGTGCCCCCCTCGTCCTATAAAAGGATCCCCCTCCTCACTTGTCTCTCACACCTCCTCGTGAAGGATCTCTCTCCCCCTCTAGAATTTATCCCCCATGGTCTAGGACTAGCGAGATACATGTTCCCGGTGGCTATTCGGCAAGAAAGAGTTGTGCTTCCGCTGCATCGCTGGAGCGAGGAGGCGGAGGTTGCTCGGTGCCTCGAACGTGTTTGCGAGCACGGATGCGCTGCTGTTTTGCGGCGCTAGGACTTCCTCTCGATCTTGAGATCGGCAAGAGATCGTCTACATCAACCACGAGTTTGGACTCGTTAAGCTTTGTCGGTCTTCAAGGGTATGTATTGTATGGATGTATATCCACCCGTTGTTTGTATCTAGTAGATAGATCTTGGTACATAGTTGTTCCCATCTTAGGAAAATTTTTGTTTTCTATGCTGCGAACCCTACAGTTTTACAAATTGTTATTGTCAGTATGGTGTCAACTGCACCCAACGTTCATATCAACCATCCCAAGAAGCACTGGAGGAGCTAGGGGATGAGCAGGGGCCTTGCCCCTCCCCCTATTGCATTCTACAGCAAGCTACACAGCAGTGGTTAACACTGATTTAAGAAAGGATTTAGAGAAAAATTACTTAATCCCCCCCCCAATTGAGATTTAGCACGTCTCGCCCCTGTTAAGTCACCATCCTGCTGATGACCCACAAGTATAGGGGGTGTATCGTAGTACTTTCTATAAATAGGAGTGTCGATCCCAACAAGAAGCAGAAGGTGTTGACTAGTGGTATGGAGTAGGAAATCTCTGTAAATACTTAGCAAACGTATTTTTAGGGGTTTCTGATAAAGCAAGGGAATAAAGTGCAAGTAATAAAGACAGAGAACAATTGCAGCAAGTGGCCCAATCCTTTCTTATCAAAGGACAAGCCGGTGGAAATACTTATGAGGACCAAACGTTCTCGCGGACACATGGGAATTCTGTCAAGTGCTTTCACTTCAAATAGCTGAGTAGTCTTCTTTGGTGTTGTAAGTGTTGTGTGGGTGAACCTGTGCTAATGTACCGACCTTATTTGGACTAATACATACTTGTGATTAAACCCCTTGCAATCATCTGCAACTACAAGAAAGCAATTAAGGTATAAACCTAACCACAGCCTTAAACTCTGAGAACCTACGCTCCCTTGTGCAATGGTGTCCTAACGGAGGTTCAGGTTTCTGTCACTCCGGCAACCCCACAATTAGTAGCCAAACACACAATGCATTCCCCTAGGCCCATAAATGGTGAAGTATCATGTAGTCGACGTTCACATAACACCACTAGAAGAATAGCACCATAACTTAAATACTAAACCATTGAATAATATCTCAACACAAATCCACTACTAACAACATGACTTCTCCCATGTCCTCAAGAACTAAACGAACTACTCACGAGACATCATATGGATCAAGATCAAAGATGATATGGTGATGAATAACAATCTTAACATAAACAATAATCCAATGGTTCCACTCACAAGCATCAACTACAATAGTAATCAATACCGGGAAAGTTTCCCCTAAGAACTATGCAAGATTCGACACAATTGTTACAGCGGGATGGAGTGATGATGATGGTGTTGGTGGAGATGATGGTGTGGATGATGATGATAATCCCGATGAAGTCTAGCTTGATGATGGTGTTTATGGTGACGATCTCCCCTCTTCGGGAAGGAATTTCCTCGGCAGAAATATGTCTGCTAGAGAGCTCTTTCTTTCTCGGTGTTTTCCGCCCCCCAGAGGCGGTGGAATCTTTCTGTGGTCGCCCCCCATGTATTAGGGTTTTGAGGAGAAGATATAGGCGAGAGGGCGGAGCCAGAGGTGGGCCAAGTGGGCCACACCCCCTGTAGGCGTGACCTAGGGGTGGCCCGCGCTTGGGGGGTGTGGGCCCCCTGTGGCCCATCTCCGCCTCCCCTTCTGGCATTCTTCGTCTTCTGGGAAAATAGGATTTTCCGTAGTTTTTCTGGTATTTTTCTGATCTTCACGAAATTGCATCAAAACACCGCTTTTTCCATCAGAATCCTGACTCCGGCAGTTCATCCTCCAAGAATCATCCAACATGCAAAAACAGATGAAAAGACATAAGTAACACCTCTTAATATGAAATATATCCATGAATAGAGGCAAATTATGATATAGAATGGTGATGCAAATTGGACGTATCAACTCCCCCCAAGCTTAGACCTTCGCTTGTCCCCAAGCGAAAACTGAGCTTAGTAAACATGTCCACGGGTTTATGGGATAAAGTGTAGATAAAAGAATACGGACAAGAAGCATCACACTTACCATTACACAGCTCATAGAATAAAGCAACTCACCATTATACAAATTAGCTTGCAACAAGTATAGGAGTCACAATAGAGATGCATAAAGATAAATCATAATTGGAATTGGCAAACTTTTTTCTTGGTCAGAGAACAGATGGCAAACGGTTTTCAAATAAAGCTTTTATAGAAGTTTCACAACAAGAGTACTCTTTGCTCAAACATAAAAGGTTTTTCACAATGATGGCTTTCAAAGTAATACTCAATAGATAAGAGTATTGTGCAAACAAAGGAGATAAATAACATGATTGAATAAATCATCATATGAATGCTTGAAACACAACAACTCAAATGCTTTCTAGAGAAAGAGAGGAAGTAGGTTTACTGACTCAACTTAGAAGTAGAAGAAAGGCCCTTCATAGAGGGAAGCAGGGATTTCAAGTTCATAAAGAGCTTCCAAAAGATTATGGTACTTACTAGCTTTGAGCTCTCATTGCCCCTATCATAAGCATCTTGAGGTGATTAAGGTTAAAGTGAATAAGGATGGAGTATATGCTTGACGAAATATAAGTTGGCAATCTCATGTCCCTTGAGTACGTGGGCCGCTCCTCATGCTACTCAAATCTAGTTACCGGTAAGTTCTTGTCATTGTAAGTACATGCGTATCATAAAGAACCGCCAACAGGGTACCCCTTGCACATGATACAGGAGCTATCCCATAACCAAAATGACAAGGCAAGCAGATAATGAGCATCTCAGGATTCTTCTTATTTACCATGGGAATATGGTGCTTTTTTCTCTCTTTCCTCTTTTCTCAATATGTTTCTTTTTTTCAATCTCTTTGTTTATAATAAGAATGCTTCATAGATGTCACTATGGTGATGCTGCAAGTTTCCACCATGATTAGGCATGACTTAGGCTAGCAATCCAGACGTTTCTCTAACACACATACATAACTCCATGGACTTACAAGCTCCCCTTTTATTTCACACCGATGACATCTGCAAACAAAAGAGCATGATATCAACTGGGTATGTATTTACAGGTGTTGAAAGTGTTCCCCGTGACAGGACGGTTCTGCTAATCCCAACGTATAGATGCAAGCATATACAACTTCGATGACACAATGTTTCAAGTTTATTAGGGGCAAGAAAATAAGGTGTGCCATCAAGTTCGTGAAGCTTTACTGACTAGTTTTCACATAACAAAATAACTTTTAATTCAAAAGATAGATGAAGCTTGAGAATTTTCTTGGAATAGCAATAATGCTAATAGGTAGATATGGTGGACACAAATGGCACAGGTTTTGGTTCAAAGGGGTTGGAAGCATGAGAAGTATTCCTTCTCAAAACAGGTTTTTGGCTAGCAAGGCTGGGTAGCAAGCAAAAGAGTTGAAGGAAACAAGCAAAACCTACAAGTGATAAAGCCAAACATGCAATCTTCCTTGAAGACACAAAAGATCTTAAATAAAGAATACTAAGCTTATGAGCCAATCAAGAAAGAAAATAAATGATACAAAATACATGTAAGCTTTTTTCTCTTTTCCTTTCAAACCTCAAAAAGTGTTGCTACTGACCAGAGCTCGGTTTGCCAAAACCAATTTAGATATACTTGATGCTCCCAAAGTGATGCCAATGCTGATCAACAAGATCAATCATATAATAGAGATTGCAAACTAAAATAAGAAGTGCAAAACGTAAAAGATGAGACTTCTCATTAATATTCCATAAAGGCACTCACACCAAGGGATACATAGATAACCAACTAAAGGAGAGATACTTCCACAATGAAAACCAACCTACAAGATAACTTCTCTACCAAATATATGACTCTACTAAAAAGGTAAAAGGTGAAAGATAATGATGTGATACTGCGGCACTCCCCCAAGCTTGGAACAAGCCAAGGGGATGCCAAACCTGATGACGAATTACTCCTTTGGTGGAGGTGGTGTACCCTTGTTTAGGGTGAGAAAACCCTCTAGCATCTTATGAAGCCTGTTATTCTCCTCTTGAAGTATATCTGCCTTCATCCTTAGAGCACGGTACTTATCACAAAACTCATCGGTGGTTCGAAGGGCTTCCATCGCCTCAGGGCAGGATCTGAAGTTTGGGACGGAGGTCATAATCCCCTGCATATTACGAGAAAAAGCACGTCTACTGTTAATTGCTCCTACTAAAGTAGGTTTCCTTGCCCTTGACCTTGCGGCAGTTTGTTCCTTAATGCCTGCTGCCATGTTCTTTACTTCCTCCTCGACGCTCCAATCCATGTCCTCGCGCCTGGCAGCGATCCTTTCTTCTTCCACAGGCCCCTTGCCTTTGTCGTTGGCGGAGACCATGGTGCTCTAAACTTGAGAAGATTTCCTCACAGAAATAGATCGAAACGAAAACACGACGAGAACACGATATACGAACCTCGGGGGATCCGGGGGTTATATATTACAAAGTTTTCAATGCATAAGGAAGGTACTGTGTGAAATCGAGGCAGAGACGGAGTTCAGGGGCTCACACCCCCTCCAGGCGCGGCCAGCTGGGGCCCGCGCCTAGGGTGGGTGTGGCCACCCTAGCCTCCATTTCCTCCTATGTTTCGTCTCGTAACCTTCCGTATGTAATAAAAACATCAAAAATATAAAAACATAGGGTTTTCACGAACCTTCAGTTTTCACCACTTTTACCTACTCAAAGACGGACTCTGTAGATTCTAGCGTTTGGTTTCTACTAAATTCTTCCAGAGTTACCATTTGAATAATATCAACATCTTCATTATAAGAATCTCCAGAAATATAATGTTTTAGCCTTTGAACATTCACCACCTGTGTAGTGTTGTCCTTCAAAGAAGATATTTTGATAGCCCCTGAACGATACACTTCCTCAATAACAAAAGGTCCTTCCCATTTTGAGAGTAGTTTCCCTGCAAAAAATCTGAGACGAGACCTATACAAAAGAACTTTCTCAACAACATGGAATTCCCTTTTTAGGATTCTCCTATCATGCCATCTTTTTAATTTTTCCTTAAAGAGTCTAGCATTTTCATAAGCTTCACTTATCCACTCATCTAAATTACTCAAGTCAAGCAATATTTTCTCACCAGCAAGTTTAAAGTCTCTATTCAATTATTTCACTACCCAATAAGCTTTGTGTTCTAATTCTAGAGGCAAGTGACAAGCCTTCCCATAAACCATTTTGTAAGGAGACATCCCCATAGGATTTTTATAAGCAGTTCTATAAGACCATAAAGCGCCATTCAACTTTTTAGCCTAATTTTTCCTAGATCTATTAACAGTCTTCTACAAGATAGATTTAATTTCCCTATCGGAAAGTTCTACTTGCCCACTGGTTTGGGGGTGATAAGCTGAAGCAATTATATGGTTAACATCATATTTGGCAAGAGTTTTCCTAAAACCACCATGAATAAAATGAGAGCCTCCATCAGTCATGAGATATCTAGGCACACCAAACCTAGGAAAAATAACATCTTTAAGCATTTTTAAAAGAGGTCTTACCATCAGCACTATTTGTAGGTATGGACTCTACCCACTTTGTAACATAATCAACAACAACAAGAATATGAGTATACCCTTTTGAAGGAGGAAAATGACCCAT
This sequence comes from Avena sativa, assembly GCA_916181665.1. NCBI lineage: Eukaryota > Viridiplantae > Streptophyta > Magnoliopsida > Poales > Poaceae > Avena > Avena sativa. The sequence goes on along the minus strand of OV702285.1, from coordinate 138,644,623 downwards.
AAAGTCAAATCCCCAACAGTCAAAAGGTTCAATAGCAAGAGAATAATTCATAGGCATTTCATTGTGTCAAGAAATATTACCAACTCTTTGACATTCATCACAAGATAAAACAAACTTCCTTGCATCCTTGAAAAGAGTAGGCCAATAAAATCTAGATTGTAAAACTTTTTGTGCAGTTCTATCCCCAGCACGATGTCCTCCATAAGCACTGTCATGACATTTTCTCAATATCTCTTGTCGTTCATACACTGGAACACATCTCCACATAATACCATATACTCCTTTATATAAATGTGGGTCATCCCAAAAGTAATGCCTCAGATCATAAAATAATTTCCTTCTTTGCTGGGCTATAAAGGTTGGAGGCAAATACTTGGAAACAATAAATTTAGCGTAATCAGCATACCAAGGACTCTCATGTGGGCTTACCCTTATTGCAGCCAACTGTTCATTTTGAAAACTATCATTAACTGGCAAAGGGTCAAAAGAAATGTTTTCCAAATGACATAAATTGTTAGCAACAGGATTTTCAGCACCTTTCCAATCTACAATATGCAGATCAAACTCTTGTAAAAGCAACACCCATCTAATAAGCCTAGGATTAGCGTCTTTCTTTGTCATAAGGTACTTAATGGCGGCATGATCGGTATGAATAGTAACCTTTGAATCAACAATATAGGGTCTAAACTTATCATAGGAAAATATTACAGCTAAGAACTCTTTTTCAGTAGTAGCATAATTCTTTTGAGCAGCATCTAGAGTCTTTCTAGCATAATGAATAACATTCAACTTATTATCAACACGTTGCCCAAGAACAGCACCCATAGCAAAATCACTAGCATCACACATAATTTCAAAAGGTAAACTCCAATCAGGTAGTTGAACAATAGTAGCGGTAGTCAAGGCTTTCTTCAAAGTTTCAAAAGCTTCCTTACAATCATCATCAAAAACAAAAGGTACATCTTTTTGAAGAAGATTGGTAAGGGTCTTTGAAATTTTAGAGAAATCTTTCATAAACCTCCTATAGAAACTAGCATGACCAAGGATACTATGAATACCTTTTATATCCCTAGGGCAAGGCATCTTCTCAATTGCTTCAATTTTGGCTCTGTCAACTTCAATACCTCCTTCAGAAATTTTGTGTCCAAGAACAATCCCTTCATTAACCATGAAATGGCATTTCTCCCAATTAAGAACAAGGTTAGTTTCTTCACATCTCTACAAAACTTTATCAAGCTTGTGCAAAAAATTATCAAAAGAAGTTCCATAGACGAAGAAATCGTCCATGAAAACCTCCACAATTTCTTCACAAAAACCATGAAAGATAGCAGACATACATCTCTGAAAGGTAGCAGGAGCATTACATAAACCAAAAAGCATACGCCTATAAGTATAAGTTCCATAGGGACAAGTAAAGTTGGTTTTCTCTTGGTCTTACGCTTTCATCGCAATTTGAGAGAACCCAGAATAACCATCAAGACAACAAAAGTGGGTCTTTTTAGACAACCTTTCTAGCATTTGATCAATAAAGGGCAAAGGATAATGATCTTTCTTAGTAACTTTATTAACCTTTCTAAAATCAATGCACATCCTATACCCAACCACTACTCTTTGGGTTATAAGCTCATTATTTTCATTAGGCACAACAGTGATTCCTCCTTTCTTTGGGACACAATGAACATGGCTAAATTATTGACTATCAGCAATAGGGTAAATAATACCAGCATCAAGGAGTTTTAATACCTCATTTCTTACCACATCCTTCATCTTAGGATTTAGATGGCGTTGGTGATCAACAACTGGTTTTGCATCAGGTTCTATATTGATAGCATGCTGACATATAGTAGGAGAAATCCCTTTTAAATCATCAAGAGTATACCCCATAGCTCCTCGGTGTTTCTTTAGTATTTCCAATAACCTTTCCTCTTCGTTTCCTGAAAGTTTAGAACTAATAATAACAAGATATATTTTCATATCATCTAGATAAGCATACTTAAGATCATCAGGTAGAGGTTTTAATTCAAAAACAGGGTCCCCTTTAGGTGGTAGTGTGGTACCCAAATATTCCACAGCTAGATTATGCTTAAGTAACTCAGGTTGACGAAGGAAAACCTCGTCAATCTCATTTCTTTCCTTCATGAATACCTCACTTTCATGATCTTCCGTAAACTGCTGCAAGGCATTGTTAGGAGCAAGAGAAATAGCAGAAAGTTGTTCAACCCTGAAATCCTCATTAGGCAATTCATTTTCATAAGGAGTTTTAGCAAATTTGGAAAAATTAAACTCATAATACTTCAAACTTTTTCCTTCCTACAATCTAAGAAATGAGACGGGTCTACCAAAGATAATGGGACGGGTTTTACTAGCTTCATAACCAAGTACTAGGAAATCGGCAGGATATTTAATCTTACCACAAAGAACCTCCACATCTCTTACTATGCCAATGGGACATATTGTCTCTCTATTAGCAAGATGAACAACCACATCAATGTCCTCAAGCTCACAAGGACCAATTTCATGCATAATTTCCCTGTAAAGCTCATAAGGAATAGCACTAGAACTAGCATCAATATCACATAAACCATAATAGCAGTGATCACCAATTCTAACAGAAAGCACAGGGACACTAGCTTTTCTAGGATGAGATACAATATTAGAAGCGTATTCACAGAAGACAATGTGCTCGTCCTCTATATTTTTAGTGACAAGATCTTTCACAATAGCTACCACAGGTTCAATATTTATTTGCTCATCAGGTTCCACAGTTTTCTTTGCGCTTTTGCTAACCACATTAGCTATTATAGAATGTTCCTTTACCTTAGCAGGAAAAGGGATTTTCTCAACATAAGGTTCAGGCAAAATAGGATCAACAGTACAAACTTCAATGCTAATAGGAACATGGGTAACAATGTCTTTATAAGGAGCATGGTACTTGTCCCACACCTTTTTGGGAATTTCAATATAAGAGGCAAAGGCCTTAAAACACTTTGCGATAACTTGAGAATCAAGACCATACTCATTACTAATATCACGGAAGTCATCAGTTCCCATAAAAGATTTAATGCATTCATAATCATATTTTGTACCTGACTTTCTTCCTTTGTCATTCTCCCATGCTTAAGTGTTCTCTTGAATACGGTATAGGAGATCCCATTTAGCTTCTTCCTTCATACGTGTGAATGATCCAGCACAGGAAGCATCTAGTAAATCTTTATCATGAAGAGAAAGCCTAGCATAAAAGTTATTGATAATAATATTGTTAGGGAGTTCATGAATAGGATATTTAAGCATTAGTAACTTCAATCTCCCCCAAGCTTGAGTTGTACTCTCTCCATCACGAGGCCAAAAGTTATATATCAGATTCCTATCCTTATGAATCTCACTGGGAGGATAGAATTTAGAATAAAAGAGAGGTACTATTTCCTCCAATTCCATGGATTGTCCATTCTTCAGCATATTATACCATTCTTCAGCTCTTCCTTTCAAGGATATAGAGATTAACTTCTTTTTCACCTGTTCAGTTGTGATACCTGCACACTTAAACAACCCACATAATTCATGGATAAAAAGAAAATGATCACCAGGATGGATAGTTCCACCCCCTAAATAATAATTATCCATAACACGATCAACAATACCTGTAGGTATCTTAAAAGGATCTATCTCAACTGGTGGTGGTTCATCTACTACCCTAACAGTGGTAGTAGTTTTCCCAAACAGAAAACCAAGTGGGTTATCCATAATGGAAACAAGGTAACAAACAGAAATAAAAAACAATACTCACAGTAGAAGTTCCCTTTTGTAGGGGTTCATAGCATGGAAAACAAAAAAAAATCTACCGCATGCACACAAACAAGCCAATATCTATCTACTAGATTGTAGCAACGAGTCGATTAGAGTACTCACCCTTGAAGATTCCAAAGCGGTTAACAAGAGCAGATTCTCGTGGGTGATGTAGTCGTACACTTGTCGATCTCAAGATCGCATAGACGATACTTCCGGCGCTGCGTTCAGGCAGCGCTTCCGCAGTCGGTCACACGTTCGGTACTCGATGAAGACCTTCCTCTCCCTTGTTCCACCAGGCAGCGGAGGTTGTAGTTCTCCCCTCGTGATTCCGGCAGAACGACGGTGTGGTGTCGGAAGTAGAGGGAAAATCCTGGGTTTAGAGGGTCGGAGAGGAGGAGTTGGAGTCGGTGGTGGCTAGGGCGGTGGCGGCGCAAGGCGGCGGCTGGCGGCGGCGGCAAGCGGTGGCGGCGGCACTGGGGGGCGACGGCGGCGCGGCGGCTTGGTGGGGATGGCTCGTGTTGTGTTCTCTTGGGGCACCCCCTCCCCTCTATTTATGAGAGGAAGGGAAACTTGGTAGAGGGGAGTTTGAATCCTTCCCCGACTCCCTCTCCAAGTTGGCTTGTGGTGGAGGGAAATAAGGATTTTTTCCTTCCTCCACTAGGATACATTGTCCCACTTTGACTTTTCAAACTTGCCTTTTGACTTTCAATTTGGAGCTTTATTTCTTTCTTGCAAATGCCCAACCAAGTGACCTAGGACATGATCCAATCATTCCACTTATCCATGACACATTAATGTACCCTTCCCCTTCCGGTCTGGTGAACCTTCTAGACCCTTCTAGAACCTCTTCGATGAAAACATCGGAATCATTCCCGAACTCCGGAATTGGACTTTCCTTATATGAATATTATTCTACGGACCATTACGGATCTCCTCATGATATCCCGGATACCATCCGAGACTCCGAACAACATTCGGTCTCCCTACTTACATTCCATATCTACTAAACAACATCGAATCCTTAAGTGTGTCTCCCTACGGTTCGTGAATTACGCAGACATGACCGAGACACTTCTCCAATCAATAATCAGTAGAGGAATATGGAAATTCATATGGCTCCCACATATTTCTATGATTACTTTATGATCGAATGAACCACTTACATACGATACCAATTTACCTTTGTCTTGCGATAGTTTACTTATCCGAGGTTTGCTCGTCGGTATCTCTGCATACCTAGTTCAACCTCGTTACCGATAAGTACTCTTTTCTCGTTCCCATGATATGTGATCCCTTGTGAGCCAGTCACATGCTTGCAAGCTAATTGGATGACATTCCACCAAGAGGCCCCAGAGTATATCTATCCATCATATGGATGGAAAAATCCCACTCTTGATCCATGTGCCTCAACACATACTTTCTGAACACTCAATGCCACCTTTATAGCCACCTAGTTACGGTGTGGTGTTTGATGTCATCAAAGCATCCTTCCGGTGATGGTGATTAGCATGATCTCATGGTCGAAGGAATTAGGTTACTATGTATTAGAAAGCTTATAGCAAACAAACTATTAAAATGACTTGATCTTTATGCTAAACTTATCTATAGGAGTATTCCATCATACCATTCTCCTAATGATATGATCTTGTTGTTAACAACATCTCTACGTTCATGATCCAGAAACCATGATCATCCATTAACCAACAAGCTAGTATTACAAAGAGGCTTTACCAGGGACTCTAATTTAGTTTACAAATCACACAAGTATTAATGTTTCCGGTTAATACTATTATAGCATGAATGCAAACATTTATCGTAAACACAAAGATATAATAATAACCACTTTTATTATTGCCTCTAGGGCATATCTCCAACAGTCTCCCACTTGCACTAGAGTCAACTAATCTAGATTACATGGTAATATACCAAACACCCATGGCGGTTTGGTGCTGGTCATGTTTTGCCCTCGGGAGAGGTTTAGTCAACGGATCCGCCACATTCAGATCTGTGTGTACTTTGCAAATCTTTATGCCGCCATCTTGGACATGCTCTCGAATAGCGTGAAAATGCATCTTGATATGCTTCAGCTTCTTGTGTGACCTTGGTTCTTGTGCATTGGCTATGGCACCCATGTTATCACAATAGATAGACATTGGGTCCAACGCACTGGGAACCACACCGAGATCTGTAATAAACTCCTTCATTCATATCGCCTCTTGTGAAGCCTCTGGAGCAGCTATGTATTCCGATTCAGTTGAAGATCTCGCCACAACGCTTTGCTTTGCACTCCTCCGGCTAACTGCTGCACCATTCAAAGTAAATACGTATCCAGATTGAGATTTAGAATCATCCGGATCGGTGTTCCTACTAGCATCGGTGTAACCATTAACAACGAGTTGTTCATCACCTCCATAGGAAAGAACCATATCCTTAGTTCTTCTCTAGTACTTAAGGATGTTTTTGACTGATGTCCAATGATCCACTCCTGGATCACTTTGATATCTTCTAGTCAAACTAACAGCATATGCAATGTCGGGTCTAGTACATAGCATGGCATACATGATAGATCATACGGCTGAGGCATAGGGAGTCTTACTCATCCTTTCTCTATCTTCTGTCGTAACAGGACTTTGAGTTTTACTCAAGGTCGTATTGGGCAACATGGGCAAGAACCCTTTCTTTCTATATTCCATTCCAAACCTCTTTAGAACTTTGTCCAAATATGTACTTTGTGACAATGATATTAGGCGTATCGGTCTATCTCTATAAATCTTTATGCCTAATATGTAAGCTGCTTCGCCAAGATATTTCATTGAAAAACTATTATTCAAATAATCCTTGACACTATTAAGAAGGTCTACATCATTCCCAATCAACAATATGTCATCCACATATAGTATTAGGAATGCTACAGAGCTCCCACTCACTTTCTTGTAAATACAATCTTCTCCATAAGTTTGTATAAATCCAAAACTTTTGATTACCTTATCAAAATGTTGATTCCAACTTCGGGATGCTTGCTTCAATCCATAAATGGACCATTGAAGTTTGCATACCTTGTTAGCATATTTAGGATCGACAAAACCTTTGGGTTGTAGCATATACAACTCTTCATCAATGTCTCCATTGAGGAACATCGTTTTGACATCCATCTGCCATATCTCATAATCATAATATGCAGCGATTGCTAATAAAATCATCACAGACTTTAGCTTCTCTACCGGTGAGAAAGTCTCATCGTAGTCAACTCCTTGAATTTGTCGAAACCCTTTTGCGACAAGTCGAGCTTTATAGACAGTAACATTACCATCAGCATATGTTTTCTTCTTGAAAATCCATTTGTACTCAACACCCTTTCGGCCATCCGGTAAGTCTACCAAAGTCCATACTTGGTTTTCGTACATGGATCCAATCTCGGATTTCATGGCTTCTTGCCATTTATTGGAATCTGGGCTCATCATTGCTTCCTCATATGTCGCCGGGTCATCGGTGTTGTCCACCAACATGACACTTATAACGGGATCATACCAATCAGGAGTGGTACAAGTTCTCGTTGACCTATGAGGTTCCGTAGTATCTTCAACCGAAATTTCATGATCATCATCATTAGCTTCCTCTCTTATTGGTGTAGGCGCCATAGGAACTACTTCCGGTGTTGCGCTACTCTCAAGTCCGAGAGAAGGTTTAACAACCTCGTCGAGTTCTACTTTCCTTCTAGTCACTTCTTTCGAGAGAAACTCCTAATCTAGAAAGGATCCATTCTTAGCAATGAAGATTTTGCCCTCGGATCTATGATAGAAGGTATACCCAATAGTTTCCTTCGGGTATCCTATGAAGACGCATTTTTCCGCTTTGGGTTCAAGATTGTTGGGCTGTAACTTCTTTACATAAGCTTCGCAACCCCAAACTTTAAGGAACGACAATTTAGGTTTCTTCCCAAACCATAATTCATACAGTGTCGTTTCAACGGATTTAGATGGTGCCCTATTTAAAGTGAATGCGGCTGTTTCTAATGCATAACCCCAAAACGATAGTGGTAAATCTGTAAGTGACATCATAGAACAAACCATATCTAAGAGAGTTCGATTATGATGTTCGGACACACCATTACGTTGTGGTGTTCCTAGCGGTGTCAATTGTGAAAGTATTTCGCATTTCTTAAAATGCTCGTCAAACTCGTAAGTTATATATTCACCTCCACGATCAGATCGTAAAAACTTAATCTTCTTGTTATGTTGATTCTCTACTTCACTTTGAAACTCCTTAAACTTCTCGAAAGTTTTGGATTTATGTTTCATGAAATAGATATACCTATATCTACTCAAGTCATCTATGAAAGTAAGAACATAACGATAACCACCGCGCGGTGCTACACTCATTGGGCCACACACATCGGTATGTCTGATTTCCAATAAGTCCTTAGCTCGCTCCATCATACCAGAAAATGGAGTCTTAGTCATTTTACCCATCAGACATGCTTCGCATCTTTCAAGTGATTCGAAATCAAGTGATTCAACAAGTCCATCGGAATGGAGTTTTGTCATACGCTGCACTCCAATGTGACCAAGACGACGGTGCCACATATAGGTCGAGTTATCGCTCAATTTCAAACGTTTAGCTTCAATGTTATTAATATGTGTATTACTAAAATCAAGATTCAACAAGAATAGACCATCTATCAAAGGTGCATGTGCATAAAACATATTACTCATATAAATTTACTAACCATTATTCTCGAACTTAAACAAGTAACCGTCTCGCAATAAACATGATTCGGATATAATGTTCATGCTCAACACAGGCACCAAATAACAATTATTTAAGTATAAAAATAATCACGATGGTAGATGAAGAGGTAGCGTGCCGACCACAATCACATGAACCTTTGATCCATTTCCAACGCGCATCGTCACCTCGTTCTTCGCTAGTTTCCGTCTATTCTGTGGTACCTTTTTCGAGTTACAAATATGAGCAACCGAACCACTATCAAATACCCAGGCACTAGTACGACTACTAGTGAGATACACATCAATAACATGTATATCGGATATACTTTTCTTTTTGATGTTGTTGTTCTTCAAATCCGCCAAATACTTAGCGCAATTCCGCTTCCAGTGACCTTCTCCCTTGCAGTAAAAGCACTCAGTATCAGGCTTAGGCCCGGCCTTGGTCTTCTTCGCCGGCGCGGTAACTTTCTTACCGCCTTTCTTGAAGTTTCTTCTTAGACTTGCCTTGCTTCTCAAATTTGGTGGTATTATTGACCATCAACACTTGGTGCTCTTTCTTGATCTCCACTTCCACAGACTTTAACATGGAGAAGAGTTCGGGAAACGACTTGTCCATGTTTTGCATATTGTAGTTCATCACAAAGTTCTTGTAACTTGGTGGTAGCGATTGGAGGATGTGGTGAATCCCCAAAGCATTAGGAATCACTATCCCCAAGCTTTGAACCTTGCTTGCTGATACGTCGGAAACGTATCTATAATTTTTGATGCTCCATGCTTGTTTAGTATCTACTTTGCTTTGCTGTGTCTACACTTTGAGGTGTTTTTATATATTTTCTAGAACTAACCTATTAACAAGTTTCCATAGTGCCAGTTTCCTGTTTTCTTCTGTTTTTGGTTCCAGAAAGGCAGAAAATCAATATTCTCGGAATTGGACGGGACAAAAGACAAAGTAAATATTTTATTGTGGGCGTCACGAAGCCAGAAGGGGAGACGGAGAGGTGCCAGAGGGCCACCACACCCCCCTAGGCGCGGGCTAGGGTGGACCCGCGCCTGGGCAGGTTGTGGCCCCTCCGTCCGCCTCCCATCCTCGCTCCTTCGCCTACAAGAATCCCCCAGGGAGAAAACCCTAAATCATCCATCATACTTCCAGAAAAACCTCCATAGCACCGCCGCCACCAAAAGGGAGATTCGGGGGACAGAAAGTCTCTGTTTCGGCACCCTGCCGGGACAGGGAAGTGCCCCCGAAGCCATCTCCATCGCCATCTTCATCACCATTGCTGATTCCCATGATGAGGAGGGAGTAGTTCTTCCTCGAGGCTAAGGGCTCTACCGGTAGCTATGTGTTCATCTCTCTCTATGCATGGTCATATTGTGATCATGAGCTTTGTAATCAAGTAGATCTACCTTGCTACTAAAGTGCTTCAATAGATCTCTGCTCTCCCCATGTGTGTGAAAGTGACAGTGTGCACGCCATGGTAGAATTTAGGCTTGAGTCTACATAAATACTCATCATGCTTTAATAGATCTATGCTTTTCCCCGCGTGTGTGAAAGTGACAGCGTGCATGCTGTGTTTGACACTTAAGCTAGACTACATATATATTTGTTATGAGTTATATTTTGAGTTGGTTGTCTCTATGAAATTGTGGTGTTTGTTGGAACCATCTAGCGCTCAAGGTGACAGTGTGGGGTTATCTAGATTGGGGAAGGTGGACTTTGAGGAGTGTTGTTATAGCCCTACCGATGATTAGAGTGTCCAACCGGAGAGTAGTTAAGAGTAGTATCATGAAGAGAGGATATTTATATGAGAGAGTGTTCACTAGTGAAAGTATGATCCCTAGGCCTTGTTTCTAAACATTGAAACACCGTTCGCATCTAGATCTGTTGCATGTTTGCTTGCTTTAGTCTTTACCTCACCGTCAAGCTATTTTCTGGCACCGTTACCACTTGTATTTCACTATCTCTTCGCCGAACTAGTGCACCTATACACCTGACAAGTGTATTGGGTGTGTTGGGGACACAAGAGACTTCTTGTATCTTGATTGCAGGATTGCTTGAGAGGGAATACCTTTGACCACTTCCTCCCTGAGTTCGATAAACCTTGGGTAATCCACTTATGGGAAACTTGCTACTGTTCTACAAACCTATGCACTTGGAGGCCCAACAACTGTCTACAAGAATAGAAGTGCGTAGACATCACTTGCGTTCCCAGACATCCTAAGCACGTGCTCACTGAAGGAGCTGCCCTCTTCCATCTTGCAGTTAAAGAACTTTTCAGAAGACTCATAACTTTCAACTGCCGCGTGAGCCTCAAATATCAGTTTGAGTTCACGTACAATATCATGTAGGTCATGGTTCTAAAACCTTTTCTGAAGCTCCGATTCCAAACCATACAAGATAGCACACTGAACTGTGGAGTACTGATTCTTCCGAGTGAGGAAAACATTATTCACCTCATCGGTAGCATCAGCTGCAGGTGGGTCACCTAGAGGTGCATCCAGCACATAGGTCAAATTACCAGCATTGAGGACAATCTTCAAGTTGCGGAGCCAATCCGTGAAGTTTCTTCCATTGTTTTTCAACTTTTCTTTCTCTAGGAACGCATTAAAATTGATGGTAGGGGCCGCAATTGATCTACAACATATTTGCAATAGTTTAGACTAAGTTTATGACAAATTGAGTTCTAATTAATAGTTAAATTAATCTAGGTGAACTCCCACTCAAAACAATATCCCTCACATTGTTTTAGTGATCACACGAACCAAATCCACCACATCAAAACCGATCATCACGAGAGATGATGTAGATTCAATGGTGAACAATCAACATGTTCATCATATCTACTATATGACTCATGTTTTATCTTTCGGTGATCCGTGTTCCGAGACCATGTCTATACATGCTAGGCTCGTCAAGATCAAACCTTAGCTTCCGCATGAGAAAATCTGGCTTGCTCCCGTTGTATACACTCGCAGAATCTAACACACCTGATTATCATGTGGTGCTTTGAAACAACGAGCTTTAGCAACGGTGCCTACTAAGGATGAACACTTTATAACTTGATATTTTGTGAGAGGGATCATCTTATAACACTACCGTCGCGAACTAAGCAATACAAGATGCATAAAAGGATTAACATCACATGCAATTCATAATATGTGATATGATATGGCCTTTCTTATTGTGCTTCTGATCTCCATCTTTAAGCACGAAGATGATCTCCATCATCACCGGCGTGGCGTCAAGGTCAATGGCACCGCTCCATGGTTGTCGTCCACCAGCATCAACTATTACAACAACTTTGAATAATAGACACGCAGGTCTTAACAAAATTAAAAGACAGCCATAAGGCTCCTGTCAGTTGCCGACTTACAATAAGGATCATTGCATACATCATATACAAGCACAATAATGGTCATATCACATCACAGCACACCCCTGCAAAACAAAGTTAGACGCCTCTAATTTTCTTTGCATATTTTACGTGGTTTGGGGCTTTCAATAAGTGTCGTTCTAACTTATGAACAAGAACCACAACGTTGATGCTTGAACTATCAAGTGTCCGTTTTAAATTATATCTATACTATGATGGGAGAGGCAGACACCCGCAAAACCACTTATGCAATACAAGTTGCATGTTAAGTGTGGAGCAAGTCTCATGAACGATGTCATGTAAGGTTAGCCCAGGCCACTTCATCCCATCATACAGCAAGATGCAAAGTACAGAAAAGGCAATTGATAATAAAAGCACCACCGCCCATAATAACCATTGTGTTCTACTCGTGCAACATATCTACATATAGACACGGCTCTGATACCACTGTAGGGGTTCGTAGAATGGAAAACAAAAAAATTCTACCACATGCACACAAATAAGCCAAGATCTATCTACTAGATTGTAGCAACGAGTCGATTAGAGTACTCACCCTCGAAGATTCCAAAGTGGTTAACGAGAGCAGATTCTCGTGGGTGATGTAGTCGTACGCTTGTCGATCTCAAGATCACGTAGACGATCCTTCCAGCGCTGCGTTCCGGCAGCGCTTCCACAGTCGATCACACGTTCGATACTCGATGAAGACCTTCCTCTCCCTTGTTCCAGCAGGCAGTGGAGGTTGTAGTTCTCCCCTCGTGATTCCGGCAGCACGACGGTGTAGATCTTATTCTCTGGACCATTCTGGATCTCCTCGTGATATCCCGGATCCTATCCGAGACTCTGAACAACATTCGGTCTCCCTACTTACATTCCATATCTACTAAACAACATCGAATCCTTAAGTGTGTCTCCCTACGGTTCGTGGATTATGCGAACATGACCAAGACACTTCTTCAATCAATAACCAATAGAGGAATCTGAAAATTCATATGGCTTCCACATATTTCTATGATTACTTTGCGATCGAATGAACCACTTACATACGATACCAATTTCCCTTTGTCTCGCGATAATTTACTTATCCGAGGTTTGATCATCGGTATCTCTGCATACCTAGTTCAACCTCGTTACCGATAAGTACTCTTTTCTTGTTCCCGTGATATGTGATCCCTTGTGAGCCAGTCACATGCTTGCAAGCTAATTGGATGACATTCCACCGAGAGGGCCCAGAGTATATCTATCTATCATACGGATGGACAAATCCCACTCTTGATCCATGTGCCTCAACACATACTTTCTGAACACTCAATGCCACCTTTATAGCCACCTAGTTATGGTGTGGTGTTTGATGTCATCAAAGCATCCTTCCGGTGATGGTGATTAGCATGATCTCATGGTCGAAGGAATTAGGTTACTATGTATTAGACAGCTTATAGCAAACAAACTATTGAAATGACTTGATCTTTATGCTACGCTTATCTATAGGAGTATGTACATCATACCATTCTCCTAATGATATGATATTGTTGTTAACAACATCTCTATGTTCATGATCCAGAAACCATGATCATCTATTAACCAACAAGCTAGTATTACAAAGAGGCTTTACCAGGGACTCTAATTTAGTTTACAAATCACACAAGTATTAATGTTTCCGGTTAATACTATTATAGCATGAATGTAAACATTTATCATAAACACAAAGATATAATAATAACCACTTTTATTATTGCCTCTAGGGCATATCTCCAACACCTTTACCAGTTCCACTCTTCAATAGCGCTTCACTCCCCGGCAATGGCGCCAGAAAATAGTCTTGATGACCCACAAGTATAGGGGGTGTATCGTAGTACTTTCGATAAATAGGAGTGTCGATCCCAACGAGGAGCATAAGGTGTTGACTAGTGGTATGGAGCAGGAAATCTCTGTAAATACTTAGCAAACGGATTTTTAGGAGTTTTCTGATAAAGCAAGGAAATAAAGTGCAAGTAATAAAGACAACGAACAATTGCAGCAAAGGACAAGCCGGTGGAAATACTTATGAGGACCAAACATTCTCGAGGACACATGAGAATTCTGTCAAGTGCTTTCGCTTCAAATAGCCGAGTAGTCTTATTTGGTGTTGTAAGTGTTGTGAGGGTGAACCTGTGCTAATGTACCGACCTTACTTGGACTAATACGTACTTGTGATTAAACCCCTTGCAAGCATCCGCAACTACAAGAAAGCAATTAAGGTATAAACCTAACCACAGCATTAAACTCTGAGATCCTACACTCCCTTGTGCAATGGTGTCCTAACGGGGGTTCAGGTTTCTGTCACTCCAGCATACCCACAATTAGTAGCCAAATACACAATGCATTCCCCTAGGCCCATAAATGGTGAAGTATCATGTAGTCGATGTTCACATGACACCACTAAAAGAATAGCACCACAACTTAAATACTAAACCATTGAATAATATCTCAACACAAATCCACTACTAACAACATGACTTCTCCCATGTCCTCAAGAACTAAACGAACTAATCATGAGACATCATATGGATCAAGATCAAAGATGATATGGTGATGAATAACAATCTGAACATAAACAATAATTCAATGGTTCCACTCACAAGCATCAAGTATAATAGTAATCAATACCGAGAAAGTTTCCCCTAAGAACCATGCAAGATTCAACACAATTGTTACAACGGGATGGAGTGATGATGATGGTGCTGGTGGAGATGATGGTGTGGATGATGATGATCCCGATGAAGTCTATCTTGATGATGGTGTTGATGGCGATGATCTCCCCTCTCCGGGAAGGAATTTTCCCGCCAGAAATCTGTCTGCCGGAGAGCAATTTCTCTCTTGGTGTTTTCCGCCATGCAGAGGCAGAGGAATCTTTCTGTGGTCGCCCCCCGTGTATTAGGGTTCCGAGGAGAATATATAGGCGAGAGGGCGGAGCCAGAGGTGGGCCAGGTGGGCCACACCCCCTGTAGGCACGGCCTAGGGGTGGCCCGCGCCTGGGGGTGTGGACCCCTGTGGCCCATCTCCGCCTCCCCTTCTGGCATTTTTCGTCTTCTAGGAAAATAGGATTTTCTGTAGTTTTTCTGGTATTTTTCTGATCTTCACGAAATTGCATCAAAACATCGCTTTTTCCATCAGAATCCTGACTCCGGCAGTTCATCCTCCAAGAATCATCCAACATGCAAAAAAAGATGAAAAGACATAAGTAACACCTCTTAATATGAAATATATCAATGAATAGAGGCAAATTATGATATAGAATGGTGATGCAAATTGGACATATCACCTGCCTCCGCCACTGCCAAGAAGTTAGGAGTGAAGTGACCCCTATCATTGATTGAAAGGTAACCTTGAAAAACCGGAGATGTCCATAATTGAATAGTTAGTCGACTAAAAATTTTAAAAACTCCATTGATTATAGGGAATAGATACATATACATAGAATCTTCCGGAATGCATCTATGAGAACAACCATATATGGAAATATTACACTCAAAAATCAAGATAGATAAGTAAACAAGCTAAAAGTAAACTAATAACACTAGATAAAGAGGATAGAAATAACCAAGCGTGGAAGAAAACAAGCACGCGATGACATATCACGAAGTTCAAGCCATCAGGTGGACTCTAATATTTTTTGGGGAGGTCATGGCTAACCAACCCAACAATGATCCCTCAGATATAGCATTCTTCTCGGAGAGCTCACCAAACCAAGTATGAGTTCTTCCACTAGCTGTAGATCTTAAAGTGATCTAAAAAACCTTAACAAGCAATTCCTAAGAAAAATATACAACTTACAAGCTCTCGAGCGACCCTATGCGCATAAGATTTCCAACAAACCCAAGAGTAACAAGCAACGCGGCGAACTTAGGGGGTCGATTTTGGCTCATTAGAATTGTAGATATAGTCTCCTTTTTCTTCTCCCTTAAATATTTGCAAGATTGGTTGGGTAATGGAACAACTAGAGCAATTTAACTCATCGTTGATTTATATAAATATAAAGCACATCTCAAATTTTTAAAATAAGTATATGTGTAGTTTCTCGAGTGAGGTATACGCATATACATGTTGGTTTAAAAATATGTCAATTTGTGGACCTTTGAACGAAAGCAATCACGATAGTTTTTTTTTGCATGTTGCAAATTTTTAGGCATTCACACGAAACTTTGTACTTATGACCAACAAGTTCAAGTATGGGTTTTATCAATATGTTAAAAAATGTTTAGGTATGATTCTATCTTTCTAGAAATTGGTAAGACGCCAGAATTTGGTCTTGAATTTTTGGGCTCATTTAACTCATCTTAACATGATAAACCTTTTTTGGGGAATAGAAGTCACCTCGTATCAATGTTGTCAAACAAAAAGTTCCCATAAGCAACAACTTTGATTTTGCTTAGTTTTTGCAGCCAGCTAATAATTTAGAAACACTATCTGCACCTTTTACTCATGATGAAACCGATAAACCGTTGTGTGGTTGATCTCCCTAGTGACAAGGCACTAGGACCAGATGGATTCATTGGTTTATTTATCAAAGTTTTTTGGCTGATCATCAAATATGATTTTTATAGACTTTGTAAAGAATTTTGGGAAGGGAAAGTCAACCTTCATAAATGATGATTTCATTACCCTTATTCCTAAGGTTCAAGTAGAAATACAAATGGGAAAATTCGAAGGGTATTCAGAAAAACAAAAATCTTGTCAACAATACTTTGTCACTCTCCTAGAGGTCCAAATGATTGTCAGCTGATATCACTATTGAACTCTTGCCTTAAGTTATTAACCAAGATTTTGGCCAATTGTCTTCGGAACAAGATCTTATTTTTGGTACACAATAATCACTAAGTGATCATCCTAAAATTAGGTTTTGCGAAAGTGTTCGACGTCATTGAACATGAAGCCATTCTAAAGATTTTGAGATGCATAGGTTTGATTGCAGATGGCTCATATGGATTAACTTGATACTCTTATCGGGATTTTTGTCAGTTTTTCTTAAACAGTGTTAACCTAAAAAAAGTTTCCTTGTCGTCACAGAGTACGTCTAGGTGATCCCCTGTCACCATTATCATTTGTGAATGGTGTCGATCTCCTTTAACCAAGACTCTTATTGCTCCCCTACCGGTCCCAAATAATGCTTACCCCATTGTTCAATATGCTGACGACAACTCAATTAGTGGACCTTAAGAGTTTACTACAAAATTTTACTTCAGCTACCTGACTACGAGTTAATTATGCTTAATCATGTATAATGCCAATAAACATTGATGACTAGCGCCTAACTCAGCTTGTGTTGTGGGCTCTCTGTCATTTACCTATTTGGGCCTCCCTTTGGGCACAACTATAGTTGGGCAAGGAAAACCCGATGGGCCATGCTTTTCTGGCCCGCGGGCCAGGCTTGGGTGGCAGATCCGAGGCGTGGTGGTTGCTTGGGCCGGGTTCGGGCCAAGGTAAAGGCGAATTTAGGGAAGGCCTGGCTCGACAGCTCGGGGCCCGGTGTTTTTTGTGCAGCTCGGGTCGGGTTCAGGCCTAGGATATGTGCATTGGGCTTTTTCTGGCCCGAAAAATGCCGAGTTATAGCCGCACAATATGTCCATCGGTGAGAGAAGGTTAAATGCTAGTGCCCTTACTTTGGTGACCTTCGTGCTCTCTTCTCTGCATGTCCATTTTCTTTGTTATCTCAAGGTGTATAACTCAATTATCTAGATTGTTGATCGTTGTCGTCGTCACGCTTATGGGCCAGAAAAGAGGATTCGACCTAGTTAATTCTCTAGTTGCTTGGTCGCTTGTTTGCTGACCTAAACATCACGGTTGTCTGGGTATTCTTAGTTTGTAGATACAAAATAAATATGTACTTCTCAAGAAGCTTCATAAAAAAATTGCAAGGAAAATATTACCCGGGTTTATTTGGTTTGGCCGTTGTATGCCCCTAGTGCTCCACATGCTCAATCAAGCCGATGCTCCTTTTGGTGCAACCCACTCTATAATTGGCAATGGTTTAACAACTTTGTTTTGGAAGGATTTCTGGTCTCCTAATGAGCTTCTCTATGATAAGTTCTATCGTTTGTTCTCCTTTTCACTGAATGAAGACATCACGTTTGTACAGTTTCATGCATCCTCTGACTTGAGTCATTGTTTGCCCTGCCTCTCTTGGTTGAAGCTTTTGGAGAATTAGAGCAAGTTAATCTGGTTATGGAGGGTGCAATCACCGATCCTTTGGCCTCTGACTCTAGCGTTTTTGTTTTGGGGATTCTCATTATACTATTGCTCGGTACTAGTACAAGTTTGTTTTTGCTGCCGCAGAACCCTTCCTTGAATTCAATTTGGAAATCAAAATGTTTTACCTAAACTTCGGGTGTTCGTTTGGCTTCTTCTGAATGTTGGCTTCTTCTGAATGACCGACTAAATACAAAGGACTTGATGCAACGGAAACAATGGCACGTTGATTCGGATCCTGCTTGTGTGCTTTGTTATTCACATGATAGATTCAGAAGTGATCTCCTTCACCAATATAGAGTGAAGCTAGCTTTAGTGCACTCCCTTTTAGATTGGGTTTTTAATCTGTTTTCTTAGTCATCTACTGTATCATGTTCCACTTTTCTCAAAAAGTTCTTTTGGCTCCCGAGCTCTGGTGCTCCCTGCTTATTAAAAAAATAAAAAATGGTGGTAATTTGCAGCGTCCGGTGGAGCGCCACAGGTCCGGCTGTGGACCTACCTAAAAATCGCGTTGCAAACCAGTTTAGTTGTAGCGCCCGCTATTTTAGCGCTTCTGTATCACAACATTTCAACATAGGATTCAACCAACACAAGAAACATAAAAAAAAATTGTACTAGGAATGGTAGTTAATTTTAGTTTGGCTACAAACTGGATTCGCCGACATTATGGCAGCTAGATTTGTTAATTTTTGTTTCCAAGCTGTGCATAATCTGGATTTCAATATAGCCTGGGAACTTTTCCAAGCTCAGGCACATCACAAGCTCCTGTTCACACTTCACAGGATACGCTAGTGTGCAATCTATGCAACTGTAAGCATTCTCGTTAGCTCGTTCCAGGAAAAAACATTCCCAGCCTCTGCAGTTTTTGCACCCTGAAATATGTCTTATTGCTTGCTCTGTTTACTGTCCTACAAAACAAGAAAGTGGAAACGCCAAAGCTACAAAGGATGCAATATGCCTACAATGTATGTCCTAGCGCTGTCAAGTTTCACATAAAAATCGTGACATTCCCGTAGCTAATAGTGTGAATCAATCACTTCTGCGATAATGAGAATGATTGTCCGCTAAGGTATGATTGATTTACAATAACCTGCACTTGACCGTCGCTGCATGTAAAGCTTGTAATGCAGGGGTGTTAAACTTCAGGTTGTTTTTGCACTGAATCTCCTGTTGAAATAATTCGTGGCTACGTCCCCCCTGGAGGCTGTATA
This sequence comes from Avena sativa, assembly GCA_916181665.1. Lineage (NCBI taxonomy): Eukaryota > Viridiplantae > Streptophyta > Magnoliopsida > Poales > Poaceae > Avena > Avena sativa. The sequence continues at coordinate 138,625,306 of OV702285.1, read as the reverse complement.
GGTCTCCTCTTCTTTGGTTGACCCATATCTATTTACACTAAATAATTTGCAGCATTTTTATCCCTGGCCACCTTCCTCTTCGTCTGCGTTACAAGAAGCATAAATTGTAAGGTGGTTCCATCAACACTAACATAGACCATTGTCTGGTAACTACAAGTGGAGACTTACCTCGGCGTGATGATTTCCAACAAGGAACGCGCTTGAAATAGGACTGCAGAGGTCTTACAGGAACAGGAATGAATTTTCCTAGATAAGCCAAAGGCCAGCTGGAAATGTCATAGGGAGAAAAGGAAAGGTTAAAATTGACCGAATTTCCATAATGGGATTGCAGCTGAAAAGTCTTTGATATTGTAGGTGTGTATGCTGAAAATTGCATATAAAAGTCAGATGTTAAGAACAACCTGGGTATGTCCCAAGTGCAAGTTCATATGAACCTTAAACTAGTTCAGAGAAAAAGGACAAATGATATCTAGGTTCACAAAATAACTATATGGCACATTAATCATATAATGAAACCTTATAAGGATTGATAAATTAGTAATTGCAAGCCTTGCGTAATGGATAAATTTTGAAGTATATACCTTACAAGGCCAATAGCAACTGAAACTAACCATAGTGTCCAGTTAAGTCTCACAATTTTGAAGAACTTCCCCAGGAACTCAACTATTAGTATCTGCCAAAGTGGAGAGTAACTTTATCAGCATTTCATGGACAAGGATGATAGTACAGTAAGTGGAAGAACCATGTATGTCTTGTTACCTGAAATACAGTAGTTACACAAATTATTCCCATGAAGAGGTGGTTCTTTGTCACTCCTTTGAAGACATTCCTTTCCTCAGGCTTGCGTGCATTTAGCTCATTGAAGATCTGGTATAGACATCAAGTTTTACAGAAACCTTTGTTCAGAACTAAATAAAACTTATATATTGTAAGTACGGTTTGAAGATTCTTTTAATCCTTTTTTTGTTTGGTGACGGTAAGATTACATAGTCCAAATCATTACACCCACATACTGCTTAGTCACTGGGGATAGTGTACTTCAAACAAGTGGGGTGCCAGCGATTTGACAAGTTCACAAAATTGTGTACGGTCAAGGTTCTAAAATCAACGTCAGACTGCTTAGTCACTGCGTGGTTGAAACTAATCCTTGACCAATTATCAAGACAAGAACATCAGCAATATTCCAGCATTTTCCCCAGATGAAGCAATGTTCTGGGCTTCCGGCTTTGTCTGGTTTCAGGAGAGACAAGAACATAACTAGGCAACTAAAAGTAGTACTAAACTAGAGCTATCTTAAATTACCCATAAGTCCTGAATACTCTTAAACCTAGCAATTGAAGTGGCTGATTTAAGGAAAGCTGTTTCAGTTTGGTAAAGGCAGAAACTGATTGGTTGAACCAACTTTCTGAGACAATCCTCGTCTCATTTTTTTGGAAAGGAGCATATATTAATATCGCGATGATACCAATTACACCCAGCCTCTGCAACAATGCATTACCCTATTGGCATTACGGATACACACAGCCAAAAAAACAGAAAAACTACAAAAAAAAGAAAAGTCCCGCTACAGCGATAAGATCCTTAGTAGCATGAGACAATCACTTCACCAAAATAGAGATTCCCAAACATGTGTGCACATGCTTCACCAAAATAGAGATTCCCAAACATGTGTGCACACGACAACCGACAATAAGGACATCACATTTTTACATGATGAAGATTTCTTTTAAAATACTGGAGAAACTTTATTTGATGGGACCTCAGTCAGCTTTGCACAAACGCTAAAATAGCTAACACTCTCACTGTGTCACATGGTCACACCATGGAGCATAAGTGGCAACACTTTTTAAGGAAATTCTCTATGTTAGGTCAGATACAGGCTAGCCAGATATTATCCTATATCATGTCAGCTCTACATCAGTCCAACAAAATTTGTATAATGCAATTTACACTGATATATCATTTTCGATGGAGTCAAGTTTACATGATGGGGCAGTTTATTTCAGACAATAAACCACTGCCACAATACTGTAAAAATGAACATTTTTGAGATTAATTAAATGTCAATGTTGATCTTTCTAAAGAGAAACATTGAATCAGAAAACAGGTAACCAACCTGGCAAAATACAAAGGTATTGAAGATAAATGTGTTCTTCATTTTCTCAGCCCTATCTCGACTTTCATTCTCCAGCCGCAGAACTTTTGTTCCAGAGAAATTAAAGATTAGAAGGATTGCTATTTGGTAAATGGCCTGCACAAAATCCCATATAATTAAGATATGGATATAAAATAACAATGTTATGCGGCATGAATACAAGTGAGGCACACAAATTCAACCTGGACAAACAAATTTCTCCACATAATATTGGTCACAAGGGGTTCCCTGAAGCAGAAAACAAGGAAAAATATTGTAATTATATAGAAACAGTTAAATGCATTCTATTAAACTTGTAATGCAGTACCCTCGATAGGTAGGGTAATATTACATGCCTTCGACCAACAGGATGTCTCTTCATAAGGTTGTCTGTTGGTGGTTCAGTTGCTAAAGCAAGAGCCCCCAGTGTATCCATGATAAGGTTCACCCAGAGAAGCTGCAAATTAAAAAGGAACATAGTACATGAGAGCCAAACTTGGAATATAAGTGTTTGAACATTACAATTCAGATACTTCACCATATTATTTATGCACAAACAAAGACGTGATGGCAATAAGGAAAATATCAGAAATTACAAAATAGTTGGAAAAAAAAGGAAACGACCGAACCTCAACAGCATTTAGAGGCACGTCACCAGAAGACACAGCTGCAATAACATTAATCACAAGTGCAGCAACATTAACAGTAAGCTGGAACTGGATGAATTTCTGAATATTCGCATAGACAGAGCGTCCCCAGCGAACAACCTATAAGAGAAAGAGATAGAAGATGTAAATGTACAAATTCTCAATTAGGAATAAAGTACGGTCACCAGATTTTTTTTTTCAGGAAACGCGAAGAACTCTTTGCTTTTCATTTCATTGAATAGAGTTTGTCACCAGAATTCGGGCCTAAACACAATCTACGAAGGATTTTGCATATACACTTAGGTCTTGACACGTCAAAGCTGAATGATCAGCATAAGGCAGCATACCAGAACATGTATGAGCATGTATATGCTTCACTGTGGACTGTACTTGTGTACTCATTGTGTCAACTGATGGCATTTGTTTGCAATGAAACTGATAGCAATTAGCACAAAGCATGAAACCACAGCCTGACATGTTACTTTGATAGTATCCCATCAAAGCACCATGCCAGTGTTATAGAAGAAAACCTCCATGCTGATTGCTGAGTACAGTTATCATTCATTACAAAGATATTTGCAAATAAAATTGTCAAAATCACTAACCTTGACAACAGATGTGAAGTCATCATCCAAGATTATAATATCAGAGCTTTCTTTAGCAACTTCAGTCCCTGATATGCCCATTGAAAGACCTATATCAGCCTATACAAAAACTCAAACATTAGATAAAAGAATAAACCACTAAACTCTGAAACATAAAATAATGACCACCAATAGCTTATCATAAGTTAAACATGACACCTCATGCAATGCAGGAGCATCATTTGTGCCATCACCAGTTACAGCTACAACATGGCCTTTCCTTTTCAAAGCTTGGACGAGCAAAAGTTTGTCATTCGGAGATGATCTTCCCATGACCTGAAATTCAAAGTTAATTAGTTGTGAAAATATCAGAAGAATGTCAGGAACTTCAATGAAAACGAGTGGCTGGGGATAAATAAGCTAGAACATAGCATCACATAGACAATTTGTAAGCAATGTCTGTACAAAATAATTCACCACTTAAAATGACTTCACATTAATCACAAACATTGTTGTGTTTAGTACCAATTAATTTTTTACTTTAGCACAGTATAACATATATATATATATATATATATACACACACACACACACAAGGGACTCAAGAACAGAGTGTTACAGTTATCTTGTCAGCAATCTCTCCTCTTGAAGTTTCGGACATCTCGCGGAAGACTTTTCCCTCTATTACAAACGGCTCCGAAGTAACACCATTTGCATCTAATATTCCGCACTCCAAAGCTATTGCCTTAGCTGTGTCAATGTTATCTCCTGTGACCATGCGCACCTACATGTATGAACATAACAAATAATAAATACAACAGAAGAAGCGCTATCATTCAAAATGGGGAAATGAAAAAGTATGTATCCATTTAAGAAAAAAACTGAAAAGAGACTAACTTTTTGTAAGGATTGAACTAAGTACGTAACTAACCAACAAGGACAACTTTACAAGAAATCAGATGTTTAATGAATAGGACACACAAAGTACGTAACTAACCAACAAGGTCAACTTTACAAGAAGTCAGATGTTTAATGAATAGGACACAAACAATTGAATATCCACACAAGGAAAACAAATAACAAAATAAAGTAAACTATTCAATAGGAAGTAAGGAAAACTGACAAATTGTTGCTAGAAATCTTGCGTGGCGACAAACATGATGAATCAACCCTATGAGAATTACAAAACTAGACCTAACTGAAACATGAGTAGTACCATGAAAATTAAGCTTCACAATTCACTTTGTTGATGACTGCCGTAGATTAAAGGTAAAAATTACCAGAAAAAGAACAAGGAAAAATAAGCACATGAGTAGGATATACCTTTACACCAGCATCCCTGCATAATTGTACAGCATTCCTCACACCTGGGCGACACGGATCCTACAGGAGAAACTTTTTATAGCACAAGTAATAGATGAATGTTGTCCTAAAACTATGCAATATGACTGGACGGAAGAAATTGTGCTTATGAATTATGACAGCTAGTATAATAGAAGGGGATGAATCATTTGGAGATAACTATGGTGCATAGTAGTATATTTCATGTTTTAGCAAAGACAGAAAGCATGCATATGTTGTTTGTTGAGGGGAAACGGTGGGAGAATTTCCCATTGCGACCTTTATATTAATGAAACACAGTTACATGATACAAAAGGGATTAAAAAGATTTTAAAAACTAGTGTTGTAACTCTAGCCAATCTCTACTGTTGGGCATCTTTCTTTTAAATTCTATGGCCAACCAGGGCCAATTCATGCAACAAAATTGCCTTCCAGTTATTAAAGGTTGGCCTTTGGTTCTTCAGGATTTTATTATTCCTAAAAATCCAAATGCCCCAAGATGCAATGACAACAAAAGAAAGGAACACTCAATTTTTCTTCGATATCTTGGATAGGTTGTGAATGAAAAGAATCAAAATATGATGAATCAGATTAGCCATATACTATCTGAATACACATGTAGCTGCAAATTGATGCATCGGAGAAACATAGATCTTTGAGTAACATATTATCCTATGTTCCCAACACAGGCAACTAAAGAGCATGCCATAGAACACTATACACAGGGCTATGTATCAGAAGTGACTGTCGATTTTTGTGTCAAAACTCAAATTACAAATACAATCAATCTGAAAGTGAATCTACCAAGCAATGGGAACCAACCTTTATACCCACGATACCAAGCAGAGTCAGGTCTTCCTCAGGTAACTTCCAATCAGCTATGTCTTCTTTGGGAATCATTTCTATCTCACATTGACAATATGCAAAAGCAACACATCTTAGCGAACTCTTTGCCATGTCTTCAATCGATTTCTTGTATTCATTATACTGCACACATTTCAAAGTTTTAAAAACGCGTCAGAAATAAAGCAGGTGGCAAGTTGGGTGTCAGTTACCTTCTCAGCACTCATTGGCTGAACTGAACCATCCAGAGAAAGCCAACTTTTGCAAGATGATAGCACTAGCTCAGCTGCACCTTTCCAGTGGATGTGGACCCCAGTATCTGACTGAAATTACAGTAACCAAATATCAATGAGGTAACAACCAAAACGGGGATGAGCAGAAGTTTATATCAACACAACAGACACGATATGATCAAATTCTAGATCTTTGCATATTAAAAGACATGAGGGCCAAGAACACTCCTCTGATACTATAACCCTAACAAATGCTCAATGGCATCCAATGCTCGTAATTCCAGAATTAGCTTTCCAGTGACTCAACTAATTCAGGGAATTAGATATATCAATGGTTTTATATGCAAATGTGCTTATTACCTGTACTGCAATGCCGCCACGTTTCTTCTCTGAGTTAAATGGAAATACATGAAGAACTGAAGAATTTGACCGCACATCGGTGAAATTCATCCCTATCTGTGCAAGGTGGAAGCCAAAGTGAACAAAAGAAGCTTAAAGTAAATACCAAGTATGAAGAAAAATCAGCCGTACCTTAAGGCCCCAAGAAAGAATGGCTTTTTCAGTTGGCGAACCGGTAACATCAGCAGCTCCCCCATCCTATGCATCAAATAAGAACAGATGAAATTGTGTGAAAACAACATAGCAACTCATATATGAAAGTGGATGACACTTGGCACTCTTCCTGTATTGGTTGATGCAGGTTGCTTAGTATTCACTGTTCACCACTAATATTTTGAACATAGTAGGATCACGTGCAAGGTTCAAGAACTACTCCCAGGCGACTAGTACAGAAATAACAGAATAAACTCTATTTTATTCTTAAAATAAAAGCAACAGTGCTCCTGAAAAACATTAAAAAAACAAAAGATAGGATGGGTGAATTGGCCTATAACCAGCTCTCCGAGGTACCTCGAAGAACAACAGAACATTATGGATCATCATTTTTACATAAATATAACAAAAAATTATGGAGTGGTTGTAACCAGTCATAACTCGATGGCTGATCTGTTCAGTTAAATCTAGAAGATATGGGGTTTCCATTAAATGTTGGTAACAAGTATGCTATCGATTTTTCGGAACAGTGGATAATGAAGGGTACCTCTGATAAAATGCAATGGATAATGCAGGTACTCCTAATATTATTAGAAGGAAGAAACAAAGCTTCTATACCTCTGGCAAAAATACAGTGCCTGTAGTGTTTTGTGCAATTCCTTCAATGAGCAGTGCTGCTGCACTTTTCGAGATTGCCCTAGTATCATCACAAGGATCCAACTTTGTCCCAATGAAATGTGCTTCTACAACTGTCATCTACATAATCAATAACATAAGGATTACCAAACGAGTTGTGATGCCACAATGAATGAAAATCCATAAAGACAGAATTAGCAGAAGACATGCTCGTTTAAATGAAGAAATATATTGTCAGGACCCAATACTAGCTCCGGTCTTGAAAACCGGTATAGTTGTAGGAACTATCGAGGGTTTGAATCCCTCTCTCTCCTTTTTCTTATTGAATATGTTTGTTTCTTTAATTTTTTTCTTTATTCTGTCCCTTATCTTTCTTTCATAAAAAGGAATGAATGGCTCGGCTAGATGGAATAACCGAGCCAGAACAGAAAAAAAAAGAACACATTAATTTTTCATCCGAAAGAGGTCCACTAATACTTTTGGGAAAACGTCGATGTTATAAGAAATTAATCAGTCAGTTGAATATTCGGGAGCAGTAATTTAATCGTTCGAATTTTTTATTATTATTATTACTAGTCTTAGATTTTGCATTTTGATGAGCCTTGTTTTGAGGAATTCATGGAATAATGAATTAAGGAAGAAAGGATATGAGTGTTCTTCGACTGATCATTACTCTCGATGGTGAAGATGTTATTGATTGTGAACCCATATTAAGCTATTAACACAGTGGAATGGAAAAAATCACGGAAACCCGAAGTATTAAGAGACGAGGGAGATAGACAGATGGTAGAAGGGGGAAAGGGGAAGAGATTTATAAATTCCTTAAGTTAACATGAGCCCAAATTGGGGCTGTTTTTGGTTAATTTTGGTTGCGGTGCTGACAGGTATGTTCCAGGATTTATATTAAATGGAAGGAATTAGCATCCTGTCAGGGCAGCCCATTGGGACTTGGAATAGCATCATAACAGATCTTTAAATGCATTTCATGGCACAAACACCAGAAATTGACTCCACAGACCTTATTCAAGGTGAGAGTTCCTGTCTTATCACTGCATATTGTAGTTGCTGATCCCATTGTTTCGCAAGATGAGAGCCGCCTCACCTAAATAAAAACATATGGATAGTAAAATCTCCTATCATGGTATTTTTTGTACAGAAATAGGATCTTTGTTTACCAGCGCCTTGTCTCGCATCATCTTCCGCATTGAATAAGCGAGTCTGAAACCAAAGAAATAGATAGTCATGTAACTGAACATTCCAAGTAATTTGCATAAAAAGGAGATGCGCACGTCAATGTTACTGCCAATGGAAGTCCCTCGGGCACAGCAACAACTACGATGGTTACCTATGGATAAATATTACACAAAATGAGGGTCATCAAAAGATGATATACTATTCAACTTTAGCTGTATATTACTAGATAAAAATTACATACAGCAATTGTCAAAATTCTAATTGCCCCCATAAATCCTTGTTTGGCACCAGTTGTTCCGGCCTGAAATTGAACAGTCCCATCCGGATTCTTGGTGTGTCCAGTAAAATATCTGTAGTTCAGTACAGGGTGGTTATAAACAGTACACCTGTTGTGGCTGCATTTTATGCAAAATACCTTATCGCAAGCACACCAAGCACAAGACCAGCTACTGACAAACCCACCATGCCAATAAAAGTAGCAACGCCATTCAAGCGCACCTACTCCATGGTTGAAAGGGCCGAGTCAGTATTCACTCATACAAGAATATACATGAACCTGAACAGAGATTAACCTGCAATGGGGTTTCTTCGCCATTATCTTCAGAAAGATTAGCCATCAGCTGGCCCCATTCAGTATTGGTACCCACACCTGTTACCTTTGTATTTGATAGGCAAAAGTTGATAAATATTACAAACTATACACAGTTTAAACCACATATTAAAATAAAACATAATGGAGAGAATGGCGACACATAAAACAGTAATTAACCTAACATGTTGCTGAAACACTCAAAAATCTGGTACTCACCAACATAGACCCATAGCCATCAGCAACCTTGCAACCGGACATCAAGAACGGAGCCTTTTGATCTTTGCGAACCTAAAAAAGCGAAGATATTTAATCCACCCCCCACCCCGGCAAAAAAAGAGAAACATGTTTCCTTTAAATGAGACGTTTCCCATTAACTCACAGTTTTTGATTCCCCAGTCATACTTGATTCGTCTATTGCAAGAGAATGGCCAGATATCAGGATACCATCAGCAGGAACCTAAATGAAAAATAATGACTGTAAGCAAATTATTCTAGGGTGGAAAAACAAAGAGAGTTGACAAATAATATACCATCTTACTTGGTCACCAATATTGAGGGGAACGACATCACCGACAACAATGTCAAATATTGAAGCTCGAAATCTTTTACCACCTCTAAGAACCTAGTTAAAAGAGATGGTAAATCAGGCATGCAACCAATGAGTGACAGTTTATATCTGGAACTGCACCAAAATATAGTTCGAAATGATCATACTCACCTCCACTTGTATGTTCTGTTTCTCCTCATTCAGATGTTGAAACTGAAGTGATTGCCTGTAATCACTGGTTGCTAGATAGATAAAAAGTTAAAGAAACAAATAAGATGGTAAGAAGCTAAAGCTGAAGGCAAAAATAGGAAAAGAATAGGCAATGCACAAACTCAAACTAATTACCTGTAACAAGTATCACAAGAAAAACAGCTAAGAAAATACTTCCACCCTCATACCATCCTTCCTCAACACCCTAAATAAGAGAAAGATAAATGCAGTTATATCTATACTAAAAAAAAGTTGACTTATGCAGGGGAAGATGGCCTCCACGGCATTCCTAAGGAGTGAAATCCCCCCAACACGGCGTGTGGCTGCTCACTCTCACGTGGGGAGCGAGCACTTCATGTGTCAGCGAGGGGGGTTTTCTATGCGAGACCCAGGCTTTGAACCCGGATCGGTCACCCTCCATACAGGAAGCTTCACACTATCAATGCATTCACAGTTTTAGAAATACTTAAAGCATGCCAACTATTGAAGTCCAAAACTACCACGGCCAAGGAATATGACAGAGAATGAAAGGCTAATGTAAGGAAACAAGTAAATGAAGAGGTAAAATACCTCCGTGGCCATGCCCAACGTCAGAGATATGGCAGCAGCTACCATTAGAATGATGAGAGTTAAATCTTTGCATGCATCAAATACAAAACGCTGCAATATCAAAATCCAATATTGTTAGAATTTGACACAAAATATGTGAAAGCATTGAAATTGATGCGGTGTTGTAAAGCAAGAAGGTTATGTACAACCTATTGTGACAGACTTTCTAATAGGAAAGATTAACTTTAGAACAAAACAAAAATTTATGTAAATGGAAAGCTTAACCCTGCTTGGACACAGCAGAAAAGCATACACAACGGGAAGGAAATATTAAGAGAATGTATGTAAATAACTAAGTTAACAGATGTCTTTTTTTCGCAAAAACACAAAAGCCTTGCGTTTCGATTCATTGATACGAAAAAGAGAGTTTTGTACAAAATAGGAACTTGAAATTGCAAGTGGCTAAAACTTGCAAGATGGACCTTGTGCAATTTACTTGCAGAAATAACATACGAAATTTATACCAGTATGTTTTTTCTTTTCTTGCGTGGATATGTATTTGCTCCAAATGCATCCCTTCTTTGTAGCAATTCATCCTCAGCCGTATTAATTCCCCTGTCTAAATCGCTCTTTAATAAACCTGACAGTCCCTCGACCTGAACAGAAGAGGGCATTAGAGAGAAATGAACAGCGGCTGGTGATGAAATTGAAAATCTTAAAGCTCTAGCTCGGTATTAACTTACTCCTCCAATTTCCTGAAGAACAAGACTATCATGATCTCTGTTTAAAGTTGTAAGCTTTTCCAGTTCAATTGGAAAACTGCAAGAGGCCGTAGCAGGTTTTGTACCAGTATAAGATTCTGCTCAGATGAAGAAAATTAGAAATTAGAAATGTATGCACAATAAGCACAAATATAACAGAAAGACTTACTGAACAAAAGTATAAACTGAAACAACAGCCATTGAGAAAGCAACAGGTGAAAAAGGAAATAATAACATGAGGAAAAAGATCAGGAAATGTGGATTGTGGAGAATAAGCTGGTAAGATAAATAAAGATAGTGGCTGCATTGTAAGAAATAAATGAAGTAATTTATTTTTGTAATCGGGTTACAATTTTGTTTCTTAGCATTTGCATTAACAGACCATTTGGGACATTGTCGCTAAAGAAGCTCTGATGCAGTCTAGGAAGGCAATAGAAAAAACCGAAATTATTCTACCATCTGGGTCATGTCATCCATAAACATGGCATGTTGCTCACTTTGTTCATCCGTAATTAAGGGGAAAATTGATGCTATGACTTTACCAAAGGCAGAGATCAAAGATCATATTTAATGATAATGAACACTAAAACACAGGTTAACGGTATGAAATAGTACCTCTGAGATCTTTTTCTCCAGCTTCTTTGAAAAGAAATGCTGCCTGGAGAATTCAAAATTAGAATGAACAAAAAGAAGAGACAGAATAAAGAGAAAATAATGTGCCTAAGTTGGAAAACGACACGCTACCCGTATCACTTGTGCATGCGCTCGGATTTTTCTTCTTATCATCTCTTTCTCTTCCTCCTTCTTAAGGTCTAGAGTATATCTAAAGCGGCGTGAGGCATTCAGCACGAGAGCAGCTTGCTGAAAGGAAAAGATAACCATATTTATCAGAACTCAAAAATAAGTAAGGTTCATATTAGTACACCGTACATAGCAAACTCTACCCAAAGAGCCCTTCACCTGTGCTGTTACCATGGTTTTTAAGGCATTAAGGCGTCTTAAGGCGACAGGGGGGCGCTCTGACGCCTAGGCGGGCGCTTTGGACGCCTAGGCGCCTAAAGCGCCCATTTTTGCAAAGCGGAGGAGGGGCGCCTGGACGCCTAGGCGTCGCCTAGGCGACGCCTTTAAAACCATGGCTGTTACCACAACAAATTTGTAATGACTACGACTTACAACCACTATGTGAAACAAGTGCCTGGTTAGTTGTAGTAAAAGAGTTACCGTTTGCAACTTTTTGTAAATTCTGTAATACATGAACTACACGAACCTGTGAAACCCACGGAAATTGACATTGTTTGCACGAGTGCACAATAGATCTCTGTTTTCAGTGCTTTGCTTATGTTTGTTGTTTTATGAGAAGTTATATGCCGCTCTGCAAATGTGCACAGCAGTAGAAAGGTAATGTGCCACCAAACAGACTCCGATGTGTTCACTTAAAGGAAATGTAGACAGGAGATGAATGTAATATGCAAGTTGTCGGTTCAATGACATGCCAATACACTACTGCACTGTATCCACAGGACCAAACAAAATCAGTAGCATTTGATATTTCTATCCCCCTTCTTAATTCACAGAATCGGCGCGCTTCTGGCCACGACGAATCACACAAGAATGGCGATATATGGATCACGGTCTGACAGCAAAAGGTGCGAGAAGGATCCGGTACCCTCCATCGGAGCAGGCTGCCGTGGGAGGCGTTCTTATGTGGTATGTCGAAGGCGTCATCGAACTGCTCCTCCTCCCCCTGCGCCGCCGACGCATCCTCCGCCGCCCTGTCCTGCTCCGGCGAGCGGATCTCCGGTGGCGTCGGCGAGCTCCCCATCGCCATGCCCAACAATCAAACCCCGGCTGCCACCTTCACAGCAGAGTCCGCAGGAGAGATGACACCCACGACGGCGAAAAACAGCCACCGCCGCCGCCGCCGCCGACCCTGCACACACTTCAGACAACCAAACCGTCACGAGATCGATCGAGCCGAGAGCCTCCCTCAGGCAGGGCAGGTGGGCTCGCCTCACCTTCCTCGCGCAGCCGCGAAGGTTCTAGAAGTCTCGACGGCGCAGTCGCAGCTCCCTTGCGGCTTGGGCCACTGGTGCTCGCGCGTGCGCTCGTGTGTGTGGAGCTCGGTGATTTGTTTTTTTCTCTGCTCTGCTCCCCGGATTTCGGTCGCGAATGGGGACTCGTTCTCGAGGAGATTGTTCGGGGGAAGCTTCCACGAAGCTGCGGGGTTTCTCTCTCGCTGCCACGTGGGCCCAACTGTAACCTGATAGAGGCCGATCTCATGCCGCCCGGACTTGGCAACGTGGTGGTGGCCCACCTGTCCGTCTGCTCAGCGCGGGAGGCTCGGATCGGAGGAGGCAGGGGGAGAAGGGGGTTTGGCGCGGGCGCGGCGGGTGAGGGGCCGGCCGGTTTGAAATGGGAACAGAAAGGGTCTCTGGTAGCCATCGGATCCGAGGTCGAACGGCCAGATGCGATTTATGATGCCCGTTCGTGTGTTCTGTTACCAGCTAAAACTGTGCTTGCTCGTCAGTCGCGTAGACACGCTGGCGTGCACTAGAAGGGAGTATGATGATTTATTGCCGTGTTGTCTTCTGTTGAGTTCGGCTCATCGAAAAAGGCAGACATATATGTTTTTTTTTCCGAATCTACATATATGTTGCTTTTCAGCGGTAGTACCTTAGAGCATATCTAAGAGATCCGTATATTTTCGCCCCTTAAAACGCGAGTAGAGGGTCCTGTATTTATTTTTCGCCGGCCGAAAACTCGGACGAGCTAGCAGAACCCGTATCCCCACCCCGTAAACCCTAATCTGTTTTACGGGGTGGGAATACGGGTTTGCTAGCTCGTTCGAGTTTTCGACCCCTCAAAACAGGGTTTTAGACAATAATTTGCACAATTGACGAGGTTTAATCTCGTCAATGTCCATTGTTATGGACTTGGGTTTTGGAGAAGATGGGGATGTTGGAGATCGTGGCACGGTTAACAGACAAGCAACCAGGAGACACGAGATTTACCCAGGTTCAGGCCCCCGGAGGGAAAACCCTACTCCTGCTTGTCTGCTCTTGATTACGGGGGAACCGAAGGTTACAGGGTGCGCAGATTCGATCTGGCGTGGATGTGTGTGCGAAAGTATGAGTCGAGAGATCTAGGACGTGCCCTCCTGGCCTTTATATAGACTTAGGCAGGTCCCGGGCATAGTCCTAGTCGGTTACAAGTTCTAGGGTTTTACCCCTTTGAATTTCCTATCTCCGCTAATCTTGTTCTCCAAGGATCTGAAGGCGTCATGGGCCTTGGCCACTCGAAAATCTTCATGGGCCAGTATATATCTGCTGTGGACCTTCCTTGGGCTGTACTAGGTATGCTAAAGTCACGTACCCGTAGGGTATAACCATGTCAGTAGCCCCCGAGTGTTCAGTCGAATCGTAGATTCGGCTGAGGACTCTTCCATCCTTCGGGTGCAGTTATATATTAATAGTATATGTGTGTAGGGATCGTTGATGCGTGTGCCTGACTCACCCAACGGATCAGGGTCAGTTAACTGTCTTAGGACGAAACGACACGATCTTCTTCAGGTTCGGGTCCCTCAACCCGGACCTGGAACATATGCTGGCGTAATTCGACTCAGGCCGCGGAGGACTTACAGGAGTGGAATTCCAGTGGTTTTAATCGGTGTACCCAACGCGTCCGTCGGGATTTTCATCGTACCTGCTGGTACGGATTCATACTAGCAGAGCGCAGTCAGGTGCGTTGCCAGGCCATCAGATGATATCTGCAGGTCTTATCTTTGCATCGCAGACGCAGCATCCGAACATTTATCACCTCGGAGGTGCTTCGTGTGGCCAAGGAGATTGTCACTCACTTAGCGTTTTGTTGGGGCAGAGTTGCCAAAAAGTTTTTGCGTGCGGATCCGGAAGATCGCAGTCGAAGATTTCATAGGGTGCGCGACCAGCGCTCCCTATGGGAGTAGCCCCCAAGTGTCTGTTCGAGTCGTAGACTCGAACGGAGACTTTAGTTCAAGCGTTGTTTCAGTCGTTAAGTCCGAAGGACTCGAAAATTTTCGGATGCTTAAATCCATCCTCCCTATGGGAGTAGCCCCCGAGTCCGTAGTGGAGTCGTAGACTCGACGTAGGACTCAGAGAAGTAATTTTGTCCTCATTTGTCTGTCGGGTGCGCGGCCAGCGCTCCTGATAGGAGTAGCCCCCGAGTATTTAGTCGAATCGAAGATTCGAGTGGGTACTCTTAGCTGTGGAGCCGAAGTGGTGCTAGTATAGCTTTTTGATGACGTCAGTGCTTACGATTGATGACCTCAAGCGTCTGCTACGCCAGAGATGACTTGACTGGACGAACATGGGTCCCACTTGCTGACTTTGAATTGACCGGTCACGCGGGGCGTGGAGATAATTACGGCGTCTTCTCGATTTCCGCGCGTAGTGGACGGCGTGGTAACGGCGGTTCGTTGTGGTGTTGACACGTGTACGGCCAGATCTACCGTTGGCGTTAGGTCTTCTCGATGGACGGCCAGCGTGCGTCGTCTTCGCTGTTATAATCCTTGGTGAAATCGTGGTTCGTTTTTCACCGCACCAGTTCATCTATTCACTGCCTCCTTGTTCTTGAGTTATTCTTGCTACGCGCTGAGATTTTCTTCCACATTTCCTTTGTTCTTTCTGCTTTGGCATCGCCACCACCGCCGTAGCGCCATGGGGAAAACAAAGAAGTCTTCATCTGCGGTTGGGACCAGCGTCGCCGGAGGCAAGAAGGGCACCGCCGCTGCTCGCGTCACCGATGGTGGCTGGCGGCGATCAGAGACGCGGGAGAGCGATCTCCGCAAACTGCGTGAGCGGGGCCTGATCCCGCAAGATACGACGACCGTCAGGCTCCCCGGCAATGAGGTAATCCCCCGTCCCCCATCTGGGTACCGGGTTATGTTTGTCGCCTTCGTTTTGCGTGGGTTTTCATATCCAGTCCATGACTTCCTTCGTGGACTGCTTTTCTTCTATGGGGTTCAGCTGCATCATCTGTCTCCCAATTCTCTTCTCCACATTGCTTGTTTTATCACCTTTTGCGAGTGTTGGCTGGGCATTGAGCCGCACTTTGGCCTCTTCCGGAAGCTCTATTCCGTGAAGAGGCAATCTGGTTCGAATGGTGTTTATCCCATTGGGGGTTTCATCATCTCCCTCAGTCCCAATCTACAATTATTTTCCTTTTCCATGTCCGAATCTGTCCAGTACTGGCGGAGGCGATGGTTTTATATCCGTGACTCCGTAGTGCCCGGACAAGATTTTGGTCTTGTTCCCTTTGACCCCTCCCAATTGATTGAGAAGAAAAGATCCTGGAAAAACCAAATCTTGGACGGCGAAGTGGTGGAGATAGAGGCCCTCTATCGTCGGGTGGAGGATCTCCAATTGATTCCGGAGAAAGAGGTGAACGGCGTGGACATCATCCGGACGTTTCTTGAGCATCGGGTGCAGCCTCTCCAAGCGAGGGCGCACCCGATGTTTCTTTATTCTGGGCGCCGTGATCCGACGAGGGTTTCGAGTGAGAAAATCTCCGAGGTGGAACTTGACAAGGCTCTTCGTGCGCTGTTGAAGTTCAAGGCCGACGAAGAAATCCCGGGGAAGTCGCTGACTCCTCCCTTTTCTTCGACGTTGGTCGTATCGAAGGTGTAGATTTGCGCACGTAGTGCTCTCCCTTTGTTTTTGTCGGCTGTGTATTTGTTTCCTTTGTTTCCTAACAAAGTTCCTTCTCATCTTGCAGAGCTTCAAAGTGCCGGGCATGGTACCACCGTTGCCCGAAAGGTATTCGAATGCCCCGGATAATGAAGTGGTGGATTCCGTGTCCGAGCTACCGTCAGCGCGATCTCCAGCAGAGGATGCCGACGAGTCGAGTGAGGACCATTCGCGCAAGCGGTCTCGGAGCTCCAGCGAGTCTTCGGATGCGTCGACTCCTCCGACTCCCAGAAATCCTCTGGGCCTTGAGCGTCATGATGATGTTCATGGGGGTTCTTCCTCTCCCCTTCCTGCCATTCCTGTGCGGGCTGTTGCGCCGCATCCGCCAGCAAAGCGGAAGAAGGAAGAAAAGAAGGAGGAGAAGAAGGAAGAGAAGAAAGAGGAGAAGAGGGCCCGAAGGGCTTCTCCCATCTTCGACCTGAGCGCGTTGGGCTCGTAAGTTTTCTTGTTGTACTGTTACCCTTTTCCCCTGATGATGTTTGCACCTGTGTTGATTGGCTTCGTATGCAGGCAATCCTCCGACGGCTCTAGTGATGGTGCGCGGGAGATGATGGGGGAGTCGAACATTGCGTCGCATCCTCCTCAGACGGTGGCGACTTCGGGTGGCACCGCTCCAGTTCCTCCTGTGCGGGAGGGGCTGGTGGTTGCGCCTCAGAATTTCGCAGGCGGGCCTTCGGGGTCGCCATCGGAGCATGTAAGTTTTTCTGCTTCATGTCACGGGGGAGCCCCCGAGTGTCTTCGTGTGCTGATGTTGCTTTTGCTTCTTTGTGTTGGGCGTAGCCCCCAAGTCCTGTTCTTACTGCTATTGCCTTTTTCTGCAGCCTTTTGTCCAAGAGGCCAAGCGGCTGGTGGAGGAGCGCCTGACGCTGGAGGCGAAGCTGCGGCAGCTTCAAGGTATCCGTCTGCCTTTTAGTACCTCTCTTGTTTATCCTGGTCCTGTTCTTTGACACTTGCTTGTCTTAAATGTAGAGGAGCATAACGACTCTCTCTGTGAGGTCGGCGCTCTTAAAAAGAGCCTTGGCCAATCGGAGCAGAAGGCCGAAGCCGCTGCTGGTGCGAAAGAGCGCCTTGAGCTAGAGCTGACGAAGGCAGCCGAAGCGAAGGAGCGTCTGCAGCAGGAGGCCGCAGATCGTGAGGAGTAGCTGGCCACCGTTGCGGCTGCTCGTGAAAAAGGGGTGGCGGCGAAGCTCATGGCTGCTGCCAAGGCTATTTCGGGTGAGTGCATGTTCTGTATTTGTTTCTTTTTCCACGGGTCGTCTGCTATGCTGCTTTTCTTCATGCTTTTCTTCATTTTTGTCTCAGATGCCGCAGGCATCGAGTTCGACCGCGGTGCTCTGGAGCACGGAGTGCTCTAGATGATGCCATTGTGGCGGTCGAAGACCGCTGCGGCACCGTCGTCAACTCCCTTGCCAAGGCGAAAGAGGTCCTTGGTCGCTTCTACCAGGAGCTCTTCCCGAAGGGCGCAGCCCTTAAAGATGTGGATGCCCTGGCAGAGGCTCTGTCAGCCGAAGCGCCTGCGGCGTACAAGCGCAAGCAGAAGGGCATCAGCGCGTCCGTCGGGCTGGCGATGGCCATGGCGGCTGGGGCAGAGCTGGACTTGCCCCAAATCACTTCTCGGATGCCGACGGCTGCGGATGGATCCGAGGTAGCCTTCGCTGCCTACTCCGCTCGCTGCAGACGATATGGGCCCAAGCTCATTGACTTGTTGTCTGAGTACGCACTGCGGCAGCAGGGCGAGGCCAAAGCTAGGCAGTTTGGCTCTGAGGCGACTCAGTGTCCTGCACCTTAGGCATAGTAGACGTACGGTAGTATGTAGTCTACTTTTGTTGTAAATATCTTTTGTAGTACCATCCTTGTGCCACGTAGTGGCCTTATATATTTTAATGAATTCCTCCGAGTTGTTCTCTATTCTTGGCTGAAATGTCTGTGTGCCTTCTTTTTTTCTGCTGCTTATAGGTTCCTTCGGGTGCTGACCCAGTTGACCCCTCATCCGCAAGGCCCTTGCGACCATCGTTGGATGATTCCTCGCAGCTCGCTTTCCTTCGAGATCGTGTGCGCAACTTGGAGAGGGAATTGCTCGGGTTGCGTGGTCACGCCGACGTTTGGAAATCCAAGGCAGATCGTGGTGCAGCCAGAGAGGAGTACTTGATGGCGGAGCTGGGTCGCCTGTCCGAGCAGCTGCAATGTAAGTTGATCCTTGTTTCGGGCTGTAGCTCAGTTCTTCGGGTGATCCTGCTAGACTTATTCTTGTTTTGTGCGATTGTCGCAGGCGCCAATCTTGCTCCGAGGGAAGAAAAGGAGCGTGTCGCTGTTCGGGTCAATTGCTTGACTCAACAGGACATGGAGGCCGGCGGCTTCTTCTGGATGGACCGCGATCGCGCCATGGTTCTGGCGACGGTGCAGGATCGTGTTTATCAAGTTTCGCGGGTGCTCCGCCAGGTGCAGACATCACTGTCCTCGGTGCTGCACGTCATGTTTCCTTTGGATGCCGTGCCGACGACCCTTGCGGGTCTTCTGTCGAAGTTTCGGAGTGCCAGCAATGTCAAGGAGCTGGTGCGGCAGCAGCTCGTGGCAGGAGTGAAGACTGCCTTGTCTCTTGTGAGGGTGCACCGCCCTGACGTAGATTTGGCTGCTGTGGCATCTGGGCCGCCTCTTCGACCGGATGGTGGCGAGTGGAACATGCGTCCGCATTACGTGGCTGTAAGGCAGTATGTTGAACAGATTGTAGATTTGTTTGAGCAGCGCGCTCAGGTTATTCTTCAGAATAGGTAGGACCTGAAAATAAACAGATAGATGTAAAATTTGTATATTTCGGCTGGGCGTTTTTGTGCCCTTTGTTGTAAAGGTTTGCTTGTTTGTGAGCACGCAGTGCTTTGATTGAGTACGTGTCCTTTTCGTTTGCCTGACGTGGTCAGCTACTCAGGTGTACACGTTTGGTCCTCAGTCGATGAAATCGTGAGGTGGGGGGAGCCCCCGAGTGCGTATGTAGCATGTAGTAAAGTTGTAGAAAAATAGTCAACCGAAGGTTGGGTGCGAGACACTTAGCTTTATTTATATCGTAATGGAGGAGGTACATGGTTCGGCTGAGTAGCCTTGGCTGAAAGTCTTATTGAAAGTAAAATGGGGTAGGTGTAGGGTTTCGTAGCATGAAAACAAAAAATTTCTACCGCATACAAACAAACAAGCCAAGATCTATCTACTAGATTATAGCAACGAGTTGATAGAATAACTCACTCTCGAAGATTCCAAAGTGTTTAACGAGAGGGGATTCTCGTGGGTGATGTAGTCGTACTCTTCCCGATCTCAAGATCGCGTAGACGATCCTTCCGGCGTTGCGTTCCGGCAGCGCTCTCGCAGTCGGTCACACGTTCGGTACTCGACGAAGACCTTCCTCTCCCTTGTTCCAGCAGGCAGCGGAGGTTGTAGCACTCTCCTCGCGATTCCGGCAGCACAACGGCGTGGTACCGGAAGTAGAGGGGAGATCTCGCAGGGCTTCGCCTTAAGCCGGAGCGAGTATGGTGGATTATGAGAGAGCTCCTCGGCGATCTAGGGTTTAGACACACCAAGGAGGAGGTGCTAGAGCCGGTGGCTAGGGCAAAAACCCTAGGGGGCGGCGGCGGCTATGGTGGGCAGCAGCTGCTAGGGTTTGAGGCGTGGAAGTTGTGTGTCAAGGAGGGGAGCCCTGCCCCTCCTTATATAGGTGGAGGGGGGCGGCCGGCCAAGGGGAGGGAGAGGAGTCCCTCCCCAACTCGGCTTGGAGGTGGGCCGCCGGTTGGAGGAGGCAACTCCTCCCCAACTCGGTTTCCACCTCTCCTCCTCTTTCCAAAAATTGCCGTTTGACTTTTCAAACTAGCCGTTTGACTTTTCAAACTAGGATTTGAATAATCTCTTTATTTTGGACAGCGATGACACTTAGTACATGATGCAATCATTCCAACTTGTAATAACACATTCATGTACCCCTTCCCCTCCGGAGTGCCGGGCATTCCGGAACCTTCTAGAACATTTCCCGATGAAAACACCGGAACCATTCCCCAACTCCGAAACGGGACTTTCCTTATATGAATCTTATTCTCCGGACCATTCCGGATCTCCTCGTGATATCCCGGATCCCATCCGAGACTCCGAACAACATTCGGTCTCTTTCTCATCATACCATAACTACTCAAACAACGTCGAATCCTTAAGTGTGTCTCCCTACGGTTCGTGAATTATGCGGACATGATCGAGACACTTCTCCGAACAATAACCAATAGAGGAATCTGGAAATTCATATGGCTCCCACATATTTCTACGATTACTTTGTGATCGAATGAACCACTTACATACGATACCAATTTCCCTTTGTCTCACGATAGTTTACTTATCCGAGGTTATGATCGTTGGTATCTCTGCATACCTAGTTCAACCTCGTTACTGATAAGTACTCTTTTCTCGTTCCCGTGATATGTGATCCCTTGTGAGCCAGTCACATGCTTGCAAGCTAATTGGATGACATTCCACCGAGAGGGCCCAGAGTATATCTATCCGTCATATGGATGGACAAATCCCACTCTTGATCCATGTGTTTCAACCAATACTTTCCGAACACTCAATGCCACCTTTATAGCCACCCAGTTACGGTGTGGTGTTTGATGTCATCAAAGCATCCATCCGGTAAAGGTGATATGCATGATCTCATGGTCTAAGGAATTAGGTTACTATGTATCAGAAAGCATATAGCAATTGAACTATTGAAATGGCTTGATCTTTATGCTATGCTTATCTATAGGAGTATGTCCACCATATCATTCTCCTAACGATATGATCTTGTTGTTAATAACATCTCAATGTTCATGATAGGGAAACCACAATCATCTATTAACCAACAAGCTAGTATTATATAGAGGCTTTACTAGGGACTTCAAATTAAGTTTACAAATCACACAAGTATTAATGTTTCCTTGTTAATACTATTATAGCATGAATGTAAACATTTATCATAAACACAAAGATATAATAACAACTACATTTATTATTGCCTCTAGGGCATATCTCCAACAGTAGGTTGCTACGGGTAGAATCGTCGCAGGTGCGAGATGTTCCATGGGTTGGAGTATGCGACTCCAGACTCCACGTGCTTGAGGCGATAGGCGCCACCTGGGATGACTTCGGTGATGACATAGGGTCCTTCCCATGGTGACTCAAATTTATTCGGTCGCTTTTGCTTGAGCCGTAAGACGAGGTCTCCTTCGACGAAGGACCTTTGGCACAGCCGGCGGCTGTGGTAGTTGCGGAGACTTTGCTGGTACACCGCTGATCTAGCTGCTGCTATATCCCGTGCTTCGTCGAGTGTGTCGACGGCATCTTCGAGTGCAGCCGTGGATTCGGCTTCGCTGTAAGCGACGACTCGTGGAGCCTGGTGGCGTACTTCGGCTGGTAGCACGGCCTCAGCTCCGTGCACCATGAAGAACGGTGTGTAGCCGGTGGAGCTGTTTGGCGTAGTCCGTAAGCTCCACAGGACAAACGGTAGCTCTTTCGTCCAGTTTCCAGCTTTGTGCTCGAGTGAGCTCATGAGGCGCTTCTTGATGCCGGCGCCGATTAGGCCGTTGGCCTTTTCCACTTGCCCGTTTGTTTGCGGGTGTGCCACTGAGGCATACGTGATATTGATCCCGAGGCCTTCGCAGAAGTCCTGGAATTCTTCGGAGATGAAGTTCGATCCGTTGTCGGTGATGATGCTGTGCGGTACGCCGAACCTGTAGACAATGGATTCGAAGAATTTGACGGCGGTTTTGCCTTTCTGGTTGGTGACTGGCATGGCCTCGATCCACTTGGTGAATTTGTCGACTGCGACCAGGAGGAAGATGTGTCCCCCTTTCGAGGACTTTGGCAGTTTGCCGATCATGTCGAGGCCCCATTGGGCAAAAGGCCAGGCTATGGGTATGGGTCGAAGTTCGGACCCAGGTGTGTGCGGTTTGTCGGCGAACCGCTGGCATCCGCTGCATCTTCGGACGATGTCCTTCGCGTTGCTCATGGTCGTTGGCCAATAGAATCCTGCTCGTAGAGCCTTGGCGACAAGGGAGCGGCTGCCTGCGTGGTGGCCGCAGATGCCCTCATGGATATCTTGGAGTATGGTCTTGCCGTCGTCGATGGTGACGCACCGTTGTAGTATACCCGTAATGCTGCGTTTGTACAGCTCGCCGTTGATGATGGTGAAGGCTTTTGACCGACGAGATATGCGCCGGGCATCTGTCGGGCTGTCAGGCAATTCTCCGTTTATCAGGAACTGGAGGTATGGACGTGTCCAAGTTTCTTCGACTGCCATGACCTGCATCAGGTTAACCATGGCAACTTCGGTATCCAACTTTTTGGGTCCTTCATGACCTTCGGGTAGCGTAGCTCCCGAGTGTTCTGCTTCTTCGGGTGATCCCTTGGGGAATTTCCGCTTGATGGATGGCACACAGATCTGTTCGAGGAACACGCCTGGTGGTACCTTTGCACAAGTGGAGCCGATGTTGGCGAGTCTATCGGCCTCCTCGTTGCTCTCTCTTCCAACGTGCCGAAGTTCGTAGCCGTCGAATTCTCCTTCGAGTGCGTTGTATAGCGCGCTGTACGCGATCATGTTTTCGGCGTGTGCGTCACACTTATTCATCGTCTGCTGTATGACAAGGTTGGAGTCACCGTAGATGACCAGGCGCGTTGCGCCGCATATTTTTGCCATCTTCATGCCATGGATGAGGGCTTCGTATTCGGCCTCGTTGTTGGAGGCTCTGAATTTCATCCGAAAAACGTACTTCATCTTGTCACCTTGCGGGGAGGTCAGTATGACTCCTGCCCCTGCTCCGGCTTCGCGCTTGGAGCCGTCAAAATGCATTGTCCAGGACTGCGACATGTCTGGGGTGTCAGGCAGCTGCAGCTCCATCCAGTGCACCAGGAAGTCCGGAAGGACTTGAGATTTGATTGCGTGTCGCTTCTCGTAGACGATGTCCAAGGGTGATAGTTCAATGCCCCACAGGGCCACGCGTTCTGTGGCCTCTGGGTTATTCAGGATGCTGTTCAGGGGTGCCTCGTTGACGACCATCACCTGATGCTCCTGGAAGTAGTGGCTCAGTCGTCGAGCCGTCATGAACACGCCGTAGGCTAGCTTATGGTAGTGCGGGTACCGCTGTTTTGTTGGAGTGAGTACCTCGCTGAGGTAGTAAATTGGGCGCTGGACCCCGTGGGTCTTGCCTTCTTCGGGTCGTTCGACCACGAGTACGGTGCTGACCACCTGGTGTGTGTCTGCTATGTACAGCAGCAGGGGCTCGCGCTCCTTTGGCGTGACCAAAACGGGTGAGGTGGAGAGGAGCCGCTTAAGGCTTTCGAATGCGTCGTTGGCTTCTGGTGTCCATTCGAACTTGTCTGCCTTGCGCAGCAGCTGGTAGAATGGTAGGGCCTTCTCGCCCATGCGGCTGATGAACCTGCTTAGCGCCGCTACTCTCCCTGCGAGATGTTGAACGCCCTTGAGGTTTTTCGGCTTCTCCATTGTCATGATGGCTTTGATTTTCTTTGGGTTCGTCTCGATCCCTCGTTGAGAGATGAAGTACCCGAGCAGCTGACCCGAGGGGACGCCGAAGGCGCACTTTTCTGGATTGAGCTTGATCCTGTATCGATCAAGGTTGTCGAACGTCTCGCGGAGATCGTCGATAAGTGTCCTTGCCTCCTTGGTTTTTATTACTATGTCGTCGACAGACTTGGACGTTGCGACCGATCTGGTCCTTGAGGCAGGCCTGCATGCATCGCTGGTACGTGGCACCCGTGTTCTTTAGCCCGAAGGGCATTGTGTTGTAGCAGTATACTCCGAACGGTGTGATGAACGCCGTTTTCTCTTGATCTTCGACCTTGAGTCGAATCTGGTTATAGCCTGAGTAGGCGTCGAGGAAGGAGAGTTTCTCACAACCTGCAGTCGAATCGATGATCTGGTCGATCCGAGGAAGAGGGAAGTGGTCCTTTGGGCAGTGTTTGTTTAGTGACGTGAAGTCTACGCACATCCGCAGGATGTCCATGTCCTTCTTCGGGACCATCACCGTGTTTGCCAGCCACTCGCTTTCCTTTATTTCCCGGATGAAGTCTGCTGCGAGTAATCTGTTGATTTCCTTGCCGATAGCTTCGGCTCGTGGCTCCGACAGTCTTCGGATGGACTGCTTGACTGGCTTGGTGTCTGGAAAGACATTGAGTGCATGCTCGGCGAATTCCCTGGGAACTCCTGGCATGTCCGCAGGACACCAGGCGAAGATTTCCCAGCGCTCACAGAGGAATTCGACGAGCGCGCCTTCCTATGCGGTGCTGAGGTCATTGGCTATCAGCGCCGTCTTGGAGGCGTCCGTCGGATGGACCTGCACTTTCTTGGTGTTGACGGTGGAGTCGAAGGACATGTCAGGTGTGTTTTGCCTTGTGACTGGGGGTAGCCCATTGTCCGTCACCTCGCGGAGCCTTACAAGCTCGTCTTGCATGCCGAAAGACTGGGAGATTTTGTTGAAATCCCTGTCGCATTGGTCCGATCGGGTGAAGCTCCCGTGGACTGTGATGACGCCCCTTGGTCCTGGCATCTTGAGTAGTAGGTATGCGTAGTGTGGGACGGCCAGGAACCTTGCGAATGCTACACGCCCCAAGATGGCGTGGTATTGCGACGGCCAGTACACCACTTCGAATTCTAAGCGCTCCTGCCGAAAGTTGTCCGGCTTCCCGAAGATGACGTCGAGCCCTATTTTGCCCAGGGGGAATATGCCCTTTCCTGGGACAATGCCGTGGAACGTTGTGTCTGATTGTTCCAGGCTGCATTGTGGGATCCGCATAGCTGCTAGAGTGCTTGCGAACATTAGGTTGATGCCGTTGCCGCCGTCCATGAAGACGCGACTCATCTCGAAGCCTCCGATCTGCGCCTCTAGCACCAGGGCAGCATGACCTGGGCGAGGGATCTGGCAAGGGTGATCCGCGCGAGTGAATGTGATGCAGGACTCCGATCCGCTGAGGTACTCAGGGATTGCAGGCAGAGTTGCCACGGCCAAGTTGATTTGTCGGGTGATTTTCTTCTGCACCCTGTTTGTGGGGCGTCCCTTCTGGATCATATTTAGTGCTCCCTTTGGTGGCAGGTATCCGAACCCGGCGTTATTTTGCGCTGGTGCGACTGGTTGGTTTGGGACTCCGATGGGTGGCGGTGGAGGAGCTCCGTGTGCTATTTCACCTGGCGCAGGTGCGTTTCCGAACGCGGGAATTGGAGCTTGTTGCCTCATCTGCACCATGCCTTCGCTGAGTTTCTGGAACTCGCGGCAGTCCTTAAGCATGTGGCTAGCTTTCTTTTTGCCATCCTGTTTGTCGATGTAGAAGTGGATGGTGCATGGACCCGAAAGTTTGTCGAATGCTGAGGGTCCGTTGTCGCGGTCGCGGCGTTGCCACGACTGCGTTGGTCGTCCGTTGTCGCGGAAGTTTCTGCTGCGGTATCCTCCGCTGTTGCGGCTGTTGTCGTTACGGCGGTCGGCGTAGCCTGCCGCAACCATGTCGGGTCCGTCGCGGTCCTCGTAGAGGCGCGATCTCCTCTTGCTGCGGTGTTCGCGTCTTCGGTCGTAGTCGTCCTCTTCATCTGATTGCGCTCGCTGGATGCAATCTTCGCCGTCTGCCCAACTATTGGCGATTTCCATGAGGTGGTCGAGTGTCTTGGGCTTTACACGCCCAAGTTCCTCCTTGAAGTCTGGGCGCTTGACGCCGTCCCTGAAGGCGTCGATGGCCCGCTCTTCGGAGATGTGTGCTGCAG
Source organism: Avena sativa (assembly GCA_916181665.1). Taxonomy (NCBI): domain Eukaryota; kingdom Viridiplantae; phylum Streptophyta; class Magnoliopsida; order Poales; family Poaceae; genus Avena; species Avena sativa. The sequence goes on along the minus strand of OV702285.1, from coordinate 138,598,991 downwards.
AGTTCTTGGTTGTAGACCAGCGTAGTATGTACGAGCGAATAGATTCACCCGTTCTCTGAGTGCAGGCTCGCAACTCTTCGATTGAGGCGGGCCTCTTGCTGGTGCCTTTGAAATTTCGGATGAAGCTGTAAGCGAGCTCCTCCCAGCTTCGGATGGATCCTGATGATAGGCTGCTAAGCCAGACCCGCGCCGCGCCTGTCAGCTGCAGCTGAAGGCATTGCATGGCGGTTTCTTTGTTGCCTCCGTGAAGCTTGACGGATGACAGATGGTCACTGAGCCAGGACTTTGGATCTTGCGTGCCGTTGAACTTCGGAGTATCCGAAGGAAGCTTGAAGTTGTGTGGCATCTGTGTTCGCCAAACGGATCTGCTGAAGCATCGAGCTCCGCAGAGTTCTCCTTCATCTTCATCCATCTCAGATTCGGACGAGCATGCGCGTTTAGCGCGTGCTTTGTCGATCTTGCGCTGTGTAAGCTTGTCTCTGGCGTCGTAGTCGCGTTTATGGCGGTGCGATCTCTTCTTCCTTCGAGGAAGATCGTGCTCCTCTTCCTCTTCGGATGAGGGGGTGGGACTCCGGTCGCGCCTGGCCAGAGCTTTCTTCTTCGGCTCCGCAGGAGCGTCTTCGTGGAGCGCAGCTCCGATTAGTCCTAGTCCGGTAAGCGCGGACCTATGCATGGCCCTTTTCGGGTCCCCCTCCGGAGGTGGGTGAGCCGCGAGATACGCAGTGGCTGCCATGATCGCAGCTTGTGGCGTCTTCGGGATGATGTTGCCGTCGGCATCCATATCCATGAACGATGTGTGGAGAGTTCGGGTCACATCACGCCGCTCTTTGGGATCCATGTTTTCCACCCGAGAGCGGTGCTTATTTCCCTGGTTTCCGTTTGTGCTAGAGCCGGGTGCCATGTGTAGGGGTTCGTAGCATGGAAAACAAAATTTTTCTATCGCATACAAACAAACAAGCCAAGATCTATCTACTAGATTGTAGCAACGAGTCGATGGAATAACTTACCCTCGAAGATTCCAAAGCGGTTAACGAGAGCAGATTCTCGTGGGTGATGTAGTCGTACTCTTTCCGATCTCAAGATCGTGTAGACGATCCTTCCGGCGCCACGTTCCGGCAGCGCTCCCGCAGTCGGTCACACGTTCGGTACTCGACGAAGACCTTCCTCTCCCTTGTTCCAGCAGGCAGCGGAGGTTGTAGCACTCTCCTCGCGATTCCGGCAGCACAACGGCGTGGTACCGGAAGTAGAGGGGAAATCCCGCAGGGCTTCGCCTTAAGCCGGTGCGAGTATGGTGGAGCTTATGAGAGAGGCTATTAGTGGTCTAGTAATTAGACACACCAATTAGAAGGCTCTAAACCAATTAGAAGGCTCTAAACCGCTGGCTAAAGCAATTAGAAGCTCTAAACCAAAACGGCTCTAAACCGGAGGTAGAAGATAGGAACTTGTGTGTTCTAGGAGGGGAGCCCTGCCCCTCCTTTTATGGGTGGGGAGGCGTGGCCAGGGGAGGGGAGTCCCTCCCCAAGTCGGCCTTGGGCTGGGCGCCGGCTTGGAGGAGTGGGACTCCTCCTCCAAGTTGGTTCCAACTCCTCTTGCTTGTTTCCCACAGTTTCCTGTTTCCCACAGTTTCCTGTTTTAGCCGTTTGACTTTCAAACTGGCAATTTGACTTTCATGTTTTTGGAACAGCAAGAACACTTAGTACATGATGCAATCATTCAATGACACACTCATGTACCCTCCCCCCCCCCGGAGTGCCGGACAATCCGGAACCTTCTAGAACATTCCCGATGAAAACACCGGAATCATTCCCGAACTCCAAAACGGGACTTTCCTTATATGAATCTTATTCTCCGGACCATTCCGGATCACCTCGTGATATCCCGGATCCCATCCGAGACTCCGAACAACATTCGGTCTCTTTCTCATAATACCATAACTACTCAAACAACGTCGAATCCTTAAGTGTGTCTCCCTACGGTTCGTGAATTATGCAGACATGATCGAGACACTTCTCCGAACAATAACCAATAGAGGAATCTGGAAATTCATATGGCTCCCACATATTTCTACGATTACTTTGCGATCGAATGAACCACTTACATACGATACCAATTTCCCTTTGTCTCACGATATGTTACTTATCCGAGGTTATGATCGTCGGTATCTCTGCATACCTAGTTCAACCTCGTTACTGATAAGTACTCTTTTCTCGTTCCCGTGATATGTGATCCCTTGTGACCAAGTCACATGCTTGCAAGCTAATTGGATGACATTCCACCGAGAGGGCCCAGAGTATATCTATCCGTCATGTGGATGGACAAATCCCACTCTTGATCCATGTGTCTCAACCAATACTTTCCGAACACTCAATGCCACCTTTATAACCACCCAGTTACGGTGTGGTGTTTGATGTCATCAAAGCATCCATCCGGTAAAGGTGATATGCATGATCTCATGGTCGAAGGAATTAGGTTACTATGTATCAGAAAGCATATAGCAATTGAACTATTGAAATGACTTGATCTTTATGCTACGCTTATCTATAGGAGTATGTCCATCACATCATTCTCCTAATGATATGATCCAGTTGTTAATAACATCTCTATGTTCATGATCAGGAAACCATGATCATATATTAACCAACAAGCTAGTTTAACAAGAGGCTATACTAGGGACTCTTATTTTAGTTTACAAATCACACAAGTATTAATGTTTCCGGTTAATACAATTATAGCATGGTATGTAAACATTTATCATAAGTATGAAGATATGATAATAACCACTTTATTATTGCCTCTTGGGCATATCTCCAACAGTCTCCCACTTGCACTAGAGTCAATAATCTAGTTTCAAACCTTTGTGTATATAACACCTATGGCTTTCCGGTGTTGTATGTACACGATTGCTAGTGGTCAACTGATCTCCGGATCTGACACTTCCAGGTCCGTGTGTAATTGCATGTCTTTGCGTCTCTACGCATCACTCATTCTCTAATGAGATGGCTTTGTATAAATTTGGTCTTTCGGTGTGACCTTTAGCTCTTTGGGGTTAAAACATGTTGATAATATTATCGCACAATATATCTTCATAGTATTATCCCACTGTGAACTACACCTAGTTTGATAACAAACTACTTGACACAAATGCCCTCTTTTGCTGCTAAAATAGCAGTCATATACTTAGCCTTTTGTTGTAGTATCTGTCACAATGTCTTAACTTTGGAACTCATCCAAATCCATTATGGAACTCACTTTCCATTATATTGTGCCACCCTTAGATTAGATTGAGATAAACTTAATTTGTACTTTGTGACCAAGCTAGTATCAATGTAGTACTTTTACAATGAACTAACCATCTATTTGTCACTTCTACAAATATTATACTCTTAGTTCTTTCAAAAGATCATAAGAATATCCTTACTATTATCCAATGATCATCTTACGAATCATTCTGGTATATGCTCACAACATTTAGAGCATAGGACATATCTGGATTTGTACATATCACAGTATGATTGACATAAATACTCTTTGTGATTTCATACATCAAGTATCAATCTATACTTGATTATTTGTTTCACTTTACCAAATGTCAATACACTTGAATATATCATCAACATCGAACTCATTCAATCCTTTCTGTGCGACAAGAACCTCTCTTGTAGTTTCTATATTGAACTCATTCAATATCTTGTCTATGTACTCTTGCCACAACCATATTAGCGTCTATTGATGCCAAATATTTGGGTTTTGCCTAAGTCTTTCATCGGGATGAAATTCTTAATATGTGTTAATAAAAGATACATCTTTTCTAATCAACAATATGTCCTCCACATAATGTATTAGAAAAATGTCTTAGCGCTCCCACTTAATTTCTTGCAAACGCAAGCATCTTCATTGTCTCTGATGAAATTAAACTCTTTTAACAGTTTCATCATAGTGAAGATTCCAACTCCGCGATGCTCACTTTAACCATTGAAGTTTGCATATGCTTTTAGCATCCTTTGAATTAACAAAACCCTATGGACCGTGTTATGCACATATCCTAGGTAACGATTCTATTAGAAGAACTTGTTTTGTTTATTCAACTACCATATAACAAATTATATGTAGTGGTTGCTACATTAATCCGTCTAGACTAAATATCACTATGACAGATCAAATCTTGTCATAGTCAACCTTTGAACATTGTTGTGAACTCTTTCCCAACATGTCGACTATTTCATAGATGTGAAACATCCATGTCTATTTCTTTATAGATCCAAATACGACTGTAAGGTCTTATACCTTCCCAGAGGGTCTTTCAAGTTCAAATCTTGATCTCTCGTATATGGAACTATCACGGATTTTATGGCTTCAAGCCATTTTACGGAGTCAGGGCCCATCATCGCTTCTTTGCATGTAGTCGGTTCATTATTCTCAAATAATGATTCAACCCTCAAATCTTGGTATATGATTGTTCATCCGACCTACTTGTTTCAATAGGAACTTGAATCTCCGTGACCACAACCTTTGAGGTACGTGAGCCATGAGCTTTGTTGGTGCCTCCGGAACACTTTTCGGTGCTGCGCAACTCTGCACATACAGCTAAGGTTCTTTTAACCTTATCAAAGTTTCTATTGTCCTCCCACTTAACTTTTCACGAAAAATTCCTTCTCAAAGAAACTTGACGTTTTAAGTGACAAACACTTTTGTCTCTGATGTTATGGAGGAGTACTTAACAGTTATTCGAAATAACATACAAAGACAGGTTCATCCGACTTTGGTTGCAAACATCTTTCTTATGCATAGCATACCAATGTTTAAGAAAGGACAACTTGGGTTTTATCCCAAACCATAACCTTATATGGTGTCATTTCAACGGATTATGATGGAGCTCTTTTCAGTGGAAAAACGGTAATCTCTAAAGCTTTTAATCTTTAAAATATAATAGCAGTTTTATGAATTATACCTTTGATCTAACCATGTCAAACAAGGTTTAATTACATACCTTGAACGTTCCATACTCTTATGGTGTTTCAGAAAATGCAAATCCACGGAACGATTCCTTAAATCTTAGGTATTATGCTAAACTTGTAACTCAAATATCTTCCTTTATGATCTTTATCATAAACTATTTATATTCTTGTTACAATGATTTTGCACTTCATCTTGAAAGTCTTTTGAACTCTTCAAATATTTCACACTTCATCCTTATTAAGTAAATATTCATATATTCACTCAAATTTTCGGAGAAAGCACATGAAGTTGAAATCCATCGCTCTTGACTATAATGGACTTCATACAACAATATGTACAAGTTCCAATAAGCTAGTCCATCGTTCCCTTTTGGCCTATGAACGAAATTTTAATTATCTCTAGGAAAGTTTCACAAGCGTCATTTGATCAAAATCAAATAGACTCCAAAATTCCATCCATATGGATTTTCTTCATGTTTTCTTTCCAATATAATTTAAACGGCGATGTCACTTCCTAAGTGATCTTTCAATCAATTTGTCTTTCGATATTTTTAGCACTAGTTTTATGGATGTGATTTCTCCAACGAGATTTGTGAATCATCCATCTTTTATGAATTATGACAATTATTTGAACAACCCTATTGTTCTCATAATACCTGATAAAACAAATCTTGAAGGCAAGCTTTGATGTTTAACGAGCAACACAATAACCCTTTATTTGTTCTCGATGAACATCATCACATATTCTTTTGCTAGTTACTTAGGCCATTGTAGTTCATGAATTGTGTTGTTTAGTATGACGATTCACACCAACAAATTCAGTATCAAATACTTGAGAACCACATTGTTTAATAAGCAAAGAATATAGCCATAACATGTATATCATCTATATACTTAGACTGAACAATTCTAGTCTTTTCTTTTCTGCCATATATTTATGAGATTCTCTTTCAGTATTTCCTTTTCTGTTTGAAAGAATCTATCAACATCAACAGTGCAGTCATACATATGACACATAGTCCAAAGCGTGTATAATTAAATACCAATGTCTTTGGTCTTGCACTTTGAAGTAGATCACCATCATCAAATGTTTGGTGTTCTTTCAAATTCCTTTCTTTATTAATCTCTTGGTGTAGTAAACATTTTACCTATATCAAATATTCACACTTATCATGGAATCGTCCATGATCAAGCTACTTTTAGCTTATAACGATGAATTATGAGTATAATGTTGCTATCCAAAACCTTTTGGAGGATTAGGACAACAAGTGTCTCCATCCTTTTTGCAAATTCTCATCAAATATGAGAACATGACTTTTGCCATATTATACTCTATCATGTTGTAACCAAAACTTCGTTTCAGATATCACAATATCTTTCACACATCATGGTTTCTGAAACAACTCTTTCAGATCCTAGATAACCTTGATATTAAGAGAATCCTTTGAATATCAAGAATCATGGAGACAAACATGATACTTATATACTAACACTTGGAATTGTTACTCTTGATTTAATACTAATTATTAAACTTCATGGAGTAACCGGAACTTACTGAAAGTTTGCAATAGGACTTTTAAACTTTAGATTAACACTTCAAAACAATACGATACCAGTTCGTAAAGTAACTAACCAGAATTCTATAGTTCTATCATCTCAATTATAACTAAGCGCAAGGTGGTAAACGGATGCCAATGACTACAACAACTATGCAAATTCACTTTGATTTAGTTTATGATAAATTGAGTTCTAATTAATAATTAAATTAATCTAGGTGAACTCCCACTCAAAACAATATCCCTCACATTGTTTTAGTGATCACACGAACCAAATCCACCACATCAAAACCGATCATCACGAGAGTTGATATAGCTTCAATGGCGAACAATCAACATGTTCATCATATCTACTATATGACTCATGCTCTACCTTTCGGTAATCCGTGTTCCTGAGGCCATGTCTGTACATGCTAGGCTCGTCAAGATCAAACCTTAGTTTCCGCATGAGCAAATCTGGCTTGCTCACGTTGTATACACTTGCAGAATCTAGCACACCCGATCATCACGTGGTGTTTCGAAACAACAAGCTTTAGCAACGGTGCTAACTAAGGGTGAACACTTTATGATTTTAAATTCATGTGCATGAGGGATCATCTTATAATGCTACCGTCGTCTACTAAGAAATACAAGATGCATAAAGGATTAACATCACATGCAATTCATAATATGTGATATGATATGGCCTTTTCTTCTTTGTGCTTCCGATCTCCATCTTCTAGCACGAACATGATCTCCATCATCACCGGCATTGCATCAAGGTCAATGACGCTTCTCCATGGTTGTCTTCCACCGGCTTCAACTATTACAACTACTTTGAATAGACACGCGGGTCTTAACAAAAATTAAAGACAACCATATGGCTCCTGCCGGTTGCCAACTTACAATAAGGAACATTGCATACATCATATATAATCACAATCATGGCCATATCACATCACTGCACACCCCTGCAAAACAAAGTTAGACGCCTCTACTTTCTTTGCATGTTTTACGTGGTTTGGGGCTTTCAATAAGTGTCGTTCTAACTTACGAACAAGAACCACAACATTGATACTAGCATTGTTGATTACCCGTTGTAAATTGGATCTTAACTATGCTAGGAGAAACAGGCACCCGCAAAGCCACTTATGCAATACAAGTTGCATGTCAAGCGTGGAGCAAGTCTCATGAACGATGTCATGTAAGGTTAGCCCGGGCCGCTTCATCCCAACATACCGCAAGATGCAAAGTACACAAAAAGCAATCGACAATAAAAGCATCAACGCCCACAATGACCATTGTGTTCTACTCGTGCAACAGATCTACATATAGACACGGCTCTGATACCACTGTAGGGGTTCGTAGCATGGAAAACAAAAAATTTCTATCGCATACAAACAAACAAGCCAAGATCTATCTACTAGATTGTAGCAACGAGTCGATGGAATAACTTACCCTCGAAGATTCCAAAGCGGTTAACGAGAGCAGATTCTCGTGGGTGATGTAGTCGTACTCTTTCCGATCTCAAGATCGTGTAGATGATCCTTCCGGCGCCACGTTCCGGCAGCGCTCCCGCAGTCGGTCACACGTTCGGTACTCGATGAAGACCTTCCTCTCCCTTGTTCCAGCAGGCAGCGGAGGTTGTAGCACTCTCCTCGCGATTCCGGCAGCACAACGACGTGGTACCGGAAGTAGAGGGGAAATCCCGCAGGGCTTCGCCTTAAGCCGGTGCGAGTATGGTTGAGCTTATGAGAGAGGCTATTAGTGGTCTAGTAATTAGACACACCAATTAGAAGGCTCTAAACCAATTAGAAGGCTCTAAACCGCTAGCTAAAGCAATTAGAAGCTCTAAACCAAAACGGCTCTAAACCGGAGGTAGAAGATAGGAACTTGTGTGTTCTAGGAGGGGAGCCCTGCCCCTCCTTTTATGGGTGGGGAGGCGTGGCCAGGGGAGGGGAGTCCCTCCCCAAGTCGGCCTTGGGCTGGGCGCCGGCTTGGAGGAGTGGGACTCCTCCTCCAAGTTGGTTCCAACTCCTCTTGCTTGTTTCCCACAGTTTCCTGTTTTAGCCGTTTGACTTTCAAACTGGCAATTTGACTTTCATGTTTTTGGAACAGCAAGAACACTTAGTACATGATGCAATCATTCAATGACACACTCATGTACCCTCCCCCCCCCCCCCCCCCGGAGTGCCGGACAATCCGGAACCTTCTAGAACATTCCCGATGAAAACACCGGAATCATTCCCGAACTCCGAAACGGGACTTTCCTTATATGAATCTTATTCTCCAGACCATTCTGGATCACCTCGTGATATCCCGGATCCCATCCGAGACTCCGAACAACATTCAGTCTCTTTCTCATAATACCATAACTACTCAAACAACGTCGAATCCTTAAGTGTGTCTCCCTACGGTTCGTGAATTATGCAGACATGATCGAGACACTTCTCCGAACAATAACCAATAGAGGAATCTGGAAATTCATATGGCTCCCACATATTTCTACGATTACTTTGCGATCGAATGAACCACTTACATACGATACCAATTTCCCTTTGTCTCACGATATGTTACTTATCCGAGGTTATGATCGTCGGTATCTCTGCATACCTAGTTCAACCTCGTTACTGATAAGTACTCTTTTCTCGTTCCCGTGATATGTGATCCCTTGTGACCAAGTCACATGCTTGCAAGCTAATTGGATGACATTCCACCGAGAGGGCCCAGAGTATATCTATCCGTCATGTGGATGGACAAATCCCACTCTTGATCCATGTGTCTCAACCAATACTTTCCGAACACTCAATGCCACCTTTATAACCACCCAGTTACGGTGTGGTGTTTGATGTCATCAAAGCATCCATCCGGTAAAGGTGATATGCATGATCTCATGGTCGAAGGAATTAGGTTACTATGTATCAAAAAGCATATAGCAATTGAACTATTGAAATGACTTGATCTTTATGCTACGCTTATCTATAGGAGTATGTCCATCACATCATTCTCCTAATGATATGATCCAGTTGTTAATAACATCTCTATGTTCATGATCAGGAAACCATGATCATATATTAACCAACAAGCTAGTTTAACAAGAGGCTATACTAGGGACTCTTATTTTAGTTTACAAATCACACAAGTATTAATGTTTCCGGTTAATACAATTATAGCATGGTATGTAAACATTTATCATAAGTATGAAGATATGATAATAACCACTTTATTATTGCCTCTTGGGCATATCTCCAACACCATGGCGGAGAGCGCAGCTCGTCGCGCGCTGGACTCGGAGGCTGCTTGCTTGCGTTTGTCGAGCGTCTCCTGCATCTTGACTTGTTTCTTGTGCTCCTCGATGAGGAGGTAGTGGTATGCCATCAGTAGGTCACGTGAGGCGTCTGCAGGTAAGACGATGTCGCCTGCGACGGCACGGCGAGCCTGGACCCATCCTTCTTTGCTAAGTTGGATGACGTGGCCGTTGCTTTCCCTGTTGGGTGGGGGGGACTGGCTTCTTCTGTTTTCGCCGTTTTCGCCATTTCGATTGGGCGGCGGGTTAGGCGTTTCCTCGTCGGTTTGGATGACTGCGGCGCACAGATTGGTCGGCTGCTGCCGCAGCTTTCAGATCCTGAACCGTAGGTCCCTTCATCCGAAGGTGGATCGCACAGATCGGAGTTGCAGCTGCTGCTGCTGTAGAACTCATCTGTCGATGGTGACGTGCGTAGCACGGGGTGTGGAGCCCATGAAGCGGGCCTGATTGACGACACGGGCACCCGCTCAGGGAGGCGGAGGGTGCCAGTTTGTCCCACCTGGAAGTAGAAGCTCCCGAACAAAATTTCGAGTCCGTCGCCTACGGGCTCGAAATCCTTCATGGTGGCCGGCGAGTGGGCGGTGAAGTCAAAAGCGCCGAAGAGGAGGTGATTCTCCGTCGCCACGGAGTTGTAGATCGATCGGGTCGGAACCGTCACGACCGCACAATCAGCAGCCCCAATTCCCACAGACGGCGCCAATTGACGAGGTTTAATCTCGTCAATGCCTATTGTTATGGACTTGGGTTTTGGAGAAGATGGGGATGCTGGAGATCGTGGCACGGTTAACAGACAAGCAACCAGGGGACACGAGATTTACCCAGGTTCAGGCCCCCGGAGGGAAAACCCTACTCCTGCTTGTCTGCTCTTGATTACGGCGGAACCGAAGGTTACAGGGTGCACAGATTCGATCTGGCGTGGATGCGTGTGCGAAAGTATGAGTCGAGAGATCTAGGACGTGCCCTCCTGGCCTTTATATAGACTTAGGCAGGTCCCGGGCATAGTCCTAGTCGGTTACAAGTTCTAGGGTTTTACCCCTTTGAATTTCCTATCTCCGCTAGTCTTGTTCTCCAAGGATCCGAAGGCGTCATGGGCCTTGGCCACCCGAAAATCTTCATGGGCCAGTATATATCTGCTGTGGGCCTTCCTTGGGCTGGACTAGGTATGCTAAAGTCACGTACCCGTAGGGTATAACCATGTCAACAATAATTTCAGATCAAACATAGCACATCCAAAATATGTGATGCATAATTCATAGTTTTTAACATCACAACGCGATCATAGGCAATGTTCAAGCCACGGAAGTTCCCAAATGTGATCAACCATCAACGATTCCATCGCCAGCGGCGCCACCACTCGCCGGATCAACCTCAACCACCTCCTCTTCGTCACCCTCATCCTCCTCCTCGTCATCAATCTCTTTGACGTTGCACTCCCCATCGAACGCATCGATGTCGGCGTCCAAATCCACCGCGGATTCATTGAGCATGTCCATGTACGATGTTGTGGACTCAACATCGAACACCTTGTCTACGTCCATGGTGGGTGGCGGCGGCGCGGGCATCGCATCGGACGGAACGGAGGGAGGAGGGGTCGTGGCCTTGGAAGACGGTGGAGGCGCGAGGCCGATGCGGCTGACCTGCTTTGTCTTCACCTTAGGCTACGGAGCACCCCTCAGCCCGGTCGCCTTCGTCTTCATCCTGCCCCCTTTCTTGGCAGTCGGCGGGGCTGCGGCCGGCGGAGCTGCGGCCGCCGAAGGGGCTTCAAAGAATTGCTTCGGAATCCTCTTCCTCTTCGACGGGATGGTGGCGGAGATCATGGCCGTTGGAGATGCACCGCCGGCGTTGGGCGGACCTCCGACAGGGACATCAACCACCGCGGCCGTTGGAGATGCACCGCCGGCGGTAGGCGGCCCTTGCGGAGGATCCATGGCAGCGGGATCCGGCCGCGACGTTGCCGGGAAGAGCGGGGCGGAGGAGATCGAGCGGCGGCGGCGGTTGGGTTTCGCTGAAACCGTTCGCGTGCAGTGGAGGGGAGGATACTGGTTTGGCACTCTATTCCCACTCCCACCCCGCACAAGTAGGGCGCGAAGGCCCGCCCCGTAATCGAAAACAGCAAAAATCGGAGCGGGAGCCCTTTTTACGGGGCCTGCTAGACGGCCGGGTGAAGCTCAAACCCGTATTCCAGCAGTTATTATACGGGTTTGGCCCTTTTAAGGGGTCTGTTAGACATGCTCTTAGGTTGTGTTTGGCACCGAGACAGATTGTGATAATATGGTTTTTCTAGTTATTTATTTGTCTATTTTCTGTTATTAGTAAATCTAAAGCGTCTGAAGATTTTCGTATGTCTAAGTTCATGTACCCTTTCGAGATTCGTGTTGGCTTGACGAAATTAAAAATACACTAGGTGACTAGGACCATTGATTTAGATTTTAAAAATCTTCGGGCAAATTTTGGTCTTTAGTCGCTACTTTCATCCGGATTAACCCATTCATGTTTTTGCAACTTTTTACCCCTTAGAAGATACTAGCAAAATGCCCGCACGTTGCGGCGGCGGAAGGCGAAACAAATATTCCTATAAATCTTTTCTTTGGACAAACACATATTTGTCACGGGCCACGAGGAGCTGAAAAGGTACAGGAGGCCGAGCTCGTACTCGGCGTATCTACTTTCCGTGCCGTCAACAGGCTCTTGATGATCTTTGGATCAACATTGTTGTCCCCTCGTGGTCGCTCCAGCCTCCGTTCAAATATCAATTTTATTACTTCCTCCGACGACTTAGTTTGTCTAAATTCGAATGTATCTAGACATGTTTTAGTGTTAGATACATCCAAATCTAGAAAAATCCAAGTCAAGTAATATGGATCGGAGAGAGTATTTTTCTCTCTCCATATCTGTTGAACAACAACATAAGAAAATATAAAGACTCCCTCCACACCTATCAAACTCTCTAATTACTGTAAAAAGAAATTAGAATATTAGAAGGATCCCGGGGAGAAAAAGGTGTGGACCAAAGAAAGATCCCGTGGACCTACAGTGCCCAGACTAACCCCACCTACGACACGCAACTTTAGTCCTAGTCGCTTCTAAATCCCCATCGCGTGTCGCCAATAGCAGCAACTCCCCCATCCTTGCTCGCTCTTCTTCCTCTCTCCTCGTTCTGTCCAGCAGCCGCCAAGCGCGTACACGCACCCAGGCCTTCTTCTTCTTGCCGCTCTCCTCTGATGATACGTCGTGCGCCGTCCCAGCCTATGTGGTTCCCCTCATCCTCTCATGCGCCGCCGCCGTTCTGTCCGGCCGCCGCCAAGCGCGTGCACACACACCCAGGCTTCCTTCCTCCGGCCGCTTTCCAGTGACGCGAGCTGGCCCTCCATCCACCTATGTGGTTCCCTTTGTCCTCTCAGAAACGCCGCCGCCGTCGCCAGGGATCGGCCATGCTATTGCCCTCTTCTCTCCATGAGGGATTTAATAAATTCCTTACTTATCATTCGATTTAAGAGGGCAATCTCCCGACCGGCTTGTTGATTCCAGACAGCTTGAGAACATATATAAATCGGTGGGATCGAGTATAAAGTAGCGATGTGGGACTATTCATGATCTCATCGATGCGTAGAGAGTAACATGTTTTTGTTTGCCGGAGGGAGCGGTCAACTGTGTGCGGCGGCCCAATCAATGAAAGCCCAGCCTTCTAGGAGAGACAGAGTTCAGTTGAATTTGAATAAATAAAATTGAAATAAAACCGAACAGGATTTCTCTTGACTGGGTGGTAGACCGATAATAGGTTGTTTGGGCAAAACTGTCTAAAGAGTTGGACCACAAGAAACATTTCGTGCTTTATTATTAGATATAGATAGGAAAGGTGTCTGTACGTTGCAACGAGATAAAAATCTATATAATTCTATCTAATTGATTAATAATATAATACACTTTGCACTCGAGTACTTCAATGGAAAAGAGAAGAGTTTAAGGAATTGTGCTTGAGAAAAGTCGATTAGCTACTCTTTTGCATCTTTCGTTTGTGCTAACCAATAATAATATATTTATCAATAATTGGGTACTGGTTTGAATACACAGACATTTAATAGAAAACAAATGTATACGGATATAGCCCTATGAGAAACCAGGAAGAACGAAACATACCTCCAATTGTCAACTTCTGGTCCTATTCTCATATTGATTTGGCAGCAATTCCTCTAACAATGCAACAGTTTTCAATGTTAATTTCCACAATAGTGTCCTCACTACCTCGACCATGAATGCATCAGTTGATAGAGCTGGACATTGTGTAGTACATAACCAATATAAATCGATCCTGCTCTTCTAAAAATAACCAATCGATGCTCCATGAGAAATAGAAAATAGCGACTCATTCTATCCCTAAATCCTTTAGCTTGTAAAGGAGAGAAACCCTCTCTTAGTCGCTAGCGGCCGCAAGCGTCGTCACTTAATTAGGGATTCCGGCCGGCCGGAAAGGCGTAGGTCTGGTGACGTGAGGTCGCTGTACATGTACCCAACAGTCACATCTCGGAGCCAGAGCGGCGTACACCGAGTCAAATCCAAAATACACGAGAATCTGGCTGGATGCGGCGAGTGTTGAAGATCTTGTGCTGGTATGATGGCGAAGAGATCCAGCAGCGAGAAGCGGTGTCGGATTTGGGGCCGAACCGGCGTAGACGGACTCGGTGGCATTGGTTTGGTGGTTTTTCTAGTTATTTATTTGTCTATTTTCTGTTATTAGTAAATCTAAAGCGTCTGAAGATTTTCGTATGTCTAAGTTCATGTACCCTTTCGAGATTCGTGTTGGCTTGACGAAATTAAAAATACACTAGGTGACTAGGACCATTGATTTAGATTTTAAAAACCTTCGGGCAAATTTTGGTCTTTAGTCGCTACTTTCATCCGGATTAACCCATTCATGTTTTTGCAACTTTTTACCCCTTAGAAGATATTGCGAGCATTTTGACATGTGGGTTCCGTATGTCAAATACATTGTGGCATGCCACCTCGTGGTTTCTCTCCTTGCTTTTCTACGTGCTCAAACCTGATCGGCCTAGAAGAAGCGGTGCGATTTAGCCGGTCTGGTACGGGCGAGGGAGGTGAACCGTTTCGAGCGAGAAAAATATTATCAAAACCGTTTATTTGGTCTGTCTGCATCAATGAAAGAAAATGTCGAGACAAAAACCACAACAGGGCACACCACGTATACCTAACGAGACTAGGTCCACCTAGCAGATTCTTCTCAATATCTTATGAGGGGCAAAACACGCAAAACTTTTGCTAAAGGGAGTAACCTTGATACAAATCTGCTAAATGGAGTAATAATCGGGATGAAAACTTGCTAAGTAGAGTAAGATCATGTAAAAATACGAATTCACTCAGCAATCTCGGTCAACTTTAACCCTTGACGGACCAGATAGATTTTGGCTGAAAGCAGACATCCCCTTTCAGCCTACTATGTTCGCGAGACGAGTTGGCCACTAGACGCTGGCAAACATGCCGCGGAATAGGACGAATCTCGAGTCAAGTGGCTAATGGGGTGGGCAAGTAGTCACGGGCTGCTTGTCACCTTCCAACAGGAATTTGTCTGCCGAAACATGGAATATTGGAATTGGTTGCCCTTTCCCGATAGCTCCATCCATTACAATCCATCCACTTCAGAGAAGGGTAGAGAAACCGAGACAGAGGAAGCAGCGAGGAAACGCCGGAAGTCCCACTTTTTTTTTTTGAAGCTGACGCCGAAGTCCCACATCGCAACCTGTATTTTGTAAACGCCTCAAAGATCTTGTCTACAATCCACAGGATCATAAGTCCAGTCAGTGGCACTGAGGACGAGCCAAAATCAATCCGTGGCTGGCACATCAAGCCTGACGGTTCGAGCTTAATTAGAGGCAGCGCCGTCTGCAAACGCTGTGGATATCCATTGCTGCTGGGCGGAGCTTGCAGAAGCCAATAGCAAGCTGTGGGCGCGAAGGAGATCCACGATCTCGTGCGGCGGCTGCACATGGTTTCCGAATCAGGACAAGACATAACAGACTGGAACGGATCGGAGGTCCAGAAACAGAACTATTCTCATCAATTTGTTCCCATCTACCAACAACAACTTGCGTGAATAAATTACAGGTTGCATACACAGCGGAGAATATCTGTCCTGGATACAGCAAGCTACTAGCTTGCAGCAGACCTCTGCTAACTAGGCGGGAGAAAAATGAAGCGCTACAACTCCCGCAATGGACTGGAAATACTGAACACCAATTTCGTGTTTCCAGTTCCTTCGTTTTCATGTGGTTCATTCATTGTAGAAGAACCGAAAAGTACACGACACAAGAAAGGGAATGCCTTGCTCGTGTTCTCCGCTGTTATGGGTGAGGTCTTGTCGTAGTGATGACATCGCTTATGGTTTCCAAGATACAAGGACCGTACAGCACATGTCTACAGGCTCCGGTAGTCCAAAACTGTTACTTCATCTCCAGGAGCGTCAAGATCTTGATAGCTGCAAACACGGTGAAAACGGGTCAACAGAGCGACAGAAAAATCAAGCAATGGGCAGGAGATACAATCTGGAACTAAAGTGTTAGTGCTAGCTTGAAACAGAAAACTGATAACCATGTAGCATTGTATAACAGAGGGACAATGTTTACAACTTCTGATGATAAGGTACAGGTGTTCACTCAGAAGCATAATATGTGTACAGGACAACTGCTTTGGAAAGACAAGAACAATCTCTAACTCGGAGATAGCACTAGGAACACGCTTTACAATGTTTCAAACTGCAGATGCTTAAATTAATGTAACCCTCTGTGACAGTGGTCATACTTTTTAAGGCATACAGACTCTAAATTGACCGGAAAGTAAAATAGAAGTGTGAACTTTGTTGATCAGCTCAAATTAGCTAGCAAAGCGCGCAACCATTCCATATTGAACTTGCGAGACCAAGATATCATAATATGTGCATCAACACGATGAAGAACATAATGACGTCAAGGAAAAGTGCGGAGATAAATATCGGTGTATTATTATTTTCCAGCACTCAGCATACTTTTTGTTAACAATGTTTCAGAATGTGACAAGAATTTATTAGATTCCATGGCAAGGATCATTTACTGGATACAAATGCAGTAAGGTTGAGACTTAAGTATTACCTTCGTATTTTACGGGGATCCTGCATACGAGGATCATGCATTAATGGAGGAAGAGGAGCATTAAACATTGGTGATGGACCGCCCATTGGGGGACCACCACCCCTTCCTGCTTTCCTAGGACGTGGACCAGCAGTCGGCTCAAAAGGTGGTGGGCCGCCCTGCTCCCTCAACATACGCATTGCAACTTCCGGTGGTGCAGGGATAAACGGTCCTAGTGGGCTGCAATGACAATGAAATAACGATGAGTATATGCTTGTGCAAAACAAAATGAAATTGCATACTTACCCAGCACCAGGCACAGGCATCAGCATTGGAGGAGCAGGAATATCCGAAGGAAAGGCACCATGCATTGCCGGATCACCATAAGCGTCATGCATTGGATCATCAGGGTTTTCACTGGATCCATCATGATTTGGTGAATCACCATTTCTGTCAAATCTACGGCCACGTTCATCTCTCAGCCGACTCTCGATCGGTGGCCGTTGTCTGACCTTTTCCCTCTGTAAAATTGGCCAATACAAATAAATAGACATGAACATAAATTGCTGTTAATTTGCAAGTGAATAGAAACCAAGTAACAAGGCTTACTGGAGCAGATTGTTGCATGATCGGTGTTCCCCCAGGCGCCTTGGGATCACTGCATTTAAGGTAAAACACCCCATGATCGTCTTGCAATGTGGAACATTAGTTCACTATAAAAAAAGGGACGAAGATGCAGAAAACATACGTCATATAGTTCTCAAAATATATATCCTCTCTAACTTTTGCAGTCAGCTCCACCACAAAATCTGTATGCTTGAGTTTGAGATGCTTTGTGACGAACTCTGAGGCATGGAAAAGCTTTGTGCACCCCTTGGCTCCACAACCATATTTCCATCCATACTTCTCATCCCTTATTTTCCTGACATATGGATCCAGCACTTCACTAGCAGCTGTATCAATCTTCTCCTTTGCTTTCAATATTTCCAATGGATCCTGACCTTGAATCCTGTCTTGCCAGAATGAATCAAGTTTCTCCTCCCATTCGGCTGTATTTGAGCTAGCCCCATCATATGTCCTTGAGTCTGCTTTCACATGCCTCAAGCCTTTCGGCTCATTTGTCTCAAACATGCCATAATAATCCACACCATGGATACGCCATAAATAGGTGACAAGAGTGTCCAGCAACTCAACACCCTCAAGACCCTTCACAGTAGATGCACCCCGTATTATTACAATTGGTCCCATTGAACCATGTGATCCCCTGTCTGTTTTGTTGTCATCGCTACTAGATAGAACATTGTTCTCAATACCCTTCTCAGAATCAAGTTTATAGATGAGAGCTTGAGCTTGTTCAATGTCAATGCTAATTCGTCGAGGCTCAGAACTAACTGGATGAGCCTTGGGAGCAGAATAATATAAATCATCAGCGTCTTTTCCAAGCTTCCCCCTTTTCCCATTTGCATTCACGTCGATATTTCCAGATTTGTTTGTTAATCCTGGACTACTGCACGGTGGGGAAAAAAAGAAGGTAAAACACATACTCACTTTCATAGGTGGGAGGGGCGTATGGAGTAGGGGTAGGGCATGCGCGTGGGGTAGGAGGGGCATCTTACATGTCCAAACTTCCACTCTGCAAATCTTGGAAGAATTCATTTGCGGTAGCTCTTGCAAGTTCGTTCCTTCTGCTTGTGCAACAAAATATAGTATGACAATCATTTAAATGGACTCGCCATAAAATGATGATAAGGCGATATTCACTACATAATTGTACAAGCACATTAAGAAAATAGCTACCTTTCCATAACAGATTCAAGGTTAGTAGGATGGTACTTGTTTCTCAGCCTACAAACCAAGAAATGGGTCACTAAAATGTTCTGAAGAGAACGGTTCACTAGATGGCAGATTAAAAGGATGTAGCAGAAAAGGAGTATTACCAAACTTCATTCTTATGAAGCTCAAAGTAAGCTTTCTTCTGTGTTGTGATGTACTCTGACTTGTACTCCTCATATCTGAAGATTAGTAATGAGCAGAAATGTCAAGTTATATTTCACATCAAACATACTGAAAGTACACAGTGCACAACAAATTTAAACTTCTATCATGGTAAAGGGAGATAAACTAATTGTAGTTGAACTATATGTCTGCTACCAAGAAAAGAGGTTCAGCATAGCACACCTGCGCTGAGCTTCAACAGGTAAAACATCATCTTCGAGCTCCTGCATGAACTGCTTGTAAGACATCAGGCCTTCCCTGCAGGGCATCAACTTCTGTCATTTAGTATAAGGAAACTGAAACACAAGTACTGCAAATCTATCCTAAGGAAAATGTAATTTAGTCTTCCCTGCAGGTTACAATGGGCTGCTTCGGCCCTTCTGATTTATAATGTACAAAGTGGTTCCTATAATTTCAAAACTGCTAACAGTTGGCTCTATTTAAAGAAAGATGGATGAGGGGCGAACTAAGCAGTAAGCACAACATAGTGAAACAGTGTCTAGGAGGAACTAGACACTTTTTTTGATATAGTAGAAGCGGGTCGGCATGAGAATTCCGAAAATTTGTCCCTGACAGGGATCGAACTCCGGTCGCTGGGATGCACCAACTGCGACCCAACCACTAGGCTATTGCCCCGTCCTCAGTAAGCACAACATACTGCTGCTTATATTTGAATAGAGATGCTGTGTACTCTATTCTCTCTCTTATCAGGTTGTGGAAGCGTCTATTTATGTTCACCAAACCTAGTAACCATATCCTTTTAGCCTAAAATCGTTGTATCATACACAATGGCCAAGATATCCGTGATGATTGCACCCTTTTCTATTATTTCATCTGCAGTGATGAGATACTTTTCATAGGTGTATTACATCAGGTGGTTTGCAACGATGGCTGCTTCTTTAACTACTCGTGTTTACTACTTAGTCCATGTCCTGTACAGCAATGTTTTGCCTATAAAGAGAACCCAAGTATGACGTTAGTGGCGGAGCTTAAGCATGACTTTAGAAAAGGCCAGGGACAATTTGAAGTAATGTATTCATACCAGTAAGACACATGTGCTATGCTACGAAACAAAATAAATAAATAACGTGGAACAGAGTTAACTCAAGTTATATGTCAAATTAATTAAATTTATTGCTATGCTCATAGGTTTGCATCATCCTACTTGTCAAGGCTGAGAAAGGGACCGAATGGACGACCACCAACTTGAATGTTTATAAATAGGAAACATACGAGTTAAGATAATGTAAAACATGCACTCAAGCTTGGCTGCTTTTACATTTGTCAATAGACCAACCAAAACTCAAGTTCTGAAATTTGTATAACACAGAATGCAAAGCATCTAATAATTATTTCATCTTAGCAGGTACAATTGGTCACTTAATAACTTACGTGCATCATAAAATTGCATGAAAATTGTTCAGAAATACTCCATCGATTGCAAAATGTAAGGTGCCCACACACCCAGTTTCCTAAGATTTAACTTGGGAGGGAGTACATACGTACCTACGGGAGTTCCCTGAGCCTTCATTCCATCCACCACGTCCAGAATCATGCCAATCTATAGAACATGTTGGGAGCAACCCAAAATGCACATTATAAACAAACAATTCCATCCATAAATACTAAAATAGACAAATAGTTTATGTGCCCATATGCTAGACATGTTCTATCAACTACTCTTCTAGTTTGCTAGACTTTAAGGGTATACAATAAATATATAACCTGATGTCACTTTGATTCATGGCCCAGTCTCATTACTACATTTAAGTATTGCTCGCTCAAAAGTCCCAATGAAGATTAGGACAATCATGTAAGCCACGAGGTTTTTGCACAGAATTTTAATTGCATTAGATTTAGAAGATCCTTGTATGGTGAATCTCTGGCAATGTGGAATTTTAATTACATTGTCTGATGAACCAGATAGGGTGAGTTGGACTCTGACAAAGTCTGGAATATTTTCTGTCAAGTCTTTGTACACTTAGGGGGTGTTTGGTTCCCAGCCACAGTTTGCCAAGCCAAAGTTTGGCAATTTGGCATATGTTTGGTTGTTGCCTAACTTTAGGGCTGCTACACTTTATTACTTGTAAGATGATTTGGATGATGAAAATCCCAAAATCAAAGCGTATGTTTCACTGATAGTTAAAAGTATTCTGACAAAAGATAATCTAGCTAAGAAAAGTTTGAAAGGATGTGTCTTGTGTGAACTCTGTGGAAGTAACGAGAACCTTAATCATCTATTTTTTGACTGCCCTTTAGCTAGATACAATTGGAGTGTAGTTTGTTGTGCTTTGGGGATTGGAAATAAGGCTGAGAACCTGTATGATTTTTTTCAGAATGGATAACTAATTACTCGAGTTGTAAACATGATTGGTGCTGCTGGTGTATTGGGGATTGGGAATAAGGCTGAGAACCTGTATGATTTTTGCCAGAATTTTGGATAACTAATTACTCGAGTTGTAAACATGATTGGTACTGCTGGTGTATTGTGGAATTTATCATAAAAAGAAATGCTGCTTGTTTTCAAAGGAAAATGTCTAAGGACCCTACTAATGTTATTTTTGCGATGTGTCGCATGTTGGACAACTGGAATATTCTGCAGAAAGAAAAGGTCAGAGGAATTCTGCGACTGGTAACTGAACGTTTGAGGAGAGTGGAAACAGAAGTGTTCGGAAGAAGATACGGTTGGGCACCTGTGGCAAGGAGGATCTGCGACGGTGCATATACAACAACCACCAAGCCTTTTGTCCCAAGCAAGTTGGGGTAGGCTAGATATGAAACCCAAACAGAAACTAGTGAAAAGTGCAATTCAAGCAGCAACTAGAGAAAAGTGCAAGCCAAGCAGAAACTAGTGGAATGTGCAAGTAAATAAAAGAATAAATCAAGGTCAGGGCACATGGATTGCTGATTTCCATGCCACCCTATCAAAAGCCAAATCTCTTCAATTGGCGCCACCCCTACCCTATCGCGTATCACTTCATTCCTAATCCGGTCTTTTCTTGTGTGGCCACACATCCACCTTAGCATATGGTCGATATCATCGTTGGAAAAGAAAAGGAGATGTCGACTATGATGGTCACATGATGTAAATCTTTTGTGTCATGGTACTTCACAGCCAGGCAAAAACCTGAGCTGTATGGAGTTTATGCTACGTTCTAAATTCTTCCTAATGCCTGATAGTTTGGTGGTGTCGTAACTTTCCGGTTGGTGGTCTTTTGTTTCTTTGAGTTCAGTTGTAGACTGGGTGATGACTTTGTCCTACAGGCTCCAATTTTGTAAAAATTAGGGGACAGGTGGCCCCTTTAGTCAAAAACAAAGTGTAAGCCAAGAGGCAAATGAACTCGAGAAAGACTATCAAGTCTAATTGGAACTTAAAACTACGGGAGCCTGTATTCTACTAGAATTCGTACCAAATGATGATTAAGGAATAATGTACGACCCCTCCTCCACTAATGCATACCTGGTGCACGATTGTTGTGTCGACCCTGGCCACCATGATCATTCCCGAACCTAGGAAACAACGCACAACAACTTTAAAACTGTATAGAAGCGCTCTCGAAAGAATTCATAAGCACAAAATCAAGACACTAGACACCCAAACCATCAGATAGTTTCATTCCCTTGTGCTAAATTATTTTTAACAGATGGCAATTCCGGAATTTAAACAAAGCACAGCACCTCAGTCAATGTAGAGGCATATCAGGATATTGGTGTTATTGGGATTGCAATGTGGCGAATAAATGTCCTTCTAGCCGAAAAGCGCCAAAGCATAACGAACCTCCCAAAAAACAATCAAATCCTGTAATCCCCGATTCTAGAGCCACAATTTGAAGAACTTGAATGCGTCGGCAGCTTACTGCACACAGCAAGTCTACATCTAAAACAGTTCTTCTAACCAATACGGCTAAACCAATCTAAGACCACGATTTCCAATCAGCGACAAACGATCTCGAATGACAGCAACGATCCAAGCAAACTCTGGTGTTTTAGCTTCAGCGTCCAAGCTGAACTCCCTGCCCAACCCCGCACCCAACTTTCTAAAGGCTCTCACCTCCTGTCGTCCTGGACGCCGCCGAGGCGGCGCCGGTCGAACCCTCCTCCCTCTGCCCGTTGCCTCTTGTGCGCCGCCGACGGAGGGGGGCCGGGGGGCGGCGGAGGGAGCACGGGCGAGCGGGCGCGCTTGCGGTCGCCGCTGCCGGCGGCAGGAGTAGGGGATATGGAGGCCCCGGCGGTCGCGCGGCCGGAAGCGTCGGCGACCTCGGCCATGGGTTGGGTGGTGGGTGGGAGCGTGGCCCTAGGCTAGGCGGCTTGATCTGGAGGATCTCTCGGGTCGGGTCGGGTCGGGGGTCGGGAAGGGGAAGAAGGTGCGTGACAGGTCACAGGTGAGGTGAGGAAGAAGGGGTGGGGTGAAAAGAGGAAACGTCAAGGGAAACGAAAGAAAAATTGTAACGTGGGGCCTGTTTGACCTGTGTGAGAGACTGGTCGGCGGGACCCACCTGTCAGGAGGACGGGACCCTTTTTCAACTAGGATACACGGACTGGGATTCAACTTCCTAGTGTACTTGGGGTCCTACTTCATCATCATCATATTACTAATCATGGAAATGTTCTCGTTAGAGCATCCCTAACGGCTACTACCTCCATTCCACAATATAAAAAAGCTTATATTATAATAATTTAGCAAATTGTTTTAGCTTCTAAAAAAGCTTATATTATAAAAGGGAGAGAGTATCTTAAAAGGCGAACCGTAAACGTGCTCGCAGCATTGGACTGTAAACAAACCCTCATACCAAGTTCGACAGATTATTGCAGCATACGACACAAGTGTTCGACAGATTATCATAATGATGTTCGCATCAAATCTATCCAAAAAAGACGCAAAGTAGCATATGCAAGGCGAGCTCAAGCCGCACCACCGTCCTCCGTAGCACCTTCGACGCCACCATTGCTCATCGGAGTCGAAGCAACGGTGACGAGGGGTAACCTCAGCAATACCTATTGTTATAGACTTAGGGTTTCGTGGAAAAGAGAGCACTGGGAATTTCGTCGGCCGATCAGAAAAATAAGAAAGACGATGTAGTCTGATTATTGAGAACGTCCGGTTACAAAGTCAGAAAGCTCGGTTACAAAGTCATCAGTTCGCTAGTTGCGATCTAGCTTACGACGAATTGCAAAAAAACTAAGGTGCTCTCTCCGTCGGGTCTCCCAGCCTTTATATGAGAGGCTGGGTCCTAGATCTATAGCCGAAGAGGTTACAAGTTTATGTTTACAATGCAAACTCTATCTCGGGTTCTGATTATTTCTTAACAGATAAAGAAAGTCTTTATCTGGCGGGTGTCTCTTGGACTTTGTTGGGCCTTTACGGGCCATAAGATTTTATGCGCCTAGGGTAACTAATCATGCGACCCGATAGGTTATACCCATGTCAGTAGCCCCTAAGATTCTATCTAAATCGTAGATTCAGATCAAGTCTCAAAACTTTGTTTATCTGTTTAGCTGAAGTTTTGATGTAAGCAAATGTTCTTTTTATTCAAGCATTATAGGGATTTGGTACAACGAGTCTGATGCATCTGACGGATCGGGAATCAGTTAATTGCGCTTGGGCAAAAACAACGTGAACCTATATCAAATTCAAGTCCCCAGGCTTGAACTCAGTATGTGTTGGCGTAATTCAGTTCGGGCCGCCGAGGTCTTATCGAATACTGAATCCTAGTGTTTTTATTTCGGGTACACGACGCGTCCGTCGGTACTTTTTCATCGTATCGTATATACAGATTTAATACTGGCAGAGCGCATTCGTATGCGATTACTAGACCGCACAAGATAGATCCCGGAGTCTTATCTTCATGTCTTAGACACGACATTCATACATGTTATCGCAGCGGACGCGGTCTGAGAGGATTTTATCGACTGCCTTGTTTCGTTGTTGGAATAGATGAAGTTATCGACTTCCTTAGTATTTTTACCGGGTGCTCCCGATGACGAGGTTTCATCTCGTCAATGACCATTGTTATGAGTTTGGGTTTTGAAGAAGATGGGGATGCTGGAGATTGCGGAACGGTTAACAGACAAGCAACGCGGGAACACGAGATTTACCCAGGTTTAGGCTCCCGGAGGGAAAACCGTACTCCTACTTGTCTGCTCTTGATTACGACGGAACCGAAAAGTACAGGGATGCGCAGATGCAATGTGGCGTGGAGGTGTGTATGCGGTGAGAGGTGCCCTCCTCGTCGTGCCCTCCTGGCCTTTATATAGATAGGCAGGTCCCGGGCATAGGTCGAGTCAGTTACAGACTAGGGTTTGCCCTTTGAAATTATATCTACTTTAGTCTTATTCTCCAAGCATCCGAAGGCGCCATGGGCATGGGCCACCCGGAATCTCCGCAGGCCGCATATCTTGTAGTGGGACTTCCTTCGGGCTGGACTAGGTATGCTGATGTTGTGTACCCGTGGGGTATAACTCCCCAATCTTTCGGGTGCAGTTTTATGCTTGTTTATAAGAGAATGGTTTTAGTTTGTAGGGATTGCTAATGCGTGTGCCTGACTCTCCTGACGGATCAGGGCCAGTTAACTGTCATAGAACAAAACAACACAATCTTCTTCAGATTCGAGGCCTAACTTGGAACGGATGCTGGTCTAATTCGACTCAGGCCGCTGAGGTCTTACATGAATTGAATCCCAATAGTTTTCGAGTGATGTACCCAACGCGTCCGTCAGGATTTTCATCGTATCTGTTGACACGACGTTGTACTGGCAGAGCGCAGTCAGGTGCGTTACCAGACCATCAGATGGTATCTATAGGTCTTATCTTTGCGTCGTAGACACAGCATCCGAAATTTTACCACCGCGGAGGCATTTCGGGTGGCCAAGGATATTGCTTCTCACTTAGCGTTGGTTTGGGCAAAGTTGCCAGAAAGTTTTTTATAGCGCTCCCTATGGGAGTAGTCCCCGAGTGTCTGTTCGAGTCGTAGACTCGAGCAGAGAATTTTTAATTCAGTTATTTTTAGCTTCGGGTCTGTAGGACATAATTTTTTCGGATGCTTGATCAATCCTCCCTATGGGAGTAGCCCCCGAGTCCGTAGTGGAGTCATAGGCTCGACGTGGGACTCAAAGATAGTTGAGAGTTATTGTTCTTCAATCATTTCTCAGGTGCGCGACCAGCGCTCCTGATAGGAGTAGCCCCCAAGTAGTTGCTCGAATCGTAGATTCGAGTGAGTGCTTTTAGTTATCAACCGAAGATTCCCAGCCGTTGCTAGCTTGGTTTTGATGACGTCAGTGCTGACGATCGGTGACCTCAATCGTCCGCGGCGGCAGAGGCGGCGTGACTGGACGAACGTGGGTCCCACTTTCTGACTTGGAGTTGACTGGTCATGCGCGACGTGGCGATAATTACGAAGTCTCCTTGATTTTTGTGCGTAGTGGACTGCGTGTGGGCGACGGTTCGCTGCTGTGCTGACACGTGTACGGTTGGATCTGTACCTGGCGTTAGGGATTCTAGGTGAACGGCTCCTGGTCATCGTCTTCATCCTTATAATCGTGGGGAAAACGGTGATTTGTTTTCACCCTTTGCCATTTGCTTTCTCCGCTGCTTCCATTTTCACAAGCTCTTCCTCGCGCGTACTGGATGTTCTCCAATCTTTTCCCTCCTCCTTTCTGCGCGCACCGATAGGAGTAATCGTATGAGGATATAAGCTTGTAATACTCATAGGTTTACTCATACTTTTGTAATTATCGGACCGAGTGAAGCTTCCTCTAACCGTGATAATCCCGTTGGGTGCTGGCATCTTCATCACCAGATAAGCATAGTGTGGTACTGCCATAAATCTTGCGAAAGTTGGGCACCCCAGGATCGCATGGTATTGTGATGGCCAGTCCATAACTTCAAACTCGATTTTATCCCGCCTAAAATTGTTTCTCGATCCGAATACAACATCAACATACATTTTGCCTAAAGGAATTTTGGGTTTACCTAGGACTATCCTGTGGAAAGATGTTTCCGTTGTTGCCAAATTTGTCAAGGAGATGTTTGATGGTGGCTCAGTTGATGTAGAGCCTCGTCGGAAACACCAATAGTAAGGTATGATGAGCACAGCAGCAAGTTTTCCCTCGGTTATGAAACAAAGGTTATCGAACCAGTAGTAGTGAGAAAACGACTCAAAGGTGTTTCTAGCAACTTGGAAACCTGCACAATACAAACTTAAGACTTTCCCCAACGAACAGTGAGGTTGTCAATCTCACTGGTTTGTTGAAAACAAATGATTAAACGTATAGTGTGGAAGATAGTAATTGCTTGTAGAAAGTAAACAGTAAAAGTAAACAGTAGATGGTATATCAATGGTAAAGGAATGGACCGATATCCACAGTTCACTAGTGGTGTTTTTTCTAAAGATAAATAGCATGTTGGGTGAACAAATTATAGTTGAGCAATGATAGATTGAAAAATGCATAAATATGCATGTACAAGTCATGATGAATCCTATGAGATTTGTTTGGGCATTACAACATAATACATAGACTGTAATCCAACTGCATCTATGACTAATAATCCACCTTCAGGTTATCATCCGAACCCCTTCTGATATTAAGTTGCAAGCAACAGATAATTGCATTAAGCAAAGTGTGTAAAGTAAACAATACAATTGCCCTTGGGCAAAGGATTGTTGTTTTCTCCCTAGTAGCAACAGCACATCTACAACCTTAGAGATTTCTGTCACTTCCCCAGATTACTAGAGGCATGAACTTACCATCGAGCATAAATACTCCCTCTTGGAGTTGTAAGCATCTACTTGGCCAAAGAATCTACGAACAACGGAGAGCGTGCAAGATCACAAATAACATAAACATGATAGAATCAATAATCAATCTTGAACATAGTACTCAATATCCATCGGATCCCAACAAATACAACATGTAGGATTACATAAATAGATGATCTTGATCATGAACGGAGCTCACAAGATCTAAACATGATAGCATAAAGGAGGAGAACCAACCATCTAGATACTACTATGGACCCGTAGTCCAAGGGTGAACTACTCATGCATCACTCCGGAGGCTGGCATGGTGATGAAGAAGGCCTCCGGGATGATCTCTCCCCTCCGGCAGGGTGCCGAGAAGAGCTTCGGATCCCTCCGATCTAGGGATGGATATGGTGGCGGATACAGACTCTTTCGTGAAATTTTGATCGGGTACTTATAGTTTCTGCATCGGGGTGCTTTTATAGGCGAAGAGGCAAGGTCGGTGGGCTCCCGAGGGGCCCACACCTAGGGCTGGCGCCCCCCCAGGCCGTGCCTCCACCAGGTTGGACGCCTCGTGGCCCCACTTCGGTTGTCCTTCGGACTTCGTGTTCCTTCTGGTAAAATATTGACTTTGGCTTTTGTCCCGTCCAATTTCGAGAATATTTCCTTACTAGCTTTTCTGAAACCAAAAATAGCATAAAACATGCAACTAGCACTGCGGCATCTTGTCAATAGGTTAGTTCTGGAAAATGCATAAAAATACCTCAAAGTGTAGACAAAACATAAGAAAGTTGATATAAAACAAGCATGGAGCATAAAAAATTATAGATACGTCTACGACGTATCAATGTTCATCGCTCGTAGAGTTTTGCGTAGATGAGGTTAATGCTGCTGCCAGCGTCCATGAATACCTTCCTCATATCAAACCCGCCAATTTGTGCGTCAACGATGAGATCTGAATGACCTGGTCGAGGTACTCAAAGCGAATGATCAGCTATGCTGAAGGTGATTTCATGTTCTGCCAGTGGGGGAATTCAGGAGTTGGAGATGGCGTTGTTACCGCCATATTGACTTGTCAGGTGATTAACTTTTGGATCCTATTGGATGGATATCCTTTTGAATCATGGACATTGCTCCTCTTGGTTTCTATTCTCGGCAGGTTGTGGCTGCCCCACTGGCGCTGGCCCTGGTGGTGGTGGCGGTGGTGCCGCAAGAGCGATAGTTCTTGGCACTACGGCGTAGCCGCGATTTGTGGTGTCATTTAATTTTGCATTACATAATGCTTGCATCCCGAGGAAAGTGTGACAATCCTTCATGAGGTGAGTTGATCGTCGTCTTCCCTTAGAGTCGACGTAAAAGTGCATGTTGCATGGTCCTTCTAGCATTTGCATTAGGTACATCAGAGGTTCCCTTGGCCGGTATGGCTGGCTTGTCCTACTTTTCCCTGCATCCTCTTGGTTTCTACTGTATCCGCCGCTCTGGTTATCATTTCTCATATTTTCCTCCCCAATGAAGCCAACTGCGACATAATTGGGCATGCTATAGCCATCAAAATTGTGCCTCCTTCTGTTATCATTGTTTCGTCTATCGCGATCTTCCTCGGGTGAGCGCCCACGTTTTTTGTGTACGGCGTCTTCGCCGTCGGCTCAACAGTTCGCCATGTCCATCAGTTGAGATTTTTTTTGGCTTCACCTGCCCCAAATCCTCGATGAAATCCTTTCTTTGCAATCCATCATTAAAGGCATTTATTGCCCTCTCGTTGGAGATGTGTTCCACAGAATTTTTCATGGTGTTCCACTGCTATATGTATGTCCTGATAGATTCTCTAGGTT
This sequence comes from Avena sativa, assembly GCA_916181665.1. NCBI lineage: Eukaryota > Viridiplantae > Streptophyta > Magnoliopsida > Poales > Poaceae > Avena > Avena sativa. Next base: position 138,569,515 of record OV702285.1, on the reverse strand, counting down.
TCCACTTGCAATAGATTCTATAGGTTTCCACTTGTAGGCTTGCGGCTCCTCAATGGATACGAGTCGCTTGAATGTGGACTTGAAGTTTCATATGAACTTGTCTTATAGATCGCTCCGACAGCTGATAGATTCCGCGAGTAATTTTCTGAGCCACGAGTGGGTCGCTCCGTTCAAGTGTAATTGGAGGCTTTGCTTTGCGGTGGACTTTGAACCACCCTAGAGTTTGACAATTTGCACGTAATCAGCCAGCCATGCCTCGGGTTCCTAGATCCCGTCGTACTTTTGGCGGTCGTGGGGGAGTTTGAAATCCCTGGGTACCGGAGTCTTGCGAACCCGATAGGTAAAGCAGCTGGCGCCACAAGGTTCACGCTCATCGTCGCTTTATCTGTGATATCTTCGGCTGATGTGTTCCTCCCTGGATCTGTCGACCCTTTTCTGTGTAATGTCGTTTCTTGCATCATCCCCACATGAAGAGTGCATGAAGCGCACGTGGTGAGGGAAGATGGATCATCGGGTAATGCTTGTGTGCCAAGATCTGTTTTGATGGCGTGGTGATTTATCGACTCGCTGCGTAACACCTTGTTCTCCTTGTGCAGGAGTTTCGCCTACCATGCCTAGTGTCAAGAGGGTGGAATGGTGAATGGCTGCCCACGGATCATCGGCTGTTGGTTGCGTGGACAGAGGTAGGTTTGGTCCATAACAAGGGCGGCATGTGCTATTTTCGGCTTCTGGGATACGCTACAGCCGCAAGGTGCTCCGCCTGGGTTGTGGTCATCCAGTGACCCTACTAAGATTTGGGGTGGAACTGAGTTGTGCTCGGCGCAAGCTGGATTCATAGGCTAACCTTTTCCTTTCATCCAGAGACCGATGTAACCGCAGTAGATCCTTCCTCTTGTGGTGCATCAAGTATTGGTAGGCCATTAGTTCCTCTCTTGTGGCGTCTGCTGTCATGGGCACCTCACCCGATACAACGTCTCAAGCCTTCTGCCAGACCGCTGGCGAAAACTGAAGTGTTAGCCGCTCGCTGGTGTGTTCTCCTCCTCTTTGCACGACACGGCGTTCTCCTTCTGGCGGGTCATGCCTCTCTTCATCACGCCCTGTCGCATCATCCGATAAAATATCATCAGGGTTAATGATCGGGTTATCGTGGGAGTCTACGGGCGTTGAGGTTCCTTCGTCCTGGATCACACACACTTGGAGGTGCCTCATGCTTGATTGATTATCATCGTTGATGTACCCATAAGAGACGCTGATTTGTGATCCAGCGAAGTCCCAGGGATCTTGCTCTGGGTATGATTCCCCTTTCTTGATTCCAGAGTCGACGCTTTCTTCGGCTTCGTCGGGAATTGTGTTGGATGAGCTGAGGTTGCGTTGCATTGTTGACTGGGAGATCGAGCCGAAAGAGAGACTGCCAAATAGATCAGCCAAATCTTCCAGATCTACGGAGTTTCCGGAAATTTATTCGAATTTCATCGGATCATAGGCGGCCCATCCTTTTGAGCCGATGAATGATGTTGGTGTCGTTGTAGGGTATGCGGGTATGGCTGACGAGTCTGAGATGGGCGGAGCCGAAAGGTAGAGATTCTTGGGTGCTCTCACGCGAAAGTGGAAACTTCTAATCATGAGATCGTTCTCCTGGTCGAAGTCGATGAGAGCCGATAAAGGGGCGGCCGGGCGTGGATCAGTGATAACGTAATGGATCTCACCAACCTCGATCATCGGGTTGCTGCTTGATGAAGGGGAGGCCGCCGAATCCATGGCTCCAACGCTCAAAGTTCCCACAGACGGCGCCAGTTGACAAGGGGTAACCTCGACAATGCCCATTGTTATAGACTTAGGGTTTCGTGGAAAAGAGAGCGTTGGGGATTTCGTTGGCTAATCAGACAAACAAGGAAGTCGATGTAGTTTGATTACTGAGAAATCTCGGTTACAAAGTTGTCGGTTCGCTAGTTGCGATCTAGCTTATGGTGGATTGCAGAAAGACTAAGGTGCTCTCTTCGTTGGGTCCTCCCAGCCTTTATACGAGAGGATGGATCCTGGATCCGCAGCCGAAGAGGTTCCTAATTATTCCTTCACAGGTAAGGAAAGTCTTTATCCGTTGGGTGCCTCTTGGACTCTGTTGGGCCTTCATGGGCCATAAGCTTTTATGCGCCTAAGGTAACTAATCATAGGGACCCGATAGGTCATACCCATGCCAGGCGGCCTTCGGGGCAACGGGTGATAGTGCAGCAACAACCATGGCCTGAGCAACACCGACGAGGGGAGCGACGGTGGGGAAATGACTTGCGTAGCCGCGCGTTTCCTCTTCTTGAGAGCGGAACCGGCGGTGGTCGGCGAGCCCACGTGGACTGCTGGAGTGAGGGAGGGGGCGGTTGCGGCTACGGGACCTGAGCAACGGCCGACGGGAGCTCGAAGGGATCCATGGCATCGAATCCACGAGGCGGCAGCTAGGGGAGCGGGTGGCGAGGTAGATCCACGCCAAAACGATGGGGGAAGTGAGAAGAGAGGAGAGTGAACTTCTGTCCCGCCAAAACGAGAGGGGAAGTGCGGGGTGCGTTCAGTCCGGCTGCGAAGACCGCATATGTACATGATGGAGGGCGAAATTTGGCGGCCCCCTCCTAAAAATTATTTTGCGGACCGAGCGGGTTTACAACTGATCAGCGCCTTTTTTGCAGGGAACGGAAAACTAGCTGTTATTTTACGGTTTTGGGATGTTTACGGTCGCTGCTAGAGATGCTCTTAGGAGGTTAATGATTTGCAAGAATATGTACGCAGAATCCATTTCAAACCCTAAACTCGTGCTAGATCAAACCACAACCTTGAAATCCCTATCTTTTGCATTCTGAACTTACTAATCCAGGTATAAATCGAACCTTATCCCATTTGACTAAGTTGACTGATTGCCATTTAGGCAAAATTTTACAAAAGACCCTGTATAATTATGTACTCTAATGGTCATATAGAATGGGAGCGACAACTGCGGTGACCCAGCATACCACTGCATGATGTAGTATACCATAGTCGTTGACATAATACCAATAAAACATCATTCACTAATATTATATCTCTCAGAGTGGTACAACAGAAACACAAACAGGTCCAAGACATGACTATATGTTACAACTCGACTCTTTACAAAATATCCAGATAACACTCTAGGTTATAGAGAGAAAACAACTTATTATAAAGAAGAATCAGAAATAAGAACTCAAAACTACCATACTAATATTCTAGTAGGTCATACGCTATGCAGGTTTTCGAAAACATTTCTTCAAATGTTGATTTTATTCTGAAAAGCTATGTCTGTCAGCCTTCATAGTTTTACCAGAACTTTCATGGAGTTTATTTCCTGCCGCGTTCATATCTCTTTCCCGGAACATGGAGTAACAAGTTACAATTCTTACACTCTACTGAGGTGCGTTGCTTTACCCATGAGCGATAAAATCCTTGTTGCACAACCGGGAAGCTTATTCCTATCCACAATTCCATGATGTGGGGCTCAGTAGATGATCCAAGCCAATCACTTCCCTCTCAGTGATTCCGCATGTCTCCTTGGTGTACGTCATGCCCACCTATTGAATTACGGCAATGGACAATACAGACTGTTCAGATGACAGAACTATTGTGGGACGTTGAGGGATCACACGCATATGCTACATATCCTCTACGAATTACCAATCACGCTACAAGGATAACAACCATGGCGTGTGCATAAGTCTACATGCGAAAGGAAGAATATATGGCTGACTTCTCTATCTCATTCCAGATCTCATGGTTAACGCGTAATATACGGCGCAAGAATCACTCACGACATTGGTTGTTAAGTACCAGATAATATATTCCCTTATAATATGGTTTCCATTGCCGGTCTTAATAGATTAACTGATCACCCTGGACCAGTAATCAATATCTCATATTAATTATAAACATAGAGTTTTCTGACCTTTTTGAAATATAGGTGATGACAACATTGTATTCGCAAAATATTTGGTAGAAAATATTCAAAGGACATGAGCAAATGTGAACTTGCCTTTTGTGTTTGCAAGATTATGCACTCACGGTCTTCAAGACAATAAAAGATTAAATATCTGAAATTAGTATCATTGATTCGGTAAGGACTAATGTTTAAAGAAGCAATATGCTATTATGCATAAGTAATACTATATATTTTATAAAACCATCCAAGTGAATTCCCCAATATTGAAAGTTAATTGAACCGAGGTGATTTCTTTAAGGTTTGGTTATATTCAATTTTACTTCACAAGTATTTATATATTTATAAAGAATTTTAAGTCTTATCATACAATATATAAAGGTAGGGTGCAATAATAATCTAAGCTTGAGATTAATTGCCATTTGGTGACTATGATGAAAGTCTTTGGACTGAGTTGTTTTGAAGTGGCAAAATAAATAATCTTCGAAGAAAAGGTTTCTTTGATAAGATTTAAACAACCTTTATGGTTACTATTGTTGGAGATATGCCCAAGAGGCAATAATAAAGTGGTTATTATCATATATTTATGTTTATGATAGATGTTTACATCCCATGCTATAATTTTATTAACAGGAAACATTAATACTTGTGTGTTTTGTAAACATAGAAGACTCCCTAGTAAGCCTCTTGTTAAACTAGCTTGTTGATTAATAGATGGTCATGGTTTCCCAATCATGTACATTGAATGTTATTAATAACAATATCTTATCATTAGGAGAATAATGTGATGGACACACACCCAAAGTAAGCATAGCATAAGATCAAGTCATTAAGTTTGTTTTGCTACAAGCTTTCAAATACATAGTAACCTAATCCTTCGACCATGAGATCATGTTAATCACTAACACCGAATGAATGCTTTGATGACATCAAACACCACTTCGTTACTGGATGGTTATAAAGGTGGCATTGGGTATTCCGAAAGTATGGATTGAAGCGCATGGATCAAGAGTGGGATTTGTCCATCCAAATGACGGATAGATATACTCTGGGCCCTCTCGGTGGAGTGTTATCCAATTGTCTTGCAAGCATGTGACTAGGTCACCAGGGATGTCACATCACAGTATGAGTAAAGAGTACTTATCGATAATGAGGTAGAACTAGGTATTGAGATACTAACAATCGAACCTCAGATAAGTAAAGTATCGCGCGACAAAGGGAATCAGTATCGTATGTTGATACGTCCAAAACATATCTACTTTCCCGAACACTTTTGCTATTGTTTTTTCTCTAAACTTGTGTGATTTGGATACAACTAACACGGATTGACGTTGTTTTTAGCAGAATTACCTTGGTGTCTAGCTTTTGTGCAGAAAATCAACTATTAGGAAAAATACTGGAAAATATGCCAAAAATCATATTTCACCAGAAGATTCACGGAGCCAGAAGACGACACGGAGTGGGGCCGTAGGGGGCCCACCCACCCCTAGCCGCGCGAGCCAGGTCTGGCCGCGCCTGGAGGGGGCGTGGCCACCCCAGGCACCCCCTCGGCCTCCTTCTTCGTCTATAAGTTGCCTCTTGACCTAAAAATCGAGGGGGTTCGACGTTTTCCCAAAAAGAGTTCCGTTGCGCTGCCACCACCAGAAACTGCGATTCGGAACCAGAAACTCCGTTCTGGCACCCTGCCAGGATGGGGAATTTGCAGAGGATCATCGCCATCATCATCAACAACGCCTCTCCATCAACCATCCATGTTTCCCTCATTCATGAGTGAGTAATCGCCCGCTGTAGGCTATGGGGATGGTAGGGATTGGATGAGTTCTATCATGTAATCGAATAAGATTGTTATGGCATGGTGCTTAGTAGCTCTATTAATGCTATTTGACTTTGTTGCAACTTGTTGTGCTTAATGCTTGTCACTAGGGCCCGAGTGCCATGATCTCAGATCTGAACTTATTATTGATTCATGATGATAGTATTGTTTATGATCTTATCTGCAAGTTGTGTACACATATCATTGTCCGGATCCAAGGGCCCCGAAGTGACAGAAATTGGGACAACCTGAGGGGATGGCTATGATGTGAGGATCACATGTGTTCATGGAGTGTTAATGTTTTGCACCGGTGCTCTATTAAAAGGAGCACCTTGATTGCCAGTAGTTTCCTTGAGGCCCCGCTGCAACTGGTTGGCAGGACAAAAGATGTTGTGCAAGTTCTCATTGCGAGCACACATGACTATATATGGAGCACGTGCCTATGATTTTTTAGTACTTGACATGGATATGCCCTACGGGTACCCGATGTTAGCCTACCTAGTCCAGCCCGACGGAAGGCCCACTCGACGACCTGCCAGGGTCCATGATGCCTATGACGGTTCGGCTGCTATGAATCCCACATGGACACGGAGTCCTAAGCGCACAAGACAAGAAAAACTCAAGACTAGAATTTGAATACAACTTGTAACCAAATCGTATTGGCACCCGAGACCTAGCCTCCCCATATATAAAGGCTAGGAGGGTGCAACGAGGAGGACATATTACGATACAATAGATTAGACCATAATAGATCTACAGATCTAGTTAAGAATGCACCCCTCATACCGCCGCATACACACCTCCACGTCAGATTGCATCTGCACACCCCTGTAACTTTCGGTTTCGCCGTAATCAAGAGCAGACAAGCATGAGTAGGGTTTTCTCTCCAGGGGCCTGAACCTGGGTAAATCTCGTGTCCCCTAGTTTCTTGCCTGTTAACCGTTCCGCGATCCCCGGCACCCCCATCTTCTCCAAAACCCAAGCTCATAAAAATGGGTATTGACGAGATCGAACCTCGTCAATTGGCGCCGTCTGTGGGAATTAGGGGCGCTGATCGTGCGGTTGCGACGGTCCCATCCACCGTCAATCTACGATTCTTCGGCTCCTGCGGAACAGGTCTGTTCCGGCTTCCTCACCGTCACCAATAGCCAGATCGTATCTAGTCAATTCGTCAGGAGCCGACACATAGAGCTTCGTCATCAACATCTTCTTCGTGGCTGAATATCTCGATATCAACACCGGCTTGGGACCCAAAGCCTCTTGGCGCGAGGAATCTTCAGATCTGATGGTGTTCAACCCGTCTATATCCGTTCATTGTAGACACGCGTAGCAAAAGTCCACCGTGAATCAAGTACCGTGAAGAAGATTATTTAATCAGCTATATCTGTGTGATCCAATTTGCTAGTAGCAATCATCCGCTACCCGATTTATTTTTGGAAACCTCACATGCCTCGACCAAGTCCCAAGGAAAAGGAATTGAGGAATCTGGTGTATGTCTGCATTAAGGCCGATTGCACATGGTGTACGGCCATGAAGACAAATCGGAAAACTAGCTTCACATGAATTAGCCATGTCTACGTACTGGAATTAAAACCAAAAGGTACTAGGAGCTCCGACCACTGTATGCCACCATAAGAACTTGTGAGAAGAAGCAAGAAAGGCGAAGAAAAACAGTCCGATCATATCAACAACAACAACAAAAAACGGATCAGCCACGTGCGACCTGCCACCTCGACTACATGGACCGCGCTGATTCTACACTCGGGGGCTCCATCGACTCCGCCGCTATGGTTTTCTACTTCAGCGACCCGCCGTTGTCTTCGACTTCGTCAACCTTCTACGATTTTCGGCTGCGGAAACCTGCTACGGTTTTCAGCTGCGCTGACTCCGTCCGGCGATCCTCTACGATCTTCGGCTCCAACGGCTCGGGGGCTCCCTCCGCTCCAATGACTCGGGGGCTCCCTCCACTTCGACGACTGGTCGCGGCCTTCGGCTCTAGCAACCCGCTACATTCTTCGAATGTGATGACTCGCAGCATTCTTCGGATACGACAACCCAGTGTGGTCTTTGATTGCGACAATCTTCGGATGCGGAGCTTGCTGCCCGACCCTAGGAATCCATCGCTACTATGACTGTGGTTCGCCGCATTGACTACGTCCGCCGCGTGACCCGCTACCGCTTCAACTTCTCCACGACAACCAACAAAGCTAAGTTTCCCTCTACTTAGAGCTGATTTTATTTTTTAACTCACACTCGAAACACTCGGGGGCTGCGACCTCTTCGAGTAACCTAATGTGCCATCGGCTCCACACACTCGAGTACCTCATACGCGACAGCCCGAGTAGCTGATTTTGCCTGATTGTCGAATCCTTGAACTCTGAGTGCCTCGGCAAGGTACTGAGACTAAGGGTAATCAGGCTAACAAAAAGGGCTACCAAACAGTGCAAATGTGTCGACTCGATTGGCACCAGAATTTTACTTTACAAGCCGACAGGCAACTATTATTTACAAGATACAAGTACTTCACAATTTTTCATGTTTTTTGCAGCTTACAAGGACGTCGACTGCGCCAAGCTATTCTATCGGGTCCTCCAACGGAGTCGACTAACCCCAAGACCTGAGTCAACGCATTCCTCGGCTGACCACATCAATCATCGATAAAAGCGGCGCTAGCCGCGCACCCGAAATAAGCAACAACGTCGACTTCATCCGCAGCGTCGAGTCCTTCCGGCTAAACGTCGCGCGAATCCGCTATGTTAACTCCTATCTCCTTATGCATGAGATGCTGACTCGATGTGCTTCCGGGTCAGTGGTTTCTCCTTGCATGAGTCTCCACTCGAGTCTGCGACTCGACTAGACACTCGGGGGCTACTCCTATCAGAAGCGATGGTCACACACCCGATGTAATTCTGGGTCAGCGGTACGCCCACGAGATTGTCGACTACAACTCCATGATACAAGACTCGAGTCTCTGCCCGAGTCTACGACTCCGCCAGACACTGGGGGCTACTCCAAACCAGAGCGCTGGTCGCACACACAGAAGATCTTCGAGTGGCATTCTTTGATTCATCACTCGAATCAACGATCCGACTGAGGACTCGGGGGCTACTCCCATAGGGAGCGCTGGTCACGCATTCGAAAAAATGAAGGCATTCAAGGCATCTGCAAGGTCATCCGAAGAACTTCCGGATCACCGTATTGTGCAACTGACGACTATAAGTTTCTGCTTGAGTCTACGACTCGAACAGACACTCGGGGGCTACTCCCATAGGGAGCGCTGGTCGCGCACCCTATAGTCCATTGTGTTGACTACGTCCATAATGATGACTCCTCTACAACAACAGAACAATTCAGCTGACCCGATAAACTTTTGGGTGAAGTGCTTCGCACTCGACACAACTTTCGACTATGACATCAAAATACAAGGCTCAAGGGCAACTAAGTATCCACCCGAATCTATGTTTCGGATGGACACTCGGGGGCTACTGACATGGATATGCCCTACGGGTACCCGATGTTAGCCTACCTGGTCCAGCCCGATGGAAGGCCCACTCGACGACCTTCCAGGGTCCATGACGCCTATGACGGTTCGGCTGCTATGAATCCCACATGGACACGGAGTCCTAAGCGCATAAGACAAGGAAACCTCAAGACTATAATTTGAATACAACTTGTAACCAAATCGTATTGGAACCCGAGACCTAGCCTCCCCATATATAAAGGCTAGGAGGGTGCAACGAGGAGGACATATTATGATACAATAGACTAGACCATACTAGATCTACAGATCTAGTTAAGAATGGACCTCTCATACCACCGCATACACACCTCCACGCTAGATTGCATCTGCGCATCCCTGTAACTTTCGGTTCTGCCATAATCAAGAGCAGACAAGCAGGAGTAGGGTTTTCCCTCCGGGGGTCTGAACCTGGGTAAATCTCGTGTCCCCTGGTTGCTTGTCTGTTAACCGTTCCGCGATCTCCAGCACCCCCATCTTCTCCAAAACCCAAGCTCATAACAATGGGCATTGACGAGATCGATCCTCGTCAATTTCCCTAGATCTTAAAGTTACATGTTTGGTCTCGTCCATGCAACGCCCGTCCATCCATCCCTATGCCTACCGCACTCATATCCTACTGTTTGCTACTACTGTTACTATTGCTCTTGTTTTACTGGTGATGTTACTTTGCTATTGCTACTACAAAACTGTTGCTACTGATAAACTACTGTGATTAAGACTATTTCCAGGTGCAGCTGAATTGACAACTCAGTTGTTAAGGCTTGCAAGTATCTTTGGCTCCCCTTGTGTCGAATCAATAAATTGAGTAATATTGCCCTCGAAGACTGTTGCGATCCCCTATACTTGTGGGTCATCAAGACTATTTTCTCGCGCCGTTGCCGGGGAGCATAGATTTATTTGTAAGTTCACTTGGATCTATTATTGTTCACTGCTACTCCTTTCATCATGGGTAAGTCTCGTGATGGAAAGTTTCCTATTTTACCATCCACTACAAGAAGAGGTACAGTGCTAAACATCTTTGCTGCTCTTGATTCACCATGTGTTATAAGTAAGCTTGTTACACCACCACATACACATGTTACACACACCGCTACTATTGCTGAATCTGAAATTGCTTCTGATACTCATGATGTTACTTGTACTTTGCTTGATGCGAGTGGATTATTAGGTCCTTTCCTAGATGCTACTATGGCTAGTCTAGGAAGTACTAAAACTTCTAGTGAAGACACTATTACACCTGTTAGCTCACCTAAGTATAGAGAAAGATATGAAATTAATGATGGTTACATTGAGTTGACTGATGAATTTATTGAAGAGTGCCGAAACACACATGGTGCTAGTGCTATTAAGAGTCTTCTTGAGAGACGTACCATTATTCCTAAACTGTCCTCTGATCCTAAGTTTGCCACTTCTCTCATAGATATTAAAGATGAAAGATTATGATTTCTCTCTTGATTTATCCTATTTAGACATTGTTGAGAAAGAACCTTTTTGTGGGATTAAAAAGAGAGTGATGTAGCTCATATAAATGAGCTTTCTGAAGGGAATATGCCGTGAGAGGCAATAATAAAGTGTTTATTATGTGTATTCCAAGTATATGATAGATGTTTATTTTGCATGCTATAATTGTATTAATACGAAAACATTAATACATGTGTGTTTAATAAACAAACAGAAAGTTCCTAGTTATGCCTCTCTCATAAACTAGCTCGTTGATTAACAAGATGATCAAAGTTTCCTCATCATAGACATTGGATGTTGTTAATAACAAGGTCATAACATCAGTGTAATGATGTGATGAATATTCATCTGAAGTATAGCATTACGATCAAAGTCATTGAGTTTATATTGCTATAACAACTTACGAAGTGATCCTAATCCTTAGACCATGAGATCATGTCAATCACTAACACCGGAAGAGTTTCTTGATGACATCAAACATCACACCGTAACTGGGTGATTATAAAGATGGCTTCATAACTACTAAAGAGTTATGTTGAGGCTCATGGATCAAGAGTGGAATTTGTTTATCCCGATGACAGATAGATATACTCTGGGCCCTCTCGGTGATATCACATTGGTTAGCTTGCAAGCAAGTGATTTGATCACTAGAATGTTATATCACGGGAACAAGAAAAGAGTGCATGTCGGTAACAAGATCAAAATAGGTATGGAGATACCGATGATCGAATCTCGTACATGTAATATATCGTGAAACAAAGGGATTAAGATACTAGCGTAAAAGGTTCCGACGATCACAGGAAAGTCATCGTTGAATGTGTGGGAGTCAGTATGGATCTCTTGGCCCCGCTTCTAATTATTGATTGGAGAAGGGTCTTGATCATGTCCGCATTATTCGCGAACCGTAGGGTGGCACACTTAAGGGACACTGACATCCAATTGGAGCAAAAGTTTCATGCCGAAAATAATAACAAGCGCAGGAATTTATTTCACTAGATATCGAAACAAGTTTTCGGGTGAAATTACAGAAAGTGCTTTTGCATGTGAAATGAAATACTAGCAAGGGGTTATATGTGAATATTTGTCATTAAAGTAATTGACAAAATTCTGAATAAATAAAAGGAGTTTTATTTAATGAGAGTTTGCATTAAATTTGGTGGAAATTTAATAGCAATTTTGAGTGGGATTTTGAGTGGAGGAAATTGAAGAGATTTTTGTGAGTAGAGTGTCCACCCACATGAATGAAAGAGGGGAGGGGGCAGCCCCCATGGCCGATGGCCACCCCCTTGGGTGCCCCCCTCCTCCTATAAAAGGCACCCCTCCTCACTTCTCACTCACACCTCCTCGTGAAGGATCTATCTCCCCCTCTAGAATTTATCCCCCATGGTCTTGGACTAGCGAGACAAATGTTCCCGGTGGCTATTTAGCAAGAAAAGGTTGTGCTTCCGCTATATCGCTGGAGCGAGGAGGCGGAGGTTGCTCGGTATCTTGTACATGTGTGCGAGCACGGATGCGCTGCTGTTTTGCGGCGCTAGGACTTCCTCTCGATCTTGAGATCGGCAAGAGATCGTCTACATCAACCACGAGTTTAACTCGTTAAGCTTTGTTTTTGGAATTATGCCCTAGAGGCAATAATAAATATGTTATTGTTATAATTCTTGTTCATGATAAAGTTTATATTCCATGCTAGAATTGTATTAAGCGAAAACTTTGATACTTGTGTGGTTTATGAACAACACCGTGTCCCTAGTACGCCTCTATGGACTAGACTAGCTCATTGATTAATGATGGTTAAGGTTTCCTAACCATAGACATGAGTTGTCGATTAATAATGAGATCATGTCATTAGGAGAATGATATGATGGACATACCCAAATCAAGCAGAGCAATTAGATTGGAGATCATTGCGCGCACAAGATGGAGATCATTGCGCGGAGATTGGCTATACCATGTCACACAAAATTATATGCATGTGATGTTTATCCTTTTATGTATCTTATTATGCTTAGATCGCGATGGTAGCATTATAAGATGATTCCTCACTTAAAGATCAAGATAAAATTGTGTTCTCCTCATGTATGCACCGTTGCGAAAGTTCGTCGTGTTCAAGCACCTCGTGATGATTGGGTGCTATAAACTCTACGTTCACATACAACGGGTGCAAGCCAGTTTTGCACATGCGGAAATACTTGGGTTTGACTTGACGAGCCTAGCATGTAAAGACATGGCCTCGGAACACACGAACCGAAAGGTGAAGCATGAGTCATATGAATGATATGATCGACACTTTGTTGTCCACCATTGAAACCACATCTCTTCTCGTGAAGATCGGATTAGGTGTGGTGAATTTGGATCGTGTTCACTAAACAACTTGAGGGATGTTGAATTTAGTGGGAGTTCATCTAGTAATTTGATTAAGTTGAACTAGTTATCATGAACATAGTCTAAATTGTACTTGCAAATTTTGTAGATCAAATGGCTAAGTCCAACTTCAACTTCAACGCTTTTGCTGAGAAAGAAAATCTTAAGAACAATGGGTCTAACTTCACCAACTGGTTCCGCAATCTGAGAATCATTCTCGTTGGCGGACAAAAGGACTATGTCCTTGAGAAAGCGCTAGGTGACGCCCCTGCTATTGATGCGCCGGCTGATGAAAAAGCTGTTTATCAGTCGCGCAAAGATGATTATGGAGTGATTAAGAGTACCATGTTGTTTGCTATGGAATCGGAACTTCAAAATCGTTTTGAGGAGTTCGCCGGGCCCTTTGAGATACTTGAGGAACTGAAAACCATGTTTCAGACTCAGGCCCGTTCTGAGAGATATGAGATCTCTGAGAAGTTCTTTAACTGCAAGATGGAGGAAGGGAGTTCCGTTAGTGAGCACGCCATTAAGATGTCGGGCTACACTCAACGTCTTGAGCAATTGTACTGCAAGATTCCAGAAGATCTCAAGATTGCCAGAGTTCTGCAATCACTCCCTCCTAGCTACAAAGGTTTTGTAGTTACTCACAATCAGATTGGTTCCACTGAGCTCTTCGCTAAGCTGAAAGTTGCGGAGGTGGATATCAAGAAAGATAATCATGTGTTGATGGTCAACAAGCCCCCTAGCTTTAAGAAAGGTAAGGGTGCAAAGAATTCCTTCAAGAAAGGCAGCGGCAAGCGCGTTGCCCCTGCTGAGAACAAGCTCAAGTCTGGACCTAAGCCGGACACTGAGTGCTTCTATTGCAAAGACAAGGGTCACTGGAAGCGCAACTGTCCGAAGTAATTAGCGGACAAGAAGGCTGGCACCATCAAAGGTATATTTGATATACATGTTATTGATGTTTACCTTACTAGCGCTCGTTGTAGTGTCTGGGTATTTGATACTAGTTCAGTTGCTAATATTTGTAACTCGAAACAGGAGCTACGGAATAGACGGCGGCTAGCAAGGGATGAGGTGACGATGCGCGTTGGCAATGCATCAAGAGTTGATGTGATGGCCGTCGGCACACTCTCCTTAGTTTTACCTTCGGGATTAGTTTTAAACCCTAGTAAATGTTATTATGTGCCTGCGTTGAGCATGAACATTATATCTGGATCGTGTTTATTGCAAGAAGGATATTCATTTAAATCGGAGAATAATGGTTGTTCTATTTATATGAGTAACATCTTTTATGGTCATGCACCTGCTATGAATGGTTTATTTCTTCTGAATCTCGAAAGCAATGAAACACACATCCATAACATTGAGGCTAAGAGATGCAAAGTAGATAGTGATAATTCAACTTATTTGTGGCACTGCCATCTAGGTCATATTGGTGTAAAACGCATGAAGAAACTCCATTCTGATGGACTTTTGGAGTCTCTTGATTTTGAATCATTTGACACGTGCGAGCCGTGCCTCATGGGCAAGATGATCAAAACCCCGTTCTCCAGAATGATGGAGCGAGCAACGGACTTGTTGGAAATCATACATACCGATGTATGCGGACCAATGAGTGTTTCTACGCGCGGTGGATATCGCTATTTTCTCACTTTTACTGATGACTTAAGTACATATGGGTATATCTATTTAATGAAACATAAATCTGAAACGTTTGAAAAGTTCAAAGAATTTCAGAACGAAGTGGAAAACCATCGTAACAGAAAAATTAAATTTCTACGATCCGATCGTGGAGGTGAATATTTGAGTTATGATTTTCTCACGCATCTTAAAGCAAGCGGAATCGTTTCACAACTCACGCCACCCGGAACACCACAGCGCAATGGTGTGTCTGAACGCCGGAATCGAACTCTATTAGATATGGTGCGATCAATGATGTCTCTTACAGATTTGCCGTTATCATTTTGGGGTTATGCATTAGAAACCACTGCATTCACTTTATATAGGGCACCATCTAAATCCGTTGAGACGACACCATATGAACTATGGTTTGGTGCTAAACCTAAGTTGTCGTTTCTTAAAGTTTGGGGATGAGAAGCTTATGTCAAGAAGTTGATGCCGGACAAGCTCGAACCCAAAGCGGAGAAATACGTCTTCATAGGATACCCTAAGGAAACTATTGGGTATACCTTCTACCATAGATCCGAAGGCAAAGTGTTTGTTGCGAAGAACGGATCCTTTCTTGAGAAGGAGTTTCTCTCGAAAGAAGTGAGTGGTAGGAAGGTAGAGCTAGACGAGGTTATTGAACCTTCTCTCGAGTTGGAGAGTAGCGCAGCACCTGAAATTGTTCCAGTGCCGTCTGCACCAACAAGAGAGGAAGCTAATGATGAGGATCATGAAACTTCGAACGATGCTACTACTGAACGTCGCAGGTCGACAAGGTCACGTGCCACTCCTGAATGGTACGGCAACCCTGTCTTAACCGTCTTGTTGGTAGACAACAATGAACATGCGAACTATGAGGAAGCAATGATGAGCCCAGACTTTGAGAAATGTCTAGAGGCCATGAAATCCGAATTGGGATCCATGAGAGAAAACCAAGTATGAACTTTGGTGGACCCTCCTAGCGACCGTAAGGCCGTTGAGTGCAAATGGATTTTCAAGAAGAAAACGGACGCGGACGGTAATGTTACTGTCTATAAAGCACGGCTTGTCGCAAAAGGGTTTCGACAAGTTCAAGACGTTGACTACGATGAGACTTTCTTTCCCATAGCGATGTTTAAGTCCATTCGGATTTTATTAGCAATTGCTGCATTTCATGATTATGAAATATGACAGATGGATGTCAAGACTGCGTTCCTCAATGGCAACATTGATGAAGAGTTGTATATGATGCAGCCTGAAGGTTTTGTCGATCCTAAGGATGCTGATAAGGTATGCAAACTTCAACGTTCCATTTATGGACTGAAGCAAACATCTCGGAGTTGGAACCTTCGTTTTGATCAAGTGATCAAGAGCTTTGGATTTGTTCCAAATTGCTACGAAGCTTGTATCTACAAGAAAGTGAGTGGGAGCTCAGTGACATTTTTAGTACTATATGTGGATGACATATTGATTATTGGAAATTACATTGGTATGCTTAACGATGTGAAGAGTTATTTGAATAAAAGTTTTTCAATGAAAGACCTAGGAGAAGCTGCTTATATATTAGGCATCAAAATCTATAGAGATAGACAAAGACGCCTAATAGCTTTAAGCCAAAGTACATATCTAGACAAAGTTCTGAAAAGGTTCAGAATGGATAAGGCAAAGAAAGGTTCAGTTCCCATGTTGTCAGGTAAGATATTGAGCAAGGCTCAGTGTCCAGCTACGGTAAACGATAGAGAAACTATGAGCAAAGTGCCATATGCCTCGGCCATAGGTTCTATCATGTATGCCATGTTGTGTACTAGACCGGATGTGTCCAATGCTCTTAGTTTGACGAGCAGATACCAAAGTGATCCAGGAGTGGAACACTGGACAGCCGTAAAGAACATCCTAAAGTATTTAAATAGGACTAAAGAAATGTTCTTGGTCTATGCAGGTGATGAGCAGCTCGTCGTAAAAGGTTACGTCGACGCTAGTTTCGACACCGACCCGGATGATTCTAAATCTTAGACAAGATACGTTTATATTTGAATGGAGGAGCTGTGAGCTGGAGAATCTGCAAGCAAAGCATGATCGCGGGATCTACAGTATAATCGGAATACATGGCTGCTGCAGAAGCGTCAAGTGAAGGAGTTTGGATCAGGAACTTCATCACTGAGCTTGGTGTGGTTCCAAGTGCCTTGGACCCACTAGAGATATTGTGCGACAACACTGTCGCCATAGCACTAGCTAAGGAACCAAGATATCATCCAAAGACCAAGCACATCAACCGTCGGTTTCATATAATTCAAGATTATATAACAGATGGAGATTTGAAGATTAGCAAAGTACATACGGACCTGAATGTCGCATATCCGTTGACTAAACCTCTTCCACGAGCAAAATATGATCAACACCTTAATGCCATGGGTGTTAGATTGTTGCCAGATGTAAACTAGATTATTGACTCTAGTGCAAGTGGGAGACTATTGGAATTATGCCCTAGAGGCAATAATAAAGATGTTATTGTTATAATTCTTGTTCATGATAAAGATTATATTCCATGCTAGAATTGTATTAAGCGAAAACTTTGATACTTGTGTGGTTTATGAACAACACCGTGTCCCTAGTATGCCTCTATGGACTAGCTCATTTATTAATGATGGTTAAGGTTTCCTAACCATAGACATGAGTTGTCGATTAATAATGAGATCATGTCATTAGGAGAATGATATGATGGACATACCCAAATCAAGCAGAGCAATTAGATCGTGTCATCGTGTTCATCTCTGCGAAGCTTTTTCTTATGTCAAATATTGTATTCCTTAGACCATGAGATAATGCAACTCCCTGGTATCGGAAGAGAGCTTTGAGGTCATTAAACGTCATCCTATGTGAGGGTGATCATAAAGGTGTCTCTCAGGTGATCGGAAAGTACTTGTTGGGTTGTATGTATCGAGATGGGATTTGTCCCTCCCAAGTCGGAGAGATATACTTCGGGCCCACTCGGTAATCGATATCAACATCGCTTGCAAGCATGTGGTTAAGGAGTTGATCACAAAGTGATATCGGATTACGGAACGAGTAAAGTACTTGCTGTGAACGAGATTGAACTAGGTATACAGATACCAACGATCGAATCTCGGGCAAGTAAAATATCGCGTGACGAAGGGAATATATATGGGATTAATTGAATCCTGGCATCGTGGTTCATCCGATATGATCATCGATGAATATGTGGGAGTCAATATGGGTTTCCAGATCCCGCTGTTGATTATTGATATAAGATCATGTCTGCATATTCTCGAACCTGTAGGGTCACACACTTAACGTTCCTCGACGCTAGAATAGAATGGATAATTGGTTTATGAGTTTTTTCGGAGTCTCGGATGAGATCCAGGACATCACGAGAGGTTCCAGAATGGTCCGGAGAATAAGATTCATATAAAGGAAAGCAGTTTTTGGATTTCGGAATCATTTCGGAGTGTTCGGTATTGTACCGGAAGGTTCTAGAAGCTTCCGGAGTGGGACCAACGTGGCCCCACTTGTCGGAGGGGTGCGTGGGCCTACGAGGGAGTGCTCTGGCCGCTTTGGGCCAGGGGCACAAGGCCCCATAGGCCCAGCCGGCCAAAACCCTAGGGGAAACCCTAGGAAACCTTATAGAAGGGGGGGGAAGACTTGCCCCCCACTCCACCCTTGGGGACGCCGCCCTAGGGCTTGGAGGAGGGGGCAAGGGGGCCGGCCAGCCCCTATCTAAGGTGGGCAGGGGGCGCACCCTCCCCTCACCCCTCACCCTAGCCGCCAGCTGCTGCCCTTCCTCTCTCTCTCTCTCTCTCTCTCTCTCTCTCTCTCTCTCTCTCTCTCTCTCTCTCTCTCTCTCTCTCTCTCTCTCTCTCTCTCTCTCTCTCTCTCTCTCTCTCTCTCTCTCTCTCTCCCGACTGCGTGTAGGCGAAGCCCTGCTGTAGAAACTCTCCACCATAGCACCACGTCGTCGTGCTGCAGATCCAATCTATCTCTCCACCCCACTTGCTGGACCGAGGAAGGAGGAGACGTCGCGGCACCGTACATGTGCATCTCTCGGAGGCGCCGCCACTTGCGGCGTAGGATCAGATCGGATCGCGAGGAGGAGATGGCTAGTACGACTACACCAACCACGTTCTGTTGAACGTTTCCACTGTGCGATTTATTCAAGGGTATGAAGATCTCATCTATCCCTCTCGTTGATTGCATCTCCAAGATTAGATCTTGGCTTTCCCGTTCGCATCCGTAGAAGTTGGTCTTCAAGGGTATGTTCTCTACGGATATACATCCGCCCGTTGTTTGTATCTAGTAGATAGATCTTAGTACATAGTTCCCATCGTAGGAAATTTTTTGTTTTCTATGCTGCGAACCCTACACTTTCTACTATGAGTGCTTTATTCTCTGATGATTTTAAGATGCACAAGTACTTTGTTACACAGATCTTCCCCTTTTCACTAAAAGGAGAAGCTAAGGCTTGGTTTAATAGATTACCACCTGGATCCATTGATAGCCCTAATTGTTTGATTGCTTCTTTCTTCCAGAAATATTTTCCTCCTAGTGCTAGACATGCTGCTTTGCAGAAACTTTTTGATTTTAAACAGGGAGAAGAAGAGAAGTTGTCTGAGTCATGGACAAGGTTCCGTGCCTTGATTCATGCACATCCTGGATGTCCATTGCCTAAAAATGAGCTTCTTGATATTTATTATAATGGACTAACTGATGATTCTAGGACATACCTAGATAGTTTTGCTGATTGTGTTTCAGGAAAAGAACTCCTACAGATGCTGAGGAACTAATGGCTAAAATAAGCAAGAATTATGATGATTGGACTTCAACTGAGTTAAATACACCTGAGCCTATTACTCCTGAACCAATTATGCCTAAATCAGTTCCAACACCAACACCAAAGAAGAGGGGAGTAATTGAATTAAATGATGAAGTGATGAAGGAAGCTAAGAAATGTCTTAAGGAGAAAGGTATTAGAGCTGAAGATGTCCCGACTGCGTGTAGGCGAAGCCCTGCTGTAGAAACTCTCCACCATAGCACCACGTCGTCGTGCTGCAGATCCAATCTATCTCTCCACCCCACTTGCTGGACCGAGGAAGGAGGAGACGTCGCGGCACCGTACATGTGCATCTCTCGGAGGCGCCGCCACTTGCGGCGTAGGATCAGATCGGATCGCGAGGAGGAGATGGCTAGTACGACTACACCAACCATGTTCTGTTGAATGTTTCCACTGTGCGATTTATTCAAGGGTATGAAGATCTCATCTATCCCTCTCGTTGATTGCATCTCCAAGATTAGATCTTGGCTTTCCCGTTCGCATCCGTAGAAGTTGGTCTTCAAGGGTATGTTCTCTACGGATATACATCCGCCCGTTGTTTGTATCTAGTAGATAGATCTTAGTACATAGTTCCCATCGTAGGAAATTTTTTGTTTTCTATGCTGCGAACCCTACACTTTCTACTATGAGTGCTTTATTCTCTGATGATTTTAAGATGCACAAGTACTTTGTTACACAGATCTTCCCCTTTTCACTAAAAGGAGAAGCTAAGGCTTGGTTTAATAGATTACCACCTGGATCCATTGATAGCCCTAATTGTTTGATTGCTTCTTTCTTCCAGAAATATTTTCCTCCTAGTGCTAGACATGCTGCTTTGCAGAAACTTTTTGATTTTAAACAGGGATAAGAAGAGAAGTTGCCTGAGTCATGGACAAGGTTCCGTGCCTTGATTCATGCACATCCTGGATGTCCATTGCCTAAAAATGAGCTTCTTGATATTTATTATAATGGACTAAATGATGATTCTAGGACATACCTAGATAGTTTTGCTGTTTGTGTTTCAGGAAAAGAACTCCTACAGATGCTGAGGAACTAATGGCTAAAATAAGCAAGAATTATGATGATTGGACTTCAACTGAGTTAAATACACCTGAGCCTATTACTCCTGAACCAATTATGCCTAAATCAGTTCCAACACCAACACCAAAGAAGAGGGGAGTAATTGAATTAAATGATGAAGTGATGAAGGAAGCTAAGAAATGTCTTAAGGAGAAAGGTATTAGAGCTGAAGATGTGAAGAATCTACCTCATATAGAAGAATTATGTAAGCCAATTCCCCACTCATCTACTATTGAGGTACACTCTCTCCACTTTGATGAAGGTGATATTCCGTATGGTAAGCCTCCTGATCAATGCTTAGATGAACTTGACACATTTATTGTTAAACAAGGTAATTTTAATAAACAAGTTCATAATCATTTATTGGAAAACTCTAGATCTATTAAGGAGTTGAATGCTATTGTGGAAAGAACTGCTAATGATATTAAAATTCTTTGTAAACACTTTCAAATGGTTCAAACTCAAATTGATCAACTTGCTAAGGTACAAAAAGATATGCTAGTTAATGCCTCAAGAGATAAACATGCTTATGGAATTAGAACTAGGAGTGGTATAGCTACTCAAGATCCTTTATATCCTGAAGGACACCCTAAAAGAATTGAGCAGGATTCTCAACAAGGGGAAAGTAGTGGTAGTCCTTGTAAGAGAAAGAAAAAGAAACATAAAATAGTTGAGGAACCACTTGAACCTACTATAGATCCTAATAATATATCTGTCTCTGATGCTGAAACTGAAAGTAATGATAAAAATAATACTCCTGATAAGGAGGAAGTTGAGGAAGAACCTGAGAAGCACACTAAGAATACTAGGTACACAAAGAAAGATTTTATAGCTAAAAAACATGGTAGTGAGAGAGAACCTTGGGTGCAGAAACCTATGCCTTTTCGCAATAAGAAACACAAGTCAAAGGAGGAAGAACACTACAACAAGTTTTGTGAGTGGATGAAACCTTTATTTTTGCAAATTCCTTTGACTGATGCTATTAAGTTGCCTCCTTATGCAAAGTATCTAAAGGATATTGTATCTAATAAAAGGAAGATTCCTAATGAGAAAATTTCTGCTTTACTTTCTAATTATTCCTTCAATGGTAAGGTTCCAAAGAAACTTGGTGATCCAGGTATACCAACTATTCCTTGCTCTAATAAGAATAATTATGTTAGAACTGCTTTATGTGATTTGGGAGCTGGAGTTAGTGTTATGCCTTTTTCTCTCTACAAGAGACTCCAGCTAGAAAAGTTGATACCAACTGATATATCTTTGCAAATGGCTGATAAGTCAACTACTATTCCGGTTGGTATATGTGAGGATGTTCCTTTTTAAGTGTCTCATAATTTCTTGGTTTTAACTGATTTTGTTGTGCTTGAGATGCCTGAATATGATAATATGTCTATTATTCTTAGGAGACCTTTTCTTAATACTACATGTGTTGTCATCAATTATAATCAAGGAAGAGTAACTTTTAATATTAATGACAAAGAGCATACTGTCTATTTCCCCAAGAAGATTGATAAGAGCTATTGCCTGAATTCCATTGAAAATATTGAGAGCATCAAAGTTGGAAAACATGTTATCCCATTCCACAAGAAAGTTTTAAAACTATTATGATTGAGACTATTTCTATCAAATTTGAGGTAACATAATCACTTTGTGGAATGCAATTTTTTTCATATAAGATTGTTTTGGTAACAAGACCTGATCAACCTTGTTAACAAAGGGATTTTAATGAACAAAACAATGCTTTCACAGTGGTTATACTTGCTCACTTTTACTTTTCTCCTTCCTAGTCTTTGCTCTTTCTCTTGTTTGCTTGTTAAGAGTGTCATAGAACTTCTGTAGTTTTGGTTTTTTGTTTGCTTTTGCTTCTTCTAAAAAAATATTTTCTGCGAGAAAATCAATTTTCATACCCTGAAAATTGGCCAAAAATAAAGTTTTCCAAAAAATCCCAGAAAATTCATATTAATTTTTCCTTGAAAAAAGGGGCAGAGGGACACCTGGAGTGGCCCAGAGGGACCCACCAGGCCAGCACACCCCCTGGTGGCACGACCAGCCCCCAGGACACGCCTGGCCTGGGTGGGACCCACCTATAGCCCTCCAAGTTGCCTCCTCCTAGCCATTTCTTTCTCTCTCTCGAAAACACCGGAAAAATTTCTCAATCTCGAGTTCCTTATGTTCTTGCTCCCGATTTTCGATCTCCTTGATCAGCCCATCTTTGCTGCTGATTTTTGGAGGGATTTCTCCTTGGTATGTGCCTCCTTTGCTTGTCCAATTAGATCTGTGATTGGTAGATTGTATCTTGAGTATTTTGCTGCTATAGGTGTCAGGTTGTGTGAGATTGCATGCTTGTTCTATGATTAAGAGATTTCATTTTGATGCATGTTTAGCCCTCTAGCAAGTTCCTATAGTAGTTTCTCATCATTTATCAACTTGGAAATCACTTGGTTTGATTTTTGTCTAAAAATTTCAGAAAGGAAGATGAGTGCATACCCACTGAATCAATATGATTTGATGGTACATGAGCCAATGAAAGTCCATCTTGAGGAAAGAGTCTTCGCTTCCATATATCCATGCCCTGAATTTATGAGAGCCACGGGAATCTTCCAGGATTTCCAGACTATGATTACTAATGCAGGGTTGGAACACTTTGTTGAAGAAGAATCATATAAGTATGTTAAGCTAACCATGGCTATGGTGCAGGACTTCCGGTTTACTTGGTCCTCGTCTAATCCCATGGTCCATTATAAAATCTACAATATAGCTGTCGACCTGCCTTTTGCTGATTTCTGTGCATCTATTAGAGTGCCCCATTGGGGATCTTATGAGAAGATCAAGGAGAGGCCTAAGTCACTTATGGATTTATATGCTAAAATTTGCCAAGGTTTCGACTTCTCGAAGGAAAGTGGTAAAATTCGAAACATTCAGTTCCCATCCATTAGATATTTCGCCTATTTCATTACCAAATGTGTTCTTGCTAGAAAGGTTGCTATAAAGTTATCTTCATTCGATCTAGCTTTTATCTCAGCTGCTTTGAATAGGGATAGGTCTTATAACTTGGGTGCTTTGATAGCTTACCGTCTTACCACTAACTGCGAGAAGGGTGGAATTTGTGGAGGTCTCATTGCCTCTAGGTTGCTAGCTTTCCATGGTTTAGAGCCTCACCATTCAGATTATCGGTTCCCCATAGAGAGGCTTGATCTTGATTTCATGGTTCAGCATAATTTTGTTTCTTCTTGGGCTACTGTGAGAAGTTTACCATATGAGTTATCCTTTGTCAAGCATGGTTGGAGAGGGGGTAGGACTGAGAAATTAGTTTATTTGCATGCACCTGCTTTGTTTAATTTTAATAACAGGAAAGGATGGTCTCTCACGGAGGAGGAGTTTGACACATACGTGGCGGAGCTCTCCCAGCAAAAGGAGAATGTTGGAGAGGATGCCGAAGATGATTCGGTTTAGCCCTCCAACATGGGGGAGTCTTCATACCAGCAGCCCTCTTATGATTGGGGCGCGTCTTCTTCATCGCGGGGGCCTGATTATGATCATTCCTATGATGACCCACGAGCTTGGGGTTACTACCCGCGCTATTGAGCCCCACTTAGGCCAAAATCCTAAGCTTGGGGGAGGTACACCGGCAACACACTCATCTATATATCATATTTCGTCGGTTCTTTGTATATCCATGTTTCGCTTTCTTTTTGGTTTTTGTTTCTGCTTTACCAAAACACAAAAATACCAAAAATATTTTCGTTGTTTCTCTTGGTTTGTTTTTTGGCTTTTTGGCTTTGGTTTGCCTTAAATAAAAATCCAAAAATATTTTGCTTTGTTTGTTTTTGCTTTTTGTGCTTGCTTTAAAAAATCGAAAACACCAAAAATATTTGTTGTTCTTCTTTGGTTTTGTGAAGTTCTTTGCAGGGTTCAGCAGTCCTTAGTGAGTTTGGTTTCGTGTTATTATTCAAGCCACACAAGTGAAGGGCAATGACGAAGATTAAGACAACTTGAGATGTGGTAAGAGGCTGGTAACGAACTCTATTTGTTTTCATTTTTGTACATATACTCATCATTGTTGACATTCTTAGTCTCTTCATGTGAGGTGTATGTTATTTATGGATGCTTAGTAGTTCTTGCTCTCTTATGATTAGCTCCAGCTTGCTAAGAGTTTGTAGCATGTCATTGTTGGAGATATGCCCTAGAGGCAATAATAAAAGTGGTTATTATTATATCTTTGTGTTTATGATAAATGTTTACATTCATGCTATAATACTATTAACCGGAAACATTAATACTTGTGTGATTTGTAAACTAAATTAGAGTCCCTGGTAAAGCCTCTTTATAATACTAGCTTGTTAGTTAATAGATGATCGTGGTTTCTCGATCATGAACATTGAGATGTTATTAACAACAAGATCATATCATTAGGAGAATTGTATGATTGACATACTCCTATAGATAAGCGTAGCATTAAGATCAAGTCATTTCAATAGTTCATTTGCTATAATCTTTCTGATCCATAGTAACCTAATTCCTTCGACCATGAGATCATGCTAATCACCATCGTCGGAAGGATGCTTTGATGACATCAAATACCACACCGTAACTGGGTGGCTATAAAGGTGGCATTGAGTGTCCGAAAAGTATGTGTTGAGGCACATGGATCAAGAGTGGGATTGTCCATCCATATGACGGATAGATATACTCTGGTCCCTCTCGGTGGAGTGTCATCCAATTGGCTTGCAAGCATGTGACTGACTCACAAGGGATCGCATATCACGGGAACGAGAAAAGAGTACTTATCGGTAACGAGGTTAAACTAGATATGCAGAAATGCCGACGATCAAACCTCGGATAAGTAAACTATCGCGAGACAAAGGGAAATTGGTATCATATGTAAGTGGTTCATTTGGTCGCAAAGTAATCGTAGAAATATATGGGAGACATATGAATTTCCAGATTCCTGTATTGGTTATTGATCGAAGAAGTGTCTTGGTCATGTTAGTAGGGATACCGAATGTTGTTCGGAGTCTCGGATGGGATCCGGGATATCACGAGGATATCCGGAACGGTCCGTAGAATAGGATTCATATAAGGAAAAGTCCGATTCCGGAGTTTGGGAATGATTTTGATGTTTTCATCGGAGAGGTTCTAGAAGGTTCTAGAAGGTTCACCGGACCGGAAGGGGAATGGTCCATGAATGTGTCATGGGTAAGTGGAATGATTGGATCATGTCCTAAGTCACTTTGGTTGGGCATTTGCGAGAGAGAAATAAAGCTCTAAATTAAAAGTCAAAAGGGAGGTTTGAAAAGTCAAACTGTAACAATGGTTTCCTAGTGGAAGAAGGAAAGAGTCCTTCCTTCTATCCAACTTGGGTTTGGGTATGGATTCAAACTCCCCTCTCCCAAGCCTCCCTCCCTCTCATAAATAGAGGGAGAGGGTTGCCCCAAAGAGCATGCAACCAGCCCTCCCCACCCGTGCCGCGCCGCCGCCGTCGCCAAGGTGCCGCCGCCTAGCGCCGCCTCGTCGCCGTTTCCCTAGCTGCCGCCGACACCTCCTCCTCCCGGCCTTCTAAACCTAGATCCACCATAACTCGCACCGGCTTAGACGAAGCCCTGCGAGATCTTCCTCTACTTCTGACACCACGCCGTCGTGCTGCCGGAATCACGAGGGGAGAACTACAACCTCCGCTGCCTGCTGGAACAAGGGAGAGGAAGGTCTTCATCGAGTATCGAACGTGTGATCGACTGCGGAAGCGCTGCCGGAACGCAGCGCCGGAAGGATCGTCTATGCGATCTTGAGATCGGCAAGTGTACGACTACATCACCCACGAGAATCTGCTCTCGTTATCCGCTTTGGAATCTTCAAGGGTGAGTACTCTAATAAACTCGTTGCTACAATCTAGCAGATATATCTTGGCTTGTTTGTGTGCACATGGTAGAATTTTTTTGTTTTCCATGCTATGAACCCCTACAGTTGTATCAGAGCCGTATCTATATGTAGATTTATTGCACGAGTAGAACACAATGGTCATTGTGGGCGTTGATGCTTTTGTTGTCGATTGCTTCTTGCGTACTTTGCATCTTGCGGGATGGTGGGATGAAGCGGCCCGGGCTAACCTTACATGACATCGTTCATGAGACTTGCTCCACTCTTGACATGCAACTTGTATTGCATAAGTGGCTTTGCGGGTGCCTGTTTCTCCCAACATAGTTAAGATTTAGTTTACAACGGGTGATTGACAATACTAGTATCAACATTGTGGTTCTTGTTCGTAAGTTAGAACAACACTTATTGAAAGCCCCAAACCACGTAAAACATGCAAAGAAAATTAGAGGCGTCTAACTTTGTTTTGGAGGGGTGTGCTGTGATGTGATATGGCCATGATTGTGATTATATATGATGTATGCAATGTTCCTTATTTTAAGTCGGCAACCGGCAGGAGCCATATGATTGTCTTTTAATTCCATTAAGACCTGCATGTCTATTATTTAAAGTAGTTGTAATAGTTGATACTGGTGGACGACAACCATGAAGCGACGCCATTGACCTTGACGCCATGCCGGTGATGATGGAGATCATGTTCGTGCTTGAAGATGGAGATCGGAAGCACAAGAAGAAAGGTCATATCATATCACATATTATGAATTGCATGTGATGTTAATCCTTTTATGCATCTTGTATTTATTAGTTCGCGACGGTAGTATTATAAGACGATCCCTCAAGCACAAAAATTTCAAGTTATAAAGTGTTCACCCTTAGTAAGCACCGTTGCCAAAGCTCGTTGTTTCGAAGCACCACGTGATGATCGGGTGTGTTAGATTATGCGAGTGTATACAACGTGAGCAATCCAGATTTGCCCATGCAGAAGCTAAGGTTTGATCTTGACGAGCCTAGCATGTACAGACATGGTCTCGGAACACGGATCACCGAAAGGTAAAGCATGAGTCATATAGTAGATATGATGAACATGTTGATTGTTCGCCATTGAAGCTACATCAACTCTCGTGATGATCGGTTTTGATGTGGTGGATTTGGTTCGTGTGATTACTAAAACAATGTGAGGGATATTGTTTTCAGTGGGATTTCACCTAGATTAATTTAACTATTAATTAGAACTCAATTTGTCATAAACTTAGTCTAAACTATTGCAAATATGTTGTAGATCAATGGCGGCCCCTACCATCAATTTTAAGCGTTCCTAGAGAAAGAAAAGTTGAAAAACAATGGAAGCAACTTCGCGGATTGGTTCCGCAATTTGAGGATTGTCCTCAATGCTGGTAATTTGACCTATGTGCTGGATGCACCGCTGGGTGACCCACTTGCAACTGATGCTACCGATGAGGTAAAGATTGTTTTCCTCGCTCGGAAGAATCAGTACTCCACAGTTCAGTGTGCTATCTTGTATGGTTTGGAATCGAAGCTTCAGAAAAGGTTTGAGAACCATGACCCACATGATATTGTCTGTGAACTCAATATTTGAGGCTCACGCGGCAGTTGAGAGTTATGAGGCTTCTGAAAAGTTCTTTAACTACAAGATGGAAGAGGGCAACTCCGTCAGTGAGCATGTGCTTAAGATGTCTGGGCATGCAAGCAATCTTCAAAGCTTGGGTATAGTGATTCCTAATGCTTTGGGGATTCACCGTGTCCTCCAATCACTACCACCAAGTTACAAGAACTTTGTGATGAACTACAATATGCAAAACATGGACAAGTCGTTGCCTGAACTCTTCTCCATGTTAAAGTCTGCGGAAGTGGAGATTAAGAAAGAGAACCAAGTGTTGTTGTTCAATAAGACCACCAAATTCAAGAAGCAAGGAAAGTCTAAGAAAAGGGAAACTTCAAGAAGGGCGGTAAGAAAGTTACCGCGCCGACGAAGAAGACCAAGGCTGGGCCTAAGCCTGATACTGAGTGCTTTTACTGCAAGGGAGAAGGTCAATGGAAGCGGAATTGCCCTAAGTACTTGGCGGATTTGAAGAACGGCAACATCAATAAGAAAGGTATAACCGATATACATGTTATTGATGTGTATCTCACTAGTACTCGTAGTAGTGCCTGGGTATTTGATACCGGTTCAGTTGCTCACATTTGTAACTCGAAACAGGTGCTGTAGAATAGACAGAAACTAGTGAAGAACGAGGTGACGATGCGCGTTGGAAATGGATCAAAGGTTGATGTGATCGCGGTCGGCACGCTACCTCTTCATCTACCATCGGGATTAGTTTTATACTTAAATAATTGTTATTTGGTGCCTGCGTTGAGCATGAACATTATATCCGAATCATGTTTATTGTGAGACAGTTACTTGTTTAAGTCCGAGAATAATGGTTGTTCGATTTATATGAGTAATATGTTTTATGCACATGCACCTTTTATAGATGGTCTATTCTTGTTAAATCTCGATTGTAGTAATACACATATTAATAACATTGAAGCTAAACATTTGAAATTGAGCGATAACTCGACCTATATGTGGAAATGTTATCTTGGTCACATTGGAGTGAAGTGTATATAGAAACTCCATTCCGATGGACTTCTTGAATCACTTGATTTCGAATCACTTGAAAGATGCGAAGCATGTCTGATGGGTAAAATGACTAAGACTCCATTTTCTGGTAAGATGGAGCGAGCTATGGACTTATTGGAAATCATACATACCGATGTGTGTGGCCCAATGAGTGTAGCATCGCGCGGTGGTTATCGTTATGTTCTTACCTTCACGGATGATTCGAGTAGATATGGATATATCTATTTCACGAAACATAAGTCCGAAACTTTCGAGAAGTTTAAGGAATTTCAAAGTGAGGTAGAGAATCAACGTAACAAGAAGATTAAATTTCTATGATCTGATCGTGGAGGTGAATATCTAAGTTACGAGTTTGGCGAGCATTTGAAGAAATGGAGAATACTTTCACAATTGACATCGCCGGGAACACCACAATGTAATTGTGTCCGAACGTCGTAATCGAACTCTCTTAGATATGGTTCGTTCTATGATGTCACTTACAGATTTACCGCTATCGTTTTGGGGTTATTTATTAGAAACAACCGCATTCACTTTAAATAGGGCACCATCTAAATCCGTTGAAACGACACCGTATGAATTATGGTTTGGGAAGAAACCTAAATTGTCGTTCCTTAAAGTTTGGGGTTGCGAAGCTTATGTAAAGAAGTTACTGCCCGACAAGCTTGAACCCAAAGCGGAAAAATGCGTCTTCATAGGATACCCGAAGGAAACTATTGGGTATACCTTCTATCATAGACCCGAGGGCAAAATATTCGTTGCCAAGAATAGATCCTTTCTAGGGAAGGAGTTTCTCTCGAAAGAAGTGACTGGAAGGAAAGTAGAACTCGACGAGGTTGTTGAACCTTCTCTCAAACTTAAGAGTAGATCAGCACCGAAAGTAGTTCCTGTGGCGCCTACACAAATAAGAGAGGAAGCTAATTATGTTGATCATGAAACTTCGGTTGAAGTTACTACGAAACCTCGCATGTCAACGAGAACTCGTACCACTCCTGATTGGTATGATCCCG
The DNA here is from genome assembly GCA_916181665.1 of Avena sativa. Lineage (NCBI taxonomy): Eukaryota > Viridiplantae > Streptophyta > Magnoliopsida > Poales > Poaceae > Avena > Avena sativa. Next base: position 138,539,361 of record OV702285.1, on the reverse strand, counting down.
TTATGAGTGTCATGTTGGTGGACAACACCGATGACCATGCGGCATATGAGGAAACGATGATGAGCCAAGATTCCAATAAATGGCAAGAAGCCATGAAATCCGAGATTGGATCCATGTACGAAAACCAAGTATGGACTTTGGTGGACTTACCGGATGGCCGGAAGGCTGTCGATAACAAATGGATTTTCAAGAAGAAATAGATGCTGATAGTAATGTTACTGTCTATAAAGCTCGACTTGTCGCAAAAGGGTTTTGACAAATTCAAGGAGTTGACTACAATGAGACTTTCTCACCGGTAGCGAAGCTAAAGTCTGTGAGGATTTTGTTAGCAATCGCTGCGTATTATGATTATGAGATATGGCAGATGGATGTCAAAACAACATTCCTCAATGGAGACATTGATGAAGAGCTGTATATGATGCAACCCAAAGGTTTTTTCGATCCTAAAGATGCTAACAAGGTATGCAAACTTCAACGGTCCATTTATGAATTGAAGCAAGCATCCTGAAGTTGGAATCAACGTTTTGATAAGGTAATCAAAAGCTTTGGTTTTATAGAAACTTATGGAGAAGCTTGTATTTACAAGAAAGTGAGTGGGAGCTCTGTAGCATTCTTAATACTATATGTAGATGACATATTGTTGATTGGGAATGACGTAGACCTTCTTAATAGTGTCAAGGATTATTTGAATAATAGTTTTTCAATGAAAGATCTTGGCTAAGTAGCTTACATATTAGGCATAAAGATTTATAGAGATAGATCGAGACGCCTAATATCATTGTCACAGAGTAAATATTTGGACAAAGTTCTAAAGAGGTTTGGGATGGAAGATAGCAAGAAAGGGTTCTTACCCATGTTGCCCAATACGACCTCGAGTAAAACTCAAAGTCCTGCAACGGCAGAAGATAGAGAAAGGATGAGTAAGACTCCCTATGCCTCAGCCATAGGATCTCTTATGTATGCCATGCTATGTACTAGACCCGACATTGCATATGCTGTTAGTTTGACTAGCAGATATCAAAGTGATCCAGGAGTGGATCATTGGACAGCGGTCAAAAACATCCTTAAGTACTTGAGAAGAACTAAGGATATGGTTCTTTCTTATGTAGGTGATGAACAACTCGTTGTTAATGGTTACACCGATGCTAGTTGGAACACCAATCCGGATGATTCTAAATCTCAATCTCGATACGTATTTACTTTGAATGGTGCAGCGGTTAGCTGGAGGAGTGCAAAGCAAAGCGTTGTGGCAATATCTTCAACTGAATCAGAACACGTAGCTGCTTCGGAGGCTTCACAAGAGGCGATATGGATGAAGGAGTTCATTACAGAGCTCGGTGTGGTTCCAAGTGCGCTGGACCCAATATCTATCTACTGTGATAACATGGGCTCCATAGCCAATGCGCAAGAACCAAGGTCACACAAGAAGCTGAAGCACATCAAGCTATGTTTCCACGCTATTCGAGAGCATGTCCAAGATGGTGACATAAAGATTTGCAAAGTACACACAAATCTGAATGTGGTGGATCCGTTGACTAAACCTCTCCCGAGGGCAAAACATGACCAGCACCAAACCGCCATGGGTGTTCGGTATATTACCATGTAATCTAGATTAGTTGACTCTAGTGCAAGTGGGAGACTGTTGGAGATATGCCCTAGAGGCAATAATAAAAGTGGTTATTATTATATTTTTGTGTTTATGATAAATGTTTACATTCATGCTATAATAGTATTAACCGGAAACATTAATACTTGTGTGATTTGTAAACTAAATTAGAGTCCCTGGTAAAGCCTCTTTATAATACTAGCTTGTAGGTTAATAGATGATCGTGGTTTCTCGATCATGAACATTGAGATGTTATTAACAACAAGATCATATCATTAGGAGAATGGTATGATGGACATACTCCTATAGATAAGCGTAGCATTAAGATCAAGTCATTTCAATAGTTCATTTGCTATAAGCTTTCTGATACATAGTAACCTAATTCCTTCGACCATGAGATCATGCTAATCACCATCACCGGAAGGATGCTTTGATGACATCAAACACCACACCATAACTGGGTGGCTATAAAGGTGGCATTGAGTGTCCAGAAAGTATGTGTTGAGGCATAGGGATCATGGGATTTCTCCATCCATATGACAGATAGATATACTCTGGGTCCTCTCGGTGGAATGTCATCCAATTGGCTTGCAAGCATGTGACTGGCTCACAAGGGATCACGTATCACAGGAACGAGAAAAGAGTACTTATCGGTAACGAGGTTGAACTAGGTATGCTGAGATGCCGACGATCAAACCTCGGATAAGTAAACTATCGCGAGATAAAGGGAATTTGGTATCCTATGTAAGTGGTTCATTCGATCGCAAAGTAATCATAGAAATATGTGGGAGCCATATGAATTTCCAGATTCCTCTATTGGTTATTGATCGAGAAGTGTCTCGGTCATGTCCGCATAATTCACGAACCGTAGGGAGACACACTTAAGGATTCGATGTTGTTTAGTAGATATGGAATGTTAGTAGGGATACCGAATGTTGTTCAGAGTCTCGGATGGGATCCGAGATATCACGAGGAGATCCAGAATGGTCCAGAGAATAAGATTCATATAAGGAAAGTCCGATTCCGGAGTTCCGTAATGATTTCGATGTTTTCATCGGAGAGGTTCTAGAAGGTTCTAGAAGGTTCATCGGACCGGAAGGGGAATGGTCCATGAATGTGTCATGGGTAAGTGGAATGATTGTATCATGTCCTAAGTCACTTTGGTTGGGCATTTGCGAGAGAGAAATAAAGCTCTAAATTGAAAGTCAAAAGGGAGGTTTGAAAAGTCAAACTGTAACAATGGTTTCCTAGTGGAAGAAGGAAAGAGTCCTTCCTTCTATCCAACTTGGGTTTGGGTATGGATTCAAACTCCCCTCTCCTAAGCCTCCCTCCCTCTCATAAATAGAGGTGGAGGGCTGCCCCAAAGAGCACACAACCAGCCCTCCCCACCCATGTTGCACCGCCGCCAGCCGCCCTAGCCGCCGACGACACCTCCTCCTCCTCCCGGCCTTCTAAACCTAGATCGCCGGGAAACCCTAGATCCACCATAACTCGCACCGGCTTAGACGAAGCCCTGCGGGATCTTCCCTCTACTTCCGACACCATGTCGTCGTGCTACCAGAATCGCGAGCGGAGAACTACAACCTGTGCTGCCTGCTGGAACAAGGGAAATGAAGGTCTTCATCGAGTACCGAACGTGTGACCGACTGCGGAAGCGCTGCCGAAACGCAGCGCCGGAAGGATCGTCTACGCGATCTTGAGATCGGCAAGTGTATGACTACAGCACCCACGAGAATCTGCTCTCATTAACCGCTTTGGAATCTTCAAGGGTGAGTACTCTAATCAACTCGTTGCTACAATCTAGTAGATAGATCTTGGCTTGTTTGTGTGCATGTGGTAGAATTTTTTTGTTTTCCATGCTACGAACCCCTACAGTCATATGAATGTTTGCTTGCATTGTTCTATTCATAACTTGGTATGATATTGTGGCATCCTCCTCTAAATGTTTCATGTGAATCGACTTGGCACATGCTCATGCATGCATATGACTGAACAATAGTCAATAAGCCTCAATGATCTATTTTGCCTCAGAGTTCTTGTATCACTTTCACACCATAGTTGGTCCTGTTTTGTTGCAAGCATGATTATGACAGTTATTGCTCTCTCGTTTGTTGCTCTCTCTATATTGCTAGCCTTCACTTGCACTGAGTATGAGCTCTACTTGTGCATCCAACTCCCTAAAACCAATATTGCCAACAATGTCCACCATACCTACCTATTAGCATCATTTGCTATTCTGTGCATATTCATTATGCCTCGTTTTCTTCCAAATAAAATGTTTGGCTGTTTTGAGAAAATTAGTTAGTAAAGCTCTCACGAACTTGATGGCACACTTTATTTCTTGCACCTAATAAACCTGAACCATTGTGACTGTCCATGAAAGTTATATGCTTGCAAATTATAGGTTGGGAGTTAGCAGAACCATGCTGTCACGAGGAACGCTTTCAACACTTATGGATACATATCTAGTTGATATCATGCTCTTTTGTTTGTGGATGTCGTCGGTGTGAAATAAAAGGGGAGCTTGTAAGTTCATGGAGTTATATATATATGTGTTAGAGAAACGCCTGGACCACTAGCCTAATCCATGCCTAATCATGGTGGAAACTTGCAGCATAACCATAATGAGCAATCTATGAAGCATCCTCAATAAAACCTATGCAAATAGCAAATAAAAAGATTGCTGAGATGCTCATTGTATGCTTGCCTTGTCATTTTGATTATGGTATAGCTCCTGTATCATGTGCAAGGGGTACCCCGTTGGCGGTTCTCTATGATACACATGTATTTACGATGACAAGAACTTACATGTAACTAAATTTGAGTAGCATGAGGAGCGGCCCTCGTACTCAAGGGACATGAGATTTCCAGCTTATGGTCTGTCAAGCATATAACTCATATTGGACCTCACTTTCACCACTAACCATCTAAAGATGCCTATGATAGGAGCAATGAGAGCTCAAAGCTTATGAGTACCTTACTTTCAGCATTTGGAAGCCTTTCAAACTCTTCAAAACCTTTTTCACTTCCTTGTTGAGTCACCACTTGTTCTATGAGCACCATCTTGAGAGCATAGTTGTCATTCTTAGTATAATGTGCTTGTCTCAAAACTTGGTTAATTATGTCATGACTTTGATGCTTGTATCTCAGATATCTTTACTTCTAGTCTTCACTTGAACTTCAAAGGTGCCTTGGCATTTATTTTGTGCTCTACAAACAAAGGCAAGCGAAGATACCACTCTATCATACCTTATTATGAGCATTAAAATGTTGCTTATGTTTATGTCTCATGCTACTTATTATTATTGAGTTGGAATCTCTTCATAGCTTGCAATGACTATTGAGTAGACTTAGTTGCATACTTCTTTTTATGAATGGTCTAAGTATATACTCCAGTGCTGAGAATATATACATCATATGAAGCAAATGTGTTCGTGAAAGTTCTTTTATCGCACTCAGTTTTCAACTGAATTGCTTGAGGACAAGCAATAAGCTAAGCTTGGGGGGAGTTGATACGTCCAAAACGTATCTACTTTCACGAACACTTTTGTTATTGTTCCTTCTCTAAACATGTGTGATTTGGATACAACTAACACGGGCTGACGCTATTTTCAGCAGAATTACCTTGGTGTCTAGTTTTTGTGTAGAAAATCAACTATCAGGAAAAATCCCGGAAAATATGCCAAAAATCCTATTTCACCAGAAGATTCACGGAGCCAGAAGACGAGACGGAGTGGGGCCCTAGGGGGACCACACACCCTAGCCGTGCAGGCCAGGCCTGGCCGCGCCTGGAGGGGGTGTGGCCACTCCAGACACCCCCTCGACCTCCCTCTTCGCCTATAAGTTGCCTCTTGACCTAAAAACCGAGGGGGGTTCGACGTTTTTCTAGAAAGAGTTCCGCTGCGTCGCCACCACCAGAAACCGCGATTGGGAAACAGAAACTCCATTCTGGCACCCTACCGGGACGAGGAATTTGGAGAGGATCATCACCATCATCATCAACAATGCCTCTCCATCAACCATCCATGTTTCCCTCATCCATGAGTGAGTAATCCCCCGCTGTAGGCTATGGGGATGGTAGGGATTGGATGAGTTCTATCATGTAATCGAATAAGATTGTTAGGGCATGGTGCCTAGTATCTCTATGAGTGCTATTTGACTTTGTTGCAACTTGTTGTGCTTAATGCTTGTCACTAGGGCCCGAGTGCCATGATATCATATCTGAACTTATTATTGATTCATGATGATAGTATTGTTTATGATCTTATCTGCAAGTTGTGTACACATATCATTGTTCGGATCCAAGGGCCCCGAAGTGACAGAAATTGGGACAACTTGAGGGGATGGCTGTGATGTGAGGATCACATGTGTTCATGGAGTGTTAATGCTTTGCACCGGTGCTCTATTAAAAGGAGCACCTTAATTGCCAGTAGTTCCCTTGAGGCCTAGCTGCAACGGGTTGGCAGGACAAAATATGTTGTGCAAGTTCTCATTGCAAGCACGCATGACTATATATGGAGCACATTCCTATGATTGTTTAGTACTTGGATGCTTTATCTTATTTATCTACAATTCCCCTAGATCTTGAAGTTACATGTTTAATCTCGTCCATGCAACGCCCGTCCATCCATCCCTATGCCTACCGCACTCATATCCTACTGTTTGCTACTACTGTTACTATTGCTCTTGTTTTACTGTTGCTGTTACTTTGCTATTGCTACTACAAAACTGTTGCTACTGATAAACTACTAGTAAGACTATTTCCAGGTGCAGCTGAATTGACAACTCAGTTATTAAGGCCTACAAGTATTCTTTCGCTCCCCTTGTGTCGAATCAATAAATTGGGTAATACTACCCTCGAAGACTGTTGCGACCCCCTATACTTGTGGGTCATTGATGTCTACTCACTTCTATTCTTGTAGACAGTTGTTGGTCCTCCAAGTGCAGAGGTTTGTAGAACAGCAACAAGTTTCCCTTAAGTGGATTACCCAAGATTTATCGAACTCAGGGAGGAAGTGGTCAAAGGTATCCCTCTCAAGCAACCCTGCAATCAAGATACAAGAAGTCTCTTGTGTCCCCAACACACCCAATACACTTGTTAGGTGTAAAGATGCACTAGTTCGGCGAAGAGATAGTGAAATACAAGTGGTAACAGTGCCAGAAAATAGTTTGACGGTGAGGTAAAGACTAAAGGCAACAAGAAGGAAGCAAGCAAACATGCAACAGATCTAGTAGCAAACGGTGTTTCAATGTTTAGAAACAAGGCCTAGGGATCATACTTCCAATAGTGAACACTCTCTCATATAAATATCTTCTCTTAACGATACTACTCTTAACTACTCTCCGGTTGGACACTCTAATCCATGGTAGGGCTATAACAACACTCCTCAAAGTCCGCCTTTCCCAATCTTGATAACCCCACACTGTCACCTTGAGCGCTAGATGGTTCCAACAAACACCACAATTTCATAAAGACATCCAACTCAAAATATAACTCATGATAAATATGTATATAATCCAGCTTAAGTGTCACACACGACATGCATGCTGTCACTTTCACACACGTGGGGAAAAGCGTAGATCTATTAAAGCACGATGAGTATTTATGTAGACTCTAGCCTAGGTGCCACCATGGCGTGCACGCTGTCACTTTCACACACATGGGGAGAGCCAGATATCTATTGAAGCACTTGAGTAGCAAGGTAGATCTACTTGATTACAAAGCTCATGACCACAACAAGATCATGCATAGAGAGAGAAGAACACATAGCTACCGGTAGAGCCCTTAGCCTTGAGGAAGAACTACTCCCTCCTCATCATGGGAATCGGCAACGGTGATGGATATGGTGGTGGAGATCGATGGAGATGGATCCGGGGGCACTTCCTCGTCCCGGCAGGTTGCCGGAACAGAGACTTCTATCCCCCGAATCTCCTCTTCGGTGGAGGCGGCGCTGCGGAACTTTTCGTGGCTTTCTGGTAAATTCTTTTGGGTTTCTGAGTCGGGGGCTTCTTATAGGCGAAGGAGGCAAGGTCGGTGGAGGGCCAGGGGGCCCACACCCCCTGTGGGCGCGACCAGGGTGGGCCTCGCGCCCACCTAGGGTGTGGCCACCCTGGTGTCCAACTCCGTCTCGTCTTCGATTTTCCGTATCATTCAGGGAAAAATATGAACTTCGGCTTTTGTCCCGTCCAATTCCGAGAATATTCATTTTTTAGCTTTCTGAAACCAAAAACAGCAGAAAACAGGCAACTCGCACTGTGGCATCTTGTCAATAGATTAGTTCCAGAAAGTGTATAAAAATACCTCATAGTGTAGACAAAACATAACCAAGTATATACCAAACAAGCATGGAACATCAAAAATTATAGATACGTTTCCGACGTATCAAGCATCCCCAATCTTAACTCCTGCTCGTCCTCGAGTAGGTAAGTGATAAAAAGAATAATTTTTGAGGTTACATGCACCATCAAAATCAAGATCAAACCATTTGCAAGCATTGAAATCTGGGATCAAAGAACTCTAAACATGATCATGAAAGATGGAGTTCTAATAGTAAGACAAAGTAACTATGCATGCAACATGAAAGGCTACAAACAAAGATCACGAATAACATGCATTGAAAAACGTTTGTTTGTTTCACATACAGAAAACATAGCATAGTGGCATTCATCTTGTCCCTCATGGAGTAGCAAATAGATGCATAGGAAACCTTCAAAGTTCATAAGAGTGACTAGGTACAAATAGCACAAGAACAAGTAATATCAACAATATGCATCAATCAATAAGTTTCGGGACAATGCACATAGAACTAAGAATGGCAACTATGCTCTCTTAACTGGTGCCTAAAGGTAGAAGGTGGAGACTCAATATAATGGTGGAAGGAAGGCCCTTCATAAAGGGAAGCAGGGATTTCAAGTCTCAAAAAGAGCTTTGAAAAATTATGGTACTTGTTAGCTTTCAGCTCTTATTGTCCCTATCATAAGCATCTTGAAGTGATTAAGGTTAAAGTGAACAAACTATGGAGTATATGCTTGACAAAGTATAAGTTGGCAATCTCATGTCCCTTGAATACGAGGGCCGCACCTCATGCTACTCAACTTTAGTCACCTATAAGTTCTTGTCATAGTAAGTACATGCGTATCATAGAGAACCGCCAACGGGGTACCCCTTGCACATGATACAGGAGTTATCCCATAATCAAAATGACAAGGCAAGCAGACAATGAGCATCTCAGCAATCTTCTTATTTACCATGGGAAAATGGTGCCTTTTTCTCTCTTTCCTCTTTTCAATATGTCTCTTTTTTTTATAAGAAGAAAGCTTCATAGATTGCTCATTATGGGGATGCTGCAAGTTTCCACCATGATTAGGCATGGCTTAGGCTAGCGGCCCAGTCGTTTCTCTAACACACATACATAACTCCATGGACTTACAAGCTCCCTTTTTATTTCACACCGACGACATCCATAAACAAAAGAGCATGATATCAACTGTGTACAAAGTACAAGTGCAATGTTGAAAGCATTTCCCGTGACATCACAGTTCTGCTAATTCCAACGTATAAGTGCAAGCATATACAACATAGATGACACAATGGTTCAAGTTTATTAGGGGAAAGAAATATAAAGTGTGTCATCAAGTTTGTGAGAGCTTTAATCACTAAGTTTTCACATAAACAAAATACTTTTTAATTGGAAGATAGCCGAAAACAAGAATATACTTGGAATGGTGTAACACACCATGCATAGGAATTTATAGTGGACACTTTGGAATAACTTGGTTTCTTGGGAGTTGTATGCATGAGTAGAACTTAATCATACAAGTGGAGGCTAGCACAAGACTGAGAACAACCAACTAAGAGAGCAATAATGGCCATAATTATGCAGAGTGACAAAACATTACTAATCAAAGTATAAAGTGGTACTACAAGTCAAGGACTAAATGATCATAGAGGCTAGGATGACTGGTTCATAGTCATAACATGGTGTGAGCATGTGCCAAGTCAACCCAAACAAATCATCAAAGGAGAATACCATAATACTATGCTTTTGTATGCTAAAACAATGCATGATTCCTTCAAGGCACATTAAGCAATCCCAATTGTTTGGAAGAAGTCATGCTACAGCAATAATCACTAAGCATAAGGTCAAAACAACATCTAGCATGACATGATAAAGTCGAAGCCACAGTCAAAACAAGCTCCCTTCTGTACCACTATAAGCATGAAACTTTCTACTCTTTTCCAACACCAATCAACTTATTTGAAACAACTCACACAGATAATAATCAATAAAGACCAGTGGGCTTGTCTCACAAATTCACAAAGAAGAACTAAAAAGTTATAAGCTAAAAGCACAAGAAAACTAAGGCTAAACACAGTGCTAGTAAAAGAGAACACTCAAGAACAATAAGAATGAAAAGAAGAGTGTTCTAGGCAATGAAAACAGGCTGTGTCTCTCTCCAAAATAAGTGTGCTATAATCAACCAACTTTATTCAAGAAAACTAAGCAAACAAAAACCAAAAACTAAAACTAAGATGCTCCAAGAACAACAAAACAGTGCATGAAACAAGAAAGACCTGAGATTTTTATTGATGAAGAAGGGGATGTCTTGGGCATCCCCAAGCTTTGACGCTTGTAACTCTTGAATATTTCTTGGGGTGACATGGGGTGGCATCCCCAAGCTTGATCTTTTGTCCATTCTTCATCTCATTACACCATTCTTTCTCTACACCTAAATTTTTTCCTTCATACAAAACTTTACACAATCTTCATTAGCAAAATTAGTGTATTCAAAAGATAATATACCTTTGGATTTAGTTTTAAAACAGAAAAACTTTCACTAAAAACACAAGATACTGTAGCAATTCCCTCAAAAAGCTCAATTTCCCAAAAAGAACCCAAAAAGGAATCAATAATAAGCAAATGCAAATAATGGCAGAAATCTGTCAAAACAGACCAGCAAGTAGAAACCAATTTTTTCGAAGACCTTCTGTTGCTCAAATGAAAAAGTTTTGAACTAAATAAAGTTATCTAACATACTAGGGGATTTATTCGTAAAATATTAGCTCAATCCGACTTACAGAGATTTCTCACGAATTTTTACGGTAGAGAACAAAAATCTATTTTGGGACAGCAATTCCCCAAATCTTACTACCCTCTCATTAGAGGTCATTCTTGGCAAAAAAAGCAAACAAAAAGAATAAGAAGAGGTCATTACTGAAGTAATAACTTCCAAGACTCAAGAAAACTCTTGGGTTATCTCCCAACAAGTATTTTTCTTTAACGCCTTTAAGTTAGGCATGATAGTTTGAGAAGATGCTCTCATAAGAAATATGAAGTGAAGTAAAAGAGAGCATCAATAAGCAAATTCAAAACACATTTAAGTCTAACCCACTTCCTATGCATAGGAATCTTGTAAAGAAACAAGTCATAAAAGCACAAAGCAACAAGCATAGGAAAGCAAAACAGATGCAACTTCAAAACTTTCAACATAAAGAGGGGAAACTTAATATTGTTGAGATACATAAGACCATGTTTCCCTTTCTCATAATAACTTTAAGTAGCATCATGCATAAAATTAACAATATAACTATCACATAAAACATTCTTATCATGAGACACATGCATAAAATAATTATTACTCTTCACGTAAGCATTGTCATTCTTATTAATTGTAGTGGGAGCAAATTCAACAAAATAGCTATCATTGTTATTCTCATCACCATAATCATCAAATATAGGAGGCATAATGTAATCACAATCAATTTTATCCTCAATAGTAGGTGGACTAAAAATAGCATATCCATCATTGTAATCATCATATATTGGAGGTTTGGTATCATCATAAGCAATAGAATAGCATCTTCCAGCTCTAGGAAACTAAAAAGATCATTTTCATAAAAACTAGCTTCCCCAAGCTTAGACGTTTCCATAGCATTAGCGACAATGGTGTTCAAAAAAATCATACTAATAACATTGCTATTAGCATGCAAATAAAGTTCCATAGGTTTTTTAATTTTCAAACACTTGATGTCCTAACTCAAGATAAATACTAGAGAGCTCTCTAGTTTTGTTGTTGTTTTCGATTAAGCCTAACTAGTGAAAACAAGAAACAAAAAGACAAAATTGTAGAATCTAAAGGAAATAACTTCGAGCACTCACACCCGAGGATGTGAGTACCTTTTACCTTACCTCCCCGGCAACAGCGCCAGAAAATAGCTGTAAGATCCCTCCTTTGTAAAGGAAAAGGATCCCTGTGATTGCAATGCTAGTCCCTGGATCATTGCTAGCATCCACAGTTTAAGATGAAGTACACAGATACAAAGGTCATTTATTACATCCATTCCAGAGATAAAACATAGTCTTTTACAACTCAAGGCCACAGGCCCAATACAAGAGTTTGGAATAAGTAAATAAACATAAGTCTTCATCTTCATGTGCCACAGGCAAGCATGTTGAGTGTAGACTCATGACACCTAATCATCATTGGAGTAACCTGCAACATCACAAGTTACAACCACAGTGGGTCAGTACTTTGGAATAGTATTGGCAAGTGATACCTTAGTAAATTTTAAGTGGACTATATTGCATTTTTGGCTAAGTGTAGTTTGGCTTGCTTTGCTCAAAATAGGTTTTTCCTATTAGTTGAAATCACTAAGTTTTTCTTTGTCAAAAACTTTCCCGAGAAACCACCAATAGACATTGGGGTCCTTCACCCTTGTTCACCCACAAGTTTTACTTTTGAAGTTGGAGTGATGAGATTCTTGATAGCTTCCATGTCTTGATGCTCAAGTTGTACATTTCCATGGACTTGGCTAAGTACTTAGATTTTTCCATCTGCAGTGGTTGTGCACTTTCCCCACCAGACTTGGTTTCCCAAGACAGGACCTTTTAGAAGCCTTCCCTTAGCCAAATGGACGCGTTCCAACCTATCATCCCACTACCACCAACTGTCCAAATGACTAAGTTCTAGCAACCTATATGATCAAGGCAGAGCCCATATTGCCAAGTGGCTGCACTATAAGCTTCTCAACACTTGGCCTCTAAAATCCCTTTGTGCCTGGGTGGCATACCACAAGTGAGATACACAAGGTAAACCATGTCCATGGGCCTTGTGTAACCACTCAACCAAAAACCACCATTCAAGTCCCATTCCACCCAGGTGATTCATTGACTTAGTTGTTTTATTAAGAAAACATAAGTCAAAAGACTTAGAAATATTTTCATCATAACATGTATATACTTTACCAACCCTTGTTTTCTACTAGCTAGGCTAAGCATGGCATAGTAACTTAACTTAGGAAATTTCCTAGCAATTCTACAACTACTTAGGATTTCCCAACATAGCATTTGGCAAAATAACAACATGCAAGACTTAGCAAAATATTTCTAATGCTTGCACAAAATATAGGGATGGAAATATGAAGTACCACTTGCCTTGGTAATGGGGAGAGTAGCACTCTTCACAATCACAATCACTAGCACCAAAATCTACACAAAGAATATAACCACAATCACATACAATTCATATACAAACAAAAATATATATGCATGCATGCAAGAATGCTAAGTGATGATTTTTAAAATTCCACCAAGCAAGTGCATGATACTGAATCATAATTAAGTCAAAAACTTGCTAATCCAAACTTATTTAGCACTAAAACAAATTACTAAACAAATTCTATACTCAAAATGGTCCTAAACAAGTTTCTGCATAAAAAGTCATTTTAACAGAAACTTTTCACTAAACACATTGCATAAACAGAAAGGGCTTGTCTCCCTGATTCCAACGATATAAAATTTGCAAAAATCTAACGTGGGAATCAAAAGTTATAGCCATTTCAATTTTTGATCTAAATCTGATTTCAAATCTGTTTTTGAATCAAACCCTAGCCACGCGTCATATTCTTACTGGCGCGTACCGCTTCGCTCCGGATCGCGCTTGCTAGCTGTAGGATCTAACTAACGATGCACGGTTCAGATCTAATCATACCGCTTCGCTAAGTGGACTAATCCTACGCGCTGGATCTGGATCTGACGGCTACAAATCATCTAACCAAAATCGAGCGGCGCTAGCGGCGGCGAGCTCTGTCTGCGGCGGCGCGGCGCTACAGGTCGTCCGGAGGGGCAGGAGGATGCTTACCAGGTTTGCAGCATCGAGGAGAAGCTCAACTTGGCAGCGGCTTGACGAGGGGCGCACGGGCACGGTCGCTGGGGCTCGTCGGAGTTGCGGCGGCGTCTATCGCTTGCAGTCGAGGTCGTTGGCGAGGCTCCGCGTCGTCCTAGTACAAGGCAGAGGGTTCAGAAGATGTGCAAGTGACTGGCGAACCAGTTGGTATCAAAGAGAAGGCGAGGGGCGCTTGGGACTTACCGCTATTGCTCGCCGGAGTCGAGCGACGGCGCAGGTGGTTGCGGGCGTGAATGGAAACGACGACCTGGGTCACGAGCAGGCAAAAGAAAGGTGTCAGCAGATGCACAAGATCATGCTGGACGTGATAGTTTGAACCAGAGAGAGAGGGCGGTCGAGGCTCACTGGAATTAGTCATCGAAGTCGTCGGTACTGCGGAGTTTCGAAGTCAAATGCGCGCAACCTGGTGGCGGAGTGAGCGAGGAGAGTGGGGGGAAATGACCGCGGTGCAGAGGGGGTTTTGTAGGCGAGAGGGGAGCGGCGATTAAGCGCGGAATCAAGGGCAATTAAGCGAGAATCAATCGCGGCAGTGATGGGCGGAGGAAACGGCCGGCGACGGGGTCGGGCGCGATTTGGGGATGACGAGGGTGAGCTGGCGAGGTCCACCAGTCAGTGAGTGAGACGGAGAGGGGGTGGGGTCCGAGTGTCAGCGACCGCGTGGGTGCGTCTGCGCGTGCGAGCGAGCGAGAGAGTGGCCGGGTGGGTTAGTTGGGCCGGTTCTGCTGCTGGGCTGGAATAGGAGCGCCTGGCCCTTTTCTTTTGTTTATTCCTTTTCTTTTTCTGTTTTGATTTTCAGTAATGGTTTTTAAATGAATTCAAACTCCTTTTTAATTCAAATCTTTCTGGGGTTTTTTTAGTGTGCAACAGTCTCAAATCTAGGCATAACACCATGTGGTTACTTTGTAAAGGCTTGGTCATTTTTTGGAGAAACAAAATAACAGGGACTTTGCACTTGATTTGCAAATGTTTGAAAAATGGTTTTTGAACCCATTTCCATTTTGTAAAGCTTGGTTCAAAACCACACTCAATCCATTCAACAAGGGAGACAAACAATCTAGGTTTAAAACATTCAAACTCTCAAATGGGGATGGCCATTTGTTTTAAGTTTGCTCACATAAAATGATAGCACTATGGGCTTCTATTTTTCTGGAATGAGTTTGAAATTGATCTCAATTCTATATGCATGAATGAATGATATGCAATCTTTGAAATCATGATTTTAGGGATGTTACAAATCTAACCCCCTTAAGGTGAATCTCGCCCTCGAGATTCGGATTGGCTAGCAAATAGGTGAGGGTGGTCTTTTCGAAGATCATCTTCTCTTTCCCATGTTGCCTCCTCTTCGGAATGATGATTCCACTTCACTTTGCAAAACTTGATAGTCTTTGTCCTTGTGACTCTTTCTGCAGTCTCAAGAATATTGATAGGTTTTTCTTCATAAGTGAGATCACTTTCTAGTTGAACCTCCTCCAAAGGTATAGTATCCTTCAAAGAAGTGTCTTCCATTTCTGGGTGACATTTCTTAAGCTGACTCACATGAAACACATTATGGACAGCTGATAGAGATTCTGGTAGTTCTATTTCATAGGCAACTTCTCCTTTGCGACTTAGGATCTTGAATGGTCCAACATATCTTGGTGCCAATTTTCCTTTGACTCCGAATCTTTTCACTCCACGAAGTGTTGACACTCTAAGATAGGATCTATCACCAACTTCGTAGGTGACTTCTCTACGCTTAGGATCCGCGTAGCTTTTCTGTCGGGACTGTGCTATCTTCAACCTGTCCTTAACCAACTTGACTTTCTCTTCGGCTTCTTTGATAAGATCTGGCCCAAATAAACTTCTTTCTCCCACACCATTCCATAACAATGGGGTGGTACACTTTCTTCCGTAGAGAAACTCAAACGGTGCCATCTCAATGCTGGCTTGATAGCTGTTGTTATAAGAAAATTCTGCGTAAGGCAGACTTTCATCCCAACTGGCTCCATAGTCTAGGGCACATGCCCTCAACATGTCTTCCAGAATTTGATTAGTCCTTTCCGTTTGTCCATCGGTTTGAGGATGAAAAGCAGTACTGAATTCCAACCTCGTTCCCAATGACTCATGTAGCTGTCTCCAAAAATGGGAAGTGAATTGAGTTCCCCTATCAGATACAATACTCTTGGGCACACCATGTAGACATACAATTCTACTCATGTAGATTTTGGCTAACTTGGCACTTGTATAAGTTGTCTTCACGGGTATGAAATGAGCCACTTTAGTTAGGCGGTCCACTACTACCCATATAGAATCATATCCTGACCTGGTCCTTGGTAGTCCGGTAATGAAATCCATACCAATCATGTCCCACTTCCAATCAGGAATAGGTAGTGGTTGAAGCAAACCTGCTGGTTTCTAATGCTCCGCTTTTACTCTACTACACACATCACACAAAGCAATATGTTCGGCGATGTCCCTCTTGAGATTATTCCACCAAAATCTTTCTTTCATGTCCATTTACATTTTGGTGTTACCCGGGTGAATAGAATACGGAGAGTTGTGTGCTTCCTGCAAAATCAGTTTCCGCAACTCCGGATCTTGTGGAACGCAGATACGTTTCTCATGCCATAAAGTACCCTGTTCGTCTTCATGGAAATTTTTAGTTTTCCCCTGGCCAATCTTTTCCTTAATCTCTTCAATTTCCTTATCAGTCTTTTGAGCTTCTCGAATCTTGTCCAACAAAGTGGGTTGAACATCTAAAGACATGAGATGTCCTTCAGGCACAATCTCCAATCTGAGTTCTCTGAATTGGGTACACAAATCATCTGGCAATTCTCCTTTGGTAAGGCCATTCACAAATACCTTACGACTTAGAGCATCTGGTACAACATTTGCTTTACCGGGATGGTATTGCAAACTTAGGTCATAGTCTTTGATAAGTTCTAGTCATCTTCTTTGTCTCATATTAATTTCCTTCTGGGTGAAGATATACTTCAAACTTTTGTGATCTGTGAACACTTCACGACGCTTTCCCAAAAGGTAGTGTCTCCATGTTTTGAGTGCATGGACGACAGAGGCTAACTCTAGATCATGAGTAGGATAGTTTACTTCATGAGTTTTGAGTTGTCTCGAGGCATAAGCTACAACTTTACCGTCTTGCATAAGTACTGCACCCAAACCTTGGTGAGATGCATCACAATATACTTGGAAATATTTTTCCAAGTCTGGCAGACACAAGACTGGTGCTGTCACAAGTCTCTTCTTCAACTCCTGAAAGCTGACTTCACAACCTTCAGACCAAGCAAACTTCTTGTCTTTCTTTAACAATTCAGTCATGGGCTTAGCTACCTTAGAGAAATTCTCGATGAACCTTCTGTAGTAACCTGCTAAGCCAAGGAAATTGCGAACCTCTTTCACGTTCTTAGGAGATTCCCATTCAGTCACAGCTGAAACTTTAGCA
The DNA here is from genome assembly GCA_916181665.1 of Avena sativa. NCBI lineage: Eukaryota > Viridiplantae > Streptophyta > Magnoliopsida > Poales > Poaceae > Avena > Avena sativa. The sequence continues at coordinate 138,522,130 of OV702285.1, read as the reverse complement.
GGATCAACTGCTACACCATCCTTTGTCATAACATGACCAAGAAAACCAACTTCCTCTAACCAGAACTCACACTTGCTGAATTTGGCATAAAGTTTATGCTCTCTCAACTTCTCAAGTATCAAACGCAAGTGTCCTTCATGTTCTTCTTTGATCTTGGAGTAGACCAAGATGTCATCGATGAAAACGACAACAAACTTGTCAAGAAACTCCATGAACACTTTGTTCATCATATTCATGAAGTATGCTGGAGCATTGGTCAAGCCGAAAGGCATTACGGTATACTCATACAATCCATACCTTGTGGTGAATGCTGTTTTAGGTATGTCTTGTTCTCTTATCTTGAGTTGAAAATAGCCTGACCTTAGATCAATCTTTGAAAACACACATGCTCCTTCAAGCTGATCAAATAAGTCATTTATTCTAGGCAAAGGATATTTGTTCTTGATAGTTACCTCGTTGAGTGATCAGTAATCTATGCATAACCTTTGACTTCTATATTTCTTCTCCACGAACAAAACTGGGGCTCCCCAAGATGAAGAACTTGGTTGAATAAAACCTTTCTGCAACTGTTCTCCAAGTTGCTTCTTGAGTTCTTTCAGTTCATCAACTGACATTTTATACGGTCTCTTTGCTATTGGTCCAGACCCTGGTACCAAATCTATCAGAAACTCCACATCTCTATCTGGTGGCATTCCTGGCAATTCTTCCGGAAACACATCCGGATACTCACTCACAATTGGCACACTGTCCATGCTAACCCCCTTAAGAGAATTAAGCATACTCCTCTTTGCTTCAAAGCTGGTCTTGAATCTGATCCTTTTATTTTCTGGAGTTGTGAGTGAGATAGTATGGCTAGCACAATCTATCACACCTTTATACTTAGTCATCCAGTCCATTACCAAAATGACATCCAATCCTTGGGAGTTTAGTATTATCAAGTTAACGGGAAACTTATACTTCCCAAATTCTATGACTAGATCATGGCATCCTGAATTCACTAGCATTTCTCCACCAGGAGAACTTACTTTTATGGGACACCCAATAGTTTCTACTGGTAGTTCATTTCTTTCAACAAATGCTCTTGATATGAATGAATGAGATGCACCAGTATCAAAGAGTACAAATGCTGGAATGGAATTGAGTCTGAACTTACCAGCAACAGTGTCAGGCTCCTCATAGACCTCCTCCACATTGATGTGGTTTACCTGTCCTTTCTGGAAAGGATTGGGTTTGACAGGTCCTTCAAATTTCTTTTCGGGACACTCGTTTGCATAGCGTCCCATCTTCTTGCATTTGAAGCATTCAACCTGACTGATGTCTCTCTTAGCAGGCTGACTTCCACTCCCACTACCATTACCACTGTGGTGGCTCTTATGTCCACTCTTGTGGTTCTTGTACTTGTCATTGTCATGACTGCGATGATGCTTGTTGTCATGACGGTTGTGGTTGTGGTGCTTGTTGAATTTCCCATGCTTGTGGGATCCTGAGCTTCCACTGTCATCATAGTGAGATCGTTTGTGAGACGATCCCGAGCTGTTCTTGTCGGAGTGCTTCCTCTTTCTACTCTCGACTTGCTTCATTTTGTTCTCCAATATAGCAGCCTTGTCACAGAGCGACTAATAAGTGGGAACATATGCCACAGCCAGCTGCAGATTCAGCTCATCATTCAAGCCTTCCAGAAATTTTTCCTTTCTCTTGGCATCTGTGTCAACCTCATCTGGTGCATAACGCGCCAGATTGTTGAACTCTTCTATGTATTCAGCCACGCTGCGGTGGCGCTGCTTCAGATTGTGGAACTCTTTCTTTTTCAGGCTCATTATTCCTGATGAGATATGAGCAGTGTGAAAGCCATCCTCAAAGATAGCCCAAGTCACCTCATCTAAAGGAGTGGTGATTTGGAAGTTGTCCCACCAAGTGGCGGCTGGCCCTTCTAGCAGATGTGCTGCAAATCTGACCTTTTCAGCGTCCGTGCAGCCCACGGTCACTAAGTCCTTGTTTACAGAACATAGCCAATCGTTGGCCACCATGGGATCAGTCGTCCCCGAGAACTTAGCTGGCCTCAACCTCAAGAATCGGGTAAGCATATCAAAGCCCGGAGGGTTGTTGTTGTTATTGTTGTTGTTGTTGTTGTTGTTGTTGTTGTTGTTGTTGTTGTTGTTGTTGTTGTTGTTGTTGTTTTGGTTCTGAATGAATGTTGTCATCATCTGCATGAGCTGTGTTTGAGCAGTCATCATTTGTTGCATTTCTGGTGTGATGTTGTTGTTGTTGTTGGGGTTGGGGTTTGCGCGACGGGGAGGCATCTATGGATTGTTCAAATAGAGATAAGAATGAGATACCCATAGATGTTTTCATGCACATTACATCACATAAGCAAACACATAGCATGCAACACAAGATAAAAGTTCAACAACAAGATAACAAGTTCACAAAGTAAAACACACAAGTGGCAAGCCATCCACATGTCGGATGGTCCAATAACAAGTTCACAAATAACAAGTACGATAATAAAAGATAAACGGGTAGTCAAGTCTACTCATCAGCATCAATCTCCTCCTCGACAAAGGTAAGACCTGCGTTCTCCATCGCGGTCTTGTTCTCCTCAATGGTAGTGGTCAAGGACTCAATCTTGGCCTTGAGAGCCCTCTTCTGGGAACGAAGCCTCTCAATCACCGTCTGCTGCTGCTCTAGCTCGAAGTCCTTGGACTGCAGTTCTTCAGTCATGTCCCGGATCTTCTTGTTCCTATCCTGGACACGTTTCTCCTGACTCTTGAACTTCCTGTCCTGGGTCTCGAACTTCGCCTCCATTTCCTTGACTATCTCGTCCTGCTGTGCGAAAAGCTTGTCCTTCTCGCGAAGCTGCACCTGGAGCTCGTCATTACTGAGCATGACATTGGTCTTGTCCGTGCCCACGTGCCTAATGAGAGACTCTAAGTCCTGGAGGTACAGACGTATCGGCTCTGCGGCGTCCCTCGAGTCGTCCTCGAAGTCGATGGACTCTCCGTCCTCATCACGTCTTCCGAAGACGTGGAAGTGGGTGCCTCTAACCTATCGGGAGTTTCGTCCTAGCAGACGTCCTATCAGGTCCTGCATAACTACCTCCATGCCTCTCTCTCTGTCATCGTGCATAAGCTTGAAGACGATGGCCTCCGTAGTAGGCTCTGTCTGGCGTCCGGGCTGGTTCACCTTGAAGCCCCAGAGGTCCTTCCTCTCGAACTTAGTGAGTGGATGCACCATGATGGTGGGAAGAGGGAGATTGAGCAAGGTGGTAAGCTCAACGATACGAGGACCAAAGCGGGTAACCTGGAACTCCTCAACCGTGCTGATGGTAATAGGCATCTATTTATAAGATAGAAAAGTTAGAACAACACAATTTAAGATAAAACAAAGACAAACATCACATACATATCCTTGGAACACAAAATCACACAAGTCATACATACATGAATCCATTACATCAACCAAGGTCCAAACTTATTTAAGGTATCATTTTGGAAAATAAGGTGATAGGTGGTGGTCCAACTAACGATGTACGTTTACAATCCTATCTCACTGGATCTGTTGGCTAACACAATGTTCCTAGAGGCAATCAGCCTATCTTGCTCACATGATTCCATCACTAAGTCTATAATATCTCCTCTTAAGGTTTGGTTGGTGGCTTCCAACTCTTGGGTAAGTTCCTTCTCTTTTATCAAGTCTTTTTGGAGATTGAGCATTCTGCACTTGACTCTAGCACTAAGTTCTTTGATAGTCCTCCAAGCTGCTTCTCTTGCTGACTCAAAGAATGTGGTGTGCACCACAGTGTTGGTATACATGCAGAATCCTTTTTCTTTGTGGTTGTCTTCCTTGTTTTTGTACAAGTGAAGTTGCACCCACCAGTGCTCAACTCCTTCATCCATTACTAGAAAGCCTTTGTACACAGCTGCACCATGTATTTCCATTGCCACCATGAGGTCCTTGAGAATTTTGGGAAACTCAGTCTCACACTCCAAGGTCATGGTCATGAGTGGTCCTTTCTTTACGGCTTCGTTGATGGAGTTCATCTACAAATAGAGATGAGAAAGAGAAGATTAGAAAAGTTTACGAGAAGAATAGACAAGTGTAGAAGTAGTTGAAAATTTTCCTTAGTGGTTTCCAGTCCTAGGGTCATAATCCTACAGGCAACACAGTGCTCTGATACCATCTGTAAGATCCCTCCTTTGTAAAGGAAAAGGATCCCTGTGATTGCAATGCTAGTCCCTGGATCATTGCTAGCATCCACAGTTTAAGATGAAGTACACAAATACAAAGGTCATTTATTATATCCATTCTAGAGATAAACATAGTCTTTTACAACTCAAGGCCACATGCCTAATACAAGAGTTTGGAATAAGTAAATAAACATAAGTCTTCATCTTCATGTGCCACAAGCAAGCATGTTGAGTGTAGACTCATGACACCTAATCATCATCGGAGTAACCTGCAACATCACAAGTTACAGCCACAGTGGTCAATACTTTGGAATAGTATTGGCAAGTGATACCTTAGTAAATTTTAAGTGGACTATATTGCATTTTTGGCTAAGTGTAGTTTGGCTTGCTTTGCTCAAAATAGGTTTTTCCTATTAGTTGAAATCACTAAGTTTTTCTTTGTCAAAAACTTTCCCAAGAAACCACCAATAGACATTGGGGTCCTTCACCCTTGTTCACCCACAAGTTTTACTTTTGAAGTTGGAGTGATGAGATTCTTGATAGCTTCCATGTCTTGATGCTCAAGTTGTCCATTTCCATGGACTTGGCTAAGTACTTAGATTTTTCCATCTGCAGTGGTTGTGCACTTTCCCCACCAGACTTGGTTTCCCAAGACAGGACCTTTCAGAAGCCTTCCCTTAGCCAAATGGACGCGTTCCAACCTATCATCCCACTACCACCAACTGTCCAAATGACTAAGTTCTAGCAACCTATATGATCAAGGCAGAGCCCATATTGCCAAGTGGCTGCACTATAAGCTTCTCAATACTTGGCCTCTAAAATCCCTTTGTGCCTGGGTGGCATACCACAAGTGAGATACACAAGGTAAACCATGTCCATGGGCCTTGTGTAACCACTCAACCAAAAACCACCATTCAAGTCCCATTCCACCCAGGTGATTCATTGACTTAGTTGTTTTATTAAGAAAACATAAGTCAAAAGACTTAGAAATATTTTCATCATAACATGTATATACTTTACCAACCCTTGTTTTCTACTAGCTAGGCTAAGCATGGCATAGTAACTTAACTTAGGAAATTTCCTAGCAATTCTACAACTACTTAGGATTTCCCAACATAGCATTTGGCAAAATAACAATATGCAAGACTTAGCAAAATATTTCTAATGCTTGCACAAAATATAGAGATGGAAATATGAAGTACCACTTGCCTTGGTAATGGGGAGAGTAACACTCTTCACAATCACAATCACTAGCACCAAAATCTACACAAAGAATATAACCACAATCACATACAATTCATATACAAACAAAAATATATATGCATGCATGCAAGAATGCTAAGTGATGATTTTTAAAATTCCACCAAGCAAGTGCATGATACTGAATCATAATTAAGTCAAAAACTTGCTAATCCAAACTTATTTAGCACTAAAACAAATTACTAAACAAATTCTATACTCAAAATGGTCCTAAACAAGTTTCTGCATAAAAATTCATTTTAACAGAAACTTTTCACTAAACACATTGCATAAACAGAAAGGGCTTGTCTCCCTGATTCCAACGATATAAAATTTGCAAAAATCTAACGTGGGAATCAAAAGTTATAGCCATTTCAATTTTTGATCTAAATCTGATTTCAAATCTGTTTTTGAATCAAACCCTAGCCACGCGTCATATTCTTACTGGCGCGTACCGCTTCGCTCCGAGTCGCGCTTGCTAGCCGTAGGATCTAACTAACGATGCACGGTTCAGATCTAATCATACCGCTTCGCTAAGTGGACTAATCCTACGCGCTGGATCTGGATCTGACGGCTACAAATCATCTAACCAAAATCGAGCGGCGCTAGCGGCGGCGACTGGCGGCGGCGAGCTCTGTCTGCGGCGGCGCGGCGCTACAGGTCGTCCGGAGGGGCAGGAGGATGCTTACCAGGTTTGCAGCGTCGAGGAGAAGCTCAACTTGGCAGCGGCTTGACGAGGGGCGCACGGGCACGGTCGCTGGGGCTCGTTGGAGTTGCGGCGGCGTCTGTCGCTTGCAGTCGAGGTCGTTGGCGAGGCTCTGCGTCGTCCTAGTACAAGGCAGAGGGTTCAGAAGATGCGCAAGTGACTGGCGAACCAGTTGGTATCAAAGGGAAGGCGAGGGGCGCTTGGGACTTACCGCTATTGCTCGCCGGAGTCGAGCGACGGCGTAGGTGGTTGCGGGCGTGAACGGAAACGACGACCTGGGTCACGAGCAGGCAAAAGAAAGGTGTCAGCAGATGCACAAGATCATGCTGGACGTGATAGTTTGAACCAGAGAGAGGGGGGCGGTCGAGGCTCACTGGAATTAGTCATCGAAGTCGTCGGTACTGCGGAGTTTCGAAGTCAAATGCGCACAACCTGGTGGCGGAGTGAGCGAGGAGAGTGGGGGGAAATGACCACGGTGCAGAGGGGGTTTTGTAGGCGAGAGGGGAGCGGCGATTAAGCGCGGAATCAAGGGAAATTAAGCGAGAATCAATCGCGGCAGTGATGGGCGGAGGAAACGGCCGGCGACGGGGTCGGGCGCGATTTGGGGAAGACGAGGGTGAGCTGGCGAGGTCCACCAGTCAGTGAGTGAGACGGAGAGGGGGTGGGGTCCGAGTGTCAGCGACCGCGTGGGTGCGCCTGCGCGTGCGAGCGAGCGAGAGAGTGGCCAGGTGGGTTAGTTGGGCCGGTTCTGCTGCTGGGCTAGAATAGGAGCGCCTGGCCCTTTTCTTTTGTTTATTCCTTTTCTTTTTCTGTTTTGATTTTCAGTAATGGTTTTTAAATGAATTCAAACTCCTTTTGAATTCAAATCTTTCTGGGGTTTTTGTAGTGTGCAACAGTCTCAAATCTAGGCATAACACCATGTGGTTACTTTGTAAAGGCTTGGTCATTTTTTGGAGAAACAAAATAACAGGGACTTTGCACTTGATTTGCAAATGTTTGAAAAATGGTTTTTGAACCCATTTCCATTTTGTAAAGCTTGGTTCAAAACGACACTCAATCCATTCAACAAGGGAGACAAACAATCTAGGTTTAAAAGATTCAAACTCTCAAATGGGGATGGCCATTTGTTTTAAGTTTGCTCACATAAAATGATAGCACTATGGGCTTCTGTTTTTCTGGAATGAGTTTGAAATTGATCTCAATTCTATATGCATGAATGAATGATATGCAATCTTTGAAATCATGATTTTAGGGATGTTACAATAGCTTGATGTCTACGCACTTCTATTCTTGTAGACAGTTGTTGGGCCTCCAAGTGCAGAGGTTTGTAGAACAGCAGCAAGTTTCCCTTAAGTGGATTACCCAAGGTTTATCAAACTCAGGGAGGAAGTGGTCAAAGGTATCCCTCTCAAGCAACTCTGCAATCAAGATACAAGAAGTCTCTTGTGTCCCCAACACACCCAATACACTTGCCAGGTGTATAGGTGCACTAGTTTGGCGAAAAGATAGTGAAATACAAGTGGCAACGGTGCCAGAAAATAGCTTGACGGTGAGTTAAAGACTAAAGGCAACAAGAAGGAAGCAAGCAAACATACAATAGATCTAGTAGCAAACGGTGTTTCAATGTTTAGAAACAAGGCCTAGGGATCATACTTTCAATAGTGAACACTCTCTCATATAAATATCTTCTCTTAACGATACTACTCTTAACTACTCTCCGGTTGGACACTCTAATCCATGGTAGGGCTATAACAACACTCCTCAAAGTCCGCCTTTCCCAATCTTGATAACCCCACACTGTCACCTTGAGCGCTAGATGGTTCCAACAAACACCACAATTTCATAAAGACATCCAACTCAAAATATAACTCATGATAAATATGTATATAATCTAGCTTAAGTGCCACACACGGCATGCACGCTGTCACTTTCCCACACATGGGGAAAAAGCATAGATCTATTAAAGACCGATGAGTATTTATGTAGACTCTAGCCTAAGTGCCACCATGGCATGCACGTTGTCACTTTCACACACATGAGGAGAGCTAGAGATCTATTGAAGCACTTGAGTAGCAAGGTAGATCTACTTGATTACAAAGCTCATGACCACAACAAGATCATGCATAGAGAGAGAGAGATGAACACATAGCTACCGGTAGAGCCCTTAGCCTCGAGGAAGAACTACTCCCTCCTCATCATGGGAATCAACAATGGTGATGGAGATGGTGGTGGAGATCGATGGAGATGGCTCCGGGGGTACTTCCCCATCCCGGAAGGGTGCTGGAACAGAGACTTTCTGCCCCCCGAATCTCCCCTTCGGTGGCGCCAGCGCTGTGAAACTTTTCGTGGATTTCTGGTCGACTCTTTTGGGTTTCTGAGTCGGGGGCTTCTTATAGGCAAAGGAGGCAAGGTCGATGGAGGGCCAGGGGGCCCACACCCCCTGTGGGTGCGGCAAGGGTGGGCCCTACACCCACCTAGGGTGTGGCCACCCTGGTGTCCTCCTCCGTCTCGTCTTCGATTTTTCGTATTGTTCAGGGAAAATATGAACTTCGGCTTTTGTCCCGTCCAATTCCGAGAATATTCATTTTTTAGCTATCTGAAACCAAAAACAGCATAAAACAGGCAACTGGCACTATGGCATCTTGTTAATGGGTTAGTTCCAGAAAGTGTATAAAAATACCTCAAAGTGTAGACAAAACATAACCAAGTTGATACTAAACAAGCATGGAACATAAAAAATTATAGATATGTTTCCAACGTATCAGTCATCATATGTTAATGGTTCATTCGAGCATGAAGTCATCATTGAATATGTGGCAGCTGCTATGGATCTCCAGGTCCCGTTATTGGTTATTGATCAGAGAGGTGTCTCGATCATCTATGCATAGTTCGCGAACCGTAGGGTGACACACTTAAGGATTCAATGTTGTTTAAGTAGATATGGAATATGAGTTGGATACCAAATATTGTTCGGAGTCTCGGATTGGATCCAGGACATCACGAGGAGATCCGGAATGGTCTGGAGAATAAGATTCATATAAGGAAAGTCATTTTCTAGGGTTTGGAAATGTTTTCGGTGTTTTGACCGGAAGCTTGTAGAATGTTCTAGAGGGACCACCAGTGGGTCCACCACCCAGGGAGGGGACACTTGGGCTGAGGGTATGCTGTGGGGGCCATGGGACAGCTGCACCATGACCCAAAGGGTCCAACCGACCAGCACAAGGAAAAGGGCAAAAACCCAAATAAGGTAAGAGGGAAAGCTTGGGGGGGAAGTCCCCCCTCTTCCCTTTGTGAGCCGAGTTGGGGGGAACTTAGCAAGGGCTAGGAACCCTTTGGCCGCAACTCCCTCTATATAAATAGGGGTGGGGGTGCACCCCTTGCCCCTTGTCCCTTGCGCCTCTAACCCTAGGCGCCACCTCCTCCCTCCTACATCTTCCTGCTGCGTCTTAGGCAAAGCCTTGCAGGTATTTCTCCTCCACCACCATCACCATGCCATCATGTAGCTAGGATTACGAGGGGATCTACTACCTCGGCTGCCCGCTGGAACGGGGAGAGGAAGGTCTTCATCGAATCTGTACGTGTGACCGAGTGCGGAAGCACTATCAGAACGCGGCGTCGAAAAGATCATTAATGCGATCTTGAGATCGACAAGTGATCGACTACATCAACCACGAGATCTGATCTTGTTAAATGCTTTGGATCTACAAGGGTTAGTTCTCTACAATCTCGTTGCACCGATCTCGTAGATTAGATCTTGTTTTTTTTCCATACATTGGATCTTGGTTTTATGCGTTCTTGCGGTATAATTTTTTTGTTTTCCATGCAACAAACCCTACAACTATAATGTGATCGATGTTATTTTGTGTCTGTTTGATTAGTTTGGACTTGATATTCTTTAGGTTTTAACTTAGACAAACCAAAGTTAACTATAAAGATGAGTTTTTAAAATATTTCAGATCAAAGTTAACTATAAAAACATGAATAAATTTCCAATAATATGTTTATGATTGTTTAGACTAAAGTTCACTATAAAAATAGAAGTGAAAATTAAGGTGTAATGTGTTTAGAACATTATCAATTTTTAGTATTTTGACAAATAGAATTATGATTGTGGAATTATTCACTTTCAATTAAAGTGAATGATGAGTTTAAGATTTGATGTGTTATTATGAAAATAACATGCAACTTATTAATGGGAGCTTAATTAGATGATCTTATAATTTTTAGAATTCAAAGTTATGTTAATGATGAGTAAGAGATAAAGATTATTCACCATATTATATATGAGTGATATACAATATTTATTTATAAGGGATTTTAATTTGAATTTAAGATTTTAAAAGAGTATTTTAAAGCTAATAGTTATACTTAAGCTTGATTATGAATCCAAGTTATGGTTTTGGAAGTAGTACTTAGATATAAAATATTTAAGGTTTGGTATAAAATTGTGATTATTTCTTACTTAAGAAATGTCTTTTAGGAATTTACAAAATAGGTAATAGATAAGGATTTATTACTTTAAAATCTTAAAAACCTTTCTAATAATATTTTTAATATTTTGCTAGTAGATTATATTTATTCAAGATCTTAAAAATGATTTCTATTTATTTTTAAGTATTATTCTTATGTTTATAAAATTCCATAAGAGATCAAATGTCTTTGAATACTTACTTCAAATTTTCTTTATAAAATAATTAAGTTGGTTTTTTATGAAAATAGTAGATTTATTTTTATATACAAAAATGTTTTTTATTGATTTTTAGGACTTTTCCTTATTTTATGATATTTCACTTAGGTTTTAATGATGTTAATATTTATTTGCATTTTATTTAACTCAAACAAGTAATGTATATTTTCCCTAGGTATATATTATTTTTTGATCATTTTGATATATTTTATATATTTTTAGGGTTTTTCTATATTTTTCTAGAGTCTAAAACATTTATAGGGTCATTTTGGTAATTTTACTTTTTCTTCTCTATTCAGTTAAATCTTAGGCCTGGCCTTTTGGGCCAACCTGACCCGACCGATATCAGAGCCCAGTGGTTGGGTTCAACCCAACCCTAGCCCAAGGCGTGGGCATATCGGCCCCTCACCCGCTCATCCCCAGGCTCGATCTCACCCCTCTCATCCTCGTGTTGGCGATGCTATTGCCGACACCGCCCCCGCCCGATTCCGGCAGACGCGGTCACTCTAGTTGCCGCCACCGGTCATGGACGATGTCCCGTCCTCTGCTATGTCTTCCTAGTCAACAGGATTTGGGAGATGATTTCTCGTCTACTCGCCCCCTTTGGTTCTGCGAATCTAGGGTTTCAGTACCCTAGTTTCTCCGAGCCCCGGTGATGGCTTGGTGTTTCCCTGGTGGTGGTTTGGTGTTGGTGAAGCTGGGATATGTTCCTGGGGTTGGTGCGGCTTGGCGCAGGTTGCAGCGCGACCGGCTCTCCCTGTGCCACCACACCATTGCCCTTTGTTCTCCATCGCTGGTCTGCTTCCTCTTCTCAAGCTTAAGCGAGGACCACCAGTGAGTCCCCCTTTTCCCACTCTGATCTTCATCCCTTCCTCCTTGTAGCCAACCCTGATTAGGGTTTCATGCTCTCATTGGTGCTTGATAATTCATAATGGTTTGCTATATTCCGATGAATTGATGCTTGGATAATGTAATTCTAAAGCTTCCTATAGTATGATGTTCACTAATTGTCAAATATGACAGTGATTGATTGAATGTTTTGATTCTGGTGTGATGTTGGTATTGTGAAATTGCTGGCAGGTGTTTTCCTAAACCTATGTCTTTGATGTTGGCTATGCTTGGTTAATTAGCAAGCTCTGCTATCTAAATGTTTGCCTCTGAGATGCATCTATTTGCATGGTGGTACATATAAAACTATGAATTACTTGTGTCCTAAGTATTGTCCATATGACAGTAGAATTCTATATATGTACTTGATTATTAGGGACAATGCCTAAGAAAATGATATGAATTGGTTTCTTTAATTGTATGTTGGCTTCTCTGACAAAAGGTGATGATCACTGGTTCATGTGCATACCTGATGATCCACTAGTTTCTATATTGGTGGTATAGAATGATGGGTGTGACTTTGCTGCTGATTTGGAACTTGGAAAGGATCTATCTTCTTATCTTTGTTGATAGTAAAATAATGTATAAAATTTATTCATAGATTCTTCTACTAGGAAAATGATAAATCTGTTTTAGCTGAAATATCTAAATGGTTATTTAGTGTGATGATACTCTCTAATGTCTTCTATGCATAAGACTGCTAGTGTGGTGCCTCCATTTTGGCGTGTGCACGGTGGTATATCTTGTTTGCATGATATGTTGTTAGCTTGGTTGGCTAAAACTTGTGTTCAGTGCCAAGGATGCAAAGACCGAGGCAAGATTTCTTTTAAGGACATATATTACTTGATGATTTTTTTAATTTTGTGTGATGATTTTGCATAGCATCTCTATGCAAGACTGAGAGAAAATTCTCCATTCAATCCTCCTAGATAAAATATAGTGGAAGGTAGATGGATCTAGTTGATATGTATTATTTAGTTTTATTCCTAGATCTTTATGCAAGATATTAAAACAGATGCTGCATGATCTAGTGTTTACTTCTGATGTTTCTTACCTGATGTTGGTGAGTGATCTATGGACCGTCGGAGATCTTGGTCTATTACTATTTCTCTTGATCATCTAGCCTTTCATGTCATGATGCTTGATATCTTCCACCTTTCTTGTGCTCCTGGTGCTACTCCTTCTGCCTTCTTCTCCTTGATCCAAGCTATTGGATGGCTTCTTAAAGGAACCATAGGTTGGATGATGGTTTGGTGGGATGACCTGGTGTTCTTGTTGATGTGGATTAAATCTGGAAGGATTAGTGATGTCCTTGAGTTCTTGGAATGAACTACTAGTGCTCTTGTGATGAAGCTGGTGATATACTGGTTAAAACCAGTAGTATTCAATGGTGTTCTTGAGGTGGTTGTGAAATGGTTTCTTAGTTGTGTGGAGAGTGTGTTTTGCCTGGCAGTTTAGCTGCTATGGCATCACTCCCTCTTATCCTGCTTTGGTGAGTTGTTCTTGTGCTGACAGCACAACATATACATGATGTGTGTATGCTGCTTGCAAGTGGGACTCTTCCCTTGTGGATCGATTCAACTTTGAAGATCTTTTCTGGCTGGTTATTGCTGTTTTATTTCTTACCTTTACTAGATTAGTGAAAAATTCCCCTTGGCTAGTGATGCTTAGGCTAAAGCTTTTCTTGGATGATAAGAGCAGATACTACTCATGTAACTTGTGCCTTTTACTGTATAAGCTCAATAATGAATAATAATAGTGCATCTCACTATTAATACCGAGAGCTAAATTTATACTCTAACCCCCTTATTCCTTTACTTTGTTTAGTGTTCTTTGGAGTTGTTTTCTAGGTATACAAGATCAGGAAAGAATTCTTCGGGACATGAAGATTTAGATTAGGATTTCTTCTATTATTATTGTAATCTTGTTTTTCTTTAGTTTGAATATTGTAATTGACAATGTAATATGGTATAATAATAAAATTGTCTTTCTTTTTGTAATTTGAATCTTGTAATATTTGTATCTTGTTTATAAATATGAATCAATTCTTATTTATTGTTGTAATTCATTTTCCATTTGCATTTCAATTTCAAGTTTATTTTTCTTGTATTATTCTTATTGTAATATTATTTTTTATTTGAATAATTGTAAAGACATTGAAATATGTGGTCCAGGTGCTTTATTATTATCTATTTATTATAAGATCATATTATTTTATTCAAGAATTTATATTCCATTTCTCTTAAAATATTTAATTATTCCATAATCAATTGGTGAATTTTTCTAGATCCTTTTGAATTCAAATTTAAAATTCAAATACATGATTGAATAACCTCCCCCTTAAACAGAGAATTCTACAAAGGTCATGTCGAAATCTATCGCAATCGCGCTGATGTTTTCACCAGAACAACAGAGACCTCGATCACTCTATAGCCCTTTAGCTTTGCACGAAAATTCCCCATATTTTCTTATGCATTGATACGTCGTAAACGTATCTATAATTTTTTATGTTCCATGCTTGTTTAGTATCTACTTTGCTTTGCTTTATCTATACATTGAGGTATTTTTATATGTTTTCTGGGACTAACCTATTAACAATATGCCATAGTGTCAGTTGCCTGTTTTCTGTTGTTTTTGGTTCTAGAAAAGTTAGAAAATGAATATTCACGGAATTGGACGGGACAAAAGCCAAAGTCAATATTTTACTGTGGGGAACACGGAGCTAGAAGACGAGACAGAGGAGGGCCTTGAGGGGGCCACACTCCCTGGCTGCGCGACCAGGCCTGGCCTGCGCCTAGGGGGGTGCAGCCGCCTCGGGCACCCCCTCGGCCTTCCTCTTTGCCTATAAGAAGCCCCTGATACCTAAACCCTAAGTACCTGATCAATCTTCCACGAAACAGTCTGTATTCGCCGCCACCATCGTCCATAGATCGAGGGGGATCTGAAGCTGTTCCCGGCACCCTGCCGGAGGGGAGAGATCATCCTAGAGGCCTTCTTCATCACCATGCCAGCCTCCGGTATGAAGCGTGAGTAGTTCCACCTTGGACTATGGGTCCATGTAGTAGCTAGATGGTTGTTTATCCTCCTCTGTGCTACCATGTTTAGATCTTGTGAGCTCCGTTCATGATCAAGATCATCTATTTGTAATCATGCATGTTGTGTTTGCGGGGATGCGATGGATATTGAGATTACTATGTCAGATTGGTTATTGATTCTATCTTATTGATTCTATCATGTCTGTGTTGTTTGAGATCTTGCATGCTCTCCGTTTCTAGTAGCTATCTTGGCCAAGTAGATGCTAGTGACTCCAAGAGGGAGTATTTATGCTCGATAGTGGGTTCACGCCTCTATTTAATCTGGGGAAGTGACAGAAATCTCTAAGGTTGTAGATGTGTTGTTGCTACTAGGGAGGAAACAACGATCTGTTGTTCATGGAATAAGTAGATTGTTTAGTTTACACACCTTGCTTAAAGCAGTTATCTGTTGCTTGCAACTAAATACTGGAGGGGGTTCGGATGATAACCTGAAGGTGGATTACTATAGATGCAGTTGGATGGCGGTCTATGTATCTTATTGTAATGCCCAATCAAATCTCACAGGATCATGAATGTCTAGTATTGCATTTTTATGCCTTGATCTGTCCTGTCAATTGCCCTGCTGTAATTTGTTTACCCAACATGTTATGTTGTTTATCTTAAGGAGATCACCTCTAGTGAACTATGGACCCCGGTCCAATCTTTACCATTGATACATCTTCCACTATTACCTTTTACTTTCTGCAAACCACCATTACCTTCCACACCATATAGTTAATCCTTTGGTTTTAGCAAAACCTGTGAGATTGACAACCTCACTGTTCGTTGGGGAAAAGTCTTGAGTTTGTGTTGTGCATGTTTCCAAGTTGCTAGCAACACCTTTGAGTCGTTTCCTTCCTCCTACTGGTTCGATAACCTTGGTTTCTTACTGAGGGAAAACTTGCTGTTCTGCTCATCATACCTTCCTCTTGGGGTCTCCCAACGAAGCTCTATAGTGATCTGAGGTACACATCATCAAGATATTTCTGGCGCCATTGCCGGGGGGGTCTAAGGACGGCTTCACAAGGGGAGTCCTTCACAACCTTTCTCTTTGCTTTGTTTTTGTTTAGCTTAGTTTCTTTTGCCTTGTTTTTTTGCCTCTTTTTATCAAAAACTCAAAAAAATAGTTTCGTTTGGTTTGCTTTCTTTTATCAAAAACAAAAAAGTTAGTTCCTACTATAGTTGTTGGTCTGTTATAGCCTTGCTTTGTCATGCTTTCTATCAATGGTTGGTTTCCTTGAAACTATTTCTTATTGGCAAGGTGGGTTCACGGAAGAACAAAAGTATTATTATAAGGAACACCATTTGTCACAAAAAGGGAAAAACTTATGGGAACAAACTGATAAATTGAATACTATTGCTAGAGAGGTGTGCTCTACTTATAATGTTACTTATTGATTTGATAAATCTTGCTGATGTAGGAGGTATAAACACCTACCTTTTCAATATGAGTATAATGATAATGTTGCCATATCTTTTTATGTTAAAGGAATTTATGACTTTTATGATGTGGAACAAATTGAAGAATTTATTGCTTTCAAGGGTGCATTTGAACTTGCTAGTTTGCTTGAAAATATTGATGATGCACCTTATGAATATGAGGTTTATGATATACTTAAATTTTGCTTTGATAATTACAAGGAAGAAAATGGCTATATTCTTGAATATTTTAATAGATACTTTCCACAAACGAAAGAGACTAATGCCTTGCAGAAGCCTATGGAAGACAAAATTGCTGAACCTGAAAGCTCATTAGATGAAAAAGAGGAGGAGAGTGATGGTCAAGAGGAGGAAGAATGGATCTACCCATGCCTACCTTCTAATGAGAGTAACTCTTTACCTCTTACATTATTTGATTGTCCCCATGCTTACCAAAGGAGGATGAATGTTATGTTCCTATGGTTTCTTTTGAAATATCTGCTATGGGTAAAACTTGTGATAATTGTTATGCTCATGTTATCTATGATAATCCTTTATTTGTGCCTAGCTTCGAAATGCATGGTACTAAAGAGTTTTGCTTAGAAAATGTTTATGATAAAGCTCTAGATAATGGTCCTATATTGAATGATCACTCACCTTGTTATAAAATTGTTAAAAGAGGGTTTGCAAGTTTTAATCCCACTATTTTTTAGCTTGATAAAAAATATGTGTTTGTAGATCATGAAAAGCATGTTTTATGTGATAGTTATATTGTTGAGTTTATTTATGAGGCCACTGAAAATTATTATGAGAGAGGAAAATATGGTTGTAGAAGTTTTCATGGTACTGAAACACCTCTCTATGTGCTAAAAGTTCCGAAGTTGCTCTTGTTTTATCTACCCATTCTTGTTACTACGTGGTTATTTGATTTATTTTCTTACAAATTACTATGCATAGGAAGTGGGTTAGACTTAAATGTGTTTTGAATTTGCTTCTTGATGCTCTCTTTTACTTCAATTCATATTTCTTATGTGAGCATCTTTCTATGCCTAACTTAAAGGCGTTAAACAAAAATACTTCTTGGGAGATAACCCAATAGTTTTCTTGAGTCTTGGAAGTTATTAATTCTGTAATAACCGCTCCTTATCCTTTTTTATTTGATTGTTGTGCCAAGAATAACCTCTAATGAGAGGGAAGTAAGATTTGGGGAGTTGCTGTCCCGAAACATATTTTTGTGCTCCACTGTAAAAATTCGTGTAAAATCTCCGTAAGTCGGATTGAGATGTAATTTTCTGAATAAATCCCCCAAGTTGCTAGATAACTTTATTTACTTCAACACTTTTTGATTTGAGCAACAAAAGGTCTTCAAAAAAATCGGCTTCTACCTGTTGGTCTGTTTTAACAGATTTCTACCATTATTTGCATTTGCTTCTTATTGATTCCTTTTTGGGTTATTTTTGGGAAATTGAGCTTTTTAAGGGAATTTCTACAGTAGCCTGTGTCTTTAGTGAAAGTTTTTCTGTTTTGAAACTAAACCCAAAGGTCTATTATCTCTTGAATGCACTAATGTTGCTAATGAAGATTGTGTGAAGTTTTGTATGAAGGAATTTTTTTAGATGTAGAGGAAGAATGATGTAATGAGATGAAGAATGGACAAAAGCTCAAGATTGGGGATGCCACCCCGTGTCACCCCAATAAATATTCAAGAGGTACAAGCGTCAAAGCTTGGGTATGCCCAAGGCATCCCCTTCTTCATCAATAAAAATCTCAGGTCTTTCTAGACACTTTGTTTTTATTATTTCATGCACAAGTTGTGTTGTTCTTGGAGCATCTTAGTTTTAGTTTTTGGTTTTTGTTTGATTAGTTTGCTTCAATAAAGTAGTTTGGACCCCCATTTTCGTCGTGTTGTTTCAAATAAGTTGATTGGTGTTGAAAAGGAGTAGAAGTTCTTGCTTTAGTAGTACAAGAGGAGCTTGCTTTGACTATGACTTAAACTTTATCATGTCATGCTAGATGTTGTTTTTACCTTATGCTTAGTGATTAATGTTATAGCATGAATTGTTTCAAACAATTAGGATTGCTTAATGTGCCTTAAAAGAATCATGCATTGTTTTAGCATACAAAAGCATAGTATTGTGGTATTCTCCTTTGATGCTTTGTTTGGGTTGACTTGGCACATGCTCACACCATGTTATGACTATAAACTAGTCACCTTAACCTCTATGATCATTTAGTTTTTTGACTTGTAGTACCACTTTATGCTTTGATTAGTAATGTTTTGTCGCGCTGCATGATCATGGCCATTATTGCTCTCTTAGTTGGTCGCTCCCAGTCTGTTGCTAGCCTCCACTTGTATGAGTAAGCTCTACTCATGCATCCAACTCCCAAGAAACCAAGTTATTCCAAAGTGTCCACTATAAATTCCTATGCATGGTGTGTTACACCATTCCAAGTATATTCTTGTTTAATCTATCTTCCAAATTAAACTTGTTATGTGAAAGTTAGTGATTAAAGCTCTCAAAAACTTGATGGCATACTTTATTTTTATTTCCCCTAATAAACTTGAACCATTATGTCACCTATGTTGTATATGCTTGCACTTATACGTTGGAATTAGCAGAACCATGTTGTAATGAGGAACGCTTTCAACATTGCACTTGTACATTGTACCCAGTTGATATCATGCTTTTTGTTTGCGGATGTCGTCGGTGTGATATGAAAGGGGAGCTTGTAAGTCCATGGAGTTATGTATGTGTGTTAGAGAAACGCCTGGGCCGCTAGCCTAAGCCATGGCTAATCATGGTGGAAACTTGCAGCATCACCATAGTGAGCAATCCATGAAGCTTTCTTCTTGTAAAAAAAGAGACATATTGAAAAGAGGAAAGAGATAAAAAAGCACCATTTTCCCATGGTAAATAAGAAGATTGCTGAGATGCTCATTGTCTGCTTGCCTTGTCATTTTGATTATGGGATAGATCATGTATCATGTGAAAGGGGTACCCCGTTGGCGGTTCTCTATGATACACATTTACTTACTATGACAAGAACTTACAGGTAACTAAAGTTGAGTAGCAAGAGGAGCGGTCCTCGTACTCAAGGGACATGAGATTGCCAACTTATAGTTTGTCAAGAATATACTCCATAGTTTGTTCACTTTAACCTTAATAACTTTGTCGACGGAGGTCGGAGGTCGCGCTAAGGCGATGTCTACGCGGCGGACACGGGGTCGACGCGGCGGACGGAGGTCGCGCTATGGCGAAGTCGACGCGGCGGACACGAGGTCGACGCGGCGGACGGAGGTCGCGCTATGGCAAAGTCGACGCGGCGGACACGGGGTCGACGCGGCCGACGGAGGTCGCGCTATGGCGAAGTCGACGCGGCGGACACGGGGTCGACGCGGCGGACGGAGGTCGCGCTATGGCGAAGTCGACGCGGCGGACACGGGGTCGACGCGGCGGACGGAGGTCGCGCTAAGGCGATGTCTACGCGGCGGACACGGGGTCGACGCGGCGGACGTAGGTCGCACTATGGCGAAGTCGACGCGGCGGACACGAGGTCGACGTGGCGGACGGAGGTCGCGCTATGGAGAAGTCGACGCGGCGAACACGGGGTCGACGCGGCGGACGGAGGTCGCGCTATGGCGAAGTCGACGCGGCGGACACGGGGTCGACGCGGCGGACGGAGGTCGCGCTATGGCGAAGTCGACGCGGCGGACACGGGGTCGACGCGGCGGACGGAGGTCGCGCTAAGGCGATGTCGACGCGGCGGACGGAGGTCGCGCTATGGCGAAGTCGCGATGGTAATCCCGCGACAGGAGAGTCCGTGCTGGACGAGTCCGCGACAGGCGAGTCCCCGAGTACGGTGTTCAGCCGAAAAGAGTGGGCGCGGCGGCGAGTAGTGGTACGATCTTGTTCGGACCATTGGTGAGACAGAGCGACATAAACATGTCTTCTTTGTCGTCCTTGTACATATGTAACAACACATCAAGAAAACTGGGATTAGATGCTAAATAAATGACGACAAATATTACTCCATAAAAAGCTCGATTCGTCAGAAATCAATCTAATGCAGAACGAGCAAAGCTTCCCTGATTTCAGACATGTTGCCGAGGCCGCCGGCGGCACGGTCGTGTCGACCTTGCTCTGGGTACAACAACCGGATGATTTTATCTGGCACAGTCATCATCGATTGCCGGATGCCGTATAGAATATTTCCATCAGACGATTCCATGTGAGAGTAGGTCACGCGGAAGCCAGGATCTTAACTTAATTCACACTCGATTAATTGTAGCAGCAGACCGCGCGGCCATATCAAACGAACCGTGCGCCATCTTGACTATATGAAGATCGCGATTAAAATTCATCCGACACAGAACAGATCTGCCACATGAGATCCTGCCGTCGTTAGATGATAAGGGATCCCGCCCGGATCATCACCCTCCAAGCGCCGCTTGCCCCACGGTGGGCGCCAACTGTCGTGGTATTGCACGGCAGATGCTACTGGGGGTAGCTTACGTAGAGGGAGCAAGGCGGCGTAGGAGAATCTGGGAGCGAGATTGGCACACGATGTACCCAGGTTCACGTCCCCTCGGTGGAGGATCGCTACGTCCTGCTATCAATCCAGTATATGATCATAGATTGGTTTACAATGGAGTCGCCGGAGGCGGTGGGAGAGACTAGATCTAATATGATGTGGGAGAAGATCAAATATGATGTGGGAGAAGATCAAATATGACGTGGGAGAAGATGCCCCGTGGGGGTGCCCCTGGTGGCTTTATATATGCAGCCAGTTAGGGTTTACAAGGGTTTTGGTGGGCTACGTATTGTAGTCGCCGTCTTGGGCCTCCAGTCGCCGCCAGTCGCCTGGGTGCAGCATGCGCCAGTCGCCGTATTGGGAGAGTCGACCCGCTCTGGCCTTGGCTTCAGTCGGCTTGATCCAGCTGGTGAATCCGCTTCGTGGGTATACCCTGATTGGTATTCCCCATCACTTCAAGGTGCTTATGATAGTAGCAATGAGAGCTGAAAGCTAACAAGTACCATAATTTTTGAAAGCTATTTATGAGACTTGAAATCCCTGCTTCCCTTTTATGAAGGGCCTTTCTTCCACCATTATATTGAGTCTCCACTTTCTATCCTTAGGCACCAATTAAGAGAGCATAGTTGCCATTATTAGTTCTATGTGCATTGTCCCAAAACTTATTGATTAATGCATATTGTTGATATTACTTTCTCATGAACTATTTGTATCTAGTCACTCTTATGAACTTTGAAGGTGTCCTATGCATTTATTGCTTCTCTATGAGAGACAAGCTGAATGCCACTATGCTATGTTTTCTGTATGTGAAACAAACAAACGTCTTTCAATGCATTGTTATTCATGATCTTTGTTTGTATCCTTTCATGTTGCATGCATAGTTACTTTGTCTTACTGTTAGAACTTCTTCTTTCATGCTTATGTTGAGAGTTCTTTGATCCCAGCTTTCAATGCTTGCAAATGGTTTGATCTTGATTTTGATGGTGCATGTCACCTAAAAAAATATGCTTTTTATCACTTACCTACTCGACGACGAGCAGGAGTTAAGCTTGGGGATGCTTGATACGTCGTAAACATATCTATAATTTTTTATGTTTTATGCTTGTTTAGTATCTACTTTTATTTGTCTATACTTTGAGATATTTTTATATGTTTTCTGGGACTAACCTATTAACAAGATGCCACAGTGCCAGTTGCCTGTTTTCTGTTGTTTTTGGTTCCAGAAAAGTCAGAAAATGAATATTCTCAGAATTGGACGGACAAAAGCCAAAGTCAATACTTTACTGTGGGGAACACGGAGCCAGAAGACGAGACGGAGGAGGGCCTCGAGGGGGCCACACCCCATGGCCGCGCGGCCAGGCCTAGCCCGCGCCTGGGGGGTGCAGCCGCCTCGGGCACCCCCTCGGCCTCCCTCTTCGCCTATAAGAAGCCCCCGATACCTAAACCCTAAGTACCCGATCAATCTTCCACGAAACAGTCCGTAGCTCCCGCCACCATCGTCCATAGATCGAGGGGGATCTGAATATGTTCCCGGCACCCTGTCGGAGGGGAGAGATCATCCCAGCGGCCTTCTTCATCACCATGCTAGCCTCCTGTATGAAGCGTGAGTAGTTCCACCTTGGACTACGGGTCCATGTAGTAGCTAGATGGTTGTTTCTCCTCCTTTGTGCTGCCATGTTTAGATCTCGTGAGCTCCGTTCATGATCAAGATCATCTATTTGTAATCATGCATGTTGTATTTGCAGGGATCCGATGGATATTGAGATTACTATGTCAGATTGGTTATTGATTCTATCTTATTGATTCTATCATGTCTGTGTTGTTTGAGATCTTGCATGCTCTCCGTTTCTAGTAACTATCTTGGCCAAGTAGGTGCTAGTGACTCCAAGAGGGAGTATTTATGCTCGACAGTGGGTTCATGCCTCTATTTAATCTGGGGAAGTGACAGAAATCTCTAAGGTTGTAGATGTGCTATTGCTACTAGAGAGAAAACAATGATCTCTTGATCATGGAACAAGTAGATTGTTTACTTTACACGCCTTGCTTAAAGCAGTTATCCGTTGCTTGCAACTTAATACTAGAGGGGGTTTAGATGATAACCTGAAGGTGGATGGCGGTCTATGTATCTTGTTGTAATGCTCAATCAAATCTCATAGGATCATGAATGTCTATTATTGCATTATTATGCCTTGCTCTGTCCTATCAATTGCCGTGATATAATTTGTTACCCAGCATGTTATGTTGTTTATCTTAAGGAGAACACCTCTAGTGAACTATGGACTCCGGTCCAATCTTTACCATTGATACATCTTCCACTGTTACTGTTTACTTTCTGCAAACCACCATTACCTTCCACATCATACAGTTAATCCTTTGTTTTTAGCAAACCGGTGAGATTGACAACCTCACTGCTCGTTGGGGCAAAGTCTTGAGTTTGTGTTGTGCAGGTTTCCAAGTTTCTAGCAACACCTTTGAGTCATTTCCTTCCTCCTACTGGTTTGATAACCTTGGTTTCTTACTAAGGGAAAACTTGTTGCTGTGCTCATCATACCTTCCTCTTGAGGTCTCCCAACGAATCTCTACAGTGATCTGAGCTACACATCATCATGCATGAATACAATGCACACACATGTGTCCTCTCTAATTCTAGGTGCTAATCCAGGGATGTTACGACAACTAGGCATGTGCGCCTGCTAGCAGCATACAACGTGTTGGCTAGATGACGGCGACGGCGAAGGAGGGTGGAATCGCGGATATCAAGAGCAGCACTTCCCTTCGATCAGAATTGCGGCTGCACTGATGTCTATGGTCACTAGACGTGACGCCGGTGATCACCAGAGCGGCAGCGGTTGTCATAACAGTGGCACGACACGAGGGAAAGAGCAGGACTAGGAGCTCGCCAGCGGTGGGGTCGTACAGGCCGGAGAAGGTTGGAGGCGACATCTAGTCGACGACGAGCATGGTCGGAGGCGGGAAATATGAGCTATATTCGATCGATTTAGAACTACCTCAAGTGCGTCCTTCAGCAAGTAAAAGCAGGGCGACGAGGCAAAACTCCTAGACATCTTCACCTCGCTTGAGGAGGCCTAGAACAACGACCCTAGGCGTCGGCATCAGAGGCGAAGCGACCGAGCGTGAGAGGGCAAGGAGAGCGGAGAGGAAGCGGTGACCGTCGATTGTAGTGTGCATGCAGACGACACCAACCTCCCTTTCTTTGCCTTCCCTCGTGTTTCGAAGAAGCATCGGTCGTCGAGGCCCTCCTCCTACCTTGCATCGGGGAAGAAAGGTTGGTGAAGTTGTGGGAAAAGAAAAATAGAAAAATTAATATGACTTTTAGGCCTCGCTGTCAGTGAGAGTAACCTCTTATCCCAACCAGAGTTGTTGATTTCCCGATGCACCAAACACCTCTAGGGTTTAATTTAGACTGATAGTAGGGTATAAATGACAGGGATTTTGATATCGGGGTTTAAACCGGCGAAGCTCTACGAGTTAAGGGTTTGAAATCAACTTTTCATATATGTATTTTACTATCTTTTATCTTAAGAGGTTGATTCTTGCAAGAGTATAAGGAAACTTTTCCTTTTGTTGGTTGACGCCACATTTATCCCTATCTGATAGAGTATGGATATACTATCTCTATGTTTGAAGTCTGTTAAAGCTCGTTTCTCTTAGGATGTGTTCATTTGAATTCACGAAGTGGAATGTGATGGAATAGTTCCACACCTGAGAGGCGTTCTAGTGTTTGGTTGAAAAAATGGAATGAAACAGGGTAGTTTTTCGAAAGATAATATTTCCTCTAAGTCCAGAACACAACCATTTCTCAAAATCGGTGGAATCTCCCCATTCCTCTATGGTACATCCACCCAAGCTTGCTCACTCTCTCTATTCTCTTGCCACCTTTTTTGCTAAATGCACCCCACACTTGCTCACTTGTTTTGTTCCTATAATCTACCCCATTCTATTCTATTTTTTGCCCAACCAATCATAGAATGGAACCATTCTACTAGACTTTTTTGTTCTAACCAAACGTAAGACTGAGACTGAAACCGACATATTCCAGTGGAATGGAACCATGCCATACCATTTCACTTTGTTCCCGAACCGAACACACCCTTATATCTAAATCCACATTTGAAGGTAGATAAAGCCTTGTTTGTTGGTTTTTGGTACCTGCATATAAATGTTTGAATCCTTTTACTCCAGAATGTAGTTATTATTCTATATAAAATAGAAAAATAAAAGCAGAGTGTATCCCGAACTGTTTGATCAGCATTGCACTCTGTCAGCGCTTGCTCTAACCCACCCTTTTGCCAACGACGATAGCATGGCGAAAAAAACAAGCAAGGAAGTACTGGACTATAAGGAACTCAACACCAAAAGAAACTGGTATAAGAAAAGGGGGCCAAGAACTACGTGGTCTGATACTTTGTTCAAGAAAAAGAGGGATACAAGTTATATAGGCAGTTGCCATTCAAGAAATGTAGGGGTTGATTGATCAAAGACGGCGGCTTGCGAGCAGCCCTTCATTAGTATGAGTTTGTTGAGCGTGTAAGGACGAATCATTTGATGACGAATTCCACGAGAAATAAAAAATATTTTTTTAACTATGGGCAAGAATTTCCTTGCCAACTTTCTTTTGTTAAGGGCCATGTTCCTTAGCTTGGCTGGTTATTTGAAAAGAACCCGAAAGATGGGGCTAGTCTGTACACGATATCCTACTCTACAAGTTGCATCTTTCCGATAACACAAAAGCTAGGGCTAGGAAAACCGTTACTCAATATATGAAGCGATGAGATTACACTCAGTTTGGATCCATAAATCACATAAGTCCATTTTTATGCAAACATGAGAACCAAGCGTTTGGCTTGGTGGCTAGATCTCTCAGCTGGGTTCGAGTCACAAGAAGCACTAGTCTAAACGAGATGCTATTCCGTGTTAAAAACATCTTGAAGAGGTCTCATCTATTTAACCATCTATTTAACAATGTATAGGCAAGTGTGGAATCTTTCCCTGAATCCCTGTTGGCCAACATTTTATTTTTATGCGAATATGATTGTGCTTTTCTTGGATCATTAGCTCACTATATGAAAATGGTCCTCCCTTCAAACCGATTTAATTATTGCAGGTGTAGGTAAAGCTTTTGCCTAAACCTATGATAGTTAAATCGGATCGGAGGTTGTAGTACTAATTATTAGTATGGGCCATATCAAGTAAATTTACATGAATTGTGTCTTAGTTTTTGAAAACAAGGTCCACCTAGGGCTACTTATCAACCACATTCATGATGTCTACTCTCTCCATTCTTAAAAAAAAGTCTAAATTTTCTCCATAATCAAAAGGTATAAAGTTTGAACAAGTCCATAGAAAACCAATAACATCTACTCCCTCCGTTTCATAATATATGTTTTAGCCCTCCGTTTCATAATATATGTTTTAGCTTTGTGGAGATAATGTGTTCGAAGCCAGACCTACGCACTAAAAGATATCTAGATATGTTACCTTCACAAACCTAAAATATCTTATATTTATATTCTGAAACGAATGGAGTACATTACCAACTCAATAGCATTGGATACATTAATATATATTCTCACATCGTATCTAGATAGTATTATAGTTGTTGACAAAACTTTTTCTATAACCTTGGTCAACATAGAACGACAACCACAGAGGTATTCACGGTGCATGCAAAGTTGTAAACGCAGTTTCAAGTGTACTGTGTACAGCAAACCGATCAGCATGCCAAGATAAACAACCACAGTTTACTGTAAGAATATCATCAGAATAAGCACACAAACTTGGGAACCCAGATTTTCATAGTCAAACTAAAATGCTGACATGCTGAAATCAAACGACTAGCTCAGCCGTCAAAAGCTTTCAGTTTCCACAAGCAGCATGCGCTACTCTACACTTCAAGGATACAAGCAAAGTACACTACTTGGCGATTTCCTTCCCACAGAGATTATCGTTATTAAGGAGATACCCATCTTATTTTGCACTTATGCAGGCTACATTACAAGATCCTTTGTTATTTTTGTCGGGTCACGGCACAAGTTTTTAGTGCTGGAGAAACTGGGTAAATGACGGTGTGTGTGAACCTCATTTTATTTGTTGCTTGTCTTGATTATCTTATGCAGTGCTCTCTTGGCCTCTTCTAGGGTCTCCACCTTGTAAGGTACATCAAATGCAAGCCTCTGAATGTTGAACTGCACAGGAGAAATTGCAAATTGAAGGTTCTTCCTCAGACAAATAACCTATAATGATGGTCTTAGACAGTCTCTCATAAAGCTTACCTGTGCACCCTGGCGAACCCGTATGTCTATCCCTTTGCTGTCTACTGATATAAGAGCGGCATCATCAACCTCCCCTTCGGCGGACATGAACTCTCGAAGTGGTTTAGAGAAAATTGCGTTCAACTCCTACATGTACAGCATCCATCAAATGTGGTCTGAGGTTTTATAGTACTGGCATGTAATCTAATACGAAGGCACGGAGAATCTGCTGTAATGTCATATACCACAAGTTGTCAGTTTTTGTATTTGCTCTACCTTTAAGCTTTGTTCTCCACCGTCAACTGCTATCTTGTCAGGTTGCATAACTTCATACTGTTTCACATCTACCCATGCAACAGTGCCAAAGCCTCCAATGAAGTATATGTCACTGTGAATATTAAGACAGTTTGTCACAAATCCTAACTTACAGAGACATCTATGTAAGAAAATATTTCTTTATAACAAAAGGGAGAACGGAATATTTTCAGTTGTGCATCTGTGTAAACGATAAATGGATACACCAACCTGAAATGACAGTACAACAGCATAACTCATCAAATTAAGTCACAGACCTTATGCTCTGCATCCTGTAGTAGTAAAAGTTTCCCCACTGCTGGGATGCCCACTGTTGATGTTTTGCAACGTATTGCTTATGAGCCCATTCCTGGCGGATACATGTATTTTCCATCAGTTTATGCAATCTTTTAAAACTACCGAGGCAAGAACAAATCTGCATTCACTCTTAATGGTCATGTATTCTGTAACAGTGATGAGAAAGCAACTGTTCCTTTTAAGCCCATGCTATGAAAAAAGTGCAGCCGAAAACTAGGAAAGACCAAAAACCAACTTCAACAAAAATAACTAACTTGGGGAATTCATTATTTTGAAATCTGAGTCCACACATGGCTTTCACACATTAGGAGGAGCCAAATTCTGAATTATTGAAATGCCTGTTATCGTAGAAAAATTTACCTAACTAACTGCACAATAAATTATCAAGCAACAAAGGCAGCTAAATAGGAACCTGTTCTTCAGCTGGCAAAGGGTAGACATCACCAAATATCGTTACACGTGCATTAGACAGTCCACTCCATCCAGGTACCTGTAACAGAGGAGCACTTATACTACAGTAAAACATACTACAGTAAAACATATCCCATTTCTAGCAAGCAAGGAGCACTTATACTACAGTAAAACATACTGAGAAACCTCATACCTGGACAACAAGTGTGCATCTTGGATCTGAGAGCAAGTTTCTAGTGTGGATCGCCAGGGGCGATAGAGAAAATATTGGGTCTGCACAAGACATCAACACAAAATAATTAATAAGGGCACCTAACATGGCAACATTATTTTATTGAAAAATGTAACCAAGTAGCTATCTTACGGCCCATCGAGTCATTAGCAAAGTCAACAAGTGAACCAAAGGGATATCCAGCGCGTCGATGATGCATGCCAGACATGACGGTGCATAGATGAGCAAATCGTGCCTTGTAAATACAGTAAGACAGGAATAAGACTTCATCACAGCAGACCAGGAAGAAGCTCAAAGGGAATGGGCTAGCTAGCAGAAGTTACCTGTTCCATCAAATTGCGAACAGCCAAAGCTGGTGGAGGTAAACCATGGGCAAAAGTTGCGCTCTGCACACCACCAGAAATAGGAGTTCTGAACAAGCCAGCTCTGGATCCACTTGAGTCAGGGGTTGTATTTGCTGATAAGGCCGTGCGTGACTTTTCAGTTGTGACTGGACCGAGAGCTCCATTTTGACTTGCATCACTCTTCGACTGTTAAGCAGAAGTTAGTACAAACGGATGAAACGTGATAGATCAAAAGGAACACGAATCAAAGACTATAATCACTCTTCAAATGTTAAGTAGCAGTGCTAGTCGGTGCAAAACAAATATGTGTGACCTATCATAAGGCAAACCAAACCATACTAAACTGAACTGCTTCATCTTGTCCCACTTTTTTTCTTCTGTGGAAAAAGACAGGAGCTCTGCCCCATGAATATTTTCAGGATCGTCTTGAGTTAAATTTTTTAAAGATAATCTTATCATCTTATTAACAAGAAGCTTAATAACATCTTTGCAGATCTGTATCGTAAACATGATTCTCAACTAATAATTCATTCACACAAAGAGTTTCGCATGAATGTTAATGAGTTAAAAAAAACTTAAATCTCTCAACTATTAATTCACAGTTACGGAAGTTCTCGGTTGTGTCATATAAAAGAAGGTTTATTTCCACGCTATCCAAAAATCTTTCGACCGATTTCAAACACATCAAGCTTGAAACCTAGTAACACCTCGTAATAATATGTAATGGAACAAACCCAGGAGTATTTACCCACTCCAGCAACTAACAGACTAAAAGAGCCCCTAAGCACAAAAAATCCACTCTCCTTTGTATCCAATGTTCCAGGCTGCCGCACCCACACGGCCACACACATCTACTCAGTACTCACAGCAACCAATACCCCCAGAAAAATCTTCGCTACTTTGCACTCTGCCTCACTTAAGCATGCGGGCACTGTTACCTTGATGACGGGAGTCCCGTTCGGCTTGGCGGATTCGTCCTTGCCACCGCCGCCGCCGCCGGCCGCGCGGAGGGGCCCGCAGGGGCGGGCGCGGAGTGCTACGCGGGAGGGCGGCTGGTAGGCGGGGAAGGTCGGGAGGAGGGACGACGAGGCGGCGGCGCCGGACAGAGCCTCCATTGAATGGATGGGAAGATAGAGAAGGAGCAAGCGTGGAGCGCGCGCACGACGGAGAGGAAAGCGAAAGAGGGGTGGTGGAAGGCGGCTAGGGAGGGGACGGAGAACGGGGAAGAGGGATTTTGGAGGGGAGGTGGGAGAGAAAGGGGGACGTGGCGAATCTCGAGGAGTTGGATTGCAAATGGACGTGGATCCGTCCCACCAAGAGATTCTTCCAACACTCAAAAAAAAAACAAGAGATTCTTCCACTTTCTATTCCTTGGGTTGAAATGAGATGGCATTCCCTGGGTTGAAATGAGATGGCATATGGCTATGTCAAAACAATTTCACCTTCTTTTTTATCAAGAAACTATATGGAGTGGTACTAATTTGCCTCGTCGCTAGGGTTGCAAGCGGCATAAACCCGAGAAAGTAAATATTTAGTTCAAATTAGACTAATGTTGCTAAAAAATAGAATTATACAAACCAATTTTGACTACGAAGTGGGGCGGATCGGGTGCCGCTTTGCAACCCCTACTCGTCGTTGTCTTAATTGGTTCTGGTTCTTCCGGTGGCCGATCTAACACCACGAGGTGCAAGAGGGAGGGGGAGGGGATCTCAGATTAACTTTAGGCGCATACTCTAGCTTCCTATTTTATGTTGATTATGTTTGTCTTAGTTGTTCTACGGACAGTGGAGACATCATCATGTGGAATAGAAGTCCATGAACTTAATTCTCGTCTTAGTGGTGTCGTCGTGGCACCACAAGGAACCAATGGAGGACGTGTCATACAAATTAACAACTATTTATCCAATGATTTGTCGTTTGATGCCTTAAATTGTCTTTCCATTTGTGACCGGGTTTGTTCTACTGGTTTCACACATTTGTTCTCTTGGTCTTTTTTTCCTAACAACCTTGCGACAAAAGCACTATTTTGATAACCTATCATGTGAGGGGTGTCTCGGCTATGCTGTTTTCAACTGCCTTGAGGTTCTCGCCTCTTTGTGATGGACAACTCATGTGGCTCTTCGAAAACTAGGAGATTATTTTGACTTTCATAGACTTGGTCCTCTAAAGTGTTTATTTCGTCATTTTGAGGGTCATAAGTGTAACTAAGGCATTTGCTCAAAGGTTAGCACATGCAAATCGTGAGGTTATTCATCTTTGTCAAAATGGCTTCATTAGAGGAAGGTACATCTTAAAAGGGGTTGTTGTTATCCATGAGGTTCTACATGAAGTGAAAGTAGAGAAACTGCCTGCTATTATGCTGAAACTGGATTTTGAAAAAGCATATGATAGGTAGAACGGGAGTTTCTGAAAGATGTGATGTTGAAGAAAGGTTTTTCTGATATCTGGGTGAATACAATTATAAAAATTGTGAAGCATGGCCGTTTGGATATCAACATCAATGGTGAACAAGGTCCATATTTTGCTACTTCTACAGGAGTGAGGCGAGGGGACCCCATGTCTCTTTTGCTCTTTGATTGTATAGTGGATACTCTAGTTGTAACAGTTGAAGATGCCAAGGAGGCTGGGCATATTACTGAATTAGTACCAAACTTGATTAGAAATGGTATCAACGTGCTTCAGTATGCATATGACATTGTCATTCCGATGGACAATTCAGATTCAAATATTCTACATATGAAGTCCTGCTATATTGATTTGAAGCTATGTCTCGAATGAAGATGAACTATCACAAGAGTGAGGTATTTGTGATAGGTTGTGATTTGGAGGAGCAAGAAAGGGTGGATAGCTTGTTCAAATGTAAGTTGGGGCACCTCCCATGATCTACCCGGTCAGACTTACTTGGACTAATGCTTGCGTGGATAATCTTCCTATGTTCCAGATGGCCTTTTACTTATTGGGAGAAGGGACTCACTATGAAATGGATGAAGTGAGAGGAAGGTTCTATTGGGAGGCTTGTGGACATGCTTTCATATGAAGAAAATGGGAGAATGTATGTAGGCCCAGGGAGTTTGGAGGCTTGGGGATTGTAAATATTGTACTAGATATTTCTATTCTTTCCAAACATAGCTTGAAATAGGTGTGCATTGTTCCATAGTGTTGCATTTGAAATACTTGTGCATTGTGTTGTATGTAGGATACCATTGCGATGGAAAGGTACAAGAAAATGTTATCTTCTAAAAACAAGTCGTTTATGCTACAACATTGTTGGAAATTGCTTGAGCATAGCGAGAAATGGAAGTTCAGGGAGCAAGAAGCTCCACCAAAAAAGGGACATTGATCCAATTGGATGATGATAGTGATGTGCCCTACGGAGGAAAAAACAAGGGCAAGCCCGATGGAAATAAGAAGGCAAAGGAAAAACTAAGGAAGAAAGCCGAGGCATCAAGCTTGAGGGACAAAATTGATGACACTCGAAGAAAATATGCTCACGGCCAAGAAAACATCAAGAGAAACAGGCTTGCTGGGAAAATGAGATGCACAAGGCCCCCTTGGATGGGATAAGATCCGGTATTGAGGAGAAGAAGGCCATGGCGGAGCTCATTGTTGAGGAGAACAAGGAAATGATGATGGATCCAACTACCATGGACGCCTACACAAGAGAGTGGTGAGATTTGACAAGGGTCAAGATCTTGCAACAAAGAATGCGAGCGCAAGGTGGTGGTGATGGTCCGACGAGTGGTGGTGGTGGTGGTGGTGATGCCTCGTGCATGATCAGAGAGGACGATGATGCTTGATCTCGCATCCTTCAGCTAGTTGTCGATCATTTTGGCGAGGACCGGTGCGAATTGTCTATTGTCAGATTTGTTGTTTAAAACTTGGGAAAAGTCGTAAATCAGTTTACCACAACGCTTTTTTTCTTCGAGATTACGGCAAAGCCGTACAATAATTATATTGAATGCGATTTTTTTGAATAATTATATTAAATGTGAAATTTTTGGTACAAGATGACTATCACTCACTGAATTATATTGAATGTGGGATTTTTGGTACAAGACTACTAGTGGTACGGACTCCACTCCGAAAACCTCCAAAGAATGAAACTTGACCTTGACTCTCCTTATTAACGCACCATCCATCAAGAAGAGAAGCTCGTTTTAGGGGATCTGCTAGAGATCCTCTAACGACCCGGGGCACCAGCCATTGATAACACCTTCATCATTCAAAATCACATTAACCCACCGTACACAAGTCATGTTGTTTGCTCTAAGAAACTCAAACAACCTCGTCACAATTTCTTTTTTTGCATCTTTTGTACAAATCTAGTTCATTCTCTCCAAGATATCCCACATTCCTAGCAGCTCCAATGTTCTGCGGCATGGACCTTAAACTTGAACCAAATTGGGCAACAGGAAAACAGCACATCGTTTCTATTCCAAATTTGGTGATCGGAGAAGCAACACGACAGCTGTAATTTTGCTAAACTGTTGCCAATAACAACGCCAGTTAGAGTTACAAAATATATTCCCTACATTATTCACTACACTGCTTATACACGACGATGAAAAAGGTTATCGATGGACTCAGTTGGCTGCTTCATTGGCTCCGGCCTTAGAGCCCGCACTGTCATTGCCCTGCAATAACAGGGTAAGGGTAGTGAGTAACTAGTAATATGAAGAGTCTAGGAATTAAGTTGATGAGTCTGCAAGCTTGCTGATGGCTAACCTTTATACACACATAAATATAGTGAACATCAGGTTTGGGGCCAAGAAGGCTGATAATTGATGTGCTATCGTCATGTAAAGGCAATGGCTCCGTCAGATCCCATGTCTGTTTAGAGCTTCTCTCCCATCTATCTGCTATGTCCATTGTGGTTGCAAAGTCATAAGAATATACCAGTGTTATTTATTGCTCCGAAAGTTCAAAATTAAATATCAACAGGGTCGAGAGTACATGGATTGGGATATGGTTAATTTAACTGGTGGCAAAACCCACTAACCTATGACATGAAGCTTCACTGTCCAAAGTTGCATGTC
Source organism: Avena sativa (assembly GCA_916181665.1). Lineage (NCBI taxonomy): Eukaryota > Viridiplantae > Streptophyta > Magnoliopsida > Poales > Poaceae > Avena > Avena sativa. The sequence goes on along the minus strand of OV702285.1, from coordinate 138,488,490 downwards.
CTTCAGGAGATGCAATCGATAACTTGGATCCCCATAAGTGATCTGTAGAATCATGGCACTCAAAGTTTAGGCACAAGAAGAAAAACAAAAGGTTGCCATGACAGTATACTATCGTTTACCATAATGTAGACCCCATTATCCTTGAGAATTCTGCAGATAGAAGAAAGAAATAGAAGCTATAGTCAAATAAAAAGAAGTATCACAAGCAAATATCAGTGTACTCTTACCTGTAGACCTCCTCTAGCATCATTGTTGCATGCTCTTGTGAATTTTGACCGCACTACAATACAAGAAAAGATGACTCTGAGTATCACACGGAACGAATATCGCACTATCCTGGCAACAACTGACTCACCATAATAGAATCTAGTGTTCCTGCAAATAACAGAGTGGTTTAGAACTCAAAGCCATGTTGCATATAAATGTAAAGATGTTCTGTAATGCTGGCGGCTATTACATGGCATGGTACCTTTGTCGATAACAGCATCAAACGAACCAGACTCAAAGTCTGACATGTTCTTTACATCCATCTTTATATCTGTAAATTGTAGAAGAAGAATACAATAGTAAGCAGTATATACTCTGAAGGGGTTCTTGATAGAATGCTGGAAACAGAGAGCATACATTTCAGTTGAGGTTTGTCATGGTATTTCTTCTTCATTTGTTCAATCACCACTGATGATATATCAATGTTGACAACGTCTTGGTAACCATCATCAACCATGTTTTCACCAAAAACTGTGTAACGTTCAAAGGTACGTTAAAACAAGTAGTATCAACTAAACCAAGAAAAAACACGCTGACAACAATGTAACAACTGGCATCTAAAGTCTGAAAAGTGATCAATGCTACAGTTTGAAACTACACGAGAAATTAGTGATCGTCTGATCGAATATATCTCGATCAGTTTATTCATGGAAAAAATATATGCACATTAGCACATATATTTATGTGTTCCACCTCCAAAAGGGGTAAGGATAATTTCTCTTTTACCTATGCCCAACTGTCAACGTAGCAGGTAGTCAGAAAAGAAAAGATGAGCATGGACTATGTAGCACACCCTTTCCATGCTTAAAGAAGTGAAACGAAAGAATAAGGCCTCATGAAACCAAGACTGTGAAACTAAATTTATCCAGAAGCCGATAATGTTTAAGGTCATAAAATCACGTTTCACTTATTTCTATTCAAAATCCACTTCAACAACTCTCAAAGCTCAATTAGGATCGAAATACTACTCCCTCCGATCCATATTAATTGTCGCTGAATCGGATGTATCTAGCACTAAAGCATGTCTAGATACATCCACTTCAGCGACAATTAATATGGATCGGAGGGAGTACTAAAATTTTCCTAGATGAATATGGCACGTAATTTTGTTTTTCATAATGCCGTAATTTATCAGTAGTTCGTTAAACCAAGTGACTGTCTTCCATTGGCTACAACTACAAGGGGACCTTCTTTGAGGGAGGAAGTCATCAGCGTACTTAGGGAGTTGTACTCTTTTGCTACCATATGATGTGGCACTGATAAAGTAACCAGAGACCGTACAGCATGTCACTCTACACATGCCTTTTTTTGCAAGACAATGACAGTGGCATGGGGACAGGAGCCTGCAATGCACCATAATTTGCATATGCTTTTAGTGGTATACATGGGGCACGGGTTCTAGTAGGAAATGGTTATCTAAGATCGTCCAGTAAATAATAAGTTGACCTGCTACATCCATAATTGGTGGTGCTAGAACTAACAAATTCCACTTCATAGTGACGAATAATGGTGCGGCATAAAACATGTAGTACGCCTGTGAAGCGTTTCTCATGGAAATGCTAGTCTGACTATACTGCTCTATGTTTGATGAAGCCTTCGTGTCTAACAGCATTCAGTGTATTCTACATTGCACTCCAGCTGATCGATCCAGACAACAGTCTCCCGGGGATCCACTTCCCAGCCCGTCTCGAGATATCACACGACTAACACGAGGCGGCGCTCGCGCTGAACAGTAGAGCAGGTCAACCGACGGGCCCAGAGAAGCTTCCTCCCTGTCTGTCCCTGATCGACCCCGCCGCGAGGACACGGTAGGCGAGGTGGAGATATGCTACTCACCGGAGTTGCCGCATCCGACGAGCAGGAGGCGCTGGTGCGTGCGCGCGTAGAGGCGGAGCAGCGGCGCGAGGGCGGGGTACTTCTGGTACCAGTCGAAGGGCCCGACCTCCTTGCGGTACCGCTCGTCCCAGTACCAGGCCTCCCCGTACGCCTGCGACGCCGCCCCCGTCATCCCTTCGCCGGGGGACCCGGATCTGGTCTCGCGGCGCAACTGGCTTCGACCGATGGTGACCGCGCGCGCCGGCCGGGCGGCAGGGGAGACCTGTTGATTTGCGGAGTCGGGACCTGGAGGAGCCTGGATCCGCGGTGGGGGGGACGGACGTGGGGTAGTTCCTGCAGCAGTCGCGATCTGCTTGCGCAGTGCGAATGTGCGATGCGATCCCGGTGCGCTGGTACAGGCCGTGCACAGGTGCGGTGGGGAGAAGTTTTTTGACACGAGAAAAACGATTTTTTTGGGAATGAAACTTGCATCACTCGGAGAACAGAAGGAATTACAATGTGTCAGTTAAATCCTCCGGATCAGAGCCTAACCAAAGGACAGCTTTACGCGTCTCTCAAGGATTCGTGCTTTTTATTCACCGGGTCCAAAGCCAACGACGTGTCTTATTTTGATCAAAATCTCGTTTTTGCTACTACACAAAGTCCCGTTTTTACTACAACTAGTCCCGTTTTTGCTACAATGTAGCAGAAAATGGTTCGGCCTAAAAAATAGAAAATTAGACTGGACCTCGCCGGAGATTTCTTCGAAGACCTCGCCGGCGACCGTGTAGCAAAAAAGTTGTGCTAATGTAGCAAACCCGACCTCGCCGAAGGCTTTCGCCGGTAGACCTCATCGGAGACAGAGTAGCAAAAATGTTATACTATTGTAGCAAAACAGCAAAACGGTGGTAGCAATTGCTTTTTGCTAATGTAGCAAAAAGAACGGCCTTGCCGGCAGACTTTGCCGAACACCTTGTAGCAAAAACATTGGACTATTGTAGCAAAAACATGGAATAGTTATAGCAAAAATATTATCATAATATAGCAATTCGATGGCAACATCGCCGGAGACCCACCGAAGACAGTGTAGCAGAACTACAGATCGGTTGTAGCGAAACTATAGAACAGTGGTAGCAAACGACTCTTAGGTGACGAGGTTTAATCTCATCAATGCCCATTGTTATGGGCTTGGGTTTTGGAGAAGATGGGGATGCTGGAGATCGTGGAACGGTTAACAGACAAGCAACCAGGGGACACGAGATTTACCCAGGTTCAGGCCCCCGGAGGGAAAAACCTACTCCTGCTTGTCTGTTCTTGATTACGGCGGAACCGGAAGTTACAGGGGTGTGCAGATTCGATCTGGCGTGAGGTGCGTATGCGAGAGTATGAGTCGAGAGATCTAGGACGTGCCCTCCTGGCCTTTATATAGACTTAGACAGGTCCCGGGCATAGTCCTAGTCGGTTACAGGTTCTAGGGTTTTACCCCTTTGAATTTCCTATCTATGCTAGTCTTGCTCTCCAAGGATCTGAAGGCATTATGGGCCTTGGCCACCCGAAAATCTTCATGGGCCAGCGTATGTCCGCTATGGGCCTTCCTTGGGCTGGACCAGGTATGCTGAAGTCACGTACCCGTAGGGTATAACCATGTCAGTAGCCCCCGAGTGATCAGTCGAATCGTAGATTCGGCTGAGGACTCTTCAATCCTTCGGGTGCAACTATGTATAAACAGTATACGTGTGTAGGGATTGTTGATACGTGTGCCTGATTCACCCGACGGATCAGGGTCAGTTAACTGTCTTAGGACGAAACAACACGATCTTCATCAGGTTCGAGTCCCTTAACTTGAACCCGGAACATATGCTGGCGTAATTCGACTCAGGCCGCGAAGGACTTACAGGAGTGGAATTCCAGTGGTTTTAATTGATGTACCCAACGCGTCCGTCGGGATTTTTCATCATGCCTGTTGGCACGGGTTTATACTAGCAGAGCGCAGTCATGTGCGTTGTCAGGCCATCAGATGATATCTATAGGTCTTATCTTTCTGTCGCAGACACAGCATCCGAATGTTTATCACCGCGGAGGTGTTTTCGGGTGACCAAGGAGGACGTTGCTCACTTAGCGTTAAATGGGGTTGACATGGTTATACCCTACGGGTACATGACTTCAGCATACCTGGTTCAGCCCAAGGAAGGCCCACGGTAGATATACGCTATCCCATGAAGATTTTCGGGTGGCCGAGGCCCATGACGCCTTCGGATCCTTGGAGAACAAGACTAGCATAGATAGGAAATTCAAAGGGGTAAAACCCTAGAACCTGTAACCGACTAGGACTATGCCCGGGACCTGCCTAAGTCTATATAAAGTCCAGGAGGGCACGTCCTAGATCTCTCGACTCATACTTTCGCACACACCTCCACGCCAGATCGAATCTGCGCACCTTGTAACCTTTGGTTCCGCCGTAATCAAGAGCAGACAAGCAGGAGTAGGGTTTTCCCTCCGGGGGCCTGAACCTGGGTAAATCTCGTGTCCCCTGGTTGCTTGTCTGTTAACCGTGCCACGATCTCCAGCATCCCCATCTTCTCCAAAACCCAAGTCCATAACAATGGGCATTGACGAGATTAAACCTCGTCAATTGGCGCCGTCTGTGGGAATCAGGGCTGCTGATTGTGCGATCGTGACGGTCCCGACCCGATCGATCTACAACTCCGCGGCGACGGAGAATCACCTCCTCTTCGGCACTTTCGACTTCACCGCCCACTCGCCGGCCACCATGAAGGATTTCGAGCCCGTAGGCGACGGACTCGAAATTTTGTTCGAGAGCTTCTGCTTCCAGGTGGGACAAACTGGCACACTCCGCCTTCCTGAGCGGGTGCCCGTGCCATCGATCAGGCCCGCCTCGTGGGCTCCACACCCCGTGCTATGCACATCACCATCGACAGATGAGTTCTACAACAACAGCAGCTGCAACTCCGATCTGTGCGATCCGCCTTCGGATGAAGGGACCTACGGTTCCAGATCTGAAAGTTGCGGCAGCAGCGAACCGATTTACGAGCGCTACCAATGCGCCGCAGTCATCTAGGAGCAACAAACGCCTAACCCTCCGCCCAACACGAACCCGAACCCGCAGGATAGAAACGGCGGAAACGGCGGGAACAGAAGAAGCCAGTCCCCCCCACCCGAAGGGGAAAACAACGGCCACGTCATCCAACTTAGCAAAGAAGGATGGGTCCAGGCACGCCGTGCCGTTGCAGGCGACATAGTCCTACCCGTGGACTCCCCACGTGACCTACTGATGGCGTACCACTACCTCCTCATCGAGGAGCACAAGAAGCAAGTCAAGATGCAGGAGACGCTCAACAAACGCAAGCAAGCAGCCTCCGAGTCCAGCGCGCGACGAGCTGCGCTCTCCGCCATGGCACCCGGCTCTAGCACGAACGGAAACCAGGGAAACAAGCACCGCTCGCGGGTGGAGAACATGGATCCCAAGGAACGCCGTGATGTGACCCGAACTCTCCCCACATCGTTCATGGATATGGATGCCGACGGCAACATCATCCCGAAGACACCGCAAGCTGCGATCATGGCAGCCACTGCGTATCTCGCGGCCCACCAACCTCCGGAAGGGGACCCGAAAAGAGCCATGCATAAGTCCGCACTCACCAAACTCGGACTCGTCGGAGCTACGCTCCACGAAGACGCTCCTGCGGAGCCGAAGAAGAAAGCTCCGGTCAGGCGCGACCGGAGCCCCACCCCTTCATCCGAAGAGGAGGAGGAGCACGACCTTCCTCGAAGGAAGAAGAGCTCGCATCGCCATAAACGCGACTACGACGCCAGAGACGCGCTTACACAACGCAAAATCGACAAAGCACGAGCCAAACGCGCATGCTCGTCCGAGTCCGAGATGGATGAAGATGAAGGAGAACTCTGTGGAGCTCGATGCTTCAGCAGATCTGTTCGGCGAACACAGATGCCACGCAATTTCAAGCTTCCTTCGGATACTCCGAAGTTCAACGGCACGCAAGATCCAAAATCTTGGCTCAGCGATCATCTGTCATCCGTCAAGCTGCATGGCGGTAACAAAGAAACCGCCATGCAATGCCTCCAGCTGCAGCTGACAGGCGCGGCGCGGGTCTGGCTCAGCAGCCTATCATCAGGATCCATCCGAAGTTGGGAGGAGCTAGCTTACAGCTTCATCCGAAATTTCAAGGGCACCAGCAAGAGGCCCGCCTCAATCGAAGAGTTGCGAGCCTGCACTCAGAGAACGGGGGAATCTATTCGCTCGTACATATTACGCTGGTCTACCACCAAGAACTCCGCAGCACATATCTCCGAGGAGAGGGCCATCGACGCCTTCAGAGACGGCGTCAAACGCCAAGATTTCAAGGAGGAACTTGGGCGTGTCAAGCCCAAGACACTCGACCACCTCATGGAAATTGCCAACAGTTGGGCAGACGGCGAAGATTGCATCCAGCGAGCGCAATCAGATGAAGAGGACGACTACGGCCGAAGGCGAGAACGCCGCAGCAAGAGGAGATCGCGTGTCTACGAAGACCGCGACGGACCCGACATGGTCGCGGCTGGCTACGCCGACCGCCGCAACGACAACAGCCGCAACAGTGGAGGATACCGCGGAGGAAATTTCCGCGACAACGGACGACCAGCACAGTCGTGGCAACGCCGCGACCGCGACAACGGACCCTCAGCATTCGACAAACTTTCGGGTCCATGCACCATCCACTTCTACATCGACAAACAAGATGGCAAAAAGAAAGCCAGTCACATGCTCAAGGACTTCCGCGAGTTCCAGAAACTCAGCGAAAGCATGGTGCAGATGAGGCAACAAGCCCCAACCCCGGCGTTCGGAAACGCACCCGCGCCAGGAGAAATAGCACACGGAGCTCCTCCACCGCCACCTATTGGAGGCCCAAACCAACCAGTCGCACCAGCGCAAAACAATGCCGGGGTCGGATACCCCCCCACCAAAGGGAGCACTAAATATGATCCAGAAGGGACGCCCCACAAACAGGGTGCAGAAGAAAATCACCCGACAAATCAACTTGGCCGTGACAACTCCGCCTGCAATCCCTGAGTACCTCAGCGGATCGGAGTCCTGCATCACATTCACTCGCGCGGATCACCCTTGCCAGATCCCTCGCCCAGGCCATGCTGCCCTGGTGCTGGAGGCGCAGATCGGAGGCTTCGAGATGAGCCGCGTCTTCATGGACGGCGGCAGCGGCATAAATCTAATGTTCGCAAGCACTCTAGCAGCTATGCGGATCCCGCAATGCAGCCTGGAACAATCAGACACAACGTTCCACGGCATTGTCCCAGGAAAGGGCATATTCCCCCTGGGCAAAATAGGGCTCGACGTTATCTTCGGGAAGCCGGACAACTTCCGGCAGGAGTGCCTAGAATTCGAAGTGGTGGACCGGCCGTCGCAATACCACGCCATCCTGGGGCGTGTAGCATTCGCAAGGTTCCTGGCCGTCCCGCACTACGCATACCTACTACTCAAGATGCCAGGACCAAGGGGCGTCATCACAGTCCATGGGAGCTTCACCCGATCGGACCAATGTGACAGGGATTTCAACAAAATCTCCCAGTCTTTCGGAATGCAAGACGAGCTTGTAAGGCTCCGTGAAGTAACGGACAATGGGGTACCCCCAGTCACAAGGCAGAACACACCTGACATGTCCTTCGACTCCACCGTCAACACCAAGAAATTACAGGTCCATCCGACGGATGCCTCCAAGACGTCCTTGATCGCCAATGACCTCAGCACCGCATAGGAAGGCGCGCTCGTCGAATTCCTCCGTGAGCGCTGGGAAATCTTCGCCTGGTGTCCTGCGGACATGCCAGGAGTTCCCAGGGAATTCGCCGAGCATGCACTCAATGTCTTTTCAGACACCAAGCCAGTCAAGCAGTCCATCCGAAGACTGTCGGAGCCACGAGCCGAAGCTATCGGCAAGGAAATCAATAGACTACTCGCTGCAGACTTCATCAGGGAAATCAAATAAAGCGAGTGGCTTGCAAACACGGTGATGGTCCCGAAGAAGGACATGGACATTCTACGGATGTGCGTGGACTTCACGTCACTAAATAAGCATTGCCCAAAGGACCACTTCCCCCTTCCACGGATCGACCAGATCATCGATTCGACTGCAGGTTGCGAGAAACTCTCCTTCCTCGACGCCTACTCAGGCTATAACCAGATTCGGCTCAAGGTCGAAGATCAGGAGAAAACGGCGTTTATCACACCATTCGGAGTATTCTGTTACAACACAATGCCCTTCGGGCTAAAGAACGCGGGTTCCACGTACCAGCGATGCATGCAGGCCTTCCTCAAGGACCAGATCGGTCGCAATGTCCAAGTCTATGTCGATGACATAGTAATAAAAACTAAGGAGGCAAGGACACTTATCGACGATCTCCGCGAGACGTTCGAAAACCTTGATCGCTACAGGATCAAGCTCAATCCCGAAAAGTGCGCCTTCCGCGTCCCATCAGGTCAGCTGCTCGGGTACTTCATCTCTCAACGAGGGATCGAGGCGAACCCGAAGAAAATCAGAGCCATCATGACGATGGAGAAGCCGAAAAACCTCAAGGGCGTCCAGCAGCTCGCAGGACGAGTAGCGGCACTAAGAAGGTTCATCAGCCGCATGGGCGAGAAGGCCCTACCATTCTACCAGCTGCTGCGCAAGGCAGACAAGTTCGAGTGGACACCAGAAGCGAACGACGCATTCGAAAGCCGCAAGCGGCTCCTCTCCACCTCGCCTGTTTTGGTCACGCCAAAGGAGCGCGAGCCCCTGCTGCTGTACATAGCAGCCACACACCAGGTGGTCAGCACCGTACTCGTGGTCGAACGACCCGAAGAAGGCAAGACCCACGGGGTCCAGCGCCCAATTTACTACCTCAGTGAGGTACTAACACCAACAAAGCAGAGGTACCCTCACTACCAAAAGCTAGCCTATGGCGTGTTCATGACGGCTCGACGGCTGAGCCATTACTTCCTGGAGCACCAAGTGATGGTGGTCAACGAGGCACCCCTGAACAGCATCCTGAATAATCCAGAGGCCACAGGACGGGTGGCCCTGTGGGGCATCGAACTGTCACCCTTGGACATCGTCTACGAGAAGCGACACGCAATTAAATCTCAAGTCCTTCCGGACTTCCTGGTACATTGGATGGAGCTGCAGCTGCCAGACACCCCAGACATGTCGCAGTCATGGACAATGCACTTCGACGGCTCCAAGCGCGAAGCCGGAGCAGGGGCAGGGGTCATACTGACCTCCCCGCAAGGCGACAAGATGAAGTACGTTCTTCGGATGAAATTCAGAGCCTCCAACAACGAGGCCGAATACGAAGCCCTCATCCATGGCATGAGGATGGCAAAGATATGCGGCGCAACGCGCCTGGTCATCTACGGTGACTCCAACCTCGTCGTCCAGCAGACGATGAATGAGTGCGACACACACACCGAAAACATGATCACATACCGCGCGCTCTACAACGCACTCGAAGGCGAATTCGACGGCTGCGAACTTCGGCACGTTGGAAGGGAGAGCAACAAGGAAGCCGATAGACTCGCCAACATCGGCTCCACTTGCGCAAAAGTGCCACCAGGAGTGTTCCTCGAACAAATTTGCGTACCATCCATCAAGCGAAAGTTCCCCAAGGGATCACCCGAAGAAGCAGAACACTCGGGAGCTACGCTACCCGAAGGACACGAAGGACCCGAAAAGCTGGACACAGAGGTAGCCATGGTCAACCTAATGCAGGTCATGGCAGTCGAAGAAGCTTGGACGCGACCATACCTCCAGTTCTTGATAACTGGAGAATTGCCTGACAGCCCAACAGACGCCCGGCGCATATCTCGTCGGTCAAAAGCCTTCACCATCATCAACGGCGAGCTGTACAATCGCAACATCACGGGTGTACTTCAACGGTGCGTCACCATCGACGACGTCAAGGCCATACTCCAAGACATCCATGAAGGCATCTGCGGCCACCACGCAGGCAGCCGCTCCCTTGTCGCTAAAGCTCTACGAGCAGGATTTTACTGGCCAACGGCCATGAGCGACGCAAAAGACATCGTCCGAAGATGCAACGGATGCCAACGGTTCGCCGACAAACCGCACGCACCTGGGTTCGAGCTCAGACCCATACCTATAGCTTGGCCTTTCGCTCAATGGGGCCTCGACATGATCGGCAAACTGCCAAAATCCTCGAAAGGGGGACACGTCTTACTCCTGGTTGCAGTCGACAAATTCACCAAGTCGATCGAGGCCATGCTGGTCACCAACCAGAAAGGCAAAACTGCCGTCAAGTTCTTCGAGTCCATTGTCTACAGGTTCGGCGTACCACACAGCATCATCACCGACAACGGATCGAACTTCATCTCCGAAGAATTCCAGGACTTCTGCGAAGGCCTTGGGATCAACATCACGTATGCCTTAGTGGCACACCCGCAAACTAACGGGCAAGTGGAAAAGGCCAACGGCCTAATCGGCGCCGGCATCAAGAAGCGCCTCATGAGCTCACTCGAACAAAAAGCTGGAAACTGGACGAAAGAGCTACCATCCGTCCTGTGGAGCTTACGGACTACGCCAAACAGCTCCACCGGCTACACACCGTTCTTCATGGTACACGGAGCCGAGGCCGTGCTACCAGCCAAAGTACGCCACCAGGCCCCGCGGGTCGTCGCTTACAGCGAAGCCGAATCCACGATTGCACTTGAAAATGCTGTCGACACACTCGACGAAGCACGGGATATAGCAGCAGCTCGATCAGCGGTGTACCAGCAGGGTCTCCGCAACGACCACAGCCGCCGGCTGCGCCCAAGATCCTTCGTCGAAGGAGACCTCGTCTTGCGACTCAAGCAAAAGCGACCGAATAAATTCGAGTCACCATGGGAAGGACCCTACGTCATCACCGAAGTCATCCCAGGTGGCGCCTATCGCCTCAAGCACGTGGAGTCTGGAGTCGCATACTCCAACCCATGGAATATCTCGCACCTGCGACGATTCTATCCGTAGCAACCTACCCCCTTTTACTTTCAATAAGGCTTCCAGCCAAGGCTATTCAGCCGAACAATGTACCTCCTCCATTACGATATAAGTAAAGCTAAGTGTCTCACCCCAAAACTTCGGTTCACTATTTTCTGCAACTGTACTACATGCTACAAACGCACTTGGGGGCTCCCCCCACCTCACGATTTCATCAACTGAGGACAAAATGTGTACACCTGAGTAGCTGACAACGTCAGGCAAACGAAAAGGACACGTACTCAATCAAAGCACTGCGTGCTCACAAACAAACAAACCTTTACAACAAAGGGCACAACACGCCCAGCCGAAATATACAAATTTTACATCTCTCTCTTTTTACAGGTACTACCTATGTTGAAGAATAATCTGGGCACGCTGCTCAAACAAATCTACAATCTGTTCGGCATACTGCCTTACAGCCGCGTAATGCGGACGCATGTCCCACTCGCCACCATCAGGGCGAAGAGGTGGCCCAGCGGCCACAGCAGCCAAATCCACGTCAGGCCGGTGCAGCCTCACAAGAGACAAAGCAGCCTTCACTCATGCGACAAGCTGCTGCCGCACCAACTCCTTGATATTGCTTACGCTCCGAAACTTCGACAGAAGACCCGCAAGGCTTGTCGGTACGGCATCCAAAGGGAACATGACGTGCAGCACTGAGGCAAGCGATGTCTGCACTTGGCGGAGCACCCGCGAAACTTGATGAACCCGATCCTGCACCGTCGCCAGAGCTATGGCGCGATCACGATCCATCCAGAAGAAGCCGCCGGCCTCCATGTCCTGTTGAGTCAAGCAATTGACCCGAACAGCGACACGCTCCTTTTCCTCCCTCGGAGAAAGATTCGCACCTGCAACAATCGCACAAAATAAGAGTAAAGCCAGCAGGCTCATCCAAAGAACCGAGCTACAGCTCGAACCAAAGAACAACTTACATTGCAGCTGCTCGGACAGCCGAACCAACTCCGCCATCAAGTACTCCTCTCTGGCTGCACCACGATCCTCTTTGGACTTCCAAACATCGGCATGACCGTGTAACCCGAGCAACTCCCTCTCCAGACTACGCACACGATACCGAAGGAAAGTGAGCTGCGAGGAATCATCCAAGGATGGTCGCAACGGCATTGCGGATGGGGCGTCAACAGGATCAGCACCCGAAGGAACCTAGAGCAGCAGCAAAAGAAAGGAACACAGACATTCAGCCAATGATAAGCCACAATTCAGAGGAATTCATTAAATATATAAGGCCACTACGTGGCACAAGGATGCTGTTCTTCAAGATATTTACAACAAAAGTAGACTACAAACTACCCTACGTTTACTACGCCTAAGATGCGGGACCCTGAGTCGCCTCGGAGCCAGACTGCCTAGCTTTGGCCCCGCCCTGCTGCCGCAGTGCATACTCAGACAGCAAATCAATGAGCTTGGGCCCATATCGCTTGCAGCGAGCAAAATAGGCAGCAAAGGCTACCTCGGATCCATCCGCAGCCGTCGGCATCCGAGAGGTGATCTGGGGCAGATCCAGCTCCGCTCCAGCCGCCAAGGCCATCGCCAGCCCGACGGACGCGCCGATGCCCTTCTGCTTGCGCTTGTACACCGCAGGCGCTTCGGCTGACAGAGCCTCCGCCAGAGCATCCACATCATCAAGGGTTGCGCCCTTCGGGACAAGCTCCTTGTAGAAGCGACCAAGGACCTCTTTCGCCTTGGCAAGGGAGTTGACGACGGTGCTGCAGCGGTCTTCGACCGCCACAGTGGCATCATCTAGAGCACTACCGTGCTCCAGAGCACCGCGGTCGAACTCGATGCCTGCGACATCTGAGACAAAAAATAAGAAGAAAAAACATGAAGAAAAGCAGCATAGAAGAAGACCCGAAGAAAAAGAAACAAGTACAAAACTAGCACTCACCTGTAACACCCTCAGAATCGTCCCTATGCAAGTTTCAGCGCTTCCCGCCAAACCCGCATAGAAACGATTCAAAGGTGCCCACCAGGCACTTGCGTGCGGGTGGAAAACGAAGTAATATCATTACACAATAGTCCTCGATGGAACCCACAAAACATATATATACAACAGCGACTCAAAGAGTCAAGAATACAGATATATGATACAAAGATCCAAATCACCTTTAAAACGATATAGCGTCCGAGTACGGACAAGATGCAAATTGAGCTAAGAGCCCTGAAGAATAACCAATGGCGTCCATATCCCTGCCCAGGCCAAGCCGGAAGGGTAACACTGCTAACGACGTCGATCTCAAAACCTGCTTAAACAAAAGGGGTGCCGACAAAGGGCAAAGGAAAAAGAGAGAGCGGTCAGTACTGAGGCCAGTACACGGCGAGGCTAGAATTCGGCTCCTCGCCTACATAGGTATGGTGGACTGAAGCGGCAGCGCATCATGCACTAAACACCCTATAGAGACTCGATACAACTGTCGGCTATCAGAAAAGGGATAAGAAAGACCTATTCGGAACCAACCTGATACTACCACCAAACATACCCATCCTGGTGTTTCCCCCTCGAGACCAAACGAGGAAGTCAACCGAGGAACTCACACCGTTGGCAGTTTTATTTATTCAGTTATCGTTGCAGCAATTACTAGTCAGGTATAGATAGCCATCCTGATATAATAAGCAGTGGGCACTTTTAGTTAACCATTCCATTGTAGTTGCGACACTTACTAGTCAGATATAATTAACATGAGATATCCCCAAACCCAGCAGTTGTTGGTACTTTTATTTAGCCATTCCGTTATAGTTGCAATACTTACTAGTCAGGTACAATGGTAGCAAGCGACAACCCAAACAAGCAATTGTTGGCAATTTTATTTAGCCATTCCATTATAGTGAAGCTGATTACTAGTCATTATAAAGTCAAATTCATAGCACTACTTTAGTTATAGTTGTCTATGATCGAGATACTGTGCTCCAAGTCGTCCATAACCGCGGACACGGCTTTCAGAAAGTTTTACCCTGCAGGGGTGCACAAATAGCAACACACACTCGATCAACCTCGGAAAAACCAAATCAAAACCCAACGAGGCATTCACGACAAAGCAATCACAGGATTCAGAAATATTTCAGGGGGTCACCCCATTAAGCTACCCGCAACGAAGTTAGCTGACTTCGAGACGGACTCAAGGTTTGCGCCAATGGCTGTAAACGACTGGGAACCCGAAAATGTGACTGGGCTTGTCGATACCGCGAAAACACTCCACTTACCTAAACAGTACAGGTGCTCCTCGCACAATCGTAAATAAAGCAGTAAAGCATGGGATAAGTACAGGATAGTAATAAAGCCCCAAATTGTGGCCCCAAGAAATAAGAATGAATCAAGCTCTGGCTCAGGGGGGTCCCATAATCCTCCCGGATGTGGATAGCGCGAATATTCAAGGAACAGGTATCAAGTACTCGGGGTCCTACGGGACACAAGTGGACGGTTAACAACCAAATAACATCTATTGCCCACCTGTGCCTCTGCATTTACCTACTTCAATTTTAGTTATTAAACAATAATTAAAGTTATGATCATCTCCAACAATAAACATGCGGCAATACTCCAACAACTGTGGTACTTGACGACACGCAACGGCACTTGTGCAAGCGACTACGTCGCACGGTCCAACTATCTACCAAACAACAGGTAATAGGAGGTGTCCAAGGTAATATAAGGCTGCAAGGGATATCACGGGTACGAAAACTAGAGCAACGCAACACAGATAGCAATAGATCAACAGGAGGGAAATAAATACTATAAAAGTAAGATAGGTAGAAAGGGGGAGGTGCTCGCCTAAAAAACATTGCCGAAGGTTCATCCGAAGATCGGGGCGAAGCTCACATCAACTCAACGGCCTTATCCGCGAAGAAGCAAAACACTAGAATAAACACCGGATGCACTATTTAATACTACGGCAAAAGATCGGGCATGATGCATGTATGATGTATGACATGGCAAAGATGCGATGCAATTAGGCAATATTAAGTGGAACCGAAGTCCCGACAATTAATTAGGTGGTTTATGTTGTTTAGATACCCTGCAATTTAAATGTTGGATTAACATGGCAAAAGATAGCACCGGTTCGCTACACAAATTTAAATGGGACCACTATAAGACTAGATTTGCCCGCATATGGATCCCATATTTAATTATAAGGTGAATCGGCATAGTGCCCCCAAACCACACAATATGTATGCAAGCATGTACAAATTAATATGCAACAATATCAATTTCATATATTATAAAAATATGAGGGTTCTCGGATAGGGGTCACACATAGGGTTGCGAAGATCTTGGTTCCGGGGGTTCGGGGCTGGACTCAGGGTTCAACGGGGATCGAGGTTCAGATTCAAGATGGAGAACTTGTTGTGTCGTGACGGAGAACTTGGGTCCCAGCGGTCGATCTTGCCGTCACGAAGATCTTGTCGGGTCCGTGAATCGGGTCGGTCTTGGCGTTCGGGATGCAGAACTCGGCGTTCCGCGGCGAAGTGCTTGTCTTACCGGTGGTGATCTTGGCGGTCATCGGGTCCTGGAGCGGTTCTCGGCGAACTGGTCGGTTCCATGTCGGCGGTCTTGGGGTTCCGCGGTCTTCGGGTTCCGTGAGGCAGATCTTGTCCATCGTGAGGTTATCGAACGACCGAGACACCCTTACCACACCTTCTTGCAGGAACATCATCACCACATCCAGAATCACAACACCTCCACGACATCAACACCACTCTGCTCAACAGAACATCGCGACCAACAGGAGGCCTTGGCCGCGTCTTCAGGACGCCACAGAAGCAAGGGCGCACACACACAGATGTTGGGGTTACAGTGAGCGTAGGAAACGGGCCAACAGCACCCGAGAAACACGTCAACAACATATCGACACCACGCCTCTCAGGTAAAAGGGTGTCTTCATCATTGTCGGGTCGATGGCGCGCTTGAGGGCACGGCGAAGAGGACGGGCAGATGCCGGAGGCGGGGCTACCAGGACCCGGCGAGGCAGAGCGCTGACGGCCCGAGGCGGGGGAGGGACCGGCGGCGGAGCTCGCGGCTCACTGGTGGCGAGGGGAAGGCGACGACGAGGCACGGTGCTCGAGCGACCGGCCAGACGAGGTCGCTGGGCGGGGGAGAGCGAAGGCCGCGAGCTCCGGTGGAGGCGGGAAGAGTCTCTGGAAGAGGGAGGCGCCGCTCGGTGTGGTTCTGTGGAGGAGCTTGCGAGCGGGAGGGCTCAGAGCCGTCGATGAGGAGGCGTCTGCTGGCGGCAGCGGCCGAGGGGGTGGAGGACGTGGACAACGGCGGTGGACGAGGTGGTCTGCTCGCGGCCTGACGAGGAGGCGGTCGTGCGGCAGCAGACGAGCTCCTGGCGGCGGCTGCTCGGGTGTAGAGAGGGGCGAAGCCCGACGGGGACGGGCCGGCGGTGAACGACGGAGGGCGGCCGGGATGATGCAGGGGAGAGGCGGCGGGGTTCCCGCAGTGGCGGCGGACGTAGGATCCAGACGGCATGCGGTGGCTCGAGGCGGGGAGGCGTTCTGGAGGAGGGGCCGGCACATGGCGGCGGGTGGCAGAGAAACGAGGGAGGCGGTGGCGGGCTGGAGGTTAGGGACGAGGCAGGAAGGTGGGCGAGAGAGGGGATCGTGAGCGGGCGGGGTCGGGCGAGTGGGGAGGTGGGGATCGAGGGGATCCCGTGTAGGGAGGGCGTGCGTGCGTGGTGTTGTGTGGTGGGTGAGGGAGTAGGTGGTGGCTGGGGGGTGATGTGGCAGGCTGGGAGTGGGTGGAGGAGAGATGAGAGATGAGGTGGCGAGAGGGGATTGGTCAGGGTGAGGTGGAGGGGGGGGGCTGGGTAGGTTATCTGGTAGCATAGGTTTCGGGTGTTCTGGGTAGGTAGGGTTTTTGAACTGGGGTGGCCGACTGGGTCGAATCGGCCCGGTACGGCTGCCCCTAAAAATAAAATAAGTATTTTATTATTTAAAATGGGCGTTTGAAATCCGTTGGTAGACGAAACATAATAATCCGGAGACCCGGGTTTTGGAGTTGAAGTAAAGGCGGGGTATTTAGAAAACAAAAACAGATTTTTCGAAAATAGTTTTGAACAAACACATGCAAGATGATGACGATGCTCAAATGCAATGTGGCATGATGACATGAGCATGCGGTCATGATGATGCAATGCACAAAACAACGCGATTTTCTAGTAGTGGTTTTTGCGGGGCGCCACATCACCCGAAATAGCCTTGGCAGCAGCCATGAGCTTCGTCGCCACCTCCCTTTCACGAGCAGCCGCAACGGTGGCCAGCTGCTCCTCACGATCTGCGGCCTCCTGCTGCAGACGCTCATTCGCTTCGGCTGCTTTAGTCAGCTCTAGCTCGAGGCGTTCTTTTGCGCCAATGGCGGCTTCGGCCTTCTGCTTCGATTGACCAAGGCTCTTTTTGAGAGCGTCGACCTCACGGAGGGAATCATTATGCTCCTCTGCATTTAAGACAAGCAGGTGTCAAAGAACAGGACGAGGATAAATAATAGAGGCATTCAAAGATAGATGGGTACCTTGAAGCTGCCGAAAGGTCGCCTCCAGCGCCAGGCGCTCTTGCACCAGCCACTTGGCCTCCTGCACAAAAGGCTGTAGAAAAAGAAATAGCAGTAAGAAAAGGGCTTGGGGGCTACGCCCAACACAAAGAAGCAAAAACAAAATTCGCACACGAAGACACTCGGGGGCTCCCCCCGTGACATGAAGCGGAAAACTTACATGCTCTAATGGTGACTCCGAAGAACCGCCTGCGAAATTCTGAGGCGCAACCACCTGCACCTCCTGCAACGGAGGATCCGGAGCCGCGCCACCCGAAGTCGCCACCGTCTGAGGAGGAGGAGACGCAATTTTTGACTCCCCCATCATCTCCCGCGCACCACCACTGGAGGAATCATGGGAGGAATGCCTGCATACGAACCAATCAGCACAAGCACAACAATCATGAAGGAAAAAGGACAATAGTACAGCAAGAAACTTACGAGCCCAGTGAGCTCAGGTCCAAGACAGGAGGAGTCCTTCGGGCTCTCTTCTCCTCCTTATTTTCTTCCTTCTTCTCCTCCTTTTTCCCTTCCTTCTTCCGCTTCGCTGGCG
This sequence comes from Avena sativa, assembly GCA_916181665.1. Lineage (NCBI taxonomy): Eukaryota > Viridiplantae > Streptophyta > Magnoliopsida > Poales > Poaceae > Avena > Avena sativa. Next base: position 138,470,270 of record OV702285.1, on the reverse strand, counting down.
GGTGCGGCGCTACAGCCCGCACAGGAATGGCAGGAATGGGAGAAGTACAACCTCCATGACCGTCACTATGACGCTCAAGGCCCAGAGGGTTTCTGGGAGTCGGAAGAGTCGAGGCATCCAAAGACTCGCTGGAGCTCCATGACCGTTTTCGCGTATGGTCCTTACTCGACTCGTCGGCATCCTCCGCCGGAGATCGCGCCAACGGCAGCTCGGACACGGAATCAACCACTTCATTATCCGGGGCATTCGGATACCTTTCGGGCAACGGCGGTACCATGCCCGGCACTTTGAAGCTCTGCAAGATCAGAAGGAACTTTGTTAGCAAACAAAGGAAACAAAAACACAGCCGACCAAAAGCACTACGTGCACAAATCTACACCTGCGGTACGGCCAACGTCGAAGAAAATGGAGGAGTTAGCGACTTCCCCGGGATTTCTTCTCCGGCTTTGAACTTCAGCAGCGTGCGAAGGGCCCTGTCAAGATCCCCCTAGGAAATTTTCTCAGCCGAAACCCTCGTCGGATCGCGGCGCCCGGAATATAGAAACATCGGGTGCGCCCTCGCTTAGAGAGGCTGCACCCGACGCTCAAGAAAAGTCCGGATGATGTCCACGCCGTTCACCTCCTTCTCCGGAATCAGCTGGAGATCCTCCACCCGACGGTAAAGGGCCTCTATCTCCGCCACCTCACCGTCCAAGATTTGTTTTTTCCAAGACCTTTTTCGCTCAATCATTTGGGAGGGGTCAAACGGAACAAGACCAAAACCTTGCCCGGGCACTACGGAGTCACGGATATAAAACCATCGCCTCCGCCAGTACTGGATAGATTCGGACATGGAAAAGGAAAAGAAGAGCAGATTGGGACTAAGGGAGATGATGAAACCCCCAATTGGATACACACCATCCGAACCAGATTGCCTCTTCACGGAATAGAGCTTCCGGAAGAGGCCAAAGTGCGGCTCAATGCCAAGCCAGCACTCGCAAAAAGTGATAAAACACACAAATGTGGAGAAGAGAATTGGGAGACAGATGATGAAGTTGAATCCCATAGAAGAAGAGTAGTCCACGGAGGAAGTCATGGACCGGAAAAGACAATCCACGCAAAACGAAGGCGAGAAACATAACCCGATACCCAGATGGGGGACGGGGGATTACCTCATTGCCGGGGAGTTTGACGGCCTCCCTATCTTGCGGGATCAGGCCCTGCTCGCGAAGTTTGCGGAGATCGCTCTCTCGCGTCTCTGATCGCCTCCAGCCACCATCGGTGACGCGAGTAGCGGCGGTGCCCTTTTTTCCCCCGGCGGCGCTGGTCCCAACCGTAGAGGAAGATTTCTTTGATTTCCCCATTGCGCTACGGCGGCGCCGGCGGTGAAAACGTAGAAAGAACGACGGAAATGTGGAAGGAAATCCCAGCGCGCAGCAAGAATCGCTCGAGCACAAGGAGGCAGTGAACACAAGAACTGGTGCGGTGAAAACAAACCACGGTTTCCCCCAATGATTATAACAGCGAAGACGACGAACGGCAGCCGTCCATCCAGAAGACCTAACGCCAACGGCAGATCTGACCGTACACGTGTCAGCATCACAACGAACCGTCGTTACCACGACATCCACCATGCACGGAAATCGAGGAGACGCCGTAATTATCTCCACGCCGCGCGTGACCGGTTAATTCAAAGTCAGCAAGTGGGACCCACGTTCGTCCAGTCAAGTCATCTCTGGCGTAGCAGACGCTTGAGGTCATCGATCGTCAGCACTGATGTCATCAAAAGCTATACTAGCACCAACTACAATTCTTCGGCTCCACAGCTAAGAGTACTCACTCGAATCTTCGATTCTACTAAATACTCGGGGGCTACTCCTATCAGGAGCGCTGGCCGCGCACCCGGAGGATGAATAACGACAAGGTATTTTCTTCGAGTCCTACGTCGAGTCTACGACTCCACTCCGGACTCGGGGGCTACTCCCATAGGGAGGGTGGATTTAAGCATCCGAATTTTTTTGAGTCTTTAGGACTTAACAACTGAACAATGATTGAATTAAAGTATCTGCTCGAGTCTACGACTCGAACAGACACTCGGGGGCTACTCCCATAGGGAGCGCTGGTCGCGCACCCTATGAATTCTTCGATTGCGATCTTTCGGATCAGCACGCAAAAAACTTTTTGGCATCTCTGCCCCAACAAAAGCTGAGTGAGCGACAATCTCCTTGGCCACCCGAAACACCTCCGTGGTGACAAATGTTTGGATGCTGCGTCCGCGACGCAAAGATAAGACTTGCAGATATCATCTGACGGCCTGGCAACGTACATGACTGCGCTCTGCTAGTACAAATCCATGTCAACAGGCGTGATGAAAAACCCCGACGGACGCGTTGGGTACATTAATTAAAATCACTGGAATTCCACTCCTGTAAGTCCTCCGCGACCTGAGTCGAATTACGCCAACATATGTTCCAGGTCCGAGTTGAGGGACTCGAACTTGAAGAAGATCGTGCTGTTTCGTCCTAAGACAGTTAACTGACCCTGATCCGTCGGGTGAGTCAGGCACACGCGTCAACAATCCCTACACACATATACTATTAATACATAGTTGCACTCGAAAGATGGAAGTGTCCTCAGCCGAATCTACGATTCGACTGATCACTCGGGGGCTACTGACATGGTTATACCCTACGGGTACATGACTTCAGCATACCTGGTTCATCCCAAGGAAGGCCCACGGTAGATATACGCTGGCCCATGAAGATTTTCGGGTGGCCGAGGCCCATGACGCCTTCGGATCCTTGGAGAACAAGACTAGCATAGATAGGAAATTCAAAGGGGTAAAACCCTAGAACCTGTAACCGACTAGGACTATGCCCGGAACCTGCCTAAGTCTATATAAAGGCCAGGAGGGCACGTCCTAGATCTCTCGACTCATACTTTCGCACACACCTCCACGCCAGATCGAATCTGCGCACCTTGTAACCTTCGGTTCTGCCGTAATCAAGAGCAGACAAGCAGGAGTAGGGTTTTCCCTCCGGGGGCCTGAACCTGGGTAAATCTCGTGTCCCCTGGTTGCTTGTCTGTTAACCGTGCCACGATCTCCAGCATCCCCATCTTCTCCAAAACCCAAGTCCATAACAATGGGCATTGGTGAGATTAAACCTCGTCAGGGGCAGAGTTGCCGAAAAGTTTTTTGCGTGCTGATCCGAAAGATCGCAGTCGAAGATTTCATAGGGTGCGCGACCAGCGCTCCCTATGGGAGTAGCCCCCGAGTGTCCGTTCGAGTCGTAGACTCGGGCGGAGACTTTAGTTCTAGCATTGTTCAGTTCTTAGGTCCGTAGGACACAAAAAATTTCGGATGCTTAAATCCATCCTCCCTATGGGAGTAGCCCCCGAGTCCGTAGTGGAGTCATAGACTCGACGTAGGACTCGAAGAAATACTTTATCTTTATTCATCTTTCGGGTGCGCGACCAGCGCTCCTGATAGGAGTAGCCCCCGAGTATTTAGTCGAATCGAAGATTCGAGTGAGTACTCTTAGCTGTGGAGCCGGAGAATTGTAGTTGGTGCTAGTATAGCTTTTGATGACATCAGTGCTGACGATCAATGACCTCAAGCGTCTGCTACGCCAGAGATGACTTGACTGTATGAACATGGGTCCCACTTGCTGACTTTGAATTGACCGGTCACGTGCGTCGTGGAGATAATTACGGCGTCTCCTCGATTTCCGCGCGTTGTGGATGGCGTGGTAACGACGGTTTGTTGTGATGCTGACACGTGTATGGTCAGATCTGCCGTTGGCGTTAGGTCTTCTGGATGGACGGCTGCCGTGCGTCGTCTTTGTTGTTATAATCATTGGGGAAATCCGCGTTTCGTTTTCACCGCATCAGTTGTTGTTTTCACCTCCTCCTTGTGCTCTAGCGATTCTTGCTGCGCGCTGGGATTTCCTTCCACATTTCCATCTTCTCTTCTGCGTTTTCACCGCCGGCGCCGCCGTAGCGCAATGGGGAAACCGAAGAAATCCTCGTATGCTGTTGGTACTAGCGCCGCCGGAGGAAAGAAAAACGCTGCCGCTACCCGTGTCACCGACGGTGGCTGGCGGCAATCAGAGACGCGGGAGAGAGATCTCCGCAAGCTTCGCGAGCGGGGTCTGATCCCACAAGATAGGGAGGCCGTCAGACTCCCCGGCAATGAGGTAATCCCCCGTCCCCCAGCTGGGTATCGGGTTATGTTTCTCGCCTTCGTTATTCGTGGGTTTTCTTTTCCAGTCCACAACTTCCTCCGTGGACTGCTCTTCTTCTATGGGATTCAACTTCATCATCTGTCTCCCAATTCTCTTCTCCACATTGCTTGTTTTATCACTTTTTGCGAGTGCTGGCTTGGCATTAAGCCGCACTTTGGCCTCTTTCGGAAGCTCTATTCCGTGAAGAGGCAATCTGGTTCGGATGGTGTGTATCCCATTGGGGGTCGCATCATCTCCCTTAGTCCCAATCTTCTCTTCTTTTCTTTTTCCATGTCTGAATTTGTCCAGTACTGGCGGAGACGATGGTTTTATATCCGCGACTCCGTAGTGCCTGGGAAAGATTTTGGTCTTGTTCCCTTTGACCCCTCCCAAATGATTGAGCCGAAAAGGTCTTGGAAAAACCAAATCTTGGATGGTGAGGTGGCGGAGATAGAGGCCCTTTACCGTTGGGTGGAGGATCTCCAACTGATTCCGGAGAAGGAAGTGAACGGCGTGGACATCATCCGGACGTTTCTCGAACATCGGGTGCAGCCTCTCCAAGCGAGGGCGCACCCAATGTTTCTTTATTCTGGGTGCCATGATCCGACGAGGGTTTCTGCTGCTCTAGGTTCCTTCGGGTGCTGACCCTGTTGACACCTCCTCCGCAATGCCGTTGCGACCATCTTTGGATGCTTCCTCTCAACTCGCTTTTCTTCGGGATCGCGTGCGTAGTCTGGAGAGGGAGTTGCTTGGGTTGCGAGGTCATGCCGATGTTTGGAAGTCTAAGGCGGATCATGGTGCATCCAGAGAGGAGTACTTGATGGCGGAACTTATTCGGCTGTCTGAGCAGCTTCAATGTAAGTTGTTCCTTGTTTCGAGCTGTAGCTCAGTTCTTCGGGTGAGCCTGCTTGCTTTTGCTCTTATTTTTTCCATTGTCGCAGGTGCGTACCTTGCTCCGAGGGAAGAGAAGGAGCGTGTCGCTGTTCGGGTCAATTGCTTGACTCAACAGGACATGGAGGTTGGTGGCTTCTTCTGGATGGATCGTGACCGTGCCATAGCTCTGGCGACGGTGCAGGATCGTGTGCACCAGGTTTCTCGAGTGCTTCGCCAAGTGCAGACGTCGCTTGCCTCGGTGCTGCACGTCATGTTCCCTTTGGATGCCGTACTGACAAGCCTTGCGAGTCTTCTGTCGAAGTTTCGAAGCGTGAGCAATGTCAAGGAGTTGGTGCGGCAAAAGCTCGTTGCTGGAGTCAAGGCTGCGTTTGTGAGGCTGCATCGGCCTGATGTGGATTTGGCTGTTGTGGCAGCTGGGCCACCTCTTCAGCCGGATGGTGGTGAGTGGGACATACGGCCACATTACGCGGCTGTAAGGCAGTATGCCGAACAGGTCGTAGATTTGTTTGAGCAGCATGCTCAGGTTATTCTTAAACATAGGTAGTACCTGTAAAAAGAGATAAATGTAAAATTTGTATATTTCGACCGGGCGTGTTGTGCCCTTTGTAAAGGTTTGTTTGTTGTAAGCACGCAGTGCTTTGTTTGAGTACGTGTCCTTTTCGTTTGCCTGACGTTGTCATCTACTCAGGTGTACACATGTGATCCTCAGTCGACGAAATCGTGAGGTGGGGGGAGCCCCCGAGTGCGTTTGCAGCGTAGAGTATGAGTTGCAAATAATGAACTGGAGTTTTGGGGCGAGACACTTAGCTTTATTTATATCGTAATGGAGGGAGTACATTGTTCGGCTGAAAGCCTTATTGAAAGTAAAGGGGGTAGGTAGCTAGGGGTAGAATCATCGCAAGTGCGAGATGTTCCATGGGTTGGAGTATGCGACTCCAAACTCCACGTGCTTGAGGCAGTAGGCGCCACCTGGGATGACTTCGGTGATGACGTAGGGTCCTTCCCATGGTGACTCGAATTTCGTCGGCCGTTCTTGCTTGAGTCGCAAGACGAGGTCTCCTTCGACGAAGGACCTTGGGCGCAGCCGGCGGCTGTGGTAGTTGCGGAGACTCTGCTGGTACCCCGCTGATCGAGCTGCTGCTATGTCTCTTGCTTCGTCGAGTGTATCGACGGCGTCTTCAAGTGCAGCCGTGGATTCGGCTTCACTGTATGCGACGACCCGAGGGGCCTGGTGGCGTACTTCGGCTGGCAGCAGGGCTTTGGCTCCGTGTACCATGAAGAACGGTGTGTAGCCTGTGGAGCTGTTTGGCGTGGTCTGCAAGCTCCATAGGACGGATGGTAGCTCTTTTGTCCAGGCTCCTGCTTTCCGTTCGAGTGGACTCATGAGGCGCTTCTTGATGCCCGCGCCGATTAGGCCGTTGGCCTTTTCCACTTGCCCGTTCGTTTGCGGGTGTGTCACTGAGGCGTACGTGATGTTGATCCCGAGGCCTTCGCAGAAGTCCTGGAATTCCTTGGAGATTAAGTTCGATCCATTGTCGGTGATGATGCTATGCGGTACGCCGAACCTGTAGACAATGGACTCGAAGAACTTGACAGCCGTTTTTCCTTTCTGGTTGGTAACCAACATGGCCTCGATCCACTTGGTGAACTTGTCGACTGCGACAAGGAGGTAAACGTGTCCCCCTTTCGAGGACTTTGGCAGTTTGCCGATCATGTCAAGGCCCCATTGAGCAAAAGGCCAAGCTATGGGTATGGGTCTGAGCTCGGACCTAGGTGCGTGCGGTTTGTCGGCGAACCGTTGGCATCCATTGCATCTTCGGACGATGTCCTTTGCGTCGCTCATGGCCGTTGGCCAGTAGAATCCTGCTCGTAGAGCTTTGGCGACTAGGGAGCGGCTGCCTGCATGATGGCCGCAGATGCCCTTGTGGATGTCTTGGAGAATGGCTTTCCCGTCACCGATGGTGACGCACCTTTGTAGTACACCCGTAATACTGCGCTTGTACAGCTCGCCATTGATGGTGGTGAAGGCTTTTGACCGACGAGATATGCGCCGGGCATCTGTCGGGCTGTCAGGTAGTTCTCCGTTTATTAAGAACTGGAGGTATGGTCGCGTCCAAGTTTCTTCGACTGCCATGACCTGCATTAGGTTGACCATGGATACCTCTGTGTCCATCTTTTCGGGTCCTTCGTGTCCTTCGGGCAGCATAGCCCCCGAGTGTTCTGCTTCTTCGGGTGATCCCTTGGGAATTTCCGCTTGATGGATGGCACGCAGATCTGTTCGAGGAACACGCCTGGTGGCACCTTTGCGCAAGTGGAGCCGATGTTGGCGAGTCTGTCGGCTTCCTTGTTGCTTTCTCTTTCGACGTGTCGAAGCTCGCAGCCGTCGAATTCTCCTTCGAGTGCGTTGTAGAGCGCGCGGTACGCGATCATGTTTTCGGCGTGTGCGTCGCACTCATTCATCGTCTGCTGGACGACGAGGTTGGAGTCACCATAGATGACCAGGCGTGTTGCGCCGCATATCTTTGCCATCCTCATGCCATGGATGAGGGCTTCGTATTCGGCCTCATTGTTAGAAGCTCGGAATTTCATCCGAAGGACGTACTTCATCGTGTCGCCTTGCGGGGAGGTCAGTATGACCCCCGCTCCTGCTTCGGCTTCGCGCTTGGAGCCGTCGAAGTGCATCGTCCATGACTGCGACATATCTGAGGTGTCTGGCAGCTGCAGCTCCATCCAATGTACCAGGAAGTCCGGAAGAACTTGAGATTTGATTGCGAGTCGTTTCTTGTAGACGATGTCCAAGGGTGACAGCTCGATGCCCCACAGGGCCACGCGTCCTGTGGCCTCTAGATTATTCAGGATGCTATTCAGGGGTGCCTCGTTGACGACCATCACCTGGTGCTCCTGGAAATAGTGGCTCAGTCGTCGAGCCGTCATGAACACGCCGTAGGCGAGCTTCTAGTAGTGAGGGTGTTGGAATTATGCCCTAGAGGCAATAATAAAGATGTTATTATTATAATTCTTGTTCATGATAATGTTTATATTCCATGCTAGAATTGTATTAAGCGGAAACTTTAATACTTGTGTGGTTTGTGAACAACACCGTGTCCCTAGTACGCCTCTAAGGACTAGCTCATTGATTAATGATGGTTAAGGTTTCCTGACCATGGACATGAGTTGTCAATTAATAATGAGATCATATCATTGGGAGAATGATATGGTGGACAGACCCAAACTAAGCGAAGCAATTAGATCGTGTCATCGTGTTTGTCTTTGCGAAGCTTTTCTTATGTCAAATATTGTATTCCTTAGACCATGAGATAATACAACTCCCTGGTATCGGAAGAAAGCTTTGAGGTCATCAAACGTCATCCTATGAGAGGGTGATCATAAAGGTGTCTCTCAGGTGATCGGAAAGTATCTGTTGGGTTGTATGTATCGAGATGGGATTTGTCCCTCCCAAGTCGGAGAGATATACTTCGGGCCCACTCGGTAATCGATATCAACACCGCTTGCAAGCATGTGGTTAAGGAGTTAATCACAAAGTGATATCGGATTACGGAACGAGTAAAGTACTTGCTGTGAACGAGATTGAACTAGGTATGACGGTACCGACGATCGAATCTCGGGCAAGTAAAATATCGCGAGACGAAGGGAATATATATATGGGATTGATTGAATCCTGGCATCGTGGTTCATCCGATATGATCATCGATGAATGTGTGGGAGTCAATATGGGTTTCCATACCCCGCTGTTGATTATTGATAGAAGATCATGTCTGCATATTCTCGAACCCGCAGGGTCACACACTTAACGTGTCTCGATGCTAGGATAGATTGATAATTGGTTTATGAGTTTTTGTGCGGAGTCTCAGATGGGATCCGGGACATCACGAGAGGTTCCGGAGTGGTCCGGAGAATAAGATTCATATAAGGCAGTGCAGTTTTTGGAGTTTGGAATTGTTCCGGGTTAATCGGTATTGTACCGGAAGCTTCTAGAACCTTCCGGAAGGGGACCAACGTGGCCCCAACTTCCGGGAGGGGGCATGGGCCTATGAGGGAGTGCCCTGGCCGCATTGGGCCAGGGGTACAAGGCCCCATAGGGCCCAGCCGGCCAAGAGAGGTTTAAACTCTAGATAGAGCTTCTAGAAGGGGGGGTTTCCTTGCCCCCCACTCTTCCTCCTTGGGGCCGCCGGTTTTGGCTTGGGGGAGGGGCTAGGGCTGCGCCCACCCCTCTATATAAAGAGGGCTGGGGGCGCACCACCCCCCACACCTTCCCCTCCAACCCTAGCCGCCATGCTGCCCTCCTCTCTCCCTCCCGACTGCTTGTAGGCGAAGCCCTGCTGCAGAAATTCTCCACCAATTGCACCGCGCCGTCACGTTGTAGATCCACCCCATATCTCCACCATACTTGCTGGATCAAGGAAGGAGGAGACGTCGAGGTGCCGCACGTGTGCATCTCATGGAGGCATCGCCACTTGTGGTGCTAGATCGGATCGGATCGCGAGGAGGAGAAGCGAGTACGACTACATCACCCACGTTCCGACGAACGTTCTGCTGTGCGAATCTTCAAGGGTATGAAGATCTAATCCAATCTCTCTCGTTGTTTGCATCTCCTAGATTAGATATTGGCTTTCCCTCTGTTCGCATCCCTAGAAAATTTTGATTTACTATGCCGCGAAACCCTTCAGTGGTATCAGAGCTAGATCTATGCGTAGATGTGTTTCACGAGTAGAACGCAACATGGTTGTTGCGGGCGTTGATGTTTTCTGTTGCAAGCCTCTTGTTTGTGTTCTTCTTATGACGCGGGATAGTGAGATTGAAGCGGTCCAGTCCAACCTTACGCGACGTCGTTCGCGAGATCGGCTCCGCACTTGACGTGTGGCTTGTTCCACACATGCGGCTAGTGGATGTCAGTTTCTCTCACTATAGTTTTCATGGGATTAACACCGGAGTTTGGCAACCATAATATCACCGTTGTGGCTTTCCGTAGGTAAGAATCGTTCTTAGCATCTACTCCCATAAGCCACGTAAAACATGCAACAACAAAGTAGAGGCGTCTAACTTATTTTTGCAGGGAGTGTTTTCTGTGATATGGTATGGCCCAAGATGTGATGTGTATAATGTATGCGATGATCATGTTTTGTAATGTTTCACGACTTGCATGTCGATGAGTACACAACCGGCAGGAGCCATATGGTTGTCTTTATAATTGTGTATGACCTGTGTGTCAACTTCTTATGCGCCATGTAATAGTTTCACTTTATCGCTAAGTAGTTAGCAATAGTTGTAGTTGCTATTCGTGGTGGAGGCAATCATGGTGGAGTGATGGAGATCATGCCAGAATGCACAAGATGGAGATCATTGCGCGAAGATTGGCTATACCATGTCACATAAAGTTATATGCATGTGATGTTTATCCTTTTATGTATCTTATTATGCTTAGATCGCGACGGTAGCATTATAAGATGATTCCTCACTTAAAGATCAAGATAAAAACTGTGTTCTCCCCGAGTATGCACCGTTGCGAAAGTTCGTCGTGTCCAAGCATCACGTGATGATCGGGTGCTATAGACTCTACGCTCACATACAACGGGTGCAAGCCAGTTTTGCACACGCGGAAATACTTGGGTCTAACTTGACGAGCCTAGCATGTACAGACATGGCCTCGGAACACATGAACTGAAAGGTTAAGCATGAGTCATATGAATGATATGATCGACACTTCGTTGTCCACCATTGAAGCCACATCTCTTCTCGTGATGATCGGATTAGGTGTGGTGAATTTGGATCATGTTCACTAAACAACTTGAGGGATGTTGAATTTAGTGGGAGTTCATCTAGTAATTTGATTAAAGTTGAACTAGTTATCATGAACATAGTCTAATTTGTACTTGCAAATACTGTAGATCACATGGCTAAGTCCAACTTCAACTTCAACGTTTTTGCTGAGAAGGAAAAGCTTAAAAACAATGGGTCTAACTTCACCAATTGGTTCTGCAATCTAAGAATCATTCTCTTTGGCGGTCAAAAGGACTATGTCCTTGGGAAAGCGTTAGGTGACCCCCCTGCTGCAACTGCGCCGGCTGATGAGAAAGCGGTCTATCAATCGCGCAAAGATGATTATGGTGTGATTAAGAGCACCATGTTGTTTTCTATGGAACCAGAACTTCAAAATCGTTTTGAAGACTATCCCGGGCCCTTTGAGATTCTCGAAGAGCTGAAAACCATGTTTCAGACTCAGGCCCATTCTGAGAGATATGAGATCTCTGAGAAGTTCTTTAACTGCAAGATGGAGGAAGGGAGTTCCGTTAGTGAGCACACCATTAAGATGACGGGCTACACTCAACGCCTTGAGCAACTGGAATGCACGATTCCAGAGGAGCTGCAGATTAACAGGGTTCTGCAATCACTCCCTCCCAGCTACAAAAGTTTTATAGTGACTCATAATCAGATTGGTTCCACTGATATGATCACCGAGCTCTTCGCAAAGCTGAAGGCCGCGGAAGTGGACATCAAAAAGGATAATCATGTGTTCATGGTCAACAATCCCACCTTTAAGAAAGGTAAGGGAGCAAAGAAGCCCTTCAAGAAGGGCGGCGGCAAGCGCACTGCCCCTGCTGAGAAGAAGCTCAAGTCTGGTCCTAAGCCCGACACTGAGTGCTTCTATTGCAAGGACAAGGGTCACTGGAAGCGCAACTGTCCGAAGTACTTAGCGGACAAGAAGGCTGGCACCATCAAAGGTATATTTGATATACATGTTATTGATGTTTTCCTTACTAGCCCTCGTTGTAGTGCCTGGGTATTTGATACCGGTTCAGTTGCTAATATTTGTAACTCGAAACAGGAGCTACGGAATAGACGGCGGCTTGCGAGGGATGAGGTGACGATGCGCGTTGGCAACGGATCAAGAGTTGATGTGATGGCCGTCGGCACACTCTCCTTAGTTTTACCTTCAAGATTAGTTTTAAACCTTAATAAATGTTATTATGTGCCTGCATTGAGCATGAACATTATTTCTGGATCTTGTTTATTGCAAGACGGTTATTCATTTAAATCGGAGAATAATGGTTGCTCTATTTATATGAGTAACATCTTTTATGGTCATGCACCTATTGTGAATGGTTTATTTCTTCTAAATCTCGAAAAGGATGAAACACACATCCATAACATTGAGGCTAAGAGATGCAAAGTAGATAGTGATAATACTACTTACTTGTGGCACTGTCGTCTAGGTCATATTGGTGTAAAACGCATGAAGAAACTCCATTCTGATGGACTTTTGGATTCTCTTGATTTTGAATCATTTGACACATGCGAACCATGCCTCATGGGCAAGATGATCAAAACCCCGTTCTCCTGTATGATGGAGCGAGCAACGGACTTGTTGGAAATCATACATACCGATGTATGCGGACCGATGAGTGTTTCGACGCGCGGTGGATATCGCTATTTTCTCACTTTTACCGATGACTTAAGTAGATATGGGTATATCTATTTAATGAAACATAAATCTGAAACATTTGAAAAGTTCAAGGAATTTCAGAATGAAGTGGAGAACCATCGTAACAGAAAGATTAAGTTTCTACGATCCGATCGTGGAGGTGAATATTTGAGTTATGATTTTCTCACGCATCTTAAAGCAAGTGGAATCGTTTCACAACTCACGCCACCCGGAACACCACAGCGCAATGGTGTGTCAGAACGCCGGAATCGAACCCTATTAGATATGGTCCGATCAATGATGTCTCTTACTGATTTGCCGTTATCATTTTGGGGTTATGCATTAGAAAACGCTGCATTCACTTTAAATAGGGCACCATATAAATCCGTTGAGACGACACCGTATGAACTGTGGTTTGGTGCTAAACCTAAGTTGTCGTTTCTTAAAGTTTGGGGATGTGAAGCTTACGTCAAGAAGTTGATGCCGGACAAGCTCGAACCCAAAGCGGAGAAATGCGTCTTCATAGGATACCCTAAGGAAACTATTGGGTATACCTTCTATCACATAACCGAAGGCAAAGTGTTTGTCGCAAAGAACGGTTCCTTTCTTGAGAAGGAGTTTCTCTCGAAAGAAGTGAGTGGGAGGAAAGTAGAGATAGACGAGGTTGTTGAACCTTCTCTTGAATTGGAGAGTAGCGCAGCACCTGAAATTGTTCCAGTGCCGCCTGCACCAACAATAGAGGAAGCTAATGACAAGGATCATGAAGCTTCGGACGATGCTGCTACTGAACGTCGCAGGTAGACAAGGTCGCGTGCCCCTCCTGAGTGGTATGGCAACCCTGTCTTCACTGTCTTGTTAGTAGAAGACAGTGAACCTACGAACTATGAGGAAGCGATGATGAGCCCAGACTCTGAGAAATGGCTAGAAGCCATGAAATCCGAATTGGGACCCATGAGCGAAAACCAAGTATGGACTTTGGTGGACCCTCCTAGCGACCGAAAGGCCGTTGAGTGCAAGTGGATCTTCAAGAAGAAAACGGACGCGGATGGTAATGTTACCGTCTATAAAGCACGGCTTGTCGCGAAAGGTTTTCGACAAGTTCAAGGTGTTGACTACGATGAGACTTTCTCTCCCGTAGCGATGTTTAAGTCCATTCGGATTTTATTAGCAATTGCTGCGTTTCATGATTATGAAATATGGCAGATGGATGTCAAGACCGCGTTCCTCAATGGAAACATTGATGAAGAGTTGTATATGATGCAACCCGAAGGTTTTGTCGATCCTAAGGATGCTGATAAAGTATGCAAACTTTAGAGTTCCATTTATGGACTGAAGCAAGCATCTCGGAGTTGGAACCTTCATTTTGATCAAGTGATCAAGAGCTTTGGATTTGTTATAAATTGCTACGAAGCTTGCATCTACAAGAAAGTGAGTGGGAGCTCGGTGACGTTTCTGGTACTATATGTGGATGACATATTGATTATTGGAAATGACATCAACATGCTTAACGATGTGAAGAGTTATTTTAACAAATGTTTTTCAATGAAAGACCTAGGTGAAGCTGCTTATATATTGGGCATCAAAATCTATAGAGATAGACCAAGACGCCTGATAGCTTTAAGCCAGAGTACATACCTAGACAAAGTTCTGAAAAGGTTCAGAATGGATAAGGCAAAGAAAGGTTCAGTGCCTATGTTGTCAGGTAAGATATTGAGCAAGGCTCAGTGTCCAGCTACGGTAAATAATAGGGAAGCTATGAGCAAAGTGCCTTATGCCTCGGCCATAGGTTCTATCATGTATGCCATGCTGTGTACTAGACCGGATGTGTCCAATGCTCTTAGTTTGACGAGCAGGTATCAAAGTGATCCAGGAGTGGAACACTGGACAGCCGTGAAGAACATCCTAAAGTACCTAAATAGGACTAAAGAAATGTTCTTAGTCTATGGGGGTGATGAACAGCTTGTCGTAAAAGGTTACGTCGATGCTAGTTTTGACACCGACAAGGATGATTCTAAATCTCAGACAGGATACGTGTATATTTTGAATGGAGGAGCTGTGAGCTGGAGAAGCTGCAAGCAAAGCGTGATCGCGGGATCTACAGTAGAAGCGGAATACATGGCTGCTGCAGAAGCGTCAAGTGAAGGAGTTTGGATCAGGAACTTCATCACTGAGCTTGGCGTGGTTCCAAGTGCATTGGACCCACTGGAGATATTGTGTGACAACACTGGCGCCATAGCACTCGCTAACGAACCAAGATATCATCCAAAGACCAAGCATATCAACCGCAAGTTTCATATAATCCGAGATTATATAGCAGATGGAGATCTGAAGATTAGCAAAGTACATACAGATCTGAATGTCGCAGATCTATTGACTAAACCTCTTCCACGTGTAAAACTTGATCAACACCTCAGTGCCATGGGTGTGAGATTGTTGCCAAATGTAAACTAGATTATTGACTCTAGTGCAAGTGGGAGACTGTTGGAATTATGCCCTAGAGGCAATAATAAAGATGTTATTATTATAATTCTTGTTCATGATAATGTTTATATTCCATGCTAGAATTGTATTAAGCGGAAACTTTAATACTTGTGTGGTTTGTGAACAACACCGTGTCCCTAGTACGCCTCTAAGGACTAGCTCATTGATTAATGATGGTTAAGGTTTCCTGACCATGGACATGAGTTGTCAATTAATAATGAGATCATATCATTGGGAGAATGATATGGTGGACAGACCCAAACTAAGCGAAGCAATTAGACCGTGTCATCGTGTTCGTCTTTGCGAAGCTTTTCTTATGTCAAATATTGTATTCCTTAGACCATGAGATAATACAACTCCCTGGTATCGGAAGAAAGCTTTGAGGTCATAAAATGTCATCCTATGAGAGGGTGATCATAAAGGTGTCTCTCAGGTGATCGGAAAGTATCTGTTGGGTTGTATGTATCGAGATGGGATTTGTCCCTCCCAAGTCGGAGAGATATACTTCGGGCCCACTCGGTAATCGATATCAACACCGCTTGCAAGCATGTGGTTAAGGAGTTAATCACAAAGTGATATCGGATTACGGAACGAGTAAAGTACTTGCTGTGAACGAGATTGAACTAGGTATGATGGTACCGACGATCGAATCTCGGGCAAGTAAAATATCGCGAGACGAAGGGAATATATATATGGGATTGATTGAATCCTGGCATCGTGGTTCATCCGATATGATCATCGATGAATGTGTGGGAGTCAATATGGGTTTCCAGACCCCACTGTTGATTATTGATAGAAGATCATGTCTGCATATTCTCGAACCCGCAGGGTCACACACTTAACGTGTCTCGACGCTAGGATAGATTGGATAATTGGTTTATGAGTTTTTGTTCGGAGTCTCGGATGGGATCCGGGACATCACGAGAGGTTCCGGAGTGGTCCGGAGAATAAGATTCATATAAGGCAGTGGAGTTTTTGGAGTTTGGAATTGTTCCGGGTTAATCAGTATTGTACCGGAAGCTTCTAGAACCTTCCGGAAGGGGACCAACGTGGCCCCACCTTCCGGGAGGGGGAATGGGCCTATGAGGGAGTGCCCTGGCCGCATTGGGACAGGGGCACAAGGCCCCATAGGGCCCAACCGGCCAAGAGAGGTTTAAACTCTAGATAGAGCTTCTAGAAGGGGGGGGGGTTCCTTGCCCCCCACTCTTCCTCCTTGGGGCCGCCGGTTTTGGCTTGGGGGAGGGGCTAGGGCTGCGCCCACCCCTCTATATAAAGAGGGCTGGGGGCGCACCACCCCCCACACCTTCCCCTCCAACCCTAGCCGCCCTGCTGCCCTCCTCTCTCCCTCCCGACTGCTTGTAGGCGAAGCCCTGCTGCAGAAATTCTCCACCAATTGCACCGCGCCGTCGCATTGTAGATCCAACCCATCTCTCCACCATACTTGCTGGACCAAGGAAGGAGGAGACGTCGAGGTGCCGCACGTGTGCATCTCACGGAGGCATCGCCACTTGTGGTGCTAGATCGGATCGGATCGCGAGGAGGAGAAGCGAGTACGACTACATCACCCACGTTCCGACGAACATTCCGCTGTGCGAATCTTCAAGGGTATGAAGATCTAATCCAATCTCTCTCGTTGTTTGCATCTCCTAGATTAGATCTTGGCTTTCCCTCTGTTCGCATCCATAGAAAATTTTGATTTACTATGCCGCGAAACCCTTCAGAGGGTACCTCTGCTTTGTTGGTGTCAGTACCTCGCTGAGGTAGTAGATTGGGCGCTGGACCCCGTGGGTCTTGCCTTCTTCGGTTCGTTCGACCACGAGCACGGTGATGACCACTTGGTGTGTGGCTGCTATGTACAGCAGAAGAGGCTCGCGCTCCTTTGGCGTGACCAAGACGGACGAGGTGGAGAGGAGCCGCTTGAGGCTTTCGAATGCATCATTGGCTTCTGGTGTCCACTCAAACTTGTCTGCCTTGCGCAGCAGTTGGTAGAATGGCAGGGCCTTCTCGCCCATGCGGCTGATGAATCTGCTTAGCGCCGCTATTCGTCCTGCGAGCTGCTGGACGCCTTTGAGGTTTTTTGGTTTCTCCATCGCCATGATGACTCTGATTTTCTTCGGGTTCACCTCGATCCCTCGCTGAGAGATGAAGTACCCAAGCAGCTGACCTGATGGGACGCCGAAGGTGAATTTTTCGGGGTTGAGCTTGATCCTGTAGCGATCAAGGTTGTCGAACGTCTCGCGGAGATCGTCGATAAGTGTCCTTTCCTCCTTGGTTTTTATTACTATGTCGTCAACATAGACTTGGACGTTGCGACCGATCTGGTCCTTGAGGCAGGCCTGCATGCATCGCTGGTATGTGGCACCTGCGTTCTTTAGCCCGAAGGGCATTGTGTTTTAGCAGAATACTCCGAACGGTGTGATAAACGCCGTTTTCTCCTGATCTTCGACCTTGAGTCGAATCTGGCTATAGCCTGAGTAGGCGTCAAGGAAGGAGAGTTTCTCACAACCTGCAGTCGAATCGATGATCTGATCGATCCAAGGAAGAGGGAAGTGGTCCTTTGGGCAATGCTTGTTTAGTGACGTGAAATCCACGCACATCCGCAGGATGTCCGTGTCCTTCTTTGGGACCATGACTGTGTTTGCCAGCCACTCGCTTTCCTTGATTTCCCTGATGAAGTCTGCAGCGAGTAATCTGTTGATTTCCTTGCCGATGGCTTCGGTTCGTGGTTCGGACAGTCTCCGGATGGACTGTTTGACTGGATTGGTGTCTGGAAAGACATTGAGTGCGTGCTCGGCGAATTCCCTGGGAACTCTTGGCATGTCCGTAGGACACCAGGCGAAGATTTCCCAGCGCTCACGGAGGAATTCGACGAGCGCGCCTTCCTATGCGGAGCTAAGGTCGTTGGCGATCAGGGCCGTCTTGGAGGCATCCGTCGGATGGACCTGTACTTTCTTGGTGTTGACGGTGGAGTCGAAGGACATGTCAGGTGCGTTCTGCCTTGTGACTGGGGGTGCCCCATTGTCCGTCACCTCACGGAGCCTTACAAGCTCGTCTTGCATGCCGAAAGACTGGGAGATTTTGTTGAAATCCCTGTCGCATTGGTCCGATCGGGTGAAGCTCCCGTGGACTATGATGACGCCCCTCGGTCCTGGCATCTTGAGTAGTAGGTATGCGTAGTGTGGGACGGCCGGGAACCTTGCGAATGCTACACGCCCCAGGATGGCGTGGTATTGCGACGGCCAGTCCACTACTTCAAATTCGAGTCGCTCCTGCCGGAAGTTGTCCGGCTTCCCGAAGATGACGTCGAGCCCTATTTTGCCCAGGGGGAATATCCCCTTCCCTGGAACGATGTCGTGGAACGTTGTGTCTGACTGTTCCAGGCTGCATTGTGGGATTCGCATTGCCGCTAGAGTGCTTGCGAACATTAGGTTGATGCCGTTGCCGCCGTCCATAAAGACGCGACTCGTTTAGTGGGCGAGGGATCTGGCAAGGGTGATCCGCGTGAGTGAATGTGATGCAGGACTCCGATCCACTGAGGTACTCAGGGATTGCAGGCGGAGTTGCTACGGCCAAGTTGATTTGTCGGGTGATTTTCTTTGCACCCTATTCGTGGGGCGTCCCTTCTGGATCATGTTTAGTGCTCCTTTCGGTGGGGGGTACCCGTTCCCGGCGTTGTTCTGTGCTGGTGCGACAGGTTGGTTTGGGCCTCCAATAGGCGGCGGTGGAGGAGCTCCGAGCGCTATTTCGCCTGGCGCAGGTGCATTTCCGAACGCAGGGATTGGGGCTTGTTGCCTCATCTGCACCATGCTTTCGCTGAGTTTCTGGAGCTCGCGGCCGTCCTTGAGCATGTGGCTGGCTTTATTTTTGCCATCCTGTTTGTCGATGTAGAAGTGGATGGTGCATGGACCCGAAAGTTTGTCGAATGCTGAGGGTCCGTTGTCGCGGTCACGGCGTTGCCACGACTGTGCTGGTCGTCCGCTGTCACGGAAGTTTCCTTCGCGGTATCCTCCGCTGTTGCGGCTGTTGTCATTGCGGCGATCGGCGTAGCCGGCCGCGACCATGTCGGGTCCGTCGCGGTCCTCGTAGACGCGCGATCTCCTCTTGCTACAGCGTTCCCGTCTTCGGCCGTAGTCATCCTCTTCATCCGATTGTGCTCGGTGAATGCAATCTTCGCCGTCCGCCCACCTGTTGGCGATGTCCATGAGGTGGTCGAGTGTCTTGGGCTTGACGCGCCCAAGTTCCTCCTTGAAATATTGGCATTTGACGCCGTCCCTGAAGGCGTCGATGGCCCTCTCTTCGGAGATGTGTGCCGCGGAGTTCTTGGTGGTAGACCAGCGTAGTATGTACGAGCGAATAGATTCACCCGTTCTCTGAGTGCAGGCTCGCAACTCTTCGATTGAGGCGGGCCTCTTGCTAGTGCCCTTGAAATTTCGGATGAAGCTGTAATCTAGCTCCTCCCAACTTCGGATGGACCCTGATGATAAGCTGCTGAGCCAAACCCGCACCGCGCCTGTCAGCTGCAGCTGAAGGCATTGCATGGCGGTTTCTTTGTTACCGCCGTGCAGCTTGACGAATGACAGATGGTCACTGAGCTAGGATTTTGGATCTTGCGTGCCGTTGAACTTCGGAGTATCCGAAGGAAGCTTGAAATTGCGTGGCATCTGTGTTCGCCGAACAGATCTGCTGAAGCATCGAGCTCCGCAGAGTTCTCCTTCGTCTTCATCCATCTCGGACTCGGACGAGTATGCGCGTTTGGCGCGTGCTTTGTCGATTTTGCGCTGTGTAAGCGCGTCTCTGGCGTTGTAGTCGCGTTTATGGCGATGCGAGCTCTTCTTCCTTCGAGGAAGGTTGTGTTCCTCTTCCTCTTCGGATGAAGGGGTGGGGCTCCGGTCGCGCCTGGCCGGAGCTTTCTTCTTCGGCTCCGCAGGAGCGTCTTCGTGGAGCGCAGCTCCGACGAGTCCGAGTCCGGTGAGTGCGGACTTATGCATGGCTCTTTTCGGGTCCCCCTCCGGAGGTGGGTGGGCCGCGAGATACGCAGTGGCTGCCATGATCGCATCTTGCGGTGTCTTCGGGATGATGTTGCCGTCGGCATCCATCTCCATGAACGATGTGTGGAGAGTTCAGGTCACATCACGGTGTTCTCTGGGATCCATGTTCTCCACCCGAGAGCGGTGCTTGTTTCCCTGGTTTCCGTTTGTGCTAGAGCCGGGTGCCATGGCGGAGAGAGCAACTCGTCGCGCGCTGGAATCAGAGGCTGCTTGCTTGCGTTTGTCGAGCGTCTCCTGCATCTTGACTTGCTTCTTGTGCTCCTCGATGAGGAGGTAGTGGTATGCCATCAGTAGTTCACGTGGGGAGTCCACAGGCAGGACTATGTCGCCTGCTACGGCACGACGTGCCTGGACCCATCCTTCTTTGCTAAGTTGGATGAGGTGGCCGTTGTTTTCCCTGTTGGGTGGGGGGACTGGCTTCTTCTGTTCCCGCCGTTTTCGCCGTTTCTGTCCTGCGGGTTGGCGTTCGTGTTGGGCGGCGGGTTAGGCGTTTGCTGCTCCTGGATGACTGCGGCACATTGGTAGCGCTCGTAGATTGGTCCGTTGCTGCCGCAGATTTCGGATCCAGAACCGTAGGTCCCTTCATCCGAAGGTGGATCGCACAGATCGGAGTTGCAGCTGTTGCTGTCATAGGACTCATCTGTCGATGGTGATGTGCGTAGCACAGGGTGCGGAGCCCACGAGGCGGGACTGATTGATGGTAGGGGCACCCGCTCAGGAAGGCGGAGGGTGCCAGTTTGCCCCACCTGGAAGCAGAAGCTTCTGGACAAGATTTCGAGTCCGTCGCCTACGGGCTCGAAGTCCTTCATGGTGGCCGGCGAGTGGGCGGTGAAGTCGAAAGCGCCAAAGAGGAGATGATTCTCCGTCGCCGCAGAGTTGTAGATCGATCGGGTCGGGACCGTCACGATCGCACAATCAGCAGCCCCGCTTCCCACAGACGGCTCCAATTGACGAGGTTTAATCTCATCAATGCCCATTGTTATGGGCTTGGGTTTTGGAGAAGATGGGGATGCTGGAGATCGTGGAACGGTTAACAGACAAGCAACCAGGGGACACGAGATTTACCCAGGTTCAGGCCCCCGGAGGGAAAACCCTACTCCTGCTTGTCTGTTCTTGATTACGGCGGAACCGAAAGTTACAGGGGTGCGCAGATTCGATCTGGCGTGAGGTGCGTATGCGAGAGTATGAGTCGAGAGATCTAGGACATGCCCTCCTGGCCTTTATATAGACTTAGGCAGGTCCCGGGCATAGTCCTAGTCGGTTACAGGTTCTAGGGTTTTACCCCTTTGAATTTCCTATCTATGCTAGTCTTGCTCTTCATCAATGTTGCCATTGAGGAACGCAGTCTTGACATCCATCTGCCATATTTCATCATCATGAAATGCTGCAACTGCTAATAAAATCCGAATGGACTTAAACATCGCTACGGGAGAAAAGTCTCATCGTAGTCAACACCTTGAACTTGTCGAAACCCTTTTGTGACAAGCCGAGCTTTATAGACAGTAACGTTACCATCGGCGTTCGTTTTCTTTTTTTTTCTTGAAGATCCATTTGCACTCAACGGCCTTACGGTCGCTAGGAGGGTCCACCAAAGTCCATACTTGGTTTTCCCTCATGGATCCCAATTCGTATTTCATGGCCTCTAGCCATTTCTCAGAGTCTGGGCTCATCATTGCTTCCCCATAGTTCACAGGTTCACTGTTGTCTAACAACAAGATGTTTAAGACAGGGTTGCCGTACCATTCAGGAGTGGTACGTGACCTTGTCGACCTGCGAAGTTCAGTAGTAGAATCGTTCAAAGTCTCATGATCCTCGTCATTAGCTTCCTCTCTTGTCGGTGCAGACGACACTGAAACAATTTCAGGTGCTGCGCTACTCTCCAACTCGAGAGAAGGTTCAATAACCTCGTCTAGCTCTACCTTCCTCCTACTCACTTCTTTCGAGAGAAACTCCTTATCAATAAAGGATCCATTCTTTGCAACAAACACTTTGCCTTCGGATCTGTGGTAGAAGGTATACCCAACCGTTTCCTTAGGGTATCCTATGAAGACGCATTTCTCCGCTTTGGGTTCGAGCTTGTCCGGCATCAACTTCTTGACGTAAGCTTCGCATCCCCAAACTTTAAGAAACGACAACTTAGGTTTAGCACCAAACCATAGTTCATACGGTGTCGTCTCAACGGATTTAGATGGTGCCCTATTTAAAGTGAATGCAGCGGTTTCTAATGCATAACCCCAAAATGATAACGGCAAATCTCTAAGAGACATCATTGATCGCAGAGCTCGATTCCGGCGTTCAGACACACCATTGCGCTGTGGTGTTCCGGGTGGCGTGAGTTGCGAAACGATTCCGCTTGCTTTAAGATGCGTGAGAAAATCATAACTCAAATATTCACCTCCACGATCGGATCGTAGAAACTTAATTTTCCTGTTACGATGGTTTTCCACTTCGTTCTGAAATTCTTTGAACTTTTCAAACGTTTCAGATTTATGTTTCATTAAATAGATATACCCATATCTACTTAAGTCATCAGTAAAAGTGAGAAAATAGCGATATCCACCGCGCGTCGAAACACTCATTGGTCCGCATACATCGGTATGTATGATTTCCAATAAGTCCATTGCTCGCTCCATCATACC
This sequence comes from Avena sativa, assembly GCA_916181665.1. Lineage (NCBI taxonomy): Eukaryota > Viridiplantae > Streptophyta > Magnoliopsida > Poales > Poaceae > Avena > Avena sativa. The sequence goes on along the minus strand of OV702285.1, from coordinate 138,447,565 downwards.
GGAGAACGGGGTTTTGACCATCTTGCCCATGAGGCACGGCTCGCTCGTGTCAAATGATTCAAAATCAAGAGACTCCAAAAGTCCATCAGAATGGAGTTTCTTCATGCGTTTCACACCAATATGACCTAGACGGTAGTGCCACAAATAAGTTGGATTATCACTATCTATTTTGCATCTCTTAGCCTCAATGTTATGGATGTGTGTTTCATTGCTTTCGAGATTCAGAAGAAATAAACCATTCACAACAGATGCATGGCCATAAAAGATGTTATTCATATAAATAGAACAACCATTATTCTCTGATTTAAATGAATAACCGTCTTGAAATAAACATGATTCAGATATAATGTTCATGCTCAACGCAGGCACATAATAACACTTATTAAGGTTTAAAACTAATCCCGAAGGTAAAACTAAGGAGAGTGTGCCAACGGCCATCACATCAACTTTTGATCCATTGCCAACACGCATCGTCACCTCATCCCTTGCTAGCCGCCGTCTATTCCGTAGCTCATGTTTCGAGTTACAAATATTAGCAACTGAACCAGTATCAAATACCCAAGCACTACAACAAGCGCTAGTAAGGTAAACATCAATAACATGTATATCAAATATAACTTTAATGGTGCCAGCCTTCTTGTCCGCTAAGTACTTCGGATAGTTGCGCTTTAGTGACCCTTGTCCTTGCAATAGAAGCACTCAGTGTCCGGCTTAGGTCCAGACTTGAGCTTCTTCTCAGCAGGGGCAATGCGCTTGCCGCTGCCTTTCTTGAAGGATTTCTTTGCACCCTTACCTTTCTTAAAGCTAGGGGTCTTGTTGACCATCAACACATGATTATCTTTCTTGATATCCACCTCCGCAGCTTTCAGCTTAGCGAAGAGCTCAGTGATCGTATCAGTGGAACCAATTTGATTGTGAGTAACTAAAAAACCTTTGTATCTAGGAGGGAGTGATTGCAGAACTCTGTAAATCTTGAGCTCTTCTGGAATCTTGCAGTCCAGTTTCTCAAGACATTGAGTGTAGCCCGACATCTTAATGGCGTGCTCACTAACGGAACTCCCTTCCTCCATCATGCAGTTAAAGTACTTCTCAGAGATCTCATATCTCTCAGAACGGGCCTGAGTCTGAAACATGGTTTTTAGTTCCTCAAGTATCTCAAAGGGCCCGATGAACTCCTCAAAACGATTTTTAAGGTCCGGTTCCATAGCAAACAACATGGTACTCTTAATCACTCCATAATCATCTTCGCGCGACTGATAAATAGTTTTTTCATCAGCTGGCGCATCAATAGCAGGGGCGTCACCTAGCGCTTTCTCTAGTATATAGTCCTTTTGTCCGCCAGCGAGAATGATTCTCAGATTGCGGAACTAGTTGGTGAAGTTAGACCCATTGTTCTTAAGCTTTTCTTTCTCAGCAAAAACGTTAAAGTTGGACTTAGCCATTTGATCTACAAAATTTGCAAATACAATTTAGACTATGTTCATGATAACTAGTTCAACTTAATCAAATTACTAGATGAACTCCCACTAAATTCAACATCCCTCAAGTTGTTTAGTGAACATGATCCAAATTCACCACACCTAATCCGATCTTCACGAGAAGAGATGTGGTTTCAATGGTGGACAACAAAGTGTCGATCATATCATTCATATGACTCATGTTTAACCTTTCGGTTCGTGTGTTCTGAGGCCATGTCTGTACATGCTAGGCTCGTCAAGTCAAACCCAAGTATTTCCGCGTGTGCAAAACTGGCTTGCACCTGTTGTATGTGAACGTAGAGTTTATAGCACCTGATCATCACGAGGTGCTTGAACACGACGAACTTTCGCAACGATGCATACATGGGGAGAACACAATTTTATCTTGATCTTTAGGTGAGGAATCATCTTATAATGCTACCATCGCGATCTAAGCATAATAAGATACATAAAAGGATAAACATCACATGCATATAATTTTATGTGACATGGTATAGCCAATCTCCGCGCAATGATCTCCATCTTGTGCGCGCCAGCATGATCTCCATCACTCCACCATGATTGCCTCCACCACGAATAGCAACTACAACTATTGCTAACTACTTAGCGATAAAGTAAAGCTATTACATGACGTATAAGAAGTTGACACACAGGTCATACACAATTATAAAGACAACCATATGTCTCCTGCCGGTTGTGAACTCATCGATATGCAAGTCGTGAAATATTACAAAACATGATCATTGCATACATCATACACATCATGTCTTGGGCCATACCATATCACAAAACACTCCCTGCAAAAACAAGTTAGACGCCTCTACTTTGTTGTTGCATGTTTTGCATGGCTTATGGGAGTAACAAGCTAAGAACGATTCTTACCTACGGAAAGCCAGAACGGTGATATTATGGTTGCTAACATCCGGTATAAATCCCATGACTATTATAGTGTGAGAAATTGGCATCCACCAGCCGCATGTGTGGAACAAGCCACACGTCAAGTGCGGAGCCGGTCTCGCGAACGAGGTCGCGTAAAGTTGGCCTAGACCACTTCGATCTCACTATGTCGCGCCATAAGAAATACACAACAAGAGGCTTGCAACAGAAAACACCAACGCCCGCAACAAGCATGTTGCGTTCTACTCGTGAAACACATCTACGCATAGATCTAGCTCTGATACCACTGAAGGGTTTCGCAGCATAGTAAATCAAAAAATTCTACGGATGCGAACAAGAAAGCCAAGATCTAATCTAGGAGATGCAATCAACGAGATAGATAGATGATATCTTCATACCCTTGAATAAATCGCACAGCGGAAATGTTCAACAGAACGTGGTTGATGTAGTCGTACTCGCCGTCTCCTCCTCGCGATCCGATCCGATCCTACGCCGCAAGTGGCGGCACCTCCGAGAGATGCACACGTACGGTGCCGCGACGTCTCCTCCTTCCTCGGTCTAGCAAGTGGGGTGGAGAGGTAGATTGGATCCGCAGCACGATGGCGTGGTGCTTATGGTGGAGAATTTCTGCGGCAGGGCTTCGCCTACGCGCAGTCGGGAGGGAGAGAGGTGGAGGGGCAGCAGGACGACGGCTAGGGTTGGAGGAGTGGGAGGGGAAGTGTGCGCCCCTTCCCTCTTTATATAGGGGGATGTCCGTCCCCCTTGGCCCCTCCTCCAAGCCCTAGGGCGGCGGCCCCAAGGGTGGAGTGGGGGGCAAGTTTCCCCCTTCCTTCTAGAAGGGTTCCCTAGGGTTTCCCCTAGGGCTGGCCGGCTGGGCCTTTGGGGCCTTGTGCCCCTGGCCCAAAGCGGCCTGGGCACTCCCCCTTAGGCCCACGCAGCCCTCCGACAAGTGGGCCCACATTGGTCCCACTTCGGAACTTTCTAGGACCTTCCGGTACAATACCGAATACTCCGAAACGATTCCGAAATCCAAAAACTTCTTTCTTTTATATGAATCTTATTCTCCGGACCATTCCGGAACCTCTCGTGATGTCCTGGATCTCATCCGAGACTCCAAAAAAAATGCATAAACCAATTATCCATTCTATCCTAGCGTCGAGGCATGTTAAGTGTGTGACCCTACGGGTTCGAGAATATGCAGACATGATCTTCTATCAATAATCAACAGCAGGATTTGGAAACCCATATTGACTCCCACATATTCATAGATGATCATATCGGATGAACCACGATGCCAGGATTCAATTATTCTCATATATGTATTCCATTCGTCACGCGATATTTTACTTGCCCGAGATTCGATCGTTGGTATCGGCATACCTAGTTCAATCTCGTTCACAACAAGTACTTTACTCGTTCCATAATCCGATATCACTGTGATTAACTCCTTAACCACGTGCTTGCAAGCGGTATTGATATCGATTATCGAGTGGGCCCGAAGTATATCTCTCCGACTCGGGAGGGACAAATTCCATCTCGATACATACAACCCAACAAGTACTTTCTGATCACCTGAGAGACACCTTTATGATCACCCTCACATAGGATGACGTTTGATGACCTCAAAGATTTCTTCTGATACCAGGGAGTTGTATTATCTCATGGTCAAGGAATACAATATTTGACATAAGAAAGAGCTTCGCAAAGATGAACACGATGACACGATCTAATTGCTCTGCTTAATTTGGGTCTGTCCATCATATAATTCTCCTAATGACATGATCTCATTATTAACCGACAACTCATGTCTATGGTTTGGAAACCTTAACCATCATTAACCAATGAGCTAGTCCATAGAGGCGTACTAGGGACACAGTGTTGTTCATAAACCACACAAGTATCAAAGTTTCCGCTTAATACAATTCTAGCATGGAATATAAACTTTATCATGAACAAGAATTATAACAATAACATCTTTATTATTGCCTCTAGGGCATAATTCCAACACCAAGCACGTGAACGAAACGACCCGGGGGATCGGAACGACGCGATCCCCCGGGGGTACGGTATCATTTTCCCTAACCAAACTGCCGTAGGAGCATTTGTTCTAGTAGCATAGTTTGTCATAGGGTTCTACCTCTCATCGAAATGACCCCGTCCCGTCCCGAGTCGCCCCCCGCGCGGGCGACCGGGCAGAACCCTAAATCTCGTCGCTGTCGTGTCCCCTTCCCTCCCCCGCCGTTGTCGGCGGCGGGCCCTTCTTTCCCCGACGTCGAGCGATCTGGCGGGAGGTCTGCGAGGCGGCGGTGCATCTCGGTGGCAAGGCGAGCTCGAATGGGGTGGATGGGTGTCGGTGGCGGCGGCCTCGGCAACGACGTAGACGCTCACCATCCCGGCGTGGCGCGGCTGCGGAGCCTCCTGCGCCGGTTTGTCCGATGCGGCGGTGCGAATCAGCGTCGGCACAGCATGGCCCTGGGGCGATGGCGCACGGGCTTTGGCGGGTGGCGATGGTGGAGGAACAACGGAGTCGGCCCCTACCGATGCTAGGACGGCGGCAGCGACCGGGACGCAGCAGTGTGGCGGCGGGGCTGTGCAAGGCCCGTTTCTGGACTAGATCTGGGCCTGCGGGCTAATCCGGACCGGATCTAGGCTGCCTGGCCCTGTTACTACATCCGGACAGCGACCACCTCAAGGTTGAAGGGAGCAGTCCCCCCCCCCCAACTGGGTTGTTGTGCGGCCTAATGGCTACACCCCTGGGTGCCGACCCTCCTTGTCCATTCCGACGGTCCTTCTATGTGTCCTTGGTTGGGGGCCATGCTTGAGTTCAGGGACGCCGGGGCGGCGGCCTCGGAAGGTGGACCGCACGGGTGGCTTTGGCAGGCAACGGAGCAGTGGTGTTGATCCTGCCCCTTGGTCACTTGGGTGGCGAGGAGCAGATGTCGGGTGACCTTGGTGATCGTGGCGCTTCAACTTTGGCATCTCCCAGATCGGGCTCTGAAGATCGGACTCGGAGGTGGTGGGCAAACCGGTTGTGGGCGTGTGTGTAGGTTTTCCCGGGCGAAAGCCCCGCGTTTTACGTTGACGGCGGCGATGCCTGCGGCTATCGTAACACTCTTGAGGGCGTCGTTGTGGGTACCTCCCGTGCATAGGCTCCAGGTGAAAACCTTAGATCGTTTCAGTCTTGCAGACGGCGGTGCGGTGCGTCGTTACCCTCTTAGGGGCGTCGGGGTGGAGTTCCTGTCCCCTGGTGTTGCTGCCGCCTCCGGTGGCGAGTCTTGTCTTCCCATGCTTTGTTGTTTATCTTTGATCTGCTTTGTAAGAGGGTTTCCTCAATACCTTGTATCGGTTCGGCCATGTGGCTTTATTTATAAAGCGGGGCGAAAGCCTATTTCGAGGAGGCATAATTTGTCATATAAATTATAAAATGAGGAGGTGGTGTTTTGTCTTGTGGGTGAAAATAAATTTATTACGAAAACTACATAAAAAATAAAATTTAAAATGTCGAAAAATCTGAAAAAAAATCCACGTGTACATCCGGATAGCTTTTGAAAAAAGGAACAATGGATCCATCTGCATTCTGAGCCAAATTAGATTTCCGCAAGTTCAATGGTCCTTCGGCTAGGTTTTGATATCCTCAAGTATGTGTTAGAAATAATGGGCTAAATTATTAGACCCATGTGTGATTTTAGATTTTCCCTAAATCTCAAAGTCCATGTATGTGGAAGCCCATATGTGATTTGGCCCAAGTTGGTGGCAGCTCACATGTGTGTGGCAAAAGCTGTGGGAGCTAAAGTTTAGTCTCACATGGAAAGTTGAAGGAGAGTTGCACCACCTTATAAGGTGGAGTGTTGCACCACTTTGTAAGTGAATGACAATAAGAGAGCTACACGCGCGCTCCTCCTCCGACGCCGCTCGCCTCATCACGACGCGACACGGGTTGCGGGTTGCGGGAATCTCGCCGAGCCGAGCTTTATTTTGCTTCTCAGAAAATGTGTGCGGTTAGACAGACGTGTCAACAGTTAGTGGATTCGGGTCGCTTTCAGATCCTGTACGAGATTTTTGAGCCGCTCTATATAAACGCATGTGCGGCTTCCGAACGTGCGCGACATGGGCTTGGTCCACTTTATGTCCTGTACGGGATTTCTGAGCCGCTCTATATAAACGCATGTGCGGCTTCCACAACGCACGACACCAAACTAATCTAGGGTTTTGTCATCCTCTCTGCTTGCGCCGCCACCGTAGTCTAATCCATCCCGCTTGCTGGCGTGCACCAACGGTTGGGAGAGCAGGTCTCCAGAACCACTCGCCTTTGTGATCCTATACGGGAGAGGGCGAATAAGGTTTTTGGGAAGCGCTCCGCGCGACTGTTCAAGTTTGTCATCACGGCGCGTCTTCCCGGTCGTCAAACTGGACCTCGTGCACGTCGTGTTCAACGCCGACTTCTTCCCCAAGCTACTGCACCAACGGTGACTACATCGACAACCGATTAGCATGTACACCGTCAACAAATATGTTGTTTTACTATGGTGGTTAGTGCGTATAATCTACTACTGTTCATGTTGATCAATACATCTAGTATGTTAGAGGTTCACGTGATTGTAGCTGTTGTTGTCATGATTTATATTCTAGAATTAATCGTGGAAATTATGCCTAATAATCCAACAATCCAAAAACCTTATTATAGGCAATTTCCTGAATTAAACATGGGACACTTGGCCGATGCTATGAAGCCTTAAAAGTTTACCGGTGTTTATTTTAAGAGGTGGCAGTATAAGACCACCATGTGGCTGCAAGATCTAAAAGTATTCGAGGCTAGTGAGGGTTTACCTGAAGGAACTACATCTGACGAGGCTCAGAACAAGTTCAAGGAAACCTGAGTGTTGTTGACAACAAGCTATTTGATGTGTATATGCACATCAAAGATGAAAAAGAGCTCTGGGAGGCACTGAACGCTAAGTTCGGTGTAGCGCATGTTGGCAGTGAACTGTACATTATGGAGAACTTTCATGATTACAGGATGGTTAACAACCATGTTGTAGTTGAGCAAGCTCATGAGATACAGTGCTTTGTCAAGGAGCTTAAAATCCTCAAGTGTATCTTACCCGACAAGTTTGTGCCTGCGTGCATTATTGCAAAGTTGCCTTCTTCATGGAGGAATTTCGCCACAACTCCTAAACACAAGAGACAGGAGATATCGGTTGAAAACCTGATAGCGTCTCTTGATGTTGAGGAGAAGGCTCGGGCTAAGGACACTGCTGACAGAGGAGGCGAGGGTCAGTCTAGCGCCTACATGGCGCAGAAGAAGACCTTCAGTAAGAACAAAGGGAACTATAAGCCCTCGTTCAGCAAGCCTGAAAAGACTACAACCTTCAAGAAGAAGAAGCCGAACAAGGTCGAGCTACATTGTTATTCATGTGGAGAGCTCGGCCACTTTTCCAAGGACTGCCTAGTACATGCAGATCATAGAGGGAAAGTTGGGAAGACTATCAATGTCGTGACCGCTAGCAATACTGATGGGTATGGTAATTTATTTACTGTCCTTTCAGTATTTCAATCACCATGTTGGTGGATTGATACGGGTGCTAATGTTCATGTGTGTGCTGACATCTCTATGTTCACTTCTTATCAGGTCGCTCGGGATTCATCCGTCCTAATGGGGAATGGATCACATGCTTCTATTTGTGGTGTTGGCACGGTGGATCTGAAGTTTACTTCTGGAAAGATCGTGCAGCTAAGGAACATGCGACATGTCCCCACTATGAACAGGAATCTCGTTAGTGGCTCCCTTCTGTGCAGAGATGGGTTTAAGGTTGTGTTAGAGTCCAATAAAGTCGTTGTTTCGAAACATGGACAATTTATTGATAAAGGTTATGAGTTCGGAGGCTTGTTCCGATTTTCACTTTCAGAGTTTTGTAATAAATCCCTGAATCATATTTGTGGTGATGTTAATGATGATACCAGTGTTTGGCATTCTCGTTTATGTCACATTAAATTTGTTTTGATGTCTCGGATGTCCTGTATGAGTTTAATTCCTAATTTCACTATTGCCAAAGGTTCTAAGTGCCATAGTTGTGTGCAATCAAAGCAACCTCGAAAGCCTCACAAGGCTGCCGAGGAGAGAAACTTGGCACCTCTAGAACTCATACATTCTGATCTATGCGAGATGAATGGTTGTTGACAAAAGGTGAAAAGAGATATTTCATGACGTTGATAGATGATGCTACTAAATTCTGCTATGTTTACTTGTTGCAAACTAAAGATGAGGCTTTAGACTACTTTAAAATATATAAGGCCGAAGCTGAAAATCAACTAGAGAGAAAGATCAAGTGTCTTAGGTCGGATTGTGGTGGTGAGTATTTTCCCAAAATATTTGACGAATTCTGTCAGGAACACAAAATTATTCATGAGAGGACTCCTCCCTACTCGCCCCAATCAAACGGGGTTGCCGAGAGGAAAAACCGCACGCTGACTGACTTGGTGAATTCCATGTTAGCCACTACTGGTTTATCAAAGGCATGGTGGGGGAGGCTTTGTTGACTTCATGTCATGTCCTGAATAGGGTTCCTAACAAGAATAAATAAAAGACCCCTTATGAGGAGTGAGTTGGGAGAAAACCATCACTTTCATATCTGCGCACTTGGGGGTGTTTGGCGAAGGTCAACATACCGATTTCTACTGAAATACTTCCTGAATCTAGTGCATCTATTGAGAATTTTGAACAACCACATGAGGAAGTCCTTGAGAACGATGACGATGAACCTCTCATGAGGAGTAAGAGATAGAGGATTGTAAAATCCTTTGGTAATGATTTCATCGTGTACCTTGTGGATGATACTCCCAGATCCATTGCAGAGGCATATGCATCTCCTGATGCAGATGATTGGAAAGAAGCTGTCCAAAATGAGATGGACTCGATTCTTTCTAATGGAACTTGGGAATTATCAGAATGACCCTATGGTTGTAAACCTATGGGTTGTAAATGGGTGTTTAAGAAAAAGCTAAGGCCTGATGGTACTATTGAGAAGTACAAGGCGCGGCTTGTAGCTAAGGGCTACACACAGAAAGAAGGCGAAGATTACTTTGACACATATTCACCTGTCGCTAGATTGAACACCATTCGAGTACTACTGTCCCTGGCTGCCTCTTATGGTCTTCTCATTCATCAAATGGACGTGAAGACAGCTTTCCTTAATGGAGAGTTGGAAGAGGAGATCTATATGGATCAGCCGGATGGGTTTGTGGTAAAAAGTGAAGAGACAAATGTGTGTAAGTTATTAAAATCTTTATATGGACTAAAACAAGCACCTAAGAAATGGCGTGAGAAGTTTGACAGAACTCTACTTTCTGCTGGCTTTGTCATTAATGAGGCTGATTGGTGTGTTTACTATCGCCATGGTGGGGGCGATAGCGTTATATTATGTTTGTACGTGGATGACATTCTGATTTTTGGTACAAACATGAAAGTGATAAATGAAGTCAAGTCTTTCCTATCAAAGAGTTTTGATATGAAAGATCTGGGAGAGGCTGATGTGATACTGAACATCAAGCTTATTAAGAAAAAGAATGTGATTACTTTAATGCAATCTCATTATGTTGAGAAGGTCTTGAGCCGATTTGGCTTTACTGATGGCAAGACTTCTTCAACACCTTATGATCCCAGTTTGACATTACGAAAGAATAAGAAGGAACCAACAGATCAACTAAAATATTCACAAGTTGTTGATTCTCTCATGTACTTAGTGTAGGGTTCGCAGCATAGAAAACAAAATATTTCCTACGATGGGAACCACTATGTACCAAGATCTAGCTAGTAGATACAAACAATGGGCAGATGTACATCTGTAGAGAACATACCCTTGAAGACCGACAAAGCTTAACGAGTCCAAACTCGTGGTTGATGTAGACGATCTCTTGCCGATCTCAAGATCGAGAGGAAGTCCTAGCGCCGCAAAACAGCAGCGCATCCATGCTCGCACACATGTTCGAGGCACCGAGCAACCTCCGCCTCCTAGCTCTAGCGATGCAGCGGAAGCACAACTATTTCTTGCCAAATAGCCACCGGGAACATGTATCTCGCTAGTCCGAGACCATGGGGAATAAATTCTATAGGGGGAGAGAGATCCTTCACGAGGAGGTGTGAGTGAGAGAGAGGGAGCGGTCTCCTTCTATAGGGAGAGGGGGGCACCCAAGGGGCCATGCGCCCAGCCATGGGGCTGCCCCCACCTCTTCCACATTCATGTGGGTGGACACTCCACTCACTCAAATGCCTTTCAATTCCCTCCACTCAAGAACCCACTCAAATTCCCATTAAATTTCCACCAAATTTAATGCAAACTCTCATTAAATAAAACTCCTTTTATTTATTCAGAATTTTGTCAATTACTTTAATGACAAACATTCACATATAACCCCTTGCTAGTATTTCATTTCACATGTAGAAACACTTTTTGCAATTTCACCAGAAAACCCGTTTCGGTATCTAGTGAAATAAATTCCTGCGCTTGTTATTCTTTTCGGCATGAAACTTTTGCTCCAAATGGATGTCGGTGTATCTTAAGTGTGTAACCCTACGGTTCACGAATAATGTGGACATGATCGAGACCCCTCTCAGATCAATAATCAGAAGCGGGATCTGGAGACCCATACTGACTCCCACACATTCAACGATGACTTTCTTGTGATCATCGGAACCTTTTACGCTAGTATCTTAATCCCTTTGTTTCGCGATATATTACATGTCCGAGATTCGATCATCGGTATATCCATACCTAGTTTGATCTCGTTACTGACATGCACTCTTTTCTCGTTCCCGTGATATAACATTCTAGTGATCAAATCACTTGCTTGCAAGCTAATCAATGTGATATCACCGAGAGGGCCCAGAGCATATCTATCCGTCATCGGGATGAACAAATTCCACTCTCGATCCATGGCCCTCAACATAACACTTTAGTAGTTCTGAACCCATCTTTATAATCACCCTGTTACGGTGTGACGTTTGATGTTATCAAGAAACTCTTCCGGTGTTAGTGATTGACATGATCTCATGGTCTAAGGATTTCGATCACTTCGTAATTTGTTATAGCAATATAAACTCAATGACTTTGATCGTAATGCTATACTTCGGATGAATGTTCATCACACCATTACACTAATGTTGTGACCTCGTTATTAACAACATCCAATGTCCATGATCAGGAAACCTTTGATCATCTTGTTAATCAACGAGCTAGTTTATAAGAGAGGCATAACTAGGAACTTCCTTTTTGTTTATTAAACACACATGTATTAACGTTTCTGTATGAATACAATCATAGCATGTAAAATAAACATTTATCATAAATAAGGAATACAATAATAACCACTTTATTATTGCCTCTCGGGCATATTCCCTTCACTTAGCAAGCGCTATAAGACCCGATATCTCTTTTTCTGCGAGCAAGTTGAGTAGGTTCATGTTGGAATTGTGCCCTAGAGACAATAATAAAGATATTATTATTATAATTCTTGTTCATGGTAAAGTTTATATTCCATGCTAGAATTATATTAAGCGGAAACTTTAATACTTGTGTGGTTTGTGAACAACACCGTGTCCCTAGTACGCCTCTATGGACTAGCTCATTGATTAATGATGGTTAAGGTTTCCTAACCATAGACATGAGTTGTCGATTAATAATGAGATCATATCATTGGGATAATGGTATGATGGACAGACCCAAACTAAGCGAAGCAATTAGATCGTGTCATCGTGTCCGTCTTTGCGAAGCTTTTCTTATGTCAAGTATTGTATTCCATAGACCATGAGATAATACAACTCCCTGGTATCGGAAGAAAGCTTTGAGGTCATAAAACGTCATCCTATGAGAGGGTGATCATAAAGGTGTCTCTTAGGTGATCGGAAAGTATCTGTTGGGTTGTATGTATCGAGATGGGATTTGTCCCTCCCAAGTCGGAGAGGTATACTTCGGGCCCACTCGGTAATCGATATCAACACCGCTTGCAAGCATGTGGTTAAGTAGTTAATCACAAAGTGATATCGGATTACGGAACGAGTAAAGTACTTGCTGTGAACGAGATTGAACTAGGTATGACAGTACCGACGATCGAATCTCGGGCAAGTAAAATATCGCGAGACGAAGGGAATATATATATGGGATTGATTGAATCCTGGCATCGTGGTTCATCCGATATGATCATCGATGAATGTGTGGGAGTCAATATGGGTTTCCAGACCCCGCTGTTGATTATTGATAGAAGATCATGTCTGCATATTCTCGAACCCGCAGGGTCACACACTTAACGTGTCTCGACGCTAGGATAGATTGGATAATTGGTTTATGAGTTTTTGTTCGGAGTCTCGGATGGGATCTGGGACATCACGAGAGGTTCCGGAGTGGTCCGGAGAATAATATTCATATAAGGCAGTGCAGTTTTTGGAGTTTGGAATTGTTCCGGGTTAATCGGTATTGTACCGGAAGCTTCTAGAACCTTCTGGAAGGGGACCAACGTGGCCCCACCTTCCGGGAGGGGGAATGGGCCTATGAGGGAGTGCCCTGGCCGCATTGGGCCAGGGGCACAAGGCCCCATAGGGCCCAGCCGGCCAAACACCTAGGAAACCCTAGGGGAGCTTCTAGAAGGGAGGGGGGGAACTTGCCCCCGACTCCTCCCTCCTTGGCCGCCGGCCTAGGGCTTGGGGGAGGGGCTAGGGCTGGCCGCCCACCCCTCTATATAAAGAGGGCTGGGGGCGCACCCCTCCCCTACACCTCCTCCTCAACCCTAGCCGCCCTGCTGCCCCTGCTCTCTCTCTCCCTCCCTCCCGACTGCGTGTAGGCGAAGCCCTGCTGCAGAAACTCTCCACCGCTTGCACCGCGCCGTCGCGTTGTAGATCCAAACCCTCTCTCCACCCCACTTGCTGGACCGAGGAAGGAGGAGACGTCGAGGTGCCGCACGTGTGCATCTCTCGGAGGCATCGCCACTTGCGGTGTTAGATCGGATCGGATCGCGAGGAGGAGAAGCGAGTACGACTACATCACCCACGTTCCGTCGAACGTTCCGCTGTGCCAATCTTCAAGGGTATGAAGATCTCATCTATCCCCCCTCGTTGTTTGCATCTCCTAGATTAGATCTTGGCTTTCCCGTTCTCATCCGTAGAATTTTTTGATTTACTATGTTGCGAAACCCTTCAGTGGTATCAGAGCTAGATCTATGCGTAGATGTGTTTCACGAGTAGAACGCAACATGGTTGTTGCGGGCGTTGATGTTTTCTGTTGCAAGCCTCTTGTTTGTGTACTTTTTATGGCGCGGGATAGTGAGATCGAAGCGGTCCAGGCCAACCTTACGCGACATCGTTCGCGAGACCGGATCCGCACTTGACGTGTGGCTTGTTCCACACATGCGGCTGGTGGATGCCAATTTCTCTCACTATAATTGTCATGGGATTTACACCAGAGTTTGGCAACCATAATATCACCGTTGTGGCTTTCCGTAGGTAAGAATCGTTCTTAGCTTGCTACTCCCATAAGCCACGTAAAACATGCAACAACAAAGTAGAGGCGTCTAACTTGTTTTTGCAGGGAGTGTTTTCTGTGATATGGTATGGCCCAAGATGTGATGTGTATGTTGTATGCAATGATCATGTTTTGTAATGTTTCACGACTTGCATGTCGATGAGTACACAACTGGCAGGAGCCATATGGTTGTCTTAATAATTGTGTATGACTTGTGTGTCAACTTCTTATACGCCATGTAATAGCTTTACTTTATCGCTAAGTAGTTAGCAATAGTTGTAGTTGCTATTCGTGGTGGAGGCAATCATGGTGGAGTGATGGAGATCATGCCGGCACGCACAAGATGGAGATCATTGCGCGAAGATTGGCTATACCATGTCACATAAAGTTATATGCATGTGATGTTTATCCTTTTGTGTATCTTATTATGCTTAGATCGCGACGGTAGCATTATAAGATGATTCCTCACTTAAAGATCAAGATAAAACTATGTTCTCCCCATGTATGCACCGTTGCAAAAGTTCGTCGTGTTCAAGCATCACGGATGATCGGGTGCTATAAACTCTACGTTCACATACAACGGGTGCAAGCCAGTTTTGCACACGCGGAAATACTTGGGTTTGACTTGACAAGCCTAGCATGTACAGACATGGCCTCGGAACACATGAACCGAAAGGTTAAGCATGAGTCATATGAATGATATGATCGACACTTCGTTGTCCACCATTGAAACCACATCTCTTCTCGTGAAGATCGGATTAGGTGTGGTGAATTTGGATCGTGTTCACTAAACAACTTGAGGGATGTTGAATTTAGTGGGAGTTCATCTAGTAATTTTATTAAGTTGAACTAGTTATCATGAACATAGTCTAAATTGTACTTGCAAATTTTGTAGATCAAATGGCTAAGTCCAACTTCAACTTCAATGTTTTTGCTGAGAAAGAAAAGCTTAGAAACAATGGGTCTAACTTCACCAACTGGTTCCGCAATCTGAGAATCATTCTCGTTGGCGGACAAAAGGACTATGTCCTTGAGGATGCGCTAGGTGACGCCCCTGCTGTACATGCATCGGCTGATGAGAAAGCTGTTTATCAGTCGCGCAAAGATGATTATGGTGTGATTAAGAGCACCATGTTGTTTGCTATGGAATCGTACCTTCAAAATCGTTTTGAAGATTATCCCGGGCC
Organism: Avena sativa; assembly: GCA_916181665.1. NCBI lineage: Eukaryota > Viridiplantae > Streptophyta > Magnoliopsida > Poales > Poaceae > Avena > Avena sativa. Next base: position 138,432,496 of record OV702285.1, on the reverse strand, counting down.
CTTTGAGATTCTTGAGGAACTGAAAACTATGTTCCAGACTCAGGCCCGTTCTGAGAGATATGAGATCTCTGAGAAATTCTTTAACTGCAAGATGGAGGAAGGGAGTTCCGTTAGTGAGCACGCCATAAAGATGTCGGGCTACACTCAACGCCTTGAGCAACTGGACTGCAAGATTCCAGAGGCTCAAGATTGACAGGGTTCTACAATCACTCCCTCCTAGCTACAAAAGTTTTGTAGTGACTCATAATCAGATTGGTTCCACTGATACGATCACCGAGCTCTTCGCTAAGCTGAAAGCTGCTGAGGTGGACATCAAAAAGGATAATCATGTTTTGATGGTCAACAAGCCCCCCAGCTTTAAGAAAGGTAAGGGTGCAAAGAAGCCCTTCAAGAAAGGCAGCGGCAAGCGTGTTGCCCCTGCTGAGAAGAAGCTCAAGTCTGGACCTAAGCCGGACACTGAGTGCTTCTATTGCAAGGACAAGGGTCACTGGAAGCGCAACTATCCGAAGTACTTAGCGGACAAGAAGGCTGTCACCATCAAAGGTATATTTGATATACATGTTATTGATGTTTTCCTTACTAGCCGTCGTTGTAGTGCCTGGGTATTTGATACTGGTTCAGTTGCTAATATTTGTAACTCGAAACAGGAGCTACAGAATAGACGGCGGCTTGCGAGGGATGAGGTGACGATGCGCGTTGGCAACGGATCAAGAGTTGATGTGATGGCCGTCGGCACGCTCTCCTTATTTTTACCTTCGGGATTAGTTTTAAACCTTAATAAATGTTATTATGTGCCTGCGTTGAGAATGAACATCATATCTGGATCATGTTTATTGCAAGACGGTTATTCATTTAAATCTGAGAATAATGGTTGTTCTATTTATATGAGTAACATCTTTTATGGTCATGCACCTTCTGTGAATGGTTTATTTCTTCTGAATCTCGAAAGGGATGAAACACACATCCATAACATTGAGGCTAAGAGATGCAAGGTAGATAGTGATAATACTACTTATTTGTGGCACTGCCGTCTAGGTCATATTGGTGTAAAACGCATGAAGAAACTCCATTCTGATGGACTTTTGGAGTCTCTTGATTTTTAATCATTTGACACATGCGAACCATGCCTCATGGGAAAGATGATCAAAACCCCGTTCTGCGGAATGATGGAGCGAGCAACGGACTTATTGGAAATCATGCATACCGATGTATGCGGACCGATGAGTGTTCGACGCGTGGTGGATATCGCTACTTTCTCACTTTTACCGATGACTTAAGTAGATATGGGTATATCTATTTAATGAAACATAAATCTGAAACATTTGAGAAGTTCAAAGAATTTCAGAATGAAGTGGAAAACCATCGTAACAGAAAGATTAAGTTTCTACGATCCGATCGTGGAGGTGAATATTTGAGTTATGATTTTCTCACGCATCTTAAAGCAAGCGGAATCGTTTCGCAACTCACGCCACCCGGAACACCACAGCGCAATGGTGTGTCTGAACGCCGGAATCGAACTCTATTAGACATGGTCCGATCAATGATGTCTCTTACTGATTTGCCGTTATCATTTTGGGGTTATGCATTAGAAACCGCTTCATTCACTTTAAATAGGGCACCATCTAAATCCGTTGAGACGACACCGTATGAACTGTGGTTTGGTGCTAAACCTAAGTTGTCGTTTCTTAAAGTTTGGGGATGCGAAGCTTACGTCAAGAAGTTGATGCCGGACAAGCTCGAACCCAAAGCGGAGAAATGCGTCTTCATAGGATACCCTAAGGAAACTATTGGGTATACCTTCTATCACAGAACCGAAGGCAAAGTGTTTGGCGCAAAGAACAGATCCTTTCTTGAGAAGGAGTTTCTCTCGAAAGAAGTGAGTGGGAGGAAAGTAGAGCTAGACAAGGTTGTTGAACCTTCTCTTGAATTGGAGAGTAGCACAGCACCTGAAATTGTTCCAGTGCCGCCTGCACCAACAATAGAGGAAGCTAATGATAAGGATCATGAAGCTTCGGACGATGCTACTACTGAACGTCGCAGGTCGACAAGGTCGTGTGCCCCTCCTGAGTGGTACGGCAACCCTGTCTTAACTGTCTTGTTAGTAGACGATAGTGAACCTGCGAACTATGAGGAAGCGATGATGAGCCCAGACTCTGAGAAATGGCTAGAGGCCATGAAATCCGAATTGGGATCCATGAGCGAAAACCAAGTATGGACTTTGGTGTACCCTCCTAGCGACCGAAAGGCCGTTGAGTGCAAATGGATCTTCAAGAGGAAAACGGACGCATATGGTAATGTTACCGTCTATAAAGCATGACTTGTCGCGAAAGGTTTTCGACAAGTTCAAGGTGTTGACTACGATGAGACTTTCTCTCCCGTAGCGATGTTTAAGTCCATTCGGATTTTATTAGCAATTGCTGCGTTTCATGATTATGAAATATGGCAGATGGATGTCAAGACTGCGTTCCTCAATGGCAACATTGATGAAGAGTTGTATATGATGCAACCCGAAGGTTTTGTCGATCCTAAGGATGCTGATAAAGTGTGCAAACTTCAGCGTTCCATTTATGGACTGAAGCAAGCATCTCGGAGTTGGAACCTTCGTTTTGATCAAGTGATCAAGAGCTTTGGATTTGTTCCAAATTGCTATGAAGCTTGTATCTACAAGGAAGTGAGTGGGAGCTCAGTGACATTTCTGGTACTATATGTGGATGACATATTGTTCCAAAATGTTTTTCAATGAAAGACCTAGGGGAAGCTGCTTATATATTGGGCATCAAAATCTATAGAGATAGGCAAAGACGCCTGATAGCTTTAAGCTAGAGTACATACTTAGACAAAGTTTTGAAAAGGTTCAGAATGGATAAGGCAAATAAAGGTTAAGTGCCTATGTTTTGAGGTAAGATGTTGAGCAGGGCTCAGTGTCCAGCTACGGTAAATGATAGAGAAGCTATGAGCAAAGTGTCTTATGCCTCGGCCATAGGTTCTATCATGTATGCCATGCTGTGTACTAGACCGGATGTGTCCAATGCTCTTAGTTTGATGAGCAGATACCAAAGTGATCCAGGAGTGGAACACTGGACAGCCGTGAAGAACATCCTAAAGTACCTAAATAGGACTAAAGAAATGTTCTTAGTCTATGGAGGTGATGAACAGCTCGTCGTAAAGGGTTACGTCGACGCTAGTTTCGACACCGACAAGGATGATTCTAAATCTCAGACAGGATACGTTTATATTTTGAATGGAGTAGCTGTGAGCTGGAGAAGCTGCAAGCAAATCGTGATCGCGGGATCTACAGTAGAAGCGGAATACATGGCTGCTGCAGAAGCGTCAAGTGAAGGAGTTTGGATCAGGAACTTCATCACTGAGCTTGGCGTGGTTCCAAGTGCCTTGGACCCACTGGAGATATTGTGTGACAACACTGGCGCCATAACACTAGCTAAGGAACCAAGATATCATCCAAAGACCAAGCATATCAACCGCAAGTTTCATATAGTCCGAGATTATATAGCAGATGGAGATCTGAAGATTAGCAAAGTACATACAGATCTGAATGTCGCAGATCCATTGACTAAACCTCTTCCACGTGCAAAACATGATCAGCACCTTAGTGCCATGGGTGTTAGATTGTTGCCATATGTAAATTAGATTATTGACTCTAGTGCAAGTGGGAGACTGTTGGAATTATGCCCTAGAGGCAATAATAAAGATGTTATTATTATAATTCTTGTTCATGATAAAGTTTATATTCCATGCTAGAATTGTATTAAGCGGAAACTTTAATACTTGTGTGGTTTGTGAACAACACCGTGTCCCTAGTACGCCTCTATGGACTAGCTCATTGATTAATGATGGTTAAGGTTTCCTAACCATAGACATGATTTGTCGATTAATAATGAGATCATATCATTGGGAGAATGGTATGATGGACAGACCCAAACTAAGCAGAGCAATTAGATCGTGTCATCGTGTTCATCTTTGCGAAGCTTTTCTTATGTCAAATATTGTATCCCTTAGACCATGAGATAATACAACTCCCTGGTATCGAAAGAAAGCTTTGAGGTCATAAAACGTCATCCTATGAGAGGGTGATCATAAAGGTGTCTCTCAGGTGATCGGAAAGTACCTGTTGGGTTGTATGTATCGAGATGGGATTTGTCCCTCCCAAGTCAGAGAGATATACTTCGGGCCCACTCGGTAATCGATATCAACACCGCTTGCAAGCACGTGGTTAAGGAGTTAATCACAAAGTGATATCGGATTACGGAACGAGTAAAGTACTTGCTGTGAACGAGATTGAACTAGGTATGACGGTACCGACGATCAAATCTCGGGCAAGTAAAATATCGCGCGAAGAAGGGAATATATATATGGGATTGATTGAATCCTGGCATCATGGTTCATCTGATATGATCATCGATGAATGTGTGGGAGTCAATATGGGTTTCCAGACCCCGCTGTTGATTATTGATATAAGATCATGTCTGCATATTCTCGAACCCGAAGGGTCACACACTTAACGTGTCTCAACGCTAGGATAGATTGGATAATTGGTTTATGAGTTTTTGTTCGGAGTCTCGGATGAGATCCAGGACGTCACGAGAGGTTTCGGAATGGTCCGGAGAATACGATTCATATAAGGCAATGCAATTTTTGGAGTTCGGAATTGTTTCGGGTTAATCAGTATTGTACCGGAAGCTTCTAGAACCTTCTGGAGGGGGACCAACGTGGCCCCACCTGCCGGGAGGGTGCATGGGCCTATGAGGGAGTGCCCTGGCCGCATTGGGCCAGGGGCACAAGGCCCCAGAGGGCCCAGCCGGCCAAACACCTAGGAAACCCTAGGGGAGCTTCAAGAAGGGAGGGGGGAAACTTGCCCCCCACTCCTCCCTCCTTGGCCGCCGGCCTAGGGCTTGGGGGAGGGGCTAGGGCTGGCCTCTCACCCCTCTATATAAAGAGGGTTGGGGGCGCACCTGAAGGGAATATGCCCGAGAGGCAATAATAAAGTGGTTATTATCGTATTCCTTGTTTATGATAAATGTTTATTTTGCATGCTATAATTGTATTAATACGGAAACGTTAATACATGTGTGTTTAATAAACAAAAAGGAAGTTCCTAGTTATGCCTCTCTTATCAACTAGCTCGTTGATTAACAAGATGATCAAGGTTTCCTGATCATGGACATTGGATGTTGTTAATAACGAGGTCACAACATTAGTGTAATGATGTGATGAACATTCATCCGAAGTATAGCATTACGATCAAAGTCATTGAGTTTATATTGCTATAAACAAACTATGAAGTAGTCCTAATCCTTATACCATGAGATCATGTCAATCACTAACACCGGAAGAGTTTCTTGATGACATCAAACGTCACACCGTAACTGTGTGATTATAAAGATGGCTTCAGAACTACTAAAGTGTTATGTTGAGACCCATGGATGAAGAGTGGAATTTGTTCATCCCGATGACGGATAGATATCCTCTGGGCCCTCTCGGTGATATCACATTGGTTAGCTTGCAAGCAAGTGATTTGATCACTAGAATGTTATATCACGGGAACGAGAAAAGAGTGCATGTCAGTAACGAGATCAAACTAGGTATGGAGATACCGATGATCGAATCTCGGACATGTAATATATCGTGAAACAAAGGGATTAAGATACAAGCGTAAAAGGTTCTGATGATCACAGGAAAAGTCATCGTTGAATGTGTGGGAGTCAGTATGGATCTCCAGGTCCCGCTACTGATTATTGATCGGAGAAGGGTCTCGATCATGTCCGCATTATCCGCGAACCGTAGGGTGACACACTTAAGGGACACTGGCATCCAGTTGGAGAAAATTTTTCATGCCGAAGAATAAACAAGCGCAGGAATTTATTTCACTAGATACCGAAAGAGGTTTTCGGGTGAAATTGCATAAAGTGGTTATGCATGTGAAATGGAATTCTAGCGAGGGGTTATTTGTGAATGTTTGTCATTAAAGTAATTGACAAAATTCTGAATAAAATAAAAGAGTTTTATTTAATGAGAGTTTGCATTAAATTTGGTGGAAATTTAATGGGAATTTGAGTGGACTTTTGAGTGGAGAAAATTGAAGGGACATTTTGTGAGTGGAGTGTCCACCCACATGAATGAAGGAGGGGAGGTGGCAGCCCCCATGTCCGGCGGCCACCCCCTTGGGTGCCCCCCCTCCTCCTATAAAAGGAGCCCCTCCTCTCACTTGTCTCTCACACCTCCTCGTGAAGGATCTCTCTCCCCCTCTAGAATTTATTCCCATGGTCTCGGACTAGCGAGATACATGTTCCCGGTGGCTATTCGGCAAGAAAGGGTTGTGCTTCCGCTGCATCGCTGGAGCGAGGAGGCGGAGGTTGCCCGGTGTCTTGTACGTGTGTGCGAGCACGGATGCGTTGCTGCTTTGCGGCGCTAGGACTTCCTCTCGATCTTGAGATCGGCAAGATATCGTCTACATCAACCACGAGTTGAACTCGTTAAGCTTTGTCGGTCTTCAAGGGTATGTTCTCTATGGATGTATATCCACCCGTTGCTTGTATCTAGTAGATAGATCTTGGTACATAGATGTTCCCATCGTAGGAAATTTTTTGTTTTCTATGCTGCGAACCCTACAGTGGTATCAGAGCCGGATCTATGCATAGATACTTTGCACGGGTAGTACACATATGAGTATGTGGATGATGATGATCATTTTATTGCTTCTTAGTTGTACTTTGTATATTGGTGGCATAGTGGGATGAAGCGGCCCGGACAAACTTTACATGTCCTCGCATATGAGACCTGTTCCACGCTTGACATGCAACTAGTTTTGCATAAGTGGCTAGCGGGTGTTTGTCTCTCCTACTATAGTCAATATCTAATTTGCAACGAGTTGTCAACAATTTGGTTATCCTCGTGGTTCATGTTCGTAGGTAAGAACGGTTCTATCTTCGAAAGCCCTAAGCCACGTAAAACTTGCAATGGATAAATTAGAGGCGTCTAGTTTAGATTGTTGCTGGGCTAGTGTTATGATATGGTGATGTTGTAAGTAGAAGTATGAGATGATACTCTTACAACACACATAGCGTGTAAGTTCCATAGACCTTGGCCTTACACATAAAGGTATGATAGAGATCATACCACTGTGCACATGATGGAGATCATATGCGGGAACCATATCATTTCACTTATAAACATGTGATGTTTGATAGCATCTTATATTGCTTGTTTGGCGTTTTATTAGCATAATAAGATGATCCCTCATATAGATATCAAGATAAAAATGTGTTCTTCCTTAAGTATGCACCGACAATGTTTCGTCGCTTCAAGACATCACGTGATGATCGGGTGTACTTGAATCCACGAGCACATCTCGGGTGTAAGACAATTACACACGCGAATACTAAGGTTCTTACTTGGCAAGCCTAGCATGTACAGACATGGCCTCGGAACACGGACCAAAAGGTTAAGCATGAGTCATATAGTAGATATGATGCCCATTTGATGCTCGCCTTTGAAGCTACACCGACTCAGGTGATGATCGGACTTGGTGTAGTGGATTTGGTTCATGTAATCACCAAAAAGACATGAGGGATGTCGTTTTTGAGTGGGAGTTCATTTCTAATTTGGATTAGTAGAACTCAATTTATCACAAATTAAATCAAAGTGAATTTGCATAATTTGTTGTAGTCATTGGCATTCGTTCACCACCTTATGCATAGTTGTAATTGAGATAATAGAACTATAGAATTCTGGATATATACTTTACGAACTGGTATCGTATTGTGTTGAGTGTCAATCTAAAGTTTAAAGTCCTATTGCAAACTTTCAGCAAACTCTATTTACTTCGTGAAATTTAATAATTGGTATTAAATCGAGAGTAACAATTCCAGTGTTAGTATCTTAAGTATCATGTTTGCCTCCATGATTCTTGATTGTTTTAATATCAAGTTTATCTAGGAGCTGAAAGAATTGTTTCAGAAACCATCATGTGTGGCAGATATAACGATATCTGAAACAATGTTTTGGTTGCAATATGATAGAGTATAATATATGTTCTCATATTGGATGAGAATTTACAAAGGCTGGAGATGCTAGACATCCTATTCATCCAAAAGGGTTTTGGAAAGTAATGTTATACTCACGATTCACCTTTATAAGCTACAGTAGCTTGATCATGAAAGTCGTCATGATAAGGATGAATAGAAGATGTACGTAAAGTGTTTACTATACTAAAATATTACTAAAGATTGGATTTTGAAAGAATACCGATCATTTTGATGATGGTGATCTACTTCAAAGTGCAAGTCCAAAGGTATTATTATTTGAATATACACGCTTTGGACTATGTGTCATGTATATGGCGCCACTGTTGATGTTGATAAATTCTTTTAAAAAGGAAAAGGAAATGCTGAAAGAGAATCTATAAAATATATTTGGCAGAAAAGAAAAGATTGGAAATATCCAATTTAGGTATATGGATGATATACATGTTATGGTTCTATTCTTTGCTTGATAAACAATGTGGTTCTTGGGTATTGGATACCGAATTGGTTGGTATGAAATTTCATACTGAACAACACAATTCATGAACCACAATGGCCTAAGTAACTAGCAAGAGAATATGTGATGATGTTCATCGAAAACAAACAAACTGTTGTTTGTATTTATCGTTGACATCAAAGCTTGACTTCAAGTTTTGTTTTAATAATTGTTATTTAAATCAGGTATTATGAGAACAAAGGTTGTTCAAATAAATACCGTATTCCATTAAGATGGATGATTTATAAATCTAGTTGGAGAAATCACATCCATAAAACCTAATGCTAAAATGTCGCAAGACAAATGATTGAAAGATCACTTACGAAGTGACATCGCCGTTTAAATTATATTGGAAAGAAAACATGAAGAATCTCCATATTCATGGATTTTTGGAGTCTTTGATTTGATCAAGTGACGCTTGTGAGACTTTCCTCGGGAAAATTAAAACTTCGTTCAAAGGCCAAAGAAGAACGAACGACTAAATTATTGGAATTTATACATATCGATGTATGTAGTCCATTATGTATAGTCGTAAGCGATGGATTTTAACTTCATATGCTTTCTCTGGAAATTTGAGTGAATGTTCACTTAATGAGAAAGAAGTATGAAATATTTGAAAACGTTTCAAAGACTTTTAAGATGAAGTGGAAAATCATTGTAACAAGAAAATAAATGGTTTATGATTTTATCATAAGGGATTTGTTTGAGTTACAAGTGTAACAAGAAAATAAATGAATTATGATTTTATCATAAAGGGATTCATTTGAGTTGCAAGTTTATCAAAACACCTAGATTTACATATCCCGAAACACCATAGTAATATGGAGTGTTTGAGATTTGTAATGAAACCTTGTTTGACATGGTTGGATCAAAGGTGTTATTTATAAAACTGTCATTATGTTTTAAAAGATTAAAGCTTTAGAGACTACCGCTTTTACACTGAAAAGAGCTCCATCTTGATCCGTTGAAATGACACCATATGAGTTATGGTTTGGGGTAAAACCCAAGTTGTCATTTCTTAAATTTTGGTATGCTAAACATAAGTAAGTTGTTTACAACCGAAGTCGGATAAGCATGTCTTTGTAGGTTATTTCGAATAACAATTGGTTATTCCTCCATAACATCAAGGACAAAAGGGTTTGTCGTTGAAACGTGAAGTTTCTTGAAGAAGGAATTTTTCATAAAAGTTAAGTGGGAGGACAATAGAACTTTGATAAGGTTAACGAAACTTAGCTAAATGTGCTGAGTTGCGCAGTGCCGGAAATCTTTCCGAAGGCTGCCATAATGCTCATAGCTTATGTGCGTCAAAGGTTGTGGTCACGGAGATCTAAGTTCTTATTGAACCAAGTCGGTCGGTTAAACAATCAAATGCTAAGATTTGAGAGTAAATCATTATTGTCTGACAATGATGAACCGACTACATGCAAAGAAGCGATGATGGGCCCTGACTCCATCAAATGGCTTGAAGCCATAAAATCCGTGATAGTTCCATACACGAGAAATCAAGTTTTGAACTTGGAAGACCCTCCGGAAAGGTGTAAAAACCTATCGGTCGTATTTGGATCTATAAAGAAACAGACATGGATGTTTCACATCTATGAAATAGTCGACATGTCATAAAGTATTTTATGACAATGTTCAAGGAGTTGACTATGACAAGATTTGATCTTTCATAGCGATATTTTGTCTGGACGGATTAAAGTAGCAACCACTACATATAATTTGGTATATGGTAGATGAATAAACAAAACAAAGTTCTTTTAATAGAATGGTTACCTAGGACGTGTACATGACACGATCCAAAGGGTTTTGTTGATTCAAAGGATGATAAAAAGGGGCATGCAAACTTCAATTGTTGAGGTAAGCATCGCGGAGTTGGAATCTTCACCGTGATGAAAAAGAGTTTTTCATCAGGAGACGATGAAGATGCTTGCTTTTGCAAGAAATTAAGTGGGAGCGCTAAGACATATTTCTAATACATTATGTGGAGGACATCTTGTTGATTATAAATGATGTATATTTTATTGACAAAGGTTAAGAATTTCATTTCAATGAAATACTTAGGCAAAACCCGAATATTTAGCATGAATGTCTATAGTGGATAGACTGTGACGCTAATATGGTTGTGCCAAACGTACATATATGAGATATTGAAGGAGTTCAATATAGAAACGACAAGAAATGGTTCTTGTCGCATGGAAAGGAATTGAATCAAGATTCAAGTGTATCGACACTTGATAAGTACTTTGACACTTGATGAGTGAAATCACGAGAATGTTTTGATCAATCATACCATGATATGTACACATCCAGATATGTCCTATGCTCTAAGTGTTATGAGCATATACCAGAATGAATCATAAAATGATCATTGGACGATAGTGAGGATATTCTTATGATCTTTTGGAAGAACTAAGAATATATTTGTGTAGAGGTGACAAACAATTACAAATAGTTCATTGTAAAGTGTTACATTGATACTAGTTTTGTCACAAGATACACACTAAGTTTATCTCAATTTAAACTATGAGTGGCACAATGAAATGAAAGGAGTTTTGATGATGGATTTGGATGTATTCCAAAGTTAATACATTGTGACGAATAATACAACAAAAGGCTAAGTATATGACTGCTATAGTAGCAGCAAAGGAGGGAATTTGTATCAAGTAGTTTGTTATCAAACTAAGGTGTGGTTCACAACGGGATAACACTAAAGATATATTGTGTGACAATAGTATCGACGTGTTTTAACTCCAAGGAACTAAAGGTCTCACCAAAAGACCAAATTTATACAATGCCATCTCATTGGAGAATGAGTGATGCGTGGAGACGCAAAGACATGCAAATACACACGGAACTGAAAGTGTCAGATCCGTAGATTATGTTAACCACTTGCAATTGCGTATATGGAACACCAGAAAGCCATAGGTGTTCAATACACAAAGTTTTAAAACTAGATTATTGTCTCTAGTGCAAGTGGGAGACTGAAGGGAATATGCCCGAGAGGCAATAATAAAGTGGTTATTATCGTTTCCTTGTTTATGATAAATGTTTATTTTGCATGCTATAATTGTATTAATACGGAAACGTTAATACATGTGTGATTAATAAACAAAAAGGAAGTTCCTAGTTATGCCTCTCTTATAAACTAGCTCGTTGATTAACAAGATGATCAAAGTTTCCTGATCATGGACATTGGATGTTGTTAATAACGAGGTCACAATATTAGTGTAATGATGTGATGAACATTCATCCGAAGTATAGCATTGCGATCAAAGTCATTGAGTTTATATTGCTATAAACAAACTACGAAGTGGTCCTAATCCTTAGACCATGAGATCATGTCAATCACTAACACCGGAAGAGTTTCTCGATGACATCAAACGTCACACCGTAACTGGGTGATTATAAAGATGGCTTCAGAACTACTAAAGTGTTATGTTGAGACCCATGGATCAAGAGTGGAATTTGTTCATCCCGATGACGGATAGATATGCTCTGGGCCCTCTCGGTGATATCACATTGGTTAGCTTGCAAGCAAGTGATTTGATCACTAGAATGTTATATAACGGGAACGAGAAAAGAGTGCATGTCAGTAACAAGATAAAACTAGGTATGAAGATACCGATGATCGAATCTCGGACATGTAATATATCGTGAAACAAAGGGATTAAGATACAAGCGTAAAAGGTTCCGACGATCACAGGAAAAGTCATCGTTGAATGTGTGGGAGTCAGTATGGATCTCCAGGTCCCGCTACTGATTATTGATCGGAGAAGGGTCTCGATCATGTCCGCATTATCCGTGAACCGTAGGGTGACACACTTAAGGGACACTGGCATCCAGTTGGAGCAAATGTTTCATGCCAAAAGAATAAACAAGCGCATGAATTTATTTCACTAGATACCGAAATAGGTTTTCGGGTGAAATTGCATAAAGTGGTTATGCATGTGAAATGGAATTCTAGCGAGGGGTTATTTGTGAATGTTTGTCATTAAAGTAATTGACAAAATTCTGAATAAAATAAAAGAGTTTTATTTAATGAGAGTTTGCATTAAATTTGGTGGAAATTTAATGGGAATTTGAGTGGACTTTTGAGTGGAGAAAATTGAAGGGACATTTTGTGAGTGGAGTGTCCACCCACATGAATGAAGGAGGGGAGGGGGCAGCCCTCATGGCCGGCGGCCACCCCCTTGGGTGCCCCCCCTCCTCCTATAAAAGGAGCCCCTCCTCTCACTTGTCTCTCACACCTCCTCGTGAAGGATCTCTCTCCCCCTCTAGAATTTATTCTCATGGTCTCGGACTAGCGAGATACATGTTCCCGGTGGCTATTCGGCAAGAAAGGGTTGTGCTTCCGCTGCATCGCTGGAGCGAGGAGGCGGGGGTTGCCCGGTGTCTTGTACGTGTGTGCGAGCACGGATGCGTTGCTGCTTTGCGGCGCTAGGACTTCCTCTCAATCTTGAGATCGGCAAGAGATCGTCTACATCAACCACGAGTTGAACTCGTTAAGCTTTGTCGGTCTTCAAGGGTATGTTCTCTATGGATGTATATCCACCTGTTGCTTGTATCTAGTAGATAGATCTTGGTACATAGATGTTCCCATCGTAGGAATTTTTTTGTTTTCTATGCTGCGAACCCTACAGCACCCCTCCCCTACACCTCCTCCTCAACCCTAGCCGCCCTGTTGCCCCTCCTCTCTCTCTCCCTCCTGACGGCGTGTAGGCAAAGCCCTGCTGCAGAAACTCTCCACCGCTTGCACCGCGCCGTCGCGTTATAGATCCAATCCATCTCTCCACCCCACTTGCTGGACCAAGGAAGGAGGAGACGTCGAGGTGCCACACGTGTGCATCTCTCGGAGGCATCGCCACTTGCGGTGTTAGATTGGATCGGATCGCGAGGAGGAGAAGCGACTACGACTACATCACCCACGTTCTGTCCAACGTTCCGCTGTGCGAATCTTCAAGGGTATGAAGATCTCATCTATTCCTCCTTGTTGTTTGCATCTCCTAGATTATATCTTGGCTTTCCCGTTCGCATCCATAGATTTTTTTGATTTACTATGCTGCGAAACACTTCAGTTCATGTCTAACCCGGGTATTGATTATTGGCATGCACTTGAAAGGGTCATGCGCTATCTATGTGGTACAATGAGATATAGGATTCACTATTTAGGACACTCTGTTGTTCTTGAAGGATATAGTGATTCAAACTGGATCTCTAACGTTGATGAACTCTGTGCCATGACTGAGGAGAGTAGATGGTAACCCTCTCTATGTGAAGATGCATAACTCTCATAATCTTTAAGGCAGACTGGCAACACGCCTTAATGTGTTTCTATTGACTTTAACTAGCAAAGATGCTGTCCTACATGGCATTCTTGAAAGAACACACCTATATGAGCTCGACTGTAAACGTTGCAGTCTATGAGACTTGGGTGATCTCTAGTAAACTCATGAAGAGACCAGGGAGTATGACGCATATGCTCCAACCTGCGGGGTAGGCTACTGGCAGCCAGGTACTAGTTATGTTTTTGAGTAAAATCTATTGACACCAAACTTGCAATTCAAGGTTCGTCCATTGTTCAAGTTGTTGATAGACGTAGTTCAAGATTCTAAGCGAAAGTTTAACTTAATAGTCTCTGCTGAAACACTGGTATATAAACAAGTAGCGAGGATTGGAAAATTTTCAAATGGGCATTTGAGATCTGGTGAGGGATTGTTAGAAATAATCGACTAAATTATTAGACCCATGTGTGATTTCAGATTTTCCCTAAATCTCAAAGCCCATGTATGTGGAAGCCCATATGTGATTTGGCCCAAGTTGGTGGCAGCTCACATGTGTGTGGCAAGAGCTGTGGGAGCTAAAGTTTAGTCCCACATGGGAAGTTGAAGGAGAGTTGCACCATCTTATAAGCGGAGTGTTGCACCACTTTGTAAGTGAGTGACAATAAGAGAGCTACACGCACGCTCCTCCTTCGACGATGCCGCGGCTCGCACGCACGCTCGCCTCGTCACGACGCGCGCGCGCCGCGGGTTGCGGGAATCTCGCCGAGCCGAGGTTTATTTTGTTGCTCAGGAAAATGTGTGCGTTTAGACAGACGTGTCAACAGTTAGCGGATTCGGGTCGCTCCCGGATCGTGGGCTATCTGTAACCGACCCGAACATGCGCGCTGTGGGCTTGGTCCACTCCATGTCCTGTAGGGGATTTCCGAGCCGCTCTATATAAATGCTTGTGCGTCTTCCACAACGCACGACACCAAACCAATCTAGGGTTTTGCCATACTCTCTACTTGCGTCGCCACCGTAGTCTACTCCACCCCGCTTGCCGGCGTGCACCGGCGGTTGGGAGAGCAGGTCTCCGGAACCACTCTCCTTTGTGATCCTGTATGAGAGAGGGCGAATAAGGTTTTTGGAAAGTGCTCCGCGCGACTGCTCAAGTTCGTCATCACGACGCGTCATCCCGGTCGTCAAGCCGGACCTCGTGCGCGTCGTCTTCAACGCCGACTTCTTCGTCAGGCTACTGCACCAACGACGAGTATATCGACAACCGATCAGTACGTACACCATCAACCGATCTGTTGTTTTACTATGGCTGTTAGTGCGTATAATCTGCTACTGTTCATGTTGATCAATACATCTAGTATGTTAGAGGTTCACATAATTGTAGCTGCTGTTGTCATGATTTATGTTTTGGAATTAATCATGAAAATTATGGCTAATAATTCAACGTCATGTTCGTATAAACATAGAGATCCATATCCTCTTTATGTACTATAGTAGGGTAACTAACTGAACTCCATCCACCTCAAGGGTTAGTGGTTGAGTACACCAGTTTAGTGTCAACGAAAGTCTCTCCATTGCCGCACTTAATTTAGCTCTAATGGTGTCCCTACGATTGAACAACTGACGACATAATAAGACGATATCACCATTGTGATCACGCACGACCATGCCCGCACCTGCCTTCCCGTCGGCTCTGAAGGAGCCATCAATATTGATTTTGTCCCATCCAACCGATGTTACTGCCCCGTGCAGATTCGTCTCGGGTTACTTCCCTATGGGGCTACTTAGAGCAAGCACAGCGTTATAAAAAGAGTAAGTCTAAGAAACCTTAGACACATGTCTAACCGGTGGGAAGGATGGTACTAAGAAAAAGATTCCATGAATTGAGTCTAACACTAGACACAAGGTCCAGAAATTTAAAAACTATTTTCATTCAGCGAGAAGAGAGCAGTTCGGTATGGAAAGGTGAAGCATCATGGGTCCCACTAGTTGTTAGACATTGTCTAGCTGGTGAAGCATTTTTGTTTTGTTAGACTCTTGTCAGACATTTTTTTTAGACAAACTAGCACGCTGTGCATGCTCTTATAGCCACATCGTCGATTTTCCTTTCAAATGTCCTCACCGGCATGATTGTTGATCTATAGAAGTGGATCCATATCTAAAGAAGATATTTCTAGCCCCTTCCGGAGAATATAGAGGCCATGTGCCCCGTGAGCCGTCGGATAGGGCTTCCAAACAACTTGCAGTCGTCCGATTCAGCACAGGTGGTCCGAACCGTTGGATCCGACGAATCCTGGCCATCGATCTCCGTTGCCTTGCGCAGGATCACGTTTGTATCGCACTTAGCCAGCGCTAGCTACCGTCCCTGACGGTGGGGGCCTGCGTTTTCCAGGACCCGCTAGTCAGCGACGCGTGCACGTGGGGCGTCGTGTGAGAGGCGATAGCGACAAAGTGGCGCGGTGGCAGAACCCGTAGTTTAGCTAGTGCACCAGGGGCAAAATCGTATTTTCCGGCTGTTTACCCCTGAAACCCTCTCCTCTCCCGTTCCTCTCCTCTCTTTCTCTCGTCTCCCTCGTCTCTCCCATGGCGACGCGCTAAAAAAGGCAGGCGACAGGGAGTAAAGCAACAGTGTCGACCGAAGGTTGAAGTAGCCTTGATTAGTCGCAGGCGTGGAGTAGACTGCCCATAAGGCGGTGGCTCAAGACCCAAGCCTGGTGTGGGGTTTTTTCTTGATTTGTTGATAACTATCCATGCATGTGATGGTTATATGAAAATTCAGATTCTAAGTCAGATCACTTTTTTGCCGGCATAATCGAGTTGTAGCATCGTGTGATTATGCCAGATTTACTAAAATACATTTTTAATACAAACTAAATTTTGGTTCGATTTCTATAGAGTTTTGCCACCAAGTTGTGCTTTAATATAGCAGTGGTGAAAATACTTAGCAGTAAAATTACTAGCCATAATATGGTTTACATGAAAAGAGCAAAAGTAATATAAGGGATCAGTAGTCAATTTATTCAACAAAAAAACATAGGATTGATCATTCCACGTAATTATATGGTTGATCCTTGGATGAGAGCATACACTTTGTGTACTATGCATGGTCTTGCATCTTGATTCTTTACATGTACTGGATTATATAAGAAGTAAATGCCTACTACTTTTAAATATCATAATTGTGTAGTTGGTTCATTTAGGTGTATAGAATAGAAACAAACTGAACCATAATATACTGAAGACATGATTACGCATGCGAATGAACACTGGCCAAAGAAATAGACATACAGTCTGTTGTACCAAAGAAACAATGCAGCTTGTCACAATTTCCTGGTATAACAATGACTAAACAGAAGTAAACTAACTGAGTTCATTTAGGTGGGTTACTGTGATTTCCTGTTATCTTCAATAATTACATAAAATACAAGTGCAACTGAGCATATATGTTATTGTGATATCCTGGTATCAACATGATAATGAGATTACCAGATTGCTATTTCCGAACCCCAATTCAAAATATAGAGTTCTGATCAGCCTTTTGGCTTGATGATTGTGTCAACAGTTAACATGGAGTACTGGACTGCTGGTTGGATCTTAAAAAATTTGCCTTGCAGGCTCGTAATGCAGACTACAATCCAAAGGTATCATGCCGGTTGCTGATGCTTCTCTCCTTTTCATTGTATGCTAAATCATAAATTAAATTTGTGAACTGGGTTGACTCTATCATATGTTTTGTTTGACAGTGTTTTGTTGCAGTTATCATGAGGATAAGGGACCCAAAGACATCATCACTGATATTTGCTTCAATCTTTCCTAGCTTTAGTTTTGGTCTTCTCTGTAGAACCAGATCAAAATCAATAAATTAGAGTGCTTTAGTAATTAGTAGCTTTTATTTTTAGCAGTTTTTTGGGGATATGGTTATATCAAAGATGATAATTGAGGATTATTTATGTTGTAACAATTACCCTTGAATGCTAAATTGTTCCGAGCGTTTCAAACTAATTGTTGGTTAAATAGCTGCCTCCCATCCACATGTTTTTAGCCTCATTACCTTTATGCCTCTGTATCAGGCCCCTTTTGTTGTTAAGATTTTCCCTGTGCTTGTGTTTTAAATGTTAGGTAGTATCATTTCGCATGACCTACCAGTAATACAAGTTTCTAACTCAGTGTTTTAGGATTGCATGTATCAAAGTTATTGGTTTCGTGTCCGTTCCCCATCCCCATTCATAGAACAGGATGCTGACACTAGCGCCTTCCCTGCTCCATCTAAGGTGAACACCAGTGGTTCAGCCATGATGTCGATCTCCTTGCATCCAACCTCTTGGTGTTTGAAGATTCGGCACACGGTGATCTCATGGTGAAGGGTCTTGCCCAGATTAGTTTCATGGAATCTAAGCAAATCATTTCACTTTGCCATGACCCAATTAGTTACACCCGCAATTACTTACTTTCTTCCATGGAAGCTGAACATGTAATTTAGCTTCTGTTTTATTGTGTGTAGCTATCTATTCTATTCCTTGTTCCACAATCACAATTAGCAGCAACCATGTGCTAAAAATGGTAATTTCATCAGAGAACTTGAATCTTCCTTTCTTAAACAAAATCCGTTCCATATCTTTTGCTTCAAAAAATACATTTGAAATCCTCAATTCGAAGAAGTGAATCAATGCCCCTGGCATGTAGTATTCATCAAATTTTATAAAGCCCATACTTCGCCGTCAACTAAATTGATATTTACATATCCTGCGATTTTTGTCTATCAATTGTATTCTACCTCGTGAAGCAGCTCGAAAAAAAACCAGTGGCAATGCCACATCCATAGAGCATCGTTTCTACAGAAATAATGTTAAGGTGATATAAACATATTTTGTCCTTTAGACCCACAATGTACAGTTTTTCAGGAGAATGACATATGTATATCTGAACTTTCTTTGCTGTCGGCAAGCTGTGATGGATAAAATATAGTTCTCTGTACCACCTTAGAAAGCATTCTCTTGGCATCGGCTTCAACATGATTGCTTATGTGAACAAGATGAGACGTTAGTGCTACCTTAATTTGACTTTTGTTCTGTAGATTCTATGTTCTTGCTACGATCTTAAACAGACTTTGTTTAGATCATTTGTGCACACTTGAATCTACTTTGTTTGGTGTATAAGCATGATCAGTTTTCATTCGATCTGTGCTTTCTTTATTATTGTCTGTGAATTGCATGGTTGGTACAGTTTAATTTAAAATTTGGTTATACTCTGTAGCACGTATCTACATCCTTGTTCGGCTCAAATTTCTCTCCAGTCCTACCGTTGCCTCAGATGCCGAAAAAGAAAGTTGGCATCAACAAGATCCTATGAGTTTGTTGGCACAGAGTCATTGCCTAGAAAAATTAGCATCAGGGTTCACGTAGTAGCACCGGAATTTTATGGTCCTAGAGTAGTTGAGGATCTGCTTAGCCCTTTTTGTATGATTGACAAAGATGGTTATCATCCAGAATCATCAGCGAACATCAATGGCTAGAAGTGTTATTTGGACTGATGGAAAAAAAATTCATTCGGTTATTATTGCATATGCAGCGGTAGCGTTTTGTGAAACCACCATAGATCCAGATGAAGGAGAGATTGTGCCATTCTATTTATGGAGTGCTGTTACACAGGTGTTGAACTAGAAGCGCAAGATTTGTAGTCTCTACAAATCTGCTTCATGTGCATTTACCTTCCAGGTGTTTTTGGCCTTTGTGGTAGTTTGGTGTGTTCTTATTTCTTAGTGGTAGTTTGTTTTTGTTTGATTTTTATTGCATTGGCTCTTTCAAATTATGAGATGTATGCCAAAAACACAAGAGAAAGGTTACAGAATGATCTATCGAGCTTGGACATCTCTATCATTTTGGACCAGGACCAGGACAACTGACAAATGCTTTGAAAAGTCATATTCATAGTTTATGTATGTTTATTAGATTTATCTTCCTTTTAGAAAATTCTTATTCATATCTACTCGCGCGACAAGCCGCGCCTTCCTACCTAGTAGCACAACAAGGACCGCCTGGATCCTTCAATTGGAGGGGCACGTTTATCACGAACTATTTCACTGGGGATATGCCAAATGCGCCAGTGTTCTCAGACACTGTTCTTAGAAAATTTCCCCGGCGTATTTAATAACCAATCCTCCCAATATTCTGCATAAATTTAAGCTCAGGTAACAGCCACTTTTTTGCCATGAATTTTCAAAACTGTTTCGCCTAGAGGGTATCTCGGATGAAAGTTGTCCTCAACCTCCACGCTACACAAGAAGTTTCAAGAGTATACTTATGTTTATTCAACCAGGTTTGGAGGGAATCCGTGGCATGGCTGACGTGTGGTGTTGTGTTGTATTGGTTTTCGGCTAGTTCTTTTTATAAACGGGCCAACTCTTTTCTACTATGTCAATGAAAGGCAAAGCAATAAGGTCCAAACTTTCCTATTGCCATTAGGAGCTGAGCTAGATGACTCAGTAGTTCAACGCAACAACAACTCCAATCATAAGAAAAAATAAAGCAAAATACAAGTAATCATCAAAAGCTGTAGACGGAGGACCAATCCCTATGTAGATATGTAACTAGACAATTTTGCATCAATTAATTTAAAACCGAGAGAGTAAAATCTACGTGTATGATTTTCTTTTGCGAGGAAAAGGCTGATAATATTATCCAACGGTTCTTACAGAAAGGTCCAGAACAACAAGAAAAATACAGATAAGTCCACACTGGATCTCGTCTTCGTCAATCGCGAGCGAGACGCGTCGCCGGCGCGCCGCTGCAACACCTCCCAGACGCCTTGGATCAGAGGTGTCCCTCTGCGGACGGGAAGTCGACGAACCTCGAACCCCAAAGATCCTCCACCGCGCTCCGCCAACTCGGACGCCGTCGATAACATCAGCAACCTTCTCGAGCACACCAACACGGGAGTCGCCGCTACTCGACCTCCGGACAAGGGAGAGCTCGCCCAGCACCTCCAAAGAGAAGCGAACGAGGGAGAGACGGTTGACCTGCTACGAAACTCCACCGGAGCACCACCCGCAAGGGGGGAGAACACCATCTCCAAAAAGCCGCACCAGCCGCGCCGCCTCCACCTCAGCACCGCCGGCAGGCCAACTACCCAGCCCTACCTTATATACACCACTAGATTCGGGGTTCCCCCACCCTCCCGCCGCCGGAGCGGCCGGTGGAGGGGGAGGGAACCGGCGGATCACATGGGGAGAGGGTGGTTTGGGCAGAGGTTCCAAGAAAACCGCCCACCTTTACTGTAGCAGAGGGAGGGGAGAGGTCCAGGGTCCTCTATCAGATTCCTTAAATCTACATGTATGATTAACCATATAAAACAAACAGTTTTCTCCAAATGATAAGTCAACGAAAAAAAAAGTGAACCAACAGTGAGCGTAAAGAGCCGAAAGTGGGTCATAGAGGAACCTTTCTGTCGTCAGCGGTAAGGATGCGGTCACCAGGAGCTCTACCTGGCGCTAGTTCTCCCTGTCCTCAAGTCAAAGGCCTGTCTACGTTCGATCCAACGAATCAAGAAGCAAGTTGAACGGGTCTCAATGTCTGAATTTCATACTAGTACTAGAATAATAATTTCCTGTGACACGCGATCAAGAGAGCAAGAGGGATAAAACAAAACCCCACTGAAATCATGCTTCCGTCGTGTCGCTTTTGCTTGGTTTCGGACCTGCCGTGGATTGTAAAGCAAAGGCTGCTACGTCTCGCTTCCAAGCATGCGTGTACCGTGAGGATGCATTTGCCGTGTGCGTGCGATCAAAACGAAGGAGAGCCGACACTCCAAACAAACACAGAGATCTTTAGAAATAAAATAGTGAGCGGGCCCACTTGGAACACATATAGATCAAGTTTCCAGGTTTGCCGAAGAAAAAGGTGCAAAGTACTAAACAAGATAACTTTGACTGATTTTTGAAAGGGCTAGAGCTAATCATATCATATGAGAATGAAGCATCTAATACAGCAAATAAATCTTCAGTGCTATGAATAATAGTATTTCCTCCGATCGATATTAAGTGTCGTTGAATCGAATATATTTAGATATGTTTTAGTGATAGATATATTTGATTTAGTGACAATTAATATGAATTGAAGGGAGTACAACAACGGTTCTGCTCGAAAACTCCCGGGGCGGAAAACATAGTGTGCATGGAAGAATAACTCTGGCTAGGTTGATACTCATGGCCACCGCGATGTACCACATCAAGTATGCCCGCAAAAAGATCATAAAGATCATAAAAAAGTTTCTCTAGGTAGGAGACGAGTGGGAAGGTAGCAAACGACAAAGCGCTTATCAACTAGAAAATGGTCTGCAAACCAAGGGTTTTGGGTAGCCTTGGGATGCCAGATCATGAGCCCACTGGGTGGGCGTTGTGACTCTGTTGGCCATGGCTACAAGGGACTGATCCTGGACGCACTTGGGTAAGATCGAAGCTTTTTTGCAACTCAGCAGACATGGCCCTTTTTAGAGCGTTCCACGATGACCACTTTCACGGATGGTAAAACAACCTCCTTTTGGCACGACAAATGTCGTGACCGTGGTCCTCTAAGGCTCTGGCCCTCGACCTTTTTAAGATCGCCAAAAGGAGTCATGAAAGAGATCATCCATGGAAATTGGACCCGCTCCGCCGCTAGACCTGACACTCCTATTCAACTATCTCACTACTTAGAAGTTTGGGACCTCATCCAGGGCACCCAACGGATCCTGCTGCAACCCGACTTCATCAGGTAGACGTTGACCACTAACGTCCTATCATGTGCAATCAACGATTTCTAGTGATGACCCACAAGTATAGGGGGTGTATCGTAATACTTTCGATAAATAGGAGTGTCGATCCCAACAAGGAGCAGAAGGTGCTGAACAGTGGTATGGAGCAGAAAATCCCTGTGAATACTTAGCAAACGGATTTTTAGTGGTTTTTTGACAAGGCAACAAAACATAGAGCAAGTAACAGAAGTAACGAACAAACGGAGCAAGTGGCCCAATCCTTTCTTAGCAAAGGACAAGCCGGTGGAAATGCTTATAAGGACCAAACGTTCTCGAGGACACATGGGAATTCTGTCAAGTGCTTTCCCTTCAAATAGCTGAGTATTCTTCTCTGGTGTTTGTAAGTGTTGTGTGGATGAACCTGTGCTAACATACCGCCCTTCCTAGGACTAATACATACTTGTGGTTAAACCCCGTGCAAACATCCATAACTATAGGAAAGTAATTAAGATATAAATCTAACCATAGCCTTAAACTCTAAGATCCTACACTCCCTTGGGCAAAGCTGTCCTAACGGGGTTCAGGTTTCTGTTACTCCGGCAACCCCACGATTAGTAGCCAAATACACAATGCATTCCCCTAGGCCCATAAATGGTGAAGTATCATGTAGTCGACGTTCACATTGCACCACTAGAAGAATAGCACCACAACTTAAATACTAGACCATTGAATAATAACCCATCACAGATCTACTAATAACAACATGACTTCTCCCATGTCCTCAAGAACTAAACGAACTACTCATAAGACATCATATGGATCAAGATCAAAGATGATATGATAATGGATAACAATCTGAACATAAACAATAATCCAATGGTTCCACTCACAAGCATCAACTACAATAGTAATTAACACCGGGAAAGTTTCTCCTAATGAACCAAGCAATATCCAACACAATTATTACAGCAGGACAGAGTGGTGATGATGGTGCCAATGGAGATGATGGTGTGGATGATGACGATCCCAATCAAGCCTAGCTTGATGATGGTGTTGATGGCGATGGTCTCCCCTCTCCGGGAAGGAATTCCCCCGGCAGAAATCTGTCTGCGAGAGAGATCTTTCTCTCTCGGTGTTTTCCGCCCCCTCTGGGGGCGAAAATCTATCTGTGGTCGCTCTCCGAGGCTTAGGGTTCCGAAGGGAAGTTATAGGCGAAGGGGGAGAGTCGGAGGCCGGGCAGGCGCAACCTCAGGTCGGCCCATGCCTAGGAGGGTTTGGGCCCCCTGCAGCCCTCCTTCGCTCCTCCTTTTGGCTTCCTTCGTCTTCTGGTGAAATAATATGTTTCCATACTTTTCTGGTATTTTTCTGATCTTCGCGAAATTGCACCGAGGCGCCTTCTTTTCCATCATAATCCAGACTTCAGCAGTCCATCCTACAGAAATCATCCAACATGCATAAACAGATGAAAATCCATAAGTAATACCTCATAATAAGACAAATATCAATGAATAGAGGTAGATTATGATATAGAATGGTGATGCAAATTGGGCGTATCAACTCCCCCAAGCTTAGACTTTGCTTGTCCCCAAGCGAATACTGAGCTCAGTAAAAATGTCCACAGGTTTATGGAGTGAAGTGTCGATAAAAGAATACGAACAATAAGCATCACACTTACCATTGCACAACTCATAGAAGAAAGCAACTCACCATTATAAAACTTAGCTTGCAACCAAGTACAACAATCACAATAGAGATGCATAAATATAAATCATAATTGGAATTGGCAAACTCGTTCTTGGTCAGAGAACACCTGGTAAACAGTTTCATAAAAGCTTTTTGTAGAAGTTTCAAAACAGGAGCACTCTTTGCTCAAAAAGGTTTTTCACAAGTGAAGGCTTTCAAAGTAATACTCAATAGATAAGAGTTTTGTGCAAACAAGGAAGATAAAGAACATGATTGAATAAATCACCATATGAATGCTTGAAACACAACAACTCGAAAGCTTGCTAGAGATAGAGAGGAAGTAGGTTTACTGACTCAAACTGGTAACTAGAAGAAAGGTCCCTTCTTAGAGGGTAGCAGGGATTACAAGTCATAAAGAGCTTCCAAAAGATTATGGTACTTACTAGCTTTGAGCCCTCATTGACCCTATCGTAAGCATCTTTAGTTGATTAAGATTAAAGTGAACAAAGATGGAGTATATGCTTGACGAAATATAAGTTGGCAATCTCATGTCCCTTTAATACGAGGGCCACTCCTCGAGCATACTCAACTTTGGGTCGAGGTAAGTTCTTGTCATTGTAAGTATTTGCATATCATTGAGAACCGCCAACGGGGTACCCCTTGCACATGGTACTGGAGCTTTCCCATAACCAAAATGACAAGGCAAGCAAACAATGAGCATCTCAGCGATCTTTTTATTTACTGTGTATATAGCTTTTTATTGATGATGCTTCATAGATGACTCACTATGGTGATGCTGCAAGTTTCCACCATGATTAAGCATGGCTTAGGCTAGCGGCCCAGACGTTTCTCTAACACAGAATACAAACTCCATGGACTTACAAGTCCCCTCTTTATTTCACACCTTTGACACCCATAGACAAAAGAGCACGATATCAACTATGTACGACAAGGTACAAGTGCAATGTTGAAAACGTTCCCCGTGACAGCACGGTTCTGCTAATCCCAACTTTAGATGCAAGCATATACAACTTCGATGTCCACAATGGTTCAAATCTATTAGGGGCAAGTAAATAAAGTATGTCATCAAGTTCGTGAGAGCTTTACTAACTAGTTTTCACATAACAAAGTACTTTTTAATTTGAAAGGTAGATGAAGCTTGAGAATTTGCTTGGAATAGCAATAGCTACTACGTGGATATGGTCGACACAAGTGGCAAAAGTTTTGGGTTTAAAGGATTTTGGAAACATGAGAAGTATGCCTTCTCAAAACAAGTTTTTGGCTAGCAAGGCTGGATAGAAAGCAAGAGAGTTGAAAGAAACAAGCAAACATACAAGTAATAAAGCCAAACATGCAATCTTCCTTGAAGACACAAAAGAATCTTAAATAAAGAATACTAAGCTTATGAGCCAACAAGAAAGAAAACAAATGATACCAAATACCTGTAAGCCTTTTCTTTCTTTCTTTTTCTTTCAAACTAGTGCCACTGACCAGAACTCGGTTTGCCAGAACCAATTTAGATCCACTCGATGATCCCAAAGTGGTGCCAATACTGAACAACAAGATCCATCATATAATAGAGATTGCAAACTAAAATAAGAAGTGCAAAAAGTAAAATATGAGACTTCTCATTAATATTCAAATAAAGGCACTCACACCAAGGGATACATAGAATCAACTAAAAGAGAGATACTTCCACATGCAAACCAAACTATAAGATAACTTCTCTACCACAGATATGAATCCACTAAAAAAGGTAAAAGATAAATTATAATGGTGGTGATACCGCGACACTCCTCCAAGCTTGGAACAAGCCAAGGGGATGCCAAACCTGATGACGAATTACTCCTTCGGTGGTGGTGGCGTTCTCTTGATAAGCTCCTCAATAAGTTTCTTCAACTCCTCAAACTCAAAAGTAAGAGTACGGATTAGCTCCGAGTTTTTCTCTATACGGTTCATGATCATGTCAGTTTGAGAATCCCAATTCTTGTTATTCTTTCCCCACTCTTCATCCTTAGCATGATCCTTCTCTGCATTGTTAGAACGAGGCATATCCCAAACCGAGGGCAAATTCCCTCTGGCCACATGTTGATATTGATATTCATGTATAAGTGTATGGAAGGGTCTCTTGTTACGTGGAGGAGATGATCGTGAAAACAGAGTATGACGTCGAGATTTCCCTCCTGTAGACATCCGTGCTGTCCTCTTAAGCTTGGTAGGTCGTGCCACCAAACCAATGCTTGCGATAGTAGCGCGGGTGTCCGGTTGCTTGTCCTCCTCCATGTCACCTTCATAACCTACCGGAATCTCCTCCTCCTTGGGAACTTGAGGTTCTTCTTTCTTGGGCTCCTTGCCTTTGTCGTTGGCGGAGGCCATGGTGCTCTAAACTTGAGAAGATTTCCTGACAGAAACAAATTGAAACGAAAACACGACGAGAACATGATGCACGAACCTCGGGGGATCTGGGGGGTTATATATTACGAAGTTTAAATGCATAAGGAAGGTTTTGACACGGAAACAAAGCGGAGACGGAGTTCTAGGGTGCCAAACCCCCTCCAGGCGCGACCATGCTAGGCCCGCGCCTGGGGTGGGTTTGTCCACCCCGGGCTCCATTTCCTCTTCAGTTTCGTCTCGTAACTTCCCTTATGTATTAAAAACATTAAAAATAGAAAAAGATTGGAGTTTCACGAACCTTCTGTTTTCACCACTTTTACCTATTCAAAGACGAACTCTGCAGATCCTTTCCTCTTTCTCGTAAGAATTTACTTCATACAAAACCTTTGCACAAACTTAATGACAACATTAGTATAAGCAAAAACAATAAACCTTTGGTGCACACTTCAACTGAAAACCCATCAAAACAAAAGCTTATGTAAGAGGAAAATGCAAATGATGGCAGAAATCTGTCAAAACAGACCAGCAGGTAAAGATTGATTTTTCCGAAGACCTTTTGTTGCTCAAATAAAAAAGTGCAAAACTGATGAAAATTAGGCAACAACCTGGAGAACAAGCTCATAAAAATGCAGCTCCATACGAAGTACTGAGCTTCCTAATGAATTTTTACAATGTAGCACAAAAATCTGTCCCAGGACAGCCACTTTTCACAACTCCTCTACTTCATAAAAGTAGTTGAACTTGACACAAAACCAAAACAAAAAGGATAAGGAGCGGTTATTACTGAGGTAATAACTTCCAAGACTCGACAAAACTCTTGGGTTATCTCCCAACATGTACTTTTCTTTAATGTCTTTAAGTTAGGCTTGAAACTTCCAAAGATGCTCACATAGGATATATATATCTGGAGTGAAAAAGAGCATCAAGAAGCAAATAACCAACACACTTGCGTCTAACCCACTTCCTATGCATGGGGTATCATGAGAAAATAAATTGTTGAAACAAAAAGGCACAAGCATAGGAAGACAAAACAGATGCAACTTTAAAGCTCTCAACATAAAACGGGGAAACTTAACATCATTGACATGCATAAAACCATGTTTCCCTCTCTCAAAATAACCTTCAGTAGCACTTTTAATAAAGTTGACAATATAACTGTCACTAGAAACAACTTTATCATCAGAATAAGCATACTTACAGTCATC
Organism: Avena sativa; assembly: GCA_916181665.1. NCBI lineage: Eukaryota > Viridiplantae > Streptophyta > Magnoliopsida > Poales > Poaceae > Avena > Avena sativa. The sequence continues at coordinate 138,404,670 of OV702285.1, read as the reverse complement.
AAAAAGAGGTCCAAGGTCATAGACTGGATCAATTGAAGCAAGTTGTTCCATCCTGAAATCTTTATTAGGCAAGCTATTTTCACAAGGAGCTTTAGCAAATTTGGAAAAGTTAAACTCATAAGAATCTCCATCAAACTTAGTTAAAACTTTTTCCTTCTTACAATCAATAATGGCTCCACAAGTGTTTAAGAAAGGTCTACCAAAAATGATAGGACAAGTTTTGCTAGCTGTTGAATTAAGCACTAGAAAATCAGCAGGATATTTAATCTTACCACAGAGAACCTCCACATCTCTTACAATGCCAATGGGGCAAATGGTTTCCTTGTTAGCAAGGTGAATAACCACATCAATGTCCTCAAGCTCACAAGGACCAATATCATGCATAATTTCCCTGTAAAGCTCATAAGGAATAGCACTAGAACTAGCACCAATATCACATAAACCATAGTAGAAATGATCACCAATTTTAACAGAAAGCACCGGAACACTAGCTTTACTAGGATGAGAGATAATATTAGAAGCGTCTTCACAGAAGACAATATGCTCATTCTCTCTATTTCTAGTGAGAGTGTCTTTCACAATAGCCACCACAGGTTCATCACTCAAATGCTTACCAGGATCCAGTTTTCATTGTACCTATGTTATTTGCACTAATAATCATAGAATACTCCTATACCTTAGCTGGGAAAGGCATTTTCTCAACATGAGGTTCAGGCACAATATGATTAGTAGTACAAATTTGAGTACTTCTAACAGGAACATGACTAACAACATCTTTATAAGAAGCATGGTACTTATTCCACTTCTTCTTAGGAATTTCAATATAAGAGGCAAAAGCCTTAAAATAGTTGGCAATACTTTGGGAGTCAAGACAAAACTTATTGCTAATATCACGGAAGTTATCAGTACCCATAAAAGATTTAATGCATTTATAATCATAGTTTATACCTGACTTTCTTCCTTTGTCATTCTCCCAAGCTTCAGTGTTATCTTGAATACGGTCTAAGAGATCCCATTTAGCTTCTTCCTTCATACTTGTGAATGATCCAGCACAAGAAGCATCTAGTAAATCTTTATCATGAAGAGACAGCCTAGCATAAAAGTTATTCAGAATAATATTGTTAGGGAGTTCATGAATAGGATATTTAAGCATTAGTAACTTCAATCTCCCCCAAGCTTGAGCTGTACTCTCTCCATCAAGAGGCCAAAAGTTATAAATATGACTTCTATCCTTATGGATTTCACTAGGAGGATAAAATTCAGAGTAGAAGAGAGATGCCATCTCCTCCCATTCCATGGATTTTCCATTCTTTAGCAGCTTATACCATGCCTCAGCTCTCCCTTTCAAAGATATGGAGAGTAACTTATTCTTCACCTGTTCAGTTGTGATACCTGCACACTTAAACAACCCGCATAATTCATGGATAAAAAGCAGGATGCACAGTTCCATCCCCAAAATAATAATTATCCACAACACGATTTACAATACTTGTAGGTATCTTAAAAGGATCTATCTAAACAAGTGGTGGTTCATCTACTACCCTTTCAGTGGTAGTAGTTCTCCCAAACAGAAAACCAAGTGGGTTATGCATATCGGAAACAAAGTAACAAACAGTAACAAAAGGAAATACTCATAGTCGAAGTTTCCCTTACCAGTTCCACTCTTCAATAACGCTGCACTCCCTGGCAACGGCGCCAGAAAATAGTCTTGATGACCTACAAGTATAGGGGGTGTATCGTAGTACTTTCGATAAATAGGAGTGTTGATCCCAACGAGGAGCAGAAGGTGCTGAACAGTGGTATGGAGCAGGAAATCCCTGTGAATACTTAGCGAACAGATTTTTAGTGGTTTTCTGACAAGGAAACAAAACAGAGAGAAAGTAACATAAGTAACGAGCAAACGGAGCAAGTGGCCCAATCCTTTCTTAGCAAAGGACAAGCCGGTGGAAATACTTATAAGGACCAAACATTCTCGAGGATACATGGGAATTCTGTCAAGTTCTTTCGCTTAAAATAGCTGAGTATTCTTCTCTGGTGTTTGTAAGTGTTGTGTGGGTGAACCTGTGCTAACATACCACCCTTACTTGGACTAATACATACTTGTGATTAAACCCCCCTGCAAACATCCGTAACTATAGGAAAGTAATTAAGATATAAATCTAACCACAGCCTTAAACTCTGAGATCCTACACTCCCTTGTGCAAAGGTGTCCTAACAGGGGTTCAGGTTTCTGTCACTCCGGCAACCCCATGATTAGTAGCCAAATACACAATGTATTACCCTAGGCTCATAAATGGTGAAGTATCATGTAGTCGACGTTCACATGGCACCACTAGAAGAATAGCACCACAACTTAAATACTAGACCATTGAATAATAACCCATCACAGATCCACTAATAACAACATGACTTCTCCCATGTCCTCAAGAACTAAACGAACTACTCACAAGACATCATATGGATCAAGATCAAAGATGTTATGATAATGGATAACAATCTGAACATAAACAATAATCCAATGGTTCCACTCACAAGCATCAACTACAATAGTAATTAATACCGGAAAAGTTTCCCCTAATGAACTAAGCAATATCCAACACAATTTTTACAGCGAGACAAAGTGGTGATGATGGTGCTGGTGGAGATGATGGTGTGGATGATGATGATGATCCCGATGAAGCCTAGCTTGATGATGGTGTTGATGGCGGCGGTCTCCCCTCTCCGGGAAGGAATTCCCCCGGCAGAAATCTGTCTGCCGGAGAGATCTTTCTCTCTTAGTGTTTTCCGCCCCCAGAGGCGGCGGAAATCTATCTGTGGTTGCTCTCCGAGGCTTAGGGTCCCGAAGGGAAGTTATAGGCAAATAGGGAGAGTCGGAGGCCGGGCAGGTGGGCCAAACCCACCCCAGGCGTGGCCTCAGGTCGGCCCACGCCTAGGGGGGTTTGGGCCCCCTGCAGCCCCCCTTCGCTCCTCCTTCTGGCTTCCTTCGTCTTCTAGTGAAATAATATGTTTTCATATTTTTCTGGTATTTTTCTGATCTTCGCGAAATTGCACCGAAACGCCTTCTTTTCCATCAGAATCCAGACTTCGGTAGTCCATCCTCCAGGAATCATCCAACATGCATAAACAGATGAAAATCCATAAGTAATACCTCATAATAAAAAAAATATCAATGAATAGAGGTAGATTATAATATAGAATGGTGATACAAATTGGGCGTATCAGCTAGTTCGTCCTATCACGTGCAATTCAACTGTTGCTACCCTAAGTTCAAGGCCCAAAAGATTTGGTATGCGCAAGCCAAGCCAAAATGCAAACTATTTCTGCGGTCTGCTCTTGACGGCAAATTATTAACTGCATACATGCTTGCCGTCAGGGGATGGCCTCACGACCCTACTTGCTCACTTTATAGATCTGCCTCAGAGACAGCTGCCCATCTCTGCAAAGATTGCCCCTTCACAAATACGGTCTGAAATACCACATAATCTTGGGACAATGAGGCCATAGGCAATGACGAGAAAACCTTCCCCTCAATTTCTGATTGGTGGGACGTTATGATCGAGAGAAAATAAAAAAGCGAGCAACTTCGCCTTAGTGTCTGTATGCTATATGTCTTGTGGAACACATGGAAAGAAAGAAACCGCAAAATTTTCACGGGCCGACGACTGACTTATATCGAGGTGGCCTCCTTTGCTAGAGACGACATTCTTCAGCGTGCAAGTGATTTTTCTACCTATGTGCCTTCTATCCCAGTCGAGCCAGATTAATCTATCTTTTGATTTTTTTTCTCTTTGCGGTGGTTTTGGCATATTTCCACCTTAATATAAACATGACTTCATGTATAGTGGATCTTTTCTCTCTCTTCTAATAGAAAAGGCAGTGCTCCTGTTGATTGCTCTGAAAAACGGTTCTGGTATCTGTCAGTCGGCCGAGAATTAAGTTAAAACTTTAAAATTTATGATTCGTGTGTTATGTAAATCGAAAATGTGTTGCAATAGATATATTCTGGCCCAGTAGGTTTGCGTTGTAAATTGCAAGTGTGCTCCCACGGCAGTAGGTGCTGGAGCTCCCTTCTCACTAAGCACCACTACTTCTGACACAGCGGCCAAGCTTTGCTTCGGCTCCTTTCCGCCGGCCTAAGTGGCGAGGGAGAGGACGGTGGGGTGGTGGTGTGGTTTCTGCTGATGCCTAGAGGTGGTGCTTGGGGTCTGAGGATAATACGACCTCGACAGCAGTTCCCAAGCGAAGGCCTCAGGCCAACGCTATCTCTAGCCATGAGATTGGCCCTGCTGCGGTCGATCTATGTGATAGCTTGAGCTCCCTCTTCCTCCTTAAGTAGAGGATCCCCGTCGATCTTGGCGTGACAGTGCATGTTGTTGCTTCCCCAAGTGGTGATGTCCCCGGTGGAGACGACGACGACCGCGTCTGGAGGTCAAAGATCATCCGCGAAGAAGATGGACTTGATCGCGTTTCTGCGCGTTTTCTTGAGGTGCAAACTATAAAAGCCAAGGGCTCATGTGTAATTTATTTTCTTTGTAGGGTCCCTTTAGTAAATGTACTCCCACCACCGAACGAATGCACTCTGTGTAGGTCTTTCGGGATTGTCCAGTTCAAAAAAAAAGTTGGCAACGGAAAAAAGGTCTCACTCTAGGACTGGTCCGGAAAGGCGGAAACGTGTTGGTCTGTGCCGATAATCGGTATGCGTTCACACGCACCAACGGAAAGCGGACACGGAGAGCACGTCCGTCGACTCGTGCGTCACCTCCCGCGCAGCCTCCCCCTCCCTCCCTCCCTCCTTAGGAACAGAAGGGGGGCGGAAAAAAGGAAGAAGGCGCGGTGGACATACACGCCCTCCTCGAAACAGACAGAGAACGCGGGGCTGGCGGGCGGTGTATAAATAGACGGCGCGCGCCTGCTAAACAAAGGCGATCGATCGACCGGCCGATTTGCTTGCTTCTTCCTTCCCACCCTTGTCGAGGATTCCAGCCCAGCACCCCCGTCGTCCGCCCCACGCAGCATACTACAAAGGAGGGAGAGAGAGGGCTACTTTGCCATTTCTAGCTCCAAATTGAAGAGAAGGGGAAGAGAACCCGCAGCCGCAGGAGGAGGAGAGGAGGGGGATCGACGAGGGTGCTTCGGCTGGGAATCGGATTCGCACGGACCCCTTCGTCCGATCGCTCGATGGTACGTACGCATATACTGTCTCCGCCTGTTCTTCGTTGGACATTCTTGCAAGCTTTGCTCCTTTCTTTAGCAAGCTTCGTGGCTATCGAATATCGACCGACCATGGTAAGCAGCTGTCTTCGTGCCTGCCCTGCTTCTCCGCCGGCGGGCGGCCGGCCTGCTGCAGGCGAGCGCCGCCGGCGATGAAGAATCCGAGATTGTTTCGCGATCGAAGTCTTGCGGCGTGCCGCAAGTGGCCTGCGTCCACGTCATGGTTGCGAATATTTGCGGATTCTACTTTTTTATTACGCCGCCGTCCTCGCCTTTTGTCCCCTCCTGCCATTTTTCCGCTTCCTCTGTCACCTTTTCCCGTTGCGCTTACACATTTCTTTACTGGGCGGTAAAGCCGATCAACCTCATTTTCTTTTGAAAAACAAAAAAGTCATAATAAAGACTCTCTTTTTTTCAGAATCATGCCACTGGGCGATCGAGCTAAGTTTGTGACGTCATGTTTCGTCGGCTCTGGCAATTATTTTTTCGCTTTATATATCTCGTTCCCTTTAAGTAGTCAGTGATGACGAAGCAAACGAGAACCACAGACATAGCCGGTGAATACATACAGAGATACCGATTTGCTGACCACTTCGCCTTTCTTTTTCTCTGGAACGAAGAAAGTGACACGAAACCATCTCTCCTTGTCCTAGCCGCGTCGAAGATGTCGGTACGTACGTACCTACGTACTCCCCCATGTAATGTAACGCGACGCCAACACATGTGCCACTAGCCCCATCTTGCTTTAGAGTTAAATCCATCGTTAGTCATCGAACTTGCTTAGCAAAATCAATACGGTCATCGTACAACAGGAATATAAATTTACGGTCACTGAAGACGCGTCGAAGCGTCACTCGCGGTCACCGCTCGTGCGGTAGAGAAGTATTTGACAACGTGGCGAGCTGAGGACCCACTGTCAGGCAACTTAATATATACAAAATAATAACCACTTATAGGAGGTTTTTTTTTGCAAAACGACCGTCTCTTCTCTGGGTCCCGTGACCTGTCTCTGTGACCCGTCTCTGCTCCACCGACATCTCCTAGTCCCCAAAAAATCCAGCGCCATCGTCGCCGATAGAACACACCAGCGTGTGCCGCGCTCCCCTGCCTCCACACGCCAGCGCAAGCTTCCTCACCTCTCCTGCCTGCCCATGTAGTCGTCGTCCCGAGATATCCCTCACGACCCTCGCCCTGCGAGCTTCCCCATGCCCCACAGTCCTACCTGATCTCCTCCCAGAGCTCCGACATTGGGACAACGGCCCCGCCCATGGTCTCCTCTCCACGGACCTCGGAGATGATGCGCTCGAGATCGACGACATGCTCGGCCTTCTTCCGCTGCTGGCCAGGGCGCTAGTCGCGTTCTACCCTCTCGCTGTCCGGCTAGGGCTCGACGGCGCTGGGCGTGTCCAGGTGGACTGCACCGGCGAAGGCGTCGTGTTCGTGACGGCCCGCTCCAACTACTACGCGCTGGAGGACCTGATGAACGAGTCTGTGTCGTGCGGTGAGATGCGCGACCTGCTGGTGTCGCCCACGCCGACGCCCAACCCGCCATGCGCTCTGCTGTTCGTGCAGGTCACGCGCCTCCGGTGCGGCGGCGGCGTGCTCGGCCAGGCCTACACCACTCGACCGTGGACGCGCGCTGCGCCGCTATCTTCTTTAAGACGTGGGCGAGCATCTCCTGCGGTGGTGCCGGGACGCCACCCGTGCGGTGATGCTTCGACCACACGCTCCTCGCGGCGCGCGCGGTGGTCGTACGACCACCTGGAGTACAAGCCAGAGCCAGAGCCGGTGGACTCAGTGTCCACGACGAGCCAGGGCAACGAGCACGCGAGGTCACTGGTGGACTACCTGGAGGGGTGGACACGATGAACCTGCCACGGAGAGGCATCTCGTGCACGCACCTTCGCGCCATCAGTTGGATGGGGATGTCGAACGCTGACTTCAGGTGGGGCGCGCCCGCGTTCACGGGGCCAGCGCTCATGTACTACAGCGGCTTCGTGTACGTGATGAACGCGCCGGGGAAGGACAGCGCGCTGGCGGTCATTGGAGCCGGAGTTTAGGAAGACCTCCAGATCTAATGCTATATCGCAACGTTCCCACACACAGTTGCCATGCAGGAACGAGCATGACATACTTACGATCACGAGCTCGTTGTTAATTATTTTCCTATTAATTACTTAAGCACATGATTATTTGCCTGTTAATTACCACCGTGGCCATGTGGACGCGGACACCGGGGCCACTGGCTCTGGCTCCGGCGTGTGGAGGCGGGGGAGCGTGACACACATCAGCGGCGACGGCGCTAGATTTTTTTGGGGCCAGGACATGTCGATGTTGCAGCAGAGACAGGTCACATTACCTAGGGAAGGGACGGCCGTTTTGCAAAAAAGCCCTCCTATAAGTGGTTATTATTTGAGTATATATTAAGTTGTCTGATAGTGGTCCTCAGCTCGCCACGTCGTCAAATACTTCTCTACTGCGTGAGCGGTGATCTTACGTCTTCAGTGACCGTAAACTTGTATTTCTATTGTACAATGACCATATTGACTTTACTAAACAAGTTCGATGACTAATGATGAATTTAACTCCTTGCTTTACGTTCCTTTGGCCGGCCACAGCGGCGCGCGGCATCTTCTTCCACCGGCCGGCACGGACCTTTTCCCCCTCTTTGTTTTTCACGCAACACCTGCTACTGCTAGATAGTAGTACTAGTACTACACCGTATGGTAAATCAATATCTCCGGACTTGCTGCCAAGAGCCACACCCACACGGGTGACAGGTTCGATTGATCTCGTTTCCATTTCTCTGTCAATCCAAGCAGTCCAGACTACTCTGCTTTTCCTTGGTACCTCCCGACCATGGAAAGGGAAACCCGAATGCAACGAGCAAGAGCGTACATGCGGCGGCGACGACGGACGGCCGTCGGCCAGCTACCGGTTGCTGCTTAATCCGCATTATTACTACTAGTGGTTTTGTTTTGTTCACATTGCTATTGACGGTGGGGAGTATATAATATAAGCCGACTGTATTCTGACGCAGGTTGAATCGGAGGGCGACACGTCGGCGGTGGCAGCGACGGCCACGGCCACGGCCACGGCGGTGCTCACCGCGCCGCTGTCGCTGGAAGGAGGGCTCGCGGCGGAGCTCCGGCCGGCCAACCTCGCGCAGCGGGTGATCAGCCTCTTCGGGAACGTCAGGCCGGGCGCCGATCTCTCCCACTTCCAGGTAACAACGAAAGAAAATGCCTAGTGACACTGAAGTCTCTGGCATATCTGTTCTTGAATCTTGATCCCAGGCGAGCAGCCGTGCTCGGTACGTGCATGTGGGTGAGACTCCGATCTCGAGAGATAGATTTGGATCCATTTGCTAGTAGTTTACTTGGTTCAAGATTCATTGGGAGCACTGAGCACCCCGAATCCGGCAGAAATTCAGGGGGCTTGGCTACCTACTAGTGCTAGTTGTAGTTGTGGGTTCGCCTAAACACCTTCATTCAAGAGTTTGGCTGCTTGCTTTAGGACGCAGTGATTGGCGCCGATCTGGTAAATGGAGCAATCTTGAAATTTTCACGTGTTCCAAGTGGGAACAGAAGGCTTGGACTGCACAGGAGTGCACATGTTTCTCAATGCTACCAAACATTGGGACTGATTGCTGTGGACGTTCATGTGTTCTCGATATCCAAAGATAGGTTGGGGATGTGGAGATCAATCCTAATGGTTGGCCAGTCCCTTACCAGGCACATCCATTGGTTATTTTTTTTAAAAAAGGGAGCTATTCATTTGTCCCCAAAAATGTGCCACATAGTAGACGGATGATCGCCATCGCTGCAATACTTCCCCAAGTGTCTGAACACGCTGTACTGTACTTCACTGACGAACGAAATGACCGACGTGCCTCTGAACGTTTTTCAGCTGCCTGCTACGTTCAACCTGCCGAAATCGCAGCTCCAGCTGTACGGGGAAGGGGTCTACTGCGACGGAGGCGACTACCTGAACAGATGCGCCCTCGGCAAGGACAGCCTGGAGCGGCTCACGGCGGTCGTGGCCTGGAGCATCTCGACCACGAGGCCGCCCATCTTCGGCTTCGCGCCCTACAACCCGGTCCTCGGAGAGACGCACCATGTCTCCAGCGGGTCGCTCCATGTCCTCCTTGAGCAGGTACCCCCCAACTGGGCAAAACTGCTCATTTCATACTACTTTCTCTGAAAAATCTGCAATTCTTTTGGAAAGGAAGTGAACATCATATGGCATCTACATTTTCAGGTGTCTCATCGTCCCCCGGTCTCCGCGCTCCACGCGACCGACGATGGCGGAAACGTCGAGCTCCTATGGTGCCAAAGCCCAGTGCCAAAGTTCAACGGTAGGCCACACCACACCAGAGCAACAAATTCATTCTGAATAAGTTCCAGCATAACACTACACTGCTGTTGAAACAAGAACACGGAAAAACTTATCTGAACTCTTGCATCCATTTCATTCATTTTTTTTTCACCGAAGGCACTTGCATAGAGGCAACGGTGGACGGCTGGAGGCAGGTCAAGCTTCCGAAGCTCAACGAGACGTACGAGGTGGACTGCCCGAACCTGCTCATACGGCTGCTGCCCGCGCCCTCCATCGAGTGGTCCGGGACCGTCAGGGTCGTCTGCAAGGACTCCGGGCTCGAGGCGGAGCTGAGCTACCACAGGAGCAACTCCTTCCTGGGCATGGGAGGCGACGGGAGGTGCGTGAAGGGCAAGGTGTTCCGTTCCTCGTCGGAATCGCAGGAGACCCTGTATGAGATCGATGGACACTGGGACAGGACTGTCTCGCTGAAGGATGTTCAGAGCGGCGAGGTCTCGGTTCTCTACGACGCCAAGCTCGCCATCGCTAACCTCATCACACCGGAGGTGAAAGATCAAGAGGTACTAACATTTTAACTCAGACAACATATATGGCATTGCATAAAACCATTTTAGTTATTGTTGTGATCAACTGATAATATGATAAACACTTTGAGTTCAGCATAGCTGAAACTTTGCAAAAACAGCACAAGGGTAATGCTCATGAACAATGGTGATAATGTGGCAGGGCTTGTCGCCTTCGGAGTCGGCGGTGGTCTGGAGAGAAGTCAGCGAGGCTATCCTGATAAAGGACTGGGAGAAGGCCAGCGAGGCGAAGCGGCAAGTCGAGGGCGACGCTAGAAAGCTTGACAAGGAGAGGAATGAGAAGGGAGAGGTGTGGATGCCCAAGCACTTCTCCTTGTCTCGGGACAAAGATGGGAACTGGGAGTGTTGGCCGTTGGAGAAATCAGTGCACCCAGCTCCTATCATTGTACCTTCTTCTTCATGATAGCACCTTACATGTAACAAATGTTGGATTATATAATAATAAAGCTGACCATTTTTTATAACAAGTTTAAGTTGCTTCATTTTCTTGTTTGTTTGGTCCTCCAGTTTCTTGGATAACAAATTTCTACCAAGGATTAGACAGGGTTATTCAGTTCAAATAACCAAGACAGACTACAAAAAAACGAGAAGATTGAATACTCTAGTATTATCATGGTAAGTGTCGAATTAGGTGTCTGTCTTGTCTATTAGTTGCTTCATGTGTCTAGATTACTGAGTAAAATACCATGGTTCAAAAAACGAATATTACTGACTAAAATACGCAATGGCTGCACTGATTATTCAGTGGTAAAGTTCGTAAAAGCCATGAACCATGAAAAACAGAGCATAGTCATGAACCATGAAAAACAGACCATAATATGCCATATTAATGGAATTAATGAGTGCATAATCTGCAGTAGACATTATCTTAGATAATTTACATAAAAGCATACAATATTTGTATTCCCCTATTGAACCAGTATAATATCTAGTTTCTGAGACTAATTTTACAATTGCTATGCACGAGGAACTGCAAGTTTCATCTACTGTCACTCAGTCAGAAACTCCTACAATATTTCTACTTGATGCACTGCCGAGCCTCTTCTTTCTTCCACCCCTTTGATCACCCAATTCTCCGTTGTGTCCAGCCTGCGGCTATGCACGGTTTTCCAGTCTTCTAAAGATCAAAGGCGATCATATAAGGAACAACAATGCCGCAGGTAGCAGAAACAGCTGGTTGTATCGTGTGCTCGCCGAAGAAGGCATCATCTCTGGCTGGTAGGCGCTTCTGAGGCCATTGTTGCCAATCAGGGGTGGCTGGTAGTCACTTCCGACGCCATCGTTGGTAGCCAAGGGTGGTTGGTAGCCACTTCCGACACCATTTCCGCCTGTTGGAGGTGTCAGGTAGGAACTTCCAGCACCACTGTTATCTGTGGGGGGTGGCTGATATACGATTCCAACACCACTGTTGCCTGTTGGGGGCTGCACGTAGGTGCTTCCAGCACCATTGTTGTCAGTAGGAGGAGCAATGTTAGCGGCACCAGGCGTGTTCAACCTGTGTGAACCACGGGTTATCCATCAACTTCCAGTATTCAAAAGCCCAAATTTTAGCTGTACATATCTGATGAACTTGGGCACGTGTGATTTGTGAAGTACTGAGTTCTTGGTTTGTCAGAAATTCAGAAGCACATTTCAACAATCACCGCTAGTTACTGGTTGCAAATTGCAATACATTTTTACTATGTCGAAGTGAATGCAAAAAAAAGGACTTGATTGGTACCCGGTGGGAGGGAGGCAGAAAGCGATGGCGTAGTCGACGGCGTTGCAGGTGAAGAGGCTGGTGCCATCGTCGTAGGCGTAGCTGTAGGCCCGCGGGCATGCCGACTTGAAGATGGATGAGTAGGCCGTCGAGCTGCACGTGTCCGGAGTCGCGTAGGCGCCGCTGCAGCAGTACTTGTCCTGCGCGAATGCCTCGCACGCGCTCCGGCATGCCACCGCGCCGCCACCATTGCCGCCGTCCACCTGCAGCTCCTTTGGACATGCTGCAACAACAAGATTGTATATGCATCAGAGCATAGACTTACAACATGGATACATAGCTGTTTTATAATTCTTCTACGTGTCACATACACAGGTTGAGGTCAGCGCTGCAGCCAGTGCTGTTGCAGCTGCCCTGCCGTGCCCGTGGGAAGGCGATGACGGGCAGGTTGTAGCCATCGACAAGGCTCACGTCGTAGTAGTCCTGGTCGGCAGGGCCGCCCTTCCCCAGCGTGATCTCAAACAGCGTCGCTGGCGGTGTCCCTCCCGTGCCGCCGCACTCCATGTGTCCACCGCCACAGTCACCGGTCTGGCATGCAACCGCACCGGCAGGCGCACCTGAGCCATCGGCGCTGAAGTTGCACCCGGTCCGTGCCCATATCCGGCCAGACCACCCGGCTGGCGCCGGGACCTGCATCGTCTGCCCTGGGTCAAGCCGGAACCCCGTCGTGGGTAGCTGTGGTGTGCCCGCGCCAGCCATCGTCCCCGGCCAGATGGTGTGGGTGCAGTAGTTGGATATGGTGAAGCTGCAGCTTGCCATTGATAAGCTACATCCATGTGCAGCTAGTGCCAGCACAAGGAGTAAACATGGAGCACTGCAACTTCTTGGTGCTTCCATGGTCTTGAGATGTTCTCGATTTCCTTGTCACTTGTTGCAATCCTGTTCTTCAGATATATGAAGGCGTGCAGGGTCCAAAAATGCATTGAGTTGCTTGATGGGATTGCTTTAGCATTTTGCATGGGTTGGGTGGCCTCACAAAGAAGAAATACCTTATGTAAGAATGCAAGCAATAAAAGTAAAAATGCTACTATTAGAATTTAGGAGCCTACAAAATAACATTGCAAAAAGTATATATACCTTAATTTCATACAAAGATAACTTGTCAGTCAAAATCAGTCCTTATTTTCACATAACAACCATGTGTAACCTAAAGAGCATGTTCATGTGCTGTACATGTATGTCCCATGCATCTCCACACTTTTGCAAGGCATCAGCCATTCGAATCCACATGGACAAAGATCACATAAAAATAAACTTTTGAAGGTGACCAACTCAAATTAGAGCATTCAATTAGAACCAACCCCAACTACTATTACAGTTTTCCATTTATGGGACAGTCTTGCAGATTACAACTAAAGACCTATCCTATTTTTGGGCAAAACCTATGATTCTCCCTGACATTGCTTTCACGGGGTGTAACCGAACACTTGACTTTGCGGCAGTAAGAAATACAAGATAGCAAGAAAGGCATCAATTTGTCACATCCATGGTACAGATTCTACTTTGAATTACTAAATCATCTGATGAGTATAAAAAGCGGCTTAGGTATTTAAGGAGATGCCAAGTGGTACCTTTGCAGATCCAACAAAGAAAAATACCATCTTCTCCATCAGTTCAGACAAAGCATAGCTTCCAGGTGGGTGTCACAAAAAGAATAACCTTCCATGAGCAACTACTTTATGCTTCAAACAACTTTTGCTGCAGCTACTAAGTATCTATGTCACATTAAGACTAGATCTCCAAAAGCACCAGTTCACAGTATAACCCATGATACCTTGCTTACTTCTCACTCCACCATTACAGCCAAAAATAAGTGCATGGAATCTACTAAGATTAACATAGTGTCATGTGAACAAATTCTTAAATTTCATGTTAAGATGATGCATGGAATTATCAACGAATTGCAACTGATGCACTTTAACTCCACATTCCAGAGGCAGCAGGAAGCACTGTGTCACAATAGTGCGAGTTAGGAACTTTAGACAGTCCCAAGATAGAATCCAAAGAATAAAAATGTGTAACAATGCATGAGTTTCTGCAATTACACAACATGAACGATAAAACCTTCAATGCCTATGGTTATCAGAGATCTAGCAATTATCTAGTTCCATTTCTTTTCAGGGAAACTCTTTCTGTTTCAGAACACCAATTGTCAGGTTATGAGCCTGGGCCAATATATGTTCTACAGTTAGAACACTACCGCACCTACCCAAACATTATTTTCCTTTTTCTTTCGAAAAGGGGCAGCCCCGGCCTCTGCATCAATTGATGCGACGCATAGGGCCTCTTATTTCCTTATTCAAGTACTGTTTTACAACTTTAATTATTGTGGCAAATACTATGACAGATAACTTGTAGGAACAAGCATCCTTAACGAACTCACATGTTGCAGTAGCATTACAGCAGTCACAGCACTTTCTAGACATGAAGGGATGTTGTTTGGCTTGGAAATCAACAACCAGAGACAGCAGTGAAGAAGAACATTTATCAGTGCCAAGTTATTCTTGGGTGCCATTGACTGAATGTTCTTTTAATCACATGTCTGACCTAGGACTGTAACTCTTGAAAGTAGGTTGCACAAACATGGTGTTCCACAAGTCAATGTGAATGAAATTATGCGTGGTGTGTCTGCCATATCTATTTTGAGCATTCAGATTAAGAAGATAAAGTGCAAATTAAATTTGCAAGCTGTCTGCTACTGACCGATGCCAAATTTCTGTACCATTGCACTCACTTTACCCGCTGGAATTACAACCCATCATCTTGCAAACGTCCTGTCCTGCAAGCCACAGCATAAGACAGCGAATCTTACAAATCCAGAGGGGCGGCACCACAGTACGGAATAATAATACCAAGGAAAACACACTAATCATTCCTTCGTCCAATTGTTCAAAGAGAAACAGATGAAACCTTCAACGCCTATGGTTATCAGAGATTAATAACATAATACTAGCAATTATCTAGTTGCATTTTCTTTTCAGGGAAACACTTTCTATTTCAGGACAACCAATTGTCAGGTTATGAGTCTGGGACAACATATGTTCTACAGTTTGAACACTACCGCCCCTACCCAAACAGTATGTTCCTTTTTTTTTCAAAAAGGGGCAGCCCTGGCCTCTGCATCAATTGATGCATACGGCCTCTTATTTCATTACTATTAAATTACTGTTTTACAACTTCAATTATTGTGGAAAATACTTCAGACAGATAACTTGTAGGAACAAGCATCCTTAACGAACTCACATGTTGCAGTAGCACTACAGCAGCCACAACACTTGCTAGACATGAAGGAATGTTATTTGGCATGGAAATCAACAAGCAGAGACAGCAGTGTAGAAGAATATTTATCGGTGCCAAGTTATCCTTGGGTGCCATTGACTGAATATTCTTTTAATCACATTTTCTGACCTAGGGCTGTAACTCTTGAAAGTAGGTTGCACAAATGTGGTGTTCCACAAGTCAATATGAATGAAGTTATATGTGGTATGTCTGCCATATCTATTTTAAGCATTCAGATGTAATAAAAGATACAGCGCAAATGAAATTTGCAGGCTGGCTGCTACTGACTGATGCCAAACTGCTGTACCATTGCAGGTGAGCTCACTTCACCCGCTGGAATTACAACCCATCATCTTGCAACCTGCAGGCCACAGCACAAGACAGCAAATTTTACCAATCCAGAGGGGCGCCACCACACTAAGCAATAATAATCCCAAGGAAAACACACCAATCTTACTTCCTCCAATTGTTCCAACAGAAATAGAACCTAGGTACCTAGTCCTAGCATTAGCAGGGTGTTGAGCTAACTGCGCTTAAATACCGGGAAGTGGGAGGAGTACTGTAGTAGCCAATGGTTTGGAGGTGCCTGCTGTCGGGCGGAATGCGACTGTCGGCTCGGCGGCGCGGGAAGTTCGGGCAGCCGAACTGCGCCAGCCGGATCTGGACCGCCTGGCGCCATTCTCGCCCTCTCTCTCCCCCTCTCCCCGGCGAGCAGGCGAGGGTTCTGCAGACGTTGTGAGACGCCGGAGAAGGAACGGCGAGGAGGGGTGCGTGCTAATGGGCCTTCTTGGGCTTCATGGGCCCAGCATCCCATCTTTAATTTGTTTCCTGCTTTAAAAGACTCTTTGCCATCCCTAAACAAAACTTTGCCTTCCCGACAAATATTTTTTCCCTAAAGAAATAGATTTTGTCTGCTCGAAAGAAAATAATTGGTATGTCTTTTTTTTTGCGAAATTCCACCGATCTATTAATAATCATCGACAGCGGTATAAAGAGTCCTAAAAGTAATAAAAATTACAAATAGGTCAATGGACCACCTAGCGACGACTACAAACACTGGCACGAGCCGAAGGCGCGCCGCCGTCCTCGCCCCTCCATCACCGGAGCCGGACAAAGCTTATCGTAGTAGAGCTTGTTATAGTAGACAGACAGAAAATCGTCGTGCTAAGGCCGCAAAAGAACCAGCACACCAGAGCAGCAACCATAGTCAAAGATGACCAACGTAGATCGGAAGAGACCGACCTCAAAACACACCAACGAAAAACGATCAGATCCCAATGGATCTGTTGAAGACATGACTCCACACGTCCTCCGTCGATGTTAGACGCACCACCGAAGCGAGGATAGGACGAGGAGTACCTTATTCTGACTTCAGGACGTAGTCGCCGCCTCAACATCCTAAAAAGGCATAAAAATAGTCTAAACAAAACACTAAGACCTCCCGCCGGCGAGGGGCCATGGTCCGCCACGCTTCCAAGGCCCTAAGGCCGCCGGAGACGAGACGGACCGATAACGTCGTTGGCGAAGGGAAGGAACCTGTCGTGGTGGTATCACGACATATGCCATGGGTAGGCTAAAGTTGGGGCCGATGGACATGGAGGAATCCGGGGAGGGGTGATGCAGTGAAGACCGCACTCGTATGAACAAAGAGAAATACAATGTATCTAGGATTGAGGCTCTCATATGGAGATAACACATCTTCATCTACATATAATATCTTATAATCTTGCCATACTTGTGGCTACAATCATGCTCCTTAAGCAGTATCTACTATGCCTCTATCTAGATCTCTTTGTGAGAGTGGAGGAAGAAGGAGTAGAAGAGCTCCTATTGAGCAGAGAGGGGAAGATCCCTTCGGGGCCTCTCCTGTGAACGATTCCCCTGGTGCTCCTTATAAAGGGGAGCCCAGGGACAAGACTTGTTCCCTACGATTGGTATCTAAACAGCATATACCTGGTATCTTCTTAGATGCTTAGTATATGCCTTGGCATCTTCGAAGATGCCACGGCATATTCCTTAGCATATTCCTGGATGCCAAGGGCATATTCCTTATGCCCCACGTGCCAGTCTGATCCAGGAGCGTCCCAAGACTGGTACGGGATTGGCTGGTCTTGTCCTGACTTGATGGTGCATTGAGGTGGAGGTTGGAGCTAGTCCGGGGGTAGTTGCTAGGGCGTATTGGGTTATCTGATTCGTCCCAGATGACTTTGTTGATGGAGAGATTCGGCCTGCCCCTTTGTTGATTCGGCCCAGGGGAGAATACCATCCCAGCCAACTTATTGGTGAAGGGCCCAGCCGAATTACTCAGCAAGGTCCCAGCCGAGGTGTCCCTTGACTCGGCCCTGAACTCTGCCTCCCGCGGTGGGCCGCTGGTGATTCGCCCCATCCTGGTACCATCTAGCTGCAGCCGGAGTGCAGGGGAAAACCAGGGTACAGGACCCGGGGTGGGCCGGCCGAGGTGAAGTAGATCTCGGCCCACCCGGGGCTGGCGACGTAAACGATGCTGGGGCATGCGGATCTGGAGAGGCCCGCGGTGGGCCGACCCTGGCTCTTGTCGGCCCACCCGGGGGGAATTGCCAGCAGTACTAGAGTTTGATTTGGATGCAGCAACCCGCGATGGGCCGAATTACCTCTGTCTCGGCCCACCCGGGGAATCTCGAGGGGAGCAGTGGGTGACGGGGTGAAGAGCGTCGGCGTCGATAGGGAGGAGTCCAGGGAAACTTCTGCTGGGAAGCTTCTGCCGGGAATCTTGAGTGGAGCAGTGGGCCAAGGAAAGTGAGGTAAGGCCCGTGGTGGGCCGAATTGTCTTGAGTCGGCCCATCCGGGGTACGTTAATTCGGTCCAGGAGGATAATTCGGCCTCTAGAGCCTAATTCGGCCCGTTCCGTATAGATCTGGTCCAGCGGGGGTGAGGACTGGGCCGAATTAGTGTTAACTCGGCCCAGATAGGTTTTTGCCTTTGTATTTTTCTATTTGACTTATATTGAATATCATTTTCTCATATATGTTTCTTATTGACTCATTTAATTCATCAACTCTGGGGTACCCGGGGGTACACCCCCGACATTAGTCCCCGAGGCTATGTGGGACTCGTAGAGTCGTGCATAGGCTTTATACAAAATATCTCCAGAGTTGTTTATTCGGTCTATAGTATTTTCATACATCATTGATTCCTGGCCCTTTAAGGTACTGGTTCATAACCCTTTTGGGTAAGTTTTTTGACTTTTGGCCTCCCTTGGCTCTGGTCTTAACCCTTTTGGGTAAGTTCTCGACTTCTGGCCTGCCTTGGCTCTGGGCTTAACCCTTTTGGGTAAGTTCTTGACTTCTGGCCTCCTTTGGCTCTGGTCTTATAACCCCTTTAGGTGAGTTCTTGACTTCTGGCCTGCTTTGGCTCTGGTCTTATAACCCCTTTGGGTAAGTTCTTGACTTCTGGCCTGCTTTGGCTCTGGTCTTGTAACCCCTTTGGGTAAGTTCTTGACTTCTGACCTGCTTTGGCTCTGGTCTCATAACCCCTTTGGTTAAGTTCTTGACTTCTAGCCTGCTTTGGCTCTGGTCTTATAACCCCTTTGGGTAAGTTCTTGACTTCTGGCCTGCTTTGGCTCTGGTCTTATAACCCCTTTGGGTAAGTTCTTGACTTCTGGCCTGCTTTGGCTCTGGTCTTATAACCCCTTTGGGTAAGTTCTGACTTCTGGCCATTATTAGCACTGGTCTTTTAACCTCTTTGGGTAAGTTCTGACTTCTGGCCATTATTAGCACTGGTCTTTTAACCTCTTTAGGTAAGTTTTAATCCGAGTTGTCTGTTTCTGAATCTGAGTTATTTTACTCAAAATTGACTTATGTCTTGAATCTGAGTTATCTGACTCAAATACAAGGTATGTGACTTAAATCCGAGTCATCTGATTCTAAATCCGAGTTACTTTACTCAATTTTGACTTACATCTCAAATCTGAGTCATCTGACTCAAATCCGAGGTATATGACTCAAATCCGAGTCATCTGATTCCAAATCCGAGTTACTTTACTCAATTTTGACTTACATCTCAAATCTGATTCCAAATCTGAGGTATATGACTCAAATCCGAGTCATCTGATTCCAAATTCGAGTTACTTTACTCAATTTTGACTTACATCTCAAATCTGAGTCATCTGACTCAAATCCGAGGTATATGACTCAAATCCGAGTCATCTGATTCCAAATCCGAGTTACTTTACTCAATTTTGACTTACATCTCAAATCTGAGTCATCTGACTCAAATCCGAGGTATATGACTCAAATCCGAGTCATCTGATTCCAAATCCGAGTTACTTTACTCAATTTTGACTTACATCTCAAATCTGATTCCAAATCTGAGGTATATGACTCAAATCCGAGTCATCTGATTCCAAATCTGAGTTACTTTACTCAATTTTGACTTACATCTCAAATCTGAGTCATTTGACTCAAATCTGAGGTATGTGACTCAAATCCGAGTCATCTGATTCCAAATCCGAGTTACTTTACTCAATTTTGACTTATGTCTTGAATCTGAGTTATCTGGCTCAGAATCCGAGTTATATGACTCAAATCCGAGTCATCTGATTACCAAGATATATCTTGCTCCGATAAGATGATGTCAATTTGCCTTTGATATGGATCCGAGATATAGATCCGACATTAAGTTTTGGGATATGATATTAGGGCTAATCGCTGAGAGATCTGATTCGAGATGTTGAATTGAGATATAGATTCGGGATATGATAAGTTGGCAACTAGTCATCCGAGATATGGGATAACCTGGCAAGATAATGAAATATCAATCCGAGTCATAATATAATCTGGCAATCTGGCGAGCTGAATCAAACTTTAGTCCAAATCTGAGATAAGCTAGTAGGCTGAACCAGAATACAAGTCCGAATCATAATATACCCTGGCAAGCTGAATCAAATGTTAGTCCGAATCAAAGATAAGCTACTGAGCTGAGTTAAAGATTAATCCGAGGCATAAATAAACTGACTCAAATTCGATCTGAATCGTCAATAAGCTGGCTGGTGAGCTGAGTTAAAGGTCAATCCAAAGCATAAATAAACTGATTCAAATCCTATCCGAATTATAAATAAGCTGACTCTAATTCTATCCGAATTATAAATAAGCTGACTCAAATTATATCCGAATCATAAATAAGCTGACTCAAATTCTATCCAAATCGTAAATAAGCTAACTCAAATTCTATCCGAATCATAAATAAGCTGACTCAAATTCTATCCGAATCGTAAATAAGCTAACTCAAATTCTATCCGAATCATAAATAAGCTGACTCAAATTCTATCCGAATCGTAAATAAGCTGACTCAAATTTTATCCGAATCATAAATAAGCTAGTCAAATACATAACCAAACCTATATAAGTTTTTCTCCATCTAAAGGTGATTCTATGGATACGCTGGCTAGTCCCCGGATTGAGTTATTTTCTCCCCGGGGTGAAGGATCGAATGCTGGTGGCTGAGCTATCTGTTACTTACAGTAAGCCTGGAGAAGAGTCTGGGTCATTCTTGCTCAGTCTTACCTGCCTTGCTGAGTCAGACTCGAAGACCCCTGTGCTTACCTCTTTGTTCTCTGTTCGCCTGGAGGAGCTGAAGGTGCTCTCTCTGTTCTCTGTTCGCCTGGAGGAGCTAAAGGTGCTCTTTCTTCTCTCTGTTCGCCTGGAGGAGCTGAATGTGCTCTATGAAGATGAGGTTGATGAAGTTGCTCCCGTCCGGATGGAAACCCAACCAACGCCACTAAAAGGCCCCACGGTGGGCGCCAAATGTCGTGGTGGTATCACGACATATGCCATGGGTAGGCTAAAGTTGGGGCCGATGGACGTGGAGGAATCCGGAGAGGGATGATGCAGTGAAGACCACACTCGTATGAACAAATAGAAATACAATGTATCTAGGATTGAGACTCTCATATGGAGATAACACATCTTCCTCTACATCTAGTCTCTTATAATCTTGCCATACTTGTGGCTACAATCATGCTCCTTGAGCAGTATCTACTATGCCTCTATCTAGATCTCTTTGTGAGAGTGGAGGAAGAAGGAGTAGAAGAGCTCCTATTGAGCAGAGAGGGGAAGAGCCCTTCGGGGCCTCTCCTGTGAACGATTCCCCTGGTGCTCCTTATAAAGGGGAGCCCAGGGACAAGACTTGTCCCCTACGATTGGTATCTAAACAGCATATACCTGGTATCTTCTTAGATGCTTAACATATGCCTTGGCATCTTTGGAGATGCCACGGCATATTCCTTAGCATATTCCTGGATGCCAAGGGCATATTCCTTATGCCCCACGTGCCAGTCTGAGCTAGGAGCGTCCCAATACTGGTACGGGATTGGCTGGTCTTGTCCTGACTTGACGGTGCGTTGAGGTGGAGGTTGGAGCTAGTCCGGGGGTAGTTGCTAGGGCGTATTGGGTTATCTGATTTGGCCTAGATGACTTTGTTGATGGAGAGATTCGGCCTGCCCCTTTGTTGATTTGGCCCAAGGGAGAATATCAGTCCAGCCAACTTATTGGTGAAGGGCCCAACCAAATTACTCAGCAAGATCCCAGTCAAGGTGTCCCTTGACTCGACCCTAAACTCTGCCTCCCGCGGTGGGCCGCTGGTGATTCGGCCCATCCTGGTACCATCTAGCTGCAGCCGGAGTGCAGGGGAAAACCGGGGTACATGACCCGGGGTGGGCCGGCCGAGGTGAAGTAGATCTCGGCCCACCCGGGGCTGGCGACGTAAACGATGCTGGGGCATGCGGATCTGGAGAGGCCCGCGGTGGGCCGACCCTAGCTCTTGTCGGCCCACCCGGGGGGAATTGCCAGCAGTACTGGAGTTTGATTTGGATGCAGCAGCCCACAGTGGGCCGAATTACCTCTGTCTCGGCCCACCCGGGGAATCTCGAGGGGAGCAGTGGGTGACGGGGTGAAGAGCGTCGACGTCGATAGGGAGGAGTCCGGGGAAACTTCTGCTGGGAAGCTTCTGCCGGGAATCTTGAGTGGAGCAGTGGGCCAAGGAAAGTGAGGTAAGGCCCGTGGTGGGCCGAATTGTCTTGAGTCGGCCATCCGGGGTACGTTAATTCGGTCCAGGAGGATAATTCGGCCTCTAGAGCCTAATTCGGCCCGTTCCGTATAGATCTGGTCCGGCGGGGGTGAGGACTGGGCCAAATTAGTGTTAACTCGGCCCAGATCGGTTTTTGCCTTTGTATTTTTCTATTTGACTTATATTGAATATCATTTTCTCATATATGTTTCTTATTGACTCACTTAATTCATCAACTCTGGGGTATCCGGGGGTACACCCCCGACAGAACCCTAGATGGATTTTGCCGCCGCCCTCTTGGGAGAGGTTCTCTCTAGGTCCCGTACTGGTTAGGAGACCATTCGTTGTAATAATTGGCATGTCTTATTCAAAGAGAAAGCTTTCTTTTCCTTTATTCAACGGATTGAGAAAATGTAAGAAGTAAATGTTGTATCCTCTTTTTAAGAAAATTTCATACTTTATTTGATCCATATTAGTTGATTTAGATTCATCTACTCCCTCCGATCCATATTAATTGACTCAAATTTTTCTAAACTTGGATGAATCTAGACACTATTTAGTATATAGGTTCATCCAAATTTTGACAAATGCAAGTCAATTAATATGGGCCGGAGAAAGTAGATATGAATGTATCTGATCAAGTTTTCGTGCTAGATACATCCGTATTTAGAAAAAATTGAATTAATATGGGTCGGAGAAGGGAGTATCATTTCATTCGAAATAGGTGTTGCTGACTGGTTGTACCGCGGGAAAGGAAGATACGATTTTCTCCTGAAGATATAGGTATTACAGGAGGCACGAAGGAATAATTTTTCCATTGAAACTGCAAAGAAAGCCTGAGCAAGCAACATGCACTTCCAGCACAGAACAAAACTATGATACAGCTTCGAGCCGAGGCAATTGAGCCAAGAACTCTGGTCCATGCATCCGGTCCATTTCTAGTCGTACGATGTTCCAACGTGTCGTGTCTGCTTGACAAAGTAGTACTCCTTCGTTTTAAAATATAAAATGTTTTAGATTTATAAGAAAAAAATCTAGATTTTTTTAGTATGTAGACTTATCCCAAAGTTACCTACGTACTGAAACAAGTCTAGATATATTTGCTCCACAGCGTTAAAACATCTTATATTTTGAAACGGAGGGAGTACAAGTATACCGGTATAATTAAGCAGCGCCATGTTTTCTCCTCACGCAAAACTATTCTCGTTGGTGCTAACGTGCGGGACAAGAAAATTATTGCTACGTAGCCGTACGTACGTGCTAGAATTAATGACCGAGAATTATTAAGGATTAACCAAGCACATGGTTTAAGTGTGCACGTCAAGGGGAAGTGAGCTGGAGGCCTGGAGCAGAAAATCGTGCCGTGTTCGTGCTCTTCATTTTGCTGCTGGTTTTGTCTCGCCATCCTCAGTTTCTGTCTTGTTGTAACTGATATATCAAAATGTGAAATACATGTAACAGAATAACCAAGTGTTCCTTAATTATGAAAACACATGGCTTGGCAAAGCAAGAAAATTCCTCCCTTCAACAAGGATACGAAAGAATCAAATTGATCACACCATCACTTTCTCAGCGAAAACTTGTTTAAAAAAACTTTCTCAGCGAAAAAATGCCACATCAAATGTTAAACTGGTCGAGTTTTTTTTTAATGTGGCCGGGTCTCAAAATTAATTTATGTGAAAGGACACAAATTGATTAACATGAATATAGAGTGACACAAGATTAACAATTTCTTTGGACACGAGACAAGAACATGTATGTATCAAATGGACATACAAAAAACCAATTCCGAATTTGTACGAAATGCTACACTGATTCACCGGTACGATCGATCCTAAAGAAAAGTTCAAATTCAAGTAAGGTCGTCGCGTGTACTCCAATTTACCCAGGTAATAATACTACTGGTTGAGTGGTTGTTATCACCGGAAAACATTTTACCAGAACGCTACTAGTTGATGTGGAGGTTTTTTCTTCCTCGACCACGACGTCTCCTCCCCAAATCACAAATCCAAGCTGTAGGATCGCGATATGAGCTAAAACAAATGGCAATCCTGATGATCGCTCCATCTACGCTACGCATGCATGGCTATGGAGACCCTCTTCTTCCTTATCTCCTCAGCTTTAAAAAAAAACAGTGAAGAAATCACAGCTGG
Organism: Avena sativa; assembly: GCA_916181665.1. Taxonomy (NCBI): domain Eukaryota; kingdom Viridiplantae; phylum Streptophyta; class Magnoliopsida; order Poales; family Poaceae; genus Avena; species Avena sativa. The sequence goes on along the minus strand of OV702285.1, from coordinate 138,380,305 downwards.
AAGAAAAATCCTCACCCCCTCGAATTCTATTCTTGTGTTCCGCTCATGCGCTCCAGCCCACAAATTTATATCACCTGTCCATTTCAGATGACGTGAACGCAAAACATTTAATTTGGAAGACCAATTACTCGTATTAGCTAGGGGAAATATTAATTCTGCTTTGATCACTACAGCTCCGGGCCATGAGATGAGATGAGCAGATCGCATCTGGTTAGGTTGGTTTTTGGCCTTGCTCAATTGAAGCCTCGTTTTTTTGCTAATTAAAGGGCAAAGATATGTGGGTGAGATGGTATGTCCGGCTCCACAATTATGCAGTGGTCCAATCCGATCCAAGTGCAGGTGGGGGTGGGGACGTGGGGTGGTGGTGCGCAGAATTATTTTGTCACCAGATTGGCTTACATTTTGTTTGGGAGTCTATGTATAATTGATCGTGCATGAGTTTGCCAATATGGAGACAACTTGTTCTACCTCAGCTAATTAGTTAGCTACTTCATCGTCAGACATCGGAAAGCAATATATATACCTGCTACTATCTATATCTATACCTAATAATAAAGCACGAAGTGTTTCTCCCGGTCCAACACTTTTTTAGACATTTTTACCCTGCCACAAAATCATGTATTACCCACAAGTGCCACCGTTCATATATCAAAAAGGGACTTGTATATCGTTGTGCCCTCGATGAGTTCGCTTATACCAACGATTACATATCCATACAGTGTTAAATCAACCTGGCGACCGACACGGCAGCACTGTACGCTAGATAAAAGGAACTACAGAAAGGCACCGGCTCCGTGTTGCACCTCACCTCCACCTAGGAAACTCCCGGCTTGCTTCGTATGTCACACCATCGAGGAAATTACACCATGTTTGTGGTGGACGCAGTCTCCTATAGCGTAGATCGAGGAAAACCCATGACTATCTATCGATCGAAGAAGCAAGGAAGCGGTTTGTCAATCTGCAAGATGCGGATCTTTATTAAGAAGCTGACCGTGATCTTATCTCACGTCCGTGAAATCGCTTAATTTCGTGGAAAATATGCTGCTTGATTATTCCCGGCATGCTGCTGGACTAGCAGTCTCATCTTCAACGGGAAACACCCTAGCTTGACGACAACGGCGCTAGCACTGGACGTCAGCAGCAACACATCTAGCGCCTGTCTTTTGATCTAAAAAAATCTATCGCCTGTCTCAGGTATCTTACTCTAGAGATGCACTTCCGTTCCATAAAAAAAAAGATCTGTGCTGGAGGTTGTCCAGTAATTGAGATATATAAGAATATGCAGTACGACAAGTTTGCTTCTACAACTTTATTTAGTGTCAAGTTCATTTATATGTATTGATTGTTATAAATAACTCATGATTTCGTAAGACAGATGGACCACCGTAGAAGGGAATTATAATCCTAGAAAGAGGATGATATGCATTTATACACCAACAACAATGAGGCAAAATCTAGATATGCAGATCGATCAGGGGAGCGCTCATCACGACGCTCTACCGCATGGGGCTTCGGCTAGCGTGCTTGACGCGGCAGAAGCACGGGCTACAAATACACTACCTCTGGCTAATGCTACTCCAGGTACTCTTTCCTTCCTAAAATAGATGTTTTAGATTTGTCAAAATTTAGATAAACCTAGGACATTTATTTTGGGACGGAGGGAATACTATTTTTTATTATAGACTACTCTACTTATCGCACTGATGTTTGTTTTCTAGATTGATCAACTTTTTATATTCATGGATTTAGAATTTTTGTTCATATCAGTGTTAGCTCTAATTAACCCTGGATGATAAAACGATATTGGGGAAACAATTGACCCTCCAACAAATGTTAATTATGTTTATCTTTATCAAATATTATGTTGAAATTTTCACTAAATTGCCATATGTAGTATATCTACCATGCAAGAAAAAACATGATGAAACCGAGACAACACACAACCATTATGAAACTTTGGATTGCACCGTCGCGACAACACACGATCTTTTTTCCTACAAAAGTGTTTTTTTCCGGTGCAACGCACGGGCTTGTTTCCTAGTAATAATAAAAATAACAATCCAATGCATGACGTCTCAATGCACCGCACCGTGCACTCTAAATCTCTGGTTTCTAAAGAATTTTTGTTTAACCCGCATTTTAATTGATTGGATATTTGGCATAAGGAATCCAAGGAAGACACGATGTTTTAGATATACATAAGATCAATATTTTAAAAGCTTGGCTTCCATTACATTCAGAACAGTTTTAGATCGGATTTTCAAAATGATTGAATTATAATTTGTACCTCGGCACATTTATGATGCTAATTACCCCCACGTAGAAACATTTCATCCTAATTACCACATTCAGTAAAAATTGTTTCAGTTTTTACCCTCTTAAAGACTTTTACAGCGACTTGCCAAGTCGGTCCTAACGGATAGGGAGCAGATTACGTGCTTCACATCCGTCATTGGCTCCGACTACCGTCGGTGTTATAAGTCCCCTGCCGCTCATTGTTTGATGTGTCGTCCCGCGATTTCAGAATGAATGAAGTGGTGTAGTTGTTTATGCGAGATATGAACTAGACAATGCGACCTCGCACAGCTTGACCCTTGCGGACATGTGGGAGATGTCATGTGTCTAACTAAGGGAAGCGAGACGACTCACACAAGAAAAGCCAATAGGAAAAACCACAGTGTGTCGTGCCATTTGACAAATATATTAAAAGGGGAGGAACTAGCATATTTTCTTTACCAAAGTAAGTAATCATGATGAGAAATAGCTAATGCTGGTAATTGGCGCCAATAGAAAAAAACATGTGCAAAAGTGGAATTCACCCGGTTCAAAATTCATAAGCTCAAATATTGCCCAAAATGACACATCTAACTTGTCGGTGGTAATACTACAATAAAATCGGTCCCGAGTTTCTGATAGCCCATGAAACAACAAGCAGAACGATCTCCATGGAGAAATGTTGACATGTCAATGTCTTTAGGCTGGAAAATATAGTTCCAATGTGCAAAAAATGAGGCCTTTGAGTGTAATCGGAGGTACTATAGCACATCCCTAACTAACCCTATGACAGTATATGTCTTTGTAAGTTTCTATTCCACAAGAAAGGTTGACATATCACTGTCTTTAGGCTGGCAATGACCGTCTCAATGTGCAAAAATGACACCTTTGAGTAATATAGCAAGTACTAGTAGATCGCTAACTAACCCATGACAATATGTCTTTGTATGTTTGTACTACTATTTATTCCAAAAGAAAGAACAACCACCACATAATTTCGTGAGTACAATGGCATCCGCGAAAAGACCTTGCGCGCGAACCCCATGATTTCCTCGACGCTTCGAGCCGGTGGCAGAAAGCGACCGCTGACAAAATTAGGAGGACCGTGGACTGTGCCTTCATTTGGAGCTAAGCCAATCAATCAACAATGATCATTGGAGGGCGCCATCATTCCCTGATTAATTAAAAATTCCCCATGCCGGCGTCATGTGTGACGCTGCCATTGGATCGAAACATCAGCCGGACAAAGTTTGATGCCGACCAGACCGGCCTGTCCCGGCGACGTGTGCTTGGCATCCGATGCGCGGCTGCTCGCCGGCCGTCGGGGCGTGAGCAGCCCCTTCCCGCCTCCCCCACCGATCCTATTTTAGAAATCTACAACAACAAGATGCTAGCGGTATATATTTATGAGTTCTTGTTATACTCCGATCCCTTCGTCCTGAAAAAGATGTCTCAAGTTTGTTTAAATTTGAATGTATCTATTAAATAGTGGCTAGATACATTTAAGTTTAGACAAATTTAAGACATATTTTTTAGGGGGAAGGGAGTATTAGATATCAGCGGCCAGAAATATTGTACACCAGTCGAGCTTCGGTGGTCAGTAGAGGTTGGCTAGCTGTATATTTCTAGCTCATCAGAAGTAACATATCACTGCTTTGGGTAGGGTCATTACACATGTATGGTTAGGGAATGATGTCACATTGAGGGGACATATCACCGGAATATTTCAACCACACATGAATGATGACATATATTATATGCTCGTACTATTGGATCTAAGAATGCCAAAAACAGGCGAGCCATTGCAAATAATTGCACTAGAAATAATATTGTTTATGGAGATAAAGAAACAATAGTACATGGGCACATGAGATGTACCGCTGCCAGTACTACCGGTCTACCACTAGTAAGCATGAACCATCAGAACTGTTAGGAAATAAATGTTAGCGTCAGTTTTAGGCTAAACATAGCAGTTAGGATTTCCTTAGTCTAACTGTTTGCAGTTAGTATTGCCCATTGACGAAGGGCCACCGTGCCTATTAGAAGAGACATCACGTCTACTGGGAAAAGACACCGACACTGTAACCGACTATGTACTCGCCTGTTCGTACTCTATATAAGGCTGAACAGTAAAATCAATGAAATCAGGCATTCACTCCAATCTCTAGATTCTCTTCACGTCATCAGCACTTGCTCTGCCTAGAGCGACTAGGCCACAGGAGAAGAACAGAGAGAGGAAAAATGGGTGACATCAATAAAAAAGATTTCCAAGAACTGCAAGTTGATGGAAGTAATTATCTATCATGGGCCATGGATATGAAAATAAACTTAACTAGTCGTAACGTTGGTTCCACAATTATCACACCCCCGAAAAATGCTCCAGAAATACCCCTAGTGGTAAAGTATGCGGTATTACATTTTATAAGGCACCACCTCCATCCTGATCTAAAAAATGAATATATGATTGAGGAGGACCCACTAGCCTTATGGAACTCCCTCAAGGAGAGATACGACCAACAAAGAGCGGTTATGTTGCCGGAAGCCGAGAGAGAATGGTCTCTCATAAGGTTTCAGGACTTCAAGTCTGTTGCGGCATATAATTTCTGCCGTGCATAAAGTTAACTCCAAACTGAGATTTTGCAACAAACAAGTTTCAGATGAGGACTTAATAGAGAAAACTCTATGCACCTTCCACCCCTCGATGAGGATATTGCAGCAACAATATCGTCAACAGAAATACACAAAGTACTCTGAGCTTAAATACACATTACTTCAGGCTGAGAAGCATGATGAACTTCTCATGAAAAATCATAATTCCCGCCCAATGGGCGCAATGCCACTCCCTGAAGCACATGCTAATGCTCATTTTACTAATAAATTTGGAAACCGTAAAAGGAACTTCCGGAAATTCAAGGGAAAGTGGAAAAAGAACGATGGTCAATCTAAGGGGAAAGGTCATTTCAAGAAAAATGATCGAACTGACAAATTTGAAGTTTGTCAAAGGTGTGGATGTGCGAATCATCGTACAAACAAATGTCGTATTCCCAAGCAGCTCGTGGATCTATACATGAAGTACGGAGGAAAAGGGAAGCAAGTTCATATAAACAAGGCTGAAGCTCACTTCAATGCCATAGAAGACAACCATCAAGCTGGTCCTTCTCAAAGTGCTATAGAAGAATTTAAGCCAAAGGACGACATCATCCTCGATGAAGACATGCTTGTGGATTACACTCAAGATGTTTTTGGAGACCTAAATTAATATCCATAAACAATTGATGTCATTTAGCCATTTAAACACAACGATATGTTATATATTGTATAACAATAACTAGAATAAAGTCTTCCAGACTATGTATATTATGTGAATCAGACATAATATTGTAATATATTTATATTTCATATTTGTGATGTAAATACTATGTATGTAATTTGATGAATATATGAATAAAATAAATTTATTCTAAAATATTCTCTTTCTACTTTTTAGAAATTTTACGTGAAACAATCTAATGGAAGAAGAATTATGTCTAGTGGATAGTGCTACCACTAACACAATTTTAAGGGAAATAAAATACTTCCAAACTCTTACCAGGAGAAAGGAAGATGTTATGACTATAACTGGGAGCAACAAAACAATTATTGATTCGGGAAGAGCCACATTCACACTTTCTATGGGTACTACTATTGTAATTCAGAATACACTCTTGTATCCTGAATCTACACGTACCCTTATAAGTTTTAAAGATATCCGATCAAATGATTTCCATCTTAAAACTGTAAAGATGGATAAGAAAGAATATTTGATTTTAACAAAAAGCGACGGATACGATGAACAAACTCTTGAAAAATTCCCTTCATTTTATTCCGGATTATACTTTACATACATCAAACCCGTACCTTATGTTGGTACAAAATAATTTTTCAAAATCTTGATAAATTCAAGACTTGGTATGATCGCCTTGGTCATCCTGGAATAGGTATGATGAGAAAAATTATAAACAATTCTGTTGGTCATAATTTACCAATTAAAAGATTTTCCAAATCATCAGATTTTGTATGCACTGCATGTGCTACGGGAAAACTAATAATTAAGTCATCCCACGTCAAAGTTAAAAATGAGTCACTCAATTTTCTTGAAAAAATTTAAGGAGATATATGTGGTCCAATACAACCTCTATCTGGACCATTTAGGTATTTCATGGTGCTAATTGATGCATCTACTAGATGGTCACATGTATGTTTATTATCCATATGTAACCATGCCTTTGCCAAATTAATTGCTCAAATTATCAAATTACGAGCAAATCATCCCGAACATAGGATAAAAACAATAAGAATGGATAATGCGGCTGAATTTAGTTCACGTGCATTTAATGATTATTGTATGGCTTTAGGTATCCATCTAGAACATTCAGTACCTTATGTGCATACTCAAAATGGAATGGCTGAATCTTTAATCAAAAGAGTAAAGCTAATTACTAGACCACTATTGCAGAATTGCAATTTACCAACCTATTGTTGGGGACATGCGGTTTTACACGCCGCAGATCTGATACAAGTCAGACCAACTGCATATCATGAAACTTCCCCGTTTCAAATAGTACGAGGCAATCAGCCAAGTATTTCCCACCTGCGAAAATTCGATTACGCTGTATACGTACCGATATCACCACCGCAGCGTACCTCCATGGGCCCCCATAGAAAATTAGGAATCTATGTGGGATATAACTCTCCGTCAATTATAAAATATTTAGAACCCCTAACAGGGGACCTGTTTACAGCCCGGTACGCTGATTCAATTTTTGATGAGGATCATTTTCCGGCATTAGGGGGAGAAACAAACCACAATGAATGCCAGGAAATAGATTGGAATGTGACAGGCATCCAATCCTTAGATCCACATACTAAAGAATCTGAATCTGAAGTTCAGAGAATAATAGATTTGCAACACTTTGCAAACAACTTGCAGACGCATTTACTGATCACAAAGGTGTCACTAAATCTTATATCCCTGCAGTTAATGCACCAGAACGAGTAGATGTACCAAATAAAACTACTCAACCTCCAATAACAAATAAAAGGGGGAGAAATCTGGTCATCAGGAAAAAGGCTTCTCAAATGCCACCTTGGAAACAAAAAAAATCACTAAATGCAAATCAACTTGAAGTTGATAGACACCAAACAGATGTTCAACATCAAGAGCCCAGCATAAATGTGCACACAAATTCTAATGCTGGGACATCAAAACAACCAGACTCCGTTGTTATGGGAAATCACACGGTGCCTGAGGTAATCAATGAAATCTCCACAAACTATATCGATTCAGGAGAATCATATAATAGAAAAACTACACTTGTCGACACATATTTCTCCTCTAAAATTGCCAAAACCCTTCAACTGGATCCAGAGCCAACATCTATGAAAGAGTGCCTGAAGCGCTCGGATTGGCCTAAATGGAAGGAGGCAATTGAGGCAGAACTGCACTCGCTTAAAAAAAGAGAGGTATTCTCTAAAGTAATACCTACTCCTCATAAAGTTTTCCCTGTGGGAGCTAAATGGGTTTTCGTTCGGAAAAGGAACGAAAATAATGAGGTGGTGAGACATAAAGTGAGGCTATTAGCACAAGGGTTTACGCAGAGACCCGGTATCGACTACGATGATACATATTCTCCTGTAATAAGTGGAATTACGTTTCGATACTTAATATCATTGGCAGTACGGATGAATTTATCAATGCAGTTAATGGATGTAGTGACCGCTTATCTATATGGATCACTCGATGCGGATATTTATATGAAAGTCCCTGATGGACTTAAAATTCCGAATCCAAACATAAATCGCAACATATATTGTGTAAAATTACAAAATTCACTCTATGGCTTAAAGCAGTCGGGTAAAATGTGGTATAACCGGCTTAGTGAGTTCCTTATACATAAAGGATACACAAATAATGATGATTGCCCATGTGTTTTCATAAAGAAATCCTCAAAGGGATTTTGCATCATCTCAGTTTATGTTGATGACCTCAACATCATTGGTAATGTAGTAGATATATCTGTAGCACGCAATCATTTAATGACGGAATTTGAGATGAAGGATTTGGGAAAAACCAAATTCTGCTTAGGTTTACAACTTGAGCACCTTCCCTCAGGAATACTTGTTTATCAGCCCGCATATATTCAGAAAGTTTTAGAAAAATTCAATATGGATAAATCATATCCATCCAAAACACCCATGGTCGTCAGATCCCTTGATAGAGAAAAGGATCCCTTTAGACCTAGGGATGATAACGAAGATGTATTGGGACCTGAGTTTCCATACCATAGTGCTATAGGAGCGCTAATGTACCTTGCTAATTGTACCAGACCAGATATTGCCTTCGCAGTAAATTTGTTGGCTAGACATAGTGCAGCTCCAACAAAACGCCATTGGGATGGTGTAAAGAATATCTTCAGATATTTACAAGGTACTAAAGATCTTGGTTTATTCTATCAGAAAAATCAAGATATGACTTTGACTGGCTATACTGATGCTGGCTATCTTTCTAATCCCCATAATGCTAGATCACAAACATGGTTTGTATTTTTATATGGTGGAACTGCTATTTCATGGAAGTCCACAAAACATACTCTTGTAGCAACTTCCACTAACCACTATGAAATAATTGCATTATATGAAGCCTCACGAGAGTGTGTATGGCTTCGCAGAGTGATTAATCATATACAAATATCATGTGGTATCGGTTCATTAGAATCACCAACTATTATCTATGAGGATAATGCCGCATGTGTTAGTCAAATGCATATGGGATACATTAAAAGTAATATCACGAAACATATTGCTCCAAAAATGTTTTTTCCTCATGAATTACAGAAAAATGGAGAAATTAATATTTTGCAAACAAAGTCATGTGACAATCTTGCAGATTTGTTCACTAAGTCTTTACGAACATCTGCATTTCAAAAATGCATTCATGGCATTGGTATGAGACGATTTCGAAATTTGCAAAATTCAGGGGGGATATCTCCTAAGACTAAACTTAGTATTTATCATCCGATAACAATATAATGTACTCTTTCATATGAGTTCTCCAATGGATTTCTCATACAGATTTTATGGTACAATTATTATACCAACGGTATATCGGATTCCTATATTCTCCTTATATTTTCCATAGGATTCTGGAGGACATATGGTGTACAAGATCAAACTTTCAAGATAAAGAACAATCAAGATATTCTAGCACTCAGGACATTATGATGGATTCAATATTTGGAAGACAAGCAATGTTCAAGGGGGAGTGTTAGGAAATAAATGTTAGCGTCAGTTTTAGGTTAAACATAGCAGTTAGGATTTCCTTAGTCTAACTGTTTGCAGTTAGTATTGCCCATTGCCAAAGGGCCACCGTGCCTATTAGAAGAGACATCACGTCTACTGGAAAAGGCACCGACACTGTAACCGACTATGTACACGCCTGTTCGTACGCTATATAAGGCTGAACAGTAAAATCAATGAAATCAGGCATTCACTCCAATCTCTAGATTCTCTTCAAGAACTAGTTTTGGTTTCAGCGTATTATTAATGTGTGCTTCTTAATTGACAAGTATCTTTAGTTCATGACTAAAAATTTATGAAGAAAGTCCACTTTTTGTCCTCCAAATTTACTAAAAGTTTACTTTTAGTCCTAAAACTTCTGTTTGATCTAAAACAGATCTTGAATTTTCTAAATAGATCACTATATCATAGTTTATTTATTTAGTGTCGGCGAGGGCCACAGACTGCCCGATCAAATCGGGACCAAACTAGATCAATGTTACATGGTCAAACCCAATGTCCCACCTAATATGTCACAACCCCAAGCAAAGTATAAAAACCCATCACTAATTTCTCTTGTGATCTCGTCTCGACTTTCTCCCATGCAGTGTCTTTGGGTGTTGGACGAGAGTCATACCAAGATAGAAGATGACATTGAACATTATGAGTGGGACGAAAAGGACGCGATGCCCGTGAGAGAGCGACGAAGCTGCTCTAGCGAGAGGTTAAGATAGACCATGGGTTGAAGATCTTGACCCTTCAATAGGGATTTTAGATGGGCACGGTTGGATAGGTTAGGCATGGTTCAATCATGTTTCGATTAGTAGTCAGTGGTCTTTAGCAACTGGGTGTTCAGGGCATCACAAAATCGGAAAAAAATTTATGATGATCAATTTAGGAAGTTGAAGGTTTGTTTTGGACCAGAAAAAAGTTATAGGACTAAAACTAAACTACTAACAAAGTTGGAGGACCAAAAGTGGACTTTCTTCAGAACTTATTTGTTGCTTGAAATTTTGATATGATCACCTGATTTTTGTGTAGGCACCATTTGTGCTCATGCCTTGTTGTTTTCTTACCTTCCTTGTATAATCTAAAACAAAGTTCTACTTTCCGTTTGCTACATTCTTTATTGGACTTTAATCATGAAACTATTGCTTATACACAGAAGCATCAACCGTTGCCCAAAACTGAATGCCCGTTTGAACTGACAGAGAAAGGTCTCTGCTCGATGGATCTACTCACGATCGTATGGTTAAAGTGTCAATCCTGCATGTTTCCAAATAGTCACCGCCAGCGCTGTCCATGAAGGATGATAGATATATCGTGTAATTTAAAATGGGATCCTTGTGAAATGCTTGATATATGTCTACTCCGTAGCATATTTGTGCATTATAATCGATATATTATCTACTTAAGTCAAACAGAAATGCTACTATACAAAATACAAGAGTTTGTTTACATGACTACTATAGAAGAACAGTAATTCAAAGACGAACATTCTTATAGTTTTGCCAAAATTATCTTTAGGAAACTATGGTGATTGAGCGGATCTTTCCGTGTTGGACGTCTGACTCTGTTTTTGCTTTATGGTCTTACCTTCAGCAGTGGTACCCGCTTTCTAGACATGGAGATCGGGAGCATCTGGATGGTTCCCTTCGGGCTTTGAGAGCGGTGTCGCGATGCTTCACGGTTCCTGTTGATGAGCACTCCTAGAGGACGCCCTCTCATGCCCACTTTTTTTGTTTCCCCCCCTTTGGGCCTCCCTGTGAGGAAATTACAAAAAACCACCACAATTGTGGTCACAATAACAGAAAACCACCACAATTCAGATTCGTGACAAAAAACCACCACAATTGGGGGAAAAACCATCACAATTGGGGCAAAAAACCACCACAATTGGGTCTATTCCGGTGTTTTTTTGTCATGAATCTGAATTGTGGTGGTTTTTTGTAATTTCCTCCCTGTTTGTGTTGTGGCCCTAGCGCGTTTGGACCTCTTTACTTTTCCTTTCTTGGGGCGCTTAGGTGTCGGCATATTGTGGAACCAGTAACTCGTGTGTGGCTTTATTTATAAAGCGGGGCGAAAGCCTGATTCGAAGAAGAAAGCACCATTTCTGCTCATGCCTTGCAGTTTTTATACTACCTTTCTTATATTATAATCGAAAACAAAGTTCTACTTTCCGTTTGCCACATTCTTTATTGGACTACAATCATGAAACTATTGCTTATACACATAAGCATCAACCGTTGCAACCGTTTACCAAAACTGAACTCCTGTTCGAACTGGCAGAGAAAGGTATCTGCTCTCACGATTGGATGGTTAAAGTGTCAATCCTGCATGTTTCCAAATAGCCACTGCTAGTGCCACCCCTGAATGGTGATAGATATAATGTTTTTCGATCTCTAATGCATGATGATGAGACGATTGAGGTACATGACCAGTTGAAATCCTATATTACAAATTACTACAAATGTTTATTTGGGGAACCAGAAGAAGGTACCTTCTCCCTAGACAAGAACCAAACAGACGATATACCTGAGGTTTCTGTTGAGAAAAACGATCTTTTGACCGCTCCCTATTCTGAGGAGGAAGTCAAGACTGCCGTTTTCCAAATGGAACATAATAAAGCCCCTGGTCCTGATGGCTTTCCAGCTGAGTTTTACCAAACTTTTTGGGATGTTATAAAAACAGTTCTTCTTGACATGTTATGTGCTTTGCACTCTGGTCAATTATATTTGTTCATACTAAACTTTGGAGAAATTATCTTACTGCCTAAGATTAACGAAGCAGAACGAATTCAGCAATATAGACCAATCTGTCTTCTTAATGTTAGCTTTAAGATTTTCACTAAAGTTGCTACTATCAGGTTAAATTCAGTGGCTGATCATGTAGTTCGCCCATCTCAGACTGCCTTCATGCAAGGTCGCAACATACTTGACGTTGTGGTTACCCTACATGAAACAGTTCATGAACTACATAGGAAAAAGTTGAACGGGGTCATCCTAAAAATTAATTTCGAGAAGGCCTATGATAAAGTCAAATGGTCTTTTCTTCAATAGACTCTCAGAATGAAAGGTTTCTCTCATGAATGGCGTGCTTTAATTAACTGTTTTATGTCTGGAGGTAGTGTGGCCATAAAAGTCAATGATGATGTTGGCAATTACTTTCAGACTAAAAAAGGGCTTAGACAGGGAGATCCATTATCACCAATGCTATTTAATATAGTGGCTGATATGTTGTCTATCTTGATTGAGCGTGCAAAATCCGAGGGCCAAATTGAAGGGGTTATTCCTCATCTAGTAGATGGTGGTTTATCTATACTTCAGTACGCCGATGATACAATTCTTTTCATGGAACATGATATTGAAAAGGCGAAAAACCTGAAACTCATTCTTTCAGCTTTTGAGCATCTTTCGGGTTTAAAAATTAACTTCCATAAAAGTGAATTATTTTGTTTCGGCGAGGCTCGGGATGAGGTTCAAATTTACGCTGAACTTTTTGGCTGTAGTCAGGGTGCTTTTTCGATTCGCTATTTGGGCATTCAGGTTCACTACCGAAGACTCACAAAGGCTGAATGGAAAATCGTCGATCAAAGATTACAGCTAAGACTGTCTAGTTTGAAAGGAAAATTATTATCCATTGGGGGAAGATTGGTACTCATTAATTAAGTACTTAGTAATATGGTACTATATATGATATCATTCTTTCAACTTCCAAAAGGAGTCTTACAATGGTTGGATTATTTCCGATCAAGATTCTTTTGGCAGGATGATAATGAGAAAAAGAAGTATAGACTGGCTAAATGGAGTATGCTTTGTCTACCCAAAGAACATGGAGGCCTAGGTATACATGATCTGGAGATCAAAAATACGCCTTACTTAGTAAATGGCTCTTCAAACTTTTAACTGGAGAGGGGATATGGCAGACTTTACTTAAAAGAAAATATATTGGATCAAAAGCGTTGTCCTAAATGGTTTGGAAACCTGGTGACTCTCACTTTTGGGCCGGCCTGATGGCGACGAAGAAACACTTCTTCCGCTTCGGTTCATTTTCTATAAAGGATGGGTCTCATATACGGTTTTGGGAGGACAAGTGGCTTGGCACCACTTCACTCCGTGAACAATATCCTGCTTTGTATTCCATAGTTCGGTATAAGGAGGAAACGATCGCCACCGTGCTAGAATCATTCCCTCCTAACGTGACTTTTCGGAGGAATTTATTTGGTGTAAGGCTTGACTCTTGGATCATGTTGCTATAACGGTTAACAGATGTTCAACTGTCAGCTGGGCATGATGAATTCCGGTGGAATTTAAGTGAAAATGGATCCTTCTCAGTTAGTTACTTATACAATGCCTTAATTCAGCGAGTCCCTATTCTAGATAATAGGATGATTTGGAAGATGAAGATTCCTCTCAAAAATAAAATCTTTGCTTGGTATCTCCGTCGAGGGGTCATCCTTACTAAAGATAATCTTCTTAATCGGAATTGGCATGGGGATCCTAGGTGCACATTTTGTCGGCACAATGAGACAATAAAACACCTATTTTTCCAATGCAATATCGCAAGATCTATATGGTCAGTTACCCAAGCAGCTTTTGGCTTGTATCCACCGAGTAGTATTGCCAATATATTTGGGAATTGGTTATACGGTATAGATCGCAAGTATATGTTATTTCTTCGGGTAGGAGCGATTGCCATTATATGGTCGCTTTGTCTATGTAGAAATGATAAAGTGTTTAATGATACAAAATGTTCACTTCTGCAGGTTATTTACAGATGAACTGGCACCTTTCGGTCTTGGGCGACACTTCATCGTGCGGACCATCGCGACCTTTTCACGGAGGTGTGTACGCGGCTGGAGGACACGGTGCGGGATTTATTCACCCGACATGGCTGGCAACATAATCTGCGGATTGACCTACCTTCAGCTCCTTAGGCGCTTTACAATTTCTCATTATGATATGTAATTCGCCTATGCGTTTTATTCCTTTATGTTTGGATTGTTGGATTTTGGCGGCTGTGTGCATCCTAGTTATGCAGATGCCGGGTGTAATACTTAAGACTTTTTTAAATAATAAAGCGCCCTTTATTAAAAAAAGATATAACATTTTTTTAGAAATGGGGATCTGAGTCCCGTTTCTAAAAAAAGATATATCATGTAATTTAAAATGGGATCCTTGTGAAATGCTTGATATATGTCTACTCCATAGCATATTTGTGCATTATAATCGATATATTATCTACTTCAGTCAAACAGAAATGCTACTATACAATACAAGATTTTTTTTACATGGCTACTATAGAAGAACAGTAATTCAAAGACGAACATTCTTAATTATAGTTTTGCCAAAATTATCTTTAGGAAACTACGGCGGGCACAAGGCCGGCATGAACCATTTTTACTCATCTTCCATAAAAGTTAAATCCATAGTACAAGTTAAGGTAACTTTGGGTAAAATTAAAGTCCCAAACAAGAGGTATATACATTTCTAGTCCCACAACTTGCACCACATGAGCGGTTTAATCCCACATCTTGCAAAGTGAGCAAGATTAGTCCCACAACTTGCAACCAGGAAGCAGTTTAGTCCAATTTGATTGAATTCTGCGATTTTGACTGAATTCGTCCGCTTTGTGGCACCGCATTTTTGCAAAATGACCTGTTGTATTTTCTCCGTCGGTATAGCCTGACAGGTAAACCCCACTAGTCAAATCAAATAATAAAATATATAGAGGCATAGGTAGGAGTCGAACTCAAGTCCTGCAATACTAACTTTTTGGAAGCTAACTATTCTAGCACATATTCAGATTTGATAAATTGAAGAGTGCCTGTTTATTTGTACATTAATGTCAGCTTGATGTGTCCTACCTGGCCTACACGCGTGAGTGTATATACCCGGGCTATGTGTAAGGCTTTATCTTCGACGTTCAAAAATAAAAGTTATAAAATTCGATTTTTTTAATATAATTTTTTAATCCAAAATAATTTATGTTCTAGGCTACATAGAAAAAGACAAAATTAGAGATGTGGGTTTATAAACGGTGCACCTTCAAATCTTGTCAGAATTATCTTTTTTATATTGTCCTAATACAAATCAATCCGGGTTAAAATTTTGCACATTAAAAGTTTATATCATTGTCCACATGTACATATTTTTTAAAGGTATTTCTGATACTTTGAATTGTATTTTTTAATGTTTAAAATAAAGGCCTTCATGTTGCCCGAATTTCAAAATAAAGGTCTCCACTAACGCACAAGATTATGCTAGCAGCTAATGTGAGCATTTTTACGTGTATGTACGCTTTTATATTGTATAAAAATAGTTATGTCCTTCTTCCTAACAATTGTTGTCGTTGAATGCAATGGTTTGTGTGGGTCGTTAGCAACGGAAAGGTCACAAGATCGAATCCCTCCCTTGCTAGAGTATTATACTATTTTGTACCTGTACCTGACAGGTGGGCTCGCCTCTTGGTCAGCACCAAGGACATAAGTGTCAAAAAATACATAAAGTCGTTTGAAAAAATTATGATGCTATAAGTGGACGAATTTAGTTAAAATTATTTAAACTCGTCAAAATTCAATTAAATTGGACTAAAATGCTTACATGATGTAAGTTGTGGGACTAGTGTTGCTCATTTTGCAAGATGTGGGACTAAAATGCTCGCGCGGTACAAGATATGGGACTAAAAGTGTATATGCCTCTCCAAACAAACATGCAACTATTTTTTTGAAAAGGAAACAAGAGAAGAAGATACCGCTGGTTTGGCTGACGACACTGTTAGATTTACTAGATTATGAGTACTCCCTCCGTTTGGGATTATAAGTCCCGCGTGGATAACTAGGTTGCTATTTTGAACAACAAAATGTAAATATTATAGCATAAAAATTATACCTTTAGAAACTTTAGAAGTTGTATTTTCTAATCGTATAACTTTTGTAATATATAATTTATATTTTATTGGTTAAATTAACAACCTAGTTATGCGCGTAGGACCTATAATCCCGAACAGAGGGAGTACTCCGTATGTGCGTATATATCCATTCGCAATAAATGTGAGGTTTGGTAGGAGAACCGAGTACAAATCCTCAAGGAAAATTAGAGTCTGGCTGCTGGAGAAAAAAAACAAAAATGTCATGATGATCCAAAGACTTGCTTTTTTTGTACTACAATCTCAAGCCGAACTGAACACCCTTCATGGTCCATGGTTCTGAACTTCTGATGCTTGGTCCATGCGTGCGGCTACCAGGCTATGTAGGAGCCAGCGTGCGACGAGCGAAGCAGGGCCACCGACATGTCATCCTCTCCTCTCCTATCCTAGACGTGAGGCCCAAGAAAAAATGGTTCCGGCGCCAGGGAATAGTGCTAATCAAGACTCGCGAGCGGTCGCGATCGACAGCGAAGCTGGACCGGAAACCTGCTTTGCTTCTGGTTTTGTCTCGTGTTTTCACAACTCGAAAGGATAGATGGATGTGGCTCCTGTGGTCTTTGGTGGCGGAGCTGCTTGCGTGCGTGCGTCCATGCAAAGGACGGTGCAGCTGGCTAGTCTGCAATCTGCACTGTTTCTGATCGATCTGTAGTTATTGCCAGGTCAATGCTGGCACAGTTCGGATATGCCGTAGCTAGGACCAAGCTAAGAGCATCCGCGGCTATATTCGGGTTTACAGCGCGTTATGCATATGCAACACACTATATGGATGCAGGGCAGCGTCGACGAGAGCTTTACTGGATGCTGTAAACGTCCGCGCCAAAATGCAGCATGAATTGGTTCTTTTGCGGATGCGCTAAATGCAGCTTAAAAACTTTTTATGGACACAATTGCATATGTAAATAGATCAAACAAAGACTATAAACCAAATTTAAAACTAGACTATAAACTAGAACTAGACTAAACGGACTTCCAGTCGGAGGAGTCAAATGTTGTGGACGACACCGGAGTCCTCGGCCATGTGATCAGTAAAGATGGAATTGCTGTAAATCCATCCAAAGTTCAATCAGTACTAGAGTGGATTGCACCAACCAATGTGAAACAAATTCGAGGTTTCTTGGAGATGGTTGGTTATTATCGCAGATTCATTGAAGGTTTCTCCAAAATAGCTGGACCAATGACTAAATTGTTAAGAAAGAATACACCATTCAATTGGGATGAGAAGTGTGAAGCAAGTTTCCAGGAATTGAAGACTAGGTTAACTACCGCTCCAATTCTAGCAGTTCCAGAAACAGGGAAAGACTTTACAGTATATTGTGATGCATCTAAAGAAGGTCTGGGTTATGTGCTAATGCAAAATCGGAAAGTGATTGCTTATGGTTCTAGGCAACTGAAACCACATGAAGTCAACTATCCAACTCATGATTTAGAGTTAGCAGCAGTAGTCTTTGCGCTGAAGGGATGGAGGCATTTTCTTTATAGAGCCAAATGTGAGTTATACACTGACCATAAAAGTCTTAAATATTTCTTCACCCAAAAGGAATTGAATATGAGACAAAAGCGTTGGTTGGAGCTAATCAAAGATTATGATTTAACAATCAACTATATCCCGGGAAAGGAAAATGTTGTAGTAGATGCTCTAAGTCGTAAAAGTGCAGATATTCAGCCTAGCAATCGGGAGCTACCAAAAGAGTTACAAATGGACTTGGAAAGATTAGACCTTCAATTCATTAGAACAAAGATTCTTGGAGGATTAGCTACTATGCAGGTAGTTGCAGAGCAGGACAGTGATCTTAAGAACGAAATTTTTAGACATCAAGCAGAAGATCCTTTCATTGCTGAGGAAATTCAGAGGATATCTCAAGGGCAAACATCAGTTTTTCGCCTTGGAGATTATGAGTCTTTATGGTTCCAAGATCGTCTTTGTGTTCCAGATGTGACTGAGATTCGTGATGTCATACTCAGAGAAGCACATGAAACACCATATTCTATACATCCAGGAAGTACTAAGATGTACATGGATCTGAAAGAATTATTCTTGTGGAATAACATGAAAAGAGACATTGCTAAGTATGTATTAGAATGCCATACTTGCCAAAGGGTGATGGCTGAACATCAAAGTCTAGCAGGACCATTGCAACCTTTGGAAATTCCTGAATGGAAGTGGGAGGAAATAAGTATGGATTTCATCACAAGATTGCCCATGACACCTAAACGTAAGGATATGATATGGGTGATTATGGATAGACTCACTAAAAGTGCACATTTTATTCTGATAAATCAGAAGGATAATGCCGAGAAGTTAGTAGAAGTTTACTTCAAAGAAATAGTAAGTAAGCACGGAGTGCCCAAAAAGATCATAACTGATAGGGGATCAGTATTTACTTCGGCATTTTGGAAGAAATTACATGAAGCACTTGGTTCAAAGTTAGATTTTAGCACATCTTATCATCCAGAGACAGGGGGTCAAACGGAAAGAACCAATCAAATACTGGAAGACATGTTAAGGGCTTGTGCATTAGATTTTGGAGGTTCGTGGGAAGATCATCTACCGTTGGCAGAATTTTCCTACAATAATAGCTATCAGAGTAGTCTGAAGCCAGCTCCATATCAGGTTCTCTATGGAAGGAAGTGTAGATCACCAATATGTTGGTATGAGCCTGGAAGCAGCAAGGAATTTGCGCTAGACTATATCAAGGAAAAACAGGATATAATTGATAAGATCAAGGATAGACTGAAAATAGCTCAAAGTAGGCAGAAAAGTTATGTTGATCAAAGTCGAAGATCATGGCATCCTGAAGTAGGAGACATGGTATAATTGAAAGTAAGTCCAATGAAAGAAGTTAAAAGGTTCGGAGTTAAAGGAAAATTGAGTCCAAGATATATCGGGTCATTCAAGATACTGAGTCAGAACAGGACTATAGCTTATGCTTTAGAATTACCCTCACGATTAGCTCAAGTCCATAATGTTTTCCATGTGTCACAACTCCGTAAATGTTTGAAAGTTCCGGATGATGCAATCACACACCAAGAGATAGAATTACAAGCAGACTTGACCTATGTTGAAACACCCTGTAAATTTTGGAAGAAAACTGGAAAAGGTTAAGGAACAGGGCAATCAAGTATTGCAAGGTACAGTGGGAATATCAACCCGAAAGGGAAGCCACCTGGAAAAAGAGGATGGATTAAGAAAAGCCTATCCAGAACTGTTCAGGTACACTTCACCAAACTTCGACGAAGTTTAATTTAAGGGGGAAGTCTGTAACATCCCACCATTTAGGAACTAACGAAGGGTAGATTTAGGAATCTGTGTAATTGCATGCATTTATCTATAAAATGTGGGTAAATTTTTCACCAAATAAAAACTTAAAGTGATCAAAGTTTCTTTCACTCTTTAAGTTTAGGAATAGCCTTGGAGAATGATCGTTATAAACTTTGACATGATCTTTATGGATTATGTGTTTTGGGGAAAGGAATTTGAATTCAAACTTGAGACTTGGATTTATATTTTTAAAAGGATTAGGATTATGTGTGAGAATATTATTTAATCAAGAAATAATATTTAGTAACTCAAACTTTAAATAATATAACATAATTGAGTAAATGAATATTTATTTCATATATTTATTCAATGAATAAGTTACAAAATGTAACTTATAAAGAAACAATAATAGTAATCATAAACTCTATATAAGATTGACAATTAAAAAAATGAATATACATTTCATGTAATCAATACATCAATAAGTTACAAAATGAAAATTACAAAACTAATAAAGAATCTTTACAAGAGTAAAATTACATCTTTATTTATCTAATACATTCTATCTACAAAAGAATAAAATAAATATTACAAGGGGACTATTCTATAAAGAAAAAGAAAATCTAATCTAAATCTTGAATCTTCAAGTCTTGTACCTGCAAAATAAAGAACAAACAAAAAAAGAGAAAAAAAATGAAGGTTAAGGTATTTCTTTTAATCTCAGTAGTGACAGTGAGGTGCACTGTTCCACTTTACATCACTGAGTAAATCTTAGGGGCAAGTTTCACCAATATGGAAGAATTAAATCTTTCATAATCCATAAGACACAAGTCAAATAATTTCAATCAGAGAGAGGGGCAAGTTTCACCAAGCAGTTAAGTGGTAAACAGATAAAAAGGTAACTTTCTTTCCAAAGCATATCCACAAGGGTGTAGCAGACATGCAGGCAGCATACACACCTAAACGCATGGTGTGTGCTGTCAACACAGCTACAACAGACCACACAAACAAAACCACTTAACACAGCCGTGGGAAAGCACCACAACATCATTTTCTTGTTCATACACATCAAGCACCAACAGCCTAGCCACAGCCAAACTAAACCACAGACCAGATCCTCTCAGAACTCACCAAGATGGTGACATAAGGAGGGGGTGGATCAGGTGGATAGCAAGGTCAAGACCAAGCTACCAGGAACCAGAAGGTGGATAGCAAGATCAAGGACAAGTTCCAGGATCTGTAAGGAGTAGGAACAACAATAGGAGAAGGACCAGATCAAGCCAGCAAGATCAGGCCACCAGATCAACAAGTTACAACCACAACAACAACCCACTGTTGTGGTGAGTTATATAAAACCATCACATGATCTTTTTATCATATCACTATAATAGATTCATGTGTTGTTCTATATCTCACTGATACGTCCAAAACGTATCAACTTTCTCGAACACTTTGCTATTGTTTCTTCTCTAAACTTGTGTGATTTAGATACAACTAACACAGACTGACGTTGTTTTCAGCAGAATTACCTTGGTGTCTTGTTTTTGTGCAGAAAATGAACTATCAAGAAAAATCCGGGAAAATATGCCAAAAATTATATTTCACCAGAAGATCCACGGAGCCAGAAGGGGAGACAGAGGGAGGCCTAGGGGGCCCACACCCACCCCAAGCACGGGCCCATTGACCCCGCGTCTGGGGGAGGTTTGGCCACCCCAGGCAGCTTCTCGACCTCCCTCCGCGTGTATAAGTTGCCTTCTGACCTAAAAATAGAAGGGGTTTGATAGTTTTCCAGAAAGAGTTCCGCTCCGCCGCAGCCACAAGAAACCAAGATTCGGATTCAGAAACTCCGTTCTGGCACCCTGCAGGGACGAGGAATTTGGAGAGGATCATCACCATCGTCATCACCAACGCATCTCCATCAACCACCGATGTTTCCCTCATCCATGAGTGAGTAATCCCCCTCTGTAGGCTTGGGGATGGTAGGGATTGGATGAGTTCTATCATGTAATCGAATAAGATCTGTTAGAGCATAATGCCTAGTATCTCTATTAGTGCTATTTGACTTTGTTGCAACTTGTTGTGCTTAATGCTTGTCACTAGGGCCCGAGTACCATGATCTCAGATCTGAACTTATTATTGAATCATTATGATAGTATTGTTTATGGTCTTACCTGCAAGTTGGGTACACATATCATTGCCTGTATCCAAAGGCCCCAAAGTGACAGAAATTGGGACAACCGGAGGGGATGGCTGTGGTGTGAGGATCACATGTGTTCACGGAGTGTTAATGCTTTGCTCTGGTGCTCTATTAAAAGGAGCACCTTAATTGCCAGTAGTTCCCTAGAGGCCCCTCTGCCATGGGCTGGCTGGACAGAAGATGTCGTGCAAGTTCTCATTGCGAGCACGTATGACTATATTTGGAACACATGCCTAGGATTGTTTAGTACTTGGATGCTTATTATTATTTATCTGCAATGCCCTAGTTCTTTGAAGTTACATGTTTAGACTCGTCCATGCAATGCCTGTCCATCCATCCATATGCCTACCGCACTCGAATCCTACTGTCACTGTTACTGTTACTATTGCTACTGCTTCACTGTTGCTGTTACTGCTGCTGTTGCTACTGATAAACTTCTGTGATCAAGAACTATTTCCAGGTGCAGCTGAACTGACAACTCAGTTGTTAAGGCTTGCAAGTATTCTTTGTCTCCCCTTGTGTCGAATCAATAAATTGGGTAATACTACCCGTGAAGACTGTTGCGATCCCCTACACTTGTGGGTCATCAAGACTATTTTCTGGCGCCTTTGCCGGGGAGCATAGCTTTATTTGTAAGTTCACTTGGATCTATTATTGTTCACTATTACTCCTTTCATCATGGGAAAGTCTCGTGATGGAAAGTTCCCTATTTTACCATCCACTACAAGAAGAGGTACAGTCCTAAACACTTCTGCCACTCTTGATTCGCCGTCTGTTATAAGTAAGCTTGTCACACCACCACCACATGCTCATGCTACACACACTGCTACTACTGCTGAAACTGAAACTGCTTTTGATACTCATGATGTTACTTCTACTATGCTTGATGCGAGTGGTTCACTAGGTCCTTTTCTAGATGCTACTATGGCTAGTCTAGGAAATACCGAAACTCCTAGTGAAAACACTGTTACACATGTTAGCTCACCTGAATGTAGTGAGAGTTTTGATATTAATGATGGTTACATAGAGCTCACTGATGAATTTATTGAAGAGTGCAGAAATACACATGGTGCTAGTACTATGAAGAGTCTCCTTGCTAGACGTACTATTATACCTAAGAAGTCTTATGATCCTAAGTTTGCCACCTCTCCCATAGATATTAAAGATAAAGATTATGATTTCTCTCTTGATTTAACTTATTTAGATATTGTTGAGAAAGAACCTTTTTGTGGTACTAAAAATGAGAGTGTTGTGGCTCATATGAATGAGCTTTCTACTATGAGTTCTTTGTTCTCCGATGATTTTAAAATGCGCAAGTACTTTGTTGCTAATATCTTCCCCTTTTCACTAAAAGGAGAAGCTAGGGCTTGGTTTAATAGATTACCTCCTGGTTCCATTGATAGCCCTGATTGCTTCTTTCTTCCATAAATATTTTCCTCCCAGTGCTAAATATGCTGCTTTGCAGAGACTTCTTGATTTTAAATAGGAAGAAGAAGAGAAATTTCCTGAGTCATGGAAAAGATTTTGTTCCTTGATTCATGCATATCCTGGATGTCCATTACCTAAGAATGAGTTGCTTGATATTTATTATAATGGACTAACTAATGATTCTTGGACCTACCTAGATAGCTTTGCTGATTGTGTTTTCAGGAAAAGGACTTCTACAGATGCTAAAGAATTAATGAACAAGATAAGCAAAAATTATGATGATTGGACTTCAACTGAGCTGAATACACCTGAGCCTATTACTCCTGAACCAGTTACTCCTGAACCAGTTGTTCCTGAACCAGTTCCAACACCAACAACAAAGAAGAGGGGGGTTATTGCATTAAATGATGAAGTGATGAAGGAAGATAAAAAGTGTCTAAAGGAGAAAGGTATTAGAGCTGAAGATGTGAAGAATATACCTCCTATAGAAGAATTATGTAAGCCAATTCCCCACTCATCTACTATTGAGGTACACTCTCTCCAACACTCTGATGAATGTGAGATTCCTTATGGTAAGCCTCCTGATCAATGTTTAGAGGAACTTGACATTTTTATTGTTAAACAAGGTCACTTTAATAAACAAGTTCAGAATCATTTATTGGAAAACTCTAGAGCTATCCATGAGTTGAAAGATATTGTGGAAAGAACTTCTAATGATATTAAAATGCTTTGTAAACACTTTCAAATGGTTCAAACCCAACTTGATCAACTTGCTAAGGTGCAAAAGGATATGCTAGTTAATGCTTCAGGAAATAAACATGCTTATGGAATTAAAACTAGGAGTGGTGCTGCTACTCAAGATCCTTTATATCCTGAAGGACGACCTAAAAGAATAGAACAGGATTCCCAACAAGTAGAAGATAATGGTAGTCCTCGTAAAAGGAAGAAAAAGAAACATAAGAAAGTTGAGGAACCACTTGAACCTGTTGTAGATCCTAATAGTATATCTGTCTCTGATGCTGAAACTGAGAGTGGTAATATTGATGAGTCTCCTGATAAGGAGGAAGTTGAGGAAGAACCTGAAAAACACACTAAGAAAACTAAGTACACAAAGGAAGATTTTATTGCTAATCAACATGGTAAAGAGAGAGAACCTTGGGTATAGAAACCTATGCCTTTTCCAGGTAAGAAACACAAGTCAAAGGAGGAATAACACTACAAAAAGTTTTGTGAGTGGATGAAACCTTTATTGTTGCAAATTCCTTTGACTGATGCTATTAAATTGTCTCCTTATTCAAAGTATATGAAGGATATTGTCTCTAATAAAACGAATATTCCTAATGAGGAGATTTCTACTTTGCTTGCTAATTACTCCTTCAATGGTAAGGTTCCAAAGAAACTAGGTGATCCAGGTATACCAACTATTCCTTGCTCCATTAAGAATAATTATGTTAGAACTACTTTATGTGATTTGGGAGATGGAGTTAGTGTTATGCCTTTTTATCTCTATAAGAGACTCCAGCTAGAAAAGTTGATACCGACTGATATATCTTTGCAAATGGCTGATAAGTCAACTACTGTTCCTATTGGTATATGTGAGGATGTTCCTGTTCAAGTTGCTCATAATTGCACGGTTTTAACTGATTTTGTTGTGTTTGAAATTCCTGAAGATGATAATATGTCTATTATTCTTGGGAGACTTTTTCTTAATACTGCATGTGCTGTCATCAATTGTAATCAAGGAAAAGTAACATTCAATATTAATGACAAAGAGCACAATGTCTATTTCCCCAAGAAGGTTGTTAAGAGCTATTGCCTGAATTCTATTGAAAATATTGAAGGTATCAAGGTTGGAGAGATATATTGTCCCATTCCACAAGAAAATTTTGAAACTATTATGATTGGGACCATTGCTATCAAGTATGAGGTAACATAATCACCTTGTGGAATACAAAGTTTTGTCTCATTTAATATTGTTTTGGTAACAAGACTTGATCAACCTTGTTAACAAAAGGATTTTAATGAACAAAACAATGTTTCCACTGTGGTTATACTTGTTTTCTTTTTTCCCTTCCCCTTCCTAGTCTTTGCTTTAGCTTTAGTTTTGCTAGTTGTTTGCTTGTTTGAGTTTCTTAGAGCTTCTGTAGTTTGGCTTTTGGTTTGTTTTTGCTTCTTCTGAAAAAACTATTTCTGCGAGAAAAACAATTTTCATACCCTGAAAATTGGCCAAAAATAAAGTTTCCTGAAAAATCCCAGAAAATTCAAAATAATTTTTTCCTCGAAAAAAGGGGCAGAGATGTACCAGAGGTGACCTAGGGGGCCACCCCTAGGCCCCACACCCGTGGTAGGCGTGGGCCCACCACTAGGGGCACCTAGGGGGGTCTGGCCCACCTGGGCCCCTCCGGGCTGCCTCCTCAAAGCCACCTTCTTTCTCTCTCCCAAAAAACACCGGAAAACTTGCTCAAGCTCGAGTTCTTGCTATTCTTGCTCGCGATTTTCGATCTCCTTGTTAATACCTTCTCAAGTGCTGATTTTTGGAGGGATTGCTCCTTGGTACGTGCCTCCTCCACTTGTCCAATTAGATTTGTGATTGGTAGATTGTATCTTGAGTATTTTGCTACTATAGGTGACAGGTTGTTTGAGCTTGCATGCTTGTTCTATGCTTAGAAACTTTGTTTTGATGCATGTGTAGTCCTCTAGCAAGTTCCTACAGTAGTTGATCATCATTTATCAACTTAGAAATCACTTGGTTTGATGGTTGTTTAAAATTTCAGCAAAGAGAAGTCATTGACCACCACACCTTTGGTGACATTTTTGAGAGTGATGCACCTAGAAGGGAAAGGCTCCCAAGGTCATCTACAAGCTCCATACCCTCATACAATGAGGATCTCATCACTCCGCGGTTTGGTGATGAGGGGGATGAAGGGGATGCGCACCCCTCTACCTTTCCTTGTCAAACTTTCTTGCGAGATGCTGGGATTCTTAATGGTTTCATGGCTTTGATTGAGAGGGCTGGTCTAACAAGTTTCATGCAGGATGAGAGTGCAGAATATGATTCACTTACTAAAACATTTGTGGAGAGTTTCTCCTTCACCATTACTTTGTTCTATTCTTCTGTGTCTTTCAGACTTTATGGCAGGGCTCATTCTATGACATTGAAGAAATTTTGCAAGGCCTTGAGACTTGGTACAAAGGGGTCATCAAAGAAAATTACAGCTCTTCCCGCTGATTTGCTGGAACTATACCGAGGAATAACCAATGATGATGACCGTAGAGCTCAAAGAGGGAAGATAAAGAACATTCAACTGCCAGCCATCAGGTACTTCACCTACTATCTTACCACTATTGTTATTGGTAGGGAGAACACTAGTAATATATCCAACTATCAATTGGCCTTCTTAGATGCTGCGCTCTACGGTGAGGAAAAGTATAACCTTGGTTACCTCATTGCTTGTCGCTTAGCTACTAGGGGACCCATTTATGGGGGAATTATTGCTACTCGTATCGCTGCTGGCTTGAACATTGCTATTGATCCTCATGATATAGTTTTGGCTCCCCAAAGACTTGATCTTGCTGCCATGAAGGCGCACCACTTTGTATCCTCTAGCTCTACTCTTGAGAACTTGGTTTATAGAATGTTGTTTATTGACGGGGAAGAGAGAGAGATCCCTCTACCCCAAGCCACTTTATTCAGTATTTCTCAGGGACCTTGGTCACGCTCGAAGGTGAAGATGGATGAGTTGCTGGATTCTCTTAACTTCCACGGGCACTATCTGGGGGGAGCGCCCGCATATGACCCCACTGTACACTACACAGGGGAGGCCTCGAGCTCATACCAGGACGAGGAAGCTTCCTCGACATACTGATACGTCGGAAACGTATCTATAATTTTTTGATGCTCCATGATTGTTTTGTATCTACTTTGTTTTTCTTTGTCTATACTTTGAGGTGTTTTTATATCTTTACTGGAACTAACCTATTAACCAGTTGCCATAGTGCCAGTTGCCTATTTTCTTCTGTTTTTGGTTCCAGAAAGACAGAAAATCAATATTCTCGGAATTGGACAGGACAAAAGCCAAAGTTATTATTTTTCCCAGAGCAACACGGAACCACGAAGCAGAGCCGGAGGGGGGCTACAGGGTGGCCAAACCCCCCTAGGCGCGGGCAAGCCCTAGAGGCGCCTAGAGGGGGTGTGGGCCCCCTGGACCCCACCGACCTTGATTCCTGCGCCTATAAGAAGCATCCGATGGGAAAACCCTAATGAATCCAGAAGAAATCCACGAAAACCTCCACAACGCCGCCGCCACCGAAAGGGAGATTCGGGGGACAGAAAGTCTCAGTTCCGGCACCCTGCCGGGACGGGGAAGTGCCCCCGAAGCCATCTCCATCGATCTCCATCACCATTGCTGATTCCCATGATGAGGAGGGAGTAGTTCTTCCTCGAGGCTAAGGGCTCTACCGGTAGCTATGTGTTCATCTCTCTCTCTCTATGCATGGTCATATTGTGATCATGAGCTTTATAATCAAGTAGATCTACCTTGCTACTCAAGTTCTTTAATAGATCTCTGCTCTCCCCATGTGTGTGAAAGTGACAGCGTGCACGCCATGGTGGAACTTAGGTTTGAGTCTACATAGATACTCTTTGTTCTTTAATAGATCTATGCTTTTCCCCACGTGTGTGAAAGTGACAGCGTGCATACCATGTGTGGCACTTTGGCTAGATTGAATATTTGTTATGAGTTATATTTGGAGTTGGATGTCTCCATGAAATTTGGTGTTTGTTGGAACCATCTAGAGCTCAAGGTGACAGTGTGGGGTTATCTAGATTGGGGAAGGCGGACTTTGAGGAGTGCTGTTATAGCCCTACCGATGATTAGAGTGTCCAACCGGAGAGTAGTTAAGAGTAGCATCATGAAGAGAGGATATTTATATGAGAGAGTGTTCACTAGTGAAAGTATGATCCCTAGGCCTTGTTTCTAAGCATTGAAACATCGTTTTCTAATAGATATATTGCATGTTTGCTTGCTTCCATCTTTGTTCCGTTTGTCGAGGAGGTTTTGGGATTTTACCTTTCCTCCACACCATCAGCACTTTTTTGGCGCCGTTACCCCACGTCAACAACAAGTCAGAAGCTATTTTCTGGCACCGCTACCACTTGTATTTCACTATCTCTTCGCCGAACTAGTGCACCTATACACCTGACAAGTGTATTGGGTGTGTTGGGGACACAAAAGACTTCTTGTATCTTGATTGCAGAGTTTCTTGAGAGGGAATACCTTTGACCACTTCCTCCATGAGTTCGATAAACCTTGGGTGATCCACTTAAGGGAAACTTGATGCCGTTCTACAAACCTCTGCACTTGGAGGACCAACAATTGTCTACAAGAATAGAAGTGTGTAGACATCACATACTATGGAGGTGCATCTACTTGGGCACCATGGGATTGAGCCCCGCTTAGGCCAAAAGCCTAAGCTTGGGGGGAGGTACACCGACATCACACTCATCTATATATCATGTTCGGTCGGTTCTTTGTATATCCATTGTTTCCCTTTCTTTTTCGTTTTTGTTGCTTCTTTCTAAAAACCCAAAAATACCAAAAAATATTTCCGTTGATTCTCTTGGCTTGTTTCTTTGTTTCTTTGCTTTGGTTTGCCTTAAAAGAAAAATCCAAAATGATTTTGCTTTGTTCGGTTTGCTTTGTTTTTGTTTGGTTTTTCTTTGTTTGCTTGTTTCTAAAAAATCGAAAACACCAAAAATATTTGTTGTTCTTCTTTGGTTTTGTGAGTTCTTAGCAGGGTTCAGCCGTCCTCAGTGATATTGGTTTTCATGTTAATTACTCAAGTCACACAAGTGAAGGGCAATAATGAAGATTAAGACAACTTGAGGTGTGGTAAGAGGCTGGTAACGAACTCTTTTTGTTTCATTTTTGTACATATACTCATCATTGTGAGCATGCTTAGCATGTTTGTGTAAGGTGTATGTCATTATGGATGCTTAGTAGTTCTTGCTTGTCTATGATTAGCTCTAGCTTGCTAATAGTTTGTAGCATGTCATATGAATGTTTGCTTGCATTGTTCTATTCATACTTTGGTATGACATTGTGGTATCCTCCTTTGACTGTTTATGTGAATCGACTTGGCACATGCTCACGCATGCATATGACTAAATCAATAGTCAGTAAGCCTCGATGATTTATTTTGCCTCAGAGTTCTTGTGTCACTTTCATGCCATAATTAGTCCTGTTTTGTTGCAAGCATGATTATGACAGTTATTTCTCTCTCGTTTGTCGCTCTCTCTCTATTGCTAGCCTTCACTTGCACTGAGTATGTGCCTTACCTATGCTTCCAACTCCCCAAAACCAATATTTCCAGTTGTGTCTACCATACCTACCTATTAGCATCATTTTCTACTTCAGTGCATATTCTATATGCCGTGTTTTCTTCCAAAATAAAATGTTTGTCTGTTTTGAGAAAGTTAGTTAGTAAAGCTCTCACGAACTTGATGGCACACTTTATTCCTTGCGCTTAATAATCCTGAACCATTGTGACTAGTCCATGAAAGTTATATGCTTCCTTATTATATACTGGGAGTCAGCAGAACCGTGCTGTCACGGGGATCGCTTTCAACACTTTTTGGATATCTCATCCAGTTGATACCTTGCTCTTTTGTTTATGGATGTCGACGATGTGAAATAAAAAGGGGAAGTTGTTAGTTCATGGATTTTATACATTGTGTTAGAGAAACGCCTGGGCCGCTAGCCTAAGCCATGCTTAATCATGGTGGAAACTTGCACCATCACTATAATGAGCATCTATGAAGCTTCCTCAATAAAAAGCTATGCATATGGTAAATAAAAAGATTGCTGAGATGCTCATTGTCTGCTTGCCTTGTCATTTTGGTTATGGGAAAGATCTTGTACCATGTGCAAGGGGTACCCCGTTGGCGGTTCTCGATGATATGCATGTATTTACAATGACAAGAACTTTCAGGTGACCAAAGTTGAGTAGCATGCGGAGCGACCCTCATACTCAAGGGACTTGGGATTTCCAGTCTATGGTTTGTCAAGCATATAATTTAGAGTGGACCTCACTTTCACCTTAACCACATGAAGATGCCTATGATAGGGGCAATGAGATCTCAAAGCTAATGGGTACCTTCCTTTCAGCATTAGGAAGCCTTTCAAACCTTCACAAAAACCGTTTTCACAACTTTGTTGAGTCACCACTTATTCTATGAGCACCTTCTTGAGAGCATAGTTGTCATTTTTGTGTTTGTTCCAAAACTTGATTAATTATGTCATGACTTTGATGCTTGTTGTCGTGGGAATGGTCACGGCAGATGCTGCAATCGGCAGCGAGTAGTAGAACGAGGGGCAAGGGCGGCCAGTCATCTGCGGTGCGAGATGAGGGCGGAGACACAAGGATTTACCCAGGTTCGGCCCCCCGGAGGGTAAAGACCTACTCCTGCTAGATTGTATTATGAAGGTGGTACAATGGGCGAGCTCGACGGCTAGGCGGTGCGTCGCTTGGGTGTATGATGGAACGTATCTCTACACGCCCTGCAGGGAGGTTTATATAGGCTCACCTCCCCTAGGGTTTACATATCTCAACCGAATCAGTTAAGGCTTCGGTACTCGTTTAACCTAATCCGACTGGGCCTATCTACTCGCCTGGGCCTTCAGCTTCCAGTCGCTTGGATCCACACCGGGCCTCGATCCAGTCGCCGCCTTGTAGGCCCACTCGCCAGTTCCTGGGCCAGTCGGAAATGTCTTGCTAGGTATACCCCGGTAGGCACATCCCCATCAGTAGTCCCCGAGGCCGTCGTCGATTAGGCATAGGTGGCTGCTGGCAGTCGGAGTATACGGCTTCAGAGTAGACATCCAGTCGAATCGTCGGCGGCCTCCTGTATAAAGGATAAAACTAGTCATCCTGATCGCAGCTTTGGCGAGTCGAGTCGGCGAAACACTGTCATAGTGATCGGGTCGGCGAGCCGAGTGGCTGAAGTTGGACCGTTAAACGTGGTCAAACTAGCCGTTGGGGTAATCCAATGGTAACTTTTGGCGTAATCACCGCGTAGTAACGGCTCCCTGATTTGGTGGGTAACAACCGCTATATAAGGGGAATGGCAGGCGATTAGAGAACCATCTTCTCGCCATTTCCTCCGATTGCACGCACTATCGCCTTCCTTCGCATCGCGATCCAGCCGACCCGAAATCCTCCGACCCCCCACAAATCCTTCCGCCATGGCCCTCTCCACCGAACCTTGGGGTAGATCTAAGTGTACGAGGGCGCAACTGGCGTCCTTTGAGGAGGCCGGGATCCTGCGCGCCGGCTGTTGGCGCATCCCCGCGGCCGGAGAGGTGACCCCGAACCCGCGCGAGGGGGAATTCATCTGCTTCACCAGCCACCTAGAACGGGGGCTAGGATTACCTACGTCCCTGTTCTTCTGGCGCTTCTGCGCCTACTACGGGATCCAACTGTCGGACCTGGGTCCACACAGCATCGAGCAGCTCGCCATCTTCGTGGCGTTCTACGAGTGCTACCTGGGCTGCCGGCCCTACTTCCCTCTATGGCAAGATCTGTTCCACGGACGGATCAGCCGCGAGGAAGCGGGCGGCCCAATGCTTGCCGCGGGCGGCCTGACATTCCAGCTGAAGTCGAAGGCTTCGTTCTTTGACTTGATGCTGCCCGCCAAGGCGGCGAGCGACTGGAAGAAGTCTTGGTTCTACGTTGCCGAGGCGACCCCGGAGGGCGAGGCGGCGATCCCACGATACTCTGCCAACCGGTCCGAACCGCGCCATCTCCAAGTCGGCAAGCTCCCCACTGACCAGCGGATGGTCATGGACGAAATGCTCCAAACCATCCGCAGTCTGAAGAAGAAAGGCCTCCAGACAATTAACCTGAACAACTGCTGGCTCGGGCGGCGGCTCGTCCCTCTGGCTCGGCATGACCACTACATGTATCAATACACGGGCCGGGAGGACTCGACGAAGTCCTGCCTCGCCGAGTGGAAGCTCGAGGACTACACCCCAGCACTGAAGAAGATCACCCAGGCGGTGTACCTAGACGCAAAGGTTGGGGTCGCCCCCTACACCGCAAAGCATCCAGCCCCAACGGTAAATCACCTCGCATCATTCGCAGTCGCAGTTTTTGCAGTCGCGGTCATTCTAATTTCATTTTGTGTTCATTGCAGCTATTCCAAGTGGTGGAAGGATGGCTCCCGCCTTTAGACGACGAGAATTCGAGTTCGTCCGTCCAGGACATGGGCGAGTCGCCTCCCGCCAAGGGCGACACCGAGAGCGACGAGAGAAACGACGACGATGAATCCGAGGAGGAGGTCGCCCCGCTGGTCCGCAAGACCCGCGGGCAGCGTCAGCGTGAGCTTGAGGCGAGTAAAAGCCTCGAGCATCATGATGACGATGACGAACTTCCGGAGACCACCTCGCGCCGCCAGGCTACTCCGTCGAAGAAGAAGAAGAAGAAGGAGAAGGAGGCGAAGGCTCCTCCGAAGAAGAAGACGAAGCCGATGAGGCCGGCCTCGCCACCGCACTCGGCGAGCAGCTCCGACGCACCCAGCCCGGCCAAGGACGAGGCGCCGCCGACGTCAGCCGCGCTGGACACGGCCACTGTCGAGGTGCCACTGGCCTCGATGCCTCCGCCATTCACCCTAGTCTCTAGGCTAGGGGCCGCTCCGACCGCGGCGGCTTCACCTCGCAGGGAAGCTCCTGCCGAAGATGTCCTAGAAGCTCCCGTTGCAGCCTTGACGACGAAGAAGCCGTCCGTGTCTTGGGCACGCGACGTCCTGGAGATGGGCCTCAGCCGCCGACTGGGCCCCGAACTGGAGAAGCCGGCCGGCATCCGCACGGGGCTACGCTTCATTCTAGTCGCCAAGTGAGTTCGCTCACCTACTTTTGTCTTTCATAGCAGCTTGAATTATCTTGCTCACACGATCGATTTACAGGACCGGAGCGAAGAAGATAGGCCACCCGACCGTGGCTAAGGTGCCACCCGTCGTCAGCGAGGAGGATCCTTCCCGCAAGAGGAAGGCGGACGAAGTCGTCGTCCCTACGGATGGCGCCAAGAAGGCCAAGGGCGACGACACGGCGATCGCGCCGAATGAACCCGCAATGGAGGCGGCCGTACCCACGAAGGAGGGTGCTCCCTCGCCTGGGGTGACCGAGCCGGCTTCCTTTGGTGCCGGTGCCTCCATCGCCATGTTCCCGCGCTTCATGGCCAGATCGGCTACAGCGAGTGGGACCTCGCCCTCGAGCCATGCACCTGGGGTCGCCGACGCGGAGGTCGAGCAGCGTCGTGGGCACACGCCATCTCTCCTCGCGTCCGTGGATGCGATACAACTTCACGGCATGCTTGGCGCAGCCATCCAGGTATGTCCAGTCCCCGAGGATTAGGCCGGTGAGTTGCAGCGGTCTGATTCTTTTAGTGTCTTGTTGTTATTTTTCGTGTCCAGTCCCCGAGTGCGCACGCGCTGAATTTCAGCGGGTGGGCACTTAGGATTTGTTGATTGCCAGTCCCCGAGTGCGCACTCGATGAATTTTAGCGGGTGGGCACTTAGGATTTCTTGATTGCCAGTCCCCGAGTGCGTACTCGCTGAATTTCAGCGGGTGGGCACTTAGGATTTCGCTTTGGTTAACTGTTTGAATTGTGTGCAGGGTCTGCAACGTGAGTCAGCTGACCGATTGGCAGCGAAACACTGCGTGGAGAAGGAACTGGCCACCGTCTGAGAGGCGAATAAGGGGCTTCAGGCAGTTGCCGCGAAGGAAGAGGAGGCTCGCCAGGGACTTGTCCCCGCGGGTGAGTTGGCAGCGGCTCAATCGGCGTTGAGCTCGGCTGAGAAGCGGATCGCCGACCTTGAGCGCGAGCTGAGGGAGGCGAAAGAAGAGGCGAGTTCGGCGGATGGTCGAGCCAAGGCCGCTGTTACGGCCACCGCGGAAGAACGTAAGGTTTCTGACGCCCTTGTTGCCGGGCTTCAGGATGATTACACTTCTCTTCAGAGCTTCAGCACGGAACTCTCCCGTCCCTTGATTGGTACCCCCTGCCTATTGCATGTGCCTTTTTGTGATATCCGACGTACTTACTGTTCTCTTCTATTCGCAGGTCGCATCCTTGATAGCGTGGAAGAGGCGAGCTCGTTCGACGCGCGCCAATGTGTGGCCACGCTCATCGACTCGGCGACGTTGTCGGCGACATGCATCCGAGCCTACCTCCAGGAGATATCTCCCACGAAAGTAATTCCCAGCGACCTCGTCAAGGTGTGGAAGTACTTGGAGAAGGCGCCGTCGGTCGTTGAGTTCATGACGCGGTCGGCGTTCCGGCGCGGAGCGACGACGGCGCTTAGCCTTGGGCTTGCTCATTTTCCAGAAGATTTCGATCTGGACGACGTGACGAGTGGCTACCCGTCGTCGACTGGCGAGGTGGAGATCTCCGAGGTGCTCAAGTTGATGGGTCGCGCTGCGGTGTACTCCGAGCGCGTCTGGGCAATGGGCGACCTCCTTCCTTACCAGGAAACGGTCGTCGCGCCCAACGACCCCGAGCCGCAGCACCGGGACTACAAGGTCGAGCAGCCCTTCCGCGCGGCAATGGCGGGTGAGCTAACGACATACCCGTCAAACCCGTACACGCCGTTCATCTGCAATCGCAAGGGTGCTGGCGAGTCGTCGTCGAAGCCTGCTGAATAGAATAGTTTGCCCTGGGGCGTTAGTAGCAGATCTGCCGTTTGGGCATATTTTGTATTCTGAGATGATTTCAACATGCTATTAATGTGATATCGTGTTTGTTTTGTGACTTGTCATGTGTTTTCCGATTGAGGTTTGAACGAGTCCCCGAGCGCGTCCGCCCTTTTGTGGGGTTTACCTCGTGTGTGATGTGTTTGTGGTTTTTGAATGTTTTGTTATTGTGGTCGACTCGCCCGGACTCGAAGAGCCAGTCGCAAGGCGACTCCCTTGAGCGCTCTGTACTTCACCGTTTTCCCTTGCGCGAACGAGGTCGGGTGGCCGAGTCCCCGAGCGTGGTACTTGGTTGTTCTAGGCGCGACTCGAGGGTGGGTGAGGACTTGGCGCGTTAGTTTGAGTGCATCACTCCTGCCTGGCCCATTGGGTCAGTCGCGTGGCGAGTCCTGGGCATGCTCTCATACTTGGCGTTTTCCTGAGCCGCTCGCGATGAACTGGTCGTCAGTCCCCGAGCGTGGTACTTGGCCGTTCGAGTCGCTATGTCGAGGATGCGGAGGATCATGGTCGCTGTGAGAAGCGAAGGCAGTTGTCTTGGCTCGTAGAGCCAGTCGGGCAGGGCGACTCCAATGGGGCTCCGGGTAGGCTTTTTTGTGGACGATGCAAGACCTGGGATGACCCAGTGCTCTTGCACCGCACTACTTGGCCGTGCCGATCTCTGTACCAAAGGTTGACTTCTGCGGTTAGCTTGACGCTGTTATTATGAGTGCGAGTGGCACAAGATACGGAGAGTAGGCGCAATTTGCGGTAACCGATTCTTTTTATTTCATAGCGACTGGAGGGTACATATGTGGGGTTCTAGGAGTAGAACTTCCGTAGAAGGTTTACATTCCATGGTCGCTTGACGTCGAGTTCGTCGTCCCCGCGGATGTCAACGAGGTAGTAGGCGTCGTTGCCGAGTACTCGCCCGATGGCGAATGGTCCCTCCCACGGAGGGGAAAGCTTGTGCATGCCCTTCTTGTCCTGGATGAGGCGCAACACCAGGTCGCCTTCTTGGAAGGTGCAAGTTTTCACCTGCCGGCTGTGGTAGCGGCGGAGTCCCTGCTGGTAGATGGCGGTGTGTGACCGAGCGAGGTCACGTGCCTCGTCGAGTTGATCGACTCCATCCTGGAGGGCGATTTCGTTTGCAGCCTCCGTGTAGTGGACGACCCGCGGCGAGTCGTGCTTGAGGTCGGTGGGCATGACTGCCTCGGCGCCGTACACCATGAAGAAGGGGGTGAATCCTGTCGACCTGTTGACCGAGGTGCGGATGCCCCAGATGACGGAGGGTAGCTCCTCGACCCAGCACCCGGCGGTGCGCTCGAGTGGTACTTGGAGTCGCGGCTTCAGGCCGTGGAGGATGCTTTGATTGGCCCGTTCCGCCTGCCCGTTGGATTCCGGGTGGGCGACTGACGCGAGGTCGAGCCGGATGTGGTGTTCTTCGCAGAATTCGGCCATGGCTCCTTTGGCGAAGTTGGTGCCGTTGTCCGTGATGATGCTGTTTGGGAACCCGTAGCGATATATGAGCTCGCGTAGGAATTTTGTGGCGGTCTTCCCGTCGCACTTCCGGACTGGTTTGTCATCTACCCACTTTGTGAATTTGTCGACCGCGACCAGGAGGTGGGTGTAGCCGGAGGGGGCCTTTTTGAAGGGGCCTACCATATCCATACCCCACACGGCGAATGGCCAGGTGATGGGGATTGTCTTCAGCGCCGAGCTCGGCACGTGCGTCTGGTTGGCGTACTTCTGGCACCCGGCGCACCGCTGGACAATGTCGACGGCATCGGCGTGTGCGGTGGGCCAGTAGAATCCATGCCGCATAGCCTTGGCGACTAGAGAGCGGGCGCTGGCGTGGTGGACACAGTCGCCGGGGTGGATGTCGTGGAGGATTTTGCGTCCTTCGGCCGGTTGGACGCAGCATTGGAACACGCCGGTGACGCTGCGCTTGTGGAGCTCGCCGTCGATGATGGTGAAGGATTTGCATCGGCGTGCGATCATCCGGGCGTCCGTCTCGTCTGCCGGCAGGGTGCCGGCCTCCAGGTAGGCGATGTAGGGCTTGGTCCAGTCGTCTGGCTCGGTGACGAGTGCGACCAGGGCTGCCTCTGGCTGCAGCGGGACTCCGATGTCGATCTCCCTTGGGGGAGAGACTGATGGCTTGGTGATCGTGTCGAGGAAGACGCCGGCGGGTGGTGTGAGTCGAGCCGACCCGATGCGAGAGAGTGCGTCGGCCTCCTCGTTCTTCCGCCTGTCGATCCACTCGACGGAGTAGCCTGCGAAGTGTCCGCCCAGCTTGTCCACTGCATGGCGGTATGCCGCCATGGTGGGGGAGACGGCGTCACAGGTGCCAGCGACTTGCCCAGCGACGAGGTCAGAATCTCCGTAGCAGCGTAGGCGGTTGACGTTCATCTCCTTGGCAGCTCGCATGCCGTGGAGTAGTGCCTTGTACTCGGCCATGTTGTTGGTGCAGGGGGTGAAGTCGAGGCAGAGGACGTAGCGGAGCTTGTCGCCCTTTGGTGAAGTCAGCACGATCCCTGCTCCTGCGCCGTCCGCGTTCTTGATCGCTTTTCGTGGCTCGTACTTGATATTGTGGACGCCGATTTCGACGGCCCACTTAGCAACTCGCCCAGTCGCTTCACGGTTGCGGATGATATCCTGCAACGGTGCTGAGGAGATGACCGTGATCGGGTGCTCCTGGAAGTAGTGCGGCAGGCGCCGCTGTGCTCTGAAGACTATACCAGTTTCTGGTACTGCGGGTATCGCTGGCGCGACTCGGTGAAGACCTCGCTGATGTAGTACACCGGTCGCTGTACTGGGCGCTCCTTTCCTTCCTCCGGTCGCTCGACGACCATGACAGCACTGACGACGCGCTCGGAAGCCACGACGTAAACCAGCATGGGTTCTTTGTCGGCGGGGGCGGCGAGTAGCGGTGCGGCGAGTAGCACCTTCTTGAGGTCGCGGAGTGCGTCGTCCGCCTCCTTGTCCCACTGGAAGGTGGGGTTCTTGCGCATCAGACGGTATAGGAGCATCACCTTTTCGCCCAGGCGGGGATGAAGCGACTGAGAGCCGCTACTCGCCCGGCCAGCTTCTGGACGTCGCGGAGGCACTCGGGTTTGTCAAGTCGGGCGATCGTGTCGATCTTGGTGGGATTTGCCTCGATCCCTCGCTTGGAGACGACGTACCCCAGTAGTTACACCGAAGGTGCATTTGCCTGGGTTAATCTTTATCTTGTATTTTCGCAAGTTGGCGAACGTTTCCGCCAGGTCGGCGAGTAGATCACCCTGGTGAGTGGACTTTACGACCACGTCAGTGATATAGACGTGGATGTTGCGGCCGATTTGGCTCGCGAGGCACTCTTGCATGCACCGCTGGTAGGTCGCCCCGGCGTTCTTGAGGCCAAAGGTCATGGCGGTGTAGCAGAAGGCTCCGAATGGCGTGATGAATGCCGTCTTCTCCTCGTCCTCGACAACCATTTTGATCTGGTTGTATCCAGAGTAGGCATCGAGGAAACACAGCGACTCCGAGCCCGCGGTGGAGTCGATTATTTGGTCGATCCGCGGGAGGACGAACTGCTCCTTTGGGCAGGCGCTGTTCAAGTTTGTGTAGTCGATACACATCCTCCAGGTCCCGTTCTTCTTCTCGACCAGGACTGGGTTTGCCAGCCACTTGGAGTACTTGATTGGCCGGATGAAGCCTACAGCGAGTAGATGCTGCACCTCCTCGGCGATGGCTCGGCGGCGCTCTTCATTGAAGGGCCGCAGCGAGTGTTTGACGGGTCGCACTTTGGGGTCGGCGTTTAGTTTGTGCTCAGCGAGTTCCCTAGGGACACCAGGCATGTCAGAGGGCTTCCATGCGAAGATGTCCCTGTTCTCACGGAGGAACTCGATGAGCGCGCCTTCCTAGGCTGGGCTCATCCCTGTTCTGATCGTCACCGTCTGGCTGGAGTCGCCCGGGACCAGCTCGACGGTACGGATGTGCGTCGTTGCCTCGAAGGCTGAGGTGTTTGCGCCCTCCGAATTGGGCTTCTTGAGTATGGTGGGGTCGTCGTTGTTCACCCCGCTCGCGTACTTGGTGAGCTCGTCGGCGTGGTTGGCTTCTGCCGCGATGACGGCATCGGCGAGTTCGGCTCCTTTGGCCTCGCACTCGGCGGCCATGTCTGGGTCGCCGTTGATGGTTATGACGCCACACGGCCCAGGGAGCTTCATCGCGTTGTACGCGTAGTGTGGCGCTGCCATGAACTTGGCGAACGCCTGGCGCCCCAAGACGTAGTGGTAGGGGCTGTCGAAGGGCACCAGCTCGAAGATGATCCGCTCGGTGCGGAAGTTTGCTGGTGTGCCGAAGGTGACTAGCAGCGTGACCTTGCCAATCGGGTACGCCTTCCGACCGGGGACGATGCCGTGG
Organism: Avena sativa; assembly: GCA_916181665.1. Taxonomy (NCBI): domain Eukaryota; kingdom Viridiplantae; phylum Streptophyta; class Magnoliopsida; order Poales; family Poaceae; genus Avena; species Avena sativa. The sequence continues at coordinate 138,340,785 of OV702285.1, read as the reverse complement.
AACGTGGCGTGGGTTGTCTCGATCATCGACTGCGGGAGCCGCAGCCGCCTGAAGGTGTCCAGGTACAGGATGTTGATGGAGCTGCCGCTGTCCATCAATGTCTTGGGGAGCCAGTAGTCGCCCACCTTTGGCTTGGCCACCAGGGCGACTCGGCCTGGGTACTCGATGCACGGCAAGTGGTCCTGGCGGCTCCAGGTGATGGGCTGCTCTGACCAGTTGAGGAACTGGGGAACGTCCACCTGGGCCACCGCGTTGACGGCGACGGCGTGGGTAATGACCTTCTTCTCGCGCTTCGTGTTGAAGCCGGTGAAGGTATGGAGCGAGCCGGCCACGTTGCCGAACTTTCCGCCGTTTGGCGGGTTGTTGTCGGGGTCCTCCCTTGCTCGCCGTGCCTTCTCAATCTCCCTGAGGGTGTGGCAGTCAGCAGTCGTGTGCGTTGCGGGTTTGCCTTCCCTGCTATGAAACACACAAGGTTGGTTAAGGAGGGCCGCAGGGTCGAACCTTGGCTTGGCCTTGTAGTTGCCGCCGTCGCGGCGTTGTCCTCCATCACGGCGGAAGCTTTTGGGCTCGCGTTGTGTGTGCCCGGCGTTGGCGACGAAGTCGACTCGCCCGTCACTACGGCGCTTGCCGGTGAGGCGAGTGTTGCTGTAGCGTAGGTCGGACCGTCGTCCGTTGTCGTTGCCGCTCGTGCGGCGTTGTCCTCCCGACTCGTCGTCGGTTTCCTGGTTTGGATCTTCCTCCGCGTACCGTTTGGCGATCTCGAGGAGGTCCGGAATGTTGTCGAGTGTGCGAGAATGTCGCTTGAGCTTGGCGACCAAAGGCTCGTAGAGGCACGAGGTCTTGAAGCAATGGATCACGGTGTCCGGGTGGATGCCGACCGCGTTGTACCAGAGTTCTTGCCACCGCTGGACCCAGTTGCGGGTCGACTCGCGGGGTCCCTGGACGCATCGCTCCAGGTCCTCGATGGTGGTGGAGCGGGTGTAGGAGCACTCGAAGTGCCTGACGAAGGTGTCGCGCATCTCCTCCCAGGAGTCGATACTATCCTGGGGGAGGGTGTTGATCCACTGCTTGCACGTCCCCTCCATCATCAGGGGGAGGTAACGGGCGGCTAGCAGGTCGGTGTGGCCTGCGATCCCCATTGCCATGAGGTATGTATCGAGCCAGACGGCGGGATCGTACGAGGGGTCGTACTTTTCTATCTCCTTCGTCACCTTGAAGTTCGGCGGGTACTTCTCGCCTCGGATCATCAGTCCGAAGCACTTGGGGCCGAGTCGACTTAGCGACCCCATTGGCTCGCCGTCGCGGCGATTGGTTAGGGTGTGTCGCAGGTCGTCGGGCTGGCGTGCACGCCAGCTTTGGTTGTTGATGATGTGGGTGTGGGCGTCGATGGGTTGACCGTTGGCGGCGACGAAGTTGGTCGCTGGCCTGGGGTCGTTGGTGGAGAGTGCCGCGTTCGCGGGTCGGTGTTGGAGCATCAGTGGCTCTGGTGGCGGGCAGTTGAGGGTGTTTGCCACCATTGGGCGGCCGCTCGAGGCCGCTCTGCTTCCCGAAGAACGCGAGTACACTCGACCCTGCGAGTCGGCACCTGCGTTTTGCTGCTCGACGGCCTTTGCGAGCAGGGCCCTGACGTACTGGATCTGTAGGGTGCCGTCGCCGGTGGCCGTGATGTTGTCGGCTGCTGCTCGGCCCGCCACGAGGTTGTCCATCGGGGTGGAGAACAGTGGGAGGCCGTTCGCGTCCCGCTCCCGTGAGGAGACTACTATCCGCGGCTGATCCCTGGGGGTGTGCGGTTGGGTGGAGGTGGGGCGCCCATCGCCGTCGACCCTGGCGGGGGCCGGGCGCTTCCCCCGGGTGGCGCGTTCTCGCAGATCGCGCGCTCGGCCACGCGGGCCGGGTCGTTTTCGTCGTCGAAGTTCAGGGCGCGCCCCTGGATGTTGGGGTTCAGGCGCGACCTGATTCGCTGCTGGTGGTAGCGTGATAGCTCCTGCGCCGTCACCTGCTCGAGGCGAAATTTTTCGCGCTTGGCTTGCTCCTTGCGCACTGCCTCCGCCAGCTTCAGGCGGAGTTCCTTGACCTCCGTTGCCGTGGCGTTAGGAGGGATCGGGATGGAGAAGGGGTCCTCCGGCGGTTCGGTGCCGGTCGCCATGTAGGTCGCGGCGACCGGTCCCGTCGCGGAGGTCGGCGGAATTTTCCGACCCGGAGTCGAAGTCGAAGATCCCAAGGATGGAGGGGTCCTCGAAGTCTCCCATGTTGGAGACCTGGGTGATGGAGCCCGCGGGTGAAGCCGCGGTGATGGATCCGGCGAATGACGCCGGGGTCGCCGAGTCGGCGTCGTCGTTGAGGGACGCGTCTTCTGCGGCCGCTGAGTTTTCGGCCACATTGCTGTGGGCCGAATTGTACTCGGAGGGCAAGGCGATGGATCGTGCGGATCTGGCTCTCGGAGAGCCGATCGTGGCGGCGACTCGCGGATGCGAGCCGAGTCCTCCGAGACGATGACGTCGGTGAGGCCGACGAAGAGGCTGATCGTGCCGACCGGCAGGATCACGCTGTGCGTGACGGGTCACGCCGCCGGGACATAGCTGCTCGGCAAGATTTGGATCATCTCGCCGATCGCTATCATGCGGCCGGTGGCGACCGTCTCGTTGATGGGCAGATTGGATCTCGCCGCAGAACACCGGCCAGACCAGCCAGGCCCCACGGTGGGCGCCACTGTCGTGGGAATGGTCACGGCAGATGCTGCAATCGGAAGCGAGTAGTAGAACGAGGGGCAAGGGCGGCCAGCCATCTGTGGTGCGAGATGAGGGCGGAGACACAAGGATTTACCCAGGTTCGGCCCCCCGGAGGGTAAAGACCTACTCCTGCTAGATTGTATTATGAAGGTGGTACAATGGGCGAGCTCGGCGGCTAGGCGGCGAGTCGCTTGGGTGTATGATGGAACATATCTCTACACGCTCTGCAGGGAGGTTTATATAGGCTCACCTCCCCTAGGGTTTACATATCTCAACCGAATCAGTTAAGGCTTCGGTACTCGTTTAACCTAATCCGACTGGGCCTATCTACTCGCCTGGGCCTTCAGCTTCCAGTCGCTTGGATCCACACCGGGCCTCGATCCAGTCGCCGCCTTGCAGGCCCACTCGCCAGTTCCTGGGCCAGTCGGAAACGTCCTGCTGGGTATACCCCGGTAGGAACATCCCCATCACTTGTATCTCTGATATCTTTATCTCTAGTCTTCATGTGAACTTCAGAGGTGCCTCAGCATTTATATTGTTCTCTTCAAACAAAGGAAAGCGAGATACCACTCTATCATACCTTATTATGAGCATTGCAATGTTGCTTATGTTTACGTTTCATGCTACTTATTATTATTGAGTTGGTTTCTCTTCATAGCTTGCAAAGACTATTGAGTAGACTTAGTTGCATACTCTTTATTATGAATTGTCTAAGCATCTACTCATGTGCTCAGAATATTTACATCATATCAAGCAAAGTGTTCGTGAAAGTTCTTTTATCGCACTCAGTTTTCAACTGAATTGCTTGAGGACAAGCAATAAGCTAAGCTTGGGGGGAGTTGATACGTCCAAAACGTATATACTTTCTCGAACACTTTGCTATTGTTTCTTCTCCAAACTTGTGTGATTTGCATACAACTAACACAGACTGACGCTGTTTTTAGCAGAATTACCTTGGTGTCTTGTTTTTGTGCAGAAAATGAACTATCAGGAAAAATCCCGAAAAATATGCAAAAAATTATATTTCACCAGAAGATCCATGGAGCCAGAAGGGAAGATAGAGGGGAGGCCTGGGGCCCCAGACCCACCCCAGGCGCGGGCCCACTGACCCCGCGCCTAGGGGAGGTTTGGCCACCCAGGAAGCTTCTCGGCCTCCCTCCACGTCTATAAGTTTCTTTCTGACCTAAAAACAGAAGGGGTTCGATAGTTTTCCAGAAAGAGTTCCGCTCCACCGTAGCCACGAGAAACCAAGATTCGGATCCAGAAACTCCGTTCTAGCACCCTGCCGAGATGGGGAATTTGGAGAGGATCATCGCCATCGTCATCACCAACGCATCTCCATCAACCACCGATGTTTCCCTCATCCATGAGTGAGTAATCCCCCGTTGTAGGCTTGGGGATGGTAGGGATTGGATGAGTTCTATCATGTAATCGAATAAGATCTGTTAGGGCATAGTGCCTAGTATCTCTATTAGTGCTATTTGACTTTGTTGCAACTTGTTGTGCTTAATGCTTGTCACTAGGGCCCGAGTACCATGATCTCAGATCTGAACTTATTATTGAATCATTATGATAGTATTGTTTATGGTCTTACCTGCAAGTTGTGTACACATATCATTGCCTGTATCCAAAGGCCCCAAAGTGACAGAAATTGGGACAACCGGAGGGGATGGCTGTGGTGTGAGGATCACATGTGTTCACGGAGTGTTAATGCTTTGCTCTGGTGCTCTATTAAAAGGAGCACCTTAATTGCCAGTAGTTCCCTAGAGGCCCCTCTGCCACGGGCTGGCTGGACAGAAGATGTCGTGCAAGTTCTCATTGCGAGCATGTATGACTATATTTGGAATACATGCCTAGGATTGTTTAGTACTTGGATGCTTATTATTATTTATCTGCAATGCCCTAGTTCTTTGAAGTTACATGTTTAGACTCGTCCATGCAATGCCTGTCCATCCATCCATATGCCTACCGCACTCGAATCCTACTGTCACCATTACGGTTACTATTGCTACTGCTTCACTGTTGCTGTTACTGCTGCTGTTGCTTTGCTGTTGCTACTGATAAACTTCTATGAGCAAGAACTATTTCCAGGTGCAGCTGAACTGACAACTCAGTTGTTAAGGCTTGCAAGTATTCTTTGTCTCCCCTTGTGTCGAATCAATAAATTGGGTAATACTACCCGCGAAGACTGTTGCGATCCCCTACACTTGTGGGTCATTACTCACTTCTCAGTATTCATCCAAGTGGGATGAATCCATCCTAGAAGGTTTTGAAAATTAAAGTCATAACCTCAAGAAAACCATACAAGTATAACTAGGATCTCAGACCAACATCATTGATCCTAGTTATAGAAGCCAAATTTTATATTTCAATATAGCCAAAGGCAAGATTATGAAATCTGGGCACATCTCTTAAAAGAGTAGAACCTCAGAATCCATAAATCTTATGGATCCATGCAAAACCATTATCACACCCATTATTCTCTCAACTATGACACAAGAATTAGCAGCTGGTATTACTACCAGAACATTTCTATCAGGGACAATCATTAGGAAACTAGTTCCTATGCCTCATACCAACATCATTGGAAGGGGGATTAAAAGAAGCTTTCATCTTATCTTTGCCAGTACTAATTTCAAGCATTGACAGAGCTAAGGTCAGTAATAGGACCCAACTACTTGTGTGCCATTTTATGATGGTATCACAAGGGCAAGTCCTAATAAGCCAACCACAATCATTACCTAGCTTTCACAAATAAGAAAGGGGCAAGCCACTAAATATCATTTTCCTGGAATCAAAGGCCAGGAATCAGCATCAAGCTCATTTACACATCTACAGAACATCACTACTCTGTAATGATTAAATTCAGTCTAAATATCAGCATATAAGCCAACAATTACAGATGCAGTAAATAATCACTGATAGAACTACCGTCAATACTAACATATTGACAGTAGAAAGCTCTCAGGTCAACAACATTCACAAGTAATGATTCCATAGAAGCACTATCATTTGAATCATATCAAATTACCACTGGAATAAGTCTGATAAACCACTAGCATCACCAAAGCCAACTATAAGCAATAATCGAAAGCAAACAGTCATTCATCATGCTCAAGGAATATCACCACTAGATCCAAAACATCATATATATGATCAACAGAGGGATATGAACCCTAATCAGAACAAGAACCCTAATCAGGATATGAATCATAATCAGAACATAGGCACTAGGCAGGGGTAGCCACTAGATACACAGAATTCATGGTGATAGAATGAACTAGGATCCACAGAGGCGCAACTTATACGGGGTCCTCGCTGACGAATTGAAGAGGAAGCAGAAGGGCCGACGTGCTCGCGGCGGAACGGGGAGCACCCAGAGGGTGCTGCAACCCACACCAGCCACGACGGTGGCCACAGCAGCGCACGAGCATCGCACATCACCACGGGAGGATTAGCGGTGGCGGTAGCAGCACCATCCCCAAACCCTAGGGTTCGGGAAGGGGGCTAACCTCGCCATAGAAGGTCCCCAGGTCAAATCGAACTGGACCAGGTGGATGAGCATGGTCGACAACCTCGCCCTGCACCACGGCAACGTCCAAGGAGGACCACGGCGGCGGCGCCATCGACCACGGGGTCGAGGAGGAGAAGAAGAGAGGTCGAGAGAGATAGAGGGAGTGGGCCGATAGGGCCAGTACCCCTTCGGGGAGCCCTTTTGATCATAGCCACTTGGGCCAAAACGGCCCAATAATCCCAATAAGCTTGACAAAGCGAGCCCAGCAACTTAAAGGAAGTATTAATAATTATGAAAACACCAAAATGCCCCTAAATTTAAATAAATTCTAGAAAATCAAATAAATATCAAAAAATTATAAACAAAATATTTTTGGATTCACAATAATTCAATCTATCTAAATAAATTAAGAAATAAAATTTTAGGCATATAATTTTTATTAAGAATTTTGTAATATATATATTCCTTATGGAATTTTATAAAATTATTGAAAGATGATAAAAATAAATAAAAATCACGCCCATTATATATTAATATTGTAGTATTTTAGAAAAATACTAAATAAATATTTAATATCAATTTTTTATTTAAATGATAATTTTTAAAGGAATTATTAAATAAATAAAATCCAAATAAAATAAAAGAATACAATATTCAATAAATACTAAAAAATAATATTTATAAATTCTTTATTACTAAAATAATTTTTAGTTTAAATAATAGGGGAGAATATACAAAAATAAATAATACATTACATGACTTTGCATAATCATCTTGCTTCTTTAAATATTGTCCTTACCGGGCAATAATGATGTTTTATAGACATAGAAGCTCAAGGTCTAGTGCAAGCATCCGACTTCATTACCTTGCAATCACAAGGCAAGTTCATCACTTGCTCATGTCCTTTGAAGAGTCTTTATCAAAGTGTTTGCAAATTATGTGTTATCATCTATATTCCAAAAAAAAGAAAATATTATTTTCTCAAAATAAAGAAATCTTAGATATCGTCCTAAGTGATGATATGATGGAGCAATAGAACTTAGGTTTCTATTTGCAATAATGATGAACAATTAGGGATTAATAATCCATGACATCAGTGATTCTAGCGCCGTATATTACGCATTAACCATGAGATTTGGAATGGGATGGAGAAGTCAGCTGTATCCTTTTCCTCTCGTATGGAGGCAAGACAACCTTAACGTGACGTTGTGATTCCTTGTGTGGATCCAACATATGGGTGGGTACCCTTACACCCCACACTTTTGGTGTCTATATTATCTATGAATGGTGTTTAGGGACATAGTCCATTTAAATGCTACTCGTCCGGGCATCACCAGGTCATAGAGTCTCCGGGAACTCATCATAGTTTTAGCCTGCCCGAAAGGGGGCTTAACGGAGGTGAGCCGGCCCCGAAGGATCCTGCAGACATATGAGGTCGTAGAGAGGGCAGTGATTGGCTTGGACTAACTACTGGGCCCCGCGTCATGGAATTGTGGACGGGAAAGTACGCCCGGTTGTGCAACAAGGAAGTTGATCTCTCATGGGTAAAGTAACGCACCTCTGCAGAGTGTAAGAACTGTAACTTGTTACTCCCTGTTCCGGAAAGGAGCTACGAACGCGGCAGGAAAGGAACTCCATGAAAGTTCTGGTCAACCTGTGAAGGCTGATGGTCATAGATTTTCATAATAAAATCAATCTTTGAAGAAAGATTTACAAAAACTGCATAGTGCAAAGAACTGATAGTCTGAGGTGGTAGATAGAGCATCAAACTTCCCACCTTGCATATAATGAACTTGCTGGGTAACGCTGTTACTCATCCTTTCCTTTGAATCCTTGCTTAGACTCTGAGGATCCCGAAGATACTCCAATGTATGCAACTGAGAGCCAAGAGGAGGTCTTCTATGAAGAGCCCAACTTGTATGGAGCCGTAGAAGGGGAGGACTACGATATCGTCTACGGAGGAGAGTACCAAGAGTCCAAAAATTACTATAGTTCTAGGAGCCACTTGAGACGAGCAACATGAACATTATATAGCAATAAGTTATTGAGCTCAATTTGGAGTTTAAGTTTTCACTTTGAAACTTCCACTGAAACACTTATATTTTGGTTTGTAAGTTGAATCTTTCGGAAGTCTCGAACTTCTGGTATTGTAATAATAATAATGTGTGTATGTTTGTAATATGGATCCGCAATGTTTTTGTTGTACCACTCTGAAGGATGTGATATTTACAAAACTGTGTTATGTGGATGTCATGTCAACGACTATAGTGTACTACACATGCAGTGGTATGCTGGGTCACCGCAGATGTTCAACATTATGAGTGGGACGACAAGGATGTGATGCCCGTGAGAGAGCAATGAAGCTGCTCTAGGGAGAAGTTGAGATAGACCATGGGTTGGAGATCTTGACCCTACAATGGGGATTTTAGATGGGCATGGTCGGGTAGGTTAGGCATGGTTCAGTTCTGTTTCGGTTAGTAGTCAATGGCTTTTAGCAACGGGGTGTCCACGCCACCACAAAATCGGAATTTTTTATGATGATCAATTTAGGAAGTTGAAGGTTTGTTTTGGACCAAACAAAAGTCATAAGACTAAAACTGAAGTGCTAACAAAGTTGGATGACCAAAAGTGGACTTTCTTCAGAACTTATTTGTTGCTTGAAATTTTGATATGATCACCTGCTTCGTGTGCAAGAACCATTTGTGCTCATGCCTTGCAGTTTTCTTACCTTCCTTATATAATCTAAAACAAAGTTCTACTTTCCGTTTGCCACATTCGTTATTGGACTACAATCATGAAACTATTGCTTATACACAGAAGCATCAACCGTTGCCCAAAACTGAATCCCCGTTCGAACTGACAGAGAAAGCCCTCTGCTCGATGGATCTACTCACGTTCATATGGTTAAAGTGTCAACCCTGCATGTTTCCAAATAGTCACTGCCAGCGCTGCCCATGAATGAATGATAGATATATCGTGTAATTTAAAATGGGATCTTTGTGAAATGCTTGATATATGTCTACTCCATAGCATATTTGTGCATTATAATCGATATATTATCTACTTCAGTCAAACAGAAATGCTACTATACAATACAGGAGTTTTTTACATGGCTACTATAGAAGAACAGTAATTCAAAAACGAACATTCTTAATTATAGTTTTGCCAAAATTATCTTTAGACAACTATGGTACGCACAAGGCCGACACGAACCATTTTTTTCTCATCTTCCATAAAAGTTAAAGGAAAATGATACCTATCACCCGGACGATGGTCGTCCGGGTCGTGGCTCACGCACGCGTGGAGGTGGACCCGTCCACGATGCCTTTTCCCCTCGTCTTCTTCCTTGTTTTCCTGGAGAACTCCGCCGCTCGCCTCCTCCACAGGAGGGAGACAGAGACGCTGCCTCTCCCGCCCGGCCTCCTCCCCGGGCTCTCCCGCTCGGCCTCCTCCCCGGCCTCCCCTTCCCTCGTGTTGCCGCCACGCCGCTCCTCTTCCCTCGTGTCGCCGCCGCGCCACCGCCCTTCCCTCGCGTCGCCGGGGACTCCCGCCGCCGCACCCTGGAGCTCCCACCGCCGAGCGCCCCCTGCACCGTCTCCTGGTTCCCCCACCAACCTTGCTGCCACGGGGGCCGTGGGTGCTGCCAGCGTCGACCGACCTTGCTTCCGGCTGTGGTCGGGCTTGCTTCCACGGGCAACCAAGCTTGCTTCCAGCGGTGGCCAAGCTTTTCTTCCATGGGCGGCCGTGGTTGCTGCCAGCGGTGGCCGAGCTTGCTTCCATGGGCGGCCGTGGTTGCTGCCAACGGCAGTCGGTCTAGCTTTTGCTACAAGTTCTCTGGCGAGCTCTCCCGACTAAATTCTCCGGCCATGTATCGGACGAAGTCACTTTTTTGCTATATTAGAAAAACTTTGTTGCTACAACCGTCTTATGGTTTTGCTACAACAGTGTCAACTTTTTGCTACAAGGTCTCTGGCGAAAGTCACCAGCGAGTTTTTTGACGATGTCTCCGACGAAGTCGGTTTTGCTACATTAGCACAACTTTTTTGCTGCATGGTCTCCGGCGAGGTCTCCGGCGAGACGTTCTATTTCTGAAATGAACCATTTTTTTTGCTTCAGAAGCAAAAGCGGGGACATATGTAGCAAAAAAAAATGATTTGCAGCAAAAAGGGGATTTAAGGCGTTTTAGTGGACACGTGACGCGTAGAGGAGCAGGACGATGGAAAACCCCCCATTGCGTCCGGGGGGACGCATAGCACTTGCCAAAGTTAAATCCATAGTACAAGTCAAGGTAACTACGGTAGGCACAAGGCCGGCATGGTCCATGGTTCTGAACTTCTGATGCTTGGTCCATGCGTGCGTGCAAAGGACGGTACAGTTGGCTAGTCTGCAATCTGCACTGTTTCCGATCAATCTGTAGTTATTGCCAGGTCAACGCTAAACGCTAGTACTCCCTCCTTCCCACCTATTATTTTGATCAAAGTCAAACCTTATAAAGTTTAATCAACTATATAGGTTATATAGATAAATAGATTAACGTCATCAATATGAAATGCATATAATAAGAAAATATATTTCATAATGATTCTAATAGAATTGAGGTGGGCCTCGCGATACTGACCCCTCGCGATACCTCCTCCACCTCGCGTCGCCCCCTCCTGGCGACCGAGGGGGCCAAACCCTACCCCGCCGCCACCTCCTCCCCCTCCATCCCTCTCCCTCCTCGTCGCCCCCGGAGGGCAGACGGCCTAAGTGCGCGGCGCCGGTGATGGGGGCGACAGGGATCTGGCTTCTCGGCCCCAGTGCGGCGGTAGGGAGGAGATCGCCGACGCTGTACGGGGCCCCCTCGCCATCGACGTCTCCGCGGCTCCGGCCGGTGGTGGCTTCGTGGGAGCTTGGATCTGGAGGTGGCAGCCTCTACCGGAGTGGGGCGGGTGGCGATCTGGTGGAGGAGGTGACGACGATGGGATTCCGTTGAAAGACCTAGATCGGCTCTCTATCCCTAATTGCCTGCTCGATCCGTTCTTCGGAAACCGGCCGACGGTGTGGGGATCGCTGTGTCGGATCTAATAAAGGAGGTGGTCATTTGGTTTCTTTCGCACGAAGACGAAGGTCTGCTTGATGTCTGCCCTCGTTGATCTGGTCTGGAGAGGCGGGTTTCGGAAGGCTCAGCCGGCGAACTCCCATGGGCGTATCATGCTTGGAGATTATTGGATCAGAAGGTATTCGGTCGTGCGCACCTTGTTTTTTAGGCCGTTTGGTTTTAGCGGGAGCGTTGCGAAGCTCTGTTGTTTGTTCCCGCCAATTTCCATTCTTAGAGCCATGGTGAAGTCAGATGCGAAGAATGCCAGGAAAGCGGAAATATGAGGTAGCGATGGTGATTTTTGTTCTTGTGGCGACGGAGAACTGGCTGCGTGATCTGAGACTCGTTGCAGCGACTGTTGGTGCGGGAAGACAACACAGGGGGAGTTCTCAGTCTTATCTTGCAGGGTGAAAATTCAAGGTCTGACCTTAACTGGTTGTGTCTGGCAATGACCTTGTTGAAGACATTGTTTTGTGAGCAAAGGCTTTCTCCAGGTTAAAAACCTATGATCTTTGATCGGGCAACGACGACGCTTCAGCAATGTTTCCTTCTTGAAGGCGTTGTTATTGGAGTGGAGGACTACTGGTGTTGTTCTGATGGTTTCAGTGCCGTTGTTTTGAGGATTAGTTCTCTATAGTGGGACTTTTCTTTTTTGTAATTCTTCTCTCTCTTTTTCTGAACTGTGTGCATCCGTATGGCCGTTAGGACATGCGTTGTTACAGAGGCTAGGTGTAATTGGTATCCCTGTGATATTAATATATACTCTTAAAAAATAAAATTGAGATGATATTGTAGAGATTGATATTTTATTTAATAAACTTGGTAAAATGTTATAAAGTTTGACTTTGATCAAAACTAATACTCATCTTAGTTTGGGAAAGAGGGAGTACTAGCACCATTCGGATACCCGTAGCTAGGACCAAGCTAAGCTAACATGACTACATGAGCTCGATGAGCATATTCGGCTGATTTTCTTCTGCCAATTTCGTCTGGATCCAAAATAATTAACTATCTCTCCGTTCTAAATTAATCGATTTTACCTTATTTGCATAGACATGTTTTACAGGATTCAGAATTGGTTACGTTTCGTAGCAACATTTTTCTTCTTCAGGAAACAAATGATTTCACGGTACTTAATTGAGGTGCAGAATGACATCCCAATCACCGGTAGCAATTTTGTCACACTATCCACTTCCAAGTGCAGGTGGAGTGGAGGTGCACAGTATTATTCTGTCCCGTGGTGGTGCACGGTACTTAAGAAATAAATGTTGTATCCTCTTTTTAAGAAAATATCGTATCATTTCATTCGAAATAGTTGTTGTTGACTGAATGTACCGCGGGAAAGGAAGATACGATTTTCTCCAGAAGAGATATACTTTCTCCATTTTAAAATATAAGATATTTTAGCTCTGTAAAGCAAATGTATCTAGACTTATTTTGTCACACTATCCACTTCCAAGTGCAGGTGGAGTGGTGGTGCACGGTATTATTCTGTTCCGAATTTGATGGTGCACGGTACTTAAGAAATAAACGTTGCATCCTCTTTTTAAGAAACTATCGTATCATTTCATTCGAAATAGTTGTTGCTGACTGGATGTACCGCGGGAAAGGAAGATATGATTTTCTCTCGAAGAGATATACTTCCTTCATTTTAAAATATAAGATATTTTAGCTTTATGAAGCAAATATATCTAGATTTATTTTAGCATATAGGTTCACCCAGGTTTAAAGTAAACCTATACACTAAAAAAATCTAAATATTATTTTTTATAAATCTGAAACATCTTATATTTTAAAACAGAGGGAGTAGGTATTACAGGAGGCACGAAGGAATAATTTTTCCTTTGAAATTGCAAAGAAAGCCTGAGCAAGCAACAATACAACGCAGCTTCAAGCCGAGGCAATTCTGCCAAGAACTCTGGTCCATGCATCCGGTCCATTTCTAGTCGTACAATGTTCCAACGTGTCTGCTTGACAAAGTAGTACAAGTATACTGCTACAATTAAACATCGCCATTTTTTTTCCTCACGGAAAACAATTCTCGTTGGTGCTAACGTGCGTATAAGAAAATTATTGCTACGTGGCCGTACTACGTGTTAGAATTAATGACCGAGAATTATTAAGGATTAACCAAGCACATGGTTTAAGTGTGCACGTCACGGTCAAGTGAGCTGGAGGCCTGGAGCAGAAAGTGTGCCGTGTTCGTGCTAGCTCTTCATTTTCCCAAACCTTTTGCTGCTGATTTTGTCTCGCTCGGTTTCTGTATTGTTGTAGTAATTGATATGCCAACGCTGAAATGCATGTAGTATGAGTAGAAGAAACCAAGTGTTCCTTAATTATGAAACACATGATCGTTTGGCAAAGCAAGAAAATTCCTCCCTTCAGCAAGGATACAAAGTAAACAAATTTCTCAGAGAGGAAATGTCACATCAAATGATAAAACCGACAGAGTTTTCTTTTATGTGGCTGGAGGCTGGGTTGCAAAATTATTTGTGTGGAATGTATAAATTGATTAATATGAATATAGAGTGGCACGAAATTAATCATTTCTTTGGACACGAAAAAACATGTGTCAAAGGAATAATTCCGAATTTGTACAAAATGCTACTCTGATTCACCGGTACGGTCGATCCTAAAGAATAGATCAAATTCAAGTAGGCAAGTGATAGGCGTCCCACAGACGATGGGGGAGCTCCCATCGTCCCGCTTCTCGTGCTGCCACGTGTTCATTTGCTGTAAAACATCCCGGTTTTGCTACATATGTTCCTGTTTTTTGCTTTCAAAGAAAAAAAACCGGTTTGTTTTAAAAATAGAACGTCTCGCTGGAGACCTCGCCGGAGACCATGTAGCAAAAAAATTATGCTAATATAGCAAAACGAACATCGCCGGAGACATCGTAGCAAAAACTTTGCGCGAATGTAGCAAAACCATAAAATGATGGTAGCAAACAAAATATGCTAATGAGGCCGAAGACTTTTGCCGGGAGGCCTCACGGGAAAAAATTGTAGCAAACGTTTTATATAATTATAGCAAAAGTACAGAACTTATGTAGCAAAATAATTTTGCCATTGTAGCAAAAAAATGTAGGGTTCGCAGCATAGAAAACAAAAAATTTGCTACGATGTGAACTATATACCAAGATCTATCTACTAGATACAAACAACGGGCGGATGTATATTCGTAGAGAACATACCCTTGAAGACCGACAAAGCTTAACGAGTTCAACTCGTGGTTGATGTAGACGATCTCTTGCCGATCTCAAGATCGAGAGGAAGTCCTAGCGCCGCAAATCAGCAGCGCATCCGTGCTCGCACACACGTTCGAGGCACCGAGCAACCTCCGCCTCCTCGCTCCAGCGATGCAGCGGAAGCACAACTCTTTCTTGCCGAATAGCCACCGGGAACATGTATCTCGCTAGTCCGAGACCATGGGGAATAAATTCTAGAGGGGGAGAGAGATCCTTCACGAGGAGGTGTGAGAGACAAGTGAGGAGGGGGGCTCCTTTTATAGGAGGAGGGGGGAACCCCAAGGGGGTGGCCGGCGCATGGGGCTGCCCCCTTGCCCTCCCCTCTTCATGTGGGTGGACACTCCACTCACAAATCTCCTTTAAATTCCCTCCACTCAAAAGTCCACTCAAATTCCCATTAAATTTTCACCAAATTTAATGCAAACTCTCATTAAATAAATCTCTTTTATTTTATTCAGAATTTTGTCAATTACTTTAATGACAAACATTCACAAATAACCCCTTGCTAGAATTCTATTTCACATGCATAACCACTTTATGCAATTTCACCCGAAAACCTGTTTCGGTATCTAGTGAAATAAATTCCTGCGCTTGTTCATTCTTTCGGCATGAAACATTTGCTCCAATTGGATGTCGGTGTCTCTTAAGTGTGTCACCCTACGGTTCGTGAATAATGCGGACATGATCGAGACCCCTCTCGGATCAATAATCAGAAGCGGGATCTGGAGACCCATACTGACTCCCACACATTCAACGATGACTTTCTTGTGATCGTCGGAACCTTTTACGCTAGTATCTTAATCCCTTTGTTTCATGATATATTACATGTTTGAGATTCGATCATCGGTATCTCCATACCTAGTTTGATCTCGTTACCGACATGCACTCTTTTCTCGTTCCTGTGATATAACATTCTAGTGATCAAATCACTTGCTTGCAAGCTAATCAATGTGATATCACCGAGAGGGCCCAGAGTATATCTATCCGTCATCGGGATGAACAAATTCCACTCTCGATCCATGAGCCTCAACATAACACTTTATTAGTTCCGAATCCATCTTTATAATCACCCTGTTACGGTGTGACGTTTGATGTTATCAAGAAACTCTTCCGGTGTTAGTGATTGACATGATCTCATGGTCTAAGGATTAGGATCACTTCGTAAGTTGTTATAGCAATATAAACTCAATGACTTTGATCGTAATGCTATACTTCGGATGAATGTTCATCACACCATTACACTAATGTTGTGATCCCGTTATTAACAACATCCAATGTCCATGATCAGGAAACCTTGATCATCTTGTTAATCAACGAGCTAGTTTATGAGAGAGGCATAACTAGGAACTTTCTGTTTGTTTATTAAACACACATGTATTAACGTTTCCGTATTAATACAATTATAGCATGCAAAATAAACATCTATCATATACTTGGAATACACATAATAAACACTTTATTATTGCCTCTCAGGGCATATTCTCTTCAGTCTCCCACTTGCACTAGAGACAATAATTTAGTTACATAGTGATAAATCTAACACCCATTGAGTTCTGGTGTTGATCATGTTTTGCTCTAGGGAGAGTTTTAGTCAACGGATCTGCTACATTGAGATCCGTATGTACTTTACAAATCTTTATATCTCCATCCTTGACATGCTCGCGGATGGAGTGAAACCGGCGCTTAATATGCTTGAAATGCTTGTGAGACCTTGGCTCTTTGGCATTGGCAATGGCACCATTGTTGTCACAATATATCACCATTGGGTCCAACGCGTTTGCCACCACTCCTAGTTCGGATATGAACTCCTTCATCCAAACTGCTTCATGAGCCGCTTCTGAAGCAGCAACATATTCGGCCTCCGTTGTTGATCCCGCTACCACAGGTTGTTTGGAGCTCCTCCAACTAACCGCTCCGCCATTAATGAGAAATACGTATCCGGATTGAGACTTAGAGTCATCCGGATCGGTGTCAAAGCTAGCGTCGACATAACACTTAGCGACGAGCTCTTCTTCACCTCCGTATACAAGAAACATATCCTTAGTTCTTCGTAAGTACTTAAGGATATTCTTGACCGCTATCCAGTGTTCCGAACCGGGATCCGATTGGTACCTACTAGTCAAACTAATAGCATGTGCCACATCCGGTCTTGTACATAGCATGGCGTACATTATAGAGCCTATGGCTGAAGCATAGGGGACTTTGTCCATTATCTCTCTTTCTTCCGCCGAAGCCGGACTTTGAGTCTTACTCAATGTCTTGCCTTGCAACATAGGTAAGAACCCCTTCTTACTTCCGTCCATTTTAAACTTCTTTAAAATCTTATCAAGGTATGTACTTTGTGATATCCCTATTAGGCGCCTAGATCTATCTCTATAGATCTTTATGCCTAATATGTATGACGCTTCACCTAGGTCCTTCATTGAAAATTTGCTGTTTAGATAACTTTTAACACTGTTTAAAAGATCTATATCATTTTCGATCAATAATATGTCATCCACATATAATATCAGAAATGCCACATTGCTCCCACTCACTTTCTTGTAAATACAAGCTTCTCCATAAGTTTGGACAAATCCAAACTCTTTGATCACCTCATCAAAGCGGAGATTCCAACTTCGTGATGCTTGCTTCAATCCATAGATGGATCGCTGAAGCTTGCACACCCTGTTAGCATCCTTAGGATCGACAAAACCCTTTGGTTGTATCATATACAACTCTTCTTCAATATTACCATTGAGAAACGCGGTTTTGACATCCATCTGCCATATCTCATAATCAAAATATGCAGCAATTGCTAACATAATCCTAACTGACTTTAGCATCACTACGGGAGAGAAAGTCTCATCGCAGTCAACTCCTTGAATTTGTCGAAACCCCTTTGCGACAAGTCGAGCTTTATAGACGGTCACATTACCATCAGCATCAGTTTTCCTTTTGAAAATCCATTTGTTCTCCACGGCCTTTCGGTCGTGAGGTAATTCCACCAAGTTCCAAACTTGATTTTCATACATGGATTCCATCTCGGATTTCATGGATTCTAACCATTTGTTGGAATCCGGGCTCATCATCGCTTCTTCATACGTCGCAGGGTCATCATTTTCATCAACCATGAAATTCATGACAGGATTTCCGTACAGCTCGGGAGCTGCACGCGTCCTGTTTGACCTGCGAGGTTCGGTAGTACTCTCTTTCGGAGTTTCATGATCATTATCATTAGTTCCCTCTTCAACAGGTGGAGCCAATTCCGGAACAACTTCCGGCGCTGCGCTACTCGCCATACTTTGAAGAGAAGGTTTCACAACCTCTTCGAGTTCTACCTTCCGACTACTCACACCTTTCGCGAGAAACTCTTTCTCTAGAAAGGATCCATTCTTGGCAACAAAAACCTTGCCCTCGGATCTGTGATAGAAGGAATACCCAATAGTTTCTTTAGGGTATCCTATGAAGACGCATTTTTCCGCTTTGGGTTCGAGTTTATCCGGTTGAAGTTTCTTCACATAAACATCGCATCCCCAAACTTTAAGAAATGACAGCTTAGGTTTGTTTCCAAACCACAATTCATACGGTGTATTTTCAACGGATTTAGATGGTGCCCGATTTAAAGTGAATGCAGCAGTTTCTAGTGGATAACCCCAAAATGACAACGGCAAGTCCGCCAGAGACATCATAGATCGAACCATATCTAATAAAGTACGATTACGACGTTTCGACACACCATTTCGCTGTGGTGTTCCGGCAGGTGTGAGTTGTGAAACAATTCCACACTCTTTCATGTGAGTGCTAAACTCGTAACTTAGATACTCACCTCCACGGTCGGACCGTAGAAATTTGATCTTTCTATTACGATGATTTTCCACTTCATTCTGAAATTCCTTGAACTTTTCAAAGGTTTCAGACTTGTGTTTCATCAAGTAGATATAACCGTATCTACTCAAATCATCCGTGAAAGTAACAAAATAACGATATCCACCTCGCGCCGACACACTCATTGGACCACATACATCAGAATGTATGATTTCCAATAAATCTGTCGCCCGTTCCATTGAACCGGAAAACGGCGTTCTAGTCATCTTGCCCATAAGGCATGGCTCACATGTATCAAATGATTCATAATCAAGTGATTCCAAAAGTCCATCCGAATGGAGCTTCTTCATGCGTTTAACGCCAATATGACCTAGACGGCAGTGCCACATATATGCGGATATATCATCATTAAGTTTAATCCTTTTAGCATCAACATTATGAATATGTGTAACATTATCATCGAGATCTAATAGAAATAAACCATTCATCATCGGTGCATGACCATAAAAGATTTCATTCATATAAATGGAACAACCATTGTTCTCGGATTTAAATGAATAACCACTTCGCATCAAACACGATCCAGATACAATGTTCATGCTCACTGCAGGCACCAGATAACATTTATTCAAGTTTATAACTAATCCCGACGGTAAGTGGAGAGGCAGCGTTCCGACGGCGATCACATCAACGCTTGATCCATTGCCGACACGCATCTTGACCTCACCCCTTGCTAGCGGTCGCTTGTTCCGTAGCCCCTGATTCGAGTTACAAATATTAGCAACTGAACCGGTATCAAATACCCAGGTGCTACTGCGAGCACTAGTCAAGTACACATCAATAACATGTATATCATATATACCTTTATTTGCCTTGCCGGCCTTCTTGTCTGCCAGATACTTGGGGCAGTTGCGCTTCCAGTGGCCAGTCCCCTTACAATAGTAGCACTCGGAATCAGACTTAGGTCCAACTCGGGGTTTCTTTTCAGGCGCGGCAACAGGCTTGCCGCCCTTACTTCCCTTCCGTTTCCCCTTCTTGTCTTTCTTGAAACCAGTGTTCCTATTGATCATCAACACTTGATGTTCCTTTTTGATCTCCACTTCTGCAGTTTTAAGCATTGACAGAAGCTCGGAGAGACTTCTTCATGCCTTGCATATTATAGTTCATCACGAAGCTCTTATAGCTAGGTGGCAGAGACTGCAGAACACGATGGATGCCTAAGTCAATGGGAATCGATATTCCCAAGGACACAAGCTTATCGGCGTAACCCGATATCTTGAGTACATGCTCACTAACGGAGCTGTGCTCTTCCATCATGCAGCTAAAGAACTTTTCTGAAGCGTTGTAGCTCTCTACAGCAGCATGTGTGTCGAAAATCATTTTCAACTCACCCATTGTATCAAATGCATTGCCGTTTTCGAAACGCTTTCGAAGTTCCGGCTCTAGCCCATACAATATGCCGCAATGAACTAAGTTGTGGTCCTCCTGACGAGCCTGATAGACATTCTTCTCCTCGTCAGGGGCATCATCTAAAGGTGGGGGGCCTAACGGCGCTTCTAGCACATATTGCTTTTGTGCAGCAGAGAGGAGAATCCTCAAATTCATGGCCCATTCGGTAAAGTTGCTACCGTTCGTTGCTAGTTTCTCTTTCTCCATGAATATATTGAAATTAAAAGCAGGTGGTGCCATCTACAACAAAATTTGTAAAGTTTAGACTAAGTGTATGATAGATTTAGTTCAACTAATCTATATTACGAATGAACTCCCACTCAAAAACGACATCCCTCGTGCCTTTTTGGTGATTACATGAACCAAATCCACTACACCAAGTCCGATCATCACGTGAGTCGGTATAGCTTCAAAGGCGAGCATCAAATGGGCATCATATCAACTATATGACTCATGCTTAACCTTTCGGTCCGTGTTCCGAGGCCATGTCTGTACATGCTAGGCTCGCCAAGTTAGAACCTTAGTATTCACGTGTGTAACTGTTTTACACCCGAAATATGGTCGTGGATCCAAGAACACCCGATCATCACGTGATGTCTTGGAGCGACGAAAACATAATCGGTGCATACTAAAGGAAGAACACATTCTTATCTTGATATTTAAATGAGGGATCATCTTATTATGCTAACAAAGCGCTAAACAAGCAATATAAGATGCTATCAAACATCATATGTTTATTAGTGAAATTATATGGTTCCCGCAGATGATCTCTATCATGTGCATCGTGGTATGATCACTATCATACCTATATGTGTAAATCCAAGGTCTATGGATTTTACACGCTATGTGTGTTGTAAGAGTATCATCTCATACTTCTACTTACAACACTACCATATCATAACACTAGCCCAGCAACAATCTAAACTAGACGCCTCTAATTTATCCATTGCAAGTTTTACGTGGCTTAGGGCTTTCGAGATAGAACCATTCTTACCTACGAACATGAACCACAACGAGGATAATCAAATTGTTGACAACTCGCTTGCAAAATAGATATTGACTATAGTAGGAGAGACAGACACCCGCTAGCCACTTATGCAAACTAGTTGCATGTCAAGCGTGGAACAGGTCTCATGTGCGAGGACATGTAAAGTTTGTCCGGGCCGCTTCATCCCACTATGCCACCAATATCCAAAATTACAACAAAGGAGCAACTACATGATCATCATCGCCCACATACTCATATGTGTACTACCCGTGTAAAGTATCTACGCATAGATCCGGATCTGATACCACTGTAGGGTTCGCAGCATAGAAAACAAAAAATTTCCTACGATGTGAACTATATACCAAGATCTATCTACTAGATACAAACAACGGGCGGATGTATATCCGTAGAGAACATACCCTTGAAGACCGACAAAGCTTAACGAGTTCAACTCGTGGTTGATGTAGACGATCTCTTGCCGATCTCAAGATCGAGAGGAAGTCCTAGCGCCGCAAATCAGCAGCACATCCGTGCTCGCACACACGTTCGAGGCACCGAGCAACCTCCGCCTCCTCGCTCCAGCGATGCAGCGGAAGCACAACTCTTTCTTGCCGAATAGCCACCGGGAACATGTATCTCGCTAGTCCGAGACCATGGGGAATAAATTCTAGAGGGGGAGAGAGATCCTTCACGAGGAGGTGTGAGAGACAAGTGAGGAGGGGGGCTCCTTTTATAGGAGGAGGGGGGAACCCCAAGGGGGTGTCCGGCGCATGGGGCTGCCCCCTTGCCCTCCCCTCTTCATGTGGGTGGACACTCCACTCACAAATCTCCTTTAAATTCCCTCCACTCAAAAGTCCACTCAAATTCCCATTAAATTTCCACCAAATTTAATGCAAACTCTCATTAAATAAAACTCTTTTATTTTATTCAGAATTTTGTCAATTACTTTAATGACAAACATTCACAAATAACCCCTTGCTAGAATTCTATTTCACATGCATAACCACTTTATGCAATTTCACCCGAAAACCTGTTTCGGTATCTAGTGAAATAAATTCCTGCGCTTGTTCATTCTTTCGGCATGAAACATTTGCTCCAATTGGATGTCGGTGTCTCTTAAGTGTGTCACCCTACGGTTCGTGAATAATGCGGACATGATCGAGACCCCTCTCGGATCAATAATCAGAAGCGGGATCTGGAGACCCATACTGACTCCCACACATTCAACGATGACTTTCTTGTGATCGTCGGAACCTTTTACGCTAGTATCTTAATCCCTTTGTTTCATGATATATTACATGTCTGAGATTCGATCATCGGTATCTCCATACCTAGTTTGATCTCGTTACCGACATGCACTCTTTTCTCGTTCCTGTGATATAACATTCTAGTGATCAAATCACTTGCTTGCAAGCTAATCAATGTGATATCACCGAGAGGGCCCAGAGTATATCTATCCGTCATCGGGATGAACAAATTCCACTCTCGATCCATGAGCCTCAACATAACACTTTATTAGTTCCGAATCCATCTTTATAATCACCCTGTTACGGTGTGACGTTTGATGTTATCAAGAAACTCTTCCGGTGTTAGTGATTGACATGATCTCATGGTCTAAGGATTAGGATCACTTCGTAAGTTGTTATAGCAATATAAACTCAATGACTTTGATCGTAATGCTATACTTCGGATGAATGTTCATCACACCATTACACTAATATTGTGATCCCGTTATTAACAACATCCAATGTCCATGATCAGGAAACCTTGATCATCTTGTTAATCAACGAGCTAGTTTATGAGAGAGGCATAACTAGGAACTTTCTGTTTGTTTATTAAACACACATGTATTAACGTTTCTGTATTAATACAATGATAGCATGCAAAATAAACATCTATCATATACTTGAAATACACATAATAAACACTTTATTATTGCCTCTCAGGGCATATTCCCTTCAAAAAAAAACACCCCCTTTTTGCCATTGTAGCA
Organism: Avena sativa; assembly: GCA_916181665.1. Taxonomy (NCBI): domain Eukaryota; kingdom Viridiplantae; phylum Streptophyta; class Magnoliopsida; order Poales; family Poaceae; genus Avena; species Avena sativa. The sequence continues at coordinate 138,317,978 of OV702285.1, read as the reverse complement.
ACCACGAGTGCTGGGAGGCGATGTCCTATAGGCAGCGGTAGTGGCAAGGCGAGCTCGCCGTGGAGATGGGAGGGGAGGTAGCAGCGCTGCGGAGGCCGACATCCCTGAGCGTTCGCACCAACGCCTTCTCCCATGGAAGCACCAGTAGCCATGGCCGTCCGTCGATGGTAGGGCCACGAACGACGGCGGTGGTAGTTGGCGCCACGAATGGACGGCGGTGGTCGCTGGCGAGGGGAGGGGAGGCGAGGCTGGCGAGGGAAGGCGAGGCCAGCGGGGGTCGTTGGCGAGGCTGACGGGGGTCATTGGCGAGGCCGAGCGGGCCGCTCGATTTCTCCGTATCAATCTCTTGGAAGAGATAAGGGAACATGCATGGGCCAGGGTGGGTCCTGCAGGACATGTGGCTGGGAGCCTGGAACGGTTGACGCAATAAAATGTGCGACCCCAATTCGGACGATCATCGTCCGAGGGAAGAGAATCATTTTCCATTCAAGTAAGGTCGTCGCGTGTACTCCAATTTACCCAGGTAATAATACTACTGGTTGAGCTGTTGTTATCACCGGAAAACATTTTTACCAGAACGCAATAGTTGATGTGGAGGTTTTTTCTTCCTCGACCACGACGTCTCCTTCCCAAATCACAAATCCAAGTTGTAAGATTGCGATATGAGCTAAAACAAATGGCAATCCCGATCGCTCCATGTACGCAGTACGCTACGCATGCATGGCTATGGAGGTTCTCTTCTTCCTTATCTCTTCAGCTTAAAAAAAATACAGAATTCCTCTCAAAAAAAAATACCGAATTCTATTCTTGTGTTCCGCTCATGCGCTCCAGCCCACAAATTTATATCACCTGTCCATTTCAGATGACGTGAACGCGAAACATTTAATTTGGAAGACCAATTATTAGCTAGGGGAAATATTAATTCTGCTTAGATCACTACAGCTCCGGGCCATGAGATGAGCAGATCGCGTCTGGTTTGGTTTTGGCCTTGCTCAATCGAAGCCTCAATTTTTTTGTTAATTAAAGGGCAAAGATAGTGGGTGAGATGGTATCTCCGGCTCCACAATTATGCAGTGGTCCAATCCAATCTAAGTGTAGCTGTGTAGGTGGGGGTGGGGTGGTGGTGCACAGAATTATTTTGTCCCAGGATAGGCTTACATTTTGTTTGGGAGTCTATGTATAATTGATCGTGCATGAGTTGCTAATATGAAGACAACTTGTTCCACCTCAGCTAATTAGTTAGCTATTTCATACTCAGACATGTCGTAAAGCAACACCTGCTACTACTAAAAGTAACAAACCTAATGCATGATGTCTCAACGCACCGCACCGTACACTCTAGCTAAATCTCTGGTTTCTGAAAATTGTTGTTTAACCCGCATTGTAATTGATTGGATATTTGGCAAAAGGAATCCAAGGAAGACAATGTTCTAGATGTGGAGAGGTATGGAAGAACGCATGGCACCAATAGGGCCGGCCGCTCATATATATTGACAATGTTACAGGTACAATCCTAAAAATACACGGAGACCTATAACTAATACAATACATATCTCAACATCCTCCCCCAGTCAAAGGGTAGGTACCGACACATAGACTGGAGCGAAACTCAGGAAAAGTCGTCGACGGTAATCCCTTCGTCATGATGTCTGCAAATTGCTGAGAGGTCGGCTCGTGAAGAACTCGAACGTGACCGAAGGCAACTTGCTCACGGACAAAGTGAAAATTCAGCTTAATGTGCTTGGTGCGCCGATCATGAACGGGGTTGGCGGAGAGGTAGACAGCCGAGACGTTATCACAAAATACCACTATGGCCTTGTCGACAGGACAAGAGAGCTTGGAGAGAAGCTGACGAAGCCACGTGCACTCAGTCACGGCGTGGTACTCGGCCTCGGCGCTGGAGCGAGACACGGTGGGCTGCCTCTTGGAGGACCAAGAGACGAGGCGACGAGCCGAGGTAGACACAGTAGCCTGAGGTAGAGCGCCGCGTGTCGGGGCAGCCAGCCCAGTCCGCATCCGAGTAGGCGACGATGTCAGTCGAGGGCGAGGCGTACAACGAGAGGCCGAAGTCCATGGTGCCACGGATATAGCGGAGTATCCGCTTCACCGCGGACCAGTGAGCGTCCCGGGGAGCATGCATGTGCAAGCACACCTGCTGCACGGCATACTGCAACTCCGGATGTGTCAGCGTCAAATACTGCAGGCCGCCGACGATGGAGCGGTAGAACAGCGCATCGGAGGCCAGCGACCCATCGCTGGCCGAGAGCTTGGCCTTCGTGTCGACAGGTGTGGGCGCGGGGTGGCAGTTAAGCATCCCTGCGCGCTCGAGAAGCTCATGGGCGTACTTTCGCTGATGAAGAAAGAACCCATCCACGCGCCGGACAACCTCGATGCTGAGGAAGTAGTGGAGGGGGTCGAGGTCCTTCAGGGAGAACTCAGCGCGAAGGCGGTCGGTGAGTTGTCGAAGGAGACCATCAGTGCATGCCGTCAGGATGATGTCGTCGACATATAACAGCAGGTAGGCAGTGTCAGTACCTTGTCGATAGACAAATAGCGACACATCCGAACGCGTGGAGCGGAAGCCGAGCTGATGCAGGAACGTGGCGATGCGCTGGTACCAGGCACGGCCTGCTTCAGTCCATACAAGTACCGAGAGAGAAAGCACACATATCCGGATGGTCGGCGTCGACGAATCCGATAGGCTGCTGGCAGTACACCTGCTCGGAGAGATGGTCGTGGAGAAAGGCATTGGAGACGTCCATCTGGTGCACCGGCCACGCGCGAGAGGCGGCGAGGTGCAGAAAGGTGCGGATCGTGCCCGGCTTGACAACGGGGGCAAATGTATCCGTGAAGTCGACACTGGCGTGTTGGCGAAATCTGCGGACCTCCCAACGCGCTTTATAGCGCTCTAGCTTGCCATCTGGGCCGAGCTTGTGCTTGAAGACCCACTTGCTGGTGATGACGTTGGCGCGAGGAGGACGGGGGACCAGCTCCCAGGTCCGATTGTGCTGCAGCGCGTCGTACTCCTCCTGCATGGTGGCGTGCCACTGCAAGTCGCGCAAGGCGACCCTAGCAGAGGTGGGCACTGGCGAGAGCTCGGACGTAGACGCCGTGCAGACATACTGATCGGCGGGGTAGCGGGTGGACGGCCGACGCACGTCCGCATGCGCGCGGGTGAGCATACCCGCAGGGACAGCAGCGTTTGCCGCCGGGGTAGCGACGGGAGAGGGCGACGATGCGGACGACGAGGCAGGCAACGATGGAGCCAGTGAGGAGGAGGCCGCAAAGGTCGGGGGCGACGCAGACGGCGGCGTCGCGGGCGCAGGCGGTGTCGCGGGCTCGGGCGAAGGCGGAGCCGCGATGACCGGCGAGCCAGAAGGCGACGCGGGCGCGGGCCCCAAGGGACCAGGCGGGGTGGGCACGGAAGGGGCCGCCGCGGTCACTCATCAACGTGGAGGGCCAGCGGGTGCCGGGGTTATCGTCGATGGAGTCGCCAAAGGTTCCTGCTAAAACGAAAACACCAAGTCATCAAAGTAAACGTGCTAAGAGGTGAAGACACAATGCGAGACCGGGTCGTAGCAGCGGTAGCCCTTGGTGTTGGCTGGGTAGCCGAGAAACAACATGGGAGAGGGCACAACACGAGCTTATGCGCGGCAGTGGAGGCAGTGCTAGGATAGCAGCGGCAACCGAAGATGCGAAGATCATCGTAGGCGGGTGGCACACCAAAGAGAAGATGGTGCGGCATATATTGCCAACGCACGCGGCAGGGGCGGATGTTGACGAGAAGGGTCGTCGTGGCGAGGGCATCCAACCAAAATCGTGGGGGCATGTAAGCATGGAACAAAAGGGTGCGCACGCAGTCGTTGAGAGTACGAAGGATACATTCAACACGACCATTTTGTTTGGAAGTGTAAGGACACGTGAGACAAAAGATGGCGCCATGGGAGGCGAGAAGTGTGCGAATGGTGATGTTGTCGAACTCTTTGTCGTTATCAGTTTGCAAGGCGTGGATGGGACAGCCGAATTGGGTGGAGACGTATGCGAAAAAGGCGGTGAGAGTGGCAGGGATGTCGGATTTACGGCGTAGGGGAAAAGTCCACACAAAATGCGAGCAATCGTCCAAAATCACAAGATAATAGGTATAACTAGAATTACTCGGAACCGGCGAGGTCCAAACATCACTATGAATAAGTTTAAATGGAAAAGACGTGACTGTGGAGGAAGAATTAAACGGAAGACGAACATGTTTACCTAGACGACATGCTTCACAAGAATGAGCATCCGTTTTATTACAAGTAAAATCAAATCCTTGTAGTATTTGACGAAGAGCGGTGGAGCTAGGATGGCCGAGGAGGGCGTGTCATAGGTCGACACCGGCAGAGAGGGAGAGTGAAAGTACCGACTTGATACAACTAGAGGGGGGGTGAATAGCCGTCTACCCAATTTTAATTTGTTTCTCACTTTTAGGCTCAACGAGAAGGAAAGTTATCTAGATGTGCAACTAAGTGAACAACCTAAATGCAAGATAACTTACAACAACCACAAGAACGGTAAATAGCAAGAAGTAAAGGAAGGGAACGAAGTAACCGGAGCGGGGACACATAGATATAATTCCCGTAGTTCACTCCCAAGGAGCTACGTCTATGTTGGAGAGGTGTCGGGGCCACACAAGGTCACCCGAGCGCCACAAAGGCCTCACCTTCTTCTCCGGTGAGCTCCCCCACAAAGGAGTGTTGGAGATATGCCCTAGAGGCAATAATAAATGTAGTTATTATTATATCTTTGTGTTTATGATAAATGTTTACATTCATGCTATAATAGTATTAACAGGGAAACATTAATACTTGTGTGATTTGTAAACTTAATTTGAAGTCCCTAGTATAGCCTCTATACTTCACTAGCTTGTTGGTTGATAAATGATTGTGGTTTCCCTATCATGAACATTGAGATGTTATCAACAACAAGATCATATCGTTAGGAGAATGATATGATGGACATACTCCTATAGATAAGCGTAGCATAAAGATCAAGTCATTTCAATAGTTCAATTGCTATATGCTTTCTGATACATAGTAACCTAATTCCTTCGACCATGAGATCATGCATATCACCTTTACCGGATGGATGCTTTGATGACATCAAACACCACACCGTAACTGGGTGGCTATAAAGATGGCATTGAGTGTTCGGAAAGTATTGGTTGAGACACATGGATCAAGAGTGGGATTTGTCCATCCATATGACGGATAGATATTCTCTGGGCCCTCTCGGTGAAATGTCATCCAATTAGCTTGCAAGCATGTGACTGGCTCACAAGGGATCACATATCACGGGAACGAGAAAAGAGTACTTATCAGTAACGAGGTTGAACTAGGTATGCAGAGATACCGACGATCATAACCTCGGATAAGTAACATATCGTGAGACAAAGGGAAATTGGTATCGTATGTAAGTGGTTCATTCGATCGCAAAGTAATCGTAGAAATATGTGGGAGCCATATGAATTTCCAGATTCCTCTATTGGTTATTGTTCGGAGAAGTGTCTCGATCATGTCCGCATAATTCACGAACCATAGGGAGACACACTTAAGGATTCGACGTTGTTTTGAGTAGTTATGATATTATGAGAAAGAGACCGAATGTTGTTCGGAGTCTCGGATGGGATCCGGGATATCACGAGGTGATCCGGAATGGTCCGGAGAATAAGATTCATATAAGGAAAGTCCCGTTTCGGAGTTCGGGAATGATTCCGGTGTTTCCATCGGGAATGTTCTAGAAGGTTCCGGATTGTCCGGCACTCCGGGGGGGGGGGGGGAGGGTACATGAGTGTGTCATTGAATGATTGCATCATGTACTAAGTGTTCTTGCTGTTCCAAAAACATGAAAGTCAAATTGCCAGTTTGAAAGTCAAACGGCTAAAACAGGAAACTGTGGGAAACAAGAAACTGTGGGAAACAAGCAAGAGGAGTTGGAACCAACTTGGAGGAGGAGTCCAACTCCTCCAGGCCGGCGCCCAGCCCTAGGCCGAGTTGGGGAGGGACTCCCTCCCTCCCCTGGCGCGCCAAGGCCCCTCCACCCATAAAAGGAGGGGCAGGGCTCCTCCTTGAGACACACAAGTTTCCACCTCTAATCTCCGGTTTAGAGCCGTTTTGGTTTAGAGCTTCTAATTGCTTTAGCCTGCGGTTTAGAGCCTTCTAATTGGTGAGTCTAATCTCTAGACCACTAATAGCCCTCTCTCATAATCCACCATACTCGCTCCGGCTTAAGGCGAAGCCCTGCGGGATCTCCCCTCTACTTCCGGTACCACGCCGTTGTGCTGCCGGAATCGCGAGGAGAGTGCTACAACCTCCGCTGCCTGCTGGAACAAGGGAGAGGAAGGTCTTCGTCGAGTACCGAACGTGTGACCGACTGCGGGAGCGCTGCCGGAACGCAGCGCCGGAAGGATCGTCTACACGATCTTGAGATCGGGAAGAGTACGACTACATCACCCACGAGAATCTGCTCTCGTTAAACACTTTGGAATCTTCGAGGGTAAGTTATTCCATCGACTCGTTGCTACAATCTAGTAGATAGATCTTGGCTTGTTTGTTTGTATGCGATAGAAAATTTTTGTTTTCCATGCTACGAACCCCTACAGTGGTATCAGAGCCGTGTCTATATGTAGATCTGTTGCACGAGTAGAACACAATGGTCATTGTGGGCGTTGATGCTTTTATTGTCGATTGCTTGTTGTGTACTTTGCATCTTGCGGTATGTTGGGATGAAGCGTCCCGGGCTAACCTTACATGACATCGTTCATGAGACTTGCTCCACGCTTGACATGCAACTTGTATTGCATAAGTGGCTTTGCGGGTGCCTGTTTCTCCTAGCATAGTTAAGATCCAATTTACAACGGGTGATCAACAATGATAGTATCAATGTTGTGGTTCTTGTTCGTAAGTTAGAACGACACTTATTGAAAGCCCCAAACCACGTAAAATATGCAAAGAAAGTAGAGGCGTCTAACTTTGTTTTGCAGGGGTGTGCAGTGATGTGATATGGCCATGATTATGATTATATTTGATGTATGCAATGTTCCTTATTGTAAGTTGGCAACCGGCAGGAGCCATATGGTTGTCTTTAATTTATGTTAAGACCCGCGTGTCTATTCAAAGTAGTTGTAATAGTTGAAGCTGGTGGACGACAACCATGGAGAAGCGTCATTGACTTTGATGCAATGCCGGTGATGATGGAGATCATGTTCGTGCTTGAAGATGGAGATCAGAAGCACAAAGAAGAAAGGCCATATCATATCACATATTATGAATTGCATGTGATGTTAATCCTTTATGCATCTTGTATTGCTTAGTAGACGACGGTAGCATTATAAGATGATCCCTCATGCACATAAATTTCAAGTTCGAAAGTGTTCACCCTTAGTATGCACCGTTGCTAATGCTTGTTGTTTCGAAGCACCACGTGATGATCGGGTGTGTTAGATTCCGCAAGTGTATACAACGTAAGCAAGCCAGATTTGCTTATGCGGTAGCTAAGGTTTGATCTTGACGAGCCTAGCATGTACAGACATGGTCTCAGGAACACGGATCACCAAAAGGTAAAGCATGAATCATATAGTAGATATGATGAACATGACGATTGTTCGCCATTTAAACTATATCAACTCACGTGATGATCGGTGTTGATATAGTGGATTTGGTTCGTGTGATCACTAAAACAATGTGAGGGATATTGTTTTGAGTGGGAGTTCACCTAGTTTAATTTCTTTATTAATTTGAACTCAATTTGTCATAAACTTAGTCTAAACTATTGCAAATATGTTGTAGATCAATGGCAGCCCCTACCATCAATTTTAATGCGTTCCTAGAGAAAGAAAAGTTGAAAAACAATGGAAGCAACTTCGCGGATTGGTTCCGCAATTTGAGGATTGTCCTCACAGCTGGTAATTTGACCTATGTGCTGGATGCACCGCTGGTTGACCCACCTGCAGCTGATGCTCCCGATGAAGTAAAGAATGTTTACCTCGCTCGGAAGAATCAGTACTCCATAGTTCAGTGTGCTATCTTGTATGGTTTGGAATCGGAGCTTCAGAAAAGGTTTGAGGATTCAGACCCATATGATATTGTCGAGGATCTCAAATTGATTTTTGAGACTCATGCGGCAATTGAAAGTTATGAGGCTTCTGAAAAGTTCTTTAACTGCAAGATGGAAGAAGGCAGCTCCGTCAGTGAGCATGTGCTTAAGATGTCTGGGCACGCAAACAAACTTCAAAGCTTGGGTATAGTGATTCCTAATGCTTTGGGGATTTACCGTGTCCTCCAATCACTACCACCAAGTTACAAGAACTTTGTGATGAACTACAACATGCAGAACATGAACAAGACGTTGCCAGAACTCTTTGCCATGTTGAAATCTGCAGAAGTGGAGATCAAGAAAGAGCACCAAGTGTTGTTGGTCAATAAGACCACCAAATTCAAGAAAGGCAAGTCTAAGCAAAAGGGACACTTCAAGAAGGGTGGTAAGAAAGTTACCACACCGGCGAAGAAGACCAAGGCTGGACCTAAGCCTGATACTGAGTGCTTTTACTGCAAGGGAGAAGGTCACTGGAAGCGGAATTGCCCAAAGTACTTGGCGGATTTGAAGAACGGCAACATCAAGAAGAAAGGTATATCTGATATACATGTTATTGATGTGTATCTCACTAGTATTCGTAGTAGTGCCTGGGTATTTGATACTGGTTCGGTTGCTCATATTTGTAACTCGAAACAGGTGCTGCAGAATAAACGGAAGCTAGCGAAGAATGAGGTGACGATGCGCGTGGGAAACGGATCAAAGGTTAATGTGATCGCGGTCGGCACGCTACCTCTTCATCTACCATCGGGATTAGTTTTATACTTAAATAATTGTTATTTGGTGCCTGCGTTGAGCATGAACATTATATCGGGATCTTGTTTATTGCGAGACGGTTACTTGTTTAAGTCCGAGAATAATGGTTGTTCGATTTATATGAGTAATATGTTTTATGCACATGCACCTTTGATAGATGGTCTATTCTTATTGAATCTCGATAGTGGAAATACACATATCAACAATATTGAGGCTAAACGTTTGAAATCAAGCGATAATTCGACCTATATGTGGCACTGTCGTCTTGGTCACATCGGAGTGAAACGTATGAAGAAACTCCATTCCGATGGACTTCTTGAATCACTTGATTTTGAATCACTTGATAGATGCGAAGCATGTCTGATGGGAAAAATGACTAAGACTCCATTTTCTGGTATGATGGAGCGAGCTACGGACTTATTGGAAATTATACATACCGATGTGTGTGGTCCAATGAGTGTAGCATCGCGCGGTGGTTATCGTTATGTTCTTACCTTCACGGATGATTTGAGTAGATATGGGTATATCTATTTCATGAAACATAAGTCCGAAACTTTCGAGAAGTTTAAGGAGTTTCAAAGTGAGGTAGAGAATCAACGTAACAAGAAGATTAAGTTTCTACGTTCTGATCGTGGAGGTGAATATCTAAGTTACGAGTTTGGCGAGCATTTAAAGAAGTGCGGAATACTTTCACAATTGACACCGCCGGGAACACCACAGCGTAATGGTGTGTCCGAACGTCGTAATCGAACTCTCTTAGATATGGTTCGTTCTATGATGTCACTTACAGATTTACCGCTATCATTTTGGGGTTATGCATTAGAAACAGCCGTATTCACTTTAAATAGGGCACCGTCTAAATCCGTTGAAACGACACCGTATGAATTATGGTTTGGGAAGAAACCTAAATTGTCGTTCCTTAAAGTTTGGGGATGCGAAGCCTATGTAAAGAAATTACAGCCGGACAAGCTAGAACCCAAAGCGGAAAAATGCGTCTTCATAGGATACCCAAAAGAAACTATTGGGTATACCTTCTATCATAGATCCGAAGGCAAAACCTTTGTTGCCAAGAATGGATCCTTTCTAGAGAAGGAATTTCTCTCGAAAGAAGTGACTGGAAGGAAAGTAGAACTCGACGAGGTTGTCGAACCTTCTCTCGAAATTGCGAGTAGCGCAGCACCGGAAGAAGTTCCTGTGGTGCCTGCACCAATAAGAGAGGGAGCTAATGATGGTGATCATGAAACTTCGGTTGAAGTTGCTACAGAGCCTCGAAGGTCAACGAGAACTCGTACCACTCCAGATTGGTATGATCCCGTTATGAGTGTCATGTTGGTGGACAACACCGATGATCCCGAGACATATGAGGAAGCGATGATGAGCCCAGATTCCAATAAATGGCAATAAGCCATGAAATCCGAGATTGGATCCATGTACGAAAACCAAGTATGGACTTTGGTGGACTTACCGGATGGCCGAAAGGCTGTCGAGAACAAATGGATTTTCAAGAAGAAAACAGATGCTGATGGTAATGTTACTGTCTATAAAGCTCGACTTGTCGCAAAAGGGTTTCGACAAATTCAAGGAGTTGACTACGATGAGACTTTCTCACCGGTAGCGAAGCTAAAGTCTGTAAGGATTATGTTAGCAATCGCTGCATATTATGATTATGAGATATGGCAGATGGATGTCAAAACAGCATTCCTCAATGGAGATATTGATAAAGAGTTGTATATGATGCAACCCAAAGGTTTTGTCGATCCTAAGGATGCTAACAAGGTATGCAAACTTCAACGGTCCATCTATGGATTGAAGCAAGCATCCCGAAGTTGGAATCAACGTTTTGATAAGGTAATCAAAAGTTTTGGTTTTATACAAACTTATGGAGAAGCTTGTATTTACAAGAAAGTGAGTGGGAGCTCTGTAGCATTCATAATACTATATGTGGATGACATATTGTTGATTGGGAATGATGTAGACCTTCTTAGTAGTGTCAAAGAATATTTGAATAATAGTTTTTCAATGAAGGATCTTGGCGAAGCAGCTTACATATTAGGCATAAAGATTTATAGAGATAGATCGAAACGCCAAATATCATTGTCACAGAGTACATATTTGGACAAAGTTCTAAAGAGGTTTGGAATGGAAGAAAGCAAGAAAGGGTTCTTGCCCATGTTGCCCAATACGACCTTGAGTAAAACTCAAAGTCCGACATCGGCAGAAGATAGAGAAAGGATGAGTAAGACTCCCTATGCATCAGCCATAGGATCTCTAATGTATGCCATGCTATGTACTAGACCCGACATCGCATATGCTGTTAGTCTAACTAGCAGATATCAAAGTGATCCAGGAGTGGATCATTGGACAGCGGTCAAAAACATCCTTAAGTACTTGAGAAGAACTAAGGATATGGTTCTTTCTTATGGAGGTGATGAACAGCTCGTTGTTAATGGTTACACCGATGCTAGTTGGAACACCGATCCGGATGATTCTAAATCACAATCTGGATACGTATTTATTTTGAATGGTGCAGCAGTTAGCTGGAGGAGTGCAAAGCAAAGCGTTGTGGCGAGATCTTCAACTGAATCGGAATACATGGTTGCTTCGGAGGCTTCACAAGAAGCGATATGGATGAAAGTGTTCATTACAGAGCTGGGTGTGGTTCCTAGTGCGCTGGACCCAATGTCTATCTACTGTGATAACATGGGAGCCATAGCCAATGCGCAAGAACCAAGGTCACACAAGAAGCTGAAGCATATCAAGCTACGTTTTCACGCTATTCGAGAACATATCCAGGATGGGGATATAAAGATTTGCAAAGTACACACAGATCTGAATGTGGCGGATCCGTTGACTAAACCTCTCCCGAGGGCAAAACATGACCAACACCAAACTGCCATGGGTGTTCGGTATATTACCATGTAATCTAGATTAGATGACTCTAGTGCAAGTGGGAGACTGTTGGAGATATGCCCTAGAGGCAATAATAAATGTAGTTATTATTATATCTTTGTGTTTATGATAAATGTTTACATTCATGCTATAATAGTATTAACAGGGAAACATTAATACTTGTGTGATTTGTAAACTTAATTTGAAGTCCCTAGTATAGCCTCTATACTTCACTAGCTTGTTGGTTGATAAATGATTGTGGTTTCCCTATCATGAACATTGAGATGTTATCAACAACAAGATCATATCGTTAGGAGAATGATATGATGGACATACTCCTATAGATAAGCGTAGCATAAAGATCAAGTCATTTCAATAGTTCAATTGCTATATGCTTTCTGATACATAGTAACCTAATTCCTTCGACCATGAGATCATGCATATCACCTTTACCGGATGGATGCTTTGATGACATCAAACACCACACCGTAACTGTGTGGCTATAAAGATGGCATTGAGTGTTCGGAAAGTATTGGTTGAGACACATGGATCAAGAGTGGGATTTGTCCATCCATATGACGGATAGATATTCTCTGGGCCCTCTCGGTGAAATGTCATCCAATTAGCTTGCAAGCATGTGACTGGCTCACAAGGGATCACATATCACGGGAACGAGAAAAGAGTACTTATCAGTAACGAGGTTGAACTAGGTATGCAGAGATACCGACGATCATAACCTCGGATAAGTAACATATCGTGAGACAAAGGGAAATTGGTATCGTATGTAAGTGGTTCATTCGATCGCAAAGTAATCGTAGAAATATGTGGGAGCCATATTAATTTCCAGATTCCTCTATTGGTTATTGTTCGGAGAAGTGTCTCGATCATGTCCGCATAATTCACGAACCATAGGGAGACACACTTAAGGATTCGACGTTGTTTTGAGTAGTTATGATATTATGAGAAAGAGACCGAATGTTGTTCGGAGTCTCGGATGGGATCCGGGATATCACGAGGTGATCCGGAATGGTCCGGAGAATAAGATTCATATAAGGAAAGTCCCGTTTCGGAGTTCGGGAATGATTCCGGTGTTTCCATCGGGAATGTTCTAGAAGGTTCCGGATTGTCCGGCACTCCGGGGGGGAGGGTACATGAGTGTGTCATTGAATGATTGCATCATGTACTAAGTGTTCTTGCTGTTCCAAAAACATGAAAGTCAAATTGCCAGTTTGAAAGTCAAACGGCTAAAACAGGAAACTATGGGAAACAAGAAACTGTGGGAAACAAGCAAGAGGAGTTGGAACCAACTTGGAGGAGGAGTCCAACTCCTCCAGGCCGGCGCCCAGCCCTAGGCCAAGTTGGGGAGGGACTCCCTCCCTCCCCTGGCGCGCCAAGGCCCCTCCACCCATAAAAGGAGGGGCAGGGCTCCTCCTTGAGACACACAAGTTTCCACCTCTAATCTCCGGTTTAGAGCCGTTTTGGTTTAGAGCTTCTAATTGCTTTAGCCTGCGGTTTAGAGCCTTCTAATTGGTGAGTCTAATCTCTAGACCACTAATAGCCCTCTCTCATAATCCACCATACTCGCTCCGGCTTAAGGCGAAGCCCTGCGGGATCTCCCCTCTACTTCCGGTACCACGCCGTTGTGCTGCCGGAATCGCGAGGAGAGTGCTACAACCTCCGCTGCCTGCTGGAACAAGGGAGAGGAAGGTCTTCGTCGAGTACCGAACGTGTGACCGACTGCGGGAGCGCTGCCGGAACGCAGCGCCGGAAGGATCGTCTACACGATCTTGAGATCGGGAAGAGTACGACTACATCACCCACGAGAATCTGCTCTCGTTAAACACTTTGGAATCTTCGAGGGTAAGTTATTCCATCGACTCGTTGCTACAATCTAGTAGATAGATCTTGGCTTGTTTGTTTGTATGCGATAGAAAATTTTTGTTTTCCATGCTACGAACCCCTACAAGGAGGCCTCACAATCCACTAACCGGTGACCTTGAAGGCGCCAACCGAAACCTTTACACCAAGGTTGAGGGGAAGCTCCACAACTTAATTGGAGGCCCTCAACGACACATCGAAGCTTCACAACACAAGACTTAGCTCCGAGGATGCCCTACACCGTCTAGGGTTTCAAGAAACCCAAGAGCAACAAGATCCACAAAGGATAGGTGGGGGAAATCAAATCTTCTTTGGTGGAAGTGTAGATCTAGGTAACCTCCCTCACCTCTCAAAAGATCAAGTCATTTGAGTGGCTAGAGAGAGAGATCTAGTAAGGTAAAGCTCAAGCATTAATGGAGGAGAGAGAAAAATATCGAAGTAGGTGGGAGGAAGAAGAGGGGCGCCTTAAATAGGCCCCCTCCACACTGAACTGTTACAGCCCCGCGACCTCAACGGAACTTCCGGTGAGAGGCCGGAAGTTCCGCCCATCATGGCTCCAATGATCATCAGACCGTTGACGCCCGCTCCAAAAGCTCGACCGGAAGTTCCGGCCATAACATACCGGAAGTTCCGGCGAACTTCCAATGCAAGTTTCGGCCCAAGTTCCGGCAAATAGAACACTTCAAACTGAAGGTTACTGACCCTACAACGGAACTTGGAGCGGAACTAGGGGTGGAATTTCTAGGTCGTGAACCAAGTCTGACCGGAAGTTCCGGTGGCTGGGCGGAAGTTTCGCTCAGGAACTTTCTGGCAGGATAAGTTCCGATGCAAGTTCCGGCCCAAGTTCCGGCAAATAGAACACTTCAAACAGAAGGTTGCTGATCCTTCAGCGGAACTTGGAGCGGAACTAGGATCGGAACAAAGCTCAGATCATCCCGCAGAAAAAGCCTGAGCGGAACTTCCGGCGCCAGGCCGGAAGTTCCGGTGAGACAAAGAAGGCTTCAACAGATCAGAAACACCCTCTCTCACGGAATAGTAGGATGGCTGTGGTGGTGTATATAGGTTTGTGCAAGAACAATTGATTTCCCACAGCCTTCCGAGATGGACCCCCTCTTAATAGTACGGCGACCTAAAACAACAAACGGAGAGAAACTAGGAGAAAACTAAAGGCCACCGTATTCATGAGATCCCAAGAGAGCATCCACACAGTTTTAAGGAAACATCAACAGTGTTTTTCCTAAAACTCAAGAGCACAATTAAATCACAAATGGGATTGTCATTAAAACCAAAAACAGCATGGGAAGATATAGTCCTTTCAATCTCCCCCTTTTTGGTGTTAGATGACAATCCCAAAAATTTGCATGATATAGAAGCAATCTTTGCAATGGATGGGACAAGATCCCCCTATATGTGTGCAAGGTCAAGAGACTGACACACATACAAGGAGGCTCCCCCTTCCAATGCAAAGATAGCATAAGTGCAAGGTACAAGAAATGATAGAAATCATACCAGGCACCAACCAACTGTGGTGGAGACAAAAGAGTAATAATAACAATCAAGAGCTACGAGGCTCCGCCACCATATGCATATGCCCATAAGATGACAACAAGAATACCACATACACGGCATTGCATAAGATACCACATAGTCTCAAACATAATATGGTCCACAAGCACACATAAGTTCACAGACATAAAAGGTCCACATGCACACAAATAAACTAGAGAGTTCGCGAGATAGAAAAGATCAAAGGCAAGAACAGGCTCGCGACTCAACCCATGCAAATCCCGTAGACAACCTAATAGACATATTTCTCCCCCTTTGGCATCAAGACACCAAAAAAGAAGAGAAGATCAATCTAATCGCCCCAGCCATGAACGGGAGGAGGAGCAGACTCAGGGACCCAAGAACCCCACTCAGGCGGCAGACCAGTGACCACCTCCTCAGACTCATCCTCAGACCAACGACAATTGTCGCGAATCCAATCATCCTTGGGAGCAGTAACAGAGCTAGTGACTGGGGAGATGGGAATGTTGAGAGCAATCATGACGGCCTTCTGGCGTTGAACACTATGACACTGATCAACATATGCCTGATACTCGCGGTCCTGGAGAAAGCAGAAAGTCTTCTTCACCTTCCCAAGCAGCTTCTTTGCCCAAGACGGCTGCCTCTGAATAGAAGGACCACCAGCACTAGAGCCACCAGGAGCAGAGGAGGGACCACCAGCTTCATCTCGAGCCTTATAGAGTTCTGCTTCCCTTTCTTCCTGAGAACGAGGCTTTTGGTGTTTACTCACACGCAGCTTCTTCTCCTCATGAATGGTGATGTTGTCTTTAGGAAAGCGAGTGCCAGTCAACTCAAGCCACTTGTGATTGATGAGAGTCTGAATATAGGGAGCATAGGGGCAAGAGCGCTTGTCAATAATAGCCTGCCACATCTCTGTGTAGATAAAGTGCATAACATCCATTGGCATGTCAGTGTCATGGCGGAGATAAGTATGATGCATGAGGTCAACCTGATAGGCATGAAACTGATCGAAGTTGCCAGCCTTGGGAGAGATGGTGTTCAAGTACACCCTACGCATGATGTCATAAACTGTCAGCAGATGATTCACATACCCAACAGTGCCCCACCCTTCAATATAGAGAGGCTCCAGGACCTCAGGATCAGCAGCTTGGGCGGTATGAACACGCCAACCATTTGCCCCTTTGCCAGGCTGAAGGGGATAACCAAGGAGCTCAGCAAACTCAGACCAAGTGGCGGTAATAAACACTCCCTTAGTCATCCACTTCAACACACCTTCAGTAGAGGAGCTCATGTGAATATAGAGGGTAGTGTAAAACTGAGCAATAGCGGCCTCATCATAGTTCTGATGGTGCTTCATGAGGGGAATCAGCCCAAACCTCTGGAAAATATCGAGAGCCTCGCCAAAATATGCATGCTTCTCTTCCATGTGAGTCACATTGATGTACTTTTGAGGAGCAACCACAAACTTAGTCTTCATTGCATAGATCTCAGCAAAGATTTGTTCCTGACGGCAGTTGTGAAAGAGAGGATCCAAGCAAAGACGGTCACGAGGAATGAGGTAGGGATCCGTACGCCTGAATTCAGAGTAGGCCTTCTGAGTCCATTTGGAGATTTTGGCCTTGGATTTGTCAGGCCTAGCAGCAGTGGCCTTCTGAGAGGCAAGAACATGTCTATTTCCTTCAGCAGCAGCAGCACGACGAGCAGCAGCAACCTTCTGACGGGTAATCTGAGTGGTTGGACGCACTACCTCAACATCTTCTTCATCGATCTCAGGAGGAATATCAGAGGATGGTTTACGGACACGCTTGCCTTTGCGGGAACCACCTTGCCCTGATAAGAAAGCACAAGAATAGGGAGGGAAGGTGGGGTAAGTGCACAAGTTCGAAAGCAGAAACAAAGAAATAGATTGGAAAAATACAACCAGGGAAAAATTTCACTGTTGCCGGAACTTCCGGTGAAAATGGTCCACCGGAAGTTCCGGTCGTGGATCACCGGAAGTTCCATTGAGACCACGAACTGGCGGTTCAAAGCAGCAGTTCGCTAGATCTAGATCTACAAGCCACAAGTGCAAAAAATTCCAAGAATGTATTGGACCAATCTACTCTAGCATGATTCCCTAGGCCTACCAAGATCTCCCAACAAGTTCTAGCCAAAGAACTAGCCTAGACATGGCGAGCCCTAACTCAAGCAATG
The DNA here is from genome assembly GCA_916181665.1 of Avena sativa. Classification (NCBI taxonomy): domain Eukaryota; kingdom Viridiplantae; phylum Streptophyta; class Magnoliopsida; order Poales; family Poaceae; genus Avena; species Avena sativa. Next base: position 138,300,608 of record OV702285.1, on the reverse strand, counting down.
GTGAGAGAGCTAGATCTCCATGAATGGAGGGAGCTGAGGGCAAATACCGGAGTCCATGGCGGGAGATCAAGGTGGGGAAGGTTCCCACGGAGAAGATCTGCAGAGGGGTGGCCGGAGGAGAAGGGGCCGGAGCACCTTCGCGGAGGAGACCTGGCCGGCGGCTGCTCCAGATAGAAGATGGGTCTTGGGGGGAAAAGAAAGAAGATCCCGTTTTCCCCAGGGCCCGCCTTATATAGGACAGAGAACACCACCGGAAGTTCCGCTCAGGGACCGGAAGTTCCGGGTCAGGCTGAAAAAATTCCAGGTCAGCAGGTGGTTCAGATGAACAACGAGCTGATCAGAAGTTCCGGCAGCTGACCGGAAGTTCCGGTGATGCCAGAAAGACCTTCTCAGGTTTGGAAGATAACAAGGAAGAACTTGTGTAGGGATAGAGAGGGCTTGAGGAAAGGAAAGGCTTAGGATAGAGATCTCAAACTGTGAAGAACCAAAGCCAACAAAAACCAAGAAAAAAAACACAAAAAGGTTAAAGACACAAATAAAAATGGGTCGGTGGCCGAGGCCACCTTATATAAGAGTAAATGGCTTGACACCGCAAAGATATATCTTGGGTTCATTACCAACACTCATCATGAAGCTCAAATGGTCTCCTTTAGAGACTATAGAGTATGAAACTTTAATGTGCGCATAATAGGGATAGCGTTTGTTCATAAGAGGAACTACACTCCCCCTAAATCCATGCCTACATCCAAACAAGATACACATTGAGACATGGGTAGGTGTGCAAGGTACTCAAGCAGCATTGCTCGAATCAATGATATTTAGCTCACGCCTTAAATCTTGGAACCTTGCTTCATCAATAGGCTTCGTGAAAAGATCCGCAAGATTTGCCTTGATGGGAACATACTCCAAAGAAATGTCTCCTCTAGCAACATGGTCCCGAATGAAATGATGACGAATCTCAATGTGCTTAGTCCGGTTGTGTTGCACGGGATTGTGAGCAATGGCAATGGCACTCTCATTGTCACAAAGAAGAGGCACCTTGTCAAAAGATAGTCCAAGATCCTTCAAAGTTTGCTTCATCCATAACAATTGAGCACAACAGCTTATGGCGGAGATGTACTCAGCTTCGGCAGTGGACATAGACACACAATTTTGCTTCTTCGAGGACCAAAAAACCAATGATCTTCCGAGAAACTGACAAGCTCCGGAGGTTGAATTTCTTCCCACTTTTTCACCAGCCGAATCCGAGTCCGTGTAACCAATAAGATCAAAGCTGGCTCCTTTGGGGTACCACAACCCAAAGTTTGGGGTATGAACTAAATATCAAAAGATTCTCTTGACCGCCACCATGTGGCTTTCCTTTGGTGTGGCTTGAAATCTTGCACACATACCCACACTCAACATAATATCCGGTCGGGATGCACAAAGGTAGAGTAAAGAACCAATCATAGAACGATAGAGTTTTTGATCCACCTCCTTACCCTTGGGATCAAGATCAAGATTAACCTTAGTTGGCATGGGAGTCTTGGCTCCTTTGACTTGATCAAACTTGAACTTCTTGAGCATGTCTTGGATGTATTTGGCTTGGTTGATGAAAGTCCCTTTCCTCAATTGCTTGACTTCAAACCCAAGGAAAAAACTTCAACTCCCCCATCATGGACATCTCGAAGCGATCGGTCATGAGCTTGGCAAAATCCTCATTAAAAGTTTTGTTAATAGACCCAAAGATAATATCATCAACATATATTTGGCATACGAACAAGTGGCCTCCAACTTTCTTAGTTAAAAGAGTGGGATCAATGAGGCCCACTTCGAAGCCATGGTCTAACAAGAGCTCCCTAAGGCAATCATACCACGCACGTGGGGCTTGCTTGAGACCATAGAGTGCCTTATTGAGCTTGTAGACATGGTTCGGGAAAAGTGGATCCTCAAAGCCCGGAGGTTGCTTGACGTATACCAACTTTTTCAAAGGACCATTAAGAAAAGCACTCTTAACATCCATTTGATGCAACTTAAAGTTATGATGAGTAGCAAAAGCAAGAAGCATACAAATGGATTCAAGGCGAGCAACGGGGGCATAAGTCTCACCGTAGTCGATGCCCTCAACTTGTGAGTATCCTTGGGCAACTAACCTTGCCTTATTGCGCGCGACAATTCCATTCGCATCACACTTTTTCTTGAAAACCCACTTGGTTCCAATGACGTTTTAACAATCTTTGGGCCGCTCAACAAATGTCCAAACATTGTTCCTCTTGAAGTTGTGAAGTTCTTCGTTCATAGCATCAAGCCAATCATAATCTTTAAGAGCTTCGAAGACTTTCCGTGGTTCCACAAGAGAGATAAAAGCATGGTGAGAGCTAAAGGGAGCTAGTTGCCTCCTAGTAGTGGAACCTTTATTGAAATCTCCATAAACATTATCAAGGATATGGCCATCTCGAACAAGCTTGGCGAGACGATAGGCTTGACGGCGGGCTTGTGCTTCAACACGAGATTCTTGAGCTACCACTTGGTCATTGCCACCAATTGAGCCGCCGCCTTGACTATAAGCATGAACACGAGGATCATCTTCATCAATTTCCACTTCGGGGGAGTCATCATTTGGAGTGGAGCCTTGAGAATCATTGACTTGCTCTTGATCTTGACGAGCTTGACCTTGAGGAGAGCCGTAACCTTGAGGAGGAGCCCCATCTTGGGGAGGTTGATGAAGTTGATGAAGAGCTTGACCGTGGGAGGTGCCTTGAGAAGGAGCCCCATCGTGGGGAGGTTGATGTTGTTGATGAAGAGCTTGATCTTTGGAGATTGGAGAGTCATGAGCATGGGAAGCTTCGGAAGAGCTTGAGGGAGCTTGTGCCAAAATAGTAGGTCCTTGAGGGGAAAGATGATCTTGTGAAAGTAAGGGCTCCACTTGAGTAGAGCTTGGTCCTTCTCCTTCGTCCACAAGGGGATCCTCAATGGGGAGGTGGAAACCCACACCCATTCTTCTTATGGCCTTAGGAGGAAACTTCACATTGCTCGTCTCTTCAACTCTTCCATTGGCTTTGTTGTAGACTCTATAAGCATGGGACTGATTTGAGTAACCAACGAAAATTCCTTCTTGAGCCTTGGATTCAAACTTGGACAAACGAACTCCTTTCTTGAGAATGTAGCACTTGCAACCAAACACCCGAAAGTAGCTAACATTTGGCTTTTTCCTGGTGAGGAGTTCATAGGGGGTCTTGTTATTTTTCTTGTGGAGATAAAGCCGATTGGTTGCATGGCAAGCGGTGGAGATGGCCTCGGCCCAAAAGTTGTATGGAGATTTGAACTCAGCTAGCATAGATCGAGCCGCATCCATCAAAGTGCGATTCTTCCTTTCGGAAACTCCATTTTGTTGAGGGGTATAGGGAGTGGAGTATTGATGCTTGATTCCTTCATCACTAAGAAACTCATCCAAGGTATAGTTTTTGAACTCGGTGCCATTGTCACTTCGAATTGAGAGAATGTTTGCTTTGTGCTTCCGTTGAACCTCATTAGCAAAATCGATGACGGTTTGTTGAGTCTCACTCTTGTACTTGAAAAAGAACACCCAAGTATACCTTGAGAAATCATCCACAATAACCAAGCAATACTTCTTGCCTCCAAGGCTATCATGAGAGGGTGGACCAAAAAGGTCCATATGCAAGAGCTCCAAACACCTCTCCGTGGTGATTTGATTGAGTGCTTTGTGAGGAGTTTCATGCATCTTCCCTTCAATACAAGCCCTGCAAACACGATCTTTGGCAAAAGAAACATCGTTAATTCCAAGGATGTGGCCCTAGGAGTGAAGTATTTGCAAAGTTCTCATGTTAACATGGGCTAGGCGGCGATGCCACAACTATCCCTTGTCGGCTGGAGCATAGAGACATAAAGCATGAGGAGTAGTGGTCCCTGAAAAGTCCACCACATACAAGTCATGCTCTACATACCCTACAAAAGCCACCTTGCGAGACTTGCTCCACATGAGGACCACGGAATGAGCATTAAAGAACGAAGAAAGACCCATAAGAGCAAGAGCACAAAGTGAGAGTAAATTGTAACCAAGAGTTTTGACAGGCATGACGTCAACCAAATATACATCCGGGGTTACCACCACATTGCCAAAACCCAAAACCTGAGAGCTTGTTTTTGAAGGGATTCGCAACATAGTAAATAAAAAAAATTCTACGGATGCGAGCGGAAAAGCCAAGATCTAATCTAGGAGATGCAATCAACGAGAGGGATAGATGATATCTTCATACCCTTGAAGAAATCGCACAGCGGAACGTTCAACAGAACATGGTTGATGTAGTCGTATTAGCCTTCTCCTCCTCGCGATCCGATCCGATCCAATGCCGCAAGTGGCGACGCCTCCGAGAGATGCACACGTACGGCACCGCGACGGCTCCTCCTTCCTCGGTCCAGCAAGTGGGGTGGAGAGATAGATTGGATCTACAGCACGACGGCGTGGTGCAATGGTGGAGAGTTTCTGCGGCATGGCTTCGCCTACACATAGTCGGGAGAGAGAGAGAGAGGTAGGGCAGCAGCTGGCGGCTAGGGTTTGGGGTGGAGGGAGGGTGCGCCCCCTGCCCACCTTATATAGGGGCTGGACGACCCCTTTTCCCCTCCTTCAAGCCCTAGGGCCGGCGGCCACAAGGGTGGAGTGGGGGCAAGTCTCCCCCCTTCTATAAGGTCCCCTAGGGTTTTGGCCGGCTGGGCCTATGGGGCCTTGTTACCCTAGCCCAATGCAGCCAGGGCACTCCCTCGTAGGCCCACGCCCCCCTCCGACAAGTGGGGCCACGTTGGTCCCACTCCGGAATCTTCTAGAACCTTCCGATACAATACCGAACATTCCGAAACAATTCCGAAATCCAAAAACTGCTTTCCTTTATATTAATCTTATTCTCCGGACCATTCCGGAACCTCTCGTGATGTCCTGGATCTCATCCGAGACTCCGAACAAAAACTCATAAACCAATTATCCATTCTATCCTAGCGTCGAAGCATGTTAAGTGTGTGACCCTACGGGTTCGAGAATATACAGACATGATCTTCTATCAATAATCAACAGCAGGATCTGGAAACCCATATTGAATACCACATATTCATCGATGATCATATCGGATGAACCACGATGCCAGGATTCAATTAATCCCATATATATATTCCCTTCGTCACGCGATATTTTACTTGCCCGAGATTCGATCGTTGGTATCGGCATACCTAGTTCAATCTCGTTCACAGCAAGTACTTTACTCGTTCCGTAATCCTATATCACTTTGTGATTAAATCCTTAACCATGTGCTTGCAAGCGGTGTTGATATCGATTACCGAGTGGGCCCGAAGTATATCTCTCCGACTTGGGAGGGACAAATCCCATCTTGATACATACAACCCAACAAGTACTTTCCGATCACCTGAGAGACACCTTTATGATCAACCTCTCATAGGATGACGTTTGATGACCTCAAAGCTTTCTTCCGATACCAGGGAGTTGCATTATCTCATGGTCTAAGGAATACAATATTTGACATAAGAAAAAGCTTCGCAAAGATGAACACGATGACACGATCTAATTGCTCTGCTTGATTTGGGTCTGTCCACCATATCATTCTCCCAATGACATGATCTCATTATTAATCAACAACTCATGTCTATGGTTAGGAAACCTTAACCATCATTAATCAATGAGCTAGTCCATAGAGGCGTACTAGGGACACAGTGTTGTTCATAAACCACACAAGTATCAAAGTTTCTGCTTAATACAATTCTAGCATGGAATATAAACTTTATCATGAACAAGAATTATAATAATAACATCTTTATTATTGCCTCTAGGGCATAATTCCAACAGTCTCCTACTTGCACTAGAGTCAATAATCTAGTTTACATCTGGCAACAATCTAACACCCATGGCACTAAGGTGCTGATCATGTTTTGCTCGTGGAAGAGGTTTAGTCAACGGATCTGCGACATTCAGATCTGTATGTACTTTGCTAATCTTCAGATCTCCATCTGTTATATAATCTCGAATTATATGAAATCGGCGGTTGATGTGCTTGGTATTTGGATGATATCTTGGTTCCTTAGCCAATGCTATGGCGCCAGTGTTGTCGCACAATATCTCTAGTGGGTCCAAGGCACTTGGAACCACACCAAGCTCAGTGATGAAGTTCCTGATCCAAACTCCTTCACTTGACGCTTCTGCAGCAGCCATGTATTCTGATTCTACTATAGATCTCGCGATCACGCTTTGCTTGCAGCTTCTCCAGCTCATAGCTCCGCCATTCAAAATATAAACGTATCATGTCTGAGATTTAGAATCATCCGGGTCAGTGTTTGATGGGGATATGCCTACCGGGGTATACCCAGCAGGACCTTTCCGACTGGCCCATGTGCCAGCGAGTGGGCCTGCAGGACGGCGACTGGATCAAGATCTGGCGTGGACTCAAGCGACTAGAAGCTGAAGGCCCAGAAGCGTAGATAGGCCCAGTCGGATTAGGTTAAGGGATCACTGAAACTAGCGTCGACGTAACCTTTTACGACGAGCTGCTCATCACCTCCATAGACCAAGAACATTTCTTTAGTCCTATTTAAATACTTTAGGATGTTCTTTACGGCTGTCCAGTGTTCCACTCCTGGATCACTTTGGTATCTGCTCGTCAAACTAAGAGTATTGGACACATCCGGTCTAGTACACAGCATGGCATACATAATAGAACCTATGGCCGAGGCATATGGCACTTTTCTCATGGTTTCTCTATCGTTTACCGTAGCTGGACACTCAGCCTTGCTCAATATCTTACCTGACAACATGGGCACTGAACCTTTCTTTGCCTTATCCATTCTGAACCTTTTCAGAACTTTGTCTAGATATGTACTTTGGCTTAAAGCTATTAGGCGTCTTTGTCTATCTCTATAGATTTTGATGCCTAATATATAAGCAGCTTCTCCTAGGTCTTTCCTTGAAAAACATTTATTCAAATAACTCTTCACATCGTTAAGCATACCAATGTCATTTCCAATAATCAATATGTCATCCACATATAGTACTACCTCCGATCCTAAATAAGTGTCCCATTTTAAACTAGAGTTAGTTCAAAACCGTGACACTTATTTAGGATCCAAGGGGGTACTAGAAATGTCATAGAGCTCCCACTCACTTTCTTGTAGATACAAGCTTCGTAGCAATTTGGAACAAATCCAAAGCTCTTGATCACTTGATCAAAACGAAGGTTCCAACTCCGAGATGCTTGCTTCAGTCCATAAATGGAACGCTGAAGTTTGCACACCTTATTAGCATCCTTAGGATCGACAAAACCTTCGGGTTGCATCATATACAACTCTTCATCAATGTTGTCATTGAGGAACGCAGTCTTGACATCCATCTGCCATATTTCATAATCATGAAACGCAACAATTGCTAATAAAATCCGGATGGACTTAAACTACGGGAGAGAAAGTCTCATCGTAGTCAACACCTTGAACTTGTCGAAAACCTTTTGCGACAAGCCGTGCTTTATAGACAGTAACATTACCATCCGCATCCGTTTTCTTCTTGAAAATACATTTGCACTCAACGGCCTTTCGGTCGCTAGGAGGGTCCACCAAAGTCCATACTTGGTTTTCGCTCATGGATCCCAATTCGGATTTCATGGCCTCTAGCCATTTCTCAGAGTCTGGGCTCATCATTGCTTCCTCATAGTTCGCAGGTTCACTGTTGTCTACCAACAAGACAGTTAAGACAGCGTTGCCGTACCACTCAGGAGGGGCACGCGACCTTGTCAACCTGCGACGTTTAGTAGTAGCATCGTCCGACGCTTCATGATCCACGTCATTAGCTTCCTCTATTGTTGGTGCAGACGGCACTGGAATAATTTTAGGTGTTGCGCTACTCTCCAACTCAAGAGAAGGTTCAATAACCTCGTCTAGCTCTACCTGTAGGGGTTCGTAGCATGGAAAACAAAAAAATTCTACCGCATGCAAACAAACAAGCCAAGATCTATCTTGTAGCAACGAGTCGATAGAGGATCTCACCCTCGAAGATTCCAAAGCGGTTAACGAGAGCAGATTCTCGTGGCTGATGTAGTCGTACTCTTGCCGATCTCAAGATCGCGTAGACGATCCTTCCGGCGCTGCGTTCCGGCAGCGCTTCCGCAGTCGGTCACACGTTCGGTACTCGATGAAGACCTTCCTCTCCCTTGTTCTAGCAGGCAGCGGAGGTTGTAGCACTCTCCTCGCGATTCCGATAGCACAACGGCGTGGTACCGGAAGTAGAGGGGAGATCTCGTAGGGCTTCGCCTTAAGCCGGAGCGAGTATGGTGGACTATGAGAGAGGCCCTTGGTGATCTAGGGTTTAGAGGGACCAAGGGGGGTATGGCTAGCGGCTAGGGCTTGGGGAAGCCCCAAGTTGGCAGCTTGGAGAAACCCTAGGAGGCGGCGGCGACTTGGAGGAGGCCGGCGGCTAGGGCTAGGGTTTTGGGTGTGTTGGGTGTAGGGAAGAGGGGCAGCCATGCCCCTCCTTATATAGGTGGGAGGGCACGGCTTGGGAGGAGGGAGTCCTCCCCCAAGTTGGCCTTCTTGGCCGGCGGGTGGAGGGAGAGGAACTCCTCCCCAAGTAGGTTTCGTACTCTCCCTCCACCAAGCAAACTTGCCGTTTGACTTTTCAAATTGGCGTTTGACTTTCAAACTAGGATTTGATTTCTCCCTTTATTTTGCCCAGCCATGTGACCTAGTACATGATGCAACCATTCCACATTGTCATGACACATTCATGTACCCTTCGCCTCCGGAGTGCCGGACCTTCCGGACCCTTCTAGAACATTCCCGGTAAAAACACCGGAGTCATTCCCCAACTCCGAAACAGGACTTTCCTTATATGAATCTTATTCTCCGGAACATTCCAGATCTCCTCGTGATATCCCGGATCCCATCCGAGACTCCGAACAACATTCGGTCTCTTACTCATCATTCCATAACTACTCAGCAACATCGAATCCTTAAGTGTGTCTCCCTACGGTTCGTGAATTATGCGGACATGACCAAGACACTTCTCCGATCAATAACCAATAGAGGAATCTAGAAATTCATATGGCTCCCACATATTTCTACGATTACTTTGCGATCGAATGAACCACTTACATATGATACCAATTTCCCTTTGTCTCACGATAGTTTACTTATTCGAGGTTTTGATCGTCGATATCTCTGCATACCTAGTTCAACCTCATTACTGATAAGTACTCTTTTCTCGTTCCCGGGGTATGTGATCCCTTGTGAGCCAGTCACATGCTTGCAAGCCAATTGGATGACATTCCACCGAGAGGGCCCAGAGTATATCTATCTGTCATATGGATGGACAAATCCCACTCTTGATCCATGTGCCTCAACCCATACTTTTCGAATACTCAATGCCACCTTTATAGCCACCCAGTTACGGTGTGGTGTTTGATGTCATCAAAGCATCCTTCCGGCAATGGTGATTAGCATGATCTCATGGTCGAAGGAATTAGGTTACTATGTATCAGAAAGCTTATAGCAATTGAACTATTAAAATGACTTGATCTTTATGCTACGCTTATCTATAGAAGTATGTCCATCATACCATTCTCCTAATGATATGACCTTGTTATTAACAACATCTCAAATGTTCATGATCAATAAACCATGATCATCTATTAATCAACAAGCTAGTATTTTGAAGAGGCTTTACTAGGGACTAATTTAGTTTACAAATCACACAAGTATTAATGTTTCTGGTTAATACTGTTATAGCATGAATGTAAACATTTATCATAAACACAAAGATATAATAATAACTACATTTATTATTGCCTCTAGGGCATATCTCCAACAGCCTCCCACTTGCACTAGAGTCAACTAATCTAGATTACATGGTAATATACCGAACACCCGTGGAGGTTTGGTGCTGGTCATGTTTTGCCCTCGGGAGAGGTTTAGTCAATCGATCCGCCACATTCAGATCTGTGTGTACTTTGCAAATCTTTATGTCACCATCTTGGACATGTTCTCGAAAAGCGTGAAAACGTAGCTTGATGTGCTTCAGCTTCTTGTGTGACCTTGGTTCTTGCGCATTGGCTATGGCGCCCATGTTATCACAGTATATAGACATTGGGTCCAACGCACTTGGAACCACACCGATCTCTGTAATGAACTCCTTCATTCATATCGCTTCTTTTGAAGCCTCTGAAGCAGCTACGTATTCTGATTCAGTTGAAAATCTCGCCACAACGCTTTACTTTGCACTCCTCCAGCTAACTGCTGCACCATTCAAAGTAAATACGTATCCAGATTGAGATTTAGAATCATCCGGATCGGTGTTCCAACTAGCATCGGTGTAACCATTAACAACGAGCTGTTCATCACCTCCATACGAAAGAACCATATCCTTAGTTCTTATCAAGTACTTAAGGATGTTTTTGACCGCTGTCCAATGATCCACCCCTGGATCACTTTGATATCTGCTAGTCAAACTAACAGCATATGCAATGTCGGGTTTAGTACATAGCATGGCATACATTAGAGATCCTATGGCTGAGGCATAGGGAGTTTTACTCATCCTTTCTCTATCTTCTGCCGTTGCTGGACTTTGAGTTTTACTCAAGTTCGTATTGGGCAACATGGGTAAGAACCCTTTCTTGCTATCTTCCATTCCAAACCTCTTTAGAACTTTATCCAAATATGTACTTTGTGACAATGATATTAGGCGTCTCGATCTATCTCTATAAATCTTTATGCCTAATATGTAAGCTGCTTCGCCAAGATATTTCATTGAAAAACTATTATTCAAATATTCTTTGACACTATTAAGAAGGTCTACATCATTCCCAATCAACAATATGTCATCTACATATAGTATTAAGAATGCTACAGAGCTCCCACTCACTTTCTTGTAAATACAAGCTTCTCCATAAGTTTGTATAAAACCAAAACTTTTGATTACCTTATCAAAATGTTGATTCCAACTTCGGGATGCTTGCTTCAATCCATATATGGACCGTTGAAGTTTGCATACCTTGTTAGCATCTTTAGGATCGACAAAACCTTTGGGTTGCATCATATACATCTCTTCATCAATGTCTCCATTGAGGAACGCCGTTTCGACATCCATCTGCCATATCTCATAATCGTAATATGCAGCGATTGCAAACATAATCCTCACAGACTTTAGCTTTGCTACTAGTGAGAAAGTCTCATCGTAGTCAACTCCTTGAATTTGTCGAAACCCTTTTGCGACAAGTCGAGCTTTATAGACAGTAACATTACCATCAGCATCTGTTTTCTTCTTGAAAATCCATTTGTTCTCGACAGCCTTCCGGCCATCCGGTAAGTCCACCAAAGTCCATACTTGGTTTTCGTACATGGATCCAATCTCGGATTTCATGGCTTCTTGCCATTTATTGGAATCTGGGCTCATCATCGCTTCCTCATATGTTGCAGGGTCATCGGTGTTGTCTACCAACATGACACTCATAACGGGATCATACCAATCAGGAGTGGTACGAGTTCTTGTTGACCTGCGAGGCTCTGTAGCAACTTCAACCGAAGTTTCATGATCATCATCATTAGCTTCCTCTCTTATTGGTGTAGACGCCACAGGAACTACTTCCGGTGTTGCGCTACTCGCAAGTTCGAGAGAAGGTTCAATAACCTCGTCGAATTCTACTTTCCTTCCAATCACTTCTTTCGAGAGAAATTCCTTCTCTAGAAAGGATCCATTCTTGGCAACGAAGATTTTGCCCTCGGATCTATGATAGAAGGTATACCCAATAGTTTCCTTCGGGTATCCTATGAAGACGCATTTTTCCGCTTTGGGTTCAAGCTTGTCCGGCTATAACTTCTTTACATAGGCTTCGCAACCCCAAACTTTAAGGAACGACAAATTAGGTTTCTTCCAAACCATAATTCATACGGTGTCGTTTCAACGGATTTAGATGGTGCCCTATTTAAAGTGAATGCGGCTGTTTCTAATGCGTAACCCCAAAACGATAGCGGTAAATCTGTAAGTGACATCATAGAACGAACCATATCTAAGAGAGTTCGATTACGACGGACACACCATTACGCTGTGGTGTTCCCGACGGTATCAATTGTGAAAGTATTCCGCATTTCTTTAAATGCTCGCCAAACTCATAACTTAGATATTCACCTCCACGATCAGAACGTAGAAATTTAAACTTCTTGTTACGTTGATTCTCTACCTTACTTTGAAATTCCTTAAACTTCTCGAAAGTTTCGGACTTATGTTTCATGAAATAGATATACCCATATCTACTCAAGTCATCCGTGAAGGTAAGAACATAACGATAACCACCGCGTGATGCTACACTCATTGGTCCACACACATCGGTATATGATTTCCAATAAGTCTGTAGCTCGCTCCATCATCCCAGAAAATGGAGTCTTAGTCATTTTACCCATCAGACATGCTTCGCATCTTTCAAGTGATTCAAAATCAAGTGATTCAAGAAGTCCATCGGAATGGAGTTTCTTCATACGTTTCACTCCAATATGACCAAGACGACAGTGCCACATATAGGTCGAGTTATCGCTCAATTTAGCTTCAATGTTATTAATATGTGTATTTCCACTATCGAGATTCAATAACAATAGACCATCTATCAAAGGTGCATGTGCATAAAACATATTACTCATATAAATCGAACAACCATTATTCTCGGACTTAAACAAGTAACCGTCTCGCAACAAACATGATCGAGATATAATGTCCATGCTCAACGCAGGCACCAAATAACAATTATTTAAGTATAAAACTAATCCCGATGGTAGATGAAGAGGTAGCGTGCCGACCGCGATCACATCAACCTTTGATCCATTTCCAACGCGCATCGTCACCTCGTTCTTCGCTAGCTTCCGTTTATTCTGCAGTACCTGTTTCGAGTTACAAATATGAGAAACCGAACCAGTATCAAATACCCAGGCACTACTACGAGTACTAGTGAGATACACATCAATAACATGTATATCGGATATACCTTTCTTCTTGATGTTGCCGTTCTTCAAATCCAACAAGTACTTTGGGAAATTCCGCTTCCAGTGACCTTCTCCCTTGCAGTAAAAGCACTCAGTATCAGGCTTTGGCCCAACCTTGGTCTTCTTCGTCGGTGCGGTAACTTTCTTACCACCCTTCTTGAAGTTTCCCTTTTTCTTAGACTTGGCTTTCTTGAATTTGGTGGTCTTATTGACCAACAACACTTGATGCTCTTTCTTGATCTCCACTTCTGCAGATTTCAACATGGAGAAGAGTTCTGGCAACTTCTTGTTCATGTTTTGCATATTGTAGTTCATCACAAAGTTCTTGTAACTTGGTGGTAGTGATTGGAGGACACGTTAAATCCCCAAAGCATTAGGAATCACTATACCCAAACTTTGGAGTTTTTTTGCGTGCCCAGACATCTTAAGCACATGCTCACTGACGGAGCTGCCCTCTTCCATCTTGCAGTTAAAGAACTTTTCAGAAGCCTCATAACTCTCAACTGCCGCGTGAGTCTCAAAAATAATTTTGAGTTCACGGACAATATCATATGGGTCTTGGTTCTCAAACCTTTTCTGAAGCTCCGATTCCAAACCATACAAGATAGCACACTGAACTGTGGAGTACTGATTCTTCCGAGTGAGGTAAACATTCTTTACTTCATCGATAGCAGTAGCTGCAGGTGGTTCACCCAGCAGTGCATCCAGCACATAGGTCAAATTACCAGCATTGAGGACAATCCTCAAATTGCGGAACCAATCCGCGAAATTGCTTCCATTGTTTTTCAACTTTTCTTTCTCTAGGAACGCATTAAAATTGATGGTAGGGGACACCAAACATATTTGCAATAGTTTAGACTAAGTTTATGACAAATTGAGTTCTAATTAATAGTTAAATTAATCTAGGTGAACTCCCACTCAAAACAATATCCCTCACATTGTTTTAGTGATCACACGAACCAAATCCACCACATCAAAACCGATCATCACGAGAGTTGATGTAGCTTCAATGGCGAACAATCAACATGTTCATCATATCTACTATATGACTCATGCTTAGCTTCCGCATGAGCAAATCTGGCTTGCTCACGTTGTATACACCCGCAGAATCTAACACACCCGATCATCACGTGGTGCTTTGAAACAACGGGTTTTAGCATCGGTGCTTACTAAGGATGAACACATTGGAACTTGAAATTTATGTGCTTGAGGGATCATCTTATAATGCTACCGTCGTTAACTAAGCAATACAAGATGCATAAAGGATTAACATCACATGCAATTCATAATATGTGATATGATATGGCCTTTCTTCTTGTGCTTCCGATCTCCATCTTCAAGCACGAACATGATCTCCATCATCACCGGTATAGCGTCAAGGTCAATGGCGCCGTTTCATGGTTGTCGTCCACCAGCTTCAACTATTACAACTACTTTGAATAGACACGCGGGTCTTAACGGAATTTAAAGACAACCATATGGCTCCTGCCGGTTGCCAACTTACAATAAGGGACATTGCATACATCAAATATAATCACAATCATGGCCATATCACATCACAGCACACCCCTGGAAAACAAAGTTAGACGCCTCTAATTTTCTTTGCATATTTTACGTGGTTTGGGGCTTTCAATAAGTGTCGATCTAACTTATGAACAAGAACCACAACGTTGATGTTTGAACTATCAAGTGCCTGTTGTAAATTGGATCTATACTATAATGGGAGAGACAGACAACCGCAAAGCCACTTATGCAATACAAGTTGCATGTTGAGCATGGAGCAAGTCTCATGAACGATGGCATGTAAGGTTAGCCCGGGACGCTTCATCCCATCATACTCGTGCAACAGATCTACATATAGACACGGCTCTGATACCACTGTAGGGGTTCGTAGCATGGAAAACAAAAAAATTCTACCGCATGCAAACAAACAAGCCAAGATCTATCTACTAGATTGTAGCAACGAGTCGATAGAGGATCACACCCTCGAAGATTCCAAAGCGGTTAACGAGAGCAGATTCTCGTGGGTGATGTAGTCGTACTCTTGCCAATCTCAAGATCGCGTAGACGATCCTTCCGGTGCTGCGTTCCGGCAACGCTTCTGCAGTCGGTCACACGTTCGGTACTCGATGAAGACCTTCCTCTCCCTTGTTCCAGCAGGCAGCGGAGGTTGTAGCACTCTCCTCGCGATTCTGACAGCACGACGGCGTGGTACCGGAAGTAGAGGGGAGATCTCGCAGGGCTTCGCCTTAAGCCGGAGCGAGTATGGTGGAATATGAGAGAGGACCTTGGTGATCTAGGGTTTAGAGGGACCAAGGGGGTGTGGCCGGCATCTAGGGCTTGGGGAAGCCCCAAGTCGGCGGCTTGGAGAAACTCTAGGAGGCGGCGGCGACTTGGAGGAGGCCGGCGGCTAGGGCTAGGGTTTTGGGTGTGTTGGGTGTAGGGAAGAGGGGCAGCCCTGCCCCTCCTTATATAGGTGGGAGGGCGCGGCTTGGGAGGAGGGAGTACTCCCCCAACTCGGCCTCCTTGGCCGGCGGGTGGAGGGACAAGTAGGTTTCCTACTCTCCCTCCACCAAGCAAACTTGTCGTTTGACTTTTCAAATTGGCGTTTGACTTTCAAACTAGGATTTGATTTCTCCCTTTATTTTGCCCAGCCATGTGACCTAGTACATGATGAAACCATTCCACATTGTCATGACACATTCATGTACCCTTCCCCTCCGGAGTGTCGGACCTTTCGGATCCTTCTAGAACATTCCCGGTGAAAACACCGGAATCATTCCCCAACTCCGAAACAGGACTTTCCTTATATGAATCTTATTCTCCGGAACATTCCAGATCTCCTCGTGATATCCTGGATCCCATCCGAGACTCCGAACAACATTCGGTCTCTTACTCATCATTCCATAACTACTCAACAACATCGAATCCTTAAGTGTGTCTCCCTACGGTTCGTGAATTATGCGGACATGACCGAGACACTTCTTCAATCAATAACCAATAGAGGAATCTAGAAATTCATATGGCTTCCACATATTTCTACGATTACTTTGCGATCGAATGAACCACTTACATATGATACCAATTTCTCTTTGTCTCATGATAGTTTACTTATCCGAGGTTTTGATCGTCGGTATCTCTGCGTACCTAGTTCAACCTCGTTACTGATAAGTACTCTTTTCTCGTTCCCGTGGTATGTGATACCTTGTGATCCAGTCACATGCTTGCAAGCCAATTGGATGACATTCCACCGAGAGGGCCAGAGTATATATATCTGTCATATGGATGGACAAATCCCACTCTTGATCCATGTGCCTCAACCCATACTTTTCGAATACTCAATGCCACCTTTATAGCCACCCAGTTACAGTGTGGTGTTTGATGTCATCAAAGAATCCTTCCGGTGATGGTGATTAGCATGATCTCATGGTCGAAGGAATTAGGTTACTATGTATCAGAAAGCTTATAGCAATTGAACTATTAAAATGACTTGATCTTTATGCTACGCTTATCTATAGGAGTATGTCCATCATACCATTCTCCTAATGATATGACCTTGTTATTAACAACATCTCAAATGTTCATGATCAAGAAACCATGATCATATATTAATCAACAAGCTAGTATTTTGAAGAGGCTTTACTAGGGACTCTAATTTAGTTTACAAATCACACAAGTATTAATGTTTCTGGTTAATACTGTTATAGCATGAATGTAAACATTTATCATAAACACAAAGATATACTAATAACTACATTTATTATTGCCTCTAGGGCATATCTCCAACACTACCTTCCTCCCACTCACTTCTTTCGAGAGAAACTCCTTCTCAAGAAAGGATATGTTCTTTGCAACAAACACTTTGCCTTCGGATCTGTGGTAGAAGGTATACCCAATCGTTTCCTTAGGGTATGATATGAAGACGCAATTCTCCTCTTTGGGTTCGAGCTTGTCCGGCATCAACTTCTTGACGTAAGCTTCGCATCCCCAAACTTTAAGAAACGACAACTTAGGTTTAGCACCAAACCATAGTTCATATGGTGTCATCTCAACGGATTTAGATGGTGCCCTATTTAAAGTGAATGCAGCGGTTTCTAATGCATAACCCCAGAATGATAACGGCAAATCTGTAAGTGTAGAGGTCTCAACCTAATAAGGTAGATCCCCTCTGTGTTTTACAATGCTAGTCCTTGGATCAATAGCTAGCATCCACAGTTAAGATGTAATATCAAGAAACAAAGGTCATAATATAACTTTATAACCAGGAATAACATAATTTTATTACATCTTATATAGCTCATTGGGCTATTACATTACATTGTAGCGGAATAACTATAAGCATGGGTCCTTCATCTTCAAAGTGCCACAGGCAGATGTTGGTTGTAGACTTTGTAATCCTAATCAAACAATCTTCATTCAAATCAATCAAACCTGCGACATTACAAGTTACAGCCACAAGGGTCAATAAAGTTTGAATTGTATTGGCAAGTTTCACTATTTTGTATATTATGAGTGCATCCTGTCAATACATGCATATTTGGCTAAGTAGAGTTTAAGGCTTATTTGCATAAAGCAACATTTATCCTATCTTTAAAAAATGGTTTTGGTCCTTTGTCAAATATCTTTTCCAAGTTCCTTGAACTCCTTGGTAGAAACTCAAGTGTTCAAGTCCTTGTCAAAAAAAAATCTCTTGAGTTACTTGGTAACCCCAAGTGCAACAAGTTTTATCAAGAACTCATGAGTTCCTTGGTAACCCCAAGTACATCATGCTCCTGAGCACCTTGGTAACCCCAAGTGCGTCAAGCTTAACAAAATCTCTTTGAATTCCTTGGTATACACACAAGGGCATCAAGTTTTTATTTTAGAAGTTGGAATGTCGAGATCTCCCATAGTTCAAACTTTAGTTGCTCAGTATTGTCCATAACCGGGGACACGGCTAAGTACTTAGATTTTATTAACTTCTACAGAAGGAGTACACTTTACCCACATGACACAATCCCATCTTGTTGCCACCAGTGGCCTACTGGATTAGTGCTCACCATGATAGAGTACTGGCAGATTGAGAATGTGACGAAGTCTTTCCAAAAGGTCCTCCCATACATCATTGCTAGCTTGTCTTCAGCCCCCATGAAGCATTCCAGATCCCCATGTCCGGTAACTAAAGACAATGTATGGGTTTTCCTAATGTAGTTGACTAAGCCAGAGCCATAATAGCATGTGGTTGCACACGAAAGCCACAATTGGAGAAACATGTTCAATCTCTAAGTTTCCTAGGTGGTTTTCTTTTGGAGCACAACACAAAGTGAGTCCCATAGACATGGTTCCTTTTGTTGCCACCTTCTCCAAAACTTAAAGTGTCCACCACCTAGGTGGTTCATTGAGTCCTTGTTTTATTATGTAAAACACGAGTCCTTTTCTCATCCTTTGTAAAATCTCAACATGTATCTCTTTTCAAAATAAAGCATATAGCATGGCTAAGCATGTACAACTTCAATGTTTTCACTAAGTAATGTAAGGGCATCCTATTAGGATTTAGCATAGCATAAGTATAAATTATTTTCATGCATGTTTTTAAAATCCACTAAGTATAATGAAAATAGTAGGACCTTTGTATGATAGTGCAACTTGCCTTTTTGGAAGGGAATGGTGGTTCACTCCTTGATCTTGCTAGTCTCACACTTTGCTAATTTCACTACAATCAATCAAGCAAAACACAAAATCAACTAACATTCCAAATCAAAGTCAAACAATCAATCTCACGCACCTAAAGCAAATGGAATCTAAGTCATGCATAAGTATGCAAAGGATGGTTCCATTGCAAGGTTGGTCTCTACTAGGTTTATAAACTTTGTAAGGTCCAAATTGGTCATTTACCAAAAGGGCAAAGTCA
The DNA here is from genome assembly GCA_916181665.1 of Avena sativa. Classification (NCBI taxonomy): domain Eukaryota; kingdom Viridiplantae; phylum Streptophyta; class Magnoliopsida; order Poales; family Poaceae; genus Avena; species Avena sativa. Next base: position 138,281,710 of record OV702285.1, on the reverse strand, counting down.
TTAGTTAGAGGGTTTTTGCTTGAAATTTATTTTAAAATCCATTCATCATTTTATGTGGTGAAAAATGTTTTATCAAAACCAAACTTTTAAGTTTTTCACCAACTGAGTTGCTATTGCAAAACTTGGTGTTTTTGGGTCAGTAGGTTTGGTCCAAACCATCTACTCAAAGTTTTCTTCCTATAAACATTTCCATAATAAAATCAATAGTTTCATTTGGCTAGAATTTGGCTAAGTTAAATAATTCAACCTAAATTTTACCAAAATCATTTTTAGCACCAAGGGTTGGTTCCTAGGGTCAGTATGGTCACTAAAAACCATTTTGCAAAAGTTTTAATCCTAAAATAAATTTTAAACAATTTTTCTACTCTATACAAGTACACAAATGTTTCTGCAAATTCAAACAAGCTAACAGATACTATTTTCGAAACTAAGGCCAGGGTTGTTTAGGTCTTGCTCTCCTGAATCCAGTGATATAAAATTTGAAATTTTTGGACGTGTGGTTTGAAAGTTACAAAGGTTTGAAGTTTGCAAATAAATCTGTTTTCAAATTTCTTTTAAACAGATCTAGTGCCACGCGGCAGTATCCTACTGGACAGTACCGTTTCGGTTGGATTGCGGGCTACAGGCCGTTAGATCAAGTGGCATCGCACGGCGCTGGCTGCGTACCTTTTCGAGTTTAAGTGATCTAATCTCGCTCGTTCAAACTAGATCCTACGGTACTGAATCGCTGGACCAAAAGTGAGCGGCGCCGACAGCGGCTAGCGGCGGCGCATGGCCAGGCGGTGGCGCTACGGCGGCTACAGGAAGCAAAAAGGGGAGGGGAAGTGCTCACCAGAATCGCAGGGCTGTGATGATGCTCGACGTGCTGTTGGCTTGACAAGGGGCGCTCGGGTACTGCGGCAATTGCTCGCCGGAGTTAGGTCTGGCGGCTGTTGCGCGTGGTCGTGGTCGAGGTCGACTCTGTGGTTCACCCCGAAGCAAAACGAGGGCACGGTTAGAATCGTAAGATCAAGGCAGAGCTGTGTCGTGAACGAGAGGGCGCGGGGCGGTCGAGGTTTACCGGGGGAGGTCGTCGGAGAGGTTGCAGACGCGGCGGCGTTCGGAAGCTTGTCGTAGCCGATGTGCTGGGGCGCCCGCGGTTGAACGGAGGGCACGGACAGAAGCGCCAGGGAATGGGGAGTGTGTGTGCTTGGTCAATGAGGCAAGGGGAGGTCTGGTTTCGCCGGAATCGTCACCGGAACATCATCGGACAGTGGGCGGTGTGCGGCGCAATTCGTCCAGCCTAGGGGCAGAGAGAGGGAGAAGCTTGAGGGAAAAGGAGGAGGAGGCGCTGGCGTTTTATCGAGCATGGTTAAAGCGAGGTAAAGGCGCGGCGTTATGGCGAATTGAACGCGCGGAATCACAGCAGGTAACGGTGGTCGAGGGAGGAAGAAGGGGTCGCGTGGGTGGGGAGGAAGAACAGTGCCAAGTGGGGTCGGTCAGTCAGTGGGAAAGAAACGAGGAGGAGGTCCACTAGTCAGTCTCTGCGCGGTTAAGTTCTTGAGTGAGGAAAAACGATTCAGGCGTGGGAACAAGTGGGCTAGGTGGGCTGCTGTTGGGCTGTTGGGTTGGGTCGATCCACTTCCATTTTTTTATTCTGTATCCTTTTCTTTTCTATTTCTGAATTCTGTTTTGAAATTTCTATCAAGCAAACATGGTTCAAATAAATTCAAACAACACTCACACTTTGTAATATTGAAATTAGTTATGTTTAGTAACATGAACCAAAATCTAATACAAATTGATAATTTTATTAATAGGGTCCATTAATAATTAAATATAATTGGACCTTGGTTATTTTTATCAAAATAGAGTTTGATTTTATTAATAAAATCTTTATTTGAAACCTAATATTTTCAAAACCAAATCAGTAGGTTTTATTTGGGAAATATAGGATACTTGGAAACTTGTTTTAAAACAAAATAACATTTTTAATTTAGAGTCCATTATTAATTAAATATAATAGACTTTCATTATTAATTCAAATAGGATTTGTTTTATTAATATCTTTATTTTTAAAACTAATATAGTGTCAAAACCATTCAGTAGGTTTTATTTGTGAATATCAAATATTTGAAAACTTATTTTAAATAATTTAATAAGTTTTGATGTTTCAATTAAAATGGTAAAACCTATTATTTAAATAAAGTTTGGATATTAATTCCTTTTTATTTAAATAAACCTTTGCTAATTTTATTTACAATAAAATGTTTTAATTCCAAAGCTTGGCCAGGGTTTAATTTAGCTTTATAAAATATTCTTTATTTATAAACTTCTATTTCATTTGAAAACAAATCTTTTCATTTAATTGTTTCAAAATAGTATTTCCAATGTTTTTATTTTTTTCCTTTTATTAAATGTTTATCTTTTTAAATCCCTTTAGGTTTTATTTAATTCAAATGGGTTTGAAGTTCCAATTGAATTCAAAAAGTTTCTTCTGGCTCTGAAAATCAAACAAAGTTTTATTTTATTCATTTATTTTCACATTACAAGATTTGGAAAATCTTGGGATGTGACAGGCTACCACCCTTAAAATAAATCTCGTCCCGAGATTTGGGAAGGCTGGGGTTACAAGCAAGTTCAAAACAACTAGGGTACTACCACCCTTAAAAATTTTCAAACAAAAATTACATCCTGTCCTTCTTGGGATCCTGGGGAAAAATTTCTCTAAGCAAATATTTGCATGGTGTCCTTGGTTTCCATACTTGACTCATGGGCCAAGGTTGAGTTTCTCCATAGGCTAGTTCAATTTGTTTTTCATCCTTTCGGGACAGTTGCTCGCATATTGTCCTGAATTCTTGTAGTTGAAACAATGGATGTCCTTGAGTTCTTTACGTGGCTCTTGTGGACAAGTTGCTACATAGTGGCCTAACTCTTTGCAGTTGTTGCACCACACTTGGTCAATCTCTTTATTCTTCTTGTTCTCTGGGCATCCACTGGAGTAGTGTCCCATCTCCTTACATTTACGACATTGTGCAAGGCTCATGTCTTGCTTTTGTTTCTTAAGTTTCTTTGATCCTTTGAATTGGGTGGTCTTGTTAGGAGGTATAAGTGGTCCTTTTCCTTTGGTAGACTTGGATCCTTCTTGTTTCCTTTGTCCCACGATGGAGTAGATAGGACATTGACTAGGAATATGATCACTTCCTTCATATAGGTATCAAGTGGCTTGAGAGGTAGGACATTGTCCAATAGGATGTTCCTCTTCACAATTGGGGCATTGTCCTTCATGCTCCTTGGAAGTATGGTCCTTGTCTCCACAAATAATGCAAGCTGGGGCTCCATCTAGAACAACATTCTTGTCATCTTTGTTATCATAAGCTCTTTTGGGATAGTTTTCTTCCATACTGATCATTTGATTAGTCACCTTAAGCATCAGTTGGGATTGCTCTTCCAAAAACTTTTGCAGTGTTGGATCTTTATCACTATTGTTGACTCTGAACTGAGCCGTCAGCTGGTTCAACTGGTGTTGGGTTGCTATGAGCTCTTTTATGCTGTCAGCTTGGTTGGTGTTGGTGTCATCAACCTTGGAGTCTTTTGGAGTAGTCATCTGTTTGGGTTGGAGAGAGGTTAGAATAGGCAATATATTTCTAAGGAATTATTTCTAATCACACATATCACAATTCATACAAGCAAGGTGCATGCAACCACAAACAAAACAATTCACTCAAACAAGGTTCAAGCACATACTTAGGCAGCAAAATATCTTTGTTACACTATATAAGTTGGTGTGTTTTGACTTATCCAAAATATGGTGGTCCATCTACATGGTTTTACTTGTGATCCTTCCTTCCTTCATGATTTTTCTTGGATGAGGTCATGGTTTCTTTGAGAAAAGCTCTTGGTTACAATACTTCAAAGTTGTTGATGGCTTCTTCTTATTTTGCATTCCCTCAGTCTCTAAATCTTAAGCAAGATTTCGTTGTTTCACTTGTAGTCCTTGGTGATATCCGTATTGGAATTCCTTGGTGAATATGCTGAAGATGTTGAAGTCATTAGAGTTGAAGATGTTGAAGTCATTAGAGTTGAAGAAGTCCTTTGCACATGGTGAAGTCTTTGGTCATGGGGTAGGTTTTTTTCCATCAAGTTGGAATAGAAGAGATGTAGAGTTGAAACCAAAATGGTTGAGGAAAGGGTTTACAAGTGTTTGTAAATAAGTTTTTGGAATAAATACAACTCCTATTTTCCTAAGGGGTTTTGTCCAATCCTAGGGTTACAGTCCTACAGGCAACACATTGCTCTGATACCATCTGTAGAGGTCTCAACCTAATAAGGTAGATTCCCCCTGTGTTTTACAATGCTAGTCCCTGGATCAATAGCTAGCATCCACAGTTAAGATGTAATATCAAGAAACAAAGGTCATAATATAACTTTATAACCAGGAATAACATAATTTTATTACATCTTATATAGCTCATTGGGCTATTACATTACATTGTAGCGGAATAACTATAAGCATGGGTCCTTCATCTTCAAAGTGCCACAGGCAGATGTTGGTTGTAGACTTTGTAATCCTAATCAAACAATCTTCATTCAAATCAATCAAACCTGCGACATTACAAGTTACAGCCACAAGGGTCAATACAGTTTGAATTGTATTGGCAAGTTTCACTATTTTGTATATTATGAGTGCATCCTGTCAATACATGCATATTTGGCTAAGTAGAGTTTAAGGCTTATTTGCATAAAGCAACATTTATCCTATCTTTAAAAAATGGTTTTGGTCCTTTGTCAAATATCTTTTCCAAGTTCCTTGAACTCCTTGGTAGAAACTCAAGTGTTCAAGTCCTTGTCAAAAAAAAATCTCTTGAGTTACTTGGTAACCCCAAGTGCAACAAGTTTTATCAAGAACTCATGAGTTCCTTGGTAACCCCAAGTACATCATGCTCCTGAGCACCTTGGTAACCCCAAGTGCGTCAAGCTTAACAAAATCTCTTTGAATTCCTTGGTATACACACAAGGGCATCAAGTTTTTATTTTAGAAGTTGGAATGTCGAGATCTCCCATAGTTCAAACTTTAGTTGCTCAGTATTGTCCATAACCGGGGACACGGCTAAGTACTTAGATTTTATTAACTTCTACAGAAGGAGTACACTTTACCCACATGACACAATCCCATCTTGTTGCCACCAGTGGCCTACTGGATTAGTGCTCACCATGATAGAGTACTGGCAGATTGAGAATGTGACGAAGTCTTTCCAAAAGGTCCTCCCATACATCATTGCTAGCTTGTCTTCAGCCCCCATGAAGCATTCCAGATCCCCATGTCCGGTAACTAAAGACAATGTATGGGTTTTCCTAATGTAGTTGACTAAGCCAGAGCCATAATAGCATGTGGTTGCACACGAAAGCCACAATTGGAGAAACATGTTCAATCTCTAAGTTTCCTAGGTGGTTTTCTTTTGGAGCACAACACAAAGTGAGTCCCATAGACATGGTTCCTTTTGTTGCCACCTTCTCCAAAACTTAAAGTGTCCACCACCTAGGTGGTTCATTGAGTCCTTGTTTTATTATGTAAAACACGAGTCCTTTTCTCATCCTTTGTAAAATCTCAACATGTATCTCTTTTCAAAATAAAGCATATAGCATGGCTAAGCATGTACAACTTCAATGTTTTCACTAAGTAATGTAAGGGCATCCTATTAGGATTTAGCATAGCATAAGTATAAATTATTTTCATGCATGTTTTTAAAATCCACTAAGTATAATGAAAATAGTAGGACCTTTGTATGATAGTGCAACTTGCCTTTTTGGAAGGGAATGGTGGTTCACTCCTTGATCTTGCTAGTCTCACACTTTGCTAATTTCACTACAATCAATCAAGCAAAACACAAAATCAACTAACATTCCAAATCAAAGTCAAACAATCAATCTCACACACCTAAAGCAAATGGAATCTAAGTCATGCATAAGTATGCAAAGGATGGTTCCATTGCAAGGTTGGTCTCTACTAGGTTTATAAACTTTTTAAGGTCCAAATTGGTCATTTACCAAAAGGGCAAAGTCATTAGTTAGAGGGTTTTTGCTTGAAATTTATTTTAAAATCCATTCATCATTTTATGTGGTGAAAAATGTTTTATCGAAACCAAACTTTTAAGTTTTTCACCAACTGAGTTGCTATTGCAAAACTTAGTGTTTTTGGGTCAGTAGGTTTGGTCCAAACCATCTACTCAAAGTTCTTCCTATAAACATTTCCATAATAAAATCAATAGTTTCATTTGGCTAGAATTTGGGTAAGTTAAATAATTCAACCTAAATTTTACCAAAATCATTTTTAGCACCAAGGGTTGGTTCCTAGGGTCAGTATGGTCACTACAAACCATTTTGCAAAAGTTTTAATCCTAAAATAAATTTTAAACAATTTTTCTACTCTATACAAGTACACAAATGTTTCTGCAAATTCAAACAAGCTAACAGATACTATTTTCGAAACTAAGGCCAGGGTTGTTTAGGTCTTGCTCTCCTGAATCCAGTGATATAAAATTTGAAATTTTTGGACGTGTGGTTTGAAAGTTACAAAGGTTTGAAGTTTGCAAATAAATCTGTTTTCAAATTTCTTTTAAACAGATCTAGTGCCACGCGGCAGTATCCTACTGGACGGTACCGGTTCGGGTGGATTGCGGGCTGCAGGCCGTTAGATCAAGTGGCATCGCACGGCGCTGGCTGCGTACCTTTTCGAGTTTAAGTGATCTAATCTCGCTCGTTCAAACTAGATCCTACGGTACTGACTCGCTGGACCAAAAGTGAGCGGCGCCGACAGCGGCTAGCGGCAGCCCACGGCCAGGCGGTGGCGCTACGGCGGCTACAGGAAGCAAAAAGGGGAGGGGAAGTGCTCACCAGAATCGCAGGGCTGTGATGATGCTCGACGTGCTGTTGGCTTGACAAGGGGCGCTCGGGTACTGCGACAATTGCTCGCCGGAGTTAGGTCTGGCGGCTGTTGCGCGTGGTCGTGGTCGAGGTCGACTCTGTGGTTCACCCCGAAGCAAAACGAGGGCACGGTTAGAATCGTAAGATCAAGGCAGAGCTGTGTGCATGAACGAGAGGGCGCGGGGCGGTCGAGGTTTACCGGGGGAGGTCGTCGGAGAGGTTGCAGACGCGGCGGCGTTCGGAAGCTTGTCGTAGCCGATGCGCTAGGGCGCCCGCGGTTGAACGGGGGGCACGGACAAAAGCGCCAGGGAATGGGGAGTGTGTGTGCTTGGTCAATGAGGCAAGGGGAGGTCTGGTTTCGCCGGAATCATCACCAGAACATCATCGGACAGTGGGCGGTGTGCGGCGCAATTCGTCCAGCCTGGGGGCAGAGAGAGGGAGAAGCTTGAGGGAAAAGGAGGAGGAGGCGTTGGCGTTTTATCGAGCATGGTTAAAGCGAGGTAAAGGCGCGGCGTTATGGCGAATTGAACGCGCGGAATCACAGCAGGTAACGGTGGTCAAGGGAGGAAGAAGGGGTCGCGTGGGTGGGGGAGGAAGAACAGTGCCAAGTGGGGTCGGTCAGTCAGTGGGAAAGAAACGAGGAGGAGGTCCACTAGTCAGTCTCTGCGCGGTTAAGTTCTTGAGTGAGGAAAAACGATTCAGGCGTGGGAACAGGTGGGCTAGGTGGGCTGTTGTTGGGCTGTTGGGTTGGGTCGATCCACTTCCATTTTTTTTTATTCTGTATCCTTTTCTTTTCTATTTCTGAATTCTGTTTTGAAATTTCTATCAAGCAAACATGGTTCAAATAAATTCAAACAACACTCACACTTTGTAATATTGAAATTAGTTCTGTTTAGTAACATGAACCAAAATCTAATACAAATTGATAATTTTATTAATAGGGTCCATTAATAATTAAATATAATTGGACCTTGGTTATTTTTATCAAAATAGAGTTTGATTTTATTAATAAAATCTTTATTTGAAACCTAATATTTTCAAAACCAAATCAGTAGGTTTTATTTGGGAAATATAGGATACTTGGAAACTTGTTTTAAAACAAAATAACATTTTTAATTTAGAGTCCATTATTAATTAAATATAATAGACTTTCATTATTAATTCAAATAGGATTTGTTTTATTAATATCTTTATTTTTAAAACTAATATAGTGTCAAAACCATTCAGTAGGTTTTATTTGTGAATATCAAATATTTGAAAACTTATTTTAAATAATTTAATAAGTTTTGATGTTTCAATTAAAATGGTAAAACCTATTATTTAAATAAAGTTTGGATATTAATTCCTTTTTATTTAAATAAACCTTTGCTAATTTTATTTACAATAAAATGTTTTAATTCCAAAGCTTGGCCAGGGTTTAATTTAGCTTTATAAAATATTCTTTATTTATAAACTTCTATTTCATTTGAAAACAAATCTTTTCATTTAATTGTTTCAAAATAGTATTTCCAATGTTTTTATTTTTTTCCTTTTATTAAATGTTTATCTTTTTAAATCCCTTTAGGTTTTATTTAATTCAAATGGGTTTGAAGTTCCAATTGAATTCAAAAAGTTTCTTCTGGCTCTGAAAATCAAACAAAGTTTTATTTTATTCATTTATTTTCACATTACAAGATTTGGAAAATCTTGGGATGTGACAGTAAGAGACATCATCGATCGCACCATATCTAATAGAGTTCGATTCCTGCGTTCAGACACACCATTGCGTTGTGGTGTTCCGGGTGGCGTGCGTTGCGAAACGATTCCGCTTGCTTTAAGATGCGTGAGAAAATCATAATTCAAATATTCACCTCCATGATCAGATCGTAGAAATTTAATTTTCCTGTTACGATGGTTTTCCACTTCGTTCTGAAATTCTTTGAACTTTTCAAACATTTCAGATTTACGTTTCATTAAATAGATATACCCATATCTAATTAAGTCATCAGTAAAAGTGAGAAAATAGCGATATCCACCGCGCGTCAAAACACTCATTGGTCCGCATACATCGGTAAGTATGATTTCCAACAAGTCCGTTGCTCGCTCCATTATTCCTAAGAACGGGGTTTTTCTCATCTTGCCCATGAGGCACGGCTCGCACGTGTCAAATGATTCAAAATCAAGAGACTCCAAAAGTCCATCAGAATGGAGTTTCTTCATGCGTTTTACACCAATATGACCTAGACGGCAATGCCACAAATAAGTTGAATTATCACTATCTACTTTGCATCTCTTAGCCTCAATGTTATGGATGTGTGTTTCATTGCTTTCGAGATTCGGAAGAAATAAACCATTCATAGCAGGTGCATGAACATAAAAGATGTTACTCATATAAATAGAACAACCATTATTCTACGATTTAAATGAATAACCGTCTTGCAATAAACACGATCCAGATATGATGTTCATGCTCAACGCAGGCACATAATAACATTTATTAAGGTTTAAAACTAATCCCGAAGGTAAAACTAAGGAGAGCGTGCTGACGGCCATCACATCAACTCTTGATCCGTTGCCAACGCGCATCGTCACCTCATCCCTTGCTAGCCGTCGTCTATTCCGTAGCCCCTGTTTCGAGTTACAAATATTAGCAACTGAACCAGTATCAAATACCCAGGCACTACAACGAGCGCTCGTAAGGTAAACATCAATAACATGTATATCAAATATACCTTTAATGGTGCCAGCCTTCTTGTCCGCTAAGTACTTCGGACAGTTGCGCTTCCAGTGACCCTTGTCCTTGCAATAGAAGCACTCAGTGTCCGGCTTAGGTCCAGACTTGAGCTTCTTCTCAGCAGGGGCAACGCGCTTGCCGCTGCCTTTCTTGAAGGACTTCTTTTCACCCTTACCTTTCTTAAAGCTGGGGGGCTTGTTGACCATCAACACATGATTATATTTCTTGATGTCCACCTCCGCAGCTTTCAGCTTAGCGAAGAGCTCAGTGATCATATCAGTGGAACCAATCTGATTATGAGTAACTACAAAACCTTTGTAGCTAGGAGGGAGTGATTGCAGAACTCTGTCAATCTTGAGCTCTTCTGGAATCTTTCAGTCCAATTGCTCAAGACGTTGAGTGTAGCCCAACATCTTAATGGCGTGCTCACTAACGGAACTCCCTTCCTCCATCTTGCAGTTAAAGAATTTCTCAGAGATCTCATATCTCTCAGAACGGGCCTGAGTCTAAAACATGGTTTTCAGTTTCTCAAGAATCTCAAAGGGCCCGGTGAACTCCTCAAAACGATTTTGAAGGTCTAATTCCATAGCAAACAACATGGTGTTCTTAATCACACCATAATCATCTTTGCGCGACTGATAAATAGCTTTTTCATCAGCCGACGCATGTATAGCAGGGGCGTCACCTAGCGCCTTTTCAAGGACATAGTCCTTTTGTCCGCCAGCGAGAATGATTCTCAGATTGCGGAACCAGTTGGTGAAGTTAGACCCATTGTTATTAAGGTTTTCTTTCTCAGCAAAAACGTTGAAGTTGAAGTTGGACTTAGCCATTTGATCTACAAAATTTGCAAGCACAATTTAGACTATGTTCATGATAACTAGTTCAACTTAATCAAATTACTAGATGAACTCCCACTAAACTCAACATCCCTCAAGTTGTTTAGTGAACATGATCCAAATTCACCACACCTAATCCGATATTCACGAGAAGAGATGTGGTTTCAATGGTGGACAACAAAGTGTCGATCATATCATTCATATGACTCATGCTTAACCTTTCGGTTCGTGTGTTCCGAGGCCATGTCTGTACATGCTAGGCTCGTCAAGTCAAACCCAAGTATTTCCGCATGTGCAAAACTGGCTTGCACCCATTGTATGTGAACATAGAGTTTATAGAACCCGATCATCACGAGATGCTTGAACACGACTAACTTTCGCAACGGTGCATACACGGGGAGAACATAATTTTATCTTGATCTTTAAGTGAGGAATCATCTTATAATGCTACCGTCGTGATCTAAGCATAATAAGATACATAAAAGGATAAACATCACATGCATATAATCTTATGTGACATTGTATAGCCAATCTCCGCGCAATGATCTCCATCTTGTGCGTGCCAGCATGATCTCCATCACTCCACCATGATTGCCTCCACCACGAATAGCAACTACAACTATTGCTGACTACTTAGCGATAAAGTAAAGCTATTACATGGCGTATAAGAAGTTGACACACAGGTCATACACAATTATAAATACAACCATATGGCTCCTGCCGGTTGTGTACTCATCGACATGCAAGTCGTGAAACATTACAAAACATGATCATTGCATACAACATACACATCACATCTTGGGCCATACCATATCACAGAAAACACTCCCTGCAAAAACAAGTTAGACGCCTCTACTTTGTTGTTGCATGTTTTACGTGGCTCATAAGAGTAACAAGCTAAGAACGATTCTTACCTACGGAAAGCCACAACGGTGATATTATGGTTGCCAACATCCGGTGTAAATCCCATGACTACTATAGTGAGAGAAACTGGCATCCACCAGCCGCATGTGTGGAACAAGCCACACGTCAAGTGCGGAGCCGGTCTCGCGAACGAGGTCGCGTAAAGTTGGCCTGGACCGCTTCGATCTCACTATCCCGCGTCATAAGAAGTACACAACAAGAGGCTTGCAACAGAAAACATCAACGCCCGCAACAAGCATGTTGCGTTCTACTCGTGAAACACATCTACGCATAGATCTGGCTCTGATACCACTGAAGGGATTCACAGCATAGGAAATCAAAAAAATTCTACGGATGCGAATGGGAAAGCCAAGATCTAATCTAGGAGATGCAATCAACGAGAGGGATATATGAGATCTTCATACCCTTGAATAAATCGCACAGCGGAACGTTCAACAGAACGTGGTTGATGTAGTCGTACTAGCCTTCTCCTCCTCGCGATCCGATCCGATCCAACGCCGCAAGTGGCGACGCCTCCGAGAGATGCACACGTACGGCACCGCGGCGTATCCTCCTTCCTCGGTCCAGCAAGTGTGGTGGAGAGATAGATTGGATCTACAGCACGACGGTGTGGTGCAATGGTGGAGAGTTTCTGCGGCAGGGCTTCGCCTACACGCAGTCGGGAGAGAAAGAGAGAGAGAGAGAGAGAGGTAGGGCAGCAGCTGGCGACTAGGGTTTGGGGTGGAGGGAGGGTGCGCCCCCTGCCCACCTTATATAGGGGGTTGGTCGCCCCTTTGCCCCTCCTCCAAGCCCTAGGGCCGGCGGCCACAAGGGTGGAGTGGGGGGCAAGTCTTCCCTCCCTTCTAGAAGGTCCCCTAGGGTTTCCCCTAGGGTTTTGGCCGGCTGGGCCTATGGGGCCTTGTGCCCCTGTCCCAATGCATCCAGGGCACTCCCTCGTAGGCCCACGCCCCCTCCAACAAGTGGGGCCACGTTGGTCCCACTCCGGAAGCTTCTAGAACCTTCCGGTACAATACCGAACATTCCGAAACAATTCCGAAATCCAAAAACTGCTTTCCTTTATATGAATCTTATTATCCGGACCATTCCGGAACCTCTCGTGATGTCCTAGATCTAATACGAGACTCCGAACAAAAACTCGTAAACCAATTATCCATTCTATCCTAGCGTCGAAGCACGTTAAGTGTGTGACCCTACGGGTTCGAGAATATGCAGACATGATCTTCTATCAATAATAAACAGCGGGATCTGGAAACCCATATTGACATATTCATCGATGATCATATCGGATGAACCACGATGCCAGGATTCAATTAATACCATATATATATTCCCTTCGTCACGCGATATTTTACTTGCCCGAGATTCGATCGTTGGTATCGGCATACCTAGTTCAATCTCGTTCATAACAAGTACTTTACTCGTTCCGTAATCCGATATCACTTTGTGATTAACTCCTTAACCATGTGCTTGCAAGCGGTGTTGATATCGATTACCGAGTGGGCCCGAAGTATATCTCTCCGACTTAGGAGGGACAAATCCCATCTCGATACATACAACCCAACAAGTACTTTTTGATCACCTGAGAGACACCTTTATGATCACCCTCTCATAGGATGACGTTTGATGACCTCAAAGCTTTCTTCCGATACCAGGGAGTTGCATTATCTCATGGTCTAAGTAATACAATATTTGACATAAGAAAAAGCTTCGCAAAGATGAACACGATGACACGATCTAATTGCTCTGCTTGATTTGGGTCTGTCCATCATATCATTCTCCCAATGACATGATCTCATTATTAATCGACAACTCATGTCTATGGTTAGGAAACCTTAACCATCATTAATAAATGAGCTAGTCCATAGAGGTGTACTAGGGACACGATGTTGTTCATAAACCACACAAGTATCAAAGTTTACGCTTAATACAATTCTGGCATGGAATATAAACTTTATCATGAACAAGAATTATAATAATAACATCTTTATTATTGCCTCTAGGGCATAATTCCAACAGTTTTATCACCATAGGAGACCATGGTGTTGGCAATATTTGGCCTCATCTCCGACATGATAGACTTGCTTCCGGTCATATGACTCGTGGCACCACTATCAAGCACCCATTTCGATCCACCGGAAGCATAGTCCTACAAGAAAATCAAGCTTTGGTTTTAGGTACCCATTTTGCAATGGGTCCCCTTTTGTTAGTAACAAGAGACTTTGGAACCCAAATGGCCCAATGATAATCATGCCTCTAAGAAGTTCCCACATATCTAGCATATACGTGACCATCATATGATTTGCAAAGAATATAAGAGGGATTGTTCTTTCCGACAAAGTTGTCACTTTGCAAGATGGTTAGGCCATTAGAATCCCCTGGAGCCATGCCCTTGTTCTTTTTCTTCTTCTTGTTCTTCCTATTCTTCTTCTTAGTCTTGGAAAGTTGATCCTTCAACACCTTGACTTCCTCAATGATATGCTCATGCTTGCAACAAGGGTTAGGAGTGCTAGACAAGTCTATAATTTGCACAGCGGAATACTTAGCATGTTCGCAAGTTAATTGAGTTTGAAGCTGCTCATGGGCTTCAAAAAGATTTGAGAATTTGCTCTCCAAGGCTTTGTGTTCCTCTTTGAGTTTCTCAAGATCCTTTTGAGTCCTATCATGACCACCCACAAACTCAACTTTTTCTTTCTTAAGCACCTTAACCAAAGCAAGAGCATGATCACGTTCTTTAATTATAGAGCACATGGTGTTGTTATGATCATCTACAAGCTTATACACACTTTCTTCAAGATTAATTCTCATATTTTGTTCATCCTCAAGACTTTGAGTGAGAGAAGCAATTTCATTAGCGGCATCTCTTTCATTTTTACTTAGAAAGTCAAGAAGTTCTTCCTTTTCATCTAAAGCATCCCTAACATTGTCAAGTTGTGCAAGCAAGGATTCAAAGCAAGTTTTAGTTTCTTCATCCAAGGTAGCAACAAATTCACACATGTCAATCATCTCTTTCTTCACCTCTAGACCAACAAGATCAAGAGAGGATGGCTCACTATAGATAGGTTGAGGAGTGGGTTTCGATGTTACCTCGGTGGCCTTGGCCATGCAGCACTTTTGGTTGGAGGAGATGACATTTTCATTTGGCGAGTCGAAGAGAGATAGACGTGGAGTTGAGGTAGTGGCAATAGCAGCAACTCCCACAATCTCTCCACCATGAACTTCATCATCATCATCTTCATCCGTGCTCGAAAGGTATTCTTCATGGACCACTATTGCTCGTTCCTTGTTGGCGACGTTCTTGACGGTGTAGTTATTGTTCAAGGGATGAGGAGGTCTTGACTTGATCTTGCGAATGAGACGACCACCATTGTCTTCACGGTTCTCAAAGGGACACTTGGCCACGAAGTGACTTTTGTCATTGCAATTGTAGCACGACCTTGCCTTGGGAGACTTGTTGGGTGAGTTGAATCTTGAGTTGTCCCTTGACCTTGACTTGAACCCGGACTTGTTTCAAAAGGCCGTTGAAGCGAGAGCAAGATGTTCGTTGAAGTCACACTTGAGATCCTCTTGAGACCACTCACTTGATGTATCATCATCATCAACTTCAATAGCCTTGGCCTTCAAAGCAAGATTCACTTTGGTTGAACCAATGGCCCTAGCACGGGCGGACTCAGCATTCTTCTTGGCAATGGTCATGGCAATTACTTCACTCAAGGATTCTTGAGAGGTCATTAGATGAAAGTTGGTTCTTACCTTGATAGAGTTGAGCTTTTGTTCTTCAAACGGAAGGAGAGCTTGAATGAACTTCCTCTTCATGAACTTGTCGTCAACATAGTGAGCCCCAAGATCCCTCATAGTGAAACAAAGGACTTTGAGGCGCCTATACATGTCTTCGGGAGTCTCATCATCTTGCATTGCAAAACCATCGCACTCGTTGTTGATTTCATCAAACTTGGAGCTTTGGATGCTTGCATTCCCAACAAAGAGCTCAGTGAGTTGATCCCAAGCTCCCTTGGCGGTGTCGAATTGGCGAATGTGAGCAAAGTCCTCTGGAGTCAAAGCCTTTTGAATCATCCCCAAAGCTGTGGCATTGAGTTGCTTGTCCACCACTTCACCTCGTGTCAACTTCTTTGGGTCATATGGAGAGAATCCATCCTCCACAATCCTCATTAACTCAATAGAAGAGATGGAAATATGTGAGCGCATTAGATATTTCCAATTGGCGAAATTTGAAGTATCTAGCATGGGTGGTGCTCCTTGAGGAATGATGTGTGGCATGGGAATGGGTGGATCCGGAGTGTACTTAGGCGGTGGGGGCACCACCGAGTAGTCCTTTCCTCCATTTTCCTCTTTGGAAGTTGGGTTCTCGAGATCCTCGGTGTTCTCACTTGGAACCTTGGTAGAAGTTTGAGCAACAAAACCAAGACCCAAGCGAGTGGTGATGGCCGCGGGAGTCACCCCGGGGGCGGTCACCGTAACGGTGGGAGGAAGCTCGGTGGTTTGGGTGTGTGTCAAGAGCAACCATGGGGTTTGGCTTGAGAGACTGCAAGATACTCATCATTTCCTCGAACTTGGACATCATGGATGACTCCAATTGCTTGAGGTCATCCATAGTGGCCAAGTTCTCGGGGTTTTCGGTTTCACTACCCCTTCGTCGGCCATAGTCTCGTAGGCGGTAAAGCCCGAAATAAGAGCCTTGACTCTGATACCAATTGAAAGTACTGACTTGATACGACTAGAGGGGGGGTGAATAGGCGTCTACCCAATTTTAATTTGTTTCTCACTTTTAGGCTCAACGAGAAGGAAAGTTATCTATATGTGCAACTAAGTGAACAACCTAAATGCAAGATAACTTACAACAACCACAAGAACGGTAAATAGAAAGAAGTAAAGGAAGGGAACGAAGTAACCGGAGCGGGGACACGGAGATATAATTCCCGTAGTTCACTCCCAAGGAGCTACGTCTATGTTGGAGAGGTTTCGGGGCCACACAAGGTCACCCGAGCACCACAAAGGCCTCACCTTCTTCTCCGGTGAGCTCCCCCACAAAGGAGGCCTCACAATCCACTAACCGGTGACCTTGAAGGCGCCAACTGAAACCTTTACACCAAGGTTGAGGGGGAAGCTCCACAACTCAATTGGAGGCCCTCAACGACACCTCGAAGCTTCACAACACAAGCCTTAGCTCCGAGGATGCCCTACACCGTCTAGGGTTTCAAGAAACCCAAGAGCAACAAGATCCATAAAGGATAGGTGGGGGAAATCAAATCTTATTTGGTGGAAGTGTAGATCTAGGTCACCTCCCTCACCTCTCAAAAGATCAAGTCATTTGAGTGGCTAGAGAGAGAGATCTAGTAAGGTGAAGCTCAAGCAACCGTTACAGACCCTGCGACCTCATCGGAACTTCCGGTGAGAGGCCGGAAGTTCCGCCCAGCACGGCTCCAACAGTCATCAGACCGTTGACGCCCGCTCCAAAAGCTTGATCCGAAGTTCCGGTCATAACATACCGGAAGTTCCGGCGAACTTCCGATGCAAGTTCTGGCCCAAGTTCCAGCAAATAGAACACTTCAAACAGAAGGTTACTGACCCTTCGGCGGAACTTGGAGCGGAACTAGGGGCGGAATTTCTGGGTCGTGAACCAAGTCTGACCGGAAGTTCCGCTCAGGAACTTTCTGGCAGGATAAGTGTAGGGGTTCGTAGCATGGAAAACAAAAAATTTCTACCGCATGCACACAAACAAGCCAAGATCTATCTACTAGATTGTAGCAACGAGTCGATAGAGGAACTTACCCTCGAAGATTCCAAAGCGGTTAACGAGAGCAGATTCTCGTGGGTGATGTAGTCGTACACTTGCCGATCTCAAGATCGCGTAGACGATCCTTCCGGCGCTGCGTTCCGGCAGCGCTCCCGCAGTTGGTCACACGTTCGGTACTCGACGAAGACCTTCCTCTCCCTTGTTCCAGCAGGCAGCGGAGGTTGTAGCACTCTCCTCGCGATTCCGGCAGCACGACGGCGTGGTACCGGAAGTAGAGGGGAGATCTCGCAGGGCTTCGCCTTAAGCCGGAGCGAGTATGGTGGACTATGAGAGAGCCTTGGTGATATAGGGTTTAGGCACACCAATTAGAAGGGGCTAAACCAGCGGCTAGGGCAATTAGAAGCTCTAACTCGGCGGCTTGGGAGAAATCCCTAGGCTGTGGCTAGGGTTTAGGTTTAGAGGGAGGCAACTTGTGTGTCTAGGAGGGGCAGCCCTGCCCCTCCCTTTATAGGTGGGAGGTGCGGCCAAGGGGAGGGGAGTCCCTCCCCAACTCGGCTTGGAGGTGGGCTGCCGGTTGGAGGAGGGAACTCCTCCCCAACTCGGTTTCCACCTCTCCTCCTCTTTCCAAAAACTGCCGTTTGACTTTTCAAACTAGCCGTTTGACTTTTCAAACTAGGATTTGAATAAACCCTTTATTTTGGACAGCGATGACACCTAGTACATGATGCAATCATTCCAACTTGTAATGACACATTCATGTACCCCTTCCCCTCCGGAGTGCCGGACATTCCGGAACCTTCTAGAACATTCCCGATGAAAAACACCGGAATCATTCCCAAACTCCGAAACAGGACTTTCCTTATATGAATCTTATTCTCCGGACCATTCCGGATCTCCTCGTGATATCCCGGATCCCATCCGAGACTCCGAACAACATTCGATCTCTTACTCATCATTCCATAACTACTCAAACAACGTCGAATCCTTAAGTGTGTCTCCCTACGGTTCTTGAATTATGCGGACATGATCGAGACTCTTCTCCAATCAATAACCAATAGAGGAATCTGGAAATTCATATGGCTCCCACATATTTCTACGATTACTTTGAGATCGAATGAACCACTTACACACGATACCAATTTCCCTTTGTCTCACGATAGTTTACTTATCCGAGGTTTTGATCGTCGGTATCTCTGCATACCTAGTTCAACCTTGTTACCGATAAGTACTCTTTTCTCGTTCCCGTGGTATGTGATCCCTTGTGAGCCAGTCACATGCTTGCAAGCTAATTGGATGACATTCCACCGAGAGGGCCCAGAGTATATTTATCCGTCATATGGATGGACAAATCCCACTCTTGATCCATGTGCCTCAACACATACTTTCCGAACACTCAATGCCACCTTTATAGCCACCCAGTTACGGTGTGTTGTTTGATGTCATCAAAGCATCCTTCAGGTGATGGTGATTAGCATGATCTCATGGTCGAAGGAATTAGGTTACTATGTATCAGAAAGCTTATAGCAAATGAACTATATTAAATGACTTGATCTTTATGCTACGCTTAACTATAGGAGTATGTCCATCACATCATTCTCCTAATGATATGACCCTGTTTGTTAATAACATCTCTATGTTCATGATCAGGAAACCATGATCATATATTAACCAACAAGCTAGTTTAACAAGAGGCTTTACTAGGGACTCTTTTATGTTTACAAATCACACAAGTATTAATGTTTCCGGTTAATACAATTATAGCATGGTATGTAAACATTTATCATAAGTATGAAGATATGATAATAACCTACTTTATTATTGCCTCTTGGGCATATCTCCAACA
Source organism: Avena sativa (assembly GCA_916181665.1). NCBI lineage: Eukaryota > Viridiplantae > Streptophyta > Magnoliopsida > Poales > Poaceae > Avena > Avena sativa. The sequence continues at coordinate 138,262,739 of OV702285.1, read as the reverse complement.
ATAAGTTCTGATGCAAGTTCCGGCCCAAGTTTCGGCAAATAGTACACTTCAAACAGAAGGTTACTGATCCTTCAGTGGAACTTGGAGCAGAACTAGGATCGGAACAAAGCTCAGATCATCCCATAGAAAAAGCCTGAGCGGAACTTCCGGCGCCAGGCCGGAAGTTCCGGTGAGACAAAGAAGGCTTCAACAGATCAGAAACACCCTCTCTCACGGAATAGTCGGATGGCTGTGGCGGTGCATATAGGTTTGTGCAAGAACAAGTGATTTCCCACAGCCTTCCTAGATGGACCCCCTCTTAATAGTACAGCGACCTAAAACAACAAACAGAGAGAAACTAGGAGAAAACTAAAGGCCACCGTCTTCATGAGATCCCAAGAGAGCATCCACACAGTTTTAAGGAAACATCAACAGTGTTTTTCAGGAACTCAAGAGCACAATTAAATCAGAAATGGGATTTTCATTAACACCAAAAACAACATGGGAAGATATAGTCCTTTCAGCGAGTGGGCTGCTGGCGGTGGTGGAGGACGACCAAACAGGGTACAAATCACTGGGGCTGTCACTATGGTGCAGAAGCATCCGAGTACGACCATCCTTAACAGAAAAACCAGAAGCGTCAAATTCCACAGTCACAGAGTTATCACGAGAAAGAGAGCGAACGGAAACAAGGTTTTGGATTAAATGAGGAGAAACAATAACATTATTGAGAGAAAGAGGGGTGGAGGGAAAAGAGGCGGAGCCAGTGTGAGTGATAGGAAGAGCATGACCGTTGCCGACGATTATGCGGGAGGAAGTGGAGGCGGGAGTAGAATTAGAGAGATTACCAGGGTGAACGTCCATGTGCGCGGAGGCGCCGGTGTCCATGAACCAATTGCCGCAACCGTTGTACGCGCCCGCCATGGAGTCGGTCTGTAGAGCGGTCAGCGGGGCGGGGTCCCATTGGGCCGTGCTCGGGGGCGCGGCGTAGTAGGCGGGAGGAGCCGAGGGCGCAGCATATCTGGTCGCGACGGCGGGCTGGGGCGCCGCGAAGAGGGCCTGGTGCAAGGCCGGATGCGGCCCCATGGTGCCGGGGCGCGCGACACGGGCATGGGGTAGGCGTGGACGACCCCGGTCCAGGGGTTATGGCCGGCAATCCATGGCGGCGTGGGGGAGATCTGCTGTGGTGGACGGGCCTAGGGGACGGTGGCAGTGTCACTGGCGTTACCACCGTCGTTGCCACCACCGTTGCGACGATGACGACGGTGCCCTCCGTTGCCACCACCATTGCCGCTGCCGTTGGCGGGAGGTAGGGGCACGAGTGGCGGGGGCGAGTAGAAGCCCGGGGGCGGGCCCGGGGCGCGAGGTGCAGGGGCCGAGGTGCGAGGCGCGGGGGCAGGCCTTCCCTGGGAGAAGCCGGTGACGAAGGCAGTGTGGACCGCCCGAGCCCGGAGGTGCTTGAGCCGGCGCTCCTCTATACGGAGATAGGCCATGGCCTGCTCGAAAGTCGGCGTGGTGAGGAGCGTGAGGTTGGAGGCGGTGTTGCTAAGATCCTCGCCGAGGCCAGCCGACAGCGTAGAGAGCATGATCTTGTCATCGATCGGGAACTCCAAGTCGCGAAGCTCGCCGGAGAGGCTCTTGAGACGGAGGCAGTAGTCGTCGAGGGAGAGCTCGTTTTGGTGGGTGCCGAAGAACTCCTGTTGGAGGAACGTGACGCACTGGATCTTGTTGTCGGTGAAGAGGCCGGTGAGCTTGGTCCAGACGGTGTGCGCAGAGTCGCCGTCGCAAACGACGGTACGGAATATCTCGTTGGAGACGGTCTGGAAAAACCAGCGGATGATGGTCGCGTCGATCGCCAACCAATCGGGGTTGTGCGACATGTCGAGGAGGTCAATGGTGCCGTCAACATGATCAAGGAGATCATACTCGCGGAAGAGAAGGCCGAAGTACGTCTTCCACGGGAAGAAATTGGCAGCGGTGTGAGAGAGCTTTACCGACACGCGCTCGAGGATGGGGACGTCGCGGATGACGGCGACGGAGGGGCCGGCGAAGGGGTTGCTGCTCCTGGAGACGGAGGAGTTGAAGGGGTTCTCGAAAGAGGGGGAGTTGAAATCGGCCATGGCGGAGGTAGGTGTAGGGTGGAAGCGGTGGAGTTGGGGAAGGAGGAGGGCCGGCGGCGCCTTGGACGAGAGGGAGGCGACGACTAGGGTTTGGAGGGAGGAGGCCGGCGGCGCCCAGGGAGAGAAGGGGCGACTAGGGTAGGGAGATCGTAGTTAGGCTGATACCATGTGGAAAGGTATGGGAGAATACATGACACCAATAGGGCCGGCTGCTCATATATATATTGACAATGTTATAGGCACAACCCTAAAAATACACGAAACCTATAACTAATACAACACATATCTCAACACTAGATATACATAAGATCGATATTTTAAAAGCTTGGCTTCCATTAAATTCAGAATGATTTTAGATCGGATTTTCAAAATGAGTGAATTATAATTTGTACCTCGACACATTTATGATGCTAATTACCCCCACTCAGCAACATTTCATCCTAATTACCACATTTAGTAAAAATTGTTTCAGTTTTTACCCTCTTAATGACTTTTGCAGCGACTTGTCAAGTCAATCCTAACGGATAGGGAGCAGATTACATGATTCACATCCGTCATTGGCTTCGACTACCGCCGGTGTTATAAGTCCCCGCCGCTCATTGCTTGATGTGTGTCGTCCCGCGATCTCAAAGTGAATGAAGTGGTATCGTTCTTTGTGCGAGATATGAACTAGACAGTGCGACCTCACGCAGCTTGACCCTTGCGAGCATGTGGGAGATGTCGTGTGAGCATGTGGGAGATGTCGTGTGTCTAACTAAGGGAAGAGAGACAACTCATACAAGAAAAGCCAATAGGAAAAACCACAGTGTGGCGTGCCATTTGACAGTATATATTACAAGGGGAGGAACTAGCATATTTTCTTTACTGAAGTAAGTAACCGGGATGAGAAATCGCTAATGTTGGTAATTGGCGCAGATAAAGAAAAAACAATGTGCAAAAGTGGAATTCAAATTCGTATGCTCAAATATTACCCAAAATGACACCTCTAAGTTGTCGGTGGTACTACTACAATAAAACCAGACCTTGTGTTTCCGATAGGCAATAGCCCATGAAACAAGCACAACGATCTCCATGGAGAAAGGTTGACAATCACTGTCTTTAGGCTGGCAATGACAGTCTCAATGTGCAAAAATGACACCTTTGAGTAATCGGAGGTACTAGTGCATTGCTGACTAACCCATGACAGTATGTCTTTGTAAGTTTATAGAACAACCACCACATAATTTTGTGAGTACAGTGTGGCATCAGTGAAAAGACCTTGCGCGCGAGCCCCATGATTTCCTCGATGTTTCGAGCCGGTGGCAGAAAGCGACCGCTGACAAAATTAGGAGGACCGTGGACTGCGCCTTCATTTGGAGCTAAGCTAATCAATCAACAATGATCATTGGGGGGCGCCATCATTCCCTGATTAATTAAAAATGTCCCATGCTGGCATCATTTGTGACGCTGCCATTGGATCGAAACATAATAAGCCGGACAAAGTTTGAGGCCGACCAGACCGGCCTGTCCCGGCGATGTGTGCTTGGCATCCGATGCGCGGCTGCTCGCCGGCCGTCGGGGCGTGAGCAGCCTCTTCCCGCCTCCCCCACCAACCCTATTTTAGAAATCTACAACAAGAAGATGCCATATATTTATGAGTTCTTCTCAGGTGGCTGAGGCCAGGATTTTGATATAGGCGCGAGCGATGACGATCACCAGTGCAGTATATGATATCAAGTCCGCACTAGAATAGCATATTAATATTTTTTTCCTTTGCAATGAACAATAACACCACAAGAATTTTATGGCGCGTGGTAATTTGGCTATTTTTTCTAACAAGTTTAAGTATAGTTAAACTATTAGCACGAAAGATTCGATCCAAATTTTAAACACTATATGTCAGGATCTAGAATCGAGATTGTGACAATTGACGTGTAAAATTTTAAGTACTACCTTCGTCCTATATTAATTGACACAGATTTATTTTGATAAAGGTATAACTAAATCGTGTTTCAGTGTGTAGATATATTTGCTTATAGACAAATCCGAATCAACTATTTTTGATTGGAGGGAATACATATCACTGCTTTGGGTAGGGTCATTGCACATGTATGGTTAGGGAATGATGTCACATTGAGGGGACATATCACCGGAATATTTCAACCATACATGAATGATGACATATATTATATGCTCGTACTATTGGATCTAAGAATGCCAAAAACAGAAGAGCCACTGCAAATAATTGCACTAGAAATAATATTGTTTATGGAGATAAAGAAACAATAGTAGAGGGGCACATGAGTTGTACCGCTGCCAGTACTACCGGTCTACCACTAGTAAGCATGAATTTTGGTCTCAGCGTATTATTAATGTGTGCTTCTTAATTGACAAGTATCTTCAGTTTATGACTAAAAATTTATGAAGAAATTCCACTTTTTGTCCTCCAACTTAGTCCTAAAACTTCCATTTGGTCTAAACCAGATCTTGAATTTTCTAAATCAATCACTATCATAGTCTATTGATTTAGTGTCGGCGAGGACCCCTGGTTGCTAAAAACCCGCGGACTGCCTGATCAAATCGGGACCAAACTAGATCAATGTTACATGGTCAAACCCAATGTCCCACCTAATATCTCACAACCCCAAACAAAATATAAAACCCAACACTAATTTCTCTTATGATCTCGTCTCAACTTTCTCCCATGAGTGTCGTTGGGTGTCGGACAAGAGTCATAGCAAGATGGAAGAGGATGTTGAACATTATGAGTGGGACGACAAGGATGCGATGCCCGTGAGCGAGCGACGAAGCTGCTCTAGCGAGAGGTTGAGATAGACCATGGGTTGAAGATCTTGACCCTACAATGGGGATTTTAGATGGGCATGGTCGGGTAGGTTAGGCATGGCTTAGTCCTGTTTCGATTAGTAGTCAGTGGTCTTTAGCAACTGGGTGTTCACGGCACCACAAAATCATGAATTTTTTTATGACGATCAATTTAGGAAGTTGAAGGTTTGTTTTGGACCAAACAAAAGTTATAGGACTAATACTAAATTGCTAACAAAGTTGGATGACCAAAAGTGGACTTTCTTCAAAACTTATTTGTTGCTTGAAATTTTGATATGACCTTGCAGTTTTCTTACCTTCCTTATATAATATAAAACAAAGTTCTACTATAAAGAAGCATCAACCGTATTCTTTATTTGCCTTCAATCATGAAACTATTGCTTATACACAGAAGCATCAACCGTTGCCCAAAACTGAATGCCCGTTCGAACTGACAGAGAAAGCCCTCTGCTTGATCGATCTACTCACGTTCGGATGGTTAAATTGTCAACACTGCATGTTTCCAAATATTCACCGCCACTGCCCATGAATGATGATAGATATATCGTGTAATTTAAAATGGGATCCTTGTGAAATGCTTGATATATATGTCTACTCTGTAGTATATTTGTTCATTATAATTGATATATTATGTACACAAATGCTAGTATACAAGAACAATAATACAAAGATGAGAGTTCTTGTAGTTTTTCCAATTTTTTTCTTTAGGAAACCATTTTTACTCATCTTTCATAAAATTTAAATCTATTTTTTCTGAGTGTAGGGCATCGTCCCCAGCTTTCATTGCTGAAAGCAGCATAGTAGCATAGATAACATGCACTATTATTACAACTGATCCGAGAGGCAAAACCGTCCTCTCGGCCATCAAGCATAGACATCTCTTAGCTAAAAAAAACTCTTTCAACACTAGAACATCTAGGATGCGAGCACAAATAACCTAAAAACAGAAAGTCATACAGACTAAAAGGACAACAAGCTCCACCCAGGTTAAGCCACAATTTTTGTTCCCAAAGATCATCCTTTTCTTCTATGGAATACCTCATTTGCCACCATCAACAAAAAAAATTCCAACAACCCTTGCTGGTCACTTCGAAGATCAATCTTCCGCGGATGTGCCCAAAGATAAAGAGTATGTGAAATTCTAGAGATGATACTAACAGGATCAGTAGGTACTAATTTTTTTTGAGACATGTCCCCATTTCTAGTCTCCCACGGGAAGTAGGTATTGAAGCTGGCGAGGTTGGAGCTCAGAAGGTCTTCGTTGTATTTTTTTCTTGTTTTCTGGGCTATTCTTTAAGATCGAAGTATGAAACCGTCTTCTTCTCGCAAAAAAAAGTAGGTACTGAAGATGCAAGCAAACGACCACTCTTCTTTTTAAAAGATATGAAATCAATTTCCAGACATTGTCCATGCTACCATGACGTTTTTGCAAACTAAAAGTTAAATCTATACAAGGCAAGATAAATTTGGGTAAAAGTCCCAAACAAATAGGCAAACATAAACAAATTTGAAGGAAACAAAAGAAGAAGATACCGCTGGTTTAGATAACGACGCTGCTAGATCTACTAGATATGAGTACGTATATATCCATTCGCAATAAATGTGGGGTTTGGTACGAGTGCCGAGTACAAATCCTCAGTTTGTAAAAAACAAAAATGGCATGATGATCCAAACACGTCCTTTTTTTTTTTACAATCTGGAGCCAAATCGAACACACCCTTTATGGTCCATGGTTCTGAACTTCTGCTGGAGGCGCGACTGACACATGCTTGGGCCAAGTGCAACATCCACTCCATGCTGGAGGCGGTTTCTAGTCTCCCTATCCGATAGTAAAATTGTCCCAACATCCACTCCAAGTGCAGGTGGGGTGGTGGTGCACAGTATTGCGTCTCCAAAATTTAGTTGATCATGAGTTGCTAATATGGAGACAACTTACTCCATTTTAGCTAACACAATAATGCAACACCGGCTACTAACAAACCTAATGCACGAATCTCAGCACACTGACTTCTTTTGGGCTTTTGCTTATGGAGAAGCAAGCTTATGGATTTTGGTGGGAATAAGCAACGGTGAGGATAAGCTCCAAGAAACCGCTTGTACACTTCTTTGGGGCTTATGTGATTTGGGCTTATGATACGTGTAATGTCTGTGTTATCCCTCAATCAATTATGTGACTAAGTGAAAATAACATATTTTACAAGTAGAAAATCAACTAGATATGCCCACAAATTCCACCATATGAACCTCCACCACTCAAATCTATCATAAACAAGTGCTAGTTTACTGTTATTACTACTTAAAAAACAGAACTCCAGTGGCCATGGCGATGGCAGCAGACCTCCATGCGCTGCCTGCGGCCGAGCGGCGGGAGGCAAGCTCCTGTGCAGTATCCTGCGGCATCGCGGAACCATGAAGGTCCGGATATGGCCGTGGCGGCCAGCTGCGGTGGTGGCGGGCGGATGTGGTCATGGCGGGGCAAGGAAGATGCAGCGGCGGCTGGGCAAGGAAGATGCGGCGGTGGGGATTAGGGACGGGAGGCCTGGCGACTGGGAGACTCGGCGGAGGCGGGCCAAGGTGCTCGCGGCAGGCTCGTGGCTCTGCTGGCGTCGGGCAAGTGCGCCGGCGGCGGGGTGGCGGCGTTGCTGGAGTCGGGCAGGTGCGGCGGCGGCGGACCAGGGTGCTCGCGGCGAGCTGGCGGCTCTGCTGGTGTCGAGCAGGTGCGGCGGCGGGGGGCGGGGTGCTCGCGGCTCTGCTGGCGGCGGGCAGGTGCGGTGGCGGCGCGTACCTGGTCGATAGAGGAAAGGAGTATTCCGTGAGGGCCAGCTTTTGGGAAAATAATTAGCAGAAAATTTTAGTCCCGCGGTGGCATTTCTGACGTAATTTTCACGAAAGTTAGAGGTACTTCAGTTCACCCGGTTTGATACTTTGCGAGAAGCTGCGAGAAGTAGGTCTCGGCCAGTTTCTCAGGACCGCAAAAATTGCACTATAAGCGAAAAGCACGGTGGAAAGAAACTGGTTAGAAGCAGACACTTTTTTTGGGCTTCTCCGGTGGGTAATCTATAAGCCAGTCTAGAAGGCTAAAAGAAGTCACCCTCCGATGGGAAACGTATATTCTAGTAATAAATCTTGCTCTCTCTCTCTCTCCATATAGTTACTTTATCGGGCTTTTCTTGAAAACCGTCGTTCCACCCAAAGATAAAGTCAAATTTTCAAACGTGTGACTCCTAGTATGTTTACAAGTATTTAAATTGGATTTTTAATATTCCTATTTAAAAGGTGCAATATTGTTGAATTCTTCAAATATTTTGTAATAAATTTGGTGGTGAAATTAAGTTATAACAATCTAAATGGGCAAAAAAAAAATTTAAGTAATCGAGGAGGAAGGTTCTAAATGTAGCTGCTATGACTGATATGTTTGCATCAATGGGCTACCTATACTGCTATATCATACCTTTACGTAAATACTATCATTTTCACACATATCAACTGATATACCGGCGATATGACTGATATTTGGCCCGATGGTACAAAATGGTACACATGTAACAGATTCTTTTAAAAGATTGATGAAAATGAAATTATAAAATAAAATACCTAAAAGATTATTAAAGTAACATGTACTGCTATATGTTCTGATATACGTGTGACGTATTTTCTTAAGTTACATTGTGAATTTAATAAGTGTTCATTTCATAATCAAACTCCACTTTCTATGCTTGGGTTTTTCTGCTACATATTTTATTGTGTTAAAAAGCCATTATGTAGACAAGATTAACTCAACAGAAGCAATTACCCACAAAAAACAATTATTTGTCATCGATGTAACTATTTTATCGTCGGATATGTCACCCAATGCTCTATATCTAATAATGCCAAAGTCAAATCGAGTGGGACCGATAAAGATATTTAAGGGTTTGCTAAATGCCTAAATCTAAGTCGATTTAGATTTTCTTATGTCCAAGTTGACATCCTAAAATAGTCTAGAGTCCCTGGACTGATATTTTCTCGGAGCATAGAACTTAGGGTTAAATCAGACAGACCGCTAGCGCCACTACCGGCGACCAGAAATTACCTATCCTGTGCTGCAGATTCGGCACAACATCGCCGTGACATGGCCTCGTGGGAGCTCGACGCGAGTGGGGGCGGCTAGGTTGGCTGTTCCGCAAGTTCTTCCTCGTGCAAACGAGGCAGCAACGCCGGCAACGACTCAGAAGAGGAGTGTGTCGTTGTGTGCGCTCCGACAGTGCGCGAAAGTACGCGGCGCTCCTCTACACCAAAAGGCGGCAGCTAGTGCCACGCAGCCTCCTACGCCGCGAGGTGGAGAGGTTGACCGCCGCCACGTCCTCTAAGTAGGGAGTTCATCCGGAGCTCCCCACGATACTCTGCCGCCGCCGAAGAGAGAGAGAGAGAGAGAGAGAGAGAGAGAGAGAGAGAGAGAGAGAGAGAGAGAGAGAGAGAGAGAGAGAGAGAGAGAGAGAGAGAGAGAGAGAGAGAGAGAGAGAGAGAGAGAGAGACGACTACGACCCGACGGCGTACACCATCGTCATCGGCTACGAGGACTACGTCAACGACACGCCGTTCGAGTGGATGACCGTTGTCATTTTGCAACGGAGCGTAGCCGAGGAGGAGGAGGGCCTCAAGCGCGTGCGACAGGACGAGGAGCTCGACGAGCTCTTCCTCGAGCAGGGGCTCAACGGCGAGCGCGAGCTGCAGGAGAAATAGGACGAATGGCGCCGCGAGGCCGAGCTTCGGGCGAAGAAGTTCGTTAACCTCGTCTCCAACGACTAGTGAAGTCCGTCGCCGGCTGCGTAACCTCCGCACCCTGAGGCTCCGGTGAGCCAAACTTTGGTATTTTAGGGTTAGTGTGCCGATGCGTGGCGATCCCTTGCGCAGCTTTACTTTTGTGTTATGTACCTATGATCATCGTAAGGACAATGCCATGTATGTATGAATCTCGTGTGAATGTTCAAATTTCATATTTTAAGGTTTGATTTTGCCGCTTCTACTATGTGACGAAAACTCAGCCTGCAAACGATCAGAAATTCGGCATTTATATGCGTTTTAAAGGATTGCGGCATACGGAGTGTGCTAAAGATGCCCTTATATTTCCTTATGTCCAGGTTGACGTCCTAAAATAGTCAGGAGTCCCCTATACTGATCTTTTTCCGAGAGCATGGAACTCAAGGTTAAATCAGACGGACCGCTAGCGCCACTGCCCAATAGATAGTACAGAAAATCTACCCTCACACCTTAACTAACCATGTTCTCTTTTCACGAGAAAGAAACTGACCACCTATATTTTCCTTCTTCGCTACAATGGCATTGGAGTACTAAAAAGCACATTGCGCGCGAAGCGCACCAAACCTCGTGATTTCAGTTAGCCACGACGCGACATTTCGAGCCGGTGGCGGTGGCAGAAAGCGAGCACTGACAAAATTAGAGGACCCGTGGAGTGTGCTTTCATTTTTGGGGCGAAGCTAATCAATGGATCAATAAATGATTTTTGGCGGCCACCATTCCCTGATTAAAAAAGCCTCATGGCGGTGTCATGTGTGACGCTGCCATTGGATCGAAACGTAAGCTAGCAGATGGGCCCAGCGGATGTGCGATTGGCATCCAAGGCGCGGCCGCTCGCCGTCACGTCGTGAGCCGCCCTTTCCCGCCTCCGCCACCGACCGTATTTTAGAAATCGACAACACGATGAGTCGATGATGAAGTGTTTATGAGTTGTTATTATAGGTATCTCTGTATCAGCGGCCAGAAATATTGTAGTCGAGCTTCGGTGGTCAGTAGAGGTGGCTGTATATTTCTAGCTCATCAAGGCAATTGGCGGCTACCCTCAAACTCATTTAGGGTTTCGTCCCCTTGTCCACAATGTCGCTGCCACACACTGTCTTTTTTGGCCTTTGGTTTTTGGAGGTGTGGCGGACCATGGCTCTTCGTTGGTGGAAGTTTCTTTCTATTTTAGTTATTTTTAGCGTCTTTTTTGGGATGACGAGGTGGTGGCTTTATTCTAAAGACAAAATAGTCCTTCTCGCTCTATACTCGCTCTCGTGGTTTGTATAGTTTCGGCGGAGGGCATGTGCAGTGGTGTGTCCAGCGAATCTCATGGGATTCACTCGGTTTTCGTGTTGGTTTGTGTGGTTTTAAGTCAGTCTCTTTCGATCTACGTTTGTCCTCATTTATGACTTCCCCGTTTGCCTACTACAATAATCTCTACTACGACAAGTTTTGATCGGCTCCGATGATGGAGAGGCAAGGAGGCGGTGTGCCTTCGGATCACACTAATGTTTGTAGTCATTATTTTTCACTACATGAAAATATTTCACTTTTATGAAATACGCATGGTTTAATTTTTCTATGTACGGAATGTATAAATATTTTAGATAAAAGGGTTTTCCCCAATTTTATTAATTTTTTTAGAACGTTCTGGCCTTTTTATTCAAGCTGAAAGAGTGTTTACAAAGACCTGTAAGCCAGCAGGTGGCTCAACTAACCAAATATGCCAACCTGCTGGGAGGGAGGAAGCAGAACGGGCTACCGTATGAGCTTCCACATTCATATCTCGACCTTCATGGCAGAAGTGAACTCCTTCTCGAAGTTCTGATCTAACAGCGATCTCCTTCAGTATGCTTCCAAAAACCCCATGGTTCTTGTTCTATAGGCCCTTTATCGCAATTTTATTAATGAAACATCACTAGGAGTTTTTGTCAACCAAACACACCAAACTTACACACCCTTACAGGTTTAAGGTTCAGTTCTTTTTTGGGCTTCTTTGAGAATCCGTCCTCCCCCAGCTTCTTGGAGAAGCTAGTCTAAAAAAGGCTTCCAAAATAGTTAAGTCGAATCAAATTTGGAAGCCTTACATTTTTTTAAACCGGCTTTCCCAATAAGTCGGGGGTAGGGTAGCTTCTGAGAGAAGCCGCAAAAAAACTAGGCCTAAACTGGGAATTAGAGAGAGCAAAGAAAATCTGATACAAAAAAAGGGACTAAAGAAGATTATTGCAGAAGGATGACAAAGACCCCTCCCTAGCAAAGATGTCTTCCCTGTTTTTCCCCATTTTGTCTCCTCAATCACGGTGGCTTCTCTTTTTTTCCAATGTCATCCTTGCCCTATTTTTGGTGTCCTTTTTCCAATAATACATGACCGAAATGTATTATTTGGGAAGCTCGTTGCACATGCAAGGGTGAGGGATCTGTCTGCTTTTCTGCACAACCAGACATGAATGCTGACACATATTATAGTACTACTGGATCTAAGAATGACAAGAATGGAAGAGCCATGCAAATAATTGCACTAGAATTTATTTTTTTTAAACGTGGAGCGTCCCAGAAGAGGCTAGAACCTTTCCTTAATATTGTACAGGGGTACAAGATTATTACAAAGGATCCCATAAAATGAGAAAGTAACACATAGATCCTTACATTTGTAGAAAGGACCTTGCTAAAAGTTGGAAATTACACTTTAGCCCCTTCTCTTCCCTACCGTGGAGCAGAGAGCCCAGGATGCTGCAGCCATGGACAGCGGCGGAGACAACACCACTTGCCACTGACCCGGCGAAGCACTCAACATCAGAGCTCGAAAAGGGCCTCCCAATGGAGGTTGAAGCGTTGTCCGAGCATACCGACTTGGATAGGGCCTTCTTGGCCGATGATTTCAGCGCCTTCCAAACAGACGCAGAGAGTAAGCTCCCAGGAAAAAAGGTTCTTGGACCCCAAATCCGCTCCAGATGAGCCTCTTCTCCGTGAACCACTTCCCTCATCTCCACCATGGAGCTCAAGAAGAAGAGGAAAGACAGATGGGAAGCCAACTCCAGAGCAGAAGATGCACACCAACACCACTCAGTGAGAATCGGCTCACCATCAAAACCAAAGAACCTGCCACGGACTTGGTGAGGTGGGCGTAGAAGATGGCGGTGCTGACGAGCAGGAGCGACCTCGATCCACTTATTGAAGAAGGCTTCACCGGCTTCGTCGTCGACGTCTAGATTCCACCTCGGAATCTTGACGGGCGGCGTCACTGGCGACCGTCTGGCGCCGTGGAGAAGCGTCAGGATGGAAGACCTCTAGGGAAAGGCGAAGACGGCCTTATTCTTGGAGATGCCAAGCTTCCAGCTCCGATCTTGCCACCGCTCTTGCCACCGGAGCAGTGCCTCGAGGGAGAGAGAGCTACGGACGCGCTAGATCCGGCCGATGAGATCTGGCGACCTACTCCAAATCGTCACTGAGGGACAACATCCACTAGATCTAAGCCTAAATCCTAAGCTACTAAGTCCGGCGCCGCTCCTTAGCTTTCTCTGGCCGGCATCGCCGTGGAGAGGAGCCTCGGATTGGCCCGGGTCGGGCGAGGCAAATCTCAAGGAGGGGAGGGAGGTGGGGGACGCGCAGGGGAGGAGAGATTACACTAGAAATGATATTTGCATCTGAAAAGAAAGAAACAATAGTGCAGGGGCACATGAGGTGTACCACTGCCACTACTACTGGTCTAGAAGCACTAGGAAGCATGAACCTTCGGAACCAAGTTTTGGACTCAGTGTAGTATTCACATGCACTTCTTAATCAACACTTGACTGAAAACTTATTTTGTTCCCGGGCCTGTGGAGCTCGCCCTCCTGACCCACATTTGGGCCCGCTGGGCTTACTCTAGGCCTGGGCGGGCGTACGGTGCGGTAGTGGCTCTTTCGGTGTATGGTGAAGCTGGAGCTGGTGTGGGGTTTGGCGATGTCGATGGCGCCCTTGTTGTAGTGCGGGGGCGGGTACTTTATGGGTCCATTCGGGCTCGGGCTCGGCCAGGCCGGAAGGCCTAGTTTGCTCCTGCTATTGCATCCGGGTGGCGGCCGTCCTCTGTCAGCGGAGGTAGTTCCCTCTCGTGTGTGATTGCCCTGCCGACCTTGCCAAAGCTTCTTCTTTTCGGTCTACTGGCCTCGCATCCTGTGCCATGGTGCGACGATGGCGATAACTGCAAGACCGTGGTGGCGTGCGTTGGTGTGCGACAAGCTTGGTGGAGCAAGGCGGAGCGCCTGGGGGTCTAGTTCTTTGGGGTTGGGAGAAATCTTTTTCGTATCGGCTCCGACGTGGTGGCGTCTGCGGGTGTCGCCGTCCTTCCTGAAGGGCGTCGGGTGTGCCTCCGCCCCACCCCCGTAGCGTACCGGGGAAACCCTTGGACTAGTTCGGGCAGCAGCGTCGTCGTTGTCACTTCCCTTCTTGGAGGTGTTGCTTTGTACGCGACACTTCGGAGTGCTAGGAGTGAGGTGGTAATTCTCCGGAGGGCATCGGTGGCAAGTGATCTCCTTTTGCGTTGTACCGCCGGTGTCGACATTATTTTCTCTTTCATTTCTTTTTTGCTTCTTTTGGGTTGGTTTTGTGCTGTTTGCCTCAACAGGGATATTCCAGTTGTATCGGTCGTTTGTGATATTAATATAGTGGAGCGAAAGCCTAATTCGAGAAAAATCTATTTTGTTGCTTCCAATTTCGATCACCAGCTTGATTTCTTTGCAGGGGTACGTTTCGATGCAGCTAACATGCACTATATAATCAATCGTTGCCTCAAACGGAATGCGCGTTGGGGAACTGTCGGAGAAAAATGTTGTATATATGCTCAACGGATCTACTCACATCGATACGGGCTAAATGGTCAACCCTACGCGTCTCTAAATAGTCAGCTGCCAGCCGCTGCCCCCTGAAACGATGATGATATAGAGCATGTGGGTAAGCATGTACTTCTTCTTTTTTAAATTATAAGATGTTTTAGCTTTTTAAAATAAATGTATCTACACTATTTTTAGTATGTAGTAGGTTCACTACTTCACTTATATTTGAAGTGAATCTACGCACTAAAACAAGTCTAAATATATTTTATTTATAAATCTAAAATATTTTATATTTTAAAACAGAGGAAGTAAATATCTTGTGAATAAATTAGGAGGAGTACGAACCCCCTCTCAGTAAGAAAATCAGAGCCTCTGGAGGCTACAGCGAAAACAAATTGTGGCGAGTGGCGAGGATCCAAGCACGCACGTCCATTTCCTTTTCTCCAAATTTCAGAGTCAAACTTAAACATGGCGTCCACGGTTCGCTGGAGGCGTGCAACACATGCGTACGTGGTCTATGTACGAGCCAACGCGCGACGAGCAAACCAGGGCCACTGCCATGTCATCCTGTCCTCTCCTCTCCTCTCCTCTCCTCTCCTCTCCCCCCTCTCCTGTCTATAGACAGGAATCATAGACGTGAGGCCGAAGGAATTTACGAGCAAGAGGGAGCAGCGCTAATAATTATGAGCGAGAGGTACACGAGCGTCGCCATCGACGAAGAAGATGGGAGCTGGACCGGAAACCTGCCGGAACTTGCTTATTGCTTCTGGATTTGTCTCGTGTGTTTCTTCAGAAGATAGGATGGATGGATGTGGCTCTTGTGACGGAGCTGAGCTGCTTGTTGCGTGCGTGGACGGAACAGCTGGACAGCCAGCTGTCTACGCTGTTTTCGATCGATCTGGTTATTGCCACACGTACGATCGGGTGACTGGCCGATCGATGTGTGGGGCAGGTCCACGTCACAATTGGAACACGCAAGACTTATAGCATAATAAATCACAAAAACAAAAAACCCTAGGTAGGAGGACCAAGCTAACATAGGAGTCGCCTGAGCACGGAGCACTGGACTGATCCTATGTAAGTACGTAGCTCCGGCCGGCCTCCGGGTCTTTTCCTCTGCGCTTAGAATTTGGTTCTCATGTCACCATCCTAATTAACATTGCAGCTTCGTAACAATCCAGGCCGGAACCTGTTTGCCTCTGGTTTTGTCTCGAGTTTTCTTCATCACAAGATAGATGGATAGATGTGGCTCTTGGTGACGGAGCTGCTTGTTGCGTGCGTGGACACTGGACGGTACAGCTGGCCAGTCTGCTGTCTGCACTGTTCCCCATCGATCTGGTTATTGCCACACGTACGATTGGGTGACTGACTGACTGACTCACTGGCCGATGTATGGGCAGGTCCACGTCACAATTGGAACACCAAGGACTGTCGTTTTTCTTAAAAAAAAAACTTAGGTGGGGTGCCATTCCTCATTTCCTCCCCCTCTCTCTCTCTCTAAAAAGCCGCTACATTACCTTAAGAGTCGTTTTAGGGTTTCTGGCCCCTCCCTTCACTAGCGGCTTTGCCAGCCGGAGTTTTCGGGGGAGGGGGAGGGGGTAGGAGGAGGAGGAGGAGGCCAGCCTTCTATATAGTAGTGTCAGGTCGTGTCGATTGTGTGTCGTGCCGTAAGTGTTAAAATATATACATACATATCAGCGCCTTTCTTTAAAAGTTGGCTGAACCGACTGACCCATCAATTCAATATGGTACGAGAGCCAATAGGTCTTAAGTTTAAGACCTGGCCAACACGCTATTTTAATTAATCCATCTACTTATATGTTGATCTCACGTATAAGGTCTTCCCGTATATTCAGTCTTGATCGTGAGGGGACATGTTAAAAAATATAAATACACTATCCAACATTTCTTTATCAGTTCGGACTTTTGTGTGAACTGTGTGGTCCATCAATTCAATAGTGGCATTATGCCACGAGGAACTCGCATGATCTTTCGATCCAGATCTAGCGCTTGATGGTGGTGCTCGTGCTTGTAGTGGTGCTCCTAAGGGAGGAGCCAGATGCGGTGGGGAGCGGCGGCCTCTAGCTACTCGGTCAATAAGGCTCTTGGTTGTGCTGTTCTTCACAAGTTGTAGATGGTGCTCCTCTTTCTCTGGCTGACCGTGGCGATGGGGGATCAGAAGAGGCGTGAGCTTGCTGGGACCTGAAACTCAACGGCGGAGGGGAAGATTTGAAGCTGCATTTAAGGAGATCTTGTAGAGTTCACTATCAACATCTCTTCATCGTTGCCGGCAGTTTTTCATCCAACTGCTGAATATTATGGCCGAATGGCGGCCAACTTTGAGCTTTTGCGCAGGCTTAGTGCTTGCGTCATCTCTTCTTCTTCCTCTAGATCGGTGAGCCGTCATGGAGGATCTTCGGAAGTTGCGGCATTCGTCGACTCGTCATCTCCAAGTGGTGCCGTCCCCAGCTACGACGTTGGTGGCCGCGACGACAAGCTCAACACCATATGTGGAGAAGGGCCTGATTGCTTTTTCAACAATAGTTGCAGGGTCCTTTTCTAAAATTCCAGAGTCATGTTTTTTTTCAGGGTAGCAAGGGGACCAAGCACGGAGCAGTGGACTAGAGTGGTTTAGCATATTCGGCTGGGTTTTGCGCTGATTCTAGCTATAGCTGCGGGTCTTTCCTCGTTCCGGTAGCTGCGAGTTGATTTTGGTTCTCATGTCGCCAACCTGACCTTGTAGTAGTGCAGCCGGGCTTTCCTCTAAAGAAATACGGCTCCTCCGTCATCTACGTCATAAAAATTACTAATCAATAATGGCTGCTTAGCGTGATGGCAATCATCAGGAAATTTCATTCTCGATCGGTCCGTCGTTGAATCCAGCAGCTTAAGCTGTCGGTGTCAGTCACCAAGAGGTAAATGCACTATGCACGGCAACACAAATCTACAAAGCGCCCGCAGCACGCGACATTCCTAATCACAACCAATAGATAGCTCATATAATTAGTTCCAACGTCAGCTAGCTACATGGACATATACAATAATAAGCAATTTTGATTTGTGATAGCAGAGCCATGCATATCTTCCAAGCAAGCATGCATGGGTGAAAAAACATGAATGTTATACCGACATGTTGAAATATTACTCCCTTCATTTTAAAATAGATGTCTCAAGTTTATCAAAATTTGAATAAATGTACATACTAAATAGTATCTAGATTTATCTTAATTTTGACAAAATCTAAGACATCTATTTTGAGACGGAGAGAGTATAAATTATTAGCAGCGTTTTCAGAAACCTCTCTTTGCTTACCGACATTCTTTTTGTTACAACGTGCTAAACGGAGACACGTAACGTTCGATCCCGATAGAAAATTAACATTTTTTTCTAAAAGTACATAATTTTCACGTCAGAATAAAGGCTCTAGTTCCTTTTGTATCCTAGATAACTTAAAACACTGTGAGAGCTATTATATTCGGTACAAACAATTCATAGTGACGCTTTTTCTATGCATACAACTACCGCAATTAACATTAATGTAGTTCTAAATTACATAAATGTAGTTAATAAAGAAATAAAATAATAGATTTTTAAAAGTAGTATTCACTCCATCTCAAATTAATTGTATAAGATTTATCTAGATTCAAATATCTCTAGTTATAAATAATATCTAAATACATCCGTATCTAATAAATCTAAGACAACTAATTTGAGAGGAGGGAGTGGTACATTCTGTGGAGTTGGGCTGAATTCCATATTTACAACTAATCTTAGTGTGACATAATAACTCCTTACGCCTTTGCACATGTCCTCTTCTTTCTTCTCCTTCTTCCGAACGTCAGCACTGAATCCATATCCTAGTTGTGTCGTTCGCTTTGCTGCTTGTACCCACTGCACGCTCCACTTCGCCACATCCCGTATTGTAAACCCTATGGCTTAACATTGCCCCAAATTACGTACAATTATCTTCTTCCAGTTTCCCAATCTACTGTCTAACGCCATTCGCTAAATCGTGAATGACGTTGCGGTTGTCATCTTCCACCATTATTGACATTTCGGGCTAGTATTAGTCTAACCACGATAAATCTAACCGAACTGAAGAATACACATATGGAAAGGAGCGACGGGCAAAGAGGCATGAACAATACATATAACCGGTCGTAATACTTGTAAGGGGTTCTCTTTTTTATTATTAACCAATGCAGCAAAATAGACTAGAAAGCAGATGATAGCAGCAGCATAATCCTCACTCTCATCCATACATCCCCTTTACATTTAGGCACGCACACATAAACATCCAAAACTATGAAAATGCTTCATCGAAAATTATATAAACATATTTTAGAAAACTCATACGGAGTAGATATAATAGTTTAAAAATAAAATAATGAGAAGAAGCCAATAAGCCTAGCTACCTTGCCAATCACCACTCTCCTAGTCCTAGTCATCACCATCATCCATCACCTCTCTCTTACCAACTGCCTCTACTGCCAATAGAGAACAAAATCCTCAACCTCTTCTGGATTCTCTCTCCTATTAAACACAGACAATTAAAAACTGTAACGAGGAAATAATAAGAGAGAGAGAGAGTCCTTCCCTTCCTTGCCTAACCCACCCCCCTTCCTCCTTCCCGGCCAAATCAGCACCCCTCCCCCCAGCTAAAGCAAGGACGCCATTCTCTCAGCTACAGAAGAGGAGAGGAGAAATCATCTCCCCCCTTCTTATTACCTCTCCATCCCTCCCAGATCCTCAGAAAAACCGAATCTGCTCTGGAAAAGATCCTGCCTTTCTTGGTTTCCACTTCCTACAGAAAAACAAAAGCTATATTTAGCGCTTTGGGCCACGTTTCTTGGCTTCCGTTGTGGGTTGTTTAATTCGAGGGAGTCCAATTCGCTCGCCTGCGACTGAAGGGACCCGGCCATGTCGGAGGAGGAGGAGAGGCGGCGGTTCTCGAGTCTACGCAGCGTCCGGTGGCGGGTTGATCTCGGCATCCTGCCGGCGTCGCCGGAGGCATCCGTCGAGGAGCTCCGCCGCGCCGCCGCCGATTCGCGGAGGAGGTGAGGCCGCCATCCTTATTCTTGGTTGTTTGGTTGTTGGTGTGTTGTCTTTTTGTGGTACGAATCTGTTCTGTTTTCCTTGCTTGGTTGATGTTGTTATTGCCGTGTCTTATTTTTTCTTCAGTTACCAGGTTGTTGGTTTGGTTATGATGAGTAATTTGCTCGGGGTTGCCAGAAAATCTATGCAATCACTAAGGGTAATTAATGCCTTTAATTTGGTTATGGTTATGTGTGAACAGATTGTTAGATTTCAGTTTGTATCGGTGTTATCCTGCACGTGCAACATGTTATACTCCCTCTGTCTGAAAATAAGTGACTTGGATTTATCTAGATTCGCATGTATCTAGACATATTTTAGTGCATAGATGAGAGAGATTGCTGAGATGAAATTTTGGTGAGAGAGATTGCTGAGATGAAATTTTGGTGAGGGTGATTGGTGCTGTTAGTGTTGCATAAATGATTGGAGCAATGAATTTTGCCCCTCCTTATTTTTGTGTGTGCTTGCGAGCCAATATGTTCTTTCTACCTAAGAAGTTTCATGTTCGATTTGCTTCATGTTTGTTGTAGGTATGTTAGTTTGAAGCGCCGTCTTCTGGTAGACCCTCATCTTCCAAAGGAGGAGGCTAGAACATCTAACCTTATTGTGGACAACCCGCTCTCTCAGAACCCAGGTATTTGATCCTAAACATGATCTTGTAAATTTATGATGATGACATGGTAAAGAAAAATATGATGAGGATATCTTTGAACATGGATGGCTTGTTTCCTACCTCAAACACTTGCAATGATCTCTAATAATGGAATTTACATTGGTTGTTGTGCACTTACCATCATAGATTTATATCAGAAAGTGGTTTCCTGAATTTTCATGAGTTGTTGGGCACTTAATTTATCAGACGATGAGTGGTGCTCGTATAGTGGTATTTAGCACAATGACATAGAAATATATGCTATTTATTTTCACTTTCTTATTGTTGATTATTATTTATTAGGACTTCTTTCTACTGGTGTAATTACTGGTTTAGTTATGCTCACACAAAACTGTAAATGAGAGTGTAAATAGCTTGATGCTTTGTGCGACAAGAGGAAATGTGCAAGTAAAACAAGAGGAAATGAGGGGCAAAATTTTCTAAGAGGAAGGCTGAAGCCTATCAATGAGAGTGTAAATAGCTTGCTCACACAAAACTGTATTTTTTATGGTGATATGTAAGAAAGCCTCCCAAGTTATGCTTGATGCTTTGTGCGAGCTCTGATTCCATGTTCTCCATCATGATATTTTTATTAACTATTTTATACAGATAGTAGCTGGGGCCGTTTCTTCAGAGGGGCAGAATTGGAGAAGACTGTTGACCAAGATTTATCTCGATTATATCCTGAAGATGGTAGTTACTTTCAGACGCCTACTTGCCAGGCCATGCTGCGCAGGATACTATTGATGTGGTGTCTCCAACACCCAGAGTATGGGTACCGCCAAGGTAAGAAAATCGTTTTACTTGCACATTTCTAAGTTGTCGCAGGGAATCTGCTTGGCTTTGCCCTTTTCGCTCAGAACTAAATGCGGCTGAAATCTTTTAGGGCTGCTTATCTTTGCATGTCAGTAAATTGGTAAGATTTACCATTTGATAAACAAGCGTATCATATTTTTAGATGGCATTATGATAGCATATTAATTGGCTCTGAGATCTCTTAAAAGCAATGTCGAGTAGCACCAAAGTATCTACATTAAGTATTTGACTAACTAGCATGGCTATTTCAGTATCTTTTTGCATTTATGTTTTCTTGTTATTTTTATTTTTGCTGAATATGTTATGACAAATAGATTATCTTGTCACAGGAATGCATGAGCTATTGGCTCCTCTAGTGTATGTTCTTCAGGTCGACATTGATAAACTGTCTCAAGTACGAAAACTCCATGAAGACTGCTTCAGTGATGATTTTGATGGAGTACCTTTCCCAGATACCGAAATGGTTTTTAGTTATAAACCTAGAAAGGACCCAAAGTGGAGTTCAGAAGCTGACAATGGGAATGATTCTGAAAGTGCTTCCAAGGTTAACAGTCTTGATGAGCTTGACCTAGATACAAAAGAAGTAATTTTACTTAGTGATGCATACGGGGCGGAAGGTGAACTAGGCATTGTATTATCTGAGAGGTTCATGGAACATGATGCCTATGCTATATTTGATGGTTTGATGGACGGAGGTGGTGGAGTGGTTCGCATGGCAGAATTTTACTCTCCATCCAGTATTGGATCTAGCTCAAGCCTACCACCTGCTATTGAAGCATCGTCAGCGTTATATCATTTGCTTTCCATCGTTGAGCCCTCTCTTCATAACCATTTCATTGAGCTGAAAGTGGAACCACAGTGGTTCGCACTCCGTTGGCTGAGGGTCCTGTTTGGACGAGAATTCTGCCTCGATGATCTTTTAGTAGTATGGGACAAAGTCTTTGCCTGTTCCAATAATATGCTGCTAAATAATGACGAGGAATATAGCTTTCACATCTTGTGTTCAGCAAGAGGGGCATTCATTGCAGCCATGGCAGTCTCTATGCTTCTTCATGTTAGATCGTCTCTGTTGGCTACTGAGGTTAATGTCTCTTGTCTCCAGAGACTATTGAATTATCCAACGAATGTAGATGTGCAGAAGCTAATTGAGAAGGCCAAATCCCTGCAGAGTATTGCCATTGATGCAAACACTCCATCTCCATCTTTCCTATTAAAGAGGGATATCTGCGAGTATGACAGAGTTAACAGTAACCATGCTATTTCAACTCCTCCAAGAACCCCATTGCATCCTTTATCCGAGAGTTACTGGGAAAAGCAGTGGAGAAATTTGCACAATGATGGAACATCTCCTAAAGAGACTGAGAAGGTTCATTCTTCCAGCAGTGAAATAAAGAAATCTTGGAGGCAGAAGCTTGGTCTATCTAGGACAGAGTCACTTCCTTCTCCAGTGGTGAAGGTAGACAGCATGAAAAGTGATGCTCGAAATTCGGCAAGGCGGTGCCTTCTGAATACTTTGTCAGATAGTGTGGAAAGGTCTCATGAAATTGCAGGGAAAAGTCAACAAGATGAATTCCCTGCTGTCTCAATTCACAAGGAGCCTCCTGTGAGTTCTGCAGAATCCTCACAGTTACAAGCAACTGGCCAGAGTGTAACAGTAAGCCCGCCATGTCTGGCAAAAGTTAGCCCACTAGATAGTTCACTGGTTGTGTCAGCTGATGAGAGTGAAGCACAAAGAGAACGGTGTGCAACAGAAGCTTGCTCTAGCGGCGAGAACTCTCCATTGTTTTATGCAACCATTGCTGGCAGTGAACATGAGAACCTTGAAGATAACGATTCTGAGAGAAGTAGTATCACTTCTGCTGGTGATAATTACCGGGATGAGAACCTTCAAGATGAGTCATCCAGCTCTAATTTTGACGGCAAAACTGTTCAAGATTCGGAAGCAGCACCTTCTGATAAAAGTGCAGAACCAGATGGATCCTCTGGGAGAACTGTAGTTTCTAATGAAAGGAAGCCATTCATTAGTAAAATTCAGTGGTTGTTGAAGCTAGGAAGACCCTCGGGTGAAGGAAGCGTCGAGAAGGGTAGCGGTGAGACATCGGATGGTAAAGATGGTGTTGATGCTTCCTGCTCTGATGCGAATTCAAGTAACTCGCGTGGTAACACAAAGTTGGCTTCTGGAGATAAGAAGGTTGTGGGCACATTCAAGAATCTTGGACAAAGCATGCTTGAAAATATCCAGGTATCATATGCAACATCCTTTATTGCCTTGTGGTATTAGTTCACCAGTTCTCTTAATTTCCCTGTCATCGATACTTTTCTTTTATATATCCTGATAAAGGTATTTGAATAACCTTGTACATCGAATGTTAGTGTCTTGCCACTTAATTTAGAGTTGCATGGCTTGTGTTCTGAAGTTATTTCTGAATTAGTATGTTGAAGTCCGTATGTACACAAAGAATAACTTGCCTGAAATGACATACTAGTATTTTTCTGTGTGTAAACAAGTAGTTTCTGTATCTTTAGTTGCCAAACATGTATGATGCAACTTTCTATCTACGCACTGGTAACAATAGTTGCAATGTGACAAATGTAGGTGATTGAGTCAGCATTTCAGCAAGACCGCAGCCAGCCTGGCCCCATGGAGAACTTCTCAAACAACATCCTGGGTGGCAAAGGACAGGTCACCGCAACAGCAGCTCTGACGGAGCTCCGGAAGATCAGCAACCTGCTCAGAGAGATGTAGCCACCCAATGCAAAACCACAACCACCCTCCTTGCCCAACCCTCTCTAGCTCAGCAGTCGAATGGTCTAGTGATAAACAAGTAATGTGCCTAGGCCATCCTGTTCACCAGTGCTCCTGTGGAACTTCCATATGTAAATATAGGTTCCATTCTATTATTCCATTTGAGTCCAATATGTAACTAATTAAGCACTGTATATCCAAGGAACTCGTATCAATCAATGTAGGTGTCACGACGATGAGGAGGTAGTTTTCGTCGGGATTAGAGAGCTATTTTTGATGGAAGAATTTTGTAAGATTTAACTGGTCAAGGAAGAAATAAATGGAAGAATAAGTTTCAGTCCTGGTGCATCTTGTTTTTATTGATGCATGTGCTAAACAGATCGTGCTTTGATTCAGCATCATGACAGTTTTGTTCAGGGAATCTTACAGATGTGGATCTGGTTCAGAAACATGGTCATCGAGAAATTTCGCTTCTGCCGTTGTATATTTCTGAAGAGACATGGCCATTGATTCAGACCCATGCATGGCCGTGGACTACCAAGTCTTCACTTCTTGGCTAGACACAACCATATGCAGTTTATGTTTTTTCAGTTCCTGTTTGTTCTTCACTTCAATGCAATTATCACCAGGGTCCTCAGGACATGACCTGGCCGCCCTTGCTGAATCTCACCGTGCCGTTGTCGGGGCATTATCATGAGCAAGCGTGGTCCACGGCGACCACTAGTTCAGGCGGAAATTACACAGCGATTTCCAGGTGGCATTTGAGTCAGCAACCTTATCCATCCACCTCCCCAGTGATTGACTTTGACTGTACAACATTAGAACAATTCAAGTTCAGTACTCAGATGCCATACGCATGGATTTTTTCAGTAAAATTCACTTCTGAGATTTTGCTCAACAGAATGATTGCGCAGTCTATTCTATTCCAGAGATGTAGTAGTGTGCACTTCCAGAGCGCGAGAAAAGGAATACACATTTGTTGTAGGAGTACTACAACATAGTGCAACTGCAACAATTCATCTAAATGTATGACAATCGTGGCTACAAGGAAAACAAATCTGTTCGCAAATGGTCATAAAAAAACAAGTGCACTTGCTACACCAGTTCATATATCGTCTTTCCGAACAGCACACAAATGGGGAACACTTCCATATTCACTTACGAAAATGTCCGTGCCATAGCGTATCCTACATCCATGAAATTTAATCCCTCTTTCTTACTACAAACAAAGATGTGTTGGCAGCACCACAGACAAACTGAAAGCAGCAATTCTTTTTCTTGCTCGAAATGCTCCTTGCACAACAGCACTACCTACCAAGGAGCCATTTCCAAAGATGTAAATAACAAACTGAAAGCAACAAGTCTCAATGAAAGCATTTTCTAGATTTAGTATATATATACTATAAGGCTGAAGCATTTATAATATTTCTTTGGATTGACCAAACTCTGAATGTGTCAAAGTTTTAACAGCATGATCCAAAAGTTCAGTGCAGAGGTTTGCTAAGCCTTCTGTCTAGAATAATCACCAGCACAAGCTAACTGGTTCCGCCTGCAGGATAGCAGAAACACCATCCACATGAACAAATCAATAAAAGAGAAACCTCGAGACAGGTTGGGCTTTGCTTGCCTACTGATGGGCGATAAGCTTGCCAAATTATCATAGAATAGCATTATGTGAGCAAATGTACACAGCTAAATAAGTTGATTTATCAAAATATTGGAAGATTATCAAACAACCAGATGCTAGTCATCTGAAGTACAAGGCATGTTTTTGGCTGCAGCTACTTCCCTCTTGTAGTTTTCCCAAACTTCAGGGCCCATGGGATGTTTTTTCACAAAGTATGTCATGAACAATTTGTCTGAGCAAGCTAGGACCGTGCTTAGAGCTAGCTGAGGAGTAACCACCCCCCTTTCTAACAGCCAGTTGTACATGAAAATCCTCACTTTGGATCTTTCTATGGTAAATGACAGGAACGCGGGGAAAACAACCAGATCACTCAGCTGATACCCTGAACTGTTTACAAGGAAGGACATCTTTGACTTGATGACATGGACCTTCTGGTTCAGAATCTGTGGAGCCACCCTGATCATGCGTACAACGTCTTTTGGGTCGAGTCCACTACTCACTAAGAAGTTGTAGCGATCTTGTAGCTCGTCACCTTTACCACGGAAAGTTTTGAATGCCTTCTTCATATCTTCAGAACCTTCAACAAATCCTATGCTTTTCAAGAATTTTATTTTCCCAATGAATGAATCTTCAAAGGGGTCCTGTTTTGGTAGCTTGCTGACCTTTGACCCTAATGTGTAATTCATTAACAGTTTTGGGTCCCCCATTACAAGCTTGCGCATGCGCTTCTTCCCCGCATTGAGATGTGTAAGAATGCTGTTTGGCTTCTTCAGTGGGGCAGATCCGAGCATTGATGCATTAGAAACAATAAACTTGTAAATATCCTCATCTCTCATGCCAACCTCAGCTAAAAACACCATTCCCCTCCGTAGGTTACTTGTGAATTTCTCGAGTGAGACATCTGGGAAGTCCATAAAAAGATCAAACAACTCTTTTTTCCCGGATCCCGCTTTTAGCATCATGAGAACCACTGTAAATAGCATCTTTCCTGAACCATCCAACAAGAAATCTGGATTTTTCCTGACCAATTTACCAGTAACTTCCTTAGTGAATCCCAAACGAACGAAGAACTGGGGAACTCGAACCATCTTTCTCAAATCATAAGACTTCTGAGCAGATAAGAATCGAAAAATCCAGTCCCGCTGGATTCCAACGCCTTCTAGCCACTCCAGGATCTTCAATTCCTCATTCGGGTCATGAACCAATACAGCAGGATTAGAAACTACAAGTTTGATCACACTGGTCTTACTGATCCCAAATTCCTCAAGGGCTTGCAGCTTAGATGCAAGCACACCATTGCCAAAACTGAACACCTCTGTCGCATCCTGGTATATCCTCCCAATCTTGCTGCGCGCAATGCCGTAATTGCAAAGCACATGGAAGTTATAGAGCAATGCCTCATCGTCCGCGAGAAACATGAGATCTGGAGGCAACATCGAACTGCACTCGCTTGGTCTGATGCCGATGCTCTCCAAGAACGGCTCGAACTCATTGACAGGGTTGAACTGGAACAACCGCACCAGCGCCTTCCTGATCCTCTGGTCCTTCATCTCCTTCTTCTTCTCCTTCGACTTGAAGATCGCCTCAGCTCCCCCCTCCACAGGCTCCTTCACTGCATCCTTCACCTCCTCCAGCAGCTTGCTCAGGAAAATGGGCGAGCGCTTGCTTATATGCTCGGCGTCGTTAAAGCACATCCCACGCGTGACATGGAGGTACTCCATGAATGTCTTCTGTGCGGCGCGGACATCTCGCCTCTTCCCCATTTGCTTGATGTTCCGGTCCATCTCATCTTCTTCCTCCTCGTCAGCATCCACCAAGGCTTTGTCCCTGGTGTGGCTGGGAGCAGCTGAATAGGGACGCAATCGAAACACACTTGGAGCAATCCAACCCGATGCGGGGAATGATCTTGGAACATGCCACGAATTGGCAGCACACCACGGCGGGAGTCCCCGGTGTGGATTGTTGGGAACATTGGAAGCCCACCGGAGGCGAGCTTCCCTCAATGCGGCGCGGAGGTGGTTGTTCATGGAGAAACGAAGCAGCAGGGAACGCGCCAGCTTCAGGACAAACAGGGAGATGTTACTCCCCGGCGGCCCCTGACGGCTGCAGACGCCACGCGGCAAGGAGACGTCGGGCGACGCTCAGACGAGAAAGGGTTGCACAGCAGCCATCCGCCGAGCGCGAGTCACGCGCAGACGGCCGGAGACCGGCGCGCGGTGGGAGGAGCGACCGGCAAGGCGGCGACGGGGACGGCGACGGCGTCGAGGCGGCTGAGGGGACCTGGGGTTTGGGAGCTGCGGGCGATAGGAGGGAAGGTTCTGGGGCTCGGACGAAAGCCCAAGACGTCCTAAGCTGCTGATCCGTTGTGTACTTGTGTCTGGGCCGGGCCGATATGGAATGGAACGACCCAAACAGTGACATTTCTTAGTTCAAATATCCCAGCATGTTTGAGGACAACTCTTTACTCTTCTGTTGCTCAAAAACAAAACTCTTTAGGCTGGTGTAATTTAGACTAGTAACATATATATGTTATTAGTCTAAGTTATAGTGGTAACATGTAATGTCATATTAATTAGGCTGTAGACTTATTTTGTCTTGATATGTGTGATGTTATAATAACATAGCTAGTTACTCTATCTATCTCTTTCCTCATTAACTCATTGCCACATAAGAAAAAGTTCTTAGTTGGACTCTTAGTTACTAGTGAAGTTACCCCACTATGACCAGCCTTACTCAGCAGTTCGTTTGGTCGCAACGAGTCCGATTTCTAAACTATGAGCGAGTCACGAAATTGTGATGCCCCACCTTCTCTCTACCGCACGGGTCAGAGCTTCATGCGCCGTCCCGAGATAGAGCTCTTGTCGTTGCTCTAGATCCTTCTACTGTGCGTCTGTGCCTCCAAACTAAGAAAATGACCAAAAAAAACCACCACATTTAAGGAGGAGGAGACACGAAACCACCACGTTACGGTTTTTTGACACATAAAGACCATTTTAGAGGACGGGCTATGACGAGGGGCACTGATTCCTCGTGATTAGCCCTCTAACCATGTTTCTGGCAGGTGGGGCCCATTGTTAGTGCACATGTGGCGGGGTGGCGTTAGGACAGACCTGACGGCCGTTAACGCCCGCGTTAGGGCACGGTTTTAACTGTTGCGCCGCCGCATCTGAAGCTCATTCCCCCTCGCTATGTTCTGCCCGCGCCCGCCATTGTCGTGTCGTCACCGCCCTGACACCGATGAAGAAGCAGGACGCACCACCCTTCCCGCCATGGTGTCGTGGTCCGATGGAGAAGAATCGCCTCTTGATCTGAGCTCTGACGGCGAGAGTGTAAGTTCTTGCCACTGGATTTGGGGATTTTCGGGCTCATATTGTTGATTTCTAGGGTTTGTGATGAAATTGTTATTTAGGTCAAACCCAGTCTGATTTTCTATTCCATTTGCACTTGTTAGAGCATGAATGTCATATATGATTCAGATTGGTGCGGTTTAGCCGACGATGGGGCTGGTCCCATTCTCTGTAAATGTGGCTTTGTGGCGGCTAATTTTGTTGGATTTGAGGGCTACAACACTGGTAGGAGGTTTCTAAGCTGTGAAGGGCAGGTGTGTGATCAAATGTTTGTGCCATTTGCTTCATATTCATAGTTAGTTCTTCTTTTAACTGAAATGTCACTGAATTTTAGGAGGAATTGAAGTGTGACTTTCTGCAATGGGTTGATCCAGTTCCTACTGATGCTATGATGAAAGCAGTAGGCAAGCTATGGGATATGTATGGAGAAGTTAAGCAAGCCAAGACCATTGAAGCCCTGAATTTCATGGAACAGAAGTTTGAGTATCAAGACAAAATAAACAAGCTCCACATTGATCTGAGGAATTCACAAGATGAGCTGGCTAAACAAGTGGAAGAAAAGCAGGTGACTTTAGCCCACAAGACTATAGCTGAACAAGGATTGATGGATGCTAGGGCTGCATTAGAGGAGAAAAGGATCACTGTTGAAACAACCTGTAAGATGCACAAATGCTTGCTGAAAAAAGCAGAGAATGACAGGGACAAGTACAAATAAGATAAGAGGAAGTTGGAGTCCATCATTTTTGACTTGTTGAAGCAGAAAGAAGCTTACAAGAGCAGGTTCAAGAAGATAAAAGATCTTTGTGATGTGTAATTTTATCTTCATTAAGTAATGTTCAATTAGGATGTGTTGTTGAATTGTGATGGGTGCTCTGTGTAGCTGAATTCTTAAGTGTTTATGAGTTGTAATAAGTACAATTATTATCTGAGTGATGCTTTGTTTGTTGAACTATGAGATGAGCTTTGGTTTTAATTCTTAAGTATCTGTGAGCTACCAGAATTTATATGTGAATAACTATTGTCTGAATGATGTGTTTTGGTCTGAAATTTATATGTGTTTTGGCCTAGATCACCTGCTAGAATTATGCTAAAATTACACACATCATCTAAGAAAATAAATGACAGCAAAAGTATTTGAATGAACTGGTGGAACAATATTGACATAGGTAGCTTAATAATGGTTCAACAAGACTGACATATGTAGCTAAATACCGGTTCAACAAGACTGACTTAGGAAGCTAAATAAGGTGTTCAACAAGTAACATCACATACACAAATTTGCCACAGCAAAATAACAGTTTTACATCAGAAACTTTTCTCCAAGAAAATAACATAAACTTTGCTCTAAGCAATTCAACCATCTAAAGGACCACTACTTGAGTCCCTACCAGCAGATG
Organism: Avena sativa; assembly: GCA_916181665.1. Taxonomy (NCBI): domain Eukaryota; kingdom Viridiplantae; phylum Streptophyta; class Magnoliopsida; order Poales; family Poaceae; genus Avena; species Avena sativa. The sequence goes on along the minus strand of OV702285.1, from coordinate 138,232,548 downwards.
CATTTTCCCCAGCTGTGAAGTAGGACATGAATCATCTCCCTTTCCTTGGAGATGAACCAGTAGGAGCTTGTGCATCAGTAGTTGATCTTGGAGGAACAAAAGAGGATCTTGGTGGCCTGTGAGCTTGTTCTGGCATAGAAGATGAGGATGGTGCCCTAGAAGTTGAGCCTTCTCCATTAACTCTAGGGCCTGCCCCAGCAGGAATGGTCCTGTTTGACTACAAATAATAGAGTTATTAACTAAAATATAAATACAATGCATAAATCCTTTGTGCAATAATTTAGTTACCTTGTGATGGCTTTTCCTAAGTGCAAGATTAGGTCTGAGTTGTTGTGCACAACTTGTGTACTTGTGTCCTTGTAATTTGCAGTTGCTACATGTGATAGTGGCCATCCTAGATGATTCCTTGGGTTTACGGACCTCAAATTTCCCTTTCTCCTCTTTTCCTGCTTCCTTCCCTTTTGGTGATCTTTAAAAGCAAGTGGCATTATGTCTTTAGTATTTGTTCTTGTCCATCCATGCTGCTGTGGCATTGGATAGAACACATGACTATAGGATTTGAGGTAGTAGGGTTTCTTGTAGAAATCTGAGACATAATCTTCTGGATATTTTCCTGCTTTATAGATGGCTGAGATTGCATGATTGCATGGCAACCCAGTTAAATCCCACTTTCTGCAAGAACATGTTCTACTATCTAGATTTAACTCATATGTGTGATCACCACTTGCTACCTGCCATAGTACTTCATCTGCTCTTTGTGGGATGCAATGTATAGCATATTTTTTTCATCATTTCAAGCTTCTCAACATAATGTGGTGTGATTTCCCACCTAGATTTTCTACCACCATCTCTCTTATCATCAAACCTGACCATTTGCTTGTCATAGATCCCTACCAACATTGTCACTATTGGTTTGTTTCTTTCATCCAGGATATATCTATTGAACACTTCGCTGGGATTATTGTTCACCAAATTTGTCTTGCAGTTTGAGTCCAAAGCCCACCTTGCCCATGTGTGCACTGGAATTTTTGAAAGCCACTGCCAAGCTTGCTCACACTGTTTTTTCATTTCATCCACCCCCTTGTCAAATCCATGCTTGGTGTAAGAATATGTTGCCCTGTCCATGCACTTCTTCATGTCTTCTCCTCTGAATTCTGCTGTCTAGAAGTTGGCATAAATGTGTCTAAGACAGAATCTCTGGGTGAGTTTAGGAAGACAGTAGTCACAACTTTTATCAGCCCTTTATACCTGTTAGACATGATGGTGTACTGTCCAAACTAGCCTTCCTATCCACCAAGTGCTTCCTTCAACTGCTCTAGAAACCACTGCCAATTCTCAGTATCTTCTTTTGCTACAAGGGCCCAAGCTATTAGATAAATGTTGTTATTGCCATCTATGCAAGGATTTGAGCTCCAGTCGTCAGCTTTATGAAACAACCATCCAACCCTATGAAGGGCCTACATCCCTCAAGAAATCCAAGCCTAGCAGCATTGACACAAAAGAAAAGCCCATGGAATCTTGGCTTGTCACTAATGAAAACCTGCTACCCTCTTTTGATAACTTCCTTCTCTTCCTCTGTTGGGCCAGTCTTAGTGGTGACAATGCATCTAGATCCTGGATTTTTGTCAATAACAGTCTGCAGATAATCCCTTATTCTAAAATACTGCTTCTTGTGATCTCCCATAACAATCTCGCTTGCGTTTGTCTTTGCCCTATATGCCATCCTTTTTGGCACATCTACACCAAAGTCCTTTCTAGCTTTGTCAACTAAAGATCTAATACATGTGTTTGGGTCTGATCTAAAATTGTCAACATAAGCACTTCTCAGCCACTTACTGTTAACTCTGGTGCTTGATGGTTTAGTAGGACAGCTGTGCTCCAAGTGCATCTTCTTAATGCAGAAGGTAGTTTCATGCTTTATCTTTGAAGCAGAAATGAAGAACTGGCAATTGTACTTCTCCTTTTTCTCTGGTATGCACCACACAATGATCCTATCTGGGCAATTTTTGTGGTAATGGAAATTCCTAACCTACACAATATGAAGTCTACACAGTGCCTGCCTGAACTGATACACATCCTTGAAACAAAGTTTTAACGTGAATTGTTGTTCTGGATTTTCCCTTGTGTCATCATACCGCACCCTCTCTGTCTGCTTCTTTGCTCTGCTCTTCCTCCCATTTGGCAACACAAATGTCAAAGGCTCAAACCCATCATCATCCTCTTATCCAAGGAAACCAAACTCCTCTTCATCATCAGAAGGAGCCCAATCTGTCATAACTGCCACTTCTGCATGAGAGTGTGATCTGGTTGTTGGGCCCTGCCTCTTAACTGTCTTCTTCCTCTGGAATATAAGAGTCAAAAATATCTTCTGGATCTGACTCATCCTCATACAACTCCTCATCTACCCTTCTCTTCCTCTTACCAATTCTTTTCTTCATTTCATCAACTTCCTTCCTCCTCAACTTCTCTGCCTGAACTGGATCATACTTGGAAGTATGCATCCAACTGCCATCTTCATCTGCATCTTCTTCTTCTTCCTATGCATCTTCTTCTTCCTTTGCATCTTATCCCTCCTCTACTGATTTCTGCATATTTTCATCAATCTGTGTGCACAGAGGCTGAAAATTGCCACTATTCTGAGTCTGCAAGATGTTGTTGTCACAATGCTCTTCCTCATCCAGATCAACTGCAATGTGGCTAGGATATGACCTAACATACAACTTTTCTTTCCCCTTCTTGCTCTTCACAGGGGGACAACACAATGGCTTTTCTTTTCGCCCCAACTTCCAGTTTTATCCCTAAACTACCCCTGTTTAAGTGGCTGGCCTATAAATAGCCCCACCCCTCTATTGTAAACCCTAGACTTGGATAATTATAGTTGAAGACACCCCTTTGAGGATCTATCAACTATTTGTCTCATGCTCCTTGACAAGGAGCACCAAATTATCCACAACCTCTTGGATTTTGCCTTGTGCGTTCAAGTTGTACAAGGCCTTGGGATCTCGGTGTCTCGTCCCCAAGTAGTCAAGATCTCATCAAGCCTCTCACCCCCCCATTGTTGGCCGTGGGAGAGTGTCTTTCCCAACGCCGATCCTAGGTATTGTGTTGGACCGGTTGCCACCGGCATGAGCTACCGGCTTGTATCGTGTTTTCGTGTGTGTGTGTTCATCGAGTTCTTCGCGTGTCTGTGTGTTCATCAAGTTCTTCGCATGTGTGTTCGTGGATTTCATCCCCCTCCCCCTTCCACTCGCTTCCCCCTCGATTTCCATGGGAGATTCGTGAAAGATCGAGCCATCCCAAGGGTTCACCCCTAACATATTGGTATCAAGAGCAAGGTTGATCATGAATTTCCCCTCAATTTTTCTTCTATCCACCATAAATTCGAAATTTTTCCAAAAAAATAGCCCCAATTTGCCTTTGGATCGATCTATCGTTTTGGAGCGTTATTTGTGGTTTTGATCCGACCAAATCTTGTCTAAGGTGTTGGTCCAGCTTTTTTCCTGCGTTTCCCAGCCCAATTTTGGCCAAATTTTCGCGGATTTGAGGACTCTAGGCGTGAATTTCCGCTCAAGAACACGAGATGATTTCCTGCGCCGGAGTCTCCGACCCTGTGCACCGGAGTCTCCGGCCCAGACCGGAGTCTCTAGCCCTGGACGCCAGTTTTGACTTTTCCTCTTGTTCTGCATTGGCTAATCTGTCCGCTTATTGTCCGTGTTCTGTGTGCGTGTCACCAACTAACAGATAGCTTCCGCAACATCGCCCGCGCTCTTCGACACCACGGACCCCAAACTCCTCCCCGCTCCATCGACACAAGATCATCATCAACAACTAAGGTATAACTTGTGTCAACCCTTGTAGCCATATCTTCCTTTGTGTGTACCTATCCTACGAGAGCAACTCATTTGTGTTTGTCTAAGCATTGTGCACTTGCCATTGGAAAGTGAGAGTGTGAGAGCAAATACAAAAGTTAACATAGTAGTATAGAAAGGGAGAAAAAGAATCAAAAAAAAGAAGAAAATGAAAAATAGAAAGATACATAGTCTCCCAATACAAAGAGAGTATCAAGCTTGTAAACAAAAGAGAGAGGAAAAAGCGCTCCAAGGCAAGTGCACAAATCCGTTGCTTACCCTCTTTTGGCAAACGAGTTGTGGTCTCTCCTTGAGTTGGCATGACAACCGAGCGTAGTCTTCGTTAGGACCTTTTGTGCTCACTTTCATAGTCGTGCTAACCCCATTTTTCTCCATGCGTGTGTGTAGTCATAGGTTCTCGTCACATTTCGAGTTGACCATCTCCTTTTGACTTGAGTTTTGTTGGATTTTATCCACTTTTGACTATCCTTTTCGTTTGGTTGGTACTTTGGTTTTACACAATCCTAACCTTCCACCAAAAGGTTTTGAGAGTGTAGTTTCCTTGTGTGTGAGTTTCTTTGCGATTTCACTTTGCAAGTTCTTAGCTCTCTTGGGTGGCAATTTGTTTTATTCAATCTCCAAGGTGAGGCAAAAGGCTAACTCTCCATGTTTCTCCTCCATATACAATCCTTGTGGCTTTGCATCATGGACAGGAACGACGAGTCGTCCCAACCAACGCCGCCTCAAGAGGAAGACGCACAATACATGAGAAGGTGGGATCATTGTAAGGTCCGAGGAGAATTCAACTACCATTGTGACGCCCTTGAGCAGCGCCAAGATGAATAATTCAGCGAAACTCGAGTGGAGTTCAAGAACATCGACAACCGCTTCGAAGAAGTCCGAGGCCAAATGCATGCCATGCAACACAACCTCGGCCATCAAAATGAAGCTCTTGGTCGCGCCCTCGCCGCAACGGATGAGAATCTTCAACGCCTCATTGATGGGCTAGCAAGGCCACGATCTCGCGACTCAAGCTCGTCACGGCACTCCTCAAGTGAATCAAGCGCTCCTCGCCATCACGCTTCAAGGCACCAAGATGGACCCGTTCTTCACTCCATGAGCTCTTCTCAAGCGGTACCATCTCCGCGACATGCCGCGACGTCAAGCTATGATGGTGACCTCTCCGCAAGACCTCCAAGACGTGAAGCGAACCATCCACAACCAAGGGCACTCGTGATTCAACAAGAGCAACCTCACGTAGACCACCAAGCCCATCGCCAATGACATATCCCTTCAACAACAAGTGAAGCATCCGAAGTGGAGGAACAAGATCGTCGTCGGCGTGAAGCACTCGAAGACCCACCAAGGCGTCATCATCGACATCAACATCAACATCGACAACATGATCATCATGACGAGCTTCCTCCACATCAAGAAGAAAGGGAGCAGCCCATTGCGCATGCGGTTCGTCGTCCTCCTTGCCACATGGCACAAGACAATGCTCATCCTCATCAACCACGACAAGAACAAGATCAAGCTTCCCAAGCTCGTCGTGAGGACCAACAGCATCCTCCTCGTCCTCAACCGCGCCAACAACACGAGCAAGCTCCCCAATCTCGTTGTCAAAATCAAGTTCCACCACCAAACGCGGCACCTCAACAACCGCAAGGGCAACGCAACCATCACCAAGCAAGACATGAGATATCGGATGATGAAGATGGCTGCCAAAATCATGCCAACCTCCGATACCGGAACCGCAATGAAGAAGAAACTTTCGGCAAGCTCAAATTCACCATGCCCAAGTTCACCGGTTCCAATGAAACCGAAGAATATCTTTCGTGGGAACTCAAGGTTGACAAGATCTTTCGCATGCACAACTATAGCAATGAGAAGATGATGGCCATGGCATACCTCGAGTTTGATGATTATGCCAACCTTTGGTGGGAACAAGTCCAACTCGCTCGTGAAGCAAAAGAAGAACCTCCAATTACAACTTGGCAAGATATGAAGGCTCATATGAGATCCCGCTTTGTTCCTTCGCACTACACGTGTGGCCTCTTTAACAAGCTTCAAATGCTTAGTCAAGGGACAAAGACCGTGGAATAGTACTTCAAGCAAATGGAGCTCAACATGATCCGTGCCAACATTGAAGAGCGTGATGAACAAACAATGGCACGTTTCCTCAATGGCTTGAACCACCAAATCAAGCGCATCACCGAGTTCCAAAAGTACAACAACATGGTTGAGCTTGTGCACATAGCAACAAAAGACGAACGTCAAGTGCAAGAGGACATCAAGTACAACAAGCCAAAGATGTACTTCACCTTCAAGCAAGCGCCAACAACTACATCAACAACACCAAGTGGAAGCTCATCAAGTACCACCAAGCTTCCCTTCAAGCCAACACTTCCTCAAGGAAAACTGCCCCCAAGTGGCAAATACACAAAGGATGATCAACCATTAAATGGTGAGTGCTAAAAGTGTGGAGGCAAAGGACATAAGTCGGCCGCATGTGGAAACAAGAAAGTTTTGTTCATCCACGACAATGGCGATGAAGAATATTTGAGTGAAGATGAGTTTGATGCAAGGGTCAAGGAAGCATTGGCTAGGCAACATTTGGAAGATGACCAAGAAATACTTGTGTGTGAGCACGACGCAAGTCCATCGCTTGTGGTCACAAGGGTCTTAACTACGCAAGTCAATGATAATGAAGACCAAAGATCAAACATCTTCCAAACTCGTGCCGGTATCAATGGGAAGTCCATCAAAGTTGTCATCGATGGAGGGAGTTGCCACAATCTTGCAAGCACGGAACTATGTGAGAAGCTCAACCTCACCCTCTATCCACACAAGCATCCCTACCATATACAATGGCTAAGTGACCAAGGGTCCGTCAAGATCAAGCACACCATCTCGGTAACTTTCTCAATTGGACCATACAAAGACACGGTGGAATGTGATGTGGTCCCCATGACAGTTTTCCATATGTTGCTAGGAAGGCCGTGGCAATATGACAAGCGTGCTTTGCATGATGGTCACACAAACACTTATACCTTCAAGTGGCTTGAAAAGACTTGTGTTTTTCAACCAATGACTCCTAGCCAAATAATTGCGGACAATGCAAAGGCTTTAGCGAGGGCGCAAAGCACAACACCACCTTGTGCGAAGAGCGGTGAGCGAGAGAACCACACTATAGTGAGTGAGAGCCACAAGCCAAACTCGAGTGGAAAAACTAAGAGTGTTCTTCTTTCCACCAAAAATGAGATGAGAGAAGTGAGGAACAACCCATCCATCTTGCACTATGTACTTATATGCAAGGGACTAGCGCAAGAAACTAATGACTTGACAAATGTTCCTCCTTCTTTGATGACTATTTTGCAGGAATTCCAAGATGTATTCCCCAAAGAGCTTCCTCATGGACTACACCCTCTTCGCAGAATCGAGCACGACATTGACCTCATACCCGGCGCACCCCTTCAAAACCGCGTCGTGGACCGCACGAACCCCGAAGAGACGAAAGAGATAGAACGACAAATCAACCAACTCGTCTCCAAAGGTTTGATACAAGTAAGCACTAGCCCAAGCGCGGTACCCGTGATTCTCGTTCAAAAAACGGATGATACGTGGCGGTTATGCATGGACTGTCGTCCAATCAATGCTATCACCGTGCGTTATCGACATCCTATACCGCGCCTTGATGACATGCTTGATGAGTTATGTGGAGCCACTATATTTTCGAAAATTGATCTTCGTAGTGGTTACCATCAAATTCGCATGGCCGAGGGTGATGAGTGGAAAACCAGCTTCAAGACCAAGCTTGGTCTCTATGAATGGTTGGTTATGCCTTTTGGCTTATCTAATGCCCCATCTACCTTCATGCGCCTTATGAACCATATTTGAGATCTCTCATTGGCAAGAGTGTCGTTGTTTACTTTGATGATATTCTTGTCTATAGCAAGTCACTAGCGGAGCATGTTACACATGTTAAGGAGGTCCTTCAAATCCTTCGTCATGAAAAGCTATATGCTAATCTCCCCAAGTGTACCTTTGCGAAAGACAAACTGATTTTCCTTGGTTTTGTTGTGTCTTCTAATGGAATTGAAGTTGATGTCTCAAAAGTTAAGGACATACGAGATTGGCCCATCCCTACCAATGTTAGTGAACTTCGTAGTTTTCATGGGTTGGCCGGTGACCGTCGCTTTGTGAAAGACTTTTCTACCATTGCTTGCCCTCTCAACGAATTGACCAAGAAAAATGTCACATTCGTTTGGGGCAAAGCACAACAAAAGGCTTTTGATGAGCTCAAAAAGTGACTCACCGAAGCACCACTTCTTGCGTTACCGGATTTCACAAAAACTTTTGAGATTGAATGTGACGCTAGTGGTATTGGCATTGGAGGCGTCCTTATGCAAAATGGGCATCCTATTGCATACCATAGTGAGAAACTTGATGGCGCACGCCTTAACTATCCAATTTATGACAAAGAGCTTTTTGCCTTGGTTCGTGTCCTACAAGTGTGGCAACACTACCTTTGGCCCAAAGAATTTATCATCCATTCTAACCATGAGTCGTTGAAATATCTTAAGGGCCAAGCCAATTTGAGTAAAAGGCACGCCAAATGGGTTGAGTTCATGGAATCTTTTCCTTACATTGTCAAGTACAAGAAGGTCAAATAAAATGTAGTAGCGGACGCCTTGTCTCGCAAAAACACAAACCTTCTAACGCGACTCGAAGTAAATGTCTTGGATCTTTATGACATCAAATCTTTGTACGCGTCTAACCTATTCTTTGGATCAATTTTTGCAAAGTGTTCAATAGACAAAGGGGTTGATGATTTCTATTTGCATAAGGGTTTTGTTTTCAAACAAAACAAGCTTTGCATTCCAAAGTCCTCTCTCCAAATTTTGCTTCTTCAAGAGTCCCATGGTGGAGGCCTTATGGGTCACTTTGGCCGTGACAAGACATATGACATGCTCTCTACTCACTACTATTGGCCCAAGATGAAGCGCGACGTGGAGCGCCACATCCAACGATGCACTACTTGTGTCCAAGCTAAGTCTAAGTCTAACCCCTTTGGTCTTTATATGCCATTGCCTATTCCTCATGCACCTTGGTCGGACATTAGCATGGACTCTGTGTTAGGATTTCCTAGATCTAAGCATGGTCATGATTCTATATTTGTGGTAGTAGATCGCTTTTCCAAAATGGCACACTTCATTCCGTGCCATAAGACTGATGATGCTTCACATGTAGCAAATTTGTTTTTCAGGGAAATAATTTGGCTACACGATGTACCAAGAAAAATTGTCTCCGACCGCGAGGTCAAATTCATGAGCAACTTTTGGAAGACACTCATGTCCAAGCTCGGCATCAAGCTCCTATTCTTGTCCGCCTCGCATCCTCAAACCGATGGACAAACTGAGGTCGTCAATCGAAGACTTGGCACACTTCTACGTGTGTTGATAAAGAAGAACCTTAAAGATTGGGAGGAATGTATCCCACACGCCGAGTTCGCCTACAACCGCGCCAAACACTCCACCACCATGAGGAGCCGTTCATGATCGTCTATGGATTCGAGCCTCTCACCGCGCTCGATATCCTCCCCCTTCCTCTTCATGACCGCACCAATATGGATGTTGACAAGCGTGCCCAAACAATGAAGAAACTCCATGAAGACACAATAGCTACGATCGAGCAACAAGTGCTTCGCCAAGCATCAAGGCTAAACAAGAACATGAAGGAGCTAATCTTCGAAGAAGGCGATCTTGTGTGGATACACTTGAGCAAAGACCGCTTTCCCAATGATCGCGGCTCTAAGCTCAAACAAAGGGGAGATGGCCCCTTCAAGGTCCTCAAAAGAATCAACAACAATGCATACGTCATCGACATACCAACCTCCAAGTACCTCGTGAGCAATACGTTCAACGTCAAGGACCTATCACCATACCATGGAGAGAATCAAGATATAAACCATGAAGAGTCGAGGACGACTCTTTTCCAAGGGAGGGGGGGGGAGTTGATGCAGCCCGTCCTACGGACGCACCTCCATCTACACCATATAGTCCCCCAAGTGGACCAATGACTCGCGCTCGAGCCAAGCTCCTACAAGCTAAGGTTAACTCGCTCCTTTCCTCATGTGATTTTGATGTACCTTTGGATGGCTTGCTACTTCATGCAACTACGTTATGTATCCTTAGCTATGAAGCAACTGTGCTGCACCAAGCCCCCAAGGAAGGAGGGCCAGGAGAAGACGTTGCTGGAGCACTGCGCACCAGAATCTCTGGTGTACACCGGAGTCTCCGGTCCTGTACACCAGAGTCTCCGGACCAACCTCCGGTCCGGCCCCAGGAACCAAGCCGGGGACAGTCTGAAGGCCCCTCAGGAGACGGGGTCTGGAGATTGACCGGAGTCTCCGGGCCAAACACCGCAGTCTCCGGCCTGCTCGACGTCCGGCATGTCAAGGCCTTTTGGGCTTGGCCCATGTAACCCCCAGTTTCGCCCCAACTTCCAGTTTTATCCCTAAACTACCCCTGTTTAACTGGCTGGCCTATAAATAGCCCCACCCCTCTATTGTAAACCCTAGACTTGGATAATTGTAGTTGAAGACACCCCTTTGAGGATCTATCAACTATTTGTCTCATGCTCCTTGACAAGGAACACAAAATTATCCACAACCTCTTGGATTTTGCCTCGTGCGTTCAAGTTGTACAAGGCCTTGGGATCTCGCTGTCTCGTCCCCAAGTACCCAAGATCTCATCAAGCCTCTCACCCCCGTTGTTGGCCGTGGGAGAGTGTCTTGCCCAACGCCGATCCTAGGGATTGTGTTGGACCGGTTGCCACCGGCGTGAGCTACCGGCTTGTATCGTGTTTTCGTGTGTGTGTGTTCATCGAGTTCTTCGCGTGTGTGTTCATGGATTTCATCCCCCTCCCCCTTCCACTCGCTTCCCCCTCTATTTCCACAGGATTCGTGAAAGATCGGGCCATCCCAAGGTTCACCCCTAACAACGTGCGGTAGCGACTAGGGTTTTGGGGCGACGGAGGTGCAACAGCTTGGGGAGGCTAAGGTCACGACTTGAGTTCCTCTTGGGCTGCCCCTTGTTTCTGTTTTATAGGTGGAAAGGCCCCTTGGGTCGTTCCTGACCCAGCCCTAAAGTTTGGACGATCGAGTTCCGGTAGGTGTAGGTTAATTCAAACTTAGTCAAAAATAGCTTCCTTTTGCAAGTCCGAATTTAACTAGAGTATTTTTCCTTGCCCGTTACCGCAATGTGGCTACACATAATATGGAACCTTACGGACATCCTAAGATGACCCGAGTCACTCCCGGTACCTTATGGAACCTTCCATAACCTTCCGTAATCTTCTGCTCCTTCCAAAACCTTCATATATGTGCGGAACCATTTCAGACACTCTCGGGACCATTCTGGACACTTCCGGGATTATCTGGGACCTCTTGGAACCATTTTGAGACCATCCAAGACACTCTCAGAACCCTTCTCTCATCTCATTAATGCTCAAAGCTTATTTCGAACACTCTCAGCAATATTCTGAACAGCTCTAGTATATTCTGAGACACTCCAAACACCTTCAAAATTACTTCTCTGCTAAATCTTCATACGTACTCATATTCTAAATGCCATTGATCTCTTAAGTGTGTAACCCTATGAGTTAGGATATTTGTGGACATGTACGAAACTCATTCCACGACAACGACGATTACTATTGGCGTCTTGATACATGTAGTAACCGCCATAAATAACATAAAGATTTTTATCGTGTGTACCTTTGTATTATGTACGATACGTATCGTATTGATCCATCGATACTTTACGGTGCTCGAGATGAAACACTAGGTTATTCTCGTTACCCGGCATGTACTCTTTACGCATACCAGACTATCGATGTTCATGTGTTCAGCAACATGATCATGTGTCTAGCCAGACGATGACAAACATCATAGTACATGAGTGGGCCCAGAGTGTAGGGGTTCGTAGCATGGAAAACAAAAAAAATCTATCGCATGAACACACACAAGCCAAGATCTATCTACTAGATTGTAGCAATGAGTCGATAGAGTACTCACCCTCAAAGATTCCAAAGCGGTTATCGAGAGCAGATTCTCATGGGTGATGTAGTCGTTCACTTGCCAATCTCAAGATCGCGTAGATGATCCTTCCGGCGCCACGTTCCGGCAGCGCTCCCGTAGTCGGTCACACGTTCAGTACTTGATGAAGACCTTCCTCTCCCTTGTTCCAGCAAGCAACGGAGGTTGTAGCTCTCTCCTCGCGACTCTGGCAGCACGACTGCGTGGTGTCGGAGATTAGAGGGGAGATCCCGCAGGGCTTCTCCTAAGATGGAGCGAGTATTATGGAGTAGAAGAGGGACTTGGTGATCTAATGTTTAGAGGGCACCGAGGAGGTGGTGTGGCCGGCGGCTAGGGCAAGGGCCTTGCCCTAGTCGGCGACTTGAGAGGAGGCCTAGGCGGCGACTATAGAGGGAGTAGCGGCTAGCTAGGGTTTTGTGGTGTTGGGCAAGGGGCCCCCCTCCCCTCTATTTATGAGAGGGAGGGGTGGAAAGAGGGAGGGAATCCTCCCCCAACTCCACTTCATGTGGCCAACAGCAAGGGGAGGGAGGATTCCGTCCCTAGGTAGTAATCCTTCCCTCCCTCCACTTGGAAATATTGTCCTAGTTTGAATTTTTCAAACTGGCTTTTTGACTTTAAATTTAGAGTTTGATTTCTATCTTCCAAGTGTCCAACCAAGTGACCTAGGACATGATGCAACCATTCCACTTTGTCATGACACATCCATGTACCCTTCCCCTTCCGGATCGGTGAACCTTCTAGACCCTTCTAGAACATTCTGACGAAAACACCAGAACCATTCCCGAACTCCGGAATTGGACTTTCCTTATATGAATCTTATTCTCCGGACCATTACGAATCTCCTCGTGATATCCTAGATCCCATCTGATACTCTGAACAACATTCGGTCAGCTTACTCACATTCCATATCTACTAAACATCGAATCCTTAAGTGTGTCTCCCTACAGTTCGTGAATTATGCAGACATGACCGATACTCTTCTCCGATCAATAACCAATAGAGGAATCTGGAAATTCATATGGCTCACACATATTTCTACAATTACTTTGCGATCGAATGAACCATTTACATATGATACCAATTTCCCTTTGTCTCGTGATATTTTACTTATCCGAGATCTGATCATCGGTATCTCTGCATACCTAGTTCAACCTCGTTACCGAAAGTACTCTTTACTTGTTCCTGTGATATGTGATCCCTTGTGATCTAGTCACATGCTTGCAAGCCAATTGGATGAAATTCCACTGAGAGGTCCCATAGTATATCTATCCGTCATATGGATGGACAAATCCTAGTCTTGATCCATGTGCCTCAACACATACTTTTCGAACACTCAATGCCACATTTATAACCACCCAGTTACGAAGTGGTGTTTGATGTCATCAAAGCATCCATCCAGTGATGGTGATTAGCATGATCTCATGGTCGAAGGATTTAGGTTACTATGTATCTAAAAGCTTATAGCAATTGAACTATTGAAATGACTTGATTTTTATGCTACGCTTATGTATAGGAGTATGTCCATCACACCATTATCCTAATGATATGATCTTGTTGTTAATAACATCTCAATGTTCATGATCAGGAAACCATGATCATCTATCAACCAACAAGCTAGTATTATAAAGAGGCTTTACTAGCGACTCTAACTAGTTTACAAATCACACAAGTATTAATGTTTCTGGTTAATACAATTATAGCATGAATGTAAACATTTATCATAAACACAAAGATATAATAATAACTACTTTTATTATTGCCTCTAGGGCATATCTCCAACAGTCTCCCACTTGCACTAGAGTCAACTAATCTAGATTACATGGTAATATACCGAACACCCATGGCGGTTTGGTGCTGGTCATGTTTTGCCCTCAGGAGAAGTTTAGTCAACGGATCCGCCACATTCAGATCTGTGTGTACTTTGCAAATCTTTATGTCACCTTCTTGGACATTCTCTTGAATAGCGTGAAAACGTAGCTTGATATGCTTTAGCTTCTTGTGTGACCTTGTCTCCTGCACATTGGCTATGGCGCCCATGTTATCACAATAGATAGACATTGGGTCTAGTGCACTGGGAACCACACCGATCTTTATAATGAACTCCTTCATCCATATCGCCTCTTGTGAAGCCTCTGATGCAGCTATGTATTCCGATTCAGTTGAAGATCTCGCCACAATGCTTTGCTTTGCACTCCTCCAGCTCACTACTGCATCATTCAAAGTATACATATCCAGATTGAGATTTAGAATCTTCTGGATCGGTGTTCCAACTAGCATCACCTCCATAAGAAAGAACCATATCCTTAGTTCTCCTCAAGTACTTAAGGATGTTTTTGACCGCTGTCCAATGATGCACTCCTGGATCACTTTGATATCTGCTAGTCAAACTAACAACATATGCAATGTTGGGTCTAGTACATAGTGACGAGGGTTCGACTCATTAATGCCCATTGTTATGGACTTGGGTTTTGGAGAAGATGGGGATGCTGGAGATCGCGAGACGGTTAACAGACATGCATCAAGGGGACACGAGGTTTACCCAGGTTCAGGACCTCGGAGGTAAAACCCTACTCCTGCTTGTTTGTTCTTGATTACGGCTGAACCGAAGGTTACAAGGGTGTGCAGGTGAAATCTGGCGTGGAGGTTTGTGTATGAGGTGTTTAGATCCTTCTTGCTGTGCCCTCCTGGCCTTTATATAGATAGGCTAGGTCTCGGGGATAGGTCGAGTCGGTTACAGATTAGGGTTGGACCCTTTGAAATTCTATCTACATCTAGACTTGTCCTCCAAGGAATCGAACTCTCCATGGGCATGGGCCACCCGAAATCTCCATGGGCTGCAGGTCTCCACATGGGCCTTCCTTCGGCTGGACCGGGTATAACAATGTTATGCACCCGTAGGGTATATCCATGTCAGTAGCCCCGAGTGTTCAGTCGAATCATAGATTCGACTGGAGACTCTATAATCTTTCGGGTGCTTTGTATTTCAACCTGTCTTCAGGAATAAAAATGTTAATTCATAGGGATTGTTGATGCGTATGCCTATCTCACCCGACAGATCAGGGCCATTTAACTGTCATAGGACAAAACAACATGATCTTCATCAGACTCGAGTCTCCAGACTTGAATCTGGAACGAATGTTGGTGTAATTATACTCAGGCCATTGAAGTCTTATAGGAGTTGAATCCCAGTGCTTTTCAAGTAATGTACCCAACATGTCCGTCGGGATTTCATCGTGCCTGTTGACACGGGAATTTACTGGCAGAGCGCAATCTGGTGTGTTACCAGGCCATCAGATGATATCTGTAGGACTTATCTTTGCAACGCAAACACAAAATCTGAAGTTTTATCACCGCGGAGGTGTTTCGGGTGACCAAGGAGACTGCTTGTCACTTAGCGTTAATTTGGGCAAAGTTGCCAAAAGATTTTTCTTGTATTTGATCCGAAGGATCTCAGTCGAATAGTTCATAGGGTCCGTGACCAGCGCTCCCTATGGGAGTAGCCCTTGAGTGTCTGTTCCAGTCATAGGCTCAATCAAAGACTTTAGTTCAGTCATTCGAGCTTGTTTCCGCGCGTAGTGGACGACATGCTGACGACGGTTCAGTTTGGTGCTGACACGTCGACGGTGAGATCTGAGGCGCGCGTTAGGGCTTATCAATCGACGGCTCTGCTGCATCGTCTTCGCCCCTTTTACACCGTGGGGAAAACAACGAATTTTTACCCTTCGCCATTTGCCTCTGCTTCTTCTCCATTTCCACCATTTCTTGAGTTCTTGCTCTCATTACGCACTAGACGTCCTCCGTGTATTTCCCTCTGCTTTCCCCCGTTCGCATCACCGCACTCGCCACTCCATGATGGGCAAGCCCAAGAAAGCTTCATCCACTGCAGCGGGTTCAAGCGCCGCCGGCGCTGGGAAGAAGGCCATTGCTCCAAGACACACCACTAACGTGTAGGGGTTCGTAGCATGGAAAACAAAATTTTCTATCGCATACAAACAAACAAGCCAAGATCTATCTACTAGATTGTAGCAACGAGTCGATGGAATAACTTACCCTCGAAGATTCCAAAGCGGTTAACGAGAGCAGATTCTCGTGGGTGATGTAGTCGTACTCTTTCCGATCTCAAGATCGCGTAGACGATCCTTCCGGCGCCACGTTCCGGCAGCGCTCCCGCAGTCGGTCACACGTTCGGTACTCGACGAAGACCTTCCTCTCCCTTGTTCCAGCAGGCAGCGGAGGTTGTAGCACTCTCCTCGCGATTCCGGCAGCACAACGGCGTGGTACCGGAAGTAGAGGGGAGATCTCGCAGGGCTTCGCCTTAAGCCGGAGCGAGTATGGTGGAGTATGAGAGAGAGAGAGCTATTAGTGGTCTACGGATTAGACACACCAATTAGAAGGCTCTAAACCGCAGGCTAGGGCAATTAGAAGCTCTAAACCAAAACGGCTCTAAACCGGAGATTAGAGGATAGGAACTTGTGTGTCCAGAGGAGGAGGCCCTGCCCCTCCTTTTATAGGTGGGAGGGGCGGCCAAGGGGAGGGGAGTCCCTCCCCAAGTCGGCCTTGGTTGGCGCGCCGGCTTGGAGGGACTCCTCCCCCAAGTCGGTTCCAACCACCTCTTGCTTGTTTCCCACAGTTTCCTGTTTTAGCCGTTTGACTTTCAAACTGGACATTTGACTTTTCTGTTTTAGGATTCAATTTAATCCTTTATTTGGAACAGCAAGAACACCTAGTACATGATGCAATCATTCAATATGTAATGACACATTCATGTACCCCTCCACCCTCCCGGAGTGCCGGACATTCCGGAACCTTCTAGAACATTCACCGGAATCATTTCCGAACTCCGAAACGGGATTTTCCTTATATGAATCTTATTCTCCGGACCATTCCGGATCACCTCGTGATATCCCGGATCCCATCCGAGACTCCGAACAACATTCGGTCTCTTTCTCATAATACCATAACTACTCAAACAACGTCGAATCCTTAAGTGTGTCTCCCTACGGTTCGTGAATTATGCGGACATGATCGAGACACTTCTCCGAACAATAACCAATAGAGGAATCTGGAAATTCATATGGCTCCCACATATTTCTACGATTACTTTGCGATCGAATGAACCACTTACATACGATACCAATTTCCCTTTGTCTCACGATAGTTTACTTATCCGAGGTTATGATCGTCGGTATCTCTACATACCTAGTTCAACCTCGTTACTGATAAGTACTCTTTTCTCGTTCCCGTGATATGTGATCCCTTGTGAGCCAGTCACATGCTTGCAAGCTAATTGGATGACATTCCACCGAGAGGGCCCAGAGTATATCTATCCGTCATATGGATGGACAAATCCCACTCTTGATCCATGTGTTTCAACCAATACTTTCTGAACACTCAATGCCACCTTTATAGCCACCCTGTTACGGTGTGGTGTTTGATGTCATCAAAGCATCCATCCGGTAAAGGTGATATGCATGATCTCATGGTCGAAGGAATTAGGTTACTATGTATCAGAAAGCATATAGCAATTGAACTATTGAAATGACTTGATCTTTATGCTACGCTTATCTATAGGAGTATGTCCATCACATCATTCTCCTAATGATACGATCCTGTTGTTAATAACATCTCTATGTTCATGATCAGGAAACCATGATCATATATTAACCAACAAGCTAGTTTAACAAGAGGCTTTACTAGGGACTCTTATTTTAGTTTACAAATCACACAAGTATTAATGTTTCCGGTTAATACAATTATAGCATGGTATGTAAACATTTATCATAAGTGTGAAGACATGATAATAACCACTTTATTATTGCCTCTTGGGCATATCTCCAACAGTCTCCCACTTGCACTAGAGTCAATAATCTAGTTTCAAACCTTTGTGTATTCAACACCTATGGCTTTCTGGTGTTGTATGTACACGATTGCTAGTGGTCAACTGATCTCCGGATCTGACACTTCCAGGTCCGTGTGTAATTGCATGTCTTTGCGTCTCTACGCATCACTCATTCTCTAATGAGATGGCTTTGTATAAATTTGGTCTTTCGGTGTGACCTTTAGCTCTTTGGGGTTAAAACATGTTGATAATATTGTCGCACAATATATCTTCATAGTATTATCCCACTGTGAACTACACCTAGTTTGATAACAAACTACTTGACACAAATGCCCTCTTTTGCTGCTAAAATAGCAGTCATATACTTAGCCTTTTGTTGTAGTATCTGTCACAATGTCTTAACTTTGTAACTCATCCAAATCCATTATGGAACTTACTTTCCATTATATTGTGCCACCCTTAGTTTAGATTGAGATAAACTTAATTTGTACTTTGTGACAAAGCTAGTATCAATGTAGTACTTTTACAATGAACTAATCATCTATTTGTCACTTCTACAAATATTATACTCTTAGTTCTTCCAAAAGATCATAAGAATATCCTTACTATTGTCCAATGATCATCTTACGAATCATTCTGGTATATGCTCACAACATTTAGAGCATAGGACATATCTGGATTTGTACATATCACAGTATGATTGATATAAATACTCTTTGTGATTTCATACATCAAGTATCAATCTATACTTGATTATTTGTTTCACTTTACCAAATGTCAATACACTTGAATATATCATCAACATTGAACTCATTCAATCCTTTCTGTGCGACAAGAACCTTTCTTGTAGTTTCTATATTGAACTCATTCAATATCTTGTCTATGTACTTCTGGCACAACCATATTAGCGTCTATTGATGCCAAATATTTGGGTTTTGCCTAAGTCTTTCATCGGGATGAAATTCTTAACATGTGTTAATAAAAGATACATTATTTCCAATCAACAATATGTCTTCCACATAATGTATTAGAAACATGTCTTAGCGCTCCCACTTAATTTCTTGCAAATGCAAGCATCTTCATTATCTCCGACGAATTTAAACTCCTTTAACAGTTTCATCATAGTGAAGATTCCAACTCCGCAATGCTTACTTCAACCATTGAAGTTTGCATATGCATTCAGCATCCTTTGATTTAACAAAACCCTATGGACCGTGTCATGCACACGTCCTAGGTAACAATTCTATTAGAAGAACTTGTTTTGTTTATTCAACTACCATATAACAAAATTATATGTAGTGGCTGCTACATTAATCCATCTAGACTAAATATCGCTATGAAAGATCAAATCTTGTCATATACAACCTTTGAACATTGTTGAAAACTCTTTCCCAACATGTCGACTATTTCATAGATGTGAAACATCCATGTCTATTTCTTTATAGATCCAAACACAACTGTAAGGTCTTACACCTTTCTCGAGGGTCCTTCAAGTTCAAAACTTGATTTCTCGTGTATGGAACTATCACGGATTTTATGGCTTCAAGCCATTTTACGGAGTCAGGGCCCATCATCGCTTCTTTGCATGTAGTACGTTCATTATTCTCAAATAATGATTCAACCCTCAAATCTTGGTATTTGATTGTTTACTCGACCTACTTGGTTCAATAGAAACTTTGACCTCTGTAACCACAACTTTTGAGGCACGTGAGTCATGAGCATTGTTGCTGCCTCCGGAACACTTTTCGGTGCTGCGCAACTTTGCACATATAGCTAAGGTTCTTTTAACCTTATCAAAGTTATATTGTCCTCCCACTTATCTCTTCACGAAAAATTCCTTCTCAAAGAAACTTGACGTTCTAAGCAACAAACACTTTTGTCTCCGGTGTTTATGGAGGAATACTTAACAGTTATACAAAGACAGGTTCATCCGACTTTGGTTGCACACATCTTTCTTATGCATAGCATACCAATGTTTTAAGAAAGGACTACTTGGGTTTTATCCCAAACCATAACTTTATATGGTGTCATTTCAACGGATTATGATGAAGCTCTTTTCAGTGGAAAAACGGCAGTCTCTAAAGCTTTTAATCTTTTAAAATATAATGGCAGTTTTATGAATTATACCTTTGATCTAACCATGTCAAACAAGGTTTAATTACATATCTCGAACGTTCCATACTCTTATGGTGTTTCGGAAAATGCAAATCCACGGAACGATTCCATAAATCTTAGGTATTATGCTAAACTTTGTAACTCAAATATCTTCCTTTATGATCTTTATCATAAACTGTTTATACTCTTGTTACAATGATCTTGCACTTCATCTTGAAAGTCTTTGAACTTTTCAAATGTTTCATACTTCATCCTTATTAAGTAAATATTCATATATTCACTCAAATTTTCGGAGAAGTCATATGAAGTTGAAATCCATCGCTCTTGACTACACATAATGGACTTCGTACAACAATATGTACAAGTTCCAATAAGCTAGTCTTTCGTTCCCTTTTGGCCTATGAACGAAGTTTTAATTATCTCTAGGAAAGTTTCACAAGCGTTATTTGATCAAAATCAAAAGACTCCAAAATTCCATCCACATGGAGTTTCTTCATGTTTTCTTTCCAATATAATTTAAACGGCGATGTCACTTCCGAAGTGATCTTTCAATCAATTTGTCTTTTGAAATTTTTAGCACTAGTTTTATGGATGTGATTTCTCCAACGAGATTTGTGAATCATTCATCTTTTATGGATTAAGGCAATTATTTGAACAACCCTTTTGTTCTCATAATACCTGATAAAACAAATCTTGAAAGCAAGCTTTGATGTTTTGAACGAGCAACACAATAACCTTTTATTTGTTCTCGATGAACATCATCACATATTCTTTTGCTAGTTACTTAGGCCATTGTAGTTCATGAATTGTGTTGTTTCGTATGACGATTCACACCAACAAATTCAGTATCAAATACTTGAGAACCACATTGTTTAATAAGCAAAGAATATATCCATAACATGTATATCATCTATATACTTAAGCTGAACAATTCTAGTCTTTTCCTTTCTGCCATATACTTATGAGATTTTCTTTCAATATTTCCTTTTCTGTTTGAAAGAATCTATCAACATGAATAGTGGAGTCATACATATGACATATAGTCCAAAGCGTGTATAGTTAAATACCAATGTCTTTGGACTTGCACTTTGAAGTAGATCACCATTATCAAATGTTTGGTGTTCTTTCAAATTCCTTTCTTTAGTAATCTCTTGGTGTAGTAAACATTTTACCTACATCAAATATTCACCTTATCATGGAATCGTCCATGATCAAGCTACTTTTAGCTTATAACGATGAATTATGAGTATAATGTTGCTATCCAAAACCTTTTGGAGGATTAGGACAACAAGTGTCTACAACCCTTTGCAAATTCTCATCAAAATATGAGAACATGAACTTTGCCATATTATACTCTATCATGTTGCAACCAAAACTTCGTTTCAGATATCGCAATATCTTCCACACATCATGGTTTCTGAAACAACTCTTTCAGATCCTAGATAACCTTGATATTAAGACAATCCTTTGAATATCAAGAATCATGGATACAAACATGATCTCATACACTAACTCTTGGAATTGTCACTCTTGTTTTAATACCAATTATTAAACTTCATGGAGTAACCGGAACTTACTGAAAGTTTGCAATAGAACTTTTAAACTTTAGATTAACACTTTAAAACAATACGATACCAGTTCGTAAAGTAACTAACCAGAATACTATAGTTCTATCATCTCAATTATAACTAAGCGCAAGGTGGTAAACGGATGCCAATGACTACAACAACTATGCAAATTCACTTTGATTTAGTTTATGATAAATTGAGTTCTAATTAATAATTAAATTAATCTAGGTGAACTCCCACTCAAAACAATATCCCTCACATTGTTTTAGTGATCACACGAACCAAATCCACCACATCAAAACCGATCATCACGAGAGTTGATATAGCTTCAATGGCGAACAATCAACATGTTCATCATATCTACTATATGACTCATGCTCTACCTTTCGGTAATCCGTGTTCCTGAGGCCATGTCTGTACATGCTAGGCTCGTCAAGATCAAACCTTAGCTTCCGCATGAGCAAATCTGGCTTGCCCACGTTGTATACACTTGCGGAATCTAACACACCCGATCATCACGTGGTGCTTCGAAACAACAAGCTTTAGCAACGGTGCTAACTAAGGGTGAACACTTTATGACTTGAAATTCCTGTGCATGAGGGATCATCTTATAATGCTACCGTCGTCTACTAAGCAATACAATATGCATAAAGGATTAACATCACATGCAATTCATAATATGTGATATGATATGGCCTTTCTTCTTTGTGCTTCCGATCTCCATCTTCTAGCACGAACATGATCTCCATCATCACCGACATTGCATCAAGGTCAATGATGCTTCTCCATGGTTGTCGTCCACCGGCTTCAACTATTACAACTACTTTGAATAGACACGCGGGTCTTAACTGAAATTAAAGACAACCATATGGCTCCTGCCGGTTGCCAACTTACAATAAGGAACATTGCATACATCATATATAATCACAATCATGGCCATATCACATCACTGCACACCCCTGCAAAACAAAGTTAGACGCCTCTACTTTCTTTGCATATTTTACGTGGTTTGGGGCTTTCAATAAGTGTCGTTCTAACTTACGAACAAGAACCACAACATTGATACTAGTATTGTTAATCACCCGTTGTAATTGGATCTTAACTATGCTAGGAGAAACAGGCACCCGCAAAGCCACTTATGCAATACAAGTTGCATGTCAGGTGTGGAGCAAGTCTCATGAACGATGTCATGTAAGGTTAGCCCGGGCCGCTTCATCCCAACATACCGCAAGATGCAAAGTACACAAGAATCAATCAACAATAAAAGCATCAACGCCCACAATGACCATTGTGTTCTACTCGTGCAACAGATCTACATATAGACACGGCTCTGATACCACTGTAGGGGTTCGTAGAATGGAAAACAAAATTTTCTATCGCATACAAACAAACAAGCCAAGATCTATCTACTAGATTGTAGCAACGAGTCGATGGAATAACTTACCCTCAAAGATTCCAAAGCGGTTAACGAGAGCAGATTCTCGTGGGTGATGTAGTCGTACTCTTTCCGATCTCAAGATCGCGTAGACGATCCTTCCGGCGCCACGTTCCGGCAGCGCTCCCGCAGTCGGTCACACGTTCGGTACTCGACAAAGACCTTCCTCTCCCTTGTTCCAGCAGGCAGCGGAGGTTGTAGCACTCTCCTCGCGATTCCGGCAGCACAACGGCGTGGTACCGGAAGTAGAGGGGAGATCTCGCAGGGCTTCGCCTTAAGCCGGAGCGAGTATGGTGGAGTATGAGAGAGAGAGCTATTAGTGGTCTAGGGATTAGACACACCAATTATAAGGCTCTAAACCGCAGGCTAGGGCAATTAGAAGCTCTAAACCAAAACGGCTCTAAACCGGAGATTAGAGGATAGGAACTTGTGTGTCCAGAGGAGGAGGCCCTGCCCCTCCTTTTATAGGTGGGAGGGGCGGCCAAGGGGAGGGGAGTACCTCCCCAAGTCGGCCTTGGTTGGCGCGCCGGCTTGGAGGGACTCCTCCCCCAAGTCGGTTCCAACCACCTCTTGCTTGTTTCCCACAGTTTCCTGTTTTAGCCGTTTGACTTTCAAACTGGACATTTGACTTTTCTGTTTTAGGATTCAATTTAATCCTTTATTTGGAACAGCAAGAACACCTAGTACATGATGCAATCATTCAATATGTAATGACACATTCATGTACCCCTCCCCCCTCCCGGAGTGCCGGACATTCCGGAACCTTCTAGAACATTCACCGGAATCATTTCCGAACTCCGAAACGGGACTTTCCTTATATGAATCTTATTCTCCGGACCATTCCGGATCACCTCGTGATATCCCGGATCCCATCCGAGACTCCGAACAACATTCGGTCTCTTTCTCATAATACCATAACTACTCAAACAACGTCGAATCCTTAAGTGTGTCTCCCTACGGTTCGTGAATTATGCGGACATGATCGAGACACTTCTCCGAACAATAACCAATAGAGGAATCTGGAAATTCATATGGCTCCCACATATTTATACGATTACTTTGAGATCGAATGAACCACTTACATACGATACCAATTTCCCTTTGTCTCACGATAGTTTACTTATCCGAGGTTATGATCGTCGGTATCTCTACATACCTAGTTCAACCTCGTTACTGATAAGTACTCTTTTCTCGTTCCCATGATATGTGATCCCTTGTGAGCCAGTCACATGTTGGAGATATGCCCAAGAGGCAATAATAAAGTGGTTATTATCATATCTTCACACTTATGATAAATGTTTACATTCATGCTATAATAGTATTAACAAGGAAACCATTAATACTTGTGTGATTTGTAAACTTAATTTAAAGTCCCTAGTATAGCCTCTATACTTCACTAGCTTGTTGGTTGATTAATGATTGTGGTTTCCATATCATGAACATTGAGATGTTATCAACAACAAGATCATATCATTAGGAGAATGATATGGTGGACATACTCCTATAGATAAGCGTAGCATAAAGATCAAGACATTTCAATAGTTCAATTGCTATATGCTTTCTGATACATAGTAACCTAATTCCTTCGACCATGAGATCATGCATATCACCTTTGCTGGATGGATGCTTTGATGTCATCAAACACCACACCGTAACAGGGTGGCTATAAAAGTGGCATTGAGTGTTCGGAAAGTATTGGTTGAAACACATGGATCAAGAGTGGGATTTGTCCATCCACATGACGGATAGATATACTCTGGGCCCTCTCGGTGAAATGTCATCCAATTAGCTTGCAAGCATGTGACTTGGTCACAAGGGATCACATATCACGGGAACGAGAAAAGAGTACTTATCAGTAACGAGGTTGAACTAGGTATGCAGAGATACCGATGATCATAACCTCGGATAAGTAACATATCGTGAGACAAAGGGAAATTGGTATCGTATGTAAGTGGTTCATTCGATCGCAAAGTAATCGTAGAAATATGTGGGAGCCATATGAATTTCCAGATTCCTCTATTGGTTATTGTTCGGAGAAGTGTCTCGATCATGTCCGCATAATTCACGAACCGTAGGGAGACACACTTAAGGATTCGACGTTGTTTGAGTAGTTATGGTATTATGAGAAAGAGACCGAATGTTGTTCGGAGTCTCGGATGGGATCCGGGATATCACGAGGTGATCCGGAATGGTCCGGAGAATAAGATTCATATAAGGAAAGTCCCGTTTCGGAGTTCGGGAATGATTCCGGTGTTTCCATCGGGAACATTCTAGAAGGTCCCGGATTGTCCGGCACTCCGGGGGGGAAGGGGTACATGAATGTGTCATTACATGTTGGAATGATTGCATCATGTACTAAGTGTTCTTGCTGTCCCAAATAAAGGATTAAATTGAATCCTAAATTGAAAAAGTCAAACGGCTAGTTTGAAAGTCAAACGGCAGTTTTTGGGAAGTGGGAGGAGAGGAGGAAACCGACTTGAGGGAGGAGTCCTCCTCCCCAAGCCGGCGCCCCACCTAGGCCGAGTTGGGGAGGGACTCCACTCCCTCCCCTTGGCCGGCCAGCCCCTCCCACCTATATAAGGAGGGGCAGGGCTCCCTCCCAATACACACAAGTTTCCTATCCTCTAAACTAAACCCTAGATCTAGACCCCGGTTTAGAGCTATTCGGTTTAGAGCCTTCTAATTGGTTTAGAGCCCTCTAATTGGTGTGTCTAATTACTAGACCACTAATAGCCTCTCTCATAAGCTCCACCATACTCGCACCGGCTTAAGGCGAAGCCCTGCGGGATCTCCCCTCTACTTCCGGTACCACGCCGTTGTGCTGCCGGAATCGCGAGGAGAGTGCTACAAACTCCGCTGCCTGCTGGAACAAGGGAGAGGAAGGTCTTCGTCGAGTACCGAACGTGTGACCGACTGCGGGAGCGCTGCGGGAACGCGGCGCCGGAAGGATCGTCTACGCGATCTTGAGATCGGAAAGAGTACGACTACATCACCCACGAGAATCTGCTCTCGTTAAACACTTTGGAATCTTCGAGGGTGAGTTATTCCATCGACTCGTTGCTACAATCTAGTAGATAGATCTTGGCTTGTTTGTTTGTATGCGATAGAAAATTTTTGTTTTCCTTGCTACGAACCCCTACAGTGGTATCAGAGCCGTGTCTATATGTAGATCTGTTGCACGAGTAGAACACAATGGTCATTGTGGGCGTTGATGCTTTTATTGTAGATTGCTTTGCGTGTACTTTGCATCTTGCGGTATGTTGGGATGAAGCGGCCCGGGCTAACCTTACATGACATCGTTCATGAGACTTGCTCCACGCTTAACATGCAACTTGTATTGCATAAGTGGCTTTGCGGGTGCCAGTTTCTCCTAGCATAGTAAAGATCCAATTTACAACGGGTAATCAACAATGCTAGTATCAATGTTGTGGTTCTTGTTCGTAGGTTAGAACGACACTTATGGAAAGCCCCAAACCACGTAAAATATGCAAAGAAAGTAGAAGCGTCTAACTTTGTTTTGCAGGGGTGTGCAGTGATGTGATATGGCCATGATTGTGATTATATTTGATGTATGCAATGTCCCTTATTGTAAGTTGGCAACCGGCAGGAGCCATATGGTTGTCTTTAATTTCTGTTAAGACCTGCGTGTCTATTCAAAATAGTTGTAATAGTTGAAGCTGGTGGACGACAACCATGAAGAAGCGTCATTGACCTTGATGCTACGCCGGTGATGATGGAGATCATGTTCATGCTTGAAGATGGAGATCGGAAGCACAAAGAAGAAAGGCCATATCATATCACATATTATGAATTGCATGTGATGTTAATCCTTTATGCATCTTGTATTGCTTAGTAGACGACGGTAGCATTATAAGATGATCCCTCATGCACATAAATTTCAAGTTCTAAAGTGTTCGCCCTTAGTTAGCACCGTTGCTAAAACTTGTTGCTTCGAAGCACCACGTGATGATCGGGTGTCTTTGATTCCACGGGTAAATACAACGTAAGCAAGCCAGATTTGCTTATGCGGTAGCTAAGGTTTGATCTTGACGAGCCTAGCATGTACAGACATGGCCTCAGGAACACGGATTACCGAAAGGTAGAGCATGAGTCATATAGTAGATATGATGAACATGTTGATTGTTCGCCATTGAAGCTATATCAACTCTCGTGATGATCGGTTTTGATGTGGTGGATTTGGTTCGTGTGATCACTAAAACAATGTGAGGGATATTGTTTTGAGTGGGAGTTCACCTAGATTAATTTAATTATTAATTAGAACTCAATTTATCATAAACTAAATCAAAGTGAATTTGCATAGTTGTTGTAGTCATTGGCATCCGTTTACCACCTTGCGCTTAGTTATAATTGAGATGATAGAACTATAGAATTCTGGTTAGATACTTTACGAACTGGTATCGTATTGTTTTAAGTGTTAATCTAAAGTTTAAAAGTCCTATTGCAAACTTTCAGTAAGTTCCGGTTACTCCATGAAGTTTAATAATTAGTATTAAATCAAGAGTAACAATTCCAAGTGTTAGTATATAAGTATCATGTTTGTATCCATGATTCTTGATATTCAAAGGATTCCCTTAATATCAAGGTTATCTAGGATCTGAAAGAGTTGTTTCAGAAACCATGATGTGTGGAAGATATTGTGATATCTGAAACGAAGTTTTGGTTACAACATGATAGAGTATAATATGGCAAAGTTCATGTTCTCATATTTTGATGAGAATTTGCAAAAAGGTTGGAGACACTTGTTGTCCTAATCCTCCAAAAGGTTTTGGATAGCAACATTATACTAATAATTCATCGTTATAAGCTAAAAGTAGCTTGATCATGGACGATACCATGATAAGGGTGAATATTTGATGTAGGTAAAATGTTTACTACACCAAGAGATTACTAATGAAAGGAATTTGAAAGAACACCAAACATTTGATGATGGTGATCTACTTCAAAGTGCAAGTCCAAAGACATTGGTATTTAACTATACACGCTTTGGACTATATGTCATATGTATGACTCCACTATTGATGTTGATAGATTCTTTCAAACTGAAAAGGAAATACTGAAAGAGAATCTCATAAATATATGGCAGAAAAGAAAAGACTAGAATCGTTCAGTTTAAGTATATAGATGATATACATGTTATGGCTATATTCTTTGCTTGTTAAACAATGTGGTTCTTAAGTATTTGATACTGAATTTGTTGGTGTGAATCGTCATACGAAACAACACAATTCATGAACTACAATGGCCTAAGTAACTAGCAAAAGAATATGTGATGATGTTCATCGAGAACAAATAAAGGGTTATTGTGTTGCTCGTTAAACATCAAAGCTTGCCTTCAAAGATTTGTTTTATCGGGTATTATGAGAACAAAAGGGTTGTTCAAATAATTGCCGTAATCCATAAAAGATGGATGATTCACAAATCTCGTTGGAGAAATCACATCCATAAAACTAGTGCTAAAATGTCGAAAGACAAATTGATTGAAAGATCACTTAGGAAGTGACATCGCCGTTTAAAATTATATTGGAAAGAAAACATGAAGAAAAATCCATATGGATGGAATTTTGGAGTCTATTTGATTTTGATCAAATGACGCTTGTGAAACTTTCCTAGAGATAATTAAAACTTCGTCCATAGGCCAAAAGGGAACGAATGACTAGCTTATTGGAACTTGTACATATTGTTGTACGAAGTCCATTATGTGTAGTCAAGAGCGATGGATTTCAACTTCATATGCTTTCTCCGAAAATTTGAGTGAATATATGAATATTTACTTAATAAGGATGAAGTATGAAATATTTGAAAAGTTCAAAAGACTTTCAAGATGAAGTGCAAAATCATTGTAACAAGAATATAAATAGTTTATGATAAGATCATAAAGGAAGATATTTGAGTTACAAGTTTAGCATAATACCTAAGATTTAAGGAATCGTTCCGTGGATTTGCATTTTCCCGAAACACCATAAGAGTATGGAGCGTTCGAGATATGTAATTAAACCTTGTTTGACATGGTAAGATCGAAAGGTGTAATTCATAAAACTGCCATTGTATTTTAAAGATTAAAAGCTTTAGAGATTACCGTTTTTCCACTGAAAAGAGCTTCATCATAATCCGTTGAAATGACACCATATAAGGTTATGGTTTGGGATAAAACCCAAGTTGTCCTTTCTTAAACATTGGTATGCTATGCATAAGAAAGATGTTTGCAACCAAAGTCGGATGAACCTGTCTTTGTATGACTATTAAGTATTCCTCCATAAACACCGGAGACAAAAGTGTTTGTTGCTTAGAACGTCAAGTTTCTTTTGGAAGGAATTTTTCGTGAAAAGTTAAGTGGGAGGACAATAGAACTTTGATAAGGTTAAGAACCTTAGCTGTATGTGCAAAGTTGCGCAGCGCCGAAAAGTGTTCCGGAGGCGGCAACAATGCTCATGGCTCACGTGCCTCAAAGGTTGTGGTCACGGAGATCTAAGTTCCTATTGAAACAAGTAGATCGGGTAAACAATCAAATACCAAGATTTGAGGGTTGAATCATTATTTGAGAATAATGAACCGACTACATGCAAAGAAGCGATGATGGGCCCTGACTCCGTCAAATGGCTTGAAGCCATAAAATCCGTGATAGTTCCATACACGAGAAATCAAGTTTTGAACTTGAAGGACCCTCGAGAAAGGTGTAAGACCTTACAGTTGTGTCTGGATCTATAAAGAAAATAGACATGGATGTTTTACATCTATGAAATAGTCGACATGTTGGGAAAGAGTTCACAACAATGTTCAAAGGTTGACTATGACAAGATTTGATCTATCATAGTGATATTTAGTCTAGACGGATTAATGAAAGCAACCACTACATATAATTTGTTATATGGTAGTTGAATAAACAAAACAAGTTCTTCTAATAGAATCGTTACCTAGGACATGTGCATAAACACGGTCCATAGGGTTTTGTCAATTCAAAGGATGCTAAAAGCATATGCAAACTTCAATGGTTAGAGTGAGCATAGCGGAGTTGGAATCTTCACTATGATGAAACTGTTAAAAGGGTTTAATTTCATCAGAGACAATGAAGATGCTTGCATTTGCAAGAAATTAAGTGGGAGCGCTAAGACATGTTTCTAATACATTATGTGGAAGACATATTGTTGATTGGAAATAATGTATCTTTTATTAACACATATTAAGAATTTCATCCCGATGAAAGACTTAGGCAAAACCCAAGTATTTTGGCATCAATAGACGCTAATATGGTTGTGCCAGAAGTACATAGACAAGATATTGAATGAGTTCAATATAGGAACTACAAGAAAGGTTCTTGTTGCACAGAAAGGATTGAATAAGTTCAATGTTGATGATATATTCAAGTGTATTGACATTTGGTAAAGTGAAACAAATAATCAAGTATAGATTGATACTTGATGTATGAAATCACAAAGAGTATTTATATCAATCATACTGTGATATGTACAAATCCAGATATGTCCTATGCTCTAAATGTTGTGAGCATATACCAGAATGATTCGTAAGATGATCATTGGACAATAGTAAGGATATTCTTATGATCTTTTGGAAGAACTAAGAGTATATTATTTGTAGAAGTGACAAATAGATGGTTAGTTCATTGTAAAAGTACTACATTGATACTAGCTTTGTCACAAAGTACAGATTAAGTTTATCTCAATCTAAACTAAGGGTGGCACAATATAATGGAAAGTGAGTTCCATAATGGATTTGGATGATTTCCAAAGTTAAGACATTGTGACAGATACTACAACAAAAGGCTAAGTATATGACTGCTATTATAGCAGCAAAAGAGGGCATTTGTGTCAAGTAGTTTGTTATCAAACTAGGTGTAGTTCACAGCGGGATAATACTATGAAGATATATTGTACGACAATATTGTCAACATGTTTTAACCCTAAAGAACTAAAGGTCACACCGAAAGACCAAATTTATACAAAGCCATCTCATTAGAGAATGAGTGATGCGTAGAGACGCAAAGACATGCAATTACACACGGACCTGGAAGTGTCAGATCCGGAGATCAGTTGACCACTAGCAATCATGTACATACAACACCGGAAAGCCATAGGTGTTGAATACACAAAGGTTCGAAACTAGATTATTGACTCTAGTGCAAGTGGGAGACTGTTGGAGATATGCCCAAGAGGCAATAATAAAGTGGTTATTATCATATCTTCACACTTATGATAAATGTTTACATTCATGCTATAATAGTATTAACAAGGAAACCATTAATACTTGTGTGATTTGTAAACTTAATTTAAAGTCCCTAGTATAGCCTCTATACTTCACTAGCTTGTTGGTTGATTAATGATTGTGGTTTCCATATCATGAACATTGAGATGTTATCAACAACAAGATCATATCATTAGGAGAATGATATGGTGGACATACTCCTATAGATAAGCGTAGCATAAAGATCAAGACATTTCAATAGTTCAATTGCTATATGCTTTCTGATACATAGTAACCTAATTCCTTCGACCATGAGATCATGCATATCACCTTTGCTGGATGGATGCTTTGATGTCATCAAACACCACACCGTAACAGGGTGGCTATAAAAGTGGCATTGAGTGTTCGGAAAGTATTGGTTGAAACACATGGATCAAGAGTGGGATTTGTCCATCCACATGACGGATAGATATACTCTGGGCCCTCTCGGTGAAATGTCATCCAATTAGCTTGCAAGCATGTGACTTGGTCACAAGGGATCACATATCACGGGAACGAGAAAAGAGTACTTATCAGTAACGAGGTTGAACTAGGTATGCAGAGATACCGATGATCATAACCTCGGATAAGTAACATATCGTGAGACAAAGGGAAATTGGTATCGTATGTAAGTGGTTCATTCGATCGCAAAGTAATCGTAGAAATATGTGGGAGCCATATGAATTTCCAGATTCCTCTATTGGTTATTGTTCGGAGAAGTGTCTCGATCATGTCCGCATAATTCACGAACCGTAGGGAGACACACTTAAGGATTCGACGTTGTTTGAGTAGTTATGGTATTATGAGAAAGAGACCGAATGTTGTTCGGAGTCTCGGATGGGATCCGGGATATCACGAGGTGATCCGGAATGGTCCGGAGAATAAGATTCATATAAGGAAAGTCCCGTTTCGGAGTTCGGGAATGATTCCGGTGTTTCCATCGGGAACATTCTAGAAGGTCCCGGATTGTCCGGCACTCCGGGGGGGAAGGGGTACATGAATGTGTCATTACATGTTGGAATGATTGCATCATGTACTAAGTGTTCTTGCTGTCCCAAATAAAGGATTAAATTGAATCCTAAATTGAAAAAGTCAAACGGCTAGTTTGAAAGTCAAACGGCAGTTTTTGGGAAGTGGGAGGAGAGGAGGAAACCGACTTGAGGGAGGAGTCCTCCTCCCCAAGCCGGCGCCCCACCTAGGCCGAGTTGGGGAGGGACTCCACTCCCTCCCCTTGGCCGGCCAGCCCCTCCCACCTATATAAGGAGGGGCAGGGCTCCCTCCCAATACACACAAGTTTCCTATCCTCTAAACTAAACCCTAGATCTAGACCCCGGTTTAGAGCTATTCGGTTTAGAGCCTTCTAATTGGTTTAGAGCCCTCTAATTGGTGTGTCTAATTACTAGACCACTAATAGCCTCTCTCATAAGCTCCACCATACTCGCACCGGCTTAAGGCGAAGCCCTGCGGGATCTCCCCTCTACTTCCGGTACCACGCCGTTGTGCTGCCGGAATCGCGAGGAGAGTGCTACAAACTCCGCTGCCTGCTGGAACAAGGGAGAGGAAGGTCTTCGTCGAGTACCGAACGTGTGACCGACTGCGGGAGCGCTGCGGGAACGCGGCGCCGGAAGGATCGTCTACGCGATCTTGAGATCGGAAAGAGTACGACTACATCACCCACGAGAATCTGCTCTCGTTAAACACTTTGGAATCTTCGAGGGTGAGTTATTCCATCGACTCGTTGCTACAATCTAGTAGATAGATCTTGGCTTGTTTGTTTGTATGCGATAGAAAATTTTTGTTTTCCTTGCTACGAACCCCTACATCACATGCTTGCAAGCTAATTGGATGACAT
This sequence comes from Avena sativa, assembly GCA_916181665.1. Classification (NCBI taxonomy): domain Eukaryota; kingdom Viridiplantae; phylum Streptophyta; class Magnoliopsida; order Poales; family Poaceae; genus Avena; species Avena sativa. The sequence continues at coordinate 138,199,534 of OV702285.1, read as the reverse complement.
TCCACCGAGAGGGCCCAGAGTATATCTATCCGTCATATGGATGGACAAATCCCACTCTTGATCCATGTGTTTCAACCAATACTTTCTGAACACTCAATGCCACCTTTATAGCCACCCTGTTACGGTGTGGTGTTTGATGTCATCAAAGCATCCATCCGGTAAAGGTGATATGCATGATCTCATGGTCGAAGGAATTAGGTTACTATGTATCAGAAAGCATATAGCAATTGAACTATTGAAATGACTTGATCTTTATGCTACGCTTATCTATAGGAGTATGTCCATCACATCATTCTCCTAATGATACGATCATGTTGTTAATAACATCTCTATGTTCATGATCAGGAAACCATGATCATATATTAACCAACAAGCTAGTTTAACAAGAGGCTTTACTAGGGACTCTTATTTTAGTTTACAAATCACACAAGTATTAATGTTTCCGGTTAATACAATGATAGCATGGTATGTAAACATTTATCATAAGTGTGAAGACATGATAATAACCACTTTATTATTGCCTCTTGGGCATATCTCCAACATAACGGCGGGTGGCGGCGCACGGAGATGTGCGAATCGGATTTGTGGAAATTGCGTGATGCTGGCCTGATCTCCAAGGAGAAGGGCGATGATGTCCTCCCAAGCCAAGAGGTAATCCCTCGCCCACCCTAAGGGTTTCGGGTGATGTTTTACGCCTTTGTTATCCGCAGCCTTTCTTTGCCCACCCACGAATTTCTTCGTGGGCTTCTTTTCTTCTATGGGATTCAGCTTCACCATTTGTCTCCCAATTCTCTCTCCATATTGCTTGTTTCATTACTCTTTGCGAGTGCTGGCTCGGAATCGAGCCTCACTTTGGCATCTTCCGGAGACTCTACTCCGTGAAGAGGCAATCTGGCACCGGTGGTGTCTATCCACTGGATGGCTGCGGAATTTCTATCCGCTCCACTATCCAGTTCTTCTCTTTTATCTTAGCGAGTCCATCCAGCAACGGCATCGGAAGTGGTTCTACATCCACAGCATCAAGCTGGACGGTTAGCATTACAGGCTCGCCCCTTTCGACTCCACCCAAGAGATCACCTGAAAGAGGTCGTGGGGGAATGACATCTTGGAGGGTGAATCCGAGGAGGTGGAGAAGCTCTACAAGTGGGTGGAGGATCTTCAACTGATGGTCGGCAAAGAGGTCAACGGTGTTGACATCATCTGCACCTTCCTCAAGCGTCGGGTGGAGCCACTCCAAGCGAGGGCGCACCCGATGTTCCTGTATGCTAGCCCCAACGATCCGACAAGGGTATTGCCTGAGGAGATGTCCTCGGGTGACCTTGATAAGGCCCTTTGGCGTCTGATGAAGTACAAGGCCGATGAGGACCTCCCGGGGAAGTCCTTGACCACCCCCTTCAGTGCCAAGAAAGCAGTTCCCCTGGTGAAAATTGTAGTGGCGCGTAACGCTGTTTCGAGTGCTTTTTGTTATCGTTACTTATCTTGTTTCACCTCTTGTCTTCAATTTGCAGGGTCTCAAGGTAGCGGGGATGATTCCCCCTCTACCTGAGAAGTATACGGATGCGCCGGATAACGAGGAGGCGGAGTATGAATCCGAGCTCCCCTCGGCGCAGTCTCCTTCCCTGGAAGCCCCCGAGCCGAGCGAAGGGCGGACCCGAAAGAGGTCCTAGAGCGAAAATTAGGATGGGGAGACGCCACCAACATGAAGGGTCCCTCCTTCCTCGATCAGCATGGCGGGGATGAGGTTGCGACCTTTGCACCCATTCCTGCTGTGCCTATTCGGGCGATGGCCCCGCAGCCACCGGCCAAGAAGAATAAGGAGAAGGAGGCTCCTGTCTTCAAATTGTCAGACATACCATCGAAAGTTGCTTTGGTCGAATTTTTTACTTTGTTGATGTTCTAAGTATTAGCTTTCTATTGATTTCTCTCTTTGTAAGTGCTAGTAGTGATCATTTGGAGGAGTCCCTCGATGAGGACCCTGAAGAAATTGTCGCGGAGTCAAAGCCAGTGTCTTCGCCTCCCCAGATGTCGGCCAACTCTGATGACGAGGATTCGAGCTCCGCAAGGCGGGAGTCTTGTGCACTCGTTATGTGGAAGATGATAACAAAACATTCGGAGTCCACAGCAGACCACGTAAGTTTCTTTCTTCTTTGCGTGAGGGCAGCCCCCGAGCCCTTTTACTCAGCGAGATTGTTGTTCTCTTTGCAGCCTTTTGTGCGTGATGCCAACTGCCTAATCGAGAAGCACCTTTCGTTGGAAGGTGATATCAAGCAGTTCCGAGGTGCGTAGGTTTCTTTTTACTTTGCTTCGGGTGTTGAGGGTTTTTCCTTGCGTTCATCCTTTATTGCCCAATGCTGTAGACAAGAACAATGATGCCCTCTGTAGGCTGAACGCTCTCGAATAGAGCCTCGGCCAAGCGGAGAAGAAGGCGACGAATACTGTGGAGGCTCTTGAGCGTCAGCGGAAGGAGGCCGGAGATCATGAGCAGCAGCTTGCAGCTGCTACGACGTCACGAGAGAAGGCCATGGCGGAGAAGTTCATGGCTGCTGCCAAGGCGATATTTGGTAAGCCACCATGGTCTCCTTTTGGGTGTTCCGTATTCTGGGTGCGTCTTATTTGTCTCACTCGAAGATTTTTGTTGCTTTTCTTGCCAGATGCTTCTGGCGTTGCGTTCGATCGCAGCGCGCTGGAGCACGGGGATCCATTGGTAGATGTTGCTACGGCGATCAAAGATCGTTGTTCCTGTGTTGTTTTCTATCTTGTCAAGGCCAAGAAGGCGCTCACTCGCTTCTATAAGGATATAAACCCCAAGGGCATTGCCCTCAAGGACGTTGACTCCCTTGAATAGGCTCTGATGGATGATGCTCTTGCAAAGTACAAGCGCGCGCAGAAGGGGGTCAGTGCTGCTATGGGGCTGGCGATGGCGATGGCGTCTGGAGTCCAGCTGGATCTGATACATGTCACGTCCAGGATGCCGACAGTGGCAGATGGCTCTAAGGTAGCGTTTGCCACCTTTGCCTCCCGCTGCAAGCATTTTGGGCCTAAGCTGATAGATCTCCTAGCTGACTACTCGTTGGAGCAGCAGCGAGCGGCCAAGAGTAGGCAGTCTGGATCCGAAGCTGCTCCGGGTGCTGGCGCTTAGGCCCTTTCTGCTTTGTAGCTTGCCCAGTTTTAGCTTCTTTTATTTTGCATATGTAATGTATTTTGGATGAACAAGTGTCACTCTGCCATGTAGTGGCCTTATTTGTATATATGAATGCATCTTTTGGTTGTTGTCAAATGTTTGCCTGTGCACCCTTTGGGTCCTTCGGGTGCGGTTCCGGCGGTTCCGCCTTCTCTTGCGCCTGGCGCTCGCCCGTCGTTGAGCGAGTCGTCGCAGTTGTCGTTTTTGCGTGACTGCATCCGAAGCTTAGAGAAGGACATCCTCAGCATCCGTGGCATGCGGATGTGTGGAAGTCTAAGGCCGAGCGAGCCATTGCCAGGGAAGAGTTTCCGCTTGAAGAATTTCGGCATATGGGCGAGCAACTCCAATGTGAGTCCTCTTGAACTGTCGCCTACTCGAGTGTGCCAATTTTTATGTTAGCTTATCCACTGCTCGTGTGAAGTTGTGAATCTTCTTCCGAAGGAAGAAAAAGAACGCATATCAATTCGAATGAATTGCTTTACGCAACAAGAGCTAGAAGCCAGCGGTTTCTTCTGGATGTACCATGATCGAGCGATCGTCCTTGCGACGGTGCAAGATCGCGTTCACCAAGTTCTTCGGGTGCTGAAGCGAGCTAGGGCGTCACTCACGGCGATTTGTTCCACCATGTTCCCTTTAGATTCCGCGCCTTCTAGCTTTTGGGGCTTGCTTGGGAAGTTTCGAGATGCAGGTCATGTAAAGGAGCTGGTGCGCCATCAACTGGTAGCAGGCGTGAAGGCAACATTGTCGCTTGTTCGACTGCATTGCCATGACATGAATCTTGCAGAGATAGCGGCTGGGACACCTCCACCTCCAGATGGCATGGCATGGGATATGCGTCTGCATTATTCGGTTGTGGCACAGTATGCCAAAGAAATTGTAGATGTGTTTGAGGAGCGGAAAAACGTTTTGCTCCAGCACAATTAAGTCCTGTAAACAAAAATGGGACAATGTAAAATCTGTATTTATTCGAGTGGGCTTGTAATGCCCTTGTAAAGTTTGTATGTATTGGCACATAGTGTATTGTATGATTATAGAGTGTGCGTATCCTTTTCGTTAGCCTGACGTGGTTAGCTACTCAGGTTATATGCGTTGTTGTCAATCGACGAAGTCATATAGTGAGGCGCAGCCCCCGAGCGTGTTTTAGCGATAAATGATATCAGGGAAAAAGTTTTTGGGCCAAGGAACTTAGCTTTTATTCATCGTAAGCAAGGAGGTACATTGTTCGGCTGAGTAGCCTGGTTGAATAACCTTATTGAAAGTAAAAGGGGTAACTAGGGGTAGAAGTGTCACAGTTGTGAGACGTTTCAGGGATTGGAGTATTCGACTTCTGATGCGACGTCCATGAGGCGGTAGGCGCCACCTAGGATGACTTCAGTGACGATGTAGGGTCCTTCCCAGGGTGACTCGAGCTTCTTGTGCCCTTCTTGCTTAAGTCGCAGGACGAGGTCCCCTTTGATGAAGAACCTTGGGCGCAGCCGACGTCTGTGGTAGTTGCGGAGGCTCTGCTGATACACTATTGAGCGAGCTGCGGCAATGTCACGTGCCTCATCCAGCATGTCGACGGCGTCTTCGAGTGCGGCCGATGATTCGACTTCGCTGTAAGCGACGACCCATGGGGCCTTGTAGCATACCTCTGCAGGTAGCATGGCTTTGGCTCCATGCACCATGAAGAAGGGCGTGTAGCCAGTTGAGATCTTTGGTGTTGTGTGTAGGCTCCAGAGAACAGAGGGTAGCTTATCTGCCCAGGCTGCCACTAGCCTTTCGAGTGGGTGTAGCAGGCGCTTCTTGATGTCGTTGCCAATGAGACCGTTAGCCTTTTCGACCTGTCCGTTGGTCTGCGGATGCACCACGGAGGCGTGTGACAGGTTGATTCTGAGGTTCCCGTAGAAGTCTCGGAACTCCTTCGAGATGAAGTTCAAGCCATTGTCCGTTATGATGCTATGGGGTACTCCGAACCTATAGAAAATAGACTCGAAAAATTTTACGGCAGTTTTGCCGCTTTGGTTGGTAGCGGGCATGGCCTTGATCCACTTGGAGAATTTGTCGACTGCTACCAGGAGGAAGACGTGGCCCCCTGGTGAGGACTTTGGTTGCTGATCATGTCGAGGCCCCACTGGGCGAAAGGCCAGGCCACTGGGATAGGCCTCGGCTCTGATCCTAGCGCATGTGGCTTATCCGCGTACCTCTGGCAGGCGTTGTAGCGCTGCACTATCTCCTTGGCATCTTTCATTGTGGTTGGCCAGTAGAAACCAGCTCGTAGCGCTTTGGCAACCAGAGCATGGCTGCCTGCGTGATTGCCGCAGATACCCTCATGGATGTCTAGGAGGATGCTTTTGCCATCACTGATGGTGACGCATCGTTGAAGCACACCCAAAATGTCGCGCTTGTATAGTTCGCCATTGATGATGGTGAAGACCTTTGATCGGCGAGATATGCGCCGGGCATTTGTCGGGTCCTCAGGCAGCTGCTTGTTTATCAGGTAGTGGAGGTATGGTTGTGTCCATGTTTCTTCGACCGCCATGACCTGCATAAGGCTTACCAGCTCAACTTCTGTATCGAGCTTTTTGGGTCCTTCTTGTCCTTCGGGTGGTGCAGCCCCTGAGTGTTCTGCGGCTTTGGCTGAGCCCTGTGGGAATTTTCGCTTGATGGAGGGTACGCAGATTTGTTCGAGGAACTCTCCTGGTGGTACTCAAGCGCATGTAGAGCCGATGTTGGAAAGCTTGTCGGCCTCTTCGTTGCTTTCTCTGCCAACGTGTTGAAGTTCGCAGCCGTCAAAGTCCCCTTCGAGTGAGTTGTAGAGTGCACGGTATGCTGTCATGTTGGCGCTATGGGCATCACACTCATTCATCGTTTGCTGGACGATGAGGTTCGAGTCGCCATAGATGACAAGGCGTGTTGCGCCGCACATGTTGGCCATCCTCATGTCGTGGATGAGGGCCTCGTATTCGGCCTCGTTGTTGGAGGCGCGGAATTTCATCCAAAGGACGTACTTCATATTGTCGCCTTGAGGGGACGTCAGTATGACGCCGGCCTCTGCTCCAGCCTCGCGCTTGGAGCTGTCGAAGTGCATCGTCCAGGATTGCGACATGTTCGGAGTATCCGGCAGCAGGAGCTCCATCCAGTGGACAAGGAAGTCAGGGAGGACCTGAGACTTGATGGCGATGCGTCGATCATAGATGACGTCTCGAGGATACAACTCGATGCCCCACAGGGCTACGCGCCCCATGGCTTCGGGGTTGTTTAGGATGTTCGACAGCAGAGCGTCGTTGACGACCATGGTCTGATGCTCCTGGAAGTAGTGGCTAAGCCGACGCACCTTCATGAATATGTCGTAGGCGAGCTCCTGGTAATGAGGGTACCTCTGCTTTATCGGGTTCAGTACCTCGCTGAGATAGTCAATTGGGCGCTGGACCCCGTGGGTCTTTGCCATCTTCGGGTCGTTCGACCATGAGTGCGGTGCTGACCACCTGATGCGTGGCTGCTATGTATAGCAGCAAAGGCTCCCTCTGCTTCGGCGTGACCAGGACGGGTGATGTGGAGAGCAGGCATTTGAGGTCCTCGAATGCATCGTCTGCTTCGATTGTCCACTTGAATTTGTCGGCTTTGCGCAGCAGCTGATAAAAGGGGAGAGCATTCTCACCCATGCGACTGATGAACCTGCTGAGCGCCGCGATTCGCCCAGCTAGCTGCTGGACCCCCTTGAGGTTCTTCGGCTTCTCCATGGCTAGTATAGCCCTAATTTTCTTCGGGTTTGCCTCGATGCCACGTTGGGAGATGAAGTACCCGAGTAATTGGCCAGACGGAACACTAAAAGCGCACTTGTCTGGGTTTAGCTTGATCTTATAGCAATCGAGGTTGTCGAATGTCTCGCGGAGATCGTCGATGAGCGTCTTGGCCTCCTTGGTCTTGATCACTATGTTATCAACATAGACCTGGACGTTGCAACCAATCTGGTCCTTCAGACATGCCTGCATGCATCTCTGGTAAGTGGCGCCTGCGTTCTTCAGCCCGAAGGGCATGGTGTTGTAGCAGAACACCTCGAACGGCGTGATGAACACCGTCTTTTCTTGATCATTTGTAGCCTGAGTAGGCGTCAAGGAAGGAGAGCTTCTCGCATCCTGCAGTGGAATCGATGATTTGATCGATCTGTGGGAGTGGAAAGTGGTCCTTGGGACAATTCTTGTTAAGCAATGTGAAGTCCATGCACATCCGCAGGATGTCTGTGTCCTTCTCGGGGACCAGCACGGGGTTGGCCAGCGACTCGCTTTCCTTGATCTCCCTGATGAAGTTGGCATCGAGGAGTCTGTTGACTTTGAAACCAACGGCTTCGGCTCTTGGCTCTGACAGTCGACACATCGACTTCTTGACTGGCTTTGCATCTGGAAACACATTGAGTGCGTGCTCGGCGAATTCCCTGGGAACTCCTGGCATGTCCGCAAGACACCAGGCGAAAATTTCCCAGCGCTCATGGAGGAATTTGACGAGCGCGCTTTACTATGCGGGACTCAGGTCGTTGGCGATCAACGCCGTCTTGGAGGCATCCGTCTGGTGGACCTACACCTTCTTTGTGTTGAATGTGGAATCGAACGGCATATCAGGTGCGTTTTTCCTGGTGACTAAGGGTACCCCGTTGTCTGTCACCTCCTTGAGCCTCGTGAGCTCCTCCTGCATGCCGAACGACCGAGAGATTCCGTTGAAGCCTCTGTCGCAGCTGTCTGACCTTGTGAAGCTTAATAGGACAGTCATGATGCCCCTGGGTCCTGGCATCTTCAGTAGAAGGTACGCGTAGTGCGGTACTACCAGGAATCTTGTGAATGCCACGCACCCGAGGATGGCATGGTACTGTGATGGCCAGTCCACCACTTTGAACTCCAGCCGTTCACGCCTGAAGTTTTTGGGCTTGCCGAAGATGACGTCAATCCATATCTTGCCAAGGGGGTATATGCCCTTACCTGGGACGATGCCGTGGAATGTCGTGTCCAACGGCTCTAGGATGCAGAGTGGGATTGGCATGGCTGCGAGTGTGCTGGCGAACATCAGGTTGATGCCACTGTCGCCGTCCATGAAGACGCAGCTCATTTCGAACCCTCCGATCTAGGTCTCGAGCACCAAGGCAGAGTGACCTGGCCGACGTATCTGACACGGGGGATCCGAATGGTCGAACATGATGCAGGACTCGGAGCCGCTGAGATCTCAGGTATGGCTGGTGGTGAGGTCACGGCCAGATTGACTTGGCGAGTGATCTTTTTTTGCACCCTGTTGGTTGGGTGCCCCTTCTGGATCATCATGGACTCTATCGGTGGCGGGTACCCATCTGCGCCGTTATTCGGCGATGGTGCATCCGGCGGCTGCGATGGTCCTCCAGGTGGTGGAGTAGGAGCTCCGTGGACGACGGACCCTAGGGCCGGTGCGAATCCTGGGTTCACCGCTTGGCGTCGCACCTGGGTGAAGCCCTTGCTGAGCTTGTGGAACTTGATAGACGAGGTGGAAGAGGTTGAAGTAGATTCCCCAGTAACGGCACAAGAAAGCTTGATGGCGCCTGGTGTTTGACGGGTAAGCGCTTCGTTGGAAACCCCAAGAGCAAGGTGCGAAGCAGCAAGCAGCAAGTCTTCCCTCAGTTGAGACCGAGGTTATCGAACCAGAAGGAGGAAGGAAACGTCACACAGGTGTTGCAAACAACGTGGAGACCTGCACAACACAAACTCAAGACTTTGCCCAAACGAATCAGTGAGTTTGTCAAGCTCACCGGTTTGCTGTAACAAAGGATTAAACGTATGGTGTGGAAGGTAATGGTTTGCAGCAAGTAAATAAGTAACATTGGAAGATGTATCAATGGTAAAGATTGGACCGGGGTCCATAGTTCACTAGAGGTGCTCTCCTTAGATAAACAACATGGCATGAAGGGTAAACAAATTACAGCGGGAATTGACAGGAACTGAGCAAGGCATAACAATGCAATTACTAGCCAAAAAGATCCTATGAAGTTGATTGGGCAATACAACAATATACATAGACCGTAATCCAACTGCATCTATGACTAGAATTCCACCTTCAGGTTATCATCCGAACCCCCTCCAGTATTAATTTGCAAGCAACAGACAACTGCTTTAAGCAAAGTGTGTAAGGTAAACAGTCCACATGTTCCATGAACAAGAGACCGTTGTTTTCTCCCTAGTAGCAAAAACATATCTACAACCGAAGATATTTCTGTCACTTCCCTTGGAAACTACAGGCATGAACCCAGTATCGAGCATAAATACTCCCTCTTGGAGTCACTAGCAACTACTTGGCCAAGATAACCACTAGCAACGGAGAGCATGCAAGATCACAAACAACACAGACATGATAGAATCATAAAGATAGAACCATTAATCAAACCAACATAATAATCTCAATATCCATCAGATCCCCGTAAACACAACATGCATGATTAAAAATAGATTAGATCTTGATCATGAAAGGAGCTCACAAGATCTATACATGAAATCACAAAGGAGGAGATACAACCATCTAGCTACTACATGGACCCATAGTCCAAGGTGGAACTACTCACAAATCATACCGGAGAGAAGGCCTCCGGGATGATCTCCCCTCTAACAGGGTGCCGGTAAGAGCTTCAGATCCCCCCGATCTAGGGATGATGGTGGCAGCGGCTACAGACGGTTTCGTGGATTTCTGATCGGGTACCGAGAGTTTATGTATTGGGGGCTTCTTATAGGCGAAGTGGGAGACCGAGGCGGCCGCCAGGGCGGGAAAACCCTACCTAGGCGCGAGGTAGGGCCCACCCGATCCTAGGGTGGGTCTGGCCCCCCTGGACGGCCTCCTCGTCTCTCCTCTGGACTTCTTGTTCCCCACGGAAAGTTATTGACTTTGTCCTTCGCCCCGTCCAATTCCGAGAATATTTCTTTACTAACTTTTCTGAAACCAAAAACAACAGAAAACAAGCATCTGGCACTGTTGCAACTTGTTAATAGGTTAGTACCAGAAAACATGTAAAAAGCACCTCAGAGTGTAGACATGTAAAGCAAAGTAGATACTAAACAAGCATGGAGCATCAAAAATTATAGATACGTTTCCAACGTATCAGAACTCCCGATGGTCCTTGAACATGTGGCTAGCTTTCTTCTTACCATACTTCTTGTCAATGTAGAAGTCGATGGTGCAGGGACCTGATAGCTTGTCGTATGCTGAAGGCTCGTCGTCACGGTTGCGACGTTGCCATGTTTGGGTGGGCGGTCCACCGTCACAGTAGTTGTTGTTGCGGTATCCACTATTGCGGTTGACATCGTCACGGCGATCGGTGTAGCCATCCGCGACCATGTCAACTTCTTTGCGATCGTCGTAGACGCGCGATCTTCTCTTGCTACGTCGATCGCGCCTGGGGCCGAAGTCATCTTCGTCATCCGAATGTGTTCAGTTGACGAAATCTTCACCATCTGCCCATTAGTTGGCAATGTCCATGAGGTGATCTAGGGTTTTGGGCTTGACGCGCTCGATATCCTCCTTGAATTCGTGGCGTTTGACGCCGTCCTTGAAGGCGTTGATTGCCCTCTCCTCAGAGATGTTTGCGGTGGAGTTCTTGATGGTAGACCAGCGATGTATGTACGAGCGGGTGGACTCGCTGTTCCGTTGGGTGCATGCTCGCAATTATTCAATTGAGGCTGGTCTCTTGCTGGTGCCCTTGAAGTTGCGGATGAAGCTGTACGCCAACACTTCCCAGCTTCGGATGGAGCAAAAGGGGAGATTGCTAAGCCAGGCCCTGGCTGCGCCTGTCAGCTACAGCTGAAGGCACTGTCGGGCGATGTTATTGTTCCCGCCATGGAGCTTGACTGACGACTGATGATCGTCGAGCCAGGTTTTCGGCTCCTGCATGCCATCGAACTTCGTGTTGTCCGAAGGTAGTTTAAAGTTCCTCGTCATTCGCGATTGCCGAACGAATCTGCTAAAGCATCTGGCTCCACACAGTTCTCTGTCGTCCTCTTCCTCGGACTCAGTTGAGCACGTGCACTTAGCGCGCGATTTGTCGATCCTGCGTTGTGTGAGCTCGCTACGAGCATCATAATTGTTGTTGTGGTGCCGTGGGCTCCGATGGTGTCGAGGAAGATCATGCCCCTCCTCCTCGGATGAGGGCGTGCGGCTTCGAGTGAACTTGACCGCGACCTTTTTCTTCGGCTCCATGGGAGTTTCATCGTGGAACGCAGCTCCAACGAGTCTGAGGCCTGCTAGCACAGACTTGTGGATCGCTTTCTTCGGGTCTCCCGTTGGTGGCGGGTTAGACGCGAGATAGGTGGTGGCTTCCATGATTGCAGCCTACGGCATTTTCGGCATGATATTGCCTTGTGATTCCATCGTCATGAAGGACGTGTCGAGTACCTTGGTGACCTCGCGCCATGCGGCAGGGTCTATGCGCTCCAGGCGAGAGCGGTATTTGTTGGCGTTGTTCCCGTGTGAAGAGGATCCACCAGCGGAGAGCGCGGCTCGCCGCATGCTTGACTCGTCGGCTACCCGCTTGCGTTTTTGAGCTTGTCCTGTAGCTTGAACTGTCGATTGTGCTGATCGATCAGGAGCCCGTGATAGCCCATCTAACGGGAGGCATCTACGGGTAGGATGTGATTTCCCTGCACGGCTTCGCGTGCGATCTCCCAGCCTTCCTCGTTGAGGTTTATCTGGTTGTGGGCACGATTGACGCCTTAGTGGCTCGAGCCGCGCTGTTAGGCGGGTTCACCTTGTTTCCCGCATTCTCAACCTAAGGGTTTGGAGGGGGATTGGGAGGGGGGTTGGGAGTTTAACCCAGTGGTGGATCGGTTCCGTCGTTGATGTCGCCATCGTGGATGACGATGCACAAGTAGCACTCACGGAGTGGGTCGCTGCTGCCGCAACTCTCAGATCTGGAACCATAGGTTCCTTCATCCGAAAGGGATCGCACAGATTGGATTTGTAGTTGTCGCTGTCATCTGATTTGTCTGTCAGCATCATACGTAGGTGTCGATGGGCGAGACCCATGAATCGGGCCTGATTTATGGAAGTGGCACCCGCTCTGGGAGGCGGAGGGTGCTGGTCTGCCCCACCTGGAAGCAGAAGCTCCCGAACAGCATCTCGATTCCATACCCTACGGACTTGAAATCCTTGAGGATAGCTGGCGAGTGGGTGGTGAAGTCGAAGGCGCCGAAGAGGAGGTTACTCTCCGTCGCCGAGGATCGTATATCGCTTCGGATGGGACCGTCACGACCGCATGATCAGCGTCCCCGTTTCCCACAGATGATGCCAATTGACGAGGGTTCGACTCATTAATGCCCATTGTTATGGACTTGGGTTTTGGATAAGATGGGGATGCTGAAGATCGCGAGATGGTTAATAGACACGCAACAAGGGGACACGAGGTTTACCCAGGCTCAGGACCCAGGTGGGAAAACCCTACTCCTTCTTGTCTGTTCTTGATTATGGCGGAACCGAAGGTTACAGGGGTGCACAGATGCAATCTGGCATGAAGGTGTGCGTATGAGGTGTTTAGATCCTTCTCGTTGTGCCCTCCTGGCCTTTATATAGATAGGCTAGGTCTCTGGGATAGGTCGAGTCAGTTACAGATTAGGGTTGGACCCTTTGAAATTCTATCTACATCTAGACTTGTCCTCCAAGGAGTCGAACTCGCCATGGGCCTAGGCCACCCGAAATCTCCCTGGGCTGCAGGTCTCCACATGGGCCTTCCTTGGGCTGGACCGGTTATACCAATGTTTTGCACCCGAAATCCATGTAACATAGCATGGCATACATGATAGATCCTATGGTTGAGGCTTGGGGAGTCTTACTCATCCTATCTCTATCTTCTGCTATAGAGGAACTTTGAGTTTTACTCAACGTCGTATTGGGCAACATGGGCAGGAACCCTTTCTTGCTATCTTACATTCAAAACCTCTTTAGAACTTTGTCCAAATATGTACTTTGTGAAAGCGATATTAGGCATCTTGATCTATCTCTATAAATCTTTATGCCTAATATGTAAGTAGCTTCACCAAGATACTTCATTGAAAAACTATTATTCAAATAATCTTTGACACTTTAAGAAGCTCTACATCATTACCAATCAATAATATGTCGTCCACATATATTACTAGGAATGCCACAGAGCTCCCACTCACTTTCTTGTAAATACAAGCTTCTCCATAAGTTTGTATAAAACCAAAACTTTTGATTACTTTATCAAAACATTGATTCCAACTTCGGGATGCTTGCTTCAATCCATCAATGGATCGTTGAAGTTTGCATACCTTGTTAGCATCTTTAGGATTGACAAAAACTTTGGGTTGTACCATATACAACTCTTCATCAATGTCTCCATTGAGGAATGCTGTTTTGAGATCTATCTGCCATATCTCATAATCATAATATGCAACGATTGCTAACAAAATCCTCACAGACTTTAGCTTATCTACCGGTGAGAAAGTCTCATCGTAGTCAACTCCTTGAATTTGTCGAAACCCTTTTGCGACAAGTCGAGCTTTATAGACGGTTACATTACCATCAGCATCTGTTTTCTTCTTGAAAATCCATTTGTTCTTGACAGCCTTTCGGCCATCCGGTAAGTCCACTAAAGTTCATAATTGGTTTTCATACATGGATCCAATCTCGGATTTCATGGCTTCTTGCCATTTATTGGAATCTAGGCTCATCATCGCTTCATGTCACATCCCAAGATTTTCCAAATCTTGTAATGTGAAAATAAATGAATGAAATAAAACTTTGTTTGATTTTCAGGGCCAGAAGAAACTTTTTGAATTTAATTGGAAACTTCAAACCAATTTGAATCAAATAAATCCTAAAGGGATTTATAAGGATTAACATTTATTAAAGGAAATTAAAATGTTTTGGGAATTACTATTTTGGATCTTTTAAATAAAAGATTTGGTTTTCAAAAGGAAAGGTGGATTCATAAATAAAGATTATTTTATAAAGCCAAATTAAACCTTGGCCAAGCTTTGGAATTAAAACATTTTGTTTTGAATAAAAATAACAAAGGTTTATTTAAATAAATTAATAAGGATTTAATATCCAGTTTTATCTAAATAAAAGGTTTTACCATTTTAATTAAAACATCAAAAACTTATTTATTTATTTTAAATAAGTATTCTAAGTATTTTATTTTCTTAATTAAAACCTACTAAAGTGTTTTGGTTTTATTTTAGATTTCAAAATAAACATTTTAATAAAACAAATCCTATTTGATTTAATAACTAAGGTCCATTCTATTTAATTATTAATGGACCATAAAATAAAAGGTTATATTGTTTTAAACAAGTTTCCAAGTATTCATTATTTCCAAATAAAACCTACTGATTTGGTTTTGAAAATATTTGGATTTTAAATGGAGATTTTATTAATTAAATCAAACCCTATTTTATTAAATAACTAAAGATCCATTTTATTTAATTAAAGAATGGATCCTAAAAAGAATAAAAATTATTATTTTAGTTTGGAATTTGGTTTATGTTGATAAACATAACCAAATTCAAAGTTACAAAGTTTGGTGATGGGTTGAATCATTTTGAATGCTTGAGTGTTGTTTGAATTTTAAAAACAGAAATCAGAATTAGAAAAAGAAAAGGTTACAGAATTAAAAAAAATGGATTTGGACCTAGCCCAACTGGCCAAGCCCACAAGGCCCAGAAATAGCCCAGCTCCCCTCTCCCACGACGAAACGTTTTCTACTCATTTCCAGACCCGCAAAGAGACTGACCGGTGGACCCTCCCCTCACTCCATTTCCTACTGACCAACCGACCCCACTTTTCCAACCTTCTTCCTCCTCGCGCTGACGACGCCCTGCCGTTGCTGCTAATTACGCCGGCGTTGAATACGCATTGATGCCGCGCCTTAAACCTCGCCATGACTGCACGCTATTAAGCGCCTGCGTCTTCTCCTCCTTTCCCCTCTGTCGCCACTCCTTCTCCGCCCCGAGGCTGCCACAATTCGGCCCAGCACTCCCTCTGTTCCGACGACACCTCGGTGTCGATTCCGGCCAAGTATCACCACCCCTTGCCTCCCTGACCACGCACCCAGACTCACCACTTCTTGGCGCATCTCCCAGTACCTTTCGTTCGACCGCGGGCGCCCCAGAGCGTCGGCTACGTCAAGCTTTCGAACACCGCCGCGTCTGCAACCTCTCCGACGACCTCCCCCGGTAAGCACTGACCGCCCCGCGTCTTCTCGATCACGCAAACATCCTTGCCTTGGTCTTGCGCTCCTAACCATGCCCCTGTCTTGCCTTAGGGCGATCTACAACGTCGCCTTCGACCGTAGACAGAGCCGTCTGACGCCGTTGCAAACTCCGGTGAGCGATTCCACCTGACCCCGTGTGCCCCTTGCCACGACGAACACACGCCGAGCATCACCACGTCCTCGCGACCTCGGTGAGCCTACTTCCTTCCTCTCTCGCTTCCTGTTCTCGCCGTTACGCCGTAGCCAGAGCACCGCCGCCGCGCACCACCGTTGAGCGCCGCCAGTTCATGGCCAGGCAGTAGCAACCGTTCGATTTAGATCGGAGAGACGAGATTAGATCACTTAAACTCGAAAGGGTACGCAGCCAGTGCCGTGCGATGCAACTTAATCTAACGGCCTGCAGCCCGCGATCCACCCGAACCGGTACTGTCCAGTTAAAACACGACGCGTGGCCAGATAGGTTTAAAACAGAAGTTTGAAATCTGATTAAGTTGTGAATTTCAAACCTTTGTAACTTTGGATCCACACGTCCAAAAATTACAAATTTTATGTCGTTGGATTCAGGAGAGCAAGACCTAGCCAACCATACCCTTGGTTTAGCAAATAGTATCTGTTAGTTTGCTTGTTTCTGCAGATTCTTTTGTGTGCTTGTTTAGATTAGAAAAATTGTTTAAAAATGATTTTTGGATTAAAACTTTTGCAAAATGGTTTGTTGTGACCTTACTGACCCTAGGAACCAACCCATGATTTGGAAAATGGATTTGGAAAAGTTTAGAATGGATTAATTGGTTTATTCCATTTCTAGCTAAATAAAACTATTGTTTTGTTTATGAAAATGATTTTTAGTAAAACTTTGGAGAAAATGTTTTGGACCAAACCTACTGACCATAAACACCAAGTTTTGCAATAGCAACTCATTGGTGAAAAACATAAAGTTTTGCTTTGATAAAAAAATGTTTTCCACCACATAAAATGATGATGGATTCTAAAATAGTTTCTGAAACAAAACCCTTTTTGCAAATGACTTTGCCAATTTGAAAATGACCACCTTGGACCCTACCAAGTCTAGAAACCTAGTGGAAACCATCTTTACAAATAGAACCATCTCTTGCATGCTTACATGCATGATTTAGATCCCATAGTTTTATATGTGTGTGAATGGTTGTTTGATTGATTATTTGGAATGCTGGTTGATTTGGTGTTTGCTTGATTGATTGTAGTGAAATTAGCAAAGTGTGAGACTAGCAAGATCAAGGAGTGAACCATCATTCCCTACAAAAAGGCAAGTGACACTATCATCAAAAGTCCTACTATTTTCATTATACTTAGTGGATTTTGAAACATGCATGAAAATACTTTTTGTACTTATTCTATGCTAAAATCCTAATAGGATTCCCTATCCATTCCTTAGAGAAAACAATGTAGTTGTTACATGCTTAGCCATGCTATATTTTGAAAAGAGATACATGTTGAGATTTTACAAAGGTTGAGAAAAGGACTTGTGTTTTACATAATAAAACAAGGACTCAATGAACCACCTAGGTGGAGGATACTTTAAGTTTTGGAGAGGGTGGCAACAAAAGGAACCATGTCTATGGGAATCACTTTGTGTTGTGCTCCAAAAGAAAACCACCTAGGAAACTTAGAGATCAAACATGTTTCTCCAATTGTGGCTTTCGTGTGCAACCACATGCTATTATGGCTCTGGCTTAGTCAACTACATTGGGAAGACCCATGCATTGTCTTCAGTTTACTGGACATGGGGATCTGGAATGCTTCATGGGTGCTGAAGACAAGATAGCAATGGTGTATGGGAGGACCCTTTGGAAAGACTTCGTCACATTCTCAATCTGCCAGTACTCCATCTTGGTGAGCACTAATCCAGTAGGCCACTGGTGGCAAAAGGATGGGATTGTGACATGTGGGTAAAGTGTACTCCTTCTGCAGAAGATAATAAAATCTAAGTACTTAGCTGTGTCCCCGGTTATGGACAATACTGAGCAACTAAAGTTTGAACTATGGGAGATCTCGACATTCCAACTTCTAAAATAAAAACTTGATGCACTTGGGGGTACCAAGGAATTCAAAGAGATTTTGTTAAGCTTGATGCACTTGGGGTTACCAAGGTGCTCAAGAGATTTTGCCTAAAGCTTGATGTACTTGGGGTTACCAAGGAACTCATGAGATTTTGATAAAACTTGTTGCACTTGGGGTTACCAAGGAGCTCAATGGATTTTGACAAGGACTTGAACACTTGAGTTTCTACCAAGGAGTTCAAGGAGCTTGGAAAAGAGATTTGACAAAAGACCAAACCCATTTTGAAAAGATAGAATAAATATTGCTTTATGCACATAAGCCTTAAACTCTACTTAGCCAAATATGCATGTATTTATAGGATCCACTCATATTATACCTAGTAGTGAAGCTTGCCAATACAATTCAAATGTATTGAACCTTGTGGCTGTAACTTGTAATGTTGCAGGTTTGATTGTTTTAGTGAAGATTGATTGAATAGGATTACAAAGCCTACAACCAGCATTTGCCCGTGGCACTTTGAAGATGAAGGACCCCATGACTATAGTTATTCCGCTGCAATGTAATGAAATAGCCAAATGAGCTATGAAAGATGTAATAAAATTATGTTATTCCTGGTTATAAAGTTGTATTATGACCTTTGTTTCTTGATATTACATCTTAACTGTGGATGCTAGCTATTGTTCCAGGGACTAGCATTGTAAACACAGGGGGCTCTATCTTATTAAAGATTGGAACCTCTTACTGATGGTATCAGAGCATTGTGTTGCCTGTAGAGTTTGTAAACCTAGGATCGGACAAAACCCCTTAGAAAAATAGGAGTTGTTCTTGTTCCAAAACTTATTTACAAAAACACTTGTAAACTCTTTCCTCAACCATTTTGGTTTCAACTCTACTTCTCTTCTATTTCAACTTGATGGAAAAACCTACCCCATGGCCAAAGACTACACCATGTGCAAAGGATAACTTCAACTTCTTCAACTCTAATGACTTCAACATCTTCAGCATATTCACCAAGGACTTCCAACTTGGATACCACTAAGGACTACAAGTGAAACAAGGAAATCTTGCTCAAGATTTAGAGACTGAGGGAATGCAAAAGTTAGAAGGAACCTACATCATTGAAGTCTTGTGACCAAGAAGTTTTTCCTAAGGAAACCATGATCTCATACAAGAAGAATCATGAAGGAAGGAAAGATCACAAGTGAACCATATAGATGGACCACCATATTTTAGTTAAGACAAAACCACCAACATATGGGGTGTAACAAAAATATTTTGTTGCCTAAGTATGTGCTTGAACTTTGTTGTTTGAGTGAAATGTTTGACTTGTGATTGCATGCACATTGTTTGTGTGAATTGTGATGTGTGTGATTAGAAATATTTCCTTAGAAATATATTGCTTATTCTAATCTCCCTTCAACCCAAACAGATGACTACTCCAAAAGACTCCAAGGTTGATGACATCAACACCAACCAAGAGGACAGCATGAAAGAGCTCATAGCAACCCAGAACCAGTTGAACCAAGTGACAGCTCAATTCATAGCCAACTCTAGTGGAGAAGATCCAAAGCTACAAGGATTTTTGGAAACTCAAGGCCAATTGATGCTTAAGGTGACTGATCAAATGATCAAAATGGAAGAAAGCTATCCCAAAAGAGTCTATGACAACAAGGATGACAGAAATATTATTCTAGATGGAGCCCCAACTTGCATTATTTGTGGAGACAAGGATCATACTTACAAGGAGCATGGAGATTAATGCCCCAACTGTGAAGAGAAACATCTTGTTGGACAATGTCCCACCTCTCAAGCCACTTGTTATTTGTGTGAAGGAAACAATCATGTTCCTATCCAATGCCCCATCTATGCCATTGTTGAACAAAGGAAACAAGAAGGATCCAAGTATGCCAAGAATGTTGATGGCAAAGGAAAAGGACCACTTATACCTCCAAACAAGACAGCACAATTCAAAGGATCAAAGAAACCCAAGAAGCAAAAGTTAGACAAAAGCCATGTGCAATGTCATCCGTGTAAGGAAATGGGACACTATTCTGGTGAATGCCCAAAGAACCCGAAGAATAAAGGGATTGGCCAAGTAGTGTGCAACAACTGCAGAGAGCTAGGCCATTATGTAGCAACTTGTCCACAAGAGCCACGTAAAGAACTCAAGGACATCCATTGTTTCAACTGCAAGAACCCAGGACATTATGCAAGCAACTGTCCAGAAAAGATGAAGAACAAGTTGAACAAGCCTATGGAGAAATTCAACCTTGGCCCATGAGTCAAGTGTGGAAACAAAGGACGCAATGCAAAGGTTTACTTAGAGAAGTTTTCCCCAGGATCCCAAGAAGGCCAATATGTAATTTTTAAAATTTTTAAGGGTGGTAGTACCCTAGTTGTTTTGAACCTGCTTGTAACCCTAGCCTCCCCAAATCTCGGGACGAGATTTATTTTAAGGGTGGTAGCCTGTCACATCCCAAGATTTTCCAAATCTTGTAATGTGAAAATAAATGAATGAAATAAAACTTTGTTTGATTTTCAGGGCCAGAAGAAACTTTTTGAATTTAATTGGAAACTTCAAACCAATTTGAATCAAATAAATCCTAAAGGGATTTATAAGGATTAACATTTATTAAAGGAAATTAAAATGTTTTGGGAATTACTATTTTGGATCTTTTAAATAAAAGATTTGGTTTTCAAAAGAAAAGGTGGATTCATAAATAAAGATTATTTTATAAAGCCAAATTAAACCTTGGCCAAGCTTTGGAATTAAAACATTTTGTTTTGAATAAAAATAACAAAGGTTTATTTAAATAAATTAATAAGGATTTAATATCCAATTTTATCTAAATAAAAGGTTTTACCATTTTAATTAAAACATCAAAAACTTATTTATTTATTTTAAATAAGTATTCTAAGTATTTTATTTTCTTAATTAAAACCTACTGAAGTGTTTTGGTTTTATTTTAGATTTCAAAATAAATATTTTAATAAAACAAATCCTATTTGATTTAATAACTAAGGTCCATTCTATTTAATTATTAATGGACCATAAAATAAAAGGTTATATTGTTTTAAACAAGTTTCCAAGTATTCATTATTTCCAAATAAAACCTACTGATTTGGTTTTGAAAATATTTGGATTTTAAATGGAATTTTATTAATTAAATCAAACCCTATTTTATTAAATAACTAAAGATCCATTTTGTTTAATTAAAGAATGGATCCTAAAAAGAATAAAAATTATTATTTTATTTTGGAATTTGGTTTATGTTGATAAACATAACCAAATTCAAAGTTACAAAGTTTGGTGATGGGTTGAATCATTTTGAATGCTTGAGTGTTGTTTGAATTTTAAAAACAGAAATCAGAATTAGAAAAAGAAAAGGTTACAGAATTAAAAAAATGGATTTGGACCTAGCCCAACTGGCCAAGCCCACAAGGCCCAGAAACAGCCCAGCTCCCCTCTCCCACGACGAAACGTTTTCTACTCATTTCCAGACCCGCATAGAGACTGACCGGTGGACCCTCCCCTCACTCCATTTCCTACTGACCAACCGACCCCACTTTTCCAACCTTCTTCCTCCTCGCGCTGACGACGCCCTGCCGTTGCTGCTAATTACGCCGGCGTTGAATACGCATTGATGCCGCGCCTTAAACCTCGCCGTGACTGCACACTATTAAGCGCCTGCGTCTTCTCCTCCTTTCCCCTCTGTCGCCACTCCTTCTCCGCCTCGAGGCTGCCACAATTCGGCCCAGCACTCCCTCTGTTCCGACGACACCTCGGTGTCGATTCCGGCCAAGTATCACCACCCCTTGCCTCCCTGACCACGCACCCAGACTCACCACTTCTTGGCGCATCTCCCAGTACCTTTCGTTCGACCGCGGGCGCCCCAGAGCGTCGGCTACGTAAAGCTTTCGAACGCCGCCGCGTCTGCAACCTCTCCGACGACCTCCCCCGGTAAGCACTGACCGCCCCGCGTCTTCTCGATCACGCAAACATCCTTGCCTTGGTCTTGCGCGCCTAACCATGCCCCTGTCTTGCCTTAGGGCGATCTACAACGTCGCCTTCGACCGTGGACAGAGCCGTCTGACGCCGTTGCAAACTCCGGTGAGAGATTCCACCTGACCCCGTGCGCCCCTTGCCACGACGAACACACGCCGAGCATCACCACGTCCTCGCGACCTCGGTGAGCCTACTTCCTTCCTCTCTCGCTTCCTGTTCTCGCCGTTACGCCGTAGCCAGAGCACCGCCGCCGCGTGCCGCCAGTTCTTGGCCAGGCAGTAGCAACCGTTCGATTTAGATCGGAGAGACGAGATTAGATCACTTAAACTCGAAAGGGTACGCAGCCAGTGCCGTGCGATGCAACTTAATCTAACGGCCTGCAGCCCGCGATCCACCCGAACCGGTACTGTCCAGTTAAAACACGACGCGTGGCCAGATAGGTGTAAAACAGAAGTTTGAAATCTGATTAAGTTGTGAATTTCAAACCTTTGTAACTTTGGATCCACACGTCCAAAAATTACAAATTTTATGTCGTTGGATTCATGAGAGCAAGACCTAGCCAACCATACCCTTGGTTTAGCAAATAGTATCTGTTAGTTTGCTTGTTTCTGCAGATTCTTTTGTGTGCTTGTTTAGATTAGAAAAATTGTTTAAAAATGATTTTTGGATTAAAACTTTTGCAAAATGGTTTGTTGTGACCTTACTGACCCTAGGAACCAACCCATGATTTGGAAAATGGATTTGGAAAAGTTTAGAATGGATTAATTGGTTTATTCCATTTCTAGCTAAATAAAACTATTGTTTTGTTTATGAAAATGATTTTTAGTAAAACTTTGGAGAAAATGTTTTGGAGCAAACCTACTGACCATAAACACCAAGTTTTGCAATAGCAACTCATTGGTGAAAAACATAAAGTTTTTCTTTGATAAAAAATGTTTTCCACCACATAAAATGATGATGGATTCTAAAATAGTTTCTGAAACAAAACCCTTTTTGCAAATGACTTTGCCAATTTGAAAATGACCACCTTGGACCCTACCAAGTCTAGAAACCTAGTGGAAACCATCTTTACAAATAGAACCATCTCTTGCATGCTTACATGCATGATTTAGATCCCATAGTTTTATATGTGTGTGAATGGTTGTTTGATTGATTATTTGGAATGCTGGTTGATTTGGTGTTTGCTTGATTGATTGTAGTGAAATTAGCAAAGTGTGAGACTAGCAAGATCAAGGAGTGAACCATCATTCCCTACAAAAAGGCAAGTGACACTATCATCAAAAGTCCTACTATTTTCATTATACTTAGTGGATTTTGAAACATGCATGAAAATACTTTTTGTACTTATTCTATGCTAAAATTCTAATAGGATTCCCTATCCATTCCTTAGAGAAAACAATGTAGTTGTTACATGCTTAGCCATGCTATATTTTGAAAAGAGATACATGTTGAGATTTTACAAAGGTTGAGAAAAGGACTTGTGTTTTACATAATAAAACAAGGACTCAATGAACCACCTAGGTGGAGGATACTTTAAGTTTTGGAGAGGGTGGCAACAAAAGGAACCATGTCTATGGGAATCACTTTGTGTTGTGCTCCAAAAGAAAACCACCTAGGAAACTTAGAGATCAAACATGTTTCTCCAATTGTGGCTTTCGTGTGCAACCACATGCTATTATGGCTCTGGCTTAGTCAACTACATTGGGAAGACCCATGCATTGTCTTCAGTTTACTGGACATGGGGATCTGGAATGCTTCATGGGTGCTGAAGACAAGATAGCAATGGTGTATGGGAGGACCCTTTGGAAAGACTTCGTCACATTCTCAATCTGCCAGTACTCCATCTTGGTGAGCACTAATCCAGTAGGCCACTGGTGGCAAAAGGATGGGATTGTGACATGTGGGTAAAGTGTACTCCTTCTGCAGAAGATAATAAAATCTAAGTACTTAGCCGTGTCCCCGGTTATGGACAATACTGAGCAACTAAAGTTTGTACTATGGGAGATCTCGACATTCCAACTTCTAAAATAAAAACTTGATGCACTTGGGGGTACCAAGGAATTCAAAGAGATTTTGTTAAGCTTGATGCACTTGGGGTTACCAAGGTGCTCAAGAGATTTTGCCTAAAGCTTGATGTACTTGGGGTTACCAAGGAACTCATGAGATTTTGATAAAACTTGTTGCACTTGGGGTTACCAAGGAGCTCAATGGATTTTGACAAGGACTTGAACACTTGAGTTTCTACCAAGGAGTTCAAGGAGCTTGGAAAAGAGATTTGACAAAAGACCAAACCCATTTTGAAAAGATAGAATAAATATTGCTTTATGCACATAAGCCTTAAACTCTACTTAGCCAAATATGCATGTATTGATAGGATCCACTCATATTATACCTAGTAGTGAAGCTTGCCAATACAATTCAAATGTATTGAACCTTGTGGCTGTAACTTGTAATGTTGCAGGTTTGATTGTTTTAGTGAAGATTGATTGAATAGGATTACAAAGCCTACAACCAGCATTTGCCTGTGGCACTTTGAAGATGAAGGACCCCATGACTATAGTTATTCCGCTGCAATGTAATGAAATAGCCAAATGAGCTATGAAAGATGTAATAAAATTATGTTATTCCTGGTTATAAAGTTGTATTATGACCTTTGTTTCTTGATATTACATCTTAACTGTGGATGCTAGCTATTGTTCCAGGGACTAGCATTGTAAACACAGGGGGCTCTATCTTATTAAAGATTGGAACCTCTTACACTTCATCATATATCACAGGGTCGTCGGTGTTGTCCACCAACATGACACTTATAATGGGATCTTACCAATCGGGAGTGGTACAAGTCCTCGTCGACCTGCGAGGTTCCATAGTAACTTCAACCGAAGATTCATGATCAACATCATTAGCTTCCTCTCTTATTGGTGTAGGCGCCACAGTAACTTCTTCCGGTGATGCGTTACTCTCAAATCTGAGAGAAGGTTCAACAACCTCGTTGATTTCTACTTTCCTTCTAGTTACTTCTTTTGAGAGAAACTCCTTCTCTAGAAAGGATCCATTCTTGGCAACGAAGATTTTGCCTTCGGATCTATGATAGCAGGTATACCCAATAGTTTCCTTCGGGTATCCTATGAAGACGCATTTTTCCGCTTTGGGTTCAAGCTTGTTGGGCTGTAACTTCTTTACATAAGCTTCACAACCCCAAACTTTAAGGAACGACAATTTAGGTTTCTTCCCAAACCATAATTCATAGGGTGTCATTTCAACGGATTTATATGGTGCCCTATTTAAAGTGAATGCGGTTGTTTCTAATGCATAACCCCAAAACGATACGGTAAAACTATAAGTGACATCATAGAACGAACCATATCTAAGAGAGTTCGATTACGACGTTCAGACACACCATTACATTGTGTTGTTCCTGGCGGTGTCAATTGTGAAAGTATTCCGCATTTATTCCAATGCTCGCCAAACTCGTAACTTAGATATTCACCTCCACGATCAGATCATAGAAATTTAATCTTCTTGTTATGTTGATTCTCTACTTCACTTTGAAATTCCTTAAACTTATCGAAAGTTTTGGACTTATGTTTCATGAAATAGATATACCCATATCTACTCAAGTCATCCGTGAAAGTAAGAACATAACGATAACCACCGCGTGATGCTACACTCATCGGGCCACACACATCGGTATGTATGATTTCCAATAAGTCCATAGCTCGCTCCAGCATACCAGAAAATGGAGTCTTAGTCATTTTTTCCATCAGACATGCTTCGCATCTTTCAAGTGATTCGAAATCAAGTGATTCAAGAAGTCCATAGGAATGGAGTTTCTTCATACGCTTCACTCCAATGTGACCAAGATGACAGTGCCACATGTATGTAGAATTATCGCTCAATTTCAAACGTTTAGCTTCTATATTATTAACATGTGTATTACTACAATTGAGATTCAACAAGAATAGACCATCTATTAAACGTGCATGTCCATAAAACATATTACTCATATAAATCGAACAACCATTATTCTCGGACTTAAACAAGTAACCGTCTCACAATAAACATGATATGGATATAATGTTCATGCTCAATGCAGGCACCAAATAACAATTATTTAAGTATAAAACTAATCCTGATGGTAGATGAAGAGGTAGCGTGCCGACCGCGATCACATCAACCTTTGATCCATTTCCAACGTGCATCGTCACCTTGTTCTTCGCTAGTTTTCGTCTATTCTGCAACACCTGCTTCGAGTTACAAATATGAGCAACTGAACCAGTATCAAATACACAGACACTACTATGACTACTAGTAAGATACATATCAATAACATGTATATTAGATATACCTTTCTTCTTGATGTTGTCGTTCTTCAGATCCGCCAAGTACTTGGGGCAATTCCGCTTCCAGTGACCTTCTCCCTTGCAGTAAAAGCACTTAGTACCAGGCTTAGGCCCAACCTTGGTCTTCTTCACCGGCGCGGTAGCTTTCTTACCGCTCTTCTTGATGTTTCCCTTTTTCTTAGACTTGCCTTGCTTCTTGAAATTGGTGGTCTTATTGACCATCAACACTTGGTGCTCTTTCTTGATATCCACTTACGCAGACTTCAACATAGAGAAGAGTTCTGGCAATGTCTTATCCATGCGCTGCATGTTGTAGTTCTTGTAACTTGGTGGTAGTGATTGGAGGACACGGTGAATCCCCAAAGCATTATGAATTATTATTCCCAAGCTCTGGAGCTTTATTGTGTGCCTAGACATCTTAAGCACATGCTCACTGACGGAGCTTCCCTCCTCCATCTTGCAGTTAAAGAACTTTTCAGAAGCTTCATAATTCTCAACTGTCGCGTGAGCCTCAAATATCATTTTGAGTTCACGGACAATATCATGTGGGTCAAAGTTCTCAAACCTCTTTTGAAGATCTGATTCCAAACCATACAAGATAGCACACTGAAGTGTGGAGTACTGATTCTTCCAAGTACGGAAAACGTTTTTCTCATCATCGGTAGCATCTCCTGCGGGTGGGTCACCTAGCGGTGCATCCAGCACATAGGTCAACCGACCAGCATTGAGGACAATCCTCAAATTGTGGAACCAATCCACGAAGTTACTTCCATTGTTTTTCAACTTTTCTTTCTCTAGGAACACATTAAAATTGATGGTAGGGGCCGCCATTGATCTACAACATATTTGCAATAGTTTAGACTAAGTTTATGACAAATTGAGTTCTAATTAATAGTTAAATTAATCTAGGTGAACTCCCACTCAAAACAACATCCCTCACATTGTTTTAGTGATCACATGAACCAAACCCACTACGTCAAGTCCGATCATCACGAGACTTAATGTAGTTTCAAAGGCGAACAATCAACATGTTCACCATATCTACTATATGACTCATGCTTTACCTTTTGGTGATCCGTGTTCCGAGACCATGTATGTACATGATAGGATCGTCAAGATTAAACCTTAGTTTCCGCATGAGCAAATCTGGCTTGCTCCCATTGTATACTCGCAGAATCTAACACACCCGATCATCACGTGGCGCTTCGAAACAACGAGTCTTGGCAATGGTTCCTACTAAGGATGAACACTTTATAACTTGATATTTTGTGAGAGGGATCATCTTATAATACTACCATCATGACCTAAGCAATACAATATGCATAAAAGGATTAACATCACATGCAATTCAAAAATATGTGATATAATATGGCCTTTGTTCTTGTGCTTTCGATCTCCATCTTCAAGCACGAACATGATCTCCGTCATCACCGACGTGACGTCAAGGTCAATGGCTCCTCTCCATGGTTGTCGTCCACTAGCACCAACTATTACAACTACTTTGAATAATAGACACGCGGGTCTTAATGAAATTAAAAGACAACCATAAGGCTCCTGTCGGTTGTCGACTTACAATAAGGATCATTGCATACATCATATATAATCACAATCATGGCCATATCACATCACAACACACCCCTACAAAACAAAGTTAGACACCTCTAATTTTCTTTGCATATTTTACGTGGTTTGGGGCTTTCAATAAGTACCATTCTAAATTACGAACAAGAACCACAACGTTGATGCTTGAACTATCAAGTGCCCGTTGTAAATTTAATCTTTACTATGATGGGAGAGACATAAACCCGCAAAGCCCCTTATGCAATACAAGTTGCATGTTGAGCGTGGAGCAAGTCTCATGA
This sequence comes from Avena sativa, assembly GCA_916181665.1. NCBI lineage: Eukaryota > Viridiplantae > Streptophyta > Magnoliopsida > Poales > Poaceae > Avena > Avena sativa. The sequence goes on along the minus strand of OV702285.1, from coordinate 138,171,894 downwards.
ACGATGTCATGTAAGGTTAGCCCAGGCCGCTTCATCCCACCATACCGCAAGATGCAAAGTACACAAGAAGCAATTGATAATAAAAGCACCATCACCCACAATGACCATTATGTTTGTAGAGGTCCCAACCTTTAATAAGGTAGATATCCCTGTGTTTACAATGCTAGTCCCTGGATCAATATCTAGCATCCACAGTTAAGATGTAATATCAAGAAACAAAGGTCACAATACAACTTTATAACCAGGAATAAAATAATTCATTACACCTTACATAGCTCATTTGGCTAACTCATTACAATGCAGCAGAAATAACTATATAGCATGGAGTCCTTCATATTCAAAGTGCCACAGGGAATCATGTTGGTTGTAGACTTGTAATCCTAATCAACACACTTCACTAACATCAAACAAACCTGCAATATAATAAGTTACAGCCACAAGGGTCAATACATTTGAATTGTATTGGCAAGTGATACTATGGTAGTATAGTGGTAACTATCATCTATATGCATTTGGCTAAGTGGAGCTTAGGCTTGCTTTGCTCAAAATAGATTTTCCTTATCATTTGAAAACACTAAGTTTTTATTTGTCAAAATCACCCAAGGCATCAACCAATAGACATTGGTGATACTTTAACCCTTGTTCAACCACAAGTTTTTAACTTAGAAATTGGGATGAGGAGATTCTTGATAGCTTCCATGTCTTGATGCTCAAATTGTCCATTTCTGGGGACACGACTAAGTACTTAGATTTTACTCTCTCGAGAGGTGGTGCACTTTCCCCACAAGACTCGACATGCATCGAGACAAGATCTTTCAGAAGCCTTCCCTTAGACCAGAATGGACGCATTCCCAAACCTATCATCCCTACCACCAACTGTCCATTTGGCTAAGTTATTGCAACCTATATGATCCAGGCAGAGCCCATAATGCCAAGTGGCTGCACTTGAAGCTTCTCAACATTTGACATCTCAAATCTCTTTGTTCCTGGGTGGCATTCCACAAGTGAGATACACAAGGTTCACCAGTCCCCTGGCCTTGTGTAACCACTCAACAAAAATCCATCCAAGCAATACCATTCCACCCAGGTGATTCATTCACTTAGTTGTTTTATTAAACAAAACACAAGTCCTTGACTTATAAATATTCCATAGCATGAATATAATCCACCCTTGTTTTCTACTAGCTAGGCTAAGCATGATAGTAGTAGGAATCTTAACTTAGGAAATTCTACTAAGGCATCATCTACTAGGATTTCCCATGGCATAGCATACTTAGTAAAAATTCCATGCAAGTCTTACTTAGAAATATCACTAATGCATAGTGAAAATAATGGGACAAAAGTATGAAGCACCACTTGCCTTTTTGGTAGAGAATATAAGTTCACCCTTGATCTTGCAATAGTCACACTCTTAAAATTCCACTATAATTCAATCAAGGCACAAAATTCAATCTACCATTCAAGCAATTCATCACATAGAATAATAAAAACAAAGCAATGCATGCAATCATGCCAAAGATTGTTTTATTTGCAAAAGTGGTTTCTAATAGGTTATAAACATTATAAAACACCTATTGGTCATTTATAAAGGTGGCAAAACCATTTGATATTAAATTAGTGAAAATGGCCATTTGAATCATTCTTGTTTTGCTAGAAATGATTTAAATCAAAAGGAATATTTTCTAGTGTTTGCCAAATATATTTTTAAACACCAATGTTAGTGTTTTAAGGTCAAGTGTTTAATATTAAAACCATTTGTAAAGGGTTTTACTTATAAACCATTTTATAAATCAAAGCCATATTTTATTTTGTTGTAAATGCCTTTAAACAAGGTAATAATTTTATAGGGTTCACCAAATATAATTTTAAATCTCAAACTTGGTGTTTAGGATCAGAGAGATTAATTCAAATCATTTTCCAAAGGTTTTACTCAAAAAGCATTTTTAAAACATATTCAACATTTTTATTTAGCTAGAAATGCTTTTATTCAAAGGTTTATTCTTTAGCTCCACAAAATACACTTTTTAATCTACAAGTTTTTTGTATGGTTAGTAGGTTCAAAACAATCCATTTACAAAAGATTTTACCCTAAAAATATTTTAGAATAAATTTTATACACAAAATATGCCTACACAAGTTTTCTGCAAAAACAACTAAGTTTACAGAAGCAAATTACTAAAAAAGTACATGGTTGGATAGAATTACTTTTGCTGATTCCATTGATATAAAGTTTGCAAAATTTGGACGTGTAGATTAAAAGTTATGAATTTTACAAAATTACATATCTAATAGAATCAAATCTGTTTTTAAAACAAAACACTGGACACGTGTCTGTTTCCTATAGGCTGAAAATGTTTCGTTCGGATCGAGTGATACAGACCGTAAGATCTAACTGACATCCTGCAGCACAGATCAAAACATACCGGTTCGTTAAGTCGTCCTATCCTAGCCACGCGACCGTGATCTGACGGCTAACGTGCGAGTGACCATGGATGGGCGGCGCTGGCGGCGGCGAGTGGCGGCGGCACACTCAGACGGAGGAGTTGCTGGCGATTCAGGAAGCTAGAAGAGGTGTGGAGGGGATCAGGGTGGCGGTGATGCTCAAGGTACTCGCCGTTTGTCGAGGGGCGCACAAGGTCGATGTTGATTGCTCGCCGGAGATCGAGACGACGTCGGGTGCTCTCTGTTGAAGACGGTGGCGAGGCTACGGTACACGCCAGAGAAAAAAGGAGGGTACTGTTAGATGCGCAGAGTCATGGTGAGTATGCGCGTGTGAAAGAGGAGGAGAGGGGAGGTCAGATGATACCGGTAGTGTTCGTCGGAGCGAAGACAGACGGTGGCGCTGCTCTGGCATAGAGGTTTCCGAGGGTATAGAGCACGCGCAGGTGAGATGGTGGTACTAAAGTGTGCGCAAGAGGGTGGGGAGCAAGCTCGTGTGGTCGAGGGGCCAAGAGGAGGCGAGTAGCGGACGGAATTGTCGTTGGAGTGCGTCGGAGCAGAGGATGGTCTTGGGCAAAATCAACCCAGCCTGGTGGCGGAGAGGAAGGGGGAGTGAGGGGAAATGGGGAGGAGACCTGGGCACTTTAACTTGCGTGGTCGCGACGAGGTTTTAGCATGGCATTGATGCGGATTATTCATCGGCAGAGAAACGGCCAAAGGAGAAATCAGGGCGTGGTCTCCGCGGGGACGACGATGAGGTGGCGATGGTGGGGTCTGGGCGTCAGCGTCTGAGAGGGTGCGAATGCAAGTAGGAAAACGTTTCGCGTGAAGAGGAGGGAGTGGGCTGGTTGCTGGGTCTGCTGGGCTTAGCTGGGCTGGGCTGCTTCTTCTCCACTTTTTTTCTTCTGTTTCTTTTTCCTTTTTCTTTTCTGTTTTGTTTTGATTAAAATGATTTAAACCTAATTTGAATTCAGGTTTTTCTCAAACCTTTTCCAAACTTTCAGTATACTTTAGTATTGTTTAATAAAGTATTTTAAAGTCCAGATTCAAAATATTTCTTTGTATTTTCTTGGGCTTTATTATTTATTTAAATAGGCCATTGTTTTTATTCAAATAAGATTTAATTATATTTTTAAACTCTTTATTTGAATTCTAATTTTCACTAAACTCTTTTCAGTAGGTTTTATTTATTTAATAGGGTGTCAAATAATTCACTTTGAATTATTTGAAATATTTTTAATATGATTTATTACTCATTTAAATTGAGCAATTGTCTTTATTCAAATAAAATCAAATATGGTTTTAATCCAATATAAATTTTGTTTCAAATAATTATTTGATTCCATTTAAGTTAATAACTTTTATTCCACTTGGGCAAATTCCAATTATTATTTTCCCATAATTTAATCATCCATTTCTATTAGGGATTTTGTCTTTATTCAAATAGAATATAATTTGGTTAATGACATATTATTTTATTTGAATATTCTTTATCCCTTTATTTTATTTGCATTTGGATTATCTTTTATTTCATTTGCTTATGGATTAGGCCAAGTTTTAATTTGGCTTTTAAATATTATTTATTTATTTATTTATTTCTTCCTTTGCCTTATAAAATCCATATCTTTTTATTTAAAGAGCCAAAATTGGTGATTCCAACTTGTAAAATTTTATTTAGTATTTGGTTATTCTTTTATATCCTTTTAGGATTAATTGTTCACAATTTGGTATGCATTTTAGATAGGTGTTTTATTAGCTTTGGAAATTATTTCCTTTCAATTTATTAAATTCATAAGTTTTTATCCATGGTTCCAAATTGAATAGAATCAATTTCTATGGTTTTATAATATTTCTGTTTGTCATTCTTCATAATTTATAAATGCTTGTTGCTAAATTTTTGTATGGATCAAATCCATGGTCTTAGAGAGATCTTGGAAATGATTTTCTTCCATTAGGGTTTTAGAGTTTTGGTTTATTTTCCAAGTGTTTAAATTTCAAGATGCATTTATGAAGAATGTATTTCACTTGATTTGAGTTTAGTTGGATTCAAATTTTATTCAAAGTTTGTTCAAGATAGGTTTTGATGTTTCCAAGTTTAAACAAAAAGTTTCTTTTCACCCTAAATTTCAACAATTAATTATTTTGTTTATTTATTTTTCACATTTCAAAATTTGGAAATTTTTGGGATGCGACAGGCTACCACCCTTAAAAGAAATCTCGTCCCGAGATTTGGGAAAGCTAGAGGTTACAAGTTGGATACAAGGCAACTAGGGTACTACCACCCTTAAAATTTCCAACTAGATTACATCTTGGCTTACTTGGGATCTTGATGAAACTTTTCTGAACAGACATATGCATAGTGTCCTTTGTTTCCACACTTGAAACATGTGACAAGGCTGAGATCCCTCATAGGCTTGCTTGTCTTGTACTTCATCTTTTCTGGACAATTGCTTGCATAATGTCCTTGGTCAACACACTTATAACATGTGACAAGGTTGAGTTCTTCATGTATCTTCTCTGGACAAGTTGATATATAATGGCCTAGCTCTTTGCAGTTGTAGCACCACACTTGGCTAATTTCCTTATTCTTTTTATTCTTCTTCTTCTTGGGTTTCTCCAATGCTAGGAGTTCCTCTAGTTCATGCTCTTCATATATCACCTCAAAGGTGGGAAAGTCTCCTCGGTTCCTTAATCGATTTCCTTGGATAATACCTATGTTTCCTCTTTTGTCCATCAAGGTGATTCTTAATGTATGGAGGTTCAATCTAAGATTTGCCTTTTTCTTAATCCTTCTTGCTAGAAGTTGTTTCCTCATGGGGGTTTCCAAACTTTTGATGCACTCCACCTTGTTTCCTTTGTTGAACTATAGGATAGATGGGGAATTGGATAGGGACATGATTATTTCCTTCACATAGGAAACAAGTCACTTGATATGTGGGGCATTGATTAGTTGGATGTTTCTCTTCACAATTAGGGCATTGATCTTCATGCTCTTTGGAAGTGTGATCCATGTCTCCACAAATATTGCAAGCTTGAGTTCCTTCTATAATATCATCCTTGACATCATTGTTGTCAGAATCTCCTTGGGAAGAGTTGCTTATCATGTTGATCATTTGATTGGTCATCCTTTGCAAAAATTGGGATTGGGTTTCCAATTTTTTTTGCATGTTTGGGTCTAACTCATTGTTGTTGGCTAAAAACTTAGTTGTCACTTGATTCAACTGGGCTTGGGTTGCTAAAAGCATCTCTTGGTTGTTGTTGCCACCATTATTGATGTTGGAGTTTCTTGGAGAAGTCATCTGTTTGGGTTAGATTGGAATTAGAATAGGCAAAAGATTTCTAGGGAAGAATTTTAATCACACACAACAATTTCACACAAGCAATGTGCATGCAATCACAAACAAACATTCCACTCAAACAACAAGTTTCAAGCACATTTTTAGGAACAAAAATATGTTTTTCTACACCACATTAAGTTGGTCGGTTTAAACTAATTTTAAACAAAGTATGGTGGTCCAACTATATGGTTTTCTTGAGATCATTTCATTCTTCTTGGTTGTTTCTTCTTGATCAAGCTCATGGTTTCCTTGGAAAAATTCTTGTGTCTTGGTCACTAAACTTCAAAGGTGATGATGGTTTCTTCTTAGTTGTGTTTCCTTAGTCTTCAAGTCTTGAGTATTGTTCTTGTCTCACTTGTAGTCCTTAGTGATGTCCAAGTTGAAGTTCTTGATGAAACTAAGTTGAAGACATTGGTGATGTTGAAGTCTTTGCTCAAGTTGAAGTCTTTGCTTATGATGAAGTCTTGTCCATCAAGTTTGAAAAGGGAGAGATGTAGAATAAAAACCAAAAAGGGTTGGGGAAAGAGTTTACAAGATTGTTTGTAAATAAGTTTTGGAACAAATACAACTCCTATTTTTCTAAGGTGTTTTTCCAATCCTAGGGTTACAATCCTACAGGCAACACAGTGCTCTGATACCATCTATAGAGGTCCCAACCTTTAATAAGGTAGAGATCCATGTGTTTACAATGCTAGTCCCTGGATCAATAGCTAGCATCCACAGTTAAGATGTAATATCAAGAAACAAAGGTCATAATACAACTTTATAACCAGGAATAAAAAAATTCATTACATCTTACATAGCTCATTTGGCTAACTCATTACAATGCAGCAGAAATAACTATATAGCATGGAGTCCTTCATCTTCAAAGTGCCACAGGCAATCATGTTGGTTGTAGACTTGTAATCCTAATCAACACACTTCACTAACATCAAACAAACCTGCAACATAATAAGTTACAACCACAAGGGTCAGTACATTTGAATTGTATTGGCAAGTGATACTATGGTAGTATAGTGGTAACTATCATCTATATGCATTTGGCTAAGTGGAGCTTAGGCTTGCTTTGCTCAAAATTTCAAGATGTATTTATGAAGAATGTATTTCACTTGATTTGAGTTTAGTTGGATTCAAATTTTATTCAAAGTTTGTTCAAGATGGGTTTTGATGTTTCCAAGTTTAAACAAAAAGTTTCTTTTCACCCTAAATTTCAACAATTAATTATTTTGTTTATTTATTTTTCACATTTCAAAATTTGGAAAATTTTGGGATGTGACGGTGTTCTACTTGTGCAATAGATCTACATATAGACACGACTCTGATACCACTATAGGGGTTCGTAGCATGGAAAACAAAAAAATTCTATCACATGAACACACACAAGCCAAGATCTATCTACTAGATTGTAGCAACGAGTCGATAGAGTACTCACCCTCGAAGATTCCAAAGTGGTTAACGAGAGCAGATTCTCGTGGGTGATGTAGTCATTCACTTGCCAATCTCAAGATCGCGTAGACGGTCCTTCTGGCGCCATGTTCTGGCAGTGCTCCCTTAGTCGATCACACATTCGGTACTCGATGAAGACCTTCCTCTCCCTTGTTCCAGCAGGCAGCAGAAGTTGTAGCTCTCTCCTTGTGATTCCGGCAGCACAACGGCATGGTGTCGGAGATTAGAGGGGAGATCCTGCAGGGCTTCACCTAAGCCAGAGTGAGTATTGTGGAGTAGAAGAGGGCCTCGGTGATGCGGCTTAGATCACTGTAGAGCTTCGTTGCAAAACCCCAAGAGGAAGGTGTGATGAGAACATCATTAAGTCTTCTCTCAGTTATGAAACCAAGGTTATCGAACCAGTAGGAGGAAGGAAACGACTCCAAGGTGTTGCTAACAACTTGGAACCTGCACAATACAAACTCAAGACTTTTCCCCAATGTACAGTGAGGTTGTCAATCTCACCGGTTTGTTGAAAACAAAGGATTAAACGTTTGGTGTGGAAGGTAATGGTTGCTTGCAGAAAGTAAACAGTAAGAGTAGATGATGTATCAATGGTAAAGATTGGACCGAGGTCCACAGTTCACTAGAGGTGTTCTCCTAAATATAAATAAGATAACATGCTGGGTAAACAAATTACACCAGAGCAATTGACAGGACTGAGCAAGGCATAACAATGCAATGCAAGACATTCATGATCCTATGAGATTTGATTGAGCATTACAACAATATACATAGATCACCATCCAATTGCATCTATGACTAGTAATCTACCTTAAGGTTATCATTCGAACCCCCTCCAGTATTAAGTTGCAAGCAACGAATAACTGCTTTAAGCAATGTGTGTAAGGTAAACAATACAATTGTTCCATGAACAAAATATTTTTGTTTTCTCCCTAGTAGCAATAGCACATCTACAACCTTAGAGATTTCTGTCACTTCCCTAGATTCAATAGAGGCATGAACCCACTATCGAGCATAAATACTCCCTCTTGGAGTCACTAGCATCTACTTGGCTAGCTACTATAAACGGAGGCCATGCAAGATCTCAAACAACACAGACATGATAGAATCAATAATGATAATACATGATAGAATCAATAATCAATCTGACATAGTAATCTCAATATCCATCGGATCCCCGCAAACACAACATGCATGATTAAAAATAGATGACCTTGATCATGAACGGAGCTCACTAGATCTAAACATGATAGCACAAAGGAGGATAAACAACCATCTAGCTACTGTATGGACCCATAGTCCAAGGTGGAACTACTCACGCATCATATCGGAGGCTGGCATGGTGATAAAGAAGGCCTCCGGGATGATCTCTCCCCTTCAGCAAGGTGCCAGGAAGAGCTTCAGACCCTCCTCGATCTAGGGACGATGGTGGCGGCGGCTACTGACTATTTTGTGGAGATCTGATCGGGTACTTAGGATTTTGGCATCAGGGGATTTATATAGGCGAAGAGGCGACGTAGGAGGGCGGCTAGGCGGCCCACACCCTGCCCAGGTGCGGCCCAGGGTGGTCCTGCGCGTGGGGTGCAGGGTGCAGCCACCCTATGGCTCCCCTTCGGTCCCCATTCGGTCTCTGTGCTCTCCTCGGTGAAATATTGACTTTGGCTTTTGTCCCGTCCAATTCCGAGAATATTTCCTTACTAGCTTTTCTGAAACCAAAAATAGCAGAAAACAGGCATCTGGCACTGTGGCATTTTGTTAATAGATTAGTCCCAGAAAGTGTATAAAAATACCTCAAAGTGTAGACAAAGCATAGCAAAGTTGATACTAAACAAGCATGGAACATCAAAAAATATAGATACGTTTACGACGTATCAAACATCCCCAATCTTAACTCCTGCTCGTCCTAGAGTAGGTAAGTGATAAAAAAGAATAATTTTTTAGGTGACATGCACCATCACAATCAAGATCAAACCATTTGCAAGCATTTAAAGTTGGGATCAAAGTACTCTAAACATGAGCATGAAAGATGAAGTTCTAACAATAAGACATAATAACTATGCTGCAACATGAAATGATACAAACAAACATTCATGAATAACAATGCATTGAAATATGTTTGTTTGTTTTACATACATAAAACATAGCAAAGTGGCATTCAGCTGTCCCTCATGGAGTAGCAAAAAATAAATGCATAGGACACCTTCAAAGTTCATAAGGGTGACTAGATACAGATAGTTCAAGAACAAGCAATATCAACATTATGAATCAATCAATAAGTTTTGGGACAATGCACATAGAACTAAGAATGACAACTATGCTCTCTTAACTGGTGCCTAAGGATATAAGCTGGAGACTCAATATAAAAGTGGAAGAAAGGCCCTTCAAAGTGAAGCAGGGATTTCAAGTTTCATAAAGAGCTTCCAAAAATTATGGTACTTGTTAGCTTTTAGCTCTCATTGCCCCTATCATAAGAATCTTGAAGTGATTAAGGTTAAATTGAACAAAATATGGAGTATATGCTTGACAAAGTATAAGTTGGCAATCTCATGTCCCTTGATTACAAGGGCCATTCCACACGCTACTCAACTTTAGTCACCGGTAAGTTCTTATCATAGTAAGTATATGTGTATCATAAAGAACCGCCAACGGGGTACCCCTTTCCCCATGATACAGGAGCTATCCCATATCAAAATGACAAGGCAACAGACAATGAGCAGCTCAGCAATCTTCTTACTTACCATGGGAAAATGGTGCTTTTTCTGTTCTTTCCACTTTTCTATCTCTCTCTTTTTTTATAAGAATAATGCTTCATATATTGCTCACTATGGTGATGCTGCAAGTTTCCACCATGATTAGGCATGGCTTAGGCTAGCGGCCCAGTCGTTTCTCTAACACACATACATAACTCCATGGACTTACAAGCTCACTTTTTATTTCACATCGCTGACATCCATAAACAAAAGAGCGTGATATCAACTGGGTAGATATTTACAGGTGTTAAAAGCGTTCCCCGTGACAGCACGGTTCTGCTAATTCCCAACTTATAAGTGCAAGCATATACAACATATATGACACAATGGTTCAAGTTTATTAGGGGCAAGAAAAATAAAGTGTGCCATCAAATTTGTGAGAGCTTTAATCACTAATTTTCACATAACAAGTTTAATTTGGAAGATAGATAAAAACAAGAATATACTTGGAATGGTGTAACACACCATGCATAGGAATTTATAGTGGACACTTTGGAATAACTTGGTTTATTGGGAGTTGTATGTATGAGTAGAGCTTACTCAATACAAGTGGAGGCTAGCAAAAGACTGGGAGCAACCAACTAAGAGAGCAATAATGGCCATAATCATGCAGATCGACAAAACATTAATCAATCAAAGCATAAAGTGGCACCACAAGTCAAAAACTAAATGATCATAGAGGCTAAGGTGACTGGTTCATAGTCATAACATGGCGTGAGCATGTGCCAAGTCAACCCAAACAAAGCATCAAAGGAGAGTACCACAATACTATGATTTTTGTATGCTAAAACTATGCATGATTCTTGCAAGGCACATTAAGCAATCTCAATTGTTTGGAACAAGTCATGCTACAACAATAATCACTAAGCATAAGGTCAAAACAACATCTAGCATGACATGATAAAGTCTAAGTCACAGTCAAAGCAAGCTCCCTTTTGTATCACTATAAGCATGAAACCTTTCAACTCCTTTCCAACACCAATCAACTTATTTGAAACAACACAGAGAAAGCAGGGGTCCAACTACTTTATTTAAGCAAACTAAGCAAACGAAAACTGAAAACAAAAACTAAGATGCTCCAAGAACAACACAACAGTGCATGGAATAATAAAAACGAAGTGTCTAGAAAGACCTGGGATTTTTATTAATGAAGAAGGGGATGCCTTGGGCATCCCCAAGCTTTGACGCTTGTACCTCTTGAATATTTCTTGGGGTGACACGGGGTGGCATCCCCAAGCTTGAGCTTTTGTCCGCTCTTCATCTTATTACATCATTCTTCCCTTACACCTGAAAATTTTCCTTCATACAAAACTTCACACAATCTTCATTAGCAACATTAGTGCATTCAAAAGATAATAAACCTTTGGGATTTAGTTTTAAAACAGCAAAACTTTCATTAAAGACACACGCTACTGTAGCAATTCCCTCAAAAAGTTCAATTTCCCAAAGAGAACCCCAAAATAAATCGATAAAGAGGCAAATGCAAATAATTGCAGAAATCTGTCAAAACAGACCAGCAGGTAAAAAATGATTTTTTCAAAGACCTTCTGTTACTCAAATCAAAAAGTGTTGAATTAACGAAAGTTATATAACAACTTGGGGGATTTATTCAGAAAATTACAGCTCAATCCGACATACAGAGATTTTTCACGAATATTTACAGTGAAGCATAAAAAATCTATTTCGGGACACAACTTCCCCAAATCTTACTTCCCTCTCATTAGAGGTTATTCTTGGCGCAAAAAATCAAATAAAAAGGTTGAGGAGAGGTTATTACAGAAGTAATAACTCCCAAGACTCAAGAAAACTATTTGGGTTATCTTCCAAGAAGTACTTTTTTAACGCCTTTAAGTTAGGCACAAGAAGCAAGAATCAAATATTTTCAAATGAAGAAGCATTAACATCAAATTTCTTGCTCCTACCTTTCTTACCTTTCCTCTTATCTTTAGGGAATGTATGATTGCTTATTAGAGAATAAAAATCCATAATGCCTTTTCCCACATCTATTATTGCTCTAAGGTGTTTCAGGAGGGATCTTCCAAGTGTAATTTGTCCTTTTCCTACACATTCAATAACAAGATAATCACTAGACACCACTTTCCCAGAGATCTTTGTAAACACTCCTTCAGCTATTCTGTCAACACCCGGATTTTTAATCCCAGATGCCTGTTATGCCATACATCGCAAGCCCAGGATTACCATTTTTGCGAGACATAACAGATTTGGATACCACAGTACATCATCCATTACAAACCATAAATAAGGTCTTACACAAATAAGGATCTCATGATCCAGTCTTAATACAATTCAAGCAGCGGAAATACGTAATAATAAAGGTAGCATAGGCAAAGCTCCATCTTTGGGGTCACATGCAATGCTGACGATGGGAGATGATCCTAGTTGTCGTAACCTTCCTGTGGTCCATCATCTTGGTACTCCTCTTCATAGTCTGGCCACGGGAATAGCCAGGGACAAAGCCATGAGTACTCTTTAAGTACTCGCAAACTAATACTAACAAGTTAATGGGGTTTTATAGTAGGACACTAAGCTCTAGGGTTGTTTTGCAAAAAGCCAGATTTACCTCTACAAGTTCAGAAGCGAAGAAATCTAGTTGAAGTTTTATAACACCTAAGTGGGAACTTGAATTTCATATGACAACTTTGTTGTGGTCAAGTCAAAGACTCAATTCATTTCACAAGTCATTTTGAAAACATCTGACGGGGGAACAATATGGCCACTCCAAATGTCCATAACCGCGAACGCGGCTATTCGAATAGTTTGACACTCTGCAGAGATTGTACACTTTCACCACAACATTCGATACATCCGTCAGGAACAAATCCTGAATTCACCATACTCAGTATGCGGATAATCAATCCTAACCTTTCAATTACACGCCCTAGTATAGGCACCTCTCCCGTGAGTTTGGCCTCCCAACCATGACCATCTGTCATCTTGGGTACTGCACAGGTGTACAATCTTCACAAGGTAGCCTCAGCTCAGACCTTGGCTACGAGGGAACCCATACTAAGGTATATAAGTTTCCAGTCAAGCCCTACCCAATTTTCGGGTATTGTGGTTGTACGGTAAAATTGGAATGGTATCGCATCCAGACAACCATCAGTTTTATAAAGGTCTAAGGCTCATGCCTCAACAGTTTCATCATTAAAATCATCTAGTGTTCAGAAACACATGTCAAAACATCTCAGTAGAATGACTCATCATTCTAAGGTTTTCGTAACCATTTTCACCAAGTATTCCCATCTAAAGTTGATCAAGTTTTATGCTTAGCACTAGCATCTACAAGTGGGGTGAGTACTAATGAGGGGTGATAAACAAGTGGAGTTTAACTAAGTCCAATCCCATGCCTTAGGATGACATCAAGATTATATAGCTTAGGACAAATTTAATGCTCTTTATGCAACCTTCAATTATCTTCCTAGAATCTACAAGTCACTTAATTAAACTCTAAGAGATAACTTTGATAAAGAAATAAAGTATAAAGCTTGCAAGTAAAACTAGGATGGGGTATCATCAAATGTGTCAAACCAAGCATGCTTAGTGCATTGCATAGGTTATCTAACTTTCATAATTGCAAGTGTTAGCTTGCAAGGTTTCAAGTATTGGCTTGGATAAGTATCAGTATAAGCTTGCCTTGAGCAGAGCAGTGGTTGAAGTTCTCCTTGGCTTCTTCTTTGTAGTATCCTCCTTCCTCCTCGTATCCTTGGTCGGTACTAGCGTCTATAAATAAGTACGAGGTACACAATCACCAAAAAATACTTAACTATTTTCAATCATCACACAACAGGGTACTATAGATGATATAGCATCATCACTAACCTTACAAGGTTAAAGCCTTTGTCTTATTTATTTTATTTTTAGAAAAGTAATTTCTACTCATTGAAAAAATACTTAAGATTTAATATTCTCCAACTCAAACATGGGATCATGTTGACACATGTCATCACCACATATTTCAGTACATGGGAATGTGATTTAAAGTGGTGTCACAATTTAATAAGGTTTAACCTTTTTATTTTAAATAAATAAAGTGAATAGAAATGCCTATGTGGCCTTATTTTATTACTTGAACATTATTTCTATAAGTAAACCCATATGTTTTTATATATTCTCAAAGGTATGATCAACTGTGATTTTTGAGAGTTGGAATCAACTCAAAATCTATTATGGTTGAAATTTGAAAAATGTTTGAATGTAGAAAAGCTTCTGACTTGTTATTTTTACCAAGGTTGATCTACAAATCCAAATGATTTGAATCCAACGGGCTTGGATTAAGCATTTCAGTACCTTTCTAACAAAATTGGTTTCATGCAATTTGGTTCACTGAATCGAGCTGGGTTGATTTTTGAAACTAGGTACAGAACTGAGTTTGAATGAAAATAGAAAAATCTAAATTCAAACGGTTGGGCTACGCGGGAGATGCTAATGGGCCGGCCTAGTGTCATTCCGCAGCGCGGGGCTCAGCTGACAGGGGGGTTCCACCCGTCAGTGGCTCATAACACGCGAAGCGGTACTGGGCTGTGTGGGTCGTTGGATTAGAAGGGTGATTGACGGCTGAGGGTCGTCGTCAACGATGAACATGTCACCGGCGAGATCGAACCCTAGCGGCTCAGTGGGGGTCATGGGAGGCTCACCGGGGCTCAGGTTAGGGTCGGCGATGGGGGCGAACGACGAAGTCGACGACGACGATTCTCCTGGCACCGGCAGCTCCTCCTGGGGCGGCTCCAATCGACGGCGCATCTCCTCCTCTACAGCGGCGAACTCCGGTGCAATTCCGACCACCTGGTGCTCGTCTTGCTTCGGGGAAGGGTGTGGGATGTTTCTGAGAGAGAGGGGAACGAACTGGTGTGAAGAAATCGAGCGGGGGAGGCCTCTATTTATAATGGCGAGAGGGGACCGACGGGCGCGGGCTGAGCTCGTCGTGGTCGATGGCACAGAGGGCTACTGGCATAGGCGACGGTAGGGGCGTGCTGTGCTCCCTGGCGAAGCTCAACGGTGTGGTGGCGAGGCGTGGGGCGGTGATGATCGGTCGGAACGCTTCGCCGCTCTAAGCGGGTCCGACAGAGGTTTTGATGGCGCACAGCGCGCGTGGTCCGCGCGGCAGCGAACGGGCGTGTCTGCCGGGTTGCTGGGGTGGTGGTGATCACGCGTGCACGCGGCAAGGGCGGCGCGCGGTCTGTGGGCGTGTGTCGAGGGTGGCGCTCTGGCGCGCTCTCGGCATGCTCTCAGAGAATCTTGGCATGGCTTGGGCGTGTGGTCCAGGGGCTGGCAGGGCTCAAGCGCTGGACAGGGGGTGGCGGTGGACGGTGATGTGCGTCCTAGACATGATGTTTAGGCTTGGTGCTTGCTCTAGCTATCTATCCATGGTCGGCTGGCAAGGGTTCCTTCGGGTTGGCATGGCATGGTGCAATGGGTAGGGGCTAGGGGTGGTCAAGGCACTGGCTGGCACTAGGGGAGACAAGTGTGATCAATGGTGAACAATGCTTAGCCAAATTACTGCTCAAAACAGTGAAGTTTGGCCAATTTGATTTTCTGTCTCCAAGTGTTTGATAAAATGGCCGCAAGAAATTTATTTTTGAGGATTCTGTGGGTGCTTGGGTTTTGAAAATTGAGCTTGTTTGAGTGGTTTTTGAAATAGTGGGATCTTCTCATATGAGATAGATTCAATTTTAAACTGTCATTTAAACTTAGCATTTGAATGTTTTTGGATGATCACAAAGTGGGCCTTGGTACCTTATCATGAGTACTAACAAGGGGTGCAAATATCCATACATGTTTCTATTGAGTTTTGAAAATTAGAGATAGCCAAAGTAGGCATGGGAGTTAATTTGGCCAAAGTGACCATTCACTTCATTTGTTTATTTTGAGTTGTTTGTCTTTGGGAAAAGTTTGGGGATTGTTTAGATGATGTTTATTTTACCTAAGAATACTTTTGCAAGCAAAGAAACACAGAATCATGGCAATTCAAAAGAATCCAAATTTTGAATACACACACATATGAATGCTTTCATATTTTTAGTTGGGAAAGTTTTTGTTAACCCTAATTTTGATGATTAGAGTTTGATGATCCAAGTTTAATATTTTTGGGATGTTACATATTCCAATGGGTAATATAGTTGCATTATTGGTAAGAGATATTTCTTCTCCTCCTTCAGAAAGTCCCCAAAGATTCAAAGACTCATAGATATCTTTAGGCATAAGACAAAATTCAGACATGATATCACAACGAGCATCAAAAGTTTCATTTTTTATTGCAACTTTTATTGTAGGAAACCATTTTGAAGGCTCAAAATTTAATGGAACATAATCATGGTGCTCTCTAAGCATGTTATAGCAATCTTTCAAACTAGTTGTACTGGTCTCAAGAGTGTTTAACCTAGCATAGATGTTTATAAAGGAAGAATCAGACTTGCTAGGAAAATTATAAATTGTAATCAACTTCTTTATGGCATCCAAAGATTCATCCTCATTACATTGGAAAAAATCATTTCCTGCTACAGCATCCAAAGCATATCTATAACAAAGAGCAAGACCATGGTAGAAACTGCTAAGAACCAAGCCTAGAGTCATTTTAGGCCTAGTTTTTCCATGTGAATCAGAAATTCTAGACCAAGCTTCTTTGAAACTCTCTTCACTTACTTGTTTGAAAGTAAAGATCCTTTCCATAGGTGACACAGTGATAGGAACAACACTAGACATGGTAGCAACTAAAGTAGGAACTAATTTTTGTGTGTTTTTTATAAGAGAAAGCAAACCAAACGAAACTAATTTTTTTGGATTTTTTATAAAAATAAGCAAGCCAAACAAAGCAAAAGAAACTAAGCAAAACAAAAACAAAGTAAAGAGAAAGGTTGTGAAGGACTCCCCTTGTGAAGCCGTCCTTAACTCCCCGACAATGGTGCCAGAAAACGTCTTGATGCGGATCAGATCATTGTAGATCTTTGTTGGGAAACCCAAGAGGAAGGTGTGATGAGCACAGCAGAAAGTCTTCCCTCAGTTATGAAACCCAGGTTATCAAACCAGTAAGAGGAAGGAAACGACTCCAAGGTGTTGCTAACAACTTGGAGCCTGCACAACACAAACTCAAGACTTTGCCCCAATGTACAGTGAGGTTGTCAATCTCACCGGTTTGCTGAAAACAAAGGATTAAACATATGATGTGGAAGGTAATGGTTGCTTGCATAAAGTAAACAGTAACAGTGGATGATGTATCAATGGTAAAGATTGGACCGGGGTCCACAGTTCACTAGAGGTGTTCTCCTTAATATAAATAACATAACATGCTGGGTAAACAAATTACAGCGGGGCAATTGACAGGACTGAGCAAGGCATAACAATGCAACACTAGACATTCATGATCCTATGAGATTTAATTGGGCATTAAAACAATATACATAGACCGCCATCCAACTGCATCTATGACTAGTAATCCACCTTCAGGTTATCATCCGAAACCCCTCCAGTATTAAGTTGCAAGGAACAGATAACTGCTTTAAGCAATATGTTAAGGTAAACAATACAATTGTTCCATGAACAAAAGATTGTTGTTTTATTCCTAGTATCAATAGCACATCTACAACCTTAGAGATTTCTGTCACTTCCCCAGATTCAATAGAGGCATGAATCCGCTATCGAGCATAAATACTCCCTCTTGGAGTCACTAGCATCTACTTGGCCAAGATCTCAAACAACACAGGCATGATAGAATCAATAAGACAAAACCATTAATCAGTCTGACATAGTAATCTCAATATCCATCGGATCCCCGCAAACACAACATGCATGATTACAAATAGATGATCTTGATCATGAACAGAGCTCACAAGATCTAAACATCATAGCACAAAGGAGGAGAAACAACCATCTAGCTACTGTATGGACCCATAGTCCAAGGTGGAAATACTCACGCATCATACCGGAGGCTAGAATGGTGATGAAGAAGGCCTCTGGGATGATCTCTCCCCTCTGGCAAGGTGTCGGGAAGAGCTTCAGATCCCCCTGATCTAGGGACGATGGTGGCGGGGGCTATGGACTATTTCGTGGAGATCTGATCGGGTACTTAGGGTTTTGGCATCCGGGGGTTTATATAGGCGAAGAGGCGAGGTAGGTGGCCGTCCATGGGGCCCACACCCTGCCCAGGCATGGCCCAGGGTGGGCCTGTGCATGGGAGGGTGCGGCCACCCTGTGGCTCCCCTCTGCCCCCCCCCCCCCTTGGGTCTCTGTGTTCTCCTTAGTGAAATATTGACTTTGGCTTTTGTCCTGTCCAATTCCGAGAATATTTCCTTACTAGATTTTCTGAAACCAAAAACAGCAGAAAACAGGCAACTGGCACTATGGTATCTTATTAATAGGTTAGTCCCAGAAAGTGTATAAAAATACCTCAAAGTGTAAATAAAGCATAGCAAAGTTGATACTAAACAAGCATGGAACATCAAAAAATTTAGATACGTTTACGATGTATCACTCGACGATCTAGTGTTTAGAGGGCGCCGAGGAGGTGGTGTGGCCGTCGGCTAGGGCAAGGGCCTTTCCCTAGTCGGCGACTTGAAAGGAGGCCTAGGCGGCTAGAGAGGGAGCATCGGCCAGCTAGGGTTTTGTAGTGTTGGGGAAGGGGGTGCCCCTCCCCTATATTTATGAGAGGGAGGGGCGGCAAGAGGGAGGGAATCCTCCCCTAACTCCACTTCATGTGGTCGGCGTCAAGGGGAGGGAGGATTCCTTCCCTCCCTCCACTTGGAAAATATTGTCCCGGTTTGACTTTTTCAAACTGGCTTTTTGACTTTCAATTTATAGGTTGATTTCTCTCTTCCAAGTGTCCAACCAAGTGACCTAGGACATGATGCAACCATTCCACTTTGTCATGACATATCCATGTACCCTTCCCCTCCGGATCGGTGAACCTTCTAGACCCTTCTAGAACATTCCGGTGAAAACACTGGAACCATTCCCGAACTCCGGAATTGGACTTTCCTTATATGAATCTTATTCTTCGGACCATTACGGATCTCCTTGTTATATCCTGGATCCCATCCGAGACTTCGAACAACATTCGGTCTTCTTACTCACATTCCATATCTACTAAACAACATCGAATCCTTAAGTGTGTCTCCCTACGGTTCGTGAATTATGCAGACATGACCGAGACTCTTCTCGGATCAATAACCAATAGAGGAATCTAGAAATTCATATGGCTCCCGCATATTTCTACAATTACTTTGCGATCGGATGAACTATTTACATATGATACCAATTTCCCTTTGTCTCACAATATTTTACTTATCCGAGGTCTGATTGTCGGTATCTATATATACCTAGTTCAACCTCGTTACCGATAAGTACTCTTTACTCATTCCTGTGATATGTCATCCCTTGTGATCCAGTCACATGCTTGCAAGCCAATTGGGTGACATTCCATCGAGAGGGCCCAGAATATATCTATCCGTCATATGGATGGAGAAATCCCACTCTTGATCCATGTGCCTCAACACATACTTTCCGAACACTCAATGCCACCTTTATAACCACCCAGTTACGAAGTGGTGTTTGATATCATCAAAGCATCCATCTGGTGATGGTGATAAGCATGATCTCATGGTCGAAGGATTTAGGTTACTATGTATCTGAAAGCTTATAGCAATTGAACTATTGAAATGACTTGATCTTTATGCTACGCTTATCTATAAGAGTATGTCCATCATACCATTATCCTAATGATATGATATTGTTGTTAATAACATCTCAATGTTCATGATCAGGAAACCATGATCATCTATCAACCAATAAGCTAGTATTATAAAGAGGCTTTACTAACTAGTTTACAAATCACACAAGTATTAATATTTCTGGTTAATACAATTATAGCATGAATGTAAACATTTATCATAAACATAAAGATATAATAATAACTACTTTTATTATTGCCTCTAGGGCATATCTCCAACACAGAGTGTATCTCGCCATCGTCAGGAGTAGCAATTCCCGCAAGCATCCCATGTGAATAATTGTCGTACCATCCGGTAAGAGCAAGTATCAACTTTATGATTACTCTGTTAAGAGCAACGTTTGAAGAATCTTGCCATGTCCATATTATACCCAAGTTCACATGTGTCTTGCGGTCAAGCGATCTTTAGTACTCCCTCCGATCCATATTACTTGTCATTAAAATGGATGTATCTAGACATGTTTTAGTGCTAGATACATCCATTTCAATGACAAGTAATATGGATCGGAGGGAGTAAAGGCAATACATTGTTTATGAGAAACTATTGATAACAATATTGACGACGTGTTTCACGGTATATCATGTTGGGTCTATTCATCGTCGTTGTTCTCCCAACAACTACGATCTCATATATCACCGGCAACTTCACAACACTTTGTCGTTTTTTTCCATAGTCAGGAAACCGGAACTATCAATGATACATGAACTAGTCTTGGAGGCGAGACTAGGGATATCTAAATGGTGTTTATGATTCCACACATGTATTTGGGTTTTCCTCCAAATACTCATTATCCAGAACTAATACAATTATAGCATGGAATAATAAACTTAATCATAAACAGGAAATATAGAATAATACAATTTATTATTGCCTCTATGGCATATTTCCATCATGGACAACAAGCTAAAATTGGCCACGACATTGTCTCCATGGTCGCTGGTAAATGTCAGATATTCTAGGAGATTTTTTATGTTGCAAAAGTGTTTCAAAGTGCTACATGTGTATATAGTTTCGCTACATGAGTGTGTTGAAAATGTATCAAGTGGGGACATGTCATTTTCACGTTGCTAGAAGCAAATTGGGATTTTTTGCATACACTATTGGTTTTTTATACATGGATGTGATGAAAATGCTACAACTTCTTTTGCTACACGTTGCAAACCCGACACATTCTTTAGTTCTCGCACAACCAAATCAGGATTTGCTACATATGTTATTGGATTTTGCTACACATGTTATTGTGTTTTGCTACATGTGTCTTTCCAAAATGTTGCGAACAATGACACTTTTTTCAATGTTTTACTGTAAAAAGGGGGAATTTGTTGCACATATTCTTCATATTTTGCTACATGGACTTATTAAAAATGTCTGCAATCTTTTCTCCAACTTTTACGGACTACAAAAAATTGATGCACACGGACGGATGCTACATACACTGATGTCTTCCCAACTCTCTTTTTAGAAACACTGGGATATTTTTGGTAAAGAAGTTACAAGTGCAGTGTTGCATGCTCTCAATGGAGTAGATACCCCAAAAGATATAAACAAGACATTCATCGTTCTAATTCCTAAGATCATATCCATCTCCTTTTGGTCAGTACCAGCCAATTAGTTTGTGCAACATAATCTATAAAATTGTGTCCAAGGTACAACCAAATAGGTTGAAGCAAATCTTACCTGATATCATCTCTCCTAGACAATCAACATTTGTTCCTAGTAGATTAATCATTGACAATATTATCTTGGCATATGAGTGCTTGTACTTTATGCACAAAAAGAAGAGGAAGAAGAAGTGTCATTATGATATATTGAAGGCTTATGACTGTGTAGAATGGATATACTTGGAGAGAATTATGCAGAAACTTGGACTTCACCCTCACTTTGTGCAGGAAGTGATGAGAGTTTTCATGATCAGTCTTGTTTTCTGTTTTGTTTAATAGGCACCACACACGAGAGTTTGCTCCTTCGAGGGGCATATGCCGGGGTGATCCAGTAGCGTCGTGCCTTTTCTCTTAGTTGTCGAAGACTTGTCATGTTTGTTGAATAACCATGAAGTGCTTGAGCAAGAGCAAGGAATTAAGGTAGCACCTACATGACCTATTGTCAATCATTTTTATTTACTGGTGATGTGTTGATGTTCTTCAAGGAAAACCAAGAGGGGCAACCCTTATACAGAACCTCACTGAACATTATTGTAATGCATCAGGTCAACGCATAAATTTGTCCAAATCATCAATTTTCTTTAGCAAGGGGTTCCTTAATGCAATACGAGATTTGGTCAAAAGAATCTTCAAGTTCCAAATGCATCCTTGACGGAGAAGTATTTGGAACTCCCATTGATGTTGGTACATAGAGCTACAAATGGTGCTTTTAAGTACCTGGAAGATTGGGTGTGGAAAAGAGTACAAGGGTGGATTGAAAAGATATTATCTCGTGGGGGTAAAGAGGTTTTGATAAAGGAGGTGGATAAGGCTAACCTGACATATTAGATGGCAGTATTCAAATTTCTAAGAGGCTTATGTAAGAAGATTAATATATAATCAGAAAAAATTGATGGGGAAGCAAGAATGGTGAAAGAAAAAGGGTATGGGTGTCTTGGGACACGATAACAATGCCAAAATACATTGGAGGTTGGGGATCCGAGATATTGAGATGTTCAATGTGGAGATGCTAGCACGACATGATTGGAGATCTAGAATTGTTGAGTGCACAAATTCTAAAGGCTACATATTTTCCAATTATAGAATTTTTGCAGGCAGTTAGATAGCTGTTATTAAGAGATTTGGAGATCCATTATGGGGGGTAAAGAAATTCGAAAGCAGGTACGTATCAGACGGGTAGGCAATGGGAAATCTACGAGAGTTTGGGAACATAACTAGATCCCTAGGGATTTCATGCTCACACATATTACTGTTGTATCTATGAAGACCCACCTAAGTTGGTGAGTGATTTGATGGAACCAATGTCAGGTTGTTAGGACGTTGAGAAGATTAACTCAACTTTTATTTCTATGGACGCTGAAATTATTAGAAACATTCCAATGAGTTATGTAGATCAACCCGACTTCTAGCCTTCTAGGCCCG
The DNA here is from genome assembly GCA_916181665.1 of Avena sativa. Taxonomy (NCBI): domain Eukaryota; kingdom Viridiplantae; phylum Streptophyta; class Magnoliopsida; order Poales; family Poaceae; genus Avena; species Avena sativa. The sequence goes on along the minus strand of OV702285.1, from coordinate 138,149,095 downwards.
TCACTATAAAAAAAAGGGCCACTTCTCGATACATAGTGCATACCTATGCAGGTTGGGATAAGCTTCAGCGTGAGAATTGGTTTGATAGCAATGCCGATGGTTCGGCACAAGCCAACCGGAGGAAGCAATGGTGTATGCTATGAAAGACAAAGGCTCCGAGTATGATTACAGTATTTTCCTAGAGACTATCAAGATCCTCATTGCCTAGAGAATAGCAAGGTGTATTAGGAATCCTTTTTTAATTGGAAATCCCTTTTTTAAAAATCATAAATAATATTTCTGAGTTAAAAAAAATCAGGATGTAGCCAGTGATGTATACCACAAACTTGCAAACTATCGGTTGAAAATTATGTGTATTTTTAACTACAAGAAAATGATAAACTATAGATCCGAGTATCACATTTTTAGATCTCTAAAGATATTATCATATTTTGTCATTTTTATTAGCCTATAATAAAAAGACCCTTTCAATATATTTTAAACTAAGTTTTAAGTGATAAAAGGATGTCTGGCAAAGGCCTTTTTATAGGTCCAAGCCTCTATGACCAGCGATTCGAATTTTATATTATCACATTTATAAGATACAAAAATACGAAGATGAAATCCAAAACATAGAAAAACAATATGAGTATAAAATTTTATATATAAGATAAAGACCATATAAATCAAATGACCTATGAGACTGTAATATAAGATGATACTGTAATATAAGAAACATATAAATCAAATGACCAATGAAACAAAAATCCAATGTAAACTATACACGGCAACTCGAAACAAAACAAGAGTATGCGGGCTCGAGGGTGGGGGAGTGAAGGCCGCATGGGAGACTTTAAGGAAAAGTATTCGTGCTTTGTAGTTTGTACTACGACTTGAAAGGCTCAATCTTATTTTTTTTCTTCAGGTTGTTACATATTAATATAAAACTATTGTACATACTCGTTATCTTCATAAGACCATGTACTACGTGGGTTCGATTCAAAGAAAGATGTGTCAGATTCAGGAATCGACTAGCTTTTCCTGCTATGTGATGAATCGCTTGTGGGTCCTATGATCAAATAAATAACTGCTCTTTTCTATACTTCTTTTAACCTCTCTTACACACGGCTGTGCCAAAAGGGACCACAATTGCATGCAAAGAAGCGAACCATCTTGTTGGTGCGCTTTTCTTGTCAGAGCTTTTGAACCGGTGCTCTACTATGTATGGAATCGAATCGTTGGAGCCTTTGAACCGCTTTAAGGCTACATAGTTGATGGTCTAAGGATCCTGGCTCTCTCCTGCTCGCTCTGCTTTGGTTTTTCATGCAGTCAATGGAAAATGAAGAGAAAAAGACGAGTGGAGACGTTGGTGCAGGAGGGGTTGGAGTATAGCAATTGGGGTGACGAACGTTGGTGCGGGAGGGCAAAACGGGAAAAGAGAGGCAAAGTATTCCAGAATGCTGAGTAAAATGGAAAATCTGTGAAAAAGTAAAAAAGCAAACTAAAAAGGGACGGAGGGAGTCAAGTGTGCATGATTGGTGTAACGATATCATAGTATCCTCCCACGGTACTGGCCGTACCAGATGCTCGGGAAATCTAAATTCATGGGCAGGTTAGTTTATTGATGACAGACTTCTCCAACAACACTCAAACAATGATCATTGATATCAAGAACAAAAAAAAATGATCAGAGGCCTCACACGACAAATTTACTTATAATCATAGTTCACGGTTCACACTATATAGTGCATACTACTCCCTCCGTCCAAGAATAGATGTCTTAGCTTTTTCAAATTTTAAATGAATCTATATGCTAAATAGTGTCTAGATTCATTCAAATTTTGACAAACTTGAGACATCTATTTTAGGACGGAGGGAGTACTATTGTTCTGTGACAGTTGATGGATCAGGCATCGTCTCTTTGCATCCGCCTTTCCTTGCACTAGGAAAATATCATACGGAGTAATACAGAATGTCGGACGAACTGCACACCAAACGCAGGCTCATATGAAACACAACTGTCAGTTAGAGAACACAACTGCCAGTATCGCAGCTACACCACACCCGCATTCAGAAATATATCGTGCAAACGCCATGCTCGGGAAATGGAAGGAAGTGCCATGATTAAGTGAAGCTGCTATTGTTTGTTATAGAAATTGTTTCACACGTAAACTCAAATGGCTACCAACGTGTACACCCAGGAAGCAGAATTTCATGATCCGTAAGTGGTTATATAGCAGCCCAGACCAACCTAACACCCACCACATGCAACAATTAGAGGGAAATGGTGGATCAAATGTTGAAAACGAAACCTGCAACACATTCTACCAAGGCACTAAGCATATTAAGTTCACGATGAAAAAACACAACTTATGTACAAGTAGCACACCTTTCCTGACTCATCTTAACTTTCTACCATTCACGATAACCAAATGATCAGGACTAGGGATAAGCCTGTGCAAATATGGTATGGCTGGTTTGGGCTAGTTCAAAATTTTGTACTAGCTTCAAAGTTAAGATTGGATTTGTGAATGAGATTGCACTAGGAAATTTTTGGACGGTTTGAACGGTTTGACCGGTTTCACTTTTTGCACAGGCTTAACTAGGGATGTCAAGCACTTACATCCCTAATCAGGACTATCAGTGTTTCAAGGGGTTCCATCTCCAAATGCACAAAAGACTGAAACAGCGACAGCTACAAAAGCTCACTAACCTAGCATGAAACATATCTGAACTGTGAAGTATGTTCAAAAAATAATATTATTAAGGAGAAACAAAAAATGTTAGTCTACACTAACACCAGAGGTGAGAAACAAAGCATTATGTCCTTGATTTGATAGTTGCTTTAGGCCAACGGATCACCACGACAAGCACAAGGCAACACTGTCAAGACTGCCAAATTGAATATCAGCATTGCCATTTTGTGGTTCTATTAGTGGAAATTTCAAGGCGCATTTGTACAATTATCCATATATAATGTGTAGAAATCCGTTCTAATGTTACAAACAGACATACCCAGGCACTGTTTAATGATGATGAACAAAAACAAATACTAATATGATCGTGATTTAATGTATACTCACAAGTGAGAAAAATATCAATTAGCATCGACATGGAACAAATTGGCAACCATCTCAGCGCATGATAACCAATTAATCATTCAGTACATCATATGACTGAAACCTCGGATCACAGTATACAGCCAGTAAGAGCCAAGCCTCACCTCACATGAGCTCCTCCTCCTTGCGGAGGTACTCGCCGGCGTCCGACTGGTGCAAAACCACCACGGCGTTCGTGTCTGCCTTCCTGCAGTCCTGGGCGCCCCTGGCGGCGACCCCAAACCCGAGCGGCACATCTGCCATGGACATGACGACGACGCCGTCGCCGGACTTGGTGTTCTCGGTGATGCGCGCGAGGGCGGACTTGGGCACGGAGTTCCCGAAGAGGAAGGAGCGCTCGGTGTCGGGCTTGAGCCAGACGCGACGGCGCGCGTGGGCGGCGAGGAGGTCGAGCGCGTGCACGGTGAGGTGGAAGGCGCCGCCGTGGGTGAACTTGCCGATGGGCGTGCCCACCCCGGCGAGGCGCGTGCGGGACACGGCTGTGGCGCGGCGGACGAGCGACTCGGAGGCGTAGAAGACGCGGTTCTTGTGGAGGCGGAGGCAGTAGCGGCCGGGCTCCGGGTCAGGGCCCTCCGCCGAGGGCCGCTCCAGGAGGTGCTTCAGGTTGGGGCCGGTGAACTTGAAGAGCTTCTCGAAGACCATCGTGGTCTCCTTCTCGTCGAGAGGCCTCATGGCGCACGCGGCGGCGGCGGAGTTCGGGGGCGAAGCGGCGGCGGCGGCTGGGGTTTGTTTTGTTTGTTTTTTGGACAGGAGACGGAGGCTAGGGTTTTAGGAGCCTCTTTGTATGTTTGGCTTTCCACCTGCAGGTTTTTCACTTGACCACACAATCTCAAAACATATAGGAATAGAAAAAGGGAATTGAGAGGTCATGTAATTTGAATTTTTGTAGGAATCAATATTGAAAGCTAAAAGTGTTATTTGGATGTCACACGGAAAAAGATGTAAACATAAGGTGAGACCATGTAGTTTTCCTCCAAAATTCCTATGAAATAGGGTATTCAATAGGAATGTCAAAGGAATCTAAAATTCCTACTTCTTTAATCCAAATGGTACCATAGAATTATATCTTCTGAATTTCCTACACTTTTCCTCCATTTAAAACAGGACCTTAAAAAAACAACTGTTATCTAGCAGAGTGTCTGTAAACCTCCCAGTATTCTCATCCAAAATGCCATTTGCTCGCTCGTTTCTCCCACTTTGTCGAACAGAAGAGAAGGAGATAGTAGAGAGAAACCGAGTGTTGCGCTAGTGTTCCGCGTAGGGATAAAAATGGTACGAAAAGTATCAAACTTTTATGCAGAAAAATGGAAACAAAATGAAAACACAGAAACAGATTTTTGCAAAAGGAAAACGGAAATAGATTTTTTGGCGCAAACGAAAACAAAAACGGAACAACGTTTTCCAAACAAACACGGAAACGGAATTCCCCTTTTAGACTAAATATGGAATTTCTGTTTTAGTGTTGATCTGCATGGTCAAATATAATCGGCCCATTACATGATCTTGTCAAGCCAAACTTTCAAAGCATTTGAGAAGGCTTTCACGATTTGACATTTCCCTTATTCCCTTGTAAACCGAGCACCATGCGAAAGCAGATATTGTTGGAAACAAATACGGTCCATGCGAACACGGAGCGATGCGGATGTTACCAAGAGAACCCTTGAATTATGCAAAAAAATCTCAAGCATTCTAGCAAACCAATAAAATTGTTCCTTAATTGTAGCATGGTGCTTGGTTTACAAGGGAATAAGGGGAATGTCAAATCCTGAAAGCCTTCTCGAATGCTCTGAAAGTTTGTCTTGATAAGATCATGTAATGGGCCAATTGGATTTGACCATGCAGATCAACACTAAAGTAAAAAAAATATGAAACCAAATGTGACACCACTTGGTTCTTTTCGTTTCCGCTCCGCTTTCATCCCTAGTTCCGAGTGCTCGTCCCCTGATATTTATATTGTCGATGGATTCTGCTTGCTATGCTGCCGCTTTTTTTAATGCTGTCCTACAGCTTGTTATTTTGATGAACTCGGAAGTATTTTCTACCCTTCATGTTCTTGTTCTTACGGAGGGAGCTTAATGCATATCTCAAATGCTTACGAGTTGCAGCATCAAAGACCTGAACCCCCTTTGTTGGAAGTCAGGTCAATCTAGATTTTTTCTTGTGGTGTAACCAAACATAACTTTTGGCAGTATGATGGACTTTCCCAGACATAAAATGGATAGTGCTTATTTGTTTTCCATCTATTGGTCTGGGCTCTCCTTGCCTTTAGAGATTCCTCTACCTGTGAGAGACCGAGCAGATGGGTGGTGCACTGCTGACACTGGTTGCCAATTACAAGAGCATTTAGGCCAAAAGTAAGATGATGTGTGAGATTCTGTCTTGGCGCTGTACATGAACTTGGAGATTAAGTAATACTACCACTGTTTCATAATATAGAATGTTTTGACAAACAAAATTAGTTTGCTAAAACGTTATATATTATGGAACCGATTTAGTACATGTTTGTGCTAAGCATTCCACCAACTTGAAGTGGCATGTAACATGTGAAGTACGGAGTACAAGCTAGTGAAACCAAGTTCGGCGATCCTATCAAATAGGGCAAAAACACCATCGGGTGACAAAGTTCTTAGCATCGATTTTCTGGGCATAAGACCCTCCGATGCAATGTGGTGTCTGATTTCTGAACGTAAGACCCTCCCATGCAATGGGGTATCTCTGACATCCACAACCACGATCGCACTGATATGGCTGGTTCAACTCTTGGGGTCAAGCTTTCAAGCCCCAACACAGCTTTTAGCCAACACGTGCTGTTGTTCCAAGAAAAAGTGAAGCTCAAAGATCATGTACGAAACAGCAGAGCTGACAGTTTTATCAAATGCTATGAAGCAGCACCCTTCTTCATATCTCTTCACCGATTACAGATCGCTTGCCAAATCATAGCATGCATAATTAATTCCACAAATGAGATGGCAATTGTATGCTAAAATAGCTAGGATGTAGGTGAGCAGAAACAAAACCAGCACACTGCAAACAAACTCAAATGTATTGACAAAGTTACAATAAACAATTGACAAGCACCGAGGTTTAAGCCCATAAACCTCGGCGAGATGCAGATACATAAAGGCCGCTGCTGAAAACTATTGTCCATACAATGGGGGCAAAGAAAAAAAAAGAAAAATCTGGTGGTATACAGCGTTCCATCCTTCTACCATGGCTCATGAGAACAGCCTCAGGGAAGAACTTTGATCTGATTTCTGCACACCAATATCAGAATATCAAACATGAATCAATTAATGCATCGATAATTTACAAACTTTTTGACTTTGCCTAATATAAACGTTTCTTGATGTCAGCAAGAGAATACAGAGGCTCAGCCTAGTTCCAGTCTACCACTGATGAAGAGACAAACAGTACCTGCAACCCTACATGGCAGTCAAAAACAGTTCACTTCTCAGCATGTCGGCGCTTGTGTCTCCTATTGCCATTGTTTCCATTACCATTATGAGAGGGTCTCTTCTTCTTGGTACTGTTCAAGTCAACAAGAGAATTCACAGCAATTATGAACATATCAGCTCAGGCAAGGTTGCAACATAATAATTAAAATACCAGATACAAAAATAAAGCAAACTACCAGAAGGTATCTACTAGAAGCCTGTATATAACAAACACAGGCAGAGCCAGCAAAGCGGAAGCCTGTAAAAAAATATGGGAGTGACGGTTAGATAGGTGGCCATCAAGGTTGCTACTTCTGACTATTTCCCAGGAGTGCTTACCAGAAACCAAACCAACTCCTTCGTCACAAGTGATTTTGTTATCTCATGTTGGTGCAAGTAATCTGAGATGCTTGCTTGAGCCTAAGAAAAGAGAAAAATTTGAGATTTTTCCCATATAAATGCATTTAGGAGTGAACATTGGCAAGGGTCAGAGTGTTTTGTTATAGCTTCTTGTCTAGTGCTGATTTATCAGACTGCAGATATTAACCATCTGATAGGACTTCAAATGAATACTATATTTGAAAATTTTGCTACGGCAGAGCACATAACAACTCTAGATGAGGTCCAGGAGGTTTATTCACCGTTGAATCAGAATTCGGTATTTGCCTTAGCATACAATGTACATGCTGGACTACCATTTGACACAGTAATCAATCTGGAAGAAAAAATGGTTTCCATGTCTATTCCCCTGGAGATTCTGTAAGGCTACAATACCCTATTGGCCTTTCAAATATTTGAGATAGAGGCCTGGTTCGAACCAAGATCTTAAGTTATACTCCCTCCGTTTGGAAATATAAGATGTTTTAGGTTTGTGAATAAGATGTATCTAGACACCTAAAAGGTCAACCTCTCATTTGAACCTATACACTAAAAGGTGTCTAGATACATCTCCTTCACAAACCTAAAACATCTTATATTTCTAAACGGAGGGAGAATTTGTTGTTTGCACTGCTTTAACTTGCAGACTGCTCCATTGCTAGCTGGAACCCATAGATGACATGATTTAGCACTAAAGATAGCCTTGGCATCTCCCAGGCATGCTGCCACCACTGGAGGCCCTTTAACCAACAAAGTCACACTAGCGGGTCAACCTCTCAAGGCCATTGTGCTGAAGAAGTTAGACAAGAAACAACAGAACTATGCTTTACGCCTTTACGAATGGTGACTAAGGGCGCATCCAGTGGTGCCCACATGCTGCTACTCCAGCATGCTACAGCTAGAAACTAGAGGCAACACTGCACATAGCAGCAGTAGCACAAGGGTTGAGTTTTGTTTCTGTATTTTTGTACGAGGTTCTGACGCTTAGTAGATCCAAGGAAAGCATGTAACCTTGAGGTCCATGGGCTGATTAAGGTAAGGCTAGCAGCTACCAGTAGAAGCACAGAAGGGAGACGGGCCAAGTGGCCAACTGAAAACTTCAATGGTGAGACAACGGAGACTTGATAAAATATTGACATAGACAGAAGCTAGCATATATACTATGACTTAGCATGAATGAGGAAAATATAGTCACAAACCTGACGATGGTATGTGGTTGCAGACTCAAGAAATGTTCCATACGCATGAACTGCTCTTTTAGTGTAAGGCTTAAGAGTAGTTCTAATTTTCTCAACATGTGGCTTCGTGATCTCAGCAACTTGATCAATGTAAGGTTTGGAGAGCTTCTTAGCTTCCTAAATCAACAGTCATAACTAGACATCAATGATTGCAAACTACAACCATAATAACAACAATTAGCATAACCAACAAACAGTACCTGGAAGTAGGGATCAGAAACTGCTTTAAGTTTTACAATGTGAGGTGTAACAGCATCCCTCGATGCCTCATAAACCTCCACTGATTTTGTCGACACCTTCTCCAGGTAGGGTTTTGCATCTTTCTTGAGCACGGCCAATTTTTCCTTGACAGGAGCCAATTTCTTCAAGCACAAAATTAATATTATCAGAGCAAGATTAGTAATGAAGGAGTAGAATGCATGGATCTAATGACAGTACCATCTGAGCAGTCTCAATATGTGGTTCAGCCCATTTCTTTGCTCGTGCTGATTTTTCTGATGCCTGCGGCAATTTGACATGGCAGACAAGTATAAATGACAACTTTATTTAAGCATTGCATCATGTAACTGAAGTATATAGGAACTGTTTCATTAAGAGGTACCTTCTGCAAAAAGCTCTCCAAGACAGGTTTTCCATGTTCATTCCAGTGCCCTGAGACCACCTCCTACACAAGATGGTGATCACACTGATGAGTGTGAGTACAAAAATGACAGAGGTGCATTTTCTGTGGTTCCATCTTACCGCATAGCGAGCAGAATATGTCACTAACCATGGTGGCAACCATGCTCCATGTACCTTGGAAAAAGAACAAAGACAAAATCATGCAATTGTTTTCGTAACGGACAATCAGAAAAGATATATATCTTCTAACTCTGGAAACAAGTTGAATATGGGTTCTTGATGTACACAATTTTTACTTAAGTGTAGAACAAATTGCAAGTACAAGCTAACAATCAGATATGCCAACAGACTACTGACGACACACAACAAATAATGCCCAAGTGCATTCTAAAGCTATGTAGCTAGTGTGCAAGTTAATATCTGTTGAAAGTTCTCTTTATTCAAACTAACAATACAACCACCAATTTCCCAGAGAGAAATATGTTTGTAGATCAGCAGAAATTATCATTATCATTCTGGGCAACCAAAAGAAGCATATTTACAAGAAAAAACTCTTTCTCCAGCCCTAATTTGTGAGTTCTTTATAACAGAAGATAAGTCTAAGAGATGGAATGATTTTGTTGTCACAAATAGGTTTCCAAATGTACTTGACCTCGCAGGCACACACTGGTGAAAAATGTTACTAGCTATATGGTTACCTCTGTCAGCAGTTTTGACTTAGTTGTTGCTTCATTTTGCAGCCTCATCAATTCCTCCTACAGATGAGAAAGAATACATATGGAATCAAATGAACCTTAGAACCACCTAGGAAAGTGCAGTAACAGTTACAGAACAAATTGCAAACCTCAGCAACTTTAAGAGCACGTTCCGTCTTCTGGATCGTCCGCTTTTGCTCGCCACTTGCCTTTTGGAGCTAGCAAGAATAAAATTGAGAAATAAGAACAATTTGATCAACATCTAGCATCCTCGTTCAGTTCAACTGTACTCATCACGCAGGCCTTCAATAGCTTAAGAAACTGAATGCAGACTCGGCCTTCAATAGCTTTTCAAACTGATTATTGACTTCTGACTTTGAGGTATATAACGTTCAATATATGAACAAGTAACCACTTGATTAATTTAAGCTGCTAAGCATCATAAGAGACTATATTTCACTTTGGGTGAACTTATACGAAAATAGCCCATTCAATAGAATTCATCAAGTAATTATTGCATTGCAATGTGTCCATGACTATCAAAGAGAATAAGAAAATACAGATACCACTCAGAATGAAGTGTTAAGTACAGAAGTAATTATTGCATTGCAATGTGTCCATGAACCCAACAGCAATATCAATTACCTTCTGTCCAGAAACAACAAAAAAAGATTTTTACAAATAGTAGAGAACCAAGGAGTACACTTACAGACTCAAGCTTCAAGTTCAAATCTTGCACCTTCTTCTCTGCCTTGGTAGCTCTAGCCTCAAGTGTTGTTCTCTGGCTACTTAGTACTTCGATCTCCTTATTGAGAATGTCGATCTAGAACAACAAAGATGAGAAACCACGAGCCCATAACCGATAATTTCAACAGTTCTTTAACTTCCATTTCCCATACCTGCTTCTCAAGCTCAACAGCCCGGGCAACGGCCTTGCCAGCCTGCTCCTCAGCAGCCACAGACCCCTTTTTCTGTACATTGATTCGAAAGAAGCAAAAAGTAATAGTAAGGCCACAAATTTATGTTTCAGACACTGTACGAAAATAATGCTTGAGAGTTGAGAGGTATCTATCTATCATAAAAAGTACCTGGAGGGATGTGATCTCGCTCTGCAGAGTAGTAATTTTCTGCGACTTTTCCTCAATGTACTTCTCCAGCTTTGTGATGCCATCATCCTTGCTCTTCAGGTCCTGGGATCTCTCTGCAATGCCTGACTCTGTAGAACGAAAACAATCAGACTTATCTTACTTAGATGAGGGTCTCCAAAAGGATCTTGACGAGCAAATTCAACTACACCTCTGATCCAAATTAGTTGCAGCAGGTTCACTGAACCTAGACAGATTTAGGAAACATTTGCCTAAATCTGCGACAATTAATTTGGGTCAGAGGGAGTAGCGTAATTAGTAGCTGCCAAGGTGGCAGGGCTTTTGGTGAAATCAGCTAATCTGGCATGCCAAACTTACACAAGTAGTGTTGCTGACGGTGGAAACATTTTACTATAACAGATATTGACTGTGACATACAGAATTGAACTCGTAGTGTTAAAAAAATCTTATTTGAACCAGAGTTGGCCGATTCTAAAGCAAATTCCAGGTCAACAAATATGGATTCTTTTCATATCCAACCACTACAGAGACAAGGCTCCCAAAAGGTAACTTTTGTACAGGAGACATAAAATTCAGAAATACAGTCTTTTGCTGAACCAAAGACTATGCAACTATGTAAGATACGTAGGACCAAAATCGACACAGAACAAGAGGGGAAATTGTCAGAACGGCAGGACAGTTGATGAATTGGGCAGTGTATAACACCCGAGCCACGCAAAACGAGAGAATTAGTCGTCACGTCAACACTAAACCCCTACAAGACGGATCCGGCACAGGTCGTGGCGTCAAATTTGGCCCCAGAACTTAACCCCCTTGGCTCTCCAGCGCAACGCCATCCATCAATCAATCCAGGCGAAACATGCGGATTAACCTGGCTCCAGAGCCTGAATCCAATCACAGCACCGGCCCCAACGGCCCAACCTAATCCCCTACTCGGTCCTCACCCCCACAAAATAGAATACAACAGGGGAGAATTAACACGCCCTCTGATTTCGAACCGCGACTGCGGCGAGACGGGCACTGAAAGAACTGACCTAAGGCGGAGATCTTCTCCCTGAGCTGCGCCAGCTCCGCCCTGAGCGCGTCCGCCTCCGCGGCCTCCTTGACGCCCCCCGCGATCTCCCCGGGCACCGCCGTGTCCACCGCCGCCTGCTCCTCGGCCGCCGCCCCGGCCACGACGGCGGCGATCAGCAGCACCACCGCGAGGAGGAACCGCCTCGAGATCCCCATATCGCCGAACCTCAAAATCCTTTGGTTCTATCGACGCCCACGACCGCCAGGGAAAGAACGAGTTGGGTGGTGTAGTTGTAGTAGGGGCGGGGCGGGCAGGGGCAGCGCAGCGCAGGGAGAAGTGCACGGCTCGTGCTGGTTCGTGTCGTGGCGTACGCGCAGAGTGAGATCTTTTCCATCCAATTTTTTCTTCCTCCCCCCCTACATTACGCGGGGAGCACGTGACGTGGCACGTGGCGACGGCCAGGACGGACGCGAGGCGCGGCAAGGGCTGGATCCAAGATGCGGGGGCTTCGTGACGTGGCTGTGTCGCTGCAATGTGGGGCCTTGCTGGCCGTGCCGTCCCTGTCCGGTGGGTTTGGTTTGGATGCCGTCGGGGACATACAGGTGGGCGTGCCCGTATCGGCCACGCCTCCCAGACAAAGTATCTTTGGAATGGTGTCCACGGAATCGTCCGATTGTTTTTCCAAGAGAGATTACATGTACGCGTGTAGTTTTTTTCCCGGGTGCAACCAAGACGCATCGTACACACAAACCCGCAAATCCTTGTATCAAGGTGCACACTGACGTGTCTACAAGAAAGGAATTGATAAAAAGGCACAAAATTGTTGGCCAGGCTCTAATCTAAATTGATGAATCCAAGAGGTTCAAACATGGTTCTGTGTGCACGCTGCAGCATACGGCTTCGTCAAGGTACAGGGTACCCAACACCAAAAGTAAATAAAACATTTGCCCAAAGTCTAAGGAGAAAACGTACTCTCCCTAGTCTCTCGAAGCACACACAAACATAAGTTGTCAAGGTATTTTTTATTATTTTCCTAGAAATTTTGATTTTTCTTTTGCACTTTTCTCCGGCCTTCTTCCTCCCTTGGATCTTCATCCTGTGGCTAGGCACGCGCTTACGTCCACGCTCTGGCACAGCTCAACATTTAACGTGTCTAGAAAATCATGAGCTATGTTTGTAGATAATTCAAACAGATGTTGCTCTGCCATTGGTCTCCACAATTTGCACACGCAAAGATTTCTCCCTCTTCTAGGGGTGCATGCAAAGATTACTTTTCTCCTGGTCGAAACATTTCAAGCCACCAAGGATTAGGTCGTCGGTGCACATAGTCTAAACCTGCGCTACCGTCACTACCATGGAACGAACAACTCGTATTGGAGCATCACCGGCTCAAAGCCGCCACCCAAAAGGCCAAAAAAGTCAAGGCTATAAGCCTGAACGAACTCTCGTCAAATTAAACGCAGAAATTCTGAACCAACCACGCATACATAAAAAACATGCTACGCCAATGCGATGCGAGGACAGTAGTACCGGTAAGCAGCGGCAACTACCAGCGTCGACCGGGGCACCAACTTCCCGACCCCCGACCTCATAAATGTCCTCCTGGCCCTCCGATGCGGATCGGACAGCGATGGGATGTGGCAGGAGTTAAAGGTGGCGGGATCGGGGTAGCTGTGGCTGGTACGACCGGAGTTCGTTGGCATTTACGGTTCCGTTTTAAGTAGGATTTGATTCCGTGGGGCCCCGTCTCGGATCTTGATTACGCAGGGCCGGGTAGTGCAGTACAGTACATGAAGCTGCAGTAAAACTACTGCGCGTGGAAACGTGAGGTGGTCTCACTGGCTTGGGGATAATTCAAAAGTTAAACACGATATAACAGTTCCTATACTTGTCTGACCGGATCGGATTTAGACTTTGTACTTGAAATTTGTTAAATTTTATCCGTATACTTATAAATTGAGTTTGTTCGATCCAATTTGATATTTGTTGTCGAATTTAAGATAACCTGGATGACACGTGGACTAGAATCTTACAGTAATATCCTTCCTCATCTGAGAAAATTGCAAAAACTATCACAATTGAGACCTGATATAATAGCAGTCCCTATACTCGTCTGCCTAGCTTGATTTAGTCGTAATACTCGTAATTTGCATAATTTAATCCGTGTACTTGTTAATTAGACTCGACTTATCCAAAAGCATGTTTGTCGTCGGATAACACATGGACGTGGGTCCCATTTTTAGGAGAGCGACTGACATGGAAACTTGCAGAACCCCCTCTCCACATTTAGTACGTACATTTCCATGATTACGGTGTCACTTCGACGTTATATCCCCTCTATAAAAAAAGTTACACATGATTGTTGTCACCGTCGCCTCCTTTTTCATACACTCATTTTCCCTCACTCTCAAATAGAACATTCTTTAATTGAAAGGTATTGTAACAGCGTGGAGTACTGGAGAGTGGGTACATGCAAATGCAAATGTTTAGGAACAAAAATGTATATTCTAGATGCATAAGGGAGTCTGTAAATTTTCAGGCCAACTAGTCTCCTGTAAGTGGGATTTGCGCCCACATGTCGTCCATAGTTCAAATTCGACAGCAAACATGCATTTGGACTAAATAAGTCCAATTGACAAGTAGCATGACTAAATCAAGCCATCCGGATAACTTTAGGGACTAATGTTGTATTTTGCAACATTCGTCTTTTGCAATTTTCTCAAATATAGAAGGGTGTTCTTGCAAGATTTTAGTCCATGTGTCATTCGTATCAGCTCAAATTCGATGGCAAATATCGAATTGGACTAAATCAAATTCAATTCACAAGTATATGACAAAATTTCAAGTACGTGGACTAAATCGATTCGGCCGATAAGTATAGAACGTTTACAGTATTTAACTCATAATTCAAATGGCTTTACCGACTTTTGGACTTTTTTCTAGAAATAATGGGGGAAAACTTTTTTGGATTTTCCTTTTGTTTTTTGACTTTGAGGCACACACACCGACTTATCCGTTCTCTTTCTACTACGTCTGTTCTGCACACACACCTGGTAGGTGGACAAAGGTTTGGAACAGCGATGTCGGCAGGAAATGTTTTGGCAGCGACAGGAGGTGGCGTATACACGAACCGTACCGTCTCGCTCTCGCCGGTCACCGGAGCCGTCGCATCGCGTCAGATGTCGATACGGCGAAGCACAGGAAGCAGTGGCGTGAAGAGCGCACCGCGACATGTCAGACTACTGGGACAAAGACGGGCCGAAGAATGGGCGTCGTTTCAACGGATCGCCTGCAGGCACGCCCAGCAGCAGGCTATACGGCGTGGGCCAAGAACGCCGGACTGGACTGACGCCCGAGTTTCACACGCACGCACTGCCTTGCTGGATCGACAAGTCTTGGAGACATAGTATGGACCTTCGTCGTGTGGTCAGTGGTTCAGCTCACTGGGCTATTTAGATCATTCCTGTTCCAAGGCTCTTTTGCTCCACCGGCCCAAAACAAAAATGCTACATCTACGGGCTCAATCTCACGGGAATCAGTTTACGAGAATAGGTGGAGATAGAATCGCGGAAGGAAAAAAACTAGGATCCAACCAGAGCATACCACGTCATTCCGTAAGAGAAATCTGTAAGAATCTTGTCCGTAACTCTAGCATTTTTAGGCCCAACCCATTGGGAGTCACCGTCGTGAGTCGTGACTAATAAGAAGGAAATAAAAATACCTGCTTCCTTGGACTGAAGGTTTTTCATGAAAAAAACCTTGGCACTAAAAACACACACGACAGTTTCACTATCTAGGCAACTAGGGTTTTCCTTCCTCTCTGGTGATCGGCGATTCCTGGGCTTATCAAGGGGTTGGCTCTGCACAACTACCGGCCTTGGTGGGACTCGGTTTTAGGGTTTGGGAGGCGATAGGGACATGACGGCTCCAAAGGAAGCTAGCGAAGCGAGTGGTGTAGGGATACCTTCCCTAGAAGAACTACCGAAGAGTCTAAACCTCAAGGGGGAGGATATCGAGGGTTTGTTCGTCGCCAAGGGTGAGGTTGACTCCTTGAAGGAGGAGGCGAAGTGGATGGCGATCGTTCGCCTACTATCGCCTAAACCGTTCAGTGCTACGTCTCTAAAGAAGACCATGAGGTTCGCGTGGGCTCCGGCTCAGGAGGTGAGATTCAGAGATCTAGAGGACAACAAATTTTTGGTGCATGCGAGCTGCTTGGGGGATTGGCAGCGGATTACGAAATAGGGGTCGTGAATCTTCAGGGACCATGGCTTGTTGGTGGAGAAGTATGATGGCAGTTGCAAGGCTTCATCGGTAGAACTGAACCGTATTCAGGCATGAGTGCAGATTCATGATAGACCTGAGTTGTATAGGAAGAAACAGATCGTGATAGAATTGGCGGTCACCGTGGGAGAAGTTATCACAATGGACATGAATGGTGCCAGGTGACATGGATATACCCTACGGGTGCATAACATTGGTATATACCCGGTACATCCCAAGGAAGGCCCATGCAAGGACTTGTGGCCCAAGAAGATTTCGGGTGGCCCAAGCCCGTGGCGAATTCGATTCCTTGGAGGACAAGTCTAGATTAGATAGAATTTCAAGGGGTATCAACCTTAATCTGTAACCGACTCGACCTATCCCGGGACCTGGCCTATCTATATAAGGGCCAGGAGGGTACGGCGAGAAGGATCTGATGGGGATATGCCTACCGGGGTATACCCAGCAGGATGTTTCCGACTGGCCCAGATGCTGGCGAGTGGGCCTGCGGGACGGCGACTGGATCAAGACCTGGCATGGACTCAAGCGACTGGAAGCTGAAGGCCCAGAAGCGTAGATAGGCCCAGTCGGATTAGGTTAAACGATCGCTGAAACCTTAACTGATTCGGTTGAGATCTGTAAACCCTAGGGGGGTGAGTCTATATAAACCTCCCTAGAGGGCGCGTAGAGGATACGTTCCATTATACACCCAAGCGACTCGCTGCCTAGTCGCGGAGCTCGCCCCATTGTACTCTCACCATAATACAATCTAGCAGGAGTAGGTCTTTACCGTCCGGGGGGGCGAACCTGGGTAAATCCTTGTGTCTCCGCCCTCATCTCGCACCTGGCTGGCCGCCCTTGCCCCATGTTCTACTACTCGCTGCCGATTGCAGCATCTGCCGTGGTCATTCCCACGACAGTGGCGCCCACCGTGGGGCCTGGCCGGTCTGGCCGGTGTTCTGCGGCGATATCCAATCTATCCATCAACGAGTCGATCGCCACCGGCCGCATGATAGCGATCGGCGAGATGCTCCAAATCTTGCCGAGCAGCTACGTCCCGGGGGCGCGACCCGTCACGCATAGCATGATCCTGCCGGTCGGCACGATCAGCCTCTTCGTCGGCCTCACCGACGTCATCATCTCGGAGGACTCGGCTCGCATCCGCGAGTCGCCGCCACGCGACCGGATCTCTGAGAGTCAGGTCCGCACGATCCACCACCTCGCCTCCGAGTACAACTCAGCCCACAGCGACGTGGTTGAAACCACCACAGCCGCGGAAGACGCGGCCCTCAACGACGACGCCGACTCATCGACCCCGGCGTCACTCGCCGGATCCATTGTCGTTGCGTCTCCCGCGGGCTCCATCACCCTGGTCTCCAACATCGGAGACTTCGAGGATCCCTCCATCCTTGGGATCTTCGACTTCGACTCCGAGTCGGAGAAATCCGCCGACCTTCGTGACGGAACCGGCCGCCACGCCGTGACCTACATGGCGACTGGCGCTGACCCACCAGAGGATCCATTCTCCACTCCGATCCCTCCCAATGCGACATCAACGGAGGTCGAGGAACTCCGCCTGAAGCTGGCAGAAGCAGTTCGCAAGGAACAAGCCGAGCGCGAAAATTTTTGCCTCGAGCAGGTGACGGCGCAGGAGCTGTCGCGCTACCACCAGCTCCGAATCAGGTCGCGCCTGAACCCCACCGTCTAGGGGCGCGCCCTGAACTTCGATGACGAGAGCGACCTAGCCCGCGCGGCCGGGCGCGCGATCTGCGAGAACGCACCTCCAGGAGGGAGCGCTCCGCCCCCCACCAGGGTCGACAGCCAATGGCGCCCCACCACCACCCAACCGCGCACCACCCAGGGACCAGCCGAGGATCGTGGTCTCCTCACGGGAGCGAGACGCGAACGGCCTACCGCTGTTCTCCACCCCGATGGACAACCTCGTCGCGGGCCGAGCAGCAGTCGACAACATTGCGGCCACCGGTGATGGCGCCCTATAGATCCAGTACGCCAAGGCCTTGCTCGCAAAAGCAGTCGAGCAACAAAACACAGGCGTCGACCCAGAGGGTCGGATGTACTCGCGTTCATCGGGCAGCAGAGCGGACTCAAGCGGCCGCCCCATGGCGGCAAACACCCTCAACTGCCCGCCACCCGAACCACTGCAGCTCCAACACCGACCCACGAACGCGACACTCTCCACCAACGACCCCCGACCGACGACCAACTTCGTCGCCGCCAACGGTCAGCCCGTCGACGCCCGCACCCACATCATCAACAACCAGAGCTGGCGCGCACGCCAGCCCGATGACCTGCGGCATACCCTAACCAACCGCCGCGACGGCGAGCCGAGGGGGTCGCTAAGCCGACTCGGGCCCCAGTGCTTCGGACCGATGATCCGAGGCGAAAGATACCCGGCGAACTTCAAAGCGCCGAAGGAAATAGAGAAGTACGACCCCTCGTACGATCCCTCTGTGTGGCTGGATACCTACCTCATGGCGATGGGGATCGCCGGCTACACCGATCTACTAGCCGCCCGCTACCTCCCCCTGATGATGGAGGGGGCATGCAGGCAGTGGATCAACACTCTCCCCGCGGATAGCATCGACTCCTGGGAAGAGATGCGCGATGCCTTTGTCAGGCACTTCGAGTGTTCATACACCCGCGCCACCACCATCGAGGACCTGGAACGATGCGTCCAGGGACCTCGCGAGTCGACCCGCAGCTGGGTCCAACGGTGGCAAGAACTATGGTACAACGCGGTCGGTATCCACCCAGACACCGTAATCCACTGCTTCAAGACCTTGTGCCGCTACGAGCCCCTGGTCGCCATGATCAAACAAGCATACCGCACACTCGACAACATACCGGATCTCCTGGAGATCGCCAAAAGATACGCGGAGGAAGACCCAAACCAAGAAACCGACAACGAGCCGGGAGGACAACGCCGCACGAGCGGCAACGACAACGGACGACGGTCCGATCTACGCTACAGCAACACTCACCTCACCGGCAAGCGCCACAGTGACGGGTGAGTCGACTTTGTCGCCAACGCTGGGTACGCGCAGTGCGAGCCCAAGAGCTGTCGCCGCGACGGCGGCAACTACAAGGCGAAGCCAAGGTTCGACCCCGCGGCCCTTCTTAACCAACCTTGTGTATTTCGCAGCAGGGAAGGAAAACCCGCTACGCACACGACCGCCAACTGACACTCCCTCAAGGAAATCGAGAAGGCACGACGAGCGCAGGAAGACCCCGACAACAACCTGCCAAACAGCGGAAAATTTGGAAGTGTGTCCGGCTCGCTCCACACCTTGACAGGCTTCAACACGAAGCGCGAGAAGAAGGTCATCGCCCGCCGTCGTTGTCAACGCGGTGGCCCAGGTGGACGTCCCCTAGTTCCTTAACTAGTCTGAGAAACCAATCACTTGGAGCTGCCAGGACCACTCGCCACGAATCGAGTACCCAGGCCGAGTCGCCCTGGTGTTCAAGCCCAAGGTGGGAGACTACTGGCTCCCCAAGACATTGATGGACGGCGGCAGCTCCATCAACATCCTGTACCTGGACACCTTCAGGCGACTGCGGCTCCTGCAGTCGATGGTCGAGACGACCTACACCACGTTCCACGGCATCGTCCCCGATCGGAAGGCGTACCTGATCGGCAAGGTCACGCTGCCAGTCACCTTCGGCACACCGGCAAACTTCCGCACCGAGCGGATCGTCTTCGAGCTGGTGCCCTTCGACAGCCCCTACCACTGCGTCTTGGGGCGCCAGGCGTTCACCAAGTTCATGGCGGCGCCCCACTACGCGTACAACGCGATGAAGCTCCCTGGACCGCGTGGCGTCATCACCATCCACGGCGACCCCGACATGGCCGCCGAGTGCGAGGCCAAAGGAGCCGAACTCGTCGACGCTGTCATCATGGCAGAAGCCAACCACGCCGACAAGCTTGCCAAATACACGAGCGGGGTCAACAACGACGACCCCACCATACTCAAGAAGCCCAACTCGGAGGGCGGCAACACCTCCGCCTTCGAGGCAACGACGCATACCCGCACCGTCGAGCTGGTCCTAGGCGACTCCAGCCAGACGGTGACGATTGGGACGGGCATGAGCCCAGCATAGGAAGGCGCGCTCATCGAATCCTCCGTGAGAACTGGGACATCTTCACAGGGAAGCCCTTTGACATGCCTGGTGTCCCTAGGGAACTCGCTGAGCACAAACTCAACGCCGACCCCAAAGTGCGACCTGCCAAGCAGTCGTTACGGCCCTTCAATGAAGAGTGGCGCCGAGCAATCGCCGAGAAGGTGCAGCGTCTACTCGCTGCAGGATTCATCCGGCCAATCAAATACTCCAAGTGGCTGGCAAACCCAGTCCTGGTCGAGAAGAAAAATGGGACCTGGAGGATGTGTATCGATTACACAAACTTAAACAGCGCCTGCTCGAAGGAGCAATTCGTCCTCCCGCGGATCGACCAAATAATCGATTCCACCGCGGACTCGGAGTCGCTATGTTTCCTCGACGCCTACTCTGGGTACAACCAGATCAAAATGGCCGTTGAGGACGAAGAGAAGACGGCGTTCATCACGCCATTCGGAGCCTTCTGCTACACTGCCATGACCTTCGGCCTCAAGAACGCCGGGGCGACCTACCAGCGGTGTATGCATGAGTGCCTTGCGAGCCAAATTGGCCGCAATATCCACGTCTACATCGACGACGTGGTAGTGAAGTCCGCTCGCCAGAGCGACCTACTCGCTGACCTGGCGGAAACATTCGCCAACCTGCGGAAATACAAGATAAAGCTAAACCCAGGCAAATGCACCTTCGGTGTACCAGCAGGGCAGCTACTGGGATACGTCGTCTCCAAGCGCGGGATCGAGGCGAATCCTACCAAGATCGACACGATCGCTCGACTCGGCAAACCCGAGTGCCTGCGCGACGTCCAGAAGCTGGCCAGGCGAGTCAGGCTCTCAGTCGCTTCATCCCCCGATTGGGCGAAAAGGCGATGCCCCTGTACCGCCTGATGCGCAAGAACCCCACCTTCCAGTGGGACAAGGATGCGGATGATGCGCTCCGCAACCTCAATAAGGTGCTACTCGTAGCACTGCTACTCGCCGCCCCGTCAACAAGGAACCCATGCTGGTCTACGTCGCGGCTTCCGAGCGCGTCGGCAGCGCCGTCATGGTCGTCGAGCGACCAGAGGAGGGAAAGGAGCGCCCAGTGTAGCGACCAGTGTAGTATATCAGCGAAGTCCTCACTGAGTCGCGCCAGTGCTACCCGCAATACCAGAAACTGGTATACGCGGTCTTCAGAGCACAGCGGCGACTGCCACACTACTTCCAGGAGCACCCGATAACAGTCGTCTCTTCGGCACCATTGCAGGACATCATCCGCAACCGTGAGGCGACCGGGCGAGTCGCCAAGTGGGCCGTCGAGATCGGTGTCCACAACATCAAGTATGAGCCGCGCAAAGCGATCAAGTCGCAGGCTCTCGCGGACTTCATCGCCGACTAGGAGGAGGCCCAGCAGCCAGAAAAGCTGCCATACCTCCATTACTGGAGTTTACACTTCGACGGCTCCAAGAATGCGGACGGTGCAGGAGCAGGGATCGTACTAACCTCTCCGAAGGGCGACAAGCTACGCTACGTCCTCTGCCTCGACTTCACCCCCTGCACCAACAACATGGCCGAGTACGAGGCACTACTCCAGGCATGCGAGCTGCCAAGGAGATGAATGTCAACCGCCTACGCTGCTACGGAGATTCCGACCTCGTCGCTGGGCAAGTCGCTGGCACCTGCGACGCCGTCTCCCCCACCATGGCGGCATACCACCAAGCAGTGGACAAGCTGGGCGGACACTTTGCAGGCTACTCCGTCGAGTGGATTGACAGGCGGAAGAACAAGGAGGCCGACGCACTCTCTCGTATCGGTTCGACCCGACTCGCCCCACCCGCCGGCGTCTTCCTCGACACCATCACCAAGCCTTCCGTCTCTCCCCCAAGGGAGATCGACATCGGAGTCCCGCTGCAACCAGAGGCAGCCCTGGCTGCACTCATCGCCGAGCCAGAGGACTGGACTACACCGTACATCACTTACCTGGAGGGAGGCACCTTGCTAGCAGACGAAACAGATGCCCGGATGATAGCACGCCGCTGCAAATCCTTCGTCATCATCGACGGCGAGCTCCACAAGCGCAGCGTGACCGGCGTGTTCCAACGCTGCGTCCAACCCGCTGAAGGACGCAAAATCCTCCACGACATCCACTCCGGCGACTGCGGCCACCACGCCGGCGCCCGCTCTCTGGTCGCAAAGGCTATGCGACACGGTTTCTACTGGCCCACCGCACACGCAGACGCTGTCGACATTGTCCAGCGGTGCGCCAGGTGCCAGAAATACGCCAACCAGACCCACATGCCGAGCTCGGCGCTCAAGACAATCCCCATCACCTGGCCGTTTGCCGTGTGGGGCATGGACATGGTAGGCCCTTTCAAGAAGGCCCCCTCCGGCTTCACCCACCTCCTGGTCGCAGTCGACAAATTCACAAAAAGGGTGGAGGCAAAGCCAGTCCGGAAATGCGACGGGAAGACCGCCACCAAGTTCCTACGCGAGCTCATCTATCACTACGCGTTCCCAAACAGCATCATCACGGACAACGGCACCAACTTCGCCAAAGGAGCCATGGCCGAGTTCTGCGAAAAACATCACATCTGACTCAACCTCACCTCAGTCGCTCACCCGGAGTCCAACGGCCAGGCGGAACGAGCCAACCAGAGCATCCTCCATGGCCTGAAGCCACGGCTCCAAGTACCACTCAGCGCACCACCGGGTGCTGGGTCGAGGAGCTACCCTCCGTCATATGGGGCATCCGCACCTCCGTCAACAGGTCGACAGGGTTCACCCCCTTTTTCATGGTGTATGGCGTTGAGGCAGTCATGCCCACCGACCTAGAGCACGACTCGCCCAGGGTGGTCAACTACACGGAGGCCGCAAACGAACTCGCACGCCAGGATGGAGTCGACCAACTCGACGAGGCACGCGACCTAGCCCGCTCCCGCACCGCCATCTACCAGCAAGGGCTCCGCCGCTACCATAGCCGGCGAGTAAGGACTCGCACCTTACAGGAAGGTGATCTGGTGCTACGCCTCATCCAGGACAAGAAGGGCATGCACAAGCTCTCCCCCCCTTGGGAGGGACCATTCGCCATCGGGCGAGTCTTTGGCAACGACGCCTACTACCTCACCGACGTCCGAGGAGACGGGAAACTCGACGTCAAGCGATCGTGGAATGTAAACCTCCTACAGAAATTCTACTAAAACTCCATACATGTACTCTCCACCTGTTATGAAATAAAACAGATTGGTTAGCGCAAATTGCGTCTATTCTTCGTGTCTTGTGCCACTCGCACTTGTAATAACAGCGTCAAGATAACTGCAGAAGTCAACCTCTGGTACAGCAACCGGCACGGCCAAGTAGTGCGTTCCGAGGGCACTGGGTTTCCCCAAGACTCGTAACGTCCACGAAAAACGCCAACCCGGAGCCCCATTGGAGTCGCCCAGCTCGACTGGCTTAACGAGCCAAGACAACTGCCCTCACTCCTCATAGCGACCAAGGTCCTCCGCATCCTCGGCACAGCGACTCGAACGGCCAAGTACCACGCTCGGGGACTGACGACCAGTCGAGCACGAGCGACTACGGAAAAACGCCAAGTATGAGAGCGTGCCCAGGACTCGCCACGCGACTGATCCTTCGGGTCAGGTAGGAGTGACACGCTCAGTCCTCACCTAACCTGTAGCTGCGACTAGAACCACCAAGTACCACGCTCGGGGACTCGGCCACCCGACCTCGTTCGCGCAAGGGAAAACGGTCAAGTAAAGAGCACCCACGGGAGTTGCCCTGCGACTGGCTCTCCGAGCTCGGGCGAGTCGACCTCAATAGCAAAACAACTGACAAAACAGTCAAAATCACAAACACATAACAAACGAGGTAAACCCCATAAAAAGGGCGGATGCGCTCGGGGACTCGTCCAATCAGCATTCAAAATCACGAAAAAATTCACAAAATAACACGAAGTTTCATTACAGCAGAACAAAGTCGTTCCAAAATACAAGTTGAGTCCAATGGCCAATTGTTACTAACGCCCCAGGGCACAATGCTTCTACTCCGCAGGTTTCGACGGTGACTCACCGCCACCCCTGCGGTTGCGAATGAAGGGCATGTACGGGTTCGACGAGTACGTCGTCAACTCACCCGCCATCGCTGCACGGAACGGTTGCTTGACCTTGAAGTCCCGATGCTTCGACTCAGGATCGTTGGGGGCGACAGTCGTCTCCTGATAGGGGAGGAGGTCGCCCATCGCCCAGACGCAATCGGAGTACACCGTGGCCCGGTCCTTCAGTTTCAGCACCTCGGCAATCTCCACAGAGCCCGTCGACGAGGGGTAGCCACTCGTTACATCGTCAAGGTCGAAGTCCTCCGGGAAGTGGGCAAGCCCAAGGGTGAGAGCCGTCGCCGCCCCGCGCCGGAAGGCCGACCGCGTCATGAACTCGACGACTGACGGCGCCTTCTCCAGATAACGCCATACTTTGACGAGGTCGCTGGGAATCACTTCCGTGGGCGATGTCTCCTGAAGATATGCTCGAATGCAAGCCGCGGACAACGCGGCCGAGTCGACCAGGGTGGTCACACATTGTCGCGCATCGTACGACTGCGCCTCCTCCGAGCTGTCAATAATCCGGCCTGTGGACAGAGGTCGGCAGTGAGTACAACAATGACTCCACAATGCAGCTGTTACAGGCAGAGGAAAAAGGAAGAAAGGTTTACCAATTAGCGGACGGAAGAGGCCCGTGATGAAGCTTTGAAGCGAGGAGAAGTCGTTCTGCAGCCCAACGACGAGTGCGTTCGACACCTTCCGTTCTTCAGCGACAGCAGTGACAGCAGCTTTTGCTCGTCCCTCCGCCGACCTCGCCTCCGCCGACCTCGCCTCCGCCCTCGCTTCCTTGAGCTCGCGCTCCAGGTCAGCAATCCGTTTCTCGGCCGCACTCAGCGAAGTTTGAGCCGCCGTCAGGTCACCCACCGGGACAAGGCCCCGGCGGACTTCCTCCGCCTCGGCCACAACGGCTTGTAGCCCCTTGTTCGTCTCCTGGACGACAACAAGTTCCTTCTCCATGCGACACTTTGCTGCAAGCCGATCGGCCGATTCGCGCTGCAGGCCCTGCGCACAAATTATACCGTCAACAACATCAAAAATCCTAAGTGCCCACCCGCTGAAATTCAGCGACTAGGCACTCGGGGACTGGAGATCAAAAATCCTAAATGCCCACCCGCTGAAATTCAGTGACTAGGCACTCGAGGACTGGACGCTACAAAAACATTAAAAGAATCCGACCAATGAAATTCAGTGGCCCGATCCTCGGGGACTGGACATACCTGGATGGCTGCGCCCAGCTTGTCGTGGGGCTGTAGCGCGTCCACAGACGCAAGCAGGACTGGAGTGTGTCCGCGATGCTGCTCGACCTCCGTCTCGGTGACCCCAGGCGCCTGGCTCGTTGGCGCTGCACCACTCGCTGTGGCCGCTTTCGCCATGAAGCGGGGGAAGGTCGCAGCGGATGCCCCAACGCCACTAGGAGCTGGCTCGGCCACTCCGGGCGAGGAAACAACCTCCTTGGTCTTCGAGGCCACCTCCGCCGCAGTCGGAGGATCGATTGGCGCAACTACCGTGTCGTCAGAGACCGTGACGATATCGTCGCCTTTCGCCCTCTTAGCGCTGTCTGCGGGAACAGCGACTTCGTCAGCCTTCCTCTTCCGCGAGGGGTCCTCCGCGGCGACGACTGGCGGAACCTTAGCCACGGAAGGATGGCCGATCTTCTTAACTCCAGTCCTGTGAAACACCGGTATGAGCAAAACTGTCTGATTACAACGGAAGACAAGCAGATGAACAGGACTTACTTGGCGACTGGTATGAACCGCAGACCCGTGAGGATGCTGGTCGGCTCTCCAGTTCGGGACCCAACTTCCGACTGAGGCCCATCTCAAACACATCGTGTGCCCAAGACACAGAGGGCCTCTTCGAAGATGAGTCTGCCGCAGGAGCCTCCATGATGACATCTGCGGGAGCTTTCCTGGGAGGCGAAGCTGCTGCGGCTGGAGTAGCCCCCAGCCCAGAGACCGGGGCGAATGGGGGTGGAAGCGATGCCAAAGGTACCTCATCCAGGGGAGCGGCAGCATCCGGTGCTACTGTCGTGCGCGCCGCTTCAGCCTTAGCCGAGCTGGTGGCGTCAGAACTAGTCGCAGAACGGGGCGGAGATGCCTGCTTCGCCGGCTTCATTTTCCTCCTTGGCGAAGCCTTCACCTCCTTCTTCTTCCTCTTCTTCGACGGCGTGGCCTCACGACGCGAGGTGTGCTCGGGGAGGTCGTCGTCGTCATCGTGAGGTACGAGGCTCCTACTCGCCTCGAGCTCACGATGATGTTGCCCGCGAGTTTTGCGAGCCATCGGGGCGGCGTCTTCCGCGGGCTCGCCTTCGTCATCGTCGTCGTCATCACCCGCGCCGCTCCCGACATTGCCTTTGGTGGGTGGCGACTCGCTCCCATCCTGTATGGACGAGCTCGAGTTCTCGTCGTCTGCGGGTGGGAGCCATCCTTCCACCACTTGCAACAACTACGCTAAAAATGAAACAACGTCAGCATAACCGCGACTGCATCATCTGCAACTGCGAATAACAACGAAGATGGCGACTTACCGTCGGAGCTGGGCGCCTTGCGGTATAGGGGCGACCCCGGCCTTCGGGTCCAGGTACGCCGCCTGGGTGATCATCTTCAGGGCCAGGATGTAGTCTTCGAGTTTCCACTCGGCGAGGCAGGATTTCATCGGGTCGTCCCTACCAGTGTAATCGTACATATAATGGTCCCGGTGGGCCAAAGGCACGAGCCGCTACCCGAGCCAGCAGTTGTAAAGATTGATGATTTGGAGGCCCTTTTTCTTCAGGCCGCGGATGGTTTGCAACATTTCGTCGACAACCATCCGCTGGTCCAGCGGGAGCTTGCCGACCTGGAGCCGACGCGGTTCGGGCCGGTCGGCGGAGTACCTTGGAAGCGCCACCTCGCCGTCTGGAGTCGCCTCGGTGACGTAGAACCAGGATTTCTTCCACTCGTTTGCCGCCTTGGCGGGCAGCATCAGGTCGAAGAACGACGCCTTCGACTTCAGCTGAAATGTCAGGCCACCCGCAGCCAGCATCGGGTCGCCTGATTCTTCGCGACTAATCCTCCCATGGAATAGATCTTGCCACTGGGGGAAGTAGGGCCTACAGCCCAGATAGCACTCGCAGAACGCCACGAAAATGGCGAGCTGCTCGATGCTATGCGGGCCTAGGTCCGACGGCTAGATCCCGTAGAAGGTGCAGAAGCGCCGGAAGAAGAGAGAAGTGGGAAACCCCAGCCCCCGCTCCAGGTGGCTGGTGAAGAAAATGAATTCTCCCTCGTGCGGGTCCGGAGTCACCTCTCCGGCCGCGGGGATGCGCCATCTGCCGGCGCGCAGGATCCCGACCTCCTCGAAGGACGCCAGTAGCGCCCTGGTGCACTTGGATCTGCCCCATGGTTCGGTGGAGGGGGCCATTGGTTGGAAGATTTGTGGAGGTCATGGCTCTCTGGATCGGTTGGATCGCGATGCGGAGTGGAAACGAAGATGGGCGAGATCGGAGGAAAGATGAAGGAGTGTTTCCCCGCTCGCCTGTCATTCTCCTTATATAGCGGTTGTTACCCGCCAATTTCGGGAGCCGTTACTACGCGGTGATTACGCCAAAAGTTACCGTTGGATTACCCCAACGGGTACTTTTGACCCCACTTGACGGTCCAACTTCATCCACTCGACTCGTCGCTCCGCGTGACTTGACTATTCACCGACCCGATCACTACAACAGTGACTGAATATTCGCCGACCCGTTCGCCGAGCTGCGACCCGATCGGCCGCCATTAGTGCGAATAGAATGACTAGTTTTTCCTTTATTCAGGAGTCTGCCGCCGATTCGACTGGGCGTCCGTATTGGACCCGTATACAACAACTGCCAGCGACCACCTGCGACCAATCAACGATGGCCTCGGGGACTACTGATGGGGATATGCCTACCGGGGTATACCCAGCAGGACGTTTCCGACTGGCCCAGATGCTGGCGAGTGGGCCTGCGGGACGGTGACTGGATCAAGACCTGGCGTGGACTCAAGCGACTGGAAGCTGAAGGCCTAGAAGCGTAGATAGGCCCAATCGGATTAGGTTAAACGATCGCTGAAACCTTAACTGATTCGGTTGAGATCTGTAAACCCTAGGGGGTGAGTCTATATAAACCTCCCTAGAGGGCGCGTAGAGGATACGTTCCATCATACACCCAAGCGACTCGCTGCCTAGTCGCCGAGCTCTCCCCATTGTACTCTCACCATAATACAATCTAGCAGGAGTAGGTCTTTACCCTCCGGGGGGCCGAACCTGGGTAAATCCTTGTGTCTCCGCCCTCATATCGCACCACAGATGGCTGGCCGCCCTTGCCCCATGTTCTACTACTCGCTGCTGATTGCAGCATCTGCCGTGGTCATTCCCACGACAGGATCCAACTCACCTCATACACACACCTCCACGCCAGATTGCATCTGTGCACCCCAGTAACCTTCGGTTCCGCCGTAATCAAGAACAGACAAGCAGGAGTAGGGTTTTTCCCTCTGGGGGCCTGAACCTGGGTAAACCTCGTGTCCCCGTGTTGCTCGCCTGTTAATCGTTCCACGACTTCCAGCATCCCCATCTTCTCCAAACCCAAGTCCATAACAATGGGCATTGATGAGTCGAACCCTCATCAATTGGCACCGTCTGTGGGAACTGGGGACGTTGATAGTGCGGTCGTGACGGTCCCATCAGGAGCGATCTACGATTCCTCGGTGACGGAGAGTCATCTCCTCTTCGGCGCCTTCGACTTCATCGCCCACTCGTTGGCCACCCTCAAGGATTTCGAGTCCGTTGGCGACAAAATCAAGATGCTATTCGGGAGCTTCTCCTTCCAAGTGGGGCAGACTGACACCCTCTGCCTCCCAGAGCGGGTGCCACTTCCATCAATCAGGCCCGCTTCATGGGTCCCGCCCACTGACGCCCTGCGTACTTCGACACTGACGGACGATTCGGATGACAGCGGCAGCTGCAACTCTGATCTGTGTGATCCCCCTTCGGATGAAGGAACCTATGGTTCCGGATCTGAGAGCCACGACAGCAGCGACCCACTCCGTGAGCGCTACCTGTGCGTCGTCATCCATGATGGCGATGTCAACAATGGAACCGATCCGCCACTGGGTTTGGGTACCATCCCTCCCAATCCCCCTCCCAACCCTCAGGTTGAGAACGAGGGAGACATGGTAAAGCCGGCTAGCAGGGCGGTAGTCGCACCTACAACCAGATCAACCTCAATGACGAAGGATGGGAGATCGCACGTGAAGCCGTGCGAGGCAATAAAATCCTACCTATGGATGCCTCCCGTGACTTGCTGATGGCCTATCACTGGCTCCTGATCGATGAACACAATCGACAGGTTAAAGCTACAAGACGAGCTCGAAAAGCGCAAGCGAGCAGCCGAAGAGTCAAGCGTGCGGCGAGCTGCGCTCTCCGCCGCTGGCGGCTCCTCTTCACACGGGAACAACGCCAACAAGTACCGCTCCATCCTGGAGCGCTTGGACCCCGCCGCGCGATGCGAGGTCACTAAGGCACTCGACACGTCCTTTATGACGATGGACTCGCAAGGCAACGTCATGCCGAAAATGCTGCAGGCTGCGATCATGGCGGCCACCACCTATCTCGCGTACAACCCTCCACCGGTGGGAGACCCGAAGATCACGATCCACAAGTCTGCGCTAGCAGGCCTCGGACTCCTCGGAGCTACGCTCCACGATGAAACTCCCGCGGGGCCGAAGAAGAAGGCCGCAGTCCAGTTCACTCGAAGCCGCACACCCTCATCTGACGAGGAGGAGCATTCTGCCCTGACGCCGTCGGAGCCCACGGCACCGCAACAGCAACTAAGATGCTCGTAGTGAGCTCACCCAGCGCAAGATCGACAAATCACGTTCTAAACGCGCGTGTTTAACTGAGTCTGATGAGGAGGACGACGGAGAACTGTGTGGGTCCAGATGCTTCAGAAGATCTGTTCGGCAATCGTGGATGCCGAAAAACTTCAAGCTCCCTTCAGACAACCCGAAGTTCGACGGCACGCAGGAGCAAAAAGCTTGGCGCAACGATCATCTGTTGGCTGTCAAGCTCCATGGCGGGAACAAGAACACCGCCTTACAGTGCCTTCAGCTGCAGCTGAAAGGCGCAGCCAGGGTCTGAGCAAGGCATAACAATGCAATACCAGACAAAAAGATCCTATGAGATTCGATTGGGCAATACAACAATATACATAGACCACCATCCAACTGCATCTATGACTAGAAGTCCACCTTCAGGTTATCATCCGAACCCCCTCCAGTATTAATTTGCAAGCAACAGACAACTGCTTTAAGCAAAGTGTGTAAGGTAAACAATCCACTTGTTCTATGAACAAGAGATCGTTGTTTTCTCCCTAGTAGCAACATCACATCTACGACCGAAGAGATTTCTATCACTTCCCTTGGAAACTAGAGGCATGAACCCACTATCGAGCATAAATACCCCCTCTTGGAGTCACTAGCAACTACTTGGCCAAGATAGCTACTAACAACGGAGAGCATGCAAGATCACAAACAACACAGACATGATAGTATCAAATAGACAAAACCATTAATCAATCTGACATAGTAATCTCAATATGCATCGGATCCCCGCAAACACAACATGCATGATTATAAATAGATTAGATCTTGATCATGAACGGAGCTCACAAGATCTATACATGAAAGCACAAGGAGGATATACAACCATCTAGCTACTACATGGACCCATAGTCCAAGGTGGAACTACTCACGCTTCATACCGTAGAGAAGGCCTCCGGGATGATTTCCCCTCCAACAGGGTGCCGGGAAGAACTTCAGATCCCCCCGATCTAGGGACGACGGTGGCGGCGGCTACATAAGGTTTCGTGGAGTTTTGATCGGGTGCCTAGGTTTTCTGTATCGGGGGATTCTTATAGGTGAAGAGGCGAGGCTGGGAGGCGGCCAGGGCCCCCACACCCTACCCAGGCACGGGGTGGGCCCACCCGTGCCTAGGGGGTATGGCTGCCCTGGTTCGCTTCTCTGTCTCGTCTTCTGGCTTCGTGTCCCCCAAGGTAAAATATTGAATTCGGCTTTTGTCCCGTCTAATTCCGAGAATATTGTTTTTCTGCCTTTCTGGAATCCAAAACAGAAGAAAACAGGCAACTGGCACTGTGGCAACTTGTTAATAGGTTAGTTCCAGAAAAGATATAAAAACACCTCAAAGTGTAGACAAAGCAAAGCAAAGTAGATACTAAACAAGCATGGAGCATCAAAATTATAGATACGTTTCAGACATATCAATAACAATGCATTGAAAGATGTTTGTTTGTTTCACATATAGAAAACATGGCATAGTGGCATTCAGCTTGTCCCTCATGGAGTAGCAATAAATGCACAGGACACCTTCAAAGTTCATAAGAGTGACTAGATACAAATAGTTCAAGAACAAGCAATGTCAACATTATGAATCAATCAATAAGTTTTGGGATAATGCACATAGAACTAAGAATGACAACTATGCTCTCTTAATTGGTGCCTAGAGATAGAAGGTGGAGACTCAATATAAAAGTGGAAGAAAGGCCCTTCATAAGGGAAGCAGGGATTTCAAGTCTCGTAGAGAGCTTCCAAAAATTATGGTACTTGTTAGCTTTCAGCTCTCATTGCCCCTATCATAAGCATCTTTAAGTGATTAAGATTAAAGTGAACAAAGTATGGAGTATATGTTTGACAAAGTATAAGTTGGCAATCTCATGTCCCTTGAGTACAAGGGCCACTCCTCATGCTACTCAACTTTAGTCACCAGTAAGTTCTCGTCATAGTAAGTACATGTGTATCATAAGAACCGCCAACAGGGTATGAAAGGGCAAATAGCCCTCATCTAGTGTTTTGGTTAACTATGAAATCAGAGCTAGAGAATGTACTAATGTTTCTATTAGCTTCTCTATAGGTGAGAATCCGTAGGGTGTTGATGATAG
The DNA here is from genome assembly GCA_916181665.1 of Avena sativa. Taxonomy (NCBI): domain Eukaryota; kingdom Viridiplantae; phylum Streptophyta; class Magnoliopsida; order Poales; family Poaceae; genus Avena; species Avena sativa. The sequence continues at coordinate 138,117,094 of OV702285.1, read as the reverse complement.
GTGATGGATGACCCCCCAGTCGTTTCTTTATGAAGAGCCAGTGGCGTTGTTTATTATTTTCTCTTATTTACTCTTGAGTCAAATAGGAAACACCGTACTATTAAGAGGGGTGATCTCGATGTGCTCTTTGGGGATGTTATACACCATATATGTCTCCCATCATCCACCCACACACACCTGTTCGAAGAAAGAGAGAAAACAACCTTGAAAAATGAGTCAAAAGAGGTTACTACAAAATTGGCAAAGCACCGACGGTGCCGGTGCTGTCGCCGGAATTTCCAGTCGCCGCCGAAAATTCTCGGTGTACGTCGATATGGCTTACTGCATAGCCTTTCGGTTGTTCGCCGAGAATTTCGGTCGCCACCAAAAATTTCGGCGTGGGGTCCGGTCGACCGGAGCTGTCGCCGGAAATTCTGACGAGCAACTCGGTCCGACCGAACTTATTGCCGGTTCTGTCACAGGAACCCCCAAACGGCTCTAAAAGAACATGTGGTCCCCCATGTGTGGTTTTGGTAATTAGTGATAATCTTTATGGACTAATATGTGTATTAAGTTATACTTGTAGGATTTGTCCATTAGCATCGCTTGGAGCATGTGTTGGCTTCAAGGTCGATGAAATGAGAAGAATATGTGTTGTGCAAGCTCAAAATGCACCATCTATATAATATCTCATGTTTGATGCTTGCCATTCTCGGTGATCATGGATCGATGATGAGGAATTAAGAAATGCGTTACATCTTGAGAAGGGCAAGATCGTCTACATCAAGCTCAAGTGGAATGCTCAAGGCAAAGGTATAATCTTGATAGGTTTTCCCTTTTGCCGGTCTCATATTTTTAGTTGGAGACCGGGTTTAGGATAGATAGCCGTACTATCAAGAGGGGCTCTTGAATGGGTAACTCGTTCACTTCGTTCAGAGACCGCTCAAACCTTTGCATATTTGCATCATCATATTTGGTTGTTATTTGGTCTTATCCATGTGAGGATATAGAGCTTGTGGTAATCTCCATAACAAGCTCTTGTTCATCAAAATCGGATCTTCCGTTTGTATCTTGTTGCGATTTTGACCTTGGCGGCTTTTCGGTTTCTCACCAAGTGAGGTATCTCACATTATTATACATGATACATTCTCACTTGGTGATAACCAATATTTTCACCTTTCATAGGGTAGCTCATGTCGTCCTTTTTCCAACGCAATTGGAATTAGGTCGATCGGAGTTACCAATCAAAAGTTATAGATGTTTGAATTTTCCTAGGTACCAAAATGCGGTAGTACCACATTTTAGTACCTAGCACGGCAGTAGGTTTTGGCAAGTTGCCAAATGCCACTCACGGCAGAAGGTTTTTGACAAGTTTCCAAAAGCCATTGCCGGGCTAGGTACCAAAAAGCGGTAGTACCGCATTTTAGTACCTAGCACGGCAGAAGGTTTTTTACTTCATCATTTGGATATATCCTCCCTTGCTGTAATATGATGTTTCTTTGCATGATCTTGTAGAGGTTGTTGTCCTCTTCGAAACGAGCCCAAGATCATCGAAATCGGAGTTCGGATGCAAAAGTTATGGCTGTTTTTGTTCTGTGATGACCGGTAGTACCGAACCAGGATCCGGTAGTACCAGGGTCCTGTAGTACCGCATTTTGGTACCGGGGAGCGCAGAGAAAAATGCGTTTGGCGCCCCAAGAACCCCAGGGAATGTCCGGTAGTGCCGGGAAAGTCCGATAGTACCGGGAATCGCGTTTTTAGACTGCAATGGTTGGATTTTGGAGGGACCTATATAAGGGGCCTTCTTCCCCAATGGTTCCTTAACTAATCTTGCAAGTTTTCCCCTCCATTGTTGACCTTCTTGAGCTTGCTTCCTCTCAATCCCTCCTATGATTCTTGCATATTCTTGAGGGATTTGAAAGAGGAGATCTAGATCTACAATCCCACCAATCAATCTCTCCTCTAAGTGAGGGGAACATATTGGGATCTAGATCTTGGAGTCTTTTGTGGATTTCCTCCATTGTTCTTCCTCTCTTATTCCCCCATAAGCTTTTGTAGCTTTGGTGGAATTTGGTAGAGAAGGATTTGAGCACTTCTTGTGTCCTTGCCATTGCATTTGGTGCATCGGTTTGTGTTCTCCTCAGAGGATTTGGTTCGTGTGACTCATTGGAGCTTGTCCCTCTTGGGTTCTTGGAACCCTAGATGGTTTTGTGGCCTTGGTGGCATTGTGGCTGACATGGTTATACCCTACGGGTACGTGACTTCAGTATACCTGGTCCAGCCCAAGGAAGGCCCACAGCAGACATATGCTGGCCCATGAAGATTTTCGGGTGGCCAAGGCCCATGACGTCTTCGGATCCTTGGAGAGCAAGACTAGCATAGATAGGAAATTCAAAGGGGTAAAACCCTAGAACCTGTAACCGACTAGGACTATGCCCGAGACCTGCCTAAGTCTATGTAAAGGCCAGGAGGGCACATCCTAGATCTCTCGACTCATACTTTCGCACACGCACCTCCACGCCCGATCGAATCTGTGCACCTTGTAACCTTCGGTTCCGCCGTAATCAAGAGAAGACAAGCAGGAGTAGGGTTTTCCCTCCGGGGGCCTGAACCTGGGTAAATCTCGTGTCCCCTGGTTGCTTGTCTGTTAACCGTTCCACGATCTCCAGCATCCCCATCTTCTCCAAAACCCAAGTCCATAACAATGGGCATTGATGAGATTAAACCCCGTCAATTGGTGCCGTCTATGGGAATCGGGGATGCTGATTGTGCGATCGTGACGGTCCCGACCCGATCGATCTACAACTCTGCGGCGACGGAGAATCATATCCTCTTCGGCGCTTTCGACTTCACCGCCCACTCGCCGGCCACCATGAAGGACTTCGAGCCCGTAGGCGACGGACTCGAAATCTTGTTCGGGAGATTCTGCTTCCAGGTGGGGCAAACTGGCACCCTCCGCCTTCCTGAGCGGGTGCCCCTACCATCAATCAGGCCCGCCTCATGGGCTCCACACCCTGTGCTACGCACATCACCATCGACAGATGAGTCCTACGATAGCAACAGCTGTAACTCCGATCTGTGCGATCCACCTTCGGATGAAGGGATCTACGGTTCCGGATCCGAAAGCTGCGGCAGCAGCGGACCGATCTACGAGCGCTACCAATGCGCCGCAGTCATCCAGGAACAGCAAATGCCTAACCCGTCGCCCAACACAAACCCCAACCCGCATAACAGAAACGGCGAAAACGGCGGGAACAGAAGAAGCCAGTCCCCCCACCCAACGGGGAAAACAATGGCCACCTCATCCAACTTAGCAAAGAAGGATGGGTCCAGGCACGCCGTGCCGTAGCAGGTGACATAGTCCTGCCTGTAGACTCCACGTGAACTACTGATGGCATGCCACTACCTCCTCATCGAGGAGCACAAGAAGCAAGTCAAGATGCAGGAGACGCTCGACAAATGCAAGCAAGCAGCCTCTGAGTCCAGCGCGCGACGAGTTGTGCTCTCCGCCATGGCACCCGGCTCTAGCACAAACGGAAACCAGGGAAACAAACACCGCTCTCGGGTGGAGAACATGGATCCCAGGGAACGCCGTGATGTGACCCGAACTCTCCACACATCGTTCATGGATATGGATGCCGACGGCAACATCATCCTGAAGACACCGCAAGCTGCGATCATGGTAGCCACTGCGTATCTCGCGGCCCACCCACCTCCGGAGGGGGACCCGAAAAGAGCCATGCATAAATCCGCACTCACCGGACTCGGACTCGTCGGAGCTGCGCTCCACGAAGACGTTCCTGCGGAGCCGAAGAAGAAAGCTCCAGCCAGGCGCGACCGGAGCCCCACCCCTTCATCCGAAGAGGAAGAGGAACACGAACTTCCTCGAAGGAAGAAGAGCTCGCATCGCCATAAACGCGACTACGACGCCAGAGACGCGCTTACACAACGCAAAATCGACAAAGCACGAGCCAAACGTGCATGCTCGTCTGAATCCGAGATGGACGAAGACGAAGGAGAACTCTGCGGAGCTCGATGCTTCAGCAGATCTGTTCGGCGAACGCAGATGCCATGCAATTTCAAGCTTCCTTCGGATACTCCGAAGTTCAACGGCACGCAAGATCCAAAATCCTGGCTCAGTGACCATCTGTCATCCATCAAGCTGCACGACGGCAACAAAGAAACCGCGATGCAATGCCTTCAGCTGCAGCTGACAGGCGCGACGCGGGTCTGGCTCAGCATCCAATCATCAGGATCCATCCGAAGTTGGGAGGAGCTAGCTTACAGCTTCATCCGAAATTTCAAGGGCACCAGCAAGAGGCCCGCCTCAATCGAAGAGTTGCGAGCCTGCACTCAGAGAACGGGTGAATCTATTCGCTCGTACATACTATGCTGGTCTACCACCAAGAACTCCGCAGCACACATCTCCGAAGAGAGGGCCATCGACGCCTTCAGGGACGGCGTTAAACGCCAAGATTTCAAGGAGGAACTTGGGCGCGTCAAGCCCAAGACACTCGACCACCTCATGGACATCGCCAACAGGTGGGCGGACGACGAAGATTGCATTCACCGAGCACAATCGGATGAAGAGGACGACTACGGCCAAAGACGGGAATGCCGCAACAAGAGGAGATCGCGCGTCTACGAGGACCGCGACGGGCCCGACATGGTCGCGGCCGGCTACGCCGACCGCCGCAACGACAACAGCCGCAACAGCGGAGGATACCGCGTAGGAAACTTTAGCGACAGCGGACGCCCAGCACAGTCGCTGGCAACGCCGCGACCGCGACAACGGACCCTCAGCATACGACAAACTTTCGGGTCCATGCACCATCCACTTCTACATCGACAAGCAAGCTGGCAAAAAGAAAGCCAGCCATATGCTCAAAGACTGCCGCGAGTTCCAGAAACTCAGCGAAAGCATGGTGCAGATGAGGCAACAAGCCCCAATACCTGCGTTCGGAAACCCACCTGCGCCAGGCGAAATAGCGCTCGGAGCTCCTCCACCGCCGCCTATTGGAGGCCCAAACCAACCAGTCGCACCAGCATAGAACAACGCTGGGAACGGGTACCCCCCACCGAAAGGAGCACTAAACATGATCCAGAAGGGACGCCCCACGAATAGGGTGCAGAAGAAAATCACCCGACAAATCAACTTGGCCGTGGCAACTCCGCCTGCAATCGCTGAGTACCTCAGTGGATCGGAGTCCTGCATCACATTCACTCGCGCGGATCACCCTTGCCAGATCCCTCGCCCAGGTCATGGTGCCCTGGTGCTGGAGGCGCAGATCGGAGGCTTCGAGATGAGTCGCGTCTTCATGGACGGAGGCAGCGGCATCAACCTAATGTTCGCAAGCACTCTAGCGGCAATGCGGATCCCGCAATGCAGCCTGGAACAGTCAGACACAACGTTCCACGACATCGTTCCAGGGAAGGGCATATTCCCCCTGGGCAAAATAGGGCTCGACGTCATCTTTGGAAAGCCGGACAACTTCCGGCAGGAGCGACTCGAATTCGAAGTGGTGGACTGGCCGTCACAATACCACGCCATCCTGGGGCGTGTAGCATTCACAAGGTTCCTGGTTGTCCCACACTACGCATACCTACTACTCAAGATGCCAGGACCAAGGGGCGTCATCACAGTCCACGGGAGCTTCACCCGATCGGACCAATGCGACAGGGATTTCAACAAAATCTCCCAGTCTTTCGGCATGCAAGACGAACTCATAAGGCTCCGCAAGGTGACAGATAACGGGGCACCCCCAGTCACAAGGAAAAAACGCACCCGACATGTCTTTCGACTCCACCGTCAACACAAAGAAGGTGCAGGTCCATCCGACTGACGCCTCCAAGAAGGCGCTGATCGCCAACGACCTCAGCCCCACATAGGAAGGCGCGCTCGTCGAATTCCTCCGTGAGCGCTGGGAAATCTTCGCCTGGTGTCCTGCGGACATGCCAAGAGTTCCCAGGGAATTCGCCAAGCATGCACTCAACGTCTTTCCAGACACCAAGCCAGTCAAGCAGTCCATCCGGAGACTGTCCGAACCACGAGCCGAAGCCATCAGCAAGGAAATCAACAGATTACTCGCTGCAGACTTCATCAGGGAAATCAAGGAAAGCGAGTGGCTGGCAAACACAGTCATGGTCCCAAAGAAGGACACGGACATCCTGCGGATGTGCGTGGATTTCACGTCACTAAACAAGCATTGCCCAAAGGACCACTTCCCCCTTCCTCGGATCGATCAGATCATCGATTCGACTGCAGGTTGTGAGAAACTCTCCTTCCTCGACGCCTACTCAGGCTATAACCATATTCGACTCAAGGTCGAAGATCAGGAGAAAACGGCGTTTATCACACCGTTCGGAGTATTCTGCTACAACACAATGCCCTTTGGGCTAAAGAACACAGGTGCTACGTACCAGTGATGCATGCAAGCCTGCCTCAAGGACCAGATCGGTCGCAACGTCCAAGTCTATGTTGACGACATAGTGATAAAAACCAAAGAAGGAAGAACACTTATCGACGATCTCTGCGAGACGTTCGACAACCTTGATCGCTACAGGATCAAGCTCAACCCGGAAAAGTGCGCCTTCGGCGTCCCATCGGGTCAACTGCTTGGGTACTTCATCTCTCAGCGAGGGATCGAGGTGAACCCGAAAAAAATCAGAGCCATCATGGCAATGGAGAAGCTGAAAAACCTCAAAGGCGTCCAGCAGCTTGTAGGGTGAATAGCGGCACTAAGCAGATTCATCAGCCGCATGGGCGAGAAGGCCCTGCCATTCTACCAACTGCTGCGTAAGGCAGACAAGTTCGAGTGGACACCAGAAGCCAACGATGCATTCGAAAGCCTCAAGCGGCTCCTCTCCACCTCGCCCGTCTTGGTCACGCCAAAGGAGCGCGAGCCTCTGCTGCTGTACATAGCAGCCACACACCAAGTGGTCAGCACCGTACTCGTGGTCGAGTGACCCGAAGAAGGCAAGACCCACGAGGTCCAGCGCCCAATTTACTACCTCAGCGAGGTACTGACACCAAGAAAGCAGAGGTACCCTCACTACCAGAAGCTCGCCTACGGCGTGTTCATGACGGCTCGACGGCTGAGCCATTACTTCCAGGAGCACCAGGTGATGGTCGTCAACGAGGCACCCCTGAACAGCATCCTGAATAATCCAGAGGCCACAAGACGCGTGGCCCTGTGGGGCATCGAGCTGTCACCCTTAGACATCGTCTATGAGAAGCGACTCGCAATCAAATCTCAAGTCCTTCCGGACTTCCTGGTACATTGGATGGAGCTGCAGCTGCCAGACACCCCAGATATGTCGCAGTCATGGACGATGCACTTCGACGGCTCCAAGCGAGAAGCTGGAGCAGGGGCAGGAGTCATACTGACCTCCCCGCAAGGCGACACGATGAAGTACGTACTTCGGATGAAATTCCGAGCTTCTAACAACGAGGCCGAATACGAAGCCCTCATCCACGGCATGAGGATGGCAAAGATATGCGGCGCAACACGCCTGGTCATCTACGGTGACTCCAACCTCGTCGTCCAGCAGACGATGAATGAGTGCGACGCACACGCCGAAAACATGATCGCGTACCGCGCGCTCTACAACGCACTCGAAGGAGAATTTGACGGCTGCGAGCTTCAGCACGTCGGAAGAGAAAGCAACGAGGAGGCCGACAGACTCACCAACATCGGCTCCACCTGCGCGAAGGTGCCACTAGGTGTGTTCCTCGAACAGATATGTGTGCCATCCATCAAGCGGAAATTCCCTAAAGGATCACCCGAAGAAGCAGAACACTCGGGGGCTACGCTGCCTGAAGGACATGAAGGACCTGAAAAACGGGACACAGAGGTAGCCATGATCAACCTAATGCAGGTCATGGCAATCGAAGAAACTTGGACGCGACCATACCTACAGTTCTTGATAAACGGAGAACTGCGTGACAACCCGATAGATGCCCGACGCATATCTCGTCGGTCGAAAGCCTTCACCACCATCAATGGCGAGCTGTACAAGCGTAGTATTACGGGTGTACTGCAAAGGTGCGTCACCATCGGTGACGGGAAGGCCATCCTCCAAGACATCCACGAGGGCATCCGCGGCCATCACGCAGGCAACCGCTCCCTAGTCACCAAAGCTCTGCGGGCCGGATTCTACTGGCCAACGGCCATGAGCGACGCAAAGGACATCGTCCGAAGATGCAATGGATGCCAGCGGTTCGCCGACAAAACGCACGCACCCGGGTCAGAGCTTAGACCCATACCTATAGCTTGGCCCTTTGCTCAATGGGGCCTCGACATGATCGGAAACTGCCAAAGTCCTCGAAAGGGGGACACGTTTACCTCCTGGTCGCAGTCGACAAGTTCACCAAGTGGATCGAGGCCATGCCTGTTACCAACCAGAAAGGCAAAACTGCCGTCAAGTTCTTCGAGTCCATTGTCTACAGATTCGGCGTACTGCATAGCATCATCACCGACAATGGATCAAACTTTATCTCCAAGGAGTTCCAGGACTTCTGCGAAGGCCTCGGGATCAACATCACGTACACCTCAGTGGCACACCCGCAAACAAACGGGCAAGTGGAAAAGGCCAACGGCCTAATCGGCGCTGGCATCAAGAAGCGCCTCATGAGTCCACTCGAACGGAAAGCAGGAGCCTGGACGAAAGAGCTACCATCCGTCCTATGGAGCTTACAGACCACACCAAACAGCTCTACAGGCTACACACCGTTCTTCATGGTACACGGAGCCGAAGCCGTGCTGCCAGCCGAAGTACGCCACCAGGCCCCTCGGGTCATCGCATACAGTGAAGCCGAATCCACGGCTGCACTCGAAGACGCCGTCGATACACTCGACGAAGCAAGAGACATAGCAGCAGCTCGATCAGCGGTATACCAGCAGAGTCTCCGCAACTACCACAGCCGCCGGCTGCGCCCAAGGTCCTTCGTCGAAGGAGACCTCGTCTTGCGACTCAAGCAAGAGCGACCGACGAAATTCGAGTCACCATGGGAAGGACCCTACGTCATCACCGAAGTCATCCCAGGTGGCGCCTACCGCCTCAAACACGTGGAGTCTGGAGTCGCATACTCCAACCCATAGAACATCTCGCACCTACGACGATTCTATCCCTAGCAACCTACCCCCTTTACTTTCAATAAGGCTTTCAGCCAAGGCTATTCAGCCGAACAATGTACTTCCTCCATTACGATATAAATAAAGCTAAGTGTCTCGCCCCAAACTTCAGTTCGCTATTTTGCAACTTTACTTCATGCTACAAACGCACTCGGGGGCTCCCCAACCTCACGATTTCATCGACTGAGGAATCAAACGTGTACACCTGAGTAGCTGACAACGTCAGGCAAATGAAAAGGACACGTACTCAATCAAAGCACTGCGTGCTCACAACAAACAAACCTTTACAACAAAGGGCACAACACGCCCAACCGAAATATACAAAATTTACATCTATCTCTTTTTTCAGGTACTACCTATTCTGAAGAATAATCCGAGCACGCTGCTCAAACAAATCTACGACCTGTTTGGCATATTGCCTTACAGCTGCGTAATGTGGCCGCATGTCCCACTCACCACCATCCGGCCGAAGAGGTGGTCCAGCTGCCACAACAGCCAAATCTACATCAGGCCGGTGCAGCCTCACAAGAGACAACGCAGCCTTGACTCCGGCGACGAGCTGTTGCTGCACCAACTCCTTGACATTGTTCACGCTTCGAAACTTTGACAGAAGACCCGCAAGGCTCGTCGGTACGGCATCTAAAGGAAACATGACGTGCAACACCGAGGAAAGCGATGTCTGCACTTGGCGAAGCACCCGCGAAACTTGGTGCACACGATCCTGCACCGTTGCCAGAGTCATGGCACGGTCACGATCCATCCAGAAGAAGCCACCGGCCTCCATGTCCTATTGAGTCAAACAATTGACCCGAACAGCGACACGCTCCTTCTCTTCCCTCGGATCAAGGTTCGCACCTGCGACAATTGCACAAAATAAGAGAAAGGTCAGCAGGCTCATCCGAAGAACTGAGCTACAGCTCGAACCAGAGAAAAACTTACATTGAAGCTGTCCGGACAGCCGAACCAGTTCCGCCATCAAGTACTCCTCTCTGGCTGCACCATGATCCGCCTTGGACTTCCACACGTCGGCGTGACCGCACAACCCAAGCAACTCCCTCTCAAGACTACGCACACGATCCCGAAGAAACGCGAGTTGCGAGGAATCATCCAAAGATGGCCGCAGCGGCATTGCGGACGAAGTGTCAACAGGGTCAGCATCCGAAGGAACCTAGAGCAGCAGAAAAAGAAAGGGACACAAACATTCAGACGATGGTAGAGCACAACTCAGAAGAATTCATTAAATATATAAGGCCACTACGTGGCACAAGGATTGTGTTCTTCAAAATATTTACAACAAAAATAGACTACAAACTATCCTACGTCTATAACGCCTAAGACGCGGCACCCTGAGTCGCCTCGGAGCCAGACTGCCTAGCTTTGGCCCTGCCCTGCTGCCGCAGTGCATACTCAGACAGCAAATCAATGAGCTTGGGCCCATATCGCTTGCAGCGAGCAGAGTAGGCAGCAAAGGCTACCTCGGATCCATCTGCAGTCATCGGCATCCGGGAGGTGATCTGAGGCAGATCCAGCTCCGCTCCAGCCGCCAAGGCCATCGCCAGCCCGACGGACGCGCCGATGCCCTTCTGCTTGTGCTTATACGTCGCAGGAGCTTCGGCTGATAACGCCTCTGCCAGGGCATCCACATCATCAAGGGCCACGCCCTTAGGAACAAGCTCCTTGTAGAAGCGGCCAATGACCTCCTTCGCCTTGTCAAGGGAGCTGACGACGGTGCTGCAGCGATCTTCGACCGCCACAGTAGCATCATCTATAGCACTCCCGTGCTCTAGAGCACCGCGGCCAAACTCGATGCCTGCGGCATCTGAGACAAAAAATAAGAGAGAAGACATGAAGAAAAGACGCACAGAAGAAGACAGGAAGCACGAAGAAACAAGCACAAATCCAGCACTTACCCGAAATAGCCTTGGCAGCAGCCATGAGCTTCGCCGCCACCTCTCTTTCACGAGCAGCCGCAACAGTGTCCAGCTGCTCGTCATGATCCGCGGCCTCCTGCTGCAGACGCTCCTTTGCTTCGGCTGCCTTAGTCATCTCTAGCTCGAGGCGTTCCTTCGCGCCAACGGCGGCCTCGGCCTTCTGCTCCGATTGACCAAGGCTCTTCTTGAGAGCATCGACCTCACGGAGAGAAGTATTATGCTCCTCTGCATTCAAAACAAGCAAACGTCAGAAAGCAGGACCGGAATAAACGAAAAAAGCGCCAAAAGGCAAACAGGTACCTTGAAGCTGCCGAAGGTTAGCCTCCAGCACTAGGCGCTCCTGCACCAGTCGCTTGGCCTCCTGTACAAAAGGCTGCAGAAAAAGAAACACCAGTAAGAAAAAGGACTTGGGGGCTGCGCCCAGCATTAAGGATTAAAGGCAACACTCGAACGCGAAGACACTCGGGGGCTTCACCCCGAAGATTCGCAAAAAGAACAAGACAAGTAATTTTTCAGACACCCGGGGGCTCCCCCCGTGGTACGAAGAAGAGGTACTTACATGCTCTGATGGCGACTCCGAAGGCTCGCTGGCAAAATTCTGAGGCGCAACCACCTACACCTCCTGCAACGGAGGATCCGGAGCCGCGCCACCCAAAGTCGCCACCATCTGAGGAGGAGGAGACGCAATTTTCGACTCTCCCATCATCTCTCGCGCACCATCACTGGAGGAACCGTGGGAGGAATGCCTGCAGACGAAGCAATCAGCACAGGTGCAAAATCATGAAGGAAAAAGGACAATAGTACAACAAGAAACTTACAAGCCCAGTGAGCTCAGGTCGAAGACAGGAGGAGTCCTTCGGGCTCTCTTCTCCTCCTTCTTCTCCTCCTTTTTCTCTTCCTTCTTCTCTTCCTTCTTCCGCTTCGCTGGTGGGTGCGGTGCTACAGCCCGCACAGGAATGGCAGGAATGGGAGAGGAAGAACCTCCATGCCTGTCACTATGACGATCAAGGCATAGAGGGTTTCTAGGAGTCGGAGGAGTCGAGGCATCCAAAGACTCGCTGGAGATCCGTGATCGTTTGCGCGTATGTTCCTCACTCAACTCGTCTACATCTTTGGCCGGAGACCGCGCCGACGGCAGTTTAGACACAGACTCCACCACTTCATTATCAGGGGCATTCGGATACTTTTCGGGCAATGGCGGTACCATGCCCGACACCTTGAAGCTCTGCAAAAACCAGAAGGGACTTTGTTAGCAAACAAATGAAACAAATACGCAGTCGACAAAAAAGCTCTACGCGCACAAATCTACACCTGTGGAACAGCCAACGTCGAAGAAAACGGCGGAGTCAACGACTTCCCCGGGATTTTCTCTCCGGACTTGAACTTCAGCAGCGCGCGAAGGGTCCTATCAAGATCCTCCTCGGAGATTTTCTCAGCCGAAACCCTCGTCGGATCACGGCGCCCAGAATAAAGAAACATCGGGTGCGCCCTCGCTTGGAGAGGCTGCACCCGACGCTCAAGAAACGTCCGGATGATGCTGTAGGGTTCGCAGCATAGAAAACAAAAAATTTCCTACGATGTGAACTATATACCAAGATCTATCTACTAGATACAAACAACGGGCGGATGTATATCCGTAGAGAACATACCATTGAAGACCGACAAAGCTTAACGAGTTCAACTCGTGGTTGATGTAGACGATCTCTTGCCGATCTCAAGATCGAGAGGAAGTCCTAGCGCCGCAAATCAGCAGCGCATCCGTGCTCGCACACACGTTCGAGGCACCGAGCAACCTCCGCCTCCTCGCTCCAGCGATGCAGCGGAAGCACAACTCTTTCTTGCCGAATAGCCACCGGGAACATGTATCTCGCTAGTCGAGACCATGGGGGATAAATTCTAGAGGGGGAGAGAGATCCTTCACGAGGAGGTGTGAGAGACAAGTGAGGAGGGGGGCTCCTTTTATAGGAGGAGGGGGGAACCCCAAGGGGGTGGCCGGCGCATGGGGGCTGCCCCCTTGCCCTCCCCTCTTCATGTGGGTGGACACTCCACTCACAAATCTCCTTTAAATTCCCTCCACTCAAAAGTCCACTCAAATTCCCATTAAATTTCCACCAAATTTAATGCAAACTCTCATTAAATAAAACTCTTTTATTTTATTCAGAATTTTGTCAATTACTTTAATGACAAACATTCACAAATAACCCCTTGCTAGAATTCTATTTCACATGCATAACCACTTTATGCAATTTCACCCGAAAACCTGTTTCGGTATCTAGTGAAATAAATTCCTGCGCTTGTTCATTCTTTCGGCATGAAACATTTGCTCCAATTGGATGTCGGTGTCCCTTAAGTGTGTCACCCTACGGTTCGTGAATAATGCGGACATGATCGAGACCCCTCTCGGATCAATAATCAGAAGCGGGATCTGGAGACCCATACTGACTCCCACACATTCAACGATGACTTTCTTGTGATCGTCAGAACCTTTTACGCTAGTATATCTTAATCCCTTTGTTCCACGATATATTACATGTCCGTTATTCGATCATCGGTATCTCCATACCTAGTTTGATCTCGTTACCGACATGCACTCTTTTCTCGTTCCTGTGATATAACATTCTAGTGATCAAATCACTTGCTTGCAAGCTAATCAATGTGATATCACCGAGAGGGCCCAGAGTATATCTATCCGTCATCGGGATGAAAAAATTCCACTCTCGATCCATGAGCCTCAACATAACACTTTATTAGTTCTGAATCCATCTTTATAATCACCCTGTTACGGTGTGACGTTTGATGTTATCAAGAAACTCTTCCGGTGTTAGTGATTGACATGATCTCATGGTCTAAGGATTAGGATCACTTCGTAAGTTGTTATAGCAATATAAAATCAATGACTTTGATCGTAATGCTATACTTCGGATGATTGTTCATCACACCATTACACTAATGTTGTGATCCCGTTATTAACAACATCCAATGTCCATGATCAGGAAACCTTGATCATCTTGTTAATCAACGAGCTAGTTTATGAGAGAGGCATAACTAGGAACTTTCTGTTTGTTTATTAAACACACATGTATTATCGTTTCCGTATTAATACAATTATAGCATGCAAAATAAACATCTATCATATACTTGGAATACACATAATAAACACTTTATTATTGCCTCTCAGGGCATATTCCCTTTAGTCTCCCACTTGCACTAGAGACAATAATCTAGTTACATAGTGATAAATCTAACACCCATTGAGTTCTGGTGTTGATCATGTTTTGCTCTAGGGAGAGTTTTAGTCAACGGATCTACTACATTGAGATCCGTATGTACTTTACAAATCTTTATATCTCCATCCTTGACATGCTCGCGGATGGAGTGAAACCTGCGCTTAATATGCTTGGAATGCTTGTGAGACCTTGGCTCTTTGGCATTGGCAATGGCACCATTGTTGTCACAATAGATCACCATTGGGTCCAACGCGTTTGCCACCACTCCTAGTTCGGATATGAACTCCTTCATCCAAACTGCTTCCTGAGCCGCTTCTAAAGCAGCAACATATTCGGCCTCCGTTGTTGATCCCGCTACCACAGGTTGTTTGGAGCTCCTCCAACTAACCGCTCCGCCATTCATGAGAAATACGTATCCGGATTGAGACTTAGAGTCATCCGGATCGGTGTCAAAGCTAGCGTCGACATAACACTTAGCGACGAGCTCTTCTTCACCTCCGTATACAAGAAACATATCCTTAGTTCTTCGTAAGTACTTAAGGATATTCTTGACCGCTATCCAGTGTTCCGAACCTGGATCCGATTGGTACCTACTAGTCAAACTAATAGCATGTGCCACATCCGGTCTTGTACATAGCATGGCGTACATTATAGAGCCTATGGCTGAAGCATAGGGGACTTTGTCCATTATCTCTCTTTCTTCCGCCGAAGCCGGACTTTGAGTCTTACTCAATGTCTTGCCTTGCAACATAGGTAAGAACCCCTTCTTACTTCCGTCCATTTTAAACTTCTTTAAAATCTTATCAAGGTATGTACTTTGCGATAGCCCTATTAGGCGCCTAGATCTATCTCTATAGATCTTTATGCCTAATATGTATGACGCTTCACCTAGGTCCTTCATTGAAAATTTGCTGTTTAGATAACTTTTAACACTGTTTAAAAGTTCTATATCATTTCCGATTAATAATATGTCATCCACATATAATATCAGAAATGCCACATTGCTCCCACTCACTTTCTTGTAAATACAAGCTTCTCCATAAGTTTGGACAAATCCAAACTCTTTGATCACCTCATCAAAGCGGAGATTCCAACTTCGTGATGCTTGCTTCAATCCATAGATGGATCGCTGAAGCTTGCACACCTTGTTAGCATCCTTAGGATCGACAAAACCCTTTGGTTGTATCATATACAACTCTTCTTCAATATTCCCATTGAGAAACGCGGTTTTGATATCCATCTGCCATATCTCATAATCGAAATATGC
The DNA here is from genome assembly GCA_916181665.1 of Avena sativa. Classification (NCBI taxonomy): domain Eukaryota; kingdom Viridiplantae; phylum Streptophyta; class Magnoliopsida; order Poales; family Poaceae; genus Avena; species Avena sativa. The sequence goes on along the minus strand of OV702285.1, from coordinate 138,101,556 downwards.
AGCAATTGCTAACATAATCCTAACTGACTTTAGCATCGCTACGGGAGAGAAAGTCTCATCGTAGTCAACTCCTTGAATTTGTCGAAACCCCTTTGCGAAAAGTCGAGCTTTATAGATGGTCACATTACCATCAGCATCAGTTTTCCTTTTGAAAATCCATTTGTTCTCCACGGCCTTTCGGTCGTGAGGTAGTTCCACCAAGTTCCAAACTTGATTTTCATACATGGATTCCATCTCGGATTTCATGGCTTCTAACCATTTGTTGGAATCCGGGCTCATCATCGCTTCTTCATACGTCACAGGGTCATCATTTTCATCAACCATGAAATTCATGACAGGATTTCCGTACAGCTCGGGAGCTGCACGCGTCCTGTTTGACCTGCGAGGTTCGGTAGTACTCTCTTTCGGAGTTTCATGATCATTATCATTAGTTCCCTCTTCAACAGGTGGAGCCAACTCCGGAACAACTTCCGGCGCTGCGCTACTCGCCATACTTTGAAGAGAAGGTTCCACAACCTCTTCGAGTTCTACCTTCCGACTACTCACACCTTTCGCGAGAAACTCTTTCTCTAGAAAGGATCCATTCTTGGCAACAAAAACCTTGCCCTCGGATCTGTGATAGAAGGAATATCCAATAGTTTCTTTAGGGTATCCTATGAAGACGCATTTTTCCGCTTTGGGTTCGAGTTTATCCGGTTGAAGTTTCTTCACATAAACATCGCATCCCCAAACTTTAAGAAATGACAGCTTAGGTTTGTTTCCAAACCACAATTCATACGGTGTCTTTTCAACGGATTTAGATGGTGCCCAATTTAAAGTGAATGCAGCAGTTTCTAGTGCATAACCCCAAAATGACAACGGCAAGTCCGTCAGAGACATCATAGATCGAACCATATCTAATAAAGTACGATTACGACGTTCCGACACACCATTTCCCTGTGGTGTTCCGGCAGGTGTGAGTTGTGAAACAATTCCACACTCTTTCATGTGAGTGCTAAACTCGTAACTTAGATACTCACCTCCACGGTCGGACCGTAGAAATTTGATCTTTCTATTACGATGATTTTCCACTTCATTCTGAAATTCCTTGAACTTTTCAAAGGTTTCAGACTTGTGTTTCATCAAGTAGATATAACCGTATCTACTCAAATCATCCGTGAAAGTAACAAAATAACGATATCCACCTCGCGCCGACACACTCATTGGACCACATACATCAGAATGTATGATTTCCAATAAATCTGTCGCCCGTTCCATTGAACCGGAAAACGGCGTTCTAGTCATCTTGCCCATAAGGCATGGCTCACATGTATCAAATGATTCATAATCAAGTGATTCCAAAAGTCCATCCGAATGGAGCTTCTTCATGCGTTTAACGCCAATATGACCTAGACGGCAGTGCCACATATATGCGGATATATCATCATTAAGTTTAATCCTTTTAGCATCAACATTATGAATATGTGTAACATTATCATCGAGATCTAATAGAAATAAACCATTCATCATCGGTGCATGACCATAAAAGATTTCATTCATATAAATGGAACAACCATTGTTCTCGGATTTAAATGAATAACCACTTCGCATCAAACACGATCCAGATACAATGTTCATGCTCAGTGCAGGCACCAGATAACATTTATTTAAGTTTATAACTAATCCCGATGGCAAGTGGAGAGGCAGCGTTCCGACGGCGATCACATCAACGCTTGATCCATTGCCGACACGCATCTTGACCTCACCCCTTGCTAGCGGTCGCTTGTTCCGCAGCCCCTGATTCGAGTTACAAATATTAGCAACTGAACCGGTATCAAATACCCAGGTGCTACTGCGAGCACTAGTCAAGTACACATCAATAACATGTATATCATATATACCTTTGTTTGCCTTGCCGGCCTTCTTGTCTGCTAGATACTTGGGGCAGTTGCGCTTCCAGTGGCCAGTCCCCTTACAATAGTAGCACTCGGAATCAGACTTAGGTCCAACTCGGGGTTTCTTTTCAGGCGCGGCAACCGGCTTGCCGCCCTTACTTCCCTTCCGTTTTCCCTTCTTGTCTTTCTTGAAACCAGTGTTCCTATTGATCATCAACACTTGATGTTCCTTTTTGATCTCCACTTCTGTAGTTTTAAGCATTGACAGAAGCTCGGGGAGAGACTTCTTCATGCCTTGCATATTATAGTTCATCACGAAGCTCTTATAGCTAGGTGGCAGAGACTGCAGAACACGATGGATGCCTAAGTCAATGGGAATCGATATTCCCAAGGACACAAGCTTATCGGCGTAACCCGACATCTTGAGTACATGCTCACTAACGGAGCTGTGCTCTTCCATCATGCAGCTAAAGAACTTTTCTGAAGCGGTGTAGCTCTCTACAGCAGCATGTGTGTCGAAAATCATTTTCAACTCACCCATTGTATCAAATGCATTGCCGTTTTCGAAACGCTTTCGAAGTTCCGGCTCTAGCCCATACAATATGCCGCAATGAACTAAGTTGTGGTCCTCCTGACGAGTCTGATAGACATTCTTCTCCTCGTCAGGGGCATCATCAAAAGGTGGGGGGCCTAACGGCGCTTCTAGCACATATTGCTTTTGTGCAGCAGAGAGGAGAATCCTCAAATTCATGGCCCATTCGGTAAAGTTGCTACCGTTCGTTGCTAGTTTCTCTTTCTCCATGAACACATTGAAATTAAAAGCAGGTGGTGCCATCTACAACAGAATTTGTAAATTTTAGACTAAGTGTATGATAGATTGAGTTCAACTAATCTTTATTACGAATGAACTCCCACTCAAAAACGACATCCCTCGTGCCTTTTTGGTGATTACATGAACCAAATCCACTACACCAAGTCCGATCATCACGTGAGTCGGTATAGCTTCAAAGGCGAGCATCAAATGGGCATCATATCAACTATATGACTCATGCTTAACCTTTCGGTCCGTGTTCCGAGGCCATGTCTGTACATGCTAGGCTCGCCAAGTTAGAACCTTAGTATTCGCATGTGTAACTGTTTTACACCCGAAATATGGTCGTGGATCCAAGAACACCCGATCATCACGTGATGTCTTGGAGCGACGAAAACATAATCGGTGCATACTAAAGGAAGAACACATTCTTATCTTGATATTTAAATGAGGGATCATCTTATTATGCTAACAAAGCGCTAAACAAGCAATATAAGATGCTATCAAACATCATATGTTTATTAGTGAAATGATATGGTTCCCGCAGATGATCTCTATCATGTGCATCGTGGTATGATCACTATCATACCTATATGTGTAAATCCAAGGTCTATGGATTTTACACGCTATGTGTGTTGTAAGAGTATCATCTCATACTTCTACTTACAACACTACCATATCATAACACTAGCCCAGCAACAATCTAAACTAGACGCCTCTAATTTATCCATTGCAAGTTTTACGTGGCTTAGGGCTTTCGAGATAGAACCGTTCTTACCTACGAACATGAACCACAACGAGGATAATCAAATTGTTGACAACTCGCTTGCAAAATAGATATTGACTATAGTAGGAGAGACAGACACCCGCTAGCCACTTATGCAAACTAGTTGCATGTCAAGCGTGGAACAGGTCTCATGTGCGAGGACATGTAAAGTTTATCCGGGCCGCTTCATCCCACTATGCCACCAATATCCAAAATTACAACAAAGGAGCAACAACATGATCATCATCGCCCACATACTCATATGTGTACTACCCGTGTAAAGTATCTACGCATAGATCCGGCTCTGATACCACTGTAGGGTTCGCAGCATAGAAAACAAAAATTTTCCTACGATGTGAACTATATACCAAGATCTATCTACTAGATACAAACAACGGGCGGATGTATATCCGTAGAGAACATACCCTTGAAGACCGACAAAGCTTAACGAGTTCAACTCGTGGTTGATGTAGACGATCTCTTGCCGATCTCAAGATCGAGAGGAAGCCCTAGCGCCGCAAATCAGCAGCGCATCCGTGCTCGCACACACGTTCGAGGCACCGAGCAACCTCCGCCTCCTCGCTCCAGCGATGCAGCGGAAGCACAACTCTTTCTTGCCGAATAGCCACCGGGAACATGTATCTCGCTAGTCCGAGACCATGGGGGATAAATTCTAGAGGGGGAGAGAGATCCTTCACGAGGAGGTGTGAGAGACAAGTGAGGAGGGGGGCTCCTTTTATAGGAGGAGGGGGGAACCCCAAGGGGGTGGCCGGCGCATGGGGGCTGCCCCCTTGCCCTCCCCTCTTCATGTGGGTGGACACTCCACTCACAAATCTCCTTTAAATTCCCTCCACTCAAAAGTCCACTCAAATTCCCATTAATTTCCACCAAATTTAATGCAAACTCTCATTAAATAAAACTCTTTTATTTTATTCAGAATTTTGTCAATTACTTTAATGACAAACATTCACAAATAACCCCTTGCTAGAATTCTATTTCACATGCATAACCACTTTATGCAATTTCACCCGAAAACCTGTTTCGGTATCTAGTGAAATAAATTCCTGCGCTTGTTCATTCTTTCGGCATGAAACATTTGCTCCAATTGGATGTCGGTGTCTCTTAAGTGTGTCACCCTACGGTTCGTGAATACTGCGGACATGATCGAGACCCCTCTCGGATCAATAATCAGAAGCGGGATCTGGAGACCCATACTGACTCCCACACATTCAACGATGACTTTCTTGTGATCGTCGGAACCTTTTACGCTAGTATATCTTAATCCCTTTGTTTCACGATATATTACATGTCCGAGATTCGATCATCGGTATCTCCATACCTAGTTTGATCTCGTTACCGACATGCACTCTTTTCTCGTTCCTGTGATATAACATTCTAGTGATCAAATCACTTGCTTGCAAGCTAATCAATGTGATATCACCGAGAGGGCCCAGAGTATATCTATCCGTCATCGGGATGAACAAATTCCACTCTCGATCCATGAGCCTCAACATAACACTTTATTAGTTCTGAATCCATCTTTATAATCACCCTGTTACGATGTGACGTTTGATGTTATCAAGAAACTCTTCCGGTGTTAGTGATTGACATGATCTCATGGTCTAAGGATTAGGATCACTTCGTAAGTTGTTATAGCAATATAAACTCAATGACTTTGATCGTAATGCTATACTTCGGATGAATGTTCATCACACCATTACACTAATGTTGTGATCCCGTTATTAACAACATCCAATGTCCATGATCAGGAAACCTTGATCATCTTGTTAATCAACGAGCTAGTTTATGAGAGAGGCATAACTAGAAACTTTCTGTTTGTTTATTAAACACACATGTATTATCGTTTCCGTATTAATACAATTATAGCATGCAAAATAAACATCTATCATATACTTGGAATACACATAATAAACACTTTATTATTGCCTCTCAGGGCATATTCCCTTCAGATGTCCACGCCGTTCACCTCCTTCTCCGGAATCAGCTGGAGATCCTCCACCCGACGGTAAAGGGCCTCTATCTCCGCCACCTCGCCATCCAAGATTTTGTTTTTCCAAGACCTTTTCGGCTCAATCATTTGGGAGGGGTCAAAAGGAACAAGACCAAAATCTTGCCCAGGCACTACGGAGTCGCGGATATAAAACCATCGCCTCCGCTAGTACTGGACAGATTCAGACATGGAAAAGGAAAAAAAAAGAAGATTGGGACTAAGGGATATGATGCAACCCCCAATGGCATAAACACCATCCGAACCAGACTGCCTCTTCACGGAATAAAGTTTTCGGAAGAGGCCAAAGTGCGGCTCAATGCTAAGCCAGCACTTGCAAAAAGTGATGAAGCAAGAAATGTGGAGAAGAGAGTTGGGCGACAGATGGTGAAGCTGAATGCCATAGAAAAAGAGCAATCCACGGAGGAAGTTGTGGACTGGAAAAGAAAACCCACACATAACGAAGGCGAGAAACATAACCCGATACCCAGATGGGGGACGGGGGATTACCTCATTGCCGGGGAGTTTGACGGCCTCCCTATCTTGCGGGATCAGACCCCGCTCGCGAAGCTTGCGGAGATCGCTCTCCCGCGTCTTGGATCGACGCCAGCCACCATCGGTGACACGAGTAGCGGTGGCGCCTTTCTTTCCTCCGGCGGCGCTGGATTTCTTCGGTTTCCCCATTGCGCTGCGGTGGCGCCGGTGGTGAAAGCGCAGAAAGGAAGATGGAAATGTGGAAAGAAATCCCAGCACGTAGCAAGAATCGCTAGAGCACAAGGAGGCAGTGAAAACAAGAACTGATGCGGTGAAAACAAACCGTGGCTTTCCCCAATGATTATAACAACGAAGACGACGCACGGCAGCCGCCCATCCAGAAGACCTAACGCCAACGCCAGATTTGACCGTACACGTGTCAGCATCACAACGAACCGTCGTCACCACGCCATCCACTACGCGCGGAAATCGAGGAGACGCCGTAATTATCTCCACGCCGCGCGTGACCGGTCAATTCAAGGTCAGCAAATGGGACCCACGTTTCATCCAGTCAAGTCATCTCTGGCGTAGCAGACGCTTGAGGTCATTGATCGTCGGCACTGATGTCATCAAAAGCCATACTAGCACCGACTACAATTCTTCGGCTCCACAGCTAAGAGTACTGACTCGAATCTTCAATTCGACTAAATACTCGGGGGCTACTCCTATCAAGAGCGCTGGCCGTGCACCCGCAAGATGAATAAAAGACAGAGTATTTCTTCGAGTCGTACGTCGAGTCTACGACTCCACTATGGACTCGGGGGCTACTCCCATAGGGAGGATGGATTTAAGCATCCGAATTTTTTTGTGTCCTACGGACTAAATAACTGAGCAATGTTTGAACTAAAGTCTCCTCTCGAATCTACGACTCGAACAGACACTCGGGGGCTACTCCCATAGGGAGCGCTGGTCGCGCACCCTATGAAATCTTCGACTGCGATCTTTCGGATCAACATGCAAAACCTTTTTGGCAACTCTGTCCCAACAAAACGTTGAGTGAGCAACAATCTCCTTGGCCACCCGAAACACCTCCGCGGTGACAAATGTTCGGATGCTGCGTCCGCGACGCAAAGATAAGACCTACAGATATAATCTGGTGGCCTGGCAACGCACCCGACTACGCTCTGCTAGTATGAATCCGTGCCAACAGGTGCTACGAAAAATCCCGACGGACGCGTTGGGTACATCAATTAAAACCACTGGAATTCCACTCCTGTAAGTCCTCCACGGCCTGAGTCGAATTACGCCAGCATATGTTCCGGGTTCAAGTTAAGGGACTCGAACCTGACGAAGATCGTGTTGTTTCGTCCTAAGACAGTTAACTGACCCTGATCCGTCGGGTGAGTCAGGAACACGTATCAACAATCCCTACACACATATACTGTTTATATATAGTTGCACCCTAAGGATTGAAGAGTCCTTAGCCGAATCTATGATTCGACTGATCACTCGGGGGCTACTGACATGGTTATACCCTACGGGTACGTGACTTCAGTATACCTGGTCCAGCCCAAGGAAGGCCCACAGCAGACATATGCTGGCCCATGAAGATTTTCGGGTGGCCAAGGCCCATGACGTCTTCGGATCCTTGGAGAGCAAGACTAGCATAGATAGGAAATTCAAAGGGGGTAAAACCCTAGAACCTGTAACCGACTAGGACTATGCCCGAGACCTGCCTAAGTCTATATAAAGGCCAGGAGGGCACGTCCTAGATCTCTCGACTCATACATTCAAACACACATCCCCACGCCAGATCGAATCTGCGCACCCTGTAACCTTCGGTTCCGCCGTAATCAAGAGCAGACAAGCAGGAGTAGGGTTTTCCCTCCGGGGGCCTGAACCTGGGTAAATCTCGTGTCCCCTGGTTGCTTGTCTGTTAACCGTTCCACGATCTCCAGCATCCCCATCTTCTCCAAAACCCAAGTCCATAACAATGGGCATTGATGAGATTAAACCCCGTCAGTGGCCTTTTATGACATTTGTTGGGAGCCTCCAATTAAGTTGTGGAGAAGTGCCCCAACCTTGTGACAGATTCCAGTTTCCACCGACAAGTGCACCGATAGTGGAAGCATGGATCGATCCCATTAGGGTGAGATTCACCGGAGAATAAGGGAGGCCTTTTGTGGCATTGGTGGTTTGATACCACCCCCTCTCCAAACGAGACGTACTCAATGTTGGGAGGAACTCGGTAAAATATCGTTGTCCCCGCGTGCCTCGGTTATCTCTATACCCGAGCTCTTTACTTATGCACTTTACATTGTGACAGCCTTCGTTCTTTAAGTAATATATATCTTGCTATCACTTTGTTGCTTGTATTGCTTAGCATAAGTTGTTGGTTCACATAGGTGAACCTTAGTTGTTCTAGGTTGTGCTTAACAAAGTAAACACTAGTTTTATTCCGCCTTTGTTGAGCCACTCTAGGAAAAGTTTTAATCGCCTATTCACCCCCCTCTAGGCGACATCCGTATCCTTTCAATTGGTATCAGAGCCCGGTCTCTCATTTTAGGCTTCACCGCCTTGAGAGTAATGATTTTGGCTAGAGGATTAGTGCACAATGACATGTTCATATTCGATGGAACAAATTATGATATTTTGAAAACTCATATGCTTATTCATTTTCGGGACATGGACCCAGATTTGGAGCGTATTGTAGATATAGGTTTTTCTCCTCCTATGGATGTCAAAAATCTATCTTGTGAGGATGAGAAAAACTTATATCTCGATGCTCAAGCTTCTAATGTGCTTGTTAATGCCTTGAGCTATGTAGTTACATCTTCAATCATTCCTTTTTGGAGCGCTCATGAGTTATGGACAAAACTTCAAGATAAATATGTTGTGTCCAACATTATCGAGGATGATTGTGTTGCTTCCACTTCCGGTCGAGATGAGTTCTCATCCTCTACCACTTCACCAACATGTGATTTTTCACAAGGTAATGTGTAACATCCCTAAATTCATGATTTCAAAGATTGCATATCATTCATGCATGCATATAGTTTTGAGATCAATTTCAAACCAATTTCAAGAAAACAGAAGCACATAGTGCTATCATTTTATGTGAGCAAACTTAAATCAAATGACCATCCTCATTTGAGAGATTAGTGTTTTAAAAATCAAGTTTGTTTGCTTCCTTGTTGATTGGTTTGAGTGTAGAGTTTGAACAAAATTATACAAAATAAAAATGGTTTCAAAACCATTTTCAAACATTTGCAAACCAAGTGCTATGTCACTGTTATTTTGTCTTTCCAAAATGACCAAGCCAATTCAAGGTGACCACATGGTTTTATGCCTAGGATTGTGACTATTGCACACTGCAAAAATCCTGAAAATATTTGAATTCAAATAGAGTTTGAATTCATTTGAAAATCATTCCAGAAAATCAAATTAGAAAAAGAAAAGGAATAAAGAAAAGGAAAAGGGCCGGCGCTACTATTCTGGCCCAACAGCGAAACCAGCCCAGCTAGCCCACCCGGGTCCTCTCTCTCTCTCTCGCACGTGCAGACGCACCCAACGAGCCGCTGACACTCGGACCCCACTCCCCCTCTTTTCTATTCGCTGACAAGCGGGCCCTCTCCAAGTCGACTCCTTCTTCCCCAAATCTCGCGCGCAGACGTCGTCGCCGCTGGCCGTTGCTGTGTTGATTTCGCGGCGTAATTGCCATTGATTCGCCGAGCGTTTCTTGTCGAGCCTCTGCCTACTTAAGCACCTCCCCACTCCGCTCCATTCCCCTCACTCAATTTTCTCTCCACGCCACCAGGCTGCTCGCAACTCGCCAAACACCGCCGCTGCTCCGACGACCTCCGACAGCAAATTCCGGTGAGTTCCGAACGCCCCTGAGCCTCTGATTCAAACGAATGTGTCCAGCATGATCTCGTGCATCTTCTGACACCCTTTGCTTGCCTGCTTGTGACCCAGGACGCCGTCCCCGTTCGTGCCCGCAACGGACCGAGCCGCCACTCAACTCCGGCGACCGATTACGGTAAACAGAGCGCGCCCCTTGATCTCTCTCGCATACGAGGTTGTTCGCCACCGTCTTGCGCATCTTCTAAACCATCTGGTTCATGCTAGGGCGACGCGGAACCTCGGCAACGACCCCGACAGCAACCACCTGACGCCGTGCACGACTCCGACGAGCTCCAGCAGCCCATACCGTGCGCCCCTTGCCAAGCCACCACCACCTTGAGCTTCAGCAACTCTCTGCGGTTCTGGTAAGCACCCTCTCCCCTCCCCGGACGACCTAGAACGCCAGCGCTGCCACTGACAGACGTGCCGCCGCCAGTCGCCACCGCTAGCGCCGCTAGGCTATGGTCAGAGCAACGGTAGCCGTTAGATCTATATCGTAAGGACTAGATTAGATCTGAGCGAAACGTTTTCTTTGAATCTGGCACGTTGGATCTGACTTGATCTGACGGCGCGGAAGGGTGATCCTGAGCGAAACGGTATCGACCAATAGGATAGCGCCGCGTGGCTAGGGTTTGGTTTAAAAACAGAATTTGAATCAGATTTATATCCAAATTTGATTTAGCTATAACTTTTGATTCCCACGTTATATTTTGGCAAATTTTATACCGTTGGAATCAGGAGAACAAGCCCTTTATGTTTATGCAATGTGTTTAATGTTTAGCTTCTATTAAAATGATTTTATTTACAGAAACTTGTTTAGGACTAAATTGAATATATGAATTGTTTAGGAATTGTTTTTAGTGCTAAATAAATTTGGTTTGGCCAAAGTTTGACTTGTTTAGAATTCAGTACTATGCACTTGCTTGGTTGAGTTTCAAAAATCATCACTTAGCATCTTGCATGCATGCATGTATATTTTTGATTGTATATGACTTGTATGTGATTGTGGCTATATTCTATGTGTAGATTTTGGTGCTAGTGATTGTTATTGTGAAGAGTGCTACTCTCCCAACTACCAAGGCAAGTGGTACTTCATGAATATTCCTATCCCTATATTTTTATACAAGCATTAGAAATATTTTGCTAAGTCTTGCATGTTACTATTTTGCCAAATGCCATGTTGGGAAATCCTAAGTAGTTGTAGAATTGCTAGGAAATTTCTAAGTTAAGTTACTATCTATGCCATGCTTAGACTAGCTAGTAGCAAACAAGGGTTGGTGAATTATACATGCTATGATGAAAATATTTCTAAGTCTTTGGACTTATGTTTTTCTTAATAAAACAACTAAGTCAATGAATCACCTGGGTGGAATGGGACTTGATTGGTGGTTTTGGTTGAGTGGTTACACAAGGCCCATGGCTATGGTTTACCTTGTGTATCTCACTTGTGGAAAGCCACCCAGGAACAAAGGGATTTTAGAGGCCAAGTGTTGAGAAGCTTCTAGTGCAGCCACTTGGCAATATGGGCTCTGCCTGGATCACATAGGTTGCTAGAACTTAGCCATTTGGACAGTTGGTGGTAGTGGGAATGATAGGTTGGAGCGCGTCCATTTGGTCTAAGGAAAGGCTTCTGAAAGGTCCTGTCTTGGGAAACCAAGTCTGGTGGGGAAAGTGCACAACCTCTACAGATGGAAAAATCTAAGTACTTAGCCAAGTCCATGGCAATGGACAACTTGAGCATCAAGGCATGGAAGCTATCAAGAATCTCATCATTCCAACTTCTAAGTAAAAAACTTGTGGGTGAACAAGGGGGAAGGACCTCAATGTCTATTGATGGTTCCTTGGGAAAAGTTTTGACAAAGAAAAATTTAGTGATTTCAACTAATAGGAAAAACCTATTTTGAGCAAAGCAAGCCAAGCTACACTTAGCCAAATTGCATATAGTAATATAGTCCACCTAAAATTTACTAAGGTATCACTTGCCAATACTATTACAAAGTATTGACCCACTGTGGCTGTAACTTGTGATGTTGCAGGTTACTCTGATGAGGATTAGGTGTCATGAGTCTACACTCAACATGTTTGCCTGTGGCACATGAAGATGAAGACTTATATTTATTTACTTATCCAAACTCTTGTAATAGGCATGTGGCCTTGAGTTGTAAAGACTATGTTTATCTCTGGAATGGATGTAATAAATGACCTTTGTATCTGTGTACTTCATCTTAAACTGTGGATGCTAGCAATGATCCAGGGACTAGCATTGCAATCACATGGATCCTTTTCCTTTACAAAGGAGGGATCTTACATAATGATATAATGAGTGGTGATATAAATTGCAATTTGGATAGTGTGCTTACTATTTGTAATCCCTCATCTCTATCTAGCTGCAATGATCTATCTTTGGACCTTAACACTTCTAGCACTACAAACTTCTTCAATGCTTGTGTTAATAGTCCTTGCATATCATGTAGAAATGACTTGAATAAATATCATGATGATATGCTTGCGTTGTCTTGTTGCCATGATGAAAATGCTTCTATTTACTCTAGTGCTTGTGTTGCTAACCATGTAGAGGAAACCGAAGATTCTATGGGCCAATATAAGGTTTTGAATGAAACCACAAATGCAATCTCATCTTCACCTTCTTCCGGTACCCACCTATGCCTTATGGCTAGGGATTCAAAGGTAACTCCTACTTTGGAACCCATTACCCCTTATGATGAGTAGGATGTGGATAATGTGGAAGAAGAGCTTGATATTGATGTTTTATATGAAAAGGATGAGATTGTTTATCGTGCCCTTATTAAAAAAGATATTGCTTGCTCTAACTTAGTTGAAATATTGGACTTTGCTATTAAGAGCAAAGAACAAATTGATAAGTTAGAAACACAAATTGAGGTGCATGATAACAAATTTGATAAAATGAGTAGTCTTGAGCGTAAGTATGCTAATATAATTGCAAATTTAAATAAAGCTCTTGAAGAGGAACAAACCACTAAGGAACCTCTTGAGGAGACCTTTGATTTAGAGTTGTCTAGAGTAAAGGAATCTCATGATAGAGATCTTGAGGTGGCAAGTGAACTCAAAAGTAAAAATGATGAGATTCAAGTTTCTTATGCTAAACTCCTTGAGGATTTTGAGCACCTCAAAAATGGCTCTAAGGTCATAAAGGGTGAGCTCATCAAACTTACCGAGTCACATGAGCAACTTAAAGCTTCATATTCAAAAGAGCTTGCCAAGTTGCCCTCACCTCTTGCTAATAATGATGATGCTTGTGCTACTAACTCTATTTCTTGTGAAGCATCTATTTTAAAGGTGAATGTTGAGCTAAAGGCTCAACTTGCTTTGCTAACTAGCAACTATGGGAAATTAGAAGAAAGTCATGTTAATCTCTCAAGATCGCATGAGGATCTTCTAGTCTCCCATGGTAGGCTAAAGTTAGCTCATGAGGCCATCATGTCAAAGGTAACATCTAGTGGGCCTCATGTGGACATTAGCACTATATCTACTCCAAATGTTATATTGCCATGTGCTAGTCCTTGTAATTCATACTCTCACAACCATGATATATCTCGTGATGAATTACATTCTGTGCCTTGTTGCTCTAACAATGTAGCATCTACTTCCTCTAGTACTTTTGTTGAAACTAACCATGTTGAGGAAATCAAAGAACTCAAGGCTCATGTCACTTCTTTGAAGAATGACTTGAAAAGGGGTCATCAAGGGAAGGCCGCACTCAACAAAATCTTGAGTGTGCAAAAATCCCCCAATGACAAGAGTGGGCTTGGATTCAACTCCAATGTCAAGAACAAGTCCACTATCAAGTTGAATCACAAGGACAACAAGAAGAATGGCCAAGATCAAGTCAAGAATCCGGCCAACATTGTTTGCTTCAAGTGCAAGGAAGAAGGGCACCATGTTAGATCTTGCCCACTGAAGAAAAAGCCTCTTAGTGTGAAGCAACAAGGGAAGCGGCCTCAAGCTCCACCTCAAGTCATCGACGGGCCTCTTCCTAAGAGGACTACTCGAGCTCTTCCTCGAGTCGTGGCTTCACCTAAGAAGAAAGATGGCAAGAGAAGAACTTGCTACATATGTCGTGCAAAGGGGCACATTTCTTCCTCATGCACTATTGGTATCTCCTCATCCAACCCTATCATTATTGATGATCTCTTTGTAAGGATGAGGTTGGCAATGTGTTTGCCAAGTTTGTTGGTGCCTAATGTGGTGTCAAGAAAAGAGATGGGTTGCCAAGCCTATTGTCAATAACCTCTTAGGGCCCAACTTGGTTGGGGACCAACAAGCCGAAACTTGATCATTAGGTGTTTTTGGAGGGCTTTGGAGACTTGGCTACATCATGAAGAATTGAGGGATCTTCATTATTATATTTGTCAAGCCAGGTCATGTGGATTATATTGCTCCTATTATATTTCCAATGTTCCTCCTTGCGGTAACATATGCTTAAATCATTTCATTGAAAGGTACTCGCCCCCTTGTGCATCTGTTGGTTTTGTATCTTCCATGCTTTTGTACATGTTGTGCTTTCCACTTAATTATCTTGAGGTATCGAGCATATTTTTGTATGATTGGGTGGCACTCCATGTATGTGTGTTTCTTGTGTTTGAGCCTTACTTGGTTATATTTGGTATCTTATTTAGCTCTTGTGAGAGATTAATGGATTATCCCATTTTGGGGGAGTGTTATGCTTGGGCATTCCACAATCCTAAAAATGTATGTACATGATGAATACCACCTAGTATTTATATTGGATTATTGTCTAGTCTCTATGTGGTATAATTCTCATGAGAAATTTAAGTTTTATAATGTCCATTAATTATCTCTATTTGTATCTTTTTGCCTCGTGTTGATTTTATGGTAGTATCACATGATGGGGGAGTCATATGCTTAGTGCATATTACAATCCTAGAAAATGTGAACATTTGAGATTGTGTCACTTAGAATTGATATTGATAATTATCTAGCTCCTACATGACACATTTGCTCATACAAGTTCCAATTTGCTTGAATGCCTTTATTGCTCATATTTTGGATCTTGTATGTGAGAGTGTTTCTTGGTATGTGTTTACTCATATTTATATATCTATATCCTCATAGAAACCATTTCCTTCAAGTTACTCTAATCACTAGTGATTGTGTGACTATTGGAAGCTATCAAGAATCTCTTTCGAAGCATCAAGCTTAATTCTTATATTTTGTTATATGCTTCTTGTTGTGACTATGATCTTGGATATCCATGCAAGCTACCTTGGGAAAATTATTCCCAACATTTCTTGTCCTTGGACAATGAGTACTAAATTATGGTAGAATTTATTGATCATATTCACTTTGGCCTTTGCTTAATATTATTCTATCTTTGGCCAAGTAAATGTATTGTGTGCTCCCATGTATTCCTTACTACTTTTGGATCCTTTTATTTTTATTGGTATCCTCTTGTATTTTAATTAATGTAGGTAGTAGTGATGATCTCATTTGTGTGCATTTTGCATTCAAAACCAAAAATTCTATATAATGTACTACTTATGGGTGAGCTCTTCTATATTATCTAGAACAATCCTTTTATGCTTCTTTGTTTGATCCATATTGAGTTTTATGTGCTTGGATGCTCAATCTTTTCGTTTTGGTATTTTGTGCCATCATGAAAAGCTTGGAGAGTTTGGTTTCTTGTTGGAACCTTGCTATTTTTGGGAGTTGGTTTTGTCTCATTCCTTGTTTCATGTTTTGTCCAATTTTAGAACGAGATAAATCCTTGAGCATTTTTGTTTTCATATATCTTTTGCTCTTTGGCTTTTGCCTAGTTCATTTGTTGAACCTGTGATCTTTCATGTGTTGAATTGGTTCTTTGATACAATTTGGACATCGTTTGTCATGTCACACTCTTGTGTGTGCAATCTCGATTTACTTGGTATTTTTGTTCAAATTGTATCTCCTTTTTGGTTATTGAAAGCTTTATGCATGCATATTTACTATATGTTTATATTATGGCATGCTTACTTTCTTTGATCCAATATATAAGGGAAACTCCACCAATTCCCTTCGGCTAAGTTGTGTATGAAATTCAATTTCATATTAATATGCACATATTTATGTGGAGTCTCTCCTATGTATTGTAGTTGCACTAACTACTTTGGACCCAATAAGGTTGGGGACCATTTTGTACTTAAATGTGTTTTAGGTACATTGGAGATATATTGGATGCTTGTCTCTCAAATCTTGAAGAAGTGGTGCATTAATGAAAATTGGAGGCAAGCTATAGGATGATCAATGAATTCATATCCTCTACATCCTACCAATTATATCTCGGTAACAAGTATCTCTTTCTCATGCATATTTATCTTGCTTCCAACCTTTCGTAGGTTGCATATTGGCATGAATTGTTGTAGTTGTATTTGTGTGGTTCTAGCCTTGGTTTTAAGAGAACTCTCTATTTTAATGTGTATAAGTTGAGATGAGTGCATTTATTTGGGGCTATACAAAATCATGCATATGATCCACCAATCCCAAATATGTCAATCTATCAATTTTATTGCCCCTCCTTTCCTCAACTTCTCTCATGTGCAATAGTGAGATTTTGCTAGTTTTAGTGATACTTGTTGCCTTTCTCCATATATTCCAACTTTCTCCTTTTTCCCTTGGTGATAGTTGTAATTGTTGGAATTATGCCCTAGAGGCAATAATAAAGATGTTATTATTATAATTCTTGTTCATGATAAAGTTTATATTCCATGCTAGAATTGTATTAAGCAGAAACTTTAATACTTGTGTGGTTTGTGAACAACACCGTGTCCCTAGTATTCCTCTATGGACTAGCTCATTGATTAATGATGGTTAAGGTTTCCTAACCATAGACATGAGTTGTCAATTAATAATGAGATCATATCATTGGGAGAATGATATGATGGACAGACCCAAACTAAGCGGAGCAATTAGATCGTGTCATCGTGTTCATCTTTGCGAAGCTTTTCTTATGTCAAATATTGTATTCCTTAGACCATGAGATAATACAACTCCCTAGTATCGGAAGAAAGCTTTGAGGTCATCAAACGTCATCCTATGAGAGGGTGATCATAAAGGTGTCTCTCAGGTGATCGGAAAGTACCTATTGGGTTGTATGTATCGAGATGGGATTTGTCCCTCCCAAGTCGGAGAGATATACTTCGGGCCCACTCGGTAATCGATATCAACACCGCTTGCAAGCATGTGGCTAAGGAGTTAATCACAAAGTGATATCGGATTACGGAACGAGTAAAGTACTTGCTGTGAACGAGATTGAACTAGGTATGACGGTACCGACGATCAAATCTCGGGCAAGTAAAATATCGCGAGACGAAGGGAATATATATATGGGATTGATTGAATCCTGGCATCGTGGTTCATCCGATATGATCATCGATGAATGTGTGGGAGTAAATATGGGTTTCCAGACCCCGCTGTTGATTATTGATAGAAGATCATGTCTGCATGTTCTCGAACCCGAAGGGTCACACACTTAACGTGTCTCGACGCTAGGATAGATTGTATAATTGGTTTATGAGTTTTTGTTCGGAGTCTTGGATGGAATCGGGACATCACGAGAGGTTCCAAAATGGTCCGGAGAATAAGATTCATATAAGACAATGCAGTTTTGGAGTTCGGAATTGTTTCGGGTTAATCGGTATTGTATCGGAAGCTTCTAGAACCTTCCAGAGGGGGACCAACGTGGCCCCACCTTCCGGGAGGGGGCATGAGCCTATGAGGGAGTGCCCTGGCAGCATTGGGCCAGGGGCACAAGGCCCCATAGGGCCCAGCCAGCCAAACCTAGGGGAAACCCTAGGGGAGCTTCTAGAAGGAGGGGGGAAACTTGCCCCCCACTCTTCCCTCCTTGGCCGCCGGCCTAGGCTTGGGAGAGGGGCTAGGGTTGGCGCCCACCCCTCTATATAAACAGGGCTAGGGGCGCCCCCCCCCACACACACACCTCCTCCTCAAGCCCTAGCCGCCCTGCTGCTTGTAGGGGTTCGTAGCATGGAAAACAAAATATTTTCTACCGCATACAAACAAACAAGCCAAGATCCATCTACTAGATTGTAGCAACGAGTCGATAGAATAACTCACCCTCGAAGATTCCAAAGTGTTTAACGAGAGCGGATTCTCATGGGTGATGTAGTCATACTCTTTCCGATCTCAAGATCGCGTAGATGATCCTTCCGGCGCTGCGTTCCGGCAGCGCTTCCGCAGTCGGTCACATGTTCGATACTCGACGAAGACCTTCGTCTCCCTTGTTCCAGCAGGCAGCGGAGATTGTAGCACTCTCCTCGCGATTCCGGCAGCACGACGGCATGGTACCGGAAGTAGAGGGGAGATCTCGCAGGGCTTCGCCTTAAGCCAAAGCGAGTATGGTGGACTATGAGAGAGCCTCGGTGATCTAGGGTTTAGACGCACCAAGTAGAAGGGGCTAGGCCGGCGGCTAGGGAAACTAGAAGCCCCAACTTGGCGGCTTGGGGAGAAACCCTAGGCGGCGGCTATGGTGGGCGGCGGCTAGGGTTAGGGTTTGCGGGGTGCGTGGTGTAGGTCTTGAGGGGCAGCCCTGCCCCTCCTTATATAGGTGGAGGGGGCGCGCCAAGGGGAGGGGAGTCCCTCCCCAACTCGAGTGGGCCGGCGGTGGAGGGAGAGGAACTCCTCCCCAAGTAGGTTTCCTACTCTCCCTCCACCAAACAAAATAGCCGTTTGACTTTTCAAATTGGCGTTTGACTTTTCAAACTAGGATTTGATTTATCCCTTTATTTTGTTCAGAGATGACACCTAGTACATGATGAAACCATTCCAACTTGTTATGACACATTCATGTACCCTTCCCCTCCGGAGTGCCGGACATTCGGGAACCTTTTAGAACATTCCCGATGAAAACACCGGAACCATTCTCCAACCCCGAAACAGGACTTTCCTTATATAAATCTTATTCTCCGGACCATTCCGGATCTCCTCGTGATATCCCGGATCCTATCCGAGACTCCGAACAAACACCCCACCGCCGTCGAAGACGCCTCCTCTGTCGCGCAGAGCATCGCCCGTTCCAGACCAAACCCCACCGCCCCATGCCTCGAGACCGTGTCGTTGAGCATCACCAGGAGACACCGCACCGTCCCCTACCCTTGCCCATGACATTAGCCGCCTGTAACCTCGCCCCCGATGAGCTCACCGTGCGCCCCGACGGTCCCCTCGCTCGACTATAAATAGAGGCCACCCCCGCACGATTTCTTCACACCATCTCACTCCCCTTTCCTCACTGATCGTGCCACACCGTTCTCAGAGCAAGGCGAGCACCACCTCGCCGGAATTTCACCGGAGCCCGCCGCCTCTGGAGAAGAAGGGCGCCATCGATTTCGTCCACCCCAGGAGCTGCCGCGACCACCCCTGAGTTCGCCGTCGTCGACTTCGTCGTTCGCCCGCCTCGCCAACCCTCGCCAGTACCCCGGTGAGCCCCCAGCAACCCTCACTGGCCGCGCTAGGTTTCGTTCTCGCCGGAGTTGTCTCGCGTCGACGATGACTCCCAGCCGTTAGATTAGAACTAGATCGAACGATCCACGTTGCCCCATACAGCTTCGCCCAGCCCCGTGTCACTGACGAGTGGGGACACCCACTTAAGCATCCCGCGGGAGCACTGCGCTTATCAGGCCGGCCCGTTAACTTTTACCGCGCAAGCCCAGTTATTCAAATTAAACTTTTTCTTTTTCAATTCAAACACACTTCTGTACCCAACTTCAAAAATCAACCCAGATCGATTCAGTGCACCAAATTGAATGGAACCAATTTTGTTGGAAAGTTCTGTGAATGCTGAATCCAAGCCCGTTGGATTCAAGTCATTTGGATCTATAGATCACCCATGGTAAAAATAACAAGGCAGAAGCTTTTCTGCATTCAAACATTTTTCAAATTTAAACCATAATAGCTTTTGAGTTGATTCCAACTCTCAAAAATCACATTCAACCATACCTTTCAAAATATATAAAAATATATAGGTTTACTTGCAGAAATATTGTTCAAGTAATAAAAGAATGCTACATAAGCATTTCTAGCCACTTTAATTAATTAAAATAAAAGGGTAAAACCTTATTAAATTGTGACACCACTTTAAATCACATTCCCATGGACTACAATATGTGGTGATGACATATTTCAACATGATCCCATATTTGGTTTGGAGAATATTAAATCTTAAGTAGTTTTTCAATGAGTAGAAATTACTTTTCTAAAAATAAAAGGAATTAAATCAATCCTTAACCTTGTAATGTTAGGGATGATGCTAGATCATCTATAGGACCCTTGTGTGTAATGATTGCAAGTAGTTAAGGATTGTTTGGTGATTGTGTACCTCGTATTTATTCATAGACGCTAGTACCGACCAAGGATACGAGGAGGAAGGAGGATACTACGAAGAAGAAGCCGAGGAGAACTTCAACCACTGCTCTGCACAAGGCAAGCTAACACTTACACTTTAGCAAGATTATACTGATATTGATGCAAGCTGATACTATACATGTGCAAGCCTTACTAATCAAGTTGACCTATGCAAGCTAACCCTTGCAAGATACCCTACTGATGCCACAAACCCATACTTGTGCTATGACTACTATATGCCTTAAGCATATGTGATCATACCCACTTGATAAACCAATCCTAGTTTTATGTGCAAGCCTCTTACTTTATTTATTTATCAAAGCTTACTTAGATTTTACTTAAGTGACTAGTAGATATTGGAAAGTTGCTGAAGGTTGCATAAAGAGCATAAATTTTGGCCTAAGTTAGAAACCTTGACATCAGCCTGAGACATAAGGTTGTACTTAGTTTAAACTCCACTAGTTACCACCCCTCATTAGTACTACCCCCACCTGTAGATGCTAGTGTTAAGCATAAAACTTGATCAACCTTTAGATGGGAATACTTGATGGAAAAATGGTTATGAAAACCTTGGAATGATGGATCATTCTATTGAAATGTTTTGGACATGTGTTTCCAAACACCTGAGGATTTTGGTGATGAAAATGATGAGGCATGAGCCTTAGCCCTTTATAAAACTGATGGTTGTCTGGATGCGATACCATTCCAATTTTATCGTACAACCACAATACCCGAATATTGGGTAGGGCTTGACTGGAAACTTATATTCCTTAGTATTAGTTCCCTCACGGCCAAGGTCTGAGCTGAGGCTACCTTGTGAAGATTGTCCACCTGTGCAGTACCCAAGATGACAGTTGGTCATGGTTGGGAGGCCAAACTCACAGGAGAGGTGCTTATACTAGGGTGTGTAATTAAAAGGTTAGGATTGATTATCCGCATACTGAGTATGGTGAATTCAGGATTTGTTCCTGACGGATGTATCAAATGTTGTGGTGAAAGTGTACAACCTCTGCAGAGTGTCAAACTATTCGAATAGCCGCGTCCGCGGTTATGGACAGTTGGAGTGGCCATACTGTTCCCCCGTCAGACTTTTCAATATGACTTGTGAAATGAATTGAGACTTTGACTCGACCACAACAGAGTTGTGACATGAGTTACAAGTTCCCACTTAGGAATTATAAAATTGTGACTAGCTTTGGAACCCGGTAGAGATAAATCTGGCTTTTGCAAAACAACCCTAGAGCCTAGTGTCCTATTATCCAAAAAAAACCTTTTACCTGTTAGTATTAGTTTGCGAGTACTTAAAGAGTACTCATGGCTTTGTCCCTGGCTATTCCCATGGCCAGACTATGAAGAGGAGTACTTGGAAGATGGACCACAGGAAGGTTATGACAACTAGGATCATCTCCCATCGTTAGCATTGCCTGTGACCCCGAAGATGGAGCTTCGCCTACGCTACCGTTATTATTACTTATTCCGCTGCTTGATGTTGTATTAAGATTTGGATCACGAGATCCCTATTTGTGTAATAACTTATGTACGGTTGTAATGGATGATGTACTATGGTATCCAATTCTGTTATGTCTCGCAAAAATGGTAATCCCGGGATTGCGATATATGGCATAACAGGCATCTAGGATTGAAAAATCCGGGTGTTGACAAGTTGGTATCAGAGCCATCCTGACCATAGGAGACCCTAGTTAGATTGGACGTTTGAACCAAAAACTTAGTTTCAAAACCAAATAAAACAAATATTTACAAAAAACTTATTCTCATTCTTATCTCTTTGATTCTTTCATAAAAATTCATGTCCTCAAAAACTCTTGCAAAATACATAAAATTTTGACACACTTGATCACTGTGCTAATCTACTCATCCTCTATTTTTATAGATGGACGTGAAGTACAGCAAGTTTAACCAACTTGGGAATGGAGGGGACCTTATCTTTGAGAGGGATCTTGATCAGCTTTCGGAACTTCTGGAGCGTCCGCACCCCGAGTTCTTCGGAGCTCAGCTCAATGATCAAGGAGGAGAAGATCTGGAGTGGCTAATTGTTGCAAGTCTCCGAGGAAAGATTGAACCTCCCACTGCGGAGGGAATTCAGTTTACCTTGAGGGAAAACAACTGGCTCGATGGACTTGCCAGAGCAATGGAGGAAGCTCTTTCCCGTCTATGTGGGCAGAGCATCAATCAGATCAAGGGTACTCGCTTTGAGTTTTGCCCAAGGCGTGATGCAAATGGACAACCACTAGAAGCCCCATACCACCCCGAGCTGAAGACTCAATTGGACCACCTTAGCTTCATGATGTATGATCGTCAGCAGGAGTTGGACAACTACCGTGACTACTCCAACCACAAGTCTGCCATCATCAAGACGAAGGGCCGGACCATAGCCATGCTAGCGAAGGATCGCAAGTCTCGCCGCCGTCAGCTCGACAAGAAGGAGCGCATTATTGCCCGTCTTCGCCACCGCATCTCATCTCTGGAGGAGACCATCCACGAGAGAGACATGCAGTTGGAGGAAAGGGAGAATGCAGGAGAGGATCTTCGTGGAGACCCTTACTCCTATCTCAGCGATGACGATGATTTTCTGGAGTATCAGGCCATGGACTTCTTCACTGATGAGGATGATTTCGCTTTCATCGATGATGATGAAGATGATGAAGCCACAGACTCCGAGGAGTAGTAGCACTTGAGCACTAGCGTAGTGACTAGTATTCGGTCCCACTGTATCGTAGTTTCCAGAATGGTTCTTAAAACCATCTGTTTTTCTTTGTTGTGGTGTGTGTTGTACTGTGTGCTTGAATGAATGAATGAAAAAGCAAGTTGCTAGAAAAACCTGAGTCAAACTTTTAAAAACTTTTCAAAGACCCAAAACCTTAGAAATTTCCCTCTTTTCTCATGATCTATATCAATCTTCAGATGCCACGTGGAGGAAGTGGTTCAGCCCCGGATCCGATGTTGCAGATTCTGCAAATGTTGACTTCTGGCCGCGAAACTGAAAGAGCGGAACGTCAAGCCAACCTAGCCACTCTAAAACGGATAGCCCAGCTAGCCCACAACAACCAAGGCCATGGAAATCAGGACAACCATGGATCCAAGCTCAAGAATTTCCAGAATACCAACCCACCTGTTTTCACTAAGTCAGAAGAACCCCTACACGCCGATGATTGGCTGCAAACCATGGAAAACAACCTAGAAGTCGCTGGAGTGGAAGCCAACGAGAAAGTCCTGTTCGCCACCCATTACCTAGCCGGAGATGCCAGGGCATGGTGGAACAGTGTCCGTGCAATGGCCGGAGGCCAGATGATGACCTGGGAGGAATTCAAGGTCAAGTTTAGCAGAACCCATGTGCCTCCAGGTTTGATCAAGAGAATGAGATACGAGTTCAGAGAGCTGAAGCAAGGAAGGATGACTGTAGTGGAATACCGTGACAAATTTTTGTCATTAGCTAGGTATGCCCCGGACGAGATAGACACCGAAGCCAAGAAGAAAGAAAGATTCCTGAATGGTCTGCATGACGAGATGCAGACGGTGTTAGTCAATATCCCCTTTGCTGATATTGAAGCCCTTGTCGATTCTGCCATCCAGATGGAAGGAAAGATCAACCAAGCCAATGAGAACCGCAAGCGTCGCATGATGCATCAACCCGGAACCCATCAGACCCCAAAGTATCGCCCCAACCCATCTCTAGGATTTGCCCCAAGAACCAACAGACCCCCTATGACCCGTCCGACCTATCCCAACCGTGGAAACCCTAGAACCGGAGGAAATCACAACAACCCCGGTAACTCTAGCCATTTCACCTGTGCCCCACCCAAGTTCAACACCAACAATGCTACCGCCAACACCAACACTGCCCCGAGGACTGGAAGCAATGTTGTGCCTATCGCAGCCAAGGACAAGTCACAAGTGACCTGTTATGACTGTGGAAATAAAGGCCACTATTCCAACGAGTGCCCCAACAAGAAGAATGCTACAACCCCTAATGCCAATGCCCCAGCTCAGCAACAACGTCGTGTCCAGCCAGGGAGAAGATTTGCCCCAAGGAATTCACTCAACCACAATGGCCGTCTTTTTCTCATGCATTCTGAAGAAGCTCAGGAAGCGCCAGACGTCGTGTTGGGTATGTTTTTTGTTAATTCAGTACTTCCAAGAGTGTTGTTTGACTCTGGTGCCTCGCATTCATTTGTCACCGAAGAATTTGCCTGCACTAGTAAAATTCAACCAACCAAACTGAAGCATGTTATGATTGTGCAAATTCCCGGATCAACGACCAAGGCTAGGCAAATTTTCAAAGCCGTCCCTATCTGAATCCATGGCATAGATTTTTATGCTAATCTAATAGTACTCGGAACTAAAGGTTTGGAAGTAGTACTAGGAATGGATTGGATGTCCAAACATAAGGGATTGATTGACTGTGCTAAGAAGGCCATCACCATGACCAGTACCGCCGAAATATCAGTCGAGCATATATCTGAAACCTTACCTCGCCAATTCAAGTGTAACAAGAGTCTAGCCCAACCTACCATTGACCAAGTTCGGATAGTCTGTGAATACCCCGATGTATTTTCAGATGTTTTGCCCAATATGCCCCCAGATCGGGATATCGAGTTTATCATCGAACTAATCCCCGGAACAGGACCCATAGCCCAGAGACCCTATAGTATGAACCCATCAGAACTAGAAGAACTGAAGAAGCAACTGGATTCCATGCTAGAAATTGGATTGATTCAACCAAGTGCGTCACCATGGATATCACCTGTCTTATCTGTGGACAAGAAAGATGGAGGTAACCGTTTGTGTACGGATTATCGGAAGTTAAATGATGTCACCATCAAGAACAAGTACCCCTTGCCCAAGATAGAAGATTTGTTCGATCAGTTGACCGGTGCCCAGGTGTTTTGTGGCATCCCGCAAAACCACTACTAGAAAATCGCGTTGTTTTTGTGCATTGCATCATCATGACCGCATGCTCATGTCATCATGCCACATTGCATTTGAGCATCGTCATCATCTTGCATTTGCTTGCATAAAACTATTTTCGCAAAGCCTGTTTTTGTTTTCTAAACGCCCCGTCTTGTTTTCAAATTAAAACCCGGGTCTCCGGATTATTTTGTTTGTCTGCTATCGGTTTGCAAAAGCCCTGTTTAAATAAATAAATATTTAATTATTTTGTAGGAGGCAGCCAGCCAGGCCCAAAAGCCCAGCCGGCCACCTCCAGATAAAAATCCTGGCTATCCCTAACCCTTTTCTACCTAGTTCTAACCTACCCAGCCACTCCCAGCCCTCCACCTCACCTCCCTGAGCCACCTCACCCCCTGGACCCCAATCCCCACCCGCCTTGCCACCTCACCAATCCTAGACTTCTCCCCCCACTCCCTGGCCCGCCTAGGCCCCACCCCAACCCTGCCGCCCTGGACCCGCCCGCTCTCTCCACCTGCCCCAGACCGAGTCCACCCACGCCCCTCCGGCCCCACCTCGCCCCTTCCTCGCCATCCCCCCCGACCCGCCCTCGCTCCAGCCGCTGCTCCACCGGACCGTCCTCTTCTCCTCGCCGGAAGCCGTCCATGCCACCGCCCGCCCGACGCCGGTCTTCTCCTCCGGCCGCCCCGCCTCAGCTCACCGGAGGCCGCCTCCCGGTCGCCTCCTCGCCAGCTCTCCCTCTCCTCTCCTCTGGCCGCCCGCGTCGCCTTCCCCGTCCTCCCTCGGCCCCGCGCGCCGACCCTCCCGCCGCCCTCTCCTCCTGCAGTGCTCCGGCCGCGCCGCCGCTGGACCCCGTCGGCCGCCTGCGAGCCTCCCCGCCGGCCTCCTCTCCCCCTGCGTGCGCCGCCTGCCTCCTCGCCTCGCTCGCCGCCAAGGCAGCCCGGCCCCGCCGCTCGACCGGACGCCTCCTCCGGCGAGCCCGCCTCCTCCGCCAACCACCGGCGCGGCCGGTGCCCCTCGATCCTCGCGCGTTCCGCCGTCCCCGCACCGGGCCTCGCGTCGGGTCTCCTCTGCACATCCCCAGCGCAACCCTTGTGTTGCTGCTGTTTTGTTGATGCTAAGATGATTGCAATGGCGACCGTGTGAAGATGGATCAGTGGCGATTTATCTGCTTTCAGTGACCTCCATCGAACAAGTCTGACGAGTACCTCACCAAGACCCTCGGAATCGCCAAGTTCTCCTTCTTGGATCCGAAGCCGATCCTGAACCCGAAGACCGATCCCGGCGACCACACATGCGACAAGACCTTCGTCCCGGATGCGGAGTCGAGAACCCGAACGCCAAGAACGCCGATGCGAATACGCCAAGTTCGTCTACCTCGGACACCGTGCGACAAGGTCTACTTCACGGATCTGAAGACCCCGGTACCCGACCCACTCAAGTTCGCCATCGACGACAAGATCGGCACCGACCAGGGCGAGCCTGATGCGCCGCCGACACCGAACCAAGTCCTTCTTCCCGGAACGCCAAGTACTCCCTCGAGGACGCCAAGTACTTCACCCCGGACATCGAGACCCTGAACGACAAGTACTCCATCCCGGATGCGATGCTCGAGAACCCGGACGGTAAGGACACCGACGCAGAACGCCAAGTTCTTCATTCCGGACGCCAAGACCGAACCGATACGAGGACCCGACAAGATCTACCTCCGTTGTCCGAGACCGATCCCGTTCTCCCCGTCGAACCCTGAGACCGAACCCCGAACCCATCGAACCCCAAGATCTGCCGAACCCAGATGTGTGACCCTAAGCCCCTATTTTTATAAATGATAAATTGTTGCATATTAAATTGTCATACTCGCATGCATCTTGTCATGTGGTTTGGGGGCCTTAGGACGATTCACCTAATTAAATATGGGGCCCATATGCGGGCAAATCTAGTCTTATATTGGCCTCATTTAAATTTGTGTAGCGAACCGGTGATATATTTTGCCATGTTAAGACAACATTTAAATTGCGGGGTAGATAAACAACTAGAACCATATATTTAATTGTCGGGACCCCCGGTTCCGCTTAATATGGCCTAATTGCATCGTACCTTTGCCATGTCATACATCATACATGCATCATGCCCGATCTTTTGCCGTAGTATTAAATAGTGCATCCGGTGTTTATTCTAGTGTTTTGCTTCTTCGCGGATAAGGCCGTTGAGTTGATGCGAGTGTCGACCCGATCTTCGGATGAACCTTCGGCAATGTTTTCAGGCGAGCATCTCCCCCTTTCTACCTATCTTACTTTTATAGTATTTATTCCCTCCTGTTGATCTATTGCTATCTGTGCTGCGTTGCTCTAGCTTTCGTACCCGTGATATCCCTTGCAGCCTTATATTGCCTTGGACACCTCCTATTACCTGTTGTTTGGTAGATAGTTGGACTTGCGCGTCGTAGTCGCTTGCTCCAGTGCTGTTGCGTGTCGTCCAGTACCACAGTTGTTGGAGTGTTGCCGCATGCTTAAGGTTGGAGATGATCATGGCTTTCATTATCGTTTACTTTAATTACTGTTTAACAACTAAAATTGAAGTAGGTAAGCAGAGGCACAGGTGGGCAATAGATGTTATTTGGTTGTTACCCGTCCACTTGTGTCCCGTAGGACCCCGAGTACTTGATACCTGTTCCTTGAATATTCGCGCTATCCACATACGGGGGAATTATGGGACCCCCCTGAGCCAGAGCTTGATTCATTCTTATTTCTTGGGGCCACAAACTAGTTTGAGGTTTTATTTACTATCCGGTACTTATGCCATGCTTTACTGCTTTATTTACGATTGTGCGAGGAGCACACTGTACTGTTTAGGTAAGCGGAGTGTTTTCGCGGTATCGACAAGCCCAGCCACACTTTCGGGTTCCCGGTCGTTTACAGCCATTGTCGCAAACCTTGAGTCCGTCTCGGAGTCAGCTAGCTTCGTTGCGGGTCTACTCAATGGGGTGGACCCCTGAAATATTTCTGAATCCTGTGATTGCTTTGTCGTGAAGGCCTCGTTGGGTTTTGAATTGGTTTTTCCGAGGTTGATCGAGTGTGTGTTGCTATTTGTGCACCCCTGCAGGGTAAAACTTTCTGAAAGCCGTGTCCGCGGTTATGGACGACTTGGAGCACAGTATCTCGATCATAGACAACTATAACTAAAGTAGTGCTATAAATTTGACTTTATAATGACTAGTAATCAGCTTCACTATAATGGAATGGCTAAATAAAACTACCAACAATTGCTTGTTTGGGTTGTCGCTGGCGACCATTGTATCTGACTAGTAAGTATTGCAACTACAACGGAATGGCTAAATAAAAGTACCAACAACTGCTGGGTTTTGGGATATCTCATGCTTATTGTATCTGACTAGTAAGTGTTGCAACTACAACGGAATGGTTAACTAAAACGGCCCACTACTTATTTTATCAGGATGATTATCTATACCTGACTAGTAATTGCTGCAACGATAACTGAATAAATAAAACTGTCAACTGTGTGAGTTCCTCGGTTGACTTTCTCGGTTGATATCGAGGGGGAATACTAGGATGGGTTTGTTTGGTGTTGGATTCAGGTTGGTTCCGAATAGGTCTTTCTTACCCCTCTCTGATAGCCGTCAGTTGTATCGAGTCTCTGTAGGTTGTTTAGTGCATGTTGCCGCTGCCGCTTCAGTCCACCATACCTATGTAGGCGAGGACCGCCGAATTCTAGCCTCGCCGTGTACTGGCCTCAGTACTGACGCTCCTCTTTTTCCTTTGCCCTTTGTCGGCACCCCTTTTGTTTTAGCAGGTTTCGACGTCGTTAGCAGGGTTACCCTTCCGGCTTGGCCTGGGCAGGGTTATGGACGCCATTGGTTATTCTTCAGGGCTCTTAGCCCCATTTGCATCTTGTCCGTAGCTGGACGCTCTATCGTTTTCAAGGTGATTTGGATCTTTGTTCTGTATATCTGTATTCTTGACTCATGGAGTCGTGTTGTATATATATCTGTTCTGCGGGTCCCATCGAGGACTGTTGTGTAATGTTATTACTTCGTTTTCCACCCGCACGAAAGTGCCTGGTGGGCACCTTTGAATCGTTTCTATGCGGGTTTGGCGGGTTTCGCTAAAACTTGCATAGGGTCGATTCTGAGGGTGTTCCAGAGTGGTATCAGAGCTCAGCAGTTGCGACACCCCACAAGTCCAGCCTGTAGGATAACCTAGCTAACGGCCGAAGTAGAGTGTCAAAAACTATTTTGCAAAATCGGTTGGATAGATCTGGTTAGGTCTGCTTTTATTCCTCACCCCTCTGCTATTCTCCTCTTACCTCTACGTGTTTTGAATCCGCTCTCGTCTCTTTCTTCGAGTCCAGGATTTCTCGTGGTTTGGTTCCATCGTACCTTTAGGGTTTCGCTTCCTCCTTTGGTGATGGTGTTGCTACATCTGGTCTTCATGCTATCCGAGGAATCCTTCGTCTGGTGGTACCATTATTTGTTCCTTGTTTGTGCCTTCCGGTGTTTTCCGACGCGACGACATCATCTACGCCAGATCCGATGCAGAGCCTGCATCACTCCTCTGTTTCCGAACCTCGTTTGTCGAGATCTACAGTCTGAATTCTGAGAGTTGGTTGCATAATTTCCTATTCATGTGCAGGGTAATGGTTTGGGTGCGCGATGGACTGATCACCATCCGACTACTCTTATCATTCGCTCTTGTACATCGAATCAGTGGATCCAGCAATTTTACTCCGTCCACGGAAGCTAGAGGTGGCTTTATTTGTTGATACCTCTACCTTCGACCTTTTGTTCCCGGAGTGTTCTCTCGACGATCACGGACAACGACCTCTTGTTAGTGGTGTCGCGAGGATCTACACGAAGCGAGAAGATGCAGATCACCGACCTTCTTTCCGGTACCATGAGGCGGATCTCGAGGGCGAGATCCATTGTTAGTGGTGTCGAATTGTGGCATCCCGCAAAACCACTACTAGAAAATCGCGTTGTTTTTGTGCATTGCATCATCATGACCGCATGCTCATGTCATCATGCCACATTGCATTTGAGCATCGTCATCATCTTGCATTTGCTTGCATAAAACTATTTTCGCAAAGCCTGTTTTTGTTTTCTAAACGCCCCGTCTTGTTTTCAAATTAAAACCCGGGTCTCCGGATTATTTTGTTTGTCTGCTATCGGTTTGCAAAAGCCCTGTTTAAATAAATAAATATTTAATTATTTTGTAGGAGGCAGCCAGCCAGGCCCAAAAGCCCAGCCGGCCACCTCCAGATAAAAATCCTGGCTATCCCTAACCCTTTTCTACCTAGTTCTAACCTACCCAGCCACTCCCAGCCCTCCACCTCACCTCCCTGAGCCACCTCACCCCCTGGACCCCAATCCCCACCCGCCTTGCCACCTCACCAATCCCAGACTTCTCCCCCCCACTCCCTGGCCCGCCTGGGCCCCACCCCAACCCCTGCCGCCCTGGACCCGCCCGCTCTCTCCTCCTGCCCCAGACCGAGTCCACCCACGCCCCTCCGGCCCCACCTCGCCCCTTCCTCGCCATCCCCCCGACCCACCCTCGCTCCGGCCGCCGCTCCACCAGACCGCCCTCCTCTCCTCGCCGGAAGCCGTCCACGCCACCGCCCGCCCGACGCCGGTCTTCTCCTCCGGCCGCCCCGCCTCAGCTCACCGGAGGCCGCCTCCCGGTCGCCTCCTCGCCGGCTCTCCCTCTCCTCTCCTCTGGCCGCCCGCGTCGCCTTCCCCGTCCTTCCTCGGCCCCGCGCGCCGACCCTCCCGCCGCCCTCTCCTCCTGCAGTGCTCCGGCCGCGCCGCCGCGGGACCCCGTCGGCCGCCTGCGAGCCTCCCCGCCGGCCTCCTCTCCCCCTGTGTGCGCCGCCTGCCTCCTCGCCTCGCTCGCCGCCAGGGCAGCCCGGCCCCGCCGCTCGACCGGCCGCCTCCTCCGGCGAGCCCGCCTCCTCCGCCAACCAGCGGCGCCGCCGGCGCCCCTCGATCCTCGCGCGTTCCGCCGTCCCCGCACCGGGCCTCGCGTCGGGTCTCCTCTGCACATCCCCAGCGCAACCCCTGTGTTGCTGCTGTTTTGTTGATGCTAAGACGATTGCAATGGCGACCGTGTGAAGATCGATCAGTGGCGATTTATCTGCTTTCAGTGACCTCCATCGAACAAGTCTGACGAGTACCTCACCAAGACCCTCGGAATCGCCAAGTTCTCCTTCTTGGATCCGAAGCCGATCCTGAACCCGAAGACCGATCCCGGCGACCACACATGCGACAAGACCTTCGTCCCGGATGCGGAGTCGAGAACCCGAACGCCAAGAACGCCGATGCGAATACGCCAAGTTCGTCTACCTCGGACACCGTGCGACAAGGTCTACTTCACGGATCCGAAGACCCCGGTACCCGACCCACTCAAGTTCGCCATCGACGACAAGATCGGCACCGACCAGGGCGAGCCCGATGCGCCCCCGACACCGAACCAAGTCCTTCTTCCCGGAATGCCAAGTACTCCCTCGAGGACGCCAACTACTTCACCCCGGACATCGAGACCCTGAACGACAAGTACTCCTTCCCGGATGCGATGCTCGAGAACCCGGACGGTAAGGACACCGACGCAGAATGCCAAGTTCTTCATTCCGGACGCCAAGACCGAACCGGTAAGAGGACCCGACAAGATATACCTCCGTTGTCCGAGACCGATCCCGTTCTCCCCGTCGAACCCTGAGACCGAACCCCGAACCCATCGAACCCCAAGATCTGCCGAACCCAGATGTGTGACCCTAAGCCCCTATTTTTATAAATGATAAATTGTTGCATATTAAATTGTCATACTCGCATGCATCTTGTCATGTGGTTTGGGGGCCTTAGGACGATTCACCTAATTAAATATGGGGCCCATATGCGGGCAAATCTAGTCTTATATTGGTCTCATTTAAATTTGTGTAGCGAACCGGTGATATATTTTGCCATGTTAAGACAACATTTAAATTGCGGGGTAGCTAAACAACTAGAACCATATATTTAATTGTCGGGACCCCCGGTTCCGCTTAATATGGCCTAATTGCATCGTACCTTTGCCATGTCATACATCATACATGCATCATGCCCGATCTTTTGCCGTAGTATTAAATAGTGCATCCGGTGTTTATTCTAGTGTTTTGCTTCTTCGCGGATAAGGCTGTTGAGTTGATGCGAGTGTCGACCCGATCTTCGGATGAACCTTCGGCAATGTTTTCAGGCGAGCATCTCCCCCTTTCTACCTATCTTACTTTTATAGTATTTATTCCCTCCTGTTGATCTATTGCTATCTGTGCTGCGTTGCTCTAGCTTTCGTACCCATGATATCCCTTGCAGCCTTATATTGCCTTGGACACCTCCTATTACCTGTTGTTTGGTAGATAGTTGGACTTACGCGTCGTAGTCGCTTGCTCCAGTGCTGTTGCGTGTCGTCCAGTACCACAGTTGTTGGAGTGTTGCCGCATGCTTAAGGTTGGAGATGATCATGGCTTTCATTATCGTTTACTTTAATTACTGTTTAACAACTAAAATTGAAGTAGGTAAGCAGAGGCACAGGTGGGCAATAGATGTTATTTGGTTGTTACCCGTCCACTTGTGTCCCGTAGGACCCCGAGTACTTGATACCTGTTCCTTGAATATTCGCGCTATCCACATACGGGGGAATTATGGGACCCCCCTGAGCCAGAGCTTGATTCATTCTTATTTCTTGGGGCCACAAACTAGTTTGAGGTTTTATTTACTATCCGGTACTTATGCCATGCTTTACTACTTTATTTACGATTGTGCGAGGAGCACACTGTACTGTTTAGGTAAGCGGAGTGTTTTCGCGGTATCGACAAGCCCAGCCACACTTTCGGGTTCCCGGTCGTTTACAGCCATTGTCGCAAACCTTGAGTCCGTCTCGGAGTCAGCTAGCTTCGTTGCGGGTCTACTCAATGGGGTGGCCCCCTGAAATATTTCTGAATCCTGTGATTGCTTTGTCGTGAAGGCCTCGTTGGGTTTTGAATTGGTTTTTCCGAGGTTGATCGAGTGTGTGTTGCTATTTGTGCACCCCTGCAGGGTAAAACTTTCTGAAAGCCGTGTCCGCGGTTATGGACGACTTGGAGCACAGTATCTCGATCATAGACAACTATAACTAAAGTAGTGCTATAAATTTGACTTTATAATGACTAGTAATCAGCTTCACTATAATGGAATGGCTAAATAAAACTACCAACAATTGCTTGTTTGGGTTGTCGCTGGCGACCATTGTATCTAACTAGTAAGTATTGCAACTACAACGGAATGGCTAAATAAAAGTACCAACAACTACTGGGTTTTGGGATATCTCATGCTTATTGTATCTGACTAGTAAGTGTTGCAACTACAACGGAATGGTTAACTAAAACGGCCCACTGCTTATTTTATCAGGATGATTATCTATACCTGACTAGTAATTGCTGCAACGATAACTGAATAAATAAAACTGTCAACTGTGTGAGTTCCTCGGTTGACTTTCTCGGTTGGTATCGAGGGGGAATACTAGGATGGGTTTGTTTGGTGTTGGATTCAGGTTGGTTCCGAATAGGTCTTTCTTACCCCTCTCTGATAGCCGTCAGTTGTATCGAGTCTCTGTAGGTTGTTTAGTGCATGTTGCCGCTGCCGCTTCAGTCCACCATACCTATGTAGGCGAGGACCGCCGAATTCTAGCCTCGCCGTGTACTGGCCTCAGTACTGACGCTCCTCTTTTTCCTTTGCCCTTTGTCGGCACCCCTTTTGTTTTAGCAGGTTTCGACGTCGTTAGCAGGGTTACCCTTCCGGCTTGGCCTGGGCAGGGTTATGGACGCCATTGGTTATTCTTCAGGGCTCTTAGCCCCATTTGCATCTTGTCCGTAGCTGGACGCTCTATCGTTTTCAAGGTGATTTGGATCTTTGTTCTGTATATCTGTATTCTTGACTCATGGGGTCGTGTTGTATATATATCTGTTCTACGGGTCCCATCGAGGACTGTTGTGTAATGTTATTACTTCGTTTTCCACCCGCACAAAAATGCCTGGTGGGCACCTTTGAATCGTTTCTATGCGGGTTTGGCGGGTTTCGCTAAAACTTGCATAGGGTCGATTCTGAGGGTGTTCCAGAGTGGTATCAGAGCTCAGCAGTTGCGACACCCCACAAGTCCAGCCTGTAGGATAACCTAGCTAACGGCCGAAGTAGAGTGTCAAAAACTATTTTGCAAAATCGGTTGGATAGATCTGGTTAGGTCTGCTTTTATTCCTCACCCCTCTGCTATTCTCCTCTTACCTCTACGTGTTTTGAATCCGCTCTCGTCTCTTTCTTCGAGTCCAGGATTTCTCGTGGTTGGGTTCCATCGTACCTTCAGGGTTTCGCTTCCTCCTTTGGTGACGGTGTTGCTACATCTGGTCTTCATGCTATCCGAGGAATCCTTCGTCTGGTGGTACCATTCTTTGTTCCTTGTTTGTGCCTTTCGGTGTTTTCCGACGCGACGACATCATCTACGCCAGATCCGATGCAGAGCCTGCATCACTCCTCTGTTTCCGAACCTCGTTTGTCGAGATCTACAGTCTGAATTCTGAGAGTTGGTTGCATAATTTCCTATTCATGTGCAGGGTAATGGTTTGGGTGCGCGATGGACTGATCACCATCCGACTACTCTTATCATTCGCTCTTGTACATCGAATCAGTGGATCCAGCAATTTTACTCCGTCCACGGAAGCTAGAGGTGGCTTTATTTGTTGATACCTCTACCTTCGACCTTTTGTTCCCGGAGTGTTCTCTCGACGATCACGGACAACGACCTCTTGTTAGTGGTGTCGCGAGGATCTACACGAAGCGAGAAGATGCAGATCACCGACCTTCTTTCCGGTACCATGAGGCGGATCTCGAGGGCGAGATCCATTGTTAGTGGTGTCGAATTGTGGCATCCCGCAAAACCACTACTAGAAAATCGCGTTGTTTTTGTGCATTGCATCATCATGACCGCATGCTCATGTCATCATGCCACATTGCATTTGAGCATCGTCATCATCTTGCATTTGCTTGCATAAAACTATTTTCGCAAAGCCTGTTTTTGTTTTCTAAACGCCTCGTCTTGTTTTCAAATTAAAACCCGGGTCTCCGGATTATTTTGTTTGTCTGCTATCGGTTTGCAAAAGCCCTGTTTAAATAAATAAATATTTAATTATTTTGTAGGAGGCAGCCAGCCAGGCCCAAAAGCCCAGCCGGCCACCTCCAGATAAAAATCCTGGCTATCCCTAACCCTTTTCTACCTAGTTCTAACCTACCCAGCCACTCCTAGCCCTCCACCTCACCTCCCTGAGCCACCTCACCCCCTGGACCCCAATCCCCACCCGCCTTGCCACCTCACCAATCCCAGACTTCTCCCCCCACTCCCTGGCCCGCTTGGGCCCCACCCCAACCCCTGCCGCCCTGGACCCGCCCGCTCTCTCCTCCTGCCCCAGACCGAGTCCACCCACACCCCTCCGGCCCCACCTCGCCCCTTCCTCGCCATTCCCCCTGACCCGCCCTCGCTCCGGCCGCCGCTCCACCGGACCGCCCTCCTCTCCTCGCCGAAAGCCGTCCACGCCACCGCCCGCCCGACGCCGGTCCTCTCCTCCGGCCGCCCGCCTCAGCTCACCGGAGGCCGCCTCCCGGTCGCCTCCTCGCCGGCTCTCCCTCTCCTCTCCTCTGGCCGCTCGCGTCGCCTTCCCCGTCCTCCCTCGGCCCCGCGCGCCGACCATCCCGCCGCCCTCTCCTCCTGTAGTGCTCCGGCCGCGCCCCCGCGGGACCCCGCCGGCCGCCTGCGAGCCTCCCCGTCGGCATCCTCTCCCCCTGCGTGCGTCGCGTGCCTCCTCGCCTCGCTCGCCGCCAGGGCAGCCCGGCCCCGCCGCTCGACCGGCCGCCTCCTCCGGTGAGCCCGCCTCCTCCGCCAAACACCGGCGCCGCCGGCACCCCTCGATCCTCGCGCGTTCCGCCGTCCCCGCACCGGGCCTCGCGGCGGGTCTCCTCTGCACATCCCCAGCGCAACCCTTGTGTTGCTGCTATTTTGTTGATGCTAAGATGATTGCAATGGCGACCGTGTGAAGATGGATCAGTGGCGATTTATCTGCTTTCAGTGACCTCCATCGAACAAGTCTGACGAGTACCTCACCAAGACCCTCGGAATCGCCAAGTTCTCCTTCTTGGATCCGAAGCCGATCCTGAACCCGAAGACCGATCCCGGCGACCACACATGCGACAAGACCTTCGTCCCAGATGCGGAGTCGAGAACCCGAACACCAAGAACGCTGATGCGAATACGCCAAGTTCGTCCACCTCGGACACCGTGCGACAAGGTCTACTTCACGGATCCGAAGACCCCGGTACCCGACCCACTCAAGTTCGCCATCGACGACAAGATCGGCACCGACCAGGGCGAGCCCGATGCGCCCCCGACACCGAACCAAGTCCTTCTTCCCGGAACGCCAAGTACTCCCTCGAGGACGCCAAGTACTTCACCCCGGACATCGAGACCCTGAACGACAAGTACTCCTTCCCGGATGCGATGCTCGAGAACCCGGACGGTAAGGACACCGACGCAGAACGCCAAGTTCTTCATTCCGGACGCCAAGACCAAACCGATACGAGGACCCGACAAGATCTACCTCCGTTGTCCGAGACCAATCCCGTTCTCCCCGTCGAACCCTGAGACCGAACCCCGAACCCATCGAACCCCAAGATCTGCCGAACCCAGATGTGTGACCCTAAGCCCCTATTTTTATAAATGATAAATTGTTGCATATTAAATTGTCATACTCGCATGCATCTTGTCATGTGGTTTGGGGGCCTTAGGCCGATTCACCTAATTAAATATGGGGCCCATATGCGGGCAAATCTAGTCTTATATTGGCCTCATTTAAATTTGTGTAGCGAACCGGTGATATATTTTGCCATGTTAAGACAACATTTAAATTGCGGGGTAGCTAAACAACTAGAACCATATATTTAATTGTCGGGACCCCCGGTTCCGCTTAATATGGCCTAATTGCATCGTACCTTTGCCATGTCATACATCATACATGCATCATGCCCGATCTTTTGCCGTAGTATTAAATAGTGCATCCGGTGTTTATTCTAGTGTTTTGCTTCTTCACGGATAAGGCCGTTGAGTTGATGCGAGTGTCGACCCGATCTTCGGATGAACCTTCGGCAATGTTTTCAGGCGAGCATCTCCCCCTTTCTACCTATCTTACTTTTATAGTATTTATTCCCTCCTGTTGATCTATTGCTATCTGTGCTGCGTTGCTCTAGCTTTCGTACCCGTGATATCCCTTGCAGCCTTATATTGCCTTGGACACCTCCTATTACCTGTTGTTTGGTAGATAGTTGGACTTGCGCGTCGTAGTCGCTTGCTCCAGTGCTGTTGCGTGTCGTCCAGTACCACAGTTGTTGGAGTGTTGCCGCATGCTTAAGGTTGGAGATGATCATGGCTTTCATTATCGTTTACTTTAATTACTGTTTAACAACTAAAATTGAAGTAGGTAAGCAGAGGCACAGGTGGGCAATAGATGTTATTTGGTTGGTACCCGTCCACTTGTGTCCCGTAGGACCCCGAGTACTTGATACCTGTTCCTTGAATATTCGCGCTATCCACATACGGGGGAATTATGGGATCCCCCTGAGCCAGAGCTTGATTCATTCTTATTTCTTGGGGCCACAAACTAGTTTGAGGTTTTATTTACTATCCGGTACTTATGCCATGCTTTACTGCTTTATTTACGATTGTGCGAGGAGCACACTGTACTGTTTAGGTAAGCGGAGTGTTTTCGCGGTATCGACAAGCCCAGCCACACTTTCGGGTTCCCGGTCGTTTACAGCCATTATCGCAAACCTTGAGTCCGTCTCGGAGTCAGCTAGCTTCGTTGCGGGTCTACTCAATGGGGTGGCCCCCTGAAATATTTCTGAATCCTATGATTGCTTTGTCGTGAAGGCCTCGTTGGGTTTTGAATTGGTTTTTCCGAGGTTGATCGAGTGTGTGTTGCTATTTGTGCACCCCTGCAGGGTAAAACTTTCTGAAAGCCGTGTCCGCGGTTATGGACGACTTGGAGCACAGTATCTCGATCATAGACAACTATAACTAAAGTAGTGCTATAAATTTGACTTTATAATGACTAGTAATCAGCTTCACTATAATGGAATGGCTAAATAAAACTACCAACAATTGCTTGTTTGGGTTGCGCTGGCGACCATTGTATCTGACTAGTAAGTATTGCAACTACAACAGAATGGCTAAATAAAAGTACCAACAACTGCTGGGTTTTGGGATATCTCATGCTTATTGTATCTGACTAGTAAGTGTTGCAACTACAACGGAATGGTTAACTAAAACGGACCACTGCTTATTTTATCAGGATGATTATCTATACCTGACTAGTAATTGCTGCAACGATAACTGAATAAATAAAATTGTCAACTGTGTGAGTTCCTCGGTTGACTTTCTCGGTTGGTATCGAGGGGGAATACTAGGATGGGTTTGTTTGGTGTTGGATTCAGGTTGGTTCCGAATAGGTCTTTCTTACCCCTCTCTGATAGTCGTCAGTTGTATTGAGTCTCTATAGGTTGTTTAGTGCATGCTGCCGCTGCCGCTTCAGTCCACCATACCTATGTAGGCGAGGACCGCCGAATTCTAGCCTCGCCGTGTACTGGCCTTAGTACTGACGCTCCTCGTTTTCCTTTGCCCTTTGTCGGCACCCCTTTTGTTTTAGCAGGTTTCGACGTTGTTAGCAGGGTTACCCTTCCGGCTTGGCCTGGGCAGGGTTATGGACGCCATTGGTTATTCTTCAGGGCTCTTAGCCCCATTTGCATCTTGTCCGTAGCTGGACGCTCTATCGTTTTCAAGGTGATTTGGATCTTTGTTCTGTAT
Organism: Avena sativa; assembly: GCA_916181665.1. Taxonomy (NCBI): domain Eukaryota; kingdom Viridiplantae; phylum Streptophyta; class Magnoliopsida; order Poales; family Poaceae; genus Avena; species Avena sativa. The sequence continues at coordinate 138,062,483 of OV702285.1, read as the reverse complement.
ATCTGTATTCTTGACTCATGGAGTCGTGTTGTATATATATATATCTGTTCTGCGGGTCCCATCGAGGACTGTTGTGTAATGTTATTACTTCATTTTCCACCCGCACGAAAGTGCCTGGTGGGCACCTTTGAATCGTTTCTATGCGGGTTTGGCGGGTTTCGCTAAAACTTGCATAGCGTCGATTCTGAGGGTGTTCCAGATGTTTTCTAAGATTGATCTTAGAACTGGCTATCATCAACTCAAAATTCGTGCAGAGGATATACCAAAGACTGCCTTTACCACCAGATATGGATTGTATGAGTATACAGTCATGTCTTTTGGATTAACCAATGCCCCCGCTTATTTCATGAACCTCATGAATAAGATTTTTATGGACTTCCTGGATAAGTTTGTCGTTGTTTTCATCGATGACATTCTGATTTATTCCAAATCAGAAGAAGAACATAAGCTACACCTAAGGACCATTCTTGGAACCCTTAGAGAGCATCAGCTGTATGCAAAGTTTAGCAAATGTGAATTCTGGTTACAGGAGGTAGGATTCCTCGGTCACATAGTATCAGCCGGAGGAATTGCCGTTGACCCTGCCAAAGTGAAAGATGTAGAAGATTGGCAAGCCCCAACCACTCAAACCCAAGTTCGTGCTTTTCTCGGATTGGCGGGATATTACCGCAAATTCGTAGAAGGATTCTCGAGTATCGCCAGACCCATGACCCAATTGCTGAAGAAGGACAAGAAGTTTGAATGGACCGACAAATGTGAAGCGAGTTTTCAAGAACTCAAGAGGAGATTGATTTCAGCCCCAATCTTGATCATGCCGGATATCACGAAGCCCTTCGATGTGTATTGTGACGCATCCAAGATTGGTCTCGGATGTGTGCTAATGCAAGAAGGCAAAGTTATATCTTATCTATCTCGGCAATTGAAGCAACATGAGCAAAACTACCCAACCCATGACCTCGAACTCGCAGCAGTAGTTCTATCCCTGAAGACATGGAGACATTACCTAATGGGAAACCGTTGTGAGATTTATTCGGATCACAAGAGCCTAAAGTATATATTCACTCAGAAGGAGTTGAATATGAGGCAGAGAAGATGGATTGAGCTAATCAAGGATTACGACCTGGACATTCACTATCACCCTGGTAAAGCCAATGTGGTAGCCGATGCCCTTAGCAGATTGCCGTGCCGCTTGAACTCCATGATTTTGAAGGAGCAACCAAGTTTGCACAAGGAGATGGAAGATTTTCGAATAGAATTAGTAAGTGAAGGATTTTTGGCTAGCATAGAACTTCAGCCCACTTTGATCAGTCAGATTAAAGAGGCGCAGAAGGTAAATGCCAGTATCGACGGAATCAAGCGTTGTATCGGTACAGGCAAGGTACCCGGATTCACCGAGGACGAAGAAGGAGTTCTGTGGTACAAAGGACGCCTTTGTGTACCAGCAGATTCTGAATTGAAAGAAGTTATCTTGAAGGAGGCTCATGATACTCTTTATTCTATCCATCCGGAGGAACTAAGATGTATCAAGATTTGAAAGAGCAATTTTGGTGGCATAAGATGAAGAGAGAAATCGGAAGCTATATCGCCAAGTGTGATATATGTCAGTAAGTCAAGGCAGGACATCAAAGACCAGCTGGATTGTTGCAACCTTTGCAAATTCCGGAATGGAAATGGGATTCTGTAGGAATGGACTTTATCACTGGACTACCTACTTCTAGTAGGGGAAATGACTCTATTTGGGTCATAGTGGACAGATTGTCCAAAGTCGCCCATTTCTTGCCCGTCAAAACCACATATCAGAGTTCGAAACTAGCGGAGTTGTACATCGCTAGAATCGTTAGTTTGCACGGAGTCCCCAAGAACATAGTATCGGATCGAGGAACTCAGTTTACCTCGAGATTCTGGAAGAAAGTCCAAGAAGGTTTAGGAACCCGCCTAGATTTCAGTACCGCGTATCACCCTCAGACCGATGGAAAAACGGAGCGAGTAAATCAAATACTCGAAGATATGCTTAGAGCATGTGTGCTAGAATATGGATCCAGGTGTGAAGACTGTCTGCCGTTTGCAGAGTTTTCATACAACAATAGTTACCAAGCCAGTTTGCAAATGGCCCCATTTGAATTCATGTACGGAAGAAAGTGTCGCACCCCTTTGAACTGGTCGGAAGTAGGAGAGAGTCAGATTTTCGGACCCGACATCCTCCGAGAAGCAGAAGAGAAGGTTCACAAGATTCGTGAGCACCTCAAGACCGCCCAATCCCGACAGAAGAGTTATGCCGACAAGAGACGTCGAGACCTCGCCTTCAATATAGGAGATTTTGTTTATCTGAAAGTGTCGCCATTGAAGGGAATGCAGCGTTTCCAACTCAAAGGAAAGTTAGCCCCAAATATATCGGACCTTTCAAAATTCTGAACCGTAGAGGAGAAGTATCGTATCAATTGGAACTACCTGAAGAGATGTCAGCTGTGCACAATGTGTTCCATATCTCGTACTTCGCAAGTGTCTCGAAGTCCTCGAGAAGACCGAAGTGTTCAAGAATATCGATCATCGGACCATAGAGATAAACGATGACCTGACCTATCCCAAAGTACCCATCCGCATTTTGGAAGAAGCTTTTCGAACTACCCGAACCCAAAGCATAAAGTTTCTCAAGATTCAGTGGAGCAACCACACAGAAGAGGAAGCTACCTGGGAGCGCGAAGATCACATCAGGACGGAGTTTCCCGATCTCTTCAAATCCTAGGTAATCTTTTCGTCCTTTTGCAAATCTCGGGACGAGATTTTGTTTAAGGGGGGAAGGTTTGTAACATCCCAAAAATACTAAGCTTGGATCATCAAATTCTAATCATCAAAATTAGGGTTAACAAAAACTTTTCTAAATAAATTCATGAATGCATGCATATGTGTATGCATGGATTTTGAATTCCTTTAAAACCACCTTGTTTGTTTGTTTCTTTGCTTGTAAAATGTTTTTAGGTGAAATAAACATCATCTAAAACATTTCCCACACTTTTCCTAAAGACAAGTAAATCAAAACACATATATGAAATGAATGGTCATTTTGGCCAATTTAACTTCCATGCCTACTTTGGCTGTCTCAAACTTTCAGAACCTAACATAAACTTTTCTGGATCTTTGCACCCCTTGAATGTAATCATAACAAGGTATCAAGGCCCACTTTGTGATCATCCAGAAACTTTCAAATGCATAGTTTAAATGATAATTCAAAATTGAATCTTTATCATATGGGAAGATCCACTTTTTCAAAAACCACTCAAACAAGCTCAACTTTCAAAACCCAAGCATCTGCAGACTCACCAGCACCAATCTAGCAAACCCACCAAAAATCTTTTCAAAATTCAAAACTTGAGTTCATGCGGCCATTTCATCAAACAGGTTGCAGACACAAATCAAACAAACATCAAACACTATAGTGTGCAGTAAAATTGGCCTAACTTGTTCCCTAGTTAGCTCACACACAGCTCAGTAGATCCTCTAGGAAGTTTAACTAAGGACTAGCACCCCTGTGGGCTTGCCATTGCCATCAATGGTGAACAGCCGAGCACCCCCTTGTCACCCCATTGTGGACAGCAGGCTAGAGGAAGAACTAGCTGTGACAACCTTGTGTGGGAGGCAGCCCACCGTCCACCGCCACTCCCTATCCCAGCCGCAAGCGTTGCCAAGCCCTGGACCACGCGCACAAGCCGCGCCCAGACCATGCCGAGCGTGCGCCAGAGCACCACCCTCGACCAGCGCCCACAGACCGCGCGTCGCCCTCACCGCGTGCACACACGATCGCCATCAACCCAGGAGACCACCAGACATCCCTGTTTGCCGCCCCATGCCGCACAGCCACCGCCCGCCGTCGAAGACGCCGCCTCTGCCGCGCAGAGCACCGCCCGTTCCAGACCAAACCCCACCGCCCCATGCCTCGAGACCATGTCGTTGAGCATCACCAGGAGACACCGCACCTTCCCCTACCCTTGCTCATGCCATTAGCCGCCTGTAACCTTGCCCCCGACGAGCTCACCGTGCGCCCCGACGGTCCCCTCGCTCGACTATAAATAGAGGCCACCCCTGCACGATTTCTTCACACCATCTCACTCCCCTCTCCTCACTGATCGTGCCACACCGTTCTCAGAGCAAGGCGAGCACCACCTCGCCGGAATTTCACCGGAGCCCGCCGCCTCTGGAGAAGAAGGGCGCCATCGATTTCGTCCACCCCAGGAGCTGCCGCGACCATCCCTGAGTTTGCCGTCGTCGACTTCGTCGTTCGCCCGCCTCGCCGACCCTCGCCAGTACCCCAGTGAGCCCCCAGCAACCCTCACTGGTCGCGCTAGGTTTCGTTCTCGCCGGAGTTGTCTCGCGTCGACGATGACTCCCAGCCGTTAGATTAGAACTAGATCGAACGATCCACGTTGCCCCATAACGCTTCGCCCAGCCCCGTGTCACTGACGAGTGGGGACACCACTTAAGCAGCCCGCGGGAGCACTGCGCTTAGCAGGGCCCAGTTATTCAAATTAAACTTTTTCTTTTTCAATTCAAACACACTTCTGTACCCAACTTCAAAAATCAACCCAGATCGATTCAGTGCACCAAATTTAATGAAACCAATTTAGTAGGAAAGGTCTGTGAATGCTGAATCCAAGCCCGTTGGATTCAAGTCCTTTGGATCTATTGATCACCCATGGTAAAAATAACAAGGCAGAAGCTTTTCTGCATTCAAACATTTTTCAAATTTAAACCATAATAGCTTTTGAGTTGATTCCAGCTCTCAAAAATCACATTCAACCATACCTTTCAGAATATATAAAAATATATAGGTTTACTTGCAGAAATATTGTTCAAGTAATAAAAGAATGCTACATAAGCATTTCTAGCCACTTTAATTAATTAAAATAAAAGGGTAAAACCTTATTAAATTGTGACACCACTTTCAATCACATTCCCATGGACTACAATATGTGGTGATGACATATGTCAACATGATCCCATATTTGGTTTGGAGAATATTAAATCTTAAGTAGTTTTTCAATGAGTAGAAATTACTTTTCTAAAAATAAAAGGAATTAAATCAAGCCTTAACCTTGTAATGTTAGGGATGATGCTAGATCATCTATAGGACCCTTGTGTGTAATGATTGCAAGTATTTAAGTATTGTTTGGTGATTGTGTACCTCGTATTTATTCATAGACGCTAGTACCGACCAAGGATACGAGGAGGAAGGAGGATACTACGAAGAAGAAGCCGAGGAGAACTTCAACCACTGCTCTGCACAAGGCAAGCTAACACTTGCACTTTAGCAAGCTTATACTGATATTGACGCAAGCTGATACTATACCTGTGCAAGCCTTACTAATCAAGTTGACCTATGCAAGCTAACCCTTGCAAGATACCCTACTGATGCCACAAACCCATACTTGTGCTATGACTACTATATGCCTTAAGCATATGTGATCATACCCACTTGATAAACCAATCCTAGTTTTATGTGCAAGCCTCTTACTTTATTTCTTTATCAAAGCTTACTTAGATTTTACTTAAGTGACTAGTAGATATTGGAAAGTTGCTGAAGGTTGCATAAAGAGCATAAAATTTGGCCTAAGTTAGAAACCTTGACATCAGCCTGAGACATAAGGTTGTACTTAGTTGAAACTCCACTAGTTACCACCCCTCATTAGTACTACCCCCACTTGTAGATGCTAGTGCTAAGCATAAAACTTGATCAACCTTTAGATGGGAATACGTGATGGAAAAATGGTTATGAAAACCTTGGAATGATGGATCATTCTATTGAAATGTTTTGGACATGTGTTTCCAAACACCTGAGGATTTTGGTGATGAAAATGATGAGGCATGAGCCTTAGCCCTTTATAAAACTGATGGTTGTCTGGATGCGATACCATTCCAATTTTATCGTACAACCACAATACCCGAATATTGGGTAGGGCTTGACTGGAAACTTATATTCCTTAGTATTAGTTCCCTCACGGCCAAGGTCTGAGCTGAGGCTACCTTGTGAAGATTGTCCACCTGTGCAGTACCCAAGATGACAGTTGGTCATGGTTGGGAGGCCAAACTCACAGGAGAGGTGCTTATACTAGGGTGTGTAATTAAAAGGTTAGGATTGATTATCCGCATACTGAGTATGGTGAATTCAGGATTTGTTCCTGACGGATGTATCAAATGTTGTGGTGGAAGTGTACAATCTCTACAGAGTGTCAAACTATTCGAATAGTCGCGTCCGCGGTTATGGACAGTTGGAGTGGCCATACTGTTCCTCCGTCAGACTTTTCAAAATGACTTGTGAAATGAATTGAGACTTTGACTCGACCACAACAGAGTTGTGACATGAGTTACAAGTTCCCACTTAGGAATTATAAAATTGTGACTAGCTTTGGAACCCGGTAGAGATAAATCTGGCTTTTGCAAAATAACCCTAGAGCCTAGTGTCCTATTATCCAAAAAACCCCTTTTACCTGTTAGTATTAGTTTGCGAGTACTTAAATTTTAACTCATGGCTTTGTCCCTGGCTATTCCCATGGCCAGACTATGAAGAGGAGTACCTGGAAGATGGACCCCAGGAAGGTTATGACAACTAGGATCATCTCCCATCGTCAGCATTGCCTGTGATCCCGAAGATGGAGCTTCGCCTACGCTACCGTTATTATTACTTATTCCGCTGCTTGATGTTGTATTAAGAACTGGATCATGAGATCCCTATTTGTGTAAGAACTTATGTATGGTTGTAATGGATGATGTACTATGGTATCCAATTCTGTTATGTCTCGCAAAAATGGTAATCCTGGGATTGCGATGTATGGCATAACAGGCATCTAGGATTAAAAAATCCGGGTGTTGACACATCCCCAAGTTTGAGCTTTTGTCCATTCTTCATCTTATTATATCATTCTTTCTCTACACCTGGAAATTTTCCTTCATACAAAACTTCACACGATCTTTATTAGCAACATTAGTGTATTCAAAAGATAATATACCCTTGAGGTTTAGTTTTAAATCAGAAAAACTTTCACTAATAACACAAGCTACTGTAGCAATTCCCTCAAAAAGCTCAATTTTCCAAAAAGAACCCAAAAAGGAATCAATAAGAAGCAAATGCAAATAATGACAGAAATCTGTCAAAATAGACCAGCAGATAGAAACCGATTTTTTTGAAGACCTTCTGTTGCTCAAATCAAAAAGTGTTCAACTAAAAAAAGTTAGCTAACATACTACGGGATTTATTCGAAAAATATCAGCCCAATCCGACTTATAGAGATTTTACACGAATTTTTACGGTGGAGCACAAAAATCTGTTTCGGGACAGCAACTCCCCAATCTTACTTCCCTCTTATTAGAGGTTATTCTTGGCACAAAAAGCAAATAAAAAGGATAAGGAGAGGTCATTACAGAGGTAATAACTTTCAAAACTCAAGAAAACTATTGGGTGATCTTCCGAGAAGTACTTTTCTTTAACGCTTTTAAGTTAGGCATGATAGTTTGAGAAGATGCTCACATAAGAAATATGAATTTGAAGTAAAAGAGAGCATCAAGAAGCAAATTCAAAACATATTTAAGTCTAACCCACTACATATGCATAGGAATCTTGTAAAGAAATAAGTCATGAAAGCACAAAGCAACAAGCATAGGAAAGCAAAACAAGTGCAACTTCAAGATTTTCAACATAAAGAGGGGAAACTTAATATTGTTGAGATACACAAAACCATGTCTCCATCTCTCATAATAACTTTCAGTAGCATCATGAATAAAATTAACAATATAACTATCACATAAAACATTCTTATCATGAGACACATGCCTAAATGATTATTACTCTCCACATAAGCATAGTCATTCTTATTAATTGTAGTGGGAGAAAATTCAACAAAATAACTATCATTCTTATTCTTATCACCATAATCATCAAATATAGGAGGCATATTGTAATCACAATTAAATTTCTCCTCAATAGTAGGTGGACTAAAAATATCACATTCATCATTGTAATCATCATATATTGGAGGCAAAGTATCATCAGAATAAATTTTCTCCTTCGTGCTTGGGGGACTAAAAAGATCATTTTCATCAAAACTAGCTTCCCCAAGCTTAGACTTTTCCATAGCATTAGCAATAATGGTGTTCAAAAAATTCATACTAATAACATTGCTATTAGCATGCAAATAAAGTTCCATAGGTTTTTTAATTTTCTCTTCAAAGACTTCATGTCCTAACTCAAGATAATAACTATAAAGCTCTGTAATTTTGTTGTTGTTTTCAATTAAGCCTAACTAGTGAAAACAAGAAACAAAAAGATAAAATTGCAGAACCTAAAGGAAATAACTTTGAGCACTCACACCGGAGGATGTGAGTACCTTTTACCTTACCTCCCCGGCAACGGCGCCAGAAAAGAGCTTGATGTCTATGCACTTCTATTCTTGTAGACAGTTGTTAGGCCTCCAAGTGCAGAGGTTTGTAGAACAGTAGCAAGTTTCCATTATGTGGATTACCTAAGGTTTATCGAACTCAAGGAGGAAGTGGTCAAAGGTATCCCTCTCAAGCAACCCTGCAATCAAGATACAAGAAGTCTCTTGTGTCCCCAACACACCCAAGACACTTTTCAGGTGTATAGGTGCACTAGTTCGGCAAAGAGATAGTGAAATACAAGTGGTATGGATGGTTATAAGTGGTAACGGTGCCAGAAAAGAGCTTCTGATGGGAGGAAAATACTAAAGGCAAAAATATGGAAGCAAGCAAACATGTAACAGATCTAGTTGCAAATGTTGTTTCAATGTTTAGAAACAAGGCGTAGGTATCATACTTTCACTAGTGAACACTCTCAATAAATATATTCTCTTCATGATACTATCCTGAACTACTCTCCGGTTGGACACTCTAATCCATGGTAGGGCTATGACAGCACTCCTCAAAGTCCGCCTTCCCCATCTAGATGACCCCACACTGTCACCTTGAGCGCTAGATGGTTCCAACAAACACCACAATTTTATAAAGACATCCAACTCCAAATATACTCATGATAAATATTTATAAACTCTAGCCTAAGTGCCACCACGGCGTGCACGCTGTCACTTTCACACACGTGGGGAGAGCAGAGATCTATTGAAGCACTTGAGTATTTATGTAGACTCTAGCCTAAGTGCCACCACGGTATGCACATTGTCACTTTCACACATGTGGGGAGAGCCGGAGATCTATTAAAGCACTTGAGTAGCTGAAAGGATACGGATGTCGCCTAGAGAGGGGGTGAATAGGTGATTAAAACTTTTCCTAGAGTGGCTCAACAAAGGCGGAATAAAACTAGTGTTTACTTTGTTAATAACAACCTAGAACAACTAAGGTTCACCTATGTGCACCAACAACTTATGCTAATCAATACAAGCAACAAAGTGATAGCAAGATATATATTACTTCAAGCACGAAGGATATCACAATGTAAAGTGCATAAGTAAAGAGCTCGGGTATAGAGATAATCGAGGCATGCGGGGACACCGATATTTTACCGAGTTCCTCCCAACATGGAGTACGTCTCGTTTGGAGAGGGGGTGGTATCAAACCACCAACTCCACAAAAGGCCTCCCTTATTCTCCGGCGAATCTCAGCCCAACGGGATCGATCCACGCTTCCACTATCGGTGCACTTGTCGGTGGCAACCGGAACCTCTCACAAGGTTGGGGCACTTCTCCACAACTTAATTGGAGGCTCCCAACAAACGCCACAAAAGGCCTCAACAAATGCCATCAAGGCCATAATGCCACCAAGGCCACAAAACCGTCTAGGGTTCCAAGAACCCAAGAGGGACAAGCTCCAAAAAGTAACACAAACCAAATCCTCCGAGGAGAACTCAAACCGATGCACCGAATTCAAATGGCAAGAACACCACAAAGATGCCCAAATCCCTCACTCTCAAGTTCCAACAAAGCTACTAAAGCTATTGGGGGAACAAGAGAGGAGGAATCAAACAGAGACACAAAATCCCCTAAAATCTAGATCCCCAAAGATGCACTCACAAAGAGATGAATCGGTTAGGTCAAAACGTGGATCTAGATCTCCTCTCTCTTCCACTCAAATATGGGCAAGAATCATCGGAGGGAAAAGATTAGCCAAGCTTCAAGATATATAGCAAGTGTGGACAAAGCTTAGCCTAATAGAAGAGGAAGAAGCTCACTAAACTCAAAACGGGCAAAGCCTTAAATAGAGGCCCCAAAAATTTGGCCGTTGGGGCTATTTTTTGGACCGGTCCGGTACTACCAGATTTTACCGGTAGTACCGCACAAGTCCCAGGCCGAGCAAAGAAATCAAGGCAGGTAGGGAATCTGGGGACGCGAGAGGGGCCAGCGCAAGCGAGCAGCAGCAGCGCGGCCTGGCATGCGTGGCAGAGCAGCAGCTGGCAAGTGAGCGAATGCAGCAGTAGCTGCTAGGAAGCTAGGCAGTAGCAGCAGCAACTAGGCAGCAGCTAGGCGGCAGCAGCAACAGCAGCTAGGCAGGGTGGGGCAAAGCAGCATCGGCAGCAACACGTCAACGCGCGCGCGCGCATGCGGGATGCGGGGCCAGCGGGCGCGAGGCAGGGCGAGCGAGCGGCGGGGCAGCAGCGCGGGAAACGGGAAGCGGGCCCAGCGCGCAGTGAGGCGGCAGGCTCGCGGGCGGGCGCGCGCGCGTGAGCGGCAGCAGGCGGGCGACCCGCGTAAGTGGGGCTGCACGGCGCGGGAGCGGCAACATCTGGTCAACGCGGACGAGATCTGGCGCAGCGCCTGGGGCGATGCACGCAGATGTTTTCTGGGCCGGCCGGTACTACCGGCCCACCCAGGCGGTACTACCGGGCCGACCGGTAGTACCGGATTTAGGTACCTAGCGAGGCAGAAAGAAAACGGGCCACTCTCAGGGGCGGGCGGTAGTACCGGCCCGCCCGGGCGGTACTACCGATCGGCCCAGAAAACATATTTCCCTTTTTTATATAAATAAGACCGACAAATATTTAAACGGCAATAACTTTTGACTGGAAGCTCCGATTGACCCGATTCCAATTGCGTTGGATAGAGGACGACAAGGGATAATGTGAGATAAAGTATCAAGTAGAATAATGTGAGATACCTCACTTGGTGAGAAACCAAAAAGCCGCATAAATCAAAATCTCAACAAGATACAAACGGAAGATCCGATTTTGATAAACAAGAACTTGTTATGGAGATTAACACAAGCTCTATATCCTCACATTGGTAAGACCAAATAACAACCAAATACGATGATGCAAGTATGCAAAGGTTTGAGCTCTCTCCGAATGATGTGACCGAATTACTCATATGAGAGCCCCTCTTGATAGTACGGTTATCTATCCTAAACCCGGTCTCACACACACAACGTGAGACCGACAAAAGGGAAAACCTATCAAGATTATACCTTTGCCTTGAGCATTCCACTTGAGCTCGATGTAGACGATCTTGCCCTTCTCAAGATGGAACGCCTTTCTTGATTCTTCATCATCGATCCATGATCACCGAGGATGGCAAGCATCAAACATGAGATCTTTTATAGATGGCGCATTTTGAGCTTGCACAACATATCTTTTTCGCATTTCATCGACCTTGAAGCCAACACATGCTCCAAGCGATGCCAATGGACAATTCCTACAAGTACAACTTAATACACACATTAGTCCATAAAGATTGTCATTAATTACCAAAACCACACATGGGGGCCCACATGTTCTTTCAGTAGCAAAGTAGATCTACTTGATTACAAAGTTCATGATCACAATATGATCACGCATAGAGACACACACACAAACACACACACACACACACAGAGAGAGAGAGAGAGAGAGATGAACACATAGCTACAGGTAGAGCCCTTACCCTCGAAGGAGAACTACTCCCTCCTCATCATGGGAATCAGCAACGATGATCAAGATGGCGATGGAGATCGATGGAGATGGTGGTGGAGATCGAAGGAGATGGCTCCGGGGGAACTTCCCCGTCCCGGCAAGGTGCCGGAACAGAGACTTCTGTCCCTCAAATCTCCCCTTTGGTGGCGGCGGCACTGTGGAACTTTTCGTGGCTTTCTCCCAGATGATTTAGGGTTTCTGAGTCGGGAGCTTCTTATAGGCGAAGGAGGCAAGGTCGGTGGAGGCCTAGGGGGCCCACACCCCCTCGTGGCGCTCCTAGGGTGATCTCGCGCCACCCTAGGGTGTGGCCACCCTGGTGCCCTACTCCATCTCTTCTTCCATTTTCCATATCGTTCTAGGAAAAATATGAAGTTTGGCTTTTGTCCCATCCAATTCCGAGAATATTCATTTTTTAGCTTTTCTGAAACCAAAAACAACAGAAAAAAGGCAACTGGCAATGCGGCAACTTGTCAATAGGTTAGTTCCAGAAAGTATATAAAAATACCTCAAAGTGTAGACAAAACATAAGATAGTTGGCACAAAACAAGCATGGAGCATCAAAAATTATAGATACGTTTACGACATATCAGGTACCCGCCCCCTATAGGATCCATGATGATCCAGAAGGGGCGCCCAACCAACAAGGTGCAGAAGAAGATCACCCGCCAAGTCAACCTGGCCGTGACCTCTCCACCAGTCATACCTGAGTACCTCAGCGGCTCACAGTCCTGCATCACGTTCGAACGTTCAGATCACCCACGCTAGATACCTCGCCCAGTTCAATCCGCCCTGGTGCTCGAGGCTCAGATCGGGGGATTCGAGATGAACCGTGTCTTTATGGACGGCGGCAGCTGCATCAACCTGATGTTCACCAGCACACTCGCAGCCTTGCGGATCCCGCTATGCAGCCTAGAACCGTCGGACACGATGTTCCACGACATCGTCACAAGGAAGGGCATAGACCACTTGGGAAAGATATGGCTTGATGTCATCTTTGGCAAGCCCGAAAACTTCAGGTGCGAACGACTGGAGTTCGAAGTGGTGGACTGGCCATCACAGTACCACGCCATCCTCGGGCGCGTGGCATTCGCAAGATTCCTGGTAGTACCGCACTATGTGTACCTTCTACTGAAGATGCCAGGACCCAGGGGCGTCATCACCATCCCAGGAAGCTTCACCAGGTCAGACAACTGCGACATAGACTTCAACAGAATCTCTCAGTCGTTCGGCATGCAGGAGGAGCTCACGAGGCTCAAGGAGGTGACAGACAACGGGGCATCCCCAGTCACTAGATAGACGCACCCGACATGTCGTTCGACTCCACAGTCAACATAAAGAAGGTGCAGGTTCACCCGATGGACGCCTCCAAGATGGCGTTGATCACCAACGACCTGAGTCCCGCATAGGAAAGCGTGCTCGTCGAATTACTCCGGGAGCGTTGGGAAATTTTTGCCTGGTGTCCTGGATATATGCCAGGAGTTCCCAGGGAATTCACCAAGTACGCACTCAATATGTTTCCTGATGCGAAGCTAGTCAAGTAGTCGATGTGTCGACTGTCCGAACCAAGAGCCAAGGCAGTTGGAATCGAAGTCAACAGACTCCTCGATGCCAACTTCATCAGGGAAATCAAAGAAATCGAGTGGCTGGCCAACACCGTGCTGGTCCCCAAAAAGGACATGAACATCCTGCGTATGTACGTGGACTTCACATCGCTTAACAAACATTGTCCCAAGGACTACTTCCCTCTATTAAGGATCAATCAAATCATCGATTACACTGCAGGATGCGAGAAGCTCTCCTTCCTTGATGCCTACTTAGGCTACAACCAAATTCGACTGAAGGTCGAAGATCAGGAGAAAATGGCTTTTATCACGCCGTTCGGGGTATTCTGCTACAACACCATGCCCTTCGGGCTGAAGAACGCAGGTGCCACCTACCAGAGGTGCATGCAAGCATGTCTGAAGGACCAGATCGGCCACAACATCCAAGTCTATGTCGACGACATAGTAATCAAGACCAAGAAGGCCAGGGCACTCATCGACGATATTCGCAAGACGTTTGATAACCTTGATCGCTACAAAATCAAGCTAAACCCATACAAGTGCGCCTTCAGCGTGCTGTATGTCCAACTACTCGGGTACTTCATCTCCCAACGTGGCATCGAGGCGAACCCGAAGAAAATCAGGCCATACTGGCCATGGAGAAGCCGAAGAACCTCAAGGGGGTCCAGCAGCTAGCCGGACAAATCGCGGCACTGAGTAGATTCATCAGTCGAATGGGTGAGAAGGCCCTCCCCTTCTCCTATTTGTTTTGCAAGTTGAACAAATTCGAGTGTAAACCCGAAGCAGACGATGCGTTCGAGGACCTCAAGCGGCTACTCTCTACATCACATGTCCCGGTCATGCCGAAGGAGCGAGAGCCTTTCCTGCTATACATAGCAGCCACACACCAGGTGGTCAGCACCGCACTCGTGGTCGAACGACCCAAATATGGCAAGACCCATGGGGTCCAACGCCCAATCTACTACCTCAGTGAGGTACTGACCCCGACAAAGCAGAGGTACCCTCATTACCAGAAGCTCTCCTATGGCGTCTTCATGACGGCGCGTCGGCTGAGCCACTACTTCCAGGAGCACCAGATCATGTTCGTCAACGACGCCCTGCTGTCGAATATCCTGAACAACCCCAAAGCCACGGGGCGTGTAGCCCTATGGGGCGTTGAGTTGTCTCCTCGAGACATCATCTACGAGCGATGAACCGCCATCAAATCCTAGGTCCTCCCTGACTTCCTCGTCCACTGGATGGAGCTCCAGCCGCCGAACACTCCAGACATGTTGTAGTCCTGGACGATGCACTTCGAAGGCTCCAAGTGCGAGGCTGGAGCAGGGGCCGGCATCATACTGACGTCCCCTCAAGGCGACAAGATGAAATATGTCCTTTGGATGAAATTTCGCGCCTCCAACAACGAGGCCGAATACGAGGCCCTCATTCACATCATGAGGATGGCTAAGGTGTGCGGCGCAACACGCCTTGTCATCTATGGCGAGTCAAACCTCGTCGTTCAGCAGACGATGAACGAGTGCGACGCCCATAGCGCCAACATGATCGCATACCGTGCGCTCTACAATTCACTCGAAGGTGACTTCGACAACTGCGAGCTTCGGCACGTTGGTAAGGAAAGTAACGAGAAGGAGAACAAGCCCGCCAACATTGGCTCCACCTGCGCTCAGGTACCACCAAGAGTGTTCCTCGAGCAAATATCCGTACCCCCTCCATCAATAGGAAATTCCCAAAAGGCTCGGCCGAAGAAGCAGAACACTCGGGGGCTACGCCACCCGAGGGACCTGAGAAGCTCGATACGGAGGTTGAGCTGGTAAGCCTTATGCAGGTCATGGCGGTTGAGGAAACGTGGACGCAACCGTACCTCCGCCACTTGATAAACAATCAGCTGCCTAAGGACCCGACAGATGCTCGGCGCATATCTCGTCGATCGAAGGCCTTCACTATCATCAATGGCGAGCTGTACAAGTGAAGCATTTCGGGTGTGCTCCAACGATGCGTCACCATCAGCGATGGCAAAAGCATCCTCCTAGACATCCATGAGGGCATTTGCGGCCATCACGCAGGCAGCCGCGCCCTGGTCGTCAAAGCTCCATGAGCTGGGTTCTACTGGCCAACCGCAATGAATGACGCCAATGAGATAGTCCAAAGGTGCAACACTTGTCAGAGGTACACGGACAAACCACACGCGCCAGGATCAGAGCTGAGGCCTATCCCAGTGGCCTGGCCCTTTGCCAGGTGATATGTCAGAAACATATCTATAATTTTTGATCCTCCATGCTTGTTTAGTATCTACTTTGCTTTGCTTTGTCTACACTTTGAGGTGTTTTTATATCTTTTCTGGAACTAACCTATTAACAAGTTGCCACAGTGCCAGTTGCCTGTTTTCTTCTGTTTTGGGTTCCAGAAAGACAGAAAATCAATATTCCCGGAATTGGACGGGACAAAAGCCGAATTCAATATTTTACCGTGGGGGACACGAAGCCAAAAGATGAGACGGAGAAGCGAACCAGGGCAGCCATACCCCTCTAGGCATGGGTGGGCCCACCCCGTGCCTGGGTAGGGTGTGGGGGCCCTAGCCGCCTCCCAGCCTTGCCTCTTCACCTATAAGAAGCCCCCGATGCAGAAAACCTAGGCACCCGATCAAAACTCCACGAAACCTTATGTAGCCGCTGCCACCGTCGTCCCTAGATCGGGGGCATCTGAAGTTCTTCCCGGCACCCTGTCGGAGGGGAAATCATCCCGGAGGCCTTTCTAGAACTAACCTATTAACAAGTTTCCATAGTTCCAGTTGCATGTTTTCTTCTGTTTTTTGGTTCCAGAGAGGCAGAAAATCAATATTCTCGGATTTGGATGGGACAATACCAAAGTCAATAACTTCCCGTGGGGAACAAGAATCTAGAAGACGAGACGGAGACGCAAGCTAGGGCGCCCAGACCCCCTAGGCGCGGGTGGGCCCTGCCCCACGCCTGGGTAGGGTGTGGGGCCCCTGGCCGCCTCCCAGACTCGCATCTTCTCTTATAAGAAGCCCCCGATGAAGAAACCCTAAGTACCCGATTAATATTCCACGAAACCTTCTTTAGCCGCCGCCGCCACCGTTGTCCCTAGATCAGGGGGATCTGAAGTTCTTCCTGGCACCCTGCCGGAGGGGAGATCATCCCGGAGGCCTTCTCTCTGGTATGATGCGTGAGTAGTTCCACCTTGGACTATGGGTCCATGTAGTAGCTAGATGTTTGTATCTCCTCCTTTGTGCTTTCATGTATAGATCTTGTGAGCTTCATTCATGCTCAAGATCTAATCTATTTGTAATCATGCATGTTGTGTTTACGGGAATCCGATGGATATTGAGATTATTATGTCAGATTGATTAATGGTTTTGTCTTTATGATTCTATCATGTGTGTGTTTTTTGTGATCTTGCATGCTCTCCGTTGTTATAGCTATCTTGGCCAAGTAGTTGCTAGTGACTCCAAGAGGGGGTATTTATGCTCAATAGTGGGTTCACGCCTCTAGTTTCCAAGGGAAGTGACAGAAATCTCTTTGGCTGTAGATGTGATGTTGCTACTAGGGAGAAAACAACGGTCTCTTGTTCATGGAACATGTGGACTGTTTACCTTACATACTTTGCCTAAAGCAGTTGTGTGTTGCTTGCAACTTAATACTGGAGGGGGTTCGGATGATAACCTGAAGGTGGACTTCTAGTCATAGATGCAGTTGGATGGCGGTCTATGTATATTGTTGTATTGCCCAATCGAATCTCATAGGATCTTTTTGACCAGTATTGCATTGTTATTCCTTGCTCAGTTCGTGTCAATTGCCCTGCTGTAATTTGTTTACCCTTCATGCCATGTTGTTTATCTAAGGAGAGCACCTCTACTGAACTATGGACCCCGGTCCAATCTTTACCATTGATACATCTTCCACTGATACTTGTTTACTTGTTGCAAACCATTACCTTCCACACCGTATGTTTAATCCTTTGTTATAGCAAACCGGTGAGCTTGACAACCTAACTGATTCGTTGGGACAAAGTCTTGAGTTTGTGTTGTGCAGGTCTCCATGTTGTTTGCAACACATGTGTGAAGTTTCCTTCCTCCTAGTGGTTCGATAACCTCGGTTTCTTACTGAGGGAAAACTTGTTGATGTGATCATCACACCTTCCTCTTGGGGTTTCCAACGAAGCGTCACGCGACAAGTGGTGGGCGCCATCAAGCCTTTTTCTGGCGCCGTTGCCAGGGAGACTAAGGACGTCTTCACTAGGGGAGTCCTTCACTTCCTTTCTCTTTACTTTGTTTTTAGTTTGCTTTGTTTCTTTTGCTTGGTTTTGTTTGCCTTTTTTTCAAACCCCCCAAAAAAATTTAGTCTAGTTCGGTTTGCTTTCCCTTGTCAAAAACACAAAAAAAAATTAGTTCCTGCCCTAGTTGCTACCATGTCTGGTTTTGGACCAATCTTTATTTCACCTATGGAAGAGATCTCCACTTTTAAGGAAAAAAGTGAAGAGGGTTTTAAAGAAGCTTGGTCTAGAATCTCCGCTTTATAGAGGGAAACTGAGCCTAAGATGGGTCTTGGCTTGGTTATTGATAGTTTCTACTGTGGTATTGCTCTTCGTTATAGATATGCTTTGGATGTTGTGGCTGAGAAAGATATTTTTCTTTGTACTAAGGATGAAGCTTTTGATGCCATAAAGAAGTTGATTGCAATTTATAATACACCTAGCAAGTATGATTCCTCTTTCACAAATATTTTTGCTAGGTTGAACACTTTTGAGACTAGTATTGCTGCTATGAATAGTTGATATCACACGCTTAGGGATTACCATGATTATGTCCCCATAAATTCTGAGCCTTCAAAGTGGTTTCCCACAATCAAAGTCTCTATAAATACTACACTTTTTGATGCTCGTTGTGATATCATGTCTGAATTTTGTCTCATGCCTAAAGATATTCATGATTCTTTGAGTCTTTGGGGGCTTTCTGAAGGAGCAGAGGAAATCTCTCTTACTAATATTTCCACCCTATTTCCCATTGGAATAGCTGAAGGTGTGTTTACAAAAATCTCAGGAAAAATGGTGTCTATTGATTATCTTGTTATTGAATGTGTAGGCAAATGGCATATTACACTTGGAAGATCCCTACTGAAACACCTTGAAGCGGTAATAGATGTGGGAAAAGGCATTATGCACTTTGCTCCTCCGGTAATCAATCATATCTTTCCTAAAGAGAAGAAGAAAGGTAAGAAAGCAAAGAACAAGAGGGGTAATTCTTCATTTGAAAATACTTGATTCTTCTTGCTTCTCGTGCCTAACTTAAAGGCGTTAAAGAAAAGTACTTGTTGGCAGATAACCCAAGAGTTTCCTTGAGTCTTGGAAGTTATTACTTTAGTAATGACATCTGCTTATCCTTTTTGTTTGGTTTTTGTGCCAAGAATGACCTCTAATGAGAGGGAAGTAAGATTTGGGGAGTTGCTGTCCTGAAACATATTTCTATCCTCCACCAAAAACATTCATGAGGTGTCTCTATAACTTTTTGTGCCAAGAATGACCTCCTTGTGTTGTTTGTGATCTTGCATGCTCTCCGTTGCTAGTGGTTATCTTGGCCAAGTAGTTGCTAGTGACTCCAAGAGGGAGTATTTATGCTCGATAGTGGGTTCATGCCTCTAGTTTCCAAGGGTATAATCTCGATAGTGGCCAAGTAGTTGCTACTGACTCCAAGAGGGACGTATCAATCGTCTATATCAAGCTCAACTGGAATGCTCAAGACAAAGGTATAATCTTGATAGGTTTTTCCTTTTGCCGGTCTCATGTTGTGTGTGGGAGACCGGGTTTAGGATAGATAACCGTACTATCAAGAGGGGCTGTCGAATGAGTAACTCGATCACATCGTTCAGAGAGAGTTCAAACATTTGCATACTTGCATCATCGTATTTGGTTGTTATTTGGTCTTATCCATGTGAGGATATAGAGCTTGTGTTAATCTCCATAACAAGCTCTTGTTTATCAATATCGGATCTCCCCTTTATATCTTGTTGTGAGTTTGTTCTTGGAGGTTTAATGGATTCTCAACAAGTGAGGTATCACACTATAAAATACACGAAGTATTATCATTTGGTGGTATCAATATTTTTATAGGGTAGCTCATGTCGTCCTCTTTCCAACGCAATTGGAATCGGGTCAATCGGAGCTACCAATCAAAAGTTATCATAGTTTGAAGTTTGATTATTTGATTTATAAAACAGAAAAAGAAAAGGTCTTTTATTTTTCTGGGCCGACCAGTACTACCGCAACCCAGTACCGGTCAAGCCAGTGGCGCTGTCCAGCTCTCTGTCTCCCCAGGTAGTCAAGTCCGGTAGTGCCGCCTAGGTGGGCCGGTACTACCGGTCGGCCCAGGTACGCCCAACACCAGCTCCTGCCCAACAATCCTCCCTGCCATCGCGCACCAGCTTGCCTTGCTTGGTTCTCGCACGCTCACTGCCGCTCCTGTGCCGCTCGCTTCGCTGGCACGGGCCTGTAGCGTCGTGGGGCCCTACTCGCGCAGCCGCCAATCCATCGCGCGTCGCCGTGTTGACCAGCTCGCGCGCTGCTCGCCCCCTGGTCCACTCCCCCACGTGCCGCTTGCTGCCCGCCTAGATCCCGCACGCGCGTCGCCTGCTCACGCTGGCCGCCGCGCCCGTTGACTCACGCGCTGGGCCTGCTGCCTCCACTCCTGCATGCCTCGCTGGCACGCGCTGCGCGCATGCTGCGCTCGCCCGCTCGCCTTTACTGTGCTGGGTCGATTCGGTTGGCCCAGGTGCGGTAGTACCGAGAATTTATGGTACTACCGGCCCAGACCGAAAAAGGGTCCCAACAGGCAGATTTCTGCAGCCACTATTTAAGCCTTTTGCCCTTTTTCATTTTGGGTTGCTTCTTCCTCTTCTATTTGTCTAAGCTTTGGACCCATTTGCTCTCACTCTAAGAGCTTGATTAATCTCTTCCCCTCAAATGATTCTTGCCCATATTTGACTGGAAGAGAGAGGAGATCTAGATCCATGTTTTGACCAAACCAAAACATCTCTTTGAGAGTGTATCCTTGGGATCTAGATTTTGGGGGGGATTTTGTGTTCCTCTTTGATTCCTCCTCTCTTGTTCTCCCAATATATTTAGTAGCTTTGTTGGAACTTGAGAGTGAGGGATTGGAGCACCTTTGTGGTGTTCTTGCCATTTGCATTCGGTGCATCGGTTTGAGTTCTCCCCGAAGGATTTGGTGAGTAAAAGTTGAGAAGCTTTTTACTCTTGGGTTCTTGAAACCCTAGACGATTTGATTGTTTTGCAGGGTTGTGGATTACTTGGGGCCTCCATTTAAGTTGTGGAGCTTCCCCAAGCTTGTTTGTTGGGAGCCTCCAATTAAGTTGTGTAGAAGTTCCCCAACCTTGTGAGAGGTTCTGGATTGCCACCGACAAGTGCACCGATAGTGGAAGTGTGGATCGATCCCGTTGGGGTGATATTCACAGGAGAATAAGGGAGGCCTTTTGTGGCGTTGGTGGTTTGATACCACCCCCTCTCCAAACAAGAGGTAATCCATGTTGGGAGGAACTCAGTAAAATATCGTCGTCCCCGCGTGCCTCGGTTATCTCTATACCCGAGCTCTTTACTTATGCACTTTACATTGTGATAGCCTTCGTGCTTGAAGTAATCTATATTTTGCTATCACATTGTTGTTTGTATTGCTTAGCATAAGTTGTTGGTGCACATAGGTGAACCCTAGTTGTTCTAGGTTGTGCTTGACAAAGTAAACGCAAGTTTTATTCCGCCTTTGTTAAGCCCCTCTCGGAAAAGTTTTTAACCGCCTATTCACCCCTCTAGGCGGCATCTGTATCCTTTCATTGGTAAGCCCTCTGATGTTGGCAATTCTAAGATGGGATCTTTCAAATATCTCAAGGACTGGGTCTGGAAAGAAGTTCAAGGGTGGCTGGACCAACTTTTTTGCTTCTGGGGGAAAGGAGGTGCTTATCAAATCAGTGGCACAAGCTATCCCGGTGTTCTCGATGTCCTGTTTCAGATTACCTCGTAGGTTATGTCAGACATCAACTCTCTCCTGAGAGGGTTTTGGTGGGGAATCAAGAATGGTGAAAGGAAAACAGCCTGGGTTTCTGGGAGGTTATGTGCTCACAAAAGTTTGCTGGAGGTCTCGATTTCAGAGATACTGAGTTGTTCAACTTGGCTATGCTTGATCGACAAGCGTGGTGTATATTGCAGAACCCTCAGGCGCTGAGTGCACGAGTTCTGAGGGCAGTCTACTTCCCGGACACAGATCTCCTCAATGCTTCGCTAGGGTCTTCACCATCCTAGGTGTGGCGAGCACTTGTGGATGGACGTGATGTTATGGTACAGGGTTTGATTAAAAGGATAGGTAATGGTGCTTCAACACATGCATGGAACACTAACTGGACTCTGAGGGATTTCCTGTCGAGACCCTTCCCGTGCCAAGGTGATGATACACCTGAGTTGGTGTCTGACTTTATTGATGCTACAACAACAACGTGGTGTGCAGATCGATTGGCTCAATTATTTCTGCCAATGGATTATGAAGCTATAAGAGGCATTCCCCCAAGTACAAGAAGAACAAAGTATGTTTGGGCTTGGCACTATGAGAAGACTGGCATTCTTACAGTACGATCAGCGTACAAATTGCTAGTAACCACCAATATGAGAAGGGAGGACTGGCTTGATGGCTGCGTTGCCAGCTCTGATACGGTGAAGGAGGGAAAGCTTTGGAAAACTCAAGTCCCATCGAAGTTGCGCATCTTCCTTTGGCGGCTGGCGTAGCAGTCATTACCTATAGGTGACATGAGACCCCATTGCCACATGGCTGATACGGTAGCTTGCTCGGTATGCGGCGAACCGGATTCATGGAGACACTCATTGATAAGTTGTACCTTGGGGAGATGTGTGTGGGCATTATCAGATGAAATGATAACCGAGCATGTGGGTAGGACTGAGATCAGCTTGACAAAGTTGTGGCTGTTTACCTTGATGGAGTCCCTGTCAAGAGAAGAGTTTGCCCGAGTTTGTGTGACTCTCTGGGCGATATGGTATGCAAAACAGAAGGTGATTTCCGACAATGAGTTTCAGAGTCCTTTGTCGACACATTAGTTCATTGACAACTATCTCCGAGATCTTGCAATATCCAGCCTCAAGAAACCACAGGGGAAGGCGGTGGATTCGCACCACCCCAAGTGGAACCCTCCCAGAAGGTTTCTCAAAGATCAATGTTGATGCGGCGGTGGCGCGGTCTGGTGGGGGAGCGGTGGGAGAGATATGTCGTGCAGCGGATGGGTCCTTTCTCGGGGCTGCAACGCTGGATAGCAGTTTTGATTGTGTTCTCCGCCTTTTTACCAAGAATGCAATGAGGAAAGACAGATAAACACATCGGCCTCATTTAAGACTTTCAAAGCATCAGTTGAATGACTATGGCGGTCGAGGGCATATCTGATCCTGTTGTCCTAGAGGCTATGGCGTGCAGGGAGGCCTTGGAGCTAGCGGCAGATCTTGATATCCAGATGTTTGTGGTGGCAACAGACTGTCTGGAGGTAATCAATATTATGGAGCGCACCTATGGGGCACATACTCGATGGTCCTCCAGGATATCAAGGAGACCGAGCACGACTTTGTCAAGGTCTTGTTTAGGCATGAAAATCATATTCTGAAGCACATTTACTGGCTCATAGTGCATTTTCTAGTGTTGGACGTCGGGTCTGGCTATTACAGCCCCCTGACGGTCTTTGTATCCCTTTAAACATTATTGACTAATAAAGGCTAGTGAATTCTAAAAAAAAACATACGACATTACAAATCACCCAAAGGAAAACAAAAATTAAAATGAAATCCTCAAGATGTCCTTAGTCCTCAACCTTAAGACCTTATTTGCCGCTCCTCCTTGAGAGACCAGATGTTGATAGTTGCAAATGAAAATCACCAAACTGGTCTAGAAGACCACGTTCATCCTAGAAACGAAGAGTAAGAAGTGAACATCGATGAAGCTCCTTGAATATCCATAGATACCCACAGTCAGAAGGAGTCCCCTTCATAGACACACAAATTGCCACGCTCCGGAGAGAATTAGCCACTTTCATGTATTTAGTACGGGACCCAACTATCGAGAAGGGTCATTTCAAGGAAAACCTCATCTTTCGCTTTCCCAGACCAAATTTACTGCCAAGTGTCCCATTAGGGAGACGGTTGGGTCCATCCTATCAGTACTCATCTGTCACCCCAAGCGTTAACTCAGCAATACGCATGGCAAAGGGCAAACCATAGGCAATATGTGGTGTCCAAATTCACAAATTCACTCCCTCCTTTGCGTGAATCCTAGCCCGGCGGCGACGAAAACCTCTACCCAACCCGCTTTTGTGGGTGCAAGGAGATACATTGCCTTTCACAATCAAGATTTCGTGCCTACTTGTTGATCCCGGCCGCTTTCTAATGCGGGCCCATTTGATGTCGCATGTTGTGCCCACATTTGTCGTCGACTGACGAGGGAGCAGCGCGGTGGATGGAAGGTCCTTATTCTCAGGAATCTTGTGTTTCCCAGAATAGCCAGAGGTAAGCTCGTCTTCTCTTTTTTATATTTTCCCAAACAAAAAATGCTAGCTAACTATCAACATTAGGAAGATCGAATCGAGAATTATTTATTAGGGGATTGATGACATACATTTCTTATTTTTTTTCCAAATCTTTATCAAATAGGGTTTTAAAGTGAACCAATTCATCGTCCATATACACGTTGAAAGCTACAATTATAAATTAATGATGGGGTGTGAGCAGGTGATGCTTGTAAAATGCATACATAAACTTTATAGTTTATTGATACATATTCTCACATATTTACAACATATATAATGTTATATCCATGTTTTATATTGAGTTTTGGAGAATTATAGATGATCCCTTTTATTTTGATTATAACTCTGCAGGATAGGAAAATCCTTTTTTTTTGTATTTTTATTTGTTGGGGACCTAAGCGAAGTCAAACGAAGCTAAGATTCCGAGAACGTCATTTTTTCATGAAGAAGGATGATCTGGAGTGCTTAGACCCACTGGCGGAGCTACTCAGGGGCTAAACTGGGCCGTGGCCCGCCCAGGATTTATGTAAAAATATCAATACCTAAGCATCAATGGCCCACCATATTGGCACTAACATAACAAAGCTAGCTAGAAACCAGGCCGGCAACCTCGCAGCGAGCACCGAGAGCTCATAGGCAGTCAAAAGCAAGCCCAATAGGAAAATATGGCACGCTTCAAATGATGGTTGTTTTCTCAAATTATATTATTGCCGTCGGTAGCTAGGTAGCTAGCTTTTGTAGTCAGTTTAGGAGATCATGTATCTTGGTTAGAGTATCTCTAGCAAATACTATAAAAGGACCGTGCGTTCCCCGGACGATGGGGTCTTCCCATCGTCCTGGTCCCCCGAGCGCCACGTGTCCCCCAAATAGCTCAAAATCCTGCTTTTTGCTGCAAAATATCCCGCTTTTGCTACATATGTCCCCGCTTTTGCTTCCGAAGCAAAAAAACCGGTTCGTTTCAGAAATAGAACGTCTCGCCGGAGACCTCACCGGAGACCTCGCCGGAGACCATGCAGCAAAAAAAATGTGCTAATGCAGCAAAACCGACTTCGCCGGAGACATCGTCGGAAAAACTCGCCGGTGACTCTCGCCGGAGACCTTGTAGCAAAAAGTTGACACTGTTCTAGCAAAACCACAAGATGGTTGTGTTGGAGATATGCCCTAGAGGCAATAATAAATGTGGTTATTATTATATCTTTGTGTTTATGATAAATGTTTACATTCATGCTATAATAGTATTAACAAGGAAACATTGATACTTGTGTGATTTGTAAACTTAATTTGAAGTCCCTAGTATAGCCTCTATACATCACTAGCTTGTTGGTTGGTAAATGATTGTGGTTTCCCTATCATGAACATTGAGATGTTATCAACAACAAGATCATATCGTTAGGAGAATGATATGGTGGACATACTCCTATAGATAAGCGTAGCATAAAGATCAAGTCATTTCAATAGTTCAATTGCTATATGCTTTCTGATACATAGTAACCTAATTCCTTCGACCATGAGATCATGCATATCACCTTTACCGGATGGATGCTTTGATGACATCAAACACCACACCGTAACTGGGTGGCTATAAAGGTGGCATTGAGTGTTCGGAAAGTATTGGTTGAGACACATGGATCAAGAGTGGGATTTGTCCATCCATATGACGGATAGATATACTCTGGGCCCTCTCGGTGGAATGTCATTCAATTAGCTTGCAAGCATGTGACTGGCTCACAAGGGATCACATATCACGGGAACGAGAAAAGAGTACTTATCGGTAACGAGGTTGAACTAGGTATGCAGAGATACCGACGATCATAACCTCGGATAAGTAAACTATCGTGAGACAAAGGGAAATTGGTATCGTATGTAAGTGGTTCATTCGATCGCAAAGTAATCGTAGAAATATGTGGGAGCCATATGAATTTCCAGATTCCTCTATTGGTTATTGTTCGGAGAAGTGTCTCGATCATGTCCGCATAATTCACGAACCGTAGGGAGACACACTTAAGGATTCGACGTTGTTTGAGTAGTTATGGAAGTATGAGAAAGAGACCGAATGTTGTTCGGAGTCTCGGATGGGATCCGGGATATCACGAGGTGATCTGGAATGGTCCGGAGAATAAGATTCATATAAGGAAAGTCCCGTTTCGGAGTTCGGGAATGATTCCGGTGTTTTCATCGGGAATGTTCTAGAAGGTTCCGGAATGTCCGGCACTCCGGAGGGGAAGGGGTACATGAATGTGTCATTGCATGTTGGAATGATTGCATCATGTACTAAGTGTCATCACTGTTCCAAATAAAGGATTAATTCAAATCCTAGTTTGAAAAGTCAAATAGCTAGTTTGTAAAGTCAAACGGCTAAAATTGGAAAGAGGAAAAGAGGAGGAAGAGGGAAACCGAGTTGGGGAGGAGTTCCCTCCTCCAACCGGCGGCCCACCTCCAAGCCGAGTTGGGGAGGGACTCCTCTCCCTCCCCTTGGCGCGGCCGGCCCCTCCACCTATATAAGGAGGGGCAGGGCTCCCTCCTCTATACACACAAGTCCCTCACCTCAAACCCTAGAAGCTGCAGCCCTCCATAGCCGCCGCCATCCCTAGGGTTTTACCCTAGCCGCCGACTTGGGGGTCCCCGGAACCCTAGCCGCCGGCTCTAGCCCCTCCTCCTTGGTGTGTCTAAACCCTAGATCGCCGAGGAGCTCTCTCATACTCCACCATACTCGCTCCGGCTTAAGGCGAAGCCCTGCGAGATCTCCCCTCTACTTCCGGTACCACGCCGTTGTGCTGCCGGAATCACGAGGAGAGTGCTACAACCTCCGCTGCCTGCTGGAACAAGGGAGAGGAAGATCTTCGTCGAGTAACGAACGTGTGACCGACTGCGGGAGCGCTGCCGTAACGCAGCGCCGGAAGGATCGTCTACGCGATCTTGAGATCGGGAAGAGTACGACTACATCACCCACGAGAATCCGCTCTCGTTAAACACTTTGGAATCTTCGAGGGTAAGTTATTCCATCGACTCGTTGCTACAATCTAGTAGATAGATCTTGGCTTGTTTGTTTGTATGCGATAGAAATTTTTTGTTTTCCATGCTACGAAACCCTACAGATTGTAGCAACAAAGTTCTTCTAATGTAGCAAAAAAGTGACTTCGTCAGATACATGGCCGGAGAATTAAATCGGAAGAGCTCGCCGGAGAACTTGTAGAAAAAGCTAGACCAGCTGCCGTTGGCAGCAACCACGGCCGCCCATGGAAGCAAGCTCGGCCACCGCTGGCAGCAACCATGGTCGCTCATTGTAGCATCCCAGTTGTCTAACACATGTAATGCTACTTGTTCTAGTAATAAAAAGGGCCACCTCCAACATATAATTGTTGCATCATCATCATGTCATGCTCATGTCATCATGCCACCTTGCATTTGAGCATCATATAAAACCCTTTCTTGTTTGGTTCTTATCCCATGTGCATTATTAATTGTAGTTGCCTCTTGATATTGTATTTGGTTCTTGATAAATTGTTAAATGCCCAAGTTGATTTGGGGGCATATCTCTTAATAACTCCACCACCTTTCTTTCACCACCTTATAATTCCACCATCCAATTAATATGAGCTTGGCATTTTATTTGAGTTTACCTCTAGCTCATGTTGGTTGGTTGGATTCCACCATAATCTTTTGCTTGGTCTTTAATTCCAATTTCTGGAGATGCAAAATAATAATGCCATGAAATGACATTGTCTTCACAAGTATCAGCAGGGCATTAAATATTCTGCATGGGCCATGCAAGTACCATCTTGTGCTTGTCTTTGGTTTTATTTTTTTTGGTTTGGGATGGATCATCTCTAGCCCCATCTTTTCTTTTGGTTTTGGCCATGTTGATCATGCTTAAAACCCTAGCACCTCATCTCTCTCCCCCTCTTTTCTTGTCTTGATCTTGTTTGGGCTTGTCTAGAGCATGCATGATCAAGTCAAGTACCACTCCATCTACCCTACCCCTCTCTTAAATCTAAACCCTAAGCCACCCCATACCCTCTCTAACCTACACCCTAAAACCCACCTAATCTAAGACAAACCCTACCCGAGCCATACCCTCCTCTCCTTCCTACCCTATCCCCAACCCTAGCTC
This sequence comes from Avena sativa, assembly GCA_916181665.1. Taxonomy (NCBI): domain Eukaryota; kingdom Viridiplantae; phylum Streptophyta; class Magnoliopsida; order Poales; family Poaceae; genus Avena; species Avena sativa. Next base: position 138,034,322 of record OV702285.1, on the reverse strand, counting down.
TCTCTAACCGAGCCTCCCCATGCGTGCCCATCCACCCTACCCGAGCCTCCCAGCTAACCAAAACCCTAACCACCCTAGCTCTAACCGAGGCTACTCCTACCTCTCTCTTCTTCTCTCTATGCCATAGGGGCCTCCCAGCCCGAGCCTGTCCCTGCCCCCCCTTCTCCTCGCCCTGGCCCAGCTGCAGCCCCACCTCTTTTCCTCCCCTGCTCCTGCCGACCGAGCACGTGAAGGAGAGAAAGGTGGCACCGAAGCCACCTTCCCCTCCCCCACGCCATCTCCACCTCTCCCCATCCTTATCTACACCCCACCTCTCTCTGCCTCGCCCAGCCACCCAGATCCACCCCAGGGCGCCCTGCCCACGCTCCCCTCTTCTCCTTTACCGCCACACCGTCGCCGGCCCGAAAACCTTCGGCCTCTACCTTTCCCCTTGTCCAGCCGGAGGCGTGGTGTTCCAAGGTGTGGAGGAGGATCACGAAGACCCCCCTGTAGCAGCCCGTGCCCGGAGACGCGAAGAGAAAGCCCCAGCCCGCCGGAGCAGACGCGAGCCGACGCAAGCCCTAGCTGCGCCGCCGTCTGCCTCGCCGCAGATCCGCTGCTCACCGACCCGAACCAACCCCAACGACAAGTCGCGGGTGAGCCACTCTCCCCCCTAGACACCGTTTCCCTCCCCCTCTCGCCTCGCATCGCCGCCGCCTCCCGTCGAACGCTCTGCGTGCACGCCGGCGTCGCGTTCGTTTCCCCTCGCCATGGCGTCGCTTAGCCTATCTAAGCCTCGCCCTGCAACCCTGCAGCAACCCCCTAGCCACCGCAGTGGCTCCACCCTCTGCGCGCGTGCCCCGCGTCGCGGGATCGAACCCCACCCGCGCCGCGCACCGCTCCGTGCGCGCAAGGCAGAGAAGGGAGAAAAACAGTACCACGTGGCCGTTTTTCACAAAACCCCCCAAACGTTTTTATTCCTAAACCGCGGTCCAGCATAGCCCCACCAGTCAGCGTCAGTGGGTTTTTGCAAAAAGGCTCCCCAAGTTTTTAGGCCTCCACCCGCGGTCCCTTAGCCACCCGCCTGTCAGCCGCTGCCGTTTTCCCACTGGCACGTGGGCCCGCGAACCCCTGTCCCCACCCGTCAGCCGCAGTGGCTGGCAGCAACCGTGGTGACCGCCCGTTTTCTGCGCGCGTGGGCCTGTGCCAGCTCTGTCCCCACCTGTCATCGACAGAGTCTGGGTTCCCCTGGGTATTAAAAGTACATATGTGAGTCTGTTTGAATTTAAACCTACTCAAATTAATTCAAATTCAAAATGAAATCTGTTTTCAAATAACTTTCAAAATATAAATCCAAATTGGACAAATAATATATGTTTTTGATTCAGAAAAATGTGAGGATTTCAAATATGCCATTCAAATTGCCTTTTGCACATTTAAAATTCCAAGTCAAATTAAATTACAACCAATGCCACTGGAACTTAAATAATTAATAACTTTTGATTTATAACTCCGAATTTAACAAATGATATATCTAAAATGATCAGCTCGACGAGACCTTTCTGTTTATGCTATCCATGACTTCAATTGAAGCATGCATCATATAAATATAAAGTATACAGCAACTATTATGTCAATAAAATGTGGCCAAACCTTAATAAAATGACTTATTCTTGTGCTCTACACCTCACCCATGCCATGCTACTTTATTGCCATGCAACTTGTGCATCATTCATCATGGCATGATTGTTTTCTTGACGCATCTTATCCATATGCTTGTGCTCTATATTCATGTTGGCCTTGTTTGTTTGGTTTTTCTCGGATAGACACTGAGCAGGGGATATATCAAGAGAACCAGGAGCACTACCCAGATCCGTCTCTCGCTTCCACCGAGCTGCCAGGCAAGCACTACCACATGCTTGCATACATACAGTACCTATTGCCTCTACCTTATTCTTGCATCATTGAGTCGCGAATGCATTAAATTGAATCCCAAGTATTGCATAGCCTTTACTTTAAAACCCCACCAAGCCTGTACCTCCATCCCATGAGCCATTACTATAGGAGTTGTTTGAGCCATGCGAGTCGTAGAACAGCATGTGTAGGGTTTGTGAGAGTCTGTTGGATAACGAGGTACCTAAACAACTTAACCTGAATAGTAATGGGATAACTAATGAAAGTGGCACCGGTGAGCAACATCTGCTATTTGGTTTTTCCTGCTCACTTGTGTCCCGTAAGACCCCGAGTACTTGATTCCTGTTCCAAGATTTATCGCGCTATCCACATCCGGGAGGTATATGGGACCCCCCTGAGCCAGAGCTTGATTCCGTCTTATTTCTTGGGGCCACAAACTAGTTTGAGGTTTTATTTACTATCCTGTACCTATGCCATGTTTACTGCTTTAATTAAATTGTGCGACATATAGCACCTGTACTGTTTAGGATCGGGACACGTTTTCGCGGTGTCGACAAGCCCAGTTTTGGGTTCCCAGTCGCTCACAGCCGTCCACCCAAACCTTGAGTCCGTCTCGAAGTCAGCTAACTTCGTTGCGGGTCTACTTTAAGGGGTGGCCCCCTGAAATATTTCTGAATCTTGTGATTGCTTTGTCGTGAAGGACTCGTTGGGTTTTGATTTGGTTTTTCCGAGGTTGATCGAGTGTGTGTTGCTATTTGTGCACCCCTGCAGGGTAAAACTTTCTGAAAGCCGTGTCCGCGGTTATGGACGACTTGGAGCACAGTTTCTCGATCATAGACAAGCATAACTAAAGTACCGCTTTAATCTGACTAAGTAATTTGACTAGTAAATAGTGCAACACTCATGGAATGGTTAATAAAATTGCCAACGGATGGGGTTGTTCGTCCGCTTCCTCGTTGGTAAGCGAGGAGGAGGATGGATCGGATGAAATTACTGTTATAACTGTTGTCATTATTTCACGGACATCCGTCTATCATTGGTTAGGCGGATGGTTAGCGTATATCTGTAGAACTGCTAGGGTTTATCTTTCGCTGCAATTGCGTCACCCAGGTTGTGTCCCCTTTAGAGGCATTAAGACTTGCTGAGTACCCTTAGGGTCTCACACGATAAATTTGGTTCAGATGAACAGGTACCCTCGCAGGACGGATACTGGGTGGAAGAGGCTGATGATGTGGGCAACGATCGTTCGGTGTAGAGATTCCGGGAACGGGGATCCGTGAGATCTGTGGTTGGGATGTGCTTATTTCTCTGGCATCTTATGCCTATTTGCTTCTTATCCGTACTCGGACTTGTTTGCCGCTTCCGCATGATACTCTGATGTGTGTTGTATGAGGAGTTATCCTAAACTATAGATTTATTTAGGATATTTGAATCTTGCCGTATGGCTTTGCTATATTTCCTTTCTTTCTAGATGGTATGGCTCTGATGTACTCTTGTATGGTGGCTTGCATACATACCCACTTGTGTATGTAGTTGATCCCTTCGCCTGCCGATTACGCCGCCCGTACAGGTCCCGTTGAGATGGTAGTGGTTGGGACGGCCGAAAGGTCTACCCGTGAGTGGCTTTTGGGGCCCCACCGTACTATTTCAACCACTACCGCTCATCCAGGCTTGTATCTAGGAGCGTAATTCACCGAGGTAGTTACAATTGGTATCAGAGCCATCCCAACCTTCAGGGTTTCAGCCAAACGGTCGTTGTCAGTCTAGCAAATATTTTGGTAGTTATGTATATTAGGGAAAAACAAAACGCGAGAGTAGGACTGCTTCCACTTTTCTTCTTACCTACTCACCACCCTTTTCTGGTAAGGAAGTGCAACGTTTTCAATCCTCGTCTAAAAAAATTCAAACTAGGATTCACGTGTTCTGGGTTTCCGTAGTACCATAGGTTGTGTGTGTGTGTGTGTGTGTGTAATCCCTTGTCTATCTGTTGCATCCAAGTTGCTATCTTATCTGCCTTTGGTTATCAACTGTTGGTACATTCCATACCGACAGGCTTTTGCAAACCGACGCAATCTAACTTCCTCTTTGTATCCGACGCTATCTTGTTTGGGGTGTTCGTTTCCGTAGTTACCAATCTCTAGGGTTCGTCGTGAGAAGAAGGGGTTAGGATATGTGTTCCACTTGTTCATGTGCGGAGTAATGATTTGAGTGCGGGATGGAGTCGCGATCATACCACTACTTTTATCATTCGCTTTTGTATATTGAATCGGTAGAGTCACTAATCTTGATTCGTTGAAGTAATTTTGCGCATCTATTGGTATTTTAATGCCGAAATTTGTGGAAATTTTTTCTTTGATATGTTTGTGTACCACACTCCTTTTCAGTTGTGTGCGATATGCTTAATATCTTTTAGGTGCTTTGAACTTTGTTGATATTTTAATATCATCTCAGTAAATTGTATCCTTTAATCTTGGTTAATTCCATTTTGGTACTATCTTGGATTATTATTATTCTCCATTATAGTACTGACTTGTGTTTTTTATCAATCTCAGAATGGCTCCACCACGCCGTTCAGATGAGGACATACCACCAGAGCTTGGGGCCGCATTGTCAAATATAGCTAATGCCTTGGCAGCGATGCAGCAGAACCAGCAGCGCTTGGAAGAAAGCGTCAGAAGAAATGAGTTTGCTCCACTCCCTCCACCTCCCAAGCGGGGCGACATCAAGAGCTTCCTGAAATTCAACCCTCGCCAGTTTGATGTTTCAGATCGCCCACTGGATGCGGATGATTGGTTACGTGAGACGTCAAGGCTTCTTGAGACTGCTGATGTTCCTGAGCAGGAGTGGGTCAAGTGCGCTACTCACCTTCTAAAGGGAGATGCAACTCTCTGGTGGGAAAATTACTTGAAGGCAAGCTGCACTGGTTTTCAGCCCACCTGGGGACAGTTCTCTGGAGCGTTCAAAGAGCAATTCCTGTCAGAGATTGTGATGGAAAGGATGAAGGAGGCTTTTCTCAACCTGAAGCAAGGAAATGATAACGTCAACACCTACATCAGGAACTTCATGAATCTCTCTCGTTATGGTGGTGATGAGGTATCTGATGACAAGAAGAAGCAGAAGAGGTTCAGGCAAGGGCTCAATGCATCGATCAAGTATGCAATCACACATGCAAGGCCGGCATCTTTCCTGGAACTACAACACACAGCTTTGCAAGAGGAAGCAAGCAGGCAAGTGTTCGAGGAGTCCAAGAAACACAACAGGGATGCATCAAGCTCTACAGTTATGGCAGCTCCTTCTAAGCGGCGTGTCTGGGTTCCTAACACCCCACCGTTGCTCCCAGCTTCACCAAGACCTGCAAGTTACGCGTCAAGGCCACCAAACTTCACCACTGCGGCTCCCAGGGGCTACAACAACCACCACCCTGGAGCGCCTGGCGGAGTCCCTGGCTACGCTGCTCCACGTCCAGCTGGTGTCTGCTTCACGTGTGGAGATCCTGGACATCCCTATTGGAACTGTCCGAGGAAGAACAAAGCTCTCCCTCAACCCCCGCCAAGATCTGCAACAAGCTCTCCTTCGGTTCGTGCACCACCACCTCGGGCTCTCAACATCAACACCAAGCCCGGGTCTGCGGTTGTTCGTGCCAATTGTGTCAACGCCGCTCAAGCTGAGCATGCACCTGGAGTGGTGATGGGTACGCTATCCGTTAACTCAGTCCCTGCACGAGTTTTGTTCGATTCTGGTGCATCGCATTCATTTGTTTCTCACAAGTTTGCAAATGAGAATGAGTTAGTTATGGTTCCTCTACTCAAGCGGTTGGTGGTACAATCTCCTGGTTCAAACATGAGGGCTGTTCATATCAGCCATGGCAATCAAATTGAGATTGGTGGCTCTTTGTTCTCGGCTTCCTTAATTGTTCTGGGCAATTCTGATATTGATGTCATCTTGGGCATGGATTGGTTGACGGCAAATGCAGCTGTGATTGATTGTGCTGAACGCTCAGTTTCTCTGAAGATTCCTGAAGGCCATATAGTCTTTTCTCCAAGTCTGACGCCTGCTGTCCAGCTTTTCTCTTTGGCGGCTCTGAATGATGATGCTATGGAAGCTATTCAGAGAGTCCCAGTGGTCTGTGAGTTTCCGGATGTTTTTCCTGAAGAGTTGCCGGGTATGCCTCCGGATCGTGAGGTTGAGTTCGTAATTGAGCTTGAACCTGGAATGGCTCCTATCTCCAAGCGGCCTTATAAAATGGGTCCTTCTGAGTTGGCTGAACTCAAACGACAACTTGATGAACAAGAGAAGTTGGGTTTCATTCAACACAGTACTTCTTCATGGGGTAGCCCAACAATCTTTGTGAAGAAGCGTGACAGAACCGATAGACTATGTGTGGACTACCGGGCTCTCAATGCTAAAACCATCAAGAACAAATATCCTCTTCCACGGATAAATGATCTCTTTGACCAGCTAGCTGGAGCTGTGGTATTCTCTAAGCTAGACTTGAGAAGTGGGTATCACCAAATCAAGATTCGCAAAGAAGATGTGCCCAAAACAGCTTTCACCACCCGCTATGGCCTGTATGAGTACACGGTGATGTCTTTCGGTCTCACCAATGCTCCTGCTACCTTCTCGAGGCTTATGAACTCGGTCTTCATGGAGTACCTGGATAAGTTCGTTGTGGTCTATCTGGATGATATCCTAGTCTATTCCAAGTCTAAGGAAGAGCATGAAGAACACCTGCGGTGTGTCCTAAACAAGCTGCGCGAGAACCGCTTGTATGCAAAGTTCTCAAAGTGTGAGTTTTGGCTGCCTGAAGTAACCTATCTTGGTCATGTCATCTCTGCCAAGGGCATTGCAGTCAACCCGGAAACCGTGAAGACAATTGTTGAATGGCTTCCTCCTGCAAATGTAAAAGAAGTGCGGAGCTTCCTGGGTTTGGCTAGTTATTGCCGTCGCTTTGTTCAGAACTTCTCAAAGATAGCGAAGCCTCTCACCGATCTTCTCAAGAAAGGCAAGAAATACCTGTGGACTCCTGCGTGTCAAGCAAGCTTTGAGACACTCAAAGAGAAGCTCACTTCCACACCAGTCTTGGTTCCTCCGGATACATCTAAGCCTTTCCAGATATTCTGCGACGCCTCTTTGCAAGGATTGGGTGCGGTCCTTATGCAAGAGAAACAAGTTGTTGCTTATGCCTCTCGACAATTGAAGAAGCATGAGATCAACTATCCCACACATGACCTCGAGCTAGCAGCAGTTGTCTTTGCTTTGAAGCTATGGAGGCACTACTTGCTTGGTAACCGTTGTGAGATCTTCTCCGACCACAAGAGTTTGAAGTATATCTTCACACAGCCTGATCTCAACCTTCGGCAGAGGAGATGGATCGAAGCAATCAATGACTTTGATGTGACCATCAACTACACACCGGGCAAAGCTAATGTCATGGCAGATGCTCTCAGCCGTAAAGCTTATGTCAATAACCTCATGATGGAAGAGCAGCAGCCCCTCTTGTGCGAGGAATTCCGCCAGCTCAACCTGGAAGTTGTGGAACAAGGGCATCTCCTGAACCTTCTGGCTACTCCTCTCTTGGAAGAAAAGATTCGCTCTCGTCAGTTTGGTGATCCGCACACCAGAAACATCATCTCTAAACTTGAGCTTCCGAAGTATGAGTCCTTCCACGTCGATGATCAAGGCACGCTTTTCTTCGACCACCGGATGTTTGTTCCAAACTACCCGGGTTTGAGAGACCAAGTTCTCAAGGAGGCGCATGATTCGGTTCTTTCTATCCATCCTGGCAGCACAAAGATGTACATGGACTTGAAAACACAGTATTGGTGGCCTGGTTTGAAACGGTATTGTGCCAAGTATGTCTCAGAATGTGATGTCTGCCGCAGAGTGAAGGCTGTCCATCAGAAACCATTCGGTCTTCTACAGCCATTGAAACCTCCGGAATGGAAATGGGAGAAAGTAGAGATGGACTTCATCACTGGCTTTCCAAGGTCGCAGAAGGGCAACAATGCAATCTTTGTTGTCATCGACAGGCTTTCTAAAGTGGCTCATTTCTTCCCTGTCAAGGAAACAATTTCTGGAATTCAGTTGGCTGAGCTCTATATCAACAGAATTGTCTCTCTGTATGGGGTTCCACTTGAAATCAGTTCAGACCGTGGGAGCATCTTCACTTCAAAGTTCTGGGAGAGTTTCCAAAAAGCTTTGGGAACAAAGTTGAACTTCAGCACTGCTTACCACCCTCAGTCGCAAGGACAAGTGGAAAGAATCAATCAGATTCTGGAGGATATGCTTCGGGCTTGTGTCATCTCGTTTGGCATGAAGTGGGAGGAATGCCTTCCATATGCTGAATTCTCCTACAACAACAGCTTCCAGAAGAGTCTAAAGATGGCACCATTCGAGGCTCTCTATGGTCGCAAGTGCAGAACTCCGATTGGTTGGTCAGGTGCAGGAGAAAGAATCTGGTTTGGCCCTGATATCGTAACTCAAGCAGAGGAGAAGGTGCATATCATTCTTGAGAACCTGAAGATTGCTCAGAGTCGTCAGAAGAGCAACTATGACAGGAAGCACACGGACATGGTGTATGCCCCTGGTGATCTCGTGTACCTTCGTGTCACTCCCATGAAAGGCACACACCGCTTTGGTATCAAAGGGAAGCTGGCTCCTAGATACATTGGTCCATTCAAGATTCGTGGTAGAAGAGGAGAAGTTGCTTATGCCCTTGAGCTTCCGGAAAAACTCAAAGTCCATGATGTTTTCCACATCTCTCAGCTCAAGAAGTGCTTCAAAGATCCAGGCAGGACCGTGGATCATGAGCTAATCGACCTCCAAGAAGATCTGTCTTATCAGGAACACCCCACCAAACTCCTTGAGACCGCAGAACGAAGGACTCGCAACAAGTCCATCAAGTTCTGCAAGGTGCAGTGGTCACACCATTCTGTTGATGAAGCCACATGGGAGCGTGAAGATGAACTCCGTGCCAACCATCCTTCTCTCTTTGCGTCTTCTTCTTCTTCCTAGAATCTCGGGGCGAGATTCCTGTTTAGTGGGGGAGAGTTGTAGCATCCCAGTTGTCTAACACCTGTAATGCTACTTGTTCTAGTAATAAAAAGGGCCACCTCCAACATATAATTGTTGCATCATCATCATGTCATGCTCATGTCATCATGCCACCTTGCATTTGAGCATCATATAAAACCCTTTCTTGTTTGGTTCTTATCCCATGTGCATTATTAATTGTAGTTGCCTCTTGATATTGTATTTGGTTCTTGATAAATTGTTAAATGCCCAAGTTGATTTGGGGGCATATCTCTTAATAACTCCACCACCTTTCTTTCACCACCTTATAATTCCACCATCCAATTAATATGAGCTTGGCATTTTATTTGAGTTTACCTCTAGCTCATGTTGGTTGGTTGGATTCCACCATAATCTTTTGCTTGGTATTTAATTCCAATTTCTGGAGATGCAAAATAATAATGCCATGAAATGACATTGTCTTCACAAGTATCAGCAGGGCATTAAATATTCTGCATGGGCCATGCAAGTACCATCTTGTGCTTGTCTTTGGTTTTATTTTTTTTTGGTTTGGGATGGATCATCACTAGCCCCATCTTTTCTTTTGGTTTTGGCCATGTTGATCATGCTTAAAACCCTAGCACCTCATCTCTCTCCCCCTCTTTTCTTGTCTTGATCTTGTTTGGGCTTGTCTAGAGCATGCATGATCAAGTCAAGTACCACTCCATCTACCCTACCCCTCTCTTAAATCTAAACCCTAAGCCACCCCATACCCTCTCTAACCTACACCCTAAAACCCACCTAATCTAAGACAAACCCTACCCGAGCCATACCCTCCTCTCCTTCCTACCCTAGCCCCAACCCTAGCTCTCTCTAACCGAGCCTCCCCATGCGTGCCCATCCACCCTACCCGAGCCTCCCAGCTAACCAAAACCCTAACCACCCTAGCTCTAACCGAGGCTACTCCTACCTCTCTCTTCTTCTCTCTATGCCATAGGGGCCTCCCAGCCCGAGCCTGTCCCTGCCCCCCCTTCTCCTCGCCCTGGCCCAGCTGCAGCCCCACCTCTTTTCCTCCCCTGCTCCTGCCGACCGAGCACGTGAAGGAGAGAAAGGTGGCACCGAAGCCACCTTCCCCTCCCCCACGCCATCTCCACCTCTCCCCATCCTTATCTACACCCCACCTCTCTCTGCCTCGCCCAGCCACCCAGATCCACCCCAGGGCGCCCTGCCCACGCTCCCCTCTTCTCCTTTACCGCCACACCGTCGCCGGCCCGAAAACCTTCGGCCTCTACCTTTCCCCTTGTCCAGCCGGAGGCGTGGTGTTCCAAGGTGTGGAGGAGGATCACGAAGACCCCCCTGTAGCAGCCCGTGCCCGGAGACGCGAAGAGAAAGCCCCAGCCCGCCGGAGCATACGCGAGCCGACGCAAGCCCTAGCTGCGCCGCCGTCTGCCTCGCCGCAGATCCGCTGCTCACCGACCCGAACCAACCCCAACGACAAGTCGCGGGTGAGCCACTCTCCCCCCTAGACACCGTTTCCCTCCCCCTCTCGCCTCGCATCGCCGCCGCCTCCCGTTGAACGCTCTGCGTGCACGCCGACGTCGCGTTCGTTTCCCCTCGCCATGGCGTCGCTTAGCCTATCTAAGCCTCGCCCTGCAACCCTACAGCAACCCCCTAGCCACCGCAGTGGCTCCGCCCTCTGCGCGCGTGCCCCGCGTCGCGGGATCGAACCCCACCCGCGCCGTGCACCGCTCCGTGCGCGCAAGGCAGAGAAGGGAGAAAAACAGTACCACGTGGCCGTTTTTCACAAAACCCCCCCAAACGTTTTTATTCCTAAACCGCGGTCCAGCATAGCCCCACCAGTCAGCGTCAGTGGGTTTTTGCAAAAAGGCTCCCCAAGTTTTTAGGCCTCCACCCGCGGTCCCTTAGCCACCCGCCTGTCAGCCGCTGCCGTTTTCCCACTGGCACGTGGGCCCGCGAACCCCTGTCCCCACCCGTCAGCCGCAGTGGCTGGCAGCAACCGTGGTGACCGCCCGTTTTCTGCGCGCGTGGGCCTGTGCCAGCTCTGTCCCCACCTGTCATCGACAGAGTCTGGGTTCCCCTGGGTATTAAAAGTACATATGTGAGTCTGTTTGAATTAAAACCTACTCAAATTAATTCAAATTCAAAATGAAATCTGTTTTCAAATAACTTTCAAAATATAAATCCAAATTGGACAAATAATATATGTTTTTGATTCAGAAAAATGTGAGGATTTCAAATATGCCATTCAAATTGCCTTTTGCACATTTAAAATTCCAAGTCGAATTAAATTACAACCAATGCCACTGGAACTTAAATAATTAATAACTTTTGATTTATAACTTCGAATTTAACAAATGATATATCTAAAATGATCAGCTCGACGAGACCTTTCTGTTTATGCTATACATGACTTCAATTGCAGCATGCATCATATAAATATAAAGTATACAGCAACTATTATGTCAATAAAATGTGGCCAAACCTTAATAAAATGACTTATTCTTGTGCTCTACACCTCACCCATGCCATGCTACTTTATTGCCATGCAACTTGTGCATCATTCATCATGGCATGATTGTTTGCTTGACGCATCTTATCCATATGCTTGTGCTCTATATTCATGTTGGCCTTGTTTGTTTGGTTTTTCTCGGATAGACACTGAGCAGGGGATATATCAAGAGAACCAGGAGCACTACCCAGATCCGTCTCTCGCTTCCACCGAGCTGCCAGGCAAGCACTACCACATGCTTGCATACATACAGTACCTATTGCCTCTACCTTATTCTTGCATCATTGAGTCGCGAATGCATTAAATTGAATCCCAAGTATTGCATAGCCTTTACTTTAAAACCCCACCAAGCCTGTACCTCCATCCCATGAGCCATTACTATAGGAGTTGTTTGAGCCATGCGAGTCGTAGAACAGCATGTGTAGGGTTTGTGAGAGTCTGTTGGATAACGAGGTACCTAAACAACTTAACCTGAATAGTAATGGGATAACTAATGAAAGTGGCACCGGTGAGCAACATCTGCTATTTGGTTTTTCCTGCTCACTTGTGTCCCGTAAGACCCCGAGTACTTGATTCCTGTTCCAAGATTTATCGCGCTATCCACATCCGGGAGGTATATGGGACCCCCCTGAGCCAGAGCTTGATTCCATCTTATTTCTTGGGGCCACAAACTAGTTTGAGGTTTTATTTACTATCCTGTACCTATGCCATGTTTACTGCTTTAATTAAATTGTGCGACATATAGCACCTGTACTGTTTAGGATCGGGACACGTTTTCGCGGTGTCGACAAGCCCAGTTTTGGGTTCCCAGTCGCTCACAGCCGTCCACCCAAACCTTGAGTCCGTCTCGAAGTCAGCTAACTTCGTTGCGGGTCTACTTTAAGGGGTGGCCCCCTGAAATATTTCTGAATCTTGTGATTGCTTTGTCGTGAAGGCCTCGTTGGGTTTTGATTTGGTTTTTCCGAGGTTGATCGAGTGTGTGTTGCTATTTGTGCACCCCTGCAGGGTAAAACTTTCTGAAAGCCGTGTCCGCGGTTATGGACGACTTGGAGCACAGTTTCTCGATCATAGACAAGCATAACTAAAGTACCGCTTTAATCTGACTAAGTAATTTGACTAGTAAATAGTGCAACACTCATGGAATGGTTAATAAAATTGCCAACGGATGGGGTTGTTCGTCCGCTTCCTCGTTGGTAAGCGAGGAGGAGGATGGATCGGATGAAATTACTGTTATAACTGTTGTCATTATTTCATGGACATCCGTCTATCATTGGTTAGGCGGATGGTTAGCGTATATCTGTAGAACTGCTAGGGTTTATCTTTCGCTGCAATTGCGTCACCCCAGGTTGTGTCCCCTTTAGAGGCATTAAGACTTGCTGAGTACCCTTAGGGTCTCACACGATAAATTTGGTTCAGATGAACAGGTACCCTCGCAGGACGGATACTGGGTGGAAGAGGCTGATGATGTGGGCAACGATCGTTCGGTGTAGAGATTCCGGGAACGGGGATCCGTGAGATCTGTGGTTGGGATGTGCTTATTTCTCTGGCATCTTATGCCTATTTGCTTCTTATCCGTACTCGGACTTGTTTGCCGCTTCCGCATGATACTCTGATGTGTGTTGTATGAGGAGTTATCCTAAACTATAGATTTATTCAGGATATTTGAATCTTGCCGTATGGCTTTGCTATATTTCCTTTCTTTCTAGATGGTATGGCTCTGATGTACTCTTGTATGGTGGCTTGCATACATACCCACTTGTGTATGTAGTTGATCCCTTCGCCTGCCGATTACGCCGCCCGTACAGGTCCCGTTGAGATGGTAGTGGTTGGGACGGCCGAAAGGTCTACCCGTGAGTGGCTTTTGGGGCCCCACCGTACCATTTCAACCACTACCGCTCATCCAGGCTTGTATCTAGGAGCGTAATTCACCGAGGTAGTTACACTCATGGAAGCAAAGCTCGGCCACCGCTGGAAGCAAGCTTGGTCGCCCGTGGAAGCAAGCTCGCCCACTGCCGGAAGCAAGGTCGGTCGCCGCTGGCAGCACCCACGACCCCCGTGGCAGCAAGGTTGGCGGGGTTGGTTGCCCGTGAAAGCAAGCTCGACCACTGCTAGAAGCAAGGTTGGCCGCCGGAGTGGCACCACCATCCTTAGTTTGTAGCTCCAGCAACCACTACTCACAGCAACACCGGCCCGCCTTGCAGCAAGAGCGGACTACCGTGAGCTCAACCGCTAGGGAGGCCGTGACGAGCAGCCGAAACCGCACCACCATACGTACGCAGCGCAACGCAGAGGAGCAGTATATGGCAGCGGCGCTGGGAAGCTGCGGGGAGCCAGTGGCGGTGCTTGGCGTCGGGGGCCAGCACTCAGTAGCTCTTCTCGGAGGCGCGCGACGTGGGATTTTGATGGCAGCACAACAACGGCGAAATCCAGCCCGACGGCGGGGATCCGTGCTGGCCGGCGGCGAGCAAGGCATTCCAGCCCAGCGGCAGGGAGAAGGCACTCCGATCAGCCACGGGGAGAAGGGGCCGGCAAGATCAAGCCATGAAAGAGGAACCGGCTGGGGAGGACAAGAACCGAACGAAGATAAGGTACTGGGTCCCACAACGCTGACCGCGCGAGGCGCACAAACGGACCCGGACGATGCGAGCGACGCAATCGTCCGGGGGAACTGGATCATTTTCCACTATAAAAAGGGAACTGCATCTCGTGTTTTTTACAGTTCGAGCTTTTTCGTATTTACGGGCTGAAAATGGCGATGGTGGATCAGACACCGCATACGAAACTGTGAATTACGAGAAAATTTGAAATCTGGCGCAAGTTCATATTCACATACACTAGTTCATCGGTGAGATACTATGTTGCGAGGATGGATCTACGATGATCGCCCCCTAACCCTAAAAACCAAAAGTCGGCCCTCACCATAGCCTACGGGCGTGGCGGCGATGTGGTCGAGCTCGGCGGCGTCGAGCTTCATTCCTCGTCGTTGACGATGTCAACATACTTGTCGCCCTGCATCTTCTACTGGCGCTCCTAGTCCTGGCACCAGAGCAGGTTCTCCTGCTCGCGCGATGCCCTGCTCGGGCCAACCCGACGATATGGTGTCTGTTCGGGCCATGTTTTTGCACTAAAACCATAAACCTGCCGGACTTTTACGGGTTTAGGCCTTTTACAGCTAGATATGCTCTTAGAACGTATAGTTTTTTTTTTAATTTCTTAGTTAGCTATTGACAGCATGATTGCGATTTTTACTCTATTTTCTCCTAAAAATCTTAGCTAGTCAATACAAAAATGGATGATATCCATGAGTTGGCCCGCCCAGCTATTTCCTTGAAGCTCCGCCACTGCTTAGACCTCACGAGAGAGACTAGGAGGCCCAAAAGAGACCAGGTAGCATGGCCTGCCCCACTCCACGTGCCACATAATCTTTTTTGGTCCTCACCCGTCCTATTCGTTTCAATCTTTCGCCCACTGACTTGGTTTGACCTAAAAACGCCTATATAAAGGTCCCTGAGGCATCCTCGAGGAGAGCTAGGGCAAGCTCGGCTTAGGGTTGCCCCTCTACTCACCTATGGTGTATGGCGCATGGGGATTGAACCCCTTTTTGAGCCGCTTTGGTCTCTCTTTTATAGGGTCAAGGGGGTGGCAGCGCGTGGTAGGACACGGGTCATCAAGACTATAAGTGTCGTGGGACACGTTCCACCACGGTCTCGTCGAGGTGTCTTATCGTGGGCGGTCCTGACTCCAACACATCCCCCCGCATGCTCGCCGTGCACGTGTCGAGCCTCTTCTGTCGCACAAGTGTAGTTGGGGCCGGTCCCTTGAGCAATGGTGGGTAGCTGGCGATAGAGGTGACATCCCACCCCTAAGCGCCGAGACTCGGGTGCAGGCGATAATAGGGTCATCATCGTTCTTGTGGATGAAGTTGCCGGGCCTCCATGGTTGTCAGGGTGCTAGTAGCCGGAGTGTACCCACTCATCCACCTTGGGGATGTAGACCTCGTACACCCCGTTCCCATGGTACAACAAGATCTACCTCCAAGGTGGGCAAGTGAGTGTGCTCTTCTTGAACGTGTGGCTTTGATGCCGGAGTCCGCGCTTTGCTGGGCTCATAAGGGCATCTCCCACCAGGAAGACCCAAATGAACGACCCAAACGGTCCATTTTAGTCCGTTTGAGTCGAACCACTGACATTTGGATCATAGTCTAGCCTGTCCGGCCAGCCGCGCCCAGCAGCCTGATCCATATGGACAAAATCGGACATACCAGCCCGAGAGAAAAATGTCCATTGCATGACTTTAACCGGGCCAGTCTGCGTCTGCGTGTGTGAACAGACACATCCATGCATTAGATTTAGGTTACGAATGAATCGGTTCGGATAGATCGTCGTATTGGAACGTCGCGCAGTCCCGTATGTCCGGACGAACCGATTAGGATACGGTCCGACGGATTGAATCTTGGCGTGGAGATGCCCTTGGCTCGGCAGTGCTTTAAGCACTGCAGGTTCAGCTTGACTCCTCAGTATACCAATCAACACCTTGGTCTTGCATCCAAACTAAACACGCCGTCAAATTATCTTTACAAAACTTTTGGCTAATGAACGAGATCTGCTGTTCTTATTACTAGTTTTTTCACCTTTTGTTTGTCTTGAGTGATTAGTAAAATCAGACCGTTCGAGAAAAAAAAGAAAAGCATGTGGCACGTCTCACTTGGAGTGGCAGCAGATGCCGCAGTGCTGGTATTTTAATCGCGGAGACGAGACGACGACAAGCGTCGTACCCCTACGCACGGTCTCCCAGACACCTCCCTCACCTCCCCATTCCCCCTTTGACCATCCTAATCACTCTCTGTAAAGCAGTACACCCCCTACCCGATTCAAAGCCTAAACCCCTCCTAACCCCGCGGTCACCATTCGAGCCAGGCCAAAAAAAAAAGGTCGGCGCCGCGCCGCGCTAGTACAACGCCGACTCCCTAAACCTCCCTCCCTCCCGAATCCCGCCCGCCCACCCCTTCCACCCACAGAGAGTCACGAGGCTCACGAGCAGCAGCAGCAGCAGAAGAATCAGAATCAGAATCAGCAGACGCTGCAGCAACGGAACAGAGAGACCATCCCTCCTCGCGGCTGAGGGGGATTTTCCCGAGGCTCTCCGGGGGTTCGGTCCGTGGATCTTGTTTCTGAGCCGCCGCCGCTCTCTTCTCGGGGGATCGGTCGATCCCGCGAGGTGCTGCTGGCGCTGGGGGAATAGTTCCATTTCTCGAGGTATTTTCCTGCACCTGAACCGGGGCGCGGCTGATTTGCTAGGGTTCTAGCAAGGTCTTCCTTTCCATTTCCTTTTTAAAAAAATTCTCCGGTTCTTCTCGATCTTTTTTACCCATTGGGGGATCGCTATGCCTTTTGTTTTTGCAGGGTAGGCGAAAGGGGGCGGCCTTTGGATCGGGGAAAAGGCAAAGGGGAGAATCATTTTACCCCAGTTTCGGTTTGGGGCGTCAGGACCTTCCCCGACTCATGGATTTCCTCAAGCTCAAGAAGTTCGGGAAGGCCCGGAAGAGTGCCAGGGGCGACGGCGAGGTCCTAGACGTCGACGAGGATGCCAACGCCCGGAATGTGGCTTCACATGGTGACATCCCGGGGGAAAACCCTGAGGAGGCAGCGGCGGCAGGGGCCGGTGTGGCCAATGGGGGAGAGGAGTATGGGGAGGAGGAGGAGGAGGAAGAGGATGAGGAGGATGACATCGCCAATGAGGTGAAGCGGAGGCTCAAGGAGGCGAAGAAGGGCAGCTTCATGGTGCTCATCCCTGAGGATGAGAATGCAGAGCTAGAGGAGGATGGGGACGATGAGGGGGAGGAAGAAGAAGGGAGCAGCTCTAGAGAGTGGATGGAGTCCGACGTCGGCGAAGGCTTCCCGTTGTGCGGCTTCGACTCGCTGTATGATAAGTACTGCCAGAGAATGGTGGTGTTTGATAAGACGATTACACAGATATTAAAGGATTCAGGTGAAAAATACAGCACCATTTTAGTATATCTTGTATGTGGCTGAATAGGGTTTTAGCATGTCGACTTTTGAATGCCACGCAATGTCTATTTCACTTTGTTCATGCTATATCTAGTTGGCCGTATTAGTCTCGAAACATCATTTCAGTTATTGCTCTTTATTTGTTACATAACTCTACACTATTCAGCCCGTCCAGTTCTGTGCACCGTCAACTATTTTTTCTGTATTATGATAGGTTCTAAAAGTTTTAAATGGTGATTTAGCATCGTACAAGTTTGGATTACCAATCATATGTAGAATTCTTATGAAATGACAGTCTAATTTGGAATGATCTAATTGTTGTCATCTTTGGCAGTTCAATGTTTGAGCAACTTCATGATTTTCACTCTTTTGCTGCTGAGTGTAGGTTGCCTCCATAGATATTTTGTCGCCTTTCTCCTTGCACTTGAAACATATGTCATGTGCTTTTCCTTTTCTGCATACTAGAAAAGTCACGTGCGTTGCACCGAATAAAAAATAAACCAATATGTGCTCATAAACCTGAAAAACAATCCAACATTTAATACCAGTTAAACTACTTAGGCTTGGTCCTGATTTGTGTTGTATACTTGTATACCATTTACAAATTTGTCGGGTTTCACCCCACTTTTAGTCCTCTTACGCGTTCCACTACACGACAATCCTCTCAAAAGAAAAAGAAAATAGAAGCACAGCACTTTCCAATTTTCTGTGGAGAGTAAAAAGTGAAAAGGCATGGATGGGTATGTCGTCAACACAGTACTGTAGCAATTGAAGGGGCCATGGGAGAGGCATTGGAAAATTTGAAGGAGGATCATAGTTCAGACCTTTTGGAAGATTACAATTAGAGAGGAGAGGTGGCAAGAGCCGTGGCTAGGGAAGAAAGACGGCGAATGGAATAATCACGAGGAAAAGGATTCCAGGCTACTTTAGTAGACCATCTGTCTATTTTTTTCATACTCTTGGTATCGGTTAGATGGTAAAAAGTTATTTCATTCTACTTTTTTTGCAAAAGGTCCCACACGTAAGATTAGAGCAGGCGAGTGAACTCACCACCAACTCAAACCTTTAGAAATAGGAAGGATGTTGCTGCTTATCAGATTGTTATTTGGGACTTGAGGGTTCCACCTCTTTCTTGTGTAATACTGCTTGTCTTATGCATGTAGAACATCTTATCAAATTAGACGATTTGTTTGCTATTTTATAGAGTGCATTTAATCCATAAAACCATGCCTTTCAAGTTTCAACTTTCTAATGGTTGATAAATAAATTTTCCAGGGTCATTCAACATCTCAAAAAAGTCGCCTAGATCTGCATCCAAATTGGCATCAACCTTGCGCAGTCTCTCATTCAAAAGGAGGGATGAACTTCAGGAGGACTGTGAGCATCTTCAGCAGCAGCAAACCGAGGATGACCCTTACCAAATACTCGAGACTGCATATGTTGCTCATGTTTCCTTAAGCTGGGAGGCTATTCATTGTACGTACATGCACCTGAGTCTGATACTGGCAGCACAACCTGAGAACCCTACCACCTATAGCTGTGCTGCTCAAGCATTTCAGCAGTTCCAGGTTCTGTTGCAGAGATTTGTTGAGAATGAACCATTTGAGCAAGGTTCACGAGTTCAGGTCTATGCACGTTCCCGGAGTGCCTTGTCTAAGTTGCTTCAGGTTCCCACTTTTCAAGGTATGATACCTTGTATAGTTATTGCATTTTGACACAACTGCATCCTATCATTTGACATTAAAATTCACTGTTGATGGCAGTGCAATTTACTCTTGTACTCTCGGTGATTTACTTGATTATTGAGCAACTTGTGTTGCCACATCGCAACGTGTTTTAATAGCTGTTATGTTTGCTTGGCTATGATTCAGCATCTTGTTTTAAATTTCTGATGGACTGCACAATGACAACAAAAAAATTATACCTAGCCTTCTGATTTCCGATATATGTAGTGACAAGCTCAAACTATCACAAATACACACCCTGGTCGGCTGTACACATTACACCTTTGTTTGCCAATTGAAAACATCACAAGGCATAAATACGTTGCTGATCTAGAGGTACAACTGCCTATTTTTAGTCGCATTGAAAGTACTATAAGTAGGATGCGATCTTCTTCTTCTGAATAAATTATGTATCATTTGCCGTAGGATGCTCCCATGCAACACAACATACGACTATGCACATTTTTTTTGCTTGTTTTAGTGATTTTTATCTTGTCATGCACCTGAAATATTGATCTTTTGTTACTGGTACATCTTATATCAGGTGATCAGGTCAACCCGTTCTTTTCTTATATAACTAGATTACATTGTATCTGATCAGGTAGACTGGGATTGCCCATTGGTACATGAATGTGGTAATAGGATGTATTTAAAGAACACCAGTAGTGAACTTACAATCATTTCTGGATATGTTGACTGTAGGTAAGTGACTAAGAACAGAGAACCACTCACATTTCCGACATGAGATTAATTTATGATCTAACACTGTCCGGCATGTTTTTTCTATGTTGGTATAGTCCATATTTCAGTGACAGCTTGGACGTTTCAGTCAATAGTTTATAGTCTGTATTTGAGTAACAGATTGGATGGTTGAAGCAAGCTTTCATTCTTGGTATGGTTGAGATTTTAGATGACAACTAGTCTATCTCAGGCTTTCAGCCACGCCTAATAGTTTCCTTTTCAAATACCTCTTATATTAAAACCCCGTAGGTGCATATGGTTGTATTTGTTTCCTAGTACTCCCTCTAGTACATGGAAACTGATGCCATTTCAGGTTAAGTGCAGTCAAACATTGGCTCCGATATCTGTTTACTATTTCTATTTAGATTGGATACATGAAGATCATATTGTCATGTGGTAGCCCATGACATATGTTTAGATTTGGTCTCCAAAAATAATATTCAAATTTTCTTGCCTGCTGTAAATATACTTCAACATAAATTAGTGCTCAAGAGTTTATTCTGTGAACCGTGTCGATATTTAGGAAGTTATATCGGGAATACCCAGGAGAACATGGGTCTTGGAGTGTTGGTGGACCTGATTTTTGAAGAATCTCAAAAATTGTATTTCAAAGTTTCAGATTTTTTTTAAATAAATCATGCAGGTACATATTACCTTGATACTTACTCGTGTAATTTTTCAAGAAAATGCACGATAGTATGTGGCCTACACAAAAAAGAGAAAATGGAATTTTGTATTTTTTGCACAGTAAAAATCCGGTCCTTGTACTGTTACCCGAACTCATTGCTTTTTTTACAGAAGTTACATACTTCTCTAGTTTAGTTTCAAACTTGATATGTACTCCCTCTGTTCCAAAATAAGTGTTGCAGTTTCAGTTCAATGTGTTTTGGAACGGAGGGAGTACATACCTGCATATATTCTCTACACACATGATTTATGCCGTATTTTTTTATTTTATTGAGCAATTTTTCTGATTTTACTGTTCATAAAGGGTACACGTGCACCCATGTGTGTTATGCTGTTCTATGCATGGAAATATGCCACCCAGGAGTAACTGGCAGCAACTTCTGTTGGTCTTATTTCCTGTACAGTCTTTAATCAAGGTGGAAAGGTTTACTATGCTGTAGGGGAATGGGTAGTATATCTTGGAGTCTTGTTTACACTTTACACGCATGTATTGTGTTTGTCATATTAAATGAGTTGCAGAGTGTGTCCCTTTGCAGGTTATTTCGACTGTGGTTCTCTTTGGCTAGTACTAGGTGAATAGGACAGTAAATAGATTATCATTCAATGGGTACACACAATGCACATGCTACAATCCAATCAAATCTTCTGTACACTGGCACCATTAATGATCGATAATGTACGGCTGTTAAATCTGGGTTCGTTTCTGTTTTATTACATTCATCTGGGCCAAGGAAATTTTAGCAGTAGCCAGTTATATAACATCACTGAATTATGTTGAAGATGGTAAAACCTGAACCTTAAGGGTCACATGTTGCTTACCTTTTTGATCCATACATGTGCTCAGCCTATGACTGAAAGTGGTGAAACAGAAGAAGTAAGATCCATTCTTCTTGCAAATGAAGTGGTGAACAGAAGTTTTAATAGCACTCTACTAGCAAATTTAAGATATATTTGTTGCCATTTCCATGACTTCCGCATTGTTTGTATATAACTTCCAAGATTTTTGTCAGTCTGGACTGACCGTAGGACTTGGTTATAAACTCTATTAACTTGAAACTAAGTATTTTTTTTCTCCCATAGTGCTTGGCTAGATCAGCGATGAATTCTTGCTGCTATACTGTCGAATCTGCAATGTGTAGTGCGTAAAATCTGATAACAAAAATCCTTTCATCTGATTCGATTTGATCTTCCAGTAAAGGCAAGTCCTAAGTGCAATAAACTCCTCGTGTTTCTGCTTTTGCTGTGCCGTAGCTTCTGTTCCTTACTTTGGCATGGGAAATAAGTTTTTCTAATAACTTTGTTTTAATTAGACCGTTACAGCACCCTTCTACTACTGCCTGTATACCATACTTCTTGACATCTCTTTGTATACTTACTGCCATACTCATTTTGATATGTTACATTGCTTTTCATTCCTATTTTATCTATTCAGTTCCAGAAAGGAAAGATAATGATGAAGACCAGATGGAACCATCAATCTTCGCATCTGACCTGATCAAATTATTAGAGGAGTCTATCTTAACTTTCCGTCTTTTCCTGAAGAAAGACAAGAAAAAGAGTAGTGCCCTCATGAGTGTTCATGGCCATACCGGAAGTTCGGTTCAGCAAGTTCAATCCTCTCTCGATAAGGTTAGACTTAATAACTCGTCCTTATAAGGCTGCGAACATCAATTCTGTGTATCACCAGGTATTTTTCTGGTCGTTGTAACCACCTTCCATTGCCTTTGTCTAGATACGATCTCTTTCTTCAATGATGATACGATAGAAATCTAGCTAGTAGTTGAATGCATTTTTTCGTAATGCACTTGTTATGCTTACAGAGTCCATCAAATATGAAACAAATGTCTGAAGCTTATTTGCACGGATATGGTAGTTGTTACCTTGAAAATATGTGGAATTTGTTCACGTGATACTGTTTGCTTGCTAACGCATATGATGGAACCCGCAGAAGGAGATGAAGGTGAAAGAGCTGTTCAAGAAGAAAAAGGGATGGAAGAGCAAGACCTGGCCAGGCACAATGGAGGAAGTCCAGCTGCTGTTTGCCCTGACCGACATCAAGGTGGTGTCGAGGGTGCTGAGGATGGCAAAGCTCAGCAAGGAGCAGCTGCTATGGTGCGAGGAGAAGATGAGCAAGCTGGATCTCTCCGACAACAAGCTGCGGCGCGACGGATCCCCTATCCTCTTCCCCTGTTGATGTTTCTCGTATCTCTGTGGCATCTGCTAGACAGGGTTCGTCTGGTTGGTTTGCAGAGCCGACGAGCATGGCTGCTCTCGAGCTGATAGCATCGTCTTCCTTATGATATGTACATTCTAGGTTCAAAAAAGATGTTTATACTAAATGTGTAACACCTAAAGAGGGATTGGTGTTACATCCCCATTCCGTTGCTCTGCATTCGTCGTAGCGGCATATGGTAGTAAGCCACTGGCTCAAACTCGAAAAAAAATCCAACTGGTAAATTCTGGACACCGATGCAAGCTGTGAATGAAAAACTCAGCTAGATTTGCAGATGTTGTCTCATGTTGGGGCTTGGGACCAGTGGGCCCTGCAAGCCAGTTTCTCAGCTGAATAGTCTGACTGCTGGTGGGCCTGTTCTGCAAGTGAAGCAGCTCAAATGTTCCTGCATCATCACACACACAACCAGCATCAGGCAAAGCTCATGAGCACAGCAAATGGCCCTCACACCACTAAATTTCCTGCTTGCTACCACAGCCATCAATGGTGGGGGTCATGAATGTGGCTGTGTATGTGTGTGTGTGCCCAGTGTACTCCTAGTAAGCAAACTGCTGATCATTCACTGTGCCCTGCAATTCATGTGCCATAAAACTTCACTGTGCACGCAGCCAGACTCATCTCTCTCAAGTCTCTCTCTACATAGTACATGGACCACTTTGACATTGACAGTGTACCACTGCTAGCCTTGCTATATCGCAATGCGTCTTCACCTGCCGATTTGGAAACCTTGCTGGGACTTTCTCATCACAGTAGTAGTAGCTAGCCCCATCTGACCGTGATGGCATCTGGCAACAGTAATTCCTCGGTGTAATGCAGATACTTGCCATGTATGTACCGATTGGACGCAGCAGGTCATGTGATGAAGGCAGGCGTAGCCATTCTCCAGTGCTGGCTGACTCAGAGAGAGAGAGAGGGCAGACATACTTTATTGCGTCTGATATTTTCTTAGTTATTACTCTACAGTCTACAGTCTTCGCCAGGAACAGATGAAGAACAGTTTTTATTTTTCCTCGAGAGAAGAAATGGAGGTGGTTCGATTTAAGATGGTAGTTTTGGAAGGTATGAAAAACAGTAAGCTTGAAAAAAATAAAATACCACAGTACACAATATGCGCTGGAGAAGTACAGGTAAACTGCTGCATTTGGATCTTGGTTCCTGTAGCCATGAGCGGTCATACTTGGAGCCTTGGACTTCTTGCTGTGGGTGAGCTGTGTGTGCACAGTGCGCTCTCCAACTTCTTGCAGTCTATAGGCCAGTGCTATACAGTACATGCATGAGGAAGGTAGAAAGAAAAATAACACTAGCACAACATGAGCAGATCTACCACTATTTGCTAGGCTCTACAGGTAGTAGCTCTGGTTGTAGACACAGTAACACTATGCTATCATAAACCCGTGCAGATGGATGCAATGCAAAGTCTCTGCTAGTTTACTGACGACACAAGTAAACAAGAAAAACCATGCCAGCTTTTTCCCATGTCAGGTTTTCAGATCATTTGAACCGGTTGATCTTGTAAAAAAATCCATCTCTAGTACATCAGTACTGGTAATTGCATTTTCAACAGAAAAAAGTACTACGTTAAGAAACAGAAAAAGTACTGTTACAACAAAAAGGGAGTCTAATCCCTAATGGATGACAAGTTGACTACTAGTGGACTGAAGGTACAGCGTGCATGTGCTTGATTGGACAGTGCTCAGTGTAGTTTCTCTCTCTCTCCCCTAGAACAATTCTCAGTCTTTCTTTTCCTACTTACTATTATATATTTTCACCGTGACGGATGGTCCACATGGTACTGATGAAAAGAGCAAGTTAAGATTCTTGCTGCGTCCTAAGAGCAGGGCATTTGATTAAGGTTAGACCTGTACTGCTGCGCCGTGGATCTAGCAGCAGCAGCAGCAGCAGCAGTAAATTAATCCGTCCAGGCAGACAGACAAATTTGGCCATGTTTCTGGCAATCATGTGTCCTCATCTGATCCCGTGAGACTTTGGGAAAAAGCATGCATCGGCTCCTTGTGCTTGTCATCTCTCATGCTGCTCCGGTGACAGAGTATCAAACTCGACCTAAGCAGACTTGGAGGCTGCAGCTATAGGGGTCTGGCCAAGTGCTCCTTGGTATGAGATCAAGAACTGGTCTTTTCCATCGATTCTATGTTCTCTTTTCAAGCAGGAGATGTAAGCAAAGATTAGAAAATAGTGCGAGTTCTTATTCTATGGAAAGACCTTGTTTGTCTTGTTTTAGCATGCACAATGTGACATTTCTGCGTGTGTGAGCTATGGCTTCATCGATATGTATAGGATTATAAAAAAACTCAGGAATAGGGAAAACAGGGATTAATTCATCCCAATTCTACATGATTCATATCCATGGAAGTTTGTTTGATTTTGTCACCGGAAAAACAAAGGATTCTTAGACAGAGGTCTGAGTAGATATCAAATTTTCTAGTGCAATGGGGTTGCTTAGGAGAAATTCCTACGGGATTCAGTCATACACAAACAATCATCATATAAAAACTCCTAAGTATTTTAATCCTCAGAAAGTTCCTATGACCTAATCCTCCAATTCAAAGAGGCCCTTAATAAGCTCTTAACTCCTATAGATTCAGAGTTAGTTTTACACAATAATCTTTTTGAATGATTTTGTTCTCCGTTCTCATTTTTTCCCGTTAGAAAGTCTATGCATTAATCATTTCTCATGTGCACAATTTTGCAATGATTACGCAAGATAACTGAGCAAAAGGATCGTCTTTCATTGAGAGAATAACCAGGTGAAAAGTCAAATCCTTTTCAGCTAGCAACATTTTCATCCCGCCTAGTTTCCTTTTGGAAAAAGATTAAAAAATATAAATAAGGATCGTAGTTTTTCTACCATAGGGGCATGGGTTTTGGATGAAATCTAAAAGCATCTTCTAGGGCAAGATAAAGTCGTGGAAAAAGGGCGTGAAGAAAAAAAATCAAGCTGCTAGCAAGAGCAAGGACATGCGGAGGAGGAATCTTTATCTCTTTTGCTTTTGTTCGTCTACCATCCATCCAGAGAGACAGAGAGGAAGGCATGCATGCCAACAAACCATGCTTTATCTTTTTGAAAATTCCCATGCACGCTCGTCCCCGTCCATACCATGCCATAGAGGAGGCCCTTTCCAGACCGCTTTGGAGCAAGATAGTAGTAGAAAACATTCTTCTTCCATGTCATGTCACAATTGTCGTCCGAAGACCAGCCTCATTCATTTACCATGCAACACGACTGCACGGAACTTTCTTGTCGTCGTCGTCGCCGCTAGGTTCGATCGAACTCGCACCTGATGCCGTCGATGCTATGATATTTTTGTACTTCAATTCCTCCATGTTTTATGTTTTAGAGATTATTAAATGGGAGAACAACACATGCACATGGATTATTATTCCTTGTGCTGGAAAATAATTGTAGAAGCCACTAGCTACTGCTACTATAGTTAGTGCACAGGCATCTAAGGAACCTTCATGTGAAATTGAGCAAGAACACCTCAAAAGATAGTAATGCGTGGAGCATCTATTCTCTTGAGCATGCAGTTGAGCCCCTATAATTTTTTTCCCTAGCATGGAATTGTTGTGTGGGGTTCACACCTTACGCATGCATGCATACGTGCGTGCAGGGGCTAGCTGCATGGCGGCCAGGTGCCACATGCAGTGGTAGATCACACGGTTTTTGCTCCAATAAATATTTCTTTTCTCCTCCGGTCACACGGTTTTTGCTCGTAATTCTTCGGCGTGAAGGAGCCACTAGAAGAAGTTGAAGAGGGTTAACTAACTTCTACCCGCAAAAAAAAAAAAGAGGCTTAACTCCTTTGGTTTGTTCAGAAAGGCGCTCTGTATGTAAGGGGTTTTGTTGGTACGCACAACAGAATTGTCCCAGCGCTGGTAGATGGGGAACGCGAGATGTGTGAGGCGTGTAGAGCGGCACGCATGCATGAATGCCGATCGAACGCCCAAGTTTGTGCCACAACACAAAAGGTCTCGGTGAAAAAGGAACAAGGTAAAAACGAGATGAAGCGTCGTCTCTAGATATAGTAGTAAAATGGAGCATGAAAGGAAGCACGAATATATACTGACTTACTGAGGCATGTCGCCGGCCGACTCGCCGCCGGCCTTGCCAGACCTTGCGTGAGCGCCACGGGAAGCTAGCCAGCCGAGGTTGCAGATCGATCGAAGCAGGTTGACGTGACTGGCTGGTTACACTTACACATTCTGATGATACTGATCCTCATACGATAGAACAACTCACAGTCGCGGTAGAGATTACTCACACCGTCACGGTACGTACGTCACATACAGTACCTTCTTTCTCGAGAACCGGTCCATTAAGACGACGGAACCACCCGATTCCTACTAGCTACTTTCTCAGAACGATCCAAGACTTGGCGTTATGGTCGGTCGTATATATACGTAGTAGTACTACTTCGGTTTCCATTGCGCAGCGTAATAACTGCTGTCGTCTTGCATACCTCCAAACGCCATGAATTTTCCCACCTAGCCACAACAACAAAAAAATCAATCTTCTCTATCTCTCTCTCTACATACTCCATGGAGTAGACGGGAAGCTTCCTCAAACGCACGAACAAGCTTCCTGTGACCAATTTCGATACAACGGCAAAAAAGTAATAAATGAGTTTGGGTATTATTATTGGGAAATAATAACAACCAGTCGCTCGTAGGGTCACACACACCTCAATTCAGCCACCCCACCCCACCCGGGCCCACCGCCTCTCCGCTTTTCTCTCCCCTCCCCTCTCGGTGAATCCTCCCCCTTTCAAGTCTTTTGACCGTTGTTGCCTCACTCACCCTACCCTCTGCCCTCTTTCCTCCTCTCTGCCACTGCCACCCAGTCACCCACACTCCTCAGTCACCCACACTCCTCCCTTCTCTCTCTCCCCCCAAAATCTTTCTCCGTCCCCCTGTTCCTGTACACACAGAGAGAGAGACTCCAAAGCAGGAGGGGTTTGGTTGAGAAGAAGTTCTTCAGTCAATCTCAGGTAATACTAGCCGCCCCTGATCCTAATTTTTAATCCGCGTTTGGTAACTCTGGTTTGTCTAGCCTGTATGTATGCGCATTACTCCTCCTTTTGTCCCCACCCTTCCCCCTTTCGTTTCGTCTTGTTTAATGTTCGGAATTTGATTCGGTTGGACGACCAGAGGTGGTTTCTCTTCCTTCTTCCTTCCTCGGGCGAAAGTAGAGAGAGAGAGAGTGAAGAAAGCGTCGTGTGCCGCGCGTCTCGGAGAGCGAGTGAGCGGAGCTGTTCTTGATCTCTAGTCAGAGAATTTCGTTCGTGCTTCCCTTTCCTCTCTGGAACATCTATGTATGTTTCCATGCCCCTGGTTTGTTTCTTCTCTCCCCCCCTCTGCATCTCTCTGTTTCCCTCCCTCCCTCCCCTGTTTCTTTCCCTGCCTTTGCTTCCTCCGCACTTCAGAATGATGTGTCTGTTCCTGTACTGCGCACACACCTGATCTTTTCCGTGTTATTTTCTTTGCCTGTTCTTTAAATGTGGCAGAGACGAGAATCGAGCCGTTTCCTGATGATTATTGCTGCGACAGTTGTGATGTTCTGCTTTTTTTTACTGCGACTGTTGTACTGTTCTCTGTCTTTCTTTTTTTTTGACCCAAAGATGGTTTCGTTTCCCCCTCTTCCCTGGTTTCTAGCAGATACCGCACTTCCCCGTTTCCAAATTTCTGGTCCATGATTTTTTTTATTATTTCTTATGTTTCAGTTCGGCTGGTCCTGGCAGTTTCAGAGTGAGAATTTCCTTCCCCTGCAAGTGTTGTATTTTAAGCTAGGGGGGCCAAATTTCACCTTTTTTTTCTCCATATATTGGTTAACCAGGATGCAGAATTTGTGCCTGTGGTCTCTCCAATTTCATTTTGCATAAACAGAATTCTTTGCTCTTTCATTCGCTTCCGTAGTTCCACTCCCAGTTTAGCAAGAGCAGTTTAACATTCGGTTGGAGAACCGAAACTAGTTTTATGCTGCCAATGCTTCCTTTTCCTTTTGGATAGTTTACCAAGATACCGGATTGCCCATTATCGTCTTCCCAGATTTCCGCTTTCCCTTGTAATTTTGTTCATGTTTCATCTTTTTTCTTTGCCCCACTGCTTAAACACTATAGATAATTAGTCAACCACACTCCGTAGAGCCGTGGGAATCTATCTATATAGTCCATCCAAAGCCAACAGTTTTGCTTGTCTGTGATGTGATGTGTACTTGTGCACTTCTCAGAGGCTGACCCCTCGTTCCGCCTCTAAGATCTCTCTGCATTGTGTTTTTCTCGTTGCTTACGATTTATAGACATTAAGATCACTCCACTTAGTAAAACAGTGTCGCTTGGAGCTCCAATGTTTCATTAGTTTCACCCAGCACCGTCCTGAGTCCTGACTATGTTATCTTCACAGTGCACTGAACTGAATTTACTATAGTTGTCTGAGTCCATTTACTGTAACCATGATTATGCAAGTGGAGGCAATACGACCATTCATGTCTTGCTGGGCCAAGGATCATATTCCCAGCTTTCTTGCTTTTTTAGCCCGCTTTTAGGAGGAAAGAATACCGCTAACCAAAAAAAATGTGTAGGGTATGTTTTGCAGTGGGGTATTTCATTTGCAAAGGAGCATCTTTCTTAGTCTTGTAACTCTCACTCCCCTTTTAATAGAGAATTTTTGGGGGATTGTGAGAAGTAGTTGCAATCCATGTTCTCTTGGATTTCAGCCTGATTTTTGTTCGCTTGTTAAGTCGTCGATTTTTAGATCCCAGTAGTCTGCTGACTGCCTGTTGCTCGTGAATAGCCTATGTCTGAGTTCCCTTCTAATACAAATTTTGTTTCCATACAGTGAGTATTCATCATCTGGCTTGCTTCTGAAACCTCTGAAACTTGCCAGATCGTTGGCTGGTACGAGTCATCTACCTGTCAATTGGTTTCAGCTGCAATGCACAGGTTACCAACAATTGATCATTCTACAATAGGTAATTTCTGAACTAACACACCTGGTTGACCTGGTTTCTTCAAGCAGAAACTTACCTGTTACCTTCCTTTTTTGTTTCTCACATGTTAGACTCAGAAGTTCTGGTCCGGGCATGACATATTCCTGAAACTACAAGAGCATAGAGACATGGGATGTGCTGCTTCCAGGTTAGAAGATGAGGAGGCTGTCAAGATGTGTCGGGACAGGAGGGACTTCATCAAGCAGGCACTGGAGCAGCGCAATCGTTTTGCGTCCTCTCACATTGCCTACATCGAGTCCATGAAATGCGTTTCGATGGCCCTGCAGCGGTTCGTTGCTGCAGATGATCACCTTGAGCTCATGTTTGACCCATTCATTTCTCCCGTCAAGCAACACAAGCCAGAGATGCTCAGCCTTCCTTATGGTTCATATGAGAAGAGGACTGTTCATGTTGCAAAGTACTTGAGGTCAGGACCAAACCCAGCAGTGTCAGTTGAAGAGGCTCCAAGGCCTGTGGAAACGATTCGTGTTGAGTCACTTTACCCCATGGATAGCTATGGTGGCACAGATAGATTTCTCAATGCGAATTCCTCGCCGATGAGGCCATGTTCTTACAATACACCTTATGACAGGCCAAGCTACGTAGCTCCATCACCCCAGGAACCAGTGAGGAATTCCTCTTATTACATGCCACCTTATGATAGGCCAAGCTACGTTACTCCATCACCACAGGAACCAGCGAGGAATTCTTCTTATTATATGCCACCTTACAACAGACCAAGCTATTCATCACCCCAGGAGCCAGTAAGGAATTCTTATTACATGCCACCTTATGACAGACCAAGCTATGCACCTTCTTCACCCCAGGAGCCAATGAGGACATCTTATTACGCATCTCATGACAGGCCAAACTACCCACCTCCGTCACCCCAGGAGCCAATGAGGACATCTTATTACGCATCTCATGACAGGCCAAACTACCCACCTCCGTCACCCCAGGAACCAGAATCATCACAGTGGGACTTCTTCTGGAACCCATTCTCATCGCTTGACAGCTATCCATATCCGCGGCCTCGGAGTAACTATGATAATGTGGTCACTGACGATGAATTGGCAAGTTTACAGAGGGTAAGAGAGGAGGAAGGAATCCCAGAGCTAGAAGAGGAAGATGGCGAGTGTCAAGGACATGATCAAATGCACAAGCACAACAAACCGGGGAAGGAGGAGGAAGAAGAAGAATCTGACGAGGATGATGATGAAGAAGATGAAGATGACGAATGTGAGCATTCAGATGATCAAAGATGTATGGCCTCCAATGAAGGTGCTCGCCCGGGGAATTCTGAGGTCAATGTCAAGCAAGATTTGAGGGCATTTCAATCCAAAGGTGTTCAATGTGCAGACTTATCTGAACCCCGTAATGCAGTAGACCTTGAGATCAAGTCACATAAGAAGGAACTGATGAGGAACAAAGTAGCAAATGCAGAGGAAACACCCGGTTTCACTGTGTATCTAAACCGAAGGCCAGCAAGTCTGGTTGAGGCTATGAAAGATATTGACAGTCAGTTCTTGGGGATCTGTAGCGCTGCCCAGGAAGTCTCGCGGATGTTGGAGGCAAGTCGAGCTCAATACTCAACCTCAAATGATCTTTCTGGTACCACTTTTACAAACCAAAACTGAAGTTATTTAAAATATTTCAGATTTCACTCTACTTACTAATGAATTTTGTAACGCAGTGAAGATGCTAAATCCAGTCGCACTATTGCGATCTGCGTCATCCCGGTCATCATCTTCCCGGTTCCTTCTTGCTTCCTCTAGCTCAATAGATGATCTCTTTGACAATGATACAAGCAGCTGTTACTCTGAAGAATCTTGTAGTAGCATGTCTGGAAGTCATCACTCAACTCTGGATAGATTGTATACATGGGAGAAGAAATTGTACAAAGAAGTGAAGGTATCATATTGTCACTGTCACAAACCTGTACCAACAGATTAATCTAAGTGATTAACGTAAGTCGTGCCTGCATTTGTTACTTGTAGGCAGGTGAGCGGTTAAGACTTGAGTATGAAAAGAGGATGGCACATTTGCGGAGCCAGGATGAGAAAGGGGACGAACCTTCCTCCGTCGATAAGACTCGTGCAGCATTGAGAAGTCTACATACTCGGATGAAGGTGTCAATACACACTGTTCAGTCAATATCAAGAAGAATAGAAGTTCTAAGAGACGAGGAGTTGCACCCTCAACTTATGGAGCTTGTCCAAGGGTATGCTTCTGTTCACCATTGAAGTTAGAACATTTTAAACAGTTCAAGATTTCATAAATAATATGTTAACTGGCTAAACAATGCACATAATCAGATTAACTAAGAGTAGATCATAGCCAGCTAGAACTTACAAATCTCACCGTTCATATACTTGGAATTTACTGATGGTACCGCTAAATATTTCAGCAAACACGAGGTAAATAGCTGTTTGGGTAATGATTATAGTAGGCATAATGTAGGAATTAATGTGAAAATTCAGATGACCAACCGTACATGAATGATATAATCATCATATATATAGTTCCTTGAGTAACTCATCGACTGATAACCCAATCGAGATAACCTGATTGAACAATGCCAACATTTAAGGTTGATTTTGAATGTTTAATGATCTTCAACAGGAGCACTGTTCCACACAAAAAAACCATTTTTCCAGATCATCTAGATCACAAGTTTAAACATAAAGAGGAAGGAACATCACAGAAACTAAAATTTTGAAGGTTGAGTTCTTGTGTAGCAGAATATTAGTAGAATGCAAAGCTTGTTTTGCCATGCACATATTTACATCATTTCGAACACCAGGCACAGTAATTTCACAGAAACATAACCTGTAATGGCAGCAAAAAGGCTGAAATTTTAATAATGTTGTCTTCACTCAGGCACTAATCAGGTACAAAGCCATCATTGTTGTTGAGCAAATATTACTGCTTGTGGTTTTAGAGTTTTTCAGTCCATTTGTGTAAGCATAATCAGGCGTCGAGCTTTTATAATCGCAGATCACAGTTTCCAGCGCAATGATAGTGTGTCTAAGAATGAAAATAACAAAGTATTCAATACATGATTGGAACCTTCGATAATAATAGTGCTGTTCTTGCATCCTACAGACTGTCACGGATGTGGCGAGCCATGGCTGAACGCCACAAGACACAGAAGCGCACCATCGACGACGCCAAGCTTCTCTTCCTCCACCACCGCGCGTCGGCCGCGACGGCCGTGGCTCTTGGTCCACCAGAGGCGAATACGCCGCCTCCAGCCGCCGTCGCGCTGGAGTGTGAGGTCCGAGCCTGGCGCGGCGCCCTGGAAGCCTGGCTGTTGGCGCAGCGTGCGTACGCGCGCGCCCTTGCCGCCTGGGCGCGGCGCTGCCTGGGCATAGGCACGGGTGCCGCCGCTCCGCGCACCGTGCCGCCGGCGTTCGTGGCATGCATGGAGTGGGGGCGCGCGGTGGACGCGGCGTCGGAGGCGCAGGTGATGGACGGATTGGACTTCTTCGTGGCCGGCGTCGGGTCGGTGTGCACGGGCGCCGCCACGGGCATGGAGGGCATGGCGGGGCGCGTGCTCTGCGCCGGCATGGCCGCCGTCACCGGCGCCATGGCGGAGTTCGCCGCGGCATCTGCGGACGGCTACGACGCTGCGGTGTCCGTGGCGACCGCGCGCCCGCGGGAACGGGGGGTGGAGGGAAACACCGCACAACCGCCGCCACACTTGGAGGGAAATTCCTGAGAGCTGTGGGTGTTACTTGTAGCTAGGAAGACGAAGCATGCAGGCACATGTGTAATTTTGTAGCTAAAAGTGCAATTACATGGCTCATTATCGTGCGTGATTCGTGATTGATGGTTGCTCCAGTTTATATTAGCAGTAGTAGCAATGTTTACCCCTGGGCCCCGGTGGTTTTCTTATTGAAGTTTTGAGCAATTGGGCGAAGCCTCGACTGATAATTAGGAGTTAATTCCATATAGTGTATCACTCAAATTTTGCATCTCCTAAATATATCGCTGAAATTTTGTACTACCTCTATTCCAAGCCTTAGGGCATATAACTTTTTTTAAAAATCAAACCAACTAAAGTTTAATCAAGTTTTTAGAGAAAAATATTAATATTTACAATATATAATTTATACCCTTTCATAAATTATGAAACATATTTTCACATAGTATCTATTTAATATAATAGTTCTTGATAATGTTTTCTAAAAGTTTGATTAAATTTTACATGGCTTGACTTTAAAAAAAAGTTATATGCCCTAAGCCTTGGGATGGAGGGATTACTGACTAGCCATTTATGCCACCCATTGACCGTTTATAAATTGTAAAAGCTGCGTAAATCTGCAAACTCTATGGAAGCATTTGGTTACTCGCAGCCGTTTTCGGGCTATTTTTTTTAAATAATACATTTTTAAATTTAATTTTACAAATAATACACGAAATTCAAAAATTGCAAATCTAACGGACCGTCGTCCGTTGAAAAGACGAAGGTGGTGGTTCGTCTTTTGAAAAGACGAAGGGGGTGGTTTGTCCGTTCAAAAGACGAACGTGGTGACTGGGACAGGTTCATTCACACGTGCGTTCGTCTTTTGAATGGACGAACCACCACCTTCGTCTTTTCAACGGACGACGGTCCGTTAGATTTGTAATTTTTGGATTTCGTGTATTATTTATGAAATTGAATAAAAAATGTATTATTTAAAAAAATTATCCGTTTTCGGCATGTGTAGAGATCTTCTCCACGGAGTCATAATTTGTCACGCCTAAGACCAAAGTCAGTTTATGTAAAATTTGTTTGGTTGCTCACATTTATTTTGAAGCTCACTTTGTTTTGGCTGCTAACAAAACAGATTATGGATGCAAAAAACAACTACTCCCTCCGATCCATATTAATTGACTCACGTTTGTTGTCACGCCTAAGACCAAAGTCAGTTTATGTAAAATTTGTTTGGTTGCTCACATTTATTTTGAAGCTCACTTTGTTTGGCTGCTAACAAAACAGATTATGGATGCAAAAAACAACTACTCCCTCCGATCCATATTAATTGACTCACGTTTGTCTAGATTTGTTAATAAATTAAAGTGAATTAATATGAGTCGAAGGGAGTATTTTGGTTGAACACATAGCTGGTGACCACATAAATGTTGTTTTTCCCTAACTACTAGCAAATAGCAGTTCGTGACGATGTTGCCTCTTGCTCCTTACATGTGTCTGTGTGATGGTGGTGGTGGGGTGTGTGTGTGTGTGTGTGTGTGTGTGTGTGTGTGTGTGTGTGTGTGGTGTGTGGTGGTGTGCGTATGTGTGTGTGGGGGGGGGGGGGGAGGAGGAGGGAAAGGGGGCGTTGGACTCCCCCGTGCCAATTTGGCTGGTCCTCCTAGGGTTCCCTTGATCGCATGGGCCTTGGGAGCCATGGCGCCTTTGCCTATCAAGGTCTGAGGTTGCCCCCTCACACGTCCATGTCCCCCACCCCCCACCCGCACCCCCCCCCCCAGAAAGGTGGGACCACTGGAATCTATTCGATATAATACTAACTTTTTTAGAACTTTTCAGAATCCTGGAACCATTTTTCGTATATGAATCTTTATTTTCTGACCATTTCGAGACTCCTAGTGATGTCCTAGATCTCATCCAAGACTCCGAATCAATATTCAAACTCACCATTACGAATATCTCATAACTATCCTAGGGTATGCCCTACGGATACCCAAAATTGGCCTATCCGGTTTGGCCCAGCGGAAGCCGTGATGATCCATAACTGATGACGAAGCCCATGAGGATTCAGGTGGCCTAGACCCATGAAGGATGCGACTCCTTAGAGGATACGTCTAGCTTAAGATAAAAAAATTAAAGGCAAAAACTCTAACTTGTAACCGAGTCGACCTCTATCCTGAGACCTGGTCTCCCCATATAAAGGCGAGGTGGAAATGGCGAGAAGGACATCCGAAACCCTAGCGCATACATCCGTCAGATTACATCTGCGCACCATTGCCATCAAGGCACCCCTTGTAACCTTCGGTTCCTTCGATAATCCAGAGCAGACAAGCAGGAGTAGGGTTTTCCCTTTGGGGGTTTGAACCTGGGTAAACACCATGTCCCCATGTTGTTTGTCTATTAGCTGAACGAGATCTCCAGTGCACCCCTCTTCCTGAAACCCAAGTCCATCAACAATGGGCATTGGCGTGTTAACCCCACGTCACCTAGCGTTACCGAAAGTTTAAATGTGCGATCCTACGGGTTTGAGAATATGCAGACATAATTGAAAAATCATCAACCAATTTTCAAAAAACATAAACAATTTTTAAAAAGCTTAAACTTTTTTTAAAATTCCATTTTTTGTAAAAACATAAACATTTTTAAACTATAAATTTTTACCGAAAATCATGAAAAATATATCAAAATTATGAACATATTTTAAAAACAATAGCACGTAGGAAAAAAAGGAAAAAAATAGAAATATAATAGAAAAAGATAACGGGAAAAAAGAAAGAACGGAGGAAAAATAACTGTGAAGCAAATGGGCCAGCACATCCGGGACTGTGCTTGTGTGGCCGAGAAATGGTCAGGGGCGGCAGACATGCATTGGTGGTGTTTCGATTGTTCAGGCCAAACCATTCTGAAGCCTATTTGCCAAGAGCATCTCCACTCGTTGGTGACAGCAGGCCATTTTCCGGCGCTAAGCGCCGGATGGGGGAAAATTTAGCCCTGGGGGTCGACCGAGTCCCGACCAAGATCCCGACTGGCCACCCCCGAGTCAGCGATTTGGGAAAATTATGGCCATTTTGGCTGAATTTTGACAAATTTCACACAAAGAATTTTAATTCTATAGTTTAGTCATTGTTCGCCGAGTTTCGGCATAATTTCATCATAAATAATTCAACAAAGCAAGCAAATAGTTCAATGATGGCGCTACGTTAACGTGGGAGCGCTTCGTCGGGAAACCCCAAGAGCAAGGTGTGATGCAACACAATAGCAAGTCTTCCCTTAGTAAGATACCGAGGTTATCGAACCAGTAGGAGGAAGGAAACATCTCAAAGGTGTTGCAAGCAACGTGGAAATCTGCACAACACGAACTCAGGACTTTGCCCCAACTAACAGAGGTTGTCAATCTCACCGGTTGCTATAACAAAGGATTAACTGTATGGTGTAGAAGGTGAAAGTGGTTTGCAGCAATTAAACAGTAACTGTGGAGGATATATCAATGGTAAAGATTGGACCGGGGTCCATAATTCACTAGAGGTGTTCTCCTTAGATAAACAAACATGACATGCAGGGTAAACAAATTATAGCAGGGCAATTGACAGGACTGAGCAAGGCATAACAATGCAATACTAGACATAAAGATCCTATGAGATTCGATTGGGCAATACAACAAGATACATAGACCGCCATCCAACTGCATCTATGACTAAGAGTCCACCTTTGGGTTAAGTTGCAAGCAACAGACAACTGATTTAAGCAAAGTGTGTAAGGTAAATAATCCACTTGTTCCATGAATAAAAGACCGTTGTTTTCCCCCAGTGGCAAAAACACATCTACAACCTTAGAGATTTATGTCACTTCCCTTGATTAAATAGAGGCATGAACCCACTATCGAGCATTAATACCCCCTCTTGGAGTCACTAGCAACTACTTGGCCAAGATAGGTACTAACAACGGAGAGCATACAAGATCACAAACAACACAAACATGCTAGAATCAATAAGACAAAACCATTAATCAATCTGGCATAGTAATCTCAATATCCATCAGATCCCCGCAAACACAACATGCATCTTGTTGTGGCCACAAGATCTAGACATGAAAGCACAATGGAGGAGATACAACCATCTAGCTACTACATGGACCCATAGTCCAAGGTGGAACTACTCACGCTTCATACCGAAGGCTGGCATGATGAAGTAGAAGGCCTCTGGGATGATCTCCCCTCCGGCAGGGTGCCGAGAAGAGCTTTAGATCCCCCCGATCTAGGGACGATGGTGGCGGTAGCTACAGACAGTTTCATGGAATATTGATTGGGTGCTTAGGGTTTAGGCATCGGGGGATTCTTATAGGCGAAGAGGCGAGGCAGGAGGGCGGCCAGGGGGACCACACCCTGCCTAGGAGCGACCTAGGGTGGGTCCGCACTTGGGGGGGCGCGGCCGCCCTGTGGCTCCCCTCCGTCTCTCCTCTGGACTCCGTGTTCTCCTCGATGAAATATTGACTTTGTCTTTTGTCCCGTTTAATTCCGAGAATATTTTTTTACTAGCTTTTTTGGAACCAAAAACATCAGAAAACAGACAACTGGAACTGTGGCAACTTGTTAATAGGTTAGTACCAGGAAACATATAAAAAGCACCTCAAAGTGTGGACAAAGCAAATCAAAGTAGATACTAAACAAGCATGGAACATAAAAATTATAGATATGTTTCCGACGTATCAAGCATCCCCAAGCTTAATTCCTGCTCGTCCTCGAGTAGGTAAGTGATAAAAATAATATTTTTTGAGGTGACATGCACCATCAAAACTAAGATCAAACCATTTGCAAGCATTGAAAGCTGGGATCAAAGATTTCTAAACATGAGCATGAAAGATGGAGTTCTAACAGTAAGACAAAGTAACTATGCATGCAACATGAAAGGCTATAAAAAAGATCATGAATAACATGCATTGAAAAACGTTTGTTTATTTCACATACAGAAAACATGGCATAGTGGCATTCAGCTTGTCCCTCATAAAGTAGCAAATATATGCATAAGACACCTTCAAAGTTCATAAGAGTGACTAGATACAAATAGCACAAGAACAAGTAATATCAACAATATGCATCAATCAATAAGTTTTGGGACAATGCACATAGAACTAAGAATGGCAACTATGCTCTCTTAACTAGTGCCTAAAGGTAGAAGGTGGAGACTCAATATAATAGTGGAAGAAAGGCCCTTCATAAAGGGAAGCAGGGATTTCAAGTTTCAAAAAGAGCTTCCAAAAATTATGGTACTTTTTACCTTTCAGCCCACATCGCCCCTATCATAAGCATCTTGAAGTGATTAAGGTTAAAGTGAACAAACTATGGAGTATATGCTTGACAAAGTATAAGTTGGCAATCTCATATCCCTTGAATATAAGGGCCGCGCCGCATGCTACTCAACTTTAGTCACCTATAAGTTCTTGTCATAGTAAGTACATGTGTATCATAGAGAACCGTCAACGAGGTACCCCTTGCACATGGTACAAGAGCTATCCCATAACCAAAACGACAAGGCAAGAAGACAATGAGCATCTCAGTGATCTTTTTATTTACTATTTGCATAGGTTTTTATTGAGGATGCTTCACAGATTGCTCATTATGGTGATGCTGCAAGTTTCCACCATGCTTAGGCATGGCTTAGGCTAGCGGCCCAGACGTTTCTCTAATAAAAAATACATAACTCCATGGACTTACAAGCTCCCTTTTTATTTCACACCGGCGACATCCATAGACAAAAGAGCATGATATCAACTGTGTGCAAAGTACAAGTGCAATGTTGAAAACGTTCCCCATGACAGCATGGTTCTGCTAATTCCAACGTATAAGTGCAAGCATATACAACATAGAAGACACAATGGTTCAAGGTTATTAGGGGAAAGAAATATAAAGTGTGCCATAAAGTTCGTGAGAGCTTTAATCACTAAGTTTTCACATAACAAAATACTTTTTAATTGGAAGATAGCTGAAAACAGGAATATACTTGGAATGGTGTAACACACCACGCATAGGAATTTATAGTGGACACTTTGGAATAACATGGTTTGTTGGGAGTTGGAAGCATGAGTAGAGCTGACTCATACAAGTGGAGGCTAGCAAAAGACTGGGAGCAACCAACTAGAGAGCAATAATGGCCATAATCATGTAGAGCGACAAAACATTACTAATCAAAGCTTAGAGTAGTACTACAAGTTAAGGACTAAATTATCATAGAGGCTATGGTGACTTGTTCATAGTCATAACATGGTGTTAGCATGTGCCAAGTCAACCCAAACAAAGCATCAAAGGAGAATACCACAATACTATGCTTTTGCATGCTAAGACAACGCATGATTTTTTTCAAGGCACGCTAAGCAATCCAAATTGTTTGGAACAATTCATGCTACAACAATAATCACTAAGCATAAGGTCAAAACAATACCTACCATGACATGCTAAAGTCTAAATCACAGTCAAAGCAAGCTCCTCTTGCACTTTCAAGCAAGAACTTACTACTCCTTTCCAACACCAATCAACTTATTTGAAACAACACAACGAGAACGGGGGTCCAAAATACTTTATTCAAGCAAACTAAACAAACTAAGCAAAGCAAACGAAAACTAAGACGCTCCAAGAACAACACAATAGTGCATGAAACAATAAAAACAAAGTGTCCAGAAAGACCTGAGCTTTTTATTGATGAAGAAGGGGATGCCTTGGGATCCCCAAGCTTTGACGCTTGTACCTCTTGGATATTTCTTGGGGTGACACCAGGGTGGCATCCCCAAGCTTGAGATTTTGTCCATTCTTCATCTCATTACATCATTCTCTCTCTACACCTGAAATTTTTCCTTCATACAAAACTTCACACAATCTTCATTAGCAACATTAGTGTATTCAAAAGAAAATAGACCCTTGGGTTTAGCTTTGTAACAGCAAAACTTTCAATAAAAACACAAGCTACTGTATCAACTCCTTTAAAAAGCTTAGTTTTCCAAAAATAACCCAAAAAGGAATCAATAATAAGCAAATGCAAATAATGGCAGAAATCTGTCAAAATAGACCAGCAGGTAGAAACCGATTTTTTCGAAGACCTTCTGTTGCTAAAATAAAAAATTGTTGAACTAATGAAAGTTATCTAACATACTGGGGGATTTATTCGTAAATTGTCAGCTCAATCCGACTTACAGAGACTCCTCACGAATTTTTATGGTGGAGGACAGAAATCTGTTTCAGGACAACAACTCCCCAAATCTTACTTCTCTTTCATCAGAGGCCATTCTTGGCACAAAAAGCAAACAAAAAGTATAAGGAGAGGTCATTACAGAATTAATGACTTCCAATACTCAAGAAAACTCTTGGGTTATCTCCCAACAAGTACTTTTCTTTAACGCCTTTAAGTTAGGCACAAGAAGCAAGAAATCAAGTATTTTTAAATGAAGAAGCATTAACAACAAACCTTGCTTTCAAAGGAGGATCAAAAAGCAACTTCTCTCTCCTCATAGGGAAGTGTTAAATACCTGTCTTGAATGGAAATTGATATTTAATGGTGCCTTATTTCATATCAATGATGGCACCAACAGTTCTAAGAAAAGGTCTTCCCAAAGTAATAGGACAAGAAGCATTGTATTCAACATCCAAAACATAGAAATTAACATGGACATAAGCATTGTTAACCATAATGAGAACATCATTAATACTCTCCATGAGTTTCTTCTTAGCATTATCTTTAAGTGGGACATCCAACAATCTTCCAAAGGTGGCAAATCAAGCATTTCATAAATCTTCCTAGGCATAATAGAGACACTAGAACCAAGATCACATGAAGCTTTGAGATCAAAGTCATTCACTTGCATATTAATAATGGGTTCCCAAATATCTTCTACTTTCCTAGGAATAGAAGCTTTGTGTTTTAACTTCTCTTTAACAAGAGCATATGTAATGTGTTTGGTGAAAGCAACATGCATATCACTAGCAT
This sequence comes from Avena sativa, assembly GCA_916181665.1. Taxonomy (NCBI): domain Eukaryota; kingdom Viridiplantae; phylum Streptophyta; class Magnoliopsida; order Poales; family Poaceae; genus Avena; species Avena sativa. The sequence goes on along the minus strand of OV702285.1, from coordinate 137,992,828 downwards.
CAGGACTTCTAGCAAGCTTTTGCAGGAACATAATCACTTCAGAAATATTGCAACCATCAAGATCAAAATCAAACTTAGCATCACAAGTAGTAGACTCATTGGCCTTAGGCATTGTTGGAGGAGGAATAGGGACTTCTTGTGGTTTAGTGGTATCCATATTGGTGGTGGTGATAGTGCACACACTATTGTTTCTAGCAATTTTATCTTCTCTTTCCCACTTAACATGAAGTTGGGCTAAGAGTCTAACATTTTCATCAATAGTAACTTGTATGGAATGAGTAGCAGCAAAGGTACTTTCCATGGTTTCAGGTTTAGCAACCATTTTATTAATCAAAGAGGACTATGCTTCAGACAAAGAGGAAATATTTTTCTCTACAGTTAAAAGCTTTTCCTCCGCAGTCTTGTTGAAAGTGGTTTGTTTACTAATAAAGTTTTTGAGCATGACTTCAAGTTCATAGGGAGCACTTCTAGCATTGTTTTAGGAGTTTCCATAGGTATTTCCATTATATGAGGATAAGGCATAATTGTTGTTACTACCAAAATTATTCCTATAGGCATTATTATTGAAATTGTTGTTTTTAATGAAGTTCACATCAACTTGCTCTTCTTGAGGAACCAAAGAGGCTAAGGGAACATTATTTGGATCTAAAGGATCTTTCCCATTAACAAGCATAGCCATAATAACATCTATCTTATCACTCAAAGATGAGGTTTCTTCAACAGAATTTACCTTCTTACCATGTGGAGCTCTCTTAGTGTGCCATTCAGAATAATTAACCATCATATTATCAAGGAGTTTTATTGCAGCGCCCAAGGTGATGGTCATAAAGGTACCTCCAGCAGCTAAATCCAACAGGTTTCTTGAAGAGAAGTTTAAACCTGCATAAAAAGTCTGGATAATCATCCAAGCAGTAAGTCCATGAGTGGGACAATTCTTAACCAAAGATTTCATTCTTTCCCAAGCTTGAGCAACATGTTCATTATCAAGTTGTTTAAATTTCATAATATCACTTGTCATAGATATAATCTTAGCAGGAGGGTAGTACTTTCCAATAAAAGCATCTTGGCACTTAATCCAAGAATTAATACTATTTCTAGGCAAGGATAGCAACCATTCTTTAGCTTTTCCTCTCAAGGAGAAAGGAAACAACTTGAGCTTAATAATATCTCCATCTACATCCTTATAATTTTGCATCTCACAAAGTTCAACAAAGTTATTGAGATGGGCAGCATCATCATCAGAACTAGCACCAGAAAATTGCTCTCTCATCACAAGATTCAATAAAGCAGGCTTAATTTCATAAAAGGTAGCATCAGGAGAAGGTGGAGCAATATGAGTGCTAAAGAAATCATTGTTGTTTGTGTTAGTGAAGTCACACAACTTGGTGTTCCCAGTAGAGTTCATTTTGGCAAAAGTGGAGCAAGCCAACAACAACAGCAACTAGAGCAGGAACTATTTTTTGTGTCTTTTTTATAAGAGAAAGCAAACCAAACTAAACTATTTTTTTGGAGTTTTTGATAAAAAATAGGCAAACAAAACCAAGCAAAACAAACTAAGCAAACCAAAAACAAAGTAAAGAGAAAGGTTGTGGAGCACTCCCCCTTGTGAAGACGTCCTTAGCCTCCCGGCAACAGCGCCAGAAAATCTTGATGGCGCTGCATCAACGTGGGAGCGCTTCGTCAGGAAACCCCAAGAGCAAGGTGTGATGCAGCACAGCAGCAAGTCTTCCCTTAGTAATAAACCGAGGTTATCGAACCAGTAGGAGGAAGGAAACGTCTCAAAGGTGTTGCAAGCAACGTGGAAACCTGCACAACACAAACTCAAGACTTTGCCCCAACTAACAGTGAGGTTGTCAATCTCACCAGTTTCTGTAACAAAGGATTAACTTTATGGTGTGGAAGGTGAAAGTGGTTTGTAGCAAGTAAAGAGTAACTGTGGAAGATGTATCAATGGTAAAGATTGGACCGGGGTCCATAGTTCACTAGAGGTGTTCTCCTTAGATAAACAAACATGGCATGAAGGGTAAACAAATTACAGCAGGGCAATTGATAGGACTGAGCAAGGCATAACAATGCAATACTAGACATAAAGATCGTATAAGATTCGATTGGGCAATACAACAAGATACATAGACCGCCATCCAACTACATCTATGACTAGAAGTTCACCTTTGGGTTATCATCCGAACCCTCTCCAGTATTAAGTTGCAAGCAACCGACAACTGCTTTAAGCAAAGTGTGTAAGGTAAACAATCCACTTGTTCCATGAACAAGAGACCGTTGTTTTCCCCCTAGTGGCAACATCACATCTACAACCTTAGAGATTTCTGTCACTTCCCTTGATTAAATAGAGGTATGAACCCACTATCAAGCATAAATACCCCCTCTTGGAGTCACTAGAAACTACTTGGCCAAGATAGCTACTAACAACAGAGAGCATGCAAGATCACAAACAACACATACATGATAGAATCAATAAGACAAAACCATTAATCATTCTGACATAGTAATTGAAGGGAATATGCCCTGAGCGGCAATAATAAAGTGTTTATTATGTGTATTCCAAGTATATGATAGATGTTTATTTTGCATGCTATAATTGTATTAATACGGAAACATTAATACATGTGTGTTTAATAAACAAATAGAAAGTTCCTAGTTATGTCTCTCTCATAAACTAGCTCGTTGATTAACTAGATGATCTAAGATTCCTGATCATAGACATTGGATGTTGTTAATAATGAGGTCACAACATTAGTGTAATGATGTGATGAACATTCATCCGAAGTATAACATTACGATCAAAGTCATTGAGTTTATATTGCTATAACAACTTACGAAGTGATCCTAATCCTTAGACCATGAGATCATGTCAATCACTAACACCAGAAGAGTTTCTTGATAACATCAAACGTCACACCGTAACTGGGTGATTATAAAGATGGGTTCAGAACTACTAAAGTGTTATGTTGAGGCCCATGGATCGAGAGTGGAATTTTTTCATCCCGATGACAGATAGATATGCTCTGGGCCCTCTCGGTGATATCACATTGATTAGCTTGCAAGCAAGTGATTTGATCACTAGAATGTTGTATCAAGGGAATGAGAAAAGAGTGCATGTCAGTAATGAGATCATACTAGTTATGGAGATACCGATGATCGAATATCGGACATGTAATATATCGCGAAACAAAGGGATTAAGATACTAGCGTAAAAGGTTTCGATGATCACAAGAAAGTCATCGTTGAATGTGTGGGAGTCAGTATGGGTCTCCAGATCCCGCTTCTGATTATTTATCGAAGAAGGGTCTCGATCATGTCCGCATTATTCGCAAACCATAGGGTGGTACACTTAAGAGACACCGACATCCAATTGGAGCAAAAGTTTCATGCTGGAAAGAATAACAAGCGCAGGAATTTATTGCACTAGATACCAAAACAGGTTTTCGGGTGAAATTGCAAAAAGTGTTTTTGCATGTGAAATGAAATACTATCAATGGGTTATATGTGAATGTTTGTCATTAAAGTAATTAACAAAATTCTGAATAAATAAAAGGAGTTTTATTTAATGAGAGTTTGCATTAAATTTGGTGGAAATTTAATGGGAATTTGAGTGGGATTTTGAGTGGAGGGAATTGAATGGATTTTTGTGAGTGGAGTGTCCACCCACATGAATGAGGGGAGGGCAAGGGGGAAGCCCCCATGCGCCGGCCATCCCCTTGGGGTTCCCCCGTCTCCTATAAAAGGCGCCCCCTCCTCACTTCTCACTCACACCTCCTCGTGAAGGATCTCTCTCCCCCTCTAGTATTATCCCCCATGGTCTCGGACTAGCGAGATACATGTTCCCGGTGGCTATTCGGCAAGAAAGAGTTGTGCTTCCGCTGCATCGCTGGAGCGAGGAGGCTGAGGTTGCTCGGTGCCTCGTACGTGTGTGCGAGCACGGATCCGCTGCTGATTTGCGGCGCTAGGACTTCCTCTCGATCTTGAGATCGGCAAGAGATCGTCTACATAAACCACAAGTTTTACTCATTAAGCTTTGTCGGTCTTCAAGGGTATGTTCTCTATGGATATACATCCGCCCGTTATTTGTATCTAGTAGATAGATCTTTGTACATAGTTGTTCCCATCGTAGGATTTTTTTGTTTTCTATGCTGTGAACCCTACAGTGGTATCAGAGCTGGATCTATGCGTAGATGCTTTACACGGGTAGTACACATATGAGTATGTGGGCGATGATGATCATGTTATTTATTCTTAGTTGTATTTTGGATATTGGTGGCATAGTGGGATGAAGCGGCCCGGACAAACTTTACATGTCCTCGCACATGAGACCTATTCCACGCTTGACATGCAACTAGTTTTGCATAAGTGTCTAGCGGGTGTCTGTCTCTCCTACTATAGTCAATATCTAATTTGCAACGAGTTGTCAATAATTTGGTTATCCTCGTTGTGGTTCATGTTTGTAGATATGAACGGTTCTATCTTCGAAAGCCCTAAGCCACGTAAAACTTGCAATGGATAAATTAGAGGCGTCTAGTTTAGATTGTTGCTGGGCTAATGTTATGATATGGTGATGTTGTAAGTAGAAGTATGAGATGATACTCTTACAACACACATAACGTGTAAGTACCGTAGACCTTGGCCTTACACATAGAGGTATGATAGTGATCATACCAAGGAGCACATAATGGAGATCATAGGGCAGGAACCATATCATTTCACTTACAAACATGTGATGTTTGATTGCATCTTATATTGCTTGTTTGTCATTTTATTAGCATAATAAGATGATCCCTCATTTAAATATCAAGATAAGAATGTGTTCTTCCTTAAGTATGCACCGATTATGTTTCGTCTCTCCAAGACATCACGTGATGATCGGGTGTTCTTGGATCCACGACCATATTACGGGTGTAAGACAGTTACACACGCGAATACTAAGATTCTTACTTGGCGAGCCTAGCATGTACATACATGGCCTCGTAACACGGACCAAAAGGTTAAGCATGAGTCATATGGTAAATATGATGCCCATTTGATGCTCGCCTTTGAAGCTACACCGACTCACGTGATGATCGGACTTGGTGTAGTGTATTGGGTTCATGTAATCACCAAAAGGGCATGAGGGATGTCGTTTTTGAGTGGGAGTTCATTCGTAATGTGAATTAGTTGAACTCAATCTATCATAAACTTAGTCTAAACTTTACAAATTCTGTTGTAGATGGCACCACCTGCTTTTAATTTCAACGTGTTCATGGAGAAAGAGAAACTTGCAACAAATGGTAGCAACTTTACCGAATGGGCCATGAATTTGAGGATTCTCCTCTCTGCTTCACAAAAGCAATATGTGCTAGAAGCGTCGCTAGGCCCCCCACCGTTCGATGATGCCCCTGACAAGGAGAGGAATGTCTATCAGACTCGTCAGGAGGACCACAACTTAGTTCATTGCGGCATATTGTATGGGCTAGAGCCAGAACTTCGAAAGCGTTTCGAAAACGACAATGAATTTGATACGATGGGTGAGTTGAAAATGATTTTCGACACACATGCTGTTGTAGAGAGCTACAATGCTTCAGAAAAGTTCTTTAGCTGCATGATGGAAGAGCACAACTCCATAAGTGAGCATGTACTCAAGATGTCGGGTTACGCCGATAAGCTTGTGTCCTTGGGAATATCGATTCCCATTGACTTAGGAATCCATCGTGTTCTGAAGTCTCTGCCACCTAGCTATAAGAGCTTCGTGATGAACTATAATATGCAAGGCATGAAGAAGTCTCTCCCCGAGCTTTTGTCAATGGTTAAAACTGCAGAAGTGGAGATCAAGAAGGAACATCAAGTGTTGATGATCAATAAGAACACTGGTTTCAAGAAAGACAAGAAGGGAAAACGAAAGGGAAGTTAGGCGGCAAGCCGGTTGCCGTGCCTGAAAAGAAGCCCCAAGTTGGACCTAAGTCTAATACCGAGTGCTATTATTGTAAGGGGACTAGCCACTGGAAGCGCAACTGCCCTAAGTATTTGGCAGACAAGAAGGCCGGCAAGGCAAACAAAGGTATATATGATATACATGTTATTGATGTGTACTTGACTAGTACTCGCAGTAGCACCTGGGTAGTTGATACCGGTTCAGTTGTTAATATTTGTAACTCGAATCAGGGGCTGCGGAACAAGCGACGGCTAGCAAGGGGTGAGGTCAATATGCGTGTCGGCAATGGATCAAGTGTTGATGTGATCGCCGTCGGAATGCTACCTCTCCACTTACCATCGAGATTAGTAATAAACTTGAATAATTGTTATCTGGTGCCTGCACTGAGCATGAACATTGTATCTGGATCGTGTTTGATGCGAAGTGGTTATTCATTTAAATCCGAGAACAATGGTTGTTCTATTTATATGAATGAAATCTTTTATGGTCATGCACCGATGATGAATGGTTTATTTCTGTTGGATCTCAATAATAGAGTTACACATATTCATAATGTTGATGCTAAAAGGATTAAACTTAATGGTGATATATCTGCATATATGTGGCACTTCCGTCTAGGTCATATTGGCGTTAAACGCATGAAGAAGCTCCATTCGGATGGACTTTTAGAATCACTTGATTTTGAATCATTTGATACATGTGAGCCATGCCTTATGGGCAAGATGACTAGAACGTCGTTTTCCGGTTCAATGGAACGGGCGACAGATTTATTGGAAATCATACATTCTGATGTATGTGGTCCAATGAGTGTGTCGGCGTGAGGTGGATATCATTATTTTGTTACTTTCACGGATGATTTGAGTAGATACGGTTATATCCACTTGATGAAACACAAGTCTGAAACCTTTGAAAAGTTCAAGGAATTTCAGAATGAAGTGGAAAATCATCGTAATAGAAAGATCAAATTTCTATGGTCCGACTGTGGAGGAGAGTATCCAAGTTACGAGTTTAGCACTCATATGAAAGAGTGTGGAATTGTTTCACAACTCACACCTGCCGGAACACCACAGCGAAATGGTGTGTTGGAACGTCGCAATCGTACTTTATTGGATATGGTTCGATCTATGATGTCTCTGATGGACTTGCCGTTGTCATTTTGGGGGTTATGCATTAGAAACTGCTGCATTCACTTTAAATCAGACACCATCTAAATCCGTTGAAAAGACACCGTAGGAATTGTGGTTTGGAAACAAAACCTAAGCTATCATTTCTTAAAGTTTGGGGATGCGATGTTTATGTGAAGACACTTCAACCGGATAAACTCGAACCCAAAGCGGAAAAATGCGTCTTCATAGGATACCCTAAGGAAACTATTGGGTATTCCTTCTATCACAGATCCGAGGGCAAGGTTTTTGTTGCCAAGAATGTATCCTTTCTAGAGAAAGAGTTTCTCGCAAAAGGTGTGAGTAGTCGGAATGTAGAACTCGAAGAGGTTATTGAACCTTATCTTCAAAGTATGGCGAGTAGCGCGGCGCCGGAAGTCGTTCCGGAGTTGGCTTCAGCAGTTGAAGAGGGAACTAATGATAATGATCATGAAACTCCGAAAGAGAGTACTACCGAACCTCGCAGGTCTAGCAGGACGCGTGCAACTCCCGAGTTGTATGGAAACCCTGTTATGAATTTCATGGTTGATGAAAATGATGACCCTCTGTAGGGGTTCGTAGCATGGAAAACAAAAATTTTCTACCGCATACAAACAAACAAGCCAAGATCTATCTACTAGATTGTAGCAACGAGTCGATAGAATAACTCACCCTCGAAGATTCCAAAGTGTTTAACGAGAGCGGATTCTCGTGGGTGATGTAGTCGTACTCTTGCCGATCTCAAGATCGTGTAGACGATCCTTCCGGTGCTACGTTCCGGCAGCGCTTCCGCAGTAGGTCACACGTTCGGTACTCGATGAAGACCTTCCTCTCCCTTGTTCCAGCAGGCAGCGGAGGTTGTAGCACTCTCCTCGCGATTCCGGTAGCACGACGGCGTGGTACCGGAAGTAGAGGGGAGATCTCGCAGGGCTTCGCCTTAAACCAGAGCGAGTATGGTGGACTATGAGAGAGGCCTCGGTGATCTAGGGTTTAGACACACCAAGGAGAGAGGGCTAGGCCGGCGTCTAGGGCTTGGGGAAAGCCCCAAGTCGACGGCTAGGGTTTGCCCTAGGGTGGCGGCGGCTGCAGGAGGGCCGGCGGCTAGGGCTAGGGTTTTGGGTGGTGGAGGTGTAGGTCTAGAGGGGCAGCCCTGCCCCTCCTTTTATAGGTGGGAGGGCGCCGGCCAAGGGGAGGGAGTCCTCCCCCAAGTCGGCCTCCAAGGCCGACGGGTGGAGGGGGAGGAACTCCTCCCCAAGTAGGTTTCCTACTCTCCCTCTACCAAGCAAACTAGCCGTTTGACTTTTCAAATTGGCGTTTGACTTTTCAAACTAGGATTTGATTTATCCCTTTATTTTGATCAGCGATGACACCTAGTACATGATGCAACCATTCCAACTTGTTATGACACATTCATGTACCCTTCCCCTCCGGAGTGCCGGACCTTCCAGACCCTTCTAGAACATTCCCGATGAAAACACCGGAACCATTCTCCAACCCCGAAATAGGACTTTCCTTATTGAATCTCATTCTCCGGACCATTCCGGATCTCCTCGTGATATCCCGGATCCCATCCGAGACTCCAAACAACATTCGGTCTCTTACTCATCATTCCATAACTACTCAACAACATCGAATCCTTGAGTGTGGCTCCCTACGGTTCGTGAATTATGCGGACATGATCGAGACACTTCTCCGAACAATAACCAATAGAGGAATCTGGAAATTCATATGGCTCCCACATATTTCTATGATTACTTTGCGATCGAATGAACCACTTACATACGATACCAATTTCCCTTTGTCTCACGATAGTTTACTTATCCGAGGTTTTGATCGTCGGTATCTCTGCATACCTAGTTCAACCTCGTTACTGATAAGTACTCTTTTCTCGTTCCCGTGATATGTGATCCCTTGTGAGCCAGTCACATGCTTGCAAGCCAATTGGATGACATTCCACCGAGAGGGCCCAAAGTATATCTATCCGTCATATGGATGGACAAATCCCACTCTTGATCCATGTGTCTCAACCCATACTTTCCAAACACTCAATGCCACCTTTATAGCCACCCAGTTACGGTGTGGTGTGTGATGTCATCAAAGCATCCTTCCGGTGATGGTGATAAGCATGATCTCATGGTCAAAGGAATTAGGTTACTATGTATCAGAAAGCATATAGAAATTGAACTATTAAAATGACTTGATCTTTATGCTACGCTTATCTATAGGAGTATGTCCATCATACCATTCTCCTAACGATATGATCTTGTTGTTAATAACATCTCAATGTTCATGATAGGGAAACCACAATCATTTATTAACCAACAAGCTAGTATTATAAAGAGGCTTTACTAGGGACTCTAATTTAGTTTACAAATCACACAAGTATTAATGTTTCCTTGTTAATACTGTTATAGCATGAATGTAAACATTTATCATAAACACAAAGATATAATAATAACTACATTTATTATTGCCTCTAGGGCATATCTCCAACAGTCTCCCACTTGCACTAGAGTCAACTAATCTAGATTACATGGTAATATACCGAACACCCATGGCAGTTTGGTGGTGGTCATGTTTTGCCCTCGGGAGAGGTTTAGTCAACGGATCCGCCACATTCAGATCTGTGTGTACTTTGCAAATCTTTATGTCACCATCTTGGACATGTTCTCGAATAGCATGAAAACGTAGCTTGATGTGCTTCAACTTCTTGTGTGACCTTGGTTCTTGCGCATTGGCTATGGCGCCCATGTTATCACAGTAGATAGACATTGGGTCCAGCGCACTTGGAACCACACCGAGCTCTGTAATGAACTCCTTCATCCATACTGCTTCTTGTGAAGCCTTCGAAGCAGCTATGTATTTGGATTCAGTTGAAGATCTCGCCACAACGCTTTGCTTTGCACTCCTCCAGCTAACTGCTGCACCATTCAAAGTAAATACGTATCCAGATTGAGATTTAGAATCATCCGGATCGATGTTCCAACTAGCATCGGTGTAACCATTAACAACGAGCTGTTCATCACCTCCATAAGAAAGAACCATATCCTTAGTTCTTCTCAAGTACTTAAGGATGTTTTTGACCGCTGTCCAATGATCCACTCCTGGATCACTTTGATATCTGCTAGTTAAACTAACAGCATATGCAATGTCGGGTCTAGTACATAGCATGGCATACATTAGAGATCCTATGGCTGAGGCATAGGGAGTCTTACTCATCCTTTCTCTATCTTCTGTCGTTGCTGGACTTTGAGTTTTACTCAAGGTCATATTGGGCAACATGGGCAAGAACCCTTTCTTGCTATCCTCCATTCCAAACCTCTTTAGAACTTTGTCCAAATATGTACTTTGAGACAATGATATTAGACGTCTCGATCTATCTCTATAAATCTTTATGCCTAATATGTAAGCTGCTTCGCCAAGATCTTTCATTGAAAAACTATTATTCAAATATTTCTTGACACTATTAAGAAGGTCTACATCATTCCCAATCAACAATATGTCATCTACATATAGTATTAAGAATGCTACAGAGGTCCCACTCACTTTCTTGTAAATACAAGCTTCTCCATAAGTTTGTATAAAACCAAAACTTTTGATTACCTTATCAAAACGTTGATTCCAACTTCGGGATGCTTGCTTCAATCCATATATGGACCGTTGAAGTTTGCATACCTTGTTAGCATATTTAGGATCGACAAAACCTTTGGGTTGCATCATATACAACTTTTCATCAATGTCTCCATTGAGGAATGCTGTTTTGACATCCATCTGCCATATCTCATAATCATAATATGCAGCGATTGCTAACAAAATCCTCACAGACTTTAGCTTCGCTACTGGTGAGAAAGTCTCATCGTAGTCAACTCCTTGAATTTGTCGAAACCCTTTTGCGACAAGTCGAGCTTTATAGACAGTAACATTACCATCAGCATCTGTTTTCTTCTTGAAAATCCATTTGTTCTCGACAGCCTTCCGGCCATCCGGTAAGTCCACCAAAGTCCATACTTGGTTTTCGTACATTGATCCAATCTCGAATTTCATGGCATCTTGCCATTTATTGGAATCTGGGCTCATCATCGCTTCCTCATATGTCGCAGGGTCATCAGTGTTGTCCACCAACATGACATTCATAACGGGATCATACCAATCAGGAGTGGTACGAGTTCTTGTTGACCTGCGAGGCTCTGCAGCAACTTCAACCGAAGTTTCATGATCATCATCATTAGCTTCCTCTCTTATTGGTGCAGGCTCCATAGGAACTTCTTCCGGTGCTGTGCTACTCGCAAGTTCGAGAGAAGGTTCGACAACCTCGTCGAGTTCTACTTTCCTTCCAGTCACTTCTTTCGAGAGAAATTCCTTCTCTAGAAAGGATCCATTCTTGGCAATGAAGATTTTGCCTTCGGATCTATGATAGAAGGTATACCCAATAGTTTCCTTTGGGTATCCTATGAAGACGCATTTTTCCGCTTTGGGTTCAAGCTTGTCCGGTTGTAACTTCTTTACATAGGCTTCGCAACCCCAAACTTTAAGGAACGACAATTTAGGTTTCTTCCCAAACCATAATTCATACGGTGTCGTTTCAACGGATTTAGATGGTGCCCTATTTAAAGTGAATGAGGCTGTTTCTAATGCATAACCCCAAAATGATAGCGGTAAATCTGTAAGTGACATCATAGAACGAACCATATCTAAGAGAGTTCGATTACGACGTTCGGACACACCATTACGCTGTGGTGTTCCCGGCGGTGTCAATTGTGAAAGTATTCCGCATTTCTTCAAATGCTCGCCAAACTCGTAACTTAGATATTCACCTCCACGATCAGAACGTAGAAATTTAATCTTCTTGTTACGTTGATTCTCCACCTCACTTTGAAATTCCTTAAACTTCTCGAAAGTTTCGGACTTATGTTTCATGAAATAGATATACCCATATCTACTCAAATCATCCGTGAAGGTAAGAACATAACGATAACCACCGCACGATGCTACACTCAATGGACCACACACATCGGTATGTATGATTTCCAATAAGTCCGTAGCTCGCTCCATCATACCAGAAAATGGAGTCTTAGTCATTTTACCCATCAGACATGCTTCGCATCTTTCAAGTGATTCGAAATCAAGTGATTCAAGAAGTCCATGGGAATGGAGTTTCTTCATACTCTTCACTCCAATGTGACCAAGACGACAGTGCCACATATAGGTCGAGTTATCGCTCGATTTCAAACATTTAGCTTCAATGTTATTAATATGTGTATTTCCACTATCGAGATTCAATAAGAATAGACCATCTATCAAAGGTGCATGTGCATAAAACATATTACTCATATAAATCGAACAACCATTATTCTCGGACTTAAACAAGTAACCGTCTCGCAATAAACAAGATCCCGATATAATGTTCATGCTTAACACAGGCACCAAATAACAATTATTTAAGTATAAAACTAATCCCGATGGTAGATGAAGAGGTAGCGTGCCAACCGCGATCACATCAACCTTTGATCCATTTCCTACGCGCATCGTCACCTTGTTCTTCGCTAGCTTCCGTTTATTCTGTAGCACCTGTTTCGAGTTACAAATATGAGCAACCGAACCAGTATCAAATACCCAGACACTACTACGAGTACTAGTGAGATACACATCAATAACATGTATATCGGATATACCTTTCTTCTTGATGTTGTTGTTCTTCAAATCCGCCAAGTACATTGGGCAATTCCGCTTCCGGTGACCCTCTCCCTTGCAGTAAAAGTACTCAGTATCAGGCTTAGGTCCAGCCTTGGTCTTCTTCGTTGGTGCGGTAACTTTCTTACCACCCTTCTTGAAGTGTCCCTTTTGCTTAGACTTGCCTTTCTTGAATTTGGTGGTCGTATTGACCATCAACACTTGGTGCTCTTTCTTGATCTCCACTTCTGCAGATTTTAACATGGAGAAGAGTTCTGGCAACTGCTTGTTCATGCTTTGCATATTGTAGTTCATCACAAAGTTCTTGTAACTTGGTGGTAGTGATTGGAGGACACGGTAAATCCCTAAAGCATTAGGAATCACTATACACAAGCTTTGGAGTTTGTTTGTGTGCCCAGACATCTTAAGCACATGCTCACTGATGGAGCTGCCCTCTTCCATCTTGCAGTTAAAGAACTTTTCAGAAGCCTCATAACTCTCAACTGCCGCGTGAGTCTCAAATATCAATTTGAGTTCACGGACAATATCATGCGGGTCTGAGTTCTCAAACCTCTTCTGAAGCTCCGATTCCAAACCATACAAGATAGCACACTGAACTATGGAGTACTGAGTCTTCCGAGCGAGGTAAACATTCTTTACTTCATCGGTAGCATCAGCTGCAGGCGGGTCACCCAGCGGTGCATCCAGCACATAGGTCAAATTACCAGCATTGAGGACAATCCTCAAATTGCGGAACCAATCCGCGAAGTTGATTCCATTGTTTTTCAACTTTTCTTTCTCTAGGAACGCATTAAAATTGATGGTAGGGGCCGCCATTGATCTATAACATATTTGCAATAATTTAGACTAAGTTTATGACAAATTGAGTTCTAATTAATAGTTAAATTAATCTAGGTGAACTCCCACTCAAAACAATATCCCTCACATTGTTTTAGTGATCACACGAACCAAATCCACCACATCAAAACCGATCATCACGAGAGTTGATGCAGCTTCAATGGTGAACAATCGACATGTTCATCATATCTACTATATGATTTATGCTTTACCTTTTGGTGATCCGTGTTCCGAGACCATGTCTGTACATGCTAGGCTCGTCAAGATCAAACCTTAGCTTCCGCATGAGCAAATCTGGCTTGTTCACGTTGTATACACTTGCAGAATCTAACACACTTGATCATCACGTGGTGCTTCGAAACAACAAGCTTTAGCAATGGTGCTTACTAAGGATGAACAATTTAGAACTTGAAATTTATGTGCATGAGGGATCATCTTATAATGCTACCGTCGTTAACTAAGCAATACAAGATGCATAAAGGATTAAAATCACATGCAATTCATAATATGTGATATGATATGGCCTTTCTTGTTTGTGCTTACGATCTCCATCTTCAAGCACGAACATGATCTCCATCATCACCGGCATTGCATCAAGGTCAATGACGTTGCTCCATGGTTGTTGTCCACCAGCTCCAACGATTACAACTACTTTGAATAGACACGCGGGTCTTAACAGAAAATTAAAGACAACCATATGGCTCCTGCCGGTTGCCAACTTACAATAAGGAACATTGCATACATCAAATATAATCACAATCATGGCCATATCACATCACAGCACACCCCTGCAAAACAAAGTTAGACGCCTCTAATTTCTTTGCATATTTTACGTGGTTTGGGGCTTTCAATAAGTGTCGATCTAACTTATGAACAAGAACCACAACGTTGATGTTTGAACTATCAAGTGCCTGTTGTAAATTGGATCTGTACTATAATGGGAGAGACAGACACCCGCAAAGCCACTTATGCAATACAAGTTGCATGTTGAGCGTGGAGCAAGTCTCATGAACAATGTCATGTAAGGTTAGCCCGGGCCGCTTCATCCCATCATACCGCAAGATGCAAAGTACACAAGAAGCAATTTATAATAAAAGCACCACCGCCCACAATGACCATTGTGTTCTACTCGTGCAATAGATCTACATATAGACACGACTCTGATACCACTGTAGGGGTTCGTAGCATGGAAAACAAAAAAATTCTACCGGATACAAACAAGCCAAGATCTATCTACTAGATTGTAGCAACGAGTCGATAGAATAACTCACCCTCGAAGATTCCAAAGTGTTTAACGAGAGCAGATTCTCGTGGGTGATGTAGTCGTACTCTTGCCGATCTCAAGATCGTGTAGACGATCCTTCCGGCGCTGCGTTCCGGCAGCGCTTCCGCAGTCGGTCACATGTTTGGTACTCGATGAAGACCTTCCTCTCCCTTGTTCTAGCAGGCAACGAAGGGTGTAGCACTCTCCTCGCGATTCTGGCAGCACGACGGCGTGGTACCGGAAGTAGAGGGGAGATCTCGCAGGGCTTCGCCTTAAGCCGGAGCGAGTATGGTGGACTATGAGAGAGGCCTCGGTGATCTAGGGTTTAGACACACCAAGGAGAGAGGGCTAGGCCGACGGCTAGGGCTTGGGGAAAGCCCCAAGTCGGCGGCTAGGGTTTGCCCTAGGGTGGCGGCGGCTGCAGGAGGGCCGGCGGCTAGGGCTAGGGTTTTGGGTGGTGGAGGTGTAGGTCTAGAGGGGCAGCCCTGCCCCTCCTTTTATAGGTGGGAGGGCGCCGGCCAAGGGAAGGGAGTCCTCCCCCAAGTCGGCCTCCAAGGCCGGCGGGTGGAGGGAGAGGAACTCCTCCCCAAGTAGGTTTCCTACTCTCCCTCCATCATGCAAACTAGCCGTTTGACTTTTCAAATTGGCGTTTGACTTTTCAAACTAGGATTTGATTTATCCCTTTATTTTGATCAGCGATGACACCTAGTACATGATGCAACCATTCCAACTTGTTATGACACATTCATGTACCCTTCCCCTCTGGAGTGCCGGACCTTCCGGACCCTTCTAGAACATTCCCGATGAAAACACCGGAACCATTCTCCAACCCCGAAATAGGACTTTCCTTATATGAATCTCATTCTCCAGACCATTCCGGATCTCCTCGTGATATCCCGGATCCCATCTGAGACTCCGAACAACATTCGGTCTCTTACTCATCATTCCATAACTACTCAACACCATCGAATCCTTAAGTGTGTCTCCCTACGGTTCGTGAATTATGCGGACATGATCGAGACACTTCTCCGAACAATAACCAATAGAGGAATCTGGAAATTCATATGGCTCCCACATATTTCTACAATTACTTTGCGATCGAATGAACCACTTACATACGATACCAATTTTCCTTTGTCTCATGATAGTTTACTTATCCGAGGTTTTGATCGTCGGTATCTCTGCATACCTATTTCAACCTCGTTACTGATAAGTACTCTTTTCTCGTTCCCGTGATATGTGATCCCTTGTGAGCCAGTCACATGCTTGCAAGCCAATTGGATGACATTCCACCGAGAGGTCCCAGAGTATATCTATCCATCATATGGATGGACAAATCCCACTCTTGATCCATGTGTCTCAACCCATACTTTCCAAACACTCAATGCCACCTTTATAGCCACCCAGTTACGGTGTGGTGTTTGATGTCATCAAAGCATCCTTCCGGTGATGGTGATAAGCATGATCTCATGGTCAAAGGAATTAGGTTACTATGTATCAGAAAGCATATAGCAATTGAACTATTAAAATGACTTGATCTTTATGCTACGCTTATCTATAGGAATACGTCCATCATACCATTCTCCTAATGATATGATCTTGTTGTTAATAACATCTCAATGTTCATGATAGGGAAACCACAATCATTTATTAACCAACAAGCTAGTATTATAAAGAGGCTTTACTAGGGACTCTAATTTAGTTTACAAATCACACAAGTATTAATGTTTCCTTGTTAATATTGTTATAGCATGAATGTAAACATTTATCATAAACACAAATATATAATAATAACTACATTTATTATTGCCTCTAGGGCATATCTCCAACACCTGGGACGTATGAAGAAGCGATGATGAGCCCGGATTCCAACAAATGGTTAGAAGCCATGAAATCCGAGATGGAATCCATGTATGAAAATCAAGTTTGGAACTTGGTGGACTTACCTCACGACCGAAAGGCCGTGGAGAATTAATGGATTTTCAAAAGGAAAACTGATGCTGATGGTAATGTGACCATCTATGAAGCTCGACTTGTCGCAAAGGGGTTTCGACAAATTCAAGGAGTTGACTACGATGAGACATTCTCTCCTGTAGCGATGCTAAAATCAGTTAGGATTATGTTAGCAATTGCTGCATATTTCGATTATGAGATATGGCAGATAGATGTCAAAACCGTGTTTTTCAATGGTAATATTGAAGAAGAGTTGTATATGATACAACCAAAGGGTTTTGTCAATCCTAAGGATGCTAACAAGGTGTGCAAGCTTCAGCGATCCATCTATGGACTGAAGCAAGCATCACGAAGTTGGAATCTCCGCTTTGATGAGGTGATCAAAGAGTTTGGATTTGTCCAAACTTATGGAGAAGCTTGTATTTACAAGAAAGTGAGTGGAAGCAATGTGGCATTTCTGATATTATATCTGGATGACATATTATTGATCGAGAATGATATAGTTCTTTTAAACAGTGTTAAAAGTTATCTAAACAGCAAGTTTTCAATGAAGGACCTAGGTGAAGTGTCATACATATTAGGCATAAATATCTATAGAGATAGATCTAGGCGCCTAATAGGGCTATCACAAAGTACATACCTTGATAAGATTTTAAAGAAGTTTAAAATGGAAGAAAGTAAGAAGGGGTTCTTACCTATGTTGCAAGGCAAGACATTGAGTAAGACTCAAAGTCCGGCTATGGCGGAAGAAGGACAAAGTCCCCTATGCTTCAGCCATAGGCTCTATAATGTACGCCATGCTATGTACAAGACCGGATGTGGCACATGCTATTAGTTTGACTAGTAGGTACCAATCATATCCAGGTTGGGAACACTGGATAGCGGTCAAGAATATCCTTAAGTACTTGCGAAGAACTAAGGATATGTTTCTTGTATACGGAGGTGAAGAAGAGCTCGTCGCTAAGTGTTATGTTGATGCTAGCTTTGACACCGATCCGGATGACTCTAAGTCTCAATCCGGATACGTATTTTTCATGAATGGTGGAGCGGTTAGTTGGAGGAGTTCCAAACAACCCGTGGTGGCGGGATCAACAATGGAGGCCGAATATGTTGCTGCTTCGGAAGCAGCTTAGGAAGCAGTTTGGATGAAGGAGTTCATATCCGAACTAGGTGTGGTTGCGAGCGCATTGGACCCAATAGTGATCTATTGTGACATCAATGGTGCCATTGCCAATGCCAAAGAACCAAGGTCTCACAAGTATTCCAAGCATATTAAGCGCCGGTTTCACTCCATCCGTGAACATGTCAAGGATGGAAATATAAATATTTTTAAAGTACATACGGATCTCAATGTAGCAGATCCGTTGACTAAAACTCTCCCTAGAGCAAAACATGATCAACACCAGAACTCCATGGGTGTTAGATTTATCACTATGTAACTAGATTATTGTCTCTAGTGCAAGTGGGAGACTGAAGGGAATATGCCCTGAGAGGCAATAATAAAGTGTTTATTATGTGTATTCCAAGTATATGATAGATGTTTATTTTGCATGTTATAATTGTATTAATACGGAAACATTAATACATGTTGTTTAATAAACAAACAGAAAGTTCCTAGTTATGCCTCTCTCATAAACTAGCTCGTTGATTAACAAGATGATCAAAGTTTCCTGATCATAGACATTGGATGTTGTTAATAACGAGGTCACAACATTAGTGTAATGATGTGATGAACATTCATCCGAATTATAGCATTACGATCAAAGTCATTGAGTTTATATTTCTATAACAACTTACAAAGTGTCCTAATCCTTAGACCATGAGATCATGTCAATCACTAACACCAGAAGAGTTTCTTGATAACATCAAACATCACACCTTAACCGGGTGATTATAAAGATGGGTTCAGAACTACTAAAGTGTTATGTTGAGGCCCATGGATCGAGAGTGGAATTTTTTCATCCCGACGATAGATTGATATGCTCTGGGCCCTCTCGGTGATATCACATTGATTAGCTTGCAAGCAAGTGATTTGATCACTAGAATGTTGTATCACGGGAACAAGAAAAGAGTGCATGTAAGTAACGAGATCAAACTAGGTATGGAGATACCGATGATCGAATCTCGGACATGTAATATATCGCGAAACAAAGGGATTAAGATACTAGCGTAAAAGGTTCCGACGATCACAAGAAAGTCATCGTTGAATGTGTGGGAGTTAGTATGGGTCTCAAGATCCCGCTTCTGATTATTGATCGGAGAAGGGTCTCGATCATGTCCGCATTATTCGTGAACCGTAGGGTGGCACACTTAAGAGACACCGACATCCAATTGGAGCAAAAGTTTCATGACATAAAGAATAACAAGCGCAGGAATTTATTTCACTAGATACCGAAACAGGTTTTCGGGTGAAATTGCAGAAAGTGTTGTTGCATGTGAAATGAAATACTAGCAAGGGGTTATGTGGGAATGTTTATGATGACTGTCTACGAACAGCCTGTTGGGAACCCCAAGAGCAAGGTGTGAAGCAGCAAGCAGCAAGTTTTCCCTCAGTTGAGACCGAGGTTATCGAACTAGAAGGAGGGAGGAAACGTCACACAGGTGTTGCAAGCAACACGGAGACCTGCACAACACAAACTCAAGACTTTGCCCCAACGAATCAGTGAGGTTTTCAAGCTCACCGGTTTTCAAGCTCACCGGTTTGCCCCAACGTATGGTGTGGAAGGTAATGGTTTGAAGCAAGTAAACACGTAACAGTGGAAGATGTATCAATGGTAAAGATTGGACCGGGTTCCATAGTTCACTAGAGGTGCTCTCGTTAGATAAACAACATGGCATGAAGGGTAAACAAATTACAATAGGGAAATTGACAGGAACTAAGCAAGGCATAACAATGCAATTACTAGTCAGAAAGATCCTATGAGGTTGATTGGGCAATACAACAAGATACATAGACCGCCATCCAACTGCATCTATGACTAGAAGTCCACCTTCAGGTTATCATCCGAACCCCTCCAGTATTAAGTTTTAAGAAACAGACAACTGCTTTAAGCAAAGTGTGTAAGGTAAACAGTCCACATGTTCCATGAACAAGATATCGTTGTTTTCTCCCTAGTAGCAACAACACATCTACAACTGAAGAGATTATTGTCACTTCCCTTGGAAACTAGAGGCATGAACCCACTATCGAGCATAAATACCCCCTCTTGGAATCACTAGCAACTACTTGTCCAAGATAGCTACTAACAACGGAGAGCATGCAAGATCACAAATAACACAGACATGATAGAATCATAAAGACAAAACCATTAATCAAACCAACATAATAATCTCAATATCCATCGGATCCCCGCACACACAACATGCATGATTACAAATAGATTAGATCTTGATCATGAAAGGAGCTCACAAGATCTATACATGGAAGCACAAAGGAGGAGATACAACCATCTAGATACTACATGGACCCATAGTCCAAGGTGGAACTACTCACGAATCATACTGGAGAGAAGGCCTCCGGGATGATCTCCCCTCCGGCAGGGTGCCGGGAAGAACTTCAAATCCCCCCGATCTAGGGACGATGGTGGCGGCGGCTACAGATGGTTTCGTGGATATTTGATTGGGTACTCAGGGTTTCTGCATCATGGGCTTCTTATAGGCGAAGGGGGAGACTGAGGCGGTGGCCAGGGCAACCAAACCCTAGCCAGGCGCGGGATGGGGCCCACCCACGCCTCGGGTGGGTCTGGCCCCTCTGGCCGGCCTCTCGGGCTCTCCTCTGGACTTCTTGTTCCCCACGGAATGTAATTGACTTTGTCCTTTGTCCTGTCCAATTCCGAGAATATTTCTTTACTAACTTTTCTAAAACCAAAAACAACAGAAAACAGGCATCTGGCACTGTTACAACTTGTTAGTAGGTTAGTACGAGAAAACATGTAAAAAGCACCTCAAAGTGTGGAAAAGTAAAGCAAAGTAGATACTAAACAAGAATGGAGTATAAAAAATTATAGATATGTTTCCAACGTATCAACATCCCTAAGCTTAACTCATGCTCGTCCTCGAGTAGGTAAGTGATAAACGGAATAATTTTTGAGGTGACATGCACCCTCACAATAAAGATCCAACCATTTGCAAGCATTGAAAGCTGGGACCAAAGAACTCTAAACATGTGCATGAAAGATTGAGTTCTAACAATAGGACATAGTAACTATGCATGCAACATGACAAGCTACAAACAAAGATCATGAATAACATGCATTAAAAAACGTTTGTTTGTTTCACATGCAGAAAACATAACATAGTGTCAATCAGCTTGTCCCTCATAGAGTAGCAATTAAATACATAGGACACCTGCAAAGTTCACAAGGGTGAATAGAAACAAGTAGCACAAGAGCAAGTAATAACACAATATGCATCAATTAATAAGCTTTGGAACACTGCACACAGAATGACAACTATGCTCTCTTAATGGTTCCTA
Source organism: Avena sativa (assembly GCA_916181665.1). Taxonomy (NCBI): domain Eukaryota; kingdom Viridiplantae; phylum Streptophyta; class Magnoliopsida; order Poales; family Poaceae; genus Avena; species Avena sativa. The sequence goes on along the minus strand of OV702285.1, from coordinate 137,971,544 downwards.
AAGGTAGAAGTTGGAGACTCAATAGTGGTAGAAGAAAGGCCTTTTTTGTAAAGGAAGCAGGGATTACAAGTTTCAAAAAGAGCTTCCAAAAATTATGGTACTTGCTAGCTTTCAGCCCTCATTGCCCCTATCATAAGCATCTTGAAGTGGTTAAGGTTAAAGTGGCAAAGCTGGAGTATATGCTTGACGAAGTATAAGCTGGCAATCTCAAGTCCCTTGAATATGAGGGTCACACCTCATGCATACTCAACTTTGGGTCCAGGTAAGTTCTTGTCACTGTAAGTATTTGCATATCATTGAGAACCGCCAACGGGGTACCCCTTGCACATGGTACAGGAGCTTTCCCGTAACCAAAATGACAAGGCAAGCAGACAATGAGCATCTCAGCAATCTTTTTATTTACCATATCATAGCTTTTTATTGAGGATGCTTCATAGATAGCTCATTATGGTGATGCTGTAAGTTTCCACCATGATTAGGCATGGCTTAGTCTAGCGGCCCAGGCGTTTCTCTAACACAGAATACAAACTCCATGGACTTACAAGTCCCCTCTTTATTTCACACCGATGACATCCATAGATAAAAGAACATGATATCAATTGAGTACAACAAGGTACAAGTGCAATGTTGAAAGCGTTCCCCGTGACAACACGGTTCTACTAATTCCATCTTATAAGTGCAAGCATATACAACAAAGTTGTCACAATGGTTCAAGTTTATTAGGGGCAAAGAATAAAGTGTGCCATCAAGTTCGTGAGGGCTTTAATCACTAAGTTTTCACATAACAAAATAGTTTTTAATTGGAACATACTTGAAAACAAGAATATACTTGGAATGGTGTAACACACCATGCATAGGAATTTATAGTGGACACTTTGGAATAACGTGGTTTCTTGGGAGTTGGAGGCATGAGTATATCTTACTCATACAAGTGGAGGCTAGCAAAAGACTAGGAGCAACCAACTAAGAGAGCAATAATGGCCATAATCATGCAGTGCAACAAAGCATAGTAATCAAAGCAAAGAGTGGTACTACAAGTCAAGGATAAATGATCATAGAGGATAATGGTGACTTGTGAGAGTCATAACATGGTGTGAGCATGTGCCAAGTCAACCCAAGAAAAGCATCAAAGGAGAATACCACAATACTATGCTTTTGCATGCTAAAACAACGCATAATTTCTTCAAGGCACACTAAGCAATCCCAATTGTTTGGAACAAGACATGCTACAGCAATAATCACTAAGCATAAGGTCAAAACAACACCTAGCATGTCATGCTAAAGTCTAAGTCATAGTCAATGCAAGCTCCTCTTGCACTTCAAGCAAGAACTTACTACTCCTTTCCAATCACCAAGCAAACTTATTTGCAAAACAACACAGCGAGAGCGGGGGTCCAAACTAGTTAAGAAAACTAAAAAAACTAAGAAAAGCAAATGAAAACTAAGACGCTCCAAGAACAACACAATTGTGCATGAAACAATAAAAACGAAGTGTCTAGACAAACCTGAGCTTTTTATTGATGAAGAAGGGGATGTCTTGGGCATCCCCAAGCTTTAACGCTTGTACCTGTTGGATATTTCTTGGGGTGACACCATGGTGGCATCCCCAAACTTGAGCTTTTGTCCATTCTTCATCTCATTGCATCATTCTCTCTCTACACCTGAAATTTTTCCTTCATACAAAATTTCACACAATCTTCATTAGCAACATTAGTGTATTCAAAAGATATTATACCACTAGCAAAGCTTTGGAACAACAAGGATTTTCACTAAAAACACAAGCTATTGTAGTAACCCCTTCAAAAATCTCAATTTACCTGAAGAGAACTCAAAAAGGAATCAATAAGAAACAAATACAAATAATGGCAGAAATCTGTCAAAACCAACCAGCAGGTAGAAACCGATTTTTTGAATATCTTTTGTTGCTCAAATAAAAAAGTGTTGAACTAACGAAAGTTAGCTAACATACTGTGGGATTTATTCGTAAATTTTGAGCTCAATCCGAGTTATAGAGCCTCCTCACGAATTGTTTTGGTGGAGGACAAAAAATCTGTTTCGGGACAGCAACTCCCCAAATCTTACTCCCCTCTCATTAGAGGTTATTCTTGGCATAAAAAGCAAAAAAAAGGATAAGGAGAGGTCATTACTGAAGTAATAACTTCCAAGACTCAAGTAAACTCCTGGGTTATCTCCCAAAAATTACTTTTCTTTAACGCCTTTAAGTTGGGCACAAGAAGCAAGAAGAATCAAGTATTTTCAAATGAAGAAGCATTAACATTCATACTTGAAAATTCTTCAACTATGAAAGGTATCTCATACAAATGGCTTTTGGAGGATCCCTTCTCATCTCTCTTTGTTCTACTACTTTTATAAAAAATAATTTCAGGAGCAATCCAATCAAAATTCTTTTCAAAGGCTTCATGCATTCCAACAAGCTTAAAGGGGATGGGTAGATTGAATTCTTCTCTAGGCTTAGTTTTATCAGAAATACCCACAACATCTACACTTGAGCCTAGCATATTGAAATGCCCAAAACCCTTTTTGGCTTCCCTAGCAACATCATGGAATTCTTTTGATAAAGTTTCAAGGATGAATTCACTCTTTTCAGCATTCTTCTCTTATTTTAGTTTTAGGAACAAGAATTGTATGAAGGGGTTAAGGCTAACAAACCTAGCCTCCAACATATGAACTAAAGAAGCTGCAGCAATCTCATAATTAGGAGCAAGCTCTGCTATAGATTTATCCTCAATATCCTCATGCTTGCTAACATAATTAAAGAATTCTTCAATATTATCTTTCTCAATTATAGAGCCACTACCTATTGCAAGATCTTTCAGGGCGAACTTGGGGAGCAACATGGTGAGCTAGAGCAAGGTGGCAACTAGAGCAGGAACTAATTTTTTTGAGTTTTTTGAAAAGAGGCAAACAAAACCGAGCAAAAGAAACAAAGAAAACTAAAAACAAAGTAAAAAAGAAAGGAAGTGAAGGACTCCCCTTGTGAAGACATCCTTGGCCTCCCCGGCAACGGCACCAGAAAAGCTTGACGACTGTCTATGCACAGCCTGTTGGGAACCCCAAGAGCAAGGTGTAAAGCAGCAAGCAGCAAGTTTTCCCTCAGTTGAGACCGAGGTTATCGAACCAAAAGGAGGAAGGAAACGTCACACAGGTGTTGCAAGCAATGCGGAGACCTGCACAACACAAACTCAAGACTTTGCCCCAACGAATCAGTGAGGTTGTCAAGCTCACCAGTTTGCTATAACAAAGGATTAAACGTATGGTGTGGAAGGTAATGGTTTGCAGCAAGTAAACAAGTAACAGTGGAAGATGTATCAATGGTAAAGATTGGACCGGGGTCCATAGTTCACTAGAGGTGCTCTCCTTAGATAAACAACATGGCATGAAGGGTAAACAAATTACAGCAGGGCAACTGACAGGAACTAAGCAATGCATAAGAATGCAATTACTAGTCAGAAAGATCCTATGAGATTGATTGGGCAATACAACAAGATACATAGACCGCCATCCAACTGCATCTATGACTATAAACTCCTATGCATGGTGTGTTGCACCATTCCAAATATATTCTTGTTTTCAGCTATCTTCCAATTAAAAACTATTTTGTTATGTGAAAACTTAGTGATTAAAGACCTCACAAACTTGATGGCACACTTTAAAGTAATTGACAAAATTCTGAATAAATAAAAGGAGTTTTATTTAATGAGAGTTTGCATTAGATTTGGTGGAAATTTAATGGGAATTTGAGTGGGATTTTGAGTGGAGGGAATTGAAAAGATTTTTGTGAGTGGAGTGTCCACCCACATGAATGAGGGAAGGGCAAGGGGGAAGCCCCGATGCGCCGGCCACCCCCTTGGGGTTCCCCCGTCTCCTATAAAAGGCACCCCTCCTCACTTATCACTCACACCTCCTCGTGAAGGATCTCTCTCCCCCTCTAGTATTTATCCCCCACGGTCTCGGACTAGCGAGATACATGTTCCCGGTGGCTATTTGGCAAGAAAGAGTTGTGCTTCCGCTGCATCACTGGAGCGAGGAGGCGGAGGTTGCTCGGTGCCTCGTACGTGTGTGCGAGAACGGATGCGCTGCTGATTTGCGGCGCTAGGACTTCCTCTCGATCTTGAGATCGGCAAGAGATCGTCTACATCAACCACGAGTTTTACTCGTTAAGCTTTGTCGGTCTTCAAGGGTATGTTCTCTATGGATATACATCCGCCCGTTGTTTGTATCTAGTAGATAGATCTTGGTACACAGTTGTTCCCATTGTAGGAATTTTTTCGTTTTCTATGCTGCGAACCCTACAATAATCTCAATATCCATCGGATCCCCGGAAACACAACATGCATGATTACAAATAGATGAGATCTTGATCATGAACGGAGCTCACAAGATCTAGACATGAAAGCATAAGGGAGGAGATACAAACATCTAGCTAATACATGGACCCGTAGTCCAAGGTGGAACTACTCACGCTTCATACCGGAGGCTGGCATGATGAAGAAGAAGGCCTCTGGGATGATCTCCCCTCCGGAAGGGTGCCGGGAAGAGCTTCAGATTCCCCCAATCTAGGGACGATGGTGGCGGCGGCTACAAACGGTTTCGTGGAATATTGATCGGGTGCTTAGGTTTAGGCATCGGGGGCTTCTTATAGGTGAAGAGGCGAGGAAGGAGGGCAGCCATGGGCCCACACCCTGCCCAGGCACGGCCTAGGGTGGGCCCATGCCTGGGGGGTGTGGCTGCCCTGTGGCTCCCCTCCGTCTCTCCTCTGGACTCCGTGTTCTCCTCGGTGAAATATTGACTTTAGCTTTTGTCCCGTCCAATTCCGAGAATATTTCTTTACTAGCTTTTCTGGAACCAAAAACAGCAGAAAACAGGCAACTGGCACTGTGGCAACTTGCTAATAGGTTAGTACCAGAAAACATATAAAAAGCACCTCAAAGTGTGGATAAAGAAAATCAAAGTAGATACTAACAAGAATGAAACATCAAAAATTATAGATACATTTCCGACGTATCATTCAACAAAGCAAGTTGCAACTAGGTGTTTCCTTTGAGCCTCCATAGTTGATCCACCAGATCATCTTGCATTTGTTGATGCACTTGCGGGTCTCAGATCTCGTGACACATAGCGACAAAGGCAACCCACGATGCCGACATCAGGTGATCAGACTCTGCAAGAGGACCCTGTTTGAAGTATGGTTGCTGTTGCTTGCTCTCAAGCACTGGTTCTGCATGCTCGCTCTCAATTATCATGTTGCACAAGATCACACATGCATTCATCACCTCCTGTATCTGTTCTTGCGAGCAGGTCAGAGCGGGGAACCGAACAACTGCAAATTAAGCTTGGAGCACATCAAATATCTGCTCCACATCCTTTCTGCAAGCTTATTGTTCCTTAGAAAAGTTGAAATACTTGCCGAGAAGAAGACTTCAGATAGTCTTCACAAATATTGACCATCTTGGATAGATGATGCCAGATAGTATCCTTTGTTGTAGTGGTGGCCATTGATCATATAGTCCACCGGAGAAGCATGACCCTCAAAAAGCTTGGAGAAGACATACAAACACCATATAACATTGATGACGTTGTTGGATCCTATCATACCAAAGGAGTGCAAAATCCAGAGATCCTGTGTAGCCATTGCCTCAAGTACCAAACTGTAACCTCCTTTATGGCCTTTTTACGTTCCCTGCCAAGCAAACAAGCAGTTCTTCCATAACTAAGCATGCAATCAATACTTTCAAGCATCCTAGAAAATCCTCTTGCTTTATTGATTGCTAGGATTCGAGAAGTGTCTTCAGCCATTGGTGATCCCAAGTATAATGGTTCAAACACTACAATCGCTGCCCTGTAAAACCTGTAGAAACACTGGATGACGGTGTACTTAGCCATGCGTTGATAGTCATCTTGTGTATCACCGGGAGATCTGTATGCGGACATCCTCATAGCTACCGTGCACTTATGGAGCGAGAATAATCCCATCATGCCGGTACAGTCCTTGCAACTGAAATAAGGGTCGAAGTCTTGGAGGGCATACACAATCTTGAGGAGGCCCATCCTGAAACGTCGCTGAAACACTGCCTGGCTGTGTAATGGATCGTCGGCATACAACATGTAGTATCCCTCCATCCGCTTCCTCGACTTACGTTTCCGGCGTCCTTGCGCCCTGGTTGTGCATCTCACGCGTACATGCCGACCAAGCAGGAGAGGGTCATCATGAGCTCTTCATGATTGGTGGCTGTGGTCTTTTCTTCCTCGATCAGGGTGGTGAACATCTGCTCATCGTCGTCAGAGTCCATGGCCAAGTAGGCAAAACACTGAACTTCCATCGACGCCGAACCACGACTCAAAAACGCAACATGGAGGGTAAATGGAGGGTGGTTCATTTTTTGAAGGCGTGGTGCTGCGGAGCGGAGATGGATGTTGCCGGCGGCAAAGGGGCAGCGGGGGAGGGGGAAGGGGCTGGGAGAGCGAGAGGGCGAATCTTTCTATTTCGGTTGAGTTCAGACTGTGTTGTTCGCCGGTTGAATTTTCTATCTAATCCAACGAAAAAGGGGCTTTTAGGGAGGTGAACGTGTATTTCGTCCATCCGCCGGCCAAAAAGGCATCATGAGGGTTCACGATGTCTCTGCATTAAGCAAGTCGTGGTTATCGACAAGTTTTGCTAGTCAAAACGGCTGATTCGGTACTCTCTCATCCAACGGCTAGGAAGTGATCCAATACCCTCAACAAAGAACGCGAGCTACTCCCTCACCTAGGATCTGTTGGCAAAGTGACCATAGAAGGTTCGACCCAGCCGCCACCCGCTCGATCTCCGGCCACAGGCGCCGCCTCCCCCCTGTTGCCGGTGGAACGGAACCACCCATACCCTCAGAAGCTTCGCCACCTACGCCGCCTGATCTTCCTCCACTGGCGAGCCCCTCCTGAGTCCTGTCCCCGTTCGACCCCAAGGCCCAAGCGCGATCTTCTTCCACCGTCGAGCCCCTCCTGCCACCGACGCCCTCGAGATCCTCCTCCCCCCGACCGTGAAGCAGGTCTTCAACTGAGCAGACAAGTCTGAGAGCATCACCGCTGCAATCAATTCACAGCCGGGCCAAGAATCTGATGGAGGACAGTATATCTGATGATTTAGGAGACTGCACTAGTCACCGGAGTTTTCAGAACGACAACGGTTGTACAGACTATCCAAAAGAGTCAAATGAGCCCGTTTGTCCAAGAAAGTCGTTTGACCAGCTTGTCAAAGAACATGGTGCCCTCTCTCTGAGCATTTCTCCATGAAGCATCCCTTCCAAGGTATCAGCAATGTGAAGAAAATCTTGTACAGAAGCTTAAATCGTTGAAGTAAATTTGGTCTCATCTAGGATGTGCATTTTATTGCGACGGGTTTAGGAAAGACGTGCTGAATATTGTTGAATTCTTTGGAAAGGAGCTCAAAAAGTGTAGGGATGAAACTCACCCAAAGTTCCAAATAGGTCAAATGAGCTATTCAACTTCAACTCGCCTCTTGTCACTCATCATTCCTCTAGTCTTAAAGCTGCTTCGATCTGTACATGCCCTATGGAAGAATGAGGATAGGCCCACTTTGCCAATAGAACTTAAAGAAGCTGAGTTCAAGCAGAACTCCGCGAAAGTTATTGCAAGTCTGCTAGACACTGATCCAGCAAAGTTAAAAGAGGACGACATAGGGCAATGGTTACACGTAATACGTGAGAGGGGATACATCTTGTTAGGTTTATGTGCTCCCATTCAGGGAGCATTCAGCGATCTGTTAGAAAGCTCATCAATTGCCGAGGCTATCATGGAAAACTTGAACTGTATGGAATTCCGGCATGTTAGCAAACTCATCGACCTTGTCCTGATTCCGTTGGTGAAGAATTGCCCTCGTGAGCTACTGGGGGAATGGATTTTGAAGCTCTTACGACCGTTATTTCGTTATTGCTGCGAAGACATATTTTGCGACGCATGGTTCAGACTTCTAAATGAAGGCCGGGCTGGTTATTGTTACTACTTCGGTTGTCCTCGTGGATCAGAGGACAATGTAAAGAAGTTTGAAGATTACCTACTACTTGACTTGACTCGCAAAGTCTCGAAGTTGCTTGGGGTTTTAGCATCCTTGGAACCGAATGATGCTCTTATGCGTGTGGACCTACAACCTCTCAGTACGGTGAAAACTGCTTCCTGTGATTCAAAGTGCGCATCATCTAACTCTGTTGTTGGACATTCTATACTGAATGATTGCTTTGAAATGTTAAAAATGACCCTCTTAGGATCATGGGTTGATGGCGAAGCAACGTTGGATGCTGTTCCGTTTTGTCATGCTTTGGTCCAAGTTGCAGTTGCTACAAACAATAGAAAACTCAGGCTGTTTATTGTAGATGATATGCTTCCAGCTACAATTAAGCGCCTCTGTGATGACCTTCCATGCGCAGTTCAGCAGACAATAAAAAAGTTAAGTGATCAGCTGGACTCAAGCATCAGCAAAAGGGCTAGCAAAGATCTTTTGGTCCTCTGTGAAGAGATTTATAAAGTTTATATACATAGTCAGGATTTCAATGCTGAAGACTCAGACAATGAGAACCTAAGGGACCCGTTTAAAGATTGGTTTGCAAGGCAAAAGCAAGAACTTCTTGTGAAGGCATCTTGTGCTATTCCAGTGCACTTTCCTGTCAAATTGTGGAATTGGGAGTTCGAAGAAGAATTTCAGAGATACCTCCCTACCTATATTGACATATTGTATGAAGTTGATGCAATGGATGATTGTCCCGAGTATGATTATTCAGACAGTTCTACGCTTATCAAGAAACTTAGGCCTGAATTCAGATCGAAACATGACATTAACAGCCTTATGGATTGTCATGTTTGGATGATAGATAAGATGGTGCATCGAAAACTATCTAAAGAATATCCCAAGAGACGTTCTCATCAACTGGACAAATGGCTTTGTAAACTCATTACCTCGAAACCTTACCTTAAGAACTCTTATGAAAGTGCCATGGCTCGACTGATGGAGAACCCAACGATAGATGCCAAGGTTTCTCATTTGGATGTGCAAGATGCGGTTAATATGTTCTACCATGCTATATTATCTAACTTGGAACCTCATTTCCATCCCCTAGTACGGGAGGGTCAAAAGGACTTCCTTATAAAGGTAGCTCATCAGTTCATTTTTGCAGACGAGACTGGTTACGAGCCCCTCGAACCGGAATCAGAGGATTTTCCTCTCCATTTGCAGTGTCATGCAAGGTCGTTCATTTACAGAATGAAGATAGAGTCTAAGTATTTTGAGGCAAGAGAACATGTCCGTTTGCATCAGGAGTTTGACAACTATTTGTCCTCAGGCGAACTGGATGATGATATCTACTGTAAGTTCAGTTCTTCAGAGACCACTGAGGAATTTGCTGACAACCACCTTGCGAGAGGTCAGTTTGGAAGCTGGACTATAATCTCGTTAGACTGTCTCTGGAGGACCGAGCTCAGATTGTGGATATGCAACGCAACGTAGATACTTACTCTGAAAATCTGAGAAACATCCTGGCGAGCAAGGAGCTGAAAGATTGCCTTGAGAAGTTGATGAATGAGCTAGAGGAGGAAGGCTTTTTCGATGTCGATGACGATTCTATTGACTGGGAGAAGGCTTGTTTTGTATCACTTATTGACAGATTTAAGGAGCTTGTTTTCAGAGGACACGGCTGTCCCCGGTATGTTGCTGTTCAAGGAATTATGATGTATTATCGGATAATCTCACGAAGATGCGACTTAGCTGCACAAGTTTCTCTTGAAAAGGTTGTTGGAGTAGAATGTCATGAATGGAAGCAAAATGTTGCAGAGCTTTGGACGGATACAAGATACTACGAGGAACCATTTCATGACTTTATCAGGAATCCTTTGAAGATCCTCCCTAGGCCTGAGGCCTGAGGCCTGTTCCTTGGCTACCGCTGGAGCGATCATACATGCCTTCATCCCTCCCGCCACTTAGCTCTAGTGGCTTGTGTTGTATGGCATGATGGTGGCTCGTTCTCAAACTTGTAAATAAATACAGTATATTTTTCTATCAATGCATCAAAACACAAAGTTTTAACTATGATAAGCCACGGGCAATTTATGGATGAGTTGAGGACTAGTAAAGCATGGTCTCTGGATGCTTGTTGTCAAATCTCTTGTTTTCGTCCATTAACTTGTCGGGTTGTATCTTGTATGGCGCTATGCTATCTTTTTTTGAAAGACTAACGTTGTGCCACTTTGATCAGTTTGTTTACATTTAAGTCGGGCTTTGATTAAAAGAACGTAATAACTTCTTTTTTTACAATTTATTGGAACTGTATACTCAAAAAGTACATGAGGAACAGTTTAGTTATCAGAGAGGGGATCGGTGTGCATGGAAGAGCCCAACGTCGTCTACCTCGTTTTAAGCAATGAGGGTGGCACCCGTGGTTGCCCGGACGATGTTGTCGTCGATGATCCACGCAGTGGCGGAGCCTGAACAAAATGCAAGAGGAGGCAAAATCCATAGCTTCCAGATACCTCGCCTGTAATGAAGCTTTCATTCCAAGTTCTCCAAGTACCTACCTATGGCTGAAACCAGCAGGTAGCTCCATTTATCATGAGGCACTCCGCTCCCTATGTGTTATGATGTGATGTTCACTATTTCGTTTTGAGAATAGATAGATATACATGATGAGCTCACCCCTAAAAATGTATATTTTCTAGGAAGAGGAAAAATCAGGGATGAGCTTGTTGGAGGGATGCAGTGAGACATGTCATCTAGTTACTCCTTCCGTTTTTATTTATATCTTATTTTGGGTTTAGTCAAAGTTAAAATTTGTAAACTTTAACCAAATATTAAAAAAAAGACCAATACCTATAATTAAATATATGTTATTAGAATCATCATAAAGTATTTTTTATATTATATACATTTGGCATTATAAATGTTGATAGTGTTTTCTATATTCTTGGTCAAAGTTTACAGAGTTTGACTTTGACTAAACCTAAGTATCCCACCTTTGGGAGGACTTCCCTTAATAAGGAAAACAATTAGAAGTGTCAGTCTATCTCTTGCCTAAGCGGCTTCTGAGACTTGGACTCGAGGAAGACAAGATCAGGAGAAATAAGTATATTCTCTTTGTTAAGGGAGGTAAATAAAAATTGAGGGGTATATTGTCTGCGAAATAACGTACATAATACCCTTAACTTCATAGTTTAGTTGTCCAAAATGCTTCTCTCATGCTTTTTTGGTGACCACAATGGATGACCTGCAGTGCATATCTCCTTCCCAGTAATGTTTCGCAATGTTCTTCGTTCTTGAGTACGACTCTTTTGTTCTGTGGCCGTGAGTACACTTTCAATGTCGGTAGGTATATTAACATGTACTACATCCGTTCCATAATATAAGCCTTTAAAAAAAGCTAAAACAAGTTACTAAAATGGCTTATATTGTGAAACAAAGGGAGTACATGTTTGTAATCGATAGGGAGTAGTTAAATGATTACTTCTCAGTGCAAATAGGAACTCTATTTTGTAGCAGATACAAATAAATACTGACATAACTTGTGTCTAATAAGTAAAACCATGTTTACGTGTGAGTAGCACGGAATGGAAAAGGCTACATAGTAGTTCGTACGAAGCCAACGAACATATGCTTTCCTTCATTTGTCACATGGCACAAAAATACTTATTTCACAAAGATGCAAAATGTACCTCATCTAGGTAGGTTAGAAATTTTCAAGGACTACACACTTCACTACCGGATTTTTGTTCTTTGTCATGTACTACCTCCGTTTGGGATTATAAGTCCCACGCGGATAACTAGGTTAACAATTTGAACAACATAATATAAATATTATAGCATAAAAATTATACCATTACAAACTTTAAAGGTTATATTTTCTAATGGTATAACTTTTGTGATATATAAGTTATGTTTTGTTAGTCAAATTAACAACCTAGGTATGCGCGTAGGACCTATAATCCCGAACAGAGGGAGTAACAGTTAATACACGGTAAAGCCTTCGCCGATTAACACTAGACGACAAAGACCACACGACAAAGATCGAGCCGGCAATGCCTGTACGCCTAACACGACAAAGTCATGAAACACGGCAACGCCATTTTTTTCCGTAGTGCTCGGGGAAGAACACGGGCACTGCTTCCCTCACATGGATTATTTCACCCACTAGATCACACAAGATTTTTTCAAAAGTCAAACAAGATAACATTTCTGAACCAAAAATAAACAAGGTAATCTTTGATCAATTTTTTTGAAACGACTATAATATATACTGGATGGCTCGTAGCGCTACTCGCTCAAATGACGGAACCAGACCCAAATCTGAGGCAAAAGTAAACACCCATTGAATATAATCTAGAGGCCATGATAACAAAAGATTTTATTGCACGGGATGGCGAGCGCGTTCCTTCGATGCTGGTGGCAATCCGGGATCAGGCTTTCCTGGGTCCACAATGGGCTCGTTGTTGGGCTTCTTGGACGAGTCACCCGTGCTGTTAGGCATCCCACCCTTGGACATGAATCAACGAGGCTCTGATACCACGTAGTATTGCACAACACCTAGCCCTCGACCTCACACTGTAATTGAGATTTCAGACGACGAACTAAATTTTGCGCAGCGTTCAACTTGCCTCTTTTCTCTGTCTTTGTTCCATTTATCCCTTAGGCTATGTTCGGTTAATCCACCTCTAAGTTGGATTGGACTGGATTGGGTTGGATTAGAGGATATTTTGACTTAGATGGAATTTAAACCACATCAATCCATGTCAAACTAGGACAATCCAAGGTAAACCGAACGGCCCTTTAGGAAAACGAAGTAATCCGTGGCTATTGTCACACCCCTACAAAATCGTGCCATCCCACGTATCATAAGTGCTCACGGGAGTGATCCTACAAACATAGGCATGCACGGCAGATCGCGTCATCGCCAATGGAGATAAACCCAAAAAAGTCGCTAACTAAAACTGCAACCTGACAAAACTGAAAGTCGTTGTTGCTGGACATGGTCTGGCGCATGAGACGCGCGGCGTTGAAGCTTGGGCAACGGCGGCGCTGAGTATGCCGATGGCACAAGGTACGGACTACCTAGCTCCGGCAGTGGACGCGGAGGCCTGGGCTTCTGGCGCTGCGGGCATACAAGACTGGGTTGGTGTTATTCCGCCGGCGTGCCGGTTCAGAAGCCTCCAGAACCTCCACGACTCCGTCGCCAGCATCCGCTGCACGAGCGCCTCCGGGTCCGCGCACAGCGTCTCCACCTCCGCCGCGCGCTGCCGCAGCCCCTCCGCGACCGCCGCATCTTCCCCTGCTGTGTAGGCCTCCGCGTGCCGCCTGAGCCTCTCGGCCAGCCCCACGAACGTCGCCGCGAACCGCGCGCCGACGCCGTTGCCCGCCCTGGCCGCGGCGTCCATCGCGTCGGCCTCGGGGGCGCGGCCGCCGTCCATCTCCTTGGCCAAGAAATACAGGAACGCTTCGGCCGCCGTCATGACGAGCAACGGGTCGTCCACCTCCGTCCCAGCCATCGCCCTCAGGCACCCGTCCCGCAGGCGCCGCGCGTCGGCCGCGAGCGCGTCCGCCTCCGCGCGCCGCGCGTCGCACCACGCGGACTGTCTCCGCAGTTCCGACACCAGCGCCTCCTCGCCGGCCTTCCCCGCGAAGACGGCCAGGCCGTGCCTGAGGTCCTCCAACGTCTCGTCTATCGCGTCGCGGATCGCGAGGACGCGCTCCTCGCGGAAGTCCACCCAGTCCAGCTGCTCCACGGTGGGGTACCCGTCGTTGTCTTGCAGCAACGTGCTCATCTCCGACTGCAAGATCCGGAAGGACTCCTCCAGGCGTGGATCGATTATGCCCTCGTCGTCGTATACCATGGTCCTGATCTCCTCCTCGATCAAGGGCAGGGCCACCTCGAACGCCATCGATTGATCTCCTTTTCTGTCTGATCTCGGTAGGGTAGACAGACATCGGGCGTGGCAGTATATATAGACGAGACCGAGTCATCGAGCCCGGTCGCGTGGGCTACGTGCCTGATTCGAAAAGGACTCAGAACCGAACAGGAAACCCGATTTGCGGGAAGGATATGCTGGCCTCGATGGCCGGCTGGCAAATCGGATCTTCAGTTTCGTCTGGCTCCGTATTAAGATTCTGTCACTGGATCACCAGGCCCGTGTTGAGAGAAATTGTCAGTGGGACTCCACGAGAACGTTGTATTATGGACAAAGTTTTTTTGCGGGGTATTATGGACAAAGTTTGTCATACCCAGCTGCACCAGGCGCACAGTAGTCTGTGTAGCCTAGGTGGACATGGGTTTGGGCTTGGGCTTGTGCTAGAGGTGATAAAAAGAAGCAGCAACACTGGGCGGAAGGCATCCAACATATAGCACAGCTCTGAAACTATCTCGTCTCCCTTCGTCTCCTCTCGGTCCCCGTCTTCTTCCTCAAATCCGGTGGTTACCACAAGCCACCATTGTATCTCAATTCGTCCTTGTTCCTCCTAGACCTCAATCCACGCCGGAGGCAAGGGGGTGTGACAAAGTTATTAGCAGTAAATGACACTGTTTGGCCAATTCATAATTTGGGGAAGCTTGAAATATGCTTGATGGAACATATGGTTGTGTCGAGCAACTAAAACTGAAAACTGGCGTGGTCGACAGTACTCCGAAAACTCAGGTCGACTCGGCTGGAGCTCGGACAAATGAGTCAAGAGCCAAGACAACAATTTTAGCTCATTAAGAAAATAATTTTGTCTGTAATCGTTGGCATGATCCCCTCCAAGTCCTTCAGATTGTAAAATCGTAACATCGATAGTACATTAATCTTTGAAGACGAAGTAATCCATTAAACAGCTATTTCGGTCGATCGAGCAAGTCGCCAGCGTAGAGAAATTAAGGCTTTTACCGCCTGAACATTATAACCTAAAAAAAGAGGAGCCGATGCATGTTTACTCTTTTTGAATAAAGGGCACTTTAAATTAAACTCATAATGCACACTGATAAATCCGTAAGAGCTCATGCCCTGGCGTGTTTACGGTTGAGTCTAACAAAAGGCTAAGCTATGTGCACGTGCAAAATGCGTGCATAGCGTTGTGCCTCGAATGTTTAGCACTAGAGTATTCGTGAGAAGCATAAAGTTGTTTCATTAGGACGGTCTAGACAAACAAGTTTAGAGTGGACAAAGCAGTTCCACTAGTGTTAGTTTATTGCGTTCACCAGACCTCTAGGATCTTCAGAAACTCTCAAGTACAAAAAACTCACCCTACAAAAATTGTGAGAAATGTCTGACAAATTACTGCATTGATTGACACACCATGTCAAAATATTAAATCCAAATTTGATCGAAAACTCAAGAAATGTTTAGAATAAAGGAGGCATGAAAAATAACACATTTACATTGACAATAAGTGCTGTCAATTATCGCTATCATCATTGAATTTTGTGTGGTGTGGAACATGTCAAACCACTGAAAGAGGGTGTAGTTCATTTTTTCTGTATGCACAATAATAGGTAGATGCTACTAATTAATAAAAAGATAATTAAGACTAATGTAATATGCATGGTGCTATTAAACAAGTTCCAAAATTTCTTGGTGACAATGAGAGAACAAAAAATGAGTTCATGACCATGAGAGAACAAAAAATGACAATGCTCATCGCGAAGATTCTTCCTTTTCCTGAAAATTACACGGTCAAAAGTGCCAAATCAATAATATCATGTAAATGTTTTCAGAAGCTAGTACCAAAAAGTAATAGCTTCCGTGGAAGCATAATAGAACCGCCTCACAACCTGCACCGTCTTGTTTGGCACATAATCAAATAATGGATTCGTAACATTAGATGATTACCTAGCATTTTCAGGCACATGTAGGTACTTGGAGAAATCACAGGCCATGAGTGCACGGTTAGAACCAAGGCTTGCAGACGCCATGTTGCCATCATCATCACTCTCGAAGCTACGTGCCTCTTCGTATTTAGACGATGATCGCAGAGTCTTGTTCATCATGTCAACCACAATGACCCATATCTCGTCGGCGGCGCCTTGGACATTGCGTGGATGATTATTTCTCAGCACGAAGCAGACGATGCCAGGCTCCTCCATGCTCACAAGAGGGAACGTCGGGTTGACACGCGGGAGGTCGGCGTAGCCCTGAAGTGACCAGAGTTCGGTATCGTCCATGACACTCTCCTTCTCCCATGTCATGTTATCTTGCCTAAGCTTCCACATATTGATGGTGAACGAAAGAGGAAACCGGTTCGCGGATGAACGAGACTAAGACGGTGGTGGTGATGACCTCGACGAACTTTATGGTGCCGTCCCCATCGGTGATGCACACGCTATGGGAATGTTCCACGCCCCCTCTGAAGCCACGATGGGTAGGATCTCCGTCAGGGATCCTCACGGGCAGGCGGACATAACGGAGCTCTGGGCACTCGCTGAGTAGATCCATGAACAAGACGCCACGGAAGTAATCGATGTAGCAGAGGTAGTCGCCGAAGGGGACCACCATGTGAGTACTCCACCAGATCAATTCCGTCCCTTGCCCCTTCTCGTGGCAAATTCGCGGCCTTGTGGTCTTCCACTCGTCCGCCGGGCGGCATGACCTGAACATGCATAGCCCAGCCTTCACAGAGTACCATCATCATCATTGTCAATATCATCATCATTATCGTCGTTGTCGTCTTCGTCATCGTCGTCATCACGGGAGGCGGTGACGTACTTTTTCTGTAGAATCATGAGGTCCGCCACCACGAACTCTTCCCTACCAGGGCTGGATAGGATGCCAATGCCACCAGAGCTGGACATGTAACATAACCCATGGGAGCGGGGGCGGCCGTCTCGCACCTGGGGAACTGTTTGTCGCACCATAGAAGACGCTGGAGCGACGGCGGCTGCCCTACGGAGTGGATCGTGTAGACAAAGAAGTCTTTGCGATTCTGCAGAAGGATGGAGTTGCGGTGGGCAGCCACGACCATGGGTTCCCTGCCGTAAGACCGATCTAAGCGCTTGGTGCGAGAAGTCCAGTGGGCGGAGAGGCGGGAGGTTCCTTATGGCGAGACGGCTCGGAAGGAAACGCTGATGGGATCGCCCTGCTTGAAGGTCTCGGCGTGCGCGCGGGTCGCGCAGAAATGCTCCTCCGGGTAGTCGAGGGTGGGGCTTGGGTAGTTGAGGCGGGTCTGGGGATCGAGCATCACCCAGTTGGGGTAGCGGTGGGAGGAGGAGACCATGGCGGCCGACGAAGACGCGTTGGAGCTGTCGTCCATGAGGGGAGGGGGATTGAACACCTTGAGATGGCGGCGGCCGGATTTGCGATCTGTTGACGAGGAAGAAGAGTTCCTCGATCAGTTTATTTTTATAGGATTAAAAAAACTTGTTTCTTATTGTATTTCTCCTTTTTTGCAAATTACCTACTCCTATATTGTACTATCACGGTTACATAGCAGAATACTCCAGACCCATTGGAAGAATTCTTGGTCAATACCGACCCCTATTTCGATGGAAAATGATACAGTTTTTCCGAGGATCGAATCGTTCAATCCACTAGATCCGTTCGCTCACGCACTTCGTTCGTCAGGAGGGCCGACCGACGCGTTGCCGCCTCCATCCTGCAGCCCTCCGCCCCTGCCGCGAGCTACCCTCCACCCCTGCCGCCCTCCGCGGCTTTGCCGTGCCGCGCGCCGCCCTGCCGCGAGCCGGCGCCCTGCGGAAAATCAAGCAGATATGGCAGCACTAATTGAAATGCAATGTCTCCGATCTGAGATGTTGACTGGACCCCTAGCTTCTTTCCCCGCGTATTAAGCTCCTAGTATTTCATTCAATTCGTATCTTGTACTGTCTCGCTGCTCTGGCCGGCCACGGTAGCCTCCTTTATCTGCGTACCTTCTGCTGTTCTCCTCCTATTCTCCATCGACATAGCTACCTTGTCAGGCAGCTGAGTGTCAGACACATCTCATCTTCTTCTTCAGTTCTTCTTTCCTATGATCCCGAAATCCCAATCCAGGCGAGCATGTGGGGATTTGCTACATACATGTATTTGTTTTGCTAAAACCGTTCGATGTGTTCGTGTTTGCTATAATATTGTAAAAAAATTGCTACAAGATGTATGGCGAAGTAGATTTTGCTATGGTAGAATTTTTTTTGCTACAAAGTCCCGGCGATGTCTCCGGCGAAATGGATTTTTTGCTACATTTTATATTTTTTTGCTACAATATTTTTATGATTTTGCTATACTAGCGCAAAGTTTTTGCTACAAGACCTCCGGCGAAAGTCTTCGACGAGGTCTCCGGTGAGTTCGGGTTTGCTATATTAGCATATTTTTTTGCTACACGGTCGCCGGCGAGGTCTCCGATGAAATCTCCGACGAGATCCAGTCTATTTTTCTATTTTCTGGATCGAACTGTTTTCTACTACATGTAGCAAAAACGGGATTATTTATAGCAAAAGCGAATATATTTATAACAAAAACGGGATTTTGAAACACGTGTCAGCAGAGGGATCGGAAGAATTTTGGGGAATTATACGCGGAGGACGCGTAATACGACCCTATTTCGATGGGTCGGCCTCGGCATGGAGACCCGTGCGCAGTGGCTCCACTCGATCATGGCCTAACGAGCTGATTGCCTTTGTCTGCTTAAAGGGCTAATTGATCCTTGCCTTCTATACCAAATATTCCTTATTCAATCAACATGATTCATTTTACATATTTGGCAAGGATATATTCCTAATAAGTACATCTCTGCGGTTGATTTGAAAGGGGTCTCTATCCACTCAAGAAATAGCCAACGAGATCATAAGACAAGTCTATGACGATGATACCAAGCTTTCTACCATTAAGGATGTCCATCTTTCGCCATATTTCTGTGATTTTGTAAAAATAATTAGCCTCCTTACTCTAATGAGTTTCAAATAATTTTAGCTGTAATACTTGCCAATATGCAGAGAGTGGTCAACTACCTTATGCACAATCTACTAAAATATCCACTTCACTGCTTGAAATGGAGTTTTCGGATGTCAAGATCCAATACCAATTAACTTGGTAGAATTTTATTTTTATGCATCCTTTATTAATGATAATATAATGTACAGGAGAATGCCATTCTATGTTTACGTTATTAACTTCTACATCTTGCTAAACAAACTCCTAGTAAAAAGATTATTAAAATTTAGATTCGAGAGTAGAATATCAAATATTAAATGCCTACTTTTTAAGATCCGCATTGCAAACCACATTTCATGCCCTCATTCACATCTGCTTCTAGCTAGGCTTCTAGCAACCAATCAAGTTTTTTAGAGGGATAGAAGTGCAACTGTGCCATTCAACTCCTCCAAGGTTACTAGCATTCGTACTACTACAAAATACAAGGTCGATTCAATGAGCCTATTCCTGCCCTGCCAGGCAGATAGCTAGCTTGTGCAAGGTCTCAGCCTAGGCCCATCATACTCTTCAGTAGCCCAAGTGGGTCTTCAATAGGATTCTTAACATGGATGCTAACACAAGTTTTTCTATTCTCCGCTTATTACAGGAATAACTCAACTAGGCTGAGGGAATTTTTTTGATTTCCATGTATTATTAGTTATTACATTTGTTCACTTATAATTTTATTTAACTAAGAAACAATGATAAATCATTACTAACATTATGCTTTTTCATAATTATTTAATTAATCTTGCACCTTTTCTGCTGTTTTCAATAATATTTTGCGACGAACACTTAAATATTTATTTCAAAACAAATGTATACATTTATCTGGGAGCCATAAATTTCTCGTTGAACTTCTCTCAGAAAGCGAGGAATAGGACATCAGAAGTTGGTCAAAACTTTATGCTCGAATTGAAGTTTTCCTAATCAGGAATTGATACCAAAACCTCAGCAATTAAGCTCAAATTCGTAGACGTACGAGACATAGCCAGAAGGTTGAGCAGCGCATTGATCTAGCTAAGCCAAGATTTTAGCACTTTCTAGTAAGAAGAAAGGAGTTGAGGCGCTCGAGCTTTAGATCCTCCCGGAACTGCCGGATGAACCGCTCGGCCCGCGCGTTCACCTCCGCCTTCTCTTCCATCTCTGCAAACGCTCGCCGCTCCACAATACCCGCCACCTTCCACTTGCTCGGTTTTTCCGACACGGCGGCCACGGCTGGTGTTGGCTCCAGAGCGTCCCGTGTCTCTGCCTCCGCTTCCTTCTCGCTCCCTGACGCCGACGCCGCTTCACATACTTCCGCTGCTGTTGCAACAGGCGCGCCCGGTGTCCGTAGAGCCACGGTCGCCGCCGCCATGCTTTCTACCACCGGTACGGCTAGCTCCGGTTCTTCCACCTCGCTCGCCGCATGCCTCATCTCCTCGCGTCCTTCCTGGCCTTGCACGTGGTGGAGCTGCGACGCCGGCGCCGGCGGCGTGATGCTATCGTACTCGTCCGCGTAGTGGAAGGAGAAGATGGTCGACATGGACCGGAGGCGCTCTATGACCATGGAGGACGTGCTCCGGGTGAGTCTCTTGCGCCTGGTAGACAGTGTTGCGTCGTCGCCGGCACGCCCCCAGGACAAGTAGGCCACGACGCAGACGATGGCGTTAAAGAAGAGGAAGCACGCAGTGCCGGAGCTGAGCCACGCCGACAGCGGCCAGGACCACCAAGCAGACTCCGCCGCCATCGAATGACTCAACACCTTCTCTCTCGGTCTTGAAGGCTTTAGAACAAGATGGTAGATCCTGGCGATCGATTGATTGACGGCAAGATAGGTGGTGAGGAGTGAGGACTCAGAAGTGAACTGTGGAGGAGTATATATGTACACTAGGCCTAGACGTGTACAGCGACAGCTTCTTCGACCTTGTTGCTGCTGCTGCTGCTGCTGCCCATAAATAAAGTACTTTTTTTTCGAAAAGATAAATAATTATAAAATAAATAAAGTACTTTATTATAAGGAAAGAAGAAAGAGGTGAGAGTGGGAACACACACGTATACTCGATACAGGTGAAAGCTGCGCCCCATCTGTACGCGTACAAAAGCTTTGTGGTTGTTAAGCATGTGTTATTCATGCAAGTGGGGCGATTATTAAACTCTAATTCGTCCGGTTCTTTCATCCAGCAGCAACCTGCAAGAACATTCCCCCCAGGATAAACTATGGTCGTCCAATATAGTTAGCGCGTTAATTAGTTAGTCCTGTTCTACACATGCCCATGCATGGTTAACACATCGCTATACTGCCTATAGCTCGCACCGTTGTTCGCAGTCTTGTTTGTTAATTGTAACTGGTAGCGGTTTTATTGACTCATCAGAACCCTACCCATTCCCCATTCCTTCCTCCGGCTCCACGTGTTTGCTAGATTTTTTCGTGATGTTGGAAATAATCACGTGATGAGGACTAATTTGTGATATTTGCTAGGTGATTTGTGAACATCCAAACATGATATGCTACACTAAGTGAAAGGTGGAGGCTAGATACTTGGTGTGCATACAATCAATGGCAACACAACTGTATTGATATTCAGATTTACAGAGAGAGGAGGAAGATGGAAGCCTCTCGCTCCCGCTCCCGCTCCTGCGAACCTCCGTGGGCGCTGTCGGTGAGACTTCGCCGTCGCCGCGTAGCTAGCCAGCCACCGCCCGCTCGCGTCGCACTCCGTGACCCGAGCGCCACGCCATTGGTCTCCCCCCGCGGTTGCCCCGGCCCTGGTAAAAATGCCCGCTCCTCCGCCCTCCCTGCCCCTCCGTCTCGGTGGTCAATCTTGCCGCTGGCCCACCCCGCCGCTCCTCCCGTCGCTTGCCGCGGACTCTGCTTCCCTTCCCGGAGCGGCCAAGCTTGGTGTGACTGCTTAGCGTAGCTCCCTCTCCTCCCCCATATTGTACCCCTTGGGATGGTATGCCATCCCGTACCCCACGTTTGTTCGCTCGTCATTCGTTCGCTCGTGTCGGTACCCTCTTGTAAAGTTAATTTTTTTTATATAAAATTCGCGTTCAGGTGGGCTATCGCCCCCTGTTGCACCTTCAAAAAAAAAGATTACAGAGAGAGAGGTTACATATATAGAGAGAATAGAGGCGGTAGCTGCCGATGCTGGCTACAAGGACGGGGAAAAGTGGCGCACTATCCATGCGGTGCATGGATAGACACTATGACTAAGTACAGATAAGTGTAGGACTAAGTCTAGTCTAACATCCCCCACAGTGTCGATGGTAGCCTATCAAACGGTGAGACTGGAGCGGAAATATCTAAAGGGTCCGGAGGGCAATCCCTTGGTGAAAACATCTGCAAATTGAGAGCTTGTGGGTATATGAAGTACACGAGCTTCGCCGAGCTGAACTTTGTCCCTGACAAAATGAATGTCCTCTTCGATGTGCTTTGTGCGGCGGTGCTGTACAAGGTTGGCGGACAAATACACTGCAGAAACATTATCGCAGTATACCACAGTGGACCTGTCGATGGGTCGGTGGAGTTCCTGCAAAATCTGACGAATCCAGCACGTCTCGGCAACAACATGGGCAACAACACGGTACTCCGCTTCAGCACTTGACCTGGACACGGTTAGTTGGCGTTTGGCAGACCAAGAAATAAGATTATCACCGATATAGACACAGAAACCGGTGGTGGAGCGACGGGTATCGGGATAACCTGCCCAATCGGCGTCAGAGTAAGCAATGAGAGAGGAAGGAGGAGAAGGAACAATGTGAGTACCAAGATCAAGAGTTCCTTTAATGTATCGAATTATGCGTTTGACAAGATTAAGGTGAGTGGAGCGAGGGGCATGCATGAATAGACAGGCTTGATGAACAACATATGCAATTTCAGGACGAGTTAGAGTGAGGTATTGTAAAGCACCTGTGAGACTGCGATATGCAGTGGGATTATCGAGAAGGTCACCGTCATTGATGGATAATTTTGAGTTGGTGTCAATGGGTGTGGAGGCGGGGTTGCAATCAGTCATTCCAGCTCGTTGGATGAGGTCAAGAGCATATTGCTTTTGGGAAAGATGGAGACCAGAGGGAGATCAAGTGATAGAGATTCCTAAGAAATGGCTAAGTGTTCCTAGGCCAGTCATCGAAAATTCAAAGCTGAGGGTGGAGATGATGTGAGATAGAAACGCCGGAGAGGAAGCAGTAAGGACAATATCGTCTACATATAAGAGTAAATAGGCAGTATGTTCGGAGTGATAGATAAAGAGAGAAGTATCATTTTTGGATGCGGAAAAACCCATGGCCGTGGCAAAAGTTGCAAATCGAGTGAACCAGGCTCGAGGGGCCTGTTTTAGGCCATAGAGAGATTTATTAAGGAGATAAACGAGAGAAGGATTAGATGGATCATGGAAACCAGATGGTTTTTTTCAATATACCGTTTCGGAAATTGTACCGTGAAGGAACGCATTTTTGACATCGAGTTGATGAATGGGCCAGTGAGAGGAGATGGCTAGAGAGAGCACAATACGAATAATGCTGGGTTTGACGACGGGGCTAAAGGTTTCATCATAGTCGATTCCATATTCTTGTGAAAAACTCCGGACCACCCACCTAGCTTTATAGCGAGAGAGAGATCCATCAGAATTATATTTGATTCAAAAAACCCATTTTCCACTAACAATGTTGGCGTCGGGTGGAGGAGAGACTAGGGTCCACGTGTTGTTATGAACAAGGGCATCATATTCGGAGCGCATGGAGGCAAGCCAGTGTGGATCAGTCATGGCTTGTTTGTAGGAGCGAGAAAGAGAGGAGGAGGTGACAGAGAGATCAAACAAACGACGTGGTTTGACAATGCCATCTTGTAGACGAGTGCGCATGGTGCGTGTAGGAGGCTGGGGTTGATCGGTTGAAGAGGAGGCAGACGGTGTGGGCGTAGTGGGTGAAGGGGAAGAGGATGGGGGAGATGGCGGGGTGCGCGGCAGGGAAGGCTGAGTGGACGGAGCATGGGCCGGGGAGGGATGGGTGCGCATAGCAGAATCTGGGCCATGCAGATTGACGTGTTGCGCTGCATGGTGATCGTCGTGCGGGACAGTAGGCGCTGGATGAGGAGAAAAGGAAGGAGAAGAGAGAGGATCGAGGGGAGAGGGTGGGGCAGAGGACGGAGATGCAAAAGGGAAGATGGTTTCATCAAACGTAACATGGCGAGAGATGTAAACGCGCCGGGAAGAGAGGTCGTAGTACCGGTAACCTTTGTGTTCGTGACCATAGCCAATAAACACACAGGGGAAAGATCGTGGAGCAAGTTTGTCTGGGGCAGTAGAGGAAAGGTTTGGGAAACAGATACAACCATAGACGCGGAGATGATCATATGAAGGAGGTGTGCCATAGAGTAGTTCATGGGGGGTTAAAAGGTTTATTGGTTTAGAGGGTCTAATGTTGAAAAGGAGAGTGGCGGTATGAAGAGCTTATGCCCAAAAACGGGATGGCATGGAGGCTTGTATTAGTAAGGTTCTAATTACATCATTTGTTGTACGAATTGCGCGTTCATCTTTGCCATTTTTCCATTTTGAGGTAGACACTTAGCGGACGATCGATCTGCTTGGTGAGGTGGAACGCCTTGGTGAGGATCATGGCCTGTGTCATCCCATTGTTGCGGAAGATGGATTCCATGGCCAGCCAGATCGAGCGCGCCGACACGGAGGCGGCGTGGATTGTGGCTTGGAGATCGACGGAGAGGACGTCGAGGAGCCACGACTGGACGATTGCGTCGACGGCGATCCACTCGGGGTTGCCTGGGCGCGTGACGTCCGTGTGGACGTGATCCAGCACCTGGTAGATGGCGATCAAGCAGATCGAGCTCCGGAATTTGGCCCTTGATAGAGAAGCCAGCGAGAGTAGGAGCCACTATGCAGACCGAGCTCCGGGATCTGGCCCTTGAGAGAGAAGCCAGCGAGGGTGAAGGAGTTGTGACGCAGGGGAGGGGCGACATAGGAAGAATTCTTGGAGATGGTTGAGAAGGAGGTGGCAGAGTTGGTGCTCGTGCTAGTGGCGGCGATGACGGCAGTGGTGGCGGCGGTGCCAGTCATGATTGGATCGAAAAGTCTGATACCATAAAAGGTGGAGGCTAGATACTTGGTGTGCATACGCACAATGGCAACCCAACTTTATTGATATTCAGATTACACAGAGAGGTTACATATATAGAGAGAATAGAGGCGGTAGCTGCCGATCCTAGCTACAAGGACGGGGAGAGGTGGCGCACTATCTATGCGGTGCATGGATAGACACTATGACTAAGTACAGATAAGTGTAGGACTAAGTCTAGTCTAACACTAAGAAAGGTTGCTCTCTTGTAAAAGAGTTTACCAGTAATAAAAATAATTGGGTGTGACTAATTCTTGCCCCGTCCATATATAGCTTAATTCCCGATCATATGATATCACCAAATTCCAGTTGCAACCCACTTATAACTCGGGTTACAGGAGAAATCACGATGTGAAACCCAATTTTTAAGATTTTTTCCTTCTTTGCAGCCCACCTACAACTGAAAAAACTTCAGTTGCAATCCTCATGAAACTAAAAGATCTCTGTTGCAACCTATTGCAACTGAAAAGTCTTAGTTTCAACTCTCCTATAACTGGAGAAAAACTCAGTTGCAACTTACTTACAATTGAAATTTTTGAGTTGCAGCCCATTTGTAACTGGAAAAACTTAGTTGCAAACCACTTGCAACTAGAAAATCTAAACTAGACCCCACTTAAGACTAAAAAAAACTCAGTTGGATGTAACTAGAAATATAAGTTGCGACTTACTTATAACTAGAAAAAAACTCAATTACAACCCACTTGAAATTGAAAAATCTCAGTTGAAACCACGCTTACAATTGTATGAAGACGCACACACTTGCAATTAAAAAAACAAGTTACAAGCAATGAAAACCGCATTCATGAAACCCCCTCAGCAACATATCAACTTTTTTTTAACATATCAACTACATCCCACAGAAAAAACAAGCAACAAACAAGGCCCACAAAAGAGTAAACAACAGAAAACAATAGCCCCATGAAAGAAGGCCCACAACAAAAAACACGTACGAGAGGCCTCAACGGTCCACCATAAATCTTAGGATAAAAATATGGTACCATACATGTGTGTAACCAAGCGCTAAAGTTGATCTCGGTCAGCCGAGCGCTAGCAAATCCGTTTTTCAAAAGTCAAACACTATGGTGTCAAATCAATCTTGTTGGATACATCATTAAATATATTTTTAAAACATATCTATGTTGTATTTTTTTTATAAATTTGGTCAAACCTTACGTTGTTTGATTTTACAAATAATTTATATGCCTTGTTTTACGGAACATATGTAATATGCATCAATGCATATATGACTTGTTTGTAAGACTATATAATGTATGATAATTGCTCTTATGGTCTTTAGTTGATAAAATTATACAGTACACACACCCTTTGACTAGCACAAGATTGGTTCATGACCATGTTTCACAAGCCATAGCCGTAGAGATGCGAGTAAGAACTCGTGTATGAAGACCAGCGAGATTGACAGATTTACATTTATATGACAAGATGTTTACCATTTGTTGATTCGTCATGTTCTAGACTTAAGATCTTCACATGTTCTTTGGCAGATTTACATTGATATGCAACACGTTGTTTTCCATTTGTTGGTACGACACGTTCTAGGCTTGATATCTTTACATGTTCTTTTTCATGGGAAATGATAGGACTCTGCGGTGTATTTTTACTGATTTTTTTGGTTTAAGTTATAAAAGTATAAGAGATTTGTACACAAAAAAATAGGACAAGAGAAAACTGATTTAAACAAAGTTGTCCACTCGGGCAGAGAATAGTTCATATTTCTTCCGTTTTTCCATGTATTTAAGCCAACTAAGCTCCTGCTTGTACACTGCTCGACATCTATTAAGATATGGGCCAATGTTTTGAACAATCATGTCATTATTGGTCTGCCAAATTTCCCAAGCTCCTAAGATAATCATTTTCATGAAGAAATGTTTGTTTAGTTGTTTCAAAATAGGTACGTTGTCCAAGTGAGTGTTTCCTTCATGTATGAGCAATGAAGGGCATAAGTACTTCCAGCAGGATTGAGTATATTGACAGAGGACACACGAATAGTCTTCTATGAAAAAATGTTTTCTATGTAGATAATTTCTAATATTCAACCGATCCTAAAGCAAGAGCCAAAATAAGGCTCTGTTTCTAAAAATGTGTTCATAACCATCCAAATGTTGGTGGGGGGTTGAGTACAATACTTAATATTCATAAAGAAGGCATAAGCCTATCAACTAAGAAACCTATACACCAAGGATAAGTCCACATATCATTGTCCACAAAAATAGTAACATTGTTGATTAACACATGTGCAACATTATACTTTGGAAGGTTAAAAAGGTCCAAAAGTGGCCTAGAAGTTGAAGCTATGATAAAATAAACATCGAAGATATTGCATAGGAAGTCAGAAAGGGATACACCAGCCTGAGATTGAGATTTATATCATGCTACTTGCCTTTTCATAAGAGGAAATAATTACCAATTTGAGTTGACACTTAACCAAAGTCCTTATAATCTTTTTTTCAAAATGGAGTTGACCCCGGCCTCTGCATCCTCGGATGCATACAACCCTTCATTAATAATAGTATCCAGTAACAAGGTTCAGAATCTTAAAAACAATTCATGGGTCAGATAAGGTTGATACAAACAAGTCCTTATAATCTGATAACAACCTTAAACAATCACTCCACCAGAAGGAGAAATCATTATTATTTTTTGGTGGCAAGACAACAAAATAATAGAATTACCAAACCAAATTTACCCAAGGTATGTTTTCCTTGTTAAAATTATCTAGGAAATTCATGAGAAAACAATAATTCTAGACCTTCAGATCAATGATTCTTATCCCACCTTTATATTTGTTTTACAAGCCACATGTCATGCTGCTAAAGTAGAAATATTTTGAGCTATATCCTTTTCTCCTAACACAATGTATTCTATATTTATCAACTTGATCAATGATACCTTTGTATATCCTTAGAATGCTCATGTAGAATGCGTGCAGTCAGGATATCACTGAGTTGACCAACAAAACCTTACAGACAGATGTAAGAAAATCATGGCGAGTCTGAAGCCCCTTCATATTGTCGTTACTATATGAAATAGTTGTTGCATTCTAGGCTTAGTTATTCCCAAAGGAAGATAAGATAAGTGAAAGGAAGAACACCCAATCAGCATTGAAGAGTAGAAATAAGATCATATGTATCTATAAGTTGTTCCCTAACTCCGGTTGAGCTTATATTTATATTTATATTGTAGTTACAATTTTTCATCTTCTATATGCAAAAAAATCAATAAAAATTCCTGACATGTCTAAGTGGTCCAATTAATTATGTTTTGCTGCAGCTGTTTTTCAAGACAGATTCTATCTTTAGTTGTTTAAGCCATTGTTTTAGGCTTCAACTTGATTCTTTTTTAGTCTATTGAAATTTTGTGAATGTAGGCAACTTAATATACTCTTTGTACACTTCAAACCAAATTTAATTTAGAGTTTTTAGGGCACCTAGAATATATCTTTATGTCCACTAATGTCACCCCATAGAAAAGAATTGTGAGAATTCTTTGTCTTGAAGTTTTTTCACAGGGAATGGAGGATATCCAAGGTTGGTGAAAAACATAATCTTGGGGATGCCCAAGGCACTCCACTGTACCTATTACATTCACGGCTTGCACACCTCTAAACTTTAATTTTTGAGCAACATAAGATTTTCGCATAAACTTGGAGCATCCGTATATTACTTTTATGTTAAGTTTGTATTTTATTCATGTTGCCAAGACTACTATCAATAGATTTGCTATGGAATAAAATAAAATGGATGCATAAAAAGCGAAAAAGGGGAAGTAAAATTTGAGATACAAGTTATGCATGTTGTTGTTTGTTTCATATGCTTTGATGAATGATAATCTGCAAATGCCTTATGTAGTACTACCTTTTATTTACATACATGGATGGTTAGCTTTAAGTTACCTTGTCTACTAGAGAATGAGTAGTACTATGGAAACTTTTGCATGCTTGTGTATGGTCGTGTAGCATTCATGCTATATTTCTCATGTGCATTATATTCCAAATCTTTTTTTGATTTTTTCTATGCTTGGCATGGAGAAGTGAGACGTGGGGGTTCCCGTGAACTTGATAAGGCACAAAATTACTATGGGAAATCAATAAGTGTTTATTAATGTTAAACCCTAGGTTTCGAAGGAGACATATAGTCTTGTAAGATAAACAACTAGAAAGGGATGCTAACAAGGGGACATGAGATACTCTTGTTATGCTTAGTAACAAAAGGGTAAACTGAGGGTTATGTATATTTCAATACATAAGCTCTAATGGAAAGTGTATGCAAATGTGTGCACCCGAGAATTCAGTTATCCATGGAAAGTGCAGGTTAAAGGTTGAAAGAGCATATGACATAATTGAAAGATCCATAAATAAGGTTTATGCTAGGGATATTAAGAAACAAGACTATTAACTAATGTCATGCAAGTGGTGAAAGTGTTCAGCTGTTCAAAGAATGATTGAACTGTTGGAGATATGCCCAAGAGGCAATAATAAAGTGGTTATTATCATATCTTCACACATATGATAAATGTTTACATACCATGCTATAATTGTATTAACCGGAAACATTAATACTTGTGTGATTTGTAAACATAAAAGAGTCCCTAGTAAAGCCTCTTGTTAAACTAGCTTGTTGGTTAATATATGATCATGGTTTCCTGATCATGAACATAGAGATGTTATTAACAACAGGGTCATATCATTAGGAAAATGATGTGATGGACATACTCCTATATTTAAGCGTAGCATAAAGATCAAGTCATTTAATATAGTTCATTTGCTATAAGCTTTCGGATACATAGTAACCTAATTCCTTCGACCATGAGATCATGTTAATCACCATCACCGGAAGGATGCTTTGATGACATCAAACACCACACCGTAACTGGGTGGCTATAAAGGTGGCATTGAGTG
This sequence comes from Avena sativa, assembly GCA_916181665.1. Taxonomy (NCBI): domain Eukaryota; kingdom Viridiplantae; phylum Streptophyta; class Magnoliopsida; order Poales; family Poaceae; genus Avena; species Avena sativa. The sequence continues at coordinate 137,941,597 of OV702285.1, read as the reverse complement.
TTCGGAAAGTATGGGTTGAGGCACATGGATCAAGAGTGGGATTTGTCCATCCATATGACGGATAGATATACTCTGGGCCCTCTCGGTGGAATGTCATCTAATTAGCTTGCAAGCATGTGACTGGTTCACAAGGGATCACATACCATGGGAACGAGAAAAGAGTACGTATCAGTAACGAGGTTGAACTAGGTATGCAGAGATACCGACGATCAAAACCTCGGATAAGTAAACTATCGTGAGACAAAGGGAAATTGGTATCGTATGTAAGTGGTTCATTCGATCGCAAAGTAATCGTAGAAATATGTGGGAGCCATATGAATTTCCAGATTCCTCTATTGGTTATTGATCGGAGAAATGTCTCGGTCATGTCCGCATAATTCACGAACCGTAGGGAGACACACTTAAGGATTCGATGTTGTTGAGTAGTTATGGAATGATGAGTAAGAGACCGAATGTTGTTCGGAGTCTCGGATGGGATCCGGGATATCACGAGGAGATCCGGAATGGTCCGGAGAATAAGATTCATATAAGGAAAGTCCTATTTCGGAGTTCGGGAAAGTTTCCGATGATTTCATCGGAGAGGTTCTAGAAGGGTCTAGAAGGTTCACCGGTTCGAAAGGAGAATGGTCCATGAATGTGTCATGGGTAAGTGGAATGATTAGGATCATATCCAAGTCCACTTGGTGTTGGCATATGCAAGAGAGAAATAAAGCTCTAATTGAAAGTCAAATGAGAAGTTTGAAAAGTCAAACTGGAACAATGGTTTCCTAGTGGGAGAAGAAACAAGTCCTTCTCTCAATCCAACTTGGGTTTGGGTTTGGATTCAAACCCACCCCTCCAAGGCTGCCCCTCCCTCTCATAAATATAGGGGGAGGGCTGCCCCAAACAACACAAGTTCCAAGCCCTCTCCACGAGCCGCCGCCGCCGCCAGCGCCGCCGCCCGCCGCCGACGCCCGCCACCCACCGCCTCGCCGCGTCGCCGCCGGTCCGTCACCGTCGCCTTAGCCACCGCCGACATCTCCTCCTCCTCCCGGATCTCTAAATCCTACTTTTCTGGGAAACCCTAATCCACCATACTCGCTTCGGCTTAAGGCGAAGCCCCGCGAGATCTCCCCTCTACTTCCGGTACCACGCCGTCGTGCTGCCGGAATCGCGAGGAGAGTGCTACAACCTCCACTGCCTGCTGGAACAAGGGAGAGGAAGGTCTTCATCGAGTACCGAACGTGTGACCGACTGCGGAAGCGCTGCCGGAACGCAGCGCCGGAAGGATCGTCTACGCGATCTTGAGATCGGCAAGTGTACGACTACATCACCCACGAGAATCTGCTCTCGTTAACCGCTTTGGAATCTTCGAGGGTGAGTTCCTCTATCGACTCATTGCTACAATCTAGTAGATAGATCTTGGCTTGTTTGTGTGCATGCAGTAGAATTTTTTTGTTTTCCATGCTACGAACCCCTACAGTGGTATCAGAGCCGTGTCTACATGTAGATCTGTTGCACGAGTAGAACACAATGGTCATTGTGGGCGTTGATGCTTTTGTTGTCGATTGCTTCTTGTGTACTTTGCATCTTGCGGGATGGTGGGATGAAGCGGCCCGGGCTAACCTTACATGACATCGTTCATGAGACTTGCTCCATGCTTGACATGCAACTTGTATTGCATAAGTGGCTTTGCGGGTGCCTGTTTCTCCCAACATAGTGAAGATTCAATTTACAACGGGTGATTGAAAATACTAGTATCAATGTTGTGGTTCTTGTTCGTAAGTTATAATGACACTTATTGAAAGCCCCAAACCACATAAAACATGCAAAGAAAATTAGAGGCGTCTAACTTTGTTTTGCAGGGGTGTGCTGTGATGTGATATGGCCATGGTTGTGATTATATATGATGTATGCAATGTTCCTTATTGTAATTTGGCAACCGGCAGGAGCCATATGGTTGTTTCCATTAAGTCCTTCTTGTCTATTATTCAAAGTAGTTGTAATAGTTGATGCTAGTGGAAGACAACCATGAAGCGGCGCCATTGACCTTGACGCCACACCGGTGATGATGGATATCATGTTCGTGCTTGAAGATTGAGATCGGAAGCACAAGAAGAAAGGCCATATCATATCACATATTATGAATTGCATGTGATGTTAATCCTTTTATGCATCTTGTATTGCTTAGTTCACGATGGTAGCATTATAAGATGATCCCTCAAGCACACAAATTTCAAGTTTTAAAGTGTTCATCCTTAGTAAGCACCGTTGCTAAAGCTCGTTGTTTCGAAGCACCACGTGATGATCGGGTGTGTTAGATTCTGCGAGTGTATACGACGTGAGCAAGCCAGATTTGCTCATGCAGAAGCTAAGGTTTTATCTTAACGAGCCTAGCATGTACAGACATGGTCTCGGAACACGGATCACCGAAAGGTAAAGCATGAGTCATATAGTAGATATGATGAACATGTTGATTGTTCGCCATTGAAGCTACATCAACTCTCGTGATGATCGGTTTTGATGTGGTGGATTTGGTTCATGTGATCACTAAAACAATGTGAGGGATATTGTTTTGAGTGGGAGTTCAACGGCAATATGATTAAAAGTTGAACACTAATTATCATAAATTAAATCAAAGTGAATTTGCATAGTTGTTGTAGTCATTGGCATCCGTTTACCACCTTGTGCTTAGTTATAATTGAGATAATAGAACTATAGAATTCTAGTCAGTTACTTTACGAACTGGTATCGTATTGTTTTGAAGTGTTAATCTAAATTTTAAAAGTCCCATTGCAAACTTTCAGTAAGTTTCGATTACTATGTGAAGTTTAATAGTTGGTATTAAATCAAGAGTAACAATTCCAGTGTTAGTATATAAGTATCATGTTTATCTTCATGATTCTTGATATTCGAAAGATAGTTTTAATATCAAGGTAATCTAGGAGATGAAAGAGTTGTTTCAAAAACCATCATGTATGGAAGATATTGCGATATATGAAATGATGTTTTGGTTACAACATGATAGAGTATAATATGGCAAAGTTTATGTTCTCATATTTGATGAGAATTTACAAAAGGTTGGAGACACTAGTTGTCCTAATCCTCCAAAATGTTTTGGAAAGCAACATTATACTCGCGATTCACCGTTATAAGCTAAAAGTATCTTGATCATGGATAATTCTATGATAAGGGTGAATATTTGATGTAGGTAAAATGTTTACTACACCAAGAGATTACTAAAGAAAGGAATTTGAAAGAACACCAAACATTTGATGATGGTGATCTACTTCAAAGTGCAAGTCCAAAGACATTGGTATTTAACTATACATGCTTTGGACTATGTGTCATGTTTATGGCTCCATTATTGATGTTGATAGATTCTTTCAAACAGAAAAGGAAATACTGAAAGAGAATCTCATAAATATATGGCAGAAAAGAAAAGACTAGAATTGTTCAGCTTAAGTATATAGATGATATACATATTATGGCTATATTCTTTGCTTATTAAACAATGTGGTTCTTAAGTATTTGATACTGAATTTGTTGGTGTGAATCGTCATACGAAACAACACAATTCATGAACTACAATGGCCTAAGTAACTAGCAAAAGAATATGTGATGATGTTCATCGAGAACAAATAAAGGGTTATTGTGCTGCTTGTTAAACATCAAAGCTTGCCTTCAAGATTTGTTTTATCAGGTATTATGAGAACAAAAGGGTTGATCAAATAATTTCCTTAATCCATAAAAGATGGATGATTCACAAATCTCGTTGGAGAAATCACATCCATAAAACTAGTGCTAAAAATGTCGAAAGACAAAATTGATTGAAAGATCACTTAGGAAATGACATCATCGTTTGAATTATATTGGAAAGAAAACATGAAGAAACTCCATGTGGATGGAACTTTGGAGTCTTTTGATTTTTGATCAAATGACGCTTGTGAAACTTTCCTAGAGATAATTAAAACTTCGTTAATAGACCAAAAAGGGAACGAATGACTAGCTTATTGGAACTTGTACATATTGTTGTACGAAGTCCATTATGTGTAGTCAAGAGCGATGGATTTCAACTTCATATGCTTTCTCCAAAAATTTGAGTGAATACATGAATATTTACTTAATAAGGATGAAGTATGAAACATTTGAAAAGTTCAAAGACTTTCAAGATGAAGTGCAAAATCATTGTAACAAGAATATAAATAGTTTATGATAAGATCATAAAGGAAGATATTTGAGTTACAAGTTTAGCATAATACCTAAGATTTAAGGAATCGTTCCGTGGATTTGCATTTCCCTAAACACCATAAGAGTATGGAGCATTCGAGATATGTAATTAAACCTTGTTGGTACATATGAATACGAGCACATGCTGTAATAGCCGCTGATATTTGAACAGCTGTGTTAGTAGGAAGATTCCAGTCAGATGAGTTGTCAACATGTCCTGTTTTGCTATTCTAACTGACCATATAGTAATGATCGCTTAGCATGTCACCTGAGATGAAATTGGAGTTCTCATGTCGGCAAATGATTTGGAATTGGAATTGGCTACAGAGGAAACCGAAGCCCTAACTCCCCATTCTTTCTATCTTACATCGTCATCGAGCCCTGGCTGTAGAGTCACTGGTTTCTAATCGCAATGGCATCACGCATTAACTAATATTTATGGGGCTGGAGACTTTGCTAAAGCATGCACATACATGGTAAGATCAAAGGTGTAATTCATAAAACTGCCATTATATTTTAAAGATTAAAAGCTTGAGAGACTACCGTTTTTCCACTGAAAAGAGCTTCATCACAATCCATTGAAATGACACCATATAAAGTTATGGTTTGGGATAAAACCCAAGTAGTACTTTCTTAAACATTGGTATGCTATGCATAAGAAAGATGTTTGCAACCAAAGTCGGATGAACCTGTCTTTGTATGTTATTTCGAATAAGTGTTCCTCCATAACGTCGGAGACAAAAGTGTTTGTCGCTTAAAACGTCAAGTTTCTTTGAGAAGGAATTTTTCGTGAAAATTTAAGTGGGAGGACAATAGAACTTTGATGAGGTTAAAAGAACCTTAGCCATATGTGCAAGGTTGCGCAGCGCCAAAAAGTGTTCCGGAGGCAGGAATAATGCTCATGGCTCACGTGCCTCAAAGGTTGTGGTCACGGAGATCTAAGTTCCTATTGAAACAAGAAGGTCGGGTAAACAATCAAATACCAAGATTTGAGAGTTAAATCATTATTTGACAATAATGATCCGACTACATGCAAAGAAGCGATGATGAGCCCTGACTCCGTCAAATGGCTTGAAGCCATAAAATCCGTGATAGTTCCATACACGAGAAATCAAGTTTTGAACTTGAAGGACCCTCGAGAAAGGTGTAAGACCTTACAGTTGTGTTTGGATCTGTAAAATAGACATGGATGTTTCACATCTATGAAATAGTCGACATGTTGGAAAGAGTTCACAACAATGTTCAAAGGTTGACTATGACAAGATTTGATCTTTCATAGCGATATTTAGTCTAGACGGATTAATGTAGCAACCACTACATATAATTTTGTTATGTGGTAGTTGAATAAACAAAACAAGTTCTTCTAATAGAATTGTTACATAGGACATGTGCATAACACGGTCCATATGGTTTTGTTAATTCAAAGGATGCTAAAAGCATATGCAAACTTCAATAGTTGAAGTGAGCATCGCGGAGTTGGAATCTTCACTATGATGAAACTGTTAAAAGAGTTTAATTTCATCAGAGACTATGAAGATGCTTGCATTTGCAAGAAATTAAGTGGGAGCGCTAAGACATGTTTCTAATACATTATGTGGAAGACATATTGTTGATTAGAAATGATGTATCTTTTATTAACACATATTAAGAATTTCATCCCGATGAAAGACTTAGGCAAAACCCAAATATTTGGCATCAATAGACGCTAATATGGTTGTGCCGAAAGTACATAGATGATGTATTGAATGAGTTCAATGAAGAAACTACAAGAAAGGTTCTTGTCACATAGAAAGGATTGAATGAGCTCAATATTGATGATATATTCAAGTGTATTGACACTTGGTAAGTGAAACAAAGATTCAAGTATAGATTGATACTTGATGTATGAAATCACAAAGAGTATTTATATCAATCATACTGTGATATGTACAAATCCAGATATGTCCTATGCTCTAAATGTTATGAGCATATACCAGAATGATTCATAAGATGATCATTGGACGATAGTAAGGATATCCTTATGATCTTTTGGAAGAACTAAGAGTATATTATTTTGTAGAAGTGGCAAATAGATGGTTAGTTCATTGTAAAAGTATTACATTGATACTAGTTTTGTCACAAAGTACAAATTAAGTTTATCTCAATCTAAACTAAGGGTGGCACAATATAATGGAAAGTAAGTTCCATAATGGATTTGGATGAGTTCCAAAGTTAAGACATTGTGACAGATACTACAACAAAAGGCTAAGTATATGACTGCTATAATAGCAGCTAAAGAGGGCATTTGTGTCAAGTAGTTTGTTATCAAACTAGGTGTAGTTCACAGCGGGATAATACTATGAAGATATATTGTACGACAATATTATCAACATGTTTTAACCCCAAAGAACTAAAGGTCTCACCAAAGGACCAAAATTATACAAAGCCATCTCATTAGAGAATGAGTGATGCGTAGAGACGCAAAGACATGCAATTACACACGGACCTGGAAGTGTCAGATCCGGAGATCAGTTGACCACTAGCAATCGTGTACATACGACACCAGAAAGCCATAGGTGTTGAATACACAAAGGTTTGAAACTAGATTATTGACTCTAGTGCAAGTGGGAGACTGTTGGAGATATGCCCAAGAGGCAATAATAAAGTGGTTATTATCATATCTTCACACTTATGATAAATGTTTACATACCATGCCATAATTGTATTAACCGGAAACATTAATACTTGTGTGATTTGTAAACATAAAAGAGTCCCTAGTAAAGCCTCTTATTAAACTAGCTTGTTGGTTAATATATGATCATGGTTTCCTAATCATGAACATAGAGATGTTATTAACAACAGGGTCATATCATTAGGAAAATGATGTGATGGACATACTCCTATAGTTAAGCGTAGCATAAAGATCAAGTCATTTAATATAGTTCATTTGCTATAAGCTTTCTGATACATAGTAACCTAATTCCTTCGACCATGAGATCATGTTAATCACCATCACCGGAAGGATGCTTTGATGACATCAAACACCACACCGTAACTGGGTGGCTATAAAGGTGGCATTGAGTGTTCAGAAAGTATGGGTTGAGGCACATGGATCAAGAGTGGGATTTGTCCATCCATATGACGGATAGATATACTCTGGGCCCTCTCGGTGGAATGTCATCCAATTAGCTTGGAAGCATGTGACTGGTTCACAAGGGATCACATACCACGGGAACGAGAAAAGAGTACTTATCAGTAACGAGGTTGAACTAGGTATGCAGAGATACCGACGATCAAAACCTCGGATAAGTAAACTATCGTGAGACAAAGGGAAATTGGTATCGTATGTAAGTGGTTCATTCGATCGCAAAGTAATCATAGAAATATGTGGGAGCCATATGAATTTCCAGATTCCTCTATTGGTTATTGATCGGAGACATGTCTCGGTCATGTCCGCATAATTCACGAACCGTAGGGAGACACACTTAAGGATTCGATGTTGTTGAGTAGTTATGGAATGATGAGTAAGAGACCGAATGTTGTTCGGAGTCTCGGATGGGATCCGGGATATCACGAGGAGATCCGGAATGGTCCGGAGAATAAGATTCATATAAGGAAAGTCCTATTTCGGAGTTCGGGAAAGTTTCCGATGATTTCATCGGAGAGGTTCTAGAAGGGTCTAGAAGGTTCACCGGTCCGAAAGGAGAATGGTCCATGAATGTGTCATGGGTAAGTGGAATGATTAGGATCATGTCCAAGGTCACTTGGTGTTGGCATATGCAAGAGATAAATAAAGCTCTAAATTGAAAGTCAAATGGGAAGTTTGAAAAGTCAAACTGGAACAATGGTTTCCTAGTGGGAGAAGAAACAAGTCCTTCTCTCAATCCAACTTGGGTTTGGGTTTGGATTCAAACCCACCCCTCCAAGGCTGCCCCTCCCTCTCATAAATAGAGGGGGAGGGCTGCCCCAAACAACACAAGTTCCAAGCCCTCCCCACGAGCCGCCACCGCCGCCGCCGCCAGCGCCGCCGCTCGCCGCCGCCGCCTCGCCGCGACGCCGCCGGTCCGTCGCCGTCGCCTTAGCCACTGCCGTCATCTCCTCCTCCTCTCGGATCTCTAAATCCTAGTTTTCTGGGAAACCCTAATCCACCATACTCGCTTCGGCTTAAGGCGAAGCCCTGCGAGATCTCCCCTCTACTTCCAGAACCACGCCGTCGTGCTGCCGGAATCGCGAGGAGAGTGCTAAAACCTCCGCTGCCTGCTGAAACAAGGGAGGGGAAGGTCTTCATCGAGTACCAAACGTGTGACCGACTGCGGAAGCGCTGCCGGAACGCAGCGCCGGAAGGATTGTCTACGCGATCTTGAGATCGGCAAGTGTACGACTACATCACCCACGAGAATCTGCTCTCGTTAACCGCTTTGGAATCTTCGAGGGTGAGTTCCTCTATCGACTCGTTGCTACAATCTAGTAGATAGATCTTGGCTTGTTTGTGTGCATGCGGTAGAATTTTTTTGTTTTCCATGCTACGAACCCCTACATGAACTCCATGTCTATCTTGTTCCTATTCGTTTCCTTTAGCTGGTTATCCTATGAAAGTTTATCTCTTTTTCAAATTCAAAATATGTTGATGATAGGGGTAATGGAAACCCATTCTTTTGATGCAATGTGATCTAAAGCATGCCCTTAAGTAATGAATATTTGCAGTATAAATATGCTTGTACAAGTTTAGAATGAAGAAATAAATAAGTGAAAATATGATTCTTTTGCACTTTATATGCTTAATGGTTCATAGTAATTTCATTTGTTATATGCAAGGTTAATATATTATTGAGCATAAATGTAAGTACATACGAGATATCACTTCATAGATCATTTGCTTGTTGTTGTTCTAAAAGAATGAACCATTTAACCTTATGTAGCAATGGTCATGACTTATGCTTTCCAACTTTGCAACAAACTCCAAAGTCCATGTTTAGTTTTATCACCGTTATGCTCGAGGACGAGCATATGTTAAGCTTGGGGATGTTGATGAATGTAAAATGCACATATTAACTTTGTAGTTTATTGACACATATTCCCATGTATTTACATATGAAAGAATGTTATATCCATGTTTTACATTGATTTTGCGTATTTTTTAAACAATCCCCTCTCCTTTGATTCTAACTCTACAGGATAGTAAACCCTTGTTTTGTGTATTTTTATCTTTTAGGGACGTAAACAAAGTCAAATGGACCAGGGATTTTTTAGGGATATTTTTCACGAAGAGAAGCAGCTGGAGCACTAGGAAGTCACCAGAAGCCTCATGGGCTAGGAAAGAGGTAGAGTGGCATGGGCCCACTTGGTTACTGCACCACTACCCTTCCTTCGGGCATCGTTTCTCGGATGCCGTCGATTCCATCGCCATCTTCGTCTTGAACTAAAACATTCTACAAAAAGGGTCTCCGACGCGATGTCAGAACATATGGGGGAGAAGATCGAAAACACCAAAACAAAGAGTCTGTAGACCGCTGAAATAACATGTGTGCCCCCATGTGTGGTTTTGCTAATTAATGACAATGTTTTATGGACTTATGTTTGCATTGAGTTTTACTTGTAGGATTTGTCCATAGACAATGCTTGAACCATATGTTGGCTTCAAGGTTGAAAGAAGAAGAAAGTGAAGATCAAGTGTTGATCAAGATTTTAAGGAGTGATCCAGAGATTGTTCATAAGAGAGTTAAGCCTATGGCAAGTGTGTCTTGAAGAATAAGATAATCTCAAGTGTACCTACAATACACCAACACAATAAATAACAAAGAAATGAAGTGCAAGTTCAGGAAGTGCCATATCTAAGAGACCATATGCTTGAAGATTTACATCCTTATGTTGATCATGGATATGTGAAGATATGAATAAAATAGAGGATCTTCCATAGTGGAGTATGGGGAGAAAATTACAAGTCTTCACCAAGCTAGCGTAATCAAGAAAGGTGTTTCATCTTGAGGTGTAGAAGATCGTCATCATCAACATCAAGTGGAATATACACAAGGAAATGTTTGATCTTGATAGGGTTTTTTTCTTACCGGTCTTGTGGTGTTAGTTGGGGAGACCGGTTTATAGGATAGATAACCGTACTATCAAGATGTGGCATCCCGCAAAACCACTACTAGAAAATCGCGCCATTTTTGTGCTTTGCATCATCATGACCGCATGCTCATGTCATCATGCCGCATTGCATTTGAGCATCGTCATCATCTTGCATGTGCTTGTATAAAACTATTTTCGGAAAAACCGGTTCTTGTTTTCCAAACGCCCCGTCTTTATTCAAACGCAAACCCGGGTCGGCGGAATATTTTGTTTTGACTAAATATGTTTTGCAAACGGTCCGTTTAAATAAATAAAATATTGCATTATTTTTAGTGGGGCAGTCGAACGGGCCGAATGACCCGAACGACCACCCCAGAAATATAATCGGACCACCTAACCCGCCCTTCTAAATCCTAAGTTCACCCAGTCCTAATCTAACCACACCCCCCTCCACCTCACCCCAGCCTATCACCTCTCGCCACCTCACCCTCACCCTCATCCTCACCCAACCAGCCGCCGCCACTTGGCACACTCCCTCTCTCTCTCACCCCCACCACTCACTCCACACATGCAATACACGCACACAGCCCTGCCCCACATGCCCCTGGTCCCACACACCCTGGCCCTCCACGCCTGCACACATCAGCCCTCCACACCCGATCCGGCCCCACCCCTTCTTCCTCCCCACGCGTCCGCGCGCAGCCCCTCGCCCCGACGCCGCCGTTCGCCACCAGTTCCTTCCTCCCTGGCCGCGCTCGCTCCCTCCAGCCTCCTCTCCCCACCTCGCCGCTCCACCCGCTCTCCGGCTCCTCCGACGATGCCCGCTCCACCAACCTCGCCGCCGGCGCCCGCGCAAGCCGCCTCCGCCCCTCCGCTGAGCTCCACTCGCAGCCACCGCCTCCTCCCTCCTCTCCGGCCCTCACCGCCGCCGCTCCCTCAGCACACCGCCCTCCCCGCGCGCGCCTCACCTCTCTCTCTCTGCAGCGCGTCGCCGCCGGCCAGCGCCCCTGCCCGCCCTCTACGACCCAGCCCGCGAGCTCGCCCCCTCGTCTGCTCACCACCGCGCCCGGCCGCGCCTGGCGCACCGTCTCCCTCCGCCGCCCTCGCGCCGGCCATCTCCCCCAGGCAGCAGCAGCTCGCCGCGGTGCCCCGCCTCCTCCTCGCGCGGGCCGTCTCGCCTCCGACCTCGTCCTCCGCCCCGCGCCGCCGGCTCTGCTCCTCCTGCCGGCCATGTCCTCCCGTGCGCGCGCTCGCCGCGCCTCTCCCTCCCTCTCTCCGGTGGCTCCCCTCCTCGAGCTGCGCCGCCCCGGCCCGTGCTCGCCGCGTCCGCCCCAGTCTGACCCGCGGCGATCCCTGGCTCTCCCCTCTTTGCCGGCGGCCACAGGAGCTCGCTCAGCCCGCCATCTCGTCGGCCTTTGCCTATTGTCGCGACCCATCTTGGCCTCGGGCCTGCGCCGTCCTGCATGCCACCCATCGCCGTCGTCGTCGATGTCTGGTTCCCAGCTTTCGTCGCTGCAACGGAGCGAGTTTGGCCACGCGTGTACATGCCTTTCTTTTGGCCTAGTGGCGCATGTGGCTACTCGTGTATCTGGTGATGTGAAGATGTGGTAGTAGTGTGGTACTGCTACGTGCCTACCCCTACACAAGTTCGACAACGTCTCACAAGGATTCAATGAACCACCGGCGCCCTGAAATACAAGGCTGGTCCATCGGTACGCCAAGTTCGCCGAGTTCAGGGACCTTCAAGATCTCCGTCACGGACACGACATGTACTTCCCTGGGACGCCATGACTGGGACCCCGGACCCGAAGGCCACATGGGACGACAAGTACTCCGACATGGACCCGATTGAACCAAACCCGAAGACGGTAGATGCGACAAGTACTTCCCCAGATCCGATGCCCGAGGACCACGGATGCGACAATGTCTACCTCACGGAACACCGAGAACTTCCCCCCCGGAGCGCCAAGACCGATCTGATTCGAGGACCCGACAAGACCTTCGCGACGACAAGAACGGCATCGACCCGGAAGAACCCGACGCGCCCCGACACCGACCCAAGTCCCGCACCCGGACGCGACAAGGACTACCCCCGATATCCGAGAACGATCCCGGAGCCCGAGAACGTTCCGTCGAACCCTGAACCCGGAGACCGACCCCGAACCCCGGAAACCAAGATCTGCCGAACCCTAATGTGTGAACCCCTTCCCGAAACCCTAATTTATAATATAATAACAACCTGTTGCATATTAATCATTCATCTCGCACGCATACTTGCCATGTGGTTTGGGGGCCTTATGCCGATTCACCTCTAATTAAATATGGGGCCCATATGCGGGCAAATCTAGTCTCATATTGGCCTCATTTAAATTTGTGTAGCGAACCGGTAACTTATTTTGCCTTGTTAACACAACATCTAAATTGCGGGGTTCTAAACAACTTGAACCGCCTAATTAATTGTCGGGACCCCGGTTCCACTTAATATTGACCTAATTGCATCGCACCTTTGCCATGTCATACATCATACATGCATCATGCCGACCTTCTGCCGTTGTATTAAATCTTGCATCCGGTGTTTATTCTAGTGTTTTGCTTCTTCGCGGATAAGGCCATTGAGTTGATGCGAGTGTCTACCCGATCTTCGGTTGAACCTTCGACAATGTTTTCAGGCGAGCATCTCCCCCTTTCTACCTATCTTACTTTTATAGTCTTTATTCCCTCCTGTTGATCTATTGCTATCTGTGTTGCGATGCTTTAGTTTCCGTACCTGTGATATACCGTGCAGCCCTATATTGCCTTGGACACATCCTATTACCTGTTGTTTGGTAGATAGTTGGACTGGCGCGTCGTAGTCGCTTGCTCAAGTGCTGTTGCGTGTCGTCCAGTGCCACAGTTGTTGATGCATTGCCGCATGTTGCTGTTGGAGATGATCATGGTTTTATTTATCGTTCACTTTAATTCCTGTTTAACAACTAAAATTGAAATAAGCAGAGGCATCGGTGGGTGATAGATAATATTTGGTTTCCGAACGCCCACTTGTGTCCCGTAGGACCCCGAGTACTTGATACTTGTTCCTTGATTTATCGCGCTATCCACATCCGGGAGGTATATGGGACCCCCCTTAGCCAGAGCTTGATTCAGTCTTATTTCTTGGGGCCACAAACTAGTTACGATCCTGTACTTATGCCATGCTACTGCTTTATTTACGATTGTGGGAGGAGCACACTATACTGTTTAGGTAAGCGGAGTGTTTTCGCGGTATCGACAAGCCCAGCCACACTTTCGGGTTCCCAGTCGTTTACAGCCATTGTCGCAAACCTTGAGTCCGTCTCGGAGCTAGCTTACTTCGTTGCAGGTCTACTCAATGGGGTGGCCCCCTGAAATATTTCTGAATCCTGTGATTGCTTTGTCGTGAAAGCCTCGTTGGGTTTTGATTTGGTTTTTCCGAGGTTGATCGAGTGTGTGTTGCTATTGGTGCACCCCGGCCGGGTAAAACTTTCTGAAAGCCGTGTCCGCGGATATGGACGACTTGGAGCACAGTATCTCGACCATAGACAAGCATAACTAAAGTTTATTGCTATAAATTTGACTTTATAATGACTAGTAATCAGCTTCACTATAATGGAATGGCTAAATAATACTGCCCACAATTGCTTGTTTGGAGTGTCGCTTGCGACCATTGTACCTGACTAGTAAGTATTGCAACTACAACGGAATGGCTAAATGAAAGTACCAACAACTGCTGGGTTTTGGGTTTATCTCATGCTATCTGTATCTGACTAGTAAGTGTTGCCACTATAACGGAATGGTTAACTAAAAGTGCCCACTGCTTACTTTATCAGGACGATTATCTAAACCTGACTAGTAAAGTGCCGCAACTATAACTGAATAAGTAAAACTACCAACTGTGTGAGTTCCTCGGTTGACTTCCTCGTTTGGTCTCGAGGGGGAAACGTCAGGATGGGTTTGTTTGGTGTTAGCTTCAGGTTGGATCCGGATAGTTCATTCTTATCCCTCTCTGATAACCGCCAGATGGATCGAGTCTCTATAGGTTGTTTAGTGCATGCTGCCGCTGCCGCTGCCACTCAGTCCACCATACCTATGTAGGCGAGGACCGCCGAAATCTAGTCTCGCCGTGTACTGGCCTCAGTACTGACGCTCCTTCTTTTTTCCTTTGCCCTTTGTCGGCACCCCTTTTGTTTAAGCAGGTTTTGAGATCGACGCCGTTAGCAGGGTTACCCTTCCGGCTTGGCCTGGGCAGGGTTATGGACGCCATTGGTTATTCTTCAGGGCTCTTAGCCCCATTTGCATCTTGTCCGTAGCTGGACGCTCTATCGTTTTCAAGGTGATTTGGATCTTTGTATATTATATTTGTATTCTTGACTCATGGAGTCGTGCTGTATATATATCTGTTCTGTGGGTCCCATCGAGGACTGTTGTGTAATGTTATTACTTCGTATTCCACCCGCACGAAAGTGCCTGGTGGGCACCTTTGAATCGTTTCTATGCGGGTTTGGCGGGTTTCGCTAAAACTTGCATAGGTCCGATTCTGAGGGTGTTACAGAGTGGTATCAGAGCTCAGCAGTTGCGATACCCCACAAGTCCAGCATGTAGGATAACCTAGCTAACGGCCGAAGTAGAGTGTCAAAACTATTTTTGAAAAACGGTTGGCTAGATCTGGTTAGGTCTGATTTTACTCCTTACCCCTCTGCTATTCTCCTCTTACCTCTACGTGTTTTGAATCCGCCCTCTTCTCTTTCTTCGAGTCCAGGAATTCTCGTGGTTGGGTTTCCGTCGTACCTTCAGGGTTTCGTTTCCTTCTCTGATAACGGTGTTCTACCATCCGGTGTTCAAGCTGCCTGAGGAATCCGTCTGCTGTGGTACCATTCTTTGTTCCTTGCTTGTGCCTTCCGGTGCTATCTGACGCGATGACATCATCTACGCCCGATCCGATGCAGAGTCTGCATCAATCCGTTGTTCCGAACCTCGCTTGTCGAGATCTTCAGTCTGATTCCGAGAGTTGGTTGCATAATTCGCCTATTCGTGTGCAGAGTAATGGTTTGGGTGCGCGATGGACTGATCACCATCCGACTACTCTTATCATTCGCTCTTGTACATTGAATCAGTGGATCCAGCAGTTTTACTCCGTCCACGGAAGCTAGAGGTGGCTTTATTTGTGGATACCTCTACCTTCGTCCTTTGTTTCTCCGGAGTGTTCTCTCGACGATCAGGAACAACGACCCTTTGTTGGTGGTGTCGCCGATTTCAAGATGGAGGATGAACCCTCGTTAGTGGTGTCGCGAGGATCTACACGAAGCGAGAAGACGCCGTTCGCCGATCGTCCTTCCGGTACCATGAGGCGGATCTCGAGGGCGAGATCCATTGTTAGTGGTGTCGAATTGTGGCATCCCGCAAAACCACTACTAGAAAATCGCGCAGTTTTTGTGCTTTGCATCATCATGACCGCATGCTCATGTCATCATGCCGCATTGCATTTGAGCATCGTCATCATCTTGCATGTGCTTGTATAAAACTATTTTCGGAAAAACCGGTTCTTGTTTTCCAAACGCCCCGTCTTTATTCAAACGCAAACCCGGGTCGCCGGAATATTTTGTTTTGACTAAATATGTTTTGCAAACGGTCCGTTTAAATAAATAAAATATTGCATTATTTTTAGTGGGGCAGTCGAACGGGCCGAATGACCCGAACGACCACCCTAGAAATATAATCGGACCACCTAACCCGCCCTTCTAAATCCTAAGTTCACCCAGTCCTAATCTAACCACACCCCCCTCCACCTCACCCCAGCCTATCACCTCTCGCCACCTCACCCTCACCCTCATCCTCACCCAACCAGCCGCCGCCACTTGGCACACTCCCTCTCTCTCTCTCACCCCCACCACTCACTCCACACATGCAATACACGCACACAGCCCTGCCCCGCATGCCCCTGGTCCCACACACCCTGGCCCTCCACGCCTGCACACAGCAGCCCTCCACACCCGATCCGGCCCCACCCCTTCTTCCTCCCCACGCGTCCGCGCGCAGCCCCTCGCCCCGACGCCGCCGTTCGCCACCAGTTCCTTCCTCCCTGGCCGCGCTCGCTCCCTCCAGCCTCCTCTCCCCACCTCGCCGCTCCACCCGCTCTCCGGCGCCTCCGACGACGCCCGCTCCACCAACCTCGCCGCCGGCGCCCACGCAAGCCGCCTCCGCCCCTCCGCTGAGCTCCGCCCGCAGCCGCCGCCTCCTCCCTCCTCTCCGGCCCTCACCGCCGCCGCTCCCTCAGCACACCGCCCTCCCCGCGCGCGCCTCACCTCTCTCTCTCTGCAGCGCGTCGCCGCCGGCCAGCGCCCCTGCCCGCCCTCTACGACCCAGCCCGCGAGCTCGCCCCCTCGTCTGCTCACCACCGCGCCCGGCCGCGCCTGGCGCACCGTCTCCCTCCGCCGCCCTCGCGCCGGCCATCTCCCCCAGGCAGCAGCAGCTCGCCGCGGTGCCCCGCCTCCTCCTCGCGCGGGCCGTCTCGCCTCCGACCTCGTCCTCCGCCCCGCGCCGCCGGCTCTGCTCCTCCTGCCGGCCATGTCCTCCCGTGCGCGCGCTCGCCGCGCCTCTCCCTCCCTCTCTCCGGTGGCTCCCCTCCTCGAGCTGCGCCGCCCCGGCCCGTGCTCGCCGCGTCCGCCCCAGTCTGACCCGCGGCGATCCCTGGCTCTCCCCTCTTTGCCGGCGGCCACAGGAGCTCGCTCAGCCCGCCATCTCGTCGGCCTTTGCCTATTGTCGCGACCCATCTTGGCCTCGGGCCTGCGCCGTCCTGCATGCCACCCATCGCCGTCGTCGTCGATGTCTGGTTCCCAGCTTTCGTCGCTGCAACGGAGCGAGTTTGGCCACGCGTGTACATGCCTTTCTTTTGGCCTAGTGGCGCATGTGGCTACTCGTGTATCTGGTGATGTGAAGATGTGGTAGTAGTGTGGTACTGCTACGTGCCTACCCCTACACAAGTTCGACAACGTCTCACAAGGATTCAATGAACCACCGGCGCCCTGAAATACAAGGCTGGTCCATCGGTACGCCAAGTTCGCCGAGTTCAGGGACCTTCAAGATCTCCGTCACGGACACGACATGTACTTCCCTGGGACGCCATGACTGGGACCCCGGACCCGAAGGCCACATGGGACGACAAGTACTCCGACATGGACCCGATTGAACCAAACCCGAAGACGGTAGATGCGACAAGTACTTCCCTAGATCCGATGCCCGAGGACCACGGATGCGACAATGTCTACCTCACGGAACACCGAGAACTTCCCCCCCGGAGCGCCAAGACCGATCTGATTCAAGGACCCGACAAGACCTTCGCGACGACAAGAACGGCATCGACCCGGAAGAACCCGACGCGCCCCGACACCGACCCAAGTCCCGCACCCGGACGCGACAAGGACTACCCCCGATATCCGAGAACGATCCCGGAGCCCGAGAACGTTCTGTCGAACCCTGAACCCGGAGACCGACCCCGAACCCCGGAAACCAAGATCTGCCGAACCCTAATGTGTGAACCCCTTCCCGAAACCCTAATTTATAATATAATAACAACCTGTTGCATATTAATCATTCATCTCGCACGCATACTTGCCATGTGGTTTGGGGGCCTTATGCCGATTCACCTCTAATTAAATATGGGGCCCATATGCGGGCAAATCTAGTCTCATATTGGCCTCATTTAAATTTGTGTAGCGAACCTGTAACTTATTTTGCCTTGTTAACACAACATCTAAATTGCGGGGTTCTAAACAACTTGAACCGCCTAATTAATTGTCGGGACCCCGGTTCCACTTAATATTGACCTAATTGCATCGCACCTTTGCCATGTCATACATCATACATGCATCATGCCGACCTTCTGCCGTTGTATTAAATCTTGCATCCGGTGTTTATTCTAGTGTTTTGCTTCTTCGCGGATAAGGCCGTTGAGTTGATGCGAGTGTCGACCCGATCTTCGGTTGAACCTTCGACAATGTTTTCAGGCGAGCATCTCCCCCTTTCTACCTATCTTACTTTTATAGTCTTTATTCCCTCCTGTTGATCTATTGCTATCTGTGTTGCGATGCTTTAGTTTCCGTACCTGTGATATACCGTGCAGCCCTATATTGCCTTGGACACATCCTATTACCTGTTGTTTGGTAGATAGTTGGACTGGCGCGTCGTAGTCGCTTGCTCAAGTGCTGTTGCGTGTCGTCCAGTGCCACAGTTGTTGATGCATTGCCGCATGTTGCTGTTGGAGATGATCATGGTTTTATTTATCGTTCACTTTAATTCCTGTTTAACAACTAAAATTGAAATAAGCAGAGGCATCGGTGGGTGATAGATAATATTTGGTTTCCGAACGCCCACTTGTGTCCCGTAGGACCCCGAGTACTTGATACTTGTTCCTTGATTTATCGCGCTATCCACATCCGGGAGGTATATGGGACCCCCCTTAGCCAGAGCTTGATTCAGTCTTATTTCTTGGGGCCACAAACTAGTTACGATCCTGTACTTATGCCATGCTACTGCTTTATTTACGATTGTGGGAGGAGCACACTGTACTGTTTAGGTAAGCGGAGTGTTTTCGCGGTATCGACAAGCCCAGCCACACTTTCGGGTTCCCAGTCGTTTACAGCCATTGTCGCAAACCTTGAGTCCGTCTCGGAGCTAGCTTACTTCATTGCGGGTCTACTCAATGGGGTGGCCCCCTGAAATATTTCTGAATCCTGTGATTGCTTTGTCGTGAAAGCCTCGTTGGGTTTTGATTTGGTTTTTCCGAGGTTGATCAAGTGTGTGTTGCTATTGGTGCACCCCGGCCGGGTAAAACTTTCTGAAAGCCGTGTTCGCGGATATGGACGACTTGGAGCACAGTATCTCGACCATAGACAAGCATAACTAAAGTTTATTGCTATAAATTTGACTTTATAATGACTAGTAATCAGCTTCACTATAATGGAATGGCTAAATAATACTGCCCACAATTGCTTGTTTGGAGTGTCGCTTGCGACCATTGTACCTGACTAGTAAGTATTGCAACTACAACGGAATGGCTAAATGAAAGTACCAACAACTGCTGGGTTTTGGGTTTATCTCATGCTATCTGTATCTGACTAGTAAGTGTTGCCACTATAACGGAATGGTTAACTAAAAGTGCCCACTGCTTACTTTATCAGGACGATTATCTAAACCTGACTAGTAAAGTGCCGCAACTATAACTGAATAAGTAAAACTGCCAACTGTGTGAGTTCCTCGGTTGACTTCCTCGTTTGGTCTCGAGGGGGAAACGCCAGGATGGGTTTGTTTGGTGTTAGCTTCAGGTTGGATCCGGATAGGTCATTCTTATCCCTCTCTGATAACCGCCAGATGGATCGAGTCTCTATAGGTTGTTTAGTGCATGCTGCCGCTGCCGCTCAGTCCACCATATCTATGTAGGCGAGGACCGCCGAAATCTAGTCTCGCCGTGTACTGGCCTCAGTACTGACGCTCCTTCTTTTTCCTTTGCCCTTTGTCGGCACCCCTATTGTTTAAGCAGGTTTTGAGATCGACGCCGTTAGCAGGGTTACCCTTCCGGCTTGGCCTGGGCAGGGTTATGGACGCCATTGGTTATTCTTCAGGGCTCTTAGCCCCATTTGCATCTTGTCCGTAGCTGGACGCTCTATCGTTTTCAAGGTGATTTGGATCTTTGTATATTATATTTGTATTCTTGACTCATGGAGTCGTGCTATATATATATCTGTTCTGTGGGTCCCATCGAGGACTGTTGTGTAATGTTATTACTTCGTATTCCACCCGCACGAAAGTGCCTGGTGGGCACCTTTGAATCGTTTCTATGCGGGTTTGGCGGGTTTCGCTAAAACTTGCATAGGTCCGATTCTGAGGGTGTTACAGAGCGGTTTATAGGATAGATAACCGTACTATCAAGAGGGGCTCTCGGGTGAGTAACTTGATCATATCCCTCAGTGAAAACTCAAACCTTTGCGTACTTCGCATCATCATTCTTGGTTTTTATTTGGGTCTTACTGATGTGAGGATTTAGAGCTTGTCTTAATTTCCATGACAAGCTCAAGTTTATCAAAAACGAATTTCATATGCATTCTCTATTGCATTTTCAATGTTGGAGGTTTTACCAGTTCGTCTTTTTGAGAGAGGTCAAACATTTTGTTATTTGTTTTTATCCTCCCTTGCTGTACTATGATGTTTCTCTGGATTATCTTGTAGATCTCATGTCCTCTTTAAAACGAGCCCAAGATCATTAAAAACGGAGTCTGGATGCAAAAGTTATGATTGTTTCAGTTTTGCTAATTCTGCCAGTTTTCAGGGGAGCGGATTATCCGGCCATGGGGGCAGATTATCTGGCCCAATTTTTGAAAAACGTCTAAGGACTTTGAGGCGTGGCTCCCAGTAGTGGGGGCGCATTATCCGGCCCAAATATCAGCCCCCTATACTGAGGGACGTGCCGCGAAGTCCTTAGCCATTTTTTTTGGCCCGGGGAACCCGAAAACTAGGTGAGGGGCGGATTATCTGGCCTGGAAGGTCCCAGACGGTCATATTTCGTTGGGAAGGGGTATAAATAGACCCCTTCTTCCTCCTTAGGCTGGCGGCTTGCATTCTCTCTCTCCTCCATTGTTTTGACCTTCAAGAGCTTGCAAATACTCTCAATCCCTCCCATATTTCTTGAATATTTTTGGGGTTTTGAAAGGGGAGATCTAGATCTACAACTCCACCAATCCATCTCTCCTCTATGTGAAGGGAACATATTGGGATCTAGGTCTTGGGGTTTCTTTTGTGGATTTCCTCTTGTGTTCTTCCTCTCTTATTCTCCGACTAGCTTTTGTAGCTTTGGTAGAATTTGGGAGAGAAGTACTTGAGCACTTCTTGTGTTCTTGCCATTGCATTTGGTGCATCGGTTTGAGTTCTCGGTGAGGATTCGATTGGGTGAAAGGTGGGAAGCTTTTTTCTCTTGGGTTCTTGGAACCCTAGATGGTTTAGTTATTTTGCAGGTTTGTGGATTACTTGGGGACTCCAATTAAGTTGTGGAGCTTTCCCAGAGATTATTTGTTGGGAGCCTCCAATTGAGTTGTGGAGAAGTGCTCCAATCTTTGTGATACGTTACGGATTGCCACCGACAAGTGCACCGATAGTGAAGAAGTGAACCATGCCTCTTGTGGCGAGGTTCATAGGATAATAGGGTGAGGCCTTTTGTGGCGTGGTGGTCTTAGTACCGCCCACTCCTCCAATGAGGCGTACTCTCTTTATGGGAGGAACTCGATAATAAATCATCGTCTCTGCGTGCCTCGGTTATCTCTATACCCGAGCTATTTACTTATGCACTTTACTTTGTGATAGCCTTCGTGCTTGAATTCTTATACCTAGCTATCACATAGTTTCTTGTTTTGCTTAGCATAAGTTGTTGGTGCACATAGGTGAACCGTAGTTTATATAGGTTTTGTGCTTGACAAAGTAAACTCTAGTTTTAATCCACCATTGTTAAACCCATACCATAAAAGTTTTAAACTGCCTATTCACCCCCCTCTAGGCGGCATCTGTATCCTTTTCAACCGCCTTAAGAGGAGATCGGACAGGGGAACCGCTATCATAATTGCCTCCGGTTGCCTCCACCCCCCTCCGACGTGGTCATCATCAACATCTACAGCGAGATCCTCTCCATCCATCTATTGTAATCTTTTGGAAAATGATAGGGCAAAGGTGTCCGATCTTTCGATGAGATGATGATAATCGATTTGGTGGAGTTCGGGCTTGACGATCCGACTACACGTGCGAGCACGAGCGCCAATGCAATCGCTAGGCCAATCTCCTGGAGGTTACCGATCCTGCGGGAACACGATCAGCCTGACCAACGAGGGTCTTAATTCCTACCTAAAATCGAGAACAAGTAAGAACCAATATTGCAATCAAGATATTGCGGATTAAGAGGAAAGCTTTATTGAAAAGGTGGGATCCTGAATAGGTGCGAAGTACAAGAGGCCTCTGCGACGCTCGAGCCTTGGCGAAGTTGCTACGATGGCTAACTTAATGTCTAAACAAAATCCGAGTCTAGGGTGACGGCTATGGGGAGTATTTAAGGGCGAAAAGGTGGGGTTTCGGCCAGCCATGGAAGTGGTGGCCGAATCCAACCCTAGAAGTCCTTTTCCCCTAAAATATGGACTCTAAAAAGTGGCTAATTAAAATCCTGCGAAAATTACATGGGCCTGGCCCAAAATAAAG
The DNA here is from genome assembly GCA_916181665.1 of Avena sativa. Classification (NCBI taxonomy): domain Eukaryota; kingdom Viridiplantae; phylum Streptophyta; class Magnoliopsida; order Poales; family Poaceae; genus Avena; species Avena sativa. The sequence continues at coordinate 137,919,100 of OV702285.1, read as the reverse complement.
GTGTCGCAGCACCATATTAAGCTATGGACGAATTCGTTAAGTATTGATCTAGAATATTTCGTCCAAGCCTTCTTTCTTCATTATGGTGGCCTCAAAGTTCTGAAATCTTCATCTGTGGCCTTCTCTTGGATCATCACACGCTTGCTGCCATCTCCATGCATGGCCATGCTCCAATGCTTGTCCCTCTCATCCATGCTTGGTCCATCATTCCTAAGAGTAAGAAATACATCTGATTTAGGCAGCATCGTATTCTCATGTATGTGAGGAATAGTTCCAAGAAACGAAAGTACCTGATAGTTAAGTTGTTTGGCACGAGATCTTGTGATGGGTCCTTGTATGTGTGTAGCTGTAGGTACAACGGTTGTATCAATAGAAGGGATGTACACATCATGCTCCCCTTCTTGAATTGAAGTCGTCCTCGACGCAATCTCATCTTCCTCACTAAAGTAAGGCTTCAAATCTGCAATGTTAAACGTAGGACTAACCGTACCAAAGTCTATAGGCAACTCAAGTTTATATGCATTATCATTTATTTTCTCTAACACCTTAAAGGGAACAGCAGCATGCGGCATTAACTTAGACTTGCGTAAATCAGGAAAGCGATCCTTACGCAAATGTAACCAAACAAGATCTCCAACATCAAACACAACATGCTTTCTCCCTTTATCCCCAGCAAGTTTATACTTAGCATTCATATGTTCGATGTTATCTTTAGTAGTCTTATGCAAGTTTAATATCATTTCAGCGCGTTGTGTAGCATCCAAATTATGTTACACTGAAGTAGGTAAAGGCAATAAATCAATAGGTGCACGAGGAACAAAACCATAGACGATCTCAAACGGGCACATCTTTGTGGTAGAATGCAGCGAACGATTATAAGCAAATTCTATATGAGGTAAACACTCTTCCCACAATTTTAAGTTCTTCTTTAAAACATCCCGCAACATAGTAGACAAAGTTCTATTTACTACTTCAGTTTGTCCATCAGTTTGGGGATGACATGTAGTACTAAACAACAATTTATTCCCCAACTTAGCCCATAAACATCTCCAAAAGTGGCTAAGAAATTTAGTATCACGATCAGACACAATAGTATTTGGCACACCATGCAAACGAACAATTTCACGAAAGAACAAATCAGCAATATGCGCAACATCATCCGTTTTATGACAAGGAATAAAGTGTGCCATCTTAGAAAACCGATCCACAACAACAAAAATACTATCCCTCCCCTTCTGTGTTCGTGGCAATCCCCAAACAAAGTCCATAGAAATATCCTCCCAAGGAACACTAGGAACAGGAAGAGGCATATATAAACCATGTGGATTAAGGCGAGACTTAGCTTTTTGACAAGTAGTGCAGCGTGCCACAAATCTCTCAACATCTCGACGCATACGTGGACAAAAGAAGTGTGCAGCAAGAACATCCTCCGTCTTCTTGACACCAAAGTGTCCCATCAATCCTCCTCCATGCGCCTCCTGTAACAACAAAAGACGAACAGAACTATCCGGAATGCATAGTTTGTTAGCACGGAACACAAATCCATCATTGAAGACGAACTTGTTCCATGTTCTACCATCTCTACAATTCTGCAACACATCTTTAAATTCAGCATCATGCACATATTGTTCCTTAATAGTTTCTAATCCAAATATTTTGAAGTCAAGTTGAGATAACAAAGTATAACGGCGCGACAAAGCATCAACAATAATATTATCTTTACCCTTTTTGTGTTTGATAACATAAGGAAAAGACTCAATAAATTCAACTCATTTTGCATGCCGACGATTCAACTTAGCTTGACTACGAATATGCTTCAAAGATTCATGATCAGAATGTATAACAAATTCTTTAGGCCATAGATAATGTTGCCAAGTTTCTAATGTCCGAACCAATGCATATAATTATTTATCATAAGTAGAATAGTTCAGACTAGCCCCACTCAATTTCTCACTAAAATATGCAACAGGTTTTCCCTCTTGTAATAACACGCCTCCCAAACCAATTCCACTAGCATCACATTCAAGCTCAAAAGTCTTAGTAAAATCAGGAAGTTGGAGTAAGGGAGCATGTGTTAGCTTATCTTTCAATATGACGAAGGCCTGTTGTTGTGCATCGCCCCAAACAAAGGGCACATCCTTCTTGGTAAGCTCATTCAGCGGCGCGGCAATTGATCCAAAGTCTTTGACAAAGCGCCTATAAAAACCAGCGAGGCCAAGAAAACTCCTCACTTGTGTGACCTTCTTGGGCTGCGGCCAATTCTCAATAGCTTTAATCTTGGCTAGATCCACTTCAATACCCTGTGATGTAACAACATAGCCAAGAAACGCAACTCGATTGGTGCAAAAGGTGCACTTCTCAAGGTTACCAAACAAACGTGCATCACGTAAAGCATTGAAAATAGCACGTAAATGGTCCAAATGATCCTCTAAAGATTTGCTATAAATCAGAATATCATCAAAGTAGACTACCACAAAACGTCCAATGAAAGCACGTAAAACTTCGTTCATTAATCTCATGAAAGTGCTAGGTGCATTAGTTAAACCAAACGGCATTACTAACCACTCATATAAACCGAACTTAGTTTTAAATGCTGTTTTCCATTCATCTCCTAATTTCATACGAATCTGGTGGTAACCACTACGCAAATCAACTTTAGAAAACATGGTAGAGCCACTCAATTCATCAAGCATGTCATATAAACGTGGAATAGGATGACGATATCAAATAGTAATATTATTGATAGCTCTACAATCAGTACACATGCGCGAAGAACCATCTTTCTTAGGTACCAAAATAATAGGAACAGCACAGGGGCTAAGGGACTCAGAATATGATCTCTGTCGAGTAGTTCCCGAATTTGGCGTTGTATCTCCTTTGTCTCCTCTGGATTGGTTCTATATGGCGCGCGGTTGGGCAACGTGGCACTAGGAATTAGATCAATTTTGTGCTCAATTCCTCTAATAGGAGGTAGTCCTGGTGGCAGCTCAGCGGGAAAGACGCCCTCATATTCCTGCAAAAGGTTAGCAATAGCGGGTGGCAAAGAAGGAGGCATATCCTCAAATGAAAACAAAACCTCTTTGCAGACAATTGCATAACATTGAGTATTGTTTACATCTAGTTCAGCAATATCAATTTTATTTGCAAGCATACATGGACTCTTCAAACGAATTTCAGTAGCATGTGTAGAATCAGATTTAGTGTTCTTTGGTGGTATAAAATCTGCAGCAACAATCTAATTCTCACTTTTATTTTTCTCCTCAGTTTTAGCTCTACTAGCTCTAGCAAGATCATCTTTTAAAATCTGTTCGGGAGTCATAGGTTTTAGACCAATTTTCTTTCCATCATGCATAAGAGAATAGTGATTAGTTTTGCCATTATGAACAGATTCTCTATCAAATTGCCATGGTCTACCAAGTAACAAAGAACAAGCTTGCATAGGTACAACATCACAATCAACAAAATCAGAATATGTACCAATAGTAAAATGCACGCGTACCGTTCTTGTTACCTTGATCTTGCGAGAACTCTTAAACCATTGGATGTAATATGAATGTGGGCGTTGTCTTGTTGGAAGCGCAAGCTTCTCTACCATGTCAACACTAGCCAGATTATTACAACTCCCTCCATCAATGATGATCCGTATAACTCTTTCCTTGACAACACCACGTGTTTGGAACAGGTTGTGGCGTTGATCTTGCTCAGATTTGCTCAATTGCACACTCAACACACGTTGTGTAATTAAGCTCTTGTATTGATCATCAGCTTCAGCTCCCATTACCTCTGTCTCTTCATCAGCATCAGAATTGTCTCCATCTCGAGCAGAAATAAGGGCTAGTGTATCTTCATCAAAGTCACTCGCTGAATCGTATTGACCATCTTCCCGCACCATCATCACACGTTGTGCTGTGCACTGTCTCTCAATATGCCCAAAACCCCAGCACTTGCGGCATTGTATATCCTTTGTCTTACCCGTGGAAGCCATAGAAGATGCACTACGAGCAGGAGCATTGGATGATGGTGGAGGAGCAGCTGGAAATCTTGTGGTGGCCTTGGATGTGGTAGTAGCTGGTGGCGAATCATGAGGAGGCGCTGATTGTCGGGATGTCCAAGTGGATGTGCGACCTGCAGAATTATTAGTCCTCCTCCATGGTTGGCGATCCTGCACTTCACGTTCAGCTTTGCAAGCAAGATGAAACAAACGAGTGATATAATTATATTCCTTATAATCTAATATGTGCTGAATGTCCTTGTTTAATCCACCAAAGAAACGTGCAAGCATTTGTTCATTAGATTCAACAAGACCACACCGAACCATCCCCGTTTGCAATTCCTGATAATACTCTTCTACAAAAAAATTCCCTTGCTCTAAACGTGTCAGATTCTTTAGTAAATCACGTTGATAAGTGGGGGGTACAAAACGAACACGCATAGCAGTTTTTAAAGCAGTCCAAGTACTAGGAATAGTAGTAGGATTTAAACGACAATACTCAGACCACCAAAGGGAAGCAAATTTAGTAAATTCACATGTAGCAGCACTAACACGCATATTCTCATGATATTTTAAGCATGCAAAACGTTGTTCTACTTCCATCTCCCATGTAAGATATGTATCAGGATTATATTTACCCTCAAAAGATGGAATATTTAATTTAAGCTTTGCAACATGATCATCATCACGTACCGGTGGTCGAGCGTTGCGGTAGTAATGTCGGGGACGGCCAGCAGGTACCTGTGGAGGTTGTTCAACATCCTCGTCAAACAGATCGTCGTCGTCGGGGTCGTAGTAGTACCCGTCGTCTGTCCCCAATATCGCCGCAGCAGCCGTGGCGGAAGTCTGAGGTGCGTCAGCCGCAGCGGTAGCCGCCTGGGGTGCGGCGGCAGCCGAACCAGCAGTCCGACCCGTGATCGGAATGCGCCATGCGCCAGGTACGGGTGCGGGTGCGGGCAATCTGTTCAAGAGCTCCTTGAACCGAGCGTCAAGCTTGGCGTTGAAGGATTTTTCGAGTCCATCGATCTTGTCCACGACGTTGGTGAGCTTGGTGTCAAACTCCCCTAGGCGTGTATCCACGTCTTCAGCGCGACTGACCAAGAGCTCGGAGAAGTGGGCATGTAGTTCTTCGTTCGTCATTGTGGTAGGGTTCCGCGAAGTATCTGTCATGGTTAGTCCTTTAAAAAGCACAGGTATATACTACGGAAAGATGGTGGAAGTCCCGCGTAATCCGTCAAGCAATATACGAAGCTCTTACAAGTTCTTACCAAACAACAGGAAAAGGCGATGTGCAACCGCGAGGATCAGCGGGTCCAGAGATTGAGCCAAGCGATTACCAGGAGTCGAGACACCGCACGTGGAGAATATCTGTGGAGCTCTGGGAAGGCTTAGCAAAGGGGGTTAGCAATTATCAAAACAGCAATGCAAAAGTTGAAAGAATGCTCAACGACGGTACTGTGCTGGTCCTAGGCTAGACTGTACTAGAGACGCGAGCCTAGATCACCAACGATGTCACGACGCGACACAACAAGCAATGTATGATGATATGGCACCCTGAAAAGCGAACCGAGAGGTGGAAAATCACTATGATGGCGAGTGTCTAGAACTGATCTACGGGGTCTAAAAATAGGTTAGCCCCAAAAAAAATTCGAATTTTTTTATTTTGCTCCGGAAAGCGCGCAGACGCCAAAAAAATATTGCTATAACGGCCAATGGAGAAAAGTGATCCCCGGGGTCGAAAAATAGTATAGCCAGAAAAAAAATTCGGAGGCGGTTCCAGACTTTTTTTCTCTCCTTCGGGACTTACGACCGGACTCTTAGCTCGACACGGACTTTAGCTTAACACGGAAACAACAAAGAAGGAAAGTAAAAAGAAATAACTAGGAAACAATAACTCTACTCGGACTCGTACCGTGGCATAAAAACTGATCTGATCTGTGTCGTGGTATGAAGGCGGTGGCGGAGTATTAGGGTTTATGGTGGCTGGGTATATGGCGACGGAATATGGTGGCGGAATATGGTGGCGGTGATCGGCGAGTGTGGCGGTGACGACTATGATCAGAACTCGAAACTCTAAGGGACGAGACACTAAGACTAGCAACTCGACGCGACGATGTAGACACAAATTCAACAATGAAAAAACTGAGAAGATAATGCGAGGCGTAGATTGGTTATGGGATGGATCTAAACTCTAACTGTGTTTTTGGCTTTTTCGTGGGTTATAGGTAAAAACAGATCTAATCTACGAAAACAGTAAAATCTCACCGAGCAACCTGAAATCTGATACCACTTGATAGGGAAAAGGTGTCCGATCTTTCGATGAGATGATGATAATCGATTTGGTGGAGTTCGGGCTTGACGATCCAACTACACGTGCGAGCACGAGCGCCAATGCAATCGCTAGGCCAATCTCCTGGAGGTTACTGATCCTGCGGGAACACGATCAGCCTGACCAGCGAGGGTCTTAATTCCTACCTGAAATCGAGAACAAGTAAGAACCAATATTGCAATCAAGATATTGAGGATTAAGAGGAAAGATTTATTGAAAAGGTGGGATCCTGAATAGGTGCGAAGTACAAGAGGCCTCTGCGACGCTCGAGCCTTGGCGAAGTTGCTACGATGGCTAACTTAATGTCTAAACAAAATCCGAGTCTAGGGTGACGGCTATGGGGAGTATTTAAGGGCGAAAAGGTGGGGTTTCGGCCAGCCATGGAAGTGGTGGCCGAATCCAACCCTAGAAGTCCTTTTCCCCTAAAATACGGACTCTAAAAAGTGGCTAATTAAAATCCTGCGAAAATTACATGGGCCTGGCCCAAAATAAAGGTGTCGCAGCACCATATTAAGCTATGGACGAATTCGTTAAGTATTAATCTAGAATATTTCGTCCAAGCCTTCTTTCTTCATTATGGTGGCCTCAAAGTTCTGAAATCTTCATCCGTGGCCTTCTCTTGGATCATCACACACTTGCTGCCATCTCCATGCATGGCCATGCTCCAATGCTTGTCCCTCTCATCCATGCTTGGTCCATCATTCCTAAGAGTAAGAAATACATCTGATTTAGGCATTATCATATTCTCATGTATGTGAAGAATAGTTCCAAGAAACGAAAGTACCTGATAGTTAAGTTGTTTGGAACGAGATCTTGTGATGGGTCCTTGTATGTGTGTAGCTGTAGGTACAACGGTTGTATCAATATAAGGGATGTCCACATCAGAAAACATGATGTGTTATTCAATATATTGTTTTCCTATGATCAATTGTATCTCTATGAGTTTGTTTGAGTAGTGATATGTTTTTGGAAATTGTGAAATAGTTCGTTGTTGGTTGCATACACATATATGTTATCTTCTGTGATGATCTAATGTACTGATAAATATGAGTGCACACATATGTTAGGGCATGCATAAGGTTGTTACCATTGCATGTTGATAGGAGGAGGGACAGCGAGAGATTGACAGAAACCGTGTCCCAAGTCTTAAATATGTATGCTATGTTAATTCATGGTTCACTAACGGGGGATAAATTATGGGGATCTTGAAACTTACAGCGGTGATTGGACTCTATGTCTTAATAACTCCCTTGCTTGCTCTGAACCGGCATTGGGATCAATCACTAGTGGTGTATTTGCACAGTAACTTGATTGCACCTATTTATGGCTCCTCTCTAGAAGAAACAAGAAAAAGACTATTCATGTGCTTCACTAATTGTGACAACCGAATGAATAAAATAACAATTTGCCTAAACACTTTCTCCCTTGAGTTACCTACTTTTACTTTACTTGCAACAGTTTTACTTGTTGTTACTTTACTTGCAATAGTTTACTACTTGTTATTGTTTTCAGCACTTCATTGTTTTCTAGTTAGAAGTAAAAAGTACATTACACCTCTAGTTCATTGCTTTGCATAGAAGGCCATATAAGTGGGTTATAGGGCTTTAGAGAACATATAGTTTACCTTCAGCTCCTCGTGGGTTCGACACCCAAATACTTATCGAATTGTGCTATAGTGATTCCCTACCCTTGAGGATTATTGCCCCCATACTGCAACAAGCCAACTGTTGGCACCGCCGCCGCCAGCGTCAAACGCACCAAACCCATCGTGTTCAAGGAGCTTTACATCGAGCAGAGCGGGTGCCGCCACTCCACAGCCGCCACCAGAGCGCTGAAGAAGCCGTACCTGTAGGGTTCGCAGCATAGAAAACAAAAATTTTCCTACGATGTGAACTATATACCAAGATCTATCTACTAGATACAAACAACGGGCGGATGTATATCCATAGAGAACATACCCTTGAAGACCGACAAAGCTTAACGAGTTCAACTCGTGGTTGATGTAGACGATCTCTTGCCGATCTCAAGATCGATAGGAAGTCCTAGCGCCGCAAATCAGCAGCGCATCCGTGCTCGCACACACGTTCGAGGCACCGAGCAACCTCCGCCTCCTCGCTCCAGCGATGCAGCGGAAGCACAACTCTTTCTTGCCGAATAGCCACCGGGAACATGTATCTCGCTAGTCCGAGACCATGGGGGATGAATTCTAGAGGGGGAGAGAGATCCTTCACGAGGAGGTGTGAGAGACAAGTGAGGAGGGGGGCTCCTTTTATAGGAGGAGGGGGAACCCCAAGGGGGTGGCCGGCGCATGGGGCTGCCCCCTTGCTCTCCCCTCTTCATGTGGGTGGACACTCCACTCACAAATCTCCTTTAAATTCCCTCCACTCAAAAGTCCACTCAAATTCCCATTAAATTTCCACCAAATTTAATGCAAACTCTCATTAAATAAAACTCTTTTATTTTATTCAGAATTTTGTCAATTACTTTAATGACAAACATTCACAAATAACCCCTTGCTAGAATTCTATTTCACATGCATAACCACTTTATGCAATTTCACCCGAATGTTTCGGTATCTAGTGAAATAAATTCCTGCGCTTGTTCATTCTTTCGACATGAAACATTTGCTCCAATTGGATGTCGGTGTCTCTTAAGTGTGTCACCCTACAGTTCGTGAATAATGCGGACATGATCGATACCCCTCTCGGATCAATAATCAGAAGCGGGATCTGGAGACCCATACTGACTCCCACACATTCAACGATGACTTTCTTGTGATCGTCGGAACCTTTTACGCTAGTATCTTAATCCCTTTGTTTCACGATATATTACATGTCCGAGATTCGATCATAGGTATCTCCATACCTAGTTTGATCTCGTTACCGACATGCACTCTTTTCTCGTTCCTGTGATATAACATTCTAGTGATCAAATCACTTGCTTGCAAGCTAATCAATGTGATATCACCGAGAGGGCCCAGAGTATATCTATCCGTCATCGGGATGAACAAATTCCACTCTCGATCCATGAGCCTCAACATGACACTTTATTAGTTCTGAATCCATCTTTATAATCACCCTGTTACGGTGTGATGTTTGATGTTATCAATAAACTCTTCCGGTGTTAGTGATTGACATGATCTCATGGTCTAAGTATTAGGATCACTTCGTAAGTTGTTATAGCAATATAAACTCAATGAATTTGATCGTAATGCTATACTTCGGATGAATGTTCAGCACACCATTACACTAATGTTGTGATCCCGTTATTAACAACATCCAATGTCCATGATCAGGAAACCTTGATCATCTTGTTAATCAACGAGCTAGTTTATGAGAGAGGCATAACTAGGAACTTTCTGTTTGTTTATTAAACACACATGTATTAACGTTTCCATATTAATACAATTATAGCATGCAAAATAAACATCTATCATATACTTGGAATACACATAATAAACACTTTATTATTGCCTCTCAGGGCATATTCCCTTCAGTCTCCCACTTGCACTAGAGACAATAATCTAGTTATATAGTGATAAATCGAACACCCATTGAGTTCTGGTGTTGATCATGTTTTGCTCTAGGGAGAGTTTTAGTCAACGGATCTGCTACATTGAGATCCGTATGTACTTTACAAATCTTTATATTTCCATCCTTGACATACTCGCGGATGGAGTGAAACCGGCGCTTAATATGCTTGGAATGCTTGTGAGACCTTGGCTCTTTGGCATTGGCAATGGCACCATTGTTGTCACAATAGATCACCATTGGGTCCAACGCGTTTTCCACCACTCCTAGTTCGGATATGAACTCCTTCATCCAAACTTCTTCCTGAGCCGCTTCTGAAGCAGCAACATATTCGGCCTCCGTTGTTGATCCCGCTACCACAGGTTGTTTGGAGCTCCTCCAACTAACCGCTCCGCCATTCATGAGAAATACGTATCCGGATTGAGACTTAGAGTCATCCGGATCGGTGTCAAAGCTATCGTCGACATAACACTTAGCGACGAGCTCTTCTTCACCTCCGTATACAAGAAACATATCCTTAGTTCTTCGTAAGTACTTAAGGATATTCTTGACCGCTATCTAGTGTTCCGAACCTGGATCCGATTTGTACCTACTAGTCAAACTAATAGCATGTGCCACATCCGGTCTTGTACATAGCATGGCGTACATTATAGAGCCTATGGCTGAAGCATAGGGGACTTTGTCCATTATCTCTCTTTCTTCCGCCGAAGCCGGACTTTGAGTCTTACTCAATGTCTTGCCTTGCAACATAGGTAAGAACCCCTTCTTACTTCCGTCCATTTTAAACTTCTTTAAAATCTTATCAAGGTATGTACTTTGTGATAGCCCTATTAGGCGCCTAGATCTATCTCTATAGATCTTTATGCCTAATATGTATGACGCTTCACCTAGGTCCTTCATTGAAAATTTGCTGTTTAGATAACTTTTAACACTGTTTAAAAGATCTATATCATTTCCGATCAATAATATGTCATCCACATATAATATCAGAAATGCCACATTGCTCCCACTCACTTTCTTGTAAATACAAGCTTCTCCATAAGTTTGGACAAATCCAAACTCTTTGATCACCTCATCAAAGCGGAGATTCCAACTTCGTGATGCTTGCTTCAATCCATAGATGGATCGCTGAAGCTTGCACACCTTGTTAGCATCCTTAGGATCGACAAAACCCTTTGGTTGTATCATATACAACTCTTCTTCAATATTACCATTGAGAAACGTGGTTTTGACATCCATCTGCCATATCTCATAATCGAAAAATGCAGCAATTGCTAACATAATCCTAACTGACTTTAGCATCGCTACGGGAGAGAAAGTCTCATCGTAGTCAACTCCTTGAATTTGTCGAAACCCCTTTGCGACAAGTCGAGCTTTATAGACGGTCACATTACCATCAGCATCAATTTTCCTTTTGAAAATCCATTTGTTCTCCACGGCCTTTCGGTCGTGAGGTAATTCCACCAAGTTCCAAACTTGATTTTCATACATGTATTCCATCTCGGATTTCATGGCTTCTAACCATTTGTTGGAATCCGGGCTCATCATCGCTTCTTCATACGTCGCAGGGTCATCATTTTCATCAACCATGAAATTCATGACAGGATTTCCGTACAGCTCGGGAGCTGCACGCGTCCTGTTTGACCTGCGAGGTTCGGTAGTACTCTCTTTCGGAGTTTCATGATCATTATCATTAGTTCCCTCTTCAACAGGTGGAGCCAACTCCGGAACAACTTCCGGCGCTGCGCTACTCGCCATACTTTGAAGAGAAGGTTCCACAACCTCTTCGAGTTCTACCTTCCGACTACTCACACCTTTCGCGAGAAACTCTTTTTCTAGAAAGGATCCATTCTTGGCAACAAAAACCTTGCCCTCGGATCTGTGATAGAAGGAATACCCAATAGTTTCTTTAGGGTATCCTATGAAGACGCATTTTTCCGCTTTGGGTTCGAGTTTATCCGGTTGAAGTTTCTTCACATAAACATCGCATCCCCAAACTTTAAGAAATGACAGCTTAGGTTTGTTTCCAAACCACAATTCATACGGTGTCTTTTCAACGGATTTAGATGGTGCCTGATTTAAAGTGAATGCAGCAGTTTCTACTGCATAACCCCAAAATGACAACGGCAAGTCCGCCAGAGACATCATAGATCGAACCATATCTAATAAAGTATGATTACGGCGTTCCGACACACCATTTCACTGTGGTGTTCCGGCAGGTGTGAGTTGTGAAACAATTCCACACTCTTTCATGTGAGTGCTAAACTCGTAACTTAGATACTCACCTCCACGGTCGGACCGTAGAAATTTGATTTTTCTATTACGATGATTTTCCACTTCATTCTGAAATTCCTTGAACTTTTCAAAGGTTTCAGACTTGTGTTTCATCAAGTAGATATAACCGTATCTACTCAAATCATCCGTGAAAGTAACCAAATAACGATATCCACCTCGCGCCGACACACTCATTGGACCACATACATCAGAATGTATGATTTCCAATAAATCTGTCGCCCGTTCCATTGAACCGGAAAACGGCGTTCTAGTCATCTTGCCCATAAGGCATGGCTCACATGTATCAAATGATTCATAATCAAGTGATTCCAAAAGTCCATCCGAATGGAGCTTCTTCATGCGTTTAACGCCAATATGACCTAGACGGCAGTGCCACATATATGCGGATATATCATCATTAAGTTTAATCCTTTTAGCATCAACATTATGAATATGTGTAACATTATCATCGAGATCTAATGGAAATAAACCATTCATCATCGGTGCATGACCATAAAAGATTTCATTCATATAAATGGAACAACCATTATTCTCGGATTTAAATGAATAACCACTTCGCATCAAACACGATCCAGATACAATGTTCATGCTCAGTGCAGGCACCAGATAACATTTATTCAAGTTTATAACTAATCCTGACGGTAAGTGGAGATGCAGCGTTCCGACGGCGATCACATCAACGCTTGATCCATTGCCGACACGCATCTTGACCTCACCCCTTGCTAGTGGTCGCTTGTTCCGCAGCCCCTGATTCGAGTTACAAATATTAGCAACTGAACCGGTATCAAATACCCAGTTGCTACTGCGAGCACTAGTCAAGTACACATCAATAACATGTATATCATATATACCTTTGTTTGCCTTGCCGGCCTTCTTGTCTGCCAGATACTTGGGGCAGTTGCGCTTCCAGTGGCCAGTCCCCTTACAATAGTAGAACTCGGAATCAGACTTAGGTCCAACTCGGGCTTTCTTTTCAGGCGCGGCAACAGGCTTGCCGCCCTTACTTCCCTTCCGTTTTCCCTTCTTGTCTTTCTTGAAACCAGTGTTCCTATTGATCATCAACACTTGATGTTCCTTTTTGATCTCCACTTCTGCAGTTTTAAGCATTGACAGAAGCTCGGGGAGAGACTTCTTCATGCCTTGCATATTATAGTTCATCACGAAGCTCTTATAGCTAGGTGGCAGAGACTGCAGAACACGATGGATGCCTAAGTCAATGGGAATCGATATTCCCAAGGACACAATCTTATCGGCGTAACCCGACATCTTGAGTACATGCTCACTAACGGAGCTGTGCTCTTCCATTATGCAACTAAAGAACTTTTCTGAAGCGTTGTAGCTCTCTACAGCAGCATGTGTGTCGAAAATCATTTTCAACTCACCCATTGTATCAAATGCATTGCCGCTTTCGAAGTTCCGGCTCTAGCCCATACAATATGCCGCAATGAACTAAGTTGTGGTCCTCCTGACGAGTCTGATAGACATTCTTCTCCTTGTCAGGGGCATCATCTAAAGGTGGGGGCCTAACGGCGCTTCTAGCACATATTGCTTTTGTGCAGCAGAGAGGAGAATCCTCAAATTCATGGCCCATTCGGTAAAGTTGCTACCGTTCGTTGCTAGTTTCTCTTTCTCCATGAACACATTGAAATTAAAAGCAGGTGGTGCCATCTACAACAGAATTTGTAAAGTTTAGACTAAGTGTATGATAGATTGAGTTCAACTAATCTATATTACGAATGAACTCCCACTCAAAAATGACATCCCTCGTGCCTTTTTGGTGATTACATGAACCAAATCCACTACACCAAGTCCGATCATCACGTGAGTCGGTATAGCTTCAAAGGCGAGCATCAAATGGGCATCATATCAACTATATGACTCATGCTTAACCTTTCGGTCCGTGTTCCGAGGCCATGTCTGTACATGCTAGGCTCGCCAAGTTAGAACCTTAGTATTCGCGTGTGTAACTGTTTTACACCCGAAATATGGTCGTGGATCCAAGAACACCCGATCATCACGTGATGTCTTGGAGCGACGAAAACAAAATCGGTGCATACTAAAGGAAGAACACATTCTTATCTTGATATTTAAATGAGGGATCATCTTATTATGCTAACAAAGCGCTAAACAAGCAATATAAGATGCTATCAAACATCATATGTTTATTAGTGAAATTATATGGTTCCCGCAGATGATCTCTATCATGTGCATCGTGGTATGATCACTATCATACCTATATGTGTAAATCCAAGGTCTATGGATTTTACACGCTATGTGTGTTGTAAGAGTATCATCTCATACTTCTACTTACAACACTACCATATCATAACACTAGCCCAGCAACAATCTAAACTAGACGCCTCTAATTTATCCATTGCAAGTTTTACGTGGCTTAGGGCATTCGAGATAGAACCGTTCTTACCTACGAACATGAACCACAACGAGGATAATAAAATTGTTGATAACTCGCTTGCAAAATAGATATTGACTATAGTAGGAGAGACAGACACCCGCTAGCCACTTATGCAAACTAGTTGCATGTCAAGCGTGGAACAGGTCTCATGTGCGAGGACATGTAAGTTTGTCCGGGCCGCTTCATCCCACTATGCCACCAATATCCAAAATTACAACAAAGGAGCAACAACATGATCATCATCGCCCACATACTCATATGTGTACTACCCGTGTAAAGTATCTACGCATAGATCCGGCTCTGATACCACTGTAGGGTTCACAGCATAGAAAACAAAAAAATTCCTACGATGTGAACTATATACCAAGATCTATCTACTAGATACAAACAACGGGCGGATGTATATCCGTAGAGAACATACCCTTGAAGACCGACAAAGCTTAACGAGTTCAACTCGTGGTTGATGTAGACGATCTCTTGCCGATCTCAAGATCGATAGGAAGTCCTAGCGCCGCAAATCAGCAGCGCATCCGTGCTCACACACACGTTCGAGGCACCGAGCAACCTCCGCCTCCTCGCTCCAGCGATGCAGCGGAAGCACAACTCTTTCTTGCCGAATAGCCACCGGGAACATGTATCTCGCTAGTCCGAGACCATGGGGGATAAATTCTAGAGGGGGAGAGAGATCCTTCACGAGGAGGTGTGAGAGACAAGTGAGGAGGGGGGCTCCTTTTATAGGAGGAGGGGGGAACCCCAAGGGGGTGGCCGGCGCATGGGGCTGCCCCCTTGCCCTCCCCTCTTCATGTGGGTGGACACTCCACTCACAAATCTCCTTTAAATTCCCTCCACTCAAAAGTCCACTCAAATTCCCATTAAATTTCCACCAAATTTAATGCAAACTCTCATTAAATAAAACTCTTTTATTTTATTCAGAATTTTGTCAATTACTTTAATGACAAACATTCACAAATAACCCCTTGCTAGAATTCTATTTCACATGCATAACCACTTTATGCAATTTCACCCGAAAACCTGTTTCGGTATCTAGTGAAATAAATTCCTGCGCTTGTTCATTCTTTCGGCATGAAACATTTGCTCCAATTGGATGTCGGTGTCTCTTAAGTGTGTCACCCTACGGTTCGTGAATAATGCGGACATGATCGAGACCCCTCTCGGATCAATAATCAGAAGCGGGATCTGGAGACCCATACTGACTCCCACACATTCAACGATGACTTTCTTGTGATCGTCGGAACCTTTTACGCTAGTATCTTAATCCCTTTGTTTCACGATATATTACATGTCCGAGATTCGATCATCGGTATCTCCATACCTAGTTTGATCTCGTTACCGACATGCACTCTTTTCTCGTTCCTGTGATATAACATTCTAGTGATCAAATCACTTGCTTGCAAGCTAATCAATGTGATATCACCGAGAGGGCCCAGAGTATATCTATCCGTCATCGGTATGAACAAATTCCACTCTCGATCCATGAGCCTCAACATAACACTTTATTAGTTCTGAATCCATCTTTATAATCACCCTGTTACGGTGTGACGTTTGATGTTATCAAGAAACTCTTCCGGTGTTAGTGATTGACATGATCTCATGGTCTAAGGATTAGGATCACTTCGTAAGTTGTTATAGCAATATAAACTCAATGACTTTGATCGTAATGCTATACTTCGGATGAATATTCATCACACCATTACACTAATGTTGTGATCCCGTTATTAACAACATCCAATGTCCATGATCAGGAAACCTTGATCATCTTGTTAATCAACGAGCTAGTTTATGAGAGAGGCATAACTAGGAACTTTCTGTTTGTTTATTAAACACTCATGTATTAACGTTTCCATATTAATACAATTATAGCATGCAAAATAAACATCTATCATATACTTGGAATACACATAATAAACACTTTATTATTGCCTCTCAGGGCATATTCCCTTCAGTACCGAGTCGAATCCTGTCCTTCCGCCGAACCTTAGGCTCTCGATACACACCACCACATGCCACCATGCCTCACGCCATCACCTCCCGAAACATGTAATGGACAACCCGCCCAATATTTGCCCCCGACACCACTCGCCGACTGTCTCCATGCCCGGCCTAGCCGACCTCTGCCGATGGAAACTGCGTCGTGTAGGTCACGGTCCTGCTTGGATCTCTTCAACGCTAGGTAATGTAAGGTCACTACCGGCGGCGGCACCGCACGGGCTTTGTCCAACAGTTTCCACTAGCAACAGCGTCAGGGGAATGGGTGATGGGGAGAGGACGAAACTAGGGTTTTTGGTCGCCGCTTCCATCGCCCGCGAGGGGGGGCATGGGATGCGAAGCTTTATTTTTTCCTTCCTTGCCCCTTGTCATGGGGAATCTGTGGCTTGGGACGATATCAGGCCCTTGCTGGCGCCAACTACAGCAACAATGATCCACATTGTCTGACGCCATCTCTAGATACAAGAGGCCGTACCGGTGCCATTCGTCGGTCGTCTCCACGTCGAGCTCCGTCGATGGACACCACACGCTGT
Organism: Avena sativa; assembly: GCA_916181665.1. Lineage (NCBI taxonomy): Eukaryota > Viridiplantae > Streptophyta > Magnoliopsida > Poales > Poaceae > Avena > Avena sativa. Next base: position 137,902,002 of record OV702285.1, on the reverse strand, counting down.
GGGTCACCGTCCTACAAAAAAATCGAGAGAAGAACTATTGGAAAAAGCGCTTCGACCCTTGCATGAATCGAGAGGCACTTAGTCCACCCTCCCCTCCTGGGCCCCTCCCATGCGTCCCTCGCCGGAGTAGCCGATGAGTGGCGGCGGGAGGTTGGCGCCGGCTTAGTTTTAGGTAGTAGTAGTAGTGGTAGATGTAGTGTTTTGCCTCGTGCTGTGTGTGGGCGTCTTGCCCGGAAGAAGAAGCTTCTAGGTCCTCGCGGCTGGATCTGGATTTGCTTTCTCCCATGGCTCCTTGCGGTGGTACTCCGGTGGGCGGAGTCGGTGGATGCGGGGGGTGATGTGGAGAGCTTCTTCGCGAATAAAACCGTGGGGTGTTGGTGCTACCTCCAGATGCGGGAGCCCCGCCTCGTTCTTCCTGTCCTGGCCGGCCGTGGCGGTGAGGGGGAGAGGATTCGAGGCAGGATTGACTCTGCTCTGGCCTTCCTGGCCGATCGTGGTGGCGAGGAGGAGGGTCGCTGTGCGGAGTCGCGTCTCGAGGATTGCAGTTGGTGCTATACTAGTCGTCGGATTCGCTGCGTCTGCATATCCTTCGGTTTCCCTTCCTCATCTCGGGCAGGAGCTCTAAGGAAGGAACTCGGTTTCCTCGAGCAGATTCAGCGGATCCTGGTGGTGAGTTGTTGTTGTTCTTCGATCTCTTTTGTCTTCTTGAGCACAGAGGTGGTGACTAGAAGGGGAGGAGATCTGAGGAGCGGTGGTGATGATCAACCAAGGAGTTGTGGAGCCACTTTCTGCTGCAGTTCCAAATCGAAAGCAAGATGCCACCCGATTATCCTGGCCAAATCGAGGCTTTCAAGCTCACCAGTGAAGAATCCCGAAGCTTCTTCAACCTCCATCGCGAGGCCCATCAGATGCAGAGGCGGATTGGAAGAAGGACCCGATGGCTTTCTCCTAGATAATGTTAGGGTCCTTTTTGTATAGCGTGTGGATCTAGTTGCATTTTCAGCTTTTTTAGGGCCCAGCGTGAAAATTTATAACTCCTCCATCTTATTATAATGAAAGGCTTCCAGCCCCTTCGGGGTTCTCCATTGTTCAAAAAAAAACATTACTAGAACATAAAAAAACATATATTTACCAAGAATACACAATAGTTCAGCAGCATCCAAGGATGATCACACAATCGACGGAGACACTAGCACTAGCAAAAGTACGCGGTGTATTTTCGCAAATTCAGGCAAGTATCAGCTGGTTTCTATATATGTTGGTGGGCCTTGAGTACTGAAACCGCAGTACACTTTTTACTCTAATGAAAACAGCTTCAAATGCAGGGCCGTACCTGAGAATTTCGGGACCCTGTACAAAAATATAAAACTAGACCTTATATACAAGGAAAAATGGCTAATCTAGAATATAGTTTGCTACAAAAGGTATTTTTTCCCACAAGTCTTGGAAGTCACCTTATAAATTGTACGTCTCTTTTTATTGTGACATGACATCCTTGTAAAACTCCTTAATACAAACATCCAAATCTTGATACTCCAATTGATACAAAATTTCAATCAGATCTACGTTCGCACTCTTCTAGAAAAGAAGTTTTGAATCACTATGGTGTTTTTTTCAATCAGATGGAGGGAGTACAATGCAAATAGTATTTTTTTTTTCTGAAAACACACTACTCTTCCCAGAAGGAATAGGCACGTGGATAAAACAAAAAAACATGAAAAATAAACAATCTACTCATACTTTCTATTTTACAAAGACATGACCATAGAAAATTACAGCCATTGGATTTCTTTGGAAGAAATTCTGAATCTAGGACTAGACAGGAATTAAAATGTGGGTTTGACAAGAAAACGAAAAGAAAAAAGTAATTTAGACGACAGGGACTTGGTCAGTTCTCTCTTGCTCTTCGAAAGAGGAGAAGAGAGACCTTAATTCCCTCAGGAATTAAATGTTACGGGGAACTGACCAATTAAAGATGAGAATTACGATGGGCACATAGAGAGACGTGGTCTGGTGTGTGAGGTGGCGACCAGTTGATGGTGGGACGTCGGACGTGAGGTGAAGCATTCTTTACTGGCTAATGCAGAACTAATCTCTTGATTAGTACTACTACCCGCTCTGATTCTAAATAAGTGGTGCAGTTTTGAACTAGTGTTAGTTCAAAACTGCGAATTTATTTAGGATCGGAGAGAGTGCTAAAGATGAATTAGGGGTCCTAAATTTTCGGGGGCCCTGTGCCATCGCACATTCTGCATATGCTTGTGATACGGGCCTGTTCAAATGAGAATCGTTACACAAACTTGACTGACTTACAAAATTAGAATGTTGATTGCACATAATGAAATTGCGAGGACGGGCACGCCATCAGCCATGTTTTAAAGGCATGGCTAGGAGGAGTGATAGCACTTACTAGCCGGTTTCAGGCACCTGCAGATCCTTCGAGAACTCACAAGGAATGAATGCACAACTAGCAGACTGGCTTTCAGAAGCCGGCTTCGTGTATCTGAACGACAATCGTAGAGTCTTGTTGGACATGTCAAGGGCGATGACCCATGTCTCCTCGTCATCGGCTTGACGGTGACTGCTCGTGCTCAGCACAAAGTAGATGACATTGGGCTCCTCCATGCTCACACGGGGGAACGTCGGCGCGACACGCGGGAGATCGCCATAGCCCTCCAGAGCCCAGAGGTCAGCATCTTCCATTTCGCTCTCTTTCTCCCATGCCATGCCCTTGTCATCTAGCCTCAACCTCCACACGTTGATGTTAAACAGAGCAGAAGCGGTTGCACGGCCACGCGAGATGAAGACGGTGGTGGTGACTACCTGGACGAACTTCAGGGTGCGGCCACCGTCCGTCGCGCACAAGCTCCGTTCCGGGAACACCCAACGGCCTCGGCCAGTGAACCTTTCATAGCTGTAACTGTAAGGATCAGTAACGGGGACGTTCACCGCGGGTAGCCGGACGTAGCGCAGCTCGGGGCATCTGCTAAGGACGTCCAGGAAGAGGACGCCCCGGGTGTAGTTGACGTAGCACAAGGAATCGCCGCAGGGGACCACCTCGTCGGTTGACCACGACAACAGGTCGACGTGGTGCCCCTTCCTGTGGCGGATCATCGGGGGTGGGTCCATGGCCTCCCAGCTGCACCAGCTGGGACTGCAGGACCGGAAGACGAAGACCACAGCTTCCGCCGCCACGGTATCTGTATCTGCATCTGACTGACGATATATGTATCTGAGTCTGTCTCCATTGAGGTCCGCTGCCACGAATTCGTTGGTACCACCGTCGCACACGAGGCCAATGTGACGAGGACTGGCCGTGTAGCGACTGGGTAGTGGCCGGAGCGTCGGCGGCCCGGTGGCGGTGCCGACCGTGTACACGAATAACCGTGGACTGTCGTAGCACCCGTGACGACCGAGGCTCAGAAGGATGCAGTTGCGGTGGGCAGCCACGACCAGGGATTCCCGGCGCTTGTCGGAGTAGTAGAACCGACGATCACCCTCCTCCGGCAACCAGTGCCTTGTGCGAGTAAGACGGACCGAAAGGCGGGAGACCTCTGGGAGCGGCACGGCGCTGAAGGAGACGCGCATGAGCTCGCCTTTGGTGGTCATCGCGTGCGCGGTCGTCGATCCGAGGTGATCATCGGACTCGGAGTAATCTAGGGCGGCCTGCTTGGTGCAGTCGAGGAGGAGGTTGTGGGGGTCGAGCATTACCCAGTCGGGGTAGCGGTGGGACGATGACGAGGATGGGGCGGCCGCCGACGATGCGCCGGAGCTGTCGTCCATGAGGTGAGGAGGCGGCACAGGAGTAGGGAGGATTTGTTAGGGTTTTGGGGGAAAGGAGACGAGGTCACCGATCGATGAGAGCTCGATCGATCTAAACGCCCCGATCGACGCGTATCGTGCGGCTGGTCATGCGCGGGCACGGCCTAATTAACCAACAGATGCCCCACTGCACTATATATCCCATCCATGTCGGTTATCCACACGTACGTCTCAGAACAGCGCTGGCGCAGGATACGACGGTGGGATCGACGGGAGGGCGGCGTCAATATAATCTTAGACTTTCAGTCGGTGCGAGGCGCTTGACATGAACGCCATTTCTGATTTCTCATGTCCAACCTGGACAAAACCCTGCCTAGTTAATGGTTATGGCAGTGCTCCATTCCCATGTCATGTACACCCGAGCGGATTCATGACTGGAGATTGTCAAGCATGCCATGACTCATGAGATAACTGGGTGTCCACCTGACGTAACTGTCGATGAGTTGTCCGAAGAAAACGTTGCAAGATAAAAGGCGTATTCAGGACAAAGGTGGCGTAGTTGGAAAATGATGTGTGTGGCATGCGTTGCGTGAGCTGGCTGTGGGCCCAAGTGGAAAGAGGGTGATGTTATAAACCCATGTCCCTGCTGTAAAACTATTATCGAAATTGAATGCAAAGTTCGAACTCTCTCATCCTCTCGTCTGTTCCTCCTGTCAATTCGCTGCTCCTCGTCCTACTTCCATGTCGTTGTTCCCTTTTCTAGATCCAGTGATACAACATATGGTATCAGAGGTCAATCGGTCCGATCCACGCGTCATACTCTCTTGATCGTACCAGTAATTCGACAGAAAAGGTTGCTGATCGACCTCGGTTGATCTGGCGTAAACCCTGGCCCATGTTTGGTTGATTTGGAGGACGCTGCGACGCGCCGCTTAAACCTAGCCAACAAAATCGGTATATCGCCAGAGTAATGGAGGAGATGGAGGCGCGGTTGGGGGAGAAGCTCAAGTCGCTCACCGACAAATTGGGCTCGCTGGATGTACTGCAGGAGAGGATCGTAGATTTCGATCTGTGGTTCACACAGCGACTCGATCAAGTTCAAACTAAGATGGATTTGTTCTTGGTGTCGCTGGGACAAGTTCAACAGGGAACTCTATGCGAAGAAGGTGGCTCAGGCTGCGGCTGCGCCCACGTCATCAGCGCCACCGGCTCCGCCTCCAGCTACGCTGGGAGGGCCCAAAGTGCTTAGCTCTCCACGGGGGCCACCGCTTCTGCAACCGGCGGCACGGTTGGAAACCGCATCAGCTGCTCCGTCATCTTCATCGCCAGTGCATCATCAAGCGCCTGCGCGATTTTCGGTACCTTCAGCTCCTGTTACTCCGCGCTATGATCATGAGGTGGCAGACCGTCAGGAGAAGCATGTCGGGCCTGCTAGGGGTATGCCTAGAATGGATTTCGCAAAGTTTGATGGCACTAATGCACACATCTGGTTAGATACCTGCAACACCTACTTTCATATGTATCAGATTCCGGAGGGGTTCAAAGTCTGTGGAGCATCCATGAATTTGCTGGAGAATGCAGCACATTGGTATCAAGCATATAAGATGGACAACGTCTGGCATAATTGGGATCAATTTTAGCAAGCAAATCTCTTGGAGTTTGAGGTCAATGTGTTCAGAGACAAGATGCGTGAATTATTGCAGCTGAAACAGAGTGGCACGGTGGAGGAATACACCAAGCAATTCAATCAATTTGTGTATAATGTGTGCTTGTATGATCCAGCCATTGGAGGCATTATGCTAGTCACTCAGTATATTTTGGGATTAAAGGAGGAGTTGCAAGGACCGGTGGAATCTCAGTTGCCAACTTCTGTCAGTTTGGCTGCCACTTATGTTGCAATTCATGAGTCAATATTTGAGAGCCAGAAAAAGGCCACCAAAGGGGGAATACACAAGGCATAGACCTTTGCACCATTTAAGAAGAATAACAAGGGCAATACCAGTTCTCGAGATTTAGGGTGTGTTCGGTTCTAGAACGAGAGGGAATGGAACGGAGTGAGTCCATTCCGAGGGCATGGGACGGTTCCGACCTGTGTTCGGTTCAGAAAAGAACGAGGAACGAAATGGTCCCATATTATGTTCGATTGGGAGAATTGGGACCGGAACAGAATAGCTATAATGATGCTTAAAATTCTAATAATTTGAGCTTAAATTTAACAATTGTAATTAACGGTAGAAAATATATATTTTTATCTTAAAATCTTTGTTAAAAGTATCAAATCATAGTAATCTTTTTGTTTCAAAATCTTTGCAAAATATACTCAAATTAGAGGCCGCATGTTTTTGCAAGATTTTATCGCTAATCATCTCAGCTAATCATCGTCACAGCTAAAAACCCCCGCTGATTCGGTAATTAATCATTTTAGCTGGGTTAGTTCGCGAATTAGCGAGCCGTTCCGCGCGATCCGGCCGATTCGGTCGGACGACTTCATTCTGTATATTAGAGGAATATTCCGCTCTGAGGAACTACCTGGTTCCATTCATTTCTTTCAACCGAACACACGAACGGACGCTAGGCGCGGAACGGACCAGTTCCGTCCCACCGAATTCCAGAACGGAACACACCCTTATGGAAAGCTCAACAGTTAAAGGAATATAAGAGGACAAATGGGATATGGAGACAAATTTGCTCCTAGACATCAATGTGCTGCTCCAGTAGCTTAACTGAAAGCAATGGATATGGCACCAGCACCAGAAGTTCTGACAGATGCTGTTCTAGAATCTATTACTGAATTAGAGCAGGGATGGGTATATGAAAGTATGTTCATGTCCATTCATGCTCTGTCGGGGACTGTTCATCACAATTCCATTCAACTCAGGACTCTGACGGGAAATCAGGTGCTATTATTTTTTGTGGATTCTGGTAGCTCCCATAGCTTTATAATAGTAATATGGTGGCTCGACTTTAGTTAACCGAAACACCTGTACAACACATGATGGTGAAGATTGCTGAAGGAGATTAGAGATGCTACTTGGTGGTGTCAGGGGCATACTTTTGTCCATAACCTAAAGGGATTTCTATTTTCATGTCCCTGGTCCGTTAGCTGTACTCACTTTTCTCTAGCCCTTTAGTTTTTCCTTACTTTTGTCCAGCTCCTATTATGAAACTCTCACATCGGTCTAAAAGCTCTCTGTTGGGTCCCGTTAGTGGACCCTCGCCGTTACGTGCTGAGAAGTGGGGCTGCATTCAAGTGGGTCCCATTTGGACCCTCGCCGTTACATGCTGACAAGTAGGACCCCCCCCCCCCCCCCGTTACGTGATAACAGGTGGAGCCATGTTCAGTCGGGTCCTGTAGTAGGACCCCCCATGGTGTGGGGACGGCTTGTTGGGAACGCGTTTTAGGGGATGTGGTGTGGGACCATGTGGGGCGCGTATGGTAGTTAAGTGCGCCCTGTCGCCTAAATTGGAAGATTTCTTTTTTATGATTGGCCTTTTAAAAGCGTCTTTTCCCCTTTATGTCACTAACAGTTGGTATTTTTGCCCAAAATGGCAGCGAATCTAGAGCATCTTCTCTCTTCATTCATGGTTCCTTTTGGCTCTCGTATTTTCCCAATCTGGCAGCAAATCTAACCAACATCATAAATATGTAGATAAATAGAGCAGATGTAGATAAAGCATATAATAAAGAATTATATAGTACGATACTTAAACCAGGTTTGACAATTAGGTTGTTCAGCAGCAGCTTACAAGTTCAACACAGACAACAAAACAAAAGAAGCAGCTTTACAGAAGAAGCATCAGCACAAGATCAATGGCCCCTCCTGGCTCCGCCTCCTCCCTCTAGCGCTTCCTCCACTTCCTGCTGCCTAGTCCCTTGACCTTGGGTGCCTTTGGCTTGATTGGGGGCATGCAACCCTCCTTGATGGCCACCTTCTGGAGGTTGCGGAGGTGAAACCCGAGTGCCTTGTGCTGGGCTCTGAAGGCGTTGGCGTTCTTTGACGGGCCGTAGGTCTTCACGTCCTCGGCATGCATCATGAGGGAGTTGAAGTCGATGGCGAGGCTCCTGGTGCAGAAGGGGCACATATAGACGTCGTCGTCGAAGAAGCCATTGAACTGGCCGAACTTCAGCTTCCTCGGCACCTGACGAGTCTTGGTGTCCGTGGACTCGTCGTCGTTGCAGACGTTGCTGCTATCCACCTATTACAAAAAATAGTAGCATGCAATAAGGACATGATTGAGATACCATGATTATCGGGATTGATTACTTGCATAAATTAACCAATTGAGATCCCCTGATTATTCTCAAACCAAATCGAATACTGATCCCAACTATAGATTGGTGCTAGTATTGATCCCAACTACATATCGGTGCTAGTACTGATCCCAACTATAGATCGGTGCTAGTACTGATCCCAACTAGGGGCATTCATTGAAATACGAGATCTAACACAAGAGGATTAGCTACTGTAAAAATACCTAGCATCCAACGATTGAAAATACGAACAGCCGAGCCCTAATAGCACACGATCTAGCATACAACGATGGGAATGGGGGAAGAACAAAGGAAGGGTAGAAAACCCTAGTTACCTCCGACCATGAGTCGGCTAAGCTGGTGTCAAAGGGGTTCTCCGGACTGACGTAATCGTTGTCCCCGTAGGGGTCCCAGCCGTGCGGGATCTGCAGGAGAACGGCGGGGGCCTGTACGGGGACGGGGGCCTCCTCGCTGGTGGCTAAGGCGGAAGCGGGGACGGGGATCTGGACGGGGAAGGCGGCTGTCTTCAATGCCTCGACAGGGACTGTACGGGGACGGGTGCCTCCTCGTCGGCCGCCTTGGAGGCGACGATGACCGCGCCGTTCTTCTCCATCGCTGGCGTGGTTGGGGTTTTCTTGGGGGTTTGCAGAACGTGATGGGACAGTGGAGATGGTTGCGTGAGTGAGTGAGCGAGTGAGTGATGAGTGAGAGTAAGGAGGCCTCTATAAAGGTGAAGAGAGGAGACGTTTCGTTACACCACCGTGCACTGCGTAACCGCGTGCGCTACTGCATCGTGCACGGTCACACGCATCCGCTACCGCCCCGTGCACCACCACACGTGTACTGTGCGTCACGTTTTCCCCCTCATGTCTAACCTTGGCCACTTAGTTATGCTCAGTTATACCCTCGAGTGTAGCACTGGCAGTTTGGTTGTAATCGGTTTTGCCCTCCAGTACTAATATTGCGGTGTGTAATATACTCACTTTTACCCTCCGGTGGCTGGTCAACAGAGAGTCAACGAATGAGTTTTAACTAGCTAATTGAGTCATTTTATGCACAACAAATTAAAAAGATCAAAACATAGTGGCATCTATCCAGGGAGTCTTATTATATGACCTGCCACCATAATAAATATAAATAAATCAAGTCTTAACCTAAATCACCACTTCTCAAATCACCTACTATCTATGAAGGTTCATGGCTTTCTACTCAAGCCTCTCCCCAAAACATCCCTCCCCAAAACATAATTTGTCTGGATGAGACAATAATTTTCAAACTGATATATATTTGAATTGCAAATAGTTTGATGTATGCCAATATGTATTTTATTGTATATAATAAGCATTTTCCATTTTTTTAAATCTCCTTTTGTTTTCTATTTGACCCCCCTTGTCAGTTTTGCCCTTGGTTTTAAAGTTCTACTCAGTTTTTCCCTTGGTTTCTAAGTTCTACTCAGTTTTTCCCTCCCTCTTAGTGACAAACTAACACCTATGCTCATCTTGACTGCTACGCTCTGATTGGTTGAGACAGTTGTCACGCGGATTTTACCCACCAACCGTTGATTCTCTAATTGATCCTCTGTGATCTAGCGGACAGGATAATCTCTGTATTTGTCGGGGGGGCACCCTCTATCCATGCAAAATAACGAGTTTGCCACCGATGCTTTAACTCCATAAACAAATGATTTTGAATATAATTTGAAGGGAAAGTGTTCAAAGGTGTATAATTTTTGAATTATATTTCACTCTATGTCCTAAGTGCGATTTCAAAGAATTCAAAGGTGTATAATTTTTGCCATATCCAAGTTTATGGATTACATTCTATGAAAATTATAATCTCTCAAGATTTTCTTAGCACATCATTATCACGTATTAAGTATGATTCACAGTGTTCAAAGGTTTATAATTTTCGTATACGTAAGTTTAGGGATCACTTTTCATACTATAAAAATGGTAAACACCCTTTTATATTAAGAGTTGTATAATTATTCAATTTGAAAATGTTCAAGAGTAGTGTCAATTATAAACACTCTTTTACATTAAGAGTTGTATATTTTTTTAATTTGAAAGTGTTCAAGAGTAGTGTCAATTATAAACACTCTTTTACATTAAGAGTTGTATTTTTTTTCATTTGAAAGTGTTCAAGAGTTGTGTCAATTATAAACACACTTTTACATTAAGAGTTGTATGATTTTTTTAATTTGAAAGTGTTCAAGAGTAGTGTCAATTATAAATACTCTTTTACATTAAGAGTTGTATGATTTTTTCAATTTGAAAGTGTTCAAGAGTCGTGTCAATTATAAACACTCTTTTACATTAAGAGTTGTATGATTTTTTTTAATTTGAAAGTGTTCAAGAGTCATGTCAATTATAAACACTTTTTTACATTAAGAGTTGTATAATTTTTTTTAAAATTTGAAAGTGTTCAAGAGTTGTGTCAATTATAAACACTCTTTTATATTAAGAGTTGTATAATTTTTTAAAATTTAAAACTGTTCAAGAGTTGTGTCAATTATAAACACTCTTTTACATTAAGAGTTGTATAATTTTTTTTCAATTTGAAAGTGTTCAAGAGTTGTGTCAATTATAAACACTCTTGTACATTAAGAGTTGTATAATTTTTTTAAATTTGTAAGTGAATCGCTAGCCATGCGAGAGTTGTGTCAATTATAGTTTCAGACCACGACGAGAGTTTCATAATTATAAACACTCTTGCAAACCAACTGAATCGCCACTGCTCCAAGGGAATTTACAATAGATTTTATCTATCTCTGAGAGTTATGTAGGTTTCAAACACCGCTGGGAAGTAAAATCCAGAGAGATATCGTTCACAACCACGAATTACGCCAGCACTGGATCAATCCTATTCGAAAAGCAAGGCAATTAGTTGAGCACCAGCAATTCGCATTCAAATACTGCCAATAATTAGCCCACAAAATGGAAACGATGCTTACACAGATGGAATCCATGTGTTAGATCCCTGCGATTCTACCCAATCTTCTTCGTGCTCGACGGGGATGGATGGTGCACCAGCCGGCGTTGCATACTGTTCCGTGAAAGGGGTAGATCTAGCAGGGGCGGGAGCAGATCCGGAGGTGGAGTGGGCTCCACGGCTTGGGGGAGGGGGCGGCTCTAGGGTCGAGGACGACATAAGGTAGGAGGCACGACGGTGGGGGAGCAGAGGGGCGATGTGGGAGCTGTTCCAGGCTCGGGGAAGCAAATGCTTTGGGTGAGCGAGAATGGCCCGTACGACATGTCTCCATGCGGCCCCACTCTTCACCACGTATGCAAGACCCGCCCCAACGCGGCCCCATGTTGGAGATATGCCCTAGAGGCAATAATAAAAGTGGTTATTATTATATCTTTGTGTTTATGATAAATTTTTACATTCATGCTATAACAGTATTAACCAGAAACATTAATACTTGTGTGATTTGTAAACTAAATTAGTGTCCCTCGTAAAGCCTCTTTATAATACTAGCTTGTTGGTTAATAGATGATCGGGGTTTCTTGATCATGAACATTGAGATGTTATTAACAACAAGATCATATCATTAGGCAAATGGTATGATGGACATACTCCTATAGATAAGTGTAGCATAAAGATCAAGTCATTTCAATAGTTCGTTTGCTATAAGCTTTCTGATACATAGTAACCTAATTCCTTCGACCATGAGATCATGCTAATCACCATCACCAGAAGGATGCTTTGATGACATCAAACACCACACCGTAACTAGGTGGCTATAAAGGTGGCATTGAGTGTTCGGAAAGTATGTGTTGAGGCACATGGATCAAGAGTGGGATTTGTCCATCCATATGACGGATAGATATACTCTAGGCTCTCTCGGTGGAATGTCATCCAATTATCTTGCAAGCATGTGACTGGCTCACAAGGGATCACATATCACGGGAACAAGAAAAGAGTACTTATCGATAACAAGGTTGAACTAGGTATGCAGAGATACCGACGATCAAAACCTCGGATAAGTAAACTATCGTGAGACAAAGGGAAATTGGTATCGTATGTAAGTGATTCATTTGATCGCAAAGTAATCGTAGAAATATGTGGGAGCCATATGAATTTCCAGATTCCTCTATTGGTTATTGATCAGAGAATTGTCTCGGTCATGTCCGCATAATTCACGAACCGTAGGGAGACACACTTAAGGATTCGATGTTGTTTAGTAGATATGGAATGTTAGTAGGGATACCGAATGTTGTTCGGAGTCTCGGATGGGATCCGGGATATCACGAGGAGATCCGGAATGGTCCGGAGAATAAGATTCATATAAGGAAAGTCCGATTCCGAAGTTCGGGAAAGATTCCGATGTTTTCATCGGAGAGTTTCTAGAAGGTTCACCGGACCGGAAGGGGAATGGACCATGAATGTGTCATGGATAAGTGGAATGATTGGATCATATCCTAGATCACTTGGTTTGGGCATTTGCAAGAGAGAATTAAAGCTCTAAATTGAAAGTCAAACGGGAAGTTTGAAAAGTCAAACTGGAACAATGGTTTCCTAGTGGAAGAAGGAAAGAGTCCTTCTCTCAATCCAACTTGGGTTTGGGTTTGGATTCAAACCCACCCCTCCCAAGGCTGCCCTCCCTCTCATAAATAGAGGGGAGGGCTGCCCCAAAAGCCAAGCCCTAGCCCTCCCCACACCCGTGCGCCGCCGCCGCCAAGCCGCTGTCGCCGCCGCACGCTGCCGCACCGCCTCCGCCTCGTCGCCGCCGCCCTAGCCGCAGCTGACACCTTCTCCTCATCCCGTTCTTCTAAACCCTAGATCACCGGGAAATCCTAGATCCACCATAACTCGCACCGGCTTAGGCGAAGCCCTGCGGGATCTTCCCTCTAGTTCCGACACCACACTGTCGTGCTGCCAGAATCGCGAGGGGAGAACTATAACCTCCCATGCCTGCTGGAACAAGGGAGAGGAAGGTCTTCATCGAGTACCGAACGTGTGACCGACTGCGAAAGCGCTGCCGGAACGCAATGCCAGAAGGATCGTGTACGCGATCTTGAGATCGGCAAGTGTACAACTACATCACCCACAAGAATCTGCTCTCGTTAAACCGCTTTGGAATCTTTGAGGGTGAGTGCTTCTATCGACTCATTGCTACAATCTAGTAGATAGATCTTGGCTTGTCTGTGTGCATGCGGTAGAATTTTTTTGTTTTGCATGCTACGAACCCCTACAGTGGTATCAGAGCTGTGTCTATATGTAGATCTGTTGCACGAGTAGAACACAATGGTCATTGTGGGCGGTGGTGCTTTTATTATCAATTTCTTTTTGTGTACTTTGCATCTTGCGGTATGATGGGATGAAGTGGCTCGGGCTAACCTAACATGACATCGTTCATGAGACTTTCTCCACGCTTAACATGCAACTTGTATTGCATAAGTGGCTTTGCGGGTGTCTGGCTCTCCCATCATAGTATAGATTCAATTTACAACAGGCACTTGATAGTTCAAACATCAATGTTATGGTTCTTGTTCGTAAGTTAGAACGACACTTATTGAAAGCCCCAAACCACGTAAAACATGCAAAGAAAATTAGAGGCGTCTAACTTTGTTTTGCAGGGGTGCGCTGTGATGTGATATGGCTATGATTGTGATTATATATGATGTATGCAATGTTCCTTATTGTAAGTTGGCAACCGGCAGGAGCCATATGGTTATCTTTTAAATTCCGTTAAGGCCTGCGTGTCTATTCAAAGTAGTTGTAATAGTTGATGCTGGTGGACGACAACCATGAAGCGGCGCCATTGACCTTGACGCCATACCGGTGATGATGGAGATCATGTTCGTGCTTGAAGATGGAGATCGGAAGCACAAGAAGAAATGCCATATCGTATCACATATTATGAATTGCATGTGATGTTAATCTTTTTATGCATCTTGTATTGCTTAGTTCGCGACGGTATCATTATAAGATGATCCCTCTAGCACAAAAAAAAATCAAGTGTTAAAGTGTTCATCCTTAGTAAGCACCGTTGCTAAAGCTCGTTGTTTCGAAGCACCACGTGATGATCGGGTGTGTTAGATTCTGCGAGTGTATACAACGTGAGCAAGCCAGATTTGCTCATGCGGAAGCTAAGGTTTGATCTTGACGAGCCTAGCATGTGCAGACATGGTCTCGGAACACGGATCACCGAAAGGTAAAGCATGAGTCATATAGTAGATATGATGAACTTGTTGATTGTTCGCCATTAAAGCTATATCAACTCTCGTGATGATCGGTTTTGATGTGGTGGATTTGGTTCGTGTGATCACTAAAACAATGTGAGGGATATTGTTTTGAGTGGGAGTTCACCTAGATTAATTTAACCATTAATTAGAACTCAATTTGTCATAAACTTAGTATAAACTATTGCAAATATGTTGTAGATCAATGGTGGCCTCTACCATCAATTTTAATGCGTTCCTAGAGAAAGAAAAGTTGAAAAACAATGGAAGAAACTTCGCGGATTGGTTCCACAATTTGAGGATTGTCCTCAATGCTGGTAATTTGACCCATGTGCTGGATGCACCGCTGGGTAACCCGCCTGCAGCTGATGCTACCGATGAGGTAAAGAATCTTTTCCTCGCATAGAAGAATCAGTACTCCACAGTTCAGTGTGCTATCTTGTATGGTTTGGAATCGGATCTTCAGAAGAGGTTTGAGAACCATGACCCACATGATATTGTCCGTGAACTCAAAATGATATTTGAGGCTCACGCGACAGTTGAGAGTTATGAGGCTTCTGAAAAGTTCTTTAACTGCAAGATGGAAGAGAGCATCTCTGTTAGTGAGTACGTGCTTAAGATGTCTGGGCACGCAAGCAAGCTTCAAAGCTTGGGTATAGTGATTCCTAATGCTTTGGGGATTCACCGTGTCCTCCAATCACTACCACCAAGTTACAAGAACTTTGTGATGAACTACAATATGAAAAACATGGACAAGTCGTTGACCGAACTCTTCTCCATGTTAAAGTCTGCAGAAGTGGAGATCAAGAAAGAGCACCAAGTGTTGTTTATCAATAAGACCACCAAATTCAAGAAGCAAGGCAAGTCTAAGAAAAAGGTAAACTTCAAGAAGGGCGGTAAGAAAGTTACCGTGCCGGCAAAGAAGACCAAGGCTGGGCGTAAGGCTGATACTGAGTGCTTTTACTGCAAGGGAGAGGGTCACTGGAAGCGGAATTTCCCTAAGTACTTGGCGGATTTGAAGAACGGCAACATCAAGAAGAAAGGTATATCTGATATACATGTTATTGATGTGTATCTCACTAGTACTCGTAGTAGTGCCTGGGTATTTGATACTGGTTCGGTTGCTCATATTTGTAACTCGAAACAGGTACTATAGAATAGACGGAAACTAGCGAAGAACGAGGTGACGATGCGCATTGGAAATGGATCAAAGGTTGATGTGATCGCGATCGGCACGCTACCTCTTCATCTACCATCGGGATTAGTTTTATACTTAAATAATTGTTATTTGGTGCCTGTGTTGAGCATGAACATTATGTACGGATCATGTTTATTGTGAGACGGTTACTTGTTTAAGTCCGAGAATAATGGTTGTTCGATTTATATGAGTAATATGTTTTATGCACATGCACCTTTGATAGATGGTCTATTCTTATTGAATCTCGATTGTGGTAATACACACATTAATAACATTGAAGTTAAACATTTGAAATTGAGTGATAACTCGACCTATATGTGGAACTGTCATCTTGGTCATATTGGAGTGAAGCGTATGAATAAACTCCATTCCGATGGACTTCTTGAATCACTTGAAAGATGCGAAGCATGTCTGATGGGTAAAATGACTAAGACTCCATTTTCTGGTATGATCGAGCGAGCTATGGACTTATTAGAAATCATACATACCGATGTGTGTGGTCCAATGAGTATAGCATCGCACAGTGGTTATCACTATGTTCTTACCTTCACGGATGATTTGAGTAGATATGGGTATATCTATTTCATGAAACATAAGTCCGAAACTTTCGAGAAGTTTAAGGAGTTTCAAAGTGAGGTAGAGAATCAACGTAACAAGAAGATTAAATTTCTACGTTCTGATCGTGGAGGTGAATATCTAAGTTACGAGTTTGGCGAGCATTTAAAGAAATGCGGAATACTTTCACAATTGACACCGCCAGGAACACCACAACGTAATGGTGTGTCCGAACGTCGTAATCGAACTCTCTTAGATATGGTTCGTTCTATGATGTCACTTATAGATTTACCGCTATCATCTTGGGGTTATGCATTAGAAACAGCCGCATTCACTTTAAATAGGGCACCATCTAAATCCGTTGAAACAACACCATATGAATTATGGTTTGGGAAGAAACCTAAATTGTCGTTCCTTAAAGTTTGGGGTTGCGAAGCTTATGTAAAGAAGTTACAGCCAGACAAGCTTGAACCCAAAGCGGAAAAATGCGTCTTCATAGGATACCCAAAGGAAACTATTGGGTATACCTTCTATCATAGATCCGAGGGCAAAATCTTCGTTGCCAAGAATGGATCCTTTCTAGAGAAGGAGTTTCTCTCGAAAGAAGTGACTGGAAGGAAAGTAGAACTCGACGAGGTTGTTGAACCTTCTCTCGAACTTGCGAGTAGCTCAGCACCGGAAGTAGTTCCTGTGGCACCTACACCAATAAGAGAGGAAGCTAATGATGTTGATCATGAAACTTCGGTTGAAGTAACTACAGAACCTCGCAGGTCAACGAGAACTCGTACCACTCCTGATTGGTATGATCCCGTTATGAGTGTCATGTTGGTGGACAACACCGATGACCCTGCGACATATGAGGAAGCGATGACGAGCCCAGATTCCAATAAATGGCAAGAAGCCATGAAATCCGAGATTGGAACCATGTACAAAAACCAAGTATGGACTTTGGTGGACTTACCGGATGGCCGGAAGGCTATCGATAACAAATGGATTTTCAAAAAGAAAACAGATGCTGATGGTAATGTTACTGTCTATAAAGCTCGACTTGTCGCAAAAGGGTTTCGACAAATTCAAGGAGTTGACTACGATGAGACTTTCTCACCGGTAGCGAAGCTAAAGTCTGTGAGGATTATGTTAGCAATCGCTGCATATTATGATTATGAGATATGGAAGATGGATGTCAAAACGACGTTCCTCAATGGAGACATTGATGAAGAGTTGTATATGGTACAACCCAAAGGTTTTGTCGATCCTAAATATGCTAAAAAGGTATGCAAACTTCAACGGTCCATTTATGGGTTGAAGCAAGCATCCCGGAGTTGGAATCAACATTTTGATAAGGTGATCAAAAGCTTTGGTTTTATACAAACTTATGGAGAAGCTTGTATTTACAAGAAAGTGAGTGGGAGCTCTGTAGCATTCTTAATACTATAGGTAGATGGCATATTGTTGATTGGGAATGATGTAGACCTTCTTAATAGTGTCAAGGATCATTTGAATAATAGTTTTTCAATGAAATACCTTGGCGAAGCAGCTTACATATTAGGCATAAAGATTTATATAAATAGATCAAGACGCCTAATATCATTGTCACAGAGTACATATTTGGACAAAGTTCTAAAGAGGTTTGGAATGGAAGATAGCAAGAAAGGGTTCTTGCCCATGTTGCCCAATACGACCTTGAGTAAAACTCAAAGTCCTGCAACGATAGAAGATAGAGAAAGAATGAGTAAGACTCCCTATGCCTCATCCATAGGATCTCTTATGTATGCCATGCTATGTACTAGACCCGACATTGCATATGTTGTTAGTTTGACTAGTAGATATCAAAGTGATCTAGGAGTGGATCATTGGACAGCGGTCAAAAACATCCTTAAGTACTTGAGAAGAACTAAGGATATGGTTCTTTCTTATGGAGGTGATGAACAACTCGTTGTTAATGGTGTTGGAGATATGCCCTAGAGGCAATAATAAATGTAGTTATTATTATATCTTTGTGTTTATGATAAATGTTTGCATTCATGCTATAATAGTATTAACAAGGAAACATTGATACTTGTGTGATTTGTAAACTTAATTTGAAGTCCCTAGTATAGCCTCTATACTTCACTAGCTTGTTGGTTGATTAATGATTGTGGTTTCCCTATCATGAACATTGAGATGTTATCAACAACAAGATCATATCGTTAGGAGAATGATATGGTGGACATACTCCTATAGATAAGCGTAGCATAAAGATCAAGTCATTTCAATAGTTCAATTGTTATATGCTTTCTGATACATAGTAACCTAATTCCTTCGACCATGAGATCATGCATATCACCTTTACCGGATGGATGCTTTGATGACATCAAACACCACACCGTAACTGGGTGGCTATAAAGGTGGCATTGAGTGTTCGGAAAGTATTGGTTGAGACACATGGATCAAGAGTGGGATTTGTCCATCCATATGACGGATAGATATACTCTGGGCCCTCTCGGTGGAATTTCATCCAATTAGCTTGCAAGCATGTGACTGGCTCACAAGGGATCACATATCACGGGAACGAGAAAAGAGTACTTATCAGTAACGAGGTTGAACTAGGTATGCAGAGATACCGACGATCATAACCTCGGATAAGTAAACTATCGTGAGACAAAGGGAAATTGGTATCGTATGTAAATGGTTCATTCGATCGCAAAGTAATCGTAGAAATATGTGGGAGCCATATGAATTTCCAGATTCCTCTATTGGTTATTGTTCGGAGAAGTGTCTCGATCATGTCCGCATAATTCACGAACCGTAGGGAGACACACTTAAGGATTTGACGTTGTTTGAGTAGTTATGGTATTATGAGAAAGAGACCGAATGTTGTTCGGAGTCTCGGATGGGATCCGGGATATCATGAGGTGATCCGGAATGGTCCGGAGAATAAGATTCATATAAGGAAAGTCCCGTTTTGGAGTTCGGAAATGATTCCGGTGAATGTTCTAGAAGGTTCCGGAATGTCCGGCACTCCGGGAGGGGGAGGGGTACATGAATGTGTCATTACATATTGGAATGATTGCATCATGTACTAAGTGTTCTTTCTGTTCCAAATAAAGGATTAAATTGAATCCTAAAATAGAAAAGTCAAATGTCCAGTTTGAAAGTCAAACGGCTAAAACAGGAAACTGTGGGAAACAAGCAAGAGGAGGCAAAACCGACTTGGGGGAGGAGTCCCTCCTCTCCAAGCCAGCGCGCCACCCAAGGACGACTTGGGGAGGGACTCCCCTCCCCTTGGCCGCGCCTCCCACCTATAAGAGGAGGGGCAGGGCCTCCTCCTCTAGACACACAAGTTCCTATCGTCTAATCTCCGGTTTAGAGCCGTTTTGGTTTAGAGCTTCTAATTGCCCTAGCCTTCGGTTTAGAGCCTTCTAATTGGTGTGTCTAATCCCTAGACCACTAATAGCCCTCTCTCATACTCCACCATACTCGCTCCGGCTTAAGGCGAAGCCCTGCGGGATCTCCCCTCTACTTCCGGTACCACGCCGTTGTGCTGCCGGAATCGCGAGGAGAGTGCTACAACCTCCGCTGCCTGCTGGAACAAGGGAGAGGAAGGTTTTCGTCGAGTACCGAACGTGTGACCGACTGCGGGAGCGCTGCCGGAACGCAGCGCCGGAAGGATCGTCTACGCGATCTTGAGATCGGGAAGAGTACGACTACATCACCCACGAGAATCCGCTCTCGTTAAACACTTTGGAATCTTCGAGGGTAAGTTATTCCACCGACTCGTTGCTACAATCTAGTAGATAGATCTTGGCTTGTTTGTTTGTATGCGATAGAAAATTTTTGTTTTCCATGCTACGAACCCCTACAGTGGTATCAGAGCCGTGTCTATATGTAGATCTGTTGCACGAGTAGAACACAATGGTCATTGTGGGCGTTGATGCTTTTATTGTCGATTGCTTCTTGTGTACTTTGCATCTTGCGGTATGTTGGGATGAAGCGGCCCGGGCTAACCTTACATGACATCGTTCATGAGACTTGCTCCACGCTTGACATGCAACTTGTATTGCATAAGTGGCTTTGTGGGTGCCTGTTTCTCCTAGCATAGTTAAGATCCAATTTACAACGGGTGATTAACAATACTAGTATCAATGTTGTGGTTCATGTTCGTAAGTTAGAACGACACTTATTGAAAGCCCCAAACCACGTAAAATATGCAAAGAAAGTAGAGGCGTCTAACTTTGTTTTGCAGGGGTGTGCAGTGATGTGATATGGCCATGATTGTGATTATATTTGATGTATGCAATGTTCCTTATTGTAAGTTGGCAACCGGCAGGAGCCATATGGTTGTATTTAATTTATGTTAAGACCCGCGTGTCTATTCAAAGTAGTTGTAATAGTTGAAGCCGGTGGACGACAACCATGGAGAAGCGTCATTGACCTTGATGCAATGCCGGTGATGATGGAGATCATGTTCGTGCTTGAAGATGGAGATCGGAAGCACAAAGAAGAAAGGCCATATCATATCACATATTATGAATTGCATGTGATGTTAATCCTTTATGCATCTTGTATTGCTTAGTAGACGACGGTAGCATTATAAGATGATCCCTCATGCACATGAATTTTAAGTCATAAAGTGTTCACCCTTAGTTAGCACCGTTGCTAAAGCTTGTTGTTTCGAAGCACCACGTGATGATCGGGTGTGTTAGATTTTGCAAGTGTATACAACGTGAGCAAGCCAGATTTGCTCATGCGGAAACTAAGGTTTGATCTTGACGAGCCTAGCATGTACAGACATGGTCTCGGAACACGGATCACCGAAAGGTAAAGCATGAATCATATAGTAGATATGATGAACATGATGATTGTTCGCCATTGAAACTATATCAACTCTCGTGATGATCGGTGTTGATGTAGTGGATTTGGTTCGTGTGATCACTAAAACAATGTGAGGGATATTGTTTTGAGTGGGAGTTCACCTAGTTTAATTTCATTATTAATTTGAACTCAATTTGTCATAAACTTAGTCTAAACTATTGCAAATATGTTGTAGATCAATGGCAGCCCCTACCATCAATTTTAATGCGTTCCTAGAGAAAGAAAAGTTGAAAAACAATGGAAGCAACTTCGCGGATTGGTTCCGCAATTTGAGGATTGTCCTCACAGCTGGTAATTTGACCTATGTGCTGGATGCACCGCTGGGTGACCCACCTGCAGATGATGCTCCTGATGAAGTAAAGAATGTTTACCTCGCTCGGAAGAATCAGTACTCCATAGTTTAGTGTGCTATCTTGTATGGTTTGGAATCGGAGCTTCAGAAAAGGTTTGAGGATTCAGACCCATATGATATTGTCGAGGATCTCAAATTGATTTTTGAGACTCATGCGGCAATTGAAAGCTATGAGGCTTCTGAAAAGTTCTTTAACTGCAAGATGGAAGAGGGCAGCTCCGTCAGTGAGCATGTGCTTAAGATGTCTGGGCACGCAAACAAACTTCAAAGCTTGGGTATAGTGATTCCTAATGCTTTGGGGATTTACCGTGTCCTCCAATCACTACCACCAAATTACAAGAACTTTGTGATGAACTACAACATGCAGAACATGAACAAGACGTTGCCAGAACTCTTTGCCATGTTGAAATCTGCAGAAGTGGAGATCAAGAAAGAGCACCAAGTGTTGTTGGTCAATAAGACCACCAAATTCAAGAAAGGCAAGTCTAAGCAAAAGGGACACTTCAAGAAGGGTGGTAAGAAAGTTACCACGCCAGCGAAGAAGACCAAGGCTGGACCCAAGACTGATACTGAGTGCTTTTACTGCAAGGGAGAAGGTCACTGGAAGCGGAATTGCCCAAAGTACTTGGCGGATTTGAAGAACGGCAACATCAAGAAGAAAGGTATATCTGATATACATGTTATTGATGTGTATCTCACTAGTACTCGTAGTAGTGCCTGGGTATTTGATACTGGTTCGGTTGCTCATATTTGTAACTCGAAACAGGTGCTGCAGAATAAATGGAAGCTAGCGAAGAACGAGGTGACGATGCGCGTGGGAAACGGATCAAAGGTTGATGTGATCGCGGTCGGCACGCTACCCCTTCATCTACCATCGGGATTAGTTTTATACTTAAACAATTGTTATTTGGTGCCTGCGTTGAGCATGAACATTATATCGGGATCTTGTTTATTGCGAGACGGTTACTTGTTTAAGTCCGAGAATAATGGTTGTTCGATTTATATGAGTAATATGTTTTATGCACATGCACCTTTGATAGATGGTCTATTCTTATTGAATCTCGATAGTGGAAATACACATATCAACAACATTGAGGCTAAACGTTTGAAATCAAGCGATAATTCGACCTATATGTGGCACTGTCGTCTTGGTCACATTGGAGTGAAGCGTATGAAGAAACTCCATTCCGATGGACTTCTTGAATCACTTGATTTTGAATCACTTGAAAGATGCGAAGCATGTCTGATGGGAAAAATGACTAAGACTCCATTTTCTGGTATGATGGAGCGAGCTACGGAATTGTTGGAAATCATACATACCGATGTGTGTGGTCCAATGAGTGTAGCATCGCGCGGTGGTTATCGTTATGTTCTTACCTTCACAGATGACTTGAGTATATATGGGTATATCTATTTCATGAAACATAAGTCCGAAACTTTCGAGAAGTTTAAGGAGTTTCAAAGTGAG
The DNA here is from genome assembly GCA_916181665.1 of Avena sativa. Classification (NCBI taxonomy): domain Eukaryota; kingdom Viridiplantae; phylum Streptophyta; class Magnoliopsida; order Poales; family Poaceae; genus Avena; species Avena sativa. Next base: position 137,879,373 of record OV702285.1, on the reverse strand, counting down.
GTAGAGAATCAACGTAACAAGAAGATTAAATTTCTACGTTCTGATCGTGGAGGTGAATATCTAAGTTACGAGTTTGGCGAGCATTTAAAGAAATGTGGAATACTTTCACAATTGACACCGCCGGGAACACCACAGCGTAATGGTGTGTCCGAACATCGTAATCGAACTCTCTTAGATATGGTTCGTTCTATGATGTCACTTACAGATTTACCGCTATCATTTTGGGGTTATGCATTAGAAACAGCCGCATTCACTTTAAATAGGGCACCGTCTAAATCCGTTGAAACGACACCGTATGAATTATGGTTTGGGAAGAAACCTAAATTGTCGTTCCTTAAAGTTTGGGGATGCGAAGCCTATGTAAAGAAGTTACAGCCGGACAAGCTTGAACCCAAAGCAGAAAAATGCGTCTTCATAGGATACCCGAAGGAAACTATTGGGTATACCTTCTATCATAGATCCGAAGGCAAAGTCTTCGTTGCCAAGAATGGATCCTTTCTAGAGAAGGAGTTTCTCTCGAAAGAAGTGACTGGAAGGAAAGTAGAACTCGACGAGGTTGTCGAACCTTCTCTCGAAATTGCGAGTAGCGCAGCACCGGAAGAAGTTCCTGTGGTGCCTGCACCAATAAGAGAGGAAGCTAATGATGGTGATCATGAAACTTCGGTTGAAGTTGCTACAGAGCCTCGGAGGTCAACGAGAACTCGTACCACTCCAGATTGGTATGATCCCGTTATGAGTGTCATGTTGGTGGATAACACCGATGACCCCGAGACATATGAGGAAGCGATGATGAGCCCAGATTCCAATAAATGGCAAGAAGCCATGAAATCCGAGATTGGATCCATGTACGAAAACCAAGTATGGACTTTGGTGGACTTACCGGATGGCCGGAAGGCTGTCGAGAACAAATGGATTTTCAAGAAGAAAACAGATGCTGATGGGTTTCGACAAATTCAAGGAGTTGACTACGATGAGACTTTCTCACCAGTAGCGAAGCTAAAGTCTGTGAGGATTATGTTAGCAATCGCTGCATATTATGATTATGAGATATGGCAGATGGATGTCAAAACAGCATTCCTCAATGGAGATATTGATGAAGAGTTGTATATGATGCAACCCAAAGGTTTTGTCGATCCTAAAGATGCTAACAAGGTATGCAAACTTCAATGGTCCATTTATGGATTGAAGCAAGCATCCCGAAGTTGGAATCAACGTTTTGATAAGGTAATCAGAAGTTTTGGTTTTATACAAACTTATGGAGAAGCTTGTATTTACAAGAAAGTGAGTGGGAGCTCTGTAGCATTCTTAATACTATATGTGGATGACATATTGTTGATTGGGAATGATGTAGACCTTCTTAATAGTGTCAAAGAATATTTGAATAATAGTTTTTCAATGAAGGATCTTGGCGAAGCAGCTTACATATTAGGCATAAAGATTTATAGAGATAGATCGAAACGCCAAATATCATTGTCACAGAGTACATATTTGGACAAAGTTCTAAAGAGGTTTGGAATGGAAGATAGCAAGAAAGGGTTCTTGCCCATGTTGCCCAATACGATCTTGAGTAAAACTCAAAGTCCGACATCGGCAGAAGATAGAGAAAGGATGAGTAAGACTCCCTATGCCTCAGCCATAGGATCTCTAATGTATGCCATGCTATGTACTAGACCCGACATTGCATATGCTGTTAGTTTAACTAGCAGATATCAAAGTGATCCAGGAGTGGATCATTGTATAGCGGTCAAAAACATCCTTAAGTACTTGAGAAGAACTAAGGATATGGTTCTTTCTTATGGAGGTGATGAACAGCTCGTTGTTAATGGTTACACCGATGCTAGTTGGAACACCGATCCGGATGATTCTAAATCACAATCTGGATACGTATTTATTTTGAATGGTGCAGCAGTTAGCTGGAGGAGTGCAAAGCAAAGCGTTGTGGCGAGATCTTCAACTGAATCGGAATACATGGCTGCTTCGGAGGCTTCACAAGAAGCGATATGGATGAAAGAGTTCATTACAGAGCTGGGTGTGGTTCCTAGTGCGCTGGACCCAATGTCTATCTACTGTGATAACATGGGTGCCATAGCCAATGCGCAAGAACCAAGGTCACACAAGAAGCTGAAGCATATCAAGCTACGTTTTCACGCTATTCGAGAACATATCCTGGATGGGGATATAAAGATTTGCAAAGTACACACAGATCTGAATGTGGCGGATCCGTTGACTAAACCTCTCCCGAGGGCAAAACATGACCAACACCAAACTGCCATGGGTGTTCGGTATATTACCATGTAATCTAGATTAGATGACTCTAGTGCAAGTGGGAGACTGTTGGAGATATGCCCTAGAGGCAATAATAAATGTAGTTATTATTATATCTTTGTGTTTATGACAAATGTTTGCATTCATGCTATAATAGTATTAACAAGGAAACATTGATACTTGTGTGATTTGTAAACTTAATTTGAAGTCCCTAGTATAGCCTCTATACTTCACTAGCTTGTTGGTTGATTAATGATTGTGGTTTCCCTATCATGAACATTGAGATGTTATCAACAACAAGATCATATCGTTAGGAGAATGATATGGTGGACATACTCCTATAGATAAGCGTAGCATAAAGATCAAGTCATTTCAATAGTTCAATTGCTATATGCTTTCTGATACATAGTAACCTAATTCCTTCGACCATGAGATCATGCATATCACCTTTACCGGATGGATGCTTTGATGACATCAAACACCACACCGTAACTGGGTGGCTATAAAGGTGGCATTGAGTGTTCGGAAAGTATTGGTTGAGACACATGGATCAAGAGTGGGATTTGTCCATCCATATGACGGATAGATATACTCTGGGCCCTCTCGGTGGAATGTCATCCAATTAGCTTGCAAGCATGTGACTGGCTCACAAGGGATCACATATCACGGGAACGAGAAAAGAGTACTTATCAGTAACGAGGTTGAACTAGGTATGCAGAGATACCGACGATCATAACCTCGGATAAGTAAACTATCGTGAGACAAAGGGAAATTGGTATCGTATGTAAATGGTTCATTCGATCGCAAAGTAATCGTAGAAATATGTGGGAGCCATATGAATTTCCAGATTCCTCTATTGGTTATTGTTCGGAGAAGTGTCTCGATCATGTCCGCATAATTCACGAACCGTAGGGAGACACACTTAAGGATTTGCCGTTGTTTGAGTAGTTATGGTATTATGAGAAAGAGACCGAATGTTGTTCGGAGTCTCGGATGGGATCCGGGATATCACGAGGTGATCCGGAATGGTCTGGAGAATAAGATTCATATAAGGAAAGTCCCGTTTCGGAGTTCGGAAATGATTCCGGTGAATGTTCTAGAAGGTTCCGGAATGTCCGGCACTCCAGGAGGGGGGAGGGGTACATGAATGTGTCATTACATATTGGAATGATTGCATCATGTACTAAGTGTTCTTGCTGTTCCAAATAAAGGATTAAATTGAATCCTAAAACAGAAAAGTCAAATGTCCAGTTTGAAAGTCAAACGGCTAAAACAGGAAACTGTGGGAAACAAGCAAGAGGAGGCAAAACCGACTTGGGGGAGGAGTCCCTCCTCTCCAAGCCGGCGCGCCACCCAAGGCCGACTTGGGGAGGTACTCCCCTCCCCTTGGCCGCGCCTCCCACCTATAAGAGGAGGGGCAGGGCCTCCTCCTCTAGACACACAAGTTCCTATCCTCTAATCTCCGGTTTAGAGCCGTTTTGGTTTAGAGCTTCTAATTGCCCTAGCCTTCGGTTTAGAGCCTTCTAATTGGTGTGTCTAATCCCTAGACCACTAATAGCCCTCTCTCATACTCCACCATACTGCTCCGGCTTAAGGCGAAGCCCTGCGGGATCTCCCCTCTACTTCCGGTACCACGCCGTTGTGCTGCCGGAATCGCGAGGAGAGTGCTACAACCTCCGCTGCCTGCTGGAACAAGGGAGAGGAAGGTCTTCGTCGAGTACCGAACGTGTGACCGACTGCGGGAGCGCTGCCGGAACGCAGCGCCGGAAGGATCGTCTACGCGATCTTGAGATCGGGAAGAGTACGACTACATCACCCACGAGAATCCGCTCTCGTTAAACACTTTGGAATCTTCGAGGGTAAGTTATTCCACCGACTCGTTGCTACAATCTAGTAGATAGATCTTGGCTTGTTTGTTTGTATGCGATAGAAAATTTTTGTTTTCCATGCTACGAACCCCTTCAAATGGTTACACCGATGCTAGTTGGAACACCGATCCGGATGATTCTAAATCTCAATCTAGATACGTATTTACTTTGAATCGTGCAGCAGTTAGCTGGAGGAGTGCAAAGCAAAGCGTTGTGGCGAGATCTTCAACTGAATCAAAATACATAGCTGCTTCGAAGGCTTCACAAGAGGCGATATGGATGAAGGAGTTCATTATAGAGCTCGGTGTGGTTCCAAGTGCGCTGGACCCAATGTCTATCTATTGTGATAACATGGGCGCCATAGCCAATGCGCAAGAACCAAGGTCACACAAGAAGCTAAATCATATCAAGCTACGTTTTCACGCTATTCGAGAGCATGTCCAAGATGGTGACATAAACATTTGCAAAGTACACACAGATCTGAATGTGGCGGATCTGTTGACTAAACCTCTCCCGAGGGAAAAACATGACCAGCACCAAACCGCCATGGGTGTTCGGTATATTACCATGTAATCTAGATTAGTTGACTCTAGTGCAAGTGGGAGACTATTGGAGATATGCCCTAGAGACAATAATAAAAGTGGTTATTATTATATCTTTGTGTTTATGATAAATTTTTACATTCATGCTATAACAGTATTAACCAGAAACATTAATACTTGTGTGTTTTGTAAACTAAATTAGAGTCCCTGGTAAAGCCTCTTTATAATACTAGCTTGTTGGTTAATAGATGATCGTGGTTTCTTGATCATGAACATTGAGATGTTATTAACAACAAGATCATATCATTAGGAGAATGGTATGATGGACATACTCCTATAGATAAGCGTAGCATAAAGATCAAGTCATTTCAATAGTTCGTTTGCTATAAGCTTTCTGATACATAGTAACCTAATTCCTTCGACCATGAGATCATGCTAATCACCATCACCGTAAGAATTCTTTGATGACATCAAACACTACACCGTAACTGGGTGGCTATAAAGGTGGCATTGAGTGTTCGGAAAGTATGTGTTGAGGAACATGGATCAAGAGTGGGATTTGTCCATCCATATGACGGATAGATATACTCTAGGCTCTCTCGGTGGAATGTCATCCAATTAGCTTGCAAGCATGTGACTGGCTCACAAGGGATCACATATCACGGGAACGAGAAAAGAGTACTTATCGGTAACGAGGTTGAACTAGGTATGCAGAGATACCGACGATCAAAACCTCGGATAAGTAAACTATCGTGAGACAAAGGGAAATTGGTATCGTATGTAAGTGGTTCATTCGATCGCAAAGTAATCGTAGAAATATGTGGGAGCCATATGAATTTCCAGATTCCTCTATTTCTTATTGATCGGAGAAGTGTCTCGGTCATGTCCGCATAATTCACGAACCGTAGGGAGACACACTTAAGAATTCGATGTTGTTTAGTAGATATGGAATGTTAGTAGGGATCCGAATGTTGTTCGGAGTCTCGGATGGGATCCGGGATATCACGAGGAGATCCGGAATGGTCCGAAGAATAAGATTCATATAAGGAAAGTCTGATTCCGGAGTTCGGGAAATATTTCGATGTTTTCATCGGAGAGGTTCTAGAAGGTTCTAGAAGGTCCGGCACTCCGGAGGGGAAGGGTACATGGATGTGTCATGACAATGTGGAATGGTTGCATCATGTACTAGGTCACTTGGCTGGGCAAAATAAAGAGAAGAAATCAAATCGAAGTTTGAAAGTCAAACGCCAATTTGAAAAAGTCAAATCTCAAGTTTGCTTGGTGGAGGGAGAGTAGGAAACCTACTTGGGGAGGAAGTCCCACTACCTCCCACCCGCTGGCCATGAGGAGGAGTTGGAGGAGGACTCCCTCCTCCCCAAACCATCTCTCCCCTCCTATATAAGGAGGGGTAGGGCGCCCCTTCTCCCTATACCCAAAACCCTAGCCTCCTAGCCGCCGGCCTCCTCCAAGTCGCCGCCGCCTAGGGCTCCTCTAACTCGGCGAGTTAGGGTTTCCCCAAACCCTAGCCGCCGTCCAAGCCCTCCCCTTGGTGCCCTCTAAACCCTAGATCACCAAGGCCTCTCTCATACTCCACCATACTCGCTTCGGCTTAAGGCGAAAACCTGCGAGATCTCCCCTCTACTTCCGACACCACGTCGTCGTGCTGCCGGAATTGCGAGGAGAGTGCTACAACCTCCGCTGCCTACTGGAACAAGGGAGAGGAAGGTCTTCATAGAGTACCGAACGTGTGACCGACTGCGGAAGCGCTGCCGGAACGCAGCGCCGGAAGGATCATCTGCGCGATCTTGAGATCGGAAGTGTACGACTACATCATCCACGAGAATCTGCTCTCGTTAACCGTTTTGGATCTTTGAGGGTTAGTACTCTATAGACTCGTTGATACAATCTAGTAGATAGATCTTGGCTTGTGTGTGTTCATGCGATAGAAAATTTTTGTTTTCCATGCTACGAACCCCTATAGTGGTATCAGACCCGTGTCTATATGTAGATCTGTTGCACGAGTAGAACACAATGGTCATTGTGGGCGTTGATGCTTTTGTTGTCGATTGCTTCTTGTGTACTTTGCATCTTGCGGGATGGTGGGATGAAGCGGCCCGGGCTAACCTTACATGACATCATTCATGAGACTTGCTCCACGCTTGACATGCAACTTGTATTGCATAAGTGTCTTTGCGGGTGCCTATTTCTCCCAACATAGTTAAGATTCAATTTACAACGGGTGATTGACAATACTAGTATCAATGTTGTGGTTCTTGTTCGTAAGTTAGAACGACACTTATTGAAAGCCCCAAACCACGTAAAATATGCAAAGAAAATTAGAGGCGTCTAACTTTGTTTTGCAGGGGTGTGCTGTGATGTGATATGGCCATGATTGTCATTATATATGATGTATGCAATGTTCCTTATTGTAAGTTGGCAACCGACAGGAGCCATACGGTTGTTTTTTAAATTCCATTAAGACCCGCGTGTCTATTATTCAAAGTATTTATAATAGTTGATGCTGGTGGATGACAACCATGAAGCGGCGCCATTGACCTTGACGCCATACCGGTGATGATGGAGATCATGTGCATGCTTGAAGATGGAGATCGGAAGCACAAGAAGAAAGGCCATATCATATTGTAGGGGTTCGTAGCATGGAAAACAAAAATTTTCTATCGCATACAAACAAACAAGCCAAGATCTATCTACTAGATTGTAGCAACGAGTCGATGGAATAACTCACCCTCGAAGATTCCAAAGTGTTTAACGAGAGCAGATTCTCGTGGGTGATGTAGTCGTACTCTTTCCGATCTCAAGATCGCGTAGACGATCCTTCCGGCGCCGCGTTCCCGCAGCGCTCCCGCAGTCGGTCACACGTTCGGTACTCGACGAAGACCTTCCTCTCCCTTGTTCCAGCAGGCAGCGGAGGTTGTAGCACTCTCCTCGCGATTCCGGCAGCACAACGGCGTGGTACCGGAGGTAGAGGGGAGATCCCGCAGGGCTTCGCCTTAAGCCGGTGCGAGTATGGTGGAGCTTATGAGAGAGGCTATTAGTGGTCTAGTAATTAGACACACCAATTAGAGGGCTCTAAACCAATTAGAAGGCTCTAAACCGAAACAGCTCTAAACCGGGGTCTAGGTCTAGTTTCTAGTTTAGAGGATAGGAACTTGTGTGTGCTAGGAGGGGAGCCCTGCCCCTCCTTATATAGGTGGGAGGGCTGGCTGCGCCATGGGGAGGAGAGTCCCTCCCCAAGTCGGCTTGGTGGGGCGCCGGCCAAGGGAGGAGTCCTCCCCCAATTCGGCCTCCACCAATCCTCCTCTTTTCCCACTTCCCAAAATTGGCAGTTTGACTTTCAAATTAGCCGTTTGACTTTTCCAATTTAGGAATTAAATAAACCCTTTATTTTGGACAGCGAGAACACCTAGTACATGATGCAATCATTCCAACTTGCAATGACACATTCATGTACCCCTTCCCCCCCGGAGTGCCGGACATTCCGGGACCTTCTAGAATGTTCCCGATGAAAACACCGGAACCATTCCCCAACTCCGAAATGGGACTTTCCTTATATGAATCTTATTCTCCGGACCATTCCGGATCACCTCGTGATATCCCGGATCCCATCCGAGACTCCGAACAACATTCGGTCTCTTTCTCATAATACCATAACTACTCAAACAACGTCGAATCCTTAAGTGTGTCTCCCTACGGTTCGTGAATTATGCGGACATGATCGAGACACTTCTCCGAACAATAACCAATAGAGGAATCTGGAAATTCATATGGCTCCCACATATTTCTACGATTACTTTGCGATCGAATGAACCACTTACATACGATACCAATTTCCCTTTGTCTCACGATATGTTACTTATCCGAGGTCATGATCGTCGGTATCTCTGCATACCTAGTTCAACCTCGTTACTGACAAGTACTCTTTTCTCGTTCCCGTGATATGTGATCCCTTGTGACCAAGTCACATGCTTGCAAGCTAATTGGATGACATTTCACCGAGAGGGCCCAGAGAATATCTATCCGTCATGTGGATGGACAAATCCCACTCTTGATCCATGTGTTTCAACCAATACTTTCCGAACACCCAATGCCACTTTTATAGCCACCCTGTTACGGTGTGGTGTTTGATGACATCAAAGCATCCATCCAGTAAAGGCAATATGCATGATCTCATGGTCGAAGGAATTAGGTTACTATGTATCAGAAAGCATATAGCAATTGAACTATTGAAATGACTTGATCTTTATGCTACGCTTGTCTATAGGAGTATGTCCACCATATCATTCTCCTAACGATATGATCTTGTTGTTGATAACATCTCAATGTTCATGACAAAGAAACCACATCATCAATCAACCAACAAGCTAGTGAAGTATAGAGGCCATACTAGGGACTTCAAATTAAGTTTACAAATCACACAAGTATTAATGGTTTCCTTGTTAATACTATTATAGCATGAATGTAAACATTTATCATAAACACAAAGATATATATAATAATAACTACATTTATTATTACCTCTAGGGCATATCTCCAACAGTCTCCCACTTGCACTAGAGTCATCTAATCTAGATTACATGGTAATATACCGAACACCCATGGCAGTTTGGTGTTGGTCATGTTTTGCCCTCGGGAGAGGTTTAGTCAACGGATCCGCCACATTCAGATCTGTGTGTACTTTGCAAATCTTTATATCCCCATCCTGGATATGTTCTCGAATAGCGTGGAAACGCAGCTTGATATGCTTCAGCTTCTTGTGTGACCTTGGTTCTTGCGCATTGGCTATGGCGCCCATGTTATCACAGTAGATAGACATTGGGTCCAGCGCACTTGGAACCACACCCAGCTCTGTAATGAACTCTTTCATCCATATCGCTTCTTGTGAAGCCTCCGAAGCAGCCATGTATTCCGATTCAGTTGAAGATCTCGCCACAACGCTTTGCTTTGCACTCCTCCAGCTAACTGCTGCACCATTCAAAATAAATACGTATCCAGATTGTGATTTAGAATCATCCGGATCGGTGTTCCAACTAGCATCGGTGTAACCATTAACAACGAGCTGTTCATCACCTCCATAAGAAAGAACCATATCCTTAGTTCTTCTCAAGTACTTAAGGATGTTTTTTGACCGCTGTCCAATGATCCACTCCTGGATCACTTTGATATCTGCTAGTTAAACTAACAGCATATGCGATGTCGGGTCTAGTACATAGCATGGCATACATTAGAGATCCTATGGCTGAGGCATAGGGAGTCTTACTCATCTTTTCTCTATCTTCTGCCGATGTCGGACTTTGAGTTTTACTCAAGGTCATATTGGGCAACATGGGCAAGAACCCTTTCTTGCTATCTTCCATTCCAAACCTCTTTAGAACTTTGTCCAAATATGTACTTTGTGACAATGATATTTGGCGTTTCGATCTATCTCTATAAATCTTTATGCCTAATATGTAAGCTGCTTCGCCAAGATCCTTCATTGAAAAACTATTATTCAAATATTCCTTGACACTATTAAGAAGGTCTACATCATTCCCAATCAACAATATGTCATCCACATACAGTATTAAGAATGCTACAGAGCTCCCACTCACTTTCTTGTAAATACAAGCTTCTCCATAAGTTTGTATAAAACCAAAACTTTTGATTACCTTATCAAAACGTTGATTCCAACTTCGGGATGCTTGCTTCAATCCATAGATGGACCGTTGAAGCTTGCATACCTTGTTAGCATCTTTAGGATCGACAAAACCTTTGGGTTGTATCATATACAACTCTTCATCAATGTCTCCATTGAGGAATGCTGTTTTGACATCCATCTGCCATATCTCATAATCATAATATGCAGCGATTGCTAACATAATCCTCACAGACTTTAGCTTCGCTACCGGTGAGAAAGTCTCATCGTAGTCAACTCCTTGAATTTGTCGAAACCCTTTTGCGACAAGTCGAGCTTTATAGACAGTAACATTACCATCAGCATCTGTTTTCTTCTTGAAAATCCATTTGTTCTCGACAGCCTTCCGGCCATCCGGTAAGTCCACCAAAGTCCATACTTGGTTTTCGTACATGGATCCAATCTCGGATTTCATGGCTTCTTGCCATTTATTGGAATCTGGGCTCATCATCGCTTCCTCATATGTCTCGGGGTTATCGGTGTTGTCCACCAACATGACATTCATAACGGAATCATACCAATCTGGAGTGGTACGAGTTCTCGTTGACCTCCGAGGCTCTGTAGTAACTTCAACCGAAGTTTCATGATCACCATCATTAGCTTCCTCTCTTATTGGTGCAGGCACCACAGGAACTTCTTCCGGTGCTGCGCTACTCGCAATTTCGAGAGAAGGTTCGACAACCTCGTCGAGTTCTACTTTCCTTCCAGTCACTTCTTTCGAGAGAAATTCCTTCTCTAGAAAGGATCCATTCTTAGCAACGAAGATTTTGCCTTCGGATCTATGATAGAAGGTATACCCAACAGTTTCCTTCGGGTATCCTATGAAGACGCATTTTTCCGCTTTGGGTTCAAGCTTGTCCGGCTGTAACTTCTTTACATAGGCTTCGCATCCCCAAACTTTAAGGAACGACAATTTAGGTTTCTTCCCAAACCATAATTCATACGGTGTCGTTTCAACGGATTTAGACGGTGCCCTATTTAAAGTGAATGCGGCTGTTTCTAATGCATAACCCCAAAATGATAGTGGCAAATCTGTAAGTGACATCATAGAACGAACCATATCTAAGAGAGTTCGATTACGACGTTCAGACACACCATTACGCTGTGGTGTTCCCGGCGGTGTCAACTGCGAAAGTATTCCACATTTCTTCAAATGCTCGCCAAACTCGTAACTTAGATATTCACCTCCACGATCAGAACGTAGAAATTTAATCTTCTTGTTACGTTGATTCTCTACCTCACTTTGAAACTCCTTAAACTTCTCGAAAGTTTCGGACTTATGTTTCATGAAATAGATATACCCATATCTACTCAAGTCATCCGTGAAGGTAAGAACATAACGATAACCACTGCGCGATGCTACACTCATTGGACCACACACATCGGTATGTATGATTTCCAATAAGTCCGTAGCTCGCTCCATTATACCAGAAAATGGAGTCTTAGTCATTTTTCCCATCAGACATGCTTCGCATCTTTCAAGTGATTCAAAATCAAGTGATTCAAGAAGTCCATCGGAATGGAGTTTCTTCATACGTTTCACTCCAATGTGACCAAGACGACAGTGCCACATATAGGTCAAATTATCGCTTGATTTCAAACGTTTAGCCTCAATGTTATTAATATGTGTATTTCTACTATCGAGATTCAATATGAATAGACCATCTATCAAAGGTGCATGTGCATAAAACATATTACTCATATAAATCGAACAACCATTATTCTCGGATTTAAACAAGTAACCGTCTCGCAATAAACAAGATCCCGATATAATGTTCATGCTCAACGCAGGCACCAAATAACAATTATTTAAGTATAAAACTAATCCCGATGGTAGATGAAGAGGTAGTGTGCCGACCGCGATCACATCAACCTTTGATCTGTTTCCCACGCGCATCGTCACCTCGTTCTTCACTAGCTTCTGTTTATTCTGCAGCTCCTGTTTCGAGTTACAAATATGAGCAACCGAACCAGTATCAAATACCCAGGCACTACTACGAGTACTAGTGAGATACACATCAATAACATGTATATCAGATATACCTTTCTTCTTGATGTTGCCGTTCTTCAAATCCGCCAAGTACCTTGGGCAATTCCGCTTCCAGTGACCTTCTCCCTTGCAGTAAAAGCACTCAGTATCAGGCTTGGGTCCAGCCTTGGTCCTCTTCGTCGGCGTGGTAACTTTCTTACCACCCTTCTTGAAGTGTCCCTTCTGCTTAGACTTGCCTTTCTTGAATTTGGTGGTCTTATTGACCATCAACACTTGGTGCTCTTTCTTGATCTCCACTTCTGCAGATTTTAACATAGCAAATAGTTCTGGCAACTCTTTGTTCATGTTCTGCATGTTGTAGTTCATCACAAAGTTCTTGTAACTTGGTGGTAGTGATTGGAGGATGCGGTAAACTCCCAAAGTATTAGGAATCACTATACCCAAACTTTGAAGTTTATTTGCGTGCCCAGACATTTTAAGCACATGCTCACTGACGGAGCTACCCTCTTCCATCTTGCAGTTAAAGAACTTTTCAGAAGCTTCATAACTTTCAATTGCCGCATGAGTCTCAAAGATTAATTTGAGATCCTCGACAATATCATATGGATCTGACTCTTCAAACCTTTTCTGAAGCTCCGATTCTAAACCATACAAGATAGCACACTGAACTATGGAGTACTGATTCTTCCGAGCGAGGTAAACATTCTTTACTTCATCGGTAGCATCAGCTGCAGGTGGGTCACCTAGCGGTGCATCCAGCACATAGGTCAAATTACCAGCTGTGAGGACAATCCTCAAATTGCGGAACCAATCCGCGAAGTTGCTTCCATTGTTTTTCAACTTTTCTTTCTCTAGGAACGCATTAAAATTGATGGTAGGGGCTGCCATTGATCTACAACATATTTGCAATAGTTTAGACTAAGTTTATGACAAATTGAGTTCAAATTAATTAATGAAATTAAACTAGGTGAACTCCCACTCAAAACAACATCCCTCACATTGTTTTAGTGATCACACGAACCAAATCCACTACATCAACACCGATCATCACGAGAGCTGATATAGTTTTAATGGCGAACAATCATCATGTTCATCATATCTACTATATGATTCATGCTTTGCCTTTCGGCGATCCGTGTTCCTGAGGCCATGTCTGTACATGCTAGGCTCGTCAAGATCAAACCTTAGCTTCCGCATAAGCAAATCTGGCTTGCTTACGTTGTAGTCACCCGCGGAATCAAAGACACCCGATCATCACGTGGTGCTTCGAAGCAGCAAGCTTTGGCAACGGTGCATACTAAGGGTGAACACTTTTAGAACTTGAAATTTATGTGCATGAGGGATCATCTTATAATGCTACCGTCGTCTACTAAGCAATACAAGATGCATAAAGGATTAACATCACATGCAATTCATAATATGTGATATGATATGGCCTTTCTTCTTTGTGCTTCCGATCTCCATCTTCAAGCACGAACATGATCTCCATCATCACCGGCATAGCATCAAGGTCAATGACGCTTCTTCATGGTTGTCGTCCGCCAACTTCAACTATTACAACTATTTTGAATAGACACGCAGGCCTTAACAGAAATTAAAGACAACCATATGGCTCCTGCCGGTTGCCAACTTACAATAAAGAACATTGCATACATCAAATATAATCACAATCATGGCCATATCACATCACTGCACACCCCTGCAAAACAAAGTTAGACGCTTCTACTTTCTTTGCATATTTTACGTGGTTTGGGGCTTTCCATAAGTGTCGTTCTAACCTACGAACAAGAACCACAACATTGATACTAGCATTGTTGATTACCCGTTGTAAATTGGATCTTTACTATGCTAGGAGAAACAGGCACCCGCAAAGCCACTTATGCAATACAAGTTGCATGTTAAGCGTGGAGCAAGTCTCATGAACGATGTCATGTAAGGTTAGCCCGGGCCGCTTCATCCCAACATACCGCAAGATGCAAAGTACACAAAAAGCAATCTACAATAAAAGCATCAACGCCCACAATGACCATTGTGTTCTACTCGTGCAACAGATCTACATATAGACACGGCTCTGATACCACTGTAGGGGTTCGTAGCATGGAAAACAAAAATTTTCTATCGCATACAAACAAACAAGCCAAGATCTATCTACTAGATTGTAGCAACGAGTCGATGGAATAACTCACCCTCGAAGATTCCAAAGTGTTTAACGAGAGCAGATTCTCGTGGGTGATGTAGTCGTACTCTTTCCGATCTCAAGATCGCGTAGACGATCCTTCCGGCGCCGCGTTCCCGCAGCGCTCCCGCAGTCGGTCACACGTTCGGTACTCGACGAAGACCTTCCTCTCCCTTGTTCCAGCAGGCAGCGGAGGTTGTAGCACTCTCCTCGCGATTCCGGCAGCACAACGGCGTGGTACCGGAGGTAGAGGGGAGATCCCGCAGGGCTTCGCCTTAAGCCGGTGCGAGTATGGTGGAGCTTATGAGAGAGGCTATTAGTGGTCTAGTAATTAGACACACCAATTAGAGGGCTCTAAACCAATTAGAAGGCTCTAAACCGAAACAGCTCTAAACCGGGGTCTAGGTCTAGTTTCTAGTTTAGAGGATAGGAACTTGTGTGTGCTAGGAGGGGAGCCCTGCCCCTCCTTATATAGGTGGGAGGGCTGGCTGCGCCATGGGGAGGAGAGTCCCTCCCCAAGTCGGCTTGGTGGGGCGCCGGCCAAGGGAGGAGTCCTCCCCCAATTCGGCCTCCACCAATCCTCCTCTTTTCCCACTTCCCAAAATTGGCAGTTTGACTTTCAAATTAGCCGTTTGACTTTTCCAATTTAGGAATTAAATAAACCCTTTATTTTGGACAGCGAGAACACCTAGTACATGATGCAATCATTCCAACTTGCAATGACACATTCATGTACCCCTTCCCCCCCGGAGTGCCGGACATTCCGGGACCTTCTAGAATGTTCCCGATGAAAACACCGGAACCATTCCCCAACTCCGAAATGGGACTTTCCTTATATGAATCTTATTCTCCGGACCATTCCGGATCACCTCGTGATATCCCGGATCCCATCCGAGACTCCGAACAACATTCGGTCTCTTTCTCATAATACCATAACTACTCAAACAACGTCGAATCCTTAAGTGTGTCTCCCTACGGTTCGTGAATTATGCGGACATGATCGAGACACTTCTCCGAACAATAACCAATAGAGGAATCTGGAAATTCATATGGCTCCCACATATTTCTACGATTACTTTGCGATCGAATGAACCACTTACATACGATACCAATTTCCCTTTGTCTCACGATATGTTACTTATCCGAGGTCATGATCGTCGGTATCTCTGCATACCTAGTTCAACCTCGTTACTGACAAGTACTCTTTTCTCGTTCCCGTGATATGTGATCCCTTGTGACCAAGTCACATGCTTGCAAGCTAATTGGATGACATTTCACCGAGAGGGCCCAGAGAATATCTATCCGTCATGTGGATGGACAAATCCCACTCTTGATCCATGTGTTTCAACCAATACTTTCCGAACACCCAATGCCACTTTTATAGCCACCCTGTTACGGTGTGGTGTTTGATGACATCAAAGCATCCATCCAGTAAAGGCAATATGCATGATCTCATGGTCGAAGGAATTAGGTTACTATGTATCAGAAAGCATATAGCAATTGAACTATTGAAATGACTTGATCTTTATGCTACGCTTGTCTATAGGAGTATGTCCACCATATCATTCTCCTAACGATATGATCTTGTTGTTGATAACATCTCAATGTTCATGACAAAGAAACCACATCATCAATCAACCAACAAGCTAGTGAAGTATAGAGGCCATACTAGGGACTTCAAATTAAGTTTACAAATCACACAAGTATTAATGGTTTCCTTGTTAATACTATTATAGCATGAATGTAAACATTTATCATAAACACAAAGATATATATAATAATAACTACATTTATTATTACCTCTAGGGCATATCTCCAACACATATCACATATTATGAATTGCATGTGATGTTAATCCTTTTATGCATCTTGTATTGCTTAGTTCACGACGGTAGCATTATAAGATGATCCCTCAAGCACACAATTTCAAGTTTTAAAGTGTTCATCCTTAGGAAGCACCGTTGCTAAAGCTCGTTGTTTCGAAGCACCACGTGATGATGGGGTGTGTTAGATTCTGCGAGTGTATACAACGTGAGCAAGCCATATTTGCTCATGCGGAAGCTAAGGTTTGATCTTGACGAGCCTAGCATGTACAGACATGGTCTCTGAACACGGATCACCGAAAGGTAAAGCATGAGTCATATAGTAGATATGATGAACATGTTGATTATTCGCCTTTGAAGCTACATCATCTCTCATGATGATCGGTTTTGATGTGGTGGATTTGGTTCGTGTGATCACTAAAACAATGTGAGGGATATTGTTTTGAGTGGGAGTTCAACAGCTATATGATTAAAAGTTGAACACTATTTATCATAAATTAAATCAAAGTGAATTTGCATAGTTGTTGTAGTCATTGGCATCCGTTTAACACCTTGCGCTTAGTTATAATTGAGATGATAGAACTATGGAATTCTGGTTAGTTACTTTACGAACTGGTATCGTATTGTTTTTGAAGTGTTAATCTAAAGTTTAAAAGTCCCATTGCAAACTTTCAGTAAGTTTCGATTACTCCGTGAAGTTTAATAGTTGGTATTAAATCAAGAGTAACAATTCTAGTGTTAGTATATAAGTATCATGTTTATCTCCATGATTCTTGATATTTGAAAGATAGTTTCAATATCAAGGTAATCTAGGAGTTGAAAGAGTTGTTTCAAAAACCATCATGTATAGAAGATATTGCGATATCTGAAATGATGTTTTGGTTACAAGATGATAGAGTATAATATGGCAAAGTTTATGTTCTCATATTTGATGAGAATTTACAAAAGGTTGGAGACACTAGTTGTCCTAATCCTCCAAAAGGTTTTGGAAAGCAACATTATACTCGCGATTCACCGTTATAAGCTAAAAGTAGCTTGATCATGGATAATTCCATGATAAAGGTGAATATCTGATGTAGGTAAAATGTTTACTACACCAAGAGATTACTAAAGAAAGGAATTTGAAAGAACACCAAACATTTGATGATGGTGATCTACTTCAAAGTGCAAGTCCAAAGACATTGGTATTTAACTATACATGCTTTCGACTATGTGTCATGTATATGGCTCCACTTTGATGTTTAGATTCTTTCAAACAGAAAAGGAAATACTGAAAGAGAATCTCATAAATATATGGCAGAAAAGAAAAGACTAGAATTGTTCAACTTAGGTATATAGAGGATATACACGTTATGGCTGTATTCTTTGCTTGTTAAATAATGTGGTTCTTCAGTATTGGATACTGAATTTGTTGGTATGAATCGTCATACGAAACAATAGAATTCATGAACTAAAATGGCCTAAGTAACTAGCAAAATAATATGCGATGATGTTCATCGAGAACAAATAAAGGGTTATTGTGTTGCTCGTTAAACATCAAAGCTTGCCTTCAAGATTTGTTTTATCAGGTATTATGAGAACAAAAGGGTTGTTCAAATAATTGTTGTAATCCATAAAAGATGGATGATTCACAAATCTCGTTGAAGAAATCACATCCATAAAACTAGTGCTAAAAATGTCAAAAGACAAATTGATTGAAAGATCACTTAGGAAGTGACATCGCCGTTTAAATTATATTGGAAAGAAAACATGAAGAAACTCCATGTGGATGGAATTTTGGAGTCTTTTTGATTTTTGATCAAATGACGCTTGTAAAACTTTCCTAGAGATAATTAAAACTTCGTTCATAGGCCAAAAGGGAACGAATGGCTAGCTTATTGGAACTTGTACATATTGTTGTATGAAGTCCATTATGTGTAGTCAAGAGCGATGGATTTCAACTTCATATGCTTTCTCCGAAAATTTGAGTGAATATATGAATATTTACTTAATAAGGATGAAGTATGAAGCATTCGAGATATGTATAAAAGAAGATATTTGAGTTACAAATTTTAGCATAATACCTAAGATTTAAGGAATCGTTCCGTGGATTTGCATTTCCCGAAACACCATAAGAGTATGGAGCATTCGAGATATGTAATTAAACCTTGTTTGACATGGTAAGATCGAAGGTGTAATTCATAAAACTGCCATTATATTTTAAAGATTAAAAGCTTTAGAGACTACCGTTTTCCACTGAAAAGAGCTCCATCATAATCTGTTGAAATGACACCATATAAAGTTATGGTTTGGGATTAAACCCAAGTTGTCCTTTCTTAAACATTGGTATGCTATCCATAAGAAAGATGTTTGCAACCAAAGTCGGATGAACCTGTCTTTGTATGTTATTTCGAATAACTTTTAAGTTTTCCTCCATAACACCGGAGACAAAAGTGTTTGTCGCTTAGAACGTCAAGTTTCTTTGAGAAGGAATTTTTCGTGAAAAGATAAGTGGGAGGACAATAGAACTTTGATAAGGTTAAAAGAACCTTATCTATATGTGCAAAGTTGCGCAGCGCCAAAAAGTGTTCCAGAAGCAGCAACAATGCTCATGGCTCACGTGCCTCAAAGGTTGTGGTCATGGAGATCTAAGTTCCTATTGAAACAAATAGGTCGGGTAAACAATCAAATACCAAGATTTGAGAGTTAAATCATTATTTGACAATAATGATCCGACTACATGCAAAGAAGCGATGATGGGCCCTGACTCTATAAAATGGCTTGAAGCCATAAAATCCGTGATAGTTCCATACACGAGAAATCAAGCTTTGAACTTGAAGGACCCTCGAGAAAGGTGTAAGACCTTACAGTTGTGTTTGGATCTATAAAGAAATAGACATGGATGTTTCACATCTATGAAATAGTCAACATGTTGGGAAAGAGTTCACAACAATGTTCAAAGGTTGACTATGGCAAGATTTGATCTTTCATAGGGATATTTAGTCTAGACGGATTAATATAGCAACCACTACATATAATTTTGTTATGTGGTAGTTGAATAAACAAAACAAGTTCTTCTAATAGAATTGTTACCTAGGACATGTGCATAACACGGTCCATAGGGTTTTGTTAATTCAAAGGATGCTAAAAGCATATGCAAACTTCAATGGTAGAAGTAAGCATCGCGGAGTTGGAATCTTCACCATGATGAAATTGTTAAAAGAGTTTAAATTCGTCAGAGACAATGAAGATGCTTGCATTTGCAAGAAATTAAGTGGGAGCGCTAAGACATGTTTCTAATACATTATGAGGAAGACATATTGTTGATTGGAAATGATGTATCTTTTATTAACACATATTAAGAATTTCATCCCAATGAAAGATTTAGGCAAAACCCAAATATTTGGCATCAATAGACGCTAATATGGTTGTGCCGAAAGTACATAGATGATGTATTGAATGAGTTCAATATAGAAACTACAAGAAAGGTTCTTGTCGCACAGAAAGGATTGAATGAGTTAAATATTGATGATATATTCAAGTGTATTGACACTTGGTAAGTGAAACAAAGATTCAAGTATAGATTGATGTATGAAATCACAAAGAGTATTTATATCAATCATACTGTGATATGTACAAATCCAGATATGTCCTATGCTCTAAATGTTATGAGCATATACCAGAATGATTCATAAGATGATCATTGGACAATAGTAAGGATATTCTTATGATCTTTTGGAAGAACTAAGAATATATTATTTTGTAGAAGTGACAAATAGATGGTTAGTTCATTGTAAAAGTACTACATTGATACTAGTTTTGTCACAAAGTACAAATTAAGTTTATCTCAATCTAAACTAAGGGTGGCACGATATAATGGAAAGTAAGTTCCATAATGGATTTGGATGAGTTCTAAAGTTAAAACATTGTGACAGATACTACAACAAAAGGGCTAAGTATATAACTGCTATTATAGCAGCTAAAGAGGGCATTTGTGTCAAGTAGTTTGTTATCAAACTAGGTGTAGTTCACAGCGGGATAATACTATGAAGATATATTGTATGACAATATTATCAACATGTTTTAACCCCAAAGGACTAAAGATCTCACCAAAGAACCAAATTTATGGAAATCCATCTCATTAGAGAATGAGTGATGCGTAGAGACGCAAAGACATGCAATTACACACGGACCTGGAAGTGTCAGATCCGGAGATTAGTTGACCACTAGCAATCGTGTACATACAACACCGGAAAGCCATAGGTGTTGAATACACAAAGGTTTGAAACTAGATTATTGACTCTAGTGCAAGTGGGAGACTGTTGGAGATATGCCCAAGAGGCAATAATAAAGTGGTTATTATCATATCTTCATGTTTATGATAAATGTTTACATACCATGCTATAATTGTATTAATCAGAAACATTAATACTTGTGTGATTTGTAAACATAAAAGAGTCCCTTGTACTTGTGTTAACCACATTAGCTATCATACAATATTCTTTTACCTTAGCAGGGAAAGGTATTTTCTCAAAATAAGGTTCAGGAAAAATACGATCAACAGTACAAACTTCAGTATTTCTAGCAGGAACACAATCAACAATATCTTTATAAGGTACATGTTACTTGTTCCACTCCTTTTTAGGTATTTCAATATAAGAGGCAAAGGCCTTAAAACAATTTGCAAGAACTTGAGAATCAATACCATAAGTAGTACTAATACTATGAAAGTCATTAGTTCCCATAAAAGAATTAATGCATTCCTAATCATAATTTATACCTGACTTTCTTCCTTTGTCATTCTCCCATGCTTCAGTATTTTCTTGAATACGGTCTAAAATATCCCATTTAGCTTATTCTTCCATACGTGTGAATGATCCAGCACAAGAATCATATAATAAATCCTTATCATGAAGAGAAAGCCTTGCATAAAAGTTACTAATAATAATATTATTAGGAAGCTCATGAATAGGACATTTAAGCATTAGTAACTTCAATCTCCCCCAATATTGGGTTGTACTCTTTCCATCGCGAGGCCAAAAGTTATATATTTGATTCCTATCCTTATGAATCTCACTAGGAGGATATAATTTAGAATAAAAGAGAGGTATAATATCCTCCCATTCCATAGATTGGCCATTCTTCAGCATCTTATACTATTCTTTAGCTCTACCTTTCAATGATATAGAGAGTAACTTTTTCTTAACTTGTTCTGTTGTGATACCTGCACACTTGAACAACCCGCATAATTCATGTATGAAAAGCAAATGATCACCGAGATGGACAATTCCATCTCCAAAATAATAGTTATCCATAACATGATCAACAATTTTGCAGGTATTTTAAAAGGATTTATCTCAGTAGGTGGTGGTTCATCTACTACCCTAGAAGTGGTAGTAGCTTTCCCAAATAGGAAACCAAGTGAGTTATCCATATTGGAAATAAAGTAGCAAACAAAAATAAAAAACAATACTCACAGTAGATATTTCCTTTACCAGTTCCCACTCTTTAATAGCGCTTCACTCCTCGGCAATGGTGCCAGAAAATAGTCTTGATGACCCACAAGTATAGGGTGTGTATCGTAGTACTTTCAATAAATAGGAGTGTCGATCCTAACGAGGAGTAGAAGGTTATGACTAGTGGTTTGGACCAGTAATTCTCTGTAAATACTTAGCAAACGGATTTTTAGGGGGTTTTGATAATGCAGATAAATAAAGTGCGAGTAAATAAAAGACAATAAGAATAATTGCAGCAAGTGGCTCAATCCTTTCTTGAGCAAAGTACAAGCCGGTTGTATTACTTAGGAGGACCAAACGTTCTCGAGGACACATGGGAATACTGTCAAGTGCTTTCGCTTAATATAGTTGATTAATCTTATTTGGTTGGACAAGTGTTGTGTGGGTGAACCTATGATAATGTACAGACCTTACTTGGACTAATAGATACTTGTGATTAAACCCCTTGCAATCATCCGCAACTACAAGAAAGTAATTAAGATAAAAACCTAACCACAATATTAAACTCTGAGATCCTACACTCCCTTGTGCAAAGTTTTCCTAACGGAGGTTTAGGTTTCTGTTACTCCGGCAACCCCACAATTAGTAGTCAAATACACAATGCATTCCTGTAAGATCTGACCCAATAAGGTAGAGATCCCTGTGATTACAGTGCTAGTCCCTGAATCGAATTGCTAGCACCCACAGTTTAAGATGAAGTACATAGATACAAAGGTCATTATTACATCGAAATTTCAAGAGTACAATAGTTCTTACAACTCACTTATCCCAAGGCTAACATTTAAAGAGGTCTCATTACATAACATATAAATAAAGTCTTCATCTTCATGTGCCACAGGCAAACATGTTGAGTGTAGACTCACAACCCTACTCACCATCAGAGTAACCTGCAACATAATAAGTTACAGCCACAAGGGGTCAATACAATTGGAATTGTATTGGTAAGTGATACCATAGTTGTATAGTAGAATCTAGCAACTACATGAATTTGGCTAAGTGTGGATCAGGCTGGCTTTGCTCAAAGTAAGATTTATCCTAATAGTTTGAAAATACTAAGTTTTTTCTTTACAAAACACTAATGTACCACCAATAGACATTGGTGAACCTATACCCTTGTTCGCCCACCAATTTTTAACTTAGAGAAATTGGGATGAGGAGATTCTTGAACCATTTCAATGTCTTTGATGCTCAAAATTGTCCGTAACCGAGGACACTGCTAAGTACATAGGTTTACCCTCTCGAGAGGTGATGCACTTTCCCTACAAGACTCTACATGCATCAAGACGAGACTTTTCAGAAGCAATCCCTCATACCACCATGGACGCATTCCATCCTATCAACTCTACCACCATTTGTCCATCTGGCTGAGTTCTTGCAACTTAGTTGGTCAAGGCAGAGCGCATATGCCATGTGGTTGCACCGGAAGCTTCGCAACACAAAACATCCCAAATCTCTTTGTTCCTCGGTGGCCATCCACAAGTGTGATACCAGGGTAAACCATAGAAATGGGCCCTGAGTAACCACTCAACACAATCCATACAAGTCCCATTCCACCCAGGTGTTTCATTAACAAAAGTTGTTTTGTTAATCAAAAGCACATAGGCATAAACTTTCCATACTATCATAACATGAATTTCCACCCACTAATTCTAATAGCAAGACTAAGCATTCTAACATACTATATCTCCTAACTTAGGAAAAATTCTACCAAGATATAACTATAGGATTTCCATAGCATAGCATTATACTTGAAAAAAATTAACATGCAAGTCCTACCAAAATAATACTAATGAAATAGGAAAAATAATAGGACATAAGATGATATATCACTTGCCTTGGTAGCTAGGAGAATAGGTACAATCCTCACAATCACACACTTCACAATCCACAAAATCTACACAGCAAATTCAACAACAAAATATAAACAATTCAATATATCACTCAAAAATATCATGAATGCATGAAAATATGCAATGAGATGCATAACACATTTTTAAAACCAAACTCTATAGTACAGAGGATAAAGTAAACATTCTAAAGTCTAAAGATCACAAAAAACACCTAAAAATAATATACAAAATAATTTTTATAGACAAAATAGCCCTATAAATGTCTCTGCATAAAACTCTAATTTTTCGGAAACAAATGACCAAATTAAGACCATAGAAATAAACTTCATAATTTTCTGAATCCATAGACACCAAATTTGTATTTTTCTGAATTACAGAACAAAAGTTATGAATTTTGCAAGTTAAATCAACTAATAGATCAAATCTGGATTATAAATCAAAAACCCAGACACGTGTCACGCTCTGATTGGCCCGTACCACTTCGCGCGGATCACACTCGCACGCCGTCAGATCTAAGTTAGATCCTACGTCTTAGATCTGACCATACCTCTTCGCACTCACTTCTAATCTCAGCCTCTCGATCCAGATCTAACGGATCTAAACACACTGGCCAATAAGTGGCGGCGCAAATGGCGAGCGCAGCATCGACGCGTCAGATGACGATGCTCCGGCGTGGCCAGGGGGTAAGGGAGGGGGCTCACAGGCTTACCGAGGTCGCGAAGAAGGGGTGGTTGAAGTGGCGGTCGCGAACGAAGGAGGAGCGCACGGACACGGCTGGAATCGTTAGCATGTGCGCGACAGTGAATGCGGCAAAGCAAACCAGAGGCGAGGGGGAGGTCGGACCTCATCGTAATCGGTCGTCAGAGCTCATCGGAACAGCGGTGGTGCGAGGCAAAATTTGTGTAGCCTGGCAGCTCTCCGGTGGTTCTGAGTGGGGGGAAATGGAGAGGGGGCCGAGGGGGTTAAGTAGCAGGCTCGGGGGAGGGAATCACGCACGCATTCAAGCGCTTTGAATCGATTTGATTTGGGGAGAAACGGCCGCGGCAGAGCAGGTCAGCGTGGCATTGATTAAGGACGAAGGGGTGACGAGAGGTGGGGCCCAGCTATCAGTGAACGGGTGCGGCGCAGCACGGTGAGAAACAGAGGGGGAGAGGGGGAAACCCGGGTGGGCTAGTTGGGCCGCAGGGTGGGCTGAGCCAGTTGGCTGGTTGTTCTCTATTTTTTTTCCTTTGCCGTTTTTCTTTTTTTGATTTGATTTTCCAAAATAGATTTGAATGATCAAATCAGATCCAAATTAAACTAAACTTTCACCAAAAAATTGTGGGATTATTCGAGTGTTTAAAAGTGTTCTAAACACAACAGACCACTCCAAAACATTTTGGGGTACTAAAATAAAATAAAAATAAAATCTCTACCCTTTCATATAGGGTTTAAAAATTAGGGTTTTGCTAGTGTTTTTAAGATGAAATTTTTTCTGCAATGCACTCATGCTATGATGATATGAATGCAAAGATGAAGTTTTGGATTTGATGAAAATTGTGATGTTAAAATTCCCCTAGGCCCATAAATGGTGAAGTATTATGTAGTCGATGTTCACATGACACCACTAGAAGAATAGCACCACAACTTAAATATCAAACCATTGAATATTTCTCAACACAATTCCACTACTAACAACATGACTTCTCACATGTCCTCAAGAACTAAACGAACTACTCACAAGACATCATATGGATCAAGATCAGAGATTATATAATGATAAATAACAATTTGAACATGAACGATAATTTAATGGTTCCACTCAATAGCATCAACTACAACAAGTGATCAACACCGGGAAAGTTTCTTCTAAGAATTATGCAAGATTCAACCCAATTGTTACAGCGGTATGGAGTGGTGCGTGATGGTGCTGTTTGAGATGATGTTGAGGATGATGATGATCCCGATGAAGTATAGCTTGATGACGGTGTTGATGGCGACGATCTCCCCTCTCCGGGAAGGAATTTCCCCGGCAGAAATCTGCCTGCCGGAGAGCTCTTTCTCTCTATGTAGTTTTCGCCCCGCAGAGGCGGCGGAATCTTTCTGTGATTGCTCTCCCCGTCTTAGGGTTCCAAGGAGAAGATATAGGCGAAAGGGTGAAGCCAAAGGTGGGCCAGGGTGGCCACACCACCTGGTGGCGCGACCCGGGGGGCC
Organism: Avena sativa; assembly: GCA_916181665.1. NCBI lineage: Eukaryota > Viridiplantae > Streptophyta > Magnoliopsida > Poales > Poaceae > Avena > Avena sativa. Next base: position 137,853,479 of record OV702285.1, on the reverse strand, counting down.
GCGCCAGGGGGTGGTGTGGGCCCTCTGCTGCCCATCTCTACCTCCCCTTCTAGCTTCCTTCGTCTTCTAGAAAAATAGGATTTTCTGTATATTTTCTGGAATTTTCTGATCTTCTGAAATATCGTATCTGGACAACGCTTTTTCCATCAGAGTCCTGACTCTGGCGGTTCATCCTCCAAGCATCATCAAACATGCAAAATAGATTGAAATAACATAAGTATCACCTCTTAATACGAAATATATCAATGAATAACAGTAAGTTATGATATAAAATAGTGATGCGAAATGGACGTATCACGCACGTCTACGACGATCGCGAGAAGGTCGATACGGTCACAGCTGGCTATGCCGACCGTCGCGGAGATGGAAACCACAACAGCGGCTATCGCGATGGCAATTACCACGACAACGAGAAACCCGCGCAAGCATGGCAACGCCGCACCCGCGACGATGAGCCATCTGCATTCGACAAACTGTCGAGTCCTTGTACCATCCACTTCTACATCGGCAAGCACGATGGCAAGAATAAAGCCATATGCTCAATGATTGCAGGGAGTTCCAAAAACTCCATGAGGGATACGCACAGATGTGACGCGACGTAGTGAATCAGGATTTCTCCCCTGCCCCAGGAGCCATCGCATACGGCGCCCCACTTCCGACGCCTAGAGAACCCACGTAGCCTGCGGCTGCGCCAGCCCAGAATAATGGAGTGGAACAATACCCACGACCATTGGGAACAATGATGATACAAAAAGGTCGCCCATCCAACAGGGTCCAGAAGACGATCACTCGCCAGATAAACATGGCCGTCACTTCCTCGCCGGCCACACCCGAGTACCTCAATAGCTCGGAGTCTTGTGTCACCTTTGACAGGTCCGACCGCCCTCGCCAAATTCCACGCTCCAGCCACTCCGCCCTGGTGCTCGAGGCTCAAATCGATGGATTTGAGATGAGTCGTGTGTTCATGGACGGCGACAGCGGCATCAACCTCATGTTCGCCAACACAGTCGCAGCCATGCGGATCCCGCTATGCAGCCTGGAGACATGAGATACAACCTTCCACGACATCGTCCCAAGGAATGGAGTGTACCCCCTGGGCAAAATATGGCTCGGCGTCATCTTCGGCACCCCTAAAAACTTCAGACGCGAGCGGCTTGACTGCAAGGTGGTCGATTGGCCCTCACAATACCACGCGATCCTCAGTCGCGTGGCATGCATAAGATTCTTGGCGGTCCCACACTATGCGTATTTACTGCTGAAGATGCTAGGACTCAACGGTGTCATTACCGTCCCAGGGAGCTTCATCAAGTCCGATAACTATGGCAAAGACTTTAACATAATCTTCTAGTCCTTCGGCATGCAAGAAGAGCTCGCAAGGTTGAAGGAGTCGTCAGACAACAGTCTGCCCCTGTGACAAAGCAGAACGCATCTGAGTTAGCCTTTGACTCCACGGTCAACACAAAGCCGGTGCAGGTCCACTCGACGAACCCCGCCAAGATGGCATTCATCGCATTTAGAAGCTGGTGAGCTCACAAAGTATAACTTGTCTATTTAGAAGCTGCATGAATGTGAAACTGAGTTAGTAAATGAATTCATGTAAAAAAATTACACTCAGTTATGCAGTTCTGTAATTTTTTCCATGTATAACCCAATTAGTCATGAGTTAGCTTACGTACAGTTTGCCCCATGGTTTATCCGATGGTCGCCCCGATTAAGATTAACAAATATGAGTCTTTTTAATTTTTTGTTGTTGCCAGCTAGTAGTACTTACCATCTTGTGTCATGTAAATGTGTCGTGCCATGCCCGAAGGTTGAGAATGCCAAACTAGCAAAGGTATCAATTGAGGGCGATGCAATAAAAAAAATCTCAGATTATTGAGCATTTAAATCGCATTGTGCCTTTTTAGAACTTTGAGCGGGAGGTTCGGCATTTCTAAAATAATGCATATAAGGGTTAAGTTCTCCAATAAAAATGAAGTTCAACATGTATTAAACTATCGGGTGTATCAGGTCCTAGATTGTGCTACTCTCTCCGGTTCAAATTAATTGACTTAGATTTGTCTAGATTCGGATGTATCTAATAGACTTGTTTTAGTACTAGATACATCCGAATCTATACAAATCCAAATCAATTAATTTGGTTCGGAGGGAGTACTGACTTAGTCTTTGATGTTTGGTCATCTATTGAGGAGCCTTTATATATGCTACTTGGGTGCAAGTCTCCTGTATACTGTTTGATGTCAGAACGGATTTTCTATCTCTTTAGGTATTAGGAACTGGTAAATTAAATAAAAATAATCTAAAGTCATAACAAATTTAAAGATTAACCCTGTTCGAAAAGAAATTCAACCAGTATAATCCTTTTCTGCCACTCCCGCCCGCGCGGTGCCGCAGGCACGTCTGCAGCGCCATATAAGACGGCGCCGCACGCCTGCCACGCTGGCTCGCATGTGCAACGCCGTCAAGCCTGTCGCGGCATGTAGGTCTGCTGCGCCACTCGGGCTAGCGCGGCACGCCTTGCCACGCTGGCTCCGCGGGACCCAGCACCTTAAGTGCGGCGCTAGTCGGGGTGGCGCCGCACCCACCTCTGCAGCGCCATGGTAGCTGGCGCCGCACGCCTGGAGGCCTTAAGCGCGTGCGGCCTCCCTCTACCCCAACCCTAGCCTCATTCTTCCCAGTTCCCAGCCCGAGGCGGTGGCGGTGGCTACACTCACTCCCCATCTACAATCATCTCCAAAACGGCAAGATCTCCATTGGTTTCTTAGGGGATTTCATCTCCAATCCATTCTCAAAGGTACTCTCCCTCACATCCCTCTAGTTCATCTGAAAATTCCATCTTATTTGTTTCTAATTGCAAAATTCGTCCAAACCCTAAATCCCATAGGATTAGTTGATGTGTAGGCATGTTTGGTTGATGTCTAGAGTTAGCAATGGCAATGACATGGTGAAACCCTAAATCCCATTAAGATTCTATGGAGCAATGTCATGTTTGTATAGTATTTGTTCATATACATGTTAGTTCTAATTTGTTGTTCATATCTATTGGAACCTTGGTCACATAGAGATGCCTACATAGAAACTAGGGTTTGTAAAATTAGATCACAAAGAGATGTCCATATAGAAACAATGGTTTATAATTTTGCTCACATAGAGATGCCACATTGGAATAATGGTTTTAAAAAATGTAGATGCCCACATTGCTCACATAGAGGTGCCCACATAATTTTGCTCACATAGCAATTTATTCGTATTAATAGTTGGTTTATAATATGCTCACATATATAGTTCTACTTTTTGTAATTAACTAGAATGTCGGAATCGGAATCGGAAGAAGCTCGTACACCACCCCATGTACAACCCGGGTTCGTAGAAGGCAAGTCGCTTCTTGAGCCGTCGTATGATAAGGTTCACCGTGGCCACATTCTTGCCGAGGGGATCAAGGCAAGAAAAAAAACACGAAATCATTATATGTTTCTCAAGTTGGATGGACATGTTATAATCGAGCTTCTATGTGTGCAGCCTCTTGTTCCCCTACGACTGAGGTATCACGGGCATTTCCAAGAGATGATGTGGTATGATGATCGGTACATGGTGCACATCAAAGCGCTAGGATTGCTCACATTCATCCATATGGTCAATCGTGGTTCACCGCACATGAACCCTGCTGCTATCACCGCGCTCGTCGACCGGTGGAGGCCGGAGACGCATAGTTTTCACCTCTGTACCGGTGAGATGACCGTCACTCTGCAGGACATGTCCATGATCCTTACACTCCCTATCCAGGGGATCCTCTGTGCATTAACACAGGCTCCAACGGCTGGCGTGAGCGGATGTGTGCCCTTACCGGTGGTAAGTGTCCTGGTGACACTATAAACTCAAAGGGGGAGAAATTAAGAGTCACAGTCGGGGCTACTTTCAAGTGGATAGCACAAAACTTTAGTACATGTCCTGAGAATGCTAGTGAGGATGAGATTATTATATATGCCCGTGTGTATGTGTGGTATGTCATCACGAAGACTATATTTTTTGATGGTAAGGGCAACATGGCTCACTGGCACTGGCTGAAGGCCTTAACTGTGATGGATAAAAAATGGAGCTGGGGTTCGGCGACATTGGTCTTCTTGTACCGGCAGGTAATGGGGTGTTTCTATTGTTCCCCTCTTTATATATGCTCTTCCAACTTATGCATGACTAAGTTTGTTTGCTTTCTTGCGTAGCTAGACGAGGCTTGTCGAAGGACTGGGGCTGAGGCTTATATCGGTGGTCCGTTGCTACTCCTCTCGGTGTGGATGTGGGAACGCTTTCCAGTTGGTAGGCCAAAACATATGCCTTCCAAACCCTATAGTGATGGCGGGGAAAGGTTGAAGTGGCCCACATGGGATTATAATTGGGACGTGGTCTCAAAGCCTCCAGCCGATCTACATAATGCGTACCTAAGATACACCAATGAGTTTGACAACCTTCTCCCGGAGCAAGTAAGAATTTCTGAACATACACCGTTTAGCATTCCTGCCAAGTTCTCTTCTCATTGAACTATCTTGTTTGCGATTAAGGTTGTATGGGAGGTATATGGTCCTAGGGACAATTTTTGTTGCGACGAGTTCCGTCTTAACCCACAGTGCGATGCGGAACGCAATCTATGGTACTCCCTCCGTTTCAAAATAATAAGATGTTTTGGCTTTGTGAAGCAAATGTATCTAGACTACTTTTAGTATATAGGTTTATTCACGTTTAGAGTGAATCTAGACACTAAAATAAGTCTAGATACATTTTCTTTACAAACCTAAAACGTCTTATATTTTGAAACGAAGGGAGTATATGGAGTGCCCCATGATATGCATGTGGGTTGTTGAGCATTATATGCCGCAGCGGGTTATGAGACAGTTTGGTCTCTATCAGGCTACCCCTCCGGATTACCAGGACACCGACGAAGCTCTTCATCGGTAAGAATTGGTTCTATACATGTTTTTAAGATAATGTATGATAGTTATGTGTGCTTCAAAAGTTGCTCTTTATTCACATACAGGTTGGATAGGCTCAAGAGCAAGAAGACTGATTGGGGCAAGATTCACCAGAAACACGTAGCTATATTTATTTTATGTGTGAGAGAAGCTAAGAAATCAAAAAGAATGGCCTCAAAACCCCATTGTGAGGACGCTTTCAGCGAGTACCTCCATTGGTTTCTAGAGAACACTCGTGTGAAGCTCCTACCGGATGCATATCCGGAAGATATATTAGAAGAGTCGTTGCCTGTGTGGGATGGGCTGAGGAACCTTGAGGGAAAGTGGCGCCGCACCCTTCAGGTCGTGCCGCGCCGACACGCCTGGCGCCGCACGCTCTCCATGCCTCCTCTTGTCAAATTGACAGGAGGTTTGCTTGCCACGCCAGGAATGGAGTGGCGCCGCAGCGATAGGTGCAGCGCCTGAACGCGTGGCGCCGCACTCTCTCAAACATATTCAAGTAAGCTTGTGATCAACATCAAACATATATGAGTAAGCTTATGATCACACATCATACATAGTTCATACATAAATACATAGTTCACCCATAGTTCGAACATCACAAATCATACATAGTTCATACACAAATAGATAGTTCACCCATAGTTTAAACATCACACATCATACATAGTTCGACATCACACTAAGTTCACAAACAAATAATGATAACCCGTCTTCGACATCACAAAATAGAGCACTTGCTAGTACGCGAGCTCCCGGTTATACACTCAAAGTCTAAAGCATAGGCCCTTTGCCCTTCCTCTTCTTCTCTTCCTCTTCCTCCATGGAACGCCACGCCGCTCGACGAAGCCTTTCCCTCTCGGCATCACGAGACTCCTTAGCAAGGCGCTTCTCTTCCTCCTCTTTCCTGCGGAGCTCGTCATTACGTTCCTTGCGCCTCTTCGCCATCTCCTCGTCACGCATCCCTTCATGGTAGCGCCTTCTTCTTATGGCAAAATCGATCTCTTGGATAGCCTTGTTGGATTGAGGTTGCTCAAGATCTATCCAAGTGTAGTACCTGCATACCGGAGGGGGAGACTACAAGAAAATAGTGCATGTTAGAGGATATGATATGGAATAGTTGGGACACATGAAGAACTAAAAAGCTGTGAGCATACCGGTGGAGTGTCATATGGGTTGCGGCTACGCTCGGGAGAGCGATTGTAGTTGGCAAACATGAAGAACTTCTTTCCCCAACTATCGGAAAAGTAGTCTTGGGATTGCTTAACAGTGCAATCGGTTCCACACTAATAAATAGGAACCTCCTTCCCATGGGCCTCAGCGGTACGAAACGCCTTCCGTGGCCTTTCCTCTTGGTCGGCGCAAGGTGGCCTAGCATTGGCCCTCCTCTTCCTATCTTCCTCTTCCTTCTCCTTTTGCCTTTTCCTCTCTTCCTCTTCCTTCTCCTTTTTCCTCTTCCTCTCTTCCTCTTCCTTTTTCTTCTTCACCTCTTCCTCTTCGTCCTTATTCTTTGCCAAGTCTCGAGCAAGTTGAACTACCTCTTCGAATGCCTTCCGCTTCTTCTCTTCCTCAGCTTCCTTCCTCTTCCTCTCTTCCTCAACTTACTTCCTCTTCCTCTCTTCCTCGGCTTCCTTCCTCTTCTCCACCACCTCCATAGCATTCGCCCAGACCTTCGAGTAGTTCACACAGTCCCCATCATTATTCTTGTTGGGTTGAGTCGCCATACCTATTATAAGAATAAAAGGTACAAGTTAGTTAAGTAAGCATGCAGGTGAAAATTTGGAACAAGATATGTAAAAAATATGTGATAATATACATACGGGAATGGTCCATTTAGGTATGTAAACATGCTTGTACGATTAGGAGCTGGTTGCCTAGGAACTTGGTGCCTAGGAACTTGTTGTGAACGACCTCTAGTAAGCCCAAGTTGCCTCCCTCTTTGTTGCCTAGGAATTTGTTGGCTACTTCTTGGTTGGCTAGGAATTTGTTGGCTACTTCTTGGTTGGCTAGGAATTTGTTGGCTACTTCTTGGTTGGCTAGGAATTTGTTGGCTTGGAATTTGTTGGCTACTTCTTTGTTAGCTTGGACCACTTGTGCTTGCTTCATTTCCCTTTGCCCTCTTCCCTTGTGTTGCACAACTCCGTGCATTGTGTCCTTCACCACTACACTTCCCACAACGAGATCTCTCACGAGGTTCTTGAAATTGGTCATTTCTCGATTCCCGCGCACCGACATGTCCCCATCCGTCCATGTCACTTCTAAAACGCTTTGTCTTGCGTCTACCACGTTTAACAACCTTGGATTCCGGATGGGGCCATAGTCGGAGTCCATGGTACTCCGGCCATTGTGATTGGTCAAGGTATGGATGAAATCTAGGGCCCATGTATCTTTTGTCTTCATGATAGAGAACTCGGACTCTCTAACGGTGCGCTCGTGATTATAATCCACATGGCATTTTCGAGACATGCATAGCAAGTGAGAACAAGCTAGATGGAGCAACAACGGCCTTTCGCATGTGCAATCACAATCCCTTAGAGAGACATTAAAGGCTCGGCCTCCGTGTTGGACACCATCCGAAGTGGTTCCTCCAGGCTCGACCACCTGGTAAATGAGCTCGTCGTTATCAAAAACCATGGCAACTTGGGAGTCCGCTTTCCTTGAATGAAATGTCCTCCAATCGTCAACCCTAGGTGGGAACTCATACTTGTACTCCTCCTTGTTTTGTCCCGCAATTTGCTTATCGGTTTCAAGTGAGTAGTTCAGAAAATACCCATTTAACTTGTCAAATGTGTATCAAACTATTGTTGTGACGGGCAATGCACGGACACCTTTAAGAACCTTGTTGAAGGCCTCTGCCATGTTGCTTGTCATTTGACCATACCTCCGGCCATCCTCGTCATAAGCCCGTGCCCACTTGTCACGGAGCTGAATGTGCTTATTGAGAAACTCTTGACCCTTGGAATCGAGTTTTTTGTTGTTCCACAATCTGAGGTATAGATTTGTGAAACGTCGGTCCGTGAAAGCAAGACAACAATCTTGAAGATCATCAGCCAACTCCTTGCTCTTACATGCCCTATAGAAGTTGGAACAAAAATGTCTCATGCACCATCGGTGGTGTAAAGGAGGATGCCCGGGAATGTCAATCGTCACCGCGTTGAGAATTCCTTGATGGCGATCTGAGATGACACATATTTCCCTATCAAGAGGTAAAACCTTCGTTCTCAAAAGACGGAAGAACCACTCCCAATTAACATTGTTCTCTGCCTCTACCAAAGCAAAAGCCAAGGGAAGCAACCGGTTGTTTGCATCATTTTCTATTGCAATAAAGAGAGTGCCACAGAACTACCCGGTCAAGAAGGTGCCATCCACGGAGATTACCGGCCTACAATGTTCGAAGCCCCTCACACATTGCTCGAATGCCCAAAAAGCATGCCCAAATATTCGAACATTTCTTTCATTACGAACCATCGTTTCAGTGCCATATGGCTCAACCACATGAACCATGCCCGGGTTAGCATCGGCCATTGCTAACAACAACCTAGGGATTCGGCTGTATGATTCTTCCCAACCATCGTACAACATCCTGAATGCGGCTTGCTTTGTCTTCCATGCCTTCCCATACTTCACCTCATAGTGAAAGATTGCTTCCATGAACTCCATGACCATCTTGATGGTCATTGTCGGAAGTAAAGAAATTTGGTTTGAAAGCCTAAAGGCGAGGAACTCAGAGGTCAGTTGTCGGTGCTCGTGCTTCACATATTTGCCATCCACCCTTTTCCCATGGCACATGTGCGTTGACACACAGCTTGAAATGCGCCAATCAGGGCCCCCTTGCATGGTCTTGCCCGCACTATCCAAGGACAACCATCATCTTCGCATTTAACCGTGTAACGCTTCTTCACGTCCGAGTGAACCACCGTGAAATGATGATGATACCTAATAGAGAAGTCCTTGATCCATTGCTTAAGTTCCAACAATGTGGCAAACCTCTGTCCTTTTGAAATCCCATTCTTCTCGTGACTAACATCCTGATAGGAAGTTGGCCTTGGTCCAAGCACTACACCCTTGCCGCTATCAACCGTGGCTTCATCCGCTAGACTAAGATCACGAAACAAGGGTACCCGATGATCCCTGCCCAATACCTTCTCATGCACTTCGGCCTCATCCTTAGTGAACCCCTCCTCATCAACTTCTTCATCGGGACCATCCTCATCCGAGTCGGATACATACATTCGAGAAAACAGGATGTCATGATCCATGTTCTCTTGTGTATGATATAAGTCAAAATTTCCAATAGTATTGTCACAGAGCTCAACCTCCCTCTCACTATCCTCATACTCATCATTCTCCTCTTCCAATGCTTCATCTTGATTCTTTGAAATGGGGCTCAGAGATGTCCTCAATTCATCTTGTTGCGTCAAAGGAGGCTCAGTCAATTCCTCTTGGTTCATGGGTGGAGGACTCCGAGCTTCATATGGGGAGGCGACCGGTATGATACTCCTTTGCATATTACCATCAACCTTTTTCGTGGCAAATAACTCAAGAGCTTTGTCTTGTGATTCAGCCACCACTTCCTTGTATGCAAACCAACGTTGCTCCGAGCTGATACGCATTTTCTTCCAACGGTTGTGCATCCGTGCCTACCCTCCAACTCAACAACATCACTAGGATCCATCCAATTCAAATCTACCCGAACTTGTTGCAACATCTCCGCATAGTTTGGACTACGATCAAACACCAAGTCAATCTCATCTGGGTCCGGCTCAATATTGCCTCTCAAGAAAGCTTCCTTGTCCATATGATGAACATGGACAATTCTAGCCATCCCTAAAATAAATATAAGAACATAACGGTAGATAAATTCAATAAGTATCTATGCCAAAATTTACACTAACAACAAGCTCATTCAACCATACCCTAACTCTAACCCTAACCCTAAGCCTAACCCTAAGCCTAACCCTTACCCTAGCCCTAACAATCTTATTTATACACATGAAGGTTTAATATACCAATCCTAACTCTATATATATCAACCAAACACCTCATTGCTCCATACAACTTTACATATCCAATTGGTGGCCAAGCATTTGGAGAAATTTCTCAAACTACCAAAATTAGGGCTAAATAAAGAGATTGCTTGGATAAAATAGGGAGGAATACCTTGGGGAGGAGGTCAACAACAAGATCCATGGAGCCTTTCTTCAGATCTGAGAAATGGGGAAGGATTAAAGGAGGGGGAAGATGATGAACCGCCGCCACCTCTCTCTTGTTTGTGAAGGGTGTGAGAGGAGAAGAAAATGTCTAGGGTTGGGGGAGAGGGAGGCCGCATGCGCTTAAGGCATCCAGGCATGCGGCGCCAGCTACCATGGCGCTGCAGAGGTGGGTGCGGCGCCACCCCTACTGGCGCCGCACTTAAGGTGTCGGGGCCCGCGGAGCCAGCGTGGCAAGGCGTGCCGCGCCAGCCCGAGTGGTGCAGCAGACCTACATGCCGCTCCAGGCTTGACGGCGCTGCATGCGGGAGCCAGCGTGGCAATTGTGCGGCGCCGTCCTAGATGACGCTGCATACGTGCCTGCGGCGCCGCGCGGGCGAGAGTGACAGAAAAGGGTTATCCTGGTTGTATTTCTTTTCGAACAGGGTTAATCTTTAAATTTGTTACGACTTTAGGTTATTGTTATTTAATTTACCCAAAACAGTCGATTGGATGGCCTGACTCTCTTCATACTGTTACCCGCGCGCGTCAAAGCATGTCCTAACCAGGCTCGCTCCATGGAGCCGGGTGTGGGAGAGTGCATTTTGGTCATGTGCCCATGTGTTGCACGTGTGGAGAAGAGTCGGAGACACGGACTTAACTCCCTTCCCACCTTCTCTCGGTACTGTAACCGTCCTATTGCCACGCTCACATTTTTCCTCTCACGTCCCATCGACAATTTACCATGGACGCATCGCCTCCTCTGCTGCCTCCCCCTACCGTTCTAGCCACCAAGCTTACGCTTCGGCGGGACACAGCTAGCATCGGCGTCATCAGGGACTACGAAGCCTAGAATCTTCGGAGCGCGGCGGTGCCGATTGACGCGCCCGTCATGTCGGCTATCAGTCGGTCGTTGTTGTTCACACAAAGTTGTTGTTCACACAAGGGTGTCAGCGGCAGCCATGACGCCTCTCGGGAATCCGTCTAGGGGTGCTCGTGATGGGTTTTTTTAGCCCCCGTCGGGCTGCCAAGCGTCAATGGGTGGAGCTCAATGTGGGGTTCCTAGAGAGAAACAATGAGTAGACTCATTCATCAGGATTCCACCGTGTGCTGATATTCCCTCCCAGCCACTTGGCTCCTCCGTAGCTTCCAAAATCGTTGCTCCCCCCACGATAATAATGGTGTCTCCGTCGCCCGCAACTCCAGCTCTGGCAAGGGCAACTCCTGCTCCGTCTGCTGCAGCAATGGCTTCTCCTGGGTCATCCAATACTGAAAGGTCGTAACTCCAACGTTGACACCAAGACCCCACTATAAGTACTCCATTCCCCTTCTTGATTTGGGTGGTTAGGTTTTTTGGTGTCACATCCCAAATTTGAGATTTGGTTCTGCATATCATTCATATCATTGCATCATACTTTTCCATGCAAAAGCATCGATCGAAATGAACCGGCGAAATGCTATTTTCGAAACCCTGTTCTATTTTGCTACGAGGCTCCTGCGGGAGGCTTTAGAAGAACTAGTGTTGCCACCTTTGTAGCCTAGTGGTTTCGCCCGAACCCTTGACCCTAGATTGTTCCCCTCGACTTTACAAAACCGTAGGAGCAAGAATCGCTCGATTCGGAGCTCGTACGGAGAAGTTACGGCCGTTTGTTTAATAGATCGGAAAACGGTCCGAATTTTGGACCGATTTCCGAGTCCGAAACCAACTCCGCGCTGAATCAGTCTAGATTTCCGCGAGAGGGCTACTTAAGAACCCCACCTGGCCCGCCGACCCCGCCCTGCCTCGTTTTCTGTGCCGCCTCGATCTTGCGATCGCCCCGCCGCCTCGCCTCCTCGCTTCCCGAGGCCGCCGCCACCCGCCGACCCCGCCTCCCTTCGGCCTCGCGCCGCCGCCGCCAGGGCACCGCCCCGCCGCCTCGTCGCCGACCCCGCCACCAAGGTACGCGCCGTCCGCGCCTCGCCCTTCCCCGCCGCCGGCCGCCTGCACCGCCTCCGCGCCATCGCCGCCCCGCAGCACCCGCCGCCTGCGCCTCCACCCCCGCGCGCGCGCGCTCCCCAAGCCAGCCGCTGCGCCGCCCGCTCGCTGCGCGGTGCGCGCGCTGCGCGCGCCTGCTGCCTGCGTGCGCCGCCTGCGCCGCTGCGCTGCGCGCTGCCGCTGCTCGCGCGCCGCGTCGCTGCCGAGCCGCCCCGCGCGCGCTGCGATAGCTGCTGCGCCGCCGCACGCACACCCACGCGCGCACGCACACGCACGCACGCACACGCTGCGCGCCTTCGCGCGCGCAACTACCCACGCACGCGCGCCGTTTTGCGTCGCGCCGCTCGTCCGTGCCGTGTCGCCTCGCGCGCCGTCTTGCGCGCCGCGTTGACGATCTCGAACCGTGCGCTGACCGTTTCCATCCGCGCAGGAAAAACACCGACGCCGGAATCGATCGCCACCGCCGTTCGGAACTCGCCGCACCGTCCGGAGCCTGTTTCGCCGTTTGTTTCCGGTAAGCCTGCAGCCACCGTCAGATCTCAGATCAGTGGTTCAGATCAGTCGTTGACCAGTCAGACTCGGGCGTTGACTAGTCAGACGCCTAGCCAGCGCCCAGTCAGCGGACGTGTTGACCAGTCAACAGACACAGTTGACTGGTTAATTTCGTTAATCCTTTTAGTTGACAGATTTCGGTAGAAACTTGTAAATTGCATAGAAATTAAACCGCTTGGCCAAAAATTGCAAATAAAATATGTGTAGATTCAGTGAGTCGTGTAGAATCTCGCTGTACCTTTGGTTCAGGCTTATGCAGCAAGGTTTGGTACAATTTAATCAAACTAGCTAGTGGCCTTTTCGGAGTATTAAATTCATAGAAAAAGATCCGTAGCTCCAAAAATCGCGTATGATATGTACCTGGATTCAGTGGAACGAGGGGAATCTCATCGTGAATTAAAAAGATAGGCTTACAGTAAAAACTTCTGCAAAAACTGTCTAATGGCTTTCTGCAGTGTTTTAATTACTCGGGGAGTTTTATAATTCCTTTTTGAGTAATTCTAGTTGGTACTGTTTCTAATCAGCGATGCCTATGCGGTAGAATTTTCCCAAGATTTTACAAACAGTATACTATCGGTAGTGAATTATTTGAGTTCTAGCTCTAGTTTTGAGCATTACTTTTTGTCTAATAGTTTTCCTTGCGCTAAACTATTTTCCATACATGCAATCAGTAGTATTATTGATTAGGATTATGTGGTGCAGCTGTAGCGCCAAATCACTTGCCTTGCATACCTTCATGCATCATCTTTGTTGCATATGCTTGTGGAGTTGTTTGTTTATGAATGCAATTGTATCGTGTAGATTGTGACGAGTGCAACGCTTGCTCGTGTGTGGATTGTTCTTCCGACCGCTACAACCAAGGCAAGTAGATGCTACCTTGTTCATGATATCATCCTACTATTTTCAATGCATTGTCGTGTATTTTGTAGATGCATGTGTAGGATGATACTATCGCTATGCTATGTCCTATTATGTGGTAGGGCCTTCCTTGTAGATGAACCACCGTTGGTAGATGTGCTTAGCCATGCTATGTTGAACGAGGGCTGAGTTACATCATTGAGACTTGTTTCTAAAAGTATTGGTTTGTGAAAACTAAAACAACTTAATCAATGAATCCCCTGGGTGTGATGGTATTGATAATTTTTGGTGGTTTCATTGCGGAAAGGCACCCAGGTATCAAGAGAGAATGATTGGCTTCTTTATTGTGTAACTTACGTGTATAACCATGTGCCAATAATGAAATGGGCGGTTTGGTTGGACTTAGTAGGTTGTGGTAACTCGAACCCGCGTATCCAAAGATGTAGAATTTTGGTAGGTTGGACCGGTGCGCGTCGGGATTGAGGAGCTACTTCCCGAACAGTCTCTTCTTGGACTTCTCCCGATCATCACCCAAAATGAGAGTGATGGTACGAGCTGGGCTGGCCAAGTCACATGGGTAAAGTGTACTAACCTCTGCAGGGTGTATAATCTAATCGATTAGCCGTGTCCCCGGTTATGGATATCTGAGTTGCTTGATATTGATTCCATGACATGTTTCTCGCTCATTCTAATTTCATAATTGCTTTAACATTGTTGGGTTAACTTAATTGGGATATTTTCAAAGAAAATCAAAACTGTTTATGAAAGTAGGACAAATGTATTTGCAAATGCAAGCCAGACACAGCTCCACTTGCCAAATATGCATGTAGATGTTAGTGCTATTGTCTCCATTACTAGCTCTACTTGCCATACATTCCATGTATTGACCCTTCGGGGCTGCTATGTTTCATGTTGCAGGTTATTCCGATTCTGAGTAATCGATATAGGCCACGGTACTCCACTCGGCACTTGTTCACTTGTGGGCAATTTGAAGAATGGAGGATTTACTTTATTTATTTTGCTACCTGAATAATTTGAGCTAGCTTTGTGCTAAGCTTTTATTGTAATAATGGTACTCTGGATCATCGTTATTCATGATACACGGATATTTTGCTATGTTATTCATCTTATTCTATTGTGCGCCAATGAACCGATCCAGGGATTGGCATGTCACATAGAAGCCACGGTCTTTTCAGAACCGGAGTGTTATAGGATGGTATCAGAGCCCGTGTGTCGACTGTAGGATCGTGACCTAGGATTGGATTAGGAAGCCATAGAATTATTAAAGCCTATATTAACCCTGTCTTTCATCTTATGCCTTTCACCCTCGTAAATTCTTACCATATGCTATTCTCACACTTTCCTCTTTTACTTGATAGATGGGAGAAGTCAGGACTGAGTATGCCACCATGGAGTCACCAAGGCCCTTTGCAAGGCAGTTAGCTCAGCTCTCGCAGTCATTGGGATTGCCACTGCCCATGTTCAAGGGAAGAAGACTGTATAGCTATGGATATGGAGAGGATGCATGGGAGATCACTACCTTCATATTCAGGGACGCCGCCTTGCCAAACCCCGTGCACTTGATCTACACCAAGACATACTGCAACTGGGGACTTGGAATCAACTTGGCCATACATGAAGCCCTGTCTCGCCAGTGCCATAATGTCCGACACCTACTGCCAGCAGATTCACCCTACCGTGACTATGGGAGGCGTGATGAAGATGGGCACGTTGTGGTTACCCCGGGCGACAGGAACAACATGCCGCCCCGTCGGAGGCACATAGAGGACATGGAAAAGGAGAATGGAGCTCTAGCTGAGAAAGTGATGATGATAAAGGAGATTGCATACTTTGCTAGCAATGGTATGGTGGTCCAAGGACAGGAGATTGACACTTTGCATGAAGCTGTGGGAGTTCTGGAGAATGCCCTGATAGCCAGAGATGCAACCATAGCTCATCTTCATGGTACTGTGCAGGAGAACACCCAGAACATACAACAGTTGCAAGGGACCGTCCAGGAAAGGGATCAAACTATTGAAGCTATGACAACCCAGATTGCCGCTCTCCAAGCGCAGCTGAATCCACCCTCTGATGATGACAATGGAGATGATGGCAACAATAGGGATGATGATGACATTGGAGACGATGATGATGATGAGGACGAGGATGATGATGATGGAGACGATGATGGTGGAGGAGATGAAGCTGTTGCAGTTGCAGCTGAAAGTGAAGAAGAAGAGGAGGATCCAGAAGAGGTGGAGTTTGAGATCTAAAGTGATGATTCAGAAGAAGTGTACACTCCGCCGCCATGGTTGTACCGCGAGCCGAAGCGCCCACGCATGACCGCAAGGACCTACCGCAACCTCTTCAAGAAGTAGATAGAAGTCCACCAATTAGTCCACGTTAGGCGAATTCGTTAGGATTAGTCTCGATCGATGTGAAGCTTAGTTCGTGTTAGTTTAAGAGTGTTTAGTTGCTTATTTGTGTACTCCAATATCCTAGGAATTATTTGTGCAAATTTTATGAAAGAGTTATGGCAAGTTTGGTTACTATCTGTGTTATTTTCGCTGCAGTTTTTCTGCTGATATAGCAGTACTGCGCGATTTTTCATATTTTCCTGGTAACTCGGAAAAATCTGAAAAAAATTGGGCTGATGCGAAACTCTCTGTACTATATGTGCAAAAATCAGCTAAATTTTCTGACGAGTTTAAGTCAGGCAGAAAAATTCGTGAACGCTGCTGGACTGTTCTAGCAGATTGCTGTTTTTGTTGCTTAGATGATCAACTGTTTAGTTAACCATTGCCAACTCTTGCAAAACTATTCCAGTAGGTATATACTGCTAGGATTAACCCCTGGGATGTTGCTGGATCACTTGTTTGTTGATGTGTTGCTTGCTTGTGATTGTCTGCTATTACTTGTTGTTGTTTGATCATATGCATGGGTAGAAACCTATTGTCGTAGTTGAATTCTCTTAAGGGGGTTAGCATGAATACTGTGTCAGTGATTAGGGATTACCTCGACGTGTTTCCGGAAGAGCTGTCAGAAATGCCACCTGACAGGGAAGTAGAGTTTTTTATCGACCTGATGCCGGGAACAGGACCAATAGCAAAGAAACCATATAAGATGGATGTGGATGAGCTGAAGGAATTGAAGAAGCAGTTGAAAGAGCAGCTGGAAAAGAGATTCATTCAGCCTAGTTCGTCGTCATGGGGTGCACCTGTTCTGTTTGTGGAGAAGAAAGATAGCAGCAAGAGATTAGTAGTGGACTATCGCTCGCTGAATGAAGTAACCATCAAGAACAAGTACCCTCTGCCGAATATAAATGATTTGTTTGATCAACTGGAAGGAGCGAAGGTGTTCAGCAAGATTGATCTGAGATCAGGCTACTTTCAATTGAAGATCCGAGAGCAGGACGTACCAAAAACCGCCTTCACCACTAGGTATGGTTTATATGAGTATACGGTTATGTCTTTTGGACTAACGAATGCCCCGGCATACTTCATGACTATGATGAACAAGGTATTCATGGAGTACTTGGACAAGTTCGTGGTGGTGTTTATTGATGACATACTGATATATTCCAAGGATGATGCTGAGCATGAGAAGCATCTGCGACTGATTATGGAGAAGCTGAGGGAACACAAGTTGTATGCCAAATTCATCAAGTGTGAATTCTGGCTTAACACCGTTGGGTTTCTTGGACACGTAGTGTCAGGAGAAGGAGTCGCTGTTGATCCAAGCAAAGTGACTGCAGTGACAGAGTGGGAAGCACCCAAGAATGCAGGAGAGATACGAAGCTTTTTTGGGACTTGCTGGATATTACAGGAGGTTCATTGAAAACTTCTCCAAGATTGCTAAGCCGATGACTGAACTTCTGAAGCAGGAGAGGAAGTTTGAATGGTCAGACGTATGTGAAGCCAGCTTTCAGGAACTGAAGCGTCGACTAGTGACCGCGCCTGTTCTGTGTTTACCTGATCTTCAGAAGGATTTCCAAGTGTACTGTGATGCTTCTCGACAGGGACTTGGGAGTGTGCTGATGCAAGATGGGAGAGTGGTGTCATATGCCTCGCGACAACTCAAGCACCATGAGCGGAATTACCCCACACACGACTTGGAGTTAGCGTCAGTGGTTCATGCGCTCAAGGTATGGAGGCATTACTTAATGGGAAAACACTGTGATGTGTACACCGACCACAAGAGCCTGAAGTACATATTCACGCAGAAGGAACTGAACATGAGGCAAAGGAGATGGTTGGAGCTTATCAAGGACTATGATATGAATCTACAATACCACCCAGGAAAGGCCAATGTAGTAGCAGATGCTCTGAGCCGGAAGGTTTACGCCAATGGATTGACAATTGGTGAATTGCCTGAGGATTTGTGCAAACAATTCAAGGACCTTAGACTGGAAGTAGTATCTGAAGGATACTTGGCAACAATGGAAGTCCAACCAACGCTACAGGACAGAATCAAAAAGGCTCAGGTAGGAGACAAGGAAATAGAGGAGATAAAGGAAAAGATGAAGGAGAATCGGGAAAAGGATATTCGCGAGGATGAGCATGGTACCTTGTGGTATGGAGATCGTTTGTGTGTGCCCAGCGACTCGGAGATAAGGGAGTTGATTCTGCAGGAGGCTCATAACTCGCCATACTCCATACATCCGGGCAACACAAAGATGTATATGGATTTGAAGAGCGGATTTTGGTGGAACAACATGAAGGGAGATATCGCCAAGCATATTGCCCTATGCGATGTGTGTAGCCGAGTGAAGGCTGAACACCAGAAACCAGCAGGACTGCTACAGCCATTGCCTGTGCCGGATTGGAAGTGGGATAGAGTGGGAATGGACTTTATCACAGGATTTCCCAGGACCAGGTCAGGATATGACTCTATTTGGGTAGTGGTCGACCATTTTACCAAGGTAGCCCACTTTATACTGGTAAAGACAACCTATACGAGTGCCAAGTTGGCCAAGATCTACATGGACAGGATTGTGTGCCTACACGGAGTTCCCAAGAGTATTGTATCTGATAGAGGCACCCAATTTACCTCACACTTCTGGCGCCAACTGCACGAGTCACTTGGTACTAGATTGGAGTTTAGCACAGCGTTTCACCCGCAGACTGATGGACAGACCGAGAGGATGAATCAGATTTTAGAGGACATGCTGAGAGCTTGCGCTTTGGCTCATGGTTCTAGTTGGGATGAGAATTTGCCGTATGCGGAGTTTTCCTACAACAACAGCTATCAAACCAGCATCAAGACGTCACCGTTCGATGTGATGTATGGGAAACAGTGCCAAACACCATTGCTATGGGATGGAGTAGGAGAACGTCAGTTGTTTGGACCCAATTTGATCAAGGATGCTGAGGAGAAGGTCGCCTTGATTAGGGACCGGCTGAAGGTAGCACAATCAAGGCAGAAGAGCTACGCTGACGCCAAGCGCAAGGAAGTGGTGTATGAGATAGGTGATAGAGCATACCTCAGGGTATCGCCACTTCGTGGAATCAAGAGATTTGGAATTAAGGGTAAGCTGGCACCTCGATTTATTGGACCGTATCGGGTCTTAGCACGCAAAGGAGAAGTTGCTTATCAGTTGGAGTTGCCAGAGGCTCTGTCCGCTGTTCACAATGTGTTCCACGTATCCCATCTGAAGAAGTGCCATCCGAAGATGGTGGATACACCATTGAGAGACACTGTACCGCTAGAGGAGGTTCAGCTTGAGAACGACTTGACCTATGAGGAGAAGCCGGTCAAGATTCTGGAGACAGCAGAGAGGATTACCCGTACCAAGACGATCAGGTTTTGCAAGGTACAGTGGAGCCACCACACCGAAGAGGAAGCCGCTTGGGAGCGTGAGGATGACATCCGAGAGGACTACCCACACCTATTTGCTAGCCGCGCCGAATCTCGAGGACGAGATTCATCTTAAGGGGGTTAGTCTTGTCACATACCAAATTTGAGATTTGGTTCTGCATATCATTCATATCATTGCATCATACTTTTCCATGCAAAAGCGTCGATCGAAATGAACCGGCGAAACGCTATTTTCAAAACCCTGTTCTATTTTGCTACGAGGCTCCTATGGGAGGCTTTAGAAGAACTAGTGTTGCCACCTTTGTAGCCTAGTGGTTTCGCCCGAACCCTTGACCCTAGATTGTTCCCCTCGACTTTACAAAACCGTAGGAGCAAGAATCGCTCGATTCGGAGCTCGTACGGAGAAGTTACGGCCGTTTGTTTAATAGATCGGAAAACGGTGCGAATTTTGGACCGATTTCCGAGTCCGAAACCAACTCCGCGCCGAATCAGTCTAGATTTCCGCGAGAGGGCCACTTAAGGACCCCACCTGGCCCGCCGACCCCGCCCTGCCTCGTTTTCTGTGCCGCCTCGATCTCGGGATCGCCCCGTCGCCTCGCTTCCCGAGGCCGCCGCCACCCGCCGACCCCGCCTCCCTTCGGCCTCGCGCCGCCGTCGCCAGGGCTCCGCCCCGCCGCCTCGTCGCCGACCCCGCCGCCAAGGTACGCGCCGCCCGCGCCTCGCCCTTCCCCGCCGCCTCCGCGCCATCGCCGCCCCGCAGCACCCGCCGCCTGCGCCTCCACCCGCGCGCGCGCGCTCCCCAAGCCAGCCACTGCGCCGCCCGCTCGCTGCGCGCTGCGCGCGCCTGCTGCCCGCGTGCGCCGCCTGCGCCGCTGCGCTGCGCGCTGCCGCTGCTCGCGCGCCGCGTCGCTGCCGAGCCGCCCCGTGCGCGCTGCGCTAGCTGTTGCGCCGCCGCACGCACACCCACGCGCGCACGCACACGCTGCGCGCCTTCGCGCGCACAACTACCCACGCACGCGCGCCGTTTTGCGTCGCGCCGCTCGTCCGTGCCGTGTCGCCTCGCGCGCCGTCTTGCGCGTCGCGTTGACGATCTCGAACCGTGCGCTGACCGTTTCCATCCGTGCAGGAAAAACACCGACGCCGGAATCGATCGCCACCGCCGTCCAGAACTCGCCGCACCGTCCGGAGCCCGTTTCGCCGTTTGTTTCCGGTAAGCCTGCAGCCAACGTCAGATCTCAGATCAGCGGTTCAGATCAGTCAGACTCGGGTGTTGACTAGTCAGACACCCAGCCAGCGCCCAGTCAGCGGACGTGTTGACCAGTCAACAGACACAGTTGACTGGTTAATTTTGTTAATCCTTTTAGTTGACAGATTTCGGTAGAAACTTGTAAATTGCGTAGAAATTAAACCGCTTGGCCAAAAATTGCAAATAAAATATGTGTAGATTCAGTGAGTCGTGTAGAATCTCGCTGTACCTTTGGTTCAGGCTTTTGCAGCAAGGTTTGGTACAGTTTAATCAAACTAGCTAGTGGCCTTTTCAGAGTATTAAATTCGTAGAAAAAGATCCGTAGCTCCAAAAATCGCGTATGATATGTACCTGGATTCAGTGGAACGAGGGGAATCTCATCGTGAATTAAAAAGATAGGCTTACAGTAAAAACTTCTACAAAAACTGTCTAGTGGCTTTCTGCAGTGTTTTAATTACTCGGGGAGTTTTATAATTTATTTTTGAGTAATTCCAGTTGGTACTGTTTCTAATCAGCGATGCCTATGCGGTAGAATTTTCCCAAGATTTTACAAATAGTATACTACCGGTAGTAAATTATTTGAGTTCTAGCTCTAGTTTTGAGCATTACTTTTTGTCTAATAGTTTTCCTTGCGCTAAAACTATTTTCCATGCATGCAATCAGTAGTATTATTGATTAGGATTATGTGGTGCAGCTGTAGCGCCAATTCACTTGCCTTGCATACCTTCATGCATCATCTTTGTTGCATATGCTTGTGGAGTTGTTTGTTTATGAATGCAATTGTGTCGTGTAGATTGTGACGAGTGCAACGCTTGCTCGTGTGTGGATTGTTCTTCCGACCGCTACAACCAAGGCAAGTAGATGCTACCTTGTTCATGATATCGTCCTACTATTTTCAATGCATTGTCGTGTATTTTGTAGATGCATGTGTAGGATGATACTATCGCTATGCTATGTCCTATTATGTGGTAGGGTCTTCCTTGTAGATGAACCACTGTTGGTAGATGTGCTTAGCCATGCTATGTTGAACGAGGGTTGGGTTACATCATTGAGACTTGTTTCTAAAAGTATTGGTTTGTGAAAACTAAAACAACTTAATCAATGAATCCCCTGGGTGTGATGGTATTGATAATTTTTGGTGGTTTCATTGCGGAAAGGCACTCAGGTATCAAGAGAGAATGATTGGCTTCTTTATTGTGTAACTTACGTGTACAACCATGTGCCAATAATGGAATGGGCGGTTTGGTTGGACTTAGTAGGTTGTGGTAACTCGAACCCGCGTATCCAGAGATGTAGAATTTTGGTAGGTTGGACCGGTGCGCGTCGGGATTGAGGAGCTACTTTCCGAACAGTCTCTTTTTGGACTTCTCCCTATCATCACCCAAAATGAGAGTGATGGTACGAGCTGGGCTGGCCAAGTCACATGGGTAAAGTGTACTAACCTCTGCAGGGTGTATAATCTAATCGATTAGCCGTGTCCCTGGTTATGGACATCTGAGTTGCTTGATATTGATTCCATGACATGTTTCTCGCTCATTCTAATTTCATAATTGCTTTAACATTGTTGGGTTAACTTAATTGGGATCTTTTTAAAGAAAATCAAAACTGTTTATGAAAGTAGGACAAATGTATTTGCAAATGCAGGCTCCACTTGTCAAATATGCATGTAGATGTTAGTGCTATTGTCTCCATTACTAGCTCTACTTGCCATACATTCCATGTATTGACCCTTCGGGGCTGCTACGTTTTATGTTGCAGGTTATTCCGATTCTGAGTAATCGATATAGGCCACGGTACTCCACTCGGCACTTGTTCACTTGTGGGCAATTTGAAGAATGGAGGATTTACTTTATTTATGTTGCTACCTGAATAATTTGAGCTAGCTTTGTGCTAAGCTTTTATTGTAATAATGGTACTCTGGATCATCGTTATTCATGATACACGGATATTTTGCTATGTTATTTATCTTATTCTATTGTGCGCCAATGAACCGATCCAGGGATTGGCATGTCACATAGAAGCCACGGTCTTTTCAGAAACGGGGTGTTACATTTGGTAGGGCTTTGATCCATACAAGTGCACTAGAAATTGGTGATTAGTACTTTTTTTAGTCAAGTATAGCGTGCATCTGTGGTGATTAGTGCTTCAGATGCTTATTACTTGCAACTTTTGTGCTAAACAGAGTATTGCCGTGTCGCGGTGATCATCGGCATTAGCAGTCAAAGCATGCCAATGCCCACTCCATGGTCATTTTCGTGATGCGGTTATTGTGCAATGGAGTTGATGTAAATATCAATTCCAAAGCGGCCGACGGAGCAGTCATGGATACTTGATCCTTACAATGTAAATATCACTTCCGTTCCGATGAGTATGAACTATATGTTTTTGAGAAGTAAAGTTAAGTAAAATTTAACTAATTTTTAGAAAAACTATTAAATACTATATTATTATATATATGTTATATAAAAATATATTTCATAATATATCAAAGGGTGTTGTAGACTGTACTACATACTAATTTCCCCCTATTTTTTGCAAAAAATACTAATAATTTTTCTTAAAAATTTGATCAAATTTTACACAGTTTTACTTTTTTGAAAGTATATATGTCTTATTTATTTCGTCGGAGGGTACTCCCTCCGTCTCAAAATAGATGACTCAGTTTTTTAAAAATTTAGATGAATCTAGACATTATTTACTAGAGCATATAAATTAATCTAATTTTTAACAAATCTAAGACATCTATTTAAAAAAAAAACAGCAGTACAACCACTTGTCCATAAAAACAAGACGAGCTTTTTGATTATCCACGACAACATGCCCCCGAAAGAAAAACATACTCCTATGGGTGCCCGTACCATACCACGTATGCCGTCATCTAGCTGACCTCCCTGTCCCCCGTACTCAGGCGACGCGTAGACTGAGCCTACAGGCCCCTCACCATCGCCAACACCGCATCTCCGCCGCACATCACTCCCCAGCACGACCATCAAAGCAGCGGGCACAACACCGCCGCCCGCGACAAGCAAGCGGTTCGAGGGTTTTAGACGCGACATCCGTCCCCGGTCGCCGACGCAAAGGAGAAAGGGGGGAAGAAAGAGAAAAGAAGGAAAAGCTTCGAGGAGGTGGAGAAGGTCGGCCGAGGCGAGACGGACTCGAGCTGGTTGGCGTCGCCGACGACGGTGGGAGAGAGGAGGGGGACGTTTCCCGGGTGCCGCTGTTGGGGGTTGAGGAGGGAGAGGGGAGGAGGAGGCTGGTGCTGGCTCTGGTGCTCGCCTAGGGTTTGCGGCAAGGTAGCTCTCTCCCCCCTCTCTCTCGTCGAATTGATGGTATTCGGGTTAGTATCGGGCGACCTCGCTGGGGAAAAATGGTCCTCCCTCGATTTTGTAGTGGTTCGGAGGTTCATGGGTGGTGACTTCGGGGGATTTTATATAGACCGAGGAGAATATTTGGGTAGCCTTCTTGTATGTTGTTACTTGTTACTACTGTATTCTTCATAGTTTGCCCGATACGAAAATGTAAAATTTGGAAAGCATTTGCTTGCCCAAGCTAATATTGCTGCCTGCTAAGATACCAAATCTGTAAATTCAGTTAATCTTGAATAGCCATACTTAGGAAACAATATAAAATAGAATGCAACTTGAAGATTTAGTCAATGAATGAACACTAAATGTTCATTTTCTCCTCTCTCCTGCTACCTGCAGTGCAATGGCTACACAGGGTGCTGTCCGGTTAATTGGAGGGGCAGGGGCTGGTGGTTGGAGTACTAAGGGCTTCGGTGCATTCGACTCTTCGCTGGGCAATCTTCCAGGAGGAGAAGGGCTGGGGTTTGTGGATAGTGGCAGTGGGGTTTATGGGGGATGGAGGGAGTCTGTCCCAGATCGAAGCGGAAGCGCGCCTCCTAGCATGGAGGGATCTCTGGCTGCTCTTGGTAATATTATAGGTCAGCAGAGCAGGAACTTCGACGCCAGTTTAGGCAACTTGGACGATGTGACTGGCGGTCCCACGTCAGAGGAGCAGCTACGTGCTGATCCTGCATACTTTGACTATTACGGTTCCAAGGTGAATTTGAACCCAAGGCTTCCTCCTCCGATAGTATCAAGGGAGAGTCGCCGCTTCATGAACCGGGTTGGCAAGGTTAAAGAATGGAGAGTGGTTTCCCAAGATGACAGCAATAAAGGCTCCTTGTTTGTATCTCGGTCTACTCTATCAACTCACAAGGAAGAACCTGAAGATGATAAGTCTCCAACGTTGGATTCAAGTTCTGCAGATGATGCACAGATTAATCTTGCGGATTTTGTGCCGGTGAGTGTTCCGCATAGAAAAAATTATCTTTGTTGCCCATTTTCCATTTTTCTGATAGATTGTATCCGGTTGAAGAGAACAGGCCGTGTCAGGGCTGTTTGGCCTATGTACCTGCTTGAACTAGAAATAATAACTAGTGTTAGATCAAAATAATAGTGAAGTTGCTTTACTATGTTAAGATGTCATCAAGTTTATGGTACGAAGTTGCAAATGAGTTACCTTGCTCTTATAACAGTATCAACCAATCTTTCAGCTGTTAGAAATGGTTCACTTCCTTTTAAATAGTAATCTTACTGCATATCTTACCAAACAAGGATCATTGGATAGACAATATATTGCCACCAAAAAACATGTGAAACACTTGTTAGTTGTTTACTTGCATAGTATTGAGTTATTTGCGTAGATTCACAATAATCTATCAGCTCACAAGGTTGTTTACTAGCATAGTATCTGTTGCCTGCTTTCCATTTTTTCTGGTCCACTGTGTGCTGGTTGAAGAGAACAGGCCCTATCAGGGGTGATTGGTACTCTTTGTGCCTTCTTGAACTCAAAACAATAACTAGTGTCGAATCAAAATGTTATGGATTTGCTTTCCAATGTTTAAGATGTCATCAAGGTACAGAGTTGCAAAGGAGCTACCTTGCTCTTATAGCAATATCAACCAATCTTTCTTCTGCTAGAAAGGCTTGGCTTCCTTTTGGATAGTTAATAAAGTATTCAGTGATTTTTCGCAAAAAAAAGTATTCAGTCATTGCCCTGATCTAGTAATTTTACTGCATATCTTGTAAAAATACCAAAACAAGGATGATTGTAAAGAAAATAAGTTGGCACCAAAAATATCTGAAACACTTGTTAGTTGCTTATAATTGCATAATATTGAGTTGTTTGTGTAGATGCACAATTAATTGTCAGGTTGAGTTACAATTTTTATCCATGCTGCATTTGTGAATGAAGCTTGAAATCACTTGAATAGTTTAAATTAATATCTGAAACACTTGTTAGTTTCTGAATTGCATAATATTGTGTTATTTGTGTAGATGCGCAATTAATTTGTCAGGTTGAGTTACAATCTTTATCCATGCTGCATTTGCGAATGAAGGCTGAAATCACCTTAATAGTTCAAATTACTTTCAAGCATATTACAGTTGATTATCTTACTATCTGTTAATGTTTCTCTAGGAGAGCTTTCAGCAGAACACCGATTCTTTGTATGATAACTCTTCTTGGCATCCGTCAAGTAGCAATACTGGTGATGGCGTAGATGTCCATTCTAACATTGACTCATCAAAGAATTTGTTGCATGATGTTGTCAAGCCATCAGGGTTGAATTCGTGGACACCTCTACCTTTGGCCAGTGGTCTGAGTAGTACATTTAGTGACAATCTTCCGCCTACATCTGTTCCCATATTTTCTGATAATAACCCTACTGTGCAAACTTCTGAGCAACAGCAAGAAAAGCGGAGCATAGATATGAAGCCTGGAAATGATGTGATTGTCAGTGGAGCAGTTGTTACTGAACTTGATGCTGTGGACTCAAATATGAAGAATTTGAAGTTAGGTTTGGATACCCATACTACATCACAAGTTCAGCAGCAGTGGCAGGGCAATATGTTGCAGCAGTATGGCTTCTCGGCTCTAGTCCAAAGCGACCATATTCCAATGACTCCTCATGGAACACATCTTCCCCGTGTTCCTTTTGTTGACAACTTGTCTCATACTCAGCTAAAATTACCCACTGGAAACATGCAGCAACTTTTACCTCAACCTGGCATGACAGCACCGTTTTATACACCAAATTCGTTTGGAAGCCCATATTATCAGAGTTTGCATCCAGCCAGTGTATTGCCAACTCCATATGGAACTGCTGGATATTCTTTGGGTGGTTCAGGTTTGCCACCTTTTATGACTAGCTATTCTCCCCAGAGTTCTGTTGCGACCCCTCTCGACAGCACTATCAATCCAAGCTTTAGTGGTAGGCCATCTGGTTTTCCTTCAGCAGGGAATCTTACTGCAGGAACAGAATTTGTTCAGCCATATAAAATGTATGGGCAACTTGGGTACGCCATGCAGCCACCCATTCCTGACCCGAACTTTTTTCCGTTCTTCCAGCATCCCTCTTTTCCACAGTATGTCAGTGGAAATCAATACAATATGTTGGCTCCAAGGGGAAGTGTTTTTGGAAATGTTGCTGATAATTTTGATCCCCAAAAGTTATTTCCTCAAGCACAGTATCCGTCTGATCAAAGGCTCGAACTTCCAAAAACTGGAATTTCTAATTCTCCTACAGCCCCTATAGGAGGAACTGTTCCAAATTATCATGGCATTTCACCCTATGTTGGAGTACCATTGACTTATCCAACAAGCCCAGTGTTTCAGGGGCAACCTTTTTCTGGAATTTCCCCCTCTGGTAGAAGAAATGATTCTGCGAGGTTTCAGTCTGCCTCAAGAGATATGACTGCTATTTCTGGGATTCATGGGCAGCGAGAAAGGGGGAAATTTGATAACCCGAAGGCATGCACTTTCCTGGAAGAACTGAAATCCAACAGAGCACGCAGGGTTGAGCTATCTGATATCACAGGTCGAATAGTAGAATTCAGGTTAGTTGTGTTGATTATTTATCATTCTAACTTGATATGCATATCATCATATTTATCATTCTAACTTGATATACATATCATCATATTTATCATTCTAACTTGATATGCATATCAGAATATTTATCATTCTAATTAGATGTGCATATCAGCACACGTATCGTTCCAACTGGACATGCATACTCCAATGCCAGTTTTGGATACTAACAGCTAATGTGTTCTTGACCTCAGCGCTGACCAACATGGTAGCCGATTCATCCAGCAGAAGTTGGAAAACTGCACTGCTGAAGAGAAGGCATCTGTGTTTGCAGAAGTTCTTCCTCATGCTCCATCATTAATGACTGATGTGTTCGGGAATTATGTGATCCAAAAGGTATGTTGTAAGAATGAATCTGTAGTTATCTTTTATGGGGAGCAAATTGTTTGTATCACTTTGTAACACATGGTCATGCCTTGTAACTGATGATTACCGGTTGTATAAAAAGTTGGATGTAATCTCTGCAGTTTTTTGAACATGGAACTCCTGAGCAAAGGAGAGATCTTGCCACTAAGCTTGCTGGCCATGTTCTACCTTTGAGCCTTCAGATGTACGGATGCCGAGTAATTCAAAAGGTACTCCTACTCTTTACATTTAATATTTGCTTAAATTGGTGTAATCTGCTATTGTAGCTATTTTATGGCCTGGCAGTTTCCTGTTGGCATGATATCTGGAATTCTGGATGCAACCAGCATACATCAAAGTATCTGATGTGTCCTGCTAGTGCTACTATTAATAATTTGTGCTTTGTTTATTTCTCCTTAATAACATACAGGCTCTTGAAGTTATGGAACTTGACCAGAAAATAGATCTAGTCCGTGAGCTTGATGGAAATATTATGCGATGTGTTCGTGACCAAAATGGGAATCATGTTATACAGAAGTGCATTGAATGTGTCCCGACATCACATATTGGCTTTGTAGTATCTGCTTTTCGGGGACAAGTTGCTAGCCTTTCAATGCACCCATATGGTTGCCGTGTTATTCAGGTGGGTTCGGAATAATACTTGATTTGAATTTGGTACTAGATCCTGATATGCTGACTTTCTTTCTCTCTTCAATCTATATACCCTATCTGCAGAGAGTTTTGGAGCATTGTGGTGGTGATCCACAAGGCCAGCGCATAATAGATGAAATATTGCAGTCCGCTTGCATCCTTGCGCAAGATCAGTATGGCAACTATGTTACGCAGGTGATTTTTTTGCACTTTGATACAGTACTTCCTGTAAATTCTTATAATTTACACTGGTAATTAGCCATCACAGCATCGCCAACTGATATGCTAAGAGCGCAGTAGACCTTGATAGTTATGACCTGTCATTGGTTCATTGGTTGGCAAAAGAATATGCTATGTTACTATGATTATGGATGATGACCTGAGTGAAGTACTGTTGCCTATTTAATGTCAAAATCTATCAGCTTATTTCTTTTTCCTGTCTCTTCGGCAGCATGTTTTGGAAAAAGGAACAAGTAATGAAAGGGCCCAAATTATCAGTAAATTGGCTGGGCAGGTTGTCACCATGAGCCAAAATAAGTTTGCATCTAATGTGATAGAGAAGTGTTTTCAACATGGTGATATTGCGGAACGAGATCTTTTAATCAGAGAGATTGTGGAGCAGACTGAAGGAAATGATTCCTTGCTGGTATGTATGATAATCTGATTGCTATAACTCAAATGTTTTCCATCCCTTTCCTTGCCCCTTTTTTGCCGATGCTGGTAAGGCTGTAATGCTCCAAGATACAGGGTCTTATAAGAATTAAACGTCTCAAGTAGGCAGCAGGTACCAAGTAGGCAGTAGCATCCATTTGAAATCAGATAACAGTTTAGCAATACATTTCCATCAGTCATCAGTTAGGTGCTTTTAGTTGATCAGGTGTGCAAATCTGACTGAGGAATCTGAGTCCATATATTATTACCGCCCATTATCTATGATTTTGCTAATCCTAGATTCTATCAGCGTGATCACCGTTAAATTCTTGTGAGTTTTATTTGCTAACCACTTTTTATGCAACTAGGCAATGATGAAGGATCAGTATGCTAATTATGTTGTTCAGAAGATACTTGAAACATGCAACGATCAGCAGCGGGAACTTCTGGTCAGCCGTGTAAAGGGTCATGTGCAAGCATTGAGAAAGTACACCTATGGCAAACATATCGCGAGCCGAGTTGAGCAGCTTTGCGGTGAAGGTGAGCTTCTTCTTCAACTAGCGAATACTTTACAGCCCTACTACTTTATAGTTTCCTAATTCTATGATACTTTCAGGAGATTCCGAGTGCGAATCCTAGGTGACTGAACAAACTCTTCGTGGGAGTAGGGAGTTCCTCCTTGACACTCTTCAAATCCATCAGCAAGGAAGAAATCCCAACTCGGAACTGTGGTGCTTCAAAGTGCTAACAAAACATGGAACTCCAGCAAGGAAGACTGTACATATGTGACTTTCTTTAGGTAGTTTAGGAGGTGCCAGGCACAAGGTTTAGCAGTGTGCACTAGTGTGTATCTATGTTAGGGTGTGCTTATTTATACCGTACTAGTAGTTGGTAGCTAGCTGGGTGCAAAAATGTGAACAGTAGTGGTGTGGCTTGTATGTGTGATACATATATGTTGACTGCTTGGTAATGGTAATGTAAATTGCTTGCTTGCATCTTCAGTTGTGTGGTAAAATTACATTGCAGTAACTAATTACGATTCCATTCAGTACGATTGAAGAGAAAATGACTTGTGATCTATTGGAAATTACATTGCAGTAACTAATTACAAGAACATTCATGCCAAAAATTTATTCCATTGCTGAAATTGGATTACTGATGAGAGGTTGCTGCACTGACACCAATCCATGGTGGTCGCGCGGCAATTTCTTCAGTTAGCCTCAAACCCCTCGATATTGCCGCTCTCCCGCCGTACCCTGCCGCTGCTCCTTGTCCGGCCCACGCTGCCGACCTCGCCGTCGCCCATCTGATCGAACACGCGACCCACCATGCTCTCGATCACGTCCACCGGCAGGAACTCCCGCCTCCGGCCGGCCACCGCACTCTCGTTCGCCTTCATGAACCCGGCGTAGGCGCCGCGCACGGATTTGGTGACGGCGACCCTGATCTGCGCCCGGAGGTCGCCGTCGGGTATCTTGTACTCCGCCCCGTGCCTCCTCACCTTCTCCTCGAGCGCGCCGGCGAACGCCGCCGCCTTTTCCCGCGCCTCTTCCGGCGGCCACGCCTTGCCACCGCTGCCGCCGAGGCGCCGGACCAGCGGGTTCCATGCAACGTCCTGGTACTCCCACGCCGCCTCCTCGGCCGACGCTTTGTACCTCCGCTTCATGGCCTCCTCCCCAATCAGCTTCGCCAGCTCGGTGCCCCGGGCGCGCATGTATATGTACCAGTACGCGTTCATGGCCATCACGTGCGACGTCGCCGCGTCCGCGCAGACCCTGCGCGCCGCCTCCACGTGCCGGTGCAGCGCCTCCAGCACGTTCGATGCCGCCTCCGCCAGCGCCGCTCGGCCTCCTCCGCCCTCCGCTTGTGCTCCGTCTCCGTCAATGCCGTCGCCGTCGCCGCCGCCGCGCTCCCGCTCCGCGCGCAGGGCGGTGTCCATGAGCCCGCGGTAGTCATCGGACGCCAGGCACTTGAGGTAGTTCACGGCGTACCGGACGATCTTGGGCACCTGCACGGCGTCGGCGCCGGCGATGTAGTGCGTCTCCACGCGGAGCCCGAACTCGTAGAACACGGCGGCGGCGGCGCGCGCGAGGGCGCGCTCCACCTCACGCGTGCGCTCGCGGAT
This sequence comes from Avena sativa, assembly GCA_916181665.1. Lineage (NCBI taxonomy): Eukaryota > Viridiplantae > Streptophyta > Magnoliopsida > Poales > Poaceae > Avena > Avena sativa. The sequence continues at coordinate 137,822,173 of OV702285.1, read as the reverse complement.
GGTGACCAGCGTGGCCGACTCGCCGGAGAAGAGCGCGTCGAGGCGGCCCCTCTCCCGGCCCACCGCGTCGACCATGTCCAGCAGCTTGAACAGCCTCTGCGGCTCCCGCGAGGCCGCGGACACGCCGTCGGCGAACCGGAAGAACGCGGCCACGATGCGCGCGGCGATCTTGGCGAAGCACTCGGGCCAGACCGTCGGCGGGAGGTGCGCGCGCACAGGCGGCGCTCCGCCGTGAGCACGGAGGCGATGGCCACGTGGAAGTGCGGGCTCCAGAGCGCCATGGCCGACTCCAGAGCCTCCCACTCCATGCCGTCGATGGCCTCCGACGTGTACACCTTGAGGTACGCCGGGTCCAGCCGCATCATCGCCTTGGCCGCCCTCCTGTACCTGGCCTTCACGTAGATGTCCACGCAGATGTCCAGGCAGTCGTTGCCGGCGAGCGTCTTGGCCATCCTCGCGGCGGCGTCCACCTCGTCGTCCGTGCCGAGCTCGTACTCCTCCGTGTCGCCGGCGTCGTCCGCAGGCGTGGCGTGCTTGAGCCTTAGCAGGAGCGCCTCGAAGAGGTCCTGGAGGCCGAGCAGGGCCTCGTCGAGCGGGCCCTCGAAGCGCATCGCCTCGGCCTCCGTCTCGTACACGGCGCGCAGCGCGGAGGCCGCCTCCGTGAGCCGCCGCACGCGGCCGCGGCCGGCGGACTTGCTGGTGGTGCGGCCGAGGAACCCCACCGCCTCCTCCACCCTCCGGACGGCCTCGTCCCCTCGCGCCACCGCCTGCTCGATGGCGTCGCGCAGCTGGTCCACGCGGTCGACGAAGGCGACGGCGCTCTCGGTGTCGGCCGGGTTCGCCGGGAGCTGCGCGGCCTCCCCGGCCAGGGAAGACACCAGGCGCAGGGACGCGAGGAGCGGCTCGGCGGGGGCGACGGCGCGGTCGATGCGCGCGCGCAGGGCGCTCGTTGCCACGCACTTGGACTGGAGCTTGGAGGAGGAGGACGGCGAGGAGCTGGACAGGAGGTCGCCGATGCGGTCGCCGGCCGCGTCGATTGCGGCTTCGGCCTCAGTCGCGGTGGCAAGCACCGACATGATGGCGGCTCGCGAGGCACGAAGCTTCGCGAGGGTATTTTCGTCGTCGGTACCGGTGCCGATGCCGATGCCGGCCGCGGCCGCAGTCATCGCGACGGTGGTGCCGGTGGGACACATGACCGGCCGGCCGGCGTGCGTTCCTAGGTACGTGGCGTGCGTACTGTCAAAGTTTGGCTCAAACGAATGGCGCCTTATATGTCGATCAGGAGAAGGCTGGACCGCGTGATGTGATCGCTGATGGACGATGAATGCGCTTCGGTGAGAGCAAAGCCGAGGTATCTTGGCTGATGCGCTGTAGATCGGGGACAAATGTATCTTTGGAGACTGCTCCTCCTCCTGTCTTACTCTTCCACAAATCGACATAATGCATCAGACAAACCTCTGAGGTCTTCTAACAATGACACGTTAAGATATGCTCGTTTGGAAAAAATCAGTTTACAAAAATTCAATCGTACAAAGACCCCTCATTTAAAGTGGCAAAGTTGGTGGGGGGGGGGGGGGGGGGGGGGGGGGGTGGGGGGAGGGCAATGGCCCCCTATTTTAGAAAATTGTTTAAATATATCTTTAAATTTTATGATATTTTTATAGTATTACTTAAAGTTTAAACATGATTAGCGTTCCTAGGCCTCTACACAATTATATAATCCGTACATTAAGAAACACGCCAAGTGGCACTTCAAGGATGCATCCAAAGTAGTGTACCTATTCTCCAAAGAAACTCTAAAACACATAACATTGACTCAGGGTGTGTTTGGTTTATGCCCAAGATTGCCCCACCAAATATTTGGCTAGCCAAAATTTTGGTTGAGTCTTTGTTTGTCCACAAGTTGGCCAACATTGGCTAAAAAATTAAACTAGAGTTGGTAGTGGAGCATTGGCATGCTAAAAAGTTGGCAACAATCCAAACAAGAGCCAACCTTTTGGTCATGACCAATATATTGGTAAGGTACAATTTGGCCACAATACAAACACACCCTCAGGGTTCAGGGTTTAGGGTAATTGACCTAGTCTGTTACAACAGTAGTACCGTAGCAGGTAATTGGACAACCCGGGTTAGCGAAATCGAATTAGCTAATGCTTCTAGTGGCCTCTTTATCTATGATTCCAAACAGGAAAAAAAGATCGGCAATGAGTTTATTCTGCAGCAGTGCCTGCTGCCCTGCTGAACAATCTCAGGCAAGCCAAGCTAAGCTAGGTGTGGAGCCAGAAGGATGTCCTTCCACGCCTCGTAGAAGACCCAGGTGACACCGGACGTCGGCATGACTGTTATATGTTGATCCAAATTCTACAAAGTATAGGCCAACTTCTGACGAGTGGAGCGAGGCCCGTCGCCGGGAGGCTTGGGCCGAGTGTAACGAGTCTGAAGTTGGCCCACACCGTGCCCAACGGGGACGCCTGTGGGGGGTGCGGGGGGCGACAGCCCCCCGCGGTACGGTACGGATCGTCGAAGACCTAGGTTTCCACCGATATATAAACCCCTTGTAAGCCGCCGGTTGGGATAGTTGCATCTGTGAAATCCCCGGCGTTTGTAAACACTCCTCGATATAGTGAAGTTTCGCTGGCTGGCGCCCGTGGTTTTTTCCTCTCTTTGTTGGAGAGGTTTTTCCACGTTAAATCTGTGTCCCCCTTGCTGTGTTTCGTTTTTCGTTCTTCATTATCTTCTTGTCGCGATTGTAACAAGTGGTATCAGAGCCCCAGGTTCTAATCTAGGGTTTGCGACATGTCGTCATTGAAGTTCGATCTACCACAGCTGGACTACACCACAAGATTCTCCTTGTGGCAGGTGAAGATGCGGGCGATTCTCGCCCAAACTTCTGATCTGGATGAAGCGCTGGATGGATTCGGTGAAAAGGATGCTAAGACCTGGTCCGCTGAAGAGAAGCGGAAGGACCGTAAGGCTTTGTCTTTGATTCAACTTCATCTGTCCAATAATATTTTGCAGGAAGTACTGGAGATGAAATCTGCTGCTGCCCTATGGAAAAAACTGGAAACGATCTGCATGTCAAAGGATCTAACCAGTAAGATGCATGTGAAGATGAAGTTGTTCTCGCATAGATTGCAGGAAGGTGGATCGGTAATGAATCACTTATCTCTTTTTAGGGAGATTATTTCTGATTTGCAATCTATGGAAGTAAAATATGATGATGAGGATCTAGCCCTATTACTCTTATGCTCGCTGCCTAGTTCTTATACACACTTTCGTGATACAATGTTGTTGAGCCGTGATAAGATAACCCTTGATGAAGTGCAAGATGCCCTCAAACAGAGGGAAAAGATGAAATCTATGGTGCAGGCAGATGGGGCGTCCTCCAAGGCTGAAGCTCTACAGGTTCGTGGCAGGACCGAGCAGAGATTTAACAACCATGGCAACCGAGATAAGAGCAAAGACGGCAGAGGTCGTTCGAAGTCCAAGGGAAAGGACAAGTTCTGCAGGTATTGTAAGAAATCTAATCATGTTATTGATGATTGCTGGAAGCTGCAGAATAAGGAGAAAAGGAACGGTACTTACCAACCGAAAGATAAGGATCAAGGCAATGGTAAGGCTGCTGTTGTTTCTGATAGTTCTGATGGTGAATGCTTAGCTGTTTTTGCTGCTTGTGCTTCTCGTGATGATGAATGGATACTTGATACTGCATGTTCGTTTCATATTTGCTGTAACAAAGATTGGTTCAGTTCATATGAGTCTGTGCAGACTGGAGATTTTGTGCGTGTGGGGAATGACAACCCATGCCATATCGTTGGTGTTGGATCTGTTAAGATTAGGACACATGATGGCGTGACACGCACGTTGAGTGAGGTGAAGCACATACCAAGCATGGCCAGAAATTTGATCTCCCTGAGTACCATGGACGTTGATGGATACAAGTATGCCGGTGGGCATCGAGTTCTGAAGGTATCAAAAGGTTCTCTTATTCACATGATAGGTGATATGAATTCTGCTAAATTATATGTTCTTAGAGGTAGCACTTTGCCTGGTATTGCTGCTGCTGTTACTTCTAATGATTCTGATGATTGTGGTAAAACACATCTATGGCATATGCGTCTTGGGCATATGAGCGAACAAGGCATGGCAGAGTTGGTCAAGAGAGAGCTGATTGATGGTTGCAACTTGAGTAAGTTTGAGTTCTGTGAGCACTGCATCTTTGGTAAGCATAAAAGAGTTAAATTCAATGCTTCCGTTCATACCACCAAAGGCATATTAGATTATGTGCATGCTGATGTATGGGGTCCGTCCCGTAAGACTTCTATTGGTGGTGCTAATTATATGCTTACTATTATTGATGATTACTCAAGAAAGGTGTGGCCTTATTTTCTGAAGCATAAATCTGATGTTTTTGATGCTTTTAAGAAGTGGAAAGTTATGGTTGAAAAACAGACTGAGAAGAAGGTAAAGGTACTACGTACTGACAATGGTATGGAATTCTGTTCTAATGAGTTTGAGGAGTTTTGCAGTAACGATGGCATGATCAGGCATCACACCATCCCATATACTCCTCAGCAGAATGGCGTGGCAGAACGCATGAACAGAACCATCATCTCGAGGGCTCGTTGTATGTTGTCTAATGCAGGTATGCATAGGCGTTTCTGGGCTGAAGCAGCCAACACAGCGTGTTACCTCATCAACAGGTCACCTTCTATTCCACTTGAGAAGAAAACTCCTATTGAGGTATGGTCAGGTTCACCTGCTGATTATTCACAGTTGAGAGTTTTTGGTTGCACTGCTTATGCTCATGTTGATAATGGAAAGTTAGAGCCTAGAGCTGTCAAGTGCATATTCCTTGGTTATGGTTCAGGAGTTAAGGCATATAAACTATGGAACCCTGAAACAAAAAGGATTTTGTTGAGTAGGAACGTTGTTTTCAATGAATCCGTTATGTATCATGACAGCTTGCCATCAGATCCCTCTCCTGTTGCTATTGGAGAGGAGGGAGTTCGTGTGCAGGTGGAGCACCTGCAGAAAACTGTTGATAATAATGCTGTTGTTGATGATACTCATGAGGAAAATATTAATGATGATGTTGTTCAGCACTCACCTACTGTTTTGCAGCAGCCACAGGAATCTATTGCTGCTGATAGACCGAGACGTAACATAGTTCCACCTCGTCGTTTAATTGAAGAGTGTAATCTTGTACATTATGCTTTGAGTTGTGCTGAACAGGTGGAGAACGATTCTGAACCTGCTACATATAATGAAGCCATTGCATCCGTTGACCGCGAGAAGTGGGTATCTGCTATGCAAGAAGAGATGCAATCGCTTGAGAAAAATGGCACATGGGATGTTGTGCGCTTGCCTAAACAAAAGAAGGCGGTCCGCTGCAAGTGGATCTTCAAGAGAAAGGAAGGTCTATCTCCCAAAGAGCCTTCAAGGTACAAGGCAAGGTTAGTAGCAAAAGGGTTCAGCCAGATTCCAGGTATTGATTACAATGATGTGTTCTCTCCAGTTGTGAAGCATAGTTCCATTCGTACTTTCTTTAGTATTGTGGCTATGCGTGATCTTGAGCTTGAGCAGTTAGATGTCAAGACTGCTTTTCTGCATGGAGAGCTTGATGAGGAAATATACATGGACCAACCAGAAGGGTTCATAGTGCCTGGTAAAGAGGATTTTGTGTGCAAATTAAAGAAGTCTCTTTATGGCTTAAAGCAATCTCCAAGACAGTGGTATAAAAGGTTTGATTCGTTTATGATCTCACATGGTTTTGAGAGGTCTAAATATGATAGTTGTGTTTATATCAAGTTTGTTGATGGGTCACCTATATACTTGCTGCTATATGTTGATGATATGTTAATTGCTGCCAAGGGCATGAAAGAAATCACTACTTTGAAGGCACACCTAAGTAGTGAGTTTGAGATGAAGGATCTTGGTGCTGCTAAGAAGATCTTAGGTATGGAGATTACCCGAGATAGAAAATCTGGTTTGTTATTTCTTAGTCAGCAAAGTTACATTAAGAAAGTTCTTCATCGTTTTAATATGGATGGTGCCAACTCAGTTAGTACTCCTATTGCTCCTCACTTTAAATTGTCAGTTTCTCAATGTCCTACTACTGATGAAGAGTTTGAGTACATGTCAAAGGTGCCGTATTCTAGTGCTGTTGGTTCTTTGATGTATGCCATGGTTTGTTCTCGTCCTGATTTATCATATGCTATGAGTTTGATAAGTAGATACATGGCTAATCCTGGTAAAGAACATTGGAAGGCTGTTCAGTGGGTTTTCAGGTACCTTCTTGGCACTTCCAATGCTTGTTTGAAGTTTGGCAGGACCGGTGAGGGACTCGTTGGCTATGTGGATTCAGATTTTGCTGCCGATTTGGATAAGAGAAGATCCCTCACAGGTTATGTGTTTAATGTTGGAGGTTGTGCTGTTAGCTGGAAGGCTACATTGCAGGCTGTTGTTGCACAATCTACTACTGAAGCTGAATACATGGCTATTGCTGAAGCTTGCAAAGAATCTGTTTGGTTGAAAGGTTTGTTTGCTGAGCTTTGTGGAGATGATTCTTGCATTACTTTGTTTTGTGACAGTCAAAGTGCCATATACCTTACAAAAGATCAGATGTTCCATGAGAGAACTAAGCACATTGATGTCAAGTACCATTTTGTTAGAGACATTGTTGCTCAAGGTAAATTAAAGGTATGCAAGATCAGCACTCATGATAATCCTGCTGATATGATGACTAAACCTGTTCCTGTTGCTAAGTTTGAGCTTTGCTCGAACTTAGTTGGTTTAACTGATTAGCCCAAGTGGCTATTGGCGCCGAAAGTATTTGCTTTGTTTGTTCAGGGAGATGGTTGCTGTTGATGCTACAAGGAGAAATTTGTCTCAAGGTGGAGTTTGTTATATGTTGATCCAAATTCTACAAAGTATAGGCCAACTTCTGACGAGTGGAGCGAGGCCCGTCGCCGGGAGGCTTGGGCCGAGTGTAACGAGTCTGAAGTTGGCCCACACCGTGCCCAACGGGGACGCCTGTGGGGGGTGCGGGGGGCGACAGCCCCCCGCGGTACGGTACGGATCGTCGAAGACCTAGGTTTCCACCGATATATAAACCCCTTGTAAGCCGCCGGTTGGGATAGTTGCATCTGTGAAATCCCCGGCGTTTGTAAACACTCCTCGATATAGTGAAGTTTCGCTGGCTGGCGCCCGTGGTTTTTTCCTCTCTTTGTTGGAGAGGTTTTTCCACGTTAAATCTGTGTCCCCCTTGCTGTGTTTCGTTTTTCGTTCTTCGTTATCTTCTTGTCGCGATTGTAACAATGACCTTCAAGGAGCTCGCCGACCACCCACGGAACAGACCCTTGAGGCCCTCCTCTTTCATGATCTCCGCCAAGGCCGCCGTCATGTTGGGCGGGCATTTCCCTTGCAGGGCTCCCACCATCAGCCGTTTCCTCGCCACCTCCAGAGGGAAGCTGATCGTGCTTGCCGTCAAACCTGAAGAAAATCCAACAGCGAAATGTCAAAAAATCTATTCAAATTTCAAATTCAGGCGACAGGAATATGTCCCATTTGATCCCTGACCTGATAGAGCTCCGATGACCAGTAGCTCAGGACGGCTCAGAGACTTCTTTCTATGTGCGCGGCAGTAAGAAGTCTTGATCGTCTCGTACATGAAGTAGTAGCATGTGCTGTAGGGGAGCATGCCAACCAGTGTTGGGCAGAGGCCAGCGTAGAGGCCGCTGATGCCGTCGGCTCGGTAGATCTTGTTGAAGGCGAGGGCGATACTAGGATACGCCTCGCGGTTAATAGTCAAACGATCCTGAGACAGAAAATAGAACATTATTGGATTGGATGGGTAAATAGTTTGTCAGCACAAGTATATAGTAAGTATCATCACATCAAATGTACAGATATCACAAAGTTTGTCGGTATACAGAGCCAAATGTGGTGTACCTTAAGAACCTCAAGAGGATGGCACACTAAAGTGCTGACTATTCCAGCAGCGGCGCCACCAATGGCAATCGGAGATAGTAAGTGAAGTGGCAGCTCAATTTGCAAACCACCAAGCTGTATCCTCGGGCACCCGTCCTCTTTCCATCTCTCTTGTGCTGATGTCATACTCCGCTTGACACACTCGAATGTGCCAAGCTCGATGGCTTGAGTAGGAATAATTCGGATCATATTAATTGTGTTACCCGCCCAAAGTCCTTGCCAGCCATTGTGCTCCATGATCTCCACAAAACTACCAATAATCTGTTTTGACCCTACTCCAACAATCATTCTTGTCCTGAAATCAATCAGACACTATGAATTATTGTTTGTTATGAAGGAAAATGAGTATTTCGCCGAAATGTCAACTGGCATTCCAATTAAATGATTAATTGCTTGTCAGCAAAGTTCAGGGGTATTTCAGCACAAAACCAATCAGAACACAACCGTGAGTTCTTCATAAGATCGAATACCCATCACTACTCATAAGCAAAGGAGTAGCAGCTTTCTTCAGATTGTGATATTTTAATAAATCGGTTAAAACAAGCTCAATTTGTGGATTAAGACACCTAGTATACTAATAAAAGCACCTGGTACATTAAGAGCTTAATTCACGTATTCCACCGACCGAAACTTAACTTACTCCAAATCAGAACAAAACCAACTTACCAAAGTGAATAAAATGAAAGTATACATGAAAGTAAATTAAATACCTGATAGTTTCTAGAGGAGCAAGAACAGCTTTAGTCATAGCACCAGCCATTGCCCCACTAACGAATTCTGCAATTTCTCTACGCCTCAGGAGAGTCTGCATTAGATACAAAGGTCTTTAGGTTCAGATCTAACAACTCACATCTCCATCGTCACTCAGAAGAGCTTTAAACTCATACGCAACAATGCATAAATCACTAGGGAAACTATTTCAGTAATTTTTCACTCGCAAGCATCCAATGGTGCCAGCATGTTTCTTTTTCTTTTTTTCTTCAAGTGGTAGAAATTGCAATGAAGATGCTTGTAGTGAAAAAATCATGACATAATGCTCATTCGATTTTTTTTATCTTTTGAATACGAACAGCGATTATCACTATATCTTATGCAATTCAGGACAATATCAGTAGTTGCATTTGATTGCCGATTCATAATCCCTAAGCATCTGGTAAGATCTAGAATATACTCTTGCACTTTGCCATTATGTAATCCAAATTCCGTTATCTACTTCCTTTGTAAGACATAGCTCCACTCTGGAACTGTGATCGAAGTTGTGAATTCCTAAACTGCAGCTAAATGGTTGAGTTTGCCTAGTTCCTATTTGGGAGCTTAGTGTTGAAACTTGAAAGAGCAAAATCTCAGGTAGTTGAAAGGGAGAATAATTAAAGGCAGGTCTATTCTACACGTGATAGAAGCGAAAAGCACAAGAAATATCTCAGATAGCAATGGTCTAAGTTTGTGCCGTTGTTGAAAGAAACACCTCACCAAATAAGCAGGAGCAAGATTTCCCAAAAATAAAAATCCATCCACTAAATCAGGTAAGCACATAGAAACTACTTGCTATAATCATGTTAAAATATAGTAAAGGATTTAATAGATAGCGACTGTTATTTGCAAGGAAGTTCCTACACAAGGCCACGGGTACAAATGGCAAGGAAAACTTGATGTTTTGTTGTTTCGCATGACCCGGTCTAATTTGGACAATGGAAATTGACAGGGAAAGGAAAAACAACGGACAGTAACTAAAAGACAATCCTATTATAATTTCTACACGAGGTAGATTCCAGAAGACCGAGAAAAATCTCAAGCGCCAATGGACAAAATTGATGCCACCATCAAAGAAATAGCTCACCCAACCAGGTCTAGAGGAATATACCCGAAATGATTAAAATTCCCCAACCAAGTCAGATGAAGATATACAGAACTACTTACTCTAAGCACATTAAACTTTGTGACTAAGGATCTAAATGACGGTGACAGCTGGAACTTGGAAGCTTAGTTAACTTTCTTCAATTTTTCTTATAAAGAAAGACAGCATGGGACATGGCAATCGAACATAGAAATATACACATATATCTAACTAAATTATGAATCCTAAAATCATGAGACATATAACAGTCATATAAATTGCCTACACCAATATTTGAGACTAAGCCACTAACAACATGAGCTACCTGGACAAATTTAAACGACGAGCATGGGGCATACTCCAGATTCAAATATCTAACTAAGTGAACAAATCCAGCAACGGGCAGAGCATGGGACATACTCCAGATTCATATCTAACTAAATAACTAATCCTAAAATCATGAGTCATGTAACAGTCATATAAAGCGCCTAACTAGTGGTAGTACTTGAACAATTGTAGTGCATAACAAAACAATTTTATGTCTTTATCAGACGCCAGTAACAACATGAGCACAATACTATCTGAACAACCAAATTAAAACGAGTAGGTACAATTAAATAAATCAGAGAAAAGTTTCAGTCAAAATTGAACAGTTTGCCACATGAATCAGCTACAGAAGGAAAACGTGTCAGGTTTACCACAAAAAGCTCTCAAGCCAAACTCAGTCTCCTGCAGAACTACTGAACGAACAAGCAACAACAACGATTTTTTTTTTCAATTATTAAAAAGGCTAAGCTCCCGCGTTTGCCGCCAAATGAGTTTCTAAACCGTCCCAGTTCGTCGCACCAACCGTACGCCCCCACACACGCTCTCCCCCTTCACCGCCACCCGGGACGCTGGGATCTGGAGCTCCTTACCCTGACGACGGCGCCGACGTCCGGCAGACCGAAGGCTGTCTCCCCGTCGAGGTAGTCTTCCTTGGGGAGGCGCACCCCGAGCAGGCCATCGTCCTTGAACGCGCCGCCGCCGGCGCCCGCGCCCGGGCGGACTTCCGCGAAACCGATGCTGGCGAGCGCGAGCTTCCTGCTGCCGCCAAAGCCGCGGGAAACCTCTTCCACGCCCATGGACAGCAGCGGCAAACAAGCGCGAGAATGGTGGCGCCGCTCCGCCGCTTCTGTGCCGGATGGAAAGAAGAAAGTAGGTGATGACGTGGCGTCGGAAAAGTATCGGCGCAAAGCGCGAAACGCTAGTGTACGACTTTGTTCGAGTAGAGTTGAGACTAGAGAGGGAGGTGCGGAGCACGGTGTATTTATGCCGTATACTCTTCGCAAAAGAAAATGCAATACAAGCCCGGAGTATTTTTTTTTTATTTTCTTCACGAACGCAGAAAAGCTTTACGCGTGTTCTTCATTCACGTGGTTAGTGTGTGTGTTTTCGGGGTGGTCTTTGTTGATGTAAACATTTTGGCGTTTTTTCATGATTTTTTGGTAGTTTCTAATACTGTTTTGCACGTTCTGTTTTCATGTTATATTTCATCATTTGGGTTTTTCTCCTCTCTTTTTTTGGGATGGAGGCATTTCTTGAGGGGACCAGGTGAGAGCTAGGTGGGTCCACTTACCGAGGCGATGATTCCTCGGGCCCACCAACAATACCCCTGTGGCACTCCGAGCCAGGAGGATATGTCGAGGATTCAGTTTACCGGCCCGACCCATCTTGTTCCCGCAATGGGCCAGAAAAACAAATAGCCCATGGTGTACTTGGGTTACCATGGACTTAGCATCAGGTCGGCCTAGTTGCTCCTGTTTACCAGGCCACTGCTGGCTAGTGTCCGCCGCCACAGCACGATGCTCCGCCGCCGCCTGGAGCCGTGGCCGTGGCCGGAGTTAAGTCGGCGGCTGTCGCGCCTGGCGCCGCCCGCGCCCGCTGCGGTGGTGCGCGTGAACAGCAACAACGTGTCCCGCCTCGGGGCGCCCAAGCCCGGGCCGAAGCCGCGGCAGCTGCTCTCCCTGCCGCCGTTCCCCGCCGGGGCCGACCCGCTCGCCGGGAGGAAGGTGGCGCCGCGGCGCGTGACTGCTGTGAGCTGGGTGAAGCACTGCTTCGACGACGTGCCGCAGGAGGTCGTGCAGGCGCACTTCAACAAGAGGCAGGTACGTACGGGGGTGCCGCACCTCCTTCCTCTGTACTGACTGTACAGATAACAGATCATTCTATCCGTCGCCGTGGTTTATTCAGTTGGTGATACCATGCATCAAGAGTTGGATTTTTTTTTTTCACCGCGTAAATTGCTTGTTCTATGTGTTGTCTATTCTAGTGGTGAACTGCAATGAGGCTTCTTTCATACTTTAGATAGTTGCTACCTTTGCAAGAGTGATAGTATAGCATAATTTAATGAATCCTGATAGTGGTCATACATTTCTTTTTTTTCTCGGATGAGTCCTTAATTAAATTGTTTTGTCAGTATTTTGCCATGTTAAAAAGTTCCTTGTTATTAGCTTCTCTCATTTCAGTACCAGTTTACACTACATTTAGGCTCCTTATTATGTCTATGTGAGATGAAACGAGCTGCTATCGGTTGATCAGGTCTACACCGAGTGCTCAAATCAGGACGTTTCGGCGGACTGCATTCGGAGCCAGAAACATCATTTGAAGAAGGTATATAATAAAAGGGTGTGACTAATTCCCAGTCAGGTGATGTCATCCTTACAATTTTGTATCACTTGAATAATATTTTACTGTGTGAATTTTTTTTGTACCGTGTGAACTATTTTTTTCTCAGTTACAACCCTCTTGCAACTTAAAATTCTCAGTTGCAATCCACTTGCAACTAAAAAATCTCAGTTGCAAATCCACTTGCAAGTTGCAACCCACTTGGAACTGAGAAAAATATGAGTTGTAACCCACTTGTAACTGAAACTCTCAGTTGCGATTTACTTGCAACTCATAGGGCGCACGAATCATGAGATGAATCCAATGGTTATGGAGTTGAGTGAGCTCTAACTTTATTCTCAGTCGATTGAGAATTAGCAAAATTGATAATAAAACTCCATTCTGTTCTTTCCATTCTTTTAGGAAATATTGCCGTACTATATGAATGAAGTAAATATGCTCAGCAGTTTGTTGCAGATCAAGCATCATGAAGTGATGGTGCCTGGCATGAGAATTCATCTTCCTGTGTCTGTGGCTGAGACCGAGATAAAGAAGCGGCATGAGACCATTCCCTCTGCGACACTGCATCCCAATAGAGATGAGATTGAGTACCTGAAAAGGCTTGTCATCTACAAGGTAATACTGTTTTGTATGTGCCTCTGACCCTCTGTATAATCAGTACTGCAGTAAACTAACTAGAACATACAGGATCATGTTTTTTGTAAATCAAGTGTCTATCTACATGTTATATTACTTTCACAATACTATAAAAGTGCCATTCACAAGTTGCCTGTTCATCTTGTCTATTGATGAAAGGTGTCACGTTGTCATCATTTCACTGTTTCATCCAGAGTTTGGTGATTTAATTTATCCTGATTCACATTCACCGTAGTATGCTGAAAATTTTAAATACTAGGACTCGTCCATACTTGTGCTTAACAAGCCCCCAAAAGTGCCCATGAAGGGAAATTTGCCAGTACATAACAGTATGGATGTGCTTGCAGCAGCAGCATTGTCCTATGGAAATGAAGAGGGTCCGAAATTGGTAAGATTGGTTCTCTTTATTTTGGGATCCCATTTATAATCTTTAGCTCTCTCTGATAATTTCCATCCTTTGTTTGTAAGTGCAGGTCCATCGACTGGACAGAGATATTAGTGGTTTGATGTTGATGGGGAGAACAAGAGAAAGCTTTACCCGGTTGCACTGGCTCTTCACTAGCATCAAATTAGCAAAAACAGCTTCGCAGGTTAACATAAATCCATGATTTTTGCAACTTTCAAGTGGGGTTCCATCTAAATGATTCGGTTGACACGCCTTTTTGCGATAATAGCCTTCTGGTGTCTTATAGTATTGATCAATCTTGTAGACATGGAATGCTGCCTGTGACTCATACTTGCAGAGGTACTGGGCGTTGGTCATTGGGTCCCCTAAAGATAGTGAGGGAGTTATATCTGCTCCTCTAACAAAGGTATTTTTTTCATGTATTTAATTGAGGAAACCGTTTGATTATTAGGAAATTTTGTTATATAGGATCCTTTGATAATTCTATGTTACTTAAACCAAGACATCGTCTAGAAGATTTAAATCATCTTCAGCACTCTCATCAACCATCGTTGTCGCTGCATCCTTGGCTCCTTGCCACGGATTGAAATAAGATGATTCATAGATGAGGCCATACTCATATGTAGTAACGGTCCATGTCGTTCATAGCGAGTTTTGTCACATGTTCTAGCTTCTCTCTCACTGAACTAGGTACTTCTTGATGATGGGAAAGCTGAGAGAGTAATTCTGGCACATCCCTCTGGCATAGATGGTGCGCAAGAGGCTGTAACCGAGTATCGGGTGATGGGACCAACCATCAACGGCTGCTCCTGGATTGAGTTACGCCCATTGACGGGCCGGAAGCATCAGGTACTTACGTAATACCATCATTACTAACTTTTACTGGCAAACTATTCTTGTAAAGGATACAAAGATGTTAACATACTTGACACTATGCCTACTCTGTACATCATGTTGCATCTTTCACCTTAAATGCCTGAGTTTATTTTGTAATACGGACAATCTAACACATATCTTGCATATGTAATCAGAATTTTTCAACTGGAATCAACGTCCTTACTTTTCTAACCCCTCTGCAGCTCCGAGTCCACTGTGCAGAAGCCTTAGGCACTCCCATCGTTGGAGATTACAAATACGGGTGGTTTGTGCACCAAAGGTGGAAGCAAAACCCCCAGCCGGACTTCGAGCCCTTCACTGGGGAACAGTACAAGCTGAGGCGGCCTGAAGGCTTGGAGGTTCAGAAGGGCAGTGTTCTCTCTAAAGTCCCTTTGCTGCACCTGCATTGCCGGGAGATGGTGGTCCCTAACATCTCGAAATTCCTGAGCAACACCGGAGAGTGGCACGATCATGGCACTCCATGGTCCAAGGAGAAGCCCAATCTCCTGAGGTTCATTGCGCCGATGCCCGGGCACATGAAAATTAGCTGGAATATCATGTCTTCCTACCTGGTCTGATAATTTATCTTTGCTAAAGGGAAATTTCTGGATGTGTCACTTCTCTAAGCTGAATTTCAGGATATTAGATGCCTCTAAGATCACTGAAACTCAGATATATGGTAGTTTCATGTGGTAGTGTTTTTTTAGGTTTTCTTTGGGATTGTGAGGTTATAGATTTATACCAGCTAGCACTTCAGAATCAGTGAACAATTGATGACAGTGCTGTAACTTTTAGGAGGTTATTATAAATCAACTTTTGTATGATCTTGCCATCAGAGGGGTTCTTCCATAGTTTCCATTACATCGTGTTTTTGTTTCCAAGCATATAACATCATCACTGTACATAGTTTCCATTACACTGCACTGATCAGGATCAGTAGTTCCAGAAGATTTGGTTTCTCCTGTGCTGCTTCCGCAGGTAGACTTCGAGCAAGCTGTAGTACGTCCACCGCCGCTTCCCGCCAGGTGCCTCTAGCAGCGTCTCGGAGGTGGCGTGGAATCCCCCCTTGCCGAACGCCTCGAACACGATGCCGTCCGTGGCCACGACGGGCTTGCCGGCGCCGGCGCCGGCGCCGGCGCCGTCGAGCCGGCGAAACGCGAAGGAGATGTTGCGCGCGAGCCGGCGCTCCATGTAGGCGTCGACGAAGCAGCCGTGCGTGACGAGGTCCGGCGCGACGGCGTCGCGGCGCATGTGGTCGGCGGTGAGGTGGAGGTCCCAGAACATACACATCTTGGAGAACGCGGCGGCGCGGATGTTGAAGGTGGTGAGGTCCGGCCGGAACCCGGCGGCGGCCATCTCCAGGAAGGCGCGCTGCAGGGACTTCATCTTGAAGTTGGCCGCGAAGGAGAGGAGGTAGAGGTTCCAGAGCAGGTTCCCGGCGTTGCGGCGGCCGAGGCCGAGGCCCCGCACGAACTCGCCAAGCCTGTAGTACTCGCGCTGCGCGATGTACGCCGAGGCGACGGCCCGGATGGCGTCGACGGAGATGAGGAGGCCGGTATTCCTGAGCCGGCCGACCGCGGCCTCCATCTCCCGGACGGTGCCGGAGGCCGCGTAGTGGCGCACAAAGGCGTTGCCCGCGGCGGAGTCGACGCGGAGCCCCGCGCGGGACATCTCTTTCAGGGCGTCCTCCATGAGGCCCAGCTCGCCGGCGGCGCCGAGGCAGGAGACGGCGAGCGGGTAGAGGTGACGAGCCTGGGAGGGGTCCCGCGCGGAGAGCTCCCGCACGGCGAGCAGGATCTCGTCGGAGCGGCCTAGCCGCGCGTACGCCGGGAGGAGGCGTGGCGCCGCGGTGGCCAGGCACGGCGCGGCCGAGCTGAGCAGGAGCTGCGCCCAGATGGACTGCGCACGCGCGAAGTCGCCGGCCTCCGCGCGCGCGACCATGACGGCCGCGACCGTGTCGGAATCCGGCGGGGCGGTTCTTGGACGGGGCACGGCACGCCTCGGCGTCTGCGCGCGTGCCGAGGTCAGTTTCAAGAAAAGACGGAGCTCGGTACGGGAGGAATAGGAAGGGAGGGGGCGGACCTGACGAGACAAGGAGGATGGGACGGCGAGCTGCGCACGGCGGTGCTCCGGGAGGAGACGAGTGGCAGGCGGAGGAGGACGAACGGTGGAAGGCAGCGGCCGTGGAGAGGGGAGGGTGCCCATATCGTCTCATCCTTTCATGGAGCCATGAGAGTAGATTTCAACAGCAAAAAAATAGAACTTCGCAGAAATGTCACTACTGTCCAAACCATTGAAATCGTGGCCTCGTTCATCCATGTTAACGTTGTTTGCAGAATCAATGTACCAGGGCAAAGCTGATATATCCACTAAAAAACTTTAATCAAGCAGCAACATTTCTTTCCTTGAAAAAAAAAGCAACAACATTTCATTTCACACGTATCTCTAAGCATTTCTCATGGCAATTTGGCAAATACTGTTGCCCAGGCATGTTCTCAGCCTGCCTTTTGCTCACGACATGAGCACCTGAGATAGCAATTCACTTGATTTTTTCAAATATATAAACATCCAACCAAACAACAATACATCATGATAAACCAGGTTGGGACTGACACCTGAAGCCAGCCCTCAGAGGGTAACAGGAGCACATTACATTAATCAATCGCAGATCCACATAAAAATACATCAGTTACTCTATCAAGGAGGGCTACCCAACGAAATTAGACAAGAAAATGGTCAATAGTACAGTACCAAGAAGATCAAAATAAAAACAGAATCCCGCGACAAGCAGAAAGAAAAGCTCTCACGCAAATGGTACAGGAAAAACAGAAAATAGGAACCGAAAATGAGGGAAGGCCAGGGCTTGCATCAAACAAGCTGAACACTACAAACGCCATTCCTCTCATAAACCCTATATACTAGTTGTAGTACATAAGCTGCTGAGCCGACGACTGGTTCGGGTAGCCGTCGTAGAGGGCCTGGGAACCCGCAGCGAGAAGCCCCGCGGATACCTGACCAGCGAGGCCGTGCTGGCCAGCAAGGTGCCCAGCCGCAGCCTGGCTCAAGGCGAGCTGCCTCTGGTAAGCCAGAAGTTCAGCTGCTGAGAAGCCTTGTGGCACACCGGCCATCGCTACGGGCTGATAAGAAGCAACCGGGGGTGGCAGTGGCTTAGAAGATGTGCCAGGCGGAGTTGGTTTATTGCCCCATGAGCACTGCAAGATGACAGGGATGCAAATCATGAAGTTGCATGAACAATTGCGTAAAGAAGAAACAGATAAAGAGGACAATACCTTTAATGGCTTGCCACGAACAACCAATCCATTGGCCATCTGAATAGCTAATGCTGCTTCACCATGGGTACTGTATCTTATAAATCCAAACCCTTTATCTTGTTGAACACGAACTTCCTCGATAGCCCCAACACCTAAGTTGTAGAATTGACGATGAAGCTCATCCCGATTAACCTGATAAGTTAAGCAAAAAATAAGTGACAGGTACCCTATTATTTTCAGCATACAGGAAAAAGGGCAGAGAAATAACTTCTTCATCTATACCTAATAATAAAGCACGAAGTGTTTCTCCCGGTCCAACACTTTTTTGGACCGTTTTACCCTCCCACCAACATCATTATACCAGACCGATTTGTTATTTTTTCTTTCCTAGGACCATCCCTCCAACCACGATGTGTGCATGCCGCACCGCAGTTTGGCTCGTTTTTAAACCGCTGCATGGAAACGACCTGGAGGGTGCCGTGTTCATTCACAATCAAACTATAACAGTTCGTGTCGAGGTCAATTTCCTCTGCCGAATCGAATTGTTCCGTTTAATTTTGCCCCCTTGCCCATGAAATCTGCTCATATATAGCCCCTCTCCTCCATGCTTAATTTCCACAGAAACCCTATTTTCTACCAAATCGATCTGACGAAGGGACAGCGGCGAGCGCTGATTGCGGCTTGGCGGCGCGTTGATACGATGGAGCGGCTCGGTAGCCACAGATCTCGACTCCACCCTGGGGCACGTGCCACCTAGGCTCCCACGGTTCTCCCGCTGCACACCGCGCCGCTCAGGTACCTGCGCCTAACGTCGACGGCTTGGCTTAAGATGGTGCGAGCATGCCAGGTTCCTGTCATCGCTCCGGCTCCAGCTGGTCTCGTCTTGACTGTGTCCAAGTGAATCTTCAAAAAGATCAAGACCAGTAGAGAATCCCCACCTACATCACTTGGATCGTACACGGACGGCGGTGACGAAGGCTTCGGCTAGGATGTGTGCACGGGCAGCGACACGCATATCGTCTCCGAAGTCAGCCGGCCAAGTATATGCAACCGCTACCCAGCTGCTCTCCCGATGACTCCCTCCATCCTGACCGCATGAGAGGCTGCCAGGCGCGACCCTGATGACTCAATCCTGACCACATGAGCGGCCGCCGGTGACTTATTGATGCATCCGCGCTTTCCGATTTTAGTCTGGATTTGAGGAATCATGTTTGACTAATTTTCATTCTTGCTTGTGCTACAGGTGAAGGACCAGTGACACATAAGCTGCACGCGCTGAATTTGGTGGAGGCAGAATTAACTTCGATTTGGTGTTCTGTGCGTTGGATTCCTAGGAGGAGATGAGAAAATGCTTGAAGAAACTAGATGGAGGTAGATTCGAAAAAGCTTACACAATGGCAAAGCTAACTTGACAGTGATATCCTGCCATTTGTATATTTTAGCTTGTCGAACTACCAGCAAAGCAATTTAGAGCTCGGACAGCTCTTCATTCTGAAAAATTCAAAAACATCTTAGAGTTTCAGAAAATTATTTAGAAAAAAACCATAGATGTTGGCAATGAACTATCATACTCTACCGAAATCACAATGCGCCTGTATCTGTGATGGCAGTGCTATTGCATTTATCCTGTTGCTTATTGTTTTACACGTCACTTTGTTAGCACCCTTCATTTTTTTACTTCTTGATGTCAAGCTACTAGGAGTCTGACAAGCGCCCTGGCTTTCATCGTCGTTCTTGCTCGTCCAGGACTCCAGGTAACTATACATCTTTTAATTTTATATGCATACACTGATTATCTGTACAGGTAAAAAGCACTGCATTACTCTCCTATTTATCAATAACTTGTTGACTGAATATGCCACGTTGATCAACGTTGAGCAAGGACCGCTTTTTTATTTGAATGTCTTTTCAAAGCACAGATCAAATTGATATGTGCTACGATCATAGTCAAAAACAAATCTAACCCGTAGCAACGCACGGGCATTTGAACTAGTCAGATAATAAGGGAGAAAATTGCGCCTAGCAGAAACTTGGCTTTACCTCGTGTCCAATGTTGCCAACATACACCGTAGTGAAATCAGGGTTGTTCTCTGGATTCTCTTTACTTCCTGTATCCTGGTTCGCCTCCATTGCTGCAGAACAAAGGACAAAGCTAAACTCAACACACACCAAACTGGCAAAAAACAGTATAACTGAAAACATAGCCACATAATTCCTGTCCTGTCATGACATTTTTTGAGCTGAACAAGAGATAAATGAAAACAAATCTACCATGAAAGGAAAAGTAATATTGTCATTGTTTGACAAACTAACCTGCACTACTCGAACTACCATTTGTTAGTACAACTGCATTATGATTGTCTGCTTCCTGTTTCTCTTCTGCATTAGTCTTGGTTGCCCAGTTACACCTTATTTGTCTGCTGCCAAGCCATTTACCTGTTGCAATACATTAGTTTACAAGACTCAGAAAGTTGCAACATTAGAATATCAGCAGAAATACAAAGAACAATGTAATCAATCGCAAGCTAAAGCGCTGGCATACCAGTCATTTCAGTTATAGCAGTTTCAGCTTCCTGCACCAAGAAACAACATTGTATTTAACGACAATAGAGATACAACAACACTTAACTTGTAACTGTAAATGTAGGACTGATCAAAATAGTGGTACCCATTTCTCAAAGAAAAGGTTATTTATGCTCTAACAAGTTTACTAAAGGAAACTGCAGTTGGTCATCAAACTTCTGTGATGTTATATTAAATGCAAAATTGAAACCACAGTTTGAATTTTAACTATGGCGATGCAAGAAGCAGACAAATTCCAATACCACAGATAATAATTTGCATAATAGGAAAATAAATCTAACAAAAAAATCGTGAGAACCAAATAAGAAATACAGTTCAAACTAGTAGTACTTGGTAGTTGGTACCACAAGATGACAAGAATTCACTGAGTTAAAGTACAAGAACAGTGCAATGTCTATCAGACTCTGGAAATGCAAAATCATAAGTATCAAATAGCTCAAACACCAGAATATTAGGTAGACTCATTGGATCAAAATGGTAAAACTACTGCTAAATGCAAAGAGAAACGGTATGAGTTGTCCATGCCTGCTGATTGCGGAAGGAGACAAAGCCGTAACCTCTGGAGCGTCCAGTTTTATTGTCCCACATGACTCGGGCATCACTGATCATAAATGACACAAATGAGAAACTGAAAAGCTACAGAAGTAGAAACAAAGGGGGGGAATAATTTCCAAAATGTGTCATGCTAGACTATTATATTTATATAGTGTACCAAAGTGATACACTTGATACAGATAGAACAAATACCGTTGGTTGCGTAGCAAGTCAGAATTTTAAAGCATAGGCTGTACATAAAAACTTAAGAGGCATGTTCACATGTTACAAGGAGCTAAAGACTTACGAACAAGAAGGATATGTCGAGAAACAGGCATAAAGAGTTGCATCATTCACTTCAGAACTTAAATCACCAACAAAAATATGGAAATGCCCTGGAACAATACAATGGGCATGATTAACCAAACAAGGGTTAAATTATAAAATGAAGAAATGACACAGTAAGGTTTTGAAAATAATATCACACCAGACGTATCCTCTCTCTGTGTACTTGCGTATGCCCAGTTCACCTTGATTGCTTGACCGTATCTGAGTGAAATGTTTCATGATGAACCGCATTAGCAGCTAATTCAAGACTCTAAAACCTGTGTGGCTAAGATTAGTTAAACATTGCACTTACATATGACGCCCATGAAGGGTCATGATTGAAATAGCTGCTGACCTCCGATCATAGTAATCAACAAACCCAAAGGAAGACTGTCAAAGGACAAGAGATAATTCTTGTCAAACAGATGAAAATTGACAGATAACAGAAGGCTTTTGAAGAATTAGCAACACGATCAGTAGAAATACTAAAAAGTACCAGTACATTTTGAGAAAACAAAAAGGGATTGTCTCGGTGCATTGTTACTGAAGTAATTATGTGTACAGGCCCAAGACTAAAGCTATGCAATATTCACTCGAGGAGAAATTCCAATTAGCATGTTCACGGCGAGTAGGACACATGGGAGACACGGGCTAAACAACATTAAGATTGTTGGATGGAATATTAAAATATCGGTGTTATCTAACTCTTGTCATACCTATGGCTCAGCAAAAGGGGCGCATGGACATGACCCATCAAGGTGATTGAAAGGTGAAAACCCTTAAAAACAATCGTTTCTCATGTAAAACTGTAGTACTCTTCCATATGGTGTAGAAATGCACCTTTTCTTTCCGGATGAGCTTGCATCTTTCCACCGGACCAGTGCTCTGAAAAACTTCAATCAGAAGGCTCTCAGAGACATTAGGGTGAACGTTCCCAACATACCTAGTTGGCAAAATATCACGAGTCAAATCAGATTCCAAAAACATTATTCGGTAAAATAATCAAGATATATATCAAAGAAGTATATTTAGATGATGTAATAATAACTACAAAATAGAAAAATTACCACCTGATTCAACGATAAACTATGCATGATCAAACTTTTACTACATTGGTTACGTTCTGGGCTTCCACGTTGATTTTTGGCATTGAACATTGTTGTTACACTGCTCAATTCCAAATTAATTTTAAAATAAACCATAATTTCATAACTACAAGGAAAAAGGGAAAGCTAACCTATAAAATCACATATGGGGTAAAAACAGAAAAGAACACCGAAAACACTCACACACTCCGACATGTGGATGGATCAAACCCAGGTGGGAGATTGCCATTTGAAACAGGCTCCATCTGCAAAATGTAAAGAAATAAGAAAAAGATACAGGCCAATGCCAAAACAAGTTGAGGAGGAGCAAAGCAAAATAAATGGCGCATAGACAATGATAAGATTTAATTAAATGAAATGGGAATTAAAATCAAGTTATCCAAAGTCATATTTTTTATGGCATTATAAATACTGACTGAATGCTTTGTTTCATCCAAGCATATTTCTCTCTCCCACCCTATGTTTTTGTTTGCCTGCTAGACCTATGTGCTGTGCATACGATCATTACGTCATATTTTTGTGCCATTATAGATACTGACTGAATGCAATTAACAAACTTTATACATATAGAGACATCAGTAGCACTTGCTTTGAGGAGCACAGCACCGAAATTCAATAAAAAACATGGTATTTTTCATGCAGCAAGAATGCACAATTAGCCAAGGGAGCGACTGGGAGGGGGGGACTTAGGAAAAGTCCAAACTCAAAGCAAACAAAAAAAGCTTCCAGCTTCGTACCAAGATCGGCATGCATTATGGCTAACCAATGTTCATAGAAATAATAGACATACTGAACTCATAAGGAGCCAAGGAGCATAATAACAAAACAAAAACTAGTAAATGTAATGGAAATCCTCTCAAACTTGTCTTTGCTTGGAATCCCAATATTAATGGGACAATGTTCCAACCAACTGGAGCACAAGACATGCAAATGCAACTGCGGATGGCGATTGCAGTTGCTCAATTTCACGGAAGAAACTTCAGTCATCGAGCAAAACTGGCCAACGAACAAGATACACCTAACCTAACAACCTCGGGGTAAAATGGGGATGCACCAAGCAAGCAACAATCTTCCGTGTTCACAACCAGATCGGCGTGCATTGCCGCACCCGGATGCACGAGCAAACAAATAGATCGAAACAGAGGGCGACCTGAGTCATGGCCGCCGCGGCGGCGGCGGCGAGGACGCCGGACTGATACTGCTGCTGCTGCAGCGCCTGCTGCATCAGGAGGGCCTGCTGCTGCTGTTGCTGCTGCTGGCGGAGCCTCTGCTGCTGCTGCTGTTGCTGCTGGCTCGCGCCGGCGCCATTCATCTCCTCCGACTCCGACCGGATCGAAACCCCGGGCGAGCGAGGGCCCCGCTCGAACCGATCGATGGATCGGCGGATTGGATCCAACAGATCGAAAGATTTGGTGGCGAATTTCTCGTGAGGGGTCGAGCAGGGGAACGGAGGAAGAGGAGGTGAGATTTTTCCTCGTATTTTCTCTCTCTCTCTCTCTCCTCTTTTTTCTCCCTCTGTTTTCTCCTCGTCGGGCTCCAATGGAGATTAGGGAGAAGGAAAGGACAGTATGGGGATTTTACCCATCTCGAGGAGATGACGTGGAGCTATCCGTGTGGCTCTCACTCCCATTGGTTAAGTGACACGTGGGGCCACTGTCCTGCCTCCAACTGCTTGCTAAGATTTGGGGCGTTTTTTTCAAATTCAAATACGACTACTTAATGTGATACTATTCTATATAACTATCTCCAAATACATAGTAAATAGTAGTACTATCTCTGTCTCAAAAAAGACATCGCATAGTTCTGTATATTCATGTGTGTCTAGATACATATGAATCTAAACAATTTGTGACATATTTTTGTGACAGTGGGAGTAATAAATTAAATGTCTCATTTATTAATTTATAGCGTCATCTATTCTTATAAAATGTGATGGTATGGTAGCATAGCTAGTTATCGTGGGTATTCCTCGTCTTATTTACTAACATAACATGTCATTCAAATGCCTAATTGTTATTATATGTAGCTCTATGTTACTACTTATGTTACCAACACTGTGACTAGTCAAAAGATGTGATAATTTTCTATATGGAAGAGAAGCGTGAAATCATTGACGAGAGGTATGTCCTACGAATCCCACTTTAGAAAGTTGAAATGCACATGATAATTATTTAAGTAGCTTTTAGTCTATCTCTTTTAGCTAAGTGATGAGTCTAAAATTGAAGCATATTTAAGTATACAAATTATTCATATTGTCACTCATTATATGTTATATCTAGCTACAACTATGCCTATTCTGTATGATTACTAGTTCTTATTCATTTTCACATGGACTTTGCACAACTAGTAGTTTTATTAAGATTTTATTATTTTTTATTGTATTTTACTTGTGTGTAGGTATTGTGTTGGATTATGGATAAAGCAAGGCCAAAAGAACCAAGAAGATGCAATATGGAGGAACTGTAGGCACCAGACTAGCCATTTGAGAGGTGGAAAAAGGTGGATTTTCCATGAACTAAAAATAAAGATCCAAGGCCATAGTGTTGTAGTACTCATCCATACGATTTCAACGAGCCAAAGAACGCTCAGATTAGAGTTCGTACGAAGAAATAGCAGCCAAAA
This sequence comes from Avena sativa, assembly GCA_916181665.1. Lineage (NCBI taxonomy): Eukaryota > Viridiplantae > Streptophyta > Magnoliopsida > Poales > Poaceae > Avena > Avena sativa. The sequence goes on along the minus strand of OV702285.1, from coordinate 137,797,318 downwards.
TATGAAAGCATACTCAAGGTATAACGACCACTGGTACGGGCGGGCACGGGCGTACCGTCCGCTCATACCACGGGTCCGGATGCACGGAAAATAGTTGTTCTAGATGCGTTTCTTCATTGAATCCATCCCCGTTTGTTTCTAGACCTTCCTCAGGTCATAAGGAATGTATCGGGGGCTATCCGGGGCTCCCATATGCCTATATAAAGAGGCAAGGGGCCAAGGGAGAAGCATCCCTCTCCATATACCTCCACTGCGGAGCCCTGCCACCTTGCAAACTCCATATCCACTGCCTCCACAAGATCTCCACCATCACCATTTCTAAAGAGGAGAAGGGACTTGTATCTTGAAGGCCTCAACACTGATCTACATCACCATCATCATCACCAACATCTGAAAGAACATTTCATAATCTCTAGTGTTTTATGTGTTAGATAACAATGTCAAGGATTATTTAATGTGTTTTGAAGTGTTGCAAGTTTTATCATATTCAAAAGGGGCAAAACAATGTTCTTGGGGGCGGATTATCCGCCCCTTCCAAGGGCCGGATAATCCGGCCATGTCCCAAGTCCAAGCGCGGCCAAGGCGCGTCACACAACATAGGGGCGGATTTTCCCCCGGATTATCCGGCTAGGCCGGATTATCCACCCCCAGTATTTCTCCAAGGAGCGTTGCGGCACGTCGCACTGTATGGGAGGAGGAGAATCCCCCGGATTGTCCGGCCTAGGCTGGAGTTTTTGCCCGGGCCAGATAATCCGCCCCTTGGGGGTGGATAATCTGCCCCCTCAAGGATTTTTGAGAAGGAGATCAAGGAGCGGCGCACTATATGGGGGCGAAAAATCCCCGGTACTTTCTGGCTCTCGGGCGGATTTTCTCCCCAGGGCGGATTATCCGCCCCCAAATGTCTCCAATGGCCAGTTTTGGCAGGGGGTATTTAATCTTCATCACCCCTGAAAGAACATGTGGGCCCCCATGTGTGGTTTTGTTAATTAATGATAATCTCTATGGACTAATGCTTGTATCAAGTTATACTTGTAGGAATTGTCCATAGGCAATGCTTGAACCATATGTTGGCTTCAAGGTTTGGAGAAGAAGGAAGTGAATAGAATCAAGTGGTGACCAAGGTGTTCAAAGAGTGATCCACATATTGGGCATGTGAGAGTTGAGCCTTCTGCAAGGGTGTCTTGAAGAAGAAGATAGAGTTCATCATATGTATCTTCAAGACATAATCCAAATGGTGTTAGAAGTAATGTTGTGCAAGCTAAAGATGTGCCATATCTAGAAGATATCATGCTTGAAGCTTGCCATCCTCGGTGATCATGGATCAATGAAGACAAGGTCAAAGTAAAGGTTTCCCCATGTCGTATGGGGGAGCAACTTGCAAGTCTTCATCAAGAGAGTGCGTGCAAGAGCAATCAAGAAAGGTGTTCCATCTTGAGAAGGACAAGACTGTATACATCAAGATCAAGTGGAATATGCGCAAGGCAAAGGTATGATATTGATAGGGTTTCTTTCTTACCGGTCTCGTGGTGTTAGTTGGGAAGACAGGTTTATAGGATAGACAACCGTACTATCAAGAGGGGCTCTCAAGTGAGTAACTCGATCATATCTTTCAAAGAGAGCTCAAACCTTTGCATACTTAGCATCATCCTTTCTTGGTTGTTATTTGGATCTTATCCATGTGAGGTTCTAGAGCTTGTGGTAATATTCATAACAAGCTCTAGTTCATCAAAAACGGATTTCCCTTTTATATCATATTATGTTTTTGATCTTTGAGGTTTTACGATTTCTCACCAAGAGAGGTATCTCACATTATAATACATGAAATGTTCTCTCTTGGTGGTATCCAATATTTTCCAACAAAATTGGTTTCGGGTCAATCGGAGTTTCCAAACTCTAGATATCGTCGTTTGAAGTTTGCCTCTTATTTGGTCCAGACCGGAGTCTCCGGTGTGGTCCGGAGTGTCCCCTGGAGTCCCCGGTGGGGGCTCCAGAATTCAGCCTGGGACAGTCTGATAGGTGGTCCGGAGGCTATTCCGGAGGTTGGGCTGGAATCTACAGTGTAGACCGGAGTCTCCGGTCTAACTTTTCCCCAACGGGCAGAAAACTGTCAGAAATCTGTGGGCCTATAAAAAGGGGCCCTTCTTCCCCAATGTTCTAGCTCGAGTTTCACAGGCTTTCTCCTCCATTCTTGACCCTCTTGAGCTTGATCCCCTTCAATCCCTCCCTTGATTCTTGCATATACTTTAGGGATTTGAAAGAGGAGATCTAGATCTACAATCCCACCAATCCATCTATCCTCTAAGTGAGGGGAACATCTTGGGATCTAGATCTTGGAGTCTTTTGTGGATTTACTCCATTGTTTGTCCTCTCTTATTCCCCCACAAGCTTTTGTAGCTTTGGTGCAATTTGGGAGAGAAGGATTTGAGCACTACTTGTGTTCTTGCCATTGCATTTGGTGCATCGGTTTGAGTTCTCCCTAGAGGATTTGGTGAGTGAAAGTTGAGAAGATTTTTACTCTTGGGTTCTTGGAACCCTAGACGGTTTGTTGTGTTGCAGGTTGAGGCCTTGGTGGCATTTGTTGGGAGCCTCCAATTAAGTTGTGGAGAAGTGCCCCAACCTTGTGGCCTTTGTGGCGTTTGTTAGGAGCCTCCAATTAAGTTGTGGAGAAGTGCCCCAACCTTGTGAGAGGTTCCGGTTGCCACCGACAAGTGCACCGATAGTGCAAGCGTGGATCGATCCCATTGGGGTGAGATTCACCGGAGAATAAGGGAGGCCTTTTGTGGCGTAGGTGGTTAGATACCACCCCCTCTCCAAACGAGACGTACTCCATGTTGGGAGGAACTCGGTAAAATATCATCGTCCCCGCGTGCCTCGGTTATCTCTATACCCGAGCTCTTACTTATGCACTTTACTTTGTGATAGCCTTCATGCTTGAAGTATATATCTTGTTATCACATAGTTGTTTGTCTTGCTTAGCATAAGTTGTTGGTGCACATAGGTGAACCCTAGATTGTTCTAGGTTTTGTGCTTGACAAAGTAAACGCTAGTTCAATTCCGCCTTTGTCGAGCCACTCTCGAAAAAGTTTTAATCGCCTATTCACCCCCCCTCTGGGCGACATCTATATCCTTTCAACCCCCTCCTACCAGAACTCTTGATTCATTCTCCAATGTCCAACAAGAGATCTCCACCTTCACCCACCCAAAGGCTTCGATCTTTGGGTTATCAAAGGGGGGCTCGATATTCATCAACAACAATCAAGCACTTCACTTCCCCTCCATTCACTTGGAGGATTCTCGATCTAGTATTTCTTGCAAATACCTATATCCTTGTTTTGGTTATTTGATAATCCTTATTCTTGTGGCAGCTTGTTGTCATCACGGGGGCCTTCAATTCAGTTGTGGATGTGTGCCCCGCTAGCATTGTAAAGGCACTGGTTCCCGCCTTGAAGGGTACCAATAGTGTAAAGGTGGATCAGGCCTTTGGTGGCAAGATCCATCGGATAATAGGGTGAGGCCTATTGTGGCGTGGTGGTCTTAGAACCGCCCAACCCTCCAATGCAGATGTACTTCCCTTAACAAGGAAGGAACTACGGTCAAACAAATCCCTGTGTCTCCGCGTGCTTCACTACGGTTTCCTCGCTCCTCTTTACTCGCGTAGTAGTTAGGTTTGCATGTAGGGAAATTCTCATAATTGCATATCTAGAGAATTTACTTTGTGTCAAGCCTAAAATTGAAAAAGAACTAAAATTTGAATTAGCAACTATTCACCCCCCTATAGGTTCCCATACGATCCATTTCAGTTGGTATCAGAGCCCCGACTCTTTATTAGGGCTTAACCGCCTAAGAGAAGTATGGATACCAAGGGAGATGGGAGTGATGTTGCGGACATAGTCACCATGAACGATCTCAAGATGTTGTAAACAACCTTGATTAGTTCAATGGAGACTAATATGGAAGAGATGCATTAAATGATTATGCATCTCTCTGCACCCACAGCACCACCTCCATCTGCCTCTGAGGCCACCACTCCACAGTCTAAGGAAAAGGGTAACACCGAATCCAAAGAAGGCGATATCGTAGGTGTTGATACGTACAAAACGTATCTACTTTTCCGAATACTTTTGCTATTGTTTCTCCTCTAATTTGTGTGATTTGGATGCAGCTAACATAGACTGACGCTGTTTTCAGCAGAATTGCTTTGGTGTCCAGTTTTTGTGCAGAAAATCAACTTTCAGGAAAAATCCCGGAAAATATCGCAAAGCTCCTATTTTACCAGAAGACGAGACGGAGGAGGGCCACGAGGGGCCCACACACCCTGGCTGTGCGGGCCAGGCCAGGCCGTGCCTAGGGGTGGTGAGGCCACCTCAGGCACCCCCTCGGTATCCCCCTTCGCCTACTTAAGCCCTCTGACCTAAAAACAAAGGGGGGGTCGACGTTTTTCCAGATAGAGTTCAGCTCGCCGCCACCACCAGAAACCGTGATTCGGGACCAGAAACTCCGTTCTGGCACCCTGCCAAGATGGGGAATTAGAGGAGATCATCGCCATCATCATCACCGACGCCTCTCCATCAACCATCCATGTTTCCCCCATCCATGAGTGAGTAATCCCCCGTTGTAGGCTATGGAGATGGTAGGGATTGGATGAGATCTATCATGTAATCGAATAAGATTGTTAGGGCATGGTGCCTAGTATCTTTGTTAGTGCTTTTGGACATTGTTGCAACTTGTTATGCTTAATGCTTGTCACTAGGGCCTGAGTGTCACAATCTCAGATCTGAACATGTTATTGATTGATGATCACAGTATTGTTTGTGATCTTATCTGCAAGTTGTTTACACATATCATTGTCGAGAACCAAAGGCCCCGAAGTGACAGAAATTGGGACAACCGGAGGGACTGGCTATGATATGAGGATCACATGTGTTCACGGAGTGTTAATGCTTTGCTCCGGTACTCTATTAAAAGGAGTACCTTAATTGCCAGTAGATTCCCTTGAGGCCTCGCTGCAACTGGCTGGCAGGACAAAAGTGAAGGGTTTCACAGCATAGTAAATCAAAATTTTCTACGGATGCGAATAAGAAAGCCAAGATCTAATCTAGGAGTTGCAATCAACGAGAGAGATTGATGAGATATTCATACCCTTGAAGAAATCACACAGCGGAAACGTTCAACAGAACGTGGTTGATGTAGTCGTACTAGCCGTCTCCTCCTCGCGATCTGATCCGATCCTACGCCGCAAGTGGCGGCGCCTCCGAGAGATGCGCACGTACGGTGCAGTGACGTCTCCTCCTTCCTTGGTCCAGCAAGTATGGTGGAGAGATAGATTGGATCTGCAGCACGACGACGTGGTGCTTATGGTGGAGAATTTCTACGGCAGGGCTTCGTCTGCGCAGTCGGGAGAGAGAGAGAGGTGGAGGGGCAGTAGGACGGTGGCTAGAGTTGGAGGAGTGGGAGAGGGGGAGGGTGCGCCCCTGCCCTCCTTATATAGGGGGATGTCCGCCCCCCTTGGACCCTCCTCCAAGCCCTAGGGCGGCGGCCCCAAGGGTGGAGTGTGGGGCAAGTCTTCCCCCTTCCTTCTAGAAGGCTCCCCTAGGGTTTCCCCTAGGGCTGGCCGGCTAGGACTTGGGGCCTTGTGCCCCTGGACCAAAGTGGCTAGGACACTTCCCCTTAGGCCCACGTAGGACTCCGACAAGTGGGACCACGTTGGTCCCACTCCGGAACCTTCTAGAACCTTCCGGTACAATACCGATAAACTCCGAAATGATTCCGAAATCCAAAAACTGCTTTCCTTTATATGAATCTTATTCTCCGGACCATTATGGAACCTCTCGTGATGTCCTGGACCTCATCCGAGACTCCGAACAAAAACTCATAAACCAATCATCCATTATATCCTAGCGTCGATGCACGTTAAGTGTGTGACCCTACGGGTTCGAGAATATGCAGACATGATCTTCTATCAATAATCAACAGCGGGATCTGGAAACCCATATTGACTCCCACACATTCATCGATGATCATATCGGATGAACCACGATGCCAGGATTTAATTAATCCCATATATGTATTCCCTTCGTCACGCGATATTTTACTTGCCCGAGATTTGATCGTTGGTATCGGCATACCTAGTTCAATCTCGTTCACAGCATGTACCTTACTCGTTCCGTAATCCAATATCACTTTGTGATTAACTCCTTAACCACGTGCTTGCAAGCGGTGTTGATATCGATTACCTAGTGGACCCGAAGTATATCTCTCCGACTCGGGAGGGACAAACTCCATCTCGATACATACAACCCAACAAGTACTTTCCGATCACCTGAGAGACACCTTTATGATCACCCTCACATAGTATGATGTTTGATGACCTCAAAGCTTTCTTCCGATACCAGGGAGTTGTATTATCTCATGGTCTAAGGAATACAATACTTGACATAGGAAAAAGCTTCGCAAAGATGAACACGATGACATGATCTAATTGCTCTCCTTAATTTGGGTCTGTCCATCATATCATTCTCCTAATGACATGATCTCATTATTAATCGACAACTCATGTCTATGGTTAGGAAACCTTAACCATCATTAATCAATGATCTTGTCCATAGAGGCATACTAGGGACACGGTGTTGTTCATAAACCACACAAGTATGAAAGTTTCCGCTTAATACAATTCTAGCATGGAATATAAACTTTATCATGAACAAGAATTATAATAATAACATCTTTATTATTGCCTCTAGGGCATAATTCCAACAGTCTCCCACTTGCACTAGAGTCAATAATCTAGTTTACATCTGGTAACAATCTAACACCCATGGCATTAAGGTACTGATCATGTTTTGCTCGTGGAAGAGGTTTAGTCAACGGGTCTACGACATTCAGATCCCTATGTACTTTGCTAATCTTCAGATCTCCAGCTGCTATATAATCTCGAATTATATGAAAACGGCGGTTGATGTGCTTGGTCTTTGGATGATATCTTGGTTCCTTAGCCAGTGCTATGGCGCCAGTGTTGTCGCACAATATCTCCAGTGGGTCCAAGGCACTTGGAACCACACCAAGCTCAGTGATGAAGTTCCTGATCCAAACTCCTTCACTTGACGCTTCTGAAGCAGCCATGTATTTCGCTTCTATTGTAGATCCCGCGATCACGCTTTGCTTGCAGCTTCTCCAGCTCACAGCTCCACCATTCAAAAATATAAACGTATCCTGTCTGAGATTTAGAATCATCTGGGTCGGTGTCGAAACTAGCGTCGACGTAACCTTTTACGACGAGCTGCTCATCACCTCCATAGACCAAGAACATTTCTTTAGTCCTATTTAAATACTTTAGGATGTTCTTTACGGCTATCTAGTGTTTCCACTCCTGGATCACTTTGGTATCTTCTCGTCAAACTAAGAGCATTGGACACATCCGGTCTAGTACATAGCATGGCATACATAATAGAACCTATGGCCGAGGCATATGGCACTTTGCTCATAGTATCTCTATCTGTTACCGTAGCTGGACACTGAGACTTGCTCAATATCTCACCTGACAACATGGGCAATGAACCTTTCTTTGCCTTATCCATTCTGAACCTTTTCAGAACTTTGTCTAGATATGTACTTTGGCTTAAAGCTATTAGGCGTCTTTGTCTATCTCTATAGATTTTGATGCCTAATATATAAGCAACTTATCCTAGGTCTTTCATTGAAAAACATTTATTCAAATAACTCTTCACATCGTTAAGCATACCAATGTCATTTCCAATAATCAATATGCCATCCACATATAGTACTAAAAATGTCACCGAGCTCCCACTCACTTTCTTGTAGATACAAGCTTCATAGCAATTTGGAACAAATCCAAAACTCTTGATCACTTGATCAAAACGAAGGTTCCAACTCCGAGATGCTTGCTTCAGTCCATAAATGGAATGCTGAAGTTTGCACACCTTATTAGCATCCTTAGGATCGACAAAACCTTCGGGCTGCATCATATACAACTCTTCATCAATGTTGCCATTGAGGAACACAGTCTTGACATCCATCTTCCATATTTCATAATCATGAAATGCAGCAATTGCTAATAAAATCCGAATGGACTTAAACATCGCTACGGGAGAGAAAGTCTCATCATAGTCAACACCTTGAACTTGCTGAAACCCTTTTGCGACAAGCCGGTCTTTATAGACAGTAACATTACCATCCGCGTCTGTTTTATTCTTGAAAATCTATTTGCACTCAACGTCCTTACGGTCGCTAGGAGGGTCCACCAAAGTCCATACTTGGTTTTACCTCATGGATCCCAATTCAGATTTCATGGCCTCTGGCCATTTCTCAGAGTCTGGGCTCATCATTGCTTCCTCATAGTTCGCAGGTTCACTATTGTCTAACAACAAGACGGTTAAGACAGGGTTGCCGTACCATTCAGGAGTGGCACGTAACCTTGTCGACCTGTGAAGTTTAGTAGTAGCATCGTTCGAAGTTTCATCATCCTCGTCATTAGCTTCCTCTCTTGTTGGTGCAGACGGCACTGGAACAATTTCAGGTGCTGCGCTACTCTCCAACTCGAGAGAAGGTTCAATAACCTCGTCTAGCTCTACCTTCCTCCCACTCACTTCTTTCGAGAGAAACTCCTTCTCAAGAAAGGATCCGTTCTTTGCAACAAACACTTTGCCTTCGGATCTGTGGTAGAAGGTATACCCAATCGTTTCCTTAGGGTATCCTATGAAGATGCATTTCTCCGCTTTGGGTTCGAGCTTGTCCGGCATCAACTTCTTGACGTAAGCTTCGCATCCCCAAACTTTAAGAAACGACAACTTAGGTTTAGCACCAAACCACAGGTCATACGGTGTCGTCTCAACGGATTTAGATGGTGCCCTATTTAAAGTGAATGCAGCGGTTTCTAATGCATAACCCCAAAATGATAACGGCAAATCTGTAAGAGACATCATTGATCGCACCATATCTAATAGAGTTTGATTTCGGCGTTTAGACACACCATTGCGCTGTGGTGTTCCGGGTGGCGTGAGTTGCGAAACGATTCCGCTTGCTTTAAGATGCGTGAGAAAATTATAACTCAAATATTCACCTCCACGATCAGATCGTAGAAATTTAATTTTCCTGTTACGATGGTTTTCCACTTCGTTCTGAAATTCTTTGAACCTTTCAAACATTTTAGATTTATGTTTAATTAAATATATATACCCATATCTACTTAAGTCATCAGTAAAAGTGAGAAAATAGCGATATCCACCGCGCGTCGAAACACTCATTGGTCCGCATACATCGGTATGTATGATTTCCAATAAGTCCGTTGCTCGCTCCATTATTCTGGAGAACGGGGTTTTGATCATCTTGCCCATGAGGCATGGCTTGCACGTGTCAAATGATTCAAAATCAAGAGACTCCAAAAGTCCATCAGAATGGAGTTTCTTCATGCGTTTTACACCAATATGACCTAGACGGCAGTGCCACAAATAAGTTGGATTATCACTATCTACTTTGCATCTCTTAGCCTCAATGTTATGGATGTGCGTTTCATTGCTTTCGAGATTCAGAAGAAATAAACCATTCACAACAGGTGCATGACCATAAAAGATGTTATTCATATAAATAGAACAACCATTATTCTCCGATTTAAATGAATAACCGTCTTTCAATAAACACGATCCAGATATAATGTTCATGCTCAACGCGGGCACATAATAACACTTATTAAGGTTTAAAACTAATCCCGAAGGTAAAACTGTAGGGGTTCGTAGCATGGAAAACAAAAAATTTCTAACGCATACAAACAAACAAGCCAAGATCTATCTACTAGATTGTAGCAACGAGTCGATGGAATAACTCACCCTCGAAGATTCCAAAGTTTTTAACGAGAGCGGATTCTCGTGGGTGATGTAGTCGTACTCTTGCCGATCTCAGGATCGCGTAGACGATCCTTCCGGCGCTACATTCCGGCAGCGCTTCCGCAGTCGGTCACATGTTCGGTACTTGACGAAGACCTTCCTCTCCCTTGTTCCAGCAGGCAGCGGAGGTTGTAGCACTCTCCTCGCGATTCCGGCAGCACAACGGCGTGGTACTGGAAGTAGAGGGGAGATCTCGCAGGGCTTCACCTTAAGCCGTAGCGAGTATGGTGGACTATGAGAGAGAACCTCGGCGATCTAGAGTTTAGACGCACCAAGGAGGGGGCAAGGCCGGCGGCTAGGGTTTGCCCTAGGCGGCGGCGAGTTGCCCTAGGCGGCGGCGGCTATGGTGGGCGGCGGCGACTAGGGTTAGGGTTTAGAGGGCGTGGTGTTGTGTGCTTGGAGGGGCAGCCCTGCCCCTCCTTATATAGGTGGAGGGGGCGCGCCAGGGGAGGGGAGTCCCTCCCTAACTCGGTCTCCAAGTGGGCCGGCGGTGGAGGGAGGGAACTCCTCCCCAAGTAGGTTTCCTACTCTCCCTCCACCTCACAAAATAGCCGTTTGACTTTTCAAATTGGCGTTTGACTTTTCAAACTAGGATTTGATTTAACCCTTTATTTTGTTCAGCGATGACACCTAGTACATGATGCAATCATTCCAACTTGTTATGACACATTCATGTACCCTTCCCCTCCGGAGTGCCGGACATTCCGGAACCTTCTAGAACATTCCCGATGAAAACACCGGAACCATTCTCCAACCTCGAAACAAGACTTTCCTTATATGAATCTTATTCTCCGGACCATTCCGAATCTCCTCATGATATCCCGGATCCCATCCGAGACTCCGAACAACATTCGGTCTCTTACTCATCATTCCATAACTACTCAAACAACGTCGAATCCTTAAGTGTGTCTCCCTACGGTTCATGAATTATGCGGACATGATCGAGACACTTCTCCGAACAATAACCAATAGAGGAATCTGGAAATTCATATGGCTCCCACATATTTCTACGATTACTTTGCGATTGAACGAACCACTTACATACGATACCAATTTCCCTTTGTCTCACGATAGTTTACTTATCCGAGGTTATGATCGTTGGTATCTCTACATACCTAGTTCAACCTCGTTACTGATAAGTACTCTTTTCTCGTTCCCGTGATATGTGATCCCTTGTGAGCCAGTCACATGCTTGCAAGCTAATTGGATGACATTCCACTGAGAGGGCCCAGAGTATATCTATCCGTCATATGGATGGACAAATCCCACTCTTGATCCATGTGTCTCAACCAATACTTTCCGAACAATCAATGCCACCTTTATAGCCACCCAGTTACGGTGTGGTGTTTGATGTCATCAAAGCATCCTTCCGGTGAAGGTGATATGCATGATCTCATGGTCGAAGGAATTAGGTTATGTAGCGACCTCGGATCAAGTAAGATCCTAAGTCCCTGTGATTAACATGCTAGTCCCTGGATCAATAGCTAGCACTCACAGTCGATGAAATATCATGTAAAACACAAGTCTTTATTACATGAATCGAATAATCCACAGTTTACATTATTACAACAAAAGCGATATAAATACAACTTGGAGTCCCATCAATGCCACATGCAGGTTGAGTGAAGACCCGCGATCCTAGCGCACCTTTCAATGATCTCCGAAATTCTGCACATGAAACGTGCAGCCAACAAGTTGGGTCAATACTTTGAATGTATTGGCAAATTACACCAAGGAAGGAAAGACTAACTCTACATGCAAGGCTAGTTTAGGCTTTGGAGTTCATTTGCATAAAGATAATTTTCTTAAGTAGAGAGAAGAAGAGAAAATTTTCCTAATTTGTAAACAATTGCTTAGATAAAATAAGGTCGAGTGGCACGCGAGGATATTACGCACCAGGTGTCCAAACCACCAACACTTGGATATTACGCACCAAGTGACACTTGGATATTACACACCAAGTTCCCCAAAATCCCACCCATTGGCGATATTACGCACGCCATGGGGTTTCAAAACTTTGTTTTAGAAAAGAGAGAGGAAGATCCTTCAGAGGCTCCATCCTTCAGACGCTCATTGTTGTTCTGTTACCGTGAACACGGCTGATCGATCAGATTGCAATACTCTCGAGAGTTTGTGCACTTTACCCACAATCCACGATCAAGTCCTTTTACAGACAAGACCATGGCGAGGCTTTCCCTTAGTAGCCCCTCTACCTTCCGGATCCAACCGTGCCAAGAACCTCCAAATGTTAGTACCCAGGTGAGGTTTCCCACTAAGTACTAGGACAAGACAGAGCCCATAATGTATTGTGGTTGCACTGGAAGCTTCTGAATTCTGAAACATGGCAGACTTCTTTGATTCCTGGGCGGCCGTCCTCCACCAAAATCTCACTCGTTGACCCGACAACCATTCCGCCCAGAAGAAAACTTAGTTTTATTTTGAAGTGGATTTGAGAAGAAAAGTTTGCTCTAGAGAGCCTTTATACTTAGAAAAATTCTTTGTCTTTCGAACCCCCCAACGGTACTTTGTATATATAGCATAGCAAGCAATACTTAGCAAAAACAGGGGTAAACTATTAGGATGGGAAATCCTAAGTATAGAGCTACTCATGGCATACTACAAAATTATCGCACTTGCAAAATAATACTAAGGAAAAATTCTACTAGAACATCCTACACATGCATACTACAGAATTTTGAAGATCACATGCATAGAATCAAAACTGGGACAAAATTATGAACAAGTGGTGTAACTTTCCTTATGTTGATAATATGGGTGTTGATTGTATCTCTTCGCAGCAATCGCACTCTCCGAACAATCTAATACGAGGACAAGGTAGTTCCAATCAAAACAATTGCAAACATAGCAAACACAACAAGGATGATCGAAAACATGCATGATGATTTAACATGACACAATGGTTATAATTAGTTTTATGAACATTAATATATCATATGATGCATGTATGAGTTCATTCAATGCAATAGGGTACTTGTTATTAATGATTACTTGCCAATATAATGGTTTTGATAGTTCTATTGTAACGCCTGTTCTAACTGTAGAATTAAATTTGTTTCTTGGGTTTACTGGATAGAGGACGTTAATACGAACCAGTAGGCGTTGGATTCACCCTAATCGGAGTTATAGATCTTTTTATATGATTTAAATAGTGTTTAATGGGTTTTAAATGATTCATACAGTTTCTGTTGCCTAAAAATCAAACTAAAATTATAGTTGTAATCTCCACGGAATTGTGATTTCATGGACATATTATTTGTAATTTTCTGAATAGTATTTATTTTTTTATGAATTTATTACTCTAAATAAGCCATTAAACCATTTATTTAATTGCTGCGAAACCTTATAGTATTTTACTGAACCATTTGCAGATTGATGATCTACATGGAACCAGCTTTCTATCGTTATATTATTTATATTTTTGTGACAAGCAATTTATTTACTATGAATTTAATGATTTATAAAGCCATTAAAACTAATTAAATTGCTACGGGTTAAATAATCTACAAAGGCTAGATCCAACCAGATATTCTTAAAGTACATTACAGTAGCTTCAATTTGATATATTATTCATATTTTTCGGAGTTACAGATAATTTCTTATGAATTTATTAACCTAAAAGACCATTAAAACTAATTAAATTACTGCAGTAACCGCGTCAAGTAAAAGTTGGATCTATTCTGATAAGATGATTCTACGTGAAATTATCTTTAATTTGATATATTATATGCAATTTTTGGACGTGGTATGAATTTCTAATGAATTTTTCAAGTTAGATCTATAATATGCAATTTTAAATTCGAACGGAATATTCCAGGGAATATTCCGCTGACTGGACAGGTTGACTTTGCATGCTGACTGGGACTAGATGTTGACCTTACGTTGAGGTGGTGTTGATGATGAAGATGACCGGGATGATGACATGGCACGCACCGGTTTGATTGGATCTCGACCGTCTAGATAGGATCCGGTGGCTAGAAGAAGAGACTGACCCGATTTTGGCTCAGAATAGACAAGAAATAGATCTGTGTTAGAGAGACAAATCCGTAGGTCAAATTGAAAAACTCAGAGCATGAAAGTTGTGGGGAATCATTATTCCTACCTTCTCACCAAATGAATTTGGATTTGAAGAAACGAGCGCGAGTAGATCTTGGATTTACACTGTAAGATCTGAAATATTGCGATGCGAAATTCTCCGGCTGTGGTGGATGAAAAGAGGTGAGGTTTGTCGGGATTGAAAGATTTCGACGATTCCTACAACTTTCGTTTTTTGACCGAAGGCAAACGACGAAGTCTAGATGGATTAAAAAGCGAAATAAGATTAGGGCATATGTAGATTCGGGATTTCGAGAATAGAAACTCGTACAGCCGTGGTCTCACGAGTTTATATGGAGGTTTAGGATGGTTTAGAGATAGGCCTTGGAGTAGAGAACAAGTAAAAACAAACGGAAGTCGATTCGGAGTTGTAGATAAAAAGTTATAGTAGTTTGAGTAGAGATAGTTTTAACAAAACAGATTTTGCACGCTTTTTGGAGCAACCCGATCGATCCCGTACGCGTGGCCTGCCCGGCTGGCTCGGTCCGGTCGGACCGGGTGGGCCGGCCCGTTTTTTTTTACTTGTTTCCCTCATATATTTTGCATACGAACTCCAAATGACATGATTCTTGTTTCTAAATTTTTCTAAAATCGAATAGATCATTATAGGATCAAATTTGTAATATTTTTACTAGTTTGGAAGTAGTGGATTTATAAATCCTTGTATATTTCATTTTATTTATATCTTTATGTGTTTGTATTTGTTCCATAACTTTTTCATACTAGCTCCAAATGAGCTCAATTTTGTTTCTAAAATTTTGTAATATTAATTGGATCCTTTTAGGCTATAATTTAGCAATAATCGCTGTCTTAGCAATAGTGGGTTTTAAAAAGTCAATTTAGTTACCCTTAGGAACATTTGGGTGAATCAACTATAGGATTTAGATACCAGGATTTGGATTCAGTTTGTGAGAACTTTGCATGGATGAAATGCTTATGAATGCTTCATGATTTTCATTTTGAAATATTGCACACCAATTCTACAATCCATAATCAATCCATGCCCTTTTGCCTATATGGCTACTTAGGTCTTAACAAAGGAATATAAGATTTTGAATTCATGGTTGAGAGGATTTTCTATTCAAAAAGTTTCTTCTCTTTGAGAATTTTCTGCATAGTCAAACAATCAATCATACTTATTTATTTATTTCACATTCCAAAATTAGGAGAATTTTGGGATGTGACAGACTACCACCCTTAAAAGAAATCTCGTCCCGAGATTTGGGAAGGCTAGAAAGAAAGAAAGGTTCGGGATCCATTAGGATGCTACCACCCTTAAAAGAAAATTGACTAGGTCACTTCTCGAGGATTCACTTAGCTCAGATTGGTTCTCCTTTGGACTTTTATTGGCACAATGTCTATAGCACATTCTAAACATCATGATTGATAGTTTCCGAGAAAGCACTTCTTAAACTAGCAAAACTCTCATGGTGGGCAAATAGGGAACGTTTACTTCACGGTGCCCATAATTCACAGTTGGGATTCATCCTTATCGTATATTCCTACGCTTAGCAATGAATGCTTTTGTAGAGGTGGAACAATCTACCATTCTAAGGTTGAGGTTCAACGCCGGCTCTCTGCTAAGGCTGAAAGGCACTCAAGATTCGCAAAGCCAACAGTATAGGAGCGAATAATAAGAGTAGTAGGAATGGTGATCAATCCATCCTGCACCCAAATCATTACCCTGTATGAGGATAGGTGAATCACGTTTTTCTATCACTCGGGCATTCTCACTTGCCTTGAAGAATGTTTCCATGGGCACGAGCTAATGCTCTATGTATACTCCCATGTATCCAATCAACAAAGCTACTACTAAAACTAAGCTATCGCTACTTCAACTTTCAGGTTGGGTAATCTACTACATAACATCATGTGCAACACTTCATACTTCCACATCCTTTTTCCATTAGGTGAAGCATTCTCTTTCCTAAATGCATTGTGTGGTCAAACCTTACACTTAACATATCATTATATCTCCCAGGGTTCAAGATAGGGAAGAATAGATTCTATAGGAAAGAAACGACTAAGAAAATAATCCTACCCATAAATATATGAAGCATTCAATGTCACAAACAAGCAAACAATCATAAGCGATCAACACACAATCAAACACTTGCATAATAACATTACAGGGGTCTAAATATAGCAGTATATAACCACAAAATAGTTTGAAAGCATTGGGAACAATACTAGAGTACAACATAGCAACATATAAGCAACAAACAAAATCTGTCAAAACGGTACAGCAGGTTTCACGAATTTTTCTGATAGAACTAAACTCATCAGGAATTTTAGCCAATTTTTGTGCATATACTACAGGTAATTACGCTCTAGATCCTATTTTTTGAGATTTATATTAGTTATCAATAAAATATGAAAAATCGCGCGGCACAACAGGTCAGGCAGAAAACTGCAGCAGTAATCCCACGAATTTCAATCAATTCACATCATTAAAATAATTTTAAAAACCACACGAAAACTCCAGCAACTTTAGAGTTTCAAAACAACAGATCCTAAACAAGGCATCACACGATATGGTTCAGTACAAACAAGCAAGCAACCTATATTGCCATACCACATAAGTTGGTAAAAACAATATGCTAACACGATAGCGATGATCTCCTAAAGAGATAAAATATGGTGGTCCAGACCTAACCAAACTTAATGAGATGTTTATTTATGTCATACTATTTGTTCTTTTACTTAGCTAACTCTCATATAGGTATCATAAGAATGGACAACCACAAATTTGAACAAGAAGAGGTTATAGAAAAGATAGACAAGAAATATAAGAACGTCTAATAAGTATAAAATATGATAGTTCTCCTAATAGAGGTCTTCTATTGCTATTACCATCGTCGTTTTTATCCTTCCAGCTACATTCACATGTTTTGGACAATTATCAGCATAATGTCTAGGATTGTGACACTGGAAGCATAGGACTTTTGCTTAGATCCTTCCTCCTTTTTGGCATGGACATCCCGTCTTATGGTTCTTCATGCTCTACCTCAACATTTGGAAGCCTTGATCGTTTCCTTGAGCCAGTTTGGGGAAAATGGGCATTCCTTTCATATGTCGAGTATTGCGAAGTGATGACTTTGGGTGCAGTGTCTAGAGTCTTGAATTCGTCCCCTGTCTTTGTCGTGTCCTCGCGGAGCTTCATGAGGTCTTGGCGCATTCCGTCTCTGACTTGTTGATTCAGTTGATGTACCACCGGGTAGAGGTGCATTAAGCGGGGTTGTGATTGGTCCCTTCGCACAGTAAAGAATGTAACTTCAGAGGTGGGACATTCTTCTTATGGGTGCCTTCCTTCACAGTAGGGGCGCTGATCATGATGCTCCTTGGTGATATGTCCTATTTCTCCATAGATCGTGCAAGCTAAATGTTTCGGGACTTCAACTTCTTGGATTTTTGGTATACGAGACGAGATTGAAGTAGAACCACTTTAAATTCTTCCTAAGATATCACCCCTTGATGATCATCAATGGTGTGTTGCATCTCCCACCAAGTTGGAGCGTCGTCCTTTAGGAATTGGGTGGCATAATGAAGCATTTTGTTGACTTCAATGTTGGCATCCTTCATTCTTTCTTCAACCTGGAGCATCCACTTCTTTGCATCAGCGTGGCTCTTACGCTTGGTGGAGTTGAGTTCCTTGTCCTCCTTATTGATATGGTCCATCCGTCGAGTTGACCAAGGTTTAGAGTAGGAACGAATGGAGTATGGAAAGAAGAAGAATAACCCATACAAGAAATCTTGTTTAGAAAATAGGTTTTCATTAGCTATGGTAATAAACCATACAAGATAGCAAACAATTTGTCGTATCTATATTTAGCGAAATCTTATTCGGGTTTGGTTCCTAATAGGTCACTTGGAATCTTCAAGGCTTCGAGTCTCCAAAAGTATTCGTGCTCTTGATAGTCTTCATGTTCTTCATAATCTTCAATCTTTCGAGTTCTTCAGTTAATAACATTGATTTAAGGCCTTTGAAGTCTTTAATCTCGTAGCTTCAGTCTTGGAACATCTTTCATGGATATCTTCAAGTACCAACTTAATCGAAACATTGAGATGATCTTCTTTGAAAAGGTAATCTTGAGAAAAGTTTCTTCTTGAAGTGTGTAATTTTAAAACACCAAGGTAGATGATGAGAAGTATGAGAGTTTTCTGAAATAACTTAGAAAATATTTGTCCTAAGGTTTTTCCATGTCTAGGGTCACGATCTACAGTCAAATTATGCTCTGATACCATCTGTAGCGACCTCGGATCAAGTAAGATCCTAAGTCCCAGTGATTAACATGCTAGTCCCTGGATCAATAGCTAGCACTCACAGTCGATGAAATATCATGTAAAACACAAGTCTTTATTACATGAATCGAATAATCCAGAGTTTACATTATTACAACAGAAGCGATATAAATACAACTTGGAGTCCCATCAATGCCACAGGCAGGTTGAGTGAAGACCCGCGATCCTAGCGCACCTTTCAATGATCTCCGAAATTCTGCACATGAAACGTGCAGCCAACAAGTTGGGTCAATACTTTGAATGTATTGGCAAATTACACCAAGGAAGGAAAGACTAACTCTACATGCAAGGCTAGTTTAGGCTTTGGAGTTCATTTGCATAAAGCTAATTTTCTTAAGTAGAGAGAAGAAGAGAAAATTTTCCTAATTTGTAAACAATTGCTTAGATAAAATAAGGTTGAGTGGCACGCGAGGATATTACGCACCAGGTGTCCAAACCACCAACACTTGGATATTACGCACCAAGTGACACTTGGATATTACACACCAAGTTCCCCAAAATCCCACCCATTGGCGATATTACGCACGCCATGGGGTTTCAAAACTTTGTTTTAGAAAAGAGAGAGGAAGATCCTTCAGAGGCTCCATCCTTCAGACGCTCATTGTTGTTCTGTTACCGTGAACACGGCTGATCGATCAGATTGCAATACTCTCGAGAGTTTGTGCACTTTACCCACAATCCACGATCAAGTCCTTTTACAGACAAGACCATGGCGAGGCTTTCCCTTAGTAGCCCCTCTACCTTCCGGATCCAACCGTGCCAAGAACCTCCAAATGTTAGTACTCAGGTGAGGTTTCCCACTAAGTACTAGGCCAAGACAGAGCCCATAATGTATTGTGGTTGCACTGGAAGCTTCTGAATTCTGAAACATGGCAGACTTCTTTGATTCCTGGGCGGCCGTCCTCCACCAAAATCTCACTCGTTGACCCGACAACCATTCCGCCCAGAAGAAAACTTAGTTTTATTTTGAAGTGGATTTGAGAAGAAAAGTTTGCTCTAGAGAGCCTTTATACTTAGAAAAATTCTTTGTCTTTCGAACCCCCCAACGGTACTTTGTATATATAGCATAGCAAGCAATACTTAGCAAAAACAGGGGTAAACTATTAGGATGGGAAATCCTAAGTATAGAGATACTCATGGCATACTACAAAATTATCGCACTTGCAAAATAATACTAAGGAAAAATTCTACTAGAACATCCTACACATGCATACTACAGAATTTTGAAGATCACATGCATAGAATCAAAACTGGGACAAAATTATGAACAAGTGGTGTAACTTGCCTTATGTTGATAATATGGGTGTTGATTGTATTTCTGCGCAGCAATCGCACTCTCCGAACAATCTAATACGAGGACAAGGTAGTTCCAATCAAAACAATTGCAAACATAGCAAACACAACAAGGATGATCGAAAACATGCATGATGATTTAACATGACACAATGGTTATAATTAGTTTTATGAACATTAATATATCATATGATGCATGTATGAGTTCATTCAATGCAATAGGGTACTTGTTATTAATGATTACTTGCCAATATAAGGGTTTTGATAGTTCTGTTGTAACGCCTGTTCTAACTGTAGAATTAAATTTGTTTCTTGGGTTTACTGGATAGAGGACGTTAATACGAACCAGTAGGCGTTGGATTCACCCTAATCGGAGTTATAGATCTTTTTATATGATTTAAATAGTGTTTAATGGGTTTTAAATGATTCATACAGTTTCTGTTGCCTAAAAATCAAACTAAAATTATATCTGTAATCTCCACGGAATTGTGATTCCAGGGACATATTATTTGTAATTTTCTGAATAGTATTTATTTTCTTATGAATTTATTACTCTAAATAAGCCATTAAACCATTAATTTAATTGCTGCGAAACCTTATAGTATTTTAATGAACCATTTGCAGAATGGTGATCTACATGGAACCAGCTTTCTATCGGTATATTATTTATATTTTTGTGACAAGCAATTAATTTACTATGAATTTAATGATTTATAAAGCCATTAAAACTAATTAAATTTCTACGGGTTAAATAATCTGCAAAGGCTAGATCCAACCAGATATTCTTAAAGTACATTACAGTAGATTCAATTTGATATATTATTCATATTTTTCGGAGTTACAGATAATTTCTTATGAATTTATTAACCTAAAAGACCATTAAAAATAATTAAATTACTGCAGTAACCACGTACAATAAAAGTTGGATATATTCTGATAAGATGATTCTACGTGAAATTATCTTCAATTTGATATATTATACGCAATTTTTGGACGTGGTATGAATTTCTAATGAATTTTACAAGTTAGATCTATAATATGCAATTTTAAATTCGAACGGAATATTCCAGGGAATATTCCGCTGACTGGACATGTTGACTTTGCATGCTGACTAGGACTAGATGTTGACCTTACGTTGATGTGGTGTTGATGATGAAGATGACCGGGATGACGACATGGCACGCACCAGTTTGATTGGATCTCGACCGTCTGGATAGGATCCAGTGGCTAGAAGAAGAGATTGACCCGATTTTGGCTCAGAATAGACAAGAAATAGATCTGTGTTAGAGAGACAAATCCGTAGGTCAAATTGAAAAACTCAGAACATGAAAGTTGTGGGGAAGCGAGTAGATCTTGGATTTACACCATAAGATCTATAATATTGTGATGCGAAATTCTCCGGCTGTGGTGGATGAAAAGAGGTGAGGTTTGTCGGGATTGAAAGATTTCGACGATTCCTACAACTTTCGTTTTTTGACCGAAGGCAAACGACGAAGTCTAGATGGGTTAAAAAGCGAAATAAGATTCGGGCATATGTAGATTTTGGATTTCGAGAATAGAAACTCATACAGCCGTGGCCTCACGAGTTTATATGGAGGTTTAGGATGGTTTAGAGATAGGCCTTGGAGGAGAGAACAAGTAGAAACAAATGGAAGTCGATTAGGAGTTGTAGATAAAAAGTTATAGCAGTTTGAGTAGAGATAGGTTTAACAAAACAGATTTTGCACGCTTTTTGGAGCAACCCGATCGATCTCGTACGCGTGGCCTGCCCGGCTGGCTCGGTCCGGTCGGACCGGGAGGGCCGGCCCGTTTTTTTTTACTTGTTTCCCTCATATCTTTTGCATACGAACTCCAAATGACATGATTCTTGTTTCTAAATTTTTCTAAAATCGAATAGATCATTATAGGATCAAATTTGTAATCTTTTTACTAGTTTGGAAGTAGTGGATTTATAAATCCTTGTATATTTCATTTTATTTATATCTTTATGTGTTTGTATTTGTTCCATAACTTTTTCATACTAGCTCCAAATGAGCTCAATTTTGTTTCTAAAATTTTGTAATATTAATTGGATCCTTTTAGGCTATAACTTAGCAATAATCGCTGTCTTAGCAATAGTGGGTTTTAAAAAGTCAATTTAGTTACCCTTAGGAACATTTGGGTGAATCAACTATAGGATTTAGATACCAGGATTTGGATTCAGTTTGTGAGAACTTTGCATGGATGAAATGCTTATGAATGCTTCATGATTTTCATTTTGAAATATTGCACACTAATTCTACAATCCATAATCAATCCATGCCCTTTTGCCTATATGGCTACTTAGGTCTTAACAAAGGAATATAAGATTTTGAATTCATGGTTGAGAGGATTTTCTATTCAAAAAGTTTCTTCTCTTTGAGAATTTTCAACATAGTCAAACAATCAATCAAACTTATTTATTTATTTCACATTCCAAAATTAGGAGAATTTTGGGATGTGACAGGTTACTATGTATCAGAAAGCATATAGCAATTGAACTATTAAAATGACTTGATCTTTATGCTACGCTTATTTATAGGAGTATGTCCACCATATCATTCTCCTAACGATATGATCTTGTTGTTAATAACATCTCAATGTTCATGATAGGAAAACCACAATCATTTATTAACCAACAAGCTAGTATTATAAAGAGGCTTTACTAGGGACTCTATTTTAGTTTACAAATCACACAAGTATTAATGTTTCCTTGTTAATACTATTATAGCATGAATGTAAACATTTATCATAAACACAAAGATATAATAATAACTATATTTATTATTGCCTCTAGGGCATATCTTCAACAGTCTCCCACTTGCACTAGAGTCATCTAATCTAGATTACATGGTAATATACCGAACACCCATGACAGTTTGGTGTTGGTCATGTTTTGCCCTCGGGAGAGGTTTAGTCAACGGATCCGCCACATTCAGATCTGTGTGTACTTTGCAAATCTTTATGTCCCCATCTTGGACATGTTCTCGAATAGCGTGAAAACGTAGCTTGATGTGCTTCAGCTTCTTGTGTGACCTTGGTTCTTGCGCATTGGCTATGGCGCCCATGTTATCACAGTAGATAGACATTGGGTCCAGCGCACTAGGAACCACACGAGCTCTGTAATGAACTCTTTCATCCATATCGCTTCTTGTGAAGCCTCCGAAGCAGTCATGTATTCCGATTTAGTTGAAGATCTCGCCACAACGCTTTGCTTGCACTCCTCCAGCTAACTTCTGCACCATTCAAAGTAAATACGTATCCATATTGTGATTTAGAATCATCCGGATCGGTGTTCCAACTAGCATCGGTGTAACCATTAACAACGAGTTGTTCATCACCTCCATAAGAAAGAACCATATCCTTAGTTCTTCTCAAGTACTTCAGGATGTTTTTGACCGCTATCCAATGATCCACTCCTGGATCACTTTGATATCTGCTAGTTAAACTAACAGCATATGCAATGTCAGGTCTAGTACATAGCATGGCATACATCAGAGATCCTATGGTTGAGGCATAGGGAGTTTTACTCATCCTTTCTCTATCTTCTGCCGTTGTCGGACTTTGAGTTTTACTCAAGGTCATATTGGGCAACATGGGCAAAAACCCTTTCTTGCTATCTTCCATTCCAAACCTCTTTAGAACTTTGTCCAAATATGTACTTTGTGACAATGATATTAGGCGTCTTGATCTATCTCTGTAAATCTTTATGCCTAATATGTAAGCTGCTTCACAAAAATCCTTCATTGAAAAACTATTATTCAAATATTCCTTGACACTATTAAGAAGGTCTACATCATTCCCAATCAACAATATGTCATCTACATATAGTATTAAGAATGCTACAAAGCTCCCACTCACTTTCTTGTACATACAAGCTTCTCCATAAGTTTGTATAAAACCAAAACTTTTGATTACCTTATCAAAATGTTGATTCCAACTTCGGGATGCTTGCTTCAATCCATAGATGGACCGTTGAAGTTTGCATACCTTGTTAGCATCTTTAGGATCGACAAAACCTTTGGGTTGCATCATATACAACTCTTCATCAATGTCTCCATTGAGGAATGTTGTTTTGACATTCATCTGCCATATCTCATAATCATAATATGCAGCGATTGCTAACATAATCCTCACAGACTTTAGCTTCGCTACAGGTGAGAAAGTCTCATCGTAGTCAACTCCTTGAATTTGTCGGAACCCTTTTGCGACAATCGAGCTTTATAGACAGTAACATTACCATCGGCATCTGTTTTTTCTTGAAAATCCATTTGTTTTCGACAGCCTTCCGGCCATCCGGTAAGTCCACCAAAGTCCATACTTGGTTTTTGTACATGGATCCAATCTCGGATTTCATGGCTTCTTGCCATTTATTGGAATCTGGGCTCATCATCGCTTCTTCATATGTCGCAGGGTCATCGGTGTTGTCCACCAACATGACACTCATAACGGGATCATACCAATCAGGAGTGGTACGAGTTCTCGTTGACCTGCGAGGCTCTGTAGCAACTACAACCGAAGTTTCATGATCATCATCATTAGATTCCTCTCTTATTGGTGCAGGCACCACAGGAACTTCTTCTGGTGCTGCGCTACTCGCAAGTTCGAGAGAAGGTTCGACAACCTCGTCGAGTTCTACTTTCCTTCCAGTCACTTCTTTCGAGAGAAATTCCTTCTCTAGAAAGGATTCATTCTTGGCAACGAAGATTTTGCCTTCGGATCTATGATAGAAGGTATACCCGATAGTTTCCTTCGGGTATCCTATGAAGACGCATTTTTCCGCTTTGGGTTCAAGCTTGTCCGGCTGTAACTTCTTTACATAGGCTTCGCAACCCCAAACTTTAAGGAACGACAATTTAGGTTTCTTCCCAAACCATAATTCATACGGTGTCGTTTCAACGGATTTAGATGGTGCCCTATTTAAAGTGAATGCGGCTGTTTCTAATGCATAACCCCAAAACGATAGCGGTAAATCTGTAAGTGACATCATAGAACGAACCATATCTAAGAGAGTTCGATTACGACATTTGGACACACCATTACGCTGTGGTGTTCCCGACGGTGTCTATTGTGAAAGTATTCCGCAGTTCTTCAAATGCTCGCCAAACTCGTAACTTAGATATTCACCTCCACGATCAGAATGTAGAAATTTAATCTTCTTGTTAGGTTGATTCTCTACCTCACTTTGAAATTCCTTAAACTTCTCGAAAGTTTCGGACTTATGTTTCATGAAATAGATATACCCATATCTACTCAAGTCATCCGTGAAGGTAAGAACTTAACGATAACCACCACGCGATGCTACACTCATTGGACCACACACATCGGTATGTATGATTTCCAATAAGTCCGTAGCTCGCTCCATCATACCAGAAAATGGAGTCTTAGTCATTTTACCCATCAGACATGCTTCGCATCTTTCAAGTGATTCGAAATCAAGTGATTCAAGAAGTCCATCGGAATGGAGTTTCTTCATACGCTTCACTCCAATGTGACCAAGACGACAGTGCCACATATAGGTCGAGTTATCGCTCGATTTCAAACGTTTAGCTTCAATGTTATTAATATGTGTATTTCCACTATTGAGATTCAATAAAAATAGACCATCTATCAAAGGTGCATGTGCATAAAACATATTACTCATATAAATCGAACAACCATTATTCTCGGACTTAAACAAGTAACCGTCTTGCAATAAACAAGATCCCGATATAATGTTCATGCTTAACGCAGGCACCAAATAACAATTATTTAAGTATAAAACTAATCCCGATGGTAGATGAAGAGGTAGCGTGCCGACCGCGATCACATCAACCTTTGATCCATTTCCCACGCGCATTGTCACCTCGTTCTTCGCTAGCTTCCGTTTATTCTGCAGCACCTGTTTTGAGTTACAAATATGAGCAACCGAACCAGTATCAAATACCCAGGCACTACTACGAGTACTAGTGAGATACACATCAATAACATGTATATCGGATATACCTTTCTTCTTGATGTTGCCGTTCTTCAAATCCGCCAAGTACTTTGGGCAATTCCGCTTCCAGTGACCTTCTCCCTTGCAGTAAAAGCACTCAGTATCAGGCTTAGGTCCAGCCTTGGTTTTCTTCATCGGCGCGGTAACTTTCTTACCACCCTTCTTGAAGTGTCCCTTTTGCTTAGACTTGCCTTTCTTGAATTTGGTGGTCTTATTGACCATCAACACTTGGTGCTCTTTCTTGATCTCCACTTCTGTAGATTTTAACATGGCGAAGAGTTCTGGCAACTGCTTGTTCATGTTTTGCATATTGTAGTTCATCACAAAGTTCTTGTAACTTGGTGGTAGTGATTGGAGTACACGATAAATCCCCAAAGCATTAGGAATCACTATACCCAAGCTTTGAAGTTTGTTTGCGTGCCTAGACATCTTAAGCACATGCTCACTGACGGAGCTGCCCTCTTCCATCTTGCAGTTAAAGAACTTTTCAGAAGCCTCATAGCTCTCAATTGCCGCGTGAGTCTCAAAGATCAATTTGAGATCACGGACAATATCATGTGGGTCTGAATTCTCAAACCTTTTTTGAAGCTCCGATTCTAAACCATACAAGATAGCACACTGAACTGTGGAGTACTGAGTCTTCCGAGCGAGGTAAACATTCTTTACTTCATCGGTAGCAGTAGCTGCAGGTGGGTCACCCAGCGGTGCATCCAGCACATAGGTCAAATTACCAGCAGTGAGGAAAATCCTCAAATTGCGGAACCAATCCGCGAAGTTGCTTCCATTGTTTTTCAACTTTTCTTTCTCTAGGAACGCATTAAAATTGATGGTAGGGGCCGCCATTGATCTACAACATATTTGCAATAGTCTAGACTAAGTTTATGACAAATTGAGTTCTAACTAATAGTTAAATTAATCTAGGTGAACTCCCACTCAAAACAATATCCCTCACATTGTTTTAGTGATCACACGAACCAAATCCACCACATCAAAACCGATCATCACGAGAGTTGATGTAGCTTCAATGGCGAACAATCGACATGTTCATCATATCTACTATATGATTCATGCTTTACCTTTCGGTGATCCGTGTTCCGAGACCATGTCTGTACATGCTAGGCTCGTCAAGATCAAACCTTAGCTTCCGGATGAGCAAATCTGGCTTGCTCACGTTGTATACACTTGCGGTATCTAACACACCCGATCATCACGTGGTGCTTCGAAACAACAAGCTTTAGCAACGGTGCTTACTAAGGGTGAACACTTTAGAACTTGAAATTCATGTGCATGAGGGATCATCTTATAATGCTACCATCGTTTAACTAAGCAATACAAGATGCATAAAGGATTAACATCACATGCAATTCATAATATGTGATATGATATGGCCTTTCTTCTTTGTGCTTCCGATCTCCATCTTCAAGCACGAACATGATCTCCATCATCACCGGCATTGCATCAAGGTCAATGACGCCTCTTCATGGTTGTCGTCCACCAGCTTCAACTATTACAACTACTTTGAATAGACACGCGGGTCTTGATAAAATTAAATACAACCATATGGCTCCTGCTGGTTGCCAACTTACAATAAGGAACATTGCATACATCAAATATAATCACAATCATGGCCATATCACATCACAGCACACCCCTGCAAAAAAAGTTAGACGTCTCTACTTTCTTTGCATGTTTTACGTGGTTTGGGGCTTTCAATAAGTGTCGTTCTAACTTACGAACAAGAACCACAACATTGATACTAGTATTGTCAATTACCCGTTGTAAATTGAATCTTAACTATGTTGGGAGAAACAGGCACCCGCAAAGCCACTTATGCAATACAAGTTGCATGTCAAGCGTGGAGCAAGTCTCATGAACGATGTCATGTAAGGTTAGCCCGGGCCGCTTCATCCCACCATCCCGCAAGATGCAAAGTACACAAGAAGCAATCAACAACAAAAGCATCAACGCCCACAATGACCATTGTGTTCTACTCGTGCAATAGATCTACATATAGACACGGATCTGATACCACTTTAGGGGTTCGTAGCATGGAAAACAAAAAAATTCTAACGCATACAAACAAACAAGCCAAGATCTATCTACTAGATTGTAGCAACGAGTCGATATAATAACTCACCCTCGAAGATTACAAAGTGTTTAACGAGAGCAGATTCTCGTGGGTGATGTAGTCGTACTCTTGCCGATCTCAAGATCGCGTAGACGATCCTTCCGGCGCTGCGTTCCGGCAGCGCTTCCGCAGTCGGTCACACGTTTGGTACTCGACGAAGACCTTCCTCTCCCTTGTTCCAGCAGGCAGCGGAGGTTGTAGCACTCTCCTCGCGATTCCGGCAGCACAACGGCGTGGTACCGGAAGTAGAGGGGAGATCTCGCAGGGCTTCGCCTTAAGCCGGAGCGAGTATGGTGGACTATGAGAGAGAACCTCGGCGATCTAGAGTTTAGACGCACCAAGGAGGGGGCAAGGCCGGCGGCTAGGGTTTGCCCTAGGCGGCGGCGGCGAGTTTCCCTAGGCGGCAGCTATGGTGGGCGGCGGCGACTAGGGTTAGGGTTTAGAGGGCGTGGCGTTGTGTGCTTGGAGGGGCAGCCCTGCCCCTCCTTATATAGGTGGAGGGGGCGCGCCAGGGGAGGGGAGTCCCTCCCCAACTCGGTCTCCAAGTGGGCCAGCGGTGGAGGGAGGGAACTCCTCCCCAAGTAGGTTTCCTACTCTCCCTCCACCTCACAAAATAGCCGTTTGACTTTTCAAATTGGCGTTTGACTTTTCAAACTAGGATTTGATTTAACCCTTTATTTTGTTCAGCGATGACACCTAGTACATGATGCAATCATTCCAACTTGTTATGACACATTCATGTACCCTTCCCCTCCGGAGTGCCGGACATTCCGGAACCTTCTAGAACATTCTCGATGAAAACACCGGAACCATTCTCCAACCCCGAAACATGACTTTCCTTATATGAATCTTATTCTCCGGACCATTCCGGATCTCCTCATGATATCCCGGATCCCATCCGAGACTCCGAACAACATTCGATCTCTTACTCATCATTCCATAACTACTCAAACAACGTCGAATCCTTAAGTGTGTCTCCCTACGGTTCGTGAATTATGCGGACATGATCGAGACACTTCTCCGAACAATAACCAATAGAGGAATCTGGAAATTCATATGGCTCCCACATATTTCTATGATTACTTTGCGATCGAATGAACCACTTACATACGATACCAATTTCCCTTTGTCTCACGATAGTTTACTTATCCGAGGTTATGATCGTCGGTATCTCTGCATACCTAGTTCAACCTCGTTACTGATAAGTACTCTTTTATCGTTCCCGTGATATGTGATCCCTTGTGAGCCAGTCACATGCTTGCAAGCTAATTGGATGACATTCCACCGAGAGGGCCCAGAGTATATCTATCCGTCATATGGATGGACAAATCCCACTCTTGATCCATGTGTCTCAACCAATACTTTCTGAACACTCAATGCCACCTTTATAGCCACCCAGTTACGGTGTGGTGTTTGATGTCATCAAAGCATCCTTCCGGTGAAGGTGATATGCATGATCTCATGGTCGAAGGAATTAGGTTACTATGTATCAGAAAGCATATAGCAATTGAACTATTAAAATGACTTGATCTTTATGCTACGCTTATTTATAGGAGTATGTCCACTATATCATTCTCCTGACGATATGATCTTGTTGTTAATAACATCTCAATGTTCATGATAGGTAAGCCACAATCATTTTTTAACCAACAAGCTAGTATTATAAAGAGGCTTTACTAGGGACTCTATTTTAGTTTACAAATCACACAAGTATTAATGTTTCCTTGTTAATACTATTATAGCATGAATGTAAACATTTATCATAAACACAAAGATATAATAATAACTATATTTATTATTGCCTCTAGGCATATCTCCAACAAAAACTAAGGAGAGCGTGCTGACGGCCATCACATCAACTTTTGATCCATTGCCAACGCGCATCGTCACCTCATCCCTTGCTAGCCACCGTCTATTCTGTAGCTCCTGTTTCAAGTTACAAATATTAGCAACTGAACCAGTATCATATACCCAGGCATACAACGAGTGCTAGTAAGGTAAACATCAATAACATGTATATCAAATATACCTTTAATGGTGCTAGCCTTCTTGTACGCTAAGTACTTTAGACAGTTGCGCTTCCAGTGACCCTTGTCCTTGTAATAGAAGCACTCAGTGTCCGGCTTAGGTCTAGACTTGAGCTTCTTCTTAGTAGGGGCAACGCGCTTGCCGCTGCCTTTCTTGAAGGATTTCTTTGCACCCTTAGCTTTCTTAAAGCCAGTGATCTTGTTGACCATCAACACATGATTATCTTTCTTGATGTCCACCTCCATAGCTTTCAGCTTCCTGAAGAGCTCAGTGATCATATCAGTGGAACCAATTTGATTGTGAGTAACTATAAAACCTTTGTAGCTAGGAGGGAGTGATTGCAGAACTCTGTCAATCTTGAGCTCTTCTGGAATCTTGCAGTCCAGTTGCTCAAGACGTTGAGTGTATCCCGACATCTTAATGGCGTGCTCACTAAAGGAACTCCCTTCCTCCATCTTGCAGTTAAAGAACTTCTCAGAGATCTCATATCTCTCAGAATGGGCCTGAGTCTGAAACATGTTTTTCAGTTCCTCAAGTATCTCAAAGGGCCCGTCGAACTCCTCAAAACGATTTTGAAGTTCCGGTTCCATAGCAAACAACATGGTACTCTTAATCGCTCCATAATCATCTTTGCGTGACTGATAAACAGCTTTTTCATCAGCCGACGCATCAGTAGCAGGGACGTCACCTAGCGCTTTCTCAAGTACATAGGCTTTTTGTCCGCCAGAGAGAATGATTCTCAGATTGCGGAACCAGTTGGTGAAGTTAGACCCATTGTTCTTAAGCTTTTCTTTCTCAGCAAAAACGTTGAAGTTGAAGTTGGACTTAGCCATTTGATCTACAAAATTTGCAAATACAATTTAGACTATGTTCCTGATAACTAGTTCAACTTAATCAAATTACTAGATGAACTCCCACTAAATTCAACATCCCTCAAGTTGTTTAGTGAACACTATCCAAATTCACCACACCTAATCCGATCTTCACGAGAAGAGATGTGGCTTCAATGGTGGACAACAAAGTGTCGATCATACCATTCATATGACTTATGTTTAACCTTTCAGTTCGTGTATTCCGAGGCCATGTCTGTACATGCTAGGCTCGTTAAGTCAAACCCAAGTATTTCCGCGTGTGCAAAACTGGCTTGCACCCGTTGTATGTGAACGTAGAGTTTATAGCACCCGATCATCACGAGGTGCTTGAAAATGACGAACTTTCGCAACGGTGCATACATGGGTAGAACACAATTTTATCTTGATCTTTAAGTGAGAAATCATCTTATAATGCTACCATCGCGATCTAAGCATAATAAGATACATAAAAGGATAAACATCGCATGCATATAATTTTATGTGACATGGTATAGCCAATCTCCGCGCAATGATCTCCATCTTGTGCGCGCCAGCATGACCTCCATCACTCCACCATGATTGCCTCCACCACGAATAGCAACTACAACTATTGCTAACTACTTAGCGATAAAGTACAGCTATTACATGACATATAAGAAGTTGACACGCAGGTCATACACAATTATAAAGACAGCCATACGGCTCCAGCCAGTTGTGAACTCATCGACATGCAAGTCGTGAAATATTACAAAACATGATCATTGCATACATCTCAATTCATACACATCATGTCTTGGGCCATACCATATCACAAAACACTCCTTGAAAAAACAAGTTAGACGCCTCTACTTTGTTGTTGCATGTTTTACGTGGCTTATGGGAGTAACAAGCTAAGAACGATTCTTACCTAAGGAAAGCCACAACGGTGATATTATGGTTGCTAACATCTGGTGTAAATCCCATGACTACTATAGTGAGAGAAACTGGCATCCACCATCCGCATGTGTGGAACAAGCCACACGTCAAGTACGGAGCCGGTCTCGCGAACGAGGTCGCATAAAGTTGGCCTAGACCGCTTCGATCTCACTATGTCGCGCCATAAGAAATACACAACAAGAGGTTTACAACATAAAACATCAACGCCCGCAACAAGCATGTTGTGTTCTACTCGTGAAACACATCTACGTATAGATATAACTCTGATACCACTGAAGGGTTTTGCAGCATAGTAAATCAAAATTTTCTACGGATACGAATAAGAAAGCCAAGATCTAATCTAGGAGATGCAATCAACGAGAGAGATTGATGGGATCTTTATACCCTTGAAGAAATCGCACAGCGGAAACGTTCAACAGAACGTGGTTGATGTAGTCGTACTAGTCGTCTCCTCCTCGCGATCCGATCCGATCCTACGCCGCAAGTGGCGGCGCCTCCGAGAGATGCACACGTATGGTGCAACGACGTCTCCTTCCTTGGTGTCACATCCCAAAAATTTCCAAATTTTGAAATGTGAAAAATAAATAAACAAAATAATTAATTGTTGAAAATTAGGGTGTGAAGAAACTTTTTGATTCCAAATGGAAACATCAAAACCTATTTTGATCAAATAAAATCCTAAAGGGATTCAAAAAGATAAAGAAATAATAAATAAAGTTATAATAGTTGGAATCACCATTTTTTGGATCTTTAAATAAAAAGATATGGTTTTTATAAGCAAAGGAAGAAATAATGAATAAGGACTATTTAAAAAAAAAGCCAAATTAATCTTGGCCAAGCATTTAAAATAAAATATTTTGTTTGATAAAAATAGTAAAGGTTTATTTAAATAAAACCATGAGGATTTATTAATATCCAATTTTATTTAAGTAAAGGCTTTTCCATTTTAAACATTAAAACTTATTAAAGTATTTAAAATAAAAATTCCAAGTGTTTTAGTTTTTAAATAAAACCTATTGAAAAGGTTTTGGTAAAAATTTAGAAAGTCAAATAGAGTTTTAAGCATATTTGAATCCTATTTGAAATAAACACTAAAGTCTATTTATTTATTTATTTTTAATAAATAATAAATCCTAAAAATAATTGTTCTATTTTGGACTTTGGAATATGTTGTTAAACAGAATTGAATTTTACCCAAAAGTTTGGTGGTGGTTTGAATTCAAATAGAGTTTGAATTGTTTGGAATAAAATCAAAACGGAAATTCCAAACAGAAAAAGAAAAGCAATCAGTATAAAAAAATAGAAACTAACCCAACCCATCTGGCCAGCCCAGCAAGCCCAACCCATCTGGCCAGCCCAGCAAGCCCAGCAGCGCAGCCCAACTAAACCCCCTCCGCCAAATCGTTCACTCAACTGCGCACCCGCTCAGTCACCGACGCTTGGACCCTACCTCTCTCTCTCTCTCTCTCTCTCTCTCTCTCTCTCTCTCTCTCTCTCTCTCTCTCTCTCTCTCTCTCTCTCTCTCTCTCTCTCTCTCTCTCTCTCTCTCTCTCTCTCTCTCTCTCTCTCTCTCTCTCTCTCTCTCTCTCTCTCTCTCTCTCTCTCTCGCGGACAGCCGGACCCCACCTGCCACCTCATCATTGTCCTCCCCATGCGCTGACCTCGCCCACTCCCCCTACTGTTTCTGCCGGCGATGAATGCCATTGAATTGGCATAACCCCGCGAGTAAATATTCCAAGCAATCACGCGCCTTTAAACGCCTTGCCCTCCTCTCTCATTTCCCCAAGCCACGCTCCCTCTCGGCCACCAGGCTGCACGAATTGCACGCCCAAGCAACCACTGCTCTGACGAGCTCCTCCGTCGATTCCGGCAAAACGCAACCGCCCCTCGCCTCCTAGAGCACACAAGCTTACTCCCCTCTCCCGTGCGCATCTGCCAGTGTGTTCCACTCATCCGCGCGCGTTACGTAGGCTCGGCATCGACCAAAACTCGAGAGCGCCGTCGTCTTCCATTTCTCCGACGAGTTCCCCCGGTGAGTATAGGCCGTCTCGAACCCTCCCGATGATGCTCCTGTAATCCCCACACTCGCCCGCGTCTAACCATGCCTTTATCTTGCCTTAGGGTGACCTGGAGCTCCGTCCCCGTCGACAAGCAGAAGCATCTGGCGCCGCCGCTAGCTCCGGCGAGCAATAGCCGCTGCTCCCATGCGCCCCTCGAGTATCCGACCTCACCTTGAGCTTCACCGCACACCCGCGAGCACGGTGAGATACTCCTCCCTCTCCCTCGCTTCCTGAATCTCCGCCAGTTGTTGGCAGTGTACTGTGAGCCGTTT
This sequence comes from Avena sativa, assembly GCA_916181665.1. Classification (NCBI taxonomy): domain Eukaryota; kingdom Viridiplantae; phylum Streptophyta; class Magnoliopsida; order Poales; family Poaceae; genus Avena; species Avena sativa. Next base: position 137,763,444 of record OV702285.1, on the reverse strand, counting down.
GATGTAGATCCAACGATAGAGATAGAATCATTAAACGAAAGGGTATTGTGTGTTGTGTGCCGTACGATTTCCATTAGATATGACGACCAGTATTGCTTGATCCGTGCGAACCGGTACCGTCCAGTTAGATTCAGCCATGTGAAGGAAATATGCCCTAGAGGCAATCATAGAGATGATTATATTTCATATGTATCCATGAGTTATTGTAATGTTCCTTGAATATCCATATCAGGCAACTTGTATTGATTGACAATTATGTGAATTGTTTGTGAAACTCTTTACTTGTATGGTTATTTAAGAGTTGTCCCTAGTCGGAGTTCATGTGAGGACACACGTGAATATTAGACTAGCACATCGATTGGTTGATGACTATGTTTCGCAAGTCATAGACATGGAGATGTCAAACCAATGATGTGGACACATGTTATGAACATGGGGTTGGACTGACCCAACCTGAGACTGGTAATTAATTGCAGCTCTCTCTCTACACATCGTGTACGTTTTGTCCTTAGACCTGAGATTGTCGCATGTACTTGAGATGTGGATCGACCTACTTTGGGGCTATCAAACGCTGCACCGTAACTGGGTAGTTATAAAGGTAGCTTTCGGGTTTGTCCTGAAGCATGCTTCAATACATGGTCAATCAAGATGGGATTTGCCCCTCTCTACTTGAGAGAGATATCTCTGGGCCCCTTGAGTGATTGGATCCAGAAATGCATGGCCGTGCTACATAAGGTTAAGAGTTAACCTAGTAAAGGGATTCCGAATCACGATATCGAGAAAGGGAGGTCAGCTTGGAGCTAGACCAAATATCGTGAGGCAAAGGGAAAGACATGTACTAAACCTTGTGATGGTTCGTCCGATATGATCTTTGTATGCGTTTAGGAGTTGGCACATCTTGCTAGAGGCCGCTACCAACTATTGACAGAATAAGTGTATTCGTGTCATGTCTATACACATATGAACCTATAGGGTCACACACTTAAGGGGCTGGAAGCCTAATGAGGATTGTATCCGAATTAGACCAGGCTTAGGCTACTAATGGGCTCCTAATGTAGAAGCCCACTAGGGACGCCTATATAAGAGAGGGTGGGGCGAGCTGACCAGGGTTAGACCTTAGACCTCAGATCATTCCCAGCCGCCACTCCTCACGCCTGTGTCGCTGTAAAGTTCCCAACCTTTGATATGGTAGAGATCCCTGTGTTTACAATGCTAGTCCCTGGATCAATAGCTAGCATCCACAGTTAAGATGTAATATCAAGAAACAAAGGTCATAATACAACTTTATAACCAGGAATAACATAATTTTATTACATCTTACATAGCTCTTTTGGCTATTACATTACATTGCAGCAGAAATAACTATAAGCATGGGGTCCTTCATCTTCAAAGTGCCACAGGCAAACATGTTGGTTGTAGACTTGTAATCCTAATCAATCAACTTCACTAATATCAAACAAACTTGCAACATAACAAGTTACAGCCACAAGGGTCAATACATTTGAATTGTATTGGCAAGTTTCACTACTATGTAAAAACAAGTGGATCCTATCAATACATGCATATTTGGCTAAGTAGGGTTTTAGGCTCATTTGCAGAAAGCAATAATTTATCCTATCTTTTCAAATTAGTTTTGATCTTTTGTCAAATCTTTTTGAACTCCTTGGTAAATCCCCAAGTGTTTCAAGTCTTTGTCAAAATCTCTTGAGCTCCTTGGTAAATCCCCAAGTGCTTCAAGTTTTATCAAAATCTCTTGAGCTCCTTGGTACATCCCCAAGTGCTTCAAGTTTTATCAAAATCTCTTGAGCTCCTTGGTACACCCCAAGTGCTTCAAGTTTTTATCAAAATCTCTTGAGCTCCTTGGTACACCCCAAGTGCTTCAAGTATTTTGTTGTCACTTTAAAGTCTTTCTTTTAGAAATTGGAATGTCGAGATTTCCCATAGCTTCAAGCTTTAGTTGCTCAGTATTGTCCATAACCGGGGACACGGCTAAGTACTTAGATTTTTATCTTCTGCAGAAGTTTTACACTTTACCCACATGACACAATCTCATCTTGTTGCCACCAGTGGCCGCTGGATAAGTACTCACCAAGATGGAGTACTGGCAGATTGAGAATGTGATGAAGTCTTTCCATAGGGTCCTCCCATACACAATGCTAGCTTGTCTTCAGGCACCAATGTAGGGTTCCTAGTTCGCTCATTTCCAGTTAACCTGAAGACCAATGCATGGGTCTTCCCAATGTAGTTGACTAAGCCAGAGCCATATAGCATGTGGCTATACACGGAAGCCACTGTTGGAGAAACATGTTCAATCTCTAAGTCCCTGGGTGGTTTCCATCTGGTGCACAACAAAAAGAGATTGCCATATAAACATGGTTCCTCTTGTTGCCACCTTGTCCAACTCTTGAGTATCCTTGTCCACCCAGGTGGTTCATTGAGTACTTGTTTTATTATATAAAACATAAGTCTTTCCTCAACTTCATAAATCTCAACATGTATCTCTTCTCAAAATATATAGCATGGCTAAGCATTTTACAACTACATTGTTTTCACTAAGGAATATATATAAGGGTATCCTATTAGGATTTAGCATAGCATAAAGTATAGAAATCCTTTTCATGCATGTTTCAAAAATCCACTAAGTATAATGAAAATAGTAGGACTTGGATGATAGTGTCACTTGCCTTTTTGGAATGTTGGTTCACTTCTTGATCTTGCTAATATCACACTCTTCTAACTTCACTACAAATCAATCAAGCAAACATAGATTCAACTAGCATTCCAAACAATATTCAAACAATTTAACACACATAAAATAATAGAAACAAAGTCATGCAAGCAAGCATGCAAAATATAATTTTATTTGCAAAGGTGGTTTCTACTAGGCTCTATACATTGTAAGGTTCAAAGTGGTCATTTTCCAAAGTGGCAAGGTCATTTGCAAAAGGGTTTTATCTATAAACCATTTTTAAATCCAATCATTATTTTATGTGGTGGAAAATGTTTTTAGCAAAGCAACAACTTTATATTGTTCACCAAATAAGTTGTTAGTTCACAAAACTTGGTGTTTAGGGTCAGTAGGTTTGAATCAACACATTTGCCAAAGGTTTTTCTCAAAAATCATTTTCATATCAAAATCCATATTTTTATTTGACTAGAAATGAGCTAATTCAATTATTCAATCCTAAACTTTACCAAATACATTTTTAAATCCATGGGTTGGTTCCTAGGGTCAGTAGGTTCACAAAAAACCATTTTGCAAAGATTTCAACCTCAAAAACATTTTGGAATAATTTTTATAACCTAAACAAGCATACAAATGTTTCTGCAAAAACAAACATTTTACCAGAAGCTTTGTACTAAACAAATTGCATGGTTGGCTAGGGCTTGTTCCACTGATTCCATTGATATAAATTTTGCAAAATTTGGACGCGTAGAACTAAAGTTATGGATTTTTCAAATTTGCGAACAAATCAGATTCTTAATCTGTTTTAAATCCAAAGCTGGCCACGCGACGCTTTCCTATTCGTCGGTACCGGTTCGCACGGATCGGCCTCTGTGAGACGTTGGATCTCACTTAATCGCACGGCGCGGGTTGACTCATACCTCTTCGTTCGGTTCTAATCTCAGCCGGACGATTCGCATCGCACGGCTCACAGCAGCTCGACCAGTAACTGGCGGCGCTAGCGGCGGCTGGCGGTGGCGTGCGGTCAGACGGTGGCGTCGCGGCGGTTACAGCAAGCAAGGGAGGAGGTGAGGGTGCTTACAGTGATCGCGGTGACGCTCTGATGCTCAAGGTACGGTCAGCTCGTCGAGGGGCGCTCAGACGTGACGGGGATTGCTCGCCGGAGCGGTTGGCGGCGTCAGGCGGCTCTAGAGGTCGTCGAGGGCGACGCTGCGGTTCACTCCGAGGCAAAACAAGGGTACCGTTAGACGCGGGTTGAACTGCTGATGACGTGAGCATCAATAGGAGGTGCCGGGGTGGTCTGTCTTACCAGGGGGAGGTCGGCAGAGAAAGAAGCAGACGCGGCGGCGCTCAGAGGTTGTCGAAGTCGACGTTCTGGGGCGCCCGCGAGTGAACGGAAGGCACAGGGAGGTGCACCTAGGTCTGGGGAGTGTGTGGGATTGGTCGATGAGGCGAGGGGCGGTGTCTACTGGCCGGAATTGTTCGCGGAACTTGCCGGAGGCAGTGGCGATGCGAGGCGAAATTGTCGCAGCCTGGAGGCAGAGGGGAAGCGGGGTCTGAGGGGAATCAGAGAGGAGGCGAGGGCATTTAAGACAGCGTGGTCGCGGGGTGGAGTAACGGCCGCTGTTAACGTGAATTGATCGCCGGAGTAATGGAAGCAACGGTCAGGGCGACGTGATCAGGGGGAAGACGACGCTGAGGTGGCTCTGTGGGGTCCGGGCGTCAGCGAAGGAGAGAAGTGTGCGATGGGGTCCGTCTGTCAGTCGCTGAGTGGGTTGATTCGCGAGTTCGAATCGTTTTCTGCGGGGAGGAGGGGAGTTGGGCTAACTGGGCTCGTTGGGCTTGGCTAGTTGGGCTGCTGTCTGATTCTATTTTTTTCTGATTGCTTTATCTTTTTCTATTTCGATTTTCTGTTTTGAAATTCAAACAACAAATCAAACATCCAAAACAAATCAAACTTCCACCAAACTTTGTCTTGAGTTTTGGTTCTGTTTAACAATAATATTCCAAATCTCAAAATAATAAAATATTTTTATTTTAGGGTCCATTAATAATTAAATGAATAGACCTTAATCTTTTAGTTCAAATGGGATTTGTTTTATCAAAAACTTTATTTTGAAATTTTAAAATAAAACCAAAACACTTCAGTAGGTTTTATTTGAGAATACAAAATACTTGGAAAACTTGTTTAAAATAAAATAACAAGTTTTGATGTTTAATTAAAATAGTAAACCTTTATTTTTAATAAACTTGGATATTAAATCCTTATTATTTTATTTAAATAAACCTTTACTATTTTTATCAAAACAAAATGTTTTATTTCAAAAGCTTGGCCAAGGTTTAATTTGGCTCTATAAAATAATCCTTATTTATAATTCTACCTTTTCATTTGAAAACCAAATCTTTTTATTAAAAGATCCAAAATAGTAATTCCAAATATTTTTAACTTTATTGTTTATTTATCTTTTTAAATCCCTTTAGGATTTTATTTGATCAAATAGGTTTGAAGGTTTCCAATTGGAATCAAAAAGTTTCTTCTCACCCTGAAAATCAACAAAGTTTTATTTTATTCATTTATTTTTCACATTACAAGATTTGGAAAATCTTGGGATGTGACAGGCTACCACCCTTAAAATAAATCTCGTCCCGATATTTGGGAAGGCTAGGGTTACAAGTATGCTCAAAACATCTAGGGCACTACCACCCTTAAAAAATTTCCAACTAAATTACATCTTGGTTTGCTTGGGATCTTGGGGAAGCTTCTCTGGGCAAACATCTGCATAGTGTCATCTGTTTCCACACTTGGAACATGTGACAAGGCTGAGATCCTTCATAGGCTTGTTTATCTTGTGCTTCATCTTTACTAGACAATTGCTTGCATAATGTCCCGGTTCTTTGCAATTGAAACATGTGATAAACTTGAGTTCTTCACGTGTCTCTTGTGGACAAGTTGCTGCATAATGGCCTAGCTCTTTGCAGTTATTGCACCATACTTGACCAATCTCTTTATACTTCTGTTTCTCTGGACATTTACTGGAATAGTGTCCCATTTCTTTACAATGATGACATTGCACATGGCTTTTGTCCTTCTTTTTCTTGGGTTTCTCCAAAGCTAGGAGTGCATCTAGTTCATGTTGTTCATATGTTATCTTATAGGTGGGAATGTCTACTGGTTTCTTTGACCTTCTATTACTCCTTGGATAATTCATATGCCTCTTCTTTGGTCCTTTGAATTGGGTTGTATTGCATGGAGGTATAAGTGGAGCTTTTCCTTTGTCCTCATTCTTCTTGGTAAATTTGGATCCCTCTTGATAGTTTGCAATCATTTGTTGCACTCCACCTTGTTTCCTTTGTTCAACTATGGAATAGATGGGGCATTGGATAGGGACATGATTATTTCCTTCACATAGGTAGCAAGTAGCTTGAGAGGTGGGACATTGGCCAACTGGGTGTTTCTCTTCACAGTTGGGGCATTGGTCTCCATGCTCCTTAGAAGTGTGATCCTTGTCTCCACAAATATTGCAAGCTTTGGTTCCTTTTAGAATAACATCCTTGTCACCCTTGTTGTCACAATCACTTTTGGAAAAGTTGCTTTCCATGTTGAGCATTTGATCTGTCACCTTATGCAACATTTGGGCTTGGTTTTCCAAAAATCCTTGCAGGGTTGGATCTTCCCCACTGGTGTTGGCTATGAATTGAGCTGTCATTTGGTTCAACTGGTTTTGGGTTGCTATGAGTTCTCTCATGTTGTCCTCTTGGTTGGTGTTGTTGTCATTAACCTTGATGTTGGAATCTCTTGGAGTAGTCATCTGTTTGGGTTGAATTGAGATTAGAACAGGAAAGATATTTCTAAGTAAATAATTCTAATCACACATCACAATTCACTCAAGCAATGTGCAAGCAATCACAAGCCAAACATTTCACTCAAACAACAAAGTTTAAGCATATCTTTAGGCAACAAAATATTTTTGTTACACCACATAAGTTGGTGTGTTTGACTTAGCTAAAATATGGTAGTCCATCTATATGGTTCACTTGTGATCTTTCCATTCTTCTTGGTTGATTCTTCTTGCATGAGATCATGGTTTCCTTGAGAAAACTCTTGGTCACAAAACTTTAAGTGATGTGGGCTCCTTCTAACTTGTGTTTCCTTAGTCTCCAAATCTTGAGCAAGATTTCTTGTCTCACTTGTCCTTAGTGATATCTAAGGTTGAAGTCCTTGGTGAACATGCTGAAGATGTTGAAGTCATTAGAGTTGAAGATGTTGAAGTCATTAGAGTTGATGGAGTCCTTTGCACATGGTGAAGTCTTTGGTCATGGGGTAGGTTTTTCCATCAAGTTGAAAACAGATGAGATGTAGAATTAAAAACAAAATGGTTGAGGAAAGAGTATACAAAATTGTTTGTAAATAAGTTTTGGAACAAATACAACTCCTATTTTTCTAAGGATCTTTGTCCAATCCTAGGTTTACAAATCCTACAGGCAACACAATGCTCTCATACCATCTGTAAGGTTCCCAACCTTTGATAAGGTAGATACCCCTGTGTTTACAATGCTAGTCCCTGGATCAATAGCTAGCATCCGCAGTTAAGATGTAATATCAAGAAACAAAGGTCATAATACAACTTTATAACCAGGAATAACATAATTTTATTACATCTTACATAGCTCTTTTGGCTATTACATTACATTGCAGCAGAAATAACTATAAGCATGGGGGTCCTTCATCTTCAAAGTGCCACAGGCAAACATGTTGGTTGTAGACTTGTAATCCTAATCAATCAACTTCACTAATATCAAACAAACCTGCAACATAACAAGTTACAGCCACAAGGGTCAATACATTTGAATTGTATTGGCAAGTTTCACTACTATGTAAAAACAAGTGGATCCTATCAATACATGCATATTTGGCTAAGTAGGGTTTTAGGCTCATTTGCAGAAAGCAATAATTTATCCTATCTTTTCAAATTAGTTTTGATCTTTTGTCAAATCTTTTTGAACTCCTTGGTAAATCCCCAAGTGTTTCAAGTCTTTGTCAAAATCTCTTGAGCCCCTTGGTAAATCCCCAAGTGCTTCAAGTTTTATCAAAATCTCTTGAGCTCCTTGGTACATCCCCAAGTGCTTCAAGTTTTATCAAAATCTCTTGAGCTCCTTGGTACACCCCAAGTGCTTCAAGTTTTTATCAAAATCTCTTGAGCTCCTTGGTACACCCCAAGTGCTTCAAGTCTTTTGTTGTCACTTTAAAGTCTTTCTTTTAGAAATTGGAATGTCGAGATTTCCCATAGCTTCAAGCTTTAGTTGCTCAGTATTGTCCATAACCGGGGACACGGCTAAGTACTTAGATTTTTATCTTCTGCAGAAGTTTTACACTTTACCCACATGACACAATCTCATCTTGTTGCCACCAGTGGCCGCTGGATAAGTACTCACCAAGATGGAGTACTGGCAGATTGAGAATGTGATGAAGTCTTTCCATAGGGTCCTCCCATACACAATGCTAGCTTGTCTTCAGGCACCAATGTAGGGTTCCTAGTTCCCTCATTTCCAGTTAACCTGAAGACCAATGCATGGGTCTTCCCAATGTAGTTGACTAAGCCAGAGCCATATAGCATGTGGCTGTACACGGAAGCCACTGTTGGAGAAACATGTTCAATCTCTAAGTCCCTGGGTGGTTTCCATCTGGTGCACAACAAAAAGAGATTGCCATATAAACATGGTTCCTCTTGTTGCCACCTTGTCCAAAGCTTGAGTATCCTTGTCCACCCAGGTGGTTCATTGAGTACTTGTTTTATTATATAAAACATAAGTCTTTCCTCAACTTGATAAATCTCAACATGTATCTCTTCTCAAAATATATAGCATGGCTAAGCATTTTACAACTACATTGTTTTCACTAAGGAATATATATAAGGGTATCCTATTAGGATTTAGCATAGCATAAAGTATAGAAATCCTTTTCATGCATGTTTCAAAAATCCACTAAGTATAATGAAAATAGTAGGACTTGGATGATAGTGTCACTTGCCTTTTTGGAATGTTGGTTCACTTCTTGATCTTGCTAATATCACACTCTTCTAACTTCACTACAAATCAATCAAGCAAACATAGATTCAACTAGCATTCCAAACAATATTCAAACAATTTAACACACATAAAATAATAGAAACAAAGTCATGCATGCAAGCATGCAAAATATAATTTTATTTGCAAAGGTGGTTTCTACTAGGCTCTATACATTGTAAGGTTCAAAGTGGTCATTTTCCAAAGTGGCAAGGTCATTTGCAAAAGGGTTTTATCTATAAACCATTTTTAAATCCAATCATTATTTTATGTGGTGGAAAATGTTTTTAGCAAAGCAACAACTTTATATTGTTCACCAAATAAGTTGTTAGTTCACAAAACTTGGTGTTTAGGGTCAGTAGGTTTGAATCAACACATTTGCCAAAGGTTTTTCTCAAAAATCATTTTCATATCAAAATCCATATTTTTATTTGACTAGAAATGAGCTAATTCAATTATTCAATCCTAAACTTTACCAAATACATTTTTAAATCCATGGGTTGGTTCCTAGGGTCAGTAGGTTCACAACAAACCATTTTTCAAAGATTTCAACCTCAAAAACATTTTGGAATAATTTTTATAACCTAAACAAGCATACAAATGTTTCTGCAAAAACAAACATTTTACCAGAAGATTTTTACTAAACAAATTGCATGGTTGGCTAGGGCTTGTTCCACTGATTCCATTGATATAAAGTTTGCAAAATTTGGACTCGTAGAACTAAAGTTATGGATTTTTCAAATTTGCAAACAAATCAGATTCTAAATCTGTTTTAAATCTAAAGCTGGCCACGCGGCGCTTTCCTATTCGTCGGTACCGGCTCGCACTGATCGGCCTCTGTGAGACGTTGGATCTCACTTAATCGCACGGCGCGGGTTGACTCATACCTCTTCGTTCGGTTCTAATCTCAGCCGGACGATTCGCATCGCACGGCTCACAGCAGCTCGACCAGTAACTGGCGGCGCTAGTGGCGGCTGGCGGTGGCGCGTGGTCAGACGGTGGCGTCGCGGCGGTTACAGCAAGAAAGGGAGGAGGTGAGGGTGCTTACAGTGATCGCGGTGACGCTCTGATGCTCAAGGTACGGTCAGCTCGTCGAGGGGCGCTCAGACGTGACGGGGATTGCTCGCCGGAGCGGTTGGCGGCGTCAGGCGGCTCTGGAGGTCGTCGAGGGCGACGCTGCGGTTCACTCCGAGGCAAAACAAGGGTACCGTTAGATGCGGGTTGAACTGCTGATGACGCGAGCATCAATAGGAGGTGCCGGGGCGGTCTGTCTTACCAGGGGGAGGTCGCCGGAGAAAGAAGCAGACGCGACGACGCTCAGAGGTTGTCGAAGTCGACGTTCTGGGGCACCCGCGAGTGAACGGAAGGCACAGGGAGGTGCGCCTAGGTCTGGGGAGTGTGTGGGCTTGGTCGATGAGGCGAGGGGCGGTGTCTACTGGCCGGAATTGTTCGCGGAACTTGCCAGAGGCAGTGGCGATGCAAGGCGAAATTGTCGCAGCCTGGAGGCAGAGGGGAAGCGGGGTCTGAGGGGAATCAGAGAGGAGGCGAGGGCGTTTAAGACAGCGTGGTCGCGAGGTGGAGTAACGGCCGCTGTTAACGTGAATTGATCGCCGGAGTAATGGCAGCAACGGTCAGGGCGACGTGATCAGGGGGAAGACGACGCTGAGGTGGCTCTGTGGGGTCCGGGCGTCAGCGAAGGAGAGAAGTGTGCGGTGGGGTCCGTCTGTCAGTCGCTGAGTGGGTTGATTCGCGAGTTCGAATCGTTTTCTGCGGGGAGGAGGGGAGTTGGGCTAACTGGGCTCGTTGGGCTTGGCTAGTTGTGCTGCTGTCTGATTCTATTTTTTTTTCTGATTGCTTTATCTTTTTCTATTTCTATTTTCTGTTTTGAAATTCAAACAACAAATCAAACATCCAAAACAAATCAAACTTCCACCGAACTTTGTCTTGAGTTTTGGTTCTGTTTAACAACAATATTCCAAATCTCAAAATAATAAAATATTTTTATTTTAGGGTCCATTAATAATTAAATGAATAGACCTTGATCTTTTAGTTCAAATGGGATTTGATTTATCAAAAACTTTATTTTGAAATTTTAAAATAAAACCAAAACACTTCAGTAGGTTTTATTTGAGAATACAAAATATTTGGAAAACTTGTTTAAAATAAAATAACAAGTTTTGATGTTTAATTAAAATAGTAAAACCTTTATTTTTAATAAACTTGGATATTAAATCCTTATTATTTTATTTAAATAAACCTTTACTATTTTTATCAAAACAAAATGTTTTATTTCAAAATCTTGGCCAAGGTTTAATTTGGCTCTATAAAATAATCCTTATTTATAATTCTACCTTTTCATTTGAAAACCAAATCTTTTTATTAAAAGATCCAAAATAGTAATTCCAAATATTTTTAACTTTATTGTTTATTTATCTTTTTAAATCCCTTTAGGATTTTATTTGATCAAATAGGTTTGAAGGTTTCCAATTGGAATCAAAAAGTTTCTTCTCACCCTGAAAATCAACAAAGTTTTATTTTATTCATTTATTTTTCACATTACAAGATTTGGAAACAACTTATGGATTTTAAAATGTATTTTATGAGGTTAAGGAATAAATATTTGAATTATCACATTTCTAGTCAAATAAAAATATTGTTTATGGATTAGAATTGATTTTTGAGTAAAGCCTTTGGAAAATGATTTGATTCAAACCTTCTGACCCTAAACACCAAGTTTAGTGATTTAAGAACATATTTGATGAACCATATAAAGTTATTACTTTGCTAAAAGATATTTTCAACAACATAAAATATCACCTTAGCATAATATTTGGTTTATGAAGTGAAACCTTTTGCAAATGGTTTTACCACTTTAGTAAATGAACACTTTGAACTTTAAAATGTTTAGAGCCTAATAGAAACCACTTTTCTAAATAAAACCATCTTTTGCATGTTTGCATGCATTGCCTTGTTTCTATTATTTTATGTGTGATAAATTGTTTGAATGCTAGTTGAATATGTGTTTGCTTGATTGAATTGTAGTAAAGATTGAAGAGTGTGATATTTGAAAGATCAAGAAGTGAACCAATATTATCTACTAAAAAGGCAAGTGACACTATCATCCAAGTCCCATTATTATCATTACACTTAGTGGATTTTTGTAACATGCATGATAAGGACTACTATATTTTATGCTATGCTAAATCCTATTAGGATATCCTTATATCTTCCTTAGTGAAAACAATGTAGTTGTAGTATGCTTAGCCCTGCTATGTTTTGGGATGGGATACATGATATGATTATATGAAGTGTTGGAAAGACATATGTTTTTATATAATAAATCAAGTACTCAATGAACCACCTGGGTGGAAAAGGATACTCAAGATTTGGACAAGGTGGCAACAAAGGGAACCATGTTTATATGGCTATCTTTTTGTGTGTGCACTATAAGAAAACCACCCAGGGACTTAGAGATTGAACATGTTTCTCGTACAGTGGCTTCTGTGTACAACCACATGCTAAATGGGCTCTGGCTTAGTCAACTACATAGTGGAAGACCCATGCATTTGCATCTTCAGGTTAACTAGAATTGTGTAAGGGAAATATATCCCTACACTGGTGCCTGGTAGACAAGCTAACATTGTGTATTGGGAGGACTCCTATGGAAAGACTTTGTCACATTCTCGATCTGCCAGTACTCCATTTTGGTGAGTACTTATCCAGCGGCCATTGGTGGCATCAAGACGAGATTGTGTCATGTGGGTAAAGTGTACAACTTCTGCAGAAGATCAAATTCTAAGTACTTAGCCGTGTCCCCGGTTATGGACAACTCTAAGCAACTAAGGCCTGAAGCTATGGAAGATCTCGACATTCCAATTTCTCAAAGTAAAACTTGATGGTGTCAACAAGGGATTAGAAGCACTTGGATTTTTGCAAGGAGTTCAGAAAGATTTGTCAAAAGATCAAAACTATTTTGAAAAGATAGGATAAAAATATATTGCTTTCTGCAAATGATCCTAAACCCTACTTAGCCAAATATGCATATATTGATAGGTTCCACTTATTTCTACATAGTAGTGAAACTTGCCAATACAATTCAAATGTATTGACCCTTGTGGCTGTAACTTATAATGTTGCAGGTCTGTTTGATGTTAGTGAAGTATGTTGAATAGGATTACAAGTCTACAACCAACATGATTGCCTGTGGCACTTTAAAGATGAAGGACTCCATGCTATATATATATTCTACTGCATTGAAATGAGATAGCCAAATGAGCTATGTAAGATGTAATGAATTATTTTATTCCTGGTTATAAAGTTGTATTATGACCTTTGTTTCTTGATATTACATCTTAATTGTGGATGCTAGCTATTGATCCAAGGACTAGCATTGTAAACACAGGGATCTCTACCTTATTAAAGGTTGGGATCTCTACACTTGGTCCAGCAAGTATGGTGGAGAGATAGATTGGATCTGCAACACGATGGCGTGGTGCTTACAGTGGAGAATTTCTGCGGCAGGGCTTCGCCTGCGCGCAGTCGGGAGAGAGAGAGGTGGAGGGGCAGCAGGACGGCGGCTAGGGTTGGAGGAGTGGGACAGGGGGCGGGTGCGTCCCTGCCCTCCTTATATAGGGGGCTGGCCGACCCCCCTTGTCCCCTCCTACAAGCCCTAGGGAGGCGGCCCCAAGGGTGGAGTGGGGGGCAAGTCTTCCCCCTTCCTTCTAGAAGGCTCCCCTAGGGTTTCCCCTAGGGCTGGCCGGCTGGGCCTTAGGGCCTTGTGCCCCTGGCCCAAAGTGGCCAGGGCACTTCCCCTTAGGCCCATGCAGGCCTCCGACAAGTGGGCCCACGTTGGTCCCACTCCGGAACCTTCTAGAACCTTTTGGTACAATACCGATAAACTCCGAAACGATTCTGAAATCCAAAAACTGCTTTCCTTTATATGAATCTTATTCTCCAGACCATTCCGGAACCTCTCGTGATGTCCTGGATCTCATCCGAGACTTCGAACAAAAACTCATAAACCAATCATCCATTCTATCCTAGCGTCGATGCACGTTAAGTGTGTGACCCTACGGGTTCGAGAATATGCAGACATGATCTTCTATCAATAATCAACAGCGGGATCAGGAAACCCATATTGACTCCCACACATTCATCGATGATCATATCGGATGAACCACGATGCCAGGATTCAATTAATCCCATATATGTATTCCCTTCGTCACACGATATTTTACTTTCCCGAGATTTGATCGTTGGTATCGGCATACCTAGTTCAATCTTGTTCACAGCAAGTACTTTACTCGTTCCGTAATCCGATATCACTTTGTGATTAACTCCTTAACCACGTGCTTGCAAGCGGTGTTGATATCGATTACCGAGTGGGCCCGAAGTATATCTCTCCGACTCGGGAGGGACAAATTCCATCTCGATACATACAACCCAACAAGTACTTTCCGATCACCTGAGAGACACCTTTATGATCACCCTCACATAGGATGGCGTTTGATGACCTCAAAGCTTTCTTCCGATACCAGGGAGTTGTATTATCTCATGGTCTAAGGAATACAATACTTGACATAGGAAAAAGCTTCGCAAAGATGAACACGATGACACGATCTAATTGCTCTGCTTAATTTGGGTCTGTCCATCATATCATTCTCCTAATGACATGATCTCATTATTAATCGACAACTCATGTCTATGGTTAGGAAACCTTAACCATCATTAATCAATGAGCTTGTCCATAGAGGCGTACTAGGGACACGGTGTTGTTCATAAACCACACAAGTATCAAAGTTTCCGCTCAATACAATTCTAGCATGGAATATAAACTTTATCATGAACAAGAATAATAATAATAACATCTTTATTATTGCCTCTAGGGCATAATTCCAACAAAAAGATGTTGTGCAAGTTCTCATTGCAAGCATGTATGACTATATATGGAACACATGCCTATGATTATTTAGTACTTGGATGCTTTATCTTATTTATCTGCAAATGCCCTAGATCTTGATATTACATGAATAGTCTCGTCCATGCAACGCCCGTCCATCCAGCCCTATGCCTACCGCGCTCAAATCATGTTGTTTGCTACTATTGTTACTACTGCCTTTGTTTTACTGTTGTTATTACTTTTCTACTACTACTATTACTACTACTACTACAAAACTGTTGCTACTGATAAACTACTGTGAGCAAGACTATTTCCAGGTGCAACTGAATTGACAACTTAGTTGTTAAGGCTTATAAGTATTCTTTGGCTCCCTTGTGTCGAATCAATAAACTGGGTTATACTACCCTCGAAGACTGTTGTGATCCTCTATACTTATGGGTCATCAAGACTATTTTCTGGCGTCGTTGTCGGGGAGCATAGCTTTATTTGTAAGTTCACTTGGATTTATTGTTGTTCGCTGCTATCCTTTTCATCATGGAAAATTCTCGTGATGGAAAATTTCCTATATTACCATCCACTACAAGAAGAGGTACAGTTCTAAACACCTCTGCTGCTCTTGATTCACCGTCTGTTATAAGTAAGCTTGTTACACCACCACCACATACACATGCTACACACACTTCTACTACTGCTGAATCTGGAATTGCTTCTGATGCTCATGATGTTACTTCTAATGTGCTTGATGAGAGTGGTTCATTAGGTCCTTTCCTTGATGCTACAATTGCTAGAACTATATTGGGAAACACTAAAACTCCTAGTGAAGACACTATTACTCCTGTTAGCTCACCTGAGTCTAGAGAAAGCTATGATATTCTTGATGGTTATATTGAAATGACTGATGAATTTATTGAAGAATATCGAAACACACGTGGTGCTAGTGCTATTAAGAGTCTCCTTGAGAAATGTACCATTATACCTAAAATATCTCCTGATGCTAAGTTTGCTACTTCTCCCATAAACATTAAAGATAAAGATTATGATTATGATTTCTCTCTTGATTTATCCTATATAAACATTGTTGAGAAAGAACCTTTTTGTGGGACTGAGAATGAAAGGGCTGTGGCACATATGACTGAGCTTTCTACTATGAGTGCATTATTGTCTGATGATGTTAAGATGCGCACCTACTTTGTTGCTAAAATTTTCCCTTTTTCACTAAAAGGAGAAGCTAAAGCTTGGTTTAATAGTTTACCTCCTGGATCCATTGATAACCCTGATTGCTTGATTGCTACTTTCTTTCAGAAATATTTCCCTCCTAGTGCTAGACATGCTGTTTTGCAGAAACTTTTTGATTTTAAACAGGGAGAAGAGGAGAAACTGCCTGAGTCATGGACAAGGTTATGTGTCTTGATTCATGCACATCCTGGATGTCCATTACCTAAAAATGAGCTTCTTGATATATTATAATGGACTAACTGATGAATCTAGGACATACCTGGATAGTTTTGTTGATTGTGTTTTCAGGAAAAGAACTCCCGTAGAAGCTGAAGAATTAATGGCTAAAATAAGCAAGATTTATGATGATTGGACTACATCTGAGCCAATTATACCTGAGTCAATCACACCTGAATCAATTGTGCCTGAACCAACCCCAACACCAACACCCAAGAAGAGAGGAGTGATTGAACTAAATGATGAAGTGATGAAAGAAGCTAAGAAATGTCTTAAGGAGAAGGGTATTAAATCTAAAGATGTGAAGAATTTACCTACTATAGAAGAATTATATAACCAATTTCCCACTCATCCACTATTGAGGTACACTCTCTCCAACATTTTTATGAAGGTGATATTTCTTATGGTAAACCTCCTGATCAATGCTTAGGGGAAGTTGATACTTTTATTGTTAAACAAGGTAATTTTAATAAACAAGTTCAGAATCATTTATTGGAAATCTCTAGAGCTATTAATGAGTTGAAAGATATTGTGGAAAGAACCTCTAATGATGTTAAAATGCTTGTTAAACATTTCCAAATGGTTCGAACTCAAATTGATCAACTTGCTAAAGTACAAAAAGATATGCTAGTTAATGCTTCTGGAGATAAACATGCTTATGAAATTAGAACTAGGAGTGGTGCTACCACTTAGGATCCCTTATATCCAGAGGGACATCCTAAAAGAATTGAGCAGGATTCTCAACAAGCTGAAAATAGAGGTACTTCTTCTAAGAGAAAGAAAAAGAAACATAAAACAGTGGAGGAACCTTCTGAGCCTGCTATAGATCCTAATAGTATATTTGTCTCTGATGCTGAAACTGAAAGTGGTAATTATAACAATGATGCTCCTGATAAGGAAGAAATTGAAGAAGAACCTGAAAAGCACACTAAGAACACTAAGGAAGATTTTGTTGCTAATAAACATGGTAGTGAAAGAGAACCTTGGGTGCAAAAACCAATGCCTTTTACTAATAAGAAACACAAGTCAAAGGAGGAAGAACACTATAAAAAGTTTTGTGAGTGGATGAAACCTTTATTTTTGAAAATTCCTTTGACTGATGCTATTAAGTTGCCTCCTTATTCAAAGTATCTAAAGGATATTGTCTCTAATAAAAGGAAGATTCCTAATGAGGAAATTTCTACTTTGCTTGCTAATTATTCCTTCAATGGTAAGGTCCCAAAGAAACTTGGGGATCTAGGTATTCCAACTATTCCTTGCTCTATTGAAAATAATTATGTTAGAACTACTTTGTATGATTTGGGAGTTGGAGTTAGTGTTATGCATTTTTCTCTTGATACCAACTGATATATCTTTGCAAATGGTTGATAAGTCTACTACTATCCCTATTGGTATATGTGAGGATGTTCCTATTCAAGTGGCTCATAATTGCTTGGTATTAACTGATTTTGTCGTGCTTGAGATGCCTGAAGATGATAATATGTCTATTATTCTTGGAAGACCTTTTCTTAATACTAGAGGTGCTGTCATCAATTGTAATCAAGGAAAAGTAACTTTTAATATTAATGAAAAAGAGCATACTGTCTATTTTCCAAAGAAGATTGATATGAGCTATGGCCTGAATTCAATTGAAAATATTGAGGGCATCAAGGTTGGAGAAATATATTGTCTCATTCCACAAGAAAATTTTGAAACTATTATGATTGGGACTATTGCTATCAAGATTGAGGTAACATAATCATTTAGTGAAATGCAAAGTTTTGTTTCATATAAGATTGTTTTGGTAACAATACTTGATCAACCTTGTTAATAAAGGGATTTTAATGAACAAAACAATGCTTTCACAATGATTACCCTTGCTCACTTTTATTTTTCTCCATTCCAATCTTTGCTCTTTGTCTTGTTCGTCTTTGTTCTATTAGTTGCTTGTTTTTTAGAGTGTCCTAGAACTTATGTAGTTTTAGTTTTGGTTTGCTTTTGTGTCTTTCAAAAATATTTTCTACGAGAAAATCAATTTTCATAACCTGAAAATTGGCCAAAAATAAAGTTTCCAGAAAATTCAAATTAAACTTTTTCATGAAAAAAGGGGCAGATGGGCACCTGGAGTGACCCAGGGGGACCCACCAGGCCGGCACACCCCTGGTGGCATGGCGAGCCCTAGCGCCTGGCTCAGGTGTGGGGCACCCCTGGCCCTCCACTTAGCCTCCTTCCAGCCACTTCTTTCTCTCTCTCCCGAAAAACACCAGAAAACTTCTCAAAGCTCGAGTTCCTACTATTCTTGCTCCCGATTTTCGATCTCCTTGGTCAGACCATCTTTGCTACTAATTTTTGGAGGGATTGCTCTCCGGTATGTGCCTCCTCCGCTTGTCCAATTAGATTTTTGATTGGTGGATTGTATCTTGAGTATTTTGCTACTGTAGATGATAGGTTATGTGAGATTTCATGCTTATTATATGCTTAGAGAATTCATTTTGATGCATGTTTAGCCCTCTAGCAAGTTCCTATAGTAGTTCTCCATCATTCATTAGCTTGGAAATCACTTGGTTTAATGTTTGTCTAGAAATTTCAAAAAAGAAGATGAGTGAATACCAGTTGAATCAACATGAGTTAAGTGTGTCAGAGATTATGAAAGTCCACCGCGAGGAGGAAGTTTTCTCTTCCATTTATCCATGCCCAGAATTCATGAGAGCTGCAGGGATATTTCAGGATTTCCAAACTCATATTTCTAATGCAGGTTGGAGCATTTTGTTGGAGAAGAACCTTACCAATATGTCAAACTAACTATGTCTATGGTGCATGATTTTCGATTTAGTTGGTCCTTGCCTAACCCCATGGTTCACTACAAAATTTACAATATAGTTGTCAACCTCCCTTTTGATGATTTTTGTGCAGTTATCAGAGTGCCACAGTGGGGTTCATGTGAGAAGATTAGAGAGAGGCCCGCACCACTCATGGACTTATATGCGGAGATTTTCCAAGGATGCGGCTTCTCAAAGGAGAGTGGTAAAATTCGGAATATTCATCTCCCATCTATTCGTTATTTTGCATATTCCATTGCCAAGTGTGTTCTTGCTAGAAAGACTGCTAGTAAGTTATCTTCATTTGATCTAGCTTTTATCACGACTGATTTGAAAAGGGATAGAACTTATAACTTGGGTGCTTTGATAGCCTTCTGTCTTGCTTCTAACCGTGAGAAAGGTGGAATTTGTGGAGGCCTCATTGCCTCTCGCTTGCTAGCTTTGAATGGTTTAGCGCCTCATCATTCAGACTTTTAGTTTCCCATAGAGAGGCTAGATCTCAGTTCCATGATACAACATAAATTTGTTTCTTCTTGGGCAAGTTTGAGCAATTTATATTATGAAATGACCTTTCTTAAGAGTGGTTGGAGTGGGGGAAGGTCTGAGAAAGTAGTCCCTTTGCATGCACCTGCTTTGTTTCCTTTGATACCAGGAAAGGATGGTCACTCACGGAGGAATAACTTGACACATACATGGCGGAGCTCTCCCGGCAAGAGGAGAATGTCGGAGAGGAAGATGAAGATAATTCGGTTCAGCCCCCCAACATGGGGGAGTCTTCATACCAGCAGCCTTCTTATGATTGGGCGCTTCTTCTTCTTCTTCTTCTTCTTCTTCTTCTTCTTCTTCTTCTTCTTCTTCTTCGTCGTCGTCGTCGTCGTCGCGAGGGCCTGATTATGATCATTCCTACGATGATCCACCAGCTTGGGGTTACTACCCGCGTTTCGATTGATCTCCACTTAGGCCAAAAGCCTAAGTGAAAGGGCATGTATGCCCCCATGTGTGGTTTTGGTAATTAATGACAATCTCTATGGACTAATGTGTAAATTGAGTTTCACTTGTAGGTTTGTCCATTGGCATCGCTTGGGCCATGTGTTGGTCTCAAGGTTGAAAGATGAAGAAATGTCCAAGGGCTTTGTGCTATTGGAATCATGAAGAAAGAATGAGCTTGAAGGTTGATCAAGACAAGTGCAAAGAGTTGCATCAAGATGGATCAACCTCAAGAAGGGATGAAAAAGGGCAAGCTCAAGATGCGCCATCTCTAGAAGACCTCATGCTTGAAGCTTGCCATCCTAGTGATCATGGATTGATGAAGACAAGTTCAAAGAATAAGTTTCCCCATGGAGTATGGGGGAGCATTTTGCAAGTCCTCATCTTCATCAAGCAAGAGCAATCAAGAAAGGTGTTCCCACTTGAGAAGAACAAGACGGTCTACATCAAGTTCTAGTGGATTTCTCAAGGCAAAGGTATGATCTTTATAGGGCTTCTCTTTTGCCGGTCTCGTGTTGTTGGGAGACCGGGTTTAGGATAGATAGTCGTACTATCAAGAGAGGCTCTCAAGCGGGTGTCTCGATCGCATCGTTCAGAGAGAGCTCAAACCTTTGCATTCATAGCATCATATTTCTTGGTTGTTATTTGGTTCTTCTCCATGAGAGTATCTAGAGATTTTGGTTATCATCATAACAATATCTAGTTCATCAAATAAGGATTTTCCTTGCATATCTTATTGCATTCTTGATCGTGCGGGTTTTTCCGGCTCCACACCTTAGGAGATATATCACATATATATACTTGATATTTTCTCCCTTGGTGGTATCCAATATTTAACATTTTTTTGGATTCTACTTGGTTTTATCTTCCCAACAAAATTGGATTTATCCCAATCGGAGTTTCCAAGCTCAACTTCTTGTGTTTTGGGTTTTGGAGGTTTTACCGGTTCATCGCTTGTAGAGGGGTCATACCTTTATCAATTTGGTTTTATACTTCTATGATGTACTATGATTTTTCTTTGCATAATATTGTAGAGCTTTTCGTTCTCTTCAAAACGAGCCCAAGATCATCAAAAACGGAGTCCGGAATCAAAAGTTATTGAAGTTTTCATGCAATGCTATCCTGCATTTTTCCTTGAGCGGAAGTTCTGGCCCAAGTTCCGACCCAAGTTCCGGTCAGGTTCAGTAACTTGTGTTTCTATTTTCCGGAAGTTCCGGTGGGGGGCCGGAAGTTCTGATGGTGCGCGAATCTGGCCCAAACGGTCAGTTTTTCCTTGTCCTATTTAAGGGGGGCTTCTTCCCCAATGGTTTCCCATCTTTTGAGCTCGTTTTTGCCCACCATTGTTGACCTATTTGATCTTTATTACTCCCTCTCCCTCCCATGATTCTTACATCTTTTTGAGGGAAAATTGAGAGGAGATCTAGATCTACAATCCCCCCAAGTCAAATTCCTTCTTTGTGAAGGAATCATTGGGATCTAGATCTTGGAGAGTTTTGTGTTCTCCTCTTGTGTTCTTCTTCCCTTATTCCCCCAATAGATTTTGTAGCTTTGTTGGAATTTGGGAGAGAAGGACTTGCCCTTGCATTTGGTGCATAGGTTTGAGTTATCCTCGGAGATTCGGTGAGTTCAAGCTTGTGGGCTTGTTTCTCTTAGGTTCTTGGAACCCTAGACGGTTATGTGGTTGGGTTGTTGACCTTTTGTGGTCTTGTTGACCTTTTGTGATCTTGTAGCCTTTTGTGGCTTTGTTGTCCTTTTGTGGCGTTGTAGCCTTTTATGGCTTTGTTGTTGGGAGCCTCCAATTGAGTTGTGGAGATATCCCCAATCTTGTACGGGTTCGGTGGCCGCCCTCAAGAGTCCCATAGTGGAGCGAGTGCCCGCCTTTTTTGGTGCGCACTCGGGAGAATAGGGTGAGCCTTTTGTGGCGTTGGTGAGTTGCATGCTTCCGCATCCGGGGTGAGGCCTTATGTGGCGTTGGGTGAGCATCGAGCCACCACACCTTGAGGTGAGCCATTTGTGGCGTTCGGAGCGCATTGCACCATCGCACCTCTCCAACGGAGACATAGCTTCTTTGGAAGTGAACTTCTGAAAACAAATCTCCATCTCCGCGTCCATCGGTTATCTCTCAACCGAGCCCTTTACTTATGCACTTTACTTTGTGATAGCCATCGTGCTTGAAGTATTTATCTTGCTATCACCTTATTGCTTGTATTGCTTAGCATAGGTTGTTGGTGCACTTAGGTGAACCTAGTAGTTAGGTTTTGTTCTCAATAAATTAAACGTTAGTTTTATTCCGCATTTATTTGATCCTAAACTGTAATATTTTTTAAAAGACTATTCACCCTCCCCCCTCTAGGTGACGTCCTTTGCACTTTCAATTGGTATCAGAGCGAGATCTCTTGATTTTAGGCTTCACCGCCTCGAGAGTAAAGATGTCTCCTAGGGGTTTAGTGCACTCTCACACATTTACATTTGTTGGCACTCATTATTATGTTTGGCATACTCGCATGCTTAGTCATTTCCGGGCCATTGACCCAAATATTGAGCGAATTCTAGATATGGGCTTGTCTCCTCCTAAGGATCCCCAAAATCTAACTTTGGAGGAGGAGACAAACTCTTATCTCAAAGCTCAAGCATCTAATGTGCTTGTTAATGTTGTGAGCTTTGTAGTTCTTTCCTCAATCATGCCTTTCCGGAACGCTCATGATATATGGACCAAGCTTCAAGCAAAATATGATGTGTCCAAGCTTAATGAGGATGATTGTGTTCCCTCCACCTCTGGCCGCGATGAGTTCTCATCTTCTTCCACTACACCAACATGTGAGTTGTCACAAGGTAATGATATGGTGAGTGGTGATAGAACTTGCAATGTAGATAGTGTGA
The DNA here is from genome assembly GCA_916181665.1 of Avena sativa. NCBI lineage: Eukaryota > Viridiplantae > Streptophyta > Magnoliopsida > Poales > Poaceae > Avena > Avena sativa. The sequence continues at coordinate 137,740,679 of OV702285.1, read as the reverse complement.
TTTCCATTCATGATACTTTGTCTCTATCTCATTGCAATGTTGTATCTTTGGGCATGAACACGTGTAGGACTATATGTGATTCACATCCTAGTGTTGATTGCCCTTGCATATCATGTAGAAATGCCTTTAATATGTCTCATGATGATATTCTTGCTTTGCCTTGTTGCCATGATAAATGTGCTTCTATTTCCTCTAGTACTTGTGTTGCTAACCATGTAGAGGAAATTGAAGAATGTGTGGGCCAAGGCAAGGTTGCGATTGGAGCTTCATGTGTCCCCCCATCATCACATTCTCCCAATGTTCACTTGTGCCTCATGGCTAAGGGTTCAAAGGTAACCTTTCCTTTGGATCCTAATGCATCTCATGATGATGTGAGTTGATCATGTAGAAGTAGATGATGATGTTGCTTATTTAAAAGAGAAGGGGCGCTAGTCCTTCGTGTTCTTCATCCAAATTAAAATGCTTGCTCTACTTTCATTGAAATCTTGACTTGTGTTACTGAAAGTAAGCAACTAATATATGAGCATGAGGACACAATATATAAAATAAGTAGTCTTGAGCATGAGTATGCTAATGAAATTGCAAATATAAATGAAGCTCTTGAAGAGGAACAAACCACTAAGTAATCTCTTGAGGAGACCTTTGCTCTAGAACTATCTAGAGTAAAGAAATCTCATGATAGAGAGTTTGAGGTGGCAAGTGCCCTTCAAATTAAAAATGATGAACTTGAAGTTGCTTATGCTAAACTCCTTGAGGATTTTGAGCACCTCAACAATGGCTCTAGGGTCATCAAGGGGGATCTCATCAAACTCACCGAGTCACATGAGCAACTTAAAGCTTCATATTCTAAAGAGCTTTCCAAGTTGCCCTCACCTCTTGCATTAAATGATGATGCTTGTGCTACTAACTCTATTTATTGTGAAGCATCTATCTTGAAGGAGAATGTTGAGCTAAAGGCTCAACTTGCTTTGCTAACTAGCAACTATGGGAAATTAGAAGAAAGTCATGCCAAGCTCTCAAGCTCGCATGAGGATCTTCTAGTCTCCCATGGTAGGCTAAGGTTAGCTCATGATACCATTGTGTCAAAGGTAACATCTAGTGGGCCTCATGTGGACATTAGCACTATATCTACTCCAAATGTTATATTGCCATGTGTTAGTCCTTGTAATTCATCCTCTCACAACCATACTATATCTTGTGATGAATTGCATTCCTTGCCTTGTTGCTCTAAAAATGAAGGATCTACTTCCTCTAGTATTGTTGTTGATACTAACCTTGTACAAAAAATCAAAGAGCTCAAGGCTCAAGTCACTTCTTTGAATGACTTGAAAAGGTGTCATGAAGGGAAGACCACACTCAAGAACATGTTGAGTGTGCGACGACCCCCAAGTGATAAGAGTGGGCTTGGATTCAACTCCAACATCAAGAACAATCCCACTAACGTGTTGAAGCACAAGGGAAACAAGAAGAAGGGCCAAGGACAAGTGAAGAATCCAACCAACATTGTGTGCTTCAAGTAGGGTTGTCAAAAAAGTCCGGGCTTGACAAACTGTGTGAGTTCGGCGCGTTAACAACTCGGCTCGAGCTTGATTCGTCTCTCTAACAAACCAAGCTCGAGCCTGTTTTCGAGCTCGCGAGCTTAGACGAGTCGAACTCAAACAGTTCGATAAAGCTCCTAATTTTTGTACAGCCGCAAAATAGAGACAACTATTATTATTCCATATGTTGTAAGACTGCTAAAATAATTATGCTGGCATGTTGGCACTATATTACTATTATATGAGACTCCGAGCCATTTCTGTTATTCCCTTTTAAGCTTTACTATTTTCTTGCTATGTAGCTGCATGTCTATATTTAGATGTACTAAAATTTTCTTACCGAGCTTCAACGAACCGAGCTCAAGAATACTCAAGCTTTGGTCGAGCTGAACTAGAGCTTAGATGTAGGCTCGAAGGTCAACCTAGGCTCGCTCGAGCTCGGCTCGAGCTTCTACCGAGATCGAGCCGAGCCTAACAATATTCGCTCGAGTTCGGCTCGTTGACAACCCTAGCTTCAAGTGCAAGGAAGAAGGGCATCATGTGAGGGATTGCCCATTGAATAAGAAACCTCTTAGTGAGAAGCAACGAGGGAAGCAGCCTCAAGCTCCTCCACAAGCTCAAGATGGGCCACTTCCCAAGAAGCCTCAATATCTTCTTCATGGTGCAAGTCCTCCCAAGAAGAAAGATGGCAAGAGAAGAACTTGCTACATATGTCGTGAGAAGGGGCACCTTTTTCCTCATGCACCATGGGTAACTCCTCATCCCATCCTATCTTGATTGATGATGCTTATTCACTTCGTAAGGATGAGGGTGCCAATGTGTTTGCCAAATTTGTTGGTGCCCAAAGTGGTGTCAAGAAAAGAACCATTTGGGTGGCCAAGCCTATTGTGACTAACTTCTTAGGACCCAACTTGATTGGGGACCAACAAGCTAAAACTTGATCAATAGGTGTTTTTGGAGGGCATTGAAGACTTGGATACCTTATGAAGAATTGATGGATCTTCATCATATTCTTGTTATCAAAGTCAAGTCATTGGTTATCATGCTTCTATTCCTTATCCAATGTTCCTCCTTCTAGTAACTTGTGCTAAAATCCTTTACATTTATAGTTACTTGCACCCTTGTGCATGTGTTGGTTTTGTACCTTGCATGTGTTTGTACATGTGCTTCCCACTTACTTATTGACCTATGATGTATATTTGTGTATGTTGGTTGGCACACCATGTATGTATGTTTCTTGGTTTGGAGCCTTTATTGTTTCTAGTAGGTATCTTATTTGGCTCTTGTGAGGGATTAATGGGCTATTCTGTTTTGGGGGAGTGTCATGCGTGGGCATTACACAATCCTAAAATGTGTGTACATGAGGAAAACAACTTAGTAGTTTTATTGCATGTTTATATAGTCTCTATGTGGTATGTCTCTCTCATGAGAAACTCAAGTTCCATAATGTCCATTAATACCTCTTTTTTATATTTTTCGCCTCTTGTTGAGATTTCTTGGTTTATCACATTATGGGGGAGTTGTATGCTTTGTGCATATTACAAACCTAGAAAATGTGGACATTTGAGGTAGTGCCACTTAGAATTTATATTTGAGAATTATCTAGCCCTATGTGGCACATTTGCTCATACAAGTTCCAATTTTCTTGGATGTTTTATTGCTCATCTCTTGGATCTTGTGTGTGAGAGTGATTCTGGGTATGTGTTTCCTCATATTTGGATCTATATATACTCATGGGAACCACATGCTTCTATTTAATCTAATCACTAGTGATTGTGTGACTATTTGAAGCAAGCAAGAATCTCTTTCGAAGCATCAAGCTCATTTATCATGCTTTGTTATATGCTTCTTGGTGTGAATATGATCGTGATATCCTTGCAAACTACCTCGGCAAAATTTCCCATATATTTCTTGTCTTTGGATAATTTGTACTCCATCTATGGTAGATTTTATTGATCATATTCACTTTGGCCTTTTCTTATTTTCCTATCGTTTTCCAAGAAAATGTTTTTATTTTTGCTCCCAAACTTTCTTTGTTGCGGTGACCCAGCATACCACTGCATGTGTAGTACACTATAGTCATTGATATTACATCCACAGAACACCGTTCCGTAAATATCACATCCCTCAGAGTGGTACAACAGAAACATTACAGGTCCATATTACAAACATACACACATTATTATTATTACAATACCAGAAGTTCAAGACTTCCAAAAGATTCAACTTACAAACCAAAATATAAGTGTTTCAGTGGAAGTTTCAAAGTGAAAACGTAAACTCCAAATTGAGCTCAACAACTTATTGCTATATATTGTTCATGTTGCTCGGCTCAAGTGGCTCCTAGAACTATAGTAATTATTCAGACTCTTGGTACTCGCCTCCGTAGACGGTATCGTAGTCCTCCCCTTCTACGGCTCCATACAAATTGGGCTCTTCATAGAAGACCTCCTCTTGGCTCTCAGTTGCATACATTGGAGTCTCTTCGGGATCCTCAGAGTCTAAGCAAGGATTCAAAGGAAAGGGTGAGTAACAGCGGTACCCAGCAAGTTCATTATATGCAAGGTGGGAAGTTTGATGCTCTATCTACCACATCGGACTATAAGTCCTTGGCACTATGCAGTTTTTGTAGATCCTTCTTCAAAGATTGATTTTATTATGAAAATCTATGACCATCGGCCTTCACAGGTTGACCAGAACTTTCATGGAGTTCCTTTCCTGCCGCGTTCGTAGCTCCTTCCCAGAACAGGGAGTAACAAGTTACAGTTCTTACACTCTGCAGAGGTGCGTTACTTTACCCATGAGAGATTAACTTCCTTGTTGCACAATCGGGCGTACTTTCCCGTCCACAATTCCATGATGTGGGGCCCAGTAGTTGGTCCAAGCCAATCACCGCCCTCTCCGTGACCCCATATGTCTGCACGATCCTTCGGGGCTGGCTCACCTCCGTTAAGCCCCCTTTCGGGCAGGCTAAAACCCTGATGAGTCCTGAAGACTCTATAAGCTGGTGATGCCTAGGTAAGTACCTTATAGGTCCAACTAAACCCCCGACAGCCACTCATAGATAATCTAGACACCAAAAACGCGGGGCCTAAGGGTGCCCACCCATATGTTGGATCCGCACAAGGAATCACAATGTCACATTAAGGTAGTCTTGCCTCCATACGAAAGGAAAAGGATACAACTGACTTCTCTGTCCCATTCCAAATCTCATGGTTAACGCGTAATATACGGCGCTAGAATCGCTGATGTCATGGGTTATTAATCCCTAATGGTTCATCATTATTGCAAATATAAACCTAAGTTCTATTGATCCATCATATCATCACTTAGGATGATACCTAAGATTTATTTATTTTGAGAAAATAATATTTTCTTTCTCTGGAATATAGATGATAACACACAATTTGCAAATACTTTGATAAAGACTCTTCAAAGGACATGAGCAAGTGATGAACTTGCCTTGTGATTGCAAGGTAGTGAAGTCGGATGCTTGCACTGGACCTTGAGCTTCTATGTCTACAAAACATCATTATTGCCCGGTAAGGACAATATTTAAAGAAGCAAAATGATTATGCAAAGTAATGTAATGCATTATTTATTTGTATATTCTCCCTGATTATTTAAATTACAAAAATTCTTTTTAGTAATAAAGAATTTATAAATATTAATTTTTAATATTCATTGAATATTTTATTCTTTTATTTTATTTAGAATTTTATTGATTTAATAATTCCTTTAAGAATTATCATTTAAATACAAAAAATGATATTAAATATTTATTTAGTATTTTTCTAAAATACTATAATATTAATATATAATAAAAGTGATTTCTATTTATTTTTATCACCTTTCATTAATTTTATAAAATTCCATAAGTAATATATATATTATAAAATTCCTAATAAAAATTATATGCCTAAAATTTTATTTCTTAATTTATTTAGATAGATTGAATTATTGTGAATCCAAAAATATTTTATTTAGAATTTTTGGATTTTATTTGATTTTCTAGAATTTATTTAAATTCAGGGGCATTTTGGTCTTTTCTTAATTATTAAAATTTTCCTTGGGTGATTGGGCTGGGCTTATTGGGCCATTCTGGCCCAAGTGGTTATGACCAAAATGGCTCCCCGAAGGGGTCCTGGTCCTCTCAGCTCTCTCTCTCTCTCTCTCTCTCTCTCTCTCTCTCTCTCTCTCTCTCTCTCTCTCTCTCTCTCTCTCTCTCTCTCCTCGACCCCATGGTCGATGGCACCACCGTCGTGTGCTGCTCGCCGCCGTGGTCCTCCCTAGCCGCTGCCGTGGTGCAGGGCGAGGTTGTCGACCACGCTCGTCCATCTGGTCCAGTTCGATTTGATCCTGGGGCCCTTCTATGGCCAGGATAGCCCCCTTCCCGAACCCTAGGGTTTGGGGATGGTGCTGCTACCACTACCGCTGATCCTCCCGTGGTGATGTGCGGTGCTCGTGCGCAGTTGTGGCCGTCGCCGTGGCTGGTGCGGGTTGCAGCACCCTCTGGGTTCTCCCCGTGCCGCCGCAAGCTCGTCGGCCCCTCTGCTTCCTCTTCAATCTTTCAGCGAGGACCACCGGTGAGTAATGTTTCTGTGATCACTCGTACCTCTGGCTACCTTGAGTCCCTCTATGTGCATCTGGTGACCAATTTATATTTAGGATTTGCACTGATGTCTAGGGTTCATCCCTGGTGCTTGTGAGATGATTCTATGGTCTGATATTGATGCTTAGTGAAGATTGTGTTTTCTGCCCTTAGTGATTGTTGTTATCCTCTGATTATGAGATACTTGGGTTGATCTGATGCTAGTGGTTCATAGCTCTGTCTCTGATTGGGTGTTGTTCTTATTTGGTATGTTCATCTTCTGTCAGTATCTTGATATTGACAGTAACACTGTCAGTAATGATTCACTGCACCAGTGTTTATTGGCTTGTATGTTTATCTATATCCTAAGTTTATTCAATAGAATCTGATGATTCTTTGAGAAGGAATGGGTATATTGAATGATCTCTGATTGGTCTCAGGGAAATGATGTATATTGGTCTGTTATTTTATTTCTGTAAGCTAGGCTATCAAGTTGGCTTAGCTGTAAGATCATTTCTTGTGAAACCATCCTGGAATGGTACACAAGTTGATCTGGTTGTTGGCTTTACTTATAGTCAGTACCTGAGACTTGTTAGATGCTTAATAAATTGAAAACTCCCTTTCTGTTTATGCCTATGATGCTGGTCTGAGGCTCTAGGATTTAAGTCCTAGTTAGTTAAGTAAGTGGTTTGTTTGTAACTTGCAAGATTAGAGGTGCTACTCCCTCTGGGAGATGTGCCCTGGTCTGGTAAGAACAAATGAGGAATTATTTAAGTTGCATGTGTTAACACCAAACTCTGTGAGGCTGGTCTGAGAGATTGGTGCTTTTGGCTTGGTTTGATTTCTGATCTTTATACTCAAAATCTCTTGGATAGATTCACCTCACTTGGGTGATTATTGAGAGATTGTTTCATAAAACAACACATGCTTCTGTCTAGATAATATGATTAGATCATGTGATGGTTTTATGATACTCACCACAAAAACTGATGATTATGGAGTTGGGTGGTGATGTTGATCTTGCTGATTGGATCCCGTCCATCACCTCTGATGTTGTTCTTGTTTTGCTGAGCTCCTATGCTTGATCTTGAGCTAGCCTGCTCCTCCTAGATCATGGACTTGGCCTTGCTGTCCACCTGATCCTTCCCCCTACTTATGTCACCATCTGGTGATGTTTGGTTGATCTTTGGTGGTGCTTTGGTTTGGCTTGGTTTGTTGTGGCTAAACTGCTCATGTTTGTGGTGTATGTGCAAAGGAACTGGTACCGGGGTGCTTTCCCACGACTATATTGAGTTGTTTTGATTGTGTACACAGTTGTGGCTGTGGTGACAGCACACACAATGCATTTAGGTGTGTAAGCTGTTTGTGTGCCTGCTGCATCCTTATGGATATGCTCAGGGGTGATTTACCTTTTTATCTGATTACATTTACCTGCGTGGTGAAACTTGCCCCTCTTACTGATTGGAATTGTTTGACTTATGGCTTATTAATTATGAAATATGTAGTTCTTTCATATTGGTGAAACTCGCCCCTAAAGATTTACTCAATGATGTAAAGTGGTACAGTGCATCTCACTATCACTACTGAGAGTAAAATTAACCTAATCTCTATTTTCTTTCTTTATGTTTATTCTTTGTTTTGCAGGTACAAGCCTTGAAGATTTAGATTAGAATAAGTTTTCTTTTTTATAAAATAATTACTTTGTAATATTTATTTTATTCTTTTGTAATCTTTATTTAATTCTTTTGTAATAAAGATTGTAATATTACTCAATATGTAAATATTCCTCCTCTTATAACTTTCTATTGTAAAGATTCTTTATTATTTTTATAAGTTACATTTTTGTACCTTATTGATGAAAGAAATATTCATTTATTTAATTGTCAATCTACATAGAATTTATGGTTCCTACATATTGTTCCTGGATCAACTTCATAATTTACATCCTGTAACTTATTCATTAAGTAATATATGAAATAAATGTTCATTCACTTGATTGTGTTAAATTATTTAAAGTTTGAGTTAGTAAATATTATTTCTTGATTAAATAATATCTACTCAAACGTAATCTTAATCTTTTAAGATATACATCCAAATCTCAATTTTGAATTCAAATTCCTTTTCCCAAAACACACTAATTCATAAAGATCATATCAAAGTTTATAACGATCATTCTCCAAGGCTATTCCTAAACTTAAAGAGTGAAAGAAACTTTGATCACTTTAAGTTTTTATTTGGCGAAAAAATTTACCCACAATTTTTACAGATGAATGCATGCAATTGCACAGATTCCTAAATCTACCCTTCATTGGTTCCTAAATGCTGGGATGTTACAGACTCCCCCCCTTAAATTAAACTTCGTCTCGAAGTTTGTTGAAATATACATGAACTGTTCTGGATAGGCTTTTCTTAAATCATCTTCTTTCTCCCAAGTATATTATCTCTCAGGGTGATGTTCCCACTGTACCTTGAAGTACTTGATTGCCCTATTCATCAACCTTTTCTAGTTTTCTTCCAAGATTTTACAGGGTTTTTCAACATAGGTTAGGTCTTCTTGTAATTCTATCTATTGATGTGTGATTGCATCATCCGGAACTTTTAGACATTTCTGGAGTTGTGACACATGGAAAACATTATGAACTTGAGCCAATCTTGCAGGTAACTCTAAAGCATAAGCTATAGTCCTGTTCTGACTCAGTATCTTGAATGTCCCGATATATCTTGGACTCAATTTTCCTTTAACTCCGAACCTTTAACCCCTTTCATTGGACTTACTTTCAAATATACCATGTCTCCTACTTCAGGATGCCATGATCTTCGACTTTGATCAGCATAACTTTTCTGCCTACTTTGAGCTATTTTCAATCTGTCTTTGATTTTATCAATGATATCTTGTTTTTCCTTGATATAATCTGTCGCAAATTCTTTGCTACTTCTAGGCTCATACCAACATATTGGTGATCTACATTTCCTTCTATACAGAACCTGATATGGAGCTGCCTTCAGACTACTCTGATAGCTATTATTGTAGGAAAATTCTGCCAACGGTAGATGATCTTCCCACAAACCTCCAAAATCTAATGCATAAGCCCTTAACATGTCCTCCAGTATTTGATTGGTTCGTTCCGTTTGACCCCCTGTCTCTGGATGATAAGTTGTGCTAAAATCTAACTTTGAACCAAGTGCTTCATGTAATTGCTTCCAAAATGCTGAAGTAAACACTGATCCCCTATCAGTTACGATCTTTTTGGGCACTCCGTGCTTACTTACTATTTCTTTGATGTAAACTTCTACTAACTTCTCGGCATTATCCTTCTGATTTACCGGAATAAAATGTGCACTTTTAGTGAGTCTATCCACAATCACCCATATCATATCCTTCCATTTAGGTGTCATGGGCAATCCTGTGATGAAGTCCATACCTATTTCCCCCCACTTCCATTCGGAAATTTCCAAAGGTAGCAATGGTCCTGCTGGACTTTGATGTTCAGCATTTACCCTTTGGCAAGTATGGCATTCTGATACATACTTAGCAATGTCTCTTTTCATGTTATTCCACCAGAATAATTCTTTTAGATCCATGTACATATTAGTACTTCCTGGATGTATAGAATATGGTGTTTCATGTGCTTCTCTGAGTATGACATCACGAATCTCAGTCACATCTGGAACACAAAGACGATCTTGGAACCACAAAGACTCATAATCTCCAAGGCGAAAAACTGATGTTTGCCCTTGAGATATCCTCGGAATTTCCTCAGCAATGAAAGGATCTTCTGCTTGATGTCTAAAAATTTCGTGCTTAAGATCACTGTCCTGCTCTGCAACTACCTGCATAGTAGCTAATCCTCCAAGAATCTTTGTTCTAATGAATTGAAGCTCTAATCTTTCCAAGTCCATCTGTAACTCTTTTGGCAGCTCCCGATTGCTAGGCTGAATATCTGCACTTTTACGACTTAAAGCATCTACTACAACATTTTCTTTTCCTGGAGTATAGTTGATTGTTAAATCATAATCTTTGATTAGTTCCAACCAACGCTTCTGTCTCATATTCAATTCCTTTTGGGTGAAGAAATATTTAAGACTTTTATGGTCAGTGTATAGCTCACATCTAGCTCCATAAAGAAAATGCCTCCATCCTTTCAGCGCAAAGACTACTGCTGCTAACTCTAAATCATGAGTTGGATAGTTGACTTCATGTGGTTTTAGTTGTCTTGAACCATAAGCAATCACTTTCTCATCTTGCATTAGCACACAACTCAAACCTTCTTTATATGCATCACAGTATACTGTAAAATCTTTTCCTATTTCTGGAACTACCAGAATTGGAGCGGTAGTTAACCTGATCTTCAACTCCTCAAAACTTGCTTCATACTTCTCATCCCAATTGAATGGTGTATTCTTTCTTAACAATTTGGTCATTGGTCTAGCTATTTTGGAGAAACCTTCAATGAATCTCCGATAGTAACCAACCATCCCCAAGAAACCTCGAATTTGTTTCACATTGATTGGTGCAGTCCATTCTAGTACTAATTGAACTTTAGATGGATTTATAGAAATTCCATCTTTACTGATCACATGACCGAGGAATTATACCTCATCTAACTAGAATTCACACTTACTGAACTTAGCATAGAGTTTATGTTCTCTTAGAGTCTGCAATGCTATTCTCAAATGATCTGCATGCTCTTCCTTATCCTTGGAATAAATCAGAATATCATCAATGAAGACTATGACGAACTTATCCAAATATGGCATAAAGATTTTGTTCATCAGATTCATGAATATTGCTGGTGCATTGGTCAACCCAAATGGTACTACCAAATACTCGTGGTGTCCATATCTTGAGACGAATGCTGTCTCTGGCACATCCTCTGGTTTGATTTTTATCTGATGGTATCTAGATCTTAGATCAATCTTAGAAAACACTCCAGCTCCTTTTACTTGATCAAACAGATCTTGAATTCTCGGTAAGGGATACTTATTCTTTATGGTAACATTGTTCAGATTTCTGTAGTCCCCACACATCCTTCTTCCACCATCCCTTTTATCCACAAAGATCACCGGTGTTCCCCATGGGGATACACTTTCCTGAATAAATCCTTTCCTGACTAACTCATCAATTTGCTCCATGAGTTATTTTAATTCTTTTGGTCCCATCTTGTATGGTGCTTGAGCTATTAGTGTTGTACCTGGAATTAGATCAATAGTGAACTCTATTTCCCGATCTGGTGGCATTCCAGGTAGCTCTGCTGGAAAAACATCTTCGAACTCATTTACTATAGGAATATCTTCCAATTTGACCTCCTTCGTTGAGTTCAACTGAAGATCCACCATGATATGACTGTGCCTATCTGCTTGATACACTATTCTTGCTCCACTTGGAGTTTTTATTGAGACAGTTTTCTCCTCACAATTTATCTAATCCCCATGTTCAGTCATCCAATCCATCCCCAACACTACTGCAATTCCCTTCAAAGGAATCACATAAAGGTCCGCAAAGTATGTACAACCACAGATCGAAATAACCTAATCTTTAATGTGGCGTACAGTCACATTTCCCCTACCGTAACTACGGTCATAGGGTTTCTAACGTTGCCCTTCTAATCCCGAATTTATCACAGAATTCTTCAGAAATGAATGAAGTAGTTGCACCAGTATCAAATAGAACTTTTCCGGGATTGGTAAGGATATTGAGCGTACCTATCACTGCATGCTCCGAGTTATCCACCTCCTCTAGGGTTGCACAATTCAGCTTCCCGGTAGGTCTGTTCCTCTTGCCATTGTTGTTCTTGACATTATACCCTCCTTTATTTGGCTGCCCATAGCCTCCACTAGCTTGCCTTCCATCTCTAACCGGCCAACCTCCTTGTGATTTGCTTGAAAATTTTGGCTTTATGTGACCTCTCTGACCATAAGCATGGCACACAATTGCTGGTTTCGGGCAATCCCTGCTTATATGCCCTGGTGTTGGGCCACGCAGAGATAAAACAAAAATTTCCTCTAACGTGGTGATCCCAAGATCTAGCTGAGGTAGAAGGCCACGAGGTTTACCACTAGACGCGCGGTTGCGGATTACTGATGAAGCGCGTCAGTTGATGCAGTGCAGTCCTCTCGATCTGATCGTGCTGGTGCTGATCGCACAACACCTCCGCTGGTATCCACACGTACAAGGAGGAGCACTGGCGGCGAACTGCTAGGTTTGTTACGGCGGCGGGACTGCTGTGGAGCTAGGGTTTCCAACACATGGAATGACCTAACCGAACAACGATTAACACTTCTGGGTTAAGGTGCTCCACTATATACAGGGAGTGAACGTGGGCTCTGCTCGCGCGACCCATTCACTAAAGCCCATATAACACTAGTCACTGTGAGTCCAACTCACTAACTCAGTCCTAATCCGGTTTAGGTCCAACCCAACCAGATTACAGGTTCAGATCCAATCCGAACTTGCTCCCGCTCTTAAGTGTGTGACCCCGCAGGCTCATGGCTACTTGGACACGATTGGAGTCCAACTCTCAATCGATCAGTCGGTAGCGGCTCCTAGCAGAACGTGCCGACTCCCAAGTACCAAAGAGTCATGACGACTTGCCTTTCTAATGTGACTTACGTCCAATTCCCTTTTGCCTCACGATATACCTTGTCAGACTATAGGCGAATAATTGTCATCCCTTAAATAGTCCGACTCTCTTCTCGATCCGAGATAAGTGATTCACCCGACTAACTCTTAGTCGATCGCCTCGGTTAACACTTAACTGAGTCGTGCATGGCCATGCTTTCCGAATCATATCTCACGAGAGGGTAGAGAATATCTCTCCAAGTGGAGGGGCAAAATCCCATCTAGGTTATTCACATCGCGCAGCTTGATTCTCAGTCGACCCAAACTCTGCCTTTATAACTGCCCAGTTACGGATCAGCGTTTGACAGAACCTAAGTCGGTGATCCTCAACTCGGACTATGCAACAACCTCAGGTCTAAGGATTACATTGATTGAGATATACAAATGACAACTAGTTCGTTGTACCTCAATATGGGTCAATCCGACTCGCTAAACTCTTTAGCCGAATCTGTGTAAGTTGGAATAGCATCTCCATGCCCATGACAAGTGGAACTGAGTCATCAAGCCAACTTTCACATTGGTCTAAGTTGTGTGTTCAGCACAACTTCAATGACCAAGGATATTTAGTACAAACAACATGAATGCATAGTTCCACAACCGAATCACATATTCAATGATACACATCAGATCTTTATACAAGGACTACTTAATATCTTTATGGATACAATGGGAAATCTCATCATATATGATTGCCTCTAGGGCATATTCCCAACACCTGGAAGTTTGCAATTGTGACATATAATATTCTTTATGTTTGGATTTACACTCCGGTTGGAATTGTTGTTGTTGTATGGTCTATTCCTTGGTTTGAATTACAGATTGGGCTTGGGTTTACTTGCCTGTATACTCTTGGTTTCCTTCTTAGCTCTCTTCCTTCTATCCTCTTGGACATTATTGTAGTCATCTTCGAAAGTGATAGCTGCATCCAGCAACTGCTGATAAGTTTGCTTATTACCCAACCTTAACTGCATCCTCACAAATGGATTTAACCCTTGCAGGAAACGCTTCTTCCTCTTTTACTCCGTATTAACTTCTTCCTCCGCATAACGAGACAGTAAACTCCCGAATATACTTCATAACACTAGTATATCCCTGCTGCAGCTCCTCAAATTATCTCCGCTTCAACTCCATAACACTCTTCGGAACATGATATTCACGGAATCTCTATTTGAACTCTTCCCAAGTGTACTCCCTTCCTGTCTGTCGCATGGCTAACTGATTTTCCCACCATGATGCTGCAGGTCCTGTCAGAAGATGAGTTGCATACCTCAATTTCTCCTCATCATTACAACCTACAGTCTTCAGCTTTCTTTCTGTATCTGCTAGCCAATCTTCTGCATCCATTGGTTCAGGGGCTGATGCAAAAGGTAACGGCCTTGCATTCTGAAAGTCAGAAAGACTCACTCCTCCACCTTCAGGTGCTCTCTGATTCCCAGCTCGTCCCAACAACTCTTCCATGAACTTGTTCTGGGTCTCTTGCATCATTTGCATACACTGCATAAAGTTTTGCTCCATTAACGACCTCATTGGTGGTGGTGGTGGTGGTAACGTTCCCTGATTTCCTGCATCTGCATCGGCCTTCTCCTTGGCCTCACGTTCCATTCGCTGCTGCTCAGATTCGGTTTCTACACCCGTGTCCATGACCCCCTAGTCCTGCAACATAAAGCGAATACTCATAATTACATAATGCACATGTGTTCTGAGCTCGACTTTACGCATAGAACTAGTCACACAATGAAAATCCAAATAAAATCCAAATATGCATTTCACATATTATACATTAAAACATCTTAATAATACAAAGTCATTGCAACATATACCATATAGGTATAATCATCACACTACCTTATTTATCTAACTACCTTATTTTCTCAGATTACAATACACAGTACCTAATACTTTCTAAATAGCCGCCTGCTTCTAGTAACTACTACGCTCATCATACATGCCTAATGTCCAACCGTGATGACGTGACGTTCGTCGCACAGTTTTTTGAACAAATGACCTTCCAGAAGGAACATACTCGGTATCTGAAGTGTCAGGACTTGAGTCATTACTCAACCTGAGCGCATTGACTCCCTCCAGCTCAGCTGAAAAGTCTTCAGAAACATGTTCAATTATCACCCACTTGCATCTCCTGAGCTTCATGCCTTGAGTCACCAACAGAATACGCAGATCCTGCTGCTCCCCAGGTGCTCCTTTGGGCAAGATAATTAAACACCGGATAATGTATATTCCCTGGGTTTTGAGATGATGTTGATGATTCAAACACCCTCTCCTCAGGATCTTCTTCTTCATCCTGATTATTTATGAGTATGGTATTTCTACTACTGTTACTAGGGTTAATTCTTGCACCCATCCAGCTAGATTGTCCAACATTTCTGTCAGAACTATCTATGGACATCTGGTGTTCCTGGGATCCTTCAGATGATCCCATTCTCCAGCCATCAAAATTCTCAATAGGAAGTTCTGAATCAGAACCGTCCTCTGAACCCTGTGGTACTGCATACCTCATATCTAAAGTAGGATCATATATAGGTTCAGGCCTTGGTGTATAAGGATATGGTGTAAAATATTCAGGATCTATAGGTATATCCTTAAAGTTGGGCTTTGTACTACTACTTACTTCCTTCTCCAACTGGAATGCTAACTGCTTCCTCCTTTCCGAATCAGTTAAATCCTCTAACATGTCATTTTTATCTTCGACAATGACTTGATGTGTCTTATAAAATACGCAACAAGTGTTCGGTATCTGTCCATAAACTTGGAAGCTAACTTAGGATGCTTCTTAACCAAAGTAAGATGATCCGGTACCGGCTCCGAGTCTATAGAATCATGAGGAATCGCAGAAAATGTGCTACCTTCTAACTCCTTGGCTTTATGCTCTCGGATATTAGCTATCGCCTCCACAACAGCAACATGATATGCTGCTAAGTGACTTCTACCTTCACCTATAGGTAGATCGTGATATAATCCAAGCTCCTCTGGAAGTTGGATACTCACATGATACTTGGATAACATCCGACCATCATAATAGGTTATGGTATTCACTAGAATTCTAGTTGGACAACTAAAAAGCTTTAAGAGTTGACGAAGTTGGTCTGTGAATGATCCTTGATAATCATCAAGAGTCTCCTCTTTCCTTACCAAAGTCTGTTTTGGAAACTTTGGTGCCATAGCTCTGTATATGAGAAAATTATTTTTATTAGTAACCAATAATATATTGCATCATAACAAAGAATTATCGCACTAAAACATATAACGGAATATTCTCATTCGAATACCCATTATATTTCTTTTAGAGAATTCTTTATCGTTGCTACACACTCCTATAGGTAATACCCTTTACTAGGTTTCCAACCTAAGGTCAAAGCAATTTTCTCTGATACCAACTGCGGTGACCCAGCATACCACTGCATGTGTAGTACACTATAGTCGTTGATATGACATCCATAGAACACCGTTCCGTAAATATCACATCCCTCAGAGTGGTACAACAGAAACTTTGTGGGTCCATATTACAAACATACACACATTATTATTATTACAGTACCAAAAGTTCAAGATTTCCAAAAGATTCAACTTACAAACCAAATAATAAGTGTTTCAGCAGAAGTTTCAAAGTGAAAACGTAAACTCCAAATTGAGCTCAACAACTTATTGTTATATATTGTTCATGTTGCTCGGCTCAAGTGGCTACTAGAACTATAGTAATTATTCAGACTCTTGGTACTCTCTTCCGTAGACGATATCGTAGTCCTCCCCTTCTATGGCTCCATACAAATTGGGATCTTCATAGAAGACCTCCTCTTGGCTCTCAGTTGCATACATTGGAGTCTCTTCGGGATCCTCAGAGTCTAAGCAAGGATTCAAAGGAAAGGGTGAGTAACAGCGGTACCCAGCAAGTTCATTATATGCAAGTTGGGAAGTTTGATGCTCTATCTACCACCTCGGACTATAAGTCCTTGGCACTATGCAGTTTTTGTAGATCCTTCTTCAAAGATTGATTTTATTATGAAAATCTATGACCATCAGCCTTCACAGGTTGACCAGAACTTTCATGGAGTTCCTTTCCTTCCGCATTCGTAGATCCTTCCCGGAATAGGGAGTAACAAGTTATAGTTCTTACACTCTGCAGAGATGCGTTACTTTACCCATGAGAGATCGACTTCCTTGTTGCACAACCGGGCGTACTTTACCGTCCACAATTCCATGATGTTGGGCCCAGTAGTTGGTCCAAGCCAATCACTGTCCTCTTCGTGACCCCATATGTCTGCACGATCCTTCGGGGTTGGCTCACCTCCGTTAAGCCCCCTTTCGGACAGGCTAAAACCCTTATGAGTCCCGAAGACTCTATGAGCTGGTTATGCCCAGGTAAGTACCTTATAGGTCCGGCTAAACCCTCGACAGCCACTCATAGATAATCTAGACACCAAAAACACGGGGCCTAAGGGTGCCCACCCATATGTTGGATCCGCACAAGGAATCACAACGTCACGTTAAGGTAGTCTTGCCTCCATACGAAAGGAAAAGGATATAGCTGACTTCTCCGGCCCATTCCAAATCTCATGGTTAACGCGTAATGTACGATGCTAGAATCACTGATGTCATGGGTTATTAATCCCTAATGGTTCATCATTATTGCAAATAGAAACCTAAGTTTTATTGCTCCATCATATCATCACTTAGAATGATACCTAAGATTTATTTATTTTGAGAAAATAATATTTTCTTTCTCTAGAATATAGATGATAACACACAATTTGCAAATACTTTGATAAAGACTCTTCAAAGGACATGAGCAAGTGATGAACTTGCCTTGTGATTGCAAGGTAGTGAAGTTGGATGCTTGCACTGGACCTTGAGCTTCTATGTCTA
This sequence comes from Avena sativa, assembly GCA_916181665.1. NCBI lineage: Eukaryota > Viridiplantae > Streptophyta > Magnoliopsida > Poales > Poaceae > Avena > Avena sativa. The sequence goes on along the minus strand of OV702285.1, from coordinate 137,723,053 downwards.
CAAAACATCATTATTGCCCGGCAAGGACAATATTTAAAGAAGCAAAATGATTATGCAAAGTAATGTAATGCATTATTTATTTGTATATTCTCCCCCATTATTTAAATTACAAAAATTCTTTTTAGTAATAAAGAATTTATAAATATTAATTTTTAATATTCATTGAATATTGTATTCTTTTATTTTATTTCATTTTATTTGAATTTTATTGATTTAATAATTCCTTTAAGAATTATCATTTAAATACAAAAAATGATATTAAATATTTATTTAGTATTTTTTCTAAAATACTATAATATTAATATATAATGAAAGTGATTTTTATTTTTTTATCATCCTTCATTAATTTTATAAAATTCCATAAGGAATATATATATTATAAAATTCTTAATAAAAATTATATGCCTAAAATTTTATTTCTTAATTTATTTAGATAGATTGAATTATTGTGAATCCAAAAATATTTTATTTGTAATTTTTGGATTTTTATTTGATTTTCTAGAATTTATTTAAATTCAGGGGCATTTTGGTCTTTTCTTAATTATTAAAATTTTCCTTGGGTGATTGGGCTGGCCTTGTTGGGCTTATTGGGCCATTCTGGCCCAAGTGATTATGACCAAAAGGGCTCCCCAAAGGGGTCCTGGTCCTCTCTCTCTCTCTCTCTCTCTCTCTCTCTCTCTCTCTCTCTCTCTCTCTCTCTCTCTCTCTCTCTCTTTTGACCTCTCCTCTTCTCCTTCTTGACCCCGTGGTCGATGGCGCCGCCGCCGTGCGCTGCTCGCCGCTATGGTTCTCCCTGGCCATTGCCATGGTGCAGGGCGAGGTTGTCGACCACGCTCGTCTATCTGGTCCAGTTCGATTTGATCCTGGGCCCCCTTCTATGGCCAGGCTAGCCCCCTTCCCGAACCCTAGGGTTTGGGGATGGTGCTGCTACCGCCGCCACTGATCCTCCCGTGGTGATGTGCGGTGATCGTGCGCTGCTATGGCCGCCGCCGTGGCTGGTGCGGGTTGCAGCGCCCTCTGGGGTGCTACCCGTGCAACCATGAGCTCATCGGCCCCTCTGCTTCCTCTTCAATCTTTCAGCGAGGACCACCGGTGAGTAATGTTTCTATGATCACTCGTACCTCTGATACCTCGAGTCCCTCTATGTGCATCTGGTGACCAATTTATATTTAGAATTTGCACTGATGTCTAGGGTTCATCCCTGGTGCTTGTGAGATGATGCTATGGTCTGATATTGATGCTTAGTGAAGATTATGTTTTCTGCCCTTAGTGATTGCTGTTATCCTCTGATTATGAGATACTGGGGTTGATCTGATGCTAGTGGTTCATAGCTCTGTCTCTGATTGGGTGTTGTTCTTATTTGGCATGCTCATCTTCTATCAGTATCTTGATACTGACAGTAACACTGTCAGTAATGATTCACTGCACCAATGTTTATCTATAGCCTAAATTTATTCAATAGAATCTGATGATTCTTTGAGAAGGAATGGATATATTGGATGATCTTTGATTGGTCTCAGGAAAATGATGTATATTGGTCTGCTATTTTATTTCTGTAAGCTAGGCTATCAAGTTGGCTTAGCTGTAAGATCATTTCTTGTGAAACCATCCTGGAATGGTACACAAGTTGATCTGGTTGTTGGCTTTACTTATAGTCAGTACCTGAGACTTGTTAGATGCTTAATAAATTGAAAACTCCGTTTATATTTATGCTTATGATGCTGGTCTGAGGCTCTAGGATTTAAGTCCTAGTTAGTTAAGTAAATGGCTTGTTTGTAACTTGCAAGATTAGAGGTGCTACTCCCTCTGGGAGATGTGCCCTGGTCTGGTAAGAACAAATGAGGAATTATTTAAGTTGCATGTGTTAACACCAAACTCTGTGAGGCTGGTCTGAGAGATTGGTGCTTTTGTCTTGGTTTGATTTCTGATCTTTATACTCAAAATCTCTAGAATAGATTCACCTCACTTGGGTGATTATTGAGAGATTGTTTCAGAAAACAACACATGCTTCTGTCTAGATAATATGATTAGATCATGTGATGGTTTTATGATACTCACCACAAAAACTGATGATTATGGAGTTGGGTGGTGATGTTGATCTTGCTGATTGGATCCTGTCCTTCACCTCTGATGTTGTTATTGTTTTGCTGAGCTCCTGTGCTTGACCTTGAGCTAGCCTGCTCCTCCTAGCTCCTGGACTTGGCCTTGCTGTCCACCTGATCCTTCCTCCTCCTTATGTCACCATCTGGTGATGTTTGGTTGATCTTTGGTGGTGCTTTGGTTTGGCTTGGTTTGCTATGGCTAAACTACTGATGCTTGTGGTGTATGTGCAAAGGAACTGGTACTAGGGTTCTTGCCCACGGCTGTGTTGAGCTATTTTTATTGTGTACACAGTTGTGGCTGTGGTGACAGCACACACCATGCATTTAGGTGTGTAAGCTGTTTGTCTGCCTGCTGCATCCTTATGGATATGCTCAGGGGTGATTTACCTTTTTATCCGATTACATTTACCTGCCTGGTGAAACTTGCCCCTCTTACTAATTAGAATTGTTTGACTTATGGCTTATTAATTATGAAAGATGTAGTTCTTTCATATTGGTGAAAATCGGCCCTAAAGATTTACTCAATGATGTAGAGTGGAGCAATGCATCTCACTGTCACTACTGAGAGTAAAATTAACCTAATCTCTATTTTCTTTCTTTATGTTTATTCTTTGTTTTGCAGGTATAGGACTTGAAGATTTAGATTATAATAGGTTTTATTTTTTATAGAATAATTACTTTGTAATATTTATTTTATTCTTTTGTAATCTTTATTTAATTCTTTTGTAATAAAGATTGTAATGTTACTCAATATGTAAATATTCCTCCTCTTATAACTTTCTATTGTAAAGATTCTTTATTAATTTTATAAGTTACATTTTTGTACCTTATTGATGAAAGAAATATTCATTTATTTAATGTCAATCTACATAGAATTTCTGGTTCCTACATATTGTTTCTGGATCAACTTCATAAGTTACATCCTGTAACTTATTCATTAAGTAATATATGAAATAAATGTTCATTCACTTGATTGTGTTAAATTATTTAAAGTTTGAGTTAGTAAATATTATTTCTTGATTAAATAATATCTACTCAAACATAATCTTAATCTTTTAAGATATACATCCAAATCTCAATTTTGAATTCAAATTCTTTTTCTCAAAACACACTAATTCATAAAGATCATATCGAAGTTTATAACGATCATTCTCCAAGGCTATTCCTAAACTTAAAGAGTGAAAGAAACTTTTATCACTTTAAGTTTTTATTTGGCGAAAAAATTTACCCAAATTTTTTACAGATGAATGCATGCAATTGCATAGATTCCTAAATCTACCTTTCGTTGGTTCCTAAATACTGGGATGTTACATTTGCATCTTGTGGATCTTCTTTTTTTGGTATCCCCTTGTATTTTATTTAGTGTAGGTAGTAGTGATGATCTCATTTGTGGGCATCTTGCATTCAAAATCAAAATTATATAATGCTCTACTTATGGAGGAGCACTCCTATATTATCTAGGACACTGTTTTACACTTCTTGTTTTGATCCATTTTTTGCTTGGAAGCTCGATCCTTTTTGTGTTGGTACTTTGTGTGTCATCATGAAAAGTGTGAAGAGTTTTTTTTGGTTGTTGGAACCTTGCTCTCTTTAGGAGTTGGTTTTATCTCATTCTTTGTCACTTATTTTGATCTTTTAGGATGAGATAAATCCTTGAGCATTGATATTTTTGTCTATCTTTTATCTCTTTTGCTCTTTAGAGTTCATTTGTTGAACTTGTGTTCTTTCATGTGTTTATTTGGTTCTTTGATACAATTTGGACACCTTTTGTCGAGTCACATCTTATTGTGTGTCTTATTGGTTTACTTGGTGTTTTTGTTCAAATTGTATCTCCTTTTGGTTCTTAAAAGTCTTATGCATGCATATTTACTTGTATATATTGCATGCTTGCTTTCTTTGATCCAATATATAGGGGAAACTCCACCAAATCCTAATGGGCTAAGATGTGCATGAAATTCAATTTCATATCAATGTGCACATATTTGTGTGGAGGCTCTCCTATGTATTGTAGTTGCACTAACTACTTTGGACCCAATTTGTTTGGGGACCATAGTGTACTTATTTGTGTTTTAGGTACATTGGGGATATATATTGGGTGCTTGTATCTTGAACAAAGAAGAAGTGGCGTCTACATGTCAATTGGATGCAAGCTAGGATGATCACCGAATTCATATATTTTTAATCCTACCAATTATATCTCGGTAACAAGTATCTCTCTCTCTCTCTCTCATGCATACATATCGTGTTCCCAAACTTTTGTAGGTTGCTTGTTGGCATGAATTTGTGTACTTGCATATGTTGGATTTATTGCTTTGGCTTCGAATAAGTTCTCTCTATTGCAAATGTGTGTATGTTGAGATGAGTGCATATAATGGGGACTATACTAAATCATGCTCATGATTCACCAATCCCAAATATGTCAATCTAGCAATTTTATTGCATATCGTTTCCTCAATATCTCTCATGTGCAATAGTGAGTATTTTTACAAAGTTGATTTTTTATACTTGTTGCCTTTCCCCATACATTCCTTCTATCCCTTCTTCCCTTGGTTATAGTAGTAATGTATGGAGTTTGTTGGTGTTTGTAGCTCATCGATGTATAACAACATATAGTTGATCCCTTGGGCATGCTTTCAAGCAAAACATCTTATTGGTATATTCTATGACTTCTGTTTTGCCTTTCATATGCTTTCTTGTGTATCTATTTTGTTTGTGCATATTTCTTTGTGGACATTTGTCTTTGTGATATTTTCCACCTAGAAATTTACACACACAAGAGAATATCATTCTTTGGTTGTTTTTGCATTTCTTGGAACCACCTCTTTTTCCTTTGTGATTCTTTGGTGGCTTCCAAATTTATTGAACTTTGAATGCATTGTTAGATGAGTTTGTAGGAGTTAGGAGTCCATGGTTGTGTACGTTGTTTCCAAATACAATTACTATAATTGGTGCACAATCTTTGGGGAGCTTCTCTAATTCATTTAATAGTGCACATTTTCCTTCTTTCTCATTTCTTGTGGTTTAAATGCTTATGGGGGAGCGAGGATTCCATATTTGTTAATATTGTATTCAAATCCAAGTATTCTAATCTTTGCACAAAGTTTGGGGAGATTCTCTATTTTCATTTAAACACTCTTTTTGTTGTTGTTTCCATTTTATATCATTTGTTGGTTTCTCAATTGGTCCTTTTGGATCTTTTGGTTGCTCGCTTCATTTGTTGAAGTTTATTTCCTTTTATTGTATTTTTGCAATCTTTGGGTCCTTAATGTAGTTTTACTTCCTCCCGAGTACTCATCATTTGACTTGTGCATACACACACCTTTGGAGGAATTCTCACTATATTGGTCGTCTAGAACTTTTCACCCATTTTGGCAATCGATGCCAATGGGGGAGAAGTTTTGGAGGGTTTAAGGGAAGTTGGCCCTTGCTTTTATTTTGCTTTGATTGTGTTCTTAAGCATTTGCCTCTCATGCTCTTGCATCTTTTTGGTTGCTTTGCATGTTGAATATATAGAGGAAACTCAACCAACGGTAACGGTTGGCAATCGATGCAATGAAATTCAAGTTCATCACACATGCATAGATTGTGGGGGAGTTTGCTCTATATATTGTGGTTGTACCAACATCACATACTTGTGTAGTATTTTATGTTGGGGCAACCTCTTTGTTTGTTAATGTCATATTTAAACCCTCGCTAAGGGATTGTCATCAATTACCAAAACGGGGGAGATTGAAAGGGCATGTATGCCCCCATGTGTGGTTTTGTTAATTGATGAAAATCTCTATGGACTAATGTGTAAATTGAGTTTCACTTGTAGGTTTGTCCATTGACATCGCTTGGGCCATGTGTTGGTCTCAAGGTTGAAAGATGAAGAAATGTCCAAGGGCTTTGTGCCATTGGAATCATGAAGAAAGAAGGAGCTTGAAGGTTGATCAAGACAAGTGCAAAGAGTTGCATCAAGATGGATCAACCTCAAGAAGGGGTGAAGAAGGGCAAGCTCAAGATGCGCCATCTCTAAAATACCTCATTCTTGAAGCTTTCCATCCTCGTGACCATGGAGTGATGAAGACAAGTTCAAAGAAGAAGTTTTCTCATGCAGTATGGGGGAGAATTTTGCAAGTCCTCATCTTCATCAAGCAAGAGAAATCAAGAAAGGTGTTCCCACTTGAGAAGAACAAGACGGTCTACATCAAGTTCAAGTGGATTTCTCAAGGCAAAGGTATGATCTTTATAGGGCTTCTCTTTTGCCGGTCTCATGTTGTTGCGATACTGGGTTTAGGATAGATAACCGTACTATCAAGAGAGGCTCTCAAGCGGGTGTCTCGATCGCATCGTTCGAAGAGAGCTCAAACCTTTGCATTCATAGCATCATATTTCTTGGTTGTTATTTGGTTCTTCTCCATGAAAGGATCTATAGATTGTGATTATCATCATAACAATCTCTAGTTCATCAAATAAGGATTTTCCTTGCATATCTTATTGCATTTTTCATCGTGCGGGTTTTTCCGGCTCCACACCTTAGGAGATATATCACATATATATACTTGATATTTTATCCCTTGGTGGTATCCGATATTTAACATTTCATTGGGTTCTACTTCGTTTTATCTTCCCAACAAAATTGGTTTCATCCCAATCGGAGTTTCCAAGCTCAACTTCTTGTGTTTTGGGTTTTGAAGGTTTTACCGGTTCATAGCTTATAGAGAGGTCATACCTTTCTCAATTTGTTTTTATCCTTCCATGATGTACTATGATTTTTATTTGCATAATCTTTTAGAGCTTTTCGTTCTCTTCAAAACGAGCCCAAGATCATCAAAAACGGAGTTTGGAATCAAAAGTTATTGAAGTTTTCATGCAATGCTATCCTGCGTTTTTGCTTGAGCGGAAGTTCCAGCCCAAGTTCTGACCCAAGTTCTGGTCAGGTTCAGTAACTTGTGTTTATATTTGCTGGAAGTTCTGGCGGGGGACCAAAAGTTCCGGTGGTGCGCGAATCTGGCCCAAACGGTCAGTTTTCCTTGTCCTATTTAAGGGGGGCTTCTTCCCCAATGGTTCCCATCTTTTGAGCTCGTTTTTGCCCACCATTATTGACCTATTTAAGCTTTCTTACTCCCTCTCCCTCCCATGATTCTTACATCTTTTTGAGGGAAAAGTGAGAGGAGATCTAGATCTACAATCCCTCCAAGTCAAATCCCTTCTTTGTGAAGGAATCATTGGGATCTAGATCTTGGAGAGTTTTGTGTTCTCCTCTTGTGTTCTTCCTCCCTTATTACCCCAATAGCTTTTGTAGCTTTGTTGGAATTTGTGAGAGAAGGACTTGCCCTTGCATTTGGTGCATAAGTTTGAGTTCTCCTCGGAGATTCGGTGAGTTAAAGCTTTTGGGCTTGTTTCTCTTGGGTTCTTGGAACCTTAGACGGTTGTGTGGTTGGGTTGTTGACCTTTTGTGGTCTTGTTGACCTTTTGTGGTCTTGTAGCCTTTTGTGGCATTGTAGCCTTTTGTGGCTTTGTTGTTGGGAGCCTCCAATTGAGTTGTGGAGATAGCCCCAATCTTGTACGGGTTCGGTGACTGCCCTCAAGAGTCCCATAATGGAGCGAGTGCCCGCCTTTTGTGGTGCGCACTCGGGAGAATAGGGTGAGCCTTTTGTGGTGTCGGTGAGTTGCGTGCTTCCGCATTCGGGGTGAGGCCTTGTGTGGCGTTGGGTGAGCATCAAGCCACCACACCTCGAGGTGAGCCATTTGTGGTGTTCTGAGGCGCCATCGCACCTCTCCAACGGAGACGTAGCTTCTTTGGAAGTGAACTTCGGAAAACAAATCTCCGTCTCCGCGTCCATCGGTTATCTCTCAACCGAGCCCTTTACTTATGCACTTTACTTTGTGATAGCCATCGTGCTTGAAGTATTTATCTTGCTATCACCTTGTTGCTTGTATTGCTTAGCATAGGTTGTTGTTGCACTTAGGTGAACCTAGTAGTTAGGTTTTGTGCTCAATAAATTAAACGTTAGTTTTATTCCGCATTTATTTGAGCCTAAATCGTAATATTTTTTAAAAAGCCTATTCACCCCCCTCTAGGCGACGTCCTTTGCACTTTCACTAAGCTTGGGGGGAGGTACACTGACACCACACTCATCTACATATCATGTTTCATCGATACTTTGTATATCCATGTTTTGCTTTCTTTTTAGTTTTTGTTTCTGCTTTCCAAAACATAAAAATACCAAAAATATTTTCGTTGTTTCTCTTTGTTTCTATCTTTGCCTTTTAGTTTTGGTTTGTGTCACATCCCAAGATTTTCCAAATCTTGTAATGTGATAAATAAATAATTGTTGAATTTTAGGGTGAAAAGAAACTTTTGTTTCTAAATGGAAACTTAAAATCTCATCTTGAACAAACTTTGGTTAATGTTTGAATCCAACTAAATTCAAATCAATTGAAATGCATTCTTCATAAATGCATCTGGAAATTTAAACACTTGGAGAATAAACCAAAACTCAAAAACCCTAATGGAAGAAAAACATTTCCAAGTTATCTCTAAGACTATGGATTTGATCCATATAAGAATTTGTCAACAAACATTTACAAATGATCAACAAAGACAAATAGAAATATTATAAAACCATAGAAATCGATTTCAATCAATTTGGAACCAAAGATAAAATATTATGAATTTAATAAGATAAGGAAATTGAATTTTCAAAGCTAATAAAGCACCTATCTAAAAATCCATACCAAATGGTGGGAAAATAATCCTAAAGAAATTTAAAAGGATAAATAAATATTAAATAAGATTTTACAAATTGGAATCACCAAGTTTGGATCTATAAATAAAAAGATATGGATTTTATAAGATAAAGATAGAAATATTAAATGAGGATTATTTAAAGGCCAATCAAATCTTGACCTAATCCATAAGTAAATGGAATAAATGTAATCCAAATCCAAATAAAATAATGGATAAAGAATTTTCAAATTAAATAAAATGGCACTAACCAAATTCTAGATCTATTTGAATAAAGACAAGTACCCAAATTAAAATCATTAATAAATCATATTAAAATTATTCCAAATAATTCAAGGTGAATTATTTGACACCCTTTTAAATAAATAAAACCTAATGAAAATATTTGGAAGGATTTAGAATTCAAATGGAGTTTGAAAAACCTTATTAAATCTTATTTGAATAAATGCAAGGGCCTGTTTTAAATAATTTAAAAGACCCTAAAAAGAATAAAAGAAATATTCTAAATTTGACTTTAGAATGAAATATTAATCAGTATTAAAACCTACACAAAGTTTTGTTGAGGTTTGAATTCAATTGAATGTTTGAATTGATTAAACAAAATCAAAATAGAATAATAGAAAAGGAAAAAGAAAAACAATTCTGAACAAAAAATGAGCTAAGCCAGCCCAGCCCAGCAAAGCCCAGCTAAGCCAGTACAACCCACTCCCTCACTCCCCGCAGTGAAACGTTTTTCACTCACGAGGACACCCACCCAATCGCTGACTAACTGGACCCACTTTCCCCCTCTCTCTTTAACCGACAGGCGGACCCCATCGCCACCTCAGCATCTTCCCCAGCGCGACCCGTTCCTCCCCCAAATTTCTCGCCGTTTCTGCGTTGATTTCGCAGTGTTAATACGCGTTAATGGACGATTAATTCCTCGCTGCAGAGACGCCCTCATAATCACCCATGTCCCCTCTCTCTCTTTCCCCTTCAGACGTCACACACTCTCCGCCCCTAGGCTGGAAGAATTTCTCCATGCGTCCCCACTGTTCCGGCGAACCTCCGAGCAAATTTCGGCAGCTCCTTGCCTCCCCTCGCCCCCTCGACCACACGAGCACACCCCTGGCCTCTGGCGCATCTTCCAGTACTCCGATCTCAGCCGCGCAAGCTCCCTAGCATCGGTAACCTCAACGCTGCTCGCCACCGTCTTCGGCTTGAACTCCGGCGAGTTTCCCAGGTAGCGTCTGACCGCCCCTCTTCTCCTCCTTCACACGCGTGCACTCGCCACTCTCCCGCGCATCTAACCATGCTTTCCTTTTCCTCTGGCGTGCTCTGAAGCATCGTCTTCAACATTGTCTGAGCACACCCGACGGTTCCACGAACTCCGGCGAGCAATCGTCAACGTCTCCGTTCTCCCCTTGGCCAACCAAAGCAACGACGAGAATCAGTGCATCAAGGCGATTCTGGTGAGCATCCTCACACCTCCACGTGCAACCTAGTTCGCCGGCAAGCTTGCTGCCCGAGCGCGCCGCCGCCAGTCGCCGCTGCCAGTGCCGCTCGCTTTAGGTCAAACGCGTAGCAACCGTTGGATCTGGATCAGACGCGTACGATTAGATTGAACTCGGAAGGGTATGGTTGAACCAGAGCCGCACGTTTTCACTTAGATCCAACGCCCTACACAGCATGATCCGCACGAACCGTTTTCGACGAATCAGAACAGTCCACGTGGCCAGCCTGTTGTTTTAAAAACAAAAACTATTCTATTAGATACTCAAATTTGTAAAATTCATAACTTTCAAACCACACGTCCAAATTTTGTAAATTTTACATCAATGGAATTAGCAAGATAAATCCTACCCAACCATGCACTTTGTTTAGTAAATTGCTTCTGTTAAATTGGTTGTTTTTGCAGAAACTTTTGTAGGCATGTTTTGAATATAAAATTCTTTCTAAAATTATTTTGGTGATAAAATATTTGGCAAATGGTTTGTTTTGAACCTACTGACCATAGAAATCAATTTTTGGTTTCAAAAATATATTTGGTGAAGCAAAATAATATCTTTGAATAAAAGCATTTCTTGCCAAATAAAAATGTTGATTATGGTTTAAAAATGATTTTGGAGGAAAACCTTTGGGAAATGTTTTGATTTAAACTCTCTGACCCCAAACACCAAGTTTTATGATTTAAAAATGTATTTGGTGAACCCTATAAAGATTGTTGCTTTGCTAAAGGCATTTTTGAACCACATAAAATATTGATTTGGTTTAAAAATGGTTTATAGGTAAAATCTTTTGAAAATGGTTTTGCCACTTTTATAAAATGACCAATAGGTGTTTTAGAATGTTTATAACCTATTAGAAACACCTTTTCCAAATAAAACAATCTTTGGCATGTTTGCATGCATTGCTTTGTTTCTATTATTTTATGTGATGTTTGCTTGAATGGTAGATTGAAATTGTGCCTTGCTTGATTAAATTGTAGTGATTTGAAGAGTGTGAATATTGCAATGACAAGGAGTGAACTTATATTCTCTACCAAAAAGGCAAGTGATGCTTCATACTTTTGTCCCGTTATTTTCACTATGCGTTAGTGATATTTCTAAAGTAGGACTTGCATGGAATTTTTGCTAAGTATAAACTATGCCATGGGAAATCCTAGTAGATAAAACCTTAGTAGAAATTTCTTAAGTTAAGATTCCTACTACTATCATGCTTAGCTTAGCTAGTAGAAAACAAGGGTGGATTATATTTCATGCTATGGAATATTTCTAAGTCAAGGACTTGTGTTTTGTTTAATAAAACAACTAAGTGAATGAATCACCTGGGTGGAATGGAAGGAATGGTTTGTGTTGAGTGGTTACACAAGGCCCATTTCTATGGTTTACCTTGTGTATCTTGTTGGAGATATGCCCAAGAGGCAATAATAAAATGGTTATTATCATATCTTCACACTTATGATAAATGTTTACATACCATGCTATAATTGTATTAACCGGAAACATTAATACTTGTGTGATTTGTAAACTAAAATAAGAGTCCCTAGTAAAGCCTCTTGTTAAACTAGCTTGTTGGTTAATATATGATCATGGTTTCCTGATCATGAACATAGAGATGTTATTAACAACAGGATCATATCATTAGGAGAATGATGTGATGGACATACTCCTATAGATAAGCGTAGCATAAAGATCAAGTCATTTCAATAGTTCAATTGCTATATGCTTTCTGATACATAGTAACCTAATTCCTTCGACCATGAGATCATGCATATCACCTTTTCCGGATGGATGCTTTGATGTCATCAAACACCACACCGTAACAGGGTGGCTATAAAGGTGGCATTGAGTGTTCAGAAAGTATTGGTTGAAACACATGGATCAAGAGTGGGATTTGTCCATCCATATGACGGATAGATATACTCTGGGCCCTCTCGGTGGAATGTCATCCAATTAGCTTGCAAGCATGTGACTGGCTCACAAGGGATCACATATCACGGGAACGAGAAAAGAGTACTTATCGGTAACGAGGTTGAACTAGGTATGCAGAGATACCGACAATCATGACCTCGGATAAGTAAACTATCATGAGACAAAGGGAAATTGGTATCGTATGTAAGTGGTTCATTCGATCGCAAAATAATCGTAGAAATATGTGGGAGCCATATGAATTTCCAGATTCCTCTATTAGTTATTGTTCGGAGAAGTGTCTCGATCATGTCCGCATAATTCACGAACCGTAGGGAGACACACTTAAGGATTCGACGTTGTTTGAGTAGTTATGGTATTATGAGAAAGAGACCGAATGTTGTTCGGAGTCTCGGATGGGATCCGGGATATCACGAGGTGATCCGGAATGGTCCGGAGAATAAGATTCATATAAGGAAAGTCCCGTTTCGGAGTTCGGAAATGTTTCCGGTGTTTTCATCGGGAATGTTCTAGAAGGTTCCGGAATGTCCGGCACTCCGGGGGGGGGGGGAGGGGTACATGAATGTTTCATTACATATTGGAATGATTGCATCATGTACTAAGTGTTCTCGCTGTTCCAAATAAAGGATTAAATTGAATCCTAAAACTGAAAAGTCAAATGGCCAGTTTGAAAGTCAAACGGCTAAAACAGGAAACTGTGGGAAACAAGCAAGAGGAGGTTGAAACCGACTTGGGGGAGGAGTCCCTCCTCTCCAAGCCGGCGCACCACCTAGGTCGAGTTGGGGAGGGACTCCCCTCCCTCCCCTTGGCCGCCGGCCCTCTCCACCCATAAAAGGAGGGGCAGGGCCTCCTCCTCTAGACACACAAGTTCCTATCCTCTAAATCTAAACCCTAGCCACAGCCTCCGGTTTAGAGCCGTTTTGGTTTAGAGCTTCTAATTGCCCTAGCCTTCGGTTTAGAGCCTTATAATTGGTGTGTCTAATCCCTAGACCACTAAAGCCTCTCTCATACTCCACCATACTCGCTCCGGCTTAAGGCGAAGCCCTGCGAGATCTCCCCTCTACTTCCGGTACCACGCCGTTGTGCTGCCGGAATCGCGAGGAGAGTGCTACAACCTCCGCTGCCTGCTGGAACAAGGGAGAGGAAGGTCTTCGTCGAGTACCGAACGTGTGACCGACTGCGGGAGCGCTGCCGGAACGTGGCGCCGGAAGGATCGTCTACGCGATCTTGAGATCGGAAAGAGTACGACTACATCGCCCACGAGAATCTGCTCTCGTTAACCGCTTTGGAATCTTCGAGGGTAAGTTCCCCTATCAACTCGTTGCTACAATCTAGTAGATAGATCTTGGCTTGTTTGTTTGTATGCGATAGAAATTTTTTGTTTTCCATGCTACGAACCCCTATAGTGGTATCAGAGCCGTGTCTATATGTAGATCTGTTGCACGAGTAGAACACAATGGTCATTATGGGCGTTGATGCTTTTATTGTCGATTGCTTCTTGTGTACTTTGCATCTTGCGGTATGTTGGTATGAAGCGGCCCGGGCTAACCTTACATGAAATCGTTCATGAGACTTGCTCCACGCTTGACATGCAACTTGTATTGCATAAGTGGCTTTGCGGGTGCCTGTTTCTCCTAGCATAGTTAAGATCCAATTTATAACGGGTGATTAACAATACTAGTATCAATGTTGTGGTTCTTGTTCGTAAGTTAGAACGACACTTATTGAAAGCCCCAAACCACGTAAAATATGCAAAGAAAGTAGAGGCGTCTAACTTTGTTTTGCAGGGGTGTGCAGTGATGTGATATGGCCATGATTGTGATTATATATGATGTATGCAATGTTCCTTATTGTAAGTCGGCAACCGGCAGGATCCATATGGTTGTCTTTAATTTCTGTTAAGACCCGCGTGTCTATTCAAAGTAGTTGTAATAGTTGAAGCCGGTGGACGACAACCATGGAGAAGCATCATTGACCTTGATGCAATGTCGGTGATAATGGAGATCATGTTCGTGCTAGAAGATGGAGATCGGAAGCACAAAGAAGAAAGGCCATATCATATCACATATTATGAATTGCATGTGATGTTAATCCTTTATGCATCTTGTATTGCTTAGTAGACGACGGTAGCATTATAAGATGATCCCTCATGCACAGGAATTTCAAGTCATAAAGTGTTCACCCTTAGTTAGCACCGTTGCTAAAGCTTGTTGTTTCGAAGCACCACGTGATGATCGGGTGTGTTAGATTCCGCAAGTGTATACAACGTGGGCAAGCCAGATTTGCTCATGCGGAAGCTAAGGTTTGATCTTGACGAGCCTAGCATGTACAGACATGGCCTCAGGAACACGGATTACCGAAAGGTAGAGCATGAATCATATAGTAGATATGATGAACATGTTGATTGTTCGCCATTGAAGCTATATCAACTCTCGTGATGATCGGTTTTGATGTGGTGGATTTGGTTCGTGTGATCACTAAAACAATGTGAGGGATATTGTTTTGAGTGGGAGTTCACCTAGATTAATTTAATTATTAATTAGAACTCAATTTATCATAAACTAAATCAAAGTGAATTTGCATAGTTGTTGTAGTCATTGGCATCCGTTTACCACCTTGCGCTTAGTTATAATTGAGATGATAGAACTATAGAATTCTGGTTAGTTACTTTACGAACTGGTATCGTATTGTTTTGAAGTGTTAATCTAAAGTTTAAAAGTCCTATTGCAAACTTTCAGTAAGTTCCGGTTACTCCATGAAAGTTTAATAATTGGTATTAAAACAAGAGTGACAATTCCAAGAGTTAGTGTATGAGATCATGTTTGTATCCATGATTCTTGATATTCAAAGGATTGTCTTAATATCAAGGTTATCTAGGATCTGAAAGAGTTGTTTCAGAAACCATGATGTGTGGAAGATATTGTGATATCTGAAACGAAGTTTTGGTTGCAACATGACAGAGTATAATACGGCAAAAGTTCATGTTCTCATATTTTGATGAGAATTTGCAAAGGGTTGTAGACACTTGTTGTCCTAATCCTCCAAAAGGTTTTGGATAGCAACATTATACTCGTAATTCATTGTTATAAGCTAAAGGTAGTTTGATCATGGACGATTCCATGATAATGATGAATATTTGATGTAGGTAAAATGTTTACTACACCAAGAGATTACTAAATAAAGGAATTTGAAAGAACACCAAACATTTGATGATGGTGATCTACTTCAAAGTGCAAGTCCAAAGACATTGGTATTTAACTATACATGTTTTGGACTATGTGTCATATGTATGACTCCACTATTGATGTTGATAGATTCTTTCAAACAGAAAAGGAAATATTGAAAGAAAATCTCATAAGTATATGGCAGAAAGGAAAAGACTAGAATTGTTCAGCTTAAGTATATAGATGATATACATGTTATGGCTATATTCTTTGCTTATTAAACAATGTGGTTCTCAAGTATTTGATACTGAATTTGTTGGTGTGAATCGTCATACGAAACAACACAATTCATGAACTACAATGGCCTAAGTAACTAGCAAAAGAATATGTGATGATGTTCATCGAGAACAAATAAAAGGTTATTGTGTTGCTCGTTAAACGTCAAAGCTTGCCTTCAAGATTTGTTTTATCAGGTATTATGAGAACAAAAGGGTTGTTCAAATAATTTCTGTAATTCATAAAAGATGGATGATTCACAAATCTCGTTGGAGAAATCACATCCATAAAAATAGTGCTAAAAATGTCGAAAGACAAATTGATTGAAATATCACTTAGGAAGTGATATCACCGTTTAAATTGTATTGGAAAGAAAACATGAAGAAACTCCATGTGGATGGAATTTTGGAGTCTTTTGATTTTGATCAAATAACGCTTGTGAAACTTTCCTAGAGATAATTAAAACTTCGTTCATAGGCCAAAAGGGAACGAATGACTAGCTTATTTGAACTTGTACATATTGTTGTACAAAGTCCATTATGTGTAGTCAAGAGCGATGAATTTCAACTTCATATGCTTTCTCCGAAAATTTGAGTGAATATATGAATATTTACTTAATAAGGATAAAGTATGAAACACTTGAAAAGTTCAAAGACTTTCAAGATGAAGTGCAAAATCATTGTAACAAGAATATGAATAGTTTATAATAAGATCATAAAGGAAGATATTTAAGTTACAAGTTTAGCATAATACCTAAGATTTAAGGAATCGTTCCGTGGATTTGCATTTCCGAAACACCATAAGAGTATGGAACGTTCGAGATATGTAATTAAACCTTGTTTGACATGGTTAGATCAAAGGTATAATTCATAAAACTGCCATTATATTTTAAAGATTAAAAGCTTTAGAGATTACCGTTTTTCCACTGAAAAGAGCTCCATCATAATCCATTGAAATGACACCATATCAAGTTATGGTTTGGGATAAAACCCAAGTAGTCCTTTCTTAAAACATTGGTATGCTATGCATAAGAAAGATGTGTGCAACCAAAGTCGGATGAACCTGTCTTTGTATAACTGTTAAGTATTCCTCCATAAACACCGGAGACAAAAGTGTTTGTTGCTTAGAACGTCAAGTTTCTTTGAGAAGGAATTTTTCGTGAAAAGTTAAGTGGGAGGACAATAGAACTTTGATAAGGTTAAAAGAACCTTAGCTATATGTGCAAAGTTGCGCAGCGCCGAAAAGTGTTCCGGAGTTAGCAAACAATGCTCATGGCTCGCGTACTTCAAAGGTTGTGGTCACGGAGATCTAAGTTCCTATTGAAACAAGTAGGTCGGATGAACAATCAAATACCAAGATTTGAGAGTTAAATCATTATTTAACAATAATGATCCGACTACATGCAAGGAAGCGATGATGAGCCCTGACTCCGTCAAATGGCTTGAAGCCATAAAATCCGTGATAGTTCCAGACACGAGAAATCAAGTTTTGAACTTGAAGGACCCTCGAGAAAGGTGTAAGACCTTACAGTCGTGTTTGGATCTATAAAGAAATAGACATGGATGTTTCACATCTATGAAGTAGTCGACATATTGGGAAAGAGTTCACAACAATGTTCAAAGGTTTACTATGACAAGATTTGATCTTTCATAGTGATATTTAGTCTAGACGGATTAATGTAGCAACCACTACATATAATTTGTTATATGGTAGTTGAATAAACAAAACAAGTTCTTCTAATAGAATCGTTACCTAGGACATGTGCATAACACGGTCCATAGGGTTTTGTTAATTCAAAGGATGCTAAAAGCATATGCAAACTTCAATGGTTAAAGTGAGCATCGCGGAGTTGGAATCTTCACTGTGATGAAACTGTTAAAGGAGTTTAAAAGTTCATTAGAGACGATGAAGATGCTTGCATTTGCAAGAAATTAAGTGGGAGCGCTAAGACATGTTTCTAAATACATTATGTGGAAGACATATTGTTGATTGGAAATAATGTATCTTTTATTAACACATATTAAGAATTTCATCCCGATGAAAGACTTAGGCAAAACCCAAATATTTGGCATCAATAGACGCTAATATGGTTGTGCCAGAAGTACATAGACAAGATATTGAATGAGTTCAATATAGAAACTACAAGAGAGGTTCTTGTCGCACAGAAACGATTGAATGTGTTCAATATTGATGATATATTCAAGTGTATTGACACTTGGTAAGTGAAACAAAGATTCAAGTATAGATTGATACTTGATGTATGAAATCACAAAGAGTATTTATATCAATCATACTGTGATATGTACAAATCCAGATATGTCCTATGCTCTAAATGTTGTGAGCATATACCAGAATGATTCATAAAATGATCATTGGACAATAGTAAGGATATTCTTATGATCTTTTGGAAGAACTAAGAGTATATTATTTGTAGAAGTGACAAATAGATGGTTAGTTCATTGTAAAAATACTACATTGATACTAGTTTTGTCACAAAGTACAAATTAAGTTTATCTCAATCTAAACTAAGGGTGGCACAATATAATGGAAAGTGAGTTCCATAATGGATTTGGATGAGTTCCAAAGTTAAGACATTGTGACAGATACTACAACAAAAGGCTAAGTATATGACTGCTATTTTAGCAGCAAAAGAGGGCATTTGTGTCAAGTAGTTTGTTATCAAACTAGGTGTAGTTCACAGTGGGATAATACTATGAAGATATATTGTACGACAATATTATCAACATGGTTTTAACCCCAAAGAACTAAAGGTCACACCAAAGGACCAAATTTGTACGAAGCCATCTCATTAGAGAATGAGTGATGCGTAGAGACGCAAAGACATGCAATTACACACGGACCTGGAAGTGTCAGATCCGGAGATCAGTTGACCACTAGCAATCGTGTACATACAACACCGGAAAGCCATAGGTGTTGAATACACAAAGGTTTGAAACTAGATTATTGACTCTAGTGCAAGTGGGAGACTGTTGGAGATATGCCCAAGAGGCAATAATAAAATGGTTATTATCATATCTTCACACTTATGATAAATGTTTACATACCATGCTATAATTGTATTAACCGGAAACATTAATACTTGTGTGATTTGTAAACTAAAATAAGAGTCCCTAGTAAAGCCTCTTGTTAAACTAGCTTGTTGGTTAATATATGATCATGGTTTCCTGATCATGAACATAGAGATGTTATTAACAACAGGATCATATCATTAGGAGAATGATGTGATGGACATACTCCTATAGATAAGCGTAGCATAAAGATCAAGTCATTTCAATAGTTCAATTGCTATATGCTTTCTGATACATAGTAACCTAATTCCTTCGACCATGAGATCATGCATATCACCTTTTCCGGATGGATGCTTTGATGTCATCAAACACCACACCATAACAGGGTGGCTATAAAGGTGGCATTGAGTGTTCAGAAAGTATTGGTTGAAACACATGGATCAAGAGTGGGATTTGTCCATCCATATGACGGATAGATATACTCTGGGCCCTCTCGGTGGAATGTCATCCAATTAGCTTGCAAGCATGTGACTGGCTCACAAGGGATCACATATCACGGGAACGAGAAAAGAGTACTTATCGGTAACGAGGTTGAACTAGGTATGCAGAGATACCGACGATCATGACCTCGGATAAGTAAACTATCATGAGACAAAGGGAAATTGGTATCGTATGTAAGTGGTTCATTCGATCGCAAAGTAATCGTAGAAATATGTGGGAGCCATATGAATTTCCAGATTCCTCTGTTGGTTATTGTTCGGAGAAGTGTCTCGATCATGTCCGCATAATTCACGAACCGTAGGGAGACACACTTAAGGATTCGACGTTGTTTGAGTAGTTATGGTATTATGAGAAAGAGACCGAATGTTGTTCGGAGTCTCGGATGGGATCCGGGATATCACGAGGTGATCCGGAATGGTCCGGAGAATAAGATTCATATAAGGAAAGTCCCGTTTCGGAGTTCGGAAATGTTTCCGGTGTTTTCATCGGGAATGTTCTAGAAGGTTCCGGAATGTCCGACACTCCGGGGGGGAAGGGGTACATGAATGTTTCATTACATATTGGAATGATTGCATCATGTACTAAGTGTTCTCGCTGTTCCAAATAAAGGATTAAATTGAATCCTAAAACTGAAAAGTCAAATGGCCAGTTTGAAAGTCAAACGGCTAAAACAGGAAACTGTGGGAAACAAGCAAGAGGAGGTTGAAACCGACTTGGGGGAGGAGTCCCTCCTCTCCAAGACGGCGCACCACCTAGGCCGAGTTGGGGAGGGACTCCCCTCCCTCCCCTTGGCCGCCGGCCCTCTCCACCCATAAAAGGAGGGGCAGGGCCTCCTCCTCTAGACACACAAGTTCCTATCCTCTAAATCTAAACCCTAGCCACAGCCTCCGGTTTAGAGCCGTTTTGGTTTAGAGCTTCTAATTGCCCTAGCCTTCGGTTTAGAGCCTTATAATTGGTGTGTCTAATCCCTAGACCACTAAAGCCTCTCTCATACTCCACCATACTCGCTCCGGCTTAAGGCGAAGCCCTGCGAGATCTCCCCTCTACTTCCGGTACCACGCCGTTGTGCTGCCGGAATCGCGAGGAGAGTGCTACAACCTCCGCTGCCTGCTGGAACAAGGGAGAGGAAGGTCTTCGTCGAGTACCGAACGTGTGAACGACTGCGGGAGCGCTGCCGGAACATGGCGCCGGAAGGATCGTCTACGCGATCTTGAGATCGGAAAGAGTACGACTACATCGCCCACGAGAATCTGCTCTCGTTAACCGCTTTGGAATCTTCGAGGGTAAGTTCCCCTATCAACTCGTTGCTACAATCTAGTAGATAGATCTTGGCTTGTTTGTTTGTATGCGATAGAAAATTTTTGTTTTCCATGCTACGAACCCCTACATATCTCACTTGTGGATGGCCACCCAGGAACAAAGATATTTGAGATGTCAAATGTTGAGAAGCTTCAAGTTCAGCCACTTGGCATTATAACTTAGCCAAATGGACAGTTGGTGGTAGGGGATTGATAGGTTGGAGCGCGTCCATTTTGGTCTAAGGGAAGGCTTCTGAAAGATCTTGTCTTGGTGAAACCAAGTCTTGTGGGGAAAGTGCACCACCTCTGCAGAGTGAAAATCTAAGTACTTAGCCATGTCCCTGGTAAAGGACAATTTGAGGATCAAGACATGGAAGCTATCAACAATATCCTCATCCCAATTTCTAAGTAAAAACTTGTGGTTGAACAAGGGTTGAAGGATCACCAATTTCTATTGGGGGATGCCTTGAGTGATTTTGTCAAGCAAAAACTTAGTGTTTTCAAATGATAAGGAAAATCTATTTTGAGCAATGCAAGCCTAAGCTCCACTTAGCCAAATGCATATAGATGATAGACTCCACTATGCTACAATAGTATCACTTCCCAATACAATTCAAATGTATTGACCCTTGTGGCTGTAACTTATTATGTTGCAGGTTTGTTTGATGTTAGTGAAGTGTGTTGATTAGGATTACAAGTCTACAACCAACATGTTTGCCTGTGGCATTTTGTAGATGAAGGACTCCATGCTATAGTTATTTCTGCTGCATTGTAATGAGATATCCAAATGAGCTATGTAAGATGTAATAAATTATTTTATTCCTGGTTATAAAGTTGTATTATGACCTTTGTTTCTTGATATTACGTCTTAACTGTGGATGCTAGCTATTGATCCAGGGACTAGCATTGTAAACACAGGGATCTCTACCTTATTAAAGGTTGGGACCTCTACAGATGGTATCAGAGCATTGTGTTGCCTGTAGGATTGTAACCCTAGGATTGGACAAAACCCATTAGAAAAATAGGAGTTGTATTTGTTCCAAAACTTATTTATAAATAATCTTGTAAACTCTTTCCTCAACCTTTTTGGTTTTGATTCCACATCTCTTCTATTTCAAACTTGATGGATAAAGCCTCCACCATGAGCAAAGACTTCAACATGAGCAAAGGACTTCACCAACTCAAGTGATTTCAACCTTATTCTCAACAAGGACTTCAACTTGAATATCACTAAGGCCTACAAGTGAGACAAGTAATGTTGCTCAAGAATTGAAGACTAAGAAACACAACTCAGAAGGAACTATCATCACCTTTGAAGTTTTGTGACCAAGATGCAAGGAATTCTCCAAGGATACAAAAATCTTGTACAAGAAGAATCAACAAAGAATAATGGAATGATTTCAAGTAGTTGGACCACCATATTTAGATCAAATTAAACTCACCAACCGATGTGGTGTAGCAAAAATATTTTATTGCCTAAAAAAATGTGCTTGAAACTTGTTGTTGAGTGGAATGTTTGTTTGTGATTGCTTGCACATTGCTTGTGTGAATTGTGATGTGTGTGATTAGAATTAATTCCTTAGAAATCTTTTGCCTATTCTAATCCCAATCCAACCCAAACAGATGACTACCCCAAGAAACTCCAACATCAAGGATGGTGACAATAACAACAACCAAGAGACCAACATGAGAGAACTCATAGTAACCCAAACCCAGTTGAACCAAGTGACAACTCAGTTTTTAGCCAACACCAGTGAGTTAGATCCAACCATGCAAAGGTTTTTGGAAACCCAAACCCAATTGTTGCATAAGGTGACAAATCAAATGATCAACATGGGAGACAACTCTTCCCAAGGAGATTATGACAACAAGGATGTCAAGGATGATATTTTAGAAGGAACCCAAGCTTGTAATATTTGTGGAGACAAGGATCACACTTCCAAAGAGCATGAAGGTCAATGCCCCAATTGTGAAGAGAAACATCCAGCTAATCAATGCCCCACATCTCAAGCTACTTGTTTCCTATGTGAAGGAAATAATCATGTCCCTATCCAATGCCCCATCTATACCATAGTTCAACAAAGGAAACAAGGTGGAGTACAACAACAGATTGCAGACTACCATGAGAGAACAACTTCTACCAAGAAGGATGAAGACAAAGGAAAATCTCAGCTTGCACCTCCATGCAGTATGACTCAATTTGATGGACCAAAGAGGAGACATATGTATTATCCAAGGAAAATATCAAGGAGACCAGGAAACTTTCCCACCTTTGAGATAAGATATGAAGAACATGAACTAGAAGCACTCCTAGCTTTGGACAAACCCAAGAATAAGAAAGACAAAAGCCATGTGCAATGTTGTCATTGCAAAGAGATGGGACACTATGCCAATGAATGTCCTGAGAAGAAACAAAAATATAAGGAGATTAACCAAGTGTGGTGCAACAACTGCAAAGAGTTAGGCCATTATGTATCAAATTGTCCACAGAAGATACGTGAAGAACTCAATCTTGTCACATGTTACAATTGTGGTAACCAAGGACATTATGCAAGCAATTATCCAGAAAAGATGAAGCACAAGATAAAGCCTATGAAGGATCTCAACCTTGTTACATGTTTCAAGTGTGGAAACAAAGGACACTATGCAGATGTTTGCCCAGAGAAGTATCATCAAGACCCCAAGCAAGCCAAGATATAATCTAGTGGAATTTTTTTAAGGTGGTAGTACCCTAGTTGTTTTGAGTCAACTTGTAACCCTAGCCTTCCCAAATCTCGGGACGAGATTTATTTTAAGGGTGGTAGCCTGTCACATCCCAAGATTTTCAAATCTTGTAATGTGAAAAATAAATAAACAAAATAAATAATTGTTGAATTTTAGGGTGAAAAGAAACTTTTGTTTCTAAATGGAAACTTAAAATCCCATCTTGAACAAACTTTGGTTAATGTTTGAATCCAACTAAATTCAAATCAAGTGAAATGCATTCTTCATAAATGCATCTGGAAATTTAAACACTTGGAGAATAAACCAAAACTCGAAAACCCTAATGGAAGAAAAACATTTCCAAGTTATTTCTAAGACTATGGATTTGATCCATATAAGAATTTGTCAACAAACATTTACAAATGATCAACAAAGACAAATAGAAATATTATAAAACCATAGAAATTGATTTCAATCAATTTGGATCCAAAGATAAAATCTTATGAATTTAATAAGATAAGGAAATTGAATTTCCAAAGCTAATAAAGCACCTATCTAAAAATCCATACCAAATGGTGAGCAAATAATCCTAAATAAATTTAAAAGGATAAATAAATATTAAATAAGATTTTACAAATTGGAATCACCAAGTTTGGATCTATAAATAAAAAGATATGGATTTTAGAAGATAAAGATAGAAATATTAAATGAGGATTATTTAAAGGCCAATCAAATCTTGACCTAATCCATAAGCAAATGGAATAAATGTAATCCAAATCCAAATAAAATAATGGATAAAGAATTTTCAAATTAAATAAAATGGCATTAACCAAATTCTAGATCTATTCGAATAAACACAAGTACCCAAATTAAAATGATTAATAAATCATATTAAAATTATTCCAAATAATTCATGGTGAATTATTTGACACCCTTTTAACTGAAAATATTTGGAAGGATTTAGAATTCAAATGGAGTTTGAAAAACCTTATTAAATCTTATTTGAATAAATGCAAGGGCATGTTTTAAATAATTTAAAAGACCCTAAAAAGAATAAAAGAAATATTATAAATTTGACTTTAGAATGAATTATTAATCAGTATTAAAACCTACACAAAGTTTTGTTGAGGTTTGAATTCAATTGAATGTTTGAATTGATTAAACAAAATCAAAACAGAATACTAGAAAAGGAAAAAGAAAAACAATTCTGAACAAAAAAATTAGCTAAGCCAGCCCAGCCCAGCCCAGCAAAGCCCAGCTAAGCCAGTCCAGCCCACTCCCTCACTTCCCGCAGTGAAACTTTTTTCACTCAGGAGGACACCCACCCAATCGCTGACTAACTGGACCCACTTCCCCCTCTCTCTTTAACCGACAGGCGGACCCCATCGCCACCTCAGCATCTTCCCCAGCGCGACCCGTTCCTCCCCCAAATTTCTCGCCGTTTCTGCGTTGATTTCGCAGTGTTGATACGCGTTAATGGCCGATTAATTCCTCGCTGCAGCGACGCCCTCATAATCACCCATGCCCCTCTCTCTTTCCCCCTCAGACGTCACACACTCTCCGCCCCTAGGCTGGAAGAATTTCTCCATGCGCCCCTACTGTTCCGGCGAACCTCCGAGCAAATTTCGGCAGCTCCTTGCCTTCCCTCGCCCCTCGACCACACGAGCACACCCCCTGGCCTCTGGCGCATCTTCCAGTACTCCGAGCTCAGCCACGCAAGCTCCCTAGCGTCGGCAACCTCAACGCCCCTCGCCACCGTCTTCGGCTTGAACTCCGGCGAGTTTCCCAGGTGCGTATGACCGCCCCTCTTCTCCTCCTTCACACACGTGCACTCGCCACTCTCCCGCGCATCTAACCATGCTTTCCTTTTCCTCTGGCATGCTCTTAAGCATCGTCTTCAACATCGTCTGAGCACACCCGACGGTTCCATGAACTCCGGCGAGCAATCGTCAACGTGTCCGTTCTCCCCTTGGCCAACCAAAGCAACGACGAGAATCAGTGCATCAAGGCGATTCTGGTGAGCATCCTCACACCTCCCCGTGCGACCTAGTTTGCCGGCAAGCTTGCTGCCCGAGCACGCCGCCGCCAGCGCCGCTCGCTTTAGGTCAAACGCGTAGCACCCGTTGGATCTGGATCAGACGCGTACGATTAGATTTAACTCGAAATGGTATGGTTGAACCAGAGCCGCACGTTTTCACTTAGATCCAACGCCCCACACAGCATGATCCGCATGAACCGTTTTCGACGATTCAGAACAGTCCACGTGGCCAGCCTGTTGTTTTAAAAACAGAAACTATTCTATTAGATACTCAAATTTGTAAAATTCATAACTTTCAAATCACACGTCCAAATTTTGCAAATTTTATATCAATGGAATCAGCAAGATAAATCCTACCCAACCATGCACTTTTTTTTAGTAAATTGATTCTGTTAAATTGGTTGTTTTTGCAGAAACTTTTGTAGGCATGTTTTGAATATAAAATTCTTTCTAAAATTATTTTGGTGATAAAATCTTTGGCAAATGGTTTGTTTTGAACCTACTGACCATAGAAATCAATTTGTGGTTTCAAAAATATATTTGGTGAAGCAAAAGAATATCTTTGAATAAAAGCATTTCTAGCCAAATAAAAATATTGATTATGGTTTAAAAATGATTTTGGAGGAAAACCTTTGGGAAATGTTTTGATTTAAACTCTCTGACCCAAACACCAAGTGTTATGATTTAAAAATGTATTTGGTGAACCCTATAAAGATTGTTGCTTTGCTAAAGGCATTTTTCAACCACATAAAATATTGATTTGGTTAAAAAATGGTTTATAGGTAAAATCTTTTGCAAATGATTTTGCCACTTTTATAAAATGACCAATATGTGTTTTAGAATGTTTATAACCTATTAGAAACACCTTTTACAAATAAAACAATCTTTGGCATGTTTGCATGCATTGCTTTGTTTCTATTATTTTATGTGATGTTTGCTTGAATGGTAGATTGAAATTGTGCCTTGCTTGATTAAATTGTAGTGATTTGAAGAGTGTGAATATTGCAAGGACAAGGAGTGAACTTATATTATCTACCAAAAAGTCAAGTGATGCTTCATACTTTTGTCCCATTATTTTCACTATGCATTAGTGATATTTCTAAAGTAGGACTTGCATGGAATTTTTGCTAAGTATAAACTATGCCATAGGAAATCCTAGTAGATGAAACCTTAGTAGAAATTTCTTAAGTTAAGATTCCTACTACTATCATGCTTATCTTAGCTAGTAGAAAACAAGGGTGGATTATATTTCATGCTATGGAATATTTCTAAGTCAAGGACTTGTGTTTTGTTTAATAAAACAACTAAGTGAATGAATCACCTGGGTGGAATGGAAGGAATGGTTTGTGTTGAGTGGTTACACAAGGCCCATTTCTATGGTTTACCTTGTGTATCTCACTTGTGGATGGCCACCCAGGAACAAAGAGATTTGAGATGTCAAATGTCGAGAAGCTTCAAGTGCAGCCACTTGGCATTATGGGCTCTGCCTGGATCATATAGGTTGCAATAACTTAGCCAAATGGACAGTTGGTGGTAGGGGATTGATAGGTTGGAGCGCGTCCATTCTGGTCTAAGGGAAGGCTTCTGAAAGATCTTGTCTTGGTGAAACCGAGTCTTGTGGGGAAAGTGCACCACCTCTGCAGAGTGAAAAATATAAGTACTTAGCCATGTCCCTGGTAAAGGAAAATTTGAGCATCAAGACATGGAAGTTATCATGAATCTCCTCATCCCAATTTCTAAGTAAAAACTTGTGGTTGAACAAGGGTTGAAGGATCACCAATTTCTACTGGGAGATGCCTTGGGTGATTTTGTCAAGCAAAAACTTAGTGTTTTCAAATGATAAGGAAAATCTATTTTGAGCAATGCAAGCCTAAGCTCCACTTAGCCAAATGCATATAGATGATAGACTCCACTATACTACCATAGTATCACTTGCCGATACAATTCAAATGTATTGACCCTTGTGGCTGTAACTTATTATGTTGCAGGTTTGTTTGATGTTAGTGAAGTGTGTTGATTAGGATTACAAGTCTACAACCAACATGTTTGCCTGTGGCATTTTGAAGATGAAGGACTCCATGCTATAGTTATTTCTGCTGCATTGTTATGAGATAGCCAAATCAGCTATGTAAGATGTAATAAATTATTTTATTCCTGGTTATAAAGTTCTATTATGACCTTTGTTTCTTGATATTACGTCTTAACTGTGGATGCTAGCTATTGATCCAGGGACTAGCATTGGAAGCACAGGGATCTCTACCTTATTAAAGGTTGGGACCTCTACAGTTTGCTATTAGAAAAATCCAAAAATATTTTGCTTCGTTTGTTTGCTCTGATTTCTTGCTTTAAAAAATCGAAAACCCAAAAATATTTGTTCTTCTTCTTTGGTTTTGTGAACTTAGTTGTAGGGTTCAGCGGTCCTTAGTGACTCCTTTGGAGTTTGGTTTCATGTTATTATTCAAGCCACACAAGTGAAAGGCAATAATGATGATTAATGACAACTCGAGGTGTGGTAAGTGGCTGGTAATGAACTCTATTTGTTTTCATTTTCGTACATATACTCATCATTATGGGCATGCTTAGGCTGTTCATATAAGCTGTATGTTAGTTAATGGATGCTCAGTAGTTCTTGCTCTCTTATGATTAGCTCCAGCTTGCTAATAGTTTGTAGCATGTCATATGAATGTTTGCTTGCATTGTTCTATTCATAACTTGGTATGACATTGTGGTATCCTCCTCTGAATGTTTCATTTGAATCGACTTGGCACACGCATGCATATGACTAAGCAGAAAGTCAGTTAAGCCTCGATGATTTATTTTGCCTTAGAGTTCTTGTATCACTTTTATGTCATAATTAATTTTGTTTTGTTGCAAGAATGATTATGACAGTTATTGATCTCTCGTTTTTCGCTCCCTTTCAATTGCTAGCCTTCACTTGCACTGAGTATGAGCTCTACTCGTGTTTCCAAACTCCCCAAAACCAAAATTGTCAAAAAGTGTCCACCATATATAACCATTAGCATCATTGTTATTCCGTGCATATTTATTATGCCTTGTTTAGTTCTAAATAAAATGTTTGCTTGTGATGAGAAAGTTAGTAAAGCTCTCACGAACTTGATTGCACACTTTATTTTCTTGCACTTAATAAACCTGAACCATTGTGGTTGTCCATGAAAGTTATATGCTTGCAAATTATAGGCTGGGAGTTAGCAGAACCGTGCTATCACGGGGAAAGCTTTCAACACCTGTATATATTATCCAGTTGATATCATGCTCTTTTGTTTACGGATGTCGGCGGTGTGAAATAAAAGGGGAGCTTGTAAGTCCATGGAGTTATGTATATGTGTTAGAGAAACGCTTGGGCCACTAGCCTAAGCCATGCCTAATCAGGGTGGAAACTTGTAGGATAACCATAGTGAGAAATCTATGAAGCATCCTCAGAAAAAATATATAGAAAAAAAGAGAAAAAAATATATGCACCATTCCCATGGTAAATAAAAGGATCGCTGAGATGCTCACTGTCTGTTGCCTTGTCATTTTGATATGGGATAGCTCCTGTGGCATGGCGCAAGGGGTACCCCGTTGGCGGTTCTCTATGATACACATGTATTTACAATGACAAGAACTTACCGGTAACTAAAGTTGAGTAGCATGAGGAACAACCCTCGTACTCAAGGGACATGAGATTTCCGGTTTATAATCTGTCAAGCATATAACTCATATTGGACCTCACTTTAAACTTAACCATCTAAAGATGCCTATGATAGGGGCAGTGAGATCTCAAAGCTAATGAGTACCATACTTTCAGCATTTAGAAGCCTTTCAAACTTTTCAAAACCTTTTCACTTCCTTATTGAGTCACCGCTTATTCTATGAGCACTTTCTTGAGAGCATAATTGTCATTCTTAGTGTAATGTGCTTGTTTTCAAATCTTGGTTAATTATGACATAACTTTGATGCTTGTATCTCTGATACCTTTACTTATAGTCTTCACTTGAACTTCAGAGGTGCCTTGGCATTTATGTTTTGCTCCACATTCAAAGGCAAGTGAGATACCACTCTATCATACCTTCTTATGAGCACTACAATGCTGCTTATGCTTATATTTCATGTTGCTTATTATTATTGTGTTGGAATCTCTTCATAGCTTGCATGACTATTGAGTAGGCTTATTTGCATACTCTTTATTATGAATTTCCTAAGTATCTACTCATATGCTGAGAATATATACATCATATGAAGCAAATGTGTTCGTGGAAGTTCTTTTATCGCACTCAGTTTTCAACTGAATTGTTTGAGCACAAGCAATAAACTAAGCTTGGGGGGAGTTGATATGTCCAAAACTTATCTACTTTCCCGAAAACTTTTGCTATTGTTTCTCCTCTAATTTGTGTGATTTGGATGCAACTAACACGGACTAACGTTGTTTTTAGCAGAATTGCTTTGGTGTCTAGTTTTTGTGCAGAAAATCAAATTTCAGGAAAAATCTCGGAAAATATCGCAAAACTCCTATTTTACCAGAAGACTCACGGAGCCAGAAGACTAGATGGAGGAGGGCCACGAGGGGCCCACACCCCCTGGCCACGCGGGCCAGGCCAGGCCGCGCCTAGGGTGGTGAGGCCACCTCGGGCACCCCCTCGGTCTCCCCCTTCGCCTACTAAAGACCTCTGACCTAAACAGAGGGGGGGGGTTGACGTTTTTCCAGATAGAGTTCTGTTGTGCCGCCACCACCAGAAACCGCGATTCGGAACCAAAAACTCCGTTCTCGCACCCTGCCGGGACGGGGAATTGGAGGAGATCATCACCATCATCATCACCGATTCCTCTCCATCAACCATCCATGTTTCCCCCATCCATGAGTGAGTAATCCCCCGCTGTAGGCTATGAGTATGGTAGGGATTGGATGAGATCTATCATGAATCGAATGAGATTGTTAGGGCATGGTGCCTAGTATCTTTGTTAGTGCTTTTTGACATTGTTGCAACTTGTTATGCTTAATGCTTGTCACTAGGGACCGAGTGCCATGATCTCAGATCTGAACATGTTATTGATTCATGATGATAGTATTGTTTGTGATCTTATCTGAAAGTTGTTTACACATATCATTGTTCGAAACCAAAGACCCTGAAGTGACAGAAATTGGGACAACTGGAGGGAATGGCTATGATATGAGGATCACATGTGTTCACGGAGTGTTAATGCTTTCCTCCGGTACTCTATTAAAAGGAGTACCTTAATTTCCAGTAGATTCCCTTAAGGCCCCACTGCAACGGACTGGCAGGACAAAAGATGGTGTGCAAGTTCTCATTGCGAGCACGTATGACTATATATGGAACACATGCCTATGATTATTTAGTACTTGGATACTTTATCTTATTTATCTGTAAATGCCCTAGATCTTGATATTACATGAATAGTCTCGTCCATGCAATGCCCATCCATCCATCCCTATGCCTACCACGCTCAAATCCTTCTATTTGCTACTATTGTTACTACTGCCTTTGTTTTACTGGTGCTGCTACTTTGCTACTACTACTACAAAACTGTTGCTACTGATAAACTACTGTGAGCAAGACTATTTCTAGGTGCAGCTGAATTGACAAATCAGTTGTTAAGGCTTATAAGTATTCTTTGGATCCCCTTGTGTCGAATCAATAAATTGGGTTATACTACCCTCGAAGACTGTTGCGATCCCCTATACTTGTGGGTCATCAGTGATGGCACTAGCAAGATATCCACCTCAAAAAAGGGTGGTGGTAAGGAGGAATATAATGAAGTTCCTCATGTGTATTCACCTGATCCATCTATCCCTCACCCTCATATAAAAAATAGGGGTGATCCAACCAAGCTTTCTGCATCTACTTTTAATCAATGGCAATTTTTGATGAAGTATCATGTGTGCAACTCGTCCATTGAGTTGTGGAAAATCATAGAGAATGGTCTTCATGTTGGATATCCAAACAACCTAACAAGAAGAGGGGTTATGGACAGCCAACTCAACGCAACAGCTCTACACATGATCCAACTTGGTGTGGGTCCCAAGGACATGCCCCACATAGAACATATCAACACAATGAAGGAAGCTTGGGATGCTCTCACCGAGCTCTTCATTAGAAATGAAAGCATGAGAAGGAATAGGTATGATGCTTTGAGTAACCAAGCTAAAGGTTTTTATATGATGGATGGTGAGGACCACGAGGATATGTATAGAAGGCTCAAGTCAATAGCCACCGCATTCAGAAATCATGGTGCTTCCCACGTTGATGATGCATGGATCAAGATAAAGTATGCTAGTGCTCTTATGTCATTTGAGCCTACAGATTTGAAGAGCCTCCAAGTTAGACATAATTAGCACCTAATGACATCCAATGAGGTAATGCAAGAAATGGCAGCTTTCAAAGTGGCTGCCAAGAATGCCGAAGATGCTCGTGCTAGAGATATTGGAATGCAGAAGGGAGTCAATGTGGCCTTGAAGGCAAGTGTAGTTGAACAAGACGAGGATGATTTTAAAGTTATGGAATGTCCCGAGGATGTCAAGAGGGCTCATGGTGAGTACATGTCCTTCTATGCCAGAAAATTTTGGAAGGACCCCACAAAAGCCAAATCTGAACTTGAACGCAAGAGTGGATCAAATGGAAGAAGGGAAAATGGTCCTAAATTGAGAACTTGATTTAACTGTGGAGACCGACTGCTGATACACCCAATTTGCATCACCCTTCTATATCATAATTTACCTCTATTCACTGATATTCATCTTATTATGAGGTATTACTTATGGATTTTCATTTGTTTATGCATGTTGGATGATTCCTGGAGGATGGACTCCCGGAGTCTGGATTCTGATGGAAAAGAAGGCATTTCGGTGCAATTTCGCGAAAATCAGAAAAATACCAGAAAAATATGGAAACATATTATTTTACCAGAAGATGAAGGAAGCCAGAAGGAGGGACGGAGATGGGCCTCAGGGGGCCCACACCCCTAGGCGCGGGCCCACCTGACCCACGCCTAGGGCAGGTGTGGCCCACCTGCCCGGCCTCTGACTCCGCCCCTTCACCTATATCTTCCCTTCAGAACCCTAATACCAAGGGAGGGACCACAGATAGATTTCCGCCGCCTCTGGGGGGCGGAAAACACCAAGAGAGAAAGATCACTCCGGTAGACAAATTTCTGCCGGGGGAATTCCTTCCCGGAGATGGGAGACCATCGCCATCAACACCGTCATCAAGATAGGATTCATCGGGATCATCATCATCATCCACACCATCATATCCACCAGCACCATCATCACCACTCCGTCCCGCTGTAACAATTGTGTTGGATATTGCTTAGTTCATTAGGGGAAACTTTCCCGGTGTTAATTACTATAATATTGTAGTTCATGCTTGTGAGTGGAACCATTGGATTATTGTTTATGTTCAGATTGTTATCTATTATCATATCATCTTTGATCTTGATCCATATGATGTCTTGTGAGTAGTTCGTTTAGTTCTTGAGGACATGGGAGAAGTCATGTTGTTAGTAGTGAATCGGTGATGAGTTATTATTCAATGGTTTAGTATTTAAGTTGTGGTGCTATTCTTCTAGTGGTGCATGTGAACGTCGATTACATGATACTTCACCATTTATGGGCCTAGGGGAATGCATTGTGTATTTGGATACTAATCGTGGGTTTGCCGGAGTGACAGAAACCTGAACGCCTGTTAGGACACCTTTGCACAAGGGAGCGCAGGATCTCAGAGTTTAAGGTTGTGGTTAGATTTATATCTTAATTACTTTCCTGTAGTTACGGATGTTTGCAGGGGTTTTAATCACAAGTGTGTTTTAGTCTGAGGAAGGACAGTATGTTAGCACAGGTTCACCCACACAACAATTACAACACCAGAGAAGAGTACTCAGCTATTTGAAGCGAAAGCACTTGACAGAATTCCCATGTGTCCCCGAGAACGTTTGGTCCTTATAAGTATTTCCACCGGCTTGTCCTTTGCTAACAAAGGATTGGGCCACTTGCTCCGTTTGTTCGTTACTACTGTTACTTGATCTTTGTTTTGTTGCCTTGTTAGAAAACCACTAAAAATCCGTTTGCCAAGTATTCACGGGGATTTCCTGCCCCATACCATTGTTCAGCACCTTCTGCTCCTCATTGGTATCGACACTCCTATTTATCGAAAGTACTACGATACACCCCCTATACTTGTGGGTCATCAAGACTATTTTCTGGTGCCGTTGACGGGAAGTGAAGCGCTATGGAAGAGTGGAACTGGTAAGGGAAACTTTCACTATGAGTATTGCTCTTGCTACTGCTTGTTACTTTGTTTCCAATATGGATAACCCACTTGGTTTTCTGTTTCGGAAAACTACTACCACTACTATGGTAGTAGATGAACCACCTCCTGTTGAGATAGATCCTTTTAAGATACCTACAAGTATTGTTAATCGTGTTATAGATAATTATTATTTTGGGGATGGAACTGTCCATCCCGGTGATCACTTGTTTTTTATCCATGAATTATGTGGGTTGTTTAAGTGTGCAGGTATCACAACTGAACAGGTGAAGAAGAAGTTACTCTCCATATACTTGAAAGGGAGAACCGAAGAATGGTATAAGCTGCCGAAGAATGGTATAAGCTGCCGAAGAATGGACAATCCATGGAATGGGAGGAGATGTCATCTCTCTTTTACTCTAAATTTTATCCTCCCAGTGAGATTCATAAGGATAGAAATCTTATATATAACATTTGGCCTCTTAATGGAGAGAGTACAACTCAAGCTTCCGGAGATTGAAGTTACTAATGCTTAAATGTCCTATTCATGAACTCCCTAACAATATTATTCTCAATAACTTTTATGCTAGGCTTTCCCTTCATGATAAAAATTTACTAGATGCTTCTTGTGCTAGATCATTTACACGTATGAAGGAAGAAGCTAAATGGGATCCACTAGACCATATTCAAGGGAACACTGAAGCTTGGGAGAATGACAAAGGAAGAAAGTCAGGTATAAACTATGATTATGAATGAATTAAATCTTTTATGGGAACTGACAACTTCCGTGATATTAGTAATGAATTTGGTCTTGATTTCCAAAGTATTGCCAGTTATTTTAAGGCCTTTGCCTCTTACATAGAAATTCCCAAGAAGAAGTGGAACAAGTACCATGCTCCTTATAAAGATGTTGTTAGTCATGTTCTAGTTAGAAGTACTCAAGTTTGTACTACTAATCATATTGTTCCTGAACCTCATGTTGAGAAAATTCCTTTCCCATCTAAGGTAAAGGAGTATTCTATGATTATTAGTGCAAATAACAAAGGTACAATGGAAACTATGGAGCTTGGTAAGCATTTGAGTGATGAACCTGTGGTAGCTGTTGTGAAGGACACTGTCACTAGAAATATAGAAGATGAGCACATTGTCTTCTGTGAAGACGCTTCTAATATTATCTCTCATCCTAGTAAGGCTAGAAAAGCTACTATTCCTGTGCTTTCTGTTAAAATTGGTGATCGTTGCTACTATGGTTTATGTGATATTGGTGCTAGTTCTTGTGCCATTCCTTATGAGCTTTACAGGGAAATTATGCATGAGATTGGTACTTGTGAGCTTGAGGACATTGATGTGGTTATTCACCTTGCTAATAAGGAGACCATTTTCCCCATTGGCATTGTGAGAGATGTGGAGGTTCTCTGTGGTCAGATTAAATATCCTGCTGATTTTCTACTGCTTAATTCAGCAGCTAGCAAAACTTGTCCTGTCATTTTTGGTAGACCTTTCTTGAACACTTGTGGAGCTATTATTGATTGTAAGAAGGAAAAAGTTCTAACTAAGTTTGATGGAGATTCTTATGAGTTTAACTTTTCCAAATTTGCTAAAGCTCCTTGTGAAAATAGCTTGCCTAATAAAGATTTCAGGATGGAACAACTTGCTTCTATTGATCCAGCCTATGACCTTGGACCTCCTTTTGGTGACTGTAAGTATGCTTATTCTGATGATAAAGTTGTTTCCAGTGACAGTTATATTGTCAAATTTATTCAAAGTTCTACTGAAAGTTATTTTGAAAGAGGGAAACATGGTTTTATGCATCTCAATGATGTTAAGTTTCCCCGTTTTATGTTGAAAGCTTTAAAGTTGCATATGTTTTGTCTTCCTATGCTTGTGGCCTTTTGTTTCAACAATTCGTTTTCTCATGATACCCCCATGCATAGAAAGTGGGTTAGACTCAAGTGTGTTGGCTATTTGCTTCTTGATGCTCTCTTTCACTTCAAATATATATATATATATCCTATGTGAGCATCTTTGGAAGTCACTACTAGAGAAAAGCCTATCCGAGGCGCACCAAAAAGCCTATCCGAGGCGCATATCACATGTGCCTCTAGCTTCAAGCCTCGGGTATTTCTTATGCGAGGCGCATCTGATATGCGCCTCCTATACTTCACATATGCGAGGCGCATATCGATATGCGCCTCGCATATGTGAAGTATAGGAGGCGCATATCATATGCGCCTCGCATATGTTTCAGAATGCGCCTCGGGTATTTATAGTATATGCGCCTCGCATATGTTTCAGAATGCGCCTCGGATATTTATAGTATATGCGCCTCCTATAGTATCCTATATACGCCTCCGGTAATATTTTCGAAATTCAAGTTTTACAGACCACTATAAATAATAATATACAGATATTCAAATATACAATATAGTCCAGAATACAGTATAAAGAGCACAGAATTTTTCAGAAACTTGCAATTTGCCAAAGCATAATAGAACCAACATGAATACAATACATTACACATCAATCATGACATACAAGTTCATACATCAAGTGTTTGTGCCACAAGTTCACAATCACATTACACCTTCGAGTACAAGTTCACAATCACATTACAACTCCAACGACGTAGCTCTACCTAGATGAAGTAGAACACATAACATGCGCCACCAACACTTCCATGATAATTACACCAATGCCCAAAAGCTAGGTGCTTCAAAATGCTTCAGAAGACATCAGTTAACTTACAAAAGGAGGATATGTATCGACCCATCAAAACCTTCCTACAAAACTTTGATGTGTTTCGAGCTATTTCCACCAACACCAACACAGCCGTATAGGTCAGTCCGCCTTGCTTCTCCGAGACACCTTCAAGGATAGCAAAGCATTCATGCGCATTTCATGAACTTATCAGTAACAGGATCGCGTACGATAACAAAAAAAATGCAAATGCTAGATAAGTACACTAGTACCTCTGTTCCTAAATGTAAGCCTTTGAACTGCTAGAAATGCTTATATTTTGGAATGGAGGGAGTATACTTATAGTATCAACAATCATTATCCAGAGTATTACAGGAGCACACGACATGGAATTTCTCTAGACATATTTGGCCATCACTTGTACTAATGGAGCATGCAATCCATAGACAGTTAGCAACCAGCGCAAGAGCCACACTGTAAACTGAGGCACAAATAACACTAGAAGTAGCATACCGCAGCCCATCCTCAACCTCGGCATTCCCCGGGTCTAGTTTCAACGCATCCAGAAACGCCTCGCACGCACCCATGTAGTCCTGATGATAGATAAGATGCAGCGCATGATCACGAACAATTCGCACAACTAAAAGCTAAAGTCCCAATAAGGAAACTGTGCCTCCTGCTACCCAACCTTGAGTGACATCAGTGCTTTGCTCTGCCTGTACAAGGACTTTGGCCAGTCTGGTCGCCTTTTCCTGCATTCAAGAGCATCCAGCAGACCGAGCAAAGGCTTGCCCAACTCAAGCCAGCAGAGGCTCCTATTTGAGAACAAGGTTGCCAGCAGAGGCTCCTAGTTTCAAGCCTAACTTAAAGGCATTAAAGAAAAGTACTTGTTGGGAGATAACCCAAGAGTTTTGTCGTGTCTTGGAAGTTATTACCTCTGTAATAACCGCTCCTTATCTTTTTTGTTTTGGTTTTTGTGTCAAGTTCAACTACTTTTGTGAAGTAGAGGAGTTGT
This sequence comes from Avena sativa, assembly GCA_916181665.1. Taxonomy (NCBI): domain Eukaryota; kingdom Viridiplantae; phylum Streptophyta; class Magnoliopsida; order Poales; family Poaceae; genus Avena; species Avena sativa. The sequence goes on along the minus strand of OV702285.1, from coordinate 137,685,826 downwards.
GAAAAGTGGCTGTCTTGGGACAGATTTTTGTGCTGTATTGTAAAAATTCATGAGGAAGCCCAGTACGTCGGATAGAGCTGCATTTTTGTAAGCTTGTTCTCCAAGTTGTTACCCAACTTTCATCAGTTCTGCACTTTTTGATTTGAGCAACAGAAGGTCTTCGAAAAATCAATGTTTACCTGCTGGTCTCTTTTGACAGATTTCTACCATTCATTTGCATTTGCCTCTTATAGAAGCTTTTGTTTTGATGGGTTTTCAGTTGAAGTGTGTACCAAAGGTTTATTGTTTTTGCTTATACTAATGTTGTCATTCAGTTTGTGCAATGTTTTTTGCAAGAAGGAAATTTTCAGGAGAAAGAGAAAAGGAATCTGCAGAGTTCGTCTTTGAATAGGTAAAAGTGGTGAAAACAGAAGGTTCGTGAAACTCCAATCTTTTTATGTTTTTGATGTTTTTAATACATAAGGGAAGTTACGAGACGAAACTGAATAGGAAACAGAGCCCGGGGTGGACAGACCCACCCCAGGCGCGGGCCTAGCCTAGCCACGCCTGAGGGGGGTGTCCCCACCTCAGACTCCGTCTCCGCTTCGTTTCCGTGTCAAAACCTTCCTTATGCATTGAAACTTCATAATATATAACCCCCCAGATCCCCCGAGGTTCTTGCATTGTGTTCTCGTCATGTTTTCGTTTCGATCTATTTCTGTCAGGAAATCTTCTCAAGTTTAGAGCACCATGGCCTCCGCCAACGACAAAGGCAAGAAGCCCGTGGAGATAGAATTGGAGAACACCACCACCGAGGGGGTAATTCGTCATCAGGTTTGGCATCCCCTTGGCTTGTTCCAAGCATGGGGGAGTGCCGCGGTATCACCACCATTATCTTTTACCTTTTTAGTGGATTCATATATGTGGTAGAGAGGTTATCTTATAGTTTGGTTTGCATGTGGAAGTATCTCTCCTTTAGTTGATTATCTATGTATCCCTTGGTGTGAGTGCCTTTATTGGAATATTAATGAGAAGTCTCATCTTTTACGTTTTGCACTTCTTATTTTTAGTTTGCAATCTCTATTATATGATGGATCTTGTTGATCAGTATTGGCACCACTCTAGGATCATCAAGTGGATCTAAATTGGTTTTGGCAAACCGAGTTCTGGTCAGTAGCATTATTATGAAAGAGAAAAAGAAAGAAAGAAAGAAAAAGCTTACAGGTATTTTGTATCATTTGTTTTCTTTCTTGTTGGATCATAAGCTTAGTATTCTTCATTTAAGATTCTTTTGTGTCTTCAAGGAAGATTGCATGTTTGGCTTTATTACTTGTATGTTTGCTTGTTTCTTTCAACTCTCTTGCTTGCTACCAGCCTTGCTATCCAAAAACCTGTTTTGATAAGGCATACTTCTCATGTTTCCAAAATCCTTTGAACCAAAACTTTTGCCACTTGTGTCCACCATATCTACCTAGTAGCCTTTTCTATTCCAAGCAAATTCTCAAGCTTCATCTACCTTTCGAATTAAAAAGTATTTTGTTATGAGTAAACTAGTTAGTAAAGCTCTCACGAACTTGATGGCACACTTTATTACTTGCCCCTGATAGACTTGAACCATTGTGAACATCGAAGTTGTATATGCTTGCATCTATATGTTGTAATTAGCAGAACCGTGCTGTCATGAGGAATGTTTTCAACATTGCACTTGTACTCTGTACACAGTTGATATCGTGCTCTTTTGTCTATGGATGTCAATGGTGTGAAATAAAGAGGGAACTTGTAAGTCCATGGAGTTTGTATCCTGTGTTAGAGAAACGCCTAGGCCGCTAGCCTAATCCATTCTTAATCATGGTGGAAACTTTCAGCATCACCATAGTGAGTCATCTATGAAGCATCCTCAATAAAAAGCTATACACATAGTAAATAAAAAGATCGATGAGATGCTAATTGTCTGCTTGCCTTGTCATTTTGGTTATGGGAAAGCTCCTGTACCATGTGCAAGGGGTACCCCATTAGCGGTTCTCAATGATATGCAAATACTTACAATCACAAGAACTTACCTGGACCCAAAGTTGAGTATGCATGAGGAGTGGCCCTCATATTCAAGGGACATGAGATTGCCAACTTATATTTCGTCAAGCATATACTCCATCTTTTTTCACTTTAACCTTAATCATCTCAAGATGCCTATGATAGGGGCAATGAGGGATCAAAGCTTGTAAGTACCATAATCTTTTGAAAGCTCTTTATGACTTGTAATCCCTGCTACCCTCTATGAAGGGACCTTTCTCCTAGTTACCAGTTGAGTCAGTAAACCTACTTCCTCTCTATCTCCAGCAAGCTTTTGAGTTGTTGTGTTTCAAGCATTCATATGGTGATTTATTCAATCATGTTCTTCATCTTACTTGTTTGCACAAAACTCTTATCTATTGAGTATTACTTTGAAAGCCTTCACTTGTGAAAAACCTTTTTGAGCAAAGAGTGTTCCTGTTTTGAAACTTCTACAAAAAGCTTTTTGTGAAACTGTTTGCCAGGTGTTCTCTAACCAAGAACAAGTTTGCCAATTCCAATTATGATTTATCTTTATGCATCTCTATTGTGAATGATCTACTTGGTTGCAAGCTAAGTTATATAATGGTGAGTTGCTTTCTTCTATGAGTTGTGCAATGGTAAGTGTGATGCTTCTAGTTCGTATTTTTTTATCGACACTTCACTCCATAAACCTATGGACATGTTTACTGAGCTCAGTATTTGCTTGGGGACAAGCGAAGTCTAAGCTTGGGGGAGTTGATACGCCCAATTTGCATCACCCTTCTATATCATAATTTACCTCTATTCATTTATATTTGTCTTATTATGAGGTATTACTTATGGATTTTCATCTGTTTATGCATGTTGGATGATTCCTGGAGGATGGACTGCTAGAGTCTGGATTCTGATGGAAAAGAAGGCGTTTCGGTGCAATTTCGCGATGATCAGAAAAATACCAGAAAAATATGGAAACATATTATTTTACCAGAAGACGAAGGAAGCCAGAAGGAGGGACGAAGATGGGCCTCAGGGGGCCCACACCCCTAGGCGCGGGCCCACCTAACCTCGCACCTAGGGCAGGTGTGGCCCACCTTCCCGGCCTCTGACTTCGCCCCTTCGCCTATATCTTCCCTTCGGAACCCTACTAAGGGAGGGACCACAGATAGATTTCTGCTGCCTCTAGTGGGCAGAAAACACCGAGAGAGAAAGATCTCTCCGGACGACAGATTTCTGCCGGGGGAATTCCTTCCCAGAGAGGGGAGACCGTCGCCATCAACACCGTCATTAAGCTAGGCTTCATCGGGATCATCATCATCATCCACACCATCATCTCCACCAGCACCAGCATCACCACTCCGTCCCTCTATAACAATTGTGTTGGATATTGCTTAGTTCATTAGGGGAAACTTTCCCGGTGTTAATTACTATAATATTGTAGTTGATGCTTGTGAGTGGAACCATTGGATTATTGTTTATGTTCATATTGTTATCCATTATCATATCATATTTGATCTTGATCCATATGATGTCTTGTGAGTAGTTCGTTTAGTTCTTGAGGACATGGGAGAAGTCATGTTGTTAGTAGTAAATTTGTGATGAGTTATTATTCAATGGTTTAGTATTTAAGTTATGGTGTTATTCTTCTAGTGGTGTCATGTGAACATCAACTGCATGATACTTCACCATTTATGGGCCTAGGGGAATGCATTGTGTATTTGGATACTAATCGTGGGGTTGCCGGAGTGACAGAAACCTAAACCCCCGTTAGGACACCTTTCCACAAGGGAGCGTAGGATCTCAGAGTTTAAGGCTGTGGTTAGATTTATATATTAGTTACTTTCCTGTAGTTACGGATGTTTGTAGGGGGTTTAATCACAAGTATGTATTAGTCCTAGGAAGGGCGGTATGTTAGCACAGGTTCACCCACACAACACTTACAACACCAGAGAAGAGTACTCAGCTATTTGAAGCGAAAGCACTTGACAGAATTCCCATGTGTCCTCGAGAACGTTTGGTCCTTATAAGTATTTCCACCGGCTTGTCCTTTGCTAAGAAAGGATTGGGCCACTTGCTCCATTTGTTTGTTACTACTGTTACTTGCTCTTTGTTTTGTTTCCTTGTCAGAAAACCACTAAAAATCCGTTTGCTAAGTATTCACAGGGATTTCCTGCTCCATACCACTGCTCAGCACCTTCTGCTCCTCATTGGGATCGACACTCCTATTTATCGAAAGTACTATGATACACCCCCTATACTTGTGGGTCATCAGCTGCACTTTGTAGATGAGTGTCCATATCAAAGTAGAGAAGATAATGGAGGAAGGCTCATCTTAAAATAAAATTCAAAGGCTCCACAGAAGAAGCAATTTGTGAAGAAGAATATTCCATACAAGAAGCAACCAAAGATTGTCTTGGTAGCTCAAGAGAAGTATTCATCCGCAAGTGAAGATGAAGAGGATGATGATAGCTCACGAGAAGTGCCAGCTGATACGTCATAAACATATATATAATTTTTGATGTTCCATGCTTGTTTAGTATCCACTTTGCTATGATTTGTATACACTTTGAGTAATTTTTATACATTTTTGGGGACTAACCTATTAACAAGATGCCGCAGTGTCAGTTTCCTGTTTTCTGCTGTTTTTGGTTTTAGAAAATCTAGTAAGGAAAAAATTTCGGAATTGGACGGGACAAAAGCCAAGGTCAATATTTCACCGAGGGGAACACAGAGACCAAACGGCAGCCGGAGGGGCGCCACAGGGTGGCCACACACCCTAGGCGCGGTACCACCCTAGGACATGCCTAGGCAGGGTGTGGGCCCCCTGGCCGCCCTCCTACCCCTCCTCTTCGCCTATATAAGCCCTCGATTCCAAAACCCTAAGTACCCGATCAGATCTCCACAAAATAGTTTGTAGCCGCCAGCACCATCGTCTAGATCGAGGGGAACTGAAGCTCTTCCCGGCACCCTGCGAAGGGGAGAGATCATCTCGAAGGCCTTCTTCATCACCATGCCAGCCTCCGGTATGATGCGTGAGTATTTCACCCTTGGACTATGGGTCCATATAGTAGCTAGATGGTTGTTTCTCCTCCTTTGTGCTATCATGTTTAGATCTTGTGAGCTCCGTTCATGATCAAGATCATCTATTTGTAATCATACATGTTGTGTTTGCGGGGATCCAATGGATATTGAGATACTATGTCAGATTGATTATTGATTCTATCATGTCTTATTGATTATTGATTCTATCATGTCTGTGTTGTTTGAGATCTTGCGTGCTCTCCGTTTCTAGTAGCTATCTTGGCCAAGTAGATGCTAGTGACTCCAAGAGGGAGTATTTATGCTCGATAGTGGGTTCATGCCTCTATTGAATCTGGGGAAGTCATAGAAATCTCTAAGTTTGTAGATGTTCTATTTCTACTAGGGAGAAAACAACAATCTTTTGTTCATGGAACAATTGTATTGTTTACTTTACACACATTGCTTAATGCAGTTATCCGTTGCTTGCAACTTAATACTGGAGGGGGTTCGAATGATACTCTGAAGGTGGATTATGAGTCATAGATGCAGTTGGATGGCGGTCTATGTATATTGTTGTAATGCCCAATAAAATCTCATAGGAATCATGAATGTCTAGTATTTTGCATTGTTATGCCTTGCTCAATTCCTGTCAATTGTGGACCCCGGTCCAATCTTTACCATTGTTACATCATCTACTATTTCCGTTTACTTTCTGCAAGCAACAATTACCTTCCACACTATACGTTTAATCCTTTGTTTTTAGCAAACCAGTGAGATTGACAACCTCACTGTAAGTTGGGGCAAAGTCTTGAGTTTGTGTTGTGCAGGATTCCAAGTTGCTAGCAACACCTTGGAGTTGTTTCCTTGATCCTACTAGTTCGATAACCTTGGTTTCATAACTGAGGGAAAACTTGCTGATGTGCTCATCATACCTTCCTCTTGGGTTTTCCCAATGAAGCTCTACAGTGATCTGAGCCGCATCAAGACATTTTCTGGCGCCGTTGTCAGGGAGTTTAAGGACAGCTTCACAAGTGGAGTCCTTCACAACCATTCTCTTTACTTTGTTTTTGTTTTGCTTAGTTTCTTTTGCTTTGTTTTTCTTGCTTCCTTTTATCAAAAAATCCAAAAAAATAGTTTTGTTTGGTTTGCTTTTCCTTATCAAAAAACACAAAAACAGTTCCTATTCTAGCTGCTGCTGTTGTTGGCTTGATTCACCTTTGCAAAAATGAATTCTACTGAGAACACCAAGTTTTGTGACTTCACTAGCACAAACAACAATGATTTCCTAAGTACACCTATTGCTCCACCTGCTCCTGATGCTACCTTTTATGAAATTAAGCCTGCTTTGTTGAATCTTGTGATGAAAGAGCAATTTTCTAGTGTTAGCTCTGATGATGCCGCTTCCCACCTTAATAACTTTGTTGAACTTTGTGAGATGCAAAAATATAAGGATGTAGATGGAGATATTATTAAGCTCAAATTGTTTCCTTTCTCCTTGAGAGGAAAAGCTAAAGAATTGTTGCTCTCCTTGCCTAGAAACAGTATTGATTCTTGGATTAAATGCAAAGATGCTTCTATTGGAAAATACTATCCTCCTGCTAAGATTATATATATGAGAAGTGAAATAATTAAATTTAAACAACTTGATAATGAGCATGTTGATCAAGATTGGGAAAGAATGAAATCTTTGGTAAAGAATTGTCCCACTCATGGACTGACTGCTTGGATGATTATCCAGACTTTTTATGCAGGGTTAAACTTCTCTTCAAGAAATCTACTGGATTCTGCTGCTGGAGGTACCTTTATGACCATTACTTTGGGTGCTTCAACAAAGCTCCTTGATAATATGATGGTCAACTATTCTGAATGGCACACTGAGAGAGCTCCACATGGTAAGAAGGTAAATTCCGTTGAAGAAACCTCCTCCTTGAGTGATAAAATTGATGTTATCATGTTTATGCTTGTTAATGGAAAAGCTCATATTAATCCAAATAATGTTCCTTTATCTTCTTTGGTTGCTCAAGAAGATCAAGTTGATGTGAACTTCATTAGAAATAACAATGTCAACAATAATGCCTATAGGAATAATTTTGGTAATAATAATTATAGGCCTTATCCTCCCAATAATGGTAATAGTTATGGAAATTCCTACAACAACAATAGAAGTACTCCCTCTAAACTTGAAGTCATGCTTAAAGACTTTATTAGTAAACAAACCACTTTCAACAAGACTGTGGAGGAAAAGCTTTTGAATGTTGAGAAAAATATTCCATCTTTGCCTGAAGCACAATCCTCTTTGATTAATAAAATGGCTGCTAAACCTGAAACCTTGGAAAGTACCTTTGATGCTACTCATGTCATACAAGTTACTATTGATGAAAATGTTAGACTGCTAGCTAAATTACATGCTAAGTGGGAAAGAGAAGCTGAAATTGCTAGAAACAATAGTATTTGTACTATTACTACCACCAATGTTGATGCTAGTAAACCACAAGAAGTCCCCATTCCTCCTACAACAATGCCTAAACCCAATAAGCATACTATCTGTGATGCTAAGTTTGATTTTGATCTTGATGGTTGCAATATTTCTGAAGTGATTATGTTCCTACAAAAGCTTGCTAGAAGTCCTAATGCTAGTGCTATGAATATGACTTTCACAAAACACATTACAGATGCTCTCATTAAAATTAAGAAAGAAAAATTGAAACATAAAGCTTCTATTCCTAGGAAAGTAGAAGATAGTTGGGAACCCATCATTAATATGCAAGTGAATGACTTTGATCTTAAATCTTCATGTGACCTTGGTTCTAGTGTCTCTATTATGCCTAGAAAGATCTATGAAATGCTTGATTTGCCACCTTTGGAAGATTGCTATTTAGATGTCCCACTTGATGATAATGCTAAGAAGAAACTTATGGGGAGTGTTAATTATGTTCTTATTATGGTTAAAAATTCCTATGTCCCTGCTGATTTCTATGTTTTGGATGTTGAATGCAATGCTTCTTGTCCTATTACTTTGGGAAGACCTTTTCTTAGAACTGTTGGTGCTGTCATTGATATGAAAGAAGACACCATTAAATATCAATTCCCATTCAAGAAAGATATTGAACACTTCCCTATGAGGATATATAAGTTACATTTTGCTCCTCCTTTTAAAGCAAAATTTTATGTCAATACTTCTTCATTTGAAAATACTTGATTCTTGCTTCTTGTGCCTAACTTAAAGGCATTAAAGAAAAGTACTTCTTAGGAGATAACCCAATAGTTTTCTTGAGTCTTGGAAGTTATTACTTCTGTAATAACCTCTCCTTATCCTTTTTATTTGATTTTTGTGCCAATAATAACCTCTAATGAGAGGGAAGTAAGATTTGGGGAAGTTGCTGTCTCGAATAGATTTTAGTGCTTCACTGTAAAAATTCGTGAAAAATATCTATATGTCAGAATGAGCTGTAATTTTCTGATTAAATCCCCCAGGTTGTTATCTAACTTTCGTTAGTTCAACACTTTTCTATTTGAACAACATAAGGTCTTCGAAAAAATCGGTTTTTACCTGCTGGTCTGTTTTGACAGATTTCTACCATTATTTGCATTTGCCTCTTTATCGATTTATTTTTGGGTTCTCTTTGGTAAATTGAGCTTTTTAAGTAATTACTACAGTATCTTGTGTTTTTAATGAAAGTTTTTGCTGTTTTGAAACTAAACCCAACGGTTTATTACTTTTGAATGCACTAATGTTGCTAATGAAGATTGTGTGAAATTTTGTATGAAGGAAATTTTCAAGTGTAGGGAAAGAATGATGTAATGAGATGAAGAATGGACAAAAGCTCAAGCTTGGGGATTCCGCCCCGTGTCACCCCGAGAAATATTCAAGAGTTACAAGCGTCAAAGCTTTGGGATGCCCAAGGCATCCCCTTCTTCATCAATAAAAATCTCAGGTCTCTTTCTAGACACTTCATTTTTATTGTTTCATGCATAGTTGTGTTGTTCTTGGAGCATCTTAGTTTTCATTTTTGGTTTTCGTTTGCTTAGTTTGCTTGAATAAAGTAGTTGGATCCCCGCTTTCACTGTGATGTTTCAAATAAGTTGATTGGTGTTGGAAAAGAGTAGAAAGTTTCATGCTTATAGTGATACAAAAGGGAGCTTGTTTTGACTGTGGCTTAGAATTTATCATGTCATGCTAGATGTTGTTTTGACCTTATGCTTAGTGATTATTTTTGTAGCATGACTTGTTCCAAACAATTGAGATTGCTTAATGTGCCTTGCAAGAATCATGCGTTGTTTTAGCATACAAAAGCATAGTATTGTGGTATTCTCCTTTGATGCTTTTTTTGGGTTGACTTGGCACATGCTCACACCATGTTATGACTATGAACCAGTCACCTTAGCCTCTATGATTATTTAGTTTTTAACTTGTGATACCACTTTATGCTTTAGTTAATAATGTTTTGTCCCTCTGCATGATTATGGCCATTATTGCTCTCTTAGTTGGTCGCCCCCAGTCTTTTGCTAGCCTCCACTTGTATTGAGTAAGCTCTACTCATGCATCCAACTCCAAAGAAACCAAGTTCCAAAGAGTCCACCATAAATTCCTATGCATGGTGTGTTACACCATTCTAAGTATATCATTTTTATCTCTCTTCTAGATTAAACTTGTTATGTGAAAATTAGTGATTAAAGCTCTCACAAACTTGATGGCACAATTTATTTTTGTTGACCCTAATAAACTTGAACCATTGTGTCATCTATGTTGTATATGCTTGCACTTATAAGTTGGGAATTAGCGAAATCGTGCTGTCATGGGGAACGCTTTCAACACCAGTAAATATCTACCCAGTTGATATCATGCTCTTTTGTTTATGGATGTCGGCGATGTGAAATAAAAGGGGAGCTTGTAAGTCCAAGGAGTTATGTATATGTGTTAGATAAACGCTTGGGCCGCTATCCTAAGCCATGCCTAATCATGGTGGAAACTTGCAACATCACCATAATGAGCAATCTATGAAGCATTCTTCTAATAAAAAAAGAGAGATATAAAAAAGGAGAAGAGAAAAATAAAAAAAGAGGAAAGAAGAGAAAAAGCATCATTTTCCCATGGTAAATAAGAAGATTGCTGAGAGGCTCATTGTCTGTTGCCTTGTCATTTTGATATGGGATAGCTCCTGTGTCATGGGGCAAGGGGTACCCCGTTGGCGGTTCTCTATGATACACATATACTTATAATGACAAGAACTTACCGGTAACTAAAGTTGAGTAGCATGAGGAACGACCCTCGTACTCAAGGGACATGAGATTGCTAACTCACACTTTGTGAAGCATATACTTCATAGTTTGTTCACTTTAACCTTAATCACTTCAAGATGCTTATGATAGGGGCAATGAGAGCTGAAAGCTAACAAGTACCATAATTTTTGGAAGCTAGTTTTGAAACATGAAATCCCTGCTTCCCTTTGAAGGGCCTTTCTTCCACTTTTATATTCAGTCTCCACCTTATATCTTTATGCACCAATTAGGAGAGCATAGTTGTCATTTTTAGTTCTATGTGCATTGTCCCAAAACTTATTGATTGATTCATAATGTTGATATTGCTTGTTCTTGAATTATTTGTATCTAGTCACCCTTATGAACTTTGAAGGTGTCCTATGCATTTAAGTTTTGCTATTCCATGAGGGACAAGTTGAATGCCACTATGCTATGCTTTCTATATGTGAAACAAACAAATGTCTTTCAATGCATTGTTATTCATGATCTTTGTTTGTATGCTTTCATGTTGCAGCATAGTTACTTTGTCCTATTGTTAGAACTTCATCTTTCATGCTCATGTTTAGAGTACTTTGATCCTAGCTTTCAATGCTTGCAAATAGTTTGATCAAGATTGTGATGGTGCATGTCACCTAAAAAATTATTCTTTTTATCACTTACCTACTCGAGGATGAGAAGGAGTTAAGCTTGGGGATGCTTGATACGTCGTAAACATATCTATAATTTTTTATGTTCCATGCTTGTTTAGTATCCACTTTGCTATGCTTTGTATACACTTTGAGGATATTTTATATATTTTCTAGGACTAACCTATTAACAAGATGTCGCAGTGCCATTTGCCTGTTTTCTGCTGTTTTTGGTTTCAGAAAATCTAGTAAGGAAATATTCTCAGAATTTGACGGGACAAAAGCCAAAGTCGATATTTCACCGAGGGGAACACAGAGACCAAAGGGCAGCCGGAGGGGCGCCACAGGGTGGCCCACCCTAGGTCGCGCCTAGGAAGGGTGTGGGCCCCCTGGCCGCCCTCCTGCCTTGCCTCTTCGCCTATATAAGCCCCCCGATGCCAAAACCCTAAGTACCCGATCAGATCTCCACGAAACAATCCGTAGCCGCCGCCACCATCGTCCCTAGATCGGGGGGATCTGAAGCTCTTTCCGGCACCCTGCCGGAGGGGAGAGACCATCCTGGAGGCCTTCTTCATCACCATGCCAGCCTCCGGTATGATGCGTGAGTAGTTCACCCTTGGACTATGGGTCCATACAGTAGCTAGATGGTTGTTTCTCCTCCTTTGTGCTATCATGTTTAGATCTTGTGAGCTCCGTTCATGATCAATATCATCTATTTGTAATCATACATGTTGTGTTTGCTTAGGATCCGATGGATATTGAGATACTATGTTAGATTGATTATTGATTCTATCATGTCTTATTGATTATTGATTCTATCATGTCTCTGTTGTTTGAGATCTTGCATGCTGTCACATCCCAAGATTTTCCAAATCTTGTAATGTGAAAATAAATTAATAAAATAAAACTTTGTTTGACTTTCAGAGCCAGAAGAAACTTTTTGAATGCAATTGGAACTTCAAACCCATTTGAATTAAATAAAAACCTAAAGGGATTTAAAAAGATAAACATTTAATAAAAGGAAAAATAAAAACATTTGGAAATATTATTTTGAAACAATTAAATGAAAAGATTTGTTTTCAAATGAAATAGAAGTTTTACAAATAAGGATTATTTTATAAAGCCAAATTAAAACTTGACCAAACTTTGAATTGAAACATTTTGTTTTGAATAAAAATAACAAAGGTTTATTTAAGTAAATTAATAAAGAATTACTATCCAAATTTTATTTAAAGGTTTTACCATTTTAATTAAAACCTCAAAACTTATTAAATTATTTTAAATAGGTTTTCCAAGTATTTTATATTCACAAATAAAACCTATTAAAGTGTTTTGACTTTATTTTAGATTTCAAAATAAATATATCAATAAAACAAATCCTATTTGATTTAATAATGAAGGTCTATAATATATAATTATTAATGAACCCTAAAATAAAAAAGTTATTTTATTTTAAACAAGTTCTCCAAATATTCTTTATTTCCAAATAAAACCTACTGAATGGTTTTGGTACTATTTTAGTTTTAAAAATAAATATTCTAATAAAACAAATCTTATTTGAAGTAAATGAATAAGGCCCATTTTATTTAATTGATAATGGACCTAAAATAAAATGTTATTTTATTTTAAACAAGTATTTCAAGTATCTTATATTTTTCAAATAAAACCTACTAATTTGGTTTTGAAAACATTTGGATTTAAGAGAGAGATTTTATTAATTAAACCAAACCCTATTTTATTAATAAACCATGGTCCATTTTATTTAATTAATAAATGGAACCTAAAAAGATTTAAAATATTATTTTGGAAGTTGGTTTATGCTACTAAACAGAACCAAAAAACTCATTACAAGTTTGAATTGTTTGAATGGTTGCATTGTTGATTGAATCATTTGTTTGAATATCAAATCAGAAAATAGAAATAGAAAAGAATAAAACAAACAGGCAGGAAAAAAATATGGAAAAGGACAACCCAACAAGGCCCAGCCCAAACAGCCCAACAACCCATCTGCCCTCTCCCCCGAACCGTTTTTCCTCACCGCTGAAACAACCCGCGGAGCGACTGACTAGTGGACCTCCCCCTCGTTTCTTTTCCCACTGACCGGTGGACCCCACCTTTACTGTTCATCGTCCACACCCCACACGACCCCTTCTTCCTCCTCTCTCCCGTTTCTGCCTGTGATTCCGCGGAGTAAATTCTCGTTAATGCTGTGATTAAACGCCCCTGCGATCAAGCCCATTTAAGCGCCAGCGCCTTCTCCGTCTTTCCCCTCTGTCTCCTCCCCAAAGCACGCCCCCAGGCCGGAGAATTTTGCCCAGCACTTCCTCTGTCTCCGACGACCGTTCTCGCCGATTCCGGCCAACACACTCCACCTCCTGCCTCCCTGTGCAACCTAGCAGCCTCCCCACTCTCTGGCGCATCTCCTAGTACACTTCGTTCAACCGCGGGCGCCCCAGGAAACCGTCTTCGACAAAAGTTCTGAGCGCCGCCGTCTGTCTCGCCTCCGTCGAGCTCCTCCGGTAATTCCAGACCACCCCGACCCCTCTCATTCACGCACACGTCATCTCCGTGGCCCCCTGCACCTAATCATGACCTTTTCTTGCCTCCTGGTGAACCGCAGAATCGTCTTCGACCTCGACCGAGCGCGTCCGTCGCCAGAACCAACTCCGGTGAGGAATTCTGCCTGTCCCCGTGCGCCCCTCGACGGACCAGTCCCACGTTGAGCATCAGCGAGCGTCAGCGAACCCGGTGAGCACACTCCCTCTCTTCTTCGCTTCCTATATCGCCGGCGCCGCCGTGAAACAGAGTCGCCGCCTCCAGCAGCCGCCGCAGCGCCGCCCGTCTATGGTCGAACACTCCACAGTCGTCCGATCTAGATTGAGCGAGCAGGATTAGAATCACTTAACGCGAAGGGGTATGCGTTCAGGGCCGCACGATTAGACTTAATCCAACGCACCACAGCCGCGATCCAACCGAAACGGTACCGACAAATAAGAAGCCGCCGCGTGTCACCAGATAGATTGAAATTAGAATTTGAAATCAGAATTATTTGCAAACTTCAAACCCTTATAACTTTTGATCCATACGTCCAAATTTGGCAAATTTTATATCAATGGATTCAGGAGAACAAACCCTAGCCAACCATGGCCTTAGTTTGACAAATAGTATCTGTTAGCTTGTTTGAATTTGCAGAAACTTTTGTGAGCTTGTTTAGAGTATACAAATTGTTTAAAAATGATTTTTGGATTAAAACCTTTGCAAAATGGTTTGTTGTGACCTTACTGACCCTGGGAACCAACCCTTGGTATTAAAAATGATTTTTGTAAGATTTAGGTTGGATTACTTGACTTAGTCATTTTCTAGCCAAATAAAAAGAATGGTTTTTGTTATAAAATTGTTTATGAAAAGAAAACTTTAAGGAAATGTTTTGGACCAAACCTACTGACCTAAAAACACCAAGTTTTGCAATAGCAACTCATTTGGTGAACAACTTAAGAGTTTTGCCTTAATAAAAACATTTTTCACCACATGAAATGATAAATGGATTTAAAATAGTTTTTGGACAAAACCCTCTTGCTAATGACTTTGCCACTTTGGTAAATGACCAATTTGGATATTACAAAGTTTAGAAACCCCATAGAGACCCCTTTGCAAAATAAAACTATCTTGTGCATGCTCCCATGCATGACTTAGATTCCATTACCTTGTGTGTGTGAAGAATTGTTTGTTTGACTTTGGTTTGGAATGTGAATTGAATTTGTGTTTACTTGATTGATTGTAGTGAAGTGTGAGACTAAAAAGATCAAGGAGTGAACCACCATTCCCTACCAAAAAGGCAAGTGATGCTTCATACTTTTTGTCCCATTACTTTCACTATGCATTAGTGATTTTGCTAAGTAAAACTTGCATGGATTTTGCTAAGTATAGACCTTGCTATAAGAAAACCTAGTAGATGAATCCTTAGTAGGATTTTCCTAAGTTAAGATTCCTACTACTATCAAGCTTAGCCTAGCTAATAGAAAACATGGGTGGAAAACATATTCACACTATGGAAAAATATTCTAAGTCTGAGGACTTATGTTTTGTCTAATAAAACAACTAAGTTAATGAATCACCTGGGTGGAATGGGATAGCTTGGTGGAGAATGGTTGAGTGGTTCACAAGGCCATGGACTTGGATTGTGTATCTCACTTGTGGTATGCCACCCAGGAACAAAGAGATTTGAGATGTCAAATGTTGAGAAGCTTCAAGTGCAACCACTTGGCAATATGGGCTCTGCCATGATCATATAGGTTGCAAGAACTTAGCCATATGGACAGTGGGTGGTAGTGTTTGATAGGTTGGAGCGCGTCCATTTTGGTCTAAGGGAAGGCTTCTGAAAGATTTTGTCTTGGGAAACCAAGTCTTGTGGGTAAAGTGCACCACCTCTGCAGAGTGTAAAACCTAAGTACTTAGCCATGTCCCTGGTAAAGGACAATTTGAGCATCAAGACATGGAAGCAATCAAGAATCTCATCATTCAAATTTCTAAATTAAAACTTGTGGTTTGAACAAGGGTTGTTTGAATTCTTCAATCATTGATGGAGAGATAGCTTGGTACAAGGATCTTGAAATCTTTGATTGAGAAAAATGATTTTGTCAAGCAAAAACTTAGTATTTTCAAATGTTAAGGAAAAATCTATTCTGAGCAATGCAAGCCTCAACTCCACTTAGCCAAATGCATATAGCTGATAGACTCCACTATACAAATATAGTATCACTTGCCAATACAATTCAAATGTATTGACCCTTTGTGGTTGTAACTTGTATGTTGCAGGTTTGATTGATTTTAGTGAAGATTGATTGTTTAGGATTACAAAGTATACAACCAACATCTGCCTGTGGCACTTTGAAGATGAAGGACCCCATGCTTATAGTTATTCCGCTGCAATGTAATGTAATAGCCATATGAGCTATGAAAGATGTAATAAAATTATGTTATTCCTGGTTATAAAGTTATATTATGACCTTTGTTTCTTGATATTACATCTTAACTGTGGATGCTAGCTATTGATCCAGGGACTAGCATTGTAAACACAGGAGGGATCAATCTTATTAAAGGTTGGGACCCCTACAGATGGTATCAGAGCATTGTGTTGCCTGTAGGATTTGTAAACCTAGGATTGGACAAAAACCCTTAGAAAAATAGGAGTTATTTTGTTCCAAAAACTTATTTACAAAAACACTTGTAAACTCTTTCCTCAACTATTTTGGTTTCAACTCTACTTCTCTTCTATTTCAACTTGATGGAAAAAAACCTACCCATGACCCAAGACTTCACCATGTGCAAAGGATTTCTTCAACACTTTCAACTCGAATGACTTCAACTTCTTCAACTCTAATGACTTTAACATCTTCAGCATATCCACCAAGGACTTCCAACTTGGATACCACTAAGGACTACAAGAGAGACAAGGTAATCTTGCTCAAAAAAAAAAATTAGAGACTGAGGGAATGCAAAAGTTAGAAGGAGCCCACATCACTTGAAGCTTTGTGACCAAAAGTTTTTCCAAGGAAACCATGATCTCATGCAAGAAAGATCAACCAAGAAGGATGGAAAGATCACAAGTGAACCTTATAGATAGACCACCATATTTTTAATTAGGTTAAACACACCAACTCATGTGGTGTAACAAAAAAAAATATTTTTGTTAACTAAGTATGTGCTTGAACTTTGTTTGAGTGAAATGTTTGGTTTGTGATTGCAAGCACATTGCTTGTGTGAAATATGATGTGTGTGATTAGAATTGAGTCCTTAGAAATATCTTGCCTATTCTAAATTCCCCTTCAACCCAAACAGATGACTACTCCAAGAGACTCCAACATCAAGGTGGATGACAATAGCAACAACCAAAAGGACAACATGAGAGACATTATAGCAACCCAAAACCAGTTGAGCCAAATGACAACTCAGCTTTTAGCCAACAACAATGGACTAGACCCAGCCATACAAAGGATTTTGAAACTTCAATCCCAATTATTGCAAGGATTAGTTACTCAAATGATCAACATGAGAGAAAACTTTTCCCAAAGAGCTAATGACAACAAGGATGACAAGGATGTTATTCTAGAAGGAACCCAAGCTAGCAATACTTATGGAGACAAGGATCATGCATCCAAGGAACATGAAGATCAATGTCCCAAGAAGAGAGAAAGATCTCCCACCTATGAAGAGCATGAACTAGAAGAACTCTTAGCTTTGGAGAGACCCAAGAAGAAGAAGAAATGCCCCAACCCTAACAAGAAGGATATTACTCAAGAGAAATGTTACAATTGGAAAGAGATGGGACACTATGCCAATGAATGCCCAGAAAAGAAGAAGAACCAAAGAAACAAACAAAAGGCAATGATACCAAAGGAAAAGAAAGATATCAGCCAAGTGATGTGTTTCAAATGCAAGGAACTAGGCCACTATGCAAGCAATTGTCCAGAAAAGATGAAGAACAAGTTAAACAAGTCTATGAAGGATATCAACCTTGGCCCATGAGTCAAGAATGGAAACCAAGGACACCATGCAAAAGTTTGCTTAGTGAAGTTTTCCAGGATCCCAAGAAGGACAATATGTAATTTTTGTTTGAAAATTTTAAGGGTGGTAGTACCCTAGTTGTTTTGAACCTGCTTATAACCCCAGCCTTCCCAAATCTCGGGACGAGATTTATTTTAAGGGTGGTAGCCTGTCACATCCCAAGATTTTCCAAATCTTGTAATGTGAAAATAAATTAATAAAATAAAACTTTGTTTGACTTTCAGAGCCAGAAGAAACTTTTTGAATGCAATTGGAACTTCAAACCCATTTGAATTAAATAAAAACCTAAAGGGATTTAAAAATATAAACATTTAATAAAAGGAAAAATAAAAACATTTGGAAATATTATTTTGAAACAATTAAATGAAAAGATTTGTTTTCAAATGAAATAGAAGTTTTACAAATAAGGATTATTTTATAAAGCCAAATTAAAACTTGACCAAACTTTGAATTGAAACATTTTGTTTTGAATAAAAATAACAAAGGTTTATTTAAGTAAATTAATAAAGAATTACTATCCAAATTTTATTTAAAGGTTTTACCATTTTAATTAAAACCTCAAAACTTATTAAATTATTTTAAATAGGTTTTCCAAGTATTTTATATTCACAAATAAAACCTATTAAAGTGTTTTGACTTTATTTTAGATTTCAAAATAAATATATCAATAAAACAAATCCTATTTGATTTAATAATGAAGGTCTATAATATATAATTATTAATGAACCCTAAAATAAAAAAGTTATTTTATTTTAAACAAGTTCTACAAATATTCTTTATTTCCAAATAAAACCTACTGAATGGTTTTGGTACTATTTTAGTTTTAAAAATAAATATTCTAATAAAACAAATCTTATTTGAAGTAAATGAATAAGGCCCATTTTATTTAATTGATAATGGACCTAAAATAAAATGTTATTTTATTTTAAACAAGTATTTCAAGTATCTTATATTTTTCAAATAAAACCTACTGATTTGGTTTTGAAAACATTTGGATTTAAGAGAGAGATTTTATTAATTAAACCAAACCCTATTTTATTAATAAACCATGGTCCATTTTATTTAATTAATAAATGGAACCTAAAAAGATTTAAAATATTATTTTGGAAGTTGGTTTATGCTACTAAACAGAACCAAAAAACTCATTACAAGTTTGAATTGTTTGAATGGTTGCATTGTTGATTGAATCATTTGTTTGAATATCAAATCAGAAAATAGAAATAGAAAAGAATAAAACAAACAGGCAGGAAAAAAATATGGAAAAGGACAACCCAACAAGGCCCAGCCCAAACAGCCCAACAACCCATCTGCCCTCTCCCCCGAACCGTTTTTCCTCACCGCTGAAACAACCCGCGGAGCGACTGACTAGTGGACCTCCCCCTCGTTTCTTTTCCCACTGACCGGTGGACCCCACCTTTACTGTTCATCGTCCACACCCCGCACGACCCCTTCTTCCTCCTCTCTCCCGTTTCTGCCTGTGATTCCGCGGAGTAAATTCTCGTTAATGCTGTGATTAAACGCCCCTGCGATCAAGCCCATTTAAGCGCCAGCGCCTTCTCCGTCTTTCCCCTCTGTCTCCTCCCCAAAGCACGCCCCCAGGCCGGAGAATTTTGCCCAGCACTTCCTCTGTCTCCGACGACCGTTCTCGCCGATTCCGGCCAACACACTCCACCTCCTGCCTCCCTGTGCAACCTAGCAGCCTCCCCACTCTCTGGCGCATCTCCTAGTACACTTCGTTCAACCGCGGGCGCCCCAGGAAACCGTCTTCGACAAAAGTTCTGAGCGCCGCCGTCTGTCTCGCCTCCGTCGAGCTCCTCCGGTAATTCCAGACCACCCCGACCCCTCTCGTTCACGCACACGTCATCTCCGTGGCCCCCTGCACCTAATCATGACCTTTTCTTGCCTCCTGGTGAACCGCAGAATCGTTTTCGACCTCGACCGAGCGCGTCCGTCGCCAGAACCAACTCCGGCGAGGAATTCTGCCTGTCCCCGTGCGCCCCTCGACGGACCAGTCCCACGTTGAGCATCAGCGAGCGTCAGCGAACCCGGTGAGCACACTCCCTCTCTTCTTCGCTTCCTATATCGCCGGCGCCGCCGTGAAACAGAGTCGCCGCCTCCAGCAGCAGCCGCAGCGCCGCCCGTCTATGGTCGAACACTCCACAGTCGTCCGATCTAGATTGAGCGAGCAGGATTAGAATCACTTAACGCGAAGGGGTATGCGTTCAGGGCCGCACGATTAGACTTAATCCAACGCACCACAGCCGCGATCCAACCGAAACGGTACCGACAAATAAGAAGCCGCCGCGTGTCACCAGATAGATTGAAATTAGAATTTGAAATCAGAATTATTTGCAAACTTCAAACCCTTATAACTTTTGATCCATACGTCCAAATTTGGCAAATTTTATATCAATGGATTCAGGAGAACAAACCCTAGCCAACCATGGCCTTAGTTTGACAAATAGTATCTGTTAGATTGTTTGAATTTGCAGAAACTTTTGTGAGCTTGTTTAGAGTATAAAAATTGTTTAAAAATGATTTTTGGATTAAAACCTTTGCAAAATGGTTTGTTGTGACCTTACTGACCCTGGGAACCAACCCTTGGTATTAAAAATGATTTTTGTAAGATTTAGGTTGGATTACTTGACTTAGTCATTTTCTAGCCAAATAAAAAGAATGGTTTTTGTTATAAAATTGTTTATGAAAAGAAAACTTTAAGGAAATGTTTTGGACCAAACCTACTGACCTAAAAACACAAAGTTTTGCAATAGCAACTCATTTGGTGAACAACTTAAGAGTTTTGCCTTAATAAAAACATTTTTCACCACATGAAATGATAAATGGATTTAAAATAGTTTTTGGACAAAACCCTCTTGCTAATGACTTTGCCACTTTGGTAAATGACCAATTTGGATATTACAAAGTTTAGAAACCCCATAGAGACCCCTTTGCAAAATAAAACTATCTTGTGCATGCTCCCATGCATGACTTAGATTCCATTACCTTGTGTGTGTGAAGAATTGTTTGTTTGACTTTGGTTTGGAATGTGAATTGAATTTGTGTTTACTTGATTGATTGTAGTGAAGTGTGAGACTAGCAAGATCAAGGAGTGAACCACCATTCCCTACCAAAAAGGCAAGTGATGCTTCATACTTTTTGTCCCATTACTTTCACTATGCATTAGTGATTTTGCTAAGTAGAACTTGCATGGATTTTGCTAAGTATAGACCTTGCTATAAGAAAACCTAGTAGATGAATCCTTAGTAGGATTTTCCTAAGTTAAGATTCCTACTACTATCAAGCTTAGCCTAGCTAATAGAAAACATGGGTGGAAAACATATTCACACTATGGAAAAATATTCTAAGTCTGAGGACTTATGTTTTGTCTAATAAAACAACTAAGTTAATGAATCACCTGGGTGGAATGGGATAGCTTGGTGGAGAATGGTTGAGTGGTTCACAAGGCCATGGACTTGGATTGTGTATCTCACTTGTGGTATGCCACCCAGGAACAAAGAGATTTGAGATGTCAAATGTTGAGAAGCTTCAAGTGCAACCACTTGGCAATATGGGCTCTGCCATGATCATATAGGTTGCAAGAACTTAGCCATATGGACAGTGGGTGGTAGTGTTTGATAGGTTGGAGCGCGTCCATTTTGGTCTAAGGGAAGGCTTCTAAAAGATTTTGTCTTGGGAAACCAAGTCTTGTGGGTAAAGTGCACCACCTCTGCAGAGTGTAAAACCTAAGTACTTAGCCATGTCCCTGGTAAAGGACAATTTGAGCATCAAGACATGGAAGCAATCAAGAATCTCATCATTCAAATTTCTAAATTAAAACTTGTGGTTTGAACAAGGGTTGTTTGAATTCTTCAATCATTGATGGAGAGATGGCTTGGTACAAGGATCTTGAAATCTTTGATTGAGAAAAATGATTTTGTCAAGCAAAAACTTAGTATTTTCAAATGTTAAGGAAAAATCTATTCTGAGCAATGCAAGCCTCAACTCCACTTAGCCAAATGCATATAGCTGATAGACTCCACTATACAAATATAGTATCACTTGCCAATACAATTCAAATGTATTGACCCTTTGTGGCTGTAACTTGTATGTTGCAGGTTTGATTGATTTTAGTGAAGATTGATTGTTTAGGATTACAAAGTATACAACCAACATCTGCCTGTGGCACTTTGAAGATGAAGGACCCCATGCTTATAGTTATTCCGCTGCAATGTAATGTAATAGCCATATGAGCTATGAAAGATGTAATAAAATTATGTTATTCCTGGTTATAAAGTTATATTATGACCTTTGTTTCTTGATATTACATCTTAACTGTGGATGCTAGCTATTGATCCAGGGACTAGCATTGTAAACACAGGAGGGATCAATCTTATTAAAGGTTGGGACCCCTACAGATGGTATCAGAGCATTGTGTTGCCTGTAGGATTTGTAAACCTAGGATTGGACAAAAACCCTTAGAAAAATAGGAGTTATTTTGTTCCAAAAACTTATTTACAAAAACACTTGTAAACTCTTTCCTCAACTATTTTGGTTTCAACTCTACTTCTCTTCTATTTCAACTTGATGGAAAAAAACCTACCCATGACCCAAGACTTCACCATGTGCAAAGGATTTCTTCAACACTTTCAACTCTAATGACTTCAACTTCTTCAACTCTAATGACTTTAACATCTTCAGCATATCCACCAAGGACTTCCAACTTGGATACCACTAAGGACTACAAGAGAGACAAGGTAATCTTGCTCAAAAAAAAAATTAGAGACTAAGGGAATGCAAAAGTTAGAAGGAGCCCACATCACTTGAAGCTTTGTGACCAAAAGTTTTTCCAAGGAAACCATGATCTCATGCAAGAAAGATCAACCAAGAAGGATGGAAAGATCACAAGTGAACCTTATAGATAGACCACCATATTTTTAATTAGGTTAAACACACCAACTCACGTGGTGTAACAAAAAAAAATATTTTTGTTAACTAAGTATGTGCTTGAACTTTGTTTGAGTGAAATGTTTGGTTTGTGATTGCAAGCACATTGCTTGTGTGAAATATGATGTGTGTGATTAGAATTGAGTCCTTAGAAATATCTTGCCTATTCTAAATTCCCCTTCAACCCAAACAGATGACTACTCCAAGAGACTCCAACATCAAGGTGGATGACAATAGCAACATCCTTGGACTAAAATACAATGTTTCCTTTGACAAAGATCATGTTTACAGGGCTTGTGTTGAAGGAAAGATGCACGAATCTCCCCACAAGAGAGAGACTATCATGCCATCAAATAGGATCTTGGAATTACTTCATGTGGATATTTTTGGTCCTCCATCTCATGCAAGCCTCGGTGGGAACAAGTATTGCTTGGTGATAGTTGATGATTATTCAAGATACACATGGGTGTACCTTTTCAAGATGAAAAGTGAGACTCAACAAACTATCATTGACTTTTCCAATGAGGTTCAGCGTCAACACAAGTACCAATATTGGCAATAAGAAGTGACAACGAATCTGAGTTCAAGAACTACACTCTTATCAAATTCCTAAGTGAAGAGGGAAGAAGACATAAATATTCCGCTACGTACACCCCTCAACAAAATGGTGTTGCTGAGAGGAAAAACCGGACATTAATGGATATTGCAAGGTCTACGTTGGTTGAATTCAAGACACCATACAATTTTTGGGATGAAGCAATATCCACCGCATGGCATTTGTCAAATTGGCTTTACCTCCGAAAAATCTTGGACAAGACTCCATATGAGATACTCACCGGTAACAAGCCCAACATATGATATTTTTGGGTGTTCGGTTGTAAGTGTTTCTTTCTCATTAAAGGAGTTTGTTTGTCTAAATTTGAGTCTAAGGCTTTATAAGGTATTTTTGTCTGTTATGGTGCCAAATCCCACACTTCTAGAGTCTACAATAAGCTCTCCAGAACTATTGTAGAATCATGTAGTGTGGTGTTCGAGGAAAATGATGGCTCCCATGTGGGGCAAATTGATGTTTGTGATGCAGATGTTAAAATACCCCAAGATTCCATAAGAAGAATGGGCGTGGGATTTTTCCACCCCATTGAGGAACCCCTTGTGGTGGATCGGGAAGGACAATGCTCTACACAAGTAGAGCCCTCATCTACACAAGATCAACAAGCTCCACCTGCTAGAGAAACTACTACACCAACACAACAACCTCCTGAAGATCATCAATCAACTAAGCAAACTACAAGTCCCAGGCCAGATTATCACCCAAGGACAGATTATCCGGCCCTGCCACTCCAACTCATACCAAGGGCGACCAGGAAGAGCAGGAAGAAGATGAAACTCCCAGGCCAGATTATTCGGCCCCTCCTAGGGGCGGATTATCTGGCCCTGAAGCTCCAGAGCTGTAGCAGCCTCCTGTTATGGCTGTTGATCAAGATCAAGGGCAAGGTTCTTCATCCCCAGTTCAAAGTGAACAAGTTGTTAATGAAGGGCAAGCTAATGTTCAAGATGAGTACTCAAATGATGAAGCAAACCCTCCAAGAAACAATAAGGAGATTGAAACTCATCGCAAATCTCGTGCTAAAAGGAACCTTGAATTAAGAGGTCATACTCTTGACTAAATGTCATCTTGAGCTTAATCCAAAGGGTAAAGATGTCGACCAAAAGGTATACCGATCCATGATCGGATCTATTCTTTACCTCTGCGCATCTAGATCCGATATTGTGTTGAGTGTAGGAGCGTGTGCAAGGTATCAAGCAGCTCCTAAAGAAAGCCACCTAATGGCGGTCAAGAGAATATTCCAATATTTTGTTCATTCCCCAAACTTTAGTCTATGGTATCCCAAGGGCCCTAATTTCTCTCTATGTGTATATACATACTCAAATTGGGATGCCGATAAGGATGATAGAAAATCAACTTCTGGTGCATGTCAATTCTTGGGAAGGTCTCTAGTATGTTGGTCTTCTAAAAACAGAATTGTATCTCTCTCTCCACCGCCGAATATGAATATGTGGCTGCTGCAAGTGCTTCTACGCAATTATTATGCATGAGGCAAACTTTAAAGGAATATGGTGTCAACTATGACAAAGTGCATATTTTATGTGATAATGAAAGTGCTATTAAAATTGCATACAACCCGGTGCAGCACACAAGGACAAAGCATATTGAGATTCACAATCATTTTATTCGGGATCATGTTGCTCGTGGTGATATTGTCGTGGGAATGACCACGACAGATGCTGCAATCGGCAGCGAGTAGTAGAACATGGGGCAAGGGCGGCCAGCCATATGCGGTGCGAGATGAGGGCGGAGACACAAGGTTTTACCCAGGTTTGGCCCCCGGAGGGTAAATACCTATTCCTGCTAGATTGTATTATGGAGAGAGTACAAAGGGGCGAGCTCGACGACCTCGTCGAGCTCGCCCCTTTGTACTCTCTCCATAATACAATCTAGCAGGAGTAGGTCTTTACCCTCCGGGGGGCGAGTCGCTTGGGAGTATGATGGAACGTGTCCTCTATGTGTACCCTAGGGAGGTTTATATAGGCTCACCTCGCTAGGGTTTACATATTACAACCGAATTAGTTAAGGATTCGGAGGGTCTTTGACCTAGTCCGACTGGGCCTAGTTATGCTTCTGGGCCTCTAGCTTCTAGTCGCCTGAGTCCTCGCCAAGTCTTGATCCAGTCGTTGTCCTGCAGGCCCACTTGGTGGCGGCTTGAGCCAATAGGAAACGTCCTGCTGGGCATACCCCGGTAGGCATATCCCCATCAGTAGTCCCCAAGGCCGTCATTGATTCGTCGCAGGAGTTTGCTGGCAGTCGGAGTATGCGGGTCCAATGCGGGCGCCTAGTCGAATCGGCGGCGGACTCCTGAAAAAAGGAAAGAACTAGTCATTTTAGTCGCTATTGGCGACCAATCATATCGCAGCTTGGCGAACGGGTCGGCGAGTAGTTAGTCACTGTCATAGTGATCGGGTCGGCGAATCGTCGAGTCGCTGGAGGCAGCGAGTCGAGTGGATGAAGTTGGACCGTCAGTTTTGGTCAAACTAGCCGTTGGGTAATCCAACGGTAATATTGGCGTAATTACCGCGTAGTAACGGCTCCCAAAAATGGAGGGTAACAACCACTATATAAGGAGAGTGAAGGGTGAAAGGGAAAAACGCTTCCCTCACTTCCGCTGATCTCGCGCATCCTCGTTTCCCCATTCCGCACAGTGACCAGAACGATCCAGAGCGATCTGAATCCCACGATCCTCCAGTCGATGGCTCCTCCCACCGAACCATGGGGCAGATCCAAGTGCACGAAGGCACTGCTAAAATCATTCAAGGAGGCGGGGATCCTCCACGCCGGGAGATGGCGCATCCCCGCGGCCGGAGAAGTAATTCCGGATCCGCGCGAAGGGGAATTCATCTGCTTCACTAGTCACCTGGAGCGGGGGCTTGGCTTCCCAACCTCCCTTTTCTTTCGGCGTTTCTGCGCCTATTACGATATCCAGCCGTCGGATCTGGGTCCGCACAGCATCGAGCAGCTAGCCATTTTCGTGGTGTTCTGCGAGTGCTACCTGGGCTGCAGGCCCTACTTCCCCCTGTGGCAAGATCTATTCCATGGGAGAATCAACCGCGAAGAGACAGGCGACCCAATGCTAGCCGCGGGCGTCTTGACTTTCCAGCTGAAATCCAAGGCATCATTCTTCGATTTGATGCCGCCCGCCAAAGCAGCGAACGAGTGGAAGAAGAGCTGGTTCTATGTCACCGAGTCGACTCCAGGAGACGAAGTGGCACTTCCAAGGTACTCCGCCGACCGGCCCGAGCCGCGTCGGCTCCATGTTACCAAACTCCCGCTGGAGCAGTGGATGGTCGTCGACGATATGCTGTAGACCATTCGCAATTTGAAGAAGAAAGGCCTCCAAACCATCAACCTCTACAACTGCTGGCTCGAGCGACGGCTCGTGCCCCTGGCCATCCGTGACCACTACATGTACGAATATACGGGCAAGGACGACCCGACGAAATCCTGCCTCATTGAATGGAGACTCAACGACTACACCCTGGCCCTGAAGAAGATCACCCAGGCGGTGTATCTCGACGGGAAGGCCGGGGTCGCACCTTATACCGCGAGGCGCCCAGCTCTAACGGTAAGCTGTTATTCCTTTTGCACTCGCAGTCGCAGTTCGTGCATTCGCGGTTGTGATGTCGTTTGTTTGGTGTAGTTGTTTCAAGCAATGTTAAGGAAATCGGTAATCGTTAGCTGCTCGGTTGGCTTGGGAGTAGAGATTAATCGGAATTTGGACGATTAACTAATTTAATCGGTCGGCTATTAATTGGTGCACCCTACAAAAATTAGCACCTAAAACACATATGAATCCTCAGCCTTAAGCTCCCGGATGAGATCCTCAAGGCGCTCGAGCTCTTGTATTTGAGGTATGGTCGGCAACTACGAGGAACTGGTCAACAATGATAAGGAACTAGTTGGTGATGGATGAAATCAAGCTCCTGGAGGCAGGGATGAAACGGGAGCTTCGCAAAACCTACTTCATTGGGGGCGGGCTAGCGGATGGATGGGCGATATGTGTTGATAATTTTGCAACTTTTTTCACCAAGTGTAGTGGTTAATCGGGAACATACCTAGTAATCGGAGTGTTAGACCTATTAATCGGGATAAACGATTAACACAAAGGATTAGTGGTAATCGACACGGTCAGGTCCCTAGTAGCGATTAATCGGCCTATTAATCGCTGATTCGGCCTATTTTTTGAACAGTGGTTTCAAGTGGTGGAAGGGTGGCTTCCGCCCGCAGACGACGAGAACTCAAGCTCGTCCGCCCAGGACGGGAGCGAGTCATCGCCTGACAAGGGCAACATCGAGAGTGACGGGGGTGGTGACAACAACGATGAGGACGACCACACCGTGGAGGTTGCTGCCCCCACGGTTCGCAAGACTCGCGGGCAGCACCAATGCAAACTCGAGGCTAGCAAGAGCCTCGAGGCCCATGACAATGACGACGATGAGCTCCCTGAGCACAGCTCACACCGTGAGGCTACGCCGTCGAAGAAGAAGAAGCAAGCTCCACCGAAGAAGAAGGTGAAACCGACGAAGCCGATGTCTTCGCCTCGGTCCGCGAGTAGCTCCGACGCCACCAGCTCAGACGAGGAGACAACGGCGCACGCGGCCGCGGCGACTGGTGCTGCCGTCACAATGGACGAAGTGCCGCTAGCGTCATTGCCACCACCGTTCTCCCCAGTCACTGGTTTGGGGGCCGCTCCAACCACAGGGGCCTCGCCGCCAAGGGGGGCTCCCACAACGATTGCCACGGAGGCTCCCGCTGCGGCTTCATCTTCGAAGAAACCATCAGTGTCTTGGGCACACAATGTGTTCGAGACGAGCCTCAGTCGGAAACTGGGACCAGAACTGGAAAAGCCGGCCAGCATCCGCACCGGCCTGCGATTTCTTCCGGTCGCCAAGTGAGTGCTCCTTGGTCTTTTACCTGTCTGCTTGTTTTGTGTTTTGATCGGAGATCTTTATTGACTGAGTTGTTTCGCAGGACTAGAGTTAAGAAGATAGGCCATCCTTCAGTGGCCAAGGTTCCGCCAGTTGCCACAAAGGTGCCAGCTGATCCCTCGCGGAAGAGGAAGGGCGACGAAGTCATTGCTCCCGCCTAAGGCACCAAAAGAACAAAGGGCGAAGACGTCGTCACGGTTTCTGACGAACCGGTGACTGCCCCGAGCGAGCCTCCAACCGCAGCGGATATAGCTCTGAAGGCCACGGAAGACGCGGGGTCGCAGCATACGGTGCTTGCTGGCTCAACCGATGCGGCCGAGCCGACCTCGAGTGGCGCGGTGGCCGCAGTGGCGACATTCCCTCGCTTCATGGCGAAGGCCGTCGCGGCAAGTGCCTCAATGCCGTCGAGCCAGCTTTCTTGGTCCGCCGACACAGAGGTTGAACAACGTCGTGGCCACACTCCGCTTGTTCTCGCGTCGGTGGATGCGATGGAACTTCATGGCATGCTAGGTGCTACCATCCAGGTATGTCCAGTCCCCGAGGATCTGTCCACTGAATTTCAGTGGTCGGATTCTTATTTTTTATGTTATCCAGTCCACGAGTGCCTAGTCGTTGAATTTCAGCGGCTGGGCACTTAGGAATTTCGTTGTCTAGTCCCCGAGTGCCTAGTCGCTGAATTTCAGCGGCTAGGCACTTAGGAATTGTTTGGTTGTTGACGTTGTAGTTGTTGCACAGGGTCTGCAGCGCGAATCAGCCAAGCGGCTTGCTGCAAAGTGCCGCGTGGATAAGGAGCTCGTCGTCGTCCAGGAGACGAACAAGGAGCTTCAAGCGGCTGCGGGTTAGTATGTACCTTAATTGGCGCTCTTCGCTAACTTGTCGCGGTGTTGACCGTTTTTTCCTAGAAACAGAGAGTAGTGCGGCTGAGGTGAAGGAGGCTCGCCAAGGCCTTGTCCCGGCAGGTGATTTGACGGCGGATCAATCCGCTTTGAGCATGGTGGAGAAGCGAATCGTCGATCTGGAGCGTGAGCTCAAGGAGGCGAGGGCGGAAGCGAGCTCGGCGGAAGGACGAGCCAAGGCCGCCGTCGCTTGTGCCGCTGAGAACGGAAGGTGTCTGATGCGCTCGTTGCCAGGTTGCAAAATGACTTCTCCTCCCTTCAAAGTTTCATCACGGACCTATGCCGCCCACTGATTGGTAAGCTTTCCTTCAGCCGACTTCCGATTGCACGTACCGCGTTGGGGTTTTGGTGCTTTGCTTGCTGGATCACTGACAATGCGGAAGAGGCGCAGTCGTACAACGCGCGGCAGTGTGTGACCACCCTGGTCGATTCAGCCGCGCTATCAGCGACTTGCCTCCGGGCATACCTTCAGGAGATATCGCCCACGGAGGTGATTCCCAGCGACCTTGTCGAGGTATGGCGCTACCTGGAGAAGGCTCCGTCGATCATGGAATTCATGACGCGGTCGGCCTTCCGTCGTGGAGCGGCGACGGCGCTCAGCCTTGGGCTCGCCCACTTCCTGGACGATTTCGACCTTGACGACGTCACGAGTGGTTACCCCTCGTCGAAGGGCTCAGTGGAGATTGCTGAAGTGTTGAAGCTGACGGACCGAGCCGCGGTATACTCCGACCGTGTTTGGGAGATGGGCGACCTTATCCCCTACCAGGAGACGGTCGTCGCCCCCAATGACCCTGAGCCAAAGCACCGTGACTTCAAGGTGGAGCAACCATTTCGTGCAGCGATGGCGGGCGAGCTGACGACGTACCTGTCGAACCCTTATGTGTCTTTTATCCGCAGCCGCAGGGACGATGGCGCTTCTTCATCAAAGCCTACGGAATAGAATGTTTTGCCATTCGGCATTAGTAAAGGATAACCATGTAACTCTCCTTGTACGAGAAACAAATTTTGCTACTATAAAATAATGCTCGTGTTATTTTGTCAGTCGTTTTGCGACTTGGATGTTGGTTGCGCGAGTCCCCGAGCGCGTCCGCCCTTTTTATGGGATTTACCTCGTTTTTATATGTTTTGTGAACTGTTAGTGAGTTAAGGTCGACTCGCCATGGCTCGGAAAGCCAGTCGCGTGGCGACTCCCAGGGGTGCTATTTACTTGACCGTTTTCCCAGGCGCGAACGGGGTCGGGTCGCCGAGTCCCCGAGCGTGGTAATTGGCCGTTCTAGTCGCAAGCCCAAGGTAGGTGAGGACTAAGCGCGTTATGTTAGGCGCGTCACTCCTTCCTGATACGTAAGATCAGTCGCATGGCAAGTCCTGGGCGCGCTCTCATACTTGGCGTTTTTCCCTAGCCGCTCGTCTTTGGTCTGGTGTCAGTCCCCAAGTGTGGTACTTTGCCGTTCGAGTCGTTGCGCCGAGGATGCGGAGGACTTGGTCGCTGTGGGGAGCGAGTGTAGTTGTCTTGGCTCGGGGATCCAGTCGAGCTAGGCAACTCCAATGGGGCTCCGGGTTAGCTTTTTTCGTGGACGGTCGAGGCCTGAGTTTACCTAGTGCCCTCGTGCCGCACTACTTGGCCGTGCCGGTCGCTTTGCCAAAGGTTGACTTCTGCGAATAGCGTAACGCTATTATTACGAGTGCGAGTGGCACAAGACACGGAGAGTAGACGCAATTTGCGGTAACCAATCTGTTTTATTTCATAGCGGGTAGGGGGTACATGTCTGGAGTTCTAAGAGTATAACTTCCGTAGGAGGTTTACATTCCATGGCCGCTTGACGTCGAGTTTTCCGTCTCCTCGTACATCGGTGAGGTAGTAGGCGTCGTTGCCCAGGACTCGCCCGATGGCGAATGGTCCCTGCCAAGGGGGTGAGAGCTTGTGCATGCCTTTCTTGTCCTGGATTAGGCGCAGTACCAGGTCGCCTTCCTAGAAAGTGCGAGTCCGTACTCGTCGGCTGTGGTAGCGGTGGAGCCCTTGCTGGTAGATGGCGGTGCGGGAGTGAGCCAGGTCACGTGCTTCGTCGAGCTGATCGACTCCGTCTTGTCGTGCGAGCTCGTTGTCAGCCTTTGTGTAGTTGACCACCCTAGGTGAATCGTGCTCGAGGTTGGTTGGCATGATTGCCTCGGCACCGTACACCATGAAGAAGGGGTGAACCCTGTCGACCTGTTGACGGAGGTGCGGATGCCCCAGGTTACAGAGGGGAGTTCTTTGACCCAGCACCCGGAGGTACTCTCGAGTGGGACTTATAGCCGTGGCTTCAGGCCGTGGAGGATGCTCTGATTGGCGTGTTCTGCCTGGCCATTGGACTCCAGGTGGGCGACTGAGGCGAGGTCGAGTTGGATGTTGTGCTCCTCGCAGAACTTGGCCATGGCTCCCTTGGCAAAGTTGGTGCCGTTGTCCGTGATGATGCTGTTTGGGAACCCGTAGCGATATATGAGCTCGCGAAGGAACTTTGTTGCGGTCTTCCCGTCACACTTGCGGACTGGCTTGGCCTCCACCCATTTTGTGAACTTGTCGACTGCGAATAGGAGGTTGGTGTAGCCAGAGGGGGCCTTCTTGAAGGGGCCTACCATGTCCATGCCCCACACGGCGAACGACCAGGTGATGGGGATTGTCTTGAGCGCCGAGCTTGGCACGTGAGTTTGGTTGGCGTATTTCTGGCATCCGACGCACCGCTGGACAATGTCGACAACGTCTGCGTGTGCGGTGATCCAGTAGAAGCCGTGTCGCATGTCCTTTGCGACCAGAGAGCGGGCGCTGGTGTGATGGCCGTAGTCACCGGAGTGGATGTCTTGGAGGATTTTGCGTCCTTCAGCGGGTTGGACGCAGCGTTGGAACACGCCAGTCACGCTGCGCTTGTGGAGCTCAAGTTGAGGATGACGAAGGATTTGCAGCGGCGTGCTATCATCCGGGCCTCCGTTTCGTCTGCGGGAAGGGTGCCTCCCTCCAGGTAAGCGACGTACGGCGCGGTCCAGTCGCTTGGCTCGGCGATTAGTGCGACCAGGGCTGCTTATGGTTGCAGCGGAATTCCGATGTCGATATCCCTTGGGGGAGAGACGGAGGGCTTGGTGATAGTGTCGAGGAAGACGCCGGCAGGTGGTGCGAGTCGAGCCGAGCTGATGCGAGAGAGTGCGTCGGCCTCCTCGTTCTTCCGCCTGTCGATCCACTCGACGGAGTAGCCTGCAAAGTGTCCTCCTAGCTAGTCCACTGCTTGGCGGTATGCCGCCATGGTGGGGGAGACGGTGTCACAGGTGCTGGAGACTTGCCCGGCGACGAGGTCGGAGTATCCGTAGAAGCGCAGGCGATTTATGTTCATCTCCTTGGCTGCCCTCATGCCGTGGAGTAGCGTCTCGTACTCGGCCATGTTGTTGGTGCAGGGGGTGAAGTTGAGGTAGAGGACGTAGCGGAGCTTGTCGCCCTTCGGAGATGTTAGCACGATCCCCGCTCCTGCACCGTCCGCGTTCTTGGAGCCGTCGAAGTGTAGGCCCCAGTAATGGAGGTATGGTAACTTCTCTGGCTGCTGGGCCTCCTCCAAGTCGGCGAGGAAGTCTGTGAGAGCCTGTGACTTGATCGCCTTGCGCGGCTCGTACTTGATGTTGTGGACGCCGATCTCGACGGCCCACTTGGCGACTCGCCCGGTCTCCTCGCGGTTGCGGATGATGTCCTGCAACGGTGCTGAGGAGACGACCGTTATTGGGTGCTCCTGGAAGTAGTGCGGCAGTCGCCGCTGTGCTCTGAAGACCGCGTATACCAATTTCTGGTACTGCGGGTAGTGTTGGCGCGACTCGGTAAGGACTTCGCTGATGTAGTATACGGGTCACTGCACCGGGCGTTCCTTTCCTTCCTCTGGCCGTTCGACGACCATGACAGCGCTGACGACGCGCTCGGAATCCGCGACATAGACCAGCATGGGATCCTTGTCAACGGGAGCGACGAGTAGTGGTGCTGCGAGCAACACCTCCTTGAGAGCGTGGAGCGCGTCGTCTGCCTCCTTGTCCCACTGGAAGGTGGGGTTCTTGCGCATTAGGCGATAGAGGGGCATCGCCTTCTCGCCTAGCCAAAGGATGAAGCGACTGAGAGCCGCGACTCGCCCGGCCAGCTTCTAGACGTCGCGCAGGCACTCGGGTCTGCCGAGTCGGGCGATCGTGTTGATCTTGGCGGGATTCGCCTCGATCCTGCGCTTGGAGACGACGTATCCTAGTAGTTGTCTAGTAGGTACACCGAAGGTGCACTTTCCTGGGTTTAGCTTTATCTTGTACTGTCGCAGGTTGGCGAAGGTTTCCGCCAGGTCGGCGAGTAGATCGCCCTGGCGAGTGGATTTCACCACCACGTCGTCCTTGTAGACGTGGATATTGCGGCCAATTTGGCTCGCAAGGCACTCCTGCATGCACCTCTGGTAGGTCGCCCCGGCGTTTTTGAGGCCGAAGGTCATGGAAGTGTAGCAGAAGGCTCTGAATGGCGTGATGAACGCCGTATTCTCTTTGTCCCCGACGGCCATTTTGATCTGGTTGTACCCAGAATAGGCGTCGAGGAAGCATAGCGACTCCGAGCTCGCGGTTGAATCGATGATTTGGTCGATCCGCGGGAGGACGAATTGTTCCTTCGGGCAGGCACTGTTTAAGTTTGTGTAATCGATACACATTCTCCAGGTCCCTTTTTCTTCTCGACCAGGACTGGGTTTTCCAGCCACTTGGAGTATTTGATTGGCCGAATGAAGCCTGCAGCGAGTAGACGCTGCACCTCCTCGGCGATTGCTTGGCGGCGCTCTTCATTGAAGGGCCGCAGCGACTGCTTGACGGGTCGCGCTTTGGGGTCGGTGTTGAGTTTGTGCTCAGCGAGTTCCCTTGGGACACCAGGCATGTCGGATGGCTTCCATGCGAAGATGTCCCGATTCTCACGTAGTACCTCGATGAGCGCTCCTTCCTATGCTGGGCTCATACCCGTCCCGATCGTCATCATCTGGCTGGAGTCGCCTGGGACCAGCTCGATGGTGCGGGTGTGTGTCGTTGCCTCGAAGGCGGCGGAGTTGCCACCCTCCGAAGTGGGCTTCTTGAGTATGGTGGGGTCTTCATTGTTGACCCTGCTCGTGTATTTGGCGAGCTCCTCAGTGTGGTTGGCCTCCGCCGTGATGACGGCGTCCGCGAGTTCGGCACCTTTGGCCTCGCATTCTGCGGCCATGTCGGGGTCACCATGGACAGTGATGATGCCACATGGCCCGGGTAGCTTCATCGCGTTGTACGCGTAGTGGGGCGCTGCCATGAATTTGGTGAACGTCTGGCGCCCCAGGATGTAGTGGTAGGGGTTGTTGAACGACACCAGCTCGAAGACGGTCCGCTCGGTGGAGAAGTTTGCTGGTGTGCAAAAGGTGACTGGCAGCGTCACCTTGCCGATCGGGTACTCCTTCCGACCGGGGACGATGCCGTGGAAGGTGGTGTAGGTCATCTCGATCATCGACTGCGGGAGCCGCAATCGCCTGAAGGTGTCCAGGTACAGGATGTTGATGGAGCTGCCGCCGTCCATCAGCGTTTTGGGGAGCCAGTAGTCTCCCACCTTGGGCTTGACCACTAAGGCAACTCGGCCCGGATATTCAATCTGTGGTGAGTGGTCCTCGCGGCTCCAGGTGATTGGTTGCTCGGACCAGTTGAGGAACTAGGGGATGTCTATCTGGGACACCGCATTGACGGCGATGGCACGGGCGATGACCTTCTTCTCGCGCTTCGTGTTGAAGCCTGTGAAGGTGTGGAGCGAGCCGGAGACGCTGCCGAACTTTCCGCCGTTTGGCGGGTTGTTGTCAGGGTCTTCCCGCGCACGTCGTGCCTTCTCGATCTCCTTGAGAGAGTGGCAGTCGGCGGTCGTGTGCGTGGAGGGCTTTCCTTACCTGCTATGAAACACACAGGGTTGGTTGAGGAGAGCCGTGGTATCGAACCTCGGCTTTGCCTTGTAGTTGCCACTGTCGCGGCGCTGGCCTCCGTTGCGACGGAAGCTCTTGGGTTCACGCGGCGCATATCCGGCATTGGCGATGAAGTCGAATCGCCCGTCACCGCGGCGTTTTCCAGTGAGGCGAGTGTTGCTGTAGCGTAGCTTGGGTCGCCTCCCGTTGTCGTGGCCGCTCGTGCGGCGGTTTCCTCCCGGCTTGTCGTCGGTTTCTTGGCTTGGGTCCTCCTCCGCGTACCGCTTTGCGATATCCAGGAGGTCTGGTATGTTTTCGAGTGTTCTGTACACTCGCTTGAGCTTGGCGACCAGGGGCTCGTAGCGGCACGAGGTCTTGAAGCAGTGGATCGCGGTGTTCGGGTGGATTCCGGCCACGTTATACCACAGGTCTTGCCACCGTTGGACCCAACCGCGGGTCGACTCGTGGGGTCCCTGGACGCATCTCTCCAGGTCCTCGATGGTGGTGGCGCAGGTGTAAGAACCCTCGAAGTGCGTGACGAAGGCGTCGCGCATTTCCTCCCATGAGTCGATGCTATCCGCGGGGAGGGTGTTAATCCACTACAAGCACGCTCCCTCCATCATCAGGGGAAGGTAGCGGGCGGCGAGTAGGTCGGTGTGGCCGACGATCCCCATCGCCATGAGGTAAGTGTCCAGCCACACAGACGGATCGTACGAGGGGTCGTACTTCTTGATCTCCTTCGGTGCTTTGAAGTTCGCCAGGTATCTTTCGCCTCGGATCATCGGTCCAAAGCACCAATGTTAAGGAAATCGGTAATCGTTAGCTGCTCGGTTGGCTTGGGAGTAGGGATTAATCGGAATTTGGACGATTAACTGATTTAATCGGTCGGCTATTAATCGGTGTAGCCTACAAAAATTAGCACCTAAAACACATATGAATCCTCAGCCTTAAGCTCCCGGATGAGATCCTCAAGGCGCTCGAGCTCTTGTATTTGAGGTATGGTCGGCAACTACGAGGAACTGGTCAACAACGATAAGGAACTAGTTGGTGATGGCTGAAATCAAGCTCCTGGAGGCAGGGATGAAACGGGAGCTTCGCAAAACCTACTTCATTGGGGGCGGGCTAGCGGATGGATGGTCGATATGTGTTGATAATTTTGCAACTTTTTTGACCAAGTGTAGTGGTTAATCGGGAACATACCTAGTAATTGGAGTGTTAGACCTATTAATCGGGCTAAACGATTAACACAAAGGATTAGTGGTAATCAACATGGTCAGGTCCCTAGTAGCGATTAATCGGCCTATTAATCGCTGATTCGGCCTATTTTTTGAACAGTGCAAAGCACTGGGGTCCGACTCGGCTCACCGATCCCCTTGGTTCGCCGTCGCGGTGGTTGGTGAGGGTATGCCTCAGGTCTTCAGGCTGGCATGCCCGCCAGCTCTGGTTGTTGATGATATGGGTGCGTGCGTCGACGGGCTGCCCGTTGGCGGCGACAAAGTTGTTCTCTGGTCATGGGTCATTGGTGGAGAGTGTCGCATTCGCGGGTCGGTGTTGGAGCTGCAGGGGCTCGGGTGGTGGGCAGTTGAGGGTATTCACCGCCATTGGGCGGTCGCTCGAAGCCGCCCTGCTGCCTGATGAACGCGAGTACATCTGACCCTGTGAGTCGGCGCCCGTGTTTTGTTGCTCAAATGCTTTGGCGAGCAGAGCCTTGGCGTACTGGATCTGCAGGGCGCCTTCCCCGGTGACTTGGATGTTGTCGACTGCTGCTCGGCTCGCGACGACATTGTCCATTGGGGTCGAGAACAGCAGGAGGCCGTTCGCATCTCGCTCTCGTGAGGAGACCACAATCCTTGGTTGGTCCCTAGGGGCATGCAGTTGGGTGGTGGTGGGGCACCGTTGGCCGTCGCGCCTGGTGGGGGTGGAGCGCTTCCTCCTGGCGGCGCGTTCTCACAGATCGCGCGCTCGGCCACGCGAGCCGGGTCGTTTTCATCGTCGAAGTTCAGGGCGCGCCCCTGAACGGTAGGGTTCAGGCGCGACATGATTCGGAGTTGGTGATAGCACGAAAGCTCCTGCGCTGTCACCTGCTCGAGGCAAAAAAATTCGCGCTCGGCTTGTTCCTTGCGGACCGCCTCCGCCAGCCGCAGGCGGAGTTCCTCGACCTCCATTGTCATCGCGTTTGGTGGGATCAGCATGGAGAAGGGGTCTTCCAGGGGGTCGACACCAGTCGCCATGTAGGTCGCGGCGTGGCGACCTGTTCCGTCGTGGAGGTCGGCGGGGTTCTCCGACCCGGAGTCGAAGTCGAAGATCCCAAGGATGAAGGGGTCCTCGAAGTCTCATACGTTGGAGACCTGGGTGATGGAGCCCGCGGGCGATGCGGCGACGATGGATCCGGCGGCCGACGCCGGGGTCGCCGAATCGGCGTCGTCGTTGAGGGTCGCGTCGTCCGTGGCCGCGGTGTTTTCGGCCACGTTGTTGTGGGCCGAGTCATACTCAGAGGCGAGGCGGTGAATCGTGCGGACCTGGCTCTCAGAGAGCCGGTCGCGTAGCGGTGACTCGCGGATGCGAGTCGATTCCTCCGAGACGATGACGTCGGTGAGACCGACGAAGAGGTTGATCGTGTCGACCGGTAGAATCACGCTATGTGTGACAGGTCATGCCGCCGGGACGTAGCTGCTCGGCAAGATCTGGAGCATCTCGCCGATCGTGATCATGCGGCCGGTGGCGATCAACTCGTTGATGGACAGATTGGATCTCGCCGCAGAACACCGGCCTGACCGGCCAGGCCCCATAGTGGGCGCCACTATCGTGGGAATGACCACGGCAGATGCTGCAATTGGCAACGAGTGGTAGAACATGGGACAAGGGTGGCCAACCATCTGCGGTGCAAGATGAGGGCGGAGACACAAGGTTTTACCCAAGTTCGGGCCCCCGGAGGGTAAAGACCTACTCCTGCTAGATTGTATAATGGAGAGAGTACAAAGGGGCGATCTCGACGACTAGGCGGCGAGTCGCTTGGGTGTATGATGGAACGTGTCCTCATGTGTACCCTAGGGAGGTTTATATAGTCTCACCTCGCTAGGGTTTACAGATTACAACCGAATTAGTTATGGATTCGGAGGGTCTTTGACCTAGTCTGATGTGGCATCCCGCAAAACCACTACTAGAAAATCGCGTTGTTTTTGTGCATTGCATCATCATGACCGCATGCTCATGTCATCATGCCACATTGCATTTGAGCATCGTCATCATCTTGCATTTGCTTGCATAAAACTATTTTCGGAAAACCTAATTTGTTTTCTAAACGCCCCGTCTTTATTCAAACGCAAAACCCGGGTCTCCGGATTATTTTGTTTTGTCTGCTATCGGTTTGGCAAAAGCCCTGTTTGAAATAAATAAAATATTTAATTATTTTTAGTGGGGCAGTCGAACGGCCCGATTCGACCCGGACGACCACCCCCAGAATAAACGGTCCACCCCAAACCCTTTTCTACCCAGTCCTATTCTACCCACCCCTCCAGCCACCTCACCCCCTCCTATCGCGAGACGCCACGTCACCCTGCCCCTTCCCCCTAACCTATCCCAGGCCGCCACCTAATCCTACCCTTTTCCCCACCTCTGTCCACCCCACAGCCCACTCTCTCAACCCTCCCTCTGGCCCCACCCTGGCCCGCGTCCCCCGCTCTCTCCCCGTTCTCCTCTCTCCCCCATCCTCTTCCTCCTCCCGCACCCGTCCACCCCGACGCGGTCGCCGCCAAGCTCGCCCACAACTCCCCCTCGCCAGCCACCTCCCTCCCCTTCTCCCTCCGCCGCTCGCCGGCCCGCGCCTCCCCCTCCTCTCCTCCGCTCGTGCGCCGCTGCGTTCCTCCTCCGCTCGCCGCCACGCCCCAACCTCCACCGCCTCGCCCCGCAGCTCCCTCCCATGGCGCCGCCGCCAGGCTCCCTCCAACCACCCGCGTCCCCCCTCCTCGCCGGCGACCCCGAGCCGCCCTCACCCCGCGGGCCCGTCTCCTCCCCCTCAGGCGCCCGCCCCGCCGCCAAGCAGAGCCCCGCCGGCCCGACCTCGCCCCTCCGCCGCGCCATCCGCCCTCCGCTCCACCCGAGCCCTACCTCGCCGCCGCCCTTCTCCCGCGGACCCTCCTCCGCAAGCCACGGGCCCCGCGCAGAGCTCGCCGCCTCTGGCCGCTCATCCGCCGGAGCTCCCCCTCTCCGTCGCGCCTCAGAGCTCATCCCTCCGGCCACCTGCCTCCGACCCCGTGCACCGCCGAGCTCCGGTCCCCTCTCGCCCGTCCTCCTCGCCGGCCGTCGGTGGCCGCCCTCCCGAGCTCATCTGTCGCGGCACGTCCTCCAGCTTGCTGTGTCGACGACCTGCGCGTCATCGGCCTTTTGTTCTTGGTCGGTTCCCCTCTCTGCTGGAGGGTGGCATGCGCCAGCTAGCGTTGCCCATGTGTGAACTTCTGCCAGCAGATGGCCAATTCAACCTTTCGACAAGATCTTCCTCCAACAACATCAAACCATCATGGTCTGGCGACAAGAACAGCTCGAGGCCCACAAT
Organism: Avena sativa; assembly: GCA_916181665.1. Lineage (NCBI taxonomy): Eukaryota > Viridiplantae > Streptophyta > Magnoliopsida > Poales > Poaceae > Avena > Avena sativa. The sequence continues at coordinate 137,646,483 of OV702285.1, read as the reverse complement.
CCCGAAGATCCGAATACCAATCAGTCGAACCCCAAGATCTATCGCCATCGGACAAGCTCGCCGCGAACCCTTGAAGCATGGATCCGATGGCCGTAGGTCTTCTACTTGGACGCCAAGATCGTCTCGATAACGATGTTTAGAAGAATGAACCTGGCGTATTCCGAGGACGCCTACACGGAACGACAAGTTCGCCACACGGACGCGAACCCAAGCCCCAACGCCCCGGACCCCGAAGACCAATCCCCGAGACCGAACCCTCGACACGCCAAGGTCTCCTTCCCGGAAAGCCACGTTCTCCCTCCCGAACCGAAAACCGCCAAGTCCTTCAACACGGAACGTCGAGTTCTCCTTCCTGGATTCAAGACCGATCCATCGGCACGTCAAGTACTTCCCTTGAACGCCAAGACCAGCTACCGCAGGTCGCGGGCCCAGAGAATCCCCGGACGACTAGCTCTTCTACCCGGACCCGAAGACCATATGTGCGACAAGTACTCCTTCTCAGATGCGATGCTCGAGAACACGAACGGTACGGACATCGACGCGAGACGCCAAGTTCTTCATCCCGGACGCCAAGACCGACCCGATTCACTGACCCGACAAGATCTTCTCGACGACAAGATCGACCGCTTGGAACCCAGATCTCCGGCACGTCACGACAAGTTCTCCCTCTTATATCTGGACCTCGCCGAACCCTGAACCCTGAGACCGACCCCGAACCCCCGGAACCAAGATCGTCGAACCCTAATGTGTGACCCCTTTTCTCGAGCCCTATTTTTTATAAACGAAATATAAACTTGTTGCATATTGAATGGTTCATGCATGCATCTTGTGTGGTTTGGGGGCCTTATGCCGATTCACCATATAATTAAATATGGGGCCCATATGCGGGCAAATCTAGTCTCATATCGGCCTCATTTAAATTGATGTAGCGAACCGGCGCTATATTTGGCCATGTTAATACAACATTTAAAATGCAGGGTAGCTAAATAACTTGAACCATATAATTAATTGTCGGGACCCCGGTTCCGCTTAATCTGACCTAATTGCATCGCACTTTTGCCATGTCATGCATCATACATGCATCATGCCCGATCTTCTGCCGTAATCTTAAATATTGCATCCGGTGTTTATTCTAGTGTTTTGGTTCTTCGCGGATAAGGCCGTTGAGCTGATGCGAGTGTCGACCCGATCTTCGGTGGAACCTTCGACAATGTTTTTAGGCGAGCATCTCCCCCTTTCTACCTATCTTACTTTTATAGTATTTATTTCCCTCTTGTTGATCTATTGCTATCTGTGTTGCGATGCTCTAGTTTCCGTACCCGTGAAATCCCTTGCAGCCGTATATTGCCTTGTACACATCCTATTACATGTTGTTAGGTAGATAGCTGGACTTGCGCGTCGTAGTCGCCTGCTCAAGTGTTGTTGTGCGCCGTCAAGTACCACAGTTGTTGGAGAATTGCCGCCTGTTTAATGTTGGAGATGCTCATGGCTTTATTTATTGTTCACTTTAATTATTGTTTAACAACTAAAATTGAAGTAGGTAAGCAAAGGCACAGGTGGGCAATAGATGTTATTTGGTTGTTAACCGTCCACTTGTGTCCCGTAGGACCCCGAGTGCTTGATACCTGTTCCTTGATTTATCGCGCTATCCACATCCGGGAGGCTTATGGGACCCCCCTGAGCCAGAGCTTGATTCATTCTTATTTCTTGGGGCCACAAACTAGTTTGGGGTTTTATTACTATCCTGTACTTATGCCATGCTTTACTGCTTTATTTACGATTGTGCGAGGAGCACACTGTACTGTTTCGGATCGTGGCACGATTCCGCGGTGTCGACAAGCCCAGTTTTTGGTTCCCAGTCGTTCACAGCCGTCCCCACAAACTTGAGTCCGTCTCGGAGCCGGCCGGCTTTGTTGCGGGTCTACTTTAAGGGGTGGCCCCCTGAAATATTTCTGAATCCTGTGATTGCTTTGTCGTGAAAGCCTCGTTGGGTTTTGATTTGGTTTTTCCGAGGTTGATCGAGTGTGTGTTGCTATTGGTGCACCCCGGCCGGGTAAAACTTTCTGAAAGCCATGTCCGCGGTTATGGACGACTTGGAGCACAGTATCTCGATCATACACAACTATAACTAAAGTAGTGCTATAAATTTGACTTTATAATGACTAGTAATCAGCTCCACTATAATGGAATGGCTAAATAAAACTGCCCACAATTGCTTGTTTGGGTTGTCGTTTGCGACCATTGCATCTGACTAGTAAGTATTGCAACTACAACGGAATGGCTAAATAAAAGTACCAACAACTGCCGGGTTTTAGGATATCTCATGCTATTTGTATCTGACTAGTAAGTGTTGCAACTACAACGGAATGGTTAACTAAAAGTGCCCACTGCTTATTTTATCAGGATGATTATCTATACCTGACTAGTAATTGCTGCAACGATAACTGAATAAATAAAACTGACAACTGTGTGAGTTCCTCGGTTGACTTCCTCGTTTGGCCTCGAGGGGGAAATACCAGGATGGGTTTGTTTGGTGATAGTATCAGGGTGGTTCCGAATAGGTCTTTCTTACCCCTCTCTAATTGCCGCCAGTTGTATCGAGTCTCTATAGGTTGTTTAGTGCATGTTGCCGCTGCCGCTTCAGTCCACCATACCTATGTAGGCGAGGACCGCCGAATTCTAGTCTCGCCGTGTACTGGCCTCAGTACTGACGCTCCTCTTTTTCCTTTGCCCTTTGTCGACACCCCTTGTGTTTAAGCAGGTTTTGAGATCGACGTCGTTAGCAGGGTTACCCTTCCGGCTTGGCCTGGGCAGGGTTATGGACGCCATCGGTTATTCATCAGGGCTCTTAGCTCAATTTGCATCTTGTCCGTAGTCGGACGCTCTATCATTTTCAAGGTGATTTGGATCTTTGTATATTATATCTGTATTCTTGACTCATTGAGTCGCTGTTATATATATCTGTTCTGTGGGTCCCATCGAGGACTGTTGTGTAATGTTATTACTTCGTTTTCCACCCGCACGAAAGTGCCTGGTGGGCACCTTTGAATCATTTCTATGCGGGTTTTGGCGGGTTTCGCTAAAACTTGCATAGGGCCGATTCTGAGGGTGTTACAGAGTGGTATCAGAGCTCAGCAGTTGCGATACCCCACAAGTCCAGCCTGTAGGATAACCTAGCTAACGGCCGAAGTAGAGTGTCAAAACTATTTTTGAAAAAAATCGGTTGGATAGTTCTGATTAGGTCCGATTTTATTCCTTACCCTTCTGCTATTCCCCTCTTACCTCTACGTGTTTTGAATCTGCTCTCTTCTCTCTCTTCGAGTCCAGGATTTCTCGTGGTTGGGTTCCGTCGTACCTTCAGGGTTTCGCTTCCTCCTCTGATAACGGTGTTCTACCATCCGGTGTTCAAGCTGCCTGATGGATCCGTCTACGGTGTTACCATTCTTTGTTCCTTGTTTGTGCCTTCCGGTGTTTTCCGACGCGACGACATCATCTACGCCAGATCCGATGCAGAGCCTGCATCACCCCTTTGTTCCTAAACCTTGTTTGTCGAGATCTTCAGTCTGAATTCCGAGAGTTGGTTGCATAACCCGCCTATTCGTGTGCAGAGTAATGGTTTGGGTGCGCGATGGACTGATCACCATCCGACTACTCTTATCATTCGCTCTTGTACATCGAATCAGTGGATCCAGCAGTTTTACTCCGTCCACGGAAGTTAGGGGTGGCTTTATTTGTTGATGCCTCTACCTTCGACCTTTTGTTCCCGGAGTGTTCTCTCGACGATCACGGACAACGACCTCTTGTTAGTGGTGTCACAAGGATCTACGCGAAGCGAGAAGATGCAGATCGCCGCCCTTCTTTCCGGTACCATGAGGCGGATCTCGAGGGCGAGATCCATTGTTAGTGGTGTCGAATTGTGGCATCCCGCAAAACCACTACTAGAAAATCGCGTTGTTTTTGTGCATTGCATCATCATGACCGCATGCTCATGTCATCATGCCACATTGCATTTGAGCATCGTCATCATCTTGCATTTGCTTGCATAAAACTATTTTCGGAAAACCTAATTTGTTTTCTAAACGCCCCGTCTTTATTCAAACGCAAAACCCGGGTCTCCGGATTATTTTGTTTTGTCTGCTATCGGTTTGGCAAAAGCCCTGTTTGAAATAAATAAAATATTTAATTATTTTTAGTGGGGCAGTCGAACGGGCCGATTCGACCCGGACGACCACCCCCAGAATAAACGGTCCACCCCAAACCCTTTTCTACCCAGTCCTATTCTACCCACCCCTCCAGCCACCTCACCCCCTCCTATCGCGAGACGCCACGTCACCCTGCCCCTTCCCCCTAACCTATCCCAGGCCGCCACCTAATCCTACCCTTTTCCCCACCTCTGTCCACCCCACAGCCCACTCTCTCAACCCTCCCTCTGGCCCCACCCTGGCCCGCGTCCCCCGCTCTCTCCCCGTTCTCCTCTCTCCCCCATCCTCTTCCTCCTCCCGCACCCGTCCACCCCGACACGGTCGCCGCCGAGCTCGCCCACAACTCCCTCTCGCCGGCCACCTCCCTCCCCTTCTCCCTCCGCCGCTCGCCGGCCCGCACCTCCCCCTCCTCTCCTCCGCTCGCGCGCCGTTGCGTTCCTCCTCCGCTCGCTGCCACGCCCCAACCTCCACCGCCTCGCCCCGCAGCTCCCTCCCATGGCGCCGCCGCCAGGCTCCCTCCAACCACCCGCGTCTCCCCCTCCTCGCCGGCGACCCCGAGCCGCCCTCACCCCGCGGGCCCGTCTCCTCCCCCTCAGGCGCCCGCCCCGCCGCCAAGCAGAGCCCCGCCGGCCCGACCTCGCCCCTCCGCCGCGCCATCCGCCATCCGCCCTCCGCTCCACCCGAGCCCTACCTCGCCGCCGCCCTTCTCCCGCGGACCCTCCTCCGCAAGCCACGGGCCCCGCACAGAGCTCGCCGCCTCCGGCCGCTCATCCGTCGGAGCTCCCCCTCTCCGTCGCGCCTCGGAGCTCATCCCTCCGGCCACCTGCCTCCGACCCCGTGCACCGCCGAGCTCCGGTCCCCTCTCGCTCGTCCTCCTCGCCGGCCGTCGGTGGCCGCCCTCCCGAGCTCATCCGTCGCGGCACGTCCTCCAGCTTGCTGTGTCGACGACCTGCGCGTCATCGGCCTTTTGTTCTTGGTCGGTTCCCCTCTCTGCTGGAGGGTGGCATGCGCCAGCTAGCGTTGCCCATGTGTGAACTTCTGCCAGCAGATGGCCAATTCAACCTTTCGACAAGATCTTCCTCCAACAACATCAAACCATCATGGTCTAGCGACAAGAACAGCTCGAGGCCAACAATCCCGAAGATCCGAATACCAATCAGTCGAACCCCAAGATCTATCGCCATCAGACAAGCTCGCCGCGAACCCTTGAAGCATGGATCCGATGGCCGTAGGTCTTCTACTTGGACGCCAAGATCGTCTCGATAACGATGTTTAGAAGAATGAACCTGGCGTATTCCGAGGACGCCTACACGGAACGACAAGTTCGCCACACGGACGCGAACCCAAGCCCCAACGCCCTGGACCCCGAAGACCGATCCCCGAGACCGAACCCTCGACACGCCAAGGTCTCCTTCCCGGAAAGCCACGTTCTCCCTCCCGAACCGAAAACCGCCAAGGCCTTCAACACGGAACGTCGAGTTCTCCTTCCCGGATTCAAGACCGATCCATCGGCACGTCAAGTACTTCCCTCGAACGCCAAGACCAGCTACCGCAGGTCGCGGGCCCAGAGAATCCCGGGACGACTAGCTCTTCTACCCGGACCCGAAGACCATATGTGCGACAAGTACTCCTTCTCAGATGCGATGCTCGAGAACACGGACGGTACGGACATCGACGCGAAACGCCAAGTTCTTCATCCCGGACGCCAAGACCGACCCGATTCACGGACCCGACAAGATCTTCTCGACGACAAGATCGACCGCTTGGAACCCAGATCTCCGGCACGTCACGACAAGTTCTCCCTCTTATATCTGGACCTCGCCGAACCCTGAACCCTGAGACCGACCCCGAACCCCCGAAACCAAGATCGTCGAACCCTAATGTGTGACCCCTTTTCTCGAGCCCTATTTTTTATAAACGAAATATAAACTTGTTGCATATTGAATGGTCCATGCATGCATCTTGTGTGGTTTGGGGGCCTTATGCCGATTCACCATATAATTAAATATGGGGCCCATATGCGGGCAAATCTAGTCTCATATCGGCCTCATTTAAATTGATGTAGCGAACCGGCGCTATATTTGGCCATGTTAATACAACATTTAAAATGCAGGGTAGCTAAATAACTTGAACCATATAATTAATTGTCGGGACCCCGGTTTCGCTTAATCTGACCTAATTGCATCGCACTTTTGCCATGTCATGCATCATACATGCATCATGCCTGATCTTCTGCCGTAATCTTAAATATTGCATCCGGTGTTTATTCTAGTGTTTTGGTTCTTCGCGGATAAGGCCGTTGAGTTGATGCGAGTGTCGACCCGATCTTCGGTGGAACCTTCGACAATGTTTTCAGGCGAGCATCTCCCCCTTTCTACCTATCTTACTTTTATAGTATTTATTTCCCTCCTGTTGGTCTATTGCTATCTGTGTTGCGATGCTCTAGTTTCCGTACCCGTGAAATCCCTTGCAGCCGTATATTGCCTTGGACACATCCTATTACCTGTTGTTTGGTAGATAGCTGGACTTGCGCGTCGTAGTCGCCTGCTCAAGTGTTGTTGTGCGCCATCAAGTACCACAGTTGTTGGAGAATTGCCGCCTGTTTAATGTTGGAGATGCTCATGGCTTTATTTATTGTTCACTTTAATTATTGTTTAACAACTAAAATTGAAGTAGGTAAGCAAAGGCACAGGTGGGCAATAGATGTTATTTGGTTGTTAACCGTCCACTTGTGTCCCGTAGGACCCCGAGTGCTTGATACCTGTTCCTTGATTTATCGCGCTATCCACATCCGGGAGGCTTATGGGACCCCCCTGAGCCAGAGCTTGATTCATTCTTATTTCTTGGGGCCACAAACTAGTTTGGGGTTTTATTACTATCCTGTACTTATGCCATGCTTTACTGCTTTATTTACGATTGTGCGAGGAGCACACTGTACTGTTTAGGATCGTGGCACGATTCCGCGGTGTCGACAAGCCCAGTTTTGGGTTCCCAGTCGTTCACAGCCGTCCCCACAACCTTGAGTCCGTCTTGGAGCCGGCCGGCTTCGTTGCGGGTCTACTTTAAGGGGTGGCCCCCTGAAATATTTCTGAATCCTGTGATTGCTTTGTCGTGAAAGCCTCGTTGGGTTTTGATTTGGTTTTTCTGAGGTTGATCGAGTGTGTGTTGCTATTGGTGCACCCCGGCCGGGTAAAACTTTCTGAAAGCCGTGTCCGCAGTTATGGACGACTTGGAGCACAGTATCTCGATCATAGACAACTATAACTAAAGTAGTGCTATAAATTTGACTTTATAATGACTAGTAATCAGCTCCACTATAATGGAATGGCTAAATAAAACTGCCCACAATTGCTTGTTTGGGTTGTCGTTTGTGACCATTGCATCTGACTAGTAAGTATTGCAACTACAACGGAATGGCTAAATAAAAGTACCAACAACTGCTGGGTTTTGGGATATCTCATGCTATTTGTATCTGACTAGTAAGTGTTGCAACTACAACGGAATGGTTAACTAAAAGTGCCCACTGCTTATTTTATCAGGATGATTATCTATACCTGACTAGTAATTGCTGCAACGATAACTGAATAAATAAAACTGCCAACTGTGTGAGTTCCTCGGTTGACTTCCTCGTTTGGCCTCGAGGGGGAAATACCAGGATGGGTTTGTTTGGTGATAGTATCGGGGTGGTTCCGAATAGGTCTTTCTTACCCCTCTCTGATTGCCGCCAGTTGTATCGAGTCTCTATAGGTTGTTTAGTGCATGTTGCCGCTGCCGCTTCAGTCCACCATACCTATGTAGGCGAGGACCGCCAAATTCTAGTCTCGCTGTGTACTGGCCTCAGTACTGACGCTCCTCTTTTTCCTTTGCCCTTTGTCGGCACCCCTTTTGTTTAAGCAGGTTTTGAGATCGACGTCGTTAGCAGGGTTACCCTTCCGGCTTGGCCTGGGCAGGGTTATGGACGCCATCGGTTATTCATCAGGGCTCTTAGCTCAATTTGCATCTTGTCCGTAGTCGGACGCTCTATCATTTTCAAGGTGATTTGGATCTTTGTATATTATATCTGTATTCTTGACTCATTGAGTCGCTGTTATATATATATCTGTTCTGTGGGTCCCGTCGAGGACTGTTGTGTAATGTTATTACTTCGTTTTCCACCCGCACGAAAGTGCCTGGTGGGCACCTTTGAATCGTTTCTATGCGGGTTTTGGCGGGTTTCGCTAAAACTTGCATAGGGCCGATTCTGAGGGTGTTACATCCGACTGGGCCTAGCTACGCTTCTGGGCCTCCAGCTTCCAGTCCTCTGAGTCCTCGCCAAGTCTTGATCCAGTTGCTGTCCTGCAGGCCCACTTGGTGGCGGCTTGGGCCAATACGAAACGTCCTGCTAGGCATACCCCGGTAGGCATATCCCCATCAGATATTGCCTTATATTTTGTGAGAATGAAGAATCAACTTGCTGATATTTTCACGAAGCCACTTGATGAAGCAAGGTTTTGGTACTTGAGTAATGAGCTAAATATCATGGATTCAAGGAGATTAGCATGACTACTATTGCTTACTCACTTACATCTCTTCCTGTATTTGGTTTAGATGTGGGCATAAACATAGGGGGAGTGTGGTCCCAATTGATTGGGCTAACCCTCCCTCCATAATGTCGACATCAAGACAAAATCATTTCCCTTAATATCATTATGTGATATGTGGGTTATTGATGAGCATTGGTTTTGAACTCAACATACATCTTCACGGTGTCATGCCATGCGCTCCAACATGGTGGCTTTGGCCACCACCCTCTTCTTTAAAGAAGAGTTGGTTTCTTGTGGATCTTTTTGGATTTTATTGTTTACCTTGTGTTCTTATGGAAAACACACCAAATCTTGGCCTTTATTCAGTTTGTTTTTGCAATATTGGGTGTGTAGTACCATCTCAGTTTGGTGATCTCAACCCAAGCCTCTCATCCCCGAGACTTCTATTCTTGCACACAAGTCCATTTGTACCTTGCGAGGGTTTTTGTTTAGAATGCACTGGCCCAAACCTGTGTTTAATAGAAAGTTCAGAAAGGGCCGGATTATCTTCCCCTGGTGAGGGTCGGATAATCCGCCCCTGGCGGTTTTGTCCTTTAAGGACTAGGGGTCGGGGGAAAGGCTCAAACAGAGCAACGGTTCCTCCTTAACCCCGTGTCATACCCCCTCTCCAGAGTCATTTAGACCGCCGGATTCTCTAGGCCTTCCTCGGATCTTCTTCCCAGCACCTCCTGGTATCCTCTCCTCCGAGCTCTTCTTCCAATTAGTGAGGGTAACTCCCCCATTCATCTATTTTGTGTAGAAGTTGTTGTTCTTGGTGGAAACTCGTTTTAGAGGATACTTTGTTTTGTCATTGCATGTTAGGATCCTTAATCTAGCAACCTGATGGCTGTGATAAAACAACACTTTTTAGCTATATATATTGTGTCATTTGCCTATCATATCATGCTCCATCTAACTATTGCAATGCTTGATATGTATGATTACTTGTTTTCATTAAATTCAATATGAGCTATGCACATTTAGTAGTTTAGATAGAATTTTATCCCTCTTCCTTGTCTTTTACATGTGGTGTAGGTGTTAATGATGATTATGGATAAAACAAAGGCAGAAGGAACAAAGAGAGCATAGTATGGAGGAGCTGCAGGGACCATACTTACATTTGAGAGGTTGGAAAAGTGAATTTTCCAACTTCTGAAAATAAAGATCCAAAACCATTGGGTTCTAGCTCTCATCGATACGAATCCAACGAGCCCAAGAACACCCAAAATGGAGTTCGTATGAAGAAATGGCAACCAAAATACCGAAGAGACCCGAAGGTTTAACGACCAACTATACGGCGGGAGAAAAAATTCCGACCGTATAGCTCTCGTCGTATAGTTGCCAAAAAGGTCGAAAACGACGGGATTTCGCCCTCCGGAAGCTCCAGAACCTTCCCTAAGTCATATGACGGTACTGGGAAAATCCTAGGGCACCCCCAAGGCCTATATAAAGGAGGGAGGAGTCAAGGGAGAGAGGAGGAAGCCACCACCAACCATATCTAAGATCTAGATCCCATCTACCGCCTCCACGGCGACGCCATGCCGCCTCCATAGACTCTAAAACTCCACCAAGATCAAGATCTCCATCAACACCATCAAGCCATCCAAGCAAGAAGGGGAGGAGAAGGAGGACACCGCCATCCACGCCGACGCCAACATCATCGCGTCGTCATCACTATCTCCATCGCCACTACTCCTTCATCCTTCCCCATCATGGTCTCCGTGATGGGTTGTAATATGGTTTGAACCCCCTTTATTAAGGTTATGATGATTTGAGTAATTTAAGTGTGGTGTGTTCTTGTTAAATAATTTTTTTGTGTTTTCTCTTTACATTGTTATATTCATGATATTATTCTATTAATTAGGGACATTCAATCCATTGTTGAGGGATTTACTTGGGATTCACGGAGTGTCACAAAACTTATCATTAGTCTCTGCTCTTCCATGGGTATAACTAATAGGCTATTTTCTATAAGTGGTTTGTGGAGGCAATATCAGCTTAGGATGCATCACCCAGAGTTCCCCAAGATCACTCATGATATAGATAGGTATAGTATTGCGAATTGCTTGTTGACCCCAAAGTGACAGACGGGATATCTTGTGACTAGCACACTACTTGCTTAGGAGTACGGTTGTCTATAGAACTTAATGCATTTGCTCTAGTTTACCTTGATTGGTCTTGTTACCTTAATACACTATTCTCTTACGAGATGACCAATGTCCGAAGAGGGTGTGGACAATTGAGTTGTCTAGTTGCCACTTACCAACGGTGGGAGACAATAGTATTCGAGGGACCGCCACAAGTACAGTTTATAGCTATTCCATAAGTACTTATCATGCACACCAGTATACACAAAATTATTTTAGGAATCATAGCATTAATATTTCATCTCATTGCATTCACTCTTTTCCAATTTTTTAAACTTTTGTTCTAGTTTTCTTCCAGTCCTAGTAGTAGTTGTTACAATCTTAAATTCATTTATCCTAGCAACCTATAGAGTAGAATATTTCCAAACCATGGTTTGGGTGCGATTGTGGCTGCATTGACAACGTGGTTGCGGGGTCGTGTTCGCTGAGCTCCCATCAGGACAAACTCTTTAAATATTTGTTGTTACAAGTACTGCAATAACCCTGTTATTGGTGCAGGAACTCAGTCATCAAATTGGCGTTGTTGCTAGGGAGAAAAGCATTTGGTTATCTACTCGCACATAGTTTATTTCCGTTTGTTACTGTTATCTTACTGATTTCTTTTATATTGAAAACAATAAAAAATTACAAAACCAAAAATTTATAAAAACGGTTGCTATTAATCATGTATTTCGAGATAAATTTTGTTCAACAGATAATATAAGCATTGGAGGAGATAAATGATTCAAATTTACCAAGCCTGGTTGCTAGACATGAGCTGATAAATAAATTGTTGGACCAATTGGAAAAGCATTCATTATGGTTGCGTGCTAATGATGGATCTTATTGCACAACTTATAACAGATGACCACCTCAATTTTCAATGTAAGTGTTTCAACAATCCTAGTCTAGCAAATTATAATAGAGATAAATCCTATGCTAGTTTGGAAGTAGTAGAATACGTTCTTTTCAAAGGTGCATATGAAATGGTATTTAGACTAGGAAGTATTGATGTTGAATGTGAAGCACTTGATGGAGGCTTTAATTTAGTATACCTCATATTCCTATTTTGTGAAAATAATTTAAGTAATAATTCATTGGTATTATATTATTTGAAGCGGTCTAAAACCGCCATGGAGAATGATAACCTTTTGCAGGACTCACTAAAGAGCGGAGAGGAAAAGGAGCACAAAGAAGAGGAGGAGGAATGGATTGATCACCCGCTCACACCTTCAACTCCTACTTTTGGTTCTATCATTGCTATTAAAATACTAGTCGATGAAAAGGAGGAACACAAAGGTGAGGTTGACAAACAGAGTCACACTACAACTTTTGTTTGTGATGCCTCTCACTCTAGTAGTGATTTTTATGATGCTAAAATTGTTGATAATTGTTCTGTGGAGGCCTTGTGACTAGACACTCGTATGGAGATCATTAATAATAATAAACTAGAGATAGAACCTTGCTATACTAATATGCAGGGTCTTAAACTCCTGCTATGAAGGAAGGGTACTATGAAGTGTTACCCTACAAAGGTAACCAAAGTAAAGATTTAAGAATTATAGATGAATGTCAAATCCTCTCATTGTAGCTATACATGGAGGCATGTTCACCAAACTTGGTGCATCAACACTCGCTTGAAAGCGATAACTTGTTCATCTACATGATGCAGATGCACCGTAAGAGGGTACGACTCCGACCGAACTCTACTCCAACATGGTCCAAACTGGTATGTATAACCTCACCTCGAGTCGATATCCCTTGGGATCCAGGTGGGTAATGTATGGATCATCCTAGCCTGGCTTTATGGCTTTAAAGAGAGCGCTTCCCGGGTGGCTTTAAATAGAGCGCTTCCCGAGAGGCAACCCGGAAATCATTAGACGTCTTTCTTAGTTCTGTGTCTTCAGTCTAGTTGCATTCATGTTGCATTGGCACTTTCATTCTTCGCATGTCTTGTTATTAGAGTAATCTTGTGGTAGTTTTCAAAAGGTAGAATTTATTATCACTATATTATGTGTTACATAACTCGGTTATACTTAAATCCTGTTTTATACATGCTAATGTTTGTCGAAAAATAAAGTTGTTATTTTACTATCAAAATATAGTGATAATGCAACTAGACCTGGTATTTTCTTGCGTAGGTGGAGACCTGGTATTTTCGGAGTCCTTGTGTGAGGAATTACAAAAGAAATTTTTTCAACAAAAATGTGAATTAGGAAGGATTGGTCGACGAAATATGAATAGGAGACTTAATCATGATATACCTCAGAACAATATATTTTTGTTACCACGAGATGTATTAGCCGCTACGGATCATTTGATTGGAATGAAATTTGGAACGGGTATACTTGACGATGGTGTTTCGCTAAGGTTCAGGTTAAGAAAGAATTTTCGAAGAAACAGGTAAATTTTGGCGACTCTAGAAGGTTTAACGACCAACTATACGGCAGGAATAAATTTTTAGGCCGTATAGTTGCGGTCGTATAGTTATCGATGCATTCGTCAAATTTCTATTTTCGGATACAGAAGGTTTAACGACCAACTATACGGCGAAAACTTTTTGGTCCGGCCATATATTTGCAGACGTATAGATATCGACACTTGCTTCTAATTCTTATTTCAAGGTACAGTAAGTTGACCAACTATGCAGCGGGAGCAAAAACTTTGGCCGTATAGTTGATCCCGCATAGTTGGGGAAACCCCTCAAATGCCAACTAGAAGGTAACCATTTCTTTCTTCTTCCTTCTTCCTCTAAAAACCTCGAAACTCCACATGGGATCTTCTCCCTTGATCGAAGGGAGCCGAATATCTGCAAGCAATAAAAGTTCTAACTAAGAAACTTCCTAGACTGTAATTCTCTATAGAAGTTCATGTTTCCTTTTTACTTTCCTTTTATCAGTGGGATAAAAGAACTATGTTTGTATACCAAACCGATGCATTTTATTTTGTGTGTTATTTTCGCAGGGACTTGAATATTGTGTGACGACGTGTACAGTAGTGCCAACTATGCAAACACTCGCATGCGCCACTTGGTTGCTTCAATTCAACATGGCTATCTATTCATGTCTGGTAAAACCTTCCAACTCAAACCTCTTTTAAATAAGCACATAGTGGTTGTACACTCGTGTTTCATATTTTGTCTCACTTATACTTCATCACAATCTAGGAGAAGCGCACTTCTAGAATTAGTTTGTTGACTTAAGCATGGTGTTTAGGTTGATGAATCGACTCAGTGGGACTTGTATTTTATCACTTGTGAGCTAAACCCGTGTCTTAAAAAACACAAAAATATTTTGTTTTGTTTCTAGTCTTGTTCATACCAGGCTCTTAAGGAAGGCATACACCGGATCGTGAAGCATTCATTGAAGCAAAGGCTCCTTGTCCATCAAAGTAGAGGTTAAAAGCACCTCAATGGTAAAGTGTGTCACCCTTGCTTTAACTTAAGCTTGGGGAGGTAACCACTTCTCATACTCTCTTTTGATAACTACATTTTCTCTTTTGTTTTCATGATCTTCTCAAGTTGGTATTTTCTTATCTTGGGGAGGTTATTTTGCATGTGTAGAGTCTTGTGCAATATTCTTTATCTTAATTTTTTTTCATGCTATTGTGTATCCCTCTGTTTTTGAATGCTTGCTTAGGTGAGTTTTTGTTCATATTTATATAAGGGATATACTTGCTCATGTTAGGCTTCTGTTTTTGAATGCTTGCTTAGGTGAGTTTTTGTTCATATTTATATAAGGGATATACTTGCTCATGTTAGGCCCCATAGGATATAAGCCATAGCTTTGATGCACCTTGTCCAACTTTTATCTAGCTTGTGAAAAATATTGTGATCCTCAAAATATACATTGCCATGTTCTCTACATTTTGAAAAGAAAAGAAAAAATATAATAAAGAAGTTCTTTAAAACTTGCTAGTTGTCACTGTTCAGAATTGTCTTAAAGTGAATGGTTATGGAGTAGCACGGCCCCATAGTGTTGGAAATGATGGTCTTAATAGATGCTTACTAAGTGAGTTGTCAAATAAGAAATGATGTTTCAAAGTTTCAAGATTACATATGCCAAAATTTTCTATTGGAAATCAAAGTGAGATATTTCTGTATGCGTGTCTTGCGCCACTATCGCACAACATGGGATGCTAACAACTCCGCTGGCCTTTGGACAATCCAAAAAGAGGAAACTCTTGGAGTTTGGCTATGAGTTGCCCAACATATGTAGCAAAAAATGCTATATTTGGGTATGCATTGGTATTCTCATGGGCCTGCGTTAAAAGCAAAAGTCAGAATACTCCTCTAACCGTTATGAGAAATCATTATATCGAAAATGGAAACCTTGGTAATGGTCACGAGTGTCCTTCCTAGCCTACACAGTCTCGATTGAACATATACCACTCTTTTGGCATGGTCTAGTTACTAAGAAATAGATTTTCTATGAGCTCAACAATCAAAGTTTGCACTTGAAAGACTTTAATGGATGGCATGAGTGGGAAGCATTGGAAAACTCTATCTCTATTTATGATTGGCAACTAACCGTGTTCAACTTTATCTTATACAAATAAAAATGCAAAAATACAATAAAGTATGTATAAAAGGATCACAAGTTTACTTGCAAGCTAGATTTAACTTTGACATGGGGCATAGAAGTTTTTGACTAATCTCTAGTGGTTTGGAATAATATAACTGAGCTTATATTGCCTTCTATGATTATGTGCACTCTTGCTTTGAGCTTGCAGGAAAAACAAGAATACAATGCATTGATTTTCAATGATAAGCAAGATCACATCCATTAATTTATCGATCCCTTTTGCTCGAGTACGAGCAAGATCTAGCTTGGGGAAGTTGATGGCTATGATAATACAACACATTTTAGCTATATAAATTGTGTCATTTGCCTATCATATCATGCTCCATCTAACTATTGTTATGCTTGATATGCATGATTACTCGTTTTCGTTAAATTCAATATGAGCTATGCACATTTAGTAGTTTAGGTAGAATTTTATCCCTCTTCCTTGTCTTTCACATGTGTGTAGGTGTTGGTGATGATTATGGATAAAACAAAGGCAAAAGGAACAAAGAGAGCATAGTATGGCGGAGCTACAGGGACCAGACTTAGCCATTTGAGAGGTTGGAAAAGTGATTTTTTCCAACTTCTCAAAATAAAGATCCAAGACCGTGGGGTTCTAGCCCTCATCGAGACTAATCCAACGAGCCCAAGAACACCCAAAATGGAGTTCGTATGAAGAAATTTTGACCAAAATACGGAAGAGACCCGAAGGTTTAACGACTAACTATACGGCGGGAGAAAAAATTCCGGCCGTATAGTTGCCAAAAAGATCGCAAACGACAAGATTTTTCCCTCCGGAAGCTCCAGAACTTTCCCTAAGTTATATGACGGTATTGGGGAAACTCTATGGCACCCCCAAGTCCTATATAAAGGAGGGAGGAGTTAAGAGAGAGAGAGGAGGAAGCCACCACCAACCATATACAAGATCTAGATCCCATCTACCGCCTCCACGGCGGCGCCGTGCCGCCTCCATAGCCTCTACAGCTCCACCAAGATCAAGATCTCCATCAACACCATTACGCTATCCATGCAAGAAGAGGACGAGAAGGAGGACACCGCCATCACCACGCTGACGCCACCATCACCGCGCCATCATCACCATCTCCATCGCTGCTACTCCTTCATCCTTCCCCATCATGGTCTCCGTGATGGGTTGTAATATGGCTTGAACCCCCTTTTATTAATGTTATGATGATTTGAGTAATTGAAGTGTGGTGTGTTCTTGTTAATTAATATGTTTGTGCTTTCTCTTTACATTGTTCTATTCATGATATTATTCTAGTGATTGGAGACATCCAATCCATTGTTGAGAAATTTACTAGGGATTCACATAGTGTCACAAAACTTATCATTAGTCTCTGCTCTTCCATGGGTAGAACTAATAGGCTATTTTCTATAAGTGGTTTGCGGAGGCAATAGCAGCTTAGGATGCATCACCCAGAGGTCCCCAAGATCACTCATGATATAGATAGGTATAGTGTTGCGAATTGCTTGTTGACCCCAAAGTGATAGACGGGATATCTTGTGACTAGCACACTACTTGCTTAGGAGTACGGTTTTCCATAGAACTTAATGCCTTTGTTCTGGTTTACCTTGATTGGTCTTGTTACCTTAATACACTATTCTCTTACGAGATGACCCATGTCCGAAGAGGGTGTGGACAATTTGGTTGTCTAGTTGCCACTTACCAACTGTGAGAGACAACAGTATTCGAGGGACCGCCACAAGTATAGTTTATAACTATTCCATAAGCATTTATCATGCACACCGATATACACAACATTACTTGAGGAATCATAGCATTAATATTTTATCTCATTTAATTCACCCCTTTCCAATTTTTTTAAAACTTTTGTTCTACTTTTCTTCCAGTCCTAGTAGTAGTTGTTACAATAATCTTAAATTCATTTATCCTAGCAACCTATAGAGTAGACTATTTCCAAACCACGGTTTGGGTGCGAATGTGGCCGCATTGACAACGTGGTCGCGGGGTCGTGTTCGCCGAGCTCCCATCGGGACAAACTGTTTAAATATTTGCTGCTACAAGTACTGCAATAACCCTGTTATTGGTGCAGGAACTCAGTCATCACAACCCTAGTGCTCGATCTACATCGGTACATTGAATCTATGGAGGATCTGGCGATTTTCACCAGGGCCGGATTGTCCGCCCCTGGCAGGGTCGGATTATCCAACCTGGGAGGTTCACCCCTTTTTTAGAATTTCATAGTTTCTCATATCGTGTATATTTGGACCATGGATTTTTCTACTACTATTTCTAACATTCCTCCTGGACTTGTGTGTGCGCTTATCTCCGTGCTACCTCTCTTATTATCCTCATAGGTGGTTCGAGTGCTCCCAAGACCTATAAGCGTCGTCCCGTGCCCATTACTTGAGGCCAAACAAAGAAGGTGTGCTTGTGGACGAGATTGAGTTAAGAAGGCAACAAAGAGAGGCTGATAAGATGGCTAAACGGCCAGGGCTATGAAAAGGACCACTCGGAGGAAGGGCAAGGGCAAGCAGGCCCGTGTTAATTACAAGAACATGGATAGCATTGAGTTTTCTGCCATTCGTCACCATGACATATATGCTGAGGCTGACAGTGATGAGCCGCAGGAGGACAATCTATTTTAGTGTGCCCACTTCAGGTACATTCATGATGACATCTATGCCTCTCTCAAGATTCGCCCCATGCGCCCTCTGGATAAAACTGACGCAAGGACAAAGCCAAGACTTACTAAGGCTTTGGTTGTGACTGAGACTATGGGGCTACACCATCTCATGAATTTGCATTGCAATTATGATTCGTCTGTGGTGATGCAATTCTTTTCTACTCTTGTGATCTGTGGTGATGACCTTCGCACTATGAAGTGGATGACCGGGATCACCCTTATTCAGTCAGGTTTCCGCACCTTTGGTCAGGGTCTTGGCTACCTGTTTCATGGTCGTGACTCGTCTGCTGGTCATCTCATTATCTCTCAAATCAAGCGCATCAAGGACTCTGTTATCACCCCTTGCCTTGACACCAATGGTGTGGTTGGTACTCTCTCCGGTCTCTCACCATTGTATGCGACGCTTGTTGGTATTTTCAGGGATTGCATTACTCCGAGTGGAGGTAATAGTGACAAGATTTGTGGTCACATTGTGTCGATGCTTGCCTTTGCTCATGAATGTGCTACTAATGCAAATGCGTCAGTGGGTTACCGTCTAGATGTCATGGACTTCATTTACCATGATATGTGTGATGCCATGTTCAACCGCATCTCCATTCCTTATGCTCTTTATATCATGATGCTCATCAAGCATATGCTTCCCCATGAGGATTTTAGCGGGATCTTGGATGGTGTTCACAGGGCCAAGAAGGTCTACAACAAGTCTCAGAAGACCTCCCATCCCTCTTTAGCACCTGAGTCCTTCATGCGCGATGCTCGTGCTAGTGGACGTAGGACCCTAGTGCCTCCTATGGCCCGTGAGGTCAAGCAACTGAACTGGTTCCAACGGAACATCCTGTGCATGGGGGTTGAAACTCATAAGGGCCAGTATGAGGCTTACAGGCAGCGCCATGAGATGGCCCACACTCAGCAGGTGATCCTTCACCATGTCTTCGGGGCATTCGGCCTCCCTCCAGCTCCTACTGCTTCATCTCCTTATGCTTAGTGGAACACTTCTGATATCAACTATGAAGAGCTTGAGCATCACTTGTTTCCTGCACCAGCAAGGGACCCTACACCGCCTGCTGATGATGATGACGAATATGATGATGAGGAAGGGGACGGGGATGAGGAAGATGACGAGGAGGACTCTGAGGAGTGATTTCTTGGGGCGTTAGCATCGCTCTTCTTCCCTTTTGGCGTTTCGATGCCAAAGGGGGAGAAGTAGTTCTATTTAGTTCTCTCTGTGGATTTGCATGGGTCAGGCGCAAGAGCTTGATTTTTCTGTTTTTCTATTGCGTTGCTTGTGCCCATTTAGCACTGAACTCTATTTGTGTTCGTTTTTCTGTATGAGACTATGTCATGTGATACTTGTGAGGATTTATTATCTATCCGTGTGGATGCTATCTATGGTCTTATGGATTTCTGAAATTATATCTATGGATGCATCATATTGATGAAGTGGTGAGATGTTTCACGGCCTAATATTATTGCTTATCATATTGGCTAGTTCATCTCCCGGTGGTATGATACTCTACTCTAACTCATCATGTTCATGTTGCCTTTTATCCAATGAAAAAGGTTTGTACCTTCGTGTGTGCATTTGTATTCAAATGCAAATTATCTATATGCACACACGTAGGGGGAGCCTATTTTACCTTTGGAATGATGTGTTAGTAGGACTTTATTGCAAATTCTAGTATTGTCATCTAACGCCAAAAAGGGGGAGATTGAAAGAGCATTTCATGATCTCTAGTTTTTTGTGTGTTAGATAATAATGACAAGGATTATTTAATGTGTTTTGAAGTGTTACAGGTCTTAGCATATTCAAAAGGGGAAAACAATGTTCTTGGGGGGCGGATTATCCGCCCCTTCCAAGGGCTAGATAATCTGGCCCTGCCCCAAGTCCAAGCGCAACCAAGGCGCGTCACACTGCATAGGGGGCGGATTTTCCCCCGGATTGTCTGGCTAGGCCGGATAATCCGACCCCCGGGATTTCTCCAAGGAGCGCCGCGGCGAGTCACACTGTATGGGGGGCGGATAATTTCCCCGGATTGTCCGTCCAGGGCCAGAGTTTTTGCCCGGACCGGATAATCTGCCCCTTGGGGGGGCGGATAATCCCCCCTCAAGGATTTTTGAGAAGGAGATCAAGGCGCCGGGCACTGTATGGGGCACGGAAAATCCCATGGACTTTCCGGCTCTCGGGCGGATTTTCTCCCCAGGGCGGATAATCCGCCCCCAAATGTCTCCAACGGCCAGCTTTGGCAGGGGGTATTTAATTTTTATCACCCCCTCCTGCCAAAACTCTTGATTCATTTCTAAAAAGACAAGACCTGTTGTTCAAGCTCCAATAAGAGATCTCCACCTTCACCCACCCAAAGGCTTCGATCTTTGGGGAATCGAAGGGGGATGGCTCGATCTTCATCAACAGCAATCAAGCACTTCACTTCCCCTCCATTCATTTGGAGGATTCTCGATCTAGTATTTCTTGCAAATATCTAGATCCTTGTTTTGGTTATTTGATAATCCTTGTTCTTGTAGCAGCTTGTTGTCATCACGGGAGCCTCCAATTCAGTTGTGGATGTGTGCCCCGCTAGCGTTGTAAAGGCACCGATTCCCGCCTCGAAGGGTACCAATAGTGGAAAGGTGGATCAGGCCTTTGGTGGCGAGATCCATCGGAGAATAGGGTGAGGCCTATTGTAGCGTGGTGCTCTTAGAACCGTCCATCCCTCCAACGCAGACGTACTTCCCTTAACAAGGAAGGAACTGCAGTCAAACAAATCCCTGTGTCTCTACGTGCTTCACTACGGTTTCCTCACTCCTCTTTACTCGTTTAGTAGTTAGGTTTGCATATAGGGAAATTCTCGTAATTGCATATCTTGAGAATTTACTTTGTGTCAAGCCTAAAATTGAAAAGGAACTAAAATTTGAAGTAGCACCTATTCACCCCCTCTAGGTGCCCATACGATCCATTTCAAAGTATCCAACACCTATCCCCTTCGTCTACTTGGTTGTAATCCAAACCCTAGTGTGGATATTCACTTGTATTCGATTGTACTCTCATATCCCATCTCTATTATTGTCATGATGTTAATTTCCTTTATATGTGAGTAGTTCCTTTGTTCTTGGGGAGATGGAGAAACCCTAGCATTATTACTAAATAAAATAAAGATGATCTATTACTTGTGTCCATGATCTATTGATCTATGATGCGTATTTGATCTCTCCCTTTAGATGGTATGTGTAGTCGGCCACATATCATTTGCCTTCGGGTCTAAACAAGAGGGTGAAATACTTTGGATGTGTTTGGAAGTGTGCCCGGAGCTATTGTGACTAAAAGCATGGCTAGCAACCAACACATTCAAAGGAGGAACAAAGAGAGATTCACTAAGCTAATTACGATATCCACGAGGAGACCCTTAATTGCGGTGGTCTATATGGGTGACTGCTCTTACAAATCACAATGGTTATTTAGAGATGACCTCATTCCTGGCTCAATAAAGTGACTGCCTACAAGCCTTGTAGTGAACATCTTATTATGGAACTCTCTCCACACATATCATGATATAAGCAATAGGTTATCCTAATTATGATTAATTACAACATGTTAGTGGTGTATTCTACATCCCCGAGAACGCTTTAGCCCTGTTGAGTTCAATCACCATTCCAAACACTTTTGTTACTTGTTCACCTTTACTTGTTTTTATTTACTTTTCTGCATTCAACCCAAAAATCTTTCAAACACCCTTTACTTGAAATCAAAGGCAGCTTACAAGTATCCTTTGGTAGATAGTGACGATGGGCATAAAGACCTTAACCAAATAGCTCTCTATGGTTCGATACTCTTATTTCGGAACTAGCTGAAATCGACGATCTGTGCACTTGCAGTCATCACTAAGCGATTATTGCTTTGAAAATAATTTTTATAAATAAATACAATAAGATAAAGCCTCTCATATATCTCTAATGTTCATAATAGTTTTGTATCATGCTATGACAGTATTAAACGGAAACATTAATACATGTGTGGTATATAAACAACTAGGTCCCTAGTATCCTCTAGTACTAGTTCGTTGGGCAGCTGATGATCGAGGTTTCCTGATCATGGAATGACACAAACGTTAACTGGCAACGAGGTCACTTCGTTAATGAATAAAGTGATGGACACACCCAACCATAAAATTGCAATGTGATCCAGTTACAAAATTCAAACATTGCAATATATAGCAAAGCATAGTGATTCAATCGTTTGACTGTGAGACCATATTAATCACTATATCCCGTGGATACTTTGATCTCATCAACCGTCATGTCCGTAATTGGGTGGCCATAAATGTGTGTATTAGGTATTCCAAAGGAACAGGTTGAGGCCTATGTGTCAAGAGCAGGATTTGCCTATCCGAGTGACGGATAGATACTCTGAGCCCACTCAGTGAGATTACATCAATGTGCTTGCAAGCATGTAACTAGATCACAAGGATGTAATATCACGAGAACTAGTAAATGTGTTTGTCGGTAACAAGATCAAACTAGGTATACCAATACCAGAGATCAGGTCTTGGACAAACTAGGTATTGTAGTACAAAGGGATTGAGTCTCAATGTCTAAAAGGTTCAAGCGATCAATCATATTCGTGGAATGTGAAGGCACCATCATGTGTTTCCAGATACCACGGTTGGCCATTGATCTGCTCTTTGCACTTTGTCTTGATCAATCTCATATATTTTTCTTCTCTTATCAACATGATGTCTTGAAGGTAAATATGAATCTTTGCACAATCTTCTTCTCCAAAACATTCTTGCAATATGCTCAACTCTCAAATGACCATTCTTTGAATCTCCTCTTGAATATTACCTTGATCATCACTTGATTTTCTTTGCTTTCTTCTTCTTTTTACCTTGAAACCAACATATGGTCTACAAGCATTGCCTGTGAAAAAATCCTTCAAGTATAACTCAACACAGACATTAGACCATAGGGATTGCCATTAACCAATACCACACATATACGAGGGCTCCATGCACTTTCAAACTCATACCATAACTCATACCATATACCTGAACAAGGTATGATCAAACCGTCCTAACTGAACAAAAGTTCACACCTTTTGCTAGCTTCAGTTCCTCTGAGTTGTTTGTTCAATGTCTCTGAGTTGTGCCAAAACATGACTAATAGTCATATTTTAGGGCGATCCTATACATAACCCTTGCCCCTTCATGGTGTGTGTGCTTCACATCCTATTATTCAAGTGTAAGCTTTCGCTTCACCTTGTTATCCACCCACATTTCTATGTGAGCTCATTCTCCTCACTCATACTGAGATATTATGAGGGAGTTTGAGAGAAGATGGAATTGCTTCCGAGCTCAAAGCAAGGGATTATTCACCAAGGTAAGGCCATCTTGTTGATTTTTTGGGTGTGAAACTCCTAGATCGGCTAGGTGCTTGGAATCCTAGATCAGTGTGGAGAAGCCAAGAAATTTGTGAAGGCCTCGAGATCACATGCGTTGCGTGAAGATATATCCCGAGTTGAGGAACAAGGCACTATTAGCAAAAACGGAGCAGATACTTTCTAACCTTCGTCCAACCGAAAGCTTCTTGAATAGATACGGATACAACGTGAAGGAGCACATTTCTTATATCATCAACATTCAGTTTATGTAAAGGTCATCCATCTCGGTTATTTCATCTAGAACATCTGGGACATGTTACCAATTGATTTCTCAATCTAAACAGTGAGTGCATAAATCATGTAGCGTGGGTTAAATTTGCTCACCAAATTGCTAACGTAGTTGCATTTTGAATATTTAGTATTGTTGATTGATCTTTATGTCACGGTATATCTAGTTTTTTTGCAATCGGGTTTGTCTGTTTGACTCACTTATTATGCAATCCATTTGAGTGACCTATACTACCTGTATTTGTATCCCGCGTCAAATAGTACTTCTTCCGTTCTATTGTAGTGTCACTTATTATGCTTCGAACCTACACACTAAAAGACTTTTAGAATTTAGAAAAAGGCTAAGACATATCTTATATATATTTTTGGAACGGAGGGAGTATGATTTATGTATGACATATACAACTCCGGTTTCTCCAATTTTGTGCCATGGCTAAAATAATGTATTGTCTCTAATTTTAGTTCCGGAGAAACTTTTTAGCTAAACAAAATTTTAGTTCATACCATTACAGATAAAACGATGAAAAAGGCATCATGTAGTCCTGAAAAGGATGTCCTTGATCTTTTCATATCCAGCATCGGCACCAATTCCCTTGTGCATAGTCATTTGTTCACTCCCGGTTAGCTGACCAAGAACTTGTGACCCTTCATTTCTTATTTGCTGACATCACAACAGAGAAACACGGGGACGAAGCAGCTTGCTTGAATAAAGTTTAACCTAACCATCTAGGTAAGCAGAAAGTTCCCTGCCCAGCGACTCAATTGGTAACCTCTATTCTCGTTGTGGAAACCAAACTGAGAGCAATTTTCCAACCTAAAAGAAAAAAAGGAAAGAAGAAAGGCCAATTTCATACTTGGAGAAAATATACTGTAGACAAGTTCACTGAACAATGCAGCTATTCAATCTGAAACTAGTTTTCAGAAGTCCCAGATTTGTCACCTTTTTAATGAGCAATAGCCTCATCGTTGCTTTTGCAAGAAAATGTTGGTGCCCTTACAGTAGGCAGCTTGGGAAGCCGTTTAATACTCGATTGTCCAGTTAAACATGATCTCAAGTACTCCTCCGTTCCACAATATAAGACAGATGGAGTACATCAGTAAAATGGTCTCTCTTGATTTGATATCAGGACATCACTGTCAAACTTCGGAACAGCTTCAATTGATGGCACTTCAAACAGCAATACATTAACAAGCAGCTAAAAAATGTGCATTAGCAGCTGGGAGTGTCAAATTTTCCTGATGTGTTCCAGAAAATCCCCAGCTAATTTACTCAGTTCTGTCAAAAAGTGTCCTGATTCAACAGTGCTGGTGGTCTCAGTCGGTGACACCGCGGCAACGAGAACAAAATTTTCGCCATTCCCAACATCTATCTCATACACCTCAGAGAAGACTTGGCGAAGAACATCAGTCAGCCCTTTGTAGAAGGATCCATCAGCAGCAGGAGGGATCACATTCAGCACTAACACTCCATGGTGATGTAGAATCCAGCGTGCAGCAACAAGGATGCTTCTATGGGCCATCTCCAGTGGCGGCGCACTGACAGCACACATAGCATCTGAGGAGTCGAGATCCACCATGACCGCACTGAACTTCATATCGGGCTCCTCCTGATGCGTGAAATCCTGAATCACTTGAATAGCATCGCCAACACGTACGCGGAGGAACTCATCCTCTACAAGTCCAAAGTAGTTCCTCGCGACATCTAGGACAACGCAATCAGCCTCGACGCCGAGAACATCGAAGCCAAGTCTCATTCTGATGGACATGGGAAGAGCTCCACCACCGAGTCCAGCACAAAGACACCTTGGCCTTGCACCTGACCGGACGATCTCCTCGGTGGATGAGGCGATCACTGCGAGGCCGGCAACCATGGCCTGGAGGTAAGGCTGGAGTAACAGTCCACCCACCTCCGGCTGTAACAAACTACCAGGCATCTCCAATGCTTCCAACAATGAAGCAGAAGAAGCAGCAGCAGAAGATGGCCGGGCAATGCGCACCTGAGTCTGCACAAGGCATGGCATGCGCTTGAAACGAAGCCTCCGGCGCAGCTCGGCCGGACCAGGAGCGCAGTCGACGGCCACATCCTCGACGAGCATCTCGCCGACGACAGGACCGGCCACGACCTGGACAGGAACAAGGCGGAGGAGGTCATCGTGGAAGGAGAGCAAAGGGACGTCAGGGATGCTATTGCTCGCAAACGCAGCGCGGGGGCAGAGAGACAGGAGGAGGGGGAGGAGCCGCGCGCGAGCGGGATCCGGATCCGGGCGGGCGGCGGCGCAGGAAACGACCCGAGGGGAAGGCGCGGAGAGCTCGGGGCCGACGAGTATGAGGCGAGAGAACGGGCACTGGGACTGGGTGGAGAGGAGGAGGTGGAGCTGCCCGGCGTGGGTGGAGAAGATCCAGTCGCGGTGCCGGCCCGCCGGGACGAGCATCCCCGCCGTCCGCGGGGCGGGCGGAGACGGCTCCGTGGGGAGAGGGGAATCGAGGACGGCCACCCGGAGGAACCCCGCGTGATCGCCGTCGCCGTAAGGGTTGGAGGCGTCGTGGAGGAGAGGGTTGGGGAAGGAGAAGGAGACGAAGCGGGAGGGCTCGATGTGCTGCAGCCGGTCCAGCTCCGAGCACACCGCCATTGGATGCAGCCGCTTCAATCACCGGCGGCGTCGACGAGGGCTTCGCGGCGGCGCGTGAATGGTGGTACTCTTCCTGTCAATGCATCGCGGGCCAACAGCCCAACAGGTCAGTGAGAAGTTAAGGCTATCCCTCTGACAAACAAGAGATGCCCTAGAAATTTCTGCATATTCTGATTTTGTTCTTGTGTTCTTCATATTGATTGCTTAATAATCAAATCTAGATCCTATATCATTGATGAAGTTAGTTTGTCCTGAACTAGTATTAAAAATATTCCTATTATCAGAATATCCGTCTAACATAACCATAAACGGATAGATCATAAAATGTTCTGATTGTAGACCAGAAAAAGTTGGGAATTAAGAAAATTATATGCACATCAATCACAGGGTACACAGAGGTCATGAACAAGGGAAAATATGATTTCTTCTTCATTTAGAATGTGTAGCAAGTTACACGTAGTGACATACATCTGGGTATGTGACAAACTGTTACATCTAACAGCAATAACATGTACATGGGAGCAGAAAATATGGGTTGGCCATATATATAGATCGCAAGGTCGACAAAAAATATGTGACAAGAGTATGAACCGTTCTTCATGTTCACTCAATCTCGGAATTTCAGAGCCTAAATTATCGTCAATATCATCATCGGCATCTGTATTCACTAGACTGACAGCGAAAAATGTCGGTCTCGCAGCACCAGACACTACATGGGTCATTCAAGTTTACAGTTACCAAGGTTGACCCCCATCTGAGCTGCTGCAGGCTTGGTTGGGTAGAAAGCCATCTCCAAAGTCACCAACCAATCTCATTTGCATTTCTTCCTGTGGAGAAAGAATCCTGATGCACCGTACGCAATTCAGGAAATCCCTGCACATGCAATTCTTCGTTTATCAGAGTAGCTCAAATATGCAGATTAATAATACAGAAAAAGAACATAAAAATTAAAGGCAAAATTATCCCTTTTTTATTGTCAATCAGGTGAAATCAATGCAATTGAATTGATTCCAGAGTTTCTATGGGTTTTCTTTTACAGATGAATATTCAGTCGAAGTTAGAAAGTCTCCTGAGCTTTTCATTATACTCGTCAAATTAACTTGGCGACCAACATATGAAGTGTCAAGCCCTCCCCAAGGTCATGTGCACTCAAATTGCCTAAAGCCATCTATCAGTTTTATCTCTTAGTAATTTCTTCACACCTCAAGAAAGCCATCGTAGCTAGTTTTGTATGGGCAAATGCAAAACAAGCTCATGGATTTTTACTTACTCCCATGGGTCATCACCAACTAGTAGAACATCCTTCTCGTGATCCTCATATACTAGTTTCCAGCCAACTCTACTTTGATCACCAAGCTGCCCCTCAATACCAAACATTCGCGCAATGTCGTGCTTCAGTTCATCATATCCAGAATATCTGTTCATGTCGATAGATCTCCCAACAGCACCACGTTTGTGCACCTGTATGTGATACTTTTGTCAGCAAAGAGCTTACTGCAGGAGTGACACTGCGCACTCAAATGTAAATAATGCTAGAAATACAGAAACAAATATAGTAAGAGCTTAATGCTAGAGTGGTGACTTTTGTTAGAGAGATATTTGTATATTGTATTTTCCCTACTAGTTAGGGGGCTTCCTGCATATTTACACATGTACATGTACTATACATTGTGGCCTTTGGCCCCTCTGGAATACAAGTTGCTTATTCCTAACAACTTTTACCTTTCTGCACATAGTAAGTTAAACATTTAAAATTCTCAGGTAATCTTTTTGGCAAGGAAGTTAGGCATAGCAAATTCTATACATGTATTTTAAAATCGAAATAATTGTGTAATTATATTCTACAAGGTGAAGTTCATTTCTTCTCCATACTGAAGTATTCCCTAGCCGCATGCTATGAGGAGGAATAAGGGCCTTTGACTAAGGGTGTATGAAGCTGGAGTTGGTAGCCAGGGATTTATGTCCAAATTTGTGTGGCAGTCTTGCAACAGGCTATGTGAATTTTTATCTCTTGTTTATCTATGTTGCTTGCTACATCTCTTTTTGGCCATTTGGCCTAGACTTTGTAACAAAGCTATGGGCCTATGGCTGTGTGCATCAATTGATGCAGAGTCTGGGAGAGAAATCTCTTCCATTATCTAAGAAAACTCCTGGTGTGAATGAGATGACATATCGGAGCAAAAATAACAAACCTTGGTGTAGGTTCGCATGCGTTGTTGTGCAGGAGCTGGTGCCCGGGAATTTCTATTTAACAATGTGGGATCATTGATTGCAGAATCTATAGAATTGAATCCCATATCAGCAACTCCAAATGAATGCGAAATCATTGAAGATGATAATTCTTGTTGAGAATCCTTCGTTGAAATGTAGTTAGAAATGCCATTTCCAGCCATTTGATCCATGAATTTATCATTTTCAATGCTATTTGCAAGCAACGCATCTGCATTAAGTGGTAAGCCCAGTTGACCGTCAATGTTCACCCCAAACAAAAGGTTATTTGTTGGATCTGTAACCTCAAACTCACTATCCGGAGCTGTGTCCCTCAACAGGTGATGCTGATCAAATGATGAAGGTTGAAAGTTTTGTTGCAATGATCCATCAGCCTGGGAAAGGCAAACCGAAGTAGCTGAAGAGGATGTGTCCAAGTAATCCATATGGGGGTTGTTGTTTACATAGTCTCGTCCAGCAGCTGGCCCTTGTTCAGTTATCTTGGGAATCGTTATTGTTGGCTTCACACTCTGGTAAGGCTTTTCCTGTTCAATTGTGGAGCCCAGCACGACAGATGATTGAGATGTTTTTGCTGCAGTTAGTAAACTCTGGTTCTTGGAGCTACATGGAATGGATTGCCGGAGAACACCATTAGTGTTAGTGGATGGTGATGTTGACGAAGAGTGAACATTATCAGTCTTCAGTGACTGCACTCCATCAGCCACATTCAAAGAACTAGCACCCATGGAGGTAACAATATCTGATTTTGCAACATGAATGGTACTCCCAGGCAAATCTTGAACTGGTTGGTGAGGTTGAGCCCTTTGTTGTGTTGGGCATTGCATAGTGATGCCATTATGTAAACCAACAGTTTGGGTAGCTCCTTGCATACAGTGCTGAGGATTTGACTGAGAATTTACCATCTGCTGCTGCAAATCGAAAAGCATTTTCTGCTGCTCGAAGGTCAGATGTTGCTGTGGCTCTAGAGCCTTTAATAGTTGAAGTTTCATTTGATAATCAGATAGCTGTGTATTCATGTTTGCATCACTGGACGCATGAACAGGTGCCATCTTCATTTGCTGCTGCTCCTGCACTGAGTGTTGAACCTGCTGATGATGTTGAGGTTGTTGCTGCTGTAACTGTTGCTGTAGATGTGGTTGCTGTTGCTGCAGAATCTGGATTTGCTGAAGGCCTCCCTGAAAGACAGAATGATTCTTGACAAGAGGTTGCTGTTGCTGAGACTGGAGAATCACTTGAGGTTGCTGGAGCTGAGCTTGGAACACATGTTGAGGTTGTGTGATGTTTAAGTTTGCTTGGCTGCCTTGCACTGATTGAGTAACCCCATGCTGCTTCTGGTCGGATTGGCGATCTTGATCTACCTTCTGTGGTACCGTAATACTTCCCAGTTGATTCGGTGTAGCTATAGCTTTCGCTAACTGCTCGGTGTGTTGGTTTTGCTGAGGTAGCAGCGAGGTGTTGAACTGGATATTATTTTGTTGCAGAAATTGGGGCTGAAAGCTGATTTGCCTTACATCAGCTGGGGACAAATTTTGCACATTTTTGCCAGCTAATGAGTTTAGCAACTCTGGTTGCATTACTGTGCCAGCGAGCGACAAGTTCTGCTGCATGTTCATCCACTGAAGTGACTGAACTAAGTTTAGACCAGGCATTATACTGTTCTGAGTATTCATATCTTTCTTGCAATCCTCACCAAGCCATGGCATGGTCCTCTTATAAAGATTATCCATTTCAGAGGTCTCATCATCTGCGGATACAGTTTATTGTTATTAAAAAACTGAGTTGTGTAACAAAGGACTTACTATCTCGTTATCTGCTAGAAAGGATATGCAGTTGGGAATTTTTGGTGATAAAATGAAGATAATAGGTAATATTTATGAAGGTGGAGCTGCAGTTCCATCATTACCTATCATCCCAGGTTGTCTTGCACGCTTGGCTGTGAATAGTGGCGTCGGATAGATGAAAAATGGAGCGATGACAGGCTCAATGTCCCAGAGGGAAACCCTGGTTCGTCTTTCACTTGGTGCTGCTTCATCCCATGCAACCTGCACATACATATATCTACTTCAGCAAAAATAGAAGTTGTGACTAGTCAGTTTGGCAAGTTTAGTATGTATGGATCAGACCAAACCTGAATATTGCGCCACTGAGAGCTTTTCCACCTTCCATGATCCAGATCACTTATGCCAGTTATTGTACCCATGTACCTGTAGGCAGATATCGCAGTTTACCCGTTTTTACAAAATTTATTTCTTGTATAAAACTTCACACACAAAAAGCATGAGTATATGAAGCAAGTTCAACTGAATCAAACTCTATATAAAAGAGAACATACACAAAAGAGAAGAAGATTTTAAAGTGATCTTGCATTTAGAAGGACGACTATGCAATCCACAAATTAGGTAGCATATGGAATACATACCTTCGTGTTCCAGATTCTTCAGTTTCAAACATCATTCTAAACCTCATGCCAAGTGATAATTGGTTGCTATAGACTGCCTTCTGGTACTTGGCAAAAGGAATCACAAATTCTGAAGGACTAGCCCTGAAGAAACAAAAAGTAGCCCAATTGGAAGTCTTAGTATATCACTTATTCATATGTCAAACCTCACAAAGGAGGGTATTTACCTTGGGTTATAGAATATTGTGAACTGGCTGTTATTTGCTGCTGCATGAGCTGCAGCAGCAAGAACGCCGATATGCATGCTATCACTAGACAACACGGACGATGAGAGGTTAGTAGGCTGCCTATTTGCTCGCCTGATCCCCAAGAGGAGTTGCTGTTTTGTATCCCTACAATCACAAAAGCAGGAATTAGTGACATTGGTTACCTTTACAAATAGGTTGATTTGTTACATCAATTCTTGAGTACTACCAAGTAAGGAAACATCTGACTGTCCAACAAATAAAAAGTGATATTCGTTATCAACATTCTACCTAATAAATAAGACTGAATCACCAGCAAGAAGTCTCTTTCCACTGATAAATAGGCTCCAGCCAGTAGTCAGGAGATGCCTTTTAGGCTGGCCTGGTGAAGAGGAAGAGGACCAATCATAGAAAATTAGTGTACTTTTCCTTTGAAAGAAATCTAGTGTAATTTTTTCCTTTTAATAAGAAAATCAGTGTATTAAAACAGTAAAATGGATAGCAGGTTGATAAAACTTTAGAATCAAAGGCTCTTGACTAACTTCTATCAGCTTTCAGTAATTTCACTTGCCTCTAAATATATGACGGAATGTCCAAATAGTATCATGCAAATCCCGGGCCTGAAGTTCCTGAGCAGGAGGTTGCAATGAGAAGTCCTATACATAGTACAGCTCGAACAAATCAGAACATAGTGAAAAGCAATCAACACTTCTTTTTGTGTGAGAAGTAAACTAGGCTTACAAGACGAGGGAAAATCCTCTCCGCAGCACGCCGTGGCACAGAGAATCCTCCATGAGTGCTAGTATCACTGGCCGTCAATGTTTTGCAGAAGAATTCTGTCTGTGGCCTGTGCTGTTTCAGCGCAAGCTCCGATGCCAGCAATATCTCCTTGTCGCACTGTGTCACCTAGCAGTTGCAATTCCAAAACCAATTTTCAGTCAAGAATTCGAAAATCAGGGCAGTACACACCACGTACGTGATCAAACAATCTCACTGAACTTGAGGAAGTGTGACCTACATTGCTAACTGGCTGGAGAGTCATCCGAGCATAAACTTCATCCGTGTCAGGGTCAGCCTGTCAAGTTTTGCCGAGAGACAGACGTGTCACGCTAAAAGGTTCGATC
The DNA here is from genome assembly GCA_916181665.1 of Avena sativa. Lineage (NCBI taxonomy): Eukaryota > Viridiplantae > Streptophyta > Magnoliopsida > Poales > Poaceae > Avena > Avena sativa. The sequence goes on along the minus strand of OV702285.1, from coordinate 137,614,077 downwards.
ATCCGCATAAAAGAGCACTAGTGAAATGCGCAGCTGATGTCCACTTAGTGGTGTTTGTTCAAAGTGGTCAGGATTACCTGCATAGTGACGCTGTGGAGTATGCATATCAGCTTTGATGGAAGATTTGGATAGCTTGGAATCTGTGCATCTGCGTCCTTTCGCATAGATGCTGCCACCTGAAATTGGGTATCAAGGAATAAGGATTTTTTTTTTTCTGCCATGGATTGCACATAACTTGCAAATTAGCAATTGATTTTGCTACCAATGTGAATTTAACAGACTCCCAACTAAACTTGTGCACGGATTACTTCTGTGCAACATCACACTAAATCAGAAGCATCCATCTAAGATAAGCAGCTGATTCTTTCATGGTTCTGGTCCAACATGATAGAGACAGACAACCGGAATACCAGGTGAGTTCCCCATCACAGTCTGATAACATTTTCACGGATATATGATCAAGTACGAGTGAGATAAAAAGAAAGTTGCATGCCACAATCCACAGAATTGAAAGCTGAAACAGGGTAAGACCAAAACTCTAGTTCCCAAATTTCTCATCATTTTTGAAAAGAAAATCCCCAAATTTCTCTTCACGCCACTGCAGAAGAGGTCACCGGTTTCACTCTCTCCCAAGAACTAAAGCAGAGGATTTGTCTGCATGGCGAAGCCGAGAGGCTCAAGAAGTAGCAGCTTAAGCTCAACCGGACAAGAAGATGAAGCGGCCGTGAAAACGACACGCCGGCGGCTACGGCGAGGAGGAACCAATCAGCGCGCGAGCACGAGGCTGAGGCGACCAGAAAGGGACAAGAGAGACAGAGGAACAACAAGAAAAGGGAACAATTTTTTCCCTCGTCCAAAGGGGGAAAGGAAAGAAACAGCTTTTTGATCAACACAAGAATCACCGGAAAGCAGCGGCGGCGGTATACCTGCTCGCTGTGCCCCTGGGGGAAGTAGACGACGAGGCTCCCCGCCGGCGGCAGCGCCACCAGCGGCCCCGCGCACGCGTACCACAGCTCCTGGTTCACCTTGCTCCTCCTCGCCGTCCCCTCCCCCTCGGCGCCGCCGCCGCCGCCGGAGCTCTCCGTCGCCGCCATCCCGCACGAGCGGCCCAGTCACGCTTAACCCTGCTGCTGCCTCCGCCGCCGCCGCCCTGGAGGCATCGCCGGCGAGGATGGGAAGGAAGGAGACTAGGAGAGAACGGAGCAGCCCCCGAGGAGAGAAAAGACTCGGTAGGAGCAAGGAAAAGAGCAATATAATAGTAGTGGTGTCGTGCTGTGGCTAGTGGCGGAGCGGAGCTTACTGGCAAGTACTGTACTGTCGCAGTTGTTTTTAATGGGTTGATTCCATTGTTAATGGCTGGCTGGCTTCGATGATTAGTTCATTGATTGATTAATTCACACGGGTGCAGGATAATTGTTTTTTCCGGGAATCAGGCGCACACGGGCGTAAAGCATTGATTCCTTTGCATAAAGTTTGATATGATTTGAAGTTAAAGTTATTTTTATGAAATTTGGACAATGAAAACTAATCCATAGAAGTAAGTGGAGTTGTTGACCATCATTTATACAGTCGGCTGACTATAAAAAATAAAATATAAAATAAAATATTAAAATTTTAGTGATGTGGAGGAGAGAGAATGTAACCGGGTTATAAATTAAGAACCGGCACTAGCACGCGCTCCTAAGCAGACGTGAGAGTAAAATATATGTCACATATTGATAGATTTTTATAGCTAAATATTGCATAAATAGATTATAAGACTGACTATAAATGACATGTCACTTTCTTATAGCCAACAACGAACTATATTATTAAACTTGCTCTAAAGATTAACATTTGTAAGACTCTTAATAAGATAATAAAGGCTATATACATCAGTCGATGCAGAGACCGAGGATTCCCCCGTTTCGGAAAAAAAAAGATGAACATCTTCAAAATATTTCTGGACGCACATGTGCGGAAACATGAGCATCTTAATTTGAACCCTGGTCAGTAGGGTCATGTGTCAATAATTTCGATGCCTGATCAAGACATGGTTAAAGCCTTTTGGTCTGTTCCGTAAGCGCAAGTAATATTGGACTTTAGCTCGATTTGTATGTGTGTGCGGCATGTGCTTTTTCCCTTTTTGTTGTTGCATTTATGAAGCGGAGAAGATTAAGTGATACTATGTTTTTTTTTTGTTCTGTTTAATTTGCTACGGAGGCAAGACTGGGCAAAGAAAAAAAATCGACGAGTCGGAAGCAAAGTTTTACACATTGACGAGCTACACGGAAAAAACACTTCGAGAGAGAAGTAAGCCTAATCCTCACGCTGCTCTTGCCTCTTCTCTTTTGACTCCTTGCTTTCTCTAACAACAAAAACTGCATGTCACGATACAGAGTGGGTGTTGAGGAAGACAAATAATTCATGTAGCTCGTCTTTAATTTGCTAACTGATAATTAGGAGGTGTTGATGGAACCACTTGAACTATAAACAATGGATTGTTTTTCCCTAACTCCTGTCAGGCCATCTAATTAATGAGTGAAGAGAGCAAGCGCTTAATCAACTACTCATACATGTTTGTCCATATGATTTGCTAAATAGTCCATCTGTCCTCCAATATAAAATGTTTTGGTATGCTATTTTAGCTTGCTAGAGCATCTTACATTATAAGACAAGGGTGTATTTCTTTAGGAAAGGGGTTTAAACTCAGACATTTTCACCAACTGATACATACAAAACCTCTAGATTGGTTTCAAATGATGGAAGAAACACCAATATCAAACAAAATTGATGGAGACATAATGGAAAAACAATCTAATAAACAAATTGTCAAAATGTGGCTAGATTTGGCGAGACCAACCATAGCATGCAACATGAAAATGAAAGTTCAACACCTATGACTACTAGAGATCAAAGACGGATTCAACCGATGAAGACGACACAAAAGGCACTCACATGCGAAGAATTGATATCTTCTAAGACACCTTCAAGGAGGTGTTGATGTACGCACAACAACCATTCCACATTGAACAACGGTAGCTTTTCCACGTTGAACCACCAAAGGCTAGATCAAGGATTTTCAAACTGGGGAGAGCAGGAGACATCATGTGTGTGACACTGTTTGCTAGAACCAATCATCGGAGTCTAAATCGTCAACATTGAGGACCACACATTCGTTAATGGGACGTGATAGACATATCGTTGTTGCCGGTTCTGGCCAGTGAAGGCGAGATCAAGGATTTTCAAAATATAAAGCATGAATCGGTGCTTGAAACCGCCAAATATCATTGTAACTAAATACAACCCAATCAAGTTAGGATCCCGTCCACATGCCAAGCCTCCGAGGACATTGCCAAAAAAAATAGTAAGAACTCCTCTCGGGCAAGCTGCCCCACTATGCCGAATGACGTGTTGTATCAAGCATGGTGTATAGCCCAACTCCAACGTTTCGGTGACCCATCATACCACTACATGATGTAGTACACTATAGTTATTGACATAACACCGATAAAATACCGTTCACTAGTATTACGTCCCTCAAAGTGGTACAACAGAAACACAGCAGGTCCAAGACATGACTATAGGTTACAACTCAACTCTTTACACAAGATCCAGAGAACACTCTAGGTTAAAGAGAGAGAAAGAAACTTCTTACAAAGAAGAATCAGAAATAAACAACTCATATATATTATGCTAATAAGATTAGCATCTAATTATTTGGCTTGTATTGCTGCTATTGCAATACTCTACAGAAGTAGGTTCTATGGCTAGAGATTATATTTCTATCTAATCAGCAACTTCATCTTCACTTTAATCGATGTATATGTTGACTTCCTTTACTTCATTAAAGAGCTTGAGCTTTTGATGTTGATTCCGGGAGCATAACTTGATGTGGACGTCGTCTCAATGGCTTCAGAATCTAGTAAGGGTTAAGAAGATACTTTGAGTACGAGCATACTCAGCAAGTTCACTAGAAAAGGAGTGTTTGATACACTATATCTACAGCCACAGATCATAGGTCATAGGCAATGCAGGTTTTCGTAAACATTTCTTCAAAGGTTGCTTTTATTCTGAAAAGTTATGTCCGTCAGCCTTCGGGTTTATCAGAACTTTCATGGAGTTCCTTTCCGGACGCGTTTGTAGATCCTTCCCAGAACAGGGAGTAACAAGTTACAGTTCTTACACTCTGTATAGGTGCGTTACTTTACCCATGAGAGACCTTAGCCTTGTTGCACAACCAAGTCATGAGCTTGTCCATACTTCCCAGGTATGGGGCCCAGTCTAAGATCCAAGCCAATCACTGCCCTCTCCGCGGCCCCATATGTCTACACGATCCTTCAGGGTTGGCTCACCTCCGTTAAGCCCCCTTCCGGGCAGGCTAAAACCCTGATGAGTTCCCGGAGACTCTATGAGCTGGTGATGCCCAGGTAAGTACCTTATAGGTCCGTCTAAACCTCCGGCAGCCACTCATAGATAATCTAGACACCAAAAACATGGGGCCTAAGGGTGCCCACCCATATGTTGGATCCACACAAGGAATCCCAACATCACGTTAAGGTAGTCTTGCCTCCATACGAAAGGAAAAAGATACGGCTGACTTCTTCGTCCCATTCCAAATCTTATGGTTAACGCGTAATATACGGCGCAAGAATCACTGGCGACATTGGTCGTTAAGTCCTAGATAATATGTTCCTTTACCACCGGAACTTTCATATTAGGTTATTACCTCATGGTAATTAGCCTATAATCATATTATTATGGAAATAGTGTTTTCTGACCTTTTTCAAATGCAGGTGATGATAACACGGAATTTGCAAAATACTTTACAGAAAATAATCAAAGGACATGAGCAAGTGTGAACTTGCCTTTTGTGATTGCAAGATTATGTACTCACGGTCTTCGAGACAATATAAGATCCAATATCTGAAATCAGCATAATTGGTCCGGTAAGGACTAATGTTTAAAGAAGCAAGATGCTATTATGCATAAGTAATGTAATGCAATTTGGTAAACTCGATTTCCCGGGATTAGCGTTGATCTAGGGTTTGGATACTGGGAATGGTTTCTTTGTAATGTGTTGCTCTTTTAGATAAGTTTCATATTTGTGCTTCTTATTAAGGCTTGTGAGTGTGTGTGAAATGACATGTAATTATAATATCATAAAACAATGAGATACACAAATGTGGAAGGATACTTAAGATTGCTTATACAATAATTGCCTTATCTTCAAATCTTACTTTACAAGTATTGGCATTTATAAGGAACTTAAGTATTAACAATCCTAATATACAAGTAAAGTATAAAGCAATGTGATTATGATTAATTGTCATCTGTTGTCAACACCCGGATTTTTAATCCTAGATGCCTGTTATGCCATACATCACAATCCCAGGATTACCATTTTTGCGAGACATAATAGAATTGGATACCACAGTACATCATCCATTACAAACCATACATAAGGTCTTACACAAATAGGGATCTCATGATCCAGTTCTTAATACAACTTCAAGCAGCGGAAAACGTAATAATAACGGTAGCGTAGGCGAAGCTCCATCTTCGGGGTCACAGGCAATGCTGACGATGGGAGATGATCCTAGTTGTCGTAACCTTCCTGGGGTCCATCCTCCAGGTACTCCTCTTCATAGTCTGGCCACGGGAATAGCCAGGGACAAAGCCATGAGTACTCTTTAAGTACTCGCAAACTAATACTAACAAGTGAAGGGGGTTTTTGTAATAGGACACTAAGCTCTAGGGTTGTTTTGCAAAAGCCAGATTTATCTCTACTAGTTCAGAAGCAAGAGAAGCTAGTCACAATTTTATAACTCCTAAGTGGGATCTTGTAACTCATGTCACAACTTTGTTGTGGTCAAGTCAAAGCCTCAATTCATTTCACAAGTCATTTTGAAAACATCTGACGGGGGAACAGTATGGCCACTCCAACTGTCCATAACCGTGGACGCGGCTATTCGAATAGTTTGACACTCTGCAGAGATTGTACACTTTCACCACAACATTCGATACATCCATCAGGAACAAATCCTGAATTCATCATACTCAGTATGCGGATAATCAATCCTAACCTTTCGATTACATGCCCTAGTATAGGCACCTCTCCTGTGAGTTTTGCCTCCCAACCATGACCAACTGTCATCTTGGGTACTGCACAGGTGGACAATCTTCACAAGGTAGCCTCAGCTCAAACCTTGGCCGTGAGGGAACTAATACTAAGGTATATAAGTTTCCAGTCAAGCCCTACCCAATCTTCGGGTATTGTGGTTGTACGGTAAAATTGGAATGGTATCGCATCCAGACAACCATTAGTTTTATAAAGGGCCAGGGCTCATGCCTCTACATTTTCATCACCAAAATCATCTGGTGTTCGGAAACACATGTCAAAACATCTCAGTAGAATGATCCATCATTCTAAGGTTTTCATAACCATTTTCACCAAGTATTTCCATCTAAAGTTGATCAAGTTTTATGCTTAGCACTAACATCTACAGGTGAGGATAAGTACTAATGAGGGGTGGTAAACTAGTGGAGTTTCAACTAAGTACAACCTTATATCTTAGGATGATATCAAGGTTTCTAACTTAGGCCAAATTTTATGCTCTTTATGCAACCTTCAAATATATCTTTCTAGGATCTATAAGTCACTTAAGTCAACTCTAAGTTAAAGCTTTGATAAAGAAATAAAGTAGAAGCTTGCAAATAAAACTAGGATTGGGTTATCAAGTGGGTATGATCACATATGCTTAAGGCATATAATTGTCATGGTAACAAGCAAGTATTAGCTTGCACAATTGCAAGTATAAGCTTGCATGAGTCACTTGATTAGTAAGGCTTGCTAAAGTAGAGTATCTTGCAAGTGTTAGCTTGCCTTGTGCAGAGCAGTGGTTGAAGTTCTCCTCGGCTTCTTCTTCGTAGAATCCTCCTTCCTCCTCGTATCCTTGGTCGGTACTAGCGTCTATAAATAAATACGATATACACAATCACCAAACAATACTTAACTACTTGCAATCATCACACAAAAGGGTCCTATAGATGATCTAGCATCATCACTAATATTACAAGATTAAAGCTTGGTTTAATTCCTTTTATTTTTAGAAAAGTAATTTCTACTCATTGAAAAACTACTTAAGATTTACTATTCTCCAAACCAAACATGGGATCATGTTGACACATGTCATCACCACATATTTTAATCCAAGGGAATGTGATTTAAAGTGGTGTCACAATTTAATAAGGTTTTACCCTTTTATTTTAATTAATTAAAGTGGCTAGAAATGCCTATGTGGCATTCTTTTATTACTTGGTCATTATTTCTGTAAGTAAACCTATATATTTTTATATATTATCAAAGGTATGGTTAAATGTGATTTTTGAGAGTTGGAATCAACTCAAAAGCTATTATGGTTTAAATTTGAAAAATGTTTGAATGCATAAAAGCTTCTGCCTTGTTATTTTTACCAAGGATGATCTACAGATCCAAATGACTTGAATCCAACGGGATTGGATTTAGCATTCCCAGACCTTTCTAATAAAATTGGTTTCATTCAATTTGGTTCACTGAATCGACCTGGGTTGATTTTTAAAACTGGGTACAGAAGTGTGTTTGAAATAAAATGGAAAAAGGTTAAATTCAAATCACTCGGCTGCGCGGGAAGCGATACTGGGCCGGCCTGCTAAGCATAGCGCTTCCGCGGGCTGTTTAAGTGGTTGTCCCCACGCGTCAGTGAGACAGGGGGGTGAAACGGTATGGGGCGATGTGGTGCGTTCGATCTGGTTCTAATCCAACGGCTGAGGATCATCGTCGACGTTGGGCAACGCCAGCGAGACAGAAACCTAGCGCGGCCAGTGAGGGTCGTTGGGGGCTCACCGGGGTTCAGGCGAGGGTCGGCGAGGCGGGGGAACGACGATGTCGATGACGGCGAACCTCCTGGTACCGGTAGCTTCTCCTGGGGCGGCTCCAATCGTTGGCTCCCTTCTTCTCCAGCAGCGGCGGGCTCCGGTGAAATTTCGGCGCTGCGCTGCTCGCCATGCTCCAAGAACGGGGTGGAATGATCAGTGAGAAGAGGGAGTGAGATGGTGTGCTCAATTCGGCTGGGGGTGGCCTCTATTTATAGTGACGAGAGGGGACCGACGGGGCGCACGGTGAGCTCGTCGTGGTCGACGGTACAGACGGCTATCGGCATGGGCGACGGTAGGGGGCGGTGCGGTGCTCCCTGGCGATGCTCAACGACACGGTGGCGAGACGTGGGGCGGTGCGGTTTGGTCGGAACGCGACGGTGCTCTGCGCGTGCCCGACGGAGAATTTAATGGCGCACACCACGCGTGGTCCGCGCGGCGGCGAACGAGCATGTCTGCGGGGTTGTTGGGACGATGGTGATCACGTATGCACGCGGCGAGGGTGGCGCGCGGTCTGTGGGCGTCGGTCAAGCGTGGCGCGCGGGGCGCACTGTCGGCATGGTTGCTGGCGAGCTGGGCACGGTTCGTGCGTGTGGTCCAGTGGGTGGCAGGGTTCGAGCGCTGGACAGGGAGTGGCGGTGGGGTGTTGGCTTGCTCCCAGACATGCTGGCTAGGCTTGTTATCCTCCTAGCTTGCTGTCAACATGGGGGTGACAAGGGTGCATTCGGCCTGCTCACCATTGATGACAATGGCTAGCTTACAGTGATGCTAAGGATGTGCAATTGAGCTAGATGATCTAATAAAACCTAGTTGTAACCAGAGAGGGAACAAGTTAGGCTTCAATCACTGCTCACAATAGTGTTTGGATTTTGTTTGATTTGTGTCTGCCAAGTGTTTGATGAAATGGCCGCAAGAACTCAAGTTTTGAATTCTGAAAAGATTTTTGGTGGGTGTGCTAGGTTGGTGCTGGTGAGTCTGCAGATGCTTGGGTTTTGAAAGTTGAGCTTGTTTGAGTGGTTTTTGAAAAAGTGGGATCTTCCCATATGATAAAGATTCAATTTTGAATTGTCATTTAAACTATGCATTGAAAGTTTCTGGATGATCACAAGGTGGGCCTTGATACTTTTTTATGAGTACAATCAAGGGGTGCAAAGATCCAGAAAAGTTTCTGTTAGATTCTGAAAGTTTGAGACAGTCAAAGTAGGCATGGGAGTTAAATTGGTCAAAATGACCATTCCCTTAGTTTATTTGTTTTGATTTACTTGTCTTTGGGAAAAGTGTGGGAAATATTTAGATGATGTTTATTTCACCTAAGCATCCATTTATAAGCAATGGAACAGACAAACAAGGTGGTTAAAAAGAATTTAAAATGAAATGCATACTCACATGCATGCTTCCATAATTTTATTTAGAAAAGTTTTTGTTAACCCTAATTTTGATAATTAGAGTTTGATGATCCAAGTTTTGTATTCTTGGGATGTTACATCTGTTGATTGAGGTGGCAAAAAGAATAACATTTGAAGAAAAGATTTCTTTACTAAGGTTTAAACAATTTTTGTGGTTAATCAAAGGTGGTCGATGTTGTTTGTGCTTTCTTGAATAGTTTGGACTTGAGATGTTTTACGTCTTAATTAAAATATACAAAATTTAACTATAAAACATATAATAAATTATTTAGCATTATATTTAAAATCTTGTAGACTAAAGTTAACTTTAAGAACATGAATGGATTTAAGGTGTAATGCTTATGATATTGTACTTGTTCATCTCATAAGGTTTCTTTAAAGTTAACTAGGAATGGTATTACTTTTATTTGGTGTAGTGGTTTCCCAATACTATAATGGAATAGAATCACTTATCTTTTTTATAAATGAGTGGTTATAGTTTGTAAACAAGGAAATAATATTACTTAACTACTTATGGATTCACTATTGTGTTTTGTATGTTTATAATTTGTGATTGAAACAATGGTAAAAGGTTTTATTTGGTTACAATTTTTTCTTGAAGATTTTATACTCCCTCCGTTCCTCTAAGTAAGGTGTATAGTTTTGGTGCACAAAAATTAACGCATGGGCTTGGGGAGCAAAATTCGTTGTTTTGGGACGTCAGTACCCCTAGTAAACACGTGAGACTAGAGAAAAAAATAGGGAAATATGGCATCCTCTCTCTTCCGATCTGATCACTTCCTAATTTACCATAACAAATCCCTTGCTTCTCTCTTATGGACTCTCGTCGGTACTTATCCCCTCGCTCGACCGCGCGCTGTTTCCGAGCGCAATGTCGCGCGCTTTCTTTCTTCTCTCCCGCGCAACATGCATGAACAAAACCTCCATCAAATTCAAAAATGACGAAGCTTTTTGGCTCATGGAAAAATCTCACTAGATGAGGGAATGACAATGGCGACAAGGACTGAATAATTTCGCTTTCGAATTGGCGACGATGGACTATAAATTCCCTCATTCCCCTCGCCATATCATCAGTCTCCCAGTCGACATCTCTCCCTCTCTCTACCGCTCATATCCTCTCAGTCTCCCAGTGGATTGACTGGGATGCCATCGGGGAGGAAGCGGAGGAGGATGCGAGCAATCTCAACTACGACTACGAGTGGATCGTTCCGGAAGAAGGTTTTTCAACTTCGATTCATTAATCTGTGCAGAAGTTTTTCTCAATATTTATATGATCGGTATTGGTTTTGTGGTAGATGAAGAAGAGGCAGAGAGTTCCGATATGCGGCGTGGAGGAAGGCTCGGCCTGGCAGGTGGGGTGAGAGATCCGACCATGGGAGTCCAACGAGGAAGGCCTGGAAGATCTGGACATGTACTCGCGGGCGGAGGAGGACCGAACAGCACTACAATCACTTTTTCACAAGTTATCTCCAGGTATTTGTTTGACTGTAGGAGTGTATTTTAAATATGGTTGCTTTTGAGTTGCACTGACTTGATTATTTTGTGCAGGTTCTATTGACGACATGGTGCGCAAGGTGCAGCAAGCATTCGATGAGTACCCAGCCGAGCGCAGCAACAAGATCTTCCTGACTCTGCAGGCATGTATGCGGGAAGTGCTCAAGCAGCTTGGTGGGAACCGATACAAGGTTCCGCACATGCGGAAGGCTGTATTAGAGAGGCTCGGCCATCTCCCGGTGGCACTAGAATGCGATGCGATTATTGTTCGTGACGCCATTGAATTCTTGTAGAATGCTTAGTGGTTTTTATGCCTTCGGTTATGTAATCGAATTAGTTTGAGTCAAATTTTATGTTTCCGATTGTTGCCGTGAGAATCCATTGTTGCATGGAGTATCATTTGAATGAGAAGGAGTGCGCAAGATAATTTTTTTTATTCATGCTCGTGTATAATCTGATTAAAAGGACTACATCACATAAATGTTGTATTCATGCTCATCAATCATGTGATTGAAACAAGTACAGGAATAAAAACTTCTACTTCTTCTCATCCTGTTGTTTTGCAAGTTCGTTTTGTCTCTTTGCAAACTCTCGAATCAGCAAGTACGTCTCGGAGTCGTTTCCTTGATCCACGTCCTCGTCCTCGTCATTGCTGCCGTAGCTATCTGATGCATATCCTTGGAGGTTTTTTAGCTTGGTCTCCAAAGCATACGAGAATGGACGCCACACGCCACACTCGTACACAATAACCCATGGGACATGGAGGAGCTCCTAGGACATAGCCACACAGATCACATGGTTCCAACGCGATGGTGTCCTTCTTGTCATCTTGAGCTTGGGCTGGGGTAGGTGAAGCAAGTGCTGGTATCTTGTTAGTCTCCATGGGATATGTGACGGTGTGAAAAAGATAAAAGGGAAGGTCATGATGAGATTGAGAGAGAAGCTTCTCCCGAGAGATTATATAGAGAGCAGATAAACGGATCAGATCTCTAATCTAAAGTACGTACGATAGCCACATCTCAAAAACGAAAAGAGGTTGGGATTTTTTGTTTTCGAGAGATTGTAAGGCCTCACGGAGAATTGAAGTGCGTACGTGCATGCCTTTTTAAGCGATCCTAGGCAGTTGGCGGGGAGAGGAATCGCTATTTTTTTCTAACAAACCTAGGAGGCACTTGGGCGGGAGATGATTATCGATCAAACAAACTAGAGGAAGTTCAGCTCACGACTGCATCCAAGAAAAAGATAAATCTATCCAGCGTAACAATAAACCTTATATTTCGAAATTATTCACAAAAAATTATACACCTTACATCAAGGAACGGAGGGAGTATTTGATAAGGATCCTTTTAGAAAATAACTTACACTTATGGTTGAATGATAATTCAATAAGATTGTATCTAAAATGTGTTGAACCATTTTGACCTCATATTATCAATATTTAAGACTAATACTATTTATTAGACACAATTGACTAATTTTAGAAATATTAGCAAATTTTATTTACCCTTATATGAATTATTGATTAAGGGATTTGGACTTAAATTCAAGTTATTAGAGTATTAAGTTTTATATATTTTTTAAAAGTGACATTATATATTTTTAACATGTAGGTAGTATTTTTGTGATCATTTTGATATATTATATGTATTTTTATGAATTTTAAATAATAAGATATGATTTTTATAAGTTCAATTATTTTATAAACACTTAATAAATACTAGATATTGAATTAAGTGAAATAATAATACATGATTATAGTTTTATATTATAGTTCTTATTTTTCTAAGAATTTTGATATATTATTTATATTTTTATCATTTACCATTATTAAAATATGAATTATCAAAGTTTTATTACTTATTAAAATATTTATTAAATAATAATTATTCAAATAACTAACATAATAATGTTTGATAATAGTTTTAAGTTGTAGATTTTATTTTTCTAAACATTTTCATATATTACATATATTTTTCTAAATTATAAAACAAAAGTTATTAAATTTCTAAGATTTAATCATTTTCAGAAATTATTAAACATATTTACTGTGTCATGATGATATCAGCATGACACAACTCACTTGAATTAAAATTTTGGTACTGGCTTAGAACCTAGTCCAGAGTCATAGACATGTGGGCCAGTGGCCACGTTGGCACGCCACGCTGGCGTGGACCAGTCAACATGAGGACCAGGTCAAGGGTGACATCACCCTGACATCAGCTCGCTAGAACCTCGCCGGAACATCGTCGGAGACGGCGTATGTATGGGTTCTGGGACGCGCGATTAGGGGCTTTCGATGTAGGGGAGTATATTGAACTTAACAGTGGCAGCACCGCTCCCTAAAGGTCATCGGAACAGGGAGTCCGGCGACGACGAGCGGCGGAGCACACTACACGGCGAGCGCTTGATCTAGGAAGCGAATAAAAGTTTGGAGAGCTTCGGGAGGATTAGGAACTCACCACGGTGCTTGTAGTGGGGTCAGTGAGGTCGAGGGGGAACGGGATCGATGATGATTGGCGATGACCAGCGGCGGTGGTCGTCGGGGATTGAGTCGATGCAGTCGATTAAGAGCCTGTCTGCTCGATTCTTTCTTGCTAGAGCTGCTACACTCCATGAAGAAGCTCGTGGTACGCTCGGCTAGTCGTGGGGCAATCTCTAGCGGTGGCAACAAGCGTCTCCAGCGATATAGGGTTTGGCCTCTGAGAGGAGACATAGAAGAAGAGGAAGGAAATGGAGATAAGGACGAGGGAGTGCGGCATCAGCGTGTCCTTTTTATCCCCTCCTGATGTCGGCAGCCTTGGCACGAATCATGGCGACCACGGTGGACGACGGAGGCGTTGCCAGCCAGCTGCTTCGCCGACAATGCTTTCTGTCCATAGGAAGAAGAAATGAAAAGAAACAAAAAAGGTACACGGGCTAACACTAGGGCCGAAGTAGGCTGCAACCAGGTGAGCGAATGGTGGCGGCTGCTGCACGCGAGCGACAGTTAGGTCAGTTAGGGAGTGGGCCGTGGGCCACATTTGCTGACTATCTCCTTTTTTTCCTTTATACTTTTCTGTTTTCTATTTTAATAATTTGTTTTCAATTCAAATTTTCTCATTGATTAAAATACCATAAATTTTGTAGAGTAATCCAAATCTTCCAAAGGTAATTATACTAGTTGTTTGTCCTAATTATGTTGGTATTTTCAACACTCATATTTACATTGGAAATTATTTATTTAGGTAGAATAAATAAGGACTAGGGTTTTAGGGATTTGTTATTACCTAAGAATAATCGAAATAGGTTTTTATTTTATTTGGATTTGTGAGGCTTAAATGATTTAGAATTACTAAATTAGACTTTTAGATTTATTTGATACTTGGCATTCTACTCTAATGTCTTTAAATATTGGAGTTGTTTTATATTAAGATCCAACTTCTTAAACCCTTATTACTTTTAGGGTTTTAGACTATCCTTTGCAATTTCCCTTGTGGTTCCTTAAGGATGATAAGTAACTTCACTATTGATATTATAATAGATAAGAAATAAGATCAGGCTTTATCTATATACATTTCTGCAATGATATTAAGCAGGAACAAAACTATTTGATCTACTAGCAACCAAGGATTACCTTATTACCTTAAATAATCTCTTCCTTACTAATGTGAGTGACTCCTATGATAAATGTAATGGTTGCTAATAAACATTAATTATATGAATAAAGTAATTCATTTACCTTGTAGAAGTTGTTTAGGTTTTGCAAAAGTGATAAAGTTAATGATTTTGATATGGAGTGATATAGTTTTGGTTAATAGCTTCTCAGGAATTCCTATCTTCCTTACTTCATAATTCTTGACTTATAATTAAGGAATTCCTTTCCTAAATATACTACTTCTTCATATCCATCATCATGTGTTAACATGATGAGCTTTACTTCACAAGAATATTCTTATCAATAATTCCTCCTCCTAAATCCATTTGTAAATGCAATGGGCTTGACACTAAAGCTCTAAATACTTTCCTTATATGAATATCTTCCATCCAACAAGTGGTTACTATTGACTCCAATAATACACTTCCTTCATCATCCATCACTAATATTATTCCAATATATATATATTTATATATATCAAATTTTACTTCACCTCAAGTATTTAGTATTTCCCAAGAGGAAAATACTACTTCTACAATCCAATGTTGCTTTAGCCTCATTTTAATCATACTATCTTATCTCTACTTAACTCCAGTAACTCATACCCCAACTTCACATTATATTAATGTGACTTTTCATGACTAATCTAGGATGATTTATCTATACCAGGATTTAATCATGTTCTATCCACCAATGTCACTTATACAAGATATAATCATTCACTCTAAGTGACTTTAGCATGATTATTATAATCTTTTGATCATTTATGGCTTAGGTTTCCAGTTGGCTAATCGAGGCTTTCATCAATACAACATTATAGTTGTATTATAATTATCTTCTCAGTGTATCTATCTGACTAAGAGATATTATTCATTGACTATTCTTACTTATTCCAATACGATTACTCCTTGGTAACTATCTTCAGGATTCATCCTTATAATCCTATTTGTTACCACAATATTTTTTTTTCAAATAAATCTTCTATCCATTCAGGAGTGAGTTAACTCCATCATTTATCACAATGATCTTATTCCCATCCTATGGATGATATCTAAAACTAGCATCACCACTTACCTCTTCTTACCTCCTTCTCTAAAGGATTTAAAGTGAATGCTATGATAAGAACAAGAGTTAATAAATCAAGAATTGATAGGTTAAGAATTGGTGAATCAATAGTTGATTACTCAACATTGATGAACAACAGATGTTAGAATATAGTTTAGTAGGGATAATAAGATTTGACATGGAAATAATGATATGTGGTGAATGGGCTTGACTTGATTTCCTTCCTACTTAACAAGTGATATGGAATTAGTGTTAAAGAACTACCATGATGCTCATGGTAGGAATGGATAAGAATAGAATATATCAAGATTGGTTATTGGATTCTTCTTACTTGAGTTATATTCATAGCTTGATATTCATGGGTGATTGTAATGAATACCATTAGATGATCTTTTAAGGATATGATATAAATCATTAAGCAATGTATTATGGTTTAATTTTATTAAATAAGGTTTTAGCAAAGGTCATATTGAAACTTATCACAGTCAACTTGATGATCTACTTCAATTCCATCAAGTTGAGATAAACTCCAATCACTTTGACAAGTTTTGTTCAAAAACGCGAAAATTATTCGAATTTTCTATGCATGAATGCAATGCACACATCCGTGTTCAGCTTCTTTCTAAGCTATAATGCTGGGATGTTACAAACATACACATCACACACATAAGCGAGGAAAGTGCAGGGGAAAGAGAGAGGGGGAGAGACCTCGCCACCGCTAGTAACCAGTCAACAGCCGCCTCGATCAACGATGAGGCCAGGAGAAGATTCGACATCCATTTGAGTAGATATGTATCTTTCTCATTTGATAGTAACTGGCATTTTATTAATGTTACTAATACTCGTCTTGCATATGTATACCGCAAATTAAAAATTTGCTATTATCATGCAAAAATGTGTTTCATGACTACATACCTATGAAGGGTTTAATGAACTAATTCAAGGGGTATACATGATGCATGATTTAACATAATTTTATGTGCTCAAAATTATGTTTACCAACAATGGGTCTTCAACTAGTGTTGTCCAATGGTATGCTACCATGAGAAAATATCTAGCTATCGGTATTAAGATTCTTGAGTTTGACATAAGAAATGGCGGAAGGAGGAGGATCGAGAGAATATATCGGGATGCACCTAGGATTGTTTTCAATCGGTGCATCCGCTGTAAAAAATCCTAGTTCTGTAAGTTCTTAAAACTTACGAATACATAGATATAACATACATCTGTCTCATTAAAAAACAAATCAACCATAAATTCACCTCACGATTCGAGTAATAGAAAAGAGATAAATCGTGTTATGAATAATAGTTAATTTAAATTGTGCTATGAAATGGACAATTAACATGGCAGCATCTGAATTAGTTTACTATTTCTGTTTCTCAATTTATGCATTGAATTCATAACAGGAATATTGTTGGAAATATATTCTAGAGGCATTAATACAATTGTTATTATTCATATTTGCTTGTTCTTTTTTGACTGTAAAACCGTTTGGGAGCCGCCTACCGTATAATTTTATATTAATAAAGGAGAAAAAGGCCTTAGGACAAAAGTCTTGAGGATATAATTACATGGGCTACTATAAACTAGACTAGACTGAAGCTAATATAGTTACATATTTATAAGTAAGCAGCCGCAAGCTTAATAAAAGGATTAAAGCCAACAAGATAGTGTGGCTTTGTTCACGGGCTTAACCCTGTGCGTGAGGAGCTATTATTCATATTTAAACATAGCCTTCCAAGCGCTGAAAGAAATTTGTTTTCCTTCGAAGATTAGACGGCTCTCGCACTTTCAAATACCCCATAAAGCATAGGTCACTTCCTCCATGAATTTTATTCATGTTTCCTTGTTCATGATATTTTTATTCTTCATGCTTTAACTGTATGTATTAGAAACTAAATACACGTGTGGATAAATAAACAACACAGAGCTTCCTACAACCTCCTCTCAGTCGTGAAGATTTTCCACCCCCGGATTAGAACAGGCGAAGCCCTATAGGAATCCACCACCATAGTAGTGTTGTCGTTGTGCTAACGGATTCTCGGGGAGTTCTTCTACCTATATTGCGGGATCAACAAGGAGGAGACGTCACTGTAGCGGAACGTGTGGATACAACAGAGGTGTCGTCTGTTCATACATGGATCTAGAAGGTCAAGATCTATATCGGTTTAAACTGACGCAAGTGATCGACTACATCACCCACGATTTCTAGATCATTAAAGCTCGTGTTCTTCAAGGGTAAGTAGATCGGATTTATTCTATTTGTTATTTTGCATCTAGTAGATTAGATCTTATGGGGTTCTCTATTGCTATTTCGTAGGAATTTTTTGTTTTCCATGCAACGAACCATCAAATACGTGGTATGAAAATGTATTTTGTTTCTATGTTCTCATTTATTTTCAGGTTTTCATGAACAATTAGTACCCAGTCATCATAAATTATAAGGTCCCTGACAAGCTTTCGGGAAGATGGCAGTACCACTTGTAGTATATTTAGACTTACATTGTCATCTCAATATTCAAGGTTATTTCTTTCACGATGTTGGTAAATTTCACCGTGTGAGTTTTCGGTAGTGATCATGAAACACCAAATGAAGCAGGATGTTGAGGTCTGAAATTAGAGAATATACTATAGTTAGTATTTTAACTAATTCATGCTTGACGTGTTCAATACAAAGTGAGTAGCGCGTTTAATTGCATATTGTGCTTCATCCTTTTGCTTAAAGAAACTTTACTAATCTTCCTCGCTACATAGAACTTCAACCATGTGTCTTCTAATTTTCTTCTTCGAGTGACACCTGGTAGCATCGAGTGAACCCTGACTCTACTTTTATTGAAATAACAATAATTTGTACTAAACTTTCGTACTTCTTTATAACTTAGTTTACCATGTTGTCGTCTTTTTCTTGTGCGAAAAAGCATGTTGCGGTATTCATATAATTTTGTTATTACTTTTTTCGCATATCTAACCACATGACATGGTTAATAGATAGTAGTTGTAGTCTTATATGTTTATATAATTGTAATGCATACAGTTGAAAAACACTTGCATTATGCTAAACTTAGACTACATCTTGTGACATTGTTTTGTTCATAAATTAATATTTGGCAGCTACATAAACCATGTTTGTATACCTATTACGGAAGGGATATGTAATGCATATGGTCTACAAAATATCTTAATTGCGGATTCTAGTGTATTATTAGGTAATCATATATATGAAGATATCCAATGTAAAAGTGAATTGTAATATATTTCGAATATGATGAATAATAAATACCATAGTGGTTAATACTAGACTCTACTATTAGGGTCCTCAATCCTCATGTCGTCTAGGAGGACGTGGATAGTCACCCTATTCACCTTATTTGCAGCTCAATTGCACCCTGAAATCATGTGAGACGAATAATAAGTACATCATTTAGGTATAAGAGCATCTCCACCAATGCTCCCCTTCCCTCCAAATGGGCTACAAGGATGCCTGGCAGATTACCGAGCCACCCTTGCTGGTTGCTGCCAACACCCGTCATTGTTTTCTGTCAGGCACTCTCGTGTCAGCCCTGACACACATGAGCCGGCATGGGGGTGCGGGAAACACAAGCCACCACTATTAGGAAAAGGCTTACTACTTACTGTCGGCACACCACATGCTCCATGCGCTGGTGCTGGCTGCATACCGCCGATGCACCACGATTTTGGTATATCGGTGGTAAGCCTTGGCCACCCCTCATACCTGTTCCCACCCTTACCGCCAGCGCACGCATATAGTGGTGCGCCATGTATCGCCCGTGGTAAGTTCAGCCTCCCCCTCTCCCGGAATCGCCTTTTTAGAAAAAAAAAATTGAAAATCCTTTGAGATGTAGTTATGTAATGTGATTTAGTTCTTAGGAAAAATAAAAACACGGATTTTGACATATTGTGCAAAAAAAACTTTGTCTCAGTAAAACTGCCATAACTTTTGCATACCACCTCGGATCAAAAAGTTTTTTATATGAAAATTCACCTACGCGAAAAGTTACATCCGATTTCAGCTACCTACGGTTGTTTAGCGAATTTTTATAATCCTCAGATTCAAAGGCAATTTTATATGATTTTTTTTGAAGATTTGGACACTATTAAATGATTTATGGTATATGGTTTTCCATGTGTCTACTTCAATGCCGACGAGGTGCGAAATCACTAATCTCATGTCTCTTATTGAAGTAAGTTTTATCATACATTTATTTGCATGTACTAAGAGACTTTGAACTTTTATTTGGATGTTTTTACATTCTTTTATGCTGAAAATATTTTAGGAGGCCACTATCGGGTGATGCCGCTGAGGGCCCCAAAGCCACGTCAATTTTTGCGGGCGCTCGAAAGCGCTTGTCCGGCCCGGTTGCTGGACATCCTTGGAGCGCCGTTGGAAATGCTATAACTTTGCTTGTAACTGAAACATTCGGATAACATTGGCCCCTTTGCCGTGTTGGTTGCAACGAACAAACGAAGGAAGGAAATATATATATGGATACGCGTGTACGAAGCTACTGTTTGCACATATCGCGGGGGAGTGACTGTGCACCTAGAGGCCATGTTCTTGGACAGGGCGTCCATCCAGAGCCAGCTAACAATTAATGAGAACTATACAGACACCGATCAATAATGGTCCCGTTTGGCCCTTTCCCACGGAAGACTGTACCCGTCACTCTCGTAGTCTCATCTAGCTAGCTCAAGTAGCTTCTTCGTCTCTCTGTAACCGAAGCTCATGGGCCATGCACGCGAACAGAGCACGATGATAAGGTGCTGATAATGCATATATAGTATAGAGGGTATATATATATATATAAATGCCAATCTGCATTGCATTCTGCGCGTTCATCTATCCGTCCCATGATCCATCAGTGATCGATTGAGTATTCGATCGTACACTCCTCCATGATCTATGTATAGATGGGTACTACTACTCGACTACTCGTCCATGGTCTAGCTTGCTGAGCTGAGTTAAGTAGTGGAGAGTTCAGTGGAGGAGCCGGCCATGCATACATATGATATGATATCGACGTGGCAAATCTTCGGTCGCCAATTTCACGGCATTTGTATGTTGCATATATACTCCGATGATACAATATCACTTTTTTGAGCCCCCATCAATATCACTTGACCGATGAGAGATGATACAAAGAAATGCTTCCCTGTCTTGTCATTTGTCAAGACCGGGAGTTAGGGTAGTGTGTTGGCCTCACAGCTAGACAAGCAGAGGAGGCAGCAAGTCCAATTCCCTATGTACAACTTGACTACTCCCCCCGCAATATGTGCAAACTTATTTTGGAGTAGTTAGCACCGATCTTTCATCGGATTGCAGGGTAGAAAACTGGTAAGCTTGTAACACGCGTAATCCTTGGGGTCACTTGACCAATGACCATGCGCCACTGCCTATGGAATTGTGAAGACAAATAATATTGTACTCCCTCAGTCCTAGAGTGTAAGTCACAATTCTCTAATATCTTGGCCCAAGTCTTAACTGATTGGGGCTGAAATTGTGACTAATTAGGCCGGACTGTGATGCTTTGTATCTGGTACAGCCAATAAAAACAGCCCATAATTGTTGCATGCATGATGGACGTGCCAAACCGATGCATGTGGAGGAGAGAAAGGTGCGGGCTGCATGTGCTAATTAACTACAATTAATGCAAAATTGTGCCTTATTTGCTTCATATGTGGGACAATCTGAAAATGAAATTGTGACTTACACTCTAGGACGGAGGGAGTATTAACTCAAAATAGTAGAAAGAATAGAAATACTACATTGTATTAACTCAAAATGGTTAAGGCTGACCCTAGTGGGAGTATCATAGATGGTATCATGCAATCCATGTCATCAAAAAGATGATGTGACAATGTAATTAATGAAGAGAGTTGCTAGTGGTATCATGTTATGATACGGTATCATAGCACATATACCTATATAAAAGTGAATAGCAAATAAATCTTATCCACAAATTTTCATTGGGATTTTACAAAACAATAAATAATATGATACTACTATATGATACTATGCACTATAGAGGTTATATCATACACTAGTATCATATGCATGATACTAGTAATATGACACTCCCACTATGAGACCAGCCTAAGAAATGAATCGTACAAACACACAACAAAGAAGCAAAACAAGTATTCCTCCGATTCATATTAGTTGACTTAGATTTAAAATTTGAATGAACCTACTAAATAGTGTCTAGATTTATTTAAATCTAGAAAAATTTGAGTCAACTAACATGGATCAGAGGGAGTAGATAATATGTTGCGTATGTACTACTACCATTTACATTGTGCATGACCAGCCAATCATACGAGAACAAGGAGCGCTAATGACCGGAGGCACTGTTCAATTCTCCATGTTGATGTGCAACAATTTTTTAGTGCTTTGGTTGTGTTTTCGTCGTAGTTACCAACCGGCTTTGGCGTGGTCCATATGGAACTGGTCCATATATATATATATATATATATAGATAGATAAATTAACTGGTGCACCTATATATATATAGATATATATATGTATATATATATATATATATATATATATATATAGAGAAGAAATTAAATCAGGGTTCATACACATTGATTGGCAGGAAATTATTATGCTATAGGTTAGCCATGCATCAATTTTCATTCTAAGGTCATGCACATATTGGGTTGTTAATTCATTTCTTTTTATGAGGAATAATTCATTCCATTCTAATTATACAAACGGTTTTTCAAAATAAATAAATCCATATATAAGGGCATGTACAATGATAGGGACGGTATATCTTACCGTATCCCTCCACGTCATCTAGAGAAGAAAGAATATATATATATATATATATATGTTATTGCATTATATCTTATAGTCACCTCATGCGTTTAATGAGAATTAATTATATTTTAGTATAAAATTGTGTTGCTAAGTAAAGGAATATTATATAATCGAGAAAATAGCATTCTCTAGACTATCTCTTAGCTAAGCGAAGACATCTGTCTGTTTCTTTATTCTCTCTTTCAACTAAGCTAAAATTCAACGTGAAAAATGGAACAGAAGGCTGATGGCATCCACTGTACATGGCCTAATAGTTGTTATTTCTTTCTAAGCATGCATGCATAAATGGACTAAAATCATAATGAATAAAACGAGCTCTAGGAAGCTTGTGATCCATCTCGCACAATAACACTAGTAGAAAAAAGGCTATCCGTTCGTGCCTCCTAACAGCATCAGTCCCGGTTCCGCCACGAACCGGAACTAATGCTGGCACGCGTCCCGGTTCGAGCGGGCACGGGGCCTGGAGGCATGCGTCCCGGTTGATAGGGGGCATACGTCTCGGTTTGTAACAGAAACCGGGACTAAAGGTTGGGCGTCAGCCACGTGGCGTGGCACACACCTTTAGTCCCGGTTTGTAACAAACCGGGACGTATGCTCCCGCCCTCTATAAATGCAACGCCTCAGCCCTCTGTCTCCACTCTGTTTTTTCTTGGTGGAAGGTGTGAGGGGTGTGCTAGTTTTTTCCCCTATGCATGCATTCAAGGTGTTTGATGAAATGTTTGAGTGAATGATCTCGTTTAATTTCTCATAGAACAAAAATATAGAAGGTGTCTGAGACGCACTTGAGCTTTCTCTCCTCTTTATTTCCCTCGATCGAGGTTAGAAATCTTAATTTTTCTCTATCATTGATACAATGCATGTGTCGATGTGAATTGGTCATTTCACTATTTATGATGTCCTGTTTTTGATAAACTTACTTATATGATGCAGATGAACGGCCAGGAATGGATGTACGGTGACCGGCGTGTACCCAGGTATATGAAAGGCGTGGATAAATTTATCGATGTGGCTACGGCAAACAAAGAGAATGGTTTTATACGTTGTCCATGTATTCAATGTCGGAAAAACAAGGAGTACTCTTCCTCAAAAATCATTCACGGACACCTGATTATGAAAGGTTTCATGCCCAACTATAATTGCTGGACCAAGCACGGGGAAAGAGGGGTTATGATGGAAGACGGTGAAGAAGAAGATGATGATAACAACTATCATCATATGTTTCCTAAATACAGTGATACTGCAATGGAAGACAATGGAGAGGAAGGAGGTGAAGAACGGGCATCAGATGAGCCGGCTGATGAACTTGGTAGGGTCATTTTTGATGCAAAGCGAGACTGTGAAACAGAAAATGAGAAGTTGAAGTTAGAGGGCATGTTAGAAGATCACAAGAAATTGTTGTACCCAAATTGTGAAGATGGCAACACAAAGCTCGGTACCACACTGGAATTGATGCTATGGAAGGCAGAGTGTGGTCTAACTGACTCTTCATTTGAAAAGATGCTGAAAATAATAAAGCCGAAGTTTCCAAAACATAACGAACTTCCCGAGAGTACCTACGAAGCAAAGAAGACTCTCTGTCCTCTGGGATTAGATGTGCAAAAGATACATGCATGCATTAATGACTGCATCCTCTACCGCGGTAAGTAATCTTTGGAAAGGGTTCCGGCGGTCAATCAGTTCCGAATGACGTCGCTACAGGACACGCACCCATGTGGAAGAAGAAATCTATATTTTGGGAGCTGCCATATTGGAAAGTCCTGCGTGTCCGCTCTTCAATCGACGTGATGCACGTGACGAAGAATCTTTGCGTGAACCTGCTAGGATTCCTAGGCGTGTATGGGAAGACAAAATATACACCAGAAGCACGAGAGGACCAACAAATTATGAAAGACCCAAAGAACATGCATACACAGAACAAGACGGATAAAGGGCGTCACTTAAGTCGTGCCAGCTATGCTCTTACCAAAGCAGAGAAGGAAATCTTTTTTGAAGTCCTTTACAGTATCAAGGTGTCGTCTGACTTCTCATCTAATATAAAGGGGATAATAAATATGGCAGAGAAAAAGTTCCAAACCTGAAGTCTCATGACTGTCACGTTATTATGACGCAGTTGCTTCCGATTGCATTGAGGGCTTCTACCAAAAAATGTTCGAGTACCCATTGTGAAACTGTGTGCATTCCTCAATGCAATATCTCAGAAGGTAATCAATCCAGATATTCTGCCAAGGTTATAGAAGGATGTGGTACAATGTCTTGTTAGTTTTGAGTTGGTGTTCCCACCATCCTTCTTCAATATTATGACGCATCTCCTGGTTCACCTAGTGGAAGAGATTGCCATTCTCGGTCCGGTATTTCTGCACAATATGTTCCCCTTTGAGAGGTTCATGGGAGTCTTAAAGAAATATATTCATAACCGTGCTAGACCAGAAGGAATCATCTCCAAGGAATATGGAACAGAGGAGGTCATTGAGTTTTCTGTTGACTTTATTCCTGACCTTAAGCCGATTGGTGTTTCTGATTCGCGACATGAGGGAAGACTAAGTGGAAAAGACACACTGGTAAAGAAAGCAATGATATGTAGGGACGGGAATTCTTTCACTAAAGCACACTACACAGTTCTAGATAATTCCACCTTGGAAGCTCCGTATATCGAGGAACACAAGAATATTGTACGCTCCAAAAACCCGGGGAAGCCCGAATCATGGATTACAGATGAACACATGAAGTCTTTCGGTGGTTGGATGCGGACACATCTCTTGAATGACACCACTGTTGGAGATCAGCTATACTTGTTGGCCGCGTCACTATCTTCTACTGTATTGAATTTCCAAGTGTACGAAATAAATGGGAATACATTCTACACGATCGCCCAAGATAAAAAGAGCACCAACCAAAATAGTGGTATCCGCTTTGATGCAATAGACGAGAATGGACAAAAGGACACATACTATGGTTACATAGAGGAGATATGGGAACTAGACTATGGAGTCTCTTTTAAGGTCCCTTTGTTTCGCTGCAAATGGGTCAACCTGAATGGGGAAGGGGTAAAGATAGACCAGTTGTACGGAATGACAACGGTGGATCTCAACAATCTTGGTTATAGAGATGAACCATTCGTCCTAGCCAATGATGTGTCTCAGGTTTTCTATGTGAAGGACATGTCCTCCAGACCGAAAAAAGAAAAAATATGCAAACGAATACATCATATGATGAGCCAAAGCGTCACATAGTTCTTTCAGGGAAAAGAAACATCGTGGGAATCGAGGACAAGACAGACATGTCAGAAGATTATAATAAGTTTGATGAAATTCCACCCTTCATAGTGAAAACTGACCCAAGCATTCCGTTGAGTAAAGAAGATGCTCCATGGTTACGTCTGAAGCGATCATAAGGAAGGACATATGCCAAGAAGTTCATGCTCATATTATGTAACTCTAGTTCATGCTTTCGTGGTTTTTGGCTTGACCGAAGGATATCTTTAGCGGTTTGTGGCTTGACCGGGACTATATATAGGGGGGCCTTTAGTCCCGGTTTTGTAGTCTCAGTTTTTAATATTAATAAATGTCTTGAGTGTTAGTCCCGTTTTGTGGCTGGACCGGGACTATGAAGAAGTTGTACCGATTCGTACTTACCATTAAGATCTGATCTCCAAACGCGCGCGGTCACATATTAGGGAGTGCCTCTATGACCAGTTTCTGGAGATGCCGGAGGACTGGGATCCGGCGGCATCTCCCTGAAACTGGTCGTAGTGGTGTCCCTGCTCTCGAAAACCATCTTGCAACTTGTAACTTCTCTAACTAGATCAATACACCTGGGAGCTAACTAATTTCACATATTAGGGAGTGCCTCTATGACCAGTTTCTTGGAGATGCCGGAGGACTGGGATCCGGCGGCATCTCCCCGAAACTGGTCGTAGTGGTGTCCCTGCTCTCGAAAACAATATTGGAGATGACTCAATCTGGATGGAGGACTGGACTCACAAGGATGCCTATTTATAGTACAAGCAGCTCGGCACAGTGTCGACACTTACGACATAATGTCGACACTCACCCCTATTATTAGTGCTGACTCGTGTTTTGTCCCGGTTGGTGTCTCCAACCGGGACTAAAGGTTCATCTTTAGTCCTGGTTGGTGACACCATTCGGGACAAGGTAAACGCCGCACGACATAATGTCGATACTCACCCCTATCATTAGTGTTGCCTCGCCCAGCCTGCCGAAATCCCTCCAACCAGGACTAAAGATAAACCTTTAGTATATTGAAAGTCCGAACAATGAAAATCCTTCACGTGGTGTCATATTATGTGACATAGTTGAAAGGAAAAATACCAGACTTGGTATATTGATCATGTCTCGAAAAAACCTTCACAAAATGACCTATCATGTTCGAGGTTTCATGGCTTCCGGTCCAAATGACCGATGTTATGTGCTGAATCACGGCATAGTTTGTGATGTTGTGCCCATATTATGCATGCATGTGGACATTGGTATGGAGAATAATCTTGCAGGAAGAAGTTTTCCTTTTTGTCACACGGAAAAGCCCTTTTCCATTTTCCGAGCGCAAAAAACGGATCGTTTTGTGAAGTAACCACCAAAATGCTGTTTCAGAATGCTACCGTCCCATTTTTCTAAAATACTAGAGCACCTTACATGGACTATCTCCCAACCAGGACATCTCAAACCTTTTCGTCCATCCCGGGTAAAAAGGACAAATGTCTGCCGAATCGGTAGAAAGTGGGTCCGGTTTGTACTACAGGTACATGATCTATCACCCGTGATTTTTTGAAAAAATCATTTTTAGACTCGCAATATATGGTTTCTTCAGAGATCCAATGCAAGTTTAACGATTCTCGTCCCCTATCTTCATGCACGTCGGTTCGACCATAGTTAGAAATTCAAAAAATTCAAAACGGGTATAAGAAATTCAAAAAAAAATCCGAAAAATGAAAATCCTTCGCGTGGTGTCATATTATGTGACATAGTTGAAAGGAAAAATACCAGACTTGGTATATTGATCATGTCTCGAAAAAACCTTCACAAAATGACCTATCATGTTCGAGGTTTCATGGCTGTCGGTCCAAATGACCGATGTTATGTGCTGAATCACGGCATAGTTTATGATGTTGTGCCCATATTATGCATGCATGTGGACATTGGTATGGAGAACAATGTTGCAGGAGGAAGTTTTCCTTTTTGTCGCACGGAAAAGCCCTTTTCCATTTTCCGAGCGCAAAAAACGGGTCGTTTTGTGAAGTAACCACCAAAATGCTGTTTCAGAATGCTACCGTCCCATTTTCCTAAAATATTAGAGCACCTTACATGGACTAACTCCCAACCGGGACATCTCAAAACTTTTCTTCCATCCCGGGTAAAAAGGACAAATGTCTGCCGATTCGGTAGGAAGTGGGTCCGGTTTTAACTACAGGTACATGATCTATCGCCCGTAATTTTTTGAAAAAATCATTTTTAGACTCGCAATATGTTGTTTCTTCAGAGATCCAATGCAAGTTTAACGATGCTCGTCCCCTATCTTCATGCACGCCGGTTCGACCATAGTTAGAAATTCAAAAAATACAAAACGGGCATAAGGAATTCAAAAAAAATCCGAACAATGAAAATCCTTCGCGTGGTGTCATATTATGTGACATAGTTGAAAGTAAAAATACCAGACTTGGTATATTGATCTTGTCTCGAAAAAACCTTCACAAAATGACCTATCATGTTTGAGGTTTCATGGCTTTCGGTCCAGATGACCGATGTTATGTGCTGAATCATGGCATAGTTTGTGATGTTGTGCCCATATTATGCATGCATGTGGACATTGATATGGAGAACAATATTGCAGGAAGAAGTTTTCCTTTTTGTCGCACGGAAAAACCCTTTTCCATTTTCCGAGCGCAAAAAACGGGTCGTTTTGTGAAGTAACCACCAAAATGCTGTTTTAGAATGCTACCGTCCCATTTTCCTAAAATACTAGAGCACCTTACATGGACTATCTCCCAACTGGGATATCTCAAACCTTTTCGTCCATCCCGGGTAAAAAGGACAAATGTCTGCCG
Source organism: Avena sativa (assembly GCA_916181665.1). Classification (NCBI taxonomy): domain Eukaryota; kingdom Viridiplantae; phylum Streptophyta; class Magnoliopsida; order Poales; family Poaceae; genus Avena; species Avena sativa. The sequence continues at coordinate 137,585,683 of OV702285.1, read as the reverse complement.
AATCGGTAGGAAGTGAGTTCGGTTTGTACTACAATTACATGATCTATCGCCCGTGATTTTTTTTTAAAAAAATCATTTTTAGACTCGCAATATGTGGTTTCTTTAGAGATCCAATGCAAGTTTAACAATGCTCGTCCCCTATCTTCATGCACGCCGGTTCGACCATAGTTAGAAATTCAAAAAATTCAAAACGGGCATAAGAAATTTTAAAAAAATCCGAACAATGAAAATCCTTCGCGTGGTGTCATATTATGTGACATAGTTGAAAGGAAAAATACCAGACTTGGTATATTGATCATGTCTCGAAAAAACCTTCACAAAATGACCTATCATGTTCGAGGTTTCATGGCTTTCGGTCCAAATGATCGATGCTATGTGCTGAATCACGGCATAGTTTGTGATGCTGTGTCCATATTATGCATGCATGTGGACATTGGTATGGATAACAATGTTGCAGGAGAAAGTTTTCCTTTTTGTCGCACGGAAAAGCTCTTTTCCATTTTCCGAGCGCAAAAAACGGGTTGTTTTGTGAAGTAATCACCAAAATGCTGTTTCATAATGCTACCGTCCCATTTTCCTAAAATACTAGACCACCTCACAAGGAATATCTCCCAACCGGGACATCTCAAACCTTTTCGTCCATCCTGGGTAAAAAGGACAAATGTCTGCCGAATCGGTAGGAAGTGGATCCGGTTTGTACTACATGTACATGATCTATCGCCCGTGATTTTTTCAAAAAAAAATCATTTTTAGACTCGCAATATGTGGTTTCTTCAGAGATCCAATGCAAGTTCTAAATGAGCCATTTTTCTTCCCACCATTTTTCTTCCCGCCATTTTTCTCCGCCAGTTCTTCCTGCCATTTCTTCCCGCCAGTTTTTCCCCCGCCAGTTCTTCCCTCCAGTTATCTTCCTGCCATTTCTCACTATATATATATATGTAGGGTTGGCCTCCATTGTCATTGCACATCTCTAGACTCATATCTGCAACCTCATCACTCTTTCCCATGACTTCCACCGTAGCACTAACTCCCAGGGAGGCGGAGGCGCTTTGCGCCTCGAACTACCCCTGCCCGCCGGGCTACTATTTCCCCGTCGGCTGGATGCTGAGCGCCGGAGGCGTGCCGGCTCCTCCTGTCCCTCTAGGTGTGGCGCGTCGGATGGCCATCATGAACCACTACTACTTCGAGCTCACACCGGAGCAGCGGAGGAATCCCAGATGGCATCCCGACTATTTCCTGACTTGGAAAGCCTTCTTTGTGGATCGGCGTGAGAGGGCGCTCGCCAGGCACGAGGAGGACGGCCCACCTCCTCCGAACTTCAACGAAGCCGGCCATTGGCTGTGGTGGCGCGGTCGAACTCTCCAGAGCGTCATGGCCTACGACACGGCCGCCGACTCTAGCCCACGCTTGCGCTACCCTCAAGTCCAGCCCACTCGTACTCAGCCTTCAAGGTTCAACTACGGCGACCCCGACGACGACAACGACGACGGCCGCGACGAGTACGACGACTACAGTGGCGAGTATTACAGGTGTAGGCAGGAGCATGATTGAATCACTCCAACATTGCAAAACAAGTTTGGCCGATTGTGGCTTAATCTGGCCATGTATCTTAATTTTCAGTTCTTCTATGTAACTTTGTGTTAGTTGCGTCATGTACTTTAAGTCCAGTTCTATCCTAATAAAATTTTCTTTCCACCCATTATTTCCCGTCCTTTTTTTCCCGCCCATTAATATATAAAAAATATAAGTTAATTCAAATCCAAATTAAAAACAGAAAATGGTTTTGAACTAGTTATTCAAATCCAAACACTTTTTATGTTTAAAGTTTTTCTAAACTCCAAATTAATATTCAAAAAATATAAGTTAATTCATTTTTAATTTTAAATGGTTCATAGTTTAAATGGTTACATTAATTATTTTTTAAAAACAGAAAATGGTTTTGAATTATTTATTCAAATGCAAACACTTTTTATGTTTAAAGTTTTTCTAAATTCCAAATTAATATTCAAAAAATATAAGTTAATTCATTTTTAATTTTAAATGGTTCATAGTTTAAATGGTCACATTAATTATTTTTAAAAACAGAAAATGGTTTTGAATTAGTTATTCAAATTCGAACACTTTTTATGTTTAATGTTTTTCTAAATTCCAAAGTAATTATCATTTAAAAAACATTACAAATTTAAACCCCAAAATAAAAAATAAGGCGGGAAGAGAGAAAATTTCTGAATTTTTTTGAAAACAGGGTCATATGTCTCGATTGGAGCCACCAACCGGGACTAAAGACCCTGCGCGCGCCAACCCTTGGTCTGTTGAAAAAAGTGGAGTATACGTCCCGGTTGGTGGCTCCAACCGGGAGGTATGACCCTTTAGTCCCGGTTGGAGCCACCAACCGGGACAAAAGGTCCTTTGGTTATAACTGGCTCGCCTCCTCTTCTTCTTCCCCATCTCAGTTCTCTGCTTCTCACCGACGCGCGCACAGGAACCGCCCGTGACGCCGGCATGCTGCCCGAGCTCGCCGCCGCCTCGGCCGCCTCCGTCCTGTCCTGTGGTGAGGTCTCCTTCCTCCTGGACCCTCTCCCGTCCGCCCTCTCACTCTGTTTCGAGCCTGCGTCGAGCGTCGCACTTCGCCGCCACATTTCATGCTCGCCGGCGTAGATTCGGCTGCCCTCGGACCACGCCGAGCCTTCCCGACCCGCTGCTGGTGCTCAGGCACCCCTCCGTTCTCCTCCTTGCTCTCTGTATCGAGCCCGCGTCATACGCCTCACCCCGCCACCGCAGTTGTTCTCGCCGCCGGTGAGTCCCTCGACCAAATGGTCCAGCGCCGCCAATTTGTGGTCCCCCTCGATGTGGCGCATCGAACGAGCCCATTCTCGCTCGCTCGCGTGCCCGCAATCGGCACTGGCGTCGCCCACCCGAGGATCCCCATTGCTGATGTCATGCTGACATCAACATGAGGCAATATAACATGGGGCCCAGTCGTCAGTGGCTGGGGGTAGCTTCTGCCCCGGTGACAAATGACCTCACCCCTGTGCTGATATCACAGTGATGCAATAATTCCATTTAAATTGATTAAACAATTCTAGAAAATGTAATAATCTTGTAAATTCAATAAGTAATTTATTATAACTCAGAAAAATATGTTCAATATATCAAAATGTTCAGAAAAGTGAGAACTATCTATTTAAGCTGTAATCATGCATTGTTCAACAACTTTCATAACAAGTTTAATTAGAAGAACATAGTAACCCCTCACAGGTGATTCCGGAGTTTCTCCGAGTTAGGGTTTTCACCCCTCGGAACCCCGATTAATTGTCGAGCATGCTTTAGGGTTACATTTAAATGCAATTCAACTTGTCATATCATTATACTTGCTTGAGCATTGCATCGATGCCATGTGTTGATTGTTTCCCTTTCTTTCCGGTGTTTGGTTCTTCCCGGTAGAATACGATATCGAGATCGAGATCGAAGCCAGAGATCAACATCGTCGAAGCTCGAAGACAAATACTTGACCAACTGTAATCAAGTCAAGTACAAGGATCCTGAAGCTCTGCTTTCGGCTATCAACAGGCAAAGGCAAGCATAGCCCTACCATGATATAATCTTATGATTTCGAAAGCATTTTAATTCTTGCCATGATGCATACAATTCTACTGTGGTCTTTTATCGATAGATAGAGTGTCCTATCTGTTGCATTACTCCCTTTGAGATTATATTACCTGATCCACTGCTCCTAGCATATTAGGTTTATTAGTTTGGATTATTAGGTTTATTATTAGTTAGGTATTGTTAGGTTTATTAATTAGTTAGGTATTATTAGTCTTCGGCCCCACTAGTCAGTCACTGTGGGTAGCCCCAGACCCGATGAAAAACTACCCCCTGTGCTGATGTACATATTGATTGCGCATTGTAGTATGCCATGTATTGATTGCCGCCTTTCTTTCCGGTATTGGTTCTTCGCGATAGGATCCGAGCCCGAGGGTTTCTCCGAATTAGGGTTTATATCTCTCAACACCGTACCTAACATTCTCCCTTAGCCGCTTTGACTTATCTGTTTTTCCACCTATGCAGAAAATATGGAACCACACGACAGAGACGAAGAAAAGGAAGAGTTGATCCAAGGTGTGATCCGCGGGGAAGAAAATTTAGATGTATCAACGTTTCTGAACAACTCCGGTGAGGGTGATCCTCTTTTTGCCGGAAGAGACGGCTTGTTTGAGGTTGAAGGTGATGCCTTCCGCGAGGGAGAAGGCGATGCCTTGTGTGGTCTAGAAGACGACCGCTCCGGCAAGGTGCATGTAATATAATTAATTCATTAATTAGTCATCTGCTATCTACATAGATATAGTAACGACGATCTTTCTTCTTTTAGCCCTCCGGATCGAAGAAATCTACTAAAAAGAGCAGCCGAGGCCCAACCAAAAAGTTGGGAGACCATGAGAGGTTCAGGATGTCGCTGAAGACGGCAAACCGACGGCTCCCGAAGTTGTCGCAAACAAATTTGTGGCACAATGCGGAGTAATCGTTAGGGACTTAATCCCGATCACCATTCGAAATTGGAATAGGCCTGCTGATGCGGAAGAAGAGGGAACATGTTTATTTGTCCCTAACAAGTCCAAAGATTTACTGTGGAATAGACTCATGATTAATTTCAAACTACCGAAGATAGAGCTGGATCCAAATGCGGAGGATACAGTTGAGGACGCCTTAGAACATGGGAGAGCCATGAAGGCTAAGGTCAGGGAGTGGGCTTTGAAGAAGATGGGCCAGTGTTTCACCAACTGGAAGAAAAGATTGCACCTTGAGTATGTCGTGAAAGAGAAGACTCCGGATTTCAAGAAGATTCAGTTTGAGAAGATAAAACCATTCTGGGATGAGTTTGTGAATTACAAGACATCAGCAAAAGCTAAGAAAATGTCTGCAACGAATAAGCTGAATGCTGCTAACAAGAAGTATCACCATACTATGGGGCAAGGTGGCTACAGGGCTGGCATTCCTAAGTGGGAGAAACTTGAGCAGGAACTGCGCGCTAAAAAGATCATTACAGAGACAGACGATTGGATCGAACGTGCAAGGAATTGGTTTTACGGGCATGGGGGCAAGTTGGACTCGGAAGGGAAGTGTATATATAACATACGACATAAAGAAGACCCCTTGCCAATCGAGAAGATGAGAAAAACAGTAAAGGCTGTTAAAGATGGGGACTTCATTCCCGATAGAGAGAATGATGAGATCACACTCGCCCTTGGAAATAAGGAACATGATGGACGAACACGAGGCACAATAGGCTCCAAACCATGGAGGACTGGGTTTCCCTAAGAGAGGAAGAAATATCCTGATAGAAGCCGTCAGAGGAGAAAGGACAAGGCGGAAGTTGAAGCAGATATTCAGAAAGAGCGAATGCGTATAATTGAAGAACGAATAAAGCAACAACAAGATGAAATTAACGCACTTAAAGAGCAAAGTACTACCAGCCCATCTCAGCAGCACACTGCATTCGATGCTACCGGCCTATCGAATAATCGAAAAAGCAGTGTGGCTTCCACCGAGGTCCCGGGTGATGACAATGACGATGACGATGGTGCACCGACGATGGCTCCTGTTGGCTACGCAGTGGATGATATCACACAGATGACACACTGCGAGCTACATGTCAAAGTTGTGAACATATAAATGAAGGTGGCGGTCGGATATGCCTTACCAATTGGACCCACACCAACTTACCACTGTCGTTCGGTTCCAGAGGGCTACGCTGTTGTCGGGGTGGATGAAATCATGCCCACCTTTGAAGTTTTGAAGCTTGACTACCCTGCAGGTGAAGGGGATGTGACTGAACTGGGAGACGCAACAAACGTCACCATTCTATGGCCAAAGGAATGTATCGTGCATCGAAATCACATGCCAAGGCCATCTTCGCCGCCTCACCCGTCTCCAGCGAGGACGTCGCCGCCGCGGCAGCCGTCTTCGTCGCCTCACCCGGCTCCATCGCCTCACCAATCTCCGGCGCAGCCATCGCCGCGGGAGCCATCGCCGGCGCCTCAGGATAAAAAGCGTAAGCGTATCGCTACTCTGCGTCGTGGTAAGCGATCGCCGAAACGTAAACAAGAGCCTCTTCCAAAAGTACCAAAGGTTCCTCCCAAGAGAGCTTATGACTGTACTGAAGAGGAGACTACGGCGATCGTTGATGCGGAAACGACAGCGTTTTTCGCTAAGCTGAGGCGGCCGAAAGAGCCAGAGTTCCCCAGCACCAAAGAAGAAAAAGGCAGAGTGTTGAAAATGCTAAAGACTCTTCATCAACCTGAGCCAAAGCTGTCATCAGACTATGAGCGTTCTATTCTCAAGTCACATGCGGCACAACAAGCCTCGAAGAGCAGTACTGATGCAAGCGAGAAATCTGTTGCCCAGCTCGGAGAACAAGCAAAATAGTCTTGTGCCCCTCTCAAGGTGATTTCCCATACCAATGTGGGGTCGAGCAAATATGGGGCCGAAGAGCAGTATGATCCAGAGGTAGTTGCACAATACGGAGAAGCTGCCGCTGCTCAAGGTATGAGTATTGCCCAGTACTTATCCCAGTTAGAGTACTTCTCCGTGAGTGAAGTACCATACAAATACCAGTACGACAAACCTCTCGTCAAATCTGAGGAGGTAAATAATCTTCCAACAAAAATGCGAAGATTGCATAACTGGTACATACATGCCACAAAGGCCGGGGCTAACTGGATAGTGCTGAAGGTTACAAAAAAGAATTATGGGAAAGAAATAGATGACATGATATCCATTAAATTTGATGAACTATTTCAATTATTCAATCAAGACGCCTTGGACAAATCGATCATCAGTGCCTATTGTCTGTAAGTACTAATTCTGTAATTAATTTAGTCTCCAGCTATCTCACCTTGTTTATTGCATGTATATAATCATACTGTAATATGCAGAATGAAGATTTTCGAATGCAGCAGAGGACAAATCTATAACATTGGCTTCACTGACCCATATTTGGTTCATCAAGCTAATCTCAAAACAAGCCCCCAGGATACGGAGGATAATATAGTACACGCGTTAAGGTTTCAAGAAACCAGAAGGGAAATACTATTTAATTACAACTTCGAGTGAGTGTTATTGTCTTGTATACACTTTCTATTTCGCTTACTCGATGTTAAGTATATAATTGATTAGTTATGCATTCGCAGCTTCCACTATATTATGTTAATCATTCAACTTGACAAAGGGCGTGTACTAGTCATGGACTCGAAACATAAACCCCTTGAGCAGTGGAAGGACATGCAGATGCTTCTCCAGTGGTAATTCTAATCATTACGACACTATATCGACAATGTTCGTGAATTTTATGATATCAAGTAATTAATAACTTTTTTTATTCGTTTTATTTGTCGGGCAGTGCTTGGAAACGGTTCACCAACAAGGCTAGAGGTGTTTGGAAAGCGGAGCTTACATTTCAAGCACTAGATGTAAGCACCACTAGCTATATCCGCACATCTCTTTGATTCTAGTTTTGATACCGTTATTATCATGCTTGATTATTATTTTGATTGAACTATGTTCTCGTAAAGTGCCTGACGCAGGGACCAGGTAACAATCTATGTGGATACCATGTTTGTGAGTTCATCCGGCAGACGTGCGATGAGAAGGACAGAAATTTAGAGCAACTCCACGTACATAAATAATTTCTATAGTTTTTAATTACAATCAAATTGTGTTTAGTTTCATTCATATAGGCTGACTCATTTTTTAAATCAGATCGAGCGTCTACGGGACGGTCTTCTGCGAAAGGATCGCGTACGAGCAATTCAGGAGGAATTGACGGGATTCTTGGATGCAGAAGTCCTAAACCCAAAAGGGGAATATTATTCGGCTGTGTATAAACAATAGAGATTGTACAAAGAGCAACTTTTGTATGTAGTGCATGAACTCGATCCGTGTATCGAATGTAATATTTTCATGATGATCTTGTGTAATATAATGGTTCCTTCGTTGATGAGTGCAAAACACTAAATAAACAATAAAACAACATAAATGAATTCTCTGCCGTGGCACAAAAAGTGGCCAAAAAGATGCCGCGGCAACAAAAGTTGCCAAAATGAATTCTCTGCCGCGAAATGTGTCAAATCTCTGCCGCGGCAGAAGGTTATTTGTCCCGGTTTGTGTTACGAACCGGGACGGTTGCTCCACCCCCCTCGCCCTCCGCCGCGGCCACGTGTACCCCCTTTTGTCCCGGTTGGTTGGGCAACCGGGACTAAAGGTTGGGGCTTTAGTCCCGATTGCCCTGTCCCGGTTTGGTAACCGAGACTAATACCCCTTACCAACCGGGACCAATGGGGCTGTTCCCACTATTGTAAGTAGCACATTAAACTACAAGAATTCTCCATCCGTGCAACAATAACACCTATTTTTGTTTTTTTCGAATGTATGATACTTCTTTACTTAGCAAATAAATATCTCTTATAGTCACCCTTGCAATTAATGAGAATTAATTAACATTTTAGTAGAAAATCGTGTTGCTAAGTAAAGAAATATCATACAGTGGAGAAAATATCATTCTCTTTCTTTATTCTCTCCTCTCACTAAGTAAAAATTTGACTTGACAAATGTGATGGAAGGCTGATGTCATCCCATTGCACATAGTCTAATTAATATTTACTATTTCTTTCTAAACATGCATGCATAAAAAATCATAATATAAAAAACAACTTTATAGAACGAGCTCCAGGAAGCTTGATCCATCTCGCACTATAAGTAGCACACTTAAACTACGAGAATTCTCCATCGCATTTATTTAGCTCATAGTTTCCTTGATCACCAACTTGTTATGACCAAACTCAAGCAACACTAGAGGTCAAGTAAAGTACCACGTATGTGGCAACTGGAACTGGTGCTGCTCTAAGCCCATTTAGAGCATCTCCACTCGCCTACCCAGGACGCCGGTCCGGACGCCGAAAATCGTTTCAATCGCGTACCCAGGGACCTGTTTTTGTCCGGATTTCGGCGTGTTTTGGTCCGGCTTACCCAGGCCGTATCCAGGATCCCGGGTACGCCCTGGAAACGCCAGACTCAGCGAAAACGGGCGTGGGCCAGCTCTGTCGGCGAGAGAAGGCACCACTCCCGTCAATTCGCCGAGCTCCCGCCTTTTTCTTCCCCCTCCCGTCTTTCTTCCCCATTCCCCCACCCCCGACGCTTCGCTGATCACCCCGCCCGACATGCCGCCCAAGAGCTTCGTCCAACCCAGATCGATCCTCGGCGAGGGTCCGACGGAGAAGAAGGCGAGGAAGCCGAGAGCGCCGCCGACCAAGCCGGAGGGCATGTCCTCGGCCGAGTGGGAGAAGAGGGAGCACGCCTGGCAGATCTCGTCGACTGAGCGGAAGGACAGGAAGGAGAGGGCGAAGCTCCGACAACAGCAAGCGGAGGAGGAGAAGGCGATGGTGAAGGCGGCGTCTACAACCCCAAGGCCGTGAAGATGGAGTTCAAGTTCCATCATGTCTTCGAGAAAATCGAGCATTGCGAGAAGTGGCGGGACACTCGCTTGAGTCTCTCCAAGAGCAAGGACGGCGTCTACAACCCCGAGGCCCCGACAGCTACTGCCAGCGAAGGAAGACCTGAGCTCGGCCAGAAGAAAGCCAGCCTCGCCGAGAAGAAGGCCAACTACGCCGCCAAGAAGCGCCACACGGACCTCAAGTTCCTCATGGGCGGCGAGGACACGTCGAAGATGAGCTCGCCGATCAAGGCATGGTACATGGCGCAACGCCAGGCCATCCTGCAGGGCATGATCACGGCTTCCCCTTCCTCTGCGCCGAACGTGCCTGCGGCGAACGCTCCCACGCCGAGCTCTGCTTCGAATTCCTCCAACCCGGGGGCCTTCACCGGACGACAACGCCGTGTCGGCTACGCCGCAGGAGCCCATCCCCATCGACGACTGAGAGTTATTTCCCCTGTTATGTAATAAAAATATGTCCCCAAACTTGTGGGCGTATCTGCCGAACACCTTGTGGTCGAGCACTCACCGGCGGGAACGATAAAGATTCAAATATATAGCCGTTTTGTGTTCGCCTGGGTACTCGACCTGGGTAGCCGAGTGGAAAACTGGGCGTACCCAGGCCAAAAACTTGCGCTGTCCGGCCGGAAAAAGGTCCGGATTTCGGCCTGGGTTTGGCCAACGAGTGGAGATGCTCTTAGAAGTCTTCCACACAGGGACATGCAAAAATGAAGATCTGAACTCTAAAAGACCAATATTTACTCAACCCGTATGGAACGGGATCTATACATAGCACGGGCTTATAGCTCCCATGCGACGTCTTTACGTGGAATTGGAAGGAACGCTACATCGTTGCAAAGAATAGCTCGCATGTGACACTTCTGAAGCGGCAAATAGCTCCCGTGCGACACTTCCACTTAACCCCACGAGATCGTCAACGAATTCGAATCAGCTGAGCACAGTAGGACCCACAACCTCTCCACGTCACGGCGGAACTCACCTGATGTCCACCTCATATCGTGGGACCCACGATGTGGTTGAAGAGAGCCGTTGGCCCCGATCCGTCCCCGCACCCGAGCACTCCTGCCACCGTTCCAGCATCTCATCCCCTTCCGTTTCTTCTTCGGCGAGCAAGTGCAGCAACGCCGACGAGGGATGTCGAGCTCTGCTTCAGCCTCCCTCCGCTCATGGCCTCGGTATGGTGCGGTGCCGATGAGGAGGTGCCCCGATTGCCCCCGTACCGCGCCACTTAAGCGGCTTGTCACATCCACCGACAAGAATGACAACATTGGCCGGGAATTTGTAAAGTGTGAGAGCAAGCCCGAGCCGGGAAAGGTGAGATCTGAGTGTTCCGAGCACCAATTTCTCGTTTTTCTTTTGAAATTTCATGCATTTCATCGAATTTGGGATTTAGGCTTCATCTCTGCGATTTCAGGAACTGCTAAAATATGGGCATTTTGAGTGGCTTGATGAGTACATCGAGCGAATTGGGGTGGAGGTAGCATCTCGGGAGCTCGAAAAACCGTCCGTGGTGGAGTAATTGGGATGTGGCAACCCCATTTCCGCTGGTACAATGGTGGACGCGGAAGTGAAGGCCGAGCTGAAGAAGATGAACAAGAAGCTAAGGCAAATTATCGAATTGAAGAAGCAGGACAATTTGATGGACGGTTTTTTATTTATTTTTATGTAATTTCTCTTGGATTAGTTTATCTCCTGATCATTAGTCATTAGACAACGCAATCAGTGTTCGAGTGATGCTTTGTAATGGATGTAATGGTCTATGTCTTTGGCTTGAATAAATGCAACACGAATTCGGGCTAATTTTGAGATGCTCTGTTTTCGAAATCAGTGTTCCTTCAGTTTCGTCAGTTTCATCAGTGTTCCTTCAGTTTTATCAGTGTGCAGGGGAGGGGAAGGGGTTGAAAAGTAAAAAAACAATTGACGAGGAGTGATTGAAAAAGGCCAGGCCCAAATAGAACTTAGCCAGGCCAAAATGGTCGTATCCAGGCCCAATAGTAACTACTTGTAGATTGGGAAAAAAATGGTACTCACGCTACAATCTAAATAGGGACGTGTGGATCTGCAGATACTCGTGCTCAGGTTGCAATCTTTTATTTTTTGTGAAAGTAAATATATAAATGAAGACCAAGGGCATCCATTTAACTAACATAACTTGGGCGCCCCTTTAACTTATGTAAATATGTAAATGTGTTGTTTGAAAATGAACCATGTGTTGTTTGAAAATAATCAACCATCATAACGTTAACTTATTCTTCCTTTTGAGCTTTTCTAATTTCACTCATTTTATAAATATTGCACGAGTATTATATGAGAACTTGTTTTTGTGTCTTTTGTTTTATGCACTTATTGTTTTGGGTGTTTTGACAAATTACAATACAATAAAACACAAGTCGAGTGATAAAAGATTATAAATATTGTGGACACGAGTAAAACACGGGATAGATAATATATTAGATAACATTTATATTAGATAGCCCGATAACATTACAATAAAAGAAAAGGGGTACAATATAGAAGGAAAGGGCAACTAGGCGCCTAAACCCTGGGCTAAACCCTAACCCTAGCTACTACGTGGTTTTAGCCTGGGCTGTCGGTCAACCTCGCCTCCCTAATCCATCGGTGGTGGAGGCGGTGCCGGTGCCGCCGCCCTCCAAGCCGCCACCCTCTCCCGTTGCTCCTGCCGCTGCTCCTCCTGGAAGGCCCAGCGATTGGCCTCCCGTCGGTCCTCCTCCTCCCGTTTGCGCCTTTTCTTCAAGGCGCGCGCGACCTTCTTCTCCTCCCACTTGGCGTAAGCAGCCAGCTCCGCCTCCTCCTCCTTCTTCGCCGCCTTCCAATACTCTTCGGAGGGGCCGTCATCGGGGAGGTTGCCGCCGGGGAGGGGGTTGTGGATGATGTGGCCCTGGGCCCAGGGGCAGGGCGGGGCTTTGCGTCGCCCCATTTTTGCCCCGCCTCGGGCGCGTGGGCGCCTCCTGCTCCCAGACCTGCTTGTGGTCCGGGTGGTTGTCCTCGTCACTTACTTCGGATTCCGAAGGGAAGCGGGGGGGAGGTCGCCATGGTCGCCGGAGTGTTTTTTGGGGTTTGGGGGGCTGGGAGGAAGCAAAGGGACGGGCTCGAGGTTGAACATGAGAGGCAAGATGAGATGAGGAGGCAAAGACGTTTTGCCTATTTATTGAAGGCGGGGCGTGAAGGGCGGCGCCAGCGTTGGCACAGCCGCGTGCGCTACGTTGCGTGTAGGCAGCGGGCGTAGCCGCAGTGCGTGATCAATGCGATCAGTGCAAAAAAAATGCTAGGATGCGACGTGACCCCTGCACCGTCGCCCCGCCCCTGCATGCATGTATGCATTAATGAGAAAGAGAGAAAAAACATCGAAGGTAGTTGTTCATTGGACATGAAAAATAAAAGAGAAAATAGAATTTGGCCTTGATTTACTCGGTAATAAATGCAGGAATCTAGGACCAAGGTACTCGTTCATTTTTACACACCGCATGCAAAAAACTCGTTCATTTTTACACACCGCATGCAACAAACCCGTTCGTTTTTACGGGCCCGTTTTTACACACCGCATGCAACAAACTCACACATGGAAACTCAAGGGTGAGAAGAAAAATCGGTGAAAGTAATCAGAGGGATGTCAATTGGAGGGAATAGAGGGAGTATGAAACTAAGTTTATAATATTAATTTATAATATCAATTTTATATAATATAAAAGTATGTGTTATGGTGAATCTAATTATATTTATTACATATTTTAGATTTTGATATTTTTTCTTATATACGTAGTCAAAGTTTATAAATATTGACTTTTTCTATGGCGCATGAACCGGAGGGGAGTAAGTTTGACTGAAGAAAATTGTTAGACGTACACTTATTTAATGCGATGGAGGAAATAAATACGCTGCAGCGCTGTTGCACACAAAATAGCTAGACTGCGACGCGAGAGGCAGCTGCATAGCATGCATGCATGGTGCAGCCCGCCCCGCCTAGCACCCTTGCATGCCTTGCTCGGTCCAACGGTCAATAAAGTGTGCCACGATGTACCTTATATTTATTACATATTTTAGATTTTGATATTTTTTTTAGGCTGGTCATAGTGACATGCATATGTGGGAGTAACCTAGAGTAGTAACATACATATGTTACTAGTCTAAGTTACTACCTCCATAGTGCAAAATAACATACATGTGGTATCATGTAAAGTCTCATTTATTACAATGTAGACTCATTTTGTCTTAAAATTTGTGATGTTATGGTAACATAGCTAGTTACCACAAACCTCTCTCTCATCATTTAATTGGATGCCATGTCATCTGAATGCTTAGTTGATAATACATGTAGGACTATGTTACTATCCAAGTTACTCTCACTATGACTAGCCTTATATACGTAGTCAAAGTTTATAAATATTGACTTTTTCTATGGCGCATAAACCTGAGGGGAGTAAGTTTGACTGAAGAAAGTTGTTAGACGTACACTTATTTAATGCGACGGAGGGAGTAAATACGCTGCAGCGCTGTTGCACGCAAAATAGCTAGACTGCGACGCGAGAGGCAGTTGCATGCATGGTGCAGCCCGCCCCGCCCAGCGCCCTTGCATGCCACGCTCGATCCAATGATCAATGGAGTGTGCTACGTTGTACCTTATCTGTTCATGGAAAAACGATGAAGCCAATCAGATTTCAGAATCATCCATCTCACGGATCGCCAAGAGCTAGCCGCGAAATCCTTCTAAGAGACGCCAACCAAACAAGTTGCAGAACAAGCCCTTCCACGGATCGCCCAGAGCCACCCGCGGAATACTTCTAGAAGACACAATCGGACGGCCAGAGTGTTGCGCTAGGGTTAGATCTACGTTCTCATTCGGCCTTAGGGTTAGCTGGGTTTAGGATGCAGTCAACGGGATTTTACAAGTTTGACCAGACATTCAAATGTGCATAACTAATTCAAAAAAATAAAAAAAATACAAAACCTTCGCATGGTGTCATGTTATGTGACATAGTTGTGAGGAAAATATCAAAATTGGTCTATTGATCATATTTCAAAAAACCCTTCACAAAATGACCTATCCCCTCCGAGGTTTTCTGGCTTTCGGGTCAAATGACCATTGATATGGCTAGAATCAAGGCATAGTTTGTGATAATGTGCCTATATTGGGCATGCATGTCAATAATGGGATGACTAACAATGTTGTAGTACAAAGTTTTCCTTTTTGACGCACAGAAAATCTATTTTCTATTTTCTGAGTGCCGAAAGAGGGGGGGATTTGTGAAGCAACCACCAAATTGAAGTTTCAAAATGGTGACATCCTATTTTTAAAAAATACTAGACCACTTAGCATGTACAATTTCCCAACTTGAGTATCTCAAACCTTTTATTCCATCCCTGGTGAAAAAGACAATTCCTGCCGAATCGGTTGGAAGTGGGTAAGATATGAACTACAGGTACATGATTTCATGCTGATGATTTTTTGTTAAAATCATTTTTAGGTTCAAAACATGCTATTTCATCGGAGATCCAATGCTAGTTTTGTGAGCCTCATCCCCTATCTAAGAATATTTATGAAAACCCTTCAAAAAGTTTGACCAGACATTCAAATGTGCATAACTAATTCAAAAAAAATCAAACAAATACAAAACCTTCGCATGGTGTCATGTTATGTGACATAGTTGTGAGGAAAGATACCAAACTTGGTTTTAGAAATGGTCGAAAAAAAACTTGCTTAGAAATGGGGTGGTTTACCCTAGCTTTGGAGCCCATTTCTACCACATTTTGGGTGATGGTGAGTTGTACTTCACAAAAGGGATCAGGGTGAGGATGGGTTGTACTGTACATATGAGAAAAACGTTGGAAGCTCATACAAACATAGAAAAGTACACATAGCTACATTTGTTGAAATTCAAATTTACCATCATATTTTAATTTTGTCCAAATTATCAACAGGTGCCAAATTATTATAATAACAAACGTTTACAACAACAACAACTGCCAAATTATTACAATAACAAATGTTTACAACAACAACTGCCAAATTATTACAATAACAAATGTTTACAACAACAACAAGTGCCAAATTCAAAGTCTATTTCTTTTGGCTCTTCTTACCCCTTGTTTTATTCTCCTTCATAAGTTTCACACCACACAACAGGTTTATGCTCTTCTTTTTATTACCATTACCATCTGGCCTCCCCACAGCACGTCCAAGAGTCTCCTTCACCTCCTGCACCTCCTCAACAACACAATCTGGCACCAGAGCCTCATCAACATGGTCACTTTGCACCAGACTCATCAATATGGTCAGTTTGCACCAGATCCTCAACAACAGGCTCATTTTGTACCAGAGCCTCAACTACATGCTCATTTTGCACCAGAGCCTCAACAACAGGATCATTTTGCACTAGAGCCTCAACAACATGCTCATTTTGCCCCTCATTTTGCACCAGAGCTTCCAAATCAGAAATGGTGTGCCCTAAAGCCTCAACAGTTTGCACATCATCCTCCAAAACAAGTTCAGATTGCACCTCAGTAGCACCAAACATGATCTGGTTAGTTCTCTTCTTTCTTTGACCATTGATTCTTGCCCTTTTCACTGGCCAGCATTCGTCAACAACAAGAGGTGGGCCTTTTTCTCCACGCTTCCTCTTGAAAACAAGAAAGTTAGCCGGGGGAGAAAAATCATCAACAAGAAATGGGATAGATTTTGGATGAACATACTTTGGCTTTTCAGCAGTGTATCTGCACTTGGTAGAGCTAGCTCGGTGTCCAAGTTCTTCACAGAGTTTGCATCTATTCTTGTTACCTTTTTGGGCCCTTTTTGGCTTGGCATCTTTCTTTTCATCTTTCTTTCCCTTCTTGCTGCTCCCACCTTTCTCAAACCAAGCCTTGAATCTACTCTGCTTGGGCCTGCCAGCCTTTGTTTTCATCAAAGGAGGACACAAGGAGAACTGAATGTCCACTTCAGGCCATTGAGACTGATCTGTAAGTGCTGGAATTGGTGTTCCATATGCAACCTTGAATTTTGCTACAGAATAATACTCATGCAAATATGGGTGCATATTTAGCTTGTGTTTGGAGGCCAAGAAAAGTATGGCATGCTCACAAGGCTTACCAGTGTGTTGCCACTCAAGGCATGTGCATTCATGCAATTGAGTGTCAACAACATGCTCCTGCCATTCTTTGTATCTCTGACTTTAGCACCCCACAATGAGGATTTCTCAACATGCAAATGTGCAAGATTTCTGCTCCTGTTGACCACCTGCTGCACAACATCAGGAAGCTTATCTCCTTGAAGAACATCACCAAGCCTTCTTCTCAATTCCCACAACCTCATGATCATGATCCTGATCTGGTCAACCATGTCATGGACAGGCAAGTATTTTAACTCCTTCACTTTGTTGTTGAAACTTTCTACCAAATTATTGTTGATATGATCACATTTGATGGCAGTGTTAAACCTGACCTGTACCATAAAAGAGAATGGTAGGTTTCCAACCATGTACAAAACTTGACCCTATCCTCCTCAGAGCATGCCACCTTAATCTTCTCAAGGTGATATGAATGTGTCTGTCTGGTGTAAGATCTTGTTGCTGGCCACATGCGTCCAAAATCATCTCCTCTGAACTTTTTGATCAAATTCATCCACATATGGCCGAAGCACTCCCTCTGCTCAGCATGAGGGAAAAAAATCTTCACTGCATTTTCTAAACCTTTACATGCATCTTTTCAACTGCATCATGAACCATGTCCATGATGCCTCTGTCTCAGACTGAAACATGCCAATAGCTACAGGGAACATCCAATTGTGTCCATCTAAAGCATTGCATGTTGCTAGTTGACCATTCCACTTTCAAGTCAAGAAAGATGAGTCTATACTCAAATATGGACGACACCCTGCTTTGAAGCCATCGATGCAAGGCTTTAAAGCCATGAAGAATTTAGAGAAGAAGACTTTCCCATCAGCTGTTACCTTAGTATCTATCTCCACAACACTGCCAGGTGACCTCTTCTCTACTTCT
Organism: Avena sativa; assembly: GCA_916181665.1. Classification (NCBI taxonomy): domain Eukaryota; kingdom Viridiplantae; phylum Streptophyta; class Magnoliopsida; order Poales; family Poaceae; genus Avena; species Avena sativa. Next base: position 137,568,166 of record OV702285.1, on the reverse strand, counting down.
GCTTTAAAGTTATAAAGCATTCGAAAGGTATTTGCCCAATCACCATATAGCTCTTTCATTGCCTTTTGCTTTGCCTTTCAAACTGTAGTATAATTCAGCTTAATGGGGTATTGCTTTTCCAAGTCTATTTTCAGTCTCTTTGCAGTGTTGTTTGGTGTTGTGGCTAAAATGGGCTTGATCTTTTCTGCAACCCATAATTGCGATGTCATCTTTGTAACTGTTTGAGAACTTGTAATGCAAGTATGAGGTTTTGGAATTTGATTCACTCTTATTGTCCTTCCATCAGGTTGGCGTCTAGCAGATATATACCACTTGCAAGGCTTGGCACCACCATCATAACCTACGCATTTTGCATAGAACTTCTTTTTATCAGTCCACATAGTCTTGATAGCAAACTCATGTTTGACTGCATATGTCCTGAAACACATCCTGAATTCATCGATGCTTGGAAACAATCTCCCAACTTCAATAACTGGGTTCTCTTTGTCATAAACTGTTACTAGCTCATCATCATGTGCATCATCTACATGAACTGCAGCATTTTCCAACAACTCTAAACCTATATCTGCCTCTTTATCTCTTAAATGGTTGTCACCATCATTTGCAGCTTCATCCCTCTTCTTCACCTTGTCTCTGTCATCTATAGGAATGCCAAAAAGCTTTGCCATTTCAATGTCATCTCTTGGTGCAATGACCAAATCAGTCCGGTCATGTATCTCAACTGAATTCCAATCAACAGTTATAATCTTTTGTGCATTAGCATCTGCAGCCTCCCCTTGTGCATTAGCATCATCCTCCACTGTTAAAACTTCCAACTCAGTAAGTATAGGCATTACTTGCCTTTGTGCAGCCCAATCATCCTCGACCATCTGAGCAGCCAGCTTCGAGGCCACATATCCAACTCTCGAATCAGGTTTCAGATCAATGAGCTCTGCTAAAAACAGAACAGTTTTGCTTGTCCAACCGTTTCGCTCATCGATTTCATCAACTATATGTTCCCCTGTCTCAACCCTAACATAGTCACATTTGCAATCATCAAATCGTAATAAAGAAACTTCTTGCTCTGGCCCCCAAACCACACTATCCCCAATTTTTTCCATCATTTTCCTCATGGCCTCCTCTCCCATGTTTATTAGCTCTTGGGGATCAACATGTTCTAATTCCACCTCCCATTTAACAACTGTGTCTCTCTCTCAATGAGCTACGTGCTGCCATCAACTAAAACAACCCTAGAGGGAAAGAAATTGATGCGAAATTCGAAGGTTTGGCGCGCAACGTCGTCTCCCCTGTTTTTGGCGGGCATTGTGAGATAGCGGAAGCGAACAAAGAGCTCAACCTTAGAGAAATTAAGTGCAGATATACGGGATATACCGATTAGAAGTCCCCTCTCCATGCTCCATATCGTTCCCCCTCGCCCCGTTCAGCACACCCTCGTCTCCACAATCTAGCATCAATGGACACGCTCAGATCTCGAACTGAAAAGAATGAAAGAGGAATTAGATCTCAAATGGCACTCACCACCTTCGCCGTCGAACGAAAGCGCCGCCGCCTAAATGAATTGCCTTGCCGCCGGCGCCGGCGCCGAGAACGATGGGTGAGGTCCGCCGCCGCCGTCGGGAAGCTACAGTCAGTGTGACGCGCGCTCTCGGTCGGAAGCGGTTGGTTTGACTGGCTTGACTGGCTGTCCCAACCGACCGATTTGGCTTAACCCTAATCTTGGAACAAAGTTAAATGTGTCCTTAACGACCGTTTGTGGCCCGTGTGGCCCTGAGATATTAGCCGCCTCACAACCGTCGCATGCGAGCTATTCTTTTCAACGATGTCGTGTTCCTTCTAATTCCGCGTAAAGACGTCGCATGGAGCTATAAGCCCTACATAGCACATAGCAGTATCCCATCGACAGTGCCATCCTTCCAAATGGATTCAGTTTTGCCAAGTCACCATGGGCGGAGAGAAATGAGCACATAGAAATAATCAGAAGATCTAGGCCTGAGTACTAGCAATTGTATTGTTCCGCATAGAGCCAGTCATGCAACATCCTCTGGGCAAAACAATATCTCTGGATATGTCCATACGTATTAAAAAGAAAAATCGTAATAATATTTCCACAACGATCTTGATCATGATTTGAGAGCTCGCGAATACAATGTCACATATTACAGCAACAAAAGGAACAAAATTGCCTACAAACAGTGCAAGTAATTAAAGTCTATTTGTTTATTATCTCTTATGTGTTCACAACTTTTTGTTGAACTGTCACATAAGGTGGATCTATTACACATCCTTCGAGCTAACAACATGATAATCCAGTTTTAAGGAAGTGCGGGGACCACTGCTTGCTTTGCGACCGACGGTTTGGGTACGCAGCCAATGTTGCACTGATCTTTGGTTTTATAACATTTAAAATTGCCTGTACAACAGTAACAATTGTATTTCTCTGGGTTGCATGACGGGAAAGATCTACTCTTGAAGCACGCATAGTCCTCATTTCTATCCACGCTTATTCCTCTGCCTATGAAATTGTCAAGACAAATACACCGTTAAAATTCTGATGCACTAACCAAGATCCTACCAATAAGCAATCGTGGAGAATAATCACAGGCAGAAAGAACACGAGAAGAAAATATATATGTCACATGTGTACCACTTACATTGTGCATCAGCAGCAAAGCACACGAGAAGAAGGAACACTATTGCCTGGAGGCGCTTCCTGCACTGCTCCATGTCGATGTTGCAACAGTTTTTTTTTGTGCTCTGGTTGTGTCTCCGTCGAAATTACCTAGCAGATGCGTTGTGTGGTCTATATGGAATCGGTACATATATATATAGGGAGGGGGCGATAGATATATTTGGAAGAAAATTAAACCGGAGTATAATTATATACATTGATTGGCAGGAAATTAATTACGCCAGGTTGGTCATGCAGCGCTTATTTTGGTTGTTAATTAATTTCCTTTTAAGCGAGGAGTATATAATTCATTCCCTTCGATTGTGCAGATTGCTTCTCAAAACAAATAAGGAAATGTATAATCATTGGTATTTCTATCCACATCTCGTTCGAATTCCATTTGCTATTTTCCTTCTATTTTGGAACATATACCCAGAACTTCTCTAATAGTAGACTACCTATGTGTATGTAACGAACAAAATACATGCTTGCGACATTAGCCATGGAGATGCCTCGCTTGTTGTTTTATTTTTGCATACGACAAATACGGTTCACTGGATCCACGTTGGAGCGGCCAGCGAACGTGACTGTACCGCTGACTCCCGCCGAAGTTCCTCCCTTTCGGTCATACTAGTCTCACACCGTGGCTCGCGGTGAGACGGTGGGGGTGACTGCAAGACCGTGGTGACGTGTGCTGGTGGACGGCCGACGTGGTGGAGCAATTCGAAGTGTCCGGGAGTGTGGTTTTTTGAGAGGCCGGAAGAAATCCTTGTCGTCTAGACACCGACGCGGTGACGCCTGCGGGTGTCACCGTCCTTTTCTGAAGGGCGTCGGGTGTATCTCTTCTCCACCTCCCGTAGCGTATCGGGGAAACCCTAGGACTAGTCCGGCCAGAAGCGTTGTTGTCGTCGCTTTCCTTTTTGGAGGTGCTGCTTGGTACGCGATGTTTCGAAGCGTTAGGAGCGTGGTGGTAATCTTCCGGAGGGCGCAGCTTGAGGGTCATCCTTGTTTCTGTCAAGCTACTGTTATCGGCTTTGTTTTCTCTTGTTTTCTCTTTTCTGTTTTTTTATTTTGTCTTTTGAGCGTTGCGCTGTTTGACCCAGCAGCGATCTCAAACGGTTGCTATATTTATATAGCTGGGTGGAAGTCTATTTCGAGGAGGATCCACGTTGGAGCCAGATCGTGTGTGAGCTGGTTGTTTACAAGAAAAATGCAAAAGTTGACCATTGTGACACGTGGTTGGCTTCCGAGGCATGCAACATGTCCACATGATCTTCTATGTGCTTGTACGATTTTCTATGTTTTACAGAAAATTTCTATACTGCGTTGTTCCGCTCCTGTTATGAATAATATTGTAATGTTAGCCTTTATTTAGCTACCCTAATCCCAATTTCCTGGCTCCGCCCCTAAGTACACCAACACTGCTTTAACTAACATATATAGCTGAATCATTTACCATATAAAAATGCAATACTATAGTGACATGTTCTCTTGGATTGTATATGATTAGGAAACTAGATAAATTTGGATCAAATATTGTTTTTCAACAAATGAAAAGTAAAAAAATTATAGCGAAAGGTTTGAATGGATGGAAATTTTCTCCCAAATAGACTCTCAATGAAAATTTGGGAGAAAAATCCTAAGGATTATATTGTGAAGCCAATGGTGTACACATGGAATATTTGGAAGGATAACTATCCTCTAAATTTTTCATCAATGTCATTTGAACCAAAGGATCCCAATGAGTGGTCTAATTTGCATTCAAGAGGGGAAAACTATTTTCCCTCGGGGAATATGGAAAACACCAAGGAGGAACGAAAGTATATATGCTCTTGTACAATGTTAACGTTCAATTTGGTTTAAATAAAAAGGTTTGTTCCGATCACTATCTTAACTTCACCCCGGTGAAACACATAATGTTTACGATCATTTTTCTAGGAACAGGACTCTGGCATTAAAAGAAACATCGAACAGTACAAAGCAACTCAATAAAAACGAAAATTACAACAAAATCCTCGAGAATCCATTCATCCTCAACCTCCGGACCGTGTCGACGGTGCACCGCTGCTACTGTTCCTCCCTAAGCCGGCTGGCGTTGTTGGTTGCGGACGGGGAGTCACCAAACGGCTCAAAAAGATCACATCCATCCCGAGACTGGGAAGAAGGATGCACTGCCGATAAAGCTCCTTGACGATTTAAAGATCTCCATAGCCAGAAGAAGTCCTCGAGGACCATACCACTCACACAAGCTCCTCAACGTTGCCGTTGAGATCGGACTGAAGCCGGGGAGAACTTATTAGAAGAAATGCCGCCACACATGAGTGTCGCCTCACAAAACTTGAACCCTAAAAATAAAAAAACGAAGTCCTCCAGCCGGCGGGGCCCTAAATCCATCCCGCCTCCATGGCCTGAAGACCATAGAAGCAAGACAGATCGACAATGGCGCTTGAAACACCCTCGGATCGGTCCTATGCAAGTTTTAACGATTCCCGCCGAACCCGCATAGAGATGATTCAGAGGTGCCCACCAGGCACTTGCGTGCGGGTGGAAAACAAAGTAATATCATTACACAATAGTCCACGATAAAATCCACAGAACAGATATATACAACAACGACTCCATGAGTCAAGAATACAGATATACAGTACAAATATCCAAATCACCTTGAAAACGATACATCGTCCGAGTACGGACAAGATGCAAATGGGGCTAAGAGCCCTGAAGAATAACCAATGACATCCATAACCCTGCCCAGGCCAAGCCGGAAGGGTAACCCTGCTAACGACGTCGACCTCAAACCTGCTTAAACAAAAGGGGTGCCGACAAAAGGCAAAGGAAAAAGAGAGCGGTCAGTACTGAGGCCAGTACACGGTGAGACTAGAATTCGGCGGTCCTCGCCTATATAGGTATGGTGGACTGAAGCGGCAGCGTAGCATGCGCTAAACAACCTATAGAGACTCCATATACAACTGTCGGCTATCAGAGAAAGATGAGAAAGACCTATCCGGATCCAACTTGATGCTACCACCAAACATACCCATCCTGGTATTTCCCCCCTCGAGACCAAACGAGGAAGTCATGCCGAGGAAACTCACACGGTTGGCAATTTTATTCATTCTTTCCACGGTGGTTATCCAACTTACTAGTCATATCAGATACAAGTCAAATTTATAACAGTAAACTTTAGTTATCGTTGTCTATGATCGAGAACTGTGCTCCAAGTCGTCTATAACCGCGGACACGACTTTTTGAAAAGATTTAACCCTGCAGGGGTGCACCAATGTTTTCACACGCACTTCGACCCTTGTTGTCAGATCAATTAACATACTTCCATAGGTATGTCGGCGGGGCCTAGGACACGACGCTTTCTCTAATCCAAAGCAAGTACATGGGGGCCACCCAAAAGAGCTACCCATACGAGGTATAGCTAATCCTCCTCGTATGGACCCTGAGGTTGCGTGAACTTGCACGTGAGCAGAGGTCATAGACAAAATATTCCCGTGACAGAGTGCCGCACCTACGCAACAATAATAAACGCTCATCGAGCAACATGTAACAAATATATCATACATGGCATAAGTATAGTAGTAGCGCATAAATCCCGAACTAGTGTTGTGGCCCGCAGAACAATACTTTAAAATCAGGTACTAAGTCGATAGGGGTGTCCAGACACCCCACATGTGGTTAGCGCGCTCGTCTCGAAACAGGTGTCAGGAACTCGGTTCCTAGATGGACAAAGGAGGCGGGATAACAACCAGATCTCAACTATTACCCCTCTATGCCTCTGTATTTATTATACCTACTTTCAATATTGGTTATTAAACTGTAATTGAAGCCATGATCACTCCACCCTTACGAATATGCCAACCCCCAACATCAGTGGAACATCGATGACACAAAGCAGCAACTAAGCAAGTGACTACGACTCGCAAGGCCAACTGTCTACCCAAACAACAAGCAATAGGCGGTGTCCAAGGCAATATAAAGGTTGTAGGGATATATAAAGGGATACGGAATCTAAAGCATCGCAACATAGATAGCAATAGATCAACAGGAGAAAGTAAAGACTAGAAATATAAAATAGGTATAAAGAGGGAGAATGCTCGCCTGAGAAACATTGCCGAAGGTTCATTCGAATATCTGGGCGACACTCGCATCAACTCATCGGCCTAGTCCGTGAAGAAGCAAAACACTAGAAGAAACACCGGATGCACTATTTAATACTATGGCAAAAGATCGGCATGATGCCTATATGATGTATGACATGGCAAAGGATATGATGCAATTAGGAAATATTACGTGGAACCGGGGTCCCGACAATTAATCAAATGGTTCATGTTGATTAGATACCCCGCAATTTAAATGTTGTCTTAGCAAGGCAAAATATAACACCGGTTCACTACAAAAATTTAAATAGAGCCAATATAAGACTAGATTTGCCCGCATATGGACCCTATATTTAATTATGAAGTGAATCGGCATAAAGCCCCCAAACCACATGATATGTGTGCAAGCATGACAATTCATATGCAACAAATATATACCATATATTATAAAAATATAGGGGTCTCAGGAAGAGGTCACACATTGTTCCGAAGATCTTGGAGGGCTCGGACGGGGGTTCGGGGACCTCCGGATTGGTCTTTGGTTCTCAGAGGGAGAAAAACACCGAGGTTCGGTATTCGGGTCCGGGAAGGAGAGCTTGGGGAATCCGTGACGGAGATCTCGGAGTTTAGTGCCAGTGGTCTTGTGTGGATTTCTTCGATGTCGCATGCTGGTCTTGGTCTCACGAAGACCGGAGATCTTGTCGGCACGATCTGGGTGGTGGTGAGCATCTCGTCGATTTTAACTGATGATCACCTTTCTCAACACCACATCGGTTTCAGGATACATCTAGCAATCGTGGGTACTACGGGGTACCACCCTCCCATTGACGACAGCACCGAGTTGAAGCATAACTGCAACTCACTTAGCCCAGCGATCTGACGAGACAACACACAGAACAAAACATAGCTCGGTGAAGGACATGGTCGAGGTGGACACCGGGAACGCCCTCAGTCTCGCTACTGTCCGCGGCAGAAGGAGGTGGCGAGGTCGGCACGGAAGAGGTCGGGACGAACGGGCCCCTAGCGACAGGAATCGGCGACGCCGGCCACTGGTTGAGGACAGGGCCGGTGGTGGCACGACGCTGCAGAGATACCGCGACGAGGAGCCCCGACGGCTGCCGACGAGTGTGACGATGAGGCAGGCAGAGGCCGGCCGACGCGGAGGGCGGCGACGACTCGGGATGCAGGACATGAGGAGGACGCGGAGAGGGGCGCAGTGGTGGAAGGGGTCGGCGGCACAAAGGTCAGGAAGACGAAGGCGGTGGGCGGTCGTGAACAGGGGAGAGGGGAGGTGGCGGGCCGATGTTGCGCAGGAGGAGGCGAGCGACTGGAGGCAGGCTCGCAAGCGGCGGCGGCCCTGGGAAGCGAGCGGAGCAAGGGAGGCTTCGAGGATGGGGAGCGGAACAGGTCGGGGTGGGGATCGAGCGAGGCCAGGTGGGGATCGCGTGAGTGGTGGGGCCAGGCTCGCGGGAGGGTGGTTGGCCGCGTTGGTCATACGCGGAGTGGCCAGGGAGTATCGGGACGGGGCTGTGCGTGTGTGTCGCTACGTGTGCACAGGGAGGTGCACTGGATGTGTGCGGCGGGCGGGGTGAGGGAGTGGGGAGGGATTAGGGTTTGACTAGGTTGTGGTAGTAGGTGGCTGTGGGCTGGGCTTTTGGGCCTGGCCTGCGGCTGCCTCCCCCGATAAAAATATTTTATATCTATTTATTTATTTTATTTCTTTTAAAATAAAAACATTTACAAATAGGGTTTTGACAAATAGAGACATCCGGAAACAGCAGGGTTTTATATTTAAAATGAAGATGGGGAATATCTAGAAAACAAAGAGGGGCTTTTCAAAAATAGTTTTGGTTAAAACATGCATGCCGATATGATGATGATGCACAGATATAAATGCAGACGATTTTTTAGTAATGTTTTAACTCGGAGTGCTACAGCACTGATGGAAGGCGATGAAACCTAGCCGCCTGCAAAGAGGAGAGGGAGGGGATATGATGGTCAGGAATTATGTACTAGACTAGAATGTTTACGATCTTAGCCAAAAAAAATTATGTTCATGCATAGTCCAGTCATGCACGCACGTGCATTCAAGAAAAATATGTGTAGAGTATAATAGTCCACGCGTTTTATATCAGCTTGAATTCTTTGGTTGTTTACCGTAACTAAGACAAATGGCAATTGAAGAATATCACTGGGCTCTTAGATCATCTCTAGCAGCCAACGAAAAAATGCCGGACCTAGAAAATTCTGACGGTTTTTTGGTCGGTCACGAAATCTGGCCCGAACAGACATCGTAAACATGATCTGAACTGAATTTTTTTTCGGGCGTCTTGGAATCGACCCTCTTGACCCATAAATCCCCGGTTCCGAGCTCCTTTCCCAGGTCACGGCCCATTTCTCTGCCACCGCCCCTCCACGCCTTCGCCGCGCACCACCGCTCAAATCGTCGAGCACCGGTGAGCAATTTCTCGCTGGCCGCGGCAGATCCGGTCGATCCAGTACACGATGGACTGTCGGGGAGCTTCCACGTCGCGCTTCCGTCCCCTGACGCCCGCGGAGGTTGAGGAGGAGCGCCGCCGGTGCCGGCGCTCAGACGGGGCGCGCAAGCGCGGCGCCCTCCACTACAAGAAGTGGGACTCGCCGGTCCCGGCCGCGGTCCTCCGCCGCGAGACAGAGGAGTTCGACGCCCGCATCCACGCCCACCGGGGGAGAGGGAAGGGGAGCTCGTCGCACGCGCCGAGGACTTTGCTGCCGCCGGTGAAGAAGGAGGAGGATCTCCCGGAGGGCCGCGTCGTTATGGAGGCCGACTACGCCCTCGACGACACCTCCTTCGACCGATGGGTCGAGGTCATCCAGCAGCGAAGCATCGCCGAGGCGGAGGCGGAGGCCCGTCGAGCTCAGCGCGACGAGCTCATCGACGACATCCTCCTCGAGCAGGGGCTCGCCGTCGACCGCGATTCCCGTGAGAAGGAGGTCGAGGTCATCGACCTCGTCTCCGACAGCAGCTCCGGGCTGTCGGACTTCGACTTCTCCGACGAGGAGTGAATCCCGCCGCCGGAAGCGTCACCGCTTCTCCCTGGGCTCTGGTGAGCCCGATTTTGTGTGCATACTAGGGTTTAGCGGCGGAGACGACGGATCCCCGTAGTATTTAGGTTTAATTCGCATTTTGTACATATGATCGCGTCAGTACTATGTATGAACTATGCTCGCGTTTTGAAATCTCCCGCGAATGTTCAAAAATCTTGTGTTTACGGTTCGAATTTCTGGTTTCTGTTCTGACCATCGTGTTCTTCGAGCAAAAACTAGCTCGAACACGACCTGAAAACGTGTTTTCCGGTTCGTGTTTTTTCGTTGTCTATTAGAGATGCTCTTAGCCTCTAGTAGTGCGAAGACACACGTAGCATCGGTTAATCCATAGTCAAGCATTCTGCCCTACTTGAAAGTTGAAGCATCCAAACCACGTTGGAGTTTGGTAGAAAGGGAACCGCGCGCTGCACTCTCACCTCGCCAAACGTCGAGTAGTAGCCTGCCTGGGGGAAGAGTCTTCGATCCGTTCCAAAAGGGAAATTCGGCGCGGCGCATCAATCAGCATCTGCCCTTACCTTATACAGTACCTTAATCCGTCGATCGTCAGCTAGCTCTAACTTTAGCTATTTTAGTGGTTGGTGGTCTTGTGTGTTATTTACGGCCGAGCTAGTCGGAATCACCAGGCTTTTGAGTCAGCATGATGTCTTCTCTCTTCGGAATAGAATGGTCCTACTAGTAAAGAGCATCTCTTGTATTCCCCTTAAAATTTTCCAGAGTAGTAAAATTTCGTTATAGAGCACTAAACGGCACCTAGCCGATTCTGCAAAGGCTCTAGAGGAGTAAGACTTATCTCATCGCGTTGGTCAAGTCTTAAATATACTCGGCCTCAAGCTCTCGAGTAAAACTTGGCGTCCCCACCATGTGCTGACACGTTCACGAGGATCATAATTAAGCTATTTGTACATCGATCGAGATTGAGAGGAGGGCTATGCCAAGCTTATGGGAGATTATTTCAACCCCAATGTAACATATCAAACAAGTATTTTCGCCCGTGATTTCGGATGCGCAGAAGTTTCTTCCTCACAATTGCAAAAGCCATGGTGAAGAATGATGTGGTTTAAGCTTAGGAGGAGTGCATCAGGGGAGATCAGTGCAAGCCCACCGATGAAGTGTGTCGCAGTTGTTCGAGTGCTTGCCTATGGGTGTTCGGCCGACGCCATTGATGAATTTGTACGTATTGGAAAAGATACATTCTTGGAGGTCGTTCGGAGATACACACAAGTCGTGATTGACATCTTTGGTCCGGAGTAAATCCAATAATGAGGACACTGAGAGACCGCTAGGTCCGAGTGAAGAACGAGGATGGACAAGGATGCTTGACTAATTGATTGCATGCACCAGACTTGTAAGAATTGACATGTAGGATGAAAAGATCAACACAAAGGCCACTGCAAAGATCGAACAATCATTCTTGAGACTGTTGCATCTAATGATCTATGGATTTGGCATTCTTTTTTGGGTTGTCTGGTTCTCATAATGACCTGAATGTGTTGTAGAGACCACCACAGTCCGGAGATGCTCCTCCTTGCAAGTATGTTGTTAATAATCATTAGTACACGATGGATTACTACTTGGCAGATGACATCTATCCTCCATGTCCATATTTGTGAAAACAATCATGCATCCTCAAACACAAAAGAAATCTCACTTAAGCAATGTGTCAAGAATTGGCAAGAAGGATGTGAAGAGAGCTTTCGGTGTGCTTCGAAAGAGATTTGCCATTATTCGTGGGCATACCGAGTATTACAAACCACATGTCTTATGGAAAATAATGACATATTGCATCATTGTATACCATGATCATCGAAGATGATCGTGGAATGGCATAGAACTTTCGGGACATCTCCAATGGAGATCCTTTTGAGCCGAAACACGATGCAAACAAGATACATAGATTTACCGCGACACATCGAATCATCGAGAAACGATAAATTCACAGTCAGCTCCAAGATGATCTTGTTGAGCATCACCGGCTACATCACGATAGTTCATACTGGTGCTTTTATCCTCCTCTTTACTTCTTCTGAACCCTTTCGAGTGTGTTTGGCATTGAACAATTTGGTTTTTAATAACATTGATTAATTTGGTTCGTAACATTGAATAATTTGGTTTATATTTTCTTTTATTTGTTCAAACAATTTTAACAGACCCCCGACCTAACCCTAGGAGCCGCCGCCACCTCTTCCCCTTCCTCGCCACTGCCGGTGGGCAAATCCCAGGCGCCCCAAGGATGGTGGCGGCGAGGATCCCTCTCCCCTGGCTGGTGGTGCGGCACGGGCCGTTTTCGCCGGGAGTACGGCTGCCGCCGGTGTGGCAGGCGTAGGTGGAGGTTGGTGGTGGGCGCCATGGTGGACGATGGCGATGGGATGACCGACGGAGCTCTGGTGTGTGTGGTCGCTTGGCCCTTGGCCTAGATGCGCCCGCCCCCGCATCCGATCTTTGGATTTCTTAGGATCTCCGCGGGTCTCTTGGCGTCAGGTTGCGGTCGTGGTGGCCCGGGCTGCCTACTCCTCTGTCGGCCTAGTTGGTGGGGAATTGGGCGATCGGTCCCATGGGGAGCCGGTGGGTGGCGGCGCGGGGGCTGACGATCTGTGTAATAAAGCTGGCGGTCCTTGATCCCTCTCAAGCCAAGACGAAGATCTGCCTGATGTTTCTCTACATTGATCTGGTTACTACGTCGTGTTCTGGAAGGCTCCGCCGGCGTACTCCATAAGTGCGATCATGCCGAGAGGTTGCTGGATTAGATGGGATTTGTTTGTGCGCATCCATGTTTTATTCTGACCGTTTGGTTTTAGAGGGTGTGCTTCGAAGCTTTGTTGGCTGTTAAGATCATGGGGCATGTTCTCGTTCCATGGTGCTGACAAAGAATGTCATGAAGACCAAAATCTGTGGACTAACAATGGTGGTTCGAGTCTGGGTGGTGATGAGAAATTGGCTTGGTGATTCGTGACTTGGAGCATTGGCATGCAAGTGGGGGGCGGCTGCACAGGAGAGGTTCACAGTTCTATCTTTTAAGGTGAAAACCCAGGGTCTGGTCTTAATTGGTTGTGCCTGGCAATGACTTTGTTGAAGACATTGTTTTAACAGTGTGGACTTTCTTCAGAGTGAAAATCTAAGATCTTTAATCTGGCGATGACGGTGTTTGCGTACTGTTTCCTTCTTGGAGAAGCTGGATTTCTGATGATGTCTTGGTGGTGGTAGTACTGCTATTCCAATGAATGCGCCACTGTGTAGCGGGGTATTTTTCTTTTTTGTAATTCTTTTTTTCTATTGTATGCATCCGTATGTTTGCTAGGACAATACATTGTTGCAGAGACTAAATATAATTGATATCTTTTTATATTAATATATGCTTCTTAAAAACAATATAAGTCTAGGGGTTTGATTAGAAACCACACATATCTAGAGGAGCAAATATATTCCTCTAAAATATAGGAGCGGCTTTACTCCTCCAAATTATAGGAGATCCTCTAGATATGCTATAGTGGCACTATCGATCGGTGAGCACTGAAGAAGTAGTACGGGAAACCAAATTTTCAACCTGTTATTTCTTCCCTCCACACACCGACACACGTATGGACGTATCTGAATCGAAGCCAGCTACACATGAAACAGCCATTAATTTGTCTATCGATCCGTCCGTCCGCCTAGCACGCACCAAGCATACAATGCACGCCGATGCGGATGTGGATGCTTTTTCTAATAACGGGATGTTTTGTTGTTGTAATTCGTGAGAAGCAATGCCGATCGATAACATTTTGCAATTGCAAAGCAAAGAATATACTAGTAGTATCTTGTTGACCGGCCAGAAGAGACCACTCTTGAGTCTTGGAAGTCCAACGAAAGGACCAAAGTACTACAATGACCAACGTGCATACATGGTGCGCAATACCAATCCCAAGTTCAACGAAAAGACTAGCAGAAGCCCAATCAAAAGCGTGGATTCTTAGGATGTCCAACCAGTAGGACCCGTTTTGTAGTTTAGATTTGTGTAATTTTACATACTTCCTCCGTTCTAAAATAAGTGATTTGGATTTGTCTAAATTCGCATGTATCTAGACGTGTTTTAGTTTATAGATACATGCGAATCTAAACAAATCAAGATCACTTATTTTAGGACGGAGGAAGTATTTTAGTTTGTTGTAAGGAACTCTTCGAGTAAGTCCAATTTCAATGTTATATTCCTAATTTGCAAAGTGTTTTTTTTCCGAAATGGAGGTGATAACCCCCGGTCTTTGCATCAAAATGATGCACACATCGTGTTTTATTTATTATTGAACCAAACCTTATAAAGAAAATACAAGAAACAACTCAAAGTCATCTCTCTAACGACAACCTCGATGAAGCGGGAGGTCATGTCAGATCCAACACTCTGACCACACACCAAGCACATCAACACAAATCTAGAGACCCCAAAACCGTCCAATGGTGAGCTAGGAGTACAAAGCAGTCTAGCATCCTTAGCGCACACCAACATGCACGCTCAAGCCGCTACTGCCACCGTCTTCCACCAACCCATCTTCAGGAGAATCAAAGTACAATCCTTATCAGGCCTGCCGTCGATGGCAAGCAGCTCCACCGTCCTGGTCACTTCCATCAACACGCACGTGTGGTCTCCACCGAGACCCCTCGGCACCATGCCGCCGAGTCCTGCCATCCGACGCAGCTCGAAACCACCGGGAGATCCATCGTGGATAGCACCTACCCAATCATGCATGACTAAGTGTAGCACCTGGAGGTTAGACATGACTTAACAAATCCACTGAAGTCTCTATGCATGACAAAGTTGCTCCACCTTCTTCCCCTTCAACCAGCAACTGCTCCAAAACGATGCCCCCAAGAGGGAGAACAACGTGGAGCATCGTCATCATCCGATCTGCGATACCTAGATCTAGGGTTTCCCCCGGAGTATCCCAAGTGAAGATGCAATAATTATGTCGACGATACCTTCAACAAGGGAGCGACACAAAAAGGCTGTCATCGTCTGCCATGACTAGAGTCGGCACGATTTTCACGGCAGTCTCGCATCCCCATTGACTGGTCCCTTGGTGCAGCCACCGACAATTCGATGAGCCAACACGCTAGAACACCGACCATCCTGCAAAAGATTGCCACCATCTAGATCCACCACTGAGCCCCACAAAAAATACGGCATGCAATAGGCCACCGTCGAGGGCGATAAGAAGCCGACGTGCCGGCACATTGACGCATGCAGGTCGCGAGCCCGCCGCGGCAGGTGATCCACGCGCCCCCACCGGTCCCCCGGTCTCACCACCACTGCCAAATACCACTATCTTCGCGATGATTTTCGCGATGCAGTGCCTCGCGAGATAGAGGCCCCGCCTCCGTCTTCGGTAGCACGGACTTTGTAGGGAGGGAACCGAAGGCGGCTAGGGTTTTTCTCTGGTGTCGCCCGAGCAGGGGCGAAACATGAGTCGTTTGGTCTTGTTTTCCAGGCCAACGTTGGTGACCAATCTTGGGTTCTAATTCGTGGAGTTGTCTGTGAATTAGTTGCAAAAACATTCTTTTGATTTTCCACACCGGTATGGATTTTTTTTGGGTCGAACATGTTGAGAGATCCACTGGGTAGGATAAAGAAAACCATGATTCGGATTGGGTTTATGCACACATTATGTTGCAAAAACTCGGCTTTCGCAAGTTCTATACTCCCTCTGTTTGAATAAGTAAGATACACCTATTTTAAACTATCTTTGACCGATAATTAATCCTTACATATAGATTATTTGTTATGTAATTAGAAATTATATTTCAATACGAATCTAACTATACCATTTGTGTACTATATAATCAAGATGTTGTTTCTCCAATTTATTTGGACAAAGTTGGTCTTTTGATGGGTGTGCGTTTTATTCGTAGGAAGGGAGTTAGTATCGAATTAAGTTTCCGACTGACTAGTATATTGCTTAATACCTTTTCATTAGACTGGTCTTTTGCACGAACTGTCACTCGTTGCAATTGGTGAAGATCCAATCCTCTGCAATGTCACTTACTCGAAATCCTTCACTTCATACTACTCCTTCCATTCCAAAATATAAGAAGGTTTGGCTTTATGAAACGACTTCTTTTAGTATATAGGTTCACTTAGGTTTGGAGTTAATCTACAAACTAAAAACGGTTTAGATATATTTTCTCTATAAACCTAAAACATCTTATATTTTAAAATAGAGGGAGTATTTTGGCAGACAATGTTTCAAAAAAAAAGTGAGTGACACTCATAGACTTTCGGGACATGTACAATGATTGATAAGACAGTCTTATCTTATATATGCCACTTAATTTTGATACGACAAGAAAACATGATGTACAATGAGTCTTTTTCCAGTCTTATCTCTATCAAGAGATATCCCTAAATATTAGACTCTTAGCGTCTTTTTTTTTGTTTCTCTATCCTCCAATTTATAAATTATTGTACATGGCATTGCAAAGATAAGACAATGATAAAAGCATTGTATATGCCCTAATCATCACCTTTTGTCGCGTTTTAATACACTAGAACATGATGTTTAGTCTTTTGACTCATTTATTCCTATGGTTGATACATGTGTCGATCTTGAGTGATCCTTGAATTATAATAACTTTAGATCTTTGAATTTTTATAATAAAAGGCTGTGTGCATCAACCGATGCAGAGGCCGGGGTCTTATTTCCCTTTTCGAAAAAAAAAGCCCTAACCATCACCAAAATCTAGACCACCGTGTTTCCACTCGAGCTTAAACATCGTTCCACACACACACACACACACGCACACCGAGTCCTTATCTCTCATGAAGATCGATCGTGATGGACTCACCATTGTAAGGTCGTAAGGACAGGTGGAAGGAAGAGGAGCCCACGTCAGAAGGAGGGCAGAACGTGGAGAGGGCCGGCCTGCGTGCGCCGTGCGGTGCACCGGCAACAGGCAGCTGAAGCAAAGGATTGGCAACGAGCACGTGCGGGGCCCTAGGTTGTGCGCTGCGTGCGTGGACGGTGGTTCATGGTTGCCCACCTCAGACCCAACCTGGTCCACGGACGTCTCATCAGCACCTACCGATCGATCAAACATCTCATCATCATCCCGCTTTCCGCTGGCCGCAACGCGACGCAGGATTCGTCGTCGTCGTCGTCGTCGATCATACACACACCATGCTGACATATCCCACGAAAAGGCCCTGAGGAACCGCGACGCCGTTGGACCCATACGAGACCGATGCGCGGGCAGGGTCAAAAGGCGCGCGGGTAATTAATAAGGAGTCTGCTGACCCTCTTTTTTTTCAGACTTGATGTGATGCCCAGGTGAGGCGAGCACCTTGTCGATCGATCGCCATTGGATATTTTCAGCCGGGGTTTGTTTATGCGACGGGACATCACTCACTAGGTAATAAGATCGAGCACTCGCTCCACCGAGCCATGGACGGATCCGGCGTGGCGGCGTTGCGGCTTATCTGCAGCTGCCACAGCCCACTTTTCAGCAGAGACAATCTCTCTCTCTCCCAGAAGGAAGCACAACGACAGACGTCGGAAAAAAACCCAGAGGATGCCAGACGGCACAAGCCCAACGACTTAACAGCCCACTAATTCTGTCAGCTCCGGTCCTCTCCGGACGGAACGCGCAAACCCAACCGCACGCCCGCTCCGGCCCACGGACAACAAGCAAGCAGGCCCAAAGAGGACCCCCTCCGTTCCGTTTCGGAACGCGAAAACGAGTTCGCGCGCCGCCTTACCGCCAAACCGGAGCTGCCTCGGATCAGAGTGTCACGCGGGTTTCCTCCACCGATATATACGCGCTGTGGCCGGCCTCCAGGCACACACTCGACCCGCTTGCATTGTTTTCTTCCACCGATCTTGATCCGGCTCGCAGTCCAAACGCGATCGATCCAGCTGCACCACCAAATCTAGCTAGGGCATTGATTACCACTGCCGACCCGATCTGTCCTGCCCCTGCCGCTGCCCGCGCCCAGGAAGATGAACCCCGCTGCCCCCCGATTCCCGACGACGTCGACGGTCCACAAGCCTCCGCAGGCTCCAGCTCGCGCCATGGAGGCCGCGCGCCGGAGGACGCTCTTCGCGCCCGGGGAGGAAGTCGAGGTGCGCACCGGGTTCTCGCAGGCCTCCGGCGGCAAGGCGCAGCTGGTGATCTACGCGCGCGCCAAGGTCGTCTCCGCGTCGGCCGGCACATGCTCCTACCTCGTACAGTACCCCGCCGCCGACGGCGTCCCGAGCCGCACCGCGCGGGTGCCGGCGTCTGACGTGCGCGCGGCAGGGCGTGTTCTTCCGTCGCCACCGGACTCGGCTGCCAACGTTGCGCGGCTGGCCTCCTCTTCCAAGAGGCCACTGCCGTCGTCGGAGCAGTCGGACCGCGGCGGTGCTGATTATTCTAGCAAGAAGGCGAAGACAACGGGAAAAGGGGTCCCCAAGGAAGCGCTGCGGAACGAGCTCGACAAGGAGGACGAAGCCAAGAAGAAGAAGGCGCGGGGATACAGCGCCAAACTACCGGCGCCGAGGTTGCTTCCCGCGGCGCCCGTGAAGGCCGCCGTCGTCGCCACCAGAAAGGTGGCTGCATCCGAGAAGAGCAACACCGTGAGGATAGTAGCTGCGAAGAGGACCAACGCCGCGCCGCCAAAGTCTCTGGCGCCCACCGCGGAGACCGCGCCCCGGAAACCACGATTCGCCTGCGGGGACGACGTCGAGGTGCGCAGCTCGCAGGCGTCCGGCACGGGGCAGGTGGTGATCTACTCGCCCGCCAAGGTCGTCTCCGTATCCGCCGGCACCGACTCCTATCTCGTCCGGTACCCCGCCACCAACAGCATCCCCAGCCGTACCGCGCGAGTGGCAGCATCGGACGTCCGCGCGGCCCGCCATGTTCCACCAGCGACGGATCGGTCAGGAAGCGGGGGAGATTGTCGCCAGAAGGCGAGATAAGGACGGGGAAAGGGATCCCAAAGGACGCGCTGCTGCGATTCTCCGACGAACGCACAAGAAGGAGAGGGCATACAAAGAAGAAGGAGCAGGAGCCCGAGAAGATCACGATGATCGATCGAGGATGCCCTATTTTAGTTTCTGTTATATAGTACTACTCTGCTTTGCCCCCTTCCTAGTTGTTAATTGTATACCTAATTGGCAGGAAGATCTCAGTTGGTGAGATGTACTGTGATCATTCGGCAAAGAAATTAATGAATATAATGATATGTGGCAACTTAAGTTACTACCTTCGACCCATATTAGTTGACTCAAGTTTGGCTAGATTTATATATATTTAGTTAAATATCTAGTCTAGATGCATCCGTATCTATATAAAATTAAGTCAAGTGATATGGATTAGAGAGAATACTAAATATATTGTTTCTTTTTTTCTTCGGATCGGCCGAAGTGTGACTTGCATTTTATGCCCTCACGTTTTAGTTTTATCGGTTTTGCCATTTGTAGGCAATCTAGTTTCGCATGTGTTACGCTGGAAATGTATATATTTTCTCCTTTTTTTGCGAGAAGTATAGATTTTCTCTTTTAACATTACAAGGTGTGTGTATGCCAGGGAATATTGGGTACTTGTCGATAGGTTATTTTCATTTGTCATTTGTCCAAACAAATTGAGGAATTTAAATTTAAGGGTTGAAACTTGATCAAATATATGCTGAAATACTAGACAAACACAAATAATGCTTTGCGCAAGGCCGTAAGTAAGGAATCACTGTCAAACAGTGGTTTCATGGCACACGCTTAACTACTTCTATGGACAATAATCCCTTTGCGTTCTATTTATGATAGAATACTAGTAGAATGGCAATTTGCGACCAAGGGAGGTGCGCACCCACCCGGGTTAACCGTCCATTCAAGCCATGCCATGCACGTCTAATTAAGACTACCCTGAATTTTATCCTAAAAGGTAGGATTGTGAATCTCTCCTGTGCAGTCGTTCTCATTTGCATGCCGCTACTCTAAGTCACGAGTCATGAAGCCAATTCCTTATCACCACCCAGACTCAAACCACCATAATCAGTCCTCATATCTCGATCTTCATGACATTCTCCGTCAGCACCATGGAACGAGAACATGCCCCATGATATTAACAGCCAACAAAGTTTTGAAGCGCTCCCTCTGAACTCAACGGTCAGAGTAAAACATGGGTGCGCATGACCGAATCCCTCCAATCCGGAAATCTCTAGGCACTATTTGTCCATGGGAGTTTGCCGGCGGGGCCTTTCGGAACTCACCATTCCGACCGGATCAACAAGGGCAAGCATCAAGTAGATCTTCATACGGGAGAGGAACCCTAAGACCGCCTTCATTATTCAAGCACACCAGCAGGCCGCCATAGATCAGAACATCGAAGGAGAAGGCAAGACAACGCCAGAGACAAGTACCAGATCAGATCAAGGTCAAGATCAAACCCATCTCTCAGCGTGACTCGCGACATACTTTGCTGCTCCGGCTTGCGCCCATCATGGCCAAAAGGTCCATGGCCTCGCCTGGATCCCCCCGGCAAATTGGGTTAGAGGGGCGATCTAGGTCTTCCAAACGGAATCCCAATACCAACGCCTCCTCCACCAGATCGCCGCCACGGGGGACCGCCGCCTCCACCCGACCAAGGACAACACCCAGGTCGCCACACTTCAGCCTCCGTCGCCGCCCTAGCAGCTCTGGCTTCCGCCTCCGACGCAATATACACCTAGCCGCCTTCGGCAACTAGGCCCACCGCCACCACGGCGAGGGACGGCGGCAGCATCGGCGATTGGATCCAGCCGTGGGGGGCTCTGGCGGCGATGGTTTTGTCGCTCCCGGCGTCGCCTGGGGAACGAAATTAATAAATCGCCTATCACCGTATGCTCGATCGCCATGGCCATCATGTGGTATTTCCGTGGCACCACACGTAGAAATTTGAGCACCGCCTTGTACTCGGGGATCTCCCAGCAATTTAAGATCGCTGATGATTGCCGTCAGACGGATGGAGAATGCCTCGATGGATTCGCCGGCCTTGAAGCGCAGGTACTCCTACTCACGGCGGCGCGTCTGCGCCTTGGCCTCCCTGACGCGTTCACAGCCGAGACGCATCGTCTTGATCATCTCCCACGCCGTCCTGGTGCAATCCTTGGCGGCGAGGGTGCGCACCAGCTCTGGCGGCACGACTCGGAGTAGAGCCGCCAGAGCTGCGCGATCATCACCATCTTCACGGCACTGTACTCGACCGCGTCCCATAGTTGTTGGGCCTGCAGCTGGACGCACATCACCATCGCCCACTCGGAGTAGTTGGATCGCGTAAGGGTGGGGTAGTTTGCAGAGCCGGTGCTCCCCCGCATGACGCGCTCCCGCACAACCAGCTCGCCACTGCCTCGACGCGATGCACTACGACCCCGATGACGCGGAGGCGGGGACACGGAAACGCGGCGCGCTGGAGGTCCTTTGGATCCACCTGTTGTACCGCCGTCCGCCTGCGTCCCCTTGTTCTTCTCCGCCAACGTACACCCCCGCTCTTATCGGATTGCGCCATTCCACGACCGAGTAGTAAGCTGCGTGCTGATCCTATTGACCCGCTCCAACGCACAACACGCGATATCCTATCTAAACCAAAATGGAAAACAGACTAACTAAAATTACTTGCAACCGCCGATAACAGGTGACAGCTACAGTATCTGAACCTAGCACCTACACTGACGGAATTGAACAAACAAAGTGCAGAAAAGTTTAGAAAGTAACTAGCTTAACCAAAGGGGGTGGGGCGGGGGGGGGGGGGGGGGGGGCAATGGCCCCCCTACGCATGAAAATTTGTTAAAGATATCTTTAATATTTATGCTGGAATTTTAAACATTATTGCCTCCGTTTCGATTTACAAGTCGCGCACGTGTACCCAGCCTTCTACTTTTCTTTGCACCCTTCCTAGTTGCTAATTGTAAGCCTAATTGGCGGGAAGAACTCAGTTGGTGAGATGTACTGTGATTATTCGGCAAAGAAATGAATGAATATAACGATATGTGGCAACTTAAGTTACTAATGTATTGGTTCTCTTTTTCTTCAAACCGGCTGAAGCGTGATATGCATTTTACGCCCTCACGTTTTTGTTTTATCAGTTTGCCATTTGTGGGCACTCTAGTTTAGCTTGTGTTGACGACGAAAATGTATAGATTTTCTCCTTTTTCTTTTGCGAGAAGTATAATTTTTCTCTTTTAACATCACAAACATAGCTGGTGTGTATGCCAGGGAATATTGGGTACTTGTTGACAAGTTATTTTCATTGGAGGAGATTTCGCTGAAAAAATTGTTATCTGTCCAAAAAATTGAGGAACTTAAACTTAAAGGTTGAAAACTTGATCGAATATGATGAAATACTAGACAAACACAAATGAGGCTTTGCACGGGGCAATAAGGAATCACGGTCAAAAGGTTGATTTCATTGCACACGTTTAACTACTTCTATAGACAACAATTAATCCTTTTGCGTTCTATTTATGTCGTGCTGGTGGCACGGCAGATGCCATGGTAGGCTAAAGTATAGGGTCAATAGATCCTAGGGATCTGGGGAGGGAAGATGTAGTGATTTCTACACACAAGAAGCTAGTACACTGATCTTTATTTCTCCTCTATCAAGCTACAAGTGCTCCTTGAGCTATATCAGAGAGAGGAGGAAGATTACAACATGAGCCTTCCAGTGTCAAATAAGTCGATCCCCTCTCCAGGAAGCCGTGCCCCTCCTTTTAAAGGGGTCCCTTGGTTCCTTCTAGGGCTCACGTGGACAAACATATTTTTGGAATATGCTTGTCCCAAAGTGGTAACTCGACGGACCTCTTTTCGTGCCCCCCTTCTATCGACGACAAAGACCCAGAACCCCCACATGTGAGCCTCGGGCTTGCCCATTGTCACCTCGGTGACTCCTGTCTGCCCCTCTGTGGCTTTGCTCTTTGTCTTTAGCGCTTGGCTCTGTGCAGATTCCTCCTAGTTAGTAGCTAGGGTTTGACTCTGAGAACCTTCTCCTTCTCCTGCAAGCTTCCTGTTACTCGGCCTCGCCTTGCATAACCCGGCTCGAGCTTTACCTGCGCATGAGCTGATCAACCTTATCCGGCCGACTTAGCCCACACGTCGGCCGAGTAAGGTATTAATCACTCAATTTTGGCTAAGCCATGCCTTATTCGGCCGAGCCTTTCATAACTCGGTCGAATCAGCTTATAACTCGGCATATGGTAAGAAAGGTTCCTTCCATCTTTCCACTATCTTGACCCTACCTGGGTGTCACATCCCAAAATTCTCCTAATTTTGGAATGTGAAATAAATAAAATAAGTTTGATTGATTGTTTGAGTTGGTTGAATTTTCTCAAAGAAAATAAACTTTTGAATAGAAAATCCTCTCAACCTTGAATTAAAATCTTATATTCTTTTGTTATGACCTAAGTAGCCATATAGGCAAAAGGGCATGGATTGATTATGGATTGTAGAATTGGTGTGCAAGAAATCAAAATGAAAATCATGAAGCATTCGTAAGCATTTCATTACATCCATGCAAGGTTCTCACAAACTGAATCCAAATCCTGGTATCTAAATCCTATAGTTGATTCGCCCAAATGTTCCTAAAGGTAATTAAATTGACTTTATAAAACCCACTGTTGCTAAGGCATAAATTATTGATAATTATAGCCTAAATAGATCCAATTAATACTACAAAATTTTAGAAACAAAATTGAGCTCATTTGGAGCTAGTATGAAAAAATTATGGAATAAATACAAACAAATAAAGATATAAAAAAAATGGAATATACAAGGATTTATAAACTCACTACTTGCAAACTAGTAAAAATATTACAAATATGATCCTACAATGATCTATTTGATTTTAGAAAAATTTAGAAACAAGAATCGTGTCATTTGGAGTTCATATGCAAAAGAAAAAGAAAAAAACCTAACGGAGCGGCCCACCCGGACCGACCAACCAGGCAGTACACAGACACGATCGATCGGATCGGTTTAAAAAGCGTGCGAAATCTGTTTTGTCAAACCTATCTCTATTCAAACTCTCATAACTTTTTATCTACAACTCCGAATCAACTTCCGTTTGTTTCTACTTGTTCCCTACTCCAAAACCTATCTCCCCACCATCATAAACCTCCATATAAACTCGTGGAGCCACAGCTGTACGAGTTTCTCTTCTCGAAATCCCGAATCTACACATGCCCGAATCTTATTTCGCTTTTTAACCTATTTAGACTTTGTTGTTTGTCTTCGGCCAAAAAACGAAAGTTGTAGAACTCGTCGAAATCTTTCGATCCCGACTAAACGCACCTCTTCTTATCCACCACAGCCGGAGAATTTCGCATCGCAATATTTCAGATCTGACGATGTAAATCGAAGATGTACTCGCGCTCGTTTCTTCAAATCCAAATTCCTTTGGTGAGAGGTAGGAATAATGATTCCTCATAACTTTCATATTCTAAGTTTTTCAATTTGACCGACGGATTTGTCTCTCTAACACAGATCTGTTTCTTGTCTATTCTGGGCCAAAATCGGGTCAATCTCTTCTTCTAGCCATCGGATCCTATCCAGACGATCGAGGTCCAATCAAACCGGTGCGTGCCATGTCGTCAATCCGGTCAGCTTCCTCATCAACGCCACGTCAACGTCAGGTCAATATATAGTCCCAGTCAGCATGCAAAGTCAACCTATCCAGTCAGCGGAATATTCTCTAGAATATTCCGTTCGAATTTAAAATTGCATATTATAGATCTAACTTGTAAAATTCATTAGAAATTCATACCACGTCCAAAAATTACGTATAATATATCAAATTGAAGATAATTTTACGTAAAATCATCTTATCAGAATAGATCTAACTTTTATTGTACGTGGTTACTGCAGTAATTTAATTAGTTTTAATGTTCTTTTAGGTTAATAAATTCATAAGAAATTATCTGTAACTCTGAAAAATATAAACAATATATCAGATTGAAGCTACTGTAATGTACATTAGTAATATCTGGTTGGATCTAGCCTTTGCCGATTATTTAACCCGTAGCAATTTAATTAGTTTTAATGCCTTTTTAAATCATTAAATTCATAGTAAATTAATTGCTTGTCACAAAAATATAAATGATATACCGATGGAAAGCTGGTTCCATGTAGATCATCAATATGCAATTAGTTCAGCCTTTGACTGTAAGGTTTTGCCGTGAAGATTTAAATGTTTTAATGGCTTATTTAGAGTAATAAATTCATAAGAAAATAAATACTATTCAGAAAATTACAAATAATATGTCCCTGAAATCATAATTCCGTGGAGATTACAGATATAATTTTTTTTTGATTTTTAGAAAACAGAAATTATATGAATCATTTAAAACCCATTAAACACTATTTAAATCATACAAAAAGATCTATAACTCCGATTAGGGTGAATCCAAGTGATAAGGTTTTGTATTGACAATATCTATACAGAGAAATTGCATAACAAATTATTTGGTACTGTTAAAACAGAAATTCATACAGAAATATTTAAACCCATTGAAATAGTGTTTTAATCATAAGAAAATATCTATAACTCCTTTTTAGGTGATTCAAAATGCTACTGTCTCTAAATTGCATTACCTCTATCCAGTAGCATCTAGTTCACAATTTAATACGACATAAACATATTTAGTTCAATTAAAGTGGTATACACCATATTAAATCGATACAACTTTAGTAATAAAAGCTTTAGTGCATTAAATGACTTTCCACGTGCATCATGTAATCTAATTATGTTCAGAACACTAAATACAACCATTGTGACTCATTAAATCGTCATGCATGCATCCGTTCATCATTGTTTTCTTGTAATGTTGCACTATTGTATGTTTGCAATGTTTTGAATGGTGTTTGTTGTGTTTGCTTCAAACGTTAGATTGCGAGGAGTGCAACTAATGTGATTGCAACTACTATGATTGCAAGTATTGTGGTTATGACGAGTGCAACCATTATATCTATGATGATTGTGAGGATTATCTAATCGACTACATCTACAACAAAGGCAAGTGGTGCTATCTTGGTCATAAATGTCCTATTGTTTTCCTATGCATTGTAGATGCTTTTGTAGAATTGCATCTGTAGGAATTGATGTGTATATGCTATGCTATATCCCATAATATTCCCTAGTATTCCTTATTTATGAGCCATCGTATTGGTAGATTGCTTAGCTATTCTATTTAGACGAGGAAGGGAATCACATCATGAAAAGTTATATGTTTTGAAAGGCTTATGTTTTGCTAAATGACAAACCAATATGTTTTAATGAAACACCTGGGCGGAATGGCATTGATTGGGTCATCGAGTATGGATTTATGGTGGGGAATGCCGCCCAGGACACTGAGAAAGGATTGGTTTCTTTGTTTGGAAGCTTTCATGTGCAACCATGTGCCAATAATGAAATGGACGGTTGGTTGGATTCAGTAGGTTGTGGTAACTCGAACCCACGTATCCAGAGATGTAGATAGTGTAGGTTGGACCGGTGCGTGTCGGGTTTGGGGAGCTACTTCCCGAACGGTTCCTTCTTGGACTTTTCCCTATCATCACCCAATATGAGAGTGGTGGTACGAGCTGGGCTGGCCAAGTCACATGGGTAAAGTGTACTAACCCCTGCAGGGTGTATAAACTAAATACTTAGCCGTGTCCCCGGTTATGGACAATTTGAGCGACCTGATACTGATGCTATGATATTTCTCACTCATTCTTATTTCTTAATTACTTAAAACTTTTTGGGTGAACATAATTGGGTAGGAGCACCTGGGAGTGAACCAGAGTGTCCTATTTATCGTATTGGAAAACTACTTTGTTACAAATGTTAGGATAAAACTCCACTTGGCCAAATAAGCATGTAGTTGCTAGATCTGTTGTTAACCACTTTAGCCTACTTGCCATACATTCAATGTATTGACCATTCATGGCTGCAACGTTTCATGTTGCAGGTTATATCGTATCTGAGTGATCGTTCATAGGTCGCGAGACTACACTCAACAATTGTTCGCCTGTGGCACATTTGAAGGATGGAGATCTATCTTGTATTCGTTTTCCGCCGTGTACTTGTATAAATAATGTAAATTCTGGATCATATTCGTTGTATTTATGATGCACAGTTATATTTGGTATCATTTTGTACTGTGTGTGCCAGTGAACCGATCCAGGGATTGGCACTATACACATGAACTTAGCCTTATCAGGCGAGGGTGTTACACTGGGGTTATCCCCCCAACATTAGTCCCCGAAGCTGGTGCGGTCCTGTCGGATACTTCGGCCGGGCCACATCAGTTTCCAGACCTTCATTCTTTCTTATTTCCTGCCCGACGTATTTTTAACCGATGCTCCTCTTCAACTTTCTTTCTTTTGTTTATCCTCTCCTACCGAGGTCTGAGCTGTTTTTCCGAGTCACTCTCTTTCTTCCGGGGTATCCACTTGGCTTCTTGAGTAAGCCTCATCCCACGTGTACCAATCATTACTATTGTCTCGTTTTTTGTACTGCTACAGTGTATGCTGACACGCTACAGTGATTACCGCGCCCGTCGCATCGGCGCAGTGACGCTTCCATAAACGCGAACGGTCACACAGCCTGATCTCCTGTCGCTCCGTGTGGACCTCGTTGTGGCTCCACTCTTTGTTCGCGCATGCGCGATACACGCGTTCACGCGGTTACCGCGGCACACCCACGATCCAACTACCGCTCCCCCTATGTGGTTATAAGTAGGGGAGTAGGGGTGGGTCAATTCACTTTCCCCTTCCCACTCCTTTTGTCTTCCTCCCAATGCCGCCGCAGCCGTTTGCGCTCCAGTGACTGCACCGCTGCACTTCCTCCTTGACGGCCATGCCGCCGCTCTTCTGCTCTTGCGAGCTTCTGCTTTGGGGTCTCTACCGGTGTGCTTCTCCGCAGCGCTTCGCGCCTTCGCCGCTAGGTCTCTGCCCTAGGTGCCCTTCTTGTCTTTCTCCATCTCTCATGGCGGTTCTTTCTCTGCTCCACCGCCGTGCTTGTCGTCGCCGTGACGAGGCCTTGGGTTTCTAAGCCTTTCCCCGCCACCAATTATTCCTCCGTTGACTCCTCCGATGAGCCTATGTCTAGCTCCATCAGCGGCGCCCTCGTTGGGGAAGAAGATCTTATGGCGGGTCCAGAACGGGGCTCATGGCAAGGTTCTACGGTCATGTAGGGTTTCGTAGCATGGAAAACAAAAAATTTCTACCGCATACAAACAAACAAGCCAAGATCTATCTACTAGATTGCAGCAACGAGTCGATAGAATAACTCACCCTCAAAGATTCCAAAGTGTTTAACGAGAGCGGATTCTCGTGGGTGATGTAGTCGTACTCTTCCCGATCTCAAGATCGCGTAGACGATCCTTCCGGCGCTGCGTTCCGGCAGCGCTCCCGCAGACGATCACACGTTCGGTACTCGACGAAGACCTTCCTCTCCCTTGTTCCAGCAGGCAGTGGAGGTTGTAACACTCTCCTCGCGATTCCGGCAGCACAACGGCGTGGTACCGGAAGTAGAGGGGAGATATCGCAGGGCTTCGCCTTAAGCCGGAGCGAGTATGGTGGACGATGAGAGAGCCCTCGACGATCTAGGGTTTAGACACGCCGAGGAAGGGCTAGCCGGCGTCTAGGGTTTAGCTAGGCGGCGGCGGCGGTTTGCCCTAGGGCCGGCGGCGGCTATGGAGGCGACGGCGGCTTGGGGCTAGGGTTAGAGGTGTAGGAACTTGTGTGTCTAGGAGGGGAGCCCTGCCCCTCCTTTTATAGGTGGAGGGGGCCGGCCAAGGGGAGGGGAGTCCCTCCCCTACTCGGCTTGGTGGTGCGCCGGCGGTGGGAAGGAGGGACTCCTCCCCAACTCGGTTTCCTCCTCCTTTTCCACTTCCCAAAAATAGCCGTTTGACTTTCAAACTAGCCGTTTGACTTTTCAAACTAGGATTTGAATAAACCATCTATTTTGTTCAGCAATGACACCGAGTACATGATGCAATCATACCAACTTGATATAACACATTCATGTACCCTTCCCCTCCGGAGTGCCGGACATTCCGGAACCTTCTAGAACATTCCCGATGAAAACACCGGAATCATTCCCCAAGTCCGAAACGGGACTTTCGTTATATGAATCTTATTCTCCGGACCATTCCGGATCTCCTCGTGATATCCCGAATCCCATTCGAGACTCCGAACAACATTCGGTCTCTTTCTCATCATTCCATAACTACTCAAACAACGTCGAATCCTTAAGTGTGTCTCCCTACGGTTCGTGAATTATGCGGACATGATCGAGACACTTCTCCGAACAATAACCAATAGAGGAATCTGGAAATTCATATGGCTCCCACATATTTCTACGATTACTTTGCGATCGAATGAACCACTTACATACGATACCAATTTCCCTTTGTCTCACGATAGTTTACTTATCCGAGGTTATGATCGTCGGTATCTCTGCATACCTAGTTCAACCTCGTTACCGATAAGTACTCTTTTCTCGTTCCCGTGATATGTGATCCCTTGTGAGCCGGTCACATGCTTGCAAGCCAATTGGATGACATTTCACCGAGAGGGCCCAGAGTATATCTATCCGTCATATGGATGGACAAATCCCAGTCTTGATCCATGTGTTTCAACCAATACTTTCCGAACACTCAATGCCACCTTTATAGCCACCCAGTTACGGTGTGGTGTTTGATGTCATCAAAGCATCCATCTGGTAAAGGTGATATGCATGATCTCATGGTCGAAGGAATTAGGTTACTATGTATCAGAAAGCATATAGCAATTGAACTATTAAAATGACTTGATCTTTATGCTACGCTTATCTATAGGAGTATGTCCACCATATCATTCTCCTAACGATATGATCTTGTTGTTAACAACATCTCAATGTTCATGATAGGGAAACCACAATCATCTATTAACCAACAAGCTAGTATTATATAGAGGCTTTACTAGGGACTTCAAATTAAGTTTACAAATCACACAAGTATTAATGTTTCCTTGTTAATACTATTATAGCATGAATGTAAACATTTATCATAAACACAAAGATATAATAAAACTATATTTATTATTGCCTCTAGGGCATATCTCCAACAGTCTCCCACTTGCACTAGAGTCATCTAATCTAGATTACATGGTAACATACCGAACACCCATGGCAGTTTGGTGTTGGTCATGTTTTGCCCTCGGGAGAGGTTTAGTCAACGGATCCGCCACATTCAGATCTGTGTGTACTTTGCAAATCTTTATATCCCCATCTTGGATATGTTCTCGAATATCGTGAAAACGTAGCTTGATGTGCTTCAGCTTCTTGTGTGACCTTGGTTCTTGCGCATTGGCTATGGCACCCATGTTATCACAGTATATAGACATTGGGTCCAGCGCACTAGGAACCACACCCAGCTCTGTAATGAACTCTTTCATCCATATCGCTTCTTGTGAAGCCTCCGAAGCAGCCATGTATTCCGATTCAGTTGAAGATCTCGCCACAACGCTTTGCTTTGCACTCGTCCAGCTAACTGCTGCACCATTCAAAATAAATACGTATCCAGATTGTGATTTAGAATCATCCGGATCGGTGTTCCAACTAGCATCGGTGTAACCATTAACAACGAGCTGTTCATCACCTCCATAAGAAACAACCATATCCTTAGTTCTTCTCAAGTACTTAAGGATGTTTTTGACCGCTGTCCAATGATCCACTCCTGGATCACTTTGATATCTGCTAGTTAAACTAACAGCATATGCAATGTCGGGTCTAGTACATAGCATGGCATACATTAGAGATCCTATGGCTGAGGCATAGGGAGTCTTACTCATCCTTTCTCTATCTTCTGCCGATGTCGGACTTTGAGTTTTACTCAAGGTCGTGTTGGGCAACATGGGCAAGAACCCTTTCTTGCTATCTTCCATTGCAAACCTCTTTAGAACTTTGTCCAAATATGTACTTTGTGACAATGATATTTGGCGTTTTGATCTATCTCTATAAATCTTTATGCCTAATATGTAAGCTGCTTCACCAAGATCCTTCATTGAAAAACTATTATTCAAATATTCCTTGACACTATTAAGAAGGTCTACATCATTCCCAATCAACAATATGTCATCTACATATAGTATTAAGAATGCTACAGAGCTCCCACTCACTTTCTTGTAAATACAAGCTTCTCCATAAGTTTGTACAAAACCAAAACTTTTGATTACCTTATCAAAACGTTGATTCCAACTTCGGGATGCTTGCTTCAATCCATAGATGAACCGTTGAAGGTTGCATACCTTGTTAGCATCTTTAGGATCGACAAAACCTTTGGGTTGCATCATATACAACTCTTCATCAATGTCTCCATTGAGGAATGCTGTTTTGACATCCATCTGCCATATCTCATAATCATAATATGCAGCGATTGCTAACATAATCCTCACAGACTTTAGCTTTTCTACTGGTGAGAAAGTCTCATCGTAGTCAACTCCTTGAATTTGTCGAAACCCCTTTGCGATAAGTCGAGCTTTATAGACAGTAACATTACCATCAGCATCTGTTTTCTTCTTGAAAATCCATTTGTTCTTGACAGCCTTCCGGCCATCCGGTAAGTCCACCAAAGTCCATACTTGGTTTTCGTACATGGATCCAATCTCGAATTTCATGGCTTCTTGCCATTTATTGGAATCTAGGCTCATCATCGCTTCCTCATATGTCTCGGGGTCATCGGTGTTGTCCACCAACATGACATTCATAACGGGATCATACCAATCTGGAGTGGTACGAGTTCTCGTTGACCTGCGAGGCTCTGCAGCAACTTCAACCGAAGTTTCATGATCATCATCATTAGCTTCCTCTCTAACTGGTGCAGGCACCACAGGAACTTCTTCCGGTGCTGCGCTACTCGCAATTTCGAGAGAAGGTTCGACAACCTCGTCAAGTTCTACTTTCCTTCCAGTCACTTCTTTCGAGAGAAATTCCTTCTCTAGAAAGGATCCATTCTTGGCAACGGAGATTTTGCCTTCGGATCTATGATAGAAGGTATACCCAATAGTTTCCTTCGGGTATCCTATGAAGACGCATTTTTCCGCTTTGGGTTCAAGCTTGTCCGGCTGTAACTTCTTTACATAGGCTTCACAACCCCAAACTTTAAGGAACGACAATCTAGGTTTCTTACCAAACCATAATTCATACGGTGTCGTTTCAACGGATTTAGACGGTGCCCTATTTAAAGTGAATGCGGATGTTTCTAATGCATAACCCCAAAATGATAGCGGTAAATCTGTAAGTGACATCATAGAACGAACCATATCTAAGAGAGTTCGATTACGACGTTCGGACACACCATTACGCTGTGGTGTTCCCGGCGGTGTCAATTGTGAAAGTATTCCGCATTTCTTCAAATGCTCACCAAACTCGTAACTTAGATATTCACCTCCACGATCAGAACATAGAAATTTAATCTTCTTGTTACGTTGATTCTCTACCTCACTTTGAAATTCCTTAAACTTCTCGAAAGTTTCGGACTTATGTTTTATGAAATAGATATACCCATATCTAATCAAGTCATCCGTGAAGGTAAGAACATAACGATAACCACCGCGCGATGCTACACTCATTGGACCACACACATCAGTATGTATGATTTCCATCCGTAGCTCGCTCCATCATACCAGAAAATGGAGTCTTAGTCATTTTACCCATCAGACATGCTTCGCATCTTTCAAGTGATTCAAGAAGTCCATAGGAATGGAGTTTCTTCATACGCTTCACTCCAATGTGACCAAGACGACAGTGCCACATATAGGTCGAGTTATCGCTCGATTTCAAACGTTTAGCCTCAATGTTATTAATATGTGTATTTCCACTATCGAGATTCAATAAGAATAGACCATCTATCAAAGGTGCATGTGCATAAAACATATTACTCATATAAATCTAACAACCATTATTCTCGGACTTAAACAAGTAACCGTCTCGCAATAGCAAGATCCCGATATAATGTTCATGCTTAACGCAGGCACCAAATAACAATTATTTAAGTATAAAACTAATCCCGATGGTAGATGAAGGGGTAGCGTGCCGACCGCGATCACATCAACCTTTGATCCGTTTCCCACGCGCATCGTCACCTCGTTCTTCGCTAGCTTCCGTTTATTCTGCAACACCTGTTTCGAGTTACAAATATGAGCAACCGAACCAGTATCAAATACCCAAGCACTACTACGAGTACTAGTGAGATACACATCAATAACATGTATATCGGATATACCTTTCTTCTTGATGTTGCCGTTCTTCAAATCCGCCAAGTACTTTGGGCAATTCCGCTTCCAGTGACCTTCTCCCTTGCAGTAAAAGCACTCAGTATCAGGCTTAGGTCCAGCCTTGGTCTTCTTCGTCGGCGTGGTAACTTTCTTACCACCCTTCTTGAAGTGTCCCTTCTGCTTAGACTTGCCTTTCTTGAATTTGGTGGTCTTATTGACCAACAACACTTGGTGCTCTTTCTTGATCTCCACTTCTGCAGATTTCAACATGGCAAAGAGTTCTGGCAACGTCTTGTTCATGTTTTGCATGTTGTAGTTCATCACAAAGTTCTTGTAACTTTGTGGTAGTGATTGGAGGACGCGGTAAATCCCCAAAGCATTAGGAATCACTATACCCAAGCTTTGAAGTTTGTTTGCGTGCCCAGACATCTTAAGCACATGCTCACTGATGGAGCTGCCCTCTTCCATCTTGCAGTTAAAGAACTTTTCAGAAGCCTCATAGCTTTCAATTGCCGCATGAGTCTCAAAGATCAATTTGAGATCCTCGACAATATCATATGGGTATGAATTCTCAAACCTTTTCTGAAGCTCCGATTCTAAACCATACAAGATAGCACACTGAACTGTGGAGTACTGAGTCTTCCGAGTGAGGTAAACATTCTTTACTTCATCGGCAGCATCAGCTGCAGGTGGGTCACCCAGCGGTGCATCCAGCACATAGGTCAAATTACCAGCTGTGAGGACAATCCTCAAATTGCGGAACCAATCCGCGAAGTTGCTTCCATTGTTTTTCAACTTTTCTTTCTCTAGGAACGCATTAAAATTGATGGTAGGGGCTGCCATTGATCTACAACATATTTGCAATAGTTTAGACTAAGTTTATGACAAATTGAGTTCAAATTAATAATAAAATTAATCTAGGTGAACTCCCACTCAAAACAATATCCCTCACATTGTTTTAGTGATCACACGAACCAGATCCACCACATCAACACCGATCATCACGAGAGTTGATATAGTTTCAATGGCGAACAATCGACATGTTCATCATATCTACTATATGATTCATGCTTTACCTTTCGGTGATCCGTGTTCCGAGACCATGTCTGTACATGCTAGGCTCGTCAAGATCAAACCTTAGTTTCCGCATGAGCAAATCTGGCTTGCTCACGTTGTATACACTTGCGGAATCTAACACACCCGATTATCACGTGGTGCTTCGAAACAACAAGCTTTAGCAACGGTGCTAACTAAGGGTGAACACTTTATGACTTGAAATTCATGTGCCTGAGGGATCATCTTATAATGGTACCGTCGTCTACTAAGCAATACAAGATGCATAAAGAAATTAACATCACATGCAATTCATAATATGCGATATGATATGGCCTTTTCTTCTTTGTGCTTCCGATCTCCATCTTCAAGCACGAACATGATCTCCATCATCACCGACATTGCATCAAGGTCAATGACGCTTCTTCATGGTTGTCGCCCACCGGCTTC
Organism: Avena sativa; assembly: GCA_916181665.1. NCBI lineage: Eukaryota > Viridiplantae > Streptophyta > Magnoliopsida > Poales > Poaceae > Avena > Avena sativa. The sequence continues at coordinate 137,533,598 of OV702285.1, read as the reverse complement.
AACTATTACAACTACTTTGAATAGACACGCGGGTCTTAACATAAATTAAAGACAACCATATGGCTCCTGCTGGTTGCCAACTTACAATAAGGAACATTGCATACATCAAATATAATCACAATCATGGCCATATCACATCACTGCACACCCCTGCAAAACAAAGTTAGACGCCTCTACTTTCTTTGCATGTTTTACGTGGTTTGGGGCTTTCAATAAGTGTCGTTCTAACTTACGAACATGAACCACAACATTGATACTAGTATTGTTAATCACCCGTTGTAAATTGGATCTTAACTATGCTAGGAGAAACAGGCACCCGCAAAGCCACTTATGCAATACAAGTTGCATGTCAAGCGTGGAGCAAGTCTCATGAATGATGTCATGTAAGGTTAGCCCGGGCCGCTTCATCCCAACATCCCGCAAGATGCAAAGTACACAAGAAGCAATCGACAATAAAAGCATCAACGCCCACAATGACCATTGTGTTCTACTCGTGCAACAGATCTACATATAGACACGGCTCTGATACCACTGTAGGGTTTCGTAGCATGGAAAACAAAAATTTCTACCGCATACAAACAAACAAGCCAAGATCTATCTACTATATTGCAGCAACGAGTCGATAGAATAACTCACCCTCGAAGATTCCAAAGTGTTTAACGAGAGCGGATTCTCGTGGGTGATGTAGTCGTACTCTTCCCGATCTCAAGATCGCGTAGACGATCCTTCCGGCGCTGCGCTCCGGCAGCGCTCCCGCAGTCGGTCACACGTTCGGTACTCGACGAAGACCTTCCTCTCCCTTGTTCCAGCAGGCAGCGGAGGTTGTAGCACTCTCCTCGCGATTCCGGCAGCACAACGGCGTGGTACCGGAAGTAGAGGGGTGATCTCGCAGGGCTTCGCCTTAAGCCGGAGCGAGTATGGTGGACGATGAGAGAGCCCTCGACGATCTAGGGTTTAGACACGCCGAGGAGGGGCAAGCCGGCGGCTAGGGTTTAGCTAGGCGGCGGCGGTTTGCCCTAGGGCCGGTGGCGGCTATGGAGGCGGCGGCGGCTTGGGGCTAAGGTTAGAGGTGTAGGAACTTGTGTGTCTAGGAGGGGAGCCCTGCCCCTCCTTTTATAGGTGGAGGGGGCCGGCCAAGGGGAGGGGAGTCCCTCCCCTACTCGGCTTGGTGGTGCGCCGGTGATGGGGAGGAGGGACTCCTCCCCAACTCGGTTTCCTCCTCCTTTTCCACTTCCCAAAAATAGCCATTTGACTTTCAAACTAGCCGTTTGACTTTTCAAACTAGGATTTGAATAAACCCTCTATTTTGTTCAGCAATGACACCGAATACATGATGCAATCATACCAACTTGATATAACACATTCATGTACCCTTCCCCTCCGGAGTGCCGGACATTCCGGAACCTTCTAGAACATTCCCGATGAAAACACCGGAATCATTCCCCAACTCCGAAACGGGACTTTCCTTATATGAATCTTATTCTCCGGACCATTCCGGATCTCCTCGTGATATCCCGAATCCCATTCGAGACTCCGAACAACATTCGGTCTCTTTCTCATCATTCCATAACTACTCAAACAACGTCGAATCCTTAAGTGTGTCTCCCTACGGTTCGTGAATTATGCGGACATGATCGAGACACTTCTCCGAACAATAACCAATAGAGGAATCTGGAAATTCATATGGCTCCCACATATTTTTACGATTACTTTGCGATCGAATGAACCACTTACATACGATACCAATTTCCCTTTGTCTCACGATAGTTTACTTATCCGAGGTTATGATCGTCGGTATCTCTGCATACCTAGTTCAACCTCGTTACCGATAAGTACTCTTTTCTCGTTCCCGTGATATGTGATCCCTTGTGAGCCAGTCACATGCTTGCAAGCCAATTGGATGACATTTCACCGAGAGGGCCCAGAGTATATCTATCCGTCATATGGATGGACAAATCCCAGTCTTGATCCATGTGTTTCAACCAATACTTTCCGAACACTCAATGCCACCTTTATAGCCACCCAGTTACGGTGTGGTGTTTGATGTCATCAAAGCATCCATCCGGTAAAGGTGATATGCATGATCTCATGGTCGAAGGAATTAGGTTACTATGTATCAGAAAGCATATAGCAATTGAACTATTAAAATGACTTGATCTTTATGCTACGCTTATCTATAGGAGTATGTCCACCATATCATTCTCCTAACGATATGATCTTGTTGTTAACAACATCTCAATGTTCATGATAGGGAAACCACAATCATCTATTAACCAACAAGCTAGTATTATATAGAGGCTTTACTAGGGACTTCAAATTAAGTTTACAAATCACACAAGTATTAATGTTTCCTTGTTAATACTATTATAGCATGAATGTAAACATTTATCATAAACACAAAGATATAATAATAACTATATTTATTATTGCCTCTAGGGCATATCTCCAACAGCTCACTCGCCGAGAGATCGAGTGGCTGCGCAAGACCCGTCGAATCTCTGCCGAGGTAAACTGTCGCTTACCCGGCAAAGAATCGTCTCCTGTACTCGATGATGGCGAGTATGTAGTTTTCATGTCCCACTTTGCCAAAGGATTTGGCCTCCCTCTTAGTGATTTCGCTAGGAGCTTTTTAGATTACTTCGTCCTTCAGCGGCATCATCTGCCGGCTAATGTTGTAGCCTCTCTATCGGCCTTTATCTCGGCTTCTGAGGGATACTTTGGCCTTTGGCCTTTAGTAGATGTATGGTCTAAATTTTTCCAAATCCGAGCTAACGTCGTGCCGGATAAATCTCTTCAACCTTCTGAGAAATCTTTAACCCAATGTGGCGCCGCCTCCATTACACCTCGGAAAAACTCTGTGTTCCTCCGTGTTGCGGGTCTAGAGTCTTGTAAGAAATGACATAGATCATTGATACGTTGGAAACGTATCTATAATTTTTGATGCTCCATGCTTGTTTAGTATCTACTTTGCTTTACTTGTCTACACATTGAGGTGCTTTTTACATGTTTTCTGCTACTAACCTATTAACAATTGCAACAGTGCCAGATGCCTGTTTTCTGCTGTTTTTGGTTTCAGAAAAGTTAGTAAAAAAATATTCTTGGAATTGGACGGGACGAAGGACAAAGTCAATAACTTTACTTGGGGAACAAGAAGTCCGGAGGAGAGCCCGAGGGGCCGGCCAGAGGGGCCCTAGCCCATGCCTGGCTAGGGTTTGGCCGCCCTCGCGGCCGCCTCAGTCTTCCTCTTCGCCTATAAGAAGCCCCCGATGCAGAAACTCTCAGTACCCGATCAATATTACACGAAACCGTCTGTAGTCGCCGCCACCATCGTCCCTATATCGGGGGGGATCTAAAGCTCTTCCCGGCACCCTGCCGGAGGGAAGATCATCCCGGAGGCCTTCTCTCCGGTATGATTTGTGAGTAGTTACACCTTGGACTATGGGTCCATGTAGTAGCTAGATGGTTGTATCTCCTCCTTTGTGCTTTCATGTATAGATCTTGTGAGCTCCGTTCATGATCAAGATCTTATCTATTTGTAATCATGCATGTTGTGTTTGCGGGGATCCGATGGATATTGAGATTATTATATTGGTTTGATTAATGGTTCTATCTTTATGATTCTATTATGTCTGTGTTGTTTGTGATCTTGCATGCTCTTCGTTGCTAGTGGTTATCTTGGCCAAGTAGTTGCTAGTGACTCCAAGAGGGAGTATTTATGCTCGATAGCGGGTTCATGCCTCTAGTTTCCAAGGGAAGTGACAATAATCTCTTCGGTTGTAGATGTGCTGTTGCTACTAGGGAGAAAACAACGGTCTCTTGTTCATGGAACATGTGGACTGTTTACCTTACACACTTTTCTTAAAACATTTGTCTCTTGCTTGCAACTTAATACTGGAGGGGGTTCGGATGATAACCTGAAGGTGGACTTCTAGTCATAGATGCAGTTGGATTACAGTCTATGTATATTGTTGTATTTCCCAATCAACCTCATAGGATATTTATGGCTAGTATTTGCATTGTTATGCCTTGCTCAGTTCCTGTCAATTGCCCCGCTGTAATTTGTTTACCCTTCATGCCATGTTGTTTATTTAAGGAGAGCACCTCTAGTGAACTATGGACCCCGTTCCAATCTTTACCATTGATACATCTTCCACTGTTACTTGTTTACTTGCTGCAAACCATTACCCTCCACACCATACGTTTAATCATTTGTTACAACAAACCAGTGAGCTTGACAACCTCACTGATTCGTTGGGACAGAGTCTTGAGTTTGTGTTGTGCAGGTCTCCATGTTGCTTCCAACACCTGTGTGATGTTATTATGGCTATGCTTGTTAATGGGAAAGCTCCTCTAGATCCTAATAGTGTTACCTTAGCCTCTATGGTTGCTCAAGAAGAGCAAGTTGATGTGAACTTCATTAGAAACAACAATTTCAACAACAATGCCTATAGGAATAATTTTGGTAGCAACAACAATTATAGGCCTTATCCTCCTAATAATGGCAATTCCTATGGAAGCTCTTACAATAATGTTAGAAGTGCCCCTTCTGAACTTGAAGTAATGCTCAAGGACTTTATTAGTAAACAAACCACTTTCAATAAGACTATAGAGGAAAAGATTTTAACTGTTGAGAAAAATGTATCCTCTTTGTCTGAAGCTCAAACTTCCTTGGTTAATAAAATGGCTGCTAAAACTGAAACTATGGATAACACCTTTGCTATTGATCATGCCATACAAGTTACTATTGATGAAAATATTAGGTTGTTAGCTCAACTTCATGCTAGGTGGGAAAGGGGAGCTGAAATTGATAGAAACAATAGTGTGTGCACAATCACCACTAAACCACAAGTAGCCCCTATTCCTCCTCCTCCTACTATGCCTAAGCCTATTGATCCTACTACTAGTGATGCTAAGTTTGATTTGATATTGATGGTTGCAATATTTTTGAAGTGATTATGTTCCTACAAAAGCTTGCTAGAAGTCCTGATGCTAGTGATATGCATGTTGCCTTTACCAAACACATTACAGATGCTCTTGTTAAGATTAAGGAAGAGAGGCTAAAACACAAAGCTTTTATTCCTAGGAAAGTAGAAGATAGTTGGGAACCCATTATTAATATGCAAGTGAATGACTTTGATCTCAAATCTTCATGTGATCTTGGTTCTAGTATCTCTATTATGCCTAGGAAGATTTATGAAATGCTTGATTTACCACCATTAGAAGATTGTTATTTGAATGTCCCACTCAATGATAATACTAAGAAGAAACTCATGGGGAGTATTAATGATGTTCTCATTATGGTTAACAATGCTTATGTCCCTGTGGATTTCTATGTTTTGGACGTTGAATACAATGCTTCTTGTCCTATTACTTTGGGAACACCTTTTCTTAGAACAGTTGGTGTCATCACTGATATGAAAGAAGGCACCATCAAATATCAATTTCCATTCAAGAAAGGTATTGAACACTTCCCTATGAGGAGAGAGGAGTTGATTTTTGCTCCTCCTTTGAAAGCAAGATTTGATGTTAATGCTTCTTCATTTGAAAATACTTGATTCTTCTTGCTTCTTGTGCCTAACTTAAAGGCGTTAAAGAAAAGTACTTGTTGGGAGATAACTCATGAGTTTCCTTGAGTCTTGGAAGTTATTACTTATGTAATGACCTCTCCTTATCCTTTTTGTTTGATTTTTGTGCCAAGAATGACCTCTAATGAGAGGGAAGTAAGATTTGGGGAGTTGCTGTCCCGAAACAGATTTCTGTCCTCCAACAAAAAAGTTCGCGAGGAGGCTCTGTAACTCGGATTGATCTCATAATTTACGAATAAATCTCCCAGTATGTTGGATAACTTTCGTTATTACAACACTTTTTTATTTGAGCAACAAAAGATGTTCTAAAAAATTCGTTTCTACCTGCTGGTATGTTTTGACAGATTTCTGCCATTATTTGCATTTGCTTCTTATTGATTCCTTTTTGAGCTCTCTTCAGGTAAATTGAGTTTCTTTGAAGGAGTTACTTCAGTATCTTGTGTTTTTAGTGAAAATCCTTTTTGTTCCAAAGCTTTTCCAACGGTCTAATATCTTTTGAATAAGCTAATGTTGCTAATGAAGATTGTGTGAAGTTTTGTATGAAAGAAAATTTTCAGGTGTAGAGAGAGAATGATGCAATAAGATGAAGAATGGATAAAAGCTCAAGCTTGGGGATGACACCATGGTGTCACCCCAAGAAATATCCAAGAGATACAAGCGTCAAAGCTTGGGGATGCCCAAGGCATCCCCTTCTTCATCACTAAAAAGCTTAGGTCTGTCTAGACACTTCACTTTTATTGTTTCATGCACAGTTGTGTTGTTCTTGGAGCGTCTTAGTTTTTGTTTTCTTTGCTTAGGTTGTTTAGTTTGCTTGAATAAAGAAGTTTGGATCCCTGTTCTCGCTGTGTTGTTTTGCAAATAAGTTTGCTTGGTGTTTGGAAAGGAGTAGTAAGTTCTTGCTTGAAGTGCAAGAGGATCTTGCATTGACTGTGACTTAGATTTTAGCATGACATGCTAAGTGTTGTTTTAGCATTATGATTAGTGATTATTGTTGTAGCATGTCTTGTTCCAAACAATTGGGATTGCTTAGTGTGCCTTGAAGAAATTATGCGTTGTTTTAGCATGCAAAAGCATAGTATTATGGTATTATCCTTTGATGTTTTGCTTGGGTTGACTTGGCACTATGACAAGTCACCATTAGCCTCTATGATCATTTATTCCTTGACTTGTAGTACCACTCTTTGCTTTGATTAGTTTGCTTTGTTGCATTGCATAATTATGTCCATTATTGCTCTCTTAGTTGGTTGCTCCTAGTCTTTTGCTAGCCTCCACTTGTATGAGTGAGTTCTACTCATGCCTCCAACTCCCAAGAAACCAAGTTATTCCAAAGTGTCCACTATAAACTCCTATGCATGGTGTGTTACACCATTCCAAGTATATTCTTGTTTTCAACTATCTTCCAATTAAAAACTGTTTTGTTATGTGAAAACTTAATGATTAAAGCCCTCACGAACTTGATGGCACATTTTATTCTTTGCCCCTAATAAACTTGAACCATTGAGGCAACTTTGTTGTATATGCTTGCACTTATATGTTGGGATTAGCAGAACCGTGCTGTCATGGGGAACATTGCACTTGTACTTTTTGTACTCCGTTGATATCATGCTCTTTTGTCTATGGATGTTACCGGTGTGAAATGAAGTGGGAACTTGTAAGTCCATGGAGTTTGTATTCTGTGTTAGAGAAACGCCTGGGCCGCTAGCCTAAGCCATGCCTAATCATGGTGGAAACTGATGGGTTTCGCAGCATAGTAAATCAAAAAAATTCTATGGATGCGAACAAGAAAGCCAAGATCTAATCTAGGAGATGTAATCAACGAGAGAGATTGATGAGATCTTCATACCCTTGAAGAAATCGCATAGTAGAAACGTTCAACAAAACGTGGTTGACGTAGTCGTACTCGCCGTCTCCTCCTCGCGATCCGATCCGATCCTACGCCGCAAGTGGCGGCGCCTCCGAGAGATGCACACGTACGGTGCAGCGACGTCTCCTCCTTTCCTTGGTCTAGCAAGTATGGTGGAGAGATAGATTGGATCTGCAGCACGACGGCGTGGTGCTTATGGTGGAGAGTTTCTGCGGCAGGGCTTCGCCTACGCGCAGTCGGGAGAGAGAGAGGTGGAGGGGCAGCAGTAGGACAGCGGCTAGGGTTAGAGTGGGGGGAGGCTGTGCCCCTGCCCTCCTTATATAGGGGGCTGGCCGGCACCCTTGACCCCTCCTCCAAGCCCTAGGGCGGTGGCCCAAGGGGTGGAGTGGGGGGCAAGTCATCCCCCCTTCTGGAAGGTTCCCTTAGGGTTTCCCGTGAGGGCTGGCCGGCTGGGCCTTAGGGGCCTTGTGCCCCTGGCCCAAAGTGGCCAGGGCACTTCCCCTTAGGCCCACGCAGGCCTCTGACAAGTGGGCCCACGTTGGTCCCACTCCGGAACCTTCTAGAACCTTCCGGTACAATACCGATAAACTCCAAAACGATTCCGAAATCCAAAAACTACTTTCCTTTATATGAATCTTATTCTCCAGACCATTCCGGAACCTCTCGTGATGTCCTGGGTCTCATCCGAGACTCCGAACAAAAACTCATAAACCAATTATCCATTCTATCCTAGCGTCGATGCACGTTAAGTGTGTGACCCTACGGGTTCGAGAATATGTAGACACGATCTTCTATCAATAATCAACAGCGGGATCTGGAAACCCATATTGACTCCCACATATTCATTGATGATCATATCGGATGAACCACGATGCCAGGATTCAATTAATCCCATATATGTATTCCCTTCGTCACGCGATATTTTACTTGCCCGAGATTCGATCGTTGGTATCGGCATACCTAGTTCAATCTCATTCACAACAAGTACTTTACTCGTTCCGTAATCCGATATCACTTTGTGATTAACTCCTTAACCACGTGCTTGCAAGCGGTGTTGATATCAATTACCGAGTGGGCCCGAAGTATATCTCTCCGACTCGGGAGGGACAAATTCCATCTCGATACATACAACCCAACAAGTACTTTCCGATCACCTGAGAGACACCTTTATGATCACCCTCACATAGGATGACGTTTGATGACCTCAAAGCTTTCTTCCGATACCAGGGAGTTGTATTATCTCATGGTCTAAGGAATACAATACTTGACATAGGAAAAAGCTTCGCAAAGATGAACACGATGACACGATCTAATTGCTCTGCTTAATTTGGGTCTGTCCATCATATCATTCTCCTAATGACATGATCTCATTATTAATTGACAACTCATGTCTATGGTTAGGAAAACTTAACCATCATTAATCAATGAGCTAGTCCATAGAGGCGTACTGGGGACACGGTGTTGTTCATAAACCACACAAGTATCAAAGTTTCCGCTTAATACAATTCTAGCATGGAATATAAACTTTATCATGAACAAGAATTATAATAATAACATCTTTATTATTGCCTCTAGGGCATAATTCCAACAGTCTCCCACTTGCACTAGAGTCAATAATCTAGTTTACATCTGGCAACAATCTAACACCCATGGCATTAAGGTGCTGATCATGTTTTGCTCGTGGAAGAGGTTTAGTCAACGGATCTGCGACATTCAGATCCGTATGTACTTTGCTAATCTTCAGATCTCTATCTGCTATATAATCTCGAATTATATGAAAACGGCGGTTGATGTGCTTGGTCTTTGGATGATATCTTGGTTCCTTAGCCAGTGCTATGGCGCCAGTGTTGTCGCACAATATCTCTAGTGGGTCCAAGGCACTTGGAACCACAACAAGATCAGTGATGAAGTTCCTGATCCAAACTCCTTCACTTGACGCTTCTGAAGCAGCCATGTATTCCGCTTCTGTTGTAGATCCCGCGATCACACTTTGCTTGCAGCTTCCCCAGCTCACAGCTCCACCATTCAAAATATAAATGTATCCTGTCTGAGATTTAGAATCATCCGGGCCGGTGTCGAAACTAGCGTCGACGTAACCTTTTATGACGAGCTGCTCATCACCTCCATAGACCAAGAACATTTCTTTAGTCCTATTTAAATACTTTAGGATGTTATTTACGGCTGTCCAGTGTTCCACTCCTGGATCACTTTGGTATCTGCTCGTCAAACTAAGAGCATTGGACACATCCGGTCTAGTACATAGCATGGCATACATGATAGAACCTATGGCGGAGGCATACGGCACTTTGCTCATAGTATCTCTATCTTTTACCGTAGCTGGACACTGAGCCTTGCTCAATATCTTACCTGACAACATGGGCAATGAACCTTTCTTTGCTTTATCAATTCTGAACCTTTTCAGAACTTTGTCTAGATATGTACTTTGGCTTAAAGCTATTAGACGTCTTTGTCTATCTCTATAGATTTTGATGCCTAATATATAAGCAGCTTCTCCTAGGTCTTTCATTGAAAAACATTTATTCAAATAACTCTTCACATCGTTAAGCATACCAATGTCATTTCCAATAATCAATATGTCATCCACATATAGTACTAAAAATGTCACCGAGCTCCAACTCACTTTCTTGTAGATACAAGCTTCGTAGCAATTTGGAACAAATCCAAAACTCTTGATCACTTGATCAAAACGAAGGTTCCAACTCCGAGATGATTGCTTCAGACCATAAATGGAACGCTGAAGTTTGCACACCTTATTAGCATCCTTAGGATCGACAAAACCTTCGGGCTGCATCATATACAACTCTTCATCAATGTTGCCATTGAGGAACGCAGTCTTGACATCCATCTGCCATATTTCATAATCATGAAATGTAGCAATTGCTAATAAAATCCGAATGGACTTAAACATTGCTACGGGAGAGAAAGTCTCATTGTAGTCAACACCTTAAACTTGCCGAAACCCTTTTGCGACAAGCCAAGCTTTATAGACAGTAACATTACCATCCGTGTTCGTTTTCTTCTTGAATATCCATTTGCACTCAACGGCCTTATGGTCGCTAGGAGGGTCCACCAAAGTCTATACATGGTTTTCGCTCATGGATCCCAATTCGTATTTCATGACCTCTAGCCATTTCTCAGAGTCTGGGCTCATCATTGCTTCCTCATAATTCGCAGGTTCACTGTTGTCTAACAACAAGACGGTTAAGACAGGGTTGCTGTACCATTCAGGAGTGGCACGTGACCTTGTCGACCTGCGAAGTTCAGTAGTAGCATCGTTCCAAGTTTCATGATCCTCGTCATTAGCTTCCTCTCTTGTTGGTGCAGACGGCACTGGAACAATTTCAGGTGCTGCGCTACTCTCCAACTCGAGAGAAGGTTCAATAACCTCGTGTAGCTCTACCTTCCTCCCACTCAATTCTTTTGAGAGAAACTCCTTCTCAAGAAAGGATCTGTTCTTTGCAACAAACACTTTGCCTTCGGATCTGTGGTAGAAGGTATACCCAATCGTTTCCTTAGGGTATCCTATGAAGACGCATTTCTCCGCTTTGGGTTCGAGCTTGTCCGGCATCAACTTCTTGACGTAAGCTTCGCATCCCCAAACTTTAAGAAACGACAACTTAGGTTTAGCACCAAACCATAGTTCATACGGTGTCGTCTCAACGGATTTAGATGGTGCCGTATTTAAAGTGAATGCAGCGGTTTCTAATGCATAACCCCAAAATGATAACGGCAAATCTGTAAGGGACATCATTGATCGCACCATATCTAATAGAGTTCGATTCCGGCGTTCAGACACACCATTGCGCTGTGGTGTTTCGGGTGGAGTGAGTTGCGAAACGACTCCGCTTGCTTTAAGATGCGTGAGAAAATCATAACTCAAATATTCACCTCCACGATCGGATCGTAGAAATTTAATTTTCCTGTTACGATGGTTTTCCACTTCGTTCTGAAATTCTTTGAACTTTTCAAACTTTTCAGATTTATGTTTCATTAAATAGATATACCCATATCTACTTAAGTCATCAGTAAAAGTGAGAAAATAGCGATATCCACCGCGCGTCGAAACACTCATTTGTCCGCATACATCGGTATGTATGATTTCCAATAAGTCCGTTGCTCGCTCCATTATTCCGGAGAACGGGGTTTTGATCATCTTGCCCATGAGGCACGGCTCACACGTGTCAAATGATTAGAAATCAAGAGACTCCAAAAGTCCATTAGAATGGAGTTTCTTCATGCGTTTTACACCAATATGACCTAGACGACAGTGCCACAAATAAGTTGGATTATCACTATCTACTTTGCATCTCTTAGCCTCAATGTTATGGATGTGCGTTTCACTGCTTTCGAGATTCAGAAGAAATAAACCATTCACAACAGGTGCATGACCATAAAAGATGTTATTCATATAAATAGAACAACCATTATTCTCTGATTTAAATGAATAACCGTCTTGCAATAAACACAATCCAGATATAATGTTCATGCTCAACGCAGGCACATAATAACACTTATTAAGGTTTAAAACTAATCCCAAAGGTAAAACTAAGGAGAGCGTGCCGACGACCATCACATCAACTTTTGATCCATTGCCAACACACATCGTCACCTCATCCCTTGCTAGCCGTCGTCTATTCCGTAGCTCATGTTTCGAGTTACAAATATTAGCAACTGAACCAGTATCATATACCCATGCACTACAACAAGCGCTAGTAAGGTAAACATCAATAACATGTATATCAAATATACCTTTAATGGTGCCAGCCTTCTTGTCCGCTAAGTACTTCGGACAGTTCGCTTCCAGTGACCCTTGTCCTTGCAATAGAAGCACTCGGTGTCCGGCTTAGGTCCAGACTTGAGCTTCTTCTCAGCAGGGGCAACGCGCTTGCCGCTGCCTTTCTTGAAGGATTTCTTTGCACCCTTAGCTTTCTTAAAGCTAGTGGTATTGTTGACCATCAACACATGATTATCTTTCTTGATATCCACCTCTGCAGCTTTCAGCTTAGCGAAGAGCTCAGTGATCGTATCAGTGGAACCAATTTGATTGTGAGTAACTACAAAACCTTTGTAGCTAGGAGGGAGTGATTGCAGAACTCTATCAATCTTGAGTTCTTCTGGAATCTTGCAGTCCAGTTGCTCAAGACGTTGAGTGTAGCCCGACATCTTAATGGCATGCTTACTAACGGAACTCCCTTCCTCCATCTTGCAGTTAAAGAACTTCTCAGAGATCTCATATCTCTCAGAATGGGCCTGAGTCTGAAACATGGTTTTCAGTTCCTCATGTATCTCAAAGGGCCCGTCGAACTCCTCAAAACGATTTTGAAGTTCCGGTTCCATAGCAAACAACATGGTACTCTTAATAACTCCATAATCATCTTTGCGTGACTGATAAACAACTTTTTCATCAGCCGGTGCATCAGTAGCAGGGGCTTCACCTAGCGCTTTGTCAAGTACATAGGCTTTTTGTCCGCCAGCGAGAATGATTCTCAGATTGTGGAACCAGTTGGTGAAGTTAGACCCATTGTTCTTAAGCTTTTCTTTCTCAGCAAAAACGTTAAAGTTAAAGTTGGGCTTAGCCATTTGATCTACAAATTTTGCAAATACAATTTAGACTATGTTCATGATAACTAGTTCAACTTAATCAAATTACTAGATGAACTCCCACTAAATTCAACATCCCTCAAGTTGTTTAGTGAACACGATCCAAATTCACCACACCTAATCCGATCTTCACGAGAAGAGATGTGGTTTCAATGGTGGACAACAAAGTGTCGATCATATCATTCATATGACCCATGTTTAACCTTTTGGTTCGTGTGTTCCGAGGCCATGTCTGTACATGCTAGGCTCGTCAAGTCAAACCCAAGTATTTCCGCGTGTGAAAAACTGGCTTGCACCCATTGTATGTGAACGTAGAGTTTATAGCACCCGATCATCACGAGGTGCTTGAAAACGATGAACTTTCGCAACGGTGCATACATGGGGAGAACACAATATTATCTTGATCTTTAAGTGAGGAATCATCTTATAATGCTATCGCCGCGATCTAATCATAATAAGATACATAAAAGGATAAACATCACATGCTTATAATTTTATGTGACATGGTATAGCCAATCTCCGCGCAATGATCTCCATCTTGTGCGCGCCAGCATGATCTCCATCACTCCACCATGATTGCCTCCACCATGAATAACAACTACAACTATTGCTAACTACTTAGCGATAAAGTAAAGCTATTACATGGCGTATAAGAAGTTGACACGCAGGTCATACACAATTATAAAGACAACCATACGGCTCCTGCCGGTTGTGAACTCATCGACATGCAAGTTGTGAAATATTACAAAACATGATCATTGCATACATCTCAATTCATGCACATCATGTCTTGGGCCATACCATATCACAAAACACTCCCTGCAAAAACAAGTTAGACGCCTCTACTTTGTTGTTGCATGTTTTACGTGGCTTATGGTAGTAACAAGCTAAGAACGATTCTTACCTACGGAAAGCCACAACGGTGATATTATGGTTTCTAACATCCGTTGTAAATCCCATGACTACTATAGTGAGAGAAACTGGCATCCACCATCCGCATGTGTGGAACAAGCCACACGTCAAGTGCGAAGCCGGTCTCGCGAACGCGGTCGCGTAAAGTTGTCCTGGACCGCTTCGATCTCACTATGCCACGCCATAAGAAATACACAACAAGAGGTTTGAAACAGAAAACATCAACGACCGCAACAAGCATGTTGCGTTCTACTCGTGAAACACATCTACGCATAGATCTAGCTCTGATACCACTGATGGGTTTCGCAGCATAGTAAATCAAAAGAATTCTACGAATGCGAACAAGAAAGCCAAGATCTAATCTAGATGATGTAATCAACGAGAGAGATTTATGAGATCTTCATACCCTTGAATAAATCGCACAGCAGAAACGTTCAACGGAATGTGGTTGACGTAGTCGTACTCGCCGTCTCCTCCTCGCGATCCGATCCGATCCGATCCTACGCCGCAAGTGGCGGCGCCTCCGAGAGATGCACACGTATGGTGCAGCGACGTCTCCTCCTTTCCTTGGTCCAGCAAGTATAGTGGAGAGATAGATTGGATCTGCAGTACGACGGTGTGGTGCTTATGGTGGAGAGTTTCTGCGGCAGGGCTTCGCCTACGCGCAGTTGGGAGAGAGAGAGAGGTGGAGGGGCAGCAGTAGGACGGCGGCTAGGGTTAGAGCGGGTGGAGGATGTGCCCCTGCCCTTCTCATATAGGGGGCTGGCCGGCCCCCTTGACCCCTCCTCCAAGCCCTAGGGCGGCGGCCCAAGGGGTGGAGTGGGGGGCAAGTCATCCCCCCCTTCTGGAAGGTTCCCTTAGGGTTTCCCCTGAAGGCTGGCCGGCTGGGCCTTAGGGGCCTTGTGCCCCTGGCCCAAAGCGGCCAGGGCACTTCCCCTTAGGCCCACGCAGGCCTCCGACAAGTGGGACCACGTTGGTCCCACTCTGGAACCTTCTAGAACCTTCCGGTACAATACCGATAAACTCCGAAACGATTCCGAAATCCAAAAACTGCTTTCCTTTATATGAATCTTATTCTCCGGACCATTCCAGAACCTCTCGTGATGTCCTGGGTCTCATCTAAGACTCCGAACAAAAACTCATAAACAAATTATCCATTCTATCGTAGCGTCGATGCACATTAAGTGTGTGACCCTACGGGTTCGAGAATATGCAGACATGATCTTCTATCAATAATCAACAGCGGGATCTGGAAACCCATATTGACTCCCACATATTCATTGATGATCATATCGGATGAACCATGATTCCAGGATTCAATTAATCCCATATATGTATTCCCTTCTTCACACGATATTTTACTTGCCCGAGATTCGATCGTTGGTATCGGCATACATAGTTCAATCTCGTTCACAACAAGTACTTTACTCGTTCCGTAATCTTATATAACTTTGTGATTAACTCCTTAACCACGTGCTTGCAAGCGGTGTTGATATCGATTACCGAGTGGTCCCGAAGTATATCTCTCCGACTCGGGAGGGACAAATTCCATCTCGATACATACAACCCAACAAGTACTTTCCGATCACCTGAGAGACACCTTTATGATCACCCTCACATAGGATGACGTTTTATGACCTCAAAGCTTTCTTCCGATACCAGGGATTTGTATTATCTCATGGTCTAAGGAATACAATACTTGACATAGGAAAAAGCTTCGCAAACATGAACACGATGACACGATATAATTGCTCTACTTAATTTGGGTATGTCCATCATATCATTCTCCTAATGACATGATCTCATTATTAATCGACAACTCATGTCTATGGTTAGGAAACCTTAACCATCATTAATCAATGAGCTAGTCCATAGAGGCGTACTAGGGACACGGTGTTGTTCATAAACCACACAAGTATCAAAGTTTCCTCTTAATACAATTCTAGCATGGAATATAAACTTTATCATGAACAAGAATTATAATAATAACATATTTATTATTGCCTCTAGGGCATAATTCCAACAGAAACTTGCAGCATCAGCATAGTGACATCTATGAAGCATTCCACTTATAAAAAATGAGAGACACATTGAGAAAAGAGGAAAGAGAGAAAAAGCACCATATTCCCATGGTACATAAGAAGAATTGCTGAGATGATCATTGTGTGCTTGCCTTGTCATTTTGGTTTTGGGAAAGCTCCTGTACCATGTGCAAGGGGTACCCCGTTGGCGGTTCTCAATGATATGCAAATACTTACAGTGACAAGAACTTGCCCGGGCCCTAAGTTGAGTATCCATGAGGTGTAGCCCTCATAGTCAAGGGACTTGAGATTGCCAACTTATACTTTGTCAAGCATATACTCTAGCTTTGCCACTTTAATCTTAACCACTTCAAGATGCTTATGATAGGGGCAATGAGGGCTGAAAGCTAATAAGTACCATAATTTTTGGAAGCTCTTTTCGAAACTTGTAATCCCTGCTTCCTTTACAAAAAGGCCTTTCTTCCATCATTATTGAGTCTCCACCTTCTACCTTTAGGCACCATTAAGAGAGCATAGTTGTCATTCTGTGTGCAGTGTTCCAAAGCTTATTAATTGATGCATATTGTGTTATTAATTGTTCTTGTGCTACTTGTTTCTAGTCACCCTTGTGAACTTTGAAGGTGTCCTATGCATCTATATTGCTACTCTATGAGGGACAAGCTGATTGCCACTATGCTATATTTTCTGTATGTGAAACAAACAAATGTTTTTCAATGCATGTTATGCATGATTTTTGTTTATAGCTTGCCATGTTGCATGCATAGTTACTATGTAATATTGCTAGAATTCCATTCTTTCATGCACATGTTTAGAGTTCTTTGATCCCAACTTTCAATGCTTGCAAATGGTTGGATCTTTATTGTGAGGGTGCATGTCACCTCAAAAATTATTTTTTATCATTTACCTACTCGAGGACGAGCAGGAGTTAAGCTTGGGGATGCTGATACGTTGGAAACGTATCTATAATTTTTGATGCCCCATGCTTGTTTAGTATCTACTTTGCTTTAGTTGTCTACACTTTGAGGTGCTTTTTACATGTTTTCTGGTACTAACCTATTAACAAGTTGCAACAGTGCCAGATGCCTGTTTTTTGTTGTTTTTGGTTTCAGAAAAGTTAGTAAAGAAATATTCTCGGAATTGGACAGGACGAAGGACAAAGTCAATAACTTTCCGTGGAGAACAAGAAGTCCAGAGGAGAGCCCGAGGGGACGTCTAGAGGGGCCAGAACCCCCCAGGCGCGGGTGGGCCCTAGCCCGCGCCTGGCTAGGGTTTGGCCGCCCTGGCAGCCGCCTCGGTCTCCCCCTTCCCCAATGCAGAAACTCTGAGTACCCGATCAATATTCCACGAAACCTTCTGTAGCCGACGCCACCATCGTCCCTAGATCGAGGGGGGGGGATCTGAAGTTCTTCCCGGCGCCCTGTCGGAGGGGAGATCATCCCGGAGGCCTTCTCTCTGGTATTATTTGTGAGTAGTTCCACCTTGGACTATGGGTCCATGTAGTAGCTAGATGGTTGTATCTCCTCCTTTGTGCTTTCATGTATAGATCTTGTGAGCTCCGTTCATGATCAAGATCTAATCTATTTGTAATCATGAATGTTGTGTTTACGGGGATCCGATGGATATTGAGATTATTATGTTGGTTTGATTAATGGTTCTATCTTTATGATTCTTTCATGTCTGTGTTGTTTGTGATCTTGCATGCTCTCCGTTGCTAGTGGTTATCTTGGCCAAGTAGTTGCTAGTGACTCCAAGTGGGAGTATTTATGCTCGATAGTGGGTTCATGCCTCTAGTTTCCAAGGGAAGTGACAATAATCTCTTCGGTTGTAGATGTGTTGTTGCTACTAGGGAGAAAACAACGGTCTCTTGTTCATGGAACATGTGGACTCTTTACCTTACACACTTTGCTTAAAGTAGTTTTCTGTTGCTTGCAACTTAATACTGGAGGGGGTTTGGATGATAACCTGAAGGTGGACTTCTAGTCATAGATGCAGTGGGATTACGGTCTATGTATATTGTTGTATTTCCCAATCAACCTCATAGGATCTTTCTCGCTAGTAATTGCATTGTTATGCCTTTCTCAGTTCCTGTCAATTGCCCCGCTGTAATTTGTTTACCCTTCATGCCATGTTGTTTATCTAAGGAGAGCACCTCTAGTGAACTATGGGCCCTAGTCCAATCTTTACCATTGATACATCTTCCACTGTTACTTGTTTACTTGCTGCAAACCATTACCTTCCACACCCTAAGTTTAATCCTTTTTTATAGCAAACCGGTGAGCTTGACAACCTCACTGATTCGTTGGGACGGAGTCTTGATTTTGTGTTGTGCAGGTCTCCATGTTGCTTCCAACACCTGTGTAACGTTTCCTTCCTCCTTCTGGTTCGATAACCTCGGTTTCTATCGAGGGAAATCTTACTGCTGTACTCTTCATACCTTGCTCTTGGGGTTTCCAACGAAGCACTCTTCCTCCCTGTTGAGTGTAGCATCAATCATTTTTATATGTCAAGAATACCGGAGCGGAAGATAAGATTCATCTTCCTGCTTTCTCCATCGGTCCTCCTTCAAAGAAGAACTGGCTCTATAACCCGAAGAAATCCCATGCTCTCGTCGATGCATTCGAGCTTCGGCTTAAGGAATTGACTCGTGCCGGGCTTAGGGGCAAAGATCTGATGACCGTGTTTATCAGCAGCCGAATCTGCCCCTTCCAACTCCGCTCCCACAAGCTTTGCTATATGAGTGGTCCTTTGGATCCCAACCGAGTCTCTATGGTTGAGCTTGATGATTACCAAATTTATAAACGTGTCCGGGCTATCTTCAAGACTGAGATGCCCGAGGAATGGAAGTGGGGAATGAAGCCATTCTCTCGCGAGAACCCTCCTCCTCAGGTAAATTGAACATGAGTAGTTTCATCCGAGTTATTCTTCCTTCATTTTTCGCTAACTCTTGTTTGCTTTTCTCGTAGAGATTTGCAGAGCAGACCATGGAGGATGTCGAGGTTTTGGCTCTTCCCTGGACCACCGACCGCAATACTCCGGACAACGGAGAACCTTATCCGGAGGAATTTATTCCTAAGCCGGAAGCTACTCCTGTTAGCCCACGGAGTAAAACCTCGGCTCGAGCTGATGAAGGTGACTCGGATGACGTCCAAATTCTTGAGGTAGTTGTCGTGGTGCCTATCTCTTACACATTTCCGGCTCCTTGTTTCCCATCTAATCCGACTGGCCATGTGCACGAGGTCGAACCTCTCGCTTCAGAAGCCCCAGTTGCTTCTAAGAAGCGCGCCGCTCCGACGGATCCTTCGGATGCTTCCCCCAAGAAACGAACTAAGAAGTTCTCCCAGCATATTCCGAGGCGCAAAGTTATGCCCGGAGTTACTAGGTAAGTCTCCCTTTATATTTCTACACTCGTATTTCTTGTTTCTCTCTTATTATTTCCGAATTGATTTTCATTTCTTTGCAGTGCTCCTCTTTCCACCAAGCGTAGCGGTACGAGCATGACATATCATGTTACTCGGACGCCTTCACCATCGCCTTCGGAAGATGTCCGGGTTCCCAGTCCTCCTCATGACGATTCTCCTCCAGGGACGACTAATGCCTCTCCATGGCGAGACGAGCCCATTGCTCCCCCCGTTGTTTCTAATGATACCTCGATGCCGGATCACCCGACTGACTCGGCTGATCCCCTCAAGATTCCCGAAGTCACCCCCACTGATCCTTCGTCTGCCGCAGTTCCAACTTCTGCACATACATCTGCCGAGGTTACCACTACCTCGACCCCTTTCGAGACTGTCATCCCTCCTGCTGCAAAGGATGTTGCTCCTAGTTCTGAGGTTGTTGCTCCTGCCGAGGTTCCCGCAAAAAGCAAGAAAGTTATCGCCTCTAAGCCCTTGACATCTCAAAAGGGGCAATCAAGTTCCTCTTAGCCCAGTGTTGCTGATATGCTTCGCAAGGGGGCCTCTACCGCTAAGCCTGGTGTTGCTCTTGCCGCCGATACTCAACTTGTGCTTCACAAGAGTCCTGCGGCCGCGGCAGTTATGCAACAGGCCAGAGGTAAGGTGCTGACACGTACTGAGAGTAGGAATAGCCTCGGATCGTTGGTAGAGTATGCCAACAATTGGAATGCTGCTGACCAACTTGAAGGCAGTCCAAGTAACCAACCGTTCCAGCTATCCGACATCAGCAGCCGTTTGCACATGGCTGCCAAGATTGTCCTAGAAAGCGACAAGATGAACGAGGTACACGCCTCAATCTACACTTTGTCTTTCATTCATCCGATATTATATACGCACTAGTCCCCGAGCTTGCAACTGAGTAACTTGTTATTCGTTTGGAAGCTTTCCTTGTTCTGAATATGGCAACTTGCCTGTGCAATCGATAATGTTTGTTGTGTATGTTAAGATACAACTAACCACCTAGAACCGAGTCGAATTTCTTTATGATTCGAATCTTCTTTAGTTTTGAATATCCAGCCATCTAGATCCGAGTCAAGTTTTTCCTTGATTCGGGTTAGCCTTAGTTTTGAATATCCAGCCATCTAGATCCGAGTTAAGTTTTTCCTTGGTTCGGATCTGCTTTAGTTTTGAATATCCAGCCATCCAGATCCGAGTCAAGTTTTTCTTGATTCGGATCTGCTTTAGTTTTGAATATCCAGCCATCTAGATCCGAGTCAAGTTTTTCTTGATTTGGATCTGCTTTAGTTTTGAATATTCAGCCATCTAGATCCGAGTCAAGTTTTTTCTTGATTCAGATCTTTTTGTGGTATTCTTTGTATAACTTGTTATTTTAGGTTGCTCACGATCGACAAACGGCCGAATTCCAAAGGTTACTCTTCTCGCACAAGAAGCTTCAAGATAAATTTGACAAAATGGTCCCCGTTGTGAAGAAGACTGGTAAACTATTCGGCTTTTAGTGCCCTCTACTTTTGTAGAAAACTCCCTTCTTGTACTAATTTCCGATGTGTTGTTGTGTAGTTAATGTCAACAATCTAAATACTTAGCTAATGAATAAGGTTGCCACCCTTGAAGGTTAGTTACCCCTTTTCCATTTTACTTATCCACCTTTGTTCGAAGTAAATCTTGGGTATCTTACAGTATTCCGGCTTCAGTGTATCCGAGTTACAAACATTTGCAGCGTCGCATCAAGAATGCATACCTATGCCTGATATGATGCTGCATGTTTTAGCGCAAGCTGACACTCACTCGGTGCAACTTAAGGAAAAAGATGACGAGATAGCACGACTACGCGCCGAGGTTGAATCTCTTAAACTTTCCTAGAAGTCCGAGTTAGAGAAAGTCAATCAAGAGTTTTCCGAAGAGAAAAACCGACTAAGTCTGCAGCTTCAGAAGGACAACGAGCTTCTTGATGACGCCGAGCTAAAGAATTAGGCAATGACTAAAGAGATGACTCGTTTTGAGAAGAATAAAGCTAATTGGGCTCTGGATCTTCAGAAAATGTTGCGTTACATCCACCGTAAGTTCCTGTATCTAGTTGAGTCATTCTTTGCTTATAACTTTTCTTGACTTAAGCGATGTTTTTTGCTTACAGAACATTTTCCGGAAGCCGAATCCGTGAGTTCAAAGGCTGTGATTTCTGCTCGCAGCCTCTGAGGTGTTCCTATTGTTCCGAATCAAGAATATTCCATTGAGGATTTCCTGGTTGCGGTTGCAGCTGCTATCGAGCCAATGGAAGTCATGGGTAAAGATCTGGTGCAAGCGGCTATTCGGGCCTACCATGTGCTCTGGCTGAGTGAGCCAAAGATTAATAAGGTTGAAGTGCTCGTGGCAAGGCTGATGGAGTCCCAAACTCCATTAAATCTTTGGAGAGAATCCGCTGGACGAGCTGGATATGATATGGCGCTTACTGCTGTTTTGTCATGGTACGAGGATATTTCCTTGATACCCTGATGAACTTGCGCACTGGCTCTCCTTGGGTTGAAGATACGGACTACATTGCTCGTCGCCAAGCCCATGCTTTCCAGCTCATTGAGTATGCCGATGTTCATCACTGGATCGAAGGGCCGATCTTTCTCCCTGAGGACGCTGAAGATGATGATGGAGTTGTGGATGAGGATGAATCTGATGGAGATTCTGGTGATGAGGGTGGATCGGATGAAGACTCTGATAATGCCGACAAGTCCAGTGATAGCTCCAGAGGGGATGCCGAGGCTCGATCCTCCTCCAAGGGAACTGAACCTTCTCAAGCCCAAGGTGGAGTCTCTCAGCAGACAAAGCCTGCCCAGGATGTTCCTGCGACCTCTGTCGATGCCGAAGTAACCTCTGCAGAAGCTCAAGCAACCTCTGAGGCCCCTGCTCCTAAGGACGCTCATTCCAACGAGGCCGAGGTAGCCTCGGCTGCATCCGAGATACCAACTTCGGAAACTCCTGCTGCTGCTACTATTCCTTCCATGGGTGATTCGGCAACTGCCGATGCTTGAGCCTAAAAACTCTTACTTGTTCAAGTCCCCGATATGCCGGGTGTATGCTGTCCTGAAACAGTCTTCCCCTTTTGGTACTATGTGATTCGTTTAACTTTGGCATCGTATGCTGTAGTAATGTTGTTACTCTTCTATTTGAATTTGTGTGATCCATATCTTTGTTTGTGAAATTTCAACCTCGTAAATTCGAATCATATTTCCACATGTTTGACTCTCGTTCGGCGTCCATTTCAAGTCTTTCACCTATTCTTAGTCGCAAAACTCTTGATTTTACGATTTTGTCTCGATGACTATGAGCATTACGTCTATACATCATTTAGTCTGATAGACTTACTATATTTCCAAGTCATCTATTGGTAAGATAATATAAATAGGGTACTTTTCCACACTATACCTCGAACTGCTGAGGTTGTTACTCGTATGATTATGATATTATAAATTCATGGGAAATTCCCTGAGTTATTGCTCGGGTTGCCCAAGTAATCATTCATATTACACATGTGATTGATGATAGAAAAGACGGGGCAGTCCTCGAGTCACTGTTTGGGCCATCGGGTTTCATACATAACCAAATCAACGAGCAGTACGGGGTAGTCCCCGAGTTACTGCTCGAGTTATTGAAGTTTCATGCATAAAAAACGATAAACAACATGGGGTAGTTCCCGAGTTACGGCTCGAGTTGCTGAAGTTTAATACATAATTAAAAATGACAAGTAACTTGGGGTAGTCCCCGAGTCATTGCTCGAGCTGCCGAAGTTTTATACATCATAGAAAATGACAAACAACATGGGGTAGTCCCCGAGTCATTGCTCGAGCTAACGAAGTTTCATACATAATAGAAAATGATAAACAACATGGGGTAGTCCCCGAGTTACTTCCTGAGCTACTGAAATCTCGTTAATTCATGTCTGATACATCAATTTGATACATAATATTGCTAGATACAATACACTTCCTCTAAGTGTAAAACGGACAAAGTAAAGCCACATTCCACGGTCTTTTTGATTCGTCTCCGGACTTATTTGCCTTGTTATTTTCTGGTGTTTGAGCGTCGATTAGGTAGTATGCATCGTTGTGCAATGCTTTGCTCACGATAAATGGGCCTTCCCATGGAGGTGAGAGTTTATGCATGCCGGCTGTGCATTGCACTAGCCGAAGAACTAGGTCTCCTTCCTTGAAAACTCTTGGACTCACTTTCTTGCTATGATATCGTCTGTGGTCTTGTTGATAAATAGCTGATCTTGATAGTGCAAATTCTCTTGCTTCTTCTAGCAAATCCACATCATCTTGCCGTGATATTTCATTTACTTCGGCGCTCATGTATTGTGTGACTCTTGGCGAGTCATGCATTATGTCGACTGGAAGCATAACTTCTTCCCCATATACGAGAAAGAACGATGTATATCCCGTCGATCTATTCGGGGTGGTCCTGAGGCTCCATAGTACTGCTGGGAGTTCCTCAATCCAGCATCCTGCCGACCTCTGAAGTGGTTCTATCAACCTAGGTTTTATTCCGGATAGTACTAGTCCATTTGATCTTTCTACTTGTCCATTTGATGCTGGGTGAGCCACCAAAGCAACATCGAGTCTTATGTGCTTCTCTCGGCAGAATCGAGCAAAAGCTCCTTCTGCAAAGTTTGTGCCATTATCTGTGATGATACTGTGTGGGTAACCATATCTCAGGATAATATCCTTGAGGAATTTCACCGCTATGGGCCCGTCACATTTTCTTATTGGCTTTACTTCTATCCAGTTTGTGAATTTGTCCACCATGACCAAAATGTGAGTCATGCCGCCGCGAGCCGGCCTGAATGGACCTACCATATCCAAACAACACACAGAGAATGGCCAAGTGATTGGTATTGTTTTTAACTCGGACGAAGGCATATGTATTTTGCTGGCGTATCTCTGGCAGCCGTTACACTTTCCTTCAGCGTAGTTGTCCAGTAAAACCCATGCATGAATGATTTGACCACGAGGGATCTGGACGAGGCATGGTGCCCACACTCTCCTTGATGTATGTCCAAGAGGATCTCTTGTCCCTCTGCCGAGTCCATGCACTGTTGTAGCACATTTGTCACACTTCTCTTATAAAGCTCATTATTTATGATTGTGTAAGCTTTTGCTCTTCTCGCTATATGCCTGGCCATAACCTCATCATTCGGCAAGATCTCTTCTTTGAGGAATGAGAATATGGGATGTGCCCATTGTGGCACGACTTTTTCTGGGAAAATCGTGTTGTTAATTTCCATCATCTCTGCCAACATAACCTATGCCGGCTTTTCCCAATCCATTTGTGGGTCAACCGAGTC
Organism: Avena sativa; assembly: GCA_916181665.1. Lineage (NCBI taxonomy): Eukaryota > Viridiplantae > Streptophyta > Magnoliopsida > Poales > Poaceae > Avena > Avena sativa. The sequence continues at coordinate 137,508,828 of OV702285.1, read as the reverse complement.
AATCTCTGAATAGTTCGGTTCATGTTCTTTGTCAATTTCCATTGGGACGTGCCCTTCTATTTGATCTGACGAGATAAAAATTGACTCGGATTCTGACGAAGGTGTTATTGACGGCTTTCTTAGGTGTTCTAGGGCTATACCAGGTAGAATTGATTGTCTTGTTGATCCGAGCTTCAACAGTGTATCTGCAGCATCATTTTCTGCCCGAGGTATGTGATGGAATTCACATCCATCAAAATAACCACTGATTTTTTGCACATGAAACCTATATAGGGCCATATTTTCATCCAATGCATCCCAATTCCCCGACACTTGCTGGACTACGAGGTCCGAATCCCTGTAACACAGAATCTGACGTATGCCGATCTCTTTTGCCATTTTTAGGCCATGGACAAGTGCCTCATACTCGGCTACATTGTTCGATGCAGCGAAATTTATTTGCAACACATATTTTAGCTTATCCTTCTTTGGAGAGGTTAACACTATCCCTTCTCCTAGCCCATTTCTTAACTTGGACCCATCAAAGTGCATCGTCCAATAATTCGGATCTGGCAATGGGGGTTCGTACTGTACCTCGGCCCAATCTACGAAAAAGTCGGCCACTTCCTGAGACTTAATTGCATATCGCCTATCAAATTGTGGAGCATAAGGTGACAACTCAATTGCCCATTTTGCTATTCGGCCACTTGCATCTTTGTTGCTTAGTATCTCGGCTATCGGTGCTTCACAAATCACCTTTATTGGGTGTTCTTCAAAATAATGTTTGAGTTTTTTTGCCGACATGTACATTCCATAAGCCATTTTCTGATAGTGTGGGTAGTTCTGCTTCGAGGCCGATAACACCTCACTCAGGTAATATACCGGTCTTTGCATCGACTTACCTTCTTTGTTTCGTTCCACGACAACTACTTCACTTACCACCATGTTTGTTGCTGCTACATAGAGTAGCATGGGATCTTTTGACAATGGGGAAGCCAAGATAGACGTTGTAGCCAGCATCTTTTTTAACTCATGAAAAGCGCTATTGGCCTGAGGTGTCCAGGTGAACTTGGCGGATTTTTTCATTAATTGATACAAAGGCAATGCTTTTTCACCTAGTCGACTCACGAACCGACTAAGGGATGCGAGACACCCTGTAAACTTTTGTACATCATTTAGGCATTTCGGCAGTTCCATTCTTTCAACTGCACGGATCTTAGTCGGATTTGCCTCTATACCTCGGCTGGATACGAGGAAACCGAGTAATTTTCCGGCCGGTACACCAAAGGTACATTTTTCCGGGTTAAGCTTCATTCAGAACCTTCTCAAGTTCGCGAATGTTTGTTGTATATCTTATAGGAGCGTGTTGCTCTCTTTGGTTTTTATAACCACATCATCAATATATACTTGCACATTTTTTCCAATTTGGTCGTGCAGACATTTTTCATGCATCTTTGGTACGTGGATCCTGCATTACGCATGCCGAATGGCATGGTGCGATAGCAATAAGCCCCATACGGGGTGATAAAGCAGTCTTTATTTGATCAGTCGGGTTTAACGGTATCTGGTGGAAACCAGAGTACGCCTCTACAAATGATAACAGCTCGCAACCTGCGGTTGAATCAATGACTTGGTCTATCCTAGGTAAAGGAAAAGGATCTCTGGGACACGCCTTGTTAAGGTTCGTGTAATTGATGCACATTCGTGAAAAAATGACTACATTTGGGTCATCCTTTTTATTTTCTACCAACACCGGATTTGATAGCCAATCCGGGTGAAGTACTTCCATGATAAACCCGGCTGCAATGAGTCGAGCTATCTCATCCTGTCGTGGGAATGGTCACGGCAGACGCTGCAATCGGCAGCGAGTAATAGAACGAGGGGCAAGGGCGGCCAGCCATCTGTGGTGCGAGATGAGGGCAAAGACACAGGGTTTTACCCAGGTTTGGCCCCCCGAAGGGTAAAGACCTACTCCTGCTAGATTGTATTATGGAGGTGTTACAATGGGCGAGCTCGGCGGCTAGGTGGCGAGTCGCTTGGGTGTATGAGGGAACGTGTCTCTACTCACCCCATAGGGAGGTTTATATAGGCTCACCTCCCCTAGGGTTTACATATCTCAACCGATTCAGTTACAGCTTCAGTAGTCGTTTAACCTAGTCCGACTGGGCCTATCTACTCGCCTAGGCCTTCAGATTCCAGTCGCTCGGTACCTTGCTGGGCTTCAATCCACTCGCTGTTCTGCAGGCCCACTCGCCAGCTCACGGGCCAGTCGGAAACGCCCTGCTGGGTATACCCCAGTAGGCATATCCCCATCAGTAGTCCCCGAGGCCGTCGTCGATTGGGCGTAAGTGGCTGCTGGCAGTCGGAGTATACGGCGTCAGAGTAGGCATCCAGTCGAATCGTCGGCGGGCTCCTGTATAAAGGAGGAAATCTGGTGAACCAAGTCGCGGCTTGGGCGAGTCGAGTCGGCGAGATGCGGTCATAGTGATTGACTTGGCGAGCCGAGTGGCTGGAGTTGGACCGTCAGGCGCGGTCAAACTAGCCGTTGAGGTAATCCAACGGTAACTTTCGGCGTAATCATCGCGCGGTAACGGCCTCCTGATTTGGCGGGTAACTCCCGCTATATAAGAGGAATGGCAGGCAATCGTAGAGTCAACTGCTCACCACTTCTTCCGAGTGCGCGCATTTTCCTTCCTTCGCTCCGCGATCCAGTCGACCCGAAATCCTCCGATCTCCAACCAACCTCTCGGCCATGGCCCTTTCCACCGAACCGTGGGGTAGGTCCAAGTGCACGAGGGCGCAGCTGGCCTCTTTCGAGGAGGCCGGGATCCTGCGAGCCGGCTGTTGGCGTATCCCCGCAGCCGGAGAAACGACCCCAAACCCGCGAGAGAGGGAATTCGTCTGTTTCACCAGTCATCTCGAGCGGGGGCTAGGGTTTCCCACGTCTTTGTTCTTCCGGCGCTTTTGCGCCTACTACGGGATCCAGCCTTCAGATCTGGGTCCCCATAGCATCGAGCAGCTCGCCATCTTCGTGGCGTTCTGCGAGTGCTACTTGGGCTGCCGGCCCTACTTTCCCTTGTGGCAAGATCTGTTCCACGGACGGATCAGCCGCGAGGAGGCAGGCGGCCCAATGCTAGCCGCGGGCGGCTTGACGTTCCAGCTCAAGTCCAAAGCTTCTTTCTTTGATCTGATGCTACCCGCCAAGGCAGCGAGCGACTGGAAGAAGTCGTGGTTCTACGTGGCCGAGGCGACCCCGGAGGACGAGGTGGCGATCCCGCGGTACTCGGCCAATCGTTCCGAGCCGCGCCATCTCCAAGTCGGCAAGCTCCCCGACGACCAGCGGATGGTCGTTGACGAGATGCTCCAGACCATCCGTGGTCTGAAAAAGAAGGGCCTTCAGACGATAAACTTGTACAATTGCTGGCTTGGGCGACGGCTCGTTCCACTCGCCCAACGCGACCACTATATGTACCAGTACACGGGCCCGGGAGACTCGACGAAGGCCTGCCTCGACGAATGGAAGCTGGAGGATTATCTCCCAGCGTTGAAGAAGATCACCCAGGCGGTGTACCTGGATGCGCAGGCTGGCGTCACCCCCTACACCGCGAAGCGTCCGGCTCCAACGGTAATTTCTTTACCTTGTTCGCAGTCGCAGCGTATGCAGTCGCGGTAATTCTGATTCTGTTTTGTATTCATCGCAGCTATTCCAAGTGGTGGAAGGGTGGCTCCCGCCTTCGGATGATGAGAGCCCGGGGCCATCCGCCCAGGACATAGGCGAATCGCCACCCGCGAGGGGCAATGAGGACGACGAGGACGAGTCCGAAGAGGAAGTCGCCCCACTGGTCCGAAAGACCCGCGGGCAACGTTAGCGCGAGATCGAGGCGAGCAGAAACCTCGAGAGTCATGATGACGACGACGAGCTCCTAGAGACCACCTCGCGCCGTCAAGCCACTCCGTCGAAGAAGAAGAAGAAGGAGAGGGAGGCGAGGGCCCCCCCGAAGAAGAAAACTAAGCCGTCGAGGACGGCCTCACCGCCGCACTCGGCGAGCAGCTCCGATGCTCCCAGCCCAGCTGGTGACGGCGCGCTACCAGCGACAACCGCGCTGGACACGGCGACCGTGGAAGTGCCGCTGGCCTCAATGCCTCCGCCATTCGCCCCAGTCTCTGAGCTGGGGGAGGCTCCGGCTGCAGCGACTTCGCCTCGCAAGGAGGCTCCGGCTGCGGCGGCTTCGCCCCGCAAGGAGGCTCCGGCTGTAGCGGCTCCAACTCGCGAGGAAGCTCCCGCCGAGGATGTCCCAGAGGCGCCAGCCGCAGCCTCAACGACGAAGAAGCCGTCCGTGTCTTGGGCACGCGACGTCCTGGAACTGGGGCTCAGTCGCCGACTGGGCCCTGAACTGGAAAAACCGGCCGGCCTTCGTACGGGGCTACGTTTCATCCCAGTCGCCAAGTGAGTGCGCTCACCCTTCCTTATTTTCCATAACTATTTCAATTGTCTTTGTTGATTCGATTAATGCGCAGGACCGGAGTGAAAAGGATGGGCCATCCGACCGTGGCCAAGGTACCCTCCGCCGCTAGCGAGGAGGATCCTTCCCGCAAGAGGAAGGCGGACGAGATCGTCGCCTCAGCGGATGGCAGTAAGAAGGCCAAGGGCGACGACATCGTCACTATCTCTGATGACACGGCGGCCGCGCCGGCCGGGCCCGCGGTGGAGGCAGCCGCGTCTACGAAGGAGGGCGCTTCCTTGCCTGGAACGGCGGAGGCGACTTCCCTTGGAGAGGGTGCCTCTATCGCTACCTTCCCCCGCTTCGTGACCAAGGCGGCCACGGCGAGCGGGGCTGCGCCCTCGAGCCACGCTCCGGGGACCGCCGATGCTGAAGTCGACTAGCGTCGTGGGCACACGCCAGCGTTACTCGCGTCCGTGGACGCGATACAACTCCATGGCATGCTTGGCGCAGCCATCCAGGTACATCCAGTCCCCGAGGATCAGGTCGGTGCTTTGCAGCGGCTTGATTCTTATAATTTCTCGTCTTTTGTTTTCGTATCCAGTCCCCGAGTGCGCACTCGCTGAATTTCAGCGGGTGGGCACTTAGGAGTTTCTTGATCGCCAGTCCCCGAGTGCGCACTCGCTGAATTTCAGCGGGTGGGCACTTAGGAATTTCTTGATCGCCAGTCCCCGAGTGCGCACTCGCTGAATTTCAGCGGGTGGGCACTTAGGAAGTTCGTTTTAACTAACTTTTTCGGTGATGTGCAGGGTCTGCAGCTTGAGTCGGCGGACCGATTGGCCGCGAAACAGCGCGCGGAGAAGGAGCTGGCCATCGTCCAGGAGGCGAACAAAGGGCTTCAGGCTGTTGCTGCGAAGGCAGAGGAAGCTCGCCAGGGGCTTGTCCCCGCTGGTGAGTTGGTGGCGGCGCGATCTGCTCTGGGTGCCGCTGAACAACGGATTGCCGACCTCGAGCGCGAACTGCGGGAGGCGAGAGAAGAAGTGAGCTCGGCGGACGGGCGAGCTAAGGCCGCCATTGCGGCCGCAGAGGAGGATCGCAAGGTGTCGGAAGTCCTTATTGCTGGGCTTCAGGACGACCACACGTCGCTTCAGTGCTTCATCACGGGACTCGCCCGCCCGTTGCTTGGTGAGTGCATCTTCCCTTTCTAATAGTTGTGATTTTTGTGGTGTCCGTCGTACTCACCATTGTCTTCTTCTCGCAGGTCGCATCATTGATAGCGAAGAAGAAGCGAGCTCGCTTGACGCGAAGCAGTGCGTAAGCATGCTCGTCGACTCGGCGACGCTGTCGGCGACGTGCATCCGCGCCTACCTCCAAGAAATATCGCCCACGGAGGTGATTCCCAGCGACCTCGTTGAGGTGTGGAAATATTTGGAGAAGGCGCCCGCGGTCGTTGAGTTCATGACGCGGTCGGCGTTTCGGCGTGGAGCGTCGACGGCACTGAGCCTTGGACTCGCCCACTTCCCCGAAGATTTCGACGTTGACAATGTGACGAGTGGGTATCCATCGTCGACTGGCGCGGTGGAGCTGTCCGAGGTCCTCAAGTTGCAAGAACGTGCCGCCACGTACTCGGAACGTGTCTGGGCAATGGGCGACCTCCTGCCGTACCAGGAGACGGTTGTCGCGCCGAACGACCCCGAGCCGCCGCATCGTGACTTCAAGGTCGAGCAACCTTTTCGCGCGGCCATGGCGGGTGAACTGACGACGTATCCATCAAACCCGTACACGGCGTTCATCCGTAATCGCCGGGACGCTGGCGAGTCGTCATCGAAGCCTGCAGAGTAGGGTAGTTTGCCTTGAAGCGTTAGCAGCAGTTCTGCCACGCGGGCATATTTTGTAACATAAAACAATGCAATATGCGATTGAATGAGACGTCGTGTCTATTTTGGTATTTGTTTGTGTGCTTTTGATTGGTGTTGAACGAGTCCCCGAGCGCGTCCGCCCTTTTATGGGGTTTATCTCGTGTATGATGTATGTGTTGTTGTTATGTGTTTTGATGTTTTAGTCGAATCGCCCGAGCTCGAAGAGCCAGTCGCTAGGCGACTCCCTTGAGTGCTCTATACTTTACCGTTTTCCCGTGCGCGAACGAGGTTGGGTGGCCGAGTCCCCGAGCGTGGTACTTGGTAGTTCTAGGCGCGACTCGAGGGTGGTTGAGGACTTAGCGCGTTGGTGTGAGCGCGTCACTCCTGCCTGGCCCGTGGGGTCAGTCGCGTGGTGAGTCATGGGCATGCTCTCTTACTTGGCGTTTTCCCGGACCGCTCGCGACGAACTGGTCTTCAGTCCCCGAGTGTGGTACTTAGCCGTTCGAGTCGCTATGCCGAGGATGCGGAGGACCAAGGTCGCTGTGAGAAGCGAGGGCAGTTGTCTTGGCTCGTAGAACCAGTCGAGCTAGGCGACTCCAGTGGGGCTCCGGGTTGGCGTTATTCGTGGACGATGCAAGACCTGAAGTGATTCAGTGCTCTTACACCGCACTACTTAGCCATGCCGATCGCTGTACAAAAGGTTGACTTCTGCATTTAGCATAACGCTGTTTTTACGAGTGCGAGTGGCACAAGTCATGGAGAGTAGGCGCAATTTGAGGTAACCGTTTCTTTTATTTCATAGCGACTGGGGAGTACATGTGTGAGGTTCTAGGAGTAGAACTTCCGGTGGAGGTTTACATTCCATGGTCGCTTGACGTTGAGTTCGCCATCCCCGCGGACGTCGGTGAGGTAGTAGGCGTCGTTGCCGAGTACGCGCCCGATATCGAATGGGCCTTCCCACGGAGGGGAAAGCTTGTGCATGCCCTTCTTGTCTTGGATGAGGCGTAACACCAGGTCGCCTTCCTGGAAGGTGCGAGCTTTCACCCGCCGGCTGTGGTAGCGGCGGAGTCCTTGCTGGTAGATGGCGGTGCGTGACCGAGCGAGGTCGCGTGCTTCATCGAGCTGGTCGACCCCATCTTGGCGGGCCAGCTCGTTTGCAGCCTCCGTATAGTGGACGACTCGCGGCGAGTCGTGTTCGAGGTCGGTGGGCATGACTGCTTAGGAACCGTAGACCATGAAGAAGGGAGTGAATCCCGTCGATCTGTTGACTGAGGTGCGGATCCCCCAGATGACGGAGGGCAACTCCTCGACCCAGCACCCGGCGGTGCGCTCGAGTGGTACTTGGAGTCGCGGCTTCAGGCCATGGAGGTTGCTTTGGTTGGCCCGTTCCGCCTGGCCGTTGGATTCCGGGTGGGCGACTGACGCGAGGTCGAGCCGGATATGGTGCTCTTCGTAGAATTCGGCCATGGCTCCCTTGGCGAAGTTGGTGCCGTTGTCCGTGATGATGCTGTTGGGGAACCCGTAGCGATATATGAGCTCGCGTAAGAACTTAGTGGCGGTCTTCCCGTCGCATTTCCGGACTGGCTTGGCCTCCACCCACTTCGTGAATTTGTCGACGGCGACTAGCAGGTGGGTGTAGCCAGAGGGGGCCTTCTTGAAGGGGCCTACCATGTCCATGCCCCACACAGCGAATGGCCAGGTGATGGGGATTGTTTTGAGCGCCGAGCTCGGTACGTGCGTCTGATTGGCGTACTTCTGGCACCCGGCGCATCGCTGGACGATGTCGACAGCGTCGGCGTGTGCGGTGGGCCAGTAGAAGCCGTGTCGCATAGCCTTGGCGACCAGGGAGCGAGCGGCGGCGTGGTGGCCGCAGTCACCTGAGTGAATGTCGTGGAGGATTTTGCGTCCTTCAGCTGGTTGGACGCAGTGTTGGAACACGCCGGTGACGCTGCGCTTGTGGAGCTCGCCGTCGATGATGGTGTAGGACTTGCATCGACGAGCGATAATTCGAGCGTCTGTCTCGTCTGCTGGCAGGGTGCCGGCTTCCAGGTAGGCGATGTAGGGCTTGGTCCAGTCGTCTGGCTCGTTGACGAGTGCGACCAAGGCTGCCTCTGGTTGGAGTGGGACTCCGATGTCGATCTCCCTCGGGGGAGAGACTGATGGCTTGGAGATAGTGTCAAGGAAAACGCCGGCGGGTGGTGCGAGTCGAGCCGACCCGATGCGAGAGAGGGCGTCGGCCTCCTCGTTTTTCCGCCTGTCGATCCACTCGACAGAGTAGCCGGTGAAGTGGCCGCCCAGCTTGTCCACCGCTTGGCGGTACACCGCCATGGTAGGGGAGACGGCGTCGCAGGTGCCGGCGACTTGCCCCGCGACAAGGTCGGAATCTCCATAGCAGCGGAGGCGATTGACGTTCATCTCCTTGGCGGCTCGCATGCCGTGGAGTAGGGCCTCGTATTCAGCCATGTTGTTGGTGCAGGGCGTGAAGTCGAGGCAGAGGATGTAGCGGAGCTTGTCGCCCTTTGGTGAAGTCAACACTATCCCTGCGCCTGCACCATCCACGTTCTTGGAGCCGTCGAAGTGCAGGCTCCAGTAGTGGAGGTACGGCAGCTTCTCTGGCTGCTGGGCTTCCTCCCAGTCGGGGATGAAGTCTGCCAGTGCCTGCGACTTGATCGCCTTTCGTGGCTCGTATTTGATGTTGTGGACGCCGATCTCGGCGGCCCACTTGGCGACCCGCCCGGTCGCCTCGCGATTGCGGATGATGTCTTGTAGTGGTGCTGAGGAGACGACCGTGATCGGGTGCTCCTGGAAGTAGTGCGGCAGGCGCCGCTGAGCCCTGAAGACCACGTATACTAGCTTTTGGTACTGTGGGTACCGCTGGCGCGACTCGGTGAGGACCTCGCTGATGTAGTACACCGGCCGCTGAACCGGGCGCTCCTTTCCTTCCTCTGGTCGTTCGACGACCATCACGGCGCTGACGACGCGCTCGGACGCCGCAACGTAAACCAGCATGGGTTCTTTGTCGGCGGGGGCAGCGAGTAGTGGTGCGGCGAGTAGCACATTTTTGAGGTCGCGGAGCGCGTCGTCCGCCTCCTTGTCCCACTGGAAGGTGGGGTTCTTGTGCATCAGGCGGTATAGGGGCATCGCCTTTTCCCCCAGGCGGGGGATGAAGCGACTGAGAGCCGCTACTCGCCCGGCCAGCTTCTGGACGTCGCGCAGGCACTCGGGTTTGCCGAGCCGGGCGATCGTGTCGATCTTTGTTGGGTTCGCCTCGATCCCTCGTTTGGAGACGACGTACCCCAGTAGTTGTCCGGCGGGTACACCGAAGGTGCACTTGCCTGGGTTGAGATTTATCTTGTATCTTCGCAGGTTGGCGAAGGTTTCCGCCAGGTCGGCGAGTAGGTCGCCTTGGCAAGCGAACTTCACGACCACATCGTCGATGTAGACGTGGATGTTGCGGCCAATTTGGCTCGCGAGGCATTCTTGCATGCACCGCTGGTAGGTCGCCCCGGTGTTCTTGAGGCCGAAGGTCATGGCGGTGTAGCAGAAGGCTCCGAATGGCATGATGAACGTCGTCTTCTCCTCGTCTTCGACAGCCATTTTGATCTGGTTATACCCAGAGTAGGCGTCGAGGAAACATAGCGACTCCGAGCCCGCGGTTGAATCGATTATCTAGTCGATCCGCGGGAGGACGAACTGCTCCTTTGGGTAGGCGCTGTTCAGGTTTGTGTAGTCGATACACATTCTCCAGGTCCCGTTTTTCTTCTCGACTAGGACTGGGTTTGCCAGCCACTTGGAGTACTTGATTGGCCGGAAGAAGCCGGCAGCGAGTAGTCGCTGCACTTCCTCGGCGATTGCTCGACGGCGTTCTTCATTGAAGGGCCGTAGCAACTGCTTGACAGGTCGCACTTTGGGGTCGGCGTTCAGCTTGTGCTCAGCGAGCTCCCTAGGGACACCGGGCATGTCGGAGGGTTTCCATGCGAATATGTCCCTGTTCTCACGGAGGAACTCGATGAGCGCGCCTTCCTATGCTGGGCTCATGCCTGTCCCGATCGTCACCGTCTGGATGGGGTCGCCTGGGACCTGCTCGACGGTGCGAGTGTGCGTCGTGGCCTCAAAGGTTGAGGTGTTTGCGCCCTCTGAGTTGGGCTTCTTGAGTATTGTGGGGTCGTCATTGTTGACCCCGCTCGCGTACTTGGCGAGCTCATCGGCGTGATTAGTCTCCGCCGCGATGACTGCGTCGGCGAGATCGGCTCCTTTGGCCTCGCACTTGGCGGCCATGTCGGGGTCGACGTTGATGGTGATGACGCCGCACGGCCCGGGGAGCTTCATCGCGTTGTACGCGTAGTGGGGCGCTGCTGGCGCCCCAGGATGCAGTGGTAGGGGCTGTCGAAGGGCACCAGCTCGAAGACGATCCGCTCGGTGCGGAAGTTTGCCGGTGTGCCGAAGGTGACTGGCAGCGTGACCTTGCCGATCGGGTACGCCTTCCGACCGGGGACGATGCCGTGGAACGTGGTGTGGGTCGTCTCGATCATCGACTGCAGGAGCCGCAGCCGCCTGAAGGTGTCGAGGTAGAGGATGTTGATGGAGCTACCGCCGTCCATCAGTGTCTTAGGGAGCCAGTAGTCGCCAACCTTGGGCTTGACCACCAAGGCGACTCGTCCTGGGTACTCGATGCGCGGCGAGTGGTCTTGGCGTCTCCAGGTGATGGGCTGCTCCGACCAGTTCAGGAACTGGGGGACGTCTATTTGGGCCACCGCGTTGACGGCGACGGTGCGGGCGATGACCTTCTTCTCGCGCTTCGTGTTGAAGCCTGTGAAGGTGTGGAGCGAGCCGGCTACTTTGCCGAATTTTCCGCCATTTGGCGGGTTGTTGTCGGGGTCCTCCCGCGCTTGCCGTGCCTTCTCGATTTCCCTGAGGGTCTGGCAGTCGGCGGTGGTGTGCGTTGCGGGCTTCCCTTCCCTGCTATGGAACGCACATGGTTGATTAAGGAGGGCCGCGGGGTCGAACCTTGGCTTGTTCTTGTAGTTGCCGCCGTCGCGGCGTTGCCCTCCATCGCGGCGAAAGCTCTTGGGCTCGCGCTGCGCGTGCCCAGCGTTGGCGACGAAGTCGACTCGCCCGTCACTGCGGCGCTTGCCAGTGAGGCGAGTGCCGCTGTAGCGTAGGTCGGTTCGGCGTCCGCCGTCGTTGCCGCCTGCGCGGCGTTGACCTCCTGACTCGTCGTTAGTTTCCTGGTTTGGGTCTTCCTCGGCGTATAGTTTGGCGATCTCGAGGAGGTCGGGGATGTTGTCGAGTGTGCGGGAGTGTCGCTTGAGCTTGGCGACTAGGGGCTCGTAGCGGCACGAGGTCTTGAAGCAATGGATCGCGGTGTCCGGGTGGATGCCGACCGCGTTGTACCAAAGCTCTTGCCACCGTTGGACCCAGTTGCGGGTCGATTCGCGGGGTCCCTGGACGCACCGTTCCAGGTCCTCAATAGTGGTGGCGCGGGTGTAGGAGCACTCGAAGTGCCTGACGAAGGCGTCGCGCATTTCCTCCCAGGAGTCGATACTGTCCTGGGGGAGAGAGTTGATCCACTGCCTGCACGTCCCCTCCATCATCAGGGGGAGGTAACGGGCGGCGAGCAGGTCAGTGTGACCCGCGATCCCCATCGCCATGAGGTATGTGTCGAGCCAGACGGCGGGGTCGTACGAGGAGTCGTACTTTTCTATCTCTTTTGGCGCCTTGAAGTTTGGCGGGTACTTCTTGTGGCATCCCGCTAAAACCACTACTAGAAAATCGCGTTGTTTTTGTGCATTGCATCATCATGACCGCATGCTCATGTCATCATGCCACATTGCATTTGAGCATCGTCATCATCTGCATTGGCTTGCATAAAACTATTTTCGGGAAAACCTAATTTGTTTTCTAAACGCCCGTCTTTGTTCAACACGCAAACCCAGGTCTCCGGATTGTTTTGTTTTGATTGCTATCGGTTTGCAAAAGTCTCATTGAAACAAATAAAATTATTAAATTATTTTTTTAGGGGGGGCAGTCGAACGGGCCGATTCGACCCGAACGACCACCCCCAGATTAAATCGGTCCACCTAAACCAGCCCCTCTAAATTCTAAGTTCACCCAACCTAACCTACCCAGCCCCCCTCCACCTCACCCCGACCACTCCCCTCATGCCACCTCACTCCAACCCTCTCCCTTAACCAACCCCAGCCCGCCACCTCAGCTGGCCCATCACTCTCAACCCCCACCCCACCTGCCCACTACCTCCCTGGACACAACCGCTCCAGCCCACCCTCGCTGACCCCTGGGCCCGTCCCCACGCCCCGACCCCACCTCAGCGCCCCCTGTCCCGCGCGCCCCGGCCACCGCTCCCCCTCCCTTCTCCGGCCGCCGCTCGCTTCCTTCTCCACCTCACCGGCCCCCGCGAGCTCCGGCCCGCGTCCCCGTCGCCCCGCCGTCCTCAAACGCCCCCCGGGCCCCTCCTTTGGCCCGAGCCGCCCCCGACGCCGGCCGCCGCCCGTCGCCATCGTCCCCGCCACCGTCAGGCATGCCGCGGCGCGACCTCGCTGCCGACCACCTCCTCCGTCACGCGCCCGTCGCCGCCGAGCCTGCGTGGGCGCCGCCACGCCGTCCCCAATCCCCGGGCGCCTCTCCCCGGGTTGGCCCTGCCTGGAGCCGCCGCTCTCTCCCGCTGTAGCCGCGCCTCGCACGGCTGCCGTCCGCCCGACCTCTCCAGTGAGCCGCGGCCCCGCCACCTCGTCCGCCACCGTCTGTTTGGCCCAGGCCGCGGCCTCCCCGTCATCTGCAAGCAGCGCCGCCCTCATCATCCGGGTCCACCGTTGGCCGCCTTCCGTGTCAAGCCGACGCGGCCGTGGAGCCCCTTGCATGCCCCTGGTGTGCTGCTACCAAAAGAATCGGCCTGAAGGATGAAGTTCGACAGCGACAAAGGCAGAGCAACAAGTACCCCCTCATGGATTCGATGTCTCCGAACCCTAGGCACGCCAAGTACTTCCTCGAGGACGCCAAGATCTCTGCCATGAGACGACAAGACCGTCGGCACGACCCGACGACCGCGGATGCGACAGGATCATCCCCAGGACGCCAAGATTGCCACGAGAACGCTCCCGAACGCTAACACCGACTCGATGGCACGGGCCCGACAAGACCCTCGCAACGGCAAGGTCGACCCCGTGGGACCCGATAAGACCTTCGCGACGACAAGAACGGCACCGACCCGGAAGAATCCGATGCGCCCCGACACCGAACCAAGTACTCCTTTCCGGACGCTGAGTCCGCCGAGAACCCGGATGCGACAAGATCTGCCCCATTGTTCGAGAACGTTCCCGCCGAGACCGACCCCGTCAAACCCGGAACCCTGAGACCAACCCCGAACCCCGGAACCCCAAGTTCGTCGAGACCCTCTAATGTGTGAACCCCTTCCCGAAACCCTATTTTATAATATAATCCAACTTGTCGCATTTTAATTGTTCATGCATGCATATTGTCATGTGGTTTGGGGGCCTTATGCCGATTCACCTCATAATTAAACATGGGGCCCATATGCGGGCAAATCTAGTCTCATATTGGCCTCATTTAAATTTGTGTAGCGAACCGGCACTATCTTTTGTCTTGATAATACAACATTTAAATTGCGGGGTAGTTAAACAACTGGAACCATTTAATTAATTGTCGGGACCCCCGGTTCCGCTTAATATGACCTAATTGCATCGCACCTCTGCCATGTCATACGTCATGCATGCATCATGCCGATCTTTTGCCGTAGTATTAAATGTTACATCCGGTGTTTCTTCTAGTGTTTTGCTTCTTCGCGGATAAGGCCGTTGAGTTGATGTGAGCTTCGCCCCGATCTTCGGATGAACCTTCGGCAATGTTTTCAGGCGAGCATCTCCCCCCTTTCTACCCATCTTACTTTTATAGTATTTATTCCCTCCTGTTGATCTATTGCTATCTGTATTGCGTCGCTCTAGTTTTCGTACCCGTGATATCCCTTGCAGCCATATATTTCCTTGGACACATCCTATTACCTATTGTTTGGTAGATAGTTGGACTTGCGCGTCGTAGTCGCTTGCTCAAATGCTGTTGCGTGTCGTCAAGTACCACAGTTGTTGGAGTATCGCCGCATGTTCAACGTTGGAGATGATCATGGTTTTACTTATTGTTCACTTTAATTACTGTTTAACAACTAAAATTGAAGTAGGTAAGCAGAGGCACCGGTAGGTGATAGATAACATTTGGTTTCCGACCGCCCACTTGTGTCCCGTAGGACCCCGAGTTCTTGACACATGTTCCGAGATCGAGCGCGCTAACCACATGTGGGGAGATATGGGCCCCCCATCGATTTAGTACCTGATTTCAAAGTATTGTACTGGGGGCCACAAGTAGTTTGGGGCTTTATTACTATCCTGTACTTATGCCATGCTTTACTGCTTTATTTACGATTGTGTGAGGAGCACGCTGTACTGTTTTGGAAGCGGAGTGTTTTCGCGGTATCGACAGTCCCCGTTTGGGGATTTGCTGTCGTTTACAGCCACTGTCGCAAACCCTGAGTCCGTCTCGGAGACCGTCCGACTTCGTTGCGGGTGTACTTAGTGGGGTGGCCCCCCGTGCTTGCTTTGGGTCTGGGAAACGTCATGACTTAGGCCCCGCCGACATACCGATGGGTGTATGTTAATTGATCTGGCAAAAAGGGTCGAAGTGCGTGTGGATACTTTGGTGCACCCCTGCAGGGTTTAATCTTTTCGAGAAGCCGTGTCCGTGGTTATGGACGACTTGGAGCACAGTGCTTGATCATAGACAACTATAACTAAAGTTTACTGTTATAAATTGACTTGTATCCGACATGACTAGTAACCAGCTTCACCACAACGGAATGGCTAATAAAAGTACCAACAACTGCTGGGTTTTGGGTTATCTCATGCTATTTGTATCTGACTAGTAAGTGTTGCCACTATAACGGAATGATTAACTAACATGGCCCACTGCTTACTTTATCAGGATGATTATCTATACTTGACTAGTAATTGCTGCAACGATAACTGAATAAATAAAACTGCCAACTGTGTGAGTTCCTCGGTTGACTTCCTCGTTTGGTCTCGAGGGGGAAACGCCAGGATGGGTTTGCTTGATGTTAGCTTCAGGTTGGATCCGAGAAGGTCATTCTTATCCCTCTCTGATAACCGACAGTAGTATCGAGTCTCTATAGGTTGTCTAGTGCATGCTGCCGCTGCCGCTTCAGTCCACCATACCTATGTAGGCGAGGACCGCCGAATTCTAGTCTCGCCGTGTACTGGCCTCAGTACTGACGCTCCTATTTTTCCTTTGCCCTTTGTCGGCACCCCTTTTGTTTAAGCAGGTTTTGAGATCGACGTCGTTAGCAGGGTTACCCTTCCGGCTTGGCCTGGGCAGGGTTATGGACGCCATTGGTTATTCTTCAGGGCTCTTAGCCCCATTTGCATCTTGTCCGTAGCTGGACGCTCTATCGTTTCAAGGTGATTTGGATCTTTGTATATAATATCTGTATTCTTGACTCTTTGAGTCGCTGTTATATATATATCTGTTCTGTGGGTCTCCTCGAGGACTGTTGTGTAATGTTATTACTTCATTTTCCACCCGCACGAAAGTGCCTGGTGGGCACCTTTGAATCGTTTCTATGCGGGTTTGGCGGGTTTCGCTAAAACTTGCATAGGGTCGATTCTGAGGGTGTTACAGAGTGGTATCAGAGCTCAGCAGTTGCAATACCCCACAAGTCCAGCCTGTAGGATAACCTAGCTAACGGCCGAAGTAGAGTGTCAAAACTATTTTTGAAATATCGGTTGGATAGTTCTGATTAGGTATGATTTTACTCCTTACCCCTCTGCTGCTCTCCTCTTACCTCTGCGTGTTTTGAATCTACTCTCTTATCCTTCTTCGAGTCCAGTAATTCTCGTGGTTGGGTTTCCGTCGTACCTTCAGGGTTTCGCTTCCTCCTTTGCTAACGGTGTTCTACCATCCGGTGTTCATGCTGTCTGAGTAATCCGTCTACTGTGGTACCATTCTTCGTTCCTTGTTTGTGCCTTCCGGTGTTTCTGACGCGACGACATCATCTACGCCAGATCCGATGCAGAGTCTGCATCACTCCTTTGTTTCCGAACCTCGCTTGTCGAGATCTTCAGTCTGATTCCGAGAGTTGGTTGCATAATCCGCCTATTCGTGCGCAGAGTAATGGTTTGAGTGCAGGATGGAGTAGCTACCATACCACTACTCTTATCATTCGCTCTTGTACGTCGAATCAGTGGATCCAGCAGTTTTACTCCGTCCACGGAAGTTAGGGGTGGCTTATTTGTTGATACCTCTACCTTCGTCCTTTGTTTCTCCGGAGTGTTCTCTCGACGATCAGGAACAACGACCCTTTGTTGGAGGTGTCGCCGATTTCAAGATGGAGGATGAACCCTTGTTAGTGGTGTCGCAAGGATCTACACGAAGCGAGAAGACGCAGTTCGCCGACCTTCCTTCCGGTACCATGAGGCGGATCTCGAGGGCGAGATCCATTGTTAGTGGTGTCGAATTGTGGCATCCCGCTAAAACCACTACTAGAAAATCACGTTGTTTTTGTGCATTGCATCATCATGACCGCATGCTCATGTCATCATGCCACATTGCATTTGAGCATCGTCATCATCTGCATTGGCTTGCATAAAACTATTTTCGGGAAAACCTAATTTGTTTTCTAAACGCCCGTCTTTGTTCAACACGCAAACCCGGGTCTCCGGATTGTTTTGTTTTGATTGCTATCGGTTTGCAAAAGTCTGGTTGAAACAAATAAAATTATTAAATTATTTTTTTAGGGGGGGCAGTCGAACGGGCCGATTCGACCCGAACGACCACCCCCAGATTAAATCGGTCCACCTAAACCAGCCCCTCTAAATCCTAAGTTCACCCAACCTAACCTACCCAGCCCCCCTCCACCTCACCCCGACCACTCCCCTCGTGCCACCTCACTCCAACCCTCTCCCTTAACCAACCCCAGCCCGCCACCTCAGCTGGCCCATCACTCTCAACCCCCACCCCACCTGCCCACTACCTCCCTGGACACAACCGCTCCAGCCCACCCTCGCTGACCCCTGGGCCCGTCCCCACGCCCCGACCCCACCTCAGCGCCCCCTGTCCCGCGCGCCCCGGCCACCGCTCCCCCTCCCTTCTCCGGCCGCCGCTCGCTTCCTTCTCCACCTCACCGGCCCCCGCGAGCTCCGGCCCGCATCCCCGTCGCCCCGCCGTCCTCAAACGCCCCCCGGGCCCCTCCTTTGGCCCGAGCCGCCCCCGACGCCGGCCGCCGCCCGTCGCCATCGTCCCCGCCACCGTCAGGCACGCCGCGGCGCGACCTCGCTGCCGACCACCTCCTCCGTCATGCGCCCGTCGCCGCCGAGCCTGCGTGGGCGCCGCCACGCCGTCCCCAATCCCCGGGCGCCTCTCCCCGGGTTGGCCCTGCCTGGAGCCGCCGCTCTCTCCCGCTGTAGCCGCGCCTCGCACGGCTGCCGTCCGCCCGACCTCTCCAGTGAGCCGCGGCCCCGCCACCTCGTCCGCCACCGTCTGTTTGGCCCAGGCCGCGGCCTCCCCGTCATCTGCAAGCAGCGCCGCCCTCATCATCCGGTTCCACCGTTGGCCGCCTTCCGTGTCAAGCCGACGCGGCCGTGGAGCCCCTTGCATGCCCCTGGTGTGCTGCTACCAAAAGAATCGGCCTGACGGATGAAGTTCGACAGCGACAAAGGCAGAGCAACAAGTACCCCCTCATGGATTCGATGTCTCCGAACCCTAGGCACGCCAAGTACTTCCTCGAGGACGCCAAGATCTCTGCCGTGAGACGACAAGACCGTCGGCACGACCCGACGACCGCGGATGCGACAGGATCGTCCCCAGGACGCCAAGGTTGCCACGAGAACGCTCCCGAACGCTAACACCGACTCGATGGCGCGGGCCCGACAAGACCCTCGCAACGGCAAGATCGACCCCGTGGGACCCGACAAGACCTTCGCGACGACAAGAACGACACCGACCCGGAAGAATCCGATGCGCCCCGACACCGAACCAAGTACTCCTTTCCGGACGCCGAGTCCGCCGAGAACCCGGATGCGACAAGATCTGCCCCGTTGTTCGAGAACGTTCCCGCCGAGACCGACCCCGTCAAACCCGGAACCCTGAGACCAACCCCGAACCCCGGAACCCCAAGTTCGTCGAGACCCTCTAATGTGTGAACCCCTTCCCGAAACCCTATTTTATAATATAATCCAACTTGTCGCATTTTAATTGTTCATGCATGCATATTGTCATGTGGTTTGGGGGCCTTATGCCGATTCACCTCATAATTAAACATGGGGCCCATATGCGGGCAAATCTAGTCTCATATTGGCCTCATTTAAATTTGTGTAGCGAACCGGCACTATCTTTTGTCTTGATAATACAACATTTAAATTGCGGGGTAGTTAAACAACTGGAACCATTTAATTAATTGTCGGGACCCCCGGTTCCGCTTAATATGACCTAATTGCATCGCACCTCTGCCATGTCATACGTCATGCATGCATCATGCCGATCTTTTGCCGTAGTATTAAATGTTACATCCGGTGTTTCTTCTAGTGTTTTGCTTCTTCGCGGATAAGGCCGTTGAGTTGATGTGAGCTTCGCCCCGATCTTCGGATGAACCTTCGGCAATGTTTTCAGGCGAGCATCTCCCCCCTTTCTACCCATCTTACTTTTATAGTATTTATTCCCTCCTGTTGATCTATTGCTATCTGTGTTGCGTCGCTCTAGTTTTCGTACCCGTGATATCCCTTGCAGCCATATATTGCCTTGGACACATCCTATTACCTGTTGTTTGGTAGATAGTTGGACTTGCGCGTCGTAGTCGCTTGCTCAAATGCTGTTGCGTGTCGTCAAGTACCACAGTTGTTGGAGTATCGCCGCATGTTCAACGTTGGAGATGATCATGGTTTTACTTATTGTTCACTTTAATTACTGTTTAACAACTAAAATTGAAGTAGGTAAGCAGAGGCACCGGTGGGTGATAGATAACATTTGGTTTCCGACCGCCCACTTGTGTCCCGTAGGACCCCGAGTTCTTGACACCTGTTACGAGATCGAGCGCGCTAACCACATGTGGGGAGATATGGGCCCCCATCGATTTAGTACCTGATTTCAAAGTATTGTACTGGGGGCCACAAGTAGTTTGGGGCTTTATTACTATCCTGTACTTATGCCATGCTTTACTGCTTTATTTACGATTGTGTGAGGAGCACGCTGTACTGTTTTGGAAGCGGAGTGTTTTCGCGGTATCGACAGTCCCCGTTTGGGGATTTGCTGTCGTTTACAGCCACTATCGCAAACCCTGAGTCCGTCTCGGAGACCGTCCGACTTCGTTGCGGGTGTACTTAGTGGGGTGGCCCCCCGTGCTTGCTTTGGGTCTGGGAAACGTCATGACTTAGGCCCCGCCGACATACCGATGGGTGTATGTTAATTGATCTGGCAAAAAGGGTCGAAGTGCGTGTGGATACTTTGGTGCACCCCTGCAGGGTTTAATCTTTTCGAGAAGCCGTGTCCGCGGTTATGGACGACTTGGAGCACAGTGCTTGATCATAGACAACTATAACTAAAGTTTACTGTTATAAATTGACTTGTATCCGACATGACTAGTAACCAGCTTCACCACAACGGAATGGCTAATAAAAGTACCAACAACTGCTGGGTTTTGGGTTATCTCATGCTATTTGTATCTGACTAGTAAGTGTTGCCACTACAACGGAATGATTAACTAACATGGCCCACTGCTTACTTTATCAGGATGATTATCTATACTTGACTAGTAATTGCTGCAACGATAACTGAATAAATAAAACTGCCAACTGTGTGAGTTCCTCGGTGGACTTCCTCGTTTGGTCTCGAGGGGGAAACGCCAGGATGGGTTTGCTTGATGTTAGCTTCAGGTTGGATCCGAGAAGGTCATTCTTATCCCTCTCTGATAACCGACAGTAGTATCGAGTCTCTATAGGTTGTCTAGTGCATGCTGCCGCTGCCGCTTCAGTCCACCATACCTATGTAGGCGAGGACCGCCGAATTCTAGTCTCGCCGTGTACTGGCCTCAGTACTGACGCTCCTCTTTTTCCTTTGCCCTTTGTCGGCACCCCTTTTGTTTAAGCAGGTTTTGAGATCGACGTCGTTAGCAGGGTTACCCTTCCGGCTTGGCCTGGGCAGGGTTATGGACGCCATTGGTTATTCTTCAGGGCTCTTAGCCCCATTTGCATCTTGTCCGTAGCTGGACGCTCTATCGTTTCAAGGTGATTTGGATCTTTGTATATAATATCTGTATTCTTGACTCTTTGAGTCGCTGTTATATATATCTATTCTGTGGGTCTCCTCGAGGACTGTTGTGTAATGTTATTACTTCGTTTTCCACCCGCACGAAAGTGCCTGGTGGGCACCTTTGAATCGTTTCTATGCGGGTTTGGCGGGTTTCGCTAAAACTTGCATAGGGTCGATTCTGAGGGTGTTACACTTCTCGCCTCGGATCATTGGTCCGAAGCACTTGGGTCCGAGTCGACTGAGCGACCCCATAGGCTCGCCGTCGCGGTGATTAGTTAGGGTGTGCCGCAAGTCGTCGGGCTGGCGTGCGCGCCAGCTTTGGTTGTTGATGATGTGGGTGCGGGCGTCGATGGGTTGCCCGTTGGCGGCGACAAGGTGGGTTGCCGACCTGGGGTCGTTGGTGGAGAGTGCCGCGTTCGCGGGTCGGTGTTGGAGCTGCAGCGGCTCTGGTGGCGGGCAGTTGAGGGTGTTTGCCGCCGCTGGGCGGCCGCTGGAGGCCGCTCTGCTTCCCGAGGAACGCGAGTATACTCGACCTGCCGAGTCGGCGCCCGCTTTTTGCTGCTCGACGGCCTTTGCGAGCAGGGCCCTGACGTATTGGATCTGTAGGGCACCGTCGCCCGTGGCTGTGATGCTGTCGGCTGCTGCTCGTCCTGCCACGAGGTTGTCCATTGGGGTGGAGAATAGTGGGAGGCCGTTTGCGTCTCGCTCCCGTGAGGAGACTACTATCCGCGGCTGGTCCCTGGGAGGGGTGCGGTTGGGTGGTGGTGGGGCGCCCCTCGCCGTTGATCCTGGCGGGGGCCGGGCGCTTCCTCCTGGTGGCGCGTTCTCGCAGATCGCGCGTTCGGCCACGCGGGCCGGGTCGTTTTCGTTGTCGAAGTTCAGGGCACGCCCTTGAACGGTGGGGTTCAGGCGTGACCTGATCCGCTGCTGGTGGTAGCGTGATAGCTCCTGCGCCGTCACCTGCTCGAGGCGAAATTTTTCGCGCTCGGCTTGCTCCTTGCGCACCGCATCCGCCAGTTTCAGGCGGAGTTCCTCGACCTCCGTTGCCATGGCGTTAGGAGGGATTGGGGTGGAGAAAGGATCCTCCGGCGGATCGGCGCCGGTGGCCATGTAGGTCGCGGCGTGGCGACCGGTTTCGTCGCGGAGGTCGGCAGAGTTCTCCGACCCGGAGTCGAATTCGAAGATCCCGAGGATGGAGGGGTCCTCGAAGTCTCCCGCGTTGGAGACCTGGGCGATGGAGCCCGCGGACGAGGCCGCGGTGATGGATCCGGCGAGTGACGCCGGGGTCGCCGAGTCGGCATCGTCGGTGAGGGCCGCATCCTCTGCGGCCGCTGAATTCCCGGCCACGTTGCTGTGGGCCGAGTTGTACTCGGAGGCAAGGCGATGGATCATGCGGATCTGGCTCTCGGAGAGCCGATCGCGTGGCGGCGACTCGCGGATGCGAGCCGAGTCCTCCGAGATGATGACGTCGGTGAGGCCGACGAAGAGGCTGATCGTGCCGATAGGCAGGATCACGCTGTGCGTGACGGGTCGCGCCGCCGGGACGTAGCTGCTCGGCAAGATCTGGAGCATCTCGCCGATTGCTATCATGCGGCCGGTGGCGACCGTCTCGTTGATGGGCAGATTGGATCTCGCCGCAGAACACCGGCCAGACCGGCCAGGCCCCACGGTGGGCGCCACTGTCGTGGGAATGGTCACGGCAGACGCTGCAATCGGCGGCGAGTAATAGAACGAGGGGCAAGGGCGGCCAGCCATCTG
Source organism: Avena sativa (assembly GCA_916181665.1). Classification (NCBI taxonomy): domain Eukaryota; kingdom Viridiplantae; phylum Streptophyta; class Magnoliopsida; order Poales; family Poaceae; genus Avena; species Avena sativa. The sequence goes on along the minus strand of OV702285.1, from coordinate 137,486,450 downwards.
CGGTGCGAGATGAGGGCAAAGACACAGGGTTTTACCCAGGTTCGGCCCCCTGGAGGGTAAAGACCTACTCCTGCTAGATTGTATTATGGAGGTGTTACAATGGGCGAGCTCGGCGGCTAGGCGGCGAGTCGCTTGGGTGTATGAGGGAACGTGTCTCTACTCACCCCATAGGGAGGTTTATATAGGCTCACCTCCCCTAGGGTTTACATATCTCAACCGATTTAGTTACAGCTTCAGTAGTCGTTTAACCTAGTCCGACTGGGCCTATCTACTCGCCTGGGCCTTCAGCTTCCAGTCGCTCGGTACCTTGCTGGGCTTCAATCCACTCGCCGTTCTGCAGGCCCACTCGCCAGCTCACGGGCCAGTCGGAAACGCCCTGCTGGGTATACCCCAGTAGGCATATCCCCATCACATCCCCTATTATTTTTCTCCTGTCTTCAGCGAAGCGACGGAGAGGTTGCTTCACCGGCCTTGCTCCTGGCCTTACGTGCAAAGAGTGCTCAGCCAACTCCCTCGGTACTCCTTTCATATCCTGTGTTGACCATGTAAATATATCCCGATTCTCACGGAGGAAGTTGGTGAGCTCGCTTTCCTATTTGTCATCCAGGCCAGCACCAATAGTGATGGTACGCTCTAGGAATTGATAATCAATCTGGATCTTTTTTGTTTCCTTTGTCGGCTGGAATGACACACTTCCATGCGGGTTGGCAAGTGCGGACATGTTAAGCTGTGCTGACTAAGCCAAAGCTGCCACTTCCTGAATTCTTCTTTTCTCTCTTTCAATTACCAAAGACTCGGCTAGGTTTGATCCGGCTGAAGCAGATTCCATTGATTTCCTATAATCTCCAGCTATTGTTATCACCCCCTATGGTCCTGGCATCTTCATTTTCAAGTAACTGATATGACAGCTGCTCATAAATTTAGCCAATGCCGGCCGTCCGAGTAAAGCATGATAGCAACTTTCCAGATCCACCACCTCAAACTCCAGATTCTCAGCTCTACAATTTTCTCTTGTGCCGAATAATACATCTACTCGGACTTTCCCAATGGGATCGCACGAGATCCCCGTCACTATCCCATGGAATGTTGTCCTTATCGTCTGCAGCATATTCGGAGTTATTCCGAGTTTGTGCATTGTGTCTTTGTACATGATATTGATGTTGCTCCCATTATCTATCAGTACTTTTGAGAACTTCACATTGATGCTCGGCTGACAAATGTCGGATCCAGTACTAAAGCATACGATCCTGGGTTTGACATTATCTTCGGATGATCTCTTATGCTCCAGGTTATCTCCTGGTCTGACCACGACACGTATCTCAGAACTGCCGGCATAACTTCATTCACTTCCATATGTCGGCGTTGTACGCTCTGTCTATCTTGTTGTTCTGCTATGAACACATAGTATGATTGGTGATGTTCCCTGTAATCATTGCGTCCATTATTTCCGAGGTTTCCCCTTCCATCTTGATTCTGATTTATCACTTGATGAACTGTATCTCTCTGATCCCGACTCTCATACCTCGGAGGTGGTGGAGGCAACATCAGTTGTTGCGCATTTCCCCCTGTTAGCTGTGGCTACTGCTGTGATGCGTTTGATGCTGTGGTGCTTGTACGGCTGCCGGGTTTCCCATTGCGCTCTTCATCCAAGCGCATTGGCGAGTGGTGTGGTTGGCTGGCTTGGCCGGGTTAGGTGTGTGAAACTTACACGGCTGATCCAGCATGGACTCAAACGTATACTTCGGCCTCTCTTGCCATTGTTTCTTCTGTTCTGGTGTCCACTGTTTCTTCCCGTCATTCCTCGGCGTCCACTGTTGAGGACCATTCTTCTGTCGTTGATTGCTCCCGAGACTCGGCTGATCCTGCACAACTGCCGCCACTTGATTTGAACTATATCTGTAATCCGGCCTCTCATCCCTTCTACTACCTCGGTATTCATTGCGCCGTGATGACCCGACACCATCTCGGGCGTAATGATCCTGTTGCTCATGATGTTCAGCCGACACAAGCTCTGGTTGAGTCGGATCACCTAAGGCATATGAATCTGCTATTCAGATTGTTTTTGCCAATGTGGTTGGCATATCTCTTTGCAACCTCTGCCATAATACACTTCCATACCTGCACCCCTGAACGAACTAGGAAATTGCTTGAGATTCTATAATCCCCTCACATGAGTTTCTGAGGTTGCACCACCGGGTCAAGAACACTCTGTAAGTTTCATTCGGTTTCTTCTTGCACATCGTGAGCTGTTGTGGCCTGTTTGGCCTCTTATATGTACTGGTAAATTACTGACAAACATTTCCTCAAAATCTAACCAACAGTTGATACTTCCCGTTGGAAAATTATTCAGCCAAACTCTGGCTGGCCCTTCCAACAGCTGAGGCACATATCTCACAGCCCATCTCAAATTTCCCCCATCTATTTTTACGGCCGTGGCATAATCAATTAGCCAATCTTTCGGTTTCGTACTTCCATTGTACGTTTTCGTGCCTCTTGCCAACTAAAAATTCGGCACGGGTGCTTCGCCCATAATCCGAGGTCCAAAACATGCCGGGCCAGGCAGACCCTGTTCTTCTAATACCTCGGACCGATACAGTCTGTCCAGCTTCAATCTTGCGTCTGTTGACGACAAGTTTCTATAGATAATCCTTTCCTGCATTCCGTAACGGTTTTGCCCACCATGCTCTGCATTTTCCATCTCCGAATAACCATCATTGTATCTGTCATTTGCTTGATTATGCGGAGCTTGTCTTGCTTCCCGCTCCTGCCGAGGTCCGTGCCTCGGCAGATGATCTTGCGGAAGGTACCTCCTTCCTTCTGCCGGGTTATTGTTCTCGGGGTTTCCCCTTCCGAGGTTCCCGTGCTCTCTGTTCACTCGGCCAGGGTTTCTATCACCGCTATTACCTCGGCTTCCATTGCCCCTATTTTCATTGATCTTGCCGGCCACTGTCGGGTCATATGGGACAATCTGCTTGTTTCTCTTTCCCAAAGTCACTGCTTTCTCTTTCCGGGCATTGTTTCCGGGCGAGGATGCCGCTATCGCGGATAATGCGGGGGCATCCCCTGCCGAATGATCCATGCGGAAAGCTCCCGGTTTTGTCGGGTTAGCCCTAAGCATCTCCTCATTCTGCTGGTTCGCGATGCGTACCAACTCGTTTACTATTAAGCTGCTTTTGCCGGGCTTCCCCGGTTAGTCTTCCAATTCTAGGGCTACCGCATTTGCTGCCCTGAGGTTCTTTGTCGGGATACTATACCTCGGCAACCCCGGATCAACCGAATCATCTGGCTGAGCCTCATGCTCTTTGTTGATATCATTCATGAGGTTCTTTCCTCTTAATATCAGATCATCTACTCGGCCAGGGGCCGTATCTAGCTTATTTGCCCTGACATATTCTCGCAAAGTCCTATTAAAGGACTCCTGCAAGGCCGACACCTTTTTTTCCTCCTTTAACATTTTCAATCTAGTTTCTTCTAACTCTGCCTGCGCGTTTGCCGAGTCAACTATTGGCGCTACAGGCGTAGTTCAATTATCTATAGCTGCCTGCAGGATATTCTCTGGCCTCTCCAGAGGTGGCCACCTTACCCTTGCTGCTTTTGGAGTTACCTCCTGTACCTTGGCTGCCCTGGTCACCGGAGGATCTGCTGTCGTTGGCGTTGGAGCTGCTTGCTTTGCCGCTACCTGTCCTCCTGCTGTCGGGTCCTTGCTTGGCCCGGCGCCTGCCCCTGCTGCTAGTGCAGGAGCTGTTATCATCACCTCAACACTGCCCGCGGGGCGAGCGCCACGCTGACCGCTGGCAGCACTGAGGGGAGGATCTCCTGCGACGACGACTTGGCGCGGATAGACGCAAGAGGTGTCGATGCCGACGTAGATCTTGTGGGCACCCAGGTTGATGAAGACACCGTTGCGCGGGGGTGACTTCCTCCTGAAACTACCAGCGTTGTCGCTGACGTAGTCCCAGATGTCAAATCTCTGGACTAGCCTATAAACCACCCGCTCGCCGGTGTCGATGAAGTTTCCCGCCCGGATCTTGACTCCAGCTAGCACCGCTGCTGGCCCCACGGTGGGCGCCAACTGTTGTGGTGGTGGCACGGTAGATGCCATGGGTAGGCTAAAGTATGGGGCCAATGGATGCTAGTGGGATCTAGGGAGAGAAGATGTAGTGATTTCAACACACAAGAAGCTAGTACACTGATCTTTATTTCTCCTCTATCAAGCTACAAGTGCTCCTTGAGCTGTATCAAAGAGAGGAGAAAGAAGATTGCAACATGAGCCTTCCAGTGTCAAATGAGTCGATCCCCTCTCTAGGAAGCCGTGCCCCTCTTTTTAAAGGGGTCCCTTGGTTCCTTCTAGGGCTGACGTGGACAAGCATATTCCAAGAACCCCCACATGTGAGCCTCGGGCTTGCCCACTGTCACCTCTATGACGCCTGTCTGCCCCTCTTCGGCTCTGCTCTTTGTCTCTAGTGCTTGGCTTTGTGCAGATTGTTGGAGATATGCCCTAGAGGCAATAATAAATGTAGTTATTATTATATCTTTGTGTTTATGATAAATGTTTACATTCATGCTATAACAGTATTAACAAGGAAACATTAATACTTGTGTGATTTGTAAACTAAATTAGAGTCCCTAGTAAAGCCTCTTCATAATACTAGCTTGTTGGTTAATAGATGATTGTGGTTTCCCTATCATGAACATTGAGATGTTACTAACAACAAGATCATATCATTAGGAGAATGGTATGATGGACATACTCCTATAGATAAGCATAGCATAAAGATCAAGTCATTTTAATAGTTCAATCTATAAGCTTTCTGATACATAGTAACCTACGACCATGAGATCATGCTTATCACCATCACCCGAAGGATGATTTGATGACATCAAACACCACACCGTAACTGGGTGGCTATAAAGGTGGCATTGAGTGTTCGGAAAGTATGGGTTGAGACACATGGATCAAGAGTGGGATTTGTCCATCCATATGACAGATAGATATACTCTGGGCCCTCTCGGTGGAATGTCATCCAATTAGCTTGAAAGCATGTGACTGGATCACAAGTGATCACATACCACGGTAATGAGAAAAGTGTACTTATCGGTAACGAGGTTGAAATAGGTATGCAGAGATACCGACGATCAAAACCTCGGATAAGTAAACTATCATGAGACAAAGGGAAATTGGTATCGTATGTAAGTGGTTCATTCAATCGCAAAGTAATCGTAGAAATATGTGGGAGCCATATGAATTTCCAGATTCCTCTATTGGTTATTGTCCGGAGAAGTGTCTCGATCATGTCCGCATAATTCACGAACCGTAGGGAGACACACTTAAGGATTCGATGTTGTTGAGTAGTTATGGAATGATGAGTAAGAGACTGAATGATGTTCGGAGTCTTGGATGGGATCCGGGATATCACGAGGAGATCCGGAATGGTCCGGAGAATAAGAATCATATAAGGAAAGTCCTGTTTCGGAGTTGGGGAATGATTCTGGTGTTTTCATCGGGAATGTTCTAGAAGGTTCCGGAAGGTCCGACACTCCGGAGGGGAAGGGTACATGAATGTTTCATGACAATGTGGAATGGTTGCATCATGTACTAGGTATCATGGCTGGGAAAAATAAAGGGAGAAATCAAATCCTATTTTGAAAAGTCAAACGCCAATTTGAAAAGTCAAACGACAGTTTTGCTTGGTGGAGGGAGAGTAGGAAACCTACTTGGGGAGGAGTTCCTCTACCTCCACCCGCTGGCCAAGGAGGCCAACTTTGGGGAGGAATCCCTCCCCTTGGCCGGCGCCCTCCAACCTATAAAAGAAGGGGCAGGGGTGTCCCCTCTTCCCTACACCTCTCTCCACCAAAACCCTAGCCCTAGCCGTCGGCCACCACAAGTTGCCGCTGCCCTAGGGTTTGCCCTAGCCTCCGAGTTGGGGATCTTCCCAAGCCCTAGCCGCCGGCCTAGCCTCCTCCCTTGGTGCCTCTAAACCCTAGATCGCCAAGGCCTCTCTCATAGTCCACCATACTCGCTCCGGCTTAAGGCGAAGCCGTGCGAGATCTCCCCTCTACTTCCGGTACCACGCCGCCGTGCTGCCGGAATCGCGAGGAGAGTGCTACAACCTCCGCTCCCTGCTGGAACAAGGGATAGGAAGGTCTTCATCGAGTACCGAACGAGTGACCGACTGCGGAAGCGCTGCCGGAACGCATCGCCGGAAGGATCGTCTACGCGATCTTGAGATCGGCAAGAGTACGACTACATCACCCACGAGAATCTGCTCTCGTTAAACACTTTGGAATTTTCGAGGGTGAGTTCCTCCATCGACTCGTTGCTACAATCTAGTAGATAGATCTTGGCTTGTTTGTTTGCATGCGGTAGAATTTTTTTGTTTTCCATGCTACGAACCCCTACAGTGGTATCAGAGCCGTGTCTATATATAGATCTGTTGCACGAATAGAACACAATGGTCATTGTGGGCGGTGGTGCTTTTATTATCAATTGCTTCTTGTGTACTTTTCATCTTGCGGTATGATGGGATGAAGCGGCCCGGGCTAACCTTACATGACATCGTTCGTGAGACTTGCTCCACGCTCAACATGCAACTTGTATTGCATAAGTGGCTTTGCAGGTGTCTGTCTCTCCCATTATAGTATAGATCCAATTTACAACGGGCACTTGATAGTTCAAACATCAACGTTGTGGTTCTTGTTCGTAAGTTAGATCGACACTTACTGAAAGCCCCAAACCACGTAAAATATGCAAAGAAAATTAGAGGCGTCTAACTTTGTTTTGCAGGGGTGTGCTGTGATGTGATATGGCCATGATTGTGATTATATTTGATGTATGCAATGATCCTTATTGTAAGTTGGCAACCGGCAGGAGCCATATGGTTGTCTTTAATTTCTGTTAAGACCAGCGTGTCTATTCAAAGTAGTTGTAATAGTTGAAGCTGGTGGACGACAACCATGAAACGGCGCCATTGACCTTGCCGCTATGCCGGTGATGATGGAGATCATGTTCGTGCTTGAAGATGGAGATCGGAAGCACAAGAAGAAAGGTCATATCATATCACATATTATGAATTGCATGTGATGTTAATCCTTTATGCATCTTGTATTGCTTAGTTAACGACAGTAGCATTATAAGATGATCCCTCATGCACATAAATTTCAAGTTTTAAAGTGTTCATCCTTAGTAAGCACCGTTGCTAAAGCTTGTTGTTTCGAAGCACCACGTGATGATCGGGTGTGTTAGATTCTGTAAGTGTATACAACGTGAGCAAGCCAGATTTGCTCATGCGGAAGCTAAGGTTTGATCTTGACGAGCCTAGCATGTACATACATGGTCTCGGAACACGGATCACCGAAAGGTAAAGCATGAGTCATATAGTAGATATGATGAACATGTTGATTGTTCGCCATTGAAGTTACATCAACTCTCGTGATGATTGGTTTTGATGTGGTGGATTTGGTTCGTGTGATCACTAAAACAATGTGAGGGATATTGTTTTGAGTGGGAGTTCACCTAGATTAATTTAACTATTAATTAGAACTCAATTTGTCATAAACTTAGTCTAAAATATTGCAAATATGTTGTAGATCAATGGCAGACCCTACCATCAATTTTAATGCGTTCCTGGAGAAAGAAAAGTTGAAAAACAATGGAAGCAACTTCGTGGATTGGTTCCGCAATTTGAGTATTGTCCTCAATGCTGGTAATTTGACCTATGTGTTGGATGCACCGCTGGGTGACCCGCCTGCAGCTGATGCTACCGATGAAGTAAAGAATGTTTACCTCGCTCAGAAGAATCAGTACTCCATAGTTCAGTGTGCTATCTTGTATGGTTTGGAATCGGAGCTTCAGAAAAGGTTTGAGAACCATGACCCACATGATATTGTCCGTGAACTCAAATTGATATTTGAGACTCACGCGGCAATTGAGAGTTATGAGGCTTCTGAAAAGTTCTTTAACTACAAGATGGAAGAGGGCAGCTCCGTTAGTGAGCACGTGCTTAAGATGTCTGGGCACGCAAACAAACTCCAAAGCTTGGGTATAGTGATTCCTAATGTTTTGGGGATTTACCGTGTCCTCCAATCACTGCCACCAAGTTACAAGAACTTTGTGATGAACTACAATATGCAAAACATGAACAAGACGTTGCCAGAACTCTTCTCCATGTTGAAATCTGCAGAAGTGGAGATTAAGAAAGAGCATCAAGTGTTGTTGGTCAACAATACCACCAAATTCAAGAAAGGCAAGTCTAAGCAAAAGGGAAACTTCAAGAAGGGTGGTAAGAAAGTTACCGCACCAACGAAGAAGACCAAGGCTGGACCTAAGCCTGATACTGAGTGCTTTTACTGCAAGGGAGAGGGTCACTGGAAGCGGAATTGCCCAAAGTACTTGGAGGATTTGAAGAACGGCAACATCAAGAAGAAAGTTATATTCGATATACATGTTATTGATGTGTATCTCACTAGTACTCGTAGTAGTGCCTGGGTATTTGATACTGGTTCGGTTGCTCATATTTGTAACTCGAATCAGGTGCTGCAGAATAAACGGAAGCTAGCGAAGAACAAGGTGACGATGTGCGTTGGAAATGGATCAAAGGTTGATGTGATCGCGGTCGGCACGCTACCTCTTCATCTACCATCGAGATTAGTTTTATACTTAAATAATTGTTATTTGGTGCCTGCGTTAAGCATGAACATTATATCGGGATCTTGTTTATTGCGAGACGGTTACTTGTTTAAGTCCGAGAATAATGGTTGTTCGATTTATATGAGTAATATGTTTTATGCACATGCACCTTTGATAGATGGTCTATTCTTATTGAATCTCGATAGTGGAAATACACATATTAATAACATTCAAGCTAAACGTTTGAAATTGAGCGATAACTCGACCTATATGTGGCACTGTCGTCTTGGTCATATCGAAGTGAAGCGTATGAAGAAACTCCATTCCGATGGACTTCTTGAATCACTTGATTTTGAATCACTTGAAAGATGCGAAGCATGTCTGATGGGTAAAATGACAAAGACTCCATTTTCTGGTATGATGGAGCGAGCTACGGACTTATTGGAAATCATACATACCAATGTGTGTGGACCAATGAGTGTAGAATCGCGCAGTGGTTATTGTTATGTTCTTACCTTCACGGATGACTTGAGTAGATATGGGTATATCTATTTCATGAAACATAAGTCCGAAACTTTCGACAAGTTTAAGGAATTTCAAAGTTAGGTAGAGAATCAACGTAACAAGAAGATTAAATTTCTATGTTCTGATCGTGGAGGGTAATATCTAAGTTACGAGTTTGTCGAGCATTTGAAGAAATGCGGAATACTTTCACAATTGACACCGCCGGGAACACCACAGCGTAATGGTGTGTCCGAACGTCGTAATCGAACTCTCTTAGATATGGTTCGTTCTATGATGTCACTTACAAATTTACCGCTATCGTTTTGGGGTTATGCATTAGAAACAGCCGCATTCACTTTAAATAGGGCACCATCTAAATCCGTTGAAATGACACCGTATGAGTTATGGTTTGGGAAGAAACCTAAATTGTCGTTCCTTAAAGTTTGGGGTTGCGAAGCCTATGTAAAGAAGTTACAGCCGGACAAGCTTGAACCCAAAGCGGAAAAATGCGTCTTCATAGGATACCCGAAGGAAACTATTGGGTATACCTTCTATCATAGATCCGAGGGCAAAATCTTCGTTGCCAAGAATGGATCCTTTCTAGAGAAAGAATTTCTCTCGAAAGAAGTGACTGGAAGGAAAGTAGAACTCGACGAGGTTGTCGAACCTTCTCTCGACTTGCGAGTAGCGCAGCACCAGAATAAGTTCCTGTGGCGCCTACACCAATAAGAGAGGAAGCTAATGATGATGATCATGAAACTTTGGTTGAAGTTGCTACAGAACCTCGCAGGTCAACGAGAACTTGTACCACTCCTGAATGGTATGATCCTGTTATGAGTGTCATGTTGGTGGACAACACCGATGACCCTGCGACATATGAGGAAGCGATGATGAGCCCAGATTCCAATAAATGGCAAGACGCCATGAAATCCGAAATTGGATCCATGTACGAAAACCAAGAGTGGACTTTGGTGGACTTACCAGAAGGCCGGAAGGCTGTCGAGAACAAATGGATTTTCAAGAAGAAAACAGATGCTGATGGTAATGTTACTGTCTATAAAGCTCGACTTGTCACAAAAGGGTTTCGACAAATTCAAGGAGTTGACTACGATGAGACTTTCTCACTAGTAGCGAAGCTAAAGTCTGTGAGGATTATGTTAACAATTGTTGCATATTATGATTATGAGATATGGCAGATGGATGTCAAAACAGCGTTCCTCAATGGAGACATTGATGAAGAGTTGTATATGATGCAACCCAAAGGTTTTGTCGATCCTAAAGATGCTAACAAGGTATGCAAACTTCAACGGTCCATATATGGGTTGAAGCAAGCATCCCGAAGTTGGAATCAACATTTTGATAAGGTAATCAAAAGTTTTGGATTTATACAAACTTATGGAGAAGCTTGTATTTACAAGAAAGTGAGTGGGAGCTCTGTAACATTCTTAATACTATATGCAGATGACATATTGTTGATTGGGAATGATGTAGACTTTCTTAATAGTGTCAAATGAATATTTGAATAATAGTTTTTCAATGAAAGATCTTGGCGAAGCAACTTACATATTAGGCATAAAGATTTATAGAGATAGATCGAGACGCCTAATATCATTGTCACAAAGTACATATTTGGACAAAGTTCTAAAGAGGTTTGGAATGGAAGATAGCAAGAAAGGGTTCTTGCCCATGTTGCCCAATACGACATTGAGTAAAACTCAAAGTCTTGCAACGGCAGAAGATAGAGAAAGGATGAGTAAGTCTCCCTATGCTTCAGCCATAGGATCTCTAATGTATGCCATGCTGTGTACTAGACCCGACATTGCATATGCTGTTATTTTAACTAGCAGATATCAAAGTGATCCAGGAGTGGATCATTGGACAACGGACAAAAACATCCTTAAGTACTTGAGAAGAACTAAGGATATGGTTCTTTCTTATGGAGGTGATGAACAGCTCGTTGTTAATGGTTACACCGATGCTAGTTGGAACACCGATCCGGATGATTCTAAATCACAATCTGGATACGTATTTACTTTGAATGGTGCAGCAGTTAGCTGGAGGAGTGCAAAGCAAAGCATTGTGGCGAGATCTTCAACTGAATCGGAATACATAGCTGCTTCGGAGGCTTCACAAGAAGCGATATGGATGAAGGAGTTCATTATAGATATCGGTGTGGTTCCAAGTGCGCTGGACCCAATGTCTATCTACTGTGATAACATGGGCGCCATAGCCAATGCGCAAGAACCAAGGTCACACAAGAAGCTGAAGCACATCAAGCTACGTTTTCACGCTATTCGAGAACATGTCCAAGATGGTGACATAAAGATTTGCAAAGTACACACAGATCTGAATGTGGCTGATCCGTTGACTAAACCTCTCCCGAGGGCAAAACATGATCAACACCAAACTTCCATGGGTGTTCGGTATATTACCATGTAATCTAGATTAGTTGACTCTAGTGCAAGTGGGAGACTGTTGGAGATATGCCCTAGAGGCAATAATAAATGTAGTTATTATTATATCTTTGTGTTTATGATAAATGTTTACATTCATGCTATAACAGTATTAACAAGGAAACATTAATACTTGTGTGATTTGTAAACTAAATTAGAGTCCCTAGTAAAGCCTCTTCATAATACTAGCTTGTTGGTTAATAGATGATTGTGGTTTCCCTATCATGAACATTGAGATGTTATTAACAACAAGATCATATCATTAGGATAATGGTATGATGGACATACTCCTATAGATAAGCATAACATAAAGATCAAGTCATTTTAATAGTTCAATTGCTATAAGCTTTCTGATACATAGTAACCTAATTCCTTCGACCATGAGATCATGCTTATCACCATCACCGGAAGGATGCTTTGATGACATCAAACACCACACCATAACTGGGTGGCTATAAAGGTGGCATTGAGTGTTCGGAAAGTATGGGTTGAGACACATGGATCAAGAGTGGGATTTGTCCATCCATATGATGGATAGATATACTCTGGGCCCTCTCGGTGGAATGTCATCCAATTAGCTTGCAAGCATGTGACTGGATCACAAGGGATCACATACCACGGGAACGAGAAAAGAGTACTTATCGGTAACGAGGTTGAACTAGGTATGCAGAGATATCGACGATCAAAACCTCGGATAAGTAAACTATTGTGAGACAAAGGGAAATTGGTATCGTATGTAAGTGGTTCATTTGATCGCAAAGTAATCGTAGAAATATGTGGGAGCCATATGAATTTTCAGATTCCTCTATTGGTTATTGTTCGGAGAAGTGGCTCGATCATGTCCGCATAATTCACGAACCGTAGGGAGACACACTTAAGGATTCGATGTTGTTGAGTAGTTATGGAATGATGAGTAAGAGACTGAATGTTTTTCGGAGTCTCGGATGGGATCCGGGATATCACGAGGAGATCCGGAATGGTCTGGAGAATAAGATTCATATAAGGAAAGTCCTATTTCGGAGTTGGGGAATGATTCCGGTGTTTTCATCGGGAATGTTCTAGAAGGTTCCAGAAGGTCCGGCACTCCGGAGGGGAAGGGTACATGAATGTGTCATGACAATGTGGAATGGTTGCATCATGTACTAGGTATCATGGCTGGGCAAAATAAAGGGAGAAATCAAATCCTAGTTTGAAAAGTTGTAACACCCTCAGAATCGGACCTATGCAAGTTTTAGCGAAAACCCGCCAAACCCGCATAGAAACGATTCAAAGGTGCCCACCAGGAACTTTCGTGCGGGTGGAAAACGAAGTAATAACATTACACAACAGTCCTCGATGGGACCCACAGAACAGATATATACAACAGCGACTCCATGAGTCAAGAATACAGATATAATATACAAAGATCCAAATCACCTTGAAAACGATAGAGCGTCCGACTACGGACAAGATGCAAATGGGGCTAAGAGCCCTGAAGAATAACCAATGGCGTCCATAACCCTGCCCAGGCCAAGCCAGAAGGTAACCCTGCTAACGACGTCGATCTCAAAACCTGCTTAAACAAAAGGGGTGCCGACAAAGGGCAAAAGGAAAAGAGGAGCGTCAGTACTGAGGCCAGTACACGGCGAGACTAGAATTCGGCGGTCCTCGCCTACATAGGTTTGGTGGACTGAAGCGGCAGCGGCAGCATGCACTAAATAACCTATAGAGACTCGATACAACTGGCGGCTATCAGAGAGGGTAAGAAAGACCTATTCGGAACCAACCTGAAGTTAACACCAAACAAACCCATCCTGATGTTTCCCCCTCGAGACCAAACGAGGAAGTCAACCGAGGAACTCACACAGTTGGCAGTTTTATTTATTCGGTTATCGTTGCAGCAATTACTAGTCAGGTATAGATAACCATCCTGATAAAATAAGCAGTGGGCACTTTTAATTAACCATTCCGTTGTAGTTGCGGCACTTACTAGTCAGATACAAATAGCGTGAGATAACCCCAAAAACCCCGCAGTTGTTGTTACTTTTACTTAGCCATTCCGTTGCAGTTGTCATACTTACTAGTCAGGTACAATGGTCGCAAGCGACACTCCATACAAGCAATGGTGGGCGGTATTATTTAGCCATTCCATTATAGTGAAGCTGATTACTAGTCATTATAAAGTCAAATTTATAGCAGTAAACTTTAGTTATGCTTGTCTATGGTCGAGATACTGTGCTCCAAGTCGTCCATAACCGCGGACACGGCTTTCAGAAAGTTTTAACCCGACCGGGGTGCACAAATAGCAACACACACACGATTAACCTCGGAAAAACCAAAACAAAACCCAACGAGGTCTTCACGGCAGAGCAATCACAAGATTCAGAAGTATTTCAGGGGGCCACCCCATTGAGTAGACCCGCAACGAAGTAAGCAAGCTCCGAGACGGACTCAAGGTTAGCGCCAATGGCTGTAAGCGACTGGGAACCCGAAAACTCGGGGTGTCGATACCGCGTAATCACTCCGCTTACCTAAACAGTACAGTGTGCTATCTGTCGCACAATTTAAATAAAGCAGTAGCATGGCATAAGTACAGGATCGTAAATAAAACCTCAAACTAGTTGTGGCCCCAAGAAATAAGACGGAATCAAGCTCTGGCTAAGGGGGGCACATACTCCCCGTATGTGGATAGCGCGATAAAACAAGGAACATGTATCAAGTACTCGGGGTCCTACGGGACACAAGTGGGCGTTCGGAAACCAAATATTATCTATCACCCACCGATGCCTCTGCTTATTTCAATTTTAGTTGTTAAACAGAAATTAAAGTGAACGATAAGTAAAACTATGATCATCTCCATCATCAACATGCGGCAAAACATCAACAACTGTGGCATTTGACGACACGCAACAGCACTTGAGCCAACGACTACGACGCGCAAGTCCAACTATCTACCAAACAACAGGTAATAGGATGTGTCCAAGGCAATATAAGGCTGCAAGGGATATCACGGGTACGAAACACTAGAGCATCGCAACACAGATAGCAATAGATCAACAGGAGGGAATAAATACTATAAAAGTAAGATAGGTAGAAAGGGGGAGATGCTCGCCTGAAAACATTGTCGAAGGGTTCAACCGAAGATCGAGGCGAAGCTCACATCAACACAACGGCCTTATCCGCGAAGAACCAAAACACTAGAAGAAACACCGGATGCAATATTCAATACAACGGCATAAGATCGGCATGATGCATGTATGATGTATGACATGGCAAAGGTGCGATGCAATTAGGTCATATTAAGTGGAACCGGGGTCCCGACAATTATTTAGGTGGTTCATGTTATTTATCTATCCCGCAATTAAATGTTGTCTTAACAAGGCAATATTATATCATCGGTTCGCTACACAAATTTTAATGAGGCCGATATGAGACTAGATTTGCCCGCATATGGGCCCCATATTTAATTATTAGGTGAATCGGCATAAGGCCCCCAAACCACATGACAAGATGCATGCAAGATGAATGATTTAAGGCAACAGTTGATATCATTTATAAAAATAGGGTATCGAGGAAAAGGGTCACACATTGAGGGGTCTCGACGATCTTGGGGTTCCGGGGTTCGGGGTAGGTCTCGGGGTTCGACGGATCTGGGTTCGGGGTTCGATGGAAGCGTTCTCGGATAGCGGGGGTAGGTCTTGTTGCATCCGGGGTCTTCGGGTCATGTTGTCGGTCATGGCGTTCGGGACGAAGCACTTGTCGCGTCGGGGTCTCGGTGTCCGGGATGAAGTACTCGGCGTCTCCGCGTCGGTGGCCTTGACGGTATCGGGTTCGGACTCCGGATCCGGGCACGGTCTTAGCGCTCCGTCTTCAGTGTCGTTGGCGAACTTGGGCTCGATACCGGGGGTCCTTCGGAACCTTGAGGCGATCTTGGCGGTCGTCGGGTACGGGCTCGGCGTCCGGGGAAGGAGTACTTGTCGCACGGTGTCCGAGAGTTCCTCCAAAAAACCGTGGCGGGTCCGTGAGGCGATCTTGGCGTCGGTCATCCTCGGGGTCGAACTTGCGGGTCATGTATACGGAAGATCTTGTGGGCTCGTGCAGCCACTACTCCGCCATCCAGTCGGTATCCACCGTCACACCACCACATCGGCTTTCTAACAGGGAGGATCAAGGCCGAGGCGGCTCGGGCAGCACGCGTCGAGGAACGGCGATGCGGCGTTGCGAGCTGGGCCACGCGGCGACGCTTGCCTGCAGCAGGGGGGCAGGCCTGCCCCGGGCCGGAGGCGGGCGAGCGGGGCGCAGAGGCGGGGAGCTGGGCACGGCGACGGTGGGGCCTGGGGAGAGGCGACCGGCGTCGGGGTAGCTGCGGGTCGGGGCGGCGCTTGAGGGAGAGGCTGGAGGCGGGGCTCGAGCGGGGACGGCGCCGAGGCGGGCGGCACGGGCGGCGCGCGGCCGGAGAGGGGCCGTCGGGGAGGCGGTCAGGCGAGGTGCGGCGCGCCGGCGAGGTGCAGGCGAGCGGCGCGTCGTGGGGCGGGGGATGCGGCGAGGAGGGGAGAGGAGGAACGGCGAGGTGAGGAGAGGAGGCGGGGGCGGTCGCCGGAGCTAGATGGGAGAAGGGCGGGGCCGCGCGGGGCAGAGGAGGGGCAGGGGTCAGGGTCACGCGGGGCGGACGGGGTGGCTCGCGAGGAAGAGAGGTTGGTGGGAGAGGTTGGTGGGGAAGATGAACAGGGCAGCAGGGTGTGGGGCCAGGGACGTGGGCCCGGGGGGCGTGGCGTGCGGGGGTTGGGCACTGCGTGCACGCGCTGTGTGCGTGGGGTGTGGGTGGCTCTGTGGGTGTTTGGTGGGGTGGGGAGGGTGAGAGAGAGAGGGTCTAGGTGGAGGGCTATGATTGGGTGGGGGGAGAGGGTAGCTGAGGTGGCGAGAGGTTATTGGCCAGGGTGAGGTGGAGGCTGGGTGTGGGTAGGTTAGCTGGGTAGCTATAGGATTTAGAGGTTGGACCGATTTTAAAATCCTGGGGGTGGTCGTTCGGGTCGATCTGGCCCGTTCGACTGCCCCCACTAAAAAAATAATATAATTTTTATTTGTTTTATTAACACCGTTTGCAAACCGATAGCATTCAAACAAAAATAATCCGGAGACCGGGCTTTGCATTTGAATTACGATGGGGCGTTTGGAAAACAAATCGGGCTTTGTGGAAAAATAGTTTTATGCGAACAGATGCAAGACGATGACTATGCTCAAATGCAATGCGGCATGATGACATGAGCATGTGGTCATGATGATGCAATGCACAAAAACACCGCGATTTTCTAGTAGTGGTTTTGCGGGATGCCACAATTCGACACCACTAACAATGGATCTCGCCCTCGAGATCCGCCTCAGGGTACCGGAAGGGAGGTCGGCGATCTGCATCTTCTCGCTTCGTGTAGATCCTCGCGACACCACTAACAAGAGGTCGTTGTCCGTGATTGTCGAGGGAACACTCCGGGATCGAAAAGGTCGAAGGTAGAGGCATCAACAAATGAAGCCACCTCTAGCCTCGATGAAAAGAGGGAACCGATGCATTCTCATTCACTTCAATGTACAAAAGCGAATAGAAGGGGTAGTCGGCATGGGGGCCAATCCATCACGCACCCAAACTATTACTCCGCACAATCAGTGGAAAAGCATGCAACCATTCTCGGAATGAGACTGAAGATCTCGACAAGCGAGGTTCGGAAACAAAGGAGTGATGCAGACTCTGCATCGGACCTGGCGCAGATGATGTCGTCGCGTCGGAAAACACCGGAAGGCACAAACAAGGAACAAGGAAGGGTAACACCGTAGACGGATTCATCAGGCAGCTTGAACACCGGATGGTAGAACTCCGTTATCAGAGGAGGAAGCGAAACTCTGAAGGTACGACGGAAAACCCCACCACGAGAATTCCTGGACTCGAAGAATAGATACGAGAGCAGATCCAAAACACGTCGAGATAAGAGGAGAATAGCAGAGGGGTAAGGAGTAAAATCAGACCTAATCAGAACTATCCAACCGATTTTCAAAAATAGTTTTGACACTACTTCGGCCGTTAGCTAGGTTATCCTACAGGCTGGACTTGTGGGGTATCGCAACTGCTGAGCTCTGATACAACTCTGTAACACCCTCAGAATCGGACCTATGCAAGTTTTAGCGAAAACCCGCCAAACCCGCATAGAAACGATTCAAAGGTGCCCACCAGGCACTTTCGTGCGGGTGGAAAACGAAGTAATAACATTACACAACAGTCCTCGATGGGACCCACAGAACAGATATATACAACAGCGACTCCATGAGTCGAGAATACAGATATAATATACAAAGATCCAAATCACCTTGAAAATGATAGAGCGTCCGACTACGGACAAGATGCAAATGGGGCTAAGAGCCCTGAAGAATAACCAATGGCGTCCATAACCCTGCCCAGGCCAAGCCGGAAGGTAACCCTGCTAACGACGTCGATCTCAAAACCTGCTTAAACAAAAGGGGTGCCGACAAAGGGCAAAAGGAAAAGAGGAGCGTCAGTACTGAGGACAGTACACGGCGAGACTAGAATTCGGCGGTCCTCGCCTACATAGGTTTGGTGAACTGAAGCGGCAGCGGCAGCATGCACTAAATAACCTATAGAGACTCGATACAACTGGCGGCTATCAGAGAGGGTAAGAAAGACCTATTCGGAACCAACCTGAAGTTAACACCAAACAAACCCATCCTGATGTTTCCCCCTCGAGACCAAACGAGGAAGTCAACCGAGGAACTCACACAGTTGGCAGTTTTATTTATTCGGTTATCGTTGCAGCAATTACTAGTCAGGTATAGATAACCATCCTGATAAAATAAGCAGTGGGCACTTTTAATTAACCATTCCGTTGTAGTTGCGGCACTTACTAGTCAGATACAAATAGCGTGAGATAACCCCAAAAACCCCGCAGTTGTTGTTACTTTTACTTAGCCATTCCGTTGCAGTTGTCATACTTACTAGTCAGGTACAATGGTCGCAAGCGACACTCCAAACAAGCAATGGTGGGCGGTATTATTTATCCATTCCATTATAGTGAAGCTGATTACTAGTCATTATAAAGTCAAATTTATAGCAGTAAACTTTAGTTATGCTTGTCTATGGTCGAGATACTGTGCTCCAAGTCGTCCATAACCGCGGACACGGCTTTCAGAAAGTTTTAACCCGGCCGGGGTGCACAAATAGCAACACACACACGATCAACCTCGGAAAAACCAAAACAAAACCCAACGAGGTCTTCACGACAGAGAAATCACAAGATTCAGAAGTATTTCAGGGGGCCACCCCATTGAGTAGACCCGCAACGAAGTAAGCAAGCTCCGAGACGGACTCAAGGTTAGCGCCAATGGCTGTAAGCGACTGGGAACCCGAAAACTCGGGGTGTCGATACCGCGTAATCACTCCGCTTACGTAAACAGTACAGTGTGCTATCTGTCGCACAATTTAAATAAAGCAGTAGCATGGCATAAGTACAGGATCGTAAATAAAACCTCAAACTAGTTGTGGCTCCAAGAAATAAGACGGAATCAAGCTCTGGCTAAGGGGGGCCCATACTCCCCGTATGTGGATAGCGCGATAAAACAAGGAACAGGTATCAAGTACCCGGGGTCCTACGGGACACAAGTGGGCGTTCGGAAACCAAATATTATCTATCACCCACCGATGCCTCTGCTTATTTCAATTTTAGTTGTTAAACAGAAAATAAAGTGAACGATAAGTAAAACTATGATCATCTCCATCATCAACATGCGGCAAAACATCAACAACTGTGGCATTTGACGACACGCAACAGCACTTGAGCCAACGACTACGACGCGCAAGTCCAACTATCTACCAAACAACAGGTAATAGGATGTGTCCAAGGCAATATAAGGCTGCAAGGGATATCACGGGTACGAAACACTAGAGCATCGCAACACAGATAGCAATAGATCAACAAGAGGGAATAAATACTATAAAAGTAAGATAGGTAGAAAGGGGGAGATGCTCGCCTGAAAACATTGTCGAAGGGTTCAACCGAAGATCGAGGCGAAGCTCACATCAACACAACGGCCTTATCCGCGAAGAACCAAAACACTAGAAGAAACACCGGATGCAATATTCAATACAACGGCAGAAGATCGGCATGATGCATGTATGATGTATGACATGGCAAAGGTGCGATGCAATTATGTCATATTAAGTGGAACCGGGGTCCCGACAATTATTTAGGTGGTTCATGTTATTTATCTATCCCGCAATTAAATGTTGTCTTAACAAGGAAAGATTATATCATCGGTTCGCTACACAAATTTTAATGAGGCCGATATGAGACTAGATTTGCCCGCATATGGGCCCCATATTTAATTATTAGGTGAATCGGCATAAGGCCCCCAAACCACATGACAAGATGCATGCAAGATGAATGATTTAATGCAACAGTTGATATCATTTATAAAAATAGGGTATCGAGGAAAAGGGTCACACATTGAGGGGTCTCGACGATCTTGGGGTTCCGGGGTTCGGGGTAGGTCTCGGGGTTCGACGGATCTGGGTTCGGGGTTCGATGGAAGCGTTCTCGGATAGCGGGGGTAGGTCTTGTTGCATCCGGGGTCTTCGGGTCATGTTGTCGGTCATGGCGTTCGGGACGAAGCACTTGTCGCGTCGGGGTCTCGGTGTCCGGGATGAAGTACTCGGCGTCTCCGCGTCGGTGGCCTTGACGGTATCGGGTTCGGACTCCGGATCCGGGCACGGTCTTAGCGCTCCGTCTTCAGTGTCGTTGGCAAACTTGGGCTCGATACCGGGGGTCCTTCGGAACCCTGAGGCGATCTTGGCGGTCGTCGGGTACGGGCTCGGCGTCCGGGGAAGGAGTACTTGTCGCACGGTGTCCGAGAGTTCCTCCAAAAAACCGTGGCGCGTCCGTGAGGCGATCTTGGCGTCGGTCATCCTCGGGGTCGAACTTGCGGGTCATGTATACGGAAGATCTTGTGGGCTCGTGCAGCCACTACTCCGCCATCCAGTCGGTATCCACCGTCACACCACCACATCGGCTTTCTGACAGGGAGGATCAAGGCCGAGGCGGCTCGGGCAGCACGCGTCGAGGAACGGCGATGCGGCGTTGCGAGCTGGGCCACGCGGCGACGCTTGCCTGCAGCAGGGGGGCAGGCCTGCCCCGGGCCGGAGGCGGGCGAGCGGGGCGCAGAGGCGGGGAGCTGGGCGCGGCGACGGTGGGGCCTGGGGAGAGGCGACCGGCGTCGGGGTAGCTGCGGGTCGGGGCGGCGCTTGAGGGAGAGGCCGGAGGCGGGGCTCGAGCGGGGACGGCGCCGAGGCGGGCGGCACGGGCGGCGCGCGGCCGGAGAGGGGCCGTCGGGGAGGCGGTCAGGCGAGGTGCGGCGCGCCGGCGAGGTGCAGGCGAGCGGCGCGTCGCGGGGCGGGGGATGCGGCGAGGAGGGGAGAGGAGGAACGGCGAGGTGAGGAGAGGAGGCGGGGGCGGTCGTCGGAGCTAGATGGGAGAAGGGCGGGGCCGCGCGGGGCAGAGGAGGGGCAGGGGTCAGGGTCACGCGGGGCGGACGGGGTGGCTCGCGAGGAAGAGAGGTTGGTGGGAGAGGTTGGTGGGGAAGATGAACAGGGCAGCAGGGTGTGGGGCCAGGGACGTGGGCCCGGGGGGCGTGGCGTGCGGGGGTTGGGCACTGCGTGCGCGCGCTGTGTGCGTGGGGTGTGGGTGGCTCTGTGGGTGTTTGGTGGGGTGGGGAGGGTGAGAGAGAGAGGGTCTAGGTGGAGGGCTAGGATTGGGTGGGGGGAGAGGGTAGCTGAGGTGGCGAGAGGTTATTGGCCAGGGTGAGGTGGAGGCTGGGTGTGGGTAGGTTAGCTGGGTAGCTATAGGATTTAGAGGTTGGACCGATTTTAAAATCCTGGGGGTGGTCGTTCGGGTCGATCTGGCCCGTTCGACTGCCCCCACTAAAAAAATAATATAATTTTTATTTGTTTTATTAACACCGTTTGCAAACCGATAGCATTCAAACAAAAATAATCCGGAGACCGGGCTTTGCATTTGAATTACGATGGGGCGTTTGGAAAACAAATCGGGCTTTGTGGAAAAATAGTTTTATGCGAACAGATGCAAGACGATGACTATGCTCAAATGCAATGCGGCATGATGACATGAGCATGTGGTCATGATGATGCAATGCACAAAAACACCGCGATTTTCTAGTAGTGGTTTTGCGGGATGCCACAAAAGTCAAACGCCAATTTGAAAAGTCAAACGACAGTTTTGCTTGGTGGAGGGAGAGTAGGAAACCTACTTGGGGAGGAGTTCCTCTTCCTCCACCCGCCGGCCAAGGAGGCCGACTTGGGGGAGGACTCCCTTCCCTTGGCCGGCGCCCTCCCACCTATAAAAGAAGGGGCAGGGGTGTCTCCTCTTCCCTACACCTCTCTCCACCAAAACCCTAGCCCTAGCCGCCGACCACCACAAGTCGCAGCCGCCCTAGGGTTTGCCCTAGCCGCCGAGTTGGGGATCTCCCCAAGCCCTAGACGCCGGCCTAGCCTCCTCCCTTGGTGCCTCTAAACCCTAGATCGCCAAGGCCTCTCTCATAGTCCACCATACTCGCTCCGGCTTAAGGCGAAGCCCTGGGAGATCTCCCCTCTACTTCCGGTACCACGTCGTCGTGCTGCCGGAATCGCGAGGAGAGTGCTACAACCTCCGCTGCCTGCTGGAACAAGGGATAGAAAGGTCTTCATCGAGTACCGAACGTGTGACCGACTGCGGAAGCGCTGCCGGAACGCAGCGCCGGAAGGATCGTCTACGCGATCTTGAGATCGGCAAGAGTACGACTACATCACCCACGAGAATCTGCTCTCGTTAAACACTTTGGAATTTTCGAGGGTGAGTTCCTCCATCGACTCGTTGCTACTATCTAGTAGATAGATCTTGACTTGTTTGTTTGTATGCGGTAGAATTTTTTTTCCATGCTACGAACCCCTACACAGATTCCTCCTAGTTAGTAGCTAGGGTTTTACTCTGGGATCCTTCTCCTTCTTCTGCAAGCTTTCTGTTACTCGGCCTCGCCTTGCATAACTCGGCTCGAGCTTTACCTGTGCATGAGCTGATCAACCTTATTCGGCCGATTTAACCCACACGTCGGCCAAGTAAGGTATTAATCACTCGATTTTGGCTAAGCCATGCCTTATTCGGCCGAATCAGCTTATAACTCGGTATATGGTAAGAAATGTTTCTTCCTTCTTTCCACTATCTTGACCCTACCTGGGGGTTATCCTCCCAACAATTTAGGATAGAATACTAGAATGGCAACCCCCCGTTAACCGTCGACTCAAGCCGTACAAACCCATTTCAACTTTTCTCCCCAGTCCATCTCAAGCTTGTGTGTACAAGTTTCAGATTTTTCGGTTAATTTGTTTTGGTCGTCAATTTATGGGTTGGCTATATTGCGCAGTGACTGAAAAATTAACAATACATGATGAAAAAAAATGAAATTTTGAATTTTGAAATCACAATCATTGACCTTTATTATCTAGGATTGATGCGCTACATAGTTATTCATTACTCACGTGTCCAGTTTGTTTATTATAGTTAAAATATTGCCGTCATGATATTTAGTTGATAAATAATTGTAAAATTGCTAATTATTTCAACAGTTTACGTCGGTTGAAATATGTTTTCAGTTATATAATTGAAGTATGTTGTTTAGATTACGTTGTTTGAATTTGGTAATTCGAACTACATCGGTGGTTGTTCTAGCTAACTTTAAATGGAGTGTTTTAAAAAAAAAAAGATACGCAGGAAAAAAATTTAGAGACCAAACTTTAGGGCGTCTGAAATTGCACGCAGCTCCTAGAGCATGTAAAATTTAGGAGAATGCACACCAAGAGGCTCGAGATCTACGCCATTTCCTAAGTTCCCTCTAATTGGTAGCCATCCACCGGTTCCGCCCCAAAGCCCATCAGTGGATCGAGAGAAGGAATTTTCTTTACGATCCAGGCCGCGAAACCAAAAAACTCACACTAGTACAAGCATGCTATAAAATTGATCATCCACTACAGGAAACAATTGATACGCCGACGGCTGGCTGCCGTCGGCACAGCGCCAAATTACCGTCGGCGTAGCCCCCTCGGTGTACGTCCTCGTCGGCGCAGCTCCGTGGCCGTCGGCACAACCCCGTTCCCTCGGCATAGCATCTTCCAGCGGGCCCCGCGTGTCAGCCAATGGTCATCTCGATAACGGTCCAGTCTGGAGCTACGCCGACGGCCAGCCTGACCGTCGGCATAGGAATGGAGCTATGCCGACGGCCTGACCGTCGTCATAGCCTAAAATATTTTTTTATTATTATTATTTTTTCTAAATTTTTTTTGTCTTTGAATTGTTTGACTCGTTAATCTCTCGCTTTGAATATTTTTAACACTAATTATAGTTAATAATTGATTAAATTGTAGTCTTAGTCAAAGTTTTCAGTCGGTCGTCCATCCTAGCACTACTCCTGCTCTAGCACGCTTAACTCCTTGTTTCTTCAGAATCTCTTTCCGCAAAGCATTTTACACATTGTTGTCATTACTATGATATCAATCCTATTAACTCTTATATCATCATGTCACATGGTTGTATTTTTTGAAATTACAAGCAATTATTTAAGTAAACAACAATAAATAAGTAAAAATATTATTGAATTCAAATAAAAATATAATAATTTTATTTTATTTTGTATTTTTTATTTAATATGGAATAATTAATATCTTAAATCTATAAATCGGAATTCGGCAAATAATATGTCTAAATTGATTAGAAAAATGAGAGGAATCCAAATATGATATCAATATCAACTTATCACACACTATGTCATGATTCTTATCATAATTTTATTTGCCCGTTTAAAACGACACGCATAAAGATTCTTAGCTCGGGGCTGAGACTCGCTAAACTTGAAGTGGATCTATGATGAAACAACATATTTTGAACCTAAAAATGATTTTTGTAAAAAATCATGAGCATCCGATCATGTACCTGTAGTTCATATCTCACCCACGTCCTATCGATTTGGCAGTAATTTGTCTTTTTCACCAAGGATAGACGGAAATGTTTGAGATCCCCCTGTTATGACATTATCCATGTAAGGTGGTCTAGTATTTTTGAAAAATGTGACGATAGCATTTTGAATTAGCCATTTGGTGGTTGCTTCACAAAACCGTCCGTTTTTTGCACTCGGAAAATGGAAAACGGCTTTTTTGTGTGACGAAAAGGAAAACTTTCTCCTGAAACATCGTTTGCCATCCAATGATGCACACTTATGCACAATATGGACATATTATCATAAACTATGCCTTCATTTTATCCATAACATTCGTCATTTGACCCGAAAGCCAAGAAACCTCGAACGAGATAGATCATTTTGTTGAGGTTTTTTTGAGACATAATCAATATACCAAGTTTGATATTTTTCCTTCTAACTATGTCACATAATATGACACCACGCGAAGGTTTCGCATTGTTTGGATCGTTTTTGAATTTATAATGTCCTTTTAAACCATCGTTAAACTTTGTCAAGAGCGAACATGAAGATTATTAGCTCGGGGCTAAGACTCGCTAAACTTGAAGTGGATCTATGATGAAACAACATATTTTGAACCTAAAAATGATTTTTGTAAAAAATCATGAGAATCCGATCATGTAACTGTAGTTCATATCTGACCCACTTCCTACCGATTTGGCAGGAATTTGTCTTTTTTCACCAGGGATAGACGGAAATGTTTGAGATCCCCTGTTATGACATTATCCATTTAAGCTGGTCTAGTATTTTTAAAAAATATTACGGTAGCATTTTAAATTAGCCATTTGGTGGTAGCTTCACAAAACCGTCTGTTTTTTGCACTCGGAAAATGGAAAACGGCTTTTTGGTGCGACGAAAAGGAAAACTTCCTCCTGAAATATCATTCGCCATCCCATGATGCACACTTATGCACCATGTGGACACATTATCAAATACTATGCCTTTATTCTAGCCATACCATTGGTCATTTGACCCGAAAGCCAAGAAATCTCGAATGAGATAGGTCATTTTGTGAAGATTTTTTTTGAGACATAATCAATATACCAAGTTTTGGTATTTTTCCTTCTAACTATGTCACATAATATGAAACCACGCGAAGGTTTCGTATTGTTTGGATCGTTTTTGAATTTACGATGCATGTTTTAAACCATCATTAAACTTTGTCGAAGGGCGGCCATGAAGATTCTTAACTCGGGGCTAAGACTCGCTAAAATTGAAGTGGATCTATGATGAAACAACATATTTTGAACCTAAAAATTATTTTTGTAAAAAATCATGAGTATCCGATCATGTACTTGTAGTTCATATCCAACCCACTTCCTATCGATTCGGCAGGAATTTGTCTTTTTCACCAGGGATAGACGGAAATGTTTGAGATCCCTCTGTTATGATATTATCCATGTAAGGTGGTCTACTATTTTTGAAAAATGTGACGGTAGAATTTTGAATTAGCCATTTGGTGGTTGCTTCACAAAACCGTCCGTTTTTTGCACTAGGAAAATGAAAAACGGCTTTTTGGTGCGACGAAAAGAAAAACTTCCTCTTGAAACATCGTTCTCCATCCCATGATGCATACTTATGCACAATATAGACACATTATCATAAACTATTCCTTCATTCTAGCCATAACATTGGTCATTTGATCCGAAAGCCAAGAAACCTCGAACGAGATAGGTCATTTTGTTGAGGTTTTTTTGAGACATAATCAATATACCAAGTTTGATATTTTTCCTTCTAACTATGTCACATAATATGACACCACGCGAAGGTTTCGCATTGTTTGGATCATTTTTGAATTTATAATGCTCATTTTAAACCATCGTTAAACTTTGTCAAAGGGCGGACATGAAGATTCTTAGCTCGGGGCTAAGACTCGCTAAACTTGAAGTGGATCTATGATTAAACAACATATTTTGAACCTAAAAATGATTTTTGTAAAAAATCATGAGCATCCAATCATGTACATGTAGTTCATATCGGACCCACTTTCTACCGATTCGGCAGGATTTTGTCTTTTTTACCAGGGATAGACAAAAATGTTTAAGATCCCCCTATTATAAAATTATTCATGTAAGGTGGTCTAGTATTTTTGAAAAATGTGACGGTAGCATTTTGAATTAGCCATTTGGTGGTTGCTTCACAAAACCGTCTGTTTTTTGCACTCAGCAAATGGAAAACGGCTTTTTGGTGCGACGAAAAGGAAAACTTCCTCCTGAAATATCGTTCGCCATCCCTTGATGCACACTTATTCATAATATGGACACATTATCATAAACTATGCCTTCATTCTAGTCATAACATTGGTCATTTGACCCGAAAGCCAAGAAACCTCGAACGAGATAGGTCATTTTGTGAAGGTTTTTTTGAGACATAATCAATATAGCAAGTTTGATATTTTTCCTTCTAACTATGTCATATAATATGAAACCACGCGAAGGTTTTGCATTGTTTGGATCGTTTTTGAATTTATAATGCCCGTTTTAAACCATCGTTAAACTTTGTCGAAGGGCGGGCATGAAGATTCTTAGCTCGGGGCTAAGACTCGCTAAACTTGAAGTGAATCTATGATGAAAAACATATTTTGAACCTAAAAATTATTTTTGTAAAGAATCATGAGTATCCGATCATGTACCTATAATTCATATCTGACCCACTTCCTGCCGATTCGGCAGGAATTTGTCTTTTTCACCAGGGATAGACGGAAATGTTTGAGATCCCCTGTTATGACATTATGCATGTAAGGTGGTATAATATTTTTGAAAAATGTGACGGTAGCATTTTAAATTAGCCATTTGGTGGTTGCTTCACAAAACCGTTCGTTTTTTGCACTCAGAAAATGGAAAGCGGCCTTTTGGTGCGACGAAAAGGAAAACTTCCTTCTGAAACATTGTTCGCCATCCCATGATGCACACTTAGACACAATATGGATATATTATCACAAACTATGCCTTTATTCTAGCCATAACATTAGTTATTTGACCCGAAAGCCAAGAAACCTCGAACAAGATAGGTCATTTTGTGAAGGTTTTTTGAGACAATCAATATACCAAGTTTGATATTTTTCCTTCTAACTATGTCACATAATATGACACCATACGAAAGTTTCACATTGTTTGGATCGTTTTTGAATTTATAATGCCCGTTTTAAACTATATATAATGTTTTATATTTCACTTAATTTTTGTTTATAAATGTGTAATATTTGAGTGTAGATAGATAGATTTTATTTTTCTGCAAATTTTGATATATTATTTGTATTTTTATGAATAAGAATGATTTAGTTATGATTTTTCAAAAAATAATGAGATAAAAGGAAAACAATCCGTAGGCCCATGCCAAACAAATTTTTTCAAAGAGTTGTGCCAACGGCCAGGCCGTCGGCACAACTTGGCTGCCTAATGTCGTTTCCGTTGCCGTGTCTGAACTGGGGCTACACCGAGGGCGAGGGCCACCGTCGGCACAACCCTTGCTACTACGCCGACGGCCACGCTACGCCGAGGGCTACCCTCGGCACCGTCATCTACGCCGACGGCCGCGGCCGGGCTGGTCGGCTGGCCAGGGAAGGCAACTACGCCGATGGTCCCGACATTTGTCCGTCGGCGCTTTAGTTCTTTCATGTAGTGATCTACATGATTTACCGAATCCTCATTAAGAAAGGGAAGGGTGGGTGATGGGCCAGCACATCAAACACGATTAAGTAAACTATATATTACTACTTGTGTGCATGTAAATATTTTAGTAGAGTGTCATAGATGGACCTTGTTCTTGTTGTCATGGATTGCAAGGTGTAGGCTCCCAATTATGAATTGAAGGGAACAAATTCTTTAGTCTTCTTGCCAACAAAGACCAGGAAATTATTCAGTGGAATTCGAGTTTTATCATGCGGAGATCTCACAGTCATTCCATTTTCATTCTCCAAATCAATCAAGAAGTGTTTGATCTCTAGTATATATTCTAGACCGAGGTATTCTAATTGCCGCCCGAAATTAATCAATCGCCTATCATTTGTTAGAGTAGGCAAAAATATTATCCACATGCTACTACACTATTGCATATCTTGTAGATACTGTAAAGCAAAGTTCTTATTACCCAAGTATCTGAACCTACGCATAATAAGGAAGGAAAAAAAAAAAGGAATATAAGGTTTTGCTGCTTCAAATCTTTTCGAGATTTTTACTCATCAGTTCACATCAACACAACCATACATGTTGTGTTTTCATGTACTCCTATCTTCTTTTTTTGAAGGGCATCATGTACTCCTATCATTAATCCTTGCACATAGGGTAAAACCTTCTCAAGCAACTACTATCTGAATCGGACTTGTCAAAAGCAACAGCAGGGACCAGCCTCTCCGGAACGCGCTTCGGTCGTGGAATCGTGAAAACGAGTGTGCCCACCGCCAGTCCGGAGCCTGCCTCGGAGACGCTAATTGCCCGATCGATTTATACACGCCAGTCCGGCACACTTGCTTCCATTATTTTGTTTTCCCGATCCCGATCCGACTCGCAATCCAAACGGCGCGCGATCCAGCTGCAACATATCAAGCTAGGGCATCGCCGCTGCCGCTGCCGCCGCCGCGAGGAAGGTCGCTGCACCCCGAGAAGAGTGGTACCGTCGCCGCGATGAAGGCTGCCAGGAAGACCAGCACCGCGCCGTCGCGCTTGCCAGCGACGGTCCAGGAGTCTCTGGCGCCCACCATGACCATGAAGGCCGCGCGCCGGCGGTTCGCGTGCGGGGAGGACGTCGAGGTGCGCAGCAGGTTCCCGCAGGTCCCCGGCAAGAAGCAGCTGGTGATCTACGCCCGCGCCAAGGTCGTCTCCGCGTCCGTCGGCACCGACTCCTACGTCCTCCGGTACCCCGCCGCCAGCAGCATCCCCAGCCGTACCGCACGAGTGCCAGCCTGGGACGTCCGCGGGGCCCGTCCTGTTCCACCACCACCCCCGGCCGCTGACGCCGCACGGCCGCCCAGTTCCAAGAGGCCGCTACAGTCGGATCAGTCGGGGAGCGACGGTGATTGCCGCAAGAAGGCGAGGAGGACTGGCCAAGGGATCCCTGAGGACGCGCTGAAGAGGTTCTTCGCCGAGCACGAGAAGGAGGAAGAAGCCAAGAAGCAGAAGGCGCGGGAGCACGACGACGAGTTGCTGGCGCCGAAGTTGCGGCCCAAGACTAGGGCGATCAAGATGATGGATCGAGCATGCCCTGCTTTCGTTGTCTCGTCGTACTAGAATTTTTGTTCCTTTTCTTAGTTCGCTATGCCTAATTGGCATGAAGGTCTCAAGTGATGAGATGTAGCATGATCACTTGGGATGAGAGATTGATGTATACAGTGATATACGCGGCAAATTTAATTATTATTTGTATGCAATATTGGTGCTCTCTTTTCCTGAGATCAAATTGTGATTCTTTTTTTACATTGGTTCTTGAGACCAACGTCTGAAATGGGTTCGAGAAAGCAGCGCATGATTTTTATTTTCAGTTTGAGCAGATGATATCAGTGTAAGAGCAGTTTTAACGGAGCCCGTAAAGTCACAAAAATTATAAATTAACCGTTATTTTCTGGTTTTCGCAAAATAGTGATGCTCTAGTGGTAACCGTAAAAACCGCGGTTGGCCTTAAGTTTTTTTTTGAGAGACGGAAAAACTAGCAATCGACCTGCATGCATATTCCCGAGCCAGACGGCTGAACCGAGCGCGAACGCTATTCTCGCCGTGGAGGTTGGCGCACTGATATTTTCTCTCGCCCTCCTCCTTCCGGCCGCCGCCACCACACCATTCTTGCTGACTTCCTCCCCGGCGCTCTGCACGCAGGCGAATAGATCCGGCCACCACGTGTTCCGCCGTGCGGGACGCCGCTGCCGAAATCGCTAGAATCGACCTCACCCAGCACACCGCGGTAAGATCTGGTTCCCTCGCCGCCACCGGTCGAATCGATCTACCCAACCACCTTCTTGACAGCCTGCGTGTTTGCTGCTGATGTCTACGGAGGCAAGCGAGAGCGAGGAGTTCATTTTTGACGACTCGTCCTCCTTCGACAAGTCCGACCTCGACGATGACACCGAACAGTGCGTCATCATCCTCGCTGTTAAGGAAATTGAGGATAGGTTCATGCTTGTGAATTGGTGACGCGGCTCGATGCATGGTCGTATTTGCCTCCCGCGTAACCGCTCGCTCGGCCACCACTCCCTCATGCAAGATTACTTCGTTGAGATACCAACCTACCCCCGCATCTCTTTCGTAGGAGGTATCGAATGCGACGAGAATAGTTTGTCAAAATCGTAGAAGCTTGTGAGGCCAACGACACATACTTTCAACGCCGTAGAGACGCAGCAGGGGTTCCAGGATTCAGTGCTTACTAGAAAATCTCCGCAGCCATGTGTGTGATTGCATATGGCGTGCCCAGTAGATTACTTTGATGAGTATCTTCACATTGGTGAAGATACAACCATTGAATATGTGCGGCGGTTTGCTAGGCTGGTGATTCGCTTGTTTGGTGAAGAGTATCTTCTATCTCCCAACGAAGAAGACACCTTCCGTTTGATGCAGATGAACGAGAGGAGAGGTTGGCCGGACATGCTAGGAAGTGTGGACTATATGCATTGGAGGTGGAATAATTGCCCGAAAGCGTGGCACAGATAATACTGTGGTAAAAGTCACGATCCAACGATTGTGCTTGAGGCAATAGCATTGGAGGACTTATGGATTTGGAATTGTTTCTTTGGCTTGCCGGGATCACTGAATGACATCAACTTCTTGAACCAATCCCATCTATTTGCAAAACTTGCCAAGGGAGAAGCTCTTTCTTGCAATTACAAAATTGGGAGACATGACTACACAATGGGCTACTATATAGTCGATGACATATATCCTGATTGGACGACTCTAGTGAAGACTATTCATGATCCACAAACAAGGAAAGCAGTTGTATTTGCCAAGGCACAAGAGGACTGCTCGAAAGGATATTGAGAGAGCTTTTGGAGTCTCGTTTTTGGGACATGACAACCCTCAAAAACATCATGACATGCTGTGTCATTCGTCACAACATGATCATCAAGGACAAGAGAGATCTAGGCTTGGAGTGTTTCTATGACAATGTTAGGAGCCGAGTGAAACCACGGAGGAACCCCGATCACCTTCAAGCTTATCTTGGTTCGTATAAGCAAACCGAGCATGAGGGAACCCATGCACAACTCCAAAAGAATCTCATCAACCATGACTAGGCGAGGCATGGCCGCCAATGATCTACACTTTGTGTTTGTGTATCATTAAACATTGTTGTTGTATGATTCGATTGAAACTATTTGGACAAATTTGATTGTTGTAATGTGATTGTTGTTGTACCATTTAACATTGTTGTTGTAATTTGATTTGAATAATGTGGATGATCATCTGATTTGAATAATGCGGATTTGCACGTGCTGATTGAATCAATTTGCATAAACTCTGACTTATGAAAATATTGAGATTCTGGATTTTACCGTCCGAAAACAGTCAAAATTCTTTTTTACGGGTCGAGTTTGCGGGTTTTATTTCGTATCGGCTGTTTTCAGACGATAAAAATGGTTTTCCGTGACCTATAAACGCGATTTACAGTTCACAATTTTACATACTCCGTTAGAGCTGCTTTAATAAATCTAAGCTGGTCATTTGGAGTCTTGTAGCGTCGAGGGCCGTGGGGCCTGGGGAACCTACCAGAGTGTGTCTCCCATTGCTCCCCTTTTGTATAAAAAGAAATTTGCTGCTGCTTGATTTTCTTGTTTTGAGTACACATATTCTGTAGTTATTTGGGCTCACGCGTAAAATGATCCAACAATACTACAAGGCTGGGCTTTTCCAGCTCAGGAAGCGTTTATTTCTTTGACATGTGTAAGTGAACGCTGAAATTTGAGACACGCAGAGCTCCAAACTAGTATATGTGACCGGTAGAAGGGAAAGGTTCAGACCTATCACACTATCATTTAGAGCGATGGTATCTTATTGTAGTTTTCAATATGATATCAATGGACATTACTCTGGGAAAATTGGTCACATCAGACTCGCTAATGCAATAGTCTCGCGGCTTTATAACTTACATGCAACTAACACAAAAAAGGATCTAAAATAAAAGAAGTAAAAAAAAGAGGTGGTGTAACTTAAATTATGTCTCGAACAATTCTCATTGTAAGAATATATTCTTACAGCAGAAATGGAAAACTAAATCTCATCATATTTTTACTAGAACTATATTGACAATTCATAAATGAATACAACGTCTCTGAACTTGCACTTTCTAAAAAAATGGATTTCCTGATTTCTTTTAAGGAAATTATGTTTATTAGTTGCATATCAACATGTGTGCATTTAGTTGTATACACCGAATAAATTACTTAAGACGTGGTCTTGCTAAACCTTGGGTGAAGATAAGTTAGACTATTGCGTTGTTCCCCTTACTGAGTGGTGGTAATAGGGCACTAGAGGCTGGGGCGCCTACTCGTGAGGTGCGTTCCTAATGCTAATCTTGGCCTAAATTGTCTTTAAATCGATCTTTTCATTTAGCTGCACGAGTGCTAATATAATTGATTATTCATTGATTTATTATCCACTCCTTAACATTCAAAAATACATCCAAGTATGTATTTACATCTTTATATTGTCCTACCAAATGCACCAACAGCTCCGGTGTTTGTTCAATGCATAAGAGGCTACATGAATCTATTTACAAAATAACATACAAAAATATTCAGTAATCATACACCTCCAATCACAATGTTCATTATCCATTTTCAAATTTACTTTAGCAATGTATATATGGGCCTACACTAGGCGTAGCTTTACATTAACAATGAAACCAACGATAAAGTACTACCACACATATTCTTTCAGCTTGGATCATGAACATCAGAAACATTAATCGATGTTGAAACATATGAAAGCATAGAATGCAAAAGTAATTTTAAGCCATAGCATATCAATAAAGCAAATGCAACCAGGTAGAAACCTCGTCATGGAAAAATCCAGTGATTAGGTGAAGCTACAGTGACTTCTTTCACGACATCATGATGATCATGAGCTTTGCACTTTCCATGGCACTACATTGACAATCTCTCTTTGCTCTTTTATGTAAATCATAGTCGTGCAAATCCTCCTTGTACTCCATAGTGTGGCATCTGGCATCATAGAAATAAATTTGATTATGCACATTGAGATATATTGTCACTCTTGAACTGCAGTCATATGCATACTAATGGCAGAGAAAATTAGTATTGCAGATAAATCCAACAACTATCATAGGTTATATGGAGCCTGGATGCATTGGTTGATAATACAAAAATCAAACTAAGTACTTGTAAATGCCAAATAGCATTGCAATTTTAGACAAATATACCATTTTTGATTTCCTTAGTATCACTTATCACATGCATTGTTCTGATTGAACTACATTCCCATAGCAAGGAGAAGTTATATCCGGCTATATAAAAAATATTTATTTCTCTAAGGTATTAAATATAAACTTTGTGCTAACCATCAATTAATATTAGTTAACGATTACAAGAGAAATAGTAGATCCAAGTAAATCAAGTATCTAGATTATAAGCATATTTAGATATTCAAATTGAATATGAAGCTATTCCCATGGATAAGTTAATAAGTATATTATTGTCCATAAAATATTACTTTAAACAACTATATAACATGCAAATCCAGCTTAAAAGTGAGCCATGAAATCCTTATATGAGTTCAGAAATGGACGCTAAACATGCAATCTAGAAATCCTCCAGTTATCCATTTTTTTGGGTTAAATGTATATTTGTGCACAACGGTTGACATGATCGAGCATGAATGCGACAGTCTAAGATCAGAAAAGTGAGACATCCCTCTAAATTGGTAGGGTACATCAACCACTAGCTCATGCATTTGATCATCATAGTGGCCGAAAAAATGGAGCAAATCATTGTGACCCAACTAGAAGAACAATATAAAACTAAAGGGATCGATCTTTCACAACGGAGTAACACTTTGGAAGAATAAGTACACTATTTAACTTTGAAGAGGATATATTCTTCAAGTTTCAGAACCCACTAACACATTATCTGAAGTCAAATTTGCAATGCACTCTATGTTAATACTATGAGAGATGCAATACGTGGTGATGACAACAAAAATGGTATAAAACCTGTAGTATAATGCAATTGAACTATATTTACTACTAATAAGTTTACACAATCTTACCAAATTTCACCACAACTAAAACATATTATATAGACACATAGATGTAGTTTAAAAATGTCTAGCATCAGCGCACACACATGCGTCTAGTTAGACATGTGAGCAGCGAACATAAATGGCAAAAATTATTTAGTACCATGTGGAGGATATGAAGATATTTAAGTACATTAGAAACACAACTAACTATAAGATCTCATGGAGGAAATCCAAACAGAAATTTCTCAACCTTGTTGAAATACAAATGGAAGACACCATAAACTCAATCCTGCAGCAAAATTTGATAAGTGGGTGGGGATCGTGTATGCATGAGGTTAAGTGAAGAATATGATAAGGAAGTGTCTTAACTCCCCATTAATCTTTAATATTGGATGGCTCCTATCAACAATGTCTTTTTGTACACTCTTATGTCTATCTAATCTAGGCTTTATGTTTTATTCCTACATGGTTATGCCTTACAATCGATTGAAGGAGTATGTCTTTCCGTAGTTATATTCCCTTATGTGATCCATGGTTTCCGTAAGTTCTCATCACCAGAAACTGGTTTCTTAAGTGCCAAGGTCAAAGGGAAAACACTTGAACATAAGGAACTACCATTGCACCTAGAGAGTTGTCCCTAAAATCATGGAGAATTAAACATCTAGAACACATATGTTCAAGTTGTAAAAGTGGAAACAAAACATAAATAAGTACAAACTGGACACAACTTATTCAAGATCGACAATTATAGCATCACATGGCAACTCCAAGCATAGAAGAGCATTGTTTCTTATAAGCCGTGCAATGCAAACATCAGCAAATAGCATCTTTGGAGTTACAATCTGACACTTCTCTTCATAAACTATTAATGATTGGCCAAGTGATATTGAAAGGAGGTTGAAGCACAAAATTAATAAGTTATTTTTTTGGCATCTAGATGTACCTTTCACTTAAGGCATTAATGGAATAAAATCTTCATCAACAAAAAATCTACTATAATATTGCAGGGATAATAGGGAAGATGCTAACAAGAAAATGATTGACAACTCAAACATGATTTCAGATTTTACTTATCTACCATGGTTACTTTGTCACAAAAAAATGAGCTGGTACGAATTTCACAAGTAAAAAACAAGGAGCAACTGACAATTTACAGCAGTAAACTTACTATATATAATCAAAACACATGGCCTATTCATGATGAATAGACTGCAAAAGTAAACTAAAGTAGAGAAGAGAAATAACAATGCAAGAAGATAGAAGGGATCAAATGCATTGATTTTTTTCCGTAGGGCACACTAAAAAGGTTGATACACATATGTACAAAAGTTCCCACGAGAAGAAGCTTCAGCTTCAAATACACACAACTATCAGTTTTTTGTAAGAATCACAAATTCCATGATATTTTAGGTAAATTCCTTTTTTTCTTTGACTAAATCTCGCATTAGAAAGTTCAGGTTAATCTGTTTAACTTAGAAGAACTAAATATGGCACTACCAGGCCCCCTCACAATACTGTTCGCATTGGGTTGATGTGGATCCATTTGAAAATTTGGTTCAAATTTTGGTTGTCCATTTCTCAAGTTTAATTTATAGCATAAATTTGAAGTTGAAACCATTAGTAGTAATAAATGTAAGTCGTTACTTTGGATTTTTTTTACTGATGTATTTCCCAAAACAATCGATCCAAGAGTTCAATTTTACTGGTTTTTTTTTAACGTGGGAGGGGTCTGGAAAGACCCTGATTTGCTGCATTAAATATCAAGTTGTGGGTACAGAT
Organism: Avena sativa; assembly: GCA_916181665.1. Taxonomy (NCBI): domain Eukaryota; kingdom Viridiplantae; phylum Streptophyta; class Magnoliopsida; order Poales; family Poaceae; genus Avena; species Avena sativa. Next base: position 137,449,857 of record OV702285.1, on the reverse strand, counting down.
TACATAAAGGACCCTGAAAGAAAAGGCCTAAAATGTAGTCCTTGCAACTAACAAAAAAGACCATGGAAAAGTTAGAGAGAAAGCAATCCCATCTAGGCTCTTCTCCACCGATGGTGAGACACCAGAGTTGGCCTCCTGCGACCAACTGCCGGGGACGAACCACTTGGCAGTAGGGAGGAGTGAAACACCGAAAGGGATCTCCAACAAGGGCCTCCGTCTTAGAGGTTGAAAGTGTGTTGTCAACGCAGCGACGAGAGCGGCCATCACCTCGGCCACAGATCATGGCGAAAATCTTGTCCACCATGTGATGAGCTTCATTTTGCTGCAGCAGGGAATGACCACCTCCACCAGAAGCACAAGGGCCGCTGAACTCCTCTCCCTCGCCACCGTGGCCGGCCGAGAGAAGCTGCAGCGGTATTGCGCTACTAGGAAGGGGGCAGGGGTAAAATCCCCTGGTCGAAATCAAAATAGACCCGCCGCAGAACCGCTCCTCCTCCCCACCACGGTCGGCCAGGAGCTTGTCTGTAGAGACAGCCGTCAACGAGCACCGAAATCCCCCCATGCCACCACGGCTGGCCGAGGAAACACTGGCACGCGACACTCGACCACCACCAGGGGAAACCACACCTAAAGCTTATTTAGGGGAGCAGCTGGCGGCCTCTCTTTCCTCGTCGCCGACCACCGGAGAAGAAGGAGGAATAGCCCTAAAGCTCCCTGGATCCAGGCAGAGGGATCCGGAGCTCTGCTCCAACTACTGGGCATACGACCCACATTCGGCATACTGCCAGTCAACCTACTCTTAACTACCACGGAACCATCCCTCCACCATCTCCAGCCGGCGACGCCGGCGAATAAGGCTCGGGGGCAGCCCACCTCTCTTATTCTCTGCAATACTCTCAAAGCCGCGAGCAGAGCGGTGTCGTGTACGCGAGGTTGCTTGTGCAGTTGTGCCTCTCTACTGGTTTTATTGGTGCACTGTATTTTCACAAGTGTATATTTCTTTTGTTTTTTGAATATAATTTCACAAGTGCAATATTTTTTACAGCGTATGCCAAGCAGGGCCTTACTATCTGTTACAAGTCCCAATTCCGTCCAATCTCCCAAAGGCGTGATCGCGGCACGAACACATCAGCACATCATTGCAAAACCTAGAAATTACTTTTCCTGGAAGATTTTGAACGACGAACTGAAAAAACATCCATACGTGTAGGCGGTAGATCGAGTGTTCGACCCGGACTCGGACTTGAGCCGATCCATAGATACTCCCGCGCGTATTTTCCTTGCAGTTGCAGACCCGCTCGCGTCTGCTTTCCTTCCAACCAAGAAAGGACAGAGTGATCCACGAGCTCGACCTAAGCTGTGCATCGCGGAGGCCGCCGTCGCGCCATCGCCGCTGCCACCACCTTGATGGCGGTGAAGAGGTTCGTGGCGCCACGCCAGGCTCCTGCCCTGGCCCTCGCGGCGCGCACACACGCAGACGCTGCGGGCAAGGCAACCACGGCGCCGCACGAGTTCTTGCCGGCGAAGCCCACCGTCGTCATGGCAGAGCAGCGCCAGCAAACGCGGCCGCGGTTCGCGGCCGGGGAGGACGTCGAGGTGCGCAGAAAGTTCCCGCAGGTCTCCGGCAAGAGGCAGCTGGTGATCTACACGCGCGCCAAGGTCGTCTCCGCGTCGTTCGGCACCGACTCCTACCTCGTCCAGTACCCCGCCGCCAGCTGCCCCGCACGAGTGCCTGCCTGGGACGTCCGCGCGGCCCGTCGTGTTCCGACGCCGCCAGAATCTGCCGGCAACGCAGCACGGCCGGCCAGCAACGCAGCAGGGCCTGCCAGCTCCAAGCGGCCACCTCCATCAGATCGGTCGGAGCGCGGCACCGATGATGGAGGCAAGAAGCCGAAGATCAGGACGGGGAAAGGGATCCCGATGGACGCGCTGCGGCGGTTCTTCGCCGAGCACGAGGAGGAGGAGGCGAAGAGGAAGAAAGAGCGAGAACACGACGCCGAATTCCTGGCACCGAAGATGATCAAGATGGACGATGAGGACGCCCTGCTTTCGTTTCTGTTCTCTCGTAGCAGTAGTTTTCGTTGCCTTTTCTCCTAGTCGTTCGCGTGCCTACTTGGCAGCAACAAGATCATAACTGATTACCTGTATGTTCTTCTGGAGAAAATGTATGCTCCAGGAACAGTTTCGAATCGATTGCAAAATGTAATGTTGATTCACTTTTTTGTCGAGACCAAAGTCTAAAATATGTTCGAGAAAACAGAGTCGCGATCATGTTTGTTTTTCGGATTATTCAGATGTAAGACATCGATCATGTTTTTCTGTACTATAGTCTCTGCAATGGAGCACTCAAATTGTATGTTTCCTGAGTTCTTTGCTTGTATGTTCCTGTGGAGAAAATGTCTGCTCCAACAACAGTTTCAAAACATATTGTAATGTTGGCTCTCGTTCCTGTCGAGACCAAAATCTGAAATATGTTCGAGAAAACAGCCCACTAGCATGTTCGATTTTCTGGTTTGGTCAGATGTTAGATTGCTCGGTCATATAAATTTGTACGGTGTATGCATTGGGCACTCGAATTTTAGGTTCCCCTGACTTTAATTCCTTTATTTTTTCTCGTGCCAATCAAAATGTGGAGTAATTCTCTTTGGAAATCACAAACCCGGCCAGCGTGCGAACTGAATATTTTGTGCTTGTACATGATCGACGTGGATGCATAGGTTGGAAGGGTGATGCCAAATGCATGGAGGTTATGTGGTGGTTTTTTCCACTAGCTCCGTCCAGAATTTTTTTGGCGAGGGGGATTTTTTTTTTGCACAAATCCATTTTACACTTCAACCTTGCACATTCAAATTTAAAGAAAGCGATCGATCCTGATCGAACCTTGTCAGAGCCTGGGATAGGGTTTGTGGTGGGGCTACGAATCTACGCTTCCATGCCGTGGGATCGAGATAGAAGGATGAGGTGGTTCCAGGGCGATGGTCGTGGGTCGTCAGGATCGAGATAGAAGGAGAGCAAAGCATCAAGAGAGGAGCGGCGAGGCATAGAAGAGTGGGAGGCGGACCCGCTAGTTCACTCTTGGAAAATGTTTGGAGGTTTTCCCAAAATCGCCCTCCACGTCGGTTATTTCTGGACGAAGGAAGTATATTATATGTTCTAGACACACTAGTTCAATATCGTTATGTGTAGTTTGGGGTTTTAAGATTTAAAATCATAAATAGATCTAAAATTATATTCGTACAAACTATTTACTGTAATTGATGATCTAGTAATGTACATCTTGATTGACCCGTGGCTTTTAAAAAAAACTGATCCAGAATTACAACTTAGCGCACCTACATATATGCTAGGGACAACCATATTTGGGCCTCCGCTCGAACTGTGTCGAAGAGGGAGGGGTTGTTTGCATGCTCTTGAAGATGTGTGTTGTGTTTGGTGTAGGTCCACCTAGCCATGAGCATGATCAATGAAGAAGCACCCATCCTCATTGGTGGCTGGAGTAGAGTGGGTGATATACCTCAAACAATCTATGAAGGACTACTCAGTTGCTAGGGCTAGAGGGTGATCAGATCCAAAAAAAACTTATCGTGCTAGAGGGTCCACGAGAATGAGCATTCGGTCAAGATGTGGACCATCATTTCTTAGCTTGGTCGAAAAATGCATCACGGAGAGTTCCACAACACTTTACTAGCTAGTCGTGGTGGTCCTGCAGTGTGATGGGTCAACCTGATGAAGAACTTCCCTTGGGGACACCCATAAATTCCTATTTAGTTTCCATGCTATACTCCCTTGAAGAGGTTTTACAACATGTTATGAACTGTAATGGTCACCGACGTCCACCACCAAATAAAGACATCTGGTGCGGCCAAGAGTTCCACTCTAAGGGTGTTCTCCATATTGGATGTATTGCCACAATGCCGCAGGGATCATATGCCCACTCCCAAGAATGTTTGTGATCGGGCGATGAGAGATTCATTGAAGGACTGATGTTTTATAGTGCATATGAAGACTAAATAATAATTCTGGCACAATCTCCGTCGGAGCTACTATCGTAGTTCTCCAAGAAGAGCGGGGTTGTTCCGCTATCAACCATCATTTTGGTGGACTCTGGGAACGCACCCCAATCATCTCGGTTGAACTACATATATCGGAGCCCCGATATGCTACGGGGATAGCATTAATTTTCATGCTAAACCTCTAATCATAATACTCAGTCAACTCGGCCAAGTCGAATGCCACCAAAACTGAGAAGAGTGATTTGAGTGTGAGCCATGCTAACAATCCATCATATAATTCTATCTCTCTTGTCGGTTTTGCCAGGTACTAAAGAAAGGGAACAACTATCGGGATTTCAATTACCGGCGAAGAGATTTGTAGGCGGTGTAAGGGCTTGTGATCATGAACTTATGGGATAACAACCTCAAGGCATGCAAGATTTATACAGGTTCAGACACTTCCTGTGTCGGCTATTTTTTGGAGCATATGAGGTGCTCAAATATTACAATGGGGGGGGGGGGGGTTGGGGTGTTCCGGCTAGTGGCCTACTGGGATAGCTGGTAACTATAGTGGAGGACGACTAGGGATTCTAGCTAGCGGATAGTGCCTCTCCTGGTTAGCTGAGTGTTGGGCCACGCGGAGATAAAACAAAAAAAATTCCCCTCTAACGTGGTGATCCCAAGATCCAGCTGAGGTAGAAGGCCACGAGGTTTACCACTAGATGCGCAGTTGCGGAATACTGATGAAGCGCGTCAGTTGATGTAGTGCAGTCCTCACGATCCGATCGTCCTCGTGCTGATCGCACAACATCTCTGCTGGTATCCACACGTACAAGGAGGAGCACCGGCGGCGAACTGATAGGTTCGTAACGACGGCTGGACTGCTGTGGAGCTAGGGTTTCCAACACATGGAATGACCTAACCGAACAACGATTAACCTTTCTGGGTTACGGTGCTCCACTATATATAGGGAGTGAACGTGGGCTTTGCTCGCGCGACCCATTCACTAAAGCCCATATAACACTAGTCACCGTGAGTCCAACTCACTAACTCAGTCCTAATACGGTTTAGGTCCAACCCAACCAGATTACAGGTTCAGATCCAATCCGAACTTGCTCCCGCTCTTAAGTGTGTGACCCCGCAAGCTCATGGCTACTTGGACACGATTGGAGTCCGACTCTCAATCGATCAGTCGGTAGCGGCTCCTAGCAGAACGTGCCGACTCCCAAGTATCAAAGAGTCATGACGACTTGCCTTTCCAATGCGACTTTCGTCCGAGTCCCTTTTGCCTCACGATATACCTTGTCAGACTATAGGCGAATATATGTCATCCCTTAAATAGTCCGACTCTCTTCTCGATCCGAGATAAGTGATTCACTCGACTAACTCTTAGTCGATCGCCTTGGTTAACACTTAACCGAGTTGTGCATGGCCATGCTTTCCGAATCATATCTCATGAGAGGACCCAGAGAATATCTCTCCAAGTGGAGGGGAAAAATCCCATCTTGGTTATTCACATCACGCAGCTTGATTCTTAGTCGACCCGAACTCTGCCTTTATAACTGACCAGTTACGTATCAGCGTTTGATAGAACCTAAGTCGGTGATCCTCAAGTCGGACTATGCAACAACCTCAGGTCTAAGGATTACATTTATTGAGATATACAAATGACAACTTGTTCGTTGTACCTCAATATGGGTCAATCCGACTCGCTAAACTCTTTAGCCAAGTCTGTGTAAGTTGGAATAGCATCTCCATGCCCATGACAAGTGGAACCGATTCATCAAGCCAACTTTCACATTGGTCTAAGTTGTGTGTACAGCACAACCTCAATGACCAAGGATATTTAGTACAAACAACATGAATGCATAGTCCCACAACCGAATCACATATTCAATGATACACATCAGATGTTTATACAAGGACTACTTAATATCTTTATGAATACAATGGGAAATATCACCATACATGATTGCCTCTAGGGCATATTCCCAACATTGAGTACGATGGTAGAGCACAACTGAAGGGGTGCTCTAAGAGCCTAACTACCGAACATATCAACTACTGGGTACCGGCTAGGAAGCCTGCTGAGCTAACCGGTAACTTTGGTGGACGAAGAATAGGGAGTATAGCCGGCGGGTGATGCTCTAAGAGCCTATCTACTGAACCTGTCGACTACTACAACACCCGTGAGCTTGTTGTTGGAGTTCTCCTATACGATGGTGGATGTGGATGAATGTGGATGGAATTCTTGTGAGTGGCTCTGACCTCTCTTCTACATGAGGGGATCCTTTTATAGCTCCTGGCAATGGACACCGAGGGATGACCATGGAGTTATGGCCGCTGGCGGATGGAACATGGCTGTGCGCCATGCTTTGGCATCCCTGTTTCCTCCTCTATTAGTACATCTTCTAGAGCCGCTATGTGGTGATGATGTCATAATGTACTTTGATGTCCTTGGAGTCAGTTTCGTCGGTTAGAGAGTGGGGATGTGACCAGGCATAGGAATGAGCTCATCCCTGCTATAGAGTGACCCGCCTGGATGGAGGGTCGTGTAGTCTTATCGTCCCATGGGTCATGTCTATGTAGTAGAGGTGGACTTATGTGTTGTGGGCATGCTTAGTCCCACGTCCTAGTGGTTTCTACTACCGGCTATTCTGAGTAGGAGTCCCCGAGACTCAAGCCGTCTTTTTTATAAAATCCGACTCGCACCTCGGGGACTAATACTATGGGCATATCCTGAAATACAAGAAGAAAAAATACCTTATAAAATCAGCAAGATGACGATGCATGGTTGTTGGTTGGTTAGGCATGAAAACCATTAGGGCAATCACCGATGTGGAGTTGCCTTGTAGCGCGACCACAATCTGCGAATCGGAGATGTTTTCGGAATTCATCACCTCCGGCTCCACCACCATAACACCAGGGGAAGCAGATGCATGATCATCTGTCGTCGCTTTTGTTGCAGCCAGGTCGCTTGACACACCCTCAGCACCCTGAGCGGTTTTCTCAGTGGGCTTCGGCGAAACCTCTTTAGGTGCGACTGGCGACGACCCCTGCTCCCCCGAAGACATCGCGACCTCCGCGGATGCAACAGGATTCACCACTGGCGACTTGGATCCTGCATCTTTTGGCACTTTCTACGGTGACCCAGCATACCACTGTATGATGTAGTACACTATAGTCGTTGACATAACACCAATGAAACACCATTCACTAGTATTAATCCCTCAGAGTGGTACAGTAGAAACACAGCACGTCCAAGACATGACTATAGGTTATAACTCAACTCTTTACAAAATATCCAGGATTGATCTAGCGTTGATCTAGGGTTTGTAAACTGGAAATGGTTTCTTTAGAATGTGTTGCCCTTTTAGATAAGTTTTACACTTGTTCTTCTTATTAAGGATTATGAGTGTGTGTGTGAAACAACATGTAACTATAATAAATAGCATACAATAACAAGGCACACAAATGTGGAATGCTACTCAAAGACTTCTTATATAAAGATTGTTCATCATTTAGGCTTTTATAGGAATGCTTATGTCTTGATTTATAATGTATCTTAAAAGAATAACTTTTGAAGAAAAGTTTACTTAACTAAACAATAGTATTTAAACTTTTAGTTAATACTCTTACGGTTTCTTACTAACTATTTTTCTCAAGGAAGAAAGAATTACTTCATTTGAATAATGACCATACTAGTATTTGAGACTTACCCATCTTGGTTATTAGATGATATTATAAATTTTTCACTTTATAATGTTTATTTAGGGTTAATTAAGAATGGTATTACTTCTATTTGAGTAGTGGTTTCTTAACTTTATGTTTGAATAAAATCATTTATCCCTTATAAATGAGTGGTTATGATTTATAAATATAGAAACACATTATTTATTTACCTATGAATTATCTTTGGATTTTTAGTATGTTTATTAACTTTTGAGTGAAGTAATGGTAAAAGATTTTATTAAGTCAAAATTCTCATTCTTGAGGATTTTATATTTGATAACTCCTTTTGGAAAGTAACATTCACCTATTTGTAGATGATAATTTAATAAAATTGTATCAAAGATGTTTTTGTACTATTTGAACTTCATACTAACTATATTTAAGACAAACACTATTTATAAACCTCAAATGAACAATATTATAGGTATTAGCAATTTTATACTTATTTTTATGAATTATCAACTAAAGAAATAAGTTTGAATTCAATTTATTAGGGTAATAAATTTGTACTTACTCCAAAAGTGTAATGTTATAATTTTAATATGTAGATATTATTTTTGTGATCATTTTGGTATATTATATGTATTTTTATGAATTTTAAATCATAAGATATGATTTCTATAAGATTTATTACTTTATAAACACATAATAAATAATAAATATTTAGTTAAGTGATATAATATTTAATGTTTATAGTTTTACATTGTAATTTTTATTTTTCTAAGAATTTTAATATATTATTTATAATTTTCTCATTTACCATTATTAAAATATGAATTTTCAAAGTATTATTATTTATAAAATATTTATTAAATAACAATTATTTAAATGGCTAACATAATAATGTTTGATAATAAAATTAAGTTATTGATTTTATTTTTCTGAAAATTTTCATATATTGAACATATTTTTCTGAATTATAAAACAAAAGTTATTGAATTTATAAGATTTATTTATTTCCTAATTAAATTGTAAATAGGAAATACTATGTACACATAGACTAAAGCTACCCTGGCTCACTGACCCGTGGGGTCAGGACCACGTCAGCTGCCACGCGAGCAGTGGACTAGGTCAACAAGTTGAATCGGTCAAGGATGACGTGAGCATGACGTCGAGATGACGTCACACGAGATGATCCTCTCAAATCAAAATCTAATCCTTCGATTTGATGCGTGCACGAGGCTGTGATTGGGCTCGTTGGAAAGAGGACGTCGTGAGGAACTTAATAGTGGTGGCGCTGCCCTCTTTTGGTCACCGGAGTTACTCCGGCGACTATCTACTGCGGCGGCCGACGACGGCTTACGGCTCTACGGCGATACAGAGCGAGATAAAGCGATTGGGGAGTACTGGAAGACTCAGGATCTCACCCTGATAACGATGGATATGTCGAGGAGGCGTAGGGAGGTGTGATGATGGAGAATCTACGACGATGGCCACGGTGGCCGACGGAAGATGACGCTCGATTCCGAACGATACACGGTGCGCCAGCTCCCATGCTTGGTCCTAGGCGAACGAGTTCATGACGGTGCTTCAAGCGGTGGCTTCGGAGAGGCAAGGGATGGTTGGACATGGACGGAACGATGAAATCCGGCAAGCTAGGGTTTCAGGTGAAGAAGAGAGATAGGGCTAGAGAGAATGAGAGAAGATAAGATTGGTTTGAGAGGATAGAGGAGAACGCGGCGGTATTATCTACACCTCTTAGGGTCAGCGGCGAGCATCACGACGGTCAATTTGTGCTGACACTGGCGAACGGCATCGAAAGAACACACGCAGGTGCCCGTGTGCGTGAGGATGACGATGACAACAATTTTGTAGAAAACCCTCTGCGTTTCTTTGGAACAAACCCGCGGTCCTTCTCTGGTCCCACTCGTTAGCCTCTGATGAATCGGTACCTGGGCTTCTTCTGTGTCGAAGCAAAGCAAGCGAAATGTGTCTGCTGCTACACGTGAGCGTCAGGTAGAGGGGTGAGGTAATGGGCCTCGGACCAGAAACTGGTTTCTTCTGTTTTTCCTTGTTCTTTATCTTTTTCTATTTCTATTATCTGTTTTCCTTTCTAATTTGTATTTCCACACTTGTTGGGAAATATTCTTCATAAAAATTATTTGCTAAGTAGTTGCAGCAATAATGATGTGTATTTAGAATCACTTTGTGAGATTTTATTATATAATGTTATAGTTTCTTTATTTTCTTCATATAGGTACTCTTCCTTTTAATATTTTGTAGGGACCTTTGTTATGAATTTGATTAAGTTTAAAGTATATGTTACTACTCATTCATAAAACTTGGTTTTCATTAACTTATAGTTTTAAGGTAACTTTTATATGGTGATCCTTCATTATTATATGATACATAAAGTTCTAAGGAATTAATATGGTTAATATTATTCCCATGAGCCTAGATGATATCATGATATATGTTTTATTACCACTATCCTAGAAGTTAAGATTTGGAATTATAAACATTTAACTTGAGTTTTAGAGGATTAAATATAATTATATATTTTTATAGATGTGGATAAAGATTAAGGGTTAAGACATATTGTCTTCATGCTTGTGTTCATGAATGGTATCACCATCCAAGATAAGATACTAGGGTTGTTATTTAGGCTGGCTTATGAGAAAGAGTTGATAATTATGGTTTATAAGCACATATGATTTTATTGTTTTGAAGTGACAAAGATGTGATTAAGTGATTTGCTATAGAAAGTATTCTTACCAACCATTGGGGAATAGAATGTTGGATGAAACAGATGAGATAGATATTAAGTTTGGTTATAGAATTAAGGTTGAATGTTTACCAAGAATTCCTATCTTCCATACTTTATAATTCTTGACTTCTAATTAAGGAATTCCTTTCCTAGATATACTACTACTTCACATCTATCATCATGTGTTAACATGATGAGCTTTACTTCACAAGTATATCTTTACCAATAATTTTCTCCTCCTACATCCATCTGCAAATCCAATGAGCTTGACACTAAAGCTTTACATGATTTCCTCATAGGAATATCTCCCACTTCTAGAATTCTTATAATGACTCCAAATCCATTTGAATGATTACTCTCTTACTTTATAAATTACTTTGTAATCTTAGAAGCTTGTCATTGTAGATTTTCATAATCTTATCATATCTCCACTTGAGTATATCAAACTACTCTACTGATGATAATCTCCAATCCAATAAGTAATTACTTCTAACTCCATTGGTACTCTTCCTTCATAGTCCATCACTAATATTACTCCAATAGGTTTATATATATATATATATATATCGAATCCTACTTTTCTCAAATGCTTACTATCTTTTAAGAGGAATAATACTACTTCTATACTCAAAGTTGTTATAGCATTAGCTTAGTCATACTTCCTTATCTTTACTTACCTCTAGTAATTCATATTATAACTTCACATTATATCATCGTGACTTACCATGACTATCCTAGGAAAACATATCTACACTAGGGTTTAATCATGTTCTATCCAACAAAGTAACGTATGCATGATATAATCATTCACTCTTAGTGACTTGAGCATGATCATTATTATCCTTTGATTATTTATGGCTTAGGTTTCCAGTTGGCTAATCAAGGCTTTCATCAATACAACATTACAGTTGTATTATAATTATCTTCTTAGTATCTCTATCTGACTAGCAGATATTATTCATTATATTTGCCTACTTCTTCCAATAGGATTGCTTCTTGGTAACTTTCTTGAAGATTTCATCCTTATAATCTTCTTTATTACCACATATATCTTTATTTCATATAACTCTTCTATTCCATTCAGGAGTGAGTTAACCCATTAACTATCTTATTGAATTGATTTTCTTCAAACACTCCCATCCTATAGATGGTATCTATAACTAGCATTACCACTTACCTCTTCTTACTTCCTTCTCTAAAGGCTTTAAAGTGAATGCTATGATAATAACAAAAGTTTATAGATCATGAATTGATAGACTAAAAATTGATAAATCAAGGATTGATCACTCCTCATTGATGATCAGCAGATATTAGAATAAGGTTCAATAGAGATGATAAGGATTGATATGGAAAGAAAGATATGTGGTGAATGGTCTTGACTTGGTTTCTTCCTACTCAATAAGTGATAAGGAATTAGTATTTAAGAACTACTATGATGCTCATGGTAGGAATGGATAAAAATAAGCTAAATCAAGATTTGGTTATTGAATTGTTATTACTTGAGTTATATACTTAACTTGGTAGTATGAGTTGTTGTAATGAATACCATGATATGATATCTTAAAGATCAGTAATGTGTTGGTGGTTTAGTTTTATTACATTTGATCTACCCTTAGATCAAATCATCTTTACCCAAAATAAGGTTTTAGCAAAGGTCATATTATTCGGATTTTCTATGCATGAATGCAATGCACATATCTGAGTTCAGCTTATTTCTAAGCTATAATGCTGGGATGTTACACTTTCGAAGTCTGATGGGGATATGCCTACCGGGGTATACCTAGCAGGACGTTTCCTACTGGCCCAAGCCATCAGCGAGTGGGTCTGCAGGACGGCGACTGGATCAAGACTTGGCGTGGACTCAGGCGACTGGAAGCTGAAGGCCCAGAAGCATAGCTAGGCCCAGTCGGATTAGGTCATAGAATCTCCGAATCCTTAACTAATTCGGTTGTGATCTGTAAACCCTAGCGAGGTGAGCCTATATAAACCTCCCTAGGGGACACATAGAGGATATGTTCCATCATACACCCAAGCGACTCGCCGCCTAGTCGTCGAGCTCGCCCCATTGTACTCTCATCATAATACAATCTAGCAGGAGTAGGTCTTTACCCTCCGGGGGGCGAACCTGGGTAAATCCTTGTGTCTCTGCCCTCACCCCGCACCGCAGATGGCTGGCCGCCCTTGCCCCATGCTCTACTACTCGCTGCCGATTGCAGCGTCTGCCGTGGTCATTCCCACGACAAAGTCAGATCAACATGGGCAGCCAAACGGCTAGGCTTGCCCAATTGTCCAGGCTTGTCTATTGACCATGGGACCGGGGGTCATTTGTTGATGGTTCCTTGGGGATTGACCCTTGGATGGCCCAATTTTCACGAACTTGGGACGAGATTAATGGATTGGATCATGGTGGTTCGATCCTATAGACTCATTGGAGCGTAAGGAAAACTTTGCAAGGCTATAGAATTGTCCGGTGAACTTCAGATCAAATGGACTATGGGTTGGATTGCCAAGATTTAACGACAAGGGTCTATATAATGGAGCACACCTAGTTTTGTGGGAATTCACTATTTTGTTCAAAATTTCCTCCACCGTAGCTATCATCTAAAGAGGAGATACTCATATACAACCAACAAGAAAGTCCAAGGAAAAAGTTGATTCAAGGTGATTTCATTTCTGCAACCAATTCGAACTTCTGTTAATTATAGCTATTCAATTCATGTATTTTTTTTCCAATTTCATCGAGATTGATTTTTCCAAATTCATCATACATGGACAAATCTTTTGTAAATTCCTTTGAGTTTTTATATTTGAGGATCGTACTCGAAACAATTGTGAGTTCTTTACGAAGTAGATGAATAGGTACATTGTATTTTTGTGTTACTTTGCTTTAGACATTCTTACTCTTCTACGATAAATGCCTTCATCCATAATGGTCCCCGCATAAAAGTGTACATTAGCAAGGTGATTCTATTTTAGATCGTAGCTCTCCTATTTCGTGTTTTCGTTCAATGTGAAATTCTCCCCAGAAAAAAATGGTGTAGCTTTTTTATTAGAAATGGGCGTTTTATTACTTAAAAGTAAGTCTACACCCGGCCTCTGTATAGCTAGGATGCACACAGCCGATCAAACACACAACTCGAGTCCAAAGCGAAATAACCAACAATTACAAATAGTGGTGAAAAAAATAAGAAAATCCTCCATAACGCGCTATGACAGCTCTATCCGAAAATCACGCTGCCATCCATGTCGGGAAAAGATATTCCTCGATGTGTCCTCCAACCATATACAGTCCTTCACAAACAAGTCGCGAAACTCTATACATTGGAGAGAGGTCCATGATCGGAGAATGGTCGTGGCTCGATAGATAACCAGCAAGGGAGAAGACATAATATTATTAAATTTTTTGTTATTTCTACATAGCCAAAGCGACCAAATAATGGCAAGCTCTCCCATCCTAAATAAAGTCTTGTATTTGTTCTCAATCCCATTCAGCCAGTTGTTAAATACATTGACCACCAAACATGGAGGAGATAAACCAGAGGCTATTTGGATGATTGACCATATAGCAGGAGCAAATTTACATTGAAAGAACAAATGCCGTATTGTCTCGTTATGGTGAAAAAACACACTGTATGCTTCCATGTCAATTCCTCCTAACAAGATTATCTTTTGTGAGAATAACCCCTTTACGGAGATACCATGCGAAAATCTTCGTTTAAGAGATATTTTCATCTTCCAAATTTTTATTATTATCATCGACTGGTATATCAGGTTAGATCAAAGCTCTATACATGGAATTAACAGAAAATTTACCACTCTATAGTAATTTCCATTTGAATTCGTTCACACTCTCGGACAACTATATCCTGGATAGTCTTAATAAAAGATTGTTTTAAGACACCAATCTAGGCCTTAGAGACTTTTTCTGAAAGACACGTTAGACGGGTTATTTCTATTACCGTGAAAAGTATAACCCCTTTAAAAAAAATGGTGTAGCTATAAGAACCAAAAAAAGAGTTCCCTCTACAGTTACATAAACAAAAAAGAGAATTAGGATCAATTTGACGTTTCATCAGTCAACAAATCATAGTCGTTTAGTCAGGACCATTTTTCTACTAATGTATTTCCCAAAACTATTGATCGAAGAGTCTAATTTCACTGGTTTTACATATTTTCACAAGTGTATTTTTCTAACACAATTTCACAAGCGCAATTTTTTTACAGCGTTGCCAATCAGGGCCTTGCCGATCTGTTCCAAACCCCCAAACGCGTGATCGTGGCACGAACACATCAGCAGTTCAGCACATCATTGCAAACCTGAGAAATTACTTTCCCTGGAAGATTTCAAACGCCGAACTGAAAAAACATCCATGCGTGTAGGCGGTTGATCGAGTGTTCGACCCGGACTCGGACTCGAGCCGATCAATAAACATCCATGCGTATTCCTTGCACAGACCCGCTCGCGTCTGATTTCCTTCGGAAACAACAGAGCAAGGAAGGGCAGAGAGATCCACGAGCTCGACCAAAGCTCTGCATCCCGGAGGCCGCCGTCGCGCCATCGACGCTGCCGCCACCCTGATGGCGGTGAAGAGGACCGTGGCGCCGCGCCAGGCTCCTGCCCCGGCTCCCGCGGCGTGCACACACGCAAACGCTGCGGGCAAGGCAACCACGGCGCCGCACGAGTTCTTGCCGGCGAAGCCCACCGTTGTCATGGCAGAGCAGCGCCAGCAACCGCGGCCGCGGTTCGCGGCCGGGGAGCACGTCGAGGTGCGCAGAAAGTTCCCGCAGGTCTCCGGCGAGAGGCAGCTGGTGATCTACACGCGGGCCAAGGTCGTGTCGGCGTCGTTCGGCACCGACTCCTACCTCGTCCAGTACCCCGCCGCCAGCAGCGTCCCCAGCCGCACCGCGCGAGTGCCTGCCTGGGACGTCCGCGCGGCCCGTCATGTTCCTACGCCACCGGAATCCGCCGGCAACGCAGCACGGCCGGCCGGTTCCAAGCGGCCACCTCCGTCAGATCGGTCGGAGCGCGGCGCCGACGAAGGATGCAAGAAGCCGACGATCAGGACTGGGAAAGGGATCCCGATGGACGCGCTGCGGCGGTTCTTTGCCGAGCACGAGAAGGAGGAGGAGACGAAGAGGATGCTGAAAGAGCGGGGCCATGACGCCGGATTCCTGGCACCGGAGTTGCGGCACAAGACGATCAAGATGGACGATGAGGACGCCCCTGTTTTCGTTTTTGTTCTCTAGTAGCAGTAGTTTTCGTTGCCTTTTCTCCTAGTCGTTCGCGTGCCTAGCTAATTGGCAGCAAGACTAGAACTGATTACTTGTATGTCCCTGTGGATAAATTGTATGCTCCAGCAACAGCTTCGAATCGATTACAAAATGAAATGTTGATTCACTTTTTTGTCGAGACCAAAATCTGAAATATGTTCGAGAAAACAGAAACACGATCATGTTTGTTTTTCGGATTATTCAGATGTAAGACTGCTCTAGTATTTTGCACATCGATCATGTTTTTATTTGTATGTTCCTGTGGAGAAAATGGGCCACTCAAATTGTATGCTTCGCTGAGTTCTTTATTTGTATGTTCCTGTGGAGAAAATGTATGCTCCGAAACGATGTATTTCACAATGATTTTTCGGTTTAGTCAGATGTAAGATTGCTCTGTACTTCAGGATCGTTTTTCTACTACCGTATTTCCCAAAACGATGGATCCAATAGTCTAATTTCATTGGTCTTACTGGTGCACTGTAATTTTACAAGTGTATTTTTTTAACACAATTTCACAAGGCATGGCCATTCATGGCCCAGAGAGAGTTTAGGGCAGAGTACCAGCAGAGCATGTGTGAGCATGACCGTAATGATGTGAAGAAAGCACATACACACAATTATGTCAAGTGTGCATACTTAAATAAGAGGCACCATAGCATGGTCAGCACCTTGTGCACATATCCAAATAAGAACTCCGCTAGGGGAAATAAAAGTAAGAACCACATCCAATAATGTCTAACCCCATTTCCCAGGTTAATTTCGCTTAAGTAACCTAGGAAGAGAAGGTAGACATTAGCAGATATGATTCATAGATGATAAATCAGTAGTGCACTTCTGCATTAGATTATATGATGATCCGGACTGCGGCTTTCGTCATGTTGGGGGTTGGTATGGTGGTTTGGCCGATCCTTTAGGGGCGGGTGTTTGGTTTGCGACTCATCGCTGGGCAAAAGCCTTGTCCTAGCGGCTTGTCGGGGCCGACGACGATGACACCCTTGGGCGCCTCGTCCTTCTTGAAGTCGTCGTCTAAGCAGTGTTCTCGCTCCTCCACCCGGGTTTGCCGGGAGAAACCATTGATCCCTTGCGGGTTCAGGCGAGGGCGGCGTTTTTGTGTCGTTTGCCTCTTGGGGCCTCGTTTTGGATGTTCCATTGGCTTGAGGGACCTGTGGTGTGTATTGGTAGTTGGCGTTGACGTTTTCGTCTTCGACTAAGTGGAGAGCGGCCCCGGAGCCGATGTTGGATGTCGGAGCCACAATTTATCAAGTTCAATTAATACCGTCATTTGATGTTTCATTCTGAAATTTCCGTCAACAAATAATAAAAATAAGCCGGGGGTCATAGTAATTGGATATCTCTTCACCTTACCTGATCTTCTCTCCCCCAAGGAAAGACTGTTTTCTCACTCCTTTTGTTTCATCAACCCCCCAACCCCCAATCTTGGGGGTGAAAAGAAAGAATAACAATTAAGATTGGAAAAGGTTGACTAATAAATCGTAGGATAATCGGTCATTCATTTCCTTAATAATTGGATCTGGTGGCGCCTGCAGCGTGCCCGGGCACCGTGGCAGTCCGTGTGTTGCACTCCATGGATGGCACTCCGTGGGTTCCCTTCTTTTCTTGTCTCGCCTCACTCTTTTGAGTCCGTCTCATACATTCTAGGATAGAGTGACACTTTTGTGTTTACTCTTGCTGATTCGGCATCGAGTCACTCTTTTGAGTTCTGTTTAATCAGGAACTCGAGATCTTTATTCTACTATAACGTATTTATTTCCAAAAATCGATTTATCCAAGAGTCCAATTTAACTGGTTTTATTGCGCTGTATTTTCAAAGGGAGCATCTAGATCTCAGGCGCGACTCCACTCTGTAAGATCGAGCTCCCTGGTAACTAACAGTGAGCGGGATCCCGCGACGCTCCCGTGGGCATCCGGGAGAAACCCTAGGCACCGCCGCCGGTCCCCGCCCCTCCGCCCTCTCCCCTCGCCGCCAGAGGGCGCGGCCGGGCAAAGCTCGTGCAGCGTGGGCAGCGGCGGGGCTTTCCCTTCCCCTCTTGGCATGGAGTCTCGGGCGGCGCGGGCCATCTCGTCCATGGCAGGGGCCGAGTCTCGGGTGGCTTCTGGCGGCAGGGGTGTGCGATTCTGGCGGAGGCTCCACTCTAGGAGGTGGTGGTGCAGCTTGTGGCTACGGGTACTTGCCCTGTCCTGCAGCGGTGGCGGCCTTGTGCGACGGTGGGGGCTGCTGCTCCATCGTTGGCGGCCTTGAGCTACGATGGGGGCTGATGCTCCAGCAGTGGCGGGCGGCCTGGGGGCGGCTCGGCACCAAGGGGGGCATGGTGGCGTCACGGGGTTGCCGGCAGGGGTCAGCAGGGTGGAGTTCTGCGGGTTTGCGCCCTCGGGAAGCTTTGGCTAGCCCAGATCTAGGCCCGATTGGGCCCGGTCTGGGCCTAGGGCGGGCCTTGCGTGATGCTGGCACCCTCTGGAGGCGGGGCGGTGGTGTGGGACGTGTAGGAGGGCGGTTGTGACTGCGCTGCAGCAGCGTGGCAGCGTTTCACATACAGAAAACATAGCATAGTGGCAATCAGCTTGTCCCTCATAGAGTATCAATATAGATGCATAGGACACCTTCAAAGTTCACAAGGGTGACTAGAAAAAATAGCACAAGAACAAGTAATATCACAATATGCATCAATCAATAAGCTTTGGAACACTGCACACAGAATGACAATTATGCTCTCTTAATGGTGCCTAAAGGTAGAAGGTGGAGACTCAATAATGGTGGAAGAAAGGCCTTTTTGTAAAGGAAGCAGGGATTTCAAGTTTCAAAAAAATCTTCCAAAAATTATGGTATTTTTTAGTTTTCAGCCCTCATTGCCCCTATCATAAGCATATTGAAGTGATTAAGGTTAAAGTGAACTAACTATGGAGTATATGCTTGACAAAGTATAAGTTGGAAATCTCAAGTCCCTTGAATACGAGGGTCACACCTCATGCTACTCAACTTCAGTCACAGGTAAGTTCTTTTCATTGTAAGTATTTGCATATCATAGAGAACCGCCAACGGGGTACCCCTTGCACATGGTACAGGAGCTTTCCCATAACCAAAATGACAAGGCAAGCAGACAATGAGCATCTCAGCGATCTTTTTATTTACTATATGCATAGATTTTTATTGAGGATCATTCATAGATAGCTCACTATGGTGATGCTGCAATTTTCCACCATGATTAGGCATGGCTTAGGCTAGCGGCTCATGCGTTTCTCTAACACAGAATACTTACTCCATAAACTTACAAGCTTCCTCTTTATTTCACACTAGTGACATCCATAGACAAAAGAGCATGATATCAACCGAGTACAAAGTACAAGTGCAATGTTGAAAACGTTCCCCGTGACAGCACAGTTCTGCTAATTCCAATGTATAAGTGCAAGCATATACAACATAGACGTCACAATGGTTCAAGTTTATTAGGGGCAAAGAATATAAAGTGTGTCATCAAGTTTGTGAGGGCTTTAATCACTAAGTTTTCACATAACAAACTAGTTTTTAATTGAAAGATAGCTGAAAACAATAATATACTTGGAATGGTGTAACACACCATGCATAGGAGTTTATAGTGGAAACTTTGGAATAACTTGGTTTCTTGGGAGTTGGAAGCATGAGTAGAGCTTACTCATACAAGTGGAGGCTAGCAAAAGACTGGGAGCAACCAACTAAGAGAGCATAATGGCCATAATCATGCAGAGCAACAAAGCATTACTAATCAAAGCATAGACTGGTACTACAAGCCAATGACTAAATTATCATAAAGGCTAATGGTGACTTGTCATAGTCATAACATGGTGTGAGCATGTGCCAAGTCAACCCAAACAAAGCATCAAAGGAGAATACCACAATACTATGCTTTTGCATGCTAAAACAACGCATAATTTATTCAAGGCACACTAAGCAATCCCAATTGTTTGGAACAAGACATGCTATAGCAATAATCACTAAGCATAATGTCAAAACAACACCTAGCATGTCATGCTAAAGTCTAAGTCATAGTCAATGCAAACTCCTCTTGCACTTACAAGCAAGAACTTACTACTCCTTTCCAACACCAAGCAACTTATTTGCAAAACAACACAGCGAGAATGGGAATCCAATTATTCAAGCAAACTAAACAACCTAAGCAAAGCAAACTAAAACTAAGACGCTCCAAGAACAACACAACTATGCATGAAACAATAAAAACGAAGTGTCTAAACAGACCTGAGCTTTTTATTGATGAAGAAGGGGATGTCTTGGGCATCCCCAAGCTTTGACGCTTGTACCTCTTGGATATTTCTTGGGGTGACACCATGGTGGCATCCCCAAGATTGAGATTTTGTCCATTCTTCATCTCATTACATCATTCTCTCTACACCTAAAATTTTTCCTTCATACAAAACTTCACACAATCTTCATTAGCAACATTAGTTTATTCAAAAGATATTAGACCTCTGGTAAAGCTTTGGAACATCAAGTATTTTCACTAAAAACACAATCTACTATAGCAACTCCTTCAAAAAGCTCAATTCCCCAAAAGAGAACTTAAAAAGGAATCAATAAGAAGCAAATGCAAATAGTGGCAGAAATCTGTCAAAACAGACCAGCAGGTAGAAACCAATATGTTCAAACATATTTTGTTGCTCAAATCAGAAAGTGTTGTACTAACGAAAGTTATCTAACATACAGGGGGATTTATTCGTAAATTTTGAGCTCAATCCGAGTTACCGAGACTCCTCACGAATTTTTATGGTGAAGGACAGAAATCTATTTCGGGACAGCAACTCCCCAAATCTTACTTCCCTCTCATTACAGGTCATTCTTGGCACAAAAAGCAAACAAAAAGGATAAGGAGAGGTAATTACTGAAGTAATAACTTCCAAGACTCAAAGAAACTATTGGGTTATCTCCCAACAAGTACTTTTCTTTAACGCCTTTAAGTTAGGTACAAGAAGCAAGAAGAATCAAGTATTTTCAAATGATGAAGCATCACCCCTCTTGTTCTTTCCTTTCTTACCTTTCTTCTTCTCTTTAGGGAAGATATGATTGCTTACCGGAGGATAAAAATGCATGATGCCTTTTACCATATCTATTACTATCCCAAGGTGTTTCATTAGAGATCTTCTAAGTATGATCTGTCCTTTGCCTACACATTTAATAACAAGATAATCAGTAGTTACCATTTTCCCTGAGATTTTTGTAAACACACCTTCAGCTATTCCAATGGGTAATATAGTTGCATTGTTGGTAAGAGAGATTTCCTCTCCTCCTTCAGTAAGCCCCCAAAGACTCAAGGAATCATAGATATCTTTAGGCATGAGGCAAAATTCAGACATGATATCACAGCGAGCATCAAAAAGTGTAGTGTTTATTGAGACTTTGATTATGGGAAACCACTTTGAAGGCTCGGAATTTATGGAAACATAATCATGGTAAGCCCTAAGCGTGTGATAGGAACTATTCATAGCAGCAATACCGGTCTCAAGAGTGTTCAACCTAGCAAAAATATTTGTAAAAGAGGAATCAGACTTGCCAGGTGTACCATAAATTATGATCAATTTCTTTATGGCATCAAAAGCTTCATCCTCAGTACATAGCAAAAAATCTTTCTCAGCCACACCATCCAAAGCATATCTATAACGACGAGCAATACCGCGGTAGAAACTATCAATAACCAAGCTAAGGCTCACCTTAGGATCAGTTTCCCTCTGTAAAACAGAGATTCTGGATCAAGCTTCTTTAAAATTTCTTCACTTTTTTGCTTAAAAGTGGAGATTTCTACCATAGGCGAAATAAAGGTTGGTCCAAAACCAGACATGGTAGCAACTAGAGTAGGAACTAATTTTTTTGTGTTTTTGAATAAAGAAAGCAAACCAAACTAGACTAATTTTTTTTGGGTTTCTTGGAAAGAGTCAAACAAAACCAGGCAAAAGAAACAGAGCAAACTAAAAACAAAGTAAAGAGAAAGGAAGTAGAGGACTCCCCTAGTGAAGACGTCCTTAGCCTCCCCGACAACGGCGCCAGAAAAGCTTGATGATGGCTAGCACGGTTGACGTGGAGCCTGTTGGGAACCCCAAGAGCAAGGTGTGAAGCAGCACAGCAGCAAGTTTTACCTCAGTAAGAAACCGAGGTTATCGAACCAGTAGGAGGAAGTAAACGTCACACAAGTGTTGCTAGCAACAAGGAGACATGCACAAAACAAACTCAAGACTTTGCCCCAACGAATCAGTGAGGTTGTCAAGCTCACCGGTTTGCTGTAACAAAGGATTAAATGTATGGTGTGGAAGGTAATGGTTTGCAGCAAGTAAACAAGTAACAGTGGAAGATGTATCAATGGTAAAGATTGGACCGGGGTACATAGTTAGAGGTGCTCTCCTTAGATAAACAACATGGCATGAAGGGTAACCAAATTACAGCAGGGCAATTGACAGGAACTGAGCAAGGCATAACAATGCAATTACTAGTCAGAAAGATCCTATGAGATTCGATTGGGGAATACAACAAGATACATAGACCGCCATCCAACTACATCTATGACTAGAAGTCCACCTTCAGGTTATCATCCGAACCCCTCCAGTATTAAGTTGCAAGCAACAGACAGCTGCTTTAAGCAAAGTGTGCAAGGTAAACACTCCACATGTTCTATGAACAAGATACCGTTGTTTTCTCCCTAGTAGCAATAGCACATCTACAACCGAAGAAATTGCTGTCACTTCCCTTGGAAACTGGAGGCATGAACCCACTATCGAGCATAAATACCCCATCTTGGAGTCAGTAGCAACTACTTGGCCAAGATAGCTACTAACAACGGAGAGCATGCAAGATCACAAACAACACAAACATGATAGAATCATAAAGACAAAACCATTAATCAATCCAAGATAATAATCTCAATATCCATCGGATCCCCGCAAACACAACATGCATGATTACAAATAGATTAGATCTTGATCATGAACGGAGCTCACAAGATCTATACATGAAAGCACAAGGAGGAGATACAACCATCTAGCTACTACATGGACCCATAGTCCAAGGTGGAACTACTCACGCATCATACAGGAGAGAAGGCCTCCGGGATTATCTCCCCGCTGGCAGGGTGCCGAGAAGAACTTCAGATCCCCCCGATCTAGGGACGACGGTGGTGGTGGCTACAGAAGGTTTCGTGGAATATTGATCGGGTTCTTAGGGTTTCTGCATCGGGGGCTTCTTATAGGCGAAGGGGGAGGCCGAGGAGGCATCCATGAGGGACACACCCTGCCTAGGCGTGGGCCCAATCCTAGTCGCGCCTAGGGGGTTTGGCCGCCCTGGCACGCTTCTCCGTCTCCCCTCTGGACTTCTTGCTCCCCACAGAAAGTTATTGACTTTGGCTTTTGTCCCGTCCAATTCCAAGAATATTTCCTTACTAGCTTTTCTGGAACCAAAAGCAGCAGAAAATAGGCAACTAACACTGTGGCAACTTGTTGATAGGTTAGTACCAGAAAACATGTAAAAATCACCTCAAAGTGTAGACAAATCAAAGCAAAGTAGATACTAAACAAGAATGGAGCATCAAAAATTATAGATACGTTTCCGACGTATCAACAAGGCACGTGCCAAACGCGCGTGCTCAACTGAGTCCGAAGAAGAAGACGACAGAGAGCTGTGCGGATCCAGATGCTTCAGCAGATCCGTTTGGCGAACGCGGATGCCAAAAAATTTCAAGCTCCCTTCGGATAACCCGAAGTTCGACGGCACGCAGGAGCCAAAGGCTTTGCTCGATGATCACCTGTCGTCGGTCAAGCTCCACGGTGGGAACAAGAATACCGCCTTACAATGCCTTCAGCTACAGCTGACAGGCGCAACCAGGGTTTGGCTTAGCAGCCTATATTCCGGCTCCATCCGAAGCTGGGAAGAGCTGGCGTACAGCTTCATCCGCAACTTCAAGGGCACCGGCAAGAGGCCAACCTCAATCGAGGAGCCGCAGGCCTGCACCCAACGTACCAGCGTGTCCATCCGCTCATGCATACTCCGTTGGTCCCACATCAAGAACTCCGCCGTGCATATCTCCGAGGAAAGAGCAATCTACGCCTTCAAGGATGGTGTCAGGCGCCCGGATTTCAAGGAGGAACTTGGGCGTGTCAATCCCAAGACGCTCGACCACCTCATGGACATTGCCAATCGATGGGCAGATGGCGAAGATTCCGTCAACCGAGTACATTCGAATGATGAAGACGACTACGGCCGCAGGCGCGAACGCCGTAGCAAGATAAG
This sequence comes from Avena sativa, assembly GCA_916181665.1. Classification (NCBI taxonomy): domain Eukaryota; kingdom Viridiplantae; phylum Streptophyta; class Magnoliopsida; order Poales; family Poaceae; genus Avena; species Avena sativa. The sequence goes on along the minus strand of OV702285.1, from coordinate 137,425,877 downwards.
ATCGCGTGTCTACGGCGATCGCGACGGAGTCAACATTATTGCGGCTGGATACGCCGATCGACACGATGACGGAAACTGCAACAACGGATACCGCGGAAACAACTACCATGATGGAGGGCGACCCACGCAAACTTCGCAACAGCGATGATGAGCCTTTGGCATACGAAAAGCTATCTGGTCCATGCACCATCCACTTCTACATCGACAAACAAGATGGTAAGAAGAAGGCCAGCCACATGCTCAAGGACTGCCTAGAGTTCTAGAAGCTCAGCGAGGGCTTCACCCAAATGCGGCGCCAGACCGTGAACCCTGGATTCGTGCATGCACCCGTACCAGGTGACATCGCCCACGGAGCTCCTCCACCACCACCCGTCGGAACATCGCAACCGCCGGTCACACTAGCGCCTAATAACGGCACCGGAGGGTACCCGCCACCAAAAGGGTCTCTGATGATCCAGAAGGGGCGCCCAACCAACAGGGTGCAAAAGAAGATCACCCGCCAAGTCATCCTGGCCGTGACCTCCCGCCAGTCATACCTGAGTACCTCAGCGGCTCGGAGTCTTGCATCATGTTCGATCATTTAGATCACCCACGCCAGATCCCTCGCCCAGGTCATGCTGCCCTGGTGCTCGAGGCCCAGATCGGGGGATTCAAGATGAGCCGCCTCTTCATGGACAGCGGCAACGGCATCAATCTGCTATGCAGCCTGGAGCAATTAGACACGACGTTCCATGGCATAGTCCCAGGGAAGGTCATATAACCCCTGGGCAAGATATGGCTCGACGTCATCTTCGGCCAGCCCGAAAATTCAGGCGCGGGCGGCTAGAGTTCGAAGTGGTGGACTGGACATCACAGTACCACGCCATCCTCGGGCGTGTGGCATTCGCAAGATTCCTGGCAGTACCGCACTACGCATACCTGCTATTGAAGATGCCGGGACCTAGAGGCGTCATCACCATCCAAAAAAGCTTCACCAGGTCGGATCACTGCGACAGAGACTTCAACAAAATCTCCCAGTCGTTTGGTATGCAGGAGGATCTCACGAGGCTCAGAGAGGTGACGGACAACGGGGCACCCCCGGTCAGCAGGCAAAACGCACCTGATATGCCGTTCGACTCAACGGTCAACACGAACACATTGCAGGTCCACACGACGAACACCTCCAAGACGGCGTTGATCGCCAACGACCTCAGTCCTGCATAGGAAAGCGCGCTCGTCAAATTCCTCCGTGAGTGCTGGGAAATTTTCGCCTGGTGTCCCACGGACATGCCAGGAATTCCCAGGGAATTCGCCGAGCATGCACTCAATGTGTTTCCGGATGCGAAGCCAGTCAAGCAGTCGATCCGACGACTATCCGAACCAAGAGCCGAAGCCATTGGAATCGAAGTCAACAGACTGCTTGATGCCAACTTCATCAGGGAAATCAAGGAGAGCAAGTGGCTGACCAACACCATGCTGGTACCCAAAAAGGACTCTTGCGGATGTGTGTGGACTTCACATCGCTCAACAAGTAGTGTCCCAAGGACCACTTCCCTCTACCACGGATCGATCAAATCATTGATTCGACTGCAGGATGCGAGAAACTCTCCTTCATCGATGCCTACTCAGGCTATTACCAGATTCGGCTCAAGGTCAAAGATTAGGAGAAAATGGTGTTCATCACGCCGTTCTAAGTGTTTTGCTACAACACCATGCCCTTCAGGCTGAAGAACGCAGGCGCCACATACCAGAGATGCATGCAAGGATGTCTGAAGAACCAGATCGGTCGAAGCATTCAAGTCTATGTCGATGACATAGTAATCAAGACCAGAGAGGCCAAGACGCTCATCAACGATCTCCACGATACGTTCGATAACCTTGATCAGTACAAGATCAAGCTAAACCCAGACAAGTGTGCCTTCGGCGTCCCATTCGGCCATTTACTCGTCTACTTCATCTCCCAACGGGGGATCGAGGCGAATCCGAAGAAAATCAGGGCCATACTGGCCATGGAGAAGCCAAAGAACCTCAAGGGCATCCAGCAACTAGCGGGACGGATCGCGGCGCTAAGTAGATTCATCAGCCGAATGGGCGAGAAGGCCCTACCCTTTTACCAGCTACTGCTCAAGGCGTACAAGTTCGAGTGGACACCCGAAGTAGACGACACGTTCGAGGACCTCACGCGGCTGCTCTCCACCTTGCCTGTCCTGGTCATGCTAAAGGAACGTGAACCTCTACTGCTATACATTGTAGCTACACATCAGGTAGTAAGCATCGTACTCGTGGTCGAACGACCCGAAGATGTCAAGACCCACAGGGTCCAACGCCCAATCTACTACCTCGGCGAGGTACTGACCCCAAACAAGCAGAGGTACCATCACTACCAGAAGCTCACCTACGGCATATTCATGACGGCACGCCGGCTGAGCCACTACTTCCAGGAGCATTAGATCATGGTCGTCAAGGACGCCCCGCTGTAAAACATCCTGAATAACCCCGAGGCCACGAGGCGCGTAGCCTTATGGGGCATTGAGTTGTCCCCTCTGGACATAATCTACGAACGGCGCACAACTATCAAGTGTTAGGTACTCCCTGACTTCCTCGTCCACTGGATGGAGCTCCAGCTGCTGGACACTCCGGATATGTCACAGTCCTGGATGATGCACTTCGACGGCTCTAAGCGCGAGGCTGGAGCAGGGGCCGGCGTCATACTGACGTCCCCCTCAAGGCGACAATATGAAGTACATCCTTTGGATGAAGTTTCGTGCCTCTAACAACGAGGCCGAATACGAGGCCCTCATTCACGGCATGAGGATGCCAAGGTCTATGGCGCAACACGCCTCGTCATCTACGGTGACTCGAGCCTTGTCGTCCAACAGACGATGAACAAGTGCGACGCTCACAACGCCAACATGATCGCGTACCGCATGCTCTACAACTCACTCGGCTGCGAGCTTTGGCACGTCGGCAGAGAAAGCAACGAAGAAGCCGACAGGCTCGCCAACATTGGCTCCACCAGCGCATGGGTGCCACCAAGTGTGTTCCTCGAACAAATATGCGTACCCTCTATCAAGAGGAAGTTCCCAAAAGGCTCGGCCAAAGAAGCAGAGAACTCGGGGGGTGCGCTACCCGAAGGCGAGGAAGGACCCGAAAAGATGGACACAGAGGCCGAGTTGGTCAGCCTAATGCAGGTCATGGCGGTTGAAGAGACGTGGATGCAGCCGTACCTTCGATACCTGATAAACAATCAACTGCCCGATGACCTGACAGATGCCCGACGCATATCTCGCTGGTCAAAAGCCTTCACCATAATCAATGGCTACAAGCGCAACATTTCGGGTGTGCTCCAACGGTGCGTCACCATCAGTGATGGCAAAAGCATCCTCCAAGACATCCACGAGGGTATCTGCGGCCATCATGCAAGCAGCCGCGCCCTAGTCGCCAAAGCTCTACGAGATGGGTTCTACTGGCCAACCGCCATGAACGACGCCAAGGACATCGTCAAGAGGTGCAACGCCTGTCAGAGATACACAGACAAGCCACACGAGCCAAGATCCGAGATGAGGCCCATACCGCTGGCCTGGCCCTTTGCCCAATGGGGCCTCGACATGATCGGAAAACTGCCAAAGTGCTTGCCAGGAGGTCATGTCTTCCTCCTGGTCGCAGTCGACAAGTTCACCAAGTGGATCGAGGCCATGCCCATCACCAACCAAAGAGACAAAACTGCAATCAAATTTTTTGAGTCCATTGTCTACAGGTTCGGCGTGCCTCAAAGCATCATAACAGACAATGGATCGAACTTCATCTCGAAGGAATTTCGAGACTTGTGTGGCAACCTCGTCATCAACATATCATATGCCTTCATCGCGCACCCGCAGACCAATGGACAGGTCAAAAAGGCCAACGGCCTCATAGGCAATAGCATCAAGAAGCGCCTACTTTGTCCACTCGAAAGGCTTGAAGGAGCCTAGGCATATGAGCTACCCTCTATTCTCTGGAGCCTGCGTACAATGCAAAACAGCTCAACCGGCTACACGCCCTTCTTCATGGTGCACGGAGCTGAAGCCGTTCTACCTGCCGAGGTATGCCATAAAGCCCCACGGGTCGTCGCCTACAGCGAAGCCGAATCATCGGTAGCGACACACTCGACGAGGCACGCGACATCGCCGTGGCTCGCTTAGCGGTCTATCAGTAGAGCCTCCGCAACTACCACAGCCGCCGGCTGCGACCAAGGTCCTTCGTCGAAAGAGACTCGTCATGCGACTCAAGCAAGAATGGCACAAGAAGCTCAACTCACCCTGGGAAGGACCCTACATCGTCACCAAATTCATCCCAGGTGGTGCCTGTCGCCTCATGGACGTTGCATCAGGAGTCGAATACTCCAACCCCTGGAATATCGCACAACTGCGACGCTTCTACCCCTAGTTACCTTTTACTTTCAATAAGGCTACTCGGCCAAGGCTACTCAGCCGAACAATGTACCTCCTCGTTTGCTATGAATAAAAGCTAAGTTCCTTGGCCCAAATATCTTTTTCTTCCTTACATTATTTCTCGCTAAATACGCTCAGGGGCTACGCCTCACCTCACGACTTTGTCGACTGAGAACAATGCATACAACCTGAGTAGTTGACCACGTCAGGCTAACGAAAAGGACATGCACATAACAAAGCACCACGTGCCAATACATATAAACTTTACAAAGGGAATTACAAGCCAACTAGAATACATACAAATTTTACATCACCTTGTTTTTTTATTTACATGAACTAATTGTTTTGGAGCATAACATTTGCCCACTGTTCAAACAAATCTACAATTTCTTCAGCATGCTGCGCCACAACCGCATAATGAAGGCGCATGTCCCATAAGCTACCATCCGGTTGAAGGGGCGGTCCATTCACCACCTCCGCAAGATTGACATCACGGCGATGCAACGGAACAAGAGACAAGACAGCCTTCACCCCAGCAATCAGCTGATGGCGCACCAATTCCTTGACGTGGCCCACGTTCCAAAATTTACGAAGAAGACCCAGGAAGGTAGAATGCGCAACGTCCAAGGGGAACATGACGGACCAAATGGCCGCAAGAGAAGACCTCGCCTGCCTCAGCACCCAAAGAACCTGGTGTACACGATCTTGCACCGTCGCAAGGATGATGGCTCGGTCACGGTCCATCCAGAAGAAACCACCAGCCTCCGGGTCCTGTTGCGTCAGGCAGTTCATCCAAATTGCGATGCGCTCCTTCTCTTCCCTCAGAATGAGATTCACATCTGCACAGAGCACGGAATAAGACTACATCCAAATAAGGTGCACCCGAAAGAACACCGGTTCACAAAGACTTACACTGAAGTTGCTCACCCATCTGCCGCAACTCCCCAAGCAAGAACTCCTCCCTGACAGTGGCTCGCTCAGACACGGATTTCTCTCTAAAGGCGAAGACTCTGAAGTGGGCGAACACTCGGCCTTGGACCTCCACACATCCGCGTGGCCTCAGATGCTGAGGATATCCTTTTCCAGGATGCGGACGCGATCGCGCGGAAAGGCTAATTGTGATGCGTCATCCAAAGATGGTCGAGGCTCAGGCACAGTCGGAGTAACCACTGGAGCATCACCCGAAGGATACTAGAAGTAAGTAAGCAAGTATGAACATCACAAAGACTTTTGGCAGCAGCTCAAAGGAAAACTTATATACATAATTAAAGCCACCTCGTGGCAAAGTGGAACTTGTTCATCCACAAGTTGTTACCAAAAACAGCAAAAGAAGAAGCTACACTAGCTACAATACAAAGGCCTAAGCACCCGCATCCGGAGCAGTCTCGGATCCTGACTGCTTGCTCTTGGCCTCATGTTGCTGCTTCGCCGCATATTTAGCTAGGAGGTCGATGAGCTTAGGCCCATAATGCTTATAGTGAGAAGCAAAGAGGGCAAAAGCTACCTCAGAGCCATCCGCCGCCGTCGGCATCCTGGACGTGAACTGAGGCAGGTCTATGATGAGTGCAGCAGCACTTCGTTGGGAGACCCCAAGCGGAAAGTATGATGCAGTACAGCAGGCAAGTTTCCCTCAGTAAGAAACCGAGGTTATCAAACCAGTAGGAGGAAGGAAATGTCTCAAAGGTGTTGCGAGCAACGTGGAAACCTGCACAACACAAACTCAAGACTTTGCAACAACTAACAGTGAGGTTTTTAATCTCACCGGTTGCTATAACAAAGGATTAACTATATGGTGTGGAAGGTGATGATGGTTTTCAACAAGTAAACAATAACAGTGGAAGATGTATCAATGGTAAAGATTGTACCGGGGTCCATAGTTCACTAGATGTGCTCTCCTTAGATAAACAACATGGCATGAAGGGTAAACAAATTACAGCAGGGCAATTGACAGGAACTGAGCAAGGCATAACAATGAAATACCAGACAAAAATATCCTATGAGATTCGATTGGGCAATACAACAATATACATAGACCGCCATCCAACTTCATCTATGACTAGAAGTCCACCTTCAGGTTATCATCCGAACCCCCTCAAGTATTAAGTTGCAAGCAACAGACAACTGCTTTAAGCAAAGTGTGTAAGGTAAACAAACCACTTGTTCCATGAACAAGAGACCATTGCTTTCTCCCTAGTAGCAACAACACATCTACAACCGAAGAGATTTCTGTCACTTCCCTTGAAAACTAGAGGCATGAACCCACTATTGAGCATAAATACCCCATCTTGGAGTCGCTAGCAACTACTTGGCCAAGATAGCTACTAACAACGGGGAGCATGCAAGATCACAAATAACACAGACATGATAGAATCAAATAGACAAAACCATTAATCAATCTGACATAGTAATCTCAATATCCATCAGATCCTCGCAAACACAACATGCATGATTACAAATAGATTAGATCTCGATCATGAATGGAGATCACAAGATCTATACATGAAATAACAAGGAGGAGATACAACCATCTAGCTACTACATGGACCCATAGTCCAAGGTGGAACTACTCACGCTTCATACTGGAGAAGAAGGCCGCCGGGATGATCTCCCCTCCGGCAGGGTGTCGAGAAGAACTTCAGATCCCCCGATCTAGGGACGATGGTGGCGGCGGTGTAACACCCTCAGAATCGGCCCTATGCAAGTTTTAGCGAAACCCGCCAAACCCGCATAGAAACGATTCATAGGTGCCCACCAGGCACTTTCGTGCGGGTGGAAAACGAAGTAATAACATTGCACAACAGCTGATGGGGATATGCCTACTGGGGTATACCCAGCAAGGCGTTTCCGACTGGACCGAGAGCTGGCGAGTGGGCCTGCAGAACGGCGAGTGGATTGAAGCCCAGCAAGGTACCGAGCGACTGGAAACTGAAGGCCCAGGCGAGTAGATAGGCCCAGTCGGATTGGGTTAAACGACTGTTAATGCTGTAACCGAATCGGTTGAGATATGTAAACCCTAGGGGAGGTGAGCCTATATAAACCTCCCTAAAGGGTGAGTAGAGATACGTTCCCTCATACACCCAAGCGACTCGCCGCCTAGCCGCCGATCTCGCCCATTGTAACACCTCCATAATACAATCTAGCAGGAGTAGGTCTTTACCCTCCGGGGGGCCGAACCTGGGTAAAACCCTGTGTCTTTGCCCTCATCTCGCACCGCAGATGGCTGGCCGCCAATTGCCCCTCGTTCTACTACTCGCTGCCGATTGCAGCATCTGCCGTGACCATTCCCACGACAGTGGCGCCCACCGTGGGGCCTGGCCGGTCTGGCCGGTGTTCTGCGGCGAGATCCAATCTGCCCATCAACGAGACGGTCGCCACCGGCCGCATGATAGCGATCGGCAAGATGCTCCAGATCTTGCCGAGCAGCTACGTCCCGGCGGCGCGACCCATCACGCACAGCATGATCCTGCCAATCGGCACGATCAGCCTCTTCGTCGGCCTCACCGACGTCATCATCTCGGAGGACTCGGCTCGCATCCGCGAGTCGCCGCCACGCGATCGGCTCTCCGAGAGCCAGCTCCGCACGATCCACCGCCTCGCCTCCGAGTACAACTCGGCCCACAGTAACATGGCCGGGAATTCAGCGGCCGCAGAAGATGCGGCCCTCACCGACGACGCCGACCGGCGACCCCGGCGTCACTCGCCGGATCCATCACCGCGGCCTCGTCCGCGGGCTCCATCGCCCAGGTCTCCAACGCGGGAGACTTCGAGGACCCCTCCATCCTCGGGATCTTCGAATTCGACTCCGGGTCAGAGAACTCCGCCGACCTCCGCGATGGAGCCAGTCGCCACGCCGCGGCCTACATGGCCACCGGCGCCGATCCGCCGGAGGATCCTTTCTCCACCCCAATCCCTCCTAACGCCACGGCAACGGAGGTCGAGGAACTCCGCCTGAAACTGGCGGAGGCGGTGCGCAAGGAGCAAGCCGAGCGCGAAAAATTTCGCCTCGAGCAGGTGACGGCGCAGGAGCTGTCGCGCTACCACCAGCAGCGGATCAGGTCACGTTTGAACCCCACCGTTCAAGGGCGTGCCCTGAACTTCGACGACGAAAACGACCCGGCCCGCATAGCCGAGCGCGCAATCTGCGAGAACGCGCCACCAGGATGAAGCGCCCGGCCCCCGCCAGGATCGACGGTGATGGGTGCCCCACCACCACCCAACCGCACCCCTCCCAGGGACCAGCCGCGGATAGTTGTCTCTTCACGGGAGCGAGACGCAAATGGCCTCCCACTGTTCTCCACCCCGATGGACAACCTCGTGGCAGGCCGAGCAGCAGCCGACAGCATCACGGCCACTGGCGACGGCGCCCTACAGATCTAGTACGTCAGGGCCCTGCTCGCGAAGGCCGTGGAGCAGCAAAAAGCGGGCGCCGACTCGCAAGGTCGAGTATACTCGCGTTCCTCGGGAAGCAGAGCGGCCTCCAGCGGCCGCCCAGCGGCGGCAAACACCCTCAATTGCCCGCCACCAGAGCCACTGCAGCTCCAACACCGACCTGCGAACGCGGCACTCTCCACCAACGACCCCAGGCCGGCGACCAACTTCGTCGCCGCTAACGGGCAACCCATCGACGCCCGCACCCACATCATCAACAACCAAAGCTGGCGCGCACGCCAGCCCGACGACTTGCGGCACACCCTAACTAATCGCCGCGACGGCGAGCCTATGGGGTCGCTCAGTCGACTCGGGCCCAAGTGCTTCGGACCAATGATCCGAGGCGAGAAGTACCCGCCAAACTTCAAGGCGCCAAAGGAGATAGAAAAGTACGACTCCTCGTCCGACCCCGCAGTCTGGCTCGACACATACCTCATGGCAATGGGGATCGTGGGTCACACTGACCTACTCGCCGCCCGTTACCTCCCCCTGATGATGGAGGGGACGTGCAGGCAGTGGATCAACACTCTCCCCCAGGACAGTATCGACTCCTGGGAGGAAATGCGCGACGCCTTCGTCAGGCACTTCGAGTGCTCCTACACCCGCGCCACCACTATTGAGGACCTGGAACGATGCGTCCAGGGACCCCGCGAGTCGACCCGCAACTGGGTCCAACGGTGTCAAGAGCTTTGGTACAACGCGGTCGGCATCCACCCGGACACCGCGATCCATTGCTTCAAGACCTCGTGCCGCTACGAGCCTCTAGTCGCCAAGCTCAAGCGACACTCCCGCACACTCGACAACATCCCCGACCTCCTCGAGATCGCCAAACGGTACGCCGAGGAAGATCCAAACCAGGAAACTGACGACGAGTCAGGAGGGCAACGCCGCACGGGCGGCAACGACGGCGGACGCCGAACCGACCTACGCTACAGCGGCACTTGCCTCACTGGCAAGCGCCGCAGTGACGGGCGAGTCGACTTCGTCGCCAACGCCGGGCACGCACAGCGCGAGCCCAAGAGCTACCGCCGCGACGGAGGGCAACGCCGCGATGGCGGCAATTACAAGAACAAGCCAAGGTTCGATCCCGCGGCCCTCCTTAACCAACCATGTGCGTTCCATAGCAGGGAAGGGAAGCCCGCAACGCACACCACCGCCGACTGCCACACCCTCAGGGAAATCGAGAAGGCACGCCAAGCGCGGGAGGACCCCGACAACAACCCGCCAAATGGCGGAAAATTCGGCAAAGTAGCCGGCTCGCTCCACACCTTCACAGGCTTCAACACGAAGCGCGAGAAGAAGGTCATCGCCCGCGTCGTCGCCGTCAATGCGGTGGCCCAAATAGACGTCCCCCAGTTCCTGAACTGGTCGGAACAGCCCATCACCTGGAGCCGGCAAGACCACTCGCCGCGCATCGAGTACCCAGGACGAGTCGCCTTGGTGGTCAAGCCCAAGGTTGGCGACTACTGGCTCCCCAAGACACTGATGGACGGCGGTAGCTCCATCAACATCCTCTACCTCGACACCTTCAGGCGGCTGCGGCTCCCGCAGTCGATGATCGAGACGACCCACACCATGTTCCACGGCATCGTCCCCAGTCGGAAGGCGTATCCGATCGGCAAGGTCACGCTTCCAGTCACTTTCGGCACACCGGCAAACTTCCGCACCGAGCGGATCGTCTTCGAACTGGTGCCCTTCGACAGCCCTTACCACTGCGTCCTGGGGCGCCAGGCGTTCGCTAAATTCATGGCAGCGCCCCACTACGCGTACAACGCGATGAAGCTCCCCGGGCCGTGCGGCGTCATCACCATCAACGGCGACCCCGACATGGCCGCCGAGTGCGAGTCCAAAGGAGCCGAGCTCGCCGATGCCGTCATCGCGGCAGAGACTAATCACGCCGACGAGCTCGCCAAATACGCGAGCGGGGTCAACAACGACGACCCCACAATACTCAAGAAGCCCAACTCAGAGGGCGCAAACACCTCAACCTTTGAGGCAACGACGCACACCCGCACCGTCGAGCTGGTCCCAGGCGACTCCAGCCAGACGGTGACGATCGGGACAGGCATGAGCCCAGCATAGGAAGGCGCGCTCATCGAGTTCCTCCGTGAGAACAGGGACATCTTCGCATGGAAACCCTCCGACATGCCCGGTGTCCCTAGGGAGCTCGCTGAGCACAAACTAAATGCCGACCCCAAAGTGCGACCTGTCAAGCAGTCGCTACGACCCTTCAATGAAGAGCGCCGTCGAGCAATCGCCGAGGAAGTGCAGCGTCTACTCGCTGCCGGCTTCATCCGCCCAATCAAGTACTCCAAGTGGCTGGCAAACCCAGTCCTGGTCGAGAAGAAAAACGGGACCTGGAGAATGTGTATCGACTACACAAACCTGAACAGCGCCTGCCCAAAGGAGCAGCTCGTCCTCCCGTGGATCGACCAGATAATCGATTCAACCGCGGGTTCGGAGTCGCTATGTTTCCTCGACGCCTACTCTGGGTACAACCAGATCAAAATGGCTGTCGAAGACGAGGAGAAGACGGCGTTCATCACGCCATTCGGAGCCTTCTGCTACACCGCCATGACCTTCGGCCTCAAGAACGCCGGGGCAACCTACCAGCGGTGCATGCAAGAATGCCTCGCGAGCCAAATTGGCCGCAACATCCACGTCTACATCGACGACGTGGTCGTGAAGTCCGCTCGCCAAGGCGACCTACTCGCCGACCTGGCGGAAACCTTCGCCAACCTGCAAAGGTATAAGATAAAGCTCAACCCACGCAAGTGCACCTTCGGTGTACCCGCCGGATAACTACTGGGGTACGTCGTCTCCAAACGAGGGATCGAGGCGAACCCAACAAAGATCGACACGATCGCCCGGCTCGGCAAACCCGAGTGCCTGCGCAACGTCCAGAAGCTAGCCGGGCAAGTAGCGGCTCTCAGTCGATTCATCCCCCGCCTGGGCGAAAAGGCGATGCCCCTATACCGCCTGATGCGCAAGAACCCCACCTTCCAGTGGGACAAGGAGGCGGACGACGCGCTCCGCGACCTCAAAAAGGTGATACTCGCCGCACCACTACTCGCCGCCCCCGCCGACAAAGAACCTATGCTGGTTTACGTCGCGGCGTCCGAGCGCGTCGTCAGCGCTGTGATGGTCGTCGAACGACCAGAGGAAGGAAAGGAGCGCCCGGTTCAGCGGCCGGTGTACTACATCAGCGAGGTCCTCACCGAGTCGCGCCAGCGGTACCCACAGTACCAAAAGCTAGTATACGCGGTCTTCAGGGCTCAGCGGCGCCTGCCGCACTACTTCCAGGAGCACCCGATCACGGTCGTCTCCTCAGCGCCACTGCAAGACATCATCCGCAATCGCGAGGCGACCGGGCGGGTCGCAAAGTGGGCCGTCGAGATCGGCGTCCACAACATCAAATACGAGCCACGAAAGGCGATTAAGTCGCTGGCGCTGGCAGACTTCATCGCCGACTGGGAGGAGGCCCAGCAGCCAGAGAAGCTGTCGTACCTCCATTACTGGAGCCTGCACTTCGACGGCTCCAAGAACGCGGACGGTGCAGGAGCAGGGATAGTGTTGACTTCGCCAAAGGGCGACAAGCTCCTCTACATCCTCTGCCTCGACTTCATGCCCTGCACCAACAACATGGCTGAATACGAGGCCCTACTCCACGGCATGCGAGCCGCCAAGGAGATGAACGTCAATCGCCTCCGATGCTACGGAGATTCCGACCTCGTCGCGGGGCAAGTCGCCGGCACCTGCGACGCCGTCTCCCCTACCATGGCGGCGTACCGCCAAGCGGTGGACAAGTTGGGCGGCCACTTCACCGGCTACTCCGTCGAGTGGATTGACAGGCGGAAAAACGAGGAGGCCGACGCCCTCTCTCGCATCGGGTCGGCTCGACTCGCACCACCCGCCGGCGTGTTCCTCGACACAATCTCCAAACCATCAGTCTCTCCCCCGAGGGAGATCGACATCGGAGTCCCACTCCAACCAGAGGTAGCCTTGGTCGCACTCATCACCGAGCCAGACGATTGGACCAAGCCCTACATCGCCTACCTGGAAGCCGGCACCCTGCCAGCAGACGAGACAGACGCTCGAATGATCGCTCGCCGATGCAAGTCCTACACCATCATCGACGACGAGCTACACAAGCGCAGCGTCACCGGCGTGTTCCAACGCTGCGTCCAACCGGCTGAAGGACGCAAAATCCTCCACGACATTCACTCAGGTGACTGCGGCCACCACGCCGCCGCTCGCTCCCTGGTCGCCAAGGCTATGCGACACGGCTTCTACTGGCCCACCGCACACGCCGACGCTGTCGACATCGTCCAGCGATGCGCCGGGTGCCAGAAGTACGCCAATCAGACGCGCGTACCGAGCTCGGCGCTCAAGACAATCCCCATCACCTGGCCATTCGCCGTATGGGGCATGGACATGGTAGGCCCCTTCAAGAAAGCCCCCTCCGGCTACACCCACCTGCTAGTCGCCGTCGACAAATTCACTAAGTGGGTGGAGGCCAAGCCAGTCCGGAAATGCGACGGGAAGACCGCCACTAAATTCCTACGCGAGCTCATATATCGCTACGGGTTCCCAAACAGTATCATCACGGACAACGGCACCAACTTCGCCAAGGGAGCCATGGCCGAATTCTGCGAAGAGCACCACATCCGGCTCGACCTCGCGTCAGTCGCCCACCCGGAATCCAACGGCCAGGCGGAACGGGCCAACCAAAGCATCCTCCACGGCCTGAAGCCGCGACTCCAAGTACCACTCGAGCGCACCGCCGGGTGCTGGGTCGAAGAGTTGCCCTCCGTCATCTGGGGAATCCGTACCTCGGTTAACAGATCGACGGGATTCACTCCCTTCTTCATGGTCTACGGCGCCGAAGCAGTCATGCCCACCGACCTCGAACACGACTCGCCGCGAGTCGTCCATTATACGGAGGCTGCAAACGAGCTGGCCCGCCAAGATGGGGTCGACCAGCTCGACGAAGCACGCGACCTCGCTCGGTCACGCACCACCATCTACCAGCAAGAACTCCGCCGCTACCACAGCCGGCGGGTGAAAGCCCGCACCTTCCAGGAAGGCGACCTGGTGTTACGCCTCATCCAGGACAAGAAGGGCATGCACAAGCTCTCCCCTCCGTGGGAAGGCCCATTCGCTATCGGGCGCGTACTCGGCAACGACGCCTACTACCTCATCGACGTCCGCGGGGACGGCGAGCTCGACGTCAAGCGACCATGGAATGTAAACCTCCTCCGGAAGTTCTACTCCTAGAACCCCACACATGTACTCTCCAGTCGCTATGAAATAAAAGAAACGGTTACCGCAAATTGCGCCTACTCTCCATGACTTGTGCCACTCGCACTCGTAATAACAGCGGTATGCTAAAATGCAGAAGTCAACCTTTGGTACAGCGATCGGCACGGCTAAGTAGTGCAGTGTAAGAGCACTGAATCACTTCAGGTCTTGCATCGTCCACAAAAAACGCCAACCCGGAGCCCCATTGGAGTCGTCTAGCTCGACTGGTTCTACGAGCCAAGACAACTGCCCTCGCTTCTCACAGCGACCTTGGTCCTCCGCATCCTCGGCATAGCGACTCGAACGGCTAAGTACCACGCTCGGGGACTGAATACCAGTTCGTCAAGAGCGGTAAGGGAAAACGCCAAGTAAGAGAGCATGCCCAGGACTCGCCAAGCGACTGACCCTACGGGCCAGGCAGGAGTGACGCACTCACACCAACGCGCTAAGTCCTCAACCACCCTCGAGTCGCGCCTAGAACTACCAAGTACCATGCTCGGGGACTCGGCCACCCGACCTCGTTCGCATACGGGAAAACGGTAAAGTACAGAGCACTCAAGGAAGTCGCCTTGCGACTGGCTCTCCGAGCTCGGGCGAGTCGACCAAAGCAACAAAACACATGATAAAAACACACATCATATACGAGGTAAACCCCACAAAAGGGCGGACGCGCTCGGGGACTCGTCCAAAATCAATCCAAAGCACACAAACAAATACCAAAATAGACACGACGTCCCATTCAATCGCATATTGCATTGTCTTATGTTACAAAATATGCCCGTGTGGCAGAACTGCTGCTAACGCTTCAAGGCAAACTACCCTACTCTGCAGGCTTCGATGATGACTCGCCAGCATCCCGGCGATTACGGATGAACGCGGTGTACGGGTTTGATGGATACGTCGTCAGTTCACCCGCCATCGCCGCGCGAAAAGGCTGCTCGACCTTGAAGTCACGATGCGGCGGCTCGGGGTCGTTCGGCGCGACAACCGTTTCCTGGTAGGGAAGGAGGTCGCCCATCGCCCAGACACGCTCCGAGTACGTGGCGGCACGCTCTTGCAGCTTGAGAACCTCAGACAGATCCACCGCGCCAGTTGACGATGGGTACCCACTCGTCACATCATCGATGTCGAAGTCTTCGGGGAAGTGGGCGAGTCCAAGGCTCAGGGCCGTCGATGCTCCACGCCGAAACGCCGATCGCGTCATAAATTCAACGACCGCGGGTGCCTTCTCCAAGTACTTCCACACCTCAACGAGGTCGCTGGGAATCACCTCTGTGGGTGATATTTCTTGGAGGTAGGCGCGGATGCAGGTCGCTGACAGCGTCGCCGAGTCGACGAGCATGCTTACGCACTGCCTTGCGTTGACCGAGCTCGCCTCTTCGTCGCTATCAATGATGCGACCTGCGAAGAAAAAGACAATGATGAGTATAATGGGTACCACAAAAACCACAACCATAAGAAAGGGAGGAAGCACTCACCAAGCAGCGGGCGCGCGAGTCCCGTGATGAAGCACTGAAGCGACGTATGGTCGTCCTGAAGCCCAGCAATAAGGACTTCCGACACCTTGCGATCCTCCTCTGCGGCCACAATAGCGGCCTTAGCTCGCCCGTCCGCCAAGCTAGCTTCTTCTCTTGCCTCCCGCAGTTCGTGCTCGAGGTCGGCGATCCGTTGTTCAGCGGCACCTAGAGCAGACCGCGCCGCCACTAACTCACCAGCGGGGACAAGCCCCTGGCGAGCTTGATCTGCCTTCTCAGCAACAGCCTGAAGACCTTTGTTCGCCTCCTGGACGATGGCCAGGTCCTTCTCCGCGCGCTGTTTCGCGGCCAATCGGTCCGCCGACTCAAGCTGCAGACCCTGCACATGACCGAAAAAGTCAGTTAAAACGAACTCCATAAGTGCCCACCCGCTGAAATTCAGCGAGTGCGCACTCGGGGACTGGCGATCAAGAAATTCCTAAGTACCCACCCGCTGAAATTCAGCGAGTGCGCACTCGGGGACTGGCGATCAAGAAATTCCTAAGTGCCCACCCGCTGAAATTCAGCGAGTGCGCACTCGGGGACTGGCGATCAAGAAATTCCTAAGTGCCCACCCGCTGAAATTCAGCGAGTGCGCACTCGGAGACTGGCGATCAAGAAATTCCTAAGTGCCCACCCGCCGAAATTCAGCGAGTGCGCACTTAGGGACTGGCGATCAAGAAATTCCTAAGTGCCCATTCGCTGAAATTCAGCGAGTACGCACTCGGGGACTGGATACGAAAATAAAAGACGAGAAATTATAAGTATCACGCCGCTGCAAAACAACGACCTGATCCTCGGGGACTGGATGTACCTGGATGGCCGCGCCAAGCATGCTGTGGAGCTGGATCGCGTCCACGGACGCGAGTAACACTGGCGTATGCCCACGACGCTGGTCGACTTCAGCATCGGCGGTCCCAGGAGCGTGGCTTGAGGGCACAACCCCACTCGCCGTGGCCGCCTTGGTCACGAAGCGAGGGAAGGTAGCGATGGAGGCACCCGCTCCAAGGGAGGTCGCCTCCGCTGCGGGTTCCTTCGTAGACGCGGCTGCCTCCGCCGCGGGCTCGGCCGGCGCGGCCGCCGTATCGTCAGAGATGGTGACGATGTCGTCGCCCTTGGCCTTCTTACTGCCATCCGCTGAGGCGACGACCTCGTCCGCCTTCCTCTTGCGTGAAGGATCCTCCTCGCTAGCGGCGGAGGGCACCTTGGCCACGGTCGGATGGCCCATCCTTTTCACTCCGGTCCTGCGCATTAATTGAATCAACAAAGACAATTGAAATAGTTATGGAAAATAAGAAGGGGTGAGCACACTCACTTGGCGACTGGGATGAAACGTAGCCCCGTACGAAGGCCGGCCGGTTTTTCCAGTTCAGGGCCCAGTCGGCGACTGAGCCCCAGTTCCAGGACATCGTGTGCCCAAGACACGGACGGCTTCTTCGTCGTTGAGGCTGCAGCCGGCGCCTCTGGGACATCCTCGGCGGGAGCTTCCTCGTGAGTCGAAGCTGCTGCAGCTGGAGCCTCCTTGCGAGGTGAAGCCGCCGTAGCCGGAGCCTCCCTGCGCGGCGAAGCCGCCGTGGCCGGAGCCTCCCCCAGCCCGGAGACTGGGGCGAATGGCGGAGGCAATGAGGCCAGCGGCACCTCCATAGTCGCCGTGTCCAGCGCGGTTGTCGCTGGTGGCGCACCGTCACCAGTTGGGCTGGGAGCATCGGAGCTGCTCGCCGAGTGTGGCGGTGAGGCCGTCTTCGACGGCTTCGTTTTCTTCTTCAGGGGAGCCCTCGCCTCCCTCTTCTTCTCCTTCCTCTTCGACGGAGTGGCTTGACGGCGCGAGGTGGTCTCTGGGAGTTCGTCGTCATCGTCATGGCGCTCGAGGCTTCTGCTCGCTTCGATCTCGCGCTGACGTTGCCCGCGGGTCTTTCGGACCAGCGGGGCGACCTCTTCTTCGGACTCGTCCTCGTCGTCGTCGTTGCCCTTCGCGGGTGGTGATTCGCCTACGTCCTGGGCGGATGGGTCCGGGCTCTCATCGTCCGAAGGTGGGAGCCACCCTTCCACCACCTGGAATAGCTGCGATGGATACAAACAAGATCAGGATTACCGCGACTGCATACACTGCGACTGCGAACAAGGTTAAGAAATTACCGTTGGAGTTGGACGCTTCGCGGTGTAGGGGGCGATCCCGGCCTGCGCATCCAGGTACACCGTTTGGGTAATCTTCTTCAGTGCTGAGAGGTAATCTTCCAGCCTCCACTCGTCGAGGCAGGCCTTCGTCGAGTCCCCCCGGCCGGTGTATTGGTACATGTAGTGGTCGCGTTGGGCGAGTGGAACAAGCCGCCGCCCAAGCCATCAATTGTACAGATTTATCGTTTGGAGGCCCTTCTTCTTCAAACCACGGATGGTCTAGAGCATCTCGTCAACGACCATCCGCTGGTCGTCGGGAAGCTTGCCGACTTGGAGATGGCGCGGCTCCGAATGGCTGGCGGAGTACCGCGGGATCGCCGCCTCGCCCTCCGGGGTCGCCTCGGTCACGTAGAACCACGACTTTTTCCAGTCGCTCGCTGCCTTGGCGGCTAGCATCAGGTCGAAGAAGGAGGCTTTGGACTTGAGCTGGAACGTCAAGCCGCCCGCGGCTAGCATTGGGCCGCCTGCCTCCTCGCGGCTGATCCGTCCATGGAACAGATCCTGCCACAAGGGAAAGTAGGGCCGGCAGCCCAAGTAGCATTCGCAGAACGCCACGAAGATGGCGAGCTGCTCGATGCTGTGGGGACCCAGATCTGAAGGCTGGATCCCATAGTAGGCGCAAAAGCGCCGGAAGAACAAGGACGTGGGAAACCCTAGCCCTCGCTCAAGATGACTGGTGAAACAAACGAACTCCCTCTCTCGCGGGTTTGGGGTCGTTTCTCCGGCTGCGGGGATACGCCAACAGCCGGCTCGCAGGATCCCGGCCTCCTCGAAAGAGGCCAGCTGCGCCCTCGTGCATTTGGACCTGCCCCATGGTTCGGTGGAAAGGGCCATGGCCGAGAGGTTGGTTGGAGATCGGAGGATTTCGGGTCGATTGGATCGCGGAGCAAAGGAAGGAAAATGCGCGCACTCGGGAGAAGTGGTGGGCAGTTGGCTCTACGATTGCCTGTCATTCCTCTTATATAGCGGGAGTTACCCGCCAAATCAGGGGGCCGTTACCGCGCGATGATTACGCCGAAAGTTACCGTTGGATTACCCCAACGGCTAGTTTGACCACGCCTGACGGTCCAACTCCAGCCACTCGGCTCGCCAGGTCAATCACCATGACCGCGTCCCGCCGACTCGACTCACCCAAGCCGCGACTTGGTTCACCGGATTTCCTCCTTTATACAGGAGCCCGCCGACGATTCGACTGGATGCCTACTCTGAAGCCGTATACTCCGACTGCCAGCAGCCACTTACGCCCAATCGACGACGGCCTTGGGGACTACTGATGGGGATATGCCTACTGGGGTATACCCAGCAAGGCGTTTCCGACTGGACCGAGAGCTGGCGAGTGGGCCTGCAGAACGGCGAGTGGATTGAAGCCCAGCAAGGTACCGAGCGACTGGAAACTAAAGGCCCAGGCGAGTAGATAGGCCCAGTCGGATTGGGTTAAACGACTGTTAATGCTGTAACCGAATCGGTTGAGATATGTAAACCCTAGGGGAGGTGAGCCTATATAAACCTCCCTAAAGGGTGAGTAGAGATACGTTCCCTCATACACCCAAGCGACTCGCCGCCTAGCCGCCGAGCTCGCCCATTGTAACACCTCCATAATACAATCTAGCAGGAGTAGGTCTTTACCCTCCGGGGGCCGAACCTGGGTAAAACCCTGTGTCTTTGCCCTCATCTCGCACCGCAGATGGCTGGCCGCCCTTGCCCCTCGTTCTACTACTCGCTGCCGATTGCAGCATCTGCCGTGACCATTCCCACGACAGCAGTCCTCGATGGGACCCACAGAACAGATATATATATACAACAGCGACTCAATGAGTCAAGAATACAGGTATACAATACAAAGATCCAAATCACCTTGAAAACGATACAATTAGCATGAGATAACCCAAAACCCAGCAGTTGTTGGTACTTTTATTTAGCCATTCCGTTATAGTTGCAATACTTACTAGTCAGATACCATGGTCGCAAGCGACATCCCAAACAAGCAATTGTTGGCAGTGTTATTTAGCCATTCCATTATAGTGAAGCTGATTACTAGTCATTATAAAGTCAAATTTATAGCACTACTTTAGTTATAGTTGTCTATGATCGAGATACTGTGCTCCAAGTCGTCCATAACCGCGGACACGGCTTTCAGAAAGTTTTACCCTGCAGGGGTGCACAAATAGCAACACACACTCGATCAACCTCGGAAAAACCAAATCAAAACCCAACGAGGCTTTCACGACAAAGCAATCACAGGATTCAGAAATATTTCAGGGGGCCACCCCTTGGAGTACACCCGCAACGAAACTGGCCGGCTCCGAGACGGACTCAAGGTTTGTGGGGCCGGCTGTAAACGACTGGGAACCCAAAAACTCGAGCTTGTCGATACCGCGAAAACGGGTCACGATCCTAAACAGTACAGTGTGCTCCTCGCACAATCGTAAATAATACAGTAAAGCATGGCATACGTACAGTATAGTAAATAAAACCTCAAACTAGTTTGTGGCCCCAAGAAATAAGAATGAATCAAGCTCTGGCTCAGGGGGGTCCCATAATTCCCCCGTATGTGGATAGCGCGAAAATTCAAGGAACAGGTATCAAGTACTCGGGGTCCTACGGGACACAAGTGGACGGTTAACAACCAAATAACATCTATTGCCCACTTGTGCCTCTGCTTACCTACTTCAATTTTAGTTGTTAAACAGTAATTAAAGTGAACGGTAAGTAAAGCCATGATCATCTCCAACATTGAACAGGCGGCATCACTCCAACAACTGTGGTACTTGACGACACGCGACAGTACTTGAGCAAGCGACTACGACGCGCAGGTCCAACTATCTACCAAACAACAGGTAATAGGGGGTGTCCACGGCAATATAAGGCTGCAAGGGATATCACGGGTACGAAAACTATAGCATCGCAACACAGATAGCAATAGATCAACAGGAGGGAATAAATACTATAAAAGTAAGATAGGTAGAAAGGGGGAGATGCTCGCCTGAAAACATTGCCGAAGGTTCAACCGAAGATCGGGTCGACACTCGCATCAACTCAACGGCCTTATCCGCGAAGAAGCAAAACACTAGAAGAAACACCGGATGCAATATTTAATACTACGACAGAAGATCGGGCATGATGCATGTATGATGTATGACATGGCAAAGATGCGATGCAATTAGGCCATATTAAGCGGAACCGAGGTCCCGACATTTATTTAAGTGGTTCAAGTTGTTGATCTACCCCGCAAATTAAAGGTTGTCTTAACATGGCAAAATATATCACCGGTTCGATGCACAAATTTAAATGGGACCAATATACGACTAGATTTGCCCGCATATGGGCCCCATATTTAATTATGAGGTGAATCGGCATAACGCCCCCAAACCACATGACAAGTATGCATGCGAGTATGACAATTTAATATGCAACAATTTATATAGATGGCATTTATAAAATAGGGGCTCGGAAAGGTTCACACATTAGGGTTCGACGATCTTGGTTCCGGGGGTCGGGGTTGGTCTCAGGGTTCAGGGTTCGACGGAATCGGTCTCGGATAACGGAGTAGCCCTTGGCGCATCCGTGATCTTCGGGTCATGTCGACGGTCATGGCGTTCGGGACGAAGTACTTGTCGTATCGCATCGGCGACCTTGGCGTCCGGGAAGTACTTGTCGCACCGGGGTCTCGGTGTCCTCGGATCCGATTGAAGAACTTGGCGGGTCGGGTTCGGTCTTCGGATCTTGGTCGGGTCGTAGGTTTTTCTGGGCCGAAGCACTTGGCGTCCGAGAGACGATCTTGGGGGATTCGACGGGGTCCGGTTCAGTTCCGCCGGGATCGGTCTTGATCTTCATGTAGGCGAACTTGGCATCCTCCTGGAAGGAGATCTTGGCGTTTCTTGTCGAAGGCCTTTGGGTACGGGGTCTTCGGGTCGTCTTCGCCGTTTTTCGGTTCGTCTTGCTATCGAGGCGGGCTTGGAAACCATCAGTCGCGCCATCTCCGAGACACTCAGACTTCGGGAGATCTTGGTGACGAACTTGGCATCCGAGAATAGGGTCTCCAGATCGAAGGACTTGGCGTCGGTTGCCGGGCGAGCCGGACGGAAAAGGGGCGACCACGGGGAGGCACGCGGACGGTGATGGAGAAGCGGGCAGAGCCTCGCGGGCCCAGGGCTCGGTCTTCGCGGGCCTGCCGGACAGAGCAGAGGAGGGCTCGGCCCCAAGGTCGGCTCTGCAGGGGAGGTGGGGGAGAGGATCGGGTCGGGCTCCGACGAGGGGGGCGCGCGCGGGAGGGAGACGGCTCGAGGGCGGCGCGCGCAGGCCGGCGGGAGGGCCGGTCGCGGAGGACGGTTGGGGGAGCGCCGGCGGAGAGAGCGGGGCGGAGGCCGCGGTGGCGCAGCAGAGCTCGACGAGGTGGGGGAGGGCGTCGCGGCCGGCGCAGGGTGAGCGCCTGGCGGCGGCCTAGGGGAGGACGGGGGCGAGCGGAGGATGGGGACGGCCCGGCGGCGCGGCTGTGGGGAGGGGGCGCCGGCGGCGAGGCGGTCGCGGGGAGAGGCAGACGAGGGAGAGAGAGGAGCGTCGGGGGAGGAAGGTGTGGGAGACAGCGCAGACGCGGGATGGGGAGGTGGCGGACGGCCGCGGAGCTCGCGGGAGGAGAGCACCGGCGGTGGTGGTCGAGGATGGCGGCGGGGCCGAGGCGAGCGAGGTCGGCGGCGCGGTGAGGCAGAGGGTGGGAGCGGCGGCGAGAGGGTGCTGGAGGCCGAGGAGGCGAGGCGGCCGCGGGCTGGTGGCCGGCGCCGGAGAGGGAGCAGGGCGGGGCGAGCGCGCGTCGGGGTGCGGGAGCGGGCGGCGCCGGCAGAGGCGAGGCAGGGCCGGCGTCGGGTGGAGAGGAGGATGTCGGGGGCGTGGGGGAGAGAGGAGGGAGAGGGAGACGCGGTTGGTGGGGGGCAGGACACGCGGGGAGAGAGGAGAGAGGTGGGGGAGTGGCGGGTCCCGTGGGGCAGGGGCGGTTGACCAGGTCGGTGGGGCTAGAGGGAAGAGAGGGGGCGGGGTGAGAGAGTGGTCTGCGGGTGGGGCCAGGGAAGGTGGGGCCCAGGGACAGGGAGAGGAAGAGAGAGGGGTAGATGGAGGCTGTGTGAGTGTGTGTGTGTGTGCTGGGTGGGGCCCAGGCGGGCCAGGGAGGAGAGAGGGAGAGGGGGCTGGTGGATTGATGAGGTGGCAAGGTGGGTGGGGATTGGGGGAGATGGTGAGATGGCAAGCTGTGATTGGTGGGTAGGTTAGGACTAGGTAGGAATAGGAATTCGGGTAGGCTGGTTTTATTCTGGGGGTGGCCAACTGGGTCGGATCGGCCCGGTTCGGCTGCCCCCTAAAAATAATTAAACAATTGATTTATTTAGAACGATACTTTTTGCAAACCACTGGTAGACAAAACAAACTAATCCGGAGACCGGGTTTTGGTTTTGAATAAAGACGGGGCATTTTAGAAAACAAAAATAGGTTTTTCCGAAATTATTTTTATGCAAGCAAATGCAAGATGATGACGATACTCAAATGCAATGTGGCATGATGACATGAGCATGCGGTCATGATGATGCAATGCACAAAAACAACGCGATTTTCTAGTAGTGGTTTTGCGGGATGCCACAGGCGGCTACGGACGGTTTCGTGGAGTTTTGATTGGGTGCCTAGGGTTTCTGCATCAGGGTCTTCTTATAGGCGATGAGGGAGGCCGAGGTGGTTGCACCCCCTAGGCGCGGGGTGGGCCCACCCGTGCGGCCAGGGGGTGTGGCCCCCTCGAGGCCCTCCTCCGTCTCGTCTTCTGGCTTCGCGTTGCCCACGGTAAAATATTGACTTTGGCTTTTGTCCTGTCCAATTCCGAGAATATTGATTTTTTGCCTTTCTGGAACCAAAAACAGAAGAAAACATGCAACTGGCACTGTGGCTACTTGTTAATAGGTTAGTTCCAGAAAACATATAAAAACACATCAAAGTGTAGACAAAACAAAGCAAAGTAGATACTAAACAAGCATGGAGCATCAAAAATTATAGATACGTTTTCAACGTATCAAGCATCCCCAAGCTTAACTCCTGCTCGTCCTCGAGTAGGTAAGTGATAAAAAAGAATAATTTTTGTGGTGATATGCACCATCAAAACCAAGATCAAACCATTTGCAGGCATTGAAAGCTGGGATCAAAGAACACTAAACATGTGCATGAAAGATGGAGTTCTAACAATAAGACAAAGTAACTATGCATGCAACATGAAAGGCTACAAACAAAGATCATGAATAGCATGCATGGAAAATTTGTTTGTTTCACATACAGAAAACATGGCATAATAGCATCCAGCTTGTCCCTCATAGAGTAGCAAATAGATGCATAGGACACCTTCAAAGTTCTAAGAGTGACTAGATACAAGTAGCACAAGAACAAGCAATATCACAATATGCATCAATCAATAAGTTTTGGGACACTGCACACAGAACTAAAAATGGCAACTATGCTCTCTTAATGGTGCCTAAAGGTAGAAGTGGAGACTCAACATAATAGTGGAAGAAAGGCCCTTCATAAAGGGAAGCAGGGATTTCAAGTTTCAAAAAGAGCTTCCAAAAATTATGGTACTTGTTAGCTTTCAGCCCTCGTTGCCCCTATCATAAGCATCTTGAAGTGATTAAGGTTAAAGTGAAAAAACTATGGAGTATATGCTTGACAAAGTATAAGTTGGCAATCTCATGTCCCTTGAATACGAGGGCCACACCTCATGCTACTCAACTTCAGTCACCTGTAAGTTCTTGTCATAGTAAGTACATGTGTATCATAGAGAACCGCCAACGGGGTACCCCTTGCACATGGTACAAGAGCTATCCCATAAGAAAAATGACAAGGCAAGCAGACAATGAGCATCTTAGCGATCTTTTTATTTACTATGTGCATCGCTTTTTATTGAGGATGCTTCATAGATAGCTTATTATGGTGATGCTGCAAGTTTCCACCATGATTAGGCATGGCTTAGGATAGCGGCCCAGGCGTTTCTCTAACACAAAATACATAACTCCATGGACTTACAAGCTCCCTCTTTATTTCACACCGGTGACATCCATAGACAAAAGAGAATGATATCAACTGTGTACAAAGTACAAGTGCAATGTTGAAAAAGTTCCCCATGACAGCATGGTTCTGCTAATTCCAACGTATAAGTGCAAGCATATACAACATAGACGACACAATGGTTCAAGTTTATTAGGGTCAAAGAATATAAAGTGTGCCATCAAGTTCGTGAGGGCTTTAATCACTAAGTTTTCACATAACAAAATACTTTTTAACTGGAAGATAGCTGAAAACAAGAATATACTTGGAATGGTGTAACACACCATGCATAGGAATTTATAGTGGACACTTTGGAACTTGGTTTCTTGGGAGTTGGAAGCATGAGTGGAGCTTACTCATACAAGTGGAGGCTAGCAAAAGACTGGGAGCAACCAAATAAGAGAGCAATAATGGCCATAATCATGCAGAGCGACAAAACATTACTAATCAAAGCATACAGTGGTACTACAAGTCAAGGAATAAATGATCAAAGAGGCTACAGTGACTTGTTCATAGTCATAACACGGTGTGAGCATGTGCCAAGTCAAACCAAACAAAACATCAAAGGAGAATACCACAATACTATGCTTTTGTATGCTAAAACAACGCATGATCCTTTCAAGCCACACTAAGCAATCCCAATTGTTTGGAACAAGACATGCTACAGAAATAATCACTAAGCATAAGGTCGAAACAACACCTAGCATGTCATGCTAAAGTCTAAGTCACAGTCAATGCAAGCTCCTCTTGCACTTTCAAGCAAGAACTTTCTACTCCTTTCTAACACCAATCGACTTATTTGAAACAACACGGCGAGAACGGGGGTCCAAACTACTTTATTCAACCAAACTAAACAAACTAAGCAAAGCAAACGAAAACTAAGACACTCCAAGAACAACACAACAGTGCATGAAACAATAAAAACGAAGTGTCTAGACAGACCTAAGCTTTTTATTGATAAAGAAGGGGATGCCTTGGGCATCCCCAAGCTTTGACGCTTGTACCTCTTGGATATTTCTTGGGGTGACACCGGGGTGGCATCCCTAAGCTTGAGCTTTTGTCCATTCTACATCTCATTACACCATTCTCTCTCTACACCGGAAATTTTTCCTTCATACAAAACTTCACACAATCTTCATTAGCAACATTAGTGCATTCAAAAGATAATAGACCTTTAGGCTTAGCTTTGGAACAGCAAAAGTTTTCACTAAAAACACAAGCTACTGTAGCAACTCCTTCAAAAAGCTCAATTCCCCAAAAGATAACTCAAAAAGGAATCAATAAGAAGCAAATGCAAATAATGGCAGAAATCGGTCAAAACAGACCAGCAGGTAGAAACCTATTTTTTAGAAAATCTTGTGTTGCTCAAATCAAAATGTGTTTAACTAACTAAAGTTATCTAACATACTGGGGGACTGATTAGTAAATTTTCAGCTCAATCCGACTTACAGAGACTCCTCACAATTTTTTATGGTGGAGGACAGAAATCTGTTTTGGGACAACAACTCCCCAAATCTTACTTCCCTCTCATTAGAGGTCATTCTTGGCACAAAAAGAAAACAAAAAGGATAAGTAGAGGTTATTACTGAAGTAATAACTTCCAAGACTCAAGGAAACTCTTGGGTCATCTCCCAACAAGTACTTTTCTTTAACGCCTTTAAGTTAGGTACAAGAAGCAAGAAATCAAGTATTTTCAAATGAGGAAGCATTAACATCAATACTTGCAAAGTCTTCAACTATGAAAGGTATCTCATCCAAATGAGTTTTTGGAGGATCCCTTCTCATTTCTCTTTGGTTTACTACTTTCATCAAAAAGATTTTCAGGAGCAACTCAATCAATATTCTTTTCAAAGGCTTCATGCATTACAACAAGCTTAAAGGGTATGGGTATCTTGAATTCTTATCTAGGTTTGGTTTCATCTGAAGTACCCACAACATCTACACATGAGCCTAGCATATTGAAATGCTCAAATACCTTTTTAGCTTCCCTAGCAACATCATGGAACTCTTTTATTAAATTTTCAAGAATGAATTCTCTCTTTTTAGCATTCTTTTCTTCTTTTAGTTTTAGGAACAAGATTTGTATCATGGGTTAAGGCTAACAAACCTAGCGTCCAACATATGAACTAAAGAAGCTGCAGCAATCTCATAATTATGAGCAAGTTCTGCTATAGATCTATTCTCAGTATCCTCATGCTTGCTAACATGATTAAAGAATTCTTCAATATTATCTTTCCCAATTATGGAGCCATTACCTATTGCATGATCCTTCGGGGCAAACTTGGGGAACAACATGGTGAGCTAGAGTAGGAACTATTTTTTGTGTTTTTGAATAGAGAAAGCAAACCAAACTAAACTAATTTTTTGGAGTTTTTGATAAAAAAAGGCAAACAAAACCAAGCAAAAGAAACTAAGCAAACTAAAAACAAAGCAAAGAGAAAGGTTGAGGAGGACTCCCCTTGTGAAGACGTCCTTAGACTCGCCGGCAACGGCGCCAGAAAAAGCCTTGATGAGTGCAGCAGCACTTCGTTGGGAGACCCCAAGTGGAAGGTATGATGCAGTACAGCAGGAAAGTTCCATCAGTAAGAAACCGAGGTTATCAAACTAGTAGGAGGAAGGAAACGTCCCAAATGTGTTGCAAACAACGTGGAAGCCTGCACACAACACAAACTCAAGACTTTGCCCCAACTAACAGTGAGTTTGTCAATCTCACCGGTTGCTGTAACAAAGGATTAACTGTATGGTGTGGAAGGTGATGATGGTTTGCAACAAGTAAACAGTAACAGTGGAAAATGTATCAATGGTAAAGATTGGACCGAGGTCCATAGTTCACTAGAGGTGCTCTCCTTAGATAAACAACATGTCATGAAGGGTAAACAAATTACAGTAGGGCAATTGACAGGAACTGAGCAAGGCATAACAATGCGATACCAGATAAAAAGATCATGTGAGATTCGATTGGGAAATACAACAATATACATAGACCTCCATCCAACTGCGTCTATGACTAGAAGTCCACCTTCAGGTTATCATCCGAATCCCCTCCAGTATTAAGTTGCAAGCAACAGACAGCTATTTTAAGCAAAGTGTGTAAGGTAAACAATCCACTTGTTCCATGAACAAGAGACTGTTGTTTTCTCCCTAGTAGACACATCACATCTACAACCGAAGAGATTTCTGTCACTTCCCTTGGAAACTAGAGGCATGAATCCACTATCGAGCATAAATACCCCCTCTTGGAGTCACTAGCAACTACTTGGCCAAGATAGCTACTAACAACGGAGAGCATGCAAGATCACAAACAACACATACATGATAGAATGAAATAGACAAAACCATTAATCAATCTAACATAGTAATCTCAATATCCAATGCATGATTACAAATAGATTAGATCTTGATCATGAACGAAGCTCACAAGATCTATACATGAAAGCACAAGGAGGATATACAACCATCTAGCTACTAAATGGACCCATAGTCCAAGGTGGAACTACTCACACTTCATACCGGAGAAGGAGGCCTCCGGGATGATCTCCCCTCCGGCAGGGTGCCGGGAAGATCTTCATATTCCCCCGATCTAGGGACAATGGTGGCGGCGGCTATAGACGATTTCGTGGAGTTTTGATTGGGTGCCTAGGGTTTCTGCATCGGGTGCTTCTTATAGGCGAAGAGGGAGGCCGAGGGGGTGCCCGAGGCAGCTGCACCCCCCAGGCGCGGGGTGGGCCCACCTGCGCAGCCAGGGGTGTGTCCCCCTTGAGGCCCTCCTCCGTCTCGTCTTCTGGCTTCGTGTTGCGCACGGTAAAATATTGACTTTGGATTTTGTCTCATCCAATTCCGAGAATATTGATTTTCTGCCTTTCTGGAACCAAAAACAGAAGAAAACAGGCAGCTGGCACTATGGCAACTTGCTAATAGGTTAGTTACAGAAAACATATAAAAACACCTCAAAGTGTAGACAAAGCAAAGCAAAGTAGATATTAAACAAGCATGGAGCATCAAAAATTATAGATACGTTTCTGACGTATCAGTCTAGCTCGGCTCCGGAAGCCATCGCCATGGCCAGCCCCATGGAAGCGTTGATGCCCTTCTTCTTGCGCTTGTACTCCATCGGAGCTTCCTCTGATAGAGCATCCACAAGGGAGTCGACGTTGTCGAGGGCAATGCCCTTGGGGACGACCTCCTTGTAGAAGCGCGTGAGCACTTTCTTGGCTTTCTCCAAGGAGCCAACGACAGTGGAGCAGCAATCCTCGATCGCAGCAGCAGCATCAGCCAAAGCATCTCCGTGCTCTAGCGCACCACGATCAAACGTGATGCCATAAGCATTTGACAAGACGAAAACAAGAAGACTCAAATAAGAAAGGATAAAACACGCTCAAAAATCAGAGCACCCAACACTACAAGGAATCTGTCTATATATGACCCTCAATTTTCGTCACAGAATCGTCATAGTAGTCCATTTATGACGATTTTGAGATCGTCGAAAGCTGGGCGTCGCAAATGAACTATAACGACGTTTTTGGTAAAATCGTCATAACCGTCTATGACGATATTGAATCGTCATAACTTCTATGACGATCCAATATCGTCATGGACCATCTAGCCAGGCCAGCTCAGATCCTATGTGGCTGATCCTACGTGGCAAAATTGTGACGAAATGAAATCGTCTTAAATCAAAATCAGCCCAGTCCATTTTAGTGATCTAAATGGGCTAGCCCAATAATTCTAGCCTTTTATTTGCTAGGCCTTGGACTTTTTAGGTTTGTCACTTTTGGGCCTGGCCTTCTTACGGTACACTTATTTATTTTTAGATTTGTTACAATATATTTTGGGACACGGCCTTTTTAGAGCCCAAATATATTTCATCCAGTCCAGATTTCTGCTATTTTTTAACTAGAATTTGCATTTTCATTTCTGGAATTGCTTCAGCCATGCAATAAATCGAGAAAATACACCAGAGTTTGCAAATACATCAATAAAATACACCATTTTTAGCAAATACACAACATGCAGATAATTTATCAGCAAATAGCAGGCTCACAAATGCACATCCAAGATTACAATTCAGTATTTACATTAACTTATTAGCAAATAGCACCAATTGCAACACCTCGGACAAGCTCCTCGGATCGCTGCACGAACAAGCTCCTCCGCTCTCCCGAAGTGGCGCAGCTCCACTCCAGCACGATCAGCTGAAACATGAACAAAGCTTGTAGTTTCAGAATATGGGTAGCAGCAAATTTTACAAGCACCACTCATAAGACTCAAACTAACCCTATTAAAAGAGCACTCATAGTTACTACTCACAAATGACAGCAGCTGAAGTTGTCACTTGGCAGAGAATTAGTGGTGAAAAATAAGGCCATCATTAGTGGTTAGTTATCACCTCGTGAAACTGAGCATGCACACACATTAGCAATTTATAAATATTACCACTAGTCACTAAGCATAGCAATTTATAAAAATTACCACTTGTCAATAAACGTAGTTTCTATAGGATTGCCCCCGTTGACAGATCATGTTCTAGCAGCTCTAACATGACTCATGCATGGGATCTTACTACTATAAGATATTAAATAATGTTGCCTAAGTAAGCAAGTTCAATAAAGCATGCAACCTTGTCCTCCTCTATACATTGCAATTTGTAACCTTCTTTTGCTCAAAATACAGAGCCCTACTTGCTAAAGATGAACATCAAGTTGACTAGCTGTGTGCGACAAAGGGGCAGTACCAGTGCAATGCATGGGCCATCAGGATATACACTAAGTACAGAGGTTCAGCTAACGTACATACATCCCACCCTTTGTCAGCAGTCTTCTAATTGAGCAGGTCGAGCCTGTCGAAATTACTTGTTTGTAAGAAACCTATACACATAGTCACTGTGCTGCTACTTGCTAGGAGTCATGAAATGAAGTTATGAGACAAGTATTGAACCAGTATCCATATACTTATTTGATATCATTACTTAAAGAAGGATTCGTATACAAGTGTGAAGGTTTGAATTGAACAGTAAGATGCACAAATAAACTATATGAACCTAGTATAGCCCAGTAACTTTTAGCTCAAAGCAACCATATTTTCAATACTGTATGTCAACGCATCAGTAGCTGCTTGAAATGAACCAGCTAGCAAACTATTCTAATACTAAATTGGTGAGGGGGAGAAGACAGAGGGAGTAGGGACGCAACGAACCTGGGTTGCACGAGGGCTGCGGCGATTGATAATAATAAATCGATGAGGAACCAACCAGCCAGTACCAAGCCTGATGCAAGTTCTCTTCCTGGTTATGTATACTTGCACACCAACAACAAACACATGATCATGGTCAGCAACAGAATGATTATCATATAGTTCCATAATCATGGTCAGCAACAACAAACACATATTCAGTAATAATTACATGATACTACACATGATGGTGTGTCACTAATAAGCTCCATAATCGCACGAATAAGTAGCATATAGTTCAGAGCAATAGATGAAGCCAACATAATTCAACTTAAAATTATTGAAGCCTTAACTTGATTTGTGGCATCAATACAGTTATTTTGAAAATTGAGAACTTAAAATGACAAAAACATTGATTCCCATAGCATACATCAAACCATGACAAAATAAAGACATGGTTCTAAAGAACTATCCTATGTCTATGTGGCATCCATTTGTGTGAAATTAGGGTCAGATACAGCAATCCAAGCAACACAATGATCTGCACCGCCAACTGTACATGAATAGATTAGTACAATTACTTCAACCTAAACAGATATATGTGCTATAAGGCTAGTGAGTAGACGCAACAATAGCAGCAGGATATACAAAAAATGGACAACACAACTTTCAATGTTGATCATTCATAAAACTATGACGAAGGAAATGAGATCCATTATTTCATTAAGGGAAATCAGATCAATAAATCACATGCGTGCTTTAGTTTGGTATAAGGACAAAGTTATGAAGAGATATGTGTTTAACCAGGAGAGCATAATAGCTGAAACATGCATGGTTCATTAGAAATAAATAATAGTGGTATAGTTTACAGATAGATAGAAATGCAGATATCTCAAGTTACAGAACAACAATGTATTAACCATCTCAAGTACATAGTTAAGCATGCCTATGAGACTCATCGGGCAAGCAGAACATACACACAAAAGGAAACCTAGATATCAGAACAGAACATCATGGTAGGGTCGTTCCGCACTGCCAGCTTCTATGAGCTCCTCCCAAGGTTACTTGCTCCGCACAACCATCTCCCATATATACACAATAAAGATATTCAATTAAGGCAAGAAAAAGAAGTTGTAATTTATGCTTATACACAGAAAGAATAGGAATGAAACTACAATTAATGTCTGGATGTTGTACTACTAATATTAAAACTAAACATATGTATGAATATCAAAGCTACAGAAAGCAAATGAATAACAGTAATGCTTGTGAACCCTATATTGAAGCAGAATAATCATGCATGATCAAAACATATTAAATGAGGATGCAGCAGTATCAACAACATTGGTTACAGCGCTAAATTGCACAAAATTCAGTCAAACACACTCTATTATGCATAGAACAGATGTACATTGTCAAGAAAACATAAACGCGTTACATACAAAATTCGACACAATATGATACCATAGCAATCATCGGATCTGGTACTTATCATCTATTAATCAAGATTGTGTCATAGTTACACAGATATATAAATAAAATAAAAAGATCTATATTTACAATACAAAAAGCCTAAGACAAGTTCAACAGGGCGTTTAACTGCAGAAACTGTATAAATCCAAGAATAAGCACACACTGATCCCTTGCATTCTAATAGAAAGTAGTGAAGACAGTTTAGGATGTAAGCATATATATGAAGAAGGAAAAATGCATGCTATTAAGCTGAAGACATGTTTCTGCCAGATCTAATAAAATTACCAGTACCAAAGCATCCATGTAGTTGTACTCGAAAGAAGAAACAAGAAATAAAGAGAGAGAGATTTTTTGTACATGCTGGGAAGAAAAGGGTGATGAAAACACTAAAGAACATACGCAGACGCCCTCCTGCATCGAAGATGAACTTGTCGGTGTGCTCCACAGCTTGAGGTGGTGCGTCGCTCATGGAGGAGGTGGACGCGAAGCCGGCGGAAGTGGGAGTTACCATGGGCCACGGACCTGGGCTCGGTGGGCTCGTCCTTGATGTCCAAGGGTAGGACCTCTGCATCCTCGAACCCGTTGGTGCGGCCAGCATCCGAGATGGCGGCGAGGAAACATGAGGAAGCGGGCGAGGCGGAGACCGTAGAGGTTCACCGCTCCTACGCGTTGGAAACATGCGGGAACCAAGGATGAGATGGATCCACGCCTTGCAGACGCCAAAGGAGGAGCCGCACCAAGGAGGAAGAGGTCGCCACTCGTCGCTCTCCATCGCCATCGAGTAGCCCAGGCCCAGGGTCGCCGCTCGTCGCTCTCCATCGCCATCCATCGCCATCGAGTAGCCCAGAGCCGCACCAAGGACATGGGCGGCCTCTCGTCGCTCTCCATCGCCATCCAGTAGCCCAGGCCCGACCGATGGTAGGAAGGGCGGAAGAGATTAGGTGAGGATGGAGGGGATCAAGGCGCCGCTGTAAATTGAGGGGATCAGGGCACCGCCAAGGGAGGAGAAGGGGAATGGAGATGGGCGTGGTGTGGCGGCGGGGAAGAGATAAGAATTAGGGTTAGTCAAGGCGGCGGGGGATTTGGCGTGCGCCAAAATATTCACTGCGTGTGCGCGCGAGACGATGAAATATTTGCCGCGTGGGCACGCTATGGATGCCACGTCATCGATCCGCACCAAATTTCCACACTTCAACATCACGTCCGTTTATTATGTTCACATTCTTCAGTTGATATTGTCTTTCTATTATATCTTGACCTGTCTAAAAATTATGACGATTTTGTCTATAAAAATTACGATGTTTTTTTACAAAATCGTCATAGTTTATTAAGGATTTGCCCTCCCAAATAGCTTGCGACCATATGGTGTAGAATCGTCATAAATCTATGACGATTTCATTCACGGTCAATACCAAAACGTCATAGGTTGACATATTTGTTGTACTGCAAAGGGTAAACGAACAACTTACTAGAAATAGCCTTGGCAGCAGCCATGAGCCTGTCGTCCATCTCCTTCTCCCTCGTGGCTGCAACGGCCGCGAGCTGCTGCTCGCAATCTTCGGCCTCCTTTTGCAGGCGCTCCTTGGCCTCCGCGGCATGCACGACCTTCTTCTCTGCTTGGCCAAGGCTCTTTTCGAGAGCATTCAGTCTTCGAAGGGCAGCATTATTATCATCTACAGCATGAATAAGCTTCGGGTGAATACAGACAACAAACTCGGCAAACTAGAACGACAATCAAAAAGGAAAGCTACGCACCTTGGATCTGCTGCAGCTGACCCTCCAGCGTCAGATGATGCTGGATGAGGAGGTTGGCGCTGTGCACAAAAGGCTGCAGAAGAAACAAAATAAAACCAATGAATAAAGGGCTCGGGGGTCCCCCAGCAAAGCGAAAGACCAACAGGTCAGACAAAAAGGACTCGGGGGATCTCCCCACGAATTAAAAAGACAACACTTACGTGTTCAGGCGTGGACTCTGAAGGTATGCATGCTGCCTTCTGAGTTACGACTACCCAAGCTTCTCGTCTACAGGAGTTCTGGTCATCGTCCTCAGAGTCGGCCACCACCTGGGGGATAGAAGCCGTCGGCTTCGACTCCGCCATAACCTCTTGGGTGTCCCTGTCAAGGGACTCCTCCGAAGGATTGTTGCAAGCAACTATCAGATTAGCAATAGACTAACACTATGCAGACGAACACAGAAAGATTCAGGCAAAGTGACTTATGACTCGATGTCCGACAAATTGAAGACGAGAGCCGCCTTCTCCTTCTTCTTCTTGGCCAGTGGCTGTGGATCCACCGCCCGAATAGGCACGGCAGGAAAAGGCGCAGACGACGCACCTTCTTCCTCACTGTGCTGCTCGAGGAACGGCGGACCCCTTGGAGTGGGTGGCATATACCCATCCGAAGATTCACTCCGGGTGCACTTTTGGGTCCGCCCTTCGCTCGGCTCGGGGGCTCCCAGGGTAGGAGATTGCGCCGGAGGAAGCTCAGATTCAGAATCCACAACTTCATTGTCCGGCGCAACTAGAAATTTCTCAAGTAGAGGGGACATCATCCCAGCTACCTTGAGGTCCTGCAAACCAAAGACAGAAGATTAGTAACACTACAAGCTTCAAAAACACTCGAAAAAGCGCAACACGCAAACTACAAGTTTCCACCTGCGGAACTACATTTTTGGCACAGAACGGGAAGGTCAAGGATTTCCCCGGGATGTCCTCGTCGGCCTTGTACTTCAGCAGGGGCCGAAACGCTCTATTAATGTCGCCCGAAGATAACTCCTCAGGTGAAACTCTCGTCGGATCGTGGTGGCCAGCATATAGAAACATCGGGTGCGCCCTCGCTTGGAGCGGCTGCACCCGACGCTTGAGGAAGGTGCGGATGATGTCCACGCCGTTGAACTCCTTACCGGCCACCAGTTGGAGTGCCTCCACGCGAT
The DNA here is from genome assembly GCA_916181665.1 of Avena sativa. Taxonomy (NCBI): domain Eukaryota; kingdom Viridiplantae; phylum Streptophyta; class Magnoliopsida; order Poales; family Poaceae; genus Avena; species Avena sativa. The sequence continues at coordinate 137,390,412 of OV702285.1, read as the reverse complement.
GGTAGAGCTCCTCCACCTGTGCCGTCTCACCCTCCAAGATGTGGTTCTTCCACGACCTCTTCGGGACGATTTTCTTAGCGGAGTCGAAAGGAGCAAGACCATATTCTTTTCCGTCCAATTTGGCATCGCGGATATAGAACCACTTCTTCCGCCAATATTGGACGGTCTCGCACATGGAAAAGGAGAAGAAAATAATAGAAGATCGAATGGAGATGATGCAGCCGCCGAGCGGATAAACACCGCTGGTGCCGGATTGCCTCTTCACGGAATAGAGCTTCCAGAAGAGGCCAAAGTGCGGCTCGATACGGAGCCAGCACTCGTAAAGGGTGATGAAGCAAGCGATATAGAGAAGAGAATTGGGAGACAGATGATGCAACTGAATCCCGTAGAAAAAGAGGAGTCCACGAAGGAAATCGTGGACATGAAGAGAAAGTCCGGGGATGACAAAGGCAGTGGGGAGTGCGACGATGCGAGCGCAAGAAGGAGAAAGGAAAAATGTGGAGAACGTCCAGAACGCAACAGAGCGTAGCAAAGCTCATGAAAATGGAGACAATGGAGATGCACAAATGGCAAAGGGTAAAAATAAAATTACTATTCCCCTGTGGTATAAAAGGACAAAGACGACGAACAGGAGACGTCGATCGAGAAGCCCTAGCGTGCCACTCAGATCTCACCCTACACGTGTCAGCACTACACCGAACCGTCGCCAGCACGTCGTCCACTACGCATGGAAACCGAGGAGATGCCGTAATTTTCGCCACGTCTACGCGTGTGTAACATCCCAAAATTACTAAACTTGGATCATCCATTTTCTAATCATCAAAATTAGGGTTAACAAAAACTTTGCTAATTAAAATTATGAAGGCATGCATATGTGTATGCATTTAATTTGAAATTATTTTGAACCACCTTGTTTGTTTGTTTCATTGCTTGTAAAATGTTTCTTAGGTGAAATAAACATCATCTAAAACATTTCCCACACTTTTCCTAAAGACAAGTAAATCAAAACACATATATGAAATGAATGGTCACTTTGACCAATTTAACTCCCATGCCTACTTTGGCTGTCTCAAACTTTCAGAACCTAACATAAACTTTTCTGGATCTTTGCACCCCTTGAATGTACCCATAACAAAGTATCAAGGCCCACTTTGTGATCATCCAGAAACTTTCAAATGCATAGTTTAAATGACAATTCAAAATTGAATCTTTATCATATGGGAAGATCCCACTTATTCAAAAACCACTCAAACAAGCTCAACTTGCAAAACCCAAGCATCTGCAGACTCACCAGCACCAATCTAGCAAACCCACCAAAAATCTTTCCAAAATTTAAAACTTGATTTCATGCGGCCATTTCATCAAACAGGTTGCAGACACAAATCAAACAAACATCAAACACTATTGTGAGCAGTGATTCTTGCCTAACTGGTTCCCCATTTAGCTCACAACCAGCTCAGTAGATCATCTAGGAAGATTAACTAACCACTAGCACCACTATGAGCTTTCCATTGCCATCAATGGTGAACAGCCGAGCACACCCTTGACACCCCATAGTCGACAGCAAGCTAGGAGCAGCAGCAAGCCTAGCCAGCATGTTTGGGAGGCAGCCCACCATCCACCGTCACTCACTGTCCTAGCCACGAGCGTTGCCAAGCCCTGGACCACACGCATGGACCATGCCAACCTCGCCAGCAACCATGCCGAGCGTGCGCCGGAGCGCCACCCTCGACCAGCGCCCACAGACCGCGCGCCGCCCTCACCGCGTGCACACATGATCACCACCGACCAAGGAGACCACTAGACATCCCCGTTCGCCGCCCCGTGCCGCACAACCACCGCTCGCCGTCGAAGACGCCGCCTCTGTCGCGCAGAGCGTCGCATGTTCCAGACCAAGCCGCATCACCCCATGCCTCGAAACCATGTCGTTGAGCATCGCCAGGGGACACCACACCATCACCTACCGTCGCCCATGCCAGTAGCCGCTTGTAACACCGCCCCCGATGAGCTCACCGTGCGCCCCGTCGGTCCCCTCGCTCGAATATAAATAGAGGCCACCCCCGCTCGATTTCTCCACACCATCTCACTCCCCTCTCCTCACTGATCGTGCCACACCGTTCTCAGAGCAAGGCGAGCACCACCCCGCCGGAATTTCACTGGAGCCCGCCGCCTCTGGAGAAGAAGGGAGCCATCGATTTTGTCCACCCCAGGAGCTGCCGCGACCACCCCTGAGTTCGTCGTCGTCGAATTCGTCGTTCGCCCGCCTCGCCGACCCTCGCCAGCACCCCGGTGAGTCCCCAGCACCCCCCACTGGCCGCGCTAGGTTTCGTTCTCGCCGGCATTGTCTCGCGTCGACGATGACTCCCAGTCGTTGGATTAGAATCAGATCAAATGACCCACGTTGCCCCATACAGCTTCGCCCAGCCCCGTGTCACTGACGAGTCGGGACACCCACTTAAGCAGCCCGCGGGAGCACTGCGCTTAGCAGGCCGGCCCAGTAACTTTTCCCGCGCATCCCAGTGATTTGAATTAAATCTTTTTCTTTTTAATTCAAACACACTTCTGTACCCATTTTCAAAAATCAATCCAGATCGATTCAGTGCACCAATTTGAATGAAACCAATTTTGTTGGATAGGTCTGTGAATGTTGAATCCAAGCCCGTTGGATTCAAGTCATTTGGATCTATAGATCACCCATGGTAAAAATAACAAGGCAGAAGCTTTTCTATATTCAAACATTTTTCAAATTTAAACCATACTAGCTTTTGAGTTGATTCCAACTCTCAAAAATCACATTTAACCATACCTTTCAGAATATATAAAAATGTATAGGTTTACTTGCAGCAATAATGTTCAAGTAATAAAAGAATGCTACATAAGCATTTCTATCCACTTTAATTAATTAAAATAAAAGGGTAAAACCTTATTAAATTGTGACACCACTTTAAATCACATTCCCTTGGACTACAATATGTGGTGATGACATGTGTCAACATGATCCCATGTTTGGTTTGGAGAATATTAAATCTTAAGTAGTTCTTCAATGAGTAGAAATTACTTTTCTAAAAAAAAAGGAATTAAATCAAGCCTTAACCTTGTAATGTTAGAGATGATGCTAGATCATCTATAGGACCCTTGTGTGTGATGATTGCAAGTAGTTAAGTATTGTTTGGTGATTGTGTACCTCGTATTTATTCATAGACGCTAGTACCGACCAAGGATACGAGGAGGAAGGAGGATACTACGAAGAAGAAGCCGAGGAGAACTTCAACCACTGCTCTGCACAAGGCAAGCTAAAACTTGCAAGACACTCTACTTTAGCAAGCCTTACTAATCAAGTTGACCTATGCAAGCTAACACTTGCAATTTAGCAAGCTTATACTGATATTGTGCAAGCAAATACTTGCTTGTTACTATGCCTACTATATGCCTTGAGCATATGTGATCATACCCAGTTGATAAACCAATCCTAGTTTTATTTGCAAGCTTCTTACTTTATTTCTTTATCAAAGCTTTAACTTAGAGTTGACTTAAGTGACTTGTAGATACTAGAAAGATTCTGAAGGTTGCATGAAGAGCATAAAATTTGGCCTAAGCTAGATAATCTTGATGTCATCTTAAGGCATGAGATTGAACTTAGTTGAAACTCCACTAGTTTACCACCCCTCCTTAGTACTACCCCCACCTGTAGATTCTAGTGCTAAGCATAAAACTTGATCAACTTTAGATGGGTTTACTTGGTGGAAAAATGGTTATGAAAACCTTGGAATGATGGATCATTCTATTGAAATGTTTTGGACATGTGTTTCCGAACACTTGCTGATTTTGGTGATGAAAATGTTGAGGCATGAGCCTTAGCCCTTTATAAAACTGATGGTTGTCTAGATGCGATACCATTCCAATTTTATCGTACAACCACAATACCCGAAGATTGGGTAGGGCTTGACTGGAAACTTATATACCTTAGTATTAGTTCCCTCACGGCCAAGGTCTGAGTTGAGGCTACCTTGTGAAGATTGTCCACCTGTGCAGTACCCAAGATGACAGTTGGTCATGGTTGGGAGGCCAAACTCACAGGAGAGGTGCTTATACTAGGGCGTGTAATTGAAAGGTTAGGATTGATTATCCGCATACTGAGTATGGTGAATTCATGATTTGTTCCTGACGGATGTATCGAATGTTGTGGTGAAAGTGTACAATCTCTGCAGAGTGTCAAACTATTCGAATAGCCGCGTCCGCGGTTATGGACAGTTGGAGTGGCCATACTGTTCCCCCGTCAGACTTTTCAAAATGACTTGTGAAATGAATTGAGACTTTGACTTGACCACACCAGAGTTGTGACCTGAGTTACAAGATCCCACCTAGGAGTTATAAAATTGTGACTAGCTTCGGAACTTAGTAGAGATAAATCTGGCTTTTGCAAAACAACCCTAGAGCCTAGTGTCCTATTATCCAAAAACCCCTTTTACTTGTTAGCATTAGCTTGCGAGTACTTAAAGAGTACTCATGGCTTTGTCCCTGGCTATTCCCATGGCCAGACTATGAAGAGGAGTACCTGGAAGATGGACCCCAGAAAGGTTACGACAACTAGGATCATCTCCCATCGTCAGCATTGCCTGTGACCCCGAAGATGGAGCTTCGCCTACGCTACCGTTATTATTATGTATTCCGCTGCTTGATGTTGTATTAAGAAATGGATCATGAGATCCCTATTTGTGTAAGAACTTATGTATCGTTTGTAATGTATGATGTACTATGGTATCCAATTTTGTTATGTCTCACAAAATGGTAATCCTGGGATTGCGATGTATGGCATAACAGGCATCTAGGATTGAAAAAATCCGGGTGTTGACAAGTTGGTATCAGAACCATCCTGACCATAGGAGACCCTAGTTAGACTGGACTTTGCATCAAAAACTTAGTTTCAAAACCAAAGAAAACAAATATTTACAAAAACTTATTCTCATTCTTATCCCTTTTATTCTTTCATAAAAATTCATGTTCCTCAAAAACTCTTGCAAAATACATAAAATTTTGACACACTTGATCACCCTGCTAATCTACTCATCCTCTATTCTTATAGATGGACGTGAAGTACAGCAAGTTTTACCAACTAGGGAATGGAGGAGACCTTATCTTTGAGAGGGATTTGGACCAGCTTTCGGAACTTCTGGAGCATCCACACCCCAAGTTCTTCGCAGATCAGCTCAATGATCAAGGAGGAGAAGATCTGCAGTGGCTAATTGTTGCAAATCTCTGAGGAAAAATTGAACCTCCCACTGCGGAGGGATTTTCAGTTTACCTTGAGGGAAAACAACTGGCTCGATGGACTTGCCAGAGCAATGCAGGAAGCTCTTTCCCGTCTGTGTGGGCAGAGCATCAATCAGATCAAGGGTACTCGCTTTGATTTTTGCCCAAGGCGTGATGCAAATGGACAACCATTGGAAGCCCCATACCACCCCGAGCTGAAGACTCAATTGGACCACCTTAGCTTCATGATGTATGATCGTCAGCAGGAGTTGGACAACTGCCGTGACTACTACAACCATAAGTCTGCCATCATCAAGACGAAGGATCAGACCATCGCCATGCTAGCAAAGGATCGCAAGTCTCGCCGCCGTCAGCTCGACAAGAAGGAGCGCATTATTGCCCGTCTTCGCCACCGCATCTCATCTTTGGAGGAGACCATCCACGAGAGAGACATGCAGTTGGAGGAAAGGGAGAATGCCGGAGAGGATCTTCGTGGAGACCCTTACTCCTATCTCAGCGATGATGACGATTTTCTGGAGGATCAGGCCATGGACTTCTTCACCGATGAGGACGATTTCGCCTTCATCGATGATGATGAAGCCACAGACTCCAAGGAGTAGTAGCACTTGAGCACTAGCGTAGTGAGTAGTATTCGGTCCCACTGTATCGTAGTTCTCAAAATAGTTCTTAAAACCATATGTTTTTCCTTGTTGTGGTGTGTGTTGTACTGTGTCCTATGAATGAATGAATGAAAAAGCAAGTTGCTAGAAAAATCTGAGTCAAACCTTTAAAACTTTTCAAAGTCCCCGAAACCTTAGAAATTTTCCTGTTTTCTCATGATCTATCTAAATCTTCAGATGCCACGTGGAGGAAGTGGTTCAGCCCCGGACCCGATGTTGCAGATCCTGCAAATGTTGACTTCTGACCGTGAAGCTGAAAGAGCGGAACGTCAAGCCAACCTAGCCACCCTTCAGCAGATAGCCCAGCTAGCCCACAACAACCAAGGCCATGGAAATCAGGACAACCATGGATCTAAGCTCAAGAATTTCCAGAATACCAACCCACCTGTTTTCACTAAGTCAGAAGAACCCCTAGACGCCGATGATTGGCTGCAAACCATGGAAAATAACTTAGAAGTCGCTGGAGTGGAAGCCAACGAGAAAGTTCTGTTTGCCACCCATTATCTAGCCGGAGATGCCAGGGCATGGTGGAACAGTGTTCACGCAATGACCGGAGGCCAGATGATGACCTGGGAGGAATTCAAGGTAAAGTTTAGCAGAACCCATGTGCCACCAGGTTTGATCAAGAGAATGAGAGACGAGTTCAGAGAGCTGAAGCAAGGAAGGATGACTGTAATGGAATACCGTGACAAATTTTTGCCATTAGCTAGGTATGCCCCGGATGAAATAGACACGGAAGCCAAGAAGAAGGAGAGGTTCCTGAATGGTCTGCATGACGAGATCCAGACGGTGTTAGTCAATATCCCCTTTGCGGATATTGAAGCCCTTGTCGACTCTGCTATCCAGATGGAAGGAAAGATCAACCAAGCCAATGAGAACCGCAAGCGTCGCATGATGCATCAACCAGGAACCCATCAGACCCCAAAGTATCGCCCCAACCCATCTCCAGGATTTGCCCCAAGAACCAACAGACCCCCGATGAACCGTCCGACCTATCCCAACCGTGGAAACCCTAGACCCGGAGGAAATCACAACAACCCCGGTAACTCTAGCAATTTCATCCGTGCCCCACCCAAGTTCAACACCAACAATGCTACCGCCAACACCAACACTGCCCCGAGGACTGGAAGCAATGATGTGCCTGTCGCAGCCAAGGACAAGTCGCAAGTGACTTGTTATGCCTGTGGAAATAAAGGCCACTATGCCAACGAGTGCCCCAACAAGAAGAATGCTACAGCCCCTAATGCCAATGCCCCAGCTCAGCAGCAGCGTCGTGTTCAGCCAGGGAGAAGATTTGCCCCAGGGAATTCACTCAACCGCAATGGTCGTCTTTTTCTCATGCATGCTGAAGAAGCTCAGGAAGCGCCAGACGTCGTGCTGGGTATGTTTTCTGTTAATTCAGTACTTGCAAGAGTGTTGTTTGACTCTGGTGCATCGCATTCATTTGTCACCGAAGAATTTGCATGCACTAGTAAAATTCAACCAACCAAACTGAAACATGTTATGATTGTTCAAATTCCCGGATCAACCACCAAGGCTAGGCAAATTTGCAAAGTTGTCCCTATCCGAATCCATGGCATAGATTTTTATGCTAATCTGATAGTACTCGGAACTAAAGGTTTGGAAGTAGTACTAGGAATGGATTGGATGTCCAAACATAAAGGATTGATTGACTGTGCCAAGAAAGCCATCACCATGACCAGTACAGCCGGAATATCAGTCGAACATATATCTGAAACCTTACCTCGCCAATTCAAATGCAACAAGAGTATAGCCCAACCTACCATTGATCAAGTCCGGATAGTCTGTGAATACCCTGATGTATTTCCAGATGTTTTGCCTGGTATGCCCCTAGATCGGGATATCGAGTTTATCATTGAACTAATCCCCGTAACTGGACCCATAGCCCAGAGACCCTATAGTATGAACCCGTCGGAGCTAGCAGAACTGAAGAAGCAACTGGATTCCATGTTGGAAATTGGATTGATTCAACCAAGTGCGTCACCATGGAGATCACCTGTCTTGTTTGTGGACAAGAAGGATGGAGGTAACCGTTTGTGTACGGATTATCAGAAGTTGAATGATGTCACCATCAAGAACAAGTACCCCTTGCCCAAGATAGAAGATTTGTTTGATCAGTTGACCGGTGCCAAAGTGTTTTCTAAGATTGATCTTAGAACTGGTTATCATCAACTCAAAATTCTTGCAGAGGATATTCCAAAGACTGCCTTTACCACCAGATATGGATTGTATGAGTATACAGTCATGTCTTTCGGATTAACCAATGCCCCCGCTTATTTCATGAACCTCATGAATAAGATTTTTATGGACTTCCTGGATAAGTTTGTCGTTGTTTTCATTGATGACATTCTGATTTATCCCAAATCAGAAGAAGAACATGAGCTACACCTAAGGACCATTCTTGTAACCCTTAGAGAGCATCAGCTGTATGCAAAGTTTAGCAAATGTGAATTCTGGTTACAGGAGGTAGGATTCCTCGGTCACATTGTATCAGCCGGAGGAATTGCCGTTGACCCTGCCAAAGTGAAAGATGTAGAAGATTGGCAAGACCCAACCACTCAAACCCAAGTTCGTGCTTTTCTCGGATTGGCGGGATATTACCGCAAATTCGTAGAAGGATTCTCTAGTATCGCCAAACCCATGACCCAATTGCTGAAGAAGGACAAGAAGTTTGAATGGACAGACAAATGTGAAGCGACTTTTCAAGAACTCAAGAGGAGATTGATATCAGCCCCAATCTTAATCATGCCGGATATCACGAAGCCCTTCGATGTGTATTGTGACGCATCCAAGATTGGTCTCGGATGTGTGCTAATGCAAGAAGGCAAAGTTATATCTTATCTATCTCGACAATTGAAGCAACATGAGCAAAATTACCCAACCCATGACCTTGAACTCGCAGCCATAGTTCTAGCCCTGAAGACATGGAGACATTACCTGATGGGAAACCGTTGTGAGATTTATTCGGATCACAAGAGCCTAAAATATATATTCACTCAGAAGGAGCTGAATATGAGGCAAAGAAGATGGATTGAGCTAATCAAGGATTATGACCTGGACATTCACTATCACCCGGGTAAAGCCAACGTAGTAGCCGATGCCCTTAGCAGATTGCCGTGCCGCTTGAACTCCATGATTTTGAAGGAGCAACCAAGTCTGCACAAGGAGCTATAATATTTTCGAATGGAATTAGTAAGTGAAGGATTTTTGGCTAGCATAGAACTCCAGCCCACTTTGATCAGTCAGATTAAGGAGGCGCAGAAGGAAAATGCTAGTATCGATGGAATCAAGCGTCGTATCGGTACAGGCAAAGTACCCGGATTCACCGAGGACGAAGAAGGAGTTTTGTGGTACAAAGGACGCCTTTGTGTACCAGCAGATTCAGAGTTAAAAGAAGTTATTTTGAAGGAGGCTCATGATACTCTTTATTCTATCCATCCCGGAGGAACTAAGATGTATCAATATTTAAAAGAGCAATTTTGGTGGCATAAGATGAAGAGAGAAATCGGAAGCTATATCGCCAAGTGTCATATATGTCAGCGAGTCAAGGCAGGACATCAAAGACCCGCTGGATTGTTGCAACCTTTGCAGATTCCGGAATGGAAATGGGATTCTGTAGGAATGGACTTTATCACTTGACTACCTACTTCTAGTAGGGAAAATGACTCTATCTGGTTCATAGTGGACAGATTGTCCAAAGTCGCCCATTTCTTGCCCGTCAAAACCACATATCAGAGTTCGAAACTAGCCGAGTTATACATCGCTAGAATAGTTAGTTTGCACGGGGTCCCTAAGAACATAGTATCGGATCGAGGAACTCAGTTTACCTCGAGATTCTGGAAGAAAGTTCAAGAAGGTTTAGGAACCCGCCTAGATTTCAGTACCGCGTATCACCCTCAGACTGATGGACAAACGGAGCGAGTAAACCAAATACTCGAAGATATGCTGAGAGCCTGTGTGTTAGAATATGGATCCAAGTGGGAAGACTATCTGCCGTTTGCAGAATTTTCCTACAACAACAGTTACCAAGACAGTTTGCAAATGGCCCCATTTGAATTCATGTACGGAAGGAAGTGTCGCACCCCTTTGAACTGGTCGGAAGTAGGAGAGAGTCAGATTTTCGGACCCGCTACGGGAAGCAGAAGAGAAGGTTCACAAGATTCGTGAGCACCTCAAGACCGCCCAATCCCGACAGAAGAGTTACACCGACAAGAGACGCAGAGACCTCGCTTTCAACATAGGAGATTTTGTTTATCTGAAAGTGTCGCCGTTGAAGGGAATGCAGCGTTTCCAACTCAAAGGAAAGTTAGCCCCAAGATATATCGGACCTTTCCAGATTCTGAACCGTCGAGGAGAAGTATCGTATCAATTGGAACTTCCCGAAGAGATGTCATCCGTGCACAATGTGTTCCATATCTCGTTACTTCGCAAGTGTCTCGAAGTCCCCGAGAAGACCGAAGTATTCAAAAATATCGACCACCGGACCATAGAGATCAACGATGACCTGACCTATCCCGAAGTACCCATCTGCATGTTGGAAGAAGATTTTCGAACTACCCGAACCCGAAGCATCAAGTTTCTCAAGATTCAGTGGAGCAACCACACAAAAGAGGAAGCTACCTGGTAACACGAAGATCACATCAGGACGGAGTTTCCCGATCTCTTCAAATCCTAGGTAATATTTTCGTCCTTTTTCAAATCTCGGGACGAGATTTTGTTTAAGGGGGGAAGGTTTGTAACATCCCAAAAATACTAAAATTGGATCATCCATTTTCTAATCATCAAAATTAGGGTTAACAAAAACTTTGCTAATTAAAATTATGAAGGCATGCATATGTGTATGCATTTAATTTGAAATTCTTTTGAACCACCTTGTTTGTTTGTTTCATTGCTTGTAAAATGTTTCTTAGGTGAAATAAACATCATCTAAAACATTTCCCACACTTTTCCTAAATACAAGTAAATCAAAACACATATATGAAATGAATGGTCACTTTGACCAATTTAACTCCCATGCCTACTTTGGCTGTCTCAAACTTTCAGAACCTAACATAAACTTTTCTGGATCTTTGCACCCCTTGAATGTACCCATAACAAAGTATCAAGGCCCACTTTGTGATCATCCAGAAACTTTCAAATGCATAGTTTAAATGACAATTCAAAATTGAATCTTTATCATATGGGAAGATCCCACTTATTCAAAAACCACTCAAACAAGCTCAACTTGCAAAACCCAAGCATCTGCAGACTCACCAGCACCAATCTAGCAAACCCACCAAAAATCTTTCCAAAATTTAAAACTTGATTTCATGCGGCCATTTCATCAAACAGGTTGTAGACACAAATCAAACAAACATCAAACACTATTGTGAGCAGTGATTCTTGCCTAACTGGTTCCCCATTTAGCTCACAACCAGCTCAGTAGATCATCTAGGAAGATTAACTAACCACTAGCACCACTGTGAGCTTGCCATTGCCATCATGATTCTTGGGAAGAGACATCAGCAATAATTCACCTTGGACAATTTATTTGTGAAAATGCATGTCTATTTAAATCGCACATAAAAAATCTGGTCAAATTTTCATTGTTAATATGGATTCCTTTGTGGTGAACAGCCGAGCACACCCTTGCCACCCCATAGTCGACAGCAAGCTAGGAGCAGCAGCAAGCCTAGCCAGCATGTCTGGGAGGCATCCCATCGTCCATCGCCACTCACTGTCCCAGCCGCGAGCGTTTCCAAGCCCTGGACCACACGCACAGACCATGCTAACCTCGCCAGCAACCATGCCGAGCGTGCGCCAGAGCGCCACCCTCGACCAGCGCCCACAGACCGTGCGCCGCCCTCACGGCGTGCACACACGATCACCACCGACCTAGGAGACCACTAGACATCCCCGTTCGCCGCCCCGTTCCACACAGCCACCGCTCGCCGTCGAAGATGCCGCCTCTGCCGCGCAGAGCGTCGCATGTTCCAGACCAAGACGCACCGCCCCATTCCTCGAAACCATGTCGTTGAGCATCGCCAGGAGACACCACACCGTCCCCTACCGTCGCCCATGCCAATAGTCGCCTATAACACCGCCCCTGACGAGCTCACCGTGCGCCCCATCGGTCCCCTCGCTCGACTATAAATAGAGGCCACCCCCGCTCGATTTCTTCACACCATCTCACTCCCCTCTCCTCACTAATCGTGCCACACCGTTCTCAGAGCAAGGCGAGCACCACCCCACCGGAATTTCACCCGAGCCCGCCGCCTCTGGAGAAGAATGGAGCCATCGATTTCGTCCACCCCAAGAGCTGCCGCGACCACCCATGAGTTCGTCGTTGTCGACTTCGTCGTTCGCCCGCCTCGCCGACCCTCGCCAGCACCCCGGTGACTCCCCAGCACCCCCCACTGGCCGCGCTAGGTTTTGTTCTCGCCGGCGTTGTCTCGCGTCGATGATGACTCCCAGCCGTTGGATTAGAATCAGATCGAACAACCCACGTTGCCCCATACCGCTTCGCCCAGCCCCGTGTCACTGACAAGTGGGGACACCCACTTAAGCAGCCCGCGGGAGCACTGCGCTTAGCAGGCCGGCCCAGTAACTTTTCTCGCGCAGCCCAGTGATTTGAATAAAATATTTTTCTTTTTAATTCAAACACACTTCTGTACCCATTTTCAAAAATCAATCCAGATCGATTCAGTGCACCAATTTGAATGAAACCAATTTTGTTGGATAGGCCTGTGAATGCTGAATCCAAGCCCGTTGGATTCAAGTCATTTGGATCTATAGATCACCCATGGTAAAAATAACAAGGCAGAAGCTTTTCTGTATTCAAACATTTTTCAAATTTAAACCATAATAGCTTTTGAGTTGATTCCAACTCTCAAAAATCACATTTAACCATACCTTTCATAATATATAAAAATATATAGGTTTACTTGCAGGAATAATGTTCAAGTAATAAAAGAATGCTACATAAGAATTTCTAGCCACTTTAATTAATTAAAATAAAAGGGTAAAACCTTATTAAATTGTGACACCACTTTAAATCACATTCCCTTGGACTACAATATGTGGTGATGACATGTGTCAACATGATCCCATGTTTGGTTTGGAGAATATTAAATCTTAAATAGTTTTTCAATGAGTAGAAATTACTTTTATAAAAATAAAAGGAATTAAATCAAGCCTTAACCTTGTAATGTTAGAGATGATGCTAGATCATCTATAGGACCCTTGTGTGTGATGATTGCAAGTAGTTAATTATTGTTTGGTGATTGTGTACCTCTTATTTATTCATAGACGCTAGTACCGACCAAGGATACGAGGAGGAAGGAGGATACTACGAAGAAGAAGCCGAGGAGAACTTCAACCACTGCTCTGCACAAGGCAAGCTAAAACTTGCAAGACACTCTACTTTAGCAAGCCTTACTAATCAAGTTGACCTATGCAAGCTAACACTTGCAATTTAGCAAGCTTATACTGATATTGTGCAAGCAAATACTTGCTTGTTACTATGCCTACTATATGCCTTAAGCATATGTGATCATACCCACTTGATAAACCAATCCTAGTTTTATTTGCAAGCTTCTTACTTTATTTCTTTATCAAAGCTTTAACTTAGAGTTGACTTAAGTGACTTGTAGATACTAGAAAGATTCTGAAGGTTGCATGAAGAGCATAAAATTTGGCCTAAGCTAGATAATCTTGATGTCATCTTAAGGCATGAGATTGAACTTAGTTGAAACTCCACTAGTTTACCACCCCTCCTTAGTACTACCCCCACCTATAGATGCTAGTGCTAAGCATAAAACTTTATCAACCTTAGATGGGTTTACTTGGTGGAAAAATGGTTATGAAAACCTTGGAATGATGGATCATTCTATTGAAATGTTTTGGACATGTGTTTCCGAACACTTGATGATTTTGGTGATGAAAATATTGAGGCATGAGCCTTAGCCCTTTATAAAACTGATGGTTGTCTGGATGCGATACCATTCCAATTTTATCGTACAACCACAATACCCGAAGATTGGGTAGGGCTTGACTGGAAACTTATATACCTTAGTATTAGTTCCCTCACGGCCAAGGTCTGAGCTGAGGCTACCTTGTGAAGATTGTCCACCTGTGCAGTACCCAAGATGACAGTTGGTCATGGTTGGGAGGCCAAACTCACAGGAGAGGTGCTTATACTAGGGCGTGTAATTGAAAGGTTAGGATTGATTATCCGCATACTGAGTATGGTGAATTCATGATTTGTTCCTGACGGATGTATCGAATGTTGTGGTGAAAGTGTACAATCTCTGCAGAGTGTCAAACTATTCGAATAGCCACGTCCGCGGTTATGGACAGTTGGAGTGGCCATACTGTTCCCCCGTCAGACTTTTCAAAATGACTTGTGAAATGAATTGAGACTTTGACTTGACCACAACTGAGTTGTGACCTGAGTTACAAGATCCCACCTAGGAGTTATAAAATTGTGACTAGCTTCGGAACTTAGTAGAGATAAATCTGGCTTTTGCAAAACAACCCTAGAGCCTAGTGTCCTATTATCCAAAAACCCCTTTTACTTGTTAGCATTAGCTTGCGAGTACTTAAAGAGTACTCATGGCTTTGTCCCTGGCTATTCCCATGGCCAGACTATGAAGAGGAGTACCTGGAAGATGGACCCCAGAAAGGTTACGACAACTAGGATCATCTCCCATCGTCAGCATTGCCTGTGACCCCGAAGATGGAGCTTCGCCTACGCTACCGTTATTATTATGTATTCCGCTGCTTGATGTTGTATTAAGAACTGGATCATGAGATCCCTATTTGTGTAAGAACTTATGTATCGTTTGTAATGGATGATGTACTATGGTATCCAATTCTGTTATGTCTCGCAAAATGGTAATCCTGGGATTGCGATGTATGGCATAACAGGCATCTAGGATTGAAAAAATCCGGGTGTTGACAGCGTGACTCGTCAAATTCAAGTTAGGCGGTGGGATCCACGATCGTCTCTTCGCATCATCTCTGCTGCCGCAGACGGTTGAGATCATCAATCGTTTGCACTGACGTCATCAAAGCAAAGCCAGCAATGGCTCGAAGTTTTCGGCTGATCAATCAAGTACTTACTCGAATCTACGATTCGAGAAACTACTCGGGGGCTACTCCTATTAGGAGCGCTGGTTGCGCACCTGATAAATGACTAAGGTAACTACACCTCGCAATTATCTTCGAGTCCTACGTCGAGTCTACAACTCCACTACAGACTCGGGGGCTACTCTCATAGGGACCGTTGGCAGCATCCGAAAAAATTGTGTCCTTCAGACTTACACTAAAAATGACTGAATTATAGTATCTGCTCGAGTCTACGACTCGAACAGACACTCGGGGGCTACTCCCCTAGGGAGCGCTGGGCACGCACCCTATGAATTCTTCGACAAATACGACAAAATATTTTTGTCAACTCTGCCCAAACCAACACTAAGTGAGAAGCATTCTCCTTGGCCACCCGAAACACCTCCACGGTGATAAATTTAAGATGTTGTGTCTATGATGCAAATATAAGACCTACAGATATCATCTGATGGTCTGGTAACGCACCTAACTGCGCTCTATCAGTAAATTCCCGTGTCAACGGGCACGATGAAAATCCCGACAGACGCATTGGGTACATCACTTGAAAATCACCGGGATTCGAATCCTGTAAGATCACAACGGCCTGAGTCAAATCACACCAGCAATCGTTTCGAATTCGAGTCTGGGAACTCGAGTTTGATGAAGATCGTGTTGTTTTATCCTATGACAGTTAACTAGCCCTAATCCATCGGGTGAGCCAGGCACACGCATCAACAATCCCTATGAACTAAAACATTTTTCCTTGAAATAACAGGCTCAACTACATCCGAAAGATTGAAGAATCCATGGATATACCCCACGGGTGCATGACATTGATATACCTGGTCCAGCCCAAGGAAGTCCCACGTCATGACACACAGCCCATGAAGACTTCTGATGGCCCAAGCCCATGAATTTTTCGACTCCTTGGAGGACAAGTCTAGATTAGATAGAATTTCAAAGGGTATCAACCTTAATTTGTAACCGACTCGACCTAACCCGGGACCTGCCTATCTATATAAAGTCTAGGAGGGTATGGCGAGAAGGATCTCTCTGACCACCGCATACACACCTCCACGCCAGATCACATCTGCGCACCCCTGTAATCTTCGGTTCCGCCGTAATCAAGAGCAGACAAGCAGGAGTAGGGTTTTCCCTCTGAGGGCCTGAACCTGGGTAAATCTCGTGTCCCTGTGTTGCTTGTCTGTTAACCGTTCCACGACTTCCAGCATCCCCATCTTCTCCAAAACCTAAGTCCATAACAATGGGATTTGACGAGATCGTACCTCGTCAGAGGGCGCTGCTGATTGGCGGCGGTGGTGGCAATGACGATCTTGGCCGATAGCTCCAAACCCTAGTCGGGTTTGGGCAGGCTAGCTCGCTCTCAGGTCATTGCCATGGTTGGTTAGGGGAACGCTTCGGGACAAGGAGAGCGACAATGTCAATGCGTCTGTTGCAGTGCGGCAGTGTCGGCTTCACGGGCCCGATCTAGGCTCGGTCGGGCCTAGTTGGCCTGGTATGCTCCTGCTGCTGCGTCCGGTCTGCTACTGCTTTTGCGGTGGAGGTTGTTCCCTCCCACGCGGCTGCGGTGCCGCTGTCCCTTGTCTTCGGTGGGCCCCTCGTGTCGGCCAGCCTCGTGGTGTTTGCCATGGTGAGACACCGATGAAGATTGCGAGAGCGTCTTGGCGCATGTTGGCAGACGTTGGTGGAATGTCAGGATTAGATGGGTTTGGGGTGTTTGGGAGGTCGGGAGAAATCCTTGCTGGCGCTGCTGGCTCCGGTGCGGCGACATCTGTGGGTGACGCCTTCCTTCTTGAAGGGCACCGGGTGTATCTTCTTCTCACTCCCCTGCGGGTACCAGGAGAAATCCTAGGATAAATCCGGGCAACATCGTCGTCATCGTCGCCCTCCTTCTTGAAGGTGTTGCTTGGTACACGGTAATTCGGAGGCATAGGTTCATGGTGGGACTTTTTCGGAGGGCGCAGCAGTCGTGAGTCTTTGTCGGTGGTCGATCCGGTGCTGTCGTGCATTTCTTTTTTTCTTTTGTATTTTCTCTTGGACTTTGCTTGTGTTGTTCGGGCCCAACAGTGTCCGGATCTCCCTTTGGGCGTTGTGCTATCTGGCCCAGCAGCGATATCAACTGTGTGCTTTATTTATAAAGCGGGACGAAAGCCTGATTCGAGAGATCTCGGGCGTCTGATTTTTAGTTATGTCTAAGTCGCTGATGTTATCCTACTATTTTGTGCTAATTCTCAGTTGCAAGCTAGTTGCAACTGATAAAATTTGTATTAATTTATCAATTGCAACCTAGTTGCAACTCATTAAATTTTCAGTTATAACCTAGTTGCAACTCATATATAATTCATGCATTGCACGAATCGCGAGGTATATTTAATGATGAAAGAGACGACTAAGACCTAACTAAAATCGTACGTCTATTTCTAGGGAAACCGATTTTCAAAAGTGCACCGACCGGTCGCTATCTAGATTTCCCGTACTTTTTAAAAGAAACTAAATCTAAGATTTTTTGCACGATATAATAAATGAGATGTTATGTCCCACCCATCCACCATCCTAAATTATAGTGAATAAATATAACGGGCAACCAGTAGTCTATTGGCTCGGCTTTGCCCGTCGCCGCTATCGTGGCGTACAGGCGACAAAGCGTCAAGGGTTTTAGGGTAACGAGCTTTCATGGCTCGTCGATGCGTTAGTCGAGGTTTCATGAGATGAAAAAAATATAAAAGTTATCCACATGAGAAATATGAAAACACCTCGGCCAACCTGCTGTTTATACGGTGGATAACTTATATAATATAGAGTGGATAACTTATATAATATATGTAATATAGAGTGGATAATTTACATATTATGATATGGATAACTCACGGGTGGATAACTTTTTGGTCCGAAATTTTTTTCAACAAAACATACCAAAATGAGATCTAGTTTCGAAGATCTCGTCGCGACTAGCCCAACGGTGAAAACGGATTCTAAATCAGATAAACGGTTTGATCTATAAAACATTTTAAATTTCGATTTGCTTTTTGTTAACTTTGATTCGTTTTGTAGTGGACAGCAGCATACGTACGTACGTCCGCCAAGTTTTTAATTCCACCGACCCGGTCGCTATCTAGATTTCTTTTTTTAACACAATTTTACAAGGGCGATTTGTTTCATGGCGTTGCCATGCAGCATACAGGGCCTCTTATCCTCTCTTCCAGTCCCAATTCCAATCCCCCACGCGCGTGATCGTGGCAGGAACACATCAGCACATCATTGCAAACCCGAGAAATTACTTTCCCTGCAAGATTTCCAACGCCGGACAGAAAAAACATCCATGCGTGTAGGCGGTAGATCGAGTGTTCGACCCGGACTCGGACTCAACACGATCCAGAAATACTCCCGCGCATATTCCTTGCGCAGACCCGCTCGCGTCTGATTTCCTTCAGAAACAACGGAGCAAGGAAGCGCAGAGAGATCCACGAGCTCTGCATCCGGGAGGCCGCCGTCGCGCCATCGCCGCTGCCACCACCTTGATGGCGGTGAAGATGTTCGTGGTGCCACGCCAGGCTCCTGCCCTGGCCCTCGCGGCGCGCACACACGCAAACGATGCGGGCAAGGCAACCACGGCGCCGCACGAGTTCTTGCCGGCGAAGCTCACCGTCGTCATGGCAGAGCAGCGCCAGCAACCGCGGCCGCGGTTCGCGGCCGGTGAGCACGTCGAGGTGCGCAGAAAGTTCCCGCAGGTCTCCGGCAAGAGGCAGCTGGTGATCTACACGCGCGCCAAGGTCGTCTCCGCGTCGGTCGGCACGGACTCCTACCTCGTCCAGTACCCCGCCGCCAGCAGCCCCGCACGAGTGCCTGCCTGGGACGTCCGCTCGGCCCGTCGTGTTCCGACGCCGCCAGAATCTGCCGGCAACGCAGCAGGGCTTGCCAGCTCCAAGCGGCCACCCCCGTCAGATCGGTCGGAGCGCGGCACCGATGATGGATGCAAGAAGGCGAAGATCAGGACAGGGAAAGGGATCCCGATCGACGCGCTGCGGCGGTTCTTCGCCGAGCACGAGAAGGAGCAGGAGGCGAAGAGGATGAAAGAGTTGCTGCCCAAGACGAACAAGATGGACGATGAGGACGCCCTGTTTTCGATTCTGTTCTCTCGTAGCAGTAGTTTTCGTTGCCTTTTCTCCTAGTCGTTCGCGTGCCTACTTGGCAGCAACAAGATCATAACTGATTACCTGTATGTTCTTCTGGAGAAAATGTATGCTCCAGGAACAGTTTCGAGTCGATTGCAAAATGTAATGTTGATTCACTTTTTTGTCGAGACCAAAGTCTGAAATATGTTCGAGAAAACAGAGTCGCGATCATGTTTGTTTTTCGGATTATTCAGATGTAAGACATCGATCATGTTTTTCTGTACTATAGTCTCTGCAATGGGCCACTCAAATTGTATGTTTCCTGAGTTCTTTGCTTGTATGTTCCTGTGGAGAAAATGTCTGCTCCAACAACAGTTTCAGAACATATTGTAATGTTGGCTCTCGTTCCTGTCGAGACCAAAATCTGAATTATGTTCGAGAAAACAGCCCACTAGCATGTTCGTTTTCTGGTTTGGTCAAATGTTAGATTGCTCGGTCATATAAATTTGTACAGTGTATGCATTGGGCACTCGAATTTTAGGTTCCCCTGACTTTAATTCCTTTATTTTTTCTCGTGCCAATCAAAATGTGGAGTAATTCTCTTTGGAAATCACAAACCCGGCCAGCGTGCGAACTGAATATTTTGTGCTTGTACATGATCGACGTGGATGCATAGGTTGGAAGGGTGATGCCAAATGCATGGAGGTTATGTGGTGGTTTTTTCCATTCGCTCCGTCCAGATTTTGTTTGGCGAGGGGGATTTTTTTTTTTTTGCACAAATCCATTTTACACTTCAACCTTGCACATTCAAATTTAAAGAAAGCGATCGATCCTAATCGAACCTTGTCGGAGCCTGGGATAGGGTTTGTGGTGGGGCTACGAATCTACGCTTCCATGCCGTGGGATCGAGATAGAAGGATGAGGTGGTTCCAGGGCGGTGGTCGCGGGTCGTCAGGATCGAGATAGAAGGAGAGCAAAGCATCAAGAGAGGAGTGGCGAGGCATAGAAGAGTGTGAGCGGACCCGCTAGTTCACTCTTGGAAAATGTTTGGAGGTTTTCCTAAAATCGCCCTCCACGTCGGTTATTTCTGGACGGAGGAAGTATATTATATGTTCTAGACACACTAGTTCAATATCGTTATGTGTAGTTTGGGGTTTTAAGATTTAAAATCATAAATAGATCTAAAATTATATTCGTACAAACTATTTACTGGAATTGATGATCTAGTAATGTACATCTCGATCGACCTGTGGCTTTTTAAAAAAAATGATCCAGGATTACAACTCAGAGCACCTACATATATGCTAGGGTCAACCATATTTGGGCCTCCGCTCGAACTGTGTCGAAGAGGGAGGGGTTGTTTGCATGCTCTTGAAGATGTGTGTGTTGTGTTTGGTGTAGGTCCACCTAGCCATGAGCATGATCAATGAAGAAGCACCCGTCCTCATTGGTGGCTGGAGTAGAGTGGGTGATATACCTCAAACAATCTATAAAGGACTACTCGGCTGCTAGGGCTAGAGGGTGATCAGATCCAAGAAAAACTTATCGTGCTAGAGGGTCCACGAGAATGAGCATTCGGTCAAGATGTGGACCATCGTTTCTTAGCTTGGTCGAAAAAATGCATCACGGAGAGTTCCGCAACACTGTCCTAGCTAGTCGTGGTGGTACTGCAGTGTGATGGGCCAACCTGATGAAGAATTTCACTCGGGGACATCCATAAATTCCTATTCAGTTTCCATGCTATGCTCCCTTGAAGAGGTTTTACAACATGTTTTGAACTGTAATGGTCACCGACGTCCACCACCAAATAAAGACATCTGGTGCGGCCAAGAGTTCCACTCTAAGGGTCTTCTCCATATTGGATGTATTGCCACAATGTCGCAGGGATCATATGCCCACTCCCAAAAATGTTTGTGATCGAGCGATGAGAGATTCATTGAAGGACTGATGTTTTATAGTGCATATGAAGACTAAATAATAATTCTGGCACAATCTCCGTCGGAGCTACTACCGTAGTTCTCCAAGAAGAGTGGGGTTGTTCCGCTATCAACCATCATTTTGGTGGACTCTGGGAACGCACCCCAATCATCTCGGTTGAACCACATATATCGGAGCCCCGCTCAAGGATATGCTACGGGGATAGCATTAATTTTCATACTAAACCTCTAATCATAATACTCAGTCAACTCGGCCAAGTCGAATGCCACCAAAACTGAGAAGAGTGATTTGAGTGTGAGCCATGCTAACAATCCATCATATAATTCTATCTCTCTTGTCGGTTTTGCCAGGTATTAAAGAAAGGGAACAACTATCGGGCTTTCATTACCGGCGAAGAGATTTATAGGCGGTGTAAGGGCTTGTGATCATGAACCGATGGGATAACAACCTCAAGGCATGCAAGATTTATACAGGTTCAGACACTTCCTATGTCGGCTATTTTTTGGAGCATATGAGGTGCTCAAATATTACAATGGGGGGTGGGGTGTTCCGGCTAGTGGCCTTCTGGGATAGCTGGTAACTATAGTGGACGACGACTAGGGATTCTAGCTAGCGGATAGTGCCTCTCCTAGGTAGCTGAGTACGATGGTAGAGCACAACTGAAGGGGTGCTCTAAGAGCCTAACTACCGAACATATCAACTACTGGGTACCAGCTAGGAAGCCTGCTGAGCTAACCGGTAACTATGGTGGATGACGAATAGGGACTATAGCCGGTGGGTGATGCTCTAAGAGCCTATCTACTGAACCTGTCGACTATTACAACACCCGTGAGCTTGTTGTTGGAGTTCTCCTATACGATGGTGGATGTGGATGAATGTGGATGGAATGCTTGTGAGTGGCTCTGACCTCTCTTCTACATGAGGGGATCCTTTTATAGCTCGTGGCCATGGACACCGAGGGATGACCATGGAGTTATGGCCGCTGGCGGATGGGACATGGCGGTGCGCCATGCTTTGGCATCCCTGTTTCCTCCTCTATAAGTACATCTTCTAGAGCCGCCCTCTGGTGATGATGTCATAATGTACTTTGATGTCCTTGGAGTCAGTTTCGTCGGTTAGAGAGTGGGGATGTGACCAGGCATAGGAATGATCTCATCCCTGCTATAGAGTGACCCGCCTGGATGGAGGGTCGTGTAGTCTTATCGTCCCGTGGGTCATGTCTATGTAGTAGAGGTGGACTTATGTGTTGTGGGCATGCTTAGTCCCACGTCCTGGTGGTTTCTACTACCGGCTATTCCGATTAGGAGTCCCCGAGACTCAAGCCGTCTTTATTATAAAAGACGACTCACACCTCGGGGACTAATACTATGGGCATATCCTGAAATACAAGAAGAAAAAATACCTTATAAACATCAGCAAGATGACGATGCATGGTTGTTGGTTGGTTAGGCATGAAAACCATTAGGGCAATCACCGATGTGGAGTTGCCTTGTAGCGTGACCACAATCTGCGAATCGGAG
The DNA here is from genome assembly GCA_916181665.1 of Avena sativa. Taxonomy (NCBI): domain Eukaryota; kingdom Viridiplantae; phylum Streptophyta; class Magnoliopsida; order Poales; family Poaceae; genus Avena; species Avena sativa. Next base: position 137,367,783 of record OV702285.1, on the reverse strand, counting down.
ATGTTTTCAGAATTCATCACCTCCGGCTCCACCACCATAACATCAGGGGAAGCAGCTGCATGATCATCTGTCGTCGCTTTTGTTGCAGCCAGGTCGCTTGACACACCCTCAGCACCCTGAGCGGTTTGCTCAGTGGGCTTCGGCAGAACCTCTTTAGGTGCGACTGACGACGACCCTACTCCCCCGACGACATCGCGACCTCGGCGGATGCAACAGGATTCACCACCGGCGACTTGGATCCTGCATCTTTTGGCACTTTCTGCGGTGACCCAGCATACCACTGTTGGATATATGCCCTAGAGGCAATAATAAATGTAGTTATTATTATATCTTTGTGTTTATGATAAATGTTTACATTCATGCTATAATAGTATTAACAAGGAAACATTAATACTTGTGTGATTTGTAAACTAAAATAGAGTCCCTAGTAAAGCCTCTTTATAAATACTAGCTTGTTGGTTAATAAATGATTGTGGTTTCCCTATCATGAACATTGAGATGTTATTAACAACAAGATCATATCGTTAGGAGAATGATATGGTGGACATACTCCTATAGATAAGCGTAGCATAAAGATCAAGTCATTTTAATAGTTCAATTGCTATATGCTTTCTGATACATAGTAACCTAATTCCTTCGACCATGAGATCATGCATATCACCTTCGCCGGAAGGATGCTTTGATGACATCAAACACCACACCGTAACTGGGTGGCTATAAAGGTGGCATTGAATGTTCGGAAAGTATTGGTTGAGACACATGGATCAAGAGTGGGATTTGTCCATCCATATGACGGATAGATATACTCTGGGCCCTCTCGGTGGAATGTCATCCAATTAGCTTGCAAGCATGTGACTGGCTCACAAGGGATCACATATCACGGGAACGAGAAAAGAGAACTTATCAGTAACGAGGTTGAACTAGGTATGCAGAGATACCGACGATCATAACCTCGGATAAGTAAACTATCGTGAGACAAAGGGAAATTGGTATCGTATGTAAGTGGTTCATTCGATCGCAAAGTAATCGTAGAAATATGTGGGAGCCATATGAATTTCCAGATTCCTCTATTGGTTATTGTTCGGAGAAGTGTCTCGATCATGTCCGCATAATTCACGAACCATAGGGAGACACACTTAAGGATTCGACGTTGTTTGAGTAGTTATGGAATGATGAGTAAGAGACCGAATGTTGTTCGGAGTCTCGGATGGGATCCGGGATATCACGAGGAGATCCGGAATGGTCCGGAGAATAAGATTCATATAAGGAAAGTCCTGTTTCGGGGTTGGAGAATGGTTCCGGTGTTTTCATCGGGAATGTTCTAGAAGGTTCTGGAATGTCCGGCACTCCGGAGGGGAAGGGTACATGAATGTGTCATACCAAGTTGGAATGATTGCATCATGTACTAGGTGTCATCGCTGAACAAAATAAAGGGTTTAATCAAATCCTAGTTTGACAAGTCAAACGCCAATTTGAAAAGTCAAACGGCTATTTTGGAAGGTGGAGGGGAAGTAGGAAACCTACTTGGGGAGGAGTTCCTCCCCTCCACCGCCGGCCCCCTTGGGAAACCGAGTTGGGGAGGGACTCCCCTCCCCTGGCGCGCCCCCTCCACCTATATAAGGAGAGGCAGGGCTGCCCCTCCTAGAACCCAACACCTCTACCCCAAAACCCTAGCCCGGCGCCGCCACCTCGTGCTGCCGCCGCCTAGCTAACCCTAGCCGCCGGACAAGCCTCCTCCTTGGTGTGTCTAAACCCTAGATCACCGAGGGCTCTCTCATAGTCCACCATACTCGCTCCGGCTTAAGGCGAAGCCCTGCGAGATCTCCCCTCTACTTCCGGTACCACGCCGTTGTGCTGCCGGAATCGCGAGGAGAGTGCTACAACCTCCGCTGCCTACTGGAACAAGGGAGAGGAAGGTCTTCGTCGAGTACCGAACGTGTGACCGACAGCGGGAGCGCTGCCGGAACGCAGCGCCGGAAGGATCGTCTACACGATCTTGAGATCGGGAAGAGTACGACTACATCACCCACGAGAATCCGCTCTCGTTAAACACTTTGGAATCTTCGAGGGTGAGTTATTCCATCGACTCGTTGCTACAATCTAGTAGATAGATCTTGGCTTGTTTGTTTGTATGCGGTAGAATTTTTTTGTTTTCCATGCTACGAAACCCTACAGTGGTATCAGAGCCGTGTCTATATGTAGATCTGTTGCACGAGTAGAACACAATGGTCATTGTGGGCGTTGATGCTTTTATTATCGATTGCTTCTTGTGTACTTTGCATCTTGCGGGATGTTGGGATGAAGCGGCCCGGGCTAACCTTACATGACATCGTTCATGAGACTTGCTCCACGCTTGACATGCAACTTTTATTGCATAAGTGGCTTTGCGGGTGCCTGTTTCTCCCAGCATAGTTAAGATTCAATTTACAACGGGTGATTAACAATGCTAGTATCAATGTTGTGGTTCTTGTTCGTAAGTTAGAACGACACTTATTGAAATCCCGAAACCACGTAAAACATGCAAAGAAAGTAGAGGCGTCTAACTTTGTTTTGCAGGGGTGTGCAGTGATGTGATATGGCCATTATTGTGATTATATTTGATGTATGCAATGTTCCTTATTGTAAGTTGGCAACCGGCAGGAGCCATATGGTTGTCTTTAATTTATGTTAAGACCCGCGTGTCTATTCAAAGTAGTTGTAATAGTTGAAGCCGGTGGACGACAACCATGGAGAAGCGTCATTGACCTTGATGCAATGCCGGTGATGATGGAGATCATGTTCGTGCTTGAAGATGGAGATCGGAAGCACAAAGAAGAAAGGCCATATCATATCACATTTTATGAATTGCATGTGATGTTAATCCTGTATGCATCTTGTATTGCTTAGTTAATGACGGTAGCATTATAAGATGATCCCTCATGCACATGAATTTCAAGTTCTAAAGTGTTCATCCTTAGTGAGCACCGTTTCTAAAGCTTGTTGTTTCGAAGCACCAAGTGATGATCGGGTGTGTTAGATTCTGCAAGTGTATACAACATGAGCAAGCCAGATTTGCTCATGCGGAAGCTAAGGTTTGATCTTGACGAGCCTAGCATGTACATACATGGTCTCGGAACACGGATCACCGAAAGGTAAAGCATGGATCATATAGTAGATATGATGAACATGTCGATTGTTCGCCATTGAAGCTACATCAACTCTCGTGATGATCGGTGTTGATGTGGTGGATTTGGTTCATGTGATCACTAAAACAATGTGAGGGATATTGTTTTGAGTGGGAGTTCACCTAGATTAATTTAACTATTAATTAGAACTCAATTTGTCATAAACTTAGTCTAAACTATTGCAAATATGTTGTAGATCAATGGCGGCCCCTACCATCAATTTTAATGCGTTCCTAGAGAAAGAAAAGTTGAAAAACATTGGAAGCAACTTCGCGGATTGGTTCCGCAATTTGAGGATTGTCCTCACAGCTAGTAATTTGACCTATGTGCTGGATGCACCGCTGGGTGACCCACCTGCAGCTACTGCTACTGATGAAGTAAAGAATGTTTACCTCGCTCTGAAGACTCAGTACTCCATAGTTCAGTGTGCTATCTTGTATGGTTTAGAATCGGAGCTTCAGAAAAGGTTTGAGAATTCAGACCCACATGATATTGTCCGTGATCTCAAATTGATCTTTGAGACTCATGCGGCAATTGAGAGCTATGAGGCTTCTGAAAAGTTCTTTAACTGCAAGATGGAAGAGGGCAGCTCTGTCAGTGAGCATGTGCTTAAGATGTCTGGGCACGCAAACAAACTTCAAATCTTGGGTATAGTGATTCCTAATGCTTTGGGGATTTATCGTGTCCTCCAATCACTACCACCAAGTTACAAGAACTTTGTGATGAACTACAATATGCAAAACATGAACAAGCAGTTTCCAAAACTCTTTGCCATGTTGAAATCTGCAGAAGTGGAGATCAAGAAAGAGCACCAAGTGTTGATGGTCAATAAGACCACCAAATTCAAGAAAGGCAAGTCTAAGCAAAATGGACACTTCAAGAAGGGTGGTAAGAAAGTTACCGCGCCGACGAAGAAGACCAAGGCTGGACCTAAGCCTGATACTGAGTGCTTTTACTGCAAGGGAGAAGGTCACTGGAAGCGGAATTGCCCAAAGTACTTGGCGGATTTGAAGAACGGCAACATCAAGAAGAAAGGTATATCCGATATACATGTTATTGATGTGTATCTCACTAGTACTCGTAGTAGTGCCTGGGTATTTGATACTGGTTCGGTTGCTCATATTTGTAACTCGAAACAGGTGCTACAGAATAAACGGAAGCTAGCGAAGAACGAGGTGACGATGCGCGTGGGAAACGGATCAAAGGTTGATGTGATCGCGGTCGGCACGCTACCTCTTCATCTACCATCGGGATTAGTTTTATACTTAAATAATTGTTATTTGGTGCCTGCGTTAAGCATGAACATTATATCGGGATCTTGTTTATTGCGAGACGGTTACTTGTTTAAGTCCGAGAATAATGGTTGTTCGATTTATATGAGTAATATGTTTTATGCACATGCACCTTTGATAGATGGTCTATTATTATTGAATCTCGATAGTGGAAATACACATATTAATAACATTGAGGCTAAACGTTTGAAATCGAGCGATAACTCGACCTATATGTGGCACACTTAAGGATTCGACGTTGTTTGAGTAGTTATGGAATGATGAGTAAGAGACCGAATGTTGTTCAGAGTCTCGGATGGGATCCGGGATATCACGAGGAGATCCGAAATGGTCCGGAGAATAAGATTCATGTAAGGAAAGTCCTGTTTCGGGGTTGGAGAATGGTTCCGGTGTTTTCATCGGGAATGTTCTAGAAGGTTCCGGAATGTCCGGCACTCCGGAGGGGAAGGGTACATGAATGTGTCATACCAAGTTGGAATGATTGCATCATATACTAAGTGTCATCGCTGAACAAAATAAATGGTTTAATCAAATCCTAGTTTGAAAAGTCAAACGCCAATTTGAAAAGTCAAACGACTATTTTGGAAGGTGGAGGGGAAGTAGGAAACCTACTTGGGGAGGAGTTCCTCCCCTCCACCGCTGGCCCCCTTGGGAAACCAAGTTGGGGAGGGACTCCCCTCCCCTGGCGCGCCCCCTCCACCTATATAAGGAGGGGCAGGGCTGCCCCTCCTAGAACCCAACACCTCTACCCCAAAACCCTAGCCCGGCGCCGCCACCTCCTGCTGCCGCCGCCTAGGGCAAGCCGCCGCCGCCTAGCTAACCCTAGCCACCGGCCAAGCCTCATCCTTGGTGTGTCTAAACCCTAGATCACCGAGGGCTCTCTCATAGTCCACCATACTCGCTCCGGCTTAAGGCGAAGCCCTGCGAGATCTCCCCTCTACTTCCGGTACCACGCCGTTGTGCTGTCGGAATAGCGAGGAGAGTGCTACAACCTCCGCTGCCTGCTGGAACAAGGGAGAGGAAGGTCTTCGTCGAGTACCGAAGGTGTGACCGACTGCGGGAGCGCTGCCGGAACGCAGCGCCGGAAGGATCGTCTACACGATCTTGAGATCAGGAAGAGTACGACTACATCACCCACGAGAATCCGCTCTCGTTAAACACTTTGGAATCTTCGAGGGTGAGTTATTCCATTGACTCGTTGCTACAATATAGTAGATAGATCTTGGCTTGTTTGTTTGTATGCGGTAGAAATTTTTTGTTTTCCATGCTACGAAACCCTACAACCACTGCATGATGTAGTACACTATAGTCATTGACATAACACCAATGAAACACCGTTTACTATTATTACATCCCTTAGAGTGGTACAGTAGAAACACACCACGTCCAAGACATGACTATAGGTTACAACTCAACTCTTTACAAAATATCCAGGATTGATCAAGCGTTGATCTAGGGTTTGTAAACTAGAAATGGTTTCTTTAGAATGTGTTGCCCTTTTAGATAAGTTTTACACCTGTGCTTCTTATTAAGGATTATGAGTGTGTGTGTGTGAAACAACATGTAAGTATAATAAATAGCATACAATAACAAGGCACACAAATGTGGAATGCTACTCAAAGACTTCTTATATAAAGATTGTTCATCATTTAGGCTTTTATAGGAATGTTTATGTCTTGCTTTATAATGTATCTTAAAAGAATAACTTTTGAAGAAAAGTTTACTTAACTAAACAACAGTATTTAAACTTTTAGTTAATACTCTTAGGGTTTCTTACTAACTATTTTTCTCCAGGAAGAAAGAATTACTTCATTTGAATAATGACCATACTAGTATTTGAGACTTACCCATCTTGGTTATTAGATGGTATTATAAATTGTTCACTTTATAATGTTTCTTTAGGGTTAATTAAGAATGGTATTACTTCTATTTGAGTAGTGGTTTCTTAACTTTATGTTTGAATAAAATCATTTATCCCTTATAAATGAGTGGTTATGATTTATAAATATAGAGACACATTATTTATTTACCTATGAATTATCTTTGGCTTTTTAGTATGTTTATTAACTTTTGAGTGAAGTAATGGTAAAATATTTTATTAAGTCAAAATTCTCATTCTTGAGGATTTTATATTTGATAACTCCTTTTCGAAAGTAACATTCACCTATTTGTGGATGATAATTTAATAAAATTGTATCAAAGATGTTTTTGTACTATTTGAACTTCATACTAACTATATTTAAGACAAACACTACTTATAAACCTCAAATGAACAACATTATAGGTATTAGCAATTTTATACTTATTTTTATGAATTATCAACTAAAGAAATAAGTTTGAATTCAATTTATTAGGGTAATAAATTTGTACTTACTCCAAAAGTGGAATGTTATAATTTTAATATGTAGATATTATTTTTGTGATCATTTTGGTATATTATATGTATTTTTATGAATTTTAAATAATAAGATATGATTTTTATAAGATTTATTACTTTATAAACACTTAACAAATAATAAATATTTACTTAAGTGATATAATATTTAATGTTTATAGTTTTGCATTGTAATTTTTATTTTTCTAAGAATTTTAATATATTATTTACAATTTTCTCATTTACCATTATTAAAATATGAATTTTCAAAGTATTATTATTTATAAAATATTTATTAGATAACAATTATTTAAATGGATAACATAATAATGTTTGATAATAAAATTAAGTTATTGATTTTATTTTTCTGAAAATTTTCATATATTACACATATTTTTCTGAATTATAAAACAAAAGTTATTGAATTTATAAGATTTATTCATTTCCTAATTAAATTGTAAAAGGAAATACTGTGTACACATAGACTAAATCTACCCTGGGTCACTGACCCGTGGGGTCAGGACCACGTCAGCTGCCACGCGAGCAGTGGACTAGGTCAACATGTTGAATCGGTCAAGGATGACGTGAGCATGACGTCGAGATGACGTCACACGGGATGATCCTCTCAAACCAAAATCGAATCCTTCGATTTGATGCGTGCACGAGGCTGTGATTGGGCTCGTTGGAAAGAGGACGTCATGAGGAACCTAATAGTGGTGGCGCTGCCCTCTTTTTGTCACCGGAGTTACTCCGACGACTATCTACTACGGCGGCCGACGGCGGCTTACGGCTCTACGGTGATACGAAGCGAGATAAAGCGATTGGGGAGTACTGGAAGACTCAGTATCTCACCCTGATGACGATGGAGATGTCGAGGAGGCGTGGGGAGGTGTGATGATGGAGAATCGAAGACGATGGACACGGTGGCCGACGGAAGATGACGCCCGATTCTGAACGATACACGGTGCGCCATCTCCCATGCTTGGTCCTAGGCGAACGAGTTCACGACGGTGCTTCAAGCGGTGGCTTCGGAGAGGCAAGGGATGGTTAGACATGGATGGAACGATGAACTTCGGAAAGCTAGGGTTTCAGGTGACGAAGAGAGATAGGGCTAGAGAGAACGAGAGAAGATAAGATTGGTATGAGAGGATAGAGGAGGACGCGGCGGTATTATCTACGCCTCTCAGGGTTAGCGGCGAGCATCACGGCGGTCAATTCGTGCTAACACCGGTGAACGGCATCGAAAGAACACACGCAGGTGCCTGTGTGCGTGAGGATGACGATGACAGCCGTTTTTAGAAAACCCTCTGCGTTTCTTCGGAACAAACCCGCGGTCCTTCTCTGGTCCCACTCGTTAGCCTCTGATGAATCGGTACCTGGGATTCTTCTGTGTCGAAGCAAAGCAGGCGAAATGTGTCTGCTGCTACACGTGAGCGTCAGGTAGAGGGGTGAGGTAATGGGCCTTGGACCAGAAACTGATTTCTTCTGTTTTTTCCTTGTTCTTTATCTTTTTCTATTTATATTATCTGTTTTCCTTTATAATTTGTATCTCCACACTTGTTGGGAAATATTCTTCATAAAAATTATTTGCTAAGTAGTTGCAGCAATAATGACATGTATTTAGAATCACTTTGTGAGCTTTTATTATATAATGTTATAGTTTCTTTATTTTCTTTATATAGGTACTCTTACTTTTAATATTTTGTAGGGACCTTTGCTATGAATTTGATTAAGTTTAAAGTATATGTTACTACTCATTCATAAAACTTGGTTCTCATTAACTTATAGTTTTAAGGTAACTTTTATATGGTGATCCTTCATTATTATATGATACATAAAGTTCTAAGGAATTAATATGGTTAGTATTATTCCCATGAGCCTAGATGATATCATGATATATGTTTTATTACCACTATCCTAGAAGTTAAGATTTGGAATTATAAACATTTACCTTGAGTTTTAGAGGATTAAATATAATTATATCTTTTTATAGATGTGGATAAAGATTAAGGGTTAAGACATATTTTCTTCATGCTTGTGTTCATGAATGGTATCACCATCCAAGATAAGATACTAGGGTTGTTATTTAGGCTGGCTTATGAGAAAGAGTTGATAATTATGGTTTATAAGCACATATGATTTTATTGTTTTGAAGTGACAAAGATGTGATTAAGTGATTTGCTATAGAAAGTATTTTTACCAACCATTGGGTAATAGAATGTTGGATGAAACATATGAGATAGATATTAAGTTTGGTTATAGAATTAATGTTGAATGTTTACCAAGAATTCCTATCTTCCATACTTTATAATTCTTGACTTCTAATTAAGGAATTCCTTTCCTAGATATACTACTACTTCACATCTATCATCATGTGTTAACATGATGAGCTTTACTTCACAAGTATATCTTTACCAATAATTTCCTCCTCCTACATCCATCTGCAAATCCAATGAGCTTGACACTAAAGCTCTACATGATTTCCTCATAGGAATATCTCCCACTTCTAGAATTCTTATAATGACTCCAAATCCATTTGAATGATTACTCTCTTACTTTATAAATTACTTTGTAATCTCAGAAGCTTGTCATTGTAGCTTTTCATAATCTTATCATATCTCCACTTGAGTATATCAAACTACTCTACTGATGATAATCTCCAATCCAACAAGTAATTACTTCTAACTCCATTGGTACTCTTCCTTCATAGTCCATCACTAATATTACTCCAATAGGTTTATATATATATAGAGAGAGAATCCTACTTTTCTCAAATGCTTACTATCTTTTAAGAGGAATAATACTACTTCTATACTCAAAGTTGTTATAGCATTAGCTTAGTCATACTTCCTTATCTTTACTTACCTCTAGTAATTCATATTCTAACTTCACATTATATCATCGTGACTTACCATGACTATCATAGGAAAACATATCTACACTAGGGTTTAATCATGTTCTATCCAACAAAGTAACGTATGCATGATATAATCATTCACTCTTAGTGACTTGAGCATGATCATTATTATCCTTTGATCATTTATGGCTTAGGTTTCCAGTTGGCTAATCAAGGCTTTCATCAATACAACATTACAGTTGTATTATAATTATCTTCTTAGTATCTCTATCTGACTAGCAGATATTATTCATTATATTTGCCTACTTGTTCCAATAGGATTGCTTCTTGGTAACTTTCTTGAAGATTTCATCCTTATAATCTTCTTTGTTACCACATATATCTTTATTTCATATAACTCTTCTATTCCATTCAGGAGTGAGTTAAGCCATTAACTATCTTATTGAATTGATTTTCTTCAAACACTCCCATCCTATATATGGTATCTATAACTAGCATTACCACTTACCTCTTCTTACTTCCTTCTCTAAAGGCTTTAAAGTGAATGCTATGATAATAACAAAAGTTTATAGATCATGAATTGATAGACTAAAAATTGATAAATCAAGGATTGATCACTCCTCATTGATGATCAGCAGATATTAGAATAAGGTTCAATAGAGATGATAAGGATTGATATGGAAAGAAAGATATGTGGTGAATGGTCTTGACTTGGTTTCTTCCTACTCAATAAGTGATAAGGAATTAGTATTTAAGAACTACCATGATGCTCATGGTAGGAATGGATAAAAATAAGCTAAATCAAGATTTGGTTATTGAATTATTATTACTTGAGTTATATACTTAACTTGGTATTATGAGTTGTTGTAATGAATACCATGATATGATATCTGAAAGATCAGTAATGTGTTGGTGGTTTAGTTTTATTACATTTGATCTACCCTTAGATCAAATCATCTTTACCCAAAATAAGGTTTTAGCAAAGTGTGGCATCCCGCAAAACCACTACTAGAAAATCGCGTTGTTTTTGTGCATTGCATCGTCATGACCGCATGCTCATGTCATCATGCCACATTGCATTTGAGCATCGTCATCATCTTGCATTTGCTTGCATAAAACTATTTTCGAAAAGCCTGATTTTGTTTTCTAAACGCCCCGTCTTGATTTCAAATTAAAACCCGGGTCTCCGAAATATTTTGTTTTGACTAACCTCGGTTTGCAAAAGGCCCGTTTAAAATAAATAAGTTGTTTATATTTTTTTTAGGGGCAGCCGAACCGGGCCGATCCGACCCAGTTGGCCACCCCCAGTACAAATCAGCCACCCAAAAATCCTTTTATACCCAGACCTAGTCTAACCACCCTACCTCCACCTCACCCCCTCCAATCGCTGGCCGCCACGTCACCCTGCCCCATTTACCACCCAACCAAATGCTGCCACCTCATCCCCACTCCCCACCTTCTCTCCCCCCTGCCCCACCCTGCAGCCCCACTCCCTCCCTCCTACCCACTCTGCCCGCTGGCCCCACCCCACCGACAACCTCCCCCGCCAACCACCTCGCCCTGGACCTGGTCCCGCTCCCGGCCCCACCTTCCTCCGCGTGCGTCGCTCCCCACCAACCGCACCCTCTCTCCCCCGACGCTCGCCTCCATCCCCTCCCCCGCTCCTCTTCACCTTCCCCACCCAGTCCCCACGGCGCCGGCCTCCTCCTCCCGCGCATGCCACCGCCAGCAGCCTCCACCCCTCCTCCCGCCGCCGCCCTTTGCCAGGCTCGCCGCCGCCAATCGCCACCACCCCCCCTCTCCGCGTGACCCCGACGCACGGACCTCACCTTGCCGGCGCCGGTGGCCCCCTCTCCTTCTTCGCGTCCTCCCGCGAGCTCCGCCTCTCTCGGGCTCCACCGCCACCGCGGCCACCTCTCCTGCCGTGGCCCCGGGGTCCGTCCTCTCTGGCCTCTCTCTCCCGAGCTCGACCACCGCCGCCTCCGGCCGCGTCGCCCCTCGTCCTCCTCCCGGCTCCGAGCTCCGACCGCGCCTCCTCCCGACACCACCGCCGACCCTCCCTTTTCCTCTCTGCCTCGCGAGCAAGCCCCGCCGCCTGGGCGACCTCGTCGGCCTCCTCCCGCGCTCGGCGCCTCCCGTCGAGCTCCCCCGCCCGCCTCTGCTCCGGCGCCGGCGCTCGCCGCCTCCCTCCACCGTTCCTCCCCTCCCCGCCGCTCGAGTCCCTCCGCCCGCGGCCACCGCGGCCTCGTGCCCGTCTGTCCGCTACTGCCTTGCTAGAAGTAGCCCTGCCTCCCTTTTCCCTTGCGTTCGGCCGTGCTCTCCCTCTGCCTCGAGCACGTCGGCTTTCTCCTTTTGGTTTTTCATCTAGTGGTGTTGTGTGTGTTGATGCTGTAGAACTCCTGCTGCTTCAGCCTTTTGTTGTGCTTGGTGGTGCCCGTGAGATATTGTTGGAGGCCACCCGGATGACCCCGACGAGAATCGTCCCTATGCCGAGATCTTCCGTAGATGATTCGACAAAAGTCCGATGCGACAAGATCTTCCTGTTGACCAGGCCACCGACAAGATCTTCGACAGGCGTCGCCATATTAGCAGGCCACTTCGCGGACCCGGCGACCACACATGCGACAAGACCTTCGTCCCGGATGCGAAGACGAGAACCCGAACGCCAAGATCGCCGATGCGAACACGCCAAGTTCGTCTACCCCGGACACCGTGCGACAAGATCTACTTCACGGATCCGAAGACCCCGGAACCCGATCCACTCAAGTTCGCCATCGACGACAAGATCGGCACCGACCAGGACGAATCCGATGCGCCCCGACACCGAACCAAGTCCTTCCTCACGGAACGCGAAGATCTACTCCGTTATCCGAGAACGATCCCGCTGAGACCGATCCCGTCGAACCCTGAACCCTGAGACCCGACCCCGAACCCCTCGAACCCCCCAAGATCGCCGAACCCATGTGTGCACTTTTTCCCGAGCCCTATTTTATAAATGCTTTATATAAAACTTGTCGCATATTAAATTGATCATGCATGCACATTGTCATGTGGTTTGGGGGCATTATGCCGATTCACCTCATAATTAAATATGGGGCCCATATGCGGGCAAATCTAGTCTTATATTGGTCCCATTTAGATTTGTGTAGCGAACCGGTGTTACCTTTTGCCTTGTTAAGACAACCTTTAATTTGCGGGGTAGATAAATAACTTGAACCGTTTAATTAATTGTCGGGACCCCGGTTCCGCTTAATATGGCCTAATCGCATCGCACATTTGCCATGTCATACATCATACATGCATCATGCCCGATCTTTTGCCATAGTATTAAATATTGCATCCGGTGTTTCTTCTAGTGTTTTTCTTCTTCGCGGATTAGGCCGTTGAGTTGATGCGAGTGTCGACCCGATCTTCGGATGAACCTTCGACAATGTTTTCAGGCGAGCATCTCCCCCTTTCTACCTATCTTACTTTTATAGTATTTATTCCCTCTTGTTGATCTATTGCTATCTGTGTTGCGATGCTCTAGTTTTCGTACCCGTGATATCCCTTGCAGCCTTATATTGCCTTGGACACATCCTATTACCTGTTGTTTGGTAAATAGTTGGACTTGCGCGTCGTAGTCGCTTGCTCAAGTGCTGTTGCGTGTCGTCAAGTACCACAGTTGTTGGAGCATTGCCGCATGTTTAAGGTTGGAGGTGGTCATGGCTTTAATTATCGTTCACTTTTATTACTGTTTAACAACTAAAATTGAAGTAGGTAAGCAGAGGCACAGGTGGGCAATAGATGTTATTTGGTTGTTAACCGTCCACTTGTGTCCCGTAGGACCCCGAGTACTTGATACCTGTTCCTTGAATATTCGCGCTATCCACATACGGGGGAATTATGGGACCCCCCTGAGCCAGAGCTTGATTCATTCTTATTTCTTGGGGCCACAAACTAGTTTGAGGTTTTATTTACGATCCTGTACTTATGCCATGCTTTACTGCTTTATTTACGATTGTGCGAGGAGCACCTGTACTGTTTAGGTAAGCGGAGTGTTTTCGCGGTATCGACAAGCCCAGTTTTGGGTTCCCAGTCGTTTACAGCAATTGACGCAAACCTTGAGTCCGTCTCGGAGTCAGCTAACTTCGTTGCGGGTGTACTCAATGGGGTGGCCCCCTGAAATATTTCTGAATCCTGTGATTGCTTTGTCGTGAAAGCCTCGTTGGGTTTTGATTTGGTTTTTCCGAGGTTGATCGAGTGTGTGTTGCTATTTGTGCACCCCTGCAGGGTAAAACTTTCTGAAAGCCGTGTCCGCGGTTATGGACGACTTGGAGCACAGTATCTCGATCATAGACAACTATAACTAAAGTAGTGCTATAAATTTGACTTTATAATGACTAGTAATCAGCTTCACTATAATGGAATGGCTAAATAAAACTGCCAACAATTGCTTGTTTGGGTTGTCGCTTGCGACCATTGTATCTGACTAGTAAGTATTGCAACTATAACGGAATGGCTAAATAAAAGTACCAACAACTGCTGGGTTTTTGGGATATCTCATGCTAATTGTATCTGACTAGTAAGTATCGCAACTACAACAGAATGGTTAACTATAAGTGCCCACTGCTTATTTTATCAGGATGATTATCTATATTTGACTAGTAATTGCTGCAACGATAACTGAATAAATAAAACTGCCAACTGTGTGAGTTCCTCGGTTGACTTCCTCGTTTGGTCTCGAGGGGGAAACACCAGGATGGGTTTGTTTGATGGTAGCATCAGGTTGGTTCCGAATAGGTCTTTCTTGTCCCTCTCTGATAGTCGACAGTTGTATCGAGTCTCTATAGGTTGTTTAGTGCATGCTACGCCGCCGCTGCAGTCCACCATACCTGTGTAGGCGAGGACCGCCGAATTCTAGTCTCGCCGTGTACTGGCCTCAGTACTGACGCTCCTCTTTTTCCTTTGCCCTTTGTCGGCACCCCTTTTGTTTAAGCAGGTTTTGAGATCGACGTCGTTAGCAGGGTTACCCTTCCGGCTTGGCCTGGGCAGGGTTATGGACGCCATTGGTTATTCTTCAGGGCTGTTAGCCCCATTTGCATCTTGTCCGTAGTTGGACGCTCTATCGTTTTCAAGGTGATTTGGATCTTTAATCTATATATCTGTATTCTTTACTCATGGAGTCGTGTTGTATATATATCTGTTCTGTGGGTCCCATCGAGGACTGTTGTGTAATGTTATTACTTCGTTTTCCACCCGCACGAAAGTGCCTGGTGGGCCACTTTGAATCGTTTCTATGCGGGTTTGGCGGGTTTCGCTGAAACTTGCATAGGGCCGATTCTGAGGGTGTTACACAAAGGTCATATTATTCGGATTTTCTATGCATGAATGCAATGCACATATCTGAGTTTAGCTTATTTCTAAGCTATAATGCTGGGATGTTACACTTTCGAAGTCAGATCAACATGGGCAGCCAAACGGCTAGGCTTGCCCAATTGTCCAGGCTTGACTATTGACCATGGGACCGGGGTCATTTGTTGCGGGTTCCTTGGGGATTGACCCTTGGATGGCCCAATTTTCACGGACTTGGGACGGGATTAATGGATTGGATCATGGTGGTTCGATCCTATAGACTCATTGGAGCGTAAGGAAAACTTTGTAAGGCTATATAATTGTCCAGTGAACTTCAGATCAAATGGACTATGGGTTGGATTGCCAAGATTTAACGACAAGGGTCTATATAATGGAGCACACCTAGTTTTGTGGGAATTCATTCTTTTGTTCAAAATTTCCACCACCGTAGCTATCATCTAAAGAGGAGATACTCGTAGGAAGTTGTGGCATCCCGCAAAACCACTACTAGAAAATCGCGTTGTTTTTGTGCATTGCATCATCATGACCGCATGCTCATGTCATCATGCCGCATTGCATTTGAGCATCGTCATCATCTTGCATTTGCTTGCATAAAACTAATTTCGGAAAAAACCTATTTTGTTTTCTACAACGCCCTGTCTTTGTTCAAACACAAAACCCGGGTCTCCGGATTATTTCGTTTTGTCTGCTATCGGTTTGCAAAAGCCCTGTTTGAAATAAATAAAATATTTAATTATTTTTAGTGGGGCAGTCGAACGGGCCGATTCGACCCAGTCGACCACCCCCAGAATAAATCGGTCCACCTAGAACCTAAATCCTATTCCCACCCAATCCTAATCTACCCACCAATCTCAGCTCGCCACCTCACCCCTCCCCCAATTCCCTACCCACCTTGCCACCTCACCAATCCCCCTCTTTTCCCCCCTCTCTTTTTCTCACCTAGCCCCCACCTACCCCTCTCCCTTACAACCGGGCCCCACCCTCTCTGGCCCCACCCGCAGCCACTCCCTCTCTCCCCTGGTCAAACCTCCCCAACCCCACTCACAGCACACACGCACCCGCCTGGCCCTCTCCCCCTGTCCCGCGGGACCCACCCTCGGCCCCACCGTCTGCCTGCCCCCCACCTCCCTCTCTCCAGCCCAGCCCCACGCCACACCCCTGCTCCCCCTGGCCCACCCCGCGCGCACCGACGCGTCCCCAACCTCCCTCCCCTCCTCTCCTCTCTGCCCGCTCGCCCCAGGCCGACCACGCCTCCGGCGCCTGCCCCCACCAACCGCCGGTCCGCCGCTCGCCCCGCCCGCCGGAGCCGCCCTCGCCTCCCGCCTCCTCTCCTCCCTCGACGATCCCCCCCCCCCCCCGCCGCCGCGCCTTCCTCCTCTCCGCTCCTCGCCGTCGGCCTCCTCGCCCGACTCCGTCAACAACTGCCCCCGCGCCCCCGAGCTCTCCCCCCGACCCCCGCCGCGCGGTGCCGCCCTGCTCCGGCCTCCCTCCTCGCCCCTGCTCGCCTCCGCCCAAGGCCGCCTCGCCGGCCCCGGCCCCTCCTGCGCCGCCGCGTCGCGCTCCTCCGGCCAGCACCCCGCGGCCTCCGCCTCACCGCCCGCCCGACGCCGCGCCTCCCCTAGCTCCGGCCTCTTCCCCCGCTGGCGCCCTCCCCCTCCTGGGCTCGACCGCGGGCGCCGCACCCTCCTCCACAGCAGCCCGGGCTAAGCGCCTCGTCCCCGACCCCGCTGCCGGAGCCCTCCGGTCGTCTCGGCTCGGCCGGCCCTGGACGCCCCTAGTGCCCCGACCGCAGCCGCCCGGAACCGCATCGGCTCGTCCCCGCGAACCGCCATGGCTCGCCCTTGTGCAGCATGTCCTAGGAACCGTGTGTTGAAGCCCAAGTCACCGTCCGAACGCGGTACAAGCAGCGCCAACTCCGTACAATAGGTGATGAGGATGTGAAAATGTCACAGCAAGATCGGGCATCGACAAGACCGACTACTGACGATGCGACCCGAGAGAGTTCGCCATCGATGACAAAGTCGGAACGACAAGGCCTCCTTCCCGGAGCCCGACCCGAAGGCCGAACCAGATGCCGCGCCAAGATCTCCGCAACGACAAGTTCTCCTTCCCGGAAGCATTGACATCCATGTGACAAGTTCTTCCTCCCAGCGCCGAAGCCGAGATCCCCGACAAGAACCGCGACACGGATACACCGAGTTCTCCATCGAGGAAACCAAGGTCGTCGACATGGAACCGTAGGACGCCAAGAACTTCACCCCGAATGCCAGAACCGACCCGACACGAGGACCCGACAAGATCGACACCAACCAGGGGAAAGTCCGATGCGCCCCGGCACCAAACCAAGTCCTGCTACCCGGATGCGACAAGATCTGCCCCGTTGTTCGAGAATGTTTCTGTCGAGACCGACCCCGTCGCACCCTGAACCCTGAGAATCGACCCCGAACCCTCGAAGCCCAAGTTCGCCGAACCCTAATGTGTGACCCCTTTTCTCGAGCCCTATTTTATAAATGTAATATCAAATTGTTGCATATTAAATTGTCATACTCGCATGCATATTGTCATGTGGTTTGGGGGCCTTATGCCGATTCACCATATAATTAAATATGGGGCCCATATGCGGGCAAATCTAGTCTTATATTGGCCTCATTTAAATTTGTGTAGCAAACCGGTAACTTATCTTGCCCTGTTATTACCACATTTAATTGCGGGGTAGTTAAATAACTTGAACCGTTTAATTAATTGTCGGGACCCCGGTTCCATTTAATATGACCTAATTGCATTGCACCTTTGCCATGCCATACATCATACACGCATCATGCCCGATATTTTTCCGTAGTATTAAATATTGCATCCGGTGTTTATTCTAGTGTTTTGCTTCTTCGCGGATAAGGCCGTTGAGTTGATGCGAGTGTCGACCCGATCTTCGGATGAACCTTCGGCAATGTTTTCAGGCGAGCATCTCCCCCTTTCTACCTATCTTACTTTTATAGTATTTATTCCCTCATGTTGATCTATTGCTATCTGTGTTGCGTTGCTCTAGTTTTCGTACCCGTGACATTCCTTGCAGCCTTATATTGCCTTGGACACCTCCTATTACCTGTTGTTTGGTAGATAGTTGGACTTGTGCGTCGTAGTCGCTTGCTCAAGTGCTGTTGCGTGTCGTCAAGTGCCACAGTTGTTGGTGTATTGCCGCATGTTGATGTTGGAGATGATCATGGTTTTACTTATCGTTCACTTTAATTACTATTTAACAACTAAAATTGAAGTAAGTAAGCAGAGGCACAGGTGGGCAATAGATGTTATTTGGTTGTTAACCGTCCACTTGTGTCCCGTAGGACCCCGAGTACTTGATACCTGTTCCTTGAATATTCGCGCTATCCACATACGGGGAATTATGGGACCCCCCTGAGCCAGAGCTTGATTCATTCTTATTTCTTGGGGCCACAAACTAGTTTGAGGTTTTATTTACTATCCTGTACTTATGCCATGCTTTACTGCTTTATTTACGATTGTGCGATGGATAGCACCTGTACTGTTTAGGATCGGGACACGTTTTTGCGGTGTCGACAAGCCCAGTTTTGGGTTCCCAGTCGTTCACAGCCGTCCACCCAAACCTCGGGTCCGTCTCGGAGTCAGCTAACTTCGTTGCGGGTGTACTCCAAGGGGTGGCCCCCTGAAATATTTCTGAATCCTGTGATTGCTTTGTCGTGAAGGCCTCGTTGGGTTTTGATTTGGTTTTTCTGAGGTTGATCGAGTGTGTGTTGCTATTGGTGCACCCCGGCCGGGTAAAACTTTCTGAAAGCCGTGTCCGCGGTTATGGACGACTTGGAGCACAGTATCTCGATCATAGACAACTATAACTAAAGTAGTGCTATAAATTTGACTTTATAATGACTAGTAATCAGCTTCACTATAATGGAATGGCTACATAAAACTGCCCACAACTGCTTGTTTGGGTTGTCGCTTGCGACCATTGTATCTGACTAGTAAGTATTACAACTACAACGGGATGGCTAAATAAAAGTACCAACAACTGCTGGGTTTTTGGGTTATCTCATGCTATTTGTATCTGATTAGTAAGTGTTGCAACTATAACGGAATGGTTAACTAAAATTGCCCACTGCTTATTTTATCAGGATGACTATCTATATTTGACTAGTAATTGCTGCAACGATAACTGAATAAATAAAACTGCCAACTGTGTGCGTTCCTCGGTTGACTTCCTCGTTTGGTCTCGAGGGGGAAACATCAGGACGGGTTTGTTTGATGGTAGTATCAGGATGGTTCCAAATAGGTCTTTCTTATCCTCTCTGATAGCCGCCAGTTGTATCGAGTCTCTATAGGTTGTTTAGCGCAAGCTGCCGCTGCCGCTTCAGTCCACCATACCTATGTAGGCGAGGACCGCCGAATTCTAGTCTCGCCGTGTACTGGCCTCAGTACTGACCGCTCCTCTTTTTCCTTTGCCCTTTGTCGGCACCCCTTTTGTTTAAGCAGGTTTGCGATCGACGTCGTTAGCAGGGTTACCCTTCCGGCTTGGCCTGGGCAGGGTTATGGACGCCATTGGTTATTCTTCAGGGCTCTTAGCCCCATTTGCATCTTGTCCGTAGTCGGACGCTATACCTTTTCAAGGTGATTTGGATCTTTGTATACTATATCTGTATTCTTGACTCATTGAGTCGCTGTTGTATATATATCTGTTCTGTGGGTCCCATCGAGGACTGTTGTGTAATGTTATTACTTTGTTTTCCACCCGCACGAAAGTGCCTGGTGGGCACCTTTGAATCGTTTCTATGCGGGTTTGGCGCGTTTCGCTAAAACTTGCATAGGGCCGATTCTGAGGGTGTTACAGAGTGGTATCAGAGCCAGGTTGCGATACCCCACAAGTCCAGCCTGTAGGATAACCTAGCTAACGGCCGAAGTAGAGTGTCAAAACTATTTTTGGAAAATCGGTTGGATAGTTCTGATTAGGTCTGATTTTACTCCTTACCCCTCTGCTGCTCTCCTCTCACCTCTGCGTGTTTCGAATCCGATCGCTTCTCTCTCTTCGAGTCCAGGATTTCTCGTGGTTGGGTTCCATCGTACCTTCAGGGTTTCGCTTCCTCCTTTGGTAACAGTGTTGCTACATCTGGTCTTCATGCTATCTGAGGAACCCTTCGTCTCGTGGACTTCTCTTTGTTCCTTCTCGTGCCTTCCGGTGTTTTCCGACGCGACGTCATCATGTACGCCAGATCCGATGCAGGGTCTGCATCACTCCTTTGTTTCCGACCCTCGTTTGTCGAGATCTTCAGTCTAATTCCGAGAGTTGGTTGCATAATCCGCCTATTCGTGTGCAGAGTAATGGTTTGGGTGCGCGATGGACTGATCACCATCCGACTACTCTTATCATTCGCTCTTGTACATCGAATCAGTGGATCCAGCAGTTTTACTCCGACCACGGAAGCTAGAGGTGGCTTTATTTGTTGATGCCTCTACCTTCGACCTTTTGTTCCCGGAGTGTTCTCCCGACGATCACGGACAACGACCTCTTGTTAATGGTGTCGCGAGGATCTACACGAAGCGCGAGAAGATTCAGATCGCCGACCTTCTTTCCGGTACCATGAGGCGGATCTCGAGGGCGAGATCCAATGTTAGTGGTGTCGAATTGTGGCATCCCGCAAAACCACTACTAGAAAATCGCGTTGTTTTTGTGCATTGCATCATCATGACCGCATGCTCATGTCATCATGCCGCATTGCATTTGAGCATCGTCATCATCTTGCATTTGCTTGCATAAAACTAATTTCGGAAAAAACCTATTTTGTTTTCTACAACGCCCCGTCTTTGTTCAAACACAAAACCCGGGTCTCCGGATTATTTCGTTTTGTCTGCTATCGGTTTGCAAAAGCCCTGTTTGAAATAAATAAAATATTTAATTATTTTTAGTGGGGCAGTCGAACGGGCCGATTCGACCCAGTCGACCACCCCCAGAATAAATCGGTCCACCTAGAACCTAAATCCTATTCCCACCCAATCCTAATCTACCCACCAATCTCAGCTCGCCACCTCACCCCTCCCCCAATTCCCTACCCACCTTGCCACCTCACCAATCCCCCTCTTTTCCCCCCTCTCTTTTTCTCACCTAGCCCCCACCTACCCCTCTCCCTTACAACCGGGCCCCACCCTCTCTGGCCCCACCCGCAGCCACTCCCTCTCTCCCCCTGGTCAAACCTCCCCAACCCCACTCACAGCACACACGCACCCGCCTGGCCCTCTCCCCTGTCCCGCGGGACCCACCCCCGGCCCTACCGTCTGCCTGCCCCCACCTCCCTCTCTCCAGCCCAGCCCCACGCCACACCCCTGCTCCCCCTGGCCCACCCCGCGCCCACCGACGCGTCCCCAACCTCCCTCCCCTCCTCTCCTCTCTGCCCGCTCGCCCCAGGCCGACCTCGCCTCCGGCGCCTGCCCCCACCAACCGCCGGTCCGCCGCTCGCCCCGCCCGCCGGAGCCGCCCTCGCCTCCCGCCTCCTCTCCTTCCCCGACGATCCCCCCCGCCATCGCGCCTTCCTCCTCTCCGCTCCTCGCCGTCGGCCTCCTCGCCCGACTCCGTCAACAACCGCCCCCGCGCCCCCGAGCTCTCCCCCCGACCCCCGCCGCGCGGCGCCGCCCTGCTCCGGTCTCCCTCCTCGCCCCTGCTCGCCTCCGCCCAAGGCCGCCTCGCCGGCCCCGGCCCCTCCTGCGCCGCCGTGTCGCGCTCCTCCGGCCAGCACCCCGCGGCCTCCGCCTCACCGCCCGCCCGACGCCGCGCCTCCCCTAGCTCCGGCCTCTTCCCCCGCTGGCGCCCTCCCCCTCCTGGGCTCGACCGCGGGCGCCGCACCCTCCTCCACAGCAGCCCGGGCTAAGCGCCTCGTCCCCGACCCCGCTGCCGGAGCCCTCCGGTCGCCTCGGCTCGGCCGGCCCTGGACGCCCCTAGTGCCCCGACCGCAGCCGCCCGGAACCGCATCGGCTCGTCCCCGCGAACCGCCATGGCTCGCCCTTGTGCAGCATGTCCTAGGAACCGTGTGTTGAAGCCCAAGTCACCGTCCGAACGCGGTACAAGCAGCGCCAACTCCGTACAATAGGTGATGAGGATGTGAAAATGTCACAGCAAGATCGGGCATCGACAAGACCGACTACTGGCGATGCGACCCGAGAGAGTTCGCCATCGATGACAAAGTCGGAACGACAAGGCCTCCTTCCCGGAGCCCGACCCGAAGACCGAACCAGATGCCGCGCCAAGATCTCCGCAACGACAAGTTCTCCTTCCCGGAAGCATTGACATCCATGTGACAAGTTCTTCCTCCCGGCGCCGAAGCCGAGATCCCCGACAAGAACCACGACACGGATACACCGAGTTCTCCATCGAGGAAACCAAGGTCGTCGACATGGAACCGTAGGAAGCCAAGAACTTCACCCCGAATGCCAGAACCGACCCGACACGAGGACCCGACAAGATCGACACCAACCAGGGGAAAGTCCGATGCGCCCCGGCACCAAACCAAGTCCTGCTACCCGGATGCGACAAGATCGGCCCCGTTGTTCGAGAATGTTTCTATCGAGACCGACCCCGTCGCACCCTGAACCCTGAGAATCGACCCCGAACCCTCGAAGCCCAAGTTCGCCGAACCCTAATGTGTGACCCCTTTTCTCGAGCCCTATTTTATAAATGTAATATCAAATTGTTGCATATTAAATTGTCATACTCGCATGCATATTGTCATGTGGTTTGGGGGCCTTATGCCGATTCACCATATAATTAAATATGGGGCCCATATGCGGGCAAATCTAGTCTTATATTGGCCTCATTTAAATTTTTGTAGCAAACCGGTAACTTATCTTGCCCTGTTATTACCACATTTAATTGCGGGGTAGTTAAATAACTTGAACCGTTTAATTAATTGTCGGGACCCCGGTTCCATTTAATATGACCTAATTGCATTGCACCTTTGCCATGCCATACATCATACATGCATCATGCCCGATATTTTTCCGTAGTATTAAATATTGCATCCGGTGTTTATTCTAGTGTTTTGCTTCTTCGCGGATAAGGCCGTTGAGTTGATGCGAGTGTCGACCCGATCTTCGGATGAACCTTCGGCAATGTTTTCAGGCGAGCATCTCCCCCTTTCTACCTATCTTACTTTTATAGTATTTATTCCCTCCTGTTGATCTATTGCTATCTGTGTTGCGTTGCTCTAGTTTTCGTACCCGTGACATTCCTTGCAGCCTTATATTGCCTTGGACACCTCCTATTACCTGTTGTTTGGTAGATAGTTGGACTTGTGCGTCGTAGTCGCTTGCTCAAGTGCTGTTGCGTGTCGTCAAGTGCCACAGTTGTTGGTGTATTGCCGCATGTTGATGTTGGAGATGATCATGGTTTTACTTATCGTTCACTTTAATTACTGTTTAACAACTAAAATTGAAGTAAGTAAGCAGAGGCACAGGTGGGCAATAGATGTTATTTGGTTGTTAACCGTCCACTTGTGTCCCGTAGGACCCCGAGTACTTGATACCTGTTCCTTGAATATTCGCGCTATCCACATACGGGGAATTATGGGACCCCCCTGAGCCAGAGCTTGATTCATTCTTATTTCTTGGGGCCACAAACTAGTTTGAGGTTTTATTTACTATCCTGTACTTATGCCATGCTTTACTGCTTTATTTACGATTGTGCGATGGATAGCACCTGTACTGTTTAGGATCGGGACACGTTTTCGCGGTGTCGACAAGCCCAGTTTTGGGTTCCCAGTCGTTCACAGCCGTCCACCCAAACCTCGGGTCCGTCTCGGAGTCAGCTAACTTCGTTGCGGGTGTACTCCAAGGGGTGGCCCCCTGAAATATTTCTGAATCCTGTGATTGCTTTGTCGTGAAGGCCTCGTTGGGTTTTGATTTGGTTTTTCTGAGGTTGATCGAGTGTGTGTTGCTATTGGTGCACCCCGGCCGGGTAAAACTTTCTGAAAGCCGTGTCCGCGGTTATGGACGACTTGGAGCACAGTATCTCGATCATAGACAACTATAACTAAAGTAGTGCTATAAATTTGACTTTATAATGACTAGTAATCAGCTTCACTATAATGGAATGGCTACATAAAACTGCCCACAACTGCTTGTTTGGGTTGTCGCTTGCGACCATTGTATCTGACTAGTAAGTATTACAACTACAACGGGATGGCTAAATAAAAGTACCAACAACTGCTGGGTTTTTGGGTTATCTCATGCTATTTGTATCTGATTAGTAAGTGTTGCAACTATAACGGAATGGTTAACTAAAATTGCCCACTGCTTATTTTATCAGGATGACTATCTATATTTGACTAGTAATTGCTGCAACGATAACTGAATAAATAAAACTGCCAACTGTGTGCGTTCCTCGGTTGACTTCCTCGTTTGGTCTCGAGGGGGAAACATCAGGACGGGTTTGTTTGATGGTAGTATCAGGATGGTTCCGAATAGGTCTTTCTTATCCTCTCTGATAGCCGCCAGTTGTATCGAGTCTCTATAGGTTGTTTAGCGCAAGCTGCCGCTGCCGCTTCAGTCCATCATACCTATGTAGGCGAGGACCGCCGAATTCTAGTCTCGCCGTGTACTGGCCTCAGTACTGACCGCTCCTCTTTTTCCTTTGCCCTTTGTGGGCACCCCTTTTGTTTAAGCAGGTTTGCGATCGACGTCGTTAGCAGGGTTACCCTTCCGGCTTGGCCTGGGCAGGGTTATGGACGCCATTGGTTATTCTTCAGGGCTCTTAGCCCCATTTGCATCTTGTCCGTAGTCGGACGCTATACCTTTTCAAGGTGATTTGGATCTTTGTATACTATATCTGTATTCTTGACTCATTGAGTCGTTGTTGTATATATATCTGTTCTGTGGGTCCCATCGAGGACTGTTGTGTAATGTTATTACTTCGTTTTCCACCCGCACGAAAGTGCCTGGTGGGCACCTTTGAATCGTTTCTATGCGGGTTTGGTGGGCACGAAAGTACTTCTTCAACTCTGGAATCAGCAAGTCCATTGTTCTTCCATCCTCCATCTTCAACCAATCCGGAGTTGTTCCTTGTTGGCAAGTTATCATCATCGTTCCGCTGAAGATTTCCTCAAGGCTGCTAAATCTCTCTCAATCTTTTCAAGAAGAACATGGAGTTCTTTCACCTCAATCTCGTTAAGTAAGCTCTTGAAACCCTCTCGCTATATCGTCTATGCTCAATCCACCGGAGGCCATGAAGACCTTCCAGATCTTGTGTTCCTTCTGTTCAAGTGGTGCTATCTTTTTCTATATCTGTGAAATTTCGCAGTTGTCTCCGTGATCTTCCTTTATATCTTTCCGGTGGCTTGGTACTTCCGACATGACGACAACATCATCATCTTTATCTATCTATGAATCCGGTGAATCGTTGCATCTATCCTTGTTTTCTAACGGAGTTCTATGAGTTTTTGCCAACACCTTCAGTCTATTTCGGTAGTTGGGTTGCATGATTTTCTTATTCATGTGCGGAGTAATGCTTTGAGTGCGGGATGGAGTAGCTACCATACCACTACTCTTATCATTCGCTCTTGTACATTGAATTGGTGAATTAGTGTGATTTAACTCATTCCACGAAAGTTAGAAGTAGCCTTTATCCCTTGATACTTTTACTTCCGTCCTTGTTTTTTCCGGAGTGCTCTTTCGAAGAAAGTAATCAATAATCTCTTGTTGGTGATCTCACCCTTTCTACACGGAGCAAAATCCTCAATTATCTGGTGGAAACAAACGCAAACCTTTTTCTATCCTCGTCTTTCTACCGATGCTCGATATCCCCAAACAAGATTAAAGGAAACTATCTCTCTCTTTGTTTCATCAATTCTTTTTCTGTGGTAAAGCCAATTATGGTTGATGCCATCAGTCGCAAATCTATTGCGTTAGCCTCAAGGCTAAAGAAAGCAATAAGTACCTCTACAATAAACTCCAGATCCTCCATATTCTTTGCTTCTCGGGATTCCACCATGATCTGGCTTCACATCCATCTCTGGAAGTTATATCTGCGCACCTAAATTGCGTGATCCTTGGTTCTTACCGGCGCAACAAGAATGTAATCCGACGATGCCTAACTAAATCTTTCTGTTGTTATCAAGGGACTCTATTGTTTGAAGGCAATATTGTTTCCGAACTTCTTTTCTCAAATCCGAGAGAAGATACGATGCTATTGTAATAGTGGTTCAAAACCTCTCCAATCTAGCTCCTTTCTTCCGGCGAGACAAAGATTCATCCTCTCTCGTATCGGTAAATCTTTAATCTTAATGGTGTGTCTTTCTTTATCCATGATACGTCATCTTCTCCTTTTCTTTCACAAGTGGTTATATTCTTTTATCATGATTCTTGGGAAAACCGGAACTATGCCCATCCTATCCTTCTTGTCTCACGACAATCCTTCAACTCTTCTAACCCGTTATTTCTCAAGCGAAACGCAAGACTCGCAACAAGTCTAGCAAGTTTTGCAAGGTGTATTGGTCGCACCATTCCGTTGTTCATCAACTTGGGAACGTGAGGTTCACCTTCGTTCGAACACCCGTCTTTCCTTGTGTTGTTTTCTTTTTCCTAGGAATCTCGGGGCGAGATTCTTGTTTAGTGGGGGAGAGTTGTAGCATCCCAATTATCTAACAATTGCAATGCTATTAGCCTAGTCTATATAATGGCTACTTCATATATATAATTGTTGCATCATCATTATATCATGCTCATGTCATCATGCATATTTTATTCGCAATTTTTTTATCCGTAAACTATTTTGCTAAAAACCTATTTTCGTTTTTCTAAAATATCCCCGTGGTTTTATTAAGCACATCCTTCTTTCTTATTTTTAAATTAAAGTAAAACAATAATTTTGGTCTGTTATAAGACGGCAAAAGGTTTCTCTTGTTTTATAAATAAGACTAGGCCTAAAAGCCTGTCTAATGTTTTGGTCTAAAACTAGTCTCATCTAGACTACTTTGGACTAGATAAATAATATATTTCTCTCTCCTTCCACTTCAAACCCTAATCCCAAATCTCAGATATACATCTATCCAAAATCCTCGCTCAAGAATCCTCCCCGCCGCCCTTTTCCTTTTCTTTTGCTCGCGTGAGACAGCAGCTAGCCTCGATCCGATTGTCGTCCTTCCTCTCTATCCATATGCGAGATCTCATCAGGTAATTCCAATTCATCTGCAAGAGTAACCCCAGATTCCATCGTGTACTCCTTGTCTTATTTCTTGGGTTAACAATCTGATACAATCCCTTGCTCCAAACGATCTGCACCAAAACCAGCTCCCCACGCCATCATCTCCTCTTGTTGTTTTAATCTGTCTCTCCACCACCAGGTTGCATCGATGCAGCTAGCTAGCAGAGCATGTAGCCGCCGCCTTGGCCCATCGTGTGTGTGCTGCGGCAAGCTTGG
This sequence comes from Avena sativa, assembly GCA_916181665.1. NCBI lineage: Eukaryota > Viridiplantae > Streptophyta > Magnoliopsida > Poales > Poaceae > Avena > Avena sativa. The sequence goes on along the minus strand of OV702285.1, from coordinate 137,340,320 downwards.
CCATGCGCGCACAGCCGCACACCCGCCTGCCCTTTGGATCGGCGCAGGAGCTGCTCCACCCCGGGTCTCTCCACAGCGCCTTGGACCCCATGCCGCAAGCAGCCAGCAACAGTAGCACGCCCGTTCCCTGCAGCCGAGCCGCCGGCAGCAGCAGCAGTCTGCTTGTGCCCTGTCGTCGCATCATCTCAGCTGCACATCTTTCTCGTGCGCGTCTTACCACACTGTCGTCAATCTCTGCAGCAGCGTATCAGGTAGTCTCGTTCTTCAGCAAAGCCTGCCTCTTCTTATTTTGTGGCCGCACTTAACCTGTTTGACAAAATTCTCATAGGAGTTTTGACATTGAATTCTTCTTACCGGTAACTTGTTTCAGCCGCCTTGACTTCAAAAATATCAAGACAGTGCCAATCGACTACTTTCGGGTGAACGCCACTTCTGCTACCTCATGTATAATCCGAAGACCATCTATTCATCTTACCGATCCTAATTGTGAGACTCTGAGACCATCCCTATTTTTTTATAAAATGCCATATATACCTCGTATGTATAATAATATTTTATGTGTGCATCACATATCAGGTTGTCTGGATAATTCGCTAATTTGTCTAAACTAAATATGGAGACTATAACGGGATATCTGCGTCTTATCCCGGCTCCATTTAAATTTGTGTAGCGAACCAATGCCATGCTTTGCCTTGTTAATTCAATTTAATATGCGGGGTAGTTAAATAACTTGAACCTAATAATAAATGTCAGGATCTCGATTCCGCTTAATATTGCTAAGTGGGACCGCATATTGCCATGCTACTTTATTGCCATGCAAATTATGCATCATTCATCATGGCATGATTGTTTGCTTGTCGCATTTATTCATATGCTTGTGCACTTTATTTATGTTGGCCCTTGTTTGTTTGGTTCTTCTTCGAATAGACGCTGAGCAGGGGATATATCAAGAAAACCAGGAGCACTACCCAGATCTTTCTCTCGCTTCAACTGAGCTGCCAGGCAAGCACTACCACATGCTTGCATACATATAGTACCTATTGCCTCTATCTTATTCTTGCATCATCGAGTCGCGATTGCATTAAATTGAATTCCAAGTATTGCATAGCCTTTACTATTAAACCCCACCGAAGCTTGTTCCTCCATCCCATGAGCCATTACTACAGGAGTTGTTTGAGCCATGCGAGTCGTAGAACAGCATGTGTAGGGTATGTGAGTGTCTGATGGATAACGAGGTACCTAAACAACTTAACCTGAGTAGTAATGGGACAACTAATGAAAGTGGCACCGGTGAGCAATATCTGCTATTTGGTTTTTCCTGCTCACTTGTGTCCCGTAGGACCCCGAGTACTTGATTCCTGTTCCTTGATTATTCGCGCTATCCACATCCGGGAGGCTTATGGGACCCCCCCTGAGCCAGAGCTTGATTCAGTCTTATTTCTTGGGGCCACAAACTAGTTTGAGGTTTTATTTACTATCCTGTACTTATGCCATGCTTTACTGCTTTATTTACGATTGTGCGAGGAGCACCTGTACTGTTTAGGATCGGGACACGTTTTCGCGGTATCGACAAGCCCAGTCACACTTTCGGGTTCCCAGTCGTTTACAGCCGTCCACCCAAACCTTGAGTCCGTCTCGGAGTCAGCTAACTTCGTTGCGGGTATACTTAATGGGGTGGCCCCCTGAAATATTTCTGAATCCTGTGATTGCTTTGTCGTGAAGGCCTCGTTGGGTTTTGATTTGGTTTTTCCGAGGTTGATCGAGTGTGTGTTGCTATTTGTGCACCCCTGCAGGGTAAAACTTTCTGAAAGCCGTGTCCGCGGTTATGGACGACTTGGAGCACAGTTTCTCGATCATAGACAAGCATAACTAAAGTACCGCTTGAATTTGACTAAGTAACTGACTAGTAAATAGTGCAACACTCATGGAATGGTTAATAAAATTGTCAACGGATGGGGGGTTGTTCGTCCGCTTTCTCGTTGGTAAGCGAGGAGGAGGATGGATCTGATGATATTACTGTTATAACTGTTGTCATTAATTCACGGACATCCGTCTATCTTTGGTTAGGCGGATGGTTAGCGAGTATCTATAAAATTGTTAGGGTTTATCTTTTGCTGCAATTGCGTCACCCCAGGTTGTGTCCCCTTTAGAGGCATAAAGACTTGCTGAGTACCCCTAGGGTCTCACACGATAAATTATTTGATTCAGATGGACAGGTACACTCACAAGATGGATACTGGGTGGAGGAGGCGGACGACGTGGGTAACGATCATTCGGTGTAGAGATTCCGGGAACGGGGATCCGTGAGATCTGTGGGCGGGATGTGTTTATTTATGGGGCATCTTATGCCGATTTGCTTCTTATCCGTACTCGGATCTTGTTTGCCGCTTCCGCCTGATACTCTGATGTTTGATGTATGAGGAGATATCCTAAACTATTATATCTATCTAGGACATTTGAATCTTGCCGTATGGCGTTGCTATATTTCCTTTCTTCTTAGATGGAATGGCTCTGATGTACTGTTGTATGGTGGCTTGCATACATACTCATTTGTGTATGTAGTTGATCCCTTCGCCTGCCGATTACGCCGCCCGTTCTTGTCCCGATGTTTGGAAATGGTTGGGACGGCCGAAAGGTCTACCTGTGAGTGGCATTTGGGCGCCACCGTACTATTTCAGCCATTTCCGCTCATCCAGGCTTGTAACTAGGAGGCGAGGTCGGCCTGGGGCAAGCGGGCAGAGAGGAGAGGAGGGGAGGGAGGTTGGGGACGCGTCGGTGGGCCAGGGGGAGCAGGGGTGTGGCGTGGGGCTGGGCTGGAGAGAGGGAGGTGGGGGGCAGGCAGACGGTGGGGCCGGGGGTGGGTTTAGAGGAGGGATGAGGGTGAGGTGGCGAGAGAGGATTGGGTGGGGTGATGTGGCTGAAGGGTGGGTAGACTAGGTTGGGTAGTTTTAGGATTTTGGTGGACCGATTGTTTTGTACTGGGGGTGGCCAACTGGGTCGGATCGGCCCAGTTCGGCTGCCCCCTATAATAATTAAACAATTTATTTATTTAGAACGGGACTTTGCAAAACACTGGTAGACAAAACAAACTAATCCGGAGACCGGGTTTTGGTTTTGAACAAAGACAGAGCGTTTAGAAAACAAAAATAGGTTTTTCCGAAAATAGTTTTATGCAAGCAAATGCAAGATGATGACGATGCTCAAATGCAATGTGGCATGATGACATGAGCATGCGGTCACGATGATGCAATGCACAAAAACAACGCAATTTTCTAGTAGTGGTTTTGCGGGATGCCACAATTCGACACCACTAACAATGGATCTCGCCCTCGAGATCCGCCTCATGGTACCGGAAAGAAGGTCGGCGGTCTGAATCTTCTCGCGCTTCGTGTAGATCCTCGCGACACCACTAACAAGAGGTCGTTGTCCGTGATCGTCGGGAGAACACTCCGGGAACAAAAGGTTGAAGGTAGAGGCATCAACAAATAAAGCCACCTCTAGCTTCCGTGGTCGGAGTAAAACTGCTGGATCCACTGATTCGATGTACAAGAGCGAATGATAAGAGTAGTCGGATGGTGATCAGTCCATCGCGCACCCAAACCATTACTCTGCACACGAATAGGCGGATTATGCAACCAACTCTCGGAATTAGACTGAAGATCTCGACAAACGAGGGTCGGAAACAAAGGAGTGATGCAGACCCTGCATCGGATCTGGCGTAGATGATGACGTCGCGTCGGAAAACACCGGAAGGCACGAGAAGGAACAAAGAGAAGTCCACGAGACGAAGGGTTCCTCGGATAGCATGAAGACCAGATGTAGCAACACTGTTACCAAAGGAGGAAGCGAAACCCTGAAGGTACGATGGAACCCAACCACGAGAAATCCTGGACTCGAAGAGAGAGAAGCGATCGGATTCAAAACACGCAGAGGTGAGAGGAGAGCAGCAGAGGGGTAAGGAGTAAAATCAGACCTAATCAGAACTATCCAACCGATTTTCCAAAAATAGTTTTGACACTCTACTTCGGCCGTTAGCTAGGTTATCCTACAGGCTGGACTTGTGGGGTATCGCAACTGCTGAGCTCTGATACCACTCTGTAACACCCTCAGAATCGGCCCTATGCAAGTTTTAGCGAAACCCGCCAAACCCGCATAGAAACGATTCAAAGGTGCCCACCAGGCACTTTCGTGCGGGTGGAAAACGAAGTAATAACATTACACAACAGTCCTCGATGGGACCCACAGAACAGATATATATACAACAGCGACTCAATGAGTCAAGAATACAGATATAGTATACAAAGATCCAAATCACCTTGAAAAGGTATAGCGTCCGACTACGGACAAGATGCAAATGGGGCTAAGAGCCCTGAAGAATAACCAATGGCGTCCATAACCCTGCCCAGGCCAAGCCGGAAGGGTAACCCTGCTAACGACGTCGATCGCAAACCTGCTTAAACAAAAGGGGTGCCCACAAAGGGCAAAGGAAAAAGAGGAGCGGTCAGTACTGAGGCCAGTACACGGCGAGACTAGAATTCGGCGGTCCTCGCCTACATAGGTATGGTGGACTGAAGCGGCAGCGGCAGCTTGCGCTAAACAACCTATAGAGACTCGATACAACTGGCGGCTATCAGAGAGGATAAGAAAGACCTATTCGGAACCATCCTGATACTACCATCAAACAAACCCGTCCTGATGTTTCCCCCTCGAGACCAAACGAGGAAGTCAACCGAGGAACGCACACAGTTGGCAGTTTTATTTATTCAGTTATCGTTGCAGCAATTACTAGTCAAATATAGATAGTCATCCTGATAAAATAAGCAGTGGGCAATTTTAGTTAACCATTCCGTTATAGTTGCAACACTTACTAATCAGATACAAATAGCATGAGATAACCCAAAAACCCAGCAGTTGTTGGTACTTTTATTTAGCCATCCCGTTGTAGTTGTAATACTTACTAGTCAGATACAATGGTCGCAAGCGACAACCCAAACAAGCAGTTGTGGGCAGTTTTATGTAGCCATTCCATTATAGTGAAGCTGATTACTAGTCATTATAAAGTCAAATTTATAGCACTACTTTAGTTATAGTTGTCTATGATCGAGATACTATGCTCCAAGTCGTCCATAACCGCGGACACGGCTTTCAGAAAGTTTTACCCGGCCGGGGTGCACCAATAGCAACACACACTCGATCAACCTCAGAAAAACCAAATCAAAACCCAACGAGGCCTTCACGACAAAGCAATCACAGGATTCAGAAATATTTCAGGGGGCCACCCCTTGGAGTACACCCGCAACGAAGTTAGCTGACTCCGAGACGGACCCGAGGTTTGGGTGGACGGCTGTGAACGACTGGGAACCCAAAACTGGGCTTGTCGACACCGCGAAAACGTGTCCCGATCCTAAACAGTACAGGTGCTATCCATCGCACAATCGTAAATAAAGCAGTAAAGCATGGCATAAGTACAGGATAGTAAATAAAACCTCAAACTAGTTTGTGGCCCCAAGAAATAAGAATGAATCAAGCTCTGGCTCAGGGGGGTCCCATAATTCCCCGTATGTGGATAGCGCGAATATTCAAGGAACAGGTATCAAGTACTCGGGGTCCTACGGGACACAAGTGGACGGTTAACAACCAAATAACATCTATTGCCCACCTGTGCCTCTGCTTACTTACTTCAATTTTAGTTGTTAAACAGTAATTAAAGTGAACGATAAGTAAAACCATGATCATCTCCAACATCAACATGCGGCAATACACCAACAACTGTGGCACTTGACGACACGCAACAGCACTTGAGCAAGCGACTACGACGCACAAGTCCAACTATCTACCAAACAACAGGTAATAGGAGGTGTCCAAGGCAATATAAGGCTGCAAGGAATGTCACGGGTACGAAAACTAGAGCAACGCAACACAGATAGCAATAGATCAACAGGAGGGAATAAATACTATAAAAGTAAGATAGGTAGAAAGGGGGAGATGCTCGCCTGAAAACATTGCCGAAGGTTCATCCGAAGATCGGGTCGACACTCGCATCAACTCAACGGCCTTATCCGCGAAGAAGCAAAACACTAGAATAAACACCGGATGCAATATTTAATACTACGGAAAAAGATCGGGCATGATGCATGTATGATGTATGGCATGGCAAAGGTGCAATGCAATTAGGTCATATTAAGTGGAACCGGGGTCCCGACAATTAATTAAACGGTTCAAGTTATTTAACTACCCCGCAATTAAATGTGGTAATAACAGGGCAAGATAAGTTACCGGTTTGCTACACAAATTTAAATGAGGCCAATATAAGACTAGATTTGCCCGCATATGGGCCCCATATTTAATTATATGGTGAATCGGCATAAGGCCCCCAAACCACATGACAATATTCATGCGAGTATGACAATTTAATATGCAACAATTTGATATTACATTTATAAAATAGGGCTCGAGAAAAGGGGTCACACATTAGGGTTCGGCGAACTTGGGCTTCGAGGGTTCGGGGTCGATTCTCAGGGTTCAGGGTGCGACGGGGTCGGTCTCGACAGAAACATTCTCGAACAACGGTGCAGATCTTGTCGCATCCGGGTAGCAGGACTTGGTTTGGTGCCGGGACGCATCGGACTTTCCCCTGGTTGGTGTCGATCTTGTCGGGTCCTCGTGTCGGGTCGGTTCTGGCATTCGGGGTGAAGTTCTTGGCGTCCTACGGTTCCATGTCGACGACCTTGGTTTCCTCGATGGAGAACTCGGTGTTTCCGTGTCGCGGTTCTTGTCGGGGATCTCGGCTTCGGCGCCGGGAGGAAGAACTTGTCACATGGATGTCAATGCTTCCGGGAAGGAGAACTTGTCGTTGCGGAGATCTTGGCGCGGCATCTGGTTCGGTCTTCGGGTCGGGCTCCGGGAAGGAGGCCTTGTCGTTCCGACTTTGTCATCGATGGCGAACTCTCTCGGGTCGCATCGTCAGTAGTCGGTCTTGTCGATGCCCGATCTTGCTGTGACATTTTCACATCCTCATCACCTATTGTACGGAGTTGGCGCTGCTTGTACCGCGTTCGGACGGTGACTTGGGCTTCAACACACGGTTCCTAGGACATGCTGCACAAGGGCGAGCCATGGCGGTTCGCGGGGACGAGCCGATGCGGTTCCGGGCGGCTGCGGTCGGGGCACTAGGGGCGTCCAGGGCCGGCCGAGCCGAGGCGATCGGAGGGCTCCGGCAGCGGGGTCGGGGACGAGGCGCTTAGCCCGGGCTGCTGTGGAGGAGGGTACGGCGCCCGCGGTCGAGCCCAGGAGGGGGAGGGCGCCAGCGGGGGAAGAGGCCGGAGCTAGGGGAGGCGCGGCGTCGGGCGGGCGGTGAGGCGGAGGCCGCGGGGTGCTGGCCGGAGGAGCGCGACGCGGCGGCGCAGGAGGGGCCGGGGCCGGCGAGGCGGCCTTGGGCGGAGGCGAGCAGGGGCGAGGAGGGAGGCCGGAGCAGGGCGGCGCCGCGCGGCGGGGGTCGGGGGGAGAGCTCGGGGGCGCGGGGGCGGTTGTTGACGGAGTCGGGCGAGGAGGCCGACGGCGAGGAGCGGAGAGGAGGAAGGCGCGGCGGCGGGGGGGATCGTCGGGGGAGGAGAGGAGGCGGGAGGCGAGGGCGGCTCCGGCGGGCGGGGCGAGCGGCGGACCGGCGGTTGGTGGGGGCAGGCGCCGGAGGCGAGGTCGGCCTGGGGCGAGCGGGCAGAGAGGAGAGAAGGGGAGGGAGGTTGGGGACGCGTCGGTGGGCGCGGGGTGGGCCAGGGGGAGCAGGGGTGTGGCGTGGGGCTAGGCTGGAGAGAGGGAGGTGGGGGGCAGGCAGACGGTGGTGCCGGGGTGGGTCCCGCGGGACAGGGGGAGAGGGCCAGGCGGGTGCGTGTGTGCTGTGAGTGGGGTTGGGGAGGTTTGACCAGGGGGAGAAGGGAGTGGCTGCGGGTGGGGCCAGAGAGGGTGGGGCCCGGTTGTAAGGGAGAGGGGTAGGTGGGGGCTAGGTGAGAAAAAGAGAGGGGGGAAAAGAGGGGGATTGGTGAGGTGGCAAGGTGGGTAGGGAATTGGGGGAGGGGTGAGGTGGCGAGCTGAGATTGGTGGGTAGATTAGAATTGGGTGGGAATAGGATTTAGGTTCTAGGTGGACCGATTTATTCTGGGGGTGGTCGACTGGGTCGAATCGGCCCGTTCGACTGCCCCACTAAAAATAATTAAATATTTTATTTATTTCAAACAGGGCTTTTGCAAACCGATAGCAGACAAAACGAAATAATCCGGAGACCCGGGTTTTGTGTTTGAACAAAGACGGGGCGTTGTAGAAAACAAAATAGGTTTTTTCCGAAATTAGTTTTATGCAAGCAAATGCAAGATGATGACGATGTTTAAATGCAATGCGGCATGATGACATGAGCATGCGGTCATGATGATGCAATGCACAAAAACAACGCGATTTTCTAGTAGTGGTTTTGCGAGATGCCACGGAAGTCCAAGGAAAAAGTTGATTCAAGGTGACTTCATTCCTGCAACCAATTCGAACTTATGTTAATTATAGCTATTCAATTAATGTATTTTTCCAATTTCATCGAGATTGATTTTTCCAAATTCATCATACATGGACAAATCTTTTGTAAATTCCTTTGAGTTTTTATATTTGAGGATCGTACTCGAAACAGTTGTGAGTTCTTTACGAAGTAGATGAATAGGTACATTGTCTTTTTTGTGTTACTTTGCTTTAGACATTCTTACTCTTCTACGATAAATTCCTTCATCTATACTGGTCCCCACATAAAAGTGTACATTAGCAAGGTGATTCTATTTTAGATCGTAGCTCTCCTATTTCGTGTTTTCGTTCAATGTGAAATTCTCCCCAAAAAAAATGGTGTAGCTTTTTTATTAGAAATGGGCGTTTTATTACTTAAAAGTAAGTCTACACCCGGCCTCTATATAGCTAGGATGCACACAGCCAATCAAACACACAACTCGGGTCCAAAGCGAAATAACCAACAATTACAAATAGTGGTGAAAAAAAAATCCTCCATAACGCGCTATGACAGCTCTATCTGAAAATCACGCTGCCATCCATGTCGGAAAAAGATATTCCTCGATGTGTCCTCCAACCATATACAGTCCTTCACAAACAAGTCGCGAAACTCTATACATTGGAGAGAGGTCCATGACCGGAGAATGGTCGTGGCTCGATAGATAACCAGCAAGGGAGAAGACACAATATTATTAAATTTTTTGTTATTTCTACGTAGCCAAAGCGACCAAATAATGGCAAGCTCTCCCATCCTAAATAAAGTCTTGTATTTGTCCTCAATCCCATTTAGCCAGTTGTCAAATACATTGACCACCAAACATGGAGGAGATAAACCAGAGGCTATTTGGATGATTGACCATATAGCACGAGTAAATTTACATTGAAAGAACAAATGCCGTGTTGTCTCGTTATGGTGAAAAAACGCATTGTATGCTTCCATGTCAATTCCTCCTAACAAGATTATCTTTTGTGAGAATAACCCCTTTATGGAGATACCATACGAAAATCTTCGTTTAAGAGATATTTTCATCTTCCAAATTTTTATTATTATCATCGACTGGTATATCAGGTTAGATCAAAGCTCTATACATGAAATTAACAGAAAATTTACCACTCTATAGTAATTTCCATTTAAATTCGTTTACACTCTCGGACAACTATATCCTGGATAGTCTTAATAAAAGATTGTTTTAAGACATCGATCTAGGCCTTAGAGACTTTTTCTAAAAGACACGTTAGACGGATTATTTTCTATTACCGTGAAAAGTATAACCCCTTTAAAAAAATGGTGTAGCTACAAGAACCAAAAAAAGAGTTCCCTCTACAGTTACATAAACAAAAAAGAGAATTAGGATCAATTTGACGTTTCATCAGTCAACAAATCATAGTCGTTTAGTCAGGACCATTTTTCTACTAATGTATTTCCCAAAACTATTGATCGAAGAGTCTAATTTCACTGGTTTTACATATTTTCACAAGTGTATTTTTCTAACACAATTTCACAAGCGCAATTTTTTTACAGCGTTGCCAATCAGGGCCTTGCCGATCTGTTCCAAACCCCCAAACGCGTGATCGTGGCACGAACACATCAGCAGTTCAGCACATCATTGCCAACCCGACAAATTACCTTCCCTGACAAAACATCCATGCGTGTAGGCGGTAGATCGAGTGTTCGACCCGGACTCCGACTCGACACGATCCATATATACTCCTTCAGAAACATCCATGCGTATTCCTTGCACAGACCCGCTCGCGTCTGATTTCCTTCAGAAACAACCAAGGAAGGGCAGAGAGATCCACGAGCTCGACCAAAGCTTTGCATCCCGGAGGCCGCCGTCGCGCCATCGCCGCTGCCGCCACCCTGATGGCGGTGAAGAGGACTGTGGCGCCGCGCCAGGCTCCTACCCCGGTTCCCGCGGCGCGCACACACGCAAACGCTGCGGGCAAGGCAACCACGGCGCCGCGCGAGTTGTTGCCGGCGAAGCCCACCGTCGTGAAGGCAGAGCAGCGCCAGCAACCGCGGCCGCGGTTCGCGGCCGGGGAGGACGTGGAGGTGCGCAGAAGGTTCCCGCAGGTCTCCGGCAAGAAGCAGCTGGTGATCTACACGCGCGCCAAGGTCGTCTCCGCGTCGGTCGGCACCGACTCCTACCTCGTCCAGTACCCCGTCGCCAGCAGCGTCCCCAGCCGCACCGCGCGAGTGCCCGCCTGGGACGTCCGCGCGGCCCGTCGTGTTCCGACGCCACCAGAATCTGCCGACGACGCAGCACGACCGGCCAGTTCCAAGCGGCCACCTCCGTCAGATCGGTCAGAGCGCGGCGCCGATGATGGATGCAAGAAGTCGAAGATCAGGACGGGAAAAGGGATCCCGATGGACGCACTGCGGCGGCTCTTTGCCGAGCACGAGAAGGAGGAGGAGACGAAGAGGATGCTGAAAGAGCGGGGCCATGACGCCGGATTCCTGGCACCGGAGTTGCGGCACAAGACGATCAAGATGGACGATGAGGACGCCCTGTTTTCGTTTTTGTTCTCTAGTAGCAGTAGTTTTCGTTGCCTCTTCTCTTAGTCGTTCGCTCGCTCGCCTAATTGGCAGCAACAATGTCTGACCAACAAACTGTAATGTCTGCTCCAGCAACAGTTTCGAAACAACTTGTAATGTTGGCTCTCTGACCAAAATCTGAAATATGTTGGAGAAAACAGCTCACTGGCATGTTTGTTTTCCGGTTTGGTCAGATGTAAGATTGCTCAATCATGTAATTTTTGTAAAGTGTATGCATTGGGCACTCGAATTTTATATTCCCCCGACTTTATTTGCTTTATTTTCACTCCCTGACAATCAAAATGTGGAGATCGTATCGTAGCGAGGTGTCCCTCTTTTAAAATCACAAACCCAGCCGTACGGAATATTTTGTGCTTGGATATGATGGGCATGGATGTGTCGGTTGGAAGGGTAATGCCAAATGCATGGAGGTTATGTGGTGTTTTTTTCTAGTCCCTTAGGTCCAAAAATAACTTACTCAGAGGAGAAAAAAATCAGCACGGTCTATTTTACACTTCAACCGTGCGGATGTGAAATTCAAACAAAGCGTTACATCCTAATCGAACCTTACCTGATCCTAGGCTAGGGTTTGTGGTGGGGCTACATATATATGCTTCCACGCCATGTGATCGAGAGAGAAGGATGAGGTGGTTCCAAGGCAATGGGCGTGTAGCTTCAGAAGTCGCCAAAGCAGTCGGGATAGTCCGAGGATGCTAATGTCGAAGAAGAAGATCAAAGAATCGGGAAAGGGACAACGAGGCATTGAAGAGGCTGAGGAAAGACCGTAGGCTAAGTCTTGGAAAACGTCATTCTGAAGTCTGAACAGATGGAGTACATGTTCAAAACAGACTATGTGCAATTTGCGGTTTTAAGATTTTTAACTGTAAATAGATCTAAAAGTATACATGTACAAACTATTTAGTACAATGATGATCTAGTAATGTGCATCTCCATCGACATGTGGCTTTTTCAAGAAAACAAAAAAAAGGCTCCAGGATTACATCTCAATATACCTAAATATATGCTAGGGACAACCATATTTGGGCATCCGCTGGAACCGTGTCAAAGCCAAGATGATTGTGTTTTGTTTCATGTAAGTCCACCTAGCCATGAGTATGATCAACGAAGAAGCATCTGTCCCCATTGGTAGCTAGAGTGGAGTGGGTGATATACCTCCACCAATCTATGAAGGACTCCCTCGCTTCTAGGGCTAGAGGGCGATCGGATCCAAGAAAAACAAATCATGCCAGAGGGTCCATGAGAAGAAGCATTAGGTCAATATGTGGACCATCGTTTCCTCACTTGGTCGAAAAAATGCATCATAGAGAGTGCCACAACACTTTCCTGGCTAGTCGCAGTGGTCCTGCAGTGTGATGGGCCAACCTGATGAAGAACTTATCACTCGAGGATTCCCATGAGTTCATGTTCAGTGTCTATGCTATGATCCCTTGAAGAGGTTTTACAACATGTTTTCGAATTGTAACTGTCACCGGCGTCCACCACCAAAGAAAGACATCTGGTGCGGACAAGAGTTCCACTCTGCCAGTCTTCTCCATATTTGGATGGATTGCCACAATGCCACAAGGCTAATATACCCCCTTCAAGAATGCATGTAACCGAGTGCCTATCAATGTAAGATTCACTGACCAAATGATGTTTTTTGTGCATATATGAAGACTAAAGCAAATAGTTTTGGCACAATCTCCTGCCAAGCTGCTACCTAGTAGTCCTCCATGAAGAGCGGATTGTTCCTCTATCAACCGCCATTTTGGTGGAAGATGGGAACGCATCCCGATCTTCCCAACTGAACTACATACGAAGGAGAATCCATGGGTGGGGTGGGGGAGAGCATGAGACATGCCCCTCCCCAAGGATATGAAAGGGGGATAGCATTATTGTTTATGCTAAAATGCTAATCATAATACTTAGTCAATTGGGCCAGCCCAAAACATTTAGCTATCAAGGAGTAATATGTATGTACTGAAGCATCGGGGGCAAAACCACATATCGATCAATGGATCATAGGAGGCATATGAATTTATTTTCTACCCGGTTTCCCTCGATGATCCTAAACCCTATATCCTGGATCCATAGCTGACTACATATCCAAACTTGCCTGGTACGACAAGGGTTGGTGCCTATCCTTGAGAGCATGGACACCGATCACCATCTTGGCCAAGCAAGGGATGCCCAAGGGGGGCCACACACTCATCTAGTTGACATGATTGGGAGGCAATGCTTCACGTCCACAGAAAACCCTAAAGGGTCTTCTCAATGTTTTGTTGATCTTGTTGTCACCAAGACCATAAGCTACTGAAGCTCGGTCGACCTAACTTAGAAAAATTGTGGTACATCCCTCGAATGATCTTGTTGTCCTAGGCGTCCCCAGTTGCACAACCAGAGTCCAAACCCGAAGGAAAATGATCAACATCACCTGGGGGATCCATCGTACGGTTCCCCGGCTAGCGATAGCGACAAATGCGACCACCGCATGGGAGCCTAGGACATGCAAATTACGCGATCCCGTCTCTACCCTATCTCCTCCCCCAAAACTATCCTCCACTAATTCATCCTTCCCAGCCACCATCCTCTCTCACCTCCACCGCAGCTCACCCTGTCGCTAACCTACACCTCAATGGACACGCCTGCACCACCCCACAAGGACCTCTCCCCTTCAACCTCGCCTCTTTGAGCTCGTTGTCTACCAGCATCCATCTCCTTCTCCGAAGTCGATGACCACGAAGGCCGCCGCCCGAGGTGCGCTCTCCATATCCACGTCCATCCCTGCCCATGCCTCCTGTCCAGTGCTAGACACCGCATGTGCCCCTGTCAGGTTTGCCTGCGTACCTGATACGTTGGAAATGTATCTATAATTTTTGATGCTCCATGCTTGTTTAGTATCTAATTTGCTTTACTTGTCTACACTTTGAGGTGCTTTTTACATGTTTTCTGGTACTAACCTATTAAAAAGTTGCAACAGTGTCAGATGCATGTTTTCTGCTGTTTTTGGTTTCAGAAAAGTTTGTAAAGAAATATTCTTGGAATTGGACGGGACAAACGTCAAAGTCAATTACTTTCTATGGGAAACAAGAAGTCCAGAGGAGAGCCGGAGGGGCTGGCCAGGGGGGCCAGACCCACCCTAGGCGCGGGGTTAGGTGGACCCGCGCCTGGGTAGGGTTTGGCGACCCTGGTCGCCTCCCGGACTCCCCCCTTCGCCTATAAGAAGCCCCCATTACAGAAACTCTCGGTACCCGATCAGAAATCCATGAAACCATCTGTAGCCGCCGCCACCATCATCCCTAGATCGGGGGGATCTGAAGTTCTTCTCGGCACCCTGTCGGAGGGGAGATCATCCCGGAGGCCTTCTCTTCGGTATGGTTCATAAGTAGTTCCACCTTGGACTATGGGTCCATGTAGTAGCTAAATGGTTGTATCTCATCCTTTGTGCTTTCATGTATAGATCTTGTGAGCTCCGTTCATGATCCCTTGTAATCATGCATGTTGTGTTTGCAGGGATCCTATGGATATTGAGATTATTATGTTGGTTTTATTAATGGTTCTATCTTTATGATTCTATCATGTCTGTGTTGTTTGTGATCTTGCATGCTCTCCGTTGCTAGTGGTTATCTTGGCCAAGTAGTTGCTAGTGACTCCAAGAGGGAGTATTTATGCTCGATAGTGGGTTCATGCCTCTAGTTTCCAAGGGAAGTGACAGAAATCTCTTCGGTTGTAGATGTGTTGTTGCTACAAGGAAGAAAACAACGGTCCCTTGTTCATGGAACATGTGGATTGTTTACCTTACACACTTTGCTTAAAGCAGTTGTCTGTTGCTTGCAACTTAATACTGGAGGAGGTTCGGATAATAACCTGAAGGTGGACTTCTAGACATAGATGCAGTTGGATTACGGTCTATGTATATTGTTGTATTGCCCAATAAACTTCATAGGATCTTTCTAGCTAGTAATTACATTGTTATGCCTTGCTCAGTTCCTATCAATTGCCCCACCGTAATTTGTTTACCCTTCATGCCATGTTGTTTATCTAAGGAGAGCACCTCTAGTGAACTATGGACCCCGGTCCAATCTTTACCATTGATACATCTTCCACTATTACTTGTTTACTTGCTACAAACCATTACCTTCCACACCATACGTTTAATCCTTTGTTACAGCAAACCGGTGAGCTTGATGAAAGGATACAGATGTCGCCTAGAGGGGGGGGTGAATAGGCGATTAAAACTTTTCCTAGAGTGGCTCAACAAAGGCGGAATAAAACTAGTGTTTACTTTGTTAAGCACAACCTAGAACAACTAAGGTTCACCTATGTGCACCAACAACTTATGCTAAGCAATACAAGCAACAAAGAGATAGCAAGATATATATTACTCCAAGCACGAAGGCTATCACAATGTAAAGTGCATAAGTAAAGAGCTCGGGTATAGAGATAACCGAGGCACGCGGGGACACTGATATTTTACCGAGTTCCTCCCAACATGGAGTACGTCTCGTTTGGAGAGGGGGTGGTATCAAACCACCAACGCCACAAAAGGCCTCCCTTATTCTCCGGTGAATCTCACCCCAACGGGATCGATCCACGCTTCCACTATCGGTGCACTTGTCGATGGCAACCGGAACCTCTCACAAGGTTGGGGAACTTCTCCACAACTTGATTGGAGGCTCCCAACAAACGCCACCAAGGCCACAACCTGCAACACCACAAACCGTATAGGTTTCCAAGAACCCAAGAGTAAAAAGCTTCTCAACTTTCACTCACCAAATCCTCCGGGGAGAACTCAAACCGAAGCACCAAATGCAAATGGAAAGAATACAAGTAGTGCTCAAATCCTTCTCTCCCAAATTCCACCAAAGCTACAAAAGCTTGTGGGGGAATAAGAGAGGAAGAACAATGGAGGAAATCCACAAAATACTCCAAGATCTAGATCCCAAGATGTTCCCCTCACTTAGAGGAGAGATGGATTGGTGGGATTGTAGGTCTAGATATCCTCTTTCAAATCCCTAAAGTATATGCAAGAATAAAGGGAGGGATTGAAGAAGAGCAAGCTCAAGAGGGTCAAGAATGGAGGAGAAAGCCTGTAAAACTCGAGCAGTTGCATTGGGGAAGAAGGGCCCCATTTTATAGGCCCACAGATTTCTGACCGTTTTCTGCCCGTTGGGAAAAGTCAGACCGGAGACTCCGGTCTACACCGGAGACTCCAGTCTATACCGGAGATTCCGGACCAACCTCCGGGCAAGCCTCCGGACCACCCATCTGAATGACGTGGGCCATCCCTGACCCAACAAGACCGCAGACTCCGGTATTCCAACACCGGAGACTCCGGGGTAACCTCCGGACCTGGCTCCGGACCCCCATACAGTATGTCCCAGCCCTGATTCTGAAGTCACCACCGGAGACAGTTCCGGAAACTCCGGACTAAACCGGAGACTCCGGTCCATGCAGACCGGAGACTCCGTCCTGTACCAAATAAGAGGCAAACTTCAAATGGCGATATCTAGAGTTTGGAAACTCCGATTAACCCGAAACCAATTTTGTTGGAAAGAGGACAACAAGAGGTACCCAACAAAAAGTGAAAATATTGGATACCACCAAGAGAGAACATTTCATGTATTATAAAGTGAGATACCTCTCTTGGTGAGAAACCGGAAAACCTCAAAGATCAAAAACGCAATAAGATATAAAGGGGAAATTCGTTTTTGATGAACTAGGGCTTGTTATGAATATAGCCAAAAGCTCTAGAACCTCACATGGATAAGATCCAAATAACAACCAAGAAAGGATGATGCAAAGTATGCAAAGGTTTGAGCTCTCTCTGAAAGATATGATCGAGATACTCACTTGAGAGCCCCTCTTGATAGTACGGTTGTCTATCCTATAAACCGGTCTCCCCAACTAACATCCTGAGACCGATAAGAGAGAAACCCTATCAAGATCATACCTTTTCCTTGCACATATTCCACTTGATTATGATGTAGACGGTCTTGTCCTTCTCAAGATGGAACACCTTTCTTGATTGCTCTTGTACGCACTTTCTTGATGAAGACTTGCAAGTTACTCCCCCATACAACATGGGGAAACCTTTACTTTTACCTTGTCTTCATCGATCCATGATCACCAAGGATGGAAAGCTTCAACCATGAGATCTTCTAGATACTGCACATCTTTAGCTTGCACATCATTTCTTCTTTTCTTCATTATGTTGATGCCTTGAAGGTGCACCAGAGATATTAATCCATCTTATTCTTCAAGACATACTTGCCATAGGTTTAACTCTCACATGACCAATCTGTGGATCACTCTTTGAACACCTTGGTCACCACTTGATCCTCTTCACTTTCTTCTTCTCCAAACCTTGAAGCAAACATATGGTTCAAGCATTGCCTATGGACAATTCCCACAAGTACAACTTGATATAAGCATTAGTCCATATAGATTGTCATTAATTACCAAAACCACACATGGGGGCCCATATGTTCTTTCAATCTCCCACATTTTGGTAATTGATGACAATCCATTTGAGAGGGTTTATATAAGGAATTTAATAAATAAAATGGTAGCACCAATATAAAAATACTACACAAGTATGTGATATTGGTACCATCACCATATATAGAGCAAACTCCCCCACAATCTATGCATGTGTGATGAACTTGAATTTCATTGCATATATTGCCAATCATTATCATTGGTGGAGTTTCCTCTATATATACCACATGCTAAGCAACAACAAATATGCAAGAGCATGAAAAGAAAATGCTTAGGAAACAAACTCAAAGCATAAACCATTTCCCTTAAACCCTCTAAAACTTCTCCCACATTGTCATCGATTGCCGAAATGGGTGACAAGTTCTAGAAGGCCAATATAGTGATAGATCCCCAAAGGTGTGCATTCGCACATATCCAATGATGAATACTTGGTAGGAAGTAGAACTATATCGAGGACCCAAATATTTCCACAAGAAATAAAAATAAAAGAAGCATCAACAAATGATGTAAGCAATCACAAGATCCGGCAAACCAATTGAAAACAACAAATGAGTCCAATTGGAAACAACAAGATATTATGATACGAGTAGATGAGTGTTTTAAAAAACAAACAGAGAAGCTCCCCAAGATTTGTGCACAGTTAAATAAATGCATTGGAATACATAATTCACAAATATGGAATCCTTGCTCCCCCATAGGCATTTAAAACACAACAAATGAAAGATCAAATAAATGATTAAATAAAATAGAGAAGCTCCCCAAGATTTGTGCATACTTTAGAATCATTGTATTTCAATACAAAAATGCACAAATATGGAATCCTCACTCCTCCATAAACATTTAAGGTACAATAAATGAGAAAGAAGACAAATGAGCATTATTAAATGAAATAGATGAGGTCCCCAAAGATAATGCACCAATTATGATAATTGTATTTGGGATCAAGGTGCATAATCATGGAATCCTCACTCAGACAAATTCATTTAACAATACAAGGCATGAGAGAACAAGTATGAGTGTCCGAAGATGCAAACAAGAGGAACAACCATTCATAGGCAAACAAATTTGGAAGCCACCGAAGAATCAAAAGGAATAGAAAATGCTATCCAAGGATTAAAGATCAACTAAAATTATCTTCTCATATGTGTATATGTCTCTAAGTGGAAAACATCGCAAAGACATATGCCAACAAAGGAAAATGCACACATAAAGAAGATATACAAGAAGCACATGGAAGAAAAAATGAAGTCATAACATATACCAATAAGATTTTTGTTTCAAAGCACGGCCAAAGGCCCAAATATATCTTATTGTAGATTAATGAGCTTCAAACACCAACACACTACATATATTACAAATATCACCAAGGGAAAAAGGAGCAAGTTGGAATATATGGAGAAAGGCAACAAGTATCATAAGAGAAAATAGACTAGCAAAATCTCACTATTGCACATGAGAGAAGTTGAGGAAATGATAGGCAATAAAATTGCTAGATTGACATATTTGGGATTGGAGGATCATATGCATGATTTTGTATAGTCCCAATTATATGCACTCATCTCAACTTAAACGCATATACAATATAGAGTCCTCTCAAAACCATGGCTAGAACTACAACAATTACAAATACATTAATTCATGCTAGAAGGCAACCGACAAATGGTTGGAATCAAGATATGTGAGCATGAGAAATAGATTCTTGTTACCGAGATATAATTGGTAGGATGTAGAGGATATGAATTCATTGATCATCATATAGCTTGCCTCAAATTTTCTTCTAAGCATCACTTCTTCAAAATTGAGAGACAAGCATCCAATCTATCTCCAATGTACCTAAAACAAATTTAAGTACAAATTGGTCCCCAAACTTATTGGGTCCAATGTAGTTAGTGCAACTACAATACATAGGAGAGACTCCACATAAATATGTACATATTGATGTGAAATTGAATTTCATGCACAACTTAGCCGATGGGATTCGGTGGAGTATCCCCTATATATTGGATCAAAGAAAGCAAGCATGCCATTATATAAACATTTAGTAAATATGCATGCATAAATCTTTCAAGAACCAAAAAGAAGATACAATTTGAACAAAAACACCAAGTAAATCGAGATTGCACACACAAGAGTGTGACATGACAAATGATGTCCAAATTATATCAAAGAACCAATTCAACACATGAAAGATCACAAATTCAACAAATGAACTAGGCTAACACCAAAAGAGCAAAAGATAGATAGAAATAAGAATGCTCAAGGGTTTATCTCATTCTAAAATGGTCAAATCAATAAACAAGGAATGAGACAAAACCAACTCCCAAAAAGAGCAAGGTTCCAACAAGAAACCAAACTCCCCAAACTTCTCATGATGGCATAAAATACCAAAACGAAAAGATTGAGGTTCCAAGCACATAAAACCCGATATGGATCAAACAAAGAAGCATAAATACGAGTGTTCTAAATAATATAGGAGAGCTCACCCATAAGTAGTACATTCTATATAATTTTGCTTTTGAATGCAAAATGCACACAAATGAGATCATCACTACTACCTACATTAAATAAAACACAAGAGGATACCAATAAAATAAGAAGATCCAAAAGTAGCAAGGAATACATGGGAGAACACAAAACATTTACTTGGCCAAATATAGGACAATATTAAGCAAGGGACGAAGTGAATATGATCAATAAATTCTACCATAAATATAGTACTCATTATCCAAGGACAAGAAATATTGGGAATCATTTTCCCAAGGTAGTTTGCATAGATAT
This sequence comes from Avena sativa, assembly GCA_916181665.1. Taxonomy (NCBI): domain Eukaryota; kingdom Viridiplantae; phylum Streptophyta; class Magnoliopsida; order Poales; family Poaceae; genus Avena; species Avena sativa. The sequence continues at coordinate 137,319,970 of OV702285.1, read as the reverse complement.
CCAAGATCATAGTCACAACAAGAAGCATATAACAAATATAAGAATTAAGCATGATACTTCGAACAAGATTCTTGGTAGCTTCCAATTGTCACACAATCACTAGTGACTACAGTAACTTGAAGCAAATGGTTTCCATGATGATATAGAGATCTAAATATGAGGAAACACATACCAAGAACCACTCTCATATACAAGATCTAAAATATGATCAATAAATGCATTCAAGCAAATTGGAACTTGCATGATCAAATGTGTCACATAGGCGCTAGATAATTATTAATATCAATTCTAAGTGACACAACCTCGAATATTCACATTTTCTAGGATTGTAATATGCACTAAGCATATGACTCCCCCATAATGTGATACTACCATAAAACGAACACGAGGCAAAAAGATACAAATAGAGATAATTAATGGACATTATAAACTTAAATTTCTCATGAGAATTGTACCACATAGAGACTTGACAATAATCCAATATAAACTCTAGGTGATATTCCTCATGTACATAAAATTTTAGGATTGTGGAATGCCCAAGCATAACACTCCCCCAAAATGGGACAATCCATTAATCTCTCACAAGAGCCAAATAAGATATCAAATATAATCAATTAAGGCTCCATTATAAGAAACACACATACATGGTGTGCCACCTAATCATACACAAATATGCTTGATCTCAAGATAATTAAGTGTATAGCACAACATGCACAAAAACATGGAAGATACAAAACCAACACATGCACAAGGGGGCGAGTAACTTTCAATGTAAAGAGCTTAGCATATGTTACCGCAAGGAGGAACATTGGAAATATAATATAATCATGATAATCCAAATGGCTTGGCTTGACAATAATAATTGATGAAGATCCCTCAATTCTTCATAATGTAGCCAAGACTCCAATGCCCTCCAAAACACACCTATTGATCAAGTTTTGGCTTGTTGGTCCCCAACCAAGTTGGGTCCTAAGAGGTTAGTCACAATAAGCTTGGCAACCCAAATGGTTCTTTTCTTGACACCACATTGAGCACCAAAAAATTTGGCAAACACATTGCCAACCTCATCCTTACAAAGAGAATAAACATCATCAATAATGATAGGGTTGGATGAGGAGATACCGATAGTGCATGAGGAATAAATATGCCCCTTCTCACGGCATATGTAGCAAGTTCTACTCTTGCCATCTTTCTTATTAGGTGAAGCCACAACTCGAGGAAGAGCTCGAGTAGTCCTCTTAGGAAGTGGCCCATTAATGACTTGAGGTGGAGCTTGAGGCCGCTTCCCTTGTTGCTTCACACTAAGAGGCTTTTTCTTCAATGGGAAAGATCTAACATGGTGCCCTTCTTCCTTGCACTTGAAGCAAACAATGTTGGCCGGATTATTGACTTGATCTTGGCCATTCTTCTTATTGTTCTTATGCTTCAACATGATAGTGGACTTGTTCTAGACATTGGAGTTGAATCCAAGCCCACTCTTATCATTGGGGGATTTTTGCACACTCAACATTTTGTTGAGTGCGGCCTTCCCTTGATGACCCTTTTTCAAGTCATTCTTCAAATAAGTGACTTGAGCCTTGAGCTCTTTGATTTCCTCTACATGGTTAGTTTCAACAAAAGTACTAGAGGGAGTAGATGCTACATTGTTAGAGCAACAAGGCATTGAATGTAATTCATCACGAGATATAGCATGGTTGTGAGAGGATGAATTACAAGGACTAGCACATGGCAATATAACATTTGGAGTAGATATAGTGCTAATGTCCACATGAGGCCCACTAGATGTTACCTTTGACATGATGGCCTCATGAGCCAACTTTAGGCTACCATGGGAGACTAGGAGATCCTCATGCGAGCTTGAGAGATTAACATGGCTTTCTTCTAATTTCCCGTAGTTGCTAGTTAGCAAAGCAAGTTGAGCCTTTAGCTCAACATTCTCCTTAAAAATAGATGCTTCACAAGAAATAGAGTTAGTAGCACAAGCATCATTACTATTTGCAAGAGGTGAGGGCAACTTGGCAAGCTCTTTAGAATATGAAGCTTTAAGTTGCTCATGTGACTCGGTGAGTTTGATGAGCTCACCCTTGATGACCCTAGAGCCATTTTTGAGGTCCTCAAAATCCTCAAGGAGTTTAGCATAAGCACCTTCAAGTTCATCATTTTTAATCTTGAAGGAGTTTGCCACCGCAAGTTCTCTATCATGGTATTCCTTTACTCTAGATAATTCTAGAGTAAAAGTCTCCTCAAGAGATTCTTTGGTGGTTTGTTCTTCTTCAAGGGAGTCCTTTAGTTGTGCAACTTCATTAGCATACTCACGCTCAAGTGCAAACTTTTCATCAATTAAGTTTTTTTGCTCCTCAATAAGATCATTGCCTTATATGGCACAATTCAAGATTTCAAGAAAGTTGGAGGAAGCAATTTTATTTTTGAAGAGAGCGCTATAGACAACATCTCCCATTTTCTTAATAGAGGTAATATCGTACTTACCTCTATAATCATCATTATCATTCTCAACCTCATCATCATCATGAGATACAATGGGGTTCAAAGAGGTTACCTTTGTTCCCTTAGCCATAAGGAATATGTGAGAACCGGAGGAAGGTGATGATGAGATTGCACTTGTAGCTCTCTTCAAGACCTTGTCTTGGCCCATAGAATCTTCATTTTCCTCTACATGGTTAGCAACACAAGCACTAGAGGAAATAGAAGCATTTTTATCATGGCAACAACACAACATGAGCATATCATCATGAGATTTATTCAAGTCATTTCTACATGATATGCAAGGACTATTAACACAAGCATGTAAGGAATTTTGAGTGCTAGAAGTGTTAAGGTCCAAAGATAGATCATTGCAACTAGATAGATATGAGGGATTACAAGTAGTGAACACACTATCCATATTGCAATTTCTATCACCACTCACCATATCATTACCTTGTGAAAAGTCACATGTTGGTGAAGTGGTAGAGGATGAGAACTCATCTCGACCGGAAGTGGAAGCAACACAATCATCCTCAATAATGTTGGACACAACATATTTATCTTGAAGTTTTGTCCATAACTCATGAGCGCTCCAAAAAGGAATGATTGAAGATGTAACTACATAGCTCAAAGCATTAACAAGCACATTAGAAGCTTGAGCATCGAGATATAAGTTTTTCTCATCCTCACTAGATAGATTTTTGAAATCCATAGGAGGAGAAAAACCTATATCTACAATACACTCCAAATTTGGGTTCATGTCCCGAAAATGAATGAGCATGCGTTTTTTCCATATATCATAATTTGTGCCATCGAATATGAACATGTCATTATGCACTAATCCTCTAGACGACATCTTTACTCTCAAGGCAGTGAAGCCTAAAATGAGATACCGGGCTCTGATACCAATTGAAAGGATACAGATGTCGCCTAGAGGGTGGGGGGTGAATAGGCGATTAAAACTTTTCTAGAGTGGCTCAACAAAGGCGGAATAAAACTAGTGTTTACTTTGTTAAGCACAACCTAGAACAACTAAGGTTCACCTATGTGCACCAACAACTTATGCTAAGCAATACAAGCAACAAAGAGATAGCAAGCTATATATTACTTCAAGCACGAAGGCTATCACAATGTAAAGTGCATAAGTAGAGAGCTCGGGTATAGAGATAACCGAGGCACGCGGGGACACTGATATTTTACCGAGTTCCTCCCAACATGGAGTACGTCTCGTTTGGAGAGGGGGTGGTATCAAACCACCAACGCCATAAAAGACCTCCCTTATTCTCCGGTGAATCTCACCCCAACGGGATCGATCCACGCTTCCACTATCGGTGCACTTGTCGGTGGCAACCGGAACCTCTCACAAGGTTGGGGAACTTCTCCACAACTTGATTGGAGGCTCCCAACAAACGCCACCAAGGCCACAATGCCACCAAGGCCACAACATGCAACACCACAAACCGTCTAGGGTTCCAAGAACCCAAGAGTAAAAAGTTTCTCAACTTTCACTCACCAAATCCTCCTGGGAGAACTCAAACCGAAGCACCAAATGCAAATGGAAAGAACACAAGTAGTGCTCAAATCCTTCTCTCCCAAATTCCACCAAAGCTACAAAAGCTTGTGGGGGAATAAGAGAGGAAGAACAATGGAGGAAATCCACAGAAGACTCCAAGATCTAGATCCCAAGATGTTCCCCTCACTTAGAGGAGAGATGGATTGGTGGGATTGTAGATCTATATCTCCTCTTTCAAATCCCTAAAGTATATGCAAGAATCAAGGGAGGGATTGAAGGGGGAGCAAGCTCAAGAGGGTAAATAATGGAGGAGAAAGCCTGTAAAACTCGAGCAGTTGCATTGGGGAAGAAGGGCCCCTTTTTATAGGCCCACAGATTTCTGACCGTTTTCTGCCCATTGGGGAAAGTCAGACCGGAGACTCCGGTCTATACCGGAGATTTCGGCCCAAACTCTGGGCAAGCCTCCAGACCACCCATCTGAATGACATGGGCCATCCCTGACCCAACAAGACCGGAGACTCCGGTCTTCCAACACCGGAGACTCCGGACTGGGCCAACATCGGAGACTCCGGGGTAACCTCCGGACCTGGCTCCGGACCCCCATATAGTATGTCCCAGCCCTGATTCTAAAGTCACCACCGGAGACAGTTCCGGAAACTCCGGACTAAACCGAAGACTCCGGTCCATGCAGACCGGAGACTCCGGTCTGGACCAAATAAGAGGCAAACTTCAAATGGCGATATCTAGAGTTTGAAAACTCCGATTGACCCGAAACCAATTTTGTTGGAAAGAGGACAACAAGAGGTACCCAACAAAAGGTGAAAATATTGGATACCACCAAGAGAGAACATTTCATGTATTATAAAGTGAGATACCTCTCTTGGTGAGAAACCGGAAAACCTCAAAGATCAAAAACGCAATAAGATATAAAGGGGAAATTCGTTTTTGATGAACTAGGGCTTGTTATGAATATTGCCACAAGCTCTAGAAACTCACATGGATAAGATCCAAATAACAACCAAGAAAGGATGATGCAAAGTATGCAAAGGTTTGAGCTCTCTCTGAAATATATGATCGAGTTACTCACTTGAGAGCCCCTCTTCATAGTACGGTTGTCTATCCTATAACCGGTCTCCCCAACTAACATCCCGAGACCGGTAAGAGAGAAACCCTATCAAGATCATACCTTTGTCTTGCACATATTCCACCTGATTATGATGTAGACGGTTTTGTCCTTCTCAAGATGGAACAACTTTCTTGATTGCTCTTGTACGCACTTTCTTGATGAAGACTTGCAAGTTACTCCCCCATACAACATGGGGAAACCTTTACTTTGACCTTGTCTTCATCGATCCATGATCACCGAGGATGGAAAGCTTCAACCATGAGATCTTCTAGATATTGCACATCTTTAGCTTGCACAGTGAAACAAACGCACGCCTCGTAGAAGCAATTGAGGGATTAGGGACACGCACAACTGGACCAGGGGACCCTTAGTGTTTTCCAAACCCAACACGTAGTTTGCTCTCCTTGCAAGATCCGCACCGCGGAACGGATAACCCCCATGATGAGCTGGTACAAGTTGTTCGACTTCAACCCGGAGACGGACTCGCACTCGGACTGAACTGGAGCAGAGCCAATTGATGTACTCTCGCATATGCCTGGTTCTGCGTACCCGCATCTCCTTCCCAACAGAAGCAACCCAGCGCGCGAAACCAACAAGCTTGCCCCGAGCTCGACCTAGCTCTGCATCGCCGGCGCCGCTTAGTCGAGCCGCCGGTGATCGTCTAGCGATGACGGTGAAGAGGATCGTGGCGCCGCGCTAGCTGGCTCCCGTGCTCGCCCTGGCTGCGCCCGCGCACGCAGACGTCGCGGGCAAGAGAAGCACCAGCGAGGCCGCGCGCCCGCGGTTCGCTCGCGGGACGGCCGTGGAGGTGCGCCACAGGCTGGCGCGGGCGCCGCTCTCCGGCAGGCGGATGGTGGTCTTCGTCCGCGCCACCGTCGTCGACTCCGCCGTGTCCGGCACCACCAACGACGACTGCTACATCGTCCGGTACTCCACTTGCTCCGAGACCGCGCAAAGCGGCCACCGGATGGCGTGCGTTCCCGCTGCATCCGTCCGTGAGGCTCGTCCGTGCGTCCGGGAGTAACTCATGTACCCCGGCGAACAGTCATGGGCGCCGCTCTCCGGCAGGTGGATTTCTTTTACTGCTGGAACAGTCATGGGTGACTGGATGAAAGATAATTGGTCTGCTCCACGATTTCTTTTACTGCTGGAACAGTCATGCATGTGTGAATGTTATAGTACTTACTCTTGCTCCTATATATGGTGTAATGCAATGATATATATATGGCACATGATTTAACATTAAAGCGTATCTGAAATAATGGACGAGAAGATCAGATGCAGTTCTATATGATGAATCATTAAATGAACCATTCTTCCTTCACATAAAATTCTATGGCCATTTGCCATGCATGTTCATGTAATGAGAATTGAGACGCATATACGTAGAAAACGACAGACGAAAGCACACTACAATGTACAAGAGCCTCTTTCCACCGTAGAATCATCATAAAGGTTTTAGAAAAAATCAGTCTTTAGAAATATTTTCTACAAGGGCTCTATGATCATAGGACTGAGTCGCAGTTTTCTGTGTCTTGAATCCCACAAGTACTACTATCAATATAATTAAGCCCAGTTATTCCTCATTTCATTTTATTTTCCTTTGAATGTCAATGCATGCGCTCTCTTTCCCCTGCAAACTTTTAACATTCCAATCCTGCCTACAATTCCAGCAGTCCAGAAAGCCCCTAACTAACTAGAGCAATCTGCAACTTTTTGTCATGACAAACCAGTAAGCTTGTAGCCCATCAATTTTTGCCTACAGAAATTTTTGTTATCCATGCTCTACCCCAATATTTAGATGGGTCTCAACAAAAATGACGGTAGCTTATACAGGAAACAATGATCATATGACTGGGTTGAATATTTTTGCCTTTAATCTCAACATAAGGTCATCCATCATTTTACTTTTTTCCTTTGAATGTCAACACATGTGCTCTGTGTTCATTTGTCCTGCAAATTTATCATTTCAATTCCAGCAATCCAAAAAATCCCTTAACTAGGACTATCTGTAACTTTATTGCCATGACATGCTGATACGCTAGTAGCCCATCAATTTTTGTCTACAGAAACTTCTGGTATCCAAGCTCTACCCTATTTTTCGTTGGTCCCAACGAAAACGATGGTAGCTTATACTGCAATTTATGCACTTAAAAGAAATGCGCATCACGCCCACATACTAACACAATGAGGTATAACCAAGATAGCAGTTTTGAACTTTTAATAACTCTCCGCGGCATCATTCTGTTGAGATGACAATGTCCCAAAAACTTTCTTAGTTCCATCTAAGGAGGAGCCAACTACGGTATAAGCTAGGGGAGCGGGCCAAGGTATAGTGTATCAAGGAAGATGAAACAACAAAATATCGCGCTGGGGAGTGGCCTGACACTGCGCTAGCTGGTACTTCCAAAACAGTATTGGCTTTTGTCATACAGGGCCAGCACACAGTAGGACGCGGGATCCTCATGAATTGGCGGCGCACAAGATAGAGGTAGCACTGCAAATAAAAAGAGGCATGTTTTCAGATAAAAAAACAAAACATGCAAGAAATATCAGGTGGTTGTGCAAATACAAAGAGTAAACAGAGAATCAATGCCATAACCAATCTCAATTGAAAGAGAAGCCGTACAAATACCAATAAGCTAATCACATCAGAACGTCCTCTGATGCCAACGGGTCAAAGTATATAAGTATACTGGTAGATGAAATCAGCAGTTCACCAACCACCAAGGAACTTCACACAGTGATCCTAGTAGCTGCTACAAGGTTCCTAAATCACTAGCTAGATGCAAGATCTTAATCTAGGATGTGGTGCCATAATCACCAGGGGTACAGTCCCATGCCTGTCTGGCTCATGTTTTCTTATTGTAGGCAGCACACACTAATAGAACTGATATACTTTTTATATTCATGTATAAGAGAATATAATCCATTACCGTGCTATGGTCAACACCGTGTTATCAGGTGTGCCATCTAATTTACAGAAAAATTAACAACAACAAAGTAAGATCCAATTTATGATATCTAAACCGGTTATGGTCATGTAAAATATGAGTGGCACGTGCGAAAACCAGCTCTCTATACACACCATGCACGCCCTACTACCCTGCATACACCAGCTCACCACCTGTTCTACCATTTTAATAGCTCCATTAAGTAGATAATATTATAAGTACATTAACACGTAGTGCATTCTCAGTTGACATGGTAATTTGGAAACAATTGTTCATCGATACGTATTCACATTTCAAGCAATTGTGGACATTGTTCAACAAGAGAGATGCACCTCCAACTAGTAATTCATTTATCATCCCAGTAAAGTAAGTGTGTTAAAACTGCGCATAAAATACCTTCGGTTGGTTCAAGAGGTTTTGACTGACGGGGGCGCTTGCGCTTTGACTCACGATGGCACCTTTTTAGGTAGTCCTGGAGACGTTCAGGTACCTTGAACTCAGATTCATGTAAACTGACAGCACAGTCTGGGTTGTCTTGAAGATACCTATCAAAGTGTAACATTTGAAAATTAGAAAACATCTAGACAGATTAAAGTGAACCACATGGAAAATTTCACATGGTTTATGCCTGTATACTGTGTTACTTCAAATGTTCAGCTATAAGAACAGACCAGATTAATAAAACTAGGCACTGAAAAAGTTAAACCTAAAAGCGGCACGTGTGCTTTGTATAATTGAACCATCGATGTAGTGAAAGTACAATGATAGCACTCTGTAACAACTTTGAGATTATTTGTAGCTTAGTGAATACCCTTCAGGTGCGGCTATCAACATGCTAGATGAATGTCAAACTGTGTATGGGCATTATAATATGCTAAAGAAACTGAAGATTTTGAAGGGAAGTTGAATAAAAGAAAGTTGGCATACTTTGTGAAGTCTTTCATTGATCTTAATTTTTTGCCTTTAGGAGGGATATAGTACCTGAAAGCAAGTATATAGAATGTTACCAAGCAGTCATACAGACGTACACAGAATAGAAGGTACATTATATACAGGTGTGTAGCAGACCACAGGAATGACTGATCAACCATCGACCAAATATGAACAGCATAACACCACTAAAACATAAATGAGCATGTCAACAATATTAAGTTGGGTGACGATTTAACTATATTGAAGATTGTCTACTGCAAGTGATATATCATGAATGAGAAATGGTGTATACTAAATAATAAAATATTTTCACCCCTGTAAGCAGTAGGAACATAAATCAGTGGTATTCATCCTAGTGGTTATACTAGAAAAGATAGAGCAAGTATACATCTGAGATCTAAAGAGCTAAGATCCAGCGGCATAAGAAAACAATTGGAAAATCGTTTTCTCAGAAACAACTAGTACATAAAGCTGGATAACAAATTAACTACGATACTAGGCAAAAAGAAAGTATTACTCACACGTCAGCAAATTTGTCGCACCCTTCTCTTCTTATAGATATTGTCCTTTCCCACCCAAGAGGAGTCTGAGAGATGCATGGTCTATCAATCACCCAGAACCCATCATCTTGAGATATATCCGATGGATCATCACATGAGACTCCCGGCTTCCACCCATGGACATGTTCGCAGAGAAAAGGAACCTGTCTACTTTTCTCCCGAATTTCATCATATTTTATTTTGGTAGGAATAAGTCTCCATTTCCAGCACTTACCACATTGTACAGCATATGTATCAATAGAGTATTTAAATTTTTTAGACGTAACAGGTAGGGGTTTTTCTTCATGGTGATTCTCATAAGGAACAGTTTGACATGATGCACTTTCCGAGGAGTGTTCAGTGTCATCCCCTTCGTCCGTGACCTTGTCAGATAACATCTCCTTGCTCTTGTTTGATAGTGGAGGAGATAATGAATTGTCATCAGGGTTGAGCACAGGACTAGCCGGGCTGGACTTCGTAGCTCTTAGTTCCCTGTCAGAGGTGATGACAAAAGTTTTTCACGCTGGGAACGGGTAAATGCTTGATAGAAATAATGTAGAAGGGAGACGACACCATGAACATGCAAAGAGGGTGAGCTGAAAGCCTAATTATAGTAAATCTTAAATGTCGCTGGATAATCAAGATATCGTTGGCATTAGAACCCTATAATCTCCCCAAAATCAGATTTACTATGTATTACATTAATCTCTAACATTGAACAGCTTACATAACTAGAGCTAACGTAAAGTTCTCAGATCCCTAGGCCAGATTCTAAAATTCTGTTAGCAACAGAAAGGGGGAACTTAACACCTCATCGGTATACTTAGGGCATTGAAAATCCGATTCACTCGCGAATATATATCTAACAGCTTGAGCAAACGTAATGCTGTAGAAGCCTAGGCTAGAGATTAGATGCCAACCGAGAGGTCCTCATCATTAGAAATATAGCAATGCAGTAGCAAATTAGCAACAGTAAATGGAATGTACCAATTGCAACAGCAGATGGCCCTACTCCAAATAGCCCTGGCATGCTAATCAAACCACAGTACACTTACATTACGAAGAATGTATCATGATTCTCCTCAGCATTAGTCTACATACTCCCTCCGATCCATATTAGTTGACTCAAATTTGTCTAGATTTGGATGAATCTAGACACTATTTAGTATATAGGTTCATCCAAATTTTGACAAATCCAAGTCAAGTAATATGGGTCAGAGGGAGTAACATAATTCTCCAAAATCAAAACTATCTTGGGACGGGATGAAAAATTCTACCAACATTTTCCCCTTTCGCTGGGAGCATCAAATATACTACTGGACATGCAAAATCTCCAAACAAGAACGATATCGTGATACCTTGTCCCCAAAGCCCATGCTTGGAAGCAAACAACCAGGATACTTCATAAGCATAAGCAGAACTTTCAATCTTCCTAATCATACTTCATAAGCAGAAGCAGCGTGTTCTATAACGAGAAGAGGGGGGCAGCCGGGGTGGCGGGCCAAGAGGTATACCTGAAGCGCCTCCAATGGCGGCTTTTCGGTGGCCAGATAGGCTCATCGGGGTCGCCAGCCGCCGCCGGCGGTGGTGAATGCTTGAGGAGGCGAGCCTCCTGGATACGGCGGGCTTCGCAGACGGCGTCGAGCCTCCGGAAGAGCTCGGCCTTGCGGGGGTCGCGGCGCGCCGAGTTGCTTGGCCATCCTCGCGGTGGGGAGTCCTCCTCCGACTCGGCGGCGGCGGCGTCCTCCCACTTCGCCTCGTCCGCCAACTCGGCGGCGGCGGCCGCGGCGGCGGCGGCCCACTCCGCCTCGTCCTCCGAATCGGCGGAGGCGACGTCGTCCTCGGACTCAGCCCCGGGGATATCGTCCTCCCAGTCCGCCTCGGGGCTGGCGCCTCCCGGCGCAAAGGCGGTAAGCAAAGGCGGGGGGTAGGAGGAGAAGTCAGCCGAGCGCTTGTTGGGGCGGGGGGTCACAGTCTCAGGGTCGGTGGTGCGGGTGCGAGCTGGCGTCGGGTCTGAACCTACAGCCATCTCGTGGTCGTGGGTGGGCCGCTTTCCAGTGTAAGCTGACTCCGCCAGGGAGAATGGAGAGAGGGTTTTAGGAGGATACAATAAGATTTAGCAAGCCTTGTTTCTTTTATAATGGTGTCTAATATGTGGTTGAGAATAATTTCGATATATTTGGAAGATCTACATAATTGCTCTACAAAGATTATGTGTGTTTAAGATCTTACTAACGGTTGCTTCTGGCCTAAAGAAAAAACAAAGAGTGTTTACATTGTAGCAGTCTCGAATCTGACCATATGACAACCAATTTACGAGGAACGTGATTAAATGAAGTTAATTAATGTCATAAAGAGCAGGAGACAAAATACCGCAATCAAATGCTACTACTATGAAAACCATTAGTTTTGGTAAGATATAGTACCTATTAATGGACGGAATCCAAGACATTTATAACATGTAAAGGTTGTTGGTTTTGATATATTTGGAAGAAGATAATAGGTGTCCATCTATTATAAAAAAAAATCCAGTCATAACTTGTGGTCCAACTAAAAAACAATTATACAGGGCTTCTAGATGAGGTTACCGGTTTTGAAAAGGCACTAATGGTTGTTCTAATAAAAATAACAGTGCTTATATTCTAATGGTCTCAAAAAATGGTGCTTCTATTCTAATGGTCTCCAACCAAGTTGTGAGGATAACAATTATTTGAAATAGATCAATATCAAGAACAGAAAGAGACAAAAAATACCGCAATCTAGTGATATTATGGAAAGTTTAATCTGACAAAAGTTGATTGTGTACCTATAAATAGTCGCACCAATATAACATGTGAACGATGTTGGTTTCGATATGTTAGGAACAAAATAATAGGTGTCTATCTAATATGGAAAAGTATGCTTGAAAAAATCCTTTGCAAAAGTAAAAAAAGAGTGATAAGCAACAAAGTCATGACGTTAAAGATGCATCGTCGAACTTCATGTCATAGTGCAATAAAGTCTAAATAGATAGATGTTGGTGAAAGAAATATGAATGCCAATTGAGATGGTGGTGTGTTTTGTAGGGAAGAACATAGCAGTTTGAATATGCCCAAAACCTAACTTTGGGGTCACAAAAAACATACTAGGTTGAATAAGTTCAAGGAGTCGCACGACGAGAAGTCAAACCCACTCACGGAGCCCTTCGACCTTGAGGTTGCTATGCTAGTGCGAGAGGGCAAGAAGAATGGTCGACTATATGTTGCCAGAGGTTGTGTCCCTAAGATCTCCATTCCATCTATGAGGCAACTCTGTGGTAGCGGGACGAGCTCAAATACACGTATAGAGAAGCGTCCACAGCCTTCCCAGGTCATGTATAGTAGGATGTAGGTATGTTCTTCTTCATTGATTATACAATAATTGACTACATGTTTGCGTTGTAACGATGATGGTGAAATTTTGATAACACAATATGGGATCAACTAGAGGAGAATCGGCAAAAGCAAGAGGAGGCCGAGCAAAAACTTCTCCAAATGCAGGAGATGTGGGTCCAGCAATAGGAAGCCATGCATGCCAGGTTTGTAGTCTATGATAAGCAATTTCAGGTAAGTTATTTCCCATAAGACCATGTGACTAACTCTGTTCAGCTTGTAAACCTTACCTTTTCAAGTTGGATTTGTAGATGTTATCTACTGCGAACGACATAGCTCCTCCTCTTGTTCTCCCTCATTTTCCTTCTACGAACTTTCAGTTTCTAAGTTGTGTTGGATCTGTTCAATAGTTCATCTTATTGTTTACCGTCTCATACTTGTTTACCATGCCTTATAGGGAATGCTTTCGGTTGGATCCAAAAATGTGCCAGCCCCTCCTAACGATGAAAGCCCTGTTACACCTACTATTAAGGCCTTTCCTATGCCGACTCTGGAGAACCCGAACCTTAGGAGGCAACTTTGCGAGTTCCTACAATCTTGTCATTTTCATGCTTGTATAAATTTTGTGCCAAATTATACTACATATATATACACCAAGTCCTTACCATATAGCTACATAGATACCAAGTTTCAATTATGCTTGTGCCAAATTTTACCTTGTGAGAATCATGTCAATATTCTTGTGAGAATCATCTAACCATATAGCTACATAGATACCAAGTTTCAATTATGCTTGTGCCAAATTTTACCTTGTGAGAATCATGTCAATATTCTTGTGAGAATCATCTAACCATATAGCTACATAGATACCAATTCCATATAGCTACATAGATAAAAAATCAATTATGCTTGTGCCAAATTTTATTTACCTTGTTAGAATCATCTTACATATAGCTATATATATACCTATTTTGGACTTTGTAAGATCACATCATTTTTACTCATGCTTGTGTGGTTTGGACTTTGTAGGATTACATCGAGGATGGCTATGTTGTGGTGGAACATGCTCGTAGTTGATGAAGCTGTGTACCACATGCTAGAGATGGACTTGTGTGTGTTGATGGACTTTGAACTAGAATTCGAGTGTTTGTTGAACTTGTGAACTTTTTATGCATGTTTGATGTCCTATTAATGCACCTATAAACATATATGTGAGTGCTTGTTGGGTTGCAGTCGATATTATTGCTTCTATGAGATTATGTATTAATATCTTATATATCTGCGAATATTTGTTTTGAAATGCAGGATATAATCCAAAAACCAAAAAAATCTAGGCATTTTCCAAGACTTTACATTGTATCCCAACGAATACGCTCGGCAAAGAGCTGGGACACACAAACAAACATGCACTCTTTATCATGTATCACAGCTGGGACACACGGCAAATAGGTTGTCTTCGTTGTGTATTAACATTCATGACACTCGACAAACAGGCTACCATTGTCATGTATCCCACGTTCGATACTTGGTAAAGATAACTAGGTGATGTGGCTCAATCGTGTGACTCGGGTGATTGATGATGGCTCGGTTGATTACAGAGCTTCGTTGGGAGACCTCAAGAGGAAGGTGTGATAAGCACAGTATCAAGTTTTCCCTCAGTAAGAAACCAAGGTTATCGAACCAATAGGAGGAAGGGAACGACTCAAAGGTGTTTCTAGCAACTTGGAAACCTACACAACACAAACTCAAGACTTTGCTCCAACGAACAATGAGGTTGTCAATATCACCGGTTTGCTGAAAACAAAGGGTTAACTATATGGTGTGGAAGGTAATAGTGGTTTGCAGAAATTAAACTGTAAAAGTGGAAGATGTATCAATGGTAAAGATTGGACAGGGGTCCATAGTTCACTAGAGGTGGTCTCCTTAAGATAAACAAAAATGGCATGTTGGGTAAACAAATTACAGCAGGGCAATTGACAGGACTGAGCAAGGCATAACAATGCAATACTAGACATTCATGATCCTATGAGATTCAATTGGGCAGTACACCAAGATACATAGATCTCCATCCAACTTCATCTATGACTAGTAATCCACCTTGAGGTTATCATCTGAACCCCCTCCAGTATTAAGTTACAAGCAATGGATAACTGCTTTAAGCAAAGTGTGTAAGGTAAACAATCCACTTGTTCCATGAACAAGAGACCGTTGTTTTCTCCCTAGTAGCAACAACACATCTACAATCTTAGAGATTTATGTCACTTCTCTTAGATTAAATAGAGGCATGAACCCACTATCGAGCATAAATACTCCCTCTTGGAGTCACTAGCAACTACTTGGCCAAGATAGCCAACACAGACATGATAGAATCAATAAGACAAAACCATTAATCAATCTGACATAGTAATCTCAATATCCATCGGATACCCACAAACACAACATGCATGATTACAAATAGATGATCTTGATCATGAACGGAGATCACAAGATCTAAACATGGTAGCACAAAGGAGGAGATACAACCATCTAGCTACTACATGGACCCGTAGTCCAAGGTGGAACTACTCACACTTCATACTGAAGACTGGCATGATGAAGAATAAGGCCTCCGGGATAATCTCCCCTCCGGCAGGGTGCCATTAAGAGCTTCAGATCCCCCGATCTAGGGATGATGGTGGCGGCTATGGACTGTTTCGTGGAATATTGATCAGGTACTTAGGGTTTTGGTATCGGGGGGGTCTTTATAGGCAAAGAGGCGAGGCAGGGGGGCAGCCAGGGCGGACGCACCCCCCAGGCGCGGGCCAGGCTTGGCCGTGCAGCCAGGGGTGTGGCCCCCTGGTGGCTCCCCTCCGTCTCGTATTCTGGCTCTGTGTTCCCCACAGTAAAATATTGACTTTGGCTTTTGTCCCGTCCAATTCTGAGAATATTGATTTTCTTCCTTTTCTGGAACCAAAAATAGAAGAAAACAGGCAAGTAGCACTCTGGCATCATGTTAATAGGTTAGTCCAAAAAATATATAAAAACACCTCAAAGTGTAGACAAAGCAAAGGAAAGTAGATACTAAACAAGCATGGGACATCAAAAATTATAGATACGTTTACGACGTATCAGTGACGTGGCCAAATCCTGGTCATTTATCTTTGGCATGTGCCCTACTTTGACACTCGACAAATTGGCTCGCACTTTGCCATGTATCTAACGGAGACACTTGGCAAAGACTTGACACCGTCTGTGATTGCGTGCATCGTCAATCCTATATTTGCCAAGTACCTGGGATTTAGATACTCGGCAAAGGTCCATGCTTCATGCACTTGGCAAACTCGTCTTTACCGAACAGTTATTTGCTATGTGTTCTTTGCCAAGTGTTTTCTAGGCTTCGCCGTGTATTTTTGATACACGAAAAAAATTCATTTTCCTGTAGTGACCCTTATAGAAATCTGGATGACCAACGAACAATCCCCACCGCACACTACAAACACCAATCGATGGCGTTGCACATCGTGCACTGAATTACTTATTGTTTCCAGTAGTTTGAAAGTATTCCTACTAACATATGTGATTCAAAAAATCTAGGAATACAGGGACCCAACATCAAACACACTCCATCTCTCCTGTCTCGTGAGTTAGAGGCGGCGGCGGAAAACGTCCTGCGATCTCCACTAGCCAAGACGTCGGTCCCCTCTTCCTTCAGTTGATGTCCCAGTGGCAGGAGGGAGGGGACCTCATTTCCTCCGTTTTGATATAGTAGTTAGGGGTTGGATCCATCTTCTATGGTGCGTTTTTGGGGTGGTGGGAGCGACATCCAGGCAAATAAATGTGCATCAACTCTGCTCCCACACTGGCGGCGACCTTCACAGCGACGCCTCGGATTTTATTTTAATGTTTGCTGGTCGGTCCTTTAGATCGACAACTTGGTATTCTCCTTGTTCTTTATATCTAGCGAGATTTGTTTCTTGGTCTGTCGCTTTTGTTCGTTGTTATCTGCGACGATGTTGGCGGCCAAGACGAGGTGGTTTCTCTGGAGCAACAATTATGGTACGGAGGTGGTGGGTTTGCCATTCTTTCCTGACTTCATCGATGGGAGGTGGTGGGATCTTGGTCCAAGATAGCATGGGGACATCCCCCGGTCAATCTGCCACAGCGATATGTGCCTCGTTGTGTGCAGGCGGAGGCGCGGCGGTGGAGGCGCGGGGAAGGCGATGGCTGCGGATCGGGCTAAGGCGTGGAAACTTGTGTCTTTCCCTTGGCCCTCTCCCCTCCTTATATAGGTGGATTTCCTCCTCCATAGAGGATAGTAGGACTAGGATCCGTATCCTCCAAGGACTACTCCTTTTTTGCTTTCTTCCACCAATATGAGAGAGAGGAAGTCTGTATCCAATACGGAGTCCGCATCAAATACGGAGTTGTCCCTAAAACCAACTTGGGGGGAAAGTTGGATACCGGGAAGGACTCCTCCCTCCACACGGCCTCTACCCAACGGCGCCTAGCGGAGGCCCTGGCTGATTTGGCTAGGGTTCCCTCCCCTTATCATGCACGTGTGGCCCAGTGGGCCCATGCGGCCCTCTGGCCCATGGGACCCACTGGGATATTAATAAATAATAATTTCTTATTTATTACTAATATAAATATTTATTCCAAAGATTTCCAAGTTAACTTTCGGACACCTCCGATTTAATTTGAAACCTTCCTAAAATATTCTCAGTGTCCTATTTTAATATCCAGAACCATTTCGTCCACTCTCGGTGATATCTTGGACTCCTCCGAAATATTCCGATAAGCTCTGAAACATCCTTTCGGAATTACTTCATCCAACTATCTCATTAGCACTCATATTCTAAAATACCGTAAACGTCATAAGTGTGTGACCCGGTAGGTTCGGATATTTGTGGACATGTCCGGAACTCATTCTGATAACAATAATTACTATCAGTGTCTTGATACAAGTAGCAATCCCCGCAAATAACACAAATTTCTTTATCGTGTGAATCGTAGTATTGAATCCGATACATATCATATTGATTCGTCGATACTTTACATTGCCCGAGATAAAACACTAGGTTATTATACTTTCCCGGCATGTACTCTTTACTCATCCCGTACTATCGATGTTCCTGGGTTTAACAAATTGATCACGTGTACGGCCATATGATGACAAACATCATAGTACATGAGCGAGCCCAAAGTATATCTCTCCATCGTCACGAGTATCAATTCCCACCAGCACACCATGTGAATGATTGGCGAACCATCTAATACGAACAAGCATAAACTTTCTAATCACTCCATTCTGATCAACGTTTGGAGAATCTTGCCATGTTCATATTATTCGCTAGTTCACATGTGTCTCGTGGTCAAACAATTTTTAGTAAAGGCAATACAATGTTTTATGAGATTAAACTAATAACTGTATTGATGATGCGTTTCATGGTATCTCATATTTGAGTCTATCCATCATCGTTGTTCTCCAATAATTCCAATCACATATGTCACTAGCAACACCGCAATCTCATTGTCACTTTGCCCATATTTAGGAAACCGAAACTATCGTTGACATACATACTAGTCATATAGGCATGACCGGGGATATATTTATATGGTGCTTATCATCCCACACATGTATTAGGGTTTTCCTCCAAATACACATTATTCAGAACTGATACAATTATAGCACAGAACGATAAACTTAATTATGAAACATAAATATGAATAATAACACATTTATTATTGCCTCTAGGGCACATTTCCATCAATTCGACGATGACGAGAAAATGTTTGCCATGCTGATGGAGGAAGATATGGCTATCGAAACCGTTGATGGAGAGCGCATGATGATCCTCGCTTGTCTGGCCGGCCTGTACGCCTAGAATGTGAAGCCACGACGCGACGGTTCGGTGCCCGGATGCCGGAAGGGCAATCCAGGGCAGCGGATGGAGAGCTATTGCATGCTATACGCCGACTACTTCATTGATGATCCATTACATGGCGAGGTAGTTTTCGGCGCCAATTCGGGATGGGTCGTGACCTCTTAATCAAGATTGTGTATGCCCTTCGGGACTTCAACAGCTATTTCATATGCAAGAAGTATTGCACCGACATGGTGGGATTTTCCTCGCTATAGAAGTGCAAAGTGGCCATGGGAATGCTGGCATAAGATCTCTCAGTGGCACACAAGATGATTATCTCCACATGACCGAGTCCACTGCCATCGATTGTTTATACAAGTTCTACAGGGAAGTGATTGGAGTGTTTGAGCCAAAATATCTAAGATCCTCCAATGCCGAAGACACTTCTCGAATCCTTGCAATTAATGAAGCTAGAGGATTCCCAGGGATGCTTGGAAGTATTGACTACATGCATTAGAAATGGAATAACTATCTGTTTTCTTGGCAGGGAATGTACAAAGGCCACAAAGGAGGTTATAATATGGTACATGAGGCAGTGGCTACACAAGATCTCTGGATTTGGCACTTCTTCTTTGGTATTGCAGGATCCAACAACGACATCAATGTCTTGCAGTGCTCGTCTGTCTTTTCCAATCTTGTTGAGGGCCATGCTCCCGGTGGACTATGTGATCAATGGCCACCACTATAACAAGGGATACTACCTAGAAGGTGGCATATATACAAGATGGTCAACATTTCTAAAAAAACATCAAGCCCTCTAATCGGCAAGCAAGCCAACTTTACCAAGGAACAAGAAGCTTGCAGGAAGGATGTCGAGCGGGCATTTGGTGTGCTCCAAGCTCGATTTTCAGTTATCCGGTTTTCCGCACTGACCTAATCGCAAGAGCAAATGTGGGAGGTGATGATTTCCTATGTGATCTTGCACAACATGATCTATGCGTGAAGAGATACGAGATCCACATGTGCATCAACAACTGCAGGATGATCTAGTGGAAAACCTGTGGATGCTCAAAGGCAACACCTAGTTTGATGTGTTCTTGTGTTTGAAAACTTGTTAATTATTTGCTATGTGTGGGCCGAACTTGTTTTGTGCGCCAAACTACGTGATAAATTGTCCGAACTATTGTTGTGTTTGAAAATTTGGCCAAACTGTAAAATTTGGCAGAACTGTGAAAATATTGTGTGTGTAAATTGGCCGAGCAGTGTCTTGCATGAAAATTGGATTAATTTGTGTCGAATTTGACTGGATTTTATCAAAATCACCAATTCTGGAGGTATTCAGCCAGGGTTGTGGCTGGGAGTTGACAGTTCTAGGCCAAAGGCTCGCCCAATCCGACGAAACAAATCGCAGATTTCAACATAGGACCTCCAACAAGTGGAAATGCTCCTAGTAGGGCAAGCGGAGAATAGGAGGCCAGCGAGTTGTTTGGGATAGTCCATCCAGGACTTCAGGCCTTGTTGCCTTAACCGATTGTACCTCAAAGACAAAAGTAATGTATAAATATCCCCTCAGTAGCATAGACCAAACTAGGGTTTGGCGACCTTAGCGGCGAGTATCTCAGATGAGGGTTCTGGTCTTGTTTCCTTCATGGGTTTTCGCTTCCTCGGGTTCCACTCGGGCTGATTAAGGGATTGTTAATACCTTCGATTCGGATTACAGGTGTAGTATAGCAATTTTAACCTAGTAGACCTAGGATTATTGAATCCTCGAGAAGCATAAAGCAAAGTGAGATTACTTAAACGAACCTTCAAGAGTTTTAGAATTTATTTTGTGTTTTCGCCGAACCAAGAGTTTGCAATCTTTTTGTTGTTGTTGACGATGGAGAGAGAGGGCCTAGGGTATTTGGTTTTCACCAGTGGCTGTGCAAAACATCTGATGGGAATAAAATATAATAATAAAGTATGCATGTAATCATTAGAGAAATATAATTATATGTGGGTAGTGCATCCATAATTGTTATCGCCTCCGCAACCGCTTATAGCAATAACCTACTAGTCTCATCCATAGAAGAAAGAGAGCTAATAATATGCAGAGTGATGTCACCGTTAATCCCAAGTAAATCCCTCACATACAGCTGTACTACCCCTTCTGTCACTAGGGTTCCCAACCTGCAGATCAGTCATTACTCACACTCCCTATACCCTGGATCAATCCTCGGGGTCTTGGGTACCTAACAAGTCCTTAGATTGAGGCAAGAGAGGGTACTTGATATGTAGTAAACATATCTATAATTTTTGTTGCTCCATGCTTGTTTTGTATCAAATTTGCTATGTTTTGTCTACACTTTGAGGTATTTTTATACACTTTCTGGAACTAACCTATTGACAATATGCCACAGTTCCAGTTGCCTGTTTTCTTCTGTTTTTGGTTCCAGAAAGGCAGAAAATAAATATTCCTGGAATTGGACGGGACAAAAGCCAAAGTCATTATTTTCCCAGACCAACATGGAACCACGAAGCAGAGACAGAGTAGGGCACCAGAGTGGTCGCACCCCCCAGGCACGAGCAAGCCCTGGTGGCCCCTACAAGGGGTGTGGGCCCCCTGGACCTCCACCGACCTTGCCTCATGCGCCTATAAGAAGCCCCCGGGGAGAAAACCCTAAATCATCCAGAAGAAATCCACGAAAACCTCCATAGCGCCACCGCCACCGAAGGGAGATTCAGGGGACAGAAAGTCTCTGTTCCGGCACCCTGTCGGGACGGAGAAGTGCCCCTAGATCCATCTCCATCGATCTCCATCGCCATCTTCATCACCGTTGCTAATTCCCATGATGAGGAGGGAGTAGTTCTTCCTCGAGGCTAGGGGATCTACCAGTAGCTATGTGTTCATCTCTCTCTCTCTATGCATGATCTTGTTGTGGTCATGCGCTTTGGAATCTTGTAGATCTACCTTGATACTCAAGTGCTTCAATATATCTCTGCTCTCCCCATGTGTGTGAAAGTGACAGCGTGCACTCCATGGTGGCACTTAGGCTAGAGTCTACATAAATACTCATTGTGCTTTAATATATCTATGCTTTTCCCCACGTGTGTGAAAGTGACAACATGCACACCATGTGTGGCACTTAAGCTAGGTTACATATATATTTATCATGAGTATATTTTGAGTTGGTCTTCTCTATGAAATTGTGGTGTTTGTTGGAACCATCTAGCGCTCAAGGTGACCGTGTGGGGTTACCTAGATTGGGAAAGGCGGACTTTGAGGTGTGCTGTTATAGCCCTACCATGGATTAGAGTGTCCAACTGGAGAGTAGATAGGAGTAGTATCATTAAGAGAAGATATTTATATGAGACAGTGTTCACTAGTGGAAGTATGATCCCTAGGACTTGTTTCTAAACATTGAAACACCGTTTGCATCTAGATATGTTGCATGTTTGCTTGCTTCCATCCTTCTGCCTTTAGTCTTTACCTCACCGTCAAGCTATTTTCTGGCACTCACACACGTTACCCCACGTTAACAACAAGTCAGAAGCTATTTTCTGGCACTGTAACCACTTGTATTTCACTATCTCTTCGCTGAACTAGTGCACCTATACACCTGACAAGTGTATTGGGTGTGTTGGGGACACAAGAGACTTCTTGTGTCTTGATTGCAGGGTTGCTTGAGAGGGATACCTTTGACCACTTCCTCCCTGAGTTCGATAAACCTTGGGTGATCCACTTAAGGGAAACTTGCTGCTGTTCTACAAACCTCTGCACTTAGAGGCCCAACAACTGTCTACAAGAATAGAAGTGCGTAGACATCAAGCTATTTTCTGGCGCCGTTGCTGGGGAGGTAAGGTAAAAGGTACTCACATCCTCCGGTGTGAGTGCTCAAAGTTATTTCCTTTAGATTCTGCAATTTTGTCTTTTTGTTTCTTGTTTTCACTAGTTAGGCTTAATGGAAAACAAAAACAAAATTAGAGAGCTTTATAGTGTTTATCTTGAGTTAGGACATGAAGTGTTTGAAGAGAAAGTTAAAAAACCTATGGAGCTTTATTTGCATGCTAATAACAATGTTATTAGTATGAACTCTTTGGACACCATTGTTGCTAATGCTTTGGAAAAGTCTAAGCTTGGGAAAGCTAGTTTTTATGAAAATGATCTTTTTAGTCCCTCAGCTTTGGAAGATAGTTATTCTATTGCTTATGATGTTACAAAACCTCCAATTTATGATGATTACAATGATGAATATGATATTTTCAGTCCACCTACTATTGAGGAGAAAATTTATTGTGATTACAATATGCCTCCTATATTTGATGATTATGGTGATGAGAATAGTAATGATATCTATTTTGTTGAATTTGCTCCCACCACAATTAATAAGAATGACTATGCTTATGTGGAGAGTAATAATTATTTCATGCATGTGGCTCATGATAAGAATGTTTTATGTGATAGTTATATTGTTAATTTTATCCATGATGCTACTGAAAGTTATTATGAGAGAGGGAAACATGGTTTTATCTATCTCAAGAATATTAAGTTTCCCCTCTTTATGTTGAAAGTCTTGAAGTTGCACTTGTTTTGCTTTCCAATGCTTGTTGCTTTGTGCTTTAATGACTTGTTTCTTTACAATATTCCTATGCATAGGAAGTGGGTTAGACTTAAATGTGTTTTGGATTTGCTTCTTGATTCTCTCTTTTACTTCAATTCATATTTCTTATGTGAGCATCTTCTCAAACTATCAAGCCTAACTTAAAAGCGTTAAAGAAAAGTACTTGTTGGGAGATAACCCAAGAGTTTTCTTGAGTCTTGGAAGTTATTACTTTAGTAATGACCTCTCCTTATCCTTTTTATTTTCTTTTTGTGCCAAGAATGACCTCTAATGAGAGGGAAGTAAGATTTGGGGAGTTGTTGTCCCAAAACAGATTTCTGTCCTCCACCATAAAATTTCGTGAGGACTCTCTGTAAGTCGGATTGAGCTGAAAATTTACAAATAAATCCCCCAGTATCTTATCTAGCTTTAATTAGTGCAACACTTTTTTATTTGAGCAACAGAATATGTTCGGAAAAATCGGTTTCTACCTGCTGGGTTGTTTTGATAGATTTCTGCCATTATTTGCATTTGCTTCTTATTGATTCCTTTTTGGGTTCTTTTTGGGAAATTGAGCTTTTTGAGGGAATTGCTACAGTAGCTTGTGTTTTTAGTGAAAGTTTTGCTGTTCTAAAGTTAAACCCAAGGGTGTATTATCTTCTGAATACACTAATGTTGCTAATAAAAATTGTGTGCAGTTTTGTATGAAGGAAAATTTTCAGGTGTAGAGAAAGAATGACGTAATGAGATGAAGAATGGACAAAATCTCAATCTTGGGGATGCCACCTCATGTCACCCCAAGAAATATTCAAGAGGTACAAGCGTCAAATCTTGGGTATGCCCAAGGCATCCCCTTCATCAATAAAAATCTCAGGTCTTTCTAGACACTTCGTTTTTATTGTTTCATGCACAATTGTGTTGTTCTTGGAGCGTCTTTGTTTTTGTTTTTAGTTTTGGTTTGCTTAGTTTGATTGAACACAGTCGGTTGATCACAACACATTTCTTTTGGAGAGAGACACACTCTGTTTTCATTCCCTAGAACACTCTAGTTTTCATTCTTTTTGTTCTGTGAGTGTTCTCTTTTGCTAGCTCTGTGTTTAGCCTTAGTTTTCTTGTGCTTTCAGCTTAGAACTTTTTAGTTCTTCTTTGTGGATTTGTGAAACAAGATCACTAATATTTCTCAATTATTATCTTTGTGAGTTATTTCAAATAAGTTGTTTGGTGTTGGAAAGAGTAGAAAGCTTCATGCTTAAGTGGTACAAAAGGGAGCTTGTTTTGACTGTGACTTAGACTTTATCATGTCATGCTAGGTGTTGCTTTGACCTTATTGTAACATCCCAGCATTTAGGAACCAACGAAGGGTAGATTTAAGAATCTGTGATAGTGCATGCATTCATCTGTGAAAATGTGGGTAAATTTTTCGCCAAATAAAAAAACCTAAAGTGATTAAAGTTTCTTTCATGCTTTGAGATTAGGTATAGTCTTGAAGGATGATTGTTATAGACTTTGATATGATCTTTGTGGATTAGAGTGTTTTGGGTAATGAAAATTGAATTTAAAACTTAAGTGTAAGAATTATAATTCAAAAGGATTTTGAATGATGTTTGAGTATTTGATTTAATTTAGAGTTAACAAATAATAACTCAAACTTTAAATAAAAGAAGATAATCAATAAAATGAATATTCCAAAACTTCATTCAATATATAAGTTACACAAATGTAACTTATGTAAATGAGCAACAATTTGTACAATAGTAATTGAATAGAAAATAATATTTCTTTATTGAATAATGATACAATATTTATTACAAAAGAATAAAAAAAATAAAAAGTACAAAAGAATAAATTAAAGATTACAATTGAATCAGAGAGTTATTACAAGTGACTATTCTACAAAGAAAAGAAAACCTAAACTAAATTCTTCATCTTCAAGTCTGGTACCTGCAAAATAAACACAAACAAAAAAGAAAGAAAGTTAAGGTTAAAATTATATTACTCTCAGAATTGACAGTGAAGTGCACTGTTCAAGATTTCATCATTGAGTAATCTTTTGAAAGGGGAAAGTTTCACCAATATGAAAGAATATATCTTTCATAATTTTAATCCATAAGTCAAATAAACAACAAGGAGGGACAAGTTTCATCAGCCAAGTAAAAGATAACTTGGTGAAAAGTAACTTCCAAATTCAGAACATATCCACAAGCTACAGTAGGCACACAGGCAACACACACGCCAAATTGCATGGTGTGTGCTGTCAGCACCACAGCAGCAGCACAAGCACACAAAACTGCTCAGCACAACCATGGGAAGCTAACCCACACCATTCCATTGTTCATACACACCAAGAACAGCAGCCAGCAGCTAAACCAAGCCAAACCTTAACAAGATCACACCAGCCAAAACCTTAGATCACACCACCAAAATGGTGACATAATGAGGGGGTGGATCAGGTGGATAGCAAGACCAAGAGCAAGCCACCAGGACCAAGATGTGAAGGGCTAGATCAAGGACAAGTCAGGAGCTGGAAATACCAGGAGAGCACCAGATCAAGGTACCACAAGATCAACCACTGGCAACCCCAACATCAAATAGTGTGGTGAGTAAAATAGACCATCACATGATCTATCTGTCTAAGATTAGACAAGCATACATGATCTGTCTCTTACTTAAATTCTCAGAAAGCACCCAAGTGGGGTGAATCCATCACTGAAGTTTTTAAACATTAAAAGCCATCAGAAAAGTATAAGGATCCAACTAAGATCTTAGGACAACATCATTGATCTAAGCTATCAAGCTATATTTCAATTCAAGAATGAATATAGCCAAGATTTAAACTTCTAGGCACATCTCTTCATTTAGAGTAGCACCTTAGAATTTAATCTTATGGATCTACATAAGTGATCAAGCCTACAATTAATTTTCTCCAACTTTGATTCAAGAAACAGTAGCTGGTACCACTACCAGAACTAATCCTTGAGAAACAACAAGACAAAGATTTAATCCCTAAACCTCATACCAACATCATTGATTCTAGGGATGCAAGGAAAGAGAATTCCACTTATTTATAATGCCAAGCTAATTTTTAAGCTTGAACAAAACCAGACCAAGTTATAGAATCTAATCTTGTGTGCCATACAAGGATGGTGTCACAAGAATAGTTCTAAACTAAGCAGGTTAAGCATCTAATCTTCACATATTCAACCAACCAAATATAAATCATTTTCCTCACATCACATGAATCATAATTAAGGAAATTCATATACATATCTTCACTGTAGGAGATCATTTTGATCTCAATCTATACATGAATTTCTAAGCCAACGGTACTAATACAGTGACTTCATCACACAACACTCACTGTCATTAACCAAGTAATGACAGTGGTGAGTTAGTAAAACCACTAGATTCCCAAGTATTGCTTCTAGAGCAACTGTATCATCTGAATAATATCAAATTTAATCCATAGAATCATCTGATAAACCACTAGCATCACCACAGCTAACCATCAGCAGTAAGCCACAACAAATCATCACTCAGCAGGTTCAGAGATCATCAATACATGATCCAATTCATCCAATATTTAATCAACAAAGGGGTATGAACCCTAAGTAGAACCAATCATCTTAATCAGGACAGGACAGTAACTAGGAGAGGCCACTATCAACATCTAGCATGGAATGTCCTAGCACAAAGAGCACGAGAGGGAGAGTAACAACTCACCAAAGGTCCTCACTGTAGATTAGAAGAGGAAGCGGAGTAGGCCGACGAACGGCGACACGGGGAGCACCCCCAAGGGGGAGCTGCAACCCCTACAACGCCACGACGACGACCATAGCCACGCTTGGGGGCGAGGAGCATCCCCACGGCACACGACAGCAGCGGCGGCATCAGCACCAATGCCAACCCAAAACCCTAGGGTTCGGGACGATATCGATTTGTCCATAGGAAAGCTCAAGGTCCAAATCCAATTGGACATGAGGGAAGAGCGGGGACGATAACCTCATCCTGCACCACGGCGGCGGCCAGGGAGGACCACAATGGCGTGAATCACCGGCGGTGACACTGCTGACCACGAGGTCAGGGGAGGAGAAGAAGAGAGGTGAGCTCGAGAGAGAGACAAAGAGTGAGTTGGGCTAGGTGGGCCGAAAACCCTTCGGGATGTTGTTTTAACTTTGTCCTATTGGGCCACAAGGGCCCAATAAGCCCAAACAATCAGCCCAAATTTTTTAGAGCCTGTTTTAATAAATAAGAAAAGACCAAAATGCCCCTGAACTTAAATAAATTCTAGAAAATAAAATAAAAGTCAAAAAATTATAAATAAATATTTTTGGATTCACAATAATCCAAACTATCCAAATCAATTAAGAAATAAAATTTTAAACATAAATTTTTTATTAAGGATTTTGTAATTTAAATATTCCTTATGGAATTTTACAAAATTATTGAAAGTTGATAAAAATAAATAAAAATCACTATCATTATATATTGATATTTTAGTATTTTAGAAAATACTAAACAAATATTTAATAACAATTTTTTTGTATTTAAATGATAATTCTTAAATGAATTATTAAATCAATAAAATTTAAATAAAAGGGAAATAAAATAGAAGAATACAATATTCTATAATAAATATTAAAAAATAATATTTATAAATCCTTTATTATTAAAAAGAATTTTTATAATAATGGGGAGAATACATATAAAGTTAAATGATGCATTACATTAGTTTTGCATAATCATTTTGCTTCTTTAAATATTGTCCTTACCGGGCAATAATGATGTTTTGTAGACATAGAAGCTCAAGGTCCAGTGCAAGCATCAGACTTCACTACCTTGCAATCACAAGGCAAGTTCATCACTTGCTCATGTCCTTTTAAGAGTCTTTATCAAAGTATTTGCAAATTGTGTGTTATCATCTGTATTATTAAAAAAGAAAACATTATTTTCTCAAGATACTAAATCTTAGATATCATCCTAAGTGATGATATGATGGAGCAATAGAACTTAGGGTTCTAATTGCAATAATGATGAACAATTAGGGATTAATAACCCATGACATCAGTGATTCTAGCGCCGTATATTACTTGTTAACCATGATATTTGGAATGGGACGGAGAAGTCAGTTGTATCCTTTTCCTCTTGTATGGAGGCAAGACGACCTTAACGTGACGTTGTGATTCCTTGTGCGGATCCAACATATGGGTGGGCACCCTTACGCCCCACAATTTTGGTGTCTAGATTATCTATGAATGGTGTTTAGGGATATAGTCCATGTAAATGGTACTATTCCAGGCATCACTAGGTCATAGAGTCTTCGGGAACTCATCAGGGTTTTAGCCTGCCCGAAAGGGGGCTTAACAAAGCTGAGCCAACCCCGAAGGATCGTGCAGACATATGAGGTCGCGGAGAGGGCGGTGATTGTCTTGGACCAACTACTAGGCCCCACATCATGGAATTGTGGACGGGAAAGTACGCCCGGTTGTGCAACAAGGAGTTGATCTCTCATGGGAAAAGTAACGCACCTCTGCAGAGTGTAAGAATTGTAACTTGTTACTCCCTATTCCGGGAAGGAGCTACGAATGCGGCAGGAAAGTAACTCCATGAAAGTTCTGGTCAACCTGTTAAGGCTGATGGTCATAGATTTTTATAATAAAATCAATCTTTGAAGAAAGATTTATGAAAATTGCATAGTGCCAAAGACTGATAGTCCGAGTTGGTAGATAGAGCATGAAACTTCCTACCTTGCATATAATGAATTTGCTGGGTAACGCTATTACTCATCCTTTCCTTTGAATCCTTGCTTAGACTCTGAGAATCCCGAAGATACCCCAATGTATGCATATGAGAGTCAAGAGGAGGTCTTCTATGAAGAACCCAACTTGTATGGAGCCATAGAAGGGGAGGACTACGACATCGTCTACGGAGGAGAGTTCCAGGAGTCCGAATAATTACTATAGTTCTAGTAGCCATTTGAGCCGAGCAACATGAACAATATATAGCAATAAGTTGTTGAGCTCAATTTGGAGTTTAAGTTTTAAATTAGAAACTTCCGCTGAAATACTTATATTTTGGTTTGTAAGTTGAATCGTTTGGAAGTCTTGAACTTCGGGTATTGTAATAATAATAACATGTGTATGTTTGTACTATGGACCCGCAATGTTTCTGTTGTACCACTCTGAGGGATGTGATATTTACGGAATGGTGTTCTGTGGATGTCATGTCAACGACTATAGTGTACTACACATGAAGTGGTATGCTGGGTCACCTCACTTATGCTTAGTGATTATTGTTGTAGCATGACTTGTTCGAAACAATTAGGATTGCTTAATGTGCCTTGAAAGAATCATGCGTTGTTTTAGCATGCAAAAGCATAGTATTGTGGTATTCTCCTTTGGTGCTTTGTTTGGGTTGACTTGGAAGATGCTCACACCATGTTATGACTATGAACAAGTCACCATAGCCTCTTTGATCATCTAGTCCTTGACTTGTAGTACCACTCTATGCTTTGATTAGTAATGTTTTGTTGCTTTGCATGATTATGGCCATTATTGCTCTCTTAGTTGGTTGCTCCCAGTCTTTTGCTAGCCTCCACTTGTATGAGTAAGCTCTACTCATGCTTATAACTCCCAAGAAACCAAGTTATTCCAAAGTGTACACTATAAACTCCTATGCATGGTGTGTTACACCATTCCAAGTGTATTCTTGTTTTCAGCTATCTTCCCATTAAAAAGTATTTTGTTATGTGAAAACTTAGTGATTAAAGCTCTCACGAACTTGATGGCACACTTTATATTATTTGACCCTAATAAACTTGAACCATTGTGTCATCTATGTTGTATATGCTTGCACTTATACGTTGGAATTATCAAAACCGTGCTGTCACGGGGAACGTTTTCAACATTGCACTTGTACTTTGTACACAGTTGATATCATGCTCTTTTGTCTATGGATGCCACCAGTGTGAAATAAAGAGGAAGCTTGTAAGTCCATGGAGTTATGTATTTTGTGTTAGAGAAACGCCTAGGCTGCTAGCCTAAGCCATGCCTAATCATGATGGAAACTTGCAGCATCACCATAATGAGCTATATGTGAAGCATCCTCAATAAAAAGCTATGCACATAGTAAATAAAAAGATCGATGAGATGCTCATTGTCTTCTTGCCTTGTCATTTTGGTTATGGGAAATCACATGTACCATGTGCAAGGGGTACCCCGTTGGCGGTTCTCTATGATACGCATATACTTACAATGGCAATAACTTACAGGTGAATGAAGTTGAGTAGCATGAGGTGTGACCCTCGTATTCAAGGGACTTGAGATTGCCAACTTATACTTTGTCAAGCATATACTCCATAGTTTGTTCAATTTAACCTTAATCACTTCAAGATGCTTATGATAGGGGCAGGGCCTTTCTTCCACCATTATTTGAGTCTCCACCTTCTACCTTTAGGCACCATTAAGAGACCATAGTTGCCATTCTATGTGCATTGTCCCAAAACTTATTGATTGATGCATATTGTTGATATTAATTGTTCTTGTGTTATTTGTATCTAGTCACTCTTATGAACTTTGAAGGTGTGCTATGCATCTATTTGCTACTCTATGAGGGACAAGCTGAATGCCACTATGCCATGTTTTCTGTATGTGAAACAAACAAATGTTTTTCAATGCATGTTATTCATGATCTTTGTTTGTAGCCTTTCATGTTGCATGCATAGTTACTTTGTCTTACTGTTAGAACTCCATCTTTCATGCTCATGTTTAGAGTTCTTTGATCCCAGATTTCAATGCTTGCAATTGGTTTGATCTTGATTGTGATGGTGCATGTCACCTAAAAAATTATTCTTTTTATCATTTACCTACTCGAGGACGAGCAGGAGTTAAGCTTGGGGATGCTTGATACGTCAGAAACGTATCTATAATTTTTTATGCTCCATGCTTGTTTTGTATCAACTTTGCTATGTTTTGTCTACACTTTGAGGTATTTTTATACACTTTTTGTAACTAACCTATTGACAAGATGCCACAGTGCCAGTTGCATGTTTTCTTCTGTTTTTGGTTCCAGAAATTGGACGGGACAAAAGCCAAAGTCATTATTTTTCCCGGACCAACACGAAACCACGAAGCAGAGACGGAGTAGGGCCCCAGGGTGGCCGCATCCCCTAGGCATGATCAAGCTCTGGTGGCGCCTACAGGGGGTGTGGGCCCCCTGGACCTCCATCGACCTTGCTTCCTGCGCCTATAAGAAGCCCCCGGGGATAAAACCCTCAATCATCCAAAAGAAATCCACGAAAACCTCCATAGCGCCGCCGCCACCGAAGGGGAGATTCGGGGGACAGAAAGTCTCTATTCCGGCACCCTGCCAGGACGGGGAAGTGCCCCCGAAGCCATCTCCATCGATCTCTATTGCCATCTTCATCACCGTTGCTGATTCCCATGATGAGGAGGGAGTATTTCTTCCTCGAGGCTAAGGGCTCTACCGGTAGCTATGTGTTCATCTCTCTCTATGCATGATCTTGTTGTGGTCATGAG
Source organism: Avena sativa (assembly GCA_916181665.1). Taxonomy (NCBI): domain Eukaryota; kingdom Viridiplantae; phylum Streptophyta; class Magnoliopsida; order Poales; family Poaceae; genus Avena; species Avena sativa. Next base: position 137,288,114 of record OV702285.1, on the reverse strand, counting down.
CTTTGTAATCTAGTATATCTACCTTGCTACTCAAGTGCTTCAATAGATCTCTGCTCTCCCCATGTGTGTGGGCCCTCTGGCCGTCTCCTAGCCTCGCCTCTTCGCCTATAACAAGCTCCCGATGCAGAAACCCTAGGCACCCGATCAAAACTCCACGAAACCTTCTGTAGCCGCCGCCACCATCATCCCTTAATTGGGGGGATCTAAAGTTTTTCCCGGCACCCTGCTGGAGGGGAGATCATCCTGGAGGCCTTCTTCTCCGGTATGAAGCGTGAGTAGTTCCACCTTGGACTATGGGTCCATGTAGTAGCTAGATGGTTGCATCTCCTCCTTGTTATTTCATGTGTAGATCTTGTGAGCTCCGTTCATGATCAAGATCTAATCTATTTGTAATCATGCATGTTGTGTTTGTGGGGATCCGATGGATATTGATATTACTATGTCAGATTAATTAATGGTTTTTTATATTTGATACTATAATGTCTATGTTGTTTGTGATCTTGCATGCTCTCCGTTGTTAGTAGCTATCTTGGCCAAGTAGTTGCTAGTGACTCCAAGAGGGGGTATTTATGCTCGATAGTGGGTTCATGCCTCGAGTTTCCAAGGGAAGTGATAGAAATCTCTTCGGTTGTAGATGTGATGTTGCCACTAGGGAGAAAACAACGGTCTCTTGTTCATGGAACAAGTGGATTGTTTACCTTACACATTTTGCTTAAAGCAGTTGTCTGTTGCTTGCAACTTAATACTGGAGGGGGTTCGGATGATAACCTGAAGGTGGACTTCTAGTCATAGATGCAGTTGGATGGTGGTCTATGTATATTGTTGTATTGCCCAATCGAATCTTATAGGATCTTTTTTTCTGGTATTGCATTGTTATGCCTTGCTCAGTTCCTGTCAATTGCCCTGTTGTAATTTGTTTACCCTTCATGCCATGTTGTTTATCTAAGGAGAGCACCTCTAGTGAACTATGGACCCCGGTCCAATTTTTACCGTTGATACATCCTCCACTGTTACCTATTTACTTGCTACAAATCATTACCTTCCACACCATACGTTTAATCCTTTGTTACAGCAAATCGGTGAGCTTGACAACCTCACTGATTCATTGGGGCAAAGTCTTGAGTTTGTGTTGTGCAGGTTTCCACGTTGCTTGCAACACCTTTGAGACGTTTCCTTCCTCCTACTGGTTCGATAACCTTGGTTTCTTACTGAGGGAAAACTTGCTGATGTGCTGCTTCACACCTTGCTCTTGGGGTTTCCTGACGAAGTTCTCAACTCAGCACCATTAAGATTTTCTAGCACCATTGTCGGGAAGGCTAAGGACGTTTTCACAAGGGGAGTCCTCCTCAACCTTTCTCTTTTCTTTGTTTTTAGTTTGCTTAGTTTCTTTTGCTTAGTTTTGTTTGCCTCTTTTTACCAAAAACTCCAAAAAAAGTTTAGTTTGGTTTGCTTTTTCTTATCAAAAACACAAAAAAATTAGTTCCTACCCTAGTGGCTACCATGTATGGTTTTGGTACTACCTCTCTGACACCTATGGAAGAGATATTTTCTTTCAAGCAAAAAGGTGAAGAGAGCTTTAAATAAGCTTGGTCTAGAATCTTTACTTTAGAAAGGGAAACTGGGCCTAAGATGAGTCTTAGCTTGGTTATCAATAGTTTCTACCGCGGTATTGCTCTTTATTATAGATATGCTTTGGATGTTGTGGCTGGGAAGATATTTTTCAATGTACCGAGGATGAAGCTTATGATGCCATAAAGAAATTGATTATAATTTATAATACACCTGGCAAGTCTGATTTCCTCTTTCATAAATATTTTTGCTAGGTTGAACACTCTTGAGTCTAGTACTGCTGCTTTGAACAATTGTTATCACACACTTAGGGAGTACCATAATTATGTTCCAATGAATTCTGAGCCTTCAAATTGGTTTCCCACAATCAAAGTCACTATAAATAGTGCAACTTTTGATGCTCGTTGTGATATCATGTCTGAATTTTGCCTTATGCCTAAAGATATTTATGAGTCTTTGAGTCTTTGGGGGCTTTCTAAAGGAGGATAGGAAATCTCTTTTACTAATAATGCCACTTTATTACCCATTGGAATAGCTGAAGGTGTGTTTACAAAAATCTCAGGGAAAATGGTGTCTACTGATTATCTTGTTATTGAATGTGTAGGCAAAGGACAGATCACACTTGGAAGATCCCTACTGAAACACCTTGGAGCAATAATAGATGTGGGAAAAGGCATTATGCATTTTTCTCCTCCAGAAAGCAATCATATTTTCCCTAAAGAGAAGAAGAAAGGTAAGAAAGGAAAGAACAAGAGAGTTGCTTCTTCATTTGAAAATACTTAATTTCTTGCTTCTTGTGCTTAACTTAAAGGCGTTAAAGAAAAGTACTTCTTGGGAGATAACCCAAGAGTTTCCTTGAGTCTTGGAAGTTATTACTTCAGTAATGACCTCTCCTTATCCTTTTTGTTTGATTTTTGTGCCAAGAATGACCTCTAATGAGAGAGAAGTAAGATTTGGGGAGTTGTTATCCCGAAACAGATTTCTGTCCTCCACCATAAAACATCATGAGGAGTCTCTGTAAGTCAGATGGATCTTAAAATTTACGAATAAATCTCCCAGTATGTTAGATAACTTTCCTTACTTCAACACTTTTTTATTTGAGCAACAAAAGATTTTCGAAAAAATCGGTTTCTACCTGCTGGTCTGTTTTGACAGATTTCTGCCATTATTTGCATTTGCTTCTTATTGATTTCTTTTTGAGTTCTCTTTTGGGGAATTGAGATTTTTGAAGGAGTTGATACAGTATCTTGTGTTTTTAGTGAAAAGTTTTGATGTTCCAAAGCTTATCCCAAAGGTCTATTATCTTTTGAATACACTAATGTTGCTAATGAAGATTGTGTGAAGTTTTGTATGAAGGAAAAATTTCAGGTGTAGAGAAAGAATGATGTAATGAGATGAATAATGGACAAAAGCTCAAGCTTGGGGATGCCACCCCGGTGTCACCCCAAGAAATATCCAAGATATACAAGCGTCAAAGCTTGGGGATGCCCAAGGCATCCCCTTCATCAATAAAAAGCTCAGGTCTGTCTAGACACTTCGTTTTTATTGTTTCATACACTATTGTGTTGTTCTAGGAGCGTCTTAGTTTTCGTTGGGTTTTCTTAGTTTTTTATTTTTCTTGAATAAAGTAATTTGGACCCCCGTTCTCGCTGTGTTGTTTCAAATAAGTTGCTTGGTGTTGGAAAGGAGTAGAAAGTTCTTGCTTGATAAGTGCAAGAGGAGCTTGCATTGACTGTGACTTAGACTTTAGCATGACATGCTAGGTGTTGTTTTGAACTTATGCTTAGTGATTATTTCTGTAGCATGTATTGTTCCAAAAAATTGGGATTGCTTAGTGTGCCTTGAAAGAATCATGCGTTGTTTTAGCATACAAAAGTATAGTATTGTGGTATTCTCCTTTGATGCTTTATTTGGGTTGACTTGGCACATGCTCACACCATGTTATGACTATTAACAAGTCACCATAGCCTCTATGATCATTTAGTCCTTGACTTGTAGTACCACTCTATGCTTTGATTAGTAATGTTTAGTTTCTCTGCATTATTATGGCCATTATTGCTCTCTTAGTTGGTTTCTCCCAGTCTTTTGCTAGCCTCCACCTGTATGAGTAAGTTCTACTCATGCTTCCAACTCCCAAGAAACCAAGTTATTCCAAAATGTCCACTATAAACTCCTATGCATGGTGTGTTACACCATTCCAAGTATATTCTTGTTTTCAGCTATCTTTCAATTAAAAAGTATTTTGTTATGTGAAAACTTAGTGATTAAAGCCCTCACAAACTTGATGGAACACTTTATATTCTTTGACCCTAATAAACTTGAACCATTGTGTCATCTTTGTTGTATATGCTTGCACTTATACGTTGGAATTAACAGAACCGTGTTGTCACAGGGAACGTTTTCAACATTGCACTTGTACTTTATACACAGTTGCTATCATGCTCTTTTGTCTATGGATGTCACCGGTGTGAAATAAAGAGGGAGTTTGTAAGTCCATGGAGTTATGTATTTTGTGTTAGAGAAACGCCTGGGCCACTAGCCTAAGCCATGCCTAATCATGGTGGAAACTTGTAGCATCGCCATAATGAGCTATCTGTGAAGCATCCTCAATAAAAAGCTATGCACATAGTAAATAAAAAGATCGCTGAGATGCTCATTGTATGCTTGCCTTGTCATTTTGGTTATGAGATAGCTCATGTACCATGTGCAAGGGGTACCCCTTTGGCGGTTCTCTATGATACGCATATACTTACTATGACAAGAACTTACAGGTGACTAAAGTTGAGTAGCATGAGGTGTGGCCCTCGTATTCAAGGGAATTGAGATTGCCAACTTATACTTTGTCAAGCATATACTCCATAGTTTGTTCACTTTAACCTTAATCACTTCAAGATGCTTATGATAGGGGCAATGAGGGCTGAAATCTAACAAGTACCATAATTTTTCGAAGCTCTTTTTGAAACTTGAAATCCCTGCTTCCCTTTATGAAGGGACTTACTTCCACTTTTATTGAGTCTCCACCTTCTACCTTTAGGCACCATTAAGAGAGAATAGTTGTTATTCTGTGTGCAGTGTCCCAAAACTTATTTATTGATGCATATTGTGATATTGCTTGTTCTTGTGCTACTTGTAAATAGTCACTCTTATGAACTTTGAAGGTATCCTATGCATCTATTTGCTACTCTATGAGGGACAAGCTGAATGCCACTATGCCATGTTTTCTATATGTGAAACAAACAAACGTTTTTCAATGCATGTTATTCATGATCTTTGTTTGTAGCCTTTCATCTTGCATGCATAGTTACTATGTCCTATTGTTAGAACTCCATCTTCCATGCACATGTTTATAGTTCTTTGATCCCAGCTTTTAATGCTTGCAAATGGTTTGATCTTGGTTTTGATTGTGCATGTCACCTCAAAAATTATTCTTTTTATCACTTACCTACTCGAGGACGAGCAGGAGTTAAGCTTGGGGATGCTTGATACGTAGGAAACGTATCTATAATTTTTGATGTTACATGCTTATTTAGTATCTACTTTTCTTTGCTTTGTCTATACTTTGGGTGTTTTTATATCTTTTCTGGAACTAACCTATTAACAAGTTGCCACAGTGCGAGTTGCCTGATTTCTTCCGTTTTTGGTTCCAGAAAGACAGAAAATCAATATTCTCGGAATTGGACGGGACAAAAGCCAAAGTCAATATTTTACCATGGGCGACACGAAGTCCAGAGGAGAGACGAATAGGCGAGCCAGGGCCGCCACCCCCTAGGCATGGGTGGGACCACCCCACACCTGGGTAGGGCGTGGGCCCTCTGGCCGCCTCCCAGCCTCGCCTCTTCACCTATAAGAAGCTCCCGATGAAGAAACCCTAGGCACCCGATCAAAACTCCACGAAAACTTCAGTAGCCGCCGCCACCATCGTCCCTAGATCGGGGGGATTTTAAGTTCTTCCCGACACCCTGCTAGAGGGGAGATCATCCCGGAGGCCTTCTTCTCCGGTATGAAGCGTGAGTAGTTCCACCTTGGACTACGGGTCCATGTAGTAGCTAGATGGTTGTATCTCCTCCTTGTGCTTTCATGTGTAGATCTTGTGAGCTTCTTTCATGATCAAGATCTAATATATTTGTAATCATGCATGTTGTGTTTGTGGGGATCCGATGGATATTGATATTACTATGTCAGATTAATTAATGGTTTTGTCTATTTGACACTATCATGTCTGTGTGTTTTGTGATCTTGCATGCTCTCCGTTGTTAGTAGCTATCTTGGCCAAGTAGTTTCTAGTGACTCCAAGAGGGGGTATTTATGCTCGATAGTGGGTTCATGCCTTTAGTTTCTAAGGGAAGTGATAGAAATCTCTTCGGTTGTAGATGTGATGTTGCCACTAGGGAGAAAACAACGGTTTCTTGTTCATGGAACAAGTGGGTTGTTTACCTTACACATTTTTCTTAAAGAAGTTGTCTGTTGCTTGCAACTTAATACCGGAGGGGGTTCGGATGATAACCTGAAGGTGGACTTCTAGTCATAGATGCAGTTGGATGGTGGTCTATGTATATTGTTGTATTGCCCAATCGAATCTTATAGGATCTTTTTGTTTGGTATTGCATTGTTATGCCTTGCTCAGTTCCCGTCAATTGCCCTGTTGTAATTTGTTTACCCTTCATGCCATGTTGTTTATCTAAGGAGAGCACCTCTAGTGAACTATGGACCCCGGTCCAATCTTTACCATTGATTCATCCTCCACTGTTACTTGTTTACTTGCTGCAAACCATTCTCTTCCACACCATGCATTTAATCCTTTATTACAGCAAACCGGTGAGCTTGACAACCTCACTGATTCATTGGGGCAAAGTCTTGAGTTTGTGTTGTGCAGGTTTCCACGTTGCTTGCAACACCTTTGAGACGTTTCCTTCCTCCTACTGGTTCGATAACCTTGGTTTCTTACTGAGGGAAAATTTGCTGTTGTGCTGCTTCACACCTTGCTCTTGGGGTTTCCCGACGAAGTGCTCAACTCAGCACCATCATGCCTCAACAATCCTTGTTCTTTCTTGGAGGGCCTGCAAATCATTTCTCAAACTAATATCTTGGTTAGATAATTTACCAAACATAACATCATGGTTCTCCGTTATTTTGAATAGGATATTGTTTTGTTCATTTTGTGAGTACACAAAAGATTTAAGAGTTTCTTGGATACTACTATTACTTGATGCCATATTATTATTAGAGTTACCTGCAGGATTAGAATAATGTTTCTGAAAATTTTGATTATAATCCTTCTTCCAAGAAGGATTATAATCGTTACGAGCTATGAAGTCTATTTCTTGAATAGTTGGTTCAGGAGTAGCTCTTACCTGGGTTTCCTTACCTTTGATGGCTAATATGAGCTCATCCAACTTAGTATTGAGTTCTTCATTTTCTTGAGGTGTGACAAAGTTCACCTTCTTTGTGTTTGATCTTTCCACATGCCATTGGGCATGGTTGTCTTGCATATTGTCTAGCAGCTGCTTTTCTTCGGTAATTTGTTTACCCATAAATGTTCCTCCAGCTGCAGTATCAAGCATAGACTTACACACAGGGTTAAGAGCATTATAAAATAAATGGATAATTAACCAATCTTCCATCCCATGGCTGGGACAGTTTCTCATGCATTTTTTCATTCTCTCCCATGCAAGCGCTAGTGGCTCACGCTCTTCCTATCTAAAACCAGTAATATTAGATCTGAGTTGCATAATCTTTGCAGGTGGAAAGAATTTAGTCATAAATAAAGAAGTACATTCCACCCATGATGCAATAGTATTTCTAGGCAAAGATAGCAACCATTCTTTTGCTCTTCCTCTAAGAGAGAAAGGAAATAAGCGCAACTTGACCGCGTCAGGACCAACATATTTAATGCACACATATCACATATTTTAGTGAAAGTATTTAAATGCATACCTACATCTTCAACAGCAGAGCCTCCAAATTGATTCCGTTGAACCAAACTTAAATAGTGCAGCTTAATTTCATAATCTTAAGCAGCAATTGCTGGCTGAGTAATAGGAGTACGCAAATAATCATTGTTGGGAGTTGCAAACTCCCCTAGCTTCTTTTCAGCCATACTTCCTATGTTTTTGGATTTTCTTAAAAAAATACTAATGATGATAAAAGCAAGAATTAAAAGACTAACTATTTTTTTGGTTTTTCAAATAAAGACTGAAAGCAAACTAACAAAATTAAAAACAAGAATTAAAACTAGCAAGGTTCCTACTAACCTCACCAGGGTAGCTATTTGTTCCCCAGCAATGGCGCTAGAAAAAGGGTTGATACCTTCGATCCGGATTACGGATGTAGTATAGCTCTTTTCCCCTAGTAGACCTAGGTTTATCAAATCCTCGGGAAACAGAAAGCAAAGTGAGATTACTTAAACGGACCTTCAAGAGTTATAGAATTCCTTCTGTGTTTTCACCGGACCAAGAGTTTGCGATATTTTTGTTGTTGTTGACGACGGAGAGAGAGAGGGAGAGGGCCTAGGGTCTTCGGTTTTCACCAGTAGTTGTGCAAAACATCTGATGGGAATAAAAGATAATAATAAAGTATGCATGTAATCGTTAGAGCAAGATAATTATATGTGGACAATGCATCCATAATTGTTATCGCCTCCGCAGCCGCTTATAGCAATAACCTACTAGTCTCATCCATAGAAGAAAGAGAGCTAATGATATGCATAGTGATGTCACCGTTTATCCCAATTGGCGATATTGTAAGACTATTTGCTATGGATGAGACTAGTAGGTTATTGCTATAAGTTTGCGATCATTAGTTCTCTTTCTTCTATGGATGAGACTAGTAGGTTATTGCTATAAGTGGTTGCGGAGGCTATAACAATTATGGATACACTGCCCACATATAACTATCATGCTCTAACAATTACATGCATATTTTATTATTATATTTTATTCCCATCAGATGTTTTGCATAGCTACAGGTGAAAACCGAAGACCCTAGGCCCTCTCTCTCTCTCCATCGTCAACAACAACAACAAAAAGATCGCAAACTCTTGGTCCGGTGAAAACACAAAAGGAATTATAAAACTCTCAAATGTCCGCTTAAGTAATCTAACTTTGCTTTCTGCTTCCCGAGGATTCGATAAACCTAGGTCTATTAGGGGAAAAGAGCTATACTACATCCGTAATCCGGATCGAAGGTATCACTTGGGCGGTGCCTGTCAAGGTAACGTGTGCTATGAATGACGATTTGGTTAAACCCTTTGTGGAGCAGGAGGTGAAGGAAGCTTTGTTTCAAATGTTTCCTACTAAGGCATCGGGCCCAGACGGTTTTCCTACACATTTTTTCCAACGTCATTGGGATGTTTCTGGGTCTGAGGTGACCAGAGTAGTGTTAAGGATCTTGAAAGGGGAGGATGACCTGAAGGTGATAATTACTTTCATCGTCCCGATCCCTAAGGTGGCTAGCCTGGATGAGCTAGGGAAATTCCGACCTATCAACCTGTGCAACGTGCTATATAAAATTGCATCCAAGGTGGTGGCAAATAGGTTGAAGGTCGTTCTCCTGGATATTATCTCAGAGGAACAGTCGATGTTTGTGCCAGGACATCTTATTATGAATAATATCATATCTCCCTTTGAGTGCTTGCACTTTATGAAGTGTAAGCAAGCGAAGGATTTGACGTGTTGTGGATTGAAATTGGATATGAAGATAGCCTATGACCATGTTGAATGGTCCTATCTTGGAGCGATCATGATTCAGTTGGGCTTTCACCAACTATGGGTGGATATGGTTATACGGCTCGTCACAACCGTCTCGTTCTCAGTTTTACTCAATGGCAATAATCTCGAGAGATTTTTCAGCCCACGAGGGGAATACGACAAGGTGATCCCATCTCTCCTTATCTCTTTATGTTAGCAGTAGAGGGCCTCTCGTGCCTTCTAAAGTCAAGAATTCAGTCATCAAGCTTAAGTGGAATTAAGGTGGCACCATCAGCCCCGATGGTTAGTCATTTACTCTTTGTCGATGATAGCCTGCTATTTTTCAGAGCGAATATGGAGAGTGCACAGGAGATTAATGATATCTTAAAGATATATTGCAATGCTTCTAGTCAACAAGTGAATATGGATAAGTCATCTATCCATTTTTACAAAGGCTGTCACGAGATTACTAGGCAAGAAATTATGAATACCTTGAATGTCCATAATGTCTCCTTAAGTGAGAAGTACCTGGGAATTCCCTCAGATGTTGGTGTCTTGGTCAATGGTGCTTTTAAGTACCTAAAGGATCAAGCCTGGAAGAGAGTCCAGGGGTGGTTATATCCCACTGTGTACTCGGAGGCAGAGTGACTTTTGGGCCTGGCACTACGAGCGTAATGGTATATTCACAGTTCATTCAGCGTATCGTATGCTTGTCCGAACTCGAGAAGTTAGGACATCATGGCTTGATGACAATCCAGGGGCATCAAATGTTGAAGCAGTTGAAAAAAGTTGGACGTCAATGTGGAAAATTTAGGTCCCTTCAAAGTTGAAGGTTTTCTTGTGGAGATTAGCGCGTCACTCACTCCCGACTGGAGACGTGCGACACCACCGGAACATGTGACCACAGAGTAAACGTGCAATCTGTGGAGAGGAGGACTCCTGGAGGCATTCTCTAGTTGAATGTCATCATGCGAGGAGCGTTTGGGCATTGGCTCCATAAGAAATCAGTGATTTCGTTTACAACCTCCAAGAGCTACACGCTCGTTCTTGGATTGCGGCAATGATCAAGGCGATGGCACAATCAGAAGTCACCCATGTGGTGGTTACGATGTGGGCATTATGGCATGCTAAAAGTAAACTTATCCACGAAGGTTTGTTTCAGAGTCCTTTATCGACTCACTATTTTATTGAGCGCTTCATTGCTGATCTGGGAGTACTTGTGCCGGCGAGGGAGTCTCCTAAAGCGAGCATTTCTACGGCACCCGAGAAAATAACGCAGAACTACCATATTTGCGTTATTTTTGTTAAAAAACCACCATCTTAGGGTTTTTTGATACATAAAATCCACTTTTGGGATAGGGGTGTGACAGATAGCACTAATTCACCGTGTTTAGTTCTTTAACAACATTTCTGGCAGGTGGAGGCTGCTGTCAGTGCCGACGTGGCACAAGGTTAATGTTTTAATTGGTTTTCTGACAGCTCGGATGTACCTGACACGTCTACTTGGTTCATAAAATAACAAAAAAAAAGTCTTTCTCTTTATTTATTTTGTTGACCCAGCTCTTGTCGTGCCTGCGTATGAATACACGCTCGCCCACGCGTGTCGAAGCTTGCCGGCGCCGCCCTGGCCGAAGCTTTGCCCGCACCCTCTCCCGTGCCTTCTGGAGCTAACCCTCGCCCTCTCTCGTGCTTGCCGGAGCTCGCCTGCGTCGCCGGTGGTCGGAGCTGGGCTGCCCCTGTGGGAGGGGGTCAGGTACTCTGTGGATGCGCGGGCAGAAGCGGCTCCGCGACGGTCTCCTTCTTGGCGTTTCATGGGCAATGCCGTGTGTGGCGGAGTCCACGTATACGGGCCTCAGACGGGCAAGAGTTGTTTGATGAAATGCCTGCATCTACAAAGTTGCCTAGGCGGCCGTGAGCGCTTCGGGTTCTTACTGGCCTTCTCTGTGTGCTTCTGTTGTTCGCCGGCGTGGAGTACATGTTTCCTAAGAAGCAGCGCAGACATGCACAGCTAGCTAGCTGAGCTAGGACGCACAGCCTCCCAATCCAGGTTGCAGCCAAGCACTAGCTAGCAACAGAAACGCATCAGTCAGCTGCCATGCATACGGGCGCGGGCACATGATTTGCTGCTGCGGTGAGCGGGCGGTCGTGCAAGCGCAACTGAGGCGTGGCCAGCTGCATGAGCGGGACGGTGGGGATCTGCCAAGCATGGGCGAGCTCCGGCTAGGTGCGGCGAGCTCTGCCAGGTGCGGCGAGGGCGACCGCCGTTACGGACGTTATCGGGCGCGGGGATGGAAGTTCCGGCCGCCTCGTCCGCCGGTCGACGGGTCGCGCTGGAGCTGGCCGCGCTGCTACTGCTCGCGCTAGCGCACTTCTGCCGCTGTGCGTGCCCCGCAGCTCGCGCCGGAGCTGGCCGAGCCGCTCTTGCCCGCGCATGCGTACTCCCTCCGCCGCATGCACCCCGCAGATCGAGCTGGAACTGGCCTTGTCGGCGCCGCCGGCGGCCGCGCGTGCCCCGCAGCTCGCGCCGGAGCTGGCCGAGCCGCTCATGTCTGCGCATGCGTACTCCCGCCGCCACATGCACCCCGCAGATCGCGCTGGAACTGGTCTTGCCGGCGCCGCCGGCGGCTGCTCGCGCCGGAGCTGGCCTTGCAGCTGCTACCCGCGCCAGCGCACTCCCTCCGCCGCACACGCCCCGCGGCTCGCGCTCCTTGGTGGCTAGCTTCTTGCTCCTGTGTGTGCAACCTCCCGTCAACAAAAATAAATAAAGAGAAAGAAAAAATTTATTTTAGTTATTTTATGAGCCACGTCGGGTAGACCCGGGCTGTCAGAAAATCAATTAAAACGTCAACCTGGTGCCACGTCGGCACTACCAGCGGCCCCCACCTGCCAGGAAGTTAATTAAACGACTAAACACATCAAATTAGAGTTTTCTGTCACACCCCTACCCCAAAAGTAGGTTTTATGTGTCAAAAAACCCTAAGGTGGTAGCATTTTAACAAGAGTGACGCAAATATGGTAGTTCCTTGTCATTTTCTCACAGCACCCAGATGGATCCCTCCACCATCAGGGCTTTCAAAGGTGAATGCTGATGCAGTTGTGTCAAAAAACACGTAGATAGCGGTGATCGATGCACTAGCTTGGGACATTTCATGCGAGTTTTTGGGCGCCTCGGCTATCGTGATGAAGGGGATGCTTGATCTAGAGATTCTGGAGAGCCTTGCCTGTCGTGAAGGACTTGCAGTAGCAACGGATCTTCTCATTCAGGATATGCGTGTTGCGCTGATTGTTTAAATGTCGTCAGGAGCATTGAGGGGGCAGGGAAAGGCTCTTATGGCCATATTGTACAGGAGATTAATGAAAGAAGTAAGGATTTCCAGATGGTGCAATTCATTCATGAACGAAGATCATCTAATGCTGACGCACACCGCCTCACGAGGAGCTCACTTTATTTAGGAGTTGGTTTCATACTCCACCCGAGGGTGTCTATAATCATGTGAACTTTGAGGAATAAAAGGGGTGTGAGTCTTCTAAAAAAAAGGAGGATATAATAAGATTTAGCAAGCCTCGTTTCTTTTATATAATGGTGTCTAATATGTGGTTGCGAATAATTTTGATATATTTGGAAGATCTATTGCACATAATTGCTATACAAAGATTGTTGGGGGAGGTGACCCCGGATAGGGTCGGGACGAGGAAAGACAAAAGGAAGTTCCCCGTCCAAATTTCGAGTTACTGTCTAAATCGGCCGATATTCGAACCTAGGTGGCTGAATATTCGAACGCTAAGATAAAACTGAACCAGGCAAAGCCTAATAAAACTTCCAAACGAATAACAAATTATTCGGTTGCAAGCTTCGGGGACTAGAGTATATATAATATCATTCGAATGACTAATCAAATGTCAATAAAAACAATTACCTCATTCATCTTATCGCTGTCAAGAACGATCTTGGCAGCCAGATGTAAGCGACTGCTGATGTCGGAGAGTTGAAATGGCTGACTGTTTGGATTGCCCTCGAGCTGATCAGCAGCGTTTCAATTGTTGGCATACTCAACCAACGAGCCGAGGCTGTTCCCACTCTCAGTACGAGTCAGGACTTTACCTCGGACGTGTTGTGTAGCCACCGCCGCCGCGGGACTCTTGTGAAGAGCGAGCTGGGTATCAGCGGCCGGGGTGACAATAGTCTTGGCAGAAGAAATCCCCTTGCGCAGCGCATCAGCAATTGTAGGCTGAGAAGAGTTGGCAAGCCCTTTCTGAGATGAGGGAGGTTTGGTGACGACGACATTTCTTGCCTTATAAGAGGCGTCGGCAGGAGCCGTTACCTCGTCACTTGGAGTGGCATCTTTTGGGGTCGGAGGGATTACGGTTTCTGAGGGCGCCGAGATAGTGATATCCTCAGCTGGAGTCGGAGTGGCAGTAAAGACTGTGGGGGTCGAAGGAATCTCGGGGGAAACTCCGGGGTTCACGGAGGAGGCAGCAGGCTCAGTGGAAATATCTACTGGCCGAGTTATGTCGGCATCAACAGGAGAGACCTCAGGCGCATCCTGGCGAGTTGACGTCTGATTCGGAGCAGGAGGAGAGTCTGCACGGGCAGGACTAGGAACCCTAGTATCTTCAGGAGGCGGAGGAGAAGGCGGCCGAGTCGTATGACTCGTCATGCTAGGACCACTGGGCTTAACAGAGAGAGGAGCTCTGCAAAGGCACAAAGAGTCAGGTCAGAAGACAGAAAGAGAGAAACAAGAAATACAAATGAAAAGTGACTCACCCAGTAACCCCGGGCATAGTTTTACGCTTCAGAAGGTGCTGGGATGACTTTTTAGTTCGCTTCTTGGGGGCGGCTTCGGAGGCACCCGTTGGAGTGGCACGCTTCCACGAGGTAGCAGGAGGTTGGGAGGCGAGAGGCTCGGCTTCGTGCACCTGACCGGCCTGATTAGCTTGGGAAGTAGAAGCCGGAAATGCATAAGAGATAGGCATTGCGGCAACTACCTCAAGAATTTGGACGTCGTCCGAATCACCTTCCTCCTCGTGAGCCGAGGTCTTTCCACGGGCACGAGCCGGAGCGAGGTCCGACTTGGGAACGAACTCCTCCGAGTCAGGTTCCCCGCTATCCGGGGTGTTCCGATCTGCGGTCCACGGGAGGGCCAAAACCTCGGCATCTTCAATCTTCTGCTCCGCAAATCTCTGCAAGGAAAGAGACAAAGGAATTAGCGAAAGGAATCACGAACGCGATTGGGGGGCAAAACATAAATGCATGAATTTACCTCGGGAGGGGGGTTCCCACGGGTGAACGGCTTCAGTCCCCAGACCCAATCCTCTGGCATCTCCTTCTTAAAGATAGCTCGGACACGTTTGAAAATAAGATAGTTGTCGAGCTCAACAGTGGAGACTCGGTTGGGATCAAGGGGACCGCTCATATAGCAGAGCTTATGCGTGCGTTGCTGAAAGGGGCAGATCCGGCTGCTGACGAAGGTGGTCATTAGATCCTCGCCGCGTAACCTGGCGCGGATCAGCTCCTTCAGCCGAATCTCAAAGGCCTCGGCCAGAGCATGGCTCTTCCTGGGATTATAAGTCCAGTTCTTCTTGGAAGGGGGGCCAATGGAGAAAGCCGGAAGCCAAATCTTATCTTCCTTCCTAGAGTTCTTGACATAGAAAAACGATCTATGCCACTTCTTGCATGACTCAAGACCAGCAACCCGAGGAAACTCGGATTTCCTCCGAGGTGTGATGGACGCTGCTCCACACTACTTAAGCAATTTCTCGGAAGGATGGAGGGATTTGTCTGGAACAACATTGGACCGGATCTTGAAGAACTTGGACCATACATGCACTGACGGCCAGAGGCCGAAGTATCCTTCCGAGGCCGAGATAAAGGCGGATAGAGAAGCAATGGCATTAGCCGGAAGATGATGCGGCTGCAGGCCGAAGTAATCAAGGAATTCCCTAGCAAAATCACTAAGGGGAAGACCGAACCCGCGAGCGAAATGGGACATGAACACAACATACTCACCCTCTTTAATAACAGGAGAGGATTCGCTGCCAGGTAAGCGACAGGCTACCTCGGCAGGAATTCGTCGAGTTCTAATCAACCACTCAACCTCTCGGCGGGTAACGGTGGAACCTTGCCAGGATCCCCGCTCTGGGCCAGACGCGGCATCGTCATCTTCGATGAGCGCGCCGCTAACAGAGCTTGACATGGGGTCGCCGGAGGAATCTACCGAGGAGAAACTAGCGGCGGAGCAAAGCCTAGAACTGCAAGGCCCCGTCGTGGTCCTAGGCGAAAACGGCGGCGGAGCAGAAAAGGAACCGCCGCGGGAAATCTAGAGAGCGAAAGACGCGTCTAGAGGGAAATCTAGGCAATGAGACCAGAGAAACTCACCGGCGACGGCGCCGGAGCAAGCGCACGGGGACGAGGTCGACGGAGCAGAGGGATTAGGACCTCGCCGTCGAAGATTCCGACGAGCACACAACCGCAGAAGCACGAACGGGCGCAAGAGCGAAAGAAGGAAGAAGGGCAACAGTGAGCGAAGGAGGAAAGTGAATCCCTTAGGCCCGTGCCCCTATTTATAACCGCGTAGCCTTGGTGATAGTGGGATCGTGCGTGCGGGTGATAACCGTGTAGATCGTGTATGCGGCATAACCGCTCGCGGCTAAGTGGAGCCACACTAACGGCCACACGACGCAGGAGAGGATCAGGCCTCCTGACAATTGCGGTGTGCGAGGCGTCACAGTGCCGACGCGACAGGCGCAGTAATCACTGTAGCATTGTCAGCGGGAACTGTAGAGAAACAAAAAACTAGAGAAATAATGATGAGTGCTACACGTAGGATGAGGCGTACGCAAGAAGACACACGGATACCTCGGACTGCGGAAAAGTAACTCGGAAACAAGGATACACGAGTGTAGGGAAACTGATATAGACCGGCCGAGGTTATAGGCAGGACCATACCAGCTTGGGGGACTAATGTTGGGGAGGTGACCCCGGATAGGGTCAGGACGGGGAAAGAAAAAAGGAAGTTCCCCGTCCAAATTCCGAGTTACTGTCTAAATCGGCCGAATCCTGTAAAGGTCGGCCGAGGTAAGCAAGAGCAGGACACTTATGAGAAGAGCAACACGTTACCCGGCCGACGTACTGTTTAAGTCGGCCGGGTCAGCCCGAATAACCTGAATGCAGGTAAAGGCCAAGCCGAGTTAAGCGAGGCAGGGCCGAATGACATGAAGCTTGCAGGAGAAGGAAGTGCCTATAGTCAAACCCTAGTCACAAGCTAGGAAGAATCTGGACAGAGCCAAACACAAAGGACAAGGCGCAGAGCGGCATAAGGGCAGAAGGAGGTCACGGAGGTGACAGTCCTGGAGCCCGAGGCGTGCAGGTGGGGTTCTCTGAAACCTTGCCGTTATTAGAAGGGCGACACGAAAAGGAGGCCGCCGAGTTACTATATTGGGACAAGCATATTCTTCGAATATGCTTGCCACGTCAGCCCTAGAGGAGCCAAGACGCCCCTTTATAAGGAGAGGCTTGGACTCTGAGAAGGAGAGAGGCTCATTTGGTACCGTTAGGCTGGTAAAAGTTCATCTTCTCCTCTTGTAAACAGCTCAAGGAGCACTTGTAGCCCAAGAGAGGAGTAATAAATATATTTACGTTAGTCATTTGTGTGTAGAATCAACTACATCTTCCCTCCCCAGATCCCTCTAGCATCCATTGGCCCCATACTTTAGCCTACCCATGGCATATGCCGTGCCACCACCACGACAAAGATTATGTGTGTTTAAGACCTTACTAACGGTGCTTCTGTCCTAAAGAAAAAACTAAGGGTGGTCACATTGTAGCTGTCTCGAATCTGACCATATGACAACCAATTCGTGATGAGAGTGATTAAATGAAGTTAATTAATATCATAAAAATCAAGAGACAAATATCCCATGTTAGTACTGTGAAAACCATTAGATTTGGTAAGATATACCTATTAATGGACGGAATCCGAGACATTTATAACATGTAAACGTTGTTGGTTTTGATATATATTTGGCAGAAGATAATATATGTCCATCTATTATAATTCCCGTCATGACTTGTGGGCCAACTAAGAAACAATTGTACGGGGCTTCTAGGATAGGTTACTGGTTTTGAAAATGCACTAATGGTTGTTCTCATGAAAAACAATGGTGCTTCTATTCTAATGGTCTCAAAAAATGGTGCTTCTATTCTAATGGTCTCAAAAAATGGTGCTTCTATTCTAATGGTCTAAAAAACAATGGTGCTTCATTTCTAATAGTCTCGAAACAAGTTGTGGGGATAACAATTAATTGAATTTGATCAATATCAGGAACAGAAAGAGACAAAAAATACCGCAATCTAGTGATATTATGGAAAGTTTAATCCGATAAAAGTTGATTGTGTACCCATTAATGGTCGCAATCAAGACCAATATAACATGTGAACGGCGTTGGTTTCTATATGTTAGGAAGAAAATAATAGGTGTCCACCTAGTATGGAAAAATATGCTTGACAAAAATTCCTTTGCAAAAGTAAGAAATAGTGATAACTAACAAAATCATGACGTTAGTGATGCATCGTTGAACTTCATGACATAGTGCAATAAAGTCTAAGTAGATATATGTTGGTGAAAGAAATATGAATGCCAATTGAGATGGTGGTGTGTTTTTGTAGGGGAGAACAAATCGGTTTGAGTGTGCCCAAAACCTAACTTTTGGGTCACAAAAAACATACTAGGTTGAAGAAGTTCAAGGAGTCACACGACGAGGAGTCAAACCCGCTCATGGAGCCCTTCAACCTTGAGGTTTCTATGCTAGCGCGAGAGGGCAAGAAGAATGGTCGACTATATGTTGCCGACGGTTGCGTCCCTAAGATCTCCATTCCATGTATGAGGCAACTCTTTGGTAGCGGGACGAGCTCAATTACAAGTATAGAGATGATGACTTCAAGTGCACATATCGTTTGTAGCTAGTTTCGAAATAAAGATATGGATCCCACAGGGATCAGGAGTTTGAAGTCTAATAAGTCTTGAAATAAATACTAAAATAGAAATTCTAAATAAAGTTCTAAGTGACAAGATAAAATGTGAGTATTGTGTAAAAAGGTATTTTTGGGTTTTTGGTATAAGAGAACAATAAGTAAAGTAAAATAAACTGAGTACAGAAAATAAGTACCGCGTATGTAAAAGATATTTGAAACTTTAGTGGGAAAAACGTTCTCAGGGATTAGCGGATACACCACTAGCATTATTAAATGGCTAAAGTAAAGATTATTATCATGAACATTCTCAAATATGTATTTGTGAGAGGAACTCCGTATTTAGACAATGAGGCAGCAACCACTACTCAAATCATCCTCATAACCACAGCAGACCGCTATCAACATCAATTGAATTACTATGCTATTAAGGGACATAATTCCACACGACGTATCCCATGGCATGAATAGTGTTTTTTGAGTTTCCTCGATTCCCAAGTTGATACGTAAGAAGTGCCAACAACTTTATAGTTACTGTAAGTGCTAACACACCTCCGTCTACCAACAAGTAGTTCCCTCAATCAAGTCCCCATAAGAGGCAAATATTGAGAGGTCGACTTCTCCCAACATCAAGATGTAGACAATCTAACACATGGTCACGGTGATGAATATCATAATAAACTTTATCTTATTTCAATCTCATACTAGGGTTCTCCATCTCCCTATGAACTAATGATCTACTCAGACATGGGGGCAATCAACATCATGATAAAAGTAATGGAATCTATCATAAATGAATAGTACTTGTATAAATCCACAACGAGTACAGAAATTACCACAATATCTAGAAAAGATGTAGATGGGATGGATGGAGATGGTGGTGATGCAACTATTGATGATGAAGATCGATGCCTTAGCCTCCTGGATCTGCGCAGGGCGAAGATGAATCCCCGGTGGATGAGTTCCCCCTCCAGATGCCTTCTGGAGGTTAGGTTTTGGCGATTTCTGGGTGTTCTATATGTCGTCTCTCCAATCCAGTTGCACGGGGTGAAACAACTTGAGGAGGCGGTGTCGGTGCCAACTATACGGCGGTAACTATACGGCCGGAATATTTCTTCATGTCGTATAGTTGGTCGTTAAACCTTATGTGTACTTCAATTGCTTCGGGTTTTCTTCTGGTCTTATTAATATTCCCCAAATAAGCAGTTTATGTAGTTTTGGGCTCCTTTTCACTCCAATATAACTGGTCCAAGAATTTTGTCCATCGGATCCATCATCTGACCTAATACTGGTGAAAATAAACATAAAAAGTGCGTACGAACACCGTAAAATACCAAGATCCTACTACTACAATGCAAAATAACAATCTAAAATATGATGCAAATATGCACTCATCAAATTCCCCAAACTTAGACTCTTGCTCGTCCCGAGCAAGTTTAGCTTAATGGATGTGATCCTCATATTCATGAAGCCGAGTCGATAAAATAAATGAGGCAGTTGCAGCATGTGTTTATCATAAAGGATACACATAAATAATTTCATGAATAGTACCTTACTCGAACCATCTGAATAATAATAGCAGGCTTCCACACCTTAGCAATTAACAGTTCACAAAAGATTATTCTAAACATGATGTAAAAGTATTCGATTCAATCAAATGAGTTAGTGAGGTATTCCCAAGTGTTTTTAGGATTAACATATTCAATTGGGATTCAAAATCTCAAACGTCTCTTTGTCTTACTACAATATAGTGGAATATGCATATTTTCTCTTTGCACATTCGCTCTTTTTCTTCATCTTTCTTTTTATTATTTCTTTCTCTCTATATATATATGCTCACACTTTTGTTTAAGTGTTATGCAAAGGATCTAGCCATATATTCCACCATGTAGGAATTCAAAGTTAAACGATCTCAATTACCAAATTCCAAATATATATGAAGCATCTTTATAACTTGAGTATTCTACCTTAGCTTGTTCTCACTCTATTTGATAGCGCTTGTAATTTCTCCTTTGTTCAAGGATTTTCTTTTTCAACTTAACTAAATAGATAATTTCTCCTTTTTGTAAATCAAACCATTAACCTACAACATATTGATCAAATTATCCTTATATGTTCTATTAATACCAATGGTGTGGAAGACTCCTATTGCTATCATCAAGTGCAAGTAAAATCATACTCAAGACATTCATATATCCAATAAGACAAACTCAAACTTAATAATGCTCCATATATTATAATAAACTCAGAATTTCATAGGAGAGATCAACTATTTCTGAAGGGAATTCTAATTATGCAAACTTTATTTATGAGCTCGAACTAATGCAAACTAGAATAATAATAAAAACTTGTAAGATAAATTACAAGATCTTAAAGATCTCCCAAGCTTGGAATCAAGACAAGCGGGATCAAATAATCCCTCATGATTATTTGATACTGTGTATCATTGCAGGTCAATGTGGTTCCATGGCATGTAGAACCATGGTGCGTAGCTTCTTGTTGGTATCCTCCAGAGCAGTGATGCGGCTGTAGCACCTGCGTAGATTAGATTGCAAAGTGTCCACCCTATCTTCGAGCTTAGTCACCATCGGGAGAAGATCATCCTTCTTCTCTATATCCTTGAGACGCTGACGGACTTCAACGCGATGGAGTAGATCCTGCTTCTGATATATCTCTAGTGCCCACACGCGATACTTTGTTCTGGGGACAACTTCTTCTTCCTCGTCCATTTTTTATGGATCGGGGAAGTAGAATCTGCTCCTCCACTCCTCTTGAGGCTTCACCCTCATATGAGTGCAAGTGGTAGGCCTCGAGCGGGGCGGTGCCGGTTCCTTGCTAGCACCTGCACCAATGTTAGGTATTTCCTTACGCTTGTGCGGCCTCGGGTCTGTAGTGATGAACTTGACTATCTCCACACGCCCTTTTCCGTGCGGTTTTTGGCCTTCTCTCTCTCTTCTTGAGTCACGGTAGATGTAGACGTCACTCCAGCCTTCATCGGGGTCGCCGTTGTAGAAGCTTGTCTCGACGTACTCTTTGTACCCCGGGCTAAACCTCTCCACCTCCTCATCGTCGTTCTCCATCGACAGGCTGCTAGAAAGGTCCCTAGGTGCAATGAGCCACATAGGTTTTCCATGGCCTGGGACTGGATAGCGCATAGCTGGATTTGTTCCTGGTGATTTATGATTAGAGAGAGACACAATGGCAGTATATAAGAGGGGGTCATAGGTCAGTAAAACTCGCAAGAAACACCAAATTCACACCCAAGAAAAAAATCCAAACAGATTAGGAAAAGAAATCGAGGATTTTGAGAAGTCCTGCTCCATAACGACCAACTATACAGTCGCGGCCCGTATAGTTCCGGCCGTATAGTTGGTTCCGGGCAGATATTTCCAAATATCTCGAGCCTAGGTCGGTTAGATTACCTACTAGGAACCGACAAAGTGTTTTTTTATGAATAAACTTTATAAGAATGAAAACAGGTTGATGATATAGAAGCTTTGGCGAACAACTATATAGCGGGAGATTTTTCTCCGGCCATATAGTTGCGGCCGTATAGATACTGCACAACGAAAACTATTTTCGCAAGGGGTACATAAGCTTTAACGACCAACTATACGACGGGAGATTTTTCTCCGGCCGTATAGTTGCGCACGTGCAGTTACAGAAACCCCTCATAAATTTCAGAAAAACAAAAGGAATTCAAAGACAAAAAAAATTAGAAGTAGAAACTATGATAACAAAGCACTTCTTAGAGTAGGAAAACTTACCTTCCACTTACTGTTTATTTAGTCGGCAGTGATAAGCTCCTCCAACAGCAAAGACTTCTTTTTCTTGGGAGGATTTGCCCTTAGTTCATATAATAATTCTTGAAAACGAAAATCACCAGGACTAAAGCTCCTCTGAATAACATTGGTGTCTTGCTGAAAAAATATAGATGCTGCATCCACTACCTTTGCTTCTTGTCTCTGCATAATCTGCAACTCAAATTCTTAAAGTAAAAGGATCCAACAGATCAGTCTTGGCTTATGAATCTTCCTCTCGAGGAGTTCTTTTAAACCATCACGATCCGTATGAACTCTTACTTTTGCATCAAAAATATAATAACGAAATTTATCACAAGAGAAGAATACAACAAAGATTTCTCTTTCTTCCTTAGGATAATTATTTTGAGCACTATTGAGAGTTCTACTAGCATGATGTATAATATTAAATATACAACCTATGTGTTGTCCCAGATTTACTCCTACAGAGTCATCACTAGCTTCACATATTAAATCAAAAGTCATATCCCAAATAGGTGGTTTAATGATAGGAGCACGAGATAAAGCATATTTAAGTTTATCAAAGTCTACAAGGCATTTATCATCAAAATTAAATCTCACTCCCTTTTGCAACAGGTTAGTCAAAGGTTTAGAAATTCCATAAAAATTCCTAATGAACCTTCTATAAAAGCCTACATGACCAAGAAAACTTCTTATACCTTTTATGTCCCTTGTTTGTGGCATTCTCTCTATTGCTTCAACTTTAGCCCTATCTACTTCAATGCCCTTACCCGATACTTTATGTCCAAGGACTATGCCTTCTTTGACCATAAAATGACACTTCTCCCAGTTTGGAACAAGATTGGTTTCTTCGCAACGCTGCAAAATTCTTTTGAGATTATCCAAGCAACTAGTAAACGAAGTTCCATAGACAGAAAAATCATCCATAAATACTTCCATTATTAGTTCTATAAAATCTGTGAAAATAGCAGTCATGCATCTTTGAAAAGTAGCTGGAGCATTACATAGACCAAAAGGCATGTGTCGGTAAGCATGTAAACCATAAGGACTAATGAAAGTCGTTTTAAGTTGGTCATCGGGATGAATAGCTATTTGGGAAAAACCAGAGTATCCGTCCAAGTAGCAAAAATGAGTATGGTTTGCTAACCTCTCTAAAGTTTTATCTATGAACGGTAAAGTATAGTGATCTTTCCTAGTTTCCTTATTCAGTTTTCTAAAATCTATGCACATCCTATGTCCAACAATAGTTATAGTAGGTATCAATTCATTGTTTTCATTAGGAACAAAAGTAAAGCCACATTTCTTAGGAACACAATGAACAAGACTTACCCATTCACTTTATTTTATAGGATAGATTATACCTGCATCCAGTAGGCGTACTATTTCTTTTCTTACCACTTTCTTCATTTCAGGCTTTAGTTTTCTATTAAATTCTGCAACTGGTTTAGCACCTTCCTACATGAATATACGATGGATGGCTATCATGGGACTAATACCTTTCAAACCGTCCATTGAGTACCCAAAGGCCTTGCGATGCTCCTTAATTACTTTCATGAGTTCTTCTTCTTCACCCCCTAAAATTTTAGCACTAATAATAATAGTGAATTTATTAGTATTATCCAAGAATCTATATTTAATGTTATATGGTAAAGTTTTTAATTCCGGGGGTGGTAATTCTTCATCCCCCCTCTTTTATGGCTCTTCAAAAGCCTCATCAGTTGAAGGTCCTAAAATGGGAAGTGAATCAAATTCACTTTCAAATTCTTCTAGTGACCTATCCTCCATAATTATTACTTCACAATTTGGGTCTTACTTTATTTCTTCTTCTTGATTACTTAGGAAAAGAGTTGCCATCTCTTCAATATTCTTCTCTTTCTTTTCTTCTTGTATAAGTAGAGATTTGTCTTTAAATTTGGAAAAGTGGAATTCTTTTTCCGCTTTCCCAAGCTTAAGGGATACAACCTCCTTTTTGAAATCGACTGTAGCACCTACACCACTCAAAAAGTTTCTTCCAAATATGATTGGGCAAAGAGTGTCAGCTGGCATATCAACAACTACAGAATCGATAGGAATTTTTTATTGCCAATTGTGACGATTGCATCTTCAACTACTCCCATTGGAATTCTAAGATCTTTATTGTCTAACATGATTATCATATCAGTATTTTCAATTGTAGCCGGTGCTATTTCTTCTTTTATTTCTGAATAAAAATCATAGTATATAACATTAACTTTGGTGCCAAGATCACATAAACCGTAATGTGAGGTTTCTTTAAATATGCATGGAAGAATAGGCTTACCCACATATTTTACCTTAGTTTTACCTTCAACCAATATAGAAGTCTCTTCATCAAGTTCAACTATGTTACAATGTGAATACATAGCCATGATTGCTTCCTTGGTTACCTCTTCATCTTTTGTTTCATCCAGATGTTCTTCCATTATTGGCACACTTTCCTCTTATTTCTCCTCCTGTACTGCCTTGACATGTTCATATTTCAAAATATGCTTCTGTGTAGTGTTAGGGAAAGGTATCTCATACATTGGTTCTATGGAGGCCAAAGTTGCTTTACTTCTCTTTTCTTCTCGGGTTCGGGTGGTGGATCATACTTGGCCAAACCCTCTTTTGGAGCTTTGGTGTGTTCTGTAAAAGCTTTAACAACTTGCAAGACAAGATCTAAATCTAAATAAATCTCTTTAGATAATTCATTAACATGGCCCTTTTTATTATAGTCATGAATACATTCATAATCTATCTTTGCGCCTCCTTCACTTCCTAGACAAAAATTCCATGAAACTCTATGATCGCGAATTCTATTAAGTAAATCCCCAAATTTAGTTATAGGTAAATCCATAAAATCTCCTCTCACGCAAGAGTCTAGTTCAATTTTATTAGATTCAATTAAACCGCCATAAAATATATGCAATAAATACTATTCAGGCAAATCATGATGAGGACATTGATTAAGTAAATCTTTAAATTTTATATAAGATCTTAATATTCCTTCATTAGGAAGGTTCCTCGAAGTCATTATAAGACGCCTGATCCCAAAAGATTTTGATAAAGGATAATATTTGGATAGAAATTCGCAAGCTAAGTTATCCCAAGTAGTAGTGGCTTCCGGGGGTAGAGATCTATACAATGAGAGAGTTGTACTTGTCAAAGTTTGACTAAAAAGTTTAACCCTTACCTCATTGGCGGTATACCCCGTTAATTGGAAAGTGCCACATATATCTTTGAAACATGCAATATGCTCATATGGATCAGGATCTTCTTCATCCCCAGTAAATTGCTTCTTGTGTAAAATACCAAGTAATAGAGGATTTATTTCAAAACCCCTTGTCTTCTCGTTGGAGTTGTCTCTTTTATAAATACCATAGGGCTTCCCAAAGTGGTTGAGTGGGTTAGCACTAATCATATGCTCAAACTCCATCATGTTGGTGGAAACCTGTAACTCAAAACAAAACTTAACAAAACTAAAATAAATAAGCAAAAACTAAAAGATCTACGGCGCTTAGCTCCCCGGCAATGACGCCAGAAAATATCTTGATGACTATAAATGCACATATTGTTTGTAGCTAGTTTCGAAATAAATATATCGACCCCACAGGGAGCAGGAGTCTGAAGTCTAATAAGTCTTGGAATAAATACTAAAATAGAAATGCTAAATAAAGTTCTAAGTGACAAGATAAAATGTGAGTATTGTGTAAAAAGGTGTTTTTTTGGGGGGGGGGGGGAGGTTGGTATAAGATAACAATAAGCAAAGTAAAATAAACTAAGTACAGAAAATAAGTATCGCGTATGTAAAAGAGATTTGAAACTTCAGTTGGGAAAAGTGTTTCCAGGGATTAGCAGATACACCACTAGCATTATAAAAAGTCTAAAGTAAATATTATTATCATGAACATTCTCAATTATGTATGTGTGAGAGGAACTCCGTATTTGGACAATGAGGCAGCAATCACTTCTCAAATCATCCTCATAACCACAAAGACAACAATCAACATCAATTGAATTACTGTTGGGGGAGTGACCCCAGGTAGGGTCAAGATAGGGGAAAGAAGAGAGGAGTCTCCCTTACCTTAGGCCGAATTATAAGTTGAATCGGCCGAATCATGCAAGATTCGGCCGAGGTAAGCTGAGGCTTGGCAAATATAGAGTGATTAACACGTCACTCGGCCGACGTCTGATCTAAGTCAGCCTAATAAGATTGATTGACTTGTATGCAGGGGGAGGCCGAGTTGAGTTAAGTGAGACAAGGACGAGTAACATGAAACTTGCAAAGGAAGGAGAGATCCTAGAGTCAAACCCTAGCTACTGGCTAAGAGGAATCTACGCATGTCCAAGCGCTAAGGACAAGGAGCAGAACCGCAGAGGGCCAGACAAGCGTCACGGAGGTGACAGTGGGGAGGCCCGAGGCTCACATGTGGGGGTCTCTGGCTCTTTGCCGCCGATAGAAGGGGGACACGGAAAGGAGTCCGCCGAGTTACCACTTTGGGACAAGCATATTCCAAGAATATGCTTGCTACGTCAGCCCTAGGAGGAACCAAGGAACCCCTTTATAAGGAGGGGCACGGGCTCCTGAGAGGGGGATCGATTCATTCAAGACAGAAGGGCTCATGTAGCAATCTTCTTCTTCTTCTCCTCTATGATATAGCTCAAGGAGCACTTGTAACTCTTTAGAGGAGAAATAAAGATCTACTACCAGTCTATTGTGTGTAGAAATCACTACATCTTCCCTCCCCGGATCCCTCTAGCATCCATCGGCCCCATACTTTAGCCTACCCATGGCATCTGTCGTGCCACCACCACGATAGTTGGCGCCCACCGTGGGGCCAGCAGCGGTGCTAGATGGAGTCAAGATCCGGACGGGAAAATTCATCCACACCGGCGAGCGGGTTGTTTCTGGCCTAGTCCAAAGATTTGATATCTGGGACTGCGTCAGTGATAACGCGGGCAGCTTTGGGAGGAAAGCACCCCTGCGCAACGGCATCTTCATCAACATGGGCGCCCACAAGGTCTACGTCGGCATCGACACCGAGTCATCGAGGTGGGAGACCCTCCCCTCTGTGCTGCCAGCGGTCGGTGTGGAGTTCGCCCCGCAGGCAGCATCGAGGTGATGATGATAGCCCCGGCACCACCAGCAGGAGCAGGCGCTGGACCAAGCAAGGACCCGGTGATAGGAGGACAGGTGGCTACGAAGCAAGCTGCTCCAAAGCCCACAGAGGTAGATCCACCAGCGACCAGGGCGGCCGAGGTGTAGGAGGTGACTTCAAAGGCGACAAGGGTAAGATGGCCACCTCTAGAGAGTCCAGAAAATATCCTTCAGGCAACTATAGATAACCTAACTACGCCTGTAGCATCGATACTTGACCCGGTAAACGCACATGCGGAGTTAGAAGAAACTAGACAGAAAGTGTTAGTAGAGGCAAAAAAGGTGTCGGCCTTGTGGGAATCCTTAAACAGGACCTTGCGAGAATACGCTAGGGCAAACAAACTAGATATGGCCCCTGACCGAGTATAGGAACTGAGATTAAGAGGAAAGAACCTCATGAATGATATCAACAAAGAGCACGAGGCTCGTCCAGATGATTCGGTCGACCCAGGCTTGCCGAGGTACAGTACCCCGGCAAAGAACCTCAGGGAGGCAAATACCGCAGCCCTAGAGTTGGAGGGGTTAAGCGGGGAAGCCCGGCAAAAACAGTAAGAAAGAGTAAATGAGCTGGTACACATTGCGAACCAGCAGAATGAGGAAATGCTTAGGGCTAACCCAGCAAAGCCAGGAGCCTTTCGCATGGTTCATTCAGTAGGAGTTGCCCCCGCATTATCTGCGGCAGCGGCTTCCTCACCCGGAAACAATGCACGAAAAGACAGAGCAGTGACTTTGGGAAAAAGAAATAAGCAGATTGTCCCATATGATCTGGCGGTGGCCGGGAAGGTCAATGAGAATAGAGGCAATGGGAGCCGAGGTAAAAGTGGTGATGGAAACCCCGGCCGTGCAAACAGAGAGCACGGAAACCTCGGAAGGGGAAACCATGAGAACAATAACCCGGCAGAAGGGAGGAGGTACCCTCCGCAGGATCCTCAGCCGAGATATGAGCCTCGGCAAGAGCGAGAAGCAAGACCAGCTCAACATAATCAGGCAAATGATAGATACAATGATGGCTACTCAGAAATGGAGTATGCAGAGCATGGTGGAAAAAATCACTATGGAGTACAGGAGAGAGTTATCTATAGAAACTTGCCGTCAACTGACGCAAGATTAAAGCTGGACAGGCTGTATCGGTCCGAGATGTTGGAAGAACAGGGTCCACCTGGCCCAGCGTGTTTTGGACCTCAGATTATGGGCGAACCGCCCGTGCCGAACTTCCAGTTGGCAAGAGGCACGAAAATGTACAATGGGAGCACGAAGCCACAAGATTGGTTAATTGACTATGCCACAACAGTAAAGATAGCTGGCAGAAATTTAACATGGGCGGTAAGATATGTCCCACAGATGTTGGAAGGACCGGCCAGAGTATGGCTGAATAATTTACCAACTGGAAGTATCAACTGTTGGTTATATTTGTAAGAGATGTTTGTCAGTAATTTCACCAGTACATATTAGAGGCCAAACAGGCCACAACAGCTCGCGATGTGCAAGCAGAAGCCGAATGGGACAGATAGAGAATTCTTGACTCGATGGTGTAACCTCAGAAACTCATACGAAGGAGTCATCGAATCTCAAGCGATAGCCTGGTTTGCTCAGGGCTATAGATATGCAAGCGTATTATGGTAGAGGTTGTAGAGAGATATGCCAACCACGTTGGCAGAAACCATCAGGATAGCAGATTCATATGCCTTAGGTGATCCGACTCAACCAGAGTTAATGTCGGCAGAGCATCGGGAGCAGCAGGACCATTATGTTAGAGATGGTGCCGGATCATCACGGCGCAATGAATACCAAGGTAGAAGAAGGGACGAGAGGCCGAATTACAGATACGCTTCCAATCAAGTGGCAGCGGTTGTGCAGGATCAGCCGAGTCATGGGAACAATCAGCGACAGAAGAATGGTCCTCAACAGTGGACGCTGAGGAATGAAGGGAAAAGGCAGTGGACGCCCGAATAGAAGAAGCAATGGCAGGAGAGGCCGAAATACACATTTGAATCCATGTTGGATCAACTGTGTAAATTCGACACGCCTAACCCGGCTAAGCCAGCCAATCACACTACTCGCCAATGCGCTTGGATGAAAAGTGGAATGGGAAACCCGGCGGGCATACAAGCACCTACGTATCAAGTACAACAACAGCAGCAGCCACAGTTAACTGGGGGGGATGCGCAACAGCTAATGTTACCACCACCCCCTCCGAGGTATGATAACCCAGACCGGAGGGATGCAGTGCACCAAGTGGTAAATAAAAATCAAGACGGAAAGGGAAACCCCGGGAAGAATGGACGCAATGAGTACATGGAGCATCACCAATCGTATTGTGTGTTCACAACAGAACAACAAGATAGACAGAGCGTACAACGCCGGCATATGGAAGTGAATGCAGCTATGTCGGTAGTACCGAGATACGTGCCATGGTCCGATCAATAGATAACCTGGAGCATAAAGGATCACCCGAAGATAATGCCGAATCCAGGGTTGTATGCCTTGGTCCTGGATCCGACATTCGTCGAGCCTAGCATCAATGTGAAGTTCTCAAAAGTACTCATAGATAATGGAAGTAGTATCAACATCATGTACAAAGACACGATGCACAAACTCGGAATAACACAGAATATGCTGCAGCCAACAAGGACCACGTTCCATGGGATTGTTCCGGGGCTCTTATGCGAGCCCATTGGGAAAGTCCCAGTAGATGTGTTATTCGGCACAAGGGAGAATTGTAGAGCCGAGAATCTGGAGTTTGAGGTGGTGGACCTAGAAAGTTGCTATCATGCTTTACTCAGACAGCCAGCATTGGCTAAATTTATGAGCAGATGTCATATTACTTACTTGAAAATGAATATGCCAGGACCTATAACAGTAAATAGGGATTACAGAAAATCAATGGAATGTTCTTCAGCCGGGTCAAACCTGACCGAGTCATTGGTAATTGCAAGAGAGAAAAGAAGAATTCAGGAAGTGGCAGATCTGGCTTAGTCGGCACAGCTTAATATGCCGGCATTAGCCAACCCGCATGGAAGTGTATCTTTCCAGCCGACTAAGGAGACGAAAAAGATCCAGATTGATGATCAGTTCCCAGAGCGCACCATCACGATTGGTGCTAGCCTAGATGCCAAATAGGAAAGCGAGCTCACCAACTTCCTCCGTGAGAATCGGGATATCTTTGCATGGTCAACATAGGACCTGCAAGGTGTACCGAGGGAGTTGGCTGAACACTCTTTGCATGTGAGGCCAGGAGCAAGGCCGGTGAAGCAACCTCTCCGCCGCTTCGCCGAAGACAGGAGACAGATAATAGGGGATGAGATAGCTCGGCTCCTTGCAGCCGGGTTTATTATGGAAGTGCTTCATTCGGATTGGCTATCAAATCCGGTGTTGGTAGAAAATTAAAAGGATGACCCAAATGTAGCCGTCGTATGGCGAATGTGCATCGATTACATGAACCTCAATAAGGCGTGTCCCAAAGATCCTTTTCCTTTACCTAGGATAGACCAAGTCATTCATTCGACTGCAGGCTGTGAGCTGTTATCATTTGTAGACGCGTATTCTGGTTTCCACTAGATACCGTTAAACCCGGCTGATCAAATAAAGACTGTGTTTATCACCCCGTATGGGGCTTATTGCTATCGCACCATGCCATTCGGCCTGCGTAATGCAGGAGTCACATACCAAAGATGCATGCAAAAATGTCTACATGACCAAATTGGGAAAAATGTGCAGGTATATGTTGATGATGTGGTTATAAAAACCAAAGAGAGCAAAACGCTCCTAGAAGATATTCAGCATACATTCGCGAACCTGAGAAGGTTCCGAATGAAGCTTAACCCAGAAAAATGTACCTTTGGTGTGCCGGCTGGAAAATTACTCGGTTTCCTCGTATCTAGCCGAGGTATAGAGGCAAACCCAACTAAGATCCGAGCAGTTGAAAGAATGGAACTGCCGAGGTGCCTGAACGATGTACAAAAATTTATAGGGTGTCTTGCCTCACCGAGTCGGTTCGTATGTCGGCTAGGGGAAAAAGCATTACCTCTATATCAATTGATGAAAAAGTCCGATAAGTTTGTCTGGACACCGCATGCTGATAGTGCCTTTCATGAGTTAAAAAAGATGCTGGTCACGACACCAATTTTGGCTTCTCCATTGTCAAAAGAGCCTATGCTACTCTATGTGGAAGCTACTAACAGAGTGGTAAGTGCGGTAGTTGTTGTGGAACAGAACGAAGAGGATAAATCGGTACAAAGGCCGGTATATTACCTAAGTGAGGTATTATCGACCTCAAAGCAAAACTACCCACACTACCAGAAGATGGCTTATGGAGTATACATGTCGGCGAAGAAACTCAAAGACTATTTCGAAGAACACCCGATAAAAGTGATGTGTGAGGCACCCATAGCAGAGATATTGAGCAACAAAGATGCGAGTGGCCGAATAGCAAAATGGGCAATCGAGTTATCGCCTTATGCTCCGCAATTTGATAGGCGAGAAGCAATCAAGTATCAGGCAGTGGCCTACTTCTTTGTGGACTGGGCCGAAGTACAGTATGAGCCCCCATTGCCAGATCCGAACTATTGGACGATGTATTTTGACGGGTCCAAGTTAAGAAATGGGCTAGGAGCAGGAATAGTACTAACTTCACCAAAAAAAGATCAGCTAAAATACGTGCTGCAGATACACTTCGCTGCATCAAAAAATGTGGCCGAGTATGAAGCACTCGTCCATGGCCTAAAAATGGCGAAAGAGATTGGCATATGTCGGATTCTATGTTATGGGGATTCAGACCTCATAGTACAGGAAGTATCAGGGAAATGGGACGCACTAGATGCGAATATGGCCCTGTATAGGTTTTATGTGCAGAAGACCAGTGGTTATTTTCATGGTGTGAATTCCATCACATACCCCGGGTGGAAAATGATGCTGCGGATACACTGTCAAAACTCGGATCAACTAGGCAGTCAATTCCACCTGGCATAGCTATGGAACACCTGAGAAAACCATCGATTACGCCCTTGCCAGAATCCGAGTCAATTCGTATCTCGGCAGAACAGATAGAAGGGAGTGTCCCAATGGACATTGACAAAGAATATGACCCGAACTATTCGAGGATTAATTCGGCTGACCCACGGGTGAACAGGGAAAAGCCAAAATATGTTATGTCGGCGGAGATTATGGAAATTGACAATGTAATTTTCTCGGAAAAAGTCACACCAACATGGGCGCAACCCATATTCTCATTCCTTAAAGAGGAAATCTTGCCGGATGATGAGGTCATGGCTAGGCAGATTGTGAGAAGAGCAAAGGCCTACACAATCATTAATAATGAGCTTTATAAGAGAAATGTGACAAACATACTGCAACGATGTGTTGACTCGGAAGAAGGGCAGGAAATTCTTTTGGATATACATCAGGGAGAATGTGGACATCATGCCTCGTCTAGAGCCCTAGTGGCCAAAGCATTTAGGCATGGATTTTATTGTCCAACTACGCTGAAGGAAGCAAAGGAATTGGTAGCAAGGTGTAATGGTTTCCAGAGATACGCCAGCAAGATACATCTGCCTTCGTCCGAGTTAAAAACAATACCAATCACTTGGCCCTTTTCTGTGTGGTGTTTGGATATGGTAGGTCCATTTAAGCCGGCTCACGGCGGAATGACTCACATTCTGGTCATGGTGGACAAATTCACAAAGTGGATAGAAGTAAAGCCAATTAGAAAATGTGACGGACCCACATCGGTGAAATTCCTCAAAGATATTATCTTGAGATATGGATACCCACACAGTATCATCACGGATAATGGCATAAACTTCGCTGAAGGAGCTTTTGCTAGATTCTGCCAAGAGAAACACATAAGACTCGATGTCGCCTCGGTGGCTCACCCGGCATCGAATAGGCAAGTAGAAAGATCAAATGGACTAGTATTGTCAGGGATAAAACCTCGGCTAATTGAACCACTGCAGAGGTCGGCAGGATGCTGGGTTGAGGAACTTCCAGCAGTGTTGTGGAGCCTCAGGACCACCCCAAACAGATCGACGGGGTATACCCCGTTCTTTCTTGTATACGGGGAATAAGCTGTACTTCCAGCCGATATAATGCATGACTCGCCAAGAGTGGCCCAATACAAAAGTGCCGAAGTGAACGAAATATCACGGCAAGACGATGTGGACTTGCTAGAGGAAGCAAGGAAATTAGCATTATCAAGGTCAGCTATTTATCAGCAAGAGCTCGGACGGTATCATAGAAAGAAGGTCAGTCCAAGAGTT
The DNA here is from genome assembly GCA_916181665.1 of Avena sativa. NCBI lineage: Eukaryota > Viridiplantae > Streptophyta > Magnoliopsida > Poales > Poaceae > Avena > Avena sativa. Next base: position 137,254,701 of record OV702285.1, on the reverse strand, counting down.
TTTAAAGAAGGAGATCTAGTTCTTCGGCTAGTGCAACGCACAGCCGGCATGCATAATCTCTCACCCCCATGGGAAGGACCATTTCTCGTGAGTAAAGCATTACACAATGATGTGTACTACCTGATCGACGCTCAGACACCAGAAAAGAACAAGGCAAACAAGGCCGGAGATGAGTCAAAAAGACCATGGAACGTAGCCTTACTTCGTCCGTTCTACACTTAGAAGCCCTGTATTGCATCTTGTGACGTGATGCGCCAAATCAGTGTATCAAACATGTATCAAAAGTGCCTCGGAGACTGCCCCATGTTATTCCTCACTTTTAACTATGTATCAAACTTCGACAACCCGAGCAGTGACTCGGAGACTGGCGCATGTTATTCCTTATTTTTAACTATGCATGAAACTTCGGCGACCCGAGCAGTAACTCGGGGACCGCCTTATATTGTTTGTTATTTTTCGCGCATGTATGAAACTTCGGCGACCCGAGCAGTAACTCAAGGACTGCCTTATATTGTTTGTTATTTTTCGCGTATGAAACTTCGGTAACCCGAGCAATAACTCGGGGACTGCCTCATATTGTCTGTTATTTTCTGGCGTATGTATGAAAGTTCGATAACTCAAGGAGTAACTCGGGGACTACCCCGTACTGTTTGTCCATTTGGGTATAAATGGAACCTCGGGAGCCGAAACAATAACTCGGGGACTGCCCCGACTAATCTGTTATCAATCACAGATGCAATATAAACTTGCCTCAGCAACCAAACAGATAACACGAAGGAAACAACCAACAATTTGTACTATCATAGTCACACGAATGACAATATCATCAAGTCGAGGGTATAACGGGGAAAATACCCTATCTATATTGTTTTACGAACAGATACCTCGAAAAAGGTAGTAAGTCCATCAGTTTAAAAGATGTATGGGCTTAAAGCTCATAGTCCTTCAAGGAGAAAATGCAAAACTGATGGTTTTACAACCAATAATAAATAAGAAACACAAGATGGATGCCAAACAAAAATCAGTCATATGAAAAATATGACCCGGATTTACAAAGTTAAAGTTTGGCAAAGCAAAGATACGATTCACATAAACTCAATTAGATAGAGTAACAACAATTACCAGGGCATCGGAGGCCAAAGGCAAAACGATTCACATTGTACCAAAAGGCGGATAACTGTTTCAAAGACAGCATACACCCGGCATACCGGGAACTTAAATAAATAGGAGTTGTTGAGCCTAAACATCGGTAGAGGCCGAATCACCCGTGGGAGGGACAGTAGTAGCACCAGGAGTTTTAGACATGGGTGTCTTGGACACAGTCGGGATGACCTCGTTTTCCTTTAGAGATGCATCCTTAAGAACTGGGCGCTCTGAGGTTGTTTGGACCTCTGCATAGGTTACCTCGGCATCGACGGAGGCCGTAGTAACGCCTGGGGCAAGCTTTGGTTGCTGGGAGACATCACCTTGGGATCGAGAAGCTTCAGTTCCTTTGGAGGACGACCAAGCATCACCATCCCCATCTGAGCTATCATTGGAATCATCAGCATCATCAGAGCCATCCTCCGATTCATCTTGGTCAGCCGAATCACCACCAGATTCATCTTCAGCCTCGGCATCATCGGCCGGGTTAGGAAGAAAACTCGGCCCCTCGATCCAATGATGCACGTCAGCATACTCGATAAGCTGGAAGGCACGGGCTTGACGACGAGCAAAGAACTCCGGATTCTCAATCCAAGGAGAGCCAGTTCGCAAGTTCATCATAATATCGAGGGAGAGGTCCTCGTACCATGACAAAACAGCTGTAAGCACCATATCAGCACTAGACCTTCCAGCAGATTCCCTCCAGAGATTAAGTTGAGTCTGAGATTCCATTAGTCTTGCCACAAGAACTTCTACCTCATCAATATTCGGGTCATTCGGCTAGAGAACATGGTAGGATCGAATAGCCGCTTGCACCAGATATTTTCCCATAATTTTCATTGACCCAATAGCAGCACCAACGGCAATCAAGAAATCTTCCATGGAATATTCTTGATTCGGAGCAACGGGAACACCTCGGCGCTCGCGAGCAGAAATCACAGCCTTGGAGATCACAGGTTTAGCTTATGCGAAATGATCTACACGAAAGGCCATCATATAAGTTAAGATAAGCAAGGGAAAATAATAACTTGACAAGAGACAGAAACTTACGATGTGTCGTGGGAATGGTCACGGCAGATGCTGTAATCGGCAGCGAGTAGTAGAACGAGGGGCAAGGGCGGCCAGCCATCTGCGGTGCGAGATGAGGGCGAAGACACAGGGTTTTACCCAGGTTCGGCCCCCCGGAGGGTAAAGACCTACTCCTGCTAGATTGTATTATGACGGTGGTACAATGGGGGGAGCTCGACGGCTAGGCGGCGAGTCGCTTGGGTGTATGATGGAACGTATCTCTACACGCCCTGTAGGGAGGTTTATATAGACTCACCTCCCCTAGGATTTACATATCTCAACCGAATCAGTTAAGGCTACGGTACTCGTTTAACCTAATCCGACTGGGCCTATCTACTCGCCTGGGCCTTCAGCTTCCAGTCGCTTGGATCTCCACTGGGCCTTGATCCAGTCGCCGTCTTGCAGGCCCACTCGCCAGTTCCTGGGCCAGTCGGAAACATCCTGCTGGGTATACCCCGGTAGGCATATCCCCATCAGTAGTCCCCGAGGCCGTCGTCGATTGGGCGCAGGTGGTTGCTGGCAGTCGGAGCATACGGCTTTCAACGCGGACATCCAGTCGAATCGGCGGCGGGCTCCTGAATAAAGGAGGAAACTAGTCATCCTGGTCGCAGCTTTGGCGATTGGATCGGCGAAATACTTTGTCACTGTTCGTAGTGACCGGGTCGGCGAGCCGAGTGGCTGAAGTTGGACTGTCAAAACGCAGTCAAACTAGCCGTTGGGGTAATCCAACGGTAACTTTTGGCGTAATCACCGCGTAGTAACGGCTCCCTGATTTGGCGGGTAACAACCGCTATATAAAGGGAATGGTAGGCGATCGGAGAACTACCCCCTCGTCATTTCCTCCGATTGCGCGCACCTTTGTTTTCCTCCGCATCGCGATCCAGCCGAACCGAAATCCTCCGACCCCCACGAATTCTTCCGCCTATGGCCCCCTCCAACGAGCCATGGGGCAGATCCAAGTGCACGAGGGTGCAACTGGCATCCTTCGAGGAGGCCGGGATCCTGCGCGCCGGTAGGTGGCGCATCCCTGTGGCTGGAGAGGTGAATCCGGACCCGCGCGAGGGAGAGTTCATCTGCTTCACCAGCCACCTAGAGCGGGGGATGGGATTGCCAACATCTCTCTTCTTTCGCCGCTTCTGCGCCTTCTACGGGATCCAGCCGTCGGACCTGGGTCCGCACAGCATCGAGCAGCTCGCCATTTTCATGGCATTCTACGAGTGATACCTGGGATGCAGGCCCTACTTCCCCCTGTGGCAAGACCTGTTCCACGGGAGGATCAGTCGCGAAGAGGCGGGCGGCCCAATGCTTGCTGCGGGCGGCCTGACGTTTCAGTTGAAATCGAAGGCTTCCTTCTTCAATCTGATGCTACCCGCCAAGGCGGCGAGTGAATGGAAGAAATCTTGGTTTTATGTCACCGAGGCGACTCCGGACGGCGAGGCGGCGATCCCAAGATACTCCGCCGACCGGCCCAAACCGCGCCGAATCCAGGTCGGCAAGCTTCCAACAGACCAGCGGATGGTTGTAGATGAAATGCTTCAGATCATCCGCGGCCTGAAGAAGAAAGGTCTCCAGCCCATCAACTTGTATAACTGCTGGCTCGGGCGGCGACTCGTCCCCCTGGCCCGCCGCGACCACTACATGTACGAGTACGTGGGCCGGGAGGACTCGACGAAGTCCTGCCTCGCCGAGTGGCAACTCGAGGATTACCTCCTAGCGCTGAAGAAGATCACCTAGGCGGCGTACCTCGACGCGAAGGCTGGGGTCGCCCCCTACACCGCGAAGCATCCAGCCCCAACGGTAAGTCATCTTTCTATCATTCGCAGTCACAGTCAAACGCTGTCGCGGTTATACTGATATCGTCCTGTGCTTATTGCAGCTATTTCAAGTGGTGGAAGGGTGGCATCCGCTCGCGGACGACGAGAATTCAAGCTCGTCCATCCAGGAGGTAGGCGACTCGCCCCAGCAAGGGCGGCGTCGAGAGTGATGGGAGTGGCGACGACGACGAGTCCGAGGAAGAGGTCGCCCCGCTGGTCCGGAAAACTCGGGGGCAGCGGCAGCGGCAGCGTGAGCTCGAAGCGAGCAAAAGCCTCGAGCGTCATGATGACGATGACGACGAGCTCCCCGAGCATACCTTGCATCGCGAGGCTACTCCATCGAAGAAGAAGAAAAAGAAGAAGGAGGGGAAGGCCCCTCCAAAGAGGAGGACAAAGCCAGCGAAATAGGCGTCTCCGCCTCATTCGCCAAGCAGCTCCGACGCCACCAGCCTAGCCAGGGGTGAAGCTCCACAAACGATGGTGGCGCCGGATATCACCGCCGTCCTGAGTGAGGTGCCTCTGGCCTCGATGCCTCCGCCGTTCTCCCCAATCTCTGGGTCGGTGGCCGCTCCGGTCGTGGCAGCTTTGCCGCCCAGGGGTGCTCCCGCCGTAACCATTTCGGAAGCTCCAGTCGTGGCCTCGACAATGAAGAAACCGTCCGTGTCTTGGGCACACGATGTCCTGGAGATGGGCTTCAGTCGACGACTGGGCCCTGAATTGGAGAAGCCGGCCGGCATCCGCACAGGGTTGCGGTTCCTACCGGTCGCCAAGTGAGTTTTATTCACCTGTCTTTTGTTTTTCATTGTACTCGGACCCCTTGCTCATGTGATCAATTTGTAGGACTAGAGCCAAGAAGATAGGCCACCCGACCGTGGCCAAGGTGCCGCCGGTCGTCAGCGAGGAGGATCCCTCCCGAAAGAGGAAGGTGGACGAGGTCGTCGCCCCCGCGGATAGCGCCAAGAAGACCAAGGGCGACGAAGTCGTCACGGTGTCTGACGACACGTCGGTCGCGCCGAGTGAGCCCGTGGCGGAGGCGGCCTTGTCTACCAAGGAGGGTGCTCCCTCGCCTGGGATGGAGCCGGCCTCTTTTGGTGCTGGCGCATCCATCGCGACCTTCCCGCGCTTCATGGCCAGAGCGGCTACGACGAGTGGTACCACGCCCTCGAGCCGCGTGCCTGAAGTCGCCGAGACGGAGGCCGATCAGCGTCGCGGGCACACTTCGGCACTTCTCGCATCCGTGGACGCGATACAGCTTCATGGCATGCTTGGCGCAGCCATCCAGGTATGTCCAGTCCCCGAGGATCGGGCCGCTGGCTTGCAGCGGTCGGATTCTTTTAGTGTCTTTGCTTTTGTTTCTCGCGTCCAGTCCCCGAGTGCCTACTCGCTGAATTTCAGCGGGTGGGCGCTTAGGATTTTTGATCCCCAGTCCCCGAGTGCCTGCGCGCTGAGTTTCAGCGGGGCACTTAGGATTTCGTTTTCGTTGACTGGTTGTCTTTTGCGCAGGGTTTGCAGCGTGAGTCAGCCGACCGGCTTGCTGCGAAGCGTCGCGCGGAGAAAGAACTTGCCATCGTCCAAGAGGCGAACAAGGGACTCCAGGCGGCTGCTGCGAAGGCAGAGGAGGTCCGCCAGGGCCTTTTTCCCAGCGAGTGAGTTGGCAGCAGCTCAAACTGCCTTGGGCTCGACTGAGAAGCGGATCGCCGACCTTGAGCGCGAGCTGAAGGAAGCGAAGGAGGAGGCAACCTCGGCGGATGGGCGAGCCAAGGCTACCGTTACAGCCGCCGCTGAGGAGCGTAAGGTCTCCGATGCCCTTGTTGCTGGGCTTCAAGACGACTACACCTCTCTTCAGAGCTTCATCACGGATCTCTCCCGCCCCTTGATTGGTGAGTGTGCCTTCCTCTGCCTGTAACGTTTGTATTTTGTAATCTTTGATGTATTCACTGTCGCTTCCTGTCCGCAGATCGAATCATTGATAGCACGGAAGAGGCGAGTTCGTTCGACGCACGGCAATGTGTGGCCACGCTGGTCGACTCGGCCACGTTGTCGGCGACGTGCATACGGGCGTATCTTCAGGAAATTTCGCCCACGGAGGTGATTCCTAGCGACCTCGTCGAGGTGTGGCAATACTTGGAGAAGGCGTTGTCGGTCGTCGAGTTCATGACGCGATCTGCGTTCCGACACGGAGCGGCGACGACGCTTATCCTTGGGCTCGCTCAATTCCCGGAGGACTTCGACCTGGACGACGTGACGAGTGGCTACCCTCGTCGACTGGCTCGGTGGAGATCTCCGAGGTGCTGAAGTTGACGGAGCGTGCCGCGGTGTACTCCGAGCGCGTCTGGGCGATGTGCGACCTCCTTCCTTATTAGGAAACGGTCGTCGCACCCAACGACCCTGAGCCGTAGCACCGGGACTTCAAGATCGAGAAACCCTTCTGTGCGGCGATGGCGGGTGAGCTGACGACGTACCTGTCAAACCCGTACACTCCCTTCATTCGCAGTCGCAAGGGTGGTGGCGAGTCTTCATCGAAGCCTGCGGAGTAGAATATTGTGCCCTAGGGCGTTAGTAACAGTTCTACCGTTGGGCATACCTTGTATTTTGTCACAATTGCGATGTGCTATAATGAGATATCGTGTTGTTTTGTGAATTGTCGTGTGTTTCTTATTGAGGGTTGAACGAGTCCCCGAGCGCGTCCGCCCTTTTTATGCGGTTTACCTCGTTTGTTGTGTGTTTGCGGTTTTGAGTGTTTTGTTATTGAGGTCGACTCGCCCGAGCTTGGAAAGCCAGTCGCAAGGCGACTCCCATGAGTGCTCTGTACTTTGCCGTTTTCCCTTGCGCGAGCGAGGTCGGGTGGCCGAGTCCCCGAGCGTGGTACTTGGTTGTGCTAGGCGTGACTCGAGGGTGGGTGAGGACTTGGCGCGTTAGGGTGAGCGCATCACTCCTGCCTGGCCCGTCGGGTCAGTCACATGGCGAGTCCTGGGCATGCTCTCATACTTGTAGTTTTACCTAGCCGCTCATGCTGAACTGGTCGTCAGTCCCCGAGCGTGGTACTTGGCCGTTCGAGTCGCTATGTCGAGGATGCGGAGGATCATGGTCGCTGTGAGAAGCGAAGGCAGTTGTCTTGGCTCCTAGAGCCAGTCGAGCTAGGCGACTCCAATGGGGCTCCGGGTAGGCATTTTTCGTGGACGTTACAAGATCTGGGGTGACCCGGTGCCCTTGTAACGCACTACTTGGCCGTGCCGATCGCTGTACCAGAGGTTGACTTCTGCAGTTAGCTTGACGCTATTATTACGAGCGCGAGTGGCACAAGACACGGAGAGTAGGCGCGATTTGCGGTAACCAATTCTTTTTATTTCATAGCGACTAGAGGGTACATATGTGGGGTTCTAGGAGTAGAACTTCCGTAGGAGGTTTACATTCCATGGTCGCTTGACGTCGAGTTTGCCGTCCCCGCGGACGTCGATGAGGTAGTAGGCGTCGTTGCCGAGTACTCGCCCGATGGCGAATGGTCCCTCCCACGGGGGGGGGGGAAGCTTGTGCATGCCCTTCTTATCCAGGATGAGGCGCAGCACCAGGTCGCCTTCTTGGAAGGTGCGAGTTTTCACCCGCCGGCTGTGGTAGCGGCGGAGTCCTTGCTGATAGATGGCGGTGCGTGAGCGAGCTAGGTCGCGTGCCTCGTCGAGTTGATCGACTCCATCATGTCGTGCGAGTTCGTTCGCGGCCTCCGTGTAGCGGACGACCCTTGGCGAGTCGTGTTCGAGGTCGGTGGGCATGACTGCCTCGGCGCCGTACACCATGAAGAAGGGGGTGAACCCTGTCGACCAGTTGACCGAGGTGCGGATGCCCCGGATGACGGAGGGTATCTCCTCCACCCAGCACCCGGCGGTGCGTTCGAGTGGTACTTGGAGCCGCGGCTTCAGGCCGTGGAGTATGCTCTGGTTGGCCCGTTCCGCCTGGCCGTTGGACTCCGGGTGAGCGACTGATGCGAGGTCGAGCCGGATGTGGTGTTCCTCTCAGAACTCGTCCATGGCTCCTTTGGCGAAGTTGGTACCGTTGTCCGTGATGATGCTGTTTGGGAACCCGTAGCGATATATGAGCTTGCGTAGGAATTTGGTGGCGGTCTTCCCGTCGCATTTCCGGACTAGCTTGGCTTCCACCCACTTTGTGAATTTGTCGACCGCGACCAGGAGGTGGGTGAAGCCGGAGGGGGCCTTTTTGAAGGGGCCTACCATGTCCATACCCCATACGGCGAATGGCCAGGTGATGGGGATTGTCTTGAGCGCTGAGCTCGGCACGTGTGTCTGGTTGGTGTACTTCTGGCACCCGGCGCACCGCTGGACAATGTCGACGGCGTCGGCGTGTGCGGTGGGCCAGTAGAAGCCGTGTCGCATAGCCTTGGCGACCAGAGAGCGGGCGCCGGCGTGGTGGCCGCAGTCGCCGGAGTGGATGTCGTGGAGGATCTTGCGTCCTTCGGCGGGTTGGACGCAGCGTTGGAACACGCCGGTCACGCTGCGCTTGTGGAGCTCGCCGTCGATGATGGTGAAAGATTTGCATCGGCGTGCAACCATCCGGGCATCTGTCTCGTCTGCCGGCAAGGTGCCAGCCTCCAGGTAGGCGATGTACGGCTTGGTCCAGTCGTCTGGCTCGGCGACGAGTGCGAACAGGGCTGCCTCTGGTTGCAGCGGGACCCCGATGTCGATCTCCCTTGGGGGAGAGACTGATGGCTTGGTGATCATGTCGAGGAAGACGCCATCGGGTGGTGCGAGTCGGGCCGACCCGATGCGAGAGAGTGCGTCAGCCTCCTTGTTCTTCCGCCTATCGATCCACTCGACTAAGTAGCATGTGAAGTGTCCCCCAGCCTGTCTACTGCTTGGCGGTATGCCACCATGGTAGGAGAGACGGCGTCGCAGGTGCCAGCGACTTGCCCAGCGACGAGGTCGGAGTCTCCGTAGCAGCGTAGGCGGTTGACGTTCATCTCCTTGGCAGCTCGCATGCCATGGAGTAGTGCCTCGTACTCGGCCATGTTGTTGGTGCAGGGGGTGAAGTCGAGGTAGAGGACGTAGCGGAGCTTGTCGCCCTTTGGTGAAGTCAACACGATCCCTGCTCCTGCGCCGTCCACGTTCTTGGAGCCGTCGAAATGCAGGCTCCAGTAGTGGAGGTATGGCAGCTTTTCTGGCTGCTGGGCCTCTTCCCAGTCGGCGATGAAGTCCGCTAGAGCCTGCGACTTGATCGCTTTTCGTGGCTCGTATTTGATGTTGTTGACGCCGATTTCGATGGCCCACTTGGCGACTCGCCCGGTCGCCTCGCGGTTGCGGATGATGTCCTGCAATGGTGCTGAGGTGGCGACCGTGATCGGATGCTCCTGGAAGTAGTGTGGCAGTTGCCGCTGTGCTCTGAAGACTGCGTATACCAGTTTCTGGTATTGCGGGTACCGCTGGCGCGACTCGGTGAGGACCTCGCTGGTGTAGTACACCGGTCGCTGTACCGGGCGCTCCTTTCCTTCCTCAGGCCGCTCGACGACCATGACGGCGCTGACGACGCGCTCGGAAGCCGCGACTTAGACCAGCATGGGTTCTTTGTCGACGGGGGCGGCGAGTAGCGGTGCTGCGAGTAGCACCTTCTTGAGGTCGCGGAGCGCGTCGTCCGCCTCCTTGTCCCACTGGAAGGTGGGGTTCTTGCGCATCAGGCGGTATAGGGGCATTGCCTTTTCGCCCAGGCAGGGGATGAAGCGACTGAGAGCCGCTACTCGCCCGGCCAGCTTCTGGACGTCGCGCAGGCACTCGGGTTTGCCGAGTCGAGCGATCGTGTAGATCTTGGTGGGGTTCACCTCGATCCCGCGCTTGGAGACAACGTACCCCAGTAGTTGCCTTGCTGGTACACCGAAGGTGCATTTGCATGGGTTAAGCTTTATCTTGTATTTCCGCAGGTTGGCGAATATTTCCGCCAGGTCGGCGAGTAGATCGCCCTGGCGAGCGGACTTCACGACCACGTCATCGATGTAGACGTGGATATTGTGGCCAATTTGGCTCGCGAGGCACTCCTGCATGCACCGCTGGTACGTCGCCCCGGCGTTCTTGAGGCCGAAGGTCATGGCGGTGTAGCAGAAGGCTCCGAATGGCGTGATGAAAGCCGTCTTCTCCTCGTCCTCAACAGCCATTTTGATCTGGTTGTACCCAGAGTAGGCGTCGAGGAAACACAGCGACTCCGAGCCCGCGGTGGAGTCGATTATTTGGTCGATCCGCGGGAGGACGAACTGCTCCTTCGGGCAGGCGCTGTTCAAGTTTGTGTAGTCGATACACATCCTCCAGGTCCTGTTCTTCTTCTCGACCAAGACTGGGTTTGCCAGCCACTTGGAGTATTTAATTGGCCGGATGAAGCCTGCAGCGAGTAGACGCTACACCTCCTCGGCGATAGCTCGGCGGCGCTCTTCATTGAAGGGCCGCAGCGACTGCTTGACGGGTCGCACTTTGGGGTCGGCGTTTAGTTTGTGCTCAGGGAGCTCCCTAGGGACACCAGGCATGTCAGAGGGCTTCCATGTGAAGATATCCCTGTTCTCACGGAGGAACTCGATGAGCGCGCCTTCCTAGGCTGGGCTCATGCCCGTCCCGATCGTCACCGTCTGGCTGGAGTCGTCTGGGACCAGCTCGACGGTGCGGGTGTGCGTCGTTGCCTCGAAGGCTGAGGTGTTTGCACCCTCCGAGGTGGGCTTCTTGAGTATGGTGGGGTCGTCGTTGTTGACCCCGCTCGCGTACTTGGCGAGCTTGTCGGCGTGGTTGGTCTCTGCCGCGATGACGGCGTTGGCGAGTTCGGCTCCTTTGGCCTTGCACTCGGTGGCCATATCGGGGTCGCCGTTGATGGTGATGACGCCGCACGGCCCGGGGAGCTTCATCACGTTGTACACATAGTGGGGCGCTGCCATGAACTTGGCGAACGCCTGGCGCCCCAGGACGCAGTGGTAGGGGCTGTCGAAGGGTACCAGCTCGAAGACGATCCGCTCGGTGCGGAAGTTTGCTGGTGTGCCGAAGGTGACTGGCAGCGTGACCTTGCCGATCGGGTACGCCTTCCGACCAGGGACGATGCCGTGGAACGTGGTGTAGGTCGTCTTGACCATCGACTGCGGGAGCCGCAGTCACCTGAAGGTGTCCAGGTACAGGATGTTGATGGAGCTGCCGCCGTCCATCAATGTCTTGGGGAGCCAGTAGTCGCCCACCTTAGGCTTGACCACCAGGGCGACTCAGCCTGGGTACTCGATGCGTGGCGAGTGGTCCTGGCGGCTCCAGGTGATGGGCTGCTCTGACCAGTTGAGGAACTGGGGAACGTCCACCTGGGCCACCACGTTGACGGCGACGGCACGGGCGATGACCTTCTTCTCGTGCTTCGTGTAGAAGCCTGTGAAGGTATGGAGGGAGCCGGCCACATTGCCGAATTTTCCGCCGTTTGGCGGGTTGTTGCCGGGGTCCTCCCGCGCTCGTCGTGCCTTCTCAATCTCCCTGAGAGTGTGGCAGTCGGCGGTCGTGTGTGTAGCGGGCTTCCCTTCCCTGCTGTGAAAAGCACAAGGTTGGTTAAGGAGGGCCGCGGGGTCGAACCTTGGTTTCGCCTTGTAGTTGCCGCCGTCACGGCGGAAGCTCTTGGGCTCGCGCTGCGCGTGCCCGGCGTTGGCGACGAAGTCGACTCGCCCGTCACTGCGGCGCTTGCCAGTGAGGCGAGTGTTGTTGTAGCGCAGGTCGGACCGTCGTCCATTGTCGTTGCCACTCGTGCGGCGTTGGCCTCCCGACTCGTCGTCGTTTTCCTGGTTTGGATCTTCCTCCGCGTACCGTTTGGCGATCTCGAGGAGGTCCGGTATGTTGTCGAGCGTGCGAGAATGTCGCTTGAGCTTGGCAACCAAGGGCTCGTAGCGGCACGAGGTCTTGAAGCAATGGATCGCGGTGTCCGGGTGGATGCTGACCGCGTTGTACCATAGTTCTTGCCACCGCTGGACCCAATTGCGGGTCGACTCGCGGGGTCCCTGGACGCATCGCTCCAGGTGCTCGATGCTGGTGGCGCGGGTGTAGGAGCACTCGAAGTGCCTGACGAAGGCGTCGCGCATCTCCTCCCAGGAGTCGATGCTATCCTGGGGGAGGGTGTTGATCCACTGCCTGCACGTCCCCTCCATCATCAAGGGGAGGTAATGGGCGGCTAGCAGGTCGGTGTGGCCAGCGATCCCCATCGCCATGAGGTATGTATCCAGCCACACGGAGGGGTCGTACGAAGGGTCGTACTTCTCTATTTCCTTCGGCGCCTTGAAGTTCGCCGGGTATTTTTCGCCTCGGATCATCGGTCTGAAGCACCTGGGCCCCAGTCGGCTTAGCGACCCCATCGGCTCGCCGTCACGGCGATTGGTTAGGGTGTGTCGCAGGTCGTTGGGCTGGCGTGCGCGCCAGCTTTGGTTGTTGATGATGTGGGTGCGGGCGTCGATGGGCTGACCATTGGCGGCGATGAAGTTGGTCGCTGGCCTGGGGTCGTTGGTGGAGAGTGCCGCGTTCGCGGGTCGATGTTGGAGCTGCAGTGGCTCTGGTGGCGGGCAGTTGAGGGTGTTTGCCGCCAATGGGCGGCCACTTGAGGCCGCTCTGCTGCCCGAAGAACGCGAGTACACCCGACCCTGCGAGTCGGCGCCTGCGTTTTGCTGCTCGACCGCCTTTGCGAGAAGGGCCCTGACGTACTGGATCTGTAGGGCGCTGTCACCAGTGGTCGAGATGTTGTCGGCCGCTGCTCGGCCCGCCACGAGGTTGTCCATCGGGGTGGAGAACAGTGGTAGGCCATTCGCGTCTCTCTCCCGTGAGGATACCACTATCCGCGGCTGATCTCTGGGAGGTGTGCGGTTGGGTGGAGGTGGTGCGCCCATCGCCGTCGACCCTAGAGGGGGCCGGGCGCTTCCTCCTGGTGGCGCGTTATCGTAGATCGCGCGCTCGGCCACGCGGGCCGGGTCGTTCTCGTCGTCAAAGTTCAGGGCGCGCCCCTAGACGGTGGGGTTCAGGCGCGACCTGATTCGCTGCTGGTGGTAGCGTGACAGCTCCTGCGCCGTCACCTGCTCGAGGCGAAATTTTTCGCGCTCGGCATGCTCTTTGCGGACTGCCTCCGCCAGCTTCAGGCGGAGTTCCTCGACCTCCGTTGCCGTGGCGTTGGGAGGGATCGGGGTGGAGAAGGGATCCTCCGGCGGATCGGTGCCAGTCGCCATGTCGGTCGCGGCGTGGCGACCGGTCCTCGTCGCGGAGATCGGCGGAGTTTTTCGACCCGGAGTCGAAGTCGAAGATCCCAAGGATGGAGGGGTCCTCGAAGTCTCCTATGTTGGAGACCTAGGTGATGGAGCCCGCGGGTGAGGCCGCGGTGATGGATCCGGCGAGTGACGCCGGGGTCGCCAAATCGGCATCGTCATTGAGGGCCGCGTCTTCTGCGGCCGTGGAGTTTTCGGCCACGTTGTTGTGGGCCGAGTTGTACTCGGAGGCGAGGCGATGGATCGTGCGGACCTGGCTCTCGGAGAGCCGGTCGCGTGGTGGCGACTCGCGGATGCGAGCCGAGTCCTCCAAGGTGATGACGTCGGTAAGGCCGACGAAGAGGCTGATCGTGCCGACCGGCAGGATCATGTTGTGCGTGACGGGTCGCGCCGCCGGGACGTAGCTGCTCGGCAAGATCTGGAGCATCTCGCCGATCGCTATCATGCGGCCGGTGGCGACCGTCTCATTGATGGGCAGATTGGATCTCGCCGCAGAACACCGGCCAGACCAGCCAGGCCCCACGGTGGGCGCCACTGTCGTGGGAATGGTCACGGCAGATGCTGCAATCGGCAGCGAGTAGTAGAACGAGGGGCAAGGGTGGCCAGCCATCTGCGGTGCGAGATGAGGGCGGAGACACAGGGTTGTACCCAGGTTCAGCCCCCGGAGGGTAAAGACCTACTCCTGCTAGATTGTATTATGATAGTGGTACAATGGGTGGAGCTCGACGGCTAGGCGGCGAGTCGCTTGGGTGTATGATGGAACGTACCTCTACACGCCCTATAGGGAGGTTTATATAGACTCACCTCCCCTAGGGTTTACATATCTCAACCGAATCAGTTAAGGCTTCGGTACTCGTTTAACCTAATCCGACTGGGCCTATCTACTCGCCTGGGCCTTCAGCTTCCAGTCGCTTGGATCTCCACCGGGCCTTGATCCAGTCGCCGTCTTGCAGGCCCACTCGCCAGGTCCTGGGCCAGTCGGAAACGTCCTGCTGGGTATACCCCGGTAGGCATATCCCCATCACGATGGATGTAACTCAGCATTTTCTGGAGGTCCCGGGACCAGTCGGTCCTACTCTTCTCAAATGAGTGATTTCCTCGCTCATCGCCAGGTTCTTTAATTTGGCAGCATCAAGAAGTTCCTTGCCCATCTGAAGCTGCATACTTAGTCAGTTCTTTTCCTCAGAGAACTCCTGATCAACCTTCTCTAACTCAGAATTCTGGGGGAGCTTAAGAGATTCAACCTCGGCGTGTAACAGGGTTATCTCGTCATCCTTTTCCTTGAGTTGTGCTGAATGAGCGGCAGCTTGTTCTAAAAAATGCAGCATCATATCAGGCATAGATATGCATTCTTGATGCGATGCTGCAAGTGTTTGTAACTCGGCTATACCAAAGCCAAGAGGTCGTAAGACACCCAAGATTTACCTCGAACAAAAAATCGACAAATTAAAAGGCAAAAGGAGTGACTAACCTTCAACAGAACCAACTTTCTTGGTAAGACGGGTATTCAGATTGTTGACACTAGCTGCATAACAGCAAGATACACGTTGGTACAACAACTAAATCTTTCACAAGGGTAAGATAAACTAAACAAACCAGATAGTTTACCAGTTTTCTTCATGACAGGGATAATTTGCTCAAACTTATATTGAAGATTCTTGTGCGCGAAGAGCAACCTTTGAAATTCGGCTGTCCGCCGATCATGGGCAACCTGAAGATGACAACAAGTTACACAAAGTAAAACAGATCCGAATCAAGTAAAACTTGATGCGGATCTAGATGGCTGGATATTCAAAAGTAAAACAGATCTGAATCAAGTAAAACTTGACTCAGATCTAGATGGCTGGATATTCAAAAGTAAAATAGATCCGAATCAAGTAAAACTTGACTCGGATCTAGATGGCTGGATATTCAAAAGTAAAACAGATCTGAATCAAGTAAAACTTGACTCAGACCTAGATGGCTGGATATTCAAAACTAAGACAAATCCGAATCACGTAAAACTTAACTCGAATCTGGATGGCTGATATTCCAGACCACCGTTAATCCGAATCACGAAGAAAATTAACTTGGAAAGTAATGTATTTGAAACAAGTTGAAGCTTCCAAACGAATAACGAATCATCCGGTTGCAAGCTTCGGGTACTAGTATGTGTATGGTATCATATTAATAATAGACGAAATATCAACAGAGGCGCTTACCTCGTTCATCTTATCACTTTCAAGGACAATCTTAGCAGCCATATGCAAGCGGCTGTTGATGTCAGAAAGTTAGAATGGTTGGCTACTCGGATTGCCTTCGAGTTGATCGGCGGCATTCCAGTTATTGGCATACTCCACCAGTGAGCCGAGGCTGTTCCCACTCTCAGTATGGGTCAACACCTTACCTCGGGCCTGTTGCGTAACTGCCGCCGCCGGACTCTTATGAAGAATAAGCTGAGTGTCGGCAGCAAGGGCCACACCAAGTTTAGCGGTGGAAGCTCCCTTACGAAGTATATCAGCAATGCTGGTCTGAGAAGAGCTTGTTGACCCTTTCTGAGATGGCAAGGATTTAGTGACAACAACTTTCTTGCTCTTGGTAGGAACTTCGGCAGGGGCAACAACTTCAGCACTGGGGGCCACATCCTGGGTGGAAGGAGGAATAATAGTCTCCAAAGGGGGCCGAGGTAGTGGTATCCTCAGCGGGAATTGGAGCAGGAGCTGGAACGGCGATGGTCGAAGGGTCATTGGGGGAAACCTCGGGAGTTTTGAGGGGCATAGCAAGGTCGGCAGGGAGATCCGGCACTGGGGCATCATCGGAGATAACACGGGGATCAATGGGCTCATCTCGAGGAGGAGATGCATTAGTCGGGGCTGGAGGAGAATAAACACGAGGGGGACTGGGAACCCGAATATCCTCCGGAGGCGGGGGAGAAGACGGCCGAGTAGTATGAGATGTCATACTCGGACCGCTTGGCTTTGCGGAAAGAGGAGCTCTGCAAGAAAGTAGAAGTTGTTTCAGAAACAGAAAGAGAGAAACAAGAAATACAAATGAAAATATAAGGGGAAACTTACCCAGTAACCCCAGGCATGGTCTTATGCCTCGGAATGTGCTGAGAAGATTTCTTAATTCGCTTCTTGGGGGCAGCACCGGAAGGATCCGTCGAAGCGGTGCGCTTCTTCGAAGCAACATGAGCTTCGGAAGCAAGAGGCTCGACGTCATGCACCTGGCCAGCTTGATTAGCTGGGAAAGAAGGAGCCGGAAATGCATAAGAGATAGGCACCGCGACAACTACCTCGAGAATTTGGACGTCGTCCGAATCACCTTCGTCAGCTCGGGCCAAGGTCTTGCTCCGGGCGCGAACAGGGGTGGCTTCCCGCTTAGGAATGAACTCCTCCGGATCAGGCTCTCCATTGTCCGGGGTATTGCGGTCAGCGGTCCAAGGAAGAGCCAAAACCTCGGCATCTTCTGTCTTCTGCTCCGCAAACCTCTGCGAGAAAAATGGATGAGGGTTAGCAAAAGAACAATGGAAGAACAACTCGGAAGAAAAACACCTATGTTTAATTTACCCGAGGAGGAGGATTCCCGCGAGAAAATGGCCTTAGCCCCCATGTCCATTCCTCGGGCATCTCAGTCTTAAAAATAGCCCGGACACGTTTATAGCTTTGATAATTATCAAGCTCTACTGTAGAAACTCGGTTGGGATCCAAAGAACCGCTCATGTAGCAGAGCTTGTGGGAGCGAAGCTGGAAGGGGCAGATTCGGCTGCTAACAAACGCAGTCATCAAGTCTTCACCTCGGAGCCCAGCACGAGTCAATTCCTTAAGCCGGAGCTCGAATGCCTCGGCAAGAGCATGGGTCTTCCTCGGATTATAGATCCAGTTCTTCTTTGAAGGAGGACCGATAGAGAAAGCGGGGAGCCGAATCTTATCTTCTTTTCCGGTGTTCTTGACATAGAAAAATCATCTACGCCACTTTTTACAAGACTTGAGGCCTGCAACACGGAGTTTTTCCAAGGTGTAATGGAGGCGGCCCCGCATTGGGTAAGAGATTTCTCAGAAGGATGGAGAGATTTATCCGGCACCACGTTAGATCGGATTTGAAAGAACTTAGACCATACGTCTACAGAAGGCCAAAGGCCGAAGTACCCCTCCGAAGCCGAGATAAAGGCCGAAAGAGAAGCTACGGCGTTAGCCGGCAGGTGATGCGGCTGAAGGCCGAAGTAATCTAAGAAACTCCTAGCAAAGTCACTAAGAGGGAGGCCGAATCCCCGAGCAAAGTGGGACATAAAAACTATGAACTCACCCTCGTCAAGTACGGGGGAGGATTCTTTGCCGGGTAAGCGACAACTTACCTCGGCAGGGATTTGGCGGGTCTTGATCACCCATTCGACCTACCGGCGAGTAACCGTGGAACCTTGCTAGGACCCCCGTTCTGGGCCCGCCGCAAGGTCTTCTTCCCCGACGAGAGCGCCGCTGGCGGAGCTAGACATGGGCTCGCCAGAGGAATCAACCGAAGAATAACTGGCGGCGGGGAGAGGCCTAGAAGTGCAGGGCCCCATCGCGACGGCGACAGGCGCGGCGGCGGAACAGAGAAAGAACTGCCGCGGGAAGTCGAGAAAAACTAGAGGAACACCTAACGCAGGAACCTAGCGGCGGCGCTATAGAGAAACTCACCGCGAGAACGCAAAAGCGGAGGCGCTATGGCGAGGTCGCAGGAGCCAGAGAGCTGCAGCATGTCTGTCGAGGAGAAACTGCGGTGGCGCGGCTACTGGAACAAGAACGGTGGCGCCGATGCAAGGAAGAAGGCAAAGGGAGTAGGAAGGGGAAAGTGAATCAGTTTACTCCCACTCCCCTCTTTATAACCGCATAGGGTAAGTCATAGTGGGATCGTGGCTGTGCCACAATAACCGCATAAATCGCGTGTATCGCATAACCGCGCACGGAAAGTGGAGCCACAGCGAGGGTCACATGGCACGGGAGGAGATCGGTCCATCTGACCGTTGTGGTTGTCGAGGCGTCACTGTGCCGACGTGACGGGCGTAGTAATCAATGTAGCATGTCAGTAAATACTATAGAGGAAAAAAACTAGGAAACAATGATAACTGGTACACGTAGGACGAGGCTTAGTCAGGAAGCCAAGCAAATACCCCGGACCGGAGAAAAAACTCGGAATGAAATCCATAGCGGGAAAAGGTAGAAATAACGAAGAATGTAGTAGAAAAAGAACGTCAGCTAAGATATACCTCGGATAGGAAATGAGAAAGAATAAATGTTTGGAACTGATGTGGCCCGGCCGAGGTTTCCGGCAGGACCGCACCAGCTTCGGGGACTAATGTTGGGGCAGTGACCCCAGGGGGTCAAGATATGGGAAAGAGAGGAGTCTCCCTTACCTTAGGCCGAATTATACGTTGAATCGGCCGAATCATGCAAGATCCGGCCGAGGTAAGCTGAGGCTTGGCAAATATAGAGTGATTAACATGTCACTCGGCCAACGTCTGAGCTAAGTCGGCCTAATAAGATTGATTGACTTGTATGTAGGGGGAGACCGAGTCGAGTTAAGTGAGACAAGGCCGAGTAACATGAAACTTGCAAAGGAAGGAGAGATCCTAGAGTCAAACCCTAGCTACTGGCTAAGAGGAATCTACGCAGGGCCACGCGCTAAGGACAAGGAACAGAACCGCAGAGGGCCAGACAAGCGTCACGGAGGTGACAGTGGGGAGGCCCGAGGCTCACATGTGGGGGTCTCTGGCTCTTTGCCCCCGATAGAAGAGGGAAACGGAAAGGAGTCCGCCGAGTTATCACTTTGGGACAAGCATATTCCAAGAATATGCTTGCCATGTCAGCCCTAGGAGGAACCAAGGAACCCCCTTTATAAGGAGGGGCACGGGCTCCTGAGAGAGGGATCAATTCATTCAAGACAAAAGGGCTCGTGTAGCAATCTTCTTCTTCTTCTCTATGATACAGCTCAAGGAGCACTTGTAACTCTTTAGAGGAAAAATAAAGATGTACTACCAGTCTATTGTGTGTAGAAATCACTACATCTTCCCTCCCCGGATCCCTCTAGCATCCATCGGCCCCGTACTTTAGCCTACCCATGGCATCTGCCGTGCCACCACCACGACAATTACTGCGCTTTAAGGGACATAATCCCGCACGACGTATCCCATGGCATGGATAGTGTTTTGTGAGTTTTCTCGATTCCCAAATTGATACGTAAGGAGTGCCAACAACTTTATAGTCACTATAAGTTCTAACACACCTCCGTCTACCATCAATTAGTTCCCTCCATCAATTCCCCACAAGAGGCAAATATTGAGAGGTCGACTTCTCCCAATATCAAGATGTAGACAATCTAACACATGGTCACAATGATGAATATCATAATAAACTTTATATTTTATTCCAATCTCATACTAGGGTTTCTCCATCTCCCCAAGAACTAATGATCTACTCAGACATGGAGGTAATCAACATCATGGTAAAAGTAATGGAATCTATTATAGATGAATAGTACTTGTATAAATCCACAACGAGTATGGAAATTACAACAAGATCTAGACAAGATGTAGATGGAATAGATGGAGATGGTGGTGATGCAGCGGTTGATGATTAAGATCGATGCCTTAGCCTCCTGGATCTGCGCAGGGTGAAAATGAATCCCTGGTGGATGAGTTCCCCCTCCATATGCCTTCTGGAGGTTAGGGTTCGACAATTTCTGGGTGTTCTGTATGTCGTCTCTCCGATCCAGTTGCACGGGGTGAAACTATTTGAGGAGGCAGTGTTGGTGCCAACTATACGGCGATAACTATACAGCCGGAAATATTTCTTACCGCCATATATTTGGTCGTTAAACCTTCTGTATACTTCAATTGCTTCGGGTTTTTTTGGTGTTATTAATATTCCGCAAACAAGAAATTTATGTAGTTTTTGGCTCCTTTTCACTCCAATATAGCTGGTCCAAGAATTGTGTCCATCAGATCCATCATCTGACCTGATCCTGGTGAACATAAACATAAAAATGTGTGTGAATGCCGTAAAATACCAAAATCCTACTACTATAATACAAAATAATAATCTAAAACATGATGCAAATATGCACTCATCAAGAGACGAGCCCACAGCCTTCCCAGGTCATGTATAGTAGGAGGTAGGTATGTTCTTCTTCATTGATCATACAATAATTGACTACATGTTTGCATTGTAACGATGATGGTGAAATTTTGATAACACAATATTGGATCAACTGGAGGAGAATCGGCGAAAGCGAGAGGAGGCCCCTCCTGACATGCATGAGATCTGGGTTCAGCAACAGGAAGTCATGCATGCTAGGTTCGCAACATATGATAAACAATTGCAAGTAAGTTATTTCCCATAAGATCATATGACTAACTCCATTCATCTTGTAAACCTTACCTTCTCAAGTTGGATTTGCAGATGTTAGCTACTGCGAACGACATAGCTCCTCCTCTTGTTCTCCCTCATTTGCCTATTACGAACTTTCAGTTTCTAAGTTGTGTTGCATCTATTCAATAGTTCATCTTATTGTGCCATGTTTACTATCTCATACTTGTTTACCATGCCTTATAGGGAATGCTTTCGGTTGGATCCAAAAATGTCTCGGCCCCTCCTAACGATGAAAGCCCTGCGACGCCTACTATTAAGGCCTTTCCTATGTCGACTCTAGAGAACCCAAACCTTAGGAGGCAACTTTGTGAGTTCCTACAATCTTGTCCTTTTCATGCTTGTATAAATTTTGTGCCAAATTATACTACATATATATACACCAAGTCCTTACCATATAGCTACATAGATACCAAGTTTCAATTATGCTTGTGCCAAATTTTACCTTGTGAGAATCATGTCAATATTCTTGTGATAATCATCTAACCATATAGCTACATAGATACCAATTCCATATAGCTCAATAGATAAAAAAATCAATTATGCTTGTGCCAAATTTTATTTACCTTGTTAGTATCATCTTACATATAGCTACATATATACCTAGTTTGGACTTTGTAAGATCACATCATTTTTGCTCGTGCTTGTGTGGTTTGGACTTTGTAGGATTACATTGAGGATGGCTATGTTGTGGTGGAACATGCTCGCGGTTGATGGAGTTGTGTACCACATGCTAGAGATGGACTTGTGTGTGTTGATGGACTTTGGACTAGAATTCGAGTGTTTGTTGAACTTGTGAACTTTTTATGCATGTTTGATGTCCTATTAATGCACCTATGAACATATATGTGAGTGCTTGTTGGGTTGGAGTCGATATTATTGCTTCTATGAGATTATGTATTAATATCTTATTTATATACGAATATTTGGTTTGAAATATAGGATATAATCCAAAAATCAAAAAAATCTAGGCATTTTCCAAGACTTTACATTGTATCCCAACGAATACACTCGGCAAAGAGCTGGGACACACAAACAAACATGCACTCTTTATCATGTATCACAGCTGGAACACACGGCAAATAGGTTGTCTTCGTTGTGTATTAACATTCAGGACACTCGACAAACAGGCTAACGTTGTCGTGTATCCCATAGTGGCTCAATCGTGTGATTGGGGTGATGTGGCAAAATCTTGGTCATTGATCTTTGCCGTGTGCCCTACTTTGACACTCGGCAAATTGGATCGCACTTTGCCATATATCTAACGGAGACACTCGGCAAAGACTTGACACCGTCTGGCAATCCTATATTTGCCGAGTACCCGGGATTTAGATACTCGGCAAAGGTCCATGATTCATGCACTCGGCAAACTCGTCTTTACCGACCAGTTATTTGCTGTGTGTTCTTTGTCAAGTGTTTTTTAGGCTTCGCAGTGTATTTTTAATATAAGGAAAAAATTCATTTTCCTTTAGTGACCCTTATAGGAACCGCACACTACAGACACCAATCAATGTACAACGCCATCGTCCATTGAATTACTTATAATTTCCCATAGTTTGAAAGTGTTCCTACTGGCATAAGTGATTCAAAAAATCTAGGAATAGAGGGACCCAACATCAACACACTCCATCTCCCCTGTCTCCGAGTTAGAGGCGGCAGCGGAAAAACGTCCCCCGATCTCCACCAGCCAAGACGTTGGTCCCCTCTTCCTTCCTTTGCAGGAGGGAGGGGACCTCATTTCCTCCGTTTTGATCTAGTAGTTAGGGGTTGGATCCGTCTTCTATGGTGCGTCGTTGGGGTGGTGGGAGCAGCATCCAGGCAAATAAATGTGCATCAACTCTGCTCCCACACCGGCGGCGACCTTCACGGCGACGCCTCGGAGTTGATGGCAATGTGTGCTGGTCGGTCCTTCAGATCGATAACTTGGTATTCTCATTGTTCTTCAGATCTAGCGAGATTTGTTTCTTGGTCTGTCGCTTTTGTTCGTTGTTATCTGCGACGATGTTGGTGGCCAGGGTGAGGTGGTTTCGCTGGAGCAAGAATGATGGTCCAGAGGTGGTGGGTTTGCCGTTCTTCCCCGACTTCATCGATGGGAGGCGGTGGATCTTGGTCCAGGACAGCATGGGTACATCCCCCGGTCAATGTGCCACAGCGATATGTGCCTCGCTGCGTGCAGCATGCCTGTTCATCGACTCAGAAAGCCTCGTTGGCGATAATGCTTTTTTGGATCTTAAAATGGTGGAGGCCCAACGTCTCTTCCGGTGTATGTATGGACGACGTTAGAGTTGGACGATGGCCAATGGCTTCGGTGGTTGTAGGAAACCCTATGAATCGCTTTGTATTTCTCGATTAGGATTTTATACGCAAATTTAGGATAATTATTTTATCCCGGTATGTCTTTTAGTTTGTACATGTGTTGCTTATTGTAACTTTTTTTTTGATGTGGTTGCTCTAAAAAGACATATGTTATTCACCACGACCACACAGCGGGGCTCACTTGGAATGAATTAAAAGGACCAGCGGGGCTCTCCTTGTCCACCGTGTCCGCAGCCTGACGCCTGACCCGTCCCTCCGACCTGGAGTCGATGCCTTAACAGGCAACGCAGCACCACGATGGACGAGCACACCCATTCAGGGAAAAAAAATTCGTTGAATTTTCGCGGAATTTCGCGAAATTTCATATATTTCGGTGGTCAGCGAACTATTTGTATTTCATTTAAAATATTTCGTTAATTTGAACTTACAAGCTAAAAAG
Source organism: Avena sativa (assembly GCA_916181665.1). Taxonomy (NCBI): domain Eukaryota; kingdom Viridiplantae; phylum Streptophyta; class Magnoliopsida; order Poales; family Poaceae; genus Avena; species Avena sativa. The sequence goes on along the minus strand of OV702285.1, from coordinate 137,231,295 downwards.
CGACCTGAATGCAATCAAATTAACATGAGTTTTCATACTACAGTGGTTTGCCTCTATAATATCATCAAGTAGGTTCAGAGATTGAATCATAATATTGTTTTGATTTTTGTTTTTTATTCATTACCGAAGAATTTGCTTTAAAAAATATAAAAAGTGTGATTCGAACCTAGCATACTAAGTCTGAGCACAAAGTGCAGTGCCAACACGCCAGGAACCAATTGCTCAACAGGTTGTACAGTTATCTTTAATATTCAATAGATAGACTTCAAATTTGTCCAAATTCAAACGAAAAATTCATCAATTTGTCCGAAATTAATTGCGAAATTTACGAAATTCCCATTCATGCTAGGCCATTCAGTAGTTTTGCTTAGTTTCATGCTTTAATATTTTGTGTTTCAAGTTTTATCAAATTTCATCTTGTTTCATAACTTTGAGTCCAATTGGTACGTGAAAAAACATGTTAAACTAGTGCATGCGACCTAGCCTGCACCGTAGAATCCACTTTGTCCACGATGGACATCCCATATTGGGTATAGTGACAGAGTCCTGCACGCTCTCCGTCCACTTGTTTCCCACTGCCGTCGCCGCTTTATCCTAAGCCTTCACTGCCAAGATGACTCCGCCGTCATTCGGGTCCTTGTCCTTTGTTCGCACCGTCACCTTGGGTTGATATCCATCCGATGTGTATGTTCGTGTTTATTCATTGCAGACAGAATCTTGCTGGGATATATAGAGACTACCTGTCGTGGGTGATGCGCTTTGCAAGAGGTCGATGTGAGCGGCAGAGATCTGGGGCATGTGATCGCAGCGCGAGCGGCCCATGGCGTAATTTCGTGTTCCGGACCGCGAACGGAAAACCTCCGAGACGAAGCTACCGTTGTCCGGAGGCGGTTGTTCGATCTCGAGCCAGACACGAACTCGAACTCGGACTCGACTGAGCAGTGCCGATCCCTACATACTGTTGCCGGCGGCGTGCCTTGCTCTGCATCCTCGCATCTCCTTCCATACAGAAACAACACAGCGCGCGACGCCAAGAAGGCTATAGCCTATATAGCTCTCAAGCTCGACCTAGCTCTGCATCGCCGCCGTCGCGCCACCGCAGATCGTCTCGCGATGGCCGTCAAGAGGATCGTTGCGCCGCGCCGGGCTCCCATCCTGGCCCTAGCCGCGCCCGCGCGCGCCGACGCCGCGGGCAAGAGAATAACCAACCAGGCCGCGCGCGGGACGGCCGTGGAGGTGCGCCGCAGGCTGGCGCGGGCGCCGCGCTCCGGCAGGTGGATGGTGGTGTTCGTCCGCGCCACGGTCGTCGACTCCGCCGTGTCCGGCACCGACGACGACTGCTACATCGTCAGGCACGCAGATTGTACCACGGCGACCAGCCGGGTGGCGTGTGTGCCCGTCGCCGACGTCCGCGAGGCTCGTCGTACTCCCACCCCTGTCGCCGCCAAGAGGCCGTCACCAGAGTCGTCCACGGATGGCGCTAGCTGCTGCAAGAAGGCGAAGAGGACCGGGCAAGGGATCCCGATGGACGCGCTGCTGCGGTACGTGGAGGAGGTGAAGTCGCTGTACCCCGACGCCAACTTCGAGTTGCCGCCGGCGCCCAAGCAGCCGTGATCCAAGAACGTACGGCATCTGCTCTAGTTCTGGTTGTCAACTTCTGATGAGTTTACTCTCATTTTTTTTCTTTCGAAATGGGGTCTTACCCGGCCTCTGTATCAGTATATACATACGGCCAACATCATTAATTTATTATCAAAAATCCTTATAAATTATTACATCATGCATCACACGAAGTGGCAACGTGAATCAACCAAAGAAAAATACATGATAATATGAAGCGACTTGTCATCAACATGTTAAACGAAGATCAAAATATCAGTTGCAGTATATATCCAGTGCTACCATTTCTAAACGGCCGCACCCAGTATCCAGAGCGTCACGCATCTTCATTGGTTGTATGTAGGATCACATACGGATCCAGTGAGTTGTCAATGGGATAACCTGCATGAACGAAGAAGATTTTGCATTGTTAAAGATAAAATCATTACGTACATTTCATATGGCCCATAGTAAAGCGCAAACTCCTACTCAAATTTGCACTTTATCTTTTTTTAACACGCCATTTAACCAATTTCCAAACAAATTCGTAATATCTGATGGTGGTACTATGTTAAAAGTCATATACACAATCCTCCATATTATTTTTGCAAGAGGGCACTTAAATAAAAGATGTTGAATTGTTTCTTCTTTATCACAAAAACAATATTTTTACTACCCTGCCAATTTCTTTTAGCCAAGTTATCTTTTGTAAGAAGAACCCTTCGATGTAAAAACCACATGAAAATCTTAATTTTGAGTGGTACTTTCATTTTCCATATATACTTTCGAAGGAATCTAGTGTGATAATTTAAAAGATCCATGTAGCGACCTCGGATCGGTAAGGATCCTAAGTCCCCTGTGATTAACATGCTAGTCCCTAGATCAATAGCTAGCACTCACAGTTGATGAAATATCATGTAAAACACAAAGTCTTTATTACACGGAGAATCCAGAGTATAAATTTCTTACAAATTTGCTTAGCATAAGGCTAGCTCAAATAACAGCGAAAACATAAAAGTAGCTTGAGTCCATCAACGCCCCAGGCTTGTCGAGTGTAGACTCGCGATCCCTACGCACCTTTAAATCTTCGGATTCTGCACATAAGACGTGCAGCCAACAAGTTGGGTCAATACTTTGAATGTATTGGCAAATTACACCAAGGAAAGAAAAGACTATTTCTACATGCAAGGCTAATATAGGTTGTAGAGTTCTTTTGCTCAAAGCTAGTTTTCTTAAGTAGAAAGAAGAAGAGAAGATTTTTCCCTACTTTGTAAACATTTGCTTAGGTAAAATAAGGTCGAGTGGCACACGAGGATATTACGCACCAAGTGTCCAAACAACCAAACACTTGGATATTACGCACCAAGCGACACTTGGATATTACACACCAAGTTCCCAAATTCCCACCCATTGGCGATATTACTCACGCCATGGGGTTTTAAAAACTTTTGTTTAGAAAAGAGAGAGGAAGATCCTTCAGAGGCTCCATCCTTCAGATGCTCATTGTTGTTTTGTTACCGTGAACACGACTGATCGATCAGATTGCAATACTCTCGAGAGCTTGTGCACTTTAGCCACAATCCACGATCAAGTCCTTTTACAGACAAGACCATGGCGAGGCTTTCCCTTAGTAGCCCCTCTACCTTCTGGATCCAACCGTGCCAAGAACCTCCAAATGTTGGTACCCAGGTGAGGTTTCCCACTAAGTACTAGGCCAAGACAGAGCCCATATGTATTGTGGTTGCACTGGAAGCTTCTGAATTCTAAAACATGGCAGACTTCTTTGATTCCTGGGCGTCCATCCTCCACCAAAATCTCACTCGTTGACCCGACAACCATTCCGCCCAGAAAAAAACTTAGTTTTATTTTGAAGTGGATTTGAGAAGAAAAGTTTGCTCTAGAGAGCCTTTATACTTAGAAAAAATCTTTGTCTTTCGAACCCCCCAATGGTACTTTGTATATGTAGCATAGCAAGCAATACTTAGCAAAAACAGGGGTAACCTATTAGGAGGGGAAATCCTAAGTATAGAGCTACTCATGGCATACTACAAAATCATCGCACTTGCAAAATAGTACTAAGGAAAAATTCTACTAGAACATCCTACACATGCATACTACAGAATTTTGAAGATCACATGCATAGAATCAAATCTGGGACGAAAATTATGAACAAGTGGTGTAACTTGCATTGATCCGAGCAGCACTCTACACAATAGCACTCATTAGCGCACTCCGAACAATCTAACGAATCACAAACATAGATCTAATCACAACTTGCTCAAAACATGTCACAGAGATAATCATGCATGCATGCAACATGGTATTTTATGCAAGATTGGTTTTCTAAATTGACCAAGGTAGCATAATTGGATTGAAATAGTGTTAAGGGTGTTACTAGGATTGATTTCCCATAGGTTTAAATCTATTTGGGTCACTAATATAATTCATAGGATTAATAGGAGATCCAACCATCTAATTAGCCCCAAATTAGATATAATGATCTTAAGCAAAGTTTTATAATTTTTTCCAGTAGGTATTGCGGAAACAAAGTCAACGCAACAAGAATCAACTAAAACGGAGTTCTAATTATTTTTCTATGAATTAAATACTCCAATCTAATGATTAAATTCTACACCAAAAACCCTACTGTAAACTTGGAATTTTATTGTATATCTGGGTTCTACATAAAATTATGAATCCAACGGTATATTATAAGCTAAGTTTGGCCAAATATTTAATTTTATATGATTTTCGCAATATTTAACCCAATCTGCAAAACAGATCTAGCCCTAACTAAAAAAACTTGCCAAGTGGCAGCGCCTGATTGGCTCCAGCTAGGCGACGCAGCGCTGACGCGTGCGGCCACGTGGCACGCCGTTACTCGCCGATACCCCTTCGGTATAACTTCTAATCTAACCCGTTCAATCTCGATCCGACGGACAGGAGAGGCGGCGGCGACTTACAGGGTGCGACGGCGGCGTTGGGCGGCGGTGGCGTCGGTGACGATGGTCGGCGGCGCTCTGGTGGCTGCCCGAGGTGGCGGAGTGGTTGACGGGGTGAAGATGGCCTTCGCGGTCACGCTCGCGTCCTCGGCGTCGCCTATCTCGTCCTCAAGCCGCGTTAGATGGCGGCCGACCGTCTCGGTCTCCGGCGAGACTCCGACGACGAATCGCGGGTGGCGCGGGCTCCTGAACAAGGGGAAAAAGGCGCAGGCGGTGCGGATGTTAAAGGAGGAAGGCAAGGGGCAGAGATGGGAGGGTGGGGATCCTCAGTTCTGGGCGGCGCGCTCACCGTCCGAAGCTTCAGCGGCGACACTCCGGCGAGATCAACCGATCGACAACCCTGCCACGATTCTCGAATCAAATTAGGGTTCTGGCTGGCGAGGAACGGGGGATCTTATAGGCCTCTTGACTTGGTGGTGGGGGCACGGATTCGATCCGAATTCGGCCGATATTCTCGGTCAGTTGCGCGGCGGTCGCCGTGTTCGTCCTGGAGTCGACGAGGGCGCTAACGAGTGTGTCCGGGCGGTCAGCGGGTGCGGGCAGGTGGTGTTGGAGATATGCCCTAGAGGCAATAATAAATGTAGTTATTATTATATCTTTGTGTTTATGATAAATGTTTACATTCATGCTATAATAGTATTAACAAGGAAACATTAATACTTGTGTGATTTGTAAACTTAATTTGAAGTCCCTAGTATAGCCTCTATACTTCACTAGCTTGTTGGTTGATTAATGATTGTGGTTTCCCTATCATGAACATTGAGATGTTATCAACAACAAGATCATATCGTTAGGAGAATGATATGGTGGACATACTCCTATAGATAAGCGTAGCATAAAGATCAAGTCATTTCAATAGTTCAATTGCTATATGCTTTCTGATACATAGTAACCTAATTCCTTCGACCATGAGATCATGCATATCACCTTTACCGGATGGATGCTTTGATGACATCAAACACCACACCGTAACTGGGTGGCTATAAAGGTGGCATTGAGTGTTCGGAAAGTATTGGTTGAAACACATGGATCAAGAGTGGGATTTGTCCATCCATATGACGGATAGATATACTCTGGGCCCTCTCGGTGGAATGTCGTCCAATTAGCTTGCAAGCATGTGACTGGCTCACAAGGGATCACATATCACGGGAACGAGAAAAGAGTACTTATCAGTAACGAGGTTGAACTAGGTATGCAGAGATACCGACGATCATAACCTCGGATAAGTAACATATCGTGAGACAAAGGGAAATTGGTATCGTATGTAAGTGGTTCATTCGATCGCAAAGTAATCGTAGAAATATGTGGGAGCCATATGAATTTCTAGATTCCTCTATTGGTTATTGTTCGGATAAGTGTCTCGATCATGTCCGCATAATTCACGAACCGTAGGGAGACACACTTAAGGATTTGACGTTGTTTTGAGTAGTTATGGTATTATGAGAAAGAGACCGAATGTTGTTCGGAGTCTCGGATGGGATCCGGGATATCACGAGGTGATCCGGAATGGTCCGGAGAATAAGATTCATATAAGGAAAGTCCCGTTTCAGAGTTCGGAAATGATTCCGGTGAATGTTCTAGAAGGTTCCGGAATGTCCGGCACTCCGGGAGGGGGGAGGGGTGCATGAATGTGTCATTACATATTGGAATGATTGCATCATATACTAAGTGTTCTTGCTGTTCCAAATAAAGGATTAAATTGAATCCTAAAACAGAAAAGTCAAATGTCCAGTTTGAAAGTCAAACGGCTAAAACAAGAAACTGTGGGAAACAAGCAAGAGGAGGCAAAAACCGACTTTGGGGAGGAGTCCCTCCTCTCCAAGCCGGCGGCCCACCTAGGCCGAGTTGGGGAGGGACTCCCCTCCCTCCCCTGGCGCGCCGGCCCCTCCACCTATAAAAGGAGGGGCAGGGCCTCCTCCTCTAGACACACAAGTTCCTATCCTCTAATCTCCGGTTTAGAGCCGTTTTGGTTTAGAGCTTCTAATTGCCCTAGCCTTCGGTTTAGAGCCTTCTAATTGGTGTGTCTAATCCCTAGACCACTAATAGCCCTCTCTCTCATACTCCACCATACTCGCTCCGGCTTAAGGCGAAGCCCTGCGGGATCTCCCCTCTACTTCCGGTACCACGCCGTTGTGCTGCCGGAATCTCGAGGAGAGTGCTACAACCTCCGCTGCCTGCTGGAACAAGGGAGAGGAAGGTCTTCGTCGAGTACCGAACGTGTGACCGACTGCGGGAGCGCTGCCGGAACGCAGCGCCGGAAGGATCGTCTACACGATCTTGAGATCGGAAAGAGTACGACTACATCACCCACGAGAATCCGCTCTCGTTAAACGCTTTGGAATCTTCGAGGGTAAGTTATTCCATCGACTCGTTGCTACAATCTAGTAGATAGATCTTGGCTTGTTTGTTTGTATGCGATAGAAATTTTTTGTTTTCCATGCTACGAACCCCTACAGTGGTATCAGAGCCGTGTCTATATGTAGATCTGTTGCACGAGTAGAACACAATGGTCATTGTGGGCGTTGATGCTTTTATTGTCAATTGCTTCTTGTGTACTTTGCATCTTGCGGTATGTTGGGATGAAGCGGCCCGGGCTAACCTTACATGACATCGTTCATGAGACTTGCTCCACGCTTGACATGCAACTTGTATTGCATAAGTGGCTTTGCGGGTGCCTGTTTCTCCTAGCATAGTTAAGATCCAATTTACAACGGGTGATTAACAATACTAGTATCAATGTTGTGGTTCATGTTCGTAAGTTAGAACGACACTTATTGAAAGCCCCAAACCACGTAAAATATGCAAAGAAAGTAGAGGCGTCTAACTTTGTTTTGCAGGGGTGTGCAGTGATGTGATATGGCCATGATTGTGATTATATTTGATGTATGCAATGTTCCTTATTGTAAGTTGGCAACCGGCAGGAGCCATATGGTTGTCTTTAATTTATGTTAAGACCCGCGTGTCTATTCAAAGTAGTTGTAATAGTTGAAGCCGGTGGACGACAACCATGGAGAAGCGTCATTGACCTTGATGCAATGCCGGTGATGATGGAGATCATGTTCGTGGTTGAAGATAGAGATCGAAAGCACGAAGAAGAAAGGCCATATCATATCACATATATATTGAATTGCATGTGATGTTAATCCTTTATGCATCTTGTATTGCTTAGTAGACGACGGTAGCATTATAAGATGATCCCTCATGCACATCAATTTCAAGTCATAAAGTGTTCACCCGTAGTTAGCACCGTTGCTAAAGCTTGTTGTTTCGAAGCATCACGTGATGATCGGGTGTGTTAGATTCTGCAAGTGTATACAACGTGAGCAAGCCAGATTTGCTCATGCGAAAACTAAGGTTTGATCTTGACGAGCCTAGCATGTACAGACATGGTCTCGGAACACGGATCACCGAAAGGTAAAGCATGAATCATATAGTAGATATGATGAACATGATGATTGTTCGCCATTGAAACTATATCAACTCTCGTGATGATCGGTGTTGATGTAGTGGATTTGGTTCATGTGATCACTAAAACAATGTGAGTGATATTGTTTTGAGTGGGAGTTCACCTAGTTTAATTTCATTATTAATTTGAACTCAATTTGTCATAAACTTAGTCTAAACTATTGCAAATATGTTGTAGATCAATGGTAGCCCCTACCATCAATTTTAATGCGTTCCTAGAGAAAGAAAAGTTGAAAAACAATGGAAGCAACTTCGCGGATTGGTTCCGCAATTTGAGGATTGTCCTCATAGCTCGTAATTTGACCTATGTGCTGGATGCACTGCTGGGTGACCCACCTGCAGATGATGCTCCCGATGAAGTAAAGAATGTTTACCTCGCTCGAAAGAATCAGTACTCCATAGTTCAGTGTGCTATCTTGTATGGTTTGGAATCGGAGCTTCAGAAAAGGTTTGAGGATTCAGACCCATATGATATTGTCGAGGATCTCAAATTGATTTTTGAGACTCATGCGGCAATTGAAAGCTATGAGGCTTCTGAAAAGTTCTTTAACTGCAAGATGGAAGAGGGCAGCTCCGTCAGTGAGCATGTGCTTAAGATGTCTGGGCACGCAAACAAACTTCAAAGCTTAGGTATAGTGATTCCTAATGCTTTGGGGATTTACCGTGTCCTCCAATCACTACCACCAAGTTACAAGAACTTTGTGATGAACTACAACATGCAGAACATGAACAAGACGTTGCCAGAACTCTTTGCCATGTTGAAATCTGCAGAAGTGGAGATCAAGAAAGAGCACCAAGTGTTGTTGGTCAATAAGACCACCAAATTCAAGAAAGGCAAGTCTAAGCAAAAGGGACACTTCAAGAAGGGTGGTAAGAAAGTTACCACGCCGGCGAAGAAGACCAAGGCTGGACCTAAGCCTGATACTGAGTGCTTTTACTGCAAGGGAGAAGGTCACTGGAAGCGGAATTGCCCAAAGTACTTGGCGGATTTGAAGAACGGCAACATCAAGAAGAAAGGTATATCTGATATACATGTTATTGATGTGTATCTCACTAGTACTCGTAGTAGTGCCTGGGTATTTGATACTGGTTCGGTTGCTCATATTTGTAACTCGAAACAGGTGCTGCAGAATAAACGGAAGCTAGCGAAGAACGAGGTGACGATGCGCGTGGGAAACGGATCAAAGGTTGATGTGATCGCGGTCGGCACGCTACCCCTTCATCTACCATCGGGATTAGTTTTATACTTAAATAATTGTTATTTGGTGCCTGCATTGAGCATGAACATTATATCGGGATCTTGTTTATTGCGAGACGGTTACTTGTTTAAGTCAGAGAATAATGGTTGTTCGATTTATATGAGTAATATGTTTTATGCACATGCACCTTTGATAGATGGTCTATTCTTATTGAATCTCGATAGTGGAAATACACATATCAACAACATTGAGGCTAAACGTTTGAAAACAAGCGATAATTCGACCTATATGTGGCACTGTCGTCTTGGTCACATTGGAGTGAAGCGTATGAAGAAACTCCATTCCGATGGACTTCTTGAATCACTTGATTTTGAATCACTTGAAAGATGCGAAGCATGTCTGATGGGAAAAATGACTAAGACTCCATTTTCTGGTATGATGGAGCGAGCTACGGACCTATTGGAAATCATACATACCGATGTGTGTGGTCCAATGAGTGTAGCATCGCGCGGTGGTTATCGTTATGTTCTTACCTTCACGGATGACTTGAGTAGATATGGGTATATCTATTTCATGAAACATAAGTACGAAACTTTCGAGAAGTTTAAGGAGTTTCAAAGTGAGGTAGAGAATCAACGTAACAAGAAGATTAAATTTCTACGTTCTGATCGTGGAGGTGAATATCTAAGTTACGAGTTTGGCGAGCATTTGAAGAAATGCGGAATACTTTCACAATTGACACCGCCGGGAACACCACAGCGTAATGGTGTGTCTGAACGTCGTAATCGAACTCTCTTAGATATGGTTCGTTCTATGATGTCACTTACAGATTTACCGCTATCATTTTGGGGTTATGCATTAGAAACAGCCGCATTCACTTTAAATAGGGCACCGTCTAAATCCGTTGAAACGACACCGTATGAATTATGGTTTGGGAAGAAACCTAAATTGTCGTTCCTTAAAGTTTGGGGATGCGAAGCCTATGTAAAGAAGTTACAGCCGGACAAGCTTGAACCCAAAGCGGAGAAATGCGTCTTCATAGGATACCCGAAGGAAACTATTGGGTATACCTTCTATCATAGATCCGAAGGCAAAGTCTTCGTTGCCAAGAATGGATCCTTTCTAGAGAAGGAATTTCTCTCGAAAGAAGTGACTGGAAGGAAAGTAGAACTCGACGAGGTTGTCGAACCTTCTCTCGAAATTGCGAGTAGCGCAGCACCGGAAGAAGTTCCTGTGGTGCCTGCACCAATAAGAGAGGGAGCTAATGATGGTGATCATGAAACTTCGGTTGAAGTTGCTACAGAGCCTCGGAGGTAAACGAGAACTCGTACCACTCCAGATTGGTATGATCCCGTTATGAGTGTCATGTTGGTGGATAACACCGATGACCCCGAGACATATGAGGAAGCGATGATGAGCCCAGATTCCAATAAATGGCAAGAAGCCATGAAATCCGAGATTGGATCCATGTACGAAAACCAAGTATGGACTTTGGTGGACTTACCGGATGGCCGGAAGGCTGTCGAGAACAAATGGATTTTCAAGAAGAAAACAGATGCTGATGGTAATGTTACTGTCTATAAAGCTCGACTTGTCGCAAAAGGGTTTCGACAAATTCAAGGAGTTGACTACGATGAGACTTTCTCACCAGTAGCGAAGCTTAAGTCTGTGAGGATTATGTTAGCAATCGCTGCATATTATGATTATGAGATATGGCAGATGGATGTCAAAACAGCATTCCTCAATGGAGATATTGATGAAGAGTTGTATATGATGCAACCTAAAGGTTTTGTCGATCCTAAAGATGCTAACAAGGTATGCAAACTTCAACGGTCCATTTATGGATTGAAGCAAGCATCCCGAAGTTGGAATCAACGTTTTGATAAGGTAATCAAAAGTTTTGGTTTTATACAAACTTATGGAGAAGCTTGTATTTACAAGAAAGTGAGTGGAAGCTCTGTAGCATTCTTAATACTATATGTGGATGACATATTGTTGATTGGGAATGATGTAGACCTTCTTAATAGTGTCAAAGAATATTTGAATAATAGTTTTTCAATGAAGGATCTTGGCGAAGCAGCTTACATATTAGGCATAAAGATTTATAGAGATAGATCGAAACGCCAAATATCATTGTCACAGAGTACATATTTGGACAAAGTTCTAAAGAGGTTTGGAATGGAAGAAAGCAAAAAAGGGTTCTTACCCATGTTGCCCAATACGACCTTGAGTAAAACTCAAAGTCCGACATCGGCAGAAGATAGAGAAAGGATGAGTAAGACTCCCTATGCCTCAGCCATAGGATCTCTAATGTATGCCATGCTATGTACTAGACCCGACATTGCATATGCTGTTAGTTTAACTAGCAGATATCAAAGTGATCCAGGAGTGGATCATTGGACAGCGGTCAAAAACATCCTTAAGTACTTGAGAAGAACTAAGGATATGGTTCTTTCTTATGGAGGTGATGAACAGCTCGTTGTTAATGGTTACACCGATGCTAGTTGGAACACCGATCCGGATGATTCTAAATCACAATCTGGATACGTATTTATTTTGAATGGTGCAGCAGTTAGCTGGAGGAGTGCAAAGCAAAGCGTTGTGGCGAGATCTTCAACTGAATCGGAATACATGGCTGCTTCGGAGGCTTCACAAGAAGCGATATGGATGAAAGAGTTCATTACAGAGCTGGGTGTGGTTCCTAGTGCGCTGGACCCAATGTCTATCTACTGTGATAACATGGGTGCCATAGCCAATGCGCAAGAACCAAGGTCACACAAGAAGCTGAAGCATATCAAGCTACGTTTTCACGCTATTCGAGAACATATCCAGGATGGGGATATAAAGATTTGCAAAGCACACACAGATCTGAATGTGGCGGATCCGTTGACTAAACCTCTCCCGAGGGCAAAACATGACCAACACCAAACTGCCATGGGTGTTCGGTATATTACCATGTAATCTAGATTAGATGACTCTAGTGCAAGTGGGAGACTGTTGGAGATATGCCCTAGAGGCAATAATAAATGTAGTTATTATTATATCTTTGTGTTTATGATAAATGTTTACATTCATGCTATAATAGTATTAACAAGGAAACATTAATACTTGTGTGATTTGTAAACTTAATTTGAAGTCCCTAGTATAGCCTCTATACTTCACTAGCTTGTTGGTTGATTAATGATTGTGGTTTCCCTATCATGAACATTGAGATGTTATCAACAACAAGATCATATCGTTAGGAGAATGATATGGTGGACATACTCCTATAGATAAGCGTAGCATAAAGATCAAGTCATTTCAATAGTTCAATTGCTATATGCTTTCTGATACATAGTAACCTAATTCCTTCGACCATGAGATCATGCATATCACCTTTACCGGATGGATTCTTTGATGACATCAAACACCACACCGTAACTGGGTGGCTATAAAGGTGGAATTGAGTGTTCGGAAAGTATTGGTTGAAACACATGGATCAAGAGTGGGATTTGTCCATCCATATGACGGATAGATATACTCTAGGCCCTCTTGGTGGAATGTCATCCAATTAGCTTGCAAGCATGTGACTGGCTCACAAGGGATCACATATCACGGGAACGAGAAAAGAGTACTTATCAGTAACGAGGTTGAACTAGGTATGCAGAGATACCGACGATCATAACCTCGGATAAGTAACATATCGTGAGACAAAGGGAAATTGGTATCGTATATAAGTGGTTCATTCGATCGCAAAGTAATCGTAGAAATATGTGGGAGCCATATGAATTTCCAGATTCCTCTATTGGTTATTGTTCGGAGAAGTGTCTCGATCATGTCCGCATAATTCACGAACCGTAGGGAGACACACTTAAGGATTCGACGTTGTTTTGAGTAGTTATGGTATTATGAGAAAGAGACCGAATGTTGTTCGGAGTCTCGGATGGGATCCGGGATATCACGAGGTGATCCGGAATGGTCCGGAGAATAAGATTCATATAAGTAAAGTCCCGTTTCGGAGTTCGGAAATGATTCCGGTGAATGTTCTAGAAGGTTCCAGAATGTCCGGCACTCCGGGAGGGGGGAGGGGTGCATGAATGTGTCATTACATATTGGAATGATTGCATCATGTACTAAGTGTTCTTGCTGTTCCAAATAAAGGATTAAATTGAATCCTAAAACAGAAAAGTCAAATGTCCAGTTTGAAAGTCAAACGGCTAAAACAAGAAACTGTGGGAAACAAGCAAGAGGAGGCAAAAACCGACTTTGGGGAGGAGTCCCTCCTCTCCAAGCCGGCGGCCCACCTAGGCCGAGTTGGGGAGGGACTCCCCTCCCTCCCCTGGCGCTCCGGCCCCTCCACCTATAAAAGGAGGGGCAGGGCCTCCTCCTCTAGACACACAAGTTCCTATCCTCTAATCTCCGGTTTAGAGCCATTTTGGTTTAGAGCTTCTAATTGCCCTAGCCTTCGGTTTAGAGCCTTCTAATTGGTGTGTCTAATCCCTAGACCACTAATAGCCCTCTCTCTCATACTCCACCATACTCGCTCCGGCTTAAGGCGAAGCCCTGCGGGATCTCCCCTCTACTTCCGGTACCACGCCGTTGTGCTGCCGGAATCTCGAGGAGAGTGCTACAACCTCCGCTGCCTGCTGGAACAAGGGATAGGAAGGTCTTCGTCGAGTACCGAACGTGTGACCGACTGCGGGAGCGCTGCCGGAACGCAGCGCCGGAAGGATCGTCTAAATGATCTTGAGATCGGAAAGAGTACGACTACATCACCCACGAGAATCCGCTCTCGTTAAACGCTTTGGAATCTTCGAGGGTAAGTTATTCCATCGACTCGTTGCTACAATCTAGTAGATAGATCTTGGCTTGTTTGTTTGTATGCGATAGAAAATTTTTGTTTTCCATGCTACGAACCCCTACAGGTGGCGGCTGCGCTGGTGGGCTGGTGGCGGGCTGCGGCGGCTGGCGCTAGCAAGCTAGGTGTCGCGCGTGCGCGGGTGGGCTGGCGCAGCCGGCCCAGTTAGGTTAGGCCGTTGCCCCCTTTTTTTTCCTTAATAATTTTTCAATTTCTGTTTTACTAAATCTTAAATATCTTTTGCATATAAAGTCCAAAAATGATGAAACCAACTTCTAAATTTTTGTAAAAAGAAGGTGGTCATCTTAGGACCATAGTTTAATGTTTTTACATAGTTTTTATAAGGGTCAAGCTTGACTATAACAATAATGCTTACATATGGAGATCTTTATTAGGGTTTTGATAGGTTTAGGTGTTAGGATTTTGTTGAAAAATTTATTTGTAGGATGCAATGATGCAAGGATGATGCATGCTTCTAGTAATCATCTTAATATAAAATCTGGGATGTTACAAACCTACCCCCCTTAAGAAGAATCTCGTCCCCGAGATTCGGGTTGGCTAGCAAATAGGTGTGGGTGTTCTGCCTTCAAGTCTTCTTCATGCTCCCACGTAGCTTCTTCCTCATAGTGGTGGTTCCATTGTACTTTGCAGAATATTATAGTCTTGGTGCGGGTAATCCTTTCGGCTGTTTCCAGTATTTTGATGGGTTTTTCCTCATAGGTAAGGTCATTCTCCAATTGAACCTCATCTAGGGGAACGGTGTCTCTTAGCGGTGTTTCGGTCATCTCCGGGTGACACTTCTTTAGTTGTGACACATGAAACACATCATGAACAGTCAGTCCTTCCGGTAACTCCAACTAATAAGCAACTTCTCCTCTACGGGCCAGAACCTTATATGGTCCTATGAATCGTGGGGCTAACTTGACCTTGATTCCGAACCTCTTAACTCCTCGTAGGGGTGAAACTCGGAGATACGCACAGTCCCCTATGTTATAAGCCACATCTCTGCGCTTGGAATTAGCATAACTCTTCTGTCGGGATTGGGCTACCTTTAGCCTATCCTGAATCTGTCGTACCTTTTCTTCGGCATCCTTTATCAATTCAGGTCCAAAAAGACCGCGTTTACCAACTCCATTCCATAGCAGCGGAGTCCTACACTTCCTGCCATACAGAACTTCAAACGGGGCCATCTTGATACTTGTCTGGTAGCTGTTGTTGTATGAGAATTCGGCGTATGGCAGGTTATCGTCCCAACTAGACCCATAGTCTAGTGCGAAAGCTCTCAACATATCTTCCAGAATCTGGTTCACCCTTTCCGTTTGGCCATCTGTCTGAGGATGGAAGGCAGTACTGAATTCTAGTCGGGTCCCAAGAGACTCATGTAGTTATCGCCAAAACTTTGAAGTAAACTGGGTGCCTCTATCTGATACAATCCCCTTAGGAACACCATTCAGACTGGCAATCCTTGACATGTATATCTTAGCAAGCTTAGCACTTGTATATGTGGTCTTTACGGGGATGAAGTGAGCCACCTTGGTGAAGTGGTCCACCACTACCCAGATAGAATCAAATCCAGAACGAGTCCAGGGCAATCCCGTGATGAAATCCATGCCTAACTTGTCCCACTTCCAGTCGGGTATAGGTAGTGGTTGAAGTAATCCGGCCGGTTTCTGATGCTCGGCTTTAACTCTATTGCATACATCACACAGAGAAATATATTCGGAAATTTCCCTTTTTAGGTTATTCCACCAAAATCTATCCTTCACATCCATGTACATATTCGTGTTACCTGGATGAATTGAGTAAGGTGAGTCGTGAGCTTCTTGTAAAATCAACTTCCTGATGTCGGGGTCATTGGGAACGCACAAACGCTTCCCACACCAAAGGGTTCCTTGTTCATCCAGACGAAATTCTTTTGTCTTTCCTTCACTTATCCTGACTCTTATTTCTTCCAACTCTTTATCTCCCTTTTGTGCTTCCTTGATTCTTTCTTGGAAGGTGGACACTATTTCCATAGTCGCTATGTGTCCTTTCGGAACTATCTCTAGCCTGATATCCTTGAATTGCCTGCATAAATCCTCTGGAAGTTCCCCTATGGTAAGTCCATTCACATAGACCTTACGACTTAAGGCATCAGCCACCACATTTGCCTTTCTGGGGTGGTACTGTAATTCCAAGTCATAGTCCTTAATTAGTTCAAGCCATCTTCTTTGCCTCATATTTAACTCCTTTTGGGTGAAGATATACTTCAAACTCTTATGATCTGTGAACACATCACAATGTTTGCCCATGAGGTAGTGTCTCCATACCTTGAGTGCATGAACCACAGGCGCAAGTTCCAAATCATGTGTGGGGTAGTTGTGTTCGTGGTTCTTAAGTTGCCGGGAGGCATAGGATACCACTTTCCCATCCTGCATCAATACACTTCCAAGTCCTTGTCGAGAAGCGTCACAATAGACATGAAAATCCTTCTGGATATCAGGCAGGCACAGAACTGGTGCCGTTACAAGGCGTTTCTTCAACTCTTGAAAACTTGCTTCACATGCCTCGGTCCATAGGAATTTCTTTTCCTTCTTCAATAGTTCTGTCATGGGTTTCGCTATTTTGGAAAAGTTTTCAATAAACCTCCGGTAATACCCTGCGAGGCCCAAGAAACTCCGAATATCTCCCACATTCTTAGGTGACTCCCATTCAGTCACGGAAGCTACCTTACTAGGATCTACGGCAACTCCTTTTGCCGACACAACATGACCAAGAAATCCCACTTCCTTTAACCAGAATTCGCACTTGCTCACGGTGTCGGAAGTAGAGGGGAGATCTCGCAGGGCTTCGCCTTAAGCCGGAGCGAGTATGGTGGAGCAAGAGAGGTAACTTGGCGATCTAGGGTTTAGAAGCACCAAGGGGAGAGGTGTAGCCGGCGGCTAGGGTTTGGGGAAACCCTAGTCGGCGACTTGGGAGGAGGCCCTAGGCGGCAGCGACAGCAGCAGGTGGTGGCGCCAGGAGCTAGGGTTTGAGGTGTAGGTAGAGGGGGCGCCCTACCCCTCCTTATGTAGGAGGGGAGAGGCATTTTGGGGAGGAGGGAGTCCTCCTCCAACTCCTCCTCATGGCCGGCGGGTGGGAGGGAGTGGGACTTCCTCCCCAAGTAGGTTTCCTACTCTCCCTCCACCAAGCAAACTTCAGATTTGACTTTTCAAATTGGCGTTTGACTTTCAAACTTGAATTTGATTTATCTCTCCATATTGCCTAGCCAAGTGACCTAGTACATGATGCAACCATTCCACATTGTCATGACACATCCATGTACCCTTCCCCTCCGGAGTGCCGGACCTTCCAGACCCTTCTAGAACATTCCTGGTGAAAACACCAGAATCTTTTCCGAACTCCGAAACAAGACTTTCCTTATATGAATATTATTCTTCGGACCATTCCGGATCTCCTCGTGATATCCCTAATCTCATCCGAGACTCCGAACAACATTAGGTATCTTACTCATCATTCCATAACTACATAACAACTTCGAATCCTTAAGTGTGTCTCCCTACGGTTCATGAATTATGCGGACATGATCAAGACACTTCTCCGATCAATAACCAATAGAGGAATCTAGAAATTCATATGGCTCCCACATATTTCTACGATTACTTTGCGATCGAATGAACCACTTACATACGGTACCAATTTCCCTTTGTCTCACAATAGTTTACTTATCCGAGGTTTTGATCGTCGGTATCTCTGCATACCTAGTTCAACCTCGTTACTGATAAGTACTCTTTTCTCGTTCCCGTGATATGTGATCCCTTGTGAGCTAGTCACATGCTTGCAAGCCAATTGGATGACATTCCACCGAGAGGGCCCAGAGTATATCTATCCGTCATATGGATGGACAAATCCCACTCTTGATCCATGTGCCTCAACCCATACTTTCCGAACACTCAATGCCACCTTTATAGCCACCCAGTTACGGTGTGGTTTTTGATGTCATCAAAGCATCCTTCCGGTTACAGTGATTAACATGATCTCATGGTCGAAGGAATTAGGTTACTATGTATCAGAAATCTTATAGCAAATGAACTATATTAAATGACTTGATCTTTATGCTATGCTTAACTATAGGAGTATGTCCATCACATCATTCTCCTAATGATATGACCATGTTGTTAATAACATCTCTATGTTCATGATCAGGAAACCATGATCATATATTAACCAACAAGCTAGTTTAACAAGAGGCTTTACTAGGGACTCTTTTATGTTTACAAATCACACAAGTATTAATGTTTCCGGTTAATACAATTATAGCATGGTATGTAAACATTTTTCATAAGTATGAAGATATGATAATAACCACTTTATTATTGCCTCTTGGGCATATCTCCAACAGTCTCCCACTTGCACTAGAGTCAATAATCTAGTTTTAAACCTTCGTGTATTCACCTATGGCTTTCTAGTGTTGTATGTACACGATTTCTAGTGGTCAACTGATCTACGGATCTGACACTTCTAGGTCCGTGTGTAATTGCATGTCTTTGCGTCTCTACGCATCACTCATTCTCTAATGAGATGGCTTTGTATAAATTTGGTCCTTTGGTGAGACCTTTAGTTCTTTGGGGTTAAAACATGTTGATAATATTGTCGTACAATATATCTTCATAGTACTATCCCGTTGTGAACCACACCTAGTTTGATAACAAACTACTTGACACAAATGTCCTCTTTTGCTGCTATTATAGCAGTCATATAGTTAGCATTTTGTTGCTTATGGGGGAGCAAGGACTCCATATTTGTGCATATTGTATTCAATACAAGTATTCTAATCTTTGCACAAACTTTGGGGAGCTTCTCTATTTTTATTTAAACACTCTTTTGGTTGTTGTTCGCTTTTGACATCATTTGATGGTGTTTCAATTGTTTCTTTTGGATCTTTTGATTGCTCGCTTCATTTGTTGAAGCCCTTTTCTTTTCTTTCTTTTCTTTTTGCTTTCTTTGGGTCCTCAATATAGTTTTACTTCCTCCCTGGTTCTCATCATTTGACTTGTGCATATGCACACCTTTGGAGGAATTCTCACTATGTTGACCGTCTACAACTTTTCACCCATTTTGGCAATCGATGCCAATGGGGGAGAAGTTTTGGAGGGTTTAAGGGAAGTTGGGATTTGCTTTGAGTGTGTTCTTAAGCATTTGCCTCTCATGCTCTTGCATCTTTGTGTTTGCTTTGCATGTTGAATATATAGAGGAAACTCAACCAACGGTAACGGTTGGCAATCTATGCAATGAAATTCAAGTTCATCACACATGCATAGATTGTGGGGGAGTTTGCTCTATATATTGTGGTTGTACCAACATCACATACTTGTGTAGTATTTGATGTTGGGGCAACCGCTTTGGTCGTTAATTGTCATATTTAAACCCTCGCTAAGGGATTGTCATCAATTACCAAAATGGGGGAGATTGAAAGGGCATGTATGCCCCCATGTGTGGTTTTGGTAATTAATGACAATCTCTATGGACTAATGTGTAAATTGAGTTTCACTTGTAGGCTTGTCCATTGGCATCACTTGGGCCATGTGTTGGTATCAAGGTTGGAAGATGAAGAAATGTCCAAGGGCTTTGTGCCCATTGGAATCATGAAGAAAGAAGGAGCTTGAAGGTTGATCAAGACATGTGCAAAGAGTTGCATCAAGATGGATCAACCTCAAGTAGGGATGAAGAAGGGCGAGCTCAAGATGCGCCATCTCTAGAAGATCTCATGCTTGAAGCTTGCCATCCTCATGCTCATGGAATGATGAAGACAAGTTCAAAGAAGAGGTGTCCCCATGGAGTATGGGGGAGCAATTTGCAAGTCTTCATCTTCATCAAGCAAGAGCATCCAAGAAAGGTGTTCCCACTATAGAAGAACAAGACGGTCTACATCAAGTTCAAGTGGGATGCTCAAGGCAAAGGTATGTTATTGATAGGGCTTCTCTTTTGCCGGTCTCGTATTATTAGTTGGGAGACCGGGTTTAGGATAGATAGCCGTTCTATCAAGAGGGGCTCTCAAGCGGGTGTCTCGTTTGCATTGTTCGGAGAGAGATCAAACATTTGCATTCATAGCATCATCTTTCTTGGTTTTTATTTGGTTCTTGTCCATGAGAGTATCTAGAGATTGTGGTCATCATCATAACAAGCTCTAGTTCATCATCTAAGGATTTCACTTGCATATCTTATTGCGGTTTTTGATCTTGCGAGTTTTCCGGCTCCACACCTTGGGGGATACTTCACATATATATTCATAGTATTTTCTCCCAAGGTGATACCCAATATTTCTATTTTTTGTTGGATTCTATTCGTCATTATCTTTCCAACAAAATTGGTTTCATCCCAATCGGAGTTTCCAAGCTCAACTTCTTGTGTTTTGGGTTTTGGAGGTTTTACCGGTTCATCGCTTCTAGAGAGGTCATATCTTTCTCAATTTGGTTTTATACTCCCATTCTGGACTATTATGTTTCTTTGCCTAATCTTGTAAAACTTTTCTTTCTCTTCAAAACGATCCCAAGATCATCAAAAACGGAGTCCGGGATCAAAAGTTATTGAAGTTTTCGTGCAATATTGTCCTGTGTTTTTGCTTGAGCGGAAGTTCCGGCCCAAGTTCCGACCCAACCCAAGTCCCGGCCCAAGTTCCGACCCAAGTTCCGGCCAGGTTCAGTAACTTGTGTTTCTATTTGCCGAGAGTTCCGGTGGGAGGCCGGAAGTTCCGGTGGGGGCGCGAATCTGGCCCAAACGGTCAGTTTTTCCTTGTCCTATTTAAGGGGGGCTTCTTCCCCAATGGTTCTCTATCTTTTGAGCTTGTCTTTGCCCACCATTGTTGACCTATTTGAGCTCTCTTACTCCCTCTCCCTCCCATGATTCTTACATCTTTTTGAGGGAAAAGTGAGAGGAGATCTAGATCTACAATCCCATCAAGTCAAATCCCTTCTTTGTGAAGGAATCATTGTGATCTAGATCTTGGAGAGTTTTGTGTTCTCCTCTTGTGTTCTTCCTCCCTTATTCCCCCAATAGATTTTGTAGCTTTGTTGGAATTTGGGAGAGAAGGACTTGCCCTTGCATTTGGTGCATAGGTTTGAGTTCTACTCTTGTGTTCTTCCTCCCTTATTCCCCCAATAGCTTTTGTAGCTTTGTTGGAATTTGGGGGAGAAGGACTTGCCCTTGCATTTGGTGCATAAGTTTGAGTTCTCCTCGGAGATTCGGCGAGTTCAAGCTTGTGAGCTTGTTTCTCTTGGGTTCCTTGGAACCCTAGACGGTTGTGTGGTTAGATTGTTGACCTTTTGTGGTCTTGTTGACCTTTTGTGGTCTTGTAGCCTTTTGTGGCATTGTTGGACTTTTGTGGCTTTGTTGTTGGGAGCCTCCAATTGAGTTGTGGAGTTAGCCCCAATCTTGTACGGGTTCGGTGACCGCCCTCAAGCGTCCCATAGTGGAGCAAGTGCCCGCCTTTTGTTGTGCGCACTTGGGAGAATAGGGTGAGCCTTTTGTGGCGTCGGTGAGTTGCGTGCTTCCGCATCCGGGGTGAGGCCTTGTGTGGTGTTGGGTGAGCATCGAGCCACCACACCTCGAGGTGAGCCATTTGTGGCGTTCGGAGAGCATTGCGCCATCGCACCTCTCCAACGGAGACGTATCTTCTTTGGAAGTGAACTTCGGGAAACAAATCTTCGTCTCCGCGTCCATCGGTTATCTCTCAACCGAACCCTTTACTTATGCACTTTACATTGTGATAGCCATCGTGCTTGAAGTATTTATACCTTGCTATCACCTTGTTGCTTGTATTGCTTAGCATAGGTTGTTGGTGCACCTAGGTGAACTTAGTGGCTAGGTTTTATGCTCAATAAATTAAACGTTAGTTTTATTCCGCATTTACTTGAGCCTAAACCATAATATTTTTAAAAGCCTATTCACCCCCCCTCTAGGCGACTTCCTTTGTACTTTCAATTGGTATCAGAGCGAGGTCTCTCGCTTTTAGGCTTCACCGCCTCGAGAGTAAAGATGTCTCCTAGGGGTTTAGTGCACTCTCACACATTTGATTTTGATGGCACACATTATGATGTTTGGCGTACTCGCATGCTTAGTCATTTCTGGGCCATTGACCCTATCATTGAGCGTATTCTAGATATGGGCTTGTCTCCTCCTAAGGATCCCCAAAATCTATCTTTGGAGGAGAAGACAAACTCTTATCTCGAAGCTTAAGCATCTAATGTGCTTGTTAATGTTGTGAGCTTTGTAGTTCTTTCCTCAATCATGCCTTTTCGGAATGCTCATGATATTTGGACCAAGCTTCAAGCAAAATATGATGTGTCCAAGCTTGATAAGGATGATTGTGTTCCATCCACCTCCGGCCGCGATGAGTTCTCATCCTCTTCCACTTCACCAACATATGAGTTATCTCAAGGTAAACGATATGGTGAGTGGCGATAGAACTTGTAATGTAGATAGTGTGATTTCCATTCATGATCCTTTGTCTCTATCTCATTTCAATGGTGTATCTTTGGGCATGAACACTTGTAGTACCACATGTGTTTTACATCCTAGTGTTGATTGCCCTTGCATATCATGTATAAATTCCTTGAATATGTCTCATGATGATATGCTTGCTTTGCCTTGTTGCCATGATGAATGTGCTTCTATTTCCTCTAGTTCTTGTGTTGCTAACCATGTAGAGGAAAGTGAAGATTGTGTGGGCCAAGGCAAGGTTGTCATTGGAGATTCATGTGTTCCCTCATCATCATCCTCTTCCAATGTTCACTTGTGCCTCATGGCTAAGGGTTCAAAGGTAACCTCTCCTTTGGACTCCAATATATCTCATGATGATGTGAATGTTGATCATATAGAAGTAGATGATGATGTTGTTTCCTTAAAAGAGAAGGGGGGCTAGTCCTTCGTGCTCTTCATCCTAATAAAAATGCTTGCTCTACTTTCATTGAAATCTTGACTTGTGCTATTGAAAGTAGGCAACTAATATATGAGCATGAGGAGAAAATAGATAAAATAAGTAGTCTTGAGCGTGAGTATGCTAATGAAATTGCCAACCTAAATGAAGCTCTTGAAGAGGAACAAACCACTAAGGATTCTCTTGAGGAGGCCTTTGCTCTAGAGCTATCTAGAGTAAAGAAATCTCATGATAGAGAGTTTGAGGTGGCAAGTGCTCTTCAAATTAAAAATGATGAACTTGAAGTTTCCTATGCTAAACTCCTTGAGGATTTTGAGCACCTCAACAATGGCTCTAGGGTCATCAAGGGTGAGCTCATCAAACTCACCGAGTCACATGAGCAACTTAAAGCTTCATATTCTAAAGAGCTTTCCAAGTTGCACTCACCTCTTGCTTTTATTGATGATGCGTGTGCTACTAACTCTATTTCTTGTGAAGCATCTATCTTGAAGGAGAATGTTGAGCTAAAGGCTCAACTTGCTTTGCTAACTAGCAACTATGGGAAATTAGAAGAAAGTCATGCCAAGCTTTCAAGCTCGCATGAGGATCTTCTAGTCTCCCATGGTAGGCTAAGGTTAGCTCATGAGGCCATTGTGTCAAAGGTAACATCTAGTGGGCCTCATGTGGACATTAGCACTACATCTACTCCTAATGCTATATTGCCATGTTCTAGTCCTTGTAATTCATCCTCTCACAACCATGCTAAATATTGTGATGAATTGCATCATTTGCCTTGTTGCTCTAATAATGAAGCTTCTACTTCCTCTAGTATTGTTGTTGATACTAACCATGTAGAGGAAGTCAAAGAGCTCAAGGCTCAAGTCACTTCTTTGAAGAATGACGTGAAAAGGTGTCATGAAGGGAAGACCACACTCAAGAAGATGTTGAGTGTGCGACGTCCCCCAAGTGACAAGAGTGGGCTTGGATTCAATTCCAACACCAAGAGCAAGCCCACTAACTCGTTGAAGCACAAGGGGAACAAGAATAAGGGCCAAGGACAAGTGAAGAATCCGGCCAACATTGTGTGCTTCAAGTGCAAGGAAGAAGGGCATCATGTGAGGGATTGCCCATTGAAGAAGAAGCCTATTAGTGGGAAGCAACGAGGGAAGCGGCCTCAAGCTCCTCCACAAGCTCAAGATGGGCCACTTCCCAAGAAGACTCAAGCTCTTCTTCATGGTGCAGCTCCTCCCAAGAAGAAAGATGGCAAGAGAAGAACTTGCTACATATGCCGTGAGAAGGGGCACCTTTCTTCCTCATGCACCATGGGTATCTCCTCATCTCATCCTATCTTGATTGATGATGCTTATTTTCTTCGTAAGGATGAGATGGGCAATGTGTTTGCCAAATTTGTTGGTGCCCAAAGTGGTTTCAAGAGAAGAACCATTTGGGTGGCCAAACCTATTGTGACTAACTTCTTAGGACCCAACTTGGTTGGGGACCAACAAGCTAAAACTTGATCAATAGGTGTTTTTGGAGGGCATTGAAGACTTGACAACCTTATGAATATTTTGAGGGATCTTCATCTATTCCTTCTTATGAAAGTCAAGTTATTTGGGTTATCATGCATCTATTCTATATCCAATGTTCCTCCTTCCGGTAACTTGTGCTTAACTCCTTTACATTTATAGTTACTTGCTCCCTTGTGCATGTGTTGGTTTTGTACCTTGCATGTGTTTGTACATGTTGTGCTTCCCACTTACCTATATTGATCTATGATGTATATTTGTGTATGTTGGTTAGCACACCATGTATTTGCGTTTTGGTTTGGAGCCTTTATTGTTTCTAGTAGGTATCTTATTTGGCTCTTATGAGGGATTAATGGACTATTCCGTTTTGGGGGAGTGTCATGCTTGGGAATTCCACAATCCTAAAATGTGTGTACATGAGGAAAACCACTTAGTAGTTTTATTACATGTTTATCTACTCTCTATGTGGTATGTCTCTCTCATGAGAATCTTATATTCCATAATGTCCATTAATACCTCTATTTTGTTTTTCTTGCCTCTTGTTGTTATTTCTTGGTTTATCACATTATGGGGGAGTCATATGCTTTGTGCATATTACAAACCTAGAAAATGTGGACATTTGAGGTAGTGCCACTTAGATTTGATATTGAGAATTATCTAGTTTCTATGTGGCACATTTTCTCATACAAGTTCCAATTTACTTAAATGTTTTTATTGCTCATCTTTTGGATCTTGTTTGTGAGAGTGATTCTTAGTATGTGTTTCCTCATATTTGGATCTACATATCCTCATGGGAATCACTTGCTTCTATTTAATCCAATCACTAGTGATTGTGTGACTATTTGAAGCAATCAAGAATCTCTTTCGAAACATCAAGCTTAATTACTATCTTGTTATATGCTTCTTTGTGTGAATATGATCTTGGATATCCTTGCAAACTACCTCGAGAAAGTTATCCCTATTACTTCTTGTCCTTGGACAATTAGTATTTAATATATGGTAGATTTTATTGATCATATTCACTTTTGCATTTTCTTATTTGTCTTTTCTTGGTCAAGAAAATGTTTTTCTATTTGCTCCCAAGATTTCCTTGCCTCTTGTGGATCTTCTTATTTTATTTATTTCCCCTTGTGTTTTATTTAGTGTAGGTAGTAGTGATGATATCATTTGTGGGCATTTTGCATTCAAAGGCAAAATTATATATAATGCTCTACTTATGGGGGAGCTCTCCTATATTATCTAGAACATTGTTTTATGCTTCTTGATTTGATCCTTTTTGCTTGGAAGCTCGATCCTTTTTGTGTTGGTACTTTGTGTGCCATCATGAAAAGTGTGAAGAGTTTGTTTTGGTTATTATTTCCTTGCTCTCGTTGGAAGTTGGCTTTATCTCATTCCATTTCTCTTGTTTTGCTCTTATAGGATGAGATAAATCCTTGAGTCTTGGTATTTTTGTTATCCTTTTTCTTTGGCTCTTTCGAGTTCATTTGTTGAACTTGTGTTCTTTCATGTGTTGATTTGGCTCTTCGATACAATTTGGACACCTTTTGTCGAGTCACACTTTTGTGTGTGTCTTATTGGTTTACTTGGTGTTTTTTTTCAAATTGTATCTCCTTTTGGTTCTTGAAAGTCTATGCATGCATATTTACTTCTTGTATATATTATGGCATGCTTGCTTTCTTTGATCCAATATATAGGGGAAACTCCACCAAATCCTAATGGGCTAATATGTCCATGAAATTCAATTTCATATCAATATGCATATATTTGTGTGGGGGCTCTCCTATGTATTGTAATTTCACTAACTACTTTGGACCCAATTTGTTTGGGGACCATAGTGTACTTAATTGTGTTTTAGGTACATTGGAGATATATATTGGGTGCTTGTATCTTGAACAAGGAAGAAGTGGCGTCTACATGTTAGTTGGATGCAAGCTAGGATGATCAACGAATTCATATCTTCTTCATCCTACCAATTATATCTCGGTAACAAGTATCTATCTCTCATGCATACATATCTTGTTCCCAACCTTGTGTAGGTTGCTTGTTGGCATGAATTTGTGTTCTTCCATATGTAGGATTTCTTGTTTTGGCTTTGAAGAGTTCTCTCTATTGCAAATGTGTGTATGTTGAGATGAGTGCATATAATGGGGACTATACTAAATCATGCTCATGATTCACTAATCCCAAATATGTCAATCTAGCAACTTTGTTGCATATCGTTTCCTCAATATCTCCCATGTGCAATAGTGAGTATTTTTGCCAAGTTGATTTCTATCTTGTGATACTTGTTGCCTTTCTCCATATATTCCTTCTATCCTCTTATTCCCTTGAGAATAGTTGTGTTGTATGGGGTATGTTGGTGTTTGAAGCTCATTGATGTACAATAAGATATATTTGACCCCTTGGGCATGCTTTCAAGCAAAACATCTTATTGGTATATTCTATGACTTTTTTTTGGGTCTTCATGTGCTTTCTTGAGTATATATCTTGTGTGTGCATGTTTCTTTGTGGTTATATGTCTTTGTGATATTTTCCACCTAAAAATTTATACACACAAGAGAAGATCAATATTTGGTTGTTTTTGCATTTCTTGGAAATCATCTCTTACTTCATTTTGATTCTTCGGTGGTTTCCAAATTATTGTATTTTGTGTGCATTGTTAAATGGTTTTGGAGGAGTTAGGATTCCATGGTTGTGCACACTGTTTCCAAATACAATTACTATAATTGGTGCACAATTTTTGGGGAGCTTCTATAATTCATTTAATGATGCACATGTTCCTTCTTTCTCGTTTCTTGTGGTTTAAATGCTTATGGGGGAGCAAGGACTCCATATTTGTGCATATTGTATTCAATACAAGTATTCTAATCTTTGCACAAACTTTGGGGAGCTTCTCTATTTTTATTTAAACACTCTTTTGGTTGTTGTTCCCTTTTGACATCATTTGATGGTGTTTCAATTGTTTCTTTTGGATCTTTTGATTGCTCGCTTCATTTGTTGAAGCCCTTTTCTTTTCTTTCTTTTCTTTCTTTTCTTTTTTCTTTCTTTGGGTCCTCAATATAGTTTTACTTCCTCCCTAGTTCTCATCATTTGACTTGTGCATATGCACACCTTTGGAGGAATTCTCACTATGTTGATCGTCTACAACTTTTCACCCATTTTGGCAATCGATGCCAATGGGGGAGAAGTTTTGGAGGGTTTAAGGGAAGTTGGGATTTGCTTTGAGTGTGTTCTTAAGCATTTGCCTCTCATGCTCTTGCATCTTTGTGTTTGCTTTGCATGTTGAATATATAGAGGAAACTCAACCAACGGTAACGGTTGGCAATCTATGCAATGAAATTCAAGTTCATCACACATGCATAGATTGTGGGGGAGTTTTCTCTATATATTGTGGTTGTACCAACATCACATACTTGTGTATTGTTTGATGTTGGGGCAACCGCTTTGGTCGTTAATTGTCATATTTAAACCCTCGCTAAGGGATTGTCATCAA
The DNA here is from genome assembly GCA_916181665.1 of Avena sativa. Lineage (NCBI taxonomy): Eukaryota > Viridiplantae > Streptophyta > Magnoliopsida > Poales > Poaceae > Avena > Avena sativa. The sequence continues at coordinate 137,203,281 of OV702285.1, read as the reverse complement.
TTACCAAAATGGGGGAGATTGAAAGGGCATGTATGCCCCCATGTGTGGTTTTGGTAATTAATGACAATCTCTATGGACTAATGTGTAAATTGAGTTTCACTTGTAGGCTTGCCCATTGGCATCACTTGGGCCATGTGTTGGTCTCAAGGTTGGAAGATTAAGAAATGTCCAAGGGCTTTGTGCCCATTGGAATCATGAAGAAAGAAGGAGCTTGAAGGTTGATCAAGACATGTGCAAAGAGTTGCATCAAGATGGATCAACCTCAAGTAGGGATGAAGAAGGGCGAGCTCAAGATGCGCCATCTCTAGAAGATCTCATGCTTGAAGCTTTCCATCCTCATGCTCATGGAATGATGAAGACAAGTTCAAAGAAGAGGTGTCCCCATGGAGTATGGGGGAGCAATTTGCAAGTCTTCATCTTCATCAAGCAAGAGCATCCAAGAAAGGTGTTCCCACTATAGAAGAACAAGACGGTCTACATCAAGTTCAAGTGGGATGCTCAAGGCAAAGGTATGTTCTTGATAGGGCTTCTCTTTTGCCGGTCTCGTATTATTAGTTGGGAGACCGGGTTTAGGATAGATAGCCGTTCTATCAAGAGGGGCTCTCAAGCGGGTGTCTCGTTTGCATTGTTCGGAGAGAGCTCAAACATTTGCATTCATAGCATCATCTTTCTTGGTTGTTATTTGGTTCTTGTCCATGAGAGTATCTAGAGATTGTGGTCATCATCATAACAAGCTCTAGTTCATCATCTAAGGATTTCACTTGCATATCTTATTGCGGTTTTTGATCTTGCGAGTTTTCCGGCTCCACACCTTGGGGGATACTTCACATATATATTCATAGTGTTTTCTCCCAAGGTGATACGCAATATTTCTAATTTTTGTTGGATTCTATTCGTCATTATCTTTCCAACAAAATTGGTTTCATCCCAATCGGAGTTTCCAAGCTCAACTTCTTGTGTTTTGGGTTTTGGAGGTTTTACCGGTTCATCGCTTCTAGAGAGGTCATATCTTTCTCAATTTGGTTTTATACTTCCATGCTGGACTATTATGTTTCTTTGCCTAATCTTGTAAAACTTTTTGTTCTCTTCAAAACGATCCCAAGATCATCAAAAACGGAGTCCGGGATCAAAAGTTATTGAAGTTTTCGTGCAATATTGTCCTGTGTTTTTGCTTGAGCGGAAGTTCCGGCCCAAGTTCCGACCCAACCCAAGTTCCGGCCCAAGTTCCGATCCAAGTTCCGGCCAGGTTCAGTAACTTGTGTTTCTATTTGCCGGAAGTTCCGGTGGGAGGCCGGAAGTTCCGGTGGGGGCGCGAATCTGGCCTAAACGGTCAGTTTTTCCTTGTCCTATTTAAGGGGGGCTTCTTCCCCAATGGTTCTCTATCTTTTGAGATCGTCTTTTCCCACCATTGTTGACCTATTTGAGCTCTCTTACTCCCTCTCCCTCCCATTATTCTTACATCTTTTTGAGGGAAAAGTGAGAGGAGATCTAGATCTACAATCCCATCAAGTCAAATCCCTTCTTTGTGAAGGAATCATTGGAATCTAGATCTTGGAGAGTTTTGTGTTCTCCTCTTGTGTTCTTCCTCCCTTATTCCCCCAATAGCTTTTGTAGCTTTGTTGGAATTTGGGAGAGAAGGACTTGCCCTTGCATTTGGTGCATAGGTTTGAGTTCTACTCTTGTGTTCTTCCTCCCTTATTCCCCCAATAGCTTTTGTAGCTTTGTTGGAATTTGGGGGAGAAGGACTTGCCCTTGCATTTGGTGCATAGGTTTGAGTTCTCCTCGGAGATTCGGCGAGTTCAAGCTTGTGAGCTTGTTTCTCTTGGGTTCCTTGGAACCCTAGACGGTTGTGTGGTTGGATTGTTGACCTTTTGTGGTCTTGTTGACCTTTTGTGGTCTTGTAGCCTTTTGTGGCATTGTTGGCCTTTTGTGGCTTTGTTGTTGGGAGCCTCCAATTGAGTTGTGGAGTTAGCCCCAATCTTGTACGGGTTCGGTGACCGCCCTCAAGCGTCCCATAGTGGAGCAAGTGCCCGCCTTTTGTGGTGCGCACTTGGGAGAATAGGGTGAGCCTTTTGTGGCGTCGGTGAGTTGCGTGCTTCCGCATCCGGGGTGAGGCCTTGTGTGGCGTTGGGTGAGCATAGAGCCACCACACCTCGAGGTGAGCCATTTGTGGCGTTCGGAGAGCATTGCGCCATCGCACCTCTTCAACGGAGACGTAGCTTCTTTGGAAGTGAACTTCGGGAAAAAAATCTTCGTCTCCGCGTCCATCGGTTATCTTTCAACCGAACCCTTTACTTATGCACTTTACATTGTGATAGCCATCGTGCTTGAAGTATTTATACCTTGCTATCACCTTGTTGCTTGTATTGCTTAGCATAGGTTGTTGGTGCACCTAGGTGAACTTAGTGGCTAGGTTTTGTGCTCAATAAATTAAACGTTAGTTTTATTCCGCATTTACTTGAGCCTAAACCGTAATATTTTTAAAAGCCTATTCACCCCCCCCCCCTCTAGGCGACTTCCTTTGTACTTTCAAACATGTCTTAGTGCTCCCACTTAATTTCTTGCAAATGCAAGCATCTTCATTGTCCCCGATGAAATTAAACTCTTTTAACAGTTTCATCATAGTGAAGATTCCAACTCCGCAATGCTCACTTCAACCATTGAAGTTTGCATATGCTTTTAGAATCCTTTGAAATAACAAAACCCTTTGGACCGTGTTATGCACACGTCCTAGGTAACAATTCTATTAGAAGAACTTGTTTTTGTTTATTCAACTACCACATAACAAAATTATATGTAGTGGTTGCTACATTAATCCGTATAGACTAAATATCGCTATGAAAGATCAAATCTTGTCATAATCAACCTTTGAACATTGTTGTGAACTCTTTCCCAACATGTCGACTATTTCATAGATGTGAAACATCCATGTCTATTTTTTATAGATCCAAACACGACTGTAAGGTCTTACACCTTTCTCGAGGGTCCTTCAAGTTCAAAACTTGATTTCTCGTGTATAGAACTATCACGGATTTTATGGCTTCAAGCCATTTTATGGAGTCAGGGCCCATCATCGCTTCTTTGCATGTAGTTCGTTCATTATTCTCAAATAATGATTCAACCCTCAAATCTTGGTATTTGATTGTTTACCCGACCTACTTGGTTCAATAGAAACTTTGACCTTCGTAACCACAACCTTTGAGGTATGTGGGCCATGAGCATTGTTGCTGCCTCCGGAACACTTTACGGCGCTGCGCAACTTTGCACACATAGCTAAGGTTATTTTAACCTTATCAAAGTTCTATTGTCCTCCCACTTAACTTTTCACAGAAAAAATTTCTTTCTCAAAGAAACTTGACGTTCTAAGCGACAAACATTTTTGTCTTTGGTGTTATGGAGGAATACTCAACGATTATTCAAAATAACATACAAAGATATGTTCATCCGATTTTGGTTGCAAAGATATTTCTTATGCATAGCATACCAATGTTTAAGAAAGGACAACTTGGATTTAATCCCAAACCATAACTTTATATGGTGTCAATTCAACGGATTATGATGGAGCTCTTTTCAGTGGAAAAACGATAGTCTCTAAAGCTTTTAATCTTTAAAATATAATGGAAGTTTTATGAATTACACCTTTGATCTTGCCATGTCAAACAAGGTTTAATTACATATCTCGAATGCTTCATACTCTTATGGTGTTTCGGGAAATACAAATCCACGGAACGATTCCTTAAATATTAGGTATTATGCTAAACTTGTAACTCAAATATCTTCCTTTATGATCTTATCATAAACTATTTATATTCTTGTTACAATGATTTTGCACTTCATCTTGAAAGTCTTTGAACTTTTCAAATGTTTCATACTTCATCCTTATTAAGTAAATATTCATATATTCACTCAAATTTTCGGAGAAAGCATATGAAGTTGAAATCCATCGCTCTTGACTACTCATAATGGACTTCATACAACAATACGTACAAGTTCCAATAAGCTAGTCATTCGTTCCCTTTTGGCCTATGAACAAAGTTTTAATTATCTCTAGGAAAGTTTCACAAGCGTCATTTGATCAAAAATCAAAAGACTCCAAAATTCCATCCACATGGAGTTTCTTCATGTTTTCTTTCCAACATAATTTAAATGGCGATGTCACTTCCTAAGTGATCTTTCAATCAATTTGTCTTTCGACATTTTTAGCACTAGTTTTATGGATGTGATTTCTCCAACGAGATTTGTAAATCATCCATCTTTTATGGATTACAGCAATTATTTGAACAACCCTTTTGTTCTCATAATACCTGATAAAACAAATCTTGAAGGTAAGCTTTGATGTTTAACACAATAACCCTTTATTTGTTCTTGATGAACATCATCACATATTCTTTTGCTAGTTACTTAGGCCATTGTAGTTCATGAATCTGTTGTTTCGTATGACGATTCATACCAACAAATTCAGTATCCAATACTTAAGAACCACATTATTTAACAAGCAAAGAATACAGCCATAACACGTATATCCTCTATATACCTAAGCTGAACAATTCTAGTTTTTTTTCTTTTCTGCCATATATTTATGAGATTCTCTTTCAGTATTTCCTTTTCTGTTTTGAAAGAATCTATCAACATCAATAGTGGAGTCATATACATGACACATAGTCCAAAGCATGTATTGTAAAATACCAATGTCTTTGGACTTGCACTTTGAAGTAGATCACCATCATCAAATGTTTGGTGTTCTTTCAAATTCCTTTCTTTAGTAATCTCTTGGTGTAGTAAACATTTTACCTACATCAATTATTCACCCTTATCATGGAATTATTCATGATCAAGCTACTTTTAGCTTATAACGGTGAATCACAAGTATAACGTTGCTCTCCAAAACATTTTCGAGGATTAGGACAACTAGTGTCTCCAACCTTTTGTAAATTCTCATCAAATATGAGAACATAAACTTTGCCATATTATACTCTATCATGTTGTAACCAAAACATCATTTCATATATCGCAATATCTTTCATACATGATGGTTTCTGAAACAACTCTTTCAACTCCTAGATTACCTTGATATTGAAACTATCTTTCTAATATCAAGAATCATGGAGACAAACATGATACTTATATACTAACACTAGAATTGTTACTCTTGATTTAATACCAACTATTAAACTTCACGGAGTAATCGAAACTTACTGAAAGTTTGCAATGGGATTTTTAAACTTTAGATTAACACTTCAAAACAATACGATACCAGTTCGTAAAGTAATTAACCAGAATTCTATAGTTCTATCATCTCAATTATAACTAAGCGTAAGGTGGTAAATGGATGCCAATGACTACAACAACTATGCAAATTCACTTTGATTTAATTTATGATAAATAGTGTTCAACTTTTAATCATATTGCTATTGAACTCTCACTCAAAACAATATCCCTCACATTGTTTTAGTGATCACACGAACCAAATCCACCACATCAAAACCGATCATCACGAGAGTTTATGTAGCTTCAATGGCGAACAATCAACATGTTCATCATATCTACTATATGACTCATGCTTTACCTTTCGGTGATCCGTGTTCCGAGACCATGTTTGTACATGCTAGGCTTGTCAAGATCAAACCTTAGCTTCCGCATGAGCAAATCTGGCTTGCTCACGTTGTATACACTTGCAGAATCTAACACACCCGATCATCACGTGGTGCTTCGAAACAACGAGCTTTAGAAATGTTGCTTACTAAGGATGAACACTTTAAAACTTGAAATTGTGTGCTTGAGGGATCATCTTATAATGCTACCGTCGTGAACTAAGCAATACAAGATGCATAAAAGGATTAACATCACATGCAATTCATAATATGTGATATGATATGGCCTTTCTTCTTGTGCTTCCGATCTCCATTTTCAAGCACAAACATGATCTCCATCATCACCGGTGTGGCGTCAAGGTCAATGGCGCCTCTTCATGGTTGTCGTCCACTAGCATCAACTATTACAACTTCTTTGAATAAACATGCAGGTCTTAACGGAATTTAAAAGACAACCATATGGCTCCTGCCGGTTGCCAACTTACAATAAGGGACATTGCATACATCATATATAATCACAATCATGGCCATATCACATCACAGCACACCCCTGCAAAACAAAGTTAGACGCCTCTAATTTTCTTTGCATGTTTTACGTGGTTTGGGGCTTTCAATAAGTGTCGTTCTAACTTACGAACAAGAACCACAACATTGATACTAGTATTGTCAATCACCCGTTGTGAATTGAATCTTAACTATGTTGGGAGAAACAGGCACCCGCAAAGCCACTTATGCAATACAAGTTGCATGTCAAGCGTGGAGCAAGTCTCATGAAAGATGTCATGTAAGGTTAGCCCGGGCCGCTTCATCCCACCATCCCGCAAGATGCAAAGTACACAAGAAGCAATCGACAACAAAAGCATCAACGCCCATAATGACCATTGTGTTCTACTCGTGCAACTAATCTACATATAGACACGGCTTTGATACCACTATAGAGGTTCGTAGCATGGAAAACAAAAAATTCTATCGCATGAACACACATAAGCCAAGATCTATCTACTATATTGCAGCAACGAGTCGATAGAGTACTAACCCTCGAAGATCCAAAGCGGCTAACGAGAGCAGATTCTCGTGGATGATGTAGTCGTACACTTCCGATCTCAAGATCGCGTAGTAGATCCTTCCGGCGCTGCGTTCCGGCAGCGCTTCCGCAGTCGGTCACACGTTCGGTACTCGATGAAGACCTTCCTCTCCCTTGTTCCAGCAGGCAGCGGAGGTTGTAGCACTCTCCTCGCGATTCCGGCAGCACGACGGCGTGGTGTCGGAAGTAGAGGGAAGATCTCGCAGGGCTTCGCCTTAAGCCGGAGAGAGTATGGTGGAGCAAGAGAGCTGCCTTGGCGATCTAGGGTTTAGAAGCACCAAATGGAGAGGTGTAGCCGGCGGCTAGGGTTTGGGGAAACCCTAGTCGGCGACTTGGGAGGAGGCCCTAGGCGGCGGCGACAGCAGCAGGTGGTGGCGCCAGGAGCTAGGGTTTGAGGTGTAGGTAGAGGGGGCGCCCTACCCCTCCTTATGTCGGAGGGGAGAGGCGGTTTGGGGAGGAGGGAGTCATCCTCCAACTCCTCCTCATGGCCGGCGGGTGGGAGGGAGTGGGACTTCCTCCCCAAGTAGGTTTCCTACTCTCCCTCCACCAAGCAAACTTCAGATTTGACTTTTCAAATTGGCGTTTGACTTTCAAACTTGAATTTGATTTCTCTATCCATATTGCCCAGCCAAGTGACCTAGTACATGATGCAACCATTCCACATTGTCATGACACATCCATGTACCCTTCCCCTCCGGAGTGCCGGACCTTCCAGACCCTTCTAGAACATTCCTGGTGAACACACCGGAATCTTTTCCGAACTCCGAAACAGGACTTTCCTTATATGAATCTTATTCTCCGGACCGTTCCGGATCTCCTCGTGATATCCCGGATCTCATCCGAGACTCCGAACAACATTCGGTCTCTTGCCCATCATTCCATAACTACACAACAACATCGAATCCTTAAGTGTGTCTCCCTACGGTTCATGAATTATGCGGACATGATCAAGACACTTCTCCGATCAATAACCAATAGAGGAATCTGGAAATTCATATGGCTCCCACATATTTCTACGATTACTTTGCGATCGAATGAACCACTTACATACGATACCAATTTCCCTTTGTCTCACAATAGTTTACTTATCCGAGGTTTTGATCGTCGGTATCTCTGCATACCTAGTTCAACCTCGTTACTGATAAGTACTCTTTTCTCGTTCCCGTGATATGTGATCCCTTGTGAGCTAGTCACATGCTTGCAAGCCAATTGGATGACATTCCACCGAGAGGGCCCAGAGTATATCTATCCGTCATATGGATGGACAAATCCCACTCTTGATCCATGTGCCTCAACCCATACTTTCCGAACACTCAATGCCACCTTTATAGTCACCCAGTTACGGTGTGGTGTTTGATGGCATCAAAGCATCCTTCCGGTGACGGTGATTAACATGATCTCATGGTCGAAGGAATTAGGTTACTATGTATCAGAAAGCTTATAACAAATGAACTATATTAAATGACTTGATCTTTATGCTACGCTTAACTATAGGAGTATGTCCATCACATCATTCTCCTAATGATATGACCCTGTTGTTAATAACATCTCTATGTTTATGATCAGGAAACCATGATCATATATTAACCAACAAGCTAGTTTAACAAGAGGCTTTACTAGGGACTCTTTTATATTTACAAATCACACAAGTATATGTTTCCGGTTAATACAATTATAGCATGGTATGTAAACATTTTTCATAAGTATGAAGATATGATAATAACCACTTTATTATTGTCTCTTGGGCATATCTCCAACACTTTTGCCCGTGCTATCATAATAGCTAACATATCTGCGACAATGTTAAATAAAATGGGGGATAATGGATCTCCTTGTCGTAAACCTTTCTAGGTTTAAAAGTAATGACCTATGTCATCATTGACTTTGATACCAACGCTCCCCTTACTTATAAAGTCGTGTATCCATCTGCACCATTTTGGATCGAAACCCTTCATATGCAACACTTGTTGCAGAAAGGGCCATCGCACCTTGTCATACGCCTTCTCGAAGTATATTTTAAGGAGTACACCGTCGAACTTTTTGGTGTGTAACTCATGTATTGTTTCATGCAAAATTAGCACCCCTTCAAGGATATGAGGACCTGGCATAAAAGCCGTCTGAGTTGGTTGAATCACCTTATGCGCAACCTCTACCACTCTATTAGTGCCAACTTTAGTAAAAATTTGAAGCTAACATTTAGTAAGCAAATCAGTCTAAATTGTTGAATCTGGACAACGTTTTCTTTCTTAGGAAGTAAAATTATTGTGCCAAAGTTAAGGTGGAACAACTGTAATTCCCCCACTTGGAATTTCATGAACATATTCATCAGATCGGTTTTAATTATATTCCAAAATTTCTAATAAAATTCCGCTAGAAATCCATCAGGCCCTGCCGCTTTATTTTTTCTATTTGGATAATTGCCTCGTGTACCTCCTGCTCATTAAAGTCGGCAATAAGGATGTTGTTTTCTTCTTGTGAGATTTGGGGTATATCAGCTACTTGAGATTCTACTAAAGAAACGTTATTTTGAGGCTCTGCTCCAAATAATCTCTTATAGAACTTCCTGATATATCTTTTCAGGTTCTCTTGACCTAAAATAGTTTCCTCATCCTGCTCAAGTTGAAATATTTTCTTGCGCCTATGCTTGCCATTTGCAATCAAATGGAAATATTTTGTGTTATTACCCCCTTCTTGAACATGCTTTACTTTTACCCGTTGGGCCCATTTAGACTCCTCGTCCCTCCTAAGATTTGCTAATTTTTCATTCGCATCTCTCATAGCTTCCCTTTCGTCTTGTGACAAGGGAGTAACTTCAGCTTTCAAATCAAATTTCTCAATGACCTGTAGTAACTTCTCTTTTTCTATCTTGTACTCACTATTGCAAGCCCAACCCTTCAAGAAATTGCGAAGATTCCAATTTTTTTGCCACACCTCCATAGGGTTATTACCTCTATTTATCGCTGCCCACTCTCGAGCAATCATTTCATAGAAACCTTCTTGTGTTAGCCAGGATAGTTCAAAGGAAAAATGTGGTTTATTACCTCTGTGGGCTTGCTCACCGGAATCAAGTAACAGAGGTGTGTGATCTGAGGCCTCTCTAGTGAGAGCTCTAATAGTAACTAACCGAAATTTTTGTTCCCAATACACACTTGTCAACACTCTGTCTAATTTTTCATATGTTGGAATTGATTTTCTATTTGCCCAAGTGAATTTTCTACAGGATAAAGAGATCTCACGTAGATCAAGACTTTCAATTATAGCATTAAAAATAAAATGCCACCTAGCATTAAAATTATCGTTGTTCTTTTCTTCTTGTCTCCGGATAATATTAAAATCGCCCCCAACTAAAATGGGCAGCGGGTCATCTTGACAAATATGCACAAGCTCTGCTAAGAATTCACCTTTTTGAGCATCCTGAGCATCCCCATAAACCGCCACCAAAGACCACTTGAACTTATCTATTGTTGATGAAAGATGTAGCTTGACACATCTATCACCAGGAGTGATCCCTTTGACTTGTAAAGACTGGTCTATCACCAGGAGTGATCCCTTTGACTTGTAAAGACTGAGAGTTTATGCCCATTAAAACGCCACCCGACCTCCTTTGTAGAGGTATACAGTACCAAACAAAATCTAGGCCAGCAGAAAGATTCTTAAGAAATGGCGCAGAAAAATTATCTCTACCAGTTTCCAAGATAGCAAAAAAGTCTAGTTTGTGATCTCTTATCGTTTCATGAACAACAGCATGCTTGGCTGAATCACGAAAACCCCCACTATTCCAAAAGCCGCCTTTCATATTTTATTCGAGTTATTATTAATTCTAACACTACGCCGGATAATAGAAACTTCTTTTGACTTCCTCTTTTTTTGCCTTCTTAAAGGACGAAGGAAGGTTCAGATCCTTATGATTCGACAAGCCTTGTTGCTCATCTTCTTGTAAATCAGTACTCAGGTTCATGGCTTCGTTTAGAATGAAAGTATGTAAAGAAGCATCACTTTTTTTTCCCTTTCTTCATTCTTTTTAAGAGCTATGAGCGTACGCTGGAGATCTAATTTTTTAATTATTTTGACTGATGTAGACACTTTGCTCGGTTAAACACCTAGAGAAACCCCTAGTTTAGAAGCTCTCTGAACAACAATCTCATTCTAAAAAGAAGCAATTGAAAACTTTAAAGCCGGTTTATTACTGACGGTGAAGCGTGATCCCGATCATAAGCGAGCTTCTGCGCCCTTTCCAGCTGAGTATCATCAGCGTTTGGTTGGGCTCTTATGCGGTCACTTGAGCGCACGTCCTTGGTCTCTGCCAAAGGAATGCCACCGAAAGCGATGATGTTGGCTTGTGAGTAGCGGCCTCCTAAGAACACTCATGTCCCCTGTGGAGAGCTGAGCTGCGAGTCGCGACGAGCACTCCCTTCCGGAGTACTCAACTATGTCACAGACTTGGGCTGATCAAGATCCATACCACTTTTAAGCTCCTCCTTCCTCATAGAAGGCACAAACAAAGTAAAATCGTTGCTATTTGATTCATGTGCAAATCCTGTTCTCGACACATGGCTTGGAGAGCCATTCGGGGATGTATCAGGTGAAGCATGAAAAGCAGCGTGCATGTCAGCCTTAATAGAGAAAACACTCTCACCATCTGCCACATCAGAGGACGAACAAGGCGTAGCCGAGCCACACTGGACTAACGACGAGAAAGCTACAGTAGATTTCATAGTAGGTGCTAATCGAGCTGGGGGAGGAGGAAAAATATCTTTCTCATCATCAACGCGGTCACCCCACAACCTCCTTGGTTTCAAAGTCAAAAGCTTGCCCTCAGAAAAATATGAACGGGTGGGAAAGTGTATTAAAATAGACCCAACCTGAAGAAGGTCCGCATTTTTGTACCCACCATGAGGCTGCTGCCCCATATTAACTGCAGAAGGCTCGGGAGCTTTTTCATATTGCTTAGTAACAGGACCATTACTCTCATCCTTTTTTACCTTTTTCTTGTGATTTATCATCTCCATCCGTAGGGGCATCATGCATAATAGCATCTCCATCTCTAATTTGTTGATTTCCCTCCACTATGAATGTAATATCATACCCCACATCATCATACGTGTGATCAGTACCAGTGGGAATATACTCGATGCTAGTACACTTAACATCATAAGTGTGATCAGTACCAGTGGGAATATACTCGATGCTAGTACACTTAACATACATGCGGACAACTCCTTTTTCCCGTGTGTATTCCATGTCAACCTCCTTAGTTTTTCCAATCAAATAACCCACCGCAAACAAACCCAAATAATCACATCGCAGTTTATGTGGACAACCCGAAACTAAGACCCATGCTTCCTCTAGGCGATATTTATCAACGACGATGAGTTCCATTCTTCAAACTTGAGATTCGTACTGTTCTCAATTGGAATGTTAATAATTTTTGTCAGCCTAATCAGATCGGCTTTAGTAGGGAAAGTGGTTTGAAAAATGTTCTCTCCAGCTGTGGAAAGCACCCATTGATGATCACCCGGTATGATCCAATGAAGATCCTTAATTACTTCATGAGCTGCCAATTTTCCACCTTCCATCGTGATCTTCCATACTTTACCACTGTTATGTTTGAAGCTGACTTTATCTGAAACTGGGACCTCATGAAACATAAGCTCGCTGCGGCAAAGACCATAAATAACTGCAGTAGGCTTCGGCATGGAGAGAAGATGACAGTCTTTCTTGTCATGGTTTGCCTTCGCACAATAGATACAAAGAATGGCTATACATTCGGTTGCCATATGTCCAGTTTGATCACATCTGAAGCAGACCGGATCATCAGACTTGGTTCCTCTCTTGAAGTAAGCATCAGGTGCAATGTTAGTCATTGCAGAATCTCTCATCGTCGCCACAGTATCTTGAGGGGTGGGCTGCAACGGTGCAAGTGTAGTACCGACAGTCTTCCTAAGAGCTGTGTTCTCCGTCTGAGAACAAGTAGCCAGGGTTCAGGTTGGCGCGTGGTACGTCCAGCTATAGGACGGTAATTGCGACCACGAAAACCACCTCTCTGACCACCAAGATTTCTATTGCCGTAGAACTGATGGCAATAGGGACGACGATATCTGTAATCACCTTGTTCCCCACCGCCTTGATTTGCTTGCCTACCTTCGTAGTACCCTTCATCAAAAGAGCCAAAATCACCTCTAAAACCTTGGTTATGTTGGCCCAGCCCCAAATGCCGAGTGTAGTCCGGCGTGACGACAACGAAGTATTCCGGCGAGTTGCGCGCACATATAAGAACCAGCTAACAACGATCAGCAAGCTAGCTATCTAGCCTGATCAAAAGAACTAGCTCTCTCAACTCACACGAGTACGTACGGGAAAAACAATGTTGATGGCTACAGGGCCCTCTCGGTCCTGTTGTTTGTATTGAATCTCACGGTTGTCTTACAAGGCTACTTATGGGTGTATATATACCCGGCAAAACACAACGTCAATATGAATAGGTGTTGGACTACTAGTCCTATTCGGAACACACGCACGCACACGACACCGTTCCGTGTCCTATCGGGATTACTATTCCTAACAATCACCCCCCTAAGCACGATGTGCCCATCTTCACAGCATGGACGCCGATCCTTCCTCGCATCTCCGCAAACTTCACTCGTCCCAAAGATTTAGTTAGGATATCCGCAAGCTGATCATTGGTGCAAACATAGTTGACTTCAATCTTGCTCTCCTCTACACACTGCCGTATGTAGTGATACTTCGTATCAATGTGCTTACTCCTGTCATGATGCACCGGATTCTTGCACAATGAAATTGCAGACTTGTTGTCAATATTGAGCACCACTTGTTCCGTCTTCCGATTGGTGAGATCACCAAGTAGACTCCTTAGCCACACACCTTGACACGCCGCAGTTGCAGCCGCAATATACTCAGCTTCACAGGATGACTGTGCCACCACTTTTTGCTTTTGTGATAGCCAACTTACTATGCTTCTTCCCAAGAAATATGCCACGCCCGAGGTACTCTTACGGTCGTCAATATCTCCTGCCATGTCACTATCACTGTAGCCAAGTAGCTTCACCTCCTCCTTCTCTTTCGAGTAGACAATACCAAAGTTTGTAGTACCTTTGATATACCTGAGTATATGCTTCACGACTGTCCAATGCTCCATTGTGGGTGCTTCCATGAAGCGACTCACATAGCCAACGGAATAGGCCAAGTCGGGTCTTGTGTTAATGAGATACCTTAAACTTCCGACCACACTCCTATACTCTGTTGCATCAACCGCATGTGCTTCACTCCTTTTGCTCAGTTTAAGACGAGGTTCCATCGGAACATGAGTTGGATTGCATTCTTCCATGCCACACTTCTCGAGTATCTTCTTTGCATATGCCTCTTGGCATAGCGTGATCTCACCCAGCTTTTGATGTACCTCGATCCCAAGGTAGTAGATCAACAAGCCTAGATCACTCATCTTGAATAACTCCTTCATCTGTAGCTTGAACTTTGCAATCTACTTCTCATCCGCTCCAGTTATCAATAGATCATCAACATAGATGCCAACTAGTAGATGATCCCTTCCTTTACCTCGCTTATACATCGCATGCTCCAGTGGGCTCTTCTCGAATCCGAGAGAGATCAATGTACGATCAAGCTTGATGTTCCACGCCCGAGGGGCTTGCCGTAGCCCGTACAACGCCTTGTGTAGCTTCAAAACCTTGTGTTCTTCTCCCTCTTTGATGTATCCTGGTGGTTGCTTCACATAAACTTCTTCTTCTAACTCCCCATTCAAAAACGCGGATTTCACATCCATGTGATGCAATTTCCAAGATTCTTGAGCTGCGAGAGCGATAAGTAATCTCACTGATTCCATCCTTGCAACGGGAGTGAACACTTCTTCGAAATCCACACCTTGCTCTTGCACATACCCCTTGGCAACTAGCCGAGCTTTGTGTTTCACCAACTTCCCTTCGGCATCCTTCTTGATCTTGTACACCCACTTGAGCCCTATGGCCTTGTGATTGTTGGGTAGATCGACAAGCTCCCATGTATCGTTGTCGCGGATCGACCCCAACTCCTCATCCATAGCCCGACGCCAACACTCCTCCGTATTAGCATCCTCGAATTTCGTCGGCTCCTCGGTGAGTAAACACCGACCTTGCCCTCTCCCTCGCGCACGCGCTGTACGAAGGGTCTCCGGCGGATACAACTCCAGTACACTTCGGAATTTTTCTGGAGTAGGTGGCCGTCTCCTTTCTTCCCGTGCACTTGGAGGAGACGTGGAAGCTGACGTAGTACTTGTTTCAGCGTCTACTGAATTTCCTGCAGTTTCTGTCGGTGTACTGCATGTTGGCGACGTGACATCGTCGCCGGCGTCCACTTCTGGACTGCCACTAGTCCCTCCTGGACGGGAGTGTGCAGCTGATGGGCCACTTGCGCCAGGGCTCTCGTCCGCGCGTGGACTGGATGGCGACGCCGAGCCTCCAGGTGCAGCGCGTGAGCTGCTGCTTGTGCCGGGACTACCACGCGGAGATACCTCTCCAGGCGTAGCGCTACTGCTGCTCACTTCCGGACTTCCATCTTCTGAACCAGCGCCTAAATCCGTAACGCCACGGTACACCGTTTTTTGATCATCTGCATACGAATCACTGTAGACTACAGTAAATATTTCATCAGAAATTGATTGTACCGGTTCCACGGAGCCCCAATTCCATGATTTCTCCTCCTCGAAGACGACGTCGCGTGTCACCATCACCTGTTTTTTCACTGGATTGTACGCGCGATACGCCTTCGAACCGTATTCATAGCCGATCATGACCATTGGAGTACTTCGATCCGCCAACTTGCTAGTATGCCTGGTCACCGTCTTCACATGCGCCACGCACCCGAAAGTGCGAAGATGATCAACCGAGGGCTTGCGCCCGTACCATGCTTCGTACGGCGTCATACCAACTACACTCTTAGTTGGCGCCCTGTTCAGCAAATAGACAGCTGTACTAACTGCCTCACCCTAAAACCTGCCTGGCATGCCTTTGCTCTTCATCATGCTGCGTGCCATGGCCACTACGGTTTGGTTACTTCTTTCCACAACACCGTTTTGCTGCGGTGAATATGGTGCGGTGAGATACCGCCGGATCCCATGAGCTTCACAAAACGCCTTGAATTCATTGGATTTGAACTCCCCACCCCGATCGGTACGGAGGGCCTTCAACTTTGCCTCGGACTCCACCTCGGCTGCCATCTTCACAATCCTGAACGCTTGCAAAGCTTGATCCTTACTCTTCAGCAGCACAACCCACATGTATCTACTGAAGTCGTCGACGATGAGCAAAAAGTACTTGTTCCCGGCGGGAGTCGCCGGCGTGATTGGTCCGCATAAGTCTCCATGCACCAACTCAAGAACCTTACTTGCTCGATATTGTCCCTCCCTTGGAAACGGGGCTCGCCTTTGCTTCCCAATGAGACAACCGTCGCACACCTGCTCAACATGATCAACACACGGTAAGCCACGTACCATCTCCTTCTGTCCAAGTTGTCGTAGAGCTTGGAAATTTAGATGTCCGTAGCGAGCATGCCACTTCCACGTCGAGTCTTCCATGCTTGTCATCAAACATACTGGATCCGCCCGATTGAGATTGAGGATGTAGAGTCTATTCTTCGACCTCTCCACCTTCATGATGAGCTGCCTTTGGCGGTCATATCCCCACAGGAACTCGTCCTCCAACACGATCTTGCATCCACGCTCCGCGAGCTGACCAAGACTGATAATGTTGGTCTTAAGCTTGGGAATATAGTATACGTCAGTGAGTACCTTGTGACCTCCATCCTTCAACTCAAATAGGACAGTGCCTCGTCCTGCAATCTCCACCTTCGACCCATCGCCAAATCGAACGGAGCCTCCAACCGTGAGGTTCAACTCAGAAAACTGAGCCTTGCCGCCGGTCATGTGATTGCTAGCGCCTGTGTCGAGGTACCAAACGTCGTGAGCCGTCTGCATCCTCCGCGGGAAGACCTTATTTTCCACGAGCGTGACGATCTCCGTAGCGGACTCCTGAGGAGTTGATTCCTTGGTGGTCATTAATTCGCAAGCTTCGAGCATGAGCATCATCGGTCCATCATCTCCTTCCTTCGCCATGAGAGCCTTCTCCTTTGAACGGTTGGGACACTCCGATTTGAAGTGCCCGAGCTGATTGCACTTATGGCAGCGAAGATTCTTCTTGTTGAATTTCTTCTTTGGCTTCTTCGGCTTGCTGTCCGACTTCTTCGCCGGGACCGAACCATCACCACTGCCAGATGCTTTATCGCTCCTCTCCTTGGCGACCATTGCCTGCCACTGGGCACGTGTAAGCATGAGGTGCTCATCTTGTTTCGCGTCGCCGTAGGTGATCTTCATCCGCTCGTCATGCGCCTTGAACCGTCCAACCAGGTCATCCATCGTGAGGGTGGTGAGATCAACGCATTGCTCGATTGCCGACACCACAGATATGTACCACGGCGGCGCCGCGCGAAGGAAACGCATTACGACTGAGATATCTTCCAGCTTCTCACCTTGCACGCGAATCCCGTTGACAATTGTGGCTACCCTCGAGGCAAAAGCGCCCAACGTCTCATCTCCTTCCATCTCCAGGTTCTCGTACTTCTTCTGCAAGGTTTGGAGGGTCGCCCTGCGGACGCGCTCGTGCCCAAGATTCAACGTCTTGAGTGTCTCCCACGCCGCCTTTGCAGAATCCTTCGAGATCAGGTGCTGCATCACGTCCGCCGGCACCACGGAGTCGATGGCCGTGAGTGCCTGTCGGTCCTTGCGGTACTTCGACGCGCCCTTCTTGAACTCGTCGCCGCCGGGATCGATAGCCTCCCAGATGTTGTTGCCCTTCATGGCCCACTCCATCCGTTTCGCCCACGTCGTGTAGTTGCCGCGATCATACCGCGGGTACTGCGCCGACACCGATGCACCCGCGGCGGCACCGGAGTACTCGCCTTGCTCCTTGCCCGTCATGACCTCCCGTTACTAGGAGATCTTCCTCGAGGCTCTGATACCAATTGTTGGCCCAGCCCCAAATGCCGAGTGCAGTCCGGCGTGACGACAACGAAGTATTCCAGCGAGTTGCGCGCACGTATAAGAACCAGCTAACAACGATCAGCAAGCTAGCTATCTAGCCTGATCAAAAGAACTAGCTCTCTCAACTCACACGAGTACGTACGGGAAAAACAATGTTGATGGCTACAGGGCCCTCTCGGTCCTGTTGTTTGTATTGAATCTCACGGTTGTCTTACAAGGCTACTATATGGGTGTATATATACCCGGCAAGACGCAACGTCAATATGAATAGGTGTTGGACTACTGGTCCTACTCGGAACACACACACGCACACGACACCGTTCCGTGTCCTATCGGGATTACTATTCCTAACAGGTTAGACCCTTGCAGATCTTGCCGCCAAGCCCTAGAACCATTACCTTGCTGATCCTGAAACCACGCACCTGAAGTATTACCGTGACCCTGGTTTGAACTTGAGACAGATTAATAATGGGTGTTATTCTCTCTATATTGTTGTGGAGGAAAATTTTGTGTTGCTCGCCCATCGTACCCATCTGCGGCACGACCTCTGGCGCCTCCAGCCCCAGCAGAAATCACCTGGCCACATAGCTTGTAGCCTAGCCTGCGGCTGCTGTTGGAAACTATTATCCACACCACCTCTGGGTGGAGGAAATCGATCACCGCGGCCCTCCATCGAAGGACTTCGAGAGAGAAAATCGTCGGCGAAAGAACAGGGAGCTTCACTGCTCTGGTCACCGACGGAGAGTGGCTTAGACGATGGTGAAAACTTAACTTGTCAGACGTACAGGAAAGCTCCATGGCGGCCGATCGCTTAGCGATTCTTTTCCTCACCTTAGACGAGACATCAGATGGAGACTCGTCCGTGATCCTCCAACGGTCAGCACGATCAGAGAGATCCGCCTCATCAGAGGAAGATGACTCGTCCTCCAACAAGGTGAGCGCCCAGAACTTACCTGTAGCCACGCTGGCGGCGGAGACGACGACGCCCACCTGGTCGCACTCGGTATCGCCCTCACTCATGTGCGGCTGCTGGTCTCCTAGCCGATGGCATGCGTGTGAGAGTATGTACTGGTTAGAGATGGAATTGAACAGATTGTTACGTACTCCCTATATAAGATGCTTTATCTTTTGTGAATCTAGACATCTTTTAGACATCTTTTAGTGGAACGGAGGGGAGTACTAGGCACGAATGTTTATTCTGACTCATGTGGTGGCATTTGATTTATGTAACATGAAAGCACGCCTGAAATAGACAAGCAGATTAGAAGCAGTTCAATGATGCATAATTTAATGGACTATTCTTCAGAAGCGTTAACATCAAAGGCCTAAAACTCTATGATCAATTGGCCATCCTTGTTCATTCAATGAGGCACATACACTTCAAGAATAAAATGACGAGAGGATACAGTATGCAAGAGCCTTTTTCGACCGTTGAATTAATTATCAAAGTTCTTAAAAAAAATCAGTCTTTTGAAAATATTTTCTGCAAGGGCTCTCAAGTCATATGATAGAGTTGTAATTTCCGTAGAATACATATTTTTATGTCTTTAATCCTACAAGAATCTCAACATAAGGTCAATCCTCATTCCATTCTTCTTTGGAATGCCAATCAATGCACTCTCTATGTCCCTTCATTTCTCGTGCAAACTCAACAATTAATCCTAAGAATCATTCAAGCAATCCAAAAGGCTCATAAGTAACCACAGCTATCTGCAAAACGAGAGGCCTGATAAGCAGCTTCACAGCCGATCAACTTTTGCCAACGTAAACTTTGGTTAGGCATGCTCTACCACAATATTCGTTGGTCTCAACGAAAATAGTCGTACCTTATAAAGGAAATTATGCACTTAGACATATGCACAGCACGCACGCACTTAGACATATGGGGTATAACCAAGGTGGCAGTTTCAATAACTTTCCAGACATCAATCTGTCGACATGTCGATGTCTCAAAAACTTTCTCAATTCCATCTGAAGCAGGAGCCAGCTATGGTAGCTACCTAAGGGCAGCCACAACGTATGGCTAAAAGTAGTTCCATATCCATTATTTGGCTTTTGAAGCTAGTTCTCTACATTGTGGGGCTAGTTCCAAAACCACAAAAACTGGAGCCGGAGCATGTTGCTGCTCCGATGCCAAATCCCTGGCTTGCTAGCTACGGGAGTATTTTAGCAAACCTAGACATGCAGTAGCACGAGCAGCTTGGCTGCAGTTGAAGTCGGCCGCCTCCAAATGCAGGACGAGTGCCTAGGACTCGTCTCCATGCTAGCAAGCAGAGACGAGCCGTCAATCGCAACAGCCGCCGCTCGATCCGTCCGCCGGCCACCGCTCGATCCGCCCGCCGCCGTACAGCCACCGCTCGATCTGCCGGTCGTCGTGTCGCTTGGCCCGCCTGCCGCCGTACCGCCCTCCGCCGCTCGGTCCGCCCGCCGTACAGCGGCCGCTCGATCTGCCTACAGCGGTGAACTCGCGTGAAGAAGCAGTTGTGGAAGAGATTTTCCGCATTGTTTTATTAAGTGCTGGGACCCACAATACAGATATTTAGCGATGGCAACGTTGCGGGGTGGTAGCCAAATTCTACTCCGTTGCCAAACTGCTCGATCTGTCAGACATACACGTTGTGGCTGCCCTAAGGTATAGAACATACAGGAAAATGAAACAACAAAATAACACGCCGGGGAGCGGCCTGACATTGGGCACTGGCTGGCATGTCACATACACTACTGTCCTCCGGGCACTGGCTGGCATGTCACTTACACTCTTGGCCACCGTCACGCAGGGCCAGCACGCAGATGGGCTCGAGATCTTCATGAATTGGAGGCGCGCAAGAAAGAAGCAGCACCGGAAAAAAAAGGGGCATGTCATCAGATTAAAAACAAAGCATGCGTGGATTATCAGATGGTTGCGCAAATATAATGAGTTAACAGGCAATCAATACCATAAACAACCTCCCTCAACCGAGAAGACATACAACTACCAAGAAGCTAATCACATGAGGAAGTCATCTGATACGCGAAGTTTATAGTGCATAAGTATACTGCTAGATGAATTCAGCAGCCATCACCAACCACCTAGGTACTCCAGAGTGTAATTCTAGTAGCTGCTACAAGATCGCTAAATTCACTAGCTTGTATCAAGAAGAAAATCTAGGAGATGCTGCCATAATAAACACGGGCACAGATCCCCACCTGGCTGACTCGTGTTTTCCTACTCTAGGCATTAATAGAACTGTCATACTGTTTACATCCATGTACAGGAGAACATAATCCATCAGTCACTAGCACGTGCAATGTATACATTGTGTTAATCAGGTGTGTCATCCAATTTACAGAATTCAAGGAAAAAACAACGAAGTAAGATCCAATCGATGATATCTAAACCGGTAATGATCATATTTATATGAGTGGCACATGTGAACTTTCCTTTCATGCACGCCCTACTACCCTGCACACACCAGCTCGCCACCTGTTCTACCACTTGAATAACTCCATTAAGTACAAGTACGTTAACTAGTAATGCATTCTCAGTTGACAAGGCAATCTGGAAATAGTTGTTCATTCATACAAGTTCAAATTTCAATTAATAGCGGCCATTGTTCAACCAGAAGAGAGATGCTCCTCCAACTAGTAATTCATTTATCATGCCAGTAAAGTAAGTGCGTTAAAGTTGTGCATAAAATACCTTCTTTTGATTCAAGAGGCTTTAACTGACGACGGTTCTCTTTTCCACGTGCAGGCACCGCAAACCAATCCCTAGATGGCTGTAAACCAGCAGCATAGTCTGGGTTGGCTTGAAGATACCTATCAAAGTATAACATTTGAAGAATTAGATAAATATCTAGACAGATTGAAGTGAACGGCATGGGAATTCACATGATTACACCTGCTTACTGTGTTGTTTCAGATGTTCAGTTGAAGATACATAAAAAAGTTAAACCTTAAGGGCCTGTTTGGATTAGAGGCATTTTTTGTGCATGCTCTGGTTTAGTTCAAATTTGAATTAAATACCAGAGCACACAAAAAAATACTTCCATTCCAAACAGGGCCTAATGCTGCTTGTGCGCTTGGTAGCATTTATCCATTGAGGTAGTGGGAGTACAATGACAACGCTTTGTAATAATTATAATAATTTTTGCATAGTGGATACCATTCAGATGCAGCTATTGACATGCTAGATGAATTTAAAACTGTGCATGGGTATTAATATGCTTAAGAAAGTAAAGATCTTGAAGGGAAGTTGAGCAAAAGAATGTTGGCATACGTTTTGGCTTCCTCCGTTGATCTTAATTTTTTGCCTTTAGGAGGGATATAGTACCTGAAAGCATGTATATAGAATGTTACCAAGCAAGTCATACAAAACGAACATGAAATGGCAGGTACATTCTATACAGGTGCGTAGCAGACCACGGGAATGACTGATCACCATTGACCAAATATGTACAGCATAACACCGCTAAAACATAAATGAGCATGTTAACAATACTGAGCTGGGTGAGGATTAAACTACATTGAAAATCTTCTACTGCAAGCAATATACCATGAACGAGAAATTGTTTATACTAATTTATAAACTATGTCCACTCCTATAAGCAGTAGGAACTTAAATCGGTTGTACTAGAAAACAGAGTGCAAGTGTGCATCTGAGATCTCAAAAGAGTTGAGATCCAGCGTCATGACAAAACAACTGCAACATCATTTGCTCAGAAATAACTACGTAAAGCTGGGGAAATGATACTAGGAAGAAAATAAGTATTACTCACACGTCAGCGAATTGGGTGCACCCTTCACTCCTTAAAGATATCGTCCTTTCCCAACCGAGAGGAGTCTGAGAGAGGCATGGTTTATCAATCACCCAGAACCCATCATCTTGAGATATATCCGCTGGATCATCGCATGAAACTCCAGGCTTCCACCCATGGACATGTCCGCAAGTAAAAAGAATTTCTCTACTTTTATCCCGAAGTTCTTCATATTCCATTTTGGTAGGAACAAGTCTCCATTTCCGGCACTTACCACATTGTACAGCATATGTATTAATAGAGTATCTTATTCTTTTAGACGGTGCAGGTAAGGTTTTTTTTCCATGGTCATTCTCATAAGGAGATGCACTTTTAGAGGAGTGTTTAGTGTCATCCCTTTGGTCCACGACCTTTTCAGATAACATCTCATTGCTCTTGTTTGAAGGTGGATCATTCTCATAAGGAGATGCACTTTTAGAGGAGTGTTTAGTGTCATCCCGTTGGTCCACGACCTTTTCAGATAACATCTCATTGTTCTTGTTTGAATTCTCATCAGGGTTGAGCACAGGATCAGACGGGCTTGATTTCATAGCTCTTAGTTCCCTGTTGGAGGTGATGGCAAAAGTTCAACACTAGGAAAGGAAAAATGCTTGATAGAAAAAAAAGATACACGAATATAAATTAAAGTAGAAGGGAGACAGTACCATGAACATGCAAAGATGGTGAGCTCAAAATTTAAAAATAGTAAATCTGCAATTTCCTTGGATAGATATCAAGATATCGTTGGCATTAAAGCCGTTAAATCTTCCACAAATCAGGTTCACTATGGTGTGACATAAATCTTTAACACTGAACAGCTTACATAACTAGAGCTGACATAAAGTTCTGAGATCCTAGGCTAGATGCCATTATTAGCAACATAAAGGATGAACGTAACACCTCTACCTAGGTCATCAGCAATCCAGTTCACCGACATAACTCGCAAACATATATTTAACAGCTTGGCTAACATAATGCTATGTTCAAGAACCCTAGGCTAGGTACCGACCGGAGATGTCATCAGCATTAGAAACATAGCATAATGCAGCGGTAGTAAATCGAATGTACCAATTGCAACAGCAGATAGCCCTACTCTACAAACAGCCCTAGTGTCTAGTGTGCCAATAAAACCAAACCCCGCTTATGTTATGAAGAAAGAATCATGATACTCCTAAGCATCTCCATTAGTCTAGGGAACATAGTTCTCCCAAATCAAAACTAACTTGTGTCGGGATAGAATATCAACACATTTTTCCCCTTTCGCTAGAAGCATCAAATCTACTGTACATGTAAAATCTTCAAATAAGAACAGCTTCATCACAGGTTTTCCCCAAAGCCCATTTTCGGTATGTAGCAAACAAACAGGAATAATTTTTGAATCTGTCTAATCATGCATTTGTCCAGAAACTGTATAATCAATTAATCGCGTGTAAACACGAGAGGGGGTGAGCCGGGGTGGCGGGCGAAGAGGTATACCTGAAGCGCCTCCAATAGGGGCTTTTCGGTGGCCAGATAGGCTCATCGGGGTCCCCAGAGCGCGCCGGCGGCGATGGACGCTTGAGGAGGCGATTCTCCTGGAGGCGGCGGGCTTCGCAGGCGGCGTCGAGCCTCCGGAAGAGCTCGGCCTTGCAGGGATCGCGGCGCGCCGAGTTGCTTGGCCATCCTCGGGGTGGGGAGTCGGGCTCTCCCGTGTTCGCGTCGCCCCCCGCATCGTCCTCCGACTCAGCGGCGGGGACGTCTTCCTCCGACTCAGCGGGGGCGGCGTCCTCCCACTTCGCCTCCTCCTCCAACTCGGCGGCAGCGGCCGCCGCCGCGGCGGCCCACTCCGCCTCGTCCTCCGAATCGGCGGAAGCGACGTCGTCCTCGGACTCAGCCCCGGGGAGATCGTCCTCCCACTCCGCCTGGGGGCTGGCGCCTCCGGACGCAAAGGCGGTAAGCAAAGGCGGGGAGTAGGAGGAGAGGTCAGCTGAGCGGCGGTGGCCCTCATTTTCTTTTCCCCACTTGTTGGGGCGGGGGGTCACAGTCTCAGGGTCGGTGGTGCGGGTGCGAGCTGGCGTCGGGTCTGAACCTACAGCCATCTCGTGGTCGTGGGTGGGCCGCTTTCCAGTGTAAGCTGACTCCGCCAGGGAGAATGGAGAGAGGGTTTTAGGAGGATACAATAAGATTTAGCAAGCCTTGTTTCTTTTATAATGGTGTCTAATATGTGGTTGAGAATAATTTCGATATATTTGGAAGATCTATTGCACATAATTACTCTATAAAGATTTCATGGAAAATAAAATATAATAAGATATGGTAATAATGACGACATTAATGTGTCACGGTGGCGGGATAAACAGCTACCAAGTCCAAGTAGATAGGTGTTGATGAATAGAAATAGGAACAACATTTAAATCGTTGCCGTTTTCATAGCGAATCAATCTAGGCTGACGTATAATGTGAAACCATGGTGCGAGGCATGGCAATCAAATTCTACGAACGCGTTGTCTAGGCCAACTAAAAAGCACACGGGCTACGGGTCGAGTTACATGTGTTTAAGACCTTACTAACGGCGCTTCCACCGTAAAGAAACACTAAGGGTGTTCATATTGAAGCGGTCCCAATCTGAGCATATGACAACCAATTCGTGAGGAGCGTGATTAAATGAAGTTAATTAATACCATAAAGAGCAAGGACAAAATACCGCAATCAAATGCTAATGTGAAAACCATTAGATTTAGTAAAATATAGTATCTATTAATGGACGGAATCCAAGACATTTATACCATATAAATGTTGTTGGTTTTGATATATTTGGCAGAAGATAATAGATGTCCATTTATTGTACTCCCTCCATTCAGAAATGCTGTCCAGTTATTTCTGGACGGAGGGAGTAAAAAATTTCCTTCATGACTTGTGGGCCAACTAAGAAACAATTGGACAGAGCTTCTAGGCCAGGTTACCTATTTTGAAAAGGCACTAATGGTTGTTCTGGTAAAAAACAACAATGCTTCTATTCAAATGGTCTCGAACCAAGTTGTGAGGATAACAATTAATTGAAGTTGATCAATATCAAGAAGAGAAAGAGACAAAAAATACCGCAATCTGGTGATATTATGGAATGTTTAATCTGACAAAAGTTGACTGTGTACCTATAAATAGTCGCAATCAAGACCAATATAACATGTGGACGATGTTTGTTTCAATATGTTAGGAACAAAATAATAGGTGTCTATCTAATATGTATGCTTGACAAAAATTCCTTTGCAAAAGTAAAAAAGAGTGATAAGCTAACAAAGTAATGACGTTAGCGATGCATCGTCGAACTTCATGACATAGTGCAATAAAGTCTAAGTAGATATATGTTGGTGAAAGAAATATGAATGCCTATTGAGATGGTGGTGTGTTTTGTAGGAAAGAACAAATCGGTTTGATTGTGCCCAAAACCTAACTATGGGGTCACAAAAAACATACTAGGTTGAAGAAGTTCAAGGAGTCGCACAGCAAGAAGTCAAACCCACTAACGGAGCCCTTTGACCCTGAGGTTGCTATGCTAGCGCGAGAGGGAAATAAGAATGGTCGACTATATATTTCCGACGGTTGCATCCCTGAGGTCTCCGTCCCATCTATGAGGAAACTCTATGGTAGCGGGACGAGCTCAAATACGCGTATAGAGATGCGCCCACAGCCTTCCCAGGTCATGTATAGCATGATGTAGGTATGTTCTTCTTCATTGATCATACAATAATTGACTACATGTTTGCATTGTAATGATGATGAAGTTTCGATAACACGATATGGGCTCAACTGGAGGAGGATCAGCGAAAGTGAGAGGAGGTCGAGAAAAACCTTCTCCAAATGTAGGATATGTGGTTCAGCAATAGGAAGCCATGCATGCTAGGTTTGTAGCCTATGATAATAAATTTTAGGTAAGTTATTTTCCATAAGACCAGATGACTAAGTCCATACATATTGTAGACCTTACTTTCTCAAGTTGGATTTGTAGATGTTAGCTACTGCGAATGGCACAATTCCTCCTCTTGTTCTCCCTCCTTTGCCTTTTACGAACTTTCATTTTGTAAGTTGTGTTGCATCTATTCAATATTTCATCTTATGTTCCATGTTTACCGTCTCACACTTGTTTACCATGCCTTATAGTGAATGCCTTTTGTTGGATCCAACAACATGACGGCCCCTCCTGACGATGAAAGCCCTGTGACGCATGCTAATATGGTTGCGCCAATGCTGACTCAAGAGAACCCGAACCTTAGGAGGCAACTTTGTGAGTTCCTACACTCTTGTCCTTTTCATGCTTGTATAAATTTTGTGCCAAATTATACTACATATATATACACCAAGTCCTTACCATATAGCTACATAGATACCAAGTTTCAATTATGCTTGTGCCAAATTTTACCTTGTGAGAATCATCTAACCATATAGCTACATAGATATAAATTCCATATAGCTACATAGATAAAAATCAATTATGCTTGTGCCAAATTTTATTTACCTTGTTAGAACCATCTTACATATAGCTACATATATAACTAGTTTGGACTTTGTAATATCACATCATTTTTACTCGTGCTTGTGTGGTTTGGACTTTGTAGGGTTACATCGAGGATGGCTATGTCGTGGTGGAACATGCTCGCAGTTGAAGGAGCTGTGTACCACATGCTAGAGATGGACTTGTGTGTGTTTTGATGGACTTTGAACTATAATTCGAGTATTTGTTAAACTTGTGAACTTTTTATGCATGTTTGATGTCCTATTAATGCACTTATGAACATATATGTGAGTTCTTGTTGGGTTAGAGTTGATATTATTGTTTCTATGAGCTTATGTATGAATATCTTATATAGGGAAATAGTGGGTTGTCCTTGGTGGCCACGGTGCATACCCTAACCACCGTCCGATCTGATAAAGGGAGCACACGGTGTTAAGGGAGAGCACACGGTGCATATTATGACCAGCGGTAGACATGTATGAAACACGATTGTTTAGCATGGGCGGAGGTGTTAGGGGAGAGCACACGGTGCATATCATGACCAGTGGTAGACTTGCATGCAACACAAGTGTTTATCATGGGACGCGGCTTGCCTGCGGCATCCCCGTGCGACGATCCGTGCGACCAAGGATTATTTGAGCATCCCACGGTTATCCTGATGTGGCCCCGCGTGCTTGCGTTTTTCCATGAAAAGAAAAATAGAAATACCGCAATATACTCTTGACTCCGTATTCCTTTTCCTTCTCATCTCGCATTAAACGCTTTCCAGCAGAGTTCAGCTAGACCAAAAATTTCTCACCGGAGAATGGTGAGACGGAGGCAGGGGCAACCCTGAGGCCTCAAGGAGCTTATCGATGGCGGAGCACTGAACAGGAACTCGATTGTGTAGTTTTGGCACTAGAATGAAGGGCTCCAGACAGGGCGGACATGGAATCAGTGACGTGCATAGATCAATGGTGCCCACCACAGCTCTAGCCCAACCAATTTGATTCTCTCTGTCCTGCACGCATTGGCATCCGTCCCGATCTTGCCCTGGTCGTCGATACGCTCCGCTGCAAGCCGGATCCAACGAGTCTGCTTTGCTGTTGGAGCTCCTGGAGATTGCTCCCATGAAAGGAGAGCAATCATACGAGATGGGCAAAACGGGCATAGCTCAGCTGCGGGCGAGGCGGTGGCCGGTGGTCGTCACTGTTCAGTCGGCCCGACAACCAGGTGACGGTGACTGCCGGATTCAGAAGAAACGGCCATTGCTCCCAACGATGGTGGTATGGCGACGGGCGCCGCAGCGGTAGGAAACGGATGTGGTTAAGAGGTACACGGAGATCTGCATCCCGAGTGCTTGAAGAGGCCGCTGCAACGAAGGATTGGGCTGGGGCCGCGGCTCCGCCGTCCAGTTCCAGAACCACCCGCCGCCACGGCCGTCGGTCCATGGCATCCATGTCCGGTACGGTCTCTGTCGTGCTTCTGGAGTTGTCGCCCCACAAACAGGGCCTATCTTTTTCATCAGATGCCATCTCCGACGAGGAAGTAGATGGGGGCGGCGGGAGGTGGAGCCGTGGAGACCGGGGCGACGCTCCGACCGTCAACATACGGAATACCGGAAGGAAAAAGGAATACCGAGCAGTTTTCTTTTCTCGCGGAATGAAAAAACGAACTGCCGTAAGATCATGGACAAAGGGAGAGGCCGCACGGATCGTCGCATGGGGATGCCGCAGGCAAGCCGCGTCCTTTATCATGGGCGGCGGCTTCAAAATTCACATACATGCACCACGACAGCACAAAACACATATGTCCAACATGGGATGAAGTTTGGCGGCAAACACACATGGGCGCGGCCGCATGAAGTGATACATTTAAAGCGATAACATACATGCATGATTGGATGGACGATACCATTAGCAACCTTATTTTACGCATGCATGTGACGAGTGCTCATGGCAGTGGAAATAGTGGGCTCTTGTTTTTGTGCATATCGCATGTGAATATAGGTTGCATTTATATCTCTTTGCAAATACCAAATACCAACATGCATTGTTGCCGTTGACCATAAGAGTTTGTAAATGCCATCCATTATAGATGTTCTCTCACGGGGCGGTCATTAGATGCTCCATGGCCCATGCGTATAGTTCATAAGTGATATCAGTGTGAGTTTTTTAACGGCTAGCGGCTCGAGCATCCCATTCATCATAAACTTATACGCTAAGACCAGTGGCTGGAGCATCACATCCACCAGAAACTTACACGGTTGGCGGCTGCATGCAGCATCTAGCAAGGTATGAATATCGCGGTGTAGGTCTATAAACGGGTCAGTTAACTCAGTTTGCTACTATCAACATGCAGATGAAATAAGGGAGCACATGTAGCACTATCCGACGGTGGCTAGAGGGTGCACTGCGGCCACCCCGGACAACAAATCCGCGTTTATCTTATATATCAGTGAATATTTGTTTTGAAATGCAGGATATAATCCAAAAACAAAAAAAAAATAGGTATTTTACAGGACTTTACCGTGTATCCCAATGAATACATTTGACAAAGAGTTGGGACACATAGACAAACATGCGGTCTTTATCGTGTATCACAGCTGGGACATACGGGCAAATAGGTTGTCTTCGTTATGTATTTCCATTCAGGACACTCGGCAAACAGGCTACCGTTGTCGTGTATCCCACATCTAATACTCGGTAAAGATAACGAGGTGATGTGGCTCAATCATGTGACTGAGGTGATGTGGTCAAATCCTGGTCATTGATATTTGGCGTGTGCCCTACTTTGACACTCGGCAAATTAGCTCACACTTTGCCATATATCTAACGGAGACACTCGGCAAAGACTTGAATCCATATATGGTTGCACGCACCGTCAATCCTATATTTGCCGAGTACCCGGGATTTAGATACTCGTCAAAGGTCCGTGCTTCATGCACTCAACAAACTCGTCTTTACAGACCAGTTATTTGATGTGTGTTCTTTGTCGAGTGTTTTCTAGGCTTCGTCGTGTATTTTTATTCATGGAAAAATTTTATTTTCCTGTAGTGACCCTTATAGAAATCTGGACGACCAACGAACAATCTCCACCGCACACTACAAACACCAATCCATGTGCAATCGTGCACTGAATTACTTATAATTTCCCATAGTTTGAAAGTATTCCTACTCACCTATGTGATTCAAAAAAAATCTAGAAATTGAGGGACCCAACATCAAACACACTCTATCTCTTATGTCTCAAGTTAGAGGCGGCGGCGGAAAAACTTCCCCCGATCTCCACCAGCCAAGACGTTGATCCCCCTATTTCTCTGGTTGCCGCCCCGGTGGCAGGAGGGAGGGGGGCTCATTTCCTCTGTTTTGATCTAGTAGTTACAGTTTGAGTCGGTCTACTATGGTGCGTTGTGTGGGGGTGGTGGGAGCGGCGTGCATGCAAATAAATGTGTATCAACTTTGCTGCCACACCAGCGGAAACCTTTACGACGACGCCTCGGAGTTGATGGCAATGTGTGCTGCTCGGTCCTTCAGATTGACAACTTGGTATTCTCATTGTTCTTCAAATCTAGCGAGATTTGTTTCTCAGTCTGTCGCTTTTGTTCGTTGTTATCTGTGACGACGTTGGCGGTCAGGGCGAGGTGGTTTCTCTAGAGCAAGAATAATGGTCTGGAGGTGGTGGGTTTGTCGTTCTTCCCTGGCTTCATCGATGGGAGGCGGTGGATCTTGGTCCAAGACAACATGGGGACATCCCCCGGTCAACGTGCCATAGCGATATGTGCCTCGCTGTGTGCAGCAGGCCTGTTCATCGACTCAGAAAGCCTCGTTGATGATGGTGCTTTTTTGGATCTTGCAATAGTGGAGGCTTGACGTCTTTTTCGGTGTCTGACTGGACGACGCTAGAGTTTGGGCGGCGGCCGATGCCTTCAGTGGTTACAGGGAACCCTATGAATCACTTTGTATTTCTCGGTTAGGATTTTATATAAAATTTAGGATAATCATTTTATCCTGGTCTATCTTTTATTTTCCACGTGTGTTTCTTATTGTAACTTGTTTTTCGATGTGGTTGCTCTAAAAGAAAGACATATGTAATTCACCACGACAACACAACGAGGCTCATTTGGCCAACCATCGGTAGTGGCCGTGGAGGCGCCAAGCAGGGTTGCGGCCACCGGGAATTTGCACACGTATCTATCGTCGTAACTGATCATCGCGAGCATCAAGATATGGTGATGGCTACTCTCCTCCTTGAGGTCTATCATCATAGCTCCGTTGGCGCCCCCTCCTTGTCCACCATCTCCGCAGCCATGGATGCATGATCCGTCCCTCTGGCCTAGAGTCGACGCCCTGACGGGCAACACAGAACCACGATGGATGAGCACGCCGATTCTAGCATGCACTCTAGGCCATTAAGTTTTGTTTAGTTTCATGCTTTAATATTTGGTGTTCCAAGTTTTATCAAATTTCATCTTGTTTCATAACTTCAAGTCCAATTGGTCCCTAAAAAACATGTTAAACTAGTGCACAAGGACCTAGCGTGCACTGTAGAATCCACTTCCTCCGCGATGGACATTGCATACTGGGTATGGTGACAGAGTCTGGCACGTTCTCCATTCACTTGATTCCCACTGCCATCGCTGATTTATCCTAGGTCTTCACTTCCAAGATGACTCCGCCATCAGATCTGGGTCCTATGTTCGCACTATCGCCTTGGGTTGGTATCCATCCATATGTATGTTCATGTTTATTCATTGCATGACACAATCTTGATGGGCTAGAGACTACCTGTCGTCTGGAACGGACAAGGATACTTATGCTGTTGTGGAGGATCCGGTATATACGGAATAAAGTGGTGCACTCTAAGCCGGCACAACCTGTGGAAGCATCCAGAGATTTATGTGTAGTTACATTGATTCAATATTCACTATCAAATACTTCCCTTAGAATGATTGCATTAAGGGAAAGGCACCCTTGATCCCATGGCTATATCAGTGTCTGCAAAGGTGGTTGCAAGAGCCCGGCGCCCATGCCCCAGCCATGTTGGTCGCTGCCACCTACAGGATGGATGAAGTTTAATATAGACGGATCATTTTGCAAGGAGTCAAGTACGGGTGGTACGGGGATGATTCTTAGACATAACACTAGCGCGATCATTTTTTCCTCTTGTCGGTTTTTGTCCAACTGCTCATCACCTCTTATGGCGGAGCTCACGGCATGTAGGGAGGGTTGTGCCCTAGCCCTCGAATGGAGCATAGTACCTTTTATTTTGGAGGTTGATAGTACGGAGGTTGTTGCTATGATCAAATATGCAAAAAATAATAGATCAGAGGTTATTCTAAAAGAGATTGGCCGATTGTTATCTAACAGATTAGGGTTTAAGGTAGAGAGTATTAGGACTGTGAGTGATGCTCTAGTTAAGATGGGTCGATCTGATGACAGAACTGTTGTTTGGTTTCGTTCGGCGCCGCGTGATATACTTAGACTCCATATGAAGGATTATAATGGGGGTGATTGAGTAATATAAATCACCGTATTTTTGCAAAAAAGGACTACCTGTTGTCAGTGATGCGCTTTGCAAGTGGTCGATGTAAGTGGGAGGGCTAGGATAAATTTATGGACCAGGTTAAAATTATTTTCCGCCGGGGCGTGTGATCGCAACGCTAGCGGAGTGGCGCATGACGAACGGAAAACCTCCGTGACGAAGCTACCCTTGTCCGGTAGGTGGTTGTTCCATTTTGACCCGGACACGAACTCGAACTCGGACTTAACTGAGCAGTGTCGATCCCTACATACTGTCGCGGGTGGCGTGTCTTGCTCTGCATCCCCGCATCTCCTTCCATACAGAAATAACACAGCGCGCGGAAGCTCGACCTAGCTCCGCATCCCCGCCGTCGCGCCGGATCGGAGCAAAGCCACGCGCGCCGCCGCGGGTCGTCTCGTGATGGCTGTCAATAGGATCGTTGCGCCGCACCAGGCTCCCGTCCTGGCCCTAGCCACGCCCGCACGTGCCGATCCCGTAGGCAAGAGAACAACTAACCAGGCCGCGCGCCTGCGGTTCGCGCGCGGGACGGCTATGGAGGTGCATCACAGGCTGACGCGGGTGCCGCACTCAGGCAGGTGGATGATGGTGTCAGGGCCGGCTCTGGCCCAGGGCAAGAGGGGCGACGGCCCGGGGCCCTGCCAAAATAAGGGCCCATATCAGCTACGTACATGTATAGGGCAAAGTGAGGAAAAGAAATATAGATCCATCTAGGAGTATGATATATCGCAAAGGGAGGCCAGGCGTCCAGCTAGCATACAGCCACACACGGAAGAAGTATAACTCCCGAATGTTGGCGATCCAATTTTTCCTCGCTCAGTCATCCTGCAAGCTAGAAGCCTGGAATCTCTAATTCCCTGTTCCCTAATCAATCACGGTGCGAGAGAGTTGGAGGCGGAAGCACAGCCGCACGCGAGTATCTTACAGCCTCGGACAAGTCTATCTGAAATTGGGGAGAAATAGAGACCAATAGCACGAACAGGTAATTGTCGGACGAAACATTCTACGAGGCCTTTCTTTCCGACTCTAATTCTTTTGCTCTGAATCTAAATTCCTAGATCTTGTGATGGATTTCTCTTTATTTTTACAACAGTTGCAGCTGCTTCCATATTTATTCTTCGGTTTTGCTAGTTCTCAGGCGTTCTAGAACTTCTTATTCTCAGTCGTCTTTTTTACCGTTCGATTTACCTCGTGATTCATGCAAAGTAAAAGCTACAAATGAGTTGTAACTAGGATATAACTGAGAATTTAATAAGGTTGCAACTGAGAATTAGTATAAATTTTATGAATTGCAACTGAGAATTAGCAGAAATATTAGAATAACATTAGCGACTTACACATAAAAAGTTCTTAGACTAATATCTAGGCACTCCCTTTATTCTTCCCGTTTGTGGGTGGATGAGATTATCAGGCGCGGTCATTTAGAATTCCATATAGCCTAATTTTGGAGGCTTTGCGTTTTGCTAATTTGTAGCAGCATTCAGGTAATCAGGTTTGTTAGAATGATATTCCTATTTTTTTGTGCGTTCTGGCATCTATCATTACATATCTGATTCTAATGAAACATTATCGATCTTGGCCACTTTAAAATATTTTTTTTCCATTCGTGTATGGGATAAAAAAATATTGATGGGCCCACTAATGGAGTTTGCCCTGGGGCCTTCGAAATCCCAAAGCCGGCCCTGGATGGTGTTCGTCCACGCCACGATCGTCAACTCCGTCGTCTCCGGCACCGGCACCAACGACGACTACTACATCGTTAGCTACCCATCTTGTACCACGACGACCAGCCTGCTGGCGTCTGTGCCCGTCGCCGACATCCGCGAGGTTCGTCGTGCTCCCACCCCTGCCGCCGCTGCCAAGAGGTTGTCACCAGACTCGTCCACGAATGGCGCCAGCTTCTTCAGAAGGCAAAGAGGACCGGGCAGGGGATCTCGATGGACGCGCTGATGCGGTACATGGAGGAGGTGAAGGCGTTGTACCCCGATGCCAACTTCAAGTTGCGGAGCAGTCATGATCCAGGAATGACGTGCGGTCGCTGCCCGGTTCTACTTCTGAATTTTGATGATGTTCCCTCTCTCATAGCCGATGGCATGCGTGTAAGAGCATCCCCACTCGTTGGCCGTTCCTAGTCCGAAATCCGTACCAAAATATGGCCGAATGAAACATGTTTTCGGCCTGGAAACGCCGAGTTTCCCACTCACATTCCCAGGCCGAGTTCCCGGGACGTCTTTTTCCGCCCAAATTCGGCTCAAATTCGTCTAGTTTTCGGCATAGTTCGGCATAATATGAATATAGAGCACTGGTCGACCTAGTTTGGCATAAATTTAAACATAGTTCGGTATATAATGAAAATACAACATATTTCGGCCTAGTTCGGCCAGTTCATGCTCGACATCTAGGTGTTGCCCATGCGTATCTATAGGTGCTCAACCAGATCATTCTGCAGATGTTGATGCACTACCGGATCTCGGATCTCCTGACGCATGGCGATGAAGGCAGCCCAGGTTAGAGGCACCTGGTGATCAGGCTCGGCAAGAGGTCCCTATCTGTAGTATGGCTCGTTCTACTTGACCAAACTCACTGGGTCCTTCCTCTCATCCTCAATTATCATGTTGTGCAAGGTCACACAACAGTTCATCACTTCTCATATCTGATCTTTCAACCAGGTCATAGCAGAGAACCGGACAACTGCAAACCTCTGTTGGAGCACACCAAATGCCCGCTCCACGTCCTTCTTGCAAGCTTCATGTTACTTGGCAAACTGATCATGCTTGGGGAGCATTGGGTTTAAGATAGTCTTGACAAATGTTGGCCATCTTGGATATATGCCATCTGCAAGATAGTATCCCTTGTTGTAGTGGTGCCCGTTGATCTCAAAGTCCACAGGGGAGCATGACCCTCAACAAGCTTGGCAAAGAAATTTGAGGAGTTAAGGACGTTGATGTCGTTGTTCGATCCTGCCATGCCAAAGGAGTGCCAGATCCAAAGATCATGTGTAGCAATAGCCTCGAGTACCACAGTACAACCTCCTTTGTGGCCTTTGTACCTTACCTTCCATGCAAATGGACAGTTCTTCCACTTCAAATGCATGTAGTCTATGCTTTCAAGCATCCCAGGAAATCCTCTACTTTCATTGACTGCCATGATCCGAGCAGTGTCTTCAGCAGTGGGTGTTCTCAAGTACTGTTTCCCAAACACTGCAATCACTGCCCCGCGGAACCTGTACAAGCAACCGATGGCGGTGGACTTGGCCATGCGTAGATAGTCATCAGCACTGTCACTCGGCGCTCCATATGCAAGCAACCTCATTGCCACTGTGCACTTCTGCAGTGAGGAAAACCCAATCATGTCGGTGCAGTCCTTCTTGCACACAAAATATGGGCGAATTCACGGATGACATGCACGATCTTGAGGAAGAGCTTATGGCTCATCCCGAAACAACGCCGAAACACGGCCTCTTCGTGCAGCGGCTCGTCGGTGAAGTAGTCGGCGTACAACATGAAGTAGCCCTCTATCCTTTGACTTGCCTTGCACTTCCGGCGACCCTTCGCCAAACCTCCATGCTTCGGCTTTGCTGTCTGCAGGTATAGCTGGGCGAGGGAGGCGAGGATCTGCATGTGCTCTGCATCATTGGCGATAGCGGTGTTCTCCTCCTCCAGCAACATGGCGAGCATCTCCTCGTCGTCGGAGTCCAAGGCCGAACCGGCAAAACACCAAACACTTGGCGGACAAGGTGGTTGATACGTCCAAAACGTATCTACTTTCCCGAACACTTTTGTTATTGTTTCTCCTCTAATTTGTGTGACTTGGATACAACTAACGCGGACTAACACAGTTTTCAGCAGAATTGCTTTGGTGTCTCGTTTTTATGCAGAAAATCAACTTTCAGGAAAAATCCCAGAAAATATGTTGAAAATCATATTTTCCCAGAAGACTCACGGAGCCAGAAGACGGAGGGGAGGAAAGGCCAGAGGGGCCCACACCACCCCCAGACGCGGGCCAGGCCTAGACGCGCCTGGGCATGGTGTGGCCGCCTCGGACTCTGCCTCGGACTCCTCCTCGACCTCTCCTTTTGCCTACATATACGCTTGGACCTAAAAACACTAGGGGTTCGACATTTTTCCAGAGAGAGTTCCGCTATGCCACCACCACCAGAAACCGTGATTCGGAACCAGAAACTCCGTTCTGGCAACCTGTCAGGACGGGGAATTGGAGGAGATCATCGCCGTCATCATCACCGACGCCTCTCCATAAACCATCCACGATTTCCCCATCCATGTATGAGTAATTTCCCGTTGTAGGCTATGGGGATGGTAGGGATTGGATGAGATCTATCATGTAATTGCATAAGATTGTTAGGGCATGGTGCCTAGTATCTATTGTTAGTGCTTTTTGACATTGTTGCAAGTTGTTGTGCTTAATGCTTGTCACTAGGACCTGAGTGCCATGATCTCAAAGCTGAACATGTTATTGATTCATGATGATATTATTGTTTGTGATCTTACCTGCAAGTTGTATACACATATCGTTGTCCGGAACCCGAGGCCCCAAAGTGACAGAAGTTGGGATAACTGGAGGGGATGGTTGTGATGTGAGGATCATGTGTGTTCACAGAGTGTTAATGCTTTGCTCCGATGCTCTATTAAAAGGAGTACCTTAATTGCCAGTAGATTCCCTTGAGGCCCCGCTGCAAACGGGATGGCAGGACAAAAGATGTTGTGCAAGTTATCATTGCGAGCATGTATGACTATATACGGAACACATGCCTATGGTTATTTAGTACTTGGATTCTTTATCTTCATTATCTATAAATTCCCATGGCTTGATATTTACATGAATTATCTTGTCCATGCAACGCTCGTCCATCCATACCTATGCCTACCGCACTTTAATCCTGATGTTTACTACAATTGTTACTATTGTTCTTATTTTACTACTGCTGTTATTTTGCTATTGATACTACAAAACTGTTGCTACTAATAAACTATTGCGAGCAAGACCATTTCCAGGTGCAGCTGAATTGACAACTCATCTGTTAAGGCTTATAAATATTATTTGGCTCTCCTTGTGTCGAATCAATAAATTTGGGCTTTACTTCCCTCGAAGATTGTTGCGATCCCCTATACTTGTGGGTCATCAAGACTATTTTCTAGCACCATTGCCGGGGAGCATAGCTTTATTTATAAGTTCACTTGGAATTATTATTATTCGCTGATATCTATTCATCATGGGGAAAACTCATGATGGAAAAGTTCCTATATTTCCATCCACTACAAGAAGAGGTACAATTCTGAATACCTCTGTTGCTCTTGATTCACCATCTGTGATGAGTAAGCTGCTTACACCACCACATACACATACACATGCTACACATACTGTTACTTCTGCTTAATCTAAAAATGCTTCTGATAATTATGATGCTACTTCTATTGTGCTTGATGAGAGTGGTTCATTAGGTCCTTTCCTAGATGCTACAATTGCTAGAACTATAATGGCAAACACTAAAACTCCTAATGAAAATATTGCTACACTTGTTAGTTCACCTGAGTCTAGAGAGTATCCTAGCTATGATCTTGATGACGGTTATATTGAAATGACTGATGAATTTATTGAGGAATGTCAAAACACTCATGGTGCAAGTGATATTAAGAGTCTTCTTGAGATACATACTGTTAGACATAAATTATCTCCTAATGCTAAGTTTGCCACATCTCCCATACACATTAAAGATAAGGATTATGGTTTCTCTCTTGATTTATCTTATGTAACCATTGTTAAGAAAGAACCTTTTTGTGGGACTGAAAATGAAAGTGTTGTGGCACACATGCAAGAGCTCTCTATTTTGAGTGGCTTATTTTCTGATGATATTAAGAAACACACCTACTTTGTTGCTAAAATTTTCCCTTTTTCATTAAAAGGTGAAGCTAAAGCTTGGTTTAATAATTTACCTCCTGGATCTATTGATAGTCCTGTTGGCGTGGTTAATACTTTCTTTCAGAAATATTTCCCTCCTAGTGCTCAACATGCTATTTTGCAGAAACTCTTTGATTTTAAGCAGGGAGAAGAAGAGAAATTGTCTAAATCATGGGCAAGGTTTTGTGCTTTAATTAAAGCATAGCCAGGATATCTAGTGCCTAAAAATGAACTCCTTGATACATATTATAATGGACTAACTGATGAATCTAGGACATACCTGGATAGTTGTGTTGGTTGTGTTTTCAGGAAAAGAACTCTCGATGAAGCTAAGGAATTAATGGCTAAAATAAGCAAGAATTATGATGATTGGACTACACCTGAGCCAACTACAACTGAGCCAACCCCAACACCAACACCAAAGAAGAGGGGAATGATTGAATTAAATGATGAAGTGATGAAGGAAGCTAAGAAATGTCTTAAGGAAAGGGTATTAAATCTAAAGATGTGAAGAATTTACCTCCTATAGAAGAATTATGTAAGCCAATATCTCACTCATAAACTATTGAGGTACACTCTCTCCAACATTTTGATGATGGTGATATTCCTTACTCTAAACCTCCTGATCAATGCTTAGAATAATTTGATATTTATGTTGTTAAGCAAGATAATTTTAATAAGATAATGCAGAATCATATAATGGAAAATTCTAGACCTATTGATAAGTTGCATGATGATATTATGGAAAGAACCTCCAATGATGTTAAAATGCTTGTTAAACATTTCCAAATGGTTCAAACTCAAATTGATCAGCTTACTAAGGTGCAAAAAGATTTGCTAGTTAATGTTTCTAGAGAAAAACATGCTTATGAAATTAGAACTAGAAGTGGCGCTTCTACTCAGGATCCTTTATATCCTGAGGGACATCCTAAAAGAATTGAACAAGATTCTCAACAAGCTAAAAATAGTGGTACTTATTCTAAGAAAAAGAAAAAAAAGAGACATAAAACAGTTGTAGAATCTTCTGAACTTGCTAAAGATCCTAATAGTATATCTGTCTATGATGCTGAAACTGAAAGTGGTAATGATAAAAATGATGCTCCTGATAAAGAAGAAATTGAAGAAGAACCTGAAAGGCATCCGAAGAATACTAAGTACACTAAGGAAGATTTTCTTGCTAATAAACATGGTAGTGAAAGAGAACCTTGGGTGCAAAAACCAATGCCTTTTCCTGATAAGAAACACAAGTCAAAGGAAGAAGAACACTATAACAAGTTTTATGAGTGGATGAAACCTTTGTTTTTGCAAATTCCTTTGACTGATGCTATTAAATTGCCTCCTTATTCAAAGTATATGAAGGATATTGTCTCTAATAAAAGGAAGATTCCTAATGAGGAAATTTACACTTTGCTTGCTAATTATTCCTTCAATGGTAAGGTTCCAAAGAAACTTGGAGATCCATGTATTCCAACTATTCCTTGCTCTGTCAGAAATAATTATGTTAGAACTGATTTGTGTGATTTGGGAGCAGGAGTTAGTGTTATGCCTTTTTCCCTGTACAAGAGACTTAACCTGGAAAAATTGATACCAACTGATATATCTTTGCAAATGGCTGATAAGTCTACTACTATTCCTGTTGTATATGTGAGGATGTTCCTGTTCAAGTGGCTCATAATTTTTTGATATTAACTGATGTTGTTGTGCTTGAAATGCCTGAAGATGATAATATGTCCATTATTATTGGGAGACATTTCTTAATACTGTAGGTGCTGCCATTGATTGTAATCAAGGAAAAGTAACTTTTAATGTTAATGACAAGGAGCACACTATTTATTTTCCCAAGAAGATTGATAAGAATATGGCCTAAATTCAATTGAGAATATTGAGAGCATCAAAGTTGGAGAAATATATTGTCCCATTCCACAAGAAGATTATGAAACTATTATGATTGGGACTATTGCTATCAAGGTTGAGGTAACATAATCATTTAGTGAAATTCAAAGTTTTGCTTCATATAAAATTGTTTTGGTAACAAGACAAACTTGTTAACAAAGGGATTTTGATGAACAAAACAATGTTTTCACCATGATTATGTTTGTTTACTCTTATTTTCTTTATTCCAATTTTTGCTTTCACCTTGCTCATCTTTGTATTACTAGTTGCTTGCATATTTGAGTGTATTAGAACTTCTGTAGTTTTAGTTTTGATTTGTTTTTCCATTGTTGCAAAATCATTTTTCTGCGAGAAAATCATTTATCAAGTCCTGAAAATTGCTCAAAAATAAAGTTTCTCATAAAAAATCCAGAAAATTCATACTAAATTTTTACGTCAAAAGAGGGACATAGAGGCACCTGGAGTGACTCAGGGGGCCCACTAGGAAGGCACACCACCTACTGGCGCGACCACCCCAGGGGCGCGCCTGGCCATGGTGTGGGCCACCCCTGGCCCTCCACTTACCCAGCCACCTACCACTACACTCTCTCTCTCCCGAGAAAACACCAGAAAATTTCTCAAACTCGCGTTCTTGATGTTATTCACCGCGATTTTCGATCCCCTTGCTCAGCCACTCTTTGCTGCTAATTTTTGGAGCATTTGTTTTCCGGTATGTGACTCCTCCGCTTGTCCAAGTAGATTTTTGATTAATGGATTATATCTTGAGTATTTTGCTACTTTAGGTGATAGGTTATGTGAGTTTGCATGCTTGTTATATACTTAGGGAAATCGTTTTGATGCATGTTTAGTTCTGTTGCTAGTCCCTAAAGTAGTTTCCCTTCATTTAGTAGCTTTGAAATTACTTTTTGTGATGTTTGTCTAAAAATTTCAGAAAAGAGAGAGATGGACAACCATACTTTTGGTGAAGTATTTGAGAGAGACACACCAAGGGTGGCAATGCCTTCGAGATCAACTTCTCTATTTAGGCCATCATATAATGAAGATATTATTGCGTCGCGCTTTGGTAATGAGGGAGATGATGGAGATGCGCATCCATCTGCCTTCCCTTGTTATGATTTGAGAGTTGCGGGGATACTCGATGAATTCTTGCTTCTTGTTCAAAGGGTTGGTCTAACCACTTACATGCATGATGAGAGTGAGCAATATGCTTTGCTCACCAAAACTTTTGTTGAGAGCTTCATTTTCACTAACACATCTTATAGGCCAACTATTTTATTCAAAATCTATGATATGCCTATTACCATGAACTTGTAAATATTTTGCAGCATTATAGGTATTGGCATGGCTGGGACAGCAAAGAAGATCCAAAGTCGACCCACTGATTTGCTGGAACTTTACCGAGGTGTAACAAATGATGATGACCGCAGAGCCCAGCGTGACAAGATAAGAAACATTCAGCTCCCAGCTCTTAGATACTTTGCTTACTATCTTGCTACTAGCATCCTTGGTAGGGATAACACTAGTAATATTTCTAATTATCATTTAGCTTTTCTTGCTGCTGCACTTAATAATGAAACCAAGTATAATCTCGGTTCTCTCATTGCTCGTCACCTAGCTGCTAGAGGACCCATTTATGTGGGTATTATTGCTGCGCGCATGGTTGCTGCTTTGGGCCTTTCTATTGATCCTAATGATACACTATTGGCCCCACAGATACTTGATCTTGCGGCTATGAGAGCACATCACTTTGTTACCACTAACTCTCGTACAGAGAGTTTAGTTTATAGGATGTTGTTTACTGACGGAGATGAGAAGGAAATTTCCTTGCCACAACCTACTTTGTTCAGTATTTCTAGAAGGCCATGGTCGCGTTCCAAGGAGGAGTTGGACGAGCGGCTCCGCTTGCTTGGTTTCCACAGGCAGCACCAGGAGGGGGACGTGCCCTCTTATGACCACTCTGCGCACTACGCCGGGGCGTCCTCGAGTTCCTATCAGAACAAAGGTACTTCTTCGTCATACTATGGAGGTGCCACTTCTTGTCCATCTTGGGATTGATCTCTACTTAGGCCAAAAGCCTAAGCTTGGGGGGAGTTATACCGACGTTACACTCATCTACATATCATATTCTGTCGGTACCTTGTATATCCATGTTTCGCTTTCTTTCTTTTTTGTTTCCGTTCTTGTTTTGTTTCTGCTTTCCAAAAACAAAAAAAGACCAAAAATATTATCGTTGTTTCTCTTTGTTTGCTTCTTTAGCTTTAGTTTGCTTGTCCTTTTAGCTTTGGTTTGTTATTCGAAAAACCCAAAAATATTTGTTGTTCTTCTCTGGCTTTGTAAAGTTCATTGCAGGGTTCAACAGTCCTCAGTGACTCCTTTGGAGTTTGGTTTTCATACTATTATTCAAGCCACACAAGTGAAAGGCAATAATGATGATTCATGACAATTCGAGGTGTGGTAAGAGGCTGATATGAACTCTATTTGTTTTTCATTTTTATACATATACTCATCATTGTGGGCATGCTTAGTCTGTTTATGTAAGGTGTATGTTATTTAATGGATGCTTAGTAGTTCTTTCTCTCTTATGATTAGTTCCAACTTGCTAATAGTTTGTAGCATGCCATAT
This sequence comes from Avena sativa, assembly GCA_916181665.1. Taxonomy (NCBI): domain Eukaryota; kingdom Viridiplantae; phylum Streptophyta; class Magnoliopsida; order Poales; family Poaceae; genus Avena; species Avena sativa. The sequence goes on along the minus strand of OV702285.1, from coordinate 137,160,346 downwards.
AAATATTTTCTTGCATTGTTTTATTCATAAGGTGGTATGACATTGTGGTATCCTCCTCTGAATGTTTTATTTGAATTGACTTGGCACATGCTCATGCATGCATACGACTAAACAAAAGTCAGTTAAGCCTCGATGATTTATTTTGCCTCAGAGTTCTTGTGTCACTTTTATGCCACAATTAATTTTGTTTTGTCGCAAGCATGATTATGACAGTTACCGCTCTCTTGATTGTCGCTCACTTCTATTGCTAGCATTCACGTGTGCTGAGTATGAGCTCTACTTGTGCATCCAACTCCCCAAAACCAAAGTTGTAAAAAAGTGTCCACCATATCTACCTATTAGCATAACTGATATTCCTTACATACTTATTATGCGTTGTTTTCTTCCAAATAAAAATGGTTGCTTGTTATGTGAAAATTAGTTAGTAAAGCTCTCACGAACTTGATGGCACATTTTATTTCTTGTACTTAATAAACCTGAACCATTGTGACTGTCTATGTAGTTATATGCTTGCAAATTATAAGTTGGGAATTAGCAAAACCATGTTGTTATGGGGAACGCTTTCAACATTGCACTTATTATATTAAGTTGATATCATGTTTTTTTGTTTATGGATGTCGGCGGTCTGAAATAAAAAAGGAGCTTGTAAGTTCATGGAGTTTGTGTATGTGTTAGAGAAACGTCTGGGCAGCTAGCCTAAGCCATGCCTAATCATGGGGGAAACTAGTGGCACTCTATGAAGCATCTTCAATAAAAACCTATGCAAATAGCAAATAAAAAGATCGCTGAGATGCTCACTGTCTATTGCCTTGTCATTTTGATATGGGATAGCTCCTGTGTCATGGGGCAAGGGGTACCCCGTTGGCGGTTCTCTATGATACATATATACTTACAATAACAAGAACTTACCTGAGACCAAAGTTGAGTAGCATGAGGTTTCGATACTCATACTCAAGGGGCATGTGATTTTCAACTTATGATTTGTCAAGCATATAACTCATATTTGACCTCACTTTAACCTTAACCATTTAAAGATGCTTATGATAGGTGCAATGAGAACTCAAAGCTAATGAGTACCATACTTTCAACATTTGGAAGCCTTTCAAACTTTTTATTCTTTTCTTTCACTTTTATATCAAATCACCATTTATTCTATGAGCACCTTCCCGAGAGCATAGCTGTCATTCTTAGTGTAATGTGCTTGCCCCAGAACACGGTTAATTGTGACATAACTTGACGCTTGTATCTTTGATATTTTTACTTCTAGTCTTCACTTGAACTTCAGAGGTGCTTTGGCATTTATGTTTTGCTACAAGAGAAAGGCAAGCGAGATACCACTTTATCATATCTTCTTATGAGCATTACAATCTTGCATATGCTTATGCTTCATGTTGCTTATTATTATTGTGTTGGAATCTCTTCATAGCTTGCATGACTATTGGGTAGACTTATTTGCATACTCCTTATTATGAATTGCCTAAGTATTTGCTCATATGGTGAGAATATATACATCTTATGAAGCAAATGTGTTCGTGAAAGTTTCTTTTATCGCACTCAGTTTTCAACTGAATTGCTTGAGGACAAGCAATAAGCTAAGCTTGGGGGAGTTGATACGTCCAAAACATATCTACTTTCCCGAACACTTTTGCTATTGTTTCTCCTCTAATTTGTGTGATTTGGATACAACTAACACAGACTAACGCAGTTTTTAGCAGAATTGCTTTGGTTTCTCGTTTTATGTAGAAAATCAACTTTCAGGAAAAAACGTAGAAAATATGCCGAAAATCCTATTTTCCCAGAAGACTCACGGAGTCAGAAGACGGAGGGGAGGAAAGGCCAGAGGGGCCCACACCATCCCTAGGCGCGTGCTAGGCCTGGCCACACCTAGGCATGGTGTGGCCGCCTCGGACTCCGCCTTGACCTCTCCTTTCGCCTACATATACCCTTGGACCTAAAAACACTAGGGGGGTCGACGTTTTTCCAGAGAGAGTTCTGCTGCGCCGCCACCAACAGAAACCGTGATTCGGAACCAGAAACTCCGTTCTGGCACCCTGCCGGGACGAGGAATTGGAGGAGATCATTGATACGTTATAAATGTATCTATAATTTTTGATGTTACATGCTTGTTTAGTATCAACTTTGCTTTGCTTTGTCCACACTTTGAGGTATTTTTATACATTTTTTGGGACTAACCTATTAACAAGATGCTGCAGTGCCAGTTGCCTATTTTCTGTTGTTTTTGGTTTCATAAAATCTAGTAAGGAAATATTATCGGAATTGGACGGGACAAAATCCAAAGTCAATATTTCACAGAGGGGAACACAGAGACCGAAGGGCGACCGAAGGAGGGCCACGAGGCCGCCACACCCTAGGGTGGCGCCCCCCCAGGGCGCGCCGCCACCTGGTATGGGCGCCTCGGGTGCACCTGCCTCGCCTCTTCGGCCTATAAAAGCCCCCGATGCCAAAACCCTAAGTACCCGATCAGATCTCCATGAAATAGTCCGTAGCCGCCGCCACCATCGTCCCTAGATTGGGAGGATCTGAAGCTCTTCCCAGCACCCTGCCGGAGGGGAGAGATCATCCCGGAGGCCTTCTTCATCACCATGCTTGACGAGGTTTAATCTCGTCAATGCCCATTGTTATGAGCTTGGGTTTTGGAGAAGATGGGGGTGCTGGAGATCGCGGAACGGTTAACAGACAAGCAACCAGGGGACACGAGATTTACCTAGGTTCAGGCCCCCGGAGGGAAAACCCTACTCCTTCTTGTTTGCTCTTGATTACGGCGGAACCGAAGGTTACAGAGGTGCGTAGATGTGATCTGGCGTGGAGGTGTGTATGCGGTGAAAATATTCATCCTCCTCGTCGTGCCCTCCTAGCCTTTATGTAGAGTTAGGCAGGTCTCGGGCACAAAAGGAGAGAGATGAGGGAGGTACCCTCACTCATTGGAGGAAAATCACGGAGGAGAAGATACCCGGAGGCGAGGTTAAGAAGATCCGGGGAGGCCCCGGAGAATCCGGTGGACAAATCAACTTCGGGAGGGGCGGAGGCTCCGGCGGCGGCTGGGGGCTGATGTAGGGTTGGGGGAGGGCTGGCTGCTCTGTTTGAGCCTGGCCTCCCCGACCCAGCCTTTAAAGGGTAGATTTCGCCCGGGGCGTATAATCCGCCCCCACTTAGGGCGGATAGGCCGCCCCCCCCCCCCCTCTGAAATTTCTGTTAAGTACAGATTCAGGACGGAGCAACAGTGCAAAACCCCTTGCTGGTGTATATAGGACTTGTGTGCAAGAATAGATGGTTCAAGGAGGGAAAGAAGGCTTGGGTTTAGAGCAATAAACTGAGATGGTACTACACACCCAAATTTGCAAGGATCAAATCAAACAAAAACCAAAGTTGAGTGTGTTTTCCATAAGAACAAGAAATATGCAAGAAAATCCAAAGAGAGCCGTTAGAAACCAACTCTTCTCAAGGAAGAGGGCGGTGGCTGAAGCAACCATGTTGGAGCGCATGGCATGACACCGCGAAGATGTATCTTGAGTTCAAAACCAATGCTCATCGATGACCCACATATCACAAAATGATGTTAAGGGAAATGATTTTTCTTGCTTTCGGCATTATGGGGGGAGGGTTAGACCAATCAATTAGGAACACACTCCCCCTATGTCTATGCCTGCATCTAAACCAAATACATTAATAAGAGCAAGTGAGTATGCAAGGGTAGTCAAGCCAAGCTCCTTGAATCTATGATATTTATCTCATTCCTCAAATAACAAAATCTTGCTTCATCAAGGGGCTTCGTGAAAATATCAGCAAGTTGGTTCTTCGTGCTCACAAAGGATAGGGCAATATTGCCACGAGCAACATGATCCCGAATGAAATGATTGCGAATCTCAATATGTTTTGTTCTTGTATGTTGCACGGGATTGTAAGCAATTTTGATAGCACTTTCATTGTCACATAATAGAGGCACTTTGTCACAACTGACACCATATTCCTTTAAAGTTTGACTCATCTATAATAACTATGTACAAGCACTTGCAGCAGCAACATATTCAGCTTCGGCGATTGAGAGTGAAATACAATTCTGTTTCTTTGAAGACCAACACACTAGGGACCTTCCCAAGAATTGGCATGCACCAGAAGTTGATTTTTTATCATCTTTGTCACTAGCCCAATCTGAATCAGTGTAACCACATAGAGATAAACTTGAACCCTTGGGATACCATAACCCAAAATTCGGGGAATGAACCAAATATCTGAAGATTTGTTTGACCGCCACTAAGTGGCTTTCTTTAGGAGCGTCTTGGTACCTTGCACACACTCCTACACTTAACACGATATAGGGCCTAGATGCGCAAAGGTAAAGGAGAGAGCCGATCATGGATCGGTATACCTTTTGGTCCACATCTTTACCCTTGGGATTGAGCTCAAGATGACACTTTGTTTGCATTGGAGTAGCAACGCCATTGAGATCCGTCATCTTGAACCTTTTGAGCATGTCTTGGATGTACTTAGCTTGATTAATAAAGGTTCCCTCTCTAAGTTGTTTGATCTTGAATCCAAGAAAGAACCTCAACTCACCCATCATTGACATCTCAAACCTATCAGTCATAAGCTTTGAAAATTCATCGTTAAAAGCTTGGTTAGTAGAGCCAAAAATAATGTCATCTACATAAAGTTGGCATACAAACAGCTCCCCATTAATATTCTTAGTAAAAAGAGTGGGATCGATTTGCCCAACTTCGAATCCACAGTCTAACAAAAGCTCTTTAAGGTGCTCATACCACGCACGTGGGGCTTGTTTAAGGCCATAGAGCGCCTTATCGAGTTTGTAAACATGGTTCGGAAATTTGGGGTCCTCAAAACCCGGGGGCTGCTTGCCGTATACTAACTCATGTAGAGGACCATTAAGAAACGCACTCTTAACATCAATTTGCTGTAATTTGAAATTATGATGGGCTGCATAGGCAAGAAGGATACAGATGGACTCAAGACGAGCCACAGGAGCATAAGTCTCGCCAAAATCAATTCCTTCCACTTGAGAGAATCCTTGAGCCACGAGTCTTGCTTTATTCCTCACAACAATGCCATTTTCATCTTGTTTGTTCTTGAAGATCCACTTGGTGCCGATAACATTGCGGCAATCCTTGGGTTTATCTACAAGCTTCCAAACTTTGTTGCGTTCGAAGTTATTTAATTCTTCATGCATTGCAACAACCCAATCGGGATCTTCAAGAGCATCGAAGACCTTCTTCGGTTCAACCATGGAAATGTGAGCTTGATGATCACAGAAGCTTGCAAGTTCTCTTCTAGTAGACACCCTTCTTCGTAGATCACCAACAACCTTGTCAAGAGTGTGACCCCTTAGTTCAAGGTTCCGATCAGCACGAGCCTTGCGACGAGCCTCAATGTCCTTATTGTTTCTAGAAGGAGTTGATTCAATATTTGTATCCTTGTCTTGTCCACTACCTTGCCCTTGACCTTGATCTGAATCAACAGGAGCTTGCTGCTGAATTTGTTCTTTAGGGCCGGATAATCCGCCCCTTGGTGGGGCCGAACTATCCGGCCTGGGAGATGAGGCACCAGTTTCTTATTCATGAGAATGCCTGACAGAACTGGGAGATCCAGAGCCGGATAATCCGCCCTCGGGGACCGGAGAATCCAGCCTGGAGTCTTCTTGGTTGTAGTCTTCTTCTTCGGGTCCCCTGGAACAAGTTGGAGTGCCAGGGGCGGATTGTCCGCCCCTTGGAAGGGGCGGATAGTCCGGCCTGGGACTACCATTTTGTCTAGGAGACGGATGATCTTCAGTAGGTTGCGGTGTCGGTGCAGAGTTTTCTCCAATAGTAGGAGCTCGTTGATCTTCTGTAGATGAGGGCTCCACTTGAGTGGAGCATTGTCCTTCCCGATCCGCCAGAAGGGGTTCCTCAATGGGGCGGAAAAATCCCACGCCCATTCTTCTTATGGAATCTTGGGGTATTTCAACATCTGCATCACAAACATCAACTTGCCCTACAAAGGAGCCGTTATTTTCATCGAACTCCACACTGCAAGATTCTACAACAATCCCAGTGAGCTTGTTGTAGACTCTATAAGTGTGGGATTCGGCACCGTAACCAACAAAAATACCTTCTAAAGGCTTGGACTCAAATTTAGACAAGCGAACACCTTTAATAAGAATGAAACACTTACACCCGAATACCCTGAAGTATGAGATGTTGGGCTTGTTACCGGTAAGTATTTCATATGGAGTCTTGTCCAAAATCTTTTGGAGGTAGAGCCGGTTCGATGAGTGACAAGCAGTGGATATGGCTTCAGCCCAAAAATTTTAAGGATACTTGAATTCAGCCAACATTGATCTTGCCATATCCATCAAAGTCCAGTTCTTCCTCTCGGCTACACCATTTTGTTGAGGGGTGTACGCAGCGAAATATTGATGTCTAATCCCCGCTTCGCTTAGAAACTCATTCAAAGTGTAGTTCTTGAATTCGGAGCCGTTGTCACTTCTTATTGCCAAGATAGGAACATTGTGTTGACGTTGAACTTCATTGGCAAAGTCAATGACTGTTTGTTGAGTCTCACTCTTTAGCTTGAAGAAATAGACCCATGTATATCTTGAGTAATCATCGACAATGACCAAGAAATATTTCTTCCCACCAAGACTTGCATGATAAGGAGGACCAAATAAATCCACATGAATTAATTCCAAGATCCTATTTGAAGACACAATAGTCTTCCTCTTGTGGGGAGAGTCATGCATTTTGCCTTCAACACAAGACCTGCAAACACGATCTTTGCCAAAGGAGACATTGTCTTTTAGTCCAAGGATGTGGCCACCCTTGTGGAGACTTTGCAAAGATCTCATGTTGACATGGGCTAAACGGCGATGCCATAACCAGCCCATGTCGGCCTTTCCGAATAGACACATCGGACCCAATGTCGTTTTCCCCGAAAAGTCCACCACATACAGGTCATTTTCGACGTACCCAACGAAAGCGACCTTTAGAGACTTCCTCCACAATTGTACCACCAAATCATCATCAATAAAAACAGCAAAACCCATCTTGCCAAGGGCACGAACAGAAAGAAGGTTGTAACCGAGGATCTCAACAAGCATGACGTCCACGAGAGAGATATCGTGGGAAACCACAACCTTGCCAAGACCCAATACCTGAGATTTAGACTTATCACCGTAGGAGATTGTAATATTATCATGATTTGGACGCATCTCCGTGATGATATCCTTGCTTTCGGTCATATGACTAGTGCATCCACTATCCAACACCCATTTCGACCCACCGGAAGCATAGCCTTGCAAGAGAATTACTTCTTGGTTTTAGGTACCCATTTTTCAATGGGTCCTTTCATGTTAGTAACAAGGGTCTTTGGAACCCAAATAGACCAAGAAATATATTCATCAAAGGGACCGACATAATGAGCATAAACATCGCCATAATCATCACAAAAGAGTTCATAATTTGGATTGTGAGACCCTGCAAAACCAATATTGTTAGTTTTCTCTTTTGTGACATTCTTCTCAATGGTGCTTGTCTTTGATTGCACATTCTTGGTCTTGTTCTTCTTGTTTTTCTTTTTCTTGGACTTGGTGACATACCCAAGTCCATCTTTACCATGATTTGATATTTTTCTTGCCAAGAACTTCATCAAGAACACTCTTACCCTTGGGAGTGATGTCCTTGACCACTTCTTTTTCCACACTAGCATTTTCCTTGTGACTATATGTTGAATTGGATGTGCTAGGAACGTCATACTTGGCCAATCGAATTTGGAGCTGATCATGTGACTCATTGAGAATGGAGAAATTGATTTTCAAGGCCTTGTGAGCGTTGTCAAGTTTCTCCAATTCCTCGGAGAGTCTATCATGAGCAGCCCCAAAGTCAATCTTTTCCTTCTTTAACTTCTTTGCTTTGGTGACTGCATTGTCATGTTCCTTAACAAGTTTAGCCACTATTTCTTCATGTGAATCCTCAATGGACTCAAGCCTCTCTTCAAGAGAGATCCGAGCTTCTTCTTATTCAAGAGCATTTTTTAAGGATGCAATTTCCATTGCATCCTCCCTTTCAATTCTGCCCTTTTCTTCGAGGAGAGCTTCGTTTTGGGCCAGCTGATCCATGAGAGCTTCAAAACGTATTTTGTGCTCACCTTGCAAGTTAGTGTAGAAGTAATCCAAAGCAATAATTTCTTCTTTAACCTTAAGACTAGTAGGATCATCCATGTCAATCGTAGCCTTAGGAAAAGAAGAGTTAGAGGTAGTTACCTCGGAGCTTCTTGCCATGAGACAAGTAGCATTCTTGTTGATGATGTTTTCGTTCGGAGAGTCGAAGAGAGATGTTGATGTAGATGTGGTGGCTATATCAGCCACCTCTTGAGAGCTATTGTCCTCATCCTCATCTTCACTTCCTGAAGAATATTCTTCTTGAGCCACTAGAACAATCTTTGGTTGCTTCTTGAAGGGAGCATTCTTCTTTACAAACTATTTCTTGCATGGAGCCTTTTGACTTGTCCTTGAAAATAAGTCTTCCTCCATTATCTTCCCTACTTTGATATGGACACTCAGCTACAAAGTGCAGCCGGTCACCACAGTTGAAACATGTTCTCAGCTTGGGACCATTGTCCTTTCTTCCATAGGCTCCACTCTTGCATTCTAGTTCAACTTTAGCCTTGGCCGGATCTTTCCAAAAGTTTCTAGCATAAAGAGCCAAGTATTGTCCATGGATCCTTTTTATATCCTCGGGATAGTCCATACCTTCTATGGCATATTAATCATGATCAATCACACTAGTCTTCAAGGCCATGTTGACCCCCTTTTGCATCCCCATAGCTCGTGCATGAGCATCTTCGGCATTCTTGGCAGCCACTTTGAAAGCGGCCATTTCTTGCATTACCTCATTAGATGTCATGAGGTGGTAGTTATGCATACCTTGGAGACTTTTCAAATCTATGGGCTCAAATGGCATAAGAGCACTGACATACTTGCGCTTGATCCATGCATCATCAACATGAGCGGCACCATGGTTTCTGAAAGTTGTGGCTATTGCCTTAAGCCTCCTATACATGTCCTCGTGGTTTTCTCCATCCAACATATAGAATCCTTCAGCTTCGTTGCTCAAAGCATCATATCTATTCCTTATCATACTTTCATTTCCGATGAAGAGCTCGGTGAGATCATCCCAAGCTTCCTTAGCTGTACTAAGATGCTGATGTGTGGCATATCTTTGTCACCCACACCAAGCTGTATCATGTGTAGAGCTGTAGCGTTGAGTTGGCTATCGACAACTTATCTTCTTGTGAGATTGTTGGGGTTTCCAACATGAAGACCATTTTCGATTATTTTCCACAACTCAATGGAGGAACTGCACACATGAGACTTCATCAAAAATTGCCATTGAGTAAAAGTAGATGCTGAAAGTTTGGGTGGATCACCCCTATTATGTATATGTGGGTGGGGGATAGGTGGATCAGGAGAATACACATGATAAACCTCATTGTATCCATCCTTACCACTATCCTTTTTCGAGGAGGATCTCTTGCTTGTGTCATCACCAACCACTTCGTTATCTTTGTAAACGGTTTTACCTGTTTCCTTGGATTGCGGAGTGGTAGCTTCAGAGTTAGATGGAGGTGATGCTTCGGATGTGGAGAGACGCATTATCAATTGACGCATCTCTTCCATCTTAGCCTCCATTGAACTCACCAAGGTTGTTTCCAACGTCTTGATATCGTTCATGGTGACTACCTCTGGAGCATCACTCCCATCTACCTTGGAACCCATACTTCTCTTAGGCGGTTAAGCCCTAAATAAGAGCCGGGGCTCTGATACCAATTGAAATGGATCGTATGGGCACCTAGAGGGGGGGTGAATAGGTGCTAACCAATTTTTAGTACTTTTTCAGTTTTAGGCTTGACACAAAGTAAATTATCTAGATATGTAACTACGAGAATTTCCCTATATGCAACTCTAGCTACTAAGCACGTAGAGAGAGGAGCGAGGGAACCATAGTGGAGCACGCAGAGACACAGGGATTTGTTTTACCGCAGTTCCTTCCTTGTTAAGGGAAGTACATCTGCGTTGGAGGGGTGGGCGGTTCTAAGACCACCACGCCACAATAGTCCTCACCCTATTCTCCGATGGATCTCGCCACGAGAGGCCTGATCCACCTTCTCCACTATTGGTACCCTTCGAGGCGGGAACCGGTGCCTTTTACAACGCTACCGGGCACACACCCACAACTAAATTGGGGGCTCCCGAGATGACAACAAGCTATCACAAGAACAAGGTTTATCAATATAAACAAAACAAGGATCTAGGTATTTGCAAGAAATACTAGATCGGTGATTCTCCAAACGAATGGAGAGGAGTTAAAGCGCTTGATTGCTGATGATGAAGATCGAGTTCTCCTCCTTCGATTCCCCAAGGAACGGGGCCTTTGGGTGGATCTAGGTGGAGCTCTCTTGGATGAAGGTTGTAGATCAGATCTTGACTTTTTTGAATGAACCAAGAGATCTGGCAGGAGGGGGAAGACTAGCTTAAATACCCCCTGCCCAGATCTGGCCGTTGAATAACTTTGGGGGCGGATTATCCGTCCCCACTTGGGGCGGATTATCCGCCCCCTGGGAAAACTCCGCCCCCTGGGCGGATATTTCGGGGAGAAAATCCGCCCCCTCTCTGGGGCTGGAGCCTGCGGAACTTGAAGAAGATCTTGGGGGGGGATAATCCGGCCCCCTCCTAGGGCAGATTATCCGGCCTAGCCGGAAATTCCGGCCGAAACTCCGCCCCCTCTCTGGGGCTTGCGCCTTGGTCGTGAGAAAGAGGGGCGGCTGGCCCCCTGAGGGGCGGATTATCCGGCGGGGCCGCAAAATCCGGCCGAAACTCTGCCCCCCTTCTGGGGCTTGCGCCTATTTGGGAAGAGGGAGGGGCGGATTATCCGCCCCCCAAATGCAGAATCCTTTTCTTTTGATCCCTAGATAGAGATGCAACACTTCAACACACATTAAATAATCCTTGATATTGTTATTTAACACACAAAACACTAGGGATTATAAATTGTTCTTTCACTTGTCACTAGGGCCCGAGTGCCATGATCTCAGATCTGAACATGTTATTAATTCATGATGATATTATTGTTTGTGATCTTACCTGCAAGTTGTATACACATATCATTGTCTGGAACCCGAGGCCCCGAAGTGACAGAAATCAGGATAACCGTAGGGGATGGATATGATGTGAGGATCACATGTGTTCATGGAGTGTCAATGCTTTGCTCCGATACTCTATTAAAAGGAGTACCTTAATTGCCAGTAGATTCCCTTGAGACCCCGCTGCAACGTGCTGGCAGGATAAAAGATGTTGTGCAAGTTCTCATTGCGAGCACGTATGAATATAAATGGAACACACGCCTATGATTATTTAGTACTTGGATACTTCATCTTATCTATCCGCAAATGCCATAGATCTTGATATTACATGAAAATTCTTGTCCATGCAACGCCGGTCCATCCATCCCTATGCCTACCGCACTCAGATCCCGCTGTTTACTATATTTGTTACTATTGCCTTTACTTTACCACTATTGTTACTTTGCTATTGCTACTACAAAACTGTTTCTATAGGGAAACTGCTATGGGCAAGACCATTTCCAGGTGCAGCTGAATTGACAACTCAGTTGTTAAGGCTTATAAATATTCTTTGGCTCCTCTTGTGTCGAATCAATAAATTGGGCTTTACTACCCACGAAGACTGTTGCGATCCCCTATACTTGTGGGTCATCAAGACTATTTTTTGGCGCTGTTGCTGGGGAGATTAGATTTATTTATAAAGTTCACTTGGAATTATTATTGTTTGCTGCTATCCATTCATCATGGGTAAAACTCGTGATGGAAAATTTTGTATATTACCATCCACTACAAGAAGAGGTACAGTTCTGAACACCTCTGTTGCTCTTGATTCACCACCTTTTATGAGTAAGCTCCTTACACCACCACCACATACACATGCTACACGCACTGCTACTTCCGATGAATCTGAAATTGCTTTTGATGTTCATGATGTTACTTCTACTATGCTTGATGAGAGTGGTCCATTAGGTCCTTTCCTAGATGCTACAATTGCTAGAACTATATTGGGAAATACTGAAACTCCTAATGAAGACACTACTACACCTGTTAGCTCACCTGAGTCTAGAGAGAGCTATGATATTAATGATGGTTATATTAAAATGACTGATGAATTTATTGAAGAATTTCGAAACACACATGGTGCTAGTGCTATTAAGAGTCTTCTTGAGAGACGTACTATTAGACCCAAACTATTTCCTAATGCTAAGTTTGCCACATCTCCTATTAACATTAAAGATAAGGATTATGATTTCTCTCTTGATTTATCTTACATAACTATTGTTGAGAAAGAACCTTTTTGTGGGACTGAAAATGAAAGTGCTGTGGCACATATGACTGAGCTTTCTACTATGAGTTGCTTATTTTCTGATGATATTAAGATGCGCGCCTACTTTGTTGCTAAATTTTTCCCTTTTTCACTAAAAGGAGAGGCTAAAGCTTGGTTTAATAATTTACCTCCTGGATCCATTGATAGCCCAGATTGCTTGATTGCTACTTTCTTTCAGAAATATTTCCCTCCTAGTGCTCGACATGCTATTTTGCAGAAACTTTGTGATTTTAAACAGGGAGAAGAGGATAAATTTCCTGAGTCATGGGCAAGGTTATGTGCTTTGATTCATGCACATCCTGGATGTCCATTACCTAAAATTAAGCTTCTTGATATATATTATATGGACTAACTGTTGAGTCTAGGACATACCTGGATAGTTGTGCTAATTGTGTTTTCGGTAAGAGAACTCCTAAAGAAGTTGAGCAATTAATGGCTAAAATAAGCAAGAATTATGATGATTGGACTACACCTAAGCCAACTACACCCGAACCAACTGTGCCTAAGCCAACCCCAACACCAACACCAAAGAATAGGGGAGTAATTGAACTAAATGATGAAGTGATGAAGGAAGCCAATAAATGTCTTAAGGAGAAGGATATTAAATCTGAAGATGTGAAGAATTTACCTCCTATAGAAGAATTATGTAAGCCAATCTCCCACTCATCCACTATTGAGGTACACTCTCTCCAACATTTTGATGAAGGTGATATTCCTTATTCTAAACCTCCTGATCAATGCTTAGAAGAATTTGATACTTTTATTGTTAAGTAGGGTAATTTTAATAAGCAAGTGAAGAATCATTTAATGGAAAACTCTAGAGCTATTAATGAGTTGAAAGATATTGTGGAAAGAACCTCCAATGATGTTAAAATGCTTATTAAACATTTTCAAATGGTTCAAACTCAAATTGATCAACTTGCTAAAGTACAAAAAGATTTTCTAGTTAATGCTTCTGGAGAAAAACATGCTTATGATATTAGAACTAGGAGTAGTGCTGCCACTCAGGATCCTTTATATCCTGAGGGACATCCTAAAAGAATTGAGCAGGATTCTCAACAAATTTAAAATAGAGGTACTTCTTCTAGAATAAAGAAAAAGAAAGGTAAAATAGTTATAGAATCTTCTAAACCTGGTATAGATCCCAATACTATATCTGTCTCTGATGCTGAAAATGAAAGTGATAAAAATGATGCTCTTGATAAGGAAGAAATTGAAGAAGAACCTGAGAGGCACACTAAGAATACTAAGTACACTAAGGAAGATTTTTTTGCTAATAAACATGGTAGTGAAAGAGAGCCTTGGGTTCAAAAACTAATGTATTTCCCTGATAAGAAACACAAGTCAAAGGAAGAATAACACTATAACAAGTTTTGTGAGTGGATGAAACCTTTATTTTTGCAATTTCCTTTGACGCATGCTATAAAATTGCCTCCTTATTCAAAGTATATGAAGGATATTGTCTCTAATAAAAGGAAGATTCCTAATAAGGAAATTTATACTTTGCTTGCTAATTATTCCTTCAATGCTAAGGTTCCAAAGAAGCTTGGAGATCCAGGGATTCCAACTATTCCTTTCTCTATTAAAAAAATTATGTTAGAACTGCTTTGTGTGATTTGGGAGCAGGAGTTAGTGTTATGCCTTTTTCTCTCTACAAGAGACTTCAACTAGAAAATTGATACCAACTGATATATCTTTGCAAATTTCTAATAAGTCTACTACTATTCCTGTTGGTATATGTGAGGATGTTCCTGTTCAAGTGGCTCATAACTATTTTATATTAACTGATTTTGTTGTGCTTGAAATGCCTGAAGATGATAATATGTCTATTATTCTTGGGAGACCTTTTCTTAATACTGTAGGTGTTGTTATTAATTGTAATCAAGGAAAGGTAACTTTTAATGTTAATGACAAGGAGCATACTGTCTATTTCCCCAAGAAAATTGATAAGACTTATGGCTTAAATTCAATTGAAAGTATTGAGGGCATCAAAGTTGGAGAAGTATATTGTCCCATACCACAAGAAAATTATGAAACTATTATGATTGCTATCAATATTTTTCGGTGTTTTTTGGGAGAGACTTATGGGACTATTGCTATCAAGATTGAGGTAACATAATCATTTAGTGAAATACAAAGTTTTGTTTCATATAATTTTTTTTGGTAACAAGACTTGATCAACCTTGTTAACAAAGGGATTTTAATAATGTTTTCACCATGATTATCCTTGCTCACTTTTATTTTCTCTACTCCAATCTTTGCTCTTTGTCTTGTTCATCTTTGTTTTGCTAGTTGCTTGCTTGTTAGAGTGTGTTAGAACTTTTGTAGTTTTAGTTTTGGTTTTCTTTTGCATCTTTCCAAAATATTTTTCTGCGAGAAAATAAATTTTCAATACCTGAAAATTGCCCAAAAATAAAAGTTTCCCGAAAAATTCCAGAAAATTCATATTAAATTTTTATGCCAAAAAGGGGCAGAGAGGTACCTGGAGTTACCCAGGGGGCCCCACCAGGAAGGCACACCCCCAGGTGGCGCGACCAGACTAGGGGCGCGCCTGGCCCTGGTGTGGGCCACCCCTGGCCCTCCACTTATTCTCCTTCTGCCACTTCTTTATGTCTCCCGAAAAACACCGGAAATTTTCTTAAAGCTCGAGTTCCTGTTGTTCTTGCTCCTAATTTTCGATCTCCTTGCTCAGCCCACCTTAGCTGCTGATTTTTGGAGGGATTTCTCTCTGGTATGTGCCTCCTCCGCTTGTCCAATTAGATTTTTGATTGGTGGATTATATCTTGAGTATTTTGCTACTGTAGGTGATAGGTTATGTGAGTTTGCATGCTTGTTATATGCTTATAGAATTCATTTTGATGCATGTTTAGCCCTCTTGCAAGTCCCTATAGTAGTTCCCCATAATCTATTAGCTTTGAAATCACGTGGTTTGATGTTTGTCTAAAATTTTCAGAAAATAAGATGGGTGAATACCAGCTGAGTCAACATGAATTAAGGGTACCAGAGATTATGAAAGTCCACCTCGAGGAGGAAGTTTTCTCTGCTATATATCCATGCCCCGAATTCATGAGAGCTGCAGGGATTTTTCAAGATTTCCAAACTCTAATTTCTAATGCAGGGTTGGAGCATTTCGTTGGAGATGAACCTTGCCAATATGTGAAGCTGACTATGTCTATGGTGTAGGATTTTTGATTTAGTTGGTCTTTGGCTAACCCCATGGTTCACTACAAACTATACAATATGGCTGTCAATCTCCCTTTTTAATGATTTTTGTACATCTATCAAGGTGCCACAGTGGGGTTCATGTGAGAAGATTAGGGAGCGGCCTATGCCACTCATGGACTTACATGCGGAGATTTGCCAAGGAAGGAGCTTCTCAAAGGAGAGTGGTAAAATTCGGAATATTCATCTCCCATCTATTCGATATTATTTCTATTTCATTGCCAAGTGTGTTCTTGCTAGAAAGACTGCTAGTAAATTATCTTCATTTGATCTAGATTTTATCTCAGCTGATTTGAATCGGGATAGGACTTATAACTTGGGTGCTTTGATAGCTTTCCGTCTTGCTGCTAACTGCGAGAAAGGTGGAATTTGTGGAGGCCTCATTTCCTCTCGTTTATTAGCTTTGCATGGTTTAGCACCTCACCATTCAGACTTACAGTTTCCCATAGAGAAGCTTGATCTTAACTCCATGGTACAGCATAAATTTGTTTCTTCTTGGGATAGTTTGAGCGAGTTATCTTATGAAATAACCTTTCTCAAGAGAGGATGGAGAGGGGGTAAGTCTGAGAAAGTAGTCCCTTTGCCTGCACCTGCTTTGTTTAACCTTGATACCAGGAAAGGATGGTCACTCACGGAGGAAGAACTCGACAGGTACATGGCGGAGCTCTCCCAGCAAGAGGAGGATGTTGGAGAGGAAGCCGAAGATAAATTCGGTTCAGCCCTCCAACACGGGAGAGTATTCATACCAGCAGCCCTCTTATGATTGGGGCGCTTCTTCTTCTTCATCACGAGGACCTGATTATGATAATTCTTACGATGATCCACCAGCTTGGAGTTACTACCCGCGTTTTGATTGATCTCCACTTAGGACAAAAGCCTAAGCTTGGGGGGAGTTATACCGACATCACACTCATCTACATATCATGTTCTGTTGGTACTTTGCATATCCATGTTTCGCTTTCTTTTTAGTTTTTGTTTCTGTTTTCCAAAACACAAAAAGACCAAAAATATTTTCGTTATTTCTCTTTGTTTGTTTCTTTGTTTTCTAGCCTTGGTTTGCTTAGCCCTCTTTTAGCTTTGGTTTGTTTTAAGAAAAATCCAATTTTTTTTTGCTTTGTTTGCTTTTGCCTTCAGTTCTTGTTCTTTAAAAATTAGAAAACCCAAAAAATATTTGTTGTTCTCCTCTGTTTTTGTAAAGTTCGTTGCAGAGTTCAGCGGTCCTCAGTGACTCCTTTGGAGTTTGGTCTCATATTATTATTCAAGCCACACAAGTGAAAGGCAATGATGATTTATGACAAATCGAGGTGTGGTAAGAGGCAGGTAATGAACTCTATTTTTTTTCATTTTGTACATATACTCATCATTGTGGGCATGATTAGTTTGTTCATGTAGGGTGTATGCTATTCAATGGATGCTTAGTAGTTCTTGCTCTCTTATGATTAGTTCCAACTCGCTAATAGTTTGTAGCATGTCATATAAATGTTTGCTTGCATTGTTCTATTCATAACATGGTATGACATTGTGGTATCCTCCTCTGAATGCTTCATTTGAATCGACTTGACACATGCTCATGCATGCATATGACTGAACAAAAGTCAGTTAAGCCTCGATGATTTATTTTGCCTCAGGGTTCTTGTATCACTTTTATGCCATATTTAATTTTGTTTTGTTGCAAGCATGATTATGACAGTTACTACTCTCTCGATTGTCGCTCCCTTTATTTTACTAGCCTTCACTTGCACTGAGTATGAGCTCTACTCGTGCATCCAACTCCCCAAAACCAAAGTTGTCAAAAAGTGTCCACCATATCTACCTACTAGCATCATTGATATTCCATACATATTTATTATGCCTTGTTTTCTTCCAAATAAAAATGTTTGCTTGTTATGAGAAAGTTAGTTAGTAAAGCTCTCACGAACTTGATGGTACACTTTATTTTCTTGCACTTAATAAACTTGAACCATTATGACTGTCCATGAAAGTTATATGCTTGCAAATTATAGGCTAGGAGTTAGCAGAACCATGTTGTCATGGGGAACGCTTTCAACACTTGTACATATCTAACTAGTTGATATCATGCTCTTTTGTTTATGGATATCGGCGGTGTGAAATAAAAGGGGAGCTTGTAAGTCCATGGAGTTATGTATATGTGTTAGAGAAACGCCTGGCCGGCTAGCCTAAGCCATGCCTAATCATGGTGGAAACTTGCAGCATAACCATAGTGAGCAAACTGTGAAGCATCCTAAATAAAAACCTATGCAAATAGCAAATAAAAAGATCGCTTAGATGCTCATTGTCTGTTGCCTTTTCATTTGATATGGGATAGCTCCTGTATCATGGGGCAAGGGGTACCCCGTTGGCGGTTCTCTATGATACACATACACTTACAATGACAAGAACTTACCGGTTACTAAAGTTGAGTAGCATGAGTAACGACCCTCTTACTCAAGGGACATGATATTTCCAGTTTATGATCTGTCAAGCATATAACTCGTAGTTGACCTCACTTTAACTTTAACCATTTAAATATGCTTATGATAGGGGCAATGAGAGATCAAAGCTAACGAGTACCATACTTTCAGCATTTGGAAGCCTTTCAAAATTTTCAAAACCTTTTCACTTATTGGTTGAGTCACCATTCATTCTATGAGAACCTTCTTGAGAGTATAGCTGTCATTCTTAGTGAAATGTGCTTGTCCTAGAACATGGTTAATTGTGACATAACTTTGATGTTTGTATCTTTGATATTTTTATTTCTAGTCTTCACCTGAACATCAGAGGTGCCTTGGCATTTATGTTCTGCTCCACAATCAAAGGTAAGCGAGATACCACTTTATCATACCTTCTTATGAGCATTACAATGTTGCTTATGCTTATGTTTCATGTTGCTTATTATTATTGTGTTGGAATCTCTTCATAGCTTGCATGACTATTGGGTAGACTTAGTTGCATACTCCTTATTTTGAATTGCCTAAGTATTTGATCATATGCTGAGAATATATACATCTTATGAAACAAATGTGTTCGTAAAAGTTTCTTTTATCGCACTCAGTTTTCAACTGAATTTCTCGAGGACAAGCAATAAGCTAAGCTTGGGGGAGTTGATACGTCCAAAACGTATCTACTTTCCCGAACACTTCTGCTATTGTTTCACCTCTAATTTGTGTGATTTGGATACAACTAACACGGACTGGCACTGTTTTCAACAGAACTGCTTTGGTGTCTCGTATTTGTACAGGAAATCAACTTTCAGCAAAAATCCCAGAAAATATCACAAAACTCCTATTTTACCATAAGACTCACGGAGCCAAAAGACGAGACAGAGAAGGGCCACGAGGGGCCCACACCACCTGGTGGCACGGGCCAGGCCAAGCCGCGCCAGGGGTGGTGTGGCCACCTCGGGCACCCCCTCGACCTCTCCTTCCGTCTACATAAGCACTCTAACCTAAAAACATAGGGGGGTTCAATGTTTTCCAGATAGAGTTCCGCTGCGCCGCCACCACCAGAAACTGCGATTCGGAACCAGAAACTCCGTTCTGGCACCCTGCCGGGACGGGGAATTGGAGGAAATCATCACCATCATCACCATCATCATCGACGCCTCTCCATCAGCCATCCATGTTTCCCCCATCCATGAGTGAGTAATCCCCCGATGTAGGCTATGAGGATGGTAGGGATTGGATGAGATCTATCATGTAATCGAATAAGATTGTTAGGGCATGGTGCCTAGTATCTATTGTTAGAGCTTTTTGACATTGTTGCAACTTGTTATGCTTAATGCTTGTCTCTAGGGCCCGAGTGTCAGGATCTCATATCTGAACATGTTATTGATTCATGATGATATTATTGTTTGTGATCTTACTTGCAAGTTGTATACACATATCATTGTCCGGAACCCGAGGCCTTGAAGTGACAGAAATCGGGATAACCGTAGGGGATGGCTATGATGTGAGGATCACGTGTGTTCATGGAGTGTTAATTCTTTGCTCTGGTACTCTATTAAAAGGAGTACCTTAATTTCCAGTAGATTCCCTTGAGGCCCCGCTGCAACGGGCCGGCAGGACAAAAGATGTTGTGCAAGTTCTCATTGCGAGCACTTATGACTATAGATGGAACACACGCCTATGAATATTTAGTACATGGATAATTTATCTTATTTATTTGCAAATGCCCTAGATCTTGATATTACATGAATAGTCTTGTCCATGCAACGCCCGTCCATCCATCCCTATGCCTACCGCACTCAGATCCTGCTGTTTACTACATTTGTTACTACTGCCTTACTTTACCACTGCTGTTACTTTATTGTCTGGCTATCTCGGCAGCTATTACTTTCCTCTTATCTTCAACGAAGCGGCAGAGGGGTTGCTTCACTGGCTTGGCATCTGGCCTTACATGCAGAGAGTGCTCAACGAACTCCCTCGGAACACCTTGCAAATCCTGTGTAGACCATGCATAGATATCCCGATTCTCATGGAAGAATTTGGTGAGCTCGCTTTCCTATTTGTCAGATAACCCGGTGCCAATAGTAACTGTGTGCTCCGGGAAAGCCTCATCAATCTGTATATTTCTTGTTTCCTTAGTAGCTTGGAAGGATGCACTGCCATGCGGGTTAGTTAGTGCCGGCATAGACAACTATGCTGCCTTAGCCAATGCCGCAACCTCCATTATTTGATGCTTTTCCTGTGTTATTACTAGAGACTCGGCCAGCGAAGAGCCGGCTGAGGCACATGCAATAGATTGCTTATAGTCACCTTCAACTGTGATAACTCCACATGGACCTGGCAAATTCATCTTTAGATAAGCAATGTGAGGGGTGGCCATAAATTTTGCCATTGCTGGTCTGTCGAGTAATGCATGATATGAGCTAACAAGGTCTACCACTTCGAATTCTATGGCCTCAATGTGACAATTCTCCCTGTTGCCGAATAAGACATCCACCCAAATTTTTCTAATTGGCTCGCATGACAATCCCGACACAATGCCATGGAATGTCGTCTTAGTCGGCTCCAGCATGTTTGAAAGGATACAGATGTCGCCTAGAGGGGGGGGTGAATAGGCGATTAAAACTTTTCCTAGAGTGGCTCAACAAAGGCGGAATAAAACTAGTGTTTACTTTGTTAAGCACAACCTAGAACATCTAAGGTTCACCTATGTGCACTAACAACTTATGTTAAGCAATACAAGCAACAAAGTGATAGCAAGATATATATTACTTCAAGCACGAAGGCTATCACAATGTAAAGTGCATAAGTAAAGAGCTCGGGTATAGAGATAACCGAGGCACGCGGGGACACCGATATTTTACCGAGTTCCTCCCAACATGGAGTACATCTCGTTTGGAGAGGGGGTGGTATCAAACCACCAACGCCACAAAAGGCCTCCCTTATTCTCCGGTGAATCTCACCCCAACGGGATCGATCAACGCTTCCACTATTGGTGCACTTGTCGGTGGCAACCGGAACCTCTCACGAGGTTAGGGCACTTCTCCACAACTTAATTGGAGGCTCCCAACAAATGCCACAAAAGGACACAATGCCACCAAGGCAACAAAACCGTCTAGGGTTCGAAGAACCCAAGAGGGACAAGCTCCAATGAGTCACTCAAACCAAATCCTCCGAGGAGAACACAACCCGATGCACCAAATGCAAATGGCAAGAACACCACAAAGGTGTTCAAATCCTTCTCTCACAAATTCCACCAAATCTACAAAAGCTTATGGGGAATAAGAGATGAAGAACAATGGAGGAAATCCACAAAAGACTCCAAGATCTAGATCCCAATATGTTCCCCTCACTTAGAGGAGAGATTGATTGGTGGGATTGTAGATCTAGATCTCCTCTTTCAAATCCCTCAAGAATATGCAAGAATCATCGGAGGAATTGAGAGAAAGCAAGCTCAAGAAGGTCAACAATGGAGGGGAAAACTTGCAAGAATGGTTGGGGAACTATTGGGGAAGAAGGCCTCTTAAATATGTCCCCCCAAAATCCAACCGTTGAAGCCCAAAAACGCGAATCCAGGTACTACCGGACTTTTTCCCGGTACTACCGGACATTCCCGATACTACTAGACATTCCCTGGGGACCCCAGGTCTCCAAACGCACCTTATTATGTACCAACCGGTACTAAGGGGCGGTACTACCGGACCTCCGGTACTACCGGACCCTGGTCCGGTACTACCGGTCATCCCTGAACGAAAACGGCCATAACTTTTGCATCTGGACTCCGATTTTGATGATCTTGGGCTCGTTTTGAAGAGGACAACAAGATCTAAAAGATCATGCAAAGAAAAATTATAGTCCAGCAAGGTAGGATAGATCTAAATGACGAAAGGTTTAACCTCTATCAAAAAGACGAACCGATAAAACCTCCAACATAAAAAACGTAATAGAAAATGCATATGAAATCCATTTTCGATGAACTAGAGCTTGTCATGGAGATTAACACAAGCTCTAAATCCTCACATGAGTAAGAACCAAATAATGGAAGGTTTTACCTATCTCTAAAATACAAACCGGTAAAACCTCCAAGATCAAAACGCAATAAGATATAAAAGGGAAATCCGTTTTTGATGAACTAGAGCTTGTTATGGAGATTACCACAAGCTCTATATCCTCACATGGATAAGACCAAATAACAACCAAATATGATGATGCAAGTATGCAAAGGTTTGATCTCTCTCCGAACGATGTGACCGAGTTACTCATTCGAGAGCCCCTCTTGATAGTACGGTTATCTATCCTAAACCCGGTCTCCCAACAAACATGAGACCGACAAAAGGGAAAACCTATCAATATTGTACCTTTGCCTTGAGCAATACATTTGAGCTCGATGTAGACGATCTTTTCCTTCTCAAGATGGACACCTTTCTTGATTCCTCATCATCGATCCATGATCACCGTGGATGGCAAGCATCAAACATGAGATCTTCTATAGATGGCGCATTTTGAGCTTGCACAACACATCTTCTTATCATTTCATCTATCTTGAAGTCAACACATGCTCCAAGCAATGCCAATGGACAATTCCTACAAGTACAACTTAATACACACATTAGTCCATAAAGATTGTCATTAATTACCAAAACCACACATGGGGGCCCACATGTTCTTTCAATCTCCCCCATTTTGGTAATTGATGACAATACCTTTAAGAGGGTTTATATAAGGAATTTTAATGAACAAACTAGTAACACCAATATCAAATACTACATAAGTATGTCATATTGGTACCACCATATACAGAGCAAACTCCCCCATAATCTATGCATGTGTGATGAACTTGAATTTCATTGCATATATTGCCAATCATTATCATTGGTGGAGTTTCCACTATATATACCACATACTAAGCAACGACAAAGATGCAAGAGCATGAGAGGCAAATGCACAAGAACAAACTCAATGCATAAACCAACTTCCCTTAAATCCTCTAAAACTTCTCCCCCATTGGCATCGATTGCCGAAATGGGTGACAAGTTCTAGAAGGAAAATATAATAATAATTCCTCCAAAGGTGTGCCTTCGCACATATCCAATGATGAATACTTGGGAGGGAGTAGAACTATATCGAAGACCCGAAGATTGCCAAAATAAATAAAGTCAAATGATGCAAGCAATTACAAGGTCCCACAAACCAATTGAAAACAACAAATGAGTTCAAATGGAACCTACAAGATATTATGATATGAGCAAGAGAGTGCTTTAAATAACAAATATAGAAGCTCCCCAAGATTTGTGCACTATTCAACATAAATGCATTAGAATACATATTGCACAAATATGGAATCCTTGCTCCCCCATAAGCATTTCAAGCACAACAAATGAGAGATCAAATAAATGCTTAAATAAAATAGAGAAGCTCCCCAAGATTTGTGTGCACTTTAGAATCGTTGTATTTCAATACAAAAATGCACAAATATGGAATCCTCACTTCCCCATAAACATTTAAGATGCAATAAATGAGAAAAAAGATAAATGAGCATTATTAAATGAATTAGATGAGCTCCCCAAAGATAATGCACCAATTATGATAATTGCATTTGGGAACAAGGTGCATAATCATGGAATCCTCACTCATCCAAGTTCATTTAACAATACAAGGCATGAGAGAACAAATATGAGTGCCCAAAGATGCAAACAAGAGGAACAAGCACTCATAGGCAATTAAATTTGGAAGCCACCGAAGAATCAAAAGAAATAGAAAGGTGGTCTCCAAGGATTAAAAATCAACTAAAATTATCTCCACATATGTGTATATGTCTCTAAATGGAAAACATCACAAAGACATATGCCAAAAAAAAAATATGCACACATAAAGAAGATTATACAAGAAAGCACATGAAAGGCAAAAATGAAGTCATAACATATATCAATAAGATTTTTTGCTTCAAAGCATGGCCAAAGGCTCACATATGTCTTATTGTACATTAATGGACTTCAAACACCAACACACTACATATATTACAACTTTCACTAAGGGAAGAGGAGAAAGTTGGAATATATGGAGAAAGGCAACAAGTATCACAAGAAAAATTTAACTAGCAAAATCTCACTATTGCACATGAGAGAAGTTGAGGAAAAGATAGGCAATAAAATTGCTAGATTGACATATTTGGGATTGGAGGATCATATGCATGATTTTGTATAGTCCCAATTATATATACTCATCTCAACTTATACACATATACAATAGAGAAATCTCTTAATACCATGGCTAGAGATACAACAATTACAAATACATGAATTCATGCCAGAAGGCAACCGAGAAACAGTTGGAATCAAGATATATGAGCATGAGAAAGAGATACTTGTTACCGAGATATAATTGGTAGTATGTAGAGGATATGAATTCATTGATCATCCTATAGCTTGCCTCCAATTTTCATTAATGCACCACTTCTTCAAGATTGAGAGACAAGCATCCAATATATATCCAATGTACCTAAAACATATTTAAGTACAAAAATGGTCCCCAAACTTATTGGGTCCAAAGAATTTAGTGCAACTACAATACATAGGTGAGACTCCACATAATTATGTGCATATTGATATGAAATTGAATTTCATGCACAACTTAGCCGATGGGGATTGGTGGAGTTTCCCCTATATATTGGATTAAAGAAATCAAGCATGCCATAATATAAACATATAGTAAATATGCATGCATAAAGCTTTCAAGAACCAAAAAGGAGATACAATTTGAACAAAAACACCAAGTAAATCGATATTGCACACACAAGAGTGTGACATGACAAACGATGTCCAAATTGTATCAAAGAACCAATTAAACACATGAAAGATCACAAGTTCAACAAATGAACTTGGCTAAAACCAAAAGAGCAAAAGATAGATAGAAATAAAAATGATCAAGGATTTATCTCATTCTAAAATGGTAAAATCATGAAACAAGAAATGAGACAAAACCAACTCCCAAAAAGAGCAAGGTTCCAATAAGAAACCAAACTCCCCAAACTTCTCATGATGGCACAAAGTACCAAAACAAAAAGATTGAGGTTCCAAGCACAAAAAACCTGATATGGATCAAACAAAGAAGCATAAATACGAGAGTTCTAAATAATATAGGAGATCTCACCCATAAGTAGTACATTATATAGAATTTTGCTTTTGAATGCAAAATGCACACAAATGATATCATCACTACTACCTACATTAAATAAAACACAAGAGGATACCAATAAAATAAGAAGATCCAAAAGTAGCAAGGAATACATGGGAGCACACAAAACATTTACTTGGCCATAGATATGACAATATTAAGCAAAGGGCCAAAGTGAATATGATCAATAAATTCTACCATAAATTGGGTACTCATTGTCCAAGGACAAGAAATATTGGGAATAATTTTCCCAAGGTAGCTTGCATGGATATCCAAGATCATAGTCACAATAAGAAGCATATAACAAAATATAAGAATTAAGCATGATACTTCGAACAAGATTCTTGGTAGCTTCCAATAGTCACACAATCACTAGTGATTAGAGTAACTTGAAGCAAATGGTTTCCATGATGATATAGAGATCTAAATATGAGGAAACACATACCAAGAAACACTCTCATATACAAGATCCAAAATATGATCAACAACATTCAAGCAAATTGGAACTTGTATGAGCAAATGTGTCACATAGGTGCTAGATAATTATCAATATCAATTCTAAGTGACACAACCTCGAATATTCACATTTTCTAGGATTGTAATATGCACTAAGCATATGACTCCCCCATAATGTGATACTACCATAACACCAACACGAGGCAAAATGATACAAATAGAGATAACTAATGGACATTATAAAATTAAATTTCTCATGAGAATTATACCACATAGAGACTAGAAAATAATCCAATATAAATACTAGGTGATATTCCTCATGTACACACAATTTTTAGGATTGTGGAATGCCCAAGCATAACACTCCCCCAAAGTGGGATAATCCATTAATCTCCCAAAAGATCCAAATAAGATACCAAATATAACCAAGTAAGGCTCAAACACAAGAAACACACATACATGGTGTGCCACCTAATCATACACAAATATGCTTGATACCTCAAGATAGTTAAGTGTAAAGCACAACATGTACAAAATCATGGAAGATACAAAACCAACATGTGCACAAGGGGGCGTGTAACTTTTAATGTAAAGAGTTTAGCATATGTTACCGCAAGGAGGAACATTGGAAATATAATATAATCATGATAATCCAAATGGCTTGGCTTGACAATAATAATTGATGAAGATCCCTCAATTCTTCATAATGTAACCAAGTCTCCAGTGCCTTCCAACAACACCTATTGATCAAGTTTTGGCTTGTTGGTCCCCAACCAAGTTGGGTACTAAGAGGTTAGTCACAATAGGCTTGGCAGCCCAAATGGTTCTTTTCTTGAACCCACATTGAGCACCAACAAATTTGGCAAATACATTGCCAACCTCATCCTTACAAAGAGAATAAGCATCATCAATAATGATAGGGTTGGATGAGGAGATACCGATAGGGAATGAGGAAGAAATATGCCCCTTCTCACGGCATATGTAGCAAGTTCTACTCTTGCCATATTTCTTCTTAGGTGAAGCCACAACTCGAGGAAGAGCTCGAGTAGTCCTCTTAGGAAGTGGACCATTAATGACTTGAGGTGGAGCTTGAGGCCGCTTCCCTTGTTGCTTCACACTAAGAGGCTTTTTCTTCAATGGGCAAGATCTAATATGGTGCCCTTCTTCCTTGCACTTGAAGCAAACAATGTTGGCCGGATTCTTGACTTGATCTTGGCCATTCTTCGTGTTGTCCTTGTGCTTCAACTTGATAGTGGACTTGTTCTTGACACTGGAGTTGAATCCAAGCCCACTCTTGTCATTGGGGGATTTTTTCACACTCAAGATTTTGTTGAGTGCGGCCTTCCCTTGATGACCCTTTTTCAAGTCATTTCTCAAAGAAGTGACTTGAGCCTTGAGCTCTTTTATTTCCTCTACATGGTTAGTTTCAACAAAAGTACTAGAGGAAGTAGATGCTACATTGTTAGAGCAACAAGGCATAGAATGTAATTCATCACGAGATATATCATGGTTGTGAGAGGATGAATTACAAGGACTAGCACATGGCAATATAACATTTGGAGTAGATATAGTGCTAATGTCCACATGAGGCCCACTAGATGTTACCTTTGACACGATGTCCTCATGAGCTAACTTTAGCCTACCATGGGAGACTAGAAGATCCTCATGCGAGCTCGAGAGCTTAGTATGACTTTCTTCTAATTTCCCATAGTTGCTAGTTAGCAAAGAAAGTTGAGCCTTTAGCTCAACATTCTCCTTCAAAATAGATGCTTCACAAGAAATAGAGTTAGTAGCACAAGCATCATTATTATTAGCAAGAGGTGAGGGCAACTTGTCAAGCTCTTTTGAATATGAAGCTTTAAGTTGCTCATGCGACTCAGTGAGTTTGATGAGCTCCCTCTTAACGACCCGAGAGCCATTTTTGAGGTGCTAAAAATCCTTAAGGAGTTTAGCATAAGCAACTTGAGTCTCATCATTTTTACTTCTGAGATCACTTGCCACCTCAAGATCTCTATCATGAGATTCCTTTACTCTAGATAGCTCTAAAGCAAAGGTCTCCTCAAGAGATTCCTTAGTGGTTTGTTCCTCTTCAAGAGCTTTATTTAGGTTTGCAATTATATTAGCATACTCACGCTCAAGACTACACATTTTATCAATGTTGTTATCATGCACATCAATTTGTGTTTCTAACTTATCAATATGTTCTTTGCTCTTAATAGCAAAGTCCAAGACTTCAACAAAGTTAGAGCAAGAAATATCCTTTTTAACAAGGGCACGATAAACAACCTCGCCCTTTTCATATAAATCATCAATATCAAGCTCTTCTTCCACATTATCCACATCCTCCTCATCACAAGAGGTAATGGGTTCCAGAGTAGGGGTTACCTTAGAATCCCTAGCCATAAGGCATAGGTGGGTACCGGAAGAAGGTGAAGATGAGATTGCATTTGTGGCTTCATTCAAAACCATGTCTTGGCCCATAGAATCTTTGGTTTCCTCTACATGGTTAATAACAAAAGTACTAGAGGAAATGGAAGCATTTTTATCATGGAAACAAGACAACACAAGCATATCATCATGAGATTTATCCAAGTCATTTCTACATGATATGCAAGGACTATTAACACAAGCATGTAAGAAGTTTGTAGTGCTAGAAGTGTTAAAGTCCAAAGATATATCATTGCAACTAGATAGAGATGCGGGATTACAAATAGTAAGCACACTATCCAAATTGCAATTTCTATCACCACTCACCATATCATTACCTAGTGAAAAGTCACATGTTGGTGAAGTGGTAGAGGATGAGAACTCATCTCGACCGGAAGTGGAAGCAACACAATCATCCTCAATAATGTTGGACACAACATATTTATCTTGAAGTTTTGTCCATAACTCATGAGCGCTCCAAATGATTGAAGAGGTAACTACATAGCTCAAAGCATTAACAAGCATATTAGAAGCTTGAGCATCAAGATATAAGTTTTTCACATCCTCACAAGATAGATTTTTGAAATCCATAGGAGGGGAAAAACCTATATCTACAATACGCTCCAAATTTGGGTCCATGTCCCGAAAATGAATGAGCATGCGATTTTTCCATATATCATAATTTGTGCCACCGAATGTGAACATGTCATTGTGCACAAATACTCTAGCCGACATCTTTACTCTCAAGGCGGTGAAGCCTAAAATGAGAGACCGGGCTCTGATACCAATTGAAAGGATACGGATGTCGCCTAGAAGGAGGGTGAACAGGCGATTAAAACTTTTCCTAGAGTGGCTCAACAAAGGCGGAATAAAACTAGTGTTTACTTTGTTAAGCACAACCTATAACAACTAAGGTTCACCTATGTGCACCAACAAATTATGTTAAGCAATACAAGCAACAAAGTGATAGCAAGATATATATTACTTCAAGCACGAAGGCTATCACAATGTAAAGTGCATAAGTAAAGAGCTCGGGTATATAGATAACCGAGGCACGCGGGGACACCGATATTTTACCGAGTTCCTCCCAACATGGAGTACGTCTCGTTTGGAGAGGGGGTGGTATCAAACCACCAACGCCACAAAAGGCCTCCCTTATTCTCCGGTGAATCTCACCCCAACGGGATCGATCCACGCTTCCACTATCGGTGCACTTGTCGGTGGCAACCAGAACCTCTCACGAGGTTAGGGCACTTCTCCACAACTTAATTGGAGGCTCCCAACAAATGCCACAAAAGGCCATAATGCCACCAAGGCCACAAAACCGTCTAGGGTTCCAAGTACCCAAGAGGGACAAGCTCCAATGAGTCACTCAAACCAAATCCTCCGAGGAGAACACAAACCGATGCACCAAATGCAAATGGCAAGAACACCACAAAGGTGTTCAAATCCTTCTCTCACAAATTCCACCAAAGCTACAAAAGCTTATGGGGAATAAGAGATGAAGAACAATGGAGGAAATCCACAAAAGACTCCAAGATCTAGATTCCAATATGTTCCCCTCACTTAGAGGAGAGATTGATAGGTGGGATTGTAGATCTAGATCTCCTCTTTCAAATCCCTCAAGAATATGCAAGAATCATCGGAGGGATTGAGAGAAAGCAAACTCAAGAAGGTCAACAATGGAGGGGAAAACTTGCAAGAATGGTTGGGGAACTATTGGGGAAGAAGGCCTCTTAAATAGGTCCCCCCAAAATCCAACCGTTGAAGCCCAAAAACGCGAATCCCGGTACTACCGGACTTTTTCCCGGTAATACCGGACATTCCCGGTACTACCGGACATTCCCTAGGGATCCCAGGTCTCCAAACACACCTTATTCTGTACCAACCGGTACTAAGGGGCGGTACTACCGGACCTCCGGTACTACCGGACCCTGGTCCGGTACTATCGGTCATTCCTGAACGAAAACGGCCATAACTTTTGCATCCGGACTCCGATTTTGATGATCTTGGGCTCGTTTCGAAGAGGACAACAAGCTATAAAATATAATGCAAAGAAACATTATAGTCCAGCAAGGGAGGATAGATCCAAATGACGAAAGGTTTAACCTCTATCAAAAAGACGAACCGATAAAACCTCCAACATAAAAAACGTAATAGAAAATGCATATGAAATCCATTTTCGATGAACTAGAGCTTGTCATGGAGATTAACACAAGCTCTAAATCCTCACATGAGTAAGAACCAAATAATGAAAGGTTTTACCTATCTCTAAAATACAAACCGGTAAAACCTCCAAGATCAAAACGCAATAAGATATAAAAGGGAAATCCGTTTTTGATGAACTAGAGCTTGTTATGGAGATTACCACAAGCTCTATATCCTCACATGGATAAGACCAAATAACAACCAAATATTATGATGCAAGTATGCAAAGGTATGATCTCTCTCCGAACGATGTGACCGAGTTACTCATTCGAGAGCCCCTCTTGATAGTACGGTTATCTATCCTAAACCCGGTCTCCTAACAAACATGAGACCGGCAAAAGGGAAAACCTATCAATATTATACCTTTGCCTTGAGCAATCCATTTGAGCTCGATGTAGACGATCTTTTCCTTCTCAAGATGGACACCTTTCTTGATTCCTCATCATCGATCCATGATCACCGAGGATGGCAAGCATCAAACATGAGATATTCTATAGATGGCGCATTTTGAGCTTGCACAACACATGTTCTTCTCATTTCATCTATCTTGAAGTCAACACATGCTCCAAGCAATGCCAATGGACAATTCCTACAAGTACAACTTAATACACACATTAGTCCATAAAGATTGTCATTAATTACCAAAACCACACATGGGGGCCCACATGTTCTTTCAATGTTCATAGTGATGCCTAGCTTGAGCATCGTATAATTATACATGATATTGATGCTACTGCCATCATCTATTAGTACCTTGGAAAACTTCACATTGATATCAGGTCCCATGAAAGTTGGGTCTAGAACTAGAGCATACCCTCCTGGAGTCAGCATGATCTTGGGCTGATCCTTTATGCTCCATGTCGTTTCTTGCTCAGACCAATGCATATACTTTGGTATCACTAGCATTGTGGCATTTACTTCCATCATTCGCCTCTGCTGATTCTTCTTTTCATTCGGCTCTATAACAAAAACAACTTTACTCTGGTGATGCTCTCTGTACTTGTTTCTACCCCCATGGCCGACATTAGCGCCATCATTTCTTGGGTCATGCACTTGATGCACTGCTTCTCTCCTTTCTTGGTTACGGTATCTCGGATGTTGATTCTCATATCTCGGCTCAGTGCCAATAATTTGAGCATTTCCCCCTGTAAGTGGTGGTGGGGGAGGTGGTGGTAACTGCTGACTTGGTGAATCTACTCTGTCACCCTTTTGGAACCAAGTACACTGTCGAGTTGTGTGATTTGCCGGCTTACTCGGACTCGGCGTATGAAACTTGCATGGTTGATCCAACATCATCTCGCAAGTGTACTTTTGCCTTTCTTGCCAAGGCTTCTTCTGTTCATATGGCTTTTTGCCATCATTCTTTGGTATCCACTGATGTTGCCCACTTGTTCTTTGACGCTGACTTCTTCCGGCATCAGGATGACCTTGAGTTACGGCTGCAACTTGGGTCGAACCGTACCTGTAATCCGGCCTCTCATCTCGTCTCTTTCTCCTATATTCACTGCGCTCTTGGAACCTTTATGACCCGGATGCATCATAGATTTGAGTCTCAGTGTTCCCATCTACTGACATGAGCAGAGGTTGAGTCGAATCCCCTAGCGCATATGAGTCGGCAATTTTTATCGTCTCGTCTAAGCTAGATGGAATATCCCTCTGCAATCTTTGCCACAACACACTTCCATGTATGCATCCTTGCGCAAACCATGCTATGGCCTAAGACTCAATTACTCATTCGCAATAATTGCGCATAGTACACCACCTAGTGAGAAACTCTCTGTCTGTCTCATTTGGCCTCTGTTTGCACATAGCCAATTGTTGTGGATGATTCGGCCTCTTGTATGCTTGTGAAGTTACTCACAAAAGCTTCCTGGAAATCAACCCAACTATTGATGCTTCCAGGTGGAAAATTATTCAGCCACACCCTCGCTGATCCTTCCAGCATCTGTGGTACGTATCGCACTACGCATCTCAGATTACCCTGCGCAATGTTTACCGTAGTCCCGTAATTGATAAGCCAATCCTCTGGTTTGGTGCTGACATCGTATGTCTTTGTTCCTCTTGCGAGCTGAAAGTTTGGCACTAGCGGCTCTCTCATGATACTTGGGCCAAAGCATGGTGGACCCGACGGACCTTGTGATTCCACAAGTTCTGCCATTTTTATTCGGTCGAGTTTCAGTCTTGCGTCATCTGGTTGGAGTTTTTGCCCCCTAGCCGAGATCCCATTGCATTGTACACGTGATCCGTCATTTCATACCCGACATTCATCATGGCCGAGTAACCATCGTTGTATATGTTTGCATGTTGATCCGCTGGTTGCTGCGCCGCTCGCCCTGCACTTTTTTGTTGCCTTTCTGGTTGTGCTGGTGGCGGATTTGGAGCTGGGTTTCCTCCACCTGCCGAGTGAGTTCTGCGCCTAGGTTGTGGAGCGTAGTTCTGGCCTCCATGATCATCTCTTTGCCGACATGCTTCTCTCGGCCTGCATTGCCTTGGTTCTCATTTCCCTGACCAGCATTTTTTCTTCTACCTTGGGCACGACCTGAATTTCCTTGAGCGACTGTCGGGTCATAAGCTACCATCTGCTTGTTTTTTCCCGAATCCACACCTTTTTTCTCGTCTTTGTTTTGGTGCATTCCCTGGCAAGGAAGCTGTATGTCCAGCGGACCTGGACGGGATTGGGGTTGTCGAGTGAACGAGTTGTGACCTTCCAGCTACACCTGGATTTGCTCTATAATACGCTTCATTCAGCTTGCCCGCTGATTTTACCAACTCGTTTACCCTTTCCTGTTGTTTTCTTTTTGCCTCACCCGTTAAGTGAGGTAATTCAGCCATCGCTGCTTCTGCAGCTCTCAGGTTGGCAGCTGATGTACTATATGTCGGCCGTATGGCCGTTTTTCGTGGCTACACTCTGGGGTTATTTTGGATGTGGCATCTGTTGCCAGCTCGTCGTTGAGGTTCCTTCCTCTTATTCTTGTTGTGTCGAGCCGGGTCTTTGCGCCCTTGACTCGATGTGCTGAGTTATACTCCCGGAGGGTAATCTCCAGATCCCGCTGTAGCCTGGCAACCTCCTTAGCTCTTTCCAACACCTTTTTCCTAGTTTCTTACAACTTGGCTTGTGCTCGTGCCGGGTCGGCAGCTGGTGCCACTGGTTCTGCCAGTTTATCTATCGCATCTTGCAACTCCTTTGCTCTCTTACTCTTCGATATGTTCTCCGGTCTCTCCGGTGGTACCTTCGCAGTTCTTGCTGCTCTTAGTGTGGCATCCGGGTCATCTTCCTCGGCCACCTCGTTTACCACTGGGACTACATGAGGTGTTGGGGGACGAGAGGGATCGGGTGCAATCATCATTACCTCAGCAGAAGCGACCTGGTGAAGCTTTCCCGTAGTGCAAACCGCGGGCGGATCTGCGCCAAGACGACTCGCTCGGGGTATGCGTGCTCCATGCGCACCACGAACTTGATGAAGCGACTGTCCCTAGGAAACGGCCTAATCCCGAAGCAGCCTGCATTGTCGCTGACGAATTTGAGCGCACCAAACCTCTGGATGAGGCCTGAGTACACGCGCTCGCCCGTTGAAGCGATGATGTTGCCCGTCCGGATGAAAACCCCAGCAAGCGCCACTGATGGCCCCACGGTGGGTGCCAACTGTAGTGGTGGTGTCACGGCAGATGCCATGGGTAGGCTTAAGTTGGGGGCCAGATGGACACTTGAGGAATCCGGGGAGGGTGTGCGCGGTGTAGCCGCACACGAAGAACACGATGAACTATCAAAGACTTGTGATTTTATTCCTCCACAGAACTTACAAGTGCTCCTTGAGTTGTTCTTAGCCTAGCCTTGGGGCACTAGATGCTCTTTAAACCCTAGCTATGCCCTCCCTTATATAGGCAACTAGAGTAGCTAGGTTACATTTTGGGCCCTAGGGTTTACTGTTTGGATCTTGTCTTTACTTTGCGGACCGGGTCAAGGGCCCAGCCCTAGGCCCTTGACCTAGTCAGCAAAGCTGTACAACCAACGGTCCTTTCGTACTAAGACGCCGGCTCTACGCGTTATACGGTGATTTATACGTCACTTCATGCTTTTGGCATCACCCGGCTCCTTTGTTGTCACCCGGCGGCGCCCTTCTCTTTTGACTCTGCTTTAACGTGGTCCTTCCTGGATCTTACTCGGAAAGGAGCAACGCCTCCTCCTTCACTCGGCTTCCCCTCGTGAGATCCGACTTGTCGTTTCCTGCAGGTTTGATTTCCTTGTCCTGTATGGGACGACATACTTCTTATGTCGGCTTTGTATAGATTTCATATCCCAGTCGTTAAGACTCAGCTAGTATTTTCTTCACTCGGCCTAAGCCAAGCTGGGTTACCGGGGGTTATCCCCCCGACAGTGGCGTGGCGACACGTAGACCTCTGGGGCGTTGGCGACGCGCTGCAGGCGACAGGGGTCGGTGGCGACGCCACGCGAGGGGTCCTGAACGGGGCAGTGGTGGCGGACATAGATTTCTCTCGCTAGCGTCCTGAATGTTCAGCGCGCGTCTATTTTGCAGTGGATGCAGTGAGCGTCATATTGGCAACAAAAAGCTTACGGGCAATACGCGGGGAGCGGTAGAAATATCGGATGCGATAGATGATGCACCCAGTTAATGTAGGTGTGCTTCGTCGGGAAACCCCAAGAGCAAGGTGTGATGCAGCACAACAGCAAGTCTTTCCTCAGTAAGAAACCGAGGTTATCGAACCAGTAGGAGGAAGGAAACGTCACACAAGTGTTGCAAGCAACGTGGAAACCTGCACAACACAAACTCAAGACTTTGCCCCAACGAACAGTGAGGTTGTTAATCTCACCGATTGCTGTAATAAAGGATTAACTGTATGGTGTGGAAGGTGATGATGGTTTGCAGCAAGTAAACAGTGGAAGATGTATCAATGGTAAATACTGGACCGGGGTCCATAATTCACTAGAGGTGCTCTCCTTTAGATAAACAACATGGCATGAAGGGTAAACAAATTACAGCAGGACAATTGACAAGAACCGAGTAAGACATAACAATGCAATACTAGACAAAAAGATCCTATGAGATTCGATTGGGCAATGCAATAATATACATAGACCGCCATCCAACTGCATCTATGACTAGAAGTCCACCTTCAGGTTAGCATCCGAACCCC
The DNA here is from genome assembly GCA_916181665.1 of Avena sativa. NCBI lineage: Eukaryota > Viridiplantae > Streptophyta > Magnoliopsida > Poales > Poaceae > Avena > Avena sativa. Next base: position 137,124,808 of record OV702285.1, on the reverse strand, counting down.
CTCCAGTATTAAGTTGCAAGCAACAGACAACTGCTTTAAACAAAGTGTGTAAGGTAAATAATCCACTTGTTCCATGAAGAATAGACCGTTGTTTTCTCCCTTATGACAATAACACATCTACAACCGAAGAGATTTCTGTCATTTCCCTTGAAAACTAGAGGCATGAACCCACCATCGAGCATAAATACCCCCTCTTGGAGTCACTAGCAACTACTTGGCCAAGATAGCTACTAACAATGAAGAGCATGCAAGATCTCAAACAACACAAACATGATAGAATCAATAGACAAAACCATTAATCAATCTGACATAGTAATCTCAATATCCATCGGATCCCCGCAAACACAACATGCATGATTACAAATAGATTAGATCTTGATCATGAACGGAGCTCACGAGATCTATACATGAAAGCACAAAGAAGGAGATACACCCATCTAGCTACTACATGGACCCGTAGTCCAAGGTGAAACTACTCACGCTTCATACCGGAGGCTGGCATGATGAAGAAGAAGACCTTCGGGATGATATCCCCTCCGGCAGGGTGCCGGGAAGAGCTTCAGATCCCCCATCTAGAGATGATGGTGGCGGCGGCTACAGACGGTATCATAGAGTTTTGATCGGGTGCCTAGGGTGTCTGCATAAAAGGCTTTTTATAGACGAAGGGGCGAGCCAGGGGGCCACCAGGGCGGATGCACCCTCCTGAGCGCGGGATGGGCCCAACCGCGCGGCCAGGTGGTGTGGCCCCCTAATGAGCCTTCTTCGCCTCGTCTTCTGGCTTCATGTTGCCCACGGTAAAATATTGACTTTGATTTTTGTCAAGTTTAATTCCGAGAATATTGATTTTCTGACTTTCTGAAACCAAAAACAGAAGAAAACATGCAACTGGCACTGTGGCAACTTGTTAATAAGTTAGTTTCAGAAAATACATAAAAACACCTCAAAGTGTAGACAAATCAAAGCAAAGTAGATACTAATTAAGCATGGAGCATAAAAAATTATAGATACGTTTCCGATGTGTCAATAGATTTTGCAGCATTTAAAATAGCCACTTATTTCGTGTTATAATACAGAGGCTATTTTGTGGTTTCGTTTGGTGAGGGATACAATGGCACCTGTCTGTCTGGTTCAGGGTCAGATCCGCCCCCTATACCCTCCCCGTTTAGGCTATGTTCGGTTATTCCCCTACCAAAGAGGATTAAAGTGGATTGGGGTGGAATTGGGAGGATTTTGACTTACTAGGGATTTAATCTCCCTCAAACCCTTCTAATCCACTTCAATCCCAGATGAACCGAACATGTCCTTAAGGTGGTGGGTACCCTACGGGTTTGTGTTTTTCGGGACAATTGCCATCCCTAGCCACAACCGGTTAACGCATACAACAGAACAGCCACACCTACCTCACGAGGGCCAACAAATTGGCTCCACGGAGAAAACATGATTTTTCAACTGTTTCGGCGTGGCCGTGACCTAGTGACTGCCCCTAGGAGCTCCAAAACTTTGCTCATATTGGCTAAACCGATCAGACAGTCTCGCATGTAGTAGCAGCTTACAACCAATCACGTCCATATACTCTTTGGACAGAAACCAAATCCCACAACAGCAACCAGGAAGTGCAGATCGGAAGAGAAATCACTACTACTCCAGTAAAGTCTCGGTCGACCGTTACATCTACACGGAAATCATAGAGCGAACTATTCCCGACACACTACAAACCCCAATCGATCGACGCGCGGCGCCGGCTCCGGCGCGACATGCACCGCCAAAGAGGAACGTATCAGTTGCCGCAGCTCGATCGTATTCCTACTGCCATACGCGGTTCACCACGACCCCACCGCCGGCAGCTGCGGCGGAGGCGCCAAGCTGTGCTGCGGCCACCGCCACAAGTACCCCTCGCCGCAGCCGGCAGGGAGATGATGACCAATCTCCTCCTCGACGTCCATCGCCGCCGTTCCCTCGGCGTCCTCCTCCTCCCCCTCGTCCACCGTCTCCGCAGCCGTGGACACCTGATCTGCCCCTCGCGGCGCGGGCCCGGCAACCCAAGGGACCATGGCCAGACCGGCGCCTCCCTCTTCCTGCGCGCCAGACAGCGCCGCCCGCACCGTGCGGCTGTCCGCCTCGCGCAGCATGTCGCGGATCCACTCGGCGCCGGCGCTCAAGGACGCCCACGGCCGGAGCCGGTGTTGGCCGATCCAGCCGCCAGCTCGCGCGGCGTCGGCGGCCGGAGCGTACACCACCACCGCCCTCTCCCCTTCCGCTGCGCCGGGCGATGGCGCCGGCGGATCCTCTGTCATCACTACATCGGTCTCAGCCCCAACGCTCGCCGTCACCGGCAAATCGTGGCCGGTGCCGGCACACGCCAGCCGCCTCATCTTGGTCGCGCGGCAGGAAACCGGAACGCCGTCGCCGTCGCCGTCGCCGGGGCACGCAAACAGCCCCGGATCCTCCGCGCCCTTCCTCTTCTGCGACACGCCGACGCCAGGGGCGTACTCCATGAGCACCACCATCACGAATTCACGATCACGCGCAAAATCGAACAGACACTGACACACCCAGTTCCTCAAATTCTGTATGAGCTCGTTGTCGTGGGAAGAGGGGTGTGTGATGGCGGGAGATATATGAGCTCGACTGGGAGTGGATGGGTGGAGGAACGAGAAGCGTGGAGAAGCTTCGGTTCGAGCTCCGGAAGCCTCTGGAAGTCTCGTCTCCTTTCCTGGACAAGGACTTCGGTAGCGCGCGTCAGTGGGGTCATTAGGTAGATGTACGGAAATACCCCTGAGGAGTTCCAAGAAAAAGAGCACTGCGCTGTGTTGTGGCGTATGTCCCTACTCAACTTGGGCCAATAAGTTTCTTCGGCGGTGCTATATGTACGGCGATGTGCGTACGATTTGTGTACGATTCTCAGTGACAGCTAGCTATCTATTCCTCGCACGGGAGAATGGATTTTCCCGGTGTAAGTTGGGCCCTCTCACACATCTGTACCGTCGTGTGTTAAAGAATCGTGCAAAAGTTAACTAGTTTTTGTCTGACCACTTAAACAAAACTAGTCTTTGTCTAAAATATTTTTACATTTTGACCCTCATACTATTTTTATATATGATCCGATCCAAGAAGAGGATAACCACCGGTACCCCCGTACCCACCTCGTCGACCCACCTCTCTCACCTTGTCGCCTCGACTTCCGTTGCCTCCTACCTCGTCGCCCCCCACCTCTCCTCCTCCGTCGACCCCCACCGCGCCTCCTTCGTCGCCCCCACCTCTCCTCCTCCGTCGACCCCCACCTCTCATCCTCCGTCGCCCCCACCTCTCCTCCTCCGTCGACCCCCACCGCGCCTCCTCCTTCACCCCGGCCAGATCGAGATGTGGAGGATTGGAGGCTCCTTTTCCTCTCTTTTTCATGCTTTTGTATTTTTTTTTGTTTGGATCCAGTTCTAGTTCATGGGATTTTATATGAATCTTTGATGGATATGTGATGGATCTTTCTTTTTTGTTCATGCTTTTGGAACTTGCATGAATCTCATGTTTGATTTGATAATCTTGGCATGGATCTGTGATGACATATGTAGGCATGGATCTGTGATGAATCTCATTCTTCTATGGTTCTTTCAATTTTTCCAGTGAAGTTTCTTATATATTTTTTGTAAACCATCTATAAAATAGATATTTTTTTGAGCTGTAGAAAAGCAAGCTCAACAATCGTGTATGAAGCATATATTCTCTCTGAATCTTACGGGTTAATTTTCATTCTATGGCTTTATGAGCCGTAGAAAAAGCAAGATCATGAATAGTGTATGACAACATGTATTCTCTGTGTATAAAAACCGGTGTGTCGATTTCTACTTGGGACTATATTCAATTATGAATCTTGTATAAAAACTTATGAATCTTGTATGAATTAAATGTCCATAAATTTTACAGTTGCAAAATGCTTAATGAAACTTTCCTTGACAGACTAATTTTTTTTTGAAACTATTATTTTTAGATGTACTTTTGAAAATTAGATTGTACATAATACTGGCTAATTAAATCAACAAATAATTTTTTTTCTGTGTAACAAGTGGAAGTCAAACAACGACGAAATATGTATAAAAAGCAAGGGCTAAAAGAAAAAACTGTAATAAGCTCAATAACTGAGATGGGAGGGCTATTCTGTAAAAGTGTTAACACGAATCTCCAACAAATAGAGGACAGAGATGGTGCCGGAATACAACCAACGGGTGAAAATTGCATTGTCCCGCTCGCGGGGCGAGCGAGCTGTTTGGGTTGGCGTTTAGGCTAAGCTTTGGATCGGACCGGCTCTTGATGCTAGGCCCCACCTAGATAACCATTTCTTTTACCTTTTACTTACTCCGTTTGCTCACGGTTGGATGGTCTTTTGCCTTTTACTTACCTCACCTAAAAGTGTAGCAAGCCAGCAGCCACGGCTACGTCGACATGTTAACAGTGTAAGGCAGTAAGCGCATCCCTAATCGATCCAAAAAAAACTGTTCAGAGAAGTAAAGACGCGGAGGAGCAAATGTAAGAGTTGTTAACCTGTTAGAGAATAATTTCAGTCTCCTCCCGTCTCCTCTCGCCGACTCTGGCCGCAATTGACGCGCAAATTAATTCTACATCTTTTCCAACCATCCCTGATGGCTCTGACGACGCGCCGCCGCCGCAATCAAGCATCTCCGTCAGGCTCGCGGGGAGGAAAAGGTTGGGTGGGGCCAAACATAGAGTAGCACAGGTTTAACTTTGGGCTGGGACTTGACATGGACAGGAGCAATTAGCGCAAATCTATAACTATCTCGATTGGAAAGGAAGGAGGTGTCTTACAGTTATCGGACGTGTAACATCGTACGTGAAGCAATTTCGAAGTTTCTTTGACATACGAGGATAAAAACAAGATACACCGTACGAGGATACTTGTCTCAAAAAAACATACGAGGATACTTTTTTTTTTGGAGAACAATACGAGGATACAAGTTGTGCACACAGAAATGTTGGAACACCCCCTGCCGACTGACCGGTCCCGGGGCTGTTCCACGTCGAAGAAGAAGACTAGGAGAAGGCACACACAGTACAAGTAGATGAAACAGGGAACTTTTATTGATATCTTTCTCGGTAACTCACGTACAAAGGTTGTTCCTCTATTTATAGACAAAAGGGGGGATATGATACCCACATGGGCCAACCCTAGCCTGGTAGAGGCCACACCGAATGGGCCTCTACCGGCCCGGTTTCCCAACACTCCCCCTGGGTATCTTATCTGCATAACCATGGCTTAAAACTCCGAAAAACCCAGTGAGAAAATATGGAGAAATGCACACGGTATACTTCTTGCTATGTTGCACGAATTGCCTCATTAAAAACCTCATGTGAGAAACTTCATAAAAACTCACTAAGGGAAAAAGAGTACAATTCACTTAACTATAAAGTTAAGTACTCAATCATCGGGATCAAGATTTCAGCGATGAGTTTGTGAAGATTCTCCCCCTGAACCTTGCATCTCCCTAAGTCTCATCATGCCGATCCCTCGGACACATCTCTCGAAAGAAGACGCTGGCAATGATTTAGTGAACAAATCAGCGAGATTTTCACACGACTTAGTATGCAAGACTTTCACTTCGTTCATCTTTTGCAACTCATGTGCATAGAAGAACTTGGGGTTTATATGCTTTGTGAGATTGCTCTTCACGTAACCCGTCTGGACTTGTGCAACACAAGCGGCATTATCTTCATAGATAATTGTTGGGGTTTGTACGGTATTCAGTCCACATGACATCTGGATGTGACTGACTACGCGTCGAAGCCATACACATTCTCGTGATGCTTCATATAATGCTATGATTTCCGAGTGGTTCGTCGAAGTCGACACAAGAGTTTGCTTAGACGATTTCCAGGAAATAGCTGTTCCACCACAAAGGAAAACATATCCAGTCTGCGACTTGGATGTATACGGGTCCGAAAGGTACCCAGCATCTGCATAGCCTACAACAGATAGGTCTTGGTTCTTTTGGTAAAACAAGCCAAGGTCCTTTGTGTTGCCTACCAAAACCCACCGGCGAGCAGCGACGGGCAACACGAAGAGCCGGGAGGCTCCCAGGACTGCTGGTGGGCCCTGGTCCCTCGGGCAACGGCCCGCAAAACTCCGGCACGCGCCCTGGCTGGTTCGAGGGCGTGCCACCTGACCTATACCTGGTCAGGAAGGTGAAGGATTGCTTTGATTGGTTTCCTGCATGGTAAACAAGTATACGTAAAATTCGAGCCGTGACCGGCTCCCAGGTTTCCCTGTGAATCGGCTCCTAGAGCCGATCAACCCATGGTTCTGCATTAGATCTATGATAACATGGGGTTTTGCTTCATCGTTACAAGTTAAATCGATCTACGATAGTTTAATATTTTCACTACATAATTGGAACGTCCTACACGTAATTGAGCCTGGTAAATACAAAAGATTATAGAAAACCAATCCTAGAGAAGGCCTAAAAACCAACGTAACGTTAATTCCCGGAACAACTCCTCTTGGATTGGTAAACCATATCTTCCATACTACTGGATCGTTCAACCCGTTTGCAAGGCCTGATCATGTAGATATCAAACTAAACCTTGGAGAGCAAGGCACAACTATAACAGATCGAATCGACTTAAATAAAGATCAAGCAAAGTGCCACCCTTACACCCGGGAAAAAGGTGCAAAGGCGGCGAGATAACTAGAGGCAGCATATCTAAACGATCATAGCAAAAAGTACCGATGCTAGCCTAAGCAAATCTATGATAATAGTGTTACTCGCCATCAACAAGGCTTCAGTACGAGTAACACCAAATAATCGCATAAGTAGATACTGCCTAGATCGCAAGATGCGATCTAGGCAGCATGGCACTTACCCGAGAAAAACCCTAGAAACAAGGGGTGGCGATGCGCCGAGATTGTGTTTGTTGCGAACGTGATTGTCCTCCTTTTCTCAATAACCTTAGGTACATATTTATAGTCCGGAGACTTTCTACCTTTGGAATAACTCTACAATTCTATCTCTTACCTAAATCGAAACGGAACCTATTACAATATAAGATACACGGGCAATTTAGCCCAAATCACCGCACGAGGCCGATTCAACAACACGTTGCATATACGTATCTTCTAAGCCCATCTTGATTGCGGCCCAACTCCTTCTTTGGCCAAAATATGGCGATAACACATGCCCCCCTGGTTTTGGCAATAATAATTCCAAAACCACTCCGTTTTTTCCTTCTCCTCTTTTTTTTGTATCGGGTTACGCGTTGCCAGAATGCGTTGCAGAACAGAATCGTCACGCCACCCCCTCATCATGATGCCCTGTCTTCTCCACTTCTCCGCAGTACATGATTTGACAATTTCGGCAGCACATTCTGGGAAACCGCTATAGCATTGAACCACTTCATACTATTCCCCTTATTTATATTCATCTTAGCAGTTTGCAGCCCCATCTTCCTCCAGCAGCCAAGAAACCCTTCTTCCTCCGCCGAAAAAACCCTCTTCCTCCGCCATGGCCTCCTCTGCTTCATCTGGCCTGTCCTCCCAAGCCTCCAACTCAATGAGCGACCGGGAACCGACGCCAGAGCACCCGCCGACGGCGGCGTACAATGCTCTCGCCCCACAATGGTGGGACGAGAGGGATTGGGATTTCGCCACCTGGTCCGAGGACAACGAGTCCTTGACCGATGGCGAGGAGGGCCTGCAGTTCCTTGCCGATGGGGAACTGGAGGCGGACAGCACCGACGACGCCATGTCCTGGGACGGCGTCGACTCCTCCGACGAGGAGGAGGAAGCGGAGGAGGACAACTCCTCCGACAAGTACCAGCCGGTGAAGTACTTCCGCGCCGGGTCCAGCGAGGACACCGAAGACGACGACGAGGACGAGGAGGCCCCCGCTGGCGTCTGGATCAGCAGCAGCGAAGACGACGCCGGCAGCAGCGCTGATGACAGCGAACAAGACGGCGGCGAAGACAGCGGCGACGACCTCGGCCTCTAGATTAGGAATCAGTAGTAGTAGTAGATTCCCTTTTGTAAGCAACCAGCTCCCTTTGTAAGCAATCAGCTTTTGAATGAACGAAGATTGCTTTTCCAACTCGAAGATTGCTTTTCCGACCCAATTTCGCCGATAGTCACATAGGTCGATGTTCCAGAAGCCGATAGCAACGCATCGGCTTTTACCCTGCTACGCTCATACAGTCAACCAAGTCACAGCCCAAAGAGCCGATGGTACAACATCGGCTTTCCCAAAATGTTGACAAAGTCAAGTTCGGTCGCATACTTAGACAAATCTGAGCGGACACTTTCCAGTTTCAAACGGTAACCTGCGACCCTCTTCAAAAAGGGCGACCCAGATCTCCAATTGCTCATCGACCAAATCGAGCTCACAGCGACAAGACCCCTCGATCCCCAATTGCACAGATCCATCTCCGCCAGCAAACTAGATGGCGGAATCATCCAACACCAACCCAGAGGTCTCCGGTCTGAAGGTACGCCTGCTCCCCGCAATCTGAACGCGATGCTAGAATTAATGGCGAATACCTGAATTAATGCCTTATTCCATTATTAAATTTTCTAGGTTTCAAACATCCTGCTGCCACATCCTTCTCTCCCAAATTCTCTCTGCCTTGGCCCTCGTACAGCATCTAGTCCGGCCCATCTGATTTCTTGCGAAGCAAACCGAATCCCCTTCATAAGCCAAGACCTAGATTTAAACTCCTGGGCCGACTGCTTGCGAGCCTAGCCTAATCCCCCTGAACATTGGGTCACTTGGTTCAGCAGGGTAGCTAGAGCTTACCAATCCCAATGGGAAACCACGGGAATAGCCGATGCCTTGCATTTGTCATTGTCTCCTCTTGAGAAACATGAGAATCTTCTCAAAACCATCGGCTACTTCTGGTCTGACGCTCTGAATTGCTTCATGTTCGGTCATGGCCCTATGTCACCAACCTTGTTAGACGTGGTGATGATTACTGGTCTGGATGTTACATCGCCTAGTCCTTCTGCTTTTAAACTGACCAAAGTCCCCTACAAACTGTCTTCCAAAACAGAATGCACGAACTGGGGCGCATATATTCAAAACCACATGAAAACTAGGGGTCCTGTCACCGAGAAAGAACACACGGCTTTCCTCAACCTCTGGCTAGAACATTTCATATTTTGTGGCCCTTCCCTTGCTCCAACCAAAAATTACCTCTCCCTGGCCTATGAACTCGCTAAAGGCACTCAACTTGGCATCGGAAAATTGTTCCTTGGAGAGGTCTACCGATATCTTCAGTTGATGTCTGTCAAGCTGTTCTCTGGCATAGCAGTCAAAACAGGTGGTCCTTGGTGGTTCATCCAGCTATGGGCTCAGCTGTATTTTCAAAACCACGTCCCAAACTTCCCCCTTTTGGCGAGCTGCACCTTTCCAGATGTCAAAGGGAGGCAGATCCGATGCACTAGCTATGGCCAAGCTTTGTATAGACTGCCAGGTAGTAAACTATCCCCTCAGGAAGCTTCCAAGTGGTTCAGTATTTTCTTCCAAGGCCTGGATAATCCTACCTTCTTCCCTTACATGGAAGAATTAGAACATTTTGAGAATCCCATCTCCTTCAGGCTAGACAGCTTTGCCGATGACACCAGCACCCGACAACTCTTTTCCATTGTGATCCGTCCCTGTTTCCTTCCAGTTGGCATGAGTACATCTAATAGAATCATCAAGCCTGGGTATGAATTCTACCAGCCGGTCATAGTGGCTCGGCAATTTGGCCTTGGACAAGTACCTCCCCATCTCTTTCTTCATCACCTGACAGAGAGCAGAGCCGACCTGCCTGATCCTCTCACCAGTCAAAGGTGTTACTCCTTCTTTGATGCTCTGACCATCCCAATTCCCAACGACCTCACCTTCGCCTCATCCACCGATGGCTTCGAAGATTGGTGGTCGATGTGGAAGACTCACGCCTTCAGGAGAGCTCTGGGACCATTGCTGAAACAGCTCGACGCTGACTATGACATCCCCGTGGGACAGGTACCACTACTTGTAAATTTTCTTGATGCAGCTTGCAAATAACTCTTTTACTAACCCACTCTTTCTCTTTGCAGCAACAAGATGGCCCTGAACCTACGCACAGTGATGGCTCCCCCTTTGAGTTCTTTCCACCAGCTCCTGTGGTCCTCTTCTGCAAAAACTCGCCACCTCTGAAAAAGGTCATGATGCAGAAACAGCCGATCACACCACAATCGGCTTCTAAGAAACTAGTAACTTCACAATCAGCTGCTCCTCGAGTTCCAACTAAGACAAGAACGATGGTGAGGAATGTAGCTGCCAGGAAGACCTTGAGACGCCGGAGCCCTTCTCCAGAAAGCTCGCATGTAGGCTGATCCATGTCTTGGTCGATCCTTCTCGTTCTTTCATCCTTGCAGACATGCTCGTGTTTAATAGCTTTCCTCCTCTTGCAGGCTTCTGCCGAAGACACCTCCCACGAGGACACACAACCTGATCAAGGAGAATCGAGCCCGACAGACTCTGAGAGGACTGCCACACCAAACCCGCCAGATGCGCCACCATCGGCTCCCAGGAAAAGGCCCGTTCCTGAACCTGCTGCCCCCCGAGCATCAGTCGAGGCGGGGCCAGCTGTGGGTCCCAAGAGAGCTCGCAAAGGACCGCAAACTTCTTCGTCGAGCCAGGAGGTTTCGAAAATCATCACCCTTCATGCTCTTACCACTTAATTCCTTCTTATCTGCCGATTCATCATCACTTACATCGGCTAAACACCTTCAATGCAGACGACTGACGTCTCTAGTGGGAAGGCTGGGGTAGTGCCGATGCCCCTAACCGAGCCGGATTCAGCAATCCCCGAAGGTGCAGACGAAACGGCTACCCCTTTGGCCAAGCCTCCAGCAGCTACACACAAGCCGATTGCCTCGTCATCCGCAATCCCCTCGATCTTAGGAGAGGTATGTTAGCTTCTTTCGGCTAATCCTTCCATGTTGGACACATACTGACGTACTTTCGGGGCTGTCAGAGTTGTGATATTTCAGGCTTGCTGACGTTCGACCCTGAATCCATCGAACCAGCTCCCTCTGTCGCCACCGATGAACCACAAGCCAGGGCTGGTCTACCTCAATTCCAGCGTCTTAGAGCCTTGCTGTCTTCCCCGATCGAAGAGCTTATCGAGGGTTCTGAGGAGGTGAAGGGCGTTCTTGCTGAAATAAAAGACCAACTCCCAGTAGCATTGCAGGTGAAGCTTTGGCCCGTTGTAACTCTGTCTTTCTACGGGTCAAGGGTGAAGCTAGCTCGTGAAAGGATCAACCTGCGTCGCGCCCAACTTCCGCTGAAGGCCAATATCGCAGACAGATGTCAGCAGCTCAACGAGAAGAAGGCGTCTCTGGATGCCAAAACTGACACCTCTGCCAGTACCGCCGAGCTCGCCTCCTTAAAAAAGGAGTTGGAAGATCTTGAAGAAAAGGTCCGGGCGACTAAACAGCTCATTCGTGACAAGGAAGCATCCATCGCCCGCTCCCACGACGAAGCAGAAGGCCTCAGAGGTCAACTGAAGACTGATCTGGCAGAGATACGTGCCCTGAACAAGCAGCTAGTGACGGGCAAGGACGAAGATGACGAAGCCGAGATCGCCGAGGTGGACCGTGTCCGTGCTGACGCCCTTCACGCCTTCGAGGCATTTCTTCAGTAGCTCGTTTATGTAAACTGGCACCTGCTTGTAACAGTCTGAACTTCTAGAGTCGATGGTTGTGCATCGGCTGTATCTTTTTATTGGCCGATTTCATGTATCGGCCCCCATATCTCGCTGTCCATCATCCCACATGCTTTGGGAAACATACATTTTTATATATTTTTTTTATTGGCCGATTTCATGCATCGGCCCCCATATCTCACTGTCCATCATCCCACATGCTTGGGAAATATTTCTTGAGATGCTGACCGTTGACAGCCACTGGGAATTTCACGCCATCCAGCTCCTCCAGCATGTACGCGTTCCCCCTCAAAACTTGATCGACCCTGTATGACCCGTGCCAATTCGGAGACCATTTACCATATGCTGCATCCTTAGTTCCCAATGGCAATACAGCTTCCCATACCAAATCGCCAACGTGGAACTCCTTCGGTCTCACCTTCTTGTTATATGCACGAGCTACCTTGGCCTTGTTTTCTTTGATTTTCTCAAGCGACCATAGCCTAAGCTCAGTCAGATCCTCAACATTGTCACTCATCAGGGCCGCATATTCTTCAGTCGTTAGGTCGTTCTGAAAAGTGACACGTCTCGATCCAGCCGTAATTTCCTAGGGCAATACGGCTTCTTGTCCATAGACTAGATGGTATGGCGAGGTTTTTATCGCTCCATGACATGACATGCGGTAAGCCCATAAAGCCTCTGACAAAACCTCGTGCCAACGCCTAGGGTGCTCATCGATTTTCCTCTTGATCAGCTTGATAAGGCTCTGGTTGGACGCTTCAGCTTGCCCATTTGCTTGAGCATAGTACGGAGATGATCGGATCAGTTTAATTCCCGTGTCCTCACAGAACTCCCTAAACTCGTAAGAAGTGAAGACCGAACCTCCATCGGTCGTAACCGTTTGGGGGATCCCGAATCTATGAATTACGTGTTCCTTCACAAAATCGATAACATCCTTTGAGCTCACGGACTTCATAGGGACGGCTTCAACCCATTTAGTGAAATAATCCGTAATGGCCAAAATCCACATGTGGCCTTTGCTTGATGGAGGATTGATCTTGCCAATCATATCCATGCCCCAACCTCGGAATGGCCAAGGCTTGATGATGGGGTTCATTGCTGACGCGGGTACCATCTGAATTTTACCAAATCTCTGACATGCTTGACACCCTTTGTAGTACTTAAAACAGTCCTCCAGCATGGTAGGCCAATAAAACCCTGATCGCCTGATCAACCACTTCATCTTATGAGCCGATTGGTGAGTTCCACAGGCGCCTTCGTGTACCTCGTGCAGGAGCCGATTGGCCTCGGCTGTCCCCAGACATTTGAGTAATAATCCTTCCAGAGTCCTGTAAAACATGTCGTCCCCAATGAGCACATACTTCATGGCCTTGTACCTTATCCGTTTAGGTGCCCCCCGAGCCGAATCCTTCAAGTAATTGAAGATATCAGCTCTCCAGTCGTCTGCGTCCAGGAACTGTACCTGAACATCGGCTCCCTCTGCTACGTCCTTGTAGCCTGAAGCCATTTGTGCAAGATCATTCGCCTCGGTATTCTGCGACCGCGGGATCCAGGTGAAGTTCATGTACCGGAACTGTGCCATCATCTCACGGCATTGCAGCCATAATGGGAAGAGCGACTCGCTCTCACACTTGTATTCCTCCGTGAGCTGAGAAATCACCAACTTGGAATCTCCAAAAATTTCCACTGCTTCTGCTCCAGCTTCGATGAGCAACTCCATTCCCTTGCGTATCGCCTCATACTCAGCGACGTTGTTGGTGCGAGGGGCAGACAACCTGATGGAGAAGGAGAATGTTGCCCCCCGGGGCGACACGAGTAGCACGCCGATGCCGCACCCATCATCACAAACCGATCCGTCGAAAAACATAGCCCACGCTCGTATAGATAGTGCTGCTATATTAGTGTTGATCCTTTCAGCGATAAGGTCGGCCAAAGCCTGTCCCTTAACTGCTTTCGCGGGTTGATACCGGATGTCAAACTATGATAATGCAAACATCCATTTGCCCAGTCGGCCTTTCAACATAGGAGCCGACAGCATGTGCTTTATGACATCTGATTTGCATATGATGACGATCTCTGCTGATAGTAAAATGTGGCGCAGCTTGGTGCAGGTGAAAAACAGGCAGAGGCACAACTTGTCGATCTCAGGATACCTTGTCTCTGCGTCCAGCATCCTTCTGCTGATGTAAAATACAACTCGCTCCAGCCCATCATAAACTTGTACCACCACTGAGGCGATGGACGTGTCAGCTACTGATAAGTAAATGTAGAATGGCCTATCCGGCTGGGGCGGAACCAATACTGGCGGCTTCGTCAGATATTCTTTGATCTCGTCGAAGGCTCGTTGTTGTTCTGCCCCCCAGCTGAACTCCTCATCAGATTTAATCTTTACAAGTCCCATGAACGGCTCTATCCTTCCTGACAGATTGGAGATGAATCTTCTGACGAAGTTGATCTTGCCGATGAGAGACTGCAGTTCTTTCTTCGTGGTAGGTGGCTTCATTGTTCGCACTGCCTCCTGACTTTTCAGGCCGATCTCAATTCCTCGTTCATGGACCAAGAAGCCAAGAACTGACCGGCCGTCACACCGAAGGCACACTTCTTTGGATTCATCCGTAGCCCGAATCTTCTTGTTCGGTCCAGGACGTGTCGCAGGTCATCCAAGTGTCCTTGTACTGAAGCTGACTTGACCACCACGTCATCGATATAAATTTCCACCAGCTTGCCGATCAGATCATGGAAGATGTAATTCATGGCTCTTTGGTATGTGGCGCCGGCGTTCTTCAGTCCAAACGTCATGACTACATATTCAAACAACCCCACCGAACCTGGGACTCTGAATGCAGTCTTGTGTATATCTTCCGGAGCCATAAAAATTTGGTTGGAACCGGCATTGCCATCCATGAAGCTCAAGATTTTATGACCAGCAGCTGCGTTGATTAACGTCTCTGCTACTGGCATCGGATATTCATCCTTCGGAGTAGCTCTATTGAGATCCCGAAAATCTATGGCAACACGCCAGCGGCCATCCTTTTTCTCTACAGGTACGATGCTAGAAATCCACTCAGCATACCTGCATGGCCTGATTAAATCGGCTACCAACATTTTCTCGATCTCCTTCTTGACTTCTTTCAAAATTTCGGCCTTCATCTGTCGTGCTCGCTGCTGGAATGGCCGAAATCCTTTTTTAAGTGGGAGTCGATGCTCGATGATGCTCCTGTCTAGCCCAGGCATCTCTGTATAATCCCAGGCAAAGCAATCTGGGTATTCTTTCAACAAAGCTATCATCGGACCCCACAGATTCGGATCCAACTTCTTGCTGATAAATGTTGGTCTTGGCTTATCCCCAGGACCGATGTCAATCTCCTCTAGCTCATCAGCGGATGTAAACCCATACCCTAGCTTTCCATCACCTGTTAAATCGATGCTAAACACGGGACGAACAGTTGGTGAGGATAACAAAGATAGTTTGGGCCGATTGCCGGAATCGGCCCCCTTTTTCATTGCATTAGTCAAGGAAGGTTTACAACTTATCTGTTCTCCACAATGGCAGGGCACCTCCCTGCTACGACTGCATGACCTGTTTGTCGTAAGATTGCTGCTTTTTATTTTTTGTGGCCGATCGCAGGGATCGGCCTTACCACGTACGATCGTGGACTTTGCTACTCTGTCAGGCCAGTGGATAAGACCAGCCTCACCCCGTTTTTTGTAGCTTCAATGCGCTCACAGCCGTCTAGACTGATTCCAGAGATCGGCTCTTGGTCTTCTGCTTCCCAGATGTTCATGCCAGCTATGGAGATCTCGATAGAATCATCTGCATGAATGACCTCCACTTCATCTCCATCCCACTGTATTAGGCACTGGTGCATCGTGGATGGAATGCAGCAGTTGGCATGAATCCAATCTCTCCCTAGCAAGACAGCGTAGGTGCTTTTGCTATCCACGACGAAGAATGACGTAGGGATGGTTTTTCTGCCCACGGTCAGATCCACGTTCAGCACGCCCTGCGTTTCTGAAGTTTGGCCGTTGAAGTCGCTTAACGTGACGTTGGTTTTGATCAGATCTGCAGTGGAGCGTCCCAAACGCCGTAGCATGGAGTATGGCATTATATTGACTGCCGCTCCGGTGTCAACCAGCATCTTGCGGACAGGCTGCCCATTGATATAACCTCGCAGGTACAGGGCTTTCAGATGTTTGTAGCCTTTCTCTTGTGGCTTTTCAAAGATAACCGGTCGTGGGCCGCAGTCCAACTGTGCCACTGGTAGTTCTTTGGCTCTTGGAGCGCAGAACTCTGACGGAAGTGTAAACACCATGTTTGTGCCAGCCGATGTCTTCGCATCGGCTTTTACCGGTTTAGGGCGCCACTCTTTCCTTTTCGGGCGATCTCCCGTCTCCACGGTCTGCCGAATTTTAACGGCCAAATCGGGCCGTGCTTTCTTTAAAGCGTAGAGATACTGCGCTTCGGCTTCCTCCAAGTTACGCAGCCGCTGTACTCTATGCTTTTGGGTGTGTCTGAGTCCGTCGGGACACCACCTTGGACGGTGATATCTGTCCTTTCCTTTGTCATCCATTGGCTCCTCGAGATTTTTTGCTCGAGCGAACTCCCTGTGTCGGCTCTGAGGTGGGAGAGGCCCTAGACGCTTGAACACTGACACTGGCCCCGTGTCCTCCTTCTGCTGGCTACATTCTGGGCAGTTGTCGATCGTAGGCAATCGGCTCATTCCTGCGTCCCAACAATACTTGAAGAAAGGGCAGTCCCAATGTTTGTCCACGCCTTCCTTTTCTTTTGGCGGTCCCCTAGCGAGGTGCTTATATCCTTCATCGTCTCCATCGCGCCGGCGACGTCGGTCATTCTGACGCTCATACTTGTTAAGGAGATGCGTGGAATGTGGCTTCTGATATCACACGCTCCTCACCTGTTCCTCGGTCAAATACCGCATGTCATTGTAGCTGGGCCGGTCGCGTGGACCAGCCTCCTCTCTTTCTTTGCCCTTAGAGCGACCGTCTTCCTCCTCATATGCGCCACGGTGGTACACGGGTCCTGCCATATTAACATCGAACGAGAAATCCAACTGACGCCTTGTGGACTGGCTGTGTTCTACCATGTTGACGCCGGGAAACGGGTTAGTGTCTACTTTCATGGCGAATTGCCCCAGGATCAGACGGCCTTGCTCTATCGCCGTTTGGATCTGGCGGCGTAGCTCTTTGCAGTCATTGGTGGTGTGGGTGAACGAGTGATGCCACTTGCAGTATGGTCTTCCGTTCATCTCTTGAGCCGTAGGGATTTTGTGGCCTTCGGGTAACTTCAGCTGCTTTTCTTTCAGCAGTAAATCGAATATCTGCTCAGCTTTGCTCACATCGAAGTCAAATCCTTTTGCAGGCCCTTGCTGTTTCACCCATTTGCAGGATACAGGATCTGCCCCCCGAGCCCATTCAGCCACGGCCACCTCCTGGTCTTGCGTAGGATCTTATTCTTCTGTATCGACCAGGCCTATCGGACGTTTGAACTTGTCTTGGTACAACTCAGGGTGGCGCTGTTCATACATCGTCAGCTTCTGGGCCATGTGCGCCAACGAGTTGTACTCTACTTGGAAAGCCAGATCCTTGATAGGTGCTGAGAGACCCAACGCTGCCAGTTCGACTGTTTCCTTTTCAGTTAACCGAGCTGAGTAACATCGGTTCTTTATAGTCCTGAAGCGCTGGATGTACTCGGCTACCGTTTCTCCCCGCTTTTGCCGCACCTGTGCCAGGTCTGCAATGCCAGCCTCGGTAGCCTCTGAATGATACTGAATGTGGAACTGTTCTTCCAGTTGCTTCCAGGTCTGGATCGAATCAGGTGGCAGCGAGGTGTACCACCCAAAAGCTGGTCCTGTCAGAGATTGCGCAAAGAACCTCACGCGCAACTGATCCGATGCCGAAATCATGCCTAACTGTGCTAGGTATCGGCTCACGTGCTCGATCGAGCTCGACCCTTCTGACCCGCTAAACCTTGAGAACTCAGGGAGCCGATACTTGGGTGGCAGCGGAATCAGGTCAAACTCGTTGGGGTACGGCTTTGAATAGCCGATTGTCCTTCTCTTCGGCACGAAGCCGAACTGATCTCTCAAGATGGTACGGATTTGCTCCACTGTCTGGGCTGCAGGGGCTAGGTTCTCATGACTCGTTCCAGTGGCGTACTTGGCTAGCCATGCTTGTTTATCAGCGTCCATCCCAGAGATTCCTGTTCCAGAAACACCTGCTGCCGAAGCCCCTGCTCCAGAAACTCCTGTTCCAGAAATCCCTGCAGTTGCCACCTGGTTCGTGCGCGTCAGGTTATTGCAGTCCGGCACGTAGGTGCACACATATCCATGTGGGATCTCCTTAGGTGGTTCAAACAGGAATTGGTAATCGCCAGGGTCACCTCCAACCTTGTAGACGACGTAAGCCGGTGCCCCTGGTGGTTCCGGAGCTGCAAGCGTGAATGGCAGCTGCGGCCTGGTCTGGAGCGGTCTTTCTCCCTGGTGAGTCCCTAGAGTAGGACCCGACGGAGAGTACTGATGTTTCATGATCTCCTGAACCACGCGAACTGCAATACGCTCGAAAGCGTTCACCAGGCTCTCAGAATGGCGGTGAAGAGAATGAGCCACCATGTAGTTGACTTCCTGTCGCAGAGCTCTGGTGCGCTCCTCTGAAGGAACAGAGAGATCCACCTCGTCAAGAGCACCTTCAGGTGAGAACCCTTTCCATCTGATGCCATGTTTGCGGGTCCTCTCAAAAGAGCCGATGAGATCGGCTTCGAAGAGAGCTTTGATATCATCATACTTCGCCTTGTGCTCCTCAGGCAGATCGTCGTACGTGACCGGTCTGTTCTCCATCGCAGCGTCGGATGTTGTTGTTGAAGGTCCCACCGGGCGTGCCAGAATGTGTTGCCTACCAAAACCCACCGGCGAGCAGCGACGGGCAACACGAAGAGCCGGGAGGCTCCCAGGACTGCTGGTGGGCCCTGGTCCCTCGGGCAACGGCCCGCAAAACTCTGGCACGCGCCCTGGCTGGTTCGAGGGCGTGCCACCTGACCTATACCTGGTCAGGAAGGTGAAGGATTGCTTTGATTGGTTTCCTGCATGGTAAACAAGTATACGTAAAATTCGAGCCGTGACCGGCTCCCAGGTTTCCCTGTGAATCGGCTCCTAGAGCCGATCAACCCATGGTTCTGCATTAGATCTATGATAACATGGGGTTTTGCTTCATCGTTACAAGTTAAATCGATCTACGATAGTTTAATGTTTTCACTACATAATTGGAACGTCCTACACGTAATTGAGCCTGGTAAATACAAAAGATTATAGAAAACCAATCCTAGAGAAGGCCTAAAAACCAACGTAACGTTAATTCCCGGAACAACTCCTCTTGGATTGGTAAACCATATCTTCCATACTACTGGATCGTTCAACCCGTTTGCAAGGCCTGATCATGTAGATATCAAACTAAACCTTGGAGAGAAAGGCACAACTATAACAGATCGAATCGACTTAAATAAAGATCAAGCAAAGTGCCACCCTTACACCCGGGAAAAAGGTGCAAAGGCGGCGAGATAACTAGAGGCAGCATATCTAAACGATCATAGCAAAAAGTACCGATGCTAGCCTAAGCAAATCTATGATAATAGTGTTACTCGCCATCAACAAGGCTTCAGTACGAGTAACACCAAATAATCGCATAAGTAGATACTGCCTAGATCGCAAGATGCGATCTAGGCAGCATGGCACTTACCCGAGAAAAACCCTAGAAACAAGGGGTGGCGATGCGCCGAGATTGTGTTTGTTGCGAACGTGATTGTCCTCCTTTTCTCAATAACCTTAGGTACATATTTATAGTCCGGAGACTTTCTACCTTTGGAATAACTCTACAATTCTATCTCTTACCTAAATCGAAACGGAACCTATTACAATATAAGATACACGGGCAATTTAGTCCAAATCACCGCACGAGGCCGATTCAACAACACGTTGCATATACGTATCTTCTAAGCCCATCTTGATTGCGGCCCAACTCCTTCTTTGGCCAAAATATGGCGATAACACTTTGTCCCTTGTATGTACCTAAAGATGTCTTTAACGCCTTTCCAATGCCTCTTGGTAGGCTCAGAACTGTAC
This sequence comes from Avena sativa, assembly GCA_916181665.1. NCBI lineage: Eukaryota > Viridiplantae > Streptophyta > Magnoliopsida > Poales > Poaceae > Avena > Avena sativa. The sequence continues at coordinate 137,104,988 of OV702285.1, read as the reverse complement.
CTTGCAAGCAAATTGACGGCGAATGCAATATCCGGCCGTGTACAATTTGCGAGGTACATAAGTGCGCCAACTGCACTTAAGTAGGGGAATTCCGGTCCCAGAATTTCCTCCCCCTCTTCTTTAGGCCTGAACGGGTCCTTGTCTTGCTGCAAAGATCTTCCGACCATCGGGGTCTTAGAAGGATATGCCTTTTCAAACCCAAATCGTTCCAACACCTTCTGGGTGTAGGCCGACTTGTGAACTAGAATCCCAGCAGGGGAATGCTCAAGTTGCAGACCGAGGCAGAACTTGGTTTTGCCTAAGTCTTTCATCTCGAATTCCGACATCAGGTAGGAACTCGCTTCCTCAATATCGTCAGGTGTACCGATTATATTCAAATCGTCCACGTACACCGAGATAATACAGAAACCATCCTGGGATCTCCGTATAAAAACACATGGGCAATCTTCATTGCTCGCGTAGCCCTTCTCATGAAGGAAATCGCTTAAACGATTATACCACATCCTACCTGACTGTTTTAGTCCATACAATGACTTCTTAAGCTGAACACTGTATAAGCTCCTGTTTGCTCTATCCTGGTTCGGGACAGGGATACCTTCTGGTACTTTCATGTATATGTCCGAATCCAAGTTACCATATAGGTAAGCGGTGACAACATCCATTAGTTTCATTTTTAAGTCCATGTTTACTGCCATTGAGATCAAGTATCTAAAGGTAATTCCATCCATGACTGGGGAGTAAGTTTCCTCAAAGTCGACACCTGGTCGCTGAGTGAAACCTTGAGCAACGAGCCTTGCTTTGTACCTTACTACTTCATTATTCTCGTTTCTTTTTCGAACAAAAACCCATTTATGGCCAACGGGGCGAATATGGGGAGGAGTTAGATAAACAGGTCCAAATACCTCTCTTTTGTTTAACGATAATAATTCAGCAGTAATTGCCTTCTGCCAATCTTTCCAATCCGACCTTTTCTTGCAATCAGCGAGCGTGTTAGGCTCAGGGTCAAGATCTATGATTGAGGCAATTTTCTTGGCAAAATTAACGTCGACATTTGCCATGGCTCGGTTGTATGACTCGCCCGAATTAACATAGTTAATGGCCATTTCGTCATGGAGTGCATCAGGCACATCCTCTTGCTCCACCGGATTTCCCAATCCAGGAGCTAGGTCCTTTAGCTTTCCCGCTCCGATGTGTGCGCACACAACTTCGCTGGGTATTTCCGATATAGGAAAGTTCAAGTCCGGAATTTCGTGCACTGAAATATCCGTACTCGTGCCAGGTCTCAACTGGCTCCCTTCAACAGGGGTAGTCTGTAATAAATCTCTCTTATCCTTTTTCTTCGGGCGTCCCCGGGTACTTGGGATTTGAGAAACCGGAATCCGCGTCCTCTTAGGCCTTGGAGCAGGAGCGGGTATACCATCATTTTTCTTTGGTATTTCAACCCTTTCCGGTGCATTGCGCGCATGCACATGCGACTTTGTTACAATCTTTAAATCACTAAAATGATCGGGCAGTTGATTCGCTAGGGAGTGCAAATCTAGTATCTTTTGGACTTCTCTATTAGTCTCAACAGTGCGCGGGTCATGAGCGTGGATCCCCGTGGCTTTCCACGTGATTTCTCGACTTTTGTCATCCAGGGGTTGATTACCTCCCCCCAAAGTCGGGAAAAGATCCTCGTCAAAAATGCAGTCAGCAAAACGGGCCGTGTGACAGTCACCTGTCAAGGGGTCCAAGAACCTGATTATGGACACAGTCTCATAACCAACGTATATCCCCGACTTACGGAGCGGTCCCATAGCTGATCGCTGGGGTGGTGGTATAGGTACATATACCTGGCAGCCGAACCTACGTAGGTGGGAAATTTTCGGTGCCGACCCTTGCGCAAGTTGGATGGGAGAGTGGATGTTGTAGGCCGATGGTCGAAAGTTGATGATATTAGCGGCGTGTAACACCGCGTGTCCCCAACATGTAGTTGGTAAATTACAACCCTGAAGGAGTGGTCGGGCAATGAATTTAATCCTTTTAATCAATGCCTCCGCGAGTCCATTTTGAGTGTGGACATGCGGTACGGAGTGCTCAAGTTTGATTCCAGTTGCCATGCAATAATCATCGAATGCCTTTGAAGTAAATTCTCCGGCATTGTCCATTCGAATAGACTTTAAACGATAATCAGGGAATGTATTCCTTATTTGTATGATCTGGGAGATCAACTTTGCAAAAGCATGGTTCCGTGTTGACAGCAGGCAAACATTGGACCATTTAGAGGAAGCATCGATGAGCACCATGAAGTACCGAAACGGCCCCGAGAGGGGCTGAATTGGACCACATATATCCCCTTGAATGCGTTCCAAGAACGCGGGGAGTTCATCCTTCACCTTTAGAGGGGACGGTTTAATGATCAATTTCCCCGTAGCGCATGCGGAGCACACGAAATCATCGGGATTCGGGAAATTTTTCACATTAACATTATGACCGTTCGAGTTGTTAATTATATTTCTCATCATCCTAAGACCGGGGTGGCCTAACCTATCATGCCAAAGGCAGAATAGTTCGGAGCTTCTAAAGACAGTCTTAAGGGTAGTGTAAATAGGTGGTGCTACTATCTTAGTGTAGTACAGCCCAGTAGCTAATGAAGGGAGTCTTTCGACAACATGTTTACCATTTTCGTCGCGCTTGGTAATGAGTAGGAACTCCTTTCCATTCTCATCATCATCGGTTTCGACATGGAAACCATTTGCGCGGATGTCTCTAAAGCTTAAGAGAGTACGAGTCGACTCCGGATACAACAATGCCTCTTCAATGATCAGAGTTGTTTTGTTTGGGAGTATGATAGTTGCTCTTCCGGAGCCAACTACATTCGGACCGCAGCCGGCGATCGTCATTATGTTACCAGGGTTTTTGGTAATTGACTCAAAATACTTTGTTTCTCTCAAGATGGTATTGGTGGTGCCGCTATCAGCAAGGCACGTTTCCTCCATTTGGGCGCCACATGTGTTCTAAAATATAGTGCCTAATTAATATAATGGAGCGAGGAAGATGCTACATCAAGTAAGTAAAACACAGAAGCATTTTAGAACATCACATAATCAAATAATGGAATAAATGAATAAATGTCATCCAATCGCCAGGAAACAAATAAATGTTATGCTCTCATAGAGCTTACAACCATATCGAGTAATTGTATCTGATTATTGCGGAAAAGGAATCATCATAACAAAATGGAGCTCAGGTGGATTCTGCGAGGAAATCACCAAGCTCAGCCAGTATCTCAAGGTCAGTGGGGGGCTCTGCGCTGGCCATCATCATGGACAAGGGGCCTGGCTGAGGTGGCGGGGGCACAACGTGCTCAACCTCCATGGGCACAGCGGCGTCCGTGGGGACCGCCGAGGGTGCTGCCACTTGTGCTACGTCCTGCGCCACTATGTGTGTGACGTTCTGCACAGGCGCCTCTCCGGGCGCCAGTGGTGCCTCAACCTGGACAAGATGCGCCTTGCGCGCCTTCTTGTTGGCCTTGAACGCGTCGACGACGTGTTTAGGGGCCAAACACTGCCTGGAGAAGTGAGTCTTGGAGCCACAGCGGAAGCAGCCCTGGGGCCTCGCCTCCCCCTTGCCCGCCTTGCGTTGCTTGGCCGGGTTGGAGGAGTTGGGTCCCTTCTTGCCCTTCTTGCCTCTCTTCTTGTGGATGGGCTTGCGCACCTTGTAGGCACCAGCATTGGCCTCATGACTTGGGCCCCCTGCGAAGGGTTGCGCGGAGAAGTTCTTTTTCAGAACATTATCCTGCGCCTCGGCCACCTGGAGAGCATCAATAAGCGCTGCATATTCCGTGAATCCTTCCTGGCGAAAGTTTCGCGAGGACTGGATGTTGTCCGGATGGAATGTGGAGAGGGTTTTGTCTATCTTCTACTGATCAGTGGTACTGGTCCCACACAGCTGAAGAATAGTACAAATCCGGTGCAACCTGGAGTTGTACTCTCCCACCGTCTTGAAGTCCGCAAACCTCAGACGTATCCAATCTGCCTCCGCCTGTGGCTGAATGGTGTACTTCAGCCTAGAGAACCGCTTGTTGAGGGCGGTCCAAAGGGCAGAAGCACTCCGTTCTGCCATGTACTCATTCTTGAGAGTCTCACACATGTGATGGCGGAGGAAGTGCAAGGCTTTGGCGTTATCCGCCGGGATGGTTTTGCTGGGGGCCGTCGGGGTCCCCATAATCAACGCATCCTTGATGCATCGGCCCTCAAGGACGATCTCAACGTCCGAGGCCCAAGTCAGGTAGTTAAGCCCATCCTGGGTCAACTCCGGAAATTCGCGGCTGACGATTCCGGTCATCTGCAATTTATGCAAAGAGTGTGAGATTACAGCAGGTAATCGGTTGCATAAATGCGATAATCGATACAATAATTCAAATATGACGGCGTCCCAAAATTCAATTTAAAAAAAACGGTGCAAGCTATCTATGAGATACAAGGTATTAAAAACATGCGGTAATTAATAACTATAGTAAAACATAGTTCAACAGCTTGTAGAAAATCGGACCGAAAACTGAGCAAAGAAAAACGGTCCAAAGAAGATGGACTACACGTGCGGGCCAACTGCCTGGCCCACCCTCAGCTGGAGCTGTTGCATGCACGCGGCAGCAAGCGCACGGCAGCCAGCGCACGGCGGCCAGCACGCGGCGGCGACGCGGGGCCTGCGGCGCAGCAGCGCGTGGCGTGGCCAGCGGGGCCAGGCACGCGACGGCGGGCGGCCAGGGGCGCGGCGGCGAGCGGCCAGGCGCGGGCATGCGGCGAGCGCGCGGCGCAGGCGAGCATGCAGCGGCCCTGCGCGGGCGCGGTGGCCGGCAGCGGCGCGCGGCGACCACGGCAGCAGTGCGCGGGTGGCGCGGCGGCGCGAGGCAAGGCGGCGGCTCGGCCAGCTGCGGCGCGGCGGCGCCCCGGCGCGAGCGCGGCCAGGCGGCGGCCAGCAGCCAGCGGGGCTCGGCGGCGGTGTGCGCGCGGCTGGCCAGCGGGGCCCTCGAGCGGTGGGAGCGCGGCGCGGGCATCGGGCCAGCGGCGGCGCGCGGCTCGCGGCGGCGCGTCGGCGTGCTCGGCGGCGGCCAGCGCAGCTCGCAGGCGCGGCCAGCATGCAGCGCAGCGCAGCTTGCGGGTGCGACAGCACGCGGCTGCCAGCGCGGCAGCGGCAGGCCTGCGGCACGGCGGCGACGGGTGGGGCCAGCGGGGCCCGCGGCGAGCGGCGAGGGGGCGCCGGAAGTGCGCGGCCAGCGGGGCCTGCGGGGTGGGCGCGAGCTACGGCTAACAGCCGCCATGGCTGCTGCAAGAACAGAACATGTACGTACAGTTCATTAAAAAAGGATAGATCGATTTGATCTAAAAACGGTCAAGATCACTCCGATCTATATAAAAAACCAGATCGGCACAGCAGGTGCCTGCATCGACGGTACAGTCAACAAAATTCTAATCCGGGAGTGATTAGATCGACATTGGTCGGCGACAGCTGGTCAGCTCGACTCCCGGGAAGAAAAATCCGCACCTTAGATGGGATCTGATCTAAGATCTGAACGCAAATCTAGAAGGGAAATCGCGAGACGAATCCATTTTTGCGGTCAGATTGGGGTTACCTTCAACGAAAGCCTGCGCGATGCAGGCTTGACGGTGGCTTGACGGAGACTCGACGGAGAGACTCGTGCTGATAACGTGTTGGAACACCCCTGCCGACTGACCGGTCCCGGGGCTGTTCCACGTCGAAGAAGAAGACTAGGAGAAGGCACACACAGTACAAGTAGATGAAACAGGGAACTTTTATTGATATCTTTCTCGGTAACTCACGTACAAAGGTTGTTCCTCTATTTATAGACAAAAGGGGGGATATGATACCCACATGGGCCAACCCTAGCCTGGTAGAGGCCACACCGAATGGGCCTCTACCGGCCCGGTTTCCCAACAAGAAAGATCGTTGTGTGTCATGCACTTGATGAAATTTTGCTAGGATTTCCCAACATGAAAAGGCTGGTAATACGCTGAGGAAGTTTTAAGCAGCCACTCGATCAGAATCAGAAGAGACGTGTCCCAGAATTACATTAGGCGTTTACACATGCACAAATGAACTCGATCAAACAGTTTCATGACATAGTTCCTCCTTAGATGACGATCAAACAACATATATTAGCATCAGTAAGACGGTAATCAGCTCAAAAAAAAAAAAAAAAGTAAGACGGTAATGGCTTAGTCAGGATACGCATCCTGCAGCGTCGGTCAGTGGCGAGTGGACGGCGACGGTGGCGGCGGGGACGGTGGGAGCTCGAAGAAGTCGAACATCTCCGGGGCCAGGTCGTCGAAGTGCACGTCAGGCGCGCCTCTCCGTGCCGGAACGATGTGGCCGTAGTCGTCGTCGTCCTCCCCGTCCATCCCAAAGAACCCGACCGGCGGCTGCAGCGGCTCAAACTCCCGTTTCGGCTCCAGGTAGGCGATGCCGCCGCCATGGACAAGTGCGGCCGCGTCGACGAAGCTACTGGCATCAAGCATTGGCGCAGGGTCGCCGGCGTAGAGGAAGGACAGCGGATAGTGGGCCTCCGGAGCGGCGCCGTACGAGCTGCTGCATCCCGCCGCGGCCGCGCTGTCCATGGCGGCGAACCCGATGGGAGGCTGCAGGATGGATCCAGGATCAAGTAGTCCGTGGAACGGGGAATCGCCGCACTGGTTCGCCGCGAGTGGTGGTTCTTGGCTGCTCTCGCCGATGTGGTGCACTGGCGTTTCTTGGAAGGGGATCATCGTGCCCAAGTGGGGCACCTGCTCCTGATCCTGACACAGAGGCTGAAATGTGCAACAATGCAAGGCTTCAGAAATTCAGAAAACAGAACATTGACAGCATGATTGAATTTGGGACTGTAAGTAAAAGGTACTAGTCCACAAGAGAAAAATAAATAAATAAATAAATAAAGGCACAAATAAATGTTGTTTTAGAGTGTGTATGATTAAGTTTTAAAACCATTGGTCAGTTGAATGAACCCTGTCAATTTCTTATTTAAAAACATTGAGCTAACAGACACAAAAGTACTATTTAAATTGTTTATTTAACCAGTTTTAATTAAGGTATGGTTTAAAAATGTTGGCCAAATATGTATGTCTTAGAGTGCCAAAACAAATAATGTTGTTTTATTAAATAAAAAGAGTCACAAATAAATGTTGTTTTAGAGAGAGTGTGTGTGTGATTAAGTTTTAAAACCATTGTTCAGTTGAACCCTGTCAATTTCTTATTTTAAAAACATTGAGCTAGCAGACATAGAAGTATTTAAATTTGTGACTTAACCAGTTCTAATTAAGATACGATTTTAAAAATATTGGCCAAATATGTACTAGTGTATCTTAATCCTAGAGTGTCCAAAACAAGGAGTGAAAAAGCGTAGCTGGCAGAAAACCCAAAGTGTCGTTGGGTCATTTCAGAAAAGCAGGCACGCCGTCAGGTTCAGACATAAAAGTATTTAAATTTGTGGTTTATCCAGTTTTTTAATTAAGATATGATTTAAAAAATATTCACCATCCGCTTCTGTGCTTGCACTATCTGATTGTCCAAAACAAGGAGTAAAAAAACGTATCGGGCAGAAAAAACAACCCAAGGTTTCGTTGGATCATTTCAGAAAAGCAGAGACACACCGTCAGGTTCAGAAACAAGGTAATTGCTGTCAAGTTCAGAAGCAACAACGCTGTTTTCTTCAGAGAAATCAAACAAAACTAAGCAAGAGCAGTCACCTCGGGCTTGGGCGCGCGCAGCAACTGATCATGATCACGAGAGGCCGCGGCCGAAGAAGAAGCAGCGCTGGCGCTGTGCTTGGCTGCGGCGGGCCTCCTGCGCGACAGCGGCGCCCTGAGGATCCTGGCGAGGCGCTTCTGCCGCGTGCTCCAGAAGTTCTTGACGTCGTTGTCGGTCCTGCCGGGCAGGTACGTGGAGATCCTCGCCCACTTGTTCCCGAACTGCGCCTGCAGCTCGATCACCACCCGCTCCTCCTCCGCCGAGAACTTGCAGCCCCTTCAACAACAACAAAAACAAACACGGCATCATCCTTCAGCGCCTCCGCGTGTGTGTGGCAGGAGATTTCGCGGCGAACGGCGTATGCGGATGCAGAGCCGATCGAATCAAACTCGGGAGAGAAGGAAGGGAGGAAGGAAGGCGGGTTATTTACGTCTTGAGGTTTGGGCGGAGCTTGTTGACCCAGCGGAGGCGGCAGGACTTGCCGGTGCGGGGAAGGAGGCCTTTGGATCGAATGGAGCTCCACTCGCGTGGGCCGTGCTCGCGGACGTGCTGCCGCAGCACCTCGTCCTCCTCCGCCGTCCACGGCCCCTTCCTCACCGCCGCCCGCTCACGGCCACTGCGCGGATGCATCGTCGTCCTCTTCCTCCCCCGCCGCCGCCACAATCGCACAACTCCGCAGAAATTCCGCTTCTGTCTGTCGGAAGGAGGAGAAGAGGGGGGGAATTGAAATGGCACCAAGGCGCGCCCACGACGAACGCCCACGTCCTGCGATGTTTGGGGGGAGTGGGAGGAAGATTTTGTAAGCGGGAGCGGGGAGCCCATCGTCCACACCCAGCCGTTCGATCGGGATCACAGGGCTGGTTTCAATTCGGGGGCACAACGGGACGCAGAAACCGCCCCCTCCCCACAACTCTCGTCTGAAAATCAAATCCAAAATCAGGTAATTTGCACTGTCCCCTGTCAAAATAAATTGTACATTTCCTAACCAAAATTAAGGAATTTTCCCCACTGTGGAGAACAGGTAAATGCCCAAAATTGTTACTGTACTACATTGGTATAATATACAGAGTGTTTGATTTAGCACTGACTGAATGTTTGTCAACGCTGTTGGTCTGTGTCTGTCGCATTACCACAATCGCTACTACGGAAAACGTAGGAGTACAATTTTGTCAGATTTGTACCATTGGAATTCTAACGCTGAGAACAAGCTCAGGCTACTCCCGGTCGCACCGGACGAGGCGGCCGCCTTTGCTGCACAACCCTTGCTCGCCGACGGAGGCCTCCACCAGCTTCCCGTAGCTGTACCGGAGCGGCATCCTGCCCAGCAGCCGGTGGAACTCCGTGATGCACTCCCCTCTCTTCTCCCAGTGCCCCACGCCCCCTCTCGAGCTCAGCCCCACGGCCTTCATCTCCGCGCCCGTGCCGGTACCACCCTCCTCGCTGTCGCTGGCGACGACGCTGGCGTTGGCGTCGTTCCTCGGGTCGCCCCAGTCCCTGACGCTGCCGGCCTCCACGAGCACCGGCCCTTCCCCGGACTCCTCGGCGGCCACGAAGTTCATGAGGATGTCCTCGCAGTTGCGCTCCCGGTCCACCACGGCGCGCGCCGCCGCGAGCTCCGGGGAGCAGGAGTACTTGCGGAGGAGGTCCACGCCGAGGACCAGGAACTTGGTGAGCACCATGGAGTAGCGGCCCGGCTGCGGCGCGGCGTAGGCCCACCTCCCGCGGGCCAGGTCGAGGCGGTGGGACCTGGGGAAGAAGCCGACGAGTGCGCCTGGGCGCTGCTGCTGCCAGGCGGCGAACGCGAAGGAGATGGCCGCCGCGTCGGGGAGGACGTCGTCGTCCGCGATGGCCACGGCGGCGGTCTGGATGGAGGGGTGCGGGAGGAAGCGGGAGTTGAGGGAGGAGGAGGCGGCGCGGTGGAGGGAGACGCGCGGCGGGAAGCGCGGGAAGAGGAGGCGGTCGTCCGGGGTGGAGGGGTTGCACCAGAGCACGATGACGGCGAGGACGAGAGGGTGGGCGGCATAGGCCCCCGCGATGGCGCGGAGGAGCGGGAGCCGCCGCTCCGAGTAGCCGCTCAGGAGCACCGTGAGCCGGTCCGGCCGGAGGTCCTCTTGCCGGTACTGCACGTCGCAGGCCGCCCCTTGCTCTCCACTGACGACGGCAGGGAGTGCAGCGCTGAGGAAGAAGAGGAGGAGCAGGACAAGGCAGTGGTGGTGGTGCGACGACGGCATTGAACGGGGAACGGGAGAGGACGCGGCGCGGCGGCGAGATCTGGTGAAGAGTGGAAGCTTCAGTCAGATGCGTTGACTTCGGACGACTTGTAGAACCAGCGAACTGAGATTCTGAGTGGGTCCGGGTGTCAGGCTTCGGAGTTGGACCCATTGACCAATTTTGACTCGTGGAGGTAGTGATCCGAGGTGGGCTTGGTGGGTCCGGGGCGTCAGAATCGGGACATACCTTTCCCTCGCAATTTTATCCGGAGGGAGCGGGTGGTGAGGCGAAGCTGAGGAAGGACAGGAGGCATGGCTGTGCAATGGTGCAGCGCGACGAGCCTGAACCGTTGGTGCCACCGCCCGTCTCCGCTGATGCCGATCCGGGAGTCGGCGTCGACCTGGTCGCCGTTACAGCAGCCGAGGAAGATCGGCTGCGTGTCCGTTCCCAGGAAGGTCGCCACGGCCGCGGCGGCAGAGGCGGCTCTGCCGGAGGTTGAGGCAGACATGGAGGTTAGCACCCCTCAACGATCTGAGCAGTTCAAGCTATTCGCTTGACCTTCTAAGCTCACAATCCTCATCTGCCATTTGTGAATTTGTCCCAAGGAAGAAGGTGAAGAAGTAGAGTGCGAAGAAGGGTGCGGGGGCACGGGGTGGCTGCTGTGCGACTTCTGCAAGGGGAAGAAGAACAACGTCAAGTCCGAGAGCAGCCCCCGGATCTACCGCCGCTGCCCGACCTGCAAGGCCGTGAGTTCTTTTCTCGTACTATCTTAATTTCCATCATCTTCTTCAGCTCCGGCGGCCGACGACCAACGGGCGTCCCTTGTGGTTTGCAGGCAGGGTACATCCTGTGCCAGAGATGCAGGGTCTACAGGTGCATCACATATCCAGAGAGCAACGTCTCGTGATCAACAGAGCCACGCACAGCAAGCAGATCTTAGCTGGAGGCTTGGATGGGTCATCTCATCTGGTCGTTTTGCTGTTTCTTCTGCATTTTCTTTTGTCATTCGATCATCTTTCGACAGTACAGCACGCTCGGTGCATTTACTTCTTATCCATTGTCAACGAATGTTCTGGTAGTAGATTTGGTCATCAGGAAAGAACATATCTGATCACTACAAACTTTGCAGTTTGCACATGTACTATATCAATTGTATATTTTGGCAATACATCACTGATGGTACACGCAAGGACTATATTATACTGGGTTCATCCAAATTTTAACAAATCTAAGACATCTATTTTGGGAGGAGTACTATATCATTTATTCACTGTACATTTTGGCCTTTCACACATCAGGACGCGATATAAGGATGACCGAGGAGTAACTGAGCATGGGGTAGAGGTTGGAGTTGAGGAAATGAGAGAATTGGTGTACAGTGAGAGCGCGGTCAGGTAAGTCGTCGGTGAGGAAGTCGTATGGTGCTGGCTTGCCTGTGTCCACCACAGGTTCCCACAGGTACCCTATGCGCTCTGGAAGCCCGACAACAGCCGGCAAGTGGCTGGAGTTGAAGGCCACATAGATCTCGCCTTTTGTTTCATCTTTCTGCAATGAGATACATAGGAGCATTTGTTACTTGTAGAATCTCTCCATAATTTACTTTGTGCTACAAATGGCGTTCTGAAATAAGTGGTAAAGTGAGAATTTTATCTGTACCATGGAGAAGGCAACGAATCGGCTTGTCTCAGACCAGTCCGGCTTCCCAGGTTGATGACCATGCCACTGCAACTGCTCGGCTGTTGGAAAGTCCTCGAGGCCAAGACTCTCGCACTCCCTGCAGTGCAGACAAATAGAAAACACTAACTTGATTAGGCTGTGAAATGACCTCACTCGTTTAGCATTTGGAGGCACTTCCAGTGTTCCCATACAGAAATTACTCAACAGAAACGGTACTTACTTGCGGAATTTGGTCATGAGGCTACAAAATCGGTGCAAATCATAGGATTCTTCTTTTTTATCCCAGCGGAAATAATTGACCTATACAAGAACCAAGATGGATGAATGGAAAGATTTGAAGATAGTTATTTAGAAAGACACATGGCCAAATTGGACTAACATAATTATCATGGCAGTATGTATTGTTGTTGCCGCTTTTTGTATGACCATATTCATCACCCATGTAGAACATTGGAACTCCCTACCAATTGGAGAAAATTAAAATGATTAGAAGCTTCAAGATACTGAAGAAGGTGAATTGAAGAATTTAATTTTGTGAGATCTCAGATAAGCAATCCCTTAATGTTGGCAATTAATATTGGAATGTACGGAAGTAGGAAAAAAATTGAAACCAAGACACTTCCTCTCAAACTCAGACACATTAGCCTGTTGGGTGTTTTACCTGACGACACCTGCCGTTGTGAAAAACAAGCAATATCAAAATTTTGAAGAGATCGGATAGTAAGTCTTACTTGAGAAACCATGAGACAAACAAAGAAATTCCGCATTTGCCTCTTCCTCAATCTTCTGACTGACAATCTTGCGAATTCTCCTTCCTATATTGTTCACATGAAATTGTAAGTACATGTTGCACATGATTCTGAAGCTTCTTGGCAGTTGGCATACAAGTTCTGCTCCAAACTAAGAGAACATGATGTGACTTAAATCATTTATATGCGGAGGGGTCTGTGAGGTAAACAAAGAAAAGTTTATCAAATTCAAGTGATTATGTACATGGTCTTCCCCTATTAGTATCAAGTACTCCCTCCATTCCATAATTCTTGTTTGTACCTCCTCGTGCAGAAAATACAAGACGAGTTTTCTTTAGAAAATACAATTCTACGAACAATGACATTAGGGAAACCCTTACTTCCCTAACGGTTTAGATACAGAGAAAAGTAGAGAACCATATGACGACATTTTTGTCAGCCATTTGACTAAAGGTAAAGCAAGAAAAAAAAAACAGGAGAGTTCAGCATTACCTCCCCGCAATTCCAGCTAAGATTGTGATTTTCTCCATCTTCGTTGTTCTCTCCGTTTGATAAATTGTACTTGTTATTATATGTTACCAAATCAGCCAGTGTAAATCCATCATGTGCACATACAAAGTTGATACTGTGCCAAGGTTTCCTTCCTCCTGCCTGGTTAACCAATCAGAAATTGCAGTGACACAACAAATAGAAATTTGTGAGTGACAGATCAAATTATCCGACAAATTAATTCCAACGTTTCTCTTACAAGTATACAAGAAGCTAACTTCACACTGACACAAAGTGTTAAGTTGATTTCATATCTTTAAAGGAAAAACAAAGACAGTTTTATCAATATATGATACCACACATGGAATCCAATATATATGCTTTTTCTCCAAACATGCAATACAGCTTCTTCTCACTCCTAAAAATGATATGGATGGAATTATTTAAGAGGATTAGCCACCAGCAATAAATAAATTACTCAAAAGCTCTATGTTCCTCCATTCACAGGTTGGGTTTCAAAACCTATGTATAGCACTAGTGTTATACTTCTAGGCCAAATGAAACAATTTATCCAGGTGACATTCCACTGGATCGATTTACAAGTGTTGGCACAATATACCTCATATAGGTGTGGACTTCCACAAAGACATTCGGCAAAACCACCAGAAAACCCATCTGTCCCTTTAATGAATTGGCGCACAATGTCCCGGTACTGAGGAAACAACCACATATGTCAGTACTTCAATGAAACAGCTAGTACAGAGGTAAAGTGGGAAATCTGACACATTGGTTTAGTTGAAGATGGATGCACACAGAAATTCCCTTCCCCAGACCCCACAATGTGTGGGAGATTTTGGCACTGGGTATGCTCTTATGGATGCACACAATCATATGCTTCCTCTTATAACTTCATCAGCAATTAACTCATATATACAAGCTTAATATGGCACTGTTTGTTACTCCCTCCGTCCAAAAATAACTGACTTGGGTTTGTCTAGATTCGAATGTATCTATATAGATAACCCAAGTCAGTTATTTCTGGACGGAGGGAGTACTGATTTCTATTTTCCATGCCCCAGTAGAAAAGAAAATGTTCAATATATGTTGTCAGTGATGCTGGTTTTTCTATGCAACCAGTAGGGAGTGCCCTAATAATGAGTATATATAATGAATGTCTAATAATGTACAATACGATGAAAATAAGATTGTAGCACGACCTCAAATCAGGCTACAGATAAAGGTAAAAGATAACTGAATTTTCATCCTGCTACCTGCTTAGAACATCCAAATTAAACACTGAGGTTTAGTTATTGCAAGTCAAGAAGCAACATCCTCCTCCATCTATTCTTATTTGTGGGGATTTAGATCGAAAATGCATGTATTTTTTCATCCAAATATTTCAAGAAAGCAACATGACTAATTTCTTCGAGAAAGTTTGTTGTGGTCTATGGCAGCATACCAAACAAATGTGAAGATTTGTTCTAGGAGGCCTGAATAAACTCAAATATTTGTTGTGGAATTGAGTCATGTTCAATTATTTGACACGTCATACTTCACAACCCAGCTCATGTGTTATCTTCCTTGTGCATTTACAGATGCAGAAAAAAAAATTGTGTGTCCTTTTTAAGTTTATCCGCAGAAAAATCAGAATTTTGATTATCTAAACATGCCACAAAGATTCTTACCTTCCCATTCCACTCAGACCAAACATTCCAGTGAGGGAATTGACCTACTTGATAAAGACCTCCTGCATCCCATGCTTCAGCAATGAGCTATAATTGCAATGGGGGAGAGGAGTAAGAGGGGCTCCCAAGGAACCAAAATATGTTTAGTATGTCCAATTGATGTATACTATTCTATTTAGTATAACTCATAAGGAGCAGACGATCAGAGCTGCTTGCACAAAAAATGTACTATTGCTTATAAAAATTGAGAAATGGATAATTAGCATCCTAAAAATCAAATGTACATAGATAACAGGTGTTGAACGAAACATGTACCTTGACACCTCCGAGTATTGGGTCATTGCTGATCATGTCTATAAGCGCTGGAGTAACAAGAGGTGTCCCTGTTGTCATCATGTCACCTTCTATCGGAGCTCCATACACATTAACTGGATCCCACAGACTTGTAAAAGAAACATTATTTTAGAAATTTCTTCTGAAAAGGCAAGATACAAACAAAAATAAATTAAATTACCTGGAACCTCTGGTCAGTATGGATGCAAGATCAAAACGAAAACCATCAACATGCATTTCAGTCACCCAGTATCTACAAAGAAACTTAATTAGTACTGAATAAATAGTTTGTCTTGAAAAGTATATAGAATAAATGAAAATATGCTTGCTCAAATATATGATGAAGATGGTTCAACAGAAGATTCAAGTTTTTCCCAAGAAATATATTAGTTTGGTTTATTCATAAACATCCAAACATTTGATGGGAATATACAATAGAGTTCTCTTTCACCGAAGAAGAGTTTGAAGACGCCAAATCTATAAGCACCAAAAAATTAGTGTTTGTAATAACATTTAAAGATACAATATGCTGATCAGAAAATTCATCCTCACAAGCTTGCGACTTAATCATATTAAAATGACAAGCAGTGAAACAAAACTAAAAATTACTTTCTGGAAGTTACACTTATATCTGTACCTCAAACAATCTACAATGAATTCACGGACGACAGGGTGATTACAGTTGAAGGTATTCCCACAGCCTGAATAGTTATAAAACTCTCCCTGCATGAACAAATGCCCTTGAAATTCTTCGAATGCAGAGACTGAATACACGGAAGAACTACATAATAAATCTATACTTTGTGCATCTATGAAATAACAATTATATAACAAGATCTCTCACCTTGGGTGCAAGCATATAGTATGTACTGTTATCAATGCCCCTAAATGATAATACTGGACCATTCTCGTTACCTTCCGCTGTATGGTTGAAGACAACATCCAAAATTACCTAACAGTAACATATATTCGCATCAAACAGATAAGTTGAAAAGGGAGCGACGACTAGACAAGAATTAGCTCAAATGACTTGCTTACCTCAATTCCCCGCTTGTGAGCCTCTCTAACAAAAGTTTTGAACTCATTTATGGCATCACGCCCACAGTTTTTTACCCCAGCTGATGTGTATCTCGTCATTGGTGAAAAGAAGTTTATGGTAGAATATCCCCAAAAGTTCACCCTGGTAAGATAACGAGTAGTTTATACGAAATAGTATCACAAACTAGCCGTGTTTCCAGTGAGAAATATAGCCAAACATAATTGTGTTAAAATATATCCGCATGGCATGCAGGAATAGTGAGAGAGCCATTAAAGCCGTATGTACAAATGAAAGATAATACGCAAGACAATTTTATGCTACACTTCACTTCTAGCTATTAACTTGGAATTAATGTGGTGAACTTCAGTTATGGGTTAATGTCTTGTGGAAAAAAGTATAGCTTAGGAACATACAATATGAAAATATCACTAGCAGCAGCCGGTATCAATCATATCTATACAATACGAAGGATTTAAAACTCTTGAGTGACTGCTGAAAAATAATCCTGTGAATAGATATCAGTTGTGGAATGTGGATGCACAGGATATGTATGAACTCTCATTCAAGCACTGCTGGTGGTCTTATATTAAAGTCAACTATACATACTTGGAAGAGGAGGTAGAGTACTCCAGCTCGTTGAACTCATGGCAGGGCATTAACTCTACACAATTAACTCCAAGCTCCTGCAGAGCGAGTATTCCAATATCAAACTAAAAAACACATACAACTAGAAGTCTTAAAATGCTATTAATGATCAATCATACAAGAAAGAAATAGCAGTCACCAAACTACTGCGAGAAGTGTTTTATGTAAATAGTATAGAGTTGATAAGCAGATCTAGCATAACATATTTTGTTATGATTAAGTTGTAGAATGGAGTATATTTTGCTAAGTCTAACTAAAATGAATGGGAATATCTTCTCAATAATGAGCATGTAAGTGCAACAATATACAGTTTTTTATAATCGGAGAAATTCTGGATAACTACTTAGTTTTTTAAGAACTATCTCATGGAGTCAGTACGTAGCAACTGCACCTTCAAATAGTCAAGCTTCGACACAGCCCCAATGAAAGTACCCGGATGTTCCACATTGCTTGAAGCATGCTTTGTGAATCCACGTAGGTGCATCTCATAGATTACAAGGTCCTTCTGAGGATATCTTAGAGGTAGGTCGCCTTGCCAATCAAACTGCAGATGCAAACCTTTTTACTGCATTTCCAACTAAACACCTAAGACAATGGTAACAACCAGTAGATGCAATTTCACTTAATTTCCACTCGCAAATAGAATATGAGTGATACAATTCAAGGTCCTTTAACATCAGAAAAAAAAATACAGTTATTCGTCAAATTTTAGCAGACAGATACAGATGTATACTGATACTGGTCTTCTTAATTATGATATGACTGTCTTAGGCAATGGAGTACCAGACGAAGACAGGAAAAACAGATGCTGCCAATATATCAAGAAATTCAGGTATACCGTGCTATGTGGAAGAGGGATCATGCCAGCCATTTGAGGCCAGCAATCCCCACCAGGCGCCCGAACACCATACTCCCCTCGGCTTATCACTGCCTGGAGCAACAGAAAAAGCAGAGCAAGTAAGTACTAACTAGTACGTACCAATTTCTTCTGTAAACATCACCAGGCAAAGCAAAGGGAGCGCGTCATCACCTTAGCATAAGGATCCACCACGATGTTGGAAGCATCGAGGTACTGCCCGCACTCAGGGGCGAAGGTGCCATCGAACCTGTACCCGTAGAGCATGTCGTGCAGCTCGCCTTCGACAAAGACATGCCACACGTTCCCCGTCCGGTTGATCAGGGGATCAAGGAGAACCTCCTCGGTGACCCTATTCTGCACCATTTCCCCCGAGAGAAAATTCAGAACGCAGACTTAAAAAAAAGGAGCACACGCAATGCTGAATTCTACTCGGGAAGCAAGCCCACCGCCTTGAGATCGTCGGGCGTGAAGAGGCAGAGCGCGGCGGCGGTGGCGCCGCCGGAGTACACGGCGAAATTGACCCCGCCGGCGAGCGCGGTGGCGCCCAGAGGCGCGGGCATTCCGGCGAGCACCCTGCACGCGCCGCCGAGCGCGTACCTCTCCTCCAGCGGCGCCGCCTCCTCCTCGTCCTCGTCCTCGACCACCGCCGCCGCCTCCACCACCGCGGCTCGGACCGCCCCGACTCCCCTCGCCGCCATCGCATTGGGGCAGAGCCGTGCCACGCCGCGCAGGTGTGGTGCCGTCCCCGGCCCGGGCCGCCGCGTGGGCAGGGCGAGGGACGGACGCGCGCAGAGGCAGGGGACCTCGGCCATGGCCATCATCGTCATGCGGGTAACCCTGATCGATGGATTTTTGGGAGGAGCGGCGAGGTGAGATTATTTATCAGGGGGATCCGCGCTCCATGTTCGTTCGTTCGTCGTGGGGAGTGTGACTCGAGTGCGTGCGCGATAGTGTGATTGAGTGAGGAGGAGGGAGTCGATCACACCGTCCCGCCCGTCCGTGCGCGCTTGCTGACGGTGTGGAGCCTACGCCGGGCGTGTCGCCTTGTGGGCTTGTGCCTCTCACCGTCCACTTGGACCGACCGCTGACGGTGCCGTGCTAGCCAGCAGTGGACGTGGGGTTCTCATGAGGGCCGCTTGCAGCCAGATCAAGATTTTTTTTTTTCTAATAATAATAATCAGTATATTATACTCCCTCTCTCCCAAAATAACTGACTAGTTTTTTCTAGATTCGAATATATCTATAAAATGCGTCTAAATACATTTCCAAATCAGTCATTTCTGGATAAAGAAAATACTATAATGTTTGGTTGTCTATGTGGTAGCCAATAGGGTAATTGTGCATGGATAGATGGGAAAAATGATACTCTCTTGGTTTCATAATATAAGATGTTTTAACTTTGTAAAAATAGTGTATCTATATATCTTTTAGTGGGCAGATGTAAGAACTCACCTAATAAGATAGAGATCCCTGTGATTGCAGTGCTAGTCCCTGAATCGTTTTGCTAGCACCCAGTGACGGAGCTACAAAGCAATTCATGGGCGGGCCAAGCTAGAAAAGACAACAAATTTTTTGTTCTCGATTATACCACTTCGCAGGACATATATAATTACTCAAATATTGTATCGTCATTAGTTACATATCAACATTACTTACAAAAGAGCTATACCCAAATATGCTACCTAAGGAGCTAGATCATAGATGTTCACGCATACATATTGTATACTACAAGTCAGCTTTTTGACCCTTTTTGCTTCGAAAGTCTGCGATGACATCCTCATAGCTGTATGTCTCCAAAATATCACCTTCTATGTTAACTAACATATTATTGGCAAGAAAATCATCCTCCATCTTATTGCGCAACCTTGTCTTAATGATCTTCATACTAGAAAATGCACGTTCAGCACTTGCCGTAGAAACCGGAAGAGTAATGAGCAAACGAAGCAACCTATCAATCAGATTGTACATAGTATGTCTTCCTGTCTTCATAAGGCACCGACAAAGATCAATTAAGGTTGATATTTTTTTGAAGATGAGGTTGTATAGGACCTAACATCAAATATGCTCTCACAATATCTCTTTGCTCTGGTGGATATTGCCAAATTTGAGGGCACAATCCAGGATCTCGTTGCAAGAACTCTACGGTGACCCAGCATACCACAGCATGATGTAGTACACTATAGTCGTTGACATAACACTAATGAAACACCGTTCACTAATATTACATCCCTCAGAGTGGTACAACAGAAACACAACAGGTCCAAGACATGACTATAGGTTACAAATCGACTCTTTGCATAAGATCCAGAGAACACTCTAAGTTAAAGAGAGAGAAATCAACTTCTTACAAAGAAGAAACAACTCGGTACTATTATGCTAATAAGATTAGCATCTAACTATTTGGCTTGTATTGCTGCTATAGCAATACTCTACAGAAGTAGGTTCTATGGCTAGAGATTGTATCCCTATCTAATCAGCAACTCCGTCTTCACTTTAATTCATGTATATGTTGACTTTCTTGACTTTAATGAAGAGTTTTAGCTGTTGATGAAGATTCCCTTGAGCATAAGTTGATGTAGACTTCATTTGTATTGGCTTTAGAATCTAGCAAGGGTTAAGAAGATACGTTGAGTACGAGCGTACTCGGCAAGTTCACTATAGAAGGAGTGTTTGATGCACTGTATCTATAGCCACAGACCATAGGTCGTAGGCAAAGGTTGCTTTTATCCTGAAAATCTATGTCCGTCAGCCTTCACGGGTTTACCAGAACTCTTATGGAGTTCCTTTCCCACAACGTTCGTAGCTCCTTGCCGGAACAGGGAGTAACAAGTTACAGTTCTTACACTTTGCAGAGGTGCGTTACTTTACCCATGAGAGACCTTAGCCTTGTTGCACAACCAAGTCATGACCTTGTCCATACTTCCTTGGTATGGGGCCCAGTCTAAGATCCAAGTCAATCACTGCCCTTTCTCGCGACCCCACATAGAACACGACCCCACAAGCAGAACGACCTCTGTTAACCTGCATAGCAGTTAACTATGGTTGACTCCTTGTGGACTCCACTAAGAAGACAGAACTTGGTCGCCCCTATCAATTATGAGGACATACCTATGACGGTCTTGCTCAGGGATAGTCTAGACACCAATATCACGGGTGATGTAGCCCGACCTACGGTCGTTACCACATCATGGTCTCCAACTTACGCCAAGTCGTCATGGACTCCAAAGGTGAACCCGTTCCTCTATGTGAGCCCACTTCCTACCCTATTGAATGGTATGCTACTTCATACTCCATCACATATGCATGATAGGTTCACACCGACAAGTACGGAGGCGAGGGAGGAAGCCCGGGACATCAAGCCCGACAAGACGGAGGCTTGGAAGAGGAGACGGAAGAAGCCACGGCTGAACCACCGGAGTCTCCGGCCTACACCGGAGTCTCCGGTCCTGCTACACCGGAGTCTCCAGACCTGCTACACCGGAGTCTCCGGACCTACCTCCGGACCGACCCTAGCAACCGCCCGAGGACAGTCAGAACGCCACTCCGGAGACGACACCGGAGACAGACCGGAGTCTCCGGACCCCACACCGGAGTCTCCGGCCTACACGATGGGCCTGCGCGCCGCCAGCTGGGCCTTCGGCCCATGTACCCCTCTAGCTCGTCCAAACCCTAGTTTTATCCCTAAACTACCCCTGTTTATGTGGTTGGCCTATAAATAGAGCCCCCACCCCTTCATGTATCCCTTAGGCATAGATGATAGACTAAAGACACCCCCCATTGTGGAATCTCTAGTTTTGCCTCATCCCCTTACCCAAGGGGACCGACTATCGTCACCAACCTCGATTGGACTTTGCATCACGCATCCATCGTTGAACAAGGCCTTGGAGTTCGATGTCTCGTCTCCAAGTTGTTAAGACCCTCCCCAAGGTGTTCTTCCCTCTCCAATATGGATTTGAGGGAGCACGTTGACCGATCTTTCCTTACGAGGATTCTATCGGACCGGTGGCCGCCGTTCGGGAGCAATCAGCCTTGTATCGTGTGAGTTTTGCGTGTGTTCATCGTGTTCTTCGCGAGGTGTGTGTTCGCTTCCGCTACCTTCTCCCTTTCCCCTCGCTTTACCATCGATTTGACCACGAGATCCGTGAAGATTGGGCCACCCAAGAGGTTAACCCCTCCATCATCGGGGAACTAAGGGGTCCCACCCATGCTGAGTCTCTCATTTACATCAGCGTCACGAGATGGACATCATCTTCATGTGAAAGAAGGAAGATCCAGCTGACTTCTCCGTCCCATTCCAAATCTCATGGTTAACGCGTAATATACGGCACAAGAATCACTGGCGACATTGGTTGTTAAGTCCTAGATAATATGTTCCTTTACCATTGGAACTTTCATAGTAGGTTATTACCTCATGGTAAATAACCTATAATAATATTATTATGAAAATAGTGTTTTCTGACCTTTTTCAAATGCAGGTGATGACAACACTGGATTTGCAAAATACTTTACAGAAAATAATAAAGGACATGAGCAAGTGTGAACTTGCCTTTTGTGATTGCAAGAATATGCACTCACGGTCTTCGAGACAATATAAGATCCAATATCTGAAATCAGCATCATTGGTCCGGTAAGGACTAATGTTTAAAGAAACAATATGCTTTTGTGCATAAGTTATGCTATGCATTTTGGAAAACTCCCAAAGTGAATCCCCAATGCTTTGAGTATAGTGAGCTTAGGTAATTCTTTCAAGAGTTGGTTTATCTTCAAGTTTTAATTTACAAGTAACGACATTTATAAAGAATAGTGTTAACAATCCAAAATATACAAGTAAAGGATAAAATAATGTAATTATGATTAATTGTTATCTGGTGACTATGATAAAAGTCCTTAGGTTGAGTTGTTAAGAGTTGAAAAACTTATGATGAGATTATTGTTTGAAGTGGCAAAAAGAATAACATTTGAAGAAAATATTTCTTTTCTAAGGTTTAAGCAATCTTTATTGTTAATTGAACGTGATCAATGCCTTTTGGTGTTTGATTGATTTGTTTGGACTTGAGATGCTTTATGTCTTTATTGAAATAGACCAAAGTTAACTATAAAAACATAAGTAGTTTATTAGACATGATGTTTAAAAGCTTTGAGACTAAAGTTAACTTTAAAAGGGTAAGTAAACTTAAGGTGTAATATGTTTTAATTATTCCCAAGTTTTAAATTATTCCCAAGTTTTAAATTTATGATAGGTATAACTAAGGTGTGGAATTATTCACTTTATATTTAAGTGAATGATTAGATTAAATTTATTTTGCTATTATGAAAATAATATGTATTTATTTAATTGAAGCATAATTAGATGATCTTAGTAATTTGTTAGAATTTGAAGTTATGTTAATAAGGGTTAAGATATAATTATTATTCACCATATTATATATATAAGTGATACCTAATGTTTATTTAAAAGGGTTTTTTATAAGATTTTTAAAAGAATATTTTAAATTAAAAGTTATACTTAAGTTTGATTATGAATTCAATTTATGGGTTTGGAATTAGTACTTAGACACTAATTGCACAAGGTTTTATAAAAATTGTGATTATTTCTTACTTAAGAATTGTTTTTAAAGAATTCACAAAATAGGTAATAGATAAGGATTTATTATTTTTAAAATATTAAAAACTTTTCTAATAATATATTTAATATTTTCTAGTGTAATATATTTATTCAAGACCTTAAAAATAGTTTTTAGTTATTTTTAAGTATTATTTTTATGTTTATAAAATTCCATAAAGGATTAAATGTATTTAAATATTTGCTTCAAATTTTATTTACATAAAAATTAGACTAGTATTTAAATAGTAGATTTATTTTTATACATACAAATTATTTTTATTAATTTTTTTAGGACTTTTCTTTATTTTATGAAATTTTACTAAGGCTTTAGTGGTGTTAATATTTATTTGCATTTTATTTAACTTAAATAAGTAAGGTCATATTTTTCTTAGGTGGATATTACTTTTGTGATGATTTTTATATATCATATGTATTTTTTAGGATTTTCTATATTTTTCTATAGATGAAACAATCTTTGAGTATTTTGGTAATTTTATATTCTATCTTTTGATTTTCTTAAAGTTTGGCTTAATTGTTTTGGGAACATGGGCTGGCCTGGCCTGGTTAGATTAGAATTGGCCCATAAAAAAGCCTAGTAGTTGATTCGACCCAACACTGGCCCAAGGCATGGACAAAATCGGCCCTTACTCCCTCTCCCTTAGGCTCGACCTTATCTCCCTCGTTCTCGCGCTGGCGCTGCCATGGCCGCCCTGGCTTTGCTCGATTCCGGCAGACGCGGCCACTCCAGTCGCTGCCGCTGGTCGTGGACCATGCGCTGCTCTCTGATGCGTATTCCCACCCAGCTGGATTTGGAAGTTGAGCCCTCCCCTGCTCGCCCCCTTTAGTTCTGCAAGTCTAGGGTTTCGGACGCCGCGGCTTCGTCGTGCTTTGATGACCTTACAAGGTTGCTCGTTGGGTTGGTGGCGAGATGCTGGTGTTCGTTGATGGCTGTCTATTTTCCTTGGGTGATATTGGCAAGGCTTGGTACGGTGGCGAGTGAATAACGACTTACTCGGGAAAGTAAGGAATGAGAATGTATTCCTTTGTCTTGTTCACCACGAGGATTCTTTTTAGGTATGAGGCCACGATACGTCGTTCAGCGGGGGAACCCAAGCAGCCGTCACGAATGTAGTAGGGGTCCACTATAGCGATGCCCGGTGTTTTCTCTCTAATGATCTGCATGGCCACGCTGAGAGAAAACAAGCGGACCATGGTATAGTGCAGCAGGTATAGGTGGAACATATTGAAGATGTCGTCGAACCACAGGAAGAACAGATCCGCAGGGGAATTGTCGACGAAGCCCAAGCTTGGTGGCACCTTAACCACGAATACCGGGTGCGAGGGATCTTTCTCCGCCAGAAGGCGTCTCTCTATCGTCAGCATGCCGTCATGCACACTCTACAGTTCCAAACTGGAGAGCCTCCGCAAATTCTTAGGTAGCATGGGCTCACCGTCCACATGGATCCTCCACATAATACCCTTGGGTCTTGGTGGCCCGTCCCGAAACCTGGTCGGATTCGCAGTTGACACCACCGGCTGGCTCGAGCTGCTAGATTTTCTTTTCCTGCCCTTTTTTCCTTTTGGAGAGCGGGCATGCACCGCAATCTGAGCACCGGCCGCCCTATGTAGTGTGTTATGGCTTAGAATAAAGGGTCGGTTGGTTGTATCAGCTGGCTCTGTAAAGGCACGAGCTGGAGGCGTCTCCTGAGAACCAAACAGATGCTTGGTGATAGTGGCTTTCTCTGTGGGGCCACCAGCTAGGTCTTCGTTGCTAAACTGGGTGTTGAAGAAGTGATCATTCCAGTCTCTTCGTCCTCGGTCGGATCCTGCACCATGTGCATATCATCAACATGATCATCCGACACACCACGTGGAGGTGACGGCAAGGGCAGTAAGGGGGCCTTGCCACCGCTTGTCGCTGGCACGACAGGCGGTGCTGTTGTCTATGGCATGATGGCCCCTGCCGTCCCCAAACGGATCATGCTCTTTGGACATTGCAAGAATAAGACGAAGCAACTTCTGAGGACAGCCGGCTCTTCTTCATCCGCTCCTGGGGGTTGAATGGGAGGTACCAGGTCGTCGCAGCCCCTTAGCACCCGACTAATTTTAACCCTGTGCACGCTATCTGGCATCGGCCTTGAGTGGAAAGTGCGCTGCAAGGGTTGAACGATGGTACCCTTGGCAACATTCCTCAACTCGTTTTTCACGTAGCATAAGAGAGTGCAAGGAACATCCGTCTGCGGAAAACATGTACGGCGTCGTCAGAGATGCCATAAGAGTAATAGATGGCGTGAAAGGCGGTAAAGCAATTTGTTTACCGTGATGGCATCGAGATCGGCTAATGTCGAGGCACCGCATACGGCGACAGGCGTGCAAGAGACGGAGGGGCTGCTTGATGGCGCGGTGCTGGCCACTGGTGTATTCTCCCTACCGGGTGCTTGGAGCTCCGGTGCCGCCGTGACGATGGCAGGGGGGCCACCAACATGTCTGGCGCCGCGGTGATGGCAGGGGGAGTCACCAACACTTGCGGCACCGCGGTGCTAGCGGGCGGAGTAAAAAACACGTAGTTCGCCTGATTCGTCGGCGCCGCGTTGTTCGAGTGGCTGCTGACCATGCTTGGAATCGGGCACGACCCTACTCGACCACCCGCACTCCAGTTTGCTATTGACTCCACCAAGGTAGGCAGGATGGACGTGAGGGTGATTGCCAGGTTGTCTTGGACGATCTGCGGGATCCGCGCCACTTGTTCCTTAAGTTCTTGAACCTCACGGTTTTCCTCCTCGCTCCTTCCCGACGGTGCCACATGCGTCCTCGGCGGTGGACCAAAATGATCCACCCAATTCTTACCCCCGAGGCCGGCCAGACGGCCAGCCGATGACGGCTTCTTCGTAACCGGCTCTATTTTCTTGGCCCGGTTCATCGCCCTATTAAAAGGGTTATCCCACCGGGTGGCCGCCATCGACCCCTGGGATGAGGAACCCTGGGATCCATGACTAGTAACAATTTCCTCCTCCCGCAGAAGAAGTAACAGTGAATCGTTTAGAAACTAGACTTCATCGATTAGAATGCAACGAGTTGATCCGCGGTAATTAGATTACTTACCACAATTTCCTCGAATTCCTTCACCGCAGGATCCGCGGTGAGTTGTTTGTTTTTTGGGTCCACATGGTAACGGGCGCTGATGAAGTTTCGAACCTGCCCGGGTTCGAATTTCACAAAGGGGTTTTCTATCCCGTTAGATCTATACTCTTCGTCCTCCTTATTCTATTTGGCCTCCGCGGTTCTGTATCCACCAGATCCGAGATGGTGATGACCTATATTCATCGCATGCAGAACCTTTCCCCGATTACTATTGGCCAGGGCTCTTTCGGATTCACACCTCTCCTTGAACTCCCGGAACTAATCTTCGGTGATCTACGGGTCAATCTTCTGGATATCCACGAGACTTTTGCCTTCTTTATAGATCTTCTTCTTTATCCGGGTTCTCCAGCTGGCCAGGGCGGTGCTCATCTTTGTGAGGGCAGATTTGTTTACTTCTTTCCCATGATAATTTGTGTTCTGATACTTAGCGGGGAACTTGTATCTTGCGTGCAGCTTCTCGAAGAGGAGTGTGCGCAAGTGGCCATTATCTTTATGCCAGAGATTCTTGGTGTTGATCGAGATGGTTGTCCGGGTGATCGCCGCCACTTGCCCACCGTACCCTACGACGACAAGGCCAGGCTCTAAAGGAACCCCTGTTGGGCTCACTTCAGTAATTTCCTCCCTGACGGTGCCGACCGTGTTCGGGCGCCGTTCCTTCGGCTTCTTCTTCTTAGGAGGATTGCTACCACTCCCTGTGCCCTCGCCACCATCAGTGTTTTCATCACCCGCCATTCCTTTGGCTTCTTCCTCCGCGTCTTCCATCTCATCATCCTCGCTCTTCGAATGATGGTATTCTTCATCATCTTCTAGCCGCTGGGCCGCCTCCCAGAATGTCAATTGTTTATTCGGAGGTCTGAGTTCTCCTTCAGCGCTGATGCGCTTAGAACATCCAGCCTCGTCGTTGTCAGACATCTTTGCACTAATAAAAAACAAATAATTGGTTAAATGCACGGAAAAATCCAGCATTACCTTTGCTAATTTTCTTAAACTAGGAGTGCCCGATTTCTGCCGAAACGGAAGTTAATCAACATTCCGGAAAAAATCGGGACTCATTTCATACAAGAACCTGCATACACGACATAATAAAGTGCTTCGTACAAGAACAAGCACAATTTCAAGTGCTACAATTATATCACCACAGATTATATCACCTGTCATTGATGACAGCAAACAAATACATGCAGATTATAGCACCTGTCATTATATGACAGCAAGCAAATACAAGTTTATATGACAGCAAGCAAATACAAGTTTATATGACAACAAATATGACAGCATGCTTCTGATCAACACTAAAATCATCACCATAACTAGGATTTCAGTAGGAGCATTTTAGATCATATATCTCTTGCTCTAAAACCTAGCCACAGATCATAACCAGGAGGTCACAAACCAGGATCATATTGCTCTCTGTTTGCTAAAAAAACTCAAGCCTAAACCTACAAGCCTAAACCTACAAGCTCTCTGTTTGCTAGGAATATGAACTAGTAATTTGCTTAGCTTTAGTGGTCTTAAGGCACCACTAAGAACCACCCAGATTGCAGTAATTTGCTTAGCTTTAGTGGTCTTAATTCATATTGATGCAACGATGCTGAAACTGTTACTCAGTAATAGTTTAGTCATGTTAAGTATGCAATTATGGCATATCATTAATGTAGTACATAGTAGTTTAGAACAGGGAATACTAGGTCTATTCAGTTGCTTTTGGATTCTTATTTGGTGCTGAAAATCTTAAGAAGAGCCTCATACAGCAAGACCTCATGACTAAACATAAGTTAAAACACAATTAGAAACATGCACTGGAAAATATAAGAAGTCATATTCATACAAAAACAAATTACAGTAAAAATTTCAACTTGTATACTACAGACATAATAATAGTCAAAGTGCCATAACTGCATTTAAGGACCAAACCGAGTATAAAAGTTTCCTACAGAGGGGGAAGCAGAAAAGCCTACATCAACTGGTTCCACCCAGCCCATTCATATCTTAGGGGACAACTCAGGTTGACCCAAGAGGTCATTCTACACCCTCTCAACAATGAATTTTGGAATAGATCTAGTGCACTACCCCAGGCTTATATATGAGGAATGGCACCAATAGAAGCTCACATGATCTGCCCAAATACAGGTTTGTGCTGACTTGATACTCTGCCCACCCCCTAGCAAACAGCTAAAATGAAGTGCACTAGGCTTTACAAAAAAGAAAAAATACTCAGCAAAGTGAATGAACTGCATTGATTCAGACTCTGAACTTTATTCAGACTAACTGAACATCTAAACTAAGTGAGTGAACTACATTGATTCAGACTATGAGGCGTGCGGAGAAACTTCCAATATGGAAACTCCCAGAAAACAGACCTTGTTTTCCATACCTTCATCAGCGGCTTGTCTTGCTGCCTCTTTTGCTTCTTTCCAGGCTTAGAACAATCTTTCCAGTTTTTCAGCAACTCTTCCACTTCTTCGCTTCTCCTACGCTCTGGGATTCCTCGGGTCTCGGATTTGCCATCGAACAGGTATCCACGTTTTCTCCATGGATCATTATTGCTGAGCCACCTCCAGTGCGCCATGAACACGATTTTCGAAGACCCTGGATCTTTCTATAGTTGGAGATAGCTTGTGTTATCCATGCACCTAACGCATGCGCAAAATCCTTGGATAACCTGCCCCGAGATATACCCGCAACCTGGATAGTCTTGCACCGTAGTGACCAACGTGGCTCTCATAGTGAAATAATCTTGTGCGACGGCGTCGTAAGTATTGGCTCTAGATTCCCATAACGTGGCTAGCTCCTCTTTCAACAGCTCGAGATATAGATTGATGTTGGTACCAGGTTGTTTTGGCCCTTGAATTAGCATACTTATTTGTATGTACTTCTTATTCATGTACAACCATGGAGGGAGTTTGTACATCCATACAAACACAGGCCAAGTGATGTGCGTGCTTCTCTGGCTACCGAACAGATTGAGTCCATCGGTGCTCGCACCAAGCCTGATGTTCCTCGAATCTCCACCGAATTCTGGGAATTCGAGGTCCAATGCTTTCCACTGGTTAGCATCTGAAGGGTGCGTCAGCAGCTCATCCTTTTCAGGGTCATCGTCATCTCCTGGCTTCTTCCTTTCCGCATACCATCGCATGAGCTTCGCTTCCTTAGGGTCCACGAAATAGCGCTGCAAACGAGGAGTGATAGGAAAGTACCATACCACTTTTCGAGGTGCTTTCTTACCTTTCTTGTATCGACTCACGCCGCACACCGGACATGTGGTTTTCTCTGCGTCCTCGCCCCGGTAAATGATGCAATCGTTGATGCATACATGATATCTAACATGCGGTAGATCGAGAGGACAGACGATTTTCTTGGAGTCCTTGATACTAGTTGGACACGTGTTCCCCTCCAAGAGACGATCGTGGCAGAATGCCATCATATCGTCGAAGCTTGCGTCGCTCAATTTGTGTTTTGCCTTCATCTCCATAGCCTTGAGCGTTACATTCAACCGGGTATCATCGGGCCTTCATCCTTCATACAATGGAGTAACCGCGTCTTTCTCAAGTTGCGCAAGCTTGGCTTTCTCTCTAGCTGCAGCCCTGGTGTTACTCGTCTGCTTGAGAAGCAACTCTTGCACATAAGGGTCCCGCACCCAGCCTGACGTTGTTCCATCGTCGTATGCTCTTCCGGCATCTAGATCATCATCATCCCGGTCTGCTTCCGCACCTTCACCATCTCCAGGAGACTCTTCATCATCTCGCCCGTCCTCGCCGTGATGATCATCGTCATGTTGCCCACCTTCACTGTCTCCATCATCTTCGTCATCGGTTATCCAACGATATCCATCCATGAAACCATGGCGGAGCAGGTGCGCCTGCAGATTATTCCCGGAATATGGGTCGATCACCCAGTTGAGTTTGCATCTTCTGCACGGACATCTTATCTCCGTCTTGTTATTTCGTATCATGTCGGCCGCCGCACATTTCAAAAATCTAGCTACAATGCCTTCGCTCATTATGCAGACCATTTTTGCCTGCACACGGTGTACACGGTACAATTAGAAATCTATTAGAACCACATAATGAATGCATGCATGCAATGCGTGGTCGATAGAAAATTTCGGCATGACCTATCCTAAAATTAGGACCTTTGAGAAATGCCAAAGTCTTTCCAAAATGGAAATGAATCAACATTTTGGCAAAACAAATGGCAACTTGTTCACACACACAAACACAAGAGAGAGATACCGATCCATACACACATGCACATATCATTATCCTCTCCATACACACACATGCATGAATATGAGCATCGATACTCTCCATATATATACACACACATGACCATCGATCCCATACACACATCATGAGCATCAATCATCTACATACATATGAGCATATCATCCATATACACATGAACACATCCTTACATGGACAACTTACCGAGATGAGAGACCGAGATCACGAGAAGATGAAAAGGAGAGGTGCGCGCGAGACCGGAGAAGGAGATGAGAGACCGAAGAGCTTCCTATATTACGTATGTAACATCCAAGGCAAGTTCCACATGCTAAAAATGGTGAATGAGTGGAGAAATTAAGGTGGGAGGGAGAAGGATCCCGACTAGATCTAAGGAGGAAGAAGAAGGGGAAAGTGAAGTGTGGGGTGGTGGAGATGATCACATGATCACATTGAAGGGGTTCGTAGCATGGAAAACAAAAATTTTCTATCGCATACAAACAAACAAGCCAAGATCTATCTACTAGATTGTAGCAACGAGTCGATGGAATAACTCACCCTCGAAGATTCCAAAGTGTTTAACGAGAGCAGATTCTCGTGGGTGATGTAGTCGTACTCTTTCCGATCTCAAGATCGCGTAGACGATCCTTCCGGCGCCACGTTCCGGCAGCGCTCCCGTAGTCGGTCACACGTTCGGTACTCGACGAAGACCTTCCTCTCCCTTGTTCCAGCAGGCAGCGGAGGTTGTAGCACTCTCCTCGCGATTCCGGCAGCACAACGGCATGGTACCGGAAGCAGAGGGGAAATCCCGCAGGGCTTCGCCTTAAGCCGGTGCGAGTATGGTGGAGCTTATGAGAGAGGCTATTAGTGGTCTAGTAATTAGACACACCAATTAGAGGGCTCTAAACCAATTAGAAGGCTCTAAACCGAATAGCTCTAAACCGGGGTCTAGATCTAGGGTTTAGTTTAGAGGATAGGAAACTTGTGTGTGTAGGAGGAGCCCTGCCCCTCCTTTTATGGGAGGGGGGTCTTGGCGCGCCAGGGGAGGGAGGGAGTCCCTCCCCAACTCGTCCTTGGGCTGGGCGCCGGCCTGGAGGAGTCCAACTCCTCCTCCAAGTTGATTCCAACTCCTCTTGCTTGTTTCCCACAGTTTCTTGTTTTAGCCGTTTGACTTTCAAACTGGACATTTGACTTTTCTGTTTTAGGATTCAATTTAATCCTATATTTGGGACAGCAAGAACACTTAGTACATGATGCAATCATTCCAACTTACAATGACACATTCATGTACCCTTCCCCCTCCGGAGTGCCGGACATTCCGGGACCTTCTAGAATGTTCCCGATGAAAACACCGGAACCATTCCCCAACTCCGAAACGGGACTTTCCTTATATGAATCTTATTCTCCGGACCATTCCGGATCACCTCGTGATATCCCGGATCCCATCCGAGACTCCGAACAACATTCGGTCTCTTTCTCATAATACCATAACTACTCAAACAACGTCGAATCCTTAAGTGTGTCTCCCTACGGTTCGTGAATTATGCGGACATGATCGAGACACTTCTCCGAACAATAACCAATAGAGGAATCTGGAAATTCATATGGCTCCCACATATTTCTACGATTACTTTGCGATCGAATGAACCACTTACATACGATACCAATTTCCCTTTGTCTCACGATAGTTTACTTATCCGAAGTTTATGATCGTCGGTATCTCTGCATACCTAGTTCAACCTCGTTACTGATAAGTACTCTTTTCTCGTTCCCGTGATATGTGATCCCTTGTGACCAAGTCACATGCTTGCAAGCTAATTGGATGACATTTCACCGAGAGGGCCCAGAGAATATCTATCCGTCATGTGGATGGACAAATCCCACTCTTGATCCATGTGTTTCAACCAATACTTTCCGAACACTCAATGCCACTTTTATAGCCACCCTGTTACGGTGTGGTGTTTGATGACATCAAAGCATCCATCCAGTAAAGGTGATATGCATGATCTCATGGTCGAAGGAATTAGGTTACTATGTATCAGAAAGCATATAGCAATTGAACTATTGAAATGACTTGATCTTTATGCTACGCTTATCTATAGGAGTATGTCCATCACATCATTCTCCTAATGATATGATCCTGTTGTTAATAACATCTCTATGTTCATGATCAGGAAACCATGATCATATATTAACCAACAAGCTAGTTTAACAAGAGGCTTTACTAGGGACTCTTATTTTAGTTTACAAATCACACAAGTATTAATGTTTCCGGTTAATACAATTATAGCATGGTATGTAAACATTTATCATAAGTGTGAAGACATGATAATAACCACTTTATTATTGCCTCTTGGGCATATCTCCAACAGTCTCCCACTTGCACTAGAGTCAATAATCTAGTTTCGAACCTTTGTGTATATAACACCTATGGCTTTCCAGTGTTGTATGTACACGATTGCTAGTGGTCAACTGATCTCCGGATCTGACACTTCCAGGTCCGTGTGTAATTGCATGTCTTTGCGTCTCTACGCATCACTCATTCTCTAATGAGATGGCTTTGTATAAATTTGGTATTTCGGTGTGACCTTTAGCTCTTTGGGGTTAAAACATGTTGACAATATTGTCGTACAATATATCTTCATAGTATTATCCCGCTGTGAACTACACCTAGTTTGATAACAAACTACTTGACACAAATGCCCTCTTTTGCTGCTATAATAGCAGTCATATACTTAGCCTTTTGTTGTAGTATCTGTCACAATGTCTTAACTTTGGAAATCATCCAAATCCATTATGGAACTCACTTTCCATTATATTGTGCCACCCTTAGTTTAGATTGAGATAAACTTAATTTGTACTTTGTGACAAAGCTAGTATCAATGTAGTACTTTTACAATGAACTAACCATCTATTTGTCACTTCTACAAATATTATACTCTTAGTTCTTTCAGAAGATCATAAGAATATCCTTACTATTGTCCAATGATCATCTTACGAATCATTCTGGTATATGCTCTCAACATTTAGAGCATAGGACATATCTGGATTTGTACATATCACAGTATGATTGATATAAATACTCTTTGTGATTTCATACATCAAGTATCAATCTATACTTGATTATTTGTTTCACTTTACCAAATGTCAATACACTTGAATATATCATCAACATTGAACTCATTCAATCCTT
The DNA here is from genome assembly GCA_916181665.1 of Avena sativa. NCBI lineage: Eukaryota > Viridiplantae > Streptophyta > Magnoliopsida > Poales > Poaceae > Avena > Avena sativa. The sequence continues at coordinate 137,071,399 of OV702285.1, read as the reverse complement.
TCTGTGCGACAAGAACCTTCTCTTGTAGTTTCTATATTGAACTCATTCAATATCTTATCTATGTACTTCTGGCACAACCATATTAGCGTCTATTGATGCCAAATATTTGGGTTTTGCCTAAGTCTTTCATCGGGATGAAATTCTTAATATGTGTTAATAAAAGATACATTATTTCCAATCAACAATATGTCTTCCACATAATGTATTAGAAACATGTCTTAGCGCTCCCACTTAATTTCTTGCAAACGCAAGCATCTTCATTGTCTCTGATGAAATTAAACTCTTTTAACAGTTTCATCACAGTGAAGATTCCAACTCCGCTATGCTTACTTCAATCATTGAAGTTTGCATATGCTTTTTAGCATCCTTTGAATTAACAAAACCCTATGGACCGTGTTATGCACATGGCCTAGGTAACGATTCTATTAGAAGAACTTGTTTTGTTTATTCAACTACCATATAACAAAATTATATGTAGTGGTTGCTACATTAATCCGTCTAGACTAAATATCACTATGAAAGATCAAATCTTGTCATAGTCAACCTTTGAACATTGTTGTGAACTCTTTCCCAACATGTCGACTATTTCATAGATGTAAAACATCCATGTCTATTTCTTTATAGATCCAGACACAACTATAAGGTCTTACGCCTTTCTCGAGGGTCCTTCAAGTTCAAAACTTGATTTCTCGTGTATGGAACTATCACGGATTTTATGGCTTCAAGCCATTTTACGGAGTCAGGGCCCATCATCGCTTCTCTGTATGTAGTCGGTTCATTATTCTCAAATAATGATTCAACCCTCAAATCTTGGTATTTGATTGTTTACCCGATCTACTTGTTTCAATAGGAACTTAGATCTCCGTGACCACAACCTTTGAGGCACGTGAGCCATGAGCATTGTTGCCGCCTCCGGAACACTTTTCGGCGCTGCGCAACTCTGCACATACAGCTAAGGTTCTTTTAACCTTATCAAAGTTTCTATTGTCCTCCCACTTAACTTTTCACGAAAAATTCCTTCTCAAAGAAACTTGACGTTTTAAGTGACAAACACTTTTGTCTCCGATGTTATGGAGGAGAACTTAACAGTTATTCGAAATAACATACAAAGACAGGTTCATCCGACTTTGGTTGCAAACATCTTTCTTATGCATAGCATACCAATGTTTAAGAAAGGACAACTTGAGTTTTATCCCAAACCATAACCTTATATGGTGTCATTTCAACGGATTATGATGGAGCTCTTTTCAGTGGAAAAACGGTAATCTCTAAAGCTTTTAATCTTTAAAATACAATGGCAGTTTTATGAATTACACCTTTCGATCTTACCATGTCAAACAAGGTTTAATTACATATCTCGAACGCTCCATACACTTATGGTGTTTCGGGAAATGCAAATCCACGGAACGATTCCTTAAATCTTAGGTATTATGCTAAACTTGTAACTCAAATATCTTTCTTTATGATCTTATCATAAACTGTTTATATTCTTGTTACAATGATTTTGCACTTCATCTTGAAAGTCTTTGAACTCTTCAAATATTTCACACTTCATCCTCATTAAGAAAATATCCATATATTCACTCAAATTTTCGGAGAAAGCATATGAAGTTGAAATCCATCGCTCTTGACTACACATAATGGACTTCGTACAACAATATGTACAAGTTCCAATTAGCTAGTCATTCGTTCCCTTTTGGCCTATGAACGAAGTTTTAATTATCTCTAGGGAAGTTTCACAAGCGTCATTTGATCAAAAATCAGAAGACTCCAAAATTCCATCCACATGGAGTTTCTTCATGTTATCTTTCCAATATAATTTAAACGGCGATGTCACTTCCTAAGTGATCTTTCAATCAATTTGTCTTTCGACATTTTTAGCACTAGTTTTATGGATGTGATTTTCTCCAACGAGATTTGTGAATCATCCATCTTTTATGGATTACGGCAATTATTTGAACAACCTTTTTGTTCTCATAACACCTGATAAAACAAATCTTGAAGGCAAGCTTTGATGTTTAATGAGCAACACAATAACCCTTTATTTGTTCTCGATGAACATCATCACATATTCTTTTGCTAGTTACTTAGGCCATTGTAGTTCATGAATTGTGTTGTTTCGTATGACGATTCACACCAACAAATTCAGTATCAAATACTTGAGAACCACATTGTTTAATAAGCAAAGAATATAGCCATAACATGTATATCATCTATATACTTAAACTGAACAATTCCAGTCTTTTCTTTTCTGCCATATATTTATGAGATTCTCTTTCAGTATTTCCTTTTCAGTTTGAAAGAATCTATCAACATGAATAGTGGAGTCATACATATGACACATAATCCAAAGCGTGTATAGTTAAATACCAATGTCTTTGGACTTGCACTTTGAAGTAGATCACCATCATCAAATGTTTGGTGTTCTTTCAAATTCCTTTCTTTAGTAATCTCTTGGTGTAGTAAACATTTTACCTACATCAAATATTCACCCTCATCATGGAATCGTCCATGATCAAGCTACTTTTAGCTTATAACGATGAATTATGAGTATAATGTTGCTATCCAAAACCTTTCGGAGGATTAGGACAACAAGTGTCTCCAACCTTTTTGCAAATTCTCATCAAATATGAGAACATGACTTTTGCCATATTATACTCTATCATGTTGCAACCAAAACTTCGTTTCAGATATCACAATATCTTCCACACATCATGGTTTCTGTAACAACTCTTTCAGATCCTAGATAACCTTGATATTAAGGGAATCCTTTGAATATCAAGAATCATGGATACAAACATGATACTTATATACTAACATTTGGAATTGTTACTCTTGATTTAATACTAATTATTAAACTTCATGGAGTAACCGGAACTTACTGAAAGTTTGCAATAGGACTTTTAAACTTTAGATTAACACTTAAAACAATACGATACCAGTTCGTAAAGTCTCTAACCAGAATTCTTTAGTTCTATCATCTCAATTATAACTAAGCGCAAGGTGGTAAACGGATGCCAATGACTACAACAACTATGCAAATTCACTTTGATTTAGTTTATGATAAATTGAGTTCTAATTAATAATTAAATTAATCTAGGTGAACTCCCACTCAAAACAATATCCCTCACATTGTTTTAGTGATCACACGAACCAAATCCACCACATCAAAACCGATCATCACGAGAGTTGATATAGTTTCAATGGCGAACAATCGACATGTTCATCATATCTACTATATGATTCATGCTTTACCTTTCGGTGATCCGTGTTCCTGAGGCCATGTCTGTACATGCTAGGCTCGTCAAGATCAAACCTTAGCTACCGCATAAGCAAATCTGGCTTGCTTACGTTGTATTCACCCGCGGAATCAAAGACACCCGATCATCACGTGGTGCTTCGAAGCAGCAAGCTTTGGCAACGGTGCATACTAAGGGTGAACACTTTAGAACTTGAAATTTATGTGCCTGAGGGATCATCTTATAATGCTACCGTCGTCTACTAAGCAATACAAGATGCATAAAGGATTAACATCACATGCAATTCATAATATGTGATATGATATGGCCTTTCTTCTTTGTGCTTCCGATCTCCATCTTCAAGCACGAACATGATCTTCATCATCACCGGCATGGCATCAAGGTCAATGACGCTTCTCCATGGTTGTCGTCCACCGGCTTTAACTATTACAACTACTTTGAATAGACACGCGGGTCTTAACAGAAATTAAAGACAACCATATGGCTCCTGCCGGTTGCCGACTTACAATAAGGAACATTGCATACATCATATATAATCACAATCATGGCCATATCACATCACTGCACACCCCTGCAAAACAAAGTTAGACGCTTCTACTTTCTTTGCATATTTTACGTGGTTTGGGGCTTTCCATAAGTGTCGTTCTAACTTACGAACAAGAACCACAACATTGATACTAGCATTGTTGATTACCCGTTGTAAATTGGATCTTTACTATGCTAGGAGAAACAGGCACCCGCAAAGCCACTTATGCAAAACGAGTTGCATGTCAAGCGTGGAGCAAGTCTCATGAACGATGTCATGTAAGGTTAGCCCGGGCCGCTTCATCCCAACATACCGCAAGATGCAAAGTACACAAAAAGCAATCTACAATAAAAGCATCAACGCCCACAATGACCATTGTGTTCTACTCGTGCAACAGATCTACATATAGACACGGCTCTGATACCACTGAAGGGGTTCGTAGCATGGAAAACAAAAATTTTCTATCGCATACAAACAAACAAGCCAAGATCTATCTACTAGATTGTAGCAACGAGTCGATGGAATAACTCACCCTCGAAGATTCCAAAGTGTTTAACGAGAGCAGATTCTCGTGGGTGATGTAGTCGTACTCTTTCCGATCTCAAGATCGCGTAGACGATCCTTCCGGCGCCACGTTCCGGCAGCGCTCCCGTAGTCGGTCACACGTTCGGTACTCGACGAAGACCTTCCTCTCCCTTGTTCCAGCAGGCAGCGGAGGTTGTAGCACTCTCCTCGCGATTCCGGCAGCACAACGGCATGGTACCGGAAGCAGAGGGGAAATCCCGCAGGGCTTCGCCTTAAGCCGGTGCGAGTATGGTGGAGCTTATGAGAGAGGCTATTAGTGGTCTAGTAATTAGACACACCAATTAGAGGGCTCTAAACCAATTAGAAGGCTCTAAACCGAATAGCTCTAAACCGGGGTCTAGATCTAGGGTTTAGTTTAGAGGATAGGAAACTTGTGTGTGTAGGAGGAGCCCTGCCCCTCCTTTTATGGGAGGGGGGTCTTGGCGCGCCAGGGGAGGGAGGGAGTCCCTCCCCAACTCGTCCTTGGGCTGGGCGCCGGCCTGGAGGAGTCCAACTCCTCCTCCAAGTTGATTCCAACTCCTCTTGCTTGTTTCCCACAGTTTCTTGTTTTAGCCGTTTGACTTTCAAACTGGACATTTGACTTTTCTGTTTTAGGATTCAATTTAATCCTATATTTGGGACAGCAAGAACACTTAGTACATGATGCAATCATTCCAACTTACAATGACACATTCATGTACCCTTCCCCCTCCGGAGTGCCGGACATTCCGGGACCTTCTAGAATGTTCCCGATGAAAACACCGGAACCATTCCCCAACTCCGAAACGGGACTTTCCTTATATGAATCTTATTCTCCGGACCATTCCGGATCACCTCGTGATATCCCGGATCCCATCCGAGACTCCGAACAACATTCGGTCTCTTTCTCATAATACCATAACTACTCAAACAACGTCGAATCCTTAAGTGTGTCTCCCTACGGTTCGTGAATTATGCGGACATGATCGAGACACTTCTCCGAACAATAACCAATAGAGGAATCTGGAAATTCATATGGCTCCCACATATTTCTACGATTACTTTGCGATCGAATGAACCACTTACATACGATACCAATTTCCCTTTGTCTCACGATAGTTTACTTATCCGAAGTTTATGATCGTCGGTATCTCTGCATACCTAGTTCAACCTCGTTACTGATAAGTACTCTTTTCTCGTTCCCGTGATATGTGATCCCTTGTGACCAAGTCACATGCTTGCAAGCTAATTGGATGACATTTCACCGAGAGGGCCCAGAGAATATCTATCCGTCATGTGGATGGACAAATCCCACTCTTGATCCATGTGTTTCAACCAATACTTTCCGAACACTCAATGCCACTTTTATAGCCACCCTGTTACGGTGTGGTGTTTGATGACATCAAAGCATCCATCCAGTAAAGGTGATATGCATGATCTCATGGTCGAAGGAATTAGGTTACTATGTATCAGAAAGCATATAGCAATTGAACTATTGAAATGACTTGATCTTTATGCTACGCTTATCTATAGGAGTATGTCCATCACATCATTCTCCTAATGATATGATCCTGTTGTTAATAACATCTCTATGTTCATGATCAGGAAACCATGATCATATATTAACCAACAAGCTAGTTTAACAAGAGGCTTTACTAGGGACTCTTATTTTAGTTTACAAATCACACAAGTATTAATGTTTCCGGTTAATACAATTATAGCATGGTATGTAAACATTTATCATAAGTGTGAAGACATGATAATAACCACTTTATTATTGCCTCTTGGGCATATCTCCAACACACATATGTTTGTGCAGGTTGACACATTCGTGGCGCACATGGCCCCAGTGCGCCACAGGGAAAAATCACATCCGTGGCGCACATGCCAGAATGCGCCATAGATGTTTCTGCCCATTTAAGGAGCTGAGGGGGCTTCACATAGGCGTAGCGCACTTGCCACATGTGCGCTACGGCTATCCCTATCAACCGTAGCACACCTCCCTGTCACATCCCAAGATTTTCCAAATCTTGTAATGCGAAAAAATAAACAAAATAATCAATTGTTGATTTTTAGGGTGAGAAGAAACTTTTTGATTCCAATTGGAAACATCAAAACCTATTTTGATCAAATAGAATCCTAAAGGGATTTAAAAAGATAAACAAATCATAAATAAAGTTATAATAGTTGGAATCACTATTTTTGGATCTTTTAACAAAAGATTTGGTTTTCAAAAGAAAAGGTAGAATTATAAATAAGGATTATTTTATAGAGCCAAATTAAATCTTGGCCAAACTTTTGAAATAAAGTATTTCTATTTGATAAAAAGAGTAAAGGTTTATTTAAATAAAATAATGAGGATTTATTAATATCCAATTTTATTAAAGTAGAGCTTTTCCATTTTAAATAAACACTAAAACTTGTTAAATTATTTTAAATAAGTTTTCCAAGTGTTTTTGTTTTTCAAATGAAACCTACTGAAAAGGTTTTGGTTTGGTTTAGATTTCAAATAGAGTTTTAAAATAAATTAAACCCTATTTTGAAATAAAGACTAAGGTCTTTTTATTTTAATTAATAATAGATCCTAAAGGAATAAAAAAATTAATTTACTTTGGACTTTGGATTATGTTGTTAAACAGAATTAATCTATACCTAAAGTTTGGTGGTGGTTTGATTTGAATTGGATTTTGAATTATTTGTTTGAAAATCAAAACAGAAATTCAAATTGGAAAAAGAAAAAGCTTTCATTATAAAAAAATGAAACAAACAGGCCCAGCAAGCCCAACTAGCAGCCCACCTACACCCCTCTGCCGAATCGTTTTCTTTCACTCAACCTCGCACCCACCTAGACACTGAGCAGTGGACCCCGTGCACCCTCTCTCTCTCACTGTCAGCACGACCCCACGCCAACACGTCGTCGTTCTCACCCGCGACCACGTCTCCCTCGCAGTTGCTGCCTTGATTGCGGCGATCAATTCGCTTAATTGGCAGGCTTAATTCCTCCGGTGATCACGCACACATAAGCGCCACGCTCTCCTCTCTCTTTCCCCTCACCCGCCCCTCCTTCTCTGCCCCAGGGCTGATTGAATTTGTCCCCACACCACCTCTGTCTCCGACGACGTCTCCGAGCAATTCCGGCGCCGACCAGCTGCCCCTCGCCTCCCACTGCACGCAACCTTGCTCGCCAGCACCAGACACACCTGCCAGTACCTCGCACTCGCTCGCGCGTGCCCCGTAGCCTCGGCTTCGTCATCACCTGAGCGTGCGCCGTCGGCTGCTGTCGCTTCGACGAAGTTCCCTGGTAAGCACCGACCGCCCCGAGCCCTCTCAATGATGCTCCCGTACTCCCCACGATCGCCCGCATCTAACGCCCCCTCCCGTTTGCCTTAGGGCAACCTGCAGCTCCGTCCCCGTCGACATCAAGACGAGCCCGACGCCGCTACTGACTCCGGCGAGAAATCACCGCCGTTCCTGTGCGCCCCTTGGACAACTGAGACCACCTCGAGCTTCACCTCGACCACGCGAACGCTGTAAGCCACTTCCCCCTCTTCCTCGCTTCCTGCATCGTCGGCAAGCTCACCGCCAGAGCGTGCGCCGCCGCCAGCCGCCGCTAGCGCCGCCCAGAAATGGTCTGGCTGCTGTGAGCCGTTAGATCGTTATCCAGTGGCTTAGATAGATTCATTTAATCGAAAGGTGAAAGTACAAAGGAAGTCGCCTAGAGGGGGGGGGGGTGAATAGGCTTTTAAAATTATTACGGTTTAGGCTCAAGTAAATGCGGAATAAAACTAACGTTTAATTTATTGAGCACAAAACCTAGCCACTAAGTTCACCTAGGTGCACCAACAACCTATGCTAAGCAATACAAGCAACAAGGTGATATCAAGGTATAAATACTTCAAGCACGATGGCTATCACAATGTAAAGTGCATAAGTAAAGGGTTCGGTTGAGAGATAACCGATGGACACGGAGACGAAGATTTGTTTCCCGAAGTTCACTTCCAAAGAAGCTACGTCTCCGTTGGAGAGGTGCGATGGCGCAATGCTCTCCGAACGCCACAAATGGCTCACCTCGAGGTGTGGTGGCTCGATGCTCACCCAACGCCACACAAGGCCTCACCCCGGATGCGGAAGCACGCAACTCACCGACGCCACAAAAGGCTCACCCTATTCTCCCAAGTGCGCACCACAAAAGGCGGGCACTTGCTCCACTATGGGATGCTTGAGGGCCGTCACCGAACCCGTACAAGATTGGGGCTAACTCCACAACTCAATTGGAGGCTCCCAACAAAAAAGCCACAACAGGCCAACAATGCCACAAAAGGCCAACAACGCCACAAAAGGCTACAAGACCACAAAAGGTCAACAAGACCACAAAAGGTCAACAATCCAACCACACAACCGTCTAGGGTTCCAAGGAACCCAAGAGAAACAAGCTCACAAGCTTGAACTCGCCGAATCTCCGAGGAGAACTCAAACCTATGCACCAAATGCAAGGGCAAGTCCTTCTCCCCCAAATTCCAACAAAGCTACAAAAGCTATTGGGGGAATAAGGGAGGAAGAACACAAGAGTAGAACTCAAACCTATGCACCAAATGCAAGGGCAAGTCCTTCTCTCCCAAATTCCAACAAAGCTACAAAAGCTATTGGGGGAATAAGGGAGGAAGAACACAAGAGGAGAACACAAAACTCTCCAAGATCTAGATCCCAATGATTCCTTCACAAAGAAGGGATTTGACTTGGGGGGATTGTAGATCTAGATCTCCTCTCTCAAATCCCTCAAAAAGATGCAAGAATCATAGGAGGGGAAAGGGAGAGGGAAAGCTTCTTCAAGGTTGACAATGGAGGAGAGAGAGAAAGCCAAGAACCAAGAAGCAAAGCTAGTACACACGAAGGGGAAGAGGAGCCCCTTTTAAAGGGCTCCCAGATCTGCCCGTTATGGGCATTCGCGACACCTGGCCGGAACTTCCGGTGGCACCCAGCCAACGGTCGAAAAATGCGGAGTGAGAAACTGAAAACACGAATCATGGCCGGAACTTCCGGCCCTGGTGCAGAAGTTCCGCTCAAGAACTTTTGCCAGGACAAGTTCCGATCAAGTTCTGGCCAAGTTCCAGCAAATAGACATATTCAATACAGAAGGTTTCTAAACGTGAGCGGAACAAGACCCGGAACTTCCACCGGAACTTTCGGCGGCAAAAATGCCCTAGCGGAACTTCCGGTGGGAAGCCGGAACTTCCGGTCAGGGAAATTCCAGAAACCAGAAAACCAGAAACGCAATAACGTTTGCATCCAAACTCCAAACGGGATGAAACCAATTTTGTTGGAAAGATAACGACGAATAGAATCCAAAAAAAAAGTCGAAATATTGGGTATCACCTTGGGAGAAAATATCATAAATATATATGTGAAGTATCCCCCAAGGTGTGGAGCCGGAAAACTTGCAAGATCAAAAACCGCAATAAGATATGCAAGTGAAATCCTTAGATGATGAACTAGAGCTTGTTATGATGATGACCACAAGCTCTAGATCCTCTCATGGACAAGAACCAAATAACAACCAAGAAAGATGATGCTATGAATGCAAAGGTTTGAGCTCTCTCTGAACGATGCAAACGAGACACCCGCTTGAGAGCCCCTCTTGATAGTACGGCTATATATCCTAAACCCGGTCTCCCAACTAACAACACGAGACCGGCAAAAGAGAAGCCCTATCAACATACCTTTGCCTTGAGCGTCCCACTTGAACTTGATGTAGACCGTCTTGATCTTCTATAGTGGGAACACCTTTCTTGTTTGCTCTTGCTCGCTCTTGCTTGATGAGGACTTGCAAAATGCTCCCCCATATTCCATGGGGAAACCTCTTCTTTGAACTTGTCTTCATCATTCCATGAGCACGAGGATGGCAAGCTTCAAGCATGAGATCTTCTAGAGATGGCGCATCTTGAGCTTGTCCTTCTTCATCCTTACTTGAGGTTGATCCATCTTGATGCAACTCTTTGCACATGCCTTGATCGACCTTCAAGCTCCTTCTTTCTTCATGATTCCAATGGGCACAAAGCCCTTGGACATTTCTTCATCTTCCAACCTTGAGACCAACACATGGCCCAAGCGATGCCAATGGACAAACCTACAAGTGAAACTCAATTTACACATTAGTCCATAGAGATTGTCATTAATTACCAAAACCACACATGGGGGCATACATGCCCTTTCAATCTCCCCCATTTTGGTAATTGATGACAATCCCTTAGCGAGGGTTTAAATATGACAATTAACGACCAAAGCGGTTGCCCCAACATCAAATACTACACAAGTATGTGATGTTGGTACAACCACAATATATAGAGCAAACTCCCCACAATATATGCATGTGTGATGAACTTGAATTTCATTGCATAGATTGCCAACCGTTACCGTTGGTTGAGTTTCCTCTATATATTCAACATGCAAAGCAAACACAAATATGCAAGGGCATGAGAGGCAAATGCTTAAGAACACACTCAAAGCAAAGGCCAACTTCCCTTAAACCCTCCAAAACTTCTCCCCCATTGGCATCGATTGCCAAAATGGGTGAAAAGTTCTAGACGGCCAACATAGTGAGAATTCCTCCAAAGGTGTGCATATGCACAAGGCAAATGACGAGAACTAGGGAGGAAGTAAAACTATATTGAGGACCCAAAGAAAGCAAAAAGAAAAGAAAGAAAAGAAAAGGGCTTCAACAAATGAAGCGAGCAATCAAAAGATCCAAAAGAAACAAACGAAACACCAACAAATGATGTCAAAAAGGAAACAACAACTGAAAAGTGTTTAAATAAAAATAGAGAAGCTCCCCAAAATTTGTGCACAAATTATAGTAATTATATTTGGAAACAACATGCACAACCATGGAATCCTCACTCCTTCAAAACCATTTAGTAATGCACACAAAATACAATAATTTGGAAACCATCGAAGAATCAAAATGAAGTAAGAGGTGATTTCCAAGAAATACAAAAACAACCAAATATTGATCTTCTCTTGTGTGTATAAATTTTTAGGTGGAAAATATCACAAAGACATATAACCACAAAGAAACATGCACACACAAAATAGATACTCAATAAAGCACATGAAGACCCAAAAAGAAGTCATAGAATATATCAATAAGATGTTTTGCTTGAAAGCATGCCCAAGGGCTCAAATATATCTTATTGTACATCAATGAGCTTCAAACACCAACATACCCCATACAACACAACTATTCTCAAGGGAAGTAGAGGATAGAAGGAATATTTGGGGAAAGGCAACAAGTATCACAAAATAGAAATCAACTTGGCAAAAATTCTCACTATTGCACATGAGGGATATTGAGGAAACGATATGCAACAAAATTGCTAGATTGACATATTTGGGATTAGTGAATCATGAGCATGATTTAGTATAGTCCCCATTATATGCACTCATCTCAACATACACACATTTGCAATAGAGAGAACTCTTCAAAGCCAAAGCAAGAAATCCTACATATGGAAGGACACAAATTCATGCCAATAAGCAACCTACACAAGGTTGGGAACAAGATATGTATGCATGAGAGAGAGATACTTGTTACCGAGATATAATTGGTAGGATGAAGATGATATGAATTCGTTGATCATCCTAGCTTGCATCCAACTAACATGTAGACGCCACTTCTTCCTTGTTCAAGGTACAAGCACCCAATATATATCTCCAATGTACCTAAAACAAAATTAAGTACACTATGGTCCCCAAACAAATTGGGTCCAAGGTAGTTAGTGAAACTACAATACATAGGAGAACCCCCACACAAATATGTGCATATTGATATGAAATTGAATTTCATGCACATCTTAGCCCATTAGGATTTGGTGGAGTTTCCCCTATATATTGGATCAAAGAAAGCGAGCATTCCATAATATATACAAGAAGTAAATATGCATGCATAGGCTTTCAAGAACCAAAAGGAGATACAATTTGAACAAAAAACACCAAGTAAACCAATAAGACACACACAAACGTGTGACTTGACAAAAGGTGTCCAAATTGTATCGAAGAGCCAAATCAACACATGAAAGAACACAAGTTCAACAAATGAACTCGAAAGAGCCAAAGAAAAAAGGATAAGAAAAATACCAAGGCTCAAGGATTTATCTCATCCTAAAAGAACAAAACAAGTGAAACGGAATGAGATAAATCCAACTCCCAACGAGAGCAAGGAAAGAATAACCAAAACAAACTCTTCACACTTTTCATGATGGCACACAAAGTACCAACACAAAAGGGATCGAGCTTCCAAGCAAGAAGGATCAAATCAAGAAGCATAAAACAATGTTCTAGATAATATAGGAGAGCTCCCCCATAAGTAGAGCATTATATATAATTTTGCCTTTGAATGCAAAAAGCCCACAAATGAGATCATCACTACTAACTACACTAAATAAAACACAAGGGGAGATAAATAAAATAAGAAGATCCACAAGAGGCAAGGAAAGCTTGGGAGCAAATAGAAAAACATTTTATTGGCCAAAGATAATATAAATAAGAAAAGGCCAAAACGAATATGATCAAAGAATCCTACCATGTATTAAAACTAATTGTCCAAGGACAAAAAGTAATAGGGATAATTTTCCCGAGGTAGTTTGCAAGGATATCCAAGATCATATTCACACAAAGAAGCATATAACAAGATAGGAATTAAGCTTGATGCTTCGAAAGAGATTCTTGATTGCTTCAAATAGTCACACAATCACTAGTGATTGGATTAAATAGAAGCAAGTGATTCCCATGAGGATATGTAGATCCAAATATGAGGAAACACATACCAAGAATCACTATCACGAACAAGATCCAAAAGATGAGCAATAAAAACATTTAAGCAAATTGGAACTTGTATGAGCAAATGTGCCACATAGGAACTAGATAATTCTCAATATCAAATCTAAGTGGCACTACCTCAAATGTCCACATTTTCTAGGTTTGTAATATGCACAAAGCATATAACTCCCCCATAATGTGATAAACCAATAAATCTCAAGAAGAGGCAAAAAGATCAAACTAGAGGTATTAATGGACATTATGGAAACTTAAGTTTCTCATGAGAGAGACAAACCACATAGAGACAACAAAATGACTACTAAGTGGTTTTTCTCATGTACACACATTTTAGGATTGTGGAATGCCCAAGCATGACACTCCCCCAAAATGGAATAGTCCATTAATCCCTCACAAGAGCCAAATAATATACCTACTAGAAACAATAAAGGATCAAAACCAAGAAACACAAATACATGATGTGCCAACCAACATACACAAAGATAATTCATAGGTCAATATAAGTAAGTGGGAAGCACAACATGTACAAGCACATACAAGGTACAAAATCAACACATGCACAAGGGAGCAAGTAACTATAAATGTAAAGGAGTTTAGCACAAGTTACCGGAAGGAGGAACATTGGATAAGGAATAGAAGCATGATAACCAATGACTTGACTTTGACAACAAGAATATAATGAAGATCCCTCAATTCTTCATAAGGTAGTCAAGTCTCCAATGCCCTCCAAAAACACCTATTGATCAAGTTTTAGCTTGTTGGTCCCCAACCAAGTTGGGTCCTAAGAAGTTAGTCACAATAGGCTTGGCCACCCAAATGGTTCTTTTATTGACACCACTTTGGGCACCAACAAATTTGGCAAACACATTGCCACCCTCATCCTTACGAAGTGAATAAGCATCATCAAACAAGATAGGATGTAATGAGGAGATACCCATGGTGCATGAGGAAGAAAGGTGCCCCTTCTCACGACATATGTAGCAAGTTCTTCTCTTGCCGTCTTTCTTCTTGGGAGGAGCTGCACCATGAAGAAGAGCTTGAGGCTTCTTGGGAAGTGGCCCATCTTGAGCTTGTGGAGGAGCTTGAGGCCTCTTCCCCCGTTGCTTCTCACTAAGAGGCTTCTTCTTCAATGGGCAATCCCTCACATGATGCCCTTCTTCCTTGCACTTGAAGCACACAACGTTGGCCGGATTCTTCACTTGTCCTTGGCCCTTCTTCTTGTTGCCCTTGTGCTTCAACGAGATAGTGGACTTGCTCTTGGTGTTGGAGTTGAATCCAAGCCCACTCTTGTCACTTGGGGGACGTCGCACACTCAACATCTTCTTGAGTGCGGTCTTCCCTTCATGACACCTTTTCAAGTCATTCTTCAAAGAAGTGACTTGAGCCTTGAGCTCTTTGACTTCCTCTACATGGTTAGTATCAACAACAATACTAGAGGAAGTAGAAGCTTCATTGTTAGAGCAACAAGGCAAATGATGCAATTCATCACAAGATTTAGCATGGTTGTGAGAGGATGAATTGCAAGGACTAGCACATGGCAATATAGCATTAGGAGTAGAAGTAGTGCTAATGTCCACATGAGGCCCACTAGATGTTACCTTTGACACAATGGCCTCATGAGCTAACTCTAGCCTACCATGGGAGAGTAGAAGATCCTCATGCGAGCTTGAGAGCTTGGCATGACTTTCTTCTAATCTCCCATAGTTGCTTGTTAGAAAAGCAAGTTGAGCCTTTAGCTCAACATTCTCCTTCAAGATAGATGCTTCACAAGAAATAGAGTTAGTAGCACAAGCATCATCAATTAAAGCAAGAGGTGAGGGCAACTTGGAAAGCTCTTTAGAATATGAAGATTTAAGTTGCTCATGTAACTCGGTGAGTTTGATGAGCTCACCCTTGATGACCCTATAGCCATTGTTGAGGTGCTCAAAATCCTCAAGGAGTTTAGCATAGGCAACTTCAAGTTCATCATTTTTAATTTGAAGAGCACTTGCCACCTCAAACTCTCTATCATGAGATTTCCTTACTCTAGATAGCTCTAGAGCAAAGGCCTCCTCAAGAGATTCCTTAGTGGTTTGTTCCTCTTTAAGAGCTTCATTTAGGTTGGCAATTTCATTAGCATACTCACGCTCAAGACAACTTATTTTATCTATTTTGTCCTCATGCTCATATATTAGTTGCCTACTTTCAATAGCACAAGTCAAGATTTCAATGAAAGTAGAGCAAGCATTTTTATTAGGATGAAGAGCACGAAGGACTAGCCCCCCCTTCTCTTTTAGAGAAGCAACATCATTATCTACTTCTACATGATCAATATTCACATCATCATGAGATATATTGGAGTCCAAAGGAGAGGTTACCTTTGAACCCTTAGCCATGAGGCACAAGTGAACATTGGAAGAAGATGATGATGAGGGAACACATGAAGCTCTAATGACAACCTTGCCTTGGCCCACACATTCTTCACTTTCCTCTACATGGTTAGCAACACAAGAACTAGAGGAAATAGAAGCACATTTATCATGGCAATAAGGCAAAGCAAGCATATCATCATGAGATTTATTCAAACCATTTCTACATGATATGCAAGGGCAATCAACACTAGTATGTAAATCACATATGGTCCTACAAGTGTTCATGCCCAAAGATACAACATTGCAACGATATAGAGACAAAGGATCATGAATGGAAATCTCACTATCTACATTGCAAGTTCTATCACCACTCACCATGTCATTACTTTGTGACAATTCACATGTTGGTGTAGTGGAAGAAGATGAGAACTCATCACGGACGGAGGTGGATGGAACACAATCATCCTTATCAAGCTTGGACACATCATATTTTGCTTGAAGCTTGGTCCAAATATCATGAGCATTCCGAAAAGGCATGATTGAGGAAAGAACTACAAAGCTCACAACATTAACAAGCACATTAGATGCTTGAGCTTCGAGATAAGAGTTTGTATTCTCCTCCAAAGATAGATTTTGGGGATCCTTAGGAGGAGACAAGCCCATATCTAGAATTCGCTCAATGTTTGGGTCAATGGCCCGGAAATGACTAAGCATGCGAGTACGCCAAACATCATAATGTGTGCCATCAAAAGTAAATGTGTGAGAGTGCACTAAACCCCTAGGAGACATCTTTACTCTCGAGGCGGTGAAGCCTAAAAGCGAGAGACCTTGCTCTGATACCAATTGAAAGTACAAAGGAAGTCGCCTAGAGGGGGGGGGGGTGAATAGGCTTTTAAAATTATTACGGTTTAGGCTCAAGTAAATGTGGAATAAAACTAACGTTTAATTTATTGAGCACAAAACCTAGCCACTAAGTTCACCTAGGTGCACCAACAACCTATGCTAAGCAATACAAGCAACAAGGTGATAGCAAGGTATAAATACTTCAAGCACGATGGCTATCACAATGTAAAGTGCATAAGTAAAGGGTTCGGTTGAGAGATAACCGATGGACACGGAGACGAAGATTTGTTTCCCGAAGTTCACTTCCAAAGAAGCTACGTCTCCGTTGGAGAGGTGCGATGGCGCAATGCTCTCCGAACGCCACAAATGGCTCACCTCGAGGTGTGGTGGCTCGATGCTCACCCAACGCCACACAAGGCCTCACCCCGGATGCGGAAGCACACAACTCACCGACGCCACAAAAGGCTCACCCTATTCTCCCAAGTGCGCACCACAAAAGGCGGGCACTTGCTCCACTATGGGATGCTTGAGGGCGGTCACCGAACCTGTACAAGATTGGGGCTAACTCCACAACTCAATTGGAGGCTCCCAACAACAAAGCCACAACAGGCCAACAATGCCACAAAAGGCCAACAACGCCACAAAAGGCTACAAGACCACAAAAGGTCAACAAGACCACAAAAGGTCAACAATCCAACCACACAACCGTCTAGGGTTCCAAGGAACCCAAGAGAAACAAGCTCACAAGCTTGAACTCGCCGAATCTCCGAGGAGAACTCAAACCTATGCACCAAATGCAAGGGCAAGTCCTTCTCTCCCAAATTCCAACAAAGCTACAAAAGCTATTGGGGGGATAAGGGAGGAAGAACACAAGAGGAGAACACAAAACTCTCCAAGATCTAGATCCCAATGATTCCTTCACAAAGAAGGGATTTGACTTGGGGGATTGTAGATCTAGATCTCCTCTCTCAAATCCCTCAAAAAGATGCAAGAATCATAGGAGGGGAAAGGGAGAGGGAAAGCTTCTTCAAGGTTGACAATGGAGGAGAGAGAGAAAGCCAAGAACCAAGAAGCAAAGCTAGTACACACGAAGGGGAAGAGGAGCCCCTTTTAAAGGGCTCCCAGATCTGCCTGTTATGGGCATTCGCGACACCTGGCCGGAACTTCCGGTGGGAGGCCGGAAGTTCCGGTGGCACCCAGCCAACGGTCGAAAACTGCGGAGTGAGAAACTGAAAACACGAATCATGGCCGGAACTTCCGGCCCTGGTGCGGAAGTTCCGCTCAAGAACTTTTGCCAGGACAAGTTCCGATCAAGTTCTGGCCAAGTTCCAGCAAATAGACATATTCAATACAGAAGGTTTCTAAACGTGAGCGGAACAAGACCCGGAACTTCCACCAGAACTTTCGGCGGCAAAAATGCCCTAGCGGAACTTCCGGTGGGAAGCCGGAACTTCCGGTCAGGGAAATTCCAGAAACCAGAAAACCAGAAACGCAATAACGTTTGCATCCAAACTCCAAACAGGATGAAACCAATTTTGTTGGAAAGATAACGACGAATAGAATCCAAAAAAAAAGTCGAAATATTGGGTATCACCTTGGGAGAAAATATCATAAATATATATGTGAAGTATCCCCCAAGGTGTGGAGTCGGAAAACTTGCAAGATCAAAAACCGCAATAAGATATGCAAGTGAAATCCTTAGATGATGAACTCGAGCTTGTTATGATGATGACCACAAGCTCTAGATCCTCTCATGGACAAGAACCAAATAACAACCAAGAAAGATGATGCTATGAATGCAAAGGTTTGAGCTCTCTCCGAACGATGCAAACGAGACACCCGCTTGAGAGCCCCTCTTGATAGTACGGCTATTTATCCTAAACCCGGTCTCCCAACTAACAACACGAGACCGGCAAAAGAGAAGCCCTATCAACATACCTTTGCCTTGAGCGTCCCACTTGAACTTGATGTAGACCGTCTTGATCTTCTATAGTGGGAACACCTTTCTTGTTTGCTCTTGCTCGCTCTTGCTTGATGAGGACTTGCAAAATGCTCCCCCATATTCCATGGGGAAACCTCTTCTTTGAACTTGTCTTCATCATTCCATGAGCACGAGGATGGCAAGCTTCAAGCATGAGATCTTCTAGAGATGGCGCATCTTGAGCTCGTCCTTCTTCATCCTTACTTGAGGTTGATCCATCTTGATGCAACTCTTTGCACATGCCTTGATCGACCTTCAAGCTCCTTCTTTCTTCATGATTCCAGTGGGCACAAAGCCCTTGGACATTTCTTCATCTTCCAACCTTGAGACCAACACATGGCCCAAGCGATGCCAATGGACAAACCTACAAGTGAAACTCAATTTACACATTAGTCCATAGAGATTGTCATTAATTACCAAAACCACACATGGGGGCATACATGCCCTTTCAAAAGGGTATGTTGGATCTGCGCCGTGCGATTTAAGTGAAATCCTGCGGTCCAGAGAGGCTGATCCGCACGAAGCGGTACCGTCCAATAGAATCACACCACGTGGACATGGTTTAGTTTAAAACAGAAATTATAATCTATTAGGATTGCAAACTTGTAAAATTCATAACTTTAATTCTACACATCCAAATTTTGCAAATTTTCTATCAATGGATTCAGCAGAACAAGTACTTTTCAACCATGCACTTTGTTTAATGTTTTGCTTCTGGAAAATTGGTTGAATTTGCAGAAACTTGTGTAGGCTTATTTTGAATATAAAAATTGTTCTAGATATATTTTTAATATGAAATATTTGCAAAATGGTTTGTTTTGAACCTACTGACCATAGGAACCAACTTGTGGATTTAAAAATGTATTTTGTGAAGATAAGGAATAAAAAATTGAATTAGCTCATTTCTAGTCAAATAAAAATATTGTTTATGGTTTAGAAATGATTTTTGGAGTGAAACCTTTGGGAAATGATTTGATTCAAACCTTCTGACCCTAAACACCAAGTTTTGAGAATTAAAAAAATATATTTGGTGAACCCTTTAAAGAATATTGCTTTGCTAAAAGCATTTTCAACCACATAAAATATTGATTTGATTTAAAAATGGTTTATAGATAAAACCTTTTGCAAATGGTTATACCACTTTTGTAAATGACCAATGTGAGCTTGAAAATGTTTAGAGCCTAATAGAAAACACTTTTCTAAATAAAACTATCTTTTACATGCTTGCATGCATGACCATGTTTTGTTATTTTATGTGTGACAAATTGTTTGAATGCTAGTTGAATATATGTTTGCTTGATTGATTTGTAGTGAAGTTAGAAGAGTGTGATATTTGCAAGATCAAGAAGTGAACCAACATTCTCTACTAAAAAGGCAAGTGACACTATCATCCAAGTCCTACTATTTTCATTACACTTAGTGGATTTTTGAAACATGCATGATAAGGACTACTATATTTTATGCTATGCTAAATCCTATTAGGATATCATTATATCTCCCTGAGTGGAAACAATGTAGTTGTAGTATGTTTAGCCCTGCTATATATTGGGATGGGATACATGATATGATTATATGAAGTGTTGGAAAGATATATGTTTTATATAATAAAACAAGTACTCAATGAACCACCTGGGTGGACAAGGATACTCAAGATTGGACAAGGTGGCAACAAAGGGAACCATGTTTATATGGCTATCTTTTTGTGTGTGCACTATAAGAAAACCACCCAGGAACTTAGAGATTGAACATGTTTCTCGTATAGTGGCTTCCGTGTACAGCCACATGCTAAATGGGCTCTGGCTTAGTCAACTACATAGTAGAAGACCCATGCATTGGCATCTTCAGGTTAACTAGAATTGTGTATTGGAAATATATCCTTACATTGGTGCGTGGTAGACAAGCTAGCATTTTGTATTGGGAGGACTTCTATGGAAAGACTTTGTCACATTCTCGATCTGCCGGTACTCCATTTTGGTGAGTACTTATCCAGCGGCCACTGGTGGCGTCAAGACGAGATTGTGTCATGTGGGTAAAGTGTACAACTTTTGCAGAAGATCAAATTCTAAGTACTTAGCCGTGTCCCCGGTTATGGATAATACTGAGCAACTAAGGCCTGAAGCTATGAAAGATCTCGACATTCCACTTTCTCAAAGTAAAACTTGATGGTGACAACAAGGGATTTGAAGCACTTGGAGTTTTCCAAGAAGTTCAGAAAGATTTGACAAAAGATCAAAACTATTTTGAAAAGATAGGACAAAAACTATATTGCTTTCTGCAAATGAGCCTAAACCCCACTTAGCCAAATATGCATGTAAATGATAGGATCCACTTATTTCTACATAGTAGTGAAACTTGCCAATACAATTCAAATGTATTGACCCTTGTGGTTGCAACTTATTATGTTGCAGGTTTGTTTGATGTTAGTGAAGTGTGTTGAATAGGATTACAAGTCTACAACCAACATGATTGCCTGTGGCACTTTGAAGATGAAGGACCCCATGCTATTGTTATATTCTGCTGCATTGTAATGTGATAGCCAAATGAGCTATGTAAGATGTAATTAATTATTTTATTCCTGGTTATAAAGTTGTATTATGACCTTTGTTTCTTGATATTACATCTTAACTATGGATGCTAGCTATTGATCCAGGGACTAGCATTGTAAACACAGGGATCTCTACCTTATTAAAGGTTGGGAACCTTACAGATGGTATCAGAGCACTGTGTTGCCTGTAGGATTGTAACCCTAGGATTGGACAAAACCCCTTAGAAAAATGGGAGTTGTTTTTGTTCCAAAACTTATTTACAAACAATCTTGTAAACTCTTTCCTCAACCTTTTGGTTCTGATTCTACATCTCTTCCTTTTCAACTTGATGGACAAAGCCTTCACCATGACCAATGACTTTCACTTTAGTTCCACCAAAGATTTCAACTTAGACATCACTAAGGACTATAAGTGAAAACCAAGAGACATTATATTGCCTACCAAGACATTGATATCAAGTTAGAGTATGGATCATATTGACCTATGAGGTATGACTATACTAGGTTGATTATTTCAAGAAAACTTGTTGTTTCCTTCAACTCATGAGTTAAGCTCATAAGTTGTTAAGTGGATAGTTGCTTGTTGATTGATTGTTTGATTGAACTTGGATGTTTTGAGTTGTGTGTTAGAACTTCTTAAAAACCTATCCATCATTACTTATCCCTATCAAACCAACAGATGCCTCCCCGTAGTGCCAACCCCAACCAAAACAACAATATCACTTCTGAGATGCAGCAGATGATGACAGCTCAGACATAACTGGTGCAGGAGATGACCACATTCATACAGAATCAGAACAACAACAACAACAATCAGAATAATCCTCCAGCTCATGATATGCTCACCAAGTTTCTGAAACTTAGGCCTGCAAGGTTCTCTGGAACGACTGATCCAATGGAAGCCAATGATTGGTTACGTTCAGTGAATAAGGACTTAATGACTGTTGGCTGCACCGACGAAGAAAAAGTTAGGTTTGCAGCATTTCTACTTGAAGGACTAGCAGCAACATGGTGGGACAACTTTCAGATCACCACTCCCCTTGAGGATGTGACTTGGGCTATTTTTGAGGATGGTTTCCGTACAACTCACATCTCACCTGGAGTGATGTACTTGAAGAAAAAGGAGTTTCACAATCTTAAACAGCGTCACCTCAGTGTGGCTGAGTATATTGAAGAATTCAACAATCTGGCACGCTATGCACCGAATGAAGTTGATACAGATGCTAAGAGAAAGGAGAAATTTCTTGAAGGACTTAATGATGAGTTGAATCTGCAACTAGCTGTTGCCTATGTCCCAACTTATCAATCCCTCTGTGACAAAGCCACTATTTTGGAAAACAAAATGAATCAAGTTGAGAACAGAAAGAGGAAGCATAAACTCAAGAATCACTCAGGATCATCAAAAAAGAAGCATTCATTCAAAAAGAGCAATGAAGATTCTGAACCACATCAGCATCACCACAACAACAATGGAAGTGATAATAATGGAAATGATACTGACAATTGAGATGACCTTGGTCAGAACCAACATGACACTTTCAGGAAGAAAGACATTAGCCAGTTGCAGTGCTATAATTGTAAGGAACTTGGACACTATGCATCAGACTGTCCTGAGAAGGAAAAGAAAAAGGATGCTAGAAGAGCCAATGGAAATGACTCCAATGTGACCCAGAAAGGACATGTGAACCACATTGACATGGATGGAAACTTTGAAGAGATAGAAGAAGTGGATATCAGGAACTAGTTAACTCAGTTGAGTCAAATAAGGATTCCTTGTTAGGATATAAAGTGTTGAACTCATAGTCAAGTGAACCATCAATGTAACCCTATTAGACTTTATTTTAAGGGTGGTAGTACCCTAGTTGTCTTCAAGCCAACCTGTAATCCTAGCCTTCCCAAATCTCGGGACGAGATTTATTTTAAGGGTGGTAGCCTGTCACATCCAAAGATTTTCCAAATCTTGTAATGCGAAAAAATAAACAAAATAATCAATTGTTGATTTTTAGGGTGAGAAGAAACTTTTTGATTCCAATTGGAAACATCAAAACCTATTTTGATCAAATAGAATCCTAAAGGGATTTAAAAAGATAAACGAATAATAAATAAAGTTATAATAGTTGGAATCACTATTTTTGGATCTTTTAATAAAAGATTTGGTTTTCAAAAGAAAAGGTAGAATTATAAAGAAGGATTATTTTATAGAGCCAAATTAAATCTTGGCCAAACTTTTGAAATAAAGTATTTCTATTTAATAAAAAGAGTAAAGGTTTATTTAAATAAAATAATGAGGATTTATTAATATCCAATTTTATTAAAGTAGAGGTTTTTCCATTTTAAATAAACACTAAAACTTGTTAAATTATTTTAAATAAGTTTTCCAAGTGTTTTTGTTTTTCAAATGAAACCTACTGAAAAGGTTTTGGTTTGGTTTAGATTTGAAATAGAGTTTTAAAATAAATTAAACCCTATTTTGAAATAAAGACTAAGGTCTTTTTATTTTAATTAATAATAGATCCTAAAGGAATAAAAAAAATTAATTTACTTTGGACTTTGGATTTTGTTGTTAAACATAATTAATCTATACCTAAAGTTTGGTGGTGGTTTGATTTGAATTGGAGTTTGAATTATTTGTTTGAAAATCAAAACAGAAATTCAAATTGGAAAAAGGAAAAGCTTTCATTATAAAAAAATGAAACAAACAGGCCCAACAAGCCCAACTAGCAGCCCACCTACACCCCTCTGCCGAATCGTTTTCTTTCACTCAACCTCGCACCCACCCAGACACTGAGCAGTGGACCCCGTGCCCCCCTCTCTCTCTCACTGTCAGCACGGCCCCACGCCAGCACGTCGTCGTTCTCACCCGCGACCATGTCTCCCTCGCCGTTGCTGCCTTGATTGCGGCAATCAATTCGCTTAATTGGCAGGCTTAATTCCTCCGGTGATGACGCACACATAAGCGCCACGCTCTCCTCTCTCTTTCCCCTCACTCGCCCCTCCTTCTCTGCCCCAGGGCTGTTCGAATTTGTCCCCACACCACCTCTGTCTCTGGTGATGTCTCCGAGCAATTCCGGCGCCGACCAGCCGCCCCTCGCCTCCCACTGCACGCAACCTTGCTCGCCAGCACCAGGCACACCTGCCAGTACCTCGCACTCGCTCGCGCGTGCCCCGTAGCCTCGGCTTCGTCATCACCTGAGCGTGCGCCGTCGGCTGCTGTCGCTTCGATGAAGTTCCCTGGTAAGCACCGACCGCCCCGAGCCCTCTCAATGATGCTCCCGTACTCCCCACGATCGCCCGCATCTAACGCCCCCTCCCGTTTCCCTTAGGGCAACCTGCAGCTCCGTCCCCGTCGACATCCAGACGAGCCCGACGCCGCTACTGACTCCGGCGAGAAATCACCGCCGTTCCTGTGCGCCCCTTGGACAACTGAGACCACCTCGAGCTGCACCTCGACCACGCGAATGCTGTAAGCCACTTCCCCCTCTTCCTTGCTTCCTGCATCGTCGGCAAGCTCACCGCCAGAGCGTGCGCTGCCGCCAGCCGCCGCTAGCGCCGCCCAGAAATGGTCTGGCTGCTGTGAGCCGTTAGATCGTTATCCAGTGGCTTAGATAGATTCATTTAATCGAAAGGGTATGTTGGATCTGCGCCGTGCGATTTAAGTGAAATCCTGCGGTCCAGAGAGGCTGATCCGCATGAAGCTGTACCGGCCAATAGAATCACGCCACGTGGACATGGTTTAGTTTAAAACAGAAATTAGAATCTATTAGGATTGCAAACTTGTAAAATTCATAACTTTAATTCTACACGTCCAAATTTTGCAAATTTTATATCAATGGATTCATCAGAACAAGTACTTTGCAACCATGCACTTTGTTTAATGTTTTGCTTCTGGAAAATTGGTTGAATTTGCAGAAACTTGTGTAGGCTTATTTTGAATATAAAAATTGTTCTAGATATATTTTTAATATGAAATCTTTGCAAAATGGTTTGTTTTGAACCTACTGACCATAGGAACCAACTTGTGGATTTAAAAATGTATTTTGTGAAGATAAGGAATAAAAAATTGAATTAGCTCATTTCTAGTCAAATAAAAATATTGTTTATGGTTTAGAAATGATTTTTGGAGTGAAACCTTTGGGAAATGATTTGATTCAAAACCTTCTGACCCTAAACACCAAGTTTTGAGAATTAAAAAAATATATTTCGTGAACCCTTTAAAGAATATTGCTTTGCTAAAAGCATTTTCAACCACATAAAATATTGATTTGATTTAAAAATGGTTTATAGATAAAACCTTATTGATTGATGAATATTGTTGATATTGGTTGTTCTTGTGCTACTTGTATCTAGTCACTCTTATGAACTTTGAAGGTGTCCTATGCATCTATTTGCTACTCTATGAGGGACAAGATGAATGCCACTATGCCATATTTTCTGTATGTGAAACAAACAAACGTTTTTCAATGCATGTTATTCATGATCCTTGTTTGTAGCCTTTCATGTTGCATGCATAGTTACTTTGTATTATTGTTAGAACTCGATCTTTCATGCACATGTTTAGAGTTTGTTGATCCCAGCTTTAAATGCTTGCAAATGGTTTAATATTGGTTTTGATGGTGCATGTCATCTAAAAAATTATTCTTTTTATCACTTACCTACTCGAGGACGAGCAGGAGTTAAGCTTGGGGATGCTTGATTCGTCGGAAACGTATCTATAATTTTTGATGCTCCATGCTTGTTTAGTATCTACTTTGCTTTGCTTTGTCTTTACTTTGTGGTGTTTTTATCTTTTCTGGAACTAATCTATTAACAAGTTGCCATAGTGCCAGTTGCCTGTTTTCTTCTGTTTTTGGTTCCAGAAAGGCAGAAAATCAATATTCTCGGAATTGGACGGGACAAAAACCAAAGTAAATATTTTACCGTGGGCGACACAAACCCAGAAGACGAGACGGAGGGGCTCCACAGGGCGGCCAGACCCCCCTAGGCACAGGTGGGCCTAGCACGCGCCTGGGCAGGGTGTTGCCCCCTGGCGGACCCCTGCCTTGCCTCTTCACCTATAAGAAGCCCCCGATGCAGAAACCCTAGGCACCCGATCAAAACTCAACGAAACCTTCTATAGCCGCCGCCACCATCATCCCTAGATCAGGGGGGATATGAAGTTCTTCCTGGCACCCTGCCGGAAGGGAGATCATCCCGGAGGCCTTCTTCTCCGGTATGAAGCGTGAGTAGTTCCACCTTGGACTACGGGTCCATGTAGTAGCTAGATGGTTGTATATCCTCCTTGTGCTTTCATGTATAGATCTTGTGAGCTTTGTTCATGATCAAGATCTAATCGATTTGTAATCATGCATGTTGTGTTTGCGGGGATCCGATGGATATTGAGATTACTATGTCAGATTGATTAATGGTCTTGTCTATTTGATACTATCATGTCTGTGTTGTCTGTGATCTTGCATGCTCTCCATTGTTAGTAGATATCTTGGCCAAGTAGTTGCTAGTGACTCCAAGAGGGGGTATTTATGCTCGATAGTGGGTTCATGCCTCTAGTTTCCAAGGGAAGTGACCGAAATCTCTTTGGTTGTAGACGTGCTATTGCCACTAGGGAGAAAACAACGGTCTCTTGTTCATGGAACAAGTGGATTATTTACCTTACACACTTTGCTTAAAGCAGTTGTCTGTTGCTTGCAACTTAATACTGGAGGGGGTTCAGATGATAACCTAAAGGTGGACTTCTAGTCATAGATGAAGTTGGATGGCGGTCTATGTATATTGTTGTATTGCCCAATCGAATCTCATAGGATCTTTTTGTCTGGTATTGCATTGTTATGCCTTGCTCAGTTCCTATCAATTTCCCTGCTGTAATTTGTTTACCCTTCATTCCATGTTGTTTATCTAAGGAGAGCACCTCTAGTGAACTATGGACCCCGGTCCAATCTTTACCATTGATACATCTCTCACTGTTTACTTGCTGCAAACCATTCATCACCTTCCACATCATATAGTTAATCCTTTGTTGCAGCAAACCGGTGAGCTTGACAACCTCACTGATTCGTTGGGGCGAAGTCTTGAGTTTGTGTTGTGCAGGTTTCCATGTTGCTTGAAACACCTTTGAGACGTTTCCTTCCTCCTAGTGGTTCGATAACCTCGGTTTCTTACTGAGGGAAAACTTGCTGTTGTGATCATCATACCTTCCTCTTGGGGTTTCCAACGAAGCGTCCCACGACAAGTGCTGGGCGCCATCAGGCGGCGCGGCCATCCCCCAGGTGGCGCCTGGCAGGGGTGTGGCCCACCTGTGGCCCTCCAAGATACCTCCTCCTAGCCATCTTCTTTATACCTCCCAAAAAACACCAGAAAACTTTCTCAAGCTCGAGTTCCTACTGTTCTTTCTCCTGATTTTCGTTCTCCTTGCTCAGCCCATCTTTGCTACTGATTTTTGGAGGTATTGCTCCTTGGTATGTGCCTCCTCCGCTTGTCCAATTAGATTTGTGATTGGTAGATTGTATCTTGAGTATTTTGCTGCTATAGGTGACAGGTTGTGTGAGTTTGCATGCTTGTTCTATGCTTAGAGATTCCATTTTGATGCATGTGTAGCCCTCTAGCAAGTTCATGTTGTAGTTTCTCATCATTTATCAACTTGGTTTGATGTTTGTCTAAAAATTTCAGAAAAAAGAGGTCATGGACAACCACACCTTTGGTGAAATATTTGAGAGACACCTATAAGGGCAAGGCCTTCAAGATTATCCTCCCGAGCTAGGCCCTCATACAATGAGGATCTCATTACACCGCGATTTGGCGACGAGGGAGATGAGGGGGATGCGCACCCTTCCACCTTTCCTTGCCCAACCTATGGCAGGCCTTTCAAAATTTATGGCAGGCCTTACACTATGACATTGAAGAAATTTTGTGAGGCCCTGGGTCTTGGTACAGCTGGGACGGTGAATAAGATTCCAGCTCAACCCACTGATTTGTTGGAGCTCTACCGTGGGATAACTAATGATGATGACCGTAGAGCCTAAAGGGTAAAGATAAGAAATATTCAACTTCCAGCTATCAGGTACTTTGCTTATTATCTTGCCACTAGTGTTCTTGGTAGGGAGAACACTAGTAATATTTCCAACTATCATTTGGCCTTCATAGCTGCTGCGCTCAACAATGAAACTAGGTACAATCTTGGTTCTCTCATTGCTCGTCGCTTAGATGCTAAGGGACCCATTTATGGGGGAATTATTGCTGCACGTGTTGTTGCTGCCTTGGACCTTGCTGTTGATCCAAATGATATAGTTTTGGCTCCTTAGAGGCTTGATCTTGCTGCCGTGAAAGCGCATCACTTTGTCACTGCTGGCTCTATCCTTGAGAGCTTGGTTTATAGAATGCTGTTTACTGACGGGGAAGAGAGAGATCCCTCTACCCCAAACCACTTTGTTCAGTATTTCCCAGGGACCTTTGTCACGCTCCAAGGAGGAGATGGATGAGAAGCTGCGCATTCTTGGCTTCCATGGACACTATCAGGGGGACGCTCCCTCATACGACCCCTCTGTGCACACAGGGGAGTCCTCGAGCTCGTACCAAGACGAAGGAGCCTCCTCGTCGTATTACGGAGGTGCACCTTCTTGGTCACCATGGAGTTGAGCCCCACTTAGGCCAAAAGCCTAAGCTTGGGGGGAGGTACACCGACATCACACTCATCTATATATCATGTTTTGTCGGTTCTTTGTATATCCATTGTTTCTCTTTCTTTTTTGTTTTTGTTCCTGCTTCCTCAAAACACAAAAATACCAAAAATATTTTCTTTGTTTCTCTTGGTTTGTTTCTTTGCTTTTTAGCTTTCATTTGCCTTAAATAAAAATCCAAAATATTTTGCTTTGTTTGCTTATTTGAAAAATCAAAAACACCAAAAATATTTGTTGTTCTTCTTTGGTTTTGTGAGTTCTTTGTAGGGTTCAGCTGTCCTCAGTGGATTTGGTTTCATGTTATTATTCAAGTCACACAAGTGAAGGGCAATAATGAAGATTAAGACAACTTGAGGTGTGGTAAGAGGTTGGTAACAAACTCTATTTGTTTTCATTTTTGTACATATAGTCATCATGGTGAGCATGCTTAGTCTTTTCATGTAAGGTGTATGTTTGCGGATGTCGTCGGTGTGAAATAAAAAGGGGAGCTTGTGAGTTCATGGAGTTATATATATGTGTTAGAGAAACGCCTGGGCCGCTAGCCTAAGCCATGCCTAATCATGGTGGAAACTTGCAGCACCACCATAATAAGCATCCGTGAAGCATCCTCAATAAATACCTATGCAAATAGCAAATAAAAAGATCGCTGAGATGCTCATTGTCTGCTTGCCTTGTCATTTTGATTATGGGATAGCTCTTGTATCATGTGCAAGGGGTATCCCATTGGCGGTTCTCTATGATATGCATGTACGTACAATGACAAGAACTTACAAATAACTAAAGTTGAGTAGCACGAGGAGCAGACCTCGTACTCAAGGGACTTGAGATTTCCAGTTTATGGTCTGGCAAGCATATAACTCATATTGGACCTCACTTTTACATTAACCACATAAAGATGCCTATGATAGGGGCAATGAGATCTCAAAGCTAGTGAGTACCTTACTTTCAGCATTTGGAAGCTTTTCAAACTTTCCAAAACCTTTTTCACTCCCTTGTTGAGTCATCACTTATTCTATGAGCACCTTTTGAGAGCAAAGTTGTCATTCTTGTGTTTGTCTAAAAACTTGGTTAATTATGTCATGACTTTGATGCTTGTATCTCTAATATCTTTACTTCTAGTCTTCACTTGAACTTCAGAGGTGCCTTGGCATTTATATTGTGCTCTAGAAACAAAGGCAAGCGAGATACCACTATATCATACCTTTTTATGAGCATTGCAATGTTTCTTATGTTTATGTTCCATGCTACTTATTATTATTGAGTTGGTTTCTCTTCATAGCTTGCAATGACTATTGAGTAGACTTAGTTGCATACTGTTTATTATGAATGGTTTAAGTATTTCTTCTGTCCTGAGAATATTTACATCATATGAAGCAAATGTGTTTGCGAAAGTTCTTTTATCGCACTCAGATTTCAACTGAATTTCTTGACGACAAGAAATAAGCTAAGCTTGGGGGGAGTTGATACGTCCAAAACATATCTACTTTCCCGAACACTTTTGCTATTGTTTCTCCTCTAAACTTGTGTGATTTGGATACAACTAACACGGACTGACGCCGTTTTCAGCAGAATTACCTTGGTGTCTAGTTTTTGTGCAGAAAATCAACTATCAGGAAAAATCCCGGAAAATATGCCAAAAATCCTATTTCACCAGAAGATCCACGGAGCCAGAGTACGAGACGGAGTGGAGGCCTGAGGGGCCCACACCCCTGCCAGGCGCGGGCCAGGCCTGGCCGTACCTGGGAGGGTGCGGCCACCTCAGGCACCCCCTCGGCCTCCCTCTTCGCCTATAAGAAGCCTCTTGACCTAAGGGATTTTGGGGAGGATCATCGCCATCATCATGACCAACGCCTCTCCATCAACCATCAATGTTTCCCTCATGCATGAGTGAGTAATCCCCCACTGTAGGCTATGGGGATGGTAGAGATTGGATGAGTTATATCATGTTGCTACTACAAACTATTGCTACTGATAAACTTCTGTGAGCAAGAACTATTTCCAGGTGCAGCTGAATTGACAACTTAGTTGTTAAGGCTTTCAAGTATTCTTTGGATCCCCTTGTATCGAATCAATAAATTGGGTAATACTACCCTCGAAGACTGTTGCGATCCCATATACTTGTGGGTCATCATATACATAGACCGCCATCCAACTGCATCTATGACTAGTAATCCACCTTCAGGTTATCATCCGAATCCCCTCCAGTACTAAGTTGCAAGCAATGGATAACTTCTTTAAGAAAAGTGTGTAAGGTAAACAATCCACTTGTTCCATGAACAAGAGGTTGTTGTTTTCTCCCTAGTAGCAACAACACATCTAGAACCTTAGAGATTTATGTCACTTCCCTAGATTAAATAGAGGCATAAACCCACTATCGAGCATAAATACTCCCTCTTGGAGTCTCTAGCATCTACTTGGCCAAGATAGCTACTAGAACGGAGAGCATGCAAGATCACAAATAACAAAGACATGATAGAATCAATGAGATAGAACCATTAATCAATCTGACATAGTAATCTCAATATCCATCAGATCCCCGCAAACACAACATGCATGATTACAAATAGATGATCTTGATCATGAATGGAGCTCACAAGATCTAACAATGGTAGCACAAAGGAGGAGTAACAACCATCTAGCTACTACATGGACCCGTAGTCCAAGGTGGAACTAATCATGCATCATACCGGAGGCTGTCATGGTGATGATGAAGGCCTCCGGGATGATGTAGAGGTCCCAACCTTTAATAAGGTAGAGATCCCTGTGTTTACAATGCTAGTCCCTAGATCAATAGCTAGCATCCATAGTTAAGATGTAATATCAAGAAACAAAGGTCATATTACAACTTTATAACCAGGAATAAAATAATTCATTACATCTTACATAGCTCATTTGGCTATCACATTACAATGCAGCAGAAATAACTATGTAACATGGAGTACTTCATCTTCAAAGTGCCACAGGCAATCATGTTGGTTGTAGACTTGTAATCCTATTCAACACACTTCACTAACATCAAACAAACCTGTAACATAATAAGTTACAGCCACAAGGGTCAATACATTTGAATTGTATTGGCAAGTGATACTGTGGTAGTACAGTGGAGTCTATCATCTATATGCATTTGGCTAAGTGGAGCTTAGGCTTGCTTTGCTCAAAATAGATTTTCCTTATCTTTTGAAAAACACTAAGTTTTTGTTTGTCAAAAATCACCCAAGGCATCTCCCAATAGAAATTGGTGATCCTTTAACCCTTGTTCAACCATAAAATTTTACTTACAAATTGGGATGAGGAGATTCTTGATAGCTTCCATGTCTTAATGCTCAAATTGTCCTTTACCAGGGACATGGCTAAGTACTTAGATTTTACACTCTTTAGAGGTAGTGCACTTTCCCCACAGTACTTGGTTTCACCAAGACAAGATCTTTCAGAAGCCTTCCCTTAGACCAGAATGGACGCGTTCCAACCTATCATCCCCTACCACCAACTGTCCATTTGGCTAAGTTATTGCAACCTATATGATCCAGGTAGAGCCCATAATGCCAAGTGGCTACACTTGAAGCTTCTCAACATTTGACATCTCAAATCTCTTTGTTCCTAGGTGGCATTCCACAAGTGAGATACCAAGTTTTTCCCAGTATACTGGACTTGGTGATGCCCAAGTTTTCCCCAGCATACTGGACTTGCATAACCACTCAACACAAACCATTCTTTCCATTCCACCCAGGTGATTCATTCACTTAGTAGTTTTATTAAACAAAACACAAGTCTTTGACTTAGAAATATTCCATAGCATGAAATATAATCCACCCTTGTTTTCTACTAGCTAAGCTAAGCATGATAGTAGTAGGAATCTTAACTTAGGAAATTTTTACTAAGGTTTCATCTACTAGGATTTCCCATGGCATAGTTTATACTTAGCAAAATTTCCATGCAATTCCTACTTAGAAATATCACTAATGCATAGTGAAAATAATGGGACAAAAGTATGAATCACCACTTGCCTTTTTGATAGAGAATATAAGTTCACTCCTTGATCTTGCAATGATCACACTCTTAAAATCACTACAATTCAATCAAGCAAGCAAATAATCAATCTACCATTCAAGCAACCAACACATAAAATAATAGAAACAAAGCAATGCATGCAAGCATGCAAAAGATTGTTTTATTTGGAAAAGTGGTTTCTAATAGGTTATAAACATTTGAAAACACCTATTGGTAATTTTATAAAAGTGGTAAAACCATTTGCAAAAGATTTTACTTATAAATCATTTTTAAACCAAATCAATATTTTATGTGGTTAAAAATGCCTTTAGCAAAGAAACAATCTTTATAGGGTTCACCAAATACATTTTTAATTCTAAAACTCGGTGTTTGGGGTCAGAGAGTTTAAATCAAAACATTTCCCAAAGGTTTTTCTCCAAAAAGTATTTTCAACAAAAGAACAACATTTTTGTTTGACTAGAAATGTTCTAAATCAAAGATTCGTTCTTTTGCCTCACAAAAATATGTTTTTGAATCCACAAGTTGGTTTCTATGGTCAGTAGGTTCAAAACAATCCATTTGCCAAAGATTTTATCACAAAAATAATTTTAGAATGAATTTTATATTCAAAATATGCCTACACTAGTTTCTGCAAAAACAACCATTTTACCAGAAGCAATTTACTAAACAAAGTGGATGGTTGGAAAGTACTTGTCTTGCTGATTCCATTGATATAAAATTTTCAAAATTTGGACGTGTGGATCAAAAGTTATGCAATTTACAAGTTTGAACATCTAATAGAATCTATTCTGGTTTTTATTAAACAGACAGGGCCACGTGGCTGTTTCTCATTGGACGATAATGGTTCGTGCGGATCTATCAGCACTGGCCGCGGGATCTAACTTAATCGCATGGCACAGATTGCAGGATACCTCTTCGTTTAGGTTCTATCATATCCACTGGATGATGATCTAACGACTCTCAGGCATTGACCATCCACTGGCGGCGGCAAGTGGCAGCGGCGCGCTCGGGCTGCAAGCTTGCCGGTGAACTAGGTCACGTGGGAGAGGGAGAGGTTGCTCACCAGAATCGCCTTGATGCACTGATTCTCGTCGTGGCTTTGGTTGGCCAAGGGGAGCATGGAGACGTTGACGATTGCTCGCCGGAGTCCGCACGGCGTCGGGCGCGCTCTGGTCGTCGTAGTTGGCGAGGCTACAGGTCACCCGAAGGCAAGAGGGAGGTGTCGTTAGACGCGGGCGAGAGTGTAGATCACAGGAGTGTCAACAGGGAAAACAGGGGCGGACGGAGGATACCTGGGGAGTTCGCCGGAGTCCAAGCCGAAGACGGTGGCAAGCGGCGTTGAGGTTGCCGACGCTAGGGAGCTTGCGCGGCCGAGCTCGGAGTACTGGAAGATGCGCCAGAGGCCAGGGGGTGTGCTCGTGTGGTCGAGGGGGCAAGGTGCGGTGAGGTGTGGCCGGAATTTGAACGCGAGCTCGCTGAAGACAGTGGGGTTCGGGCTTGCGATTCGAGAATCCTGGTGGTGGTGAGGAGTTGGCGTCTGAGGGGAAAAGTAGAGGGAAGAGAGGCGCTTATGAGGGCGAGGTCGCGGGGCTGTTTAATCGTGGTGTTTACTACGAATTACGCCGGCAATCAATCAGCAACAACGACCGGGGGAGGGCGTGGTCACCGCGGGGAGGACGATGATGAGGTGGCAGTGGGGCCTGGCGTCAGCGAGAGAGGGAGAGAGGAGGTGGGGCCTGCTAGTCAGCGACGCTGCGGGTTCCTTCTGCAGTGAGAAAAACGCTTCGGCTGGGAGAGAGGAGAGAGGTGGGCTGCTGGGCCTGGTGGGCTTGCTGGGTCGGGCTGATTGCTTTATATTTTTTTATACAGATTCATTTTTCTTTTTCTGTTTCCAATATTCTGTTTTGATTTTGTTTAATTATTTCAAACAACCATTTGATTTCGAACGTCAACCAAACTTTGTGTATTCAAATACTGATTAATAATACATTCTAAAGTCAAATTTAGAATAATTCTTTTATTCTTTTTAGGGTCTTTTTATTATTTAAAATTAGGCTCTTGTATTAATTCAAATAAGATTTAATAATGTTTTCAAACTCCATTTGAAAACTAAATCTTTCCAAATCTTTTCAGTAGGTTTTATTTATTTATTAGGGTGTTAAATAATTCACCTTGAATTATTTGGAATATTTTTAATATGATTTATTAATCATTTAAATTGGGTATTTGTTCTTATTCCAATGAAATCAATTATGGTTTTAATTCCATAAATTTTATTTAGGTGATTTCCTTGATTCCATTTAAGTTAATTAAATAACTTTTATTCCACTTGGGTGAATTCTAAATTCTATTTCCCCAAGATTTAATTAATCCTTCTTATTAGGGATTTGTCTTTATTCAAATAGAATAGGATTTGGTTAATGCCCTTTTAATTAATTTGGAAATTCTTTATCCATTATTTTATTTGAATTTGGATTATATTTATTCCATTTTCTTATGTATTAGGCCAAGATTTAATTTGGTCCTTAAATATTCCTCATTTAATATTTCTTTCTTTATCTTATGAAATTCATATCTTTTTATTTATAGATCCAAAGTTGGTGATTCCAATTTGTAAAATCTTATTTAATATTTATTTATCCTTTTAAATACCTTTAGGATTAATTGTTCACCATTTGGTATGGATTTCTACATAGGTGCTTTATTAGCTTTGGAAATTCAATTTCCTTATCTTATTAAATTCATAAGATTTTCTTTATGGCTCCAATTAAGTGAAACCAATTTATATGGTTTTATAATATTTCCATTTGTCATTCTTGATCATTTATAAATGTTTGTTGACAAATTTTTATATGGATTAAATCCATAGGCTTAGATATAACTTGGAAATGTTTTCCTTTCATTAGAGTTTTAGGGTTTGGGTTTAATTCCCAAGTGTTTAAATTTCCAGATGCATTTATGAAGAATGCATTTCACTTGATTTGAATTTAGTTGGATTGAAACTTTAACCAAAGTTTGTTCAAGATGGGATTTTAAGTTTCCATTTAGAAACAAAAGTTTCTTTTCACCCTAAATTTCAACAATTATTTATTTATTTATTTATTTTTCACATTACAAGATTTGGAAAATCTTGGGATGTGACAGATGATCTCCCCTCCGGCAGGGTGCCAGGAAGAGCTTTAGATCCCCCTCGATCTAGGGACGATGGTGGCGGAGGCTACGGACTATTTCATGGAAGATTGATCGGGTACTTAGGGTTTTGGTATCGGGGGCTTCTTATAGGCGAAGAGGTGAGGTAGGGGGCACCCGGGGTGGCCGCACCCTCCCAGGCATGGGCCAGGCCTGGCCATGCGGCCAGGGTGTGTGGCCCCCTAGTGGCTCCCCTCCGTATCGTATTCTGGCTCCGTGTTCCCCACGGTAAAATATTGACTTTGGATTTTGTCCCGTCCAATTCTGAGAATATTGATTTCCTGCCCTTTCTAGAACCAAAAACAGAAGAAAACATGCAACTGGCACTGTGGCATCTTGTTAATAGGTTAGTCCTAGAAAACATATAAAAATACCTCAGAGTGTAGACAAAGCAAAGCAAAGTAGATACTAAACAAGCATGGAACATAAAAAATTATAGATACGTTTTCGACATATCAGGGAGCCGGGTGGGATGAGTTGGGTCGCGGGGGCTGGGCCGTGTCGGTTGGCAGGTAGGCTCTTTTCTTCATCTAGTCTTTTTCTTTTCTATTTTTATATTCTAATAAATATTTGGACTAGCAAATCAACTCCAAATCAATTCAAACTTTCACCAAAATTCTAAGGGGTGAAATTAGTGTTCAGAAGTGTTTTAAATCATCAAACCTCTAACAAAAAAAATTGGGTAAAACTAATAAGAAAAACACAAGCCCCACACTTTCATATAAAGAGGGGTTTTTAATAGGGTTTGCTAGGTTTAAAATTTTGAAAAAAAATGTGCAATGCACACATGCCATGATGATATGAATACAATGATGAAGTTTTGGTTTAATGAAAATTTGGGATGTTACAAATTGTTGGCTGCGCTTCGTCGATGTGGGAGCGCTTCATTGGGAGACCCCAAGAGCAAGGTGTGATGAGCACATCAGCAAGTTTTCCCTCAGTAAGAAACTAAGGTTATCGAACCAGTATGAGGAAGGAAATGTCTCAATGGTGTTGCAAGCAACATGGAAACTTGCACAACACAAACTCAAGACTTTGCCCAAATGAACAGTGAGGTTGTCAATCTCACCGGATGTTGTAACAAAGGATTAACTATATGGTGTGGAAGGTGATGATGGTTTGCAGCAAGTAAACAGTAACATGGGAAGATGTATCAATGGTAAAGATTGGACCGGGGTCCATAGTTCACTAGAGGTGTTCTCCTTAGATAAAAAACATGGCATGCTGGGTAAACAAATTACAGCAGGGCAATTGACAGGACTAAGCAAGGCATAACAATGCAATACTAGACAATAAGATCCTATGAGATTCGATTTGGCAATACAAAAATATACATAGACCTCCATCCAACTACATCTATGACTAGAAGTCCACCTTCAGGTTATCATCCAAACCCCCTCCAGTATTAAGTTGCAAGCAAAAGACAACTGCTTTAAGAAAAGTGTGTAAGGTAAACAATCCACTTGTTCCATGAACAAGGGACCATTGTTTTCTCCCTAGTGGGAACAACACATCTAAAACTGTAGAGATTTCTATCACTTCCCTTGATTAAGTAGAGGCATGAACCCACTATCGAGCATAAATACCCCCTCTTGGAGTCACTAGCAACTACTTGGCCAAGATAGATACTAACAACGGAGAGCATGCAAGATCACAAACAACACAAACATGATAGTATCAAATAGACAAAACCATTACTCAATCTGACATAGTAATCTCAATATCCATCGGATCCCCACAAACACAACATGCATGATTACAAATAGATGAGACCTTGATAATGAATGAAGCTCAGAAGATCTAGACATGAAAGCACAAGGTGAGATACAACCATCTAGCTACTACATGGACCCGTAGTCCAAGGTGGAACTACTCACGCTTCATACTAGAGGATGGCATGATGAAGAAGAAGGCATCCGGGATGATCTCCCCTCTAGCAGGGTGACGGGAAGAGCTTCAGATTCCACCGATCTAGGGACGATGGTGGCGGTGGATACAGACGGTTTCGTGGAATATTGATCGGGTCCTTAGGGTTTAGGCATCAGGGGCTTCTTATAGGCGAAGAGGAGAGGCTGGAGGGACACCATGGCGGCGACACCCTCCCAGGCGCGGAATGGGCTTACCCGCGCGGCCAGGGGTGTGGCCCCCTAGTGGGTATCCTCCGTCTCGTACTCTTGCTTCGTGTTCGCCATGGAAAAATATTGACTTTGGCTTTTGTCCCGTCCAATTCCGAGAATATTGGTTTTCTGCCTTTCTGGAACCAAAAACAGAAGAAAACAGGCAACTGGCACTGTGGCAACTTGTTAATAGGTTAGTACCAGAAAACATATGAAAATAACCTCAAAGTGTGGACAAAGCAAAGCAAAGTAGATACGAAACAAGCATGGAACATCAAAAATTATAGATACGTTTCCGACGTATCAAGCATCCCCAAGATTAACTCTTGCTCGTCCTCAAGTAGGTAAGTGATAAAAGAATAATTTTTGAGGTGGCATGCACAATCAAAAACAAGATCAAACCATTTGCAAGCATTGAAATCTGGGATCAAATAACTCTAAACATGTGCATGAAATATGGAGTTCTAACAGTAAGACAAAGTAACTATGCATGCAACATGAAAGGCTACAAACAAAGATCAGGAATAACATGCATTGAAAAACGTTTGTTTGTTTCACATACTGAAAACACGGCGAGAACGGGGGTACAAACTACTTTATTCAAGCAAACTAAACAAACTAAGCAAAGCAAACAGAAACTAATACGCTCCAAGAACAACACAACAGTGCATGAGACAATAAAACCGAAGTGTCTAGAAAGACCTGAGCTTTTTATTGACGAAGAAGGGGATGCCTTGGGCATCCCCAAGCTTTGACGCTTGTACCTCTTGGATATTTCTTGGGGTGACATCCCCAAGCTTGAGATTTTGTCCATTCTTCATCTCATTACATCATTCTCTCTCCACACCTAAAAATTTTCCTTCATACAAAACTTCACACAATCTTCATTAGCAACATTACTGTATTCAAAAGATAATAAACCTTTGGGTTTAGCTTTAGAACAGCAAAACTTTCACTAAAAACACAAGCTACTATAGCAACTCCTTCAAAAATCTCAATTTCCCAAAAAGAACCAAAAAAGGAATCAATAAGAAGCAAATGCAAATAATGGCAGAAATCTGTCAAAACAGACCAGTAGGTAGAATTGTTGTTGTTGCTTTGCTGTTGCTACTATAAACTATTGTGAGCAAGAACTATTTCCAGGTGCAGCTGAATTGACAACTCAGTTGTTAAGGCTTGCAAGTATTCTTTGGCTCCCCTTGTATCGAATCAATAAACTGGGTAATACTACCCTCGAAGAATGTTGTGATCCCCTATACTTGTGGGTCATCAGATACATAGACCGCCATCCAACTGCATCTATGACTAGTAATCCACCTTCAGGTTATCATTCGACCCCCCTCTAGTACTAAGTTGCAAGCAATGGATAACTGCTTTAAGCAAAGTGTGTAAGGTAAACAATCCACTTGTTCCATGAACAAGAGATCGTTGTTTTCTCCCTAGTAGCAATAACACATATACAACCTTAGAGATTTCTGTCACTTCCCCAGATTAAATAGAGGCATGAACCCACTATCGAGCATAAATACTCCCTCTTGGAGTCTCTAGCATCTACTTGGCCAAGATAGCTACTAGAACGGAGAGCATGCAAGATCACAAATAACACAGACATGATAGAATCAGTAAGATGGAACCATTAATCAATCTGACATAGTAATCTCAATATCCATCGGATCCCCGCAAACACAACACACTACTAGGAAAATGGCTATAGGTAATCAGCACATCCGTGGCTCACATGGTTGAAGTGCCCCACGGCTAAAACAAGCGTGGCTCACCTATGGGAAGTGCCCTACTAGTAACTAGAACAACCGTGGCGCACATGACCATAGTGCGCCACAGATATGTGTGGGCCAGGGCCCTGTTGGCCGCACGCCAAACATCCGTAGCGCACATAGGGTAGGTGCGCTACGGTTGTTAGTGTCCTCCGTGGCGCACATGGAGGGGGTGCGCTACGCCTAAGCGCATGCCCCTCTCTGCTGTGAAACGGCCAGACACATCCGTGGCGCACTATGGCATGTGCGTCATGGATGTATAAACTTAGTAGTAGGGCACCTTGCCCTAGTGCCCTACGCCTAACTATTCTGCACCAACTGCATCCCCCGGTGGATCGCCTTTTTAGGCTTTGCAAAAAATAAAAGAAAATGATAAACACTTCAAAAAATTAAATCCTTTCATATTTAGGTAGGTAATGTGGTATAGCTTCTAGTAAAATTAACAAACATGAGTTTCGACTTTATCTGCAAAAAAAAGTCATGCCACGGTAAAAAGGCTGTAACTTTTGCATACGATATCGAAAAAAATCGTATAATATACCAAAATGACGAGAACGAGATTTCGCATCCGCTCGGAACCACCCCTAGTTGTTTAGAGATTTTTTAGATTTTCAAAATTCGAAAAGAGTAAAAAGTTACGGTCAAAAGACCGTTTTTTCCTGCAGAAAAAAAATAGAGGGCAACTTACCCGTAGCGCACCACCACCTAGTGCACCACGGATAAGCTTGGGCGGGATTCAAATTTCGAATCCTCACCCTGCCCACCTACCCCTTTTCTTTTCCCCCCTTCTCTCCTTTTCCTTTTCCTCCCTTATCATTTCCTTCTTCTTCTCCTCCTTCTCCTTCTCCTCCTCTTCCTCCTCCTTGCAGTGAAGATGGTGACGGCGGCCTCCTCCTTGCAGTTCCGACGACGAGACGGCGGGCTCCTTCTCCTCCTCTTCCTCCTCCTCCTTGTAGTTCCGACGACGAGGCCTCCTCTTCTTCTTCTCCTCCTCCTCTTCTTCTCCTCCTCTTCCTCCTCTTCTTCTTCTCCTCCTCCTCTTCTTCTCCTCCTCTTCCTCCTATTCTCCTCCTCCTCCTTGCAGTTCCGACGACGGCGACAAGGTGACGACGAGGAGGCGACGAGGAGGCGACGACGGTGACCTGCACCGACGCGCGATGGCACTGACGACGAGATCTAGATCTTCTGATTTTTTTTTGAATTTTGAAATTTATATCCGTGGCGCACAACACCTAGTGCGCCACGATTATCGTTTCATACGCGTGGCGCACCTGGACTACTTTCCGTGGCGCACTGGCATGTGCGCCACGCCTATCTCGACACAACCGTGGCGCACCAGGTAGTGCGCCACGGCTAGGAGATAGCCGTAGCGCGAGGCCCGTGGCGCACTGCTAGTGCGCCACGGATGGCCTTTTTAGGTGCGCCACGAACAGGAGTTTTCCTAGTAGTGACATGCATGATTACAAATAGACGATCTTGATCATAAACGAAGCTCACATGATCTAAACATGGTAGCACAAAGGAGGAGGAACAACCATCTAGCTACTACATGGACCCGTAGTCCAAGGTGGAACTACTCATGCATCATACCGGAGGCTGCCATGGTGATGAAGAAGGCCTCTGGGATGATCTCCCCTCCGGCAGGGTGCCGGGAAGAGCTTTAGATCCCCCTCGATCTAGGGATGATGGTGGCGGCTGCTATAGACTATTTCGTGGAAGATAGATCGGGTACTTAGGGTTTTGGTATCGGGGGCTTCTTATAGGCGAAGAGGTGAGGAAGAGGGCACCCGGGGTGGCCGCACCCCCCAGGCGCGGGCCAGGCCTGGCCACGCGGCCAGGGGGTGTAGCCCCCTGGTGGTTCCCCTCTGTCTCGTATTCTGGCTACGTGTTCCCCACGGTAAAATATTGACTTTGGCTTTTGTCCCGTCCAATTCCGAGAATATGGATTTTCTGCCTTTTCTGGAACCAAAAATAAAAGAAAACAGGCAACTGGCACGGTGGCATCTTGTTAATAGGTTAGTCCCAGAAAACATATAAAATACCTCGGAGTGTAGACAAAGCAAAGCAAAGTAGATACTAAACAAGCATGGAACATCAAAAATTATAGATACGTTTTCGACATATCAGGGAGCCGGGTGGGATGAGTTGGGCCGCCGGGGCTGGGCCGTGTCGATTGGTAGGTAGGGTCTTTTTTTCATCTAGTCTTTTTATTTTCTAATAAATATTTGGACTAGCAAATCAACTCCAAATCAATTCAAACTTTCACAAAAATTCTAAAGGGAGAACTTAGTGTTAAAAAGTGTTTTAAATCATCAAATCTCTAACAATTTTTTTTGGGTAAAAATAAAAATAAAAACACAAGCCCCACACTTGCATATAAAGAGGGGTTTTTAATAGGGTTTGCTAGGTTTAAAATTTTGAAAAAAAATTGTGCAATGCACACATGCCATGATGATATGAATACAATGATGAAGTTTTGGTTTAATGAAAATTTGGGATGTTACAAATTGTTGGCTGTGCTTCGTCGATGTGGGAGCGCTTCGTTGGGATACCCCAAGGGCAAGGTGTGATGAGCACAACAGCAAGTTTTCCCTCGGTAAGAAACCAAGGTTATCGAACCAGTATGAGGAAGTAAACGTCTCAAAGGTGTTGCAAGAAACATGGAAACTTGCACAACACAAACTCAAGACTTTGCCCCAACAAACAGTGAGGTTGTCAATCTCACCGGTTGCTATAACAAAGGATTAACTATATGGTGTGGATGGTGATGATGGTTTGCAGCAAGTAAACAGTAACAGTGGAAGATGTATCAATGGTAAAGATTGGACCGGGGTCCATAGTTCACTAGAGGTGTTCTCCTTAGATAAACAAACATGGCATGCTGGGTAAACAAATTATAGCAGGGCAATTGACAGGACTGAGTAAGGCATAACAATGCAATACTAGACAAAAAGATCCTATGAGATTCGATTGGGCAATACAACAATATACATAGACCTCCATCCAACTGCATCTATGACTAGAAGTCCACCTTCAGGTTATCATACGAACCCCCTCTAGTATTAAGTTGCAAGCAAAAGACAACAGCTTTAAGCAAAGTGTGTAAGGTAAACAATCCACTTGTTCCATGAACAAGAGACCATTGTTTTCTCCCTAGTGGCAACATCACATCTACAACTGTAGAGATTTCTGTCACTTCCCTTGATTAAGTAGAGGCATGAACCCACTATCGAGCATAAATAACCCCTCTTGGAGTCACTAGCAACTACGTGGCCAAGATAGCTACTAACAATGGAGAGCATGCAAGATCACAAACAACACAGACATGATAGTATCAAATAGACAAAACCATTAATCAATCTGACATAGTAATCTCAATATCCATCGGATCCCCGTAAAAACAACATGCATGATTACAAATAGATGAGATCTTGATCATGAACGAAGCTCACAAGATCTAGACATGAAAGCATAAGGAGGAGATACAACCATCTGGCTACTACATGGACCCGTAGTCCAAGGTGGAAATACTCACGCTTCATACTGTACAAATAGATGAGATCTTGATCATGAACGAAGCTCACAAGATCTAGACATGAAAGCACAAGAAGGAGACACAACCATCTAGCTACTACATGGACCCGTAGTCCAAGGTGGAATCACCAATTTTGGAACTATAAATAAAAATATATGGATTTTATGAGATAAAGAAAGAAATAAATAAGAAATATTCAAAAATCCAAATTAAATCTTGGAAAAATCCATAAACAAATGAAAGTTATTGAATAATAAAAAGGAGTGAAAGAATATTTAAATAAAATCATAAGGATGGAACATTATCCAATTTTATTTAAATAAAGACAAATTGCCTAAACTAAATAATAAATCCCAAGGAAATTATTTAGAAGATAATTTAAAACTTGAACTAAATCCATAAGCAAATGGAATAAAGATAATCCAAATAAAATCAAGGGATAAATAATATTCAAATAAAAGTATATGATATTAAACCATATTCTAATTATAACTAAATGGAGATAAAATCCCTAAGGTAAATGATGAATTAAATCATGAGAAAATAATAAATTGGAATTTGCCAAAGTGGATTAAAAAGTTATCTAATTAACTTAAAAAGAATTATTTGAATAAAATTTATATAGGTTTAAAACCATATTTAATAAAGACAAATGTCAATTTAAATATTAAATTATATTAAAAATATTTGTAATAATTCAAAGAGAATTATTTAACACACTATTGAACAAATAAAACCTGCTGAAAAAGGTTTAGTAAAAATTAGAATCCAAATAGAAGTTTGAAAATATATTTAAAATCTTATTTAAGTAAAGACAAGTGCCTATTTTAAATAAATAATAAACCATAAATGAATAAAAGAATTATTCCAAAATGGTCTTTAAAATACATTAATAAACAATATTAAAACTTACTGAAAGTTTGGAAAAGTTTTGAAATAAAATATGTGTTTGAAACATTTGAATAAATTCAAAACAGAAAATCAAAACAGAAAAAGAAAAAGGTTTCAGGAAGAAAAATAAATAGAGAAAGCAAACCAGCCCAGGACCCAACCCACTAACCTAGCCCAACAGGCCCAACAACCAGCCCACCCGACGTCTCCCTCTCTCTCTGTCGTTCTCTTTTTCTCACCCACAAATGAACCCCCTTAGTCACTGACGACTAGACCCCACACATGAAACCCCTTCTCTTTCGCTGACGCCTAGACTCCACCTGTCAGCCCATCGTCTTCAACCTCCACTGACCCCGCCCCT
The DNA here is from genome assembly GCA_916181665.1 of Avena sativa. Lineage (NCBI taxonomy): Eukaryota > Viridiplantae > Streptophyta > Magnoliopsida > Poales > Poaceae > Avena > Avena sativa. The sequence goes on along the minus strand of OV702285.1, from coordinate 137,026,978 downwards.
CACCTCATTGCCATTTTCCGCCCGTGGTTAATCTGATTCAATTCGCATCAATGACCACATTAATCTCTCCAGAGACCACGCACTATTAATCGCCTCCTCCCCCTCTCCCTTTCCCCTCACTTGCCCCTCCCTCTCTGCCTCTAGGCTGCCTCGATTGCTCGCTGCAAACCCCTGCTCCAACGAGCTTTCCCGGCGAATTCCGGCAACATCCGACCTCCCCTTGCCCCTTGGAGTCTACGATCATCCTCACCATCACCTCACGCACCTACCCGTACCCTCTACTCGCTCACGCGTGCCCCACAACGTCGGCAACGTCAACGCTAGAGCACCACCACCTCCTGCTCCGACTCCGACGACCCCCCCAGTAAATTCCGAGCGCGCCTCTCTCCCTAGTTGACACTCGCGTAATCAGCATCGTCTTGCGCATCTAACGAGCCATTTACCTTACCTTCCCGAGCCGTGTAGCCTCACCAACAATGACACCAGGGCGAGCCCGTCGACAGAGACGACTCCGACGAGCAATCCCCTTTGCTCCCATGCGCCCCTTGGACTACGACGACCACCTCGAGCTTCAGCATGTCACAGCGAACCTGGTGAGCCTCCCCAACCTATCCCTTGCTTCCTAGAATTGCCGGAGCACCTCTGCCCGAGCGGCCACCGCCGTCCGCCGTCACAACGCCACCAGTTCTTGGTCGAGATGCTGATACCGTTAGATGCAGATCATAGAGCCACGATAGAACCATTACAAGAAACAGTATGTTTGCTTCTGTGCCGTGCGATTTAAATAGATTTGACGACCTGTGTTAGTCGATCTAACCGAAATGGTATGCACCAATAGGATTAAGACACGTGGCCCTGCCTGCTAATTTAAATAGAAATTTGATCAATTAGATGATAGAATTTGAAAAATTCATAACTTTAGATCTACACGTACAAAATTTACAAATTTTATATCATTGGAATCAGGAAAAAGAATATTTTTCAACCATGCCCTTAGTTTGGCATTTTGCTTTTGGAAATTTGTTGTTTATGCAGAAACATTTCTAGGCTTATTTAGAGTATAAAAATTATTCTATAAATGATTTTTGAGTAAAATCTTTTGCAAATGTTTTGTTTTGAACCTACTGATCATAAAAACCAACTTCTATATTTAAAAACATATTTTGTGACACTAAGGAATTATTCCTTTGAATAAAAAGCATTTCTAGCAAAATAAAAATGTTGCTTTGATTTAAAAATGGTTTTGAGTGAAACCTTTTGAAAATGGATTTATTTTAAAAACTTTGACCATAAACACTAACTTTTGTGTTTAAAAATATATTTGGCTAACAGTAGAAATTATTCTTTGAATAAAATCATTTCTAGCAAAACAAAAGGGATTTAAATGGCCATTTTCACTAACTTGTTTCAAATGTCCTTGCCACTTTTATAAATGACCAATAAGTGTTTTTAAATGTTTATAACCTATTAGAAACCACCTTACCAAATAAAACAATCTTTTGCATGCTTGCATGCATTGTTTTGTTTTCTTTATTTTATGTGATGAATTGTTTGAATGCTAGATTGAATTTGTGCCTTGATTGAATTGTAGTGAAATTTGAAGAGTGTGACTATTGCAAGATCAAGGAGTGAACCTATATTCCCGATTAAAAAGGCAAGTGGTGCTTCATACATTTTTTCCTAATATTTTGACTATACATTAGTGATATTTTCTAAGTAGCACTTGCATGGAATTTTTACTAAGTATGCTATACCATGGGAAATCCTAGTAGATGATGCCTTAGTAGAATTTTCACTAAGTTCAGATTCTCGCTACTATTATGCTTAGCTTAGCTAGTAGAAACGAAGGGTGGATTATATTCATGCTATGAAACAATTCTTAGTCTATGACTTGTGTTTTGTTTAATAAAACAACTATGTGAATGAATCACCTAGGTGGAATGGTGTGAATGGATTTATGTTGAGTGGTTACACAAGGCCAGTAAACTGGTGAATACTTGTGTATCTCACTTGTGGAAAGCCACCTAGGAACAAAGAGATTTGATATTTCAAATGTTGAGAAGCTTCAAGTGCAGCCACATGGCATTATGGGCTCTGCCTGGATCATATAGGTTGCAATAACTTAGCCAGATGGACAGTTGGTGGTAGGGGGTGATAGGTTTGGAGCGCGCCCATTTTGGTCTAAGGGAAGGCTTCTGAAAGATCTTGTCTCGATGCATGCCGACTCTTGTGGAGAAAGTGCACCACCTCTTGAGAGAGTAAAATCTTAGTACTTAGCCATGTCCCCGACAATGGAAAATTTGAGCATCAATACATGGAAGCTATCAAGGATCTCCTCATCCCAATTTCTAAGTTAAAAGCTTGTGGTTGAACAAGGGTAAAGGTTAACCAACTCTACTGGTTGTTCCTTGGGTGATTTTGTCAAACAAAAACTTAGTTTTTTCAACTGATAGGTAAAACCTATTTTGATCAAAGCAAGCCTAAACTCCACCTATCCAAATGCATATAGAAGATAGATACCACTACTCTACCATAGTATCACTTGCCAATACAATTCAAATGTATTGACCCTTGTGGCTGTAACTTATTATGTTACAGGTTTGTTTGATGTTAGTGAAGTGTGTTGAATAGGATTACAAGTCTACAACCAACATGATTGCGTGTGGCACTTTGAAGATGAAGGACTCCATGTTACATAGTTATTTCTGCTGCATTGTAATAAGATAGCCAAATGAGCTATGTAAGATGTAATGTATTATTTTATTCCTGGTTATAAAGTTGTACTATGACCTTTGTTTCTTGATATTACATCTTAAACTGTGGATGCTAGCTATTGATCCAGGGACTAGCATTGTAAACATAGGGATCTCTACCTTATCAGGTTGGGACCTCTACGATGATGTAATGAGATGAAGAATGGACAAAATCGCAAGCTTGGGGATGACAACCCAGTGTCACCCCAAGAAATATCCAAGAGGTACAAGCGTCAAAGCTTGGGGACGCCCAAGTCATCCTCTTCTTCATCAATAAAAAGCTCAGGTCTTTCTAGACACTTCGTTTTTATTATTCCATGCTACTTTGTACACAGTTGATATCATGCTCTTTTGTCTATGGATGTCGTCGGTGTGAAATAAAAGGGGAGCTTGTAAGTCCATGGAGTTATGTATTTTGTGTTAGAGAAACGCCTGGGCCGCTAGCCTAAGACATGCCTAATCATGTTGGAAACTTGCAGCATCACCATAATGAGGAATCTGTGAAGCATCCTCAATAAAAACCTATGCAAATAGCAAATAAAAAGATCGCTGAGATGCTCATTGTCTGCTTGCCTTGTCATTTTGGTTTTGGGATAGCTCATGTACCATGTGCAAGGGGTACCCCGTTGGCGGTTCTTTATGATACACATGTACTTACTATGATAAGAACTTATAGGTGACTAAAGTTGAGTAGCATGAGGAGACGCCCTCGTATTCATGGGATATGAGATTGTCAACTTATACTTTGTGAAGCATATACTCCATAGTTTGTTCGCTTTAACCTTAATCACTTCAAGATGCCTATGATAGGGGCAATGAGGGCTGAAATCTAACAAGTACCATAATTTTTGGAAGCTCTTTTTGAAACTTGAAATTCCTGCTTCCCTTTGTGAAGGGCCTTTCTTCAACTATTATATTGAGTCTCCACCTTCTACCTTTAGGCACCAGTTAAGAGAGCATAGTTACCATTCTTAGTTCTATGTGCATTGTCCCAAAACTTATTAATTGATGCATATTGTTGATATTACTTGTTCTTGTGCTATTTGTATCTAGTCACTCTTATGAACTTTGAAGGTGTCCTCTGCATCTATTTGCTACTCTATGAGGGACAAGTTGATTGCCACTATGCTATGTTTTCTGTATGTGAAACAAACAAACATTTTTCAATGCATGTTATTCATGATCTTTGTTTGTAGCCTTTCATGTTGCATGCATAGTTACTTTGTCTTACTGTTAGAAATCCATTTTTCATGCTCATGTTTAGAGTTCTTTGATCCCAGCTTTCAATGCTTGCAAATGGTTTGATCTTGATTTTGGTGGTGCATGTCACCTCAAAAATTATTCTTTTTATCACTTACCTACTCGAGGACGAGCAGGAGTTAAGCTTGGGGGTGCTTGATACATTGGAAACGTATCTATAATTTTTGATGTTCCATGCTTGTTTAGTATCTACTTTTCTTTGCTTTGTCTACACTTTGAGGTGTTTTTATATGTTTTCTGGTACTAACATATTAACAAGATGCCAAAGTGCTAGTTGCCTATTTTCTTCTGTTTTTGGTTCCAGAAAAGCAGAAAATCTATATTCTCGGAATTGGATAGGACAAAAGCCAAACTCAATATTTCACCGAGGAGAACACGGAGTCCAGAGGAGATATGGAGGGGAGCCACAGGGCGCCCGTACCCCCAGGCGCGGGTCCACCCTAGGCCACGCTTGGGCAGGGTGTGGGCTCCCTGGCCGCCCCTGCCTCGCCTCTTCGCCTATAAGAAGCCTCCGATGCCTAAACCCTAAGTACCCGATCAATATTCCACGAAACCGTCTATAGCCGCCACCATCATCCCTAGAACATGGGTGGAGCTGAAGCTCTTCTCGGCACCCTGCCGGAGGGGATATCATCCCGAAGACCTTCTTCTCCATCATGCCAGCCTCCGGTATGAAGCGTGAGTAGTTCCACCTTGGACTACGGGTCCATGTAGTAGCTAGATGGTTGTATCTCCTCCTTTGTGCTTTCATGTCTAGATCTTGTGAGCTCCGTTCATGATCAAGTTCTCATCTATTTGTAATCATGCATGTTGTGTTTGTGGGGATCCAATGGATATTGAGATTACTATGTCAGATTGATTAATGGTTTTGTCTTATTGATTCTATCATGTCTGTGTTGTTTGTGATCTTGCATGATCTCCGTTATTAGTAGCTATCTTGGCCAAGTAGTTGCTAGTGACTCCAAGTGGGGGTATTTATGCTTGATAGTGGGTTCATGCCTCTATTTAATCTAAGGGAAGTGAAAGAAATCTCTAAGGTTGTAGATGTGATGTTGCCACTAGGGAGAAAACAACGGTCTCTTGTTCATGGAACAAGTGGATTATTTACCTTACACACTTTGCTTAAAGCAGTTGTATGTTGCTTGCAACTTAATACTGGAGGGGGTTCGGATGATAACCCAAAGGTGGAGTTCTAGTCATAGATGCAGTTGCATGGAGGTCTATGTATCTTGTTGTATTGCCCAATCGAATCTCATAGGATCATGAATGCCTAGTATTGCATTGTTATGCCTTGCCCAGTCCTGTCAATTGCCCTGCTGTAATTTGTTTACCCTGCTTGCCATGTTTGTTTATCTAAGTAGAACACCTCTAGTGAACTATGGACCTCGGTCCAATCTTTACCATTGATACATCTTCCACTGTTACTGTTTACTTGTTGCAAACCACCATTACCTTCCACACCATACAGTTAATCCTTTGTTACAGCAAACCAGTGAGATTGACAACCTCGCTGTTTGTTGGGTCAAAGTCTTGAGTTTGTGTTGTGCAGGTCTCCAAGTTGCTAGTAACACCTTTGAGCCGTTTCCTTCCTCCTACTGGTTCGATTACCTCGGTTTCTTACTAAGGGAAAACTTGCTGCTGTGCTCATCATACCTTGATCTTGGGGTCTCCCAACGAGGCATTGAACACGCCATCAGAGGCATATGCTACCACTTTACCTTACTGCATTAACACACCACCCAGTCCTTGGTGAGATGCATCACAATAAACTTGAAAATCTTTCTCTAGATCTGGCAAGCATAACACTAGTGCTGACACTAATCTCTTCTTCTACTCTTGAAAACTAGTTTCACATGCTTCAGTCCAGTCAAACTTCTTCTCTTTCTTTAGTAAATCAGTCATCGGCTTTGCTAATTTCGAGAAGTTCTCAATGAACGTTCTATAGTATCCTGCCAAGCCCACGAAACTACGGACTTCTTTAACTATTTTCAGAGGTTCCCATTCTGTTATAGCTGATACCTTTGCGGGATCGACATCTATACCATTCGCAGACACAACATGTCCAAGAAATCCAACTTCATTCAGCCAAAATTCACATTTACTGAACTTGGCATACAACTTGTGTTCCCTGAGTTTCTCAAGAATCAAAGGCAGATGTTCTTCATGTTCCTCATTGCTCTTGGAATAAATCTGTATATCATCGATGAATACCACAACAAACTTTTCAAGAAACTCCATGAACACCTTGTTCATCATGTTCATGAAATAAGATGGTGCATTAGTTAGTCCAAACGACATCACTGTATACTCATACAATCCATATCTAGTGGTAAAAGCAGTCTTTGGTATATCTTGTTCTCTAATCTTTAGTTGAAAGTAACCAGATCAAAGATCAATTTTTGAGAACACACGAGCTCTTTCTAGCCGATCAAAGAGATCATTAATTCTGGGTAGGGGATATTTGTTCTTTATGGTCACTTCATTAAGTGATCGATAATCTATGCATAGACTTTGACACCTGTCTTTCTTCTCAACAAACAAAATTGGTGCACCCCAAGACGAAGAACTTGGTTGGATAAATCCCTTCTTCAACTGTTCTCCAACCTGTTTCTTGAGCTCTTTAAACTCATACACTGACATTTTGTAAGGTCTCTTTGCTATAGGTCCATTTCCTGGCATTAAGTCTATCAAAAACTCCACATCCCTATATGGTGGCATGCCAGGTAATTCTTCTGGAAACACATTAGGGTACTCTTTCACTACTGCTACACTGTCTAGGCTAACCCCCTTAAGAGAATTTAACTTACCTCCCTTGGGTTCAAAATTAGACTTGAACCTAATCCATTTCTTTTTTGGGGTTGTGAGTGTAACAGTTCATCTGGCATAGTCTATCACTCCCTCACAACGAGTCATCTAGTCCATGCCTAATATTACATCCAATCCTTGGGACTCTAGGATTATTAGACTAACTGGAAACTTGTACTTTACAAACTCTAGTACTAGTTGGCGATAGCCAAAATTTACTATAATTTCTCCACCTAGGGAGCTTACTTTAATAGGACATCCAATTTTTTCAGTTGGGAGTTTATTTTTGTCTACAAATGCTCTTGAAATGAATGAAGGCGATGTGCCGGTATAAAAAAGGATAAGTGCTGAAAGGAACTTATATTGAACTTACCAATCACAGCATCAGACTCTTCTTGGATTTCCTCCACATTGATGTTATTCACATGACCTTTTTGGAAAGGATTTGGCTTGTTAGCCCCATCAGTCTTCTTTTCTGGGCATTCATTAGCATAGTGCCCTGTTTTCTTGCACTTGAAACATTCAACCTGACCGTTGTCTCTCTTGGCTAGCTGATTCCCATTGCCATGTCCATTATGGTGATTCTTGTATCCACTTTTGTTGTTTCAGTAATCCCCATTGTTGTGTCCATGATGTATATTGCCATCATGGTGGCGGTTATTGTTGTGGTGGTTGTTATTATTCCCGTGCTTGTGGGATCTAGAATTTCTACTATCTTCACCATTAGAACACTTTTGAGATGATCCTAATCCATGCTTATCAAAATGGTGTTTCCTCTTCCTATTCTCGACTTGTTTGATCTTGCTTTCTAAGATGTTAGCTTTGTCACACAGAGATAGATAAGTCGGAACATAAGCAACAGATAGTTGCATGGACATTTCATCATTCAACCCTTCAAGGAACTTCTCTTTCCTCTTTGCATCAGTGTCAATATCATCTGCACTCACTTTTCCCCAGCCGCTTAGTTTTTCCTCACTTTTGTCCAGCTCCTATTATGAAACTCTCACATCGGTCTAAAACTCGCTCTCCGTCGGGTCCCGTTAGTGGACCCTCGCTGTTACGTGCTGACAAGTGGGGCCGCATTCAGGTGGGTCCCGTAGTGGACCCTCGCCGTTACGTGCTGACAAGTAGACCCCAAGAGCAAGGTGTGATGAGCACATCAGCAAGTTTTCCCTCAGTAAGAAACCAAGGTTATCGAACCAGTAGGAGGAAGGAAACGTCTCAAAGGTGTTGCAAGCAACGTGGAAACCTGCACAACACAAACTCAAGACTTTGCCCCAACGAACAGTGAGGTTGTCAATCTCACCGGTTGCTGTAAAAAAGGATTAACTATATAGTGTGGAAGGTGATGATGGTTTGCAGCAAGTAAACAGTAACATGGGAAGATGTATCAATGGTAAAGATTGGACCGGGGTCCATAGTTCACTAGAGGTGTTCTCCTTAGATAAACAAACATGACATGCTGGGTAAACAAATTATAGCAGGGCAATTGACAGGACTGAGCAAGGCATAACAATGCAATACTAGACAAAAAGATGCTATGAGATTCGATTGGGCAATACAACAATATACATAGACCGCCATCCAACTGCATCTATGACTAGAAGTCCACTTTCAGGTTATCATCTGAACCCCCTCCAGTATTAAGTTTCAAGCAACAAACAACTGCTTTAAGCAAAGTGTGTAAGGTAAACAATCCACTTGTTCCATGAACAAGAGACCGTTGTTTTCTCCCTAGTGGCAATAGCACATCTAGAACCGTAGAGATTTCTGTCACTTCCCTTGATTAAGTAGAGGCATGAACCCACTATTGAGCATAAATACCCCCTCTTGGAGTCACTAGCAACTACTTGGCCAAGATAGCTACTAACAATGGAGAGCATGCAAGATCACAAACAACACATACATGATAGTATCAAATAGACAAAACCATTAATCAATCTAACATAGTAATCTGAATATCCATTGGATCCACGCAAACACAACATGCATGATTACAAATAGATGAGATCTTGATCATGAACAGAGCTCACACAATCTATACATGAAAGCACAAGGAGGAGATACAACCATCTAGATACTACATGGACCCGTAGTCCAAGGTGGAACTACTCACGCTTCATACCGGAGGCTGGCATAATGAATAAGAAGGCCTCCGGGATGATCTCCCCTTCGGCAGGGTGCCGGGAAGAGCTTCAGACCCCCCTCGATCAAGGGACGATGGTGGCGGCGGCTACAGACTGTTTCATGGAATATTGATCGGGTCCTTAGGGTTTAGGCATCGGGGGCTTCTTATAGGCTAAGAGGCGAGGCCGAAGGGACAACAGGGCGGCTGCACCCCCCCAGGCGCGGGGTGGGCCCACCCGTGTGGCCAGGGGGTGTGGCCCCCTGGTGGGTCTCCTCCGTCTCATAATCCGGCTTCGTGTTCCCCACGGCAAAATATTGACTTTGGATTTTGTCCCGTCCAATTCCGAGAATATTGATTTTCTGGCTTTCTGGAACCAAAAACAGAAGAAAACATGCAACTGGCACTATGGCAACTTATTAATAGGAAAACATATGAAAAGCACCTCAAAGTGTGAACAAATCAAAGCAAAGTAGATACTAAACAAGCATGGAACATCAAAAATTATAGATACGTTTCTGACGTATCACAAATTTAACCCCCTTAAGATGAATCTCACCCTCGAGATTCAGTTTGGCTAGCAAATAGGTGAGGGTGATATTTACGAAGCTCATCTTCTCTTTCCCAAGTTGCTTCCTCCTCAGTGTGATGGTTCCACTGTACTTTGTAGAACTTGATTGTCTTAGTACGACTGACTCTTTCAGCTGTCTCTAGAATCTTTATAGGTTTCTCTTCATAAGTTAGATCATTCTCTAACTGAGCTTCCTCCAACGGTATAGTGTCTTTTAACAAAGTTTATTCCGTCTCTAGATGACACTTTTTCAGCTGGCTAACATGGAACACATTATGAACGGCTAACAGATATTCTGGTAATTCTAGCTCATAGGCCACTTCTACTTTATGGCTCAAAATCTTGAATGGTCCTACATAACGAGCTGCCAATTTCCCTTTGACTCCAAATCTCTTCACACCACGAAGTGGTGAGACTCTGAGAAAAGCTATATCACCTACCTCATAGGTGACCTCTCTTTGTTTTGGATCTGCATATCTCTTTTGTCAGGATTGGGCTATCTTTAGTCTGTCCTTTACCATCCTGAATTTCTCTTCGGCTTCCTTGATCAGGTCTGGTCCGAATAATTTTCTTTCTCCTACTCCATTCCATAATAATGGTGTAGTACACTTCCTTCCATAAAGGAATTCAAACGGAGCCATCTCTATGCTCGATTGATAGCTATTATTGTAAGAAAACTTCGCGTATGGCAGAATTTCATCTCAACTAGATCCATAGTCTAGAGCACAACCTCTCAACATATATTCCAAAATCTGATTGGTCCTTTTTGTCTGTCCATCAGTCTGAGGATGAAACGCAGTGCTGAATTCTAGTCTAGTTCCCAATGACTCATGTATTTGTCGCCAAAAATGCGAAGTGAACTGATTCCCTCTATCCGACACAATACTCTTAGGTACTCCATGCAGACACAAAATTCTGTTCATATAGATCTTGGCTAATTTAGCACTTGTATAGGTGGTCTTTACGGGTATGAAATGGGATACTTTTGTTAAGCGATCCATAAAACCCATATAGAATCATATCCATATCTAGTCCTTGGCAGTCCTGTTATAAAATCCATACCGATTTTATCCCACTTCCAATCAGGTATTGGCAGTGGTTGTAATAACTCTGTCGGTTTCTGATGTTCCGCCTTTACTCGACTACACACGTCACACAAGGCAATGTGCTCTGCGATATCTTTCTTTGGATTGTTCCACCAAAATCTTTCCATCACATCCATATACATATTAGTGTTACCAGGATGAATAGAATATGGTGAATTATGTGCTTCTTGCAGGATTAATTTCCTTGTTCAGGATCTTTTGGAATGCAGATATGCTTCCCATACCATAAGGTTCCTTGATCATATTCATGGAACCCCTTTTGCTTTTCCTTTACCAATTTTACTCTTAATTTCCTCTATTTCCTTGTCCAACTTTTGAGATTCTTTGATTTTATCCAATAGTCTTGGTTGTACTTCCAAGGACATAAGATATCCTTCAGGCACTATCTCTAATCTTAGCTCTTTAAACTAAGCACTCAAATCTTCTGTCAATTCTCCTTTGGTGAGGTCATTCACATAAACCTTGCGGCTTAATGCATTAGCTATGACATTTCCTTTCTCGGGATGGTATGGCAAACTTAAGTCGTAATCCTTGATAAGTTCTATCCATCTTCTTTGTCTCATGTTGAGTTCCTTCTATGTGAAAATGTATTTCACACTCTTGTGATCGGTTAACATTTCACACAGTTTTCCCATAAGATAATGTCTCCATGTATTTAGTGCATGGATAACAGAGGCCAAGTCCAAGTCATGCGTAGGATAGTTTACTTCATGATTCTTGAGTTATCTCGAGGCTGATAGGTCAGAAACGTATCTATAATTTTTGATGTTCCATGCTTGTTTAGTATCTACTTTGCTTTGCTTCGTATACACTTTGAGGTGTTTTTATATGTTTTCTGGTACTAACCTATTAACAAGATGCCACAGTGCCAGTTGCCTGTTTTCTTCTGTTTTTGGTTCCAGAAAGGCAGAAAATCAATATTTTCGGAATTGGACGGGACAAAAGCCAAATTCAATATTTCACCGAGGAGAACACGGAGTCCAGAGGAGAGACGGAGGGGAGACACAGGGCGGCCACACCCCCAGGCGCGGCTCCACCCTAGGCCGTGCCTAGGAAGGGTGTTGGCCCCCTGGCTCGCCTCTTCACTTATAAGAAGCCCCCGATGCCTAAACCCTAAGTACCCGATCAATATTCCACAAAACCGTCTATAGCCGCCGCCACCATCGTCCCTAGATCGAGGGGAGGGGATCTGAATCTCTTATCGGCACCCTGCTAGAGAGGAGATCATCCCAAAGGCCTTCTTCTTCATCATGCCAGCCTCCGGTATGAAGCGTGAGTAGTTACACCTTCGACTACGAGTCCATGAAGTAGCTAGATGGTTGTATATCCTCCTTTGTGCTTTCATGTCTAGATCTTATGAGGTCCGTTCATGATCAAGATCTCATCTGTTTGTAATCATGCATGTTGTGTTTGCGGGGATCCGATGGATATTGAGATTACTATGTCAGATTGCTTAATGGTTTTGTCTTATTGATTCTATCACGTCTGTGTTGTTTGTGATCTTGCATGCTCTCCGTTGTTAGTAGCTATCTTGGCCAAGTAGTTGCTAGTGACTCTAAGAGGGGGTATTTATGCTCAATAGTGGGTTCATGCCTCTATTTAATCTAAGGGAAGTGACAAAAATCTCTAAGGTTGTAGATGTGCTGCTTCCACTAGCGAGAAAACAAAGGTCTCTTGTTCATGGAACAAGTGGATTGTTTACCTTACACACTTTGCTTAAAGCAATTGTCTGTTTCTTGCAACTTAATACTGGAGGGGTTCAGATGATAACTCAAAGGTGGATTTCTAGTCACAGATGCAGTTGGATGGCGGTCTATGTATCTTGTTGTATTTCCCAATCGAATCTCATAGGATCATGAATGTCTAGTATTGCATTGTTATGCCTTGCTCAGTCCTGTCAATTGCCCTGTTGTAATTTGTTTACCCAACATGCCATGTTTGTTTATCTAAGGAGAACACCTCTAGTGAACTATGGACCCCGGTCCAATCTTTACCATTGATACATCTTCCACTATTACTGTTTAGTTGTTGCAAACCACCATTACCTTCCACACCATACAGTTAATCCTTTGTTACAACAAACTAGTGAGATTGACAAGCTCGGTGTTCGTTGGGGCAAAGTCTTGAGTTTGTGTTGTGCAGGTCTCCAAGTTTCTAGCAACACCTTTGAGTCATTTCCTTCCTCGTACTGGTTCGATAACCTTGGTTTCTTACTAAGGGAAAACTTGCTGCTGTGCTCATCATACCTTGCTCATGGGGTCTCCCAACGAGGCGTTGAACACACCATCAAGCTTATTTCTAGCGTTGTTGCCGGGGAGGCTAAGGACGTCTTCACAAGGGGAGTCCTTCTCAAACTTTCTCTTTACTTTGTTTTTGTTTTGATTAGTTTATTTTGCTTGGTTTTGTTTGCCTCTTTTTATCAAAAACTCCAAAAAAATAGTTTAGTTTGGTTTGGTTTGCTTTCCCTTATAAAAAACACAAAAAATAGTTCCAGCTCTAGTTGCTACTATGTCTGGTTTTGGTCCAATCCCTGTGTCACCTATGGAAAGGATCTTTACTTTCAAGCAAGGAAGTGGAGAGAGTTTCAAAGAAGCTTGGTCTAAAATCTCTGATTTACAAAGGGAAACTGAGCCTAAGATGAGTCTTATCTTGGTTATTAATAGTTTATACCACGGTATTGCTCTTTGTTATAGATATTCTTTGGATGTTGTGGCTGAGAAAGATATTTTTCGTTGTACCGAGGATGAAGCTTTAGATGTTATAAAGAGGTTGATTATAATTTATAATATGCCTGGCAAGTCGGATTCTTCTTTTATAGACATTTATGCTAGGTTGTACACTCTTGAGTCTAGTACTGCTGCTTTGAACAGTTGCTATCACACACTTAGAGAGCATTATGGTTATGTTCCAATAAATTTTGAGCCTTCAAAATGGTTTCCTACAATAAAAGTTTCTATAAATAGTGCAACTTTTGATGCTCGTTGTGATATCATGTGTGAATTTTCCCTTATGCCTAAGGATATCTATGAGGCTTTTGATTCTTTGGGGACTTTCTAAAGGAGGAGAAGAAATATCTCTTACCAATAATGCAACTTTATTACCCATTGGAATAGCTGAAGGTGTGTTTACAAAAATCTCAGGGAAATTGTGTCTACTGATTATCTTGTCAGTGAATGTGTAGGAAAAGGACATATTACACTTAGAAGATCCCTACTGAAACACCTTGGAGCAATAATAGATGTAGAAAAAGGCATTATGCATTTTTCTCCTCCAGTAAGCAATCATATATTCCCTAAAGAGAAGAAGAAAGGTAAGAAAGGTAGAAGCAAGAGAGTTGATGTTAATGCTTCTTCATTTGAAAATACTTGATTTCTTGGTTCTTGTGCCTAACTTAAAGGCGTTAAAGAAAAGTACTTGTTGGGAGATAACCCAAGATTTTTCTTGAGTATTGGAAGTTATTACTTTAGTACTGACCTCTCCTTATCCTTTTTGTTTCCTTTTTTGTGCCAAGAATGACCTCTAATGAGAGGGAAGTAAGATTTGGTGATTTGCTGTCCCGAAATATATTTTTGTGCTCCACCACAAAAATTCATGAGGAATCTCTGTAAATCGGATTAAGCTAATAACTTACGAATAAATCCCTTAGTATGTTAGCTAACTTTCGTTAGTTATACCTGCTGTTCTGTTTTGACATATTTCTGCCATTATTTGCATTTGCTTCTTATTGACTCATCTTCGGGTTCTTTTTTGGGAAATTTAGCTTTTTGAGGGAATTACTACAGTATCTTGTGTTTTTAGTTAAAGTTTTGCTATTTAAAGCTAAACACTAAGGGTCTATTATCTTTTAAGTACACTAATGTTGCTAATGAAGATTGTGTGAAGTTTTGTAGAGAGAGAATGATTGTCACATCCCAAAATTTTCCAAATTTTGAAATGTGAAAAATAAATAAACAAAAGAATTAATTGTTGAAATTTAGGGTGAAAAGAAACTTTTTGTTTCTAAATGGAAACATCAAAACCCTTCTTGAACAAAATTTGAATGAAAAGGTAATTCAACAAAATTTCAATCAAGTGAAATGCATTCATCAAAGAAAGTATCTTGAAATTTAAATATTTGGAAAAGTTAAACCAAAACCTTAAACTCTAATAAAATAAATCATTTCCAAGATCTCTCTAAGACTATGGATTTGATCCATATAAAATTCAACAACAATCATTTTAAAAGGATCAAAATTGATAAACAAAAATATTATAAAACCTTAGAAATTGGTTTCATTTAATTTGGATCCATGGATAAAAACTTATGAATTTAATAAGATAAAAGGAATTAATTTCCAAAGCTAAGAAACCTCCTATATAAAATCCATACCAAATTATTAGCAAAATAATCCTAAAAGGATTTAAAAAGGTAAACAAATATCAAATAAAAATATACAAATTGGAATCACCAATTTTGGAACTATAAATAAAAACATATGGATTTTATGAGATAAAGAAAGAAATAAATAAGAAATATTCAAAAATCCAAATTAAATCTTGGAAAAAACCATAAACAAATGAAAGTTATTGAATAATAAAAAGGAGTGAAAGATTATTTAAATAAAATCATAAGGATGGAACATTATCCAATTTTATTTAAATAAAGACTAATTGCCTAAACTAAATAATAAATCCCAAGGAAATTATTTAGAAGATAATTTAAAACTTGAACTAAATCCATAAGCAAATGGAATAAAGATAATCCAAATAAAATCAAGGGATAAATAATATTCAAATAAAAGTATATGGTATTAAACCATATTATAATTATAACTAAATGGAGATAAAATCCCTAAGGTAAATGATGAATTAAATCATGAGAAAATAATAAATTGGAATTTGCCAAAGTGGATTAAAAAGTTATCTAATTAACTTAAAAAGAATTATTTGAATAAAATTTATATAGGTTTAAAACCATATTTAATAAAGACAAATGCCAATTTAAATATTAAATCATATTAAAAATATTTGTAATAATTCAAAGAGAATTATTTAACACACTATTGAACAAATAAAACCTACTGAAAAAGGTTTAGTAAAAATTAGAATCCAAATAGAAGTTTGAAAATATATTTAAAATCTTATTTAAGTAAAGACAAGTGCCTATTTTAAATAAATAATAAACCATAAATGAATAAAAGAATTATTCCAAAATGGTCTTTAAAATACATTAATAAACAATATTAAAACTTACTGAAAGTTTGGAAAAGTTTTGAAATAAAATATGTGTTTGAAACATTTGAATAAATTCAAAACAGAAAATCAAAACAGAAAAAGAAAAAGGTTTCAGGAAGAAAAATAAATAGAGAAAGCAAACCAGACCAGGACCCAACCCACTAACCTAGCCCAACAGGCCCCCAACAACCAGCCCACCCGACGTCCCCCTCTCTCTCTCTGTCGTTCTCTTTTTCTCACCCATAAATGAACCCCCTTAGTCACTGACGACTAGACCCCACACGTGAAACCCCTTCTCTTTCAGTGACGCCTAGACTCCACCTGTCAGCCCATCGTCTTCAACCTCCACTGACCCCGCCCCTCACCTCATTGCCATTTTCCGCCCGTGGTTAATCTGATTCAATTCGCATCAATGACCACATTAATCTCTCTAGAGACCACACACTATTAATCGCCTCCTCCCCCTCTCCCTTTCCCCTCACTTGCCCCTCCCTCTCTGCCTCTAGGTGCCTCGATTGCTCGCTGCAAACCCCTGCTCCAACGAGCTTTCCCGGTGAATTCCGGCAACATCCGACCTCCCCTTGCCCCCTGGAGTCTATGATCATGCTCACCATCACCTCAAGCACCTACCCGTACCCTCTACTCGCTCACGCGTGCCCCACAGCGTCGACAACGTCAACGCCAGAGCACCACCGCCTCCTGCTCTGACTCCGACGACCCCCCCAGTAAATTCCGAGCGCGCCTCTCTCCCTAGTTGACACTCGCGTAATCAACATCGTCTTGCGCATCTAACGAGCCATTTACCTTACCTTCCCGACCCGTGTAGCCTCACCAACAATGACACCAGGGCGAGCCCGTCGACAGAGACGACTCCGGCGAGCAATCCCCTTTGCTCCCATGCGCCCCTTGGACTACGACGACCACCTCGAGCTTCAGCATGTCACAGTGAACCTGGTGAGCCTCCCCAACCTATCCCTTGCTTCCTAGAATTGCCGGAGCACCTCTGCCCGAGCGGCCACCGCCGTCCGCCGTCACAACGCCACCAGTTCTTGGTCAAGATGCTGATAGCCGTTAGATGCAGTTCATAGAGCCACGATAGAACCATTAAAAGAAACAGTATGTTTGCTTGTGTGCCGTGCGATTTAAATAGATTTGACGACCTGTGTTAGTCGATCTAACCGAAATGGTATGCACCAATAGGATTAAGACACGTGGCCCTGCCTGCTAATTTAAATAGAAATTTGATCAATTAGATGATAGAATTTGAAAAATTCATAACTTTAGATCTACACGTACAAAATTTACAAATTTTATATCATTGGAATCAGGAAAAAGAATAATTTTCAACCATGCCCTTAGTTTGGCATTTTGCTTTTGGAAATTTGTTGTTTATGCAGAAACATTTCTAGGCTTATTTAGAGTATAAAAATTATTCTAGAAATGATTTTTGAGTAAAATCTTTTGCAAATGTTTTGTTTTGAACCTACTGATCATAAAAACAAACTTCTATATTTAAAAACATATTTTGTGACACTAAGGAATTATTCCTTTGAATAAAAAGCATTTCTAGCAAAATAAAAATGTTGCTTTGATTTAAAAATAGTTTTGAGTGAAACCTTTTGAAAATGGATTTATTTTAAAAACTTTGACCATAAACACTAACTTTTGTGTTTAAAAATATATTTGGCTAACAGTAGAAATTATTCTTTGAATAAAATCATTTCTAGCAAAACAAAAGGGATTTAAATGGCCATTTTCACTAACTTGTTTCAAATGTCCTTGCCACTTTTATAAATGACCAATAAGTGTTTTTAAATGTTTATAACCTATTAGAAACCACCTTACCAAATAAAACAATCTTTTGCATGCTTGCATGCATTGTTTTGTTTTCTTTATTTTATGTGATGAATTGTTTGAATGCTAGATTGAATTTGTGCCTTGATTGAATTGTAGTGAAATTTGAAGAGTGTGACTATTGCAAGATCAAGGAGTGAACCTATATTCCCGATTAAAAAGGCAAGTGGTGCTTCATACATTTTGTCCTAATATTTTGACTATACATTAGTGATATTTTCTAAGTAGCACTTGCATGGAATTTTTACTAAGTATGCTATACCATGGGAAATCCTAGTAGATGATGCCTTAGTAGAATTTTCACTAAGTTCAGATTCTCGCTATTATTATGCTTAGCTTAGCTAGTAGAAACGAAGGGTGGATTATATTCATGCTATGAAACAATTCTTAGTCTATGACTTGTGTTTTGTTTAATAAAACAACTATGTGAATGAATCACCTAGGTGGAATGGTGTGAATGGATTTATGTTGAGTGGTTACACAAGGCCAGTAAACTGGTGAATACTTGTGTATCTCACTTGTGGAAAGCCACCTAGGAACAAAGAGATTTGATATTTCAAATGTTGAGAAGCTTCAAGTGTAGCCACATGGCATTATGGGCTCTGCCTGGATCATATAGGTTGCAATAACTTAGCCAGATGGACAGTTGGTGGTAGGGGGTGATAGGTTTGGAGCGCGTCCATTTTGGTCTAAGGGAAGGCTTCTGAAAGATCTTGTCTCGATGCATGTCGAGTCTTGTGGAGAAAGTGCACCACCTCTTGAGAGAGTAAAATCTTAGTACTTAGCCGTGTCCCCGACAATGGAAAATTTGAGCATCAAGACATGGAAGCTATCAAGGATCTCCTCATCCCAATTTCTAAGTTAAAAGCTTGTGGTTGAACAAGGGTAAAGGTTAACCAACTCTACTGGTTGTTCCTTGGGTGATTTTGTCAAACAAAAACTTAGTTTTTTCAACTGATAGATAAAACCTATTTTGAGCAAAGCAAGCCTAAACTCCACCTATCCAAATGCATATAGAAGATAGATACCACTACTCTACCATAGTATCACTTGCCAATACAATTCAAATGTATTGACCCTTGTGGCTGTAACTTATTATGTTACAGGTTTGTTTGATGTTAGTGAAGTGTGTTGAATAGGATTACAAGTCTACAACCAACATGATTGCGTGTGGCACTTTGAAGATGAAGGACTCCATGTTACATAGTTATTTCTGCTGCATTGTAATAAGATAGCCAAATGAGCTATGTAAGATGTAATGTATTATTTTATTCCTGGTTATAAAGTTGTACTATGACCTTTGTTTCTTGATATTACATCTTAAACTGTGGATGCTAGCTATTGATCCAGGGACTAGCATTGTAAACATAGGGATCTCTACCTTATCAGGTTGGGACCTCTACGATGATGTAATGAGATGAAGAATGGACAAAATCGCAAGCTTGGGGATGACAACCCAGTGTCACCCCAAGAAATATCCAAGAGGTACAAGCGTCAAAGCTTGGGGACGCCCAAGTCATCCTCTTCTTCATCAATAAAAAGCTCAGGTCTTTCTAGACACTTCGTTTTTATTATTCCATGCTACTTTGTACACAGTTGATATCATGCTCTTTTGTCTATGGATGTCGTCGATGTGAAATAAAAGGGGATCTTGTAAGTCCATGGAGTTATGTATTTTGTGTTAGAGAAACGCCTGGGCCGCTAGCCTAAGACATGCCTAATCATGTTGGAAACTTGCAGCATCACCATAATGAGGAATCTGTGAAGCATCCTCAATAAAAACCTATGCAAATAGCAAATAAAAAGATCGCTGAGATGCTCATTGTCTGCTTGCCTTGTCATTTTGGTTTTGGGATAGCTCATGTACCATGTGCAAGGGGTACCCCGTTGGCGGTTCTTTATGATACACATGTACTTACTATGATAAGAACTTATAGGTGACTAAAGTTGAGTAGCATGAGGAGACGCCCTCGTATTCAAGGGATATGAGATTGTCAACTTATATTTTGTGAAGCATATACTCCATAGTTTGTTCGCTTTAACCTTAATCACTTCAAGATGCCTATGATAGGGGCAATGAGGGCTGAAATCTAACAAGTACCATAATTTTTGGAAGCTCTTTTTGAAACTTGAAATTCCTGCTTCCCTTTGTGAAGGGCCTTTCTTCCACTATTATATTGAGTCTCCACCTTCTACCTTTAGGCACCAGTTAAGAGAGCATAGTTACCATTCTTAGTTCTATGTGCATTGTCCCAAAACTTATTAATTGATGCATATTGTTGATATTACTTGTTCTTGTGCTATTTGTATCTAGTCACTCTTATGAACTTTGAAGGTGTCCTCTGCATCTATTTGCTACTCTATGAGGGACAAGCTGATTGCCACTATGCTATGTTTTCTGTATGTGAAACAAACAAACGTTTTTCAATGCATGTTATTCATGATCTTTGTTTGTAGCCTTTCATGTTGCATGCATAGTTACTTTGTCTTACTGTTAGAAATCCATATTTCATGCTCATGTTTAGAGTTCTTTGATCCCAGCTTTCAATGCTTGCAAATGGTTTGATCTTGATTTTGGTGGTGCATGTCACCTAAAAAATTATTCTTTTTATCACTTACCTACTCGAGGACGAGCAGGATTTAAGCTTGGGGGTGCTTGATACATTGGAAACGTATCTATAATTTTTGATGTTCCATCTTGTTTAGTATCTACTTTTCTTTGCTTTGTCTACACTTTGAGGTGTTTTTATATGTTTTCTGGTAATAACATATTAACAAGATGCCAAAGTGCCAGTTGCCTATTTTCTTCTGTTTTTGGTTCCAGAAAAGCAGAAAATCTATATTCTCGGAATTGGATAGGACAAAAGCCAAACTCAATATTTCACCGAGGAGAACACGGAGTCCAGAGGAGATATGGAGGGGAGCCACAGGGCGCCCGCACCCCCAGGCGCGGGTCCACCCTAGGCCACGCTTGGGCAGGGTGTGGGCTCCCTGGACGCCCCTGCCTCGCCTCTTCGCCTATAAGAAGCCTCCGATGCCTAAACCCTAAGTACCCGATCAATATTCCACGAAACCGTCTATATCCGCCACCATCATCCCTAGAACATGGGGGGAGCTGAAGCTCTTCTCGGCACCCTGACGGAGGGGAGATCATCCCGAAGACCTTCTTCTTCATCATGCCAGCCTCCGGTATGAAGCGTGAGTAGTTCCACCTTGGACTACGGGTCCATGTAGTAGCTAGATGGTTGTATCTCCTCCTTTGTGCTTTCATGTCTAGATCTTGTGAGCTCCGTTCATGATCAAGATCTCATCTATTTGTAATCATGCATGTTGTGTTTGTGGGGATCCAATGGATATTGAGATTACTATGTCAGATTGATTAATGGTTTTGTCTTATTGATTCTATCATGTCTGTGTTGTTTGTGATCTTGCATGATCTCCGTTATTAGTAGCTATCTTGGCCAAGTAGTTGCTAGTGACTCCAAGTGGGGGTATTTATGCTTGATAGTGGGTTCATGCCTCTATTTAATCTAAGGGGAGTGACAGAAATCTCTAAGGTTGTAGATGTGATGTTGCCACTAGGGAGAAAACAACGGTCTCTTGTTCATGGAACAAGTGGATTATTTACCTTACACACTTTGCTTAAAGCAGTTGTATGTTGCTTGCAACTTAATACTGGAGGGGGTTCGGATGATAACCCAAAGGTGGAGTTCTAGTCATAGATGCAGTTGGATGGCGGTCTATGTATCTTGTTGTATTGCCCAATCGAATCTCATAGGATCATGAATGCCTAGTATTGCATTGTTATGCCTTGCCCAGTCCTGTCAATTGCCCTGCTGTAATTTGTTTACCCTGCTTGCCATGTTTGTTTATCTAAGTAGAACACCTCTAGTGAACTATGGACCTCGGTCCAATCTTTACCATTGATACATCTTCCACTGTTACTGTTTACTTGTTGCAAACCACCATTACCTTCCACACCATACAGTTAATCCTTTGTTACAGCAAACCAGTGAGATTGACAACCTCGTTGTTTGTTGGGTCAAAGTCTTGAGTTTGTGTTGTGCAGGTCTCCAAGTTGCTAGTAACACCTTTGAGCCGTTTCCTTCCTCCTACTGGTTCGATTACCTCGGTTTCTTACTAAGGGAAAACTTGCTGCTGTGCTCATCATACCTTGCTCTTGGGGTCTCCCAATGAGGCATTGAACACGCCATCAGAGGCATATGCTACCACTTTACCTTACTGCATTAACACACCTCCCAGTCCTTGGTGAGATGCATCACAATAAACTTGAAAATCTTTCTCTAGATCTGGCAAGCATAACACTGGTGCTGACACTAATCTCTTCTTATACTCTTGAAAACTAGTTTCACATGCTTCAGTCCAGTCAAACTTCTTCTCTTTCTTTAGTAAATCAGTCATCGACTTTGCTAATTTCGAGAAGTTCTCATTGAACGTTCTATAGTATCCTGCCAAGCCCACGAAACTACGGACTTCTTTAACTATTTTCAGAGATTCCCATTCTGTTATAGCTGATACCTTTGCGGGATCGACATCTATACCATTCGTAGACACAACATGTCCAAGAAATCCAACTTCATTCAGCCAAAATTCACATTTACTGAACTTGGCATACAACTTGTGTTCCCTGAGTTTCTCAAGAATCAAAGGCAGATGTTCTTCATGTTCCTCATTGCTCTTGGAATAAATCTGTATATCATCGATGAATACCACAACAAACTTTTCAAGAAACTCCATGAACACCTTGTTCATCATGTTCATGAAATAAGCTGGTGCATTAGTTAGTCCAAACGACATCACTGTATACTCATACAATCCATATCTAGTGGTAAAAGCAGTCTTTGGTATATCTTGTTCTCTAATCTTTAGTTGAAAGTAACCAGATCAAAGATCAATTTTTGAGAACACACGAGTTCTTTCTAGCCGATCAAAGAGATCATTAATTCTGGGTAGGGGATATTTGTTCTTTATGGTCACTTCATTAAGTGATCGATAATCTATGCATAGACTTTGACACCTGTCTTTCTTCTCAACATACAAAATTGGTGCACCCCAAGACGAAGAACTTGGTTGGATAAATCCCTTCTTCAACTGTTCTCCAACCTGTTTCTTGAGCTATTTAAACTCATACACTGACATTTTGTAAGGTCTCTTTGCTATAGGTCCATTTCCTGGCATTAAGTCTATCAAAAACTCCACATCCCTATCTGGTGGCATGCCAGGTAATTCTTCTGGAAACACATTAGGGTACTCTTTCACTACTGCTACACTGTCTAGGCTAACCCCCTTAAGAGAATTTAACTTACTTCCCTTGGGTTCAAAATTATACTTGAACCTAATCCATTTCTTTTTTGGGGTTGTGAGTGTAACAGTTCATCTGGCATAGTCTATCACTCCCTCACAACGAGTCATCCAGTCCATGCCTAATATTACATCCAATCCTTGGGACTCTAGGATTATTAGACTAACTGGAAACTTGTACTTTACAAACTCTAGTACTAGTTGGCGACAGCCAAAATTTACTATAATTTCTCCACCTAGGGAGCTTACTTTAATAGGACATCCAATTTTTTCAGTTGGGAGTTTATTTTTGTCTACAAATGCTCTTGAAATGAATGAAGGCGATGTGCCGGTATAAAAAAGGATAAGTGCTGAAAGGAACTTATATTGAACTTACCAATCACAGCATCAGACTCTTCTTGGATTTCCTCCACATTGATGTTATTCACATGACCTTTTTGGAAAGGATTTGGCTTGTTAGCCCCATCAATCTTCTTTTATGGGCATTCATTAGCATAGTGCCCTGTTTTCTTGCACTTGAAACATTCAACCTGACCGTTGTCTCTCTTGGCTAGCTGATTCCCATTGCCATGTCCATTATGGTGATTCTTGTATCCACTTTTGTTGTTTCGGTAATCCCCATTGTTGTGTCCATGATGTATATTGCCATCATGGTGGCGGTTATTGTTGTGGTGGTTGTTATGATTCCCGTGCTTGTGGGTTCCATAATTTCTACTATCTTCACCATAAGAACACTTTTGAGATGATCCTGATCCATGCTTATAAAAATGGTGTTTCCTCTTCCTATTCTCGACTTGTTTTATCTTGCTTTCTAAGATGTTAGCTTTGTCACACAGAGATAGATAAGTCGGAACATAAGCAACAGATAGTTGCATGGACATTTCATCATTCAACCCTTCAAGGAACTTCTCTTTCCTCTTTGCATCAGTGTCAATATCATCTGCACTCACTTTTCCCCAGCCGCTTAGTTTTTCCTCACTTTTGTCCAGCTCCTATTATGAAACTCTCACATCGGTCTAAAATTCGCTCTCCGTCGGGTCCCTTTAGTGGACCCTCGCTGTTACGTGCTGACAAGTGGGGACGCATTCAGGTGGGTCCCGTAGTGGACCCTCGCCGTTACGTGCTGACAAGTAGGACCCACCCTCTTTACGTGATGATAGGTGGGGCCACGTTCAGTCGGTTCCTGTAGTAGGACCCCCATGGTGTGGGGCCGGCTTGTTGAGAACGCGTTTTAGGGGATGTGGTGTGGGACCATGTGGGCGCGTATGGTAGTTACGTGCACCTTGTCGCCTAAATTGGAAGATTTATTTTTTGTTATTTTTATGATTGGCCTTTTTAAGAGTGCCTTTTCCCCTTTATGTCGCTAATAGTTGTTATTTTTGTCCAAAAAGGCAGCAAATCTAGAGCAGCTTCTCTCTTCATTCATGGTTCCTTTTGGCCCTTGTATTTTCCCAATCTGGCAGCAAATCTAACCAGCACCATAAATATGTAGATGAACATAGCATATGTAGATAAAACAACTAATAAAGGATTATATAGTATGATACTTAAACCAGGTTCGATAATTAGGCAGCAGCTTACAAGTTCAACACAGACAACAAAACAAAAGAAGCTGCTTTAGAGCAGTAGCAGCAGCATCAGCACATGATCAGTGGCCCCTCATGGCGTCCTCTAGGAGGGCCTCTGCCTCCTCCATGTGGCGCTTCCTCCACTTCCTGCTGCCTAGTCCCTTGACCTTGGGAACCTTGGGCCTGATCGGGGGCATGCGACCCTCCTCGATGGCCACCTTCTGGAGGTTGCGGTGAAAACCGAGTGCCTTGTGCTGGGATCTGAAGGCATTGGCATTCTTTGATGGGCCGCAGGTCTTCACGTCCTCAGCATGCATCACGAGGGAGTTGAAGTCGGTGGCGAGGCTCCTAGTGCAGAAGGGGCACCTATAGACGTCACTGGCGAAGAAGCCATCGAACTGGCCGGACTTCATCTTCCTCAGCACCAGACAAGTCTTGGTGTCCGTGGACTCTTTGTCGCTGCAGACGTCACTGCTATCCACCTATTACAAAAACAATAGCGTGCAATAAGGACATGATTGAGATACCATGATTATCGGGATTGATTACTTGCATAAATTAACTGATTGAGATCCCCTAATTATTCCCCAATCCCCAAATCTCAAACCAAATCGAATACTGATCCCAACTATAGATCGGTGCTAGTACTGATCCCAACCACATATCGGTGCTAGTACTGATCCCAACTACAGATCGGTGCTAGTACTGATCCCAACTAGGGGCATTCATCGAAATACCAGATCTAACACAAGAGGATTAGCTACTGTAAAAATACCTAGCATCCACCGATTGAAAATACGAACAACTGAGCCCTAATAGCACATGATCTAGCATCCAACGATGGGAATGGGGGAAGAACAAAGGAATGGGAGGAAACCCTAATTACCTCCGACCATGGGTCGACTAAGCTGGTGTCGAAGGGGTTCCCCGGCCTGACGTAATCGTTGTCCCCGTAGGGGTCCTAGCCGTGCGGGATCTACAGGAGAACGGTGGGGGCCTGTACGGGGACGGGGGCCTCCTCGCCGACGGCTACGTCAGAAGCGGGGACATGGGTCTAGACGGGGATGGCGGTTGCCTTCAATGCCTCGACGGGGGCCAATACGGGTACGGGGACCTCCTCTGTAACATCCCAGCATTAGAGCTTAGAAATAAGTTGAACCCAGGTGTGTGCATTGCATTCATGCATAGAAAATTCGAATATTTTTCGCGCTTTTGAACAAAACTTGTCAAAGTGATTGAAGCTTCTCTTAACTTGATGTAAGTGAAGTAGATCATCAAGTTGACTGTGATAAGTTTCAATATGACATTTGTTAAAATTTTATTTTGGGTAAATGATATTTGATCTAAGGGTAGATCAAATATAATAACATTAAACCCTAATACATTACTTAATGATTTATAGTTGTTCCTTAAGTGATCATAGCATAGTATTCATCACACAATTCATGAATACCAAATTGTGAGTATAACTTAAGTAATGGGGGTGTAACAACTAAATCTTGATCTATATTAATATTGTCTACTTATACTATGAGTATCATGGCAACACCTAGCCTTAACTTTTAAGTGAGGTTGAGTAGGAAAGAAACTAAGACAATATCATTTAGTATATGTTTTATTTTCCACCTTAATCCTTATCATCTCTATTGAATCTTATGCTAATATCTGTTGTCCATCAATGTTGAATAATCAACTATTGATTTCTCAATTCTTAACCTATCAAATCTTGATCCATTAACCATGTCCTTCTCTTATCATGCACTAAGGCTTATCAAGAAGGAAGAAATATTAGGTTAATAGTAATGCTAGTCTTAGAGGTCATCTAAAGGATGGGAGAGTTTGGAAAAAGTGAAATCAATATGATAGTTGGTGGAGTTAACTCATTTCTAAATGGATAGAAGAGTTATTTTGGTTATTTATTTTTATGGTGACAAAGAAGATTATAAGTATGAAAATTAAAGATAGCTATAAGGAGTAATCTTATTGAATTAAGAAGGTATAGTCAATAAATAAAATCGTCTACTCAGTAAAAATGTACTGAGGAGATAATTACAATACCACCATAGTATGAAGAGAAGTTTGAATATAAGTTATTGGAGTCTAGT
Source organism: Avena sativa (assembly GCA_916181665.1). Taxonomy (NCBI): domain Eukaryota; kingdom Viridiplantae; phylum Streptophyta; class Magnoliopsida; order Poales; family Poaceae; genus Avena; species Avena sativa. The sequence goes on along the minus strand of OV702285.1, from coordinate 137,000,295 downwards.
ATACATAAGATAATGTGGCTAAGCTGAAGCTAGTGCCGTAGGGAGTTGTTGAAAGTAGTGTTATTATCCTTACAAGATAGTAAACCTTGAGGAAAGTAGGTTTTGGTAGATACATCTAATGGAATAATGTTAGTTATGAAGGGCAAAGAAAGTAAATAATGGGAATGGGAAACAAATATTAAATGACTTAGATGATGGTCATTAAAGTGGAATTAGATTCAAAAGAAACACTTTAGAGAAGAGGATGATCTTTATGGGGAGATCATGCTGAGCTTAGTGTTAAGCTCATCGAGATACAAAAGGATTTAGTAGGTGGAGGAGTTGGTAATTATGTTCTTGTGAAGCAAAGCTCCTCATGTGAACACATGGTGATGGATATGAAGAAGTAGAATATCTAGGAAAGTAATTCCTTAATTAGAAGTCCAGAATTATGAAGTATGGAAGATAGGAATTTTGGATAAAAACCCTAAACCATAAATCTATGATCTAACATAATATCCATTTCATATGAGTGGTCCGTCATCATTTTTCCATAATGGATCATAGTAATATTTTCCTATAACAATTCACTCAAGGATATCTTTGTACTTTCCAACTATCCTAATCCCATTTACTTAGGAACCCTCTAGAGAAATTCCATCTCCAAAATCATCCTAGAGAATAATTTTATTTTAAAAAGGTGGTATCATTTATTATTACTAATATAAGGGCAATATGTTTTTAACCATAATGTTCATTCATACCTATAAAACAAGAATATAAACCCTAGAATGAACCATTTTTACCAATATTATGCCTTGATAAAAATCATAGAAATATAGGATAACTATGAAGAATCTGTATATGTCCCTTAATTATTTTTTCCAGAATAATGGATTAAATGTTTTCTATTATTAAAATGCCCATTCTTATGTTCTTAAGTTTAAATTAGTTCAAATCCTAAATCAAGAAATTTTGAAACAGATATAATAATAAATTCAAGGTATGATATGAAAATAAAGATTCATAACAAAAGCACTTATATATAAAGAAAAAAATAAGAAATAAATATCATTATATTAAAAACTCATAAAAGAACCTTAATACACTTTACTATTGCTGCAACCATTCAGCAAGTAAACTCTATAAAGAAAATGCAAATCAAATGATCAAATTGAAATCTGAAATCAAAACAGAAAATTGAAATAGGAAATAAAAAGAAAAGGAGGATCTGGCTCGAGCAGCAGGCCGGCCCAACATTTCCTCTGCTTATTCATCGCTCACAGGCCGCAGCCAGCTCTTTCCGCTTGACTCATCGAAGCCCAACACTGTCCCAGGCCCGCATACCCCTTTGTCCGTTCTATCTTCATCGTCCACCTCGCACAGCCACCGAAGCAGCTCGCTGGCGCCAGCACCGCCGCTCGCCGACGTGGAGATTCGTGCCGCCAACTGCCAGAGGGGATAAGGAGGCCACGACGACACCGCTCTGCCTCGTCCTCATCCACTCCTTCTTCCTCTGAAGCTCTCTCTCTCTCTCTTGATTTCTTCCTCAGAGCCGAAACCCTAGCTAACCTCGCCGTCGTGCCGCACCTCCCCACTCCTTTCCAAGTAGCCATGGAGACGCCCCGTTCTCCGTAGATCTTCTGGGTGGAGTCCAGCATCAAGGGGATCACTGGGGATGGAGGATTTTGCCGTTCCTTCCCGCAGAGGTTCGTCAAAATCCTCGTCAAAAAATTCGTCTCCGACCGCATCAGTCCTCATCGACACCACCACTGCAGTCAAGGTGAGTCCCTGATGCTCAAGCATCGATCCTCTCTTCCTAGCACGCTCTCTAGCATGCTCGCAGCATAGCACCGCCACACGCCGCCGTCAGTCATCGTCTTTCCGGTAGCTCCGATGACCATATTCGAGTGGCGCCACCACTATATGGTTCAGCATGTCGCGCTGAGTCAAACTAGGCTAGTTTCGTTTGTTAGGGCGCCATAGATCGTCGCCGGCGACCATCAACTGGCGGTGGTGGCCACGCCGAGGTCATTCTAACGCCATGCTTGTGTCATCCTTGACCTAGTCCACCAGTTGACCAGTCCACGCCTAGGTCATTCTAACGCCATGCTTGTGTCATCCTTGACCTAGTCCACCAGTTGACCAGTCCACGCCTAGGTGGCATACTGACGTGGCCTTGACTCCACTAGTCAGTGACCTAGGGTAGCTCTGGCTATGGTATGAAATGTTATTTCTTTTTAGAAACAAATAAAATGTTATAAGTCTAATTTTAAATATTCCAGAAATTAAATAAAATCATTAAATTTTATTAAATTAATAACTTTTATTTTATAATTCAGAAAAATATGTGTAATATATGAAAATGTTTAGAACAATATAATCTATAACTTAAAACTATTATCAAACATTATCATAATAGTTATTTAAATAATTATTATTTAATAAAGATTTTATAAGTAATAAAACTTTGATAATTTATATTTTAATAATGATAAATGATAAAAATAAAAATAATAAACCAAAATTCCTAGAAACATAAAAACTAAAACTTAATCTTATAATCATACATTATTATTAAGTATTTATTATTTTTTAAGTATTTAATCTTGTAAAAATCATATCTTAATACTTATAAATCATAAAAATAAATATAATATACCAAAATGATCACAAAAATAATATTTATATGTTAAAAATATAACATTCCACTTTTGAAGTAAATAAAAACTTAATACCCTAATAACTTGAATTTAAATCTAATTTCCTTACTTAATAATTCATATAAGAGTAAATAAAATTTGCTAATAATTCTAAAATCAATCAATTGAGGTCTAATAAATAGTATTAGTCTTAAATATTGATAATATGAAAACAAAATGGTTTAACACACCTTAAAATACAATCTTATTGAATTATCATTCAACCAAAGGTGTAAATTAAGTTCTAAAAGAATCCCTATCAACTATAAAAAATTTGAAGAATAAATTGTGACTTAATAAAACCTTTTCCTTTACTTCAATCACAAATTTATAAACATACCAAAACGCTATAGTAAATCCATAAGTAGTTAAGTAGTTGTAACACCCTCAGAATCGGACCTATGCAAGTTTTAGCGAAGCCCGCCAAACCCGCATAGAAACGATTCAAAGGTGCCCACCAGGCACTTTCGTGCGGGTGGAAAACGAAGTAATAACATTACACAACAGTCCTCGATGGGACCCACAGAACAGATATATATATAACAGCGACTCAAAAGAGTCAAGAATACAGATATAATATACAAAGATCCAAATCACCTTGAAAATGATAGGGCGTCCGACTACGGACAAGATGCAAATGGGGCTAAGAGCCCTGAAGAATAACCAAGGGCGTCCATAACCCTGCCCAGGCCAAGCCGGAAGGGTAACCCTGCTAACGGCGTCGATCTCAAAACCTGCTTAAACAAAAGGGGTGCCGACAAAGGGAAAAGGAAAAAGAGGAGCCTCAGTACTGAGGCCAGTACACGGCGAGACTAGAATTCGGCGGTCCTCGCCTACAAAGGTATGGTGGACTGAGCGGCAGCGGCAGCATGCACTATACACCCTATAGAGACTCGATACAACTGGCGGCTATCAGAGAGGGGGTAAGAAAGACCTATTCGAACCAACCTGATGCTACCATCAAACAAACCCATCCTGGTGTTTCCCCCTCGAGACCAAACGAGGAAGTCAACCGAGGAACTCACACAGTTGGCAGTTTTATTTGTTCGGTTATCGTTGCAGCATTTACTAGTCAGGTATAGATAATCGTCCTGATAAATTAAACAGTGGGCCGTTTTAGTTAACCATTCAGTTGTAGTTGCAACACTTACTAGTCAGATACAATAAGCGTGAGATATTCCCAAAACCCAGCAGTTGTTGGTACTTTTATTCAGCCATTCCGTTGTAGTTGCAATACTTACTAGTCAGGTACAATGGTCGCAAGCGACACACCAAACAAGCAATTGTGGGCAGTATTAATTAGCCATTCCATTATAGTGAAGCTGATTACTAGTCAGTATAAAGTCAAATTTATAGCAATAACTTTAGTTATGCTTGTCTATGGTCGAGATACTGTGCTCCAAGTCGTCCATAACCGCGGACACGGCTTTCAGAAAGTTTTACCCGGCCGGGGTGCACCAATAGCAACACACACTCGATCAACCTCGGAAAAACCAAATCAAAACCCAACGAGGCTTTCACGACAAAGCAATCATAGGATTCAGAAATATTTCAGGGGGCCACCCCATTGAGTAGACCCGCAACGAAGTAAGCTAGCTTCGAGACGGACTCAAGGTTTGCGTCAATGGCTGTAAACGACTGGGAACCCGAAAGTGTGGCTGGGCTTGTCGATACCGCGAAAACACTCCGCTTACCTAAACAGTACAGTGTGCTCCTCGCACAATCGTAAATAAAGCAGTAGCATGGCATAAGTACAGGATCGTAAATAAAACCTCAAACTAGTTTGTGGCCCCAAGAAATAAGACTGAATCAAGCTCTGGCTAAGGGGGGTCCCATATACCTCCCGGATGTGGATAGCGCGATAAATCAAGGAATAGGTATCAAGTACTCGGGGTCCTATGGGACACAAGTGGGCGTTCGGAAACCAAATATTATCTATCACCCACCGATGCCTCTGCTTACTTCAATTTTAGTTGTTTAACAGGAATTAAAGTGAACGATAAGTAAAACTATGATCATCTCCAACAACAACATGCGGCAATACATCAACAACTGTGGCACTTGACGACACGCAACAGCACCTTGAGCAAGCGACTACGACGCGCACGTCCAACTATCTACCAAACAACAGGTAATAGGATGTGTCCAAGGCAATATAGGGCTGCAAGGGATATCACGGGTACGAGAGACTAGAGCATCGCAACACAGATAGCAATAGATCAACAGGAGGGAATAAATACTATAAAAGTAAGATAGGTAGAAAGAGGAAGATGCTCGCCTGAAAACATTGTCGAAGGTTCAACCGAAGATCGGGGTGAAGCTCACATCAACTCAACGGCCTTATCCGCGAAGAACCAAAACACTAGAAGAAACACCAGATGCAATATTTAATACGACGGCAGAAGATCGGCATGATGCATGTATGATGCATGGCATGGCAAGGTGCGATGCAATTAGGTCATATTAAGTGGAACCGGGGTCCCGACAATAATTAGATGGTTCATGTTATTTAGCTACCCTGCAATTTAAATGTTGTGTTATCAAGACAAAAGATAGCACCGGTTCGCTACACAAGTTTAGATGAGGCCAATATGAGACTAGATTTGCCCGCATATGGGCCCCATATTTAATTATAAGGTGAATCGGCATAAGGCCCCCAAACCAATGATATGCATGCGAGATGACAATTAAATATGCAACAAGTTTTATATTTAGCATTTATAAAATAGGGCTCGGAAAGGGTCACACTTTTAGGGTTCGGCAGATCTTGGTTTCCGGGGTTCGGGGTTCGACAGGGTCCAGGGTTCGACGGGTTCGTTCTCGACGGGATCGTTCTCGGATAACGGGGTAGGTCTTGGCGCATCCGGGGTCTTCGGGTCATGTTGACGGTCATGGCGTTCGGGATGAAGTACTTGTCGCACCGGGGTCTCAATGCCCGGGGTGAAGTACTCGGCGTTCCGGGTGGCGACCTGAGCGTCCGAGAGATGATCTTGTCGCACGGGGTCCGGTAGGCGAACTTGTCGGTTCCGCGGTCTTCGGATCCGTGAAGCAGATCTTGATGTACCGAGGGTTGCGAGTCCTTGACGACAACAGTCTCACGGACGGGCTTGGTTAGCCATCGGCACATGGCACATGGCTTCTCGGGAGATCTTGTCGTCCACGACGAAGGGGTTCGACGCCATCGAATTCCGGGAGTAGCCTTGCAGTCCAAGAGGAAGATCTTGTGGCACAGAACTTGGTAGCATCTGTTTTACACATGAAATCGCGCTGTGCGGGTGCACACCGCCTAGGCACAGAAGCTGCCGCAACCACCTACAGGGGTAGGCTTGACGCGGCCGACGGGCACAGCGGCTCTGCACCCGGGAGGAGAAGCGGCGAGCTTGGCGACGTGGCGCAGCGGTGGGCCCGGCCGGCGGGGCGCGCGAGGACAGCGGTGGGCGACTCCCTGGCGCGGCGGCGGCCATCCGCGAGGCGACACGCGGACGCAGAGGCGGGGAGGCGGGCTCCTGAGGCGCCATGGCGAGTAGGCTCGGGCGGCATGCGGGGTCCGGCGGGGCAGATGCGGCGGCGACCTCGCCGGCGCGGGTGTGGCCCAGGCGAGGCGGAGGCGCGGCGAGGAGGCTCGGGGAGGCGCGGGGCCGCGGGACGGCTCGATGGGCGACGCCGGTTGAGGTCAGGCGGAGGAGCGGACGCGCGGTGGGCGAGGCGATAGCCCGACGGACAGCTGCGGGGCCAGCGACGGGGTCGGCGACGCACGAGGCCGCGGCGGCCGGCGGCTTGCAGGGCGACGAGGAGGCGGCCTGGGGAGGGCTCGACGTAGGGGGCGCGAGCTTGGACGCGGGGAGGAGCCGACGGGCTCCGGGGCGGAGAGGTGGAGTCCGGCGGAGGGGAGGAGGGGTCGCCGGGGCGCGGCGGAGGCGGTTGGGGCTGCTGCGGGGGCGGAGGCGAGCTGGGGTGAGGCGGAGCTCCGACGGGAGGAGGACGCTCGAGCGGGGCGGCGCGCTGGTTGGCGGGCGACGCGTGCGGGAGCGGCGTACGGCGGCGCAGAGGGAGCGGGGAGCACGGCGGCGCAGGCGAGCTGAGAGGAGGAGGAGCTTGGGGCGGCACGGCGAGCTCGAGGCGAGAGGGCGAGCGCGGGGCGGGGTCGGAGGCGAGAGGCGGCCTGGCGAGGTGAGCGGGTCTGGGGGGAAGCGGGGCACGCGCGCGAGAGAGAGGGAGGAAGAAGACGGGGTGGTGGGAGGCTCGCGTGGGGGAGCGGGGCAGGTACGGTGGGACCCAGGCAGGTGGTGGGCCACGGGGTGGGGGTGGCCTAGCGCGTGGGGTGGGATCTGCTGTGGTGTTGTGTGCTGGGGGGTTGTGTGTGGCCGGCTGGGTTGAGTGGGGAGGGAAGAGGGGGAGTGGGGTGAGGTGGCAGATTTTTAGTGGTGGGGGGTGTGGGGAGAGGTGAGGTGGCAAGAGGGGGTTGGTTGGGGTGATGTGGAGGGGGGTTGGGTAGGATAGGATTGGTAGCTGTAGGCTTTAAATTGAACCGTTTGTATTTTTCTCTGGGGTGGTCGTTCGGGTCATTCGGCCCGTTCGACTGCCCCGCTAAAAATAATGCAATATTTTATTTATTTAAACGGACCGTTTGCAGAACATATTTAGTCAAAACAAAATATTCCGGCGACCCGGGTTTGAATTTGAAAACAAGACGGGGCGTTTTAGAAAACAAAAACAGGCTTTGCGAAATAGTTTTAAGCAAACAATGCATGATGATGACGATGCAATGCACAAATTCAACGCGATTTTCTAGTAGTGGTTTTGCGGGATGCCACCGTAGTGTTATATCCTTGATTACAAATCATAACCACACCTTTATAAAGAGATAAAAATTTCTATTCCATTAAAAAAATTAAGAAACCAGTACTCAAATAGAAGTAAAATACTATTCTTAAGTAATCCTAAGAAATATTATGAAGTGAACAAAGTACAAATACCATAAGTTTTGTATCTTAAAGTCCATCTATGTCTTTAAAGTTAACTTTAGTCTACAAGACTTTAAGTATAATGCTAAAGACCTTATTACATGTTTTATAGTTAACTTTGGTCTATTATAATTAAGTCGTAAAGCATCTCAATTCCAAACTATTCAATCAAGCACAAATAACATCAATCACATTCCATCAATCATATTCTAAAAGCCATCAAGGTTGCTTAAACCTTAGCAAAGTAATATTTTCTTCAAATGTTATTGTTTTTGCCACTTCAAACAACAAGTCTTAAACTAATATTTTCCACACTTAACAACTAAACCCAAGGGCTGTCATCATAAACTACAGATGGTCATTAATGATAAACACATTGTTTGAAACTTCACTTATATACTTCAGATTGTTAACACATAAGTTTCTCATAAATATCATTGTTTTAACATAAAAATTTAAAGATAAAACAATTCTTATATGAGCAACCTTGCATAGCATTCCTCATTTAAATACCCTATGGGTTGTATGATATTTTAGTTACACATTGTCTCACACAACCTCACTAGCCATAATAAAAAGCACAAGTGTGAATCTAATCGAAAAGTATAACACATTCTAAAGAAACCTTTCTATTTTCCAAACCTTAGACCAACACTTAATCGGGGATACGAACTTATCCACTTGCATTACATTACTTATGCATAATAGCATCCTGCTTATTTAAACATTAGTCCTTACTGGACCAATGATGCTGATTTTAGATTTTGGATCTTATGTTGTCTTGAAGACCATGAGTGCATAATCTTGCAATCACAAAAGGCAAGTTCACACTTGCTCATGTCCTTTGATTATTTTTTGTAAACTAATTTGCAAATCCAGTGTTGTCATCACCCGATTTCAAAAAGGTTCGAAAACACTATTTTTGATAATAAAGTGAACTATTGGTTACTGATCCAGGGTAATCAGCTAATCTATTAAATCTGGCAGTTGGAGTACCACTGCTCAGGAATATATCATCTAGGACTTAACAACCAATATCGCTAGTGATTCTTGCGCCATATATTACGCGTTAACCATGAGATTTGGAATGGGATGGAGAAGTCAGCTGTATCCTTTTACTTTTGTATGGAGGCAAGACTACCTTAACGTGACGTTGTGATTCCTTGTGCGGATCCAACATATGGGTGGGCACCCTTAGGCCCCGCGTTTTTGGTGTCTAGATTATCTATGAGTGGTTGCCGGAGGTTTAGTCGGACTTATAGGGTACTTACCTGGGCATCACTAGCTCATAGAGTCTTAGGGAACTCATTAGGGTTTTAGCCTACCCGGAAGGGGGCTTAACGGAGGTGATCCAGCCCTAAAGGATCGTGTAGACATATGGGGTCGCGGAGAGGGCAGTGATTGGCTTGGATCATCTAATGGGCCCCACATCACGGAATTGTGGACGGGAATAAGCTGCCTGGTTGTGCAACAAGGATTTGATCTCTCATGGGTAAAGCAACGCACCTCTGCAGAGTGTAAGAACTGTAACTTGTTACTCCCTGTTCCAGGAAGGAGCTGCGAACGCTGCGGGAAAGGAACTCCATGAAAGTTCTGGTAAACCCGTGAAGGCTGACAGACATAACTTTTCAGAATAAAAGCAATCTTTGAAGAAATGTTTACAAAAATTTGCATTTCCTATGACCTATGGGCTGTGGCTGTAGATATAGTGCATCAAACACTCCTTTTCTAGTGAACTTGCTGAGTACGATTGTACTTAACGTATCTTATTAACCCTTGCTAGGTTCTCAAGCCAGTACAGACGATGTCTACATCAAATTATGCTCCAGGAATCATCACCAGATTCTTAAGTTCTTCAATGAAGACAAGAAAGTCAACATATACATCAACTCAAGTGAAGACGAAGTATGTGATTAGATAGGAATATAATCTCTAGCCCTAGAACCTATTTCTGTAGCGTATTGCAATAGCAGCAATGCCAGACCATAGTTTAGATACTAGTCCTATTATTATGATAGTTTTTGAGATGTTTATTTCTGATTCTCCTTTGTAAGAAATTTATTCCTCCCTCTTTAACTTAGAGTGTTCTTTGGATCTTGTGTAAAGAGTGAGTTGTAATCTTTAGCCATGTATTGGACCTGATGTGTTTCTGTTGTACCACTCTAAGAGATGTAATACTAGTGAACAGTGTTTCATTAGTGTTATGTCAATGACTATAGTATACTACATCATGCAGTGGTATGCTGGGTCACTGCATCCTCGTCGGCGGCCTTGGAGGCGACGATGGCCTCCTCGTCGGCCGCCTTGGTTGGGGTTTTCTTGGGGGTTTGCAGAAGGTGATTAGACAGTGGAGATGGTTGCGTGAGTGAGTGAGCAAGTGAGTGATGAGTGAGAGTGAGGAGGCCCCTATAAAGGTAAAGGGAGGAGACGTTTCGTTGCACCACGGTGCACCATGTAACCGCATGAACTACTGCACCGTGCATGGTCACACGCGTCCGCTACCGCCCCGTGCACCGCGACACGCATACCGTGCGTCACGTTTTCCCCCTCGTGTCTAACCTTGGCCACTTAGTTGTGCTCAGTTATGCCCTCGAGTGTAGCACTGGCAGTTTGGTTGTACTCAGTTTTGCCCTCCAGTACTAACACACTGCCGTGTGCAATATAATCACTTTTACTCTCCGGTGGCTGGTCAACAGAGAGTCAACGGATGGGTTTTAGCTAGATAATTGAGTCATTTTATGCACAACAAATTCAAAAAGATCAAAACATAGTGGCATCTACCCAGGGAGTCTTATTATGTGACCTGCCACCATAAGAAATGTATACAAATCAAGTTTTAACCTAGATCACCACTTCTCAAATCACCTACTATCTATGAAGGTTCATGGCTTTCTACTCAAGCCTCTCCCCAAAACATCCCTCCCAAAACATAATTTGTCTAAATGAGGCAATAATTGTCAAACTAATGTATATTTGAATTTCAAATAGTTTGATGTATGCCAATATGTATTTATTCTATAAAAGAAGCATTTTCCATTTTTTAAATCTCTTTTTGTTTTCTATTTGAACCCCCTTGTCAGTTTTGCCCTTGGTTTTAAAGTTCTACTTAGTTTTGCCCTTGGTTTTTAAGTTCTACTCAGTTTTCCCCTCCCTCTTAGTGACAAACTCTTACACCTGTGCTCATCTTGGCTGCTACGCTCTGGTTGGTCGAGGCAGTTGTCACGCGGATTATACCCACCAACCGTTGATACTCTAATTGATCCTCTGTGATCTAGCGGACATGATGACCCCTATATCTGTCGGGGGGCACCCTCTATCCATGCAAAATAACGAGTTTGCCACCGGTGCTTTAACTCCATAATAAAACTATTTTGAATATAATTTGAAGGGAAAGTTTTCAAAGGTGTATAATTTTTTCATTATATTTCACTTCATGTCCTAAGTCCGATTTTAAAGAGTTCAAAGGTGTATAATTTTTGCCATATGCAAGTTTATGCATTACATCCCTACATTCTATGAAAATGATAATCTCTCTTAGCATATCATTATCACGTATTAAGTGCGATTTCACAGTGTTTAAAGTTTTATAATTTTCATATACGCAAGTTTAGGGATCACTTTTCACACTATAAAAATGGTAAACACCCTTTTCCTTTACATTAAGAGTTGTATAATTTTTCAATTTGAAAGTGTTCAAGAGTAGTGTCAATTATAAACACTCTTTTACATTAAGAGTTGTATAATTTTTCAATTTGAAAGTGTTCAAGAGTAGTGTCAATTATAAACACTCTTCTACATTAAGAGTTGTATATTTTTTTAATTTGAAAGTGTTCAAGAGTAGTGTCAATTATAAACACTCTTTTACATTAAGAGTTGTATAATTTTTTCAATTTGAAAGTGTTCAAGTGTAGTGTCAATTATAAACACTCTTTTACATTAAGAGTTGTATGATTTTTTCAATTTGAAAGTGTTCAAGAGTTGTGTCAATTATAAACACTCTTTTACATTAAGAGTTGTATGATTTTTTTAATTTGAAAGTGTTCAAGAGTTGTGTCAATTATAAACACTCTTTTACATTAAGAGTTGTATAATTTTTTAAATCTTAAAGTGTTCAAGAGTTGTGTCAATTGTAAACACTCTTTTACATTAAGAGTTGTATAAGTTTTTTAAATTTGAAAGTGTTCAAGAGTTGTGTCAATTATAAACACTCTTTTACATTAAGAGTTGTATAATTTTTTTTAATTTGGAAGTGTTTAAGAGTTGTGTCAATTATAAACACTCTTGTACATTAAGATTTGTATAATTTTTTTAATTTGAAAGTGAATCGCTAGCCGTGCGAGAGTTGTATCAATTATAGTTTCAGACCACGCAAGAGTTTCATAATTATAAATACTCTTGCAAACTAACTGAATCGCCACTGCTCCAGGGGAATTTACAATAGATTTTAGGGAGATTTTATCTAACTCTGAGAGTTATGGAGGTTGAAACCACCGCTGGAAAGTAAAATCTAGAGAGATATTGTTCACAGCCACGAATTACGCCAGCACTGGATCAATCCTATTCGAAAAGCAAGGCAGTTTGTTGAGCACCAGCGATTCACGTTCAAATACTGCCAATAATCAGCCCACAAAAGGGAAACGATGCTTACCCAGATGGAATCCATGCGTTAGATCCCTGCGATTCCACCCAATCTTCTCTGTGCTCGACGGGGATGGACGGTGCATGAGCCGGCGTTGCATACTGTTCCGTGAAAGGGGTAGATCTAGCAGGGGCGGGAGCAGAGCCGGAGGTGGAGTGGGCTCCATGACTAGGGGGAGGGGCGGATCTAGGGACGAGGACTACATAAGGTAGGAGGGCATGATGGCGGGGCAGCGGAGCGACAGTGTGGGAGCTGTTGTAGGCTCAGGGGAAGCGAATTCTTTGGGTGAGTGAGAATGGTTGGTCCGACGTGTCTCCATTCGGCCCCACTCTTCACCACGTATGCAAGACCTGTCCCAACACGGCCCCACCCTTCCACGTATGCAGGACCCGTCCCAGCGCGGCCCCACCAGTGAGGCATGTAATGGTCAAGGCCTTGTAACGTAACACTCAACACCGGACCCTCCCCAATGCGGTCCCACCAGTTAGCATGTAACAGTCAAGCCTTTGACCTTATGGCATACCTCCGTCCGAGCTCCTGCGAGCGCCCACGAAGGTTTCTTAACATGGCGAGGGGAAAAGTTAAGCGGTTGGGGAAAGTGAGTACAACTAACGAACCAAGGGCACGAAAATAGAAATCCCTAGATCCTAATGTGCACAATACAACATATAACAACAATCAACAATCAAGCAAGCACAAGATAAACTTTAGGGTTCAAAACATCATGATCAACAAGTTTGCAAAGATAAATAACATACTAGCATAGTCATCCACAATTTGGCATGATCAATGCGACTCGATAATAAAACGATAAGATAGATAGACATCACTACTCCTCCATGTCAACTTCCTCCTCCACTAGCGCAAGTCCTGCTGCAGCAAATCCTGCCTTGTATTCCTCCAAGCTTGTAGACAAAGCATCGACCTTCGCCTATAACTCTCTCTTTTGTGAGTGCAGCCTCTCTATCACGTCGTGATTCACATCTAGCCCAAGGTCTTCAAGCTCCAACTTAGTCTCCATATCCTTAATCTTCTTGTTCCTCTCTTGGATCCTCTTCTCTTGGCTCTTGAATTTCTTATCTCACCCTTCAAACTTCTTCTCCATATCCTTGATTCGCTTCTCTTGCTCCTCGAAGGCCTTGCCCTTATCCTTAAGTTGTACACGTAGCTCATCATTGCTAAGCATCACATTAGTCCTATCATTATCAAGGTGCCTAATGAGGCTCTCTAAGTCCTGGAGGTAGTGTCGCACAGGCTTGATGGTCTCCTTAGTGGACTCGTCCAACACAATAGGATCTCCGTCCATGTCGCGTCTCCCAAAGAAATGGAAGTAGTGGTTCTTGAGCTCGGCAGAGTGACGTCCACATAGTCCTCCTATCAGCTCCTGCATAGCAACGTCGAGGCCTCTCTCTAAGTCATCGTGGAGTATCTTGAAGGCAATTTCCTCCGTTGGAGGCTCTGTATAGCGTCCTGCCTGAGTAACCCTGAATCCCCACAAGTCCTTCCTCTAGAACTTCTAGAGCTCAAGTCACTTGATGGTAGGGATTGGAAGAGCGAGCACATTAACGAGCTCCAAAATGCGAGTCCCAAAGCGAGTTCCCTTGAATACCTCGGCAGTGTTGTAAACAAAGTTCGGCATCCTTTGCATAGGATGGAGAAAAATTAGAGATAATACAATTCTAGAAGAAAATATAAAGTAGTAATAGATGCAAAAACTTAAAAACAAAAGCCAATAACATCCAACAAAACATTAATCCACACAAGTAGCAGCATACAATAGTCAACTCATGCACCAAGGTTCAAACACAACTTAGACAAATTTTTGCCATACCACATATGTCGGTATGATCAAATTACTAACTAGGCAAGGTAGCTATCTGGGCATCCTTGGTAGCAATCTGTTTGTCTTGATCACAAGACTCACACTCCAAGTCTAAAATATCCCTCCTTAGCTGTTTTATGGTGGTCTCTAAGTCTTGGGTATGTTGTCTCTCCTCTCTAAGATCCTTCTAAGTGTTGAGCATTCTACACTTAAGTCTTTCTCCCAGCTATTCAATGGCATTCCATGCTGCATTTCTTGCAGAGTCAAAGAATGACATATGCATTTTAGAGTTGGTGACCATGCAGAACCCCATTTCTTTGTGGTCATCCTCCTTATTTTTATATAACTATAGTTGCACCCACCAATACTCTTCTCCTTCATCCATCACTGGAAATCCCTTGTACACGGCTTCACCATTTATCCCCAAGCTGATCATGAGGTTCTTGAGTGCCTTGGGAAATTCTGTCTCATATTCTAGTGTCATGGTCAACAGTGGTCCCTTCCTGATGGATTGATTGATGGAGGCCATCTTCAAATAGAGATGAGAAAGAAGATTAGAAGAGGTTTTACGGGATGAAAAGAGACAAGTGTAAAATTCATAATGGTGTTGTATTTTCCTAGTGGCTTTCTTAATCTAATCCATCTTAGGTAACAAACCTACATGCAACACAGTGCTCTGATACCATCTGTAAGATCTCACCCAATAAGTTAGAGATCCCTGTGATTGCAGTGCTAGTGTCACATCCCAAATTTTTTCCAAATTTTGTAATGTGAAAAATAAATAAACAAAATAAATAATTATTGAAATTTCGGTTCAAAAGAAACTTTTTGTTTCTAAATGGAAACTTAAAATCCCATCTTGAACAAACTTGAGTAATGTTTGAATCCAACTAAATTAAAATCAAGTAGAATGCATTCTTCATAAATGTATCTGGAGATTTAAACACTTGGAAAATAAACCAAAACCCTAAAACCCTAATGGAAGGAAAACATTTCCAAGTTATATCTAAGCCTATGGATTTAATCCATATAAAAATTGGTCAACCAACATTTCAAAATGGTCAAGAATGACAAATAGAAATTTTTAAAACCATAGAAATTGGTTACACTTAATTTGGAGCCGTAGATAAAATCTTATGAATTTAATAAGATAAGGAAATTGAATTTCCAAAGCTAATAAAGCACCTATCTAGAAATCCATACCAAATGGTGAGCAAATAATCCTAAAGATGTTTAAAAGGATAAACAAATGTTAAATAAGATTTTACAAATTGGAATCACCAAGTTTGGATCTTTAAATAAAAAGATAAGGATTTTATAAGATAGAGAAAGAAATATTAAATGAGGAATATTTAAAGGCCAAATTAAAACTTCGCCAAGGCCATAAACAAATGGAATAAATCATAATCCAAGTTCAAATGAAATAAATGAATAAATAATATTGAAATAAAATAATATGGCCTTAACCAAATTCTATTCTAATGGATTAAGACAAATTTCTCTAATACGAATGATTAATTAAATCATGGGAAAATAGTATTTGGAATTTACCCAAGTGGATTAAAAGTTATTTAATTAACTTAAATGGAATCAAGGAAATCACCTAAATAAAATTTATGGAATTAAAACTATAAATGATTTCATTGGAATAAAGACAAATACCCAACTTAAATGATTAATAAATCATATTAAAAATATTCCAAATAATTCAAAGTGAATTATTTGACACCCTAATAAATAAATAAAACCTACTTAAAGGATTTGGAAAGATTTATATTTAAAATGGAGTTTGAAAACATTATTAAATCTTATTTGAATTAATACAAGAGCCTATTTTAAATAATTAATATACCCTAAAAAGAATAAATATACTATTCTAAATTTGACTTCAGAATGAATTATTAATCAGTATTTGAATATACACAAAGTTTGGTTGAAGTTTGAATTCAAATAGTTGTTTGAATTGATTAAACAAAATCAAAACAGATAAATAGAAAAAGAAAAGGGAAAAACAATCGGTACAAAAAAATGAAACCAACCAGCCCAACCCAACCTGGCCCACTAAGCCCAGCATCAGCCCATCCCTCTAACCCCCGAGCGAATCGTTTTTCCACCCAGACCCACACCCGCATCGCCGCTGACTACCTGGACCCCCTCCTCCTCTCTCTCACTCGCTGACGCCAGGCCCCACCGCCAGATCATCGTCTCCCTCACCCGCCGCGGCGACCACGACTCCTCCCCAGACGGTTCTGTCGCCGTTTCTTTGATTGAATACGCGGTAATGATGCCATTTAACTGCCCCTGAACACGCCCCCTTAAACGCCTCCCTCTTCTCCCCATTTCCCCTCTGTTCCCAGCTCCTCCCCGCCCCAGGGCTACCCAAATTGCTCACTGCAACCTCACCGGCTCCGACGAGGTCCCACTCAAATTCCGATGAACCCAGGTCGCCCCTCGCCTCCTCGACCACACGAGCGCATTCCCCATCACCTGGCGAACCTCTCCGTAGCCTCCACTCGCCCGCGCGCGCTCCACATCGCCGGCAACGATCAAAGACCGAGCGCCACCGACGATCGCATCCACTCCGGCGACGTTTCCTCGTAAGCCCCATCCTTCCCTCTCTCTCCCGATGATGCTCCCATGATCGCGACTCTCTTACCAAATAACGGCGCCTTCGGTTTGTCCTAGCACGCCCTACATCGTCGCCTCCGTCGTCGAGCAGACGAACCCGACGCCGCCGCTAGCTCTGGTGAGCAATCCACGTCGAACCAGAGCGCCCCTTCGCCAACCAAGGATACGACGAGCATCAGCAAGACCATGCGATTCTGGTGAGCTGCTCCACTCCTCTTCTCTCCCCCTATATCGCCGGCAACCTCGCTTGCCGAGCACGCCGCCGCCAGTCGCCGCCGCTAGCGCCGCTAGTAAATGGCCAGTGCTTGTGCGCCGTAGGATTTAGATCCAATGCACATGATAGAACATAAACAAAGAGGTATGTTTCGATCTGAACCATGCGTTGCAGCTTAGATCCAACGCCTCGCATCGCTTGATCCGCCCGAACAGGTACCAGCGAATCAGAACTCACCATGTGGCTAGTATGTTTTAATAAAAACCAGAAATGATCCATTAGATGTTCAATTTTGTAAAATCTATAACTTTTGATCCACATGTCCAAATTTTGCAAATTTTATATCAATGGAATCAGAAAGACAAGGACTTTCCAACCATGCACTTTTTTTTAGTAAATTGCTTTTGGTGAAATGGTTATTTTTGCAGAAACTTGTGTAGGCATAAATTGAATATAAAATTCATTCTGAAATTATTTTTGTGTTAAAATCTTTGGCAAATAGATTGTTTTGAACTACTGACCATAGAAACCAACTTATGGATTCAAAAACATATTTTGTGAAGCGAAATAATAAATCTTTGATTTAGAAAATTTCTAGTCAAATAAAATAATGTTTATATGTTAAAAATGCTTTTGGAGGAAACCCTTTGGGAAAAGTTTTGATTTAAACTCTCTAACCGTAAACACAAAGTTTTATGATTTAAAAATATATTTTGTGAACCCTATAAAAATTATTTATTGCTAAAGGCATTTTCAACCACATAAAATATTGACTTGGTTTAAAATGATTTATAAGTAAAATCTTTTGCAAATGATTTTGCCACTTTTATAAAATGACCAATAGGTGTTTTAGAATGTTTATAACCTATTAAGAAACCACTTTTACAGATAAAACAACCTTTGTCATGCTTGCATGCATTGTTTTGTTTTTATTATTTTATGTGATGATTGCTTGAATGGTAGATTGAAATTGTGCCTTGCTTGGTTTTATTGTAGTGGAATTTGAAGAGTGTGAATATTGCAAGGTCAAGGAGTGAACTTATATTCTCTACCAAAAAGACAAGCGATGCTTCATACTATTTTCCCATTATTTTCACTATGCACTAGTGATATTTCTAAGTAGGACTTGCATGGATTTTTTTGCTAAGTGTAAACTGTGCCATGGGAAATCCTAGTAGATGAAACCTTAGTAGAAAATTTCCTAAGGTAAGATTCCTACTACTATCATGCTTAGCTTAGCTAGTAGAAAACAAGGGTGGAATATATTCATACTATGGGATATTTATAAGTCAAGGACTTGTGTATTGTTTAATAAAACAACTAAGTGAATGAATCACCTAGGTGGAATGGAAGGAATGGTTTGTGTTGAGTGGTTACACAAGGCCCATTTCTATGGTTTACCTTGTGTATCTCACTTGTGGATGGCCACCTAGGAACAAAGAGATTTGAGATGTGAAATGTTGAGAAGCTTCAAGTGCAACCACTTGGCATTATGGGCTCTGCCTGGATCATATAGGTTGCAATAACTTAGCCAAATGGACAGTTGGTGGTAGGGGATTGATAGGTTGGAGCGCGTCCATTCTGGTCTAAGGGAAGGCTTCTGAAAGATCTTGTCTTGGTGAAACCAAGTCTTGTGGGGAAAGTGCACCACCTCTGTAGAGTGAAAAATCTAAGTACTTAGCCATGTCCCTGGTAAAGGACAATTTGAGCATCAAGACATGGAAGCTATCAAGAATCTCCTCATCCCAATTTCTAAGTTAAAATTTTGTGGATGAACAAGGGTTGAAGGATCACCAATTTCTATTGGGAGATGCCTTGGGTGATTTTGACAAACCAAAAACTTAGTGTTTTTCAAACGATAAGGAAAATCTTTTTTGAGCAAAGCAAGCCTAAGATCCACCTAGCCAAATGCATATAGATGTTAGGCTCCACTATACTATCATAGTATTACTTGCCAATACAATTCAAATGTATTGACCCTTGTGGCTGTAACTTATTATGTTGCAGGTTTGTTTGATGTTAGTGAGATGTGTTGATTAGGATTACAAGTCTAAAACCGACATGATTGCCTGTGGCACTTTGAAGAATGAAGGACCCCATGCTATAGTTATTTTTGCTGCATTGTAATGAGATAACCACATGAGCTATGTAAGATGTAATGAATTATTTCCTGGTTATAAAGTTGTAATATGACCTTTGTTTATTGATATTACATCTTAACTGTGGATGCTAGCTATTGATCCAGGGACTAGCATTGTAAACACAGGGATCTCTACCTTATTAAAGGTTGGGACCTCTACAGATGGTATCAGAGCACTGTGTTGCCTGTAGGATTTGTAACCCTAGGATTGGACAAAACCCCTTAGAAAAATAGGAGTTATATTTGTTCCAAAACTTATTTACAAACAATCTTGTAAACTCTTTCCTCAACCTTTTGGTTTTGATTCTACATCTCTTCTATTTCCAACTTGATGGACAAAGCCTCCTCCATGAGCAAAGACTTTAACTATATTTTCACCAAGGACTTCAACTTTGGATATCACTAAAGACTACAAGTGAGACAAAAAAATGTTACTCAAGAATTGAAGACTAAGGAAACACAACTTAGAAGGAACCATCATCACCTTTGAAGTTTTGTGACCAAGACACAAGAATTCTCCAAGGATACAAAGATCTTGTTCAAGAAGAAACAACAAAGAAGGATGGAATGATCTCAAGTGAACCATATAGTTGGACCACCATGTTTAGTTTAAATTAAACCCACCAACTTATGTGGTGTAGCAAAAATATTTTGTTGCTTAAAAATGTGCTTGAAACTTTATTGTTTGATTGGAATGTTTGTTTTTGATTGCTTGCTCATTGCTTGTGTGAAATTGTTGTGTTATTAGAATTATTTCCTTAGAAAATCTTTTGCCTATTCTAATCCCAATCCAACCCAAACAGATGACTACTCCAAGAAACTCCAACATCAAGGATGGTGACAACAACAACAACCAAGAGATGCACATGAGAGAACTCATAACAACCCAAACCCAGTTGAACCAAGTGACAACTCAGATTTTAGCCAACTACAATGAGTTAGACCCAACCATGCAAAAGTTTTTGGAAACCCAAACCCAATTGTTACAAAGGATGACAAACCAAATGATCAACATGGGAGACAACCTTTCCTAAGGAGTTTGTGACAACAAGGATGTCAAAGATGATATTCTAGAAGGAACTCAAGCTTGCAATATTTGTGGAGACAAGGATAACACTTCCAAAGAGCATGAAGATCAATGCCCCAATTGTGAAGAGAAACATCCAACTAATCAATGCCCCACATCTCAAGCTACTTGTTTCCTATGTGAAGGAAATAATCATGTCCCTATCCAATGCCCCATCTATTCCATAGTTCAACAAAAGAAACAAGATGGAGTGCATCAACAGTTTGTAAACCCTCATGAAGGAACAACTTTTGCCAAGAAGGATGAAGGCAAAGTCAGAACCATACCTCATAAGGCCAAATCCAAAGTGACCACAAAGTGTTGCTACTCTTGTGAAGAAGAAGGTCATATCTCTAGTAACTGCCCCAAGAAGAGAGAAAGATTTCCCACCTTTGTGGTGAAATATGAAGAGCATGAACTAGAATAACTCCTAGCTTTGGAGAGACCCAAAAAGAAGAAGGACATAAGCCAGTTGCAATGTTACAATTGCAAAGAGATGGGACACTATGCCAGTGATTGCCCAGAAAAGAAGAGGAACCAAGGAAACAAACAAGAGGCAATGATACCAAAAGAAAAGAAGGATAATAGCCAAGTGATGTGTTTCAAATGCAAAGAGCTAGGCCATTATGCAAACAAGTGCCCAGAGAAATTTCATCAAGATCCTAAGCAAGCCAAGAAGTAATCTAGTTGGAATTTTTTTTAAGGGTGGTAGTACCCTAGTTGTTTTGAAGCCAACTTGAAACCCCTAGCCTTCCCAAATCTCGGGACGAGATTTATTTTAAGGGTGGTAGCCTGTCACATCCCAAAATTTTTCCAAATTTTGTAATGTGAAAAATAAATAAACAAAATAAATAATTGTTGAAATTTGGGGTGAAAATAAACTTTTTCTTTCTAAATGGAAACTTAAAATCCCATCTTGAACAAACTTGAGTAATGTTTGAATCCAACTAAATTCAAATCAAGTAGAATGCATTCTTCATAAATGCATCTGGAAATTTAAACACTTGGAAAATAAACCAAAACCCTAATGGAAGGAAAACATTTCCAAGTTATATCTAAGCCTATGGATTTAATCCATATAAAAATTGGTCAACCAACATTTCAAAATGGTCAATAATGACAAATAAAAATATTTTAAAACCATAGAAATTGGTTACACTTAATTTGGAGCCATAAATAAAATCTTATGAATTTAATAAGATAAGGAAATTGAATTTCCAAAGCTAATAAAGCACCTATCTATAAATCCATACCAAATGGTGAGCAAATAATCCTAAAGACATTTAAAAGGATAAACAAATGTTAAATAAGATTTTACAAATTGGAATCACCAAGTTTGGACCTTTAAATAAAAAGATAAGGATTTTATAAGATAGAGAAAGAAATATTAAATGAGGAATATTTAAAGGACAAATTAAAACTTGGCCAAGGCCATAAACAAATGGAATAAATCATAATCCAAGTTCAAATGAAATAAATGAATAAATAATATTGAAATAAAATAATATGGACTTAACCAATTTCTATTCTAATGGATTAAGACAAATTTCCCTAATAAGAATGATTAATTAAATCATGGGAAAATAGTATTTGGAATTTACCCAAGTGGATTAAAAGTTATTTAATTAACTTAAATGGAATCAAGGAAATCACCTAAATAAAATTTATGGAATTAAAACTATAAATGATTTCATTGGAATAAAGACAAATACCCAACTTAAATGATTAATAAATCATATTAAAAATATTCCAAATAATTCAAAGTGAATTATTTGACACCCTAATAAATAAATAAAACCTACTGAAAGGATTTGGAAAGATTTAGATTTCAAATGGAGTTTGAAAACATTATTAAATCTTATTTGAATTAATACAAGAGCCTATTTTAAATAATTAATATACCCTAAAAATAATAAATATATTATTCTAAATTTGACTTCAGAATGAATTATTAATCAGTATTTGAATATACACAAAGTTTGGTTGAAGTTTGAATTCAAATAGTTGTTTGAATTGATTAAACAAAATCAAAACAGATAAATAGAAAAAGAAAAGGGAAAAACAATCGGTACAAAAAAATGAAACCAACCAGCCCAACCCAACCTGGCCCACTAAGCCCAGCATCAGCCCATCCCTCTAACCCCCGAGCGAATCGTTTTTCCACCCAGACCCACACCCGCATCGCCGCTGACTACCTGTACCCACTCCTCCTCTCTCTCACTCGCTGACGCCAGGCCCCATCACCAGATCATCGTCTCCCTCACCCGCCGCGGCGACCACGCCTCCTCCCCAGATGGTTCTGTCGCCGTTTCTTCGATTGAATACGCGGTAATGACGCCATTTAACTGCCCCCTGAACACGCCCCCTTAAACACCTCCCTCTTCTCCCCATTTCCCCTCTGTTCCCAGCTCCTCCCCGCCCAGGGCTACCCAAATTGCTCACTGCAACCTCACTGGCTCCGACGAGGTCCCACTCAAATTCCGACGAACCCAGGTCGCCCTCGCCTCCTCGACCACACGAGCGCACTCCCCATCACCTGGAGAACCTCTCCATAGCCTCCACTCGCCCGCGCGCGCTCCACATCGTCGGCAACGATCAAAGACCGAGCGCCACCGACGGCCGCATCCACTCCGACGACATTTCCCCGTAAGCCCCGTCCTCCCCTCTCTCTCCCGATGATGCTCCCATGCTCGCGACTCTCTTACTCAACTAACTGCGCCTTCGGTTTGTCCTAAAACGCCCTACATCGTCGCCTCCGTCGTCGAGCAGACGAACCCGACGCCGTCGCTAGCTCCGGTGAGCAATCCACGTCGAACCAGAGTGCCCCTTTGCCAACCAAGGATAAAACGAGCATCAGCAAGACCATGAAATTCTGGTGAGCTACTCCACTCCTCTTCTCTCCCCCTATATCGCCGGCAACCTTGCTTGCCGAGCGCACCGCCGCCAGTCGCCGCCGCCAGCGCCGCTAGTAAATGGCCAGTGCTTGTGCGTCGTAGGATTTAGATCCAATGCACACGATAGAACATAAACGAAGAGGTACATTTCGATCTGAACCATACGTTGCAGCTTAGATCCAACGCCTTGCATCGCTTGATCCGCCCGAACCGGTACCAGCGAATCATAACTCACCACGTGGCCAGTCTGTTTTAATAAAAACCAGAAATGATCTATTAGATGTTCAATTTTGTAAAATCTATAACTTTTGATCCACACGTCCAAATTTTTCAAATTTTATATCAATGGAATCAGAAAGACAAGGACTTTCCAACCATGCACTTTGTTTAGTAAATTGCTTCTAGTAAAATGGTTATTTTTGCAGAAACTTGTATAGGCATAAATTGAATATAAAATTCATTCTGAAATTATTTTTGTGTTAAAATCTTTGGAAAATAGATTGTTTTGAACCTACTGACCATAGAAACCAACTTATGGATTCAAAAACATATTTTGTAAAGCAAAATAATAAATCTTTGATTTAGAACATTTCTAGTCAAATAAAATAATGTTTATATGTTAAAAATGCTTTTGGAGGAAACCCTTTGGGAAAAGTTTTGATTTAAACTCTCTGACCCTAAACACAAAGTTTTACGATTTAAAAATATATTTTGTGAACCCTATAAAAATTATTGCTTTGCTAAAGGCATTTTCAACCACATAAAATATTGATTTGGTTTAAAATGATTTATAAGTAAAATCTTTGGCAAATGATTTTTCCACTTTTATAAAATGACCAATAGGTGTTTTAGAATGTTTGTAACCTATTAAGAAACCACTTTTCTATATAAAACAACCTTTGGCACGCTTGCATGCATTGTTTTGTTTTTATTATTTTATGTGATGATTGCTTGAATGGTAGATTGAAATTGTGCCTTGCTTGGTTGAATTGTAGTGGAATTTGAAGAGCGTGAATATTGCAAGGTCAAGGAGTGAACTTATATTCTCTACCAAAAAGGCAAGTGATGCTTCATACTATTGTCCCATTATTTTCACTATGCACTAGTGATATTTCTAAGTAGGACTTGCATGGATTTTTTTTTGCTAAGTGTAAACTATGCCATGGGAAATCCTATTAGATGAAACCTTAGTAGAAAATTTCCTAAGTTAAGATTCCTACTACTATCATGCTTAGCTTAGCTAGTAGAAAAAAAGGGTGGAATATATTCATACTATGGAATATTTCTAAGTCAAGGACTTGTGTATTGTTTAATAAAACAACTAAGTGAATGAATCACCTGGGTGGAATGGAAGGAATGGTTTGTGTTGAGTGGTTACACAAGGCCCATTTCTATGGTTTACCTTGTGTATCTCACTTGTGGATGGCCACCCAGGAACAAAGAGATTTGAGATTTCAAATGTTGAGAAGCTTCAAGTGCAACCACTTGGCATTATGGGCTCTGCCTGGATCATATAGGTTGCAATAACTTAGCCAAATGGACAGTTGGTGGTAGGGGATTGATAGGTTGGAGCGCGTCCATTCTGGTCTAAGGGAAGGCTTCTGAAAGATCTTGTCTTGGTGAAACCAAGTCTTGTGGGGAAAGTGCACCACCTCTGCAGAGTGAAAAATCTAAGTACTTAGCCATGTCCCTGGTAAAGGACAATTTGAGCATCAAGACATGGAAGCTATCAAGAATATCCTCATCCCAATTTCTAAGTTAAAATTTTGTGGATGAACAAGGGTTGAAAGATCACCAATTTCTATTGGGAGATGCCTTGGGTGATTTTGACAAACCAAAAACTTAGTGTTTTTCAAAAGATAAGGGAAATCTATTTTGAGCAAAGCAAGCCTAAGCTCCACCTAGCCAAATGCATATAGATGTTAGGCTCCACTATACTATCATAGTATTACTTGCCAATACAATTCAAATGTATTGACCCTTGTGGCTGTAACTTATTATGTTGCAGGTTTGTTTGATGTTAGTGAGATGTGTTGATTAGTATTACAAGTCTACAACCAACATGATTGCCTGTGGCACTTTGAAGAATGAAGGACCCCATGCTATAGTTATTTCTGCTGCATTGTAATGAGATAGCCACATGAGCTATCTAAGATGTAATGAATTATTTTATTCCTGGTTATAAAGTTGTAATATGACCTTTGTTTCTTGATATTACATCTTAACTGTGGATGCTAGCTATTGATCCGGGGACTAGCATTGTAAACACAGGGATCTCTACCTTATTAAAGGTTGGGACCTCTACATCTAGTCCCTGGATCGTTTTGCTAGCACCCATAGTTTAAGATGAAGTACATAGAAACAAAGGTCATTATTACATCGCAAATCCATGATTACAATAGTTCTTACAACTCACTTAGCTCAAGGCTAACTTATTTAGAGTTCTCAATACATAGCATAATAATAGAGTCTTTATCTCCATGCGCCACAGGCAAACATGTTGAGTGTAGACCCGTAACCCTACTCACCATCAGAGTAGCCTACAACATGATAAGTTACAGCCACAAAGGGTCAATACAGTTGGAATTGTATTGGCAAGTCATACCATAGTTTTATAGTAGAACCTAACAACTACATGAATATGGCTAAGTGTGGATCTGGCTAGCTTTGGACAAAGCAAGTTTTATCCTACTAGTTTGAAAATACTAAGTTTTGCTTTTACAAAACACTAAGGTACCACCAATAGATATTAGTGAACCTCTACCCTTGTTCACCCACAATTTTAACTTAGAGAAATTGGCATGAGGAGATTCTTGAACTGTTTCAATGTCTTGACGCTCAAAAATTTTCCATAACCGGGGACACGGCTAAGTACTTAGTTTTACCCTCTCGAGAGGTGGTGCACTTTCCCCACAAGACTCGACAAACATTGAGACAAGTCTTTTCAGAAGCAATCCCTCAAGCCACCATAGACGCGTTCCATCCTATCAATTCTACCACCCTCTGTCCGTCTGGCTGAGTTCTCACAACTTAGTTGGTCAAGGCAGAGCCCATATGCCATGTGGTTGCACTGGAAGCTTTGCGACACAAATATCTCAAATATCTTTGTTCCTGGGTGGCCATCCACAAGTGTGATACACCAGGGTAAACCATAGAAATGGGCCCTGAGTAACCACTCAACATAATCCATACAAGTCCCAATCCACCCAGGTGTTTCATTAACAATGGTTGTTTTCTTAGTCAAAAATATACAAGTATAACTTTCCATACCATCATAATATGAATTTCCACCCACGAATTCTAATAGCAAGACTAAGCATTCTAGCATACAATGTCTCCTAACTTAGGAAAACACTACCAAGATATAATCTATAGGATTTCCATAGCATAGCAATATAATTAAAACTATCATGGAAGTCCTACTAAAATAACACTAATGCAATAGGTAAAATAATAGGAAATATGATGAAATATCACTTTCCTTGGTAGCTAGGAGAGTAGGTACAATCCTCACAGCAACAAACTTCAATTTCCACACAATCTACACATCAAATCAAACAACAAAAATATACAACTCAATATAACACTCAAAAATAATATGGATGCATGCAATTATGAAATGGTGTTACCGAGGTCGTGGTGACGAGGCGGTTGTAGTGGAGGTCGTGGTAGGGGAAGGGGCACACGGGTTCGACTGCAATTCCTCGCCGGAGTAGCTCCTGCCGTTCGTGGCTTGCAGATGTTGACGAAGCCGAGCTTCTGGGGCACAAGCAAGCAAACAACGGTGATTAGCGGATGTGCCCTAAGACAAGGGTCATGATAGAGCAAACTAGAGGGCGAGGGGAGGTTTGTTCTCACTGAAATCATCGCCGGAGTGCGTTGGGACGGCGGCAGTTTCGAGCAGAAATACGCGGAGCCTGGCAGCTCTCTGGTGGTGCGGTGTGGGGGTGGGGGGAAATGGAGAGGGGCAAGTGGTGAATAAGTAGAGAGGGTCGAGGGGGGAAATCACGCCGGGAATCAAGCGCAATTACGCGAATTCAATCGCTGTAGAAACGGCCGAGGAGGAGTGGGTCTGCGCACGTGATTGAAGATGACGACGGTGATGTGGCGGTGGGGCAAGATCATCAGCAGGTGGGTGCGGGATCGACGCGGTGAGAAAATAAACAGGGGGAGAGGGGAGCCGAGTGGGAATGAGTTGGGCCGCGGGGGCTGGGCAGTGTCGGTTGGCAGGTAGGCTCTCTTTTTTTCCTCTAGTCTTTTTCTTTTCTATTTTTATTTTCTAATAAAGATTTGAACTAGAAAATCAACTCCAAATCAATTCAAACTTTCACCAAAATTCTAAGGGGTGAACTTAGTGTTCAAAAGTGTTTTAAATCATCAAACCTCTAACAAAAACATTTTGGGTAAAAATAAAAATAAAAACACAATCCCCACACTTGCATATAAAGAGGGATTTTTAATAGGGTTTTGCTAGGTTTAAAATTTTGAATTTGTTTTGTGCAATGCCACATCCATGATGATATGAATGCAATGATGAATTTTTGGTTTAATGAAAATTTGGGATGTTACAGTAGATTCAATGTGAACCTACACATTATAAGAGGTCTAGATACGCTCACGTGGGTATGTCCTATGGGTGCCTAATATTAGCATATCCTTCGGCCCAGCAGGAGCCCATGTGATGATCCACACCTAACAACGAAGACCAGGAAGAATTTAGGTGGCATAGACCTGTGAAGTAGGCGATTCCTTGAAGGATACGACTACCTCTAGATAGAAACTTTAAAGGATAAAATCTTAATCTGTAACCGACTCCCTCGTATCCTAAAACAGTGAAGGAGGCGATTCCTTGCAGCCAGATCAAGGTTTTTTTTCTTATACTCCCTCGGGAGATGTTTTAATTTTTGCGAAACAAAACACTAAAAGACATTTAGATACACTTTTTCATAAAATCTAAAACATCTTATATTATAAATCATAGAGAGTAATAATTATATAAAATTTGGTTGTGGTAGCCAACAGGGTACTTGTGACATAGGTATGCCCAATGGATGTTCACCCTTGGCCAATCTGGTCTGGCCCGTGTGGCACTCTGTTGGTTACGGTAAACCCCATGACGATTTAGGTGAGGCCAAGCCCATGAATAATTCAACTCTTTGGTGGATACGACAAGACTAGATAGGAAGCCTTATGTGTCTCGTGTCACTCAGAAGAAACTTTGATTCACCTTTTTTGGAACTACCCTTTTGCTGCTGAATGCTAGGATTACATTTGTCCCCATAGAGATCATAGACTATCTGTGTTTGAGGTTTTTCAAGACATAAAAACCAAACTCAAGATTCCCTTTGCCATGGAGATAATAATTTTAGCTGCTTGGGGAATATGGATCTATAGAAACAACAAAATATTTGAGAATGTCACACCACAATTCTCTACCTGGAAAGCAGTATTTCTACAAGAAATGAGATGGGTCAAACTCAGAATAAAAAAGAAGCATGGCCCCCAATTTTATAGCTGGTTTCAGACTCAAGTACATTAGCGGGTTACTTCTAGTAAACACATTGTATCATCTGTAATGATCCATGTACTTACTACTTTGTACTATGATGCTTTGATTATATAATAAAGAAAAAAGCTGCAGTGGGGGTTCCCTCCCCTACTGTTTTACCCTAAAAAAGATAGGAAGCCTTCGTCCCCGTCTCACCCCCGCGCGACCGGACAGGGAGCCTCACCACGCCGCCCTTCCCTCCTCCCTTTCCTCTCCCCCTCTCCGTTGATGCCGGCGTGGGTCGTCAGGCGCTGCCCGTGCAGTGTCGACGGCGTCAACCGAACCTCACCAGCGCGCTTGGAAGCAAGGTTACTCCCCATTGTTGGGGATATACTTTCCGGGTATACCCATAGGACTCGCTGACCAGGGTGGCCCACCAATGGCTTTGCTTCACGGGTGGCCCGGTCAGAGAAATAGGAGGAGCTAGTTCCGGCTACGACAAGGCCCAGAAGAGTTACTGACTTAGGCATGTAGTATTACTTGTAGTCCAAGCTGTATCTAGTTACCGACTCTGTAACGTAGCCAGATAGGTCTCTCCTGTAACCCTAGGCCCTGGTATCTATATAAACCAGCCCTATGGGAGCCTTTAGGGCACAACCAATCTTACTACCACAATCACAACTCGCACAGGCGAACCTCTCTTGTAATCCGCTATAACATCCGGCTTACGCTGATATATTACTGAGTTGATAGCAGGAGTAGGATCCGATCACCGTAGTCGGATCTGAACCTTGGTAAACTTGTGCTCACTGCTCCTGGAACATCCGACACTCACACCCCATCTTTCCAATGCCACTAGAACCCTCTATGGCGTACTTGTCGACAATTCGATGACAGTCGGCGCCCACCGTGGGGAAGGTGACCTTTGGAGCTTTATTCCAGGCGAAATCTGTGCGTGCAGGAATCGGTGAAATTATCGCCATGGGTCGCATGGTCTACGCCAGTGATGTCCCTCTCGTCCTTCTCGACGAGACCTGGATTCCGGCTTCAAAACCCATTACGACCTACATGATCATGTCTATCGACGAGATCGATATTTATCTCAGTTTCGCTGAACCCGCCCAACCCAACCCTGAGGTGATGACCATGGCAGAAGAAAATTCAGATCTACTTAGAGGCGGAAGAGTTCAAGATCCCGGAGAAAACCGAACCCACCCAGCCCACTCCTATAGTGGAAGAAGAGATGGAAGAAAAATCTGGATCTGGTCTCTCTGACGAGATCGGATACACGGATGAAGAATACATCCGCTACGGATCCGGCCCTGCCGATGTCGTAGTAGAACAAGAAATCTTGAGGAGCAAGATAACAGAGATGACGAGACACCCTTACATCGATTACGAAGCAACCGCCGATATCAAGGAGAACTTTGAGATGGCAGAGGCGGAAACGAAGTTGTACCACTACCTCAAGAACATAAACAAGAAGAAGCACTATTTCGTGTACCACATAAGCTCTAGATCCGACTCTATCGAGGCTGGAGCCGGCAGCGATTCAGTCCTAGATGTTGTTGAAGAAAACGTCGACTTACCTGGCTCCCCTCAGGAGTCAATAACATCGCAGCAACTTTGAGACTTCGACAAAGAGATGGAGGAGTACAAGCAAGAGCATGCCTCCAAACCAATGCAAGGTGAGTCAGAAAATTCTCCTAGTCCATATGATAGCATGGATGAAAGCTACACCTCGCAGGATGATATGGATACCGGAGATTCCTCTGAGGTCCATAAGCCAACCACTATGGAAAGTACCGACGGAAGTTTATCCCTCGGTACCGGACCAAAAGCCGTCTTTGCCACTGGTACACACGTTAAGTGATGGAGGGGTTAACCTCTTGGGTGCCCGATCTTCACGGATCTCGTGGTCAAATTGATGGGAAAGCGAGGGGAAAGGGAGAAGGTAGCGGAAGCGAACACACACCTCACGAAGAACACGATGAACACACGCAAAACTCACACGATACAAGGCCGATTGCTCCCGAACGGCGGCCACCGGTCCGATAGAATCCTCGCAAGGAAAATCGGTCAACGTGCTCCCTCAAATCCACATCGGAGAGGGAAGAACACCTTGGGGAGGGTCTTGACAACTTGGAGACGAGACATGAACTCCAAGGCCTTGTTCAACGATGGATGCGTGATGCAAAGTCCAATCGAGGTTGGTGACGATAGTCGGTCCCCTTGGTAAAGGGGATGAGGCAAAACTAGAGATTCCACAATGGGGGTTTTCTTTAGTCTATCATCTATGCCTAAGGGATACATGAGGGGTGGGGGCTTTATTTATAGGCCAACCACTAAACAAGGGTAGTTCGGGGATAAAACTAGGGTTTGGACGAGCTAAAGGGGTACATGGGCCAAAGGCCCAACAGGTGCGCGCATGCACACAGGACCGGTAGTACCGGACTTGGGTCCGGTAGTACCGGTCAACACCGGTAGTACCGCTCTGGGACCGGTAGTACCGCTTGCGGTCCTGGAGCGTCAGCTGGAGCCGTCTGTAGCGGGCGGTAGCAGGGGGCGGTAGTGCCGTAAACCGGTAGTACCGGTTCCAGGTCCGGTAGTACCGCCGGAGACAGAGAGTATTTGGCTTCTGTTGGCGTCGTCTGTTGGTGGCGGTAGCAGGGGTGGTAGTGCCGCCGGGCGGTAGTACCGGTCGCCAGGTCCGGTAGTACCGCTGGCGACAGAGAGCATTTGGCGATCTGTCTTCTTCTGCCTCCTCTTCCAAGCCTCCGTCTTGTCGGGCTTGATGCTCCGGGCTTCCTCCCTTGCCTCCGTACTTGTCAATGTGAACCTATCATGCATATGTGACGGAGTATGAAGTAGCATACCATTCAATAGGGTAGGAAGGGGGCTCGCATAGAGGAATGGATTCACCTTTGGAGTCCATGACGACTTGGCATAAGTTGGAGACCAAGATGTGGTAACGACCGTAGGTCGGGCTACATCAGCTCCCCCCCTTCAAAAAGAGTCGTCCTCGACTCTACATGCTCATCACAAAGTAGAAGCGGTCGAGAGACCTTCTTGATCATGGGGTTCACCATAAATTCGTCCTCGGGAAGATTGATTTGACGACACTTCAATGTTCCTTCACCTTCCTTGAAGCCTACAAAGCTCACAACAAAAGCAAAGCAACACTCAAAGCATAGCCAATTCATGAAGATTATAGCATGAGTCCTCAAGTAGAAGGAAGTCACCTTAGCTTGTAGATATAGCTCAAAGAAGTGTAGCCATAGGTAACTCTCTTCGGTTCTTCTTGTCAACATATAGTCCATAGAGGTTGATGTGTATGCACGTGTACCTTCACACAACAAAGACCAAGCAAAATATTTTCGTGCGTGATAGAGGAGCATGTCAAATGTGGCATGTCCATTCTTGTTCACAACACTATTAGTACAATGCATGTATAGCAAACGGGATGCATATGCAAGGTCAATGTGCATGGAAATCGTTTGAACATCATCCAAATGTGGGAACTCAAAAACTCCATATAACATATAAGTGGGGCATTCAAAGCATTGGGTCCAAATTTCAAACAACATCTTTGATGCAAGAATAGGAGAATTTGGCAAAAACACATAAGGAAGCATATCCAAAACAAAAGTATTATGTTTGCAAACAAACCAAATGAAAGAGCAAGTGGTCCTTATGTTTGTTGCAACAACAAGACGAGGTTCTTGGAAGCTCTCATGACAATACATGCTCTTAATGGAATTGTGGTTGCACATAAAACATCGGCAAGAGAAAATGTTCAACATTTTTGTTGCAACACACAAAACATCATTATCTAGATGCGAAGAAACATGAATGTCACAAGGGGAGATAATACCATTAATATGCTTGCAATCAAACCATATGAAAGAGCAATTTGCCAACATGAAAGATGCAAAGCATGCAAAAGGTATCAGAGCTGGGTTCGATCTTGAACTCACTTGTGGGATGCTCTCTAGAGCTCTTTTTGTCAACTCGTGCTCAACCGAGGTTGACATTCTCGTGCGGGTACCTACACACATCATATGTAAAAGGAAGAACGTGTGTGCATGGTAGAGATACACATCATCCATCATGACGTATCTCTTTTTGTGCACATCACCATTAATTTCAATCAAGTATGAAATAGATGCATGGTGAGTATGCAAGTGGGGAACATGCTTATCATGGCCATCATCAAAATCTCCAAAAATTGAGAAAGCTATGGGAGCCATCTCATTAGAACGCATATGATCAATATTGTTGCAAGCAAAACAAGTGAAATAGCAAGCATTCATCTTATCGCAAGCAACGGGAGAAATTGAATGACTAGCATGACAAGGCAAGTCCAAAGCAATTGGAGGATACACACAACATGCATAGCATGGCATGTTTATGGCAATGATTTCGCAATCAAACAATTCCACATGATTAATATTATGCAAAGGCAAAGCATCACATGGGAATATGGATGAATCATAAGTAATGTCACAAGTATCATCCATAACATGCATATCCTCGCAATTCATCATGTCCACTAGTGGGATCATGGCATCATCAACACCCTTATTGTTACCTTGGTCATACCTCTCATATGAAGTGGGTGTTGTGGAAGTAGTGGTCTCCTTGTGGACGACTTCATCTTCTTGATGTATCCATGGCGTAGCATCATCTTCATCCACCATGTACATCTTCTCCATTCGAGGCATCATTGCTTCATGGCTTGGCGCGTCTTCATCCATGGAACCTAGCACAACACAAGAGAACACACTAGAGGTAGAGGGTAAGTTGTTAGAAATCCAAATGGTCTCACTTGACCTATCAACTACCACTCTCAACTCACTAGGAGTATCGCTCATGCCCTCCAAGTGGAAGCACTCAATCTCACATAAGGTGGAGTCACTCATCTCACTCTTGTTCTCACTCAAGTGGGCTAAGTGGCTCTCATACTCACATGGGATTGGTACCACATCATCACTCAAGCATATGGGGGTAGGCTCGGTTTCCTCAACTCCATGCGCCTCCTTTGGTGAAGGGAAAATCCCATGCTCACCATTCTTGACCTTGTCGCCTTCAAAGTTGGATTCCATAAGATGGGAATCATCACTCTCCTCCATGGTCGAAGGGAAAATCCCATGCTCGACCATCTTGTGGCCATCTCATAGTAGTGGTGGAGGTAGGCTCATGCTATCCAACTTGGCGAAGTAGACGTCTACATTTTCCTCGTTCGCGAGGTCGTGGAAGTCAAGCGTAGGCGTTGAAGCTTGATGGCGTGGACGAAGGCTTGCTCTTGGTGCCATTTTGGTGGTGGCACTAGTAGTAGAAGGTGCCCTATGAAGGTGTCGATGGAGGTCATTGGCGTGCCTTGCCGATGGTTGATGTAGGTGGCGCACTTGGTCGTCCACATGACACTCGCGATGATGATCACTTGCCTTGGCACTGTTCTTGTGCTTGTGGTGCCTTCTTGAGCTTGCTTGAGCATTATGGTTGGTGCTCATCACAAATTCTTCGTCTTGGTGGCGAAGATGCCTTTGACGATGTCTTGTATCCTCTTTATGGTGGCGATGCTCATGAGAGGATGTTTGTCGATGAAGAGTCTTGTTTCTTGGCGCCTCTTGATGCATATGATGTTTGGACGCCACTCTTGTTTGGATAGGAGTTGAAGCTTGGCGCCTTGGAGGTGATGTAGCTTGGTGCCTTGGAGATGGTGGAGCTTGACGCCTTGGAGGTGATGGATCTTGGCGCCTTGGAGATGGTGGCGCTTGACGCCATCTAGGTGGTGGCACTTGTCGCCTTGGAGGTGGATCATCGAAGTAGGTGGTGCCCTTTGGTGTGGCACGCTTGGCCTTGAAGGTCATGGAATCTTGATGATGCGCCTCCTCTTGCTTTGCGTAGTAGGCTTCCATCTCCACGCGGTGGAGGAATTCTTCATGGCTCGTGGAGGAGCCATCAAACTCGATGAAGTTCTCCGTGTCCTCCATGCTTGGCGAGGCGTCGTTGATGTCGCACTCGAAGTCATCCATGCTTGGGGAGTAATTGTTGGTGTAGTACTCCATATCACCCAAGCATGTGGAGCCATCGTCGGTGTAGTGCTCCATAGTCTCCATGCATGAGGAGCCATTGTCGACGTAGAGCTCCATGTCTTCCATGCATGTGGAGTCGTCGTAGGTGTAGTGCTCCGGGTCCTCAAAGCATGCTGAGCCATTGTCGGTGTTGTGCTCCGTCATGTCCTCTATACTTGTGGAGTCGTAGTCATGGTGGCTCATCATGGATTCTTCATAGATATCATCCTCGGTTCCGGAGTCCCTAGACATGATGGACAAGACCAAGCGGTGTATATGGAAGTGGTAGTGGGAGTTAGGGATACAACGTCAAACCTTACTTTACCTTGGAAGATCGTATCGTACAAGTGGCCACACTTGCGAGCAATAAACCAAGCAAAGTGAAGTTCACGCGGAACACCAAAACCAACTACTAACCAAAACACACACACACACACACACACACACAAGGCCTATGGTGGATAGGTATGGAAAGTGTCATGTCAAGAAACAATCCGAAATCAAGATATTGTAATGGCAAGTAAAGAACCACAATGATCACAAAGCAAAACAAGTCAATCCACAAGATAGGAAATATGTACAAGGAAACACACACGGTGGGATAAATGGGACTTGTGCGACGGAGAAAGTGAGCTAAGAACCAAATGATTACCTAGCGAAGACTAAAATCTCATGTCACACAAGTACAAGAAGAGACGCTAGTTCGATTGCACAAAATTGGTGGGCTACAAGATATGCACAATAAGTACCACCTATATGATGTTCATCGAGCTTGCGCTTCCTATTCTATGAGGCACATGTATATTTATTTTTTTTTCTTTCTTTTTCTTTTTCTATTTTTTTCTCTTTTTCTTTTTTTTTCTTTCTTTTCACTTGCCTCTTCCTTGTGCCAACAACTATACAAGATAACTATATGAGATAGCGCTCACACTGTTTGCTCGGAATTCTACAAGGTATCAAATGTGCATAGCCCAAGCAATCATAAGAGGAACTCGTCTCCATAGGTGTTTGTTGCTCGCAAAGATAGTGGGGTTCACAAAGGAATGCAAGTGGGGAGAAGTCGCGGAATGTTTATACCTTTCATCGACGATCTTCACCCTTTATTGTTGGATTCCGCCTTGCTCACAGAATTTGGATGGAGTAGATAGCATGAACAACGTGGATGACGATGTAGATCTCCTTCTCCTCTTCGAAACGAGCTAAAGAACACCAAAATCCGAGTTCGAATGCAAAAGTTAGGCTCAAAACGGTGAGAGGCTGAAATCTGGGAACCTGCTGTTTTCTTTCTGTACTGGGCGGTAGTACCGGATTTTGGGCCCGGTAGTACCGGAAAAGGGCGGTAGTACCGGATTTTTGGAGCGGTAGTACCTCTGGAGACAGAGAAGCCCAGATCCGACGCGTTTTCGCGATTTTGGGATGATTTGGGCGGAAAATCTTTAAGAAAAACACCAAATCGACGGGGGAAATCAAGGAATTAGGCTATGGGAACGCAAAGGAAGGTAGATCAACTAGTTTAGCAAGCAATCCATGGATCAAAACCTACCAAAATGCACTCAAATCACAGATCGATCCAAAACATGAATTGCGGCTATTTTTGGTGGAATTTTCGAATTTATGGGGAAAATACCAAATCGATGAGAAATCCGTGGCAACCAAAAGCTGCTGATACCAGATGATGGAGGGTTTAACCTCTTGGGTGCCCGATCTTCATGGATCTCGTGGTCAAATTTATGGGAAAGCGAGGGGAAAGGGAGAAGGTAGCGGAAGCAAACACACACCTCGCGAAGAACACGATGAACACACGCAAAACTCACACGATACAAGGCCGATTGCTCCCGAACGGCGGCCACCGGTCCGATAGAATCCTCGCAAGGAAAGATCGGTCAACGTGCTCCCTCAAATCCACATCGGAGAGGGAAGAACACCTTGGGGAGGGTCTTGACAACTTGGAGACGAGACATGAACTCCAAGGCCTTGTTCAACGATGGATGCGTGATGCAAAGTCCAATCGAGGTTGGTGACGATAGTCGGTCCCCTTGGTAAAGGGGATGAGGCAAAACTAGAGATTACACAATGGGGGTTTTCTTTAGTCTATCATCTATGCCTAAGGGATACATGAGGGGTGGGGGCTCTATTTATAGGCCAACCACTAAACAAGGGTAGTTCGGGGATAAAACTAGGGTTTGGACGAGCTAAAGGGGTACATGGGCCAAAGGCCCAACAGGTGCGCGCAGGCACACAGGACCGGTAGTACCGTACTTGGGTCCGGTAGTACCGTTCAACACCGGTAGTACCGCTCTGGGACCGGTAGTACCGCTTGCGGTCCTGGAGCGTCAGCTGGAGCCGTCTGTAGCGGGCGGTAGCAGGGGGCGGTAGTGTCGTAAACCGGTAGTACCGGTTCCAGGTCCGGTAGTACCGCCGGAGACAGAGAGTATTTGGCTTCTGTTGGCGTCGTCTGTTGGTGGCGGTAGCAGGGGGCGGTAGTGCCACCGGGCGGTAGTACCGGTCGCCAGGTCCGGTAGTACCGCTGGCGACAGAGAGCATTTGGCGATCTGTCTTCTTCTGCCTCCTCTTCCAAGCCTCCGTCTTGTCGGGCTTGATGCTCTGGGCTTCCTCCCTTGCCTCCGTACTTGTCAATGTGAACCTATCATGCATATGTGACGGAGTATGAAGTAGCATACCATTCAATAGGGTAGGAAGGGGGCTCGCATAGAGGAATGGATTCACCTTTGGAGTCCATGAAGACTTGGCATAAGTTGGAGACCAAGATGTGGTAACGACCGTAGGTCGGGCTACATCATTAAGGCTACTGGGCGGTCAAAGAAGGAGAAGAAGAACAACAATCCGACATCGACAGAGCATGATACCGAGGAAACCAATGAAGAAAAATTTGATGAAGAGGTCGAGATGTAGAATCAGGATGGAGATCTAATTAATACCACGCTGATCGACCCTCTCGTGGATGGACACGTCATCAACAAGGGTGCACGTGAAATTTACGGAGATGCTCTCACGATTCCAATCTCAACAGCTTCGGATCTTACACCAGAGGCACTGGAGAAAAGGGCTGAGGACCTGGAAAAGCACCGTTTGTTTCTTCTCGAAGAGGCCGCGCGCATCGTTAAGCTTAGGCAGCAGTTAGACAGTGATCCTTCCAAATATCAGTCAGATTTCAAGCGAAACCCACACAAAACAAGGGGAGGTCCATTTCTTGCCAACAAGAACCCGGATATCCACAAAGATCTATTCGACGGAAAAACCAGAGAGAAGATCAAAGTCTACAACACACCGTTGGAAACCGCTGCTGTAGCTCGAGCCATCCTCGCCAACAATCCGTCTCCACAGCAGGTCCAGCAGTGCGTTGTGTTGCTGGACAAAGGATTAAAACAGTAGAAAATGGCTGCGTCATTCAGTGGGAAGCTATCCTCAAAGTCAGAATTTTGCCACACTAGTGCTGACGAAAGCGCTAATGGAAGTCTCCGCGGGGATACGGATCAACGCTATCGTCCCCGTGGAGAAGAAGAGAATTCAAGAACCGGCTCAAATGGCCACTCTCGCAGGTCGGTGCGTGACTAGGCAAGAGTTATTCTGGCTGCATCCGATGATGGCATCAGGGCAATGGTTCCTCATCAGGACCATCGTCGGCAAAACAACGGCTATAGAGAAGATCCGGAAACATGCCGCCAGCGAGAAGAGCAAGATCGGCTAAGGATGCCACCACCAAGCTGTCCGGCTGGTAACACTGGATGAAGAGATGATCCAGATCGTCCT
This sequence comes from Avena sativa, assembly GCA_916181665.1. Classification (NCBI taxonomy): domain Eukaryota; kingdom Viridiplantae; phylum Streptophyta; class Magnoliopsida; order Poales; family Poaceae; genus Avena; species Avena sativa. The sequence continues at coordinate 136,961,911 of OV702285.1, read as the reverse complement.
GAATCAAGTAGGGACGAAGCTCGAAGAAACCGACATTAGAGTCAGCATAATGAGGCTCCACCGCCACCACCACATAACCCAGCCGGAAATAATCCACGAGGGCCACCATCGTCGCATGGCAGTGACCATGAAGGATCTTGACGTAGCCATGGAAGACACAGGTGCGGAGGTGGCAATGGTGAGAGAAGCACAAATCCGACTCCGCCATGCAGAAGCCGTGAGCCTCCAAGGCGCAGATCTCTCTCGCCGAACGACGCTGCCATCGCATTGAATCAAAGATAGAGGTGCGACGGTACAAGGAAGAAGATGTGTACGTGGTACCCAAGTGCTTTGGCCCATGCATACGTCAGACCAAATTTCTGGTTGACTTTGGTATTGCCAAACACATTCAGACCTACGACGGCACGGCTCGGCCAGATACTTGGCTCCAGGATTTTTTCCAGGCTTTCTGCATTGCCAAAGGAGGAAACATCCTGGTCGCAGTCCGATATCTCCTGCTTATGCTAAGGAAGACGGCTCGATCGTGGATCAATGAACTGCCAGAGAATTCAATTCATAACTTGTATGATATGCAAAGTGCGTTCTTTTCAAACTTCGAGGGAACATACAAGGGGCCCTGCACAGTCGAAGACTTGCAGCGTTGCACCCAAAGACCCGGAGAAACTTGCCGGGATTACCTCGAATGCTGGATTGACACGAAGAACTCCCGCGAGGGAGTAAATGAGCAAAATGCGATAGAAGCTTTCATTGCAGGACTCCCAGTCGGACTTTTGCGTCACAGACTGAAGCGTGACCACGTCACAGATTTGGGAGAGATGATAGAGACGGAAAGCAAATATGCTGATGGCGATGATGATTCAGAAGGGCTACTAAACATTCTGGCCAATCCCAATGCGGCCAAACAGCCAAAACAACAAGCTCATAAGTGCAAAAACACCTCGGAAGACAAACCGGCTACGGATAATGCAACTGTCAACTCAACATTAGGATCTGGAGGACGATGAGGGCGCGGAGGCAGCCGAGGTAGAGGCCGTGGAACTTCCCGAATCCAGGGCAGAGGAGACCAGCAGCCCGGAAGAACCTATACCTGGGCTGACATTACCAATAATCCCTGTGTCCACCACTTGGATAGTAACGGAGGATCTACCCACACAAATGCCGAGTGTCGTTTCAATGACGACATCAAGAAATACGAATCCGCTGGCTACAGAGCCAAGCGACGAAAAGAAAAGAAAAATCTCGAGAAAGGAAAGGAGCCCAAGGAAGATTCCGACATGGAAGAAGCGGATGTCGCAGATCCCTAGTCGGATGGAAAGAAGAATTTTCCGACTAAGAAAGACGCATATGTCTGCTTCCTTGGATACCAACCTGCCAAAGAAAAGAAGGTGGTTCTCCATGAGCTCAATGCCATGGTTTCGGCTGTTCTACAATTTCTGGACCGGTCGGATGTAACCATCACCTTTGATCGCTCAGATCACCCGAGGAAAACACATCGTCAGGGAAAGTACCCTCTGGTCGTCAATCCTCTTATTTATGGCTATGAGTTCTCTAAAACACTCATGGACGGTGGAAGCAGCATTAACATCCTGTACATCAAGACGCTCCACCACATGAAGCTACACGAGAGCCAGTTGAGTTACAACAGTGTAACTTTCCATGGCATTGTACCTGGGAGACAGGCGGATTCTCTGGGTGAGATTACTCTGGACGTGACATTCGGAACCCGAGATAATTACCGGACCGAGCCACTCTCTTTTGAGGTGGTACTGTTCAAAAGTGCTTACCACGCCATCTTTGGATGTCCGGCTTACTGGGTGTTCATGGTCCGTCCCTATTACATCTACAATATGATTAAACTTCTGGGTCCAAAGGGCGTAATCACCATCCGGGGAAATCCGAGGAAGATGCGAGAGTGCGACGAAGGATCTGCTGCCTTTGCCCAAGCCGTGCTACATGCCCAGGAGTACCAGGAGATCAAGAAGACCATCAATCCGTCCGAGATGCCCGCTATGAAGAACGAGGTGCTGAAGCCAAGTTTGCAGTTCAAGGCGTCGGAAGAGACGAAGAAAACGTCGCTGAAGGAAGATGATCCCTCCAAGACGACGAACGGTAGGCTTAGACCGTTCATAGGAAAGTGTGCTCGTCGAGTTCCTCAAAGCTAATAGTGATATCTCCGCATGGCGGCCGTTTGACATGACCGGAGTACCTAGGGAACTTTTTGAGCACTCTCTTAATGTGTACCCTAACGCTAAACCCGTCAAACAGTCATTACGATGGTTTGGTGATGAAAAGCGCAAAGCGATAGCCAAGGAATTATCCCGAATAGAGTTAGCCCGATTCATAATAGAGGTCATCCATACAGATTGGGTGGAAAATCCTCTACTCGTCCCTAAAAAGGACACCATTGATTTAAGGATGTGTGTTGATTATACTACTTTGAACAAGGCATGCCCAAAAGACCCGTTCCCTTTGCCAAGAATCGATCAAGTTATCGACTCAACGGCAAGGTCGGAATTACTCTGTTTTATCGACGCATATTCCGGGTATCACCAAATACCGATGAAAGAATCGGATCAAATTAAGATGTCTTTCGTCACGCCTTTCGGAACCTTCTGCTACAAAACTACACCTTTTGGCTTAAAGAATGCAGGAGCTACATACCAACATACTATGCAACGTTGTCTCAATGACCAAATCGTATGTAATGTCCATGTATACGTAGATGACATAGCAGTTATGTCCAAAAAGAAGGGAACTTTAATTTCCGACTTGGAGGAAACATTTGCTAGTCTAGGAAAATTCAACATGATGCTAAATCTGAAGAAGTGTTTCTTTGGAATTCCAGCCGGAAAATTGTTAGGTTTCATCGTCTCAAAGCAAGGCATAGAGGTGAACTGGGACAAAATCAAGGCTATACTTAATATCACCAGGCTAACTCACCTGAAGTACGTGCAACGTCTCACTGGTTGCATTGCGGCAATGAGTTGGTTCGTCAGCCGGCTCAGCGAAAGAGCCGCACCTTTATACAAACTCTTGAAGAAAACCGACAAGTTTTTCTGGACCCAGGAAGCCGAAACTGCCCTGCAAAGTTTGAAAGACCTACTTTCAAACCCACCAGTTCTCGCAGCGCCAACACGTCAGAAGCCTATGTTACTCTATATTGCAGCGACCAACAAAGTCATAAGTGTGGTAACAGTAGTGGAGCGCGAGGAAGAAGGACACGAGCATAAGGTGCAGCATCCAACTTATTACCTGAGTGAGGTCCTGACAGAATCGAAACAAAGGTATCCACACCATCAAAAGCTAGTCTATGGAGTGTTCTTTGCATCCAGAAAGCTACGCCACTATTTTCAAGAGCACAAGATCATAGTGGTGAGCACTGCTCCCTTGCGAGACATAATCAATAACCGCGATGCTACATGACGTGTTCGCAAAGTGGGGAATAGAGCTTGCAGCTTTTAACATTGAGTACAAACCACGCACAGCAATCAAGTCCCAAATACTTGTCGATTTTGTTGTTGATTGGACAGAGACGGCAGAAAACACAAGTCCTCCAGACTAGGAATTTTGGACCCTTCACTTTGACGGATCAAAAGCACGAGGAGGCTAGGGGGCTAGCGTGGTGATCAAATCACCCCAAGAAGATAAGTTGTTCTATGTGTTGCAAATACACTTCACGGCGACCAATAATATTGCCAAGTATGAAGCATTGATGCATGGAATACGCATGGCCAAAACATTGGCATAACAAGACTCATGTGTTATGAAGACTTGGATTTAGTTGCTCAACAAGTATCCGATATCTGCAACGCAAACAAGCACATGGCATCATACAAAGCTATTGTGGATGAACTATCTAAATCGTTCGAGGGTTTTGAGGTTCAACACATCCCTCGATCAGACAATGAGGAAGTAGATGCTCTATCAAGGATAGGCTCTGCGTGGAAACAAGTACCGGATGACGCTTTTTTAGAGGATCTAAGGGTCCCCTCCATAGTCGGAGTTGATGAGGACTATCTGACGAAATCCGACTCACCTTTAATAGCAGTTCTGGCTATAATTCCCAGATGGAAAAAACCCTATCTGGATTTCCTGATAGACGAAAAATTACCCGAAGACGAAGTCTTGAGCTGGCAGATCGTCCGACGAGCAAAAGCCTACACTATAATAAAGGGTGAGCTCTATAAGCTGAGTGTTTCTGGCGTTTTCAAGCGGTGTATTTCTTCGGAAGGAGTGGAAATCTTGCGAGGAATCCACGAAGGTGAGTGTGGTCACCATGCTGCAGCTAGATCCTTAGTGGCAAAAGCTTTTCGACACGGATTATTTTTTGCTTACAGCTAAGGCGGATGCCGACAAACTGGTCAAAACGTGCAGAGGCTGCCAAAAGAACGCCCATCAGACACACATTCCGGCTGAACAGGTGCAAACAATTCCTATTACATGGCCATTTGCGATCTGGGGGCTTGATATGGTAGGTCCATTTCGTACGGCAAAATATGGATTTACTCACCTACTAGTTATGGTGGATAAATTTACAAAGTGGATTGAGGCTAAACCCATAACAAGTTGCGATGGAGCTACAACCAGAAAGTTTGTTGAGGACGTGATCATCCGATTCGGATATCCGCACAGTATAATTACTAACAACGGGAGCAATTTTTCCATGGGAGAACTTGCCAAATTCTGCGAAAAACAAGGGACCGACTTGATATTGCATCAGTCGCACATCCACAAGCTAATGGACAAGTTGAAAGAACTAACATTCTTATTTTGCAAGGACTCCAACCTCGTCTTGAGGCACCTCTACGTCGGGCCGCGGGGGCTTGGGAGGAAGAATTACTGTCTGTGATATGGAGCTTACGTACAACTCCTAACAGATCAACCGGATATACTCCTTTCTTCTTGGTCTATGGTGTAGAAGCAGTTCTTTCAAGCGATCTAATTCATCAATCTCCACGAGTTAAAGCGTATATCGAAGAAGATGCAAAAGTTTCTCGACAAGATGATCTTGATATAATCAAAGAAGTACGCGTCGTTGCTGAGGAGAGATCTACAGCCTATCGACAAAAGTTACGCAAGTACCATAGTCAGAGAGTTCAAAACCATTATTTTAGAAAAGGCGATTTGGTTCTCCGACTTGTGCAAAAAAGAAAGAACAAACTTTCCCCGATTTGGGAAGAACCTTTTATGATTAGCAGAGTTATGCATAATGGATCGTATTATTTAACCGATATGAGACCAGTCAAGGAAAGACCAGACACTCGGAAGAGAAAGAGAGCTGGCGGTAGCACATACCCGGATGAAATAGACTGACCATGGAATATTGCACAGCTACGTCCCTTCTATTCTCAGTTATATTTCCTTGTAATCATATATGTACATGTTACAAGTAAAATAAAGTATTGGTTTCCTCATATGTTATTTTTGAGAATATTTTTGCCATATTATTTCCAAAAGAGCATGTCATTTTTCAAAAATCCCAGAATGCTTGAAAGTACTTTATGCTCATGTTCGTTTTGGTTACGATTTTTGAATATCTAAAAATATTACCTTAGGGTAAAAAATTCAATTTATTGTCTATACTTTGGTTTTTTATCTGATTGCTTAGACGCGGATATTTTCCGAGTAATGAATTGTTGGTATTGGAATCTGGCTTTGTTTCCAAGTTTAAACTGGTTTAGCAATTGCCCTCCGTTGCTCGGCAAAGTTTCCGTGCTAAAGATTGGCCGGCTCATGAAAGGGACGAGGCTGAGAGCCAGATAAAATGACAAGTATAAGCATAAAAACTAGTGCTTCAGAATTTTTTTCAAGCACACGCATAAACTATATACAAACATAAGTGCTATGATAGTAAAAGCATCAGTTTTTTACAAAACCAGCACAAAACAAAATATTATTTCCATCATTACAATGCCGAAAGTTCAGAATAATGCATAAAACCTGTTTATGCTGCAGAGCCAGGTGGTGGTGATGAAGAAGGTGGAGCGCTGGAGTTGACAACATTGTCTCCCTGGACCTCAGACTCGGAAGCTGCTTCAGCGAGGCTGTCTTCTGGCTCTTGAGGCGAGGGAGGCACGACGACGGATCCAAAGAACGGCGTCGCATAGTTGGTCATCTCCGCCACACGACAAGCATAACCCGCATAGGAATCTTGGATAGCCTTGATGTCCTGTGGGTTGCCCTCATCGTCCTCCTCGGCAATACCCTTGGTGACATGCCAGATTTCCATCTCACTGTGGTGGCTCATCACCATGGTAAGAGCAGTTTGCGCAGAAGTCCGAACGTAGGAGATCTTCTAGTCCTCGATAAGCTTTGGAATCTCCTTGGCCTTGTTCGTCACCTCTTGCACTGACATCGTGTGCAAGTCGGAAAGCTTTATCGACTCGCCAGCCTCTTCAAGATTCTGGCGGAAGTCGAACAAGATATCTCTGACGAGCTTGATGCGATCGACGCGAGGTTCGGAGGTAGGAGAGTCGGAAAGATTCAGGGGACTCGTAAAGAACCAAAAAGTCAAAATTCAACTAAAAAGAAAGTCAAAAAAATCAATGTAAAATGTAAGTCGGAAATCTTACCTAGCAGAGAATGATTCCACTGGGCATGATCCTCGCGGATGCTGTTCAGCTCGCTCTCTGTGGCCTAGGCCAGATCCCTCTGACTATCAAAGTCCTTCCGAAGATCATCCAACTGTTTATCTCGGATGGCTAGCAGCTTCTCGAGCCTAACGGTATCATGGTTGCTTGACTCCAGGACATCAGCTACGGATTTCTCTGACTCAATAGTGAGTTTCTGAAGCTTATCCCAGAGCTCAACATTCTCCAGTTCCAAGACCTTGAAGTTCTTGGATTGCTCCACCATCTTGCTAGACTCGCACAAAAATTCTACAAAGGGAAAAAATATCAGTTGGATAGAACAAGTTTGACTATGACAATAGCTAATTGACAAAGAGGAAACCGGAAAAATTTACCTTCTCCTTCATCTTTCTCAACTTTTAACTTTTAATTCTCAAGGCGCAAGGCTTTGATCTCCTTGTGTTTGTTACAAATGTTCTTGGGCAATTCCTGGTTGGAAGATGCAATTTTCTGTAAGTTTAGAAGACGGAATACCGTCAGACGGCTACTAAGACTTAGGCTGCAAATTTAACTAAGTAAAAGTACAGCACGAGCCTTGGGGGCTACACTACATCGTTCTTTGGCATCTTATAAGCATCAACTTGGATTCAGCGATATTTATCTGACTTTATGCCGGGCTAGAGGATATGATAATAAAATAAATGCGAATAAGAATCGGAAACTTACAATGTGTTCCAAGTGCAACTTCTCAAATATGAGTTTAGTGTTGTGAAACACTTTCTTGGCAAGGGAGAGGGAGGGAACATCCGTCACTGGGAGTTCGCTAGACTCTATCTTAGCATCCTGGACAAAAATTTGGTCCAGGAGGCTAACCAGCTTGACGTCCTCCTGCTCCTAGCTTGCTGCCTATGCGGTTAAGGTTTTCTTCTCAAGGCTGGATTGAGCCAGCCTGAGGATCTCTTCCTTCTTTTTCCTCTTTATGCCAGAGACAGCAAAGCCGGCCACGTTATCCAACTTTCCTGTAGACATTACCATGAGATCACTACCCTTGACGGGTTCACCCTTGCTAGTTTCCTGATCACCAATGGTGACCAGGGCTTGCGAGATGTTGCCCACATCAGGAGAGGCGGAAGCCTCCTGTGCTGATGGAGTATGATGACCCACAAGTATAGGGGATCGTAACAGTATTCGAGGGTAGTATTACCCAATTTATTGATTCGACACAAGGGGAGACAAAGAATACTTGCAAGCCTTAACAACTGCGTTGTTAATTCAGCTACACCTAGAAATAGTTCTTGCTCACATAAGTTTATCAGTAACAACAGTTTTGTAGTAGCAATAGCAAAGTGACAGCAGTAGTAAAACAGGAGCAATAGTAACAGTAGTAGCAAACAGTAGGATATGAGCGTGGTAGGCATAGGGATGGAAGGACGGGCATTGCATGGACAAGTCTAAACATGTAACTTCAAGATCTAGGGCAATTGCAGATAGATAAGAAAAAGCATCCAAGTACTAAACAATCATAGGCATGTGCTCCGTATATAGTCATGCGTGCTTGCAATGAGAACTTGCACAACATCTTTTGTCCTGCCAGCCCATTGCAGCGGGGCCTCAAGGGAACTACTGGAAATTAAGGTGATCCTTTTAATAGAGCACCGGAGTAAAGCATTAACACTCTGTGAACACATGTGATCCTCACATCACAGCCATCCCCAGGTTGTTCCAATTTCTGTCACTTCAGGGCCTTTGGATCCGGACAATGATATGTGTACACAACTTGCAAATAAGATCACAAACAATACTATCGTAATGATTCAATAATAAGTTCAGATCTGAGATCATGGCACTCGGGCCTAGTGACAAGCATTAAGCACAACAAGTTGCAACAAAGTCAAATAGCACTAATAGAGATACTAGGCACCATGCCCTAACAATCTTATTCGATTACATGATAGAACTCATCCAATCCCTACCATCCCCATAGCCTACAGCGGGGAATTACTCACTCATGGATGGGGGAAACATGGATGGTTGATGGAGAGGCATCGGTGATGATGGAGGCGATGATCCTCTCCAAATTCCCCGTCCCGGCAGGGTGCCAGAACGGAGTTTTTGGTTCCGAATCGCAGTTTCTGGTGGTGGCGGCGCAACGGAACTCTTTCTGGAAAAATGATGAACCCCCCTCGGTTTTTAGGTAAAGAGGCATCTTATAGGTGAAGAGGGAGGCCGAGGGGGTGCCTGGGCAGCCACACCCCCTCCAAGCGCGTCTTGGGCCCACCCGCCCGACAGGGGTGTGGGGCCCTCAGGACTACCCTCCGTGTCGTACTCTGGCTCCATGAGTCTTCTAGTGTAATAGGATTTTTGGCATATTTTCTGGGATTTTTCCTGATAGTTGATTTTCTGCATAAAAACTAGACACCAAGGTAATTCTGCTGAAAACAGCGTCAGTCTGTGTTTGTTGTATCCAAATCACACAATTTTAGAGGAGAAACAATAGCAGAAGTGTTCGGGAAAGTAGATATGTTTTAGACGTATCAACTCCCCCAAGCTTAGCTTATTGCTTGTCCTCAAGCAATTCAGTTGAAAACTGAGTGCAATAAAAGACTTTCACGAACACATTTGCTTCATATGATATATATATTCTCAGCACAGGAGTAGATACTTAGACAATTCATAATATGGAATATGCAAATAAGTCAACTCAATAGTCATTGGAAGCTATGAAGAGGTTCCAACTCAATAATAATAAGTAGCATTAAACATAAACATAATCAACATTGCAATGCTCATAAGAAGGTATGATAGAGTGGTATCTTGCTTGCCTTTGTTTGTAGAGAACAAGGTAAATGCCAAGGCACCTCTGAAGTTCATGTGAAGACTAGAAGTAAAGATATCAAAGATACAAGCATCAAAGTAATGACATAATTAACCATGTTTTGGAACAAACACAAGAATGACAACTATGCTCTCAAGAAGGTGCTCATAGAATAAGTGGTGACTCAACAAGGAGGTGAAAAGGTTTTAAAAGGTTTGAAAGGCTTCCAAATGCTGAAAGTAAGGTACTCACTAGCTTTGAGCTCTCATTGCCCCTATCATAGGCATCTTTATAAGATTAAGGTGAAAGTGAGGTCCAATATGAGTTATATGCTTGACAGACCATAAACTGGAAATCTCATGTCCCTTGAATACGAGAGCCGCTCCTCATGCTACTAAACTTTAGTTACCGGTAAGTTCTTGTCATTGTAAATACATGCGTATCATAGAGAACCGCCAACGGGGTACCCCTTGCACATGATACAGGAGCTATCCCATATCAAAATGACAAGGCAAGAATACAATGAACATCTCAACAATCTTTTTATTTGCTATTTGCATAGGTTTTTATTGAGGATGCTTCACAGATTGCTCATTATGGTTATGCTGCAAGTTTCCACCATGATTAGGCATGGCTTAGGATAGCGGCCCAGGTGTTTCTCTAACACATATATAACTCCATGAACTTACAAGCTCCCCTTTTATTTCACACCGACGACATCCGCAAACAAAAGAGCATGATATCAACTGGATATGCATCCATAAGTGTTGAAAGCGTTCCCCGTGACAACACGGTTCTGCTAACTCCCAGCCTATAATTTGCAAGCATATAACTTTCATGGACAGGTCAAAATGATTCACGTTTATTAAGTGCAAGAAATAAGGTGTGCCATCAAGTTCGTGAGAGCTTTACTAACTAATTTTCTCAAAACCGACAAACATTTTATTTGGAAGAAAACGAGGCACAATGAATATGCACGGAATAGAAAATGATGCTAATAGGTAGGTATGGTGGATACTGTTGGCAATAATGGTTTTGGGGAGTTAGATGCACAAGTAGAGATCATACTCAGTGCAAGTGAAGGCTAGCAATAGAGAGGGAGCAACAAACAAGAGAGCAATAACTGTCATAATCATGCTTGCAACAAAACATGACTAATTATGGCATGAAAATGATACAAGAACTATGAGGCAAAATAAATCATCGAGGCTCACTGACTATTGTTTAGTCATATGCATGCGTGAGCATGTGCCAAGTCGATTCACATGAAACATTCAGAGGAGGATACCACAATATCATACAAGTTATGAATAAAACAATGCAAGAAAACATTCATATTAAATGCTACAAACTATTAGCAAGCTGGAGCTAATCACAAGAAAGAAAGAACTACTAAGCATCCATAGATAACATACACCTCACATGAACAGACTAAGCATGCTCACAATGATGAGTATATGTACAAAAATGAAAACAAATAGAGTTCGTTACCAGCCTCTTACCACACATCAAGTTGTCTTAATCTTCATTATTTCCCTTCACTTGTGTGGCTTGAATAATAACATGAAACCAAACTCTACTGAGGATGGCTGAACCCTAAAAGAACTCATAAAACCAAAGAAGAACACCACATATTTTTGGTGTTTTCGATTTTTAAAGCAAGCACACAAAGCAAAACCTTTTTGAATTTTTCTTTAAGGAAAACCAAAGCTAAAAAGCAAAGAAACAAACCAATAGAAACAACGAAAATATTTTTGTTATTCTTGTGTTTTGAGAAAGCAGAAAAAAACAAAAAGAAAGCAAAAAAATGGATACACAAAGAACCGACGAAACATGATATATAGATGAGTGTGATGTCGGTATACCTCCCCCCAAGCTTAGGATTTTGGCCTAAGTGGGGCTCAATAGCGCGGGTAGTAACCCCAAGATGGTGGGTCATCATAGGAATGATCATAGTTAGGCGCTTGCGATGAAGAAGAAGACGCGCCCCAATCATAGGAGGGTTGCTGGTATGAAGACTCTCCCATATTGGAGGGATGAACCGAATCATCTTCGGCATCCTCTCCAACCATCTCCTCTTGATGGGAGATCTCCACCACGTATGTGTCAAACTTCTCCTTTGTGAGCGACCATCCTTGCCTGTTATCAAAATTAAACAAAGCAGGTGCAGGCAAATAAACTACTTTCTTAGTCGTACCCCCTCTCCAACCACACTTGACAAAGGATAATTCATATGGCAAACTTCTCACAGTAGCCTAAGAAGAAACAAAATTATGCTGAACCATGGAATCAAGATCAAGCCTCTTTATGGGGAACCGATAGTCTGAATGGTGAGGCTCTAAACCATGGAAATCTAGCAACCTAGAGGCAATGAGACCTCCACAAATTCCACCCTTCTCGCGGTTAGTGGTAAGACGGTAAGCTATCAAAGCACCCAGGTTATAAGTTCTATCCCTATTCAAAGCAGCTGAGATAAAAGCTAGATCAAATGAAGATAACAATCTTTCTACCAAGAACACACTTGGTAATGAAATAGGCAAAATATCTAATGGATGGGAACTGAATGTTTCGAATTTTACCACTTTCCTTCGAGAAGTAGAAACCTTGGCAAATTTCAGCATATAAATCCATAAGCGGCTGAGGCCCCTCCTTGATCTTCTCACAAGATCCCCAATGGGGCACTCTAATAGCTCTACAGAAATCAGCAAAAGGCAGGTCGACAACTATATTGTAGATTTTATAATGGACCATGGGATTAGACGTGGACCAAGTAAACCGGAAGTCCTGCACCACAGCCATGGTTAGCATAACATACTGATATAGTTCTTCTTCAACAAAGTGTTCCAACCTTGCATTAGTAAGCATAGTCTGGAAATCCTGGAAGATTCCCGCGGCTCTCATAAATTCAGGGCATGGTTATATGGAAGGGAAGACTCCTTCCTCATGATGGACTTTCATTGGCTCAGGTACCATCAAATCATATTGATTCAGTGGGTAAGCACTCATCTTCCTTTCTCAAACATGATAGCAATGGTCCCAATCATAATAGTTTCAAAACTTTCTTGTGGAATGGGACAATATATTTCTCCAACCTTGATGCTCTCAATATTTTCAATGGAATTCAGGCAATAGCTTCTAGCAACCTCCTTGGGGAAATAGACAGTATGCTCTTTGTCATTAATATTGAATGTTACTTTTCCTTGATTACAATTGATAACAACACCTGCAGTATTAATAAAAGGTCTCCCAAGAATAATAGACATATTATCATCTTCAGGCATTTCAAGCACAACAAAATCAGTTAAAACCAAGCAATTATGAGCCACTTGAACAGGAACATCCTCACATATACCAACATGAATAGTAGTTGACTTATCAACCATTTGCAAAGATATATTAGTTTGTATCAACTTTTCTAGCTGGAGTCTCTTGTAGAGAGAAAAATGCATAACACTAACTCCAGCTCCCCAATCACATAAAGCAGTTCTAACATAATTATTCTTAATAGAGCAAGGAATAGTTGGTATACCTGGATCACCAAGTTTCTTTGGAACCTTACCATTGAAGTAATAATTAGCAAGCAAAGTATAAATCTCCTCATTAGGAATCTTCCTTTTATTAGAGACAATATCCTTCATATACTTTGAATAAGGAGGCAACTTAATAGCATCAGTCAAAGGAATTTGCAAAAATAAAGGTTTCATCCACTCACAAAACTTGTTGTAGTGTTCTTCCTCCTTTGACTTGTGTTTCTTACCTGGAAAAGGCATAGGTTTCTGCACCCAAGGTTCTCTCTCACTTGTGTACCTCAATAGTAGATGAGTGGGGAATTGTCTTACATAATTCTTATATAGGAGGTAGATTCTTCACATCTTCAGCTCTAATGCCTTTCTCCTTTAGACATTTCTTAGATTCTTTCATCACTTCATTATTTAATGCAATCATTCCCCTCTTCTTTGGTGTTGGTGTTGGATCCAGTTTAGGCACAACTGGTTCAGGAGTAATAGGCTTAGGTGTATTTAGCTCAGTTGAAGTCCAATCATCATAATTCTTGCTCATTTTAGCCATTAATTATTCTGCATCTGTAGGAGTTATTTTCCTGAAATCGCAATTAGCAAAGCTATCTAGGTATGTCCTAGAATCATCAGTTAGTCCATTATAATAAATATCAAGAAGCTCATTTTTTGGTAACGGACATCCAGGATGTGCATGAATCAAGGCATAGAACCTTGTCCATGACTCAAGCAATTTCTCTTCTTCTCCCTTTTTAAAATCAAAAAGTCTCCTGAAGCAGCATGTCTAGCACTAGGCGGAAAATATTTCTAGAAGAAATAAGCAATCAGGCAATCAGGACTATCAATGTATCCAGGAGGTAATCTATTAAACCAAGCTTTAGCTTCTCCTTTTAGTGAAGAAGGGAAGATCTTAGTAACAAAGTACTTGCGCATCTTAAAATCATCAGAGGATAAAGCACTCATAGTGGAAAGCTCATTCATATGAGCTACAACACTCTCATTTTCAGTCCCACAAAAAGGTTCTTTCTCAACAATGTCTAAATAGGATAAATCAAGAGAGAAATCATAATCTTTATTGTTAATATCTATGGGAGAGGTGGCAAACTTAGGATTATAGGACAATTTAGGAATAATGGTACATATCTCAAGGATACTCTTAATAGCACTAGCACCATGTGTGTTTTGGCACTCTTCAATAAATTCATCAGTAAACTCAATGTAACCATCATTAATATCATATCTCTCTCTAGACTCAGGTGAGCTAACATGCGTAACAGTGTCTTCACTAGGAGTTTTAGTATTTCCTAGACTAGCCATAGTAGCATCTAGGAAAGGACCTAATGAACCACTCACATCAAGCACAGTAGAAGTAACATCATGAGTATCAAAAGCAGTTTCAGATTCAGCAGTAGTAGTGTGTGTAGCATGAGTATGTGGTGGTGGTGTAACAAGCTTACTTATAATAGACGGTGAATCAAGAGCAGCAGAGGTGTTCAGGACTGTACCTCTTCTTGTAGTGGATGGTAAAATAGAAAACTTTCCATCACGAGACTTACCCATGATGGACAGAGTAGTAGTGAACAATAATAGATCCAAGTGAACTTACAAATAAAGCTATGCTCCCCGGCAATGGCGCCAGAAAATAGTCTTGATGACCCAAAAGTATAGGGGATCGCAACAGTCTTCGTGGGTAGTATTACCCAATTTATTGATTCGACACAAGAGGAGCCAAAGAATACTTGCAAGCCTTAACAACTGAGTTGTCAATTCAACTACACCTGGAAATAGTTCTTGCTCACAGAAGTTTATCAATAGCAAAAGTTTTGTAGTAGCAATATCAAAGTAACAGCAGCAGTAAAACAGGAGCAATAGTAACAGTAGTAGCAAACAGTAGGATATGAGCGCGGTAGGCATAGGGATGGATGGACGGGCGTTGCATGGATGAGTCTAAACATGTAACTTCAAGATCTTGCAGATAAATAAGAATAAGCATCCAAGTACTAAACAATCATAGGCATGTGCTCCATATATAGTCATGCGTGCTCGCAATGAGAACTTGCACAATGTTGGGGATATGCTATATGGGTATCCTCATAGCATGTCTCTTATCGGACTAACCCGGGTGGCCCATAGTCGGTAGCATGGCCTATGGCCTGCTGGGCGGCCCAGTTAGGTGGATCTAGAAGGGAGGCCCATGCTGGATAAAGGAAGGCTACGGTGGAGTCACCATCCGTGAAGTGCGCCGACATCAACAACCCAGATAGAGCTGACTCTTTCGTCAACATGGTGACAAAGATCCCTCCGGCTTGGATAAAACCGTTCATGGAATATCTCGAACACGGAACTTTGCCCGACGATGAGGTCGAAAGACGACAAGTAGTACGACGAGCAAAGGGTTATACCATAATCAATGGGCAACTCTATAAAAAGAGCACTACTGGTGTATACCTAAAGTGCGTTTCCCAGCTAGAAGGTATGGAAATCCTGCGCGAGATCCATCCCGGAGATTGCGGGCATCACGCCGCTCCTCGATCGTTGGTCGCGAAAGCCTTCCGGCAAGGATTCTACTGGCTGACCGCGAAGGCAGACGCTGACAAGCTAGTTGAGACATGCACAGGATGCCAGGATTATGCCCGACAACCACAAGTTCCTGCTGAAGACTTGCGAACAATACAAATAACTTGGCCGTTTGCAGTCTGGGGGCTAGACATGGTGGGACTGTTGCAAACGGCACCGTGTGGGTTTACGCATCTGCTTGTAGCAGTTGACAAGTTCACCAAATGGATAGAAGCTAAACCCATTAGAAATCTTGATGTGGCAACTGCCCTCAGGTTTGTCCAAGATCTAGTGGTAAGATTTGGACTCCCACATAGCATCATCACCGACAATGGAAGCAACTTGTCACTCGGAGAAGTGGAGGCCTATTGCTGGTGTTGGATATATGCCCAAGAGGCAATAATAAAGTGGGTTATTATCATATCTTCATACTTATGATAAATGTTTACATACCATGCTATAATTGTATTAACAGGAAACATTAATACTTGTGTGATTTGTAAACATAAAAGAGTCCCTAGTAAAGCCTCTTGTTAAACTAGCTTGTTGGTTAATATATGATCATGGTTTCCTGATCATGAACATATAGATGTTATTAACAACAGGGTCATATCATTAGGAGAATGATGTGATGGACATACTCCTATAGATAAGCGTAGCATAAAGATCAAGTCATTTAATATAGTTCATTTGCTATATGCTTTCTGATACATAGTAACCTAATTCCTTCGACCATGAGATCATGCATATCACCTTTACCGGATGGATGCTTTGATGACATCAAACACCACACCGTAACTGGGTGGCTATAAAGGTGGCATTGAGTGTTCGGAAAGTATTGGTTGAGACACATGGATCAAGAGTGGGATTTGTCCATCCATATGACGGATAGATATACTCTGGGCCCTCTCGGTGGAATGTCATCCAATTAGCTTGCAAGCATGTGACTGGCTCACAAGGGATCACATACCACGGGAACGATAAAAGAGTACTTATCGGTAAACGAGGTTGAACTAGGTATGCAGAGATACCGACGATCAAAACCTCGGATAAGTAAACTATCGTGAGACAAAGGGAAATTGGTATCGTATGTAAGTGGTTCATTAGATCGCAAAGTAATCGTAGAAATATGTGGGAGCCATATGAATTTCCAGATTCCTCTATTGGTTATTGATCGGAGAAGTGTCTCGATCATGTCCGCATAATTCACGAACCGTAGGGAGACACACTTAAGGATTCGATGTTGTTGAGTAGTTATGGAATGATGAGAAAGAGACCGAATGTTGTTCGGAGTCTCGGATGGGATCCGGGATATCACGAGGAGATCCGGAATGGTCCGGAGAATAAGATTCATATAAGGAAAGTCCTGTTTCGGAGTTGGGGAATGATTTCGGTGTTTTCATCGGGAATGTTCTAGAAGGTTTCGGAATGTCCGGCACTCCGGAGGGGAAGGGGTACATGAATGTGTCATTGCAAGTTGGAATGATTGCATCATGTACTAAGTGTCATCGTTGTTCCAAATAAAGGATTAATCGAATCCTAGTTTGAAAAGTCAAATAGCTAAATTGAAAAGTCAAACGGCTAAATTTGGAAAGTGGAAAAGAGGAGGAGGAGGTGAAACCGAGTTGGGGAGGGAGTCCTCCTCCCCAAGCCGGCGCACCACCCAAGCCGAGTTGGGGAGGGACTCCACTCCCTCCCCTTGGCCGCCGGCCCCTCCACCTATATAAGGAGGGCAGGGCTCCCTCCTAGCACACACAAGTTGCCTCCCTCTAAACCTAAACCCTAGCCACAGCCTAGGGATTTCTCCCAAGCCGCCGAGTTAGAGCTTCTAATTGCCCTAGCCGCTGGTTTAGCCCCTTCTAATTGGTGTGTCTAAACCCTAGATCACCAAGGCTCTCTCATAGTCCACCATACTCGCTCCGGCTTAAGGCGAAGCCCTGCGAGATCTCCCCTCTACTTCCGGTACCACGTCGTCGTGCTGCCGGAATCGCGAGGAGAGTGCTACAACCTCCGCTGCCTGCTGGAACAAGGGAGAGGAAGGTCTTCGTCGAGTACCGAACGTGTGACCGACTGCGGGAGCGCTGCCGGAACGCAGCGCCGGAAGGATCGTCTACGCGATCTTGAGATCGGCAAGAGTACGACTACATCACCCACGAGAATCTGCTCTCGTTAACCGCTTTGGAATCTTCGAGGGTGAGTTCCTCTATCGACTCATTGCTACAATCTAATAGATAGATCTTGGCTTGTTTGTTTGCATGCGGTAGAAATTTTTTGTTTTCCATGCTACGAACCCCTACAGTGGTATCAGAGCCGTGTCTATATGTAGATCTGTTGCACGAGTAGAACATAATGGTCATTGTGGGCGTTGATGCTTTTGTTGTCGATTGCTTCTTGTGTACTTTGCATCTTGCGGTATGTTGGGATGAAGCGGCCCGGGCTAACCTTACATGACATCGTTCATGAGACTTGCTCCACGCTTGACATGCAACTTGTATTGCATAAGTGGCTTTGCGGGTGCCTGTTTCTCCTAGCATAGTTAAGATCCAATTTACAACGGGTGATTAACAATACTAGTATCAATGTTGTGGTTCTTGTTTGTAAGTTAGAGCGACACTTATTGAAAGCCCCAAACCACGTAAAATATGCAAAGAAAATTAGAGGCGTCTAACTTTGTTTTGCAGGGGTGTGCAGTGATGTGATATGGCCATGATTGTGATTATATATGATGTATGCAATGTTCCTTATTGTAAGTTGGCAACCGACAGAAGCCATATGGTTGTCTTTAAATTATGTTAAGACCCGCGTGTCTATTCAAAGTAGTTGTAATAGTTGAAGCTGGTGGACGACAACCATGGAGCAGCGTCATTGACCTTGATGCAATGCCGGTGATGATGGAGATCATGTTCGTGCTTGAAGATGGAGATCGGAAGCACAAGAAGAAAGGCCATATCATATCACGTATTATGAATTGCATGTGATGTTAATCCTTTTATGCATCTTGTATTGCTTAGTTCACGACGGTAGCATTATAAGATGATCCCTCAAGCACACAATTTCAAGTTTTAAAGTGTTCATACTTAGTAAGCCCCGTTGCTAAAGCTCGTTGTTTCGAAGCACCACGTGATGATCGGGTGTGTTAGATTCTGCGAGTGTATACAACGTGAGCAAGCCAGATTTGCTCATGCGGAAGCTAAGGTTGATCTTGACGAGCCTAGCATGTACAGACATGGTCTCGGAACACGGATCACCGAAAGGTAAAGCATGAGTCATATAGTAGATATGATGAACATGTTGATTGTTCGCCATTGAAGCTACATCAACTCTCGTGATGATCGTTTTTGATGTGGTGGATTTGGTTCGTGTGATCACTAAAACAATGTGAGGGATATTGTTTTGAGTGGGAGTTTAACGGCAATATGATTAAAAGTTGAACACTATTTATCATAAATTAAATCAAAGTGAATTTGCATAGTTGTTGTAGTCATTGGCATCCGTTTACCACCTTGCGCTTAGTTATAATTGAGATGATAGAACTATAGAATTCTGGTTAGTTACTTTACGAACTGGTATCGTATTGTTTTGAAGTGTTAATCTAAAGTTCAAAAGTCCTATTGCAAACTTTCAGTAAAGTTCCGGTTACTCCATGAAGTTTAATAATTGGTATTAAAACAAGAGTGACAATTCCAAGAGTTAGTGTATGAGTATCATGTTTGTATCCATGATTCTTGATATTCAAAGGATTGTCTTAATATCAAGGTTATCTAGGATCTGAAAGAGTTGTTTCAGAAACCATGATGTGTGGAAGATATTGTGATATCTGAAATGAAGTTTTGGTTGCAACATGATAGAGTATAATATGGCAAAGGTCATGTTCTCATATTTGATGAGAATTTTCAAAGGGTTGGAGACACTAGTTGTCCTAATCCACCAAAAGGTTTTGGATAGCAACATTATACTCACGATTCATCTTTATAAGCTAAAAGTAGCTTGATCATGGATAATTCCATGATAAGGGTTAATATTTTGATGTAGGTAAAATATTTACTACACCAAGAGATTACTAAAGAAAGGAATTTGGAAGAACACCAAACATTTGATGATGGTGATCTACTTCAAAGTGCAAGTACAAAGACATTGGTATTTAATTATACACGCTTTGGATTATGTGTCATATGTATGACTCCACTATTGATGTTGATAGATTCTTTCAAACAGAAAAGGAAATACTGAAAGAGAATCTCATAAATATATGGCAGAAAAGAAAAGACTAGAATTGTTCAGTTTAAGTATATAGATGATATACATGTTATGGCTATATTCTTTGCTTATTAAACAATGTGGTTCTTAAGTATTTGATACTGAATTTGTTGGTGTGAATCGTCATACGAAACAACACAATTCATGAACTACAATGGCCTAAGTAACTAGCAAAAGAATATGTGATGATGTTCATCGAGAACAAATAAAGGGTTATTGTGTTGCTCGTTAAACATCAAAGTTTGCCTTCAAGATTTGTTTTATCAGGTATTATGAGAACAAAAGGGTTGTTCAAATAATTGCCGTAATCCATAAAAGATGGATGATTCACAAATCTCGTTGGAGAAATCACATCCATAAAACTAGTGCTAAAAATGTCGAAAGACAAATTGATTGATAGTCACTTAGGAAGTGACATCGCCGTTTAAATTATATTTGAAAGAAAACATGAAGAAACTCCATGTGGATGGAATTTTGGAGTCTTTTGATTTTGACCACATGACGCTTGTGAAACTTTCCTAGAGATAATTAAAACTTCGTTCATAGGCCAAAAGGGAACGAATGACTAGCCTATTGGAACTTGTACATATTGTTGTACGAAGTCCATTATGTGTAGTCAAGAGCGATGGATTTCAACTTCATATGCTTTCTCCGAAAATTTAAGTGAATATATGAATATTTACTTAATAAGGATGAAGTATGAAACATTTTAAAAGTTCAAAAAACTTTCAAGATGAAGTGCAAAATTATTGTAACAAGAATATAAATAGTTTATGATAAGATCATAAAGGAAGATATTTGAGTTACAAGTTTAGCATAATACCTAAGATTTAAGGAATCGTTCCGTGGATTTGCATGTCCCAAAACACCATAAGAGTATGGAGCATTCGAGATATGTAATTAAACCTTGTTTGACATGGTGAGATCAAAGGTGTAATTCATACAATGCCATTATATTTTAAAGATTAAAAGCTTGAGAGACTACCGTTTTTCCACTAAAAAGAGCTTCATCATAATCCATTGAAATGACACCATATAAAGTTATGGTTTGGGATAAAACCCAAGTTGTCCTTTCTTAAAACATTGGTATGCTTTGCATAAGAAAGATGTTTGCAACCAAAGTCGGATGAACCTGTCTTTGTATGTTATTTCGAATAACTGTTAAGTATTCCTCCATAACACCAGAGACAAAAGTGTTTTGTCGCCTAGAATGTCAAGTTTCCTTGAGAAGGAATTTTTCGTGAAAAGTAAAGTGGGAGGACAATAGAACTTTGATAAGGTTAGAAGAACCTTAGCTATATGTGCAGAGTTGTGCAACGCCGAAAAGTGTTCCGGAGGCAGCAACAATGCTCATGGCTCACGTGCCTCAAAGGTTGTGGTTACGAAGGTCAAAGTTTTCTATTGAACCAAGTAGGTCGAGTAAACAATCAAATACCAAGATTTGAGGGTTGAATCATTATTTGAGAATAATGAACGTACTACATGCAAAGAAGCGATGATGGGCCCTGACTCCGTAAAATGGCTTGAAGCCATAAAATCCGTGATAGTTCCATACACGAGAAATCAAGTTTTTAACTTGAAGGACCCTCGAGAAAGGTGTAAGACCTTACAGTTGTGTTTGGATCTATAAAGAAATAGACATGGATGTTTCACATCTATGAAATTATCGACATGTCGGGAAAGAGTTCACGACAATGTTCAAAGAGTTGACTATGACAAGATCTGATCTTTCATTAAGTGATATTTAGTCTAGACGGATTAATGTAGCAACCACGACATATAATTTTGTTATGTGTTGGATAAACAAAACAAGTTCTTCTAATAGAAGGGTTACCTAGGACGTGTGCATGACACGGTCCAAAGGGTTTTTGTTAATTCAAAGGATGCTAAAATCATATACAAACTTCAATGGTTGAAGTAAGCATTACGGAGTTGGAATCTTCACTATGATGAAACTGTTAAAGGAGTTTAAATTCGTCGGAGATAATGAAGATGCTTGCATTTGCAAGAAATTAAGTGGGAGCTCTAAGACATGTTTCTAATACATTATGTGGAAGACATATTGTTGATTGGAAATGATGTATCTTTTATTAACACAAGATAAGAATTTCATCTCGATGAAAGGCTTAGGCAAAACCCAAATATTTAGCATCAATAGACGCTAATATGGTTGTGCCAAAAGTACATAGATGATGTATTGAATGAGTTCAATATAGAAACTACAAGAAAGGTTCTTGTCGCACAGAAAGGATTGAATGAGTTCAATATTGATGATATATTCAAGTGTATTGACACTTGGTAAGTGAAACAAAGATTCAAGTATAGATTGATACTTGATGTATGAAATCACAAAGAGTATTTATATCAATTATGCTGTGATATGTACAAATCCAGATATGTCCTATGCTCTAAATGATGTGAGCATATACCAGAATGATTCATATGATGATCATTGGACAATAGTAAGGATATTCTTATGATCTTTTGGAAGAACTAAGAATATATTGTTTGTAGAAGTGACAAATAGATGGTTAGTTCATTGTAAAAGTACTACATTGATACTAGTTTTGTCACAAAGTACAAATTAAGTTTATCTCAATCTAAACTAAGGGTGGCACAATATAATGGAAAGTAAGTTCCATAATGGATTTGGATGAGTTCCAAAGTTAAGACATTGTGACAGATACTACAACAAAAGGCTAAGTATATGACTGCTATTATAGCAGCTAAAGAGGGCATTTGGGTCAAGTAGTTTGTTATCAAACTAGGTGTAGTTCATAGCGGGATAATACTATGAAGATATATTGTACGACAATATTATCAACATGTTTTAACCCCAAAGAACTAAAGGTCTCACCAAAGGACCAAATTTATACAAAGCCATCTCATTAGAGAATGAGTGATGCGTAGAGACGCAGATACATGCAATTACACACGGACCTGGAAGTGTCAGATCCGGAGATCAGTTGACCACTAGCGAACGTGTACTTACAACACCAGAAAGCCATAGGTGTTGAATACACAAAGGTTTGAAACTAGATTATTGACTCTAGTGCAAGTGGGAGACTGCTGGAGATATGCCCAAGAGGCAATAATAAAGTGGGTTATTATCATATCTTCATACTTATGATAAATGTTTACATACCATGCTATAATTGTATTAACAGGAAACATTAATACTTGTGTGATTTGTAAACATAAAAGAGTCCCTAGTAAAGCCTCTTGTTAAACTAGCTTGTTGGTTAATATATGATCATGGTTTCCTGATCATGAACATATAGATGTTATTAACAACAGGGTCATATCATTAGGAGAATGATGTGATGGACATACTCCTATAGATAAGCGTAGCATAAAGATCAAGTCATTTAATATAGTTCATTTGCTATATGCTTTCTGATACATAGTAACCTAATTCCTTCGACCATGAGATCATGCAAATCACCTTTACCGGATGGATGCTTTGATGAAATCAAACACCACACCGTAACTGGGTGGCTATAAAGGTGGCATTGAGTGTTCGGAAAGTATTGGTTGAGACACATGGATCAAGAGTGGGATTTGTCCATCCATATGACGGATAGATATACTCTGGGCCCTCTCGGTGGAATGTCATCCAATTAGCTTGCAAGCATGTGACTGGCTCACAAGGGATCACATACCACGGGAACGAGAAAAGAGTACTTATCGGTAAACGAGGTTGAACTAGGTATGCAGAGATAACGACGATCATAACCTCGGATAAGTAAACTATCGTGAGACAAAGGGAAATTGGTATCGTATGTAAGTGGTTCATTCGATCGCAAAGTAATCGTAGAAATATGTGGGAGCCATATGAATTTCCAGATTCCTCTATTGGTTATTGATCGGAGAAGTGTCTCGATCATGTCCGCATAATTCACGAACCGTAGGAAGACACACTTAAGGATTCGATGTTGTTGAGTAGTTATGGAATGATGAGAAAGAGACCGAATGTTGTTCGGAGTCTCGGATGGGATCCGGGATATCACGAGGAGATCCGGAATGGTCCGGAGAATAAGATTCATATAAGGAAAGTCCTGTTTCGGAGTTGGGGAATGATTTCGGTGTTTTCATCGGGAATGTTCTAGAAGGTTCCGGAATGTCCGGCACTCCGGAGGGGAAGGGGTACATGAATGTGTCATTGCAAGTTGGAATGATTGCATCATGTACTAAGTGTCATCGCTGTTCCAAATAAAGGATTAATCGAATCCTAGTTTGAAAAGTCAAATAGCTAAATTGAGAAGTCAAACGGCTAAATTTGGAAAGTGGAAAAGAGGAGGAGGTGAAACCGAGTTGGGGAGGGAGTCCTCCTCCCCAAGCCGGCGCACCACCCAAGCCGAGTTGGGGAGGGACTCCACTCCCTCCCCTTGGCCGCCGGCCCCTCCACCTATATAAGGAGGGGCAGGGCTCCCTCCTAGCACACACAAGTTGCCTCCCTCTAAACCTAAACCCTAGCCACAGCCTAGGGATTTCTCCCAAGCCGCCGAGTTAGAACTTCTAATTGCCCTAGCCACTGGTTTAGCCCCTTCTAATTGGTATGTCTAAACCCTAGATCACCAAGGCTCTCTCATAGTCCACCATACTCGCTCCGGCTTAAGGCGAAGCCCTGCGAGATCTCCCCTCTACTTCTGGCACCACGCCGTCGTGCTGCCGGAATCGCGAGGAGAGTGCTACAACCTCCGCTGCCTGCTGGAACAAGGGAGAGGAAGGTCTTCGTCGAGTACCGAACGTGTGACCGACTGCGGGAGCGCTGCCGGAACACAGCGCCGGAAGGATCGTCTACGCGATCTTGAGATCGGCAAGAGTACGACTATATCACCCACGAGAATCTGCTCTCGTTAACCGCTTTGGAATCTTCGAGGGTGAGTTCCTCTATCGACTCGTTGCTACAATCTAATAGATAGATCTTGGCTTGTTTGTTTGCATGCAGTAGAAATTTTTTGTTTTCCATGCTACGAACCCCTACAGCTGGGACAAAGGCATCCGACTTGACCTTGCATCTGTGGCACACCCACAATCCAATGGTCAAGTCGAGCGAGCCAATGGATTAATTCTGCAGGGAATCAAGCCACGTCTTGAGGCACCGCTACATAGAGCAGCTGGAGCCTGGGCGGAAGAATTGCCATCTGTACTGTGGAGTTTACGAACTACACCCAACAGATCCACCGGCTATACCCCTTATTTCATGGTATATGGTGCAGAAGCTATCCTACCTTCTGACATCCTCCACGATGCACCAAGAGTTGCTACCTACGACGAAGATGACGCTGAAGAATCCAGACGCCTAGATGTGGACCTTCTCGAGGAGGAGCGCGTTTTGGCATGCCAAAGATCCGCCATCTACCAGCAGAAGCTACGCATATACCATAGTCGCCGCGTCCGGCATCGCTCGTTTAAAGAGGGGGATTTGGTGCTCCGACTTAAGCATAAGAAGTCACACAAATTATCCCCGCCATGGGAAGGACCGTTCATCATAAGCAAGGCGTTGCTCAATGGGTCTTACTACCTTGTCGACAATCGTGAACTCAAGGATAGGCCCAATGAGGATCATAAGCGTAAGCGACGTGACCCAGATGATGATTACCCGGAGCTTGATCGGCCATGGAACATAGCACAGCTAGTCCTTTCTACACTTAGCATTTTTTATCTAATCGTGTACCTCTTATATGATCAATGAAATAAAGCTCTTTGGTTCACTCATTTTGCTGAGTCTTTTACCTCCTTTAGTGTTCATTTTTGTATCATATAAAAAACCTTTATGCACAAGTTTTGCGATTGCACTTGTGAAAATTCCGCCTACGGGCGTTAGCTTAAGTTTTCTGGTCTACACGTTCTTTGTTGTTTTTATGTGGATTCTGGAGTAGTGACTTTTGGCACTTGTTGTCGGCGATTTTGTGCTCAGGTTATTGACGGTGCCATTGGGCATCATCACCTAAGCGCATGGTTCCGACAACGAGTCTTCCGACTCACGGAAAGTCAAGCATAAGAACCAAAGTGATGGATAAGCCAGCACTTGCTTAAAAAATATATACATGCTGAAACTTAATTCTTAAGTAGCAGGATACGATATCCATTATTTTCCGCCTTAAGATTACATCAACAAAGTTTTCGCGCGCACACTCCAGAGGTGAAACAGAAATTACAAAGTGTTTTTTCACTCTTTGGGCACAGGAGACTTGGAGGCCGCATCATCACCAGCCGGAGAATCGCCCTCATCATCGGTGCTATGGTGAGACTCGGAGGATTCCGGGTTGGCGTTGTCGAGAAAGTTCCTGGGCATGAAGACGTCAACATCCACCAACTCGGCAACCCTGGTATCATATCCCGCGAGTGATGACAGGATGGCTTCGTGATCAATTTCCTTTCCGTCATCATCCACGTCGGGGATACCAGATGTCACCGTGTCGATGTCGACATCTTCATAGTGTGCCTTCACCATAGACAGCGCCATCCTTGCGCCAGCCCGTGCACATGAAGCTTTCCAGCTTGCAACACACTCGGGGGCTCGGCGCAGAATCTCCGAGTACTTCACCATGGAGTCCGAGGCCTTGATATAAATCTGGTGTTGGAATTATGCCCTAGAGGCAATAATAAAGATGTTATTATTATAATTCTTGTTCATGATAAAGTTTATATTCCATGCTAGAATTGTATTAAGCGGAAACTTTAATACTTGTGTGGTTTGTGAACAACACCGTGTCCCTAGTACGCCTCTATGGACTAGCTCATTGATCAATGATGGTTAAGGTTTCCTAACCATAGACATGAGTTGTCAATTGATAATGAGATCATATCATTGGAGAATGATATGATGGACAGACCCAAACTAAGCGAAGCAATTAGATCGTATCATCGTGTTCATCTTTGCGAAGCTTTTCCTATGTCAAATATTGTATTCCTTAGACCATGAGATAATACAAATCCCTGGTATCGGAAGAAAGCTTTGAGGTCATCAAACGTCATCCTATGAGAGGGTGATCATAAAGGTGTCTCTCAGGTGATCGGAAAGTATCTGTTGAGTTGTATGTATCGAGATGGAATTTGTCCCTCCCAAGTCGGAGAGATATACTTCGGGCCCACTCGGTAATCGATATCAACACCGCTTGCAAGCATGTGGTTAAGGAGTTAATCACAAAGTGATATCGGATTACGGAACGAGTAAAGTACTTGCTGTGAACGAGATTGAACTAGGTATGACGGTACTGACGATCGAATCTCGGGCAAGTAAAATATCGCGAGACGAAGGGAATATATATATGGGATTGTTTGAATCCTGACATCGTGGTTCATCCGATATGATCATCGATGAATGTGTGGGAGTCAATATGGGTGCCCAGACCCCGCTGTTGATTATTGATAGAAGATCATGTCTGCATATTCTCGAACCCGCAGGGTCACACACTTAACGTGTCTCGACGCTAGGATAGATTGGATAATTGGTTTATGAATTTTTGTTCGGAGTCTCGGATGGGATCCGGGATATCACGAGAGGTTCCGGAATGGTCCGGAGAATAAGATTCATATAAGGCAATGCAGTTTTTGGAGTTCGGAATTGTTCCGGGTTAATCGGTATTGTACCGGAAGCTTCTAGAACCTTCCGGAAGGGGACCAACGTGGCCCTACCTTCCGGGAGGGGGCATGGGCCTATGAGGGAGTGTCCTGGCCGCTTTGGGCCAGGGGCACAAGGCCCCATAGGGCCCAGCCGATCCTATAGGGTTTAAATCGTTTAAACTAGAGATAGGGTTTCTAGAAGATGGGAGAGTCCTTGCCCCCCACTCCTCCCTCCCTTGGCCGCCGGCCCAAGGCTTGGAGGAGGGGCAAGGATTGGCCGCCCCCCCCCCTCTATAAATAGAGGGCTGGTGCGCCCCCTCCCCCCTACACCTTGCCTCCAACCCTAGTTGCCTTGCTACCCTCCTCTCTCCCTCCCGACTGTTTGTAGGCGAAGCCCTGCAGCAGAAATTCTCCACCATATACACCACGCCGTCGTGTTGTAGATCCAATCTATCTCTCCACCATACTTGCTGGTCCGAGGAAGGAGGAGACGTCAAGGTTCTGCACGTGTGCATCTCACGGAGGCACCGCCACTTGTGGTGCTAGATCGGATCGGACTGCGAGGAGGAGAAGCGAGTACGACTACATCACCCACGTTCCGACGAACGTTCCGCTGTGCGAATCTTCAAGGGTATGAAGATCTAATCCAATCTCTCTTGTTGTTTGCATCTCCTAGATTAGATCTTGGCTTTCCCTCTGTTCGCTCCGTAGAAAATTTTGATTTACTATGTCGCGAAACCCTTCAGTTGTATCAGAGCTAGATCTATGCGTAGATGTGTTTCACGAGTAGAACGCAACATGGTTGTTGCGGGCGTTGATGTTTTCTGTTGCAAGCCTCTTGTTTGTGTTCTTCTTATGACGCGGGATAGTGAGATTGAAGCGGTCCAGGCCAACCTTACGCGACGTCGTTCGCGAGACCGGCTCCGCACTTGACGTGTGGCTTGTTCCACACATGCGGCTGGTGGATGTCAGTTTCTCTCACTATAGTTGTCATGGGATTAACACCGGAGTTTGGCAACCATAATATCACCATTGTGGCTTTTCGTAGGTAAGAATCGTTCTTAGCATCTACTCCCATAAGCCACGTAAAACATGCAACAACAAAGTAGAGGCGTCTAACTTGTTTTTGCAGGGAGTGTTTTCTGTGATATGGTATGGCCCAAGATGTGATGTGTATATTGTATGCGATGATCATGTTTTGTAATGTTTCACGACTTGCATGTCGATGAGTACACAACCGGCAGGAGCCATATGGTTGTCTTTATAATTGTGTATGACCTGTGAGTCAACTTCTTATACGCCATGTAATAGCTTTGCTTTATCGCTAAGTAGTTAGCAATAGTTGTAGTTGCTATTCGTGGTGGAGGCAATCATGGTGGAGTGATGGAGATCATGCCGGAACGCACAAGATGGAGATCATTGCGCGAGGATTGGCTATACCATGTCACATAAAGTTATATGCATGTGATGTTTATCCATTTATGTATCTTATTATGCTTAGATCGCGACGGTAGCATTATAAGATGATTCCTCACTTAAAGATCAAGATAAAAACTGTGTTCTCCCCAAGTATGCACCGTTGCGAAATTTCGTCGTGTCCAAGCATCACGTGATGATCGGGTGCTATAGACTCTACGCTCACATACAACGGGTGCAAGCCAGTTTTTGCACACGCGGAAATACTTGGGTCTAGCTTGACGAGCCTAGCATGTACAGACATGGCCTCGGAACACAAGAACCGAAAGGTTAAGCATGAGTCATATGAATGATATGATCGACACTTCGTTGTCCACCATTGAAACCACATCTCTTCTCGTGATGATCGGATTAGGTGTGGTGAATTTGGATCGTGTTCACTAAACAACTTGAGGGATGTTGAACTTAGTGGGAGTTCATCTAGTAATTTGATTAAGTTGAACTATTTATCATGAACATAGTCTAAATTGTACTTGCAAATACTGTAGATCACATGGCCAAGTCCAACTTCAACTTCAACGTTTTTGCTGAGAAGGAAAAGCTTAGAAACAATGGGTCTAACTTCACCAATTGGTTCCGCAATCTAAGAATCATTCTGTCTGGCGGACAAAAGGACTATGTCCTTGGGAAAGCGTTAGGTGACCCCCCTGCTGCAACTGCGCCGGCTGATGAGAAAGCTGTCTATCAGTCGCGCAAAGATGATTATGGTGTGATTAAGAGCACCATGTTGTTTGCTATGGAACCGGAACTTCAAAATCGTTTTGAAACCTATCCCGGGCCCTTTGAGATTCTCGAGGAGCTGAAAACCATGTTTCAGACTCAAGCCCGTTCTGAGAGATATGAGATCTCTGAGAAGTTCTTTAACTGCAAGATGGAGGAAGGGAGTTCCGTTAGTGAGCACGCCATAAAGATGTCGGGCTACACTCAACGCCTTGAGCAACTGGAATGCACGATTCCAGAGGAGCTCAAGATTGATAGGGTTCTGCAATCACTCCCTCCCAGCTACAAAAGTTTTGTAGTGACTCATAATCAGATTGGTTCCACTGATACGATCACCGAGCTCTTCGCAAAGCTGAAGGCTGCGGAAGTGGACATCAAGAAGGATAATCATGTGTTGATGGTCAACAAGCCCTCCTTTAAGAAAGGTAAGGGAGCAAAGAAGCCCTTCAAGAAGGGCGGCGGCAAGCGCAATGCCCCTGCTGAGAAGAAGCTCAGGTCTGGTCCCAAGCCGGACACTGAGTGCTTCTATTGCAAGGACAAGGGTCACTGGAAGCGTAACTGTCCGAAGTACTTAGCGGACAAGAAGGATGGCACCATCAAAGGTATATTTGATATACATGTTATTGATGTTTTCCTTACTAGCCCTCGTTGTAGTGCCTGGGTATTTGATACCGGTTCAGTTGCTAATATTTGTAACTCGAAACAGGAGCTACGGAATAGACGGCGGCTTGCGAGGGATGAGGTGACGATGCGCGTTGGCAACGGATCAAGAGTTGATGTGATGGCCGTCGGCACGCTCTCCTTAGTTTTACCTTCGGGATTAGTTTTAAACCTTAATAAGTGTTATTATGTGCCTGCGTTGAGCATGAACATTATTTCTGGATCGTGTTTATTGCAAGACGGTTATTCATTTAAATCGGGGAATAATGGTTGTTCTATTTATATGAGTAACATATTTTATGGTCATGCACCTCTTGTAAATGGTTTATTTCTTCTAAATCTCGAAAGGGATGAAACACACATCCATAACATTGAGGCTAAGAGATGCAAAGTAGATAGTGATAATACTACTTATTTGTGGCACTGTCGTCTAGGTCATATTGTTGTAAAGCGCATGAAGAAACTCCATTCTGATGGACTTTTGGAGTCTCTTGATTTTGAATCATTTGACACATGCGAACCATGCCTCATGGGCAAAATGATCAAAACACCGTTCTCCGGTATGATGGAGCGAGCAACGGACTTGTTGGAAATCATACATACCGATGTATGTGGACCGATGAGTATTTCGACGCGCGGTGGATATCGCTATTTCCTCACTTTTACCGATGACTTAAGTAGATATGGGTATATCTATTTAATGAAACATAAATCTGAAACATTTGAAAAGTTCAAGGAATTTCAGAATGAAGTGGAGAACCATCGTAACAGAAAGATTAAGTTTCTACGATCCGATCGTGGAGGTGAATATTTGAGTTATGATTTTCTCACGCATCTTAAAGCAAGTGGAATCGTTTCACAACTCACGCCACCCGGAACACCATAGCGCAATGGTGTGTCTGAACGCCGGAATCGAACCCTATTAGATATGGTCCGATCAATGATGTCTCTTACTGATTTGCCGTTATCATTTTGGGGTTAGGCATTAGAAACCGCTGCATTCACTTTAAATAGGGCTCCATCTAAATCCGTTGAGACGACACCGTATGAACTGTGGTTTGGTGCTAAACCTAAGTTGTCGTTTCTTAAAGTTTGGGGATGCGAAGCTTACATCAAGAAGTTGATGCCGGACAAGCTCGAACCCAAAGCGGAGAAATGCGTCTTCATAGGATACCCTAAGGAAACTATTGGGTATACCTTCTATCACAGAACCGAAGGCAAAGTGTTTGTCGCAAAGAACGGTTCCTTTCTTGAGAAGGAGTTTCTCTCAAAAGAAGTGAGTGGGAGGAAAGTAGAGCTAGACGAGGTTATTGAACCTTCTCTTGAGTTGGAGAGTAGCGCAGCACCTGAAATTGTTCCAGTGCCGCCTGCACCAACAATAGAGGAAGCTAATGACAAGGATCATGAAGCTTCGGACGATGCTGCTACTGAACGTCGCAGGTCGACAAGGTCGCGTGCCCCCCCTGAGTGGTACGGCAACCCTGTCTTGACTGTCTTGCTAGTAGAAGACAGTGAACCTACGAACTATGAGGAAGCGATGATGAGCCCAGACTCTGAGAAATGGCTAGAAGCCATGAAATCCAAATTGGGATCCATGAGCGAAAACCAAGTATGGACTTTGGTGGACCCTCCTAGCGACCGAAAGGCCGTTGAGTGCAAATGGATTTTCAAGAAGAAAACGGACGCGGATGGTAATGTTACCGTCTATAAAGCACGGCTTGTCGCGAAAGGTTTTCGACAAGTTCAAGGTGTTGACTACGATGAGACTTTCTCTCCCGTAGTGATGTTTAAGTCCATTCGGATTTTATTAGCAATTGTTGCGTTTCATGATTATGAAATATGGCAGATGGATGTCAAGACTGCTTTCCTCAATGGCAACATTGATGAAGAGTTGTATATGATGCAACCCGAAGGTTTTGTCGATCCTAAGGATGCTAGTAAAGTATGCAAACTTCAGCGTTCCATTTATGGACTAAAGCAAGCATCTCGGAGTTGGAACCTTCGTTTTGATCAAGTGATCAAGAGCTTTGGATTTGTTCCAAATTGCTACGAAGCTTGTATCTACAAGAAAGTGAGTGGGAGCTCGGTGACGTTTCTGGTACTATATGTGGATGACATATTGATTATCGGAAATGACATCAACATGCTTAACGATGTGAAGAGTTATTTGAACAAGTGTTTTTCGATGAAAGACCTAGGTGAAGCTGCTTATATATTGGGCATCAAAATCTATAGAGATAGACAAAGACGCCTGATAGCCTTAAGCCAGAGTACATACCTAGACAAAGTTCTGAAAAGGTTCAGAATGGATAAGGCAAAGAAAGGTTCAGTGCCTATGTTGTCAGGTAAGATATTGAGCAAGGCTCAGTGTCCAGCTACGGTAAATGATAGGGAAACTATGAGCAAAGTGCCTTATGCCTCGGCCATAGGTTCCATCATGTATGCCATGCTGTGTACTAGACCGGATGTGTCCAATGCTCTTAGTTTGACGAGCAGATATCAAAGTGATCCAGGAGTGGAACACTGGACAGCCGTGAAGAACATCCTAAAGTACCTAAATAGGACTAAAGAAATGTTCTTAGTCTATGGGGGTGATGAACAGCTTGTCGTAAAAGGTTACGTCGATGCTAATTTTGACACCGACAAGGATGATTCCAAATCTCAGACAGGATACGTTTATATTTTGAATGGAGGAGTTGTGAGCTGGAGAAGCTGCAAGCAAAGCGTGATCACGGGATCTACAGTAGAAGCGGAATACATGGCTGCTGCAGAAGCGTCAAGTGAAGGAGTTTGGATTAGGAACTTCATCACTGAGCTTGGCGTGGTTCCAAGTGCATTGGACCCACTGGAGATATTGTGTGACAACACTGGCACCATAGCACTGGCTAAGGAACCAAGATATCATCCAAAGAACAAGCATATCAACCGCAAGTTTCATATAATCCGAGATTATATTGCAGATGGAGATCTGAAGATTAGCAAAGTACATACAGATCTGAATGTCGCAGATCCATTGACTAAACCTCTTCCACGTGTAAAACATGATCAACACCTCAGTGCCATGGGTGTGAGATTGTTGCCAGATATAAACTAGATTATTGACTCTAGTGCAAGTGGGAGACTGTTGGAATTATGCCCTAGAGGCAATAATAAAGATGTTATTATTATAATTCTTGTTCATGATTAAGTTTATATTCCATGCTAGAATTGTATTAAGCGGAAACTTTAATACTTGTGTGGTTTGTGAACAACACCGTGTCCCTAGTACGCCTCTATGGACTAGCTCATTGATCAATGATGGTTAAGGTTTCCTAACCATAGACATGAGTTGTCAATTGATAATGAGATCATATCATTGGAGAATGATATGATGGACAGACCCAAACTAAGCGAAGCAATTAGATCGTATCATCGTGTTCATCTTTGCGAAGCTTTTCCTATGTCAAATATTGTATTCCTTAGACCATGAGATAATACAACTCCCTGGTATCGGAAGAAAGCTTTGAGGTCATCAAACGTCATCCTATGAGAGGGTGATCATAAAGGTGTCTCTCAGGTGATCGGAAAGTATCTGTTGGGTTGTATGTATCGAGATGGAATTCGTCCCTCCCAAGTCGGAGAGATATACTTCGGGCCCACTCGGTAATCGATATCAACACCGCTTGCAATCATGTGGTTAAGGAGTTAATCACAAAGTGATATCGGATTACGGAACGAGTAAAGTACTTGCTGTGAACGAGATTGAACTAGGTATGACGGTACTGACGATCGAATCTCGGGCAAGTAAAATATCGCGAGACGAAGGGAATATATATATGGGATTGTTTGAATCCTGACATCGTGGTTCATCCGATATGATCATCGATGAATGTGTGGGAGTCAATATGGGTGCCCAGACCCCGATGTTGATTATTGATAGAAGATCATGTCTGCATATTCTCGAACCCGCAGGGTCACACACTTAACGTGTCTCGACTCTAGGATAGATTGGATAATTGGTTTATGAATTTTTGTTCGGAGTCTCGGATGGGATCCGGGATATCACGAGAGGTTCCGGAATGGTCCGGAGAATAAGATTCATATAAGGCAATGCAGTTTTTGGAGTTCGGAATTGTTCCGGGTTAATCGGTATTGTACCGGAAGCTTCTAGAACCTTCCGGAAGGGGACCAACGTGGCCCCACCTTCCGGGAGGGGGCATGGGCCTATGAGGGAGTGTCCTGGCCGCTTTGGGCCAGGGGCACAAGGCCCCATAGGGCCCAGCCGATCCTATAGGGTTTAAATCGTTTAAACTAGAGATAGGGTTTCTAGAAGATGGGAGAGTCCTTGCCCCCCACTCCTCCCTCCCTTGGCCGCCGGCCCAAGGCTTGGAGGAGGGGCAAGGGTTGGCCGCCCCCCCTCTATAAATAGAGGGCTGGTGCGCCCCCTCCCCCTACACCTTGCCTCCAACCCTAGTTGCCTTGCTACCCTCCTCTCTCCCTCCCGACTGTTTGTAGGCGAAGCCCTGCAGCAGAAATTCTCCACCATATACACCACGCCGTCGTGTTGTAGATCCAATCTATCTCTCCACCATACTTGCTGGTCCGAGGAAGGAGGAGACGTCAAGGTGCTACACGTGTGCATCTCACGGAGGCACCGCCACTTGTGGTGCTAGATCGGATCGGACTGCGAGGAGGAGAAGCGAGTACGACTACATCACCCACGTTCCGACGAACGTTCCGCTGTGCGAATCTTCAAGGGTATGAAGATCTAATCCAATCTCTCTCGTTGTTTGCATCTCCTAGATTAGATCTTGGCTTTCCCTCTGTTCGCTCCGTAGAAAATTTTGATTTACTATGCCGTGAAACCCTTCATCTGGAGGGGCTTGGCCTGGGTGATGGCGGTGTTGATAAAGTTGCCGGCAAGAATCATGCATTCCTTGTCCGAAGGAGGCGAGCGGGTTAAACCCATGGGCGCTGAAAATTCCGACAACGATTGCATGAGTTCAAAAATTCTAAGTATCCAGACTACAGAACTACAAGGCGGAGGATACTTACTGAAGATGTTGGCCTTAGCCTGCGAGACGATGTCCGCCAAGGATTCATTCTCTTTTTGGAGGAGCTTAAATGCCTCTCTATGGCAAAGGTTTTGCTCATCGGCAGCTTGCTTCTGATCCTTTAGGATTGCAAGCTCCTCCTTCAAGCGATTGATCTCAGCGGAGGCGGAGTCCTGTAGGCCTTTCATGGAATCCTCGTGCATCTTCAGCATTTCTTCCCTCTCCTTCTTAAGGATCTGGTTCTCGCTCTCCAGCTGCTGGATTTGCTTGGACTGCTTGACAATATCCTTGGCCTTGGCGACATGCTCTGCAAGTTGGAGAAACCAAAGTACACATTGAGTACTCAGAGATTATAAGCACCAAAGTAAGACGGAAATGCGCAAAAAGAAAACAGACTCTTGTTTTTGATGATCTGTTCCTTCAAGATGGCGGTTTTACCCTTTTCAGCTTCAAGGTCCGCACGCATCTTCTGGTACTTATCATTGGCCATGCCCCTCTGAGCATTCTCGTTCTGTGGAAACAAATACAAAGTCAAGTCGTTGTTTAGTATACTTGGAGCCCCTAGTCGGAGATTTTCCATCCAGGTGCTCGGGGGCTACAGCGAAAGATTTTAACTTAGCAATATTCTTAGCTTTTCTTTGAGCATCTAGTCAGAGCTAGTTCAGTTATCAACTATAAGCTTGAGGGCTACAGTATAAAGTTTTAACTCGGAAAATGCTTAGCTTTTCTTTAAGCATCTAGTCAGAACTAATTCAGTTACAACTAGACGCTTGGGGGGCTACGGCACTGAAAAATAAACACTGTGTATGCTACTCTTAAAGCATCTAGTCGAAATAATTCATTCCATCTAAATGCTTGGGGGCTACAGTGAGAGTTTTTCTAACTTAGTCACTCTTAGAGCATATAGATGCAAAACCAATGGTTTTCCGTCTACATCCTCGGGGGCTACAGTGGGATACTCATATGAAATGCAAAAGGTAAAGTAAAACTTACAAGTGCGATGATCTTGAGGTTTGTAGCACTCTCGGCCAGCAGCTTGCCAAAGGAAACGCTGTTACTTTGCAAGATGTCTGCTTGAAGGAGTAGCTCCTCAAGACCGCACGTCGGAGATGACGGCACTCCTCCAGGAACCATAGTTGTGCTACCCGGCGTAAGCACCGGGAAAATAATCTTCGGCAACTCGAAGGGTTTCTGGGGAGTAGAGGCGCCGCCTTCGGCAGAAGTACCAGCACCCACCACTGCCTTGCCGCTACCGATGGCATCCTTAGCCGGAGCTTCAGCCATTTGAAGAGCAGCGCTCTCCTGCGTCGCCTGCTCGCCGACAATTGCGAGTTTGGTAGAGGCGCCAAAATCCACTTCCATGGCGGAAGGGCTTGGTGCTTCCTGGGCTTGGGAGCTTGTCGGAGCGGAGGAGGGCTTGACGGAAGGAGTAGCAGGGGCGATGGCGGGGGAAGAGTCGCGATGCCGCATATCTTTGATGTTTCTAGAAGCCCCAAGAGTCTTGGAGGACTTCTTGAGGATGGTTGTGGCTTTCTTCCTGAAACGTGCAAAATGCATAAGTATAGGAACAAGACAGATAAATGAGACAATGTCGGAGAATAAGAAGCTTACACTAGGGGGGGCTCTTTAGCAAACATCCCGGTGGCTTTCTTCTTTTCCACCTCCAGGGCGGCAATACTCTTTTTGGAGGCTCCACCCTCCGTCTTCTTTTTCTTGCCTCCGTCGGCAGCGTCAGAGGTGGAGCTCTTCCTCTTTCGCGCCAATGGGACATCATCGTCGGACACGACCATGACTTCCTTCATCTTTGGATCATAGATTTGGGCAGCCAGGTTGCCCTCTAGATCGCTAAGCTGTTAAGTGAGAAATCATTGTGTTAGACAAGATGGTATTAGCAAGACGGAAAAAATGGAGCAACGTCATACACGGAAAATAAATGTCTGCCTTTGGGCACTTTCCGTCTATGAACATGTCGTAGGTAAGGGTGAAGCCACGCTTCTTATCCTTCACCTTGACGATGTCCTTGAGGCGGAACTTGACGGAGTCGCTCGAGAAGTTGTCCTCGGAGATCCGGAGGGTATCCCTTCGGTCGCCGGTGTACTCGTGCATAAGCGTCGTACGGTGCTGAAGAGGTTGGATCCGCCTGATGAACCAGCACATGGCTAGGTCCAAGCCGGTCAGACCCGTCTCTACAAACCACTCTATCCGCCTTATTGCGCGAGAAGCGTTGAGATTGGAGGGAATGGAGGCATGGGACCGCCATGAGGGGACTTCGGCGGCGGCTCCGTCCACAAATTCCGGGTACGTTACTTCTCGGCCCTCCAAAGGAATGTCGGGGCCGTAGAAGTACGTCCGTTGCCAATTTTTGCATGACTCGTGGCCGACGATGTCGGGGAACCGCCGGCCAGGACGGATCTTGAAGCTTATGGTGCCGCAGTTTCTAAGCTCCTCCTTGCTGTGTCCGGCTTCACGTTTGACGGTGAAAAAGTACACAAACAAATCTAACCTAGGCCTAATCCCTAGGTAACCCTCACAAAGTGCCGCGAAGTTGCTAAGCACTAGGATACTATTGGGGGAGAGGTTGTGGGGTTGGACCTTGAAGTGATTCAAGACGGACAAGAAGAAGTGGGAGATGGGCAGAGAAACGCCGCGTACCAATTGCGCCTTGAGGTATACTTTCTCTCCGGCTTGGGGAGAGGGGGTCACCTTGCCGGCCGGCGCCGCCCGCCAGGCGAGCCCCTCCGTCGCAGGGAGATAACCCTCAGCGACCATCTCTTGGATGTCGCGGCCGGTGATGTCCGAGCCGCGCCAGTCGCCTTTGTGCGAGTCAGGCTCCTCTTCCAGGGGCTCCAGCGCCGCCAAGTTATGGTCGCTGCCGGTGGTTTCTATCACCGCCGATGTGGGGATGACTAGGCCCTCTAGGGGCACGACGACGGAGCTCGCCGGCTTCGATCGACGCCGCCATTGATGGGGATGAGCTTCTACTGGCCATGGAGGAGGGAGAGGGCGCGACTGGTGCAGAGAGCGAGGCTAGGGTTTCTCGAGGTTTTCGCGGAGAGCTTGAGGAGGCGCGCGGCTGGAGGAAGAAGACGATGACGCGAGAATGGGGTGAAAACGTGGCAAGTGTCCCACGGTCGCTATTTATCTTACTCTGCGTCAAGATTCGTGCAGCTAATCAGACGGTTGCCGCGTAGATGACGTTTTCGTGAACGTGCGCGGTAATTTCGCCACGTCTCCAACCGTCGCCGCCAACGGTTCGTATCACTCGCGCGGGGAAATCGGGTATGATTACGTTCTCTGCATGTGTGAGTTACGAGGCGTCGCTGACCTACAGCCTACGTCGCCTTAACTGACATGGTAGATGAGCCGTCCCATCAAAGATTCCGTCATGGACGGATTTAATCCGACAACGGGAGCGTACTATGGAAGATTCAGCATTTCTCCGACTTACAAGTTGAAGATGGAGAAAACATTTGCAGGGTTATTTGGGAGGACTACAAGATATTGCTTGACGATTTGCCGACATCCATCTAGACGGAGCATTTCACGGGAAGAGGCAAGACGGCGCAAGATCTCGGAGTTCTCCGGGGGCTACTGTTGGCAATATGCTATATGGGTATCCTCATAGCATGTATCTTATTCGACTAACCCGGGTGGCCCATAGTCGGTAGCATGGCCTATGGCCTGCTGGGCGGCCCAGTTAGGTGGATCCAGAAGGTAGGCCCATGCCGGATAAAGGAAGGCTACGGTGGAGTCACCGGCGTACCCAGAGCCTTGGAGTACAAGATACACAAGACTAGTAATAGACAGTGTAGAACTCTGTAACCTGTCCGGCTAGGACTTTTCCCTATAACCCTAGGACCTGGCGACTATATAAGTCGGGCCTATGGGAGCCTTTAGGGCACAATCATAGACGATAACTTAGACCTTCTAGTCACCTCGCACAGCGAACCTAATCTCTGTAACTCGGCGTATTGCCATTATAGTGATTTATAGCAGGAGTAGGATTCCGCCACCGTTGTGGGATCTGAACCTGGGTAAGTTGTGTTACCTCGTACCCGTCAACCGTCCGCCTTACCCCACGTCTCTAAACATGCACTGTGAGGACCCCTCCATGGCGTACTCGTCAGCAATAGCACGACACACAACATCTTTTGTCCTGACAGCCCGTTGCAGCGGGGCCTCAAGGGAACTACTGGCAATTAAGGTGCTCCTTTTAATAGAGCACCGGAGAAAAGCATTAACACTCCATGAACACATGTGATCCTCACATCACAGCCATCCCCCGAGGTTGTCCCAATTTCTATCACTTCGGGGCCTTTGGATCCGGACAATGATATGTGTACACAACTTGCAGATAAGATCACAAACAATACTATAATACTGATTCAATAATAAGTTCAGATCTGAGATCATGGCACTCGGGGCCCTAGTGACAAGCATTAAGCATAACAAGTTGCAACAAATTCAAATAGCACTAATAAAGATACTAGACACCATGCCCTAACAATCTTATTCGATTACATGATAGAACTCATCCAATCTCTACCATCCCCATAGCCTGCAGCGGGGGATTACTCACTCATGGATGTGGGAAACATGGATGGTTGATGGAGAGGCGTCGGTGATGATGGTGGCGATGATCCTCTTCGAATTCCCCGTCCTGGCAGGGTGCCGTAACGGAGTTTCTGATTCCGAATCGCGGTTTCTGGTGGTGGCGGTGCAGCGGAACTCTTTCTGGAAAAACGTCGAACCCCCCTCAGTTTGTAGGTCAAGAGGCATCTTATAGGCGAAGAGGGAGGCCGAGGGGGTGCCTGGGCAGCCACACCCCCTCCAGGCGCGGCCTGGGCCCATCCACGCGGCAGGGTGTGTGGGCCCCTCAGGCCTCCTCTCCGTCTCGTACTCTGGCACCGTGAGTCTTCTGGTGAAATAGGATTTTTGGCATATTTTTCGGGATTTTTCCTGATAGTTGATTTTTTGCACAAAAACTAGACACCAAGGTAATTCTGCTAAAAACAGCGTCAGTATGTGTTAGTTGTATCCAAATCACACAAGTTAGAGTAGAAACAATAGCAAAATTGTTCGTGAAAGTAGATACGTTTTGGACATATCAGAGTACTGGATAGAGTTGGTGGCGGCATGGCAGGGGAGATGACAAGCTTCTACTGACGCAGTTGCTTGCCCGGCTTGCTGTCTGGCTTTGTCTTACTCTTCATAGACACTTTAGCTCTAGAGCACGAAAATCCGAATATCAGGTGTGCTATGGAGATAAAGGAAGGTACAAAGTACTGAAAAACAAAAGAGTGGGTGCTTACTTTTTAACTACTTGCAGAACTTGGCAACCAGCAGTGATAACAACTTCCTTCGCCTTATGCTTCTTGGAGGCGGAGGCGGTAACTTCTTGCACCTCATTATCCTCCGTCGCCTCCGGATCGTCTGGGATATAGCCCTCTAGTGGAGCTA
This sequence comes from Avena sativa, assembly GCA_916181665.1. Taxonomy (NCBI): domain Eukaryota; kingdom Viridiplantae; phylum Streptophyta; class Magnoliopsida; order Poales; family Poaceae; genus Avena; species Avena sativa. The sequence continues at coordinate 136,921,278 of OV702285.1, read as the reverse complement.
GCTCAGACTCGGGGAGTTTCTCGAAGCTGACAAAGTCATCGATGAAAATAGAGTCGAAGAAAGAAAGAACAGAAAAGAACGACGAAACGTGAAAGCAGAGCGAAATATTTACCAGAGTCAGAGGATGGTTGGCCGTAAACATCTTCATGGAGACATATGGAACTTTTTGTTCCACTCTCTCCTTGATCAAATACTGCATGAGGGTCTTGTAATCCTTCGCTAGAATCCGGTTCGGGCTGACCCGCATGTTGTCATTCTTGTCGCTGGTGATCTGGTACATGAGGCGGTCTCCATGGTGCTTTAGAGGCTGAATCTGGCGCTCCATCCAGCAGTGGATCAAGTCGGATCCATGGAGCCCCATGTGCTTCATCAGAAACTCAATCCGCCGTTTGGCGATGATCAAGATATTCGACAGTTCCGGCGCTTCCGCATCCCATGACTTCTGGTGGGGGCGGCATCGTCGGTGAATGCCGGAAGACCTTCCACCTTTCCAGGAGCCGGAATATCCTTGTGATAAAAGAAGGTTCTGGCCCAGCGTTTGACGGATTCACTAGCGTCAATCCTAGGATAAACACGGTTTCTCCTAAGGACTAAGCTAAGGGTGCCGGTGGTATAAGGCACACCGGCACTAATGGAGTTCTTCCGGATACCTTAGTAGTACCAGAAAATGGTGAGACTTGTCCTAATGCCAAGAAACCCCTCGCACAAAGTTGCGTGCGTACTAAGCTCGAGCAGAGAGTTGGGAGGGAGGTTATGGAGCTGCACACTGTAATGATTGAGGGCCTCGATGAAGAAGGCCGACGGTGTCAGACTGAGGCCATGATCGATGTGCGTGCCAAACAGCACCCTCTCGCCGTCGCGCGGGGCGGGAACAGCGTGCCCTGAGGCGCTTCGCCACGCGCCGGGGACAATGAATCCTTTGTCCTCCATGACCTAGAGTTCAGCGTCTTCCATGGCGCTGGGGACCCAGAGGCCCCGCATCTTCTTCTCATCCGCCACCGACGAACCCGCCGCCGCTCCTGAGCCCGAGGCAGACGCCATCGCTCTTGGAGAAGGACTGGTGGGGGAGAGAGATTTTTTCTAGAGACGTGTAGATGGGAATGGCTGCGGAGTGCTCGAGGAGTATGAGGAGACAATGAATGAAGCGGTGGAGAGATAAATCTAAGAGAAGGGTTTTCTCCTCTCTTTTATTTACCTCTGCGCCAAGATTCGTGCGTTGATACGCGCGATTTATGCACGCGTATAGGAGAGAGGTGGGTAACTTCCTCGCGACTCCTCCGCCCCCTCGATTCTTGCGTGAGCATTGAAACGGTGCTCTGTTTCGTAAGGAGCGGACCCACCAACGGTCGTGTTGATGGGACTCCTGTCCATGACAGGACCTGGTCTGAAAAGCTGTTAGCCCACACGCCGCTATAAAATCCGGCTCATGTTTCAAACTGAGCAAGGAAAAGACTGAAGTCAGAATACAACATATCCGACTCAACTGACTCGGAATCCTACACTACTGAATGATGTTTTCAGGAACCCTTCAAGATTCTCAAGACGAAGAAACCATCAAGCTAGACGAGTTATCCGACTTTGAATCTCGGAGACTTTCAGGGGCTATTGTTGGGGATATACTTTCCGGTTATACCCACAGAACTCCCTGACTAGGGTGGCCCACCAATGGGTTAGAGCTTTGCTTCACGGGCGGCCCAGTCAGAGAAAGAGGAGGAGCCAGTTTCGGCTACGACAAGACCCAGAAGAGTTACCGACTTAGGCCTGTAGTATTACTTGTAGTCCAAGTTGTATCTAGTTACCGACTCTATAACATAGCCGGATAGGTCTCTCCTGTAACCCTAGGCCCTGATATCTATATAAACCAGTCCTATGGGAGCCTTTAGGGCACAACCAATCTTACTACCACAATCACAACTCCCACAGGCGAACCTCTCTTGTAATCCGCTGTAACATCTAGCTTACGCTGATATATTATTGGGTTGCTAGCAGGAATAGGATCCGATCACCGCAGTGGGATCTGAACCTGGGTAAACTTGTGCTCACCGCTCCAGGAACATCTGACGTCTCACACCCCATATTTTCAACGCCACTAGGAACCCCTATGGCGTACTTGTCGACAATCCTACGACACCCATGGCAACCCGTAGCGGTGCTTCCTGGCCAACGACAGTCCGTCTCGTCGGCGGCTTTGCGGCTGCCCTCGGGTGACTACTGAGCATCGGCACCGACAATTCGTGGCTGGGTATTGCTGTAGCACGCGGAGGCCAGCGCCCGCGTGACCCAGATCTGGGCCCATTTGGGTCTCATCTGGGTTGGGCTAGGCTATTTGCATGGCGGTGGTGCTCCTGGAGGTGGTGTTGGAGCGGCGACGAGACATGGTTGGTGGCAGGGCTGCGACTAGCCTACTGCAGCGTGTCAGCGGGGGCTTAGCGGGTCCAATATGTGCCCGGTCGGGCTCTCTCGAGCCTGGTATGACCTTGCTGTTGCATCCGGTCAGTTACTGCGAAAGTGGTGGAGGTTGTTCCCTCCCGCCGGTTGCGGTGCTGCCACCCGATTCAACGTTGCGCTTCATGTTTCTGTCCTCTAGGCCTTGTTTAGGTATTCACAGTGAGACAACGAAGAAGACCTCAAGATCGTGGTGGCGCGGGCTTCTGGGTGACAAGAAGGGTGGAGCACAAAGGATCGTCCAGGTTGTGGTTTTTTGGTGGTCGGAAGAAATCCATGTAGGCTTGTCCGGCACTGACGCGGTGATGCCTGCGGGTGTTGTTGATCCTTCTTGAATGGTGTCAGGTGTACCCCTTCTCCATTTCCTTCCGCATATCAGGGGAAACCCTAGGACCAGTCTGGGCAGGAACATCGTCATTGTCGCAATACTTCCTGAAGACACTGCTTGATACGTGGTGATTTGGAGTGCTATGATCGTGGTGGGAATTCTCCGGAGGCCGCAACGTTTGCAGGGCTTCTTCATTTTTTCTTCGATCCACCATTCTTGGAATTTGTTTCTCTTTTCTCTCTTTTTTTTCCTTTTGGGCTTTGCTTGTGTTGTGGCCCAACATGTTGGTTGTATCGTAAGTTTGCTATATTAATATAGCGGGGCGGAAGCCTGTTTCGAGGAGACTAGATAGGAAACTCTAGGGTTACGCCCTAAAACGTGTAACCGACTCGGACGTCTCATGAGACCTGGCCTCCCCATATAAAGTTCAAGAGGAAACGACGAGGAGGATCACCTAAATTCTCATGCATACACCCGCCATATCTATTTTGCACACCAACGTCATCAAGGCACCCTTATAACCATCGGTTCATCAATCAATTAAGAACAGACAAGCAGGAGTAGCGTTTTCCCTCCGAGGATCTGAACCTGGATAAACTCTGTGTCCCGTGTATTCGTATGTTAGCCGACGAAGTCTCTAGCATGCTGCTCTTCCCTAAAACTCAAGTCCATCAAGTATGGGCATTAATTTGATCACCCCACATCACCTTGTGCATGGATAGATAGGGAAAACGATAAAATTGAGACCTATACTCACTATAAAGTGAAATTGTATCCATTCTACGTACACCATTGAAAGATTCACAAAAGAGTGCCTACAATAAAAGTTAATTGAATCAAGAACCACAAAGAAGCCTCAATACAAAAGCTACTTATCAGAGAGAGGCACTCTAGGGATGGAGTTTCTACCAACATGGTTGGACTACAGTGGAAAGATGAGACAGAAAAGTTAAACGAACGACATTAAACGACGCGACAAAACGTGACTAGGACTCAAAACTCTAAAAAAACTAGACACTAAAACAAGCGACTTAACAAACAATGCACGAAAATTCAACAAAACAAAACTAAATGATTAAAACAAAATCTGAGTCTAAATGATGACCTAATGGACGTATATATGGAGGGACGAAGGGGGATGCGACCATCCTTGGGAGAGGTGGCCAGAAATCCTTCCTAAGTCAGTTTCCTCCACTTATACGAACTCTAAAAATTCAGCCTAAAAAATTGGACGAAAATTACATGGATCTGATCCATTAATAAAAGGTGACGCAACATCATATGACTATATGGACAAAATTATGAAGTGGTAATATCTTGGTTTAGTCCATCTCTTCATCTCTCATTACGGTGGCTTCAAAGTTCTGAAATCTTTACTTGTAGCGTCGTCTTCCATCCTATCAAGTTTGTTGTCGTCTCCATGCAGGATCATGCTCCATTGATAATCCTTCTTGTCGTTGCTAGGTCCATCATTCCTAAGTAACATAAACACATCTGATTTAGACAGAATCATATTCTCATGTATATTAGAAAGAGTTTCTAGAAACGAAAGTACCTGGTAATTAATTAAAGTGCACGCACTCTTGTGATAGGTCCTTGCAATGGTACTATGGGTGCAATGATTGTATCAGTAGTAGGGATATCCTCACCATCATGCCACGAGAAGTCGGATATTGTGCCATTGGACCACATCCTAGACATACACGGTGAAGTGTATCTGTTTTGCGGTAGAAGGCTCTGTAGAGTGCGATCACACTCACAAACTCTGAGGTGGAGACATCGGAGAGTCACCGCGGAGGAAATGCAATGAAAACACACAGAAAAACTTCAAAGTCGGTTAGGAATGGCGATAATACTTCATGTGCTAGAGATTCGGTGAGGGAGGTCGATAAAAATGAGCATGGTGATGAGAGAGGTTCAAGGTGAGGGGAGGAAGAACATTGTCAGGTGCTCGTACGTGGTACTGTCTTCCTAATAGAAAAGGCATTAGAACATTTTCGAACAAACTTGACATCTAAAACTCAGATAGAGATGTTCATGACCGGTAATTAGATATTGCAAATTAGAAATTTTGACCTTTTCGAAAATTTTAGAAGTCGTAGTAACCCACGAGCATTCAACTAGTATAGATATGTATTCTGACTTAGGGAACTGGTTAATTTTCCTCGTGCATGATCTTGGAGAGATGGTGCCGGTGGATAAGTCATGTAGGCTGTTTTTTTACTACTGCAATTACAAACATACTAAAGGGAATTACTTTATGAAACTTCTTAGAAGATTATGGAATCAACATGTGCAATCAAAACGAAGCGGAGTCAACATGCCATCTATTCTTGGATGCCAATTTTCCCTGACCCGCGGGACATATATAACATGGAACATATAGGCGCCACATTGATTATATTTTTAATGGAGTATTGCCTAATTTATACATATGACGAAGAACTTTCAAAGAGTTACATTTGGTATTCATAGAGGGAGAAGTAAATACTACACAGATTTAAAAGCCTTATTTCTAACTTTAGATAACATCATGTATTGTTGGTGTACATGCAATTCTGTTGGTAGTGTGAACTGTGTAATTTGCTTTTTTATCAAATGTCTTGCCCATCTATTGCACTTGCATCTTGTTGATACACTAGGAGAACCTAACATGGAGTGTTTTTATAGAAGGGAACATAAAAATTCATAATCTCGCCCGACGGGATTTGGGCGCCTCCGCTGCACCCAGCTCGCCCGCGTCCTCCTCCAATCCTTGAAGGTGTCCTCTTTTCAGATTGTGAACTATCTTTGATCATAAGAATTTGAAGAACACCATGCTTGATTAAATGTATTTGAAATCAACATGACTGTTCTTAGGTTAGTTATTTACTTTAAAATCAATATACCACTTCCTGAAATTCTGATAGAGACAAAAATACATTAATTGGTCACTGCATATGGTGTCTATTACTTGATTTTACATGCTGATGTGAGAATAACGGTGTTGAAGAAAAGGATTAGTCCCACCAGGTTTGATGAGCATATGCACTTTCAGGTGTTAAGGAATAGGATATCCAAAATATTTTTGTTGGGTCAATCATTATTTTTTGTCTGGCTGTGATTTATCCCCTTTCTTGTGCTTCTTTTAGTAAGAGAGATTTTGTACGGTTTTGCTGTCGATGGTAGTATTAGTACCAAGATTCAGAATGTAAAAACCCTCATATGGAACATTGTCATGAATTTCGATCATTTCTCTTGCATGTGTGAAGAATATCCACTATCTACTGTATTGTCACAAAGCACAAACCTTGGCAGGGCACACTAGATGTCTGGTTTAATGCATGATTGTTGAACTGCAATAATCTTCAAGGTAAGTACCATCCTGCAGTCTAATATTTCTTCTACATGCTGTTTTGACAAATTGGGTGTTAAAGTGTCGGATTTGTCCCACCAGGTTGGCTGGCCATCTGCACTTGCCGGCGTTGAAGAAAAATGATGTTTAATGTGCTCGGAGTGCAGTACCTGTATAATCTATGATGAGATAATATAATGGATTATACCACGAATTATTTACCATGTCCTTCAAAATTATTTAAAACTTGTGCGTAACCTACCATCTATGCAAGCTGCTCTTACTTAGGAACAACTAGCTCTAGAGGTTATTGTTTGTCTAATTTATATGCGTACTATTTATGTTTTTTCCAACAATTTTTTTAACATGGTGAGCTACTCTTTCTTATTCACAGCTCTATGTAAGGCTTGTGAATTTACAAGAGGTCAGGTTGTTAGGCTCGAACTTCACATTCGGCAGTACCAGAAGCACAAGGTACTCTTCTACTTTGCTTTTGTACATTAAATGAGGGGTAACATGTATATAGTGGCTGCTGTAGTAGTCCTTTTTGCACAAATGAATTAACAAGTGTGGTGTGTATTGAGTATGGAGAGACACATGATTATGTTGGTGGGAGAAGCTAATGATGGAGACACTCAACATTATATGGAGTCTGCCTGATCAAAAACGTATTGAGATTCTTATTGTTTAGTGGTATTGGTGGAACAATCAGAATAGATTGCGGGAGGGTGACCTTGTCGTCTCGGCGCGTAGGAGATAGCTCGGAGAATTGTCTGCCATGCCATGGAATAATGGAAGATCAAGCATATTGTTGGCCCTGGGAAGTGGAAACAACCAAGTGAGAGTACGCTAAAACTGAACTCTGATGCGATGTTAACACCGGGTGATACCCAAACTGCATGGGGAGTCGTTAACCGAGATCATGAAGGCAATGTTGTGGCTATGAAAGCTAGCAAGTCAGGTGGGGTGCATGTTCCACTGCAGAGCTGAGTAGTGAGTACTATCACCATGGGAATCGATCTGTAAACAGAGCTGGTGGTGTGGTGTTTGAAATGGACTCCCAGCTGCTTGCACATACACTGAACAGAAGGAAACCTGAATTCTCCCATATGGTAGTTGCAGTTGATGTCGTCAAGATTCATCTTGGTTCCTGGTTCTCAACTAGCAATGTCCAAGCGTGTAGGTGAGAAACTAATAAAGTAGCACAGGAGATAGGCAAAATTAGGAAAATCCTGTAATTTGTGGGTGCTATGTACTCGGATATGATGTATCAGCATCTGTTTCTGAAGTTTGGGTGGGCGATTTAGCCAGTATATTTCGTAATAAAGCTTACGGATTTCTCTCTCAAAAAATGGCTCACTATTACTATAATAATATATCTTTTGGATGTCATCTCATTTCTTCTGCATTTTATATAATTGTATCAAATTTAGGTATAGTTGAGGGTAATTATGTTCGTTGGCCAGTCCACCAAAAGACATATTACCATATATGTATGAGAGAAGTGTGGATGCTGGCAATCAATTGTGTTCCTGTGTGTTTTTGAAGAAATTAAAAAAATTACATGTGAACATTTACCGCTTTCTTTGATTTGATGAACAAATTTACTTCGCGTAAATAAGGAAGTAGATAGTAGATTGAACATTTTCTAATCATCGATTTTTAGAAATCCTCTCCATTGGTAAGTTCTGATTATTTCTAAGATTACTGGCTTATTAATGGGAAAAATTCATCTCATATTTTTCTATTTCAACACCCGAGGACCAATTGTGGTATACACGATCACTATACATTTTTCACATGGATCCGTGAGCATGCAAAAGCCAGAGCGTTTTATGCAGCATGGCAGAAAGAGGTCAACAAGATCAAATCTGATCGATATTTGAAGTTGCAGGTTTAGTTGTTTTCAGCAAAGTAGGTAAATATTTCTTAAGTAATAAATTATATGTGTTATAATTTTATTATTTTTTGTTTTTACTTAGATAATGATATTGAACTTGTCCCATGATGCACGTTTATTTTATAGAAAATTGCTGACGGAATATCAAAATAAAACCATATTAATAACGCTGGATATATGTTATTCTTTCATAGTTCTTCCTTCATGTGGGCACATAATACTCATCGAATACATTCTCTTATCCAGTAGCAAATTAATTACTAGTATGTGCCATAGGGGGAACTGCCACTAAAGGTCCTTGACAATGGGCTTTGCATTGTTCAAGCGATCCATAACACATATCTATGGGGGGGCACGTATAGCATGTCCCGGCACCGATGCATTTTCTGGTTTTGATGCGATCCACGCTTCTACCTGCAAAATTATTGACCAAAAATAAAATTAAAGTTCCGACCCATAACCATGCATACATATAGGGATCCAAGTAGAAGACCATTAGTAGTACTCATAATTAAGGGGTGAATCGAACAAAAAACATACGAAGAGGACCATGTTTTCTAGCCAACTTACATTGTGCATGAATAGCAAAGCATAGGAGAAGGAGCAAAAATACATGGACGGGCTTCGTGCACTTCTCCATATGAATGGTAATGACTACACAGTTTGTTGGCGGGTTGGTTCCTGGTTTGGGTCGAGACCACACGATGGTACCATATATAGACAGAGAGGGGGGAGGGGGGGGAGGGGGGGGTGATAAAAGGATATGTGGGGCAATTAATTGGTAGAGAGTAATTTGGCAAAAAAATATTGGCTGAGAGAGTAATTTGGCGCGAATTAATGATGGGGGTGATAAAAGGATACCAAAGGATATGTGGGGCAATTAATTGGTAGAGAGTAATTTGGTAAAAAAATATTGGCTGAGAGAGTAATTTGGCACGAATTAATGATGGGGGTGATAAAAGGATACCAAAGGATATGTGGGGCAGTCAATTGGTAAAGAGTAATTTGGCAAAAATGGCACGAATTAATGATGGGTGTAACTTTATTCCAAAGATATCTAGTTCTGCGTGTGACTAGAGCTGGCGGTATTTTTTTTAGTACCGTTTTAAATACAAACGTCACGGCCGTGCCCCTTCTCTAGTACTGTCCTGGTTAATTGCTTATTAGGTTTTTTAGGAAGAACTAGCTGAATGCCCGTGCGTTGCTACGGGTCATAAAATTAAGATGTCATCATCATGCCGACCTGCTTCAAGTTACCTCGTACTACAATGGTACTATGCTACAGTTCCCATGTTTTTGGTTAAAAAAATTGTCGATCCTTGTATTACCATTCAAATATAGTTCGAGATTATTCAAAAAAAATATTTAAAAAACATCAAATTACTTTGAATTTGAACACATTATGTGAAAAGACGTAAATATAAATATTGGTCGGTAATTTGCCTACTTGTGGGGACCATAAGAACCGGTTGCCTAAAATTCCAGATGAAAACAAAAACCTAGATAGGGTGAAAAATCTAATTTTGGTGATTTGTTGGTAGACCGAGAGGAAAGGCGTGGGGGCTTAGACGTGTTTTACTTCTATGTGAGAGGCCAGATGGCGACACTATATGTATGGATCATGCCCGACAAGAAGGTTATGATGCTGAGACTCTCTTCTTTGGGATAAGATCTTGTCATTTGCTTGATCTATGGTATGGATGATATATTGTTGTGGTTGACTATAAAATATTTAGCAACAAACTTTAGTGCTCTACCACTCAGCCACCACGATCTTACATGTCGGCTTCTTGGCTACTACTACACCGGTCATTCTAATCCCCAACCCCGGGTCGCCTCCTCCCATCTCTGTCAGCCGCCGCCACTCTCTCCCCCACCAACCGCTGCCTCCATTATCGCCGACGGTGGTGGCCACGCCTTGGCCGTCGAAGACGACGGGCGGGTCTCTCGCACGCATTGCTGAATTCCCTTCGGGCAAGGGGACAACGGGGGCGGCGCTGGTGGTACGTGCGGCGGCCGGTGGCGCTTACCGGAGTGGCACAGGTCGGCATGTGTTTGGGAGGCAGCGGGGGAGCAGCTGCGGGCAAAGCTGGTGTAGATCTGAGACGGCCGCGGTGCTGCTTCTCCCGCTCCCGTGGCCAACATGTTTCTTCTATATTACACTCATTATAGAACAATAGTAGTACATGTCTGTCGTGGTGCAAGGACTTTCGGCTCTTCGTCATTGACGCTGCTAGCACTGGACGTCTGGTGGACGAAGATATTGCTTCAAGGAAGATGTCGTTAGGCTTAGGCAGTATGACATGAGCACTTTCCGACATGAACGAGGACGAGTATAGCTTCCGGGGGACGTACAAATGGTAGCAGCACCTCACGTCCAGCCCAATACGATCTGTACTTGTCCAACTGCAAAGAAAAACAAAACTCTTTATAAATCCTCAAGAATACGTACATGGGCATGCAGGGGAAAGAGCTCCACATAAATGATGACTGTTCAGATTAGAATCGCAATTAGAATCAATCACCCTTATTTATATCTCAAATCTCATAATGGTTGCATAAACCTGAAACCACAATAGTTCATACAACTGTAAACAGTACTTCACCCAAGCGAACTACAAACCCCAAACTGGATTAATGTAGTTTTGTGCTTCTGCTGCGGCCTGTGCCGTTGTTGAGCTGAGCGCGATGAGGAGCAGGAAAACGTCGATTAGCCTAGTATATACACGGTCGTTTTGGCCCCTGAGGGAGTCGGTGAAGGATCCGAGGATGCGATAGACGTGGACAAGATTGTTGCACAAGCAGGCGACGACGCGCCCGGGGAACGCGAGGGGTTTCAGTCGATTCTGACAGAGGCAATGGGCACCGCGCCGTACTCCATCTATTTTCCTTGCGCTGCATTTCCCAATTGTCGGCTCCGGCGTGCCGGCAGCGATCGGCCACGGCGTCCACGAGCGGCCGGAGCTCGATCACGGCATCCATGGGTGGAGCTCGACCTCACCCACGTCGTCTGAGTTTAGTGATTCTGCAGCGTCGTGGAAGAAAGGATCCGAAGCACGCCAATGATGCCCAAGAACCGCGCCACGAATCGAGAGCGGAGATGAGGCGTCGGATTCAGCATCAAGTCGATTTGGTCTGTCGGTTTGCGAGGGAGGAAGAGGTTGCGCACAGGAGGTCGAGCTCCTTCTCCATGTTAGAGACGTATATGGATATCAATCAGGATACAAACCTTTGCCCGTTCAGATTCTAAAGCACGGGCAGACGAACGAACCTAGGAAGAGCGATTAAACGGGCAAGGGTGGGACGACGGAAGAAAATTTGGGGTGACGAAAACCACCTCAAAGAAAATTATATAGTAGAGATACTCAGCCGCTTTATTAAACCATAATATTAATGGGATACAAAGGCCCTCAGGAGGCTCCAAGAGCCAAACCTGGCGCCCAACCAGACTCGAAACAGCTGACCGGGCTAATCTATGAGGCTCCATATTGGAGGCTCGATTCTCATGCTTAAAAGAAACTGAATCTAGAGTTTTTGACTTTGTCTTAATTTCATCGATAACCATGCTATAGGTACCTGCATAGGCCTACTACATGTTATTGATCTCAGAGAGGCAATCCGACGTCACCGACACCTTTTGCAGGTATAAGTCCTCCGCCAAGGCCAATGCTTCGTGACAGGCGATAGCCTCCAACGTATCTGGATCATTGAGTCCTTGTATAGTTAGAGAAGACGCACCAAGAAAAGTGCTCTCCTCACTATGGCAGACTACCGCCACCGCTCCGCCGACACCCTCCTTGGCTACTGCAGCGTCCACATTGATCTTTGGCACACCCCGGGCTTGGTGCAATCCACTTTGGATGCACACACCCAGTACCCCCTTGCACCTTATCCTTCTTTTCCAACGCAGCGAGATCACACAAATAATTTTGAATGAAAAGGTGTGTTGACAGTGGGCTTTGGTAGACCTCCTCATGAATAATTTTCCTTCGAGCGAACCAGATGGCCTATAGTGCGACTGCAATCCTTGCAAAGTCATCTCTAGATAATGTCTCCATCATCGTAAAGAGCCACTGTTTCGGTGAAGGGTTTTCATCCGTACACATGTGTTCAATCACCTCTTCGTCAGCAAGTGCCTAGACACATCTCGCTACCGTGCAGTTGCTTAGCGAGTGTCTCCACGAATCAGCTTCACCACAAATTGAGCAAAGGTTAGTATTATTTCCTACGCAAGTTTTCTCTTCTTTTACTCACAACCCTCCATCATAATCAATTGCAGTCAATTCACTCAAGACTTGTGACACCTTGAGTGCGACAGAAATACCGCCTAAAAGCACTTGCCGAAGCTCCTTATTGGGATCGATATAAAAACTGAAATTAATACTTCCGTGAAAACTTTCTCTGATGAACCTGTGCACTTGTAGGCCATCAGGTCTTTTATTCCGATGGACGCCAAGATCATACAGTCAATCCCACTCAGTCCACCTTCCATGTCAATCCATAAGCTCATGGATGTATAAAAAGGTCAATGTCTTCCATGTCACAAGTCTTCTGATCATGGCAAATATTGATTAGTTTCCGGTCATATAGGGCCTGACAGGCATAGGAGGGATGTTTATACTCAGCATGGAAATATAGAAATTTCAGGAGGCTCTGCTGGTGAGCAAGTTCTGCTGGTGTGTGTTCCAGTACTCTAGTTGCAGTCCTGTATTAGAATTTATAAGTGGATTGTTAGCCGTGTGCGTGAAATAAAATTGATGCAGTCACTGGCGGTGGGTGAAAAAAAGAAGTGATGTACTATTCCACAATTGATTTCTGGGTTGCTCTTGATAACATGCAGAAATTTTCTAGTTGAATTAGTTCGAGTATGTCATCCAGGCACTACTAGATATTATCACACTAGTACTACGAATACATAAAAATTGTAGGTTGCAACGACCAATCTGTTTGGTTGTCATGGTATGTGATAACGTGAGTGTGTTAGGAATAATAATCCCGATAGGACACGGAACGGTGTCGTGTGCGTGTGTGTATTTCGAGTAGGACTAGTAGTCCAACACCTATTCGTATTAACGCTGCGTCTTGCCGGGTATATATACACTCATATAGTAACCTTGTAAGACAACCGTGAGATTCAATACAAACAACAGGACCGAGAGGGCCCTGTAGCCATCAACATTGTTTTTCCCGTACGTACTCGTGTGAGTTGAGAGAGCTAGTTCTTTTGATCAGGCTAGATAGCTAGCTTGCTGATCGTTGTTAGCTGGTTCTTATACGTGCGCGCAACTCGCCGGAATACTTCGTTGTCGTCACGCCGGACTGCACTCGGCATTTGGGGCTGGGCCAACAATTGGTATCGGAGCCTCGAGGAGGATCTCCTAGTAACGGGAGGTCATGACGGGCAAGGAGCAAGGCGAGTACTCCGGTGCGGCTGCGGGTGCATTGGTGCCATCGCAGTACCCGCGGTATGATCGCGGCAACTACACGACATGGGCGAAACGGATGGAGTGGGCCATGGAGGGCAACGACATCTGGGAGGCTGTCGATCCCGGCGGCGACGAGTTTAAGAAGGGCGCATCGAAGTACCGCAAGGACCGACAGGCACTCACGGCCATCGGCTCCGTGGTGCCGGCGGACGTGATGCAGCACCTGATCTCGAAGGATTCTGCAAAGGCGGCGTGGGAGACACTCAAGACGTTGAATCTTGGGCACGAGCGCGTCCGCAGGGCGACCCTACAAACCTTGCAGAAGAAGTACGAGAACCTGGAGATGGAAGGATATGAGACGTTGGACGCTCTTGCCTCGAGGGTAGCCACAATTGTCAACGGGATTCGCGCGCAAGGTGAGAAGCTGGAAGATATCTCAGTCGTAATGTGTTTCCTTCGCGCGGCGCCGCCGCGGTACATATCTGTGGTGTCGGCAATCGAGCAATGCGTTGATCTCACCACCCTCACGATGGATGACCTGGTTGGACGGTTCAAGGCGCATGACGAGCGGATGAAGATCACCTACGGCGACGTGAATCAAGATGAGCACCCCATGCTTACACGTGCCCAGTGGCAGGCAATGGTCGCCAAGGAGAGGAGCGATAAGGCATCTGGCAGTGGCGATGGTTCGGTCCCGGCGAAGAAGTCGGACAGCAAGCCGAAGAAGCCAAATAAGAAATTCGACAAGAAGAATCTTCGCTGCCATAAGTGTAATCAGCTCGGGCACTTCAAATCGGAGTGTCCTAACCGTTCAAAGGAGAAGGATCTCATGGCGAAGGAAGGAGATGATGGACCGATGATGCTCATGCTCGAAGCTTGCGAGTTAATGACCACCAAGGAATCAACTCCTCAGGAGTCCGCTACGGAGATCGTCACGCTCGTGGAAGAGAAGGTCTTCCCGCGGAGGATGCAGACGGCTCACGACGTTTGGTACCTCGACACAGGCGCTAGCAACCACATGACCGGCGACAAGGCTCAGTTTTCTGAGTTGAACCTCACGGTTGGAGGCTCCGTTCGATTCGGCGATGGGTCGAAGGTGGAGATTGCGGGACGAGGCACTGTCCTGTTTGAGTTGAAGGATGGAGGTCACAAGGTACTCACTGACGTGTACTATATTCCCAAGCTTAAGACCAACATTATCAGTCTTGGTCAGCTCGCGGAGCGTGGATGCAAGATCGTGTTGGAGGACGAGTTCCTGTGGGGATATGACCGCCAAAGGCAGCTCATCATGAAGGTGGAGAGGTCGAATAATAGACTCTACATCCTCAATCTCAATCGGGCGGATCCAGTATGTTTGATGACAAGCATGGAAGACTCGGCGTGGAAGTGGCATGCATGCTACGGACATCTAAATTTCCAAGCTCTACGACAACTTGGACAGAAGGAGATGGTACGTGGCTTACCGTGTGTTGATCATGTTGAGCAGGTGTGCGACGGTTGTCTCATTGGAAAGCAAAGGCGAGCCCCGTTTCCAAGGGAGGGACAATATCGAGCAAGTAAGGTTCTTGAGTTGGTGCATGGAGACTTATGCGGACCAATCACGCCGGCGACCCCCGCCTGGAACAAGTACTTTTTGCTCATCCTCGACGACTTCAGTAGATACATGTGGGTTGTGCTGCTGAAGAGTAAGGATCAAGCTTTGCAAGCGTTCAGGATTGTGAAGATGGCAGCCGAGGTGGAGTCCGAGGCAAAGTTGAAGGCCCTCCGCACCGATCGGGGTGGGGAGTTCCAATCCAATGAATTCAAGGCGTTTTGTGAAGCTTATGGGATCTGGCGGTATCTCACCGCACCATATTCACCGCAGCAAAACGGTGTTGTGGAAAGAAGGAACCAAACCGTGGTGGCCATGGCACGCAGCATGATGAAGAGCAAAGGCATGCCAGGCAGGTTTTGGGGTGAGGCAGTTAGTACAGATGTCTATTTGCTGAACAGGGCGCCAACTAAGAGTGTAGTTGGTATGACGCCGTACGAAGCATGGTACGGGCGCAAGCCCTCGGTTGATCATCTTCGCACTTTCGGGTGCGTGGCGCATGTGAAGACGGTGACCGGGCATACTAGCAAGTTGGAGGATCGAAGTACTCCAATGGTCATGATCGGCTATGAATACGGTTCGAAGGCGTATCGCGTGTACAATCCAGTGAACAAAAAGTTGGTGGTGACACGTGACGTCGTCTTCGGGGAGGAGAAATCATGGAATTGGGGCTCTGCGGAACCGGTACAATCAATTTCTGATGAAATATTTACTGTACTCTACAGTGATTCGCATGCAGATGATCAAGAAACAGCGTCCCGTGGCGTTACGGATTTAGGCGCTGGTTCAGAAGATGGAAGTCCGGAAGTGAGCAGCAACAGCGCTACGCCTGGAGAGGTATCTCCGCGTGGGAGTCCCGGCACGAGCAGCAGCTCACGTGCTGCACCTGGAGGCTCGACGTCGCCATCCAGTCCACGCGCGGACGAGAGCCCTGGCGCAAGTGGCCCATCAGCTGCACACTCCCGTCTAGGAGGGACTAGCGGCAGTCCAGAAGTGGACGCGGGCGACGATGTCACGTCGCCAACATGCAGTACACCAACAGAAACTGCAGGAAATTCAGTAGACGCTGAAACAAGTACTATGTCAGCTTCCACGTCTCCTCCAAGTGCATGGGAAGAAAGGAGACAACCACCTACTCCAAAAAAATTCCGAAGTGTACTGGATTTGTATCCGCCGGAGACCCTTCGTACAGCGCGTGCGCGAGGGAGAGGACAAGGTCGGTGTTTACTCACCGAGGAGCCGGCGAAATTCGAGGACGCTAATACGAAGGAGTGTTGGCGTCGTGCTATGGATGAGGAGTTGGGATCGATCAAAGACAACGATACATGGGAGCTTGTCGATCTACCCAACAATCACAAGGCCATAGGGCTCAAGTGGGTGTACAAGATCAAGAAGGATGCCAAAGGGAAGTTGGTAAAACACAAAGCTCGGCTAGTTGCCAAGGGGTATGTGCAAGAGAAAGGTGTGGATTTCGAAGAAGTGTTCGCTCCCGTTGCAAGGATGGAATCGGTGAGATTACTTATCGCTCTCGCAGCTCAAGAATCTTGGAAATTGCATCACATGGATGTGAAATCCGCGTTTTTGAATGGGGAGTTAGAAGAAGAAGTTTATGTGAAGCAACCACCGGGATACATCAAAGAGGGAGAAGAACACAAGGTTTTGAAGCTACACAAGGCGTTGTACGGGCTACGGCAAGCCCCTCGGGCGTGGAACATCAAGCTTGATCGTTGATCTCTCTCGGATTCGAGAAGAGCCCACTGGAGCATGCGATGTATAAGCGAGGTAAAGGAAGGGATCATATACTAGTTGGCATCTATGTTGATGATCTATTGATAACAGGAGCGGATGAGAAGGAGATTGCAAAGTTCAAGCTACAGATGAAGGAGTTATTCAAGATGAGTGATCTAGGCTTATTGAGCTACTACCTTGGGATCGAGGTACATCAAAAGCTGGGTGAGATCACGCTATGCCAAGAGGCATATGCAAAGAAGATACTCGAGAAGTGTGGCATGGAAGAATGCAATCGAACTCATGTTCCGATGGAACCTCGTCTTAAACTGAGCAAAAGGAGTGAAGCACCTGCGGTTGATGCAACGGAGTATATGAGCGTTGTCGGAAGTTTGAGATATCTCATTAACACAAGACCCGACTTGGCCTATTCCGTTGGCTATGTGAGTCGCTTCATGGAAGCACCCACAATGGAGCATTGGACAGCCGTGAAACATATACTCAGGTATATCAAAGGTACTACAAACTTTGGTATTGTCTACTCGAAAGAGAAGGAGGAGGTGAAGCTACTTGGCTATAGTGATAGCGACATGGCTGGAGATATAGACGACCGTAAGAGTACCTCGGGCGTGGCATATTTCTTGGGAAGAAGCATAGTAAGTTGGCTATCACAAAAGCAAAAAGTGGTGGCACAGTCATCCTGTGAAGCTGAGTATATTGCGGCTGCAACTGCGGCGTGTCAAGGTGTGTGGCTAAGGAGTCTACTTGGTGATCTCACCAATCGGAAGGCGGAACAAGTGGTGCTCAATATTGACAACAAGTCTGCAATTTCATTGTGAAAGAATCCGGTGCATCATGACAGGAGTAAGCACATTGATACGAAGTATCACTACATACGGCAGTGTGTAGAGGAGAGCAAGATTGAAGTCAACTATGTTTGCACCAATGATCAGCTTCCGGATATCCTAACTAAATCTTTGGGACGAGTGAAGTTTGCGGAGATGCGAGGAAGGATCGGCGTCCAAGCTGTGAAGATGGGCACATCGTGCTTAGGGGGGTGATTGTTAGGAATAATAATCCTGATAGGACACGGAACGGTGTCGTGTGCGTGTGTGTGTTCCGAGTAGGACTAGTAGTCCAACACCTATTCGTATTAACGCTGCGTCTTGCCGGGTATATATACACCCATATAGTAGCCTTGTAAGACAACCGTGAGACTCAATACAAACAACAGGACCGAGAGGGCCCTGTAGCCATCAACATTGTTTTTCCCGTACGTACTCGTGTGAGTTGAGAGAGCTAGTTCTTTTGATCAGGCTAGATAGCTAGCTTGCTGATCGTTGTTAGCTGGTTCTTATACGTGCGCGCAACTCGCCGGAATACTTCTTTGTCGTCACGCCGGACTGCACTCGGCATTTGGGGCTGGGCCAACAGAGTGATGTATTGATGTGCGTACACATTTTTTGTGCAATGTCTATTCTCTGACATTTCTAATTTACAAATTCAGTTTTCCTTCTAAACAACCTTGATGTTGAAATACTCAATAATAATCATGGTGTACTTCTAAGGATCGAAGTCATGATCAAGACTGGATGTTGGATGAGAAGACTTATCACCATGACCTCGGGCATAGGTGTTAGGTATATGCTATATGGGTATCCTCATAGCATGTCTCTTATCCGACTAACCCGGGTGGCCCATAGTTCATAGTATGGCCTGTGGCCTGCTGGGCGGCCCAGTTAGGTGGATTCAGAAGGAAGGCCCATGCCGGATAAAGAAAGGTTACGGTGGAGTCACCAGCGTACCCGGAGCCTTGGAGTGCAAGTTACACAAGACTAGTGATAGACGGTATAGGACTCTGTAACCTGTCCGGCTAGGACTTTTCCCTGTAACCCTAGGATCTGACGACTATACAAGTCGGACCTATGGGAGCCTTTAGGGCATCGTTTTACACACACCTCGCACAACGAACCTATCTCTGTAACTCGGCGTATTGCCATTATAGTGATTTATAGCAGGAGTAGGATTCCGCCACCATCATGGGATCTGAACCTGGGTAAGTTGTGTTACCTCGTACCCGTCAATCGTCTGCCTTACCCCACGTCTCTAAACACGCACTGTGAGGATCCCTCCATGGCGTACTCGTCGGCAATACCACGACAATAGGGTAAGTTCCAAACTCGATACTCATCAACTTCAGTAAGCTAACACATCCAAATTGTATATTCATACATTTTAATTTTCTTAGTTCTCACTAACCTCTATGTATTTGTCCATTGCAACTAAGGCCACCAAGATAAGTATGCTCCATCAAGAGTGATTTCACTAACATATAAGGTGGAACTAAAATCATGTCCAAGTTATAAGGTCAATCTATAGCGCCCACTGAAGGCGAAGTCAGGTTACAAAACAGTCCCCATTGGGATACCCCATGACCAATTTTTTCTATTACATATCACACACAAACCCCTCTGCCACCATCAGCAAATGCTGGCCCAAATCGAATACCCATACTTTGAACTCTCATTGCCCCTGTCATAGGCATATTTAGATGGTTAAGGTGAAAGTGAGGTCCAATATGAGTTATATGCTTGACAGACTATAAACTGAAAATCTCATGTCCCTTGAGTACGAGGGCCGCTCCTCATGCTACTGAACTTTAGTTACCGGTAAGTTCTTGTCATTGTAAATACATGCGTATCATGGAGAACCGCCAATGGGGTACCCCTTGCACATGATACAGGAGTTATCTCATAATCAAAATGACAAGGCAAGCAGACAATGAGTATCTCAGCAATCTTCTTATTTACCATGGGAAAATGGTGCTTTTTTCCCTCTTTCCTCATTTCAATATGTCTCATTTTTTCCTTTTTCTCAAGCTCTATATTTTTTATAAGAAGAATGCTTCATAGATTGCTCACTATGGTTATGCTGCAAGTTTCAACCATGATTAGGCATGGCTTAGACTAGCGACCTAGACGTTTCTCTAACACATATACATAACTCCATGGACTTACAAGCTCCCCTTTTATTTCACACCGACGACATCCGTAAACAAAAGAGCATGATATCAACTGGGTATAATATTTACAGGTGTTGAAACCGTTCCCCATGACAGCACGATTCTGCTAACTCCCAGCCTATAATTTGCAAGCATATAACTTTCATGGACAGTCACAATGGTTCATGTTTATTAAGTGCAAAAAATAAGGTGTGCCATCAAGTTCGTGAGATCTTTACTAACTAACTTTCTCATAACAAGCAAACATTTTATTTGAAAGGAAACATGGCATAATGAGTATGCACGGAATAGCAAATGATGCTAGTAGGTAGGTATGGTAGACACTTTTGACAATAATGATTTTGGGGAGTTGGTAACACGAGTAGAGCTCATACTCAGTGCAAGTGAAGGCTAGCAATAGAGAGGGAGCGACAAACGAGAGAACAATAACTGTCATAATCATGCTTGCAACAAAACAGAACTAATTATGGCATAAAAGTGATACAAGAACTCTGAGGCAAAATAAATCATCGAGGTTTAACTGAATTTGGTTCAGTCATATGCATGCGTGAGCATGTGTCAAGTCGATTCAAATGAAACATTCAGAGGAGGATACCACAATGTCATACCAAATTATGAATAGAACAATGCAAGCAAACATTCATATGACATGCTACAAACTATTAGCAAGATGGAGCTAATCATAAGAGAGCAAGAACTACTAAGCATCCATAAACAACATATACCTTACATGAACAGACTAAGCATGCCCACAACGATAAGTATATGTATAAAAATGAAAACAAATAGAGTTCATTACCAGCCTCTTACCATGCCTCAAGTTGTCTTAATATTTATTATTTCCCTTCACTTGTGTGGCTTGAATAATAACATGAAACCAAACTCCACTGATGAATGCTGAACCCTGCAACGAACTTCACAAAACCAAAGAAGAACAGGAAATATTTTTGGTGTTTTTGATTTTTTAAAGCAAGCACACAAAGAAAAAACAAACTAAGCAAAATCTTTTTGGATTTTTCTTAAGGAAAACCAAATCTAAAAAGGCAAAGAAACAAGACAAGAGAAACAACGAAAATATTTTTGGTCTTTTTGTGTTTTGGGAAAGCAGAAACAAAAACCAAAAAGACAGCAAAACATGGTTATACAAAGAACCGACTGAACATGATATATAGATGAGTATGCTGTCAGTATACCTCCCCCAAGCTTAGGCTTTTGGCCTAAGTGGGGCTCAATCCCATCCTGACCAAGAAGGTGCGCCTCCGTACTACGATAAAGAGGCCCCTTTGTCCTGGTACGTACTCGAGGACGCCCCTGTATAGTGCACAGAGTGGTCATAAGAGGGCATGTCCCCCTGGTAGTGTCGGTGGAAACCATGAATGCGCAGCTTCTCGTCCATCTCCTCCTTGGAGCGTGACCAAGGTTCCATGCACATACTGAACAAAGTGGTTTGTGGCAAAGGAATTTCCCTCTCTTCTCCATCAGTAAACATCATCCTATAAACCAAACTCTCAATGGTAGAGCTAGTAGTGACAAAGTGATGCGCTTTTATGGCAGCAAGATCAAGCCTCTGAGGAGCCAAAATTGTATCATTTGGATCAACAGAAAGTTCTAAGGCAGCAACTACACGTGTAGCAATAATACCCCCATAAATGGGTCCTCTAGCAGCTAAGCGACGAGTGATGAGAGAACCAAGATTATACCTGGTTTCATTGTTGAGTGCAGCAGCTAGAAAGGCCAAATGATAGTTGGAAATATTGCTAGTGTTCTCCCTACCAAGAATACTAGTGACAATATAATAAGCAAAATATCTGATAGCTGGGAGTTAAATATTTCTTATCTTTCCGTGCTAGGCTCTACGGTCATCATCATTGGTTATCCCGCGGTAGAGCTCCAACAAATCAGCGGGTTGAGCTGGAATCTTCTTCACCGTCCGAGTCGTGCCAATACCCAAGATTTCACAAAATTTCTTCATTGTCATGGTGAAGGGCCTATTATAGATTTTGAATGACACCTCTGACCTGAAAGGGTTATTGTTAAAAGAAAAACTCTCCACAAAAGTTTTAGTGAGCATAGCATATTGCTCACTCTCATCCTGCATATAACTAGTTAGTCGAACCCTCTGAACCAGGGTTAGGAAATCATTGAGAATCCCTGCAGCCTGCAAAAAGGTAGGACAAGGGAAGGTAGAAGGGTGCGTATCCCCCTCATCTCCCTCGTTGCCAAAACGCGGTGTAATGAGATCCTCATTGTATGATGTCCTATCTCGGGAGGATGATATTGAAGGCCTTGTCCTCCTTGGTACATCACTCTCAAACACTTCTCCAAAGGTGTGGTTGTCCATAACCCCTTTTTCCTGAAATTTTAGACAAACATCAAACCAAGTAATTTCCAAGTTGATAAATGATGAGGAACTACTATAGGAACTTGCTAGAAGGCTAAACATGCATCAAAATGAAATCTCTAAGCATAGAACAAGCATGCAAGATCACACAACCTGACACCTATAGTAGTAAAATACTCAAGATACAATCTACCAATCAAAAATCTAATTGGACAAGCGGAGGAGGCACATACCAAGGAGAAATCCCTCCAAAAATCAACAGCAAAGATGGGCTGAGCAAGGAGATCAAAAATCGAGAGCAAGAACAGCAGGAACTCGAGCTTGAGAAAGTTTTCCGGTATTTTTCGGGAGAGAGAAAGAAGAGGCTGGGAGGAGGCACTTTGGAGGGCCACATGTGGACTCCACCCAGGCTAGGCGCACCCTGGGGCTGGCCGCGCCACCAGGGGGTGTGCTAGCCTGGTGGGTCCCCCTAGGCCATTCCAGATGTCCCTCTACCCCTTTTTCGAGGAAAATTTTAATATGAAATTTCTGAAATTTTTCGGGAAACTTTATTTTTGGCCAATTTTCAGGTTATGAAAATTGATTTTCTCGCAGAAAAAGAATTTCTTAGAAGAATCAAAAGCAAACAAAACCAAAACTACAGAATTTCTAAGACACTCTAACAAGCAAACAACTAGCAAAACTAAGACTAACAAGAAGAAGAGCAAAGACTGGAAAGGAGAAAAATAAAAGTGAGCAAGTATAACAACAGTGAAAGCATTGTTTTGTTCATTAAAATCCCTTTGTTAACAAGGTTTATCATGTCTTGTTACCAAAACAATCTTATATGAAACAAAACTTTGCATTTCACAAAATGATTATGTTACCTCAAACTTGATAGCAATAGTCCCAATCATAATAGTTTCAAATCTTTCTTGTGGAATGGGACAATATATTTCTCCAACTTTGATGCTCTCAATATTTTCAATGGAATTCAGGCAATAGCTCTATCAATCTTCTTGGGGAAATAGACAATATGCTCTTTGTCATTAATATTAAAAGTTACTTTTTTCCATGATTACAATTGATGACAACACCTGCAGTATTAAGAAAAGGTCTCCCAAGAATAATGGACATATTATCATCTTTAGGCATCTCAAGAACAACAAAATCAGTTAAAACCAAGCAATTATGAGCCACTTGAACAGGAACATCCTCACATATACCAACAGGAATAGTAGTAGACTTATCAGCCATTTGTAAAGATATATCAGTTGGTATCAACTTTTCTAGCTGGAGTCTCTTGTAGAGAGAAAAAGGCATAACACTAACTCCAACTCCCAAATCACATAAAGCAGTTCTAACATAATTATTCTTAATAGAGCAAATAATAGTTGGAATACCTGGATCACCAAGTTTCTTTGGAACCTTACCATTGAAGGAATAATTAGCAAGCAAAGTAGAAATTTCATCTTTAGGAATCTTCCTTTTATTTGAGACAATATCCTTCATATACTTTGAATAAGGAGGCAACTTAATAGCATCAGTCAAAGGAATTTTAAAAAATAAAGGTTTCATCCAGTAACAAAACTTGTTATAGTGTTCTTCCTCCTTTGACTTGTGTTTCTTATTGGGAAAAGGCATAGGTTTCTGTACCCAAGGTTCTCTTTCACTACCATGTTTATTAGCAATAAAATCTTCCTTAGTGTACCTAGTGTTGTTAGTGTGCTTATCAGGTTCGTCCCCAACTTCCTCCTTATTAGGAGCATCATTTTTATCATTACCACTCTCAGTTTCAGCATTAGAGACAGATATACTATTAGGATCTACAGCAGGTTCAAGAGGTTTGTAAGGGTCCCAACCTTTAATAAGGTAGAGTCCCCTGTGTTTACAATGCTAGTCCCTGGATCAATAGCTAGCATCCACAGTTAAGATGTAATATCAAGAAACAAAGGTCATAATATAACTTTATAACCAGGAATAACATAATTTTATTACATCTTACATAGCTCATTTGGCTATTACATTACATTGCAGCGGAATATCTATAAGCATGGGGTCCTTCATCTTCAAGGTGCCATAGGCAAACATGTTGGTTGTAGACTTTGTAATCCTAATCAATCAATCTTCACTAAAAACAATCAAACCTGCAACATTACAAGTTACATCCACAAGGGTCAATACATTTGAATTGTATTGGCAAGTTTCACTACTATGTAGAATATAAGTGGATCCTATCATTGCATGCATATTTGGCTAAGTGGGGTTTAGGCTCATTTGTAGAAAGCAATATAGTTTTATCCTATCTTTTCAAAATAGTTTTGATCTTTTGTCAAATGTTTCTGATCTCCTTGGAATCCACCAAGTGTTTCAAAATCCCTTGTTGTCACCCTCAAGTTTTAACTTTGAGAAATTGGAATGTCGAGATCTTCCATAGCTTCAGGCCTTAGTTGCTCAGTATTGTCCATAACCGGGGACACGGCTAAGTACTTAGAATTTTGATCTTCTGCAGAAGTTGTACACTTTACCCACATGACACAATCTCATCTTGGTGCCACCAGTGGCCACTGGATAAGTACTCACCAAGATGGAGTACTGGCAGATTGAGAATGTGACAAAATCTTTCCATAGGAGTCCTCCCAATACAAAATGCTAGCTTGTCTACCAGGCACCAATGTAGGGTTCTAGTTCCCTTACACAAATCAAGTTAACCTGAAGATGCCAATGCATGGGACTTCCACTATGTAGTTGACTAAGCCAGAGCCCATTTAGCATGTGGCAGTACACGGAAGCCACTGTACGAGAAACATGTTCAATCTCTAAGTCCCTGGGTGGTTTTCTTCTAGTGCACAACAAAAAGAGATTGCCATATAAACATGGTTCCTTTTGTTGCCACCTTGTACAAAAGCTTGAGTATCCTTGTCCACCCAGGTGGTTCATTGAGTACTTGTTTTATTATATAAAACATAAGTCTTTTCAATATTTCATATAATCATAACATGTATCGCATCCCAATATATAGCTGGGCTAAGCATACTACAACTACATTGTTTTCACTAAGGAATATATAAGGTATCCTATTAGGATTTAGCATAGCACAAGTATAGAAATTGTTTTCATGCATGTTTCAAAATTCACTAAGTATAATGAAAATAGTAGGGCTTTAGATGATAGTGTCACTTGCCTTTTTTGGTAGGGAATGTTGGTTCACTTCTTGATCTTGCTAGTTTCACACTTTTCTAACTTCACTACAAATCAATCAAGCAAACACAATATCAGCTAGCATTCCAACCAATAATCAATCAATCAAATCATCACACATAAAATAATAGAAAACAAGTCATGCATGCAAGCATGCAAAAGATAGTTTTATTTGCAAAGATGGTTTCTACTAGGCTCTATACATTGCCAGGTTCAAAGTGGTCATTTTCTAAGTGGCAAAGTCATTTGCAAAAAGGGTTTTCTCTATAAACCATTTTTAAATCCACTCATTATTTTATGTGGTGAAAATTGTTTTTATCAAAGCAACAATTTTATGTTGTTCACCCAATAAGTTTGTTAATTCTCAAAACTTGGTGTTTAGGGTCAGTAGGTTTGAATCAAATCATTTTCTCAAGGTTTTTACTCCAAAATAATTTTCATAACAAAATCAATATTTTTATTTGACTAGAAATGGGCTAATTCAAATTTTTATTCCTAATCTTCACAAAATCCATTTTTAGAACCATGGGTTGTTTCCTAGGGTCAGTAGGTTCGCAACAAACCAATTTGCAAAGGTTTC
Source organism: Avena sativa (assembly GCA_916181665.1). Classification (NCBI taxonomy): domain Eukaryota; kingdom Viridiplantae; phylum Streptophyta; class Magnoliopsida; order Poales; family Poaceae; genus Avena; species Avena sativa. Next base: position 136,895,403 of record OV702285.1, on the reverse strand, counting down.
AACCCTAAAAACATTTTGGGATAATTTTTATCACCTAAGCAAGCATACAAATGTTTCTGCAAAAACAAACATTTTACCAGAGGCTTTTTACTAAACAAATTGCATGGTTAGCTAGGGCTTGTTCCACTGATTCCATTGATATAAAGTTTGTAATTTTTGGACGTGTGGATCAAAAGTTACAAGGGTTTCAAATCTGCAAACAAATCTGATTTCAAATCTGTTTTTAAATCGAAGACTAGCCACGCGTCGCTTTCTTATTGGGCGGTACCGCTTCGTGCGGATCAGCCTCTCTGGTGCGTTGGATCTTAAGCAGATCGCATGGCTCTGGTTGACTCATACCGCTTCGCTCAGTTCTAATCTCAGCCACGCGATATCGATCTAACGGCTACTGTCTAATTGCCACTAACTGGCGGCGCTGCGCGGCAGCAGACGGCGGCGGAGCTTGGTCAGCGGCGGTACGGCGGCTACAGGAAGCAAAGGAGGAAGTGGAGATGCTCACCATGCTCAGGGGATCGTGGCGATGCTCAACGTGGTCGCGAGGAGGCGAGGGGCGCACTGGAGCGGGTTTAATTGCTCGCCGGAGTGGAGGACGGCGTCGGGTTCGTCTGGCGGTCGTCGTGGGCGGTGCTGTGGTTCACTCCGAGGCAAAACGAGGATGCGGTTAGAAGCGCAAGACCAAGGCGAAGCTATGTGCGTGAAGGAGAGGGCGCGGGGTGGTCTGTGCTTACCAGGGAAGGTCGTCGGAGAAGAACCAGACGGTGGCGACGGCGGTTGTTGTCGCTGCTGACGCTCAGGGGCACGCGCGAGCAAGCTGCGGATGCAAATAGGTCCGCCAGGAGATGGGGATCCCAGCTGCGTGCTCGAGGAGGCAAGGGGTGGCGTGGGGCTGCCGGAATCCTCGCCGGAGCGTCGTCGGACAGTGGGCGGTGTCGAGCGAAATTCGGCAGCCTGGGGGCGCCCTTGGGGGAAAAGATAGGGGGCAAGCAGGCGATTAAGAAGGCGTGGTCGAGTGAGGGATTAATGGAGGCAATAACGCGTATTTACACTGGCTTTAACGGCCAGAAACGGCGAGGAGGCGTTGGAGGCGTGGTCACCGCGAGGTAGAAGATGATGAGCTGGTTGCGTGGGTCCGCTTCGTCAGCGAAGAAGGGAGAGGGGAGCGGGGTCCAGTAGTCAGCGACTTAGCGGGTGTGAGTTCGAGTGAAAGAAAACGCTTCGGGGGGGAAAGAGGAGGTGGGCTGGCTGGGCTTAGTAGGCTAGGATAGTTGGGCTGGGCTGTTTCATATTTTTTTTGTTCTGAATTCTTTTTCCTTTTCTATTTCTATTTTCTGTTTTGAAATTCAATCAAACAAATCAATTCAAAATTTTCCCAAACTTGGCATTGAGTTTTTGGTTCTGTTTAACAACATAAACCAAAGTCCCAAAAACAAAAATAATATTTTTAATCTTTTTAGGATCCATTTATTAATTAAATAAAATGGACCTTAGTTATTAAATCAAATAAGGATTGTTTTATTTAATAAAATCTTTATTTTGAAATCTAAAATAAAACCAAAACACTTCAGTAGGTTTTACTTGAGAATATAAAATACTTGGGAAAACTTATTTAAAATAATTTAATAAGTTTTGATGTTTTATTTAAAATGGGAAAAGCCTTTACTTTAATAAAATCGGATATTAATAAATCCTCATTATTTTATTTAAATAAACCTTTACTATTTTTATCAAAACAAAATGTTTTATTTCAAAAGCTTGACCAAGGTTTATTTTGGCTCCATAAAATAATCCTTATTTGTAAATCTACCTTTTCTTTTGAAAACCAAATCTTTTATTTAAAGATCCAAAAATAGTAATTCCACTTATTCAAAATATTTTCTTTATTAATTGTTTAACTTTTCAAATCCCTTTAGGATTTTTTTGATAAAAAAGGTTTGAAGGTTTCCAATTGGAATCAAAAAGTTTCTTCTCACCCTGAAAATCAACAAAGTTTTATTTTATTCATTTATTTTTCACATTACAAGATTTGGAAAATCTTGGGATGTGACAAGGTTCCTCAAATGTTTTATGTTTCTTTTTCTTTCTCTTATGAGGACTACCACTATTTTCAGCTTGTTGAGAATTAAAACTAGGAGAGGTATAGCCACTCAATATAGTGGTAGTCCTCATAAGAGAAAGAAAAAGAAACATGAAATAGTTGAGGAACCTTCTGAACCTGCTGTAGATCCTAATAGTATATATGTCTCTGATGCTGAAACTGAGAGTGGTAATGATAAAAATGATGCTCCTGATAAGGAGGAAGTTGAGGAAGAACCTGAGAAGCATACTAAGAACACTAGGTACACTAAGCATGATTTTATTGCTAATAAACATGGTAGTGAGAGAGGACCTTGGGTGCAGAAACCAATGCCTTTTCCCAATAAGAAACACAAGTCAAAGGAGGAAGAACACTATAACAAGTTTTGTGAATGTATTAACCTTTATTTTTGCAAATTCGTTTGACTGATGCTATTAAGTTGCCTCCTTATTCAAAGTATATGAAGGACATTGTCTCTAATAAAAGAAAGATTCCTAATGAGGAAATTTCTACTTTGCTTGCTAATTATTCCTTCAATGGTAAGGTTCCAAAGCAACTTGGTGATCCAGGTATATCAACTATTCCTTGCTCTATTAAGAATAATTATGTTAGAACTGCTTTATGTGATTTGGGAGCTGGAGTTAGTGTTATGCCTTTTTCTCTCTACAAGAGACTCCAGCTAGAAAAGTTGATACCAACTGATATATCTTTGCAAATGGCTGATAAGTCAACTACTATGCTTGTTGCTATATGTGAGGATGTTCCTGTTCAAGTGGCTCATAATTGATTGGTTTTAACTGATTTTGTTGTGCTTGAGATGCCTAAAGATGATAATATGTACATTATTCTTCGGAGACCTTTTCTTAATACTGGAGGTGCTGTCATCAATTGTAATCAAGGAAAAGTAAATTTTAATATTAATGACAAAGAGCATACTGTCTATTTCCCCAAGAAGATTGATAAGAGCTATTGCCTGAATTCCATTGAAAATGTTGAGAGCATCAAAGTTGGAGAAATATATTGTCCCATTCCACAAGGAAGTTTTGAAACTATTATGATTGGGACTATTGCTATCAAGTTTGAGGTAACATAATCACTTTGTGGAATGCAAAGTTTTGTCTCATATAAGATTGTTATGGTAACAAGACTTGATCAACCTTGTTAACAAAGGGATTTTAATGAACAAAGCAATGTTTTCACAGTGGTTATACTTGCTCACTTTTACTTTTCTCATTCCTAGTCTTTGCTCTTTCTCTTGTTAGTGTTGGTTTTCCTAGTTGTTTGCTTGTTAGAGTTGATGACCCACAAGTATAGGGGGTGTATCGCAGTACTTTTGATAAATAGGAGTGTCGATCCCAACGAGGAGCAAAAGGTGCTGAACAGTGGTATGGAACAGGAAATCCTTGTGAATACTTAGCAAACGGATTTTTAGTGGTTTTTTGATAAAGCAACAAAACAGAGTGCAAGTAATAAAGAACGAACGCAGCAAGTGGCCCAATCCTTTCTTATCAAAGGACAAGCCGGTGGAAATACTTATAAGGACCAAACGTTCTCAAGGACACATGGGAATTCTGTCAAGTGCTTTCGCTTCAAATAGCTGAGTACTCTTTTTTGGTGTTGTAAGTGTTGTGTGGGTGAACCTGTGCTAATGTACCGACCTTACTTGGACTAATACATACTTGTGATTAAACCCCCTGCAAACATCCGTACTACAGGAAAGTAATTAAGATATAAATCTAACCACAACCTTAAACTCTGAGATCCTACACTCCCTTGTGCAAAGGTGTCCTAATAGGGGTTCATGTTTCTGTCACTCGGGCAACCCCACAATTAGTAGCCAAATACACAATGCATTCCCCTAGGCCCATAAATGGTGAAGTATCATGTAGTCGATGTTCACATGACACCACTAGAAGAATAGCACCACAACTTAAATACTAAACCATTGAATAATAACTCAACACAAATCCACTAATAACAACATGGCTTCTCCCATGTCCTCAAGAACTAAAGGAACTACTCACAATACATCATATGGATCAAGATCAAAGATGATATGGTAATGGATAACAATCTAAACATAAACAATAATCCAATGGTTCCACTCACAAGCATCAACTACAATAGTAATTAACACCGGGAAAGTTTCCCCTAATGAACTAAGCAAGTATTCATCACGATTGTTACAGCGGGATGGAGTAATGATGATGTGTTGGTGGAGATGATGGTGTGGATGATGATGATGATCCCAATGAAGCCTAGCTTGACAATGGTGTTGATGGAGACGATCTCCCCTCTCCGGGAAGGAATTTCCCCGGTAGAAATCTATCCACCGGAGAGATCTTTCTCTCTCGGTGTTTTCTGCCCCGCAGAGGCGGAAAAAATCTATCTGTGGTCCCTCCCCTTGTGTTAGGGTTCCGTAAGGAAGATATAGGCGAGAGGGAGGAGTCGGGAGCCGAGCAGGTGGGCCACACCTGCCCTAGGCGCGACTTAGGGGGACCCACGCCTAGGGGGGTTGTAGGACCCATGTGGCCCTTCTTCGCCTCCCTTTCTGGCTTCCTCTGTCTTCTGGAAAAATATAATTTTCCCATAATTTTCTGGTATTTTTCTGATCTTCGCAAAATTGCATCAAAACACCTCTTTTTCCATCAGAATCCAGACTCCGGTAGTTCATCCTCCAAGAATCATCCAACATGCATAAACAGATAAAAAGACATAAGTATTACCTTATAATAAGAGATATATCAATGAATAGAGACAAATTATGATATAGAATGGTGATGCAAATTGGACGTATCAAGAGTGTCTTAGAACTTCTGTAGTTTTGGTTTTTGTTTGCTTTTGCTTCTTCTAAAAAAATCTTTTTCTGTGAGAAAATCAATTTTCATACCCTGAAAATTGGCCAAAAATAAAGTTTCCCATAAAAATCCAGAAATTTCATATTAAAATTTTCCTCGAAAAAAGGGGCAAAGGGACATCTGGAGTGGCCCAAGGGACCCACCAGGCCAGCACTCCCCCAGGTGGCGCGGCTAGCCCCAGGTGGCACGTGGCCTGGGTGGGACCCACCTGTGGCCCTCCAAGGTGCCTCCTTCCAGCCATTTCTTTCTATCTCGCGAAAAACACCGGAAAACTTTCTCAAGCTCGAGTTCCTACTGTTCTTGCTGCCGAGTTTCGATCTCCTTGCTCATCCCATCTTTGCTGCTAATTTCTAGAGGGATTGCTCCTTGGTATGTGCGTCCTCCGCTTGTCCAATTAGATTTTTGATTGGTAGATTGTATCTTGAGTATTTTGCTACTATAGGTGTCAGGTTGTGTGAGCTTGCATGCTTGTTCTATGCTTAGAGATTTCATTTTGATGCATGTTTAGCCTTCTAGCAAGTTCCAATAGTAGTTCCTCATCATTTATCGCTCTCTCGTTTGTTTTTGCCTTGTGAGCTTGCTTTGAAAAATCGAAAACACCAAAAATATTTGTTCTTCTTCTTTGGTTTTGTGAAGTTCTTTGCAGGGTTCAGCAGTCTTTAGTGAAGTTTGGTTTCATGTTATTATTCAAGCCACACAAGTGAAGGGCAATAATGAAGATTAAGACAACTTGAGGTGTGGTAAGAGGCTGGTAACGAACTCTATTTGTTTTTATTTTTGTACATGTACTCATCATTGTGGGCATGCTTAGTCCGTTCATGTAAGGTATATGTTATTTATGGATGCTTAGTAGTTCTTACTTTATTATGATTAGCTCCAGCTTGCTAATAGTTTGTAGTGTGTCATATGAATGTTTGCTTGCATTATTATATTCATAACTTGGTATGATATTGTGGTATCCTCCTCTGAATGTTTCATGTGAATCGATTTGGAACATGCTCACGCATGCATATGAATTAACAATAGTAATTAAGCCTCGATGATTCATTTTGCCTCAGAGTTCTTGTATCACTTTCATGCCATAATTAGTCTTGTTTTGTTGCAAGCATGATTATGACAGTTATTGCTCTCTCGTTTGTTGCTCACTCTCTATTGCTAACCTTCACTTGCACTGAGTATGAGCTCTACTTGTGCATCCAACTCTCCAAAACCAATATTGCCAAAGTGTCCACCATACCTACCTACTAGCATCATTTGCTATTCTGTGCCTATTCATTATGCCTTGTTTTATTCCAAATAAAATGTTTGCTTGTTATGAGAAAGTTAGTTAGTAAAGCTCTCACGAACTTGATGGCACACTTTATTCCTTGCACTTAATAAACCTGAACCATTGTGACTGTCCATGAAAGTTATATGCTTGCAAATTATAGGCTGGGAGTTAGCAGAACCATGTTGTCACGGGGAACGCTTTCAACATTGCACCTGTACATTGTACCCAGTTGATATCATGCTCTTTTGTTTACGGATGTCATCGGTGTGAAATAAAAGGGGAGCTTGTAAGTTCATGGAGTTATATATATGTGTTAGAGAAATGCCTCGGCCGCTAGCCTAAGCCATGCCTAATCATGGTGGAAACTTGCAGCATAACCATAATGAGCAGTCTGTGAAGCATCCTCAATAAAAACCTATGCAAATAGAAAATAAAAAGATCGCTGAGATGCTCATTGTCTGCTTGCCTTGTCATTTTGATTATGGGATAGCTCATGTATCATGTGCAAGGTGTACCCCTTGGCGGTTCTGCATGATACGCATGTATTTACAATGACAAGAACTTACCGGTAACTAAAGTTCAGTAGCATGAGGAGCAACCCTCGTACTCAAGGGACATGAGATTTCCAGTTTATGGTCTGTCAAGCATATAACTCATATTGGACCTCACTTTCACCTTAACCATCTCAAGATGCCTATGATAGGGCAATGAGATCTTAAATCTAATGATTACCATACTTTCAGCATTTGGAAGCCTTTCAAACTTTTCAAAACCTTTTCAATTCCTTGTTGAGTCACCACTTATTCTATGAGCACCTTCTTGAGAGCATAGTTGTCATTCTTAGTGTAATGTGCTTGTCTCAAAACTTGGTTAATTATGTCATAACTTTGATGCTTGTTGATGACCCACAAGTATAGGGGATCGTAACAGTCTTCGAGGGTAGTATAACCCAATTTATTGATTCGACACAAGGGGAGCCAAAGAATACTTGCATGCCTTAACAACTGAGTTGTCAATTCAGCTACACCTGGAAATAGTTCTTGCCCACAGAAGTTTATCAGTAGCAACAGTTTGTAGTAGCAACATCAAACCAACAACAGCAGTGAAACAGGAGAAATAGTAATAGTAGCAGCAAACAGTAGGATATGAGCGCGGTAGGCATAGGGATGGATGGACGGGCGTTTCATGGACGAGTCTAAACATGTAACTTCAAGATCTAGGGCATTGCAGATAAATAAGAACAAGCATACAAGTACTAAACAATCCTAGGCATGTGCTCCATATATAGTCCTGCGTGCTCGCAATGAGAACTTGCACAACATCTTCTGTCCAGCCAGCCCGTGGCAGCGGGGCCTCTAGGGAACTACTGGCAATTAAGGTTCTCCTTTTAGTAGAGCACCGGAGGAAAGCATTAACACTCCATGAACACATGTGATCCTCACACCACATCCATCCCCTCCGGTTGTCCCAATTTCTGTCACTTCGGGGCCTTTGGATCCGAACAATGATATGTGTACACAACTTGCAGATAAGATTACAAACAATACTATCATAATGATTCAGTAATAAGTTCAGATCTGAGATCATGGCACTCGGGCCCTAGTGACAAGCATTAAGCACAACAAGTTTCAACAAAGTCAAATAGGACTAATAGAGATACTAGGCACTATACCCTAACAATCTTATTCGATTACATGATAGAACTCATCCAATCCCTACCATCCTCATAGCCTACATCGGGGGATTACTCACTCATGGATGAGGGAAACATCAATGGTTGATGGAGAGGCGTTGGTGATGACGATGGCGATGATCCTACCCAAATTCCCCGTCCCGGCAGGGTGCCAGAACGAAGTTTCTGGATCTGAATCTTGGTTTCTGGTGGTGGCGGCGCAGCGAAAATCTTTCTAGAAAAACGTCGAACCCCCCTCGGTTTTTAGGTCAAGGGGTAACTTATAGGCGAAGAGGGAGCCCGAGGGGGTACCTGGGGTGGCCGCACCCCCTAGGCGCGGGCGGGGCCCACCTGCGCCTGGCAGGGGTGTGGGCCCCCAGGCATCGAATCCGTTTCGTCTTCTGGCTCCGTGGATCTTCTCGCGAAATAGCATTTTTTGCCTATTTTCCGGGATTTTTCCTGACAGTTGATTTTCTGCATAAAAACTAGCCACCAAAGTAATTCTGCTGAAAACAACGTCAGTCCGTGTTAGTTGTATCCAAATCACACAAGTTTAGAGGAGAAACAATAGCAAAAGTGTTCGGGAAAGTAGATACGTTTTGGATGTATCAACTCCCCCCAAGCTTAGCTTATTGCTTATCCTCAAGCAATTCAGTTGAAAACTGAATGCGATAAAAGAACTTTCACGAACACATTTGCTTCATATGATGTATATATATTCTCAGAACAGGAGTAGATACTTAAACCATTCCTAATAAGAAGTAAGCAACCAAGTCTACTCAATAGTCATTGCAAGCTATGAAGAGAAACCAACTCAATAATAATAAGTAGCATGGAACATAAACATAAGCAACATTGCAATGCTCATAGTAAGGTATGATAGAGTGGTTTCTCGCTTGCCTTTGTTTGTAGAGCACAATATAAATGCCAAGGCACCTCTGAAGTTCACATGAACACTAAAAGTAAAGATATCAGAGATACAAGCATCAAAGTCATGACATAATTAACCAAGTTTTGAGACAAACACAAGAATGACAACTATGCTCTCAAGAAGGTGCTCATAGAATAAGTGGTGACTCGACAAGGAAGTGAAAAGGTTTTGAAAAGTTTGAAAGGCTTCCAAATGCTGAAACTAAGGTACTCACTAGCTTTGAGCTCTCATTGCCCCTATCATAGGCATCTTTATATGGTTAAGGTGAAAGTGAGGTCCAATCTGAGTTATATGCTTGACAGACCATAAACTGGAAATCCCAAGTCCCTTCAGTACTAGGGTCGCTCCGCATGCTACTCAACTTTGGTTACCTGCAAGTTCTTGTCATTGTACATACATGCATATCATAGAGAACCGCCAACGGGGTACCCCTTGCACATGATACATGAGCTATCCCGTGATCAAAATGACAAGGCAAGCAGACAATGAGCATCTCAGCAATCTTTTTGTTTACTATGTGCATAGCTTTTTATTGAGGATGCTTCATAGACGCTCAATATGGTGATGCTGCAAGTTTCTACCATGATTAGGCATGGCTTAGGCTAGCGGCCCAAGCGTTTCTCTAACACATATATATACTCCATGAACTCACAAGATCCCCTTTTATTTCACACCGACAACATCCGCACCCAAAAGAGCAAGGTATCAACTGGATAGGTATCCATAAGTGTTGAAAGCGTTCCCCATGACATCATGGTTCTGCTAACTCCCAGCATATAATTTGTAAGCATATAACTTTCATGGACATGTCACAATGGTTCAAGATTATTAAGTGCAAGGAATAAAGTGTGCCATCAAGTTCGTGAGAGCTTTACTAACTAACTTTCTCAAAGGAGACAAACATTTTATCTGGAAGAAAATAATGCATATAGAATATGCACTGAAATAGCAAGCGATGCTAATAGGTAGGTATGGTAGACACTGTTGGCAATATTGGTTTTGGGGAGTTGGAAGCACAAGTAGAGATCATACTCAGTGCAAGTGAAGGCTAGCAAAAGAGAGGGAGCGACAAACGAGAGAGCAATAATTGTCATAATCATGCTTGCAACAAAACATGACTAATTATGGCATGAAAGTGATACAAGAACTCTGAGGCAAAATAAATCATGAAGGCTTATTGACTATTGTTTAGTCATATGCATGCGCGAGCATGTGCCAAGTCTATTCACATGAAACATTCAGAGGAGGATACCACAACATCATACCAAAATATGAATAAAACAATGCAAGCAAACATTCATATGACATGCTACAAACTATTAGCAAGCTGGAGCTAATCACAGACAAGCAAGAACTACTAAGCATCCATCAGTAACATACTCCTTACAATGAACGGACTAAGCATGCTCACCATGATGAGTATATGTACAAAAATGAAAAACAAATAGAGTTCGTTACCAGCCTCTTACCACACCTCAAGTTGTCTTAGTCTTCATTATTGCCCTTCACTTGCATGACTTGAATAATAACATGAAACCAAACTCCACTGAGGACGGATGAACCCTGCAAACAACTCAGAAAACCAAAGAATAACAACAAATATTTTTGGTGTTTTCGATTTTTCAAACAAGCCAACAAAGCAAAAACAAACCAAACAAAGCAAAATCTTTTTGGATTTTTCTTTTAAGGCAAACCAAAGCAAAGAAACAAACCAAGAGAAACAATGAAAATAATTTTGGTATTTTTGTGTTTTGAGAAAGCAGAAACAAAAACCAAAAAGAAAGCGAAACAATGGATATATAAAGAACCGACCGAACATGATATATAGATGAGTGTGATGTCGGTATAACTCCCCCCAAGATTAGGCTTTTGGCCTAAGTGGGGCTCAATAGCGCGGGTAGTAATCCCAAGATGGTGGGTCATCATAGGAATGATCATAGTCAGGCACTTGCGATGAAGAAGAAGACGCGCCCCAATCATAGGAGAGCTGCTGGTATGAAGACTCTCCCAAGTTGGAGGGCTGAACCGAATCATCTTCGGCATACTCTCCAACATTCTCCTCTTGCTGGGAGAGTTCCGTCACGTATGTGTCAAACTCCTCCGTGAGAGACCATCCTTGCCTGTTATCAAAATTAAACAAAGCGGGTGCAGGCAAATAAACTATTTTCTCAGTCCTACCCCCTCTCCAACCACACTTGGCAAAAGATAGCTCATACGATAAACTTCTCACAGTAGCCCCCAAGGAAACAAAACCATGCTGAATCATGGATTCAAGATCAAGCCTCTCTATGGGGAACCGATAATCTAAACGGTGAGGCTCTAAACCATGGAAAGCTAGCAACCTAGAAGCAATGAGACCTCCACAAATTCCACCCTTCTCACGGTTGGTGGTGAGACGGTAAGCTATCAAAGCACCCAGGTTATAAGATATATTCCTATTCAAAGCAGTTGCGATAAAAGCTAGATCAAAAGAATATAACTTCCTAGCAATCTTTCTAGCAAGAACACACTTGGTAATGAAATAGGCAAAATATCTAATGGTTGGGAACTAAATGTTCTGAATTTTACCACTTTCCTTTGAGAAGTCAAAACCTTGGAAAATCTCAGCATATAAATACATAAGTGACTTGGGCCTCTCCTTGATCTTCTCACAAGATCCCCACTAAGGTACTCTAATTGCTGCACAGAAGTCAGCAAAAGGCAGGTCGACAGCTATATTATATATCTTATAATGGACCATGGGATTAGATGAAGACCAAGTAAACCTGAAGTCCTGCACAACAGCCATGGTTAGCTTAACATATTGAAGTGGTTAACCTTCAACAAAGTGTTCCAATCCTGCATTGGTAATCATAGTTTGGAAATCCTGGAGGATTCCCGCAGTTCTCATAAATTCATGGCATGGATATATGGAAGGAAAGACTCCTTCCTCACGATGAACTTTCATTGGCTCAGGCACCATCAAGTCATATTGATTCAGTGGATATGCACTCATCTTCCTTTCTGAAATTTTTAGAGAAACATCAAACCAAGTGATTTCCAAGTTGATAAATGATGAGAAACTACTATAGGAACTTGCTAGAGGGATACACATGCATCAAAATGAAATCTCTAAGCATAGAACAAGCATGCAAGCTCACACAACCTGTCACCTATAGCAGCAAAATACTCAAGATACAATCTATCAATCACAAATCTAATTGGACAAGTGGAGGAGGCACATACCAATGAGCAATCCCTCCAAAAATCAACAGCAAAGATGGGTGAGCAAGGAGATCGAAAATTGCGAGAAAAAACAATAGGAACTTGAGCTTGAGCAAGTTTTCCGGTGTTTTTTGGGAGAGAGAAAGAAGATGGCTGGGAGGAGACACTTTGGAGGGCCCCAGGTGGGCCACACCCCACCTAGGCGCCACCTATAGGGAGGCCACGTCTACCTGGGGGTGTGCTAGCCTGGTAGGTCCCCCTGGGCCATTCCAGGTGTCCCTCTGCCCCTTTTTTCGAGGGAAAGTTTATTTTGAATTTTCTGGGATTTTCTGGAAACTTTATTTTTGGCCAATTTTCAGGGTATGAAAATTGATTTTCTCACAGAAACAGTTTTTTTCAGAAGAAGCAAAAGCAAACCAAAAACCAAACTACAGAAGCTCTAAGACACTCTAACAAGCAAACAACTAACAAAACCAAAGCTAGCAAAAGAAAAGGAAAAAACTAGGAAGGAGAAAAGTAAAAGAAAGCAAGTATAACCATAGTGAAAACATTATTTTGTTCATTAAAATCCTTTTGTTAACAAGGTTAATCATGTCTTGTTACCAAAACAATCTTATATGAAACAAAACTTTTTATTCCACAAGGTGATTATGTTACCTCATACTTGATAGCAATGGTCCGAATCATAATAGTTTCAAAATTTTCTTGTGGAATGCGACAATATATTTCTCCAACCTTGATGCCCTCAATATTTTCAATGGAATTCAGGCAATAGCTTTTAGCAACATTCTTGGGGAAATAGACAGTATGCTCTTTTTCATTAATATTGAATGTTACTTTTCCTTGATTGTAATTGATGACAGCACCTACAGTATTAAGAAAAGGTCTCCCAAGAATAATAGACATATTATCATCTTCAAGCATCTCAAGCACAACAAAATCAGTTAAAACCAAGCAATTATGAGCCACTTGAATAGGAACATCCTCACATATACCAACAGGAATAGTAGTTGACTTATCAACCATTTGCAAAGATATATTAGTTTGTATCAACTTTTCTAGCTGGAGTCTCTTGTAGAGAGAAAAAGGCATAACACTAACTCCAGCTCCCCAATCACATAAAGCAGTTCTAACATAATTATTCTTAATATAGCAAGGAATAGTTGGTATACCTGGATCACCAAGTTTCTTTGGAACCTTACCATTGAAGTAATAATTAGCAAGCAAAGTATAAATCTCCTCATTAGGAATCTTCCTTTTATTAGAGACAATATCCTTCATATACTTTGAATAAGGAGGCAACTTAATAGCATCAGTCAAAGGAATTTGCAAAAATAAAGGTTTCATCCACTCACAAAACTTGTTGTAGTGTTCTTCCTCCTTTGACTTGTGTTTCTTACCTGGAAAAGGCATAGGTTTCTGCACCCAAGGTTCTCTCTCACTACCATGTTTCTTAGCAATAAAGTCTTCCTTAGTGTACCTAGTGTTCTTAGTGTGCTTCTCTGGTTCTTCCTCAACTTCCTCCTTATCAGGAGCATCATTTTTATCATTACCACTCTCAGTTTCAACATCAGAGACAGATATACTATTAGTATCTACAGAAGGTTCAAGTGGTTCCTCAACTACTTTGTGTTTCTTTTTCTTTCTCTTACGAGGACTACCACTACTTTCACCTTGTTGAGAATCCTGCTCAATTCTTTTAGGATGTCCTTCAGGATATAAAGGATCTTGAGTAGCTATACCACTCCTAGTTCTAATTCCATAAGCATGTTTATCTCCTGATGCATTAAGTAGCATATCCTTTTGTACCTTAGCAAGTTGATCAAGTTGGGTTTGAACCATTTGAAAGTGTTTACAAAGCATTTTAATATCGTTAGAAGTTCTTTACATAATATTTTTCAACTCATTAATAGCTCTAGAGTTTTCCAATAAATGATTCTGAACTTGTTTATTACAATTACCTTGTTTAACAATAAAAATGTCAAGTTCCTCTAAACATTGATCAGGAGGCTTACCATAAGGAATATCACCTTCATCAAAGTGTTGGAGAGAGTGTACCTCAATAGTAGATGGGTGGGGAATTGTCTTACATAATTCTTCTATAGGAGGTAGATTCTTCAGATCTTCAGCTCTAATACCTTTCTCCTTTAGACATTTCTTAGCTTCCTTCATCACTTCATCATTTAATGCAATAACTCCCCTCTTCCTTGGTGTTGGTGTTGGAGCTGGTGCTGGCACAACTGGTTCAGGAGTAATAGGCTCAGGTGTATTTAGCTCATTTGAAGTCCAATCATCATAATTCTTGCTTATATTAGCCATTAATTCTTCAGCATCTGTAGGAGTTCTTTTCCTGAAAACATAATCAGCAAAGCTATCTAGGTATGTCCTAGAATCATCAGTTAGTCCATTATAATAAATATAAAGAAGATCATTCTTAGGCAATGGACATCCAGGATGTGCATGAATCAAGGCACGAAACCTTGTCCATGACTCATGTAGTTTCTCTTCTTCTCCCTGTTTAAAATCAAAAAGCCTCTACAAAGCAGCATGTCTAGCATTGGGAGGAAAATATTTATGGAAGAAATAAGCAATGAAACAATCAGGGCTATCAATGGAACCATGAGGTAATCTATTAAACCAAGCCCTAGCTTCTCCTTTTAGTGAAAAAGGGAAGATCTTATTTAAAAAGTACTTGCGCATCTTAAAATCATCAGAGAATGAAGCACTCATAGTGGAAAGCTCATTCATATGAGCTACAACACTCTCATTTTCAGTCCCACAAAAAGGTTCTTTCTCAACGATGTCTAAATAGGATAAATCAAAAGAGAAATCATAATCTTTATCTTTAATATTTATGAGAGAGGTGGCAAACTTAGAATCAGAGGACAGTTTAGGAATAATGGTACGTCTAGCAAGGAGACTCTTAATAGCACTAGCACCATGTGTCTTTCGGCACTCTTCAACAAATTCATCAGTGAACTCAATGTAACCATCATTAATATCATAACTCTCTCTAGACTCAGGTGAGCTAACAGGTGTAACAGTGTCTTCACTAGGAGTTTTAGTATTTCCTAGACCAGCCATAGTAGCATCTAGGAAAGGGCCTAATGAACCACTCGCATCAAGCACAGTAGAAGTAACATCATGAGCATCAAAAGTAGTTTCAGATTTAGCAGTAGTAGCAGTGTGTGTAGCATGAGTATGTGGTGGTGGTGTAACAAGCTTACTTATAACAGACGGTGAATCAACAGCAACAGAGGTGTATAGGACTGTACCTCTTCTTGTAGTGGATGGTAAAAAAGGAAACTTTCCATCACGAGACTTCCCCATGATGAAAGGAGTAGCAGTGAACAATAATAGATCTAAGTGAACTTAAAAATAAAGCTATGCTCCCCGGCAATGGCGCCAGAAAATAGTCTTGATGACCCACAAGTATGGGGGATCGCAACAGTCTTCGAGGATAGTATTACCCAATTTATTGATTCGACACAAGGGGAGCCAAAGAATACTTGCAAGCCTTAACAACCGAGTTGTCAATTCAGCTGCACCTAGAAATAGTTCTTGCTCACAGAAGTTTATCAGTAGCAACAGTTTGTAGTAGCAACAACAAAGCAACAGCAGTAGTGAAACAGGAGCAATAGTAATAGTAGCAGCAAACAGTAGGATACTAGGACGGTAGGCATAGGGATGGATGGACGGGCGTTGCATCTACGAGTCTAAACATGTAACTTCAAGATCTAGGGCATTGCAGATAAATAAGAACAAGCATCCAAGTACTAAACAATCCTAGGCATGTGCTCCATATATAGTCTTGCGTGCTCGCAATGAGAACTTGCACAACATCTTCTGTCCAGCCAGCCCGTGGCAGCGGGGCCTCTAGGGAACTACTGGCAATTAAGGTGCTCCTTTTAGTAGAGCACCGGAGGAAAGCATTAACACTCCATGAACACATGTGATCCTCACACCACAGCCATCCCCTCCGGTTGTCCCAATTTCTGTCACTTCGGGGCCTTTGGATCCGAACAATGATATGTGTACACAACTTGCAGATAAGATCACAAACAATACTATCATAATGATTCAGTAATAAGTTCAGATGTGAGATCATGGCACTCGGGCCCTAGTGACAAGCATTAAGCACAACAAGTTTCAACAAAGTCAAATAGGACTAATAGAGATACTAGGCACTATACCCTAACAATCTTATTCGATTACATGATAGAACTCTGATGGTGACTCCTCGATGGCGCCAGAGAACTTGGTGCTTGACGTGGAGTCTATTGGGAACCCCAAGAGCAAGGTGTGAAGCAGCACAGCAGCAAGCTTTCCCTCAGTAAGAAACTGAGGTTATCGAACCAGTAGGAGGAAGGAAACATCACACAGGTGTTGCAAGCAACGCGAAGACCTGCACAACACAAACTCAAGACTTTGCCCCAATGAACAGTGAGGTTGTCAAGCTCACCGGTTTGATGTAACAAAAGATTAAACGTATGGTGTGGAAGGTAATGGTTTGCAGCAAGTAAACATGTAATAGTGGAAGATGTATCAATGGTAAAGATTAGACCGGGATCCATAGTTCACTAGAGGTTTTCTCCTTAGATAAACAACATGGCATGAAGGGTAAACAAATTACAGCAGGGAAATTGACAGGAACTGAGCAAGGCATAACAATGCACTACTAGTCAAAAAGATCCTATGAGATTCGATTGGGCAATACAACAATATGCATAGACCACCATCCAACTGCATCTATGACTAGAAGTCCACCTTCAGGTTATCATCCGAACCCCCTCTAGTATTAAGTTGCAAGAAACAAACAACTGCTTTAAGCAAAGTGTGTAAGGTAAACAATCCACTTGTTCCATGAACAAGAGACCGTTGTTTTCTCCCTAGTAGCAACAGCACATCTACAACCGAAGAGATTTCTGTCACTTCCCTTGGAAACTAGAGGCATGAACCCACTATCGAGCATAAATACCCCCTCTTGGAGTCACTAGCAACTACTCGGCCAAGATAGCTACTAACAATGGAGAGCATGCAAGATCACAAACAACACAGACATGATAGAAACATAAAGACAAAACGATTAAGCAATCTGACATAATAATCTCAATATCCATAGGATCCCCGCAAACACAACATGCATGATTACAAATAGATTAGATCTTGATCATGAACGGAGCTCACAAGATCTATACATGAAAGCACAAGGAGGATATACAACCATATAGCTACTACATGGACCCGTAATCCAAGGTGGAACTACTCACGCTTCATACCGGAGAGAAGGCCGCCGAGATGATCTCCCCTCCGGTAGGGTGCCGGGAAGAACTTCAGATCCCCCCGATCTAGGGACGATGGTGGCAGCGGCTACAGAAGGTTTCGTGGAATATTTATCGGGTACTTAGGGTTTCTGCATCGGGGGCTTCTTATAGGCGAAGAGGCGAGATCGGGAGGCGGACAGGGGCCCCACACCCTACCCAGGCGCGGGGCAGGGCCCACCCGTGCCTAGGGGGGTATGACCGCCCTGGTTAGCTTCTCCGTCTCGTCTTCTGGATTCGTGTCCCTCACGGTAAAATATTGACTTTGGCTTTTGTCATGTCCAATTCCGAGAATATTGATTTTTTGCCTTGCTGGAACCAAAAACAGAAGAAAATAGGCAACTGGCATTGTGGCAACTTGTTAATAGGTTAGTTCCCGAAAATATATAAAAACACCTCAAAGTGTAGACAAAGAAAAGCAAAGTAGATACTAAACAAGCATGGAGTATCAAAAATTATAGATACATTTCCGACGTATCAAGCATCACCAAGCTTAACTCCTGCTCGTCCTCGAGTAGGTAAGTGATAAAAAGAATAATTTTTGAGGTGACATGCACCATCAAAACCAAGATCAAACCATTTGCAAGCATTGAAAGCCTAGAACAAAGAACTCTAAACATGTGCATGAAATATGGAGTTCTAACAATATGACAAAGTAACTATGCATGCAACATGAAAGGCTACAAACAAAGATCATCAATAACATGCATTTAAAAACGTTTGTTTGTTTCACATACAGAAAACATAGCATAGTGGCATTCAGCTTGTCCCTCATGGAGTATCAAATAGATGCATAAGACACCTTCAAAGTTCACAAGGGTGACTAGAAACAAATAGCACAAGAACAAGTAATATCACAATATGCATCAATCAATAAGCTTTGGGACACTTCACATAGAATGACAACTATGCTCTCTTAATGGTTCTTAAAGGTAGAAGGTGGAGACTCAATAATGGTGAAAGAAAGGCCCTTCACAAAGGGAAACAGGGATTTCAAGTTTCAAAAAGAGCTTGCAAAAATTATGGTACTTGTTAGCTTTCAGCCCTCATTGCCCCTATCATAAGCATCTTGAAGTAATTAAGGTTAAAGTGAACAAAGATGGAGTATATGCTTGAAAAAGTATAAGTTGGCAATCTCAAGTCCCTTGAATACGAGGGCCACACCTCATGCTACTCAACTTCAGTCACCTGTAAGTTCTTGTCATTGTAAGTATTTGCATATCATAGAGAACCGCCAACGGGGTACCCCCTTGCACATGGTACATGAGCTATCCCATAACCATAATGACAAGGCAAGCAGACAATGAGCATCTTAGCGATCTTTTTATTTACTATGTGCATAGCTTTTTATTGAGGATGCTTCATAGATAGCTCACTATGGTGATGCTGCAAGTTTCCACCATGATTAGGCATGGCTTAGGCTAGCGGCCCAAGCGTTTCTCTAACACAAAATACATACTCCATGGACTTACAAGTTCCCTCTTTATTTCACACTGGTGACATCCATAGACAAAAGAGCATGATATCAACTCAGTACAAAGTACAAGTGCAATGTTGAAAACTTTCCCCGTGACAGCATGGTTCTGCTAATTCCAACGTATAAGTGCAAGCATATACAACATATATGACACAATGGTTCAAGTTTATTAGGGGCAAAGAATATAAAGTGTGCCATCAAGTTTATGAGGGCTTTAATCACTAAGTTTTCACATAACAAAATAGTTTTTAATTGGAAGATAGCTAAAAACAAGAATATACTTGGAATGGTGTAACACACCATGCATAGGACTTTATAGTGGACACTTTGGAAAAACTTGGTTTCTTGGGAGTTGGAAGCATGAGTAGAACTTACTCATACAAGTGGAGGCTATCAAAAGACTGGGAGCAACCAACTAAGAGAGAAATAATGGCCATAATCATGCAGAGCAACAAAGCATTACTAACCAAAGCATAGAGTGGTACTACAAGTCAAGGACTAAATGATCATAGAGGTTATGGTGACTTGTAATAGTCATAACATGGTGTGAGCATGTGCCAAGTCAACCCAAACAAAGCATCAAAGGAGAATACCATAATACTATGCTTTTGCATGCTAAAACAACGCATAATTTCTTATAGGCACACTAAGAAATCCCAATTGTTTGGAACAAGACATGATACAGCAATAATCACTAAGCATAAGGTCAAAACAACACCTAGCATGTCATGCTAAAGTCTAAGTCACAGTCAATGCAAGCTCCTCTTGCACTTACAAGCAAGAACTTACTACTCCTTTCCAACACCAAGCAACTTATTTGCAACAACACAGTGAGAACGGGGGTACAAACTACTTTATTCAATCAAACTAAACAACCTAAGAAAGCAAATGAAAACTAAGACGCTCCAAGAACAACACAATAGTGCATGAAACAATAAAAATGAAGTGTCTAGACAGACCTGAGCTTTTTATTGATGAAGAAGGGGATGCCTTGGGCATCCCCAAGCTTTGACGCTTGTAAATCTTGGATATTTCTTGGGGTGACACAGGGGTGGCATCCCCAAGCTTGAGCTTTTATCCATTCTTCATCTCATTACATCATTCTCTCTCTACACCTGAAAATTTTCCTTCATACAAAACTTCACACAATCTTCATTAGCAACATTAGTGTATTCAAAAGACATTAGACCTCTGGCAAAGCTTTGGAACAGCAAAACATTTCACTAAAAACACAAGCTACTGTAGTAACTCCTTCAAAAATCTCAATTCCCCAAAAGAGAACTCAAAAAGGAATCAATAAGAAGCAAATGCAAATAATGGCAGAAATCTTTCAAAACAGACCAGCAGGTAGAAACCGATATTTTCGAATATTTTCTGTTGCTCAAATAAAAAAGTGTTGAACTAACGAAAGTTAGATAACATACTGGGGGATTTATTCGTAAATTTTGAGCTCAATACGAGTTACATAGACTCCTCACTAAATTTTTTGGTGGAGGACAGAAATCTATTTCGGGACAGCAACTCCCCAAATCTTACTTCCCTCTCATTAGAGGTCATTCTTGGCATAAAAAGCAAACAAAAAGGATAAGGAGAGATCATTACTGAAGTAATAACTTCCAAGACTTAAGGAAACTCTTGGGTTATCTCCGAACAAGTACTTTTCTTTAACGCCTTTAAGTTAGGCTTGATAGTTTGAGAAGATGCTGACATAAGAAATATGAATTGAAGCAAAAGAGAGTATCAGGAAGCAAATTCAAAATACATTTAAGTCTAACCCACTTCCTATGCATAGGAATCTTGTATGCAAATAAACTCATAAAGAACAAAGTGACACGCAAAGGAAGATGAAACAAGAGTAACTTCAAAACTTTCAGCACATAGAGAGGTGTTTTAGTACCATGAAAACTTCTACAACCATTTTTTCCTCTCTCATAATAATTTTCATTAGCCTCATGAATAAACTCAAAAATATAGCTATCACATAAAGCAAGCTTTTCATGATCTATAAATACATAATTTCTATCAAGCTCAAAAATAGTAGGATTAAAACCTTCACGGGTTTTACCCAATGTAGACATTTCAAAAGGATCCACAGGAACATAATGTTCATCCTCCTTTGGTAAGAATGGGGGACAATCAAATAATGTAATAGGTAAAGAGTTACTCTCATTAGAAGGTAGACATGGGTAGAACCATTGTTCCTTCTTTTGTTCATCACTCTCCTCCTCTTTTTCATCCAATGAGCTTCCAGTTTCAACAATTTCTTCTTCCATAGGCTCCTGCAAGGCATTAGGATCTTCCATTTGTGGAAAGCATCTATTAAAATATTCAAGAATATAGCCATTTTCTTCCTTGTAATTATCAAAGCAAAAATTAATTATCTCATAAACCTCATATTCATAAGGTGCATCATCAGTATTTTCAAGCAAACTGGCAAGTTCAAATGCACCCTTGAAGGCAATAAATTCTTTAATTTGTTCCACATCATAAAAGTCATAAATTCCTTTAACATAAGAGGATATGGTAACATTATCATTATACTCACATTGAAAAGGCAGGTGTTTATACCTCCTATAGCAACAAGCTTTATCAAAGCAATATGTAACATTATAAGTAGAGCACACCTCTCTAGCAATAGTATTCAACTTATCAATTTGTTCCCATAAGTTTTTCCCTTTTTGTGACAAACGGTGTTACTTATAATAGTACTTTTGTTCTTCCGTGAACCCACCTTGCCAATAAAAACTAGTTTCAAAGAACCATCCATTGATAGAAAGCATGACCAAGAAAGGCAATGACAGACCACCAACTAGAGTAGGAACTAATTTTTTTTGTGTTTTTGAATAAAGAAAACAAACCAAACTGAACTAATTTTTTTGGGTTTTTTGAAAAGAGGAAAACAAAACCAAGCAAAAGAAACTAAGCAAACTAAAAACAAAGTAAAGAGAAAGGAAGTGAAGGACTCCCCTTGTGAAGACGTCCTTAGCCTCCCTAGCAACGGTGCCAGAAAAGCTTGATGGTGACTCCTTGATGGCGCCAGAGAACCTGGTGCTTGACGTGGAGTCTGTTGGGAACCCCAAGAGCAAGGTGTGAAGCAGCACAGCAGCAAGTTTTCCCTCAGTAAGAAACCGAGGTTATCGAGCCAGTAGGAGGAAGGAAACGTCACACAGGTGTTGCAAGCAACACGGAGACCTACACAACACAAACTCAAGACTTTGCCCCCAACGAACTGTGAGGTTGTCAAGCTCACCGGTTTGTTGTAACAAAGGATTAAACGTATGGTGTGGAAGGTAATGGTTTGCAGCAAGTAAACATGTAATAGTGGAAGATGTATCAATGGTAAAGATTGGACCGGGGTCCATATTTCACTAGATGTGTTCTCCTTAGATAAACAATATGGCATGAAGGGTAAACAAATTACAGCAGGGCAATTGACAGGAACTGAGCAAGGCATAACAATGCAATACTAGTCAAAAAGAACCTATGAGAATCGATTGGGCAGTACAAAAATATACATAGACCGCCATCCAACTGCATCTATGACTAGAAGTCCACCTTCATGTTATCATCTGAACCCCCTTCAGTATTAAGTTGCAAGCAACAGACAACTGCTTTAAGCAAAGTGTGTAAGGTAAACAATCCACTTGTTCCATGAACAAGAGACCATTGTTTTCTCCCTAGTAGCAACAACACATCTACAACCGAAGAGATTTCTGTCACTTCCCTTGGAAACTAGAGGCATGAACCCACTATCGAGCATAAATACCCCCTCTCGGAGTCACTAGCAACTACTCGGCCAATATAGCTACTAACAACGGAGAGCATCCAAGATCACAAACAACACAGACATGATAGAAACATAAAGACAAAACCATTAATCAATCTGACATAATAATCTCAATATCCATCAGATCCCGCAAACAAAACATGCATGATTACAAATAGATTAGATAATGATCATGAACGGAGCTCACAAGATCTATACATGAAAGCACAAGGAGGATATACAACCATCTAGCTACTACATGGACCCGTAGTCCAAGGTGGAACTACTCACACTTCATATCGGAGAGAAGGCCTCCGGGATGATCTCCCCTCCAGCAGGGTGCCGGGAAGAACTTCAGATCCCCCTGATCTAGGGACGATGGTGGCGGCGGCTACAGAAGGTTTCATGGAATATTGCTCGGGTACTTAGGGTTTCTGCATTGAGGGCTTCTTATAGGCGAAGAGGCGAGGCCAGGAGGCGGCCAAGGGCCCCACAACCTACCCAGGCGCGGGGCAGGGCCCACCCGCGCCTAGGGGGGTCTGGCCACCCCGGTTTGCTTTTCCGTCTCGTCTTCTGGATTCGTGTCCCTCGCGGTAAAATATTGACTTTGACTTTTGTCCCGTCCAATTCCGAGAATATTGATTTTCTGCATTTCTGGAACCAAAAACAGAAGAAAACAGGCAACTGGCACTGTGGCAACTTGTTAATAGGTTAGTTCCAGAAAAGATATAAAACACCTCAAAGTGTAAACAAAGCAAAGCAAAGTAGATACTAAACAAGCATGGAGCATCAAAAATTATAGATACGTTTCCGATGTATCAAACTCATCCAATCCCTACCATCCCCATAGCCTACAGCAGGGGATTACTCACTCATGGATGAGGGAAACATCGATGGTTGATGGAGAGGCGTTGGTGATGATGATGGCGATGATCCTTCCCAAATTCCCTGTCCCGGCAGGGTGCCAGATCGGAGTTTCTGGATCCGAATCTTGGTTTCTAGTGCTGGCGGTGCAGCAGAACTCTGTCTTGAAAAACGTCGAACCCCCCTCGGTTTTTAGGTCAAGGGGTAACTTATATGCGAAGAGGGAGCCCGAGGGGGTGCCTGGGGTGGCCGCACCCTCCTAGGTGTGGGCTGGGCCCACCCACGCCTGGCAGGGGTGTGGACCCCCTAGGCCTCCACTCCGTTTCGTCTTCTGGCTCCGTGGATCTTCTGGCAAAATAGGATTTTTGGCATATTTTCCGGGATTTTTCCTGATAGTTGATTTTCTGCACAAAAACTAGACACCAAGGTAATTCTTCTGAAAACAGCGTTAGTCCGTGTTAGTTGTATCCAAATCACACAAGTTTAGAGGAGAAATAATAGCAAAAGTGTTCGGGAAAGTAGATACGTTTTGGATGTATCACTTGTATCTCTGATATCTTTACTTCTAGTCTTCACTTGAACTTAAGAGGTGCCTTGGCATTCATGTTTTTCTCCACCATCAAAGGCAAGCGAGATACCACTCTATCATACCTTTTTATGAGCATTACAATGTTGCTTATGTTTATGTTTCATGCTACTTATTATTATTGAGTTGGAATCTCTTCATAGCTTGAATTACTATTAAGTAGACTTAGTTGCATACTCCTTATTATGAATTGTCTAAGTATCTACTCCTGTGCTGAGAATATTTACATCATTTGAAGCAAATGTGTTCGTGAAAGTTCTTTTATCACACTCAGTTTTCAACTGAATTGCTTAAGGACAAGCAATAATCTAAGCTTGAGGGGAGTTGATACGTCGAAAACGTATCTACTTTTCTAAACACTTTTGCTATTGTTTCTCCTCTAAACTTGTGTGATTTGGATACAACTAACACGGACTGACGCTGTTTTTAGTAGAATTACCTTGGTGTCTAGTTTTTGTGCAGATAATCAACTATCAGGAAAAATCCCGGAAAATATGCCAAAAATCCTATTTCACCAGAAGACTGATGGAGCTAGAATACGAGACGGAGTGGAGGCCTAAGGGGCCCACACCCCCTGCCGCGCGGGCCAGGCCTGGCCGCACTTGAAGGGTGTATGGCCGCATTAGGCACCCCCTCGGCCTCCCTCTTCACCTATAAGTTGCCTCTTGACCTAAAAACTCAAGGGGGTTCGACATTTTTCTAGAAAGAGTTCAGTTGCGCCGCCACCACCAAAAACCGCGATTCGGAACCAAAAACTCCGTTCTGGCAACCTGCCGGGACGGGGAATTTGGAGAGGATCATTTCCATCATCATCAACAACGCCTCTCCATCAACCATCCATGTTTCCCCATCCATGAGTGAGTAATCCCCCACTATATGCTTTGGGGATGGTAGGGATTGGATGAGTTCTATCATGTAATTGAATAAGATTGTTAGGGCATGGTGCGTAGTTTCTCTATTAGTGCTATTTGACTTTGTTGCAACTTGTTGTGCTTAATACTTGTCACTAGGTCCCGAGTGCCATGATCTCAGATCTGAACTTATTATTGATTCATGATGATAGTATTGTTTGTGATCTTATCTGCAAGTTGTGTACACATATCATTGTCCGGATCCAAAGGCCCCGAAGTGACAGAAATTGGGACAGCCGGAGGGGATGGCTGTGATGTGAGGATCACATGTGTTCACGGAGTGTTAATGCTTTGCTACGATGCTCTATTAAAAGGAGCACCTTAATTTCCAGTAGTTCCCTTGAGGCCCCACTGCAACGGGCTGGCAGGACAAAAGATATTGTGCAAGTTCTCATTGCGAGCATGCATGACTATATATGGAGCACATGCCTATGATTATTTAGTACTTGGATGCTTATTCTTATTTATCTGTAATTGTCCTAGATCTTAAAGTTACATGTTTGGACTCGTCCATGCAACGCCCATCCATCCATCCCTATGCCTACCGTGCTCATATCTTACTGTTTGCTACTACTGTTACTATTGCTCTTGTTCTACTGCTGCTGTTTCTTTGCTATTGCTACTACAAAACTGTTTCTACTGATAAACTTCTATGAGCAAGAACTATTTCCAGGTGCAGCTGAATTGACAACTCATTTGTTAAGGCTTGCAAGTATTCTTTGGATACCCTTGTGTCCAATCAATAAATTGAGTAATACTACCCTCAAAGACTGTTGCGATCCCCTATACTTGTGGATCATCATGGATTTGCACTTGTATTCAATTGTACCTTCATATTTCATTCATACTATTTCCATGATGTTGATCCCCTTCATGTATGAGTAGTTTCCTTGTTCTTGGGGAGAGATGGTGAAACCCTAGCACTATTATGAACTTGCAATAAAGATGATGTATTCTTGTGTCCATATAACTTGCCGGTATATGATAGATTTATGATTTGTGTTTGATCTCTCTCTTTAGATGATATGTGTAGTCGGTCGCATATCATTTTCCCTTGGGACTAAAGAGAAGGGGAAATCCTTTGGACGTGTTTTCGGAGCGTACCTGGAATTGCCCCGTGACAGATTGGCACTAGATCATAACCTACATGGTCAAATGAGGGTAAAGAGGGACTCCCTAATCTAATTATGATATCCACGGGGAAACCCTTAATTGTGGTGGTTTGTATGGGTAATTTTTCTCAGACATCGCAGTGGTTATTTAGAGGTGACCTCACTCTTGGCTCAACAAAGTGGCTTCCTACGAGCCTTATAGTGAACATTTTATTATGGATCTCTCTCCACACATCTCATGACACAAGAAGTATATTATCTTAATTATGATTAATGGTATCATGCTAGAGGTGAATCCTACAGTCCTTGAGAACCCCTCAACCATATTACACAACACATCATAGACACTCTCTTTCTCTAGTTTACTTTTTTATTTACTTTGTTCCTATTTACTTTAGCACTCATTCAAACACACTCTTTATACATCCTTTACTTGGAATTAAAGATAACTTACAAGTACTCTCTACTGAATAGTAACGAGGGGCATAAATACCTTTACCAATAGCTCTCTGTGGGTTCGATATCTTTACTTCGAAAGTAGCTACAATTTATCTATGCACTTGTAGTCATCAAGCTATTTTCTGGCGCCATTGCCGGAGAGCTAAGCACTTTTGGTCATTTTTCTTAGTTGCTAATTTAGTGTTGATATACAAAAAGTTGTTTACAAGTTTGAAGTTTTTTCTGTTATTCTTTTTACTGCTTTTACTTATTTGAAAAGTACAAAAAATATAAAACCAAAAACCCATAAAAATTCATAAACCAAAAATTATAAAAACATTTTCTACTAATCATGTCTTCCTAGAATGCTATTTTTGAACAGATGAAGCTCGCAGTAGAGGAGAAGAAAGTTGGAACTTTTGGATATTCTATTACGAGAGAAAAGATATTACAAGAATGGGTGAGTTGGTTGAAAGGTTATTCATCCACATTATGTACCTCGTACAATTTTACTTGTGAATAATGTGGATCCAAAGTTCATTTTAGTTATCAATGTAAGAATAATACCTATGATATCAAATTAGCACTTTATAATGGGAATTGCGAATTCTTTGCTAATATGGAGGTTTATAAGAGAGTACTTTTATAGGTTGTTGTGAGTTGCTAGCTCACATGAGTGATATAAAAAATAGAAGATGAAGTACTCGATGAGATCTATGAAATAGTATAACTTAGATACTCTTATTGTATTGATAACTTTTGTGATGATGAATTAGCGATTGCTCACAAGCGGATAGCCATGGAAGAGACTAACCTTTTGCAGGACTAACAAAAGAGAGAAGAAAAGGATGTACACCGTAGTGAACATGCTACTCTCGCTGGTATGGGTTTGTTTAACTTGTATGACTTGCTAGATAGTTGTGCAAAATCATTTTGTAATTCATATCATGAGATTTGTGATAAATGTATGGCAGTTGCCCACCTTAGTTTTCACTGTTCCATTACTCTTGAAGAATCCCTAGTATCTCACACTAGAGTTGAAGTCTTATAGTATTTGGTTTATAAAGGTGTCCATGATCTACTCTCAAAAAAATTAATTATGAGAAAGAGTAGTGATAGTATGCTTCTTATGAAACTTCCCAACTTGTTACCAAAGTTACAATATTATTGCCATGAATGTCTTTAATCCACTTATGTTAGAGAGTAAGACACGGTCTAAAACTGTAGTGCCCGAAGATAACCATTTGGAGGAACCAAAAGATAAAGAGGAGGAACAACAAAAAGGTAAGGTTGACAAAGATTGACACACTATAAATACTACATTTGTTTATGATGCCTCTCTCTCTAATAATTATTTTTATAATGCTAAAACTGATTGTAATTTATATGTGGAGGCCTTATGCCTAGACACTCATAAGGAGAGCATTACTAATGATGAACTAGAGATAGAACCTTGCTATGAATCTTTTGATGCTAATATGCAGGGACCTGATTTACCGCCTGTTGCAAAGGAAGGATATTATGAAGTGTTCCCCTACAATGGTAACCAAGGTAAAAGTTCAATAATTATATATCAACCCCTAATCCTCTCGTTGCAGCTATATAAGGAGGAATGCTCACCACACTTGGTGCATCCATGCTCTCTTGGAAGCGAGGGATTATTCATCTATATGATGTCGATGCACCGCAAGACGGTACGACTCCGACCGTACTCTACTATGAGATGCTCCAACCGTTTGCTAGAGGTAAATACCATTACACCTCGAATTGATATCCCTTGGGATCCAGGTGGATAATTCAATGGAGCATCTAAGCCTGGCTTTATGGCTTTAAAGAAAGAGCTTTCCAGGTGGCAACCCAGAAGTTTTTAGATGTCATTCTTAATTTTATGTCTTGGGTTTAGTTGTATTGGCACTTGTATATATTTGCATGATTCTCTATTAGAGTTGGCTTGGAACTATTTTCAAAAGGTAGAATTATTATTTTCTCTAATCATGTGTTGCATATCTTGGTTAAATATTCTCAACAAAAATATATGTTTGCTTTGTTTGGATGCTGGACAAACATTTCAGGTCTATAATAAAATCCCTGAAAAAATAACTTGTTCTAGTGCTCACAGTGCGCATAACGATCAACACCGTATCGCGTGCCCGTACCGCTTATGTGACAAATCGGAAGAAGTAGAAAATTCTCTAAGAAGGGGAAAGTACGCTTAACAAGCATCAGTATGGTGGGACGCGTCTGTACCGTCCGCCCATACCGAGCTCGTTACCAGGCGAAGGAAACATGAAGGTGATCCAGAGGAAATAACTACCACCTGTACGGGCACATCCCGCTCGTACCACCCGATCGTACAAACTTCGACGAAACCCTTCAAAAAAGAGAGAAGAAGTAGAAGACAAGGCACAGTACGGGTGGGATCCATCCATACCACGCGCCCGTACCAAGAGGCAACACGGTGCAGTAAGAGTAAGGACAAACACAGAAAGGTTATAACCCCTCCAATGTTTTTATTTTGAAAACCACAGGTCAGTGGGTTACCTTATACATATTCCATTATACTTCATTTTCTTTAACCTACCTTCGAAACTCCCTAGGCTATAATTCTCTGTAGTGTTTCATGTTTCTTTTATTTTTTATTTCTACGGTTGGGTGAACGAACTCTGTTCGTACATCGAATCATTTGCTTTTACTTTGTTTGCTATTTTTATAGGGACTTGAACCTTGTGTAACGACGTGCATGGTTTGTGCCAACCGTGCAAATACTTGCATAAGCCACTTGGTTGTTTCAACTCAACACTTCAACAAGGAAGTATTCGTTGAACCAAAGGTCCATGTCCATCAAAAGTAAGGTTATTCGTACCTTAATGGTAAATTATGTCACCCTTGCTTTGTTCAAGTTTGGGGAGGTAACCACTTCTCACACTGTCTTTTGATAACTGCATTTTATCTTTTCTTATGGTAATATATTCAAGTTTGGTTCTTACAAAAGTTATAGCTTGGAGAAGTTACTTCTGCCTGTGTAGAGTCTTGTGCAATATTCTTGTTCAATGAATTTTTTTGTGCAATCATGTATCCCGCTGTTTTGAATGCTTGCTTACGTAAGTTGTGTGTCATGTTTATATAATGGATGCACTTGATCTTGTTGAGATTCATAAGCGTTGATTTAGAGCTTTGATGCACTTTGTTAAAATATTTATCAGCTTGAGAAGAACTTTGTAATCCTCTAGAAAATGTTGCCACAATTTCTACACTTAAAATTCTTTGTCTCCCACTTTTGAAGTTAGAATTATTTATCTTAGTTGGTTGATTTGTGAAGATGCCGTGCTAGTGGGAGTAATTCAAAATAGTTAGAGTAAAGTTTTTTTATTTGAATGAATGATTAGTTGTGGAAGCTTTTGCTCTTGTTCTTTTAGCTAACCGAGTCTTTCCTTGGAAATAATATTGTCGAACAAGTATAACAAGAAAAAGTCTGAAATTGTTATGACTTGTTTGATGAGTGATTGTCTTGAGAGTTTAACTTTGAAGATACTTAACCCCATACATGTTTTGACAGACTTGACGACATTCTTCAAATGAGTTGTTTGATTGAAATAAAGTCTAGCGGTAATTGTGATACATGCCAAAGCTAACCTTGTGGATCAAACTATGATACTATTTAAAGAGTTCTGTGTTTTTATGCACACATTGAGTTGCCAAAAACTCCGCTATCATACGAACGATCTATGGTACAATGCCTGATTTTGGCTATGATTGATGACATAGGTGGCATACGTGTCACCATATGGGAAAAATTATTGGTACTCTCAAAGGTTGTGCAAACCATTGTTTGAAAAGAATCACTCAACGATCCTTGTTGAGAATAATCCTTCAAAGAAGGAAGAAAAAAGTATATATGAAGATCCACATAACAATTCCTTAGCATGGTCTCATTACTACTTTATGATTTTTTCTTAAAAAACAATGATTTGGTTTGAAGTGTTTTGATAGCCTTGATTTACTAATGTGTGTGTCAATAAGACACTTCAGTGATATGCTACTTAGCACATGAACTCTCTTACTCAATTTTTCTATTAAAACATCCTAGTGTTCATTGGCAATCTGAGAGTTAACTATAAGAATTGGATTGATTGTTACACTTCTAGTTATCTATACTAATAACTCTATTTTGATTGTCTTGATTTACCTAAGCTTGTATGGTGTTCTTGCCATCTCTGTAACTTTGATGAGCCCTTCAAATGGATGAAGTGCTGAACGTATATGACTACCAACCGTAAGTGAATTCATATTTTTATTGAAGCATTTACTTTACAAAAGTAAGGAGATATAAAACATAAAAGACATCATAGGAGGATCACAAGTTTGCTTTGAAAGCTAGATTCACTCTTGATATGGAGCATTGAAGTTTTAATTGATATTTTATGGATTGACATAACTA
Organism: Avena sativa; assembly: GCA_916181665.1. Classification (NCBI taxonomy): domain Eukaryota; kingdom Viridiplantae; phylum Streptophyta; class Magnoliopsida; order Poales; family Poaceae; genus Avena; species Avena sativa. The sequence continues at coordinate 136,864,481 of OV702285.1, read as the reverse complement.
AGCTTGTGTTGACTTGTATAGATATGTTCTTTCTTACTTTGAGCTTGTAGGAAAAATAAGGATACAACGCATCGATCTTCTACATCCAATATTATACTTTTGTTTCAATTTTTTCCTCATTTATGTTATCAACTCGTGACTCATGAACATGATTACCTTGTCCATAAGCCGCTTTATTTCTCGGGACGAACAAGAGTCTAGCTTGGGGAAGTTTATGAGTCCAAAATTGATGCACATTTAAGTATATAAATTATTCATATTTTCACTCATTACAATGCTACATCTATCTACAACTATGCCTTTTATGTATGAATACTAGTTCTCCTTCATTTACACTTGGGATTTGCACATTATTAGTTTTATTAGGATTTTATTACCTTTTTCTTGTCTTTGAATTGTGTGTAGGTGCTATGAAGAATCATGGATAAAAGGATCCAAGAGGATGCAATATGGAGGAGTTACAGACACTAGAGTTAGGCATTTGAGGAGAGGAAGAAGTGAATTTTTCCATCAACTCTAAATGAATATTCAAGGCCATGGTGTTGTAGACCTCGTCCATATGAATCCAACAAGCCAAACAACACCTCAATCGGAAACCATATAAAGAAATGGCGACCAAAACACTGCAGGGTCTAGTAGGCATAACGACCAGCAATACGGGTGGAGCCCGCCCATACTGTACGATCGTACCTCACACCGATGGCTTCGTTTCATCAAATGGAACAATATTTGTGAAGGCCCAATGGGCATATTCATCCCCTAGCTCCGTCGGTTCGCGAAACCGGCCTCTAGAATGCCTATTTAAAGAGGGGAAACCCTAGTGGAAAGGAGGAGAGTCCACACACACCATTGGGGCAGAGACCTTCTACTCTGCCACCTCCATAGCCTCCGCCCACAAGATCTACATTACACACCACTCAAGGGAGAGAGAGGATACTTGCATCTTGAAGGGCTACGCATCGATCTTCATCAACATCTTCATCAACAATGTCTCCAACTTCAATCCCCTTTGTTTACTTTGTTGTGATCCAATCTCTATTGTGGATTTGCACTTGTATTCAATTGTACCTTCATATTTCATTCATACTATTTCTATGATGTTGATCCCCTTCATGTATGAGTAGTTTCCTTGTTCTTGGGGAGAGATGGTGAAACCCTAGCACTATTATGAACTTGCAATAAAGATGATCTATTCTTGTGTCCATATGACTTGCCGGTCTATGATAGATTTATAATTTGTGTTTGATATCTCTCTTTAGATGGTATGTGTAGTCGGCCACATATCATTTTCCCTTGGGACTAAAGAGAGGGGGAAATCCTTTGAACATGTTTTGGGAGCGTATCCGGGATTGCCCCGTGACAGATTGACACTGGATCATAACCTACACGGTCAAAGGAGGGTAAAGAGGGACTCCCTAATCTAATTATGATATCCACGGGGAAACCCTTAATTGTGGTGGTTTGTATGGGTAATTTTTCTCAGACATCGCAGTGGTTATTTAGAGGTGACCTCACTCTTGGCTCAACAAAGTGGCTTCCTACGAGCCTTATAGTGAACATTTTATTATGGATCTCTCTCCACACATCTCATGACACAAGAAGTATATTATCTTAATTATGATTAATGGTATCATGCTAGAGGTGAATCCTACACTATTTGAGAACCCCTCAACCATATTACACAACACTTCATAGACACTCTCTTGCTCTAGTTTACTTTGTTATTTACTTTGTTCTTGTTTACTTTAGCACTCATTCAAACACACTCTTTATACACTCTTTACTTGGAATTCAAGATAACTTACAAGTACTCTCTAGTGAATAGTAACGAGGGGCATAAAGACCTTTACCAATAGCTCTCCGTGGGTTCGATATCTTTACTTCGAAACTAGCTACAATTAATCAGTGCACTTGCAGTCATCAATGTGTTATCTTGTACGTGTACAAGCATATGGACACTGAATCAAGTGCAGATGGTCCATCCATTAACTTGAGGCACATTATGGAAACCGAATTCACGCTAAGCACCAATGCATTTCCCAAGTTACTCTTTGCATTGCATGTTTTCTGTCCAATCTAACTCACGTCAGTATATGAACTGATCCTAGTTGTGGCCGAGAAAATCTTCATGCATGCCATTTAAGTTAAGAATCAATTCCTTGCCACCATATTGTAAGTATACTCATCTATTTTCTCGTTAGCTATGCGTATCATTCAACCCCTGAACCTAAGCAACATCAAGTAATTCATACATATGCCATTTTAGTTTTTCGCCCAACTACTCTTGATGATCGATGGGTACTATACATGTGGGACATGTAGGTCGAGTCATACATGATGAGACCCCATTGTTGTTCGTCAAAGTACCATTGCTGAAAAGAAAACACGCCATGACTTTGTGTCCGCACGGCTACATGATGCATAGTGCCAAATTCTTGGCGGCTGGCCCATTTGGAAAGAAAATGGAAAAGAACTACCCTAACAATGTCGACATGGTACACAAGGTATGGAAAGAAAATATGTCCAAGAGACAAATAATAATATAGATTATTATCATATTTCATAAAATTTATGATCAAATTTTATATCGTGCTATAACTGTATTGAAAGGATACGTCAATACACGTGTGATATACAAACATCCAGTAGTTTCCAACTCTACTTACTGGTTCATTGGTCAATATATGATCAAGGTTTCCCGATCTAGTTAGGCGCCTCATCGTCAATTGACAATAGAGTCATATCATTGGAGAATGAGATGATGAACATACCCTAGCTAAAGCTTAGTAACACGATCATTTCATAAAAGTTCAAGTTACGATGATTAGGAAACGTAGTGACATATTCCTTAGACTGTGAGACCATATCTAATCACTGTCTTCCGATAATAGTTTAATGGCTTCTAACGTCACTCGGTGGAACGGTGATCATAAGGATGTTATTGGGTATTTGGAGGAACAGGTACAGGCGTATGCGTTAAGAGCGGGATTTGTCCACCCGCGTGACGGAAGATACTCTGGCCCCACTCAGATGAACTATATACATAAGCTGCGCAGTATGTGACTAGGTAATGGGGATATCACTTATCGAATCGAGTAAAGTAGCTATTATCGGTAATAAGGTTTAACCCGACATGGTGATGTCGTTGATCAAGCCTCGGCAAATACAAGTATCACAGAGATAAAAGGAATAAGAAACAACATTAATGGTTCAATGCCAAGTTTTGTGGAATGCACATGTGGTCATCATGGGCATCCAGGCCCCACTATTGATAATTGGTGAGAGAGAAGTCTTGACCATGTATGGATTGTTCACGAACCCGTTGGGTAGCACGCCTAAAGGTTTGACGAAGCTCAGAAATCGTTATTGGCATATACAGAATCACTGAAGAAAAGAGAGAGAAACCAGAATTGTTCTGGAGAGATCCGAAGATGTTCAGAGAAATAAAAAAGAAAAGGGACCGAAAAGAGTTTCAGATAAATGACGATTTATAATATATATTTATTATATGTTAATTATAAATTAATATATTCTAAATAAATATTTAAATAAAGATTTATAAAGGCATTTTTTATATTAGGCGAAAACCCTGAAGGGATTTTACCTAAAAAGAAATCACAGAAAAAGAAAACAGCAAAGCTGAGTTGGGCTAGTTTGACCAGCCCATGGAGTGAGAGGCAGATAGTGGCTGCCGTCCAGGGCAGCGAGACACATGGCACCACACCGCGCGCTGCTACTGGGCCACGTCCGCGAGTCGGCCCACTCGAGGCCTAGCCGATGCACGCCACAGCCAGCTGCTTCGCGGGCTGCCGCTGTTGGGCCGCGAGCTGGTAGAGCCGGCCTACCCGGGACGGTGGCTCGCACCTGCGGGCTGGATAGCGGGTCGCGAGTGGCCGTCCCACCCGGTCGCTGCTGCGCTGGCTGCTTCCGCCTAGCTGGGCCGCGCACGCCGGCCCGCCTAACTGCGTCGTATGGCTGCTGCCGTTATATCTGGCTAGGCCGCGGTGGGCACTGTGGCCCACCCTACTGGCATCTTGGAATTTTTCCTTTTTTCCTTTGGATTTTAGTCCCACATGGGGCACCAAAAGGGAGGGAACACCTCCCTTCATCTATATATAGAGGTACCCATAGGAGGACTAAAATATACAATAAAATAAGAAAAGGCCTTTGGTTGCCTATCTCTTCTTTCTCTCTCTTGCGACCGTCGGCCCCTTGTCAGGGCTGTGCGAGCGAGGAGTTCGGAGTTGGGAGATCTACTTTTGCAATCTCGACTGGATCGAAGAGAAGTGGGAGTCATCGTCAAACACCGTACATGTGTGACTCCCTCAGGTGGAGCCGTGCTTTCGGCGCTAGGAGTTGTCGAGGCCGTTTTACTTCGTGATCTCAAGATCAATGTCGGGACGACTTCATCAACCATGTTCCTCGCGGTATGTTAACCGCGTTCGGTTTTCAACGGTATAAATACCGTATCCCCTCCTGTTACTACAATGCTAGTAGAAAGATCATGGCATTAGGGTTTCGATCGTAGGAATTTTTTGTTTTCTTCCCTCGAACCCCAACACTATATGTACTTATTACTGGGATAGAGAAAGGCTAAAAACTCCTATCAGAAAGGTGACCACAATATGGCACTTGCCACGATATTTTGAACCCAAGCTCATCGAACACAAACATATGACATCCACGATTTTACAGAGCAATATCGCCAAGACAAGGTGCCAAGCCCTACATGAGAGCATGGAACTGTGAGAGAACCGATCAAACCTGCCAAACAATGCCCTCTAGGAGGCTCTCACCTAGCTAAAACAGCTACTGTGACTTCTTTATAGATGCCCAGCCATGAACACAATGTGTCCGATTTGCCATTGCCACCTATCTTTGTGTACTGAAGATTGCTTGTAACACAATCTGACTTAATATTTTTTACTATGCTGGCACCTGAATTTCGGATTACGTTTACTGCTCCCAATTTGTCCAAGACCTTGATCAGCTAATGTTCTAAGCATGCATGGGATCGAGCATATTTTCATTTACCCACAAGGTCTAAAGTCTGCCTTATGTGGAATGGGTGGATCGTTTTTTTGATTTTCTATCTTTATGAAGTGGATCGATGGGAGCCGGTGTGTAGTTAACGGATGGGCGACCGTTATGTGCTGTGAAAGTTAACTGTCGTAGACGCATTGAATGATCCTGCACACCTGAGCATGTGCACTGTTTAATAAAAGGCAAGAAAATATTAATATGTTTGGGCATACATAATAGAATAGGAACCACGAGAAGAACTAGTGGTCCAGATAATATGAGTATCTGGACCTGAGAGTCGAAAAAGATTTTCCATATGATGCAACCTATCATATGGAAATCATCGCGGAACCACGTCGTACTACTCCAACCTTGGCATTTAAGGTGAACTCATTCCGTCTCTTGTCCTCCACTAGTCTTCTCGTGAGTAGGATCCTACTTGAGCTGAATGTCTATCTTATGCCTAAGTCTTTACGCATGATCATGATGCCAAGAGAAGCTGCAAAGGATGACCGAGAAGTCAAGACCCCTAAGTAAGAAGTATAGAAGATGAGACAGAACAAACTGGGAGCAAACCAGCGACCAACAGGCCCACCGGTTTTGGCACCGATACGAGCAAATAAACTTAGATTTATTTTGATAATTGTGGGTGTTGGTTGTCGGGGTGTCCCGCTCAACCATGTTGGGGTGCAGACCCCGCGGGTACTGTTCCCGGGGTGCCGCGTGGTCAGCCTCCCCAAAGGTAGGTACGCCTACTACCGCCACCTACATTTATTACTGCGCCCACGCCAACTTGCTTGAGCCATGGCCGCCCCGGTCCATCGCTGCCCCCAGCGTCCCTCTAAACCCCACCCCTACTCCAGCGTCAACGCCCCCCTCACCTGGAACGCTAAGCCTCATCGCCATTGAGCTCACCATCCACACCAGGCCCATCCTCTCTTAATGTTATTGGTCATACCTCCGTTGGCGATGCTATGGCTAGTCGCATTGTCCTCGTCCCCACGTAACGTCTCGGCCTCACCTTTGTCGGATACGACATGACTGTTAGAAATAATGGGGCTAATCCATTTAGGCCCATGTGTATTTCAGATTTTCCCTAAATCTCGAAGCCCAAATTTGTGGCAGCCCATATGTGTTTGAGCCCATGTTTGTGGCAACTCACATGGGAGTGGAGTGTGAGCTAAAGTTTAGTCCCACATGGAAAGTTGGAGGAGAGTTGCACCACCTTATAAGGTGGAGTGTTGCACCACTTTGTAAGTGAGTGGCAATAAGAGAGATACACACGCGCGCTCCTCCTCCGACGACGCCGCCGCACGCACGCTCGCCTTGTCACGACGCGCGCGCGCCGCGGGTTGCAGGAATCTCGCCGAGCCGAGCTTTATTTTGCTGCTCAGGAAAATTGACAGACGTGTCAAACGGTTAGCTTATTCGGGTCGCTCCCGGATCGTGGGCTACTGTAACCGACCCGAACGTGCGTAACGTGGACTCGTTCCTGAGCTACTCTATATAAAGTCATGCGCGGCTACCGCCACAATAACACAGAAAACCAATCTAGGGTTTTGCCATCCTCTCTACTTGCGCCGTCACCGTAGTCTACTCCATCCCGCTTGCCGGCGTGCACCGGCGGACGGGAGAGCAGGTCTCCGGAACCACTCGCCCTTGTGATCCTATACGGAAGAGGGCGAATAAGGTTTTTGGGAAGCGCTCCGCGCGACTGCTCGAGTTCTCCATCACGGGTCGTCTTCCATCCAAGTCAGGCGGTGCTGCCTACCGCCGTCTTCGTCGCCATCTGCTGCGATCACTCTTCCCCAAAGTTTCTACTACTACAACCGAACGGTACGTGCTACGTGCTCTTGTTTGGTTATTCATCATGTTCTGCGAGTACATGTTAAGCTGCTGTTTGTTTTCGATCATCCTGTTGTTTAGTACATCTAGTATGTTCGAGTTACATGAGCTAGTAGCTGGTTTTGTTATGATTTATATTCTGGAATTAATCGTGGAAATTATGCCTAATAATCCAACAATAATCCAAAAACCTTATTGTAGGCAATTTCCTGAATTAACAATGGCTGGTTTTACCGATGCACTGAGGCCGGATAAGTTTACCGGTGTGCACTTTAAGAGGTGGCAGTACAAGGCTGAGCTTTGGCTGACCACGATGAAAGTGTTCCATATCAGTAAAGGCAAACCTGAAGGAACTATATCTGACGAGGATCAGAAGAAGTTCGAGGATGCCAATACTGTCTTTGTGGGATGTATTCTGAGCATTCTTGCTGACCGTCTGTGTGATATGTTTATGCACATAAAAGACGGGAAGGAGCTCTGGGATGCACTGGATGCCAAGTTTGGTGCTGCAGATGCTGGCAGTGAACTGTATATCATGGAGAGCTTTCATGATTTTAAGATGACTAAGGACCTTCCTGTGGTTCAACAAGCTCATGAGATACAGTGCATTGCCAAGGAGCTCGAACTCCTTAAGTGTACCTTACCCGACAAGTTTGTGGCGGGATGTATTATTGCTAAGTTACCCCCTTCATGGAGGAACTTTGCCACAACTCTCAAACACAAGAGACAGGAGATATCAGTTGAAAATCTGATAGCGTCCATTGATGTTGAGGAGAAGGCTCGGGCTAAGGACACTACTGAGAAAGGAGAGAGTCATGCTACTGCCAACTTTGTGCAGAAAGTCAAGTCTGTAGGCAAGAACAAAGGGAACTTCAAACCCTCCTTTAACAAGCCTGTAAAGACTACAACCTTCAAGAAGAAGAAGACTAACAGGGACAAGAGTGAACTGTCTTGTTACACTTGTGGAGAGCCCGGCCACTTTTCCAAGGACTGTTCAGAACACGCAGACCGCGGAGAGAAAAAGGCCAAGACTGTCAACGTCGTGACCGCTAGCAATACTGATGGGTATGGTAATTTATTTACTGTTCTTTCAGTATTTCAATCACCGTGTTGGTGGCTTGATACGGGTGTTAATGTTCATGTGTGTGCTGACATCTCTATGTTCACTTCTTATCAGGTCGCTCAGGATTCATCCGTCCTAATGGGGAATGGATCACATGCTTCTGTTCGTGGTGTTGGCACGGTGGATCTGAAGTTTACTTCCGGAAAGATCGTGCAAATGAGGAACGTGCAGCATGTCCCTACTATGAACAAGAATCTCGTTAGTGGCTCCCTTCTTTGTAGAGATGGGTTTAAGGTTGTCTTAGAGTCCAATAAAGTCTTTGTTTCGAAACATGGACAATTTATTGGTAAAGGTTATGAGTTTGGAGGCTTGTTCCGGTTTTCACTTTCAGAGTTTTGTAATAAATCTATGAATCATATCTGTGGTGGTGTTAATGATGATACCAGTGTTTGGCATTCTCGTTTATGTCATATTAATTTTGGTTTGATGTCTCAGATGTCCAGTATGAGTTTAATTCCAAATTTCACTATTGCCAAAGGTTCTAAGTGCCATAGTTGTGTGCAATCAAAGCAACCTCGAAAGCCTCACAAGGCTGCCGAGGAGAGAAACTTGGCACCTCTAGAACTAATACATTCTGATCTATGTGGGATGAATGGTGTGTTGACAAAAGGTGAAAAGAGATATTTCATGACATTGATAGATGATGCTACTAAATTCTGCTATGTTTACTTGTTGCAAACTAAAGATGAGGCTTTAGACTACTTTAAAATCTATAAGGCTGAAGTTGAAAATCAACTAGAGAGAAAGATCAAGCGTCTTAGGTCGGATCGTGGTGGTGAGTATTTTCCCAAAATATTTGACGAATTATGTCAGGAACACGGAATTATTCATGAGAAGACGCCTCCCTACTCGCCCCAATCAAACGGGGTTGCCGAGAGGAAAAATCGCACGCTAACTGACTTGGTGAATTCCATGTTAGCCACTGCTGGTTTATCAAAGGCATGGTGGGGGGAGGCTTTGTTGACTTCATGTCATGTCCTGAATAGAGTTCCTAACAAGAATAAAGAAAAGACCCCTTATGAGGAGTGGGTTGGGAGAAAACCATCACTTTCGTATCTGCGCACTTGGGGGTGTTTGGCGAAGGTCAACATACCGATTCCCAAGAAATGCAAGCTCGGACCCAAGACAGTGGATTGTATCTTTATAGGATATGCTCCACGGAGTGTAGGCTATAGATTTCTAGTGGTTAAATCTGAGGTACCTGATATGCATGTTGATACTATAATGGAATCTCGTGATGCAACATTCTTTGAGAATATTTTTCCTATGAAAGATATGCATAGCATTGGTAGGATTTCTTCTGAAATACTTCCTGAATCTAGTGCATCTATTGATAATTCTGAGCAACCACATGAGGAATTTCTTGAGAAGGATGACGATGAACCTCTCACGAGGAGTAAGAGACAGAGGGTTGCAAAATCCTTTGGCAATGATTTCATCATGTACCTTGTGGATGATACTCCTAGATCCACTACTGAGGCATATGCATCCCCTAATGCAGATGATTGGAAAGAAGCTGTCCAAAATGAGATGGACTCGATTCTTTCTAATGGAACTTGGGAATTATCAGAACGACCCTATGGTTGTAAACATGTGGGATGTAAGTGGGTGTTTAAGAAGAAGCTAAGGCCTGATGGTACTATTGAGAAGTACAAGGCGCGTCTTGTAGCTAAGGGCTACACACAGAAAGAAGGCGGAGATTACTTTGACACCTATTCACCTGTCGCTAGACTGACCACCATTCGAGTACTACTATCCCTGGCTGCCTCTTATGGTCTTCTCGTTCATCAAATGGACGTGAAGACAGCTTTCCTTAATGGAGAGTTGGAAGAGGAGATCTATATGGATCAGCCGGATGGGTTTGTGGTAAAAGGTGAAGAGACAAAGGTGTGTAAGTTATTAAAATCTTTATATGGCCTGAAACAAGCACCTAAGCAATGGCATGAGAAGTTTGACAGAACTCTACTTTCTGCTGGCTTTGTCATTAACGAGGCTGATAGGTGTGTTTACTATCGCCATGGTGGGGGCGATAGTGTTATATTATGTTTGTACGTGGATGACATTCTGATCTTTGGTACAAACATGGAAGTGATAAAAGAAGTCAAGTCTTTCTTGTTAAAGAGTTTTGATATGAAAGATCTGGGAGAGGCTGATGTGATTCTGAACATCAAGCTTATTAAGAACGAGAATGGGATTACTTTAACGCAATCTCATTATGTTGAGAAGGTCTTGAGACGATTTGGCTTTAATGATGGCAAGACTTCTCCAACACCTTATGATCCCAGTTTGACATTACGAAAGAATAAAAAGGAACCAACAGATCAACTAAAATATTCACAAGTTGTTGGTTCTCTCATGTACTTAGCAAGCTCTACAAGACCCGATATCTCTTTTGCTGTGAGCAAGTTGAGTAGGTTCATGTCTAACCTGGGTATTGATCATTGTCATGCACTTGAAAGGGTCATGCGCTATCTATGTGGTACAATGAGCTATGAGATTCACTATTCAGGGAATCCTGCTGTGCTTGAAGGATATAGTGATTCGAATTGGATCTCTGACGTTGATAAACTCTACGCCACGAGCGGGTATGTGTTTACCCTTGGAGGTGGCGCAGCGTCATGGAGGTCTCGTAGACAAACCATATTGACGAGGTCAACTATGGAAGCAGAACTTACTGCTTTAGACACAGCCACTGTTGAGTCAGAATGGCTGCGTGAGCTCTTGATGGACTTGCTTGTGGTTGAGAAACCTGTGCCGGCAATCCTTTTGAATTGTGACAACCAAACTATTATTGTCAAAGTGAACAATTCTAAGGATAACGCGAAGTCATAAAGACACGTGAAAAGACGTTTAAAATCTGTCAGGAAATTGAGAAACTCTAGAGTAATAACTGTTACGTATATTCAAACAGACAAAAACCTGATAGATCCCTATACAAAGGGACTATCACGAAATGTGATAGAAAGTGCATCGAGGGAGATGGGGTTGAGACCCATGGATGTCACACCTAGTGGTAACCCAACCTATGTGATCGGAGATCCCGTGAATTAGGATCTGGGAAAAACAAGCTAGTGGTTTGACTGAGGAGAGTATTTTGTAACCCTCTCTATGTGAAGATGCATAACTCTCATAATCTGTAAGGCAGGTTGGCAATATGCATTAATGTGTTTCTGTTGGCTTTAATTAGCAAAGATGCCGTCCTACAGGGAATTCTTGAAAGAACACACCTATATGAGTTCGATTGTAAACGTCGCGGTCTATGAGACTTGGGTGATCTCTAGTAAACTCATGAAGAGACCAGGTAGTATGACGCATATGCTCCAACCAGCGGGGTAGGCTACTGACAGCCAAGTACTAGTTATGATTTTGACCGAAATCTATTGGCACCAAACTTGCAATTCAAGGTTCGTCAATTGTTCAAGTTGTTGATAGACGTAGTTCAAAATTCTAGGCGGAAGTTCAACTTAACAGTCTCTGCTAAAACACTGGTATATAAACAAGTAGCAATGATTGGCAAATCTTTAAATGGGCATTTGAGATCTGGTGGGGGATTGTTAGAAATAATGGGGCTAATCCATTTAGGCCCATGTGTATTTCAGATTTTCCCTAAATCTCGAAGCCCAAATTTGTGGCAGCCCATATGTGTTTGTGGCAGCTCACATGGGAGTGGAGTGGGAGCTAAAGTTTAGTCCCACATGGAAAGTTGGAGGAGAGTTGCACCACCTTATAAGGTGGAGTGTTGCACCACTTTGTAAGTGAGTGGCAATAAGAGAGATACACACGCGCGCTCCTCCTCCGACGACGCCATCGCTCGCACGCACGCTCGCCTCGTCACGACGCGCGCGCGCCGCGGGTTGCGGGTTGCGGGAATTTGCACGCCGCGGGTTGCTCAGAAAAATTGACAGACGTGTCAAATGGTTAGCTTATTCAGGTCGCTTCCGGATCATGGGCTACTGTAACCGACCCGAACGTGCGTAACATGGACTCGGCCCACGTTCGCCTCCGTTAGGGTTTCCTGAGATGCTCTATATAAAGTCCTGGGCGGCTACCGCCACAATAACACATAAAACCAATCTAGGGTTTTGCCATCCTCTCTACTTGAGCCGTCACCGTAGTCTACTCCATCCCGCTTGCCGGCGTGCACCGGCGGACGGGAGAGCAGGTCTCCGGAACCACTCGCCCTTGTGATCCTGTACGGGAGAGGGCGAATAAGGTTTTTGAGAATCGCTCCGCGTGACTGCTCGAGTTCTCCATCACGGGCCGTCTTCCATCCAAGTCAGGCGGTGCTGCCTACCGCCGTCTTCGTCGCCATATGCTGCGATCACTCTTCCCCAAAGTTTCTACTACTACAACCGAACGGTACGTGCTACGTGCTCCTATTTGGTTATTCATCATGTTCTGCGAGTACATGTTAAGCTGCTGTTTGTTTCCGATCATCCTGTTGTTTAGTACATCTAGTATGTTCGAGTTATATGAGCTAGTAGCTGGTTTTGTTATGATTTATATTCTGGAATTAATCGTGGAAATTATGCCTAATAATCCAACAATGACCAACCGCGTTATCCCCGTCTTCGGCTAGGTGTGATGTCACCGTCAACTACTTTGCCTCGTGATCCATGGCCATGGCAGGTATGTGTCGCTACGGTACGAGATCGCCAGACAAGAATTTCCTGCCGCAACCTCCGCTAGTGGAGGTGCTATACACCTCCTTTAGCGGCGCCGTACACACAAACCACTCATCAACTGCACCAGTGTTGCCCCGTTCGTCCGTGGCCTAATAAGGATTTCGTTTTTTCTATCTTTCTTTTTCCCTGTTTTTTCCTTGTTTATTTTTCTACTTTTTCTTTTCTATTTTAAATGTTAAATAATCTTAAATCATAGTTTTTTTTAAATTAACTTTTTAAAAAAATATTATTTTTTAAATCAAGGATAAATTTTCCAAACCATGAACACTAGTTTGAAATCATGAACAAATTTTCAAAATCATATTTTTTAAAATGATCAATTTCGTCATGGAAAATTTTCAACAATCATGAACCAAAATTTAAAAATCATGATAATTTTTTAAATCATGAACCAAATGAAAAAATCATTAAAAAAAATCCACGTCCCAGACAAAATTTTCAAAATTGGTAACAATGTTTCTAGAAATTGTGAGAAAGAAAAAATAAGGAAGAAATGAAAAAGAAAAGATAAACAAAAAATAAAAGCTAGTAGAAAAAGGAAACCCGTCCAAAAATAGAAACCAGAAAATGACAAGAAAAAACCGGCCGGAGAAATGTACATGACAAACCAACGATTAAAAACCGCTTAGCCCAACTTGTTTCGCTGTTTTGGTTACCGAGAGATCCGAAAATTACGGAGATACAAAAGATTTAGACGGACGTTAATTAGTCCGTAAAATTTACGTCCCAAAATCCAGTTACAGTTTCGTCGGGTGACGCGGGTGTTCGCCCCGCTTAAGGCGACATAAAGGATTTGGCCTCCGCTTTGCTGCATTCTTGCTCAACCAGGAGAGTCTGCGATAGCCCATCTTCTTTGTGGGTTTCTGTTTATGAAGTCTAGCCCAACATGGCAATTTCTGAAGGTCCAATACATCCCCAAGCCTCGTATAGGCCACCTAACAAACAATTAACCAGGGCAGTAGTAGAGAAGGGGCACGGCCGTGATGTTTGTATTTGCAACGGTACTAAAAAAGCTACTGCCGGCATTGCTGGCTCTAGTCACGCGCAGGACCAGATAACTTTGGAATAAAATTACATCCATCATTAATTCGTGCCAAATTACTCTCTCAGCCAATAAATTTTTGCCAAATTACTCTCTACCAATTAATTGCCCCACATATCCTTTGGTATCCTTTTATCAACCCCCTCCCTCTCTCCCTATATATATGCTACCACCGTGTGGTCTCGACCCAAACCAGGAACCAACCCGCCAACAGTATGGAGAAGTGCACGAAGCGCGTCCAAGCATTTTTGCTCCTTCTTCTATGCTTTGCTATTCATGCACAATGTAAGTTGGCTAGAAAACATCGTGTTCTTCATATGTTTTTTGTTCGATTCACCCCTTACTTATGAGTACTACTGATGGTCTTCTACTTGGATCCCTATATCTATGCATGGTTATGGGTCAGAACGTTAATTTTTTTTTTGTGTCAATAATTTTGCAGGTAGAGTCATAAGAGTGGATGATCACACCGAAACCAGTAGATGCGTCGGCCAAGGGTCGTGCTATACGTGTCTCCCCATAGATATGTGCTATGGATCGCTGGAAGAATGCAAAGCCCATTGTAAAGGACCCTTAGCCGCAGTTCCCCCTACTAATTAATGTGCTACAAGAGAATAGAATGTATCCTATGAGTATCATGTGCCGATGAAGGAAGAATTATGAAAGAATAACCCATGGTTATTAAATATGGTTTTATTTTAAAATTCTGTCAGCAATTTTCTATAATAAAATTTTCATTCTAGTTCTTGGACTGTATTTTGGTATTTTCATTTTTTTGGTATTATTTCGGGATTTTCTGTTTTGCATGATCCACAAAACAAATATTCGTCTATAAATACAAGTACACACAAGATAGACATTTGGCATGTCTTAATTTTCCAAGTTTTTTAATAGCAAGCGGCGATTAATTGTTGGGCAGCCCTACGCGTCCCCCGGGGGATATGTGATTTTTATCCCCCGGGTTCCCAGCCAACCACGTGTCCTTTTTTTGGATTCAAAATCCCGCTTTTGCTACATTTGCTACATTGTAGCAAAAAAACGGTTCAGTCCAGAAAATAAAAAAACAGATTGGACCTCGTCGGAGATTTTGCCGGAGACCTCGCCGGCGACCGTGTAGCAAAAAAGTTGTGTTAATGTAGCATATCCGACCTCGCCGGAGACTCACCGAAAACTTTCGCCGGTGGACATCACCGGAGACCGGGTAGCAAAAACGTTACGCTATTGTAGCAAAATTGCAAAACGGCGGTAGAAAAAAAAGTATTAATGTAGCAAAAAGAACGACCTCGCCGGAGACATCATCGGTGCTTGCCGTAGCAAAGTGATTTTGCTGGGGACTTTCATCGAAAATATCGTAGCAAATACTTTGTACTAGTGTAGCAAAAATATAGAACAAAAATAGCAAAAAATTACTACTATTGTAGCATCGCCTGCAGCAAAATCTCAAAACTCATTTATTGGTCAGTAGCATCGTGACCCTTCATCTGTAGCAAAAAATATTGTAGCAAAAAAAATACAAAATTTAGCAAAAAATCCATTTCGCCAGAGACATCGCCGGGACTTTGTAGCAAAAAAATTTGCTACCATAGCAAAAACTACTTCGCTGGACATCATGTAGCAAATTTTTTACAATATTGTAGCGAACACATAAAACAGTTCTAGCAAAATAAATACATGCATGTAGACAATCCCCACCACATCAAAAAAAATCCAAACGCAACTCTCGTCGTCGGTAGCATCTCCAAGTAGCAAGTCGGGTTGCCTTAAGTAGCAACATAGGACGCTTCTTGTAGCACCACCACTGGCCACAGGTAGCACCACCGTCGACTACGGCGAGATCTGCAGCTGGTGGACGGTGCGGCGACGCTGGCGGGCGGCACGGCGGCGCGACCTGCAGGGGGTGGGCGGGACGGAGGCGCTGGCGAAGAGACCTGTACGAGACGGCGGCGCAAGTAGCGGCGGGCGACGCAGGCTACAGCGACCGCACGCGGCTCCATATGCTCTAGCAGCGATGAGGCGAGACGAGGCCGCTGCAGCGCGCCGAGGCTGTGGCAAGGCGGGCGCGTATGGGGACGAGCTGAGGCGCGGCAAGGCTGCGGCGGCGCGGGCGAGTATGGGGACGAGCGGCGGCACGGCGGGACGAGCAGCGACCATGGCTTCCTTGTCGAGGAGGATGTCATGAGGTTGGCGGAGGAGGCATAGGGAGAGGGAGGCGAGCCAGGGCAGTCGCGCGGGGTGCGGATGAGGTGGAGGCGGCGTGAGATTGAGACGGTGCGGTGGTGGCTCTTGGCTGCGATTTTGAGATGGACAGGGAGATGTAGAAGACGAAGTCACCGGGATGAAGGAGAAGATAAGGTTGAGTTTTTTTTTTACCAACGTGGGCTGGTGGAGCCAATGATCGTGTACCTCACGATGGGCTTCCATCCAACGGACGCGCACCCGTGGGACGCGACGACGCGATCCCGGGGGAACAGTATCATTTTTCTTAATTGTTTCATCCGAGAGCGTATGCTCTTGGCAATTGATTTGAATACCGTGGAAACCTACTCAATATTTCCATAAACACAACCTGAAGTTACGACGCAGCTTCGCAGCCATCCAAAAGAACACATGAAAAGAAACTTACGTATACTTTTTTTTGTGGAAAGCGATTCGGATCTATTTCATGAGTTCACAAGAAGTACAAAACATTTCAAACATAATAAATATTATATCGAGGTCCTTGGACCACCTAATGACCACTATTGCCGCCAGAGCAAGCCACCGACGCGCCGCTCCCTTACCGGAGGCAACCTGACGTTGTTGATGACACCGGTAAGTCTTCGTGCACGTGCCCCTAAGGACCAGCACCCTAGAGCTGAAAGCTGTCGCCATTGAACCATTGAATTGAGGTGAAACTTATAACACTAAACTTAGGACACACGTAGACTGGACGAGATCCAACACTCCATGGAAGTAGCGACTAGACGAATCTGCCCTCCTAAACGCTAGCGGAAATATCATCGCAGACGAGGTGGAAGAGGAGATGGTATACCTTATTCTTGTCCCGCTCAACGCCGCCTAGCTAGCATAATGTTGATGCCGGTTGTCCATGTTACAATTACGACAAGAAGATAACAAAGAACGGAAACAAAAAACACAGCAAGGGGACACAAATTTAACGTGGAAAAACCTCTCCAGCAAAGAGAGGAAAAAACCACGGGCGCCAGCCAGCGAAACTTCACTATATCGAGGAGTGTTTACAAACGCCGAGAATTTCACAGATGCAACCCATCCCAACTGGCGTCTTACAAGAGGTTTATATATCGGTGGAAACCTAGGTCTTCAACGATCCGACGTACCGTACACTCAGCCCAAGCCTCCGGCGACGGGTCTCGCTCCACTCATTAGAAGTTGGCCTATACTTTGTAGAATTTGAATCAATATATACCAGACCAAACTCTAATTTTGGGGACCGTTCTACAACACCGAGCGCAGGTCCGAGGTCTCCACCCCCTTCCCGTTGCTGGAGCGACAAGCAGAGTAGGCGGGGACCTGTCGATTTCCAGACGTAGACGGCGAGGACGAAGCAGATTGATGTGGTTGCTAGGGTTTTCACCCTAGCCGTCGCCTCTCTTTTTCTCAGGGGGAGAGCCGAAGCGAACCGGTATTCTGTGCACCGATAAAGAAACTCACGTATACGTCGAGAACCTCCTAATCCAAAGCGTTTGTGTCGTAGATAAAGAAACACAATTTTGTTTGGATACTCTTTATTTCTTGCTGATCCAAAGCTCTGAAGCATGTTATTAACACGAATAAAAGGCTCTTTTATTTCCAGCCTGAATTTTCTCCTTCTTTGATCCTCTTGTAGAGTAAAGCATTAGTTTTGAATCCTTGACATGTATATGTGTGCAACTATGGCCCCTTATGAAATCTCCTTCACATGGAGCAGACCATTGAAAGCACCGGTGTGACGAGTGCAGACAAATGGAACCCAAGCTACATGGGGTCTGTTTTTGAAAAATTCAAAGATGACATTTCATAGTGTCAGAAAATTCTGAAAAAAGTATAGATGTCGAAAATAATGTATTCTGCAGCAGGTGCAAAAACCAGAGCGGAATACTCGGCATTCAGAGTTTGTGCAAAATCGATACATTTCTGGATCTAATGTAATGAATAGTGTAAATTTTAAAAACTCTAAAATTTTAAGAATGTGCCATGTAGCCAAATATATAAGTATTTCACGTTGATACTATTATTTCCACGCTGATAGAATACATCATTGACAACATGTAGATTATCGTCAGACCCATGTGCCTTATCTTCTCTCACTTTATCAAGATCCGCATTAGGTTCCATCAACATTGTTCCTACAACTGAGTCAATGGTGACAGTCTAAATGTACCAAGCGCCAGGACTGGAGAACGACTCCAGTTAAAAATAACTGGGGGAAAATTTATACTATATATGATGTCGTCACACTTGCACTATGTGAACAAATTTATTTTGTACTATGCGAATATTTCGTTAATTATTAGAACCATTTTTTCTCGGTTGCAAAACTACTTGAACATTTTTTTAGTGTCTGCGGTTAGAATCCATTTGCAGCTCTCGTAGGGCACACGAATCAAGAATCAGATTTAACAGCTCTCACGGTGACCAAGCGCCAAAAAAAAAACTCGGTTAGCCGAGTAATTTGTACTAGACCGTGACCGGAAATCAACGGCACGATGGACAGCTTTCCTGAGCGGTCAATTCTCGCTGCATTGCCGTCCCAATTCAAGCAAAGGACCCAATAAATTTTGGAAGGAAATTATGACCGTTCATTACTGCGGTGATTTAGCATACCATTGCATGTGTAGTACACTATGATTGTTGATATGACATTCACAGAACATCGTTTCATAAATATCACATCCCTCAGAGTGGTACAACAAAAACATTGCGGATCCATATTATAAACATACACTCATTATTATTATTACAATATCAGAAATTTAAGACTTCAAAAGATTCAACTTACAAACCAAATATAAAGTGTTTCAGCACCACCCGACAGAAGTTTTAAAGTAGCAACTTCATCTCAGAGTTGAGCTTAACAACTTATTATATAAGGTTCATGCTGCTCGGCTCAATTGGTTACTAATAACTAAGGCAACTAATCTAACTCATTGCCGTCCACTCCATATCGGATCTCGTACTCCACTCCTTCAACACCGCCCGACAGATCAGGCTCCTCATAGAGGATATCATCTTAACATTCTGCTGCATACATTAGAGTATCTTCTGGATCCTCAGAGTCTAAGCAGGGGATCAAAGGAAAGGGTGAGTAACAACGTTACCCAGCAAGTTCATTATATGCAAAGTAGGAAGTTTAATGTTGTATCTACCATCTCGGTCTATAAGTCCTTGGCATTATGCAGTTTTCGTAAATCTTTCTTCAAAGATTGATTTTATTGTAAAAATCTATGCCCGTCAGCCTTCATAGGTTTACTAGAACTTTCATGGAATTCCTTTCCTGCCGCGTTCGTAGCTCCTTCCCGGATAGGGAGTAACAAGTTACAGTTCTTACACTCTGCAGAGGTGCGTTACTTTACCCATGAGAGATCAGCTCCTTGTTGCATAACCGGGCGTATTTTCCCGTCCATAATTTCATGATGTGGGGCCCAGTAGGTGATCCAAGCCAATCATTGCCCCCTTCGCGACCCTGCATGCATCCTTGGTATACACCATGCCCACCCATTTAATTACAGCAATGGTTTGTACAGACCGTTAGATGCCAGAACTATCATGGGACGATGAGGGTTCTCACCCATATGTTGCATATCCTCTACGAATTACCAACTAATGCACGCTACAAGGATAACAGCCACGACCTACACATCCGGCTACATGCGAAAGGAAGAAGATATATCTGACTTCTCTGTCCCATTCCAAATCTCATGGTTAACGCGTGATATACGGCGCTAGAATCACTGATGTCATGGGTTGTTAAATTCCTAGATGATTATGATTGTTGCCAATAGAACCCTAAGTTTTATTGCCCCTCTATATCATCACTTAGGATGATATCATCAATTTAGTTATTTGAGAAAATAATATTTTCTTTTCCTTGAAATTTAGATGATAACACACAATTTATAAATAATTTGGTAAAGACTCTTCAAAGGACATGAGCAAGTGATGTGCCTTGTGATTGCAAGGTAGTGAAGTCGGATGCTTGCACTGGACCTTGAGCTTCTATGTCTACAAAACATCATTATTTACCAGTAAGGACAATATTTAAAGAAGCAAAATGGATATGCAAAGTAATGTAATGCATTATTTATTATTTATCTTCTTTGTGTGTTTTACCCAATATTTTAGTTTCTGGAATTTCTTTGAGTAATAAAGAAATTCATTTTAAAGAATAACCTTTAATATTTTATAAATATTACATTCACTATTTTTATAATGTAATATATTATTAATAGAGTTAAAAGCTAGATTTTTTATTTAATATAAACTCTTGAATTTATTTGTTTAATAATTCTTTTAAGAATTAGCATTTAAATAGAAGAGAATATCTGTTTGTGACTCTAAATATTTATTTAGTATTTTTCTAAAATACTACAATAACAAAATATAATAAAAGTGATTTTTATTCATTTTTATCATTTTTATTTAATTTTATAAAATTCCATAGGGAATATATATATTATAAAATTCTTGACCAAAAATTCTATATATATAAATAATTTCTTAATTTAATTAAATAGGTTGGATTATTATGAATATAAAAATATATTATTTGTATTTTTCAAACTTCTATTTTATTTTCTAGAATTTATTGAATTCTAGGGGTATTTTGGTCTTTTATTAATTATTAAAATTTCTTTTAGGATTTTGGGCCAACCATTGGGCTTATTGGGCCTAACTTGGCCCAAATGGCCTAGTCAAAAGCTCTTCCCGAAGGAGTACTGGCCCTATCGATCCAGCCCTTTGCCTCTCCTTCTCTCGACCTTATCCCTTTCTCCTCCTCGGCCCCGTGGTCGCTAGCGTCGCGGCCGTGCGATTCCCGCCGCCGTGGTCTGCCTTGGCCACCGTCGTGGTGTATGGTGAGTGTTGACCATGCTCTTTCGTCTGGTCCATTTCGATTTGGATCTGGGGCGCTCCTGCGGCCAGGCTAGCCTCGTACAGAACCCTAGGGTTTGGGATGCTGGCGGTGATGCCTTCGCCGCTGCTCCCATGGTGTTGTGAGGTGGTCGTGTGTTACTGTGGGGTGTCGTGCGTCCTCGTGTGATGTTGTGGCCGCCGCCTCGGCTTGGTGCGGGTTGCATCGCCCTTTGGGGTGCTCCCCGTGCCGACATGCGCTCGTCGGCCCCTCTGCTTCCTCTTCTATTCTACAGCAAGGACTACATGTGAGTTTGGTCTTGATCGTCACCCTTGTCTTCTATCCTCTGTCTCCTTTGATTTATATGTGTGACTCTAGTGGCCATCCCTAATTAGGGTTCATCCCTCTGTTTTGGGTGATATATGATGGATAGAAATTAGTTGGATTGGTAACTGAGGATGATGAATGGTTGTTAGATGTGGATTATTATCTACTATTGGGCTATTGGTGATGCTAGTGGCTTACCAGTCTAATTTTAGTGGGTGATTTGATATGGTTCAAATGACAGTGCTATTGTGGAATCACTACTTGTGGATCTTAGTGATTTGAAAGTTCACTCCTGTCATGATCTGGTTATAAACAGTGGTTTTGTTAGTGGTTTATTCACTGCATCTTTAAATGTTGGCTTATGGATTCATGTGCAGATTGAGGTTAATTAGTTTCTTATAGTGATGCTCTGTATACATCAACTTGGACATGATTCCTTGTAATTGTTTCCAGGAAAATGATAGTTATTGGCTTGCTGGTTTATTTATGAAAGCTAAGTAATTGTTTTGGCTTGAGGTTTTAGAACTTGTTCTTGTGACACCATCATAGAATGGCACACAAGTTGTGGTTCTACTACTGAACTTTATTTTGGTCAGTGCTTAAGGTTGGATAGATGCCCAAAAATAAATTGAAAGCTTCTCTTAATATTTATGCCTATGATGTTGGTCTGAGGCTTAGAAACTAGGTTCCTATCTTGCCGTCCCTCATAGATATGCTTAAGTATCATGGTTGTTCACTGGATCTTGGATCCTAATTGGCTAAGATGGTTTGTTTGCTCATAGCTTTATGTTGATGCATAGAATTTATGAAATCTGAGGTGTTACTCCATTAGGAGATGTGCCCAAAATTTTATAAATTATGTGGAAACAAGTGAGAATATATGAGATGTTTTGTTATCACCAGGATCTATGATGCTGGCCTGAGATCCTGGTTGATTTGATAGATTTACTATTGGCCTTTATACTCCAAACCTCTATGATAGATGCATCCCACTTGGGTGATTACTGAGAGGTTAACTCTAAAACAACACATGCTTTTCTGTTTAGATAATATGAACAGACTATGTGAGTGTTTTAGGATACTCACCACAACAGTTGATGATTGTGGTGGTTGTTGGTTGATCTGGTGGCTTGATCTTGCTAGTTGTGTTGCTGGTCTGATCTGGTCCTTCACCTCCTGGTGCTGCTCCTGCTACTTTTTATTCCTGTGAGCTTGACCTTGATCTACCCTTCACCTCCTAGCTCCTGCAACTTGACCTTGCTATCCACCTGATCCACCCCATCCTTATGTCACCATCTGGTGATGCTAGGATGAATTGGTGTGTGGTTTGCTAAGCTTTGATAAACTGAGTGTGTTCTTGGTGTGGTGTTTGAGATGAAAAGATGAGCTACTGGGGCTGCCCACGGCTATGTTACTCCTTTTACTAGTGTGAGCTGTTGTTGCTGTATCGACAACACACACCATGCATTTGGTGATTGTGCTGGCTGTGTGCTTGGTACATGGTTTTGGATCAGATCAGTGAGGTGTCTCACCTTTTGATCTTTTAACTGTTAACTTTCCTGGTGAAACTTTCCCCTCTTACTTGCTATGAATTTTTGACTTGTGGCTTATTTACTATGAAAGATCAAATTCTTTCATATTGGTGAAACTTGCCCCTATAAGAATTACTCAATGATGTAATTTTGAGCAGTGCACTTCACCGCTCTCTACTGAGAGTAAAACTAACAATTAAACTTTTATTTCCTTTTGTTTGTTTTAATTTTGCGGGTACAAGATCTGGACACTCAAGATTTAGTATATGATTACCTAGATAGACTCTTTTGTAATATTTATTTTATTCTTTTGTAAGAATATTGTAATAGTTTATTCATTCTTTTAATTTCCTCATTTGTAAATTCTTTACTGTAATGAATCCTTATTACTTGAATGAGTTTACCTTTGTACTTTGTTTATGAAATAAAGATAAGGAATAAAGATTCATTTCTTATTTGTATTTCTTTATCTTGAATTCTTATTACTATATATTATCTCTTTATCAAAACAAATAATATTACTAAATCATTTTTGGAATTCATTCTAAAATACCAAATCCTAACTTTAAAATATAAGTTCAAATTTCAAATTTAAATTCAAATTCTTTCCCCCCAAAACACACAAAATCATAAAGATCATGTCAAAATTTATAACGATCACTCTCTAAAGCTATTACTACACCTAGAGAGTGAAAGAAACTCTGATCACTTTAGGTTCTTTTTTTTTGGCAAAAAATTTACCCACATTTTAGAGATGAATGCATGCATATGCACAAATTCCTAAATCTACCCTTCGTTGGTTCCTAAATGCTAGGATGTTACAATTACGCTGTTCGGAGTGTTCTGCTACAACACTATGCCCTTCGGGCTGAAGAACACAGGTGCCACATACCAGAGGTGCATGCAGTCGTGCCTAAAAAGCCAGATCGGCCTTAACATCCAAGTCTATGTCGACGACATAGTGATCAAGACCAGGGAGGTCAAGACGCTGATTGACGATCTCCGCGAGACGTTCGATAAACTTGATCACTACAAGATCAAGCTAAACCCAGAAAATGCGCCTTCGGTGTCTCATCTGACCAGCTACTCAGCTACTTCATCTCCTAGCGGGGGATCGAGGCAAATCCGAAGAAAATCAGGGGCATACTAGCCATGGAGGAGCCGAAGAACCTCAAAGGTGTCCAGCAGCTAGCTGGGCAAATCGCGGCGCTAAGCAGATTCATCAGTCGCATGGGTGTTAAGGCCCTACATTTTTACTAGCTGCTGCGGAAGGCAGACAAGTTCAAGTGGACACCCGAAGAATACGACGCATTCGAGGACCTAAAGCGGCTGCTCTCTACCTCGCTTGTCCTGGTCACGCCAAAGGAACGGGAGCCTTTGCTGCTATACATCGCAGCTACACACCAGGTGGTAAGCACGGTACTCGTGGTCTAATGACCCGAAGACGGCAAGACCCACGGGATCCAACGTCCAATCTACTACCTCAGCGAGGTACTGACTCAAACAAAACTGAGGTACCCTCACTACCAGAAGCTTGCCTACGGTGTATTCATGATGACTCGTCAGCTGAGCCACTACTTCCAGGAGCATCAGATCATGGTCGTCAACGATGCCCTACTGTCCAACATCCTGAACAACCCCGAAGCCGTGGGACGCGTAGCCCTGTGGGGCATCGAGCTGTCCCCTCTAGACATAATCTATGAGCGGCGCAAGGCCATCAAATCTCAGGTCCTCCCCACTTTCTCATCCACTGGATGGAACTTCAGCTGCCGGACACTCCGGACATGTCGCAATCATTGACGATGCACTTCGACGGCTCCAAGCGCGAGGCTGGAGCAGGGGCCAGCGTCATATACTGACGTCCCCTCAAGGCGACAAGATGAAATACGTCCTTCGGATGAAATTTCGTGCCTCCAACAACGAGGCCGAATACGAGGCCCTCATCCATGGCATGAAGATGGCCAAAATCTGCGGCGCAACGCACCTCGTCATCTACGATGACTCGAATCTTGTCGTCCAGCAGATGATGAACGAGTGCGATGATACGTCGAAACATGTCTATAATTTTTGATGTTCCATGCTTGTTTAGTATCTACTTTGCTTTGCTTTGTCCACACTTTGAGGTGCTTTTCATATGTTTTCTGGTACTAACCTATTAATAAGTTGCCACAGTGCCAGTTGCCTGTTTTCTGCTGTTTTTAGTTCCAGAAAAGCTAGTAAGGAAATATTCTTGGAATTGGACAGGACAAAAGCCACACCACGCACCAGTTCATCCTAGCTACTGGGGATGCCCACGAGAGAATTTATTCTTAAAACTTTACTAAAAGAGTTCCATGATGTTGCTGAGGAGGCCAAAAAGGTCTTTGAGCATTTTAATATGCTAGGCTCATGTTTAGATGTTGTGGGTACTTCAGATAAAACCCAACCTAGAGAGGAATTTAAGATACTCATACCCTTTAAGCTTGTTGGGATGCATGATGCCTTTGAAAAGAATTTTTATTGGATTGTTCCTGAAAATCCTTTTGATGAAAGTATTGAACCAAAAAGAGATGAGAAGGGATCCTCCAAAACTCATTTGGATGAGATAACTTTCATAGTTAAAGAATTTGCAAATATTGATGTCAATGCTTCTTCATTTGAAAATACTTGATTTCTTGCTTCTTGTGCCTAACTTAAAGGCATTAAAGAAAAGTACTTGTTGGGAGATAACCCAAGAGTTTACTTGAGTCTTGGAAGTTATTACTTCAGTAATGACCTCTCCTTATCCTTTTTTGTTTGCTTTTTGTGTCAAGAATGACCTCTAATGAGAGGGAAGTAAGATTTGGAGAGTTGCTGTCCCGAAACAGATTTCTGTCCTCCACCATAAAAATTCGTGAGGAGTATCTGTAAGTCGTATTGAGCTATAAATTTACAAATAAATCCCCCAGTATGTTAGCTAACTTTCTTTAGTTCAACACTTTTTGATTTAAGCAACAGAAGGTCCTCGAAAAAATAGATTTCTACCTGCTGATCTGTTTTGACAGATTTCTGCCATTATTTGCATTTGCTTCTTATTGATTTCTTTTTTGGTTCTTTTTGGAAAATTGAGATTTTTGAAGGAGTTGCTACAGTAGCTTGTGTTTTTAGTGAAAGTTTTGCTGTTTTAAAGCTAAACACAATGGTCTATTATCTTTTGAATACACTAATGTTGCTAATGAAGATTGTGTAAAGTTTTGTATGAAGGAAAATTTCAGGTGTAGAGAGAGAATGATGTAATGAGATGAAGAATGGACAAAAGCTCAAGCTTGAGGATTCCACCCCGGTGTCACCTGAAGAAATATCCAAGAGGTACAAGCGTCAAAGTTTGGGGATGCCCAAGGAATCCCCTTCTTCATTAATAAAAAGCTCAGGTCTTTCTAGACACTTCGTTTTTATTTTTCATGCACTATTGGGTTGTTCTTGGAGCGTCTTAGTTTTCGTTTGCTTTGCTTAGTTTGTTTAGTTTGCTTGAATAAAGTAGTTTGGACCCCCGCTCTCGCTTTGTTGTTTCAAATAAGTTGATTGGTGTTGGAAAGGAGTAGAAAGTTCTTGCTTGAGAAGTGCAAGAGGAGCTTGCATTGACTGTGACTTAGACTTTAGCATGTCATGCTAGGTGTTGTTTTGACCTTATGCTTAGTGCTGTAGCATGACTAGTTCTGAACAATTGGGATTGCTTAGTGTGCGTTGAAGGAATCATGCGTTGTTTTAGCATGCAAAAGCATAGTATTGTGGTATTCTCCTTTGATGTTTTTTTGGGTTGACTTGGCACATGCTCACACCATGTTATGACTATGAACAAGTCACCATAGCCTTTATGATCATTTAATCCTTTACTTGTAGTACCACTCTATGCTTTGATTAGTAATGGTTTGTCGCTCTACATGATTATGGCTATTATTGCTCTCTTAGTTGGTTGCTCCCAGTCTTTTGCTAGCCTCCACTTGTATGCGTAAGCTCTACTCATGATTCCAACTCCCAATAAACCAAGTTATTCCAAAGTGTCCACTATAAATTCCTATGCATGGCGTGTTACACTATTCCAAGTATATTCTTGTTTTCATCTATCTTCAAATTAAAAAATATTTTGTTATGTGAAAACTTAGTGATTAAAGCTCTCACAAACTTGATGGCACACTTTATATTCCTTGCCCCTAATAAACTTGAACCATTGTGTCATCTATGTTTTATATGCTTGTACTTATACGTTGGAATTAGCAGAACCATGTTTTCATGGGTAACATTTTCAACATTGCACTTGTACTTTGTACATAGTTGATATCATGCTCTTTTTTCTATGGATGTCGCCGGTGTGAAATAAAAAGGGAGCTTGTATATCCATGGAGTTATGTATTTTGTGTTAGAGAAACGCCTGGGCCGCTAGCCTAAGACATGCCTAATCATGGTGGAAACTTATAGCATCACCATAATGAGCAATCTGTGAAGCATCCTCAATAAAAACCTATGCAAATAGCAAATAAAAAGATCGCTAAGATGCTCATTGTCTGATTGCCTTGTCATTTTGGTTATGGGATAGCTCCTGTACCATGTGCAAGGGGTACCCCATTGGCTGTTCTCTATGATACACATGTACTTACTATGACAAGAACTTACAGGTGACTAAAGTTGAGTAGCATGAGGTGCGGCCCTCGTCTTCAAGGGACATGAGATTGCCAACTTATACTGTGTCAAGCATATACTCCATAGTTTATTCGCTTTAACCGTAATCACTTCAAGATGCTTATGATAGGGGCAATGAGGGCTGAAAGCTAACAAGTACCATAATTTTTGGAAGCTCTTGTTGAGACTTGAAATCCCTGCTTACCTTTATGAAGGGTCTTTCTTCCACTATTATATTGAGTCTCCACCTTCTATCCTTAGACACCAGTTAAGCGAGCATAGTTGCCATTCTTAGTTCTATGTGCAGTGTCCCAAAACTTATTGATTGACGCATATTGTTGATATTGCTTGTTCTTGTGCTATTTGTATCTAGTCACTCTTATGAACTTTGAAGGTGTCATATGCATCTATTTGCTACTCCATGAGGGACAAGCTGAATGCCACTATGCCATGTTTTCTGTATGTGAAACAAACAAACGTTTTTCAATGCATGTTATTTGTGGCATCCCGCTAAAACCACTACTAGAAAATCGCATGTTAAATAAAAACTTTGTGCATCATCATGGCATCATGCATCTTTGGCTCTCAGAATATTTTAGCTAAAAACTATTTTTGTCTGATACAATATCTCTTCTCTTATTTCAAAACAAGTCTTATAATTATCTGTTAAATTAATTGCCTAAAAATTATTTGCTAAAAAGATTTAAAACAAAACAACACCATAAATATTTTACAAAATAATAAAACCCAAAACCCAAAATCCCTTTTCTACCCAGTCCTAGCCTACCCACTCTGCCTCCACCTCACCCTCTCCAATCCCTGATCGACACCTCACCTTTCCTTTTCCCCCCACCTATCACCACCCGCCACCTGTCCCCGACCACACCCACACACACCGCCCCCACCCCTCTCTCTCTCCCCCTGGCGCGTCCCACACACCTTCCCAGACCCCGCTCCGAACCCGGCCCCACCCCATACGCCACCCGACCGACCCCGCCTGGCCCACCACTCCCTACCTCGCACGCTCCCTCTCTTCCCCGATCCCACCTCCCCCGCAACCGACCCCGCCCCCTTCTTCCTCCCCGTCCGCCGCCAGGGCTCTCCTACCCCGCGGCCCCCTCCTCCGTTTCGTCCCCGCCGCCTTCCCCTTGCCGACCCGCGTCGCCCCGCCGCCCTCCTCTCCGGCCGGCCTCGCCGTCCTCGCCCTGCTGTGCCGCCTTCCTCCGGCGCCGCGGCGACCTCGCCGCCTCCGTCACCAACCACCACGCCCACCGGCGACCATCTCCGCATCCTCGCCCGCCTCAGCACCAGCGCCCCTCTTCCTGGCCGACGCGCCACCGGCACCGTGCCCCTTCCTCGTCGGCTGCCGCCGCTGCCGGGATCTCGCCATCCTCTCCGTCCGGCCGCCACCCCTCTGTGTTAGCCCCTGCAGGCCCTCAACCTCGCCATCCTCCCTCGTGCGCGATCTCTTCTCTCCACCGACCAGCTCCTCCCGTCCTCCTCCCCGGCAGCTCTGTCGAGCGACGCCCAGGCCGCGCCCCTGCTACCTGCTTCGGCCGAGCCCGCCTACCCCGCGCCAGAGCCCCTGCGAGCCTCCTCTAAGTCCAAGTACCCGCCGCCGGCCTTGCCTTCCGTGCTGCTCTGGGCGAATCACCCCGCCGTGCTAGTGTGCCCCCTCCACCCCCCCCCCCTGTGATGTTTTGGTGATAAAAGGTGAGCCAATGGTGTGATGAACCATGGGTGATGAAGCTGTGCTGTTGGTATGGCACGAATGAAGATCCAGGTAGTGTGCTACAGGTCCCTCGACTTTGATGAAGAGTTTGCGCACAGATAACACGAAGACCCGTGGCCGAGAACATTGACCCCTGAAGGCCATGGACATCGAAACCAAGTTCTCCGTCGTCGGGCACCAATATCGGCCACATGGGACCTCAAGATCTTCCTCCTGGATCTAAAGGTCTTCGTCTCGGATGCCAAGAACTCCGGCATGAACATCAAGGCCACCTTCTCAGATGCGAAGCCCGATCCCGGCGCGCCCGAACCCCGTCGAACACCAAGACCCTCGGGATCGCCAAGTTCTCCTTCCCGGAAGCATTGACGCCCGTGCGACAAGATCTACTTCCGTTGTCCGAGACCGATTCCGTCGAACCGTTCTCCCCGTCGAACCCTGAGACCCGACCCCGAACCCATGAACCCCAAGATCTTCCGAACCCCGATGTGTGACCCCTTTTCTCGAGCCCTATTTTATAAATGTAATATCAAATTGTTGCATATTAAATTGTCATACTCGCATGCATATTTGTGTGGGTTTGGGGGCTTTTGCCAATTCACCTTCTAATTAAATATGGGGCCCATATGCGGGCAAATCCAGTTGTATATTGGTCCCATTTAAATTTGTGTAGCGAACCGGTGCTATCTTTTGCCATGTTAAGACAACATTTAAATTGCGGGGGTTCTAAATAACTTGAACCGTTTAATTAAATGTCGGGACCCCGGTTCCGCTTAATATGGCCTAATTGCATCGCATGCTTGCCATGTCATACATCATACATGCATCATGCCCGATCTTCTGCCGTTGTATTAAATAGTACATTCGGTGTTTTCTTCTAGTGTTTTGCTTCTTCGCGGATAAGGCCGTTGAGTTGATGCGAGTATCGACCCGATCTTCGGATGAACCTTCGGCAATGTTTTTAGGCGAGCATCCCTTCCCCTTCTACCTATTTGGCACTTATAGTCTTTATTCCCTCCTGTTGATCTATTGCTATCTGTGTTGCGTTGCTCTAGTTTTCGTACCCGTGATATCCCTTGCAGCCTTATATTGCCTTGGACACATCCTATTACCTGTTGCTTGGTAGATAGTTGGACTTGCACGTCGTAGTCGCTTGCTCAAGTGCTGTTGCGTGTCGTCCAGTACCACAGTTGTTGGAGTGTTGCCGCATGTTTAAGGTTGGAGATGATCATGGCTTTCATTATCGTTTACTTTAATTACTGTTTAACAACTAAAATTGAAGTAGGTAAGTAGAGGCACAGGTGGGCAATAGATGTTATTTGGTTGTTAACCGTCCACTTGTGTCCCGTAGGACCCCGAGTACTTGATACCTGTTCCTTGAATATTCGCGCTATCCACATCCGGGAGGATTATGGGACCCCCCTGAGCCAGAGCTTGATTCATTCTTATTTCTTGGGGCCACAAACTAGTTTGAGGTTTTATTTACTATCCTGTACTTATGACATGCTTTACTGCTTTATTTACGATTGTGCGAGGAGCACCTGTACTGTTTAGGATCGGGACACGATTTCGCGGTATCGACAAGCCCAGTTTTGGGTTCCCAGTTGTTTACAGCCGTCCACCCAAACCTCGGGTCCGTCTCGGAGTCAGCTAACTTCGTTGCGGGTGTACTCCAAGGGGTGGCCCCCTGAAATATTTCTGAATCCTGTGATTGCTTTGTCGTGAAGGCCTCGTTGGGTTTTGATTTGGTTTTTCCGAGGTTGATCGAGTGTGTGTTGCTATTTGTGCACCCCTGCAGGGTAAAACTTTCTGAAAGCCGTGTCCGCGGTTATGGACGACTTGGAGCACAGTATCTCGATCATAGACAACTATAACTAAAGTAGTGCTATAAATTTGACTTTATAATGACTAGTAATCAGCTTCACTATAATGGAATGGCTAAATAAAACTGCCAACAATTGCTTGTTTGGGTTGTCGCTTGCGACCATTGTATCTGACTAGTAAGTATTGCAACTACAACGGAATGGCTAAATAAAAGTACCAACTACTGCTGGGTTTTGGGATATCTCATGCTAATTGTATCTGACTAGTAAGTGTCGCAACTACAACGGAATGGTTAACTAAAAGTGCCCACTGCTTATTATATCAGGATGACTATCTATACCTGACTAGTAATTGCTGCAACGATAACTGAATAAATAAAACTGCCAACGGTGTGAGTTCCTCGGTTGACTTCCTCGAGTGGTCTCGAGGGGGAAATACCAGGATGGGTTTGTTTGGTGTTAGAATCAGGTTGGATCCGAATAGGTCTTTCTTATCCCTCTCTGATAGCCGACAGTTGTATCGAGTCTCTATAGGTTGTTAAGTGCATGCTGCGCTGCCGCTCAGTCCACCATACCTATGTAGGCGAGGACCGCCGAATTCTAGCCTCGTCGTGTACTGGCCTCAGTACTGACCGCTCTCTCTTTTTTCCTTTGCCCTTTGTCGGCACCCCTTTTGTTTTTAGCAGGTTTCGACATCGTTAGCAGGGTTACCCTTCCGGCTTGGCCTGGGCAGGGTTATGGACGCCATTGGTTATTCTTCAGGGCTCTTAGCCCCATTTGCATCTTGTCCGTAGCTGGACGCTCTATCGTTTTCAAGGTGATTTGGATCTTTGTTCTGTATATCTGTATTCTTGACTCATTGAGTCGCTGTTGTATATATATCTGTTCTGTGGGTCCCATCGAGGACTGTTGTGTAATGTTATTACTTCGTTTTCCACCCGCACGAAAGTGCCTGGTGGGCACCTTTGAATTGTTTCTATGCGGGTTTGGCGGGAATCGCTGAAACTTGCATAGGTTCGATTCTGAGGGTGTTACAGAGTGGTATCAGAGCTCAGCAGTTGCGATACCCCACAAGTCCAGCCTGTAGGATAACCTAGCTAACGGCCGAAGTAGAGTGTCAAAACTATTTTTGCAAAATCGGTTGGATAGTTCTGATTAGGTCTGATTTTACTCCTTACCCCTCTGCCGCTCTCCTCTCACCTCTGCGTGTTTTGAATCCGCTCTCTTCTCTCTCTTCGAGTCCAGGATTTCTCGTGGTTGGGTTCCGTCGTACCTTCAGGGTTTCGCTTCCTCCTTTGATAACGGTGTTCTACCATCCGGTGTTCATGCTGTCTGAGGAATCCGTCTACTGTGGTACCATTCTTTGTTCCTTGTTTGTGCCTTCCGGTGTTTTCCAACGCGACGACATCATCTACGCCAGATCCGATGCAGAGTCTGCATCACTCCTTTGTTTCTGAACCTCGTTTGTCGAGATCTTCAGTCTGAATTCCGAGAGTTGGTTGCATAATCCGCCTATTCGTGTGCAGAGTAATGGTTTGGGTGCGCGATGGATTGATCACCATCCGACTACTCTTATCATTCGCTCTTGTACATCGAATCAGTGGATCCAGCAATTTTACTCCGTCCACGGAAGCTAGAGGTGGCTTTATTTGTTGATACCTCTACCTTCGACCTTTTGTTTCTGGAGTGTTTTCCTCGACGGTCATGGACAACGACCTCTTGTTAGTGGTGTCGCGAGGATCTACATGAAGCGAGAAGATGCAGATCACCGACCTTCGTTCCGGTACCATGAGGCGTATCTCGAGGGCGAGATCCATTGTTAGTGGTGTCGAATTGTGGCATCCCGCTAAAACCACTACTAGAAAATCGCATGTTAAATAAAAACTTTGTGCATCATCATGGCATCATGCATCTTTGGCTCTCAGAATATTTTAGCTAAAAACTATTTTTGTCTGATACAATACCTCTTCTCTTATTTCAAAACAAGTCTTATAATTATCTGTTAAATTAATTGCCTAAAAATTATTTGCTAAAAAGATTTAAAACAAAACAACACCATAAATATTTTACAAAATAATAAAACCCAAAACCCAAAATCCCTTTTCTACCCAGTCCTAGCCTACCCACTCTGCCTCCACCTCACCCTCTCCAATCCCTGATCGACACGTCACCTTTCCTTTTCCCCCCACCTATCACCACCCGCCACCTGTCCCCGACCACACCCACACACACCGCCCCCACCCCTCTCTCTCTCCCCCTGGCGCGTCCCACACACCTTCCCAGACCCCGCTCCGAACCCGGCCCCACCCCACACGCCACCCAACCGACCCCGCCTGGCCCACCACTCCCTACCTCGCACGCTCCCTCTCTTCCCCGATCCCACCTC
This sequence comes from Avena sativa, assembly GCA_916181665.1. Taxonomy (NCBI): domain Eukaryota; kingdom Viridiplantae; phylum Streptophyta; class Magnoliopsida; order Poales; family Poaceae; genus Avena; species Avena sativa. The sequence goes on along the minus strand of OV702285.1, from coordinate 136,831,263 downwards.
CCCCGCAACCGACCCCGCCCCTTCTTCCTCCCCGTCCGCCGCCAGGGCTCTCCTACCCCGCGGCCCCCTCCTCCGTTTCGTCCCCGCCGCCTTCCCCTTGCAGACCCGCGTCGCCCCGCCGCCCTCCTCTCCGGCCGGCCTCGCCGTCCTCGCCCTGCTGTGCCGCCTTCCTCAGGCGCCGCGGCGACCTCGCCGCCTCCGTCACCAACCACCACGCCCGCCGGCGACCGTCTCCGCATCCTCGCCCGCCTCAGCACCAGCGCCCCTCTTCCTGGCCGATGCGCCACCGGCACCGTGCCCCTTCCTCGTCGGCTGCCGCCGCTGTCGGGACCTCGCCACCCTCTCCGTCCGGCCGCCACCCCTCTGTGTTAGCCCCTGCAGGCCCTCAACCTCGCCATCCTCCCTCGTGCGCGAGCTCTTCTCGCCACCGACCAGCTCCTCCCGTCCTCCTCCCCGGCAGCTCTGTCGAGCGACGCCCAGGACGCGCCCCTGCTACCTGCTTCGGCCGAGCCCGCCTACCCCGCGCCAGAGCCCCTGCGAGCCTCCTCTAAGTCCAAGTACCCGCCGCCGGCCTCGCCTTCCGTGCTGCTCTGGGCGCATCACGCCGCCGTGCTAGTGTGCCCCCTCCAACCCCCCCTGTGATGTTTTGGTGATAAAAGGTGAGCCAATGGTGTGATGAACCATGGGTGATGAAGCTGTGTTGTTGGTATGGCACGAATGAAGATCCAGGTAGTGTGCTACAGGTCCCTCGACTTTGATGAAGAGTTTGCGCACAGATAACACGAAGACCCGTGGCCGAGAACATTGACCCCTGAAGGCCATGGACATCGAAACCAAGTTCTCCGTCGTCGGGCACCAATATCGTCCACATGGGACCTCAAGATCTTCCTCCTGGATCTAAAGGTCTTCGTCTCGGATGCCAAGAACTCCGGCATGAACATCAAGGCCACCTTCTCAGATGCGAAGCCCGATCCCGGCGCGCCCGAACCCCGTCGAACACCAAGACCCTCGGGATCGCCAAGTTCTCCTTCCCGGAAGCATTGACGCCCGTGCGAAAAGATCTACTTCTGTTGTCCGAGACCGATTCCGTCGAACCGTTCTCCCCGTCGAACCCTGAGACCCGACCCCGAACCCCGGAACCCCAAGATCTTCCGAACCCCGATGTGTGACCCCTTTTCTCGAGCCCTATTTTATAAATGTAATATCAAATTGTTGCATATTAAATTGTCATACTCGCATGCATATTTGTGTGGGTTTGGGGGCTTTTGCCAATTCACCTTCTAATTAAATATGGGGCCCATATGCGGGCAAATCCAGTCGTATATTGGTCCCATTTAAATTTGTGTAGCGAACCGGTGCTATCTTTTGCCATGTTAAGACAACATTTAAATTGCGGGGGTTCTAAATAACTTGAACCGTTTAATTAAATGTCGGGACCCCGGTTCCGCTTAATATGGCCTAATTGCATCGCATGCTTGCCATGTCATACATCATACATGCATCATGCCCGATCTTCTGCCGTTGTATTAAATAGTACATTCTGTGTTTTCTTCTAGTGTTTTGCTTCTTCGCGGATAAGGCCGTTGAGTTGATGCGAGTATCGACCCGATCTTCGGATGAACCTTCGGCAATGTTTTCAGGCGAGCATCCCTTCCTCTTCTACCTATTTGGCATTTATAGTCTTTATTCCCTCATGTTGATCTATTGCTATCTGTGTTGCGTTGCTCTAGTTTTCGTACCCGTGATATCCCTTGCAGCCTTATATTGCCTTGGACACATCCTATTACCTGTTGCTTGGTAGATAGTTGGACTTGCACGTCGTAGTCGCTTGCTCAAGTGCTATTGCGAGTCGTCCAGTACCACAGTTGTTGGAGTGTTGCCGCATGTTTAAGGTTGGAGATGATCATGGCTTTCATTATCGTTTACTTTAATTACTGTTTAACAACTAAAATTGAAGTAGGTAAGAAGAGGCACAGGTGGGCAATAGATGTTATTTGGTTGTTAACCGTCCACTTGTGTCCCGTAGGACCCCGAGTACTTGATACCTGTTCCTTGAATATTCGCGCTATCCACATCCGGGAGGATTATGGGACCCCCCTGAGCCAGAGCTTGATTCATTCTTATTTCTTGGGGCCACAAACTAGTTTGAGGTTTTATTTACTATCCTGTACTTATGACATGCTTTACTGCTTTATTTACGATTGTGCGAGGAGCACCTGTACTGTTTAGGATCGGGACACGATTTCGCGGTATCGACAAGCCCAGTTTTGGGTTCCCAGTTGTTTACAGCCGTCCACCCAAACCTCGGGTCCGTCTCGGAGTCAGCTAACTTTGTTGCGGGTGTACTCCAAGGGGTGGCCCCCTGAAATATTTCTGAATCCTGTGATTGCTTTGTCGTGAAGGCCTCGTTGGGTTTTGATTTGGTTTTTCCGAGGTTGATCGAGTGTGTGTTGCTATTTGTGCACCCCTGCAGGGTAAAACTTTCTGAAAGCCGTGTCCGCGGTTATGGACGACTTGGAGCACAGTATCTCGATCATAGACAACTATAACTAAAGTAGTGCTATAAATTTGACTTTATAATGACTAGTAATCAGCTTCACTATAATGGAATGGCTAAATAAAACTGCCAACAATTGCTTGTTTGGGTTGTCGCTTGCGACCATTGTATCTGACTAGTAAGTATTGCAACTACAACGGAATGGCTAAATAAAAGTACCAACAACTGCTGGGTTTTGGGATATCTCATGCTAATTGTATCTGACTAGTAAGTGTCGCAACTACAACGGAATGGTTAACTAAAAGTGCCCACTGCTTATTATATCAGGATGACTATCTATACCTGACTAGTAATTGCTGCAACGATAACTAAATAAATAAAACTGCCAACGGTGTGAGTTCCTCGGTTGACTTCCTCGAGTGGTTTCGAGGGGGAAATACCAGGATGGGTTTGTTTGGTGTTAGAATCAGGTTGGATCCGAATAGGTCTTTCTTATCCCTCTCTGATAGCCGACAGTTGTATCGAGTCTCTATAGGTTGTTAAGTGCATGCTACGCTGCCGCTCAGTCCACCATACCTATGTAGGCGAGGACCGCCGAATTCTAGCCTCGTCGTGTACTGGCCTCAGTACTGACCGCTCTCTCTTTTTTCCTTTGCCCTTTGTCGGCACCCCTTTTGTTTTTAGCAGGTTTCGACATCGTTAGCAGGGTTACCCTTCCGGCTTGGCCTGGGCAGGGTTATGGACGCCATTGGTTATTCTTCAGGGCTCTTAGCCCCATTTGCATCTTGTCCGTAGCTGGACGCTCTATCGTTTTCAAGGTGATTTGGATCTTTGTTCTGTATATCTGTATTCTTGACTCATTGAGTCGCTGTTGTATATATATATCTGTTCTTTGGGTCCCATCGAGGACTGTTGTGTAATGTTATTACTTCGTTTTCCACCCGCACGAAAGTGCCTGGTGGGCACCTTTGAATCGTTTCTATGCAGGTTTGGCGGGAATCGCTGAAACTTGCATAGGGTTGATTCTGAGGGTGTTACATTATTCATGATCTTTGTTTGTAGCCTTTCATGTTGCATGCATAGTTACTTTGTCTTATTGTTAGAACTCCATCTTTCATGCTTGGGGATGCTTGATACGTCGGCAACGTATCTATAATTTTTTATGTTCCATGCTTTTTTAGTATCTACTTTGCTTTGCTTTTGTCCACACTTTGAGGTGATTTTCATATGTTTTCTGGTACTAACCTATTAACAAGTTGCCACAGTGCCAGTTGTCTGTTTTCTGGTGTTTTTGGTTCCAGAAAAGCTAGTAAGGAAATATTCTTGGAATTGCATGGGACAAAAGCGAAAGTCAATATTTCACCGAGGAGAACACGGAGTCCAGAGGAGAGATGGAGGGGAGTCACCGGGCGGCTGCACCCCCAGGCGCGTCCTAGGGTGGCCTCGCACCTAGGCAGGGTGTGGGCCCCCTGACCGCCTCCCAGCCTTGCCTCTTCGCCTATAAGAAGCCCCCGATGCCTAAACCCTAAGGACCCGATCAATATCCCATGAAACCGTCAGTAGCCGCCGCCACCATCGTCCCTAGATCGGGTGGGGGGTCTGAAGCTCTTCCCGGCACCCTACCGGAGGGGAGATCATCCCGGAGGCCTTCTTCTTCATCATGCTAGCCTCCGGTATGAAGCGTGAGTAGTTCCACCTTGGACTACGGGCCCATGTAGTAGCTAGATGGTTGTATCTCCTCCTTGTGCTTTAATGTCTATATCTTGTGAGCTCCATTCATGATCAAGATCTCATCTATTTGTAATCATGCATGTTGTGTTTGTGGGGATCCGATGGATATTGAGATTACTATGTCAGATTGATTAAGGGTTTTGTCTTATTGATTCTATCATGTCTGTGTTGTTTGTGATCTTGCATGCTCTCTGTTGTTAGTAGCTATCTTGGCCAAGTAGTTGCTAGTTACTCCAAGAGGGGGTATTTATGCTCGATAGTGGGTTCATGCCTCTATTTAATCAAGGGAAGTGACAGAAATCTCTAAGGTTGTAGATGTTGTTGCCACTAGGGAGAAAACAACGGTCTCTTGTTCATGGAACAAGTGGATTGTTTACCTTACACACTTTGCTTAAAGCAGTTGTCTGTTGCTTGCAACTTAATACTGGAGGGGGTTCGGATGATAACCCAAAGGTGGACTTCTAGTCATAGATGAAGTTGGATGGCGTTCTATGTATCTTATTGTATTGCCCAATCGAATCTCATAGGATCTTTATGTCTAGTATTGCATTGTTATGCCTTTCTCAGTCCTGTCAATTGTCCTGTTGTAATTTGTTTACCCGCCATGCCATGTTTGTTTATCTAAGGAGAGCACCTCTAGTGAACTATGGACCCCGGTCCAATATTTACCATTGATACATCTTCCACTGTTACTGTTTACTTGCTGCAAACCATCATTACCTTCCACACCATATAGTTAATCCTTTGTTACAGCAACCGGTGAGATTGACAACCTCACTGTTAGTTGGGGCGAAGTATTGAGTTTGTGTTGTGCAGGTTTCTATGTTGCTTGCAACACCTTTGAGATGTTTCCTTCCTCCTACTGGTTCGATAACCTTGGTTTCGTATTGAGGGAAATCTTGCTGCTGTGCTCATCATACCTTGCTCTTTGGGTCTCCCAACGAGGCATTGAACACGCCATCATGCAACGCTCACAGCGCTAACATGATCGCATACCGTGCGCTATAGAACTCACTCGAAGGAGACTTTGACGACTGCGAGCTTCGGCACATCGGAAGAGAAAGCAATGAAGAGGTTGACAGGCTCGCCAACATCGGCTCCACCTGCGCACGGGTGCCACTAGGTGTGTTCCACGAACAAATGTGCGTACGCTCTATCAAGAGGAAAATCCCAAAGGGATTAGTCGAAGAAGCAGAGCACTCGGGGGCTACGCTACCTGAAGGACAGGAAGGACCTAAAAAGCTCGACACTGAGGCCGAGCTGGTCAGCCTTATGCAGGTCATGGCGGTTGAAGAGATATGGACGCAACCGTACCTTCGGTACCTGATAAACAAGGAACTGCCTGATGACCCGACAGATGCCCGACGCATATCTCGCCGGTCTAAGCCCTTCACCATCCACAATGGCGAGTTGTACAAGCGTAGCATTTCGGGTGTGCTCCAAAGGTGCGTCTCCATCGACGACGACAAAACCATCCTCCAAGACATCCACGAGGGCATCTGTGGCCATCATGCAGGTAGCCGCGCCCTAGTCGCCAAAGCTCTACGAGCTGGATTCTACTGGCCAACAGCCATAAACGGTGCCAAGGACATCGTCCAAAGGTGCAACACCTGTCAGAGGTACGCGGACAAGCCGCACGCACCAGGATCCGAGCTAAGGCCCATACCATTGGCCTAGCCCTTCGCCCAATGGGGCCTTGACATGATCGACAAATTACCAAAATCCTCGAAAGGAGGCCATGTCTTCCTCCTGGTCGCAGTCGACAACTTCACCAAGTGGATCGAGGCCATGCCTGTCACCAACCAAAGCGGCAAAATTGCCATCAAGTTCTTCGAGTCCATTGTCTACAGGTTTAGCGTGCCACACAGTGATGACCCACAAGTATAGGGGATCACAACAGTTTTCGAGGACAGTATTACCCAATTTATTGATTCGACACAAGGGGATCCAAAGAATACTTGCAAGCCTTAACAACTGAGTTGTCAATTCAGCTGCACCTGGAAATAGTTCTTGCTCACAGAAGTTTATTAGTAGCAACAGTTTATTAGTAGCAATAGCAAAGTAACAGCAGCAGCAAAACATGAGCAATAGTAACAGCAGTAGCAAATAGTAGGATATGAGCGCGGTAGGCATAGGGATGGATGGACGGGCGTTGCATGGACGAGTCTAAACATGTAACTTTAAGATCTAGGTCAATTGCAGATAATAAGAATAAGCATCCAAGTACTAAACAATCATAGGCATGTGCTCCATATATAGTCATGCGTACTCGCAATGAGAACATGCATAACATCTTTTGCCCTGCCAGCCCATTGTAGCGGGGCCTCAAGGGAACTACTGGCAATTAAGGTGCTCCTTTTAATAGAGCACCGAAGCAAAGCATTAACACTCTGTGAACACATGTGATCCTCACATCACAGCCATACCCTCCGGTTGTCCCAATTTCTGTCACTTCAGGGCCTTTGGATCCAGACAATGATATATGTACACAACTTGCAGATAGGATCACAAACAATACTATCATAATTATTCAATAATAAGTTCAGATCTGAGATCATGGAACTCAGGCCCTAGTGACAAGCATTAAGCACAACAAGTTGCAACAAAGTCAAATAGCACTAATAGAGATACTAAGCACCATGCCCTACCAATCTTATTCGATTACATGATAGAACTCATCCAATCCCTACCATCCCCATAGCTTACAGCGGGGGATTACTCACTCATGGATGAGGGAAACACTGATGGTTGATGGAGAGGCGCTGGTGATGACGATGGCGATGATCCTCCCCAAATTCCCCATCCCGACAGGGTGCCAGAACGGAGTTTCCGGTTCCGAATCGCGGCTTCTGGTGGTGGCGGCGCAGCGGAACTCTTTTTGGAAAAACGACGAACTCCCGTCGGTTTTTAGGTCAAGAGGCTTCTTATAGGCGAAGAGAGAGGCCGAGGGGGTGCATGGGCTGGCCACACCCCTCCCAGGCGCGGGGTGGGCCCACCCGCGTGGCAGGGGGTGTGGGCCACCCAGGGCTCCCCTCCGTCTCGTACTCTAGCTCTGTGGATCTTCTGGTGAAATAGGATTTTTGGCATATTTTCCGAGATTTTTCCTGATAGTTGATTTTCTGCACAAAAACTAGACACCACGGTAATTCTGCTGAAAACAGCGTCAGTCCGTGTTAGTTGTATCCAAATCACACAAGTTTAGAGGAGAAACAATAGCAAAAGTGTTCGGGAAAGTAGATACGTTTTGGACGTATCAACTCCCCCCAAGCTTAGCTTATTGCTTGTCCTCAAGCAATTCAGTTGAAAACTGAGTGCGATAAAAGAACTTTCATGAACACATTTGCTTCATATGATGTAGATTTTCTCAGCACAGGAATAGATACTTAAACCATTCATAATAAGAAATATGCAACTAAGTATACTCAATAGTCATTGCAAGCTATGAAGAGAAACCAACTCAATAATAATAAGTAGCATGAAACATAAACATAAGCAACATTGCAATGCTCATAAGAAGGTATGATAGAGTGGTATCTCGCTTGCCTCTGTTTGTATAGCACAATATAAATGCCATGGCACCTCTAAAGTTCAAGTGAAGACTAGAAGTAAAGATATCAGAGATACAAGCATCAAAGTCATGACATAATTAACCAAGTTTTGAGACAAACACAAGAATGACAACTATGCTCTCAAGAAGGTGCTCATAGAATAAGTGGTGACTCAACAAGGAAGTGAAAAGGGTTTTGAAAAGTTTGAAAGGCTTCCAAATGCTGAAAGTAAGGTACTCACTAGCTTTGAGCTCTCATTGCCCCTATCATAGGCATCTTTATGTGGTTGATGGTGAAAGTGAGGTCCAATATGAGTTATATGCTTGACAGACCATAAACTGGAAATCCCATGTCCCTTGAGTACAAGGGCCGCTCCTCGTGCTACTCAACTTTAGTCACCTGTAAGTTCTTGTCATCGTAAATACATGCATATCATAGAGAACCGCCAACGGGGTACCCCTTGCACATGATACAGGAGCTATCCCGTGATCAAAATGACAAGGCAAGCAGACAATGAGCATCTCAACGATCTTTTTATTTGCTATTATGGTAATGCTGCAAGTTTCCACCATGATTAGGCATGGTTTAGGCTAGCGGCCCAGGCCTATTATATATATATAACTCCATGAACTCACAAGCTCCCCTTTTATTTCACACCGACGACATCCGCAAACAACAGAGCATGGTATCAACTGGATATGTATCCACAAGTGTTGAAAGCGTTCCCCGTGACAGCACGGTTCTGCTAACTCCCAGCGTATAATTTGCACGCATATAACTTTCATGGACAGTCATAATGGTTCAGGTTCATTAAGTGTGAGAAATTAAGTGTGCCATCAAGTTCGTGAGAGCTTTACTAACTAACTTTCTCAAAACAGACAAACATTTTATTTGAAAGAAAACAAGGCGTAAAGAATATGCACTGAATTAGCAAATGATGCTAATAGGTAGGTATGGTGGACACTGTTGGCAATATTGGTTTTAGGAATTTAGATGCACAAGTAGAGCTCATACCACTACTAGGAAATACCCTACTAGTGAGGCACCAAATTTGGACATTAGTGGCCCACTAGTGGTACGCCACTAGCAAGGCGCCACTAGTAAATTTTACTAGTGACACACCTAATGGTGCCTCACTTATAATATATAATAGTGGCGCACCCTATGGTGCCTCACTAATAATAGATACTAGTGGTGCACCATCGAGGTGCGCCACTTATATTGGTGCGCCACTAGAAGAAAAAATGGTGGACCACTATAATAATGTATTTGGAAAACAAAAAAAATTCTAAATTTACAGAAAACACCCTAAATGGCAAAATAATTTAAATACAATGAATGAAATGGAATCATAATTTTTATTAGAGTAAGAATATTACAATGTTTTTACAAGTATCCAATGAAAATAAAATTGCAAAGAAACAAAAGAAAAGCCTAAAACTAGTCTGCTAGTAATCTTCTCTTCTTTTTCTTCACTTTATCCCTGCAAAATGAAACAAAATAAGGTGAAAAGAAGTTCAGCACTTTAGCCCAATCTATTATGTAAGCTACAACCAACATTATTTCACTCTACTGCCAGCCAGTTATCATTAGGTTCTATCTACACTCCTTGATCAAAAATATATAGCATGGCACCAAGATTGTGATGCACTTTTAGATTTGTAGACATATTTTGCCCACAACACTAACTGTAGCTGTATAAAAAAATCCTAAATTTTACCTATGTATTCTTATTCCTGATAGTTTTCTCAAGTGTGTAAATTATTAAACCAATCCTTTGAGAAATGTGTGTGTACTTGTGTGTAGTATAAGCAATGGAGCAAAGATAAAGCAATACACAACAGATTGCATGGGCGAAGATAGAACTACTCTTACCTAAAATTGGCCAGAGTAAACACACAAATCAAGACTGTCTAAGTAGCAGTATTACTGTGAAGGATATTTACGGGAGCTAAATTCATATCAGTCCATCACTACTAATTCACGGGAGTAACTAGGCACACCAAAGATCAAAAACCATGATGCAGCAACAAATACTACAAAATATGTAATCCTAGGCAGATAAGATCAGCAGAAAAAATACTACAAAATTCTACAGCTATTGGAGCACACTGCATTGTTCACAAACATATCCATCGCAGTATGAAGCAATTGCATTGTCCATACCAATCGGACATTTAGGTGTAAAATACTGAAGCAATGCCAGGAAAGATCAAGATTTATTGGTTGTTCTGGATCATGACATGAAACAAATTGCACAAGAATCATACGAAAAGGAAATATATGATTTTGCATCTACAAACAAGATTCCAATATATAAATATTTCTATTTATGTGATCAAGATGCATCTACAATAGCTACAACCATTGTAGCACCACAATTTAATAGGAGCTAGGAAATACATCCCCTAATTAGACTCTGTAACTCAATAAGTGTACTTCCATGATCAAAACTACTATTCACTTGAAAATTGAAAGGTGCAAATAAAAATATTAAGTTACTGCATGATCCTTCGGGTTATATACATGTAGTATATATCCTTCAAGAACAATGAGTAACAACAATCCATGATCCTTCGGGTTACATACGTGACTTACTTAGTGGAAGAATTATACCTTTTGCAACAGGGGTGCTATGGTCCCTGAAAACATTATATGAATGACCTCATTTCCTTGCCGAAATCAAGTATGAAACAAGGCAGTAGTAAGACTAGGCAGCAGGACTCTGTACTTGTACAAAATTTAACAAACTGAAGTAGAAAATATAACAACGAAAGAAACGGAAGGTGCTCTCACCTCACTGCTGGAGGCTGACCAGAAGCTCCGGTGGTCAGCACCATCACCAAGATGGATTTCTTGCCTCTTGTCATCAAATGCTAGAAGTGCTGAAGCTATGAAATGTTGGAAGTTGGGCAGAATATCATTATAGTGGAGAACACATCTAAACGAAACTACACTTCTAGAATTTTACAGAGCAAATCCAAGTGATGTTTAAAGAGCAAGGTTCTAATGGTAATATAGCTAGTATGCTCTAGGTCTAATTAGAATCATTAAGTCTGAATGGTGTAATGGAAGTGCAAAAGAACCATGGCAATCACTTCAAGACCATTGTATTCAGTTTTGTAGATGTGAGGAATTAGGGACAAATAAGTCCTAGAATCACCAGGTCATATACAAGCATTAGGGCCAAATCCGCGCTAGAATCATCAGGTCATTTCTCTACAAGAATTATACATGGGGGAGAAGGGGGAGAAAAGGACTCACTGGGAAGCAGCGTGCCAGAGTCCTGAAACGCCCCTGCAGCTCCAGATTGACGACGACGCTCAGCCTTGCGGGCCAGGATCTAGAGTGCCTAGGGCTTGACGTGGTGCAGGGAGCACCGGGGCGGCTTGGCCTTGCATCGAGCTCTGATATTACAGAGTGCGAGGCGGCAGAGCTGGGGATTGAAGGAGGAGGTCACGGGGCTCTCGGGACAGAGAGGGAGACAAGGTCGAAGACGGGCGGCGACTTCCGGCCTTGCGAGAGAGATAGGAGGACCGACACAGCTGGCGGCTTCGGGGAAGAGGGGAGGCGCTCGACGTCGGAGTCGATCGAGCGGGGCTCGGGATGGATGGAGAAGGGGACACCTATTGGAGGCAGAGGGGCGAGGTCGATAGCTGCCGGCGCTAGCACATGTGGAGCTAGGGAGCGTGCTCGTGGCGGCGTCCAGCAGCTTCCAGTAGCAGGGGTGGGGGGATCCAGGCATGGAGGCTCACGGGAGGAGGGCGAGCGTGCAGAAGGACCGGGGCGGCGGTCGAGGCGAGGTAGAGCCGGCGGCGCCCGATGCGGGGGCAAGCTCTCGGGATGGAGGCGCGCGAGGGAGAACAGGCTCGGGATTCAGGAAGGAGCTGGCACTGGACCTCTCCTGGCGACGGGGAAGATGAGAGATGGAGGGGAGTTGGTGAGAGAGGCACTCGGGGGGAAGGCGCGTGGGTCGTGTGCCTATCGCTTGAGTGTGTACGTGACCTGGGTGTGTCCGGGTGGTGTGCGTCGTGTTGGGTGCGGGTGGTGAGTACGTGCATAGTGAGTTGGCAATTTGGTGTTGTGTGCGTATGTGGGTTTGTTAGAGTTTTTTTATAATCCGGGATCAAATCACTTAGCATCGACATTTGAATCTTGGTTGTCATATTTTTTATGAATTTTAGTTAAAAGTATATTTTAAATGTCTTAACCAAAGTGAGTTGCACAAGCTAGAATGGTGAAAATTGGAAGAAATGAGATGGGAAGGAAGAACTCCACGACCAGATCTACTTTTTAGGGGAGGAGAAAGAGAAGGGAGAAACGGGGTGGTAGGTGGCTTCATGCATATACTTAAAAGTGTTGTCAGGTTAGTAATGAGGCACCATATGGTGGTGCCTTACTAGTATATAAATACTAGTGAGGCACCAGTATATGATGCGTCACTACTAAACTATCACCTACCACGATCCGGTTGTCCCCACTTATAAGTGGCGCACCCCATAAGGGTGCCTCACTAATACTAGTGAGGCACCCTTACGAGATGCGCCACTTATAAGTGAGAATTCCAATACGGGTCGTCCAACATATATAAGTGACGCATCGAGTTATGTGTGCGCCATTAGTATTCGAATACTAGTGGGGCACCCTTATGGGGTGCATCACTAGTATATATAAGTGGCCCATCATTTTAGCTGTGGGTCACTAGTAGTAAGTTTACCTATAAGCACTTTCCTAGTAGTGTACTCAGTGCGAGTGAAGGCTAGCAGTAGAGAGGGAGCGACAAACAAGAGAGCAATAACTGTCATAATCATGCTTGCAACAAAACATGACTAACTATGGCAAGAAAGTGATACAAGAACTCTGAGGCAAAATAAATCATCGAGCCTTACTGACTATTGTTTAGTCACATGCATGCGTGCATGTGCCAAGTCAATTCACATGAAAAATTCAGAGGATGATACCACAATATCATACCAAGTTATGAATAGAACAATGCAAGTAAACATTTATATGACAAGCTACAAACTATTAGAAAGCTGGAGCTAATCACAAGAAAGCAATAACTACTAAGCATCCATAAATAACATACACCTTACATGAACAGACTAAGCATGCTCACCATGATGAGTATATGTACAAAAATGAAAACAAATAGAGTTCGTTACCAGCCTCTTACCACTCCTCGAGTTCTCTTATTCTTCATTATTGCCCTTCACTTGTGTGACTTGAATAATAACATGAAACCAAACTCCACTGAGGACGGTTGAACCCTGCAAAGAACTCACAAAACCAAAGAAGAAAAACAAATATTTTTGGTGTTTTCGATTTTTTAAAGCAAGCAAACAAAGTAAAAACAAACAAAGCAAAATCTTTTTGGATTTTTCTGTAAGGCAAACCAAAGCTAAAAAGCAAAGAAACAAACCAAGAGAAACAACGAAAATATTTTTGGTATTTTTGTGTTTTGGGAAAGCAGGAACAAAAACCAAAAAGAAAGCGAAACAATGGATATACAAAGAACCGACGAAGCATGATATAAAGATGAGTGTGATGTCGGAATACCTCCCCCCAAGCTTAGGCTTTTGGCCTAAGTGGGGCTCAACTCCATGGTGACCAAGTGGGTGCACCTCCATAGTACGACGAGGAAGCCCCTTCGTCCTGGTAAGAGCTCGAGGACTCCCATGTGTAGTGCACAGAGGGGTCGTATGAGGGCGCGTCCCCCTAATAGTGTCCATGTAAGCCAACAATGCGCAGCTTCTCATCCATATCCTCCTTGGAGCGTGACAAATGTCCCTGGGAAATACTGAACAAAGTGGTTTGGGGTAGAGGGATCTCTCTCTCTTCCCTGTCAATAAACAACATTCTATAAACCAACCTCTCAAGGGTAGAGCCAGCAGTTACAAAGTGATGCGCTTTCATGGCAGCAAGATCAAGCCTCTAAGGAGCCAAAACTGTATCATTTGGATCCAAGGCAGCAACAACACATGCAACAATAATTCTCCCATAAATGAGTCCCTTAGCAGCTAAGCGACGAGCAATGAGAGAACCAAGGTTGTACCTAGTTTCATTGTTGAGCGCAGCAGCTATGAAGGCCAAATGATAGTTGGAAATATTGCTAGTGTTCTCCCTACCAAGAACACTAGTGGAAATATAATAAGCAAAGTACCTGATAGTTGGGAGCTGAATATTTCTTATCTTTCCTCGCTGAGCTCTACGGCCATCATCATTGGTTATCCCGCGGTAGAGCTCCAACAAATCAGTGGGTTGAGCTGGAATCTTCTTCGCCGACCCAGCTGTACCAAGACTCAGGATCTGACAAAATTTCTTCAATGTCAAGGTGTAAGGCCTGCCATAAATTTTGAAAGACACATCTGGCTTGAACAAGCTGTTAGAAAAAGAGAAGCTCTCCACAGATGTTTTAGTGAGCGTAGCATATTGCACGCTCTCATCCTGCATATAACTTGTTAGTCCAACCCTCCGAATCAAGGTTAGAAAATCCTCAAGAATCCCAGCAACCCGCAAGAAGGTTGGGCAAGGAAAGGTGGAAGGGTGCGCATCCCCTTCATCTCCCTCATCGCCAAATCGCGGTGTAATGAGATCCTCATTGTATAAGGGCCTAGCTCGGGAGGATGATCTTGAAGGCCTTGCCCTCCTAGTGCATCACTCTCAAATATTTCACCAAAGGTGTGGTTGTCCATTACCTCTTTTTTCTGAAATTTTTAGACAAACATCAAACCAAGTGATTTCCAAGTTGATAAATGATGAGAAACTACTATAGGAACTTGCTAGAGGGCTACACATGCATCAAAATGGAATCTCTAAGCATAGAACAAGCATGCAATCTCACACAACATGTCACCTATAGCAGCAAAATACTCAAGATACAATCTACCAATCATAAATCTAATTGGACAAGCGGAGGAGGCACATACCAAGGAGCAATCCCTCAAAAAATCAGCAGCAAAGATGGGCTGAGCAAGGAGATCGAAAATCGGGAGCAAGAACAGCAGGAACTCGAGTTTGAGAAAATTTTCTGGTGTTTTTCGGGAGAGAGAAAGAAGATGGCTGGGAGGAGGCATCTTGGAGGGCCACAAGTGAGCCACACCCATGCCAGGCGCCACCTAGGGGCTGGCCGCGCCACCCAGGTGTGTGCTGGCCTGGGGGCCCCCTGGGCCACTCCAGGTGTCCCTCTGCCCCTTTCTTCGAGGAAAAATTTATTTTGAATTTTCTGGGATTTTTCGGGAAACTTTATTTTTGGCCAATTTTTAGGGTATGCAAATTGATTTTCTCATAGAAATAGTTTTAAGAAGAAACAAAAGCAAACCAAAACCAAAACTACAGAAGTTCCAAGACACTCTAACAAGCAAACAACTAGCAAAACCAAAGCAACAAAAGAAAGGGCAAAGACTATGAAGGAGGAAAGTAAAAGTAAACAAGTATAGCCATAGTGAAAGCATTATTTTGTTCATTAAATCCTTTTGTTAACAAGGTTGATCAAGTCTTGTTACCAAAACAATCTTATATGAAACAAAACTTTGCATTCCACAATGTGATTATGTTACCTCAAACTAGATAGCAATGGTCCCAATCATAATAGTTTCAAAATTTCCTTGTGGAATGGGACAATATATTTCTCCAACCTTGATGCTCTCAATATTTTCAATGTAATTCACGCAATAGCTCTTAGCAACCTTCTTGGGGAAATAGACAGTATGCTCTTTGTCATTAATATTAAATCATACTTTTCCCTGATTGCAGTTGATGGCAGCACCTGCAGTATTAATAAAAGGTCTCCCAAGAATAATAGACATATTATCATCTTCAGGCATTTCAAGCACAACAAAATCAGTTAAAACCAAGCAATTATGAGCCACCTGAACAAGAACATCCTCACATATACCAACATGAATAGTAGATGAATTATCAGCCATTTGCAAAGATATATCAGTTGGTATCAACTTTTCTAGCTGTAGTCTCTTGTAGAGAGAAAAAGGCATAACACTAACTCCAGCTCCCAAATCACATAAAGCAGTTCTAACATAATTGTTCTTAATAGAGCAAGGAATATTTGGTATACCTGGATCACCAAGTTTCTTTGGAACCTTACCATTGAAGGAATAATTAGCAAGCAAAGTAGAAATTTCCTCATTAGGAATCTTCCTTTTATTAGAGACAATATCCTTCATATACTTTGAATAAGGAGGCAACTTAATAGCATCAGTCAAAGGAATTTGCAAAAATAAAGGCTTCATCCACTCACAAAACTTGTTGTAGTGTTCTTCCTCCTTTGACTTGTGTTTCTTACCTGGAAAAGGCATAGGTTTCTGCACCCAAGGTTCTCTCTCACTACCATGTTTCTTAGCAATAAAATATTCTTTAGTGTACCTAGTGTTCTTAGTGTGCTTCTCAGGTTCTTCCTCAACTTCCTCCTTATCAGGAGTGTCATTTTTATCATTACCACTCTCAGTTTCAGCATCAAAGACAAATATACTATTATGATCTACAGCAGGTTCAAGTGGTTCCTTAACTATTTTATGTTTCTTTTTCTTCCTCGTACGAGGATTACCACTACTTTCACCTTGTTGAGAATCATGCTCAATTCTTTTAGGGTTTCCTTCAGGACATAAAGGATATTGAGTAGCTATACCACTCCTAGTTTTAATTCCATAAGCATGTTTATCTCCTGAGGCATTAACTAGCATATCTTTTTGTACCTTAGAAAGTTGATCAATTTGAGTTTGAACCATTTGAAAGTGTTTACAAAGCATTTTAATATCATTAGCAGTTCTTTCCACAATATCTTTCAACTCATTAATAGCTCTAGAGTTTTCCAATAAATGATTATGAACTTGTTTATTAAAATTACCTTGTTTAACAATAAAAGTGTCAAGTTCCTCTAAACATTGATCAGGAGGCTTACCATAGGGAATATAACCTTTATCAAAGTGGAGAGAGTGCACCTCAATAGTAGATGAGTGGGGAATTGGCTTGCATAATTCTTCTATAGGAGGTAGATTCTTCACATCTTCAGCTCTAATACCTTTCTCCTTTAGACATTTCTTAGCTTCTTTCATCACTTCATCATTTAATGCAATAACTCCCCTCTTTTTTGGTGTTGGTATTGGAACTGGTTCAGACACAACTGGTTCAGGAGTAATAGGCTCAGGTGTATTTAGCTCAGTTGAAGTCCAATCATCATAATTATTTCTTATTTTAGCCATTAATTCTTCAACATCTGTAGGAGTTCTTTTCCTGAAAACAAAATTAGCAAAACTATCTAGGTATGTCCTAGAATCATTAGTTAGTCCATTATAATTGTTGGAGATATGCCCTATAGGCAATAATAAATGTGGTTATTATTATATCTTTGTGTTTATGGTAAATGTTTACATTCATGCTATAACAGTATTAACCAGAAACATGAATACTTGTGTGATTTGTAAACTAAATTAGAGTCCCTGGTAAAGCCTCTTTATTATACTAGCTTGTTGATTAATAGATGATCATGGTTTCTTGATCATGAACATTTGAGATGTTGTTAATAACAAGGTAATATCATTAGGAGAATGGTATGATGGTCATACTCCTATAGATAAGCGTAGCATAAAGATCAAGTCATTTTAATAGTTCAATTGCTATAAGCTTTCTGATACATAGTAACCTAATTCCTTTGACCGTGAGATAATGCTAATCACCATCACCAGAAGGATGCTTTGATGACATCAAACACCACAGCGTAACTGGGTGGCTATAAAGATGGCATGAGTGTTCGGAAAGTATGGGTTGAGACACATGGATCAAGAGTGGGATTTGTCCATCCATATGACGGATAGATATACTCTGGGCCCTCTCGGTGGAATGTCATCCAATTAGCTTGCAAGCATGTGACTGGCTCACAAGGGATCACATACCATGGGAACGATAAAAGAGTACTTATCGGTAACAAGGTTGAACTAGGTATGCAGAGATACCGACGATCAAAACCTCGGATAAGTAAACTATCGTGAGACAAAGGGAAATTGGTATCGTATGTAAGTGGTTCATTTGATTGCAAAGTAATCGTAGAAATATGTGGGAGCCATATGAATTTCCAGATTCCTCTATTGGTTATTGATCGGAGAAGTGTCTCGATCATGTCCGCATAATTCACGAACCGTAGGGAGACACACTTAAGGATTCGATGTTGTTGAGTAGTTATGGAATGATGTGTAAGAGACCGAATGTTGTTCGGAGTCTCAGATAGGATCCGGGATATCACGAGGAGATCCAGAATGGTCCGGAGAATAAGATTCATATAAGGAAAGTCCTGTTTCGGAGTTCGGGAATGATTCCGGTGTTTTCACCAGGAATGTTCTAGAAGGGTCCGGAAGGTTCGGCACTCCGGAGGGGAAGGGTACATGAATGTGTCATGACAATGTGGAATAGTTGCATCATGTACTAGGTCACTTGGCTGGACAATATGGAGTGAGAAATCAAGTCCAAGTTTGAAAGTCAAACGCCAATTTGAAAAGTCAAACATCAAGTTTGCTTGGTGGAGGGAGAGTAGGAAACCTACTTGGGGAGGAAGTCTCCTCCCTCCACCCGCCGGCCAAGGAGGGCAAGTTGGAGGAGGACTCCATCCTCCCAACCGGCCACCCTCCACCTATATAAGGAGGGATAGGGCTGCCCCTCTCCCTCACACCCAAAAACCCTAGCCCCAAGTCGCCGGCGCCACCACCTCCTTGTGCTACCGCCGTCGCCTAGGGCACCTCCAACTCGGCGAGTTAGGGTTTCCCCAAACCCTAGCCGCCGGCCAAGCCCTCCCCTTGGTGCCCTCTAAACCATAGATCACCAAGGCCTCTCTCATACTCCACCATACTCGCTCCGGCTTAAGGCGAAGCCCTGCGAGATCTCCCCTCTACTTCCGACACCATGCCGTCGTGCTGCCGGAATCGCGAGGAGACTGCTACAACCTCTGTTGCCTGATGGAACAAGGGAGAGGAAGGTCTTCATCGAGTACCGAACGTGTGACCGACTGCGGAAGCGCTGCCGGAACGCAGCGCCGGAAGGATCGTCTACGCGATCTTGAGATCGGCAAGTGTACGACTACATCACCCACGAGAATCTGCTCTCGTTAACCGCTTTGGAATCTTCGAGGGTGAGTTCCTCTATCGACTCGTTGCTACAATCTAGTATATAGATCTTGGCTTGTTTGTTTGCATGCGGTAGATTTTTTTTGTTTTCCATGCTACGAACCCCTACAGTGGTATCAGAGCCGTGTCTATATGTAGATCTATTGCACGAGTAGAAGACAATGGTCATTCTGGGCGGTGGTGCTTTTATTATCAATTGCTTTTTGTGTAATTTGCATCTTGCGGTATGATGGGATGAAGCGGCCCGGGCTAACCTTACATGACATCGTTCATGAGACTTGCTCCACGCTCAACATGCAACTTGGATTGCATAAGTGGCTTTGCGGGTGCCTGTCTCTCCCATCATAGTATAGATCCAATTTACAACGGGCACTTGATAGTTCAAGCATCAACGTTGTGGTTCTTGTTCGTAAGTTAGAACGACACTTATTGAAAGCCCCAAACCACGTAAAATATGCAAAGAAAATTAGAGGCGTCTAACTTTGTTTTGCAGGGGTGTGCTGTGATGTGATATGGCCATGATTGTGATTATATTTGATGTATGCAATGTTACTTATTGTAAGTTGGCAACCGGCAGGAGCCATATGGTTGTCTTTAAATTTCGTTAAGGCCTGCGTGTCTATTCAAAGTAGTTGTAATAGTTGAAGCTGGTGGACGACAACCATGAAACGACGCCATTGACCTTGACGCCTGTCACATCCCAAGATTTTCCAAATCTTGTAATGTGAAAAATAAATAAATAAAAATAAATAAATGTTGAAATTTAGGGGGAAAAGAAACTTTTTGGAAATTAAAAATCCCATCTGGAACAAACTTTGGTTAACATTTGAATCCAACTAAATTCAAATCAAGAGAAATGCTTTCCTCATAAAATGCATCTGGAAATTTAAACACTTGGAAAATAAATCCAAACCCTAAACCCTAATGGAATAAAAATCATTTCCAAGTTATCTCCAAGCCTATGGTTTTGATCCATATAAAAATTTGTCAACAAACATTTTTCAAATGATCAAGAAAGACAAATAGAAATATTATAAAACCATAGAAATTGGTTTCACTTAATTGGAGCCATAAATAAATCTTTTGAATTTAAATAAGACAAGGAATTAAAATTCCAAAGCTAATAAAGCCTTTATCTAAATCCAAACCAATTGGTGAGCAATTAATCCGAAAGTGATTTAAAAGGATAAGAAAATATTAAACAAGATTTTATAAATTGGAATCACCTAGTTTGGATCTCTAAATAAAAAGATATGGATTTTATAAGACAAGGTTAAAAATATTAAATAAAGAATAATTGAAAGACCAAATAAATCTTGGCCTAATCCATTAAGCAATTGGAATGAATATAATCCAAATCAAATAAAATAAAAGGATAAAGAATTTCCAAAATAAAAAGGCATTAACCATTCTATCCTTATTTTTAATAAAGACAAATCTTTAATAAGAATAATTATACAATGCATGAGAAATAGTATTTTGGAATTTACCCAAGTGAAATAAAGGTTGTTTAAGTCAACATAATTAAAATAAAATAAATCTTCTAAATGAAATTTAAGGAATTAAAACTATATTTTAATTCCATTGGAATTAAAACAAATACCCAATCTTAAATGATTTATGAATCATATTAAATACTTTCCAAATAATTCAAGCCAAATAAACAAATCAAAACCTACTAAATTTTTTTGGAAATTTTAAAGATTTTAAATGGTGTTTGATAATATTATTAAATCTTATTTGATTTAAAACTAGAGCCTATTTTGAATAATTAAAAGACCTTAAAAAGAATAAATAAATTATTCTAAAAATGATATCAGAATGTCTTATTAATCAGTATTTAAACCTATAAAAAATCTGGCAAAGGTTTGAATTCAAATGAGTGTTTGAATTGCTTATTCAAAATCAAAACAGAAAAATCAAATTGGAAAAAGAAAAAACAAAACAGTACAAAAAAATGAACTAAGCAGCCAGTCCAACAAGGCCCAGCAAGCCCATCTTTCCACCCCACCCACAGCAAAACGTTTCACTCAAGTTTTGACCCACGCAGTCACTGACAGATGGACCCCATTCCCTCTCTTCCTCTCTCACTGACAGACGAACCCCACGACCACGTCAGCTTTTTCCCCACGCGACCTGTTCTTCCTCCCGTTACTGCCGATTGATTCGCGTCGTCAATTCACTTCAATGCTGCGTGATCATCGCCCCCTGACCACACTCACTTAAACGCCCGTTTCTCCTCTTCCTTTCCCCCCAAACATCACGCCTCGAGAGCCACCAGGCTGCTCCCATTTTCCGTTGCACTGTCGCTGTCTCCGGCGAGCTCACCGAGCGATTCCGGCCAGCCACCGTCGCCCCTCGTCTCCTCGAGCACACAGGCGAGTTCCCCAGACCCAGGCGCACCTTCCCGTGGCATAAACTCGTCCCGCGCGCTCTAGAGCCTCGGCAACGACGACGACCACCGCCGCCACCGTCTGTTTCCTCTCCGGCGAAGCTTCTGGTAATAATCTGTCCACCCCTTGTCCTTTCGATGATACGCCTGGAACCAGAGTACTCGCCCGCATCTAACTCCGCTTGTACCGTGTCCTAGCGCGCTATGTAGCCTTGTCCCCGACGACATCTGAGCGAGCCCGAGGCGCAGCTCCACTCCGGCGAGTGATTCCGATCAACTCCGTGCGCCCCCTCGCCAGCAAGGACTACCTTGAGCTTCCCCACGCCACGGCGATCACTATGAGCCATCCCTCTCCCCTTCTTGCTTCCTGCATCGCCAGCTCCGCCGCTTGCCGAACATCGCCGCCACGCGCAGCCGTCGAGCCCCGCTAGCTTTTGGTCACATGCTCAGAACCGCTAGATCTTGATCGAACGGATGCGATAGAACGAGAGCGAAGGGGTAAGTAGCACCTCTACGCCGTGCGATGTCAGTTAGATCCTACGGCCTGCGTCGCTTGATGCACGCGAAACGTTTTCGACCAATAGTAATAAGACGCGTGGCCAGTGTGTTGTTTAAAAACCAGAGTTTGATCTATTAGTTCTCCAAATTTGTAAATTGCATAACTTCTAATCTACACGTCCAAAATTTGCAAACTTTATATCAATGGATTCAGCAATACAAGCCCTAGCCAACCATGCCATTTTTTTAGTAAAAAGATTCTGTTAAATTGATTGTTTTTGCAGAAACTTGTGTATGCTAGTTTAGAATATAAATATTGTTCTAAAAAGATTTTGGGGATAAAATCTTTGGAAAATGGTGTGTTTTGAACCTACTGACCATAGGAAACAAATTGTGGTTTCAAAAATGTATTTGGTGAAGCAAAAGAGTAAATCTTTGATTTAAACCATTTCTAGTCAAATAAAAATATGGGTTAATCATTAAAAATGGTTTTGGAAGAAAACCTTTGAGAAATAATTTGGAAATAAACTCTCTGACCCTAAACACAAGGTTATATGGTTTGAAAACATATTTTGTGAAACCTATAGAATTTTGCCTTATTAAAAGCATTTCTACACCACATAAAATAATGACTTGATCTAAAAATGGTTTATGAAGTAAAATCTTATACAAATGATTTTGCCACTTTATAAAATGACCATTAGGTGTTTTCAAATGTTTATGAACCATTAGCAACCACTTTTACAAATAAAACAATCTTTAGCATGCTTGCATGCATTGTTTTGTTACTATGATTTTATGTGATGAATTGCTTGAATGGTAGTTTGAAATATTGTTTGCTTGATTGAATTGTAGTGATTTGAAGTGAGTGAATATTTCAAGACCAAGGAGTGAACCTATAATCTCTACCAAAAAGTCAAGTGATGCTTCATACTTTTGTCCCATTATTTTCACTATGCATTAGTGATATTTCTAAGTAGGACTTGCATGGAATTTTTGCTAAGTGTAAACTATGCTATGGGAAATCCTAGTAGATGAAACCTTAGTAGAAATTTCCTAAGTTAAGATTCCTATTACTATCATGCTTAGCTTAGCTAATAGAAAACAAGGGTGGAATATATATTCATGCTATGGAAAAAATTCTAAGTCTGAGGACTTGTGTTTTGTTTAATAAAACAACTAAGTGAATGAATCACCTAGATGGAATGGAAGGAATGGTTTGTGTTGAGTGGTTCACAAGGCCCATTTCTATGGTTTACCTTGTGTATCTCACTTGTGGATGGCCACCCAGGAACAAAGAGATTTGAGATGTCAAATGTTGAGAAGCTTCAAGTGCAGCCACTTGGCATTATGGGCTCTGCCTGGATCATATAGGTTGCAATAACTTAGCCAAATGGACAGTTGGTGGTAGGGGATTGATAGGTTGGAGCGCATCCATTTTTGTCTAAGGGAAGACTTCTGAAAGATCTTGTCTTGGTGAAACCAAGTCTTGTGGGGAAAGTGCACCAGCTCTGCAGAGTGTAAAATCTAAGTACTTAGCCATGTCCCTGTCAAAGGACAATTTGAGCATCAAGAAATGGAAGCTATCAAGAATCTCATCATCCCAATTTCTAAGTTAAAAACTTGTGGTTTAACAAGGGTTTAAGGTTCACCAATTTCTATTGGTGGTTCCTTGGGTGATTTGGTCAAAGCAAAAACTTAGTGTTTTCAAATGATAAGGAAAATCTATTTTGAGCAAAGCAAGCCTAAGCTCCACTTAGCCAAATGCATATAGATGATAGACTCCACTATACTACCATAGTATCACTTGCCAATACAATTCAAATGTATTGACCCTTGTGGCTGTAACTTGCTATGTTGCAGGTTTGTTTGATATTAGTGAAGTTTAATGATTAGGATTACAAGTCTACAACCAACATGTTTGCCTGTGGCACTTTGAGGATGAAGGACCCCATGCTTATAGATATTCTGCTGCAATGTAATGTAATAGCCAAATGAGCTATGTAAGATGTAATAAATTATGTTAATCCTGGTTATAAAGTTGTATTATGACCTTTGTTTCTTGATATTACATCTTAACTGTGGATGCTAGCTATTGATCCAGGGACTAGCATTGTAAACACAGGGATCTCTACCTTATTAAAGGTTGGGAACCTTAGAACGCCATACCGGTGATGATGGAGATCATGTTCGTGCTTGAATATGGAGATTGGAAGCACAAGAAGAAAAGCCATATCATATCACATATTATGAATTGCATGTGATGTTAATCCTTTATGCATCTTGTATTGCTTAGTTAACGACGGTAGCATTATAAGATGATCCCTCAAGCACACAAATTTCAAGTTTTAAAGTGTTCATCCTTAGTAATCACTGTTGCTAAAGCTCGTTGTTTCGAAGCACCACGTGATGATCAGGTGTGCTAGATTCTGCGACTGTATACAACATGAGCAAGCCAGATTTGCTCATGCGGAAGCTAAGGTTTAATCTTGACGATCCTAGCATGTACAGACATGGTCTCGGAACACGGATCACTGAAAGGTAAAGAATGAGTCATATAGTAGATATGATGAACATGATTGATTATTCGCCATTGAAGCTACATCAACTCTCGTGATGATCGGTTTTGATGTGGTGGATTTGGTTCGTGTGATCACTAAAACAATGTGAGGGATGTTGTTTTGAGTGGGAGTTCACCTAGATTAATTTAACTATTAATTAGAACTCAATTTGTCATAAACTTAGTCTAAACTATTGCAAATATGTTGTAGATCAATGGTGGCCCCTACCATCAATTTTAATGCGTTCCTAGAGAAAGAAAAGTTGAAAAATAATGGAAGCAACTTCGCGGATTGGTTCCGCAATTTGAGGATTGTCCTCAATGCTGGTAATTTGACCTATGTGCTGGATGCACCGCTGGGTGACCCGCCTGCAGCTACTGCCGCCGATGAAGTAAAGAATGTTTACCTCACTCGGAAGAATCAGTAGTCCATAGTTCAGTGTGCTATCTTGTATGGTTTGGAATCGGAGCTTCAGAAAAGGTTTGAGAACCATGACCCACATGATATTTTCCGTGAACTCAAAATGATATTTGAGGCTCACGCGGCAGTTGAGAGTTATGAGGCTTCTGAAAAGTTCTTTAACTGCAAGATGGAAGAGGGCAGCTCCGTCAGTGAGCAAGTGCTTAAGATGTCTGGGCACGCAAACAAACTCCAAAGTTTGGGTATAGTGATTCCTAAATCTTTGGGGATTCACCGTGTCCTCCAATCACTACCACCAAGTTACAAGAACTTTGTGATGAACTATAATATGCAAAACATGGACAAGACATTGCCAGAACTCTTCTCCATGTTGAAATCTGCAGAAGTGGAGAGCAAGAAAGAGCACCAAGTGTTGTTGGTCAATAAGACCACCAAATTAAAGAAAGGCAAGTCTAAGCAAAGGGGAAACTTAAAGAAGGGCGGTAAGAAAGTTGCCGCGCCGGCGAAGAAGACCAAGGGTGGGCCTAAGCCTGATACTGAGTGCTTTTACTGCAAGGGAGAAGGTTACTGGAAGCAGAATTGCCCAAAGTACTTGGCGGATTTGAAGAACGGCAACATCAAGAAGAAAGGTATATCCGATATACATGTTATTGATGTGTATCTCACTAGTACTCGTAGTAGTGCCTGGGTATTTGATACTGGTTTGGTTTCTCATATTTGTAACTCGAAACAGGTGTTTCAGAATAAACGGAAGCTAGCGAAGAACGAGGTGACGATGCACGTTGGAAATGGATCAAAGGTTGATGTTATCACGGTCGGCACGCTACCTCTTCATCTACCATAGGGATTAGTTTTATACTTAAATAATTGTTATTTGGTGCCTGCGTTGAGCATGAATATTATATCTGGATCATGTTTATTGCGAGACGGTTACTTGTTTAAGTCCGAGAATAATGGTTGTTCGATTTATATGAGTAATATGTTGTATGCACATGCACCTTTGATAGATGGTCTATTTTTATTGAATCTCGATAGTGGAAATACACATATTAATAACATTGAAGCCAAACGTTTGAATTTGAGCGATAACTCGACCTATATGTGGCACTGTCGTCTTGGTCATATCGGAGTGAAGCGTATGAAGAAACTCCATTCCGATGGACTTCTTGAATCACTTGATTTCGAATCACTTGAAAGATGTGAAGCATGTCTGATCGGTAAAATGACTAAGACTCTATTTTCTGGGATGATGGAGCGAGCTACAGACTTATTGGAAATCATACGTACCGATGTGTGAGGTCCAATGAGAGTAGCATCGCGCGGTGGTTATCGTCATGTTCTTACCTTCACGGATGACTTGAGTAGATATGGGTATATCTATTTCATGAAACATAAGTCCGAGACTTTCGAGAAGTTTAAGGAATTTCAAAGTGAGGTAGAGAATCAACATAACAAGAAGATTAAATTTCTACGATCTGATCGTGGAGGTGAATATCTGAGTTACGAGTTTGGCGAGCATTTGAAGAAATGCGGAATACTTTCACAATTGACACCGCCGGGAACACCACAGCGTAATGGTGTGTCCGAATGTCGTAATCGAACTCTCTTAGATATGGTTCGTTCTATGATGTCACTTATAGATTTACCGCTATCGTTTTGGGGTTATGCATTAGAAACAGCCGCATTCACTTTAAATAGGGCACCATCTAAATCCGTTGAAACGACACCGTATGAATTATGGTTTGGGAAGAAACCTAAATTTTTGTTCCTTAAAGTTTGGGGTTGCGAAGCCTATGTAAAGAAGTTACAACCGGACAAGCGTGAACCCAAAGCGGAAAAATGTGTCTTCATAGGATACCCGAAGTAAACTATTGGGTATACCTTCTATCATAGATCCGAGGGCAAAATCTTCGTTGCTAAGAATGGATCCTTTCTAGAGAAAGAATTTCTCTCGAAAGAAGTGACTGGAAGGAAAGTAGAACTAGACGAGGTTGTTGAACCTTCTCTCGAACTTGCGAGTAGCGCAACACCGGAAGTAGTTCTTGTGGCGCCTACACCAATAAGAGAGGAAGCTAATGATGTTGATCATGAAACTTCGGTTGAAGTTACTACGGAACCTCGTAGGTCAACGAGAAATCGTACCACTCCTGATTGGTATGATCCTGTTGTGAGTGTCATGTTGGTGGATAACACCGATGACCCTGCGACGTATGAGGAAGCAATGATGAGCCCAGATTCCAATAAATGGCAAGAAGCCATGAAATCCGAGATTGGATCCATGTACGAAAACCAAGTATGGACTTTGGTGGACTTACCGGATGGCCAAAAGGCTGTCGAGAACAAATGGATTTTCAAGAAGAAAACAGATGCTGATGGTAATGTTACTGTCTATAAAGCTTGACTTGTCGCAAAAGGGTTTCGACAAATTCAAGGAGTTGACTACGATGAGACTTTCTCACCAGTAGAGAAGCTAAAGTCTGTGAGGATTATGTTAGCAAGCGCTGCATATTATGATTATGAGATATAGCAGATGGATGTCAAAACGACGTTCCTCAATAGAGACATTGATGAAGAGTTGTATATGATGCAACCCAAAGGTTTTGTCGATCCTAAGGATGCTAACAAGGTATGCAAACTTCAACGGTCCATATATGGATTGAAGCAAGCATCCCAAAGTTGGAATCAACGTTTTGATAAGGTAATCAAAAGTTTTGGTTTTATAGAAACTTATGGAGAAGCTTGTATTTACAAGAAAGTGAGCGGGAGCTCTGTAGCATTCTTAATACTATATGTATATGACATATTGTTGATTGAGAATGATGTAGTCCTTCTTAATAGTGTCAAGGATTATTTGAATAATAGTTTTTCAATGAAAGATCTTGGCGAAGCAGCTTACATATTAGGCATAAAGATTTATAGAGATAGACCGAGACGCCTAATATCATTGTCACAAAGTACATATTTGGACAAAGTTCTAAAGAGGTTTGGAATGGAAGATAGCAAGAAAGGGTTCTTGCCCATGTTGCCCAATACGACCTTGAGTAAAACTCAAAGTCCAGCAACGACAGAAGATAGAGAAAGGATGAGTAAGACTCCCTATGCCTCAACCATAGGATCTCTAATGTATGCCATGCTGTGTACTACACCCGACATTGCATATGCTGTTAGTTTGACTAGCAGATATCAAAGTGATCCAGGAGTGGATCATTGGACAGCGGTCAAAAACATCCTTAAGTACTTGAGAAGAACTAAGGATATGGTTCTTTCTTATGGAGGTGATGAACAACTAGTTGTAAATGGTTACACCGATGCTAGTTGGAACACCGATCCGGATGATTCTAAATCTCAATCTGGATACGTATTTACTTTGAATGGTGCAGCAGTTAGCTGGAGGAGTGCAAAGCAAAGCGTTGTGGCGAGATCTTCAACTGAATCGGAATACATAGCTGCTTCGGAGGCTTCACAAGAGGCGATATGGATGAAAGAGTTCATTACAGAGCTTGGTGTGGTTCCAAGTGCGCTGGACCCAATGTCTATCTACTGTGATAACATGGGCGCCATAGCCAATGCGCAAGAACCAAGGTCACACAAGAAGCTAAAGCACATCAAGCTAAGTTTTCATGCTATTCGAGAATATGTCCAAGATGGTGACATAAAGATTTGCAAAGTACACACAGATCTGAATGTGGCGGATCCGTTGACTAAACTTCTCCCGAGGGCAAAACATGACCAACACCAAACTGCCATGGGTGTTCGGTATATTACCATGTAATCTAGATTAGTTGACTCTAGTGCAAGTGGGAGACTGTTGGAGATATGCCCTAGTGGCAATAATAAATGTGGTTATCATTATATCTTTGTGTTTATGATAAATTATTACATTCATGCTATAACAGTATTAACCAGAAACATTAATACTTGTGTGATTTGTAAACTAAATTAGAGTCCCTGGTAAAGCCTCTTTATTATACTAGCTTGTTGATTAATAGATGATCATGATTTCTTGATCATGGACATTTGAGATGCTGTTAATAACAAGGTCATATCATTAGGAGAATGGTATGATGGACATACTCCTATAGATAAGCGTAGCATAAAGATCAAGTCATTTTAATAGTACAATTGCTATAAGCTTTCTGATACATAGTAACCTAATTCCTTCGACCATGAGATCATGCTAATCACCATCACCGGAAGGATGCTTTGATGACATCAAACACCACACCGTAACTAGGTGGCTATAAAGATGGCATGAGTGTTCGGAAAGTATGGGTTGAGACACATGGATCAAGAGTGGGATTTGTCCATCCATATGACGGATAGATATACTATAGGCCCTCTCGGTGGAATGTCATCCAATTAGCTTGCAAGCATGTGACTGGCTCACAAGGGATCATATACCACGGGAATGAGAAAAGAGTACTTATCGGTAACGAGGTTGAACTAGGTATGCAGAGATACCGACGATCAAAACCTCGGATAAGTAAACTATCGTGAGACAAAGGTAAATTGGTATCGTATGTAAGTGGTTCATTCGATCGCAAAGTAATCGTAGAAATATGTGGGAGCCATATGAATTTCCAGATTCCTCTATTGGTTATTGATCGGAGAAGTGTCTCGATCATGTCCGCATAATTCACGAACCGTAGGGAGACACACTTAAGGATTCAATGTTGTTAAGTAGTTATGGAATGATGAGTAAGAGACCGAATGTTATTCGGAGTCTTGGATAGGATCCGGGATATCACGAGGAGATCCGGAATGGTCCGGAGAATAAGATTCATATAAGGAAAGTCCTGTTTCGGAGTTCGGGAATGATTCCGGTGTTTTCACCAGGAATGTTCTAGAAGGGTCCGGAAGCACTACAGGAGGACATAGCTTTGGTAACATAAGCGTGTAACATATGGAACACTGTGTTACGAGTGAAATTGCGGTAACATATGATTTGTGTTGCAAGTTTGGCGAGTAACACATACAAAAATGTGTTACAAGGATTTTAACTCAGTAACATCTAATTTTGAGTTACTCCAAACATGTTACAGATTATATGATTATAGTAACACAGAACCATGTGTTTGTATCTAGAGTTACAATTCTTATATATGCATAAAAAAGGGGGAATTAAACCAATGACCAAACATTAACACCCGCATAAGTTAACCACCAGGCATTGCCACCGTTCGCGTTGAAGTTGAGTATTTTCACTGTCAATTTGCATATGATCTCGGCCAGCCTAGTTTCAGATCCAAGGGAGTATGCCACGAACCGACGTTGAGGAAGAGTGCCTATGAGTTGGATCCAATTTTTCGAGTACAACCCGGACCTTCTACCGAACCTCACTTGATGCTTCATATTTCATAACATAGTAATAAGACGCAACACAACGAGGCGACTAAACTTAATCAAGAAACATCGTTCTGTCAATACTTATTAGTGTACGACGACCTTCACTATAAGACCATCATACCCGCCATCTACTCTATTGTGTTGAGACTTACGACTACGTGTGAAAACATACCCCCTAGTTTGTCATCGTTTCTACAACGACAACATTATGTAGCTCAAATATGATTTTAAAAATACAAAAATAATTAAATTTTAGGATCTATGTATAAATTTTAGGTCATATACACAAGGTAGTTGAAAAATATCTATTGTTTGTAAGCGCGGACATAATGACTTTGAATTTCTATGGGTTTTCCAATGTTCACTTTAAGTATTTTGTTTCTTTTAGTATAAAAAAGTATTTGTATTTTTATAAAACATGGAATTCTAATGAAGTGCCATACATAGTGTGTCACATGGGGCAAACATAAAGCAGGTCCCAGTAGACAAATGAAGGAAATTACTAGTGCTGATGTGAAAAAATTAGCTAGGACAAAGCGCGGGGAGTTAAAAATTTCAGTCCCGTACGCAGGTGTTAGAATTTTTGACCCAGTAATTTAGCCCCGATCAGCCTAACCCTACCCATCCGTCCACTCTGTCAGCCCTCCACCGCCCTGCATCCCCCTTTCCCCATCTCCTCATCGACCTCCGCCATCGCATACTCCAACACTGGCGTCCGGATCTGTCAAACACGGTGTGTCGCCCTTTTTTCCTAGCAGCCTAGTGCCACCAAGATCTTCGTCCTCATCCTCAACGGACTTGGAATGGATCTCCAGAGATGGTGGAGTGGCCACGCGGATCTCAGCGAGGAAGGCGGCAGTGGTCGCAAGGTGGCCGTTGCCTTCATTGTGGCCAAGAAATCATGGGGATTCAAATCTCTAGCGGACCTTCCTGTAATAGAATACAGTGAGCCGATATCGTTTTTGTGTCTTGTCGTCCATCTACCATTGCGTGCCTTTGTTACGCATCAGCACTTCTGCTGGCTATCAATCTTTGTTTTCCTCCTGACATTATGCTCCTGGGACGCGAGATCGTGCGGACATATGCAAGCAGGTCTTCCAGATGGGTCCACGTCGCTCGCACCGAAGTAGCTAGGTGAGTATCTCTGTTCATTGCTAGTTGCTTTTACTTTTTTGGTAGAAGATAGGAATTTAATTGATCCTGACGTTCGGAAAATGATCCTGATTTTAAAGAAGGGTTGAGTTGCCTCTGAATTCTCCGGTTGGATCAAGAAGCAAATGAAATATTGAAGATTTTACTTGCAAATAATTGTATTATTCATTGATAGATTAGAAATGTAATATCATTTTGAGGATCTTTTTCTTTCTGTCGAACTGATGCAAATGCAGGGTGTATTATTCTTCACA
This sequence comes from Avena sativa, assembly GCA_916181665.1. Lineage (NCBI taxonomy): Eukaryota > Viridiplantae > Streptophyta > Magnoliopsida > Poales > Poaceae > Avena > Avena sativa. The sequence continues at coordinate 136,799,735 of OV702285.1, read as the reverse complement.
AATGTGTTTTCCATATTCAAATTGAGAATGTTATGTTGTTGGACCAATAATATTGGTGTTTATTTCTTGTAAAGCATATGTATCCTACACTTATATAATTGTGGTCGTATTTTCAATTTATGTATGTGTCATTCTTCAATTTTTCCCTCGTTTTAACAGTGCCAACCATCAGAATAAAAAACTAATTAATCGAGTGTATGAAGTGATTTTATTAAATAAATATATCCCTTAAAATGGGTATCTACTTTTGTGTTTAATAATAAAAAGAAATAAGTTAATACTAATATTATAGTGTTATTGATGATGGTAGTGTAGTTACATGTGTGTTACTAGGGTAGTTGACAACTATAATTTTTAGTGTTACAACTTTTTGATACCGTGTTACTATTTATTCCTTGAAGCTAAAAAACGTTTTCACCAATTGTGGTACTATAGTTACATAAATATGTTACCATCAATGCTTACTATAGTGGAAATTTGTTACTATTGGTGTTACTATAGCCTCAAAAATATGTTGCCAACGCATTTAGTAACACACAATATGCATGTTACTATAACATAATTGTAACACAATTTTCAACATCTGGTAACAACTATCATATGTGACAGTGGACAACACTTAGTAACACGGCCTAATGGAACACATTTCAAAACGTGTGACTAGATGGCCTAGCAACATTTTGGGCCTATGGTAACACAACACTGTGTTACCAAAGCTCTGTCATGTTGTAGTGAAGGTCCGACACTCCGGAGGGGAAGGGTACATGAATGTGTCATGACAATGTGGAATGGTTGCATCATGTACTAGGTCACTTGGCTGGACAATATGGAGTGAGAAATCAAATCCAAGTTTGAAAGTCAAACACCAATTTGAAAAGTCAAACGTCAAGTTTGCTTGGTGGAGGGAGAGTAGGAAACCTACTTGGGGAGGAAGTCTCCTCCCTCCACCCGCCGGCCAAGGAGGGCGAGTTGGAGGAGGACTCCCTCCTCCCAACCGGCCACCCTCCACCTATATAAGGAGGGGTAGGGTTGCCCCTCTCCCTCACACCCCAAAACCCTAGCCCCAAGTCGCCGGCGCCACCACCTCCTTGTGCTACTGCCGCCGCCTAGGGCACCTCCAACTCGGCGAGTTAGGGTTTCCCCAAACCCAAGCTGCCGGCCAAGCACTCCCCTTGGTGCCCTCTAAACCCTAGATCACCAAGGCCTCTCTCATACTCCACCATACTCGCTCCGGCTTAAGGCGAAGCCCTGCGAGATCTCCCCTCTACTTCCGACACCACGCCGTCGTGCTGCCGGAATCGCGAGGAGAGTGCTACAACCTCTGCTGCCTGATGGAACAAGGGAGATGGAGTTCTTCATCGAGTATCGAACGTGTGACCGACTGCGGAAGCGCTGCCGGAACGCAGCGCCGGAAGGATCGTCTATGCGATCTTGAGATCTGCAAGTGTACGACTACATCACACATGAGAATCTACTCTCGTTAACCGCTTTGGAATCTTCGAGGGTGAGTTCCTTTATTGACTCGTTGCTACAATCTAGTAGATAGATCTTGGCTTGTTTGTTTGCATGCGGTAGAATTTTTTTGTTTTCCATGCTACGAACCCCTACAATAATAAATATCAAGAAGCTCATTTTTAGGTAATGGACATTCGGGATGTGCATCAATCAAGGCATAGAGCCTTGTCCATGACTCAGGCAATTTCTCTTCTTCTCCCTGTTTAAAATCAAAAAGTCTCTACAAAGCAGCATGTCTAGCACTGGGAGGAAAATATTCCTGGAAGAAAGAAGCAATCAAGCAATCAGGGCTATCAATGGAACCATGAGGCAATCTATTAAACTAAGCCTTAGTTTCTCCTTTTAGTGAAAAAGGAAGATCTTAGTAACAAAGTACTTGCGCATCTTAAAATGATTAGAGAATAAATCACTCATAGTGGAAAGCTCATTCATATGAGCTACAGCAATCTCATTTTCAGTCCCACAAAAAGGTTCTTTCTCAACAATGTCTAAATAGGATAAATAAAGAGAGAATTCATAATATTTATCTTTAATATCTATGGGAGAGGTGGCAAACTTAGGATTAGAAGAAAGTTTAGGAATAATGGTATGTCTTGCAAGGAGACTCTTAATAGCACTAGCACCATGTGTGTTTTGGCACTCTTCAACAAATTCATCAGTAAACTCAATGTAGCCATCATTAATATCATAACTCTCTCTAGACTCAGGTGAGCTAACAGGTGTAACAGTGTCTTCGCTAGGAGTTTCAGTATTCCCTAGACCAGCCATAGTAGCATCTAGGAAAGGACCTAATGAACCACTCGCATCAAGCACAGTAGAAGTAACATCATGAGATCAAAAGAAGTTTCATATTCAGCAGTAGTAGCAGAGTGTGTAGCATGAGTATGTGGTGGTGGTGTAACAAGCTTACTTATAACAGACGGTGAATCAAGAGCAACAGAGGTGTTTAGGACTGTACCTCTTCTTGTAGTGGATGGTAAAATAGGAAACTTTCCATCAGAGACTTCCCCATGATGAAAGGAGTAGCAGTGAACAATAATATATCCAAGTGAACTTACAAATAAAGCTATGATCCCTGGCAACGGTGCCAGAAAATAGTCTTGATGACCCACAAGTATAGGGGATCGCAATAGTATTCAAGGGTAGTATTACCCAATTTATTGATTCGACACAAGGGGAGCCAAAGAATACTTGCAAGCCTTAACAACTGAGTTGTCAATTCAGCTGCACCTGGAAATAGTTATTTCTCACAGAAGTTTATTAGTAGCAACATTTCTGTAGTAGCAATAGCAAAGTAACAGCAGCGGCAAAATAGGAGCAATAGTAATAGCAGTAGCAAACAGTAGGATATGAGTGCGGTAGGCATAGGGATAGATGGGCGGGCGTTGCATGGACGAGTCTAAACATGTAACTTCAAGATCTAGGGCAAATGTAGATAAATAAGAATAAGCATCCAGGTACTAAACAATCATAGGTATGTGCTCCACATATAGTCATGCGTGCTCGCAATGAGAACTTGCATAACATCTTTTGTCCTGCCAGCCCGTTGCAGCGGGGCCTCAAGGGAACTACTGGCAATTAAGGTGCTCCTTTTAATAGAGCGTTAGAGAAAAGCATTAACAGTCCGTGAACACATGTGATCCTCACATCACAGCCATCCCCTCCGGTTGTTCCAATTTCTGTCACTTCGGGGCCTTTGAATCCAGACAATGATATGTGTACACAACTTGTAGATAGGATCACAAATAATACTATTATAATGATTCAATAATAAGTTCATATCTGAGATCATGGCACTCAGGCCCTAGTGACAAGCATTAAGCACAACAAGTTGCCACAAAGTCAAATAGCACTAATAGAGATACTAGGCACCATGCCCTAACAATCTTATTTGATTACATGATAGAACTCATCCAATCCCTACCATCCCCATAGCCTACAGCGGGGGATTACTCACTCATGGATGACGGAAACATTGATGGTTGATGGAGAGGCATTGGTGATGACGATGGCGATGATCCTCCCTAAATTCCCCGTCCCGGCAGGGTGCCAGAACGGAGTTTCTGGCTCTGAATCACGGCTTCTGGTGGTGGCGGCGCAGCGGAACTCTTTTTGGAAAAACGACGCCCCCCCCCTCGGTTTTTAGGTAAAGAGGCTTCTTATAGGCGAAGAGAGAGGCCGAGGGAGTGCATGGGCTAGCCACACCCCTCCCAGGCGCGGGGTGGGCCCACTCGCGCGACAGGGGTTGTGGGCCACCCAGGGCTCACCTCCGTCTCGTACTCTGGCTCCGGGGATCTTCTGGTGAAATAGGATTTTTGGCATATTTTCCGGGATTTTCCTGATAGTTGATTTTCTGCACAAAAACTAGACACCAAGGTAATTCTGCTGAAAATAGCGTCAGTCCGTGTTAGTTGTATCCAAATCACACAAGTTTAGAGGAGAAACAATAGCAAAAGTGTTCGGGAAAGTAGATACGTTTTGGACGTATCACACAACATCATCATGGACAATGGCTCGAACTTCATCTCGAAGGAATTCTAAGACTTCTGCGAGAACCTCAGCATCAACATATCATACGCCTCCGTGGCGCACCCGCAGACCAACAGATAGGTCGAAAAGGCCAACGGCCTCATAGGCAATGGCATCAAGAAGCGCCTGCTATTCCCACTCGAAAGGTGTAACACCCTCGCCTGATATGGCTGAGTTCATGTGTATAGTGCCAATCCCTGGATCGGTTCACTGGCACACACAGTACAAAATGAATACCAAATATAATTGTGCATATAAATACAACGAATATGATCCAGAATTTACATTATATTACACAAGTACAAAGCGGAAAACAATAAGGTAGATCTCCATCCTTCAAATGTTCCACAGGCGAACAATCATTGAGTGGAGTCTCGCGACCTATAACGATCACTCATAAACGATATAACCTGCAACATGAAAGGTTGCAGCAACGAATGGTCAATACTTTGAATGTATTGGCAAGTGTCACTAGTATGTGGATACAAATGGAACCTATCAATTACATGCATATTTGGCTAAGTGGAGTTTCAGGCTGATTTGCATAAAGCAATAATTTTAGCCTAACATTTCAAAATAGTTTTAATTCTTTCCAAAAATTGTCTGAGCACATTGGACAACACCAAGTGCTCCTAATCCCTTGTTCAAACCATCAAATTTTATTAAGAAATTGGAATGTCGAGATCTCCATAAGCTTCAAGCCTTAGTTGCTCAATATTGTCCATAACCGGGGACACGGCTAATCGATTAGATTTATATCTTCTGCAGAAGTTGTACACTTTACCCACACGACACAATATCGCCTTGACGCCACCAGTGTCCGCTGGTTTAGTACACACCAATGGGTATACCGGCATATCGAGAATGTGCCGAAGTCTTTCCATAGAAGTCCTCCCAATGCACAATGCTAGCACGTCTAACAGGCAACAATGCAAGGATATAACCTCCAATACACAATTCTAGTTAACCTGAAGATATACCAATGCAAAGGGTCTTCCGCTATGTAATTAACTAAGCTAGAGCCTATATTAGCATGTGGATGTACACGGAAGATACTGTACGAAAACCATGTTCAATCTCTAAGATGCCTAGGTGGTCTTCTTCTAGTGCACACACGAGAGAGGTAGCCAAAGATACGGTCCCCTTCGTTGCCACTTCTTCCAAACACAACAACAACAATATTCCACCAGGTGATTCATTAAGTACTTGTTTTATTATATAAAACATAGCTTTCCAATACCACATAATATCATAACATGATATTCCACCCCGAATCTATAGCAGGGCTAAGCATACTACAACTACTATGTTTCCACTAAGAAAGATACAAAGGGATATCCTAAATAGGACATAGCATAGCACATAGTGCTAAATATTCCTACACATGCACTTCTACTAAAAACAACTACAATGCACATGAAAATAATTAGGACATTTATGATAGTGACACTTGCCTTTAGTTGATGTAGTCGTTCAAACAATCCTCACAATTGCAATTGTTGCACTCTTCACAATCACAAACGTTGTGCTCCTCGCAATCTATCGATCAAACAATTGCACAACAAACACACCAATCAAAACAATGCAATTATGCACAATACAACAAAACAATAATGAACAAATGCATGCAAGACGATTTAATATGTCACAATGGTTGTAATTAGTTCTATGAACAATATTAGATTACATGATGCAAGCATGCGATCATTTAATACAATATAATATTTATTATTAATTCTTGATTGCTAATATAGGGGTTTTAATAGTTTTTTTTCAACTTCTGTCCTAATTGTCGAATTAAATTTGGGTCTAGGGTGTACTGGATATAGGACATTATTACGAACCAGTAGCAATTGGATTCACCTAAACGGAGTTGTAGATCTTTTCTTATGATTTAAATAGTGTTTAAATCATTTAAACAATTTCTGTTGTCTAAAATTCAAACTAAAGACAGATCTGTAATCTACACGATAATGTGATTCCAGGGACATATTATTTGTAATTTTATGAACAGTGGTTATTTTTCTATGAATTTATTACTACAAAAAGGGTATTAACTTGTTTAAATAGTTACGGCCAAAACTTATAGTAACAGCCTGATACAACTGCATATTGATGTTGTATATGATATTAGGAATCCATAGACACTTTATTTGTATTTTTCTGATCTACAGATAATTTACTATGATTTATTTAGTCTAAATTGTCCATTAAACTATTTAAATTATTACAGTAAATATATACTGTAAACATTAGATATAATCATATACTCCCTCCGTCCAAGAATAGATGTCTTAGATTTTTCAAATTTTGGATGAATCTATGTACTAAATAGTGTCTAGATTCATTCAAATTTTGACAAATTTGAGACATCTATTTTGGGACGGAGGGAGTATTATTATTCTACACGATTTTCTGAATCCATTAATATATAATATGAAACTTTTGGATCTATCGATCTTTTATTATGAATTTTTCAAAGTATCATCAATTTCTGCCTATTTTAAATCAAATTCCAATTAAAACGGAATATGCTGGGAATATTCTACGTTGACCGGATCGGCTGACTGGACGCCACACAGTGCTTTCTCATTGGACGATACCTCTTCAGTTAGGATCTAATCCGGAGCGTTCAATTTGGATCCAAGGGATGGGAACGAAACCATCTCGAGCTCACCATCGATTGAAGCTAGCAGCGGCGAGGTGCGCTTAGACGGTGACGGTGGAGGCGTCTCCGGCGCTCTCCAACGTCGGTGAAGTGGTAGACGAGGTGAGGAAGTGCACGACGGTCACGATGGTTGTCCTGGCGTAGCGTCTTGATTCCTCGAGGATCGGCGCGACGCAGACGGAGGAGAGCGGCGACGGTGATACTCCGGTGGCGTCGGGCGAGCGCTGTGGTTCTCCTGCGTCGAGGGGAAAGGGGTCAGTCGAAGAAGTGCAGAGAGGGGGTTCAGATAGAGGGAAAAGGGGAGGCTCGGGCGTGACAGAACCTCGTCCTCAAGCGCGATCTGCGACCTCCGACGGTGGCGGATCGGGAGGAGCTCTCCCGGCGGCTAGGGTTTTGGGAAAGTCGAAAAAAGATATGGGGAGAGATGCGGGAGGTTTATAAGTGAGGAAAATCATGCACGAGGTCGAACAAAAACTCACGAAATCGGCAGGGAAACGGATCGGGGGACGATCCCGTGCCTGTTTTGTAGGGTTCGCAGCATAGAAAACAAAAATTTTCCTACGATGGGAACTATGTACCAAGATCTATCTACTAGATACAAACAATGGGCGGATGTATATCCGTAGAGAACATACCCTTGAAGACCGACAAAGCTTAACAAGTTCAACTCGTGGTTGATGTAGACGATCCCTTGCCGATCTCAAGATCGAGAGGAAGTCCTAGCGCTGCAAAACAGCAGCGCATCCGTGCTCGCACACACGTACAAGACACCGGGCAACCTCCGCCTCCTCGCTCCAGTGATGCAGCGGAAGCACAACCCTTTCTTGCCAAATAGCCACCGGGAACATGTATCTCGCTAGTCCGAGACCATGGAGCTAAATTCTAGAGGGGGAGAGAGATCCTTCATAAGGAGGTGTCAGAGACAAGTGAGAGGAGGGGCTCCTTTTATAGGAGGAGGGGGGGAACCCCAAGGGGGTGGTCGGCGCATGGGGGCTGCCTCCTTGCCCTCCCCTCTTCATGTTGGTGGACACTCCACTCACAAAATTCCTTTAAATTCCCTCCACTCAAAAGTCCACTCAAATTCCCATTAAATTTCCACCAAATTTAATGCAAACTCTCATTAAATAAAACTCTTTTATTTTATTCAGAATTTTGTCAATTACTTTAATGACAAACATTCACAAATAACCCCTTGCTAGAATTCCATTTCACATGCATAACCACTTTATGCAATTTCACCCGAAAACCTATTTCGGTATCTAGTGAAATAAATTCCTGCGCTTGTTTATTATTGTCACATCCCAAGATTTTCCAAATCTTGTAATGTGAAAAATAAATGAATAAAATAAAACTTTGTTTGATTTTCAGGGCCAGAAGAAACTTTTTGAATCCAATTGGGAAATCAAAACCTATTTGGATCAAATAAAATCCTAAAGAAATTTAAAAGAGTAAACATTTGATAAAAGAAAATAAAATATTTTGGAACTACTATTTTGGATCTTTAAGTAAAAAGATTTGGTTTTCAAAAGAAATAGAAGTTTTATAAATAAAGATTATTTTATAAAGCCAAATTAAACCTTGGACAAACTTTTGAAAATAAAACATTTTGTTTTGATAAAAATAGCAAAGGTTTAATTAAAATAGATTTAATATCCAAATTTATTTAAGTAAAGGCTTTTTCCATTTTAAATAAACACTAAAACTTATTTATTTGTGTTAAATAAGTTTTCCAAATATTTTATATTCTCAAATAAAACCTACTGAAGTGTTTTGGTTTTATTTTAGATTTCAAAATAAATATTTAAATGAAACAAATCCTATTTGATTTAATAAACCATGACCATTTTATTTAATTTAGGAATGGAACCTAAAAGATTAAAGTATTATTTTATTTTATTGGTTTATGCTACTGAACAGAACCAGGTTCATGGTTGCAAGGATTGATAATGGTTTGAATTGATTTGAACCTGTTTGATTGTTTTGAAATTTAAAACAGGAAATAGAATTAGAAAAGGAAAAGGATTCAGAAACAGAAAAAAATAAGAAAAGGGTCGACCCAACCCAGCAGCCCAACAGGCCCAGAAACAGCCCAGCTTTCCCTCTCCTAAAGAAAACGATTCGCACCTCGTTTCTGACCCGTACAGAGTATGACCAGTGGACCCTCCTCTCACTTCTTTTCCCACTGCCAGGTAGACCCCACCCTTTCCTGTTCATCGTCCACACCCCGCGCAACCTTTTCTCCCTCCCTCGACACCGTTCCTGCCGATGATCTCGCAGCCTTAATTCGCTTTAACTCGACCACCGTTACCAGCTTTGATCACACAGGTTTAAACACCCATGTATCCTCTACATTTCCCCTCTGACACACCACGCTGGCACGCCCCAGACCTCCCCAATTTCCTCCCCGAGCACCCTCTGTTCCGACGAGGTCTGGTGCCGATTCCGGCGACTCGACACCGCCCCGAGCCTCCCTGAGCCCCCTGGCAGCTTCCCCACTCACAGACGCATCTCCCCGTACCCTCTGTTCGACCGCGGGCGCCTCAGAGCGTCGGCTACGACAAGCTCTGAACACCGCCGCGACTGGTTCTTCTCCGACGACGTCTCCCAGTTAAACCAGACCGACCCTCTTCTTCTCGTTCACGCACACAACACCGCCATGATCTCCTGCGTCTAACCATAACCTCGGTTGTCCTTCTCGTGACCTGTAGCGACGTCTTCGACCACGACTGAGACCACCCGACGTTGTCCTCCACTCCGGCGAGCAATCCTGCTAAGACCAGAACGCCCCTCGCCCGACCAACGCCTCCTGGAGCTTCACCACGACCTCCTGAACCTGGTGAGCCTCTTCACTTCCCTCCTTGCGTCCTGTATCGCTGGCACCGCCACTGCCTGGCCGTCGCCGCCGCGCGCAGCCGCCGAGCGCCGCCAAACTTTGGTCGAGTGCTGCAGACCGTAGGATCTTAATCCGACGCTTACGATAGATCATTTAAGTCGCGAAGAGGTACGCACTCTGGACCACACGATCGATTAGATCCAACGCACCGCAACGCTGATCCGCGCGAAGTGGTACCGTCTAGTGAAATCCTGCCGCGTGGCACTAGATCTGTTTAAAAGAATTTTTGAATCAGATTTATTTGCAAACTTCAAACCCTTATAACTTTGGATCCACACGTCCAAAAATTACAAATTTTATGTCGCTGGATTCAGGAGAGCATGACCTAGCCAACCATGCCCTTGGTTTAGCAAATAGTATCTGTTTGTTTGCTTGTTTTTGCAGATTCATTTGTATGCTTATTTAGATTAGAAAAATTGTTTAAAAATGTTTTTAAGGTTAAAACCTTTGCAAATTGGTTTGTTGTAAACTCACTGACCCTAGGAACCAACCCATAGTTTGGAAAATGGATTTGGTAAAGTTTAGGATGGAAAACTTGATTTAGTCATTTCTAGCCAAAAGAAAATAATGATTTTTGTTATGAAAATGATTTTGAGTAAAAACTTTGGGAAAATGGTTTAGACCAAACCTACTGACCCAAAACACCAAGTTTTGCAATAGCAACTCATTTGGTGAAAAACATAAAGTTTTGCTTTGATAAAAATAATTTTCACCACATAAAATAATGATTAGATTTAAAAATGGTTTATAGACCAAAACCCTTTTGCAAATGACTTTGCCACTTTGGAAAATAACCACTTTTGACTTTACAAAGTTTAGAAGCCTAGTAGAGACCATCTTTACAAATAGAACCATCTTTTTCATGCTTGCATGCATTACTTTGACTTTGTTATTTTATGTGTGTTGTTTTGCTTGATTGGTAGATTGAGTTGGTACCTTGCTTGATTGATTTGTAGTGACTTGAAGAGTGTGATTGTTGCAAGGACAAGGAGTGAACCCATACTCTACCAAAAAGGCAAGTGATGCTTCATACTTTTTGTCCCATTACTTTCACTATGCATTAGTGATTTTCTCTAAGTAAAACTTGCATGGATTTTGCTAAGTATAGACCTTGCTATAAGAAAACCTAGTAGATGAATCCTTAGTAGGATTTTCCTAAGTTAAAGATTCCTACTACTATCAAGCTTAGCCTAGCTAATAGAAAACCTGGGTGGAATATATATTCACACTATGGAAAATATTCTAAGTCTGAGGACTTGTGATTTTGTTTAATAAAACAACTAAGTTAATGAATCACCTGGGTGGAATGGGCTTGCTTGGTGGTTTTTGGTTGAGTGGTTCACAAGGCCATGGACGTGGCTTGTGTATCTCACTTGTGGTATGCCACCCAGGCACAAAGAGATTTGAGATGTCAAATGTTGAGAAGCTTCAAGTGCAACCACTTGGCAATATGGGCTCTGCCATGATCATATAGGTTGCAAGAACTTAGCCATATGGACAGTGGGTGGTAGTGTTTGATAGGTTGGAACGCGTCCATTTTGGTCTAAGGGAAGGCTTCTGAAAGATTTTGTCTTGGGAAACCAAGTCTTGTGGGGAAAGTGCACCACCTCTGCAGAGTGTAAAATCTAAGTACTTAGCCATGTCCCTGGTAAAGGACAATTTGAGCATCAAGACATGGAAGCAATCAAGAATCTCATCACTCAAATTTCTAAGTTAAAACTTGTGGTTTGAACAAGGGTTGTTTGAAATCTTCAATCCTTGATTGAGAGATGCCTTGTTAAAGGATCTTCAATCTTTGATTGAGAAGAATGATTTTTGTCAAAGCAAAAACTTAGTATTTTCAAATGTTAAGGAAAAATCTATTTTGAGCAATGCAAGCCTCATCTCCACTTAGCCAAATGCATATAGATGATAGACTCCACTATATTACCATAGTATCACTTGCCAATACAATTCAAATGTATTGACCCTTTGTGGCTGTAACTTGTATGTTGCAGGTTTGACTGTTTTTAGTGAAGATTGATTGATTAGGATTACAAAGTCTACAACCAACATTTGCCTGTGGCACTTTGAAGATGAAGGACCCATGACTATAGTTATTCCGCTTCAATGTAATGTAATAGCCAAATGAGCTATGATTGATGTAATAAACTTATGTTATTCCTGGTTATAAAGTTATATTATGACCTTTGTTTCTTGATATTACATCTTAACTGTGGATGCTAGCTATTGATCCAGGGACTAGCATTGTAAACACAGGGGGCTCTATCTTATTAAAGATTGGGACCCTTACAGATGGTATCAGAGCATTGTGTTGCCTGTAGGATTTGTAAACCCTAGGATTGGACAAAACCCTTAGAAGAATAGGAGTTATGTTTTGATCCAAAACTTATTTACAAAACACTTATAAACTCTTTCCTCAACCATTTTGGTTTCAACTCTACATCTCTTCTATTTCAACTTGATGGAAAAACCTACCCCATGGCCAAAGACTACACCATGTGCAAAGGACTTCTTCAACACTTTCAACTCTAATGACTTCAACATCTTCAGCATATTCACCAAGGATCTCCAACTTGGATATCACCAAGGACTACAAGTAAGACAAGGAAATCTTGCTCAAGATTTAGAGACTGAGGGAATGCAAAATAAGAAGGAGCCATCAAACTTTGAAGTATTTGCAACCAAGAGTTTATCTCAAGGAAACCATGATCTCATGCAAAGAAGAATCAACCAAGAAGGATAGAAAGATCACAAGTGAACCATATAGATGGACCACCATAATTTAGTTAAGTCAAACCACCAATTTATGTGGTGTAACAAAAATATTTTGTTGACTAAGGATGTGCTAGAACCTTTTTTGAGTGAGATGTTTGGTTTGTGAATGCTTGCACATTGCTTGTGTAAACTGTGATGTGTGTGATTAGAATTGAGTCCTTAGAAATATCTTGCATATTCTAAATCTCCCTTCAACCCAAACAGATGACTACTCCAAGAGACTCCAACATCAAGGATGGTGACACCCACAACAAACAAGAGGACAACATGAGAGAACTCATAGCAACCCAAAACCAGTTGAGCCAAGAGACAACTCAGCTTTTAGCCAACAACAATGGACTAGACCCAGCCATACAAAGGATTTTGAAACTTCAATCCCAATTGTTGCAAGGATTGGTTACTCAAATGATCAACATGGGAGAAAACTTTTCCCAAAGAGCTAAAGACAACAAGGATGACCAAGATGCTATTCTAGAAGGAACCCAAGCTAGCAATACTTGTGGAGACAAAGATCTTGCATCCAAGGCACATGAGTATCAATACCCCAAGAAGAGAGAAAGATCTCCCACCTATGAAGAACATGAACTAGAAGAACTCCTAGCTTTGGAGAGACCCAAAAGAAGAAGAAGAAATGCCCCAACCCTAACAAGAAGGATATTACTCAAGTGCAATGTTACAATTGCAAAGAGATGGGACACTATGCCAATGAATGCCCAGAGAAGAAGAAGAACCAAGGAAACAAACAAGAAGAATTATTACCCAAGGAAAAGAAAGATATCAGCCAAGTGATGTGTTTCAGATGCAAGGAACTAGGCCACTATGCAAACAATTGTCCAGAAAAGATGAAGAACAACTTAAACAAGTCTATGAAGGATCTCAACCTTGGCCCATGAGTCAAGCATGGAAACAAAGGACTCAATGTCCATGAGTCAAGTATGGAAACTAACGACACAAATACAACTGTTTACTTAGAGAAAGTTTTCCCAGGATCCCAAGAAGAACAATGTGTAATTTTTGTTTGAAAATTTTAAGGGTGGTAGTACCCTAGTTGTTTTCAACCAGCTTGTAACCCCAGCCTTCCCAAATCTCGGGACGAGATTTATTTTAAGGGTGGTAGCCTGTCACATCCCAAGATTTTCCAAATCTTGTAATGTGAAAAATAAATGAATAAAATAAAACTTTGTTTGATTTTCAGGGCCAGAAGAAACTTTTTGAATCCAATTGGGAAATCGAAACCTATTTGGATCAAATAAAATCCTAAAGAAATTTAAAAGAGTAAACATTTGATAAAAGAAAATAAAATATTTTGGAACTACTATTTTGGATCTTTAAGTAAAAAGATTTGGTTTTCAAAAGAAATAGAAGTTTTATAAATAAAGATTATTTTATAAAGCCAAATTAAACCTTGGACAAACTTTTGAAAATAAAACATTTTGTTTTGATAAAAATAGCAAAGGTTTAATTAAAATAGATTTAATATCCAAATTTATTTAAGTAAAGGCTTTTTCCATTTTAAATAAACACTAAAACTTATTTATTTGTTTTAAATAAGTTTTCCAAATATTTTATATTCTCAAATAAAACCTACTGAAGTGTTTTGGTTTTATTTTAGATTTCAAAATAAATATTTAAATGAAACAAATCCTATTTGATTTAATAAACCATGACCATTTTATTTAATTTAGGAATGGAACCTAAAAGATTAAAGTATTATTTTATTTTATTGGTTTATGCTACTGAACAGAACCAGGTTCATGGTTGCAAGGATTGATAATGGTTTGAATTGATTTGAACCTTGTTTGATTGTTTTGAAATTTAAAACAGGAAATAGAATTAGAAAAGGAAAAGGATTCAGAAACAGAAAAAAATAAGAAAAGGGTCGACCCAACCCAGCAGCCCAACAGGCCCAGAAACAGCCCAGCTTTCCCTCTCCGAAAGAAAACGATTCGCACCTCGTTTCTGACCCGTACAGAGTATGACCAGTGGACCCTCCTCTCACTTCTTTTCCCACTGCCAGGTAGACCCCACCCTTTCCTGTTCATCGTCCACACCCCGCGCAACCTTTTCTCCCTCCCTCGACACTGTTCCTGCCGATGATCTCGCAGCCTTAATTCGCTTTAACTCGACCACCGTTACCAGCTTTGATCACGCAGGTTTAAACGCCCATGTCTCCTCTACATTTCCCCTCTGACACACCACGCTGGCACGCCCCAGACCTCCCCAATTTCCTCCCCGAGCACCCTCTGTTCCGACGAGGTCCGGTGCCGATTCCGGCGACTCGACACCGCCCCGAGCCTCCCTGAGACCCCTGGCAGCTTCCCCACTCACAGACGCATCTCCCCGTACCCTCTGTTCGACCGCGGGCGCCTCAGAGCGTCGGCTACGACAAGCTCTGAACGCCGCCGCGACTGGTTCTTCTCCGACGACGTCTCCCAGTTAAACCAGACCGACCCTCTTCTTCTCGTTCACGCACACAACACTGCCATGATCTCCTGCGTCTAACCATAACCTCGGTTGTCCTTCTCGTGACCTGTAGCGACGTCTTCGACCACGACTGAGACCACCCGATGTTGTCCTCCACTCCGGCGAGCAATCCTGCTAAGACCAGAACGCCCCTCGCCCGACCAACGCCTCCTGGAGCTTCACCACGACCTCCTGAACCTGGTGAGCCTCTTCACTTCCCTCCTTGCGTCCTGTATCGCTGGCACCTCCACTGCCTGGCCGTCGCCGCCGCGCGCAGCCGCCGAGCGCCGCCAAACTTTGGTCGAGTGCTGCAGACCGTAGGATCTTAATCCGACGCTTACGATAGATCATTTAAGTCGCGAAGAGGTACGCACTCTGGACCACACGATCGATTAGATCCAACGCACCGCAACGCTAATCCGCGCGAAGTGGTACCGTCCAGTGAAATCCTGCCGCGTGGCACTAGATCTGTTTGAAAGAATTTTTGAATCAGATTTATTTGCAAACTTCAAACCCTTATAACTTTGGATCCACACGTCCAAAAATTACAAATTTTATGTCGTTGGATTCAGGAGAGCATGACCTAGCCAACCATGCCCTTGGTTTAGCAAATAGTATCTGTTTGTTTGCTTGTTTTTGCAGATTCATTTGTATGCTTATTTAGATTAGAAAAATTGTTTAAAAATGTTTTTAAGGTTAAAACCTTTGCAAATTGGTTTGTTGTAAACTCACTGACCCTAGGAACCAACCCATAGTTTGGAAAATGGATTTGGTAAAGTTTAGGATGGAAAACTTGATTTAGTCATTTCTAGCCAAAAGAAAATAATGATTTTTGTTATGAAAATGATTTTGAGTAAAAACTTTGGGAAAATGGTTTAGACCAAACCTACTGACCCAAAACACCAAGTTTTGCAATAGCAACTCATTTGGTGAAAAACATAAAGTTTTGCTTTGATAAAAATAATTTTCACCACATAAAATAATGATTAGATTTAAAAATGGTTTATAGACCAAAACCCTTTTGCAAATGACTTTGCCACTTTGGAAAATAACCACTTTTGACTTTACAAAGTTTAGAAGCCTAGTAGAGACCATCTTTACAAATAGAACCATCTTTTTCATGCTTGCATGCATTACTTTGACTTTGTTATTTTATGTGTGTTGTTTTGCTTGATTGGTAGATTGAGTTGGTACCTTGCTTGATTGATTTGTAGTGACTTGAAGAGTGTGATTGTTGCAAGGACAAGGAGTGAACCCATACTCTACCAAAAAGGCAAGTGATGCTTCATACTTTTTGTCCCATTACTTTCACTATGCATTAGTGATTTTCTCTAAGTAAAACTTGCATGGATTTTGCTAAGTATAGACCTTGCTATAAGAAAACCTAGTAGATGAATCCTTAGTAGGATTTTCCTAAGTTAAAGATTCCTACTACTATCAAGCTTAGCCTAGCTAATAGAAAACCTGGGTGGAATATATATTCACACTATGGAAAATATTCTAAGTCTGAGGACTTGTGATTTTGTTTAATAAAACAACTAAGTTAATGAATCACCTGGGTGGAATGGGCTTGCTTGGTGGTTTTTGGTTGAGTGGTTCACAAGGCCATGGACGTGGCTTGTGTATCTCACTTGTGGTATGCCACCCAGGCACAAAGAGATTTGAGATGTCAAATGTTGAGAAGCTTCAAGTGCAACCACTTGGCAATATGGGCTCTGCCATGATCATATAGGTTGCAAGAACTTAGCCATATGGACAGTGGGTGGTAGTGTTTGATAGGTTGGAACGCGTCCATTTTGGTCTAAGGGAAGGCTTCTGAAAGATTTTGTCTTGGGAAACCAAGTCTTGTGGGGAAAGTGCACCACCTCTGCAGAGTGTAAAATCTAAGTACTTAGCCATGTCCCTGGTAAAGGACAATTTGAGCATCAAGACATGGAAGCAATCAAGAATCTCATCATTCAAATTTCTAAGTTAAAACTTGTGGTTTGAACAAGGGTTGTTTGAAATCTTCAATCCTTGATTGAGAGATGCCTTGTTAAAGGATCTTCAATCTTTGATTGAGAAGAATGATTTTTGTCAAAGCAAAAACTTAGTATTTTCAAATGTTAAGGAAAAATCTATTTTGAGCAATGCAAGCCTCATCTCCACTTAGCCAAATGCATATAGATGATAGACTCCACTATATTACCATAGTATCACTTGCCAATACAATTCAAATGTATTGACCCTTTGTGGCTGTAACTTGTATGTTGCAGGTTTGACTGTTTTTAGTGAAGATTGATTGATTAGGATTACAAAGTCTACAACCAACATTTGCCTGTGGCACTTTGAAGATGAAGGACCCATGACTATAGTTATTCCGCTTCAATGTAATGTAATAGCCAAATGAGCTATGATTGATGTAATAAACTTATGTTATTCCTGGTTATAAAGTTATATTATGACCTTTGTTTCTTGATATTACATCTTAACTGTGGATGCTAGCTATTGATCCAGGGACTAGCATTGTAAACACAGGGGGCTCTATCTTATTAAAGATTGGGACCCTTACAGATGGTATCAGAGCATTGTGTTGCCTGTAGGATTTGTAAACCCTAGGATTGGACAAAACCCTTAGAAGAATAGGAGTTATGTTTTGATCCAAAACTTATTTACAAAACACTTATAAACTCTTTCCTCAACCATTTTGGTTTCAACTCTACATCTCTTCTATTTCAACTTGATGGAAAAACCTACCCCATGGCCAAAGACTACACCATGTGCAAAGGACTTCTTCAACACTTTCAACTCTAATGACTTCAACATCTTCAGCATATTCACCAAGGATCTCCAACTTGGATATCACCAAGGACTACAAGTAAGACAAGGAAATCTTGCTCAAGATTTAGAGACTGAGGGAATGCAAAATAAGAAGGAGCCATCAAACTTTGAAGTATTTGCAACCAAGAGTTTATCTCAAGGAAACCATGATCTCATGCAAAGAAGAATCAACCAAGAAGGATAGAAAGATCACAAGTGAACCATATAGATGGACCACCATAATTTAGTTAAGTCAAACCACCAATTTATGTGGTGTAACAAAAATATTTTGTTGACTAAGGATGTGCTAGAACCTTTTTTGAGTGAGATGTTTGGTTTGTGAATGCTTGCACATTGCTTGTGTAAACTGTGATGTGTGTGATTAGAATTGAGTCCTTAGAAATATCTTGCATATTCTAAATCTCCCTTCAACCCAAACAGATGACTACTCCAAGAGACTCCAACATCAAGGATGGTGACACCCACAACAAACAAGAGGACAACATGAGAGAACTCATAGCAACCCAAAACCAGTTGAGCCAAGAGACAACTCAGCTTTTAGCCAACAACAATGGACTAGACCCAGCCATACAAAGGATTTTGAAACTTCAATCCCAATTGTTGCAAGGATTGGTTACTCAAATGATCAACATGGGAGAAAACTTTTCCCAAAGAGCTAAAGACAACAAGGATGACCAAGATGCTATTCTAGAAGGAACCCAAGCTAGCAATACTTGTGGAGACAAAGATCTTGCATCCAAGGCACATGAGTATCAATACCCCAAGAAGAGAGAAAGATCTCCCACCTATGAAGAACATGAACTAGAAGAACTCCTAGCTTTGGAGAGACCCAAAAGAAGAAGAAGAAATGCCCCAACCCTAACAAGAAGGATATTACTCAAGTGCAATGTTACAATTGCAAAGAGATGGGACACTATGCCAATGAATGCCCAGATAAGAAGAAGAACCAAGGAAACAAACAAGAAGAATTATTACCCAAGGAAAAGAAAGATATCAGCCAAGTGATGTGTTTCAGATGCAAGGAACTAGGCCACTATGCAAACAATTGTCCAGAAAAGATGAAGAACAACTTAAACAAGTCTATGAAGGATCTCAACCTTGGCCCATGAGTCAAGCATGGAAACAAAGGACTCAATGTCCATGAGTCAAGTATGGAAACTAACGACACAAATACAACTGTTTACTTAGAGAAAGTTTTCCCAGGATCCCAAGAAGAACAATGTGTAATTTTTGTTTGAAAATTTTAAGGGTGGTAGTACCCTAGTTGTTTTCAACCAGCTTGTAACCCCAGCCTTCCCAAATCTCGGGACGAGATTTATTTTAAGGGTGGTAGCCTGTCACATCCCAAGATTTTCCAAATCTTGTAATGTGAAAAATAAATGAATAAAATAAAACTTTGTTTGATTTTCAGGGCCAGAAGAAACTTTTTGAATCCAATTGGGAAATCGAAACCTATTTGGATCAAATAAAATCCTAAAGAAATTTAAAAGAGTAAACATTTGATAAAAGAAAATAAAATATTTTGGAACTACTATTTTGGATCTTTAAGTAAAAAGATTTGGTTTTCAAAAGAAATAGAAGTTTTATAAATAAAGATTATTTTATAAAGCCAAATTAAACCTTGGACAAACTTTTGAAAATAAAACATTTTGTTTTGATAAAAATAGCAAAGGTTTAATTAAAATAGATTTAATATCCAAATTTATTTAAGTAAAGGCTTTTTCCATTTTAAATAAACACTAAAACTTATTTATTTGTTTTAAATAAGTTTTCCAAATATTTTATATTCTCAAATAAAACCTACTGAAGTGTTTTGGTTTTATTTTAGATTTCAAAATAAATATTTAAATGAAACAAATCCTATTTGATTTAATAAACCATGACCATTTTATTTAATTTAGGAATGGAACCTAAAAGATTAAAGTATTATTTTATTTTATTGGTTTATGCTACTGAACAGAACCAGGTTCATGGTTGCAAGGATTGATAATGGTTTGAATTGATTTGAACCTTGTTTGATTGTTTTGAAATTTAAAACAGGAAATATAATTAGAAAAGGAAAAGGATTCAGAAACAGAAAAAAATAAGAAAAGGGTCGACCCAACCCAGCAGCCCAACAGGCCCAGAAACAGCCCAGCTTTCCCTCTCCGAAAGAAAACGATTCGCACCTCGTTTCTGACCCGTACAGAGTATGACCAGTGGACCCTCCTCTCACTTCTTTTCCCACTGCCAGGTAGACCCCACCCTTTCCTGTTCATCGTCCACACCCCGCGCAACCTTTTCTCCCTCCCTCGACACTGTTCCTGCCGATGATCTCGCAGCCTTAATTCGCTTTAACTCGACCACCGTTACCAGCTTTGATCACGCAGGTTTAAACGCCCATGTCTCCTCTACATTTCCCCTCTGACACACCACGCTGGCACGCCCCAGACCTCCCCAATTTCCTCCCCGAGCACCCTCTGTTCCGACGAGGTCCGGTGCCGATTCCGGCGACTCGACACCGCCCCGAGCCTCCCTGAGACCCCTGGCAGCTTCCCCACTCACAGACGCATCTCCCCGTACCCTCTGTTCGACCGCGGGCGCCTCAGAGCGTCGGCTACGACAAGCTCTGAACGCCGCCGCGACTGGTTCTTCTCCGACGACGTCTCCCAGTTAAACCAGACCGACCCTCTTCTTCTCGTTCACGCACACAACACTGCCATGATCTCCTGCGTCTAACCATAACCTCGGTTGTCCTTCTCGTGACCTGTAGCGACGTCTTCGACCACGACTGAGACCACCCGATGTTGTCCTCCACTCCGGCGAGCAATCCTGCTAAGACCAGAACGCCCCTCGCCCGACCAACGCCTCCTGGAGCTTCACCACGACCTCCTGAACCTGGTGAGCCTCTTCACTTCCCTCCTTGCGTCCTGTATCGCTGGCACCTCCACTGCCTGGCCGTCGCCGCCGCGCGCAGCCGCCGAGCGCCGCCAAACTTTGGTCGAGTGCTGCAGACCGTAGGATCTTAATCCGACGCTTACGATAGATCATTTAAGTCGCGAAGAGGTACGCACTCTGGACCACACGATCGATTAGATCCAACGCACCGCAACGCTAATCCGCGCGAAGTGGTACCGTCCAGTGAAATCCTGCCGCGTGGCACTAGATCTGTTTGAAAGAATTTTTGAATCAGATTTATTTGCAAACTTCAAACCCTTATAACTTTGGATCCACACGTCCAAAAATTACAAATTTTATGTCGTTGGATTCAGGAGAGCATGACCTAGCCAACCATGCCCTTGGTTTAGCAAATAGTATCTGTTTGTTTGCTTGTTTTTGCAGATTCATTTGTATGCTTATTTAGATTAGAAAAATTGTTTAAAAATGTTTTTAAGGTTAAAACCTTTGCAAATTGGTTTGTTGTAAACTCACTGACCCTAGGAACCAACCCATAGTTTGGAAAATGGATTTGGTAAAGTTTAGGATGGAAAACTTGATTTAGTCATTTCTAGCCAAAAGAAAATAATGATTTTTGTTATGAAAATGATTTTGAGTAAAAACTTTGGGAAAATGGTTTAGACCAAACCTACTGACCCAAAACACCAAGTTTTGCAATAGCAACTCATTTGGTGAAAAACATAAAGTTTTGCTTTGATAAAAATAATTTTCACCACATAAAATAATGATTAGATTTAAAAATGGTTTATAGACCAAAACCCTTTTGCAAATGACTTTGCCACTTTGGAAAATAACCACTTTTGACTTTACAAAGTTTAGAAGCCTAGTAGAGACCATATTTACAAATAGAACCATCTTTTTCATGCTTGCATGCATTACTTTGACTTTGTTATTTTATGTGTGTTGTTTTGCTTGATTGGTAGATTGAGTTGGTACCTTGCTTGATTGATTTGTAGTGACTTGAAGAGTGTGATTGTTGCAAGGACAAGGAGTGAACCCATACTCTACCAAAAAGGCAAGTGATGCTTCATACTTTTTGTCCCATTACTTTCACTATGCATTAGTGATTTTCTCTAAGTAAAACTTGCATGGATTTTGCTAAGTATAGACCTTGCTATAAGAAAACCTAGTAGATGAATCCTTAGTAGGATTTTCCTAAGTTAAAGATTCCTACTACTATCAAGCTTAGCCTAGCTAATAGAAAACCTGGGTGGAATATATATTCACACTATGGAAAATATTCTAAGTCTGAGGACTTGTGATTTTGTTTAATAAAACAACTAAGTTAATGAATCACCTGGGTGGAATGGGCTTGCTTGGTGGTTTTTGGTTGAGTGGTTCACAAGGCCATGGACGTGGCTTGTGTATCTCACTTGTGGTATGCCACCCAGGCACAAAGAGATTTGAGATGTCAAATGTTGAGAAGCTTCAAGTGCAACCACTTGGCAATATGGGCTCTGCCATGATCATATAGGTTGCAAGAACTTAGCCATATGGACAGTGGGTGGTAGTGTTTGATAGGTTGGAACGCGTCCATTTTGGTCTAAGGGAAGGCTTCTGAAAGATTTTGTCTTGGGAAACCAAGTCTTGTGGGGAAAGTGCACCACCTCTGCAGAGTGTAAAATCTAAGTACTTAGCCATGTCCCTGGTAAAGGACAATTTGAGCATCAAGACATGGAAGCAATCAAGAATCTCATCATTCAAATTTCTAAGTTAAAACTTGTGGTTTGAACAAGGGTTGTTTGAAATCTTCAATCCTTGATTGAGAGATGCCTTGTTAAAGGATCTTCAATCTTTGATTGAGAAGAATGATTTTTGTCAAAGCAAAAACTTAGTATTTTCAAATGTTAAGGAAAAATCTATTTTGAGCAATGCAAGCCTCATCTCCACTTAGCCAAATGCATATAGATGATAGACTCCACTATATTACCATAGTATCACTTGCCAATACAATTCAAATGTATTGACCCTTTGTGGCTGTAACTTGTATGTTGCAGGTTTGACTGTTTTTAGTGAAGATTGATTGATTAGGATTACAAAGTCTACAACCAACATTTGCCTGTGGCACTTTGAAGATGAAGGACCCATGACTATAGTTATTCCGCTTCAATGTAATGTAATAGCCAAATGAGCTATGATTGATGTAATAAACTTATGTTATTCCTGGTTATAAAGTTATATTATGACCTTTGTTTCTTGATATTACATCTTAACTGTGGATGCTAGCTATTGATCCAGGGACTAGCATTGTAAACACAGGGGGCTCTATCTTATTAAAGATTGGGACCCTTACAGATGGTATCAGAGCATTGTGTTGCCTGTAGGATTTGTAAACCCTAGGATTGGACAAAACCCTTAGAAGAATAGGAGTTATGTTTTGATCCAAAACTTATTTACAAAACACTTATAAACTCTTTCCTCAACCATTTTGGTTTCAACTCTACATCTCTTCTATTTCAACTTGATGGAAAAACCTACCCCATGGCCAAAGACTACACCATGTGCAAAGGACTTCTTCAACACTTTCAACTCTAATGACTTCAACATCTTCAGCATATTCACCAAGGATCTCCAACTTGGATATCACCAAGGACTACAAGTAAGACAAGGAAATCTTGCTCAAGATTTAGAGACTGAGGGAATGCAAAATAAGAAGGAGCCATCAAACTTTGAAGTATTTGCAACCAAGAGTTTATCTCAAGGAAACCATGATCTCATGCAAAGAAGAATCAACCAAGAAGGATAGAAAGATCACAAGTGAACCATATAGATGGACCACCATAATTTAGTTAAGTCAAACCACCAATTTATGTGGTGTAACAAAAATATTTTGTTGACTAAGGATGTGCTAGAACCTTTTTTGAGTGAGATGTTTGGTTTGTGAATGCTTGCACATTGCTTGTGTAAACTGTGATGTGTGTGATTAGAATTGAGTCCTTAGAAATATCTTGCATATTCTAAATCTCCCTTCAACCCAAACAGATGACTACTCCAAGAGACTCCAACATCAAGGATGGTGACACCCACAACAAACAAGAGGACAGCATGAGAGAACTCATAGCAACCCAAAACCAGTTGAGCCAAGAGACAACTCAGCTTTTAGCCAACAACAATGGACTAGACCCAGCCATACAAAGGATTTTGAAACTTCAATCCCAATTGTTGCAAGGATTGGTTACTCAAATGATCAACATGGGAGAAAACTTTTCCCAAAGAGCTAAAGACAACAAGGATGACCAAGATGCTATTCTAGAAGGAACCCAAGCTAGCAATACTTGTGGAGACAAAGATCTTGCATCCAAGGCACATGAGTATCAATACCCCAAGAAGAGAGAAAGATCTCCCACCTATGAAGAACATGAACTAGAAGAACTCCTAGCTTTGGAGAGACCCAAAAGAAGAAGAAGAAATGCCCCAACCCTAACAAGAAGGATATTACTCAAGTGCAATGTTACAATTGCAAAGAGATGGGACACTATGCCAATGAATGCCCAGAGAAGAAGAAGAACCAAGGAAACAAACAAGAAGAATTATTACCCAAGGAAAAGAAAGATATCAGCC
This sequence comes from Avena sativa, assembly GCA_916181665.1. Classification (NCBI taxonomy): domain Eukaryota; kingdom Viridiplantae; phylum Streptophyta; class Magnoliopsida; order Poales; family Poaceae; genus Avena; species Avena sativa. Next base: position 136,775,571 of record OV702285.1, on the reverse strand, counting down.
AAGTGATGTGTTTCAGATGCAAGGAACTAGGCCACTATGCAAACAATTGTCCAGAAAAGATGAAGAACAACTTAAACAAGTCTATGAAGGATCTCAACCTTGGCCCATGAGTCAAGCATGGAAACAAAGGACTCAATGTACATGAGTCAAGTATGGAAACTAAGGACACAAATACAACTGTTTACTTAGAGAAAGTTTTCCCAGGATCCCAAGAAGAACAATGTGTAATTTTTGTTTGAAAATTTTAAGGGTGGTAGTACCCTAGTTGTTTTGAACCAGCTTGTAACCCCAGCCTTCCCAAATCTCGGGACGAGATTTATTTTAAGGGTGGTAGCCTGTCACATCCCAAGATTTTCCAAATCTTGTAATGTGAAAAATAAATGAATAAAATAAAACTTTGTTTGATTTTCAGGGCCAGAAGAAACTTTTTGAATCCAATTGGGAAATCAAAACCTATTTGGATCAAATAAAATCCTAAAGAAATTTAAAAGAGTAAACATTTGATAAAAGAAAATAAAATATTTTGGAACTACTATTTTGGATCTTTAAGTAAAAAGATTTGGTTTTCAAAAGAAATAGAAGTTTTATAAATAAAGATTATTTTATAAAGCCAAATTAAACCTTGGACAAACTTTTGAAAATAAAACATTTTGTTTTGATAAAAATAGCAAAGGTTTAATTAAAATAGATTTAATATCCAAATTTATTTAAGTAAAGGCTTTTTCCATTTTAAATAAACACTAAAACTTATTTATTTGTTTTAAATAAGTTTTCCAAATATTTTATATTCTCAAATAAAACCTACTGAAGTGTTTTGGTTTTATTTTAGATTTCAAAATAAATATTTAAATGAAACAAATCCTATTTGATTTAATAAACCATGACCATTTTATTTAATTTAGGAATGGAACCTAAAAGATTAAAGTATTATTTTATTTTATTGGTTTATGCTACTGAACAGAACCAGGTTCATGGTTGCAAGGATTGATAATGGTTTGAATTGATTTGAACCTTGTTTGATTGTTTTGAAATTTAAAACAGGAAATAGAATTAGAAAAGGAAAAGGATTCAAAAACAGAAAAAAATAAGAAAAGGGTCGACCCAACCCAGCAGCCCAACAGGCCCAGAAACAGCCCAGCTTTCCCTCTCCGAAAGAAAACGATTCGCACCTCGTTTCTGACCCGTACAGAGTATGACCAGTGGACCCTCCTCTCACTTCTTTTCCCACTGCCAGGTAGACCCCACCCTTTCCTGTTCATCGTCCACACCCCGCGCAACCTTTTCTCCCTCCCTCGACACCGTTCCTGCCGATGATCTCGCAGCCTTAATTCGCTTTAACTCGACCACCGTTACCAGCTTTGATCACGCAGGTTTAAACGCCCATGTCTCCTCTACATTTCCCCTCTGACACACCACGCTGGCACGCCCCAGACCTCCCCAATTTCCTCCCCGAGCACCCTCTGTTCCGACGAGGTCCGGTGCCGATTCCGGCGACTCGACACCGCCCCGAGCCTCCCTGAGACCCCTGGCAGCTTCCCCACTCACAGACGCATCTCCCCGTACCCTCTGTTCGACCGCGGGCGCCTCAGAGCGTCGGCTACGACAAGCTCTGAACGCCGCCGCGACTGGTTCTTCTCCGACGACGTCTCCCAGTTAAACCAGACCGACCCTCTTCTTCTCGTTCACGCACACAACACCGCCATGATCTCCTGCGTCTAACCATAACCTCGGTTGTCCTTCTCGTGACCTGTAGCGACGTCTTCGACCATGACTGAGACCACCCGACGTTGTCCTCCACTCCGGCGAGCAATCCTGCTAAGACCAGAACGCCCCTCGCCCGACCAACGCCTCCTCGAGCTTCACCACGACCTCCTGAACCTGGTGAGCCTCTTCACTTCCCTCCTTGCGTCCTGTATCGCTGGCACCGCCACTGCCTGGCCGTCGCCGCCGCGCGCAGCCGCCGAGCGCCGCCAAACTTTGGTCGAGTGCTGCAGACCGTAGGATCTTAATCCGACGCTTACGATAGATCATTTAAGTCGCGAAGAGGTACGCACTCTGGACCACATGATCGATTAGATCCAACGCACCGCAACGCTGATCCGCGCGAAGTGGTACCGTCCAGTGAAATCCTGCCGCGTGGCACTAGATCTGTTTAAAAGAATTTTTGAATCAGATTTATTTGCAAACTTCAAACCCTTATAACTTTGGATCCACACGTCCAAAAATTACAAATTTTATGTCGTTGGATTCAGGAGAGCATGACCTAGCCAACCATGCCCTTGGTTTAGCAAATAGTATCTGTTTGTTTGCTTGTTTTTGCAGATTCATTTGTATGCTTATTTAGATTAGAAAAATTGTTTAAAAATGTTTTTAAGGTTAAAACCTTTGCAAATTGGTTTGTTGTAAACTCACTGACCCTAGGAACCAACCCATAGTTTGGAAAATGGATTTGGTAAAGTTTAGGATGGAAAACTTGATTTAGTCATTTCTAGCCAAAAGAAAATAATGATTTTTGTTATGAAAATGATTTTGAGTAAAAACTTTGGGAAAATGGTTTAGACCAAACCTACTGACCCAAAACACCAAGTTTTGCAATAGCAACTCATTTGGTGAAAAACATAAAGTTTTGCTTTGATAAAAATAATTTTCACCACATAAAATAATGATTAGATTTAAAAATGGTTTATAGACCAAAACCCTTTTGCAAATGACTTTGCCACTTTGGAAAATAACCACTTTTGACTTTACAAAGTTTAGAAGCCTAGTAGAGACCATCTTTACAAATAGAACCATCTTTTTCATGCTTGCATGCATTACTTTGACTTTGTTATTTTATGTGTGTTGTTTTGCTTGATTGGTAGATTGAGTTGGTACCTTGCTTGATTGATTTGTAGTGACTTGAAGAGTGTGATTGTTGCAAGGACAAGGAGTGAACCCATACTCTACCAAAAAGGCAAGTGATGCTTCATACTTTTTGTCCCATTACTTTCACTATGCATTAGTGATTTTCTCTAAGTAAAACTTGCATGGATTTTGCTAAGTATAGACCTTGCTATAAGAAAACCTAGTAGATGAATCCTTAGTAGGATTTTCCTAAGTTAAAGATTCCTACTACTATCAAGCTTAGCCTAGCTAATAGAAAACCTGGGTGGAATATATATTCACACTATGGAAAATATTCTAAGTCTGAGGACTTGTGATTTTGTTTAATAAAACAACTAAGTTAATGAATCACCTGGGTGGAATGGGCTTGCTTGGTGGTTTTTGGTTGAGTGGTTCACAAGGCCATGGACGTGGCTTGTGTATCTCACTTGTGGTATGCCACCCAGGCACAAAGAGATTTGAGATGTCAAATGTTGAGAAGCTTCAAGTGCAACCACTTGGCAATATGGGCTCTGCCATGATCATATAGGTTGCAAGAACTTAGCCATATGGACAGTGGGTGGTAGTGTTTGATAGGTTGGAACGCGTCCATTTTGGTCTAAGGGAAGGCTTCTGAAAGATTTTGTCTTGGGAAACCAAGTCTTGTGGGGAAAGTGCACCACCTCTGCAGAGTGTAAAATCTAAGTACTTAGCCATGTCCCTGGTAAAGGACAATTTGAGCATCAAGACATGGAAGCAATCAAGAATCTCATCATTCAAATTTCTAAGTTAAAACTTGTGGTTTGAACAAGGGTTGTTTGAAATCTTCAATCTTTGATTGAGAGATGCCTTGTTAAAGGATCTTCAATCTTTGATTGAGAAGAATGATTTTTGTCAAAGCAAAAACTTAGTATTTTCAAATGTTAAGGAAAAATCTATTTTGAGCAATGCAAGCCTCATCTCCACTTAGCCAAATGCATATAGATGATAGACTCCACTATATTACCATAGTATCACTTGCCAATACAATTCAAATGTATTGACCCTTTGTGGCTGTAACTTGTATGTTGCAGGTTTGACTGTTTTTAGTGAAGATTGATTGATTAGGATTACAAAGTCTACAACCAACATTTGCCTGTGGCACTTTGAAGATGAAGGACCCATGACTATAGTTATTCCGCTTCAATGTAATGTAATAGCCAAATGAGCTATGATTGATGTAATAAACTTATGTTATTCCTGGTTATAAAGTTATATTATGACCTTTGTTTCTTGATATTACATCTTAACTTTGGATGCTAGCTATTGATCCAGGGACTAGCATTGTAAACACAGGGGGCTCTATCTTATTAAAGATTGGGACCCTTACAATTATTTCGGCATGAAACATTTGCTCCAACTGGATGCCAGTGTCCCTTAAGTGTGTCACCCTACGGTTCGCGAATAATGCGGACATGATCGAGACCCTTCTCCGATCAATAATCAGTAGCGGGACCTGGAGATCCATACTGACTCCCACACATTCAACGATGACTTTTCCTGTGATCGTCGGAACCTTTTATGTTTGTATCTTAATCCCTTTGTTTCACGATATATTACATGTCCGAGATTTGATCATCGGTATCTCCATACCTAGTTTGATCTCGTTACTGACATGCACTCTTTTCTCGTTCCCGTGATATAACATTCTAGTGATCAAATCACTTGCTTGCAAGCTAACCAATGTGATATCACCGAGAGGGCCCAGAGCATATCTATCTGTCATCGGGATGAACAAATTCCACTCTTGATCCATGATTCTCAACATAACACTTTAGTAGCTTTGAAGCCATCTTTATAATCACCCAGTTACGGAGTGACGTTTGATGTCAACAAGAAACTCTTCAGGTGTTAGTGATTGGCATGATCTCATGGTCTAAGGATTATGACTACTTCGTAGTTTGTTTATAGCAATATAAACTCAATGACTTTGATCGTAATGCTATACTTTGGATGAATGTTCATCACACCATTACACTAATGTTGTGATCTCGTTATTAACAACATCCAATGTCTATGATCAGGAAACCGTGATCATCTTGTTAATCAACGAACTAGTTTATGAGAGAGGCATAACTAGGAACTTTCTGTTTGTTTATTAAACACACATGTATTAACGTTTCCGTATTAATACAATTATAGCATGCAAAATAAACATCTATCATATACTTGGAATACACATAATAAATTTTTTATTATTGCCTCTCAGGGCATATTCCCTTCAGTCTCCCACTTGCACTAGAGACAATAATCTAGTTACATTGTGATGTATCTAACACCCATGGAGTTCTGGTGTAGATCATGTTTTGCTCTAGGGAGAGTTTTAGTCAACGGATCTGCTACATTGAGATCCGTATGTACTTTACAAATCTTTATATCTCCATCCTTGACATGCTCGCGGATGGAGTGAAACCGGCGCTTAATATGCTTGGAATGCTTGTGAGACCTTGGCTCTTTGGCATTGGCAATGGCACCATTGTTGTCACAATAGATCACCATTGGGTCCAACGCGTTTGCAACCACACCTAGTTCGGATATGAACTCCTTCATCCAAACTGCTTCCTGAGCCGCTTCTGAAGCAGCAACATATTCGGCCTCCGTTGTTGATCCCGCCACCACAGGTTGTTTGGAGCTCCTCCAACTAACCGCTCCGCCATTCATGAGAAATACGTATCCGGATTGAGACTTAGAGTCATCCGGATCGGTGTTAAAGCTAGCGTCGACATAACACTTAGCGACGAGCTCTTCTTCACCTCCGTATACAAGAAACATATCCTTTGTTCTTCGCAAGTACTTAAGGATATTCTTGACCGCTTTCCAGTGTTCTGAACCTGGATCCGATTGGTACCTACTAGTCAAACGAATAGCATGTTCCACATACGGTCTTGTACATAGCATGGCCTGCATTATAGAGCCTATGGCTGAAGCATAGGGGACCTTGTCCATTATCTCTCTTTCTTCCGCCGAAGCCGGACTTTGAGTCTTACTCAATGTCGTGCCTTGTGGCATAGGTAAGAACCCCTTCTTACTATTTTCCATTTTAAACTTATTTAAAATCTTATCAAGGTATGTACTTTGCGATAGCCCTATTAGGCGCCTAGATCTATCTCTATAGATCTTTATGCCTAATATGTATGACGCTTCACCTAGGTCCTTCATTGAAAATTTGCCGTTTAGATAACTTTTAACACCGTTTAAAAGATCTATATCATTTACGATCAATAATATGTCATCCACATGTAATATCAGAAATTCCACATTGCTCCCACTCACTTTCTTGTAAATACAAGCTTCTCCATAAGTTTGGACAAATCCAAACTCTTTGATCACCTCATCAAAGCGGAGATTCCAACTTCGTGATGATTGCTTCAATCCATAGATGGATCTCTGAAGCTTGCACACCTTGTTAGTATCCTTAGGATCGACAAAACCCTTTGGTTGTATCATATACAACTCTTCTTCAATATTACCATTGAGAAACACGGTTTTAACATCCATCTGCCATATCTCATAATCGAAATATGCAGCAATTGCTAACATAATCCTAACTGACTTTAGCATCGCTACGGGAGAGAATGTCTCATCGTAGTCAACTCCTTGAATTTGTCGAAACCCATTTGCGACAAGTTGAGCTTTATAGACGGTTACATTACCATCAGCATCAGTTTTCCTTTTGAAAATCCATTTGTTCTCCACGGCCTTTCGGTCGTGAGGTAAGTCCACCAAGTTCCAAACTTGATTTTCATACATGGATTCCATCTCGGATTTCATGGCTTCTCACCATTTGTTGGAATCCAGGCTCATCATCGCTTCTTCATACGTCGCAGGGTCATCATTTTCATCAACCATGAAATTCATGACAGGATTTCCGTACAGCTCGGGAGCTGCACGCTTCCTGCTTGACCTGCGAGGTTCGGTAGTACTCTCGTTCGGAGTTTCATGATCATTATCATTAGTTCCCTCTTCAACAGGTGGAGCCAACTCCGGAACAACTTCCGACGCTGCGCTACTCGCCATACTTTGAAGAGAAGGTTCAATGACCTCTTCGAGTTCTACCTTCCGACTACTCACACCTTTCGCGAGAAACTCTTTCTCTAGAAAGGATCCATTCTTGGCAACAAAAACCTTGCCCTCAGATCTGTGATAGAAGGAATACCCAATAGTTTCCTTAGGGTATCCTATGAAGACGCATTTTTCCGCTTTGGGTTCGAGTTTATCCGGTTGAAGTTTCTTCGCATAAACATCGCATCCCCAAACTTTAAGAAATGACAGCTTAGGTTTGTTTCCAAACCACAATTCATACGGTGTCTTTTCAACGGATTTAGATGGTGCCCGTTTTAAAGTGAATGCAACAGTTTCTAGTGCATAGCCCCAAAATGACAATGGCAAGTTCGTCAGAGACATCATAGATCGAACCATATCTAATAAAGTACGATTACGACGTTCCGACAGACCATTTCACTGTGGTGTTCCGGCAGGTGTGAGTTGTGAAACAATTCCACACTCTTTCATGTGAGTGCTAAACTCGTAACTTAGATACTCACCTCCACGGTCGGACCGTAGAAATTTGATCTTTCTATTACGATGATTTTCCACTTCATTCTGAAATTCCTTGAACTTTTCAAAGGTTTCAGACTTGTGTTTCATCAATTAGATATAACCGTATCTACTCAAATCATCCGTGAAAGTAACAAAATAACGATATCCACCTTGCGCCGACACACTCATTGGACCGCATACATCAGAATGTATGATTTCCAATAAATCTGTCGCCCGTTCCATTGAACCGGAAAACAGCGTTCTAGTCATCTTGCGCATAAGACATGGCTCACATGTATCAAATGATTCATAATCAAGTGATTCCAAAAGTCCATCCGAATGGAGCTTCTTCATGCGTTTAACGCCAATATGACCTAGACGGCAGTGCCACATATATGCGGATATATCATCATTTAGTTTAATCCTTTTAGCATCAACATTATGAATATGTGTAACATTATTATCGATATCCAAAAGAAATAAACCATTCATCATCGGTGCATGACCATAAAAGATTTCATTCATATAAATGGAACAACCATTGTTCTCGGATTTAAATGAATAACCACTTCGCATCAAACACGATCCAGATACAATGTTCATGCTTAGTGCAGGCACCAGATAACAATTATTCAAGTTTATAACTAATCCCGACGGCAAGTGGAGAGGCAGCGTTCCGACGGCGATCACATCAACGCTTGATCCATTGCCGACACGCATCTTGACCTCACCCCTTGCTAGCAGTCGCTTGTTCCGCAGCCCCTGATTCGAGTTACAAATATTAGCAACTGAACCGGTATCAAATACCCAGGTGCTACTGCGAGCACTAGTCTAGTACACATCAATAACATGTATATCATATATACCTTTGTTTGCCTTGCCGGCTTTCTTGTCTGCCAAATACTCGGGGCAGTTGCGCTTCCAGTGGCCAGTCCCCTTACAATAGTAGCACTCGGTATCAGACTTAGGTCCAACTCGGGGTTTCTTTTCAGGCACGGCAACAGGCTTGCCGCCCTTAATTCCCTCCCGTTTTCCCTTCTTGTCTTTCTTGAAACCAGTGTTCCTATTGATCATCAACACTTGATGTTCCTTTTTGATCTCCACTTCTGCAGTTTTAAGCATTGACAGAAGCTCGGGGAGAGACTTCTTCATGCCTTGCATATTATAGTTCATCACGAAGCTCTTATAGCTAGGTGGCAGAGATTGCAGAACATGATGGATGCCTAAGTCAATGGGAATCGATATTCCCAAGGACACAAGCTTATCGGCGTAACCCAACATCTTGAGTACATGCTCACTAACGGAGTTGTGCTCTTCCATCATGCAGCTAAAGAACTTTTCTAAAGCGTTGTAGCTCTCTACAGCAGCATGTGTGTCGAAAATCATTTTCAACTCACCCATTGTATCAAAAGCATTGCCATTTTCGAAACGCTTTCGAAGTTCCGGCTCTAGCCCATACAATATGCCGCAATGAACTAAGTTGTGGTCCTTCTTACGAGTCTGATAGACATTCTTCTCCTCGTCAGGGGCATCATCTAAAGGTGGGGGGCCTAACGGCGCTTCTAGCACATATTGCTTTTGTGCAGCAGAGAGGAGAATCCTCAAATTCATGGCCCATTCGGTAAAGTTGCTACCGTTCGTTGCAAGTTTCTCTTTCTCCATGAACACATTGAAATTAAAAGCAGGTGGTGCCATCTACAACAGAATTTGTAAAGTTTAGACTAAGTGTATGATAGATTGAGTTCAAATAATCCATATTACGAATGAACTCCCACTCAAAAACGACATCCCTCGTGTCTTTTTGGTGACTACATGAACCAAATCCACTACACCAAGTCCGATCATCACGTGAGTCGGTGTAGCTTCATAGGCGAGCATCAAATGGTCATCATATCAACTATATGACTCATGCTTAACCTTTCGGTCCGTGTTCCGAGGACATGTCTGTACATGCTGGGCTCGCCAAGTTAGAACCTTAGTATTCGCGTGTGTAACTGTTTTACACCAGAAATATGGTCGTGGATCCAAGAACACCCGATCATCACGTGATGTCTTGGAGCGACGAAAACATAATCGGTGCATACTAAAGGAAGAACACATTCTTATCTTGATATTTAAAAGAGGGATCATCTTATTATGCTAACAAAGCGCTAAACAAGCAATATAAGATGCTATCAAACATCACATGTTTATTAGTGAAATGATATGGTTCCCTCATATGATCTCTATCATGTGCACCGTGGTATGATCACTATCATACCTATATGTGTAAGTCCAAGGTCTATGGAGATTACACGTTATGTATGTTGTAAGAGTATCATCTCATACTTCTACTTACAACATCACCATATCGTAACACTAGCCCAGCAACAATCTAAACTATACGCCTCTAATTTATCCATTGCAAGTTTTACGTGGCTTAGGGCTTTCGAGATAGAACCGTTCTTACCTACGAACAAGAACCACAACGAGGATAACCAAATTGTTGACAACTCGTTTGCAAAATAGATATTGACTATAGTAGGAGAGACAGACACCCGCTAGCCACTTATGCAAACTAGTTGCATGTCAAGCGTGGAACATGTCTCATGTGCGAGGACATGTAAAGTTTGTCCGGGCCGCTTCATCCCACTATGCCACCAATATCCAAAATTACAACAAAGGAGCAACAACATGATCATCATCGCCCACATACTCATATGTGTACTACCCGTGTAAAGTATCTACGCATAGATCCGGCTCTGATACCACTGTAGGATTCGCAGCATAGAAAACAAAAATTTTCCTACGATGGGAACTATGTACCAAGATCTATCTACTAGATACAAACAACGGGCGGATGTATATCCGCATAGAAAAGGGGAGGCTCGGGCGTGATAGAACCTCGTCCTCAAGCGCGATCTGCGACCTCCGACGGTGGCGGATCGGGAGGAGCTCTCCCGGCGGCTAGGGTTTTGGGAAAGTCGAAAAAAGATATGGGGAGAGATGCGGGAGGTTTATAAGTGAGGAAAATCATGCACGAGGGCGAACAGAAACTCACGAAATCGGCAGGGAAACGGATCGGGGGACGATCCCGTGCCTGTTTTGTAGGGTTCGCAGCATAGAAAACAAAAATTTTCGTACGATGGGAACTATGTACCAAGATCTATCTACTAGATACAAACAATGGGCGGATGTATATCCGTAGAGAACATACCCTTGAAGACCGAAAAATCTTAACGAGTTCAACTCGTGGTTGATGTAGACGATCCCTTGCCGATCTCAAGATCGAGAGGAAGTCCTAGCGCTGCAAAGCAGCAGCGCATCCGTGCTCGCACACACGTACAGGACACCGGGCAACCTCCGCCTCCTCGCTCCAGTGATGCAGCGGAAGCACAACCCTTTCTTGCCAAATAGCCACCGGGAACATGTATCTCGCTAGTCCGAGACCATGGAGCTAAATTCTAGAGGGGGAGAGAGATCCTTCATGAGGAGGTGTCAGAGACAAGTGATAGGAGGGGCTCCTTTTATAGGAGGAGGGGGGGAACCCCAAGGGGGTGGCCGGCGCATGGGAGCTGCCCCCTTGCCCTCCCCTCTTCATGTTGGTGGACACTCCACTCACAAAATTCCTTTAAATTCCCTCCACTCAAAAGTCCACTCAAATTCCCATTAAATTTCCACCAAATTTAATGCAAACTCTCATTAAATAAAACTCTTTTATTTTATTCAGAATTTTGTCAATTACTTTAATGACAAACATTCACAAATAACCCCTTGCTAGAATTCCATTTCACATGCATAACCACTTTATGCAATTTTACCCAAAAACCTATTTCGGTATCTAGTGAAATAAATTCCTGCGCTTGTTTATTCTTTCGGCATGAAACATTTGCTCCAACTGGATGCCAGTGTCCCTTAAGTGTGTCACCCTACGGTTCGCGAATAATGCGGACATGATCGAGACCCTTCTCCGATCAATAATCAGTAGCGGGACCTGGAGATCCATACTGACTCCCACACATTCAACGATGACTTTTCCTGTGATCGTCGGAACCTTTTATGTTTGTATCTTAATCCCTTTGTTTCACGATATATTACATGTCCGAGATTTGATCATCGGTATCTCCATACCTAGTTTGATCTCGTTACTGACATGCACTCTTTTCTCGTTCCCGTGATATAACATTCTAGTGATCAAATCACTTGCTTGCAAGCTAACCAATGTGATATCACCGAGAGGGCCCAGAGCATATCTATCTGTCATCGGGATGAACAAATTCCACTCTTGATCCATGATTCTCAACATAACACTTTAGTAGCTTTGAAGCCATCTTTATAATCACCCAGTTACGGAGTGACGTTTGATGTCAACAAGAAACTCTTCAGGTGTTAGTGATTGGCATGATCTCATGGTCTAAGGATTATGACTACTTCGTAGTTTGTTTATAGCAATATAAACTCAATGACTTTGATCGTAATGCTATACTTTGGATGAATGTTCATCACACCATTACACTAATGTTGTGATCTCGTTATTAACAACATCCAATGTCTATGATCAGGAAACCGTGATCATCTTGTTAATCAACGAACTAGTTTATGAGAGAGGCATAACTAGGAACTTTCTGTTTGTTTATTAAACACACATGTATTAACGTTTCCGTATTAATACAATTATAGCATGCAAAATAAACATCTATCATATACTTGGAATACACATAATAAATTTTTTATTATTGCCTCTCAGGGCATATTCCCTTCATGTTTCGGTCACCGTTCAGAGGCAGGAGATGACCCTGCGGGGTCCACCTGCCAGAGGGAGAGAGAAGGGAGGCGGGCTATATGGGCTACTAGCGGGCCGGTGTGGGCTGGCGGCTGCTGTTGTTGTGCGCATGCGGGGGGAGAGCGGGCAGTAGATAGAGGGGAAAGAGGGAAGGTGGGCTGGGCCGCCTCGTAGGTAGGTTTAGTTTATTTTTTTCCTGTTTCTTTTTATTCTTTTTCTGTTTTGTACTTCTTTTATATATTTTGTTTTATAGCTCCAAATGGAGTGATTCAAATTTCTGAATTTTTGTAAATTCAAAACACACGCAGTAAGCTTTATAGAGAACAATTTTGACTAGTGACAAAGTTTCAAATATGCCGTTTGCAATATAATGCTTTATATGGCAATATTTGAAAAGGCAAAATAGGATCTTGACACAAGGTTTTTGATTCAATATTTTTCATGAGATGAGATGATGAATGAAATGCATTTTTTTTTGAAATTCAAAATTGTAAAATCCTGGAATGTGACAAAAGGCTTGTGGGAGCCTGGGCAGAGGAGCTACCCTTTGTCCTCCGGAACCTACGTACAACACCTAATAGCTCAACCGGCTAGACGCCCTTCTTCATGATGCACGGAGCCGAAGCCGTGCTACCCGCCGAAGTACGCCATAAGGCCCCACGGGTCATCGCTTACAGCAAAGCCGAATCATCGGCAGCACTCGAAGACGTCGTCGACACACTCGACGAGGCAGGTGATATCGCTGCAGATCGCTCAACGGTCTATCAACAAAGCCTCCACAAATACCATAGCCGTCGGCTGCGCCCAAGGTCCTTCGTCGAAGGAGACCTCATCCTACAACTTAAGCAATAACGGCCGAAGAAGATCGAGTCACCCTGGGAAGGACCCTACATCATCACAGAAGACATCCCAGGTGGTGCCTACCGCCTCATGGACATCGCATCAGGAGTCGAATAATCCAACCCCTAGAACTTCGCACGTCTGTGACGCTTCTACCCCTAGTTACCCTTTACTTTCAATAAGGCTACTCAGCTGAACAATGTACCTCCTCATCAGGCTATGAATAAAATCTAAGTTCCTTGGCCTAAATATCTTTTCACCTTACATTATTTCTCGCCAAATACGCTTGGGGGCTACGCCTCACCTCACGACCTCGTCGACTGAGAACAATGCATCCAAAGTGAGTAGCTGGCCGCGCCAGGCTAACGAAAAGGACATGCACATAACAAAGCACCACGTGCTAGTACATATAAACTTTACAAAGGGCATTACGCGCCCACTCGAATAAATACACAATTTACATCATCTGTTTTCTTTAGAGGATCTACCTATTCTGGAGCATTACATTCGCCCGCTGCTCAAACAAATCTACAATCTCCTCAGCATGCTGCGCCACAGCCGCGTAATGAGGGAGCATTTCCCATAGGCTACCATCCGTTTGAAGGGGTGGCCCAGTCACCACCTCCGCAAGATCGACATCACGACGATGCAACCGAACGAGCGACAAGGCAGCCTTCACCCCAACAACCAGCTGATGACGCACCAACTCTTTGACGTGGCCTACATCGCGAAATTTACCAAGAATACCCAATAAGGTAGAAGGCGCAACATCCAAGGGAACATGACAACCCAGATAGCCGCCAATGACAACCTCGCCTGCCTTAGCACCCGAAGAACCTGGTTCACGCGATATTGCACCGTTGCAAGTATGATGGCTCGATCACGGTCCATCCAGAAGAAGCCACCAGCCTCCAGGTCTTGCTGCATCAAACAATTCATCTGAATGGCGATGCGCTCCTTCTCTTCCTTCGGAATGAGATTCACACCTTGATACGACCAATTTGCATCACCACTCTATATCATAATTTACCTCTATTCATTGATATTTGTCTTATTATGAGGTATTACTTAAGGATTTTCACCTGTTTATGCATGTTGGATGATTCTTGGAGGATGAACTGCCGGAGTCTAGATTCTGATGGAAAAGAAGTTGTTTCGGTGCAATTTCGCGAATATAAGAAAAATACCAGAAAAATATGGAAACATATTATTTTACTAGAAGACGAAGGAAGCCAGAAGGAGGAGCGAAGAGGGGCCGCAGGGGGCCCACACCCCCTAGGCGCGGGCCCACCTGACCCCGCGCCTAGGGCATGTGGGCCCACCTGCCCGGCCTCCGACTCTCCCCCTTCGCCTATATCTTCCCTATGGAACCCTAAGTCTCGGAGAGCGACCACAAATAGATTTCCGCCACCTCTAGGGGGCAGAAATCACCGAGAGAGAAAGATCTCTTCGGCAGACAGATTTCTACCGGGGGCATTCCTTCCTGGAGAGGGGAGACCGTTTCCATCAACACCATCATCAAGCTAGGCTTCATCGAGATCATCATTATCATCATCCACACCATCATCTCCACCAGCACCATCATCACCACTCCGTCTTGCTGTAACAGTTGTGTTGGATATTGCTTTAGTTCTTAGGGGAAACTTTCCCGGTTTTAATTACTATTGTAGTTGATGCTTGTGAGTGGAACCATTGGATTATTGTTTATGTTCAGATTGTTATCCATTACCATATCATATTTGATCTTGATCCATATGATGTCTTGTGAGTACTTCGTTGTGTTCTTGAGGACATGGGAGAAGTCATGTTGTTAGTAGTGAATCTGTGATGAGTTATTATTCAATGGTTTAATATTTAAGTTGTGGTGCTATTCTTCTAGTGGTGTCATGTGAACGTCGACTACATGATACGTCACCATTTATGGGCCTAGGGGGATGCATTGTGTATTGGCTACTAATTGTGGGGTTGCCGGAGTGACAGAAACCCGAACCCCCGTTAGGACACCTTTGCACAAGGGAGCGTAGGATCTTAGAGTTTATGGATGTGGTTAGATTTGTATCTTAATTACTTTCCTGTAGTTACGGATGTTTGCAGGGGGTTTAATCACAAGTATGTATTAGTCCAAGTAGGGTCGGTATGTTAGCACAGGTTCACCCACACAACAATTACAACACCAGAGAAGAATACTCAGCTATTTGAAGCGAAAGCACTTGACAGAATTCCCATGTGTCCTCGAGAACGTTTGGTCTGCCTTATAAGTATTTCCACCGGCTTGTCCTTTGCTAAGAAAGGATTGGGCCACTCGCTCCATTTGTTCGTTTCCTTTGTTACTTGCTCTTTGTTTTCTTGCCTTATCAGAAAACCACTAAAAATCCGTTTGCTAAGTATTCACAGGGATTTCCTGCTCCATACCACTATTCAGCACCTTCTGCTCCTCGTTGGGATCGACACTCCTATTTATCAAAAGTACTACGATACACCCCCTATACTTGTGGGTCATCAAGACTATTTTGTGGCGCCGTTGCCGGGGAGTGAAGCGCTATTGAAGAGTGGAACTGGTAAGGGAAACTTTTACTGTGAGTATTGCTTTTGTTACTGCTTGTTAATTTGTTTCCAATATGGATAACCCACTTGGTTTTCTGTTTGGGAAAACTACTACCACTACTAGGGTAGTAGATGAACCACCACCTATTGAGTTAGATCCTTTTAAGATACCTACAAGTATTGTTAATCGTGTTATGGATAATTATTATTTTGGGGATGGAACTGTCCATCCCGGTGATCACTTGGTTTTTATCCATGAATTATGCAGGTTGTTTAATTATGAAGGTATCAAAATTGAACAAGTGAAGAAGAAGTTACTCTCTATATCCTTGAAAGGGAGAGCTAAAGAATGGTATAAGCTGCTGAAGAATGGACAATCCATGGAATGGGAAGACATGGCATCTCTCTTTTACTCTAAATTTTATCCTCCCAGTGAAATTCATAAGGATAGAAATCTTATATATAACTTTTGGCCTCTTGATGGAAAGAGTACAGCTCAAGCTTGGGGGATATTTAAGTTAGTAATGCTTAAATGTCCTATTCATGAACTCCCTAACAATATTATTCTCAATAATTTTTATGCTAGGCTTTCTCTTCATGATAAAGATTTACTAGATGCTTCTTGTGCTGGATCATTCACACGTATGAAGGAAGAAGCTAAATGGGATCTCTTAGACCGTATTCAAGAGAACACTAAAGCTTGGGAGAATGATAAAGGAAGAAAGTCAGGTATAAACTATGATTATGAATGTATTAAATCTTTTATGGTAACTGATAACTTCCGTGATATTAGCAACGAGTTTGGTCTTGATTCCCAAAGTATTGCCAACTGTTTTAAGGCCTTTGCCTCTTACATAGAAATTCCCAAGAAGAACTGGAATAAGTACCATGCTCCGTATAAATATGTTGTTAATCATGCTCCCGTTAGAAGTACTCAAGTTTGTACTACTAACCATATTGTGCCTGCACCTCATGTTGAGAAAATGCCTTTCCCAGCTAAGGTAAAGGATTATTCTATGATTATTAGTGCAAATAACAAAGGTACAATGAAAACTGTGGAGCCTGGTAAGCAATTGAATGTTGAACATGTGGTAGTTATTGTGAAAGATCTTGTCACTTGAAATATAGAGGATGAGCACACTGTCTTCTGTGAATATGATTCTAATATTATCTCTCATCCTAGTAAGGCTAGAAAAGCTAGTGTTCCTGTGCTTTCTGTTAAAATTGGTGATCATTGCTGCTATGGTTTATGTGATATTGGTGCTAGTTCTAGTGTTATTCCTTATGAGCTTTACAGGGAAATTATGCAAGAGATTGGTCCTTGTGAGCTAGAGGACATTGATGTGGTTATCCACCTTGCTAATAAGGAAACCATTTGCCCCATTGGCATTGTAAGAGATGTGGAGGTTCTCTGTGGTAAGATCAAATATCCTACTGATTTTCTAGTGCTTAATTCAGCAGCTAGCAAAACTTGTCCTATCATTTTTGGTAGACCTTTCTTGAACACTTGTGGAGCCATTATTGATTGTAAGAAGGAAAAAGTTTTAACTAAGCTTGATGGAGATTCTTATGAGTTTAACTTTTCCAAATTTTCTAAAGCTCCTTGTGAAAATTGCTTGCCTAATAAAGATTTCAGGATGGAACAACTTGCTTCTATTGATCTAGTCTATGACCTTGGACCTCTTTTTGGTGACTGTAAGTATGCTTACTCAGATGATAAAGTTGTTTCCAATGACAATTATATTGTTAACTTTATTCAAAGTGCTACTGAAAGTTATTATGAGATAGGGAAACACGGTTTTATGCATCTCAATGATGTTAAGTTTCCCCGTTTTATGCTGAAAGCTTTGAAGTTGCATCTGTTTTTTATTCCCATGCTGGTGGCTTTTTGTTTCAACAATTCATTTTCTCATGATACCCCCATGCACATGAAGTGGGTTAGACGCAAGTGTGTTGGTTATTTGCTTCTTGATGCTCTCTTTCACTTCAACTATATATATATATATATATATATATATATCCTATGTGAGCATCTTTGGAAATTTCAAGCCTAACTTAAAGGCATTAAAGAAAAGTACTTGTTGGGAGATAACCCAAGAGTTTTGTCGAGTCTTGGAAGTTATTACCTCAGTAATAACCGCTCCTTATCCTTTTTGTTTTGGTTTTTGTGTCAAGTTCAACTACTTTTGTGAAGTAGAGGAGTTGTGAAAAGTGGCTGTCCTGGGACAGATTTTTGTGCTGTATGGTAAAAATTCGTGAGGAAGCTCAGTACTTCGGATGGAGCTGCATTTTTATGAGATTGTTCTCCAAGTTGTTACCCAACTTTCATCAGATCTACACTTTTTGATTTGAGCAACAAAAGGTCTTCGAAAAAATCAATCTTTACCTCCTAGTCTGTTTTGACAGATTTCTGCCTTCATTTGCATTTGCCTCATACAGAAGCTTTTGTTTTGATAGGTTTTCAGTTGAAGTGTGTACCTAAAGGTTTATTATTTTTGCTTACACTAATGTTGTCATTGAGTTTGTGCAAGGGTTTTGTATGAAGGAAATTCTCAGGAGAAAGAGAAAAGGAGTCTGCAGAGTTCGTCTTTGAATATGTAAAAGTGGTGAAAACAGAAGGTTCGTGAAACCCCAATCTTTTTATATTTTTGATGTTTTTAATACATAAGGAAAGCTATGAGACGGAACTGAAGAGGAAACAGAGTCCAGGGTGGACAAACACACCCAGGCGCGAGCCCAGCCTGGCCGCGCCTGGAGGGGGTGTGCCACCCTCGAACTCCGTCTCTGCCTCGTTTCCGTGTCAAAACCTTCCTTATGCATTGAAAATTCATAATATATAACCCTCCGGATGCCCCGAGGTTCGTGCATCTTGTTCTTGTTGTGTTTTTGTTTCAATCTGTTTCTATCAGGAAATCTTCTCAAGTTTAGAGCACCATGGCCTCCGCCAACGACAAAGGCAAGGAGCCCGAGAAAGAAGAACCTCAAGTCCTCAAGGAGGAGGATATTTTAGTAGGGTATGAAGGTGACATGGAGGAGGACAAGCATCCGGACACCCGCGCTACCGTCGCAAGCATTGGTTTGGTGGCACGACCTACCAAGCTTAAGAGGACAGCACGGATGTCTACAGGAGGGAAATCTCGATGTCATACTCTGTCTCCACGATCATCTCCTCCACGTAACAAGAGACCCTTCCATACACTTATACATGAATATCAATATCAACATGTGCCCAAAGGGAATTTCCCTTGGTTTGGGATATGCCTCGTTCTAACAATACAGAGAAGGATCATGCTAAGGATGAAGAGTGGGGAAAGAATAACAAGAACTGGGATTCTCGGACTAACATGATCATGAACCGTATAGAGCAAAACTCGGAGCTAATCCGTACTCTTACTTTTGAGTTCGAGGAGTTGAGGAAACTTATTGAGGAGCTTATCAAGAGAACACCACCACCACCACTGAGGGAGTAATTCGTCATCAGGTTTGGCATCCCCTTGGCTTGTTCCAAGCTTGGGGGAGTGCCGCGGTATCACCACCATTATCTTTTATCTTTTACCTTTTTAGTGGATTCAGTGGTAGAGAGGTTATCTTATAGTTTGGTTTGCATGTGGAAGTACCTCTCGTTTAGTTGATTATCTATGTATCCCTTGGTGTGAGTGCCTTTATTGGATTATTAATGAGAAGTCTCATCTTTTACTTTTTGCACTTCTTATTTTTATTTTGAAATCTCTATTATATGATGGACCTTGTTGATCAGTATTGGCACCACTTTGGGATCATCAACTGGATGTAAATTGGTTTTGGAAAACTGAGTTCTGGTCAGTAGCAATACTTTTTGAAGTTTGAAAGAAAAGGAGAAAAAGCTTACAGGTATTTTGTATCATTTGTTTTCTTTCTTATTGGCTCATAAGCTTAGTATTCTTTATTTAAGATCTTTTGTGTCTTCAAGTAAGATTGCATGTTTGTCTTTATTACTTGTATGTTTGCTTGTTTCTTTCAACTCTCTTGCTTTCTACCCAACCTTGCTAGCCAAAAACCTGTTTTGAGAAGGCATACTTCTCATGTTTCCAAAATCCTTTGAACCAAACTTTTGCCATTTGTGTCCACCATATCTACCTAGTAGCATTGTTGCTATTCCAAGAAAATTCTCAAGCTTCATCTACCTTTCGAATTAAAAAGTATTTTGTTATGTGAAAACTAGTTAGTAAAGCTCTCACGAACTTGATGGCACACTTTATTTCTTGCCCCTAATAGACCTGAACCATTGTGCCATCGAAGTTGTATATGCTTGCATATATACATTGGAATTAGCAGAACCGTGTTATCACGGTGAACGTTTTCAACATTGCACTTGTACTCTGTATGCAGGTGATATCGTGCTCTTTTGTCTATGGATGTCAACGGTGTGAAATAAAGAGGGAACTTGTAAGTCCATGGAGTTTGTATCTTGTGTTAGAGAAACGCCTAGGCCGCTAGCCTAAGCCATGCCTAATCATGGTGGAAACTTGCAGCATCACCATAGTGAGCCATCCATGAAGCATCCTCAATAAAAAGCTATGCACATAGTAAATAAAAAGATCACTGAGATGCTCATTGTCTGCTTGCCTTGTCATTTTGGTTATGGGAAAGCTCCTGTACCATGTGCTAGGGGTACCCCGTTGGCGGTTCTCTATGATATGCATGTATGTACAATGACAAGAACTTGCAAGGGGAGCCAAAGAGATTCCAAAAATTATGGTACTTGTTAGCTTTCAGCCCTCATTGCCCCTATCATAAGCATCTTGAAGTGATTAAGGTTAAAGTGAACAAACTATGGAGTATATGCTTGACGAAATATAAGTTGGGAATCTCATGTCCCTTGAATATGAGGGCCACTCCTCATCCTACTCAACTTTAGGACCAGGTAAATTCTTGTCATTGTAAGTATTTGCATATCATTGAATGAGGATTGGCCCTCATATTCAAGGGACATGAGATTCCCAACTTATATATCGTCAAGCATATACTCCATCTTTGCGCACTTTAAACTTAATCATCTCAAGATGCCAATGATAGGGGCAATGAGGGCTCAAAGCTAGTGTAACACCCTCAGAATCGACCCTATGCAAGTTTTAGCGAAACCCGCCAAACCCGCATAGAAACGATTCAAAGGTGCCCACCAGGCACTTTCGTGCGGGTGGAAAACGAAGTAATAACATTACACAACAGTCCTCGATGGGACCCACAGAACAGATATATATACAACAGCGACTCAAAGAGTCAAGAATACAGATATAATATACAGAGATCCAAATCACCTTGAAAAAGATAGAGCGTCCGACTACGGACAAGATGCAAATGGGGCTAAGAGCCCTGAAGAATAACCAATGGCGTCCATAACCCTGCCCAGGCCAAGCCGGAAGGGTAACCCTGCTAACGACGTCGATCTCAAAACCTGCTTAAACAAAAGGGGTGCCGACAAAGGGCAAAGGAAAAAGAGGAGCGTCAGTACTGAGGCCAGTACACGGCGAGGCTAGAATTCGGCGGTCCTCGCCTACATAGGTATGGTGGACTGAAGCGGCAGCGGCAGCATGCACTAAACAACCTATAGAGACTCGATGCAACTAGCGGCTATCAGAGAGGGGTAAGAAAGACCTATTCAGAACCAACCTGATACTACCATCAAACAAACCCATCCTGGTGTTTCCCCCTCGAGACGAAACGAGGAAGTCAACCGAGGAACTCACACAGTTGGCAGATTATTGTTGCAGCAATTACTAGTCAGGTATTGATAATCATCCTGATAAAATAAGCAGTGGGCCGTTTTAGTTAACCATTCCGTTGTAGTTGCGACACTTACTAGTCAGATACAGTTAGCATGAGATAACCCAAAAACCCAGCAGTTGTTGGTACTTTTATTTAGCCATTCCGTTGTAGTTGCAATACTTACTAGTCAGGTACAATGGTTGCCAGCGACAACCAAACAAGCAATTGTGGGTAGTTTATTTAGCCATTCCATTATAGTGAAGCTGATTACTAGTCAATATAAAGTCAAATTTATAGCTCTACTTTAGTTATAGTTGTCTATGATCGAGATACTGTGCTCCAAGTCGTCCATAACCGCGGACACGGCTTTCAGAAAGTTTTAACCCGGCCGGGGTGCACAAATAGCAACACACACACGATCAACCTCGGAAAAACCAAATCAAAACCCAACGAGGCTTTCACGACAAAGCAATCACAGGATTCAGAAATATTTCAGGGGGCCACCCCTTGGAGTACACCCGCAACGAAGTAAGCTAGCTCCGAGACGGACTCAAGGTTTGCGACAATGGCTGTAAACGACTGGGAACCCAAAACTGGGATTGTCGATACCGCGAAAACACTCCGCTTACCTAAACAGTACAGTGTGCTATCCATCGCACAATCGTAAATAAAGCAGTAAAGCATGGCATAAGTACAGGATCGTAAATAAAACCTCAAACTAGTTTGTGGCCCCAAGAAATAAGACTGAATCAAGCTCTGGCTAAGGGGGGCCCATAATACCCCATATGTGGATAGCGCGATAAATCAAGGAACAGGTATCAAGTACTCGGGGTCCTACGGGACACAAGTGGGCGGTCGGAAACCAAATATTATCTATCACCCACCGACGCCTCTGCTTACTTACTTCAATTTTAGTTGTTAAACAGGAATTAAAGTGAACGATAAGTAAAACCATGATCATCTCCAACGTCAAACATGCGGCATTACTCCAACAACTGTGGCACTTGGCGACACGCAACAGCACTTGAGCAAGCGACTACGACGCGCAGGTCCAACTATCTACCAAACATCAGGTAATAGGAAGTGTCCAAGGCAATATAAGGCTGCAAGGGATGTTACGGGTACGAAAACTAGAGCATCGCAACACAGATAGCAATAGATCAACAGGAGGGAATAAATACTATAAAAGGAAGATAGGTAGAAAGGGGGAGATGCTCGCCTGAAAACATGGCCGAAGGTTCAACCGAAGATCGGGGCGAAGCTCACATCAACTCAACGGCCCAATCCGCGAAGAAGCAAAACACTAGAATAAACACCGGATGCAATATTTAATACAACGGCAGAAGATCGGCATGATGCATGTATGATGTATGCCATGGCAAAGATGCGATGCAAATAGATCATATTAAGCGGAACCGGGGTTCCGACAATTAATTAAACGGTTCAAGTTATTTAGATACCCCGCAATTTAAATGTTGTATTAACATGGCCATAATATAGCACCGGTTCGCTACATCAATTTAAATGAGGCCGATATGAGACTAGATTTGCCCGCATATGGGCCCCATATTTAATTAGAGGTGAATCGGCATAAGGCCCCCAAACCAATGATATGCATGCGAGGATGACAATTTAATATGCGACAAGTTTATTATATTTATAAAATAGGGCTCGAGAAAAAGGGGTCACACATTAGGGTTCGGCAGATCTTGGGGTTCCGGGGTTCGGGGTCGGTCTCAGGGTCCGGATCTGGGGTTCGGGGTTCGACGAAAACGTTCTCGGATATCGGAGGTAGGTCTTGTCGCATCCGGGGTGAAGAACTCGGCGTCCTCGAGGGAGTACTTGTCGCACATGTGGCCTTCGGGTTCTATGACGATGATCTTGTCGTTTCGATGCTCTTGTCGGGTCCTCGGGTCGGGTCGGACTTGGCGTCCTGGGTGAAGTGTTTGTCGTCCCTCGGTTCCATGTCGACGGTCTTGGTGTCCTTGATGGAGAACTCAGTGTATCCGTGTCGTGGTTCTTGTCGGGGTTCTCGGCTTCGGCGCCGGGATCGGTCTTCGGTTTCCACGGGTTCGGGCTCGACAGTCGGACTCCGGGAACGGGGCCTTTGGTCCGTGAAGTTCTTGTTGTTCCCGCTTCGAGAAGATCTTGTCGGTGCCGGTACGGGGTCTCTGCATCGAAGATCTTGACGGCCTTGGGGTGCCAACTGGTACACGCATCGGAAAAGCATGGACTCGCGGTGGCGGCCGGGCTCCCTGGCGGTGTCGGAAAGGAGGAGGCAGCCGGCGCTGATGGGCAGAGGCGGGACCCACAGCGAGGAAGGGTCAAGGAGGGCGGCCGAGCTCGCTGCAGCGAGGCAGAGGATGGGGGGACCGGCACGGAGGCGAGGAGGTCGAGTTCACGGGGAGGCAGAGGCGTCCGAGGCGGTGGCGAGCGGGGCTCGTCGGCGTCCGGGCTCGCTGGCGGCCGGCGAGGATCTTGGCGAGCTTCGGCAGCGCTGGCGGGAGGGGAAGGTCAGAGAGGGGGCCGCGGCGGCGGGAGGCAGAGCTAGGAGGCGGCGGCGGTTGGAGGGGCGGGGCTCGAGCGACGGAGGTCGGGGTCGAGGAGGAAGGGCCCGGCGGCGCAGAGCGAGCTCGAGGGAGAGGGAGATGGCGACGCCGGCGGCGAGCGGAGGAGGGAGGGCGCGGCGGCGCTTGGGAGGCGGCGGCGCTGGCTCGGGAGGGGACCGGCGGCGGCGGGCGCTGGAGCTTGCGGAAGGAGGAGGCGCACGGGGTGGTTGGTCTCGCGTGGAGGGGGTGGTGGCGGGCAGACGGGGAGGCGGCGAACGCGGCTACCGGCGAGGGGCGAGGCGGCCGGCGGGGCTGGTTGGGGATCGGGGGGAGGAGAGGTTGCAGGCGGGGCGCGCGAGAGAGAGGGCCAGGGAGGAAGAAGAGCATCGGGGTGGGGAGCGGGTGGTCGGGCCCACGCGGGGTGGGGCCCGGTGGCAGGGAGGGGGTGTGCGGCTGCAGTGTGTGCGTGGAGTGAGTGGGTCGGGTTTTTGGGTGGTGCCGCGCACGTGTGTGCACAGGGAGGCGGCAGGGTGAGGGAGTGGGGAGAGAGAGAGAGGGAGAGAAGGCCAGGTGGCTGCGTGGGGTTGGTGAGAGGGAGGGGAGAGGTGATGTGGCAGGTGGGGATTGGGTGGGGTGAGGTGGAGGGGGGGCTGTGTAGACTAGGTTTGGGTAGACTAGGGATTATGGGTGGGCCGTTTTATTTTCTGGGGGTGGTCGTTCGGGTCGAATCGGCCCGTTCGACTGCCCCCACTAAAAATATTTAACTATTTTATTTATTTCCAACCGGGCTTTTGCAAACCGATAGCAGACAAAACAAAGTATTCCGGCGACCCGGGTTTTGTGTTTGAACAAAGACGGGGCGTCTTAGAAAACAAGAACAGGTTTTTCCGAAATAGTTTTATACAAGTAAATGCAAGATGATGACGATGCTCAAATGCAATGTGGCATGATGACATGAGCATGCGGTCATGATGATGCAATGCACGAAAACGACGCGATTTTCTAGTAGTGGTTTTTGCGGGATGCCACAATTCGACACCACTAACAATGGATCTCGCCCTCGAGATCCGCCTCATGGTACCGGAAAGAAGGTCGGCGGTCTGCGTCTTCTCGCTTCGCGTAGATCCTCGCGACACCACTAACAAGAGGTCGTTGTTCGTGATCGTCGAGAGAACACTCCGGGAACAAAAGGTCGAAGGTAGAGGTTTCAACTATTAGAGCCACCTCTAGCTTCGATAGAAAGAGGGAACCGATGCATTCTCGTCCACTTCAATGTACAAAAGCGAAAAGAAGGGGTAGTCGGCATGGGGGCCAATCCATCATGCACCCAAACTATTACTCTGCACAATCAGTGGAAAAGCGTGCAACCATTCTCGGAATCAGACGGAAGATCTCGACAAGCGAGGTTCGGAAACAAAGGAGTGATGCAGACTCTGCATCGGATCTGGCGTAGATGATGTCGTCGCGTCAGATAGCACCGGAAGGCACAAGCAAGGAACAAAGAATGGTACCACAGTAGACGGATTCCTCAGGCAGCATGAACACCGGATGGTAGAACACCGTTATCAGAGGAGGAAGCGAAACCCTGAAGGTACGACAGAAACCCAACCACGAGAATTCCTGGACACGAAGAAAGAGAAGAGAGCGGATTCAAAACGCGTAGAGGTAAGAGGAGAACAGCAGAGGGGTAAGGAGTAAAATCAGACCTAATCAGAACTATCCAACCGATATTGCAAAAATAGTTTTTGACACTCTACTTCGGCCGTTAGCTAGGTCATCCTACAGGCTGGACTTGTGGGGTATCGCAACTGCTGAGCTCTGATACCACTCTGTAACACCCTCAGAATCGACCCTATGCAAGTTTTAGCGAAACCCGCCAAACCCGCATAGAAACGATTCAAAGGTGCCCACCAGGCACTTTCGTGCGGGTGGAAAACGAAGTAATAACATTACACAACAGTCCTCGATGGGACCCACAGAACAGATATATATACAACAGCGACTCAAAGAGTCAAGAATACAGATATAATATACAGAGATCCAAATCACCTTGAAAAAGATAGAGCGTCCGACTACGGACAAGATGCAAATGGGGCTAAGAGCCCTGAAGAATAACCAATGGCGTCCATAACCCTGCCCAGGCCAAGCCGGAAGGGAAACCCTGCTAACGACGTCGATCTCAAAACCTGCTTAAACAAAAGGGGTGCCGACAAAGGGCAAAGGAAAAAGAGGAGCGTCAGTACTGAGGCCAGTACACGGCGAGGCTAGAATTCGGCGGTCCTCGCCTACATAGGTATGGTGGACTGAAGCGGCAGCGGCAGCATGCACTAAACAACCTATAGAGACTCGATGCAACTAGCGGCTATCAGAGAGGGGTAAGAAAGACCTATTCAGAACCAACCTGATACTACCATCAAACAAACCCATCCTGGTGTTTCCCCCTCGAGACGAAACGAGGAAGTCAACCGAGGAACTCACACAGTTGGCAGATTATTGTTGCAGCAATTACTAGTCAGGTATTGATAATCATCCTGATAAAATAAGCAGTGGGCCGTTTTAGTTAACCATTCCGTTGTAGTTGCGACACTTACTAGTCAGATACAGTTAGCATGAGATAACCCAAAAACCCAGCAGTTGTTGGTACTTTTATTTAGCCATTCCGTTGTAGTTGCAATACTTACTAGTCAGGTACAATGGTTGCCAGCGACAACCAAACAAGCAATTGTGGGTAGTTTATTTAGCCATTCCATTATAGTGAAGCTGATTACTAGTCAATATAAAGTCAAATTTATAGCTCTACTTTAGTTATAGTTGTCTATGATCGAGATACTGTGCTCCAAGTCGTCCATAACCGCGGACACGGCTTTCAGAAAGTTTTAACCCGGCCGGGGTGCACAAATAGCAACACACACACGATCAACCTCGGAAAAACCAAATCAAAACCCAACGAGGCTTTCACGACAAAGCAATCACAGGATTCAGAAATATTTCAGGGGGCCACCCCTTGGAGTACACCCGCAACGAAGTAAGCTAGCTCCGAGACGGACTCAAGGTTTGCGACAATGGCTGTAAACGACTGGGAACCCAAAACTGGGATTGTCGATACCGCGAAAACACTCCGCTTACCTAAACAGTACAGTGTGCTATCCATCGCACAATCGTAAATAAAGCAGTAAA
Organism: Avena sativa; assembly: GCA_916181665.1. NCBI lineage: Eukaryota > Viridiplantae > Streptophyta > Magnoliopsida > Poales > Poaceae > Avena > Avena sativa. Next base: position 136,748,514 of record OV702285.1, on the reverse strand, counting down.
GCATGGCATAAGTACAGGATCGTAAATAAAACCTCAAACTAGTTTGTGGCCCCAAGAAATAAGACTGAATCAAGCTCTGGCTAAGGGGGGCCCATAATACCCCATATGTGGATAGCGCGATAAATCAAGGAACAGGTATCAAGTACTCGGGGTCCTACGGGACACAAGTGGGCGGTCGGAAACCAAATATTATCTATCACCCACCGACGCCTCTGCTTACTTACTTCAATTTTAGTTGTTAAACAGGAATTAAAGTGAACGATAAGTAAAACCATGATCATCTCCAACGTCAAACATGCGGCATTACTCCAACAACTGTGGCACTTGGCGACACGCAACAGCACTTGAGCAAGCGACTACGACGCGCAGGTCCAACTATCTACCAAACATCAGGTAATAGGAAGTGTCCAAGGCAATATAAGGCTGCAAGGGATGTTACGGGTACGAAAACTAGAGCATCGCAACACAGATAGCAATAGATCAACAGGAGGGAATAAATACTATAAAAGGAAGATAGGTAGAAAGGGGGAGATGCTCGCCTGAAAACATGGCCGAAGGTTCAACCGAAGATCGGGGCGAAGCTCACATCAACTCAACGGCCCAATCCGCGAAGAAGCAAAACACTAGAATAAACACCGGATGCAATATTTAATACAACGGCAGAAGATCGGCATGATGCATGTATGATGTATGCCATGGCAAAGATGCGATGCAAATAGATCATATTAAGCGGAACCGGGGTTCCGACAATTAATTAAACGGTTCAAGTTATTTAGATACCCCGCAATTTAAATGTTGTATTAACATGGCCATAATATAGCACCGGTTCGCTACATCAATTTAAATGAGGCCGATATGAGACTAGATTTGCCCGCATATGGGCCCCATATTTAATTAGAGGTGAATCGGCATAAGGCCCCCAAACCAATGATATGCATGCGAGGATGACAATTTAATATGCGACAAGTTTATTATATTTATAAAATAGGGCTCGAGAAAAAGGGGTCACACATTAGGGTTCGGCAGATCTTGGGGTTCCGGGGTTCGGGGTCGGTCTCAGGGTCCGGATCTGGGGTTCGGGGTTCGACGAAAACGTTCTCGGATATCGGAGGTAGGTCTTGTCGCATCCGGGGTGAAGAACTCGGCGTCCTCGAGGGAGTACTTGTCGCACATGTGGCCTTCGGGTTCTATGACGATGATCTTGTCGTTTCGATGCTCTTGTCGGGTCCTCGGGTCGGGTCGGACTTGGCGTCCTGGGTGAAGTGTTTGTCGTCCCTCGGTTCCATGTCGACGGTCTTGGTGTCCTTGATGGAGAACTCAGTGTATCCGTGTCGTGGTTCTTGTCGGGGTTCTCGGCTTCGGCGCCGGGATCGGTCTTCGGTTTCCACGGGTTCGGGCTCGACAGTCGGACTCGGGAACGGGGCCTTTGGTCCGTGAAGTTCTTGTTGTTCCCGCTTCGAGAAGATCTTGTCGGTGCCGGTACGGGGTCTCTGCATCGAAGATCTTGACGGCCTTGGGGTGCCAACTGGTACACGCATCGGAAAAGCATGGACTCGCGGTGGCGGCCGGGCTCCCTGGCGGTGTCGGAAAGGAGGAGGCAGCCGGCGCTGATGGGCAGAGGCGGGACCCACAGCGAGGAAGGGTCAAGGAGGGCGGCCGAGCTCGCTGCAGCGAGGCAGAGGATGGGGGGACCGGCACGGAGGCGAGGAGGTCGAGTTCACGGGGAGGCAGAGGCGTCCGAGGCGGTGGCGAGCGGGGCTCGTCGGCGTCCGGGCTCGCTGGCGGCCGGCGAGGATCTTGGCGAGCTTCGGCAGCGCTGGCGGGAGGGGAAGGTCAGAGAGGGGGCCGCGGCGGCGGGAGGCAGAGCTAGGAGGCGGCGGCGGTTGGAGGGGCGGGGCTCGAGCGACGGAGGTCGGGGTCGAGGAGGAAGGGCCCGGCGGCGCAGAGCGAGCTCGAGGGAGAGGGAGATGGCGACGCCGGCGGCGAGCGGAGGAGGGAGGGCGCGGCGGCGCTTGGGAGGCGGCGGCGCTGGCTCGGGAGGGGACCGGCGGCGGCGGGCGCTGGAGCTTGCGGAAGGAGGAGGCGCACGGGGTGGTTGGTCTCGCGTGGAGGGGGTGGTGGCGGGCAGACGGGGAGGCGGCGAACGCGGCTACCGGCGAGGGGCGAGGCGGCCGGCGGGGCTGGTTGGGGATCGGGGGGAGGAGAGGTTGCAGGCGGGGCGCGCGAGAGAGAGGGCCAGGGAGGAAGAAGAGCATCGGGGTGGGGAGCGGGTGGTCGGGCCCACGCGGGGTGGGGCCCGGTGGCAGGGAGGGGGTGTGCGGCTGCAGTGTGTGCGTGGAGTGAGTGGGTCGGGTTTTTGGGTGGTGCCGCGCACGTGTGTGCACAGGGAGGCGGCAGGGTGAGGGAGTGGGGAGAGAGAGAGAGGGAGAGAAGGCCAGGTGGCTGCGTGGGGTTGGTGAGAGGGAGGGGAGAGGTGATGTGGCAGGTGGGGATTGGGTGGGGTGAGGTGGAGGGGGGGCTGTGTAGACTAGGTTTGGGTAGACTAGGGATTATGGGTGGGCCGTTTTATTTTCTGGGGGTGGTCGTTCGGGTCGAATCGGCCCGTTCGACTGCCCCCACTAAAAATATTTAACTATTTTATTTATTTCCAACCGGGCTTTTGCAAACCGATAGCAGACAAAACAAAGTATTCCGGCGACCCGGGTTTTGTGTTTGAACAAAGACGGGGCGTCTTAGAAAACAAGAACAGGTTTTTCCGAAATAGTTTTATACAAGTAAATGCAAGATGATGACGATGCTCAAATGCAATGTGGCATGATGACATGAGCATGCGGTCATGATGATGCAATGCACGAAAACGACGCGATTTTCTAGTAGTGGTTTTTGCGGGATGCCACAATTCGACACCACTAACAATGGATCTCGCCCTCGAGATCCGCCTCATGGTACCGGAAAGAAGGTCGGCGGTCTGCGTCTTCTCGCTTCGCGTAGATCCTCGCGACACCACTAACAAGAGGTCGTTGTTCGTGATCGTCGAGAGAACACTCCGGGAACAAAAGGTCGAAGGTAGAGGTTTCAACTATTAGAGCCACCTCTAGCTTCGATAGAAAGAGGGAACCGATGCATTCTCGTCCACTTCAATGTACAAAAGCGAAAAGAAGGGGTAGTCGGCATGGGGGCCAATCCATCATGCACCCAAACTATTACTCTGCACAATCAGTGGAAAAGCGTGCAACCATTCTCGGAATCAGACGGAAGATCTCGACAAGCGAGGTTCGGAAACAAAGGAGTGATGCAGACTCTGCATCGGATCTGGCGTAGATGATGTCGTCGCGTCAGATAGCACCGGAAGGCACAAGCAAGGAACAAAGAATGGTACCACAGTAGACGGATTCCTCAGGCAGCATGAACACCGGATGGTAGAACACCGTTATCAGAGGAGGAAGCGAAACCCTGAAGGTACGACGGAAACCCAACCACGAGAATTCCTGGACACGAAGAAAGAGAAGAGAGCGGATTCAAAACGCGTAGAGGTAAGAGGAGAACAGCAGAGGGGTAAGGAGTAAAATCAGACCTAATCAGAACTATCCAACCGATATTGCAAAAATAGTTTTTGACACTCTACTTCGGCCGTTAGCTAGGTCATCCTACAGGCTGGACTTGTGGGGTATCGCAACTGCTGAGCTCTGATACCACTCTGTAACACCCTCAGAATCGACCCTATGCAAGTTTTAGCGAAACCCGCCAAACCCGCATAGAAACGATTCAAAGGTGCCCACCAGGCACTTTCGTGCGGGTGGAAAACGAAGTAATAACATTACACAACAGTCCTCGATGGGACCCACAGAACAGATATATATACAACAGCGACTCAAAGAGTCAAGAATACAGATATAATATACAGAGATCCAAATCACCTTGAAAAAGATAGAGCGTCCGACTACGGACAAGATGCAAATGGGGCTAAGAGCCCTGAAGAATAACCAATGGCGTCCATAACCCTGCCCAGGCCAAGCCGGAAGGGAAACCCTGCTAACGACGTCGATCTCAAAACCTGCTTAAACAAAAGGGGTGCCGACAAAGGGCAAAGGAAAAAGAGGAGCGTCAGTACTGAGGCCAGTACACGGCGAGGCTAGAATTCGGCGGTCCTCGCCTACATAGGTATGGTGGACTGAAGCGGCAGCGGCAGCATGCACTAAACAACCTATAGAGACTCGATGCAACTAGCGGCTATCAGAGAGGGGTAAGAAAGACCTATTCAGAACCAACCTGATACTACCATCAAACAAACCCATCCTGGTGTTTCCCCCTCGAGACGAAACGAGGAAGTCAACCGAGGAACTCACACAGTTGGCAGATTATTGTTGCAGCAATTACTAGTCAGGTATTGATAATCATCCTGATAAAATAAGCAGTGGGCCGTTTTAGTTAACCATTCCGTTGTAGTTGCGACACTTACTAGTCAGATACAGTTAGCATGAGATAACCCAAAAACCCAGCAGTTGTTGGTACTTTTATTTAGCCATTCCGTTGTAGTTGCAATACTTACTAGTCAGGTACAATGGTTGCCAGCGACAACCAAACAAGCAATTGTGGGTAGTTTATTTAGCCATTCCATTATAGTGAAGCTGATTACTAGTCAATATAAAGTCAAATTTATAGCTCTACTTTAGTTATAGTTGTCTATGATCGAGATACTGTGCTCCAAGTCGTCCATAACCGCGGACACGGCTTTCAGAAAGTTTTAACCCGGCCGGGGTGCACAAATAGCAACACACACACGATCAACCTCGGAAAAACCAAATCAAAACCCAACGAGGCTTTCACGACAAAGCAATCACAGGATTCAGAAATATTTCAGGGGGCCACCCCTTGGAGTACACCCGCAACGAAGTAAGCTAGCTCCGAGACGGACTCAAGGTTTGCGACAATGGCTGTAAACGACTGGGAACCCAAAACTGGGATTGTCGATACCGCGAAAACACTCCGCTTACCTAAACAGTACAGTGTGCTATCCATCGCACAATCGTAAATAAAGCAGTAAAGCATGGCATAAGTACAGGATCGTAAATAAAACCTCAAACTAGTTTGTGGCCCCAAGAAATAAGACTGAATCAAGCTCTGGCTAAGGGGGGCCCATAATACCCCATATGTGGATAGCGCGATAAATCAAGGAACAGGTATCAAGTACTCGGGGTCCTACGGGACACAAGTGGGCGGTCGGAAACCAAATATTATCTATCACCCACCGACGCCTCTGCTTACTTACTTCAATTTTAGTTGTTAAACAGGAATTAAAGTGAACGATAAGTAAAACCATGATCATCTCCAACGTCAAACATGCGGCATTACTCCAACAACTGTGGCACTTGGCGACACGCAACAGCACTTGAGCAAGCGACTACGACGCGCAGGTCCAACTATCTACCAAACATCAGGTAATAGGAAGTGTCCAAGGCAATATAAGGCTGCAAGGGATGTTACGGGTACGAAAACTAGAGCATCGCAACACAGATAGCAATAGATCAACAGGAGGGAATAAATACTATAAAAGGAAGATAGGTAGAAAGGGGGAGATGCTCGCCTGAAAACATGGCCGAAGGTTCAACCGAAGATCGGGGCGAAGCTCACATCAACTCAACGGCCCAATCCGCGAAGAAGCAAAACACTAGAATAAACACCGGATGCAATATTTAATACAACGGCAGAAGATCGGCATGATGCATGTATGATGTATGCCATGGCAAAGATGCGATGCAAATAGATCATATTAAGCGGAACCGGGGTTCCGACAATTAATTAAACGGTTCAAGTTATTTAGATACCCCGCAATTTAAATGTTGTATTAACATGGCCATAATATAGCACCGGTTCGCTACATCAATTTAAATGAGGCCGATATGAGACTAGATTTGCCCGCATATGGGCCCCATATTTAATTAGAGGTGAATCGGCATAAGGCCCCCAAACCAATGATATGCATGCGAGGATGACAATTTAATATGCGACAAGTTTATTATATTTATAAAATAGGGCTCGAGAAAAAGGGGTCACACATTAGGGTTCGGCAGATCTTGGGGTTCCGGGGTTCGGGGTCGGTCTCAGGGTCCGGATCTGGGGTTCGGGGTTCGACGAAAACGTTCTCGGATATCGGAGGTAGGTCTTGTCGCATCCGGGGTGAAGCACTCGGCGTCCTCGAGGGAGTACTTGTCGCACATGTGGCCTTCGGGTTCTATGACGATGATCTTGTCGTTTCGATGCTCTTGTCGGGTCCTCGGGTCGGGTCGGACTTGGCGTCCTGGGTGAAGTGTTTGTCGTCCCTCGGTTCCATGTCGACGGTCTTGGTGTCCTTGATGGAGAACTCAGTGTATCCGTGTCGTGGTTCTTGTCGGGGTTCTCGGCTTCGGCGCCGGGATCGGTCTTCGGTTTCCACGGGTTCGGGCTCGATAGTCGGACTCCGGGAACGGGGCCTTTGGTCCGTGAAGTTCTTGTTGTTCCCGCTTCGAGAAGATCTTGTCGGTGCCGGTACGGGGTCTCTGCATCGAAGATCTTGACGGCCTTGGGGTGCCAACTGGTACACGCAGCGGAACAACATGGACTCGCGGTGGCGGCCGGGCTCCCTGGCGGTGTCGGAAAGGAGGAGGCAGCCGGCGCTGATGGGCAGAGGCGGGACCCATAGCGAGGAAGGGTCAAGGAGGGCGGCCGAGGTCGCTGCAGCGAGGCAGAGGATGGGGGGACCGGCACGGAGGCGAGGAGGTCGAGCTCACGGGGAGGCAGAGGCGTCCGAGGCGGTGGCGAGCGGGGCTCGTCGGCGTCCGGGCTCGCTGGCGGCCGGTGAGGATCTTGGCGAGCTCCGGCAGCGCTGGCGGGAGGGGAAGGTCAGAGAGGGGGCCGCGGCGGCGGGAGGTAGAGCGAGGAGGCGGCGGCCGTTGGAGGGGCGGGGCTCGGGCGACGGAGGTCGGGGTCGAGGAGGAAGGGCCCGGCGGCGCAGAGCGAGCTCGAGGGAGAGGGAGATGGCGACGCCGGCGGCGAGCGGAGGAGGGAGGGCGCGGCGGCGCTTGGGAGGCGGCGGCGCTGGCTCGGGAGGGGACCGGCGGCGGCGGGCGCTGGAGCTTGCGAAAGGAGGAGGCGTGCGGGGTGGTTGGTCTCGCGTGGAGGGGGTGGTGGCGGGCAGACGGGGAGGCGGCGAACGCGGCTACCGGCGAGGGGCGAGGCGGCCGGCGGGGCTGGTTGGGGATCGGGGGGAGGAGAGGTTGCGGGCGGGGCGCGCGAGAGAGAGGGCCAGGGAGGAAGAAGAGCATCGGGGTGGGGAGCGGGTGGTCGGGCCCACGCGGGGTGGGGCCCGGTGGCAGGGAGGGGGTGTGCGGCTGCAGTGTGTGCGTGGAGTGAGTGGGTCGGGTTTTTGGGTGGTGCCGCGCGCGTGTGTGCACAGGGAGGCGGCAGGGTGAGGGAGTGGGGAGAGAGAGAGAGGGAGAGAAGGCCAGGTGGCTGCGTGGGGTTGGTGAGAGGGAGGGGAGAGGTGATGTGGCAGGTGGGGATTGGGTGGGGTGAGGTGGAGGGGGGGCTGTGTAGACTAGGTTTGGGTAGACTAGGGATTATGGGTGGGCCGTTTTATTTTCTGGGGGTGGTCGTTCGGGTCGAATCGGCCCGTTCGACTGCCCCCACTAAAAATATTTAACTATTTTATTTATTTCCAACCGGGCTTTTGCAAACCGATAGCAGACAAAACAAAGTATTCCGGCGACCCGGGTTTTGTGTTTGAACAAAGACGGGGCATCTTAGAAAACAAGAACAGGTTTTTCCGAAATAGTTTTATACAAGTAAATGCAAGATGATGACGATGCTCAAATGCAATGTGGCATGATGACATGAGCATGCGGTCATGATGATGCAATGCACGAAAACGACGCGATTTTCTAGTAGTGGTTTTTGCGGGATGCCACAGCTAGTAAGTACCATAATCTTTTGGAAGCTCTTTATGACTTGTAACCCCTGCTTCCCTCTATAAAGGGACTTTTCTCCCACTTCCAAGTTGAGTCAGTAAACCTACTTCCTCTATATCTCTAGCAAGCTTTTGAGTTGTTGTGTTTTAAGTATTCATATAGTGATTTATTCAATCATGTTATTTATCTTCATTGTTTGCACAAAACTCTTATCTATTGAGTATTACTTTGAAAGCCTTCACTTGTGAAAAACCTTTTGAGCAAAGAGTGCTCCTGTTTTGAAACTTCTGCAAAAAGCTTTTGTGAAACTGTTTGCCAGGTGTTCTCTGACCAAGAACAAGTTTGCCAATTCCAATTATGATTTATCTTTATGTAACACCCTCTCCTGATAAGGCTGAGTTCATGTATATAGTGCCAATCCCTAGATCGGTTCACTGGCACACACAGTACAAAACGGTACCAAATATAACTATACATCATAAATACAAGGAATAAGATCCAGAATTTACATTATATCATAGCGGAAAGCAATACAGGGTAGATCTCCATCCTTCAAATGTTCCACAGGTGAATAATCATTGAGTGGAGTCTCGCGACCTATAACGATCACTCATAAACGATATAACCTGCAACATGAAAGGTTGCAGCCACAAATGGTTAATACTTTGAACGTATTGGCAAGTGTCACTAGTATGTGGATACAAATGGAACCTATCAATTACATGCATATTTGGCTAAGTGGAGTTTCAGACTGATTTGCATAAAGAAATAATTTTATCCTAACATTTCAAAATAGTTTTAGTTCTTTCCAAAAATTATCTGAACACATAGGACAACACCAAGTGCTCCTAATCCCTTGTTCAAACCATCAAGTTTTATTAAGAAATTGGAATGTCGAGATCTCCATAAGCTTCAAGCCTTAGTTGCTCAATATTGTCCATAACCGGGGACACGGCTAATCGATTAGATTTATATCTTCTGCAGAAGTTGTACACTTTACCCACACGACACAATATCGCCTTGACGCCACCAGTGTCCGCTGGTTTAGTACACACCAATGGGTATACCGGCAGATCGAGAATGTGACGAAGTATTTCCATAGAAGTCCTCCCAATACACAATGCTAGCACGTCTAACATGCACCAATGCAAGGATATAACCTCCAATACAGAATTCTAGTTAAGCTGAAGATATACCAATGCAAAGGGTCTTTTGCTATGTAATTAACTAAGCTAGATCCCATATTAGCATGTGGCTGTACACGGAAGCTACTGTACTAGAAACATGTCAAATCTCTATGATGCCTGGGTGGTCTTCTTCTAGTGCACACACGAGAGAGGTAGCCAAGGATACGGTCCTCTTCGTTGCCACTTCTTCAAAACTCGACAACAACAATATTCCACCTAGGTGATTCATTAAGTACTTGTTTTATTATATAAAACATAGCTTTTCCAATACCTCATAATACTCATGACATGATATTCCACTCCGAATCTATAGCAGGGCTAAGCATACTACAATTATGGTGTTTCCACTAAGCAAGATACAAAAGGATATCCTAAATAGGACATATCATATCATAGCACATAGTGCAAAATATTCCTACACATGCACTTCTACTAAAAACAACTACAATGCATAGGAAAATAAGTAGGACATTTATGATAGTGCCACTTGCCTTTAGTTGATGTAGTCGTTCGAACAATCCTCACAATTGCAATCGTTTCACTCGTCACAATCAAAATAGTTGTACTCCTCGCAATCTATCGATCAAACAATTGCACAACAAACACACCATTCAAAACAATGCACTTATGCACAATACAACGAAATAATGATGAACAAATGCATGCATGATGATTTAATAAGTCACACTAGTTGTATTTAGTTCTCTGAACATTACTAGTTCATATGATGCATGTGGAGAATTATTTAATGCAATAGGGTATTTGTTATTAATTCTTGATTGCCATTAGAGAGGTTTTAATAGTTCTGTTGGAACTTCTATACTAATTGCCGTATTAAATTTATATATGTGTTGTACTGGATAGAGGACATTATTACAAACCAGTAGCAATTGGATTCACCTTAATCGGAGTTATTAATATTTTCTTATGATTTAAATAGTATTTAATGGAGTTTAAATCATTTCAACAATTTATTTTGTCTAAAATTAAAAATAAAACCATATCTGTAATCTACACAAGATTGTGATTCCAGGGACATATTATTCATAATTTTAGGATCTATATATTATTTACTATGAATTTTATACTCTAAAAGGCCATTAAAACTATTTAAATTACTACAGCAATTCTACACTACAAAATTAGGTTCTAACAGCATATTAATGTCGTATAGGCAATTAGGGATCCATAGACATCTTATTTGTATTTTTAGGATCTACATATAATTTTCTATGATTTATTTAGTATAAATTGTCCATTAACAATTTAATTTATTATAGTAAATATGTGCTGTAAAAGTTATATCTAATCTCGTATTAATGTTATACACAATTTTATGAATCCAACAATATATAATTTGTATTTTTCTGATCAATTTTCCATTTTATATGAATTTTACAACTTTGCACAATTTCTGACTATTAAATAAAAAGGAGAACAAAGTCAGTCAACTGCTACGCCATGTGGCGCGACCTGATTGGTTGAGCAGGCTGACTGGGCGTGACGACGCGGTTGGCCAGGTGGCGGCACTTCAATGGCTGGTACCTCTTCGGTGCCGAATAGAACGGGAACCGTTGGATGCGATGAAGATCGGACAGTCACCTTTGACTGTGGCGAGGCTCACCGGCGAGGTGCCGTGGGCAGCGGCGGTGGGCTCTAGCGGCGGTGCGGCAGTGGTTTCGACAGAGGGGAGATGGACGACGGGATGCGGGAGACTGCGTCGACATATATGGCATCCTTGGCGTCGACTAGGGATCCTTGTCACGACGGGTAAGGGCGGCTGATCGTCTCTGACTCCGGCGGGACTCCGGTGAACAATCCACGGCGTTCTAGTGCTCCTGCGATAGGGAAAACGACACGGGGTGAGGCAGTGGAAGATGGGGAAGAGGATCAGAGGGAGAAGGAGTGGTGTGGGGTGACTTCACCGTCGAAAACGAGGTCGATCTGGAGCTCCCAGGTCCGACAATGGTGGGGCGAGATCGGGATCCGAGCGTGGCGGCGCTAAGGTTCATGATTCGCGAAAAAATGGGAGAGAGGGAGTGCTTATATGGGTAAGAAACCATGCAAGAGGGGCAAAAGAATCAAACAGGAATCGCGAATTTGGGGGGATTTAGTTCTGGAGTTCTCCCCGTGCATGGATCGATCTCCAGGTTGGAGGAAGGGGATGACGCGGTGGGTCCCACCTGTTGGTGGTGGATGAGGCACTGACGAGTGGCCCATGATTAGTGAAAAAAACGGGGAAGGGTGCTTGCGGGTTGCTGCTGCTGGGCCGTCCTGCTAGCTTGCTGCCGCATGGGGTAGAGAACGGCGGTAGCTAGGGAGAGGAGGGCTGCCTGGGCTGTCCTGGGGCGCGCGGTTAGGTTAGTTTAGTTAGGTTTTTTTGTTCTTTTCTTTTTCTTATTTTTTGTTTTAGTATTTTCTTCAAAGCTATTGCATAATAAGTCCAAATGACTTGAAATTTGTTTCTAAATTTTTGTAATATTCAGTATATCAATATTGGGTGGTAGTTTGGAATTTCTTTGCCTATTCAAAATATTGGATTTATAAAATCCCTATTTATTCCTTGTAGGAATATTTGCAAAACTTATTAGGATTAGGGTTTTTGAATTCAATTCTAGCAAATTGTGCATGGATGCAGTGCAATGCTCATGAATGACATGTAAAAACAATTTTTTTTTCAATCCCAAATTCCAAAATCTTTGGATGTGACACTTCATGCATCTCTATTGTGACTGTTGTACTTGGTTGCAAGCTAAGTTATATAATGGTGAGTTGCTTTCTTCTATGAGTTGTGAAACGGTAAGTGTGATGCTTCTTGTTCGTATTCTTTTATCAACACTTCACTCCATAAACCTATGGACATGTTTACTGAGCTCAGTATTCGCTTGGGGAAAAGCGAAGTCTAAGCTTGGGGGAGTTGATATGACCAATTTTCATCACCACTCTATATCATAATTTACCTCTATTCATTGATATTTGTCTTAGTGTGAGGTATTGCTTATGGCTTTTCACCTGTTTATGCATGTTGGATGATTCTTGGAGGATGAACTACCGGAGTCTGGATTCTGATGGAAAAGAACGCATTTCGGTGCAATTTCGCGAAGATCAGAAAAATACCAAAAAATATGGAAACATATTATTTTACCAGAAGACGAAGGAAGCCAGAAGGAGGAGCAAAGAGGGGCCGCATGGGGACCACCCCCTAGGCGCAGGCCCACCTGACCTCGTGCCTAGGGCAGGTGGGCCCACCTGCCCGGCCTCCGACTCTCCTCCTTCACCTATATCTTCCCTACGAAACCCTAAGTATCGGAGAGCGACCACATATAGATTTCCGCCGCCTCTAGGGCAAAAAACACCGAGAGAGAAAGATCTCTCCGGTGGACAGATTTCTGCCGGGGGAATTCCTTGCCGGAGAAGGGAGACCGTCGCCATCAACACCATCATCAAGCTAGGCTATATCAGGATCATCATTATCATCATCCACACCATTATCTCCACCAGCACCATCATCACCACTCCGTACTGCTCTAACAATTGTGTTGGATATTGCTTTAGTTCTTAAGGGAAACTTTCTCGGTGTTAATTACTATTGTAGTTGATGCTTGTGAGTGGAACCATTGGATTATTGTTTATGTTCAGATTGTTATCCATTACCATATCATCTTTGATCTTGATCCATATGATGTCTTGTGAGTAGTTCATTGTGTTCTTGAGGACATGGGAGAATTCATGTGTTTAGTAGTGAATCTATGATGAGTTATTATTCAATGGTTTAGTATTTAAGTTGTGGTGCTATTCTTCTAGTGGTGTCATGTGAACGTCGACTACATGATACTTCACCATTTATGGGCCTAGGGGGATGCATTGTGTATTGGCTACTAATTGTGGGGTTGCCGGAGTGACAGAAACCTGAACCCCCGTTAGGACACCTTTGCACAAGGGAGCGTAGGATCTCAGAGTTTAAGGATGTGGTTAGATTTATATCTTAATTACTTTCCTATAGTTACGGATGTTTGCAGGGGGTTTAATCACAAGTATGTATTAGTCCAAGTAAGGTCGGTATGTTAGCACAGGTTCACCCACACAACACTTCCAACACCAGAGAAGAGTACTTAGCTATTTGAAGCGAAAGCACTTGACAGAATTCCCATGTGTCCTCGAGAACATTTGGTCCTTATAAGTATTTCCACCGGCTTGTACTTTGCTAAGAAAGGATTGGGCCACTTGCTCTGTTTGTTCGTTTCCTTTGTTACTTGCTCTTTGTTTTGTTGCCTTGTCAGAAAACCACTAAAAATCCGTTTGCTAAGTATTCACAGGGATTCCTGCTCCATACCACTATTCAACACCTTATGCTCCTCGTTGGGATCAACACTCCTATTTATCGAAAGTACAACGATACACCCCCTATACTTGTGGGTCATCACACCTGCAGAACGCATGCAATGAGCAAGCATATAGAACTACACCCGAAAGAACAGCAGTTCGCGAAGACTCACATTCTAGTTGCTCGACCATCTGCCGCAACTCCCCCATCAAGAACTCCTCCCGGGCTATGGCTCGCTCAGCTTTGGACTTCCACACATCCGTGTGGCCTCGAATGCTAAGGATATCCTTCTCCAAGCCGCGGACACGATCGTGCATAAAAACCAACAGCGACGCATCATCCAAGGATGGTCGTGGCTCAGGAGCAGTCGAAGTGACAACCGGAACCTCACCCGAAGGACCCTAAAGTCAAATAAATCAAGCATGAACATCACAAGAATTTCTGGCAGCAGCTCGAAATACAAACTTATATACATCAATTAAGCCACCTCGTGGCATAGTTGGGTTTGTTCATCAGCAAAAGGTTACAAAAGGAAGCAACAGAGGAAACTATATCATCTAAATCACAAAGGCCTAAGCTCCTGCATCCGGGGTGGCCTTAGAGCCCGACTGCCTGCTCTTGAGCCCGAGCTTTGGCCCATAGCGCTTACATCAAGAAGCAAGGAGGGTGAAAGCTACCTCACTGCCATCTGCATCCGTCGGCTTCCGGGACGTGATGTGCGACAGGTCCAGCTCAGCTCTGGATGCCATCGCCATGGCCAGCCCCATGGAAGCGCCAAGCCCCTTTTTCTTGCACTTGTACTCCACCGAGGCCTCCTCCGATAGAGCATCTGCAAGGGCGTCGACGTCGTCAAGGACAACGCCCTTGGGGACAACCTCCTTGTATAAGTGTGCGAGCACTTTCTTGGCCTTCTCCAAGGAGCCCGCGGTGGCAGCACAACGATCTTCGACCGCAGCGGCGGCATCACCCGAAGAATCTCCACGCTCCAGCACACCACGATCAAATGTGATACCTGAAGCATCTGAAATAAAAAAGGAGAAAGACACTAATGAGAAAGGACAAGCCGCAGTCGAAAGAACACAAGACCCAAACAAGGCAAGGGAAACTCACTAGAAATAGCTTTGGCTGCAGCCATAAGCTTATCCGCCATCTCCTTCTCGCGGGAGGCCGCTGCGGCCACGAGCTGCTGCTCGCGATCGGCAGCCACCTTTTGAAGGTGCTCCTTGGCTTCAGTAGCATCGGCTGCCCTCTTCTCCACCTAGCCGAGGCTCTTTTCGAGAGCGTCCAACCTTTAGAGCGCATCATTGTTTTCATCTGCAAAACGATATGACAACGGATCAATACTAGAAAGTCATTGGAGCAGACGAACAAAAACAGGGCGAAAAGTCACATACCTTGAAGCTGCTGCAGGTTAGCCTCCAGCGCCAGATGCTGCTGGATAAGGAGGTTTGCGCCTTTCACAAAGGGCTACAGAGGAAACATTAACACAATTCGATAAATAAAGGGCTCGGGGGCTCCCCCCAAAACGATCAACAAAGTAAAAACAAAAAGGGCCCGGGTGTTGGGGATATGCTATATGGGTATCCTCATAGCATGTCTCTTATCCGGATAACCCGGGTGGCCCATAGTTGGTAGCATGGCCTATGGCCTGCTGGGTGGCCCAGTTAGATGGATCCAAAAGGGAGGCCCATGCTGGATAAAGGAAGGCTACGGAGGAGTCACCGACGTACCCGGAGCCTTGGAGCGCAAGACACGTTAGACTGATTGTATACTGTGTAGGACTCTGTAACCTATCCGGCTAGGACTTTCCCTATAACCCTAGGATCTGGCGACTATATAAGTCGGACCTATGGGAGCCTTTAGGGCACCAATTAACTCATACCTCGCACAGCGAACCGATCCCTATAACTCGGCGTATTTCCATTATAGTGATTTATAGTAGGAGTACGATTCCGCCACCATCGTGAGATCTGAACCTGGGTAAGCTGTGTTACCTCGTACCCGTCAACCGTCCGCCTTACCCCACGTCTCTAAACACGCACTGTGAGGACCCCTCCATTGCGTACTCGTCGGCAATACCACGACAGTTGGCGCTCACCGTGGGGCAAGAGGCGCTTCAGGCTCTACAGCGGGTGAGGTCCAAGATCTTCGCGGGAATCGGCAAGACCATAGCCATCGGTCACGTTCTCTTCTCCGGCAATGTTCCGATCATCCCTCCCGATGAGTTCTGGATCCCGGCGAATACGAACCCTACCCGGTGCTCAATCGTCCCCATCGGAGACATCCACCTCTTCATCGGCGAAACCGACTCGAGCACTGGTTCCCTGGGAGTCGGAGGAATGACAAGACCCGCATGGACCGCCTACGGGCAGGATACGTTCGCGGAAGGATCGATGCCGGATCTCTCTTTGGAGTTTGCCGACAAAGATCGAAAAAATTCAAGGCCCACGCAAACCGCCCCTATGCAGGATATAATGGTGGAAGATCGCTGCAAGTCCGCTGGCTTCGCCCGTGCGTCTGGACAATACAGATCCAAGTTCGTCGGAGTGGTGACCATCTTCGATCTGGCACGTTGCATGTAGAGAGAGGGTGAAAACCCCCGCAATTACCTTGCCAGGTGGCTCCGTATATGAGCCGATCTGGTACATTAACCCAATGATGATGCCATGTATCACTTTGTGGAAGGACTGGACCAAGGTACGCTTCTCCAACATAGGCTAAGGCGGCAGCAGGCTTCAGGGCGCCTCACCTTTGAAGGCATGGTGAACACCGTCAACAACTATGCTGAGGTTGAGGAGGTAGCTCAGACAGCCCTTGCGCTTCTTGACGGAGCCCCTCCGCCTCAGCCACCGCCGCCACCGCCTCCGGTTATCGTTGCTATAGCTGCACCACCACCTCCAGTCATCATCGCTGCTGTCGCACCACCACCGCCCATCATCGAGGAAGCCCCAGCACCCTCTGACTCTGTGCTTAACGCGCTCTACGCCGACATTAGCGCTGACTCGGAGGAGATAGACTTCAGCCCGGAGGAGCTAGAATCTGCCATGCAGGAGATGGAGGAGGATTACAAACGCGGCGAGTAGGCCAACAACGCCATCACGTCCCAAGAGGTGTTCGTCGCCATTGGGACCATGATGGATGAAGATCAACCCGGACGAGGTCCGCCTATAGCGCTGGACAAGGGGAAGGGACCACATGTTGCTGCCGACAATGATCACGCAAAGGTCATGCCCCCTCCGCCTAACCCAGTGCAGCAGCCGTAGGAACTCGGCACCTGTCCAAGTAACAAAAACACCGCAAACCTGCCGCCTCCGGCATCTACGTCTGCTGCTGCCGAAATCACTCCAGCTGATAGAGTGATGTACGACAACCTACTCGTTGAGCCCATGACTGTGGCCCATATACGGAACGTAGTCCAGCTTGATGAGAAGCTCCAGCAGCTGCTGGAGGAAGCACAGGCCATCGCGGAGCAAGGCGCTAAGCTGAATCGAGATCTGGCCAACGCGCAGAAGTCAATAGAGAAAGCTAGAGACATGGAGGCCGAGTCCAAAACTCTGCTCCAGCAGTAGAAGGCTAAGAAAGCTCCGGCTTGCGTCATCAACGATCCTGGTGTACGGTGAAACCTAAGATGGGCTCCCTCGAAACCGCCACAAGCAAAGCCATATATTGACAGCGAAGGCAGGCAGGTGATTCCCACCCCTCTCCTCAACCTCGCCATCGCCAAGACCCTTCTGGAGCAGGATAGATCACCCGCAACTGTGGAACAGGTCTATGACCTTGTGGCCAAGGCAGTGAAACGGCAGGAAAAGGCCATCTCTCAGAGGCTTGAGTCTGACCCAGTGCTTTGCCAGTCTAGCCAGCCTAAGCCGCCAAGGGATCGATCTCCTCATGATGTTGGGTCCCAGACGTGTTCATCAGAATGAAGACGGAGGGACGTGCGCAACAGGAAGGACGCTATCCCCATCTCCTCCAACCATGGAGGCAAGGCTCAACCTCGTCGCCCATATCCACCACCCCGCTCTCCCCGACACCGCGAAGACCCCAAGACTCACCGTCGTATGGATATGCCTCCGCCAAGGCAGAGGGGCATCGTCATCCGCGATAACGCGGAGCAGACCCGTCATGATGGGGAGTGCAACCAAGTACACAAGAGCAGGTCGCGCCATGACCCTCCACGTCCGACAAGCAACCACGACAAGCGTGAGGCATCACAGGAGGGTAACCGCAAGAAGGCTAGCCCACCGACACCTCCACCTCTATCACCCCCTAGCAGCCACCATGGCGGAGGAGGCCCGCGTCGTTCACGCAGACCATCCCCTGGCGGCAAGAAGAAAAGAGCAAGCCCGGAGCCATACGATGCACGTTCATGCTTGGACAAGATTCACGAGGCCCGGGAAGGACAATACTTGGGACCACGTTGCTTTGGACCTGTAATACAGATCGCAACTTACCCCATGGGTTTCCGGATAGACAAGACCATCAAGCCCTATGATGGAACCACCAAACCAGCTACGTGGTTGCAGGATTATGGCAACGCGGTGGAGATCGTCGGGGGTAACCCCAACGTCACCGTCAAGTACCTCCCACTGATGCTAGCGGGCACGACCCGACAATGGATCGATGACTTGCCGGAGAAATCCATCTGCAACTGGTTGGACATGCAAGAAGCGTTCACCAAAAACTTTGAGGGTACATATAATTGTCCCTGTACTATTGGCGATCTACAGCGGTGCGTGCAGGAGAAAGACGAGTCATCTCGCACCTACCTCTCTCGCTGGCTGGATATGAAGAATTCCTGCGTAGGAGTGAGCGCCCAGACCGCCATGGCCGCCTTCATCGATGGGTTGGATAAAGGTATGTTGCTCTGACATAAGTTGAAGCACTTGCAGGACAATCACCGGCTAGATCTCAACCAGATGATCCAGCTAGCTAGTGAGTTCACAGCTGCCAGCGACGATGCTCGCGGCTCCCTGCCGGCAACAGCCGTTCCAACTCAAGCTAGGAGGAATAGCAGCACCAAGCGGAAGAGGCTGCCAAAAGAAAAGCAAACCTCCGACATGGTCTCCATGACATTTGCAGGGCGAGGTGATGGCGGACAGCATGGCCGAGGACGGGGGGCTAGTCGTGGGCAGCAGCGAGGTAGTGAAACTACCTCGGCGGCGCTCCGCTTTCCCCAAATGTATGAAGAGTACCGTGATATGTCGTGCCTTGTACACCTCGACGCCAACGTCAAGGCCACTCACACCAATAGCCATTGCAAGTTCGTTAACGATCTCAAGGAGGACGGAAGAACAGACCGCGAGGCAAGGGGAATAGGAAGGAAGAGGAGTCCAAGGATTCAAGTGACGTGGATGAGGATGTTGAGCCCAAGCATGCCTCCAAGAGCGATGGCAAGGGCAAGAACCCCTTCGAGAAGAAGGCGACCGTCTTCCATGCTTCCCTTGGGACCCCCACTGTCCGACAATAGAAGACCTCCATGTGGATACTGATGGATACTCTAGCCCTAGTTCCCCAGTACGTGCGCTAGTGGGAGATTCCAATTACTTGGGACAGGAAGAATCACCCAGACCTCATCCCTACGGAGAACCAGTATGCCATGGTCATCAACCCCCTGATTGACGGCAATGAGTTCACCAAATGTATGGTGGATAGTGGAAGCAGCATCAACATCATGTACCTGGATACACTGCACAAGACGAACTTGATGGAGGCTAACCTAAGGCGGACCAGCACCATCTTCCACGGTGTAGTTCCTGGTTGGGAGGCTCGGTCCCTTGGGTGCATCACACTTCAGGTCACTTTTGGCGATGTTAATAATTACCGCCAAGAACGCATGACCTTCGAGGTGGTCCCCTTCAAGAGCGTGTACCATGTCATATTTAGACGCGACATCTTCCACGCCTTCATGGCCAAGCCATGCTTCGTCTGTAACAATCTCAAGATACCCGGACCAAATGGTGTCATCATCGTATCCGGAAGCTTTACTAAGGCAAGGGACTGCGAGACTGGAGAAGCAGCCGTTGCAGATGCTGTCCTCTACAACAAAGAATTCAAGGAGATCCAGAGCAAGGTCGATGCCTCGGAGATGCCGGCATCAAAGAAGCAGATTTCTGCCTCTGCCCCAGCTTTCAAGGCCGCCATCGAAACCAAGTCGGTGGAACTTGTGGTAGGCGATGCCTCCAAGATTACCGTCATTGGGACGAACCTAGATCCCAAATAGAAAGCGCGCTCGCTGAGTTCCTCCGTGAGAATAGGGACATCTTCACCTGGCAACCTGCCGACATGAAAGGTGTACCTAGGGAACTTGCCGAGCACAGCCTGAATATTGATCCAAAATGCAAACCAGTGAAACAACCTCTACGACGCTTCGGAGACGAGAAGAGACGCGCCATAGGCAAAGAGATAGCTAGGTTACTTAAGGCTAGTATTATCCGAGAAGTCCTTCACACCCGATGGGTGGCCAATCCTGTACTTGTCCCCAAAAAGGGAATCAAAGAATTAAGAATGTGCGTTGATTACACCGGCTTGAAAAAAAGCATGTCCCAAAGATCCGTTTGCTTTGCCTCACATTGACCAAGTCATTGAATCGACGGCTGGCTCGGAAATTTTGTGTTTTCTCGATGCATACTCAGGATACTACCAAATTAAGATGAGGAAGTTGGACCAATTGGCCACTTCGTTCACCACACCTTACGACACATTTTGCTATGTCACGATGCCCTTTGGGCTAAAACATGCAGGTGCTACATACCAGCGGACAATGCAACATTGCCTACACGACCAAATTGGTCGGAACATTCACGCCTATGTGGACGATATAGCGGTGATGTCTAAAAAGTCAAGCGACTTAATCTCTGACTTAAAAGAAACCTTTGATAATCTCCGAAAATACAACATGATGCATAACCCTAAGAAGTGCGTCTTCGGGGTTCCAGCCGGCAAATTGTTGGGCTTAATCGTTTCCTAGCATGGAATCGAGGTTAACCCGGAGAAGATCAAGGCCATCCTAAACATAAACCGTCCGACATGCCTGAAGGACATACAACGACTGACAGGCTGCGTTGCAGCGGTTAGTCGGTTCGTAAGCCAACTTGGAGAAAAGGTCCTGCCACTGTACAAGTTACTGAAGAAGGCAGACAAATTCACGTGGACGGACGAAGCAGATGCAACATTAAAGTAGCTAAAGGAGATACTATCCTTGGCGCCTATCCTTGCAGCACCCGAGCCTATGGAGCCTATGTTAATTTACATGACGGCCACTAACCGGGTAATCAGCATCGTCGTCGTGGTAGAGCGGAAAGAACCAGGCTATGAGTACGAAGTTCAACGACCAATTTACTATGTAAGCGAGGTCTTGACGGAGTCCAAGAAGCGTTACCCTCACTACCAGAATATAGCTTATGGAGTGTTCCTTGCTTCCCGGAAGCTAAGGCACTACTTCCAGGAGCACCCTATCATAGTTGTGAGCAAAGCTCCACTGTCCGACATCATCAACAACAGCGACGCTACAAGAAGGGTCGCAAAGTGGGGCATTGAGCTTGCCACCTTCGAGATCACCTACAAGAGACGCGACGCTATCAAGTCACAGGCCTTGGCAGATTTTATCGCAGATTGGATGGAGATGCCAGATGCTACCCCTATGCCGGAGCCAAAATACTGGGTGATGCACTTTGACGGATCAAAGCTACTCAATGGCTCGGGGGCTGGTGTACTGCTACAGTCACCAACTGGGGAGAAGCTACACTACATTCCACAGATCCACTTCGAGGCTACGAACAACATGACGGAGTATGAAGCACTCATTCACAAACTATGCGTAGCCAAGGATATTGGCATCAAACGCATAGTTTGCTGTGGAGATTCCGACTTGGTTGCCCAGCAGGTGGCTGGCACCTAGAACGCGCGGAACCCTATGATGGCGGCATATCAAGACGAAGTGGACGAGATAGCCAAGAGCTTCTTAGGCTACAAAGTCAAGTATGTACCTAGGGAGCAAAATGAGGCGGCTGATCTACTGTGTAAGATTGGATCAGGGCGCAAACGAATTCCGCCTAGCGTTTTTCTGGAGCATCTACGGACACCATCCATGAAGGGATCGGACATCGACAACCCGGATAGAGTTGACTCTTTTGTTCACACAGTGACAAAGGTCCCTCCGGCTTGGACACAACCGTTCATGGAATATCTTGTACACAGAACTTTGCCTGATGACGAGGTCGAAAGACGGCAAATAGTACGTCGAGCAAAGGGATATACCATAATCAATGGACAGCTCTTCAAAATAAGCACCACTGGCGTATACCTTAAGTGTGTTTCCCAGCAATAAGGTATTGAAATCCTATGTGAGATCCATCTCGAAGATTGTGGGCATCACGCTGCTCCTTGATCGTTGGTATCCAAAGCCTTCCGGCAAGGATTCTACTGGATGACCGCGAAGGCGGATGCCGACAAGCTGGTTGAGACTAGCATCTGTGGCACATCCACAGTCCAATGGAAAAGTTGAGCGAGCCAATGGATTAATTCTGCAGGGAATCAAGCCATGTCTTGAGGCACCGCTAAATAGAGCAGCTGGATCCTAGGCGGAGGAACTACCATCTGTGTTGTGGAGTTTACGAACTACACCCAATAGATCCACCGGCTACACCCCTTACTTCATGGTATATGGAGCAGAAGCCATCCTGCCTTCCGACATCCTTCACGATTCACCAAGAGTTGCCGCCTACGACGAGGATGACGCTGAAGAATCCAGACGCCTAGATGTGGACCTTCTCAAGGAAGAGCGCATTTTGGCATGCCAAAGATCCGCCATCTACTAGAAGAAGCTATGCAGCTACCATAGTCGCCGTGTTTGGCATCGCTCGTTTAAAGAGGGGGATCTAGTGCTCCGACTTAAGCAGAAGAAGTCACACAAATTATCCCCGCCATGGGAAGGACCGTTCATCATAAGCAAGGCGCTGCTTAATGGGTCTTACTACCTCGTTGACAATCATGAACTTGAGGATAGACCCATCAAAGATCATAAGCGTAAGCGACGTGACCCAGATGATGACTACCTAGAGCTTGATCGGCCATGGAACATAGAACAACTACGTCCTTTTTACACTTAGCATATTTTTTATCTACTGTGTACCTCTTATATGATCAATGAAATAAAGCTCTCTGGTTCACTCATATTTCTGAGTCTTTTACCTCCTTTAGTGTTCATTTTTGGATCGTATAAAACCTTTATGCGCAAGATTTGCATTTGCACTTGTGAAAATTCTGCCTACGGGCGTTAGCTTAAGTTTTCTAGTCTACACGTTCTTTGTTGTTTTTATGTGGATTCTGGAGTAGTGACTTTTGGCACTTATTATTGGCGATTTTGTGCTTAGGTTTTTGACGGTGCCATTGGGAATCATCACATGAGCACATGGTTCCTACTACGAGTCTTCCGACTCACGAAAGGTCAAGCATAAATACCAGAGTAATGGATAAGCCAACACTTGCTTAAAAAATAATTACATGCTGGAACCAGTACTTGAGTAGCAGGAAATTACAACTATTGTCTTTCTGCCTTAAGTTAACATAGTAGATTTTCCGCATACACCAAACCAGAGGGAATAAATATTACAAAGTGTTTTTTCATTCCTCTAGCGCAGGGGACTTTGATGCAGCGTCGTCGGCAGCGGTAGAGCCATCATCTTTGAAGTCGGTGGTCTTGAGGGGCTCGGAGGAGCTCTGGCGGTCGCCGTCAATGATCTCTAGCGGCACGAAGATGTTGTGATCGACCAACTCGGCAACCCTGGTGTCATAACCCGCGAGCGATGCCTAGATAGCCTTGTGGTCAATCTTCTGGCCGTCATTGTCCATGTCGGGAAGACCAGAGGTCACCATGTCAAGGTCAGCGTTTTCGTAGTGCGCCTTGACCATCGCCAGAGACATCCTTGCGCCAGCCCGGGTACATGAATCTTTCCAGCTTACGATACGCTCGGGGGCTTGACGCAAGATCTCTGAGCACTTCATCATGGAGTCCACCGCCTTGATATTAATGTTGAAGGGCTTGGCGATCTCCTTGGCTTGCTTGACGGTGGTGCTGATGAAGTTGCCGGCAAGGACCATGCATTCCTTTGGCGGAGGAGGCGACTTGGTCAAATGTCACATCCCAAGATTTTCCAAATCTTGTAATGTGAAAAATAAATTAATAAAATAAAACTTTATTGATTTTCAGGGTGAGAAGAAACTTTTTGATTCCAATTGGAAACCTTCAAACCTTTTTGATCAAACAAATCCTAAAGGGATTTGAAAAGTTAAACAATTAATAAAGAAAATATTTTGAATAAGTGGATTTATTTTTTGGATCTTTTAATAAAAGATTTGGTTTTCAAAAGAAAAGGAGGATTTTTAAATAAGGATTATTTTTTTAGAGCCAAATTAAACCTTGGCCAAGCTTTGAAATAAAATGTTTTGCTTTGATTAAAAGAGTAAAGGTTTACTTAAACAAAATAATGAGGATTTATTAATATCCAGTTTTATTTAAAATAAAGGCTTTTCCCATTTTAAATAAACACTAAAACTTATTAAATTATTTTAAATAAGTTTTCCAAGTATTTTATATTCTCAATTAAAACCTACTGAAGTGTTTTTGGTTTATTTTAGATTTCAAAATAAAGGTTTTAATAAAACAAATCCTATTTGATTTAATAACTAAGGTCCATTTTATTTAATGATTAATGGACCCTAAAATAAAATGTTATTTTATTTTAAACAAGTTTTCCAAATATCTTCTATTTTCAAATAAAACCTACTGATTTGGTTTTGAAAATATTTAGTTTTCAAATGGGGTTTTTAAATAAATTAAAACCCATTTGATTTATTAACTAGTGTCCATTTTATTTAATTATAAATGGACTCTAAAATAAAAATATTATTTTATTTTGGATTTTGGTTTATATTGTTAAACAGAACCAAATTCAAATGCAAAGTGTGTTGAATGTTTGAATGTGATTTGAATGTATGAATGTTGTTTGAAATTTCAAAACAGAAGTTGAAATTGGAAAAAGAAAAAGATTCAGACAGAAAAAAATATGAGAATGGACTGACCCAACCCAACTAGGCCCAGCAGCCCAGTCCAGCCCACCTATCCCCCTCTGCCGAAACGTTTTTCTCACTCAGACCCGCACCCGCAGAACCAATGACTGGTGGACCCAACTCCCCTCTCTTCTCTCTCGCTGCCAGTGGACCCCGCAACCACGCGGTCATCTTCCCCACCCGCGACTTGTTCTTCCTCAGACAGCCCTGCCGTTCTCTGTCAATCAAGCCTCGAGTAAATTCACTTAACTGCCGTGTTGATTTAGTCCAGCGACCACGCCCTATTAAACGCCATGCTCCTCTCTCCCTTTCCCCCAAACCAGAACCACCAGAGAGCCACCAGGCTGCTCGAATCGTCCCCAAATCGCCACTGACTCCGACGAGGTCCGGTGCAAATTCCGGTGCTCGAATCATCAACCACGCACACATACTCCCCACCTCCTGGCGCATCTCTCTGCGCCACTCATTCATCCGCGAGTGCCCTGTAACCTCGGCTTCGTCGACACCGAGCGTGCGTCGTCGTCTGCCATTGCTCCGGCGAGTTCCCCCGGTGAGTACAGACTGCCCCAACACCTTTCAATGATGCTCCTATGATCCCTAGCACCGTATGCAGCTAACAGTAGGGTCTGTTTTCCTTAGTGCGCCCTCAAACCTCGCCTCCGATGACAGGCAGAAGCACCCGACGCCGCTGCAAGCTCCGGCGAGCAATCCACCTCGTTCCCGTGCGCCCCTCGACGAGATACTGCCACGTTGAGCTTCCCCAGGCGTCTGCGAACACGGTGAGCATATTCTTTTCCTCCCTCGCTTCCTGTAGCATCGACTCCGCCGTCGTCTGACCGTTGCCGCCGCGCACAGCCGTCGAGCGGCGCCCGTCCTTGGTCTAGATGCTTTGAGCTGTTAGATGCGAATCATGCGGTTGTGTTAGGTTCACTTAAACGAAAGGGTATGCGACGATCTAAGCCGCACAAGCCCCTTTTAATCCAACGGTATGCATCCCTCGATCCACCCGAACCGGTATCGACCAGTAGAAACGCGACGCGTGGCCAGTCTGAGATTTAAAACAAAGTTTGAAATCAGATTTGGATGCAGATTTGAAAACCTTGTAACTTTTGATCCACACGTCCCAAATTTGCAAAGTTTATATCAATGGAATCAGTGGAACAAGCCCTAGCCAACCATGCCTTTTTTTAGTAAAAAGTTTCTGTTAAAATGCTTGTTTTTGCAGAAACATTTGTATGCTTGTTTAGATTGTAAAAATTGTTCAAAAATGATTTTGGGGATAAAATCTTGGGCAAATAGTGTGATTTGAACCTACTGACCATAGGAAACACTTTGTGGTTTCAAAAATGTATTTGGTGAAACAAAATAATGATTCTTTGATTTAAAACCATTTCTAGTCAAATAAAAATATTGTTTATTTATAAAATGGTTTTGGAAGAAAACCTTTGGGAAATGTTTTGTTTTAAAATCTCTGACCCTAAACACCAAGTTTTATGGTTTGAAAATGTATTTTGTGAACCCTATAGACTAATTCCTTAGTAAAAATATTTCTACACCACATAAAATGATACTTTGTTTTGAAAATGGTTTATGAAGTGAAACCTTTTGCAAATGACTTTTCCACTTTATAAAATGACCATTAGGTGTTTTCCAATATTTATGACCCATTAGGAACCACTTTTACAAATAAAACAACCCTTTTTGCATGCTTGCATGTGTTGTTTTGTTTTATTATTTTATGTGTTGTTTTGCTTGAATGGTAGATTGAACTTGTGCCTTGCTTGATTGAATTGTAGTGACTTGAAGAGTGTGATTGTAGAAAGGACAAGGAGTAAACTTATACTCTACCAAAAAGGCAAGTGATGCTTCATACTTTTGTCCCATTACTTTCACTATGCATTAGTGATTTTTCTAAGTAAAACTTGCATGGAATTTTGCTAAGTATAAACCTTGCTATAGGAAAACCTAGTAGATGAAACCTTAGTAGAAATTTTCCTAAGTTAAGATTCCTACTACTATGAAGCTTAGCTTAGCTAATAGAAAACAAGGGTGGAATATATATTCATACTATGGAAAAATTTCTAAGTCCGAGGACTTGTGTTTTTGTTTAATAAAACAACTAAGTTAATGAATCACCTGGGTGGAATGGTAATTGCTTGGTGGATTTTGGTTGAGTGGTTCACAAGGCCCATGTTTATGGTTTACCTTGTGTATCTCACTTGTGGATGGCCACCCAGGAACAAAGAGATTTGAGATGTCAAATGTTGAGAAGCTTCAAGTGCAGCCACTTGGCATTATGGGCTCTGCCTGGATCATATAGGTTGCAAGAACTTAGCCATATGGACAGTTGGTGGTAGAGTTTGATAGGTTGGAGCGCGTCCATTTTGGTCTAAGGGAAGGCTTCTGAAAGATCTTGTCTTGGGAAACCAAGTCTTGTGGGGAAAGTGCACCACCTTTGCAGAGTGTAAAATCTAAGTACTTAGCCATGTCCCTGGTAAAGGACAATTTGAGCATCAAGACATGGAAGCAATCAAGAATCTCATCATTCAAATTTCAAAGTTAAAAACTTGTGGTTGAACCAGGGTTAAAGGATCTTCAATCTTTGATTGAGAAAATGATTTTGTCAAGCAAAAACTTAGTGTTTTCAAAATAATAAGGAAAATCTATTTTGAGCAATGCAAGCCTCAACTCCACTTAGTCAAATGCATATAGATGATAGACTCCACTATACTACCATAGTATCACTTGCCAATACAATTCAAATGTATTGACCCTTGTGGCTGTAACTTGTTATGTTGCAGGTTTGATTGATTTAGTGAAGTTTAAGTGATTAGGATTACAAGTCTACAACCAACATGTCTGCCTGTGGCACTTTGAAGATGAAGGACCCCATGCTTATAGATATTCTGCTGCAATGTAATGTAATATCCAAATGAGCTATGTAAGATGTAATAAAATTATGTTATTCCTGGTTATAAATTTGTATTATGACCTTTGTTTCTTGATATTACATCTTAACTGTGGATGCTAGCTATTGATCCAGGGACTAGCATTGTAAACACAGGGGACTCTACCTTATTAAAGGTTGGGAACCTTACATCAAACCAATAGGAGCTGCATTTCTGACAAACAAAGGAGCGCATGAGTTCAATAACAAAAAGTTCAAAGTACCTAGCTTACAGAAATACAAGATGGAGAATCACTTACCAAAGATGCTCGCCTCGGCTTGCTAGAGCGTCTCCGCCATGGAATCCCTTTCTTGTCGAAGGATCTTGTATGCTTCAAGATTGCGCAGATTTTGCTCATCGGCAGCTTTCTTCTGCTCTTTCAGCATCGCAATCTCCTCCTTCAAACGGTTGATCTCAGTGTTGGCAGACTCCTGCAATGCCGCCATGGACTCCTCGTGCATTTTCAAGGTATCATTCCTATCCAGCAACTCAATGTGCTTGGACTGCTCAACAATGTCCTTGGCCTTGGCGATGGTTTCTGCAAGTCGAAGAAAGAATAATACACAGTGAGTAGTCGGAGAGTGACGGCACAAGACCAAGTCGGAGTACGAAAACGAAAGAAAAAAACAGACTCTTGCTCTTGGTGATTTGTTCCTTCAAGAAGGCAGTTTTATCCTTTTCGGCTTCCAGCTCTGCGTGCATCTTGTGGAACTTCTCATTGGCGACGCCTCTCTGAGCATTCTCATTCTATGGAAATAAGATCAGAACCACTTAGTCTACTTGGAGCATCTGGCCGAATAACTATCCACCTAGAGGCTTGGGGGCTACAGTGAGAGTTTTAAACTCGGCAAATTGCTTAGTCTTTCTTTAAGCATCTAGTCGGAACTAATTCAGTTTTCAACTAGAAGCTTGGGGGCTACAGTACGAGCTTTTAATTCAGCAAGTATGCTTAGTCTTTCTTTAAGCATCTAGTCAGAACTAATTGTTTTTCAACTAGAGGCTTGGGGGCTACAGTATTGAATTTTACAAACACTACGTATGCTACTCTAAAAGTATCTAGTCGGAATAATTCATTCAAACTACATACTTGGGTGCTATAGTGAGAAGTTTTCTAGCTTAGTCACTCTTAGAGCATTCAGATGCAAAGACCTATGGTTTTCCGTCTAAATCCTCGGGGGCTACAGTGGGATACTCATATGAAATGCAAAAGGAAAATAAAACTTACAAGTGCGATGATCTTGAGATTTGTGGCACTCTCGGAAAATATCTTGTTGAAGGAAAGGCTATTTCCTTGCAGGATACCAGCTTGCCTGAGGAGCTCCTCAAGACCGCAAGTCGGAGAGGTTGGCGCCGCACCAGGAGCCAAAGTTGATCTACTCGGCATAAGCGCCGGGTAGATCGATTATCTTTGGAAGCTCTGTGGAAGTTCTGGGTGCAGAGGCGCCGTCTTTGAGAGACGCTCCGCCTACCACCATCGCCTTACTGCTACCGATGGCATCCTTAGCTGGAGCTTTAGCCATTTTGGAAGCAGTACTTTCTTGTGTTGCCTGCCGGCGGAGGCAGCTGGGTCCACTTCCATGGCGGAAGGGCCAGATGCATCCTTAGTCAGAGAGCTTATAGGAGCGGCAGCAGGCTGGACGCTGGGAGTGGTAGGGCGATGGCGGGAGATGCTTGGTGTGACACATCTCGGTGCAACATATCTCTAATGTTTTTAGAAGCCCCCGATGTTTTGGAGGTCTTCTTCAAACTTAAACTGGCCTTCTTCCTGAAACATGCAAAAGTATAAGTACATCAATAAGATGAGCAATGGACAATGTCGGAGGATGAGAGACTTACACAACAGTTGGTGCTTTGGTAAAAGGGATCCCGGTAATCTTTCTCTTCTCCGCCTCCAAGGAGACGGTAGTCTTCTTGGAAGCTCCACCCTCCGTCTTCTTCTTCTTGCCTCCGTCGGCAGCGTCAGAGGTGGAGCTCTTCTGCTTTCGCGCCAGCGGGACATCATTGTCGGACACTGACTTCCTTCATCTTGGGGTCATAGATTTGGACAGCCATGTCGTCCTCCTCTAGAATTTTAAGCTGTTAAGTGAAATTCCAAAGTGTTAGATAAGATGATAATGGCTAGACGGAAGAACTGGAGTATATGTCATACACGGAAAATAAACAGGTACCTCTGGGCACTTGCCCTCCTCGAACATGTCGTAGGTGATGGCGAAGCCACGCTTTCTGTCCTTCACCTTGACGATGTCCTTGAGGCGGAGCTTGATGGAGTCACTCAAGAAGTTGTCCTCGGAGATGCGGAGGCTATCCTTCCTCTCCTTGGTGTACTGGTGCATCAGCTTCGAGCGGTGCTACAGAGGCTGGATCCGCCTGATGAACCAGCACATGGCCAGGTCCAATCCGGTCGGACCCGTCTCTATGAACCACTCTAGCCGCCTTATAGCACGGGAAGCGTCGTTGTCGGGGGGAAGGGTGGCATGGGATCTCCATGTCAGGGCTTCGGCGGCGGCTCCATCGACGAAGTCCGGATACGTTTCTTCTCGGTCGGCCAGAGGGATATCTGGGCCGTAGAAATACGTTTGTTGCTAGTTCTTGCAAGATTCATGGCTGATGATGTCGGGGAACCGCTGGCCAGGCCGGATCTTAAAACTAATTGTTTCGCAATTCCTGAGCTCGTCCTTGCTCGCTCTGGCTTCCCTCTTGACGGTAAATAAGTAGATGAACAAGTCTAACCTAGGCCTAATCCCTAGGTAACCCTCACAAAGCACCGCGTATTTTCTAAGTGCGAGGATGCTATTGGGGGAAAGGTTCTGAGGTTGAACCCAGTAATGTTTGAGGAAAGCAAGAAAGAAGTCAGAGATGGGGAGGGAGACGCCGCGTACCAGTTGAGCTTTGAGGTACACCTTCTCTCCGGCTTGGGGAGAAGGAGTGACCTCGCCGGACGGCGCCACCCGCCAGACCAGCCCCTCCGTCGCAGGGAGGTAGCCTTCGACGAGCAGCTCTTTGATATCATTGTTAGTGATATCATAGTCGCGCCAATCCCCCTTATGGGAGTCGTCCTCTTCCTCCAACA
Organism: Avena sativa; assembly: GCA_916181665.1. NCBI lineage: Eukaryota > Viridiplantae > Streptophyta > Magnoliopsida > Poales > Poaceae > Avena > Avena sativa. Next base: position 136,717,975 of record OV702285.1, on the reverse strand, counting down.
GCTCTAGCTCCGCTGGATTATGGTTGCCGTTGGTGGATGATGATGCTCGACGTGGCACTTCGTTGGTAACCCCAAGCGCAGGGTGTGTGAAGATCAAGCAGCAAGTTTTCCCTCAGTTGAGACCGAGGTTATCGAACCAGAAGGAGGAAGGAAATGTCACACAGGTGTTGCAAACAACGTGGAGACCTGCACAACACAAACTCAAGACTTTGCCCCAACGAATTAGTGAGGTTGTCAAGCTCACCAGTTTGCTGTAACAAAGGATTAAACGTATGGTGTGGAAGGTAATGGTTTGTAGCAAGTAAACAAGTAACAGTGGAAGATGTATCAATGGTAAAGATTGGACCGAGGTCCATAGTTCACTAGAGGTGCTCTCCTTAGATAAACAACATGGCATGAAGGGTAAACAAATTACAGTGGGGCAATTGACAGGAACTGAGCAAGGCATAACAATGCAATTACTAGCCAGAAAGATCCTATGAGGTTGATTGGGCAATACAAAAATATACATAGACTGTCATCCAACTTCATCTATGACTAGAAGTCCACCTTCAAGTTATCATCCGAACCCCCTCCAGTATTAAGTTGCAAGCAATAGACAACTGCTTTAAGCAAAGTGTGTAAGGTAAACAATCCACATGTTCCATGAACAAGAGACCGTTGTTTTCTCCCTAGTAGCAACAACACATCTACAACCGAAGAGATTTCTGTCACTTCCCTTGGAAACTAGAGGCACGAACCCACTATCGAGCATAAATACTCCCTCTTGGAGTCGCTAGCAACTACTTGGCCAAGATAACCACTAGCAATGGAGAGCATGCAAGATCACAAACAACACACACATGATAGAATCATAAAGATAAAAACATTAATCAAACCAACATAATAATCTCAATATCCATCGGATCCTCGCAAACACAACATGCATGATTACAAATAGATTAGATCTTGATCATGAACGGAGCTCACAAGGTCTATACATGAAAGCACAAAGGAGGAGATACAACCATCTAGCTACTACATGGACCCATAGTCCAAGGTGGAACTACTCATGAAACATACCGGAGAGAAGGCCTCCGGGATGATCTCCCCTCCGGCAGGGTGCCGGGAAGAACATCAGATCCCCCCGATCTAGGGACGATGGTGGCAGCGGCTATAGACGATTTCGTGGATTTCTGATCGGGTACTCAGGGTTTCTGTATCGGGGGCTTCTTATAGGCGAAGGGGCGAGACCGGGAGGCGGCCAGGGTGCCCAAACCATAGCCAGGCGCGGGGATGGGCCACCTGCGCCTAGGGTGGGTCTGCCCCCCTGGCTGGCCTTCCGGGCACTCCTCTGGACTTCTTGTTCCCCATGGAACATTATTGACTTTGTCCTTCGTCCCGTCCAATTCCAAGAATATTTCTTTACTAACTTTTCTGAAACCAAAAACTGCAAAAAACAGGCATCTGGCATTGTTGCAACTTGTTAATAGGTTAGTACCATAAAACATGTAAAAAGTACCTCAAAGTGTGAACAAGTAAACCAAAGTAGATACTAAACAAGCATGGACCATAAAAAATTATAGATACGTTTCCAACGTATCAGCATCCCCAAGCTTAACTCCTTCTCGTCCTCGAGTAGGTAAGTGATAAAAGAATAATTTTTGAGGTGACATGCACCTTCACAATAAAGATCCAACCATTTGCATGAATTGAAAGCTGGGATCAAAGAACTCTAAACATGTGCATGAAAGATGGAGTTCTAACAATAGGACATAGTAATTATGCATGCAACATGGCAACCTACAAACAAAGATCATGAATAATATGCATTGAAAAACGTTTGTTTGTTTCACATGCAGAAAACATAGCATAGTGGCAATCAGCTTGTCCCTCATAGAGTAGCAATATAATGCATAGGACACCTGCAAAGTTCACAAGGGTGACTAGAAACAGATAGCACATGAATAAGTAATAACACAATATGCATCAATTAATAAGCTTTGGAACACTACACATAGAATGACAACTATGCTCTCTTAATGGTGCCTAAAGGTAGAAAGTGGTGACTCAAATAATGGTGGAAGAAAGGCCTTTTTGTAAAGGAAGCAGGGATTACAAGTTTCAAAAAAGAGCTTCCAAAAATTATGGTACTTGTTAGCTTTCAGCCCTCATTGCCCCTATCATAAGCATCTTGAAGTGGTTAAGGTTAAAGTGGCAAAGCTGGAGTATATGCTTGATGAAGTATAAGTTGGCAATCTCATGCCCCTTGAATACGAGGGCCACACCTCATGCATACTCAACTTTGGGTCCAGGTAAGTTCTTGTCACTGTAAGTTTTTGCATATCATTGAGAACCGCCAACGAGGTACCCCTTGCACATGGCACATGAGCTTTCCCATAACCAAAATGACAAGGCAAGCATATAATGAGCATCTCAACAATTCTTCTTATGTACCATGGGAATACGGTGCTTTTTAATCTCTTTCCTCTTTTCTCAATGTGTCTCTTTTTTATAAGAAGAATGCTTCATAGATGTCACTATGGTGATGCTGCAAGTTTCCACCATGATTAGGCATGGCTTAGGATAGCGGCCCAGGCGTTTCTCTAACACATGATACAAACTCCATGGACTTACAAGTTCCCTCTTTATTTCACATCGGTGACATCCATAGACAAAAGGACATGATATCAACTGAGTACAACAAGGTACAAGTGCAATGTTGAAAACGTTCCTCGTGACAGCACGGTTCTGGCTAATTCCAACTTATAAGTGCACGCATATACAACAAAGTTGTCACAATGGTTCAAGTTTATTAGGGGCAAAGAATAAAGTGTGCCATCAAGTTCGTGAGGGCTTTAATCACTAAGTTTTCACATAACAAAATAGTTTTTAATTGGAAGATAGTTGAAAACAAGAATATACTTGGAATGGCGTAACACACCATGCATAGGAGTTTATAGTGGACACTTTGGAATAACTTGGTATCTTGGGAGTTGGAAGCATGAGTAGAACTTACTCATACAAGTGGAGGCTAGCAAAAGACTGGGAGCAACCAACTAACAGAGCAATAATGGCCATAATTATGCAATGCAACAAAGCAAACTAATCAAAGCAAAGAGTGGTACTACAAGTCAAGGACTAAATGATCATAGAGGCTAATGGTGACTTGTCAAATTCATAACATGGTGTGAGCATGTGCCAAGTCAACCCAAGCAAAACATCAAAGAAGAATACCACAATACTATGATTTTGCATGCTAAAACAACGCATAATTTCTTCAAGGCACCCTAAACAATCCCAATTGTTTGGAACAAGACATGCTACAGCAATAATCACTAAGTATAATGTTAAAAAAACACCTAGCATGTCATGCTAAAGTCTAAGTCATAGTCAATGCAAACACCTCTTGCACTTCAAGCAAGAACTTACTACTCCTTTCCAAACACCAAGCAAACTTATTTGAAAAACAACACAGCGAGAGCGGGTGTCCAAACTACTAAAGCAAACTAAAAAAACTAAGCAAAGCAAACGAAAACTAAGACACTCCAAGAACAACACAACTGTGCGTGAAACAATAAAAACGAAGTGTCTAGACAGACCTGAGCTATTTATTGATGAAGAGGGGATGCCCAAGGCATCCCCAAGCTTTGACACTTGTACTTATTGGACATTTCTTGGGGTGACACCATGGTGGCATCCCCAAGCTTGATCTTTTGTCCATTCTTCATCTCATTGCATCATTCTCTCTCTACACCTGAAATTTTTCCTTCATACAAAACTTCACACAATCTTCATTAGCAACATTAGCTTGTTCAAAAGATAATAGACCACTGGCAAAGCTTTGTAATAGCAAGGATTTTCACTAAAAACACAAGCTACTGTTGTAACTCCTTCAAAGAAACTCAATTTACCTGAAGAGAGCTCAAAAAGGAATCAATAAGAAGCAAATGCAAATAATGGCAGAAATGTGTCAAAACATACCAGCGGGTAGAAATGAATTTTTTCGAACATCTTCTGTTGCTCAAATCAAAAATTGTTGAACTAACAAAAGTTAGCCAACATACTAGGGATTTATTGGTAAATTTTGAGCTCAATCCGAGTTACAGAGCCTCCTCACGAATTTTTTTGGTGGAGGACAGAAATCTGTTTCAGGACAGCAACTCCCCAAATCTTACTTCCCTCTCATTAGAGGTCATTCTTGGCACAAAAAGCAAACAAAAAGGATAAGGAGAGGTCATTACAGAAGTAATAAATTCCAAGACTCAAGGAAACTCTTGGGTTATCTCCTAACAAATACTTTTCTTAAATGCCTTTAAGTTAGGCACAAGAAGCAAGAAGAATCAAGTATTTTCAAATGAGGAAGCATTAACATCAAACCTTGCTTTCAAAGGAGCAGCAAAAAGCAACTTCTCTCTCCTCATAGGGAACTGTTCAATACCTTTTTTGAATGGAAAATGATATTTGATGGTGCCTTCTTTCATATCAATGATGGCACCAATTTTTCTAAGAAAAGGTCTTCCCAAAGTGATAGGACAAGAAGCATTGTATTCAACATCCAAAACATAGAAATAAGCAGGTACATAAGCATTGTTAACCATAATGAGAACATCATTAATACTCCCCATGAGTTTATTCTTAGCATTATCATTGAGTGGGACATCCAAATAACAATCTTCTAATGGTGGCAAATCAAGCATTTCATAAATCTTCCTAGGCATAATAGAGACACTAGAACCAAGATCACATGAAGCTTTGAGATCAAAGTCATTCACTTGCATATTAATAATGGGTTCCCAACTATCTTCTACTTTTCTAGGAATAGAAGCTTTGAGTTTTAGCATATCTTCCTTAATCTTAACAAGAGCATCTGTAATGTGTTTGGTAAAGGCAACATGCATATCACTAGCATCAGGACTTTTAGCAAGATTTTGTAGGAACATAATCACTTCAAAAATATTGCAACCATCAATATCAAAGTCAAACTTAGCATCACTACTAGTAGGCTCACTAGGCTTAGGCATAGTAGGAGGAATATGGGGCTACTTGTGGTTTAATGGTGATAGTGCACACACTATTGTTTCTATCAATTTCAGCTTCCCTTTCCCACCTAGCATGAAGTTGAGCTAATAGCCTAACATTTTCATCAATAGTAACTTGTATGGCATGAGCAGTAACAAAGGTGTTTTCCATAGTTTCAGGTTTAGCAGCCATTTTATTAACCAAGGAAGTTTGAGCTTCAGACAAAGAGGATATATTTTTCTCAATAGTTAAAAGCTTTTCCTCTATAGTTTTATTGAAAGTGGTTTGTTTACTAATAAAGTCCTTGAGCATTACTTCAAGTTCAGAGGGGGCACTTCTAGCATTATTGTAAGAGCTTCCATAGGAATTGCCATTATTAGGAGGATAAGGCCTATAATTGTTGTTGCTACCAAAATTATTCATGTAGGCATTGTTGTTGAAATTATTGTTTCTAATGAAGTTCACATCAACTTGCTCTTCTTGAGCAACCAAAGAGGCTAAGGGAACACTATTAGGATCTAGGGGAGCTTTCCCATTAACAAGCATAGCCATAATAACATCAATCTTTTCACTCAAAGAGGAAGTTTCCTCAACAAAATTTACCTTCTTACCATGTGGAGCTCTCTCAACATGCCATTCATAGTAGTTAACCATCATATTATCAAGGAGCCTTGTTGCAGCACCCTAGGTGAGTCCCATAAAAGTACCTCCAGCAGCAGAATCCAACAGGTTTCTTGAGAAGTTCAAACCTGCATAAAAAGTCTGGATAATCATCCAAGCAGTGAGTCCATGAGTAGGGCAATTTTTAACCAAAGATTTCATTCTTTCCCAAGCAGGAGCAACATATTCACTATCAAGTTGTTTAAATTTCATTATGTCACTTCTCATAGCAATAATCTTAGCAGGAGGATAGTAGTTTCCAATAAAAGCATCTTTGCACTTAGTCCAAGAATCAATACTATTTTTAGGCAAAGATAGCAACCATTCTTTAGCTTTTCCCCTCAAGGAGAAAGGAAAAATCCTGAGCTTAATAATATCTCCATCTACATCCTTATACTTTTGCATCTCACAAAGTTCAACAAAGCTATTAAGATGGGCAGCAGGATCATCAGAACCAGCACTAAAAATTGCTCTCTTATCACAAGATTCAACAAAGCAGGCTTAATTTCATAAAAGATAGCATCAGTAGTAGGTGGAGCAATAGGTGTGCTTAGGAAATCATTGTTGTTGGTGCTAGTGAAGTCACACAACTTGGTGTTCTCAGCAGAGTTCATTTTGGCAAAGGTGGGCAAGCCAAAAACAGCAGCAGCTAGAGCAGGAACTAATTTTTTTGTGTTTTTGAATAAGGCAAGCAAACCAAGCTAGACTAATTTTTTTGGGTTTTTTGGAAAGAGGCAAACAAAACCAAGCAAAAGAAACAAATCAAACTAAAAACAAAGTAAAGAGAAAGGAAGTGAAGGACTCCCCTAGTGAAGACGTCCTTAGCCTCCTCGGCAACAGCGCCAGAAAGTCTTGTTGATGGCACCTAGTTGACGTGGGAGATTCTTTCTTTATTCCCCGGCAATAGCACTAGAAAGTCTTGATGATGCTCGACATGGCACTTCGTTGGTAACCCCAAGTGCAGGGTGTGTGAAGAGCAAGCAGCAAGTTTTCCCTTAGTTGAGACCAAGGTTATCGAACCAGAAGGAGGAAGGAAACGTCACACAGGTGTTGCAAACAACGTGGAGACCTGCACAACACAAACTCAAGACTTTTCCCAAACGAATCAATGAGGTTGTCAAGCTCACCAGTTTGCTGTAACAAAGGATTAAACGTACGGTGTGGAAGGTAATGGTTTACAACAAGTAAACAAGTAACAGTGGAAGATGTATCAATGGTAAAGATTGGACCCGGGTAGATAGTTCACTAGAGGTGCTCTCCTTAGATAAACAACATGGCATGAAGGGTAAACAAATTACAGCAGGGCAATTGACAGGAACTGAGCAAGGCATAACAATGCAATTACTAGCCAAAAGATCCTATGAGGTTGATTGGGAAATACAACAATATACATAGACCGTCATCCAACTTCATCTATGACTAGAAGTCCACCTCCAGGTTATCATCCGAACCCCCTCCAGTATTGAGTTGCAAGCAACAGACAACTGCTTTAAGCAAAGTGTGTAAGGTAAACAGTCCACATGTTCCATGAACAAGAGACCATTGTTTTCTCCCTAGTAGCAACAACACATCTACAACCGGAGAGATTTCTGTCACTTCCCTTGGAACCTAGAGGCATGAACCCACTATCGAGCATAAATACTCCCTCTTGGAGTCACTAGCAACTACTTGGCCAAGATAACCACTAGCAACGGAGAGAATGCAAGATCACAAACAACATAGACATGATAGAATCTTAAAGATAAAACCATTAATCAAACCAACATAATAATCTCAATATCCATCGGATCCCCGCAAACACAACATGCATGATTACAAATAGATTAGATCTTGATCATGAATGGAGCTCACAAGATCTATACATGAAAGCACAAAGGAGGAGATACAACCATCTAGCATGGACCCATAGTCCAAGGTGGAACTACTCACGAATCATACCGGAGAGAAGGCCTCTCGGATTATCTGCCCTCCGGCAGGGTGCCAGGAAGAACTTCAGATCCCCCCGATCTAGGGACGATGGTGGCGGCGGCTACAGACGATTTCATGGATTTCTGATCGAGTACTCAAGGTTTCTGTATCGGGGGCTCCTATAGGCGAAGGGGCGATACCGGGAGGCGGCCAGGGTGCCCAAACCCTAACCAGGCGCGGGGCTAGGCCCACCCGCGCCTAGGGTGGGTCTGCGCCCCCTGGCTGGCCTTCCGGGCTCTCCTCTGGACTTCTTGTTCCCCACGGAAAGTTATTGACTTTGTCCTTCGTCCCGTCCAATTCCGAGAATATTTCTTTACTAACTTTTCTGAAACCAAAAACAACAGAAAACAGGCATCTAGCACTGTTGCAACTTGTTAATAGGTTAGTACCAGAAAACATGTAAAAAGCACCTCAAAGTGTCGACAAGTAAAGCAAAGTAGATACTAAAAATGCATGGAGCGTCAAAAATTATAGATACGTTTCCAACGTATCAGTGGATTCAACCACCGCGGACTTCGGCAGCATCAGACCCTATGGGGGCACGTGAACGGTGCTCGCCGGCTTCGCCGCAGCATCAGCCGCTGCCGCCATGGATGGGTTAGAGATGCTGCTCGCCATTGGAAGGGGAGAGCGGTGACTGGGAAGATTGGGCAGATTAGGGTTTTTCGCGTACGCGCAGAGGGATCGAGGAGGAAGATGAAGGCAGGGGAAGAATGAGGTGAAGAGATGAAAATATGCCACGGTTCAAATTTATAACCCCAGCGTCAAGATTCATGCAAAGTGATCGAATTGTTGGTGCATGGACGATGTGTACGGGCATGTGCGCGGAAATTTCGCCAAGTTCCCAACCGCCGCCACCAACGGTTCGTATCCTTCGCGCGGGAAAAACGGACATGATTGTGTTCTCTACATGTGTGAGTTACAAGGCGGCGCTAACCTATGTCTACATTGTTCTAGCTGACACGGGCAGGTGAACCATCCGATTGGAATATTCCGGCATGGACGGATCCAGTCCGGCGACGAGAAGAGTACGATGGAAGATTCATTATTTCTCCAACTTGCAAGTTGAATACGGAGAGCATTGTAGGGTTCTTGGGAGGACTACAAGATATTGCTTGATGATTTGCCGACATCCATCTATACGGAGCATTCAACCTGAAGAGGCAAGACGGCGCAAGATCTCGGAGTTCTTCGGGGGCTACTGTTGGGGATATGCTATATGGGTATCCTCATGGCATGTCTCTTATCCGGATAACCCGAGTGGCCCACAGTTGGTAGCATGGCCTATGGCCTGCTGGGCGGCCCAGTTAGATGGATCCAGAAGGGAGGCCCATGTCAGATAAAGGAAGGCTACGGAGGAGTCACCGACGTACCCGGAGCCTTGGAGTGCAAGACACGTTAGACTGATTGTATACTGTGTATGACTCTGTAACCTGTCCGGCTAGGACTTTCCCTATAACCCTAGGATCTGGCGACTATATAAGCCGGACCTATGGGAGCCTTTTGGGCACCAATTAACTCATACCTCGCACAGCGAACTGATCCCTGTAACTCTGCGTATTGCCATTATAGTGATTTATAGCAGGAGTAGGATTACGCCACCGTCGTGGGATCTGAACCTAGGTAAGTTGTGTTACCTCGTACCCGTAAACCGTCCGCCTTACCCCACGTCTCTAAACACGCACTGTGAGGACCCCTCCATGGCATACTCGTCGGCAATACAACGACACCGGGGGCTCCCCCCATGGAGTACGAAAATTAAATCTTACGTGTTCAGGTGATGACTCCAAAGGTTTGCGAGCTGCCTTCTGAGTCACGACAGCCCGAGCCTCTCGCTTAGAGGAATTCGGGCCATCACCTGGGGAATAGAAGCTGTTGGCTTTGACTCCGCCATAATCTCTTGAGTGTCCCCGTTAAGGGACTCCTCAGAAGAGTCGCTGCAAGCAAAGATCATATTCACATCAAATCGAGACTACACAGACAAACAATAGAAAAAAGACTCAGGCGAAATAGCTTACGACTCGATGTCCGATAATTTTAAGATGGGAGCCCCCTTCTCCTTCTTCTTCTTTTTGGCTGGCGGCTACAGAGCCACCACACAAAGAGGCACGACAGGAAAAGGTGCAGATGATGCACCATCATCCTTGCCATGCTGCTCGAGGAACGGCGGACCTCTTGGAGTTGGAGGAGTAGACGCATCCAAAGACTCGCTCCGGGTGCGCTTTCGGGTCCGCCTTCACTCGCCTCGGGAGCATCCGCAGTAGGCGACTGAGCCGGAGGAAGTTCGGACTGAGAGTCCAAAACCTTGTTGTCCGGCACAAACGGAAACTTCTCAGGCAGAGGGGGCATAATCCCCGCTACCTTGAAATCCTGCAAATCAAAGATAAAAGATTAGTAACGCTACAAGTTGCAAAAAGCACTCGAAAAAGCACAACGCGCAGGACACAAGTCTACACCTAAGGAACTGCATTTGTAGAACTGAAGGGGGCGGTCAAGGATTTCCCCGGGAGGTCATCGTCGGCCTTGTTCTTTAGCAGAGGCCGAAGGGCTCTATCAAGATCACCCTGGGACAACTCCTCAAATGAGACCCTCATCGCATCATTGCGGCCAGCATAGAGAAACATCTGATGCGCCCTCGCTTGGAGCGGCTACACCTAACGCTTGAGGAAGGTGCGGATGATGTCCACACCATTGACCTCTTTCCCGACCACCATCTGGAGCGCCTCCACGCGACGGTAGAGCTCCTCCACCTCCATCGTTTCATCCTCCAAGACGTGGTTCTTCCACGATCTCTTCGGGGTAATCTTCTAAGAGGAGTCGAAAGGGGCGAGGCCAAAATCTTGTCCGTCCACCTTGGCGTCGCGGATGTAAAACCACTTATTTCGCCAATACTAGACGGACTCGCACATAGAAAAGGAGAAGAAAATAATGGAGGATCGAATAGAGATGATTGATGCGTGTTGACACCTCGCTGGGAAACCCCAACCGCAAGGTATGATGCTGTCGTGGTGGTGGCACGGCAGATGCCATGGGTAGGCTAAAGTATGGGGCCAATGGGTGCTAGTGGGATCTGGGGAGGGAAGATGCAACTGATTCTACACTCAAGTGGTTAAGGCTAAGATCTTTATTTCTCTTCTTTTGGGTTACAAGTGCTCCTCAAGCTGTATACAGGGAGACCAGATGAATCTCACCATCCTAACGGTAATGAAAAGAGTCGATGCCCTCCTCAGGGTCCAAGCCTCCCCTTATAAAGGAATGCCTTGGGTGCCCTTAGGGCTGACGAGGCAAGCATATTCGAGGAATATGCTTGTCCCAAAATAGTAGTTCGGCGGCCTCCTTTCCCTGTCGCCCTTCTAACGACGGCAAGGCTCCAGAGGACCCCTCCTGCGTGCCTCGGGCTCCAGGACTGTCACCTCCGTGACCTCCTTCTGCCCCTCTGACGCTCTACATCTTTGTCTCTTGTGCTTGGCTCCGCTCTGATTCCTTCTAGCCTGCAGCTATAGTTTGACCTTGGGTTTCTCCTTCTCCTGCAAGCTTCGTATCACTCGGCCTTACCTTACCTTGCGTAACTCGGCTTGTCCTTTACCTGCATCGAGATCACTCGGGCTAACCCGGCCGACCCTCGCAGTAACTCGGCCGGGTAACTGCTTGATACACATACACGGGCTTCTCGCCTCCGTACCTCGGCCGACATATTCATGATTCGGCCAACCTAGACCGTAACTCGGAAACTAGACGGGGATTGTACCTCTGTATTTCCCCGTCTCTGACCTACCCGAGATCAACCCCTCGACATTAGTCCCCGAAGCTGGTGTGGCCCCGTCGATAGCTTCGGCCGGGTCGTATCAGCTTCATTATATTCTTCAGTTTTGTTTCCGAGTTATATCTTCTTCATCCGAGGTTTCCTCGTTCCTTCCCTCGTACGCCATGTCCTACGTGTCACCCCCATCATCGTTCTTCTAGCTTTTTGGTCCCTCTACAGTACTTACTGACAGGCTACAGTTAACTTTGCACCTGCTGCGCCGCCGCTGCGACTCCTCGGGTGCCGTTCCCCTTGGGGATCGTAATGCTCTTCCTTCCTGTGTGGCCGTTGGTGTGGCTCCACTTATCGTCGTGCGTTCGTGCCGCACCCACGATCTACACGGTCAACCGCTACACCCACGATCCCACTACCTTGTTCGTGGCTCGATTATAAAGAGGGGGACGGCGTTTGGGGAATTTACTTTTCCCCTTCTCGCTCGTCTCCGTCCTCCTCCTTCCTTCCGCCGGCGCGTCCTCTCGCAGCTCCGCCGCCGCGCGCTTGCCAGAGCCTCTATCGGTGAAGACTCCGCCGCGCCGTTCTGCCTGCCTCGCCTGCGCTATGCGGCTTTGGCTCCATCGCCGGTGAGTCCTCTCCGGTCGCATTGCCTGGATTTTTCCCTAGACTCATCTGTTTCGATTCCGTGCTTGTGCGACGGTTCCTCTGGTTCTTCGCCATTGTTCTCGTGCAAAGTCCCGACGGGGCCTTGCAACTCTAAACTCCCCTCCGCCGCCAGTCTTTCCTCCGGCGATCTTTCCGGCGCACATATGTCTAGTTCGTTTAGCGGCGCTCTGGTTGAGGACGACGATGTTGGCTCCGAGCCCGAGCGAGGCTCGTGGCAGGGCTCTTCTGTCACACGCCGTGAGATCGAGTGGCTCATCCGGACTCGAAGAATTCCCGCCGAGGTTTCTTGCCGTTTACCCGGCAGCGAATCCTCTCCGGATGTTAGGGAGGGCGAGTATGTGGTTTTTATGTCGCACTTCGCGTGTGGCTTCGGTCTCCCTCTTAGCGATTTCGCTAGAGAATTCCTCGACTACTTCGGCCTCCAGCCGCATCATCTTCCTGCGAACCCTATCGCTTCTCTTTCTCCTTTCATCTCCGCATCGGAGGGATACTTCGGCCTGTGGCCGTCAGCGCATGTCTGGTCGAAGTTCTTCCAGATTCGCTCCAACCTAGTCCCCGACAAATCTCTGCACCCTTCCGAGAAGTTACTTACCCAATGTGGGGCAGCGTCTATTACTCCTCGGAGGAAGTCCGTGTTTCCTCGTGTCACCGGGTTGGAGTCGTGCAAGAAGTGGCACAAATCATTCTTTTATGTCAAGAACAGAGGGGAAGAGGACAAGATTCGGCTCCCTGCATTCTCAATTGGCCCACCTTCTAAAGTGAACTGGCTCTACAATCCGAGGAAAACCCATGCCTTGGCCGAGGCCTTCGAGATTCGGCTTAAAGAGTTGATCCGGGCCGGGTTATGCGGCGAAGACCTAATGGCTACTTTCATTAGTAGCCGGATCTGCCCATTCTAGAAGCGGACTCACAAGCTGTGCTACATGAGTGGTCCCCTTGCCCTAATCGGGTCTCGACCGTGGAGCTGGACAACTACCTTATCTATAAGCGCGTCCGAGCTATCTTTAAGACAGATATGCCTGAGGATTGGGCTTGGGGATTAAAACCGTTCACCCGCGATCATCCGCCTCCCGAGGTGAGATTAATCAACAACGCTCTTCTATTCCATTGTTTTTGTAACGGGTTTATCTAACTCTCTTTTTCCTCGTCTTGCAGAGGTTCGCAGAACAGAAAAACGAGGACGCCGAAGTTCTGCTGCTCCCTTGGCCCGCGGACAGGAGTACCCCGGATACTGGTGAGCCGGACTCCGAGGAGTTCGTCCCTAAGTCGGATCCTGCCCCGGCTCGAGCTCGTGGCAAGACTTCGGCGCACGAGGAGGAAGGTGATTCGGACGAGGTCCAAATTCTTGAGGTAGTTGCCGCCATGCCTATTTCTTATGCATTTCCGGCTTCTACTTTCCCAGCTAATCCGGCCGGTCAGGTTCACGATGCCGAGCCTATTGCTTCTCGACCCCCTGTTACCTCGGGGAAAGGGGCTCCTGCTAGTGCCTCGGAGGCGGTTCCCAAGAAACGAATGAAGAAATCCGCTCCGAACCCTCCCAGGCGCAAGACTATGCCTGGGGTCGCCGGGTAAGTTCCTTTTGCTTATATTTCTTGTTTCTCTCTTTCTGTTTTTCATACTGACGATTCTTCTTTCTTATTTTTGCAGTGCTCCTCTTTCTGTTAAACCCGGCGGTCCTAGTATGACTAGCCGCCCGATTCGGCCGCCGTCTCCTCCTCCCCCTGATGATACCAGGATTCCTAGTCCTATTCGTCCTTCTTCTCCTCCAGCTCCGAATACGTCGCCTCTTCGTCGCGATGTTCCTGAGACCCCTTCCATTGACCCGGATTCGAACCGGCCCTCCGAAGTTTTCGTCGAACCTGCCGCCCCTTCTATGGGCCCCAGCGCTGCTACTGAGCCTCTATCTACTCCGGCAGTTTCTGCAGCCATTCCAACCTCGGCCGAAAAGGTCGTTATCTCGGCGCCCTCTGCGACCATAACCCCTGCTGCTCCTAAAGACGCCGTCCCCACTTCCGAGGCGTCACTTCCTGCTGATGCCTCCTCTAAGGCGAGAAAAGCTGTTGCCGCCAAGACTTCCTCTTCTCAGAAAGGTCTTGTCGGCTCTTCTCAGCCGAGTATTGCCGACGTGCTGCGTAAGGGAGCTGCGCCTACTAAAGTCCCCGTTGCCTCGGCCGCCGGCACCCAGCTTGCTCTTCATAAGAGCCCTGCGACCGCCGTGGTCGAACAGCCTGTCCGGGGTAAGGTCTTAACTCGGACAGCCAGTGGGAACAGCCTCGGAGCGCTGGTGGAGTATGCCAATAATTGGAACGCTGCTGATCAGTTTGAGGGTAATCCTATGAACCAGCACTTTCAGCTTTCTGACATCAGCGGCCGTTTTGACCATGCTGCCAAGTTCATCGTTGATACCAATAAGATGAATGAGGTAATTACTGTTTCTTTGAGTTTTAAATTATTCCTCAGATGTTACCATATGCTCTAGTCCCCGAAACTTGCAAGGAAATAACTCGTTATATACTTGGAAGTTTAATGATCTTTGACTTAATTTTATTTCTAGGGTTCGTTAATCCGGCCATCTAGATCCGAGTTAAGTTTTGCTTGACTCGGATGTGCTTTAGCTTTGAATATCCAGCCACCTAGATCCGAATTAAGTTCTGTTTGATTCGAATCTGAGTCAGCTTTGAATATCCAGCCACTTAGATCTGAGCTAAGTCCTGCTTGACTCGGATTTGACTTAGCTTTGAATATCCAGCCACCTAGATCCGAACTAAGTTCTGCTTGATTCGGATCTGATTTAGCTTTGAATATCCAGCCACCTAGATCTGAGCTAAGTCCTGCGTGACTCGGATCTGAATCAGCTTTGAATATCCATTTACCGTTTTTTTTCCATTGCTCAGGTTGCACATGATCGGAGGACTGCCGAGTTCCAGAGGTTGCTTTTTTCGCACCGTAAGCTTGAAGAAAAGTATGAGAAAATCCTTCCGGTAGTAAAGAAGGCTGGTACGTCGATGATTCCTCCTTGTTACTTTCCACGTTCTCAATTACTTGCCCGCGAGATGTCGGCTTACTTTCTTGGTAAACAGGTAACATTAATAACCTCAATATTCGCCTTGAGAAGAAGGTCAAGAGCTTTGAAGGTTAGTTTCCCTTTTATCTTACATCTTTTCTCTTTTACCATGTGTGCTAAGCTTCCTTATCGCGTTTGGCTCTGGTAAAGCCGAGTTGCAAACCTTTGCAGCGTCGCACCAAGATTGCATGCCCATGCCTGACGTGATGCTGCATTTTTTAGAGCAAAATGCTATTCATTCGGCGCAATTACAAGAAAAAGATGATGAAATAGCTCGCCTACGAGCCGAATTGGATATCCTTAAGCTCTCTCAGAAGTCCGAACTAGAAAAGGTCGACCAAGAATTCTCCGAGGAGAAGAATCGGCTGACTTTGGAGCTGCAGAAGGGCAAAGAACTTCTCGAGGCTGCCGAACTGAAAACCCATGGTTTGAGCGAGGAAATTGCTCGTTTCGAGAAGAGCAAGGTCGATTGGGCCAAAGACCTTCAGATAATGATGAGATACATTCATCGTAAGCTATTTAGCGCGGCCGAATTATATTTTTTCTTTTTCGTTCTCGTGACCATCTGACACGTTCATGCTTTGCGCAGATCATTTCCCCGAGGCCAAGCCCGTGAGTTCTAAAGCGGTTCTTGCAGCTCGCATGCGCCGAGGTGAACCTGTTACCGTTGATTCGGAGTATTCAATGGAGGATTACTTGGTTGCCGTTGGTGCCGCAGTTGGTCCGATGAAAATTATGGGCCGAGACTTGGTGCAAGCCGCTATCCGAGCTTACCATGTACTCTGGCCGAATACCTCGGGGACTCCTGATATCAACGAAATCAAGTTATTGGTGGAAAGACTAATGGCATCTGAGAGGCAGTTAAGTCTTTGGAGGGAATCTGCTGGGCGTGCTGGTGCCGATATGGCCCTTACTGTTATCATGTCATGGTATGAAGACATCTCTCTTGACATCCTGAGAAATTTGCGCACTGGTTCCCGCTGGGTTGAGGATCCCAGTTTTGTTGCTCTTCGGCAAGCTCGGGCCTTCCAACTCGTCGAGTACGCCGACGTGCACACTTGGAATGAAGGGCCGAGTTTTCTTCCAGACCCGGATGAGGAGGTTGTAGCTGAGGATGCTCCGAATGATAATTCGGCTGAGCAGGGGGAGGGTGAAAATGATTCGTCCGCATCTGATAGCTCCAGCTCAAGCTCAGACAGCAACGGCGACGCGCGGTCCTCTTCCAAAGGTACCAGGCATTCTACCGCACGGACTGATGCTCCTGAGCAACCTCGGACTTCCGCTGAAGTTGCACCTGGGTCGGCGGAGGGCGAAGCAACCTCAGTCGAAGTTCCTCCTACCTCGGAGTGCCCCGCACCTGAGCAAGCTGCTGCCTCCCCAACGAACAACGCCTAAGTTATTTCCGATCCCTGGCATGTCGGGCGTATGATGTAGGCGAAATATTTGTCAACTCTCTGTATGATCCAAATTTCTTTTGCTGTGTACTGTTGTGACATTCGGTTAAGTGGGTGTTCGCCCGAATTCTTGCTTTGTTGGCCCTCTACTTCCTGACCTTTTAGGATTTATCTTTGCCTCTATTTTTAATGGTTTTATCCAGGCGTGAGCTCTGAATATCATATAATATTGATTTGTTCTGAACAGAGATTGACTACTTCGTTGTGAAAATATATAGCAATCGCTGAATCATTGTTTATTGTGCGAAACTTCGATATGTAAATCAAATTTCAGAGGTAGTATAAGACTAATACGGGTGCGCTCAGCATAGGATTGAGGTAGCGTACGGTAGTCCCCGAGTCGCTGCTTCAGATGCCAAGGTTTAGATATTAATATGAAATTGATATATCATATGGCAGTCCCCGAGTTACTGCTCTGGGCGATGAGGTTCAGATACATAACATGAAGTTGATATAAGATACGACAGTCCCCGAGTCACTGCTCTGGGCACCGAGGTTCAAATACATAACACGAAATATATATAGCATATGGCAGTCCCCGAGTTACTGCTCCGGGCGCCGAGGTTCCAACACATAACACGAAATAGATATAACATATGGCAGTCCCCGAGTTACTGCTCCGGGCGCCGAGGTTCAAATACATAACACGAAATTGATATAAAATATGGCAGTCCCCGAGTCACTGCTCCGGGCGCCGAGGTTCAGATACATCATTGGATCTTGACTTTGAGATATAATGCTACGAGTAGAATGGCCGAAGTAAAGCCACATTCCAGGGACGCTTCGTTTCTTCGCCAGCTTTGTCTGCCTTGTTCCCTCCGGGGGACTGAGCGTCGATTAAATAATAGGCATCATTGTGCAACGCTTTGCTTACAATAAATGGTCCTTCCCATGGGGGTGACAACTTGTGCATGCCGGCCGTGCGTTGCACGAGTCGGAGGACCAAATCTCCTTCTTTGAATACTCTTGGATTCACTTTCTTGCTGTGATACCGCCGCAAGTTCTGTTGATAAATAGCCGATCGTGATAATGTCAACTCTCTGGCTTCTTCCAGCAGGTCTACGGCATCTTGCCGAGCTATCTCATTTGTCTCTGAGGTTGTGTACTGAGCAACTCTTGGCGAGTCATATATTATGTCGGTTGGAAGTACGGCCTCTGCCCCGTACACCAGAAAGAATGGAGTATAGCCTGTTGATCTATTCGGAGTAGTCCGGAGGCTCCAAAGTACGGCTGGGATTTCTTCGATCCAACATCCTGCCGACCTTTGCAATGGTTCGACAAGTCGTGGTTTTATTCCTGATAGTACCAGTCCATTAGACCTTTCCACTTGCCCATTGGATGCTGGGTGAGCCACAGAGGCAATATCTAGTCTTATGTGCTTCTCTCGGCAAAATCTAGCGAAAGCTCCTTCTGCAAAGTTTGTGCCATTGTCCGTAATAATACTGTGCGCGTACCCATATCTTAAGATGATATCCTTGAGAAATTTCACTGCTGTGTGCCCATCACATTTTTTAATTGGTTTTACTTCAATCCATTTTGTGAACTTGTCCACCATAACCAATATGTGGGTCATTCCTCCTCGCGCCGGCTTGAATGGTCCCACCATATCTAAACCCCATACAGAAAATGGCCAAGTGATGGGTATTGTTTTTAACTCGGCCGACGGCATATGTATTCTGGTTGCGTATCTCTGACATCCATTGCATTTCTTAACTAATTCTTTTGCTTCTTTCAATGTCGTTGGCCAATAAAATCCATGCCTGAATGCCTTGGCTACTAAGGCGCGAGATGAGGCATGGTGCCCACATTCTCCTTGGTGTATGTCTAGAAGGATTTCCTGACCTTCTGTCGAACTTACGCACTTCTGCAATACGTTTGTGACGCTTCTTTTATACAGCTCATTATTTATGATTGTATAAGCTTTTGCTCTTCTTACGGTTTGTCTAGCTAATACCTCATTACTCGGCAACATCGCGTCTTTTAGGTAAGAAAATATGGGTTGCGCCCATAACGGTGTTACTTTTTCTGATGTGATCTCACTGTCTATCTCCATGTTCTCTGCCGACATATATATCTCGGCTCTCTCCATGATGGCGCTTACCTCGGCTGTCCCCCTCTTTAGGGGTTCCGAGTCATTCTGCGGATCTACCTCCATTGGCGTGTGATCTTCTGCAGAATTTGCTGGGATGAAGATAGATTCGGATTCTGGTGATGGGATTATTGATGGTTTCCTGAGGTGTTCTAGGGCAATACCTGGAGGAATTGATTGTCGGGTTGATCCTAATTTTGACAATGTGTCGGCGGCGTCATTTTCTGCCCGAGGTATGTGGTGGAATTCACATCCTTCAAAGTATCCACTGATTTTTTGCACATGGAATCTGTATAAAACCATATTAGCATCTAATGCGTCCCAACTGCCTGATACTTGCTGTACTACTAGATCCGAGTCACCATAGCATAAGATTCGGCGTATACCAATTTCTTTTGCTACTTTCAATCCATGGACTAGCGCTTCATATTCGGCTACATTGTTGGACGCAGCAAAATGTATTTGCAATACATATTTCAATTGGTCTTTTTTAGGCGAGGTTAACACTATTCCTTCTCCCAAACCATTCCTTAGTTTGGAACCATCGAAATGCATTGTCCAGTAATTTGGATCAGGCAATGGTGGCTCATACTGTACCTCTGCCCAGTCCACGAGAAAGTCGGCGACAGCCTGAGATTTGATTGCATCTCTTCTATCAAACTGTAGAGCGTATGGTGATAACTCGATCGCCCATTTTGCTATTCGGCCACTTGCGTCTTTGTTGCTCAATATGTCGGCTATGGGTGCCTCACAGATTACTTTGATGGGATGCTCTTCGAAGTAATGTTTAAGCTTTTTCGCCGACATATATACTCCATAAGCCATCTTCTGATAATGCGGGTAATTCTGCTTTGAAGTGGATAACAGCTCACTTAGATAATAGACCGGCCTCTGAATCGACTTACCATCTTCAAGTCGTTCCACTACGACTACAGTACTAACTACTCTATTGGTAGCCGCTACATAGAGTAACATAGGCTCTTTTGATAATGGAGAAGCCAAAATGGGTGCCGTAACTAACATCTTTTTCAACTCACGAAATGCATGGTCCGCCTGTGGAGTCCAAATGAATTTATCCGAATTTCTCATCAGCTGATAGAGCGGCAGTGCCTTCTCTCCTAGCCGACATACAAATCGACTAAGCGAGGCCAGGCAGCCCGTGAATTTTTGTACGTCATTCAAACATTTTGGCAATTCCATTCTTTCTACTGCTCTTATCTTTGTTGGATTAGCCTCGATACCTCGGCTGGATACAAGGAAACCGAGTAATTTTCCTGCCGGCACGCCAAATGTGCACTTCTCTGGATTAAGCTTCATTCGGAACCTTCTCAAGTTCGCAAAAGTCTGCCGTATATCTTCTAGTAATGTTTTGCTCTCTTTAGTTTTGATGACCACGTCATCCACATACACTTGTACATTTTTTCCTATCTGATCATGCAGGCATTTTTGCATGCATCTCTGATATGTCGCTCCTGCATTTCGAAGGCCAAATGGCATTGTGCGATAACAATAAGCCCCGTACGGGGTAATAAATGCAGTCTTTATTTGATCGGCCGGATTTAACGGTATCTGGTGGAAACCAGAATACGCGTCTACAAACGATAACAGCTCACAACCAGCGGTCGAGTCAATGACTTGGTCTATTCTAGGCAATGGAAAAGGATCTTTCGGACATGCCTTGTTCAGGTTGGTGTAATCGGTACACATTCGCCATACAATGGCTACATTGGGGTCATCTTTCTTCTTTTCTACTAGCACCGGATTTGATAACCAATCCGGATATAGCACCTCCATGATGAACCCGGCTGCGAGGAGCCGAGCTATTTCATCTCCTATTACTTTTCTCCTGTCTTCGGCGAAGCGGCGGAGAGGTTGCTTCACCGGCCTTGCTCCTGGCCTGACGTTCAAAGAGTGCTCAGCCAACTCCCTCGGAACACCTTGCAGATCTTGAGTTGACCATGCAAATATGTCCCGATTCTCACGGAGGAAGTTGGTGAGCTCGCCTTCCTATTTAGCATCCAGGCCTGCACCAATAGTAACAATACGCTCTGGGAATTGCTCATCAATCTGAAATTTCTTCGTCTCTTTAGTCGGCTGAAAAGAGACACTGCCATGAGGGTTGGCCAGCGCCGGCATGTTCAGTTGTGCCGACTGAGCGAGGGCTGCTACTTCTTGAATCCTTCTCTTTTCTCTTGCTATAACCAATGACTCGGCCAAACTAGACCCGGCTGAAGCACACTCCATTGACTTCTTGTAATCCCCTGCAACTGTTATCACCCCCTGTGGTCCGGGTAGCTTCATCTTCAGATAATTTATATGACAGCTGCTCATGAATTTGGCCAGTGCGGGCCGTCTGAGTAGAGCATGATAACAACTTTCCAGATCCACCACTTCAAATTCTAAATTTTCTGCTCTGCAGTTATCTCTTGTACCGAATAACACGTCCACTCGGACTTTACCGATGGGCTCACATGAAAGCCCTGGCACTATCCCATGGAAAGTGGTCCTCGTGGATTGCAGCATGTTCTGCGATATTCCGAGTTTATGCATGGTATCTTTGTACATAATGTTGATACTGCTTCCATTGTCAATGAGTACTTTTGAAAATTTCACGTTGATGCTTGGTCCAACAAATGTCGGATCCAACACAAGTGCATATGATCCTGGACTTGGCATTATTCTGGGGTGGTCCTTCATGCTCCAGGTAACCTCCTGATCAGACTATGGCACGTATCTTGGTACCGCGGGCATAACTGCATTCACTTCCATATGCCGGCGCTGCACACTCTGCTTGTCCTGCTGTTCCATTGTGAACAGACAATAAGACTGGTGATGTTCTCTGTAATCATTACGTCCGGTATTTGCCGGATTCATCCTTCCATCCTGGACCTGGTTTATTACTTGATGCACTGCATCTCTCCGATCCGAGTTATCATACCTCGGGGGAGGGGGCGGGAGCATCAGTTGCTGTGTATTTGCTCCAGTTAATTGCGGCTGATGCTGCTGTTGCACTTGATGGGGCGCCTGAACTCCTGCGGGGTTCCCCATCGCATTTTTCATCCATGCACATTGGCGGGTCGTATGATTGGCTGGTCTGGATGGGTTTGATGTGTGGAATTTGCACGGCTGATCTAACATGGATTCGAACGTGTACTTCGGCCTCTCTTGCCATTGCTTCTTTTGCTCTGGGGTCCATTGCCTTTTTCCCTCATTTCTTGATGTCCACTGTTGAGGTCCATTCTTCTGCCGTTGAGTTGCTCCATGATTCGGCTGATCTTGTGCTACTGCTGCCACTTGGGCCGAATTGTATCTATAATCCGGTCTCTCCTCTCTTCTTCTTCCTCTGAAGTCACGCCTGGATGACCCGGCCAATTCTCTCGCATAATGGTCCTGTTGCTCGCGATGATCTGCCGACATTAATTTCGGTTGGGTTGGGTCGCCTAATGCATAGGAGTCTGCTATTCTGATAGTCTCTGCCAGTGTGGTTGGCATATCTCTTTGCAGGCGCTGCCACAACACGCTGGCGTAACGGCAGCCTTGCGCGAACCAAGCGATTGCTTGCGATTCGATAACTCCTTCACATGAGTTTCTCAGGTTACACCATCGAGTTAAAAACTCTCTATCTGTTTCATTCGGCCTCTGCTTGCACATGGCTAACTGTTGTGGCCTGTTTGGCCTCTTGTATGTGCTGGTAAAGTTGCTAACGAACATTTCTTCGAAATGTAACCAACAGTTGATACTGCCGGCTGGTAGATTATTCAGCCATACCCTGGCTGGTCCTTCCAACATCTGTGGGACATACCGCACTGCCCATCTTAAGTTCCCACCCGCTATCTTCACAGCAGTGGCATAATCAATCAACCAGTCTTGTGGCTTGGTACTTCCATTGTATGTTTTTCTGCCTCTTGCTAACTGAAAATTCGGCACTGGTGGTTCGCCCATGATCCGTGGTCCAAAACATGTCGGACCTGGTGGACCCTGTTCTTCCAACAATTCGGACCGGTATAGGCGGTCCAGCTTTACTCTTGCATCACTTGCTGGCAAATCTCTGTACAGGATTCTGTCCTGCATCCCATAGTGGTTGTTTCCACCCTGGATTGCGTATTCCACCTCGGAATAACCATCATTGTACCTTTCATTCATTTGATTGTGGCGAGCTGGCCTCACTTCTCTTTCCTGCCGAGGCTCATGCCTTGGTTGCGGGTTGAGCGGCATCTCTCTCCTTACTTCGGCCAGGGTCTGGTTTTCATGATTACCTCTCGCGGGTTCTCTTCTGCCGGGATCCCCATTGCCTCGGCCCCCGCCGTCCTTTTCCACACGGCCGTGGTTTCTCTCCCCACTGTTACCTCGGCTTGCATTGCCTCTGTTCTCATTTGCCTTTCCAGCCATTGCCGGGTCATATGGAACAATTTGTTTGTTCCTCTTCCCTGAGGTTACTGCTTTGTCTCTTCGAGCGTTGTTTCCGGGTGAAGATGCTGCTGCCGCGGATAAGGCAGGCGCTGCCCCTGCCGAATGAACCATCTGCGAGGCCCCTGGCCTTGCCGGGTTAGTTCTGAGTATTTCTTCATTTTGCTGATTCGCGATGCGCACCAGCTCATTCACTCTTTCTTGTTGTTTCTGCCGAGCTTCCCCGGTCAACCCCTCTAACTCCAATGCTGCGGCATTTGCCGCTCTCAGGTTCTTCGCCGGGGTACTGTACCTCGGCAAACCCAAATCACCTGATTCTGCTCTGTGAGCTTCATGCTCTTTGTTAATGTCATCCATGAGGTTCTTCCCTCTTAACCTTAATTCGTCCACCCGCTCGGGTGCGATATCAAGCTTATTAGCTTTTGCATATTCTCTCAGGGTCCTGTTCAAGGACTCCCGCAGAGCTGATACTTTTTTGGCCTCTACCAGCACCTTTTGCCTGGTTTCTTCTAACTCTGCCTGAGCATTTGCCGGATCAAGTATCGGCGCTACAGGTGTAGTTAAATTTTCTATGGTCGCCTGAAGAATGTTCTCTGGCCTTTCCAGAGGTGGCCCTCTCACTCTTGGTGCCTTTGGGGTGGTGTCATGTAGCTCGGTCGGGTTTGTCACTGGCGGGATTACCTCAGTGGGTTGTGGCGCGGTCTGCTTGGGTGCGCCTTGTGCGCCTGCGGCGGGTTCACTGCTTGACCCGGCTACTGTTGCTCCAGCTTGAGCTCCTGCGGCGACCATTACCTCGACGCGGCCTGCAGGATGTTCTCTTGACGGACGGCTTGCTGCGTTAAGAGGTGGCTCTCCTGCAATAACAACCTGGTGTGGATAAATGCCGGTGATGTCGACGCCGACGTAGACCTTGTGCTCGCCCAGGCTGATGAAGACCCCATTGCGCGGGGGAGTTTTCCCCCTGAAGCTTCCTGCATTGTCGCTGACATAGTCGCAGAGACCAAATATTTGGACCAAGCCAGAGACAACGCGCTCGCCCGTGTTGATGAAGTTTCCCGTCCAGATCATAACTCCAGCTAGCACCGCTACTGGCCCCACGGTGGGCGCCAACTGTCGTGGTGGTGGCACGGCAGATGCCATGGGTAGGCTAAAGTATGGGGCCAATGGGTGCTAGTGGGATCTGGGGAGGGAAGATGCAACTGATTCTACACTCAAGTGGTTAAGGCTAAGATCTTTATTTCTCTTCTTTTGGGTTACAAGTGCTCCTCGAGCTGTATACAGGGAGACCAGATGAATCTCACCAGCCTAACGGTAATGAAAAGAGTCGATGCCCTCCTTAGGGTCCAAGCCTCCCCTTATAAAGGAATGCCTTGGGTGCCCTTAGGGCTGACGAGGCAAGCATATTCGAGGAATATGCTTGTCCCAAAATAGTAGTTCGGCGGCCTCCTTTCCCTGTCGCCCTTCTAACGACGGCAAGGCTCCAGAGGACCCCTCCTGCGTGCCTCGGGCTCCAGGACTGTCACCTCCATGACCTCCTTCTGCCCCTCTGACGCTCTGCATCTTTGTCTCTTGTGCTTGGCTCCGCTCTGATTCCTTCTAGCCTGCAGCTATAGTTTGACCTTGGGTTTCTCCTTCTCCTGCAAGCTTCGTATCACTCGGCCTTACCTTACCTTGCGTAACTCGGCTTGTCCTTTACCTGCATCGAGATCACTCGGGCTAACCCGGCCGACCCTCGCAGTAACTCGGCCGGGTAACTGCTTGATACACATACACGGGCTTCTCGCCTCCGTACCTCGGCCGACATATTCATGATTCGGCCAACCTAGACCGTAACTCGGAAACTAGACGGGGATTGTACATCTGTCTTTCCCTGTCTCTGACCTACCCGAGGTCAACCCCCCGACAGATGCAGTACAGCAGCAAGTTTTCCCTCAGTAAGAAACCGAGGTTATCGAACCAGTAGGAGGAAGGAAACATCTCAAAGGTGTTGAAAGCAACATGGAAACCTGCACAACACAAACTCAAAACTTTGCCCCAACTAACAGTGAGGTTGTCAATCTCACCGGTTGCTGTAACAAAGGATTAACTGTATGGTGTGGAAGGTGATGATGGTTTGTAGCAAGTAAACAATAACAGTGGAAGATGTATCAATGGTAAAGATTGGACCGGGGTCCATAGTTCACTAGAGGTGTTCTCCTTAGATAAACAAACATGGCATGCTGGGTAAACAAATTACAGCAGGGCAATTGACAGGACTGAGCAAGTCATAATAATGCAATACTAGACATAAAGATCCTATGAGGTTCGATTGGGCAATAGAATAAGATACATAGACCGCCATCCAACTGCATCTATGACTAGAAGTCCACCTTTAGGTTATCATCCGAACCCCCTCCAGTATTAAGTTGCAAGCAACAGACAACTTCTTTAAGCAAAGCGTGTAAGGTAAATAATACACTTGTTCCATGAGCAAGAGACTGTTGTTTTCTCCCTAGTGGCAACATCACATCTACAACCGTAGAGATTTATGTCACTTCCCTTGATTAAGTAGAGGCATGAACCCACTATCGAGCATAAATACCCCCTCTTGGAGTCACTAGCAACTACTTGGCCAAGATAGCTACTAACAACGGAGAGCATGCAAGATCACAAACAACATAGACATGATAGAATCAATAAGACAAAATCATTCATCAATCTGACATAGTAATCTCAATATCCATCGGATCCCCGCAAACACAACATGCATGATTACAAATAGATGAGATCTTGATCATGAACGGAGCTCACAAGATCTAGACATGAAAGCACAAAGGAGGAGATACAACCATCTAGCTACTACATGGACCCGTAGTCCAAGGTGGAACTACTCACGCTTCATACCGGAGGCTGGCATGATGAATAAGAAGGCCTCCGGGATGATCTCCCCTCTAGTAGGGTGCCGAGAAGAGCTTCAGATCCCCCGATCTAGGGACGATGGTGGTGGCGGCTACAGATGGTTTCGTGGAATATTGATCGGGTCCTTAGGGTTTAGGCACCGGGGGCTTCTTATAGGTGAAGAGGCAAGGCTGGGAGGTGGCCAGGGGGCCCACACCCTGCCCAGGCGTGGGCCCACCCTAGGCCGCGCCTGGGGGTGGCGCCCCTCCGTCTCTCCTCTGTACTCCGTGTTCTCCTCGGTGAAATATTAACTTTGGATTTTGTCCCTTCCAATTCCAAGAATATTTCCTTACTAGCTTTTCTGGAACCAAAAATAGCAGAAAACAGGCAACTGGCACTGTGGCAACTTGTTAATAGGTTAGTACCAGAAAACATATGAAAAGCACCTCAAAGTGTGGATAAAGCAAAGCAAAGTATATACTAAACAAGCATGGAACATCAAGAATTATAGATACGTTTCCGACGTATCAAGCATCCCCAAGCATAACTCCTGCTCGTCCTCGAGTAGGTAATTAATAAAAGAATAATTTTTGAGGTGACATGCACCATCAAAACCAAGATCAAATCATTTGCAAGCATTGAAAGCTGGGATCAAAGAACTCTAAACATGTGCATGAAAGACGGAGTTCTAACAATAAGACAAAGTAACTATGCATGCAACATGAAAGGCTAAAAACAAAGATCATGAATAGCATGCATTGAAAAATGTTTGTTTGTTTCACATACAGAAAACATAGCATAGTGGCAATCGGCTTGTCCCTCATAGAGTAGCAAAAAGATGCATAGGACACCTTCAAATTTCATAAGAGTGACTAGATACAAATAGCACAAGAACAAGAAATATCAACAATATGCATCAATCAATAAGTTTTGGGACACTACACATAGAACTAAGAACGGTAACTATGCTCTCTTAACTGGTGCCTAAAGGTAGAAGGTGGAGACTCAATATAAGAGTGGAAGAAAGGCCCTCCATAAAAGAAAGCAGGGATTTCAATTTTCAAAAAGAGCTTCCAAAAATTATGGTACTTGTTAGCTTTCAACCCTCATTGCCCTTATCATAAGCATCTTGAAGTGATTAAGGTTAAAGTGAACAAACTATGGAGTATATGCTTGACAAAATATAAGTTGGCAATCTCATGTCCCTTGAATACGAGGGCTGCACCTCATGCTACTCAACTTTGGTCACCTGTAAGTTCTTGTCATAGTAAGTATATGTGTATCATAGAGAACCGCCAATGGGGTACCCCTTGCACATGATACAGGAGCTATCCCATAACCAAAATGACAAGGCAAGCAGACAATGAGCATCTCAGCCATCTTCTTATTTGCTATTTGCATAGGTTTTTATTGAGGATGCTTCACAGATTATTCATTATGGTGATGCTGCAAGTTTCCACCATGATTAGGCATGGCTTAGGCTAGCGGCCCAAGAGTTTCTCTAACACAAAAAACATAACTCCATGGACTTACAAGCTCCCATTTTATTTCACACTGGCGACATCCATAGACAAAAGAGCATGATATCAACTAAGTACAAAGTACAATTGCAATGTTGAAAATGTTCCCCATGAAAACATGGTTCTGCTAATTCCAACGTATAAGTGCAAGCATATACACCATAGATGACACAATGGTTAAAGTTTATTAGGGGCAAGGAATATAAAGTGTGCCATCAAGTTTGTGAGAGCTTTAATCACTAAGTTTTCACATAACAAAATACCTTTTAATTGGAAGATAGAAGAAAACAAGAATATACTTGGAATGGTGTAACACACCATGAATAGAAATTTATAGTGGACACTTTGTAATAACTTGGTTTCTTAGGAGTTGGAAGCATGAGTAGAGCTTACTCATACAAGTGGACGCTAGCAAAAGACTGGGAGCGACCAACTAAGAGAGCAATAATGTCCATAGTCATGCAGAGCGACAAAACATTACTAATTAAAGCATAGAGTGGTACTGCAAGTCAAGGACTAAATGATCATAGAGGCTATGGTGACTTGTTCATATTCATAACATGGTGTGAGCATGTGCCAAGTCAACCCAAACAAAGCATCAAAGGAGAAAACAATGGTACTATGCTTTCGTATGCTAAAACAACGCTTGATTTCTTCAAGGCACACTAAGCAATCCAAATTTTTTGGAACAAGTCATGCTACAACACTAAGCATAAGGTCAAAATAACACCTATCATGATATGCTAAAGTCTAAGTCACAGTCAATGCAAGATCCTCTTGCACTTTCAAGCAAGAACTTTCTACTCCTTTCCAACACCAATCGACTTATTTGAAACAACACAGCGAGAACGGGGGTCCAAACTACTTTATTCAAGCAAACTAAACAAACTATGACGAGGTTTAATCTCGTCAATTCCCATTGTTATGAGCTTGGGTTTTGGAGAAGATGGACATGCTAGAGATCGCGGAACGGTTATCAAACAAGCAATAAGGGGACACGAGGTTTACCCAGGTTCAGTCCCCCGGAGGGAAAACCCTACTCCTTCTTGTCTGCTCTGGATTATGGTGAAACCGAAAAGTACAGAGGTGTGCAGATGCAATCTGGCGTGGAGGTGTGTATGCGATGGTGAGAGAGAGAGCCTCCTCGTCGCTCCCTCCTATCCTTTATATAGAGGTAGGCAGGTCCCGGGCACAGATCGAGTCGGTTACAGGTTTTAGGGTTTACCCCTTTGAATATTCTATCTACTCTAGTCTTGCTCTCCAAGGATCCGAAGGCGTCATGGGCCTTGGCCACCTAAAAGTCTTCATGGGCCGGCGCATATTCGTCATGGGCCTTCCTTGGGCTGGACCAGGTATGCTAAGGTCATGTACCCGCAGGGTATAACCATGTAAGTAGCCCCTGAGTGTTCATTCGAATCGTAGATTCGGCTGAGGACTCTTCAATCTTTTGGGTGCAGCTATCTCTGTTTGCTAGAGAATGATTTGAGCGTGTAGGGATTGTTGATGCGTGTGCCTGACACTCCCGACGGATCAGGGTTAGTTAACTGTCTTAGGACAAAAAAAGATGATCTTCTTCAGATTCGAGTCCCTCGACTCGAACATGGAACATATGCTGGAGTAATTCGACTCAGGCCGCAGAGGACTTACATGAGTGGAATTCCAGTAAATTTTAAATGATGTACCCAACGCGTCCGTCGGTATTTTTCATCGTGCCTGCTGGCACGGATTCTCACTAGCAGAGCGCAGTCGTGTGTGTTGCCAGGCCATCAGATGATATCTGTAGGTCTTATCTTTGTGTCGCAGACACAACATCCGAATGTTTTATCACCGCGGAGGTGTTTCGGGTGTCCAAGGAGGATGTTACTCACTTAGCGTTTAATTGGGGCAGAGGTGCCGAAAAGTTTTTGCATACTGATCCGAAGGATCACAGTCAAAAAATTCATAGGGTGCGCGACCAGCGCTCCCTATGGGAGTAGCCCCCCGAGTGTCTGTTCGAGTCGTAGCCTCAAGCGGACACTTTAATTCAGTCTTTGTTGACTTTTAGGTCCGTAGGACACAAAATTTTCGGATGCTTGAATCCATCCTCCCTATGGGAGTATCCCCCGAGTCCGTAGTGGAGTCGTAGACTCGACGTAGGACTCGAAGAATAGTTCAATGGTGTAGTACTTTGATCGTTTTTCGGGTGCACGGCCAGCGCTCCTGATAGGAGTATCCCCTGAGTAGTTATTCGAATCGTAGATTCGAGTGAGTACTTTTAGTTGTGTAGCCGAAGAATTGTAACCATTGCTAGTATAGCTTTTGATGACGTCAGTGCTGATGATCGGTGACCTCAAGCGTCTGCGGCTCCAGAGATGACTTGACTGGACGAACATGGGTCCCACCTTCTCACTTTGAGACTAGTCACGCGCGGCATGGAGATAATTACGGTGTTGTCTCGATTTTCGTGCGTAGTGGACGGCGTGTGAGCGACGGTTCGCTGTCATGCTGACACGTGGACGGTCAGATCTTGATGTTGGCTCTAGGTCTTCCTGATGAACGGTCTTCGTGCATTGTCCTCGTCCTTATAATCATTGGGGAAAAGTTGGTTTGTTTATCACCGCAGCCATTCTCGTTTCACTGCTCCCATCTTCCTTGAGCTTTTCTCACTGCACGCTAGAATTTCTTCGAACATTTCCATCTTTGTTTCTATGTGCTCGTCGTCATCGCCGCCGCACTGTGATGGGGAAGTTCAAGAAGGCCTCGAGCGCAGTTGGTACCAGTGCTGCCGCCGGCGGCAAGAAGGGTTCCGCCGCCACTCGCGTCACCGATGGTGGCTGGCGGCGATCGGAGACACGTGAGGGTGAGGGAGGCCGTCAGAGTTCCTGGCAATGAGGTAATTCCCCGTCCTCCCGCTGGTTTTGGGTCATGTTCATCGCATTTGTCCTTCGGGACCTTTCTTTCCCGATCCACGATTTTCTCCGTGGATTGCTTTTCCTTTATGGCATCCAGCTTCATCATCTTTCACCAAACTCTCTTCTTCATGTCGCCTGCTTCATCACATTCTGCGAGTGCTGGCTCAGTGTCGAGCCGCACTTTGGCCTCTTCTGGAAGCTCTATTCCATGAAGAGGCAATCTGGCTCCGATGGTGTTTATCCCATCGATGGCTGCATCATTTCCCTGAGATCCAACTTTCTCTTCTTCTCCTTTTCTATGTCTGAATCTATCCAGTACTAGCGGAGGCGATGGTTTTACATCCGCGACTCCACAGTGGACGGACAGAACTTTGGCCTTGCTCCTTTTGACCCTTCCCAGAAAATTGAGCCAAAGAGGTCCTGGAAGAACCACATCTTGGATGGCGAGGTGGCAGAGATAGAGGGGCTCTATCGTCAGGTGGAGGATCTTCAGTTGATTTCGGATAAGGAGGTGAACGGTGTGGATATCATCCGCACCTTCTCTCAAACGTTGGGTGCAGCCGCTCCAGGCTAGGGCGCACCCGATGTTCCTTTATTCTGGTCGCCACGATCCAACTAGGGTTTTGGCTGAGGAGTTCTCCAGGGGGGATCCCGACAGGATTCTTCGGCCGCTACTGAAGAGGATCTCCCAGGGAAGTCACTGACTCCTCCGTTCACCGCCTCTCATCCCGTTCCGCAGGTGTAGATCTGGGGCATGCGCGTAGCGCTTTTTTAGACTGCCTTTTCCTTGCACTTGCTTGTGTGCTGAAAGTTTGTTTCTTTTGCGCAGGAGTTCAAGGTACCAGGCATGTCGCCTCCACTACATGAACTATTTACGGATGCACCGGACAATGAGGTAGTAGATTCCATGTCTGAGCTTCCTTTGGCGCGATCACCAGCGGAATAAACTTTTGAGTCTAGCGAGGAGCAGACTCGGAAGCGGACGCGGAGCTCGAGTGAAACGTCGGATGCTTTGACTCCACCGACCCCTAGGAACCCGTCATGCCTTGAGCATCACAGTGGGGGTCATGATGGCTCCTCCTCTCCTATTCCGGCCGTGCCCGTGCGGTCTGTGGCGCCGCAGCCGCCGGCAAAGCGGAAGAAGGAAGAGAAGAAAGAAGAGAAGAAGGAAGAGAAGAAGGGCAGGAGGACTCCGCATGTCTTCGATTTGAGCGATCTCGACTCGTAAGTTTATCCAGTTGCATTTTGCTTTCTTTTGATTTTTCTTGCTTGTACTTGTTTGATTTTTTCTTTCAATGATGGCGCTCGGGAGATGGTTGGGGAGTCGAAGGTTGCTCCTCCTCTTCCTCAAACGGTGGCCACCTCTTAGGGCGCTGCTCCGAACCCTTCTCCGCAGGAGGCTCGGGTGGTTGTCCCCCAGAAGACTATAGCCGGACCTTCGGAGTTGCTGTCTGACCATGTAAGTGTTTTCGTTCTTGCTACGGGGGAGCCCCCGAGCCTTTTTCGGATGATCTTCTGATCGATTTTGCTTCGTGTCTCGGGAGGAGCCCCCGAGCCTTTTTCGGATGATCTGCTGATCATTTTTGCTTCGTGTCTCGGGGGGAGCCCCCAAGCGTTTTTTCATATGTGTAATCTGCCTTGCTCGTTCCTTGGGCGCAGCCCCCGAGCCTTTCCTTTGACGAGTTGTGTCTTTTTGCAGCCTTTTGTGCAAGGCGCCAACCAGCCGGTGCAGCAGCACCTGGTGTTGGAGGCCAGCTTCAAGCAGCTTCAGGGTACATTCATTGGTTGGTTTTTGTCGTATCCTTCTGCTTCCATTTCCTTTGATCTGATAAGTGCTCTGTTGTTTGCAGAGGAAAACAATACCACCCTCCGCGAGCTTGATGCTCTGAAAAAGAGCCTTGGGCGAGCGGAGAAGAAGGCCGAGGACGTTGCTGGTGCCAAGGAGCGCCTCGAGCAGGAGCTAGCCGACGCAGCTACGGCTAAGGAGCGCCTGCAGCAGGAGGCTACGGACCGTGAGGAGAAACTCGCCACCGATGTGGCCTCGCACGAGAGGCAGGTCGCCGACAAGCTGATGGCTGCTGCCAAGGCTATTTCCAGTGAGTGGCTTCGTCTGTTCCTTTTCGGCTTCCTTTTCTTTCTTTTGTTACTTGGTTTTCACGTTACTTCTTCCATTTGTTTAGATGCCGCAGGCATCGAGTTTGACAGAGCACGTAAGTGCTCTGGATGATGCCACTGCGGCGGTCGAAGACCTCGGTAGTACCATGGTCGGCTCACTTGCCAAGGCCAAGGAGGTTCTTGGGCGCTTCTATAAGGAGCTCGTCCCCAAGGGCGTCGCCCTCGAGGATGTCGACTCGTTGGCAGATGCGCTGTCAGCCGATGCGCCTGCGGCGTACAAGCGCAAGCAAAAAGGCATCGGTGCATCCCTGGGGCTGGCGATGGCCCTGACGTCTGGAGCAGAGCTAAATCTTCATCAGGTCACCTCCTATATGCCAACGGCTGCTGACGGATCTGAGGTAGCCTTCGCCCTCTACGCTGCCCGTTGTAAACGTTATGGGCCGAAGTTGATTGACTTGTTGGCTGAGTATGCGTTGCGGCATCAGGGGGAGGCCAAGAGCAGGCAGTCCGGCTCCGAGGCTACTCAGGATGTAGCTTCTTAGGTCTTGTACTTGTAGGATAGCTTTTGTTTCTTTTGTTGTAATATGTCTATGAACACTCCTTGTACCACGCAGTGGCTTTTTGCTTCATATAATGAATCTTCGATCTCTTTGTTCATTCATGTGGTTATTCATATCCCTGCCTTCTTTTCCCCTAGGGACCTTCGGGTGATGATCCCGTTGACACTTCGCCTGTGTCGCAGCTGTGGCCATCCTTGGATGATGCGTCGCAGCTTGTGTTTCTTCGTGACCGCATTCGTAGTATTGAGAAAGAATTGCTTGTAGTGCGCGGCCACACCGATGTTTGGAAATCGAAGACAGAGCGAGGCGCTGCCAGAGAGGAGTATTTGATGGGGGAGTTGCGTCGCCTTGCCGAACAGCTTCAATGTGAGTTTTTCGAGTTGCTACTCATTTTTTTCGGATGCGCATGTTGGCCTGTCATCTTACCTTGCAAGTGTTGCAGGTGCTAACCTTGCTTCGAAGGAGGAAAAAGAGCGTGTTGCTGTTCGGATGAACTGCCTGACCCAGCAGGACATGGAGGCCGGCGGTTTTTTCTGGATGAACTGCGATCGTGCCATGGTCCTTGCGACTGTGCAGGATCGTGTTCACCAGGTGTCGCGGGTGCTGCGTCAATCGAAGACTTCGTTGGCGTCGGTTCTGCACGTGATGTTTCCCCTGGATGAGGCACCATCGAATCTCTGGGGCCTGCTGGCAAAGTTTCAAAATGTGCATCATGTTAGGGAGCTGGTGCGGCATCAGTTGGTCACGGGGGTGAAGGCCTCGCTTTCCCTCGTGCGGTTACATCGTCCAGATGTAGATCTGGCTGCTGTAGCAGCTGGGCCGCCTCTTCGGCCGGATGGTGGCGAGTGGGATATGCGTCCACATTATGCAGCTATAAGGTAGTATGCCGAACAAATTGTAGATCTCTTTGAGCAGCGTGCGCAGGTGATTCTTCAGAATAGGTAGGACCTGTAAAAAGATAGATGTAAAATTTGTATGTATTCAACTGGGCGTGTTGTGCCCTTTACTGTAAAGATTTATTGTTGTTAGCACGTGGTGCTTTGTTTGTATGCGTGCCCTTTTCGTTAGCCTGACGTGGTCAGCTACTCAGGTGTACACGCGTTATCCTTAGTCGACGAAGTCGTGAGGTGAGGGGAGCCCCCGAGTGTGTTGTAATCATGAAGAAAATGCGAATAATAGACAAAAATTTGGGGCGAGACACTTAGCTTTATTCATATCGTAAGGAGGAGGTACATTGTTCGGCTGGGTATCCTTGGCTGAATAGCCTTATTGCAAGTAAAAAAAGGGGGGTATCTAGGGGTAGAAGCGTCGCAGTTGTGCGACGTTCCATGGGTTGGAGTATGCGACTCCGGACTCCACGTGCTTGAGGCGATAGGCACCACCTGGGATGACTTCGGTGATGACGTAGGGTCCTTCCCATGGTGACTCGAATTTCTTCGGTCGCTCTTGCTTGAGTCGCAAGACTAG
Organism: Avena sativa; assembly: GCA_916181665.1. Lineage (NCBI taxonomy): Eukaryota > Viridiplantae > Streptophyta > Magnoliopsida > Poales > Poaceae > Avena > Avena sativa. Next base: position 136,683,479 of record OV702285.1, on the reverse strand, counting down.
GTCTCCTTCGACGAAGGACCTTGGGCGCAGCCGATGGCTGTGGTAGTTGCGGAGGCTCTGTTGATAGACCGCTGATCGAGCTGCGGCTATGTCGCGTGCCTCGTCGAGTGTATCGACGGCGTCTTCGAGTGCGGCCATCGATTTGGCTTCACTATAGGCGATGACCCATGGGGCCTTGTGGCGTACTTGCGGGCAGCACGGCTTCGGCTCCGTGCACCATGAAGAAGGGCGTGTAGCCAGTTGAGCTGTTTGGCGTTGTGCGCAAGCTCCAGAGGACAGAGGGTAGCTCTTGCATCCAGGCTCCCGCGAGTCGCTAGAGTGGCCTCATTAGGCGCTTCTTGATGCCGCTACCGACGAGGCCGTTGGCCTTTTCGACCTGTCCATTTGTTTGCGGGTGCGCCACGGAGGCGTATGTGATGTTGATTTCGAGGTCTTCGCAGAAGTCCTGGAATTCTTTGGAGATGAAGTTCAACCCATTCTCGGTGATGATGTGGTGCGGCATGCCGAACCTGTAAATAATGGATTCAAAGAACTTGACGGCCGTTTTGCCCTTTTGGTTGGTGACGGGCATGGCCTCGATCCACTTGGTGAACTTGTCGACTGCGACCAGGAGGTAGACGTGACCTCCTTTCGAGGACTTGGGCAGCTTGCCAATCATATCAAAGCCCCATTGGACGAAAGGCCAGGCCAGAGGTATGGGCCTAAGTTCCGATCCGGGTGCGTGCGGTTTATCTGTGAACCTCTGGCACTCGTTGCATCTTCGGACGATGTCCTTGGCATCGTTCGTGGCTGTTGGCCAGTAGAATCCGGCTCATAGAGCCTTGGCGACAAGGGCATGGTTGCCCGCGTGATGGACGCAGATGCCCTCGTGGATGTCTTGGAGGATGGTTTTGCCGTCACCGATGGTGACGCACCTTTGGAGTACACCCGAAATGCTGCGCTTATACAACTCGCCATTGATGATGGTGAAGGCCTTGGACCGGCGAGATATGCGTCGGGCATCTGTTGGGCTATCAGGCAGCTCTCCATCTATCAGGTACCAGAGGTACGGCCATGTCCACGTTTCTTCGACTGCCATGATCTGCATCAGGTTGACCACTGTGACCTCTGTGTCAAATTTTTCTGGTCCTTCTTGTCCTTTGGGTAGCGCAGCCCCCGAGTGCTCTACTTCTTCGGGTGATCCCTTTGGTAATTTCCTTTTGATGGATGGCACGCAGATCTGTTCGAGGAACACACCTGGTGGCACCCGTGCGCAAGTGGAGCCGATGTTGGCGAGTCTGTCGGCCTCTTCGTTGCTTTCTCTCCCAACGTGCCGAAGCTCGCCGCCGTCAAAGTCTCCTTCGAGTGCATTGTAGAGTGCGCGGTACGTAATCATGTTGGCGGCGTGTGCATCGCACTCGTTCATCGTCTGCTGGACGATGAGGTTGGAGTCACCGTAGATGACCAGGCGCGTCGCGCCGCAGATCTTGGCCATCCTCATGCCGTGGATGAGGGACTCATATTCGGCATCGTTGTTGGAAGCTCGAAATTTCATCCGGAGGATGTACTTCATCTTGTCGCCCCGCGGGGAGGTCAGTATGACCCCGGCTCCTGCTCCGGCTTCGCGCTTGGAGCCATCGAAGTGCATTGTCCATGACTGTGTCATGTCCGGAGTGTTCGGCAGCTGCAGTTCCATCCAGTGGACTAGGAAATCCGGTAGGACCTACGATTTGATCGTATGGCGCTTCTCGTAGATGATGTCTAGAGGGGACAGCTGGATACCTCACAGGGCCACGCGTCCTGTGGCCTCCGGATTGTTTAGGATGATGTTCAGGGGTGCTTCGTTGACGACCATCACCTGGTGCTCCTGGAAGTAGTGCCTCAGCCGACGAGCCGTCATGAACACGCCGTAGGCGAGCTTCTGGTAGTGAGGATACCTCTGCTTTGTAGGTGTCAGTACCTTGCTGAGGTAGTAGATTGGGCGTTGGACCCCATGGGTCTTGCCTTCTTCAGGCCGCTCGACCACCAGTATGGTGCTTACCACCTGGGTGTGGCTGCTATGTATAGCAGTAAAGGCTCGTGTTCCTTTGGCGTGACCAGGACGTCGAGGTGTAGAGCATCCGCTTTAGATCTTCGAATGCGTCGTCCGCTTCGGGTGTCCACTCGAATTTGTCTTCCTTGCGTAGCAGCTGATAGAAAGGTAGGGCTTTTTCACCCATGCAGTTGATGAACCTGCTCAAAGCCGCGATTCGCCCGGCAAGCTACTGGACGCCCTTGAGGTTCTTCGGCTTCTCCATGGCCATTATGGCCCGGATTTTCTTCGGGTTCGCTTCGATTCCTCGCTGGGAGATGAAGTAGCCTAGAAACTGACTGGATGGGACGCCGAAGGCGCACTTTTCTAGGTTTAGCTTGATCTTGTAGCGATCAAGGTTATCGAACGTCTCGCGGAGATCGTCTGTCGTGGGAATGACCACGGCAGATGCTGCAATCGGCAGCGAGTAGTAGAACATGGGGCAAGGGCGGCCAGCCATCTGCGGTGCGAGATGAGGGCGGAGACACAGGGTTTTACCCAGGTTCGGCCCCCCGGAGGGTAAAGACCTACTCCTGCTAGATTGTATTATGATGGAAGTACAATGGGGCGAGCTCAACGGCTAGGCGGCGAGTCACTTGGGTGGATGATGGAACGTATCCTCTACACGCCCTGTAGGGAGGTTTATATAGACTCACCCCCCTAGGGTTTACATATCTCAACAGAATCAGTTAAGGTTTCGGCACTCGTTTAACCTAATCCGACTAGGCCTATCTACTCTCCTGAGCCTTCAGCTTCCAGTCGCTTGGATCCATGCCAGGTCTTGATCCAGTCGCCGTCCTGCAGGCCCACTCGCCAGTTCCTGGGCCAGTCGGAAACGTCCTGCTGGGTATACCCCGGTAGGCATATCCCCATCAGTAGTCCCCGAGGCCGTCGTCGATTGGGCGCAGGTGTTCGTTGGCAGTCGGAGTATACGGGTCCAATGCGGACGCCCAGTCGAATCGGTGGCGGGCTCCTGAATAAAGGAAAAAACTAATTATTCTGGTCGCAATGACAGTGGTTAATCAGGTCGCAGCTCGGCGAACGGGTCGGCGAAATATTTAGTCACTATTGTAGTGATTGGGTCGGCGAGTCGAATGGATGAAGTTGGACCGTCAGACGCAGTCAAAACTAGCCGTTGGGGTAATCCAACGGTAACTTTGGCGTAATCACCGCGTAGCAATGACTCCCGGAATTGGCGGGTAACAACCGCTATATAAAGGAAATGGTAGGCGATCGGGGAACCACTCTTTCGTCATTTCCTCTGATTTTGCCCATCTCTGTTTTCCTCCGCATCGCGATCCAATCGATCCCAAATCCTCCGACCTCCACGAACCTTTCCGCCAATGGCCCCCTCCACCGAACCATGGGGCAGGTCCAAGTGCACAAGAGCGCTACTGGCATCCTTCGAGGAGGCCGGGATCCTGCGCGCCGGCAGGTGGCGCATCCCCGCGGCCGGAGAGGTGACTCTGGATTCGCGCGAGGGAGAATTTGTTTGCTTCACCAGCCATCTAGAATGGGGGCTGGGGTTCCCCACGTCTCTCTTCTTCCGGCGCTTCTGCGCCTTCTACGGGATCCAGCCGTCGGACTTGGGCCCGCATAGCATCGAGCAGCTCGCCATTTTCGTGGCGTTCTGCGAGTGCTACCTGGGCTGCAGGCCCTACTTCCCCCTATGGCAAGATCTGTTCCACGGGAGGATCAGTCGCGAAGAATCGGGCGGCCCGATGCTTGCTGCGGGTGGCCTGACGTTTCAGTTGAAGTCGTAGGCCTCCTTCTTCGACCTGATGCTACCTGCCAAGGCGGCGAGCGAGTGGAAGAAGTCCTGGTTTTACGTCACCGAGGCGACTCCAGACGGCGAGGTGGCAATCCCAAGATACTCCGCTGACCGACCCGAACCGCGCTGACTCCAAGTCGGCAAGCTCCCAGAAGACCAGCGGATGGTCTTGGACGAGATGCTTCAAACCATCCGCGGCCTGAAGAAGAAGGGTCTTCAAACCATCAACTTGTACAACTGTTGGCTCGGGCGGCGACTCGTTCCCCTGGCCCGCCGTGACCATTACATGTACGAGTACACGGGCAGGGAGGACTCGACGAAATCCTGCCTCGCCGAGTGGAAACTCGAAGACTATACCCTGGCGCTGAAGAAGATCACCCAGGCGGCATACCTGGACGCGAGGGCTGGGGTCGCCCCCTACACCGCGAAGCATCCAGCTCCGACGGTAAGTCGTTGTTTTCACTATCATTTGCAGTCGCAGTTGATGCTGTCGCGGTTATACTGATATTGTCTCGTGCCTGCTGCAGCTATTCCAGGTAGTGGAAGGGTGGCTCCCACCCGCGGACGACGATAACTCGAGCTCGTCCATCCAGGACAGGGGCGAGTCGCCTCCTGCCAAGGGCGGCGTCGGGAGCGACACGAGTGATGACGACGATGATGATGACGAGCCCAGGAAAGAAGCCGCCCGATGGTTCGCAAAACTCGCTGTCAACATCAGCGCGAGCTCTTGGCAAGTAGAAGCCTCGAACGTCACGACGACGACGAGCTTCCCGAGCACACCTCGCGTCGTGAGGCTACACCGTCAAAGAAGAAGAAGAAGGAAGCGAAGGCCCCACCAAATAGGAAGACGAAGCCGGCGAAACAGGCATCTCCGCCTCGTTCGACGAGTAGTTCCGACGCCACCAGCCTGGCCAGGGATGAAGCGCCGCAGACGACAGCAGCACCGAATGCCACTGCCGCCCTGAGTGAGGTATCTCTGGCCTCGCTTCCCCCCCCCCCCCCCCATTCGCCCTAGTCTCTAGGTTGGGGGCTACTCCAACCGCGACAGCTTTGCCTCCCAGGAGAGCTCCTGCCGAAGTCGTTTCGGAGGCTCCTGTCGCGGCCTCGTCGACGAAGAGGCCTTCCGTGTATTGGGCGCATGATGTTTTGGAGATGGGCCTCAGTCGGAAACTGGGCCCCGAACTGGAGAAGCCGGCCAGCATCCGCACGAGGCTGCGGTTCATACCAGTCGCCAAGTGAGTTTTGTTCACCTGCCTTGCCTTTCGTTGTACTTGAACCATTTTGCTCATGTAATCAATTCGCAGGACTGGAGTTAAAAAGATAGGCCACCCGTCCGTGGCCAAAGTGCCCCCAGTCGTCGCCGAGGAGGACTCCTCTCGGACGAGGAAGGCTGATGAGGTCGCTGCCCCCGCAGACAGTGCCAAGAAGGCCAAGAGCGACGATGTCGTCATGGTGTCTGACGACACGACGGTTGCTCCTTGTGGTCCTGCGACGGAGGCGGCCTTGAAGATCAGGAGGGTGCTTCCTCTCCTGGGGTGGCCGAGCCGGCTTCTCTTGGTGCTGGCGCATTCACCACGACCTTCCCCCGCTTCATGGCCAGAGCGGCTACGTCGAGTGGTACCACGCCATCGAGCCGCGTACCTGGGGTTGCCAAAACGGAGATCGAGCAGCGTCACGCCATCGAGTGGCACACTCCGTGGACGCGCTACAGCTCCATGGCATGCTTGGCGCAGCCATCCAGGTATGTCCAGTCCCCGAGGATCGGGCCACTGAATTTCAGTGGTCAGATTCTTTTGGTGTTTTGTTTTTATTTCTAGCACCCAGTCCCCGAGTGCGCAATCGCTGAATTTCAGCAGGTGGGCACTTAGGATTTTTGATCTCCGGTCCCCGAGTGTCCAGTCGCTGAATTTCAGCGGGTGGGCACTTAGGATTCCGTTGTTGTTAACTGTTTGACTTGTGCACAGGGCTTGCAGCGTGAGTCAGCCGACCGGCTTGCTGCGAAGTGTCGCACGGAGAAGGAACTTGTTGCCGTCCAAGAGGCGAACAAGGGACTCCAGGCGATTGCTGTGAAGGCAGAGGAGGTCCGCCAGGGCCTTGTCCCGGCGAGTGAACTGGCGGCGGCTCAATCTGCGTTGAGTTCGGCTGAGAAGCGGATCAACGACCTTGAGCGCGAGCTTAAGGAAGCGAAGGAGGAAGCGAGTTCAGCAGATGGGCGAGGCAAGGCTGCTGTTACAGCCGCCGCTAAAGAGTGTAAGGTCTCTGACACCCTCGTTGCTGGGCTACAAGACGACTAATCCTCTCTTCAAAGCTTCATCACGGGTCTCTGCCGTCCTTTGATTGGTAAGTGTGCCTGCCTCTGCCTGTAGTAGTTGCGTTGTGTGATATTTGTTGTACTCGCTGCCACCCTCTGTCCACAGGTCGGATTATCGACAGCTCGGAAGAGGCGCAGTCGTACGACGCGCGGCAGTGTGTGGCCACTCTGGTCGACTCGGCCACGTTGTCCGCGGATTGCATTCGGGCGTATCTTCAGGAGATGTCACCCACGAAAGTGATTCCCAGCGACCTCGTCGACGTGTGGCGGTATCTGGAGAAGGCGCCGTCATTCGTCGAGTTCATGACGCGGTCGGCGTTCCGGCGCGGGGCGGCGACGGCGCTTAGCCTTGGGCTCGCCCACTTCCTAGAGGATTTCAATCTGGACGACGTGACGAGTGGCTACCCCTCGTCGACGGGCTCGGTGGAGATTGCCGAGGTGCTGAAGCGGACAGACCGTGCCGCGGTATACTCCGATCGTGTCTGGGCGATGGGCGACCTCCTTCCTTATCAGGAGACGACCGTCGCGCCCAACGATCCCGAGCCGCCGCACCGGGACTTCAAGATCGAGCAGCCCTTCCGTGCGGCGATGGCGGGTGAGCTGACGACGTACCCGTCGAACCCGTACACTCCCTTCATTCGCAACCGCAAGGGTGGCGGCGAGTCGACATCGAAGCCTGCGGAATAAAACATTGTGCCCTGGGGCGTTAGTAGCAGTTCGGCCATTGGGCGCAACTTGTATTTTGTAACAACTTTGGTCTGCTATAATGGGATTTCGCATTATTTTGTGAGTTGTCTTGCGATTTTGATTGATGATTGAACGAGTCCCCGAGCGCGTCCGCCCTTTTTATGGGGTTTACCTCGTTTGTTATGTGTTTGTCGTTTCGAGTGTTTTGTCGGTTGTTTTGTTATTGAGGTCGACTCGCCCGAGCTTGTAAATCCAGTCACAGGGCGACTCCCGTGAGTGCTCTTTACTTCACCGTTTTCCCTTGCGCGAACGAGGTCGGGTAGCCGAGTCCCCGAGCGTGGTACTTGGTGGTTCTAGTCGCGGCTCTAGGGTGGGTGAGGACTGGGCGCGTCAGAGTGAGCGCATCACTCATGTCTGGCCCGTCGGGTCAGTCGCATGGCGAGTCCTAGGCACGCTCTCGTACTTGGCGTTTTTCCCTAGCCGCTCGTGCTTAACTGGTCGTCAGTCCCCGAGCGTGGTACTTGGCCGTTCGAGTCGCTGTGTCGAGGATGCGGAGGATCATGGTCGCTGTGAGGAGCGAAGGCAGTTGTCTTGGCTCGTTAAGCCAGTCGAGCTAGGCGACTCCAATGGGGCTCCGGGTAGGCGTTTCTCGTGGACGTGGCGAGTCCTGGGGTAACCGAGTGCCCTCATAACGCACTACTTGGCCGTGCCGGTCGCTGAACCAGAGGTTGACTTCTGCAGTTAGCTTGACACTTGTTATTACGAGTGCGAGTGGCACAATACACGGAGAGTAGACGCAATTTGCGGTAACCGATACGTTTTATTTCATAGCTAGTGGAGGGTACATGTATGGAGTTCTAGGAGTAGAACTTCCGTAGGAGGTTTACATTCCACGGTCGCTTGACGTCGAGTTTTCCGTCTCCGCGGACGTCGGTGAGGTAGTAGGCGTCGTTGCCGAGTACTCGCCCGATGGCGAATGGTCCCTCCCACGGGGGGGAGAGCTTGTGCATGCCCTTCTTGTCCTGGATGAGGCGTAGCACCAGGTCGCCTTCCTGGAAAGTGCGAGTCCTCACCCGCCGGCTATGGTAGCGGCGGAGGCCTTGCTGGTAGATGGCAGTGCGGGAGCGGGCTAGGTCGCGTGCCTCGTCAGTTGATCGACTCCATCCTGGCGTGCGAGTTCGTTTGAAGCCTCCATGTAGTGGACGACCGTTGGCGAGTCGTGCTCTAGGTCGGTGGGCATGACTGCCTCGGCGCCATACACCATGAAGAAGGGGGTGAACCCTGTCGACCTGTTGACCGAAGTGCGGATGCCCCAGATGACGGAGGGTAGCTCCTCGACCCAGCACCCGGCGGTGCGCTCGAGTGGTGCTTGGAGCCGTGGCTTCAGGCCATGGAGGATGCTCTGGTTGGCCCGTTCCGCCTGGCCGTTGGACTACGGGTGGGCGACTGAGGCGAGGTCGAGTCGGATGTGATGTTCCTCGCAGAACTCGGCCATGGATCCTTTGGCGAAGTTGGTGCCGTTGTCCGTGATGATGCTATTGGGGAACCTGTATCGATATATGAGCTCGCGTAGGAACTTGGTGGCGGTCTTCCCGTCGCATTTCCGGACTGGCTTGGCCTCCACCCACTTTGTGAATTTGTCGACCGCGACTAGGAGGTGGGTGAAGCCGGAGGGGGCCTTTTTGAAAGGGCCTACCATGTCCATGCCCCACACGGCGACCGGCCAGGTGATGGGGATTGTCTTGAGCGCTGATCTCGGCACGTGTGTCTGGTTGGCATACTTCTGGCACCCGGCGCACCGCTGGACAATGTCGATGGCGTCTGCGTGTGCGGTGGGCCAATAGAAGCCGTGCTGCATAGCCTTTGCGACCAGAGAGCGGGCGCCGGCGTGGTGGCCGCAGTCGCCAGAGTGGATGTCGTGGAGGATTTTGCGTCCTTCGACGGGTTGGACGCAGCGTTGGAACACGCCGGTTACGCTGCGCTTGTGGAGCTCGCCGTCGATGATGACGAAGGATTTGCAGCGACGTGCTATCATCCGGGCGTCTATTTTGTCTGCCGGCAAGGTGCCTCCCTCCAGGTAGGCGATGTACGGCGTAGTCTAGTCTTCTGGCTCGGCGATGAGTGCGACCAGGGCTACCTCTGGTTGCAGCGGGACTCCGATGTCGATCTCCCTTGGGGGAGAGACGGAAGGCTTGGTGATGGTGTCGAGGAAAACACCGGCGGGTGGTGCGAGTCGAGCCGAGCCGATACGAGAGAGTGCGTCGGCCTCCTCGTTCTTCCGCCTGTCGATCCACTCGACGGAATAGCCTGCGAAGTGTCCGCCCAGCTTGTCCACTGCTTGGCGGTATGGCGCCATGGTGGGGGAGACGGCGTCGCAGGTACCAGCGACCTGCCCAGCGACGAGGTCGGAATCTCCGTAGCAGCGTAGGCGGTTGACATTCATCTCCTTGGCGGCTCGCATGCCATGGAGTAGTGCCTCGTACTCGGCCATGTTGTTGGTGCAGGGGGTGAAGTCGAGGCAGAGGACGTAGTGGAGCTTGTCGCCCTTCGGGGAAGTCAGGACGATCCCTGCTCCTGCGCCGTCTGCATTCTTGGAGCCGTCGAAGTGCAGGCTCCAATAGTGGAGGTACGGCAGCTTTTCCGGCTGCTGGGCCTCTTCCCAGTCGGCGATGAAGTCTGCGAGAGCCTGCGACTTGATCGCTTTGCGTGGCTCATACTTGATGTTTTGGATGCCGATTTCGACGGCCCACTTGGCGACTCGCCCGGTCGCCTCACGGTTGCGGATGATGTCCTGCAACGGTGCTGAGGAGACGACCATGATCGGGTGCTCCTGGAAGTAGTGCGGCAGTCGCCTCTGTGCTCTGAAGACCGCGTATACCAGTTTCTGGTATTGCGGGTATCCCTGGCGCGACTCGGTGAGGACCTCGCTGATATAGTACACCGGTCGCTATACTGGGCGCTCCTTTCCTTCCTCTGGCCGCTCGACGACCATGACGACGCTGACGACGCGCTCGGAAGCCGGGACGTAGACCAGCATGGGTTCTTTGTCGACGGGGGCGGCGAGTAGCGGTGCTGCGAGTAGCACCTTCTTGAGTTCGCGGAGCACGTCGTCCGCCTCCTTGTCCAACTGGAAGGTGGGGTTCTTACGCATCAGGCGGTGTAGGGACATCGCATTTTCGCCCAATCGGGGGATGAAGCGACTGAGAGCCGCGACTCCCTCGGCTAGCTTCTGGACGTCGCGCAGGCACTCGGGTTTGCCGAGTCGAGCGATCGTGTCGATCTTGGTGGGGATCGCCTAGATCCCGCGCTTGGAGACGATGTAGCCCAGTAGTTGCCCTGCTGGTACACCAAAGGTGCATTTGCCTGGGTTTAGCTTTATCTTGTATTTCCGCAGGTTGGCGAATGTTTTCGCCAGGTCGGCGAGTAGGTCGCTCTGGCAAGCGGACTTCACTACCACGTCGTCGATGTAGACATGGATATTGCGGCCAATTTGGCTCGCAAGGCATTCCTGCATGCACCGCTGGTAGGTCGCCCCGGCGTTCTTGAGGCCAAAGGTCATGGCGGTGTAGCAGAAGGCTCCGAATGGCGTGATGAGTGCCGTCTTTTCCTTGTCCTCGACAACCATTTTGATCTGGTTGTACCCAGAGTAGGCGTCGAGGAAACACAGCGACTTCGAGCCCGCGGTGGAATTGATTATTTGGTCGATCCGCGGGAGGACGAATTGCTCCTTCGGAAAGGCGCTGTTTAAGTTTGTGTAGTCGATACACATCCTCCAGGTCCCATTTTTCTTTTCGACCAGGACTGGGTTTGCTAGCCACTTGGAGTATTTGATTGGCCAGATGAAGCCTGCAGCGAGTAGACACTGCACCTCCTCGGCGATGGCTCGGCGGCGCTCTTCATTGAAGCGCCGCAGCGACTGCTTGACAGGTCGCACTTTGGGGTCGGTGTTGAGTTTGTGCTCAGCAAGTTCCCTAGGGACACCAGGCATGTCGGAGGGCTTCCATGCAAAGATGTCCCTGTTCTCACGGAGGAACTCGATGAGCGCGCCTTCCTATGCTAGGCTCATGCCCGTCCCAATCGTCACCGTTTGGCTGGAGTCGCCTGGGACCAGCTCGACGGTGCGGGTGTGCGTCATTGCCTCAAAGGCTGAGGTGTTGCCGCCTTCCGAGTTGGGCTTCTTGAGTATAGTGGGGTCGTCGTTGTTGACCCCGCTCGCGTACTTGGCGAGCTCGTCGGCGTGGTTGGCCTCAGCCGCGATGACGGCGTCGGCGAGTTCGGCTCCTTTGGCCTCGCACTCGGCGGCCATGTCGGGGTCGCCGTGTATGGTGATGACGCCACGCGGTCCGGGGAGCTTCATCGCGTTGTATGCGTAGTGGGGCGCCGCCATGAACTTGGCGAACGCCTGGCGCCCCAGGACACAGTGGTAGGGGCTGTCGAAGGGCACCAGCTCGAAGACGATCCGCTCGGTGCGGAAGTTTGCTGGTGTGCCGAAGGTGACTGGCAGCATGACCTTGCCGATCGGGTACGCCTTCCGACCGGGGACGATGTCGTGGAATGTGGTGTAGGTCGTCTCGACCATCGACTGCGGGAGCCGAAGTCGCCTGAAGGTGTCCAGGTACAGGATGTTGATGGAGCTGCCGCCGTCCATCAATGTCTTGGGGAGACAGTAGTCTCCCACCTTGGGCTTGACCACCAGGGCGACTCGGCCTGGGTACTCCATGCGTGGCGAGTGGTCCTGGCGGCTCCAGGTGATGGGTTGCTCCGACCAGTTGAGGAACTGGGGAACGTCCACCTGGGCCACCGCGTTGACGGCGACGGAGCGGGCGATGACCTTCTTCTCGTGCTTCGTGTTGAAGCCAGTGAAGGTGTGGAGCGAGCCGGCCATGCTGCCGAATTTTCCGCCATTTGGCGGGTTGTTGTCGGGGTCCTCCCGCCCTCACCGTGCCTTCTCGATCTCCTTGAGAGAGTGGCAGTCGGCGGTCGTGTGCGTGGCGGGCTTCCCTTCCCTGTTGTGAAACGCACAAGGTTGGTTAAGGAGGACCGTGGGGTCGAACCTTGGTTTCGCCTTGTAGTTGCCGCCGTCGCGCATTGCCCTCCGTCGCGGCGGAAGCTCTTGGGCTCGTGCTGCGCGTGCCCAGCGTTGGTGACAAAGTCGACTCGCCCGTCACTGCGGCGCTTGCTGGTGAGGCGAGTGTTGCTGTAGCGTAGGTCGGACCATCGTCCGTTGTCGTTGCCGTTCGTGCAGCGTTGACCTCCCGACTCGTTGTCGGTTTCCTGGTTTGGGTCTTCCTTCGCGTATCTTTTGGCGATCTCAAGGAGGTCCGGTATGTTGTCGAGTGTGCAGTATGCTCGTTTGAGCTTGGCGACCAAGGGCTCGTAGCGGCACGAGGTCTTGAAGCAGTGGATCGCGGTGTCCGGGTGGATGCTGACCGCGTTGTACCATAATTCTTGCCACCGTTGGACCCAGCTGCGGGTTGACTCGTGGGGTCCCTGGACGGATCGTTCCAGGTCCTCGATGGTGGTGGCGCGGGTGTAGGAACCCTCGAAGTGCCTGACGAAGGCATCGCGCATTTCTTCCCAGGAGTCGATGCTATCTGGGGGGAGAGTGTTGATCCACTGCTTGCACGCTCCCTCCATCATCAGGGGGAGGTAGCGGGCGGCTAGCAGGTCGGTGTGGCCAGCGATCCCCATCGCCATGAGGTAGGTGTCCAGCCACACGGCGGGGTCATACGAAGGGTCGTACTTCTCTATTGCCTTCGGCGCTTTGAAGTCCGCCGGGTATTTTTCGCCTCGGATCATCGGTCCGAAGCATCGGGGCCCGAGTCGGCTTAGCGACCCCATCGGCTCGCCGTCGCGGCGATTGGTTAGGGTGTGTCGCAGGTCGTCGGGCTGGCGTGCGTGCCAGCTCTGGTTGTTGATGATGTGGGTGCGGGCGTCGACGGGCAGACCGTTGGCGGCGACAAAGTTGGTCGCTGGCCTGGGGTCGTTGGTGGAGAGTGCCGCGTTCGTGGGTCGGTGTTGGAGCTACAGTGGTTCGGGTGGCGGGCAGTTGAAGGTGTTTGCCGCCAATGGACGACCGCTTGAGGCCGCTCTGCTGCCCGATGAACGCGAGTACATCCGGCCCTGTGAGTCGACGCCTGAGTTTTGTTGCTCGACCGCCTTTGCGAGCAGGGCCTTGACATACTGGATCTGTAGGGCGCCGTCACCGGTGGCCGTGATGTTGTCGGCCGCTGGTCGGCCCGCCACGAGGTTGTCCATCGGGGTGGAGAACAGTGGAAGGCCGTTCGCGTCTCGCTCCCGTGAGGAGACCACGATCCGCGGCTGGTCCCTGGGGGGTGCGCGGCTGGGTGGAGGTGGGGCGCCGTTCGCCGTTGACCCTGGTGGGGGCCGGGCGCTTCCTCCGGGTGGCGCGTTCTCGCAGATCGCGTGCTCGGCCACGCGGGCTGGGTCGTTCTCGTCGTCGAAGTTCAGGGCGCGCCCCTGGACTATGGGGTTCAAGCGCGACCTGATTCGCTGCTGGTGGTAACGTGATAGCTCCTGCGCCGTCACCTGCTCGAGGCAAAAAAATCCGTGCTCGGCTTGCTCCTTGCGGACTGCCTCCGCTAGCTTCAGGCAGAGCTCCTCGACCTCTGTTTCCGTGGCGTTAGGAGGGATCGGGGTGGAGAAGGGATCCTCTGGCGGGTCGGTTCCAGTCGCCATGTAGGTCGCGGCATGGAGACCGGTCCCGTCGCGGAGATCGGCGGAGTTTTTCGATCCGGAGTCGAAGTCGAAGATCCCAAGGATGGAGGGATCCTCGAAGTCTCCAACGTTGGAGACCTGGGTGATGGAGCCCGCGGGCGAAGCCGCGATGATGGATCTGGCGAGTGACGCCGGGGTCGCCGAGTCGGCGTCGTCGTTGAGGGCCGCGTCTTCCGCGACTGCGGTGGTTTCGGCCACGTCGCTGTGGGCCGAGTTGTACTCGGAGGCGAGGCGGTGGATCGTGCGGACCTGGCTCTCGGAGAGCCGGTCGCGTGGAGGCGACTCGCGGATGCGAGCCGAATCCTCCGAGACGATAACATCGGTGAGGCCGACGAAGAGGCTGATCGTGCCGACTGGAAAGATCATGCTATGCGTGACGGGTCGCGTCGCCGGGATGTAGCTGCTCGGCAAGATCTGGAGCATCTCGCCGATCGCTATCATGCGGCCGGTGGCGACTGACTCGTTGATGGGCAGATTGGATCTCGCCGCAGAACACCGGCCAGGCCCCACGGTGGGCGCCACTGTCGTGGGAATGACCACGGCAGATGCTGCAATCGGCAGCGAGTAGTAGAACATGGGGCAAGGGCGGCAACCATCTGCAGTGCGAGATGAGGGCGGAGACACAGGGTTTTACCCAGGTTCGGCCCCCCGGTAGGCATATCCCCATCATTGTCGATGAGTGTCTTGGCCTCCTTTGTTTTGATTACTATGTCGTCGACATAGACTTGGATGTTGCGGACGATCTGGTCCTTCGGGCACGCCTGCATGCACCGTTGGTACGTGGCGCCTGCGTTCTTCAGCCCGAAGGGCATTGTGTTGTAGCAGAACACTCCCAACAGCGTGTTGAACGCCGTTTTCTCCTGATCTTCGACCTTCAGTCAAATCTGGTTGTAGCCTGAGTAGACGTCGAGGAAGGAGAGCTTCTTGCATCCTGCAGTCGAATCGATGATCTGATCGATCCGAGGGAGAGGGAAGTGATCCTTCGGGCAGTGCTTGTTCAGCGATGTGAAGTCCACACACATCCGCAGGATGTCCGTGTCCTTTTTCGGGACCATCACGGTGTTAGCGAGCCACTCGCTCTCCTTGATCTCCCTGATCAAGTTTGCGTCGAGTAGTCTGTTGACTTCGACTCCGATTGATTCGGCCCGTGGTTCGGACAGTCGTCAGATGGACTGTTTTACGGGCATGGCGTCTAGAAAGATGTTGAGTGCGTGCTCGGCGAATTCCCTGGGAACTCCTGGCATGCCCGCAGGACACCAGGCGAAGATTTCCCGACGCTCACGGAGAAATTCGATGAGCGCGCTTTCCTATGCGGGGCTGAGGTCATTGGAGATCAGCGCCGTCTTGGAGGTGTCCATCGGGTGGACCTGCACCTTCTTTGTGTTGATTGTGGAGTCGAACGACATATCGGGTGCGTTTTGCCTCGAAACTAGGGGTGCCCCATTGTCGGTCACTTCTCGGAGCCTAGTGAGATCCTCCTGCATGCCGAATGACTGGGAGATTCTGTTGAATTCCCTGTCACAGTGGTCCGATCGGGTGAAGCTCCTGTGGACCGTGATGACGCCCCTGGGTCCTGGCATCTTGAGTAGCAGGTACGCGTAGTGCGGTACTGCCAGGAATCGTGCAAATGCCACACGCCCGAGGATGGCATGGTATTGTGATGGCCAGTCCAACACTTTGAACTCGAGTCGTTCTCACCAGAAGTTATCTGGCTTGCCAAAGATGACGTTGAGCCATATCTTTCCCAGGGGGAATACGCCCTTCCTGGGACGATGCCATGGAACATTGTGTCGGATTGTTCCAGGCTGCACAGCGGGATCCGCATTGCTGCTAAGGTGCTGGTGAACATCAGATTGATGCCGCTGTCGCCGTCCATGAAGACGCGGCTCATGTCGAAGCCTCCGATCTGCGCCTCAAGCACCAGGGCAGCATGACCTAGGCGAGGGACCTGGCAAGGGTGATCCGAACGGCTAAACATGATGTAGGACTCCGATCCGCTGAGGTACTCAGGGATGGCGGGTGGAGCGGTTATAGCCAGATTGATCTGACGGGTGATTTTATTTTGCACCCTGTTCGTTGGACGCCCTTTTTGGATCATCAGTGATCCCTTCGGCGCGGGGTACCCATGCCCACCGTTATTATGCGCGGGTGCGATTGGGTGGTTCGAAGGTCCCGCAGGTGGTGGTGGAGGAGCGCCGTGGGCGATCTCACCTGGTGCGGGTGCGTTCTCGTATCCAGGGTTCGGGGCTTGTTGACTCATCTGAGACATGCTCTCACTGAGTTTCTGGAACTCGCGGCAGTCCTTGAGCATATGGCTTGCCTTCTTTTTACCATCCTGCTTGTCGATGTAGAAGTGGATGGTGCATGGACCCGACAGTTTGTCGTATGCTAAGGGTTCGTCGTCACGTCCGCGACGTTGCCATGACTGCGTTGGGCGTCCTCCATCATGGAAGTTGTTTCCGCGGTATCCGCCGCTGCTGCGGTTGCCATCGCTGCGGCGGTCGGCGTAGCCAACCACGACCATGTCGGGTCCACCGCGATCATCTTAGACGCACGATCTTCTCTTGCTACGGCGTTCACGTCGCCTGCCGTAGTCATCTTCCTCCTCCGAGTGCGCTCGGTGGACGGAGTCCTCGCCATCTGCCCACCTGTTGGCGATCTCAATGAGGTGGTCGAGTGTCTTGGGCTTGACGCGCCCAAGTTCTTCCTTAAAGTCCTGGCGCTTGACGCCGTCCTTGAAGGCGTCGATAGCTCTCTCCTCAAAGATGTGCGCCGCGGAGTTCTTGGTGTTGGACCAGCGCAGTATGTACGAGCGAATGGATTCGCCCGTTCGTTGGGTGCAGGCCCGCAGCTCCTCGATCGAGGCTGGCCTCTTGCTGGTGCCTTTGAAGTTTCGGATGAAACTGTACGCCAGTTCCTCCCAGCTTCGAATGGATCCCGACGATAGGCTGCTGAGCCAGATTCGGACTGCGCCTGTCAGCTGCAGCTGAAGGCATTGCAGGGCAGTGTCCTTGTTTCCGCCGTGTAGTTTGACGGACGACAGGTGGTCGTTGAGCCATAACTTGGGGTCCTGTGTGCCGTCGAACTTCAGAGTGTCCGAAATAAGCTTGAAGTTCCACGGCATCCGTGTCCGCCAAACGGATCTGCTGAAGCATCGAGATCCGCAAAGTTCTCCTTCGTCATCGTCCTCCTCGAATTCGGGAGAGCATACGCGCTTGGCGTGCGCTTTATCGATCTTGCGCTGGGTGAGCTCGCTTTGAGCGCCGCAGTCGCGGCTGCGATGGCGCAAGCTCTTGTGCCTTCGAGGAAGGTCGTGCTCTTCATCCTCAGATGAAGGCGTGGGGCTGCGGTTGAATCTGACCGCAGCCTTTTTCTTTGGCTCCGCAAGAGATTCTCTGTGGAGCGAAGATCCAATGAGTCCGAGTCCAGTAAGCGCGGACTTGTGCATGGCGCTTTTCGGGTCCCCCACCGGAGGTGGATGGGACGCGAGGTATGTGGTGACTGCCATGATCGCAGCTTGCGGTGTCTTCAGGATGACGTTGCCGTCGGCATCCATCTCCATGAAGGACGTGTTGAGGGTTCAAGTCACCTCGCGACGTGCCTTGGGGTCCATGTTCTCCGTGCGAGAATGGTGCTTGTTGCCATGGTTGCCGTGCGAGCTGGAGCCGCCCATGGCGGAGATCGCAGCTTGTCGCGCACTGGACTCCGAGGCTGCTTGCTTACGTTTGTCAAGCACCTCTTGCATCTTCACCTGCTTCTTGTGCTCCTCGATTAGGAGCATGTGGTACGCCATCAGCAGGTCCCGTGAGGCACCCACGGGCAGGATCTTGTTGCCTGCAACGGCTTCACGTGCTTGATCCCATCCTTCCTTGCTGAGGTGGATGATCCGATTGGGATAGGTGTCGTCCTTGTTGGGCGGGGGGACTGGTTTCTCCTATTCTCGCCGTTCCTACCCTGTGGGTTGGGTGGCGGGTTGTGCTCCTGATCTGCGTCACTCTGGATGACTGCGGTGCATTGGTAGCGCTTGTAGATTGGACCGCTGCTGCCGCAAGTTTCGAATCCAGAATCGTAGGTGTCTTCCTCCAATGGTGGATCGCACAGATCTGAGTTGTAGTTGCTGCTGTCATAGGATTCATCTGGCGATGGCGATGTGCGTAGCACGGGGTGTGGAGCCCATGAAGCGGGCCTGATCGATGGCAGGGGCACCCGCTCTAGGATACGGAGAGTGCCGGTCTGCCCCACCTGGAAGCAGAAGCTCCCGAACAGGATCTCGAGTCCATCGCCAATAGGCTCGAAGTCCTTCAGAGTGGCTGACGAGTGGGCGGTGAAGTCGAAAGCGCCAAAGAGGAGATGACTCTCCGTTGTCGTGGAGTTGTAGATCTCTTTGGTTAGGACCGTCACGATCGCACAATCAGCGCCCCCAGTTCCCACAGACAGCGCCAATTGACGAGGTTTAATCTCGCCAATTCCCATTGTTATGAGCTTGCGTTTTGGAGAAGATGGGGATGCTGGAGATCGCGGAACGGTTAGCAAACAAGAAACAAGGGGACACGAGGTTTACCCAGGTTCAGGCCCCCGGAGGGAAAACCCTACTCCTCCTTGTTTGCTCTGGATTTTGGCGGAACCGAAAAGTACAGGGGTGCGCAGATGCAATCTGGCGTGGAGGTGTGTATGCGGTGGTGAGATAGAGAGCCTCCTCGTCGTGCCCTCCTGGCCTTTATATAGAGGTAGGCAGGTCCCGGGCACAGATCGGGTCGGTTACAGGTTTTAGGGTTTACCCCTTTGAATATTCTATCTACTCTAGTCTTGCTCTCCAAGGATCCGAAGGCGTCATGGGCCTTGGCCACCCGAAAGTCTTCACGGGCCGGCGCATATTCATCGTGGGCCTTCCTTGGGCTGGACCAGGTATGATAAGGTCGTGTACCCGCAGGGTATAACCATGTCAAACTAATCAAAGCAAACGAAAACAAAGACGCTCCAAGAACAAAACAACAGTGCATAAAACAATAAAAACGAAGTGTTTCAAAAGACCTGAGCTTTTTATTGATGAAGAAGGGGATGCCTTGGGCATCCCCAAGCTTTGACGCTTGTACCTCTTGGATATTTCTTGGGGTGACATCGGGGTGGCATACCCAAGCTTGAGCTTTTGTCCATTCTACATCTCATTACATCATTCTCTCTCTACACCTGAAATTCTCCTTCATACAAAACTTCACACTATCTTCATTAGCAACCTTAGTGTATTCAAAAGATAATAGACCCTTGGGTTTATCTTTAGAACAACAAAACTTTTACTAAAAACACAACCTCCTATAGCAACTCCTTCAAAAATCTCAATTTCCCAAAAAGAACCCAAAAAGGAATCAATAAGAAGCAAATGCAAATAATGGCAGAAATCTATCAAAACAGACCAACAGGTAGAAACCGATTTTTTCAAAGACCTTTTCTTGCTCAAATCAAAAAGTTTTGAACGAACTAAAGTTATCTAACATACTGAGGGATTTATTAGTAAATTTTCATCTCCATCCGACTTACAGAGACTCCTCACGAATTTTTATGCTGGAGGACAAAAATCTGTTTCGGGACAGAAACTCCCCAAATCTTACTTCCCGTTAATTAGAAGTCATTCTTGGCACAAAAAGCAAACAAAAAGGATTAGGAGAGGTCATTACTGAAGTAATAACTTCCAAGACTCAAGGAAAATCTTGAGTTATCTCCCAATAAGTACTTTTATTTAACGCCTTTAAGTTAGGCACAA
This sequence comes from Avena sativa, assembly GCA_916181665.1. Lineage (NCBI taxonomy): Eukaryota > Viridiplantae > Streptophyta > Magnoliopsida > Poales > Poaceae > Avena > Avena sativa. Next base: position 136,664,164 of record OV702285.1, on the reverse strand, counting down.
GAAGCAAGAAATCAAGTATTTTCAAATGAAGAAGCATTAACTTCAAACCTTGCTTTCAAAGGAGGATCAAAAAGCAACTTATCTCTCCTCATAGGGAAGTGTTCAATACCTTTCTTGAATGGAAATTGATATTTAATGGTGCCTTTTTCATATCAATGATGGCACCAATAGTTCTAAGAAAAGGTCTTCCCAAAGTAATAGGACAAGAAGCATTGTATTCAACATCCAAAATATAGAAATCAACAGGGACATAAGCATTGTTAAACATAATGAGAACATCATTAATACTCCCCATGAGTTTCTACTTAGCATTATCATTAAGTGGGACATCCAAATAAAAATCTTCCAAAGGTGGCAAATCAAGCATTTCATAAATCTTCCTAGGCATAATAGAGACACTAGAACCAAGATCACATGAAGCTTTGAGATCAAAGTCATTCACTTGCATATTAATAATGGGTTCCCAACTATCTTCTACTTTCCTAGGAATAAAAGCTTTGTGTTTTAACTTCTCTTCCTTAATCTTAACAAGATAATCTATAATATGTTTGGTGAAAGCAACATGCATATCACTAGCATCAGGACTTCTAGCAAGTTTTTGCGGGAACAAAATCACTTCAGAAATATTGCAACCTTCAAGATCAAAATCAAACTTAGCATCACTAGTAGTAGACTCATTAGGCTTAGGCATTGTAGGAGGAGTAATAGGGACTTCTTGTGGTTTAGTGGTATCCACTTTGGTGATGGTGCACACACTATTGTTTCTATCAATTTGAGCTTCCCTTTCCCACTTAGCATGAAGTTGGGATAACAGTCTAACATTTTCATTAATAGTAACTTGTATGGCATGAGTAGTAGCAAAGGTACTTTCCAAGGTTTCAGGTTTAGCAGCCATTATTAATCAAAGAGGATTGTTCTTCAGACAAAGAGGAAATATTTTTCTCAACGTTTAAAATCTTTTGCTCCACAGTATTGTTGAAAGTAGTTTGTTTACTAATAAAGTCTTTGAGCATGAATTCAAGTTTAGAGGGGGCACTTATAGCATTGTTGTAGGAGTTTCCATAGGTATTTCCATTATTAGGAGGATAAGGCCTATAATTGTTTTTGCTACCAAAATTATTCCTATAGGTATTGTTGTTGAAATTGTTGTTTCTAATGAAGTTCACATCCACTTGCTCTTCTTGAGCAACCAAAGAGGCTAAGGGAACATTATTAGGATCTAAAGGAGCTTTCCCATTAACAAGCATAACCATAATAACATCAATCTTATCACTCAAAGAAGAGGTTTCTTCAACATAATTTACCTTCTTACCATATGGAGCTCTCTTAGTGTGCCATTCAGAGTAATTAACCATCATATTATCAAGGAGTTTTGTTGCAGCATCCAAGGTGACAGTCATAAAGGAACCTCTTGCAGTTGAATCCAACAGGTTTCTTGAAGAGAAATTCAAACCTGCATAAAAAGTCTGGATAATCATCCAAGCAATAAGTCCATGAGTGGGACAATCACTACTGCAGAATAGACCATTAGTGACAGGCTCAAATAGCCCATTAGTGACAGGCAAGGCGCCTGTCACTGATAACTAGTCACTGATACAAGGTTACTAGTGACAGGCATGTGCCTTGTCACTAGTATGTGTACCAGTGACAGACTAAAAAGTTGCATGTCACTGGTTGCGATCAACAGCCGCAAACCGTTGGGGTTTTTTAGTGACATGCCCGTTATCTTGCCTGTCACTGGTTTAAATTTCGGTAATAAAAAAATTAAATTCATTTTTCATGAATATTCCAGATAGCACAATATATAAGATATTATAAAAAATGTATTTTCCACTAATATTTCAGATAGCACAATAAGATGTATCATTAAAGATGTGCATATTACACACATGTACAATCTCTATAAAAAATAGTTTCACGTCATGTAACCCCTAAACAATCAAAACACAGTCTATCTATATTAAAAAAGCCGCACACTCGACGTGGAGAAGCAAACAAGTAGCTAGACTGATGTTGCAATACGTGGATCCATCTCCTCCTCGTTGAAATTTCTAAGGATCTTAAGATCAAAAACCTGCAAGTTGTTGAAGTTTATTAGTATCGGAAAGAGGATGAACAATATTTTAATCTAGTGAAAGTGAACATTCAACACCGGTCTTAATTACTTTCCAGACTACTTTATGTATAGGTTATAAATCTATTGACAGTTAATATTGCAAGTGCATGTAGCCTTGCTTGTGGTGGTGTTGTCAAATGAAAGCATTGCTTCGTGTTAATCTAATGATTGATGATAATTCAACATAACATGTACAGATGGAGTAGTTCAGATTCTAAATTGATTGTATTTCTAGATGGATTAGTATTTCTAGATGAATAATTAGATAATTGTTCTTGCTTCCTCTTCTGAATGGAAAATAGCAAGTATCTGAGGACAGATTAGTGTGGTTATAAATTATAAAATGACTTGATTCAAATTTATGTCTAGAGAAGAAGAATTTGAATTATTTCCTTCTAAGTTATTTAAACCATTTCTCTGAAATATTATGTATGTGCAAATTATCAGTTTATTTTGTTCTTGCCAAAAATTTCCTATAAGACAATTGTGCAAAGATTTTTTTTATCCAAAGGCCACATCTGATTGTTAGCAGCACACATTTAATTTTTTTTATCGAAAGGGCAAACTTAAATTGTCACTAACTAAAATCAACGTTGTGCCAAGAAACAAAAGAAACAAAGAGCCGCCTGTCAGCATGTGCTAGGTAGGTAGCGTGTGGAGTTAACCTTGAAATGATAGTACGTGCTTCGTGGCCTGGCAAAACCTGTACAGATGACTAAATTGATTGTATTTCTAGATAGAGTAATATTTATTGATGAATAATTATTGTTACAGAAGCTTAGGAATCGATATCTGAAGCTGTAGATTATCAATAGTATTTCTAGAAAAGAAGAGATCTTACAAGACAAACTACAAGGTAGATAGTCAATACAAGGGAATTATATCTTACAGGTTGTTTATGACTCTCCCGGGTTTATTTTCACTACAGGTAAGGTCCCAATGTTTAGCACGGTTGCTCTGGTTCTTGTTTACTTGTTTTCTCGGATACTCAGATTAACAATTTGCAGAGACAAAGAAACCAAATAAAAAGAATAAAATGTCACATACCTTATTCTGGGATCATGAATGCTTGATCAATTGGGTTGCGGCTGCCTTTGCGCGTGAATCTTGAACCTCCGGCGAGTCATCACAACCATAGAAAACCCCAGATTCCAAGGCGACCTCTGTGTTGATGATCTGTGCGAAAATGCCTTGGATGCGTGTAAACTCTTTCTTTCGGTCAAATGGATTGGACTCGAGATGAGTACCAAACAATTGAATGTCTACACCTTTGTTTAAACTCTTTTGTGACCTCACAAATATGTCCATATGATAGCAGGGATGGTATCCACATGACACGCTATCCTGCTGCTGTATACAACTAACATCTTTAAAATGCTTAAAGCGTACAGGACCTCCACCTTTTCTTGGCACAGTGCCACCTCTAAAACTATGTTCAAAGAGAGCATCATCCAGAATCTTTGACAGCACACTATAATCCCTTTTCGACGTGTTTTTAAGCGAATCCAAGTAAAAAGCCTTACATTCCTTCACCATGAGGATAATAAGAACCCAATGACCTCTGCACAAACATGTGAACAATCCAAGTAAATTAATCCTTCGTGAATAATAAACAGCCCAAGTTCAGTGCAAACCAAAGTTGAAACCGAATAATGAACAAAAAGAAATATACAACAATCACCAATCCAGGAGATAAAATCAGTATCTCTACATTTAGAAAAGCAATTAAGAGCGAGTAGGACTTACGTTGGATTGTAGGGCACTAGTATGTACTTCTTCTCCTTGTTATTTTGCAATGCAGGTAAGATGCAATCTCTCAAAATAATCTCCACACCTTCTTTGGAGCTTAGGTTGTTGTCGTGCATGTGATAAGGATCAGCAACTCCGACATTGGCAAGTTCTTTATCCTGTCTAGTCTCTCTGACTAGGTATAATGCCCATAGCCTAACAAGGGAGGACTCCAGCAAGCCTAACATGATAATGCACTGTATGTGTCCAACAAGCTACTATAGTAGTTAATGTTCTAGTTTCTTGTGGTTCATGCACTCTGTACTTGGGCCTGGGAAGCAGGCAGACGGCGGGTAACCATGCCGAGTCGCCGAGTATGGCAACGAGAACGGCGATGTTCATATTAAGAGACAGTATATAACTTAATGGGCGACGGCTACGACTCAATGACAAAATAGGACACGGCAGCTGTGGTCATGTCTATCTCTCTAATTCACGTCTCTCTTTGGTCAATCTTGTTGGCAGAAGGATTGCAAGAGATTGAGACCACTGAGTTATCGTGGAGGATTATAAATATTTCCTTTACCTTCCTAACTGATTCAGACGCACACATGGTACTGAAATATTCTGTGCATATAATAGATCTTGCAACATTGAGCCTACCTTATACAAACTCTGGGACTCCAAACTATTAACTGATTGACAAACAGAGGCAAAGAAATGTTGGTGGCTCCCAAGATGTTTTTGTCCGTGGATAGCCCTCTCCCATCTCTGCTCCAAATGCGCTACAAATCTTATTATTTTTTTTAACCTTTCCATTCTCTGGTGTTGTTAACATTTGATTCTATCATGAGTAGTTAAATACTGTCAGACCTGGAACTAATGAGGTAATGTGACTATTGCTGGGTCCTGCTCATCAAGATGATATACTCTTCTATCAGTAGTTAAATACTACCAGGTTCTACGCATTCTGGTGTGTTATTCTGACTTTGAAGTGAAGGCTATACCTGAGAAACGGAAGCTCGCCATTGGCTGCTTGTACTGTAGGGAAATGGAGGCTCGGGAATACGAACCTGCTGGGACGCGTCGACGGCGGGAGGCCTGGCAGCTTCGGTGGCGGGAGGGCTGGCGGCGTCGGTGGCGGGAGGGATGGGACTTGTCGGCGGCGGGAGGCCCGGCAGCGTCGGTGGCGGAAGGGCTGGGACTCGTCGGCGGCGGGAGGCCTGACGGCGTCAGTGGCGGGAGGGCTGGGACGCGTCGGCGGCGGGATGCCTGACTGCGTCGTGGCGGAAGGGCTGGGACTCGTCGGCGACGGGACCTGGGACGCGTCGGCGTCGGTGGGCTTGGTGGTCCTCGGGCGGTGGCGTCCTCGCGTCGGGAGGACAGGCGGCGGAGAGTTGGGATGCAGGGCGGCGTTGGAAGAGGGACGTGTGTCGGGGGAAGGCGCCGCCGCGAGCGACGGCGTTGGACGGGCTGGCGGTGTTGGATGGGTGGCGGCGGTTGGGGACTACGAATCGGGGAGAGAATCAGGGATGCGGACGAGGAGCAAATCAAGGGGAGGTCGTTTTTTCTTTTTGACAATCAAGGGGTGGTCGTTGGGAAGGGGTATCATGTACTGATCCACCCAATCTGTTTGCTTGACAGTTGACACGAGTGTGTTTTTTTTGTTACATAAAAAAACGTAGGAAAAAATCACCAAAAATTACACAAGAAAAAATCAACAAAAATGATGCAACTAGACAAATCCAAGTCAATTAATTTAAATCGGAGGAAGTATAAGATTTATAAAACTTAAAAACACAAAATTTATGAAAATATAGGATAGTTCATAATATCTTGCATCGAAACAAATGTCTTTGCTTTTAGATGTTAATATCCTAGGTGATAGATGTGTATCTTGAGAGAAAATAGGAAAACCTGAACATTATTCTCTTTTCTCATCCGATTTAATCAATCCTACAATTCTCTCTCTGATTTACTCTTCTAGATCAGTATCCTATCGCTCGACCCTCGCAGTTTACCGCGAGATAAAGAAAAACGGAAGATTTGATCGTGACATAGACAGAGAAAAGAAAAACCAAATTCGTCTCCTCACGTACAAGACACGAGTTCAAGTACGTGCAACCATAAATCAAAAAGTAAAATAATAACATAGAAGTATGAACAACTAGACAATTTTGTTTCTTGTTTTATGGAATAGAGGGATCCTGCGCATACAACATTTTTTTCAAGATCGCATCAGGTCCTTGGCCGGGAGACCTTAGCCATAAAAAAAACTCCATGATATTAGGGATTTCCACGCGTGATTACATGCAGGAGTATTAGCGAAGAGAGGTAAATTTGGCTAGCCCAACAATACACCTTATATTCTAAAAAAATTATAGAAAACTATACACCTAATATTATATAAGGAACATGTACATAAAAAGTACCAACGACGGGCACAAATTTAGCCTGTCACTATAAAGATCTATTCAGTGACAGGCATTTATATACGCCTGTCATTAGGTAAATTTTCGTTCGGATGAATTCAAAAAAATAATGCTAGTGACAGCCACATTTGTATGCCTGTCATTACTATTTTGTACTAGTGACAGGCTTATCATTGCCTGTCACTAGGAGAGCTTAGTAGTGACAGGCACAATATTGTCTGTCACTAATCACCTAGAGGCTATAAGCCTTTCTGCAGTAGTGAATTCTTAACCAAAGATTTCATTTTTTTCCAAGATTGAGCAACATGTTCATTATCAAGTTGTTTAAATTTCATAATATCACTTCTTATAGATATAATCTTAGCAGGAGGGTAGTACTTTCCAATAAAAGCATCTTTCACTTAATCCAAGAATCAATACTATTTCTAGGCAAGGATACCAACCATTCTTTAGCTTTTCCTATCAAGGAGAAAGGAAACGGTTTGAGCTTAATAATATCTCCATCTACATCCTTATACTTTTACATCTCACAAAGTTCAACAAAGATATTGAGATGGGCATCAGCATCATCAGAACTAGCACTAGAAAATTGCTCTCTCATCACAAGGTTCAACAAAGCAGGCTTAATTTCATAAAAGGTAGCATCAGGAGCAGGTGGAGAAATAGGAGTGCTAAGGAAATCATTGTTGTTTGTGCTAGTGAAGTCACACAACTTGGTGTTCTCAGTAGAGTTCATTTTGGTAAAGGTGGAGCAAGCCAAAAACAGCAGCAGCAGCTAGAGCAGGAACTAATTTTTTTGTGTTTTTGATAAGAGAAAGCAAACCAAACTAAACTAATTTTTTTTGGAGTTTTTGATAAAAATAGGCAAACAAAACCAAGCAAAAGAAACTAAGCAAACTAAAAACAACGTAAAGATAAAGGTTGAGGAGGACTCCCCTTGTGAAGACGTCCTTAGCCTCCCCGGCAACGGCGCCAGAAATGTCTTGATGCGTGTTAACGCCTCGTTGGGAACCCCAAGCGCAAGGTATGATGCAGCACAGCAGCAAGTTTTCCCTCAGTAAGAAACCGAGGTTATCGAACTAGTAGGAGGAAGGAAACGTCTCAAAGGTGTTGCAAGCAACATGGAAACCTGCACAACACAAACTCAAGACTTTGCCCCCAACTAATAGTGAGGTTGTCAATCTCACCGGTTGCTGTAACAAAGGATTAACTATATGGTGTGTAAGCTGATGATGGTTTGTAGCAAGTAAACAGTAACAATTGAAGATGTATCATTGGAAAAGATTGGACTGGTCCATACTTCACTAGAGGTGTTCTCCTTAGATAAACAAACATGGCATGCTGGGTAAACAAATTACAGCATGTCAATTGACAGGACTGAGCAAGGCATAACAATGCAATACTAGACATAAAGATCCTATGATATTCGTTTGGGCAATACAACAAGATACATAGATCACCATCCAACTGCATCTATGAGTAGAAGTCCACCTTTGGGTTATCATCCGAACCCCCTCCAGATTAAGTTGCAAGCAACAGACAACTGCTTTAAGCAAAGTGTGTAAGGTAAACAATCCACTTGTTCCATTAAGAAGAGACCGTTGTTTTCTCCCTAGTGGAAACAACACATCTACAACCGTAGAGATTTCTGTCACTTCCCTTGATTAAGCAGAGGCATGAACCCACTATCGAGCATAAATACCCCTCTTGGAGTCACTAGCAACTACTTGGCCAAGATAGCTACTAACAACGGAGAGCATGCAAGATCACAAACAACACGGACATGATAGAATCAATAATACAAAACTATTAATCAATCTGACATAGTAATCTCAATATCCATCGGATCCCGCAAACACAACATGCATGATTACAAATAGATGAGATCTTGATCATGAACGGAGCTCACAAGATCTAGACATGAAAGCACAAAGGAGGAGATACAACCATCTAGCTACTACATGGACACGTAGTGCAAGGTGGAACTACTAACGCTTCATACCGGAGGCTGGCATGATGAAGAATAAGGCCTCCGACAGGGTGCCGGGAAGAGTTTCAGACCCCCCCCCCCCCCCCCCCCCCCCGATCTAGAGACAATGGTGGCTGCGGGTATAAACGGTTTCGTGGAATATTGATCAGGTCCTTAGGGTTTAGGCATCGGGGGATTCTTATAGGCGAAGAGGCGAGGCTGGGAGGTGGCCAGGGGGCCCACACCCTGCCCAGGCGCGGGCCCACCCAAGGCCACGCCTGGGGGGTGTGGCCACCCTGTGGTGCCCCTTCGTCTCTCCTCTGGACTCCGTGTTCTCCTCGGTGAAATATTAACTTTGGCTTTTGTCCCGTCCAATTCCGAGAATATTTACTTACTAGCTTTTCTGGAACCAAAAACAGCAGAAAACATGCAACATGCACTATGGCAACTTGTTAATAGATTAGTACCAGAAAACATATGAAAAGCACCTCAAAGTGTGGACAAAGCAAAGCAAAGTAGATACTAAACAAGCATGGAACATCAAAAGTTATATATATGTTTCCGACGTATCAACCATGCAGCCGCCGAGCGGATAGACCCCGCCGGTGCCGGACTGCCTCTTCGCGGAATAGAACTTCCGGAAAAGGCCAAAGTGCGGCTCGATACCGAGCCATCGCTCACAAAGAGTGATGAAGCAGGCGATAGGGAGGAGAGAATTGGGAGACAGATGATGCAACCGAATCCCATAAAAGAAGAGTCCACGAAGAAAATCATGAATAAGAAGAGAAAGACCATGGATGACAAAGGCGTAAAACATGAGCCGAAACCCTTCGGGTTGGCGCGGGATTACCTTGTTGCCTGGGAGGATGGCATCCTCCTTGTTACGGGTAATCAACCTAAAAACATGAGCTTGCGCAAGTCCCCGTCGCACATCTCTGTGCGCTTCCACCCGCCGTTAGTGGCGCGGGCCGTTGTGGCGATCTTCTTGCCGGCGGCGATAGCGCTCGACCCAGCTTCGGCAGCAGTCTTCTTGGTGTTGCCCATCTCGCAGCGGCGACAGTGGCGGTGTGCACGCAAGAAGGAAGAGGGAAAACAACGAATAATATCCAGAGCATAGTGAAAGGCAGCTAAGCTCGCGAAAATGGAGATGGAAAAATGACACAGGGTAAAAGAAAACTACTGTTTACCCACGGTATAAAAGGACGAAGACGACGCACAGGAGCCGTTGATCCAGAAGACCTAGCGCGCACCTCAAATTTAACCCTACACGTGTCAACACTACACCGAACCATCGCCAGCACGCCGTCCACTACGCACGGAAATCGAGGAGACACTGTAATTTTCCCCGCGTCTGCGCATGACTAGTCAACTTCAAGTCAAACAGTGGGACCCATGATCGTCTCGTCGTCATCTTTGCTACCGTAGACGGTTGAGATCACCAATCGTCAGCACTGACGTCATCAAGACCAAGCTAGCAACGGCTAAAAGTTTTCGGCTGATCAATCAAGTACTTACTCAAATCTATGATTCGAGAAACTAATCAGGGGCTACTCCTATCAGGAGCGCTGGCCGCGCACCTGAGAAATGACTAAGGTACTACACCACACAACTATCTTCGAGTCCTACGTCGAGTCTGCGACTCCACTACGGACTCGGAGGCTACTCCCATAGGGAGCGTCAGTTGAGCATCCGAAAAAATTGTGTCCTTCGAACTATATTGTAAACGACTAAATAAAAGTCTCTGCTCGAGTCTATGACTCGAACAGACACTCGAGGGCTACTCCCATAGGGAGCGCTGGCCGCGCACCCTATGAATTGTTCGACTGCGATTCTTCGGATCAAATACGACAAAAATCTTTTTGGCAACTTTTCCCAAACCCATGCTAAGTGAGAAGCAATCTCCTTGGCCACCCGAAACACCTCCACGGTGACAAAACTTCGGATGTTGTGTCTACGATGCAAAGATAAGACCTACAAATATCATTTTATGGCCTGGTAACGCACCTGACTGCGCTCTGCCAGTAAACTCCCGTGTCAACAGGCATGATGAAAATCCCGACGGACGCGTTCGGTACATCACTTGAAAATCACTGGGATTCGACTCCTGTAAGACCACAATGGCCTGAGTCATCACACCAGCAATCGTTCCGAATTCGAGTCCAGGGACTCGAGTTTGATGAAGATTGTGTTGTTTTGTCCTATGACAGTTAACTGGCACTGATCCATCGGGTGAGTTAGGCACACGTATCAACAATCCCTATGAACTAAACATTTCTCCTTGTAAAGTAGGTCAAACTACATATCACCCGAAAGATTGAAGAGTCTCCAGTCGAATCTACGATTCGACTGAACACTCGGTGTCTACTGACATGGATATACCCTACGGGTGCATAACATTAGTATACCTGGTCCAGCCCAAGGAAGGCCCACGCAAGGACACGCAGTCCATGAAGATTTCGGGTGGCCCAAGCCCATGATGTCTTCGGATCCTTGGAGGACAATTCTAGAATAGATAGAATTTCAAAGGGGACCAACCCTAATCTATAACCGACTCGGTCTAAGCCCGAGACCTGCCTATCTATATAAAGGCCAGGAGGGCATGGCGAGAAGGATCTCAACTCACCGCATACACACCTCCATGCCAGATTGCATCTGCGCACCCCTGTAACCTTTGGTTCTGCCGTAATCAAGAGCAGACAATCAGGAGTAGGGTTTTCCCTCCGGGTGCCTGAACCTGGGTAAATTTTGTGTCCCGTGTTGCTTGTCTGTTAACCGTTCCATGATCTCCAGCATCCCCATCTTCTCCAAAACCCAAGTCCATAACAATTGGCATTGACGAGATCAAACCTCGTCAACCGGTAAATTCTTGTCATAGTAAGTACATGTGTATCATAGAGAACCGCCAACGGGTACCCCTTGCACATGATACAGGAGCTATCCCATATCATAGTGACAAGGCAAGCAGAAAATGAGCATCTCAGCAATCTCTTATTTACCATGGGAAAATGGTGCTTTTTTCTCTCTTTCCTCTTTTCAATATGTCTCTTTTTTCTATAAGAAGAAAGCTTCATAGATTGCTCATTATGGTGATGTTGCAAGTTTCTACCATGATTAGGCATGGCTTAGGCTAGCGGCCTAGGCATTTCTCTAACACACATACATAATTCCATGGACTTACAAGCTCCCCTTTTATTTCACACCGACGACATCCGCAAACAAAAGAGCATGATATCAACGGGGTAGATATTTACAGGTGTTGAAAGCGTTCCCCGTGACAGCACGGTTCTGCTAACCCCAACGTATAGGTTCAAGCATATACAACTTCGATGACACAATGGTTCAAGTTTATTAGGGGCAAGAAAATAAGGTGTGCCATCAAGTTTGTGAGATCTTTACTAACTAGTTTTCACATAACAAAATAATTTTTATTTGAAAGATAAATGAAGCTTGAGAATTTACTTGGAACAACAATAGTGCTAATAGGTAGATATGGTGGACACAAATGGCATAGGTTTTGGTTTAAAGGATTGGATGCATGAGAAGTGTTCCCTCTCAGCACATGTTTTTGGCTAGAAAGGCTGGGTAGCAAGCAAGAGAGTTGAAGGAAACAAGGAAACATACAAGTGATAAAGCCAAACATGCAATCTTCCTTGAAGACACAAAAGATCTTAAATAAAGAATACTAAGATTATGAGCCAATCAAGAAAGAAAGAAAGAAAGAAAGAAAGAAAATGATATAAAATACATGTAAGTGCTTTTCTCTTTTCCTTTCAAACCTCAAAAAGTGTTGCTACTGACTAGAGCTCGGTTTGCCAAAACAAATTTAGATCTACTTGATGCTCCCAAAGTGATACCAATACTAATCAACAAGATCAATCATATAATAGAGATTGCAAACTAAAATAAGAAGTACAAAAGGTAAAAGATGAAACTTCTCATTAATATTCCATAATGGCATCCACACCAAGGGATACATAGATAACCAACTAAAGGAGAGATACTTCCACAATGCAAACCATCCTATATGATAACTTCTCTATCCAAGATATGACTCTACTAAAAAGGTAAAAATATAAAAGATAATGATGTGATACCGCGACACTCCCCCAAGCTTGGAACAAGCCAACGGGATGCCAGACCTGATGACGAATTACTCCTTCGGTGGTGGTGTTCCCTTGATGAGCTTTTCAACCAACTTCCTCAAGTCTTCTATCTCAAAGGTTAGATTACGAATCAATTCTGAATTATGCTCAATGCAGTTCATGATCATATCAGACCGTAAATATCAGTCCTTGTTATTATTTCCACACTCTTCTTTCTTAGAGTGTTCCTTCCCTACATAGTTAGAACGGGGCATATCCCAACTAGAGGGAAACTTCCCTTTGGGAACCTTTTGGAATTGTTGCTCATGTATAATAGTATGGAAGGGGTTCTCTGTGTGTGGAGGAAGTGACTGTGGAGCGAGGCAATGATGCGGAGGTTTCCCTCCTGTAGACATCCGTGTTGTCCTCCGGAGCATGATAGGGTTTGCCACCACTCCAATGCTTGCAACGGTAGCGTGGGTGTCCGGATGCTCGTCCTCCTTCACGTCCTCCTCATCCCCAACCAAGATCTCCTCCTCCTTGGGGTTTTGAGGATCATCTTCCACGGGCTTCTTACCCTTGTCGTTGGTGGAGACCATAGTGCCTCTAAACTTGAGAGTATTTTCTGACAGAAACAGATCAAAATGAAAATACGACGAGAACACGATATACGAACCTCGGGGGATCCGGGGAGTTATATATTATGAAGTTTTACTACATAAGGAAGGTACTATGCGAAAACGGGGCAGAGACGGACACCGGGGTGGTCTCACCTCCCGATGGAGTGGTCAACTAGGGCCCACGCCACTGGTGGGTGTGGCCCATCCGGGCTTCGTTTCTTCCCCTGTTTTGTCTCGTAAACTTCCATATGTAATAAAAACATCAAAAAATATAAAGAAAAAGGTTTTTCACGAACCTTCTATTTTCACCACTTTTACCTATTCAAAGACGGACTCTGCAGATTCCTTCTCTCCAACACCTGAAAATTCCTTTCATGCAAAGCCTCACACAAACTTCATTGACAACATTAGTGTATGCAAAAACAATAACCCTTTAGGTTCAAACTTCAACCAAAATCCATCAAGATAAAAGCTACTGAAACAACTCCTTTCAAAAACCCAAAAGTATCTGAAAGGAAATCGATTTAAAAGGCAAATGCAAATGATGACAGAAATATGTCAAAACAGACCAACAGGTAAATATTGATTTTTTCGAAAATCTTTTGTTGCTCAAATCAAAAAGTACAAAACTAATGAAAGTTGGATAACAACTTGGGGCACAAGCACAGAAAATTACAGCTCCATCCGAAATATTAATATCTTTCACAAGTTTTTACAATGCAGCACAAAAATCTGTCCCAGGACAACAACTTTTCACAACTCATTTACGTCTCAAAAGTGGTTGATCTTGACACAAAAACCACACAAAAAGGATAAGGAGAGGTTATTCCAAGTAATAACTTACAAGACTCAAATAAATAAAGACCCAAAGCAAACTAAAATGGGTTGTCTCCCAAAAGCTCTTTCTTTATAGCCATTAAGATGGGCTTGATAATTTCAAAGATGCTCACATAGGAGAAATATATTTGAAGTGAAAGAGAGCATCAAGAAGCAAATATCCAACACATTTGAGTCTAACCCACTTCCTATGCAAGGGAGTCTCATGAGAAAACAAATTATTGAAACAAAAGGACGCTAGCATAGGAAGACAAAAAATGCAACTTTAAAGCTTTCAACATAAAGCGGGAAACTTAATATTATTGAGATGCATAAAACCATGTTTCCCTCTCTCATAATAACTTTCAGTAGAACTTTGAATAAAGTTGACAATATAGCTATCACAAGAAACAACTTTATCATCAGAATGAGCATACTTACAATCATCAAAAAGAGGTCTAAGGTCATAAACTGGATCAATAGAAGCAAGTTGTTCCACCCTAAAATCTTCATTAGGCATATTATTGTCATAAGGAGCTTTAGCAAATTTGGAAAAGTTAAACTCATAAGAATATACATCAAACTTAGTTAAAACTTTCTCCTTTTTACAATATATAATAGCTCCACAAGTGTTCAGAAAGGGTCTACCAAAAATTATAGGACAAGTTTTACTAGCTGCTGAACCAAGCACTAGAAAATCAGCAGGATATTTAATCTTACCATAAAGAACCTCCACATCTCTTAGAATTCCAATAGGGCAAATGGTTTCCTTATTAGCAAGGTGAATAACCACATCAATGTCTTCAAGCTCACAAGGACAAATTTCATGCATAATTTCTATGTAAAGCTCATAAGGAATAGCACTAGAACTAGCACCAATATCACATAAACCATAATAGCAATGATCACCAATTCTAACAGAAAGCACTATGACACTAGTTTTCCTAGCTTTACTAGGATGAGAGACAATATTAGAAGCATCTCCACAGAATACAATGTGCTCATCCTCTATATTTTTAGTGACAAGATCTTTCACAATGGCTACTAAAGGTTCAATGTTTATTTGATCATCAGGTTCCATAGTTTTCTTTGTACTTTTACTAACCACATTAGCTATGATAGAATGTTCCTTTACCTTAGAAGGAAAAGGGACTTTCTCAATATAAGGTTCATGCAAAATAGGATTAATAGTACAAACTTCAATGCTTCTAACAGGAACATGATTAACAACATGTTTATAAGGTGCATGGTACTTGTCCCACTCCTTTTTGGGAATTTCAAGATAAGAGGAAAAAGCCTTAAAACAATTTTCAAGAACTTGATAATCAAGACCATACTCAGTGCTAATATCACATAAGTCATAAGTTTCCATAAAATATTTAATGCATTCATAATCATAATTTACACCTGACTTTCTTCCTTTGTCATTCTCCCATGCTTCAGTGTTCTCTTGAATATGGTCTAGGAGATCCCATTTAGCTTCTTATTTTTACGTGTGAATGATCCAGCACAAGAAGCATCTAATAAATCTTTATCATGAAGAGAAAGCCTTGCATAAAAGTTATTGATAATAATATTGTTAGGGAGTTCATGAATAGGACATTTAAGCATTAGTAACTTTAATCTTCCCCAAGCTTGGGCTGTACTCTCTCCATCACGAGGCCAAAAGTTATATATTTGATTCCTATCCTTATGAATATCACTGGGAAGATAGAATTTAGAATAAAAGAGAGGTACTATTTCCTCCCATTCCATAGATTGTCCATTCTTCAGGAGCTTATACCATTCTTCAACTCTTCCTTTCAATGATATAGAGAGTAACTTATTCTTCACCTGTTCAGTTGTGATACATGCACAATTAAACAACCCGCATAATTCATGGATAAAAAGCAAGTGATCACCAGGATGGACAGTTCCATCCCCAAAATAATAATTCCATAACACGATCAACAATTCTTGTAGCTATCATAAAAGGATCTATCTCAATAGGTGGTGGTTCATCTACTACCCTTACGGTGGTAGTAGTTTTCCCAAATACAAAACCAAGTGGGTTATCGATATCGGAAACAAAGTAACAAACAGAAATAAAAAGCAATACTCATAGTAGAAGTTTCCTTTACTAGTTCCACTCTTCAATAGCGCTTCACTCCCCGGCAACGGCGCCAGAAAATAGTCTTGATGACCCACAAGTATAGGGGGTGTATCGTAGTACTTTTGATAAATAGGAATGTTGATCCCAACGAGGAGCATAAGGTGTTGACTAGTGGTATGGAGCAGTAAATCTCTGTAAATGCTTAGCAAACGGATTTTTAGGGGGTTTTGATAAAGCAAGAAAATAAAGTGCAAGTAAATAAAGACAATGAATAATTGCAGCAAGTGGCCCAATCCTTTCTTAGCAAAGGACAAGCCGGAGGTAATACTTATGAGGACCAAACGTTCTAGAGGACACATGGAAATACTGTCAAGTGCTTTCATTTCATATAGTTGATTAATCTTCTTTGGTTTTATAATTGTTGTGTGGGTGAGCCTATGCTAATGTACCGACCTTACTTGGACTAATACATACTTTTGATTAAACCCCTTGCAAGCATCCGCAACTACAAGAAATCAATTAAGATAAAAACCTAACCACAACCTTAAACTCTGAGATCCTACACTCCCTTGTGCAAAGGTTTCCTAATAGGGGTTTAGGTTTCTGTCACTCCGGCAACCCCACAATTAGTAGCCAAATACACAATGCATTTACCTAGTCCCATAAATGGTGAAGTATCATGTAGTCGACGTTCACATGACACCACTAGAAGAATAGCACCACAACTTAAATATTAAACCATTGAATAATACCTCAACACAATTCCACTATTAACAACATGACTTCTCCCATGTTCTCAAGAACTAAACGAACTACTCACGAGACATCATGTGGATCAAGATCAGAGATGATATAATCATGGATAACAATCTGAACATAAACAATAATTCAATGGTTCCACTCACAAGCATCAACTACAATAGTAATCAACACCGGGAAAGTTTCCCCTAAGAACTATGCAAGATTCAACACAATTGTTACATCGGGATGTAGTGGTGATGATGGTGCTGGCGGAGATGATGGTGTGGATGATGATGATCCCGATGAATTCTAGCTTGATGATGGTGTTGATGGCGACGATCTCCCCTCCCTGGGAAGGAATTTCCCTGGCAGAAATCTGTCTGCCGGAGAGCTCTTTCTCTCCCGGTGTTTTTCGCCCCGCAGAGGCGGCAGAATCTTTCTACGGTCGCTCCCCTGACTTTAGGATTTCGAGGAGAAGATAGAGGCGAGAGGGCAAAGCCAGAGGTGGGCCAGGGTGGCCACACCCCCTATAGGCGCGACCCAGGGTGGCCCACGCCTGGGGGGGTGGGCCCCCTATGGCCCAACTCCTCCCCTTCTGGCTTCCTTCGTCTTCTGAGAAAATATAATTTTCTGTAGTTTTTCTGGTATTTTTCTGATCTTCGCGAAATTGCATCAAAAACACCGCTTTTTTCATCAGAATACTGACTTTGGCAGTTCATCCTCCAAGAATCATCCAACATGCAAAAACAGATAAAAAGACATAAGTATCACCTATTAATATAAAATATATCAATGAATAAAGATAAATTATGATATAGAATGGTGATACAAATTGAACGTATCAGTAACAAGATTTCATTTTTCATTTTTTTTATTTTATGTTTTTTTGTATTTTTATTTAAACTCTACATATTCTCTATAATTATGATTTAAGAATTGTGAATGTTTTGAATACTTATAATGATTTTTTAATATCATAAACAATTTTTTTAAAATAATTTCAAAATCATGAACAAAAATTTAAAATTATGAATCAATTTCAAAAAAGTCATGAACCATTTTTGAAAATCATAAACCAAATTAGAAAAACAATGAACCAATTTCAAAACCCACGAACCAAAAATTAAAAACATGAAGAAAATTTCAAAAGACATGAACCCGATTCAAAAAATCAAGAATCAAATTTCAAAAATCATAAACCAAATTTAAATTCATGAACCAAAATTCAGGAAAACATAATATTTTTAAAAAATAAAGAACATCTTTAAAAATATGATTTTTCTAAAAAATGTAAACAAAAAGAAAAAAAGACAAAAACTGAAAGAAAAAAAAAGAAAGAAAAAACATTAAAAAAAGCCTCGCGAACTAGACCGGTCCAACTAGGCTTCCACCCTCTGCGGCGCTAGCAGGCGACAAATATCGTTTGTGCAATACATCCCCAAGCCTAGAGTCTAGGCCACCTAACAAACAATTAACCAGAGAAGAGGCACAGTCGTGACGTTTGTATTTGCAACGGTACTAAAAAAGGCTACTGCCGGCATTGCTGGCTCTAGTCACACGCCGGACTAGATAACTTTGAAATAAAATTACATCCATCATTAATTCGTGCCAAATTACTCTCTCAGCCAATAATTTTTTGCCAAATTACTCTCTACCAATTAATTGCCCCACATATCCTTTGGTATCCTTTTATCAACCCCTCCCCCTATATATATGCTACCATCGTGTGGTCTCGACCCAAACTAGGAACCAGCCCGCCAACAGTATGGAGAAGTGCACGAAGCGCGTCCAAGCATTTTTGCTCCTTCTTCTATGCTTTGCTATTCATGCACAATGTAAGTTGGCTAGAAAACATCGTGTTCTTCATATGTTTTTAGTTCGATTTACCCCTTACTTATGAGTACTACTAATGGTCTTCTACTTGGATCCCTATATGTATGCATGGTTATGGGTCAGAACGTTAATTTTATTTTTGTGTCAATAATTTTGCAGGTAGAGTCATAAGCGTGGATGATCACACCGAAACTAGTAGATGCGTCGGCAATGGGTCGTGTTATACGTGTCTCCCCATAGAAATGTGCTATGGATCGCTGGAAGAATGCAAAGCCCATTGTAAAGGACCTTTAGCTGCAGTTCCCCCTACTGCACGTACTAGTAATTAATGTGCTACAAGAGAATAAAATGTATCCAATGAGTATCATGTGCCGATGAAGGAAGAACTATGAAAGAATAACAGAACCCATGGTTATTAAGAGTAAACCGCATCAGCGGTCCTAATTCTTTTCATGTGCCTTCACTTCCTAATTCTTTAAAATTACTTGTCTAGATCCTAAATCTTTCAGAATTGAGTCACGCGAGGTCCTAAACAGGTTTGACTTGAGTCGACCGGTGCCACGTCGACAGCGGGACCCGACTAGACTTGTATATTTATGAAAAGGCCCTCCCATTTGTATTCCTTCCAAATAACATATCTCTCTTTTTTCCTACCCCTCTATGGAAATTTAATCTTTTAGAAGGAGACCGTTGACGGAGGTGCTGCTCCAATGAAGGTCACATCATCGCCTGACCCGACCTCTCCTCTCCTTCTTCCTCGCCGGGAAACCTTAGTACTGCACGCCCTCGTCGCCGGTATCCCCTCAATAGCGGGCGCCTCCGTTGCGGTCCCCTCTGCAATGTTGCTCCCCTCGCCGGCATCCCGGCCGCAGCACGCGCCCGATGCTACACCCCTGCCGTAGCGCACCCCTGCAGCCGACATCCCCTCCGTCAAGCTTCCTTCTGCAGCGCGCTCCTGTATGAGGCGCTCTGCTTGTTGCATTGACACGTACTCCGGGAGTCCACCTCCACCGTCAGGGGCAGTCAAATCCACCAGGGCACAACCCTCTCTTCCTCGCATTGATAAGGTCCCTAGAGCGCTGGACTATTGGTTCTACCTCATCGAACAAGGTCAAGGGCTGGAGGGTGTCACACCGATGGTGGGAGCCAAGTAAGACAAGGATAAGTAGGGTGCTGGGTGGGGCCGAATGGGCCAAGTCCAACTCCACGGGGACCGAATTTTGGAAGAAATACAATATTGGGGGCTATTAGCAAATATGCAGGGTGGCTTATATGCGTCATGGGCCCTATTGTTGACGTGACACTGGTCAACTTGGGTCAAACTGGTTTAGGACCTTGCGTGACTCAATTCCGAAAGATTTAGGATCTAGATGTGCAATTTTAAAGAACTAGGACTAAAGTAAAGGCACGGTAAAAAAATTAGGACCGCTGGTGCGGTTTACTCGGTTATTAAATATGGTTTTATTTTGAAATTCTGTCAGCAATTTTCTATAATAAAATTTTCATTATAGTTCTCGGACTGTATTTTGGTATTTTCATTTTTTTGGCATTATTTTGGCATTTTCTGGTTTGCATGATCCACAAAACAAATATTCCTCTATAAATACAAGTGCACACAAGATAGACATTTGGCAAGCCTGAATGTTTTACCATCCAAGGCTCTTTTATTTCCTGCCTGAATTTTTTCCTTCTTTGATCCTCTTGTATGGTAAAATATTAGTTTTGAATCCTTGACATGTATACGTGTGCAACTATGGCCCCTTATGAATTCTCCTTCACATGGAGCAGACCATTGAAAGCACCGGTGTGGCGAGTGCAGACAAATGGAACCCAAGCTACATGGGGTCTGTTTTTGAAAAATTCAAAGATGACATTTCATAGTGTCAGAAAATTCTGAAAAAAGTATAGATGTCGAAAATAATGTATTCTGCAGCAGGCGCAAAAACCAGAGCGGAATACTCGGTATTCAGAGTTGTGCAAAATCGATACATTTCTGGATCTGATTAATGTAATGAATAGTGTAAATTTTAAAAACTCTAAAACTTTAAGAATGTGCCATATAGCCAAATATATAAGGATTTCACGTTGATACTATACTTCCACGCTGATAGAATACATCGTTCGCCTCGTTTCAAAAACATCATTCACAACATGTAGATTATCGCGCATATGCCGCATGGTCGTCAGACCCATGTGCCTTATCTTCTCTCACTTTATCAAGATCCGCATTAGGTTCCATCAACATTCGAGAACGACTATGTGAGGTGGTCACACGATTGCACTTCGTGAACATTTTATTCTGTACTATGTGAATATTTCGTTTATTGTCAGAACCATTTTTCCTCGGTTGCAAAACTACTTGAACATTTTTTTAGTGTCTGCGGTTAGAATCCATTTGCAGCTCTCGTAGGCCACACGAATCAAGAATCAGATTTAACAGCTCTCACGGTGACCAAGCGCAAAAAAAAAAACTCGGTTAACCAAGTAATTTGTACTAGACCGTGACTGGAAAGCAACGGCACGATGGACAGCTTTCGTGAGCGGTCAACCCTCGCAGCATTGCCGCCCCAATTCAAGCCAAGGACCAAATAAATTTTGGAAGGAAATTATGACCGTAATCAATTCGCGCCCAAAAAACGCATGTATACCAATTAATTTTTTCCCATACGCCCATCTACCAGTACATCAATCTCCTTCTATATATACGCATAGCATCCCGTTCGTTTGGACCAAATCCAACCTGCCAACAAGGAGCGCCATCGCAATCATCTGGACATGGAGAAGTGCAGGATGCGCATCCACTCGTCACTGTTGCTCCTTCTCTTGTTCTTTGCCATTCACGCACAATGTAAGTTGGCGCCTTGTTTATGTGTTTTTATTTGATTCACTGTGTCTAACTATTCGCGCACAATGTAAGTACTCCTTTCTGAACATATTAATCTGTACTGATGTTAATTGTATTTTGCCTTAACAATCCTGCAGGTAGAGGCATGGGCGTGGATCAAGAAATCGACGGTGATACCTGCTACAGGAGTGACACTATTCCATCTTGCTTTTTGTGCTACCCCCAGAACAATTGTTTTAAGACGATGGACGACTGCAAAGACCACTGTTTAAGATTTCCGGCCTCGGTCTCCTATATTCTGGAAATCCTTGAAAATGGATTGTCACTATAGCTCGAAGATCTTATTAGATGAGTGATATGTGCCGAAGAAGGAATAACTTTGAAATAATGAATAAAAGAATAGATCACTCTATATAGTCTTGATTTTCAATTATTGTTGGCAATGTTTTCTACAGCTTACTGGCCATATATTATTAAAATAATTACATTTCGCGCAGCAATTTTTCACATCTCGTGTACCCGTGTTTTAAGTTGGTCACACAATCTCTCCCTCTCCTCTCTCCCCCTCGCCCTCTCCTTCCCCCTCTCCCTCTCTCCTTCATCTACCTCCCTCCATCCTAGCATCTTGGCCGGAGCAGGAGCAGGCGCAGGTGGATTGATCACCTGCCCAGGCCATGGTGCCCAACCATGCTGGAGGTGCGCCAGCTCCATCCCCACCTCCGACGCGATCGTCGACGCCCATCCCGGCAGCGGCGGCGGTAGAGGCAGCTGAACGTTCGCCTGCGCCACCATGCCGGTGAGCTGGACGGCTTCCTCGAAGCCGACCCACTGGGCTTCCTCCTCTCGCGTGCTGGCCGGTAAGAGGTGGCTGACGGGTGGGCCAGTGGCACGCGCGGGCAGGAATCCGCATTGTTCGCGCATGTCCAGGCCGACGCAACCGTTGTCCAGATTAGATACACGGATGGATCAAGTCGGACACGTTTGTCCGTCTCAGGCCGCTGGAGCGCCCCACACGTCCCACGCGTCCGCGCGGAAAAGTTTGGACACGGTCGGATGGGATGCGTCGGCCCGGTGGAGATGCACTTAGGCGCCAACTCCATGCGATTTTTCATATGTGGCGGCATGGTCCTTTTGTGCGGGGGGTAGGGGATGTAGGTCATAGGGAATTTCTTCTTATTTCATAAGAGTTTTTTGGTAGAAAGTTGAGGTGTATGAAGTAAAACATTCTTACTACTAGTTTCTACTAAATACAGTAGAACACATAATACTTTTTATGTTACGAAATTATTTTTGTATTTTTGTAGAAGAACCAAAGAAGATGAAATTCACATGTCCAATTAAAATATTGTTGTGAAGGTTTACATTTGTTTACCAAAACTATGTCCAAGAAGTCACCCTTTAGTAAACTGCTGGAAGCACTACATACAACTCTCTTAGTTGCACAATTACTACTTTAACTCCACCAAATAATCTCTATGTTCATCTCCTTGATGTCTCAATTGATCGTATTGTCCATGTTCTACTTACAATACTGTTGCGCACGGTTCATGCATCCAGAATCTCAATCTCAGCGGTGTTGGTCTTAATATGTACCCGCATGTCGGTGTTCCATACCTTAAACAGCCCTTGAAAACACAAAAATGTACGAGAAATATAGAACATGTCATCATGTATGAAAAAATGACGAACATGGCAAGTTCCAAAAGGTAGGATGCATGATAGAATTTCAAAGGATATCGCGAGAGTGATTTTTTTGTTCTGGCTTTGTAACAAACTTTAAAGTAACTTCGCAATCGAGCTTGGCTCAGATGGTTGGATTCCCTATGGTGGAACCAGCCTACCAGGTTCAAGTCCTAGACTTGGCATGGATATTTGCATTATTCCAGGAGTATCCGACGCTATTCTTTCAGTGGTAGGTGACGTGTCCGTTAACCGCGAGACATATGTGGTGACTTTGTCAACCTTAAGATCTGTCGGCTCAGTTTTTCTAAGGTGCTCATAGAGATAGCGTGTGCGTACGTATATTTAGGGGTGAGTATACGTGCACATTTGTAAACGTCTATGTTGTACTGTGTTTTAAAAAAACTTTAAAGTAATTTCTTTGTTAACGAGACTAGGCAAAACTTTTGGCTCTGTTTAAAAAAAAAATTGACGGGCGTGCACGCAGATCAAGTCGCGGACAACCACATATCTTCTCGCCAATCATGCGTGATGACTCCCTCCCCGGTGATCCATACCATCGTCTGCAGAAATTATTAAACTGGTCATCTCCAGCTCTCACAATCTCCAGCTCTCACAATCCCAGTGGTACCTTGAATTCCCTACGGACGATCGACCAAGGTACGACAATTAAACTGCAACAAATAGTGCTGAAGATGATTAATATTATCCCCTACATATTTATTGACGCAGTAAGCACTGTCGCCGTTCGTGCCCCTTACCGTGTCAGTACTTGTCAGCGGGACACATGACCAATTAGTGGGGAACCGACCAGACAATTCTCGCAGCAGCAACAAAAATGGCAACCCTCGCAGCAGCAACAAAAATGGCAGAAATTAGTGGGGAGCCGACCAGACAATTCTGTCCAAGCACTGAATGGGATTGTTCGAGAGATGGCAGGAGAATGTTGTTGGCAGACCGGCCAGTTGAATGCGGTTGCAGAGTGCATTGGTGGTGATGCTTGCAGTCTGTACACTAGCTGAGATTGGTTTATCCATCGTTTTTCCCTTTCCGGAGCACTTGCCTTCTGATCAGCAAATGGTCGCCCACTAGACTTATGATCACCTAATTAACTTAGGCTCGGTCTCTTTTAAAATGAAACGACTAATAAAGTGTCATGTTTTTTCCATTACTAGAAAGACGCAAAGCAAAAATGTGGGTAATGCGACCTTATCCTCTCCCGTCCTCTTCCTCCCCCATCTGAGCGTCAGCCGTCACCGCGCGCCGGGCCTCTCCGCCGCCCTCCCCGCCGGACTAGCCGGCCGGGGTTGGGTTTGGGGAGGCGCCGGATGTAGCTGTAGGAGTAGCTTGTCCTGGTTTTGGCGGATTTCCGCCATGGCGAGGCTTCTCGCTGGGAGTCTGCGTGAGCTAGAGCTTTGGGTCAAGCTCTGCCCATGGCTGGTGGTTCTCGTCCTCCTGCTGTTGCTCCGGCGGTCGGAGCTGCGGATTAAGGACAGAGCCGGCGACTCCATGAATAAAAGGCCCGTGGAGCTTCTTCTTCCGATGAGGGCGGCGGAGGCTGTCTCGTCTCACCCGGCTGGCCGTGGCGGCAGGGAGGTGAGGTGTGGAGGCGTGTTGCTGTGGCTTGTTCGTCTTCCCCCGGCCGGCCGTGGCGGCGAGGGGGGGGGGGGGGGAAGATGATGGCTGCGGTTTCTTATTTGCCAACCTCCAGATGGCATTTGTGCTGGTGCCGTTTGAAGCCGAGCTGCGCCGCTTCGCGGATGTCCCTGGCCGGCCATGGTGGCAAGGAGGGACGCGGTGAGGCTACTGTCTCGGTTTTTTTCGGTCCTTGCAGCCTTCTGTCAAAGAAGATGAGGCTTCGTCGCAGCTACCCTAGCGGCAGTGCAGGCCTGCTGCTAGAGTGGTCGTACTCGCTGGATTTTGGGGCTCCATGGAGGAGTTCCTCGTTGGCGATCTCCGGCCGCTGCTTTTCCAATAAGCCTGTTTATTGGGTTCGTCGTTGCGGCATTTTCTACGGCTTGTTCTCCTCATCTCGGGCAGGAGCTCTGAGGAGAGAGCTCGGTTTCTTCACGCGGCATCGACGAACCATGGGAGCCTGTTACTGCTGCTGTTTGAAGATTTCTCTCTTTCTAGGCGCAGAGGTTGCGTTCGCAAGAAAGGATTCTTTGAGTTGCAGCGGCGATGGGTTCTCTTGGAGAAGTGAAGCCAATTTTCTCTGCAGTTCCAAATCGGAGGCAGGAAGCCAGCCGATTATCTAGGTCAAGTTGAGGCCATCAAGATTGCCGGCGAAGTCCGGCGCATTTTCAACCTCCATCGCGAGGCCAATCAGTTGCAGAGACGAGCTGGAAGGAGGACCTATTTGCCTTTTGCTTTATTCTTATAGGGTTCTCTTTATAAAGCGCTTGGATATGATCTTCTTTTCCATTTTATTAGAATTCGGCGTGAATATGTGTAGCTCCACCGTCTTGGTTTAATGATATGGCTTCCAGCCCCTTCCGGGGCTCTCCTGTTCAAAAAAAAAAAAAAAGAAAGACGCAAAGCACGAACCCCGATACTCACAAGCACGTCCCTGAGTAACATTTGCTAGAATTCATCTTATTAGCCCATCAGTATGCGTGTCACGTATTACCTAATTTACTGAAACTTTTATCAAAATATTCCATCTAAGAAATTATGGATCCAATTTTACCCCATTTAAGCATTTTGCCGGCTTTGTTGGATAGGACAGGTGTGCTTTGTCGATGCTGGTGGGGAGGGTGTGGCTTTAGTGGCACGACGTGCTTCTTCGGAGGCAACATCACCACGCACGCCTATCTCTCAGTGGCTGCTTTGCGGCTCGTCTGGGGGTGCACACTTGTGTGGCGTCTCGGCCGTCTTGCATGAGCTCAGTGGCCAGCGACGCTGAGTAGCCATGGCTTCCGTGATGGCGTGCTGGTGGTGGTTGCTCATTCCGACTTTAGGAGGAGTTCTCCGTCATCGATCTGGCGTTGTCTCCTCGTGTTGCAGTTGATGTTTCTGAGATCAAACATGGAGAGGATCTTTTGCCTCTAATTCTAGAGACGGTGCGGTGCGACGCCTATGTTATGAATAAAGGTGGTTTGGCTCTGATGTTATTCGAGCGCCAAGAACCAATAAGATTCATGAAGGTTTCCTCGATCTAGACATTGACGAGTTCCGGTCTTCCTATGTGAGATACCTAGATCGGCATCGATCCAGTCGTGCTCGGCCTTATCTACAACCAGTGAGGCTTCATGAGGGCGGCGGAGCGAAGCTTCACCTTCTTGTCATTGCCATGGGCTATTGTCTAAATATAGATTTTCATGAAATTGGTAGAGGTGGAGAAAGTCATCGTGGCTACAATCGGATGCTTGTAATTGCGAAGAGTGTATTGGTTGCAACGAAGACTATGCGGCACAAGTTCTTCATGTGTGTCGGGTGTTTGGTGACTTGCAGCAGCAACCTTGGAAGAGGTGGTGGCATCACATGAGGATTGTATTTTTTGTGGTGCTCTTCGAGTACAGAGTCATGGTTTTTAGGATGAAAACCCAATGTCCGGCCTTCATTGATTGTACCTGGACTTGTTGAAAGCATTGTTTTTGTAAACTTGTACTTTCTTCAGGGTGAAAACCAAAATCTTTGGTCAGACGACGACAATGTATGTGCATTGTTTCCTTCTTGGAGGCATTGCTTTTGGAGAATCTCTTTTATAGTCTGGGCGTTGTCTTCAGTGGTGGCTAGAGTGTTGTTGGTGTGAGTGTTTCATCATCATGACATGGTATTTTTTCTCTCATTTTTTATTTCTTTATTGGTTGTGTGCATTCTTGATGTCTTTGGAATCATGTTGGTGCGGACTCTAGGTGTAACTAGTACCTTCGTGATATTAATATTTTCCTTTTATCGAAAATATCTCTTAGTGTCTAGGAGGGACTTAGGGGAGAGGTGCTTCTTGGACTAGCTAGATTGCCTTAACCTTCGGGATGGAGGTCAATGACACCTTCTTGACTAGGTCGTCATCACCTCCATGGGGGAAGGGATGACGCCTTCCATGACACCCTTCGCTCCGGCTCCTCAATCATACTTGCCGGGAGGGCATGTGGCTGGCGATACCTGAGGATCTTCATCCTCAATGACCCCTAGGACCGACAAGGGAGGAGGCTATTGCATTTGGGGTACTCCAAATGCATCGAAACTAGACCGAGGTCTAGTGATCTAAACAGTGGATTGTCTAAGTGTTCGCCGAAGCACTAGAATTAGAAAATTAAACAAGGGTACATAATGGGGGTATGTTTTGGAATGGTGACGGTGTAGGTGATAGGGAGAAATATTGCATCATCCATAAAATGTTAGGGAGCATGGATTGGATTTTATTAGCATATTAGAGATATAGGACGGTCCGATTTCGTGGTTCCATTTTTATATACATGTCTGGGGCTGGATTACACATGGTATGCTTACCCCACACATAGTCGTTCGAGTGGAATCTTCGTAGGGATAAAAAAATATAAATCTCACTGTTCAAAAAGTTAAGACGAGATGCAGATTATGGTCTGCATCGATGTCGTTGTTATGGAAACGGTAGTGCCTGAGCATGCTAGTTCGTGATGCGGGAGCGAGCAGGGAAACGAGCGACGGCGTCCGCAAGCGGGATTGGGCACGAGCAAGCGTCAGGGACACAAGAAGTACCCAGGTTCGGGGCCCTCGTGGTGAGGTAACACCCCTACTCCTGCCGATTTGACTATCTGGATAAACACGATGAACTACAAGGGCTCCTTGAGCTGTATCTGTCCTAGCTAGAAGAGAATGAGAGACCAACCCTTGCTACGATGCCCCTGCCGCCCCTTATATAGGTCGAGGCGGCATGGGCAAAGACACTGCCGACTGGCGGGTCCCACAGGCGGGCCCAACCGACTATTCCAGTACAGTGTTCTGCCTTCCTGACGTCTGGTATAGTGCCGCGCCCCCGGCCGTCACGGAAACAGTGGAGGCCGCCCAGCCAACACGGGCGGTGACCCCTGTTCCCGCCTGACACGGGTACGGTCCGTATCCTCCGTCGTCGGTGCTGCTGCGCCTGTCCTTCTGCCTGCCAGAACTGCGGGATACTGTGACCTACGTCATCCATCTGCCTTGAGGGTCCGGCTAGGTTGCCCTAGCCGGTGTTATCGCCATATTTTGGCCAAAGGAGGAGTTGGGCCGTGATCAAGATGGGCTTAGAAGATACGTATATACAACGTGTTGTTGAATCGGCCTCGTGTGTTGATTTGGGCTAAATTGCCCGTGTATCTTATATTGTAATAGATTCCGTTTAGATTTAGGTAAGAGATAGAGTTGTAGAGTTATTCCAAAGACAGAAAGTCTCCGGACTATAAATATGTACCTAAGGTTATCGAGAAAAGGAGGACAATCACGTTCACAACAAACACAATCTCGGCGCATCGCCACCCCTTGTTTCTAGGGTTTTTCTCGGGTAAGTGCCATGCTGCCTAGATCGCATCTTGCGATCTAGGCAGTATCTACTTATGCGTTATCTGGTGTTACTCGTACTGAAGCCTTGTTGATGGCGAGTAACACTATTATCATAGATTTGTTTGGGTTAGCATCAGTACTTTTCGCTATAATTGTTTAGTTATGCTACCTCTAGCTATCTCGCCGCCGTTGCACCTTTTCCCGGGTGTAAGGGTGGCATCTTGCTTGATCTTTATTTAAGTCGATTTGGTCTGTTATAGTTGTGCCTTGTTCTCCAAGGTTTAGTTTGATATCCACATGATCAGGCCTTGCAAACGGGTTGAACGATCCAGTAGTATGTAAGATATGGTTTACCAATCCAAGAGGGGGTGTTCCGGGAATTGACGTTACGTTGGTTTTTAGGCCTTCTCTAGGATTAGTTTTCTATTATCTTTTGTATCTACCAGGCTCAATTACGTGTAGGATGTTCCAGTCATGTAGTGAAAACATCAAACTGTCGTAGATCGATTTAACTTGTATTGATGAAGCAAAACCCCATGTTATAATAGATCTAATGCAGAACCATGGGATAATCGGCTCTGGGAGCCGATTCACAGGGAAACCTGGGAGCCGGTCACGGCTCGAATTTTACGTATACTTGTTTACCATGCAGGAAACCAATCGAAGCAATCCTTCACCTTCCTGACCAGGTATAGGTCAGGTGGCACGCCCTCGAACCAAGCCAGGACGTGTGCCGGAGTTTTGCGGGCCGTTGCCCGAGGGACCAGGGCCCACCAGCAGTTCTGGGAGCCTCCCGGCTCTTCGTGTTGCCCGTCGCTGCTCGCCGGTGGGTTTTGGTAGGCAACACATTCTGGCACGCCCGGTGGGACCCTTAAACAACGTCTACATCAACATCCGACGCTGCGATGGACAACCGACCGGTCACGTACGATGAGCTGCCTGAGGAGCACAAGGCGAAGTATGATGACGTCAAAGCTCTCTTCGAAGCCGATCTCATCGGCTCTTTTGAGAGGACTCGTAAGCATGGCATCAGGTGGAAAGGGTTCTCACCCGAGGGTGCTCTTGATGAGGTGGATCTGTCTGTTCCTTCAGAGGAGCGTACCAGAGCTCTGCGCCAGGAAGTCAACTACATGGTGGCTCATTCTCTTCACCGCCATTCTGAGAGCTTGGTAAACGCTTTCGAGCGGATCGCAGTTCGCGTAGTTCAGGAGATCATGAAACATCAGTACTCTCCGTCGGGGCCTACTCTGGGGACTCACCAGGGAGAAAGACCGCTCCAGGCCAGGCCACCGCTGCCATTCACACTTGCAGCTCCAGAGCCACCAGGGGCACCGGCGTACGTCGTCTACAAGGTCGGAGGCGACCCTAGTGATTGCCAATTCCTGTTTGAACCACCTAAGGAGATCCCACATGGATATGTGTGCACCTACGTGCCGGACTGCAATAACCTGACGTGCACGAACCAGGTGGCAACTGCAGGGATTTCTGGAGCAGGAGTCTCTGGAGCAGGGGCTTCGGGAACAGGTGTTTCTGGAGCAGGAATCTCTGGGATGGACGCCGACAAACAGGCGTGGCTAGCCAAGTATGCCACTGGAACGAGTCATGAGAATCTAGCCCCTGCAGCCCAAACAACGGAACAAATCCGTACCATCTTGAGAGACCAGTTCGGCTTCGTGCCGAAGAGAAGGACAATCGGCTATTCAAAGCCGTATCCCAACGAGTTTGGCCTGATCCCGCTGCCACCCAAGTATCGGCTCCCTGAGTTCTCGAGATTTAGCGGGTCAGAAGGGTCGAGTTCGATCGAGCACGTGAGCCGATACCTGGCACAGTTAGGCATGATATCAGCATCAGATCAGTTGCGCGTAAGGTTCTTTGCGCAATCTTTGACAGGACCAGCTTTTGGGTGGTACACTTCGTTGCCACCTGATTCGATCCAGACCTGGAAGCAACTGGAAGAGCAGTTCCACATTCAGTACCATTCAGAAGCTACCGAGGCTGGCATTGCAGACCTGGCACAGGTGCGGCAAAAGCGAGGAGAAACGGTAGCCGAGTACATCCAACGCTTCAGGACTGTCAAGAACCGATGTTACTCAGCTCGGTTAACTGAGAAGGAAGCAGTCGAGCTGGCAGCGTTGGGTCTCGCAGCACCCATCAAAGATCTGGCTTTCCAAGTAGAGTACAACTCGTTGGCGCACATGTCCCAGAAGCTGACGATGTATGAGCAGCGCCACCCTGAGTTGTACCAGGACAAGTTCAAACGTCCGATAGGCCTGGTCGATACAGAAGAAGAAGACCCCACGCAAGACCAGGAGGTGGCCGTGGCTGAATGGGCTCGGGGGGCAGATCCCGTAACCTGCAAATGGGTGAAACAGCAAGGGCCTGCAAAAGGGTTCGACTTCGATGTGAGCAAAGCTGAGCAAATATTCGATTTACTGCTGAAAGAAAAGCAGCTGAAGTTACCCGAAGGCCACAAAATCCCTACGGCTCAAGAGATGAACGGAAGACCATACTGCAAGTGGCATCACTCGTTCACCCACACCACCAATGACTGCAAAGAGCTACGTCGCCAGATCCAAACAGCGATAGAGCAGGGCCGTCTCATCCTGGGGCAATTCGCCATGAAAGTAGACACCAACCCGTTCCCCGGCGTCAACATGGTAGAACACAGCCACTCCACGAGGCGCCAGTTGGATTTCTCGTTCGACGTCAACATGGCAGGACCAGGGTACCACCATGGCACGTACAGGGAGGAAGGCGGTCGCTCTCACGGCAGAGTAAGAGAGGAGGCTGGTCCACGCGACCGGCCCAGCTACGACAACAGGCGGTACTTAACTGAGGAACAAGCGAAAAGTGTGCGATATCAGAAACCACATTCCACGCATCTCCTTAACAAGTATGAGCGTCAGTATGACCAACGTCGCCGGCGCGACGGAGAAGATGAAGGATATGAGCACCTCGCGAGGGGACCGTCAAAAGAAAAAGAAGGCGCAGACAAGCATTGGGATTGTCCGTTCTTCAAGTATTGCTGGGACGCGGGAATGAGCCGATTGCCTACGATCGATAACTGCCCGGAATGCGGACAGCAGAAGGAGGACACAGAGCCGGTGTCAGTGTTTAAGCGCCTAGGGCCTCTCCCACCTCAGAGCCGACGCAGGGAGTCGTCTCGAGCACAAGGTCTCAAGGAGCCAATGGATGACAAAGAGAAAGACAGGTATCACCGTCCAAGGTGGTGTCCCGACGGACTCAGACACACCCAAAAGCGTAGAGTGCAGCGGCTGCGTAACTTGGAGGAAGCCGAAGCGCAGTATCTCCACGCTCTAAAGAAAGCACGGCCCGATCTGGCCGTTAAAATTAGGCAGACCTTGAAAACGGAAGATCACCCGAAAAAGAAAGAGTGGCGCCCCAAACCGGTAAAAGCCGATGCAAAGACATCGGCTGGCACAAACATGGTATTCATACTTCCGTCAGAGTTCTGCGCGCCAAGAACCAACGAGCTACCAGTGGCACAGTTCGACCGCGGCCCACGGCCAGTTATCTTTGAGAAGCCACGTGAAAAGGGTTACAAACATCTGAAAGCCCTGTACCTACGAGGTTACATCAATGGGCAACCTGTCAGCAAGATGTTAGTGGACACCGGAGCGGCAGTCAACATAATGCCATACTCCATGCTACGGCGTTTGGGACGCTCCACTGCAGATCTGATCAAAACCAACGTCACTTTAAGCGACTTCAACGGCCAGACTTCAGAAACGCAAGGCGTACTGAACGTGGACCTGACCGTGGGCAGAAAAACCATCCCTACGTCATTCTTCGTCGTGGACAGCAAAAGCACCTACGCTGTCTTGTTAGGAAGAGATTGGATCCATGCCAACTGCTGCATTCCATCCACGATGCACCAGTGCCTAATACAGTGGGATGGAGATGAGGTGGAGGTCATTCATGCAGACGATTCCGTCGAGGTCTCCATTGCTGGCATGAACGTCTGGGAAGCAGAAGACCAAGAGCCGATCTCTGGAATCAGTCTAGACGGCTGTGAACGCATTGAGGCTACAAAAAACGGGGTGAGGCTGGTCTTATCCACCGGCCTGACAGAGTAGCAAAGTCCACGACGGTACATGGCACGGCCGATCCCTGCGATCGGCCACAAAAAACAAAAAGCAGCAATCTTACGACGAGCAGATCATGCAGTCGTAGCAGGGAGATTCCCAGCCATTGTAAAACCATAAGGTGTAAACCGTCCTTGACTAATACAATCAAAAAGGGGGCCGATTCAGGCAATCGGCCCAAGTTATTTTTGTTAACCTCACCTACTGTTTGCCCTGTGCTTAGCATCGATTTGACAGGTGACGGAAAGCTAGGGTATGGATTTACATCTGCTGATGAACTAGAAGAGATTGACATCGGTCCTGGGGATAAGCCAAGACCAACATTTATCAGCAAGAAGTTGGATCTGAATCTGCGGGGTCCGATGATAGCTTTGTTGAAAGAATATCCAGATTGCTTTGCCTGGGATTATACAGAGATGCCCGGGCTAGACAGGAGCATCATCGAGCATCGACTCCCACTTAAAAAGGGTTTTCGGCCGTTCCAGCAGCGAGCACGACAGATGAAGGCCGAAATTTTGAAAGAAGTCAAGAAGGAGATCGAGAAAATGTTGGCAGCCGATTTAATCAGGCCATGCAGGTATGCTGAGTGGATTTCTAGCATCGTACCTGTAGAGAAAAAGGATGGCCGCTGGCGTGTTGCCATAGATTTTCGGGATCTCAATAGGGCCACTCCGAAGGACGAATACCCGATGCCAGTAGCAGAGACGTTAATCAACGCAGCTGCTGGTCATAAAATCTTGAGCTTCATGGATGGCAATGCCGGTTACAACCAAATTTTTATGGCTCCGGAAGATATACACAAGACTGCATTCAGAGTCCCAGGTTCGGTGGGGTTGTTTGAATATGTAGTCATGACGTTTGGACTAAAGAATACCGGCGCCACATACCAAAGAGCCATGAATTACATCTTCCATGATCTGATCGGCAAACTGGTGGAAATTTATATCGACGACGTGGTGGTCAAGTCAACTTCAGTACAAGGACACTTGGATGACCTGCGACACGTCCTGGACCGAACAAGGAGATTCGGGCTACGGATGAATCCAAAGAAGTGTGCCTTCGGTGTGACGGCCGGTCAGTTCTTGGGCTTCTTGGTCCATGAACGAGGAATTGAGATCGGCCTGAAAAGTCAGGAGGCAGTGCGAACAATGAAGCCACCTACCACGAAGAAAGAACTGCAGTCTCTCATCGGCAAGATCAACTTCGTCAGAAGATTCATCTCCAATCTGTCAGGAAGGATAGAGCCGTTCATGGGACTTGTAAAGATTAAATCTGATAAGGAGTTCAGCTGGGGGCAGAACAACAACGAGCCTTCGACGAGATCAAAGAATATCTGACGAAGCCACCGGTTTTAGTCCCGCCCCAGCCGGACAGGCCATTCTACATTTACTTGTCAGTAGCGGACACGTCCATCGCCTCAGTGGTGGTGCAAGTTTATGACGGGCTGGAGCGAGTGGTATTTTACATCAGAAGAAGGATGCTGGATGCAGAGACAAGGTATTCTAAGATCGACAAGTTGTGCCTCTGCCTGTTTTTCACCTGCACCAAGCTGCGCCACATTTTGCTATCAGCAGAGATTGTCATCGTCTGCAAATCAGACGTTATAAAGCACATGCTGTCGGCTCCTATGTTGAAAGGCCGACTGGGCAAATGGATGTTTGCATTATCGGAGTTTGACATCCGGTATCAACCCGCGAAAGCAGTTAAGGGGCAGGCATTGGCCGACCTTATCGCTGAAAGGATCAACACCAATATAGCAGCACTGTCTATACGAGCGTGGGCTATGTTCTTCGACGGATCGGTTTGTGACGATGGGTGCGGCATCGGCATGCTACTCGTGTCACCCCGGGGGGCAACATTTTCCTTCTCTATCAGGTTATCAGCCCCTCGCACCAACAACGTCGCTGAGTATGAGGTGATACGCAAGGGAATGGAGTTGCTCATTGAAGCTGGAGCGGAAGAAGTGGAAATTTTTGGAGACTCCAAGCTGGTGATTTCTCAACTCACGGAGGAATACAAGTGTGAGAGCGAGTCGCTCTTCCCATTATGGATACAATGCCGTGAGCTGATGGCACAGTTCCGATACATAAACTTCACCTGGATCCCACGATCGCAGAATACCGAGGCCAATGATCTTGCACAAATGGCTTCAGGCTACAAGGACGTGGCAGAGGGAGCCGATGTTCAGGTGCAATTCTTGGACGCAGACGACTGGAGAGCCGATATCTTCAATTACTTGAAGGATTCGGCTCGGGGGGCACCTAAACGGATAAGATACAAGGCCATGAAGTATGTGCTCATTGGGGACGACATGTTTTACAGGACTCTAGAGGGGTTATTGCTCAAATGTCTGGGGATAGCTGAGGCCAATCGGCTCCTACACGAGGTACACGAAGGCGCTTGTGGAACTCACCAGTCGGCTCACAAGATGAAGTGGTTGATCAGGCGATCAGGGTTTTATTGGCCTACCATGCTCGAGGACTGTTTTAAGTACTACAAAGGGTGTCAAGCATGTCAGAGATTTGGAAAAATTCAGATGGTACCCGCGTCAGCAATGAACCCCATCATCAAGCCTTGGCCATTCCGAGGTTGGGGCATGGATATGATCGGCAAGATCAATCCTCCGTCAAGCAAAGGCCACATGTGGATTTTGGCCATCACGGATTATTTCACCAAGTGGGTGGAAGCCGTCCCTATGAAGTCAGTAAGTTCAAAGGATGTCGTCGATTTTGTGAAAGAACACGTCATTCATAGGTTTGGGATTCCCCAGACTATCACGACCGATGGAGGTTCGGTCTTCACTTCTCACGAGTTCAGAGAGTTCTGTGAGGACACAGGGATCAAGCTGAGGCGATCATCTCCGTACTATGCTCAAGCAAATGGGCAAGCTGAAGCGTCCAACCAGAGCCTTATCAAGCTGATCAAGAGGAAAATCGATGAGCACCCTAGGCGTTGGCACGAGGTTTTGTCAGAGGCTTTATGGGCTTACCGCATGTCATGTCATGGAGCGATAAAAACCTCGCCGTACCATCTAGTCTATGGACAAGAAGCCGTATTGCCTTAGGAAATTACGGCTGGATCGAGACGTGTCACTTTTCAGAACGATCTAACGACTGAAGAATATGCAGCCTTGATGAGTGACAGCGTTGAAGATTTGACTGAGCTTAGGCTGTGGTCGCTTGAGAAAATCAAAGAGAACAAGGCCAAAGTAGCTCGTGCATACAACAAGAAGGTGAGGCCTAAAGAGTTCCACGTTGGCGATCTGGTAAGGGAAGCGGTGTTGCCATTAGGGACTAAGGATGCAGCATATGGTAAATGGTCTCCAAATTGGCACGGGCCATACAGGGTCGATCAAGTTTTACGAGGGAACGCGTACATGCTGGAGGAGCTGGATGGCGTGAAATTCCCAGTGGCTGTCAACGGTCAGCATCTCAAGAAATATTTCCCAAGCATGTGGGATGATGGACAGTGAGATATGGGAGCCGATACACGAAATCGGCCAATAAAAAATTTATTATTATATATTTCCCAAGCACGTGGGATGATGGACAGTGAGATATGGGGGCCGATACATGAAATCGGCCAATAGAAGTATACAGCCGATGCACAGTCATCGACTTTAGAGGTTCAAAACTGTTACAAGCAGATACCAGTTTACATAAACAAGCTACTGAAGAAATGCCTCGAAGGCTTGGAGGGCGTCAGCACGGACACGGTCCACCTCGGCGATCTCGGCTTCGTCATCTTCATCCTTGCCCGTCACTAACTGCTTGTTCATGGCACGTATTTCTGCCAGATCGGTCTTCAGTTCGGCTTTGAGGTTCTCTGCTTCATCTTGGGAGCGGGCGATGGAGGCTTCCTTGTCACGAATGAGTTGTTTTGTCACCCGGACCTTTTCTTCAAGATCTTCCAGCTCCTTTTTCAAAGATGCGAGCTCGGTGGCACTGACAGAGGTGTCAGTTTTGGCATCAAGGGACGCCTTTTTCTCACTGAGCTGTTGACATCTGTCGGCAATATTCGCCTTCAGCGGGAGTTGGGCACGACGCAGGTTGATCCTTTCACGAGCTAGCTTCACCCTTGACCCGTAGAAGGACAGAGTTACGACGGGCCAAAGCTTCACCTGCAATGCTACTGGGAGTTGGTCCTTGATTTCAGCAAGAACGCCCTTCACCTCTTCAGAACCCTTGATCAGCTCCTCGATCGGGGAAGACAGTAAGGCTCTAAGTCGTTGGAATTGAGGTAGAACAGCCCTGGCGTGTGGTTCATCGGTGGCGACGGAGGGAGTTGGATCGATGGAATCAGGATCAAAGGTCAGCAAGCCTGAAATGTCACAACCCTGGCAGCCCTAAAAGGCGTCAGTGTGCGTCCAACAGGGAAGAATAAAGCCGTCAGAAGTTAACATACCTCTCCTAAGATCGAGGGGATGGCAGACGGCGAGGCGATCGGTTTGTGTGTGGTTGTTGGGGGCGTTGCCAAAGTGGTAGCCATTTCATCTGCATTTTCGGGGATTGCCAGGTCTGGTTTGGCTAAAGGCGTCGGCCCGGCCCCTACCTTCCCACTAGAAGCCTCAGTTGTCTGCATGAAAGGTGATTAACCGATGTAAATGATGTTGAATCGGCAGACAAAAGGGAGTAAGGGGCAAGAGCATAAAGGATGATGATTTTTCGGAACCTCTTGGCTCGATGAAGAAGCTTGTGGTCCTTTACGAGCTCTCTTGGGACCCACAGCTGGCCCGGCCTCGACTGGTGCTCGGGGGGCAGCAGGTTCAGGAACCGACCTTTTCCTGGAAGCCGATGGTGGCACATCTGGCTGGCTCAGGGTGATGGTCCTCTCAGAATCCGTTGGGATCGATTCTCCCTCATTGGGTTGTGTGTCCTCGTGGGATGTTTCTTCAACGGAAGCCTGCAAAAGAAGGAAGGTTGTTAGACACGAGCACATCTGCAAGAATGAAAGAATGAGAAGAATCGACCAAGACATGGATCAGCCTACATGCGAGCTTTCTGGAGAAGGGCTCCGGTGTCTCAAGGTCTTCCTGGCAGTTACATTCCTCGTCATCGTTCTTATCTTAGTGGGAACTCGAGGGGCAGCTGATGTTGAAGTTCCTTGCTTCTTAGAAGCCGATTGAGGTGTTATCGGCTGTTTCTGCATTATGACCTTTTTCAAAGGCGGCGAGTTTTTGCAGAAAAGAACCACAGGAGCTGGCGGAAAGAACTCAAAAGGGGAGCCATCACTGTGTGTAGGTTCAGGGCCATCTTGTTGCTGCAAAGGGAGAAATTGGGTTAGTAAAAGAGCCATTTATGAGCTGCATTAAGAAGATTTATAAGTAGTGGTACCTGTTCCACGGGGATGTCATAATCAGCATCAAGGTGTTTCAGCAACGGTCCCAGAGCTTTCCTGAAAGCGTGGGTTTTCCACATCGACCACCAGTCCTCGAAGCCATCAGTTGATGAAGCGAAGGTGAGGTCATTTGGAATGGGGATGGTCAGAGCATCAAAGAAGGAGTAACACCTCTGACTCGTGAGAGGATCAGGCAGGTCGGCTCTGCACTCCGTAAGATGATGGAGAAAGAGATGGGGAGGTACTTGCCCAAGGCCAAATTGCCGGGCCACTATGACCGGCTGGTAGAATTCATACCCAGGCTTGATGATTCTGTTGGATGTACTCATACCAACTCGAAGGAAACAGGGACGGATCACAATGGAAAAAAGTTGCCGAGTGCTGGTGTCATCGGCAAAGTTATCTAGCCTGAAGGAGAGTGGATTTTCGAAATGTTCAGATTCTTCCATGTAAGGGAAGAAGGTAGGATTGCCCAGACCTTGAAAGAAAGTGCTGAACCACTTGGCTGCTTCCTGAGGGGATAGTTTGCTGCCTGGCAGCCTGTACAAAGCTTGGCCATAACTAGTGCATCGGATCTGCTTCCCTTTGACATCGAGAAAGGTACAACTCGCCAAAAGGGGGAAGTTTGGGATGTGGTTCTGGAAGTACAGCTGAGCCCATAGTTGAATGAACCACCAAGGACCACCTGTTTTGACTGCTATGCCTGAGAACAGCTTGACAGACATCAACTGGAGATATCGATAGACCTCTCCAAGGAACAGTTTGCCGATGCCAAGTTGGGTACCTTTGGCCAGTTCGTGGGCTAGGGAGAGATAGTTCTTGGTTGGAGCAAGGGAAGGGCCACAGAATATGAAATGCTCCAGCCAGAAGTTGAGAAAGGCTGTATGTTCTTTCTCTGAGACAGGGCCCTTTGTTTTCATATGGCGTTGGAGGTAGGCACCCCAGTTTGTGCAGTCTGTTTTAGAAGACAGTTTGTAGGGGACTTTGGTCAGTTTAAAAGCAGAGGGACTGGGTGATGTGACATCCAGGCCGGTGATCATCACCACGTCTAACAGGGTTGGTGACATAGGACCGTGACCGAACATAAAGCAGTTCAGAGCGTCAGACCAGAAGTAGCCGATGGTTTTTAGAAGGTTCTCATGTTTCTCAAGAGGAGACAATGATAAATGCAAGGCATCGGCTATTCCTGTGGTTTCCCATTGGGATTGGTAAGCTCTAGCTACTCTACTAAACCAAGAGACCCAGTGTTCAGGGGGATTAGGCCAGGCTCGCAGACAGTCGGCCCAAGAGTTCAGATCTAGGTCTTGGCTTACGAAGGGGATTCTATTGGCTTCGCAAGAAATTAGATGAGCAGGGCTAGATTGTGTGCGAGGGCCAAGACAGAGGGAGTTTGGGAGAGAAGGATGCGGCAGCAGAATGTCTGAAACCTAGAAAATTTAATGGTGGAGTAAGGCATTAATTCAGGTGTTCACCATTAAGTCTAGCATCGTGTTCAGACTGCGAGGAGTAGGCGTACCTTCAGACCGGAGACCTCTGGGTTGGTGTTGGACGATTCCGCCATCTAGTTCGCCGGCGGAGATGGATCTGTGCAGTTGGGGATCGAGGGTTTTTGTCGCTGTGAGCTCGATCTGGTCAGTGGGCGATTGAAGATCTAGGTCGCCTTTTTGAAGAAGGTCGCAGGTTACCGTTTGAGACTGAAAAGCAGCCGCTTAGGTTTGCCTAAATATGCGACCAAGTTTTGACCTTGTCAACGTTTTTGGGAAAGCCGATGTCCATCGGCTCTTTGAGCTTTGACTTAGTTAACGGAGTGAGTGCAGTGTGGTAAAAGCCGATACAGCGTTATCGGCTTCTGGAGCATCGACCTATTTTGGCTATTGGCAAAATTGGGACGAAAAAAGCAATCTTCGAGAACACGATTTTCATTCATTCATTCAAAAGCTGATTGCTTACAAAAGGGCTGATTGATTACAAAAGGGAGCTTACTACTACTACTACTACTACTACTACTACTACTACTACTACTACTACTACTACTACTACTACTACTACTACTACTACTATTGGTTCCTAATCTAGAGGCCGAGGTCGTCGTCGCTGTCGTCGCCGCCGTCCTGTTCGCTGTCCTCAGCACTGCTGCCGGCGTCGTCTTCGCTGCTGCTGCTGAAGATGCCAGCGGGGGCCTCCTCGTCCTCGTCGTCGTCTTCGGTGTCCTCGCTGGACCCGGCGCGGAAGTACCTCACCGGCTGGTACTCGTCGGAGGAGTTGTCCTCCTCTGCTTCCTCCTCCTCGTCGGAGGAGTCGACGTCGTCCCAGGACATGGCGTCGTCGGTGCTGTCCGCCTCCAGTTCCCCATCAGCGAGGAACTGCAGATCTTCCTCGCCGTCAGTCAAGGACGCGTCGTTCTCCGACCAAGCGGCGAAGTCCCAATCCCTCTCGTCCCACCATTGTGGGGCGAGAGTGTTGTACGCCGCCATCGGCGGGTGTTCTGGCGTCGACTCTCGGTCGCTCATTGAGTTGGAGGCTTGGGAGGACAGGCCAGATGAAGCGGAGGAGGCCATGGCGGAGAAAGAGGGTTTTTTCGGCGGAGGAGGAAGAAGGGTTTTTTTTGTGGCTACTGGAGGAAGATGGGGACTACGAACTGTTTAGGTGAATTTAAATAAGGGGAATAGTATGAAGCGGTTCAATGCTATAGCGGTTTCCCAGAATGCACTGCCGAAATTGTCAGATCATGCACTGCGAAGAAGTTGAGAAGACAGGGCATCATGATGAAGGGGTGGCGTGACGATTCTGTTCTGCAACGCATTCTGACGACGCGTAACCCGATACAGGAAAAAAGAGGAGAAGGGAAAAAACGGAGTGGTTTTGGAATTATTATTACCAAAACCAGGGGGGCATGTGTTATCGCCATATTTTGGCCAAAGGAGGAGTTGGGCCGTGATCAAGATGGGCTTAGAAGATACGTATATACAACGTGTTGTTGAATCGGCCTCGTGTGTTGATTTGGGCTAAATTGCCCGTGTATCTTATATTGTAATAGATTCCGTTTAGATTTAGGTAAGAGATAGAGTTGTAGAGTTATTCCAAAGACAGAAAGTCTCCGGACTATAAATATGTACCTAAGGTTATCGAGAAAAGGAGGACAATCACGTTCACAACAAACACAATCTCGGCGCATCGCCACCCCTTGTTTCTAGGGTTTTTCTCGGGTAAGTGCCATGCTGCCTAGATCGCATCTTGCGATCTAGGCAGTATCTACTTATGCGTTATCTGGTGTTACTCGTACTGAAGCCTTGTTGATGGCGAGTAACACTATTATCATAGATTTGTTTGGGTTAGCATCAGTACTTTTCGCTATAATTGTTTAGTTATGCTACCTCTAGCTATCTCGCCGCCGTTGCACCTTTTCCCGGGTGTAAGGGTGGCATCTTGCTTGATCTTTATTTAAGTCGATTTGGTCTGTTATAGTTGTGCCTTGTTCTCCAAGGTTTAGTTTGATATCCACATGATCAGGCCTTGCAAACGGGTTGAACGATCCAGTAGTATGTAAGATATGGTTTACCAATCCAAGAGGGGGTGTTCCGGGAATTGACGTTACGTTGGTTTTTAGGCCTTCTCTAGGATTAGTTTTCTATTATCTTTTGTATCTACCAGGCTCAATTATGTGTAGGATGTTCCAGTCATGTAGTGAAAACATCAAACTGTCGTAGATCGATTTAACTTGTATTGATGAAGCAAAACCCCATGTTATAATAGATCTAATGCAGAACCATGGGATAATCGGCTCTGGGAGCCGATTCACAGGGAAACCTGGGAGCCTGTCACGGCTCGAATTTTACGTATACTTGTTTACCATGCAGGAAACCAATCGAAGCAATCCTTCACCTTCCTGACCAGGTATAGGTCAGGTGGCACGCCCTCGAACCAAGCCAGGACGTGTGCCGGAGTTTTGCGGGCCGTTGCCCGAGGGACCAGGGCCCACCAGCAGTTCTGGGAGCCTCCCGGCTCTTCGTGTTGCCCGTCGCTGCTCGCCGGTGGGTTTTGGTAGGCAACAGCCGGCTACTCTGTCTTGACCGGATGGTCAGACCCATTTGGCTAAGCGTCTGCCCTTTGATGCTTTATCCGGCTTGTGGTTCTGTCGGCTCTCTCTTGACTCGTCTTGCCTTATCCGGCTAGCATGATCCAGCCGGCTGGGTGCCTTTGGGCATGCTTCTTATCCGGCTGACTGGTTTGCTAGCTTGTTCTTCGTCTGGCCTTCTTCCTGATCTATCTTTGGGTTTTTACATCTGGTTGGGTCAGCCGGCTGGCAGTTACATTTCCCCTGCATCTTGTCCGGTTAGCCTACCCAGGGGTGATCCCCCACACTAGCCTCGAGCACGCGTAGATTCCACCCTTAGGCGAAATGTGCGTGGGCGCCGAAAAAGCTAGTTTGATTTTTTTCCCGGCTGAGATCTGGCGGTTGGGCTGCTCGGCTGCGTCATCACTGACGTCAGCCACGGCGTAATGATGACCGCGGAGATGTGCGTCAAAGGGTCACGTCAGGTGCCGCCTCGGGAACCGCTGTCAGCGCCTCGCCTCCCACGCCCAGGATCCTCTGTGCCGCTCGCGCCAGCAGTTGATCCGGCCGGTGGTAGGGCTGTGGGGTGCTACCATGTGGCGAGCCGACGGTTTGCCTCCCAGGCCTCCTTAAGTAGCGGCCACGGCGCCTCGTCGAACCCACTCGCCATTTGCCCCATTTTTCCTTGCCGTTGACGCCGTGCCTCCCAGCCTCTTGCTGTTGCTCTGCCCTAGCACCACCGACGAGCTCGTGCCGCCGGCGCCGCCTGCCTTTTTCTTATCGGATGTCAACACCCGGATTTTTAATCCCAGATGCCTATTTTAAGAACCATTCCGGGAAACTACGATAGAGTGGGACCGAATACACTCACTAACGCTAGTGCCCAAGTGCTACTACTCCTCGGAGTCAGTGTCCTCCTCCTCATCATCATCATTGATGAAGGCGAAGTCATCGTCATCGGTGAAGAAGTCCATGGCCTGATCCTCCAGAAAGTCATCATCATCGCTGAGATAGGAGTAGGGGTCTCCACGGAGGTCTTCCCCTACATTCTCCCTCTCCTCCAACTGCATATCTCTCTCGTGGACAGTCTCCTCCAACTCTGTGATCCGGTGGCGAAGACGGGCAATGATGCGCTCCTTCTTGTCGAGCTGACGGCGACGAGACTGGTGATCCTTCACTAGCATGGCAATGGTCTGATCCTTCTTGGTGGTGATGGCGTACTTGTGGTTGTCGTAGGAGCGGGCATTGTCTAACTCCTTCTAACGGTCATACATCATGAAGCTGAGGTGGTCCAATTGACTCTTCAGCTCGTGGTGGTATGGGGCCTCCACTGGCGGTCCCATAGCATCACGCCTTGGGTAGAACTCAAAGCGGGTACCCTTGATCTGATTGATACTCTGCCCACACAGACAAGCAAGAGCTTCCTGCATGGCCGTGGCAAGTCCATCGAGCCAGTTGTTCTCTCTCAAGGTGAACTGAATTCCCTCTGAGGTGGGGGCTTCAATCTTTCCCCGGAGACTTGCAACAACTAGCCACTGCAAATCCTTTCCTTCCTGATCGTTGAGCTGATCTCCGAAGAACTCGGGATGCGGACGCTCCAGCATCTCTGAAAGCTGGTCCAAGTCACACTCAAAGATGAGGTCTCCTCCATTCCCCAACTGATAAAACTTTTTATACTTCACGTCCATCTATAATAATATAGGATGAGTAAGTTAGTAGAGTGATCAAGTGTGTCAAATTTTATGTAAGTTTGCAAGAATATTTGAGGATCATAAGTTTTCATGAAAGAATCCAAGTGATGAGAATGAGAATAGGTTTTCATAAATACTCAATTCCTTGGTTTTGAAACTAAGTTTTTGATTCGAAACGTCCATTCTAAACTAGGGTCTCCTATGGTCAGGATGGCTCTGATACCAACTTGTCAACACCCGGATTTTTAATCCCAGATGCCTGTTATACCATACATCGCAATCCCAGGATTACCATTTTTGCGAGACATAATAGATTGGATATCACAGTACATCATCCATTACAAACCATACATAAGGTCTTACACAAATAAGGATCTCATGATCTAGTCTTAATACAATTCAAGCAGCGGAAATAACGTAATAATAACA
The DNA here is from genome assembly GCA_916181665.1 of Avena sativa. Taxonomy (NCBI): domain Eukaryota; kingdom Viridiplantae; phylum Streptophyta; class Magnoliopsida; order Poales; family Poaceae; genus Avena; species Avena sativa. The sequence continues at coordinate 136,620,130 of OV702285.1, read as the reverse complement.
ATAGCGTAGGCGGGGCTCCATCTTCATGGTCACATGCAATGCTGATGATGGGAGATGATCCTAGTTGTCATAACCTTCCTGCTATCCGTCTTCCTGATACTCCTCTTCATAGTATGGCCACGGGAATAGCCAGGGAAAGAGCCATGAGTACTCTTTAAGTACGCGCAACTAATACTAACAAGTGAAGTGGTTTTGGAATAGGAAGTACTAAGCTCTAGGGTTATTTTGCAAAAAGCCAGATTTACCTCTACTGAGTTCAGAAGCAAAGAAAGCTAGTTGAAAGTTTTATAACACCTAAGTGAGAACTTGAATTTCATATCACAACTCTGTTGTGATCAAGTCAAGTCATAAATCATTGCATAAGTCATTTTGAAAACATGTGACGATGGAACAGTATGGCCACTCCAACTGTCTATAACCGTAGACACGGCTATTCGAATAGTTTGACACTCCACAGAGGTGGTACACTTTCAGCACAAAATTCGATACAGCCATCAGGAACAATCCTGAATTCACCATACTCAGTATGCGGATAATCAATCCTAACATTTCAATTACATGCCCTAGTATAGGCACCTCTCCTGTGAGTTTGGCCTCCCAACCATGACCAACTGTTATCTTGGGAACTACATAGGTTGACAATCTTCACAAGATAGCCTCAGCTCAAACCTTGGCCGCAAGGGAACCCATACTAAGGTATATAAATTTCCAGTCAAGCCCTACCCAATTTTTGGGTATTGTACGGTAAAATTGGAATGGTATCGCATCCAGACAACCATTAGTTTTATAAAGGGCTAAGGCTCTTGCCTCAACATTTTCATCATCAAAATCATCTAGTGTTCAAGAACACATGGCAAAACATTTCAATAGAATGACTCATCATTCTAAGGTTTTCATAATCCCTTTTCACCAAGTATTCCCATCTAAAGTTGATCAAGTCTTATGCTTAGCACTAGCATCTACAAGTAGGGCACACTAATGATGGGTAGTAAAGAAGTGGGAAATTAGCTAAGTTCAATATCATGCCTCAGGATGACATCAAGATTCTCTAACCTAGGTCAAGTTTTATGCTCTTTATGCTACCTTTAAATATCTTTCTGAATTCTACAAGTCACTAAGTAAACTGTAAGAGAAAGCTTTAATAAAGAAATAAAGTACTAAGCTTGCAAGTAAAACTAGGAGGCGTGTCATCGAGGTGTAAGCTTGCTAGGTCAGCTTATATAGTAAGGATTGCAAGATTGCAAGTATAGGCTTGCATAGGTAACAATGCAAGTAGTAGCTTGCCTTGTGCAGAGCAGTGGTTGAAGTTCTCCTCGGCTTCTTCCTCGTAGTATCCTCCTTCCTCCTCGTATCCTTGGTCGGTACTAGCGTCTATAAATAAATACGAGGTACACAATCACCACACAATTCTTAACTACTTTATTTAGCACACAAAGGTTCAAACTAGATGATCTGGCATCATTACTATTATCACAAAGATTAAAGCACTTGTCTTATTTATTTTATTTTAGAAAAGTAATTTCTACTCATTGAAAAAATACTTAAGATTTAATATTCTACAACTCAAACATGGATCATGTTGACACATGTCATCACCACATATTTCAGTACTTGGGAATGTGATTTAAAGTGGTGTCACAATTTAATAAGGTTTAACCTTTTTATTTTAATTAAATAAAATGACTAGAATGGCCTATGAGGCATTCTTTTATTACTTGATCATTATTTCTGCAAGTAACCCTATATATTTTTATATATTCTGAAGGGTATGGTTAAATGTGATTTTTGAGAGTTGGAATCAACTCAAAAGCCTTTATGGTTGAATTTTGAAAAAAATTTGAATGCAGAAAAGCTTCTGCCTTGTTATTTTTACCATGGGTGATCTACAACTACAATTGGTTTGAGTCCAACGGGCTTGGATTAAGCACTATAGTACCTTTCTAACAAAATTGGTTTCATGCATTCTGGTTCAGTGAATCGAGCTGGGTTGATTTTTGAATCTAGGTACACAACTGATTTTGAAACTAAATGAATAAACCTAAGTTTGAATTGCTGGCTCACGCGGGAGGTTTAACTTGCTCGGCCCACTATGCACAGCGCGCACGCGGGCTGGCTAAGTGAATGTCCCCACTCGTCAGTGAGACCGCAAGTGGCGAAGGGGTACGGGGCGATCTAGGCCGTGCGATCTAGTTTTAATCATACGGCTGTGGTTCATCGTCCACGCCTGAATAGGATGCGGCGAGGCTGAACCCTAGCGTAGCCAGTGGGGGTTAGTGGGGGCTCACTGGGGCTCTGGCGATGGTCGGCGATGGGGGCGAACGACGAAGTCGACGACAGCGATCCTCCTAGTACCGATAGCTCCTCCTGGGGCGGCTCCAATCGACGGCGCCTCTCCTCCTCTGCAGCAGCGAACTCCGGTGCAATTCCGGCCACCTGGTGCTCGCCTTGCTCCGGGAGTGAGTGGGTGTTATTAGTGAGAGGTGGGGAGTGAGATGGTGTGCTCAAATCGAATGGGGGTGGCCTCCTTTTATAGTGCTTGAAGGGGACCTACGGGCACGGGTGGAGCTCGTCGTGGTCGTCATCACAGCGTGCTAATGGCATGGGCGACGATAGGGGCGGTGTGTTGCCTCCTGGCGAAGCTCAACGGCTTGATGGCGCGCGTGGGGCGGTGAGGAACGGTCAGAACGTTGCGGCGCTCTAGGCGGGTTCGACGGTGATTTTAATGGCGCACAACGTCCATGGTCCGCGCGGCGGCGAACGGGGTTGTCTGGCGGGTTGCTGGGGTGCTGGCGATCACGCACGCAAGTGGCAAGGGCGACGCGTGGTCTGTGGCTCGTGTTGCTGATGGCGCACTGGCACGCTCTCGGCACGCATGCAGAGAGACTGGGATCGAGCTTGCCGTGTGGTCCAGTGGCTGGCAGGGCTCGGGGCTTGGACAGGGGGTGGCGGTGGACGGTGCTGCGTGTCCCAGACAAGGTTGGCGAAGCTAGATCTTCTCCTAGCTCGCTGGCGACATGGGGTGGCAAGGTTGCTCTCTGATGGGGATGTGCCTACCAGGGTATACCCAGCAGGACGTTTCCGACTGGCCGAAAAACTAGCGAGTGGGCCTGCAAGACGGCGACTGGATTGAAGCCCAGCGAGGAACCAAGCGACTGGAAGCTGAAGGCCCAGGCGAGTAGATAGGCCCAGTCGGATTAGGTTAAACGAGTACCTAAGCTTTAACCGAATCGGTTGAGATATGTAAACCCTAGGGTAGGTGACCCTATATAAACCTCCCTGCGGGGCGTCTAGAGATACGTTCCATCATACACCCAAGCGACTCGCCGCCTAGCCACCGAGCTCGCCCATTGTACCACCTTCATAATACAATCTAGCAGGAGTAGGTATTTACCCTCCGGGGGGCCGAACCTGGGTAAAACCCTGTGTCTTTGCCCTCATCTCGCACCGCAGATGGCTAGCCGCCCTTGCCCCTCGTTCTACTACTCGCTGCCGATTGCAGCATCTGCCGTGACAATTCCCACGACACTCTCAGCATGGTCACCATTTATGGACATGCATTCTCATAGTGGTGCTAAGGCTAGTTAGATTAGTTTGATCATCTACTAAGAGTGTAGAGTGAGCTAGAAAGGGGACAAGGTTGGCCAAAATTACTGCTACTAATAGTGTTTGGTGTTTGTTTGCCAAAATTACTGCTACTAATAGAGTGAGCTAGAAAGGGGAGAACTCCGCCGACCTCCGCGACAGAACCGGTCGCCACGCCGCGACCTACATGGCAACCGGAACCGATCCACCAGAGGATCCATTCTCCACCCCAATCCCTCCTAACGCCACGGCGACGGAGGTCGAGGAACTCCGCCTAAAACTGGCGGAGGCGGTGCGCAAGGAACAAGCCGAGCGCGAAAAATTTCGCCTCGAGCAGGTGAAGGCGCAGGAACTATCGCGTTACCACCAACAGCGGATCAGGTCGCGCCTGAACCCCAGCGTCCAGGGGCGCGCCCTGAACTTCGACGACGAAAACGACCCGGCCCGCGTGGCCGAGCGCGCGATCTGCAAGAACGCGCCACCAGGAGGAAGCGCCCAACCCCCCGCCAGGATCAACGGCGATGGGCGCCCCACCTCCACCCAACCGCACACCTCCCAGGGACCAGCCGCGGATAGTAGTCTCCTCACGGGAGAGAGACGCAAACGGCCTCCCACTGTTCTCCACCCCGATGGACAACCTCGTGGCGGGCCGAGCAGCAGCTTACAACATCACGGCCACGGGCGACGACGCCCTACAGATCCAGTACGTCAGGGCCCTGCTCGCAAAGGCCGTCGAGCAGCAAAACGCAGGCGCCAACTCGCAGGGTCGAGTATACTCGCGTTCGTCGGGAAGCAGAGCGGCCTCAAGCGGCCGCCCAGCGGCGGCAAATACCCTCAACTGCCCGCCACCGGAGCCACTGCAGCTCCAACACCGACCCGCGAACGCGGAACTCTCCACCAACGACCCCAGGCCAGCGACCAACTTCGTCGCCGCCAACGGGCAACCAATCGACGCCCGCACCCACATCATCAACAACCAAAGCTGGCGCGCACGCCAGCCCGACGACCTGCGACACACCCTAACCAATCGCCGCGACGGCGAGCCCATGGGTTCGCTCAGTCAACTCAGCCCCAAGTGCTTCGGACCAATGATCCGAGGCGAGAAGTACCCACCAAACTTCAAGGTGCCGAAGGAGATAGAAAAGTACGACCCCTCGTATGACCCCGCCATATGGCTCGACACATACCTCATGGCAATGGGGATCGCGGGTCACACCGACCTGCTAGCCGCCCGTTACCTCCCCCTGATGATGGAGGGGACTTGCAGGCAGTGGATCAACACCCTCCCTCAGGACAGTATTGACTCCTGGGAGGAGATGCGCGACGCTTTCGTCAGGCACTTCGAGTGCTCCTACACCCACGCCACCACCATCGAGGACCTGGAGCGATGCGTCCAGGGACCCCGCGAGTCGACCCGCAACTGGGTCCAACGGTGGCAAGAACTCTGGTACAACGCGGTCGGCATCCACCCGGACACCGCGATCCATTGCTTGAAGACCTCGTGCCGCTACGAGCCCCTGGTCGCAAAGCTCAAGCGACACTCTCGCACACTCGACAACATCCCCGACCTCCTCGAGATCGCCAAACGGTACGCGGAGGAAGATCCAAACCAGGAAACTGACGACGAGTCAGGAGGTCAACGCCGCACGAGCGGCAACGACAGCGGACGACAGTCCGACCTACGCTACAGCAACACTCGCCTCACCGGCAAGCGCCGCAGTGACGGGCGAGTCGACTTCGTCGCCAACGCCGGGCACGCGCAACGCGAGCCCAAGTGCTTCCGCCGTGACGGAGGACAACGCCGCGACGGCGGCAATTACAAGGCCAAGCCAAGGTTCGACCCCGCGGCCCTCCTTAACCAACCATGTGCGTTTCATAGCAGGGAAGGGAAGCCCGCAACGCACACCACCGCCGACGGCCACACCCTCAAGGAGATCGAGAAGGCACGGCAAGCACGGGAGGACCCCGACAACGACCCGCAAAACGGCGGAAAATTCGGCAAAGTAGCCGGCTCGCTCCATACCTTCACGGGCTTCAACACGAAGCGCGAGAAGAAGGTCATCGCCCGCGCCGTCGCCGTCAATGCGGTGGCCCAGGTGGACGTTCCCCAATTCCTCAACTGGTCGGAGCAGCCTATCACCTGGAGCCGCCAAGACCACTCGCCACCCATCGAGTACCCAGGACGAGTCGCTCTGGTGGTCAAGCCTAAGGTCGGCGACTACTAGCTCCCCAAGACATTGATGGACGGCGGCAGCTCCATCAACATCCTGTACCTCGACACCTTCAGGCGGCTGCGGCTCCCGCAGTCGATGATCGAGACGACTCACACCACGTTCCATGGCATCGTCCCCGGTCGGAAGGCATACCCGATCGGCAAGGTCACGCTGCCAGTCACCTTCGGCACACCAGCAAACTTCCGCACCGAGCGGATCGTCTTCGAGCTGGTGCCCTTCGACAGCCCCTACCACTGCGTCCTGGGGCGCCAGGCGTTCGCCAAGTTCAGGGCAGCGCCCCACTACGCGTACAACGCGATGAAGCTCCCCGGGCCGTGCGGCGTCATCACCATCAACGGCGACCCCGACATGGCCACCGAGTGCGAGGCCAAAGTAGCCGAGCTCGCTGACGCCGTCATCGCGGCGGAGACCAACCACGCCGATGAGCTCGCCAAGTACGCGAGCGGGGTCAACAACGACGACCCCACCATACTCAAGAAGCCCAACTCAGAGGGTGCAAACACCTCAACCTTCGAGGCCACGACGCACACCCGCACCGTCGAACTGGTCCTAGGCGACTCCAGCCAGACGGTGATGATCGGGACGGGCATGAGCCCAACATAGGAAGGCGCGCTCATCGAGTTCCTCCGTGAGAACAGGGACATCTTCGCATGGAAGCCCTCTGACATGCCCGGTGTCCCTAGGGAGCTCGCTGAGCACAAGCTAAACGCCGACCCCAAAGTGCGACCCGTAAAACAGTCGCTACGGCCCTTCAATGAAGAGCGCCGCCGAGCAATCGCCGAGGAGGTGCAGCGTCTACTCGCTGCAGGCTTCATCCGGCCAATCAAATACTCCAAGTGCCTGGCAAACCCAGTCCTGGTCGAGAAAAAGAATGGGACCTGGAGGATGTGTATCGACTACACAAACTTGAACAGCGCCTGCCCAAAGGAGCAGTTCGTCCTCCCGCGGATCGACCAGATAATCGATTCAACCGCGGGCTCGGAGTCGCTCTGTTTCCTCGACGCCTACTCCGGGTACAACCAGATCAAAATGGCCGTCGAGGACGAGGAGAAGACGGTGTTCATCACGCCATTCGGAGCCTTCTGCTACACCGCCATGACCTTCGGCCTCAAGAACGCCGGGGCGACCTACCAGCGGTGCATGCAAGAATGCCTCGCGAGCCAAATTGGCCGCAATATCCACGTCTATATTGACGACGTGGTCGTAAAGTCCACTCGTCAGGGCGACCTACTCGCCGACCTTGCGGAAACATTCGCCAACTTGCAAAAATACAAGATAAAGCTCAACCCAGGCAAATGCACCTTCGGTGTACCAACAGGACAACTACTGGGGTACGTCGTCTCCAAACGAGGGATCGAGGCGAACCCCACGAAGATCGACACGATCGCCCGGCTCGGCAAACCCGAGTGCCTGCGCGACGTCTAGAAACTGGCCGGGCGAGTAGTGGCTCTCAGTCGCTTCATCCCCTGCCTGGGCGAAAAGGCGATGCCCCTATACCGCCTGATGCGCAAGAAACCCACCTTCTAGTGGGACAAGGAGGCAGACGACGCGCTCCGCGATCTCAAAAAGGTGCTACTCGCCGCCCCCACCGACAAAGAACCCATGCTGGTCTACGTCGCGGCTTCCGAGCGCGTCGTCAGCGTCGTGATGGTCGTCGAGCGACCGGAGGAAGGAAAGGAGCGCCCAGTACAGCGACGGTGTACTACATCAGCGAGGTCCTCACCGAGTCGCGCCAGCGGTACCCCCAGTACCAAAAGCTGGTATACGCGGTGTTCAGAGCTCAGCGGCGCGTGCCGCACTATTTCCAGGAACACCCGATCACGGTCGTCTCCTCAGCACCACTGCAAGATATCATCCGCAACCGCGAGGCGACCGGGCGGGTCGCCAAGTGGGCCACCGAGATCGGCGTCCACAACATCAAATACGAGCCGCGAAAAGCGATCAAGTCGCAGGCCCTAGCGAACTTCATCGCCGACTGGGAAGAGGCCCAGCAGCCAGAGAAGCTGCCATACCTCCATTACTGGAGCCTGCACTTCGACGGATCCAAAAACACGGACGGCGCAGGCGCAGGGATCGTGCTAACTTCACCGAAGGGCGACAAGCTCCGCTACATCCTCTGCCTCGACTTCACACCCTGCACCAACAACATGGCCGAGTACGAGGCCCTACTCCACGGCATGCGAGCTGCCAAGGAGATGAATGTCAACCGCCTGCGCTGCTACGGAGATTCCGACCTCGTCGCGGGGCAAGTCGCTGGCACCTGCGACGCAGTCTCCCCCACCATGGCGGCGTACCGCCAAGCAGTGGACAATTTGGGCGGACACTTCACAGGCTATTCCGTCGAGTGGATCGACAGGCGGAAGAACGAGGAGGCCGACGCACTCTCTCGCATCGGGTCGGCTCAACTCGCACCACCCGCTGGCGTCTTCCTCGACACGATCACCAAGCCATCAGTCTCTCCCCCGAGGGAGATCGACATTGGAGTCCCGCTCCAACCAGAGGCAGCCCTGGTCGCACTCGTCACCGAGCCAGACGACTAGACCAAGCCCTATATCGCCTACCTCGAGGCCGGCACCCTGCCGGCAGACGAGACGGAGGCTCGGATGATCGCCCGCCGATGCAAGTCCTACACCATCATCAACGGCGAGCTCCACAAGCGCACCGTTACCGGTGTGTTCCAACGATGCGTCCAACCCGCCGAAGGACGCAAGATTCTTCACGATACCCACTCCGGTGACTGCGGCCACCACGTCGGCGCCCGCTCTCTGGTCGCCAAGGCTATGAGGCGTGGCTTCTATTGGCCCACCGCACACGCCGATGCCGTCGACATTGTCCAGCGGTGCGCCGGGTGCCAGAAGTACGCCAACCAGACGCACGTGCCGAGCTCAGCGCTCAAAACAATCCCCATCACCTGGCCATTCGCTGTGTGGGGCATGGACATGGTAGGCCCCTTCAAGAAGGCGCCCTCCGGCTACACCCACCTCCTGGTCGCGGTCGACAAATTCACAAAGTGGGTGGAAGCCAAGCCAGTTCGGAAATGCGACGGGAAGACCGCCACCAAATTCCTACGCGAGCTCATATATCGCTACGGGTTCCCAAACAGCATCATCACGGACAACGGCACCAACTTCGCCAAAGGAGCCATGGCCGAATTCTGCGAAGAGCACCACATCCGGCTCGACCTCGCGTCGGTCGCCCACCCGGAATCCAACGGCCAAGCAGAACGAGCCAACCAAAGCATCCTCCACGGCCTGAAGCCGCGCCTCCAAGTACCACTCGAGCGCACCGTTGGATGCTAGGTTGAAGAGTTGCCCTCTGTCATCTGGGGAATCCGCACCTCGGTCAACAGGTCGACTGGATTCACCCCCTTCTTCATGGTCTACGGCGCCGAGGCAGTCATGCCCACGGACCTCGAGCACGACTCGCCGCGAGTCGTCCATTACACGGAGGCCGCAAACGAGCTCGCCCGCCAGGACGGGGTCGATCAACTCAACGAAGCACGTGACCTCGCTCGGTCACGCACAGCCATCTACCAGAAGGGACTCCGCCGCTACCACAGCCGGCGGGTGAAAATTCGCACCTTCCAAGAAGGCGACCTGGTGTTACGCCTCATCCAGGACAAGAAGGGCATGCACAAGCTTTCCCCTCTGTGGGAAGGACCATTCGCCATCGGGCGAGTACTCGGCAACGACGCCTACTACTTCATCGACGTCCGCGGGGACGGCGAACTCGACGTCAAGCGACCATGGAATGTAAACCTCCTACGGAAGTTCTACGCCTAGAACCCCACATATGTACTCTCCAGTCGCTATGAAATAAAAAGAAACGGTTACCGCAAATTGCGCCTACTCTCCATGTCTTGTGCCACTCGCACTCGTAATAACAGCGTTACGCTAACCGCAGAAGTCAACCTTTGGTACAGCGATCGGCACGGCTAAGTAGTGTGATGAAAGAGCACTGAGTCACTTCAGATCTTGCATCGTCCATGAAAAACGCCTACCCGGAGCCCTATTGGAGTCGCCTAGCCCGACTGGTTCTATGAGCCAAGACAACTGCCTTCGCTTCTTACAACGACCATGGTCCTCGCATCCTTGGCATAGCGACTCTAACAGCTAAGTACCACGCTCGGGGACTGAGGACCAGTTCATCGCGAGTGGTCCGGGAAAAACGCCAAGTAGGAGAGCGTGCCCAGGACTCGCCACGCGACTGACCCCACGGGCCAGGCAGGAGTGACGCGCTCAAACTAACGCGCTAAGTCCTAACCCACCCTCGAGTCGCGCCTGGAACAACCAAGTACCACGCTCGGGGACTCGGCCACCCGACCTCGTTCGCGCAAGGGAAAACGGCGAATTACAGAGCGCTCAAGGGAGTCGCCTAGCGACTGGCTCTCCGAGTCCGGGCGAGTCGACCACAGTAACAAAACACAAAAACAACAAACATATCACATACGAGGCAAACCCCACAAAAGGGCGGACGCGCTCGGGGACTCGTTCAAACATCAATCACAAACACACGACAAATACCAAAATAGACACGATGTCTCATTCGATAGCATGCTGCATTGTCTCATATTACAATATATGCCCGTATGGCAGACCTGCTACCTAACGCCCCAGGGCAAACTATCCTATTCCGCAGGCTTCGACGACGACTCGCCAACACTCCGGCGATTGCGGATGAACGGCGTGTACGGGTTCGACGGGTACGTCGTCAGCTCACCCGCCATCGCCGCGCGGAAAGGCTGCTCGACCTTGAAATCACGATGCGGCGGCTCGGGGTCGCTAGGCGCGACGACCGTCTCCTGGTACGGAAGGAGGTCGCCCATTGCCCAGACACGCTCCGAGTACGTGGAGGCGCGGTCTTGCAACTTGAGGACCTCGGAAAGCTCCACTGCGCCAGTCGACGACGGGTAGCCACTCGTCACATCGTCGATGTCGAAGTCCTCGAGGAAGTGGGAAAGTCCAAGACTAAGTGCCGTCGCCGCCCCGCGCCAAAACGCCGACCGCGTCATGAACTCAACGACCGCGGGCGCCTTCTCCAAATACTTCCACACCTCAACGAGGTCGCTGGGAATCATTTCCGTGGGCGATATCTCTTGGAGATAGGCTCGGATGCACGTTGCCGACAACGTCGCCGAGTCGACCAGCGTGGCTACACACTGCCGCGCGTCGAACGAGCTTGCCTCTTCCGCACTGTTGATGATGCGACCTGCGAGTAGAAGACAATAATGAATACGACAGACACCACAAAAGGCACGCCTACTAGAAGAGGCATATGCACTTACCAATCAGCGGGCGGGCGAGATCCGTGATGAAGCATTGAAGCGAAGTATGGTCGTCCTGAAGCCCAGCAACAAGGGTGTTCGACACTTTGCGATCCTCTTCGGCGGCTGCCATGGCGGCCTTGGCTCGCCCATCAGCCGAGCTCGCCTCTTCCTTCGCCTCCCGCAGCTCGCGCTCGAGGTTGGCGATCCGCTGTTCAGCCAAACTCAAAGCCGATTGCGCCGCCGCCAATTCACCCGCGGGGACAAGACCCTGGTGAGCTTCCTCTGCCTTCGCGGCAACCGCCTGAAGCACTTTGTTCGCCTCCTGGACGATGGCCAGTTCTTTTTCCGCGCGGTGCTTCGCTGCCAGTCGGTCAGCTGACTCAAGTTGCAGACCATGCACATCACCCAAAAAGTTAACCAAAGCAAAATTCCTAAGTGCCCACCCGCTGAAATTCAGCGAGTGCGCACTCGGGGACTGGTAATCAAGAAATTCTCAAGTGCCCACCCGCTGAAATTCAGCGAGTGCGCACTCGGGGACTGGCAATCAAGAAAATCTCAACTGCCCACCCGCTGAAATTCAGCGAGTGTGCACTCGGGGACTGGATGCGGAAAATAAATACAAAACACTAAAAGAATCAGGCTGCTGCAAAGCACCGACCTGATCCTCGGGGACTGGATATACCTGGATGGCTACGCCAAGCATGCCGTGGAGTTGTATCGCGTCCACGGACGCGAGGAGAGTCGGCGTATGCCCACGACGTTGGTCGACTTTAGCATCGGCGATCCCAGGAGCGTGGCTCGAGGGCGAATTTCCACTCGCCGCGGCCGCCTTGGCCATGAAGAGCGGGAAGGTGGCGATAGAGGCACCCGCCCCAAACGAGGTCGGCTCGGCCGTTCCAGGCAAGGGAGCGCCCTCCTTCGTCGACGCGGCCGCCTCCGTTATGATTCCAGCCAGCGCGACCGCCGTGTCATCAGAAATCGTGACGACGTCGTCACCCTTGGCCTTTTTGCCGCCATCCGCAGGGACGACGACTTCGTCCGCCTTCCTCTTGCGGGAAGGATCCTCCTCGCTGACGACGGGTGGCACCTTAGCCAGGGTCAGGTGGCCCATCCTCTTCACTCCGGTCCTGTACATCAATCATATAAGCAAGATAATTCGAGCCGCTATGGAAGACAAAGGAAGGAGGGTGTACTCACTTGGCGACTGGAATAAAGCGTAGCCCCGTGCGAAGGCCGGCTAGTTTCTCCAGTTCAGGGCCCAGTTTGCGACTGAGCCCCATCTCCAGGACGTCCCGTGCCCAAGACACGGACGGCTTCTTCGTCGTTGAGGCCACGGCTGGAGCCTCTAGGATATCTTCGGCAGGGGCTTCCTTGCGAGGCGAAGCCGTTGCGGCCGGAGCACCCCCAACCCAGAGACTGGGGCGAATGGCGGGGGCATTGAAGCCAGCGGCACCTCGACGGTGGCCGTGTCCAGCACGGCTGTCGTCGGCGGCGCCTCGTCCTTGGCCGGGCTGGGGGTGTCGAAACTGCTCGCCGAGTGCGGCGGCGAGACCGGCCTCGTCGGCTTTGGTTTCCTCGTCGGAGGAGCCTTCGTCTCCTTCTCCTTCTTCTTCTTCTTCGACGGAGTCGCTTGTCGGCGCGAGGTGGTCTCCGGAAGTTCTTCGTCGTCATCGTGATGCTCGAGGCTTTTACTTGCCTCAAGCTCACGCTGTCGCTGCCCGCGGGTCTTGCGAACCCGCGGGGCGATCTCCTCCTCAGACTCGTCGTCATCATCGATCTCGTCGCTCCCGGAATCTCCTTTGGCGGGAGGCGACTCGCCCATGTCCTGGACGGACGAGCTCGAGTTCTCGTTGTCCGAAGGTGGGAGCCATCCTTCCACCACTTGGAACAGCTGCAAAGAATGCAAGATGAAATTAGAATTACTGTGACTGCAAAAAACTGTGACTGCGAGTGAGGCGAGGTGATTACCGTTGGGGCTGGACGCTTTGCGGTATAAGGTGCGACTCCGGCTTGTGCGTCCAGGTACACTGCCTGGGTGATCTTCTTCAGTGCTGGGATGTAGTCCTCCAGCTTCCACTCGTCGAGGCAGGCCTTCGTCGAGTCTTCTCGGCCGGTGTACTGGTACATATAATGGTCGCGTCGAGCCAGAGGGACGAGCCGCCGCCCGAGCCAGCAGTTGTATAGATTGATCGTCTGGAGGCCCTTCTTTTTCAGGCTGCGGATGGTCTGGAGCATCTCGTCAACAACCATCCGCTGGTCGTTGGGGAGCTTGCCGGCTTGGAGACGGCGCGGCTCGGACCGGTTTGCGGAGTACCGCGGAATCGCCGTCTCGCCCTCCGGGGTCGCCTCAGCAACATAGAACCATGACTTCTTCCAGTCGCTCGCTGCCTTGGCAGGCAGCATCAGGTCGAAGAATGAAGCCTTCGACTTCAGCTGGAAGGTTAGGCCGCCCGCGGCTAGCATTGGGCCGCCCGCTTCCTCGCGGCTGATCCGTCTGTGAAACAGATCTTGCCATAGAGGGAAGTAGGGCCGGCAGCCCAAGTAGCATTCGTAGAACGCCACAAAGATGGCGAGCTGCTCGATGCTGTGGGGACCCAGATCCGATGGCTGGATCCCGTAGTAGGCGCAGAAGCGCCGGAAGAACAGGGACGTGGGGAACCCTAGTCCCCGTTCAAGATGGCTGGTGAAGCAGATGAATTCCCTCTCTCGCGGATTCGGGGTCGTCTCTCTGGCCGCAGGGATGCGCCAGCAGCCGGCTCGCAAGATCCCGGCCTCCTCGAAGGAAGCCAGTTGCGCCCTCGTGCACTTAGATCTACCCCACGGCTCGGTGGAGAGGGCCATGGCGGAGAGATTTGCTGGGGGTCGGGGGATTTCTGGTCGGCTGGGTCGCGATGCGAAGGGAGGCGAAAAGTGCGCGCAGTAGGAGGAAATGGTGCGAAGGTGGTTCTCTGATCGCCTGCCATTCCTCTTATATAGCGGTTGTTACCCGCCAAATCAGGGAGCCGTTACTACGCGGTGATTACGCCAAAAGTTACCGTTGGGTTACCCCAACGGCTAGTTTGACCACGGTTAACGGTCCAACTTCAGCCACTCGGCTCGCCGATCCAATCACTATGACGGTGTTTCGTTGACTCGACTCGCCAAGGCTGCGACCTGGATGACTGGTTTTCTCCTTTATACAGGAGCCCGCCGACGATTCGACTGCATGTCTATTTTGAAGCCGTATGCTCTGACTGCCAGCAACCACCTACGCCTAATCTCCGACGGCCTCGGGGACTACTGATGGGGATGTGCCTACCGGGGTATACCCAGCAGGACGTTTCCGACTGGCCCAAGAACTGGCGAGTGGGCCTGCAAGACGGCGACTGGATTGAAGCCCAGCGAGGAACCAAGCGACTGGAAGCTGAAGGCCCAGGCGAGTAGATAGGCCCAGTCGGATTAGGTTAAACGAGTACCGAAGCTTTAACCGAATCGGTTGAGATATGTAAACCCTAGGGGAGGTGACCCTATATAAACCTCCCTGCGGGGCGTCTAGAGATACGTTCCATCATACACCCAAGCGACTCGCCGCCTAGCCGCCGAGCTCGCCCATTGTACCACCTTCATAATACAATCTAGCAGGAGTAGGTCTTTACCCTCCGGGGGGCCGAACCTGGGTAAAACCCTGTGTCTTTGCCCTCATCTCGCACCGCAGATGGCTGGCCGCCCTTGCCCCTCGTTCTACTACTCGCTGCCGATTGCAGCATCTGCCGTGACAATTCCCACGACACTCTCGGCATGCATTCTCACAGTGGTGCTAAGGCTAGTTAGATTAGTTTGATCATCTACTAAGAGTGTAGAGTGAGCTAGAAAGGGGACAAGGTTGGCCAAAATTACTGCTACTAATAGTGTTTGATGTTTGTTTGTTTGCTAATTACAAGGTGTTTGATGAAATGGCCGAAAGAAATTCAAATTTGAATTTTGGATTCAAACTTGGTGGGTTTTCTAGTTACATACTAGGGAGTCTCTGGTTAGTTGGATTGGTCAAGGTGCACTGGTTTGGTTAGGTTTTGAAAATGTGTGACCTTCACATATGTTATAGATTCAATTTTCAATTGTCATTTGAATGGGTGAAAGGATACAGATTTCGCCTAGAGGGGGGGGGGGGTGAATAGGCGATTAAAACTTTTCCTAGAGTGGCTCAACAAAGGCGGAATAAAACTAGTGTTTACTTTGTTAAGCACAACCTAAAACAACTAAGTTCACCTATGTGCACCAACAACTTATGCTAAGCAATACAAGCAACAAAGTGATAGCAAGATATATATTACTTCAAGCACGAAGGCTATCACAATGTAAAGTGCATAAGTAAAGAGCTCGGGTATAGAGATAACCGAGGCACGCGGGGACACCGATATTTTACCGAGTTCCTCCCAACATGGAGTACGTCTCGTTTGGAGAGGGGGTGGTATCAAACCACCAACGCCACAAAAGGCCTCCCTTATTCTCCGGTGAATCTCACCCCAACGGGATCGATCCACGCTTCCACTATCGGTGCACTTGTCGGTGGCAACCAGAACCTCTCACAAGGTTGGGGCACTTCTCCACAACTTAATTGGAGGCTCCCAACAAATGCCACAAAAGGCCTCAACAAATGCCACCAAGGCCACAATGCCACCAAGGCCACAAAACCTTCTAGGGTTCCAAGAACCCAAGAGGGACAAGCTCCAATGAGCAACTCAAACCAAATCCTCCGAGGAGAACTCAAACCGATGCACCAAATGCAAATGGCAAGAACACCACAAAGATGCTCAAATCCCTCACTCTCAAGTTCCAACAAAGCTACTAAAGCTATTGGGGGAACAAGAGAGGAGGAATCAAAGAGAGACACAAAATCCCCCAAAATCTAGATCCCCAAAGATACACTCACAAAGAGATGAATCGGTTAGGTCAAAACGTAGATCTAGATCACCTCCAACTACCCCTCAAATATATGCAAGAATCAATGGAGGGGTGAGTGTAAATCAAGCTCAAAGAGTAAGGCAAATGAGGGCAAAGATTAGACAAAAGGAGGAGGAAGAAGCAACCCTAAACGAAAATGGACAAAATAATTATATAGAGCTAGACAAAATATGGCCGTTGGAGTGTTTTCCTGAACAGTCCGGTAGTACCGGATTGGACCGGTACTACCGCACCTAAACACAAACGCACACAACGAGCGAGCTAGGCAACAGATCTGTTGAGAGAAAAACAGGCAGCGGCAGGGCCCGGCAGCGCAGCCAGCCCGAGCGGCAGCAGGCACGCGCGACAGCTAGCGCAACAGGGCATGGGGCCAGCGTGGGGCCACAACAGGGCCACCAGCAAGGCAGAGCAGCAGCAGCGGCGCGGGTCAATGCTGCCCTAGCCAAACTGGGCCAGCGCAAGCGAGCGAGGCAGAGCGGCGTGGGGCGCAGCAGCGCAACGGCATCAGCGCGTGGTGGGGCCAGCGAGCGGCGGCAGCACACGAAAAATGCACGCGCGAGAACGCGGCTGCTGGCAGAATCGCGAGCGAGGCCGGGCGCAGCACGCAGCGGGAAAAGCGGGGCCAGCGCGGGAACCTGGCGCGAGGAGTGGGGCCATCGAGGCACGCGCGTGAGAGCGGGGTCAACGCAGGAAAATGGCGAGTGGGCGAGGATGCAAGCACGCTGACAAGGCCCATCGGCAGCAGCTGGCCGAGAGCTGGATCTGGATCCGGGAAAAGAATCTGGGCAGATGAGATTGGCCAACCTGGGCCGGCCGGTACTATCGGCCCACCCCGGGCGGTACTACCGGGCCGGCCGGTAGTGCCGGAAAAAGGTAATGCATGAGGCAGAGAGAAATTGGGGAACGCCCAGGGGCGGGCGGTAGTACCAGCCCGCCCGGGCGGTACTACCGCTCGGCCCAGAAAACATATCTTTTCTTTTTAATTAGAGAGGGACAAATTAAAACCGCAATATCTTTTGATTGGTAACTCCGATCGACCCGATTCCAATTGCGTTGGAAAGAGGACGACATGAGCTACCCTATAAGAATGTATTGGTTATCACCAAGTGAGAATGTATCATATATTATAATGTGAGATACCTCACTTGGTGAGAAACCGGAAAGCCGCCAAGATCAAAATCGCAACAAGATATAAACGGAAGACCCGATTTTGATGAACAAGAGCTTGTTATGGATATTAACACAAGATCTATATCCTCACATGAATAGTAACAAATAACAACCAAATATGATGATGCAAGTATGCAAAGGTTTGAGCTCTCTCCGAACAATGTGACAGAATTACTCATTCGAGAGCCCCTCTTGATAGTACGGTTATCTATCCTAAACCCGGTCTCCCACACACAACATGAGACCGGCAAAAGGGAAAACCTATCAAGATTATACCTTTGCCTTGAGCATTCCACTTGAGCTCGATGTAGACGAACTTGACCTACTCAAGATGGAATACCTTTCTTGATTCCTCATCATCGATCCATGGTCACCGAGGATGGCAAGCATCAACCAAGAGATCTTCTATATATGACGCATTTTGAGCTTGCACAACATATCGTCTTCTTCATATTATTGACCTTGGAGCCAACACATGCTCCAAGCGATGCCAATGGACAAATCCTACAAGTACAACTTAATACACACATTAGTCCATAAAGATTGTCATTAATTACCAAAACCACACATGGGGGCCTCACATGTTCTTTCAATGGGGTTGCCAAATGTTTCTGCAAGTTTGAAAGGTGGCCTTCGATTCACTTTTACTTGGTCTAGCAAGGGGTGAAAAGAATTGGAAGAGTTTCTGTTTGAAATCTTGGACTAAAAACACTCAAAGTGAACTAGTGAGCAAGATTGGCAAAAATGACCATTTGCTTATTTGTTTTGTTTCTGGATTTTCTCTTGATTTGTTTATGCTTGGAAATGTTTTAGATGATGTTATTTTCATCTTTAAACCATTCCTTTCTATTTAGGTAAATCACACAAGTCCATTCATGCATTCATACAATCATCACATACACACATGCATTCATTTGGTTTTTATGTAATCAAAGTTTTTGTTAACCCTAATTTTAGTGATTCGAATTTGATAATCATGATCAATATTTTTGGGATGTTACATCAGAGCGACAGTACACCACCACTCCTCCACCACTCCCCCTTCACCTTCTCCACTTCCTCCTCCTTCTCCGTCATGCTCCTCTAGCATCGACATGGCTGAGGGTCGCGACGCCTGGTGCGACTCCACCGTCATGGAGGCGCAAGTTGAGAAGTACCGGCGGTCGCACCTCACGGAGGCGCCTGGTGTGACTCCACCGTCATGGAGGCGCATGTTTGAGTTGAGATTTAGAGTTGAATGCTTACCATGATTAAAATAAGAAAATGATTTATACATATAACTATATTTCTCCATCTTGGGTTTCTAATTAAGGAACTCCTTTCCTAGATATAATACCTTTTTCAATCCATTACCATGGTTAGTTTGAGGGATTTACTTATTAAAATCTTATTATTCAATATATCATTCTTCTAAACTTTAGAATGAATCCAATGAGTTTGATATAAATATACTTCATAGCTTTCTCAATTCTTTCTTGGTTGAATCTACTATTTTTTACTGTTGACAATCTTCCATCCCACCAGTAGTTCCTTCAAACTCTACTCCCAACCTTCCTTAATCCCCAACACTATTCTTTCTCTAAAGTAAACTATCCTTAAAGATGAATACATCATTTTTAATGACTCTATGCTCTACTAGCTTTAGTTGAATAACACCATCTTATAATTACATAACTCTTATGACTTACACTTCAATCCCTGAATTATATTTATCTGGGTTGCAAAGGCTTCTCTAGAATCACTTATCTTTACTAAGATTCCACTCATGTTCTACCCACCAGTATTACCTTACTAAATATAAGCATTTCATGTTGGTGGCCAAAACATTACCATTATAATACTTTAATCAGTTATTATTGAAGTTCTTAGTTGGCTAAGCAGTGCTTTAACAATCCTACCTTTTATTGTCTAGAAATTATCTTCTTAGTATCTCATATTGGATTAAAGTTATTTATGAACTATGCCCTCTTTAAAAGATTTAAGTAGATGTTATGATAAGATCAGAAAATAATAGATTAAAGATTGATAGTTAAAGAGTTTGTGAATCAATGGTTGATTACTCAAAATTAATGAACAACAGATATCAAAATAGGTTCCATTAAGATTGATATGGAAAGAAAGATATATTGTGGATGATCCTGACTTGGTCTCTTTCCAACTCCAACTCATTTAAGAGTTCAAGGTTATGTGTTACTATGATACTTATAATAGGAATAGATAAAAATAAGATAGGTCAGCACTAATCATTGCATTTTTATTATTCTAGTGGTAATCTTAACTTAGTATTCATAAATTGGTATGATGAATAGTATGGTATGATCCCTTAAGGACCATATATGAATCCTTTAAGCAATGTATTATGAGTGACATTTATTATAACTAGTCTTCCCTTAGACCAAATCATGTTTAACCAAATAATATTTTAGCAAAGGTCATATTGGAACTTATCACAGTTAACTTGATGATCTACTTCAATTCCATCAAGTTAAGAGAAGCTTCAATCCCTTTGACAAGTTTTGTTTAAAAGCGCGAAAATTACTCGGATTTTCTATGCATGAATGCAATGCACATATCTGGGTTCGGCTTATTATTAGACTCTAATGCTGGGATATTACACAGTCGGCCCGACTGGCGTCAACATGACGCTCAGCTGGGCCAGCCGGCTGATGATGCCCTTCCAGCAGCGAGCACAAAAGATGTGCTACTACTCCGGGCGCCTCGACCCGACCCGGCTCTCCCGCCATGATCCCCCCTTTTCCAACCTCTACGAATGGGTGTGGATGATCACCAAGGAGAAGAGCAAGGCCGACTGGAGCTTTGGTCGGCTCCCTACATGCGGGAGAACCGCGCTCTCCGGGTGAGTGTGGCTTGCCTTCTTTCTTGTTTCCCTTTTCTTGTTGCTTCGTCCGGTATCGCCGCTTGATACGGCTCTGACTTGCTTCTTCTGTTGTAGACCTTCCCTTGCATCATTCAGGAGGAGAGCGAGGAGCCCCTACAGGTCTTCACCGCCGACCTGCCCGAGCCGCGGCCACGCCGGACTGGCGGCGAGGGCTCGGATAGCAAGGAGGGCTTCTTCCCCAGCCAGACTGACGAGGCGGTGGAGGACCCGCACGGCCCCGCGCCAGAGGAGAGCGACGGCACCATGCCGCCCGAGCTGGTGCGGAAACGTGCCGGCGAGGGGTCCTCGAGCATCGCTCCCGCCCCCGAAGATCCGACTACGAAGCACAGCCTGGTGGGGGTTCCTCTGCTCCCCGGCCGGGCTACTAGTGGCCGGAAGAGAGCCGTGCCCGTGGTGCAGGGATGAGTCTTGCCAAATTTTCATATTACTTTTTCTTGCACTTGCCTTTGTCGTTTCGCCTTTGTTCTTCGCTTGACCTTGCTCTTCTTTCGCAGTTCTCTTCTCTCCTTTGCTGCAAGACTGGCTCGCAGCGCGCCTTCTGCCTCGCCGCCTGATACGTCCAATTTGCATCACCATTCTATATCATAATTTGCCTCTATTCATTGATATATTTCTTATTAAGAGGTGATACTTATGTCTTTTCATCTGTTTTTGCATGTTGGATGATTCTTGGAGGATGAACTGCCGGAGTCAGGATTCTGATGGAAAAAGAGGTGTTTTGATGCAATTTCACGAAGATCATAAAAATACCAGAAAAACTACGGAAAATCATATTTTCCCAGAAGACGAAGGAAGCCAGAAGGGGATGCGGAGATGGGACACAGAGGGCCCACACCCCCTAGGCACGGGCCACCCCTAGGCTGCGCCTATAGGGGGGTGTGGCCCACTTGGCCCACCTCTGGCTCCGCCCTCTCGCCTATATCTTCTCCTCGAAACCCTAAAACACGGGGAGCAACCACAGAAAGATTTCGCCGCCTCTGCGGGGCAGAAAACACCGAGAGAGAAAGAGCTCTCCGGCAGACAGATTTCTGCCGGGGAAATTCCTTCCCGGAGAGGAGAGATCATCGCCATCAACACCGTCATCAAGCTAGACTTTATCGGGATCATCATCATCATCCACACCATCATATCCACCATCACCATCATCATAACTCCACCCCGCTGTAACAATCGTGTTGAATACTTGCATAGTTCTTAGGGGAAACTTTCCTGGTGTTGATTACTATTGTAGTTGATGCTTGTGAGTGGAACCATTGGATTATTGTTTATGTTCAGATTGTTATTCATCACCATATCATATTTGATCTTGATCTATATGATGTCTCGTGAGTAGTTCGTTTAGTTCTTGAGGACATGGGAGAAGTCATGTTGTTAGTAGTGGATTTGTGTTGAGATATTATTCAATGGCTTAGTATTTAAGTTGTGGTGCTATTCTTCTAGTGGTGTCATGTGAACATCGACTACATGATACTTCACCATTTATGGGCCTAGGGGAATGCATTGTGTATTTGGCTACTAGTTGTGGGGTTGCCGGAGTGACAGAAACCTGAACCCCCGTTAGGACACCATTGCACAAGGGAGTGTAGGATCTCAGAGTTTAAGGTTGTGGTTAGGTTTATATCTTAATTGCTTTCCTATAGTTGCGGATGCTTGCAGGGGGTTTAATCACAAGTATGTATTAGTCCAAGTAAGGTCGGTACATTAGCACAGGTTCACCCAAACAACACTTACAACACCAAAGAAGACTACTCAGCTATTTGAAGCGAAAGCACTTGACAGAATTCCCATGTGTCCTCGGGAACGTTTGGTCCTTATAAGTATTTCCATCGGCTTGTCCTTTGCTAAGAAAGGATTGGGCCACTTGCTGCAGTTGTTCATTGTCTTTATTACTTGCACTTTATTTCCTTGCTTTATCAGAAAACCCCTAAAAATCTATTTGCTAAGTATGTACAGAGTTTTCCTGCTCCATACCACTAGTCAACACCTTCTGCTCCTCGTTGGGATCGACACTCCTATTTATCAAAAGTACTACGATACACCCCCTATACTTGTGGGTCATCATTCTGCTACCCAGATGATGGAATCGGATTCCAGAGAAGGGGTGATGCTGGGCTTGCGGAGGTGCTCCAAGGATACACCGGGAGGGATGGTCGCTCTGGTGGATCCGACTAGCGCGAGCGTGACGGCTGCCTCGTTGTTGGCGCAGGGAACATGATGGAATTCACATCCCTCGAAGCCGGCACTGAGCAGCTAGATGTGAAACCGGTACAGGGCCATGTTGGCATCCCGGGCATCCCACTCACTGGATACTTGCTGCATCACCAGATCTAAATCGTCGAAGCAAAGGATCCGACGGACGCCGATGTCTTTCGCGAGCCGGAGCCCGTGCGTGAGGGCCTCGTACTCGGCGACGTTGTTTGACGCGGTGAAGTGGATCTGCAGCACGTACTCCAGCCGGTCTCCCTTGGGAGAGGTGAGAACGATGCCGGCTCCCAAGCCCCCGCGCATCTTCGAGCCATTGATGACCCACAAGCATAGGGGATCGCAACAGTCTTCGAGGGTAGTATTACCCAATTTGTTGATTCGGTACAAGGGGAGCCAAAGAATACTTGCAAGCCTTAACAACTGAGTTGTCAATTCAGCTGCACCTGGAAATAGTTCTCACAGAAGTTTATCATTAGCAACAGTTTTGTAGTAGCAATGGCAAAGTAACAGCAGCAGTAAAACAGGAGCAATAGTAACAGTAGTAGCAAACAGTAGGATATGAGCGTGGTAGGCATAGGGATGAATGGAAGGGCGTTGCATGGATGAGTCTAAACATGTAACTTCAAGATCTAGGGCAATTGCAGATAAATAAGAATAAGCATCCAAGTACTAAACAATCATAGGCATGTGCTCCATATATAGTCATGCGTGCTCGCAATGAGAACTTGCACAACATCTTTTGTCCTGCCAGCCCGTTGCAGCGGGGCCTCAAGGGAACTACTGGCAATTAAGGTGCTCCTTTTAATAGAGCACCAGAGCAAAGCATTAACACTCCGTGAACACATGTGATACTCACATCACAGCCACCCCCTTAGGTTGTCCCAATTTCTATCACTTCGGGGTCTTTGGATCCGGACAATGGTATGTGTACACAACTTGCAGATAAGATCACAAACAATACTATCATAATGATTCAATAATAAGTTCAGATCTGAGATCATGGCACTCGGGCCCTAGTGACAAGCATTAAGCACAACAAGTTGCAACAAAGTCAAATAGCACTAATAGAGATATTAGGCACCATGCCCTAACAATCTTATTCGATTACATGATAGAACTCATCCAATCCCTACCATCCCCATAGCCTACAGCGGGGGATTACTCACTCATGGATGGGGGAAACATGGATGGTTGATGGAGAGGCGTTGCTGATGACGATGGCGATGATCCTCTCCAAATTCCCCGTCTCGGCAGGGTGCCAAACGGAGTTTCTGATTCCGAATCGCAGTTTTTGGTGGTGGCAGTGGAGCGGAACTCTTTCTGGAAAAACGTCGACCCCCCTTGGTTTTTAGGTCAAGAGGCGTCTTATAGGCGAAGAAGGACGCCGAGGGGGGTGCCTAGGGTGGCCACACACCCTCCAGGCACGGCTAAGCCTCGCCCGCGCGGCTAGGGGGTGTGGGGCCCCCAGGGCCCCACTCCGCCTCGTCTTATGGCTCTGTGAGTCTTCTGGTGAAATAGGATTTTTGGCATATTTTCCAGGATTTTTCCTGATAGTTGATTTTCTGCACAAAAACTAGACACCAAGGTAATTCTGCTGAAAACAGCATCATTCTATGTTAGTTGTATCCAAATCACACAAGTTTAGAGGAGAAACAATAGCAAAAGTGTTCGGGAAAGTAGATATGTTTTGGACGTATTAGTCCTCGAAGTGCAGCTTGCAGTAGTCGGAATCAGGAACTAGTGGCAGGTACTGGTTTTCCGCCCAGTCGACGAAGAAGTCCGCCACCGCCTAAGACTCGATGGTGATCCAGGGCTCGTACCGGATGCAGTAGGCGGCCAACTCGATGGCCCAGTTGGCTACCTGGCCCGTGGCGTCCTTATTGCCGAAGATATCTCCCAACGGTGCGGTGGACACAATGGTGAGCGGATGCTCCTGGAAGTAGTGCTTGAGATTCTTGCAGTCCAGGTACATGCCGTAGCACATCTTCTAGTAGTGGGGGTAGTTCTGCTTAGAGAGTGAGAGCACTTCGCTGAGGTAGTAGACAGGTCGCTGAACCGGCTGAGCCTTGCCTTCCTCGTGACGCTCCACCGACAGGACGAAACTAACGACCCGGTTGGTGGCGGCTATATAGAGCAACATAGGATCCTTCTCAGTCGGCGTGGCGAGAACCAGCGCTATGGATAGCATGTGCTTGAGGTCATGGAACGCGGCATCTGCCTGCGTAGTCCAGGTGAACTTGTCCATCTTCTTCATCAGCTGGTATAGTGGCAGTGCTTTCTCCCCAAGCCGGCTGATGAATTGGCTGAGGGAGGCCAAGTATCTGGTGAACTTCTGGACGCCGAGCAAGCTCTTAGGCGGCTGCATCCTCTCTATGGCCGCGATCTTCTCCGGGTTGGCCTCGATCCCTCGGCTCGACACGAGGAAACCGAGGAGCTGCCCGGCTAGCACGCTGAACACGCACTTCTCCGGGTTCAGATTCATCTGGTACTGGTGAAGGTTCGTGAATGTCTCGCCAAGGTCCTCCAGCAGGGTCCGCTTCTCCTTCGTTTTGATGACGACGTCGTCCACGTACATGTACACATTCCGGCCGATCTGCGAGTGCAAGCATTTGTGCATGCACCGCTGATAGGTAGCACATGCATTCTTCAGGCCGAATGGCATGGTTACATAGCAGTAAGCCCCGTACGGGGTAATGTACAACGTTTTCAATTGGTCAGTCGGATCTAATTATTGTCGGAGTAACAATCGATAAAGGAGAGAATATCGCAGCCGGCCGTAGAGTCAATCACTTGATCAATACGGGGCAAAGCGAAAGGGTCTTTTAGGCAGGCCCTATCCAGGCTCATGTAGTCGATAACCATGCGCTAAGTCTTGTTCTTCTTCAACACCAGGACTGGGTTGGCCAGCCAGTCCGGGTGGTACACTTCCATGATGAAGCCGACAACAAGTAGCTGGGCGATCTCATCGCCGATGAGCTTCCTCTTGTCCTCCGCGAAGTGACGGAGGGGCTGCTTGACCGGCTTGGCGTCGGGACACACATGAAGCGAGTGCTCGGCAAACTCCCTCGGCACACCCGACATGTCTTTGGGAGACCATGCGAAGATGTCCCGATTCTCACGGAGGAAGTCGACGAGCGCGCTTTCCTATTTGCTGTCCAAGCCGGCACCAATGGTGACGCACTTGGAGGGGTCAGCCGGGTCAAGCGGGATCTGCCTGGTGTCCTTGGACGACCGGAACGCCATGTCCCCATCCAGCTTCAAGCCAGCCGGCACCTCTTGCTGTAGCATGGCAATGTTGCGGATCATCTTGCACTTATATTCGGCGATGAGCAGGGCCTCATCTATCTTCGCACCTTCCTTCGCGCACGCCATGGACCGCCTGTAGCAGCCGACCACAGTGATCACGCCATTCGGCCTCGGCAACTTCATCTTGAGGTATGCATAGTGTGGGACCGCCATGAACTTTGCGAGGGCAGGGCGCCCAAGAAGGACATGGTAGGTGCTGGCGAGGTTGACCACCTCGAACCAGATTGGCTCGCGCCGGAAGTTCTCCTCCGAGCCGAATATGACATCCAGAAGGCTCTTGCCCAACGGGACGCACGGTGGCCCAGGCGTAACGCGGTGGAACACAATGGTCGAGGGCTGCAGATCGCACTCCGGATGCCCAACTTCTCCATAGAAGACCGATAGAGCAGGTTGAGGCTGCTCCCACCATCTACCAGCACGCGCGAGAATCGACAGGTGCGCACGTCGGAGATGAGAAGAGGGTATAGCACCATTGCGTAGCCCCCGGGATTTGAGAGTAGATCCGGATGATCCTCTTGGCTCTGGGTGTTGGGAGTCTCGGACTAGTTGAGGTGCAGGGGGACCGGGAGAACGACAGCGTTCACCTCCGCGGTGCGCTGCTTCTGACCGCGGTTGTTAATCGGCTCGGCCTCGAAGATGTGGTAGTTCTCGTGCTGCTGAGGGTACGCCCCATTGCCGTGGTTGTTGCCGGCTGCCCTAGCCGATGGTGGGGGTGCGTCGGGAGGGGGTGGGGGAGAGGAGGCAAGCCAGCCTGCTCCTTGATCTGCCAGGTCCACTACACTGTTGAGTGGTGTGCGTAGCCGGCTTGAAGCCACCACTATCGTACTTTCATGGCCCATCAAACATTTGCTCGAAGGTGAAGGCGTTCTTCTGCCTCTTGTCGTTGCCAGCCGGTGCGCCTTGCACCGCGTTGACTTGCCTCTGGTGGTAGCGCGGGTTCTGGTGCTCAACCGGGTGCTTGCCCTGATAGCGGTTGTCGCTGCCGTGTCGCCTGGACGATCCGGCATCTCCTCCTTGTCCGGCTTGCTTTTCTTGAGCCGGTTCGGTTTGAACCGGCCGACCCTCCGCATTCACCCGGAGGGGCTTCTTCATTTCCGCTTCCGCGGTGGCGTACTGGTCTGCAATGGTCATGAGTTCCGCCATGGCCTTGGGCTCGTCGCACAGCAGCTGGTGGCGCAACATCGTGCCTTCACGGCACCCTTCGATGAAGAAATCGATTGCCTGGTTCTCCACCACCCCTTCGCAGGAGTTGCGCAGT
Organism: Avena sativa; assembly: GCA_916181665.1. Lineage (NCBI taxonomy): Eukaryota > Viridiplantae > Streptophyta > Magnoliopsida > Poales > Poaceae > Avena > Avena sativa. The sequence goes on along the minus strand of OV702285.1, from coordinate 136,593,269 downwards.
TCGTTCTAGCGGGTGAGATACGCGCGATCTGACTCGCGGTCTCCCTGGACGCATAGAGAGAGATCGCAGGGTCTGCCCGGGCGCTTGTAGGTGCCGTTGAAGTTCCGGATGAAGACATTCTCGAAGTCGGGCCAGTCGTTGATGCTGTTGGGCGCGAGGCTATTGAGCTACGTTCTCGCCGAGCCAGTCAACATGAGGGGGATGTAGCAAACCGCCACGCGCTTGTTGACGTGGGTGATTCCGACTGCTGTGACATAGTCAGTCAGCCATTCCTCCGGGTTCATGCTGTTGTCGTGTTGGGGGTGTCCCATGGCAGGGAGAACTTGTCGGGGAACGGCTCCTTCCAGATGCACGGCCCAAAGCACACTGGGACGGTTGCGTCTTCCTCCTCTGTGAGGCGAGCTTGCGTCAGGAGGTCAATACGGTCATGCGCATCCGGCTAAACCGGATTGGGCGCTCCCACCCGGCTAGCGAGGCGGGATGGGGGAGGGGGTGGGGGTGGTTCTGGCCAGCCGGAGGTGGGTGGCTCGTGGCACCTTGGTCGCAGCGGGGTTGGCTGCTGCCGGACTGGCGACGCTTGGAGCATGGGGGGTGCTGGCCTGGAGACGCGGATTACTCGGTCTAGCGAGGACCTCTGGAGCCGGATCCTGTCTTGAACGCGATCTGAGCGGCCTCGGCTTGCTTGTCAGCCACGGGCAGCAGGTGCTACATCCGCTGGACCTGCCGCACCTTGTCCTCTCCCTCCAGGTGAAGTAAATCCTCCGCGATGGCTCATGTCGCCCGGACATTCTTGACCGCAGTGTCGTACACGGGCAGTGGGAAGTATGTGTGGGGACCCGACTCGACATCTTGCTCGAAACAGGCGCCCAGCTCTCCTCCGTGGCGCTGCACGGAGCCCAACCGGCTAGGATCTTGATTAGTCGGGGTGAGGCCATGGGCGCGGTGATACTCGCGGATGTTGCTCTCCATCTGGTACTTGGTTGATGCCAAGCCCTGAGCCTGCTGAAGCAAGCGCTCTCGCGCCGCCTCGATCTTGCCAGCCGCCTCTTCCGGGTTCTCTCCAAGATCAACCGGCTCGAGGAGCTCCTCGATGACTTCTTCCACCACGCCCTTCCTGTGCCGCGGAGTGGACGGGCCGGCTGCGCCGCTATCGCACTCAAGAGGGGGACGACGGCCATGACTGGAGCCGGCCATCATAACCTCCATGCAACGAGGCACGAAGAGTGCGCTGCCGGCCGCGGGCAGCGGCTCAGCGACAGAGACAATCTCCCAAGGGAAGTTCTCCGGCACGATGGTGATGTAGACGGGTAGGTCGCCGAACAGCAGGACGGAGCCGCCTGCCGGGAAACTGGAACTGGTGAAGCAGCAAGCGTTGTCGATGACACAATCGAATTTTCCCAGCGTGAGCACGAGGCCGGAAACCACACGCTCGCCGGACAAAGTACGGGGTCCCGTGCGGAACGTCACTTCGGTCGCCGCCATCTTGGCCCCATGGTGGGCGCCAACTGTCGTTGTTATGGAAATGGCAGTGCCTGAGCAGGCTAGTTCGTGGTGCGGAAGCGAGCAGGGAAGCGAGCGACGGCATCCGCAGACGGTATTGGGCATGAGCAAGCGTCGAGGACACAAGAATTACCTAGGTTTGGGGCCCTCATGGTGAGGTAACACTCCTACTCCTGCCGATCTGACTATCTGGATAAACACAATGAATTACAAGGGATCCTTGAGTTGTATTTGTCCTAGCTAGAAGAGAATGAGAGACCAACCCTTGCTACGATGCCCCTGCCGCCCCTTATATAGGCCGAGGTGGCATGGGCAAATACACTGCCGACTGGCGGGTCCCACATGCGGGCCCAGCCGACTATTCTAGTACAGTGTTCTGCCTCCCTGGCGTCTAGTATAGTGCCGCGCCCCCCGGCTGGCACGGAAAGTGGCGGCCGCCCCCCGATGGCACGGAAACAGTGGAGGCCGCCTCAGCCAACACGGGCGGCGACCCCTGTTCCCGCCTGACACGGGTACGGGGCGTCTCCTCCAGTGTCGGTGCTGTTGCGTCTATCCTTCTGCCTGCCAGAACTAAGGGATACTGTGACCTACGTCATTCGTCTTCCTTGAGGGTCTATCTAGGTTGCCCTAGCCGGCTACTCTGTCTTGACCAGATGGCCGGACCCATCCGGCTAAGCGTCTACCCTTTGCTGCTTTATCCGGCTGGTGGTTCTATCGGCTCGCTCTTGACTCGTCTTGCCTTATCCGGCTGGCATGATCTAGCCGGCTGGGTGCCTTTGGGCATGCTTCTTATCCGGCTGACTGGTTTGCTAGCTTGTTCTTCGTCTGGCCTTCTTCCTGATCTATCTTTGGGTTTTTACATCCGGCTGGGTCAGCCGGCTGGCAGTTACATTGCCCTTGCATCTTGTCCGGTTAGCCTACCCGGGGGTGCCCCCCCTGACAATCGATGGCATCTCGAAGATGGTGGATTGTGTGCTGGGTTCGTGGTTCGTGGATGGCAGGTGTGGCTTCCTCTTTGGACTTCTTAGTCGTGCGGGGGTGCTAGATTTGGGGCTCGAGGCGTGTCCGGGATGTTGCCCTGGTCTGATCGTTCAACAGTAATGGTTTCACCTTGGGTGAGCCACCTTGGAGGTCCGCAAAGCTGCATGTCAGCGATGGATCCACTTCGAGCTAAGGTGAGGAGATGATCTGTCATCCTTTGGTGGTTGTTGTGGTGGTGACAGAGGCATGTGACGGGTGTTGGTGTCAAGCTCAGAGGTTTCTTTGTTCTAGATTGTTTTCTTTCTTGGCTAGTGGTCCTTTGTGTAGGGTTCGTAGCAGAGAAAACAAAAAATTTCCTACGATGGGAACAACTATGTACCAAGATCTATCTACTAGATACAAACAACGGGCGGATGTATATCCGTAGATAACATACCCTTGAAGACCGACAAAGCTTAACGAGTTAAACTTGTGGTTGATGTAGACGATCTCTTGCCGATCTCAAGATCGAGAGGAAGTCCTAGCGCCGCAAATCAGCAGCGCATCCGTGCTCGCACACACGTCCGAGGCACCGAGCAACCTCCGCCTCCTCGCTCCAGCGATGCAGCAGAAGCACAATTCTTTCTTGCCGAATAGCCACCGGGAACATGTATCTCTCTAGTCCGAGACCATGGGGGATGAGAGATCCTTCACAAGGAGGTGTGAGTGAGAAGTGAGGAGAGGGGTGCCTTTTATAGGAGTAGGGGGGCACCCAAGGGGTGGCCGCTGGCCATGGGGGCTGCCCCCTCCCCTCCTTCATTCATGTGGGTGGACACTCCACTCACAAAAACCTCTTCATTTCCCTCCACTCAAAATCCCAGTCAAACTTGCAATTAAATTTCCACCAAATTTAATGCAAACTCTCATTAAATAAAACTCTTTTATTTATTCAGAATTTTGTCAATTACTTTAATGACAAACATTCGCATATAACCCCTTTCTAGAATTCTATTTCACATGCATAACAACTTTATGCAATTCCACCAGAAAACCTGTTTAGGTATCTAGTGAATTAAATTCATGCGCTTGTTATTCTTTCTGACATGAAACTTTTGCTGCAATTGGATGTCGGTGTATCTTAAGTGTGTCACCCTACGGTTCGTGAATAATGCGGACATGATCGAGACCCCTCTCGGATCAATAATCAGAAGCGGGATCTAAAGACCCATACTGACTCCCACATATTCAACGATGACTTTCTTGTGATCGTCAGAACCTTTTACGCTAGTATCTTAATCCCTTTGTTTTGCGATATATTACATGTCCGAGATTCGATCATCGGTATCTCCATACCTAGTTTGATCTCGTTACTAACATGCACTCTTTTCTCGTTCCCGTGATATAACATTGTAGTGATCAAATCACTTGCTTGCAAGCTAACCAATGTGATATCACCGAGAGGGCCCAGAGTATATATATCTGTCATCAGGATGAACAAATTCCACTCTCGATCCATGGGCCTCAACATAACACTTTATTAGTTCTGAACCCATCTTTATAATCACCCTGTTACAGTGTGACGTTTGATGTTATCAAGAAACTCTACCGGTGTTAGTGATTGACATGATCTCATGGTCTAAGGATTAGGATTACTTCGTAAGTTGTTATAGCAATATAAACTCAATGACTTTGATCGTAATGCTATACTTCGGATGAATGTTCATCACACCATTACACTAATGTTGTGATCCCGTTATTAACAACATCCAATGTCCATGATAAGGAAACCTTGATCATCTTGTTAATCAACAAGCTAGTTTATGAGAGAGGCATAACTAGGAACTTTCTGTTTGTTTATTAGACACACATGTATTAATGTTTCCGTATTAATACAATTATAGCATGCAAAATAAACATCTATCATATACTTGGAATACACATAATAAACACTTTATTATTGCCTCTTAGGGCATATTCCCTTCAGTCTCCCACTTGCACTAGAGAGAATAATCTAGTTACATAGTGATGAATCTAACACCCATGGAGTTCTGGTGTTGATCATGTTTTGCTCTAGGGAGAGTTTTAGTCACGGATCTGCTACATTGAGATCCGTGTGTAGTTTACAAATCTTTATATCTCCATCCTTGACATGTTCGCGGATGGAGTGAAACCGGCGCTTAATATGCTTGGAATTCTTGTGAGACCTTGGTTCTTTGGCATTGGCAATGGCACCATTGTTGTCACAATAGGTCACCATTGGGTCCAACGCGCTTGCAACCACACCTAGTTCGGATATGAACTCCTTCATCCAAACCGCTTCCTGAGCCGCTTCTGAAGCAGCAACATATTCGGCCCCCGTTGTTGATCCTGCCACCACAGGTTGTTTTGGAATTCCTCCAACTAACCGCTCCGCCATTCATGAGAAATACGTATCCGGATTGAGACTTAGAGTCATTCGGGTCGGTGTCAAAGCTTGCGTCGACATAACACTTAGCGACGAGTTCTTCTTCACCTCCGTATACAAGAAACATATCCTTAGTTCTTCGTAAGTACTTAAGGATATTCTTGACCGCTATCCAGTGTTCCGAACCTGGATCCGATTGGTACCTACTAGTCAAACTAATAGCATGTGCCACATCTGGTCTTGTACATAGCATGGCATACATTATAGAGCCTATGGCTGAAGCATAGCGGACTTTGTCCATTATCTCTCTTTCTTCCGCCATAGCCGGACTTTGAGTCTTACTCAATGTCTTGCCTTGCAACATAGGTAAGAACCCCTTCTTACTTCCTTCCATTTTAAACTTCTTTAAAATCTTATCAAGGTATGTACTTTTCGATAGCCCTATTAGGCACCTAGATCTATGTCTATAGATCTTTATGCCTAATATGTATGACGCTTCACCTAGGTCCTTCATTGAAAATTTGCTATTTAGATAACTTTTAACACTGTTTAAAAGATCTATATAATTTCCGATCAATAATATGTCATCCACATATAATATCAAAAATGCCACATTGCTCCCACTCACTTTCTTGTAAATACAAGCTTCTCCATAAGTTTGGACAAATCCAAACTCTTTGATTACCTCATCAAAGCGGAGATTCCAACTTCGTGATGCTTGCTTCAATCCATAGATGGATCGCTGAAGCTTGCACACCTTGTTAGCATCCTTAGGATCGACAAAACCCTTTGGTTGTATCATATACAACTCTTCTTCAATATTACCATTGAGAAACGCGGTTTTGATATCCATCTGCCATATCTCATAATCGAAATATGCAGCAATTGCTAACATACTCCTAACTGACTTTAGCATCGCTACGGGAGAGAATGTCTCATCGTAGTCAACTCCTTGAAATTGTCGAAACCCCTTTGCGACAAGTCGAGCTTTATAGACGGTCACATTACCATCAACATCAGTTTTCCTTTTGAAAATCCATTTGTTCTCCACGGCCTTTCGGTCGTGAGGTAATTCCACCAAGTTCCAAACTTGATTTTCATACATGGATTCCATCTCGGATTTCATGGCTTCTAACCATTTTTTGGAACCCGGGCTCATCATCGCTTCTTCATATGTCGCAGGGTCATCAATTTCATCAACCATGAAATTCATAACAGGATTTCCGTACAGCTCGGGAGCTGCACGCGTCCTGCTAGTCCTGCGAGGTTCGGTAGTACTCTCTTTCGGAGTTTCATGATCATTATCATTAGTTCCCTCTTCAACTAGTGAAGCCAACTCCGGAACGACTTCCAGCGCTACGCTACTCGCCATACTTTGAAGAGAAGGTTCAATAACCTCTTCGAGTTCTACCTTCCGACTACTCACACCTTTCGATGGAAACTCTTTCTCTAGAAAGGATCCATTCTTGGCAACAAAAACCTTGCCCTCGGATCTGTGATAGAAGGAATACACAATAGTTTCCTTAGGGTATCCTATGAAGATGCATTTTTCCGCTTTGGGTTCGAGTTTATCCGGTTGAAGTTTCTTCACATAAACATCGCATACCCAAACTTTAAGAAATGACATCTTAGGTTTGTTTCCAAACCACAATTCATACGGTGTCTTTTCAACGGATTTAGATGGTGCCCGATTTAAAGTGAATGCAGCAGTTTCTAGTGCATAACCCCAAAATGACAATGGCAAGTCCGTCAGAGACATCATAGATCGAACCATATCCAATAAAGTACGATTAAGATGTTTCGACACACCATTTCGCTGTGGTGTTCCAGCAGGTGTGAGTTGTGAAACAATTACACACTCTTTCATGTGATTGCTAAACTCGTAACTTAGATACTCACCTCCACGGTCAGACCGTAGAAATTTGATCTTTCTATTACGATGATTTTCCACTTCATTCTGAAATTCCTTGAACTTTTCAAAGGTTTCAGACTTGTGTGTCATCAAGTAGATATAACCGTATCTACTCAAATCATCCATGGAAGTAACAAAATAACGATATCCACCTCGCGCCGACACACTCATTGGACCACATACATCAGAATGTATGATTTCCAATGAATCTATCGCCTGTTCCATTGAACCGGAAAACGGCGTTCTAGTCATCTTGCCCATAAGGCTTGGCTCACATGTATCAAATGATTCAAAATCAAGTGATTCCAAAAGTCCATCCGAATGGAGATTCTTCATGCGTTTAACGCCAATATGACCTAGACGGCAGTGCCACATATATGCGGATATATCATCATTAAGTTTAATCCTTTTAGCATCAACATTGTGAATATGTGCAACATTATTATTGATATCCAAAAGAAATAAATCATTCATCATCGGTGCATGACCATAAAAGATTTCATTCATATAAATGGAACAACCATTGTTCTCGAATTTAAATGAATAACCACTTCGCATCAAACACGATCCAGATACAATGTTCATGCTCAGTGTAGACACCAGATAACAATTATTCAAGTTTATAACTAATCCCGACGGCAAATGGAGAGGTAGCGTTCCGACGGCGATCACATCAACGCTTGATCCATTGCCGACACGCATCTTGACCTCACCCCTTGCTAGCGGTCGCTTGTTCCGCAGCCCCTGATTCGAGTTACAAATATTAGCAACTGAACCGGTATCAAATACCCAGGTGCTACTGCGAGCACTAGTAAAGTACACATCAATAACATGTATATCATATATACCTTTGTTTGCCTTGCCGGCCTTCTTGTCTGCCAAATACTTGGGGCAGTTGCGCTTCCACTGGCCAGTCCCCTTACAATAGTAGCACTCGGTATCAGACTTAGGTCCAACTCGAGGTTTCTTTTCAGGCACGGCAACCGGCTTGCCGCCCTTACTTCCCTTCCATTTTCCCTTCTTGTCTTTCTTGAAACCAGTGTTCCTATTGATCATCAACACTTGATGTTCCTTTTTTATCTCCACTTCTGTAGTTTTAAGCATTGACAGAAGCTCGGGGAGAGACTTCTTCATGCCTTGCATATTATATTTCATCACGAAGCTCTTATAGCTAGGTGGCAGATACTGCAGAACACGATGGATGCCTAAGTCAATGGGAATCGATATTCCCAAGGACACAAGCTTATCGACGTAACCTGGCATCTTGAGTACATGCTCACTAACGGAGCTGTGCTCTTCCATCATGCAGCTAAAGAACTTTTATGAAGCGGTGTAGCTCTCTATAGCATCATGTGTGTCGAAAATTATTTTCAACTCACTCATTGTATCAAATGCATTGCCGTTTTCAAAACGCTTTCGAAGTTCTGGCTCTAGCCCATACAATATGCCACAATGAACTAAGTTGTGGTCCTCCTGACGAGTCTGATATACATTCTTCTGCTCGTCAGGGGCATCCTCAAAAGGTGGGGGCCTAGCGGCGCTTCTAGCACATATTGCTTTTGTGCAGCAGAAAGGATAATCCTCAAATTCATGGCCCATTCGGTAAAGTTGCTACCGTTCGTTGAAAGTTTCTCTTTCTCCATGAACACATTGAAATTAAAAGCAGGTGGTGCCATCTACAATAGTGTTTGTAAAGTTTAGACTAAGTTTATGATAGATTGAGTTCAACTAATCCATATTACGAATGAACTCCCACTCAAAAACGACATCCCTCGTGTCTTTTTGGTGATTACATGAACCAAGTCCACTACACCAAGTCCGATCATCACGTGAGTTGGTGTAGCTTCAAAGGCGAACATCAAATGGGCATCATATCTACTATATGACTCATGCTTAACCTTTCGGTCCGTGTTCCGAGGCCATGTCTGTACATGCTAGGCTCGCCAAGTAAGAACCTTAGTATTCGTGTGTGTAACTGTCTTACACCCGAAATATGGCCGTGGATCCAAGAACACCCGATCATCACATGATGTCTTGGAGCGACGAAAACATAATCGGTGCATACTAAAGGAAGAACACATTCTTATCTTGATATTTAAATGAGGGGTCATCTTATTATGCTAATAAAACGCCAAAAAAGCAATATAAGATGCTATCAAACATCACATGTTTATTAGTGGAATGATATGGTTCCCGCATATGATCTCTATCATGTGTACCGTGGTATGATCACTATCATACCTATATGTGTAAGGCCAAGGTCTATGGAACTTACACGTTATGTGTGTTGTAAGAGTATCATCTCATACTTCTACTTACAACATCACCATATCATAACACTAGCCCAGCAACAATCTAAACTAGACGCCTCTAATTTATCCATTGCAAATTTTACGTGGCTTAGGGATTTCGAAGATAGAACCGTTCATACCTACGAACATGAACCACAACAAGGATAACCAAATTGTTTACAACTCGTTGCAAAATAGATATTGACTATAGTAGGAGAGACAGACACCCGCTAGCCACTTATGCAAACTAGTTGCATGTCAAGCGTGGAACAGGTCTCATGTGCGAGGACATGTAAAGTTTGTCCGGGCCGCTTCATCCTACTATGCCACCAATATCCAAAATTACAACTAAGAAGCACATGATCATCATCGCCCACATACTCATATGTGTACTACCCGTGTAAAGCATCTACGCATAGATCCGGCTCTGATACCACTGTAGGGTTCGCAGCATAGAAAACAAACATTTCCTATGATGGAAACAACTATGTACCAAGATCGATCTACTAGATACAAACAACGGGAGGATGTATATCCGTAGAGAACATACCCTTGAAGACCGACAAAGCTTAACGAGTTAAACTCGTGGTTGATGTAGACGATCTCTTGCCGATCTCAAGATCGAGAGGAAGTCCTAGCACCGCAAATCAGCAGCACATCCGTGCTCGCACACACGTCCGAGGCATCGAGCAACCTCCTCCTCCTCGCTCCAGCGATGCAGCGGAAGCACAACTCTTTCTTGCCGAATAGCCACCGGGAACATGTATCTCGCTAGTCCGAGACCATGGGGGATAAATTCTAGAGGGGGAGAGAGATCCTTCACGAGGAGGTGTGAGTGAGAAGTGAGGAGAGGGGTGCCTTTTATAGGAGGAGGGGGCACCCAAGGGGGTGGCCTCCGGCCATGGGGGCTTCCCCCTCCCCTCCTTCATTCATGTGGGTGGACACTCCACTCACAAAAACCTTTTCATTTCCCTCCACTCAAAATCCCACTCAAACTTGCAATTAAATTTCCACCAAATTTAATGCAAACTCTCATTAAATAAAACTCTTTTATTTATTCATAATTTTGTCAATTAGTTTAATGACAAACATTCACATATAACCCCTTGCTAGAATTCTATTTCACATGCATAACCACTTTATGCAATTTCACCCGAAAACCTGTTTCGGTATCTAGTGAAATAAATTCCTACGCTTGTTATTCTTTCCGGCATGAAAATTTTGCTCCAATTGATGTCGGTGTCTCTTAAGTGTGTCACCCTACGGTTCGTGAATAATGCGGACATGATCGAGACCCCTCTCGGATCAATAATCAGAAGCGGGATCTGGAGACCCATACTGACTCCCACATATTCAACGATGACATTCTTGTGATCGTCGGAACCTTTTACGCTAGTATCTTAATCCCTTTGTTTCGCGATATATTACATGTCCGAGATTCGATCATCGGTATCTCCATACCTAGTTTGATCTCGTTACTGACATGCACTCTTTTCTCGTTCCCGTTATATAACATTCTAGTGATCAAATCACTTGCTTGCAAGCTAACCAATGTGATATCACCGAGAGGGCCCAGAGTATATCTATCCGTCATCGGGATGAACAAATTCCACTCTCGATCCATGGGCCTCAACATAACACTTTATTAGTTCTGAACCCATCTTTATAATCACCCTGTTACGGTGTGACGTTTTATGTTATCAAGAAACTCTTCCGGTGTTAGTGATTGGCATGATCTCATGGTCTAAGGATTAGGATTACTTCGTAAGTTGTTATAGAAATATAAACTCAATGACTTTGATTGTAATGCTATACTTCGGATGAATGTTTATCACACTATTACACTAATGTTGTGATCCCGTTATTAACAACATCCAATGTCCATGATCAGGAAACCTTGATCATCTTGTTAATCAATGAGCTAGTTTATGAGAGAGGCATAACTAGGAACTTTCCGTTTGTTTATTAAACACACATGTATCAATGTTTCCATATTAATACAATTATAGCATGCAAAATAAAAATCTATCATATACTTAGAATACACATAATAAACACTTTATTATTGCCTCTCAGGGCATATTCCCTTCACTTTGTGCTAAGGCTTGCGTTCTGCTGTCTTTTCAGTTTTGTCAGATCGGTGTTTACATGACTTGTACTATAATATTTATGATATATAAATGAGACATCGTATTACCATGCAAAAAAAAGTTGAGATGAGAGGTTGTTGTGTTCAGATCTAAGCAGGACGGTTTTGAATGGACCATAATGATAGTTAATTGGCTGCCTAGATTCTTATAAACCGGATTTACTTGCAGAACTTTTCCATATTTGTGAGACGGAAACACGATGTATTAGGTGGAGATTCTAACATCATATGAATATAGGAAGAAAAGAAAAATGTTATTTATTTTGATAAAACTTTTATCCTTATGAGATAAGTCTTGATTTAACAGAAGTTTATCAGGACAACAAGTTACTTACACAACTAAAATAAAGATTCATACATATGAGAAACTGGATCGTGTTCTAGCCAGCGTAGAATGGAACAAAAAATCCGCCACTAACGCTCCACGTGGTGACCCGTACAGGATCATCACCCCTCAACTCACTAACTCTCGAGATCCAACACATCTAGGAAAACTCTGAGATCCAACACATTTAGGAAATAAAGCCTACTATTCATCTGAACTATCTTCGAAGGGATGTTTATTATGATTTTGTACAAATGAATGTAATTCCATATCCTATGGTGATACCCATATCGAGAGATGTCAGAATATGATCACACATCTACGACAATTTGTCCGGGGGTTACCAGGAATTGAGTGAATAATATAAAAATAAAATTATAGGCTTCTCCAGATCATAGATGATCTTGATCTTAAAGATGAGTATACACCTTTTATAGGTCCCTTAGTTTCTAGCCGTTGTCGGAGTCTTTACTCTGGAATTTTCAGCATTGAGTGGTTTGGAAGTTCCCTCTTGGCAGGGACTTCTGGCAACTTTCTGACCAATCTTGGTCTAAATTTAGGACCGGTTACAGATAGTCGCACTGAGACTTGGGCAAAGCTCAATGTAAAAAAAATACAGATAGTCGTATCGTTTGGGCGAAGATCAATGTAAAAAAATGGAAGTTGAGATTGAAAGTTGGACATGGTCGCCACCAGAACTTTCGGTGTACATCAACCGAAATATCCACCAGAGACACAAGCAACAATCGAAAATTTTGGGATCTCTCTCATGATATCTAGGAAAGATTTAGTGTGGGTGCAATATTTGTTTTGTGTACATGATTTGATTTCACCCATACCTTTCATTATGCAAAACCCCTTGATAGTATAGATTTCCAAAAAAAAAGCCGGAAACCATCCTTGATATTTTCACGTTTAAGGGGTCGGTCACCATCTTTTTCTATTCATAAATTGTACCTTCCACTTGTTTTTGAGAGATCGATAAGATGTAAATTCCACTTCAGCACACTGTAAGATCGCAATCATGTTGTCGTTAAATCTCCAAAACCACATAGGGAGGCAAATGCCCTTTCAAATTGGCTAAATGAGATTGATAAGAAAACAAATGCTCAAATTCGTGTTGGTGTTTGTGGTTTTCTTTGAGCAATTTGGAAATTTCATTGTTTGAACATGTTCCGAGCTGGACATTTTCTATAGGTTATACACTGAGCTACATGCTGTAATCACATGTGGTCATTCCTCTTTCATGTAGAGCTGCGGGAACATATGTATTTTGAGTGCAATCCGGCGATGACGGTCATAAGGGGTATTTTCAACCAGAGTTGTTGGCGATGTTCTGATATATGTATAAGAGATTTATGTATTTTTTATTTCATTGGTTGATCTATGTCGTCGCTTTATACGATGCATGAGTGTCAACTTTGAATTACGGAAACTTTTGGAATAAAAAAGATTATAAGAATCAATTTGATGCAGAGGCTAGGGTATTTAGGATGCTTTTTCTTACATTCAGCCCTTAAAAATTATTAAAATACTTCGTCTTCTGGAAATGTCAAGGCGAGATCGTGTGGGTGTTCAGTCTACATCTCGTATTCGACACTACCGAAAATCATCCATTGGGTGGGTGCACAAGCATTGAGAATGAAGGATGCTTTCAGACGAAAGACCATGGGAGAGAGAGCGTCCTCTGATCCATGGATCTTCTGTCGGGAAACTGTCGTTAACTATTAAAAGTGCAGGAACACTAAGGGCTCGTTTGGCTCCAATCATTTGAGGCAAAAAACGTAGAATTCATTTGACAATTCTTTGGTATACTTGTTTGGTTGTCCCGGAATTGGATCTGTCATTTGAATTGGAAATTCTAGAGAGTTGGCACTTTGTAATTCAGTCGAGATTCTATGTAAAATGTGTTTGGATGTCGCGGAATTGAAACCATCATTTCAATTGAAATTACAGCAAACGGGTATGATATGTTAGGTCAATTCTTGTTCCTAACCTAGTTATTTGTCTAGAAATCATTTCATTTTATAATTCCGTGAGGCAGCCAAACATGATTCTTATATTGAAATTTCAAATTAGACAAATGAAATGAAATGATATGGCTTCCAAACGAGCCCTAATGAGAATCCTCTCTACTTCATGGTGGCGGAACATTAGGTCTATGTGGATGGGTGGGAAATGACCATACTACCTTCAGGCAAACGAAAGGTAGATTCTAGAGAGATGCTTAGTTTTGGCGAGGCGGTACCTCGTTTTACCTACCAAACACAGTAGGAAAACTCATCATTCTTTTATCTTTTGGTGTTCACAAATCAGGACCGTATCATTATGACTCTTTGTTATTTTATTAGCAACTGGATACCATTACGGGTATCGTTTAATATTGGCACATGAGCACCAAGTAGCATGTCTTCGAATATACTACTCCATATCTACTTTTCCCACTCAAAAAAGTAAATAAAATGTAAACAAAGAAACGATATATATGGACATCAGTGTGCTGCTTCGTCGTCATGCAGTGCGAGGTTGGTCATGTCTGGTTTTTCTTGACAACTTTTTAGGTAGCCGGTACATGGTGGCTTGGTGGCCGTTGAATCGAGTTAATTTCCACCACATGTAAAGCACGCGCGCTCTCGATTTTGGTAGTCGTCGTTTTCCGCCAGTCTTCCTATATATAATCGTGCATGTTCGCACCATGAGGAGACAATTGCAGACGCCTCAGAGTGCACTCACGCATAGAAAAATACACAAGGCGAGGTGGGGTGAGATTGTAGCTAGAGCGAGACCAGAGAGAGATTGATAGTGAACTAGTGATCGATCGATCATGGCGTGGAGAGACAGCTACTTGGACCTGGTGCTGATCCCGGTGGGGCTCCTCTTCCCGATCGTCTACCACATGTGGCTCTGGCGCTCCGTGCGCCGCTACCCTCTCCACTCCACCATCGGCATCGGCGCCGCCGCGCGCCGCATCTGGGTGCTGTCCATGATGAAGGACAACGAGAAGAAGTCGACGCTGGTGGTGCAGTCGATGCGGAACGTGATCATGGGCTCCACGCTGGTGGCCACCACCTCCATCCTCTTCTGCACCGGCGTGGCCGCCGTGCTGAGCAGCACCTACGCCGTCAAGAAGCCCATCAGCGACGCCGTCTTCGGCGCGCACGGCGAGTACATGATGGCGCTCAAGTACGTGGCGCTCCTCACCACGTTCCTCCTCTCCTTCCTCTGCCACTCCCTCGCCATCTGCTCCCTCAACCAGGCCACCTTCCTCGTCAACGCCTTCTCCCAGTTCTTCGCCCTCCCCGACGGCGGCGGACGCAACCTGCCGGTGAACAAGGAGTACATCGTGGAGGTCCTGGACAGGGGGTTCCTGCTCAACTTCGTCGGGAACCGCCTCTTCTACGGAGGCGTCCCGCTCCTGCTCTGGATCTTCGGGCCCGTGCTGGCGTGCCTCTGCTCCATGGTCATGATCCCGATACTCTACAACATCGACATGGTGTACATCCACAGAGGAAAAGGCGGCGAGGTCAGTGACAGAGTGGAGATGAGTGATGTTGACAGTGACGACGGCACTCAAGTTTGATCTGAAATGGCCTTAATTATGATGACACTTAAGTGCAGCAAGAAAGAACTATGGAGGTCAGCTTTCCTCGTTTGAATTGTTACATTGACCGTAGTCAATGAACCGATTCTCGTGAGATTTCAGCCGAATCTTTTAGCGCGCTAGAGAGGTCCTGCTTGTGAGTCAGTGCAAGAAAATGGCATTCAAGGCTTGATTTTCAGTAACTAATAAGTGTTATTCATTGTACCGAAACTTCATGATAGTTTGACAATGCCATGGAATAGTCCACCAAATTGCACACGCTGGCCAATGCTAATGCTTGGATGCATCCGGTATATGCATGGCCTATTCGATTGGGTTGCAAAAGAAGTTACTATATACCCATTTGATTTCTTCCAAGTTAAAATTTGTCTAGCTTCAACAAGTTGTTCTTTTGCAACCCCGCAAAAAAGTTGTTCTTTTGCAACCCTGCAAAAAAAGTTGTTCTTTTGCACAAAGTGTATGGTCATAATCTTACACCAGCTACATGTTAACTATAGCATGATTCAAGATACATCAGCTTGTCAAGATGACATAGCAGGTATCTTAGCTCAAGGCTGTATTCCCTAGGCGTATATCCGACATAACATAGGAGCAACATGGTACCGGTAGCAACACATGTTTGGCAAACTTGGCACCGTTTCATCAAATTTGACCGAATTTGATCAATTTAACATTTGGTATGCTTCTGATGACCTGTGAATTGTTTGTTTGCCCAAACAACTATCACCACTAGTCCACTAGTACGGAACACTAGATCATTGACCAACCCTTACCTATCATCACTGGGTTTTGTGTCGGTTAGTAGTGAAATTACCTCCACCGAACAGCTCTAAGGTCGGTCTGGGATGAAGACTGCATGAGCAAAAAAATGCGGGCCAGACCGAGAAGGCACATCTTGATCATATAACCCCTCCTAAACCCTAGTTCAGAAAACCGTTGCACCTAGCTACTCCTATTCCACGCCCGTAACCATCCAACCACCAACAAACCCTAGCCGTCCTCGGCACACGGAGGAGAGGCATGAGGAGGTCGTCCTATGAGTGCATATGATTCAGCCGTAATCGGCACACAAGGGAGGGCGTGGAGCCGCGGTGACCGTGGAGGGCGAAGAACTGGGAGAGGGCATATGGACGCATGGTGTATTGGTGTGTGTTAAAGTTAGCATGTTTTTCTATACCTAATAATAAAGCACGAAGTGTTTCTCCCGGTCCAACACTTTTTTGGACCGCTTTGCCCCTGCAATTTGCAAATATTACATCCATGCCACCGCCAATTTAAACGCACGGTTCCGTACCTGTGGGTTCGGGTACCATGAAGACCTCGATCACAATAATTCTGGACTGCGTCGATCTATCCAAATCCAAACACGGACTCCTTGAACCACCAAGACCTCTATCGATCTAAACACGGACTCCTCGATTCGATTGGGAAGATATAAGCCCCGGCCTCCCCTATCTCGCTGCAACACCCAACCCTAGCCAGATGCCGGCAGCGGTGGAGGCCTCCTTCCGGCATGCGGTCGAGGTTCCCGTTTGTTCCCAAACGAGGTGGCGCTGCTCGATCCGTTTCGACCTTCCGCCTTTGTCGCCGGCCGAGATCCTGCCGTCAACACCGTCGCGAGAGATTTTGATGTGCACGCCGCCACAAACTTAGCGCCATTGAGATCCAGCTGTACCCACACAATCAAGTTGCAGGCCTCCCCACATCATCAAAGGGAAGGGGTGGAACCGTGGAAGGCAAGGGCCGTCCCTGAGCCTCCTCGTGAAGGACGGATCGATGTTGGCTCCATCGTCGAGGAGGTCCGTCCAGCCCCTTGGCGGCGAAGTTGTTGACAAGATGGGTGAGGTTTGCGGTCGTCGACGAGAGAGAGGGGATCGTGTCGATCAGAGGCGTTGGAGCGCTGGTCCGGCATGGCGAAGTCGACACGATAGAAGCTGAGGAGGTAGGAGGCATCGTGGTCCGCAAATGCAATGACATCGGCACAGGAGTGACCTCCGGGTAGGCGTCCTCAAGCATGAACTTGGCCTCGTCGATTGCCTCAAAGCCCCGCAGGCTGTAGACGGTTGGCACGCCCAGCTTCTCCGGCTAAGTTTGTTGAACATCTGCGCGCATGTATGATTTGGGGTGCGATCCGTCCGATCTCAACGAGCCCGGGTGGTGGAGGACTGCAGCGTAGCCGTTCCTCTTGTACGGTTCTACACGGTTCGGGCTCTAAGGTTAGCCACTGATGAGGACTGGCGGTTCCTATGTTTCGTTATTGGTGTTTCAGATCAGAAGACCTCCTGAGTCAATCACCTGCATTTTTTTGTAGAGCTGATAATGGAACTTCGCCTTCGGTCCCACTTCAGAAGCACTCGCGAGCCCCGTGCTATGCTTCTACTCTGGATCAGGCTGACGGCCCACATGCATAAGTATCAATCAAAGAATATAAAAGAACGGACATATAGCATATGTGTTGGTGAGTAGTAGATGAGAAAAGAAGGGTCGTGCTATTAGGAAAAGTTAGGTTGAAAATTACATATCGATCTTGAAATATGGATGTTATCAGTTACACGTCGGCCGGGTCGCCGGAGACGTTCAGAGCTTGATAATGCAAGCCAGCTGACATGTATGAGATCTGGGTTTTCGTATTACAGGCGGCCGGACCATGTTGCCGGTGATGTCCAAAGCTTGATACTACAGGGCGGCTGACATCCATGAGAGCTGGGTTTGAATTTTGAGTTCAGAATTCATCCGATGTGCTATCATTTCCTCCGGAATAAATCAAACATGGTGGATGCAGGGTACACCAATATCAACTCTAACGTTTTCTCCTGATTCCTGTAGTGATTTGTCACAAGCAGAACTTGACATCTTACTTTGATGAATCGTGCGTATATATAGGGATTTTCAGAGCATCCATGTGTTGCTGAGCATGGAATATTTAATTGTATATATCTATCGTTGGTTAAATCTATTGATGTTTTCAAATGATGTGCACTAAGTGGTTGTACTAGGATTATTATCATAGCACATGGAACCATTTTTCTGCTAGGAACGAGGTATTCAGGTTTATGAGTTTATTTCTAAAATTTCTCATCATGGTCGGTGCTTTCGACACCCTTACGAACAATGTGTATATGCCATCCAATATCCAAATTAATAAAAGAAGAGCAATTTTAAATTACTCGCCATAGTCTTGAAATCTGGAGCGTGAGAATTGGAGAGTTCATTGAAATGTTGGTGCAAAATGGAGAGTGACAATGGGAGAGTTATTTAAAAGACGGTGCAACAGGAAAAGAAATTTTTTGTAGAGAGCTCTCCAAGTTACCATACTGAGAGTCTAATTTGATGGTTTTGTTGGAATTTGACTCCACTCAGGGCTCTCTTTGAGATAATGAAAAAGAGAGAACTGAGGCTAGGGTTAACGGGTCGATCAACTTCGGTGCAAAATTTGGGCCATGCAAAAGCTTTTTATCAAATAGTTGAAATCTTTTTCTTCCGTTGCAACGCACGGGTATTGTGCTAGTTTATTACAAAAGGCAGAACCCTTCAGGGCAAATAAAATACGTTTTCACTATCGAGTGAACTTTCGGTGATGAAATACATTGGCTGTCGCCTAGTGAGTAGTGAGCACGAGCGCTCTAGAAATGGTCAAAATGAATGCATGTGCGCTACGGCGCAACCTCCATTTGGGCCACTACTAGACTCTACCGCGCAGCAGCGGAGTGATCCCTTTTTTTACGTGTCCCCACTCGTGTTGGTCGTCGGCCGGCCCTGTCCTTGGTTCGACGCGAAAGCTTCATCATATATATCTTGGTGGATATCACATGGCTGCATTCGTGCATATGTCTCTCGGAGGCTTGGTGAGCTGCTTGTGATAAACGGCGTCAGTCTCGGTAAAGGCTGCTGGTGGTGATCTTGTCACGGGGCAGTACTGAACAAGAATGTCTCCGTGATGGGTGCTTTTGAGTGTGTGGTGGATGTGGTAGGTGCTCGATCGTCGTCGTTCAGGTGTTTGGCCTCGATCGTGTTTGGACAAACAATACTCTCGTCATTCACACCTAGATATTTCAAAATAGAATAGATTCGAATGAAAATAGGGAAACATATCTAGATACATGCATTTCCAAAAATAGCAAGAAGATCTTACATTAGTAGGAGGGTAGAAAAAGCGTTACACGTTTACGTGCATGGCCGAGTGAGTCATCCTTGGAGGACATGATCGACGAGAAGATGAGGGACTAGAGACCAGGAGGGATCACATTGGCATAGGGTGATTGGTTTGTCTGGGCCAAGTTTGGAGCCCCGGGGGCAGGCGCATGACCACGGAGAAATGGCGCAAGAATCAGGTTGTCTAGTTTATTTAGCGGTATGGGTTGTATCGTTGGTAATATATAGGCATATTTTATTCGTTGCTTGTAGTTGATATTTCTAGTTGAGTAGAGGTAACGAACTGTTATTTTGGTTGCCAACAAAGTTACCGTCACATCACACACAACGAGATGTGCTCACTTATTAGATAAATTAATAAAGAAGACCATATGCATCATCCTCCATTTCGGAAAAAAATGGCACAATCAACCACAATCACAGCGCAACCTAATTTAACTGCGTACTTAATAGACACAATTAATAACTAATATAGTATTTATGTTTAGTATCAGCTGTATTATATGGTAACTTTTACTACTTGTGGGAGGTGAGTAGTATAATTTAAATCTACACTACAAAACAACCCCCATACGTGGCACTTTTTTTTGGTCGACACAAGCTCAAATTAACCGCAAAAGTTTTTGAAACGACCGATCATAATTTCACGGCGGATATTGAGGGCGGCACACAGCTTTGCACCATGGTATTACCGATACAAGCACAAAATGGTGCCTTGGTAGGTGGCAAGCAAGTGTGTAGCGTTATGGATTGATGCGGTTGATTGAGCGCAGACATATTAACCACCGCCGTGGTTTATACGTGACCTGCACAGTACGTCCGTCTGGGCTAACATGTTAACCTTGTCCCACTAACCAATGAGGCCCACCACGAAAAGCAAGCATCGGTTGGACTGTTATAAATATCTATGTACTCTTGAACCTCTCCCTACTCCCACTTCTCTTCACCATCTCTTTGCATGAAAGCATCAGCCAGCGGCAGACCAAATCATACGAGAGCTGGGTGGCACGTGATATGTCGGAAACGTATCTATAATTTTTTATGTTTCATTCTTGTTTAGTATCTACTTTGCTTTGTCTATACTTTGAGGTATTTTTATATCTTTTCTGGAACTAACCTATTAACAAGTTGCCACAGCGCGAGTTGCCTGTTTTCTTCTGTTTTTGGCTCCAGAAAGACAGAAAATCAATATTCTCGGAATTGGACGGGACAAAAGCCAAAGTTAATATTTTACCGTGGGCGACATAAAGCCAGAAGACGAGACGGAGAGGCGCCACAGGGCAGGCAAACCCCTCCTAGGCGCGGGTGGGCCCACCCCGCGCCTGGGTAGGGTGTGGCCCCCATGGTGGCTCTCCTGCCTCGCCTCTTCGCCTATAAGAAGCCCTCGATATAGAAACCCTAGGCACCTGATCAAAACTCCACGAAACCTTCTGTAGCCGCCATCACCATCGTCTCTATATCGGGGGGATCTGAAGTTCTTCCCGGCACCCTGCCGGAGGGGATATCATCCCGGAGGCCTTCTTCTTCATCATGTCAGCCTCCGGTATGAAGCGTGAGTAGTTCCACCTTGGACTACGGGTTCATGTAGTAGCTAGATGGTTGTATATCCTCCTTGTGCTTTCATTTATATATCTTGTGAGCTCCATTCATTATCAAGATCTAATCTTTTTGTAATTATGCATGTTGTGTTTGCGGGGATCCAATGGATATTGAGATTACTATGTCTGATTGATTAATGGTTTTGTCTATTTGATACTATCATGTCTGTGTTATTTGTGATCTTGCATGCTCTCCGTTGTTAGTAGTTATCTTGGCCAAGTAGTTGCTAGTGACTCCAAGATGGGGTATTTATGCTCGATAGTGGGTTCATGCCTCTAGTTTCCAAAGGAAGTGACAGAAATCTCTTCGGTTGTAGATGTGCTGTTGCCACTAGTGAGAAAACAACGGTCTCTTATTCATGGAACAAGTGGATTGTTTACCTTACACACTTTGCTTAAAGAAGTTGTCTGTTGCTTGCAACTTAATACTGGAGGGGGTTTGGATGATAACCTGAAGGTGGACTTCTAGTCATAGATGCAGTTGGATGGCGGTCTACGTATATTGTTGTATTGCCCAATCGAATCTCATAGGATCTTTTTATCTAGTATTGCATTGTTATGCCTTGCTCAGTTCCTGTCAATTGTCCTACTGTAATTTGTTTACCCTTATGCCATGTTGTTTATCTAAGGAGAGCACCTCTAGTGAACTATGGACCCCAGTCCAATCTTTACCATTGGTACATCCTCCACTATTACATGTTTACTTGCTGCAAACTATTACCTTCCACACCATACGTTTAATCCTTTGTTACAGCAACCGGTGAGATTGACAACCTCACTGTTAGTTGGGGCAAAGTCTTGAGTTTGTGTTGTGTAGGTTTCCACGTTGCTTGCAACACCTATGTGACGTTTCCTTCCTCCTACCGGTTCGATAACCTCGGTTTCTTACTGAGGGAAGACTTGATGTTGTGCTGCTTCACACCTTGCTCTTGGGGTTCCCAACAGGCTCCACATCAACTGAGCCATCAACAAGTTTTCTGGCGCCGTTGCCGGGGAGGCCAAGGACGTCTTCACAAGGGGAGTCCTCCTGAACCTTTCTCTTTACTTTGTTTTTGGTTTGCTTAGTTTGTTTTTCTTGGTTTTGTTTGCCTCTTTTTATTAAAACTCCAAAAAATAGTCTAGTTTGGTTTGCTTTGTCTTATCAAAAACACAAAAAAATTGTTCCTGCTCTAGTTGCTGGTCTGTTATTTCCTTGCTTGGTCATGTTTTCTATCAATGGATGGTTTCTTTGAAACTAGTTCTTATTGGCAAGGTGGGTTTACAGAAGAACAAAAGTATTATTATAAGGAACACCGTTTGTCACAAAAAGGGAAACACTTACGGGAACAAATTGATAAATTAAATACTATTTCTAGAGAGGTGTGCTCCACTTATAGTGTTACTTATTGCTTTGATAAAGCTTGTTGTTGTAGGAGGTATAAACACCTCCCTTTTTAATGTGAGTATGATGATAATGTTACCATATCCTCTTATGTTAAAGGAAATTATGACTTTTATGATGTGGAACAAATTGAAGAATTTATTGCCTTCAAGGGTGCATTTGAACTTGCCAGCTTGCTTGAAAATACTGATGATGCACCTTATGAATATGAGGTCTATGAGATACTTAAGTTTTTCTTTGATAATTACAAGGAAGAAAATGGCTATATTCTTGAATATTTTAATAGGTGCTTTCCACAAATGGAAGAGACTAATGCCTTGTAGGAGCCTATGAAAGAAAAAATTATTGAAACTGGAAGCTCATTAGATGAAAAAGAGGAGGAGAGTGATGAACAAAAGGAGGAAGAATGGATTATATACCCATGCCTACCTTGTAATGAGAGTAACTCTTTATCCCTTACATTATTTGATTGTCCCCCATGCCTACCAAAGGAGGATGAATGCTATGTTTCTGTGGATCCTTTTGAAATATCTACTTTAGGTAAAACTTGTGAAGGTTTTAATTCCACTATTTTTGAGCTTGATAGAAATTATGAGTTTGTAGATCATGAAAAGCATGCTTTATGTGATAGCTATATTGTGGAGTTTATTCATGAGGCTACTGAAAATTATTATGAGACAGGAAAAATATGGTTGTAGAAGTTTTCATGGTACTAAAACACCTCTCTATGTGCTGAAAGTTTTGAAGTTACTCTTGTTTCATCTTCCTATGCATGTCACTTTGTTCTTTGTGAATTTATTTGCATACAATATTCCTATGCATAGGAATTGGGTTAGACTTAATGTGTTTTGAACTTGCTTCTTCATGCTCTCTTTTACTTTAATTCATATTTCTTATGTGAGCATGTTCTCAAGCTATCAAGCCTAACTTAAAGGCGTTAAAGAAAAGTACTTGTTGGGAGATAACCCAAGAGTTTACTTGAGTCTTGAAAGTTATTGCTTCAGTAATGGCCTCTCCTTATCCTTTTTGTTTTCATTTTGTGCCAACAATGACCTTTAATGAGAGGGAAGTAAGATTTGGGGAGTTGCTGTCTCGAAATAGATTTCTGTCCTCCACCTTAAAAATTCGTGAGGAGTATCTGTAAGTTGGATTGAGATAAAAATTTACGAATAAAACCCCCTATATGTTAGCTCACTTTCGTTAACACTTTTTGATTTGAGAAACATAAGATTTTTGAAAAAATCGGTTTCTACCTGCTGGTATGTTTTGACAGATTTCTGCCATTATTTGCATTTGCTTCTTACTGTTTCCTTTTTGAGTTCTCTTTTGGGGAATTGAGATTTTTTAAGGAGTTGCTACAGTAGAATGTGTTTTTAGTGAAAAAAAATTGTTGTTCCAAAGCTAAACCCAAAGGTCTATTATCTTTTGAATACACTAATGTTGCTAATAAAGATTGTGTGAAGTTTTGTATGAAGGAAAAAAATTCAGGTGTAGAGAGAGAATTATGTAATGAGATGAAGAATGAACAAAATCTCAAGCTTGGGGATGCCACCCCAGTGTCACCCCAAGAAATATCCAATAGGTACAAGCATCAAAGCTTGGGGATGCCCAAGGCATCCCCTTCTTCATCAATAAAAATCTCAAGTCTGTCTAGACACTTCGTTTTTATTGTTTCATGCACTATTGTGTTGTTCTTGGAGCGTCTTAGTTTTTGTTTTGTTTGCTTAATTTGTTTAGTTTGCTTGAATAAAGTAGTTTGGACCCCTGTTCTCGTTGTGTTGTTTTCAAATAAGTTGCTTCGTGTTGGAAAGGAGTAGGAAGTTGCTGCTTGAAAGTGCAAGAGGAGCTTGCATTGACTTTGACTTAGACTTTAGCATGACATGCTAGGTGTTGTTTTAAACTTATGCTTAGTGATTATTGCTGTAGCATGTCTTGTTCCAAACAATTGGGATTGCTTAGTGTGCCTTGAAATAATTATGCGTTGTTTTAGCATACAAAAGCATAGTATTGTGGTATTCTCCTTTGATGCTTTGTTTAGGTTGACTTCGCACATGCTCACACCATGTTATGACTATGAAAAAGTCACCATAGCCTCTATGATCATTTAGTCCTTGACTTGTGGTACCACTCTATGCTTTGATTAGTAATGTTTTGTTGCTCTGCATGATTATGGCCATTATTCCTCTCTTAGTCGGTTGCTCCCAGTCTTTTGCTAGCCTCCACTTGTATGAGTAAGCTCTACTCATGCTTCCAACTCCCAAGAAACCAAGTTATTCCAACGTGTCCACTATAAACTCCTATGCATGGTGTGTTACACCATTCCAAGTATATTCTTGTTTTCAGCTATCTTCCAATTAAAAGTATTTTGTTATGTGAAAACTTAGTGATTAAAACCCTCACAAACTTGATGGCACACTTTATATTATTTACCCCTAATAAACTTGAACCATTGTGTCGTATATGTTGTATATGCTTGCACTTATACATTGGAATTAGCAGAACCATGCTATCACGAGGAACGTTTTCAACAATTCACTTGTACTTTGTACATAGTTGATATCATGATCTTTTGTCTATGGATATCACCGGTGTGAAATAAAGAGGGAGCTTGTAAGTCCATGGAGTTATGTATTTTGTGTTAGAGAAACGCCTGGGCCTCTATCCTAAGACATGCCTAATCATGGTGGAAACTTGCAGCATCACCATAATGAGCTATCTATGAAGCATACTCAATAAAAAGCTATGCACATAGTAAATAAAAAGATCGTTGAGATGCTCATTGTCTTCTTGCCTTGTCATTTTGGTTACGGGATAGCTCATGTACCATGTGCAAGGGATACCCCGTTGGCGGTTCTCTATGATACGCATGTACTTACTATGACAAGAACTTACAGGTGACTGAAGTTGAGTAGCATGAGGTGTGGCCCTCGTATTCAAGGGACATGATATTGCCAACTTATACTTTGTCAAGCATATACTCCATAGTTTGTTCACTTTAACCTTAATCACTTCAAGATGCTTATGATAGGGGCAATGAGGACTGAAAGCTAACAAGTACCATAATTTTTGGAATCTCTTTTTGAAACTTGAAATCCCTGCTTCCTTTATGAAGGGCCTTTCTTCCACTATTATTTTGAGTCTCCACCTTCTACCTTTAGGCACCATTAAGAGAGAATAATTTCCATTATGTGTGCAGTGTCCCAAAACTTATTGATTGATGCATATTGTGATATTACTTGTTCTTGTGCTACTTGTATCTAGTCACTCTTATAAACTTTGAAGGTGTTCTATGCATCTATTTTCTACTCTATGAGGGACAAGCTGAATGCCACTATGCCATGTTTTTTATATATGTGAATCAAACAAACGTTTTTAATGCATGTTATCCATGATCTTTGTTTGTAGCCTTTCATGTTGTATGCATAGTTACTTTGTCTTATTGTTAGAACTCCATCTTTCATGCACATGTTTAGAGTTCTTTGATCCCAACTTTAAATGCTTGCAAGTGGTTGATCTTGGTTTTGACGGTGCATGTCACCTCAAAAATTATTCTTTTATCAGTTACCTACTCGAGGACGTGCAGGAGTTAAGCTTGGGGATGCTTGATACGTCGGAAACGTATCTATAATTTTTTATGCTCCATGCTTGTTTAGTATCTACTTTTCTTTGCTTTGTCTACACTTTGAGGTTTTTTATATCTTTTCTGTAACTAACCTATTAACAAGTTGTCACAGTGCCAGTTGCCTGTTTTCTTCTGTTTTTGGTTCCAGAAAGGCAGAAAATCAATATTCTCATAATTGGACAGGACAAAAGCCAAAGTCAATATTTTACCGTGGGCTACAAGAAGCCAGAAGACGAGACGGAGAGGCGCCACAGGGCGGCCAAACCCCCCTAGGTGCGGGTGGGCCCAGCCCGTGCCTGGGTAGGGTGTGGCCCCCCTGGTGGCCCTCCTGCCTCGCCTCTTCGCCTATAAGAAGCCCCCGATGCAGAAACCCTAGTCACCCGATCAAAACTCCATGAAACCTTCTGTAGCCGCCGCCACCATCATCCCTAGATCGGGGGATCTGAAGT
This sequence comes from Avena sativa, assembly GCA_916181665.1. NCBI lineage: Eukaryota > Viridiplantae > Streptophyta > Magnoliopsida > Poales > Poaceae > Avena > Avena sativa. The sequence goes on along the minus strand of OV702285.1, from coordinate 136,566,925 downwards.
TCTTCCCGACACCCTGCCGGACAGGAGATCATCCTGGAGTCCTTATTCATCATGCCAGCCTCCGATATGAAGCGTGAATAGTTCCACCTTGGACTACGGGTCCATGTAGTATCTAGATGGTTGTATCTCCTCCTTGTGCTTTCATGTATAGATCTTGTGAGCTCCGTTCATGATCAAGATCTGATCTATTTGTAATCATGCATGTTGTGTTTGCGAGGATACGATGTATATTGAGATTACTATGTTAGATTGATTAATGGTTTTGTCTATTTGATACTATCATGTCTGTGTTGTTTGTGATCTTGCATGCTCTCCGTTGTTAGTAGCTATGTTAGCCTAATAGTTGCTAGTGACTCCAAGAGGGGGTATTTATGCTCGATAATGGGTTGATGCCTCTATTTAATCTAAGGGAAGTGACAGAAATCTCTTCGGTTGTAGATGTGTTGTTGCCACTAGTGAGAAAACAACGGTCTCTTATTCATGGAACAAGTGGATTGTTTACCTTACACACTTTGCTTAAAGAAGTTGTCTGTTGCTTGCAACTTAATACTGGAGGGGGTTCGGATGATAACCTGAAGGTGGACTTCTAGTCATAGATGCAGTTGGATGGCGGTCTATGTATATTGTTGTATTGCCCAATCGAATCTCATAGGATCTTTTTGTCTAGTATTGCATTATTATGCCTTGCTCAGTTCCTGTCAATTGCCCTACTGTATTTTGTTTACCCTTCATGCCATGTTGTTTATCTAAGGAGAGCACCTCTAGTGAACTATGGACCCCGGTCTAATCTTTACCATTGATACATCCTCTACTGTTACATGTTTACTTGCTATAAACCATTACCTTACACACCATACATTTATTCCTTTGTTATAGCAACCAGTGAGATTGACAACCTCACTGTTAGTTGGGAAAAAGTCTTGAGTTTGTGTTGTGCAGGTTTCCATGTTGCTTGCAACACCTGTGTGACGTTTCCTTCCTCCTACTGGTTCGATAAACTCGGTTTCTTACTGAGGGAAGACTTGCTGTTTTGCTGCTTCACACCTTGCTCTTGGGGTTCCCAACAGGCTCCACATCAACTGAGCCATCAGCACGCTACAAGATCGACTGTGAGATGGAGGTAAGCTTGCATTTCTGGGTATTAGTTTTGATTTAAGTGGATAATTGGGGTTTCTTGATCGAGATCCATTTGGGTTTCACATTTTGGGGGAAATCTTTTTTTTTCACATTTTACCCTCTCACAGTTTCACCTCATGTTATTGATGATGACCAACAATGGAATGGCGTCGACATGGATACACATCTTGTGTGTGGTTGCAGCCTTCCATCACGTCGTATAATTATGCGCGAACCTAAACAGAACAATGACACCGGCCGCAGGTTCCTTGGATGCGATGACGAGATTCCTAACTACCCTTCCATTTCATGCGTTGATCTACGACACAACTCTTTGTACCCTTGCGCACGCGCTACGATGTCTCTAGAATTGACTTAAACTTAAGGAAGCGTTGCACGAGGAACAGAAGACACGCCGCATTCAGCAAATCAAAGACAGAACTCAAGATGAGGTGAACCAGTTTATCCGTGGCCAAAAAGCGGAATACCAATAGATCTCCTTTGAGATGACGAACGTTATTAATAGAATTTGTTAATTAGTTTATTATGGTGTGGATGAACTATCGGATGGCGATGAAGACTCTGTTACCACTTTTGAATCTGTTGAGGAGGATTAATGGGATAATGAGTAGTTGTACAAGTGTTTTTCCTTAGTTTGAACGTGCATTGTATAATATTATTTGAGTACTTTATTTTCTTCCTTCCATTTTTTGTTAATTATTGTCTTCATTTTTGTTTCTTGAGAATTCATTGTTTCCTACTTTTTTACCTTTATGAAAACTTGTTTAATGGGTAAGTGACCAAACCCATCCAGCTTTAGATCTCAACCTTATCCAAAAGAAATCCCCCACCACTAGATCTCACTTTCACTCTCCACTTCTCATCTCAGTTTCACTCACCTCTCCACACAACATCCATCACATTGGCGCGCACCTCCGGTGCCCTCGACCACGGTTGCACGAACCTCTCTGGCGCCCTCGATCGCGGTTGCATGAACCTCTCTGGCACTCTCGACTGCTGTTGTGCGCACCTCTCCGGTGCCCTCGACAGTGGCTGTGCACACCTCTCCGACGCCCTCGACCGTGGCTGCGTGAACCTCCCTGGTACCTAATTCTTGTCTGCTTTTGTCCTAACCGATTGTTTTATTTGTTGATCTGAATGGGATTTGTATGTTAGGAACCTCTGTTGTAAGAGCATAATAAAACTTTGTACTTTATTTCCCTGCCGATGATTAAATATCATTGATCTGAATGGATATGTATGTTAGGAATTTCTATTGTAAGAGCATAAGGAAACTTTCTACTTTATTGGAATCTATAAATTAGGAATGTCTATTATGGAGAACAACCCGACAAGGTACCTAGTTCTTGTTCGTTCCTTCTACCATACGAGGTAAAGTGGTGAGACTTGATCAGGTTTTCAATAACATGTATGTATGTGTGTCAAATAATATAAATTCATTTCATGATTAGATAGATCTGTAGACAAATACAACGTTTGCTATAGGTTTAGCAATGGTGTAAATATGACTAGATCAAGAAGGAGAAATATGAGGAGGATAGTCAGAAGAAAAAAAAAAGCCAACGATCCCTTACTATATTTACACCATGAACAAGAACAACATCTTCAATGAAAATATGGTAGTTTTATTTTTCCAATCATGTTGCTGCATACACACTAATGATGTTCGTATTTTCCACAACCAGTAATTCTTTCTTTCTTCCTATGTAGTATTTTTCATGCCCTTTTTCTTGCATGTTCCTTATTTCTCATATTAATGAAGACTGAGACGCGATAGAAGATCATGGTTGCAATGAGACCGTCCGAGAAGTTCGTGTGAACCATGGAAATGACCGAATTGATAATTTGACATCAAATTGGTAGACTGTGTTGTTTAGAATAAGACGCAAGTAGAAGATGTTGTGCCTTCTAGTTTGAAGCAAAGGAGGGATATTTGGCCGTGACAGTGCATAAAATTCAAGTCAGCTGCTATGAATTAATTAGTTAGTTTTTTAGAGATGAATGTAAACTAAAGTGGTCGTGACACGCATCAGTTTGACAAGTAGTCCTGAAAATTGTATAGATGAACCAGTATGGATTTCTTAAAGGAAGAACAATATAGGATTGCTTGGATTGGGCATTTGAGTTCATTCATCAATGTGCAGCTTCTAAACAAGAAATTATTCTGCTAAAATTGGACTTTGCCAAGGATTTTGATACCATTGATCATTGTGTTATGCTGAAATCATGAAAAAATGGGCTTTAGCAAGAAATTGTTAGAATGGATTTCCATCATTTTTGAGTCTGGTAAATCTTCTGTTTTGTTGAATGGTGTACCTAGCAGGAAATTCTTATGCAAAAGAGGGGTCAGGCAAGGGGACCCCCTTTCCCCTCTGATTTTTGTGTTAGCAGCTGATCTTCTTCAATCTGCAATTAACAAAGCCTTTAGAGACCAGCTCCTCCTTGCACCTTTCTCTCCTGATTATGGTATGGATTTACCTGTCATCCAATATGCTGATGACACATTAATTATAATGCCTGCATGTCATAGCCAAATTACTGTGATGAAGGAAATTCTAAATCAGTATGCAACATCAAATGGTCTTCATATCAATTTCCATAAATCCTCTATGATCCCTATCAACATTAAAAATGTACAAGCTCAGGATTTTTATACTTCCTTTGGTTGTACCATTAGACAGATGCATTTTACATATCCGGGGCTCCCTCTTGGCACTACCAAACCAACTGTCATTGACCTTATGCCATTAGTTGACAGGATTGAAAGGAAAATGACTTCATCATTCATGATGATGGCTTATAGTGGAAGGGTGACTATCATAAATTCTTTGTTGACCTTTATTGCTATGTTTCCAATGTGCTCATTGCATATTCACTCAAAAATTATTGAACATGTTGAAAAGATAAGGAGACACTGTCTTTGGAATAAGAAGACAGAGGATGGTGAAAAATGTCACTCCCTGGTGGCTTCGGATAAGGTTTGTAGGCTAGAGAATAAAGGAGGTATTGGTATTCCGAACTTAAAACTCCAGAATGAATCCCTACTTCTAAAGCATTTACACAAGTTCTACAACAAGATTGACACTCCCTGGGTAACACTACTATGGAAGTCATATTACCAAGAGAAAGTTCCTCATGCTGTTGCTCCTTGTGGCTCTTTCTGGTGGAAGGATATTGCCAATCTGATGCCTGTCTTCAGAGGCATTGCATCTTGTCAAATTGGTACTGGTGAAACTGCCCTGTTTGGAAGGATGACTAGATGGGAAGCATTGTCGCTGAAAAATTTCCAAGAGCATATTATTATACATTAAATGAAGATGTGTCTGTTAATTCCTTCCTAATAGCCACCAATATCTCTACAAACTTCTTTCTCCCCACCAAAGCCTTTGAAGAAATAAAACAGCTCCAACATGTGACTAGATGCATTGATTTTGGAGGTGCACCTCAAGACTTCTGGACTTATATTTGGGGCTCAGAATCATACTCCTCCAAGAAATTCTATGAATTTTGCTTCCAAAATATTGTGCCACATGCATATTTTAATTGGATTTGGAAATCCAAATGCACACCGTAAGTAAAATTCTTCTACTGGTTACTTTTCTTAGATAGGCTGAACACCAGGAATCTGTTGAAACGAAAGAATATGACACTACAGTCTGGATATAAGTGTATCTTAAGCCAAAACCCTCCTGAAGAAACATTGGAACACCTCTTCTTCCACTTCACTTTCAGTAAAGCATGTTGGAATAAACTGGGTATGTGTTGGCAGGACCAAGGGAATAGACTGGACATAATAACTAAGGCTAAGGAAAATTGGAACAGTAATATGTTCATGGAGAAATTCATGTTGGGGGGCCTGGGATATTTGGAAATAGAGGAACAATCTCCACTTTAATACAGTTCCCCCCCACAACTCAGTCTTGGTGGGATAATTTTATTGCTGACTATGGTCTTCTGGTGCATAGGACCAGGGAGTATATGCATCCATCCATCCACAGTTTGATAGCCTCTCTGTAGCTTTTTCTATGTATTCTCTGTAGTTTTCCCTCATTATGATGCCTCCTTGGCATCCTAGGGTTGTAAATTCTTGATGTAAACATATCATCTTAATATAGAAAAATGAGGCAGTAGGAATTTCCCCCTTACTGTCATGAGGTTCAAAAAAGGAAGTACTTCCATCTGAACTATCTGTATTTGATAGGGGTTAACCTCAAGGGTGGCCCGATCTTCATGGATTTCATGGTCAAATCGATGGGAAAAGCGAGGGAAAGAGAGAAGGTAGAAGAAGCGAACACACACCTTGCAAAGAACATGATGAACACACGCAAACACAAACACGATACAATACCTATTGCTCCCTCCGGCGGCCACCAGTCCGATAGAATCCTTGCAAGGAAAGATCGGTCAACGTGCTCCCCTCAAATCCACATTGGAGAAGGAAGAACACCTTGGAGAGGATCTTTATAACTTTACTAGAGCCAACTCAAAGTAAATACCTTGTACAACTAAGGATGCTCAAAGGCACAATCCATAGAGGTGGGTGATGATAGAGTTCCCTCATGAAGGGAAGGAGACATAACTAGAAGTGATTCATCTTAGGGGTTTCTAGTCTACCATCTATGTCTAAGGGATACATGAAGGGGAGGGGGGTCTATTTAGAGTCCAGCCACTAAACAAGGGGTAGTTTGGGGCTAAAATAATCAAAAGGGTAGGTAAAGGGAATATTCCAGGGCATCAAACCCAGATCCATGCGCAAACGGTTCCGGCGGTAAGTCCGGCGATGCCGGATCTGGCGCTGGAAGTTTCCGGTGGTCGCCAAATTATTCCGGTCTCCATCGGATTGTCCTGCTGAGGATGTTTCGGGCAGACGCCGGGGTTCGCCGGGTCTGGCGCCGAAATGCCCGGGGCCATTTCAGCAACAGGTTCGGCGTCGCCGGTTTATCTGCCGGAATGGCCTCTTTCTTCTATCTCCTCTTCCAAGACACCGTCTAGTCGGGCTTGGGGTTCCGGGCTTCCTTCCTTGTCTTCATACTCGTTGGTGTGAACCTATCATGATCATAGGATGGAGTATGAAGTAGTATACCATTTCATAGGGTAGGAAGCAGTGAACTCGCGTAGGGAATATGATTCACCTTTGGAGTTCATGATGACTTGGCATAAGTTGGAGATCTTGGTATCGTAACAACCGTAGGTCAGGCCATATAAGCTCACCCCACTTAAAAAAGATTCGTCCTTGACTCTATACGCTCATCACCATATAGAAGAGGTCGAGATACATTCTTGATCCTGAGCTTTACCATATAGTCTTCCTCGAGAAGATCCTGGGCGTTTCCGGCGGTAAGTCCGGCGGCGCCGGGTCTGGCGCCGGAATCCCCGAGGCTGTTTCAGCGGCAGGTTCAGCGTCTCTGGTTTCTCCTTCGGAATGGCCTCCTTCTTTCGTCTACTCTTCCAAGCCGCCATCTTGTCGGGCTTGGGGTTTCGGGCTCCCTCCCTTATCTTCATACTCGTCGGTGTGAACCTATCATGGTTATAGGACGGAGTATGAAGTAGTATACCATTCAATAGGATAGGAAGTGAACTCACATAGAGGATATGATTCACCTTTGGAGTTCAATGACTTGGCATAAGTTGGAGACCTAGATATGGTAACAACCGTAGGTCAGGCTGTATCAGTATTACTATTGTATTGTGTGCTAAGAGTTTCTGTGTATTATGGGTTTTCTATTATTTTTTGTTTGTGATTTATATTATATAAAGTGTGATGGATTAATTATCAAATTAACTATATTTCTATACACCAAAGCATATGCTCACATATACCATACTAGGCAGTAATTGTGTGTCGTTGTCTCACGTATTGTCTCTCACCTAGGCGTTGTCGGACTCCAATGGTTATAGCGTTAATTGCAGTGTTAGCACTGACTTGGCGGATGACCATGAGCCGAGAGAAAAAAATGTTAGGTGTTTACTTTTCGCGATGCATTTATCTCTGATAGCTATTTTACAGCCGCCATTGATTTACAAGAGAATTATATACTTTTTAAATATAAAATAAATTATGTAACACTAACCCACTAATTAACCCATTAATCTCGATTAAAATCATGTCAATTAACTAGATCTAAATTTGCGATTTTCATGTTATTCCCGTCTCTCCACCTGTCTTATTTTCTTCGGGAAACCCTCTCCCGCACTTGTCTTGATATGGATCATCCCTATCATGCATTCATGATAAATAATGTCTAGAACTTATCTCGTGAGACCTCTTAGCGTGTATAACAGCAGACTTCTGGACGGAAAATGCGTGGCAACAAACTGCTAGCCACGCTACCATTCTCAATCCGTGGCATGCATAATTCCTATTGTTGACGGGATTTAATGCGTGTATTCGTGGGACCTTCCTCTTTTAATGGATTTCTTGTTGCAAACCTACCGATTATGATCCCGTAATCGGCACTAGTATGATTTTTACGACTGTAGTTTTAGGCACTAGTTCAATAAAAATGAGTGGCATGTATCTAATTGGGGGTACCGTAAGAGTACTCTTAGAATCTAGTGCATCTCATGCTCTGACTACTAACTATGCCAGGGATATATACCGCTGGCACAAAAAATAAGGGTTCAAAACACATCCTAGCACCTTAACATACTTATATTATATTCCCTAAAAAAGCATACTTATATTATCAACATCATAACTATAGACACACCCAGAAGATCACATGCCATGGCGTTTACAAAGGAACACCTCCCCGACAGAGGTGTTGTACCTGAGGAGCATCATCTTGAACCCATCGTTCTTCAAGTTGAAGACGAAGGCGTCGCAATAGCGAGGTCACTCTTCTTGGTGAACTTCTTCCATCCTCTAACGAAGAGCATGTGACCACCTAACCACTCCATCTGCCTAGGATGCTCACAAAACTTACCAATCCACACTACCATGCTCACACATGCGCCTTTGGAGAGTTTTTCAGTTGCTTGGCCATGTCCTTTGCAATTTTGGTGGGCATGACAAGAGCAGTGAGGTATCTTGTGCTCGCCTACACGTAGAACCAGTGAGGAACAAAGGTACATATGGTGCCCGGTGCTCGGAAGCCACCCCATTTTCACCTTCGCCTCCTGCTCCAGCAAACGCCTCTACCCCTGCTATGATGGGCCTTTTCCTAGTAGTTGCCGTGGGTGATTTAATCGGCGTGCTCTAGAAGAAGAGGGATGTGATTCACGCAGACCATGTCCTAGTCCTATTTGATATCATGAAGCATATAATTGATCATACATGCCATTGGAAAACAATGATCATGCAGGTGAATAGAGTACAACACACCATGTTCCCATGCTATGCTACACCGGTGATCAGCATTCAATTCGGTAATTAACATTGGCGCGATGTTCATTGGGATATGCCGCTTTTCGTTGTGCGGTGATCGTCGCCATTGCGTTGACATGCTTGCGAATGCACACACGCTCTGCGCTCAAAGTCGTTGCACGGTGATCACCGGTATTGACATGCACGGATACTTGTGAATGGTCGCTCTACAGGTAGAGCCTTCATGCATGTCGATGATAATGCCCCGGTATACATACATGTGTATAGATCTATGATTAAATCAACTATATGAAGCTCAAGATGCAGACTTACAGAAAGATTGCATGGACGTAATCAAGGACTAAGACCACTAACCGCCAAAATCAGGAAGTGGAAATGGAATACCTACAACGGCAGGTGCTGCTAGAGTGGGAGTTGCGGATAATATAGGGGTCGCCGATGCTGGAGTTGCCGGTGTAGGAGCGCGTGGTGTAGGAGCGGAAGTAGCACGTGATGAGGACACCAGGACGGACGAGAATCAAATCCTGGCATGGAGGATCAAAGCATCTAGGAGGGAATCTCGGCACGGGGTCGAACACCTACGGATGATCCACCTCCCGGCTACCGCCAAGAACCCCCACATTCATCTTGGCGCACTGGCGAGCGACATAGCTCAGCGGGTGACTCAAATCTTCCCAGGGGCAGTCCCATAAAGGAACTCCCCATCGCTACCATGTCTATGGCTATCGCCCTTGCTGGTGCGCAGTCGCAATGAGAAAATGGCGGCAGCCAGTTGAAATTTGACACCAAGGCCGGGTCAACTAGAACTGCCGAGCTCCAAAGCGTGCAGGCTTCTTACTCCTGAACGGCTCGGGCACGCAAGCTTGGTCGCCGCAATCGTTGGGGGAGGAGGTAGAGGAAGCATGCGTCCATGGTTGGTTGATGCGACGCGAGTGAAAGAGGGATGTGGTAGTAGGACGGTGACGGAAGTGAGACAAGTGGGGGCAAGATATAAGGCCGCATCTCCCGCTCTTCTTCACATGTGCAATGGCGGGAACATCAATGCAAGTTTTCCCTCTCCTAGGCTTGGCTCCATGGAAACTGTTGATTAGGTAATTTCCCTTGGGCCTGGCTGGAGAGTGATTTTATGCATGTGCCGGCCACAATGTTGAGGTGGCCCGGCAAACAATCTGCCCTTTTTTTGCAGCCTAGAGTATGTTTTGAAGAAATGTGGACTACTAAAGTCACCCATAGTTTGTTGGTGAAATCATGATTACAGCTGGACTTTTGGCCGTACATCTCTATTTCTCTCTTCGAAGTGAGAAATTAAACCCGGCTTATTTTCGTACACCCTAGGCGTAGGTCTTGTGATATTTTCACTTAATCGGCCACACCATGTTTGGATCTAATCAAATTTCTGCATGTAACTTTTGTTTTAAACAACATCGTCAATGCAAAAGTTTCTCTACAACCCTCTCCGGATTGTCCAAAATTGGTGTAACATTCATACATGCCCATGTAGGAAAATGTCATTGGCATGTAATAAAACCCCACTAGGTGGAACAAAACCATTCAAGATGAATCTCAACACACACACAACCTTAAAAGTAAAAAAATACACACAATATGTGTGAGAATACTCCATACAATCATAAAGGTGCACATTTGTAACCTAAATTAACCCTTCCTAACTTGCATCCAAAATCACTACAACACGAACAGTCATGTGTATACAGCAAACACAATACCCTCTCCAACAATGGGAAATATCCTACACAATATGGTAAATGACAAAGTCCCTTCTCATACCAACATTTTGTGGCACCGCCTCAATGGTTCAGGCTCATAGACAACGACTATATCTTGCCAAAGCATGCATGATCGAGTGACCCCAAACCAATCCATCACCCAACACCATATTCCTCTAGCCCGACGACGTGCAAAGGACTCTCATCTTGGGCTCGAACTCAAGTTCCGTTGTGATCTCATACATGAAAGTGATGCTAAAATTCTATAAGTAGTAGGAGGAGGAAGGCAGCAAAGAAGGATGGGTGGGAGTAGATGAATCATAGAACAAGAGGACCTAAGTGAAGGGTCGGGGGAGGAGAGGAAAGAGACAAGAAGATGGATAATCAACCGGTCGAAGGTGATTCCCAAGCATGTGGGCAGAAGGAGGCGGCGAGTACACAATCTTCTTGATTATTAAAATATTTTACCAAACAAATAATATATGTGTTATTCCATAACAACAAGATAAATTGTTATTTCTAAGACGGCTATGTTACCGAATTGTTAAATCGGGTGAAATTTAGATGTGAACCGATTCTTGTGAAATTTTAGATGTAGAATGCAGGACTAGACATGTGTACCTTTCTAAAACAAAATACATAATTATTATTGGTACAAAGTCATTGGTTGAGATCGTCGACGCGACTTGGAAATAGACCTTGCTGGAACATTATTGTTACTATTAGGAAAATATAGATATATTGAGCACGATCAAAATGGTAATTTGTACATCTAAAAATAAATGTGTTACTCTATAATTTTTCACATGCACAAAGTACAATTTGATAACACAATCCAACACTTATAAATGGTACTCACGATTATGAATGGATTGTTTTTCACCATTTGTTCAACCTCAAGAAGTAACACTTTAAACTGAGTTTTTGCCCCTTCTAGGGAAAAAAAAATAGTGGCATAGGTGCACAGTTGACAAACCTCACTTTTCTCCGTCGACTAGGTGCCTTACATACACTTATATATATTAACAAAAATAATAAGTGTTAGTGTTGGGCACAGAGCATCCAAGCCATCTAATATGATCTTTCGCTCTATTCATTAAGCTGTATGTTGAATATATACATAAAATATATTTTATTTGCATAGTTTTTTATTTCTTAATAAAAGCCAAATGGATATTCTTTATAACCACTCGATTTCATAAGAAATTGCATACCTTATTCTCATGTCTTAAGCATGGAAAAATCTTTGTTGATCTTATTTGCCCCTCACATATGTGTAAGTATTGATAAAACTGGTAGCCTTACTTTTGTATCAATTTCCAATATTATTTAAATAGTTGCATGCTCATCAAACTTGAACCATAGAAAAGTAGAACAGAGTTCAAAACTTGAAAACATTGTATTACAGATGATGTTTTAATGGACAAACATTCTTCACACATGTAAATTGCGTAGGTTCCATAAAAGGAATTAATAGTGAATCACACTCCAAGAATGCATGTTGTGCTAAAATTAAGATTGCATGGAGATTTGTTCAAGTTGTCTTTTATGAAAAAGAAGGAAAGTCGTGCACTACCAACGAAATAAATTGTGCTTTGAATAACAGGGCTATCCATTTAAATTTTGTATTTCCACCGTTTATGCAATTTCACCATTTAGTTATTTATTTGTAAGGATTTTAGTTATCCAATTTTTTTGCTCCATGTATATTTATTTGAAACCTTTTTGCTTTTATTCGTTTTTGTGTTTATTAGGTATAGCTCATGTGGTCGGTTTAAAATAGTGCAATTGCGCTTTTCACTCTATTTTTTGGGCAGACATATTTTGTTGGGTAACATTTTTTTTGCTGGTAAGCCAACTGCATATGTGACTAACATTGAATAAAATTCATACAAGGACTAAGGGCCTACATGTATATTTCTTCCAACTAATCATTGGATAAACTATCAGCAATTGACTAAAGGCATCTCCAATAAACCTCCATATCCCCCGTCTCCCATTTTGGGGTTTTGATTAAAAAACGACTTGAACTCACCCCTATCCACCTCCCTAGCTATTTGAGCCTCATATCCCGCGTTGCGCAGTTCATTATGGGGGAAAATAGGACCTCCATATTCCTCTCGAACATTGCTCGCCATCTCATGATACACATGCGTGCACAATATGGGCACATTATCGCAAACTATACCACGATTCTAGCAATAACATTGGTCATTTGACCTGAAATCCAGAAAACCTCGATTGAGATAGGTCATTTTGTGAAGGTTTTTTGAGACACAATCAATATACCAAGTTTGGTATTTTTCCATGCAACTATGTCATATAATATAACACCACGCGAAGGTTTTGCATTGTTTCGATCATTTTTGAATTTTTTATGTCTGTTTCAAACTATCGTCAAACTTTCTAAATCGGCAGGCATGAAGATTCTTAGCTCGGGGATGAGCCTCACTATACTTGCATTAGATCTCTGATGAAATAGCATATTGTGAATCTAAAAATGATTTTTGCAAAAAAACATGAGCATCATATCATGTACATGTAGTTCAAATCTAACTCATTTCCTACTGATTCGGCAGGAATTTGACTTTTTCACGAGGGGTGGATGGAAAGGTTTGAAATACCCAGGTTGGAAAATTATCCATTCAATATGGTCTAGTATTTTTGAAAAATATGGTATTATCATTTTGAAACTTTCATTTGGTGATTGCTTCACGAAATACCCTTTTTTTGCACTCGAAAAATAAAAAATGGCTTTTCAGTGCGACGAAAAGGAAAACTTACTCCTGCAACATTGTTCGCCATCCTATGATACACATGCGTGCACAATATGGACACATTATCACAAACTATACCACGGCTCTAGCAATAACATTGGTCATTTGACTTGAAATCCAGAAAACCTCGATTGAGATAGGTCATTTTGTGAAGGTTTGTTTTGAGACACAATCAATATATCAAGTTTGGTATTTTTCCATGCAACTATGTCACATAATAGGGCACCACACGAAGGTTTACATTGTTTCGATCCTTTTTGAATTTTTTATGCCCGTTTCAAACTGATAACCCACAAGTATAGGGGATCACAACAGTCTTCACGTGTAGTATTACCCAATTTATTGATTCGACACAAGGGGAGCCAAAGAATACTTGCAAGCATTAACAACTGAGTTGTCAATTCAGTTGCACCTGGAAATAGTTTTTGCTCACAGAAGTTTATTAGTAGCAACAGTTTGATAGTATCAACAGCAGCAGCAAAACAAGAGCAACAGTAATAGTAGCAGCAAACAGTAGGATATGAGCGCGGTAGGCATAGGGATGGATGGACGGGCGTTGCATGGACGAGTCTAAACATGTAACTTCAAGATCTAGGGTATTGCAAATAAATAAGAACAAGCATCCAAGTACTAAACAATGATAGGCATGTGCTTCATATATAGTCATGCGTGCTTGCAATGAGAACTTGCACAACATCTTTTGTCCTGCTAGCCCGTGGAAGCGGAGCCTCTAGGGAACTACTGGCAATTAAGGTGCTCCTTTTAATAGAGCACCGGAGCAAAGCATTAACACTCCGTGAACACATGTGATCCTCACACCACAGTCATCCCCTCTGGTTGTCCCAATATCTGTCACTTCGGGGCCTTCGGATCTGGACAATGATATGTGTGTGCAACTTACAGATAAGATCACAAACAATACTATCATAATGATTCAATAATAAGTTCAGATCTGAGATCATGGCAGTCGGACCCTAGTGATAAGCATTAAGCACAACAAGTTGCAACAAAGTCAAATAGCACTAATATAGATACTAGGCACTATGTCCTAACAATCTTATTCGATTACATGATAGAACTCATCCAATCCCTACCATCCCCATAGCCTATAGCGGGGGATTACTCACTCATGGATGAGGGAAACATTGATGGTTGATGGAGAGGCGTTGGTGATGACGATGGTGATGACCCTCCCCAAATTCTCCGTCCCGGCAGGGTGCCAGAACAGAGTTTCTGGATCCAAAATCGCGGCTTCTGGTGGTGGCAACGCAGCGGAACTCTTTCTGGAAAAACGATGACCCCCCTCGGTTTTTAGGTCTAGGTGTAACTTATATGCGAAGAGGGAGCCCGAGGGGGTGCCTGGGGTGGCCACACCCCCCTAGGCGCGGGCTGGGCCCACCCGTTCCTGACAGGGGTGTGAGCCCCCAGGCCTCCACTCCGTATCGTCTTTTGGCTCCGTGGATCTTCTGGTAAAATAGGATTTTGGCATATTTTTCGGGATTTTTCCTGATAGTTGATTTTCTGCACAAAAACTAGACACCAAGGCAATTCTGCTGAAAACAGCGTTAGTCCGTGTTAGTTGTATCCAATCACACAAGTTTAGAGGAAAAACAATAGCAAAAGTGTTCGGAAAAGTAGATACATTTTGGACGTATCACAAACTATCGTCAAACTTTCTAAATCGAGGGGCATGAAGATTCTTAGCTCGGGGCTGAGCCTCACTAAACTTGCATTAGATCTCTGATGAAATAGCATATTGTGAACCTAAAAATAATTTTGCAAAAAATCATGAGCATCATATCATGTATGTGTATTTTAAATCTAGCTCATTTCCTATCGATTCGGTAGGAATTTGTCTTTTTCACGAGGGGTGGACGAAAAGGTTTGAGATACCCAGGTTAGAAAATTGTCCATTCAATATGGTCTAGTATTTTTGAAAAATGTGGTATAATCATTTTGAAATATTTATTTGGTGGTTGCTTCACAAAATATCTCTTTTTTTGCACTCGGGAAAAAAATGGCTTTTCGGTGCGACAAAAAGGAAAACTTCCTCCTGCAACATTGTTCACCATCCCATGATATATATGCGTACATAATATGGGCACATTATCGCAAACTATACCACGATTCTAGCAATAACATTGGTCATTTGACCTGAAATCCAGAAAAAACTTGATTGAGATAGGTCATTTTGTGAAGTTTTTTTGAGACACAATGAATATACCAAGTTTGGTATTTTTTCATGCAACTATGTCACATAATATGACACCACGCGAAGTTTTTGCATTGTTTCGATCATTTTTGAATTTTTTTATGCCTGTTTCAAACTATCGTCAAACTTTCTAAATCGACGGGCATGAAGACTCTTAGCTCGGGGCTGAGCCTCACTAAACTTGCATTGGATCTCTGATGAAATAGCATATTGTGAATCTAAAAATGATTTTTGCAAAAAATTATGAACATTATATCATGTACCTGTAGTTTAAATCTAACTCATTTCCCGCCGATTCGGCAGGAATTTGTCTTTTTCGCGAGGGGTGGACGAAAAGTTTTGAGATATCTAGGTTGGAAAATTGTCCATTCAAAATGGTCTACTATTTTTGAAAAAGGGGGTAGTATCATTTTGAAACTTTCATTGGTGGTTGCTTCACAAAACTCCCCTTTTTTGCACTCGGAAAATGAAAAATATGTTATACAAAAGTATTTGTATTTTTATATTTTTTTGAAAAAATAATATATAATATTTGAGTTTATATAGATAAATCTTAATTTTCTGCAAATTTTGATATATTATATGTATTTTTCTGAATTTAAATAATTTAGTTATGATTTTTCTAAGATTAATGTGGCAAAAAAGAAAAATAGCTAGCGTAGACTTGACGTCGTCGCTCTGCCGTTAGCCTGATAGACTACGCTGACGGTCCCGTTTACGCCGATGGTAGAACTGGATCGACGGTCCGTCAAGCTACGCCGACGGCCCCGACATTTTGTTGTCGGCATATAAAAAGGTCGTCGGCCTATCTGGTTATTCCCGTAGTGCCTGTCGTGGGAATGGTCACGGCAGATGCTGCAATCGGCAGCGAGTAGTAGAACGAGGGGCAAGGGCGGCCAGCCATCTGCGGTGCGAGATGAGGGCAAAGACACAGGGTTTTACCCAGGTTCGCCCCCCCGAAGGGTAAAGACCTACTCCTGCTAGATTGTATTACGAAGGTGGTACAATGGGCGAGCTCGGCGGCTAGGCGGCGAGTCGCTTGGGTGTATGATGGAACGTATCTCTACTCGCCCTATAGGGAGGTTTATATAGGCTCACCTCCCCTAGGGTTTACATATCTCAACCGATTTAGTTAAAGCTTCGGTACTCGTTTAACCTAATCCGACTGGGCCTATCTACTCGCCTGGGCCTTCAGCTTCCAGTCGCTTGGTTCATTGCTGGGCTTCAATCCAGTCGCCGTCTTGCAGGCCCACTCGCCAGTTCTTGGTCCAGTCAGAAACGTCCTGCTGGGTATACCCCGGTAGGCATATCCCTATCAGTAGTCCCCGAGGCCGCCGTCGATTAGGCGTAGGTGGCTGCTGGCAGTCGGAGTATACAGCTTCAGAGTGGACATCCAGTCGAATCGTCGGCGGGCTCCCATATAGAGGAGAAACCAATCATCCAGGTCGCAGTTTTTTGACGTGTCGAGTCGGCAAAACACTGTCATAGTGAGAGGGTCGGCGAGTCGAGCGGCTGAAGTTGGACCGTTAACCGCGGTCAAACTAGCCGTTGGGGTAATCCAACGGTAACTTTTGGCATAATCACCGCGTAGTAACGGCTCCCTGATTTGGCGGGTAACAACCGCTATATAAGAGGAATGTCAGGCGATCAGAGAACCACCTTCTCACCATTTCCTCCGACTGCGCGCACTTTTCGCCTCCCTTCGCATCGCGATCCAGCCGACCTGAAATCCCCCGACCCCCAGCAAATCTCTCTGCCATGGCCCTCTCCACCGAGCCGTGGGGTAGATCCAAGTGCACGAGGGCGCAACTGGCTTCCTTCGAGGAGGCCAGAATCTTGCGAGCCGGCTGTTGGCGCATTCCCGCAGCCGGAGAGACGACCCCGAATCCGCAAGAGAGGGAGTTCATCTGCTTCACCAGCCATCTTGAACGGGGGCTAGGGTTCCCCACGTCCCTGTTCTTCCGGCGCTTCTGCGCCTACTACGGGATCCAGCCTTCGGATCTGGGTCCCCACAGCATCGAGCAGCTCGCCATCTTTGTGGCGTTCTGCGAATGCTACTTGGGCTGCCGGCCCTACTTCCCCCTATGGCAAGATCTGTTCCACGGACGGATCAGCCGCGAGGAAGCGGGCGGCCCAATGCTAGCCGCGGGCGGCCTAAACTTCCAGCTCAAGTCGAAGGCTTCATTCTTCGACCTGATGCTGCCCGCCAAGGCAGCGAGCGACTGGAAGAAATCGTGGTTTTACGTAGCCGAGGCGACCCCGGAGGGCGAGGCGGCGATCCCGCGGTACTCCGCCAACCGGTCCGAGCCGCGCCATCTCCAAGTCGGCAAGCTCCCCAACGACCAGCGGATGGTCGTCGACGAGATGCTCCAGACCATCCGCGGTCTGAAGAAGAAGGGCCTCCAGACGATAAACCTGTGCAACTGCTGGCTCGGGCGGCGGCTCGTCCGCTCGCTCGGCGCGAGCACTACATGTACCAGTACACGGGCCGGGAAGACTCGACGAAGGCCTCCCTCGACGAGTGGAAGCTGGAGGACTACATCCCAGCACTGAAGAAAATCACCCAGGCGGTGTACCTGGACGCACAGGCTGGGGTCGCCCCCTATACCGCAAAGTGTCTAGCCCCAACGGTAATCGCTTCACTTCGCTCGCAGTCGCAGTTTATGCAGTCGCGGTAATTCTAATTTCATCTTGTATTCATTGCAGCTATTCCAAGTGGTGGAAGGATGGCTCCCACCTTCGGACGATGAGAACTCGAGCTCGTCCGTCCAGGACGTGGGCGAGTCGCCTCCCGCCAAGGGCAATGCCGGGAGCGACGAGGGAAACAGCGACGACGAATCTGAAGAGGAAGTCGCCCCACTGCTCCGCAAGACCCGTGGGCAGCGTCAACGTGAGCTTGAGGCAAGTAAAAGCCTCGAGCGTCACGATGACGACGACGAGCTTCCAGAAACCACCTCGCGCCGCCAGGCGACTCCATCGAAAAAGAAGAAGAAGGAAAAGGAGGTGAAGGCGCCTCCAAGGAAGACGAAGACCAAACCGACGAGGCCGGCCTCGCCGCCACATTCAGCGAGCAGTTCTGACGCCCCCAACCCGGCCAAGGATGAGGCGCCGCCAACGACAGCCGCGTTGGACACGGCCACCATCGAGGTGCCCCTGGCGTCGATGCCTCCGCCATTCGCCCCAGTCTCTGGGCTGGGGAACGCCTCGGTCGCAGCGGCTTCGCCTCACAAGGAAGCTCCTGTTGAAGACGTTCCGGAGGCTCCGGTTGCAGCCTCAACAACGAAGAAACCGTCCGTGTCTTGGGCACGCGACGTTCTGGAAATGGGGCTCAGCCGCCGACTGGGCCCCGAACTAGAGAAGCCAGCCGGCCTCCGTACGGGACTGCGCTTCATTCCAGTCGCCAAGTGAGTACACTCTCCCTCCTTTGTCTTCCATAGCAGCTCGAATTATATTGCTTACATGATTGTTGAAGACCGGGGTGAAGAGTATGGGCCACCCAACCATGGCTAAGGTGCCACCCGTCGTTAGCGAGGAGGATCCTTCCCGCAAGAGGAAGGCGGACGAGGTCGTCGTCTCTGCGGATGGCAGCAAGAAGGCCAAGGGTGACGACGTCGTCACGATTTCTGACGACACGGCGGTCGCTGTTGGAGATATACCCAAGAGGCAATAATAAAGTGGTTATTATCATATCTTTGTGTTTATGATAAATGTTTACATTCATGCTATAATAGTATTAACAAGGAAACCATTAATACTTGTGTGATTTGTAAACTTAATTTGAAGTCCCTAGTATGGCCTCTATACTTCACTAGCTTGTTGGTTGATTGATAATGTGGTTTCTTTGTCATGAACATTGAGATGTTATCAACAACAAGATCATATCGTTAGGAGAATGATATGGTGGACATACTCCTATAGACAAGCGTAGCATAAAGATCAAGTCATTTCAATAGTTCAATTGCTATATGCTTTCTGATACATAGTAACCTAATTCCTTCGACCATGAGATCATGCATATTGCCTTTACTGGATGGATGCTTTGATGTCATCAAACACCACACCGTAACAGGGTGGCTATAAAAGTGGCATTGGGTGTTCGGAAAGTATTGGTTGAAACACATGGATCAAGAGTGGGATTTGTCCATCCGCATGACGGATAGATATACTCTGGGCCCTCTCGGTGAAATGTCATCCAATTAGCTTGCAAGCATGTGACTTGGTCACAAGGGATCACATATCACGGGAACGAGAAAAGAGTACTTATCAGTAACGAGGTTGAACTAGGTATGCAGAGATACCGACGATCATGACCTCGGATAAGTAACATATCGTGAGACAAAGGGAAATTGGTATCGTATGTAAGTGGTTCATTCGATCGCAAAGTAATCGTAGAAATATGTGGGAGCCATATGAATTTCCAGATTCCTCTATTGGTTATTGTTCGGAGAAGTGTCTCGATCATGTCCGCATAATTCACGAACCGTAGGGAGACACACTTAAGGATTCGACATTGTTTGAGTAGTTATGGTATTATGAGAAAGAGACCGAATGTTGTTCGGAGTCTCGGATGGGATCCGGGATATCACGAGGTGATCCGGAATGGTCCGGAGAATAAGATTCATATAAGGAAAGTCCCATTTCGGAGTTGGGGAATGGTTCCGGTGTTTTCATCGGGAACATTCTAGAAGTTCCCGGAATGTCCGGCACTCCGGAGGGGAAGGGGTACATGAATGTGTCATTGCATGTTGGAATGATTGCATCATGTACTAAGTGTTCTTGCTGTCCCAAATAAAGGATTAAATTGAATCCTAAATTGAAAAAGTCAAACGGCTAGTTTGAAAGTCAAACGGCAGTTTTTGGGAAGTGGGAGGAGAGGAGGAAACCGAATTGGGGGAGGAGTCCTCCTCCCCAAGCCGGCGGCCAGCCCTAGGCCGAGTTGGGGAGGGACTCCCTCCCTCCCCTAGCGCGCCAGCCCTCCCACCTATAAAGGGAGGGGCAGGGCTCCCCTCCCAAAACAACACAAGACACACAAGTTTCCTATCCTCTAAACTAAACCCTAGATCTAGACCCCGGTTTAGAGCTATTCGGTTTAGAGCCTTCTAATTGGTTTAGAGCCCTCTAATTGGTGTGTCTAATTACTAGACCACTAATAGCCTCTCTCATAAGCTCCACCATACTCGCACCGGCTTAAGGCGAAGCCCTGCGGGATCTCCCCTCTACTTCCGGTACCACGCCGTTGTGCTGCCGGAATCGCGAGGAGAGTGCTACAACCTCCGCTGCCTGCTGGAACAAGGGAGAGGAAGGTCTTCGTCGAGTACCGAACGTGTGACCGACTGCGGGAGCGCTGCGGGAACGCGGCGCCGGAAGGATCGTCTACGCGATCTTGAGATCGGAAAGAGTACGACTACATCACCCACGAGAATCTGCTCTCGTTAACCGCTTTGGAATCTTCGAGGGTGAGTTCCTCTATCGACTCGTTGCTACAATCTAGTAGATAGATCTTGGCTTGTTTGTTTGTATGCGATAGAAAAATTTTGTTTTCCATGCTACGAACCCCTACAGTGGTATCAGAGCCGTGTCTATATGTAGATCTGTTGCACGAGTAGAACACAATGGTCATTGTGGGCGTTGATGCTTTTATTGTAGATTGCTTTGCGTGTACTTTGCATCTTGCGGTATGTTGGGATGAAGCGGCCCGGGCTAACCTTACATGACATCGTTCATGAGACTTGCTCCACGCTTAACATGCAACTTGTATTGCATAAGTGGCTTTGCGGGTGCCTGTTTCTCCTAGCATAGTAAAGATCCAATTTACAACGGGTAATCAACAATGCTAGTATCAATGTTGTGGTTCTTGTTCGTAGGTTATAACGACACTTATGGAAAGCCCCAAACCACGTAAAATATGCAAAGAAAGTAGAAGCGTCTAACTTTGTTTTGCAGGGGTGTGCAGTGATGTGATATGGCCATGATTGTGATTATATTTGATGTATGCAATGTTCCTTATTGTAAGTTGGCAACCGGCAGGAGCCATATGGTTGTCTTTAATTTCTGTTAAGACCTGCGTGTCTATTCAAAATAGTTGTAATAGTTGATGCTGGTGGACGACAACCATGAAGAAGCATCATTGACCTTGATGCTATGCCGGTGATGATGGAGATCATGTTCGTGCTTGAAGATGGAGATCGAAAGCACAAAGAAGAAAGGCCATATCATATCACATATTATGAATTGCATGTGATGTTAATCCTTTATGCATCTTGTATTGCTTAGTAGACGACGGTAGCATTATAAGATGATCCCTCATGCACATAAATTTCAAGTTCTAAAGTGTTCACCCTTAGTATGCACCGTTGCCAAAGCTTGCTACTTCGAAGCACCACGTGATGATCGGGTGTCTTTGATTCCGCGGGTGAATACAACGTAAGCAAGCCAGATTTGCTTATGCGGAAGCTAAGGTTTGTCTTGACGAGCCTAGCATGTACAGACATGGCCTCAGGAACACGGATCGCCGAAAGGTAAAGCATGAATCATATAGTAGATATGATGAACATGTCGATTGTTCGCCATTGAAACTATATCAACTCTCGTGATGATCGGTTTTGATGTGGTGGATTTGGTTCGTGTGATCACTAAAACAATGTGAGGGATATTGTTTTGAGTGGGAGTTCACCTAGATTAATTTAATTATTAATTAGAACTCAATTTATCATAAACTAAATCAAAGTGAATTTGCATAGTTGTTGTAGTCATTGGCATCCGTTTACCACCTTGCGCTTAGTTATAATTGAGATAATAGAACTATAGAATTCTGGTTAGTTACTTTACGAACTGGTATCGTATTGTTTTAAGTGTTAATCTAAAGTTTAAAAGTCCTATTGCAAACTTTCAGTAAGTTCCGGTTACTCCATGAAGTTTAATAATTAGTATTAAATCAAGAGTAACAATTCCAAGTGTTAGTATATAAGTATCATGTTTGTATCCATGATTCTTGATATTCAAAGGATTCCCTTAATATCAAGGTTATCTAGGATCTGAAAGAGTTGTTTCAGAAACCATGATGTGTGGAAGATATTGTGATATCTGAAACGAAGTTTTGGTTGCAACATGATAGAGTATAATATGGCAAAAGTCATGTTCTCATATTTGATGAGAATTTGCAAAAAGGTTGGAGACACTTGTTGTCCTAATCCTCCAAAAGGTTTTGGATAGCAACATTATACTCATAATTCATCGTTATAAGCTAAAAGTAGCTTGATCATGGACGATTCCATGATAAGGGTGAATATTTGATGTAGGTAAAATGTTTACTACACCAAGAGATTACTAATGAAAGGAATTTGAAAGAACACCAAACATTTGATGATGGTGATCTACTTCAAAGTGCAAGTCCAAAGACATTGGTATTTAATTATACACGCTTTGGACTATATGTCATATGTATGACTCCACTATTGATGTTAATAGATTCTTTCAAACTGAAAAGGAAATACTGAAAGGGAATCTCATAAATATATGGCAGAAAAGAAAAACTAGAATTGTTCAGTTTAAGTATATAGATGATGTACATGTTGTGGCTATATTCTTTGCTTATTAAAATGTGGTTCTTAAGTATTTGATACTGAATTTGTTGGTATGAATCGTCATACGAAACAACAGAATTCATGAACTACAATGGCCTAAGTAACTAGCAAAAGAATATGTGATGATGTTCATCGAGAACAAATAAAGGGTTATTATGTTGCTCGTTAAAACATCAAAGCTTGCCTTCAAGATTTGTTTTTATCAGGTATTATGAGAACAAAAGGGTTGTTCAAATAATTGCCGTAATCCATAAAAGATGGATGATTCGCAAATCTCGTTAGAGAAATCACATCCATAAAACTAGTGCTAAAATGTCAAAAGACAAATTGATCGAAAGATCACTTAGGAAGTGACATCGCCGTTTAAATTATATTTGAAAGAAAACATGAAGAAACTCCATGTTGATGGAATTTTTGGAGTCTTTTGATTTTGATCAAATAACGCTTGTGAAACTTTCCTAGAGATAATTAAAACTTCGTTCATAGGCCAAAAGGGAACGAATGACTAGCTTATTGGAACTTGTACATATTGTTGTATGAAATCCATTATGTGTAGTCAAGAGCGATGGATTTCAACTTCATATGCTTTCTCCGAAAATTTGAGTGAATATATGAATATTTACTTAATAAGGATGAAGTGTGAAATATTTGAAGAGTTCAAAGACTTTCAAGATGAAGTGCAAAATCATTGTAACAAGAATATAAATAGTTTATGATAAGATCATAAAGGAAGATATTTGAGTTACAAGTTTAGCATAATACCTAAGATTTAAGGAATCGTTCCGTGGATTTGCATTTTCCCGAAACACCATAAGTGTATGGAGCGTTCGAGATATGTAATTAAACCTTGTTTGACATGGTAAGATCAAAGGTATAATTTATAAAACTGCCATTATATTTTAAAGATTAAAAGCTTTAGGGATTACCGTTTTTCCACTGAAAAGAGCTCCATCGTAATCCGTTGAAATGACACCATATAAAGTTATGGTTTGGGATAAAACCCAAGTTGTCCTTTCTTAAACATTGGTATGCTATGCATAAGAAAGATGTTTTGCAACCAAAGTCGGATGAACCTGTCTTTGTATGACTATTAAGTATTCCTCCATAAACACCGGAGACAAAAGTGTTTGTTGCTTAGAACGTCAAGTTTCTTTTGGAAGGAATTTTTCGTGAAAAGTTAAGTGGGAGGACAATAGAACTTTGATAAGGTTAAAAGAACCTTGGCTATATGTGCAAAGTTGCGCAGCACCGAAAAGTGTTCCGGAGGCAGCAATAATGCTCATGGCTCACGTGCCTCAAAAGTTGTGGTCACGGAGGTCTAAGTTTCTATTGAAACAAGTAGGTCAAGTAAACAATCAAATACTAAGATTTGAGGGTTGAATCATTATTTGAGAATAATGAACCGACTACATGCAAAGAAGCGATGATGGGCCCTGACTCCGTCAAATGGCTTGAAGCCATAAAATCCGTGATAGTTCCATACATGAGAAATCAAGTTTTGAACTTGAAGGACCCTCGAGAAAGGTGTAAGACCTTACGGTTGTGTCTGGATCTATAAAGAAGTAGACATGGATGTTTCACATCTATGAAATATTCGACATGTTGGGAAAGAGTTCACAACAATGTTCAAAGATTGACTATGACAAGATTTGATCTTTCATAGCGATATTTAGTCTAGACGGATTAATGTAGCAACCACTACATATAATTTTGTTATGTGGTAGTTGAATAAACAAAACAAGTTCTTCTAATAGAATTGTTACCTAGGACGTGTGCATGACACGATCCAAAGGGTTTTGTTAATTCAAAGGATGCTAAAAGCATATGCAAACTTCAATGGATGAAGTAAGCATAGCGGAGTTGGAATCTTCACTATGATGAAACTGTTAAAAGGGTTTAATTTCATCAGAGACAATGAAGATGCTTGCATTTGCAAGAAATTAAGTGGGAGCGCTAAGACATGTTTCTAATACATTATGTGGAAGACATATTGTTGATTGGAAATAATGTGTCTTTTATTAACACATATTAAGAATTTCATCCCGATGAAAGACTTAGGCAAAACCCAAAATATTTGGCATCAATAGACGCTAATATGGTTGTGCCAGAAGTACATAGACAAGATATTGAATGAGTTCAATATAGAAACTACAAGAGAGGTTCTTGTCGCACAGAAAGGATTGAATGAGTTCAATGTTGATGATATATTCAAGTGTATTGACATTTGGTAAAGTGAAACGAATAATCAAGTATAGATTGATACTTGATGTATGAAATCACAAAAAGTATTTATATCAATCATACTGTGATATGTACAAATCCAGATATGTCCTATGCTCTAAATGTTGTGAGCATATACCAGAATGATTCGTAAGATGATCATTGGACAATAGTAAGGATATTCTTATGATCTTTTTGAAAGAACTAAGAGTATAATATTTGTAGAAGTGACAAATAGATGGTTAGTTCATTGTAAGAGTACTACATTGATACTAGTTTTGTCACAAAGTACAAATTAAGTTTATCTCAATCTAAATTAAGGGTGGCACAATATAATGGAAAGTGAGTTCCATAATGGATTTGGATGATTTCCAAAGTTAAGACATTGTGACAGATACTACAACAAAAGGCTAAGTATATGACTGCTATTATAGCAGCAAAAGAGGGCATTTGTGTCAAGTAGTTTGTTATCAAACTAGGTGTAGTTCACAGTGGGATAATACTATGAAGATATATTGTGCGACAATATTATCAACATGTTTTAAACCCAAAGAGCTAAAGGTCACACCGAAAGACCAAATTTATACAAAGCCATCTCATTAGAGAATGAGTGATGCGTAGAGACGCAAAGACATGCAATTACACACGGACCTGGAAGTGTCAGATCCGGAGATCAGTTGACCACTAGCAATCGTGTACATACAACACCGGAAAGCCATAGGTGTTATATACACAAAGGTTCGAAACTAGATTATTGACTCTAGTGCAAGTGGGAGACTGTTGGAGATATACCCAAGAGGCAATAATAAAGTGGTTATTATCATATCTTTGTGTTTATGATAAATGTTTACATTCATGCTATAATAGTATTAACAAGGAAACCATTAATACTTGTGTGATTTGTAAACTTAATTTGAAGTCCCTAGTATGGCCTCTATACTTCACTAGCTTGTTGGTTGATTGATAATGTGGTTTCTTTGTCATGAACATTGAGATGTTATCAACAACAAGATCATATCGTTAGGAGAATGATATGGTGGACATACTCCTATAGACAAGCGTAGCATAAAGATCAAGTCATTTCAATAGTTCAATTGCTATATGCTTTCTGATACATAGTAACCTAATTCCTTCGACCATGAGATCATGCATATTGCCTTTACTGGATGGATGCTTTGATGTCATCAAACACCACACCGTAACAGGGTGGCTATAAAAGTGGCATTGGGTGTTCGGAAAGTATTGGTTGAAACACATGGATCAAGAGTGGGATTTGTCCATCCGCATGACGGATAGATATACTCTGGGCCCTCTCGGTGAAATGTCATCCAATTAGCTTGCAAGCATGTGACTTGGTCACAAGGGATCACATATCACGGGAACGAGAAAAGAGTACTTATCAGTAACGAGGTTGAACTAGGTATGCAGAGATACCGACGATCATGACCTCGGATAAGTAACATATCGTGAGACAAAGGGAAATTGGTATCGTATGTAAGTGGTTCATTCGATCGCAAAGTAATCGTAGAAATATGTGGGAGCCATATGAATTTCCAGATTCCTCTATTGGTTATTGTTCGGAGAAGTGTCTCGATCATGTCCGCATAATTCACGAACCGTAGGGAGACACACTTAAGGATTCGACATTGTTTGAGTAGTTATGGTATTATGAGAAAGAGACCGAATGTTGTTCGGAGTCTCGGATGGGATCCGGGATATCACGAGGTGATCCGGAATGGTCCGGAGAATAAGATTCATATAAGGAAAGTCCCATTTCGGAGTTGGGGAATGGTTCCGGTGTTTTCATCGGGAACATTCTAGAAGTTCCCGGAATGTCCGGCACTCCGGAGGGGAAGGGGTACATGAATGTGTCATTGCATGTTGGAATGATTGCATCATGTACTAAGTGTTCTTGCTGTCCCAAATAAAGGATTAAATTGAATCCTAAATTGAAAAAGTCAAACGGCTAGTTTGAAAGTCAAACGGCAGTTTTTGGGAAGTGGGAGGAGAGGAGGAAACCGAATTGGGGGAGGAGTCCTCCTCCCCAAGCCGGCGGCCAGCCCTAGGCCGAGTTGGGGAGGGACTCCCTCCCTCCCCTAGCGCGCCAGCCCTCCCACCTATAAAGGGAGGGGCAGGGCTCCCCTCCCAAAACAACACAAGACACACAAGTTTCCTATCCTCTAAACTAAACCCTAGATCTAGACCCCGGTTTAGAGCTATTCGGTTTAGAGCCTTCTAATTGGTTTAGAGCCCTCTAATTGGTGTGTCTAATTACTAGACCACTAATAGCCTCTCTCATAAGCTCCACCATACTCGCACCGGCTTAAGGCGAAGCCCTGCGGGATCTCCCCTCTACTTCCGGTACCACGCCGTTGTGCTGCCGGAATCGCGAGGAGAGTGCTACAACCTCCGCTGCCTGCTGGAACAAGGGAGAGGAAGGTCTTCGTCGAGTACCGAACGTGTGACCGACTGCGGGAGCGCTGCGGGAACGCGGCGCCGGAAGGATCGTCTACGCGATCTTGAGATCGGAAAGAGTACGACTACATCACCCACGAGAATCTGCTCTCGTTAACCGCTTTGGAATCTTCGAGGGTGAGTTCCTCTATCGACTCGTTGCTACAATCTAGTAGATAGATCTTGGCTTGTTTGTTTGTATGCGATAGAAAAATTTTGTTTTCCATGCTACGAACCCCTACAGTCGCGCCAGCTGGACCCGTAACGGAGGCAGCCGCGTCTATGAAGGAGGGTGCTCCCTTGCCTGGAACGGCCGAACCGACCTCCTTTGGGGCGGGTGCCTCTATCGCCACCTTCACGCGCTTCATCACCAAGGCGGCCGCAGCGAGTGGAACTTCGCCCTCGAGCCACGCTCCTGGGACCGCCGATGCTGAAGTCGACCAACGTCGTGGGCATACGCCGGCTCTCCTCGCGTCCGTGGACGCGATACAACTCCACGGCATGCTTGGCGCAGCCATCCAGGTACCTCCAGTCCCCGAGGATCAGGTCGGTGCTTTGCAGCGGCCTGATTCTTTTTAATGTCTTATCTTTATTTTTCGCATCCAGTCCCTGAGTGCGCACATGCTGAATTTCAGCGGGTGGAAACTTAGGAATTTCTTTGAGTACCAGTCCCCGAGTGCGCACTCGCTGAATTTCAGCGGGTGGGCACTTAGGAATTTTTTGACTGCCAGTCCCCGAGTGCGCACTCGCTGAATTTCAGCAGGTGGGCACTTGAGAATTTCCTGATTGCCAGTCCCCGAGTGCGCACTCGCTGAATTTCAGCGGGTGGGCACTTAGGAATTTTTTGATTGCCAGTCCCCGAGTGCGCACTCGCTGAATTTCAGCAGGTGGGCACTTAGGAATTTTTTGATTGCCAGTCCCCGAGTGTGCACTCGCTGAATTTCAGCGGGTGGGCACTTAGGAGTTTTTTGACTGCCAGTCCCCGAGTGCGCACTCGCTGAATTTCAGCGGGTGGGCACTTAGGAATTTTGCTTTGACTAACCTTTGTGGTGATGTGCAGGGTCTGCAGCTTGAATCGGCTGACCGACTGGCCATCGTCTAGGAGGCGAACAAAGAGCTTCAGGCTGTTGCCGCGAAGGCGGAGGAAGCTCGCCAGGGGCTTGTCCCCGCTGGTGAATTGGCGGCGGCACAATCAGCTTTAAGTGCGGCTGAACAGCGGATCGCCGACCTCGAGCGCGAGCTGCGAGAGGCAAAGGAAGAAGCGAGCTCGGCTGATGGGCGAGCCAAGGCCGCTATTGCAGCCGCCGAAGAGGAACGCAAAGTGTCGGATGCCCTTATTGCTGGGCTTCAGGACGACCATACGTCGCTTCAAAGCTTCATCACGGATCTCGCCCGCCCGTTGATTGGTAAGTGCGTCTGCCTCTTCCAGTAGTTCTGCCTTTTGTGGTGTCCGTCGTATTCATTATTGTCTTCTACTCGCAGGTCTCATCATCGATAGCGCGGAAGAGGCGAGCTCGTTCGACGCGCGACAGTGTGTAAGCATGCTTGTCGACTCGGCAACGTTGTCGGCGACGTGCATCCGTGCCTATCTCCAAGAGATATTGCCCACGGAAGTGATTCCCAGCGACCTCGTTGATGTGTGGAGGTATTTGGAGAAGGCGCCCGTGGTCGTTGAGTTCATGACATGGTCAGCGTTTCGGCGCGGAGCGGCGACGACACTTAGTCTTGGACTTGCCCACTTCCCCGAGGACTTCGACATCGACGATGTGACGAGTGGCTACCCATCGTCGACTGGCGCGGTGGAGCTTTCCGAGGTCCTCAAGTTGCAAGATCGCGCCGCCGCGTACTCGGAGCGTGTATGGGCAATGGGCGACCTCCTTCCGTACCAGGAGACGGTCGTCGTGCCGAACGATCCCGAGCCGCCGCATCGTGATCTCAAGGTCGAGCAGCCCTTCCGCGCGGCGATGGCGGGTGAACTGGCGACGTATCCGTCGAACCCGTACACGTCGTTCATCCGCAATCGCCAGGGTGTTGGCGAGTCGTCGTCTAAGCCTGCAAAATAGGATAGTTTGCCTTGTGGCGTTAGCAGCAGGTCTGCCATGCAGGCATATTTTGTAATATGAGACAATGCAACATGCTATCGAGTGAAACATCGTGTCTATTTTGGTATTTGTCATGTGTTTGTGATTGATGTTTGAACGAGTCCCCGAGCGCGTCCGCCCTTTTGTGGGGTTTACCTCGTATGCGATATGTTTGTTGTTTTTGTGTGTTTTGTTATTGTGGTCGACTCGCCCAGACTCGAAGAGCCAGTCGCTAGGCGACTCCCTTGAATGCTCTGTACTTCGCCGTTTTCCCTTGCGCGAACGAGGTCGGGTGGCCGAGTCCCCGAGCGTGGTACTTGGCTGTTCCAGGCGCGACTCGAGGGTGAGTGAGGACTTGGCGCGTTAATTTGAGCGCATCACTCCTGCCTGGCCCGTGGGGTCAGTCTTGTGGCGAGTCCTGGGCATGCTCTCCTACTTGGCGTTTTCCCGGACCGCTCGCGGTGAACTGGTCTGCAGTCCCCGAGCGTGGTACTTAGCCGTTCGAGTCGCTATGTCAGGATGCGGAGGACCATGGTCGCTGTGAGAAGCGAAGGCAGTTGTCTTGGTTCGTAGAACCAGTCGGGCTAGGCGACTCCAATGGGGCTCCGGGTAGGCGTTTTTCATGGACGGTGCAAGACCTGAGGTGACTCAGTGCTCTTGCACCGCACTACTTAGCCGTGCCGATCGCTGTACCAAAGGTTAACTTCTGCGGTTAGCGTAACGCTGTTATTACGTGTGCGAGTGGCACAAGACATGGAGAGTAGGAGCAATTTGCGGTAACCGTTTCTTTTTATTTTATAGCGACTGGAGAGTACATGTGTGGGGTTCTAGGAGTAGAACTTCCGTAGGAGGTTTACATTCCATGGTCGCTTGACGTCGAGTTCGCCGTCCCCGCGGACGTCGATGAGGTAGTAAGCGTCGTTGCCGAGTACTCGCCCGATGGCGAATGGCCCTTCCCAGGGAGGGGAGAGCTTGTGCATGCCCTTCTTGTCCTGGATGAGGCGTAACACCAGGTCGCCTTCTTGGAAGGTGCGAGTTTTCACCCGCCGGCTGTGGTAGCGGGGGAGTCCCTGCTGGTAGATGGCGGTGCGTGACCGAGCGAGGTCACGTGCTTCGTCAAGTTGGTCGACCCCGTCTTGGCGGGCGAGCTCGTTTGCGGCCTCCGTGTAGTGGACGACCCGCGGCGAGTCGTGCTCGAGGTCGGTGGGCATGACTGCCTCAGCGCCGTAGACCATAAAGAAGGGGGTGAACCCTGTCGACCTGTTGACTGAGGTGCGGATCCCCCAGATGACAGAGGGCAACTCCTCGACCCAGCACCCGGCGGTGCGCTCTAGTGGTACTTGGAGTCGCGGCTTCAGGCCGTGGAGGATGCTTTGGTTGGCCCGTTCCGCCTGGCCGTTGGATTCCGGGTGGGCAACTGACGTGAGGTCGAGCCGAATGTGATGCTCTTCGCAGAATTCGGCCATGGCTCCTTTGGCGAAGTTAGTGCCGTTGTCCGTGATGATGCTGTTTGGGAACCCGTAGCGATATATGAGCTCGCGTAGGAATTTGGTGGCGGTCTTCCCGTCGCATTTCCGAACTGGCTTGGCTTCCACCCACTTTGTGAATTTGTCGATCGCGACTAGCAGGTGGGTGTAGCCGGAGGGGGCCTTCTTGAAGGGGCCTACCATGTCCATGCCCCACACAGCGAATGGCCAGGTGATGGGGATTGTTTTGAGCGCTGAGCTCGGCACGTGCATCTGGTTGACGTACTTCTAGCACCCGGCGCACCGCTGGACAATGTCCACAGCATCGGCGTGTGCGGTGGGCCAGTAGAAGCCATGTCGCATAGCCTTGGCGACCAGAGAGCGGGCGACGGCGTGGTGGCCGCAGTTGCCGGAGTGGATATCGTGGAGGATCTTGCGTCCTTCGGCGGGTTGGACGCAGCGTTGGAACACGCCGGTGACACTGCGCTTATGGAGCTCGCCGTCGATGATGGTGTAGGACTTGCATCGGCGAGCGATCATCCGGGCGTCCATCTCGTCTGCCGGCAGGGTGCCGGCTTCCAGGTAGGCGATGTAGGGCTTGGTCCAGTCGTCTGGCTCGTTGACGAGTGCGACCAGGGCTGCCTTTGGTTGGAGCGGGACTCCGATGTCGATCTCCTTCGGGGGAGAGACTGATGGCTTGGTGATCGTGTCGATGAAGACACCGGCGGGTGGTGCGAGTCGAGCCGACCCGATGCGAGAGAGTGCGTCGGCCTCCTCGTTCTTCCGCCTGTCGATCCATTCGACAGAGTAGCCTGTGAAGTGTCCGCCCAACTTGTCCACTGCTTGGCGGTATGCCGCCATGGTGGGGGAGACGGTGTCGCAGGTGCCAGCGACTTGCCCTGCGACGAGGTCGGAATCGCCGTAGCAGCGTAGGCGGTTGACATTCATCTCCTTGGCCGCTCGCATGCCGTGGAGTAAGGCCTCGTACTCGGCCATGTTGTTGGTGCAGGGTGTGAAGTCGAGGCAGAGGACGTAGCGGAGCTTGTCGCCCTTTGGTTAAGTTAGCACGATCCCTGCGCCTGCGTCGTCCGCGTTCTTGGAGCCGTCGAAGTGCAGGCTCCAGTAATGGAGGTATGGCAGCTTCTCTGGCTGCTGGGCCTCTTCCCAGTCGGCGATGAAGTCCGCTAGGGCCTGCGAGTTGATCGCTTTTCACGGCTCGTATTTGATGTTGTGGACGCCGATCTCGACGGCCCACTTGGCGACCCGCCCGGTCGCCTCACGGTTGCGGATGATGTCTTGCAGTGGTGCCGAGGAAACGACCGTGATCGGGTTCTCCTGGAAGTAGTGCGGCAGGCGCCGCTGAGCTCTGAAGACCGCGTATACCAGCTTTTGGTACTGGAGGTACCGCTGGCGCGACTCGGTGAGGACTTCGCTGATGTAGTACACCGGTCGCTGTACTGGGCACTCCTTTCCTTCCTCTGGTCGTTCGACGACCATGACGGCACTGACGACGCGCTCGGAGGCCGCGACATAAACCAGCATGGGTTCTTTGTCGGCGGGGGCGGCGAGTAGCGGTGCGGCGAGTAGCACCTTCTTGAGGTCGCGAAGCGCGTCGTCCGCCTCCTTGTCCCACTGAAGGTGGGGTTCTTGCGCATCAGGCGGTATAGGGGCATCGCCTTTTCGCCCAGGCGGGGAATGAAGCGACTGAGAGCCGCTACTCGCCCGGCTAGTTTCTAGACATCGCGCAGGCACTCGGGTTTGCCGAGCCGGGCGATCGTGTCGATCTTCGTGGGGTTCGCCTCGATCCCTCGCTTGGAGACGACGTACCCTAGTAGTTGTCCTGCTGGTACACCGAAGGTGCATTTGCCTGGATTGAGCTTTATCTTGTAAGTTGGCGAATGTTTCCGCCAGGTCTGCGAGGAGGTCACCCTGGCGAGTGGACTTTATGACCATGTCGTCGATGTAGACGTGGATGTTGCGCCCAATTTGGCTCGCGAGGCATTCTTGCATGCACCGCTGGTAGGTCGCCCCGGCGTTCTTGAGGCCGAAGGTCATGGCGGTGTAGCAGAAGGCCTCCGAATGGCGTGATGAACGCCGTCTTCTCCTCGTCCTCGACAACCATTTTGATCTGGTTGTACCCAGAGTAGGCGTCGAGGAAACATAGCGACTCCGAGCCCGCGGTGGAATCGATTATCTGGTCGATCCGCGGGAGGACGAACTGCTCCTTTGGGCAGGCGCTGTTCAGGTTTGTGTAGTCGATACACATCCTCCAGGTCCCGTTCTTCTTCTCGACCAAGACTAGGTTTGCCAGCCACTTGGAGTGTTTGATTGGCCGGATGAAGCCTGCAGCGAGTAGACGCTGCACCTCCTCGGCGATTGCTCGGCGGCGCTCTTCATTGAAGGGCCGCAGCGACTGCTTGACAGGTCGCACTTTGGGGTCGGCGTTTAGCTTGTGCTCAGCGAGCTCCCTAGGGACACCGGTCATGTCAGAGGGCTTCCATGCGAAGATGTCCCTGTTCTCACGGAGGAACTCGATGAGCGCGCCTTCCTATGCTGGGCTCATGCCCGTCCCGATCGTCACCGTCTGGCTGGAGTCGCCTGGGACCAGCTCGACAGTGCGGGTGTGCGTTGTGGCCTTGAAGGTTGAGATGTTTGCGCCCTCCGAGTTGGGCTTCTTGAGTATGGTGGGGTCGTCGTTGTTGACCCCGCTCGCGTACTTGGCGAGTTCTTCAGCGTAGTTGGTCTCCGCCGCGATGACGGCTTCAGCGAGCTCGGCTCCTTTGGCCTCGCACTCGGCGGCCATATCGGGGTCGCCGTTGATGGTGATGACGCCGCACGGCCCAGGGAGCTTCATCGCGTTGTACGCGTAGTGGGGCGCTGCCATGAACTTGGCGAACGCCTGGCGCCCCAGGACGCAGTGGTAGGGGCTGTCGAAGGGCACCAGCTCGAAGACGATCCGCTCGGTGCGGAAGTTTGCGGGTGTGCCGAAGGTGACCGGCAGCGTGACCTTGCCGATCGGGTACGCCTTCCGACCAGGGACGATGCCGTGGAACGTGGTGTGGGTCGTCTCGATCATCGACTACGGGAGCCGCAGCCGCCTGAAGGTGTCCAAGTACAGGATGTTGATGGAGCTGCCGCCGTCCATCAATGTCTTGGGGAGCCAGTAGTCGCTGACCTTGGGCTTGACCACCAGGGCGACTCGACCTGGGTACTCGATGCGTGGCGAGTGGTCTTGACGACTCCAGGTGATGGGCTGCTCCGACCAGTTGAGGAACTAGGGAACGTCCATCTGGGCCACCGCGTTGACGGCGACGACGCGGGCGATGAACTTCTTCTCGCGCTTCGTGTTGAAGCCTGTGAAGGTATGGAGCGAGCCGGCCACTTTTCCAAATTTTCCGCCGTTTGGCGGGTCGTTGTCGGGGTCCTCCCGCGCTCGCCGTGCCTTCTCGATTTCCCTGAGGGTGTGGCAGTCGGCGGTGGTGTGCGTTGCGGGCTTCCCTTCCCTGCTATGAAACGCACATGGTTGGTTAAGGAGAGCCGCGGGGTCGAACCTTGTCTTGGCCTTGTAGTTGCCGCCGTCGCGGCGTTGTCCTACGTCGCGGCGGAAGCTCTTGGGCTCGCGTTGCGCGTGCCCGGCATTGGCGACGAAGTCGACTCGCCCGTCACTGCGGCGCTTGCCGGTGAGGCGAGTGTTGCTGTAGCGTAGGTCAGACCGTCGTCCGCTGTCGTTGCCGCTCGTGCGGCGTTGACCTCCTGACTCGTCGTCAGTTTCCTGGTTTGGATCTTCCTCCGCGTACCGTTTGGCAATCTCGAGGAGGTCAGGGATTTTGTCGAGTGTGCGAGAATGTCGCTTGAGCTTGGCGACCAGGGGCTCGTAGCGGCACGAGGTCTTGAAGCAATGGATCGCGGTGTCCGGGTGGATGCCGACCGCGTTGTACCAGAGTTCTTGCCACCGTTGGACCCAGTTGCGGGTCGACTCGCGGGGTCCCTAGACGCATCGTTCCAGGTCCTCGATGGTGGTGGCGCGGGTGTAGGAGCACTCGAAGTGCCTGACGAAGGCGTCGCGTATCTCCTCCCAGGAGTCGATACTGTCCTGGGGGAGGGTTTTGATCCACTGCCTGCACGTCCCCTCCATCATCAGGGGGAGGTAACGGGCGGCTAGCAGGTCGGTGTGGCCCGCGATCCCCATTGCCATGAGGTATGTGTCGAGCCAGACGGCGGGGTCGTACGAGGAGTCGTACTTTTCTATCTCCTTCGGCGCCTTGAAGTTTGGCGGGTACTTCTCGCCTCGAATCATTGGTCCGAAGCACTTGGGGCCGAGTCGACTTAGCGACCCCATGGGCTCGCCATCGCGGCGATTGGTTAGGGTGTGTCGCAGGTCGTCGGGCTGGCGTGCGCGCCAGCTTTGGTTGTTGATGATGTGGGTGCGGGCGTCAATGGGTTGCCCGTTGGCGGCGACGAAGTTGGTCACTGGCCTGGGGTCGTTGGTGGAGAGTGCCGCGTTCGCGGGTCGGTGTTGGAGCTGCAGTGGCTCTGGTGGCGGGCAGTTGAGGGTGTTTGCCGCCGCTGGGCGGCCGCTGGAGGCCGCTCTGCTTCCCGACGAATGCGAGTATACTCGACCCTGCGAGTCGGCGCCTGCGTTTTGCTGCTCGACGGCCTTTGCAAGCAGGGCCCTGACGTACTGGATCTGTAGGGCACCGTCGCCCGTGGCCGTGATGTTGTCGGCTGCTGCTCGACCCGCTACGAGGTTGTCCATCGGGGTGGAGAACAGTGGGAGGCCGTTTGCGTCTCGCTCCCGTGAGGAAACTACTATCCGCGGCTGGTCCCTGGGAGGTGTGCGGTTGGGTGGAGGTGGGGCGCCCATCGCCGTTGATCCTGGCGGGGGCCGGGCGCTTCCTCCTGGTGGCGCGTTCTCGCAGATCGCGCGCTCGGCCATGCGGGCCGGGTCGTTTTCGTCGTCGAAGTTCAGGGCGCGTCCCTGAACGGTGGGGTTTAGGCGCGACCTGATCCGCTGCTGGTGGTAGTGCGACAGTTCCTGCGCCGTCACCTGCTCGAGGCGAAATTTTTCGCGCTCGGCTTGTTCCTTGCGCACCGCCTCCGCCAGTTTCAGGCGGAGCTCCTCGACCTCCGTTGCCGTGGCGTTAGGAGGGATTGAGGTGGAGAATGGATCCTCCGGCGGATCGGTGCCGGTCGCCATGTAGGTCGCGGCGTGGCGACCGGTTCCGTCGCGGAGGTCGGCGGAGTTCTCCGACCCGGAGTCGAATTCGAAGATCCCGAGGATGGAGGGGTCCTCGAAGTCTCCCATGTTGGAGACCTGGGTGATGGAGCCCGCAGGTGAAGCCGCGGTGATGGATCCGGCGAGTGACGCCGGGGTCGCCGAGTCGGCGTCGTCGTTGAGGGCCGCGTCTTCTGCGGCCGCTGAGTTTTTGGCCACGTCGCCGTGGGCCGAATTGTACTCGGAGGCGAGGCGATGGATCGTGCGGATCTGGCTCTCGGAGAGCCGATCACGTGGCGGCGACTCGCGGATGCGAGTCGACTCCTCCGAGGCGATGACATCGGTGAGGCCGACGAAGAGGTTGATCGTGCCGATCGGCAGGATCACGCTGTGCGTGACGGGTCGCGCCGCCGGGACGTAGCTGCTCGGTAAGATTTGGAGCATCTCGCCGATCGCTATCATGCGGCCGGTGGCGACCGTCTCGTTGATGGGAAGATTGGATCTCGCCGCAGAACACCGGCCAGACCGGCCAGGCCCCACGGTGGGCGCCACTGTCGTGGGAATGGTCACGGCAGATGCTGCAATCGGCAGCGAGTAGTAGAACGAGGGGCAAGGGCGGCCAGCCATCTACGGTGCGAGATGTGGGCAAAGACACAGGGTTTTACCCAGGTTCGGCCCCCCGGAGGGTAAAGACCTACTCCTGCTAGATTGTATTATGGAGGTGGTACAATGGGCGAGCTTGGCGGCTAGGCGGCGAGTCGCTTGGGTGTATGATGAAACGTATCTCTACTCGCCCTATAGGGAGGTTTATATAGGCTCACCTCCCCTAGGGTTTACATATCTCAACCGATTTAGTTAAAGCTTCGGTACTCGTTTAACCTAATCCGACTGGGCCTATCTACTCGCCTGGGCCTTCAGCTTCCAGTCGCTTGGTTCATTGCTGGGCTTCAATCCAGTCGCCGTCTTGCAGGCCCACTCGCCAGTTCTTGGGCCAGTCGGAAACGTCCTGCTGGGTATACCCCGGTAGGTATATCCTCATCAGTGCCCCAAGGCGTTCCGAAAAATGTATGCAAAAAATGTTACTCCACCATTTTTTGTGGTCGACTCGCCCAGACTCGAAGAGCCAGTCGCTAGGCGACTCCCTTGAATGCTCTGTACTTCGCCGTTTTCCCTTGCGCGAACGAGGTCGGGTGGCCGAGTCCCCGAGCGTGGTACTTGGCTGTTCCAGGCGCGACTCGAGGGTGGGTGAGGACTTGGCGCGTTAATTTGAGCGCATCACTCCTGCCTGGCCCGTGGGGTCAGTCTTGTGGCGAGTCCTGGGCATGCTCTCCTACTTGGCGTTTTCCCGGACCGCTCGCGGTGAACTGGTCTGCAGTCCCCGAGCGTGGTACTTAGCCGTTCGAGTCGCTATGTCAGGATGCGGAGGACCATGGTCGCTGTGAGAAGCGAAGGCAGTTGTCTTGGTTCGTAGAACCAGTCGGGCTAGGCGACTCCAATGGGGCTCCGGGTAGGCGTTTTTCATGGACGGTGCAAGACCTGAGGTGACTCAGTGCTCTTGCACCGCACTACTTAGCCGTGCCGATCGCTGTACCAAAGGTTAACTTCTGCGGTTAGCGTAACGCTGTTATTACGTGTGCGAGTGGCACAAGACATGGAGAGTAGGAGCAATTTGCGGTAACCGTTTCTTTTTATTTTATAGCGACTGGAGAGTACATGTGTGGGGTTCTAGGAGTAGAACTTCCGTAGGAGGTTTACATTCCATGGTCGCTTGACGTCGAGTTCGCCGTCCCCGCGGACGTCGATGAGGTAGTAAGCGTCGTTGCCGAGTACTCGCCCGATGGCGAATGGCCCTTCCCAGGGAGGGGAGAGCTTGTGCATGCCCTTCTTGTCCTGGATGAGGCGTAACACCAGGTCGCCTTCTTGGAAGGTGCGAGTTTTCACCCGCCGGCTGTGGTAGCGGGGGAGTCCCTGCTGGTAGATGGCGGTGCGTGACCGAGCGAGGTCACGTGCTTCGTCAAGTTGGTCGACCCCGTCTTGGCGGGCGAGCTCGTTTGCGGCCTCCGTGTAGTGGACGACCCGCGGCGAGTCGTGCTCGAGGTCGGTGGGCATGACTGCCTCAGCGCCGTAGACCATGAAGAAGGGGGTGAACCCTGTCGACCTGTTGACTGAGGTGCGGATCCCCCAGATGACAGAGGGCAACTCCTCGACCCAGCACCCGGCGGTGCGCTCTAGTGGTACTTGGAGTCGCGGCTTCAGGCCGTGGAGGATGCTTTGGTTGGCCCGTTCCGCCTGGCCGTTGGATTCCGGGTGGGCGACTGACGTGAGGTCGAGCCGAATGTGATGCTCTTCGCAGAATTCGGCCATGGCTCCTTTGGCGAAGTTAGTGCCGTTGTCCGTGATGATGCTGTTTGGGAACCCGTAGCGATATATGAGCTCGCGTAGGAATTTGGTGGCGGTCTTCCCGTCGCATTTCCGAACTGGCTTGGCTTCCACCCACTTTGTGAATTTGTCGATCGCGACTAGCAGGTGGGTGTAGCCGGAGGGGGCCTTCTTGAAGGGGCCTACCATGTCCATGCCCCACACAGCGAATGTCCAGGTGATGGGGATTGTTTTGAGCGCTGAGCTCGGCACGTGCATCTGGTTGACGTACTTCTAGCACCCGGCGCACCGCTGGACAATGTCCACAGCATCGGCGTGTGCGGTGGGCCAGTAGAAGCCATGTCGCATAGCCTTGGCGACCAGAGAGCGGGCGACGGCGTGGTGGCCGCAGTTGCCGGAGTGGATATCGTGGAGGATCTTGCGTCCTTCGGCGGGTTGGACGCAGCGTTGGAACACGCCGGTGACACTGCGCTTATGGAGCTCGCCGTCGATGATGGTGTAGGACTTGCATCGGCGAGCGATCATCCGGGCGTCCATCTCGTCTGCCGGCAGGGTGCCGGCTTCCAGGTAGGCGATGTAGGGCTTGGTCCAGTCGTCTGGCTCGTTGACGAGTGCGACCAGGGCTGCCTTTGGTTGGAGCGGGACTCTGATGTCGATCTCCTTCGGGGGAGAGACTGATGGCTTGGTGATCGTGTCGAGGAAGACACCGGCGGGTGGTGCGAGTCTAGCCGACCCGATGCGAGAGAGTGCGTCGGCCTCCTCGTTCTTCCGCCTGTCGATCCATTCGACGGAGTAGCCTGTGAAGTGTCCGCCCAACTTGTCCACTGCTTGGCGGTATGCCGCCATGGTGGGGGAGACGGTGTCGCAGGTGCCAGCGACTTGCCCTGCGACGAGGTCGGAATCGCCGTAGCAGCGTAGGCGGTTGACATTCATCTCCTTGGCCGCTCGCATGCCGTGGAGTAAGGCCTCGTACTCGGCCATGTTGTTGGTGCAGGGTGTGAAGTCGAGGCAGAGGACGTAGCGGAGCTTGTCGCCCTTTGGTTAAGTTAGCACGATCCCTGCGCCTGCGTCGTCCGCGTTCTTGGAGCCGTCGAAGTGCAGGCTCCAGTAATGGAGGTATGGCAGCTTCTCTGGCTGCTGGGCCTCTTCCCAGTCGGCGATGAAGTCCGCTAGGGCCTGCGAGTTGATCGCTTTTCACGGCTCGTATTTGATGTTGTGGACGCCGATCTCGACGGCCCACTTGGCGACCCGCCCGGTCGCCTCACGGTTGCGGATGATGTCTTGCAGTGGTGCCGAGGAAACGACCGTGATCGGGTGCTCCTGGAAGTAGTGCGGCAGGCGCCGCTGAGCTCTGAAGACCGCGTATACCAGCTTTTGGTACTGGGGGTACCGCTGGCGCGACTCGGTGAGGACTTCGCTGATGTAGTACACCGGTCGCTGTACTGGGCACTCCTTTCCTTCCTCTGGTCGTTCGACGACCATGACGGCACTGACGACGCGCTCGGAGGCCGCGACATAAACCAGCATGGGTTCTTTGTCGGCGGGGGCGGCGAGTAGCGGTGCGGCGAGTAGCACCTTCTTGAGGTCGCGAAGCGCGTCGTCCGCCTCCTTGTCCCACTGAAGGTGGGGTTCTTGCGCATCAGGCGGTATAGGGGCATCGCCTTTTCGCCCAGGCGGGGAATGAAGCGACTGAGAGCCGCTACTCGCCCGGCTAGTTTCTAGACATCGCGCAGGCACTCGGGTTTGCCGAGCCGGGCGATCGTGTCGATCTTCGTGGGGTTCGCCTCGATCCCTCGCTTGGAGACGACGTACCCTAGTAGTTGTCCTGCTGGTACACCGAAGGTGCATTTGCCTGGATTGAGCTTTATCTTGTAAGTTGGCGAATGTTTCCGCCAGGTCTGCGAGGAGGTCACCCTGGCGAGTGGACTTTATGACCATGTCGTCGATGTAGACGTGGATGTTGCGCCCAATTTGGCTCGCGAGGCATTCTTGCATGCACCGCTGGTAGGTCGCCCCGGCGTTCTTGAGGCCGAAGGTCATGGCGGTGTAGCAGAAGGCCTCCGAATGGCGTGATGAACGCCGTCTTCTCCTCGTCCTCGACAACCATTTTGATCTGGTTGTACCCAGAGTAGGCGTCGAGGAAACATAGCGACTCCGAGCCCGCGGTGGAATCGATTATCTGGTCGATCCGCGGGAGGACGAACTGCTCCTTTGGGCAGGCGCTGTTCAGGTTTGTGTAGTCGATACACATCCTCCAGGTCCCGTTCTTCTTCTCGACCAAGACTAGGTTTGCCAACCACTTGGAGTGTTTGATTGGCCGGATGAAGCCTGCAGCGAGTAGACGCTGCACCTCCTCGGCGATTGCTCGGCGGCGCTCTTCATTGAAGGGCCGCAGCGACTGCTTGACAGGTCGCACTTTGGGGTCGGCGTTTAGCTTGTGCTCAGCGAGCTCCCTAGGGACACCGGTCATGTCAGAGGGCTTCCATGCGAAGATGTCCCTGTTCTCACGGAGGAACTCGATGAGCGCGCCTTCCTATGCTGGGCTCATGCCCGTCCCGATCGTCACCGTCTGGCTGGAGTCGCCTGGGACCAGCTCGACAGTGCGGGTGTGCGTTGTGGCCTTGAAGGTTGAGATGTTTGCGCCC
The DNA here is from genome assembly GCA_916181665.1 of Avena sativa. Lineage (NCBI taxonomy): Eukaryota > Viridiplantae > Streptophyta > Magnoliopsida > Poales > Poaceae > Avena > Avena sativa. Next base: position 136,525,702 of record OV702285.1, on the reverse strand, counting down.
TCCGAGTTGGGCTTCTTGAGTATGGTGGGGTCGTCGTTGTTGACCCCGCTCGCGTACTTGGCGAGTTCTTCAGCGTAGTTGGTCTCCGCCGCGATGACGGCTTCAGCGAGCTCGGCTCCTTTGGCCTCGCACTCGGCGGCCATATCGGGGTCGCCGTTGATGGTGATGACGCCGCACGGCCCAGGGAGCTTCATCGCGTTGTACGCGTAGTGGGGCGCTGCCATGAACTTGGCGAACGCCTGGCGCCCCAGGACGCAGTGGTAGGGGCTGTCGAAGGGCACCAGCTCGAAGACGATCCGCTCGGTGCGGAAGTTTGCGGGTGTGCCGAAGGTGACCGGCAGCGTGACCTTGCCGATCGGGTACGCCTTCCGACCAGGGACGATGCCGTGGAACGTGGTGTGGGTCGTCTCGATCATCGACTACGGGAGCCGCAGCCGCCTGAAGGTGTCCAAGTACAGGATGTTGATGGAGCTGCCGCCGTCCATCAATGTCTTGGGGAGCCAGTAGTCGCTGACCTTGGGCTTGACCACCAGGGCGACTCGACCTGGGTACTCGATGCGTGGCGAGTGGTCTTGACGACTCCAGGTGATGGGCTGCTCCGACCAGTTGAGGAACTAGGGAACGTCCATCTGGGCCACCGCGTTGACGGCGACGACACGGGCGATGACCTTCTTCTCGCGCTTCGTGTTGAAGCCTGTGAAGGTATGGAGCGAGCCGGCCACTTTGCCAAATTTTCCGCCGTTTGGCGGGTCGTTGTCGGGGTCCTCCCGCGCTCGCCGTGCCTTCTCGATTTCCCTGAGGGTGTGGCAGTCGGCGGTGGTGTGCGTTGCGGGCTTCCCTTCCCTGCTATGAAACGCACATGGATGGTTAAGGAGAGCCGCGGGGTCGAACCTTGTCTTGGCCTTGTAGTTGCCGCCGTCGCGGCGTTGTCCTACGTCGCGGCGGAAGCTCTTGGGCTCGCGTTGCGCGTGCCCGGCATTGGCGACGAAGTCGACTCGCCCGTCACTGCGGCGCTTGCCGGTGAGGCGAGTGTTGCTGTAGCGTAGGTCAGACCGTCGTCCGCTGTCGTTGCCGCTCGTGCGGCGTTGACCTCCTGACTCGTCGTCAGTTTCCTGGTTTGGATCTTCCTCCGCGTACCGTTTGGCAATCTCGAGGAGGTCAGGGATTTTGTCGAGTGTGCGAGAATGTCGCTTGAGCTTGGCGACCAGGGGCTCGTAGCGGCACGAGGTCTTGAAGCAATGGATCGCGGTGTCCGGGTGGATGCCGACCGCGTTGTACCAGAGTTCTTGCCACCGTTGGACCCAGTTGCGGGTCGACTCGCGGGGTCCCTAGACGCATCGTTCCAGGTCCTCGATGGTGGTGGCGCGGGTGTAGGAGCACTCGAAGTGCCTGACAAAGGCGTCGCGTATCTCCTCCCAGGAGTCGATACTGTCCTGGGGGAGGGTTTTGATCCACTGCCTGCACGTCCCCTCCATCATCAGGGGGAGGTAACGGGCGGCTAGCAGGTCGGTGTGGCCCGCGATCCCCATTGCCATGAGGTATGTGTCGAGCCAGACGGCGGGGTCGTACGAGGAGTCGTACTTTTCTATCTCCTTCGGCGCCTTGAAGTTTGGCGGGTACTTCTCGCCTCGAATCATTGGTCCGAAGCACTTGGGGCCGAGTCGACTTAGCGACCCCATGGGCTCGCCATCGCGGCGATTGGTTAGGGTGTGTCGCAGGTCGTCGGGCTGGCGTGCGCGCCAGCTTTGGTTGTTGATGATGTGGGTGCGGGCGTCAATGGGTTGCCCGTTGGCGGCGACGAAGTTGGTCACTGGCCTGGGGTCGTTGATGGAGAGTGCCGCGTTCGCGGGTCGGTGTTGGAGCTGCAGTGGCTCTGGTGGCGGGCAGTTGAGGGTGTTTGCCGCCGTTGGGCGGCCGCTGGAGGCCGCTCTGCTTCCCGACGAACGCGAGTATACTCGACCCTGCGAGTCGGCGCCTGCGTTTTGCTGCTCGACGGCCTTTGCAAGCAGGGCCCTGACGTACTGGATCTGTAGGGCACCGTCGCCCGTGGCCGTGATGTTGTCGGCTGCTGCTCGACCCGCTACGAGGTTGTCCATCGGGGTGGAGAACAGTGGGAGGCCGTTTGCGTCTCGCTCCCGTGAGGAAACTACTATCCGCGGCTGGTCCCTGGGAGGTGTGCGGTTGGGTGGAGGTGGGGCGCCCATCGCCGTTGATCCTGGCGGGGGCCGGGCGCTTCCTCCTGGTGGCGCGTTCTCGCAGATCGCGCGCTCGGCCATGCGGGCCGGGTCGTTTTCGTCGTCGAAGTTCAGGGCGCGTCCCTGAACGGTGGGGTTTAGGCGCGACCTGATCCGCTGCTGGTGGTAGTGCGACAGTTCCTGCGCCGTCACCTGCTCGAGGCAAAAATTTTCGCGCTCGGCTTGTTCCTTGCACACCGCCTCCGCCAGTTTCAGGCGGAGCTCCTCGACCTCCGTTGCCGTGGCGTTAGGAGGGATTGAGGTGGAGAATGGATCCTCCGGCGGATCGGTGCCGGTCGCCATGTAGGTCGCGGCGTGGCGACCGGTTCCGTCGCGGAGGTCGGCGGAGTTCTCCGACCCGGAGTCGAATTCGAAGATCCCGAGGATGGAGGGGTCCTCGAAGTCTCCCATGTTGGAGACCTGGGTGATGGAGCCCGCAGGTGAAGCCGCGGTGATGGATCCGGCGAGTGACGCCGGGGTCGCCGAGTCGGCGTCGTCGTTGAGGGCCGCGTCTTCTGCGGCCGCTGAGTTTTTGGCCACGTCGCCGTGGGCCGAATTGTACTCGGAGGCGAGGCGATGGATCGTGCGGATCTGGCTCTCGGAGAGCCGATCACGTGGCGGCGACTCGCGGATGCGAGTCGACTCCTCCGAGGCGATGACATCGGTGAGGCCGACGAAGAGGTTGATCGTGCCGATCGGCAGGATCACGCTGTGCGTGACGGGTCGCGCCGCCGGGACGTAGCTGCTCGGTAAGATTTGGAGCATCTCGCCGATCGCTATCATGCGGCCGGTGGCGACCGTCTCGTTGATGGGAAGATTGGATCTCGCCGCAGAACACCGGCCAGACCGGCCAGGCCCCACGGTGGGCGCCACTGTCGTGGGAATGGTCACGGCAGATGCTGCAATCGGCAGCGAGTAGTAGAACGAGGGGCAAGGGCGGCCAGCCATCTGCGGTGCGAGATGTGGGCAAAGACACAGGGTTTTACCCAGGTTCGCCCCCCCGGAGGGTAAAGACCTACTCCTGCTAGATTGTATTATGGAGGTGGTACAATGGGCGAGCTTGGCGGCTAGGCGGCGAGTCGCTTGGGTGTATGATGAAACGTATCTCTACTCGCCCTATAGGGAGGTTTATATAGGCTCACCTCCCCTAGGGTTTACATATCTCAACCGATTTAGTTAAAGCTTCGGTACTCGTTTAACCTAATCCGACTGGGCCTATCTACTCGCCTGGGCCTTCAGCTTCCAGTCGCTTGGTTCATTGCTGGGCTTCAATCCAGTCGCCGTCTTGCAGGCCCACTCGCCAGTTCTTGGGCCAGTCGGAAACGTCCTGCTGGGTATACCCCGGTAGGTATATCCTCATCAGTGCCCCAAGGCGTTCCGAAAAATGTATGCAAAAAATGTTACTCCACCATTTTTTATCCCTAGAATTTTTTTTCCTGAATGTAGCCTCCAGTGTTAAGTATCCTAACTATAAATAATTCATTATACTGAGAAAAAGATCGAATTAATTACCAAATTAATGCTACCACTGAACATCGAAATTAAGGTAGAGTACAGATCAGTACGTACTAGTTCCATGGTTGGTTCCATGTTTACATTTGTGTTACATGAAGCACGGTTAGTCCGGTCTCGTGTAATCTGAGCTAAGGATGATCAGTGGATGGCGACATTTGAGAAGTCCTCGTCGCGCTCGGCGCCATCGCTCACCGACGAGTAGAAGGAGTTGTCCTCTTTGTCGGCACGCTCTTTGCCCTTGAGCTCCTTGATCCTGTCCACCGCGTCCTTGAGCTCACACCGGCTGTCCACATTGCCCTCGCAGCACGCCATGCCAATCTTGATCAGCTTCACCATCTCCTCCTTGTCGGCCTCATCGTCGTACTTGAGGTCCCCGTCCACCACCGTCGTCAGCCACCGTTCCTCCAGCGTCGACGACACGAGACCGACGAGGTCGTCCCCCGTGGACGGCTTCTGCTTCTGTTCGTGCTCCGGCGAGGCCGTGGCCGCCTTCACGTCGTACGACGGCGGCCTCCCCGTGACCATCTCGAGGATGAGGAGGCCGAGGCACCAGACGTCGCTCTTCTTGGACGACTTGCCGAACTGCTTCCGCTCGGGGGACTTGAACGCCATCATGAGCTGCGCGGCGTGCGACTGGTTCATCACCGGAACCAGCGCGTAGTCGGTGAGCAGCGGCTGGAAGTGGTCGTCGAGCAGGATGTTGGACGACTTGAGGTGGCCGTGCGGCACCGTCAACATCGGTAGCTCGTCGTACATGTAGCTCAGCGCGCTGGCGACGCCCTTGATGATCTTGAGCCGCAGCGTCCAGTGCACCACCGCCTTCTTCACCCCGCTGCCCTCGCCGTGGAGGAGGTGGGCGAGGCTCTTGTTGGGGACGAAGTCGTGCATCAGGAGCTTCTCCTCCTTGCGGTAGTAGTAGGACACGAGCGGGAGGAGGTTTGGGTGGGAGAGACGGCCCAGCCGCCGCATGTGCTCCTCGAAGTCCTCCCTGCCCACGCGGTTCATCTCCTTGAACCGCTTCACCACGATGGACTGCCCGCCGGTCAGGCTGGCGCGATAGCATACGCCGAGGTTGGCGCCCGCGTTGCCACCCAGCACCTCCGCCGTCGCCTTGAGCAGGTCCTGCAGCTCGAAGAACCTGCCCCGATCCTCGCGCACGAACGTCAGCCGCCCCTGCTCCGCCACCTTACGCGTCCCCGCGGCGGCAGGAACGGCGGTGCTCGACGACCCGTCCTGTGGGCTCACACGCGCTGCGTCGACCCTCGCCGGCTCCGCTTTCATCTTCTTCATCGAAGGCTTCTTCGTGATGGTCGGGCCAAAGTTCTCGGAGTTGTTCTCTCGCCGCCGCCTCTGGATCACCATGAGCAAGAAGCCCAAGATGGCCATCACGCCGAGGCATGCCACCAGGACGCCGGAGGACATTGAGCCGTCCGTGGGTTCCACAGGCAGATCTTGTTCCGTGGCCTCGTCTGCCGGCGGGCCCGTTGTTTTGGGAGCCGCCGGGGTTGCCGGTAGCGACGGCGGGGATCCGCCTTTTCCGGACGCCGGTGGGGCGGCGCATTTGTTATCAAGTGATCCACCGCAGAGCTTGTTATTCCCTGTACCGAAGAACAACAATGTCATACATGCGATGCGCCGTCGTTGACAACTAGGCTGCCGGCCGGCCTGTAACGTGGAGTGTTTTGCTCACCTGCGAACAGGTCGGCATTCATGGATTTGAGGCTAGGTGGGATCTCCCCCTCCAGCTCATTGTTAGCGACATTGACGACCTGCAATTCCTTCTGCCGGAAGTCAGGGATTTTGCCCGTGAACTTGTTATCGTTGAGCAGCAGATCGAAGAGCTTGGGTACGTCGGCGAGGGAGGCCGGGAGGGGGCCAGAGAAGTTGTTCTTGGCCAGGAACAATTTCTTGAGCGAGCCCATCCCGACGAACGCGTCGGCGGGGATCACCCCGGAGAACTTGTTGCCGGATAGGAAGAGGGCGCGGAGGCCGCTGAGCACCTTCACGTCGGGCATCGGGCCGGCGAACTGGTTGTCTATGAAGCTCACCGAGCGGAGGACGTTGAGCGTCTTGAGCGGGCTGAGGTCGAGCTTGCCTGACAGGCCCATGTTCTCCATCTGCAGACCCGTGACGTCGCCCTTGTGGCACATGACGCCGGCCCAGTTGGAGACGCTACCTTCGCAGGGCCGGGTGCCGGGCAACCAGGTCTTGAGCGCGCCGTTGCTGTCCGTGATGCCGTCCTTGAACTTGAGGAGCGCGTCGGCGGCGGGGTCGGAGCCAGCAGCAGCAAGCTGGCGTGCAGCGTGCGCGGCGGGGAGCAGGAGCAGGCAGACGGCGATCAACAGGAGGCGCGCGCGAATGGGTGGCGCTCTGGCCATGTCCAGGGCTGCGCTGCCGGGGAGCCAGCCCGCCGGCGCCACAGCTTGACGACGGCGGGCGGATGCGGCGATGTCGCAGCCACGAAGCTGAAGAGCCCGGTTGTTTGGCGCGCGCGGGTCCGGCTGGCTGGCACCACGTTGTTTTGTCGAGAGGGGAAGCTGGAGGAACGCAGGGAAGGGCGAGAGCGCTCAACCCCGGAGACGCAGAGGATTCAGGGCGCGCGCGCGTGGGCGAGTGTGGTGGGAAGAGAGAATTCGGGAGGTGGTGGTGAGAGAGAAAGGTGCCGTAATCAATGGCGGGCTGTTGCTCTCAAGACTCTTGGCCAGGAATAGAGGTCACGCATGCGCCGATGAGGTTGACGCAATGTCAAGTAGTTCTATCCAAATCAAACTCTTGGTCAGCACCACCAGAATCAATGGTCTTTGCATGAATTCTTGCTGCATTTTGCGCATAATATTGAAGGCAATCACCCCAGGCATTCTTCTCAAACCCAGGGACAATTGCCTTCAACATTTTTTTCCATACGCCTCCAATAAAGAGCCGGGTTCCATTATAAAAAAAATAACAGACCAGAAGTCACATATTCGAAACAAACTAAAAACAAAGAGAAAAACAAACTAAGCAAATTGAACAAGATGTCCACCTAGGGATCACCTACCCCAGCAACACAAAGTTTCACACACACAAACACACTCGGCCAACGAGTTTAGTCCCAGTTCTTTTGGTGGCTTCTCCGAGAAGCTGTCCTACCTCTAGCTTCCTGGGGAAGCCGGTTTAAAAAAATACGAGGCTTCCAAAGTGGTTAAGTCTTAATCACTTTGGAAGCCTCGTAATTTTTTTAAACCGTCTTAACCACTTTGAAAGCCTCGTAATTTTTTGAACCGGCTTCCCCAGAAAGCTGGGGGTAGGTAAGCTTCTCGGAGAAGACGCCAAAAGAACTGGTTCTTCCATAGCACATTAGCAAGTTTAAGGAACAAGCAAAAGACTAACATCCACACTGATCTCATCAGATCCATCAAAGATATACCAGTATTCAATCACCATTCACATCAACGTCCACTTCTTCTCCTCCATTGTCCATTCTAAGCGTTGCCGCTTGCCTCGCCATTTCGTGCATCTGGGTGGACATCTGCTCTGCCCCCTCATTCAACAAAGTTCTATCATGTTTGCTCTGAAGACCTATCCAAAAACATAAAAAAGCACACATGTAACAAATCAATCTTAGAGAGAATGGAATTAGCTTCCCTTTAAAACAAGCAAGATTTTTAGTATTCCACACAGATCAGCATAGAGGAGCAATACAAACTATATGAATGTTTGCCCTAAAGGGGAGGAAATTAGCTATCCACCAAAAGTATTAGGTAAAACAGGAAGGCCTAGATTTTGCACCAATTGTAGTATAAATCATACTCCACATGTAAACATCAGCAGGTCGGGTGAAAATAGGTGATTAATTGTTTCATCGACATAACAGAACTACAAACGTAACTACCCACCAATTTTCTTTTTCATGTTATATTTTGTTGCAATTTCATTATGCCAAATAAACAAAGCCAAATTTTGATTTTGAGTGGAATCTTGGCCTTCCAAAGATGTTTAAAATATCTATCTGGTGTAGCATCAGATAACTTATGGTATAGATATTTTACTAAGAATTTTCTAGATTTAAGGAACTAGGACTATCAGGATTGTCATTCAGAGCTATAGTCACAAGTAGATCCCTCGGATTCTACCATTGTTTGTGGAGTATAGGAGTTAACCATCTTCTGAAAGTAAAATTCCATCTACCATCATACATTTCTCTAACAGTACCAACTTGCTGATTGCAAATATCAAACAGTGCAGGAAATTTCTCACATAGGGAGAAAGGACCACACAATTGATCATGTCAGAAGTCAGTTTCTTTTTCACCCCCAATCACCATAGTCCTACCACTAAGATAAATTTGTCTTATTTTCAATAAATCTTTCCAAGCGACAGAGTCATGTTGCTTTCCTCGCACTCTCAAAAGGCCATGAGTACTCCCATATTTATCATTTATCACCTTTTGACAAAGATTATTTTGACTTCTAGCCTCCACCACCATTTTCATAATAGGAAAATGTTGAAAAGTTTCAATTTTTTATCCCCAACCCACCTTTGTTCCTAGGTATACAAATCAATGATTATATAACCATGTAATGATTTTTCTTATTCTTAGCACCTTCCTAGAAAAATCTCCTGGTAATTTTTTAAAGCTCTTAAGACCCGAATCAAACATCAAGAACATAAATAACTGATACACAAGTAGGCTACTCAAAGAGGATTGTACGAGGATATATGTCCCCCGAATCTAAGAGGAGTTACGTACCCAACCATACATCCTTTTGTTGATATTATCACACAATTGCTGCATGTCAGCCACATGCAACCTAGATCCATAAACTAGGACACCAAGATATTTAATAGGCCAACAACTTAGTTGGCAACCAAACATGTCAGCATATTTTAACCCTTTCTTAGTATCATCAATCTCCATCATGATTTCACTCTTACTAAAGTTAATTTTTAACTAAGACATTGCTTCAAACATGTAAAGGATGAGTTTTAAATGAATCAACTGATTCAAGTCATCTTGAGCTAGCAGGATAGTATCATCATCATACTAAAGTAATGTAATTCCCTTTTTAATAAGATGGGGCACCAGTCAAGTTACCAAATTAGTAGCTTGAGCCTAAAACACAATTTTAGCAAACCCTCAAGAACCAAATTAAAGAGTAAGGGGGAGAAAGGATCACCTTGCCTCACCCTTCTATGGTTGCCAAAATCTCTACCTCTAGTATTATTAATCTTAGCACTCAAAGTTCCATTCTAAACCATGTTTTCTACGAGCTTACACCAGAACCCACTAAAACCTTTCTGAGCCACACACTTGAGTAGATAATTACAATCCACCTTATCATAAGCTTTTTCAAAGTTGATTTTCAAAACTACCCCTCCTATTTTTTCTTCTAGCCTCATGGAGGATACCATGAAGAGATATCACCCCATCCATAATATATCTCCATTTAATAGAAGCAGTTTGTCATTTAGAAATTATCTTATCCATATAAGGCTCAACTCTAATAGTTACTACATTAGTAATCAAATTATAAAGCACTTGCAATATACAAATATGTTTGTACTTATAAATAATATCAGCGTAGGGAGATTTTTGGAGTAAAATGATCATGCCAAAATTGATCCTATAGAGGTCAAGCACACCTACATGCAAATTGGAAAACAATGACGTGATGTAATTCTTCATAATGTGCCAACAAGCCTGATAGAGTTCAACATGAATCCCATCAGGACCTGGGCTTTATTCCTAACCATAAGATCTAAGGCATGTTTAAATTCTTATTTAAAGAAAGAAACATATAAATTGTCATTATCTTATTGAGAAAAAATTTCATTATCATGCTAGATTGAATGATAAAAACACAACAAATTGCCTTCACCATGGCCAAAAATGTTCTTATAGTACTCGATTGCATGAGAACGGAGATTAGAGGTCCCCTAAATCAAAAAATCATTATTCTTAAGAGTTAAGAGAATAGATGTGATTCTCCTCCTTCCTCACATTAGCAATCTTATGAAAGTATGCATTATTATTATCCCCTATAGTAACCATTTTCACTAGATCTATTAGACCAATACTTTTATTTATGTTCATAGATTTGCATAATTTTAAACTGAATGAAACCTTTTCTATCAAAATGAGCACTAGAAAGGAATGAAACTTCCTCTAAAGCCTCCAACTGTTCCAATTAATCCATGAGCTATCTCTTTTCTTTAATGTTATTTCCCCTAATATTTATACCCCATCCCTTCAACTATTCTTCACATTTTGAAACTTTTCTTAACTATACTTAGGTTATCACTGGCATGAATAGAGGAGTTCCAGGTTTTTTCAACCCTACACTAGAACTCAGAGTGTTGCAGCCAAGATTTCTTAAACCTAAATTCTCTAGATTTAATTTCAATAGCCTCACACAAGTGTCAACCAACAAGGGGTTATGATCATACATAACTCTTGGTAACTTTCTTGCATTTGTCAAAGGAAACACATTTTTGCCATTCAGAGTTTACTAGGGTCATGTCAAATTTTTCTAGCATAGGAACTTTGTGTTTATTGGACCAAGTATATTGCCCACCAGGCAACTTAATCTCTCTAAGGGCATAAGAGTTTATAATGGAAATAACAAAATAAGAATTTTTTATGTTGCCCCTTTCTTGTTTTTATTAGAAAAGCGAATAATATTAAAATCACCTCCAATCAAAGTTGGAATATCTAAGTTATCACATATTCTAGACAAATCAGTAAGAAAAACCTCTTTATTTTCAACCTGCGTAGCCCCATAAATGACTATAAGAAAAAGATCTTGTTGGATCCTTGTGTCATGAACCTTAGATTTAACAAAATACCTGTCAAAGAGGACACACTGGGTATTTGATACCACACAAAAGCTCACCTAATCGTCCCGTAGATGGGGACCACGGCGAACTATAAAGGTTATGTGGATCAACTTTTCTACAAACTTTAGAATCTACATTCTTCATAATCTCTTGTAGGCTAATAAAATCAAGATCATGTTCACTCATAAGATATTTCAAACAAAAGGAAAAACCTTTCTTCCCCACCCAACTACAATTCATAATGATCCTAATCATTGAAACTTTATGTTTTTACTTCTCAACCTAGGACCAGGTAAAATATCACAAAGAGGGTGATTTTTACTTGTCCTATTAATAGAATAGGACCTTGAGCCAATTTTTTGCTAATATATTGTTTCTTCAACTTTTTCTTACACTTTTTCTTACTAGATCTTTTAGAAATAACATGAGTAAAGCCATCCAAACATGAGGAATAGACACTTCACATGTGTAGGGTTTCGTAGCATGGAAAACAAAAAATTTCTATCGCATACAAACAAACAAGCCAAGATCTATCTATTAGATTGTAGCAACAAGTCGATGGAATAACTCACCCTCGAAGATTCCAAAGTGTTTAACGAGAGCGGATTCTCGTGGGTGATGTAGTCGTACTCTTTCCGATCTCAAGATCGCGTAGACGATCCTTCCGGCGCTGCGTTTCGGCAGCGCACCCGCAGTCGGTCACACGTTCGGTACTCGACGAGGACCTTCCTCTCCCTTGTTCCAGCAGGCAGCGGAGGTTGTAGCAATCTCCTCGCGATTCCGGCAGCACAACGGCGTGGTACCGGAAGTAGAGGGGAGATCTCGCAGGGCTTCGCCTTAAGCCGGAGCGAGTATGGTGGACTATGAGAGAGATCCCCGGCGATCTAGGGTTTAGACACACCGAGGAGGAGGTGCTAGGGCTGGCGGCTAGGGCTTGGAGGTGCCCAAGTCGGCGGCTAGGGGAGAAACCCTAGGCGGCGGCTATGGTGGGCGGCGGCGGCTAGGGTTTAGGTTTAGAGGGGGAACTTGTGTGTTAGGAGGGACAGCCCTGCTCCTCCTCTTATAGGTGGGAGGCGCCGGCCAAGGGGAGGGGAGTCCCTTCCCAACTCGGATCCCAAGTGGGCCGGCGGTGGAGGGGAGGAACTCCTCCCCAACTCGGTTTCCACCTTCCCCTCCACTTCCCAAAATAGCCGTTTGACTTTTCAAATTGGCGTTTGACTTTTCAAACTAGGATTTGATTAAACCCTTTATTTTGTTCAGCGATGACACCTAGTACATGATGCAATCATTCCAACTTGGTATGACACATTCATGTACCCTTCCCCTTCAGAGTGCCGGACATTCCGGAACCTTCTAGAACATTCCCGATGAAAACACCGGAACCATTCTCCAACCCCGAAACAGGACTTTCCTTATATGAATCTTATTCTCCGGACCATTCCGGATCTCCTCGTGACATCCCAGATCCCATCCAAGACTCCGAACAACATTCGGTCTCTTACTCATCATTCCATAACTACTCAAACAACGTCGAATCCTTAAGTGTGTCTCCCTACGATTCGTGAATTATGCGGACATGATCGAGACACTTCTCCGAACAATAACCAATAGAGGAATCTGAAAATTCATATGGCTACCACATATTTCTACGATTACTTTGCGATCGAATGAACCACTTACATACGATACCAATTTCCCTTTGTCTCACGATAGTTTACTTATCCGAGGTTATGATCGTCGGTATCTCTGCATACCTAGTTCAACCTCGTTTACTGATAAGTACTCTTTTCTCGTTCCCGTGATATGTGATCCCTTGTGAGCCAGTCACATGCTTGCAAGCTAATTGGATGACATTCCACCGAGAGGGCCCAGAGTATATCTATCCGTCATATGGATGGACAAATCCCACTCTTGATCCATGTGTCTCAACCAATACTTTCCGAACACTCAATGCCACCTTTATAGCCACCCAGTTACGGTGTGGTGTTTGATGTCATCAAAGCATCCTTCCGGTGAAGGTGATATGCATGATCTCATGGTCGAAGGAATTAGGTTACTATGTATCAGAAAGCATATAGCAATTGAACTATTAAAATGACTTGATCTTTATGCTACTCTTATCTATAGGAGTATGTCCACCATATCATTCTCCTAATGATATGATCTTGTTGTTAATAACATCTCAATGTTCATGATAGGGAAACCACAATCATTTATTAACCAACAAGCTAGTATTATGAAGAGGCTTTACTAGGGACTTCAATTTAAGTTTACAAATCACACAAGTATTAATGTTTCCTTGTTAATACTATTATAGCATGAATGTAAACATTTATCATAAACACAAAGATATAATAATAACTACATTTATTATTGCCTCTAGGGCATATCTCCAACAGTCTCCCACTTGCACTAGAGTCATCTAATCTAGATTACATGGTAATATACCGAAGACCCATGGCAGTTTGGTGCTGGTCATGTTTTGCCCTCGGGAGAGGTTTAGTCAACGGATCCGCCACATTCAGATCTGTGTGTACTTTGCAAATCTTTATGTCCCCATCTTGGACATGTTCTCGAATAGCGTGAAAATGTAGCTTGATGTGCTTCAGCTTCTTGTGTGACCTTGGTTCTTGCGCATTGGCTATGGCGCCCATGTTATCACAGTAGATAGACATTGGGTCCAGCGCACTAGGAACCACACCCAGCTCTGTAATGAACTCTTTCATCCATATCGCTTCTTGTGAAGCCTCCGAAGCAGCCATGTATTACGATTTAGTTGAAGATCTCGCCACAATGCTTTGCTTTGCACTCCTCCAGCTAACTACTGCACCATTCAAAGTAAATACGTATCCAGATTGTGATTTAGAATCATCCGGATCGGTGTTCCAACTAGCATCGGTGTAACCATTAACAACGAGCTGTTCATCACCTTCATAAGAAAGAACCATATCCTTAGTTCTTCTCAAGTACTTAAGGATGTTTTTGACCGCTGTCCAATGATCCACTCCTGGATCACTTTGATATCTGCTAGTTAAACTAACAGCATATGCAATGTCGGGTCTAGTACATAGCATGGCATACATTAGAGATCCTATGGCTGAGGCATAGGGAGTCTTACTCATCCTTTCTCTATCTTCTGCCGTTGTCGGACTTTGAGTTTTACTCAACGTCGTATTGGGCAACATGGGCAAGAACCCTTTCTTGCTATCTTCCATTCCAAACCTCTTTAGAACTTTGTCCAAATATGTACTTTGTGACAATGATATTAGGCGTCTTGATCTATCTCTATAAATCTTTATGCCTAATATGTAAGCTGCTTCGCCAAGATCCTTCATTGAAAAACTATTATTCAAATATTCCTTGACACTATTAAGAAGGTCTACATCATTCCTAATCAACAATATGTCATCTACATATAGTATTAATAATGCTACAGAGCTCCCACTCACTTTCTTGTAAATACAAGCTTCTCCATAAGTTTGTATAAAACCAAAACTTTTGATCACCTTATCAAAACGTTGATTCCAACTTCGGGATGCTTGCTTCAATCCATAGATGGACCGTTGAAGTTTGCATACTTTGTTAGCATCTTTAGGATCGACAAAACCTTTGGGTTGCATCATATACAACTCTTCATCAATGTCTCCATTGAGGAATGTTGTTTTGACATCCATCTGCCATATCTCATAATCATAATATGCAGCGATTGTTAACATAATCCTCACAGACTTTAGCTTCGCTACTGGTGAGAAAGTCTCATCGTAGTCAACTCCTTGAATTTGTCGAAACCCTTTTGCGACAAGTCGAGCTTTATAGACACTAACATTACCATCAACATATGTTTTCTTCTTGAAAATCCATTTGTTCTCGATAGCCTTCCGGCCATCCGGTAAGTCCACCAAAGTCCATACTTGGTTTTAGTACATGGATCCAATCTCGGATTTCATGGCTTCTTGCCATTTGTTGGAATCTGGGCTCATCATCGCTTCCTCATATGTCGCAGGGTCATCGGTGTTGTCCACCAACATGACACTCATAACGGGATCATACCAATCTAGAGCGGTACGAGTTCTCGTTGACCTGCGAGGCTCTGTAGCAACTACAACCGAAGTTTCATGATCATCATCATTAGCTTCCTCTCTTATTGGTGCAGGCACCACAGGAACTTCTTCCGGTGCTGAGCTACTCGCAATTTTGAGAGAAGGTTCGACAACCTCGTCGAGTTCTACTTTCCTTCCAGTCACTTCTTTCGAGAGAAATTCTTTCTCTAGAAAGGATCCATTCTTGGCAACGAAGATTTTGCCTTCGGATCTATGATAGAAGGTATACCCAATAGTTTCCTTCGGGTATCCTATGAAGACGCATTTTTCCGCTTTGGGTTCAAGCTTGTCCGGCTGTAACTTCTTTACATAGGCTTCGCAACCCCAAACTTTAAGGAACGACAATTTAGGTTTCTTCCCAAACCATAATTCATACGGTGTCGTTTCAACGGATTTAGATGGTGCCCTATTTAAAGTGAATGCGGCTGTTTCTAATGCATAACCCCAAAATGATAGCGGTAAATCTGTAAGTGACATCATAGAACGAACCATATCTAAGAGAGTTCGATTACGACATTCGGACACACCATTACGCTGTGGTGTTCCCGGCGGTGTCAATTGTGAAAGTATTCCGCATTTCTTTAAATGCTCGCCAAACTCGTAACTTAGATATTCACCTCCACGATCAGAACGTAGAAATTTAATCTTCTTGTTACGTTGATTCTCTACCTCACTTTGAAATTCCTTAAACTTCTCGAAAGTTTCGGACTTATGTTTCATGAAATAGATATACCCATATCTACTCAAGTCATCCGTGAAGGTAAGAATATAACGATAACCACCGCGCAATGCTACACTCATTGGACCACACACATCGGTATGTATGATTTCCAATAAGTCCGTAGCTCGCTCCATCATACCAGAAAATGGAGTCTTAGTCATTTTACTCATCAGACATGCTTCGCATCTTTCAAGTGATTCGAAATCAAGTGATTCAAGAAGTCCATCGGAATGGAGTTTCTTCATACGCTTCACTCCAATGTGACCAAGACGACAGTGCCACATATAGGTCGAGTTATCGCTCGATTTCAAACGTTTAGCCTCAATGTTATTAATATGTGTATTTCCACTATCGAGATTCAATAAGAATAGACCATCTATCAAAGGTGCATGTGCATAAAACATATTACTCATATAAATCGAACAACCATTATTCTCGAACTTAAACAAGTAACCGTCTCGCAATAAACAAGATCCCGATATAATGTTCATGCTTAACGCAGGTACCAAATAACAATTATTTAAGTATAAAACTAATCCCGATGGTAGATGAAGGGGTAGCATGCCGACCGCGATCACATCAACCTTTGATCCGTTTCCCACGCGCATCGTCACCTCGTTCTTCGCTAGCTTCCGTTTATTCTGCAGCACCTGTTTCGAGTTACAAATATGAGCAACCGAACCAGTATCAAATACCCAGGCACTACTACGAGTACTAGTGAGATACACATCAATAACATGTATATCGGATATACCTTTCTTCTTGATGTTGCCGTTCTTCAAATCCGCCAAGTACTTTGGGCAATTACGCTTCCAGTGACCTTCTCCCTTGCAGTAAAAGCACTCAGTATCAGGCTTAGGTCCAGCCTTGGTCTTCTTCGTCGGCGCGGTAACTTTCTTACCACCCTTCTTGAAGTGTCCCTTTTGCTTAGACTTGCCTTTCTTGAATTGGGTGGTCTTATTGACCATCAACACTTGGTGCTCTTTCGTGATCTCCACTTCTGCAGATTTCAACATGGCAAAGAGTTCTGGCAACTGCTTGTTCATGTTTTGCATATTGTAGTTCATCACAAAGTTCTTATAACTTGGTGGTAGTGATTGGAGGACACGGTAAATCCCCAAAGCATTAGGAATCACTATACCCAAGCTTTGAAGTTTGTTTGCGTGCCCAGACATCTTAAGCACATGCTCACTGACGGAGCTGCCCTCTTCCATCTTGCAGTTAAAGAACTTTTCAGAAGCCTCATAGCTCTCAATTGCCGCGTGAGTCTCAAAGATCAATTTGAGATCACGGACAATATCATGTGGGTCTGAATTCTCAAACCTTTTCTGAAGCTCCGATTCTAAACCATACAAGATAGCACACTGAACTGTGGAGTACCGAGTCTTCTGAGCGAGGTAAACATTCTTTACTTCATCGGTAGCAGTAGCTGCAGGTGGGTCACCCAGCGGTGCATCCAGCACATAGGTCAAATTACCAGCTGTGAGGACAATCCTCAAATTGCGGAACCAATCCACGAAGTTGCTTCCATTGTTTTTCAACTTTTCTTTCTCTAGGAACGCATTAAAATTGATGGTAGGGGCCGCCATTGATCTTCAACATATTTGCAATAGTTTAGACTAAGTTTATGACAAATAGAGTTCTAATTAATAGTTAAATTAATCTAGGTGAAATCCCACTCAAAACAATATCCCTCACATTGTTTTAGTGATCACACGAACCAAATCCACCACATCAACACCGATCATCACGAGAGTTGATATAGTTTCAATGGCGAACAATCGACATGTTCATCATATCTACTATATGATTCATGCTTTACCTTTCGGTGATCCGTGTTCCGAGACCATGTCTGTACATGCTAGGCTCGTCAAGATCAAACCTTAGCTTCTGCATGAGAAAATCTGGCTTGCTCACGTTGTATACACTTGCGGAATCTAACACACCCGATCATCACGTGGTGCTTCAAAACAACAAGCTTTAGCAACGGTGCTAACTAAGGGTGAACACTTTATGACTTGAAATTCATTTGCATGAGGGATCATCTTATAATGCTACCGTCGTTAACTAAGCAATACAAGATGCATAAAGGATTAACATCACATGCAATTCATAATATGTGATATGGTATGGCCTTTCTTCTTTGTGCTTCCGATCTCCATCTTCAAGCACGAACATGATCTCCATCATCACTGGCATTGCAACAAGGTCAATGACGCTTCTCCATGGTTGTCGTCCACCGACTTCAACTATTACAACTACTTTGAATAGACACGCGGGTCTTAACATAAATTAAATGTCGTGGGAATGGTCACGACAGATGCTGCAATCGGAAGCGAGTAGTAGAACGAGGGGCAAGGGCGGCCAGCCATCTGCGGTGCGAGATGAGGGCGGAGACACAAGGTTTTACCCAGGTTCGCCCCCCGGAGGGTAAAGACCTACTCCTGCTAGATTGTATTATGATGGTGGTACAATGGGCGAGCTCGGCGGCTAGGCGGCGAGTCGCTTGGGTGTATGATGGAACGTATCCCTACACGCCCTATAGGGAGGTTTATATAGACTCACCTCCCCTAGGGTTTTACATATCTCAACCGAATCAGTTAAGGCTTCGGTAATCATTTAACCTAACCCGAGTGGGCCTATCTAGTCGCCTGGGCCTTCAGCTTCCAATCGCTTGGATCCACACCGGGCCTTGATCCAGTCGCCGTCTTGCAGGCCCACTCGCCAGTTCCTGGGCCAGTCGGAAACGTCCTGTTGGGTATACCCCGGTGGGAATATCCCCATCAGTAGTCCCCGAGGCCGTCGTTGATTGGGCGCAGGTGGTTGCTGGCAGTCGGAGTATACGGCTTCAAAGCAGACATCCAGTCGAATCGTCGGCGGGCTCCTGAATAAAGGAAAAAACTAGTCATTCTGATCGCAGCTTTGGCGAGTCGAGTCGGCGAAATACTTAGTCACTGTCGTAGTGATCGGGTCGGCGAGCCGAGTGGCCGAAGTTGGACCGTTAAACGTGGTCAAACTAGCCGTTGGGGTAATCCAACGGTAACTTTCGGCATAATCACCGCATAGTAACGGCTCCCTGATTTGGCGGGTAACAACCGCTATATAAGGGGAATGGCAGGCGATCGGAAAACCATCTTCTCATCATTTCCTCCGATTGCGCGCACTTTCGCCTTCCTCCGCATCGCGATCCAGCCGACCCGAAATCCTCCGACCCCCCCACTAATCCTTCCGCCAATGGCCCCCTCCACCGAGCCTTGGGGCAGATCTAAGTGTACGAGGGCGCAACTGGCGTCCTTCGAGGAGGCCGGGATCCTGCGCACCGGCAGGTGGCGCATCCCTGTGGCCGGAGAGGTGACCCCGAACCCGCGCGAGGGAGAGTTCATCTGCTTCACCAGCCACATGGAGCAGGGGCTGGGATTCCCAACGTCTCTGTTCTTCCGGCGCTTCTGCGCCTTCTACGGGATCCAACCGTCGGACCTGGGCCCGCACAGCATCGAGCAGCTCGCCATTTTCGTTGCGTTCTGCGAGTGCTACCTGGGCTGCAGGCCCTACTTCCCCCTGTGGCAAGATCTATTCCACGGGCGGATCAGTCGCGAGGAAGCGGGTGGCCCAATGCTCGCCGCGGGCGGCCTGACGTTCCAACTGAAATCGAAGGCTTCTTTCTTCGATCTGATGCTACCTGCCAAGGCGGCGAGTCAATGGAAGAACTCTTGGTTCTACGTCACCGAGGCGACCCCATACGGTGAGGTGGCGATCCCAAGGTACTCCGCCGACCGGCCTGAACCACGCCGACTTCAAGTCGGCAAGCTTCCAACAGACCAGCGAATGGTCGTGGACGAAATGCTTCAGACCATTCGTGGCCTGAAGAAGAGGGGCCTCCTGCCCATCAATCTGTACAACTGCTGGCTCGGGCGGCGACTTGTCCCCCTGGCCTGCCGCGACCACTATATGTACGAGTACGCGGGCCGGGAGGACTCGACGAAGTCCTGCCTCGACGAGTGGGAACTCGAGGATTATCTCCTGGCACTGAAGAAGATCACCCAGGCGATGTACCTCGACGCGAAGGCCGGGGTCGCCCCTACACCGCAAAGCATCCAGCCCCAACGGTAAGTCATCCTTTCGTCATTCGCAGTCGGAGTTAAATGCAGTCACAGTCATACTGATGTTGTTTATGCCTATTGCAGCTATTTCAAGTAGTTGAAGGGTGGCTTCCGCCCGCGGACGATGAGAATTCGAGTTCGTCTGTCCGGGAGGTGGGCGAATTGCCTCCAGCGAGGGGAGGCGTCGAGGGCGACGGGAGTGGCGTCGAATCCGAAGAAGAGGTCGCCCCGCTGGTCCAGAAAACGCGCGGGCAGCGGCAGCATGAGCTTGAGGCGAGCAGAAGCCTCGAGCGTCATGATGACGACGACGACGAGCTCCCCGAGCACACCTCGCGTCGCGAGGCTACTCCCTCGAAGAAGAAGAAGAAGAAGAAGGAGAAGGAGGTTAAGGCCCCTCCGAAGAAGAAGACGAAGCCAGCAAAGCAGGCGTCTCCGCCTCACTCGCCAAGCAGCTCCGACGCCACCAGCCTGGCCGGGGGCGAAGCCCCACAGGAGACGACGGCGCCGGATATCGCCGCCATCCAGACCGAGGTGCCCCTGGCCTCGTTGCCTCCGCCGTTTGCCCTAATCTCTGGGTCGGGGACTGCTCCAGTCGCGGTAGCTTCGCCGCCCAAGGGTGCTCCTGCCGAAGATGTTTCGGAGGCTCCAGTCGCAGCCTCGACAACGAAGAAACCGTCCGTGTCTTGGGCACGCGACATCCTGGAGATGGGCCTCAGTCGCCGACTGGGCCCCGAACTGGAGAATCCGGCCGGCATCCGCACGGGGCTACGCTTCATTCCAGTCGCCAAGTGCGTTTGCTCACCTACTTTTGTATTTCATTGTACTTGGATTATCTTGCTCACGTAATCAATTT
Organism: Avena sativa; assembly: GCA_916181665.1. NCBI lineage: Eukaryota > Viridiplantae > Streptophyta > Magnoliopsida > Poales > Poaceae > Avena > Avena sativa. Next base: position 136,505,363 of record OV702285.1, on the reverse strand, counting down.
GTAGGACCGGGGCGAAGAAGATAGGCCATCCGACCGTGGCTAAGGTGCCACCCGTCATCAGCGAGGAAGATCCCTCTCGGAAGAGGAAGGTGGACGAAGTCGTCGTCCCCGCAGATAGTGCCAAGAAGGCCAAGGGCGACGAAGTCGTCACGGTCTCCGACGACACGGCGATCGCGCTGAGCGAACCCGTAACAGAGGCGGACTTACCCGTGAAGGAGGGTTCTCCCTTGCCTGTGGCGGCCGAGCCGGCCTCCTTTGGTGCCGGTGCATCCATCACAATGTTCCCGCGCTTCATGGCCAGAGCGGCTACAGCAAGTGGTACCTCGCCCTCGAGCCATGCAGCTGGGGTCGCTGATACGGAGGTCGAGCAGCGTCGTGGGCACACACCGGCTCTCCTCGCATCCGTGGATGCGATACAACTTCATGGCATGCTTGGTGCAGCCATCCAGGTATGTCCAGTCCCCGAGGATCAGGCCGGTGTGTTGCAGCGGTCTGATTCTTTTAATGTCATGTTTTTACTTTCGCGTCCAGTCCCCGAGTGCGCGCTCGCTGAATTTCAGCGGGTGGGCACTTAGGATTTTTTTGATTGCCAGTCCCCGAGTGCGCCCTCGCTGAATTTCAGCGGGTGGGCACTTAGGATTTTTTGATTGCCAGTCCCCGAGTGCGCACTCGCTGAATTTCAGCGGGTGGGCACTTAGGATTTTTTGATTGCCAGTCCCCGAGTGCACACTTGCTGAATTTCAGCGGGTGGGCACTTAGGATTTTTTTGATTGCCAGTCCCCGAGTGCACACTCGCTGAATTTCAGTGGGTGGGCACTTAGGATTTTTTGATTGCCAGTCCCCGAGTGCACACTCGCTGAATTTCAGCGGGTGGGCACTTAGGATTTCGCTTTGGTTAACTGTTTGAATTGTGTGCAGGGTCTGCAACGTGAGTCAGCTGACCGATTGGCTGCGAAAGACCGCGCGGATAAGGAACTGGCCACCGTCCAAGAGGCGAATAAGGGGCTTCAGGTAGTTGCCGCGAAGGCAGAGGAGGCCCGCCAGGGACTTGTCCCAGCGAGTGAGTTGGCAGCGGCTCAATTGGCGTTGAGCTCGGCTAAGAAGCGGATCGCCGACCTCGAGCGCGAGCTGAGGGAGGCGAAAGAGGAAGCGAGTTCGGAGGATGGTCGAGCCAAGGCCGCCGTTACGGCCGCCGCGGAAGAGCGTAAAGTTTCTGACGCCCTTGTTGCTGGGCTTCAGGACGATTATACTTCTCTTCAGAGCTTCATCACGGATCTCTCCCGTCCCTTGATTGGTGAGTGTGTCTACCCCTGCCTATTGCATGTGCCTTTGGTAATATCCGATGTACTCACTGTCATCTTCTACCCGCAGGTCGTATCCTTGATAGCGCGGAAGAGGTGAGCTCGTTCGACGCGCGGCAATGTGTGGCCACGCTCGTCGACTCGGCGACGTTGTCGGCGACATGCATCCGAGCCTACCTCCAGGAGATGTTGCCAACGGAAGTAATTCCCAGCAACCTTGTTGAGGTGTGGTGGTACTTGGAGAAGGCACCATCGGTCGTCGAGTTTATGACGCGATCGACATTCCGACGTGGAGCGGCGACGGCGCTTAGCCTTGGGCTCGCCCACTTCCCGGAGGACTTCGACCTGGACGACGTGACGAGTGGCTACCCATCGTCGACTAGCTCGGTGGAGATCTCTGAGGTGCTCAAGTTGACGGATCATGCCGCAGTGTACTCCGAGCACGTCTGGGTGATGGGCGACCTCCTTCCTTACCAGGAGACGGTCGTCGCACCTAACGACCCCGAGCCACAGCACCGGGACTTCGAACAACCCTTCCGTGCGGCGATGGCGGGTGAGCTGACGACGTACCCGTCAAACCCGTACATGCCCTTCATTCGCAGTCGCAAGGGTGCTGGCGAGTCGTCTTCGAAGCCTGCGGAGTAGAATAGTTTGCCCTGGGGCGTTAGTAGCAGATCTGCCGTTTGGTCATATTTTGTATTTTGAGACGATTGCAACATGATATTAACGAGATATCGTGTTTATTTTGTGATTTGACATGTGTTTTTCGATTGAGGGTTGAACGAGTCCCCGAGCGCGTCCGCCCTTTTTATGGGGTTGACCTCGTTTGTAATGTGTTTGCGGTTTTTTGAATGTTTTGTTATTGTGGTCGACTCGCCCGGACTAGGAGAGCCAGTCGCAAGGCGACTCCCTTGAGCGCTCTGTACTTCACCGTTTTCCCTTGCGCGAACGAGGTCGGGTGGCCGAGTCCCCGAGCATGGTACTTGGTTGTTCTAGGCGCGACTCGAGGGTGGGTGAGGACTTGGCGTGTTAGTTTGAGCGCATCGCTCCTGCCTGGCCCGTTGGGTCAGTCGCATGGCGAGTCCTGGGCATGCTCTCATACTTGGCGTTTTCCCTAGCCGCTCGCGCTGAACTGGTCTTCAGTCCCCGAGCGTGGTACTTGGCCGTTCGAGTCACTATGTCGAGGATGCAGAGGATCATGGTCGCTGTGAGAAGCGAAGGCAGTTGTCTTGGCCCGTAGAGCCAGTCGGGCTAGGCGACTCCAATGGGGCTCCGGGTAGGCGTTTTTCGTGGACGATGCAAGACCTGAGGTGACCCAGTGCTCTTGCACCGCACTACTTGGCCGTGCCGGTCGCTGTACCAAAGGTTGACTTCTGCGGTTAGCTTGGTGCTGTTATTACGAGTGCGAGTGGCACAAGACACGGAGAGTAGGCGCAATTTGCGGTAACCAATTCTTTTTATTTCATAGCGACTGGAGGGTACATATGTAGGGTTCTAGGAGTAGAACTTCCGTAGGAGGTTTACATTCCACGGTCGCTTGACGTCGAGTTCGCCGTCCCCGCGGACGTCGATGAGGTAGTAGGCGTCGTTGCCGAGTACTCGTCCGATGGAGAATGGTCCCTCCCACGGAGGGAAAGCTTGTGCATGCCCTTCTTGTCCTGGATGAGGCGCAGCACCAGGTCGCCTTCTTGGAAGGTGCGAATTTTCACCCGCCGGCTGTGATAGCGGCGGAGTCCTTGTTGGTAGATGGCGGTGCATGATCGAGCGAGGTCACGTGCCTCGTCGAGTTGATCGACTCCATCCTGGCGGGCGAGTTCGTTCGCAGCCTCCGTGTAGTGGACGACCCGTGGAGAGTCGTGCTCGAGGTTGGTGGGCATGACTGCCTCGGCGCCGTACACCATGAAGAAGGGGGTGAACCCTGTTGACCTGTTGACCGAGGTGCGGATGCCCCAAATGACAGACGGTAGCTGTTCGACCCAGCACCCGGAGGTGCGCTCGAGTGGTACTTGGAGCCGCGGCTTCAGGCCGTGGAGGATGCTCTGGTTGGCCCGTTCCGCCTGGCCGTTGGATTCCGGGTGGGCGACTGACGCGAGGTCGAGCCGGATGTGGTGTTCTTCGCAGAACTCGGCCATGGCTCCTTTGGCGAAGTTGGTGCCGTTGTCTGTGATAATGCTGTTTGGGAACCCGTAGCGATATATGAGCTCGCGTAGGAATTTGGTGGCGGTCTTCCCGTCGCATTTCCGGACTGGTTTGGCCTCCACCCACTTTGTGAATTTGTCGACCGCGACCAGTAGGTGGGTGTAGCCAGAGGGAGCCTTTTTGAAGGGGCCTACCATGTCCATACCCCACACGGCGAATGGCCAGGTGATGGGGATTGTCTTGAGTGGGAGCTCGGCACATGCGTCTGGTTGGCGTCCTTCTGGAAGCCGGCACACCGCTGGACAATGTCGACGTCATCGGCATGTGCGGTGGGCCAGTAGAAGCCATGCCGCATGGCCTTGGCGACCAGAGAGCAGGCACCGGCGTGGTGGCCGCAGTCGCCGGAGTGGATGTCATGGAGGATCTTGCGTCCTTCGGCGGGTTGGACGCAGCGTTGGAACACGCCGGTGACGCTGCGCTTGTGGAGCTCGCCGTCGATGATGGTGAAGGATTTGCATCGGCGTACGATCATCCGGGCGTCCGTCTCGTCTTCCGGCAAGGTGCCGGCCTCCAGGTAGGCGACGTAGGGCTTGGTCCAGTCGTCTGGTTCGGTGACGAGTGCGACCAGGGCTGCCTCTGGCTGCAGCGGGACTCCAATGTCGATCTCCCTTGGGGGAGAGACTGATGGCTTGGTGATCGTGTCGAGGAAGACGCCGGCGGGTGGTGCGAGTCGAGCCGACCCAATGCGAGAGAGTGCGTCGGCCTCCTCGTTCTTCCGCCTGTCCATCCACTCGACGGAGTAGCCTGCGAAGTGTCCGCCCAGCTTGTCCACTGCCTGGTGGTATGCCACCATGGTGGGGGGAGACGGCGTCGCAGGTGCCAGCGACTTGTCCAGCAACGAGGTCGGAGTCTCCGTAGCAGCGTAGGCGGTTGACGTTCATCTCCTTGGCAGCTCGCATGCCGTGGAGTAGTGCCTCGTACTCGGCCATGTTGTTGGTGCAGGGGGTGAAGTCGAGGCAAAGGACGTAGCGGAGCTTGTCGCCCTTCGGGGAAGTCAGCACGATCCCTGCTCCTGCGCCGTCCGTGTTCTTGGAGCCGTCGAAGTGCAGGCTCCAGTAATGGAGGTATGACAGCTTTTCTGGCTGCTGGGCTTCTTCCCAGTCGGCGATGAAGTCCGCTAGAGCCTGCGACTTGATCGCTTTTCATGGCTCGTACTTGATATTATGGACGCCAATTTCGACGGCCCACTTAGCGACTCGCCCAGTCGTCTCACGGTTGCGGATGATGTCCTGCAACGGTGCTGAGGAGACAACCGTGATCGGGTGCTCCTGGAAGTAGTGCGGCAGGTGCCGCTGTGCTCTGAAGACCGCGTATACCAATTTCTGGTACTACGGGTATCGTTGGCGCGACTCGGTGAGGACCTCGCTGATGTAGTACACCGGTCGCTGTACTGGGCGCTCCTTTCCTTCCTCCGGCCGTTCGATGACCATGACGGTGCTGACGACGCGCTCGGAAGCCGCAACGTAGACCAGCATGGGTTCTTTGTCGGCGGGGGCGGCGAGTAGCGGTGCGGCGAGTAGCACCTTCTTGAGGTCGCGGATTGCGTCGTTCGCCTCCTTGTCCCACTGGAAGGTGGGGTTCTTGCGCATTAGACGGTATAGGGGCATCGCCTTTTCGCCCAAGCGGGGGATGAAGCGACTGAGGGCCGCTACTCGCCCGACCAGCTTCTGGACATCGCGCAGGCACTCGGGTTTGCCGAGTTGGTCGATCGTGTCGATCTTGGTGGGGTTCGCCTCGATCCCTCGCTTTGAGACGACGTACTCTAGTAGTTGTCCTGCTGGTACACCGAAGGTGCATTTGCCTGGGTTAAGCTTTATCTTGTATTTTCGCAAGTTGGCGAATATTTCCGCCAGGTCGGCGAGTAGATCACCCTGGCGAGCGGATTTTACGACCACGTCATCGATGTAGACGTGGATGTTGCGGCCAATTTGGCCCGCGGGGAACTCTTGCATGCACCGCTGGTAGGTCGCCCCGGCGTTCTTGAGGCCGAAGGTCATGGCGGTGTAGCAGAAGGCTCCGAATGGCGTGATGAACGCCGTCTTCTCCTCGTCCTCGACGACCATTTTGATCTGGTTGTATTCAGAGTAGGCGTCGAGGAAACATAGCGACTCCGAGCCCGCGGTGGAGTTGATTATTTGGTCGATCCGCGGGAGGACAAACTGCTCCTTCGGGCAGGCGCTGTTCCAGTTTGTGTAGTCGATGCACATCCTCCAGGTCCCGTTCTTCTTCTTGACCAGGACTGGGTTTGCCAGCCACTTGGAGTACTTGATTGGCTGGATGAAGCCTGCAGCGAGTAGACGCTGCACCTCCTCGGCGATGGCTTGGCGGCATTCTTCATTGAAGGGCCGCAGCGACTGTTTGACGGGTCGCACTTTGGGGTCGGCGTTTAGTTTGTGCTCAGCGAGCTCCCTAGGGACACCAGGCATGTCAGAGGGCTTCCATGCGAAGATGTCCCTGTTCTCACGGAGGAACTCGATGAGCGCGCCTTCCTAGGCTGGGCTCATTCCTGTTCCGATCGTCACCGTCTGGCTGGAGTCGCCTGGGACCAGCTCGACGGTGCGGGTGTGCGTCGTTGCCTCGAAGGCTGAGGTGTTTGCGCCCTCCGAATTGGGCTTCTTGAGTATGGTGGGGTCATCATTGTTCACCCCGCTCGCGTACTTGGCGAGCTCGTCGGCGTGGTTGGCCTCTGCCGCGATGACGGCATCGGCGAGTTCGGCTCCTTTGGCCTTGCACTCGGCGGCCATGTCGGGGTCTCCGTTGATGGTGATGACTCCGCACGGCCCGGGGAGCTTCATCACGTTGTACGCGTAGTGTGGCGCTGCCATGAACTTGGCGAACGCCTGGCGTACCAGGACGCAGTGGTAGGGGCTGTCGAAGGGTACCAGCTCGAAGACGATCCGCTCGGTGCGGAAGTTTGCTGGTGTGCCGAAGGTGACTGGCAGCGTCACCTTGCCAATCGGGTACGCCTTCCGACCGGGGACGATGCCGTGGAACGTGGTGTGGGTTGTCTCGATCATCGACTGCGGGAGCCGCAACCGCCTGAAGGTGTCCAGGTAAAGGATATTGATGGAGCTGCCGCCGTCCATCAATGTCTTGGGGAGCCAGTAGTCGCCCACCTTTGGCTTTACCACTAGGGCGACTCGGCCTGGGTACTCGATGCGCGGCGAGTGGTCCTGGCGGCTCCAGGTGATGGGCTGCTCCGACCAGTTGAGGAACTGGGGAACGTCCACCTGGGCCACCGCGTTGACGGCGACGGCGCGGGTGATGACCTTCTTCTCGCGCTTCGTATTGAAGCCTGTGAAGGTATGGAGCGAGCCGGCCACGTTGCCGAATTTTCCGCCGTTTGGCGGGTTGTTGTCGGGGTCCTCCCGTGCTCGCCGTGCCTTCTCAATCTCCCTGAGGGTGTGGCAGTCGGCGGTCGTGTGCGTTGCGGGCTTCCCTTCCCTGCTATGAAACGCACATGGTTGGTTAAGGAGGGCCGCGGGGTCGAACCTTGTCTTGGCCTTGTAGTTGCCGCCATCGCGGCGTTGTCCTCCGTCGCGGCGGAAGCTTTTGGGCTCGCGTTGTGCGTGCCCGGCGTTGGCGACGAAGTCGACTCGCCAGTCACTGCGGCGCTTGCCAGTAAGGCTAGTGTTGCTGCAGTGTAGGTCGGACCGTCGTCCGTTGTCGTTGCCGCTCGTGCGACGTTGGCCTCCCGACTCGTCGTCGGTTTCCTGGTTTGGATCTTCCTCCGCGTACCGTTTGGCGATCTCGAGGAGGTCCGGTATGTTGTCGAGTGTGCGAGAATGTCGCTTGAGCTTGGCGACCAAAGGCTCGTAGCGGCACGAGGTCTTGAAGCAATGGATCGCTGTGTCCGGGTGGATGCCGACCGCGTTGTACCAGAGTTCTTGCCACCGCTGGACCCAGTTGCGGGTCGACTCGCGGGGTCCCTGGACGCATCGCTCCAGGTCCTCAATGTTGGTGGCGCGGGTGTAGGAGCACTCGAAGTGCCCGACGAAGGCGTCGCACATCTCCTCCCAGGAGTCGATACTATCCTGGGGGAGGGTGTTGATCCACTGCATGCACGTCCCCTCCATCATCAGGGGGAGGTAACGGGCGGCTAGCAGGTCGGTGTGGCCCGCGATCCCCATCGCCATGAGGTATGTATCGAGCCACACAGCGGGGTCGTACGAGGAGTCGTACTTTTCTATCTCCTTCGGCGCCTTGAAGTTCGGCGGGTACTTCTCGCCTCGGATCATCGGTCCGAAGCATTTGGGGCCGAGTCGGCTTAGCGACCCCATTGGCTCGCCGTCGCGGCGATTGGTTAGGGTGTGTCACAGGTCGTCGGGCTGGCGTGCGCGCCAGCTTGGGTTGTTGATTATATGGGTGCGGGCGTCGATGGGTTGACCGTTGGCGGCGACGAAGTTGGTCGCTGGCCTGGGGTCGTTGGTGGAGAGTGCCACGTTCGCGGGTCGGTGTTGGAGCTACAATGGCTCTGGTGGCGGGCAGTTGAGGGTGTTTGCCGCCATTGGGCGGCCGCTTGAGGCCACTCTGCTTCCCGAAGAACGCGAGTACACTCGACCCTGCGAGTCGGCGCCTGCGTTTTGCTGCTCGACGGCCTTTGCGAGCAGGGCCCTGACATACTGGATCTGTAGGGCGCCATCGCCGGTGGCCGTGATGTTGTCGGCTGCTGCTCGGGCCGCCACGAGGTTGTCCATCGGGGTGGAGAACAGTGGGAGGCCGTTCGCGTCTCGCTCCCGCGAGGAGACTACTATCCGCGGCTGATCCCTGGGGGGTGTGCGGTTGGGTGGAGGTGGGGCGCCCATCGCCGTCGACCCTGGCGGGGGCCGGGCGCTTCCTCCTGGTGGCGCGTTCTGGCAGATCGTGCGCTCGGCCGCGCGGGCCGGATCGTTTTCGTCGTCGAAGTTCAGGGCGCGCCCCTGGACGGTGGGGTTTAGGCGCGACCTGGTTCGCTGCTGGTGGTAGCGCGACAGCTCCTGCGCCGTCACCTGCTCGAGGCGAAATTTTTCGCGCTCGGCTTGCTCCTTGCGGACTGCCTCCGCCAGCTTCAGGCGGAGTTCCTCGACCTCCGTTGCCGTGGCGTTAGGAGGGATCGGGGTGGAGAAGGGATCCTCCGGCGGATCTGTGCCGGTCGCCATGTAGGTCGCGACGTGGCGACCGGTCCCGTCGCGGAGGTCGGTGGAATTTTCCGACCCGGAGTCGAAGTCGAAGATCCCAAGGATGCAGGGATCCTCGAACTCTCCCACGTTAGAGACCTGGGTGATGGAGCCCGTGGGTGAAGCCGCGGTGATGGATCCGGCAAATGACGCCGGGGTCGCCGAGTCGGCGTCATCGTTGAGGGCCGCGTCTTCCGCGGCCGCGGAGTTTTCGGCCACGTTGCTGTGGGCCGAGTTGTACTCGGAGGTGAGGCAATGGATCGTGCGGATCTGGCTCTCGGAGAGTCGATCGTGTGGTGGCGACTCGCGGATGCGAGCCGAATCCTCCGAGACGATGACGTCGGTGAGGCCGACGAAGAGGCTGATCGTGCCGACCGGCAGGATCATGCTGTGCGTGACGGGTCGCGCCGCCGGGACGTAGCTGCTCGGCAAGATCTGGAGCATCTCGCCGATCGCTATCATGCAGCCGGTGGCGACCGTCTCGTTGATGGGTAGATTGGATCTCGCCGCAGAACACCGGCCAGACCGGCCAGGCCCCACTGTCGTGGGAATGGTCACGGCAGATGCTGCAATCGGCAGCGAGTAGTAGAACGAGGGGCAAGGGCGGCCAGCCATCTGCGGTGCGAGATGAGGGCGGAGACACAAGGTTTTACCTGGGTTCGGCCCCCCGGAGGGTAAAGACCTACTCCTGCTAGATTGTATTATGATGGTGGTACAATGGGCGAGCTCGGCAGCTAGGTGGCGAGTCGCTTGGGTGTATGATGGAACGTATCCCTACACGCCCTATACGGAGGTTTATATAGACTCATCTCCCCTAGGGTTTTACATATCTCAACCGAATCAGTTAAGGCTTTGGTAATCGTTTAACCTAACCCGACTGGGCCTATCTAGTCGCCTGGGCCTTCAGCTTCCAATCGCTTGGATCCACACCGGGCCTTGATCCAGTCACCGTCTTTGCAGGCCCACTCGCCAGTTCCTGGGCCAGTCGGAAACGTCCTGCTGGGTATACCCCGGTGGGCATATCCCCATCATTGAAGACAACCATATGGCTCCTGCCGGTTGCCAACTTACAATAAGGAACATTGCATACATCAAATATAATCACAATCATGGCCATATCACATCACTACACACCCTTACAAAACAAAGTTAGACGCCTCTACTTTCTTTGCATGTTTTACGTGGTTTGGGGCTTTCAATAAGTGTCGTTCTAACTTACGAACATGAACCACAACATTGATACTAGTATTGATAATCACCCGTTGTAAATTGAATCTTAACTATGATGGGATAAACAGGCACCCGCAAAGCCACTTATGCAATACAAGTTGCATGTCAAGCGTGGAGAAAGTCTCATGAACGATGTCATGTAAGGTTAGCCCGGCCCGCTTCATCCCAACATCCCACAAGATGCAAAGTACACAAGAAGCAATCGACAATAAAAGCATCAACGCCCACAATGACCATTGTGTTCTACTCGTGCAACAGATCTACATATAGACACGGCTCTGATACCACTGTTGGGTTTCGTAGCATGGAAAACAAAAAATTTCTATCGCATACAAACAAACAAGCCAAGATCTATCTATTATATTGTAGCAACAAGTCGATGCAATAACTCACCCTCGGAGATTCCAAAGTGTTTAACGAGAGTGGATTCTCGTGGGTGATGTAGTCGTACTCTTCCCGATCTCAAGATCACGTAGACGATCCTTCCGGCGCTGCGTTCCGGCAGCGCTCCCGCAGTCGGTCACACGTTCGGTACTCGACGAGGACCTTCCTCTCCCTTGCTCCAGCAGGCAGCGGAGGTTGTAGCACTCTCCTCGCGATTCCGGCAACACAACGGCGTGGTACCGGAAGTAGAGGGGAGATCTCGCAGGGCTTCGCCTTAAGCCGGAGCGAGTATGGTGGACTATGAGAGAGATCCGCGGCGATCTAGGGTTTAGACACACCGAGGAGGAGGTTCTAGGGCCGTCGGCTAGGGCTTGGAGGTGCCCAAGTCGGCGGCTAGGGGAGAAACCCTAGGCGGCGGCTATGGTGGGCGGCGGCTAGGGTTTAGGTTTAGAGGGGGAACTTGTGTGTTAGGAGGGACAGCCCTGCTCCTCCTCTTATAGGTGGGAGGCACCGGCCAAGGGGAGGGGAGTCCCTCCCCAACTCGGATCCCAAGTGGGCCGGCGGTGGAGTGGAGGAACTCCTCCCCAACTCGGTTTCCACCTTCCCCTCCACTTCCCAAAATAGCCGTTTGACTTTTCAAATTGGCGTTTGACTTTTCAAACTAGGATTTGATTAAACCCTTTATTTTGTTCAGCGATGACACCTAGTACATGATGCAATCATTCCAACTTGGTATGACACATTCATGTACCCTTCCCCTTCGGAGTGTCGGACATTCCGGAACCTTCTAGAACATTCCCGATGAAAACACCGGAACCATTCTCCAACCCCGAAACAGGACTTTCCTTATATGAATCTTATTCTCCGGACCATTCCGGATCTCCTCGTGACATCCCAGATCCCATCCGAGACTCCGAACAACATTCGGTCTCTTACTCATCATTCCATAACCACTCAAACAACGTTGAATCCTTAAGTGTGTCTCCCTACGGTTCGTGAATTATGCGGACATGATCGAGACACTTCATTATCGTTGAATCCTTAAGTGTGTCTCCCTACGGTTCGTCAATAACAGATTGATCGTGTTTTTATTCCTCCTAGAATTTTCCTAGTCTTTAAAGAGGTGTACAGTTTCAAGGGGGAAGATGTAATATCAACCCCAATTTCTAAGGCTTTGTCCATAATTTCATTATCACTCAAGGCACAAAAGGAATTGGTAGAAGAGATGAGATTATTACCTACAACATCCCTAGCATTAATATGATCCATAGCTCTTGTAAGCACTAGCAAGTTAGAAACGCCAGTGCCTTGAATCCTTGAAGTATTTCTAATAGGTACAGGTTGGTCTGGAGTAGGAACAAATGGCCCCGAGACCAATTCTCGCGGTAGTGTCGATGTCTGATGTTGTCGGAGACCGACGAGCTCACCTCCGGTGGCTACATACCATGCCTTAGACGTGGAAGACATGGAGAGGACCTGGAGGACATCACCGATCTAGGAGGAGTACTTGAGTGTGTTGGGAAGTTCCTAAACATGGTGCTCATCGGAGACCTGAGGTGAGAGGACGGAGCTGAAGACGATCTCAACGTCCAAGGGGTGCCTGGGAAAAATTGAAATGGGTAAGGCTTTAGGGGTGAGAGGTGAAGATGAAGGGGGAAAGGAGGTCGCGGGTCTCTATACCCTGCTCCCGACATGGAGATCCTCTCGGTGGAGCTCCTGGCCATGGGCGATGAATAAGAGGTGTAAAGGAGAGGGATATCGACCAATGTTGACTAAGAAGGAGAAGAGGAGGTTTTGAGGTTTTAAGGGGATCAGGGTGCGTTATTTATAGTTGATTGGAGGCGTACTGTGTATTGTGTCCATGATATCCACAAGAAGAGCTCAGGAGAGCGATTGGGTGAGAGGGGTGGTGCATAGCCGTTGATGGGAGAGCGAGGGGATATCGACATGGTATAGAGAGATACAAGGTCTAGGAGCGTACGAAGCTGGGGCTCAAGCTAGTGGAGGCTGGTGGTAGTCAAGGTGTTCGACGAGGTGTCCTAGCCTCGAGCAGGTTGGTACAGTGCTCGGTGTCTACATTGTCGTTGATGGATTAGGTGCAATGATGTCTAGGAGTGGTGAGGCATGTCAGTGGTGCTAGGAGTGCACCGAAAGGGAGACAAAGTGTGGCATGAGAGTCCAAGGAGAAGACAGGAAGGGTATGGTGTGCGGGGTCTTCGAGGGACACATGGAGGAGAGTTATGGATAGGTGACAAGCCTTGAGGAAGTCTTGTGGTATGGTTGGCCGAAGGGGCGGCGACCTGGCATGTCGAAAGCACATTTGTACTGTTGTTCTAGGATAGAGAGATAAGTAAGGATGTATAGTGGATGCAAGGTATAGCTAGGGTAGTCCGGGATGTTTTATTCGAATTTATTTGATGAAATTGATTCATTTACATTTTAGCTTAATACAAGTATGCAATATATTTGAATAAATGGTCGAAAGAGTTATAATTTTGAATTTTCAAATTCTTCATAGGTAGAGAGATAGGGAATAATTTTTGAATGTCCCTGATATTTTCCTTATACTAATTTGGTTAGTATAAGTCCATCTCTTAATAAACATCCATGTGTTGACTAGTGCCACGCAGAAATCCCAAACATGATTTCGAAGTTCTTAGACCGGGATGAATGAGTTCGGGGTGCTGATCTTAGAGATTCGAAGTATAGGGTTCAACTCGAACACACTATACAGGTTTAAGGTTTATTTCAGAACTCTATTTGCTCACTTTGATTCGTGCTCATGCTCGATTCCTCACGATCGTCGGTGTCCTCGTTGTCACATATACCTACGCCCACCACCCCGTGTCCTTGTTTTACGTCCATGAAATTATTTGGAAACCTTTCAATCAGTGACCGTTATGTTTGGAGTCTTAATTTCCCGATTAATTTGGAAAATCCTCCTCTAGAACAATTGTCCTATCACACCATGCCTTCCCGCACCGCCAGGAAACTCCTCTGCTCCCCTGCCATCCCTCCAACTTTGGGTCCCTTTCATGCATCTCTCTTCCACCCCTCCCTCATAAACCTCTCTTTTGTTCCGGTGGTAGAGAGCGATGGGCGCAGAGGACGACGACAATAGCGTGGTGGAGGGTGGAGAGCATGCTGAGAAGGTGACCAATGCCGATCATTTAGTAGAAACCTAGCAACATGCAAGATCTTTGGATTTGTCCACTGCCAAGGACACGATGCCCTGAATCCTGATTCTCCACCCCTTCCATGCTAGCGGACGCCTCTCAGACCTTCGACTTCCATGCAGCTATCGGGAACTGTGCTGCTACCATCCTAGACGCATCCGCCATGGCCGACCTCTCTGTTGTTGAGTGCATATCCGCCATCACCGACCATAGCGTCATCGACGGATGTCGCCGCTGCGCTGGGGATCTACCTGATACGTCGGAAACATATCTATAATTTTTGATGCTCCATGCTTGTTTAGTATCTACTTTGCTTTTCTTTGTCTACACTTTGAGGTACTTTTTGCATGTTTTCTGGTACTAACCTATTAACAAGTTGTCATAGTTCCAGTTGCCTGTTTTCTGCTGTTTTTGGTTTTAGAAAAGCTAGTAAAGAAATATTCTCGGAATTGGACGGTACAAACGTCAAAGTCAGTTACTTTCCGTGGGGAACAAGAAGTCCAGAGGGGAGATGAAGAAGTGGGCTAGGGTGGCCAAACCCCCCTTAGGAGTGGGTGGGCCCTGCACCACGCCTGGGTAGGGTTTGACCCCCCTGGCCGCCTCCTCAGCCTCCCCCTTCGCCTATAAGAAGCCCCCGATGAGGAAACCCTAAGTACCCGATCAAATGTCCATGAAACCTTCTGTAGTCGCTGCCAACATCGTCCCTAGATCGGGGGGGATCTGAAGTTCTTCCTGGCACCCTACCGAAGGGGAGATCATCTCGGAGGCCTTCTCTCCGATATGATGTGTGAGTAGTTCCACCTTGGACTATGGGTCCATGTAGTAGCTAGATGGTTGTATCTCCTCCTTTGTGCTTTCATGTATAGATCTTGTGAGCTCCGTTCATGATCGAGATCTAATCTATTTGTAATCATGCATGTTTTGTTTGCAGGGATCCGATGGATATTGAGATTATTATGTTGGTTTGATCAATGGTTTTGTCTTTATGATTCTATCATGTCTGTGTTTTTTGTGATCTTGCATGCTCTCCATTGTTAGTAGCTATCTTGGCCAAGTAGTTGCTAGTGACTCCTAGAGGGGGTATTTATGCTCGATAGTGGGTTCATGCCTCTAGTTTCCAAGGGAAGTGACAGAAATCTCTTCGGTTGTAGATGTGCTGTTGCTACTAGGGAGAAAACAACGGTCTCTTGTTCATGGAACATGTGGACTGTTTACCTTACACACTTTGCTTAAAGCAGTTGTCTGTTGCTTGCAACTTAATACTGGAGGGGGTTCAGATGATAACCTGAAGGTGGACTTCTAGTCATAGATGCAGTTGGATGGCGGTCTATGTATCTTGTTGTATTGCCCAATCGAATCTCATAGGATCTTTCTGACTAGTAATTGCATTGTTATGCCTTGCTCAGTTCCTGTCAATTGCCCTGCTGTAATTTGTTTACCATTCATGGCATGTTGTTTATCTAAGGAGAGCACCTCTAGTGAACTATGGACCCCGGTCCAATCTTTACCATTGATACATCTTCCACTGTTACTTGTTTACTTGCTGCAAACCATTACCTTCCACACCATACGGTTCCTTCGTTACAGCAAACCGGTGAGCTTGACAACCTCACTGATTCGTTGGGGAAAAGTCTTGAGTTTGTGTTGTGCAGGTCTCCGTGTTGCTTGCAACACCTGTGTGACGTTTCCTTCCTCCTGGTTCGATAACCTTGATCTCTACTTAGGGAAAGCTTGCTGATGTGCTCATCATACCTTGCTCAGGGTTCCCAACAAAGGCCTCTCTGACAGGCAATCACTACCCTCTTTTACGACACACTCGTCTATGGTCGCTGAATTCAAGAGGCGATTTGGGTGATATGGCTCTGTTTTCTCCGTTCCTTTTCTTGCTAGGGTGTCATCCTGCTCTGCTTCCCGTTTTGTTCATGGAGACAATTTCGGAGTTGCAGCTGTCTTCTTTCTTCAGGGTCCTCAAAACTTAGGTATCTGCTTCAAGCTCTGTTCTATTACCATTTCGTATCTTCACAACTGTTACCATGTACTACTTGAAATTTCATGTACCTTGGCAGTGGTTGTTCATACTCAGTTTGTACATTGACTATAGAGTTGTTGTTACCTTCTTGCCGTTCCTAATTTCTTTTATTATTCACCCCGTATGCATTTCTTTCTTCTGTCTGCTGGTGTGTCGTTTGTCCTGTGTTCTGAAGAGAAAGGGTGTCCTGTACCTCATGGGTTTCAGAGATGTTTGTAGGTTTACTACAGGACTTCAGGTTCCATTAGTTTGTACAAGTAATTGGACTTTAGGTCTTGTGTTATTTTCTCGGGGATGCATTCAAAGATTCTGTGTTAATATCTTACAAAATTTTATTGCTACAATTCTGTCGGGGGGATAACCCCCGGGTGGGGAAAGCCATGCCTAAGTAGGCCGGATCCAGAAGACACAGGAAGCTTGGCCGTCAAGAAGGACAACTCTAGCCGGTTGGCTAGTCCCACCCGGCTGGGCTTAAAGCTTTCCCGGCTGGCTCGTCTATCCGGGTAGCCAGAAGAACCGGCCGGGTGGACAATTCCACCCGACTGGCCTCGAATTCGATGGAGAGCACTGATAGGGAGACACTCCTTGTGGGGTATGCCTCTAGCACCTCTCGTCACTAGACAGGCTGGCGCGCCACCCTGACCGGTGCTACCAGACGAAGATAAAGTAAAGCGGTCGTCTGACTGCCAAAGGAGTCACATGTGACCGTTAAAGCGAGGATGACGCTACAAAGGAAGCATGGGTGACCTCTAAAGCAATGGGTGACGCTAAATAAGGGCTGGCTGGGTCTTGGCCCGCCAGCTGGTACCCTGCAGTCGGCCCTACCCTGTAAACCCATATCCAAACAGTAAACCCTAGAACCCACATTGTAATCTACCTCCCCCAACCAGTATATAAGGGCGGGTAGAGCTAGGGTTCTAGGTAAGTAACATCCATAGTAGCGAGAGCTTGCCTCTAGTTCTTATTCTTCCTCTAGCCATCGATAATTGCTAAGGAAACAGCTCCAGGAGCACTTGTACTGGGCATTCGCCCCCCCCATATAGTAGATCTTGCAGGAGTAGGGGTGTTACCTCGCCAAGAGGGCCCCGAACCTGGGTACATCACTGTGTTTGCAGTTCACCATGCCCAACCCATTGCGTGAGCCACCGATTGCATCTAAGTGTCCCTCTTTAGCCATCCCCAATGGCACTGCCATGTTCCACACCACGACAATTGGCGCCCATCGTGGGGCACAATGCTTCGGCTGGGATAATCTTCTGCATGGGACTTCCGCTCGTCGCCGGTGAGCGCGTGTCCTCTGGCCTCGTCCTCATACTTGGCGCTTTTAACTGCGTCTTCGACAACATCACGTCCTTCGCCGGGAACACCTTCCCCGCCACGGATCCACCATGCATTTTGGATACCTCCGCGTCTACATCGCCACCATCGCTGAGGCCTTCCCCAGCAAGGTCGCCACCATCTTTGGCGTGCCTAACGACCACCTCGCTCATGGTGTAGCCGCAACGAACGACTGCGTTGGGGTCATGATGGTGAACACCCACGAGAACCACCACCCGCCTTAGGAGCGTTGTGTGGGAGGAGAAAGCTCCACGCTCGAGCAGGAGCAAGACCCGCTCACTGCCTCCATCCAGCACCTTCGCGCTCCCATCAGCATCGAAGCAGATCCAGCGGCTGCGCTCGAGACCACGGGCCAGAAGCTCCTGGAGGAGACCACCAGGGTCGCTACTAACCAGCGTCGGCTGAACGCCACCATGCACGAGTACAACGCCGCCCATGGCTTCGCTAGGAAGATCCAACACCGAGGGCGCAAAGTTGCATTGGAACTGGACCGCGCCATAGACTCGCGTGCCGGCATGGCCCAGCCCGTCTACAGAACCCCTGCCAAAAACATGAGAGTGGCCGAGGCGGCGGCCGCGGAGCTGAAACACCTCGAGGGGACGAACTTCGTCGCCAGCAGGAGCACATCTAGCTCCTCGTCGCCACCGCCAACAAACAACAAGCCGAAGGGGTTCCAAGCCAAGGGGGCAACACCCGGGACATAGTCCCCCGCAAAGGCGCGGACCAAACGGCGCACCGAGGAAGCAAGCACCAACATGCATCTTCGCCAGACACCCGCGCGGTGGATCCGGCAACCGCGATGCCGCCGTCACCAGCGTTAGTCGTGCGCCAGCTGGAGGAGTCTCCCAAGGAAAGAAGGCACGCGCTCAAGAAGAGGGGGCTTGCAGAAATAAGGATCCTCCCACGTCACGCCTGACCGGACAGCTCGACCCCCGAGAGCCGGCTGAAGCGCGTGAGCACATCGACCTCCTAGTACAGTCGCGCGCGCTAGAAGAAGAAAGTCTGGCTGGACCGAAATGTTTTGGCCCGCGCATCCGAAACAAGCCATTTCCAAAGGTTTTTTTTGCTTCCAAGAGACATGCCAAAGTACAACAGCACCGTCAAGCCTGAGGACTGGCTGGTAGACTACACCACCGCCGTGGGAATCACAAACGGAAACCTCCGTCTAGCCGTTCGCTACGTCCCCCTCATGCTCGTTGATTCGGTTGGCTCAACAGCCTTCCTGACAACAACATTAACCTGGCTGGACTTCAAAAATTAGCGTTCATTCGCAACTTCACCAGAACCTACAAGCAACCGGGTCAGCCTCGCGAGCTTTTCCTCTACGTCCAAGGAAGAGACGAATCCGACTGCGCCTACCTCACCCGGTGGACCAGCATGCACAACTCGTGTGAAGGCGTGCACGAGCATCAGGCAATCGACTTCTTCACCAACGGTTACCGAGATGGAACCATGCTGAAGCACAAGCTCAGCCGAGCAGATCACCAAACCATGGCCCAGGTCATGGCCCTTGCGGACAAGTATGCCACCACCCACGCGGCCATGAAGAAGCCCATCATGGTGGATGACCAAGGACAGATCATGACGGACGAGCAGGAGAAGCGTCGTCAGCCGGGCGAACATCACCCCAAGCGGCATGGCCACGACAATCGCCATGGCAAGAGAAAAGACGAACAGCCTGACAGCCGGTATGGTACCAAGCAAGTAGCAGTGGTGCATGAGGACCCGACTGCAGGCGGCGGTCGGAGACAGAGACCGGATGATAGGCCACCGCGGCCCAAGTACACCATGGAGTCCATGCTCGATGGGCCGTGCAAGTTCCACAGCGGTGGCAGCAAGCTTGCGAACCATACAGCGCGCCAGTGCAGCTGGACGAAGAAGATGGCTGAAGCCAGCAGTCTCCCACCACCACCTCCGCCTCCAGCCGAAGGCCCGTGTCAACACCCGGATTTTTAATCCCAGATGTCTGTTATGCCATACATCGCAATCCCAGACTTACCATTTTTGTGAGACATAACATATTGGATATCACAATACATCATCCATTACAAACCATACATAAGGTCTTACAACAAATAAAGGATCACATGATCCAGTATTAATACAATCAAGCAGCGGAATATAATAATGATAGCATGGGCGAAGCTCCATCTTCATGGTCACATGCAATGCTGACGATGGGAGATGATCCTAGTTGTCATAACCTTCCTGCGGTCCATCCTCGTGATAATCCTCTTCATAGTCTGGCCACAGGAATAGCTAGGGACAAAGCCATGAGTACTCTTTAAGTACTCGCAAACTAAGACTAACAAGTCAAATGGTTTTGAGTAGGAAATACTAGGCTCTAGGTTATTTTGCAAAAATCCTGATTTACCTTAACTGAGTTTAGAAGCAAAGAAAGCTAGTTTAAAGTTTTATAACACCTAAGTGGGATCTTGAGTTTTCATATCACAAACCTGTTGTGGTCAAGTCAAAGTCATGATTCATTTCACAAGTCATTTGGAAAACATCTGACGACGGAATAGTATGGCCACTCCAACTGTCCATAACCGCGGACGCGGCTATTCGAATAGTTTGACACTCTGCAGAGGTGGTATACTTTCACCACTCTATTCGATACATCCGTCAGGAACAATCCTGAATTTACCATACTCAGTATGCGGATAATCAATCCTAACCTTTCAATTACACGCCTGTAGTGGTGGTGGCACGGCAGATGCCATGGTTAGGCTTAAGTTGGGGGCCGAATGGGTGCTTGTGGTCACTGGGGAGGGAGTACACGGTCGAGCCATGCACGAAGAACAAGTAGAACTCTCCAGACTTGGTGATTTGATTGATACCCCAAAGATTACAAGTGCCCCTTGAGCTGTTTAGGCTTGAGTTCTCCACACTAGTTCCCTACTTGGTCCAACCTCCCTCTGCTACTGCTATGCCCTCCCTTATATAGGCAGTGCTAGCTAGCTTATACCCCTTTGAGTTCTAGGGTTTACTGTTTGGATCTAGGTCCCTACAATATGGGCCGGGTCATGGGCTTGCCCTAAGCCCAGAGGCCCGGTCCATAAAGCTTGACAGCTAACGGTCTTCTGGTACGCTGCTTCTTGTTCTTTTTGGTGTCACGCTGTTACTTTGTACATCAGCGCATGCTTTGGGCGTCACCCGGCTCCTTTTGTGTCACCCGGCTTCGCCCTTCTCTTTTGACCATGCTTTACCATGGTCCCTCCTGAACCTTACTTGGAAAGGTACCTCGTGTCCTTCTTGACTCCGGCCTTCCTCTGTCGACTTGGCTCGTTGGTACCTGCAAGGGTTACAACTTCGTCCTATATGGGCCAAGATAGTTTGTATCTCGGCTCTCATGCTTATCTTACCCGGCCGTTCTTACCCGGCCTGGTTCCTTTGTTACTCGGAGCCAACCCAGATGCGCTATGTTTCCGCTCTCGTGACCCTACCGGGGGTTATCCCCCCGACATTAGTCCCCGAAGCTGGCGAGGTCTGGCAGTCCAAGATGTTAGGCGTCTCCAGGTTCCTTTTGTGTGAATGGAACTTAGTTTTTGTCTTTATCCATTGCAACTTCGCATCTTGCCGGGTTAGTCTGACAATTTCGGGTCAATTCTTTGACTTCTTGGCTCATTTTTGTCTTGAGCCGAGTTACTTTGGCCAATTCCGAGTTATTTTCGGTGCGCTTCAGTCACTGACAGCTAGTGATCATGATTACTTGCCTCAATTTTTGTTCCAAGCCCAGGCGGCATAGTGACGGCTGCGCAGTTATTCCCCATCACTGTGGCAGTCCCATCGGTCTGCGCCTCTTGTCCTTCCAGCCGTGACGTGGCACTGGATTTTTCGTGTATCCTTGGACACGTGGCGCTCGCTGACTGGCTCACCCGGCCTGGTACACGGCCACACGCTGGCCGCACGGCACAGTTAGATCCCACTACGGGGGTTTTTACTGCCCTTAAGTAGGGGTTGGGGGTTTCTCACTTCCCCCACGCCCATTCAGTTTCCTTAGCCTTTCTTCCTCCTCGCGCCTGCAAGATCGAACTGCCTCCTTTGCGGTTCCTTCTCCCTCTTGCTCTAGTGCTGCGATTGCCCCTGTCCTCTTTCCATTCCAGCACGGGTCCTCGCTGTTCCAAGCCTCTCCTTACCGAGGAGGAGACAAACCCCGACGATCTCATGGATGCTCGCGACGGTGTTGATGGTGCCGAGGAGCAGGAGATCCCCGCCGGCGAGCGCGGTGGCTGGGAAGGCTCGGAGGTCTCCACCGAAGAAGTGGAGTGGCTCCAGTCCACCAGACGCATCCCACTGCAAGTGGATTGCCGTCTCCCCGCCGGTGAGA
Organism: Avena sativa; assembly: GCA_916181665.1. Classification (NCBI taxonomy): domain Eukaryota; kingdom Viridiplantae; phylum Streptophyta; class Magnoliopsida; order Poales; family Poaceae; genus Avena; species Avena sativa. The sequence continues at coordinate 136,484,220 of OV702285.1, read as the reverse complement.
TCTCCCCCAAACCTCAAGCTGGCGAGCGGGTGGTTTTTCTTTCCCACTTTGAACGCGGCTTTGCTCTTCCTATGAGCATCTTCTTTTCCTTGTTTCTTTCTATCTTCCGTCTGCAGACCCACCATCTTCCTGCCAATGCAATTGGCTCTCTCTCTTGTTTCATCTCTGCTTGCGAGGCCTATCTTGGAATTTAGCCTACAGTTCTTCTGTGCGCCAAGTATTTTCGCTTAAAAGTTCAGGTTGTTCCCCAGCCTGAAGTTCCCTGTGCCGAGAAGAAACCTACTCGGTGCGGTGCTTCCAGCATCACGCCCAGGAGGGATTCCATCTTTCCTCGGGTTGCTGGTATCGATTCTTGCAAGAAGTGGCATAGAACCTTTTTCTATGTCAAAAACAGCGGGTCCACTGACAACATCCGACTTCCCCCTTTCTCGAATGAGGTCCCCCACAAGAAGCACTGGCAGCTTGACCCGCGCGACCAAGACGCCGCGGTGAACGAAGCCAACGCTATCCTGGAAAGGTGTTTCTGTCGCCGGATGAGAACTTTCACCTCGCCGACTCTAACCTCATGTGCACCTTCATCTCACGCCGGGTAAGCCCCATCCAAGCCAGGAGCCACAAGATGTGCTTCATGAGCGGGTCCCATGATCCCACTCGGCATTCCACTAAGGAGCTCACCCATGACTCCATTGCCCGCCGAGTAAGCTCAATCTTTAAATTGAACTTGGCGGATGATTGGGCTTGGAGTTACCCGCCGTTTAGCCGGGTCAGGCCTGTCCCCTGGGTAAGTTTTCCGAATTACTTTCTCACAGAGTAGGCTTTAGCTCTTTTGCCACTCATAGCTTAGTTTTTAGTTTCTCATTCTGTTTGTCCTTCGCAGAATCTCCTTCACCAGGTTGATGACAGTACTGTCCCTCCTGCCGGCTATAACGGGGATCGCTATGACTCGGATGAGTTCGAGTACGACCTGGAGTGCTTCATGCCCATCCCGCACACTACGGCTGCTTTAACTTCGGGTAAGAGTCAATCTCGCAATCCCTTACAAGATTGGTCTGACGATGATGAGGATGATGATTGTACGCTTTTGGAGGTACATGCCTTATGACCTTAATCTCTTTGCTTATCCGAGTAAACCCGTTATTTACTTATGCAGCTGGCCAGGTACATGATACTCCTCCTCTCGCCGTGGGTGGTGTCGGCAAGATCCCCGTCGCCAAGCCGAAGTGACGCGGTGCCTCTTCCAGCACCCAGCCGACCAAGAAGAACAAACCCACTCCAGCAGCTCCTGCTGCCCCTACTGCTACCAGCCTGGGTCAGACTCGTCAAGATGCCGAGCGCCGAGTCACACGCCGCGTCGCCCGTAACCCGGTTGTCACCGGGTAAGTTTTTGCACTTTGCCTTCTCTGTTCTTTTATTTTTCATCACTGCTGTTCTCTTATATATGTCTTGTTGTTTTCAGTGTTGCACCTTTGACGGCGAATCAGGCTGCTTCTAGCATTGCCTCGCCGCTTAGGCCTGCACCTCCTCCAGCTAACTCGGTGGCACCGAGTCCCGTCCAGGTTGAGGCTCGCACTGTTGAGGTTCACGCTTCTCAGTGTCAGTCAGACCCGGTGGGTCATTCGGCTAGCGCCCCTGGCGCTGGCCAGGAAAAACTTCCTGATCTTGGTGCCCACAAGTCTGGCGCCGAGAAACTCTCTGCCACCAGTTCCTCTGGCATCATCCCTCAAGCTGATGTGAATGAACAACTTCCTAATCTTGGAGCCAGCAAAACTGCTGAGCCCAGTCAGGAAGCTCCACGTTCTTCTCCAAATCCTTCTGCTCGCTCTCTAATTCTGTCAAAGGGCCAGATCCAGCCTAAGGCTTCTGTCTCTACTCGCCCCTCATCCGGCAAATCCACCTCTTACTAGCAAACAACTCTAGTCTGCGCTCCGGGTTCTGCTCCTCAGATCCAGCCTCCGACGTCGGCGAAAAAACTCGCTTCAATGGGTAAGGGGGACGAATCTGCGGCTGTCGGGTCAGGTGATGACTCTAGGGCTGTTACCCTCCATACCTCTGCCGCTGCGACCCGTGCCACTGTGGGAACCGCCCTAAAAACGGGTCGAGTTCTTACTCGGACGCTTAGTGGCAAGAGCCTTGGTTCGGCTGAGCCTTACGCCGTGGCATGGAATGCAGCAGGCAAGCAGGAGGTCAGCATCCGTGCCGGCAAGAAGCTAAAGTTGGGCCCCAAGGCCGTCTCCGACATGACCTAGCAGGCCATTGCTCTGATGGCCCGCGCCGACGAAGTGAACAAGGTAAATTAACTTCTTACTCTTTTGTGTTATTGAGTATTTATTTTATACATACCACCTAGTCCCCGAGGTTACAATCGAGTAAGAAACTTACTCGGCTGTAAGTTCTTCAATAGGCACTTAGCCTTTAAATCCTTTACTCCAAGACTGTATGTTAGAAGTTCGACCCCTAGCCCTTGAGGTTACTGCCGAGTAAGAAACTTACTCGGCTGTAAGCTCTTAATCTCTTTGATTCCTTTGTGCCAAACTTATGTTAGAGCTTCAATCCCTAGCCCTCGAGGTTACTGCCGAGTAAAGAACTTACTCGGCTGTAAACTCTTAAGCCTTTTTATTCGGCAGGTCGCCTGACTTGACTCTTCATTATTGTCTGTCTTCTTTTGATTAGCTCACGCATAATGAGCGAACCAAGGTGCATCAAGCTCTCGTCCTGGCGCATCGCAAGCTCGAACTTCCGTATGAGAAGCTACAGACTGAGACCTACAGCCAAGGTAATATCTTTTGCTCTTCCTCTTTTGTTTTTGGTGTAATTTTCCTTGGTTCATCTTCTCATTTTTCCTCTTGCTCTTGTGCCACAGCCACTGCTCAGTCTACCATCAACGATCTTCACCCGCATATCAGCGAGGCCGAGAGTAAATTTCTTGCCTCCCTAAGCCAATAGTTGAAATTTTCTATTGGTACTGACAAATGTTTGTTCTGAATAAGCAGAGCAGCACCAAGCCAAACTCCAGAAGGAGCGCGATGAGGTGACTCGGCTGAAGAAACTGATGGCCGAGATGAAGCAGAAGCACTTGGCCGAGGTGAAGGGGCTGAGGGAGGAGCTTGCCGAGAAGAACGAGCAACAGGCCGCCAGCACCGAGAAGACCAAGAAGCTTCTCGACAAGGCCGAATCATCGGTCGAGTCGGCAAACCTTAACTTGGATGCCCTTGAAGCCAAGACCAAGACTTGGCATAAGAAACTCGCCGCCATCAACTTCTTTTTTGGTAGTGAGTTCTTACTCTTTATGCATTGTCCAAGTCCTTCTGGACTTCTTCCATCTGCCCTTGTTATTTGCTAACTTTATCTTTTTGCTTATAGAGAATTTTCCTGAGGCCAACATGTTTCCATCCGAGCCATGAAGAAAGTGAGAGCCGAAGCTGGTGCTGCCGCTGACGGCGAGGTGTCCATGGAGGAGCTCCTTGCAGCGGTGTCTGAACGGGTTAAGACCCTCAGGTCTTGCGGTGTGGACTTGCTCAAGTCAGCTATCCATGCGTTTCGCATGCTCTGGCCGGATGAAGACCCACCCGAACTCATCGAGCCACTGGCCGAGAGACTGCTCCTTACTGAAGACCGGCTGGATTAATGGCGTGAGTCGGCCGACCGAGCTGCAGCGGATAAGGCTCTCTCCTTCGTGCTTTCATGGTATGAGGACATCAACCTTGATGTTCTTGCTCGCATAAGGGGAGATGGCAAATGGCTGAATGACCCGGAGCTGATCAAGAAGCGCTAGGAGCGAGCTTATGCCATGATCGAGTACACAATGGTGCACGCTTGGTGTGAAGGGCCTAGCTTCCTCGACCTTGGCGACCCGCTCGTCGAAGTTGCTGATGAAGAGGGTGGCGATAGCTAAGAAACCGAGTCAGATGATCAAGATGACCCGGCCACAGATGCCCCTCACCCGGCCGATGCTCCAAGCACTACTCCTTGCTCCGACAGTGCTCCTCCGAGTTCTTCTGCTCCTTAGGCCAACAAATACTTGAACTTTTATTAGATCCCCGGTATGCTGGGTACAGATGTAACATACATTGTACTTGAAGTTTGACTACGTGCCTTTTGATAGGCTTTATATGTTTGCGTTATGCTCTAAGTGCGAATCATTCAAGGGCAAGTCCCCTAGTTTCATTTTGCCGTGTCACCTTTCCTTGCCTCTGGCCCTTGTCTACCTTTTTCGGTGTTCGACATTAGGATCTCAAAGTACGAAGGATATAGTTAGCGGGTATGAAACTTGGATAACTCGGCCGAGATTACTCGACACATAGTATAACACAACCTGCAGAGAGTTAGGAAAAAACTAAAGCCGACTCGTGTTTCTCCCTTGTACTTATCCGGCGTTCATGTTTACCCGTCTTAGATCTTTTTATCTTGCTTGCCATGAAGCCGTGTTTTCGGACAACAGCATAGTCAAAGAGTTGATTTCTTCCGAGTAAACACTACTTGTTCCGAGATAAACTTCGGGTATCACGCCAGCCGGCGTAAAATAATTGAAATAGAAAGCCTAAGGGGTAGTCCCCGAGTCAGTTTTTCGAATCATACCGTTTTATTATTAGCACATAGCCGGCAAAAACGTCCGACATATGAGAGTTCGAGTGATACATGCACTGCTTCTCCTAAGTATAGAAGGGACGAAGCAGTGCCACATTCCATGGCCTTTTGGTTTCATCTCCCGACCTGTCCGCCTTGTTCTTTTGTGCTTCTCGAGCGTCTATGAGATAGTAGGAATCATTGTGCAATGCTTTGCTTACAATGAATGGACCTTCCCATGGAGGTGATAATTTATGCATTCCCGCTGTGCGCTACACCAGCCTTAGCACCATATCTCCTTCTCGAAAAACACGAGGTTGCACTTTCCGGCTATGGTAGCGTCGGAGATTTTGTTGATATATAGCGGATCTGGAGAATGCCAGTTCCCTTGCTTCTTTGAGTAAGTCTACTCCATCTTCTCGGGCCTCTTTTACCTCGGCTTCCGAGTACTGCCTTATCCTTGGTGAGTCATATTCTATGTCGGCAGGCAAAACTGCTTCAGCCCCATACACAAGAAAAAATGGCGTATAACCAGTTGAGCGATTAGGAGTTGTTCTTAGGCTCCACAGTACTGAGGGTAGTTCCTCTATCCAACAACCAGGTGATCTCTGGAGTGGTTCCATTAAGCGGGGTTTTATCCCGGACAGAACTAAGCCATTAGCCCGTTCAACTTGTCCATTTGATTCTGGATGGGCGAATGATGCTACATCAAGTCTTATTCGGTGTTTCCCACAAAAGCAAGCAAAAGCTCCTTCGGCAAAGTTCGTGCCATTGTCAGTGATCACACTGTGTGGGTAACCTTATCTGAGGATTATATCCCTCAAGAATGTAACAGCTGTTTTACCGTCCAATTTCTTGATTAGCTTCACTTCTATCCACTTGGTGAACTTGTCAATCATGACCAAGATATGAGTCATGCCTCCCCTTGCTGGTTTGAATTGTCCTACCATGTCTAGGCACCATACTGCAAAAGGCCAAGTGATTGGTATAGTCTTCAATTCAGACGTTGGTAAATGCGACTTGGATGCATAGTGTTGACAACCACTGCATCTTCCAACTAACTCTTGCGCCTGTGCCAATGCGCTTGGCCAGTAGAATCCATGTCGGAATGCCTTGGCTACCAATGCTCTTGATGACGCATGATGCCTGCACTCTCCTTGATGGATATCCAACAAGATCTCCTGGCCTTTCTTTGAGCTGATACAACGCTGCAGTACACTTGTCACACTTCGCTTGTAGAGTTCCTTGTTGAGTATGGTGTATGCTTTTGCCCTTCGTGTTGCTTGCCTTGCCAATGTTTCATCACTCGGCAAGGTTCCATCTTTCAAATAACTGAATATTGGTTGTGCCCATGTTGGTATTAGTGGTTCCGGGTCTGCTTCAACATCGACGTCCATTGGTTCCGCCAACATATGCTCTGCCGACATAACCTAAGGAGTCCCCGAGTGTGATTCGGCGACCCCTGAATTGAACGGATCAGTCCCCGAGTGACTTGAACCTACCCCTGAGTCGATGTCCATTGGTACTGCCTCTGATTCCTGACTCGCCGGGATGAACCTGATTGATTCAGACTCTGGTGATGGCTTGATCGATGGCTTCCTTAGATGCTCCAATGCTACCCCTAGTGGTATTGCTTGTCTAGATGATCCTAGTTTGGATAATACATCCGCTGCCTCATTTTCTGCTCTAGGGATGTGATGAAATTCACAACCGTCAAAATATCCCGAAATATGTTGCACGTGGAAACGATATAATGCCATGTTTGCATCCAGCGCATCCCAATGTCCAGACACTTGCTGAATCACCAAATACGAGTCGCCAAAACACATGATCCTTTTGATACCAATTTATTTGGCTACTTTAATGCCATGGACAAGTGCTTCATACTCGGCAACATTGTTGGAAGCAGCAAAATGAATCTGCAACACATACCTCAGTCGATCCCTTTTTGGAGATGTGAGCACTATCCCGGCGCCTAGACCCATTTTCGTCTTGGACCCGTCAAAATGCATTTTCCAGTAATTCGGATCTGGCAGTGGTGGTTCGTACTACATTTCCATCCATTCTACAAAGAAATCTGCAACGGCTTGAGATTTTATTGCATCTCGCCTATCATATTGTAGAGTGTATGATGCCAATTCGATGGCCCACTTGGCGACTCGGCCGCTGGCATCTTTGCTGCCCAATATATCTGAGATAGGTGCCTCGCATATTACCCGGATTGGGTGCTCTTGAAAATAATGTTTCAGCTTCTTTGCTGCCATATATACCCCATATGTCATCTTCTGATAATGCGGGTAATTCTGTTTCGAGATAGAGAGCACTTCGCTCAAATAGTACACTGGTCTTTGGAATGATTTGCCCCCTTCTTCACGTTCAACCACTATCACTTCACTTACAACTCTGTTGGTTGCGGCGACATAGAGCAACATTGGCTCCTTGGATAGTGGTGACGCTAATATTGGTGCTGTTGCCAACATTTTCTTTAATTCATGGAAAGCCCTATCGGCTTGCTATGTCCATGTGAATTTGTATGATTTCTTCATCAGCTGATATAGTGGTAGGGCGTTTTGCCCAATCGACTAACAAACCTTCTCAATGAGGCCAGGCATCCAGTAAACTTCTGGACATCATTAAGGGTTTTTGGCAATTCCATTCTTTTGATGGCCCTGATCTTTGTCGGGTTAGTCTTGATTCTTTGGCTGGATACAAGGAATCCGAGTAACTTGCCAGCCGGGACACCAAATGTACATTTTTCCGGGTTAAGCTTCATCCGGAATATTCTCAAGTTTGTGAATGTTTGACGCAAGTCCTCAATTAGAGTATGACTTTGTTTCGTTTTTTTTACTACGTCATCGACGTATACTTGAACATTTTTGTCCAATTGATCTTTCAAGCATTTTTGCATGCATCTTTGATATGTTGCGCCTGCATTTCTCAATCCGAATGGCATGGTGCGATAGCAATAAGCCCCGTACGGGGTGATAAAAGCTGATTTTATTTGATCTGTTGGATTCAGTGGAATCTGATGGAATCCTGAATACGCATCCACAAACGACAACAACTCACACCCAACAGTAGAATCTATGACTTGATCGATCCGAGGTAGAGGAAATGGATCTTTTGGACACGCCTTATTAAGGTTCGTGTAATCAACACACATGCGCCATACCACTGCCACGTTCGGGTCATCTTTCTTCTTCTCGACCAAGACTGGATTTGATAACCAGTCCGGGTGCAGTACTTCCATGATGAATCCAGCAGCTAAGAGTCTTGCAATCTTGGCAGCTATTACTTTCCTCCTATCTTCGGCGAAGCGGCGGAGGGGTTGCTTCACCGGCTTTGCATCTGGACTTACATGAAGAGAGTGCTCAGCTAGCTCCCTCGGAACTCCTTGCAGATCTTGAGTAGACCATGCAAAGATATCCCGATTCTCACGGAGGAAGCTGGTGAGCTTGCTTTCCTATTTGTCTGTAAGGCCAGCCCCAATGGTGACTGTGCGCTCTAGGAAAGTCTCATCCACCTGCACCTTCTTGGTTTCCTTGGTAGCTTGAAATGACACACTGCCATGCGGGTTGGTGAGTACCGGCATGGACATTTGCGCTGCTTTGGCCAATACTGCCACTTCCAGCATCTGACTTTTCTCTTGTGCTATGACGAGTGACTCTGCCAGTGAAGATCCGGCTGAGGCACAAGCAATAGATCTTTTGTAATATCCTTCCACTATGATCACCCCACATGGGCTTGGCAGCTTCTTCTTTAAGTAAGCCATATGGGTAGTAGCCATGAATCTTGCCATAGCCGGCCTGCCGAGTAAGGCGTGATATGAGCTGACCAGATCTACCACCTCGAACTCTATAGCCTCAGTGCGACAATTTTCTCTATTGCCGAATAAGACGTCAACCCAGATCTTGCCAATTGGCTCACAGGACAATCCCGGCATAATACCGTGGAAAGTGGTCTTAGTCGGCTCCAGCATGTTCATGGTAATGCCTAATTTGAGCATTGTATCCTTATACATGATGTTGATGCTACTGCCACCATCAATCAACACTTTTGGAAACTTCACATTGATATCTGGGCCCATGAATGTTGGATCCAAAACCAGAGCGTATCCTCCAGGGGTTGGCATAATCTTGGGGTGATCTTTTATACTCCAAGTTATCTCTTGCTCAGACCAATGCATGTACTTGGGAATTGTCGGCATCGTGGCATTCGCTTCCATCATTCGCCGCTGCTGGCTCTTCTTGTCATTTGGCTCTGTGACAAAGACAACATAGCTCTGGTGGTGTTCTCTGTACTCATTTCTGGTTCCATGGCCGACATGAGCATCGTCCTCTCTTGGATTGTGCACCTGGTGCACAGCTTCTCTTCTTTCTTGATTCTGATACCTCGGCTGCCTGTTTTCATATCTATTATCTGCTCCTACCGCTTGAGCATTTCCTCATGTAAGTGGTGGAGGGGGAGGTGGTGGAAGTTGCTTATTCGGCGAGTCCACTCTGTCTCCCTTCTGAAACCAAGTGCATTGTCTTGTTGTATGATTTGCCGGCTTACTCGGACTAGGCGTGTGAAACTTACACGGCTGATCCAACATCATCTCATAGGTGTATTTTTGTCGGTCCTGATACTGCTTCCTCTGATCGTACGGCCTTTTGCCGTCATTCTTTGGCACCCATTGCTGCTGTCCATTCGTCCTTTGACGCTGACTGCTTCTAGCATCCGGATGATCCTGACTCACGGCCGCAACTTGAGTCGAACCATACCTATAATTCGGCCTCTCGTCTCTTCTCTTGCTTCTGTATTCAGATCTTTCCTGGCGCCTTTGCGACCCGGCAGCGTTATAGATCTGAGTCTCAGTCATCCCGTTTGCCGACATGAGCAGCGGCTGAGTCGGATCTCCTAACGCATACGAGTCGGCGATTCTTATCGTCTCTTTTAGGCTTGCCGGCATATCTCTTTGTAACCTTTGCCACAACACGCTTCCATGTCTACATCCTTGTGCAAACCATGTGATTGCTTGTGACTCGATTACCCCTTCACAAGAGTTACGCATCGTACACCACCTTGTGAGGAATTCCCTGTATGTCTCATTCGGTCTTTGCTTGCACATTGCTAGTTGTTGTGGGCGATTCGGCCTCTTGTAAGTGCTTGTGAAATTGCTCACGAAAGCGTCGTGAAAATCAATCCAACTGTTGATGCTTCCGGGTGGCAAATTGTTCAACCATACCTGAGCTGGTCCTTCCAGCATCTGCGGCACGTAACGTACTTCCCATCTCAAGTTTCCCTACGCGATCTTCACAGCGGTTCTATAATCTATGAGACAGTCCTCTAGCTTTGTGCTCCCATCATACGTTTTTGTCCCTCTGGCCAGCTGGAAATTTGGCACCGGTGGCTCCTTCATGATCCTTGGGCCAAAGCACGATGGACCCTGTGGACCTTGCGATTCGATTATCTCTGTCATTTTTATGCGGTCAAGCTTCAGCCTTGCATCATCCGGCTGAAGGTTCCTACCTCCGTATCTTGCTCCCATTGCTTGATATGCATGATCCGGCAGTTCATACTCGTCATTTACCATGGCCGAGTAACCATCATTATACTTATTCATGTTCGGGTCTACAGGTTGTTGAGCTGCTTTTCCCGCACTTTGCTGTCTTCTTTCCGGCTGAGTTGGTGCATTATTCAGAGCTGGATTTCCTCCTCCTGCCGAGTGAGTTCCGTGCCTATCATGAGGCGCAAAATTTTGCCCTCCATCGTCATTTCTCTGTCCAATTTTTTCCTGGTTTTCATTTTCTCAAGGATTATTTCTTTTTGCCCCTTGCGCATGCGCCGGGTTTCCTCGAATCACTGCTGGATCATAAGCGACCATCTACTTGTTTCTTCCAAAATCCACACTTTTTTCTTTTCTCGGCTTGGGCGCCGCTCCGGGTGAGGATGCCGTGTGCCCAGCCGATCTTGCCGGGATAGGAGTCGCCGAGTGAACTAGCTGTGACCTCCCTGCTATACCCGGATTTGCCCTGTAATATGCCTCATTCAACATGTTGGCTGCTTTCACTAACTCATTGACTCGTTCCTTCTGCCTTTTCTTTGCTTCCCCCTCCAAGTGGGGTAATTCTGCCATTGCTGCCTCTGCTGCTCGCAGATTAACTGCTGCAGTGTTGTACATTGGACGCATGGCCGTCTCATTGCTGTTCTCTGGTGTTATCTTTGATGTCGCATCTTCTAGCTCTTCGTTGAGGTTTCTTCCTCTCAATCTTGTTGCATCAAGCCGGGTCTTTGCGCCCTTGACTCGGTTTGCTTAGTTAAGCTCTCGGATAGTGATATCCACGTCCTGCTGTAGCTGTGCCAGCTCTTTGGCTTTCTCTAGGACTTTTATCCTAGCTTCCTCCAACTCGGCCTACACATGCGCCAGGTCAGTTGCTTGTGCCACTATGTTCTCTGGTTTTTCCAGCGGCGCCTTTGCTGTTCTCGCGGCCCTTGGCATTTCCTCATGGTTTCCTCCCTCTGTGTTCTCATTCACTACTAGAACTACTGGAGGAGCTGTGGGGTTTGGGGCTGTCATCATTACCTCCATGGAGACGAGTTGACGAGATTTCCCAGCGACAGGAACCGTTGGTGGATCCGCGTGCCAGGACGACGTGTTCTGGGTATGCGCTCTCCACGCGCACCGCGACGTAGACCTGGTGCTCGCCGAACCTGATGAAGCGACCGCCACTAGGGAATGGCTTGGTCCCAAAGCAGCCCGCGTTGTCGCTGACGAAGTTGAGTGCTCCAAACCTTTGGATGAGGCCGGAGTAGACGCACTCGCCAGTCTTGGCGATGATGTTGCCCGTCCGGATGAAGACTCCATCAAGCACCTGCTTCTGCCCCATGGTGGGCGCCAATTGTCGTGGTGGTGGCACGGCACATGCCATGGGTAGGCTTAAGTTGGGGGTCGAATGGGTGCTTGTGGTCACCGGGGAGGGAGTACACGGTCGAGCCATGCACGAAGAACAAGTAGAACTCTCCAGACTTGGTGATTTGAATTATATCCCAAAGATTACAAGTGCTCCTTGAGCTTTTTAGGCTTGAGTTCTCCACACTAGTTCCCTACTTGGTCCAACCTCCCTCTGCTACTGCTATGCCCTCCCTTATATAGGCAGTGCTAGCTAGCTTATACCCCTTTGGGTTCTAGGGTTTACTGTTTGGATCTAGGTCCCTACAATATGGGCCGGGTCATGGGCTTGCCCTAAGCCCAGAGGCCCGGTCCATAAAGCTTGATAGCTAACGGTCTTCTGGTACGCTGCTTCTTGTTCTTTTTGGCGTCACGCTGTTACTTTGTACGTCAGCGCATGCTTTGGGCGTCACCCGGCGTCGCCTTCTCTTTTGACCATGCTTTACCATGGTCCCTCCTGAACCTTACTCAGAAAGGTGCCTCGTGTCCTTCTTGACTTGGCCCTTTTTCGGTCGACTCAGCTCGTTGGTACCTGCAAGGGTTACAACTTCGTCCTATATGGGCCAAGATAGTTTGTATCTCGGCTCTCATGCTTATCTTACTCGGCCTGGTTCCTTTGTTACTCGGAGCCAACCCAGCTGCGCTATGTTTCCCCTCTCGTGACCCTACCGAGGGTTATCCCCTGACAACGCCCTAGTATCGGCACCTCTCCTATGACTTTGGCCTCCCAACCATGACCATCTGTCATCTTGGGAACTGCATAGGTGGTTAATCTTCACAAGGTAGCCTCAGCTCACACCTTGGCCGCAAGGGAACCAATACTAAGGTATATAAATGTAACATCCCAAAAATCATGATTTGTAAACCTTGCATAGCATTCATAAGCATTTGATCTTTTTCAAATAAATTTTCAAACATAAGAAACCATATTTTGCCTAATACTTATTCAAGTGAGGCAAGGTTTATATTTTACTTTCTAAATATGATTAAGATTTGTTTAGTATTGATTTGGAAGTAAATACAAAGCCACACAAAAGTTTTCAAAACAATTCAAATTTAAAACCATTTATATGCCTATTAAAAATATTTAAATAAGGGCATGGTTTTATATTTAATTCCAAACTCAAAATGATTTTTGAATATAAGTAGATGTTTTACTCATCCTTGGACACAGGCAATACAGAACAAATTCTGGAAGAAATTCAAATTGAAATAGATTTGAAACACTCATTCAAATTCAAACGAGAAAATCAAAATAGAAAAAAAAGGAGAAAAGAGAAAAAAATAAACTAACTAGCTAACTAGCCCAACCCACCCGCAACCCAGCAAGCTAGCCCACCCGGGAAACCCCCCTCCCCCTCTCTGTTTCTCACCGCGCGCACCTGCACCCACTCACTGACTCGTGGACCCCACCACAGCGACAGCTCAGCGTCGTCAATCTCGCGCAGAAGACCAGCTCGCCGCGGCTGTTTCCTCCCTGACGCAAATGCGCTTAATTGGCGTTGATTGCCCGCGAGATTCTCGCCCCTACTCCGGCTACTTATTCCCCACCCCTCGGCGAATATTTCCCCTCACTCACCACTACCTAAGCGCCACCAGGCTGCTCGCAATTGAGCTCGAACCGCCGCTGCCCGAACACCTTCAGCGACTGATTCCGGTGAGCCCTGACCGCCCCTTTGCTTCTGGTTCAAACGAGCGTGACCAGAATTTCCTTGTGCACCTTCTGATGTCTTTTGTTTTCCTGCTAGTGACCCAGTTCGTCGTCCCCGTCCACTCCCGCAAATGACCAAGCCGCCGCTCAACTCCGTCGAGCAATCACGGTAATCTCCGAGCGCCCCTTGTCTTCTCCTTGACCCTGTTTTGTTCGCCGTGACCTTGTGAACCTCCTGATACCCTTGATTCGTGCAAAGGCGATCCAAAACATCGGCAACATCATCATCCGTAAGAACCCGACGCCGCCCGCAACCCCGGCGAGCTCCTCCGGCCAACACAGCACGCCCCCGTCCACACCAGCGAGACGTTGAGCATCAGCGTGACCTCGCGAGTCTGGTAAGCGTCTCTGCCAACCCCAGACCCCTCTGTAGCTGCCAGAACTCCACTGGCAGTGCACCGCCACCGCGCCGCCGTCACTAGCGCCGCCAGGCAATGGTCGCGTGCTCAGCAGCCGTCAGATCTAGATCTTCTGGTCATGAATAGATCACTTAGCGAAGTGTTTTCTTTAGATATGAACCACACATTGTCACTTAAATCCTACGGCTCTGGATGATCGATCTAACCGAAGCGGTATCAGCTAATCAGATACGCCCACGTGTCAGGGTTTTCGATTTAAAACTCAGATTTGATTTATTTCGATGATTAAACTTGTAAATTCAATAACTTTTGTTCCGTTTATCCAAAAAAATGCAAATAATATATCATTGGAATCAAAAAAATAAATCCTACACATCTATAGGCTTGGATTTGTAATTTTCTTCTGTTAAAATGGAAATTTTTGCAGAGACATTTGTAGGCCTATTTTGTGTATAAAAATTATTTGGAAAATGATTTAAAAGCCAAATTAAGTTTATTTAGTGTATAATTGTTTAGTTTATTGTTCAATATTGTTTTACTTGTCTTGTTTAGTTTAGAAAAAAATCATCACATGGCATTTGCATGCATTCATATATTTTTGCTTGATTATTTGAAATATGAATTTGGTGCTATCATTTTCTGTGTAGATTTTGGTGCTAGTGGTGATTGTGACTGCGAGGATTGTTGTTACTCCCCCAACTACCAAGGCAAGTGGTGCTTCATATTTTTGTCCCAATATTTTGACTATGCATTAGTGATATTTTGCATAGGGCTTGCATGATAATTTTTGCTAAGTATCTATATGATATGCTTAGGAAATCCTAGTAGTTGTAGAATTGTTAGAATTTTCTCTAAGTTAAGATACTTTCTAATGTCATGCTTAGCCTAGCTTGTAGAAAACAAGGGTGGATTATATATTCATGTTATGGAAATATTGCTAAGTCTTTGGACTTGTGTTTTTGCTTAATAAAACAACTAAGTAAATGAATTACCTGGGTGGAATGGTTTGTTGGTTTGTGTTGAGTGGTTACACAAGGCCCATATCTATGGCTTACCTTGTGTATCACACTTGTGGAAAGCCACCCAGGAGCAAAGGGATTTGAGATACTTAGTGTTTAGAAGCTTCTAGTACTACCACATGGCATATGGGCTCTGCCTTGATCATATAGGTTGCAATAAATTAGCCATTTGGACAGTTGGTGGTAGGGTGATAGGTTGGAGCGCGTCCATTTGGTCTAAGGGAAGGCTTCTGAAATATCTCGTCTTGATGAATGTCAAGTCTTGTGGGCTAAGTGCACCACCTCTCGAGAAGGAAAAATCTAAGTACTTAGCCGTGTCCCCGGCAATGGACAATTTGAGCATCAAGACACTGAAGCTATCAAGGATCTCCTCATCCCAATTTCTAAGTTAAAAATTTGTGGTTGAACAAGGGTAAAGGTTCACCAATGTCTATTGGTGGTTCCTTGGGAGTTTTTGCCAAACAAAAACTTAGTGTTTTCAACTGATAGGTAAAACTTATTTTGAGCAAAGCAAGCCTAAGCTACACTTAGACAAATTCATGTATAAGCTAGATACTATTATTCTACTAAGGTATCACTTGCCAATACTATTCCAATGTATTGACCCACTATGGTTGTAACTTGTGATGTTGCAGGTTACTCTGATGAGGATTAGGGTTATGAGTCTACACTCAACATGCTTGCATGTGGCACATGAAGATGAATACTTTTATTTATATTGTTAAGTTAAACTCATGTACTAGCCTATGGTGGAGTTGTAAAAGACTGTTATCTCTGGAATGACGATGTAATAATGACCTTTGTTTTTGTGTACTTCATCTTAAACTGTGGATGCTAGCATATGATCCAGGGACTAGCATTGTAATCACATGGAAATTTACCTTTATAAAGGTGGGGTCTTACAGATGGTATCAGAGCACTGTGTTTCCTATAGGATTATGACCCTAGGAATGGATTAGACTAAGAAACCACAAAGGAAAAATTTCAACACTTTGAAAATTCCACACTTGTATTTTCTTCTCGTAAACTTTTCTAATCTTCTTTCTCATCTCTATTTGTAGATGAACTCCATGAACGAAGCCGTGAGGAAGGGACCACTCATGACCATGACTTTGGAGTGTGAGACTGAATTTCCCAAGGCACTCAAGAACCTTATGGTTACCATGGGGATACATGGTGTAGCTGTGTATAAAGGATTTCCTGTGATGGATGAAGGAGAAGAGTATTGGTGGGTGCAACTTCACTTGTACAAAAACAAGGAAGACAACCACAAGTAGTCAGGATTCTGCATGGTCACCAACTCTGAAATGCACACAACATTCTTTGACTCTGCAAGAAATGCAACTTGGAATGCCATCAAGGAGCTTGGTGATAGACTCAAGTGCAGAATGCTCAACACCCAAAATGATCTTAGAGAAGAAAAGAAACATACCCAAGAATTATTGACTACCAACCAACAACTAAGGGGAGACATCATAGACTTAATATGGGAGTCTTGTGAACAAGATAGACAAATGGCCACTAAGGATGCCCTGATAGCTATTTTGTCTAGTGAATGAGAATTGTAACGTACTTCGTTAGTTGGACCACCACACTTATCGTTTCTACTTCCAAAAATTTGTCTAAAGTTATGTTGAACCTTTGGTGTTTGTAATGGATTTGTGTATGCCATGACTTGTGTGTTTGTTGCTAAAAGGTGTGCTTGTGATATTTTGTCTTGTGAATTTTCTCTACTTGTGTTGGTTCTAACTTTTCTCTATCTTGTAAAAAAATAGATGCCTAATGTTGTTATCAGCACGGCCGAGGATTTCAAGGGAACTCGTTTTGGTACTCGTCTCATTGAGCTCACTAGTGTGCTCAACCTTCCACTTCCTAGAATCACGACACTTTAGCTCACCAAGTTTGAGAGGAAGGACCTATGGGGCTTCAGAGTCGCATAGCCGGGACGCCAGGCAGAGCCACCCACGGAGGCCATCACTTTCAAGATGATGCATGGCGACAAGGAGAGAGGCTTAGATGTAGTCATGCAGGAGTTACTTGGACGCCTGGTAGGGAGGCACTCCACCGAGCTTAGAGGTCTTTACTTTCACCCCTTCGGGAGACACAACGAGGAGGGTGAGGATATAGAGTACGATGATGCTACTAGAGAGACGATGGAGCCGATTTTTTTGTACCTTCAGGACCTAGAGGGTCTTATTAGACACCTTGATACTGATAGGACCAACATCATGCTTAGCAATGACGAGCTCTAGGTTCAGCTACGAGAGAAGGACAAGCTCTTCGCGGAGCAAGACGAGATCATCAAGGAAATGGAGGCCAAATTTGAAAGCCAGGACAAGAAGTTCAAGTGTCAGGATAAAAGAGTCCAAGACAGGAACAAGAAGATCCGGGAGATGAAGGAAGAGTTAGAGGCCAAGGACTTCGAGCTTGAGCACCAGCAGGGAGTGATCGAGAGGCTTCGCTCATAGAAGAGGGCTCTTAGGGCCAAGATTGAGGGCTTGACCACTAGCGTTGATGATTACAAGACCGCCATGGAGAGTGCAGGTCTTACCCTTGTTGATGTGGATATTGATGCGGAGGAGTAGTGTAGACTACTCGATTATCTTTCATCTACCGTACTTTGATTATTGAGTCGCAATGACCATCCAACATGTGGATGGCTTGCTATGGTGTGTTTGCATTTTCAAAAACCTGTTGTTTATGTCGTTCAAACTCTATGTTATTTTGGTGCTTGGTTATTGTGATTGCTCTATGTGATGTATTGTGCATGTTAAGCATCTATGGGTACCTCATTCTTATCCTTATTAAAACCACAGATGCCTCCTCGACGTGCCAACCCCAACCAAAACAACAACAACAACAACGTCACTCCCGAGATGCAACAGTTATGACAGCACAAACTCAACTGATGTAGATGATGACGACTTTCATGCAGA
Organism: Avena sativa; assembly: GCA_916181665.1. NCBI lineage: Eukaryota > Viridiplantae > Streptophyta > Magnoliopsida > Poales > Poaceae > Avena > Avena sativa. The sequence goes on along the minus strand of OV702285.1, from coordinate 136,466,701 downwards.
ACCAGAACCAGAATAACAACAACAACAACAACAACCATAATAATCCGCCAGGATTTGACATGCTCACCAGATTTCTAAGAGTGAGGCCTGCAAAGTTTTCGGGAACCACTGATCCAATGGTAGCCAATGACTGGTTATGTTCGGTGAACAAGGACTTAGTGACTGTTGGTTGCACCGACGAAGAAAAGGTCAGGTTTGCAGCACATCTGCTTGAAGGGCCATCAGCAACCTGGTGGGAGAACTTTCAGATCACCACTCCCATTGAGGATATCACTTGGGATATCTTTGAGGATGGATTCCGTACAGCTCACATCTCATCCGGAGTGATGAATTTGAAGAAAAAGGAATTCCACAATCTAAAACAACGTCACCGCAGTGTGGCTAAGTACATTGAGGAGTTCAACAATCTGGCGCGTTATGCACCGAATGAAGTTGATACAGATGCCAAGAGAAAGGAGAAATTCCTCGAAGGACTGAATGATGAGTTGAACCTATAGCTATCTATTGCCTCTGTTCCAACCTACCAATCACTTTGTGACAAGGCTACCATCTTGGAAAACAAGATGAAACAGGTTGAGGGCAGAAAGAGGAAGCACAACTTTGATAAACACAACTCGGGATCATCTCACAAACGTTCCCATCATGATGATAGTGGGATTCCACAAACATGGAAAGTACAACAAACACCACAGCCACAACCGTCATCATGACAACAAGCATCACCGCAGTCATGATAATGACAAGTATAAGAATCACAAGAGTGGACACAAAATCCACCACAGTGGAAGTGGAAGTGGAAGTCAGCCTGTAAAGAAAGATCTCAGTCAGGTTGAATGCTTCAAGTGTAAGAATATGGGGCACTATGCTAATGAGTGCCTAGAAAAGAAAGTTGAAGGTGCCAACAAGCCCAATCCCTTCCAAAAGGGGCAAGTGAACCACATCAATGTGGAAGAAATATATGAGGAATCTGATGCTGTGGCTGGTAAGTTCAAACTCAATTCTATTCCAGCACTTGTTCTTTTTGATACTGGCGCATTTCATTCATTCATATCAAGAGCATTTGTTGATGAAAATGGATTTCCAACTGAAAATATTGGGTGTCCTATAAAAGTAAGTTCTGCCGGTGGAGATATGATAGTAAGTCTTGGATGTCGTGATCTAGTAATAGAATTTGGAAAGCATAAGTTTCCAGTTAGTTTGATAATCCTAGATTCCCAAGGATTGGATGTTATTTTGGGAATGGATTGGATGACCAAGTATGAAGGAGTTCTAGATTGTGCCAACCGTACTGTCACCCTCACAACCCCGGATAAGAAATGGATTAGATTCAAGTCTAACTTTGAATCAAAAGGGAGTAAGCTAAATTCTCTTAAGGGGGTTAGCATAGACAGTGTTCTAATTGTGAGAGAATATCCGGATGTGTTTCCGGAGGAATTGCCAGGAATGCCACACGATAGAGATGTTGAGTTTCTGATTGACTTACTGCCAGGATCAGGACCAATAGCAAAGAGACCATACAAGATGTCAGTTGATGAGTTGAAGGAACTCAAGAAAGAACTCGGAGAACAGTTGCAGAAAGGATTTATTCAAACAAGTTTTTCATCTTGGGGAGCACCAGTCTTGTTTGTTGAAAAGAAAGATAGAAGTCAAAGGTGGTTATGCATAGATTACCGTTCACTCAATGAGGTGACTATCAAGAACAAGTATCCGTTGCCTCGAATCAATGATTTGTTTGATCAGTTAGAAGGAGTCCGTGTGTTCTCAAAGATTGATCTCCGGTCAGGCTACTTTCAGCTAAAGATAAGGGAACAAGACATACCTAAGACTGCTTTCACCACTAGGTATGGAAAATGCACCAGCCTACTTCATGAATATGATGAACAAGGTGTTCATGGAATTTCTTGACAAGTTTGTTGTCGTTTTCATCAATGAAATTTTGATCTACTCCAAGAGCAATGAAGAGCATGAAGAACATTTATGATTGATACTTGAGAAGCTTAGGGAGCATAAGCTATATGCCAAATTTAGCAAGTGTGAATTCTGGCTGAATGAAGTCAGATTTCTTGGACATATTGTGTCAGGAGATGGTGTAGCAGTTGATCCCGCAAAAGTGTCAGCTGTAACTGAGTGGGAATCTCCTAAGTCAGTGAAAGAATTTCGTAGTTTCCTTGGCTTGGCAGGATACTATAGAATATTCATTGAATTTTTTTCAAAGGTAGCTAAGCCAATGATGGAATTACTTAAGAAAGACAAGAAATTTGATTGGACTGAAGGATGTGATCTTAGTTTCCAAGAGTTGAAGAAGAGACTAGTGACAGCACCAGTCTTATGTCTGCCAAATTTGGAGAAGGATTTCCAAGTTTATTGTGATGCGTCTCACCAAGGATTAGGTGCAGTTTTGATGCAAGAAGGGAAAGTTGTGGCTTATGCCTCGAGACAACTCAAAACTCATGAAGTGAATTATCCTACTCATGATTTGGAGTTAGCCTCTGTTGTCCATGCACTCAAAACATGGAGACATTATCTTTTGGGAAAGCGATGTGAAGTGTTCACAGATCAAAAAAGTTTGAAGTATATCTTCACTTAGAAAAAAATCAACATGAGGCAAAGGAGATGGCTAGAACTTATCAAGGACTATGACTTGAGTTTTCAATACCACCCCGGTAAAGCAAATGTTATAGCGGATGCATTAAGCCATAAGGTTTATGTGACTGGTCTTACTAAGGGAGAATTGCCATATGATTTGTGTGCCCAATTCAAGGATCTCAGATTGGAGATAGTGCCTGAAGGACATCTCATGTCATTAGATGTTCAACCCACCTTGTTAGACAAAATCAAGGAAGCCCAAAAGATGGACAAGGAAATCGAAGAGATTAAGGAAAATATTAGCAAGGGGAAAGCCAAAGGATTCCATGAAGACGAACAGGGTACCTTATGGTATGGAAAATGTATCTGCATTCCGCAAGATCTGGAACTTCGGAAACTGATTTTACAGGAAGCACACAACTCACCATATTCCATTCACCCGGGTAACACCAAAATGTACATGGAAGTGAAGGAAAGATTTTGGTGGAATAATCTCAAGAAGGACATCGTCGAACATATTGCTTTGTGTGATGTATGTAGTAGAGTGAAAGCAGAACATCAGAAACCAGCAGGATTGTTACAACCACTGCCTATTCCTGATTGGAAGTGGGACAAGATTGGGATGGATTTCATCACCGGACTGCCAAGGACTAGATCAGGATATGATTCTATTTGGGTCATAGTAGATCGTCTAACTAAAGTGGCTCATTTCATACCCGTGAAGACAACCTACACAAGTGCCAAGTTAGCCAAGATTTATATGAATAGGATTGTGTGTCTGCATGGAGTACCCAAGAGTATTGTGTCTGATAGGGGAACTCAATTCACTTCCCATTTTTGGAGGAAACTGCATGAGTCATTGGGAACGAGATTAGAATTCAGGACTGCTTTTCATCCCTAGACTGATGGACAGACAGAAAGGACCAACCAGATTTTATAGGATATGTTGAGGGCATGTGCCCTATATTATGGTGCTAGTTGGGATGAAAGTCCGCCTTATGCAGAATTCTCTTACAACAACAGCTATCAAGCCAGTATTGAGATGGCACCGTTTGAATTTCTCTATGGGAGAAAGTGTACTACCCCATTACTGTGGAATGGTTTTGGAGAAAGAAATTTGTTCGGGCCAGAACTAATTAAGGAAGCTGAAGAAAAAGTCAAAATGGTAAAGGACAGATTGAAGATAGCACAGTCCCGACAAAAGAGCTACGCAGATCCAAAGCATAGAGAAGTCACCTATGAGGTGAGTGATAGAGCTTATCTTAGAGTGTCACCACTTCGTGGGGTGAAGAGATTTGGAGTCAAAGAAAAATTGACACCAAGATATGTTGGGCTATTCAAGATTCTGAGCCATAAAGGAGAAGTAGCATATGAGATTGAATTGCCCGAATCATTGTCTGCTGTTCACAATGTATTTCACGTAAGTCAGCTAAAGAAATTCCATCCTGAGATGGAAGAGACTACTTTGAAGGATACTATACCTTTGGAAGAGGTCCAATTGGAAAGTGACCTCACCTTTGAGGAAAAACCTATCAAGATTCTTGAGACTGCAGAAAGAGTTACTCGGACTAAGACTATCAAGTTTTGCAAATTTTAATGGAACCACCATTCCAAAGAGGAAGCAACTTGGGAAAGAGAAGATGATCTTCAGAAAGACCACCCTCACCTATTTGCTAGACAATCCGAATCTCGAGGGCGAGATTCACCTTAAGGGGGTTAGATTTGTAACATCCCAAAAATCATGATTTGTAAAGCTTGCATAGCATTCATGCATTCATAAGCATTTGATCTTTTTCAAATAAATTTTCAAACATAAAAAACCATATTTTGCCTAATACTTATTCAAGTGAGGCAAGGTTTATATTTTAATTTCTAAATATGATTAAGATTTGTTCAGTATTGCTTTGGAAGTAAATACAAAGCCACACAAAAGTTTTCAAAATAATTCAAATTTAAAACCATTTATATGCCTATTAAAAATATTTAAATAAGGGAATGTTTTATATTTAATTCCAAACTCAAAATGATTTTTGAATATAAGTAGATGTTTTACTCATCCTTGGACACGGGAAATACAGATCAAATTCTAGAAGAAATTCAAATTGAAATAGATTTGAAACACTCATTCAAATTCAAACCAGAAAATCAAATCAGAAAAAAGAAAAGGAGAAAAGAGAAAAAATAAACCTAACTAGCTAACTAGCCCAACCCACCCGCAACCCAGCAAGCTAGCCCACCTAGCCCACCCGAGAAACACCCTCCCCCTCTCTGTTTCTCACCGTACACGCCCGTACCCACTCACTGACTCGTGGACCCCACCACGCGCACGCGCCCGCACCGTCAATCTCGCATAGAAGACCAGCTCGCCGGGGTCGTTTCCTCCCCGACGCAAATGCGCTTAATTGGCATTGATTGCTCGCGAGATTCTCGCCCCTACTCCGGCTACTTATTCCCCACCCCTCTGCGACCATTTACCCTCACTCACTACTGACTAAGCGCCATTAGGCTGCTCGCAATTGAGCTCGAACCGCCGTTGCCCGAACACCTCCGGCGACTGATTTCGGTGAGCCCTGACCGCCCCTTTGCTTCTGGTTCAAACGAGCGTGACTAGCATGTCCTTGTGCACCTTATGATGTCCAGGTTGCTGTCCCCGTCCACTCCCACAAATGACCGAGCCGCCGCTCAACTCCGTCGAGCAATCATGGTAATCTCCGAGCGCCCCTTGTCTTCTCCTTGACCCTGTCGTGTTCGTCGTGACCTTGCACACCTCCTGATACCCTTGATTCGTGCTAAGGCAATCCAGAATGTCGGCAACGTCATTGTCCGTCAGAACCGGATGCCACGCACAACTCCGACGAGCTCCGTCCTTCAGCCAACACAGCACGCCCCCGTACACACCAGCGAGACGTTGAGCATCAGCGTGACCTCGCGAGTCTGGTAAGCGTCTCTGCCAACCCCAGCCCCCTCTGTAGCCGCCGGAACTCCACTGGCAGTGCGCCGCCGTGGCGCCGCCATCTCTAGCGCCGCTAGGCAATGGTCGCGTGCTCAGCAGCCGCCAGATCTAGATCTTGTGGTCACAAATAAATCACTTAGCGAAGCATTTTCTTTGGATCTAAACCGCACAATGTCACTTAAATCCTATGGCTCTGGATGATCGATCCAACCAAAACGGTATCAGCCAATCAGATACGCCCACGTGTCAGGATTTTTGATTTAAAACTCAGATTTGATTTATTTAGATGATTAAACTTGTAAATTCAATAACTTTTGTTCTGTTTATCCAAAAACTGCAAATAATATATCATTGGAATCACAAAAATAAATCCTACACAACTAAAGGCTTGGATTTGTAAATTGCTTCTGTTAAAATGGAAATTTTTGCATAGACATTTGTAGGCCTATTTTGTGTATAAAAATTATTTGGAAAATGTTTTAAAAGCCAAATTAAGTTTATTTAGTGTATAATTGTTTAGTTTATTGTTCAATACTGTTTTACTTGTCTTGTTTAGTTTAGAAAAAAATCATCACATGGCATTTGCATGCATTCATATATTTTTGCTTGATTATTTGAAATATGAATTTGGTGCTATCATTTTATGTGTAGATTTTGGTGCTAGTGGTGATTATGACTGTGAGGATTGTTGTTACTCCCCCAACTACCAAGGCAAGTGGTGCTTCATATTTTTGTCCCAATATTTTGACTATGCATTAGTGATATTTTTCATAGGGCTTGCATGATAGTTTTTGCTAAGTATCTATATGATATGCTTGGGAAATCCTAGTAGTTGTAGAATTGTTAGAATTTTCTCTAAGTTAAGATACTTGCTAATGCCATGCTTAGCCTAGCTTTGTAGCAAACAAGGGTGGATTATATATTCATGTTATGGAAATATTGCTAAGTCTTTGGACTTGTGTTTTTGCTTAATAAAACAACTAAGTAAATGAATTACCTGGGTGGAATGGTTTGTTGGTTTGTGTTGAGTGGTTACACAAGGCCCATATATATGGCTTACCTTGTGTATCACACTTTTGGAAAGCCACCTAGGAACAAAGGGATTTGAGATACTTAGTGTTTAGAAGCTTCTAGTACAACTACATGGCATATGGGCTCTGCCTTGATCATATAGGTTGCAATAACTTAGCCATTTGGATAGTTGGTGGTAGGGTGATAGGTTGGAGCACGTCCATTTGGTCTAAGGGAAGGCTTCTGAAAGATCTCGTCTTGATGAATGTCAAGTCTTGTGGGCTAAGTGCACCACCTCTCGAGAAGGAAAAATCTAAGTACTTAGCCGTGTCCCCGACAATGGATAATTTGAGCATCAAGACACTGAAGCTATCAAGGATCTCCTCATCCCAATTTCTAAGTTAAAAACTTGTGGTTGAACAAGGGTAAAGGTTTACCAATGTCTATTGGTGGTTCCTTGGGAGTTTTTGCCAAACAAAAACTTAGTGTTTTCAACTGATAGGTAAAACTTATTTTGAGCAAAGCAAGCCTAATCTACACTTAGCCAAATTCATGTAGAAGCTAGATACTATTATTCTACTAAGGTATCACTTGCCAATACTATTCCAATGTATTGACCCACTGTGGCTGTAATTGTGATGTTGCAGGTTACTCTGATGAGGATTAGGGTTATGAGTCTACACTCAACATGCTTGCCTGTGGCACATGAAGATGAAGACTTTCATTTATATTGTTAAGTTAAACTCATGTACTAGCCTATGGCTATGGAGTTGTAAAATACTATGTTATCTCTGGAATGACGATGTAATAATGACCTTTGTTTCTGTGTACTTCATCTTAAACTGTGGATGCTATCATATGATCCAGGGACTAGCATTGCAATCACAGGGACCTTTACCTTTATAAAGGTGGGGCCTTACAGTAAACTTCCGGTCAAGCCCTACCCAATTTCGGGTATTGTGGTTGTACGGTAAAATTGGAATGGTATCGCATCCAGACAACCATCATTTTTATATAGGGCTAAGGCACATGCCTCAACATTTTCATCATAAAAAATCATCTAGTGTTCAAGAAGACATGTCAAAACATTTCATTAGAATGACTCATAATTCTATGGTTTTCATAATTATTTTCACCAAGTATTCCCATCTAAAGTGATTAAGTTTTAGGCTTAGCACTAGCCACTAAAGTTGGGGGTAAACACTAATGAGGGGGAATAATCAAGTGTGACTTATCTAAGTTCAATCTCATGCCTCAGGATGACATCAAGATTTATCTAACTAAGCCAAGTTTAATGCTCTTTGTGCTACCTTTAATAATCTTTCTGAAATCTACAATTCACTAAGTAAACACAAATAGGAAGCTTTGATAAAGAAATAAAATAACTAAGCTTAGAATTAAAACTAGGATTTGGTATAGTAAGGTGGTATAACTAATGCCTGTCTAGTGCCTCTAGTTGGCACAGTAATATTGCAAGGGTTAACTTGCAAAGTTCTAGCTTGCCTTGTGCAGGGCAGTGGTTGAAGTTCTCCTATGCTTCTTACTCGTAGTATCCTCCTTCCTCCTCGTATCCTTGGTCGGTACTAGCATCTATAAATAAACACGAGGTACACAATCACCAAACAATTCTTAACTACTCTATTTAGCACAAAAAGGTTCACACTAGATGATCTAGCATCATCACTATTATCACAAGAAATAAAGCACTAGTTTCAATTATTTTATTTCAGAGAAGTAATTTCTACTCATTGAAAAACTACTTAAGATTTAATATTCTCCAACTAAATCATGGGATCATGTTGACACATGTCATCACCACATATTTCAGTACTTGGGAATGTGATTTAAAGAGGTGTCAAAATTTAATAAGGATTAACCTTTTTATTTTAATTAAATAAAGTGACTAGAAATGCCTATGGGGCATTCTTTTATTACTTCTCCATTATTTCTGTAAGTAAACCTAGACATTTTTATATATTCAAAAAGGTCTTATCAAATGTGATTTTTGAGAGTTGGAATCAACTCAAAAGCTTTTATGGTTGGATTTTGAAAAATATTTGAATGCAGAAAAGTCTCTGCCTTGTTATTTTTACTATAGGTGATCTACAAATTCAAATGGTTTGAATACAATGGGCTTGGATTAAGAATTTTAACTTTCTAGCAAAATTATTTTCATGCAATTTGGTAAAGTGAAACTCTCTGAATTGAATTTTGAATCAACAGGCAGTACTAGGTTTGAAACTAAATTGGAAAAACCTAAGTTTGAATTACTGGGTCACGCGGGAGTGTTAAATGGGCCGGCCCACTGCGCACAGCACACGCGCGGGCGGGTTAAGTGGTTGTCCCCACTCGTTAGTGAGACAGAGAGTGGCGAAGCGGTACGGGGCAATTAGGGCTATAGGATTAGAAGTGCGATCGACGGCTGAGGTTCATCATCCACGTCTGAACAGAACGTGGCGAGGTCGAACCCTAGCGCGGACAATGGGGGTCAGTGGGGGCTCACCGGGGCTCCAGCGATGGTCGGTGATGGGGGCGAACGACGAAGTCGACGACGGCGATCCTCTTGGTACCGGTGGCTCCTCCTGGGGCGGCTCCAATCAACGGCTCCCTTTTTCTCCAGCAGCGGCAAGCTCCAGCGAAATTCCGGCCACCTGGTGCTCGCCTTGCTCCGGGGATGAGTGGGTGTGATCAGTGAGAGGTGGGGAGTTAGCTGGTGTGCTAAAATCGAACGGGGAAGGCATCTATTTATAGTGCCAAGAGGGGACCGAAGGATGCGGGTGAAGCTCCTCGTGGTCGTCTGCACAGCAAGATAACGACATGGTTGGGGGTAGGGGACGGTGCGCTGCCTCCTGGCGAAGCTCAACGGCATGTTGGCGAGGCGTGGGGCGGTGCGAATTGGTCGGAACACTTCGATGCTCTGGACGGGTCCGACGGGAAATTTAATGGCGCACGGCGTCTACGGTCCGCGCGGCGGCAAAAGGGCATGTCCGGGTGGTTCCTGGGGCAGTGGTGATCATGCATGAGCCGGCGAAGGCGGGGCGCGGTTTGTGCTCGCGTGTCGAGCGCAGCGCTCTAGTGCGCTCTCAGCATGGTTGCAGAGAGACTGGGCACACTTGTTCTGAGTGGTCCAGTGGCTGGCAAGGCTTGGGCATGGACAGAGGGTGGCGATGGATGGTGGCTTGTGTCCCAGACAAGGTGGCTAGGCTTGGTGAGGCTCCTAGCTTGCTGTCGACATTGGGGTGGTAATTTGGGTTCGGGCATGGTCACCATTGATGATCTTGTCAAGTTTACAGTGAGCTAGGGCTTGTTAAATAAGTTAGATCATCTACTGAGAGTGTGTTGTGAGCTAGAGAGGGAACAAGTTAGGCACAACACTACTCACTATAGTGTTTGATGTTTTATTTGATTTGTGTTTACAAGGTGTTTGATGAAATGGCCGCAAGAGATTTGAATTTAAATTTTTGGATGAAAATTGGTGGGTGTACTAGTCACATACTAGGTAGTCTCTTGTTGCTTGGATTGTTCAAGGTGAACTGGTTTAGTGGAGTTTTAAGAAATGGTGATCTTCCCATATGATATAGATTCAATTTTGAATTGTCATTTGAATCAAGTTTCCAAATGTTTCTGTGAGTTTGCAAAGTGGGATTGGGTTCACTTTCACTTGGTATATCAAGGGGTAAACAGAAATAGAATTGTTTCTGTTTTAAATCTTGGACTAGAAACACTCAAAGTGGTCTAGTGAGCAAGATTGGCAAAAATGACCATTTGCTTGTTTTGTTTGTTTTTGAATTTCTCTTGATTTGTTTCTACTTCGAATTGATTTAGATGATGTTGTTTTCATATTTAAACCAATCCTTGATATTCACAACAATCACACAAGTCCATTCAAGCATTCATACAATCATCACATACACACATGCATTCATATTGATTTTAATTAACAAAAGTTTTTGTTAACCCTAATTTTGATGATTGGAATTTGATAACCTTGATTAATATTTTTGGGATGTTACAAACCTTCCCTCCTTAAACAAAATCTTGTCCCGAGATTTGAGAAAGAATAAAAATAAAACTTGGGTTTAAAGAGATCGGGAAACTCCATCCTGATATGGTCTTCTCGCTCCTAGGTAGCTTCTTCTTCAGTGTGGTTGCTCCACTGGATCTTGAGAAACTTGATACTCCGGGTCCTGGTGGTTCTGAAATCTTCCTCCAAAATACGGATGGGTACTTTAGGATACGTCAGGTCATCGTTGATCTCTATGGTTTGGTGATGAATGTTCTTGAAAACTTCGGTCTTCTCCGGGACTTCTAGGCATTTGCGAAGTAACGATATATGGAACACATTATGCACTACTGACATCTCCTCTGGCAGTTCTAGTTGATATGATACTTCTCCTCGATAATTCAGAATCTTGAAGGGTCCAATATATCTGGGGGCTAACTTTCCTTTGAGCTGGAAACGTTGCATTCCCTTCAAAGGCGACACTTTGAGATACACAAAATCTCTGATATTGAAAGAGAGGTCTCGACGTCTCTTGTCGGCATAACTCTTCTGTCGGGATTGGGCAGTCTTGAGGTGCTTAAGGATCTTGTGAACTTTCTCTTCTGCTTCTCGCAGGATGTTGGGTCCGAAAATCTGACTCTCTCCTACTTCCGACCAATTCAAAGGGGTACGACACTTCCTTCCATACATGAATTCAAATGGGGCCATTTTCAAACTGCCTTGATAAATTTTGTTGTACGAAAATTCTATGAATGGTAGAAAATCTTCCTATTTTGATCCATACTCTAGTACACATGCTCTCAACATATTTTCGAATATTTGATTTACTCGCTCCGTTTGTCCATCAGTCTGAGGGTGATAAGTTGTGCTGAAATCTAGTCTTGTTCCCAATCCTTCTTGGACTTTCTTCCAAAATCTAGAGGTAAACTGAGTTCCTCGATCTGCCACAATGTTCTTGCGGACCATGCAAACTGATGATTCTAGCGATGTACAACTCTGGTAGCTTCAAAATCTGATAAGTGGTCTTGACTGGTAAGAAATGGGAGACCTTGGACAATCTATCAACTATGACCCAAATAGAGTCATTTCCCCTACTAGAAGTAGGCAAACTGGTGATAAAATCCATTCCAACTGAATCCCATTTCCATTCCAGAATCTGCAGTGGTTACAACAGTCCTGCGGGTCTCTGATGTCCCGCCTTGACTCTCTGAAAAATATCACACTTGGCTATGTAGCTTCCGATTCCTCTCTTCATCTTATGCCACCAAAATTGCTCCTTCAGATCCTGATACAACTTCGTTCCTCCGGGGTGCATAGAATAAAGAGTATCATGGGCTTCTTTCAAAATAGCTTGCTTCAAATCTGAATCTGCTGGCACACAGATACGTCCTTTGTACCACAAAACTCCTTCTTCATCTTCGGTGAATCCGGGTACTTTGCCTGTACTGATGCGACGTTTGATTCGGTCGATACTAGCATTTCCTTTCTGTGCCTCCTTGATCTGACTGACCAAAGTGGGTTGAAGTTCTATGCTAGCCAAAAATCCTTCACTTACTAATTCCATTCTAAAATATTCCAACTCCTTGTGCAAATCGGGTTGCTCCTTTAGAATCATGGAGTTCAAGCGACACGGCAATCTGTTAAGGGCATCCGCTACCACATTGGCTTTACCAGGGTGATAATGGATGTCCAGATCATAGTCCTTGATTAGCTCGATCCATATCCTTTGCCTCATATTTAGCTCCTTCTAAGTGAAAATATACTTTAGGCTCTTGTGATCCGAATAAATCTCACAATGGTTACCCATAAGGTAATGCATCCATGTCTTTAGGGCTAGAACTACGGCTGCTAGTTCAAGGTCATGGGTAGGATAATTCTGATCATGTTGCTTCAGTTGTCGGGATAGATAAGATATGACCTTGCCTTCTTGCATAAGCACACATCCAAGACCGATCTTGGATGCATCACAATACACATCAAAGGGCTTCGTGATATCCAGCATGATCAATATTGGGGCTGAGATTAATCTTGTCTTAAGTTCTTGAAAACTTGCTTCACATTTGTTCGTCCATTCAAACTTCTTATCCTTTTTCAACAATTGGGTCATGGGTCTTGCGATACTCGAGAATCCTTCTACGAACTTGCGGTAATATCCCGCTAATCCGAGAAATGCACGAACTTGGGTTTGAGTGGTTGGGGCTTGCCATTTTTCAACATCCTTAACCTTTGCAGGGTCAACGGCAATTCCTCCAGCTGATACAATATGTTCGAGGAATCCTACCTCCCGTAACTAGAATTCACATTTGCTAAACTTTGCATACAACTGATGCTCCCTAAGGGTTCCAAGGATGGTCCTTAGGTGTATCTCATGTTCTTCTTCTGATTTGGAATAGATCAGAATGTCATCGATGAAAACAACGACAAACTGTAGGGGTTCGTAGCATGGAAAACAAAAAAATTCTACCGCATGCACACAAACAAGCGAAGATATATCTACTAGATTGTAGCAACGAGTCGATTAGAGTACTCACCCTCCAAGATTCCAAAGCGGTTAACGAGAGCAGATTCTCGTGTTTGATGTAGTCGTACACTTGCCGATCTCAAGTTCGCATATATGACCCTTCCGGCGCTGCGTTCCGGCAGCGCTTCCGCAGTCGGTCACATGTTCGGTACTCGATAAAGACCTTCCTCTCCCTTGTTCCACCAGGCAACGGAGGTTGTAGTTCTCCCCTCGCGATTCCAGTAGCATGACGGCGTGGTGTCAGAAGTAGAGGGAAGATCCCACAGGGCTTCGCCTAAGACGGTGCGGGGTTTAAGTTGGATCCAGGGTTTCCGGCGATCTAGGTTTAGAAGGCCGAAGACAAGGAGGAGGTGTCGGTGGCAACTAGGGCGACGGTGACATGCCAGCGGCGGCGCGAGGTGGCGGCAGCACGGCGGCCGCGTCGCAAGGTGGGGAGGGCTGGTTGTGGTGCTTTGGGGCAGCCTATAGAGGTCCCAACCTGATAAGGTAGAGATCCCAGTGTTTACAATGCTAGTCCCTGGATTAATAGCTAGCATCCACAGTTTAAGATGTAATATCAAGAAACAAAGGTCATAATACAACTTTATAACCAGGAATAAAATAATTCATTACATCTTACATAGCTCATTTGGTTATCTCATTACAATGCAGCAGAAATAACTATAGCATGGAGTCCTTCATCTTCAAAGTGCCACAGGCAATCATGTTGGTTGTAGACTTGTAATCCTATTCAACACACTTCACTAACATCAAACAAACCTGCAACATAATAAATTACAGCCACAAGGGTCAATACATTTGAATTGTATTGGCAAGTGATACTATGGTAGAATAGTGGTATCTATCATCTATATGCAATTTGGCTAAGTGGAGTTTAGGCTTGCTTTGCTCAAAATATATTTTCCTTATAAGTTGAAAACATTAAGTTTTTGTTTGTCAAAATCACCCAAGGCATCTACCAATAGACATTGGTGTTCCTTTAACCCTTTTTCAACCACAAGTTTTTAACTTAGAAATTGGGATGAGGAGATCCTTGATAGCTTCCATGTCTTGATGCTCAAATTGTCCATTGTCGGGGACACGTCTAAGTACTTAGATTTTACTCTCTCGAGAGGTGGTGCACTTTCCCCACAAGACTCGACATGCATCGAGACAAGATCTTTCAGAAGCCTTACCATAGACCAAAATGGACGCGTTCCCAAAACTATCATCCCCTACCACCAACTGTCCATCTGGCTAAGTTATTGCAACCTATATGATCCAGGCATAGCCCATATTGCCATGTGGCTGCGCTTGAAGCTTCTCAACATTTGACATCTCAAATCTCTTTGTTCCTGGGTGGCTTTCCACAAGTGAGATACACTAGGGTAAGCCATAAATATGGGCCCTGTGTAACCACTCAACATAAACCTTTCACACCATTCCACCTAGGTGATTCATTCACATAGTTGTTTTATTAAACAAAACACAAGTCATAGACTTAGAAATATTTCATAGCATGAATATAATCCACCCTTGTTTTCTACTATCTAGGCTAAGCATAATAGTAGCAAGAATCTTAACTTAGGGAAAATCTAATAAGGCATCATCTACTAGGATTTCCCAAGGCATAGCTTATACTTAGAAAATTCCATGCAAGTCCTACTCAAAATATCACTAATGCATAGTGAAAATAATGGTAAAAAGTATGAATCACCACTTGCATTTTTGGTAGAGAATATATATTCACTCCTTGATATTGAAATGGTCACACACTTCAAAGTTCACTACAAATCAATCAAGGCACAAATTCAAACTAGCATTCAAACAATTCATCACATAAAATAAAGAAAACAAAACAATGCATGCAAGCATGCAAAAGATTGTTTTATTTGGAAAGGTGGTTTCTAATAATGTATAAACATTTTAAAACACCTATTGGTCATTTATAAAAGTGGCAAAACCATTTTAAATCAAGTTAGTGAAAATGGGCCATTTAAATCCCCTTTTTTTTGCTAGAAATGATTTTATTCAAAGAATAATTTCTAGTGTTAGCCAAATATGTTTTTAATCCCAAATGTTAGTGTTTAAGGTCAAAGTGTTTTAAACAAATCCTTTTTCAAAAGGTTTCACCCAAAAACCACTTTTAAATCAAAGCAACATTTTTATTTTGCTAGAAATGCCTTTAAACAAAGTAATAATTTTTCTAGGATTCATCAAATATATTTTTAAATCCAAAACTTAGTGTTTAAGGTCAGAGAGTTTAATTCAACCCATTTTCAAAAGGTTTTACTCAAAAACTATTTTTAAAACATAATGAACAATTTTATTCTACTAGAAATGCTTTTATTCAAGGAATAATTCCTTAATGTCTCAAAATATACTTTTAAATCCATAAGTTGGTTTTTAGGTACAGTATGTTCAAAACAAACCATTTACAAAATATTTTACCCTAAAAACATTTTTAGAATAAATTTTATAACCAAAATAGGCCTACACATGTTTCTGCAAAAACAACCAATTTTACAGAAGCAAATTGCTATACAAAAGGCATGGTTGGAAATTATTCTTTTTCCTGATTCCAATTATATAAAATTTGTAAAATTTGGACGTGTAGATTAAAAGTTGTGAATTTTACAAATCTAATCATCTAATAGACAAGTTTCTGTTTTAAAATCAAAAGTTGGGCCACGTGTCTATTTCTAATTGGACGATACTGTTTCGCGTGGATCAGTCGATGCTGGCCGTTAGATATAAGTTGTATAACACGGCACAGATTGCTTCGTACCCTTTGGTTAAGTGATTCTATCGCGTCCATCAGATCTAAATCGAACGGCGTACAGAAGCTTGACCAGAGATGGGCGACGTTAGCGCGACGGCGAGCGGCGGCACGCTCTGTCTACAGCGTTGCGGAGGATACAGGAAGCGGGGGAGGAAAAGGAGTGGCTCACCAGGTTCGTGGGATCGTTGCGATGATCAACATGCTCGTGGGGAGGCAGGGGCGCTCGGAGTCACTGGCGATTCCTCGCCGGAGATGGTCCTGGCGGCTGGCGCTCACTATCGATGATGGAGGCGACGCTACGGTGTGAGCTAGGACACGAAAATGGTGGCGTTAGATGCGTACGAGGTTACTGGTCACACGCGTATCATCGGGAGGAAGAGGGGTGGTCAGCAATTTACCAGGGGCGTCGTCGGAGTGGATGCAGACGACAGCGATGCTCTGTCGAAGATGTTGCCGAGGTTATGGGGCACGCGCGAGCGGGAGGAAGGCACTGTCAGGTGCGTAGGGAGATGGGGAATAGGCTCATGGGAATTGGGAGGCAAGGGGAGGTCGGACGTCGCTGGAATTAGCCAGAAAATCTCGTCGGGGCAGCGAGGTTGCAAGCAGAAATCCAGGCAGCCTGGAGGCAGAGAGGGGACGACGTCTAGGGGAAAATGGAGAGAAGAGGGAGGAGATTGAACGCGCGTGGTCGTGGCGAGGATTTAGCGCGGCATTGATGCGTATTCACGCCGGCATTCAACGGCAGTAAAACGTCCAGAGGGAATCAGGGCGTGGTCTCGCGGGGACGACGATGCCTCCGTGACAGTGGGGCCAGGCGTTAGCGAGGTAAGGGGGTACGATGGGGCCTCGTGTTCAGGGACTGAGCGGGTGCAGACGAAATTGAGAAACGTTTCGCTAGGGGAAAAAGAAAGAGGCCGCCGGTGGGCTTGCTGGGCTAGTTAGTTGGGCTGGGCTACTTCCCCCTTTTTTCTATTTTGTTTCCTTTTCTTTTTATGATTTCTTTTTCTGTTTTGAATTTATTTAAATGATTCAAACACTTGTTTGAATTCAAACTTTTCCTAATTTTTAGTATGTTTTAATATTATTTTAACAATGTATTTTAAAATCCATTTTTGAATATTTTCTTATATTCTTTTATGGTTTATTATTTATTTAAATTAGACACTTGTCTTTATTTAAATAAGATTTTAAATATGTTTTAAAACTTCTATTTGAATTCTAAAGTTTTACCAAACCTTTTTCATTAGGTTTTATTAATTCGTTAGTGCAAATAATTCACTTTGAATTATTATTTTAAATATTTTTATATGATTTAATGTTCATTTAAATTTGGGCATTTGTCTTTATTCAAATAAAATCAAATATGGTTTTAATCCCATATAAATTTTATTCCAATAATTCTTTTATTTCTTTTAAGTTATTTAGATAACTTTTATTCCCTTTAGCTAAATTCCAATTTATTATTTTCTCATGATTTAATTAATCATTTACTTTAGGGATTTTTTCTCCACTTAAATAGAATTGAATTTGGTTAATGCCATATAATTTTATTTTGATATTCTTTATCCCGTTATTTTATTTGGATTATCTTTATTCCATTTGCTTATAGATTTAATTTAAGATTTAAATTGTCTTCTAAATAATTTTATTGGGATTTATTATTTAGTATAGGCAATTTGTCTTTATTTAAATAAAATTGGATATGGTTCAATGCCCATATAGTTTTATTTAAATAATATTTTTATTTCTTTTTATTATTAAATAAATTCTATTTGTTTATGGATTTGGCCAAGATTTCATTTGGCTTTTAAATATTCCTTATTTATTAATTTCTTTATTATCTTATAAAATCCATCTTTTTATTTATAGATCCAAAATTGGTGATTCCAATTTGTATATTTTTATTTGATATTTGTTTATCCTTTTAAATCCTTGTGGGATTATTTTGCTCATAATTTAGTATGGATCTTAGCTAGGAGCTTTGTTAGATTTGGAAATTATTTCCTTTTATCTTATTATATTCATAAGTTTTTATCCTTAGTTCCAAATTGAATGAAACCATTTTCTATGGTTTTATAATATTTTTGTTTATCATTTTTATCATTTATAAATGTTTGTTGCTGAATTTTTATATGGATCAAATCCTTAGTCTTAGGGAGATCTTGGAAATGATTTTCTTCCATTAGGGTTTTTAGGGTTTTGGTTTAACTTTTCCAAGTGTTTAAATTTCAAGGTTCATTCATTGATGAATGCATTTCACTTGATTGAAATTTGTTGGATTCCATTTTATTCAAAGTTTGTTCAAGAAGGGTTTTAATGTTTCCATTTAGAAACAAAAAGTTTCTTTTCACCCTAAATTTCAACATTTATTTCTTTTGTTTATTTATTATTCACATTTCAAAATTTGGAAAAATTTGGGATGTGACAGGCTACCACCCTTAAAAGAAATCTCGTCCCGAGATTTGGGAAGGCTAGAGGTTACAAGTTGGCTTCAAGACAACTAGGATACTACCACCCTTAAAAAAGATTTTTGACTAGATTACATCTTGGCTTACTTGGGATCTTGATGTATCTTCTCCGGACAGTTGCTTGCATAATGGCCTATCTCTTTGCTTTTGAAACACATCACTTGGCTAATATTCTTCTTTTCTTTTGGTATTATTGCCTCTTGTTTGTTTCCTTGGTTCTTCTTCTTTTCTGGATATTCACTAGCATAGTGTCCCATCTCTTTGAAATTGTAACATTGCACTTGGCTTTTGTCCTTCTTCTTATTTTTGGGCCTCTCAAAAGCTAGGAGTTCTTCTAGTTCATGTTCTTCATATCTCACCTCAAAGGTGGGAAATCTTTCTCTCTTCTTGGGGCAGTCACTAGAGATATGACCTTCTTCTCCACAAGAGTAGCAACACTTTGTGGTCACTTTGGATGGGGCCTTATGAGGCATGGTTCTGACTTTGCCTTCATCCTTCTTGGTAGAAGTTTTTCCCTTATGGAGGTTTCCAAACATTTGATGCATTCCATCTTCTTTCAATTGTTGAACTATAGGATAGATGGGGAATTGGATAAGAACATGATCATTTCCTTCACATAGGAAACAAGTAACTTGAGATGTGGGGCATTGTTTAATTGGATGTTTCTCTTCACAATTAGGGCATTGATCCACATGCTCTTTGTAAGTGTGTTCCATGTCTCCACAAATATTTCAAGCTTGATTTCCTTCTATAATATCATCCTTGATATCATTGTTGTCACAATCTCCTTGGAAAAGGTTATTTGCCATGTTGATCATTTGATTGGTCATCCTTTGCAACAGTTGGGATTGGATTTCCAAAAGCTTTTGCATGGTTGGGTCTAAATCATTGTTGTTGGCTAAAAACTATCTTGTCACTTGATTCAACTGGGCTTGGGTTGCTAATAGGTTTTCTCTCATGTTCTTATTTTGGTTGTTGTTGTCACCATTCTTGATGTTGGAGTCTCTTGAGGAAGTCATCTGTTTGGGTTGGATTGGGATTAGAGTAGACAAAAGATTCCTAGAGAAGAATTTTACTCACACACAACAATTCACACAAACAATGTGCAAGCAATCACAATCATGCAATCCACTCAAACAACAAGGTTCAAGCATATTTTAAGGCAACAAAATATTTTTCCTACACCAAAGAAGTTGGTGTGATCAATATGTGATCTAAACTAAACACTAGTATGGTAGTCCAACTATAGAGTTCCCTTGGGATCTTTCCATTCTTCTTAGTTGTCTCTTCTTGAACAAGATCATGATTCCTTGGAAATATTCTTGCATCTTGGTCACAAAGCTTCAAGGTGATGATGGTTCCTTCTAAGTTGTGTTTCCTTAGTCTCCAAGTCTTGAGTAATATTTTTGTCTCTCTTGTAGTCCTTAGTGATGTCCAAGTTGAAGTCCTTGGTGAACTGAAGTTGAAGTCATTAGTGATGTTGAAGTCTTTGCTCAAGTTGAAGTCTTTGCTCAAGTTGAGGTTTTTGTCCACAAGTTGAAATAGAAGAGATGTAGATTCAAAACAAGATGGTTGAGGAAAGAGTTTACAAGATTGTTTGTAAATAAGTTTTGAACAAATACAACTCCTATTTTTCTAAGGGGTTTTGTCCAATCCTAGGGTTACAATCCTACAGGAAACACAGTGCTCTGATACCATCTGTAGAGGTCCCAACCTGATAAGGTAGAGATCCCTGTGTTTACAATGCTAGTCCCTGGATCAATAGCTAGCATCCACAGTTTAAGATGTAATATCAAGAAACAAAGGTCATAATACAACTTTATAACCAGGAATAAAATAATTTATTACATCTTACATAGATCATTTGGCTATCTCATTACAATGCAGCAGAAATAACTATAGCATGGAGTCCTTCATCTTCAAAGTGCCACAGCTAATCATGTTGGTTGTGGACTTGTAATCCTATTCAACACACTTCACTAACATCAAACAAACCTGCAACATAATAAGTTACTGCCACAAGGGTCAATACATTTGAATTGTATTGGCAAGTGATACTATGGTAGAATAGTGGTATCTATCATCTATATGCAATTTGGCTAAGTGTAGTTTAGGCTTGCTTTGCTCAAAATACATTTTCCTTATAAGTTGAAAACACTAAGTTTTTATTTGTCAAAATCACCCAAGGCATCTACCAATAGACATTGGTAATCCTTTAACCCTTGTTCAACCACAAGTTTTTAACTTAGAAATTGGGATGAGGAGATCCTTGATAGCTTCCATGTCTTGATGCTCAAATTGTCCATTGCCGGGGACACGGCTAAGTACTTAGATTTTACTCTCTCAAGAGGTGGTGCACTTTCCCCACAAGACTCGACATGCATCGAGACAAGATCTTTCAGAAGCCTTCCCATAGACCAAAATGGGCGCGTTCCCAAAACTATCATCCCCTACCACCAACTGTCCATTTGGCTAAGTTATTGCAACCTATATGATCCAGGCATAGCCCATATTGCCATGTGGCTACACTTGAAGCTTCTCAACATTTGACATCTCAAATCTCTTTGTTCCTTGTTGGCTTTCCACAAGTGAGATACACTAGGGTAAGCCATAAATATGGGCCCTGTGTAACCACTCAACATAAACCTTTCACACCATTCCACCTAGGTGATTCATTCACATAGTTGTTTTATTAAACAAAACACAAGTCATAGACTTAGAAATATTTCATAGCATGAATATAATCCACCCTTGTTTTCTACTATCTAGGCTAAGCATAATAGTAGCAAGAATCTTAACTTAGGGAAAATCTAATAAGGCATCATCTACTAGGATTTCCCAAGGCATAGCTTATACTTAGAAAATTCCATGCAAGTCCTACTCAAAATATCACTAATGCATAGTGAAAATAATGGGCAACAGTATGAAGCACCACTTGCCTTTTTGGTAGAGAATATAGATGTCAACACCCGGATTTTTCAATCCTAGATGCCTGTTATGCCATACATCGCAATCCCAGGATTACCATTTTTGCAAGACATAACAGAATTGGATACCATAGTACTTCATCCATTACAAACGATACATAAGTTCTTACACAAATAGGGATCTCATGATCCAGTCCTTAATACAACATCAAGCAGCGGAATACGTAATAATAACGGTAGCGTAGGCGAAGCTCCATCTTCGGGGTCACAGGAAATGCTGACGATGGGAGATGATCCTAGTTGTCGTAACCTTCCTGGGGTCCATCTTCCAGGTACTCCTCTTCATAGTCTGGCCATGGGAATAGCCAGGGACAAAGCCATGAGTACTCTTTAAGTACTCGCAAACTAATACTAACAAGTAAAGGGGGTTTTTGGGTAATAGGACACTAGGCTCTAGGGTTGTTTTGCAAAAGCCAGATTTATCTCTACTAGGTTCTGAAGCTAGTCATAATTTTATAAATCCTAAGTGGGAACTTGTATTTCAGGTCACAACTCTGTGGTGGTCAAGTCAAAGTCTCAATTCATTTCACAAGTCATTTTGAAAAGTCTGACGGGGGAACAGTATGGCCACTCCAACTGTCCATAACCACGGACGCGGCTATTCGAATAGTTTGACACTCTGCAGAGATTGTGCACTTTCACCACAACATTCGATACATCCGTCAGGAACAAATCCTGAATTCACCATACTCAGTATGCGGATAATCAATCCTAACCTTTCAATTACACGCCCTAGTATAAGCACCTCTCCTGTGAGTTTGGCCTCCCAACCATGACCAGCTGTCATCTTGGGTACTGCACAGGTGGACAATCTTCACAAGGTAGCCTCAGCTCAGACCTTGGCCGTGAGGGAACTAATACTAAGGTATATAAGTTTCCAGTCAAGCCCTACCCAATATTCGGGTATTGTGGTTATACGCTAAAATTGGAATGGTATCGCATCCAGACAACCATCAGTTTTATAAAGGGCTAAGGCTCATGCCTCAACATTTTTATCACCAAAATCATCAAGTGTTTGGAAACACATGTCCAAAACATTTCAATAGAATGATCCATCATTCCAAGGTTTTCATAACCATTTTTCCACCAAGTATTCCCATCTAAAAGTTGATCAAGTTTTATGCTTAGCACTAGCATCTACAGGTGGGGGTAGTACTAATGAGGGGTGGTAACTAGTGGAGTTTCACTAAGTCCAACCTTATATCTTAGGCTGATATCAAGGTTTCTAGCTTAGGCCAAATTTTATGCTCTTTATGCAACCTTCAGCATCTTTCCAAAATCTACCAGTCACTTAAGTAAACTCTAAGTAAGCTTTGATAAAGAAAATAAAGTGAGAAGCTTGCACATAAAACTAGGATTGGTTTATCAAATGGGTATGATCACATATGCTTAAGGCATAGTAACAAGTAGGGGTTTGTTGCATCAGTAGGGTATCTTGCAAGTGTTAGCTTGCATCAATGTCAATATAAGCTTGCTAAATTGCAAGTGTTAGCTTGCAAGGTTACTAGCTTGCCTTGTGCAGAGCAGTGGTTGAAGTTTTCCTCGGCTTCTTCTTCGTAGTATCCTCCTTCCTCCTCGTGGCCTTGGTCGGTACTAGCGTCTATGAATAAATACGAGGTACACAATCACCAAACAATACTTAACTACTTGCAATCATCACACACAAGGGTCTTATAGATGATCTAACATCATCTCTAACCTTACAAGGTTAAGGCTTGATTTCATTCTTTTTATTTTTAGAAAAGTAATTTCTACTCATTGAAAAACTACTTAAGATTTAATATTCTCCAAACCAAATATGGGATCATGTTGACACATGTCATCACCACATATTGCAGTCCATGGGAATGTGATTTAAAGTGGTGTCACAATTTAATAAGGTTTTACCCTTTTATTTTAATTAATTAAAGTGGCTAGAAATGCTTATGTAGCATTCTTTTATTACTTGAACATTATTTCTGCAAGTAAACCTATATATTTTTATATATTCTGAAAGGTATGGTTAAATGTGATTTTTGAGAGTTGGAATCAACTCAAAAGCTTTTATGGTTTAAATTTAAAAAATGTTTGAATGCAGAAACGCTTCTGTCTTGTTATTTTTACTATGGGTGATCTACAGATCCAAATGACTTGAATCCAACGGGCTTGGATTCAGCATTCACAGACCTTTCCAACAAAATTGGTTTCATCCAATTTGGTGCACTGAATCGGTCTGGGTTGATTTTTGAAGTTGGGTACAGAAGTGTGTTTGAATTTAAAAAGAAAAAGGTTTAATTTGAATCGCTGGGCTGCGCGGGAAAAAGTACTGGGCCGGCCTGCTAAGCGCAGTGCTCCCGCGGGCTACTTAAGTGGGTCTCCCCACTCGTCAGTGACGCGGGGCTGGGCGAAGCGGTATGGGGCAACGAGGATCGTTCGATCTAGTTCTAATCCAACGGCTGGGGGTCATCGTCGACGCGAGACAACTCCGGCGAGAAAGAAACCTAGCGCGGCCAGTGAGGGGTGCTGGGGGTCATCGTCCCCGTTTGCTGCGGGCTACTTAAGGGTCGGCGAGGCGGGCGAACGACGAAGTCGACGATGGCGAATCTCCTGGTACCGGTGGCTTCTCCTGGGGCGGCTCCAATCGCTGGCTCCCTTCTTCTCCAGAGGCGGCGGGCTCCGGTGAAACTCTGGCGAGGTGGTGCTCGCCTTGCTCTGAGAACGGTGTGGCACAGTCAGTGAGGAGAAGGGAGTGAGATGGTGTGAAGAAATCGTGCGGGGGTGGCCTCTATTTATAGTCGAGCGAGGGGACCGTCGGGGCGCACGGTGAGCTCGTCGGGGGCGAGGTTACAGGCGGCTAAAGACATGGGCAAGGGTAGGGGACAGTGCGGTGTCTCCTGGCGATGCTCAACGACATGGTCTCGAGGCATGGGGCGGTGCGGCTTGGTCTGGAACGGGCGGTGCTCTGCGCGGCAGAGGCGGCGTCTTCGACGGCGGGCGGTGGCTGTATGGCACGGGGCGGCAAACGGGGATGTCTGGCGGTCTCCTGGGTCGGTGGTGATCATGTGTGCACGCGGTGAGGGCGGCGCACGGTCTGTGGACGCTGGTCGAGGGTGGCGCTCTGGCGCATGCTCGGCATGGTCTGGGCGCGGCTTGTGCGCATGGTCCAGGGCTTGGCAACGCTCACGGCTGGGACAGGTAGTGGCGATGGACGGTGGGCTGCCTCCCAGACAAGGTTGGCACGGCTAGTTCTTCCTCTAGCCTGCTGTCCACAATGGGGTGACAAGGTTGGCTTCGGATGTTCACCATTTATGGCAATGGCAAGCTCACAGGGGTTCTAGTCCTTAGCTAAACTTCCTAGATGATCTACTGAGCTGTGTGTGAGCTAACTAGGGAACAAGTTAGGCCAATTTTACTGCACACTATAGTGTTTGATGTTTGTTTGTTTTGTGTCTGCAACCTGTTTGATGAAATGGCCGCATGAAATCAAGTTTTGAATTTTAAAATGATTTTTGGTGGGTTTGCTAGGTTGGTGCTGGTGAGTCTGCAGATGCTTGGGTTTTGAAAGTTGAGCTTGTTTGAGTGGTTTTTGAAAAAGTGGGATCTTCCCATATGATAAAGATTCAATTTTGAATTGTCATTTAAACTATGCATTTGAAAGTTTCTGGATGATCACAAAGTGGGCCTTGATACCTTGTTATGAGTACATTCAAGGGGTGCAAAGATCCAGAAAAGTTTCTGTTAGGTTTTGAAAGTTTGAGACAGCCAAAGTAGGCATGGGAGTTAAATTGGCCAAAATGACCATTCACTTCATATATGTGTTTTGATTTACTTGTCTTTAGGAAAAGTGTGGGAAATGTTTTAGATGATGTTTATTTCACCTAAGAAACATTTTACACGCAATGAAACAAACAAACAAGGTGGGTTTAAAAGAATTCAAAATCAATGCATACACATATGCATGCATTCATAATTTTATTTAGAAAAGTTTTTGTTAACCCTAAATGTGAGGATTAGAATTTGATGATCCAAGTTTAGTATTTTTGGGATGTTACAAACTTTCCCCCCTTAAACAAAATCTCGTACCGAGATTTAAAAAGGACGAAAAGATTACCTAGGATTTGAAGAGATCTGGAAACTCCGTCCTGATGTGATCTTCGCGCTCCCAGGTAGCTTCCTCTTCTGTGTGGTTGCTCCACTGAATCTTGAGAAACTTGATGCTTCGGGTTCTGGTAGTTCGAAAGGCTTCTTCCAAAATACGGATGGGTACTTCGGGATAGGATAGGTCATCATTGATCTCTATGGTCCGGTGATCGATATTCTTGAACACTTCGGTCTTCTCGGGGACTTCGAGACACTTGCGAAGTAACGACATATGGAACACATTGTGCACAGCTGACATCTCTTCTGGTAGTTCCAATTGATACGATACTTCTCCTCGACTGTTCAGAATTTTTAAAGGTCCGATATATCTGGGGGCTAACTTTCCCTTGAGTTGGAAACGCTGCATTCCCTTCAATGGCGACACTTTCAGATAAACAAAATCTCCTATGTTGAAGGCGAGGTCTCGACGTCTCTTGTCAGCGTAACTCTTCTGTCGAGATTGGGCTGTCTTGAGGTTCTCACAAATCTTGTGAACCTTCTCTTCTGCTTCTCGTAGGATGTCGGGTCCGAAAATCTGACTCTCTCCTACTTCCGACAAGTTCAAAGGGGTGCGACACTTTCTTCCGTACATGAATTCAAATGGGGCAATTTGCAAACTGGCTTGGTAACTATTGTTGTATGAAAATTCTGCAAACGGCAGACAGTCTTCCCACTTGGATCCATATTCTAGCACACATGCTCTAAGCATATCTTCGAGTATTTGATTTACTCGCTCCGTTTGTCCATCGGTCTGAGGGTGATACGCGGTACTGAAATCTAGGCGGGTTCCTAAACCTTCTTGGACTTTCTTCCAGAATCTCGAGGTAAACTGAGTTCCTCGATCCAATACTATGTTCTTGGGGACTCCATGCAAACTAACGATTCTAGCGATGTACAACTCTGCTAGCTTCGAACTCTGATAGGTGGTTTTGACGGGCAAGAAATGGGCGACTTTGGACAATCTGTCCACTATGACCCAAATAGAGTCATTTCCCCTACTAGAAGTAGGTAGTCCAGTGATAAAGTCCATTACTACAGAATCCCATTTCCATTCCGGAATTTGCAAAGGTTGCAACAATCCAGCGGGTCTTTGATGTCCGGCCTTGACTCGCTGACATATATCACACTTGGCGATATAGCTTCCGATTTCTCTCTTCATCTTATGCCACCAAAATTGCTCTTTCAAATCTTGATACATCTTAGTTCCTCCGGGATGGATAGAATAAAGATTATCATGAGCCTCCTTCAAGATAACTTCTTTTAACTCAGAATCTGATGGTACACAAAGGCGTCCTTTGTACCACAAAACTCCTTCTTCGTCCTCGGTGAATCCGGGTACTTTGCCTGTACCGATACGACGCTTGATTCCGTCGATACTGGCATTTCCCTTTGGCGCCTCTTTAATCTGACTGATCAAAGTGGGCTGAAGTTCTATGCTAGCCAAAAATCCTTCACTTACTAATTCCATTCGAAAATCCTCCATCTCTTTGTGCAAACATGGTTGCTCCTTCAAAATCATGGAGTTCAAGCGGCACGGCAATCTGCTAAGGGCATCGGTTACCACGTTGGCTTTACCAGGGTGATATTGAATGTCCAGGTCTTAATCCTTGATTAGCTCAATCCATCTTATCTGCCTCATATTCAGCTCCTTCTAAGTGAATATATACTTTAGGCTCTTGTGATCCGAATAAATCTCACAACGGTTTCCCATCAGGTAATGTCTCCATGTCTTCAGGGCTAGAACTACGGCTGCGAGTTCGAGGTCATGGGTTGGGTAATTTTGTTCATGTTGCTTCAATTGTCACGATAGATAAGATATAACTTTGCCTTCTTGCATTAGCACACATCCGAGACCAATCTTGGATGCGTCACAATATACATCGAAGGGCTTCGTGATATCCGGCATGATCAAGATTGGGGCTGAAATCAATCTCCTTTTGAGTTCTTGAAAACTCGCTTCACATTTGTCGGTCCATCCAAACTTCTTGTCCTTCTTCAACAATTGGGTCATGGGTCTGGCGATACTAGAGAATCCTTCTACAAATTTGCGGTAATATCCCGCCAATCCGAGAAAAGCACGAACTTGGGTTTGAGTGGTTGGGGCTTGCCAATATTCTACATCTTTCACTTTGGCAGGGTCAACGGCAATTCCTCCGGCTGATACAATGTGACCGAGGAATCCTACTTCCTGTAACCAGAATTCACATTTGCTAAACTTTGCATACAGCTGATGCTCTCTAAGGGTTCCAAGAATGGTCCTTAGGTGTAGCTCATGTTCTTCTTCTGACTTGGAATAAATCAGAATGTCATCGATGAAAACAACAACAAACTTATCCAGGAAGTCCATAAAAATCTTATTCATGAGGTTCATGAAATAAGCGGGGGCATTGGTTAATCCAAAATACATGACTGTATACTCATAAAATCCATATCTGGTGGTAAAGGCAGTCTTTGGAATATCCTCTGCACGAATTTTGAGTTGATGATAGCCAGTCCTAAGATCAATCTTAGAAAACACTTTGGCACCGGTCAACTGATCAAACAAATCTTCTATCTTAGGCAAGGGGTACTTGTTCTTGATGGTGACATCATTCAACTTCCGATAATCCGTACACAAACGGTTACCTCCATCCTTCTTGTCCACAAACAAGACAGGTGATCTCCATGGGGACGCACTTGGTTGAATCAATCCGATTTCCAACATGGAATCCAGTTGCTTCTTCTGTTCTCCTAGTTCTGACGGGTTCATACTATAGGGTCTCTGGGCTATGGGTCCTATTCCGGGGATTAGTTCGATGATAAACTCGATATCCCGATCTGGGGGCATACCGGGCAAAACATCTGGCAATACATCGGGGTATTCGCAGACTATCCGGACTTGGTCACTGGTAGGTTGGGCTATACTCTTGTTACACTTGAATTGGCGAGGTAAGGTTTCAGATATATGCTCGACTGATATTCCGGTGGTACTGGTCATGGTGATGGCTTTCTTGGCACAGTCAATCAATCCTTTATGTTTGGACATCCAATCCATTCCTAGTACTACTTCCAAACTTTAGTTCCGAGTACTATTAGGTTAGCATAAAAATCTATGCCATGGATTCGGATAGGGACGGCCTTGCAAATTTGCCTAGCCTTGGTGGTTGATCTGGGAATTTGTACAATCATCACATGCTTCAATTTGGTTGGTTGAATTTTACTAGTGCAGGCAAATTCTTCGGTGATAAATGAATGCGATGCACCAGAGTCAAACAACACTCTTGCAAGTACTGAATTAACAGAAAACATACCCAGCACGACGTCTGGCGCTTCCTGAGCTTCTTCAGCATGCATGAGAAAAAGACGGCCATTGCGGTTGAGTGAATTCCCTGGGGCAAATCTTCTCCCTGGCTGGACACGACGCTGCTGCTGAGCTGGGACATTGGCGTTGGGGGCTGTAGCATTCTTCTTGTTGGGGCACTCGTTGGAATAGTGGCCTTTATTTCCACAGTCATAACAGGTCACTTGTGACTTGTCCTTGGCTGCGACAGGCACAGCATTGCTTCTAGTCCTCGGGGCAGTGTTGGGGTTGGCGGTAGCATTGTTGGTGTTGAACTTGGGTGGGGCACGGGTGAAATTGATAGAGTTGCCGGGGTTGTTGTGATTTCCTCCGGGTCTAGGGTTTCCACGGTTGGGGTAGGTCGGACGGGTCATAGGGGGTCTGTTGGTTCTTGGGGAAAATCCTGGAGATGGGTTGGGGCGATACTTTGGGGTCTGATGGGTCCCTGGTTGATGCATCATGCGACGCTTGCGGTTCTCATTGGCCTGGTTGATCTTTCCTTCCATCTGGATAGCAGAGTCGACAAGGGCTTCAATATCAACAAAGGGGATATTGACTAACACTGTCTGCATCTCGTCATGCAGACCATTCAGGAATCTTTCTTTCTTCTTGGCTTCGGTGTCTATCTCGTCCGGGGCATACCTAGCTAATGACAAAAATTTGTCACGGTATTCCACTACAGTCATCCTTCCTTGCTTCAACTCTCTGAACTAGTCTCTCATTCTCTTGATCAAACCTGGTGGCACATGGGTTCTGCTGAACTTGACCTTGAACTCCTCCCAGGTCATCATCTGGCCTCCGGTCATTGCACGAACACTGTTCCACCATGCCCTGGCATCTCCGGCTAGATAATGGGTGGCGAACAGGACTTTCTCGTTGGCTTCCACTCCGGCGACTTCTAGGTTGTTTTCCATGGTTTGCAGCCAATCATCAGCATCTAGGGGTTCTTCTGACTTGGTGAAAACGGGTGGGTTGGTATTCTGGAAATTCTTGAGCTTAGATCTGTGGTTGTCCTGATTTCCGTGGCCTTGGTTGTTGTGGGCTAGCTGGGCTATCTGTTGCAGAGTGGCTAGGTTGGCTTGACGTTCCGCTCTTTTAGCTTCGCGGTCAGAGGTCAACATTTGCAGGATCTGCAACATCGGGTCCGGGGCTGAACCACTTCCTCCACGTGGCATCTGAAGATTGGTATAGATCATGAGAAAAGAGGGAAATTTCTAAGGTTTTGGGTTTTTGAAAAGTTTTTAGAGTTTGACTCAGGTTTTTCTAGCAACTTGCTTTTTCATTCATTCATTCACTCGATACAACGCACACCACAGCAAGGAAAAACAGATGGTTTTAAGAACTATTGTGGAAACTACGATACAGTGGGACCGACTACTACTCACTACACTAGTGCTCAGTGCTACTACTCCTCGGAGTCTGTGGCTTTATCATCTTCAGCATCATCGATGAAGGCGAAATCATCCTCATTGGTGAAGAAGTCCATGGCCTGATCCTCTAGAAAATCGTCGTCATCGCTGAGATAGGAGTAAGGGTCTCCACGAAGATCCTCTCCGGCATTCTCCCTTTCCTCCAACTGCATGTCTCTCTCGTGGATGGTCTCCTCCAAAGATGAGATGCGATGGCGAAGACGGGCAATAATGCGCTCTTTCTTGTCGAGCTGACGGCAGCGAGACTTGCGATCCTTTGCTAGCATGGCGATGGTCTGGTCCTTCGTCTTGATGATGGCAGACTTGTGGTTGCAATAGTCACGGCAGTTGTCCAATTCCTGCTGACGATCATACATCATGAAGCTAAGGTGGTCCAATTGAGTCTTCAGCTCGGGGTGGTATGGGGCTTCCAATGGTTGTCCATTTGCATCACGCCTTGGGAAAAACTCAAAGCGAGTACCCTTGATCTGATTGATGCTCTGCTCGCACAGACGGGAAAGAGCTTCCTGCATTGCTCTGGCAAGTCCATCGAGCCAGTTGTTTTACCTCAAGGTAAACTGAATTCCCTCCGCAGTGGGAGGTTCAATCTTTCCTCGGAGACTTGCAACAATTAGCCACTACATATCTTCTCCTCCTTGATCATTGAGCTGAACTCCGAAGAACTCGGGATGCGGACGTTCCAGAAGTTCCGAAAGCTGATCCAGATCCCTCTCAAAGATAAGGTCTCCTCTATTCCCAAGTTGGTAAAACTTGTTGTACTTCACGTCCATCTATAAAAATAGAGGATGAGTAGATTAGCAATCCTAGATGCCTGTTATGCCATACATCGCAATCCCAGGATTACCATTTTTGCGAGACATAATAGAATTGGATACCATAGTACTTCATCCATTACAAACGATACATAAGTTCTTACACAAATAGGGATCTCATGATCCAGTCCTTAATACAACATCAAGCAGCGGAATACGTAATAATAACGGTAGCGTAGGCGAAGCTCCATCTTCGGGGTCACAGGCAATGCTGACGATGGGAGATGATCCTAGTTGTCGTAACCTTCCTGGGGTCCATCTTCCAGGTACTCCTCTTCATAGTCTGGCCATGGGAATAGCCAGGGACAAAGCCATGAGTACTCTTTAAGTACTCGCAAACTAATACTAACAAGTAAAGGGGGTTTTTGGGTAATAGGACACTAGGCTCTAGGGTTGTTTTGCAAAAGCCAGATTTATCTCTACTAGGTTCTGAAGCTAGTCATAATTTTATAAATCCTAAGTGGGAACTTGTATTTCAGGTCACAACTCTGTGGTGGTCAAGTCGAAGTCTCAATTCATTTCACAAGTCATTTTGAAAAGTCTGACGGGGGAACAGTATGGCCACTCCAACTGTCCATAACCACGGATGCGGCTATTCGAATAGTTTGACACTCTGCAGAGATTGTGCACTTTCACCACAACATTCGATACATCCGTCAGGAACAAATCCTGAATTCACCATACTCAGTATGCGGATAATCAATCCTAACCTTTCAATTACACGCCCTAGTATAAGCACCTCTCCTGTGAGTTTGGCCTCCCAACCATGACCAGCTGTCATCTTGGGTACTGCACAGGTGGACAATCTTCACAAGGTAGCCTCAGCTCAGACCTTGGCCGTGAGGGAACTAATACTAAGGTATATAAGTTTCCAGTCAAGCCCTACCCAATATTCGGGTATTGTGGTTATACGCTAAAATTGGAATGGTATCGCATCCAGACAACCATCAGTTTTATAAAGGGCTAAGGCTCATGCCTCAACATTTTTATCACCAAAATCATCAAGTGTTTGGAAACACATGTCCAAAACATTTCAATAGAATGATCCATCATTCCAAGGTTTTCATAACCATTTTTCCACCAAGTATTCCCATCTAAAAGTTGATCAAGTTTTATGCTTAGCACTAGCATCTACAGGTGGGGGTAGTACTAATGAGGGGTGGTAACTAGTGGAGTTTCACTAAGTCCAACCTTATATCTTAGGCTGATATCAAGGTTTCTAGCTTAGGCCAAATTTTATGCTCTTTATGCAACCTTCAGCATCTTTCCAAAATCTACCAGTCACTTAAGTAAACTCTAAGTAAGCTTTGATAAAGAAAATAAAGTGAGAAGCTTGCACATAAAACTAGGATTGGTTTATCAAATGGGTATGATCACATATGCTTAAGGCATAGTAACAAGTAGGGGTTTGTTGCATCAGTAGGGTATCTTGCAAGTGTTAGCTTGCATCAATGTCAATATAAGCTTGCTAAATTGCAAGTGTTAGCTTGCAAGGTTACTAGCTTGCCTTGTGCAGAGCAGTGGTTGAAGTTTTCCTCAGCTTCTTCTTCGTAGTATCCTCCTTCCTCCTCGTGGCCTTGGTCGGTACTAGCGTCTATGAATAAATACGAGGTACACAATCACCAAACAATACTTAACTACTTGCAATCATCACACACAAGGGTCTTATAGATGATCTAACATCATCTCTAACCTTACAAGGTTAAGGCTTGATTTCATTCTTTTTATTTTTAGAAAAGTAATTTATACTCATTGAAAAACTACTTAAGATTTAATATTCTCCAAACCAAATATGGGATCATGTTGACACATGTCATCACCACATATTGCAGTCCATGGGAATGTGATTTAAAGTGGTGTCACAATTTAATAAGGTTTTACCCTTTTATTTTAATTAATTAAAGTGGCTAGAAATGCTTATGTAGCATTCTTTTATTACTTGAACATTATTTCTGCAAGTAAACCTATATATTTTTATATATTCTGAAAGGTATGGTTAAATGTGATTTTTGAGAGTTGGAATCAACTCAAAAGCTTTTATGGTTTAAATTTAAAAAATGTTTGAATGCAGAAACGCTTCTGTCTTGTTATTTTTACTATGGGTGATCTACAGATCCAAATGACTTGAAACCAACGGGCTTGGATTCAGCATTCACAGACCTTTCCAACAAAATTGGTTTCATCCAATTTGGTGCACTGAATCGGTCTGGGTTGATTTTTGAAGTTGGGTATAGAAGTGTGTTTGAATTTAAAAAGAAAAAGGTTTAATTTGAATCGCTGGGCTGCGCGGGAAAAAGTACTGGGCCGGCCTGCTAAGCGCAGTGCTCCCACGGGCTACTTAAGTGGGTGTCCCCACTCGTCAGTGACGCGGGGCTGGGCGAAGCGGTATGGGGCAACGAGGATCGTTCGATCTAGTTCTAATCCAACGGCTGGGGGTCATCGTCGACGCGAGACAACTCCGGCGAGAAAGAAACCTAGCGCGGCCAGTGAGGGGTGCTGGGGGTCATCGTCCCCGTTTGCCGCGGGCTACTTAAGGGTCGGCGAGGCGGGCGAACGACGAAGTCGACGATAGCGAATCTCCTGGTACCGGTGGCTTCTCCTGGGGCGGCTCCAATCGCTGGCTCCCTTCTTCTCCAGAGGCGGCGGGCTCCGGTGAAACTCTGGCGAGGTGGTGCTCGCCTTGCTCTGAGAACGGTGTGGCACGGTCAGTGAGGAGAGGGGAGTGAGATGGTGTGAAGAAATCGTGCGGGGGTGGCCTCTATTTATAGTCGAGCGAGGGGACCGTCGGGGCGCACGGTGAGCTCGTCGGGGGCGAGGTTACAGGCGGCTAAAGACATGGGCAAGGGTAGGGGACAGTGCGGTGTCTCCTGGTGATGCTCAACGACATGGTCTCGAGGCATGGGGCGGTGCGGCTTGGTCTGGAACGGGCGGTGCTCTGCGCGGCAGAGGCGGCGTCTTCGACGGCGGGCGGTGGCTGTATGGCACGGGGCGGCAAACGGGGATGTCTGGCGGTCTCCTGGGTCGGTGGTGATCATGTGTGCACGTGGTGAGGGCGGCGCACGGTCTGTGGACGCTGGTCGAGGGTGGCGCTCTGGCGCATGCTCGGCATGGTCTGGGCGCGGCTTGTGCGCATGGTACAGGGCTTGGCAACGCTCGCGGCTGGGACAGGTAGTGGCGGTGGACGGTGGGCTGCCTCCCAGACAAGGTTGGCATGGCTAGTTCTTCCTCTAGCCTGCTGTCCACAATGGGGTGACAAGGTTGGCTTCGGATGTTCACCATTTATGGCAATGGCAAGCTCACAGGGGTTCTAGTCCTTAGCTAAACTTCCTAGATGATCTACTGAGCTGTGTGTGAGCTAACTAGGGAACAAGTTAGGCCAATTTTACTGCACACTATAGTGTTTGATGTTTGTTTGTTTTGTGTCTGCAACCTGTTTGATGAAATGGCCGCATGAAATCAAGTTTTGAATTTTAAAATGATTTTTGGTGGGTTTGCTAGGTTGGTGCTGGTGAGTCTGCAGATGCTTGGGTTTTGAAAGTTGAGCTTGTTTGAGTGGTTTTTGAAAAAGTGGGATCTTCCCATATGATAAAGATTCAATTTTGAATTGTCATTTAAACTATGCATTTGAAAGTTTCTGGATGATCACAAAGTGGGCCTTGATACCTTGTTATGAGTACATTCAAGGGGTGCAAAGATCCGGAAAAGTTTCTGTTAGGTTTTGAAAGTTTGAGACAGCCAAAGTAGGCATGGGAGTTAAATTGGCCAAAATGACCATTCACTTCATATATGTGTTTTGATTTACTTGTCTTTAGGAAAAGTGTGGGAAATGTTTTAGATGATGTTTATTTCACCTAAGAAACATTTTACACGCAATGAAACAAACAAACAAGGTGGGTTTAAAAGAATTCAAAATCAATGCATACACATATGCATGCATTCATAATTTTATTTAGAAAAGTTTTTGTTAACCCTAAATGTGAGGATTAGAATTTGATGATCCAAGTTTAGTATTTTTGGGATGTTACAAACTTTCCCCCCTTAAACAAAATCTCGTACCGAGATTTAAAAAGGACGAAAAGATTACCTAGGATTTGAAGAGATCTGGAAACTCCGTCCTGATGTGATCTTCGCGCTCCCAGGTAGCTTCCTCTTCTGTGTGGTTGCTCCACTGAATCTTGAGAAACTTGATGCTTCGGGTTCTGGTAGTTCGAAAGGCTTCTTCCAAAATACGGATGGGTACTTCGGGATAGGTTAGGTCATCATTGATCTCTATGGTCCGGTGATCGATATTCTTGAACACTTCGGTCTTCTCGGGGACTTCGAGACACTTGCGAAGTAACGAGATATGGAACACATTGTGCACAGCTGACATCTCTTCTGGTAGTTCCAATTGATACGATACTTCTCCTCGACTGTTCAGAATTTTTAAAGGTCCAATATATCTGGGGGCTAACTTTCCCTTGAGTTGGAAACGCTGCATTCCCTTCAATGGCGACACTTTCAGATAAACAAAATCTCCTATGTTGAAGGCGAGGTCTCGACGTCTCTTGTCGGCGTAACTCTTCTGTCGAGATTGGGCTGTCTTGAGGTTCTCACAAATCTTGTGAACCTTCTCTTCTGCTTCTCGTAGGATGTCGGGTCCGAAAATCTGACTCTCTCCTACTTCCGACAAGTTCAAAGGGGTGCGACACTTTCTTCCGTACATGAATTCAAATGGGGCAATTTGCAAACTGGCTTGGTAACTATTGTTGTATGAAAATTCTGCAAACGGCAGACAGTCTTCCCACTTGGATCCATATTCTAGCACACATGCTCTAAGCATATCTTCGAGTATTTGATTTACTCGCTCCGTTTGTCCATCGGTCTGAGGGTGATACGCGGTACTGAAATCTAGGCGGGTTCCTAAACCTTCTTGGACTTTCTTCCAGAATCTCGAGGTAAACTGAGTTCCTCGATTCAATACTATGTTCTTGGGGACTCCATGCAAACTAACGATTCTAGCGATGTACAACTCTGCTAGCTTCGAACTCTGATAGGTGGTTTTGACGGGCAAGAAATGGGCGACTTTGGACAATCTGTCCACTATGACCCAAATAGAGTCATTTCCCCTACTAGAAGTAGGTAGTCCAGTGATAAAGTCCATTACTACAGAATCCCATTTCCATTCCGGAATTTGCAAAGGTTGCAACAATCCAGCGGGTCTTTGATGTCCGGCCTTGACTCGCTGACATATATCACACTTGGCGATATAGCTTCCGATTTCTCTCTTCATCTTATGCCACCAAAATTGCTCTTTCAAATCTTGATACATCTTAGTTCCTCCGGGATGGATAGAATAAAGATTATCATGAGCCTCCTTCAAGATAACTTCTTTTAACTCAGAATCTGATGGTACACAAAGGCGTCCTTTGTACCACAAAACTCCTTCTTCGTCCTCGGTGAATCCGGGTACTTTGCCTGTACCGATACGACGCTTGATTCCGTCGATACTGGCATTTCCCTTTTGCGCCTCTTTAATCTGACTGATCAAAGTGGGCTGAAGTTCTATGCTAGCCAAAAATCCTTCACTTACTAATTCCATTCGAAAATCCTCCATCTCTTTGTGCAAACATGGTTGCTCCTTCAAAATCATGGAGTTCAAGCGGCACGGCAATCTGCTAAGGGCATCGGTTACCACGTTGGCTTTACCAGGGTGATATTGAATGTCCAGGTCGTAATCCTTGATTAGCTCAATCCATCTTATCTGCCTCATATTCAGCTCCTTCTGAGTGAATATATACTTTAGGCTCTTGTGATCCGAATAAATCTCACAACGGTTTCCCATCAGGTAATGTCTCCATGTCTTCAGGGCTAGAACTACGGCTGCGAGTTCGAGGTCATGGGTTGGGTAATTTTGTTCATGTTGCTTCAATTGTCACGATAGATAAGATATAACTTTGTCTTCTTGCATTAGCACACATCTGAGACCAATCTTGGATGCGTCACACTATACATCGAAGGGCTTCGTGATATCTGGCATGATCAAGATTGGGGCTGAAATCAATCTCCTTTTGAGTTCTTGAAAACTCGCTTCACATTTGTCGGTCCATCCAAACTTCTTGTCCTTCTTCAGCAATTGGGTCATGGGTCTGGCGATACTAGAGAATCCTTCTACAAATTTGCGGTAATATCCCGCCAATCCGAGAAAAGCACGAACTTGGGTTTGAGTGGTTGGGGCTTGCCAATCTTCTACATCTTTCACTTTGGCAGGGTCAACGGCAATTCCTCCGGCTGATACAATGTGACCGAGGAATCCTACTTCCTGTAACCAGAATTCACATTTGCTAAACTTTGCATACAGCTGATGCTCTCTAAGGGTTCCAAGAATGGTCCTTAGGTGTAGCTCATGTTCTTCTTCTGACTTGGAATAAATCAGAATGTCATCGATGAAAACAACAACAAACTTATCCAGGAAGTCCATAAAAATCTTATTCATGAGGTTCATGAAATAAGCGGGGGCATTGGTTAATCCAAAAGACATGACTGTATACTCATAAAATCCATATCTGGTGGTAAAGGCAGTCTTTGGAATATCCTCTGCACGAATTTTGAGTTGATGATAGCCAGTCCTAAGATCAATCTTAGAAAACACTTTGGCACCGGTCAACTGATCAAACAAATCTTCTATCTTAGGCAAGGGGTACTTGTTCTTGATGGTGACATCATTCAACTTCCGATAATCCGTACACAAACGGTTACCTCCATCCTTCTTGTCCACAAACAAGACAGGTGATCTCCATGGGGACGCACTTGGTTGAATCAATCCAATTTCCAACATGGAATCCAGTTGCTTCTTCAGTTCTCCTAGTTCTGACGGGTTCATACTATAGGGTCTCTGGGCTATGGGTCCTATTCCGGGGATTAGTTCGATGATAAACTCGATATCTCGATCTGGGGGCATACCGGGCAAAACATCTGGCAATACATCGGGGTATTCGCAGACTATCCGGACTTGGTCAATGGTAGGTTGGGCTATACTCTTGTTACACTTGAATTGGCGAGGTAAGGTTTCAGATATATGCTCGACTGATATTCCGGTGGTACTGGTCATGGTGATGGCTTTCTTGGCACAGTCAATCAATCCTTTATGTTTGGACATCCAATCCATTCCTAGTACTACTTCCAAACTTTAGTTCCGAGTACTATTAGGTTAGCATAAAAATCTATGCCATGGATTCGGATAGGGACGGCCTTGCAAATTTGCCTAGCCTTGGTGGTTGATCTGGGAATTTGTACAATCATCACATGCTTCAATTTGGTTGGTTGAATTTTACTAGTGCAGGCAAATTCTTCAGTGATAAATGAATGCGATGCACCAGAGTCAAACAACACTCTTGCAAGTACTGAATTAACAGAAAACATACCCAGCACGACGTCTGGCGCTTCCTGAGCTTCTTCAGCATGCATGAGAAAAAGACGGCCATTGCGGTTGAGTGAATTCCCTGGGGCAAATCTTCTCCCTGGCTGGACACGACGCTGCTGCTGAGCTGGGACATTGGCGTTGGGGGCTGTAGCATTCTTCTTGTTGGGGCACTTGTTGGAATAGTGGCCTTTATTTCCACAGTCATAACAGGTCACTTGTGACTTGTCCTTGGCTGCGACAGGCACAGCATTGCTTCTAGTCCTCGGGGCAGTGTTGGGGTTGGCGGTAGCATTGTTGGTGTTGAACTTGGGTGGGGCACGGGTGAAATTGATAGAGTTGCCGGGGTTGTTGTGATTTCCTCCGGGTCTAGGGTTTCCACGGTTGGGGTAGGTCGGACGGGTCATAGGGGGTCTGTTGGTTCTTGGGGAAAATCCTGGAGATGGGTTGGGGCGATACTTTGGGGTCTGATGGGTCCCTGGTTGATGCATCATGCGATGCTTGCGGTTCTCATTGGCCTGGTTGATCTTTCCTTCCATCTGGATAGCAGAGTCGACAAGGGCTTCAATATCAACAAAAGGGATATTGACTAACACTGTCTGCATCTCGTCATGCAGACCATTCAGGAATCTTTCTTTCTTCTTGGCTTCGGTGTCTATCTCGTCCGGGGCATACCTAGCTAATGACAAAAATTTGTCACGGTATTCCACTACAGTCATCCTTCCTTGCTTCAACTCTCTGAACTAGTCTCTCATTCTCTTGATCAAACCTGGTGGCACATGGGTTCTGCTGAACTTGACCTTGAACTCCTCCCAGGTCATCATCTGGCCTCCGGTCATTGCACGAACACTGTTCCACCATGCCCTGGCATCTCCGGCTAGATAATGGGTGGCGAACAGGACTTTCTCGTTGGCTTCCACTCCGGCGACTTCTAGGTTGTTTTCCATGGTTTGCAGCCAATCATCAGCATCTAGGGGTTCTTCTGACTTGGTGAAAACGGGTGGGTTGGTATTCTGGAAATTCTTGAGCTTAGATCTGTGGTTGTCCTGATTTCCGTGGCCTTGGTTGTTGTGGG
Organism: Avena sativa; assembly: GCA_916181665.1. NCBI lineage: Eukaryota > Viridiplantae > Streptophyta > Magnoliopsida > Poales > Poaceae > Avena > Avena sativa. The sequence goes on along the minus strand of OV702285.1, from coordinate 136,427,257 downwards.
CTAGCTGGGCTATCTGTTGCAGAGTGGCTAGGTTGGCTTGACGTTCCGCTCTTTTAGCTTCGCGGTCAGAGGTCAACATTTGCAGGATCTGCAACATCGGGTCCGGGGCTGAACCACTTCCTCCACGTGGCATCTGAAGATTGGTATAGATCATGAGAAAAGAGGGAAATTTCTAAGGTTTTGGGTTTTTGAAAAGTTTTTAGAGTTTGACTCAGGTTTTTCTAGCAACTTGCTTTTTCATTCATTCATTCACTCGATACAACGCACACCACAGCAAGGAAAAACAGATGGTTTTAAGAACTATTGTGGAAACTACGATACAGTGGGACCGACTACTACTCACTACGCTAGTGCTCAGTGCTACTACTCCTCGGAGTCTGTGGCTTCATCATCTTCAGCATCATCGATGAAGGCGAAATCATCCTCATTGGTGAAGAAGTCCATGGCCTGATCCTCTAGAAAATCGTCGTCATCGCTGAGATAGGAGTAAGGGTCTCCACGAATATCCTCTCCGGCATTCTCCCTTTCCTCCAACTGCATGTCTCTCTCGTGGATGGTCTCCTCCAAAGATGAGATGCGATGGCGAAGACGGGCAATAATGCGCTCCTTCTTGTCGAGCTGACGGCAGCGAGACTTGCGATCCTTTGCTAGCATGGCGATGGTCTGGTCCTTCGTCTTGATGATGGCAGACTTGTGGTTGCAATAGTCACGGCAGTTGTCCAATTCCTGCTGACGATCATACATCATGAAGCTAAGGTGGTCCAATTGAGTCTTCAGCTCGGGGTGGTATGGGGCTTCCAATGGTTGTCCATTTGCATCACGCCTTGGGAAAAACTCAAAGCGAGTACCCTTGATCTGATTGATGCTCTGCTTGCACAGACGGGAAAGAGCTTCCTGCATTGCTCTGGCAAGTCCATCGAGCCAGTTGTTTTACCTCAAGGTAAACTGAATTCCCTCCGCAGTGGGAGGTTCAATCTTTCCTCGGAGACTTGCAACAATTAGCCACTACAGATCTTCTCCTCCTTGATCATTGAGCTGAGCTCCGAAGAACTCGGGATGCGGACGTTCCAGAAGTTCCGAAAGCTGATCCAGATCCCTCTCAAAGATAAGGTCTCCTCTATTCCCAAGTTGGTAAAACTTGTTGTACTTCACGTCCATCTATAAAAATAGAGGATGAGTAGATTAGCAATCCTAGATGCCTGTTATGCCATACATCGCAATCCCAGGATTACCATTTTTGCGAGACATAACAGAATTGGATACCATAGTACTTCATCCATTACAAACGATACATAAGTTCTTACACAAATAGGGATCTCATGATCCAGTCCTTAATACAACATCAAGCAGCGGAATACGTAATAATAACGGTAGCGTAGGCGAAGCTCCATCTTCGGGGTCACAGGCAATGCTGACGATGGGAGATGATCCTAGTTGTCGTAACCTTCCTGGGGTCCATCTTCCAGGTACTCCTCTTCATAGTCTGGCCATGGGAATAGCCAGGGACAAAGCCATGAGTACTCTTTAAGTACTCGCAAACTAATACTAACAAGTAAAGGGGGTTTTTGGGTAATAGGACACTAGGCTCTAGGGTTGTTTTGCAAAAGCCAGATTTATCTCTACTAGGTTCTGAAGCTAGTCATAATTTTATAAATCCTAAGTGGGAACTTGTATTTCAGGTCACAACTCTGTGGTGGTCAAGTCAAAGTCTCAATAAATTTCACAAGTCATTTTGAAAAGTCTGACGGGGGAACAGTATGGCCACTCCAACTGTCCATAACCGCGGACGTGGCTATTCGAATAGTTTGACACTCTGCAGAGATTGTACACTTTCACCACAACATTCGATACATCCGTCAGGAACAAATCCTGAATTCACCATACTCAGTATGCGGATAATCAATCCTAACCTTTCAATTACATGCCCTAGTATAAGCACCTCTCCTGTGAGTTTGGCCTCCCAACCATGACCAGCTGTCATCTTGGGTACTGCACAGGTGGACAATCTTCACAAGGTAGCCTCAGCTCAGACCTTGGCCATGAGGGAACTAATACTAAGGTATATAAGTTTCCAGTCAAGCCCTACCGAATATTCGGGTATTGTGGTTGTACGCTAAAATTGGAATGGTATCGCATCCAGACAACCATCAGTTTTATAAAGGGCTAAGGCTCATGCCTCAACATTTTTATCACCAAAATCATCAAGTGTTTGGAAACACATGTCCAAAACATTTCAATAGAATGATCCATCATTCCAAGGTTTTCATAACCATTTTTCCACCAAGTATTCCCATCTAAAAGTTGATCAAGTTTTATGCTTAGCACTAGCATCTACAGGTGGGGGTAGTACTAATGAGGGGTGGTAACTAGTGGAGTTTCACTAAGTCCAACCTTATATCTTAGGCTGATATCAAGGTTTCTAGCTTAGGCCAAATTTTATGCTCTTTATGCAACCTTCAGCATCTTTCCAAAATCTACCAGTCACTTAAGTAAACTCTAAGTAAGCTTTGATAAAGAAAATAAAGTGAGAAGCTTGCACATAAAACTAGGATTGGTTTATCAAATGGGTATGATCACATATGCTTAAGGCATAGTAACAAGTAGGGGTTTGTTGCATCAGTAGGGTATCTTGCAAGTGTTAGCTTGCATCAATGTCAATATAAGCTTGCTAAATTGCAAGTGTTAGCTTGCAAGGTTACTAGCTTGCCTTGTACAGAGCAGTGGTTGAAGTTTTCCTCGGCTTCTTCTTCGTAGTATCCTCCTTCCTCCTCGTAGCCTTGGTCGGTACTAGCGTCTATGAATAAATACGAGGTACACAATCACCAAACAATACTTAACTACTTGCAATCATCACACACAAGGGTCTTATAGATGATCTAACATCATCTCTAACCTTACAAGGTTAAGGCTTGATTTCATTCTTTTTATTTTTAGAAAAGTAATTTCTACTCATTGAAAAACTACTTAAGATTTAATATTCTCCAAACCAAATATGGGATCATGTTGACACATGTCATCACCACATATTGTAGTCCATGGGAATGTGATTTAAAGTGGTGTCACAATTTAATAAGGTTTTACCCTTTTATTTTAATTAATTAAAGTGGCTAGAAATGCTTATGTAGCATTCTTTTATTACTTGAACATTATTTCTGCAAGTAAACCTATATATTTTTATATATTCTGAAAGGTATGGTTAAATGTGATTTTTGAGAGTTGGAATCAACTCAAAAGCTTTTATGGTTTAAATTTAAAAAATGTTTGAATGCAGAAAAGCTTCTGTCTTGTTATTTTTACTATGGGTGATCTACGGATCCAAATGACTTGAATCCAACGGGCCTGGATTCAGCATTCACGGACCTTTCCAACAAAATTGGTTTCATCCAATTTGGTGCATTGAATCGGTTTGGGTTGATTTTTGAAGTTGGGTACAAAAGTGTGTTTGAATTTCAAAAGAAAAAGGTTTAATTTGAATCGCTGGGCTGCGCGGGAAAAAGTACTGGGCCGGCCTGCTAAGCGCAATGCTCCTGTGGGCTGCTTAAGTGGGTGTCCCCACTCGCCAGTGACGCGGGGCTGGGCAAAGCGGTATGGGCAACGTGGATCGTTCGATCTAGTTCTAATCCAATGGCTGGGGGTCATCGTCGACGCGAGACAACTCCAGCGAGAACGAAACCTAGCGCGGCCAGTGAGGGGTGCTGGGGGCTCACCGGGGTACGGGCGAGGGTCGGCGAGGCGGGCGAATGACGAAGTCGACGACGGCGAATCTCCTGGTACCGGTGGCTTCTCATGGGGCGGCACCAATCGCTGGCTCCCTTCTTCTCCAGAGGCGGCGGGCTCCGGTGAAATTCCGGCGAGGTGGTGCTCACCTTGCTCTGAGAACGGTGTGGCATGGTCAGTGAGGAGAGGGGAGTGAGATGGTGTGAAGAAATCGTGCGGGGGTGGCCTCTATTTATAGTCGAGCGAGGGGACCGTCGGGGCGCACGGTGAGCTCGTCGGGGGAGAGGTTACAGGCGGCTAAAGGCATGGGCAAGGGTAGGGGACGGTGCGGTGTCTCCTGGCGATGCTCAACGACATGGTCTTGAGGCATGGGGCGGTGTGGCTTGGTCTGGAATGGGCGGTGCTCTGCGCGGCAGAGGCGGCGTCTTCGACGGCAGGCGGTGGCTATATGGCACGGGGCGGCAAACGGGGATGTCTGGCGGTCTCCTGGGTCGGTGGTGATCGTGTGTGCAAACGGTGAGGGTGGCGCGCGGTCTGTGGACGCTGGTCGAGGGTGGCGCCCTGGCGCATGCTCGGCATGGTCTGGGCGCGGCTTGTGCGCGTGGTCCAGGGCTTGGCAACACTCGCGGCTGGGACAGGTAGTGGCGGTGGACGGTGGGCTGCCTCCCAAAAAAGGTTGGCATGGCTAGTTCTTCCTCTAGCCTGCTGTCCACAATGGGGTGACAAGGTTGGCTTCGGCTGTTCACCATTTTTGGCAATGGCAAGCTCACAGGGGTTCTAGTCCTTAGCTAAACTTCCTAGATGATCTACTGAGCTGTGTGTGAGCTAACTAGGGAACAAGTTAGGCCAATTTTACTGCACACTATAGTGTTTGATGTTTGTTTGTTTTGTGTCTGCAACCTGTTTGATGAAATGGCCGCATGAAATCAAGTTTTGAATTTTGAAATGATTTTTGGTGGGTTTGCTAGGTTGGTGCTGGTGAGTCTGCAGATGCTTGGGTTTTGAAAGTTGAGCTTGTTTGAGTGTTTTTTGAAAAAGTGGGATCTTCCCATATGATAAAGATTCAATTTTGAATTGTCATTTAAACTATGCATTTGAAAGTTTCTGGATGATCACAAAGTGGGCCTTGATACCTTGTTATGAGTACATTCAAGGGGTGCAAAGATCCAGAAAAGTTTCTGTTAGGTTTTGAAAGTTTGAGACAGCCAAAGTAGGCATGGGAGTTAAATTGGCCAAAATGACCATTCACTTCATATATGTGTTTTGATTTACTTGTCTTTAGGAAAAGTGTGGGAAATGTTTTAGATGATGTTTATTTCACCTAAGAAACATTTTACAAGCAATGAAACAATCAAACAAACAAGGTGGGTTTAAAAGAATTCAAAATCAATGCATACACATATGCATGCATTCATAATTTTATTTAGAAAAGTTTTTGTTAACCCTAAATGTGAGGATTAGAATTTGATGATCCAAGTTTAGTATTTTTGGGATGTTACAATAGATTCACTCCTTGATCTTGAAATGGTCACACACTTCAAAGTTCACTACAAATCAATCAAGGCACAAATTCAAACTAGCATTCAAACAATTCATCACATAAAATAAAGAAAACAAAACAATGCATGCAAGCATGCAAAATATTGTTTTATTTGTAAAGGTGGTTTATAATAATCTATAAACATTTTAAAACACCTATTGGTCATTTATAAAAGTGGCAAAACCATTTTAAATCAAGTTAGTGAAAATGGGCCATTTAAATCGCTTTTGTTTGCTAGAAATGATTTTATTCAAAGAATAATTTCTAGTGTTAGCCAAATATGTTTTTAATCCCAAATGTTAGTGTTTAAGGTCAATTTTTTTAAACAAATCCTTTTTCAAAAGGTTTCACCCAAAAACCACTTTTAAATCAAAGCAACATTTTTATTTTGCTAGAAATGCCTTTAAACAAAGTAATAATTTTTCTAGGGTTCATAAAATATATTTTTAAATCCAAAACTTAGTGTTTAGGGTCCGAGAGTTTAATTCAACCCATTTGCAAAAGGTTTTACTCAAAAAATATTTTTAAAACATAATAAATATTTTTATTCTACTAGAAATGCTTTTACTCAAGGAATAATTCCTTAATGTCTCAAAATATACTTTTAAATCCATAAGTTGGTTTTTAGGGTTAGTATGTTCAAAACAAACCATTTACAAAAGATTTTACCCTAAAAACATTTTTAGAATAAATTTTATAACCAAAATAGGCCTACACATGTTTCTGCAAAAACAACCAATTTTACAGAAGCAAATAACTATACAAAGGGCACGGTTGGAAAGTATTCTTTTTCCTGATTCCAATGATATAAAATTTGGATGTGTAGATTAAAAGTTGTGAATTTTACAAATCTAATAATCTAATAGACAAGTTTCTGTTTTAAAATCAAAAGCTGGGCCACATGTCTGTTTCTAACTGGACGATACCGTTTCGCGTGGATCGATCGATGCTGGCCGTTAGATCTAAGTTGTATCGCACGACACAGATTGCTTCGTACCCTTTGGTTAAGTGATTCTATCGCCTCCATCAGATCTAAATTGAACGGTGTAGAGAAGCTTGACCAGAGATGGGCGGCGCTAGCGCGACGGCGAGCGGCAGCGCGCTCTGTCTACGGCGTTGCAGCGGCTATAGGAAGCGAGGGAGTAAAAGGAGTGGCTCACCAGGTTCATGGGATCAATGCGATGCTCAACGTGCTCGTGGGGAGGCAGGGGGCGCTCGGAGTCACTGGCGATTCCTCACCGGAGATGGTCCTGGCGGCTGGCACTCACTGTCGATGATGGAGGCGACGCTATGGTGCGAGATAGGACACGAAAATGGCGGCGTTAAATGCGTACAAGGTTACTGGTCACACGTGTATCATCGGGAGAAAGAGGGGTGGTCAGAAATTTACCAAGGGCGTCGCCGGAGTGGATGCAGACGACGGCGGTGCTCCGTCGAAGATGTTGCCAAGGTTACGGGGCACGCGCGAGCGGGAGGAAGGCACTGGCAGGTGCGTAGGGATATGGGGAACAGGCTCGTGGGAACTCGGAGGGAAGGGGAGGTCGGGCGTCGCTGGAATTCGCTGGAAAAGCTCGTCGGGGCAACGAGGTTGCAAGCAGAAATCCATGCAGCCTGGAGGAAGAAAGGGGACGACGTCTAGGGGAAAATGGAGAGAAGAGGGAGGAGATTTAACGTGCGTGGTCGTGGCAAGGATTTAGCGCGGCATTGATGCGTATTCATGCCGGCATTCAATGGCAGTAAAACGGCCAGAGGGAATCAGGGTGTGGTCTCGCGGGGACGACGATGCCTGCGTGGAAGTGGGGCCATGCGTCAGCGAGGTAAGGGGGTACGGTAGGGACTCACATTCAGGGACTGAGCGGGTGTAGACGCAAGTGAGAAACGTTTCGCTGGGGAAAAAATAAAGAGGCCGCCGGTGGGCTTGCTAGGCTAGTTCGTTGGGCTGGGCTGCTTCCCCCTTTTTTTATTCTGTTTCCTTTTCTTTTTATGATTTCTTTTTTTGTTTTGAATTTATTTAAATGATTCAAACACTTGTTTGAATTCAAACTTTTCCCAATTTTCAGTATGTTTTAATATTGTTTTAACAATGTATTTTAGAATCCATTTTTGAATATTTTCTTATATTCTTTTATGGTTTATTAATTATTTAAATTAGACACTTGTCTTTATTTAAATAAGATTTTAAATATGTTTTAAAACTTCTATTTGAATTCTAAATTTTTACCAAACCTTTTCATTAGGTTTTATTTATTCATTAGTGCAAATAATTCACTTTGAATAATTATTTTAAAATATTTTTATATGATTTAATGTTCATTTAAATTTGGGCATTTGTCTTTATTCAAATAAAATCAAATATGGTTTTAATCCCATATAAATTTTATTCCAATAATTCTTTTATTCCTCTTAAGTTATTTAGATAACTTTTATTCCCTTTAGGTAAATTCCAATTTATTATTTTCTCATGATTTAATTAATCATTAACTTTAGGGATTTTGTCTCCATTTAAATAGAATTGAATTTGGTTAATGCCATATAATTTTATTTGGATATTCTTTATCTCGTTATTTTATTTGGATTATCTTTATTCCATTTGCTTATGGATTTAATTTAAGATTTAAATTGTCTTCTAAATAATTTTATTGGGATTTATTATTTAGTTTAGGCAATTTGTCTTTATTTAAATAAAATTGGATATGGTGCAAAGCCCATATAGTTTTATTTAAATAATTTTTTTATTATTCAATAACTTCCATTTGTTTATGGATTTGGCCAAGATTTAATTTGGCTTTTAAATATTCCTTATTTATTCATTTCTTTCTTTATCTTATAAAATCCATATCTTTTTATTTATAGATCCAAAATTGGTGATTCCAATTTGTATATTTTTATTTGATATTTATTTATCCTTTTAAATCCTTTTGGGATTATTTTGCTCATAATTTAGTATGGATCTTAGCTAGGAGCTTTAATAGCTTTGGAAATTATTTCCTTTTATCTCATTATATTAATAAGTTTTTATCCTTAGTTCCAAATTGAATGAAACCATTTTCTATGGTTTTATAATATTTTTGTTTATCATTTTTGATCATTTATAAATGTATGGTGCTGAACTTTTATATGGATCAAATCCTTAGTCTTAGGGAGATCTTGGAAATGATTTTCTTCCATTAGGGTTTTTAGGGTTTTGGTTTAACTTTTCCAAGTGTTTAAATTTCAAGGTTCATTCATTGATGAATGCATTTCACTTGATTGAAATTTGTTGGATTCCACTTTATTAAAAGTTTGTTCAAGAAGGGTTTTAATGTTTCCATTTAGAAACAAAAAGTTTCTTTTCACCCTAAATTTCAACATTTATTTCTTTTGTTTATTTATTTTTCACATTTCAAAATTTGGAAAATTTTGGGATGTCACTGGCTACCACCTTTAAAAGAAATCTCGTCCCGAGATTTGGGAAGGATAGAGGTTACAAGTTGGCTTCAAGACAACTAGGATACTGCCACCCTTAAAAAGATTTTTGACTAGATTACATCTTGGCTTACTTGGGATCTTGATGTATCTTCTCTGGAAAGTTGCTTGAATAATGGCCTAGCTCTTTGCTTTTGAAACACATCACTTGGCTAATATCCTTCTTTTCCTTTGGTATTATTGCCTCTTGTTTGTTTCCTTGGTTCTTCTTCTTTTCTGGACATTCACTGGCATAGTGTCCCATCTCTTTGCAATTGTAACATTGCACTTGGCTTTTGTCCATCTTTTTGGGTCTCTCCAAAGCTAGGAGTTCTTCTAGTTCATGTTCTTCATATCTCACCTCAAAGGTGGGAACTCTTTCTCTCTTCTTGGAGCACTCACTAGAGATATGACCTTCTTCTCCACAAGAGTAGCAACACTTTGTGGTCACTTTGTATGGGGCCTTATGAGGCATGGTTCTGACTTTGCCTTCATCCTTCTTGGTAGCAGTTGTTTCCTTATGGAGGTTTCCAAACATTTGATGCATTCCATCTTCTTTCATCTGTTGAACTATAGGATAGATGGGGCATTGGATAAGAACATGATCATTTCCTTCACATAGGAAACAAGTAACTTGAGATGTGGGGCATTGTTTAGTTGGATGTTTCTCTTCACAATTAGGGCATTGATCCACATGCTCTTTGTAAGTGTGTTCCATGATCCACAAATATTGCAAGCTTGAGTTCCTTCTATAATATCATCCTTGATATCATTGTTGTCACAATCTCCTTGGGAAAGGTTGTTTCCCATGTTGATCATTTGATTGGTCATCCTTTGCAACAATTGGGATTGGATTTCCAAAACTTTTGCATGGTTGGGTCTAACTCATTGTTGTTGGCTAAAAACTGTCTTGTCACTTGATTCAACTGGGCTTGGGTTGCTAATAGTTGTTCTCTCATGTGCTTCTCTTGGTTGTTGTTGTCACCATTCTTGATGTTGGAGTCTCTTGGGGAAGTCATCTGTTTGGGTTGGATTGGGAATAGAGTAGACAAAAGATTCCTAGAGAAGAATTTTACTCACACACAACAATTCACACAAACAATGTGCAAGCAATCACAATCATGCAATCCACTCAAACAAAAAGGTTCAAGCATATTTTTAGGCAACAAAATATTTTTCCTACACCACATAAGTTGGTGTGATCAATATATGATCTAAACTAAACACTAGTATGGTGGTCCAATTATAGAGTTCCCTTGGGATCTTTCCATTCTTCTTACTTGTATCTTCTTGAACAAGATCATCATTTCCTTGGAAATATTCTTGCATCTTGGTCACAAAGCTTCAAGGTGATGATGGTTCGTTCTAAGTTGTGTTTCCTTAGTCTCCAGTCTTGAGTAATATTTTTGTCTCTCTTGTAGTCCTTAGTGATGTCCAAGTTGAAGTCCTTGGTGAAATGAAGTTGAAGTCATTGGTGATGTTGAAGTCTTTGCTCAAGTTGAAGTCTTTGCTCAAGTTGAGTTTTTTTTCCAACAAGTTGAAATAGAATAGATGTATATTCAAAACAAAAAGGTTGAGGAAAGAGTTTACAAGATTGTTTGTAAATAAGTTTTGAACAAATACAACTCCTATTTTTCTAAGGGGTTTTGTCCAATCCTAGTGTTACAATCCTATAGGAAACACAGTGCTCTGATACCATCTGTAGATGTCCCAACCTGATAAGGTAGAGATTCCTGTGTTTACAATGCTAGTCCCTGGATCAATAGCTAGCATCCACAGTTTAAGATGTAATATCAAGAAACAAAGGTCATAATACAACTTTATAACCAGGAATAAAATAATTCATTACATCTTACATAGATCATTTGGCTATCTCATTACAATGCAGCAGAAATAACTATAGCATGGAGTCCTTCATCTTCAAAGTGCCACAGCTAATCATGTTGGTTGTGGACTTGTAATCCTATTCAACACACTTCACTAACATCAAACAAACCTGCAACATAATAAGTTACTGCCACAAGGGTCAATACATTTGAATTGTATTGGCAAGTGATACTATGGTAGAATAGTGGTATCTATCATCTATATAAAATTTGGCTAAGTGGAGTTTAGGCTTGCATTGCTCAAAATAGATTTTCCTTATAAGTTGAAAACAGTAAGTTTTTATTTGTCAAAATCACCCAAGGCATCTACCAATAGACATTGCTGATACTTTAATCCTTGTTCAACCACAAGTTTTTAACTTAGAAATTGGGATGAGGAGATCCTTGATATCTTCCATGTCTTGATGCTCAAATTTTCCATTGTCAGGGACACGGATAAGTACTTAGATTTTACTCTCTCGAGAGGTGGTGCACTTTCCCCACAAGACTCGACATGCATCGAGACAAGATATTTCAGAAGCCTTTCCTTAGACCAAAATGGACGCATTCTCAAACCTATCATCCCCTACCACCAACTGTCCATCTGGCTAAGTTATTGCAACCTATATGATCCAGGCATTGCCCATATTGCCATGTGGCTGCGCTTGAAGCTTCTCAACATTTTACATCTCAAATCTCTTTGTTACTGGGTGGCTTTCCACAAGTGAGATACACTAGGGTAAGCCATAAATATGGGCCCTGTGTAACCACTCAACATAAACCTTTCACACCATTCCACCCAGGTGATTCATTCACATAGTTGTTTTATTAAACAAAACACAAGTCATAGACTTAGAAATATTTCATAGCATGAATATAATCCACCCTTGTTTTCTACTATCTAGGCTAAGCATAATAGTAGCAAGAATCTTAACTTAGGGAAAATCTAATAAGGCATCATCTACTAGGATTTCCCAAGGCATAGCTTATACTTAGAAAATTCCATGCAAGTCCTACTCAAAATATCACTAATGCATAGTGAAAATAATGGGACAAAGTATGAAGCACCACTTGCCTTTTTGGTAGAGAATATAGATTCACTCCTTGATCTTGAAATGGTCACACACTTCAAAGTTCATTACAAATCAATCAAGGCACAAATTCAAACTAGCATTCAAACAATTCATCACACAAAATAAAGAAAACAAAACAATGCATGCAAGCATGCAAAAGATTGTTTTTTTTTTGTAAAGGTCATTTCTAATAAGCTATAAACATTTTAAAACACCTATTGGTCATTTATAAAAGTGGCAAAACCATTTTAAATCAAGTTAGTGAAAATGGGCCATTTAAATCCCTTTTGTTTGCTAGAAATGATTTTATTCAAAGAATAATTTCTAGTGTTAGCCAAATATGTTTTTAATCCCAAACGTTAGTGTTTATGGTTAAAGCGTTTTAAAAAAATCCTTTTTCAAAAGGTTTCACCCAAAAACCACTTTTAAATCAAAGCAACATTTTTATTTTGATAGAAATGCCTTTAAACAAAGTAATAATTTTTCTAGGGTTCATCAAATATATTTTTAAATCCAAAACTTAGTTTTTAGGGTCAGAGAGTTTAATTCAACCCATTTGCAAAAGGTTTTACTCAAAAACTATTTTTAAAACATAATCAATAATTTTATTCTACTGGAAATGCTTTTATTCAAGGAATAATTCCTTAATGTCTCAAAATATACTTTTAAATCCATAAGTTGGTTTTTAGGGTCAGTAGGTTCAAAACAAACCATTTACAAATGATTTTACCCTAAAAACATTTTTAGAATAAATTTTATAACTAAATAGGCCTACACATGTTTCTGCAAAAACAACCAATTTTACAGAAGCAAATCGCTATATAAAGGGCATGGTTGGAAAGTATTCTTTTTCCTGATTCCAATGATATAAAATTTGTAAAATTTGGATGTGTAGATTATAAGTTGTGAATTTTAAAAATCTAATAATCTAATAGACAAGTTTCTGTTTTAAAATCAAAAGCTGGGCCACGTGTCTGTTTCTAACTGGACGGTACCGTTTTGCGTGGATCGATCGATGCTGGCTGTTAGATCTATGTTGTATCGCACGACACAGATTGCTTCATACCCTTTGGTTAAGTGATTCTATCGTGTCCATCAGATCTAAATCAAACGGCGTAGAGAAGCTTGACCAGAGATGGGCGGCGCGCTCTGTCTACCGTGTTGCAGCAGCTATAGGAAGCGAGGGAGGAAAAGGAGTGGCTCACCAGGTTCGTGGGATCGTTGCAATGCTCAACGTGCTCGTGGGGAGGCAGGGGGAGCTCGGAGTCACTGGCGATTCCTCGCCGGAGATGGTCCTGGCGGCTGGCGCTCACTTTCGATGATGGAGGCGACGCTACGGTGCGAGCTAGGACACAAAAATGGCAGCGTTAGATGCGTACGAGTTTACTGGTCACACGGGTATCATCGGGAGGAAGAGGGATGGTCAGAAATTTACCAGGGGCATCGCCGGAGTGGATGCAGACGACAGCGATGATCTGTCGAAGACGTTGCCGAGGTTATGGGGCACGCGCGAGCGGGAGGAAGGCACTGGCAGGTTCGTAGGGAGATGGGGAACAGGCTTGTGGGAACTGGGAGGAAAGGGGAGGTCGGACATCGCCGAAATTCGCCGGAAAAGCTCGTCGGAGCAGCGAGGTTGCAAGCAAAAATCCAGGCAGCCTGGAGGCAGAGAAGGGACGACGTCTGGGGGAAAATGGAGAGAAGAGGGAGGAGATTTAACGCGCGTGGTCGTGGCGAGGATTTAGCGCGGAATTTATGCGTATTCACGCCGTCATTCAACGGCAGTAAAACGGCCAGAGGGAATCAGGGCGTGGTCTCGCGGGGACGAAGATGCCTGCGTGGAAGTGGGGCCAGGCGTCAGCGAGGTAAGAGGGTACGGTGGGGCCTCGCATTCAGGGACTGAGCGGGTGCAGACGCAAGTGAGAAACGTTTCGTTGGGGGAAAAGAAAGAGGCCGTCGGTGGGCTTGCTGGGCTAGTTAGTTGTGCTGGGCTGCTTCTTCCCTTTTTTATTCTGTTTACTTTTCTTTTTTTTGATTTCTTTTTCTGTTTTGAATTTATTTAAATGATTCAAACACTTGTTTGAATTCAAACTTTTCCCAATTTTCAGTATGTTTTAAGATTTTTTTAACAATGTATTTTAGAATCTATTTTTGAATATTTTCTTATATTCTTTTATGGTTTATTAATTATTTAAATTAGACACTTGTCTTTATGTAAATAAGATTTTAAATATGTTTTAAAACTTCTATTTGAATTCTAAATTTTTACCAAACCTTTTTCATTAGGTTTTATTTATTCATTAGTGCAAATAATTCACTTTGAATTATTATTTTAAATATTTTTATATGATTTAATGTTCATTTAAATTTGGGCATTTGTCTTTATTCAAATAAAATCAAATATGGTTTTAATCCCATATAAATTTTATTCCAATAATTCTTTTATTCCTTTTAAGTTATTTAGATAACTTTTATTCCCTTTAGGTAAATTCCAATTTATTATTTTCTCATGATTTGATTAATCATTTACTTTAGGGATTTTGTCTCCATTTAAATAGAATTGAATTTGGTTAATGCCATATAATTTTATTTGGATATTCTTTATCTCGTTATTTTATTTGGATTATCTTTATTCCATTTGCTTATGGATTTAATTTAAGATTTAAAATGTCTTCTAAATAATTTTATTGGGATTTATTATTTAGTTTAGGCAATTTGTCTTTGTTTAAATAAAATTGGATATGGTTCAAAGCCCATATAGTTTTATTTAAATAATCTTTTTATTATTCAATAACTTCCATTTGTATATGGATTTGGCCAAGATTTAATTTGGCTTTTAAATATTCCTTATTTATTCATTTCTTTCTTTATCTTATAAAATCCATATCTTTTTATTTATAGATCCAAAATTGGTGATTCAAATTTGTATATTTTTATTTGATATTTGTTTGTCCTTTTAAATCCTTTTGGGATCATTTTGCTCATAATTTAGTATGGATCTTATCTAGGAGCTTTATTAGCTTTGGAAATTATTTCCTTTTATCTTATTATATTCATAAGTTTTTATCCTTAGTTCCAAATTGAATGAAACCATTTTCTATGGTTTTATAATATTTTTGTTTATAATTTTTGATCATTTATAAATGTTTGTTGCTGAATTTTTATATGGATCAAATCCTTAGTCCTAGGGAGATCTTGGAAATGATTTTCTTCCATTAGGGTTTTTAGGGTTTTGGTTTAACTTCTCCAAGTGTTTAAATTTCAAGGTTCATTCATTGATGAATGCATTTCACTTGATTGAAATTTGTTGGATTCCATTTTATTCAAAGTTTGTTCAAGAAGGGTTTTCACCCTAAATTTCAACATTTATTTATTTATTTTATTTATTTTTCACATTTCAAAATTTGGAAAATTTTGGGATGTGACACAGGCCCTCCCCTGTATTTATGAGAGGGAGGGAAGCTTGGGAGAGGGGAGTTTGAATCCTTTCCCAAACCCAAGTTGTATAGAAAGAAGGACTCTTTCCTTCTTCCACTAGGAAACTATTGTTCCAGTTTGACTTTTCAAACCTCCCTTTTGACTTTCAATTTAGAGCTTTATTTCTCTTTCGCAAATGCCCACCCAAGTGACCTAGGACATGATCCAATCGTTCCACTTAACCATGACACATACATGAACCATTCCCCTTCCGGTCCGGTGAACCTTCTAAACCCTTCTAGAACCTCTCTGATGAAAACATTGAAATCATTCCTGAACTCCGGAATCAGACTTTCCTTATATGAATCTTATTCTCCAGACCATTCCGGATCTCCTCGTTATATCCCGGATCCCATCCAAGACTCCAAACAACATTTGGTATCCCTACTTACATTCCATATCTACTAAACAACATCAAATCCTTAAGTGTGTCTCCCTACGGTTCGTGAATTATGCGGACATGATCGAGACACTTCTCCAATCAATAACCAATAGAGGAGTCTGTAAATTCATATGGTTCCCACATACTTAAATGATTACTTTGCGATCGAATGAACCACTTACATACGATGCCAATTTCCCTTTGTCTCACGATAGTTTACTTATCCGAGGTTATGATCGTCGGTATCTCTGCATACCTAGTTCAACCTCGTTACCGATAAGTACTCTTTTCTCGTTCATGTGATATGTGATCCCTTGTGAGCCAGTCACATGCTTGCAAGCTAATTGGATGACATTCCACCGAGAGGGCCCAGAGTATATCTATCTATCATATGGATGGACAAATCCCACTCTTGATCCATGTGCCTCACACATACTTTCCGAACACTCAATGCCACCTTTATCGACCCAGTTATGGTGTGGTGTTTGATGTCATCAAAGCATCCTTCCGGTGATGGTGATTATCATGATCTCATGGTTGAAGGAATCAGGTTACTATATATCAGAAAGCTTATAGCAAATGAACTATTGAAATGACTTGATCTTTATGCTACGCTTATCTATAGGAGTATGTCCATCATACCATTCTCCTAATGATATGATATTGTTTTCAATAACATCTAAATGTTCATGATCGGGAAACCACAATCATCTTATTAACCAACAAGCTAGTATTACAAAGATGCTTTACCAGTGACTCTAATTTAGTTTACAAATCACACAAGTATTAATGTTTCCGGTTAATACTATTATAGTATGAATGTAAACATTTATCATAAACACAAAGATATAATAATAACCACTTTTATTATTGCCTCTAGGGCATATCACCAACACAAACTTATCCAGGAAGTCCATAAAAAACTTATTCATGAGGTTCATGAAATAAGCAGGGGCATTGGTTAATCCAAAAGACATGACAGTATACTCATATAATCCATATCTGGTGGTGAAAGCAGTCTTTGGAATATCCTATGCACGAATCTTGAGTTGATGATAACTAGTTCTAAGATCAATCTTAGAAAACACTTTGGCACCAGTCAACTAGTCAAACAGGTCTTCTATCTTTGGCAGTGGGTACTTGTTCTTGATGGTGACATCATTCAGCTTCTGGTAATCCGTACACAAACTGTTACCTCCATCTTTCTTGTCCACAAATAAAACAGGTGATCTCCATGGCGAAGCACTTGGTTGAATCAGTCCAATCTCGATCATAGCATCCAGTTGCTTCTTCAGCTCCACTAATTCAGACGGGTTCATACTATATGGTCTCTGGGCTATGGGTCCGGTTCCGGGGATTAGTTCAATGATAAACTCGATATCCCGATCTAGGGGAATACCTGGCAAAATATCCGAAAATACGTCGGGGAATTCACAGACTATTCTGACTTGGTCAATGGTTGGATGGGCTAGACTCTTGCTGCACTTGAATTGACGATGCAAGGTTTCAGATACATGCTCTACTGATATTCCGGCTCTACTGGTCATGGTTTTCTTGGCACAGTCGATTAATCCTTTATGTTTCAACATCCAATCCATTCCTAGTACTACTTCCAAACCTTTAGTTCCGAGTACTATTAGATTAGCATAAAAATCTATGCCATGGATTCGGATAGGTACGGCCTTGAAAATTTGTCTAGCTTTGGTGGTTGAACCAGGTATTTGAACTATCATAACATGCTTCAATTTTGTTGGTTGAATCTTACTAGTGCATGCAAATTCTTCTGTAACAAACAAATGCGATGCTCCAGAATCAAACAACACTCTTGCAAGTACTGAGCTAACAGAAAACATACCCAGCACGACATATGGCACTTCTTGGGCTTCTTCAGCATTCATGAGAAACAGACGGCCGTTGCGGTTGAGCGAATTTCATGGGGCAAATCTTCTTCCAAGTTGAACACGACGCTGCTGCTGAGCTGGGGCATTCACATTGGGGGCTGCTGCAATCTTCTTGGGGCACTCATTGGAATAGTGACCCTTGGTTCCACATTCATAACAAGTCACCTGAGACTTTTCCTTTACTACAACAGGCACAACATTGCTTCCAGTCCTTGGGGCAGTATTGGTGTTGGTGGCGGCATTGTTGTTGTTGAACTTTGGCGGTGCACGGTTGAAATTGCTGGGGTTGCTGGGGTTGTTGTTGTGGTTTCCTCCGGGCATTGGGTTTCATCCTCCACGGTTGGGATAGGTTGGGCGGTTCATCTGGGGTCGATTGTTTCTTGGGGCAAATCCTGGAGACGGGTTGGGGCGATACTTTGGAGTATGGTGGGTTCCTAGTTGATGCATCATTCTACGCTTGCGGTTCTCATTGGCTTGGTTTATCTTGCCTTCCATCTGTATGGAAAAATCCACTAAGGCTTGAATGTCCGCAAATGGGATGTTGACTAACACCTTCTACATCTCATCATGCAGACTATTCAAGAATCTCTCCTTCTTCTTGGCCTCAGTGTCAATCTCATCTTGTGCATATCTAGCTAATGACAAAAATTTGTCACGGTACTCAACTACTGTCATCCTCCCTTGCTTTAGTTCTCTTAATTCATCTCTCATCCTCTTGATTAAACCCGGTGGCACATGGATTCTGCTGAACTTGAGTTTTAATTCATCCCAAGTCATCATATGTCATCCATTCATGGCGCGAACGCTGTTCCACCATACTCTTGCATCTCCGGCCAGATAGTGGGTGGCAAACAGTACCTTCTCGTTGGCTTCCACTCCTGCAACTTCTAAGTTGTTCTCCATGGTTTGCAGCCAATCATCTGCATCTAGGGGCTCTTCAGACTTAGTAAAGATGGGTGGATTCGTGTTCTAAAAGTTCTTGAGCTTGGATCCATGGTTGTCCTGGTTTCCATGGCCTTGGTTGTTGTTGGCCATCTAAGCTATGTGTTGAAGGGTGGCTAAGTTGGCTTGACGTTCTGCTCTTTCAGATTCACGGTCAGAAACCAACATTTGCAAGATTTGCAACATCGGGTCTGGGGATGAAGTGCTTCCTCCGCGAGGCATCTGAAGACTGAGATAGATCATGAGACAAGGGGAAATTTCTAAGGTTTAGGGGTTTGTTTTTGAAAAGTTTTTGAAGTTTGACTCATATTTGTCTAGAAACTTGCTTTTCATTCATTCATAACACACCATACAAACACACACCACAACAAGGAAACAGATGGTTTTAAGAACCATTCTGTGAAACTACGATACAGTGGGACCGGATACAACTCACTAACGCTAGTGCTCAAGTGCTACTATGTAACATCCCAGCATTAAAGCTTAGAAATAAGTTGAACTCAGATGTGTGCATTGCATTCATGCATAGAAAATCCGAATAATTTTCGCGCTTTTGAACAAAACTTGTCAAAGTGATTGAAGCTCCTCTCAACTTGATGGAATTGAAGTAGATCATCAAGTTGACTATGATAAGTTTCAATATGACCTTTTCTAAAACCTCATTTTTGGGTAAACATGATTTGATCTAAGGGTAGATCAAATGTAATAAAATTAAACCCTAATACATTATTTAATGATTTATATTTGATCCTTAAGTAGTCATATCCCAGTATTCATTACACAACCCATGAATACCAAGTTGTAAATATAACTTAAGTAATAAGAATATAACAACTAAATCTTGATATATATTAATCTCATCTACTTATACCATGAGTATCATGGTAATACTTGACCTTAACCCTTTAGTGAGATTAAGTAGGAAAGAAATCAAGTAAAGATCATTCACCATATATCTTTCTTTCCATATCAGTCCTTATCATATCTATTGGATCGTATTCCCATATCTATTGTTCATCAATGTTGAGAAATCAACTATTGATTCACCAATTCTTAACCTATTAATTCTTGATCTAACAACTCCTGCCTTTATCATAGCTTTCACTTTAAAAGCCTTAGAGAAAGAAGTAAGAAGTGGTAGGTGGTAATGCTAGATTTAAATATCATTTATAGGATGGGAGTGTTGGAAGAGAATAAGAACAATGTGATAATTGATGGAGTTAACTCACTCCTGAAATGATAGAAGAGTTATATGGAACCTATAATTGTATGGTGATAAAGAAGATTATAAGAATGAATCCTGAAGATAGATACCAAGGAGTAATCCTATTGGATTAAGTAGTCATAGTCCATGAATAACATCCCTTAATCCAATAGAGATACTAAGAATATAATTTTAATACAACTGTAATGTTGTATTGATGAAGACCTTGATTTGCCAACTGGAAACCTAAGCTATAAATGATTAAAGGATTATAATGATGATGCTTTAGCTACCAAGATTGAATGCTTATATCAAGTATAAGTGACATTGGTGGGTAGAACATGATTGAACCCTAGTATAGATATATTATCCTAGATTAGTATTTCCAAGTCATATTAATATAATGTGAGGTTGGAGTATTAGATACTGAGTCAAGTAGAGACAAGATAGTATGATTAAGATGATGTTAGAGCCACATTGGATTAAAGAAGTAGTATTTTCCTCTTTGGAAATACTAAGCAGTTGAGGTGAAGTAGGATTTGATGTATACATCTATTGAAGTGATATTAGTGAAGGATGATTAAGAAAGAGTATGAATGGAGTTAAAAGTAACTACTTGTCAGATTGGAGGTTATCAGCAGTAGAGTAGTTGATATAACCAAGTATGGATAGGTGAAGATTATGAAAGCTTTAGTGTCAAGCTCATTGGATTTATAAATGGGTTTAAAAGAATAAAAGATGGATAAGGATTTTTTTTGAAGTAAAGCTCATCATGTTAACACATGATGATGGATAGGAAGAAGTAGTATATTTAGGAAAGGAATTCTTTAAGTAGAAGTCAAGAATTATAAAATATGGAAGGTAGGAATTCTTGGTAAACCCTAAACCCTAAATCTAGAACCAAACATAATATCCACTTTCTATGATTAATCTATCATCTAATTTCTACAATGGCTTATAGGAATAATTTTCCTATAGCAAATCACTTAAGCACATCTTTCTCATTTCCAATTATCATAACCATATGTGCTTAGGAGTTATATTTATCAATTCTTTTCCATAAGACATTCCAGAACATAACTTTTTGTTTTAAAGGGTGATATCATTAAAGATCACAAACATAAAGGCAATATGTTTAGTCATTAATCTTTATCCACATTAACAAAAGGATATAAATATAGTAAGTACCCTAAAACCTTGGGTAAGCAATTACAATTCAGAACCCTAAATTTATTAATGAGTTTTATCATCAATGCCTCATAAATATTCAATCTATATTCCTTAGGCAAACTCCTTGATCCATTTCTCTAACCACTCATTCCATATGATCATGGAATAAGTGGGGGATACAATAATTATAAACCACCCTATATTTTACTATGTGATTAAATACATAAAAATAAATCCTATGAGTATTACTAAACATTTTAAAACTTCGTTACTCCAAATAAAAGTAAAAATAATGTTATAGTTAATTTTTAGTATCTTAAACAAATTCGGAAAACCCTAAATCCTACTTATTCTACTTAATAAAAGAATATCTCTATAATTATAAAGTTAGAAAAGGATAAATAAAGTATGCTATCAAAAAACTAAATTCATACTAAATACACTTTTATATACTGCAATTATTTAGAAATAAATTCTATAAAGAAATTTCCATCAAATGTGTAATATTCAAACCTGAAAACAAAACAGAAAATAGAAAAAATGAGAACAAGAAAAAAAAGTAGAGGCAGCAGTCAATTCTGGCCCATGGCCCATCTCCCCTCTCACTTATCTATCGCCCACGTACAGCCCACACAGGCCCAACATCAAGCCAGCTCATCCAAACAGTGACTGACGAGTGGGACCAGATGAAGGACTGCGGGTTGCACCTAGGGGTTTTCTGCAAAATCGCCACTCGTCTTCTTCCTCGCAACGTCATAAGCAGCTGCCTATCGGCATCGCCTCCATTCAGATTCGCGCCACCGCTCTCCGTCGTCTATATATATCCCCAACGCCGCCACCGGAGAACCCTAGACCCAATTCCCCTTTCTTCCTCCTCAATTTCCTCTTTGACCGAACCATAGTTCTAGCTAGGGTTGTCCGTCGCCGACGATTCCGGCCATCCCGAGCTTCGCCGTGGTGCCTAGAAGACTCGCCACGCTGGAATCTGTCGATTGCCCCCGTCAGCACAAACCGGTGAGGTCCCAGACGCTCGGATTGAGACCTTCGTTCCCAACGCCGGCCGCCGTCCTCCCCGTCGATTACGACCTCCTCACGTCTCAGCAACCGCTTCGCTGCAACCCCGGTGAGCTTGCGGTGCTCCAGCACCTTCCCTCTGCCTCCCTTTCGCTCTGGTTTGCTCTACCGCCGTTTGTCGGTCTCTGTCGCCGTCGTTCACCGTCGCAGCAGCTGCTCCGGCAACCAAAATAGAGCTGCGCCGCAACTATAGCGTTCCTTGCGACGCCCTCTTTCTGATAAACACAACCACGGCCGCGCGTGCATACGAGATTCACCGATCGATCTTCAACCTGAGATGATCATCACCAGATGATGTTATGCTCGCGTCAATCCCAGCCACATCAGCCATTTGACTTGGTCCACTTTGCTGAGGTGGCAACCCATGGAGCAACGACCCCACCAGTCAGTGTCGGTGTGGGTAGACTCAGGTTGAGTACAAAAAAATTTATCCAAACAGTGGTGTCATGCTGATGTCACAGTGACACGGTAATTCTTTTTAAAATTTTCATAAAATGATTAAACATCAAAAATTCAATATATTTTGTTGTTTAATTCATAAAAACACATATAATATATCAAAAAAATTAGAAAAATAAAATTTATAACATTAAACTATTATCAAACATTTTTATGCCAACAATTTAAATAAATTTTATTTAATAAAGATTTTATATGTTTTAATACTTTGAAAATTCATATTTTAATATTGGTAAATGATAAAAATATAAATAAAATACCAAAAATCTTAGAAAAATAAGAAGTATAAGTTAAAACTATAATCATGCATTATTATTTCACTTAATTAAATATTTATTATTTATTAAGTATTTATAAAGTAATAAATCTTATAAAAATCATATCTTATTATTTATAAATCACAAAAATAAATGTAATATACCAAAATGATCAAAAAATAATACCTACATATTAAAAATCTAACATTCCACTTTTAAATTAAATAAAAACTGAATACCCTAATAACTTGAATTTAAACCTATTTCCTTAGTTAATAATTCATATAAGGGTAAATAAAAATTGCTAATATTTCTAAAAATTATCCAATTAAGTCTAATAAATAGTATTAGTCCAAAATATTGATATTATAAAGTCAAAATAGTTCAACACATTTTAAATGCAATTTTATTGAGTTATCATTCAACATTAAGTGTATATTATTTTCTAGATGGAGTTATCAAATATTAAGTTCTCAAGAATAAGTTGTGACTAAACAAAACCTTTTACTTACTTAAAACACAAGTTTATAAACATACCAACACACTATAGTGAATCCATAAGCAGTTAAGTAATATTGTTTCCTTGATTATAAATCATAAGCACACCTTTATAAGGAGATAAATCCTTTTATACATGTATAAGGTTAGGAAACCACTATTCAAATAGAAGTATTACCAATCTTAAAGTATCCTTAGAGAAACATTATGAAGTATACAAAGTACAAATATCATAAGCAATATACCTGAAGTCCGTCTATGTCTTTAAAGTTAAGTTTAGTCTACAAGACTTTAAATATAAGGCTAAAGACTTTATTATATGTTTTATTGTTAACTTTGGTCTGTTATAATTAAGCCATAAAGCATCTCAAGTCTAAACTATTCAAGCAAGCACAAATAACATCAACCATATTTAAGTAACCACAAAGATTGTTTAGATCTTAGAAAAGAAATCTTTTCTTCAAATGTTATTCTTATTGACACTTCAATCAACAGATGACAACTAATCACAATCACATTATTTTATACTTTACTTGTATATTAAGATTGTTAATACTTAAGTTCCTTATAAATGCCATTACTTATAAAGTAAAAATTTGAAGAAAAATAATTATAGTATAAACAATCTTGAGTAGAATTTCACATTTATGTGTATCACATTGTTTTATGACATTATAATTACATGTTGTTTCGCCCATAATCACAAGCCTTAATAAGAAGCACAAATATGAAACTTATCTAAAAAGACAACACATTCTAAAGAAACCATTTCCAGTATCCAAACTCTAGACCAACGTTATTCCCGGGATTCGTGTTTATAAAGTGCATCACATTACTTATGCATAAGTGCATATTGCTTCTTTAAACATTAGTCCTTACCGGACCAATGATGCTGATTTCAGATATTGGATCTTATATTGTCTTGAAGACCGTGAGTGCATAATCTTGCAATCACAAAAGGCAAGTTCACACTTGCTCATGTCCTTTGATTATTTTCTGTAAAGTATTTTGCAAATCCAGTGTTGTCATCACCTGCATTTCAAAAAGGTCAGAAAACATTATTTTTGATAATAATGTGAACTATTGGTTACTGATCCAGGGTGATCAGCTAATCTATTAAACCTGGTAGTTGGAATACCACTACTCAGGAATATATCACCTAGGACTTAACAAACAATGTCGCCAGTGATTCTTGCGCTGTATATTACGCGTTGACCATGAGATTTGGAATGGGACGGAGAAGTCAGCTGTATCATTTTCCTCTTGTATGGAGGAAAGACGACCTTAATGTGACGTTGTGATTCCTTGTGCGGATCCAACATATGGGTGGGCACCCTTACGCCCCACACTTTTGGTGTCTAGATTATCTATGAATGGTGTTTAGGGATATAGTCCATTTAAATGGTACTCGTCCGGGCATCACCAGGTCATAGAGTCTTTGGGAACTCATCAGGGTTTTAGCCTGCCCGAAACGGGGCTTAACGGAGGTGAGCCGTCCCCGAAGGATCGTGCAGACATATGAGGTCACGGAGAGGGCAGTGATTGGCTTGGATCTTAGGTTGGGCCTCAAACCAAGGAAGTTTGAACGGGAACATACTCCCGGTCGTGCAACAAATCCTAAAGTCTCTCATGGGTAAAGTGATGCACCTCTGCCGAGTGTAAGAACTATAACTTGTTACTCCCTATTCCGGGAAGGAGCTCCGAACGCTGCGGGAAAGGAACTCCATGAAAGTTCTGGTAAACCCGTGAAGGTTGACGGACATAGCTTTTCAGAATAAAAGTAACCTTTGAATAAATGTTTACAAAAACCTGCATTGCCTACGACCTACGGTCTGTGGCTGTAGATATAGTGCATCAAACACTCCTTTTCTAGTGAACTTGCTGAGTACGCTCATACTCAACGTATCTTCTTAACCCTTGCTAGATTCGGAAGCCATTAAGACGACGTCTACATCAAGTAATGTTCCAGGAATCATCACCAGAAGCTAAAGTTCTTCAATAAAGTCAAGAAAGTCAACATATACATCAACTCAATTGAAGGCGAAGTTACTGATTAGATAGGAATATAATCTCTAGCCATAGAACATATTTCTTTAGTGTATTGCAATAGCAGCAATGCCAGACCAATAGTTCGGATACTAGTCTTATTAGTATGATAGTTTTTGAGTTGTTTATTCCTGATTCTCCTTTGTAAGAAGTTTCTTTCTCTCTCTTTAACCTAGAGTGTTCTCTGGATATTGTGTAAAGAGTTGAGTTGTAACCTAAAGTCATGTCTTGGACCTGCTATGTTTCTGTTGTACCACTCTGAGGAATGTAATACTAGTGAACGTTGTTTTATTGGTGTTATGTCAACGACTATAGTGTACTACATCATGAAGTGGTATGCTGGGTCACCGCAGTTGGTATCAGAGCATATGCTTTGACCTTAGGATTAAAACCCTTTTAGGAAGATCTGTAGGTTGGATAGTGACTATAGGATCCATCTTATGTAAACCAAATATTGTTATGACTTATGATGAGTATCCACTTGAGGAT
Organism: Avena sativa; assembly: GCA_916181665.1. NCBI lineage: Eukaryota > Viridiplantae > Streptophyta > Magnoliopsida > Poales > Poaceae > Avena > Avena sativa. The sequence continues at coordinate 136,401,722 of OV702285.1, read as the reverse complement.
AACCTTGTCACACCAAAGTCAGATGCTTAAGTCATTCTTTCTTAGGACTAAATATTTTATCCTTTCTTACTATAGTGTTATTTAGGGTCTTCCGAAGGAGACATAAACCACCAAGATAATTTAGGAAAGCCAATTGGTCATAGTGGATTAGGATCAAGTGTAAGACACCAATTGAAGTCGTTTAAATGGTGCAGCCTAAATCTAGAATTCAATTAGCACAGTGGAATTTTATTGTTAGTTGATAACCAAAGACAACATGATGAATATCATTAGGATAAATATGGATGTAATGTGTAGTAATCATGTGGGATTCACTTGAGAATAATACGTGCTCAAGTGAAATTATGTTAAGACTTAATAACAGTGTAGTGAGAAAACAAAGTCATCATGGTTAGATTAACTCTGAAATCATGATGAATAGGTAAAACATAACAAGATCATGGTGAGATTAGCTCCGAAACCATGATGTAGGTGTAATAATTGACAAGTAATTAGTAAATTATCTTGATGTAGAAGTAAGAAAATAGCATGGTAGAACTATGATAGAAGTCATAGGTGTCATAATTCCTGATAAAATTTAGTTTTGGGTGTTCAATGGAAACTTATTAGTCATTTGGAGAGATCATGTGAGGTTAGTTTACTAAATAAATAAAAGTTAGTTACAGTTGATCATTCCAAAAGTAAGACCAAAGGTTAGTCAAAACCAAATTTAGACCACTTTGCTTAAAATTATCCTGTTGAAATTGAGAAATTTGGGTAAATATTGAGATAAAGTATAGTCTGACCCTATGTGCTAAGTATCACGATGTAAACCATATGAGGAGGTGTCATATACTACACAACTAAGCCTGAATTCTAGAGATATTATACTCAACTACTATATTCCGGCCTTAGAATATTGTGTGTTATATGTACCACATTTGGATTAATTGGTTTTTCTTGGATCTTTTTGATTGACTAGATCTGTACATGAAGTTTGACTTGGTGTGCAAATGCATGTTGCAACATCCAGTTACTACTTGATGTTATAGACCTAGATAGGAATGGGAATTCGTGTAAGGGAGTGACGATTTTCAAAGACTAAGATGAAGACTTACATGAAGAATGAAGCAAAGTATAAGGAGTATCAATGCAAATTGAAGGATGGATCAAGTTCAGATCATTACTAATCAGCAATAAGAAGGAAGATTAGTGTAGAAGATGTATGGAGCAACAAGAAGTAATGAACTTAAGTTCACCCAAAGTAGGTAATGTTGCCAAGATGTTAATGAAGTAGTTGTACCAAGTTTAGGGAAGCATCATGAATTAGTACAAAGAAGAAGCCTTTGAACCAAAATGGTATTCAAGCTCTGACAATTCAGAGAGAATGCCATAAGGATGTTGGAAGCCGTAGGTTAATACCTACAACCTAGGATGATCCGCAGCTGGTATTTGATCCATAGTTGGTATCTTGTCCGCAGCCGGTGTTGGTTGACATAGTTAACCAGATCATCTTAAAAGCTACATAAAGAGCATACAACTTGGCCTAAGCTAAGTAAGACCTAAAGGAGTAGAAACATTAAGAGACTGTCTTTCGAGGCGCTTCGCGAAGTCAGACCTATCAAAGAGAAAATGTCCAAATAGTAAGTAAGACCAATAATGCTGAAAGATTCACTTCGGAGATCCACAATTGTGTGAATTCACCGTACAATCTTTCATAAGAGCCTAACTAGGTAGAGTATAAGCTGAACAAACACCAAAATTCTAATTATAAAGCCAATGGTTATTATATAGACAGTTAGAGACCATTAGTAAACCCTAAGGGGGAGAGTAAATAGTAAACGGAAGTACTGTTATCCGAATTCCAAGTAAAGGTTGGAGAAAAAATACTAACCTATGACAACTTAAGCCTTATTTTCATAAGGTTAAAATAAAATCATCAGAAAAGTACTCTTTGAAGTATGTCTGGATGAAATATAGAAGTTTATTTCAAGGTAGTGGTACTCAAACCTGGAGGTAACTCATAAGTGGAAGTAGAAAAAGTACTTAAGGTAATAATAAAATATTATCTAAGGCGTGATAAGGTAAAATCCTAAAGGTGATAAAATAGAATAGTCCTAACAAACTAATTCTAAAAGAAACAACTCTTAATTGATCCTTAAGAGGGAATAAGGCACATACAATTGGACAAGTATAGAGGAACAAGAAGTTAAGATGGGTATGGACTAAATGTGTTCTAAACCAATCTTTAGAAGGATTACCAGTGTAAACTACTCAATGACACTTCCAAAAATTAGACTTCGGCCACCACCATTGACTAACAAAAATTTAAAATCCTAATTTAGTGAGACTTCCTAGACCTTATATAGTTAGTAAAGAAAGTTCAATGATCAAGTAAATTAGTTGGATTAGGATACCTAATTAGGGAAATGAACGAAATAAGAGACCCCAATCAAAAGGATTTTGTAATAAGGATATATCCCTAAGGGACTAAAGTAAAAGGAACTTTGGAGTATTGGAGACACCAAGTTAAAGTGTAAGATCCCTCCTTTGTAAAGGAAAGGATCCCTGTGATTGCAATGCTAGTACCTGGAGCAATGCTAGCATCCACAGTTTAAGATGAAGTACACAGAAACAAAGGTCATTATTACAAGTCATTCGAGAGACAAACATAGTCTTTTACAAACTCCATGGATATAGGCCTAGTACAAGAGTTCAAATATGTAATAAGATAAATAAGTCTTCATCTTCATGTGCCATAGGCAAGCATGTTGAGTGTAGACTCATGACTCCTAATCATCATCAGAATAACCTACAACATCACAAGTTACAGCCACAGTGGGTCAATACATTGGAATAGTATTGGCAAGTGATACCTTAGTAGAATATTGGTGGACTAGATACTATATGCATTTTGGCTAAGTGTAGCTTAGGCTTGCTTTTCTCAAAATAGGTTTTATCTATTAGTTGAAAATACTAAGTTTTTCTTTGTCAAAATCTTTCCCAAGGAACCACCAATAGACATTGGGGTCCTTCACCCTTGTTCAACCACAAGTTTTAACTTAGAAATTGGGATAAGGAGATTCTTGATAGCTTCCATGTCTTCATGCTCAAGTTGTCCAATACCAGGGACATGGCTAAGTACTTAGATTCTTCCATCTGCAGAGGTTGTGCACTTTCCCCACAAGACTTGATTTTCACCAAGACAGGACCTTTCAGAAGCCTTCCCTTAGACCAAATGGACGCGTTCCAACCTATCATCCCACTACCACCAACTGTCCAAATGGCTAAGTTATTGCAACCTTTGTGATCCAAGCAGAGCCCATATTGCCAAGTGGCTGCAGTAGAAGCTTCTTAACATTTGGCCTCTCAAATCCCTTTGTTCTTGGGTGGCTTTCCACAAATGAGATACACAAGGTAGACCATAGAAATGGGCCTTGTGTAACCACTCAACATAACCCATTCTTTCCATTCCACCCAGGTGTTTCATTCACTTAGTTGTTTTATTAAGAAAAGACTTAGAAATATTTATTCATAGCATGAATATAACCACCCTTGGTTGCTACTAGCTAGTCTAAGCATGGCATTGATAAGACTTAGAAATATTTCTAGCAATTCTACAACTACTAGGATTTCCCAAGCATAGCATATAGATCAAAAATATCCATGCAAGACTAGCAAAATATTTCTAATGCATATTTGAAAAACATAGGAATAAAATCATGAAGCACCACTTGCCTTGGTAGTTTGGAGAGTAGCTACAATCCTCACAATCACAATCACTATTTGCACCAAAATCTACACATAAAATGATAGCACCAAAATCACATACAAAATAAATACAAGCAAAAACATATGGATGCATGCATAATGCCATGTGATGATTTTCTACACCAAACAAGACAAGTGCACAGTACTGAAACATAAACAAGTACAAAATAAGCCAAATAAACTTTATTTGCATAGCAAAACATTTTCCAAATAATTATTATACACAAAATAGGCCTACACATGTTTCTGCAAAAACAACCATTTTAACAGAGGCAAAACTTTAAACACATTGCATAGATGGAAAGGATTTTCTCTCCTGATTCCATTGATATAAAATTTGTCAAATTTGGACGTGGGAATCAAAAGTTATCAATTAATCAAATTTAAACATCTAATAGATCTAATTCAGAAATTTAAAACAAAACTCATGCCACGCGGCGCTTCCTGATTGAAGGGTACCGCTTCGCTCAGGATCACGCTTTCGAACCGTTAGATCTAACTAAAACGCGCGGCCAGATCTGCTCCTTACCTCTTCGTCACAGATCTAATCTTATACGTTGGATCTAAATCCTACGGCCACAGTTCTATTGACCACAGACGGGCGGCGCTAGCGGCGGCGACTGGCGGCGGTGGCTCTATCAGAGTCGTTGCCGACGTTCTAGGTCGCGCGGGAGAGGGAAAGGGGCTTACTGTGCTCGCCGTGTGCTGCTGATGCTCGAGGTAGGCTTCGTTGGCGAAGGGGCGCGCAGAGGTGGTCGCTGGAGCTCGTCGGAGTCGTGCGCGGCGTCGGGTGGTTGCAGACGTCGACCTTGCCGAGGCTCTGCGTCGTCCTTGCACGAATAAAACGCATCAGGGGGTGCGCAAAGTCACAGTGAGAAAGATGGTTTCAAGGAGAGATCAAGGGGCGCTCGATTCGTACCGTGATTTCTCACCGGAGTTGAGGAAGGCGTCGGGCACTTGCGGTGGTTGTCGAATCTGTCGATCTAGGCCACGAGCAGACAAGGAAAACACATGACGTGAGTCGCGTGGTCGAACGAAGCATGCTAGCATGAAAGAGACTGAGTGGGGTGGACGGGGCTTACCGGAATCGTCCGCCGGAGTGGCTCTGTACTGCGGCGGTGCGTGCAAAATTGCGGGCAGCCTGGTGGCGCTTCTGGCTAACTCTGTTGGGGGAAATGGTCGCGAGGGGGAGGGGTTTATGTAGCCAGAGCGGGGGCAGAAATCACTCGTCGAATCAATGCAATTAGGCGCGGCATCAGTGGGGGGAAACGGCAGCGGCGAGGTGGTCGTCGGCGTTGATTGAGGACGAAGGGGTGACATGGCAGTGAGGGCCCAGTCGTCAGCGAGTGGGTACGCGTGTGCGGGGTAGGAAACGAGGGGAGAGAGGGAAACGGCCCGGGTGGGCTTGTGGGATGCGTTTGCTGGTGGGCCAAAAGTCTAGCGCCGGGCTTTTCTTATTTCTTTATTCTTTTTCTTTTTCTGTTTGAATTTCCAGGAAACATTTTCAAATGATTTCAAAAGCCATTTGAATTCAAATCTTTTCTGGATTTTTGTAGAGTGTAACACTCATATTTCTGGGCATAAAAACATGTGGTCTCTCTGTACTAGCTTGGTCCTTTGATCTAGCTTGGTCCTTTGATTAAACAAAATATACAGTGACATAGCACTTGATTTTAATAAGTTTTAAAAATGGTTTTAAAACTATATTTGTTTTGTAAATTTTTGTTTAAGAACTAGCATTCAAGCAAAACAATCTGAGAGCAACAAGGCTTGGTTTTAAAACAATTATATTCTCATATAAGAGTGGCATTTGATTAGTGTTTGATCACATAAAATCATAGCTCTCAAGTTTCTGTTTCTATCAAATGAGTTTGAATTTGATCCCTAAATGATATGCATGCATGCATGATATGAAATATTTGAAAACATGATTTTAGGGATGTTACAAATCTAACCCCCTTAAGGTGAATCTCGCCCTCGAGATTCGGGTTGGCTAGCAAATAGGTGAGGGTGGTCTTTCCGAAGATCTTCTTCCCTTTCCCATGTTGCTTCTTCTTCGGAATGATGATTCCATTGAACTTTGCAGAATTTGATAGTCTTAGTCCGAGTAACTCTTTCTGCAGTCTCAAGAATCTTGATAGGCTTCTCCCCATAAGTGAGATCACTTTCCAATTGGACCTCTTCCAAAGGTATAGTATCCTTCAAAGAAGTCTCTTCCACTTCTGGATGGCATTTCTTAAGCTGACTCACATGAAACACATTATGAACAGCTGACAAAGACTCTGGCAATTCAATCTCACAAACTACTTCTCCTTTACTACTCAGAATCTTGAATAGTCCAACATATCGTGAGGCTAATTTACCTTTGACACCAAATCTCTTTACTCCACGAAGTGGTGACACTCTAAGATAAGCTCTATCACCCACTTCATAGGTGACTTCTCTACGCTTAGGATCTGCGTAGCTCTTTTGTCGGGACTATGCAATCTTCAACCTGTCCTTAACCAGCTTGACTTTCTCTTCAGCCTCTTTGATTAGTTCTGGTCCAAATAGACTTATTTCTCCCACACCATTCCATAGTAATGGGGTGGTACACTTTCTCCCATAGAGAAACTCAAATGGTGCCATCTCAATACTGGCTTGATAGCTATTATTGTAAGAGAATTCTGCGTAAGGCAGACTTTCATCCCAACTGGCTCCATAGTCTAGAGCACATGCTCTCAACATATCTTCAAGAATCTGATTAGTCCTTTCTGTCTGTCCATCAGTCTGAGGATGAAAAGCTGTGCTGAATTCCAACCTCGTTCCCAATGACTCATGTAGTTGCCTCCAAAAATGAGAAGTGAATTGAGTTCCCCTATCAGACACAATACTCTTGGGTACTCCATGTAGACATACAATTCTTCTCATATAGATCTTGGCTAACTTATCACTTGTATAGTTTGTCTTCACGGGTATGAAATGAGCCACTTTAGTTAGGCGATCCACTACTACCCAAATAGAATCATATCCTGACCTGGTCCTTGGCAATCCGGTGATGAATCCATACCAATCGTGTCCCATTTCCAATCAGGAATAGGTAGTGGTTGTAACAATCCTGCTGGTTTCTGATGTTCCGCTTTCACTCTGCTACATACATCACACAAAGCAATATGTTCGGCGATGTCCTTCTTGAGATTATTCCACCAAAATATTTATTTCATATCCATGTACATTTTGGTGTTACCCAGATGAATGGAATACGGTGAGTTGTGGGATTCTTGTAAAATCAGTTTCCGAAGCTCCGGATCTCGTGGAACACAGATACGTTTCCCATACCATAAAGTACCATGTTCATCTTCATGGAATCCTTTGGCTTTTCCCTTGCCAATCTTTTCCTTAATCTCTTCAATTTCCATATCTGTCTTTTGGGATTCTTTGATCTTGTCCAACAGAGTGGGTTGAATGTCCAAATACATGAGATGTCCTTCAGGCACAATCTCCAATCTGAGATCTCTAAATTGGGCACACAGATCATCTGGCAATTCTCCCTTAGTAAGGCCATTCACAAAAACCTTACGGCTTAGAGCATCCGCTACAACATTTGCTTTACCGGGGTGGTATTGCAAACTCAAGTCATAGTCCTTGATGAGTTCTAGTCATCTTCTTTGTCTCATGTTAATTTCTTTCTGGGTGAAGATATACTTCAAACTCTTGTGATCTGTGAACACTTCACAACGCTTTCCCAAAAGATAATGTCTCCATGTTTTGAGTGCATGGACAACAGAGGCTAACTCTAAATCATGAGTAGGGTGGTTCACCTCATGAGTTTTGAGTTGTCTCGAGGCATAAGCCACAACTTTCCCTTCTTGCATAAGTACTGCACCTAATCCATGATGAGATGCATCACAATACACCTGGAAATCTTTCTCCAAATATGGCAAACATAACTAGTGCTGTCACTAGTCTCTTCTTCAATTCTTGAAAACTGAGTTCACATCCTTCAGACCAAGCAAATTTATTGTCCTTCTTTATCAACTCAGTCATTGGCTTAGCTATCTTGGAGAAATTTTCAATGAACCTTCTGTAGTATCCTGCCAAGCCAAGGAAACTATGAACCTCTTTCACTGACTTGGGAGATTCCCATTCAGTTACAGCTGAAACTTTAGCAGGATCAACTGCTACACCATCTCCTGACACACCGTGTCCAAGAAATCCAACTTCATTCAACCAAAACTCACGCTTGCTGAATTTGGCATACAGCTTATGCTCTCTAAGTTTCTCAAGTATCAAACGCAAATGTCCTTCATGCTCTTCTTTGCTCTTGGAGTAGATCAAAATGTCATCGATGAAAATGACAACAAACTTATCAAGGAATTCCATGAACACCTTGTTCATCATATTCATGAAGTATGCTGGTGCATTGGTCAAACCAAATGGCATCATGGTATACTCATACAACCCATACCTTGTGGTGAAAGTTGTCTTAGGTATGTCTTGTTTACTTATCTTGAGCTGGAAATAACCTGACCGAAGATCAATCTTTGAGAACACACAAGCTCCTTCTAACTGATCAAACAAGTCATTGATTCTTGGCAAAGGGTATTTGTTCTTGATAGTCACCTCATTGAGTGAACGGTAATCTATGCATAACCTTTGACTTCTATCTTTATTTTCCACAAACAAAACTGGTGCTCCCCAAGATGAAGAACTTGGTTGGATAAAACCTTTCTGCAACTGTTCCCCAGTTGTTTCTTGAGTTCCTTCAACTCATCAACTGACATCTTGTACGGTCTTTTTGCTATTGGTCCAGATCCTGGTAGCAAGTCAATAAGAAACTCCACATCTCTATCTGGTGGCATTCCCGACAATTCTTCCAGAAACACATCCGGATATTCACTCACAATTGGCACACTGTCTATGCTAACCCCCTTAAGAGAATTTAGCTTACTCCTTTTTTGCTTCAAAGTTGGTCTTGAATCTAATCCTTTTGTTTTCTGGAGTTGTGAGTGAGACAGTATGGTTGGCACAATCTATCACTCCCTTGTGCTTAGTCATCCAGTCCATTCCCAAAATAACATCCAATCCTTGGGAGTTTAGGATTATCAGGTTAACGGGAAACTTATACTTCCCAAACTCTATGACTAGATCATGACATCCTGAATTCACTATCATTTCTCTGCCAGGAGAACTTACTTTTATAGGACACCCAATAGTTTCTACCGGTAGTTCATTTCTTTCAAAAAATGCTCTTGATATGAATGAATGAGATGCACCAGTATCAAAGAGAACAAATGCTGGAACAGAATTGAGTTTGAACTTACCAGCAACAACATCAGGTTCCTCATAAATTTCCTCCACATTGATGTGGTTCACTTGTCCCTTTTGAAAAGGGTTGGGCTTGTTGGGTCCTTCAACTTTCTTTTCTGGGCATTCATTTGCATAATGCCCCATCTTCTTGCACTTGAAACATTCAACCTGACTAAGATCTTTCTTGACAGGCTGGCTTCCACTGCCACTTCCACTTCCATTGTGGTGGCTCTTATATCCACCCTTGTGATTCTTGTACTTATCGTTGTCATGACTACGGTGGTGTTTGTTGTCATGATAACGGTTGTGGTTGTGGTGCTTGTTGAATTTCCCATGCTTGTGGGATCCAGAACTCCCGCTGTCATCATAATGGGAACGCTTGTGAGACGATCTCGAGCTGTGCTTGTCAGAGTGCTTTCTCTTCCTGCTTTCAACCTGTTTCATCTTGCTCTCCAAGATGGAAGCCTTGTCACAAAGAGACTGGTATGTGGGAACATAGGCCACAGCTAACTGCAGGTTCAATTCATCATTTAACCCTTCAAGGAACTTCTCCTTCCTCTTAGCATCAGTCTCAACTTCATCCGGTGCATATCGCGCCAGATTGTTGAACTCCTCAATATATTCAGCCACGCTGCGGTGGCGCTGTTTCAAGTTATGGAACTCTTTCTTCTTCAAACTCATCACTCTGGATGAGATGTGAGCAGTACGGAAACCATCTTCAAAGATAGCCCATGTCACATCCTCAATGGGAGTGGTGATCTGGAAGTTATCCCACCAAGTGGCTGCTGGTCCTTCCAACAAGTGAGCTGCAAATCTGACTTTCTCTTCATCAGTACAACCAATAGTTACCAAGTCCTTGTTCACAGAGCGTAGCCAATCATTGGCCACCATAGGATCAGTAGTTCCTGAGAACTTTGCTGGCCTTAGCCTTAAGAACCTGGTAAGCATGTCAAAACCCGGTGGGTTGTTCTGATTGTTGTTGTTATTATTGTTGTTATTGTTGTTGTTGTTGTTCTGATTCTGGATGAACGTGGTCATCATTTTCATCAACTGAGTCTAAGCTGTCATCATCTGCTGCATCTCAGGGGTGATGTTTTTGTTGTTAGGGTTGGGATTGGCACGTCGGGGAGGCATCTGTGGTTTTCAATAAGGATAAGAATGAGATACCCATAGATGCTAACATGCATAATACATCACATAACAATCACAGTCATGCATCATAGCAGTAAAGGTTCAACAACACAGACAAAAAGTTTTTGGAATAGTAAACACACCAATAGCAAGCCATCCACATGTTGGATGGTCATTGCGACTCAATAATCAAAGACATGATAAATAAAGGTAAATGAGTAGTCATCACTACTCCTCCGCATCAACCTCCTCATCAACAAATGTAAGACCTGTATTCTCCATTGCGGTCTTGTATTCCTCGACATTGGTGGTCAAGGTCTCTACTTTGGCTTTGAGAGCCCTCTTCTGTGAACGAAGCCTCTGAATCACAGTCTGCTGATGCTTGAGCTCGAAGTCCTTGGCCTCTAGTTCTGCAGTCATGTCTCAAATCCTCTTGTTCCTATCTTGGACTCGCTTCTCTTGACTCTTGAACTTTCTATCCTGACTCTCAAACTTGGCCTCCATCTCTTTGACTATCTCATCTTGCTCCGCGAAGAGCTTGTCCTTCTCACGAAGCTGCACCTGGAGTTCGTCATTGCTAAGCATGACGTTGGTCCTATCAGTGTCTAGGTGCCTAAGAAGAACCTCTAAGTCCTGGAGGTATAGACGAATCGGCTCTGCCGTCTCTCTCGAAGTATCCTCAAAGTCAATGGCCTTACCATCCTCATCACGTCTATCGAAGGTGTGGAAGTGAGTACCTCTAACCTCTCGAGAGTGTCTCCCTAGCAAACATCCAAGCAAATCATGCATGACTACCTCTAGGCCTCTCTCCTTGTCATCATGCATGAGCTTGAAGAAGATTGCCTCCGTGGTAGGCTCAGTCTGGCGTCCTGGCTGATTAACCTTGAAGCCCCAAAGGTCTTTCCTCTCAAACTTGGTGAGGGGAAGCATCATGATAGTAGGAAGAGGGAGATTGAGCAGACTAGTGAGCTCAATAATACGAGTGCCAAAAAGAGTTCCCTTGAACTCTTCAGCCGTGCTGATAGTAACATTAGGCATCTATTTAATAAGATAGAAAAAGTTAGAATCAACACAATTTAAGACAAATCACAAGACAAGGCATCACATGCATAACTTTGGAAATCAAAACACACAAGTCATGACATACATGGATTTATTACAAAAAACCAAGGTTCATCTTATTTGAAACAACATTTGGGAAATAAAATGATAAGTGTGGTGGTTCAACTAACGTAGTACGTTACAATCCCATCTCACTTGCCAAGTTGGCTAATAGGGCATCCCTAGAGGCAATCTGTTTGTCTAAATCACATGACTCCATTGCTAAGTCTATGATGTCCTTCCTTAAACTTTGGTTGGTAGCCTCTAACTCTTGGGTATGCTTCTTTTCTTCCCTAAGGTCATTCTGGGTGTTAAGCATTCTGCACTTGATTCTATCACCAAGCTCTTTGATGGCTTTCCAAGCTGCATCCCTTGCTGAATCAAAGAATGTGGTGTGCATCACTGAGTTGGTGACCATGCAGAATCCTGAGTCCTTGTGGTTGTCTTCCTTGTTTTTATACAAGTGAAGCTGCACCCACCAGTACTCAACTCCTTCATCCATCACAGGAAAACCTTTGTACACAGCTGCACCATGTATTCCCATGGCAACCATGAGGTCCTTGAGAGCCTTGGGGAATTCTGTCTCACATTCCAAAGTCATAGTCATGAGTGGTCCCTTCTTCACGGCTTCGTTGATGGAGTTCATCTACAAATAGAGATGAGGAAGAAGATTAGAAAAGTTTACGAGAAGAAAAGACAAGTGTGGAAGTTGTTTTAAAAATTTTCCTTAGTGGTTTCCAATCCTAGGGTCATAATCCTACAGGCAACACAGTGCTCTGATACCATCTGTAAGATCCCTCCTTTGTAAAGGAAAGGATCCCGGTTATTGCAATGCTAGTCCCTAGATCAATGCTAGCATCCACAGTTTAAGATGAAGTACACAGAAACAAAGGTCATTATTACAAGTCATTCTAGAGACAAACATAGTCTTTTACAAACTCCATGGCCATAGGCCTAGTACAAGAGTTCAAATATGTAATAAGATAAATAAGTCTTCATCTTCATGTGCCACAGGCAAGCATGTTGAGTGTAGACTCATGACTCCTAATCATCATCAGAATAACCTACAACATCACAAGTTACAGCCACAGTGGGTCAATACATTGGAATAGTATTGGCAAGTGATACCTTAGTAGAATATTGGTGGACTAGATACTATATGCATTTTGGCTAAGTGTAGCTTAGGCTTGCTTTGCTCAAAATAGGTTTTATCTATTAGTTGAAAACACTAAGTTTTTCTTTGTCAAAATCTTTCCCAAGGAACCACCAATAGACATTGGGGTCCTTCACCCTTGTTCAACCACAAGTTTTTACTTAGAAATTGGGATGAGGAGATTCTTGATAGCTTCCATGTCTTCATGCTCAAGTTGTCCAATACCAGGGACATGGCTAAGTACTTAGATTCTTCCATCTGCAGAGGTTGTGCACTTTCCCCACAAGACTTGATTTTCACCAAGACAGGACCTTTCAGAAGCCTTCCCTTAGACCAAATGGACGCGTTCCAACCTATCATCCCACTACCACCAACTGTCCAAATGGCTAAGTTATTGCAACCTATGTGATCCAGGCAGAGCCCATATTGCCAAGTGGCTGCACTAGAAGCTTCTTAACATTTGGCCTCTCAAATCCCTTTGTTCCTGGGTGGCTTTCCACAAGTGAGATACACAAGGTAGACCATAGAAATGGGCCTTGTGTAACCACTCAACATAACCCATTCTTTCCATTCCACCCAGGTGTTTCATTCACTTAGTTGTTTTATTAAGAAAAGACTTAGAAATATTTATTCATAGCATGAATATAACCACCCTTGGTTGCTACTAGCTAGTCTAAGCATGGCATTGATAAGACTTAGAAATATTTCTAGCAATTCTACAACTACTAGGATTTCCCAAGCATAGCATATAGATCAAAAATATCCATGCAAGACTAGCAAAATATTTCTAATGCATATTTGAAAAACATAGGAATAAAATCATGAAGCACCACTTGCCTTGGTAGTTTGGAGAGTAGCTACAATCCTCACAATCACAATCACTATTTGCACCAAAATCTACACATAAAATGATAGCACCAAAATCACATACAAAATAAATACAAGCAAAAACATATGGATGCATGCATAATGCCATGTGATGATTTTCTACACCAAACAAGACAAGTGCATAGTACTAAAACATAAACAAGTACAAAATAAGCCAAATAAACTTTATTTGCATAGCAAAACATTTTCCAAATAATTATTATACACAAAATAGGCCTACATATGTTTCTAAAAAAACAACCATTTTAACAGAGGCAAAACTTTAAAAACATTGCATAGATGGAAAGGATTTTCTCTCCTGGTTCCATTGATATAAAATTTGTCAAATTTGGACGTGGGAATCAAAAGTTATTAATTAATCAAATTTAAACATCTAATAGATCTAATTCAGAAATTTAAAACAAAACTCATGCCACGCGGCGCTTCCTGATTGGAGGGTACCGCTTCGCTCAGGATCACGCTTCCGAACCGTTAGATCTAACTAAAATGCGCGGCCAGATCTGCTCCTTACCTCTTCGTCACAGATCTAATCTTATACGTTGGATCTAAATCCTACGGCCACAGTTCTATTGACCACAGACGGGCGGCGCTAGCGGCGGCAACTGGCGGCGGTGGCTCTGTCAGAGTCGTTGCCAACGTTCTAGGTCGCGCGGGAGAGGGAGAAGGGGCTTACTGTGCTCGCCGTGTGCTGCTGATGCTCGAGGTAGGCTTCATTGGCGAAGGGGCGCGCAGAGGTGGTCGCTGGAGCTCGTCGGAGTCGTGCGCGGCGTCGGGTGGTTGCAGACGTCGACCTTGCCGAGGCTCTGCGCCGTCCTTGCACGAATAAAATGCATCAGGGGGTGCGCAAAGTCACAGTGAGCAATATGGTTTCAAGGAGAGATCAAGGGGCGCTCGATTCGTACCGTGATTTCTCACCGGAGTTGAGGAAGGCGTTGGGCACTTGCGGTGGTTGTCGAATCCGTCGATCTAGGCCACGAGCAGACAAGGAAAACGCATGACGTGAGTCGCGTGGTCAAAGGAAGCATGCTAGCATGAAATAGACTGAGTGGGGTGGACGGGGCTTACCGGAATCGTCCGCCGGAGTGGCTCTGTACTGCGGCGGTGCGAGCAAAATTGCGGGCAGCCTGGTGGCGCTTCTGGCTAGCTCTGTTGGGGGAAATGGTCGCGAGGGGGAGGGGTTTATGTAGCCAGAGCGGGGGCAGAAATCACTCGCCGAATCAATGCAATTAAGCGCGACATCAGTGGGGGGAAACGGCAGCGACGAGGTGGTCGTCGGCGTTGATTGAGGACGAAGAGGTGACATGGCAGTGAGGGCCCAGTCGTCAGCGAGTGGGTACGCGTGTGCGGGGTAGGAAACGAGGGGAGAGAGGGAAACGGCCCGGGTGGGCTTGTGGGCTGCGTTTGCTGGTGGGCCAAAAGTCGGGCGCCGGCCTTTTCTTATTTCTTTATTCTTTTTCTGTTTGAATTTCTAGGAAACATTTTCAAATGATTTCAAAAGCCATTTGAATTCAAATCTTTTCTGGATTTTTGTAGAGTGTAACACTCATATTTCTGGGCATAAAAACATGTGGTCTCTCTGTACTAGCTTGGTCCTTTGATCTAGCTTGGTCCTTTGATTAAACAAAATATATAGTGACATAGCACTTGATTTGAATAAGTTTTAAAAATGGTTTTAAAACTATATTTGTCTTGTAAATTTTTGTTTAAGCACTAGCATTCAAGCAAAACAATCTGAGAGCAACAAGGCTTGGTTTTAAAACAATTATATTCTCATATAAGAGTGGCATTTGATTAGTGTTTGATCACATAAAATCATAGCTCTCAAGTTTCTCTTTCTATCAAATGAGTTTGAATTTGATCCCTAAATGATATGCATGCATGCATGATATGAAATCTTTGAAAACATGATTTTAGGGATGTTACATAAAGATTGTTGTGTATGATGAGAATTCAAGGAAAAGATTCGGATGTGGGATATTACAAATATTCCCATTGAGGTTACAGTGGAGTTAAGATATATCGTAATCAATGCAAGACAATTCCTTACTCCAAAACGTGAGAGTATACGAACTTCAAGGATAAAGTTGGGGAGAGTCTGTAACATCCCAGCATTAGAGCTTAGAAATAAGATGAACTCAGGTGCGTGCATTGCATTCATGCATAGAAAATCCGAATAATTTTCGTGCTTTTGAACAAAACTTGTCAAAGTGATTGAAGCTCCTCTCAACTTGATGGAATTGAAGTAGATCATCAAGTTGACTGCGATAAGTTTCAATATGACCTTTTCTAAAAGCTCATTTTTGGGTAAACATGATTTGATCTAAGGGTAGATCAAATGTAATAAAATTAAACCCTAATACATTATTTAATAATTTATATTTGATCCTTAAGTAGTCATATCCCAGTATTCATTACACAACCCATGAATACCAAGTTGTAAATATAACTTAAGTAATAAGAATATAACAACTAAATCTTGATATATCTTAATCTCATCTACTTATACCATGAGTATCATGGTAATACTTGACCTTAACCCTTTAGTGAGATTAAGTAGGAAAGAAATCAAGTAAAGATCATTCATCATATATCTTTCTTTCCATATCAGTCCTTATCATATCTATTGGATCTTATTCCCATATCTATTGTTCATCAATGTTGAGTAATCTACTATTGATTCACCAATTCTTAACCTATTAATTCTTGATCTAACAACTCCTGCCTTTATCATAGCATTTACTATAAAAGACTTAGAGAAAGAAGTAAGAAGTGGTAGGTGGTAATGCTAGACTTAAATATCATTTATAGGATGGGAGTGTTGGAAGTGAATAAGAACAATGTGATAATTGATGGAGTTAACTCACTCCTGAAATGATAGAAGTGTTATATGGAACCTATAATTGTATGGTGATAAAGAAGATTATAAGAATGAATCCCGAAGATAGATACCAAGGAGTAATCCTATTGGATTAAGTAGGCATAGTCCATGAATAACATCCCTTAATCCAATAGAGATACTAAGAAGATGATTTTAATACAATTGTAATGTTGTATTGATGAAGACCTTGATTTGCCAACTGGAAACCTAAGCTATAAATGATTAAAGGATTATAATGATGATGCTTTAGCCACCATGATTGAATGCTTATATCAAGTATAAGTGACATTGGTGGCTAGAACATGACTGAGTCTTTCCAAGTCATATTAAAGGATTATCCTAAGCTATAAATGATTAAAGGATTATCCTAGATTAGTCTTTCCAAGTCATATTAATATAATGTGAGGTTGGAGTATTAGATACTGAGTCAAGTAGAGACAAGATAGTATGATTAAGATGATGTTAGAGCCACATTGGATTAAAGAAGTAGTATTTTCCTCTTTGGAAATACTAAGCACTTGAGGTGAAGTAGGATTTGATGTATACATCTATTGAAGTGATATTAGTGAAGGATGATTAAGGAAGAGTATGAATGGAGTTAAAAGTAACTACTTGTCAGATTGGAGGTTATCAGCAGTAGAGTAGTTGATATAACCAAGTATGGATGGGTGAAGATTATGAAAGCTTTAGTGTAAAGCTCATTGGATTTATATATGGTTTTAAAAGAATAAAAGATGGATAAGAATATTTTTTTGAAGTAAAGCTCATCATGTTAACACATGATGATGGATAGGAAGAAGTTGTAAGATCCCTCCTTTATAAAGTAAAAGATCCCTGTGATTGCAATGCTAGTCCCTGGATCAATGCTAGCATCCACAGTTTAAGATGAAGTACACAGAAACAAAGGTCATTATTACATATCATTCCAGAGACAAACATAGTCTTTTATAGCTCCATGGCCACAGGCCTAATACAAGAGTTCAAATAGTAAATAAGATAACTAAGTCTTCATCTTCATGTGCCACAGGCAAGCCTGTTGAGTGTAGACTCACAACCCCTAATCACCATCAAAATAACCTGCAACATCACAAGTTACAGCCACAGTGGGTCAATACATTGGAATAGTATTGGCAAGTGATACCTTAGTATAATATTGGCATCTAGATACTATATGCATTTGGCTAAGTGTAGCTTAGGCTTGCTTTGCTCAAAATAGGTTTTTCCTATTAGTTGAAAACACTAAGTTTTTCTTTGATAAAACTTTCCCAAGGAACCACCAATAGACATTGGGGTCCTTCACCCTTGTTCAACCACAAGTTTTAACTTAGAAATTGGGATGAGGAGATTCTTGATAGCTTCCATGTCTTCATTCTCAAGTTGTCCAATACCAGGGACATGGCTAAGTACTTAGATTCTTCCATCTGCAGAGGTTGTGCACTTTCCCCACAAGACTTGATTTTCACCAAGACAGGACCTTTCAGAAGCCTTCCCTTAGACCAAATGGACGCGCTCCAAACCTATCATCCCACTACCACCAACTGTCCAAAGGTCTAAGTTATTGCAACCTATATGATCCAGGCAGAGCCCATAATGCCATGTGGCTGCACTAGAAGCTTCTTAACATTTGGCATCTCAAATACCTTTGTTCCTGGGTGGCCTTCCACAAGTGAGATACACAAGGTAAACCATAGAAATGGGCCTTGTGTAACCACTCAACACAAACCATTCTTTCCATTCCACCCAGGTGTTTCATTCACTTAGTTGTTTTATTAAGCAAAAACACAAGTCAATGACTTAGAAATATTTCACATAGCATGAATATATAATCCACCCTTGGTTGCTACTAGATAGGCTAAGCATGGTAATGGTAAGCATCTTAACTTAGAGAAATCTCTAACAATTCTACAACTACTAGGATTTCCCAAGCATAGCATATAGATCAAAATATTCATGCAAGTCTAAACAAAATATTTCTAGTGCATAGTTGTAAAATATAGGAATTAAATCATGAAGCACCACTTGCCTTGGTAGTTTGGGGAGCAGCAACAATCCTCACAATCACAATCACTATTTGCACCAAAATCTACACATAAAATAATGGCACCAAAATCACAAACCAAATATATACAAACAAAAATATATGAATGCATGCAAAATGCCATGTGATGATTTCCAACACCAAACAATACAAGTATACAGTACTAAATCATAAACAAGTCCAAAACATGCCAAATAAACTTTATTTGAACAATAAAACATTTTTCAAATAATTACTATACACAAATTATGCCTACAAATGTTTCTATAAAAACAACCATTTTTACAGAGGCAAAACATTAAACACATTGCATAAACAGAAAGGATTTTCTCTCCTGATTCCAATGATATAAAATTTGTAAAATTTGAATGTGTGGATCAAAAGTTATGAATTTTACAAGTTTGGTTAACTAATAGATCAAATTTCTGTTTTAAATTCAAACACAGGCCACGCGGCGCTTTCTGATTCGCTGGTACCGCTTCGCACGGATCGACTAGTGTGGACCATCAGATCTAACTTAACTCGTACGGCTCAGATCGTCACTTACCGCTTCAATGCAGATCTAATCTAGAGCGCTGGATCTAGATCCTACGGCTGTTAAGCAAGCGACCAAGGATGGGCGGCGCAGATGGCTGCTGGCGGCGGCGGCGCTACTGGCGGTGATGGTCTGGCGATTACAGGAGGGGCTGGGGGATGTGGGGTGGCTTACCAGGCTCGCAAGATCACGAGGAAGCTCGAGATGTTGCTGGCGTGGACAGGGCCGAGTTGATGTGGCCGTAGGAACTCGTCAGAGTTGAGCACAGCGTCGGGTGCACGGTGACGAAGACGTTGGCGACGCTCTGGGTCACCCTAGCATGAACCAGTTGCATTAGGGGGTGCGCAAGTCTACGGCGAACACTACTGGATCAAGGAGAATACAAGGGGCGGTCGGATTATACCTCAATTGCTCGTCGAAGTTAGACGGCGGTTCTGTCACTTGCGGGCGTGAACGGGGACGGCGTGCTGGGTCACGAGAAAGCAAACGGAAGGTATCAGGGAACGCGCAAGAACACGCTGGTCATGATTGTTTGAACCAGAGAAAGGGGGCGGTCGGATCTCACCGTAATCGGTCACCGGAGGTCGTCGGTGCTGCGGGGGTCTGAGCTCGAATGCGCGCAGCCTGGTGGCGGAGTGAGCGAGGGAAATTGGGGGAAATGACCGCGGCAGCGAGGGGTTTAAGTAGCTAGAAGCGGGGCGAGGATTGCACGCTGATTCAATGGGAATTAAGCGAGTTTTAATCGCGGCGTCACTGCACGGTGGTAACGGCGGAGCGGTGTCTGCGCGCGAGAAATTGGGGAAGATGACGCTGACGTGGAGAGGGCCCAGTGCTCAGTGGTTGCGGGGCTGGTTCGTCGCGGGTGAGAAAAGACAGAGAGAAGAGTGGCCCGGGTGGGCTATTTTATCTGATGGGCTAAAAGGCTGGCGCCAGGCCCAGTTGGGTTTTCAAATTCCTTTTCTTTTTCTAGAATGAATTTCAGGAATCTTTTTCAAATGAAATCAAGTGCATTTGAATTCCAAACCTTTTCTGGATTTTTGCATAGTGTAAACTCCATAGTATTGGACATAAAACCTTGCTGTCTCATTAGACTTGCTTGGTCTTTTTGAAAAAAACAAAATAAACAGTGCCTTAGCACTTGATTTGAATAGGTTTTGAAAAATGGTTTAAAACCATATTTGTTTTGTAAATTTTTGTCCAAGCCTTGCTCACAACCAAACCAATCCTATGAACTCACAACAATGGTTTTAAAACAAATATTCCCCCACTGGAGAGAGGTATTGAATTTAATGCTTGCTCACAAAAAATGATAGCACCCGGTGCTTCTGTTTTATTGAAATGAGTTTGAAATTGATCCCTAAATGATATGCATGCATGAATGATATGCAATCTTTGAAAACAAGATTTTAGGGATGTTACAGAAGTAGTATATTTAGGAAAGGAATTCTTTAAGTAGAAGTCAAGAATTATAAAATACGGAAGGTAGTAATTCTTGGTAAACCCTAAACCCTAAATCTAGAACCAAACATAATATCCACTTTCTATGATTGATCTATCATCTTATTTCTACAATGGCTTATAGGAATAATTTTCCTATATTAAATCACTTAAGCACATCTTTCTCATTTCCAATTATCATAACCATATGTGCTTAGGAGTTATATTTATCAATTCTTTTCCATAAGACATTCCAGAACATAACTTTTTGTTTTAAAGGGTGATATCATTAAAGATCACAAACATAAAGGCAATATGTTTAGTCATTAATCTTTATCCACATTAACAAAAGGATATAAATATAGTAAGTACCCTAAAACCTTGGGTAAGCAATTACAATTCAGAACCCTAAATTCATTAATGAGTTTTATCATCAACACCTCATAAATATTCAATCTATATTCCTTAGGCAAACTCCTTGATCCATTTCTCTAACCACTCATTCCATATGAGCATGGAATAAGTGGGGGATACAATAATTATAAACCACCCTATACTTTACTATGTGATTAAATACATAAAAATAAACCCTATGAGTATTACTAAACATTTTAAAACTTCATTACTCCAAAAAAAAGTAAAAATAATGTTATAGTTAATTTTTAAGATCTTAAACAAATCCTGAAAACCCTAAATCCTACTTATTCTATTTAATAAAAGAATATCTCTATAATTATAAAGTTAGAAAATAATAAATAAAGTATGCTATCAAAATACTAAATTCATACTAGAATTTGAAATACATTTTTATATACTACAATTATCTAGAAAATAAATTCTATAAAGAAATTTCCATCAAATGTGTAATATTCAAACCTGAAAACAAAACAGAAAATAGAAAAAATGAGAACAAGAAAAAAATAAAAGAAGTATAGGCAGCAGTCAATTCTGGCCCTTGGCCCATCTCCCCTCTCACTTATCTATCGCCCACGTACAGCCCACACAGGCCCAGCAGCAAGCCAGCTCATCCACACAGTGACTGACGAGTGGGACCAGATGAAGGACTACGGGTTGAGACTGAAGTTTCACCAGGGGGGTTTCCACAAAATCGCCACCCGTCGTCTTCCCCGCAACGTCATAAGCAGCTGCCTGTCGGCATCGCCGCCGTCCGCTGCTGTGTCGTGACGTCCGCCTCCATTCATATTCGCGCCACCGCTCTCCGTCGTCTATATATATCCCCCGCGCCACCACCGGAGAACCCTAGACCCAATTCCCCTTTCTTCCTCCTCAATTTCCTCTTTGACCGAACAATAGTTCTAGCTAGGGTTGTCCATCGCCGATGATTTCGGCCATCCCGAGCTTCGCCGTGGTGCCTAGAAGACTCGCCACGCTGGACTCTATCGATTGCCCCCGTCAGCATAAGCCGGTGAGGTCCCAGACGCTCGGATTGAGACCTATGTTCCCAACTCCGACCGCCGTTCTGCCCGTCGATTTCGACCTCCTCACGTCTCAGCAACCGCTTCACTGCAACCCCGGTGAGCTTGCGGTGCTCCAGCACCTTCCCTCTGCCTACCTTTTGCTCTGGTTTGCTCTACAGCGGTTTGTCGGTCTCTGTCGCCGTCGTTCACCGTCACAGCAGCTGCTCCGGCAACCAAAATAGAGCGGCGCCGCCACTATGGGGTTCCTTGTGACGCCCTCTTTCCGATAAACACAACCACAGCCGCGCACGCATACAGGATTCACCGATCAATCTTCAACCTAAGAGGATCATCACCAGATGACGTCATGCTCGCGTCAATCCCAGCCACATCAGCCATTTGACTTGGTCCACTTCGCTGAGGTGGCAACCCACGTAGCAACGACCCCACCAGTCAGTGTCGGTGTGGGTATACTCAGGTTAGGTACAAAATGTTTTATCCAAAAAGTGGTGTCATGCTGATGTCACAGTGACACAGTAATTCTTTTTAATATTTTCATAAAATGATTAAACATTAAAAATTCAATATCTTTTGTTGTTTAATTCAGAAAAATAAATATAATATATCAAAAATTTCAAAAAAATAAAATTTATAACATTAAACTATTATCAAACATTTTTATGCCAACAATTTAAATAAATTTTATTTAATAAAGATTTTATAAGTTTTAATACTTTGAAAATTCATATTTTAATATTGGTAAATGATAAAAATATAATTAAAATACCAAAAATCTTAGAAAAATAAGAACTATAATTTAAAACTATAATCATGCATTATTATTTCACTTAATTAAATATTTATTATTTATTAAGTATTTATAAAGTAATAAATCTTATAAAAATCATATCTTATTATTTATAAATCACAAAAATAAATGTAATATACCAAAATGATCACAAAAATAATACCTACATATTAAAAATGTAACATTCCACTTTTAAAGTAAATAAAAACTTAATACCCTAATAACTTGAATTTAAACCTATTTCCTTAGTTAATAATTCATATAAGGGTAAATAAAAATTGCTAATATTTCTAAAAATTATCCAATTGAGTCTAATAAATCGTATTAGTCCAAAATATTGATATTATGAAGTCAAAATATTTCAAAACATTTTAAATGCAATTTTATTGAATTATCATTCAACATTAAGTGTATATTATTTTCCAGATGGAGTTATCAAATAATAAGTTCTCAAGAATAAGTTGTGACTAAATAAAACCTTTTACTTACTTCAAACACAAGTTTATAAACATACCAACACACTATAGTGAATCCATAAGCAGTTAAGTAATATTGTTTCCTTGATTACATATCATAACCACACCTTTATAAGGAGATAAATCCTTTTATACATGTATAAGGTTAGGAAACCACTATTCAAATAGAAGTATTACCAATCTTAAAGTATCCTTAGAGAAACATTATGAAGTATAAAAAGTACAATAATCATAAGTAATATACCTTAGGTCCGTCTATGTCTTGAAAGTTAACTTTAGTCTACAAAACTTTAAATATAAGGCTAAAGACTTTATTATATGTTTTATAGTTAACTTTGGTCTGTTATAATTAAGACATAAAGCATCTCAAGTCTAAACTATTCAAGCAAGCACAAATAACATCAACCACATTTAAGTAACCACAAAGATTGTTTAGATCTTAGAAAAGAAATCTTTTCTTCAAATGTTATTCTTTTTGCCACTTCAATCAACAGATGACAACTAATCACAATCACATTACTTTATACTTTACTTGTATATTAAGATTGTTAATACTTAAGTTCCTTATAAATGCCATTACTTATAAAGTAAAAATTTGAAGACAAACAATTATAGTATAAACAATCTTGAGTACACTACTGTAGAAATGGTTATAGCCTCCAAGTGGTCAGTGACAGGCAAAATTATGTCTGTCACTAGTGAGCATTTCTAGTGACAGGCAAGGATAAGCCTGTCACTGGTACGAGTTACTAGTGACAGGCATACAAATATGATTGTCACTGATACTTTTTGTTGAGATTGTCCTACCAAAAAAAATTAATTAGTGACGGGCGGATGTAGATGCATGTCACTAGAAAGTCTATAACTAGTGACATGCGAAAGTTATGCTTGTCACTAGTTTTTCCTAAGTAGGCATGACACACATTGTAAACAATTGTTTCCCACCCGGCCAGATCGTTGATGATGATAAAACTGAAACCTAATTTATTTTGATGAACTATCCTATATTTTCATGAACTTTGTGTTTTTCTAAATTTTATAAATCTTATACTTCCTCCGACCCATATTAGTTGACTTAAATTTGTTAGGTTCATCCAAATTTTGACAAATTCAAGTCAACTATATGAGTTTAAAGGAGTATGAAATTTGCATTATTTTTGGTGACTTTTTCATGCGTAATTTTTGGTGATGTTTTCCTATGTTTTTTTATGTGAAACAAAAACACACTCGTGTCAAGCAAACCAATCGGGTGGATCAGTACGTGATACCCCTTTCCCAACGACAGCCCATTGCTCCCCGTCCCCATCCCCATCCCCGATTCCTAGTCCCCAACCGCTGCCACCCATCCAACACCACCAGCCCCTCCAGCGCCGTCGCGGCGGCGTCTTCCCCCGACGCGAGGATGCCGCCCTGCATCCCAACTCCGCAGCCCTGTCCCCCCTCCGCCCTGCATCCCAAATCTCCGCCGCCTGTCTCCCCAACACGATGCCGCCGCCGCCCGAGGACCACCAAGCCCATCGACGCCAAAGCATCCCAGGCCTCCCGCCACCGATGCGCCCCAGGCCTCCCGCCACCGACGCCGCCAGGCCTCCCGCCACCGACGCGTCCCAGCAGGTTAGTATTCCCGAGACTCCATTTCCCCTACAACCTGCAATTTAATTGCTTGATTCGCCCGACAAGGTGAGGCGCCGGACAAGGTGCGCCGCCCACTAGGCCACTGCCGACGCTGCATCGGTTCATGTGGACTAGGCGTTTTGAGGGGTATCTCTGGTACCGGAGCAGAATACTGATGGGGAAATGCCTTCTTGTTCAAGCAGTTAAATTGCACCAACTACGAGCCTGGTAGCGACGCATCCCAGCAGGGTCGATTGGCATATGCCCCTGGTATACCCAGGTTGGCCTTCTTTGATTTCGAGCTTCATCAATGTCGATTGGCATATGCCCCTGGTAGCTACGCGTCCCAGCAGGTTCGTATTTAAGTGAACTCTAGTTGTGCGGAATATGTGTTGTTTCATGTGGAACCAACTCTCTAAGGATGCTGCAATGCGTGACTGATTTAAACAATGACCTGGAAAATCAAATGCCATGACATAGTTCGGAGTGATGATTTATGCATATTATATGGAATCAACTTGTCGCTGTAATGCGTTGCTGATTTGAACGATACCTTGACAATTATTTGTCATTACATAGTTCAGAGTGGTGATTTGCGTATATCGTTACTTGTTTTAATAACTATGTGCAGGTACTAGTGCTGACTGCTTGTTGCATAAACATGCTTCAATATAGTTTCTGGTAGTGTTTAAATTCCAGTTTTTACCCTCGTTTGATAATTTTGACGCTAATTACCCCAATTTAATATATTTTTATCCTAATTACCCCATTTAGTGAAAGTTGTGCCAGATTTTACCCCTTCTAAATTTTTTGAGCATGGTCCCGGCATACCTTGATTGTTTTTGTTTAATCGAGGTGGATATTTTGGAAGAATACCTATCTGAGGTATAAAATTTTAGCCTTTGTAGTATGTAAAACTTAAGCTGGGCCAGGAGAAGTTTGTCGAGCATTTCTAAGTGAGATCAGTATGGAGTGTAAAAACTAGAAAAATTCTTATAACTTGCATATGCAATGCAACTAGTATACAAATTATGTAAAGGTCAGCGAGTGCCGGTAATTCAAAAGAAGAAGGTCGTACATCTAATGTCAAAACTAACCAAACGATAGCTCTTCCAACACTATGCAGATTGCCACAAGAACTTCCTGGTGGACCTGTTCATGAGTGGCCACGGAGGACAGGTTCCGGAGCTTGCCGCGCTGGTGGACGGCGGCGGCACCATCGCCGTCATATTCCCTCACCTCAAGTGCAGTGTCCTGAACTGCTGTGCATGTCATCGGGTCCGTCACATATCGCTCAAAAAATCAAAAACTTTGACTACCTATACCTACTCGGGAATGAAAACAGTCTACGTGGCATGCCATCTGTAGCTAATGGGTTGGAACCCTCGGAAACCATATATCTCAATTCGCTTAAAGAAATAAGGGGGTAAAAATAGGCACAACTTTTACTAAATGGGGTAATTAAGATGAAAATTTTCTAAAAGGAATAATTAGCGTCAAAATTCTTAAACTAGGGGATAAAACTGGAACTTCCTCTTGTTTTTATGCACACTATTTCTGGATATATGAATGCTGGGTTGTTCAAGGAACAAACCTGATCGTTTTTTCTGTGTAACCACATTTAAGTCTAAACTATTCAAGCAAGCACAAATAACATCAACCACATTTAAGTAACCACAAAGATTGTTTAGATCTTAGAAAAGAAATCTTTTCTTCAAATGTTATTCTTATTGACACTTCAATCAACAGATGACAACTAATCACAATCACATTATTTTATACTTTACTTGTATATTAAGATTGTTAATACTTAAGTTCCTTATAAATGCCATTACTTATAAAGTAAAAATTTGAAGACAAACAATTATAGTATAAACAATCTTGAGTAGAATTTCACATTTATGTGTATCACATTGTTTTATGACATTATAATTACATGTTTTTCGCCCACAATCACAAGCCTTAATAAGAAGCACAAATATGAAACTTATCTAAAAAGACAACACATTCTAAAGAAACCATTTCCAGTATCCAAACTTTAGACCAACGTTATTCCCAAGATTCGTGTTTATAAAGTGCATCACATTACTTATGCATAAGAGCATATTGCTTCTTTAAACATTAGTCCTTACCGGACCAATGATGCTGATTTCTGATATTGGATCTTATATTGTCTTGAAGACCGTGAGTGCATAATCTTGCAATCACAAAAGGCAAGTTCACACTTGCTCATGTCCTTTGATTATTTTCTGTAAAGTATTTTGCAAATCCAGTGTTGTCATCACCTGCATTTCAAAAAGGTCAGAAAACATTATTTTTGATAATAATGTGAACTATTGGTTACTGATCCAGGGTGATCAGCTAATCTATTAAACCTGGTAGTTGGAATACCACTACTCAGGAATATATCACCTAGGACTTAACAACCAATGTCGCCAGTGATTCTTGCGCCGTATATTACGCGTTGACCATGAGATTTGGAATGGGACGGAGAAGTCAACTGTATCCTTTTCCTCTTGTATGGAGGAAAGACGACCTTAACGTGACGTTGTGATTCCTTGTGCAGATCCAACATATGGGTGGGCAGCCTTACGCCCCACACTTTTGGTGTCTAGATTATCTATGAATGGTGTTTAGGGATATAGTCCATTTAAATGGTACTCGTCCGGGCATCACCAGGTCATAGAGTCTTTGGGAACTCATCAGGGTTTTAGCCTGCCCGAAACGGGGCTTAACGGAGGTCATCCGTCCCCGAAGGATCGTGTAGACATATGAGGTCGCGGAGAGGGCAGTGATTGGCTTGGATCTTAGGTTGGGCCTCAAACCAAGGAAGTCTGAACGGGAACATACTCCCGGTCGTGCAACAAATCCTAAATTCTCTGATGGGTAAAGTGACGCACCTCTCTAGAGTGTAAGAACTGTAACTTGTTACTCCCTGTTCCGGGAAGGAGCTGCGAATGCTACGGGAAAGGAACTCCATGAAAGTTCTTGTAAACCCGTGAAGGCTGACGGACATAGCTTTTCAGAATAAAAGTGACCTTTGAAGAAAGTACGAAAACCTGCATTGCCTACGACCTACGGTCTGTGGCTGTAGATATAGTGCATCAAACACTCCTTTTCTAGTGAACTTGCTGAGTACGCTCATACTCAACGTATCTTCTTGACCCTTGCTAGATTATAAAGCCATTAAGACGACGTCTACATCAAGTTATGCTCTAGGAATCATCACCAGAAGCTAAAGTTCATCAATGAAGTCAAGAAAGTCAACATATACATAAATTCAATTGAAGACAAAGTTACTGATTAGATAGGAATATAATCTCTAGCCATATAACCTATTTATTTAGTGTATTGCAATAGCAGCAATGCCAGACCAATAGTTCGGATACTAGTCTTATTAGTATGATAGTTTTTGAGTTGTTTATTCCTGATTCTCCTTTGTAAGAAGTTTCTTTCTCTCTCTTTAAACTAGAGTGTTCTCTGGATATTGTGTAAAGAGTTGAGTTGTAACCTATAGTCATGTCTTGGACCTGTTGTGTTTCTGTTGTACCACTCTGAGGGATGTAATACTAGTGAACGGTGTTTCATTGATGTTATGTCAACGACTACAGTGTACTACATCATGCAGTGGTATGTAAGGTCACCGCAGTTGGTATCAGAGCATATGCTTTGACCTTAGGATTAAAACCCTTTTAGGAAGATCTGTAGGTTGCATAGTGACTATAGGAGCCATCTTATCTAAACCAAATATTGTTATGACTTGTGATGAGTATCCACTTGAGGATAACCTTGTCACACCTAAGTCAGATGCTTAAGTCATTCTTTCTTAGGAGTAAATATTTTATCCTTTCTCAGTATAGTTTTATTTAGGGTCTTCCGAAGGAGACATAACCACCAAGATACTTTAGGAAAGCCAATTGGTCACAGTGGATTAGGATCAAGTGTAAGACACCAATTGAAGTAGTTTAAATGGTGCAGCCTAAATCTAGAATTCAAGTAGCACAGTGGAATTTTATTGTTAGTTGATAACCAAAGACAACATGATGAATATCATTAGGATAAATATGGATGTAATGATTAGTAATCATGTGGGATTCACTTGAGAATAATACGTGCTCAAGTGAAATTATGTTAAGACTTAATAATAGTGTAGTGGGAAAACAAAGTCATCATGGTTAGATTAACTCTTAAATCATGATGAATAGGTAAAACATAACAAGATCATGGTGAGATTAGCTCTGAAACCATGATGTAGGTGTAATAATTGACAAGTAATTAGTAAATTATATTGATGTAGAAGTAAGAAAATAGCATGGTAGAACTATGATAGAAGTCATAGGTGTCATAATTCCTGATAAAATTTAGTTTTGGGTGTTCAATGGAAACTTATTAGTCATTTGGAGAGATCATGTGAGGTTAGTTTACTAAATAAAGAAAATTTAGTTACAGTTGATCATTCCAAAACTAAGACCAAAGGTTAGTCAAAACCAAATTTAGACCACTTTGCTTAAAATTATCTTGTTGAAATTGAGCAATTTGGGTAAATATTGAGATAAAGTATAGTCTAACCCTATGTGCTAAGTATCATGATGTAAACCATATGAGGAGGTGTCATATACTACACAACTAAGCCTGAATTCTAGAGATATTGTACTCAACTACTATATTCCGGGCTTAGAATATTGTGTGTTATATGTACCACATTTGGATTTATTGGTTTTTTATGGATCTTTTTTATTGACTAGATCTGTACATGAAGTTTGACTTGGTGTGCAAATGCATGTTGCAACATCCAGTTACTACTTGATGTTATAGACCTAGATAGGAATCGGAATTCGTGTAAGAGAGTGACGATTTTCAAAGACTAAGATGAAGACTTACATGAAGAATGAAGCAAAGTATAAGGAGTATCAATGCAAATTGAAGGATGGATCAAGTTCAGATCATTACTAATCAGCAATAAGAAAGAAGATTAGTGTAGAAGATGTATGGAGCAACAATAAGTAATGAACTTAAGTTCACCCAAAGAAGGTAATGTTGCCAAGATGTTAATGAAGTAGTTATACCAAGTTTAGGGAAGCATCATGAATTAGTACAAACAAGAAGCCTTTGAACCAAAATGGTATTCAAGCTCTGACAATTCAGAGAGAATGCCATAAGGATGTTGGAAGCCGTAGGGTAATACCTACAACCTAGGATGATCCGCAGCTGGTATTTGATCCACAGTTGGTATCTTGTCCGCAGCCGGTGTTGGCTGACATAGTTAACCAGATCATCTTAAAAGCTACATAAAGAGCATAAAACTTGGCCTAAGCTAAGTAAGACCTAAAGGAGTAGAAACATTAAGCGACCGTCTTTCGAGGCGCTTCGCGAAGTCAGGCCTATCAAAGAGTAAATGTCCAAATAGTAAGTAAGACCAATAATGCTGAAAGATTCACTTCGGAGATCCACAATTGTGTGGATTCACCATACAATCTTTCATAAGAGCCTAACTAGGTAGAGTATAACCTGAACAAAGACCAACATTCTAATTATAAAGCCAATGGTTATTATATAGACAGTTAGAGACCATTAGTAAACCCTAAGGGGGAGAGTAAACAGTAAACGGAAGTACTGTTATCCGAATTCCAAGTAAAGGTTGGAGAAAAATACTAACCTATGACAACTTAAGCCTTATTTTCATAAGGTTAAAATAAAATCATTAGAAAAGTACTCTTTGAAGTATGTCTGGATGAAATATAGAAGTTTATTTCAAGGTAGTGGTACTCAAACCTGGAGGTAACTAATAAGTGGAAGTAGAAAAAGTACTTAAGGTAATAATAAAATATTATCTAAGGCGTGATAAGGTAAAATCCTAAAGGTGATAAAATAGAATAGTCCTAACAAACTAATTCTAAAAGAAACAACTCTTAAGTGATCCTTAAGAGGGAATAAGGCACATACAATTGGACAAGTATAGAGGAACAAGAAGTTCTGATGGGTATGGACTAAATGTGTTCTAAACCAATCTTCAGAAGGATTACCAGTGTAAACTACTCAATGACAGTTCCAAAAATTAGTCTTTGGCCACCACCATTGACTAATAAAAATTTAAAATCCTAATTTAGTGAGACTTCCTAGACCTTATACAGTTAGTAAAGAAAGTTCGATGATCAAGTAAATAAGTTGGATTAGGATACCTAATTAGGGAAATGAACGAAATAAGAGACCCCAATTAAAAGGATTTTGTAATAAGGATATATCCCTAAGGGACTAAAGTAAAAGGAACTTTGGAGTATTGGAGACACCAAGTTAAAGATTGTTGTGTATGATGAGAATTCAAAGGAAAAGATTCGGATGTGGGATATTACAAATATTCCCATTGAGGTTACCATGGATTTGAGATATATCGTAATCAATGCAAGACAATTCCTTACTCCGAAACGCGACAGTATACGAACTACAAGGACGAAGTTTATTTTAAGGGGGAGAGTCTGTAACATCCTAGCATTAGAGCTTAGAAATAAGCTGAACTCATATGCGTGCATTGCATTCATGCATAGAAAATCCGAATAATTTTCGTGCTTTTGAACAAAACTTGTCAAAGTGATTGAAGCTCCTCTCAACTTGATGGAATTGAAGTAGATCAGCACGTTGACTGTGATAAGTTTCAATATGACATTTGCTAAAACCTCATTTTTGGGTAAACATGATTTGATCTAAGGGTAGATCAAATGTAATAAAATTAAACCCTAATATATTATTTAATGATTTATATTTGATCCTTAAGTAGTCATATCCCAGTATTCATTACACAACCCATGAATACCAAGTTATAAATATAACTTAAGTAATAAGAATATAACAACTAAATCTTGATATATATTAATCTCATCTACTTATACCATGAGTATCATGGTAATACTTGACCTTAACCCTTTAGTGAGATTAAGTAGGAAAGAAATCAAGTAAAGATCATTCACCATATATCTTTCTTTCCATATCAGTCCTTATCATATCTATTGGATCTTATTCCCATATCTATTGTTCATCAATGTTGAGTAATCAACTATTGATTCACAAATTCTTAACCTATTAATTCTTGATCTAACAACTTATGCCTTTATCATAGCATTCACTTTAAAAGCCTTAGAGAAAGAAGTAAGAAGTGGTAGGTGGTAATGCTAGATTTAAATATCATTTATAGGATGGGAGTGTTGGAAGTGAATAAGAACAATGTGATAATTGATGGAGTTAACTCACTCCTGAAATGATAGAAGAGTTATATGGAACCTATAATTGTATGGTGATAAAGAAGATTATAAGAATGAATCCTGAAGATAGATACCAAGGAGTAATCCTATTGGATTAAGTAGGCATAGTCCATGAATAACATCCCTTAATCCAATAGAGATACTAAGAAGATAATTTTAATACAACTGTAATGTTGTATTGATGAAGACCTTGATTTGCCAACTGGAAACCTAAGCTATAAATGATTAAAGGATTATAATGATGATGCTTTAGCCACCAAGATTGAATGCTTATATCAAGTATAAGTGACATTGGTGGGTAGAACATGCTTGAACCCTAGTATAGATCAATGTTAAGGAAATCGGAAATCGTTAGCTGCTCGGTTGGCTTGGGAGTAGCGATTAATCGGAATTCAGACGATTAACTGATTTAATCGGTCGGCTATTAATCGGTGCAGCCTACCAAAATTAGCACCTAAAACACGTATGAATCCTCAGCCTTGAGCTCCCGGATGAGATCCTCAAGGCTCTCGAGCTCTTGTATCTGAGGTCTGGTCGGCAACTACGAGGAACTGGCCAACAACGACAAGGAACTAGTTGCTGATGGCTGAAATCAAGCTCCTGGAAGCAGGGATCGAACAGGAGCTTCATAAAACCTACTTCATTGGGGCGGGCTGGAATGGATGGGCGATATGTGTTGATAATTTTGCAACTTTTTTGACCAAGTGTAGTGGTTAATTGGGAACATACCTAGTAATCGGAGTGTCAGACCTATTAATCGGGCTAAACGATTAACACAAAGGATTAATGGTAATCGACACGGTCAGGTCCCTAGTAGCGATTAATCGGCCTAGTAATCGCTGATTCGGCCTAGTTTTTGAACAGTGGTATAGATATATTATCCTAGATTAGTCTTTCCAAGTCATATTAATATAATGTGAGGTTGGAGTATTAGATACTGAGTCAAGTAGAGACAAGATAGTATGATTAAGATGATGTTAGAGCCACATTGTATTAAAGAAGTAGTATTTTCTTCTTTGGAAATACTAAGCACTTGAGGTGAAGTAGGATTTGATGTATACATCTATTGAAGTGATATTAGTGAAGGATGATTAAGGAAGAGTATGAATGGAGTTAAAAGTAACTACTTGTCAGATTGGACGTTATCAGCAGTAGAGTAGTTGATATAACCAAGTATGGATGGGTGAAGATTATGAAAGCTTTAGTGTAAAGCTCATTGGATTTATATATGGGTTTAAAAGAATAAAAGATGTATAAGAATATTTTTGTGAAGTAAAGCTCATCATGTTAACACATGATGATGGATAGGAAGAAGTAGTATATTTAGAAAGGAATTCTTTGAGTAGAAATCAAGAATTATAAAATATGGAAGGTAGGAATTCTTGGTAAACCCTAAACCCTAAATCTAGAACCAAACATAATATCCACTTTCTATGATTGATTTATCATCTTATTTCTACAATGGCTTATAGGAATAATTTTCCTATATTAAATCACTTAAGCACATCTTTCTCATTTCCAATTATCATAACCATATGTGCTTAGGAGTTATAATTATCAATTCTTTTCCATAAGACATTCCAGACCATAACTTTTTGTTTTAAAGGGTGATATCATTAAAGATCACAAACATAAAGGCAATATGTTTAGTCATTAATCTTTATCCACATTAACAAAAGGATATAAATATAGTAAGTACCCTAAAACCTAGGGTAAGCAATTACAATTTAGAACCCTAAATTTATTAATGAGTTTTATCATCAACACCTCATAAATTTTCAATCTATATTCCTTAGGCAAACTCCTTGATCCATTTCTCTAACCACTCATTCCATATGAGCATGGAATAAGTGGGGGATACAATAATTATAAACCACCCTATACTTTACTATGTGATTAAATACATAAAAATAAACCCTATGAGTATTACTAAACATTTTAAAACTTCATTACTCCAAATAAAAGTAAAAATAATGTTATAGTTAATTTTTAAGATCTTAAACAAATCCTGAAAACCCTAAATCCTACTTATTCTATTTAATAAAAGAATATCTCTATAATTATAAAGTTAGAAAATAATAAATAAAGTATGCTATCAAAATTCTAAATTCATATTAGAATTTGAAATACATTTTTATATACTACAATTATCTAGAAAATAAATTCTATAAAGAAATTTCCATCAAATGTGTAATATTCAAACCTGAAAACAAAACAGAAAATAGAAAAAATGAGAACAAGAAAAAAATAAAAGAAGTAGAGGCAGCAGTCAATTCTGGCCCATGGCCCATCTCCCCTCTCACTTATCTATCGCCCACGTACAGCCCACACAGGCCCAACAGCAAGCCAGCTCATCCACACAGTGACTGACGAGTGGGACCAAATGAAGGACTACGGGTTAAGACTGAAGTTTCACCAGGGGGTTTTCCACAAAATCGCCACCCGTCGTCTTCCTCGCAACGTCATAAGCAGCTGCCTGTCGACATCGCCGCCATCCGCCGCCGTGCCGTGACATCCGCCTCCATTCATATTCGCGCCACCGCTCTACGTTGTCTATATATATCTCCCGCACCGCAACCGGAGAACCCTATACCCAATTCCCCTTTCTTCCTCCTCAATTTCCTCTTTGACTGAACCATAGTTCTAGCTAGGGTTATCCGTCGCCGACGATTTAGGACATCCCGAGCTTCGCCGTGGTGCCTAGAAGACTCTCCACGCTGGACTCTGTCGTTTGCCCCCGTCAGCACAAGCCGGTTAGGTCCTAGACGCTCGGATTGAGACCTCCGTTCCCAACTCCGGCCGCCATTCTCCCCATCGATTTTGACCTCCTCACGTCTCAGCAACCGCTTCGCTGCAACCCTAGTGAGCTTGCGGTGCTCCAGCACCTTTCCTCTGCCTACTTTTTGCTCTGGTTTGCTCTACCGCCGTTTATCGGTCTCTGTCGTCGTCGTTCACCGTCGCAGCAGCTGCTCCGGCAACCAAAATAGAGCAGCGCCGCCACTATAGGGTTCCTTGTGACGCCCTCTTTCCGATAAACACAACCACAACCACGTGCGCATACGAGATTCACCGGTCAATCTTCAACCTAAGAGGATCATCACCAGATGACGCCATGCTCGCGTCAATCCCAGCCACATCAGCCATTTGACTTGGTCCACTTTGCTGAGGTGGCAACCCACGTAGCAACGACCCCACCAGTCAGTGTTGGTGTGGGTAGACTCAGGTTTGGTACAAAATGTTTTATCCAAACAGTGGTGTCATGTTGATGTCACAGTGACGCAGTAATTCTTTTTAATATTTTCATAAAATGATTAAACATTAAAAATTCAATATCTTTTGTTGTTTAATTCAGAAAAATACATATAATATATAAAAAAAATCAGAAAAATATAATTTATAGCATTAAACTATTATCAAACATTTTTATGCCAACAATTTAAATAAATTTTATTTAATAAAGATTTTATAAGTTTTAATACTTTGAAAATTCATATTTTAATATTGGTAAATGATAAAAATATAAATAAAATACCAAAAATCTTAGAAAGATAAGAACTATAATTTAAAACTATAATCATGCATTATTATTTCACTTAATTAAATATTTATTATTTATTAAGTATTTATAAAGTAATAAATCTTATAAAAATCATATCTTATTATTTATAAATCACAAAAATAAATGTAATATACCAAAATGATCACAAAAATAATACCCACATATTAAAAATGTAACATTACACTTTTAAAGTAAATAAAAACTTAATACCCTAATAACTTGAATTTAAACCTATTTCCTTAGTTAATAATTCATATAAGGGTAAATAAAAATTGCTAATATTTCTAAAAATTATCCAATTGAGTCTAATAAATCGTATTAGTACAAAATATTGATATTATAATGTCAAAATATTTCAACACATTTTAAATTCAATTTTATTGAATTATCATTCAACATTAAGTGTATATTTTTTCCAGATGGAGTTATCAAATATTAAGTTCTCAAGAATAAGTTGTGACTAAATAAAACCTTTTACTTACTTCAAACACAAGTTTATAAACATACCAACACACTATAGTGAATCCATAAGCAGTTAAGTAATATTGTTTCCTTGATTACAAATCATAACCACACCTTTATTAGGAGATAAATCCTTTTATACATGTATAAGGTTAGGAAAGCACTATTCAAATAGAAGTATTACCAATCTTAAAGTATCCTTAGATAAACATTATGAAGTATAAAAAGTACAATTATCATAATTAATATACCTTAAGTCTGTCTATGTCTTTAAAGTTAACTTTAGTCACAAGACTTTAAATATAAGGCTAAAGACTTTATTATATGTTTTATAGTTAACTTTGGTCTGTTATAATTAAGCCATAAAGCATCTCAATTATAAACTATTCAAGCAAGCACAAATAACATCAACCAAATTTAAGTAACCACAAAGATTGTTTAGATCTTAGAAAAGAAATCTTTTCTTCAAATGTTATTCTTTTTGCCACTTCAATCAACAGATGACAACTAATCACAATCACATTACTTTATACTTTACTTGTATATTAAGATTGTTAATACTTAAGTTCCTTATAAATGCCATTACTTATAAAGTAAAAATTTGAAGACAAACAATTATAGTATAAACAATCTTGAGTAGCATTTCACATTTATGTGTATCACATTGTTTTATGACATTATAATTACATGTTGTTTCGACCACAATCACAAGCCTTAATAAGAAGCACAAATATGAAACTTATCTAAAAAGACAACACATTCTAAAGAAACCATTTCCAGTATCCAAACTCTAGACCAACGTTATTCCCGGGATTCGTGTTTATAAAGTGCATCACATTACTTATGAATAAGAGCATATTGCTTCTTTAAACATTAGTCCTTACCGAACCAATGATGCTGATTTCTGATATTGGATCTTATATTGTCTTGAAGACCATGAGTGCATAATCTTGCAATCACAAAAGGCAAGTTCACACTTGCTCATGTCCTTTGATTATTTTATATAAAGTATTTTGCAAATCTAGTGTTGTCATCACCTGCATTTCAAAAAGGTCAGAAAACATTATTTTTGATAATAATGTGAACTATTGGTTACTGATCCAGGGTGATCAGCTAATCTATTAAACCTGGTAGTTGGAATACCACTACTCAGGAGTATATCACCTAGGACTTAACAACCAATGTCGCCAGTGATTCTTGCGCCGTATATTACGCGTTGACCATGAGATTTGGAATGGGACGGAGAAGTCAGTTGTATCCTTTTCATCTTGTATGGAGGCAAGACGACCTTAACGTGACGTTGTGATTCCATGTGCGGATCCAACATATGGGTGGGCACCCTTACGCCCCACAATTTTTGTGTCTAGATTATCTATGAATGGTGTTTAGGGATATAGTCCGTTTAAATGCTACTCGTCTGGGCATCACCAGGTCATAGAGTCTTTGGGGACTCATCAGGGTTTTAGCCTTCCTGAAAGGGGGCTTAACGGAGGTGAGCCGGCCCCGAAGGATCATGCAGACATATGAGGTCGAGAAGAGGGCAGTGATTGGCTTGGATCTTAGGTTGGGCCTCAGACCAAGGAAGTTTGAACAGGAACATACTCCTGGCCGTGCAACAAATCCTAAGGTCTCTCATGGGTAAAGTGACGCACCTCTGCAGAGTGTAAGAACTGTAACTTGTTACTCCCTGTTCCGGGAAGGAGCTGCGAACGCTGCGGGAAAGGAACTCCATGAAAGTTCTGGTAAGCCCGTGAAGGCTGACGGACATAGCTTTTCAGAATAAAAGTAACCTTTGAAGAAATTTTTACGAAAACCTGCATTGCCTACGACCTACGGTCTTTGGCTGTAGATATAGTGCATCAAACACTCCTTTTCTAGTGAACTTGCTGAGTACGCTCATACTCAACATATCTTCTTAACCCTTGCTAGATTATGAAGCCATTAAGACGAAGTCTACATCAAGTTATGCTCCAGGAATCATCACCAGAAGCTAAAGTTCTTCAATGAAGTCAAGAAAGTCAACATATACATCAACTCAATTGAAGAAAAAGTTACTGATTAGATAGGAACATAATCTCTATCCATAGAACCTATTTCTTTAGTGTATTGCAATAGCAGCAATGCCAGACCAATAGTTCGGATACTAGTCTTATTAGTATGATAATTTTTGAGTTGTTTATTCCTGATTCTTTTTTGTAAGAAGTTTCTTTCTCTCTCTTTAACCTAGAGTGTTCTCTGGATCTTGTGTAAAGAGTTGAGTTGTAACCTATAGTCATGTCTTGGACCTGTTTTGTTTCTATTGTACCACTCTTAGGGATGTAATACTAGTGAACGGTGTTTCATTGGTGTTATGTCAACGACTATAGTGTACTACATCATGCAGTGGTATGCTGGGTCACCGCAGTTGGTATCAGAGCATATGCTTTGACCTTAGGATTAAAAGCCTTTTAGGAAGATCTATAGGTTGGATGGTGACTATAGGAGCCATCTTATCTAAACCAAATATTGTTATGACTTGTGATGAGTATCCACTTGAGGATAACCTTGTCACACCTAAGTCAGATGCTTAAGTCATTCTTTCTTAGGAGTAAATATTTTATCCTTTCTCAGTATAGTGTTATTTAGGGTCTTCCGAAGGAGACATAAACCACCAAGATACTTTAGGAAAGCCAATTGGTCACAGTGGATTAGGATCAAGTGTAAGACACCAATTGAAGTAGTTTAAATGGTGCAGCCTAAATCTAGAATTCAAGTAGCACAGTGGAATTTTATTGTTAGTTGATAACCAAAGACAACATGATGAATATCATTAGGATAAATATGGATGTAATGATTAGTAATAATGTGGGATTCACTTGAGAATAATACGTGCTCAAGTGAAATTATGTTAAGACTTAATAACAGTGTAGTGAGAAAACAAAGTCATCATGGTTAGATTAACTCTTAAATCATTATGAATAGGTAAAACATAACAAGATCATGGTGAGATTAGCTCCGAAACCATGATGTAGGTGTAATAATTGACAAGTAATTAGTAAATTATCTTGATGTAGAAGTAAGAAAATAGCATGGTAGAACTATGATAGAAGTCATAGGTGTCATAATTCCTGATAAAATTTAGTTTTGGGTTTCAATGGAAACTTAGTAGTCATTTGGAGAGATCATGTGAGGTTAATTTACTAAATAAAGAAAAGTTAGTTACAGTTGATCATTCCAAAAGTAAGACCAAAGGTTAGTCAAAACCAAATTTAGACCACTTTGCTTAAAATTATCCTGTTGCAATTGAGCAATTTGGGTAAATATTGAGATAAAGTATAGTCTGACCATATGTGCTAAGTATCACGATGTAAACCATATGAGGTGTCAGATACTACACAACTAAGCATGAATTCTAGAGATATTATACTCAACTACTATATTCCGGGCTTAGAATATTGTGTGTGATATGTACCACATTTGAATTTATTGGTTTTTCTTGGATCTTTTTAATTGACTAGATCTGTACATGAAGTTTGACTTGGTGTGCAAATGCATGTTGCAACATCCAGTTACTACTTGATGTGATAGACCTAGATAGGAATGGGAATTCGTGTAAGTGAGTGACGATTTTCAAAGACTAAGATGAAGACTTACATGAAGAATGAAACAAAGTATAAGGAGTATCAATGCAAATTGAAGGATGGATCAAGTTCAGATCGTTACTAATCAGCAATAAGAAGGAAGATTAGTGTAGAAGATGTATGGAGCAACAAGAAGTAATGAACTTAAGTTCACCCAAAGTAGGTAATGTTGCCAAGACGTTAATGAAGTAGTTGTACCAAGTTTAGGGAAGCATCATGAATTAGTACAAAGAAGAATCCTTTGAACCAAAATGGTATTCAAGCTCTTACAATTCAGAGAGAATTCCATAAGGATGTTGGAAGCCGTAGGGTAATACCTACAACCTAGGATGATCCGCAGCTGGTATTTGATCCACAGTTGGTATCTTGTCCGTAGCCGGTGTTGGTTGACATAGTTAACCAGATCATCTTAAAAGCTGCATAAAGAGCATAAAACTTGGCCTAAGCTAAGTAAGACCTAAAGGAGTAGAAACATTAAGCGACCGTCTTTCGAGGCGCTTCGTGAAGTCAGACCTATCAAAGAGAAAATGTCCAAATAGTAAGTAAGACCAATAATGCTGAAAGATTCACTTCGGAGATCCACAATTGTGTGGATTCACCGTACAATCTTTCATAAGAGCCTAACTAGGTAGAGTATAACCTGAACAAAGACCAACATTCTAATTATAAAGCCAATGGTTATTATATAGACAGTTAGAGACCATTAGTAAACCCTAAGGGGGAGAGTAAACAGTAAACGGAAGTACTGT
The DNA here is from genome assembly GCA_916181665.1 of Avena sativa. Lineage (NCBI taxonomy): Eukaryota > Viridiplantae > Streptophyta > Magnoliopsida > Poales > Poaceae > Avena > Avena sativa. The sequence goes on along the minus strand of OV702285.1, from coordinate 136,361,563 downwards.
TATCCGAATTCCAAGTAAAGGTTGGAGAAAAAATACTAACATATGACAACTTAAGCCTTATTTTCATAAGGTTAAAAGAAAATCATCAGAAAGGTACTCTTTGAAGTATGTCTAGATGAAAGATAAAAGTTTATTTCAAGGTAGCGGTACTCAAACCTGGAGGCAACTAATAAGTGGAAGTAGAAAAACTACTTAGGTAATAATAAAATATTGTCTAAGGCGTGATAAGGTAAAATCCTAAAGGTGATAAAATAGAATAGTCCTAACAAACTAATTCTAAAAGAAACAACTCTTAAGTGATCCTTAAGAGGGAATAAGGCACATCCAATTGGACATGTATAGAGGAACAAGAAGTTCCGATGGGTATGGACTAAATGTGTTCTAAACCAATATTCAGAAGGATTGCCAGTGTAAACTACTCAATGACAGTTCCAAAAATTAGTCTTTTGGCCACCACCATTGACTAATAAAAATTTAAAATCCTAATTTAGTGAGACTTCCTAGACCTTATACAGTTAGTAAAGAAAGTTCGATGATCAAGTAAAGAAGTTGGATTAGGATACCTAATTAGGGAAATGAACGAAATAAGAGACCCCAATTAAAAGGATTTTGTAATAAGGATATATCCCTAAGGGACTAAAGTAAAAGGAACTTTGGAGTATTGGAAACACCAAGTTAAAGATTGTTGTGTATGATGAGAATTCAAGGAAAAGATTCGGATGTGGGATATTACAAATATTCCCATTGAGGTTACCATGGAGTTGAGATATATCGTAATCAATGCAAGACAATTCCTTACTCCAAAACGTGAGAGTATACGAACTTCGAGGACGAAGTTTATTTTAAGGGGGAGAGTCTGTAACATCCCAGCATTAGAGCTTAGAAATAAGCTAAACTCAGATGTGTGCATTGCATTCATGCATAGAAAATCCGAATAATTTTCGCGCTTTTGAACAAAACTTGCCAAAGTGATTGAAGCTCCTCTCAACTTTATGGAATTGAAGTAGATCATCAAGTTGATTGTGATAAGTTTCAATATGACATTTGCTAAAACCTCATTTTTAGGTAAACATGATTTGATCTATGGGTAGATCAAATGTAATAAAATTAAACCCTAATACATTATTTAATGATTTATATTTGATCTCTTAAGTATTCATATCCCAATATTCATTACACAACCCATGAATACTGTAAATATAACTTAAGTAATAAGAATATAACAACTAAATCTTGATTTATCTTAATCTCATCTACTTATACCATGAGTATCATGGTAATACTTGACCTTAACCCTTTAGTGAGATTAAGTAGGAAAGAAATCAAGTAAAGATCATTCACCATACATCGCAATCCCAAGATTACCATTTTTGCGAGACATAACAGATTGCATATCACAGTACATCATCCATTACAAACCATACATAAGGTCTTACAACAAATAAAAGATCACATGATCCAGTCTTAATGCAATCAAGCAGCGGAATATAATAACGATAGCGTGGGCGAAGCTCCATCTTCATGGTCACAGGCAATGCTGACGATGGGAGATGATCCTAGTTGTCATAACCTTCCTATGGTCCATCCTCCTGATAGTCCTCTTCATAGTCTGGCCACGGGAATAACCAGGAACAAATCCATGAGTACTCTTTAAGTACTCACAAACTAAGACTAACAAGTGAAATGGTTTTGAGTAGGAAATACTAGGCTCTAGGTTATTTTGCAAAAATCCTGATTTACCTTAACTGATTTTAGAATCAAAGAAAGCTAGTTTAAAGTTTTATAACACCTAAGTGGGAACTTGAGTTTTCATATCACAACCCTGTTGTGGTCAAGTCAAAGTCATGATTCATTTCACAAGTCATTTGGAAAACATCTGACAACGGAACAGTATGGCCACTCCAACTGTCCATAACCGCGGACGCGGCTATTCGAATAGTTTGACACTCTGTAGAGGTGGTACACTTTCACCACAATATTCGATACATCCATCAGGAACAATCCTGAATTCACCATACTCAGTATGCGGATAATCAATCCTAACCTTTCAATTACACGCCCTAGTATCGGCACCTCTCCTATGAATTTGGCCTCCCAACCATGACCATCTGTCATCTTGGGAACTGCATAGGTGGTCAATCTTCACAAGGTAGCCTCAACTCAAACCTTGGCCGCAAGGGAACCAATACTAAGGTATATAAACTTCCGGTCAAGACCTACCAATTTCAGGTATTGTGGTTGTACGGTAAAATTGGAATGGTATCGCATCCAGACAACCATCAGTTTTATAAAGGGCTAAGGCTCATGCCTCAACATTTTCATCATCAAAAATCATCTGGTGTTCAAGAACACATGTCAAAACATTCATTAGAATGACACATAATTCTAAGGTTTTCATAACCATTTTCAACAAGTATTCCCATGTAAAGTGATCAAGTTTTAGGCTTAGCACTAGCCACTAAAGTTGGGGGTAAACACTAATGAGGGGGAATAATCAACTGTGACTTATCTAAGTTCAATCTCATGCCTCGGGATGACATCAAGATTTATCTAACATAGGACAAGTTTTATGCTCTATGTGCTACCTTTAATAATCTTTCTAAAATCTACAATTCACTAAGTAAACACAAATAGGAAGCTTTGATAAAGAAATAAAATAACTAAGCTTACAATTAAAACTAGGATTGGGTATAGTAAGGTGGTATAACTAATGCTTGTCTAGTTCCTCTAGTTTGCACAGTTATAATGCAAGGGTTAACTTGCAAAGTTCTAGCTTGCCTTGTGCAGGGTAGTGGTTGAAGTTCTCCTCTGCTTCTTCCTCGTAGTATCCTCCTTCCTCCTCGTATCCTTGGTCGGTACTAGCGTCTATAAATAAACACAAGGCACACAATCACCAAACAATTCTTAATTACTCTATTTAGCACACAAAGGTTGACACTAAACAATCTAGCATCATCACTATTATCACAAGAAATAAAGCACTAGTTTCAATTATTTTATTTTAGAAAAGTAATTTCTACTCATTGAAAAACTACTTAAGATTTAATATTCTCCAACTAAATCATGGGATCATGTTGACACATGTCATCACCACATATTTCAGTACTTGGGAATGTGATTTAAAGTGGTGTCACAATTTAATAAGGATTAACCTTTTTATTTTAATTAAATAAAGTGACTAGAAATGCCTATGGGGCATCCTTTTATTACTTGTCCATTATTTCTGTAAGTAAACCTAGATATTTTTATGTATTCAGAAAGGTCTTATCAAATGTGATTTTTGAGAGTTGGAATCAACTCAAAAGCTTTTATGGTTGAATTTTGAAAAAAAAATTGAATGCAGAAAAGTCTCTGCCTTGTTATTTTTACTATAGGTGATCTATAAATTCAAATGGTTTGAATCCAACGGGCTTGGATTAAGAATTTCAATATCTTTCTAGGAAAATTAGTTTCATGCAATTTGGTTCAGTGAAACTCTCTGGATTGAATTTTGAATCAACACGCAGTACTAGGTTAAAACCTAAATTGGAAAAACCTAAGTTTGAATTACTGGGCCGCGCGGGAGTGTTAACTGGGCCGGCCCACTGCGCACAGCGTGCGCAGGGGTGGGTTAAGTGGGTGTCCCCACTCTCCAGTAAGACAGAGAGTGGCGAAGCGGTACGGGACGATTAGGGCCATAGGATTAGAAGTGCGATCGACGGCTGAGGTTCATCGTCCACGTCTGAACAGAACGCGGCGAGGTTGAACCCTAGCGCGGCCAGTGGGGGTCAGTGGGGGATCACCGGCGCTCTGGAGATGGTCGGCGATGGGGCGAACAATGAAGTCGACGGCGGCGATCCTCCTGGTACCGGTGGCTCCTCCTGGGGCGGCTCCAATCAACGGCTCCCTTCTCCTCCAGCAGCGGCAAGCTTCGGCGAAATTCCGGCCACCTGGTTCTCGCCTTGCTCCAGGGATGAGTGGGTGTGATCAGTGAGAGGTGGGGAGTGAGCTGGTGTGCTGAAATCGAATGGGGAAGGCCTCTATTTATAGTGCCAAGAGGGGACCGAATGGTGCGGGTGGAGATCGTCGTGGTCTTCTGCACAGCGAGCTAACGGCATGGCTGGCGGTAGGGGACGGTGTGCCGCCACCTGGCAAATCTCAACAACATGGTGGCGAGGCGTGGGGAGGTGTGAATTGGTCGGAACACTTTGATGCTATGGACAGGTCCGACGGGAAATTTAATGGCGCACAACATCTACGGTCCACGCGGCAGTGAACGGGCATGTCCGGGCGGTTCCTGGGGCGGTGGTGATCACGCATGAGGGCCGCGAAGGCGGGGCACGGTCTGTGCTTGCGTGTCGAGCGTGGCACTCTGGCGTGCTCTCGACATGGTTGCAGAGAGACTGGGCACGCTCGTTCTGAGAGGTCTAGTGGCTGGCTAGGCTTGGGCACTGGACAGAGGGTGGCGGTGGACGGTGGCTTTTTTCCCAAACAAGGTAGCTAGGCTTGGTGAGGCTCCTAGCTTGCTGTCGACATTGGGGTGGCAAGTTGGGTTCGTACATGGTCACCATTGATGATCTTGTCAAGTTTACAATGAGCTAGGGCTTGTTAAATAAGTTTGATCATCTACTGAGAGTGTGTTGTGAGCTAGAGAGGGAACAAGTTAGGCACAACACTTCTCACTATAGTGTTTGATGTTTTATTTGATTTGTGTTTACAAGGTGTTTGATGAAATGGCCACAAGAGATTTGAATTTAAATTTTTGGATGAAACTTGGTGGGTGTACTAGTCACATACTAGGTAGTCTCTGGTTGCTTGGATTGGTCAAGGTGAACTGGTTTGGTGGGGTTTTGAGAAATGGTGATCTTCCCATATGATATAGATTCAATTTTGAATTCTCATTTGAATCAAGTTGCCAAAAGTTTCTGTGAGTTTGCAAAGTGGGATTGGGTTCACTTTCACTTGGTCTAGCAAGGGGTAAAAAGAAATAGAATTGTTTCTGTTTGAAATCTTGGACTAGAAACACTCAAAGTGGTCTAGTGAGCAAGATTGTCAAAAATGACCATTTGCTTGTTTTGTTTGTTTTTGAATTTCTCTTGATTTGTTTCTGCTTGGAATTGATTTAGATGATGTTGTTTTCATCTTTAAACCAATCCTTGCTATTCACAACAATCACACAAGTCCATTCATGCATTCATACAATCATCACATACACACATGCATTCATATTGATTTTAATTAACAAAAGTTTTTGTTAACCCTAATTTTGGTGATTGGAATTTGATAACCTTGATTAATATTTTTGGGATGTTACAGCCCGTCGGACAACAGGGAGCGGCACAACCGCCGAGAAGACGATGAAGACGGTTACCCACGTCAAATGGGCAACTACCACATCTACCTCATCGGTCCGGAAACCAAGCACAACAATAGAAGGCGCGAGGCGGAGGTGAACGCCATCGTTCCCCCCGTCCCCCAGTACCTACATTGGTCTGAGCACGCAATCACTTGGAGCAAAGAAGACTAGCCAGCCATGTTGCCAAGCCCAGGCAGCTATGTTCTAGTCCTAGACCCCATCATCTCCAAGAAGCAGTCATGTCGTTTCTCCCGCATCCTCATCGACGAAGGCAGCAACATCAACCTCCTGTACCGCAGCAGCCTTGAGCGTCTCGGCATTAGTGAGTCCCAACTGCAGCCCTCGAGCACTTCGTTCCACGGGGCAGTCCCGGGTCCATCGCACTCGTCAATCGGCAAGATCCGGCTGGACGTCATCTTCGGCACCAAGAAAAACTTCCGCCGCGAGCCGATCTGGTTCGAGGTGGTCAACCTCTCCAGCGCCTACCACGCCATACTAGGGTTCCCAGCTCTCACAGAAGTTTATGGCTATTCTGTACTATGCATACCTCAAGGTGAAGTTGACGGGCCCAAAGGTGGTGATCACCATCGAGGGTTGCTACAAGCGGTCGATCGAATGCGCCACAGACGGTTCCAAGCTAGCCGAGGCCATGATCATCACAGAGGAGAAGCGCGTCATAATGCAGAACATGGCATCCCTACAGGTGGATATGCCGGCAGGAGAGCCCAAGTCGGCTGGCGAGTCACAGTTCAAGACGTCCAAGGGCACAAAGAAGATCTTGTTGAACGAGGAGGACCCAAGCAAGTTCGTCCTGGTCGGAGACGGCCTGTACAGCAAATAGGAAAGTGTGCTCGTCGAGTTCCTCCATGAGAATCGGGACATTTTTGCATGGTGCCTGAAAGACATGCCAGGTGTCCCGAGGGAACTCGCCGAGCACTCTCCTCATGTTCGAATAGATGCGAAGCCGGTCAAACAGTCTTTACGCCGCTTCACAGAAGAAAAAAAATAAGAACCATCGGTGAAGAGATCACATGGTTGCTTGCACCGGCTTCATCATGGAAGTTTTCCACCTGAATTGGCTGGCCAACCCAGTGCTGGTGCTGAAAAAGAACAAGACATGGTGCATGTGTGTCGACTACACCAGCCTCAACAAGGCCTGCCCCAAGGATCCTTTCGCTCTGTCGTGGATAAATCAGGTCATCGATTCTATGGCCGGATGTGACTTGTTGTCTTTTCTGGACACTTACTCGGGCTATCACCAGATCAAGCTCAATGTAACCGATCAAATAAAGACATCATTCATAACCCCATATTGGGCTTACTACTACACCACCATGCCCTTTGGTTTGAAAAACACATGGGCAACCTACCAGCGCTGCATGCAGAAATGTCTACATATGCAAATCGACAGAAACGTGCACGCCTACGTTGACGATGTCGTCATCAAGACCAAAGAGCAGCGCACGCTGCTCGAGGACCTAAAGGAAACATTCGACAACCTCCGTCGTTTCCAGATCAAGCTGAACCCAGAGAAATGCGTCTTCGGCATCCCAGCCGGCAAGCTACTCGGTTTTCTCGTCTCGGAACAAGGAATCGAGGCAAACCCGGAGAAGATAGGAGTGATTGAGTGCATGGAGCTGCCGCAGAACTTGCGCAACGTACAGAAGTTTACCGGGTGCTTGGCCTCCCTCATCCGGTTTGTCAGCCGCCTAGGTGAGAAAGCCCTGCCCTTGTACCAACTCATGAAGAAGACGGACAAGTTCGTCTGGACGCCCCAGGCGGACGAGGCTTTCCGTGACCTCAAGCGCATGCTCACCTCCCTGCCCATCTTGGTGGCCCCGGCTGCAAAGGAGCCAATGCTGATGTACATCACAGCCACCAACAGGGTCGTCGGCATTGTATTAGTGGTGGAAAGACCAGAAGAGGGGAAGGACCAGCCAGTCCAGTGTCTCGTGTACTACCTGAGTGAGGTACTGTCACTCTCCAAGTAGAACTACCCCCACTACCAGAAGCTGGTGTATGGAGTGTACATGGCCGACAAGAAACTAAATCACTACTTCCAAGAGCATTCCATCTAGGTGGTGGCGCTAGCCCCACTTGTAGAGATCATTGGCAACAAGGACGCCACCGGACGCATGGTGAAATGGGCCATAGAGCTTGTTGCGCATAACATCCAGTACGAGCCAAGAACGGCGATCAAATCCCAAGCACTGGCCGATTTCATCGTGGATTGGGCGGAAACACAGTACATGCCACCGGTCCCCGACTCCACGCACTAGAAGCTACACTTTGATGGCTCCAAGATGTGCGGAGGACTCGGAGCCGGAATCATCATCACCTCTCCCAAGGGTGAACGGCTGGAGTATGTGCTCCAGATCCACTTCAAGGCATCAAACAACGTCGCCAAATACGAGGCGCTCATCCACGGGCTCAAGATAACCAAGGAGATAGGCATCCAGACGATACTCCGCTTTGGCGATTCAGATCTAGTGGTACAGCAAGTCTCAGGAGAATGGGACGCGAGGGATGCCAACATGGCCCTCTACTGTTTCTTCATTCAACAGATATGCGCTTTCTTCTAAGGATGTGAGTTCCACCATGTACCCAGGTCTAACAACAAATCCGCTGACTCCCTGGCCCGAATTGGCTCAACAAGACAAGCCATATCGCCTGGCGTCTCCCTCGAGCACCTGCGCAAGTCGTCCATCACTCCATCCTCGGAGTCCGACTCCATAGTGCTCGATGCGGACCCAGGGACGGCCAGATAAGTACACCCGGGGACTGCCTCGTTGCACTCAGGGACTGCCTCGCTGCACCTGAGGACTGCCTCGTCGCACCCGGGGACTGCCGCCAACGAGCCTCCACCCGGCAGACCCCCTAAAACACCAGATCTGGCTGTCCGTGAGGAGATCAAGCTCATCATGCAGAAAGTGTATGCCATCCGGGAAACACCCGACTGGGCCAAACCATTCATGAACTTCTTGGCTAAGGGCAAACTGCCAGAAGAGGAAATGGCGGCATGGAAAGTGAGACGCAGGGAAAGCGCATACACCATCATCAACAAGGAGTTGTACAAGCGTAGCGTTGGGGGCATCTATCAGCGTTGTGTAAGCTAAGAGGAGGGAATCAAGCTCCTAGTCGACATCCACCAGGGTGAGCGCGGCCATCATGCTTCGTCAAGGTCCATAGCAGCCAAGGCGCTTCGGCATGGTTTCTACTGGCCAATAGCGCTAAAGGACATCGAGGAACTAGTCAGGGCATGCAATGGCTGCCAACGTTTCGGCCAGCTGAAGCACACGCCGTCTGCGGCACTCAAGACAATACAAATCACCTGGATGTTTGCAGTCTGGGGTCTGGACATGGTTGGACCGTTCAAGATAGCTCAATCCGGTATGACACACTTGCTCGTAGCGGTGGACAAATTCACCAAGTGGATCGAGGCTAAGCCCATAAAGAAGCTGGACGGGGCAATAGTGATCAAGTTCTTCATGGACATCATTATACGATTTGGCTACCCACACAACATCATCACAGACAACGGCACCAATTTCGCCAAGGGGGTCTTCGCTCGCTTTTGTGGAGAGAAGGGCATCCGCCTGGACCTAGCTTCGGTCGTGCACCCTCAGTCAAATGGGAAATGTGAGCGTGCTAATGGCCTGGTCCTAGCCGTAATCAAACCAAGGTTGATAGAGCCACTCGTCAGGTCCCCCGGATGCTGGATAGAGGAACTGACAGCCGTGCTATGGAGCCTGCGTACCACCCCCAATCGTTCAACTGGATTCACGTTGTTCTTCCTCATCTACGGTGCAGAAGCAATCCTTCCAACTGACATCTAGTTTAATGCACCCCGCAAGCTGCTATACACGGAGGAAGAGGCCAAGGAAACACATGAAGACAATGTGGATCTGCTGGAGGAGGCACGCGAGCTGGCCTTGTCTAGATCAGCCATTTACCAGTAGGACTTTCGTCGCTACCACGCCATCCGGATTCGGCCTACTTCATTCCGCGAGGGCGATCTAGTGCTGCGCCTGGTGCAGAGCATGAAGGGAATGCACAAGCTATCCCCACCATGGGAAGGGGCCATTCATCATCAGCCGAGTGCTTCACAACGACTCGTAATACCTCATCAATGCCCAGCAGCCGGTGAATAACAAGGCAGACCGCTCCAACAAAGAGACTGAGCGCCCGTGGAACGTGAACCTACTCCGTCCATTTTACACTTGAGCAATAAGTATATGTATCTTACTTTCATGTAATAAATGAACAAGCTTGGGAGCCTCGGCATAGCCCCGAGGACTTCGTGCCCATTTGTGCATCACCTTTCTCCTTGAACCGGCTCCAGCAATCTCTATGACGAGGTTGTCGGCTGGCCCGGACGCCTGCGATTTCTACAGACAGTTAAGTATTGCACGCTGCACCTAGGTCCCACTCTTCGGTTCCGGCTTCAGACCATAAGCCGGTTGTCGACCCGGCAAGAGCAAAAGCCCGAAGTCCCCCTTACAAGAAACTACCCAAAGAGAAGCCAGGGCGCCTAGAAAATCTGGCTGCTCCTGCTCTATCTAATCCAATAACAACACCCTGAAGTATCACGAAGTACGCCAACCTAGCTACCCCTTCGGTTCTGGCTGCAGACTGCAACCCGGCTAGCAGCGGCAAGGCCACAGCTTGAAAGGCCAATGTTCGCTGAGAAAATGAATAAGTTATTGGCCTAGTTCAAAAGGGCATCGTTCTCGTATTTTATCTTAGCTGTGAATGAACACACCAGTAGCGAAACTAACGCAAGCGACACTGTTTCTTGTTTTGCACGAGCCATAACTTGGCGGGAAAGAAGGTGGAAAAGAGCTTCGACCCAGCTGGCTACCCTAGCCGGCCCGAACCTCGGGGACTACACCCAGTGGGCGCGCTCTCGCGCACCCATCAGAAAAAATAGCAAGGTGGCAAAGAGCTTCGACCTGGCTGGCTACCCCAGCCGGCCCGAACCTCGGGGACTACACCTAGTGGGCACGCTCCCGCGCACCCATCAGAAAAAATAACAAGGTGGCAAAGATCTTCGACCCGGCTGGCTACCCTAGCCGACCCGAACCTCGGAGACTACACCCAGTGGGCGCGCTCCCGCGCACCCATCAGAAAAAACAGCAAGGTGGCAAAGAGCTTCGATTCGGCTGGCTACCCCAGCCGGCCCGAACCTCGGGGACTACACCTAGTGGGCGCGCTCCCGCGCACCCATCAGAGAACAACAAGGTAGAAAAGAGCTTCAACCTGGCTGGCTACCCCAGCCGGCCCGAACCTCGAGTACTACACCCGGTGATCACTCTCCCGCGCACCCACTCAAGAAATGCAAAGGACAAAAACGTCTAGAAGGAAAAGAGGCAAATTCAGCTCAAACCAAAAGGAGCACCAAATGGATAAGCGGAACATGAAGTTTCCGTGCAGAAGATAAAGTTTTACAACGACTAAGTTCACCACAAGGATAGAACTGGCGCATAACAAGTTCGCAAGAAACAAATACTCCTAGCATACCAGGGATTCAGGGCTCATGAGAAACATCGGCTTCAGGAGCAGGAGTTGGGCTAGCAGAGGGAGCATCGGCACCAGCTATGGGCACCTGGCTGGAAGAGGCAGCATTGGCACCGGCTGTGGGAACCTGTCTAGAAGAGGCAGCATTGGCACCGGCTGTGGGCACCTGGCTGGAGGAGGCAACATTGACGCCGCTTGCAGGGTCCGGTATTCAGTGATACGGCACCGGCTCGGAGGGGTCACGAAAGTCGCGGTCCAGATCCACATAAGTGACGATCTTGACTCCGCAGGACCTGATCACCGGGACGCTCCGGTGGAGGCTCTCATAGCTGGTTCCGGCTCGGAAGCCACGAGTGAGCGTGCCCAGATCCGCATCCGGATACGAGGACTTCACCAGGGCCAGCGCCATCTCCATGCTGCCACGAGCCGCCCACTCCTTGTGGATCTCCAACACGTCTATGTCGCACGTCAGGGCGAGCGCCAAGCTGGCAATGTTGTGTGGCTCGCCCGTCTCGGCCAGACATATTGGAAGAAGTCTGTGGCGATGTTGCGATGCTCTTCGCTCTCCTCCGCCAGAACCATCACCAGGTCCCAAGCGGTCAGTTCGTGGCCAACCTCCTCCGCAGGAGGCTTCTCGAGAGCTTGGTCGGTCGACTCCGGGTAGTGAGCTATAGCCGGTTGAAGGAGTAAGCAGCCAGAGACAAATCGTTAACTATAGCATAGAAAGAGTAGGGAAGTGCGAACTTACTGATGACTAGATTGGCGATCCGCTCAAGCTGCCTGGACAGATCCTGTTCCCGGGACCGGAGAACCTTAACCAGCTCCTCCCTTTGGGCGGAGGTCGTCTCCAAGGTCTTGAGCGCCTCCCCAGGTGTCAGCCGCCTTTTTGCTCCTCTCTGTGGCAACCTCCAACTTGTGCTTGGCCGCAGCTAGCTGGTCAATCTGCCCTTGTGGGCCTTGTTTGACTCCTCTAGTCAAGCCACCTGAGCCTTAAGGCGCTCCATCTCCTTCTCCTCATCCAAGATCATGGCTGTAGGAGGGTACCCGATAGTCAACAAAAAGCAGGAAAAGGAAGCCAACCGCCAAGATAGGTCATAATAAGCAATCTTATGCCCCAACTCCTGAGTATTCTTCGCAGCCTCTGAAAATGCTTTTTGCAAAGAGAAGGAAGTAAGGAAAAAAGAGTGAAAATCCGGCTACATAAAAGCTGCTGCAACAAAAGAAAACGGAGAGAGACACCTACCTCCAACAACACAGACAAATTTTTGGCTTCGCCAAGGCCCTTTTCCATTTCCTCAACCAGGTGGCGAGCCTGGTCGAGTGCGATTGGCGCCGCGCCTGAAAGCTAGGCGAGGATGGCACCCAGCGTAAGGACAACTAGAGCTGGCCACAAGACGGTCACCACGACCTCGTCTTCGTCAGCGTCGGAGCCCGAAGGCGCAGCCACCACCAGCTCCCTTCCTGCCGAGCCGGAGGCCCCCGGCTGAACGCCGCCTGCCGCAACTGCCTGCACCAGAGCACCCGGCGCCTCCTCCATCACCTCCTCGATGACGGGTCTAGAAGAACTAGCTAGAGCATCGCTCCAGGACGGGTTCCCTCTAGCCGTAGGACAGAAGAGGGGGGTTTCGGGGCCCTGAGCGGTCGCGAAGAGCTGCGCAACCCGCAAAGTTGCGGGCGCGTGGTGCAGCACTTCCACGGCCGGGGAGCCCTGAGGAGACGCGGGCGAGTTCATCGGGGCGGGCCCAGCCGGAGAGGCCGTAGCCGTCTCAACGACCAGAGGCAGGGGAGGAGCAACAGTGGCAGCACCGGAGCCACCCAGGGACATCACCTCGCTGCGAAAGAAAAAACAAGAGAGGTTCAACAGAGAGCAAGGACAAGAGCCAGGAAGAATAGGAGAACACTCACCTTGCACAGGATGGCACGGCGGCAGCTGGGTGCGCTCGACGCGTCCTCTTCTGCTCTTCGGCAGCCGGCACGGTGACGGGCGCCGCCCTCTTCCCCCGGGCCTTCGCCGTGGCCTTTTCCCGGCCGGCCTCGTCCTCGGCTGCACCAATGCAAAAACAAACATCAACAACAATCCCCATCGACAGAACAGAGACAAAAGCTGCACCCGGAAATTACCGTGAGGATCCGAAGGACCGTCGTCCTGCCGGACAGGAAAACCCTTGGGCTCCGTCCGGGGGTACTTCAGCGGCTTTTGGTCCGGCAGGAAGGAGGGAATGGCGAAGTCGCCAATGCCATCCTCAGCATGTTGCTCCGTAAACAGCTACTCAAAGGGGGAACATAAGGCACCCAAGGAAAACCTACCCGGAAAAAGCTAAGCACACAAGAAGAAAACACAAGGACAACCCGAGGCGGTAGGCAGCCGCGGTGGTACGGTAGGCAGGAGTACGACCAGGTCACCTCCACGCGGAACTTGGAAATCATAGAGATCCAGTTCTCTAGTGCCTCGTACGGCACGTCCTTCCGCGATGTCCGGGTCGGGTCGTCGATGGTCGACAGATAGCACATCTTGTGCGACCGCTTCTAGAGCGGAAGCATGCGGCGTGCCATCCACGACAGCGCGATATACCGAGCGGTGAACCGCTCTGTCGCCACCATCGCCTCCACCCGGGCGGCCATCCGGACGATGTCCGCCTGGGTCCCCATCCCCTTCATCGTCCAGGACTTCTGCGTCGGGGGAACGTTGACGAAGGGCGGCAGGCCGATCCAGGCGACGTCCGTGGAGTTGCTCACATAGAAGTATGAGTGTTGCCACAGCTTGACGATGTCGGGAAGGTAAAACCGCGGCATCGGCGACGAGGGACGCGGGTAGACGGCGAAACAACCCGTCTCCGTCAGTGGGCCATCCTTGATGGTGTTATGGGCCTTGAAGTGGAAGAACTTGAGGAAGTTCCCCACCTCGGGCCACACCCCAAGGTACGACTCATAGCATGCCGCGTTGTGCGACAGCTGTGCGATGGCATTGGCAAGGTTGAAGAAGACGAACAACTGAAGGAGGAAGGGGTTGACAGGGAGGTCGAAGCCGTGGGCAAAGTGGGCGAGGAAAATGACGCGCTCCCCGCCTGAGGGTCAGGAACCCGCTCCCCCTCTAGATCAAGCCGGTTCTTCACCAGCCGCGACGAGGGAAGAAATTTCCGCCGTCGGTACTTATACACCAGATCATCCATCACAAAGGACCCGCACTAGCCGCCACGTTGCTCCGGCAGCATTTCGGAAGGTGGAGCGGCCATGGTGGAGGCGGGGTTTCCTAGCAAGCGAGTGAGGGCTAACGGTGGCTCCGGCAACCACAGATTGGCGGCGCAAAGGCAAAGAGAGAAGGATCACAGAAGGACAGGGATGCAAGAGCTGGAGGAAGACGAAGTGGAGGCCTCGTTCCCCCCGCGGCTCTATTTATCCCCGCGGAGGACACCATCGTCTCCTCCGACCCCACGCAACACGTGGCCATGAGACATTTCAGTTCGGCGATGCTACGGCTTCGCATCCTTTGTGCGAACACAACTCAGCATAGAAGATCCACATGTGTTACAAGGAGGCGAGGCGTGCGCACTTGCCCCGAGAAACCGCTGCAGCAAGTGGTGTGCGCAGTTACCAAAAAATTGGCGCAGTGCCGATGAAGTCCAACCGGCACGACGTGCGCCAGAGCAACAGTCGTGACTGACGACGGCACTGACCTCATCCACCAGATTTTTCGTCTCCAGCTTCGCCAGCCGGTCCCTTCCTTCGTTATTTACACTTAGTGGGCGGCCATCGATTCCGCAGCCGATTGAACCCAGCCGGAAAGCAAAAGGAAAAGCTGCAGCCGGACTTCATCAACAAACTACATCAAGAAACAAAAGAGCTCGCAAGGCCTTTCCCACCGGCCAAGTCCTTACGCGCTCGGGGACTAGTGTTGGGGGTATAACCCCTGGGTGGGGAAAGTCAGGCCTAAGTAGGCCGGCTCCATAAGACACGGGCTGCCTGTCCGTCAAGCAGGACAACTCTAGCCGGTTGGCTAGTCCCACCCGGTTGGGCTTAAAGCTTTCCTGGATGTCCCATCTAGACGGGTAGCCAGAAGAACCGGTCGGGTGGCCGCTTCAACCCGGATGGCCTCGGATTCGATGGAGAGCACTAAGGGGGAGACGCTCCTTGCGGGGTACACCTCTGGCGCCTCTCGTCACCAGACAGGCTGGCGCGCCGCCCTAACCGATGCTACCAGACAAATATAAAGTAAAGCGACTGTCTGATCGCCAAAGGAGTCCTGGGTGACCGTTAAAGCAAGGATAACGCTACAAAGGAAGCCCAGGTGACTGCTAAAGCAATGGGTGACGCTAAAGAAGGGATGACTAGGTCCTGGCCCGCCAGGTAGTACCCTGTAGTCGGCCCTACCCTGTAAACCCATATCCAAACAGTAAACCCTAGAACCCACATTGTAATCTACCTCCCCCAACCAGTATATAAGGGCGGGTAGAGCTAGGGTTCTAGGTAAGTAACATCCATAGTAGCGAGAGCTTGCCTCTAGTTCTTCTTCTTCCTCTAGCCATCGATAGTTGCTAAGGAAATAGCTTCAGGAGCACTTGTACTGGGCATTTGCCCCTCATATAGTAGATCTTGCAGGAGTAGGGGTGTTACCTCGCTGAGAGGGCCCCGAACCTGGGTACGTCGATGTGTTTGCAGTTCACCGTGCCCAACCCGTTGTGTGAGCCACCGATTGCATCTAAGTGTCCCTCTTTAGCCATCCCCGATGGCACTGCCGTGTTCCACACCACGACAAATTTTATAAATTATGCTTGGAGAATGATACCAATCCTCTGGGGGATCGCACGATGCCATCATCCGGGTCCAGTCGTCTAGAAAAATGACATCGTCCCCCGCATGGCAAAACTAAAATAGAGCATCCTGTGCGGGTCCCACAATGATCTCCTTCGTTCTTATCCCCACAACCCTCCTCGTTCTTCTTCTCTATCCATCGTGCAGCCCACTGCTAATTCCTTCTCTGGTTTCCTCGTCCCTGACCCGATCTCTGCCTCCACGCCTCCCCTTGCCACCACACCACCGCCACTGCCTACCCCATCCCTATTTTCTTGGTCATCCCTACCAGCAAGCCACCATGGTCGTCCCTACCAGCAAGCCATCATGATGCAGCCAAGAACCTCCTCTCTCTCTATTGCCGCCGACATCGTGCACCTCCTCCTCTCTGCCGCTGACGGTCTCGCCTACCTCCTCATCCTTTTCTCCCTCTATTTTACTCTGCGGTGACCACGATACGCGGCCAAAAATCGAGCTCCTCCACCGCTCCATGGGTGTTCATGGCTGTCGGATGCGGGAGCAACTCCTCAACCCCGATGCTACAAGAGGCGGAGGTGCTTTCTATAAGCAGCAATGGCATTTTCTACAGGCAACGGGCAGCCCTACTACAGACGGTGGTGATGCTTGCTACATCAGACGAGCAGCGATCCCACTTGTTGGACGATGACGGTGCTACGTGTGGTCGGGTCTGGCGGCGCTTGCTACAGGCGACGGTGGCGCTTGCTAAAACAGACGTTCGACGTGCTACATGTGGCCGGTGGTGATGCCATGTGATGGATGACGAAGGCGCTACATGCAGGCAGTTGTTGCGGCGCATTCTATAGGCGGTTGCGATGCTTGCTATAGCAGGCGACAGAGCTTTCTACAGGAGCGGTGGGAGTTTGCTACAATGGCGTAGGGGTTTTCTACCACAGCCGGCGGCGGAGCTTGCTATAGGAGCGGCGGAAGTTTGCTATAATGGCATCGGTGTCTGCTGTTGGAATTTTTGCCTAAATAGGCCCAGCCCATTTATTATATGCCAATAAATTCCTGAAATCCTAGAGGCCCATTTGGCCCATTCATGCAAGGCAAGAGTTGGGACAAATGTTTAGTCCCACATTGCTAGTTGAGTGAAAGTTGGACCAGCTTATAAGGTGAGCTCTCCTATCACTTGGTAAAAGGATGAGAAGGAGAAGGAGAGAGTTCCACACGCGCGCTCCTCCTCCTCGCTCGCCTCGCCTCGCCTCGTCACGTCACGACGCGCGCGCGCCCCGGGTTGCAGGAATCTCGCCGAGCCGAGCTTTATTTTGCCACGCATGAATGGTATATGAACAGATGTACAGAAGCTGAAACATTTGCTTTGAGTGGACTGTTAATACGAGTTAAATGAATACGAATTGAGTGGAGGCTGTCCGGTGGACTGCCGCCTGTTCGCTTCATCTACCGTCCATTCGTTTCATCTTCTGCGCAGTCTGTCTATCTTCCCCTCTGTGCCTATAAGAGAGAGAGGCCGCGCCTCCTCTCAGTTACACTGCCACACATCCATTGCGCCTCCAGTTCCAGAGCACTGCGCTACCTCCATCTTCCCCATCCCGTCTTGCGGCGTGCACCGCAAGCCAGGACAGTAGGCCTCCGAGACCCCGCTGCTTCGAGTCCTGTACGGGTGAAGGGCGATAAGGTTTTTGGGGAGCGCTATCAGCGCGACTACTGGCTTCGTCACGGACTCCCTCACAGATAGCGACGTCTTCCCCGACGAGGACTTCTTCCCCGACATCAGCACTCTCTTCCTCGACGACATGGCCAACGACGGTTCCAACGTCGGCGGTTCCACTTCTGCTACTGCCGTGTACATCTTCTGTCTCAATCTTGTTCTGATCATATCCAAAGTTTTATGCCTTGCAGTTTGTTTGGCTACATGCCTTAATATTTTTTCGCTATTTCACATGATTAGTATTTTTCCTACTATTCTAATCATGTTTTATCTAGCGTTTATTATAGATAATTCGCTTGGTAAATTGCTCTATTACTCAACAATCCAAAAACCTTATTTCAGGCAATTTGCCCCAAGTGGCTTTGTTGCTTCTATGAAGCCACCTGTGTTTGAAGGTGTGAATTACAAACGATGGCGTGCGAGAGCAGTGCTCTGGTTTCAGACCATGAGCTGCTATAACACCATCTATGGCGCACCTGAGGGGGAACTTAATCCCGCTCAGGAAGAGGCGTTCCAAAAACTTGATACCACTTTCAAGGCTTCCTTGATCAGCATACTTGGCGACAATATTGTCGATTCATATCTGTCATTTAGCAAAGGCAAAGATATGTGGGATGCGCTCGAGAGAAAATTTGGAGTCTCTGATGCTGGCAGTGAACTGTATGTCATGGAACAATTCTATGACTATAAGATGATTGATGACCGCTCCATTGTGGAGCAGGCTCATGAGATACAGTCACTTGCCAGGGAGCTTGAGCACTTCAATTGTGTTTACCGGACAAGTTTGTTGCCGGAGGCATCATTGCCAAACTTCCCCAGTCATGGAGGAATTTTGCTACTTCTCTGAAGCACAAGAGACAAGAGTTCTCCATGACGGATCTCATTGGGACTCTCGATGAGGAAGAGAAGGCGAGAGCAAAAGACACACGTGCTTGAGGTACCGAGGGAGGTTCTAATGCCAACCTGGTACAGAAAAGGAACTTCCAGCCTCACAAGTTCAAGAACAAAGGCAAGTTTGATGACAAAGGAAAGTTCGATGGAAAGAACAAGGCCTCACAGTCCACCAGCTTCAAGAAGAAGACTGATAAGAGGAAAGGTGCTTGTCATGTGTGCGGTGATCCTAATCATTGGGCTCCTGCTTGTCCCAACCGCTTTGACAAGCGCCAGCATGGGAAGAGCAGCAAGACTGCTAATGTTGTCATGGGCGACGTTGAGATGAAAGATGTTGGGTATGGTATATTACCTACTGTTCTTTCATTATGTCATTCTCCTGATTGGTGGATTGACACGGGCGCTAATGTACATGTCTGTTCTGATATTTCCATGTTTTCTTCATATCTGGTCAGAGGGACTCAAACCGTGCTGATGGGGAACGGCTCGCATGATTCTGTTCATGGTGTTGGTACGGTCGATCTGAAGTTCACTTCGGGAAAGACTGTGCGCCTGAAGAACGTGCATCATGTTCCCTCAATAAATAAAAATCTTGTTAGCGGATCTCTTCTGTGTCGAGATGGCTACAAGATTGTATTCAAGTCCAATAAATTTGTAATTTTGAAGTATGGAACCTTTATTGGTAAAGGCTATGAATGCGGAGGCTTGTTCCGCTTATCTCTGTCAGACATTTGTAATAAAGTTGTTAATCATATTTACACAAATTTTGAATCAAATGTTTGGCACTCTCGTCTTTGTCATATTAATTTTGGTTGTATGACGCGGCTAGCCAAAATGAATTTAATCCCTGATTTCTCAACTGTTAAGGGATCTAAGTGCCAAGTCTGCGTGCAAGCTAAACAACCTCGCAAGTCACATACGACTGCAGAAGTGAGAAATTTAACATCACTAGAGCTCATACATTCTGATCTTTGTGAGATGAATGGTGTGTTGACAAAAGGTGGAAAGAAATATTCCATGACTTTGATCGATGACTCTACGAGATATTGTCATGTGTATCTTCTGAAATAAAAAGATGAGGCTTTGAGTTTCTTCAAAATCTATAAAGCTGAGGCAGAAAATCAACTTGATCGAAAGATTAAGAGGCTTAGGTCTGATCGTGGTGGAGAGTATTTTTCCAACGAGTTTGATTTCTTTTGTGCGGAACATGGCATAATTCATGAGAGGACGCCTCCCTACTCACCCCAGTCAAATGGAGTAGCCGAAAGAAAGAACCGTACTCTAACATATTTGGTTAACGCCATGTTAGACACATCGGGTCTTTCTAAGGAATGGTGGGGGGAGGCACTATTGACCGCGTGTCATGTCCTAAACCGAGTTCCCACAAAGAACAAAGAAATTACTCCATTCGAAGAATGGGAGAAGAAAAGACTAAAACTCTCTTACTTACGTACTTGGGGTTTTTTGGCAAAGGTTAATGTACCAATCCCCAAGAAGCGCAAGCTTGGACCAAAAACCATTGATTGTGTCTTTCTGGGCTATGCTTTTCATAGCATTGGTTATAGATTCTTGATAGTAAAATCTGAAGTACCTGACATTCATGTCGGTACAATCATGGAGTCGACTGATGCGACTTTCTTTGAGGATATCTTTCCAATGAAGGATAAACTTAACTCATCAAATCCGGAGATACCTAGTTCATCTAATCAGGAATTTGCTATATTCTCTGAACCTATCATTCCGATTGAACACTCTGAAAGTCCTAAGGAGGATGATAATGAAATTCCTAAAAGGAGCAAGAGACAAAGGACTGCAAAGTCTTTTGGTGATGATTTCATTGTGTACCTTGTGGATGACACTCCCACTTCCATTTCAGAAGCTTATGCATCTCCTGATGCTGACTACTGGAAGGAAGCTGTTCATAGTGAGATGAATTCCATCTTAGCTAATGAAACATGGGAGATCACTGATCGTCCTTATGGGTGCAAACCTGTAGGATGTAAATGGGTGTTCAATAAGAAACTAAGGCCTGATGGTACTATTGAGAAGTACAAGGCAAGGCTAGTGGCCAAGGGTTATACCCAAAAGGAAGGTGAAGACTTCTTTGACACTTACTCACCTGTAGCAAGGTTGACCACCATTCGAGTACTACTTTCTCTGGCTGCCTCACACGGTCTTCTCGTTCATCAAATGGACGTTAAGACGGCTTTCCTAAATGGAGAGCTAGATGAGGAAATTTATATGGATCAACCAGATGGTTTTGTAGTAAATGGTCAAGAAAGAAAAGTGTGCAAGCTACTGAAGTCTTTGTATGGTCTTAAACAAGCACCTAAGCAGTGGCACGAAAAACTTGATAAAACCTTAACCGTTGCAGGCTTTGTTGTAAACGAAGCTGACAAGTGTGTATACTATCGCCATGGTAGGGGTGAGGGAGTCATCCTTTGTTTGTATGTTGATGACATACTGATTTTCGGAACCAACCTTAATGCAATTAAGGAGGTCAAAGATTTCTTATCTCGTTCCTTTGAGATGAAGGATCTGGGAGCAGCTGATGTCATCCTGAACATCAAACTATTGAGAGATGATGATGGTCGGATTACACTGCTTCAATCCCACTATGTGGAAAAGATCTTGAGTCGTTTCGGGTATAGCGACGTCAATTTTTCTCCTACACCGTATGATCCTAGTGTGTTGCTTCGAAAGAATCGAGGAAATGCTAGAGATCAACTAAGATACTCTCAAATCATTGGCTCGCTTATGTATTTAGCTAGTGCCACGAGGCCTGACATCGCCTTTGCTGTAAGCAAACTCAGTCGATTTGTTTCAAATCCAGGAGATGATCACTGGCATGCTCTTGAGAGAGTTATGCGATATCTAAAAGGCACTGTGAGCTATGGCATACACTATACCGGGTACCCGAGGGTACTAGAGGGTTATAGTGATTCAAATTGGATATCTGATGCTGACGAGATAAAGGCCACAAGTGGATATGTTTTCACACTTGGTGGTGGCGTTGTTTCTTGGAAGTCTTGCAAGCAGACCATCTTAACGAGGTCAACTATGGAAGCAGAACTCACAGCACTAGACACGGCCACTGTTGAAGCAGAGTGGCTTCGTGAACTCTTGATGGACTTACCTGTGGTTGAAAAACCTATACCCGCAATTCCAATGAACTGTGATAATCAAACTGTGATTATTAAGGTGAACAGTTCTAAGGATAATATGAAGTCCTCAAGACATGTGAAGAGGAGACTAAAATCTGTTAGGAAAATGAGAAACTCCGGAGTTATTGCATTGGATTATATCCAAACATCTAAGAACCTGACAGATCCCTTCACAAAGGGACTATCACGCAATGTGATAGAAAATGCATCAAAGGAGATGGGTATGAGACCCACACTATGAGTTTTCCACAGTGGTAAACCACTCTATGTGATCGGAGATCCCGTGAATTAGATTGGGAGACAAGCTATTGGTTAGCTGAGAGGAAAGTATCCCTACTTTAATAAACACCACTCCATAAAGATGCAATACTTTCCTATTCTGCATGGCAGGTTGATTTATTATCTTAATGTGTTCTAAGTGACTTATCCTAAGCAAAGATGTTGTCCTGCAGAACATATTTTGAAGAACACACCTATATGAGTCTGACTGTTAAAACGTCGCAGTCTATGAGAGTAGGGTTCTCTCTAATAAACTCATGAAAGGTCATGGAGTATGACGTATAAGCTCCACCTGCGGGGAAGTCCCACGGTAGCCTAGTATCGGTCAAGACTTTTTGTGAAGCTAGGTTCGCAGCAAACTTGCAGTTCAAGGCATAGTCCACTGTACAAGTTGCGGCCTAGTATAACATAAAGCTCTAGGTGGAAATTCAACTTAACAGTCTCCACTACAGTACTGGTATATAAACAATGTTTTGGAACCAAAGGCAAACTTCATGTGCCTTTGGGATCTGGTGGGGGATTGTTGGAATTTTTGCCTAAATAGGCCCAGCCCATTTATTATATGCCAATAAATTCCTGAAATCCTAGGGGCCCATTTGTCCCATTCATGCAAGGCAAGAGCTAGGACAAATGTTTAGTCCCACATTGCTAGTTGAGTGAAAGTTGGACCAGCTTATAAGGTGAGCTCTCCTATCACTTGGTAAAAGGATGAGAAGGAGAAGGAGAGAGTTCCACACGCGCGCTCCTCCTCGCTCGCCTCGCCTCGCCTCGCCTCGCCTCGTCACGTCACGACGCGCGCGCGCCGCGGGTTGCGGGAATCTCGCCGAGCCGAGCTTTATTTTTCCACGCATGAATGGTATATGAAGAGATGTACAGAAGCTGAAACATTTGCTTTGAGTGGACTGTTAATACGAGTTAAATGAATATGAATTGAGTGGAGGCTGTCCGGTGGACTGCCGCCTGTTCGCTTCATCTACCGTCCATTCGTTTCATCTTCTGCGCAGTCTGTCTATCTTCCCCTCTGTGCCTATAAGAGAGAGAGGTTGCGCCTCCTCTCAGTTACACTGCCACACATCCCTTGCGCCTCCAGTTCCAGAGCACTGCGCTACCTCCATCTTCCCCATCCCGTCTTGCGGCGCGCACCGCGAGCCGAGACAGTAGGCCTCCGAGACCCCGCTGCTTCGAGTCCTATACGGGAGAAGGGCGATAAGGTTTTTGGGGAGAGCTATCAGCGCGACTACTGGCTTCGTCACGGACTCCCTCACAGATAGCGACGTCTTCCCCGACGAGGACTTCTTCCCCGACATCAGCACTCTCTTCCTCGACGACATGGCCAACGACGGTTCCAACGCCGGCGGTTCCACTTCTGCTACTGCCGTGTACATCTTCTGTCTCAATCTTGTTCTGAGCATATCCAAAGTTTTATGCCTTGCAGTTTGTTTGGCTACATGCCTTAATATGTTTTCGCTATTTCACATGATTAGTATTTTGCCTACTATTCTAATCATGTTTTATCTAGCGTTTATTATAGATAATTCGCTTGGTAAATTGCTCTATTACTCAACATCTGCTACCACAGCCGGCGGCGGAGCTACAGGAGCGGTGGGAGTTTGCTACCACAGCCGGCGGTGATGCTGCTACGTGCAAAGACGGTGCTACCAAAGACGGCGGAGATGCTCCATGACGCCTGTCGAGCAGCTTCCTAGGGAGGCCGCCGGTACTACCAAAGGCCCGTGGTGCTGCTACAAGCCATGGCCACCAGTGTTGCAAGCCGCCGCCATTGAGCTGCGTCTGACAAAGCTACGGCGTCTGGTTGTCTGGCAAGTTGTTGTGCTCATGTAGGAGCACATGGGTGAAGATACGGGGCGTAGGAAGGTGCAGGGAGCGGTTGGACTTTTTCTATAGCTTGTTAGGAGTTTTTTCCATGCAAAGGAGACCCAGGATGGGACACATGTCGAACGCTAGATCCGGGGGATTGGAAGTCTCGATCCCCCGGGGGATGCTCAGTACCACCCATTGTATTTGGACTTGATTGCTTGGTTGGGATGCATTCAAAGATTCAGAATCCACATCCTAGCAAATTTTATCTATGTAACTCTATTAATTGTACTCCCTCTGATTCTATAATAAGTGTCAGAGGTTTAATTCAATTTAGTCTAAACTTGAACTAAAGCTTGGACACTTATTATGGATTGGAGGGAGTATTATACTTGATTGGTGATGCATTCAGAGATTTAGAGTTGACAGCGTAACAAATTTGGTGTTTACTTTATCTTGATTTTTAATGAACTGAAAAGGAGGCATGCGTCATTTCCAGGAAGCTCTAATATCTCACTAGGTTAGAATGTTTGGAATGGATGTTAATTATTCTATGGGTTTCATCGTTTATTTCATATAGAATTTACATCTGTCAAACCATTAAGGTCACTGATTTCCATTTGTCGAACTGTTAAGGTTCATCACAAATTCCTCGAAGTTCAAGGAAATGCATGACAACTCTGATTTTTGTTAAGCAGCCAGCTACCTTATGAACACCTTGATCAACCCCCTCCTTCCACCGATGAGATGCCTACAATGAGGAATCATGGAATGTCTTCTATGGTCAAAATTCAATTGGGTAACTACTGTGGAGGCCATCATTTACAGAGTCAAAGCTATTATTTGGAGATCATATTCGCATGTAGCTAAACCACATGCTCGTTGTTAGTCGAAATAATGTCGTGTGCGCTCATACTCTCCTCACCCAGAATTGGTGTGCAACGATGAAAGACATCTCCGGCGAGTCTATTAATTGTTTTTCATTTTTGGTATAACCAACCACAATGCCATCAAGGAGACACACATAGTCATCACCAATTGCTCTTCTGTTCCCTTCCTTATCTTTAGGAGGTATTTAGAGAACCATGGGCGTCATGTGCCCGCATAATGCGCGTTAGACATGTTTTACGAATCTTCTCCCGCAGATATGATCTCAACATGGCAATATTTGTGATCGCCCTTGTCCCTTGTGCCACTACAAGACATACATGCATTCTCCACCAAAGAGAACCTTCCCCATAAATGACAAAGGACATCCTATTATATCCTAGAGCGATCTATTAAGCACCTCCATTGCTTGATGTTTTGTCATGGCGGCTTTGTCCTAAGTAATTAAGGATGTATTTTTAATAAAGTCGGCCGTACCACTCTTCTTTGTGAAACTACACATGCTGTTAGTGAGCTTGATTGGAATTTTGAACCTGGAATGTAGGGTTTGCTCTCTGACCATTATCGACGATTTTATAGCTAATATAGCTGGCAATTGCAATTGTTGGAAAGCACATCAAACACACCAGCACAAGAAAGAATATTTGATTTTTTTATTTGTCACATGATCCATGATGTCATTCAACCCATCTAGTTTCTTATTGTTCAAAGAGTTAAATCTAGATGTTCTTGTCCATGTTTTGCATTTCCTCTGTTACCTTTCTATACACTCACCTTCAGAAGAACCATGCATCTCAATTAGATCCAGAAGAACACATCTTTCAATATCCTAACCTATGGATTGCACCAAATCCCTTATGGATTGCACCATCTGTTCAATTGTTTCCTTGCTGGATTGAGTATGACGGTGATTTAAAACATCGATGCTATATGGTTGTCTCACAACTGTCGAATTCGTGTTGCCTCTAGGTGTACCAAGATAGTAGCGAACAACCTTCAATTACCACAAAGCATTTGAGACGTATATTGCTTAGACAGACAATCATCTATTGAACCCACTTGCGGAGTTAGGCCTCACAGGTCTATGCAGAACGCAATTAGTCCTCCTTAAGCACGACAAATACAATTTTGATTGCCTAAATGAGGCATCCATGTTTCATATGTCTTGTGCTCTTCGACGGTTGCCCACTACTATCTTGGTATTCTTTGAGGCAAAACAAATTTGTTAGTTGTGGGACAAACATCTAGCATTGATATTTGAGGAATACCGCTTGATTCAATCCAACAAGGCAACACTTGAGTAGGTGGTGCTTAGAGACATCAGTAATTTGGTACAATCCATGAGCAAAGATATGGAAAGATATGCCTTCCGTGTTCTTTCAAGACGGGTGGGGCTTCTAACACTGAATGTAAAAAGATAAAGGTGTAAAGCAAGTCATCCTAGGAAAAAAAATATCTTGATTTTCTTAACTCTCAAAAAAGTGCGCAGTTGGCTGGGTTCAATGATATTACGGATCATGTGATGAAAAAAAGGCAAATATTCTTTGTTGATGGCACATGATGCATTCATAAGACATACTTATACAAAGCAGTGCTTGCGAAGGTGCGTTCGATGGGTATATCAACGTCATTAATGCCTAGGGGCGGACCGCACACTCCTTCAAAATTACAATCAAGCTCACCTACACCAACATGTGTAGTTTCACAAAGCACAATGGTATGACGAACTTGTTTAAAAAGTCCCCTTGATTATTTGTGACGAAGTTGCCATGGATAAAGCATCAAGTAGTTGAGGTGCTTGATAACAAAAAGCAATTGGTGGTGACAATATTTGTTGTTCTGACGACAATGTGATTAGTTATATTGAAAATGAATAAGCAATTAATACTCATATGAAATGTCTTCCCACAGGGAGTCTCGAGGCAGGCAAACTGAACAACAAGATTGATAAATCTGGCAAACGCACCAAAAGCATTATCCATAGTGAGCGGGTGGGTTCTTCTTTTGTATTTTTTATTCCATTTATGCTGATGTTAAAAAACATATTGAAAACTTTTACATTTGGTAAATGTTTTCATATTGTTGTCAATACTAAAAGTTAACAACACATTGAAATCTTTAACATTCCATCTATTTTTTGCCTTTTCTTCTGGCCAAGTTCTTTTGAAATCATCAAAATGTTTTTAAAATCCAAAAAATCTGAATTTTTTGACAACGTAAATTTGTGTCGGTTACATGCTTACGAATTTTCGTGAACACAAGAACATATGGTGTGTCCTAGATAAAATAAACAAAAACAGGTAGATCTAAAAATCAAATTTAGAAGCACCAGATTTGTTTATTTAACACCCCAAGCTTGGATTAATTTGACGAAACTTAATATGTGCTCGTGGAACAGGGATATAAACTTGTGATTTTTTTCCAGATTTTTTTGGTAATTATAACACCATTTTTTAAACCAAGTATGCACCTAGGTTCAAGTTTGAATTTTTGTTTCCTTCTATTGTTTTAGAACTTTTTGTTATCATGCCATTTCGGGGCATTTCAGCAGCATATTTAGATGCAAGTACGTAGTAGGTAAAACTAAAGTTGGTGATATACTGTTATTGCTCCCAAGCCTACTATAATATAAGAAATATTAATAAAAGCTAACAATGTGACCCACACACTTCATGATAAATGGTCCTACACTAACATTGTGACCCGCACTCTTTTGTGGTTTCTTATTTTCAATGAGAAGTTGGAATTTGGGTTATTACACACTAAGATCAGAGCCAATATTAAGAGTGTATATAAATAGCTTAGCTTTGTAACTTTCTTAATGTTTCAGCATTTCTCCTTCTTTGCTATGATATAACTCTTCAGAAAGTAAAGCATATACGGAATTGGTTCATATTTGTACATATCATTAGCAGATACAGTAAGACTTAATCAACCTATTATTTTTCAACTTAGTATGCTCTTACTGCACCTGCTTTGACCATTTAATAATTTCCAGTCCCAGTCCGGGTCTTGGTAAAGTAGCTCAACTGGAGCAAAGTGAATGATGAGAAAAATGTTGAAAATAGGACGGACAACACAACAAGCCTATGTCTTCTTAATGGTATGTTGCTTATTAAGTTATTAAGTTCAGTGGAATTCAGTGTTTCATCTATCGTGTAGCTTTGTTTGCCCTGTCAAAGATCTCTATAGACTAAAATACAATGTGTCATCGAGACACACACACACACACACACACACACACACACACACACAACACACACACACACACACACGCACGCACGCACGCACGCACGCACGCACGCACGCACGCACGCACGCACGCACGCACGCACGAGCATTTAGAAGTTTCTATGCCCTGGTTCTGAGTAAGCCCCCCATGAAGATGATTATGGGTCAAAGGCTACCACATAAGTTTCATTTCTTAGTATTGTTTTTCTTCAAATGCATGAGGTTGAATTTATTACACATTAGTAAACATGTTATTATTACACTGGATGGTTTATTAGTAGTCCGCATATTACTTGAGTTTGTTGTATCTGCTTGAGTTTTTTCAACGGTATGCTGGAAAAGAATGGCAAGTTCACAACATCATTTGTGAAGCTGGTTCACTGTCGTGTTGAGTGAAGTTCCTAAGATGTTACTGAGTTTGTTCTCACTAATTT
The DNA here is from genome assembly GCA_916181665.1 of Avena sativa. Classification (NCBI taxonomy): domain Eukaryota; kingdom Viridiplantae; phylum Streptophyta; class Magnoliopsida; order Poales; family Poaceae; genus Avena; species Avena sativa. The sequence continues at coordinate 136,333,528 of OV702285.1, read as the reverse complement.
TATGATACAGCTATAGCTGCTTAATAGTCATCTGTGGACAACCGAAGGTAGCAGGCCATCCTTAACAATTGTTGGCTGCAGCAAGCTCCTCTAATCCCAATAGCAAGCTCGGGCATGTAAAAATATTGCAAGATTTTTTGAATGTTTTTTACATAGCAGAAAAAGTCGGTACGATGTTGCAACCATCGGACGAACCAAATCTCTCATTTAATTGAGACCGGAAGGACGTGTCGGCGGCGACTAGAGGCATGCATGCATGATCGGCGCCTAATGTTGCTCTTTATCATTTGAAAATAAGGAACACTAGTGCAGACCCCCCCCCTCTAACACCGGTTTGGAGGGCCCTCTAACAGCGGTTCTAGAACCGCTGTTGAGGGTTCGGTGTTAGAGGGCCCCCCCTTTAACACCGGTTCTTATACGAACCGGTGTTAAAGGGTGGCGCACATGGGGCTGCCGCAGGGCTTAGCCCCCCCCCCCCTCCCCCCTTTAACACCGGTTCGTAACACGAACCGGTGTTAAAGGTTCTCTGCCGCGGCAGGAAAACGGCCTAAATCTCTGCCGCGGCAGGAAAACAGCCTAAATCTCTGCCGCGGCAGAGTTCTGCCTCTGCCCCGTTCTTGGCGTATTTCTGCAGGAGGAGGGGAGGGGGAATCGATCGGGAACGGTATAAACATACATCGTCATCGGTACATATGAGTACATGAATAATTAAGCAACTATTATTATACACAAACATCGTCATTGTGTGGTATTCTCCGTAAACGTTGAAGCATCAAGTACAAGACAAACACGTTAAAGCATATATACAACGTTCATTTTGGTGGATATCTAAATAGTTCTCCGCCAGGCGTGACGACCTCATCAAGTATGAACCCCGCCAATTCCTCTTGAATGGCTCGTATGCGGTCAAATGGTAGGAGTTGGTCCCGCATCCGTTCGATCTGAATATATATGAAGAATGGGGTCAATATATATATATATATATAAGAATAAAACTCAACACAATTGATGGTAATAAAATAATGTTGTGGACTTTGTTTACTTACTCTAAGTTGTTCTAGTGCGGCTTGGCCCGTCGCACATATCGTGTTGCGAATAAACTCGCAAACATAGTATCCACATAAGTTTTTGCCGGGTCCCTGATGCACGCACTTTACGAGAATAGAGAGTTCAATCAAAATAATAATCAATAAAGCATGATATAATGGAATTGGAAGCAGAATCAAAGAGATACGCAGACCTAGATAGCTAGTATTACTTACATTTTGGTCTACAAATTTTAGTTCTTCTGACCATTCACCCACGGACCTGCCTGTGAACCTTTTCCAAACCCTGTCCGGCAAAGAAAATGGATAAAGGAGTAATTAATTATTTGTTGTCACGAAAGTTGCCGATCTAGTGCGATAATATGATTGAAATTACCTCTGGAGCATCTCTCTAAAGTCTTCCCATAGCTCTTTTTCTTTTCGTAACGAGTCCATGACAAGGACTTTTCCTGAGTCGGGTTGAATGACTAGCAGAATAAAGTGGAACCTACGCACGCATAACTCATCATCAGTTACACTTAACATCGAGTAAGCCGAAACAGAATGTGTACAAGAGAGAGGGTAACAGTACTCACGAGAAGTTGCAAGGCAATAGTATTTCCCTTTTGGTTTGTTGTCTCAGTAAAGACCTTAGCAAGTAATCTTCTGTTTGCCCGGGTTTGGTTCTTACCACTTCTTCATGAACTCTATTTGGGTCAACGAACCCAATGTCAAAAGGGCCTCCTTTCATGCATTCCATAACCTTTTTCCTGCATAATAGTATATACATATATGGTGAGCATATATATATACATGCAATTAATGAAGTGAATGAGATGAGATATAAATTACAGAAATAGTACTTACACACAATAAAGGCTGATGGCAGCTTTGTCGAGTTCCTTCTGATTGAATAGAAAATGCAAGTCTTGAATGTTGCAGTCGATCGCGTCGTCTCCGCACAAGAAAATCTGATCTCTTATATGCGCTGTGATCCATTCTTCCTTTCTCGTCTTGCAGAAATCAAGGTACCACTTGTGCAATCTTCGCATCTTTGTTGGTAGATTCTTGAGCTCCTCTTTCTTGACGAGATTCTTCCCATACTTCCATGGCTGTATGGGGTTGGCATCGCATTTGGGCAAGTTGTCTCCCATGATGTTCAAGTATGCAATGTAAGTCATCCCCATCTCATTGGCCTTTCTTTGTAGCTCTGCCTCGTAATCATTTACGGGAGGAGCGTCCCGTGTGTCGAACACTTGGAGCGGGGCGCATGATTGGTTTTCCTGCTCTCCGAGCATGGGAACTGTTTTCTGGGGTGCCGCACGACTGCTACTTTCAGTCTCCCTACGGCGCCTTGCATCCCCCTTCAAAATCTGGCGCTCGTAGTCCGGCACAAGTGGGGTTTCAGGTTTCAAAAGATTATTGTAAAACTTCTCCACCACCGCCGGATCTATTTTCTCCTTGGGCTCGGCCCGTCTAGGTGCAAAGAATTTCTTGACCTCTTCTTCCAAGATCCTATTGGTCTCCTCGTCGCTGTGATTCCACGGTAAAACCGGCAATGGCTTGGCGGAAGGCTGCGGGACGTAGTTTTTTGAACTCTTTGGCGTATGGTTTCCTGCGGATTTCTTTGTGGCAGTGCTAGTGATGCTCTTCGTGGCAGTGCTCTTCCGCTTACGCTGAGGAGATGGCTGAAGCACCGGAGATGGCTGACGGGCAGGAGATGGCTGGCGCGCCGGAGATGGATGCCGCGCAGGAGATGGCTGAAGCGCCGGAGATGGCTGCCGCGCAGGAGATAGCTGAAGCGGCTCAGACTGCTGACGCTGCGGAGACGGCGGGGGTGCCAGTGGCCTCCAATTTGGAAGCACGGTGTGTTCCTTCTTCCAAAGAATGGTTGTTTTCACTGCAAATTTGAGTTGAGTTTCCCCTTCACCTGTAGCATGGTCAAGCTGTGCTTCCTAATATTCCTTCACAACCTCATCCACCCCGACAATAGCATAGCCATCTGGAATCGGTCGGCAGTGGTAAGTTCCACCAGCTACAGGAGGTAAGGCATAGCCGACAGCCACCTTAATGGATAAGCCCATTAATCTCACATGCAGCTCAGCGTGTTCGCTCTCCGTGATCTCATCCACGGGGTATCGAGGACCCGCCATTTCAAGCGTGGGTTGCATGTTCTCCGTGGAAGCCACGCTGCTTTTCCGCGTAGAGTCTGGGCCGCCGGCAGCTTCCAATGCAGGCTCTTCGTGCCGCTGAGATGGGCCGGTAGCTTAATGGCTCTGTTGTGCATTCACTTGCGCCTGCAGCGTGTGGCATCCCGCAAAAACCACTACTAGAAAATCGCGTTGTTTTTGTGCATTGCATCGTCATCATCATGCATTGTTTGTCTGAAACTATTTCGAAACGCCTAGTTTGTTTTCTAAATAACCCCCGTCTTTATTTCAAATTAAAACACCGGTATGTTCAGATCTTTTATTTTGTCTAAAAAGTATTTACAAAAATGTTTTATAAATAAAATTAAAACAATAAAATATTTTGTCTGGAGAGGCAGTCCGACCGGTCAGGCCAGAGGCCCAATCGGTCCAGACTACCTACAATCCGGTCCACCTAAACTAAACCTAATCCCTAATCTACCCAATCCTAGTCTACCCACCAACCCCAGCTCGCCACCTCACCGTCCCTCCACCTCACCCTCAGCCCAGCCACCTCACCAATCCACAGCCCCACCTACACCCCTCTCTCTCTCTCACCTATCCCCCACCTACCCCCTCTCCCTTACACCCCGGTCCCACCGTCCCTGTCCCTACCTTCCAACTCACACCCATACAACTCCATCCCACCGGCAGCCCCCACCTGGGCGCGCCCCCACGCCCTGGACCCACCACCCAGCCACCCGTCCGCCCCGGCCTCGTCCCTCCCAGACTGAGTCCACCCCCTCCTCGACCCACACGCCACTCACGCGGGCCCCACGCGCCGACCCCGCCTGGCCCCACCACTCCATCCTCTCCCCCCACGCTCCCGCACCCACCTCCCCATCCCGCGTCTGCCGCTGTCGCCCCACCTTCTTCCCCGGCGCCGTCTCCCTCCTCTCCTTCCTCTTCCCCCGCTCGCCCGAGCCCCTCCTCTCCCCGCCGCCGGCGCGCCCTGCTCGCCCCCACCTCCATCTTTCTCCCCCCTCTGGCCCGCCCGCCGCCTCTGGCCGGTGCCCCTCCTCCCGCAACCGCAGTGGCCGCAGGCGGCCGTCGTCGCCTCCCCGTCGACCCTCCATCCTCTCCCCCACCAACCGCGCGCTCTCCCCGCGGCTTCCCCTCCAGCGCCCTCTGTCCTCGCCCCGCCTCCTCCTGGCGCCCGCCGCCGTCTCCTCCGTTCCGTCCCGGCCGCATCGAGCCTCCCGCCGGCGAGCCCGCGGCCTCCCTCCGCTCTGGCCGTCCGCCCTCGCCTGCTTCCGCGTCAGCCCCCCTCTCTCTGGCCACATGGTGCCCCGCTGCCAGTCCTCTGCCGTCGCCCGGCGACCTCCCCTGTCTCCCTCGGCCGCGTCCTCCTCCGGCCTCGTCGCGCCGGCCTCCCTCCTCGACCCGCTTCGCCAGCACCCGCCTCTCCGTCGCCCTCTCCTGCAGCCACGCGGGTCCCTCCATCGTCCGCAAGCCGCCAAGCTCGTCGGTGCCCCTCACCGAGCTTCCTGCACCGCCGCCTACGTACGGCCACCTTCCGTCGTTAGTCGCGCGTCCTCTGCAGGTAGTCGTCGTCGGTCACGCCTCCGTCTCCTCCGCCCTCCGCGACCTCCTCCTGTGCCGCATGCTCGATCCGGCCCCGCGCGGCTCCGGCCCTGCGCCTCCCCGCGTTCGGCGTTCGGCCGCCGCCGTTGTTCGCCGGCTCCTTGCCCTGCTGCTGTCCCCTTCCCGCGAGCATGGCGTCTAGTAGACATTCGGCGGACCCTAAAGCACTGTGACCATCTTCCTGAAGATGTGGCCGTGTCGCCCCAAAGCCCCCCAAGAATACATGCAAGGTCTACTTCTCGGATCCGAAGACCGATCCCCGAGACCGAAACCTCGGCACGCCAAGGTCTTCTCCTCGGAACGCCTTGACCATCTACACGGACCCGAAGACCACATGTGCGACAAATACTCCTTCCCGGATGCGATGCTCGAGAACACGGACGGTAAGGACACCGACGCAGAACACCAAGTTCTTCGTCCCGGACGCCAAGACCGACTTGATGGCGCGGGCCTGACAAGATCTGCACGACGACAAGAACGACATCGACCAGGGCGAGTCCGATGCGCCCCGACGCCGAACCAAGTCCTCCTTCACGGAACGCCAAGATCTACTCCGTTATCCGAGAACGATCCCGCCGAGACCGACCCTCCCGAAGATCCGAAACCCTGAGACCGAGCCCCAAACCACATCGAACCCCAAGATCGCCGAACCCTAATGTGTGACCCTAAGCCCCTATATTTTATAAATGATATATCTTGTTGCATATTAAATTGTTCATGCATACATATTGTGGTTTGGGGGCATTATGCCGATTCACCACATAATTAAATAGGGAGTCGATATGCGGAATAACTTTGTCTTATTTCGGACTCCATTTAAATTTGAGTAGCAAACCGGTAACTTATCTTGCCTGTTAATACAACATTTAAATTGTGGGGTATCTAAACAACTTGAACCTAATATTTAATTGCCGGGACCCCGGTTCCACTTAATATTGCCTAGTTGCATCGCACCTTGCCATGCCATGCATCATACATGCATCATGCCCGATCTTCTGCCGTAGTATTAAATAGTGCATCCGGTGTTTATTCTAGTGTTTTGCTTCTTCGCGGATAAGGCCGTTGAGTTGATGTGAGCTTCGCCCCGATCTTCGGATGAACCTTCGGCAATGTTTTCAGGCGAGCATCTCCCCCTTTCTACCTATCTTACTTTTATAGTATTTATTCCCTCCTGTTGATCTATTGCTATCTGTGTTGCGTTGCTCTAGTTTCCGTACCCGTGATTTTCCTTGTAGCCTTATATTGCCTTGGACACATCCTATTACCTGTTGTTTGGTAGATAGCTGGACTTGCGCGTCGTAGTCGCTTGCTCGAGTGTTGTTGCGTGTCGTCGAGTACCACAGTTGTTGGAGTATTGCCGCATGTTTATTGTTGGAGATGATCATAACTTTAATTACTGTTTAATAACTAAAATTGAAGTAAGTAAGCAGAGGCACAGGTGGGCAATAGATGTTATTTGGTTGTTAACCGTCCACTTGTGTCCCGTAGGACCCCGAGTACTTGATACCTGTTCCTTGAATATTCACGCTATCCACATACGGGGGAATTATGGGACCCCCCTGAGCCAGAGCTTGATTCATTCTTATTTCTTGGGGCCACAAACTAGTTTGAGGTTTTATTTACTATCCTGTACTTATGCCATGCTTCACTGCTTATTTACGATTGTGCGAGGAGTACCTGTACTGTTTAGGTAAGCGGAGTGTTTTCTCAGTATCGACAAGCCCAGTTTTGGGTTCCCAGTCGTTTACAGCCATTGACGCAAACCTTGAGTCCGTCTCGGAGTCATCTAGCTTCGTTGCGGGTGTACTCAATGGGGTGGCCCCCTGAAATATTTCTGAATCCTGTGATTGCTTTGTCGTGAAAGCCTCGTTGGGTTTTGTTTTGGTTTTTCCGAGGATGATCGAGTGTGTGTTGCTATTTGTGCACCCCTGCAGGGTAAAACTTTCTGAAAGCCGTGTCCGCGGTTATGGACGACTTGGAGCACAGTATCTCGATCATAGACAACTATAACTAAAGTAGTGCTATAAATTTGACTTTATAATGACTAGTAATCAGCTTCACTATAATGGAATGGCTAAATAAAACTGCCAACAATTGCTTGTTTGGGTTGTCGCTTGCGACCATTGTACCTGACTAGTAAGTATTGCAACTATAACGGAATGGCTAAATAAAAGTACCAACAACTGCTGGGTTTGGGTTTTTCTCATGCTATTTGTATCTGACTAGTAAGTGTTGCAACTACAACGGAATGGTTAACTAAAAGTGCCCACTGCTTATTTTATCAGGATGTCTATCTATACTTGACTAGTAATTGCTGCAACGATAACTGAATAAATAAAACTGCCAACTGTGTGAGTTCCTCGGTGGACTTCCTCGATTGGTCTCGAGGGGGAAATACCAGGATGGGATTGTTTGGTGTAAGATTCAGGTTGGATCCGGATAGGTCTTTCTTATCCCTCTCTGATAGCCGACAGTTATATCGAGTCTCTATAGGGTGTTTAGTGCATGCTGCCGCTTCAGTCCACCATACCTGTGTAGGCGAGGACCGCCGAATTCTAGCCTCGCCGTGTACTGGCCTCAGTACTGACCGCTCTCTTTTTTTCCTTTGCCCTTTGTCGGCACCCCTTTTGTTTAAGCAGGTTTTGAGATCGACGTCGTTAGCAGGGTTACCCTTCCGGCTTGGCCTGGGAAGGGTTATGGACGCCATTGGTTATTCTTCAGGGCTCTTAGCCCCATTTGCATCTTGTCCGTAGTCGGACGCTCTATCATTTTCAAGGTGATTTGGATCTTTGTATATTATATCTGTATTCTTGACTCATTGAGTCGCTGTTGTATATATCTGTTCTGTGGGTCCCATCGAGGACTGTTGTGTAATGTTATTACTTCGTTTTCCACCCGCACGGAAGTGCCTGGTGGGCACCTTTGAATCGTTTCTATGCGGGTTTGGCGGGTTTCGCTAAAACTTGCATAGGGCCGATTCTGAGGGTGTTACACAGCGCCACAAGTGCATGTTCTATCTGTGTCATCCGCTCTGTACGCTCTTTTTCTTTTCTGCCGCGCCATCTCTAAGAGTCACTCCACTCGGCAAACCCATCCTTCCACGTCATACCCCATGTGCCTCGTGCATGTCCAGGGTGTTCTTTTTTACCGATGGCGCGTGTGAGCTGGTCATTCTCCCTGTCGGGATGGAAGGTCCTAGTGGCTGTTTCCTCGTATGTCGTGATGAGTTCAGTGACGGGTTTGGCAAGGAGGGTTGGGAAGATACACAATCCTGTTTCTGGGTCCAACCTTGCCCCGATTCCGTAGAACCAAGTCTTTGCACGTAGGTCCCACCCATCTGTCTGGGGTGTGATCCCTCTAGCACGCAGGGCCTTCTCAGCTTCCTCCCACTTAGGCCTCTGAGATATGTAGCCACCTGACCCCGTCCTCTGGTGATATTCCTTCTTCTGGGCATTTAGCGTATTGGTTTCTGACCTCTTTTTAGCTATAGCACCTTCCTTATATGCCACAAATTCGGGCCAGTGAGGTCTTATCTTCGCATAATATGCGTCTTCGAAATTTGGAGTCTCGCGAGCTTTGAAAATTTTGTTCAATTTTGTCTTCCAGTTGCAGAAAGCGTCAGCCATCTTCTTTAGAGTCCACTCTTTGACCTTTTCCTTTATAACCGGGTTGTTTTCATCCTCCTCTGGCGGAAGGGTGAAATTTACCAACAACGAATTCCAAAGCGTTTCTTTGGATCTTTTATCGATAAAGGTACCGTCGCCCTTCTTTGGCTTATTCCAATATTCAATTATGATTGGGATTTGGTCCCTAACAAGAACTCCAGCCTGACGTACAAATTTGTCTGCGGCCTTCTTGGGCTCCATCGGCCTGCCATCAACACGGACTGCTTCGATCGTGAACTTTGCATGATCTTTCAACCGATGGCTCGCGCCTCGCTTGCTCTTTTTCGTAGAAGAAGATGGTTGCTGGCTGGTCGATCCAGAGGGCTAAAAGAAGAAAGAAGCGTTAATTAATACATGTAGAAGAAGATTGTTGGTGGAAGTCAGCAGAGGCTTAATCAATGCATATACCTCGCCGGACTTTGTAATCACTAAATTGCGTTCACCGGAGTCTTCATCTTCTCCATGACTACTTGAGTTGTCATCATGACCCTCCAAGTTCAGATATTGTGAGGTGTCCTCATCAATAATGTTTTCCATTATTTCTTCTTCTTCAAGGTTTCTACTAAGTGGATCCATAGTTTCTAAAACAATAATATTATCTAGAGTAAGAGAGTAAACATTCAAGTGGACTTGGATTCATACACAAATATACATATTATTCATACAAAAATACACAAATAAATACACAAATGAAATTAAAACCCTAAGGATGCTTGATCATTTTAAACGAGTTCCGAGGGGTCCAAACCCTAATTCGGAGAAATTCCGGATGCATATGAGAGGGGCTAGCTACAGTGGCTGACCGGAGGCTGGCGGCGTTGGAGAGCAACCTAGGGCGCGCGAGGTAGCATGATACGGCCTACCTAAAACGGGCGTTGTTCGAAAGAGGAGGCCGAGGCAAGCATTATAGTGTCGGCGCCGCCTCAGTATGGTCACCGGAGCGACGGCAAACAACTTGGCAGAATCGGCGGCCCCAGAGACCTATGGTAAAGGGTTTTCCCCGTCTTCTGCCCCGCCCGTTGTCCCCAAGATAGGCCCCAGACCAAGGGGAGAAGCCACGACGCTCGCCAAAGAGTTGCCCGCACAGTCCACCTTCTTCTAAGGCCGCCACCGACATTCGCGAACTCTAGCCACCACTCCGACGACCAACGACACATCGCATCGCAATTGAGGCTAGGATTTCAAAAGACCACCAAAAAATTTGATGCGGTTCTAATGATGAATCTGACCGGTGGGACCCGGTGGTCAGGCCGACTTGGCCGCGTTTATTTACCAAAACACCTCCACATATTATAAATTCTAATCTTAGGTCCTTTTTTCTATTTTTCAATTCCTTTTTTATTTATCTATTTTTTTCTAATCATTGAGCAGCCATGGGGAGAAGCTGTCCGCCGGCAGGGAGCAGCCACGGGTGAGCGCCGGACTAGCAGCCGCCGGCGAGCCCACTGGCGAGCGCCGAGCGCCGGACTAGCGCACGTGCACAGCCAGACTCCACCTGGCCAGCGCTCGCCCGCGCCCCCGTTGGCTAGAGGAGAGGACAGGGCGGCGGCTCGACGGCGGAGCGGTCAGCGAGGTCACGTGCGGGCGGAGGCCGAGAAGCATGGGCGCGGCAGAACTCGCGCTGACCCTGGCCGAAGCTGGTTGGAGCTCGCCCGCGCCCCTGTTGGATAGAGGAGAGGAGGACAGGGCGGCGGCCGACGAGCTAGGTCTCGAGCGGGTGGAGGCCGAGAAGCACGGGCGCGACGTACCTGGCCGGAGCTGGCTGGAGCTCGCCGGCAGGGAGCGATGGTGGCGACAGGCGTGGAAGGCGGCGATGGAGGACGCGACGGCGAGCTCCTCTGCTTGTTCCTGTTCGATCGATCTGGCTGGGGGAAGAGAGGAAGGGGAAGGCGCGCATTTAATACCCCCCCTTTAACACCGGTTCGGGGCTGGAACCGGTGTTAAAGGAGGGGAATTCGTTTCGCGCGCCCCCTCCCCTTTAACACCGGTTCCAGCCACGAACCGGTGTTAAAGGGGGGCATTTATTTCATGCATTAAAGGGGCATTTTTAATTCAAAAAATAGGATATGAATTTAGAAAATTCATATCTTTTTCATTTCAACTCAGAAAAATATGAATAATATATCATAATTTTCAGAAAAATAATATCTATCCATTCGTGTAAAAACATTTTATATTAATTTAGATGAAATTTTTCAAAATGATTAAAACACTTACATATAAATTTTGATTATTCAATTCAAACAAAAATAAATTGTCAAATCCTAAAACTTTGAACATAAGAAATATTAAGCATCTAAAAAGGAATCTAGCCCTATTTTATTAGAGCAAATCATATTTTAATGCCGCATCTTTTGTATTAACATTTTTGAATTGACTGAATATTTAAATGCCGCATCTTTTGTATAAACTTGAATCTGACCAAGCCTCGCTCAACTTGCATTGGATTTTTGATAAAATAGCATATTGTGAACCTAAAAATGATTTTTGTAAAAAATCATGAGCATCGTATCATGTACCTGTAGTTCATATCTGACCCACTTCCTACCGATTCGGCAGGAATTTGTCTTTTTCACCAGAGGTGGATGGAAAGGTTTCAGATCCCCCTGTTGGTACATTGTCCATATAAGGTGGTCTAGTATTTTTGTAAAATGTGTTGGTGCTTTTTTGAATTAACCATTTGGTGGTTGCTTCACAAAACCGTCCGTTTTTTATGCTCGAAAAATGGAAAATGCCTTTTTGGTGCGATAAAAAGGAAAACTTCCTCTTGCAACATTGTTTGCCATGCCATGATGCACATGTATGCACGATATGGCCATATTATCACAAACTATGCCTTGATTCTAGCCATAACATTGGTCATTTGACCCGAAAGCCAAGAAACCTCGAATGAGATAGGTCATTTTGTGAAGATTTTTTGAGACATAATCAATATACCAAGTTTGAGATTTTTCCTTCTAATTATGTCACATAATATAACACCACGTGAAGGTTTCGCACTGTTTCTATCTTTTTTTATTTTTTTATCCCCGTTTTAAACTATCGTCAAACTTTGTCGAACAACGGGCATGAAGATTCTTAGCTCGGGGCTAAGCCTCGATCAACTTGCATTGGATTTTTGATAAAATAGCATATTGTGAACCTAAAAATGATTTTTGTAAAAAATCATGAGCATCGTATCATGTACCTGTAGTTCATATCTGACCCACTTCCTACCGATTCGGCAGGAATTTGTCTTTTTCACCATAGGTGGACGGAAAGGTTTCAGATCCCCCTGTTGGTACATTGTCCATATAAGGTGGTCTAGTATTTTTGTAAAATGTGTTGGTGGTTTTTTGAATTAACCATTTGGTGGTTGCTTCACAAAACCGTCCATTTTTTATGCTCGGAAAATAGAAAATGCCTTTTTGGTGCGATAAAAAGGAAAACTTCCTCTTGCAACATTGTTTGCCATGCCATGATGCACATGTATGCACAATATGGCTATATTATCACAAACTATGCCTTTATTCTAGCCATAACATTGGTCATTTGACTCGAAAGCCAAGAAACCTCGAATGAGATAGGTCATTTTGTGAAGGTTTTTTGAGACATAATCAATATACCAAGTTTGAGATTTTTCCTTCTAACTATGTCACATAATATAACACCACGCGAAGGTTTCGCACTGTTTCGATCTTTTTTTTTTATCCCCGTTTTAAACTATCGTCAAACTTTGTCGAACAACGGGCATGAAGATTCTTAGCTCGGGGCCAAGCCTCGCTCAACTTGCATTGGATTTTTGATAAAATAGCATATTATGAACCTAAAAATGATTTTTGTAAAAAATCATGAGCATCGTATCATGTACCTGTAGTTCATATCTGACCCACTTCCTACCGATTCGGTAGGAATTTGTCTTTTTCACCAGAGGTGGACGGAAAGGTTTCAGATCCCCCTGTTAGTACATTGTCCATATAAGGTGGTCTAGTATTTTTGTAAAATGTGTTGGTGGTTTTTTGAATTAACCATTTGGTGGTTGTTTCACAAAACCGTCCATTTTTTATGCTCGGAAAATGGAAAATGCCTTTTTGGTGCGATAAAAAGGAAAACTTCCTCTTGCAACATTGTTTGCCATGCCATGATGCACATGTATGCACAATATGGCCATATTATCACAAACTATGCCTTGATTCTAGCCATAACATTGGTCATTTGACCCGAAAGCCAAGAAACCTCGAATGAGATAGGTCATTTTGTGAAGGAGATAGAACTGGAATTAAAATACAGAATGCAACTAATAGTAAGTTACATAAAGCACGACTGAAAATTAAGATACATAAAAGAACTGAAAATTAAGATACATGGCCAGATTAAGTAACAATCGGCCGAACTTGTTTCAGAATGTTGGAGTGATTCAGTCATGCTCCTGCCTACACCTGTAATACTCGCCACTGTAGTCGTCGTACTCGCCGCTGCCATCATCGCTGTCGTCGTCGGGGTCGACGTAATTGAACCTTGAAGGCTGAGTACGCGTGGGCTGGACTTGAGGGTAGCGCAGACGGGGGTTAGAGTCGGCGGCAGTGTCATAGGCCATGATGCTCTGGAGAGTCCGACCGCGCCACCATAGCCGACGGCCGGCCTCGTTGAAGTTAGGAGGAGGTGGGCCGTCCTCCTCGTGCCTGGCGAGCGCCCTCTCACGCCGATCCACGAAGAAGGCTTCCCAAGTAGGGAAATAGTCGGGATGCCATCTGGGATTCCTCCACTGCTCTGGCGTGAGCTCGAAGTAGTAGTTTGTTCGTGATGGCCATCCGGCGTGCCACACCTAGAGGGACAGGAGGAACCGGCACGCCTCCGGCGCTCAGCATCCAGCCGACGGGGACACAGTAGCCCGGTGGGCAGGGGTAGTTCGAGGCGCCGGGACACCAACCTTTAGTCCCGGTTGGAGACACCAACCGGGACAAAACACGAGTCAGCACTAATAATAGGGGTGAGTGTCGACATTATTTCGTAAGTGTCGACACTATGCCGAGCTGCTTGTACTATAAATAGGCATCCTTGTGAGTCCAGTCCTCCAGCCAGTTTGAGGCATCTCCAAGATGGTTTTCGAGAGCAGGGACACCACTACGGCCAGTTTCAGGGAGATGCCGACGGAGCCCAGTCCTCCGGCATCTCTGAGAAACTGGTCATAGAGGCACTCCCTAATATGTTAAATTAGTTAGCTCCCATGTGTATTGATCTAGTTAGAGAAGTTACAAGCTGCAAGATGGTTTTCGAGAGCAGGGACACCACTACGGCCAGTTTCAGGGAGATGCCGACGGAGCCCAGTCCTCCGGCATCTCCAAGAAACTGGTCATAGAGGCGCTCCCTAATATGTGACCGCGCGCGTTTGGAGATCAGATCTTAATGGTAAGTACGAATCGGGACAACTTCTTCTCATAGTCCCGGTCCATCCACAAAACAAGACTAACACTCAAGACATTTATTAATATTAAAAACATGAACTAGAGTTACATAATATGAGCATGAACTTCTTGGCATATGTCCTTCCTTATGATCGCTTCAGACGTAACCATGGAGCATCTTCTTTACTTAACGGAATGCTTGGGTCAGTTTTCACTGTGAAGGGCGGAATTTCATCAAACTTATTATAATCTTCTGACATGTCTGTCATGTCCTCGATTCCCACGATGTTTCTTTTCCCTGAAAGAACTATGTGACGCTTTGGCTCATCATATGATGTATTCGTTTGCATATTTTTTCTTTTTTTTTGGTCTGGAAGACATGTCCTTCACATAGAAAACCTGAGCCACATCATTGGTTAGGACGAATGGTTCGTCTAAGTTCTTGTCTACATTCATAAGATTGTTGAGATCCACCGTTGTCATTCCGTACTTCTTGTCTACCTCAACCCCTCCTCCTGTTAGCTTGACCCATTTGCATCGAAACAAGGGGACCTTAAAATTAGGTCCATAGTCAAGTTCCATATCTCCTCTATGAACCCATAATACGTGGTCTTCTGCCCATTGTCTTCTGCTGCATCGAAGCGGACACCACTATTTTGGTTGGTGTTCTTTTATCTTGGCCTATCGTGTAAAATGTATTCCCATTTATCTCGTACCCTTGGAAAGTACATACAGTCGAAGATGGTGTCCTGGCCAACAAGTACAGCTGATCCCCAACAGTGGTGTTATTCGTGAGAAGTCTTTGCAGCGAGCCGCCAAAACTCGCCATGTGTTCACTTATAATCCATTCATCATACTGTCCCGGGTGTTTGAGGCGTATTAAATTCTTGTGTTCATTGATATACGGGGCAACCAAGATAGATCTTTGTAAAACCGTGTAGTGTGCTTGATTGAGAGAATGTCCGTCCCTACATATCATTGCTTTACATCCTAGGGTGCCTTTTCCACGCAGTCTCCCCTCATGTCGTGATTCTGGAACACCAATCGCCTTAAGGTCAGGAATAAAATCAACACAGAACTCAATGACCTCCTCTGTTACATAGCCCTTGGAGATGCTTCCTTCTGGCCTAGAACGGTTATGAACATATTTCTTTAAGACTCCCATGTACCTCTCAAAGGGGAACATATTGTGTAGAAATACAGGACCGAGAATGGCAATCTCTTCTACCAGGTGAACCAGGAGATGCGTCATAATATTGAAGAAGGATGGTGGGAACACCAACTCAAAGCTGACAAAACATTGGGCCACATCTGTTTGTAACCCTGGTAGGCTTTCTGGATCGATTACCTTCTGAGATATTGCATTGAGGAATGCACATAGCTTCATAATGGGTACTCGAACATTTTCAGGTAGAAGCCCCCTCAATGCAATCGGAAGCAATTGTGTCATAATCACGTGGCAGTCATGAGACTTCAGGTTTTGGAATTTTTTCTCTGCCATATTTATTATTCCCTTTATATTCGACGAGAAGCCAGACGGGACCTTGATACTGCTCAGACATTCAAAAAAGATTTCCTTCTCTGCTGTGGCATCCCGCAAAACCACTACTAGAAAATCGCGTTGTTTTTGTGCATTGCATCGTCATGACCGCATGCTCATGTCATCATGCCACATTGCATTTGAGCATCGTCATCATCTTGCATTTGTTTGCATAAAATTAATTGCGGAAAAACCTAATTTGTTTTCTAAACGGCCCGTCTTTATTCAAACGCAAAACCCGGGTCTCCGGATTATTTTGTTTGTCTGCTATCGGTTTGCAAACGGTGCATTTAAAATAAATAAAATGTTTAATTATTTTTAGGGGGCAGTCGAACGGGCCGATTCGACCCGAACGACCACCCCCAGACCAAATCGGTCCACCCAAAATCCTTTTTCTACCAATCCTATT
Source organism: Avena sativa (assembly GCA_916181665.1). NCBI lineage: Eukaryota > Viridiplantae > Streptophyta > Magnoliopsida > Poales > Poaceae > Avena > Avena sativa. The sequence goes on along the minus strand of OV702285.1, from coordinate 136,317,732 downwards.
CTACCCACCCCTCCAGCCACCTCACCCCAACCAATAGCCTCTCGCCACCTCATCTCCCCTCTCTCCCCTAACCAATCCTAGCCCTCCACCTGGCCACCTCCTCTCTCACCCCTCTCAGCAGCCCACCCAACCCACACAACACCACACGCGCCTGACCCCACATGCAAGTCCCCTCTCCCTCTCTGTCCACAAACCGCCCCGGGTCCCACCACTCTGGTCCGTCCCCACGCGTCCCACGCGGTGCGCCCGCGCCCTCCCTTCTTCCTCCTTCCTCCCACCGACGCACCCACCGCCTGCCCCTCCCTCCTTGCCGGAGCTCCCCGCCGCCAGGCCCCCTCCCCGCTCACCCTGGTCAGCTCCCCACGACCCCGCGCCCCAACCTTCCCCTCCACCCTCTGCCGGCGCCCTCCCAAGCCTCTCCCGCTCCTGCACCCCAACGCGCTCGTCCGCCGCCCGGCCGCCACCCCCGAGCGCCCGCGACGCCGCCCCAGGCCGCCTTCCTCATCCCCGCGTTGCCCTGTCCCCGACCAAGCACCGCCCGCAAGCCGCATCCCCCGTCGCCCCCCCTTTGCTCCTCCCTGGCGCCGCCGCAGGAGACCGGCCTCGCCGCCCCATCTCCTCTCCGGCCTGCCGCCGCCTCCCTCTGCGTCTCGGCCCGAGCCTCCCCTTCCGTGCCCGAGTCACCCCCTCCGCCGCCCTGGGCCGACGCCCCGCCTCGCGCGTCCCCGTCCTCGCCAACAACCGCAGCGCCGGCCGCCCTCAAGCGCCCTCCGCCGTCTCCTCCGCTGGAGCCCTGGGCTTGGCCCCGAGCGCCGCCCGAGCCCGAGCTCCGCCGGGACACCGCCTCGCCTGGGCCGCATCCGCGCCGAACCACCCTGGGGCTCCTCTGCCTCGACCCGCCCGTCGCCGTCGTCCCCGTTCCGGCCCCGTTGTCGGTTGTCGAGTCGCGCTGCCTACGTGCCTTTCCGTGGCCGCATCGTCTGTGCCTTCCGCGGATGTGCCCTGGTGCCCTTTTCTCCTGTCAAGTTGGTGCTAGTGGTGTTACCAGATGGGGTTTACACGTGCTGCTATGGATGTGAAGCAATAGAGGTGATGGTTTGGGGTTGTAACGGTGAAGGTCATATGAACTATGAAGATGGTGGTGCCACCCAAACCAAACCAAGACCACGCGAGATATCTATTACCTTGCTTCGTCAAGATCTTCCGAAGATGATTCGACAAAAGTCCGATGCGACAAGATCTTCCCGTTGACAAGGCCGCCGACAAGACCTACTTCACGGATCCGAAGACCCCGGTACCCGATCCACTCAAGTTCGCCATCGACGACAAGATCGACATCGACCAGGGCGAATCCGATGCGCCCCAACGCCAACCCAAGTCCTGCTTCCGCGGATGCGACAAGATCGACCTCAGTTATCCGAGAACGATCCCGCCGAGACCGAACCCCGTCGAACCCTGTCGAACCCCGAACCCCCGGAACCCCAAGTTCGTCGAACCTCAATGTGTGACCCCTTTTCTCGAACCCTATTTTATAATAAAATATAACTTGTCGCATATTAATTGTTCATGCATGCATATTGTCATGTGGTTTGGGGGCCTTATGCCGATTCACCTTATAATTAAACATGGGGCCCATATGCGGACAAATCTAGTCTTATATTGGCCTCATTTAAATTTGTGTAGCGAACCGGTGATATATTCTGCCTTGTTAAACAACATTTAAATTGCGGGGATCTAAATAACATGAACCATCTAATTAACTGTCAGGACCCCGGTTCCGCTTAATATGGCCTATTTTGCATCGCATCTTTGCCATGCCATTCATCATGCATGCACCATGCCGATCTTTTGCCGTAGTATTAAATGGTGCATCCGGTGTTTATTCTAGTGTTTTGGTTCTTCGCGGATAAGGCCGTTGAGTTGATGTGAGCTTCGCCCCGATCTTCGGTTGAACCTTCGGCAATGTTTTCAGGCGAGCATCTCCCCCTTTCTACCTATCTTACTTTTATAGTATTTATTCCCTCCTGTTGATCTATTGCTATCTGTGTTGCGATGCTCTAGTTTCGTACCCGTGATATCCCCTGCAGCCTTATATTGCCTTGGACACCTCCTATTACCTGTTGTTTTGGTAGATAGTTGGACTTGCGCGTCGTAGTCGCTTGCTCAAGTGCTGTTGCGTGTCGTCCAGTACCACAGTTGTTGGAGTATTGCCGCATGTTTAATGTTGGAGATGATCATGGCTTTAATTATCGTTCACTTTAATTACTGTTTAACAACTAAAATTGAAGTAGGTAAGCAGAGGCACAGGTGGGCAATAGATGTTATTTGGTTGTTAACCGTCCACTTGTGTCCCGTAGGACCCTGAGTACTTGATACCTGTTCCTTGATTTATCGCGCTATCCACATCCGGGAGGCTTATGGGACCCCCCTTAGCCAGAGCTTGATTCAGTCTTATTTCTTGGGGCCACAAACTACTTTGAGGTTTTATTTACGATCCTGTACTTATGCCATGCTTTACTGCTTTATTTACGATTGTGCGAGGAGCACACTGTACTGTTTAGGATAGTGGCACGATTCCGCGGTGTCGACAAGCCCAGTTTTGGGTTCCCAGTCGTTCACAGCCGTCCCCACAACCTTGAGTCCATCTCGGAGCCGGCCGGCTTCGTTGCGGGTCTACTTTAAGGGGTGGCCCCCTGAAATATTTCTGAATCCTGTGATTGCTTTGTCGTGAAAGACTCGTTGGGTTTTGATTTGGTTTTTCCGAGGTTGATCGAGTGTGTGTTGCTATTGGTGCACCCCGGCCGGGTAAAACTTTATGAAAGTCGTGTCCGCGGTTATGGACGACTTGGAGCACAGTATCTCGATCATAGACAACTATAACTTAAGTAGTGCTATAAATTTGACTCTATAATGACTAGTAATCAGCTTCACTATAATGGAATGGACAAATAAAACTGCCAACAATTGCTTGTTTGGGTGTCGCTTGCGACCATTGTACCTGACTAGTAAGTAATGCAACTATAACGGAATGGCTAAATAAAAGTACCAACAACTGCTGGGTTTTGGGTTATCTCATGCTAAATGTATCTGACTAGTAAGTGTCGCAACCACAACGGAATGGTTAACTAAAATGGCCCACTGCTTATTTTATCAGGATGACTATCTATACTTGACTAGTAATTGCTGCAACAATAACTGAATAGATAAAACTGCCAACTGTGTGAGTTCCTCGGTTGACTTCCTCGGGTGGTCTCGAGGGGGAAACACCAGGATGGGTTTGTTGGTGGTAATGTCAGGTTGGTTCCGAATAGGTCTTTCTTATCCCTCTCTGATCGTCGACAGTTGTATCGAGTCTCTATAGGTTGTTTAGTGCATGCTGCCGCTGCCGCTTCAGTCCACCATACCTTTGTAGGCGAGGACCGCCGAATTCTAGTCTCGCCGTGTACTGGCCTCAGTACTGACGCTCCTCTTTTTCCTTTGTCCTTTGTCGGCACCTCTTTTGTTTAAGCAGGTTTTGAGATCGACGTCGTTAGCAGGGTTACCCTTCCGGCTTGGCCTGGGCAGGGTTATGGACGCCATTGGTTATTCTTCAGGGCTCTTAGCCCCATTTGCATCTTGTCCGTAGTCGGACGCTGTATCGTTTTACAGGTGATTTGGATCTTTGTATCGTATATCTGTATTCTTGACTCTTTGAGTCGCTGCTGTATATATATCTGTTCTGTGGGTCCCATCGAGGACTGTTGTGTAATGTTATTACTTCATTTTCCACCCGCACGAAAGTGTCTGGTGGGCACCTTTGAACCGTTTCTATGCGGGTTTGGCGGGTTTCGCTAAAACTTGCATAGGGTCGATTCTGAGGGTGTTACATCTGCTTTGGTAAGAGCGTAGCTGGCAGGAGTTAAGTGGCATCATTTACCCTTCTCGTTCTCAGGATGCATAGGCTCTTCAGGGGCTTTCAGACGTTGCTGGTCCTGCCGTGCTTCCGGTGTATCTTTTGTCTTCCCATACACTCCTAGAAAGCCTAGCAGGTTCACGCAAACATTCTTCGTCACGTGCATCACGTCGATTGAAGAGTGGACCTCTAAGACTTTCATATAAGGTAGGTCCCAAAATATAGATTGCTTCTTCCACATGGGCGCGTGTCCGGCATTGTCATTCGGAACAGATAGACTGCCAGGACCTTTTCCAAAGATTACTTCTAGGTCCTTGACCATACCAAATACCTCCTCACCGGTACGGAGGACAGGCTTCCTCCGGGGTTCTGCCAGACGTTTGAAATGCTTGCCTTTCTTTCTTACTAGATGCAGGTTCGGAAGAAATCGGCGATACCCTAGGTACACAACCTTCTTACATTTATCCAAATATACACTTTCAGTCTCATCTAAACAGTGTGTGCATGCATTGTATCCCTTGTTTGTCTGTCCTGAAATGTTACTAAGAGCAGGCCAATCATTGATGGTTACGAAAAGCAATGCTCGTAGGTCAAATGGCTTCCCTTTGTGCTCATCCCACATACGTACACCTGGTTTGGCCCACAGCTGTAAAAGTTCTTCAACTAATGGCCTTAGATACACATCAATGTCGTTGCCGGGTTGCCTCGGGCCTTGGATGAGCACTGGTATCATAATGAACTTCCTCTTCATACACAACCAAGGAGGAATGTTATAGATACATAGAGTCACAAGCCAGGTGTTGTGACTGCAGCTCTGCTCACCAAAAGGATTCATGCCGTCTGTACTTAGACCAAACCTTAAGTTCCTTGCGTCACGTGCGAAGTCCGGGTACTCTCGCTCGACTTTTCTCCACTGTGACCCATCAGCGGAGTGTCTCAACATCGCGTCTTTCTTACGGTCTTTCATGTGCCATCGCAACAACTTGGCATGCTCTTTATTTCTGAAGAGACGTTTTAACCATGGTATTATAGGAGCATACCACATAACCTTGGCAGGAACCTTCTTCCTAGGGGCCTCGCCCTCAACATCGTCAGGATCGTCTCGTCTGATCTTATACCGCAGTGCAGTGCATACCGGGCATGCATCCAAATTCTCGTACTTCTCACCGCGGTAGAGGATGCAGTCATTAATGCAGGCATGTATCTTCTGCACGTCTAATCCTAGAGGGCAAACAACCTTATTTGCTTGGTATGTACTGTCGGACAACTCATTATTTCTTGGAAAAAGATTCTTCATTTTTACCAACAACTTTAAAAATGCGCTGTCAGTCACACCGTTCTCTGTCTTCCATTGCAGCAAATTCAGTGTGGTACCTAGATTTTTGTGGCCATCTTCGCAAGTTGGATACAACAATGTTTTGTGATCCTTTAACATCTGCTCCAGCTTATCCTTCTCCTTTTCAGTTTCACATTCTTCCTTTGCATCAGTAATGGCCCGACCAAGATCGTCATCAGCGGGCCCATCTGCTGCCTCTTGATCTTCATTATCTACCCCCGTTGCAGTATCATCATATTCAGGATACATATTATGATAGTTGTCATTATCCTCTTCTTCTTCGTTGTCTTCCATCACAACCCCTTTTTCTTCGTGCTTGGTCCAACAATTATAGCTGGGCATGAAACCGGATCGAAGCAGGTGGGCGTGAATGGTTCTGGTATTTGAGTAGTCTTTCTTGTTCTGACAGTGAACACACGGACAGCACATAAAACCATTGTGACCACGATTTGCATTAGCCACAACGATGAAATTTTGGAGGCTCGTAATGTACTCGGAAGTGCGGCGGTCACCGTACATCCATTGCCGGTTCATTTGCATTAATATGTAGTATATATCAAAAATTAATAGGGAGATGACCATTTATATATATAGTACATCAATGACACATGAAAGGATAGTTGCCGACCTCGACCGAGAAGGAAAGAGCAACGAGAAAACTTATTTTGAGCTCTCGGACATTTCACCGAACACCTCTTGTGCATATGAAAAAAAAAACACAAACTATCACTCTTCACACCCTCTTGCTAGGCTCCAAAATGAGATAGTGAAAAAATGAAAGAGTGGGTGTGGGCTGCGGTGTCTTATATAGCCCCCCCCCCCCCCCCCCCCCCCTTAACACCGGTTCAAGCCACGAACCGGTGTTAAAGGGGGGCTGCGCGGGCCACTGTTGCAGGGTCCTTTAACAAAAGGGGGGCTCTTTTTTGCCGCACGGGCCACGCTGATACGCCCCTCCCCCCCCCCCCCCCCCCCCCCCCCCCCCCCCCCTACCGGTGTTAAAGCCCTTTTCCAGGATCAACAAAAAGCCTCGCTTCCACTAGTGGAACCAACAAAATTTACACTTTGATGATCAACTGTAGTACATGTGTTACTTTGCAAATAACAATTAGTAATCTTCTAGTACGTGACAATCGATATATTTTCGAAAAGGTCGATTGATACACACAACCAAAACCGTTAACAGTCGATAATTGGACGCGAGGAAGATGTGCATTTTAGCTAGGAAAGAACCACAGCTTTGCTGAGTATCCAGAGCACGAGGGTCATCTCGAAGGCGAAGATGGTGTGGAGCAGGCCCCTGTCGAGGGTGAAGCCGAACAAGGTAATCCCGCCGCTGTTGTGCCAGAGATACGTCACTGTACATACGATACGATGCGAGCACACAAAAATTCTGTTAGATCAAAAAACGAGGGTTTGTCTTTCGGGAAAAAGAGAAGTTTCTTCTATTTACCAAGAGCTTGTCTGCTTTTGTACTCGCAGCAGGCTGATCCGGTCGGCACCGTCAGAGCGACCGTGTCGATGTCGGTCGCCGACGTGCTGACGGCCGGCGTCAGCGCCGGTTTGCCGTGGTGCAGGACGACGGCGGTCACCATACGCATGTGCCACTGGCTGGCGATGGACACGATCCTCTGGGCTCGGTGCGTGATCCTGGCCGCGCCGAACAGGCACATGAAGAACCCACTCAGCTGCACACACGAACCAACCTGCATGCAGTTCACAATGCAGAAGAGCTTAGAGCTTATGTAACAACTTGGGTACGTACTCGATCGCTGATGGATGGTGCGGTGGGTGGGTGGGCGTACCAGGAGGTCGCCGGAGTTGGCGAAGCTCTTGCCGTCCTTGGAGGAGAGGGCCACGAGCAGGGCGCCGAGCTGGCTGACGGTGATGGTGACGAGGCAGCATATGATGAAGACCCTGTACCGGTGGCTGGTGGCGAGCAGCTGCGTCCGGATGCGCCGGTGCTCGACGAAGATCTCGTCGGAGGCGGCGCAGGCCTCCGCGTCGAACATGTGGTAGATCCCCTCGAAGCGCAGGATCTGGAGCTCGCAGGTGAGGCGGAACAGCACGCACACCAGCAGGAACACCCCCGTGCGGTACACCCACGACGCCACCGTGGCCACCAGCGCCACCGCGCGCCACGGCAAGCCCGCGAGGAGCGGGAGGATCGCGACCGCGACGGGGGCTGGCTCGACGCGCACGGTGGAGAAGAAGAAGACGGCCTTGTGCGCGGCCTCCACGCAGAGCGCCGGGACGAGCAGCGCGGCCAGGAGGCGGAACGCGCGGTCCAGCTCGCGCTCGTAGCGGTGCCGCACGAAGGCGGTGTCGTCGCGGAGCCCGCCGTCGAGGAACAGCAGCTGCCGGAGGCCGCCGCAGCGGCGGAAGAAGACGGCGAGCGTGGCGAAGGAGATGGCTGCGAGCCCGGAGGCCGTGAGCGTGGCCACGCGGTTGAAGGTGACCGCGGACGCGGAGGACGGGGAGAGCGAGGCGTCGGCGCGGAGGGAGGCCGAGACGGCGGCGGGCACGGCGAGCGCCAGCGCGAGGAAGACCGCGTAGGAGGCGGCGCGCGCGGCGGGGGTGGAGTGGTCGAGCGCGCACCACTGCAGGAACACGCGGAAGCTGTGCAGCTCGTCGTGGATCACCGACTTGCTCCGCGCGTAGACCGGGTCCAGGAGCAGCGGCTGCGAGGACGACCAGGAGGAGGACGGCGTCCGCGGCGGGGACGGCTCCTCCAGCGAGCTCTGCTCCCCGTCCGACTCCATGTGTACGTGCGAACTTGGTTGACTCGTGGCGCCATGTAATATAGCAGCATCTCGTGAAGCCCGGAAGAGAGACGGGGTGGAAAGGAGAGGCGCGGGGAGGGGCGCTCGTGACGGCTCACAAGGGCGCGAGGAGCGTGAGGCTTATGAGCGCGCGGCAAGATGTGGAGACGAAGCTCGAAAAGGTTCCTCTCGTCCGTGGACGAACTCAAAGTTGTCTTCAAACACACTCTTTGGTCAAAGGACAAACGTTGTGTCAAAGCCGAACAAATAATTGGACTGGTCTGTTAGCATCCGTGGCTAGTAAATCTACGCATGTGATCAGAATCAATGGCAAGACGAGTGAACAGGCAATGCGCCTAAGATAAAAGAAAAAAATTACTCCCTCCGGCCTGATTTAATTGACGCGGGCTCTTCACAATGTTCAAATTTTAAATAAACCCTCATAAATTTAAACCATTACAAATTTGGCTTTATTCAAAACTGAAATCTTCCGCGATCTCCGTCCGCCATCCCCGCCGGCCGCTCCAGATCGATCCCGGGCTCGCTCCAGATCGATCCCGGTCGAAGAAGAGTAGGCGAGGTCGATCCCAGGCTCGCTCCAGATCGCGAGCTCTCCTGCTGGTCACGACTCAGCTCCAGATTGCGGGGTCTCCAGGAGCATAGGAGGTGTGGCCTCCTGGAGGTGGAGCAGAGGAGGCGGGGTCGATCGCGAGCTCCCCCACCGTCCAGGTCCCGCCGTCTGTCCCCGGCCTCGAGCAGCTCCCTCGCCGTCCACCGCCGCTCAGCCGCCGTCCCCGGCTCCGTGCGGCCGCGCCGCCGCTCCGTTCGCCGTCGAAGGGTTCCCACTAGGGTCGCCCCACCTCAAGCTCCAAGGAGGAGAGCCCCTGGACGTCGCCGTGGCGGCTGCGGGAAAGGGAGGAGAGCCGCACCTCCAGGGAGAGCTCCGATGCTCCCAGATGCACCTCCAGGGACGCCACGCTGCCTGCCACCTCCGCTGCATAACCTGACCTCCAGCCCAGGCAGTTCATCTACCTTGAGAATCTTGCAAGGTGCCATGCTGTTCTTGAAACCTGGCACTTGAAAGTTGCCAAACAATATGAATGAAAGGGACCTGACACTTGTTCTCATGATTCAGAAAGATTAAGCCTAATTTTCCCTAATAAATGGTGTGCATGTGTAAATATGTTACTCTCCAATAAATGGAGTAAAAAGTTTAAATGACAGAGGTACTCTGCATTGCACGTAACCTCCTATAAGCACTGCTAGCAGAAACCACCAAATCAATACCAATTGGAGAACAGAAAAGTTTATTGTTAACATTCTGTGTAACTTCTTCGCCTTTTAAAACGTATCAAACCTAAATAATTTCCACAAACTACAAATAGCAATTCAGTTAGCAGTCACCCATCTGCAAAAGCTAAAAAGGGTTCAGATTAAGCAGATGTTTGTTTGGTCTATTGAGTATCTAGCAGCGTACATCCCAAGCTGAACCAAATTGTTTCTCTCCAAACAAACTGTGTCCAGTCCATTTGTACGTACATCCCAAGCTGAACCAAATTGTCGACTCCTGCTCAACCTCTATTTAAACCAATGCAAGAAAAACCAAGTGCAAAACCAAACTAAAACCCCTTCTATAACTGAAACCGATCAAGCAATGCTGAACAAGAAGACAATTCTCCAAATGCCACTATCAACAAGCAGGCTAGCAGGGTAATTAACAGTTGAGTAGCTCATACGGTGCAAGTTCCAGGTCTTTGCATCACAGTAGTACCTGGATTATGGCAGGATCATTGTGCAGGGGAGCAGGTTCCCATTACTTCCATAAGAATGCCCACATGAGAAAATCATTGCATCATCCGTGAGAATACCTCTACAAATTCAGACACCGAAGTTAAATGAGTAAAATGGTCAAGTACTTTTGGCCTCATATATCACAAACCGGTGGACTGACAAGAGAATAATACTCCACCAATCTGCATATGTGTATCTGACTACCAAGATGGTTCAAAAGAAAATATGCATACGTGACTACCAATGAACTTAGCCCTCCTTAACCACTCTCGATATAACTACAGCACAACAAAAAAGATCACCAGCAACAATTAAACAATTTATATTTCAGATGCTATGATTTCATTTATCTACAAAACTTTTTCATTCTTTGCTAAACTGAATTGTAGCCCAGACTGCAAGTATGGAAACATTGCAGTGTGTAGCCCAGACTGCACTTAAAACATAAATCCTCATATTTGAATTGACATGCACCTACGGATAAGTAAGAGTGCAATAAATTTAGATTTAGATCACATAATTTACTTTTTGTTCCTTTTGATGAGCCATTGTCAGTACTCCTTCCGAAACATTTGTACGCATTATATTCATAAGTAAATCAATGTGCTATCTAAGCATCAACAATACTAACAACATGGGAAAGCTCACGTAGCTCAGAGCACAAAGATTGAAGTGGTCAATTAATTAACAACTTGGGAAATTACCAGGTCTATGGAGCATGTATATGCCGCATTCAATAAATTCATGAAGTCAGCTCTTCCTTATCAGTTTCAATTGTCAATTAAGTAGAGAGCAGGAATACAAAACTGATCTCAAAGTATATAATTAGTACCTAGGCAGAATTCTTATATCGTGCAAATAAACTAATCTCAAATTATATAATAGCATGCAGGGAGATATTATAAGCATGTCTGCATCTGCTTAAGTCTCTAAGCCTAATCAGATACAATGGGTTCATGAAGAAAAATTAACTATGCTGCAAGCATCTAAGTTATGGTGCTCCAGGTTTTTCTGAACATCAGGTACAATTTGCACATCACCAAATACAACAGTTTGCGTCAATTCATCGTCAGCTAGAACAAAACACATAGCAGGGAGCACATGTATATTTCTTAAAATTGAGCTTTGAGAATACCTCTAGAAAACCTCTTAGGAAAAGAAACAAACTTTGGTAAAACTGGAACCTGAATATTTGGTCATGTGAGGCAGCTAAACTAACAAACTTAGTTACAGGTTCAGTTCAGGTTATTAACCGCCAGCTTACTGTGAAGATGTTGCAATGTACATGAAGGCAACGACAGTAATAGGGTCCAATTTAACATGGTTTTGCACTTTTACGAATCCATACTTCTCGCTAGATTCTGTGAGCCAGTAAAACTGAGATGGATAAGTATATCAGCAACATTTATCAAACTCTAAATTGGAATCCGATTGTTTGATCTGGAATCAGAAGTGAGGGAGACGACGGTCCTCACCTACATGGGAAGTGGATGCAAGCTCGTCACGGACGAGATGAGCGGCAGCTGCGGCGTGGACTGGGACCGGCCTCCACCGTCCCTGCAGCCGGCGAGGACGCGCAGTTGTAGACCAACCTCCACCGTCCCCGCAGCTTGTTGAAGTCGGGGCCGCCGCCGCCGCATCGAGTTGCCTCACCGAAAGCGTCCGCCTCGCCGGGGACCCTCGAATCGCCGACCTCCAAATCTCCGACCTCACCGCAAGAGTCAACTTTTACCCTATGGTTGCGGTTGGTGGATGGAGGGGTCACCCGCTGCAGCCGCGGCATGGGCGAGGTCGCAGGTCGGGAGAAGGGAGCGGCGTGGGTAAGGTAGCGGCACGGGCGAGGGCATGGCGGTGGGCAAGGTCGCCGGCGACGGGGACACGGGGCGGAGGAAGAAGAATGGGGACAAGGCTAAGGACGGAAAAAAAAGGGGGACGTTTTTGTAAAAAATGCCCCGCGTCAATTAAATCGGGCCGGAGGGAGTAATCAAGAAAACAATGGAAAATCCTAGAAGTTCAGACTCCCAGGAAAAGGGAACATCTGAGCATCACAGGTTTTCTACTCTAGTTTCATCTGACCACCACCTGAATAGAGGGGGCTCAGAGCATCTCCACTCGTTGGCCGAATCCAGGGCGAAATTTGGTCCGTTTTTTGGTTGGACTGAACTTGTTTTCGGCTTGGGTACGCCCATTCTTCTACTCGCGTACCCAGGCCGAGTCCCCAAGTTCGGCTAAAATTTATCAAATTTAGGCGATTTTCATTAAGTTGGGCGAATATAGGCGGATTACATCAAATTTAAACGAAAACTAGTACATAAATAAACTTAAAAAGGCCGTCGCCGGTGCCTTCTCCTCGCCGTCCTACATGCCCAAGTTGCCGTAGAACGACGTGTAGTCGGGGTCGGCTCGGTCGTCATCCTCGCCGTCGTCGTCGTCGTCGCTCGGCGGCTGGTTCTGGCGGGAGCTGCCCTGGCCAGGGTCGTCGTACCTCCATGGCTGGTAGGACGGGCCTGCGTCCTCGTCCTCGTCGTCGTCTAGGACGTAGAGCGGGGCGCCTTGGTAGGCGAGCTCACGCCCAGAGAGCGCCCGACGCCGTGCGGCCTGCTCCTTGGCCTGCTGCTGCAGGACGAGGATACGCTGATGCTCCGCCTTCTCCCAGTCCCTCCTGGACCATTCGAGGATGTCCGGCGAGGAGGGATCGACCAGCGGCATCGTCGGCGTCAGCGGCGGCGCTTCACGGAGCGACTGCTCCAGTGCCATCTTCAAGGCGGTGTCCTCGGCCGGCGCCGAGCCTTCTATCTTGGGGCGGCGTAGGCGCAGGTGGCCTCTTGGCGGCGTGGGCGCAGACGGCTCGGTGATGACGATACCGCGCGCGCGTGTGGACGGCGGTGAGCGCGCCGGCGAGACAGCTTCGCGCTTCACGGCTGTCGACGTGCGAAGCGGCGCGCTGCCGGAAGAGTGGGACGCCGAAGCGGAGGAGGACGAGCTCATGCTCGCCATCCTCCTCGGCGCCCAGTTCGCCGGAGCACGCCGACCCGCCCTGGCCGCCGGCGTCGGGTTGCGCGGGAAGCCGAGCCGTGGAGTGTTCCCGCGGTTGATGTGGTCCAGCATGGCGGCGAGCATACGCCCTGGTGCGCTCCACCAACGCCGGCGCCCCGCCGAGTTTTTGCGCGCCGGCGGGGACTCGTTCGACGACCCCTCGTGGCGGGCGAGCTCATGTTGGCGCCGCTCCTAGAAGAAGTGCACCCAGTAGACGAGGTCGTCGGCGCTCACCGCTTCGGCGGGGTTGTCCATGCCGGCGATGTACTCCTGTACATCATACGACAGCTCCTCCGGCGTTGGCCCCGGCGGGATTGGGATACCGCCGGCGCTTAGCGTCCAGCCCGGAGGCATCCGTGTGTCCGGCGGCGCCATGTACCCCGCCTCGTACAGCATGCGTGCCTCCCAAGTTTGGAGTGTGAGGCAGCCAAAGCCGTTCGCCGCAGCGCCGTCGCCGGGGTAGCGTTCGCCCATGGTGAGAGAAGGGGGAAGGGGAGAGCTCGCCGGAGTTGGGCTTGTGGGTCGGGGGAGATGTGAGAGAGTGTGAAGATCTCCGGCGAGGGGTACGGCTTATAAAGGCCGAGGCTGGCGGCGAGGGCGGGAGGGGTGTAGCGGCGAGAGCGGGAAAAGTGGAAACGGCGGGAACTTAGTGACTGCCGGTCCGTCGCGGGAGCCGGGGCGACGACGGTGGCGCCGTAATTCGGCGACGCGTGGCTGACGCGACGGGCAGTTATTGCCCGGCGGTCGCCGCGTGGTTCCGAGGATGACGACGACTCGGCTTCCGTCACTAACACGGCGGGTCCACGCGCCGCTTTGTTTTTTTCGCCGATAATCGCTGAGTCCGGCGCCCCCAGGGCGTACCCGGAAACCTGGGTTCGTCCTGGGTAGCCCGGACCAAAAATGGGCGAAATCCGGCCGAAAACAAGTCCTTGGGTACGCGACTGGGCCGATTTTCGGCGTCCGGACCAAAATTCGGCGTCCGGATCGGCCTCCTGGGTAGGCGAGTGGAGATGCTCTGACCATGGAGTGGTTGCCAGGCGGGAGGGTGGCATAAGATAGAGTGGCAGAGAGGACACGAGCTACTGGTGTACTCCCTCTCTCGAATCAACCTTTCACCCTGTTTTATAAATAAAGCATATAGGTGAGACCACTGCTGGGCCAGACAACACAACGCCCAAGGATAGTCGAACACTACTAGGGCCAAACAGCACAAGTCAAAGCCCAAGAGAAAATACAGAAGAAATAAAAAGAAAGAAATGCACGACAGCGCTGGATCGACAACCTGCGAAGAACCACGACCGCAGCGCCCCCCGGAGTCGACCCACCCCGATCCTATGCCAACGGATTGCCGTGTACTAAGCAACACCTTCAAGAAGGAGGGCGACGATGACGACGCTGCTGCCCGGACTACTCCTAGGATTTCTCCCGGTACACGTGAGGGAGTGGGGGGTTACATCCGACGCCCTTCAAGAAGGAAGGCAGCATCCGCAGATGTCACCGCGACGGAGCCAGCCAAGCCGACAAGGATTTCTCCCGACCCCCAGAGAACCACACCTCGTCCAATCCTAGCACTCCACCAAGCAAGCCGCCCGCCAGCATGCGTCCAACCGGTCTTGCAGTCTTCATCAGCGTCTCACCATGGCAAACACCGCGAGGCTGGCTATATCGAGAACACCCGCCGAAGACAAGGGACAGCGGCTCCGCTGCCACGTGGGAGGGACCGACCTCCATCGCCCTAGCAGTAGCAGACCGGACGCAGCTGCGGAAGCGAACCAGGCCAACTAGGCCCGGCCGGACCTGGATCGGTTCCGTGAAGCTCCCACCGTCGCGCTGCAGCAGACGCAGTGGCCTCGTCGCTCCCCTTGTCCCAAAGAGTACCCCAGACCAACCATGGCAACGGCCTAAGAGCGAGCTAGAAGCTCGTCTCTACCACCACCACCACCAACCAGTGGCCCCCTCTCCCCACCGCCATCCAGAGCACCGTCGGAGCGCCGCCTGCCGAAACACCCCACCAGGACAGTACCTCCCGAACCTAAAACATCTTATATTTGGTGTACTCCCTCCGTTCTAAAATATAAGATGTTTTAGGTTTATGAAGAAAATGTATCTAGACTTTGTTTAGTGTCTAGATTCACTCCAAATATGAGTAAACCTACATACTAAAAGAAGTCTAGATACATTTGCTTCATAAAGCTAAAACATCTTATATTTTAAAACGGAGGGAGTACTAATGAACTACAAAAGAGGCAAGTGAGAGGTTGATCTTTGGCATCGGCCCTGAAGGGGGGAGAAGGCTCGTCGGCGTGTGAAAAAGCGGGGGAAAGATGAGCTGCACCGACATGGCTGCTGTCAGGCAAGAGAGAAGGTGTACACTACTAGAAAAAAGCTTACCCGTGACGCACTAGTTTTTGTTACCCGTGGCGCATCGTGGTGCGCCACTAGATCCACACCATGGGTAAAATCTAGTCGTGGCACCACGGGTAGTAAAAGTTAGTCGTGGAGCACCACCCAATGCGTCGTAGGTAAGTTGATATCGAGTAATCAAATTTAAAAAATTACATAAAACAACCTAAATTTCAAAAACTAAATCAATTGAGTCCCCCGCTCGCTGTCATCGCCTCGCGAGCTCAGGCGTGGCCATGACCACAACCTACAACCGTAGGTAGGTGCGGTATGTCATGGCCGCTCCAGTCCTTGTCGGCCTCAAGCGAGTGTGGGCGCGGCCAGAGGAGGTGGCAGTCGGAAGAGAGCAACATGGTCGGAGAAGGGGGTGAAGGAGAAAGATAATGGGAGGAGGAGGAGAGGAGAAGGGTAGAAGGAGGATAGGAGAAGGAGAGGAGAGGAGAGGAGGAGGAGGAGGAGGAGAGGAAAAAGAGAAGGAGGATGGGGAGAGGAGAATAGGAGGGAAAGGTGGAGGAGAAGGGGTATGTGGTCGGGTGGGGATTTGAATTTGAATCTCGCCCTCATTTACCCATGGGTGTGACGGGTATGTGAGGTCCAACTTTTTTTTGCAGGATTTTTTATTTTTGTTGTAATCTTTTTCTTTTTAAAACTTTGGGATTCTAAAAAATGGGTAAACGACCATAGGTGTTGCGAGCAGATGTAGAATTTCGCGTAGATGATTTTTTATGTAAAAAAATTTTTAATCCAAGATCGTATGTAAAAATTATGGTCGTTTTACCGTGTCGTAGAGTTTTTTGCAAAAAGGGTAAAAGTTCATGTTTTTTAATTTTCCTACAAGCATACCACATTACCTACCTACATATCAAAAGATTTTATTTTTCTTAAGAGATTTTATCATTTTTTAACAAAATCTAACTCAAAAAGTGGGGCGTTTTCTAGGGCGTGGAGTTGAAAATCTACATCACCCTTACCCATGACGCATGCCATAGTGGTGCGCCACATGTATGTTTACTACTCGTGGCGCACCACTACAGCTTGCGCAATGGGTAAGGCACTAGTAGGAAAAGACTTAGTGGAGGTGTTCGAAAAAGGGGATTCATGGTGTTGAACCCGCATGCCACTAACTTTACGCCATTGGAAGCAGATACCGGTGAAGTTCCCTGCAAACTATGGAGTAATCTCAATATCCATGGAAACGGAGAGCATGCAAGGTTACAAACAACACAGGCATGATAAAATCAATAAGACAAAATCATTAATCAATCTGACATAGTAATCTCAATATCCATCGGATCCCCGCAAACACAACATGCATGATTACAAATAGATGATCTTGATCATGAATGGAGCTCACAAGATCTAAACATGGTAGCACAAAGGAGGAGATACAACCATATAGCTACTACATGGACCCGTAGTCCAAGGTGGAACTACTCACGCTTCATACTGGAGGCTGGCATGATGAAGAAGAAGGCCTCCGAGATGATCTCCCCTCCGGCAGGTTGCCGGGAAGAGCTTCAGATCCCCCCGATCTAGGGACGATATTGGTGGCGGCTACAGACGGTTTCGTGGAATATTGATCGGGTACTTAGGGTTTTGGCATCAGGGTCTTTATAGGTGAAGAGGCGAGGCAGGGGCGGCCAGGGTGGTCACACCCCGCAGGCGTGGCTAGGGTTTGCCCCCGCCGCCAGGGGTGTGGCCTCCTGGTGCCTCCCCTCCGTCTCGTACTCTGACTTCGTGTCCCCACAGTAAAATATTGAATTTGGCCTTTGTCCCGTCCAATTCCGAGAATATTGATTTTCTGCCTTTCTAGAACCAAAAATAGAAAAAAACAGACAACTGGCACTGTGGCATCTTGTTAATAGGTTAGTACCAGAAAATATATAAAAACACCTCAAAGTGTAGACAAAGCAAAGCAAAGTAGATACTAAAAAAACATGGAACATAAAAAATTATAGATACGTTTTCAAAGTATCAAGCATCCCCGAGCTTAACTCCTGCTTGTCCTCGAGTAGGTAAGTGATAAAAAGAATAATTTTGAGGTGACATGCACCATCAAAATTAAGATCAAACCATTTGCAAGCATTGAAAGCTGTGATCAAAGAACTCTAAATATGAGCATGAAAGATGAAGTTCTAACAGTAAGACAAAGTAACTATGCATACAACCTGAAAGGCTACAAACAAAGATCATGAATAACATGCATTGAAAAACGTTTGTTTGTTTCACATACAAAAAACATGGCATAATGACATTCAGCTTGTCCCTCATGGAGTAGCAAATAGATGCATATGATACCTTCAAAGTTCATAACAGTGACTAGATACAAATAGCACAAGAACAAGTAATATCAACAATATGAATCAATCAATAAGTTTTGGGACAATGAACATAGAACTAAGAATGTCAACTATGCTCTCTTAACCGGTGCCTAAAGGTAGAAGGTGGAGACTCAATATAATGGTGGAAGAAAGGCACTTTATAAAGGGAAGCAGGGATTTCAAGTTTCAAAAGGAGCTTCCAAAAATTATGGTACTTGTTAGCTTTCAGCCCTCATTGCCCCTATCATAAGCATCTTGAAGTGATTAAGGTTAAAATGAACAAACTATGGAGTATATGCTTGACAAAGTATAAGTTGGCAATCTCATGTCCCTTGAATACGAGAGCCACACCTCATGCTACTCAACTTCAGTCACTTTCAAGTTCTTGTCATAGTAAGTACATGTGTATCATAGAGAACCGTCAACGAGGTACCCCTTGCACATGATACAGGAGTTATCCCATAATCAAAATAACAAGGCAAGCAGACAATGAGCATCTCAGCAATCTTCTTATTTACCATGGGAATATGGTGCTTTTTTCTCTCTTTCCTCTTTTCAATATGTCTCTCTTTTTTTATATAAGAACAAAGCTTCATAGATTAGGCATGGCTTATGGTGATGCTACAAGTTTTCACCATGATTAGGCATGGCTTAGGCTAGCGTCCCAGGCGTTTCTCTAACACACATACATAACTCCATGGACTTACAAGCTCCCCTTTCATTTCACACCGACGACATCCATAGACAAAAGAGCATGATATCAACTGTGTACAAAGTACAAGTGCAATGTTGAAAATGTTCCCCGTGACAGCACGGTTCTGCTAATTCCAATTTATAAGTGCAAGAATATACAACATAGATGACACAATGGTTCAAGTTTATTAGGGGCAAGAAAAATAAGAATAATATGCACCGGAGATCCTAAAAGTTTGGAGGAAACCATATGCCGGTCCTAAAAGTTTTAACTTGTGTACCAGAGGTCCTAATTCTCAGTTAGTTATGCACTATAGGTCCTAATTTTCAGTTAGTTGTGCACTGCAGGTCCTAATTCTCAGCTATAACCCCAGCTACAGTGCACATGGATCTAAGAATTAGGACCTCCGGTGCACAAGTTGAAACTTTTAGGATCTACATACGGTTTCGTCCAAACTTTTAGGACCTCTGGTGCATTTTACTCGAAAAATAAAGTGTGCCATCAAGTTTGTGAGAGCTTTAATCACTAAGTTTTCACATAATAAAATACTTTTTAATTGAAAGATAGATGAAAACGAGAATATACTTGGAATGGTGTAACACACCATGAATAGGAATTTATAGTGGACACTTTGGAATAACTTGGTTTCTTGGGAGTTGGATGCATGAGTAGAGATTACTCATACAAGTGGAGGCTAGCAAAATACTGGGAGCGACCAACTAAGAGAGCAATAATGGTCATAATCATGCAGAGCGACAAAACATTACTAATCAAAGCATAAAGTGGTACTATGAGTCAAGGACTAAATGATCATAGAGGCTATGGTGACTTGTTCATAGTCATAACATGGTGTGAGCATGTGCCAAGTCAACCCAAACAAAGCATCAAAGGAGAATACCACAATACTATGCTTTTGTATGCTAAAACAACGCATGATTCCTTCAAGGCACACTAAGCAATCCCAATTGTTTGGAACAAGTCATGCTACAACAATAATCACTAAGCATTAGGTCAAAACAAGACCTAGCATGACATTATAAAGTCTAAGTCACGGTCAAAGCAAGCTTCTCTTGTACTACTCAAGCAAGAACTTTCTACTCCTCTCCAACACCAATTAACTTATTTGAAACAACATAGTGAGAATGGGGGTCCAAACTACTTTATTCAAGCAAACTAATCAAACCAAACGAAAACTAAGACGCTCCAAGAACAACACAACTTGTGCATGAAACAATAAAAACAAAGTGTCTAGAAAGACCTAAGATTTTTATTGATGAAGAAGGGGATGCCTTGGGCATCCCCAAGCTTTTACGCTTGTACCTCTTGAATATTTCTTGGGGTGACACGGGGTGGCATCCCTAAGCTTGAGCTTTTGTCCATTCTTCATCTCATTACATCACACTCTCTCTACACCTGGAAATTTTCCTTCATACAAAACTTCACACAATCTTCATTAGCAACATTAGTGTATTTAAAATATAATAGACCCTTGGGTTTAGATTTAGAACAGCAAACTTTCACTAAAAACACAAGCTACTATAGAAATTCCCTCAAAAAGCTCAATTTCCCAAAAAGAACCCAAAAAAGAATCAATAAGAAGCAAATGCAAATAATGGCAGAAATCTATCAAAACAGACCAGCAGGTAGAAACCGATTTTTTTAGAAGACCTTATGTTGCTAAAATCAAAAAGTGTTGAACTAACGAAAGTTATCTAACATACTGGGGGATTTATTCACAAAATATCAGCTCAATTCGACTTACAGAGATTCCTCACGAATTCTTACGGTGGAGCACAAAAATCTGTTTCGGGACAGCAACTCCCCAAATCTTACTTCCCTCTCATTAGAGGTTATTCTTGGCACAAAAAGCAAACAAAAAGGATAAGGAGAGGTCATTACTGAAGTAATAACTTCCAATACTAAATAAAACTCTTGGGTTATCTCCCAACAAGTACTTTTCTTTAACGCCTTTAAGTTAGGCACAAGAAGCAAGAATCAAGTATTTTCAAATGAAGAAGCAGTAAAATCAAACCTTGCTTTGAAAGGAGGAGCAAAAAGCAACTTATCTCTCCTAATAAGGAAGTGTTCAATACCTTTCTTGAATGGAAATTGTATTTAATGGTGCCTTCTTTCATATCAATAATGGCACCAATAGTTCTAAGAAAAGGTCTTCCCAAAGTAATAGGACAAGAAGCATTGTATTCAACATCCAAAACATAGAAATCAACAGGGACATAAGCATTGTTAACCATAATAAGAACATCATTAACACTCCCATGAGTTTTTATAGCATTATCATTAAGTGGGACATCCAAATAACAATCTTCCAAAGGTGGCAAATCAAGCAAGGTGTGATGAGCACAACAACAAGTTTTCCCTCAGTAAAAAACCGAGGTTATCGAACCAGTAGGAGGAAGGAAACGACTCAAAGGTGTTGCTAGCAACTTGGAGACCTGCACAACACAAACTCAAGACTTTGCCCCAACGAACAGTCAGGTTGTCAATCTCAACGGTTGCTGTAGCGAAGGATTAACTGTATGGTGTGGAAGGTAATAGTGGTTTGCAACAAGTAAACAATAACAGTGGAGATGTATCAATGGTAAAGATTGGACCGGGGTCCATAGTTCAGTAGAGGTGTTCTCCTAAAGATAAACAAACATGGCATGCTGGGTAGACAAATTACAGCAGGGCAATTGACAAGACTGAGTGTAACATCCCAGGATTAGCACCAAGAATTATAGAGGACGCAGGTGTGTGCATTGCATTCAGGCATCAAAAAATCCGAGGAATTTTCACGCAAAACTAAAGAAGCTATAGAGGGATCGGGATCTCTCTTCTTCTAATGGAAACATCAGGATAGGTGCGATGGATTTCGACATGACTTCTATTGTACTTTTGTATTTTAGGGGAAGACAATTCAAATTTGAAAATTTAATTGATAGATTTGAATACTAGAAGAATTTGAAATAGAATAAGAATTGGAAATTAAATTATAATAAAAGATAAGAGGTGAATTATTATTTATGAATAAGAAACAATATTCTCAATTATTCGAATTGAAATGTAAAACACAAAGAGATAAGTGTTTCTCTTGCCTTGGAGAAATGGGGTTTAGTTCATCATAGATGGGTGTTAGGAATTTGGACATGACCTTTTTTGATTTTATAATTTTGGGGGAAAGAATTTGCATTCAAGACTTCAAATATGAGATCATACAATTCAAATATAACTTGGATTTAAATTTAAATCTTAAACTATTATAGGATATTTCATAATCATAATACAAACTGGTATAAGTAAATATAATCTTTATTACATAAATAAGAATTTAAGAAATTACAAGTTACAAATAATAAAGGTCAATCACAATAAGAGAATATACTAAAATAATGTTTAAGAGGAAAAGGTTAATCTTCATTACTTTAATATAAATATTACAAGGTTCTTACAAGTAAATAAAATTACAAATGAATAAAGGAAAAATTCCTAAATCTACTCCTGATCCTTTATCTGTATCTTTTCCTGATTCCTGTAAAACAACACAAAGGATAATAAAAACAAAAGAAAGGAAAATAAGGAATAAAGGGGGTTAGTTTGGTTTATTGCTCTTAGATATCAACAGTGTAGTGCACTGTTTTGTCTCCTCATTGAGCTGAGTTGTTTTTAGAAGGGGCAAGTTTCACCAAATGAATAGTATCTGTTCTTATCTAGTAGTGGCCTCAGTCTATGCATCACAGGCAAGGGGCAAGTTTCACCAAGTGGAGAAGTATCCAAAACAGGGATAAATATCAGAATCAGCTGAGCTCATCCACACCCTCAAGTTTCATTCATGGGAACTTGCACCCAAAGGGACCCACTTGACAGCAGCTCCATCATCCATGCAAGTGTTGTGTTGTCAGCACTAGAGAGAGCAAGCTTAACACATAAAAGACCAAGGCACAGCCACAGCACAAAATTAGCACAGAGCTAGAACACCACCAAGAAGTATCACTTGTTCTTATCTGTTCTCCACAAGAACAGCAAGAGCACACTTCCTTACCAAATTATCAAATCATCCAATCATGGGTAGCTAGTTGAGTTAACCATACTCACAAGAAGAAGGCTCACAGCAACCATAAGAAGAGCAGGCCAAGGGCAAATCCAGGGGAGCAGATCCATATCAGCAGATTCACCAGATCAACAAGTAACCACAAGTTACAATCAAGCTTCAGCAATCACAATAGGTTGCTATACCACTAGCTCATGCAACATCTGTTCTTGTCCTTTCAATTCTGAGCATGGAATTGTGTGGCAGAGAGGGCTCTCAGACTGGGTAGTAATGCTACTCCAGTATCATCCTAGAGCTAAGATAAAGCCAAGTAAAATAATCTGTATTTCATCCACTAAACTAGCTTCAGCCTTTTTGCATCTTAAGCTAAGTTTCTTTTCTTTTGACACCAACATTAACTACATCACTGTAGATGCTCCCAGCAGCAAGTCATGCTATCTGGGCTACCTTTGTGCACTCTCCAAGGTTGGAGGCACCACAGAAGCAGCCCAAGACAGCAGAAGCCACCAGAGAAATTCTTCTATATTAGCTAGCTCTCAAGTTGTTCAAACAAAACAAATTTTATCATTTTCCCAAAAGCTAAATTCAGGAATCAATTATGCATAATAGTTCTGTGTCCATATGAACAGGAACTCAATTCTTTCTCAATATATCCAGCAAGCAAAGCTAGATCAACATTAGATAATCATAGCTAGAAACCATCCAAGGATGTACTGTATCATAATAATAGTAATTATGCTAGCCTTTCAATTTAAAATTCAAAGTAAATTTTCTCCTTATTCAACAAGAGCTTCAGACCAGCATCATAAGCCTTAATTCCATATGAGTTTCTTCAATTGTTTAAAGCAGCAAAACATCTTACTAGAGTCATATTGTGCACACTCCTATTTGGAGGCACCACAAACATAACCAAGTCAAGAGAAGCCATCAAAACAATACATCCAACTCAGTAATCATCTTCCTAATTAAATAATTAAGAATCATTATAAAAAAATCACTGCTATATGGATCACCCATGGGTGATATACCATTTCATCTCTAAGCAACAGTAGAATATCAAATCACCTCTCTAGTAGAAATACCATAGATCAATTAAATAGCCAACACATAATTACAACAACCATTCCACATCATTTCCTTAAGCATTATACCCAGAAATCAATTTAGAAGATTGCTAACTGCCAATATAAGACATAACATGTTCAACTCCAACATATACTGGACCAGTTGGCCAGTATAGAACACAACTAAATTCACAGGTCATCGGCTCGATGGCAGGTCACAATAAAACTCACCGAGGGTGCCGAGCACCTGGAGCGTAGGCGTGACGAAGGCATGTAGCAGCACATCTGCGAGGTTGTGATGACGGCAGCATCACCGTCCCATTGGCAGCAACACTAGCAAAGCACCACCACGAAATCACCATCACATAAGCCAACCCACCACCGTAATCAAACCAAGAGCAACAAGTTGTGACCACTAGGGTTGCAATCTAACTTGCCGTCCCTCCAGCATCGAATCGAGGTTGGTCAAGTCAGAGGAAGGAGATGAGTTGCAGATCGGCGGAGAGCACTAGGAGATCACGTTCAACCATGGCGTAGGTAGCAGCTACTGCCATAGCAGCACCACACCATAGGTGACACCTGCAGTGTGGTCGTCGAGGTCGAATCAGTGGGTCATAAGGTCGAGGTTGCTGTTGAGGTGGTGGGATATGACGAGGAGGTTGTGGTCATCTTCTACGAGCAGCCGGCGGCGTGAAGGCTCGGGTATCACGCCAGCGACCCAAGCCATTGGGGCTAGGGTTTCATGAGGGCATACACTGTAGGGTTCGCAGCATAGAAAACAAAAAATTTCCTACGATGGTAACTATGTACCAAGATCTATCTACTAGATACAAACAACGGGCGGATGTATATCCGTAGAGAACATACCCTTGAAGACCGACAAAGCTTAACGAGTTCGACTCGTGGTTGATGTAGACGATCTCTTGCCGATCTCAAGATCGAGAGGAAGTCCTAGCGCCGCAAATCAGCAGCGCATCCGTGCTCGCACACATGTTCGAGGCACCGAGCAACCTCCGCCTCCTCGCTCCAGCAATGCAGCAGAAGCACAACTCTTTCTTGCCGAATAGCCACCGAGAACATGTATCTCGCTAGTCCGAGACCATGGGGGATAAATTCTAGAGGGGGAGAGAGATCCTTCACGAGGAGGTGTGAGTGAGAGAGAGGAGAGGGGGTGCCTTTTATAGGAGGAGGGGGGCACCCAAGGGGGTGGCCGCCGGCCATGGGGCTGCCCCCTCCCCTCCTTCATTCATGTGGGTGGACACTCCACTCACAAAAATCCATTCAAATCCCTCCACTCAAAATCCCACTCAAACATGCCATTAAACTTCCACCAAATTTAATGCAAACTCTCATTAAATAAAACTCTTTTATTTTATTCAGAATTTTGTCAATTACTTTAATGACAAACATTCACAAATAACCCCTTGCTAGAATTCTATTTCACATGCATAACCACTTTATGCAATTTCACCCGAAAACCTGTTTTGGTATCTAGTGAAATAAATTCCTGCACTTGTTCATTCTTTCGGCATGAAACTTTTGCTCCAATTGTATGTCGGTGTCTCTTAAGTGTGTCACCGTACGGTTTGTGAATAATGCGGACATGATCGAGACCCCTCTCGGATCAATAATCAGAACCGGGATCTAGAGACCCATACTGACTCCCACACATTCAACGATGACTTTCTTCTGATCGTCGGAACCTTTTACGCTAGTATCTTAATCCCTTTGTTTCACGATATATTACAGGTCCGAGATTCGATTATCGGTATCTCCATACCTAGTTTGATCTCGTTACAGACATGCACTCTTTTCTTGTTCCCGTGATATAACATTCTAGTGATCAAATCACTTGCTTGTAAGCTAACCAATGTGATATCACCGAGAGGGCCCAGAGTATATCTATCTGTCATCGGGATGAACAAATTCCACTCTCGATCCATGGGCCTCAACATAACACTTTATTAGTTCTGAATCCATCTTTATATTCACCCTCTTACGATGTGATGTTTGATGTTATCAAGAAACTCTTTCGGTGTTAGTGATTGACATGATCTCATGGTCTAAGGATTAGGATCACTTCGTAAGTTGTTATAGCAATATAAACTCAATGACTTTGATCGTAATGCTATACTTCGGATGAATGTTCATCACACCATTACACTAATGTTGTGATCCCATTATTAACAACATCCAATGTCCATGATCAGGAAACCTTGATCATCTTGTTAATCAACGAGCTAGTTTATGAGAGAGGCATAACTAGGAACTTTCTGTTTGTTTATTAAACACATATGTATTAACGTTTCCGTATTGATACAATTATAGCATGCAAAATAAACATCTATCAACTTGGAATACACATAATAAACACTTTATTATTGCCTCTCAGGGCATATTCCCTTCAGTCTCCCACTTGCACTAGAGACAATAATCTAGTTACATAGTGATAAATCTAACACCCATTGAGTTCTGGTGTTGATCATGTTTTGCTCTAGGGAGAGTTTTAGTCAACGGATCTTCTACATTGAGATCCGTGTGTACTTTACAAATCTTTATTTCTCTATCCTTGACATGCTCGCGGATGGAGTGAAACCGGCGCTTAATATGCTTGGAATGCTTGTGAGACCTTGGCTCTTTGGCATTGGCAATGGCACCATTGTTGTCACAATAGATCACCACTGGGTCCAACGCGTTTGCAATCACTCCTAGTTCGGATATGAACTCCTTCATGCAAACTGCTTCCTGAGCCGCTTCCGAAGCAGCAACATATTCGGCCTCCGTTGTTGATCCCGCCACCACAGGTTGTTTGGAGCTCCTCCAACTAACTGCTCCGCCATTCATGAGAAATACGTATCCGGATTGAGACTTAGAGTCATCTGGATCGGTGTCAAAGCTAGCGTCAACATAACACTTAGCGATGAGCTCTTCTTCACCTCCGTATACAAGAAACATATCCTTAGTTCTTCGTAAGTACGTAATGATATTCTTGACCGCTATCCAGTGTTCCGAACCTGGATCCGATTGGTACCTACTAGTCAAAATAATAGCATGTGCCACATCTGGTCTTGTACATAGCATGGCATACATTATAGAGCCTATGACCGAAGCATAGGGGACTTTGTCCATTATCTCTCTTTCTTCCGCCGAAGCCGGACTTTGACTCTTACTCAATGTCTTGCCTTGCAACATAGGTAAGAACCCCTTCTTACTTCCGTCCATTTTAAACTTCTTTAAAATCTTTGCGATAGCCCTATTAGGCGTATAGATCTATCTCTATAGATCTTTATGCCTAATATGTATGACGCTTCACCTAGGTCCTTCATTGAAAATTTGCTGTTTAGATAACTTTTAACACTGTTTAAAAGATCTATATCATTTCCGATCAATAATATGTCATCCACATATATATCAGAAATGCCACATTGCTCCCACTCACTTTCTTGTAAATACAAGCTTCTCCATAAGTTTGGACAAATCCAAATTCTTTGATCACCTCATCAAAGCGGAGATTCTAACTTCGTGATGCTTGCTTCAATCCATAGATGGATCGCTGAAGCTTGCACACCTTGTTAGCATCCTTACGATCGACAAAACCCTTTGGTTGTATCATATACAACTCTTCTTCAATATTACCATTGAGAAACGCGGTTTTGACATCCATCTGCCATATCTCATAATCGAAATATGCAGCAATTGCTAACATAATCCTAACTGACTTTAGCATCGCTATGGGAGAGAATGTCTCATCGTAGTCAACTCCTTGAATTTGTCGAAACCCCTTTGCGACAAGTCGAGCTTTATAGACGGTCACATTACCATCAGCATCAGTTTTCCTTTTGAAAATCCATTTGTTCTCCACGGCCTTTCGGTCGTGAGGTAATTCCACCAAGTTCCAAACTTGATTTTCATACATGGATTCCATCTCGGATTTCATGGCTTCTAACCATTTGTTGGAATCCGGGCTCATCATCGCTTCTTCATACGTTGCAGGGTCATCATTTTCATCAACCATGAAATTCATGGAAGGATTTCCGTACAGCTCGGGAGCTGCACGCGTCCTGCTACACCTGCGAGGTTCGGTAGTATTCTCTTTTGGAGTTTCATGATCATTATCATTAGTTCCCTCTTCAACTGGTGGATCCAACTCCGAAACGACTTCTGGCGCTGCGCTACTCGCCATACTTTGAAGAGAAGGTTCAATAACCTCTTCGAGTTCTACCTTTCGACTACTCCCACCTTTCACGAGAAACTCTTTCTCTAGAATGGATCCATTCTTGGCAACAAAAACTTTGCCCTCGGATCTGTGATAGAAGGAATACCCAATAGTTTCCTTAGGGTATCCTATGAAGACTCATTTTTCCGCTTTGGGTTCGAGTTTTATCCGGTTGAAGTTTCTTCACATAAACATCGCATCCCCAAACTTTAAGAAATGACAACTTAGTTTTGTTTCCAAACCACAATTCATACGGTGTCTTTTCAACGGATTTAGATGGTGCCCGATTTAAAGTGAATGCAGCAGTTTCTAGTGCATAACCCCAAAATGACAACGACAAGTCCGTCAGAGACATCATAGATCGAACCATATCTAATAAAGTACGATTACGACGTTCCGATACACTATTTCGCTGTGGTGTTCCGGCAGGTGTGAGTTGTGAAACAATTCCATACTCTTTCATGTGAGTGCTAAACTCGTAACTTAGATACTCACCTCCACGGTCGGACCGTAGAAATTTGATCTTTCTATTATGATGATTTTCCACTTCATTCTGAAATTCCTTGAACTTTTCAAAGGTTTCAGACTTGTGTTTCATCAAGTAGATATAACCGTATCTACTCAAAACATCCATGAAAGTAAAAATATAACGATATCCACCTCGCGCCGACACACTCATTGGACCACATACATCAGAATGTATGATTTTCAATAAATCTATCGCCCGTTCCATTGAACCGGAAAACGGCGTTCTAGTCATCTTGCCCATAAGGCATGGCTCACATGTATCAAATGATTCAAAATCAAGTGATTCCAAAATTCCATCCGAATGGAGCTTCTTCATGAGTTTAACGCCAATATGACCTAGACGACAGTGCCACATATATGCGGATATATCATCATTAAGTTTAATCCTTTTAGCATCAACATTATGAATATGTGTAACATTATCATCGAGATCTAATAGAAATAAACCATTCATCATCGGTGCATGACCATAAAAGATTTCATTCATATAAATAGAACAACCATTGTTCTCGGATTTAAATGAATAACCACTTCGCATCAAACACGATCCAGATACAATGTTCATGCTCAGTGCAGGCACCAGATAAAAATTATTCAAGTTTATAAGTAATCCCGACGGCAAATGGAGAGGTAGCGTTCCGACGGCGATCACATCAACGCTTGATCCATTGCCGACACGCATCTTGACCTCACCCCTTGCTAGCGGTCGCTTGTTCTGCATCCCCTGATTCGAGTTACAAATACTAGCAACTGAACCGGTATCAAATACCCAGGTGCTACTACGAGCACTAGTCAAGTACACATCAATACCATGTATATCATATATACCTTTGTTTGCCTTGCCGACCTTCTTGTCTGCCAAATACTTGGGGCAGTTGCGCTTCTAGTGGCCAGTCCCCTTGCAATAGTAGCACTCGGTATCAGACTTAGGTCCAACTCGGGGTCTCTTTTTAGGCACGGCAACCGGCTTGCCGCACTTACTTCCCTTCTGTTTTCCCTTCTTGTCTTTCTTGAAACCAGTGTTCCTATTGATCATCAACACTTGATGTTCCTTTTTGATCTCCACTTCTGTAGTTTTAAGCATTGACAGAAGCTCGGGGAGAGACTTCTTCATGCCTTGCATATTATAGTTCATCACAAAGCTCTTATAGCTAGGTGGCAGAGACTGCAGAACACGATGGATGCCTAAGTCAATGGGAATCGATATTCCCAAGGACACAAGCTTATCGGTGTAATCCGACATCTTGAGTACATGCTCACTAACGGAGCTGTGCTCTTCCATCATGCAGCTAAAGAACTTTTCTGAAGCATTGTACTCTCTACAGCAACATGTGTGTCGAAAATCATTTTCAACTAACCCATTGTATCAAATGCATTGCCATTTTCGAAACGCTTTCGAAGTTCCGGCTCTAGCCCATACAATATGCCGCAATGAACTAAGTTGTGGTCCTCCTGACGAGTCTGATAGACATTCTTCTCCTCGTCAGGGGCATCCTCAAAAGGTGGGGGGCCTAGCGGCGCTTCTAGCACATATTGCTTTTGTGCAGCAGAGAGGAGAATCCTCAAATTCATGGCCCATTCTGTAAAGTTGCTACCGTTCGTTGCAAGTTTCTCTTTCTCCATGAACACATTGAAATTAAAAGCAGGTGGTGCCATCTACAACAGAATTTGTAAAGTTTAGACTAAGTTTATGATAGATTGAGTTCAACTAATCCATATTACGAATGAGCTCCCACTCAAAAACGACATCCCTCGTGCCATTTTGGTGATTACATGAACCAAATCCACTACACCAAGTCCGATCATCACGTGAGTCGGTATAGCTTCAAAGGCGAGCATCAAATGGGCATCATATCTACTATATGACTCATGCTTAACCTTTCGGTCCGTGTTCCGAGGCCATGTCTGTACATGCTAGGCTTGCCAAGTAAGAACCTTAGTATTTGCGTGTGTAACTGTTTTACACCCGAAATATGGTCGTGGATCCAAGAACACCCAATCATCACGTGATGTCTTGGAGCGACGAAAACATAATCGGTGCATACTAAAGGAAGAACACATTCTTATCTTGATATTTAAATGAGGGATCATCTTATTATGCTAACAAAGCGCCAAACAAGCAATATAAGATGCTATCAAACATCACATGTTTATTAGTGGAATGATATGGTTCCCGCATATGATCTCTATCATGTGCATCGTGGTATGATCACTATCATACCTTTATGTGTAAATCCAAGGTCTATGGAGTTTACACGCTATGTGTGTTATAAGAGTATCATCTCATACTTCTATTTATAACATCACCATATCATAACACTAGCCCAACAACAATCTAAACTAGACGCCTCTAATTTATCCATTGCAAGTTTTACGTGGCTTAGGGCTTTCGAGATAGAACCGTTCTTACCTACGAACATGAACCACAACGAGGATAACCAAATTGTTAACAACTCGTTGCAAAATAGATATTGAATATAGTAGGAGAGACAGACACCCGCTAGCCACTTATGCAAACTAGTTGCATGTCAAGCGTGGAATAGGTCTCATGTGCGAGGACATGTAAAGTTTGTCTGGGCTGTTTCATCCCACTATGCCACCAATATCCAAAATTACAACTAAGGAGCAACAACATGATCATCATCGCCCACATACTCATATGTGTACTACCCGTGTAAAGCATCTACGCATAGATCCGGCTTTGATACCACTGTAGGGTTCGCAGCATAGAAAACAAAAAAATTCCTACGATGGGAACTATGTACCAAGATCTATCTACTAGATACAAACAACGGGCGGATGTATATCCATAGAGAACATACCCTTGAAGACCGACAAAGCTTAACGAGTTTGACTCATGGTTGATGTAGACGATCTTTTGCCGATCTCAAGATCGAGAGGAAGTCCTAGCGCCGCAAATCAGCAGCGCATCCGTGCTCGCACACACGTTCGAGGCACCGAGTAACCTCTTCCTCCTCGCTCCAGTGATGCAGCAGAAGCACAACTCTTTCTTGTCGAATAGCCACCGGGAACATGTAGGGTTCGCAGCATAGAAAACAAAAAATTTCCTACGATGGGAACAACTATGCACCAAGATCTATCTACTAGATACAAACAACGGGCGGATGTATATCCGTAGAGAACATACCCTTGAAGACCGACAAAGCTTAACGAGTCCAAACTCGTGGTTGATGTAGACGATCTCTTGCCGATCTCAAGATCGAGAGGAAGTCCTAGCGCCGCAAAACAGCAGCGCATCCGTGCTCGCACACACGTTCGAGGCACCGAGCAACCTCCGCCTCCTAGCTCCAGCGATGCAGCGGAAGCATAACTCTTTCTTGCCGAAAAGCCACCGGGAACATGTATCTCGCTAGTCCGAGACCATGGGGGATAAATACTAGAGGGGGAGAGAGATCCTTCACGAGGAGGTGTAGTGTGAGAGGAGGAGAGGGGGGCCTTTTATAGGGGAGAGGGGGGCACCCAAGGGGCATGGAGCCCAGCCATGGGGGCTGCCCCCACCTCTTCCACATTCATGTGGGTGGAGCTCCCACTCAAAATGAAAAGCCTCCACTCCCATTAAAAAGCCTCCACTAAAAAATCCACTCACATGCATTAAATTTCCACCAAATTTAATGCAAGCTCTCATTTAAATAAAACTCTTTTATTTATTTATTCAGAATTTTGTTAATTACTTTAATTAACAAACATTCACATAAAACCCCTTGCTAGTATTTCATTTCACATGCAGAAACACTTTCTGCAATTTCACCCAAAAACCTGTTTCGGTATCTAGTGAAATAAATTCCTGCGCTTGTTATTCTTTTCGGCATGAAACTTTTGCTCCAATTGGATGTCGGTGTCTCTTAAGTGTGTCACCCTACGGTTCGTGAATAATGCGGACATGATCGATACCCCTCTCGGATCAATAATCAGAAGCGGGATCTGTAGACCCATACTGACTCCCACACATTCAACGATGACTTTCTTGTGATCGTCGGAACCTTTTACGCTAGTGTCTTAATCCTTTTGTTTCGTGATATATTACATGTCCGAGATTCGATCATCGGTATATCCATACCTAGTTTGATCTCGTTACTGACATGTACTCTTTTCTCGTTCCCGTGATATAACATTCTAGTGATCAAATCATTTGCTTGCAAGCTAATCAATGTGATATCACCGAGAGGGCCCAGAGCATATCTATCCGTCATCGGGATGAACAAATTCCACTCTCGATCCATGGGCCTCAACATAACACTTCAGTAGTTCTGAACTCATCTTTATAATCACCCTGTTATGGTGTGACGTTTGATGTTATCAAGAAACTCTTCCGGTGTTAGTGATTGACATGATCTCATGGTCTAAGGATTAGGATCACTTCGTAAGTTGTTATAGCAATATAAACTCAATGACTTTGATCGTAATGCTATACTTCGGATGAATGTTCATCACATCATTACACTAATGTTGTGATCCCGTTATTAACAACATCCAATGTACATGATCAGGAAACCTTGATCATCTTGTTAATCAACGAGCTAGTTTATGAGAGAGGCATAACTAGGAACTTCCTTTTTGTTTATTAATCACACATGTATTAATGTTTCCGTATTAATACAATTATAGCATGTAAAATAAACATTTATCATAAATAAGGAATACGATAATAACCACTTTATTATTGCCTCTCGGGCATATTCCCTTCAGTCTCCCACCTGCACTAGAGACAATAATCTAGTTTGAAAACTTTGCGTATTGAACACTTATGGCTTTCCGGTGTTCCATATACGCAATTGCAAGTGGTTAACATAATCTACAGATCTGACGCTTCAGGTCCGTGTGTATTTGCATGTCTTTGCGTCTTCACGCATCACTCATTCTCCAATAAGATGGCATTGTATAAATTTGGTCTTTCGGTGAGACCTTTAGTTCCTTGGGGTTAAATCATGTCGATACTATTGTCATACAATATATCTTTAGTGTTATCCCGTTGCGAAGCACACCTTAGTTTCATAACAAACTACTTGACACAAATTCCCTCCTTTGCTGCTACTATAGCAGTCATATACTTAGCCTTTTGTTGTAGTATCCGTCACAATGTCTTAACTTTGGAATTCATCCAAATCCATCATGGAATCTCCTTTCCATTACATTGTGCCACCCATAGTTTAAATTGAGATAAACTTAATTTGTATCTTGTGACAAAACTAGTATCAATATAACGCTTTACAATGAACTATTTGTAATTGTTTGTCACCTCTACACAAATATATTCTTAGTTCTTCCAAAAGATCATAAGAATATTCTCACTATCGTCCAATGATCATTTTATGATTCATTCTGGTATATGCTCATAACACTTAGAGCATAGGACATATCTAGATGTGTACATATCATGGTATAATTGATCAAAAACATTCTCGTGATTTCACTCATCAAGTGTCAAAGCACTTTAATCTTGTTTCACTTATCAAGTGTCGATACACTTGAATCTTGATTCAATTCCTTTCCATGCGACAAGAACCGTTTCTTGTCGTTTCTATATTGAACTCCTTCAATATCTCATATATGTACGTTTGGCCCAACCATATTAGCGTCACTGTCTATCCATTATAGACATTCATGCTAAATATTCGGGTTTTGCCTAAGTCTTTCATCAAAATAAAATCCTTAACCTTTGTCAATAAAAGATACCTCATTTCTAATCAACAAGATGTCCTTCACATAATGTATTAGAATTATGTCTCAGCGCTCCCACTTAGTTTCTTGCAAATGCAAGCATCTTCATCATCTCCAGATGAAAACTCCTTTTTCATCACGGTGAAGATTCCAACTCCGCGATGCTTACTTCAACCGTTGAAGTTTGCATGCCCTTTTTAGCATCCTTTGAATTAACAAAACCCTTTGGACCGTGTCATGTATACGTCCTAGGTAACCATTCTATTAGAAGAACTTTGTTTTGTTTATTCATCTACCATATACCAAATTATATGTAGTGGTTGCTACTTTAATCCGTTCAGACTAAATATCGCTATGAAAGATCAAATCTTGTCATAGTCAACTCTTTGAACATTGTCATAAAATACTTTACGACATGTCGAATATTTCATAGATGTGAGACATCCATGTCTGTTTCTTTATAGATCCAAATACGACCGATAGGTTTTTCACCTTTCCAGAGGGTCTTCCAAGTTCAAAACTTGATTTCTCGTGTATGGAACTATCATGAATTTTATGGCTTCAAGCCATTTGACGGAGTCAGGGCCCATCATCGCTTCTTTGCATATAGTCGGTTCATCATTGTCAAACAATAATGATTTACTCTCAAATCTTAATCATTTGATTGTTTATCCGACCTTCTTGGTTCAATAGGAACTTTAGACCTCTGTGACCGCAACCTTTGAGGCACGTAATCCATGAGCATTCTGGCTGCCTCCGGAACATTTTCCGGCGCTGCGCAACTTAGCACGTATAGCTAAGGTTCGTTAACCTTATCAAAGTTCTATTGTCCTTCCACTTAACATTTATGAAAAATTCCTTCTTCAAGAAACTTCACGTTTCAAGCGACAAACCCTTTTGTCCTTGGTGTTATGGAGGAATAAACAATTGTTATTCGAAATAACCTACAAAGACATGCTCATCCGACTTCGGTTGTAAACATCTTACTTATGTTTAGCATACCAAAATTTAAGAAATGACAACTTGGATTTTACCCCAAACCATAACTTCCATGGTGTCATTTCAACGGATCAAGATGGAGCTCTTTTCAGTGTAAAAGCGGAAGTCTCTAAAGCTTTAATATTTTAAAACATAATGGCAGTTTTATAAATAACACCTTTGATCCAACCATGTCAAACAAGGTTTCATTACAAATCTCAAACATTCCATATTCCTATGGTGTTTCGGGATATGTAAATCTAGGTGTTTTGCTAATCTTGCAACTCAAATAAATCCCTTTATGATAAAATCATAATTCATTTATTTTCTTGTTACACTTGTAACTCAAACAAATCCCTTATGATAAAATCATAAACCATTTATTTTCTTGTTACAATGATTTTCCACTTCATCTTGAAAGTCTTTGAAAACGTTTTTCAAATATTTCATACTTCTTTCTCATTAAGTGAATATTCACTCAAATTTCCGGAGAAAGCATATGAAGTTGAAATCCATCGCTTACGACTATACATAATGGACTACATACATCGATATGTATAAATTCCAATAATTTAGTCGTTTGTTCTTCTTTGGCCTTTGAACGAAGTTTTAATTATCACGTGGAAAGTCTCACAAGCGTCACTTGATCAAATCAAAGACTCCAAAAATCCATGAATATGGAGATTCTTCATGTTTTCTTTCCAATATAATTTAAACAGCGATGTCACTTCACAAGTGATCTTTCAATCATTTGTCTTGCGACATTTTAGCATTAGGTTTTATGGATGTGATTTCTCCAACTAGATTTTTAAATCATCCATCTTATATGGAATACGGTAATTATTTGAACAACCTTTGTTCTCATAATACCTGATTTAAATAACAATTATTAAAACAAAGCTTGAAGTTAAGCTTTGATGTCAACGAGAAATACAAACAATGGTTTGTTTGTTTTCGATGAACATCATCACATATTCTCTTGCTAGTTACTTAGGCCATTATGGTTCATGAATTGCGTCGTTCCGTATGAAATTTCATACCAACCAATTCGGTATCCAATACCCAAGAACCACATTGTTTAACAAGCAAAGAATACAACCATAGCATGTATATCATCCATATACCTAAATTGGATATTTCCAATATTTTCTTTTCTGCCAAATATATTTTATAGATTCTCTTTCGGCATTTTCTTTTCCTTTTTTTAAAAAGAATCTATCAACATCAAAAGTGGCGCCATATACATGACACATAGTCCAAAGCGTGTATATTCAAATAATAATACCTTTGGACTTGCACTTTGAAGTAGATCACCATCATAAAATGATCGGTATTCTTTCAAAATCCATTCTTTAGTAATCATTTAGTGTAGTAAACACTTTACATACATCTTCTATTCATCCTTATCATGAAGACTTTCATGATCAAGCTACTTTAGCTTATAAAGGAGAATCGTGAGTATAACATTACTTTCCAAAACCCTTTTGGATGATTAGGATGTCTAGCATCTCCAACCTTCGTAAATTCTCATCCAATATGAGAACATATATTATACTCTATCATATTGCAACCAAAACATTGTTTCAGATATCGTTATATCTGTCACACATGATGGTTTCTGAAACAATTCTTTCAGCTCCTAGATAAACTTGATATTAAAACAATCAAGAATCATAGAGGCAAACATGATACTTAAGATACTAACACTGGAATTGTTACTCTCGATTTAATACCAATTATTAAATTTCACGGAGTAAATAGAATTTTGCTGAAAGTTTGCAATAGGACTTTAAACTTTATATTGACACTCAACACAATACGATACCAGTTCGTAAAGTATATATCCAGAATTCTATAGTTCTATTATCTCAATTATGACTATGCATAAGGTGGTAAACGAATGCTAACGACTACAACAAATTATGCAAATTCACTTTGATTTAATTTATGATAAATTGAGTTCTACTAATCCAAATTAGAAATGAACTCACACTCAAAAACGACATCCCTCGTGTATTTTTGGTGATTACATGAACCAAATCCACTACACCAAGTCCGATCATCACGTGAGTCGGTGTAGTTTCAAAGGCGAGCATCCATATGGTCATCATATCAAAACATATGACTCATGCTTAACCTTTAGGTCTGTGTTCCGAGGCCATGTCTGTACATGCTAGGCTCGCCAAGTAAGAACCTTAGTATTCGCGTGTGTAACTGTCTTACACCCGAGATATGCTCGTGGATTCGAGTACACCCGATCATCACGTGATGTCTTGAAGCAACGAAACATTGTCGGTGCATACTTAAGGAAGAACACATTCTTATCTTGATATCTAAATGAGGGATCATCTTATTATGCTAATAAAACGCCAAACAAGCAATATAAGATGCTATCAAACATCACATGTTTATTAGTGGAATGATATGGTTCCCGCATATGATCTCTATCATGTGCACCGTGGTATGATCACTATCATACCTATATGTGTAGGTCCAAGGTCTATGGAGATTACACGTTATGTGTGTTGTAAGAGTATCATCTCATACTTCTACTTACAATACCACCATATCATAACACTAGCCCAGCAACAATCTAAACTAGACATCTCTAATTTATCCATTGCAAATTTTACGTTGCTTAGGGCTTTCAAAGATAGAACCGTTCTTACCTACGAACATGAACCACTAAGAGGATAACCAAATTATTGACAACTCGTTGCAAATTAGATATTGACTATAGTAGGAGAGACAGACACCCGCTAGCCACTTATGCAAAACTAGTTGTATGTCAAGCGTGGAACAGGTCTCATGTGCGAAGACATGTAAAGTTTGTCCGGGCCGCTTCATCCCACTATGCCACCAATATCCAAAGTACAACAAAGAAGAAATAAAATGATCATCATCGCCCACATACTCATATGTGTACTACCCGTGCAAAGTATCTACGCATAAACCTGGCTCTGATACCACTGTAGGGTTCGCAGCATAGAAAACAAAAAAATTCCTACGATGGGAACAACTATGTACCAAGATCTATCTACTAGATACAAACAACGGGCGGATGTATATCCGTAGAGAACATACCCTTGAAGACCGACAAATCTTAACGAGTTTGACTCGTGGTTGATGTAGACGATCTCTTGCCGATCTCAAGATCGAGAGGAAGTCCTAGCGCCGCAAAACAGCAGCGCATCCGTGCTCGCACACACGTTCGAGGCACCGAGCAACCTCCGCCTCCTCGCTCCAGTGATGCAGCGGAAGCAAAACTCTTTCTTGCCAAAAAGCCACCGGGAACATGTATCTCGCTAGTCCGAGACCATGGCGGATAAATACTAGAGGGGGAGAGAGATCCTTCACGAGGAGGTGTACTGTGAGAGGAGGAGAGGGGGGCCTTTTATAGGGGAGAGGGGGGCACCCAAGGGGCATGGCGCCCAGCCATGGGGGCTGCCCCCACCTCTTCCACATTCATGTGGGTGGAGCTCCCACTCAAAATGAAAAGCCTCCACTCCCATTAAAAAGCCTCCACTCAAAAATCCACTCACATGCATTAAATTTCCACCAAATTTAATGCAAGCTCTCATTTAAATAAAACTCTTTTATTTATTTATTCAGAATTTTGTTAATTACTTTAGTTAACAAACATTCACATAAAACCCCTTGCTAGTATTTCATTTCACATGCAGAAACACTTTCTGCAATTTCACCCGAAAACCTGTTTCGGTATCTAGTGAAATAAATTCCTGCGCTTGTTATTCTTTTTGGCATGAAACTTTTGCTCCAATTGGATGTCGGTGTCTCTTAACTGTGTCACCCTACGGTTCATGAATAATGTGGACATGATCGAGACCCCTCTCGGATCAATAATCAGAAGCGGTATCTGGAGACCCATACTGACTCCCACACATTCAACGATGACTTTCTTGTGATCGTCGGAACCTTTTACGCTAGTATCTTAATCTTTTTGTTTCGCGATATATTACATGTCCGAGATTCGATCATCGGTATCTCCATACCTAGTTTGATCTTGTTACTGACATGTACTCTTTTCTCGTTCCCGTGATATAACATTCTAGTGATCAAATCACTTGCTTGCAAGCTAATCAATGTGATATCACCGAGAGGGCCCAGAGCATATCTATCTGTCATCGGGATGAACAAATTCCACTCTCGATCCATGGGCCTCAACATAACACTTTAGTAGTTCTGAACCCATATTTATAATCACCCTGTTACGGTGTGACGTTTGATGTTATCAAGAAACTCTTTCGGTGTTAGTGATTGACATGATCTCATGAACTAAGGATTAGGATCACTTCGTAAATTGTTATAGCAATATAAACTCAATGACTTTGATCGTAATGCTATACTTCGGATGAATGTTCATCACATCATTACACTAATGTTGTGATCCCGTTATTAACAA
Organism: Avena sativa; assembly: GCA_916181665.1. Taxonomy (NCBI): domain Eukaryota; kingdom Viridiplantae; phylum Streptophyta; class Magnoliopsida; order Poales; family Poaceae; genus Avena; species Avena sativa. Next base: position 136,278,564 of record OV702285.1, on the reverse strand, counting down.
CATCCAATGTCCATGATCAGGAAACCTTGATCATCTTGTTAATCAACGAGCTAGTTTATGAGAGAGGCATAACTAGGAACTTCCTTTTTGTTTATTAAACACACATGTATTAATGTTTCCATATTAATACAATTATAGCATGTAAAATAAACATTTATCATAAATAAGGAATACGATAATAACCACTTTATTATTGCCTCTCGGGCATATTCCCTTCACAACATGTATCTCACTAGTCCGAGACCATGGGGGATAAATTCTAGAGGGGGAGAGAGATCCTTCACGAGGAGGTGTGAGTGAGAGAGAGGAGAGGGGGTGCCTTTTATTGGAGTTGGGGGACACCCAAGGGGGTGTCCGCCGGCCATGGGGGCTTCCCCATCCCCTCCTTCATTCATGTGGGTGGACACTCCACTCACAAAAATCCATTCAAATCCCTCCACTCAAAATCCCACTCAAACATGCCATTAAATTTCCACCAAATTTAATGCAAACTCTCATTAAATAAAACTCTTTTATTTTATTCAGAATTTTGTCAATTACTTTAATGACAAACATTCACAAATAACCCCTTGTTATAATTCTATTTCACATGCATAACCACTTTATGCAATTTCACCCGAAAACCTGTTTCGGTATCTAGTGAAATAAATTCCTGCGCTTGTTCATTCTTTCGGCATGAAACTTTTGCTCCAGTTGGATGTCGGTGTCTCTTAAGTGTGTCACCGTACGGTTCGTGAATAATGCGGACATGATCGAGAACCCTCTCGGATCAATAATCAGAAGCGGGATCTGGAGACCCATACTGACTCCCGCACATTCAACGATGACTTTCTTGTGATCGTCGGAACCTTTTACGTTAGTATCTTAATCCCTTTGTTTCACGATATATTACATGTTCGAGATTCGATCATCGGTATCTCCATACCTAGTTTGATCTCGTTACTGACATTCACTCTTTTCTCGTTCCCGTGATATAACATTCTAGTGATCAAATCACTTGCTTGCAAGCTAACCAATGTGATATTACCGAGAGGGCCCAGAGTATATCTATCCATCATCGGGATGAAAAAATTCCACTCTCGATCCATGGGCCTCAACATAACACTTTATTAGTTCTGAATCCATCTTTATAATCATCCTGTTACGGTGTGACGTTTGATGTTATCAAGAAACTCTTTCGGTGTTAGTGATTGATATGATCTCATGGTCTAAGGATTAGGATCACTTCGTAAGTTGTTATAGCAATATAAACTCAATGACTTTGATCGTAATGCTATACTTTGGATGAATGTTCATCACACCATTACACTAATGTTGTGATCCCGTTATTAACAACATCCAATGTCCATGATCAGGAAACCTTGATCATCTTGTTAATCAACGAGCTAGTTTATGAGAGAGGCATAACTACGAACTTTCTATTTGTTTATTAAACACACATGTATTAACTTTTCTGTATTAATACAATTATAGCATGCAAAATAAACAACTATCATATACTTGGAATACACATAATAAACACTTCATTATTGCCTCTCAGGGCATATTCCCTTCATACACGGTGGTAGCAGAGTGGCAACAGGGAAACAAAGATCGATGGAGGAGATCAATATGGAACCTCACCGGTAGGCGGCGAAGTCGAGGTTGGCCGGCAACCGGCCGGAGTGGCGGCGACGACATTGCACGGGAGCAAGGGAGGAGAAGATGAGGTCTATGTGCGTGTACGGGTGTGTGCGTGTGGTGAGGGGTGGGCCGGGGGTGAAGAGTCTGGCATGGTCCAGTTGGGCCAGGCCAGCCCACATACCCAACCAAACGGCCCAAGTTAATTAGGTTAAGAAATAAAATAAAAAAATGAATTACTAAAATAACCTCCGAACATTTTTAGCTATAGAAAATTATAGAAAAATCATAAAAATACATTTAACGTGTTAGAATTATTATAAAAACAAGATCTATCTAATAAAAATATAACTTTATTTATTTAAAATAAATATAAAGCAAATAAATATTAACATCATTAAATCCTGAATAAAATTTCATAAAATAAAGAAAAATCCTAAAAATAAATAAAAATATTTTTTATGTATAAAAATAAATCTACTATTTTATAAAAACACTAACTCAACTCTTCTATAAATAAAATTTCAAATAAATATTCAAATACATTTAATCCTTTATGGAATTTTATGAATATAAAAATAATACTTAAAAATAAATAAAAAATCAATATTAAGGTCTTGAATAAATATATTACACTAGAGAAATATTACATATATTATTAGAAAAGTCTTTAATATTTTAAAAAATAAATCCTTATCTAATATTTGTTTTGTGAATTCTTTAAAGACAATTCTTAAGTAAGAATAATCACATTTTTTTATCAAACCTTAAGCAACTAAATCCAAACCCATAACTTAAATTCATAATCAAACTTAAGTATGACTTTCAACTTTAAAATATTCTTTTAAAATATTATTAAAAATCCTTTTAAATAAACATTAGGTATCACTCATATATAATATAATGAATAATCATTATATCTTAACCATTATTACCATAACTTCAAATTCTAACAAATTACTTGAATCATCTAATTATGCTTCCATTAAATAAATGCATATTATTTTCACAATAGCAAAACAAATTTAATCTAATCATTCACTTAAATATAAAGTAAATAATTCTACACTTTAGTTGTACCTACTATAACTTTAAAACTTGAAATAACTAAAACATAATAGACCTTAAGTTTACCTTTTTATTAAAAAAAAGTTAACTTTAGTCTCAAAGCTTATAAACATCATGTCTAATAAACTACTTATGTTTTTATAGTTAACTTTGGTCTATTTAACCTAAAACATAAAGAATCTCAAATCCAAACTAATCAATCAAACATCAAAAGATATTGAGCATGTTCTATTAACAATAAAGATTGTTTAAAACCTTAGAAAATAAATCTTTTCTTCAAATGTTATTCTTTTTGCCACTTCAAACAATAATCTTATAATAAGTTCTTCAATTCTTAACAACTCAATCCCAAGGATGTTTATCAATAGTCACCTAATGATAATTAACCATAAATCACATTATTTTATATTTTACTTGTATATTTTGAATTGTTAACACTTAAGCTCCTTTATAAAGGTCAACACTTATAAAGTAAAATTTGAAGATAAACCAACTCTTAAAAGAATCACCTAAATTCACTTCACTCAAAGCATTGGGGATTCACTTTGGGAGTTTTACAAAATGCATATCATTACTTATGCATAACAACATCTTGCTTCTTTAAACATTAGTCCTTACCGGACCAATGATGCCGATTTCAGATATTGGATCTTATATTGTCTCGAAGACCGTGAGTGCATAATATTGCAATCACCAAAGGCAAGTTCACACTTTCTCATGTCCTTTGATTATTTTCTGTAAAGTATTTTGCAAATCCAGTATTGTCATCACCTACATTTGAAAAAGGTCCGAAAACACTATTTTCATAATAATGTGATTACAGGTTATTTACCATGAGGTAATAACCTACTATGAAAGTTCCGGTGGTAAATGAACATATTATCTAGGACTTAACAACCAATGTTGCCAATGATTCCTGCGCCGTATATCACGCGTTAACCATGAGATTTGGAATGGGACAGAGAAGTCAGTTGTATCTTCTTCCTCTCGCATGTAGCCAGATGTGCAGGTCGTGACTGTTATCACTCGTAGCATGCATATTAATTGGTAATTCGTAGAGGATATGCAGCATATGGGTGGGAACCCTCAATGTCCCACGATAGTTCTGGCATCTAACGGTCTGTACAAACCATTGTCGTAATTTAATATATGGGCATGGTGTACACCAAGGAGGCATGCGGGGTCGCGAAGGGGGCAGTGATTGGCTTGGATCTTAGACTGGGCCCCATACCAAGGAAGTATGGCAAGGTCATGACTTGGTTGTGCAACAAGGCTAAGGTCTCTCATGAGTAAAGTAACGCACCTCTGCAAAGTGTAAGAATTATAACTTGTTACTCCCTGTTCTGGAAAGGAGATGCGAACGCGGAGGGAAAGGAACTCCATGAAAGTTCTGGTAAACCCGTGAAGTCTGACGGACATAGTTTTTTAGAATAAAAGCAACCTTTGAAGAAATGTTTACGAAAACGTGCATTGCCTACGACCTATGGTCTGTGGCTGTAGATATAGTGCATCAAACACTCCTTTTCTAGTGAACTTGTTGAGTACGCTCGTACTCAAAGTATCCTCTTAACCCTTGCTAGATTATGAAGACATTAAGACGATGTCTACATTAAGTCATACTCCAGAAATCATCATCAAAGGCTAAAGCTCTTCAATAAAGTCAAGAAAGTCAACATATACATCAACTCAAGTGAAGACGAAGTTACTGATTAGATAGGAATATAATCTCTAGCCATAGATCCTATTTCTATAGTATATTACAATAGCAGCAATGCCAGACCATTAGTTAAGATACTAGTCTTAATAGTATGATAGTTTCTAAGTTGTTTATTCTGATTCTTCTTTGTAAGAAGTTTCTTTCTCCCTCTTTAACCTAGAGTGTTCTATGGATCTTGTGTAAAGAGTTGAGTTGTAACCTATAGTCATGTCTTGGACCTGCTGTGTTTCTGTTGTACCACTCTAAGGGATGTAATATTAGTGAACGGTGTTTCATTGGTGTTATGTCAACGACTATAGTGTACTACACCATGCAGTGGTATGCTGGGTCACCGCACTGAGCAAGGCATAACAATGCAATACTAGACATTCATAATCCTATGAGATTCGATTGGGAAATACAACAAGATACATAGACTGCCATCCAACTGCATCTATGAGTAGAAATCCACCTTCATGTTATCATCCGAACCCCCTCCGGTATTAAGTTACAAGCAACAGATAACTGCTTTAAGCAAAGTGTGTAAGGTAAACAATCCATTTGTTCCATGAACAAGAGACCGTTGTTTTCTCCTTAGTGGCAACAACACATCTACAACCTTAGAGATTTCTGTCAATTCCCTTAGATTAAATAGAGGCATGAACCCACTATCTAGCATAAATACCCCCTCTTGGAGTCACTAGCATCTACTTGGCCAAGATAGCTACTAGAAACGGAGAGCATGCAAGATCACAAACAACACAGACATGATAGAATCAATAAGACAAAACCATTAATCAATATGACATAGTAATCTCAATATCCATCGGATCCCCGCAAACACCAACATGCATGATTACAAATAGATGATCTTGATCATGAACGGAGCTCACAAGATCTAAGCATGGTAGCACAAAGGAGGATATACAACCATCTAGCTACTACATGGACCCGTAGTCCAAGGTGGAACTACCCACGCTTCATACCGGAGGCTGACAAGATGAAGAAGAAGGTCTCCAAGATGATCTCCCCTTCGGCAGGGTGCCGGGAAGAGCTTCAGTTCCCCCCGATATAGGGACGATGGTGGTGGCGGCTACAGAAGGTTTCGTGAAATATTGATTGGGTACTTAGGGTTTTCGCATCGGGGGGTCTTTATAGGAGAAGAGGCGAGGCAGGAGGCGGCCAGGGTGGTCAAACCCCCCAGGCGCGGCTAGGGCTAGCCCGTGCCGCCAGGGTATGTGGCCCCCTGGTGCCTCCCCTCCGTCTCGTACTTCGGCTTCGTGTTCTCCACGGTAAAATATTGACTTTGGCTTTTGTCCCGTCCAATTCCGAGAATATTGATTTTCTGCCTTTCTAGAACCAAAAAATAGAAGAAAATAGACAACTGGCACTGGGGCATCTTGTTAATAGGTTAGTACCAGAAAACATATAAAAACACCTCAAAGTGTAGGCAAAGCAAAGTAGATGCTAAAAAAGCATGGAACATAAAAAATTATAGATACGTTTCCGGCGTATCAGTGGACGCGCGCGGTCGAGTGCAGTCGCAGGTGCGGGGAGCAGATCTAGGCGTCCGATGTGGGGGCGGCGGACACGCACGGCCGGGCGCAGTCACAAGTGTGGGGAGCAGATCCGGGCATCCGATGTAGGGCTGCGGCAGGGAGAGAGGGTGGAGTGTGTGTGAATGATTGACGCGCGCAAGAGAGGAGAAGAAGAGACAAGATCGATAATCAAGGGTGTCGGCGTGCAGGGTGGTGGGTAACCGTGGTGTTGCCTGGAATCCAACATCACCACTAGAATTCATATTTGCGGCGTTCCTTTAGAGAGAAGCCACTATAACATTTGGTCCGGCTGTGTGGGGGTACCCGCCCGTTTGTCGTATTTACTTATCCACGGACGCCACTACTACATCTTAGTGGTAGAGTTCCGAATTATTTTAACGTCATTACTGTTTCGCCTGTAAGTAGTGGCGTGCATTATGTTTGGGACGCCACTAGAAAAATGACTGCTATAAGGGTTTTCCTACTAGTGAGGGGGGCACCCCGTCAGCCGGGGAAAAACTCATCCTTGGCGCATTTGCGGTGCGCCACAGGTAAATTGCTACCCGTGGCACACCTACATGTGGTGTGCCACGAGTATATACCCATGGGGAATCTCTTTTTTGTACCCCACAAGTATGTGATCTATCTATAGTTGTTTTTCTATTAGTGGTAAGAGAGAGTGACAGATAGGATGCGAGATAACGATGAATCAATGAACTACAAATGAGGCAAGTGGGAGGTTGTACATTTTACGATACTTCCACATGACCCATGAACATGCATAGATAAACACCCACGTACATAAATACCATTGCAATATACTAGGGACATGCATATATACTCATCTATATCACCGATCAAAAAATGCATCACATGCGAAACAGCGAGACGAAGCTACTCTTCAAAGAAAATTTAAAACGGTCAACTGTGTGTGAAAAATTTGAAAAAATCCATCTAAAAATTTCAAACTTGAACATGAAATTAAGAAGATGCGGTTAACGGAACTCTGTACTGATTGTCAAAATGGAATCTCTCATCATCGACGTGTACCATTTTCATGTAGTACTTATTTTGAACGGTGAACCGCTGTTGTGTTTTTTTGAAAGGATTAAAATAAAGATTTTTAAAAAGTGAGCGGAAGTAATCTCACTTAACCACCTTGCAAAACTAGAGAACAGAAAAACACCCAACCTACTTGTCCCTGAAAACGACCGATTTTAGCATTTCTCTGGGCCTAGCAGTAGAGTGATTTTAAGCACAATGACCACGACGCGGAAGGTGTCTATCCATCCAATCAGCCCATTATGGCTCTAAAAGCTTGTTTCGAAGGTGTGTGGGATATCAATCACACCCTAGTCACAGTGCAAACGTGTGCGCCATTGGCTTACTGGCCCATACCATGCATGTAGGAAGATAAAAAAAAGTGTGTTTAGCTTCCTTAAAACTTGAAAATGTTGTGTCACTTAAATATAAATTCGATTGGAGGTTCATGTGTACTATTGATTTTATCTTTACCAGCTCTTCAAACTGTACACTATGTTCTTATGTTTCAACAATATTTTTTCGTCTAAAGGTTGTCACCAGACGAATGATGAAGTTGTCATGTCATATGTATCAAAGTTACCACATGATAACTTGTTAACCAATTACTTGTTACTTTCATGATAACAAAAACGAAGCCAAAAAATCACCAACACAATGTGGGATCTAATTTTGAAACTCTCAATGATACGAAGTCAACGGCCAAAAAAATTGTGAGTCAAACAAACATTTCTTGCTTGCAGATCTAACATGATATGTTGACATCTTGGGTACTGACCTTTTTGTTCGGACTTTGCACATGCATGAAGTGCCATGCATTCACGCACAAATTATGTACCTATTGTTGGGTGCATTAGATATCATGTGGCCGAAAACCGTATGCAGTGACAATAGCGGTCACGATTTATTTGTTACAATATTTTTATAAGAATTCAATCATCTAAGATATAAATGGTCATAAAAACATACTTTAGCATGGATCTCATCTATACCAAGATGTATGTATGGAGAACATACATGTACAAATATATAGAGAGATATACAAAAAGTATACAGCTACATCTATTGGCTTACATAAAAGATCCAAAAAGAGATAGCTAATGGACATAAAGGTTAACGATGCTATAGCTTCTACGAGCATCATCGTAGGCCATTATGCAAACATAGTCTCTGAATTAGCATCATAGAAGGAAGGTGTAGACGACCATCTTCCCAATAAATTAAAAACCATCAACCATTAGCTTTACGATACGCGATAGCCATCCATGTATAAGGATGGGATCAAAATTAGCATGCAAAGGACTGTTCTTTATAAAGCCTTGGATATGAGATCCTTGGAGCATTGCGAGGAAAAGCATATGGTCTCTACACACATGTAGACATCATAGGTGCACATGTTGAACTTATTTGATATACCATTGTCGGCATCACACATGGTCGATACATGCAATAACCATTGATCCATGAACAATTCACCACAATAAAGAAGTGGTTTACTAAACCCTCCTAATATTCTACCCATTTTGGTACAAAAGAAGGATTGCCAGAGCAGGAACATAGCAAGGAGGACATATTTTCAATGCAAGAAAGCTGCCACCGTCTCGTCATCCTCTCCAAGACAACCTAACCTACACAAAAGTGTAGATAACCCTGTTGTGAGGTATTCGTGTATACATAGTTTTTTAGTAAAGGATCATACCTTATTGATAAATTAATCATAGTACATCTGATTGAAAAAAATAAAACACATACAGACAACAAAAGATCACTTATAAAATTAAAAGTTACCTTGAAAATCTTCAAAACCATCCTCTTTGGCTCTTTTTTTGCATAGCGAGTTTCACCAAAACTACAGTGATAACCCATTGAATACCAAACATCGCATTCTCAAAGATTTAAAGAGCTTCTTGAGTCTCCTACCGTAGCAGATGAAAACATATGATCTTTAAACACGTTGTGGCCTAATACGGCGGTAGGGATAAGCTATATTAAAATTATTTAGATGTAGATCACTGGATTACCAGTAGACGCGTAGACTCGTAGTGGAAGTAGAGTCGAGGTAGCACGTTGATGCAAATGTGGTCGTACTACTTCTTCTCATCGTATGATCCCTCACACATCATACCCAACAACTATCACAAGTGCAATTCATATCCACACATATAATGGATCGTTGTGTGTGTTTTATGGCTAGATCTAATCTATATCATAACGGTTATGTACTTGGTAATGAACAGATGAAAACAATTATGTATTTGAAAATGGACGTGGTGGAAACTAGAATATTTAAGACTCTCAAAAAAAGATCCAACCCATAATGTTGTTTGTCCCATCCATTAACAAATCCTTAACTGGAGTTCGACTGGTACTCGTATCCTCTTAGATCCAACCGAGTGGGTACCGACCCCATAACCGCGTAACCCTATAGGTTCACAACCTGAGTAGTCCTCTCTCTAGGTATCCATCTCATGCCACGACTACTATTGCTATAATTTAGTACTGATACTTGGTCGGTAGTTGCTAAAGGTCCATAGTAGAATGTGCCAAGTCCCATCTGGTCATAGAGTCACTTTGAGGATCATTGACTATGTGGCATACGCAACTTTTTCTTTTTTTCTTGATATAAGTATCGAGCTTAAGACGAGTACTTCTTGTCCTAGTTGAGGAGTTCGACTTCTCTTCTTGAACATGCAATACTAATTCATGTGTTGGGTTAACACTTAAACTTAATAGTGTGGTCATACAAGTTTTTCTAGTTACTCGAGAGAGCCTTGATGTACCTCCAAATCGTGTCTTGGGACCATGCCTCACAAGCTCACAACACGTTTCACGACAAGTCCAAAAGCTACCTTTATAACTATTGAGCCACAAAATAGCATTTAACATCCCATAATCCTGCCGACTCATATCATGAGTGCATGACAGGGTCAAGTCTATGACGTGGTGTATACACCATAACTACAACTAACAAATGACACATCTCACTGCATCTCTTTTTTTAGCATAAGGTTTCTCTTATGGTGGATATGCTTGAGAGATGCCTTGCCTATCAATACATCATGAATAATCTTATGACATATACAATGCAAGATATTTATACGTACTCTGAACATCAGAACATCATTAAGCACCCACAAAAATCTCCAATACAGTCACCTCTTATAGTTTTTTTTGGGTAACCTCTTCTAGGTTTTTATATCTCTTATTATTAGTTATTGTTATTTAGATACATAAACACCTTCTGAGCTTGGTGTCTAACCATCCTTCGAAACTACTCTCTCCGTTTTATAATATAAAATGTTTTAGCTACTCGTCTCACAAAAGTTAAAATATTTTATATTATGAAACATAGGGAGTAGCACATTGCGTCTTCTTGCACTTCTTAGCCTAGTTACAGTGAGAGTAATATAATTAGTAACATGCAATTTCATGCATTGCTAAGTAAGCATTTTAATGACATAATACGCTCTTAAACGAGGAGAGAGATGGTTGTGCTAATTAGCTACATTGTAGATAAAATGAATCTTTAAGCTAATTAATATAGTCATCTATGACACTATCTATTGATTACTATGCACTATAAAGATATTAACTTAGCCGTGTTAGACTGGTCATAGTGGTAGTATCATACTACTAGTATCATGATCTTTATAGTGCATGATATTATATGATTGTATCATACTATTATATTTAATGATTTGTAGAATCTCAATACAAAATAGCGTACATGATTTATTATACGAGGATTTTCTAGTTTAACGTGCTATGATACGATATCTACCTATGATACTCTAACCATCTCTTTCTTTATTAATTGTTATACCACATCATATTTTTACCAACATGGCATGCATGATACTCCCTCCGTCCCAAAATAAATATCGCAAATTGTTAAAATTTAAATAAATCTACATACTATTTAGTATATAGTATCATCTAAAATTTAAAAAAACTAAGACATCTATTCTTGAAAAAAAAGTACTATTTATAATACTTCCAATGAGATCAGACTTATGTACACGACGCTAGTCCAAGTTACACCGGTCTTAATAAAAATACCAATCATTGTAAAGTACAGATGGGCCGGAATATTTTGCCACCTAAAAGGGCCCAAACACAGGAGGTGGCAGCCTAGACAGCGACCCGTACGGTTCTATACAGCCGACGCGGAGGCAGCGGCCACTGCGCCACCAAACCAGACAAGAAGCCTCAAAACCCTAGACCGGAGCTCCCCTCTGTCGCCGCCGGATTGACCTCCTCCTCCGCCTCTTCCGCCCGTCTCTACGGCGTCTCCGCCTTATCTGTTTCTCCCCGATCTCCGGTTGCTGTCCCCGCTTCACCTCCAACAATGTCTTCTCAGGTACGCCCACTTCGTCTTCCCAGATCGATTTGGGGATCGAATCGCCCCCGAGGTCCATCCGCCGCAGGGGAAACCTAGTGTGGCATCAAATTCTTCGCTGTCTTTATGCCTCCTTCTGTGCGTTTGTAGATGGATAACCGCAGCCAGTCTGCTGGAAAGCGCGCGCGCACCGACGGTAGGTCGCTTTGCTGTTTCGCCGATGTGTTCCTGCCCCCCTCCCTCCTCTGTAAGCTGCATCTCACAGGATTTGCTAATTTTGGCACGAACGACGCTCAGGTAGCCGCCGTGAGGACGACTGGGTTTGCCCCAGCTGCAGGAACATCAACTTCGCTTTCCGCACCACCTGCAACATGCGCAGTTGCGACCAGCCCAGGCCCACAGATCACACGGTACTCTCGACTCCTCATTGTTGTTGCTGTTGACTCATCTGTTGGCTTGGCTGTTTAGTGTGTACCTGTCATGTGTATTATTACTCGCTGGGCGTTTGCATTGATCTAGTGTTGCTGTTGCTTGTTTGCCTAGAAGGCTATGCAGACTCCACCCCACTATGTGCCTGCGCGATACATGGGCCCCGGGACGCCGCCGTCCATGTACCTTAGCGGAGCGCCTCCCCCGTATGGCTCTTCCCTCTATAATGGGCAGGCCATGCCACGCTATGGCATTCCTCAGCTCCCTCCGGGTTCTGGATATCACTATGGATACGGCGCTCGACTCCCGATGGGGAGCCCCTATGGGCCGCCGGTGCATATGACTGGGCCACCTCCATATTCTGGTGGTTCTATGATTGGTCCAGGTAAGACGGCTGTGGTATCTATGCTGTGTTGCATGAATTAACTTGTCAATTGTAATAAGCGAATCTGATGGCTCAAGAAAATGCTACTCTTGCAGTGTACAACCCTTATTTATCCGAACTTGCTAGGAATGCCAGCATTTGAATATAATTCTATACGGACTATTTGCTCTTCTATTCTGAAAGTGTATATGTAATAGATAATTACTTCTTGATTTCTTGCTATGTGCTTTGATGAATGTTGCAGATTAGCAGTTCTTTTATTCCAATGATTGTGAAATAGAAGGTGTTTTTAGATCAGACCTGAATGCTGGGATACTGTTTCTCACGACCTTTTTAATTTTCATGTACCCGTAAATAGGTGGTATGTACAGCATCAGCATGCCCATTGACAGATATGGCTTGGGCTCACCTGGTGGTCCTGGTGCAATGGTAATCACTCATGTATACATATTAGTATGAGTTAGTGTGTCTCTGCTATTTATTTTGTGTGAGAACATGGGCAGCATTTATTTCTCATTTTTTCTTTGATATTTTGGTGTCAAACGCCATCTAAGAAAATGGTAAGATCGTTGTTTATTTAATTTCCTGTAGGTCACAAGGGCTGGTTCCTATTCTGACGAAGGCTCACAGAAGAAATCTGCAGGTATAAAATTGTGTTCCCTTTTAGCTGTTGCATCAATTTTGTTGGCCTTTCATTGATCCTTCAACCTTTTTGTAGGAGCTGGGCGTGATAATGATTGGAAGTGCCCTAATTGCAACAACGTCAACTTTGCCTTTCGGGCAGTCTGTAACATGAGGAAATGCAACACACCAAGACCTGATAACCAGGTTCGATACAGTTCCTTCATGCTGAGCTATAAGCTCATATATTATTTACTAGTCGGGCCATGAAATATATCTTTAAAAAGTTCAGTCTATTCATAAACACTGATAATCAATAGTTGTGTTAAGTCTAAAGAACGTGCTGGAAGTTGACATTGCTGCTGCAGCCCACAAGTTAAGTCATCTTTCTGGATGTAGACGTGATGTCCTAAAACTATTCTGATTTTTTAAAGTTAGACAGCGTGCTATGTGTCTGGTGATCAGTCTATGCCTATACTTGGACATTTCTTGGGAATCAGGATTTCAGCAGTGTCTTTAATAACAATTTTCTGGGAGTTTTTCTTTTTGCCAAAAAAATTATTTATTAATTTCTTGTATGTTCCACAAATCTGAACCCCATATGCACTGTATTAAAACTTAATCGTGCTGCCTTGAACCAAATCAAGAACGGCTGTTCTTCTACTTGACCATATGTGTCAATTGAGTGTCATGCAGTTGCATTGTTAGATTGTGCAATAATGCTCATGTGGAACATGATAATTCTCTTGAAGCTATTAGTGGGAAAACAGTTACTACCTCCGATCCATAATAAGTGTTGGTGATTCAGTACTGTTTTAGTACAAAGTTTGTACTACATCTCCGACACTTATTTTGGATCGGAGGGAGTAATATATTTGGCTTTACATGTTTGTTGCCCTTATGTTCTTGTTCATCTTAGATTTGATCACTATTTATCTTCCTTTAGCTTCCTTACCATTGTATATAGAGTTAAATGTTACAATTACTGTACTGATGACCTACAAAACAACTCTTTATGCAGGGACCCAAACCTGACAGTTCACGAGGTTCAAGTAAGTTTTCAGTGTTCAACATTATGCGTATGAGTGACCTTGAAATCACATAAAAATACTTGTGTATTTTTTCTGTCAATTTTGGGAGAACTCTTATCATGTTATGCACCTAAGCTTTGCACTAAGTTTATTTGATACCTTTTCAGATGAAACTCTATTGAGCTATACATTTAACTTTTGACTTGACAGAACCGAAGACGCCAGAGGGTAGTTGGAAGTGCGATAAGTGCAATAACATAAACTATCCTTTCCGGACAAAATGCAACCGTCCAAGTTGTGGGGAAGAAAAGCCATTGCAGGCAAACAGTCCTGATGATTTGGCTACAGATCAGGACAATCAGGTATGTAATTCAGAAAGTATATTATGGTCCTTAAGATTTACCATGCCTTATAGAAAACTGTAAGCTGAGTGCCTTGAGTTTTCTATTTAATAGTTCTTTTATTATTTGCTTTTCCATGTTTTCTTGCGCATGGCTTATATATCGTGTCCTTACTGTTACAGTGAGTCCTAGAACAGTTATGAGGGTCAAGATGGTTCAGCGTCGTCGTCAAGTTTCAGTCTGAATGTCTGGGGTCCATCTGTGTCCGTAGTCACTGCTGTTGTTTCAAGTTTCTTCCCCTTGGGACCATAGTCGAGTCAGCTCCCTAATGGTAAACGTTTTGAAGTTGACAGCTGGAGTCATGGCTTTTCGTATCACTACAGATTTGGAACAAGATCATCCATCTGTTAATATCATCCTGAAATTTGGTTGCTTGTTGTGGATACTGTACTCAGGGGAAATTACTATTTGTTATAATGGATTCCAGTTATGTATGTGTCTTAGATGTCTTCCATCTTCTATCAAGTATTACCTAGATTCTGTATGATTTTGTCTCGGTTGGTTCTGTCGAAGTAATGTTTGTGGTCTTCAATTTGAAGTCATGTCTAGTTGGGTATTTTGGTTGGTGCTGTTTGTGTCTGTTGGCTCAATAAAGTCTTGTTCTTCAAGGAAAAGTCTAAGCGATGTTTGCATGGTAGATTCTTTCAACATGAGGTCTTTTCTTCAAAGTTAATTTGCATACTTAGCAGTCTGAGGGAACATTTTCTCAGGCACTTGTACTAATATAGTTAGGTTTGAGAACAGTTTGAAAAATAGTTAGGTTAGAGCACAGTTTGAAAAATAGTTAGTATTGAGAAAAGGCTAAGTAATGGGGATAGCAAAGGATCAGTAATGGTGATAGCAATTGTCTGTCAGTCTTGCATCAATATTTTTTGTGGATCTAAAACACATATAAGACCTATCGGGCTGGACATAGCTACTTCCACTACAGATCCTGTTATCTGTGTGAAAGGCCAAGCTTCGTCTAATGTTGGTATTGGCAAGAATACTTGGTTAAGCATTTTGTAGCCTGGCCTGTTACCATTATTTTCACCATTCTGTTAGTCTGGTCATAATGGGTAGTAGCTTAGACTAGTAAGGCCGTGCTTGGAATATTGGTTCAAATTCCCTTCCTGAAATGTTTTGTGACGGTGTTTTGTTGTGCCCACTAAATGTTGGTTCAAATTCCCTTCCTGAAACTTGCCGTCAACCAAGCGATGCTTACGGAAACAATTACGTCCCTTAATTTTTCCAGCTGTTTTTCCTAAAAAACGCTAATTAAAGTGTGGCCTAACATGCATATGTTATTTTTCTATGTTACTTCTTCCATTGTGGGTATAACATATTTGTGGTAACATAGAGACATTCATTTATTGTTTTGTAGACTCACTTTCATTGGTAAGTGTGATGTTACGGTAACATTATCTTACTCTAATTGTCTCTCTCATTAACTACTTGCCACATCATCTTTTTTGCCTAGTTCGCATGCATGATACCACCGAGGTTCTCACTATGAGCAGTCTTAGTACATTCATTTCTTTGAGGAGAAACTGCTGTGACTGTAGATTCAATATTAATTTGTAACTGATAACTTGATCTGTCCTAGTACTTGTTGACAGGTCATCATTAATTGATGCACACAATCTTAGTTTGCCTACTTGTTGACAGTTCATCATGATTGATACACAATCTGACATATTTTTTGAAATTAAAGTTAGAATTTTCTCCATTACTTGCCTCCCTCTGGGAGAGTGTAAAAACTAGGCATGTTGCTTTCTGACAGACTCCCTAGAGCTCGCGAGTATCCTGTTTTTCATATTTTACCATGTTCTCTGGAGCGTAGCTTATAGGAGTCTTACCATTCTGATGTGTTTGGTTCAAAGTTAGGATCCATGATGGAACAGTGAGTATGCATTGTGGAGTGTGGAGTGGTAGACTCATCAGCTTGCATGCTTGGTTCAATTGCTGCTGCTTGACTGACTGGGTGCCATTGAAATTAGTTTCTGTCATGTAATATTGCAATGCTTTTGTCAAAGCTGCAACTTTCACATGACTTCCAAGACAACAGTGTTCTAACCAAGAAGGATCTTCCTGGCCACGCTGATGGACTACCGTTACCAACAAGTCCTCATGCCCTGCGGATGGCAGCTCTCTGTGAGCTGCGGGAAAGTTTTATGAGCTGAGGAGCAACCTTTGCATTTTGCTTAAAGTGCTGAGAAATGTGTTATACTGTGGAGCTACTCTATAGTGAGCAATGGATGACATATCCCCAATTGATCTTGGTAAGGACTTGGATGGAAAGCATTGTATCTTGGATCCACAGCGATTTGTTTCGATTGAATTTTTCCTGAAGTTATGTCTTCACTAACTGTATACATAGAGGATCGTTTTTTCTTTTGCCAATCAGTTGATATGCTCGTTTAAATCTGATTTAGTGTCAGAAAGAAAAATCTGATGTAAACTGTTCTGCTACTTACATTATTGTCTTGTTAGTTTACCTAATAAGATGTAAAAAGGGAAACAGGATGGCACATGTTTACACGCTGCTTGGTTCTTCCCTATTTGATTAATAATAAAACAGGGAGCAGCACACGAGCTTGTCAATTAGGAAACAACAAATGAATGTGAAACTCTTTTCCTTTTTGTCGAAGAGCAGGCAGTGCTCCAATTAATTGACACGTGATGCTATGGTAGCAAAATTCTTATGTGTTGGTTTTACATTGCTGTTGACACTGTTGTCTTAAGGGCTGTATGGTTCTCTCTCTCAAAAAAAAGGGCTGTATGGTTCAGGGGATAAATTTTGGTATATGTGATAGGAATGTCCCCAACAATTTGGTTAGGGGCAGCCACTTTTTCTGTTTGGTTGATATGGTTAGGGCTAGCCGTTTTTCTGTTTGGTTCAAAGGTTGAGAAGTGGATGAGCCGTTATGGTTTATTACGATGGTGAGATTACCTTGTGTCGCCTCCTCCCTGCCCCTCCCTTATCGCTCGTCCCTAGTCGCTTTCCTTACCACCTTCTCGTCGCCCTCCTTGGCCCCTGGCTACCTTGGCGCACATGCCTAGGCCAGTGCCCTTGTCTTGTCGCGCAGCTCGATTTCTTGCCACAAAACATGGGGTGGAGTTGCTCTCCTTACCATACGTGAGACTTGCCTCATACGGCTCCGTCCTGGAATCTGGACCCCCTTCCTCCTTTTCCTTTGACCAACGGGTCCTGGAACCCACGGGGGATTACGAATCATTCATCGATTGATTCCAGGTAGCTTTAGTCATTGTGGATAGAAGCTAATCGCTACAAGCGAAGCGATCTTCCGGGCCGGAAAGGAGGCCTTTTTCTGACGCGTAAGCTACCGCAAAATAAATGAAGGAAAAAGGCCTTGAGATTAGATAAAGAGGCGTGGAATCACCATGCATCACATGTTTTGCTTAAGATTCGATAATAGAGAGAAATTAGGCGTAGAAAATCCAATTTGACATGATGCATGAACTGAAAAGCATGCTACTTTAAGCTCAACTGGTAGAACAAGAACACCTGTGCTCTTTATGATGCTACTGACGGCTGTTTGAAGTGCATGCAATGACGGACTCAGATAGGATAGGATTGTGCGCGCCGGGTCCTTCGGGTATCCATATTTTGGCCGACCTTAGCATAGGCCCCTATGTTATGCGGCCATTCATCGATTCCTAACCGCTGCGCCGGTCGACTTCTTGCCGCCCTGTTGCTCTGGCTTAGGATGAGAGGAAAATGCATAGGGTGGTGAGTGAGCGAAACTGTTTCCGGGTGAGGCTAACGGCACGAGCCAAAAGTGGCTGAGCTTGTCCGCCAGATTTTGAGGGACGATTTGGACGAATATTTCTAAAATCACTTTTTCAGTGGCTACCCTAACCACGGTGGGATATCCCTCGAACCAAATAGCCCCTTAGCTCCTCGAAACTGTAACAAACTGGCACGTGAGTTAGGGGCTTTGGATATAGCCGTGGCACCATATATTGTTGAGGACGTGCGCTAACCTTGTTTTTTTTTTGAACGGTGCTAACCTTGTTAGTGATGGGCGATATGGCCATGTCTTGATGGAATAGAACTTGCAAAAAACATGCTAATATGCCTAAAGACTGCGCCTATGCAGGATTTAGTGTTTTCCCATGTACTTCGGGAGTGCCTAGCCACGTACAGAGGAGGCTATAATTTTTTGAAAAGCAACATTATTACTCAACAAATCTCTCTATGTGGCCGCACCTAGCATCAACACTTTTATACAATCAAATTCTACACCTAGCATCAACATGTTTACACAATCGGCACCGAGCCGTTGATTTGCCTCACCTCCTGTAGTATTAGGGTCATGGCGACATGGTGGATCCCTTTCCTTATTAGTGGGAGAGCTCCATTTTTATGATTTTCTCCGTATGGTTAGGGTTTATGTGCTACTTAGGAAGTCATGACTGTCCAGCCCCGTCTCGGTGGTATGTCTAGCATTATTGGAGGCGTGTCTCCGATGCATCTCGCTAGATTTGGCCGGTGTTCTTTCTGATCTATGCGTTTCTTCATCAGCGATGGTGGTTGCTTTTGTGTGTTGGTCCTTTGAGGACTTTTTTGTATATATACTACAACAAGCTCTAGTCCGACAAGATTTGACAGGCTCTAGTGAGGGAGGACGACGGCAGGACGCCTTCGGCTCTTTAAGTGCTTGTAGTCATCACTAGATGGTCCAATGGCATGTTTGTAATTTTATTACTTTTAAGTATCATTATACTGCTGTTGTAGAGTGTAAATAGAATGACGGACTTTTCGCCAAAAAAGTATGATACTGTAGTTTTTTTATAAGGAATGACGGGGATCCTCTAGCCAACTATTATAAGAAGGCTAGAGTTTTTTTCCTTGAGAACAAGAGGAGTAGAATATTTTTTTTTTGACAATCAATTTCGTGTGTTAGAGATACATAAGTTGTCTCAGCGATTATAAATTAAAGTCTAAGATAAACGATAATTTTTTTTGACATCTACTCTTTCTTCTTCCTACATAGTCTTGCATTTTTCTAAAGACAGCCGAACAAAACTGACACAAAAACCAAATTACAAATTTATAGATACCGTTTCTCCCATAATTTTAATTTAAGACGCAACACCAAGTTTACGAGCACTTGCACAACCATTAAAATAATCAACCAACATTGATAAGAGTAGTATATAAAAAAAGCAACTGAACAACCGATCAACATTGCTGGAAGCCGATAATACGAATCATCATTATTGAATAGGTTGCATTCGCGATAAATATCATAAAAACAAACTTTCTCGTGGCAACCATGAGAAAAATCCAAAATAATCTGACGAAGCAATATCTAAAGATCCATATCAAGAATTTTAATCCTTTACTACCACCTTTGACGTTGAGAAAGTGAGTTAAATCGAGGCGGTGCGATATTGCGTATCAAAAATAAATAAATAGATCTAATATAGCGCCGCACGGTGCTGTGCGCTCGCAACGTTATGGATCTGACATGGTGCGAGAGACGCGCGGGCACAACGGTGCGGAAGCGGCCAACTCAGCACGCGAGGTGGATGCCGCGACACGAGCGCACACGCACGCCATATTGCTCATCAGTGCTGGAACTCGATCCGGCAAGGTCTGACTATCGTCCTTGACAATAGCCCCCGCACGTGCGCCCAAAAAAAGGACTGACTACTGGATTCGGATGCGTCCGTCCTCGTGCGAAAACAATCACGTGCGTATACTCAATGCGTCTAGGCAGGTGCATGGACGTGTAATTTTTTCACTACGCTTCAGCATCTCTCTATGGCATATGCTCGTGAACCGCATGGTTTTAGTGTTTTATAAATAAACATTGAACTGGGCAATTAGGGCCACGTGCCTCATCCCTGCCACGAACGAATTTCTGTCACCTCTTCTTGAAACAGTCTTTTGGCCGCTATATTTAATAGAGCAACCATATGGTACAATTGGGATCAATGCTGGGACAAATAGTATAATTAAGCTCAAAAGAAAAGCAAGAGATGACATGACCCGATCAATAAAAGCGACGATCAGCTGTAATCATGGTTTGTTGCGTCCTCCAGAGAAGTCCCACCACGCTTATATGACTCGGAATCGCCGCGTACCAAGCAACACATTTAAAAAGGAATACGATGAAGACAACACTCTGCCCGGACTTGTCCTAAGATTCTCCCGATACACGGAGGGGAGTAGGGGTACACTCGACACCCTTCAAGAAAGAATGACGACACTCACAGGCGTCATCGCATCGATGCCGACCAAGCTTGCCGTCCACCAACCCCAGACAATCTATATGGCTCCACCAAACTTGCCGCCACCACGCTTGCAGTCCACCATCGTCGTCTCACCATGGAAAACACCGCGAGGCCAGTCGAACCGAGAATAAAAAACCATAGATAAGTGGCGGCAGTACCACAACCACGTGAGAGGGAACAAGCCCCATCGCCATAGATGGTAGCCGACCGGACTAGGGGCAAGAGCACATGAGGATAATAGGAGCCAAAGGACGACATGAACACAACCACCTAGAGAACTTCCTCCACCGCCATGGGAGCTTGCCGACCGGACTCGGCGGCAGGGACACACCAGGACAAGCAGGCTCGGCCGGGCGTAGACCGATCCCGTAAATATGATATCCAGACACATGGCTTAATAGGATTGAGAGGATACTCATACCAACAAGTTTCAACTTCTTTTCTGGAAGCTCATCTAAAAAGAACTCTGAGGTTAAGTGTGCTTGGCCTAGAGCAATTTGAGGATGTGTGAACAACCGGGAAGAGGGTACCGGGTGCGCAAGAGTGAGGACAAAGTGCGCAGAAAAATACTAATGTTGATCGTGGGGCCAGTCTAGAGATCCTACTAAGCTGTCACGAGTGACACCCCCGGGGCCTGTGTTTGGACGGGGTGTTACAAGTGGTATAAGAGCCGATCCTCGCGGTTAAACAGGTGTGTGCGGGTTAGTGTCGGAACATGTGGAGCATGACGCGTGTGGCCCAGAGTGGACACAACATGGCACATGTGCCGACACTGGACGCACAGACGCGTGCCAAGAGGGGATGTTCCTAGTTTGTTCTTTATCGATGAGTGCATTGATCTTCTAAGGGTAGGTGTATGTGAGATCCTGGCATATGGATTAATATGATTGATATGATACTCATATCAACAAGTTGTAACTTATTTTCCGGAAGCTCATCTAGTAAGAACCCTGAGGTTAAGCATGCTTGGCCTAAAGAAATTTGAGGATGGGTGACCGAGCGAGAAGTGAGTACCGGGTGCGTATAAGTGAGGACAAGGTGCGCAGAGAAAGACTAGTATTGGTCCGTAGGGCCAGTCTAGAGATCCTAGTAAGCAGTCAGGAGTGACACCCCCGAGGCTTGTGTTTGGATGGGGTGTTACCGTAAAGCCCCCTGCCACGCTGCAACATGCATGCCACTGTCGCCGCTACCCTCTTCTTCGGCCTCGTAGGCCGACAGGGCCTAGATCTATCCCGTAAAGCTCATGCCACCGTGATGCAGCAGGCGTGACAGTCGTCACCACCATCCCATTGCGAGCTGCTTGTCAGACCAACCAGAAATATCGCGATCGAAGCCAAACCATCCCGTCCTGACCCAGATCAGGCCCAAAGGGACCAAATCTAGGTCGAGAGAGCACCACCAAGATTGTCACGTGTTGTCCCACCACCAAGTGGTGCCGCCATCGCTTGAACACCACCCAACGCCACGTCGGAGCGTCGCCGCACCGAGGAGCATCGTCACCATGCTTTAGGCCTGAGCCAAGATGCTTGGTCACAAGGAACGGGGGAAAGCCGCCGCCGGTGACGGCCCTGCATTGGACCCGAGCGGGCAATGCCAGCCGGCCCACGACGGCAAGAAGGGAGGTGAACGGGGGAGACTAGGGGAAGTCAGCGGAGACGACCGCCTCACTCAGGGAGGCGGCGAAAGGTACACGTGTGTGCTTCACGAGATGAAATATGATATGAATATACAAAGGAGAATTTCATACGGTGCAGAGGAGGAACCACTTGAGTTAACGTCAGTGGTGTTGTCAGCCACGTCGTCAAACAAGTGGTCGGCGTAAGGGAAGTAGTCGTCATTCAAAAAGACGTTATCAACGCCCGTGAAGGAGTCCGTGATGAAGCCAGTAGTCGCGCGAAAGCGCTCCCTGAAAACCTTATCGCCATTCTTCCGTACAGGATTCGAAGATGCGGGGTTCCGGAGGCCCATTTTCCAGTCTCGCGGTGCATGCCGCAAGACAGCTTGGGGAAGACATGGCGATTTCTTACTGCTCTAGAACTATTGGCGCTATGTGATTCAATACTAGGGAAAACAACTATAAGTAATCCACATACCCGTGGCACATAGGGTAGGTAGTGCCCCATGGGCAAATAGCCGTGGAGCACGGTTCGGAAGTCCCCCACGGGTAAGCCGCATACCCGTGGCACACATGACACAGGTGCGCCACCACTACGTGTGGGCCAGGTCATAGATGGTCGCAGACCACTTACCCGTAGGGCACCACATAGTGGTGCGCCATGGGTAGGAAACATACCCGTGGCATACCACTATGTGGTGCCCTATGGGTTAGAACAAGGGATCCAACGAGCACTGAGTTAGGGGGCTGAACACGTGTTCTAAGCTTCTCAACGACGGCGGCGATGACAGAGTATGTGCACGACGGAGAGTGGACACGTGTTTTTTTATCCAGGTTCAGGACCCTCGTGACGAGGTAAAACCCCTAGTCCTGCTTTGTTGTATTGCTCACGTGTTTCGCGAGGATACAATGGTGGATGAGAATCTAGGGTTTTAGATCCCATGGATCGACCTGTCTGAGGTAGGAGAAGGCTTCATTATATAGAGGCGTCGTGCCTCTTCCCCAAATCATAGGTGGGAAGGGTCACCACATTGCCGCTCCTCGAAGTCCCATTCTATAAGACTACTTTAGGTGAACTAAGTCTTGCTCGCTGGAGCTTCTCCGTCCTTTCATAAAGCCGACTCCGTCGGTGTCGCTTGTCGCCGCCTAGTGTCGCATTATCCTCACCAAAGCAGCAAATGAGAGAGCTGCTGGTGCTGAGGTCATCAGCCCTGCCTTTGCACCAAAGGAGCCAAACCGGCTCCTCTTTACCGAGGTGGTCCATGTGGTCCTCAAAGCCGAGGCACCACTTGTTGAGTAGTGTTGTCCTGGTTGCCTTTGCTATGAGATTACGAGCGTGCCCTGGTGGCACACTCTAGGGTATCCGAGGCCCAGGGTGGACCAAGGTGTCACGTGTGGCGCCTCTTCATAGGACGTCCTCATGAAGCCGAGTAGGGACGAGGCTAGATCCTTGCGAGGGTCCATCCCCTAGTGTTGCCTCTTGAGGCGTCGTAACCTCCGGAGGGTGGCTTTGCTCGAGAGGTGGGCCTATCGACCGTCAGGGCATGGAAGCCCGGTTGCTAGGACCCTACAATAGCCCCTGGGCGCTTATGGTGGATGTGTCCCCTGGTGGACACGAAGGGGCAAGGGCCCGACGCTCTCTTGGTCAACAAGGGAACTGCCACCATGCTCATTCAGACCGTGCACACAAACGGCCACGCGCCCTCCACCACCGAATGCGGTAACACCTTCCTCACCTTGGAGACAGTTCCCGTGATGCGACGATGCGTGGGGGGAGCAAGCAGTTAATGCCGCGTGACCAGCGCGGTGATGCATCCCTTCATCTTTTCTTGTCAAATTGGGGTGCGGGCGTGCTGCCTTCTATTTGACGCCATTTCCTCTGCTCCTCTGCCTCTTCCTTATTGTCTTATAGAGCTGAGGCCTCGTCGTCTTCCATGACGCTGAAGCATCTCTCTACCGATGAGAAAGGCACTGGTGGAGACGGAAGAGACCCCACCGATGAAGTGCGTCCACGGGCGCCCACGCGGGAGCAGTCGAGGGAGGCATGGAGGCCGTGGCGCCGCTCAGGTCGTCGCTTGTTCCTCTGGATCAGGTGACAACCGAGCGGTGGTTGAGGGGGAGGTGCCGGTCGAGCGTGGCTGTGGTCGCCCTTGCGGCAGTTGTCGTGGGCACCATGGTGGGCGTGGCGGAGCACCAGGCAACAGTCCAGAGTGTGTGCTGCTCCTTCCTCCGCATGTGGGCCTGGTCAATATTGAGGATGGTCCCAATACTATTCGGGTCATCGACTTTGTCCTCATCCTCCCGGGGGATGACTGGTCCAAGAGAGTGAAGCTTCCCAAGAGCTTCGCCCTTGCTGCCTAGGGTGCTATCCAGGAGAGCGTGCGGTTGAAGCACTCCGATGGCAGCGATGGCTGGAGCATGATTGTCGAGTCTCCCGTGCTAAGTGATATGTACTTTACTTTTGGCTGGAAGAGCTTCATCTGCGACCACGAGACAGGGTGTGTCTCGGTACTACGGTTCCGCTATGTTAGTGGGAGGGACTTCACCGTGTCGGTGTATGACCCATTGACGTGCCGTTTCGACTACCCCCGCCACCTCTGGAGCATCTACGCGAAGGACCTGCTGGGTCCGCTGTAGCGCTAACATGCCCGCCTGTCTTTTGGAAGCATAAACGTGATTCTGTAGTACTTGTTAGCCTTCTGCCATGTAAGCATGACTGTAATGAACCTCTTTAAGCAGACTCTAGTGTTAGTTGTCTTCCTTCTGTGTGCTTTGTTGAGGTGCTAGCCCCCGAGTGATGTCGTGTCTAGCGTGAGATTAGGAAAAATGATGGGAGCTTCCTACACAGTCGGCTCGGGCGAAAGGCCTCGTGAGACCCCTTCACAGCTGCTCTCCTCGGGCTGCGCTTTTTCCAGTATCCGTGGAGCGTTCTTCACCGGGAGGGAAGAGCGGGCGCCTCGTGGGGGAACGTAGGTGACTCCGAATCCCTACGCCCAGAGGCAGCCACGACCGCGGCACGCCCGAGCCACCTGAGAAGGTAAATTCGCTTATGGGCTGTCCCGCGCCCTTCTTCAGCAGGCTCGTGTTTTTCTAGAAGTCCTCTAAGAAGAAATCCGTAGGGCCTGTGCATCCTACCCCGTAGGCTCTCGTGTGGAGAGGCTCATAGGGCATGCGCTCGTCCTATTGGTTTCCCCATGAGGAAATTCGTAGGCGCAATGCGTATGGGAATTTCCAGGTCATGATGAGTCTCAATGAACGTGCCACGGGTTCCGTGTTGTGGAGATCATGAATATTATGCGCTATCACTCAGGCGGCTTCCTAGCTTTGAGGAGGACTTATGTTGATTGGTGCTGCTCCGCTCGAATGTAGGGGCCAAGCGTGGATAGATCCCCTACTAGCCCTTTCGAGGGGACATGGTGCTAGCCCCCATGACGAAGGCACATGGTCAGGGTGCTAGCCCGTAGGGGGATCCATGTGTGTGCTCAGGCCTCGTCTATTGAGAGGCGCTACCCTCACGAGCTCTTTTCCCTTGCTCTTGAGGGGAATCTGACCATCTAGTGTTTTTTCAGAGGGTGGAATTGTAAGCCCTGTGCGGACCCTTGCTTGCTGGTAGGAAGTGATTTCACATGTCACCTTTTGAGGGAAAGAATGTAGGGTAAATGTTTGCCACGTAGAGTCCATGATGAGGGAGGACACGAGCGTAGATGGGGTTTAGCAAGAAGGGGGTTCTCTCACGAGACGCCCCATAAGCCTCTCGAGGAGAAGGCCGTAGGGCAAATGCTTCTCCTATTGGTCCCTCGAGGAGGAGAACGTAGGTCTAGCAGGAAAATTTTCCCGCTGGAGGGGGGTTCCCTCATGATCCACCCCGTAAGCCTCTCGAGGAGAAGGCCATAGGGAAAATGCTTATACTGTTGGTCCCTCGAGGAGGATACCATAGGTCTAGCAAGAAAATTTGGCCGTTGGAGGGGGGTTCCCTCACGATCCGCCCCATAAGCCTCTTGAGGAGAAGACTGTATGGAAAATGCTTATCATGTTGGTCCCTCGAGGAAGAGACCATAGGTCTTGCAAGAAAATTTGGCCGCTAAAGGGGGGTACCCTCATGAGCTGCCCCGTAAGCCTCTCGAGGAGAAGGCCATAGGGAAAAACATGCACCGCTTAGGTATCATATATGTGTTGTGCGAGATTCTCAAGCACCTAGAACTGTGGGTGAGGTGACTTATCGCTGGAGCCAATGCGTAAGTTCAAAGCTCGACACTTTAGGCCCTAATGTTGATGGGAGGTGACCCAGCGATGGGTACTGTGCCTATCTCCCCGCTCGCATGGCATATGTAGGGGAACTTATGCCATGCACAAGTTCAAAACGTTTTCCTGGAAGGATAGGCAAATGGCAGAATAGGCGCAAGATCCAAAAAATCGCCAGAGAGGTTCAAGCTTATTACTATGCTGCCATGATATGCACGGGGTCTTACGAGAGATAAGGCTGCAGATGATGAGAGTTTGAGTGTCACCTTCAAAATTTGGGGAGCCATACACGTCACTTGGAGAGGTTTGTCCACCTTCCTGACGCCCGGTTCCGCTCCTAGGCTGGTGGCCCTTAGGTGCGATCTAGGAGGCGGTTGATGTTATATGCACGCTCGGTGCAGTCCACAGGGAAGTTGGGAGCCCCCGAGGCGGAGCCGTCCTCACGATCCTCCCCAACGCTCGTGATGGCGAGCTGGGGGTGGTCCTGAGTCCTTACCGTGGTTGCGCACTGTGACCACTTGAGCTTCGGGGATGGAGTCCCGAGCCGGCGGAGGCGACTTCGCGAGTGAGCTGCTTGAAGTGCCTGTTGGACGCTGGGTCCTAGGAGCCGCCGAGGATACACGCTATGGAACCGTTCGACTCCTCATATCCCACGGTGTTCTCCTCGGCCTGGCCTTTCTTCTGGGCGTGGTGGTGCTGCTACACGACATTGGCTTGGTGACCCAATTGGTGGGTGCCTTGGCTATCGTGGTTGTTGTTCCAGCACCCACCTCCTTGATTGATTCCGTGTCCATTGATCTATTCGCCTCCCTGTCTCCCATTCCTCTAGCTAGTGTGCTAGTCGTGGAGCCTTTTGAGCTTATAGCAGTCATCAGTGGGATGCCCATGATTCTTGTGGAAGATTCCATAAGCGTGGTCTTCTCACTCTCCTTCGTCGTTTCCCTCACGAGGACTTTTCTGCTCAGGCTCGGCGGTGAGGACGGCGGCAGACTTCCGCTTGGGATCCTTGCTCTTACTCTTGGAGGACCTTGAGGATTTGGGGGCAGTCTCCGCCTCGGTGAGGCTGAACATTCGGCCCGCCTTAGCCTTGGCGCTTGATACGTTGGAAACGTATCTATAATTTTTGATGCTCCATGCTTGTTTAGTATCTACTTTGCTTTACTTGTCCACACTTTGAGGTGCTTTTTACATGTTTTCTGGTACTAACCTACTAACAAGTTGCAATAGTGCCAGATGCCTGTTTTCTGCTGTTTTTGGTTTCAGAAAAATTAGTAAAGAAATATTCTCGGAATTGGACGGGACAAATGTCAAAGTCAATTACTTTCCGTGGGGAACAAGATGTCTAGAGGGGAGCCAAAGGGGCCAGCCAGGGGGCCAGACCCACCCCAGGCACGGATGGGCCTAGCCCCGCGGCTGGCTAGGGTTTGGGCACCCTGGCCGCCTCCTCGGCCTCCCCCTTCGCCTATAAGAAGCCCCCGATACAAAAACCCTGAAGACCCGATCAAATATCCACAAAACCATATGTAGCCTCCACCATCGTCCCTAGATCGGGGGGGGGGGGGGGATCTGAAGTTCTTCCTGGCACCCTGACAGAGAGGAGATATGTAGGGTTTTGTAGCATGGAAAACAAAAAATTTCTATTGCATACAAACAAACAAGCTAAGATCTATCTACTAGATTGTAGCAACGAGTCGATGGAATAACTCACCCTCGAAGATTCCAAAGTGTTTAACGAGAGCGGATTCTCGTGGGTGATGTAGTCGTACTCTTCCCGATCTCAAGATCGCGTAGACGATCCTTCCGGCGCTGCGTTCCGGCAGCGCTCCCGCAGTCGGTCACACGTTCGGTACTCGACGAAGACCTTCCTCTCCCTTGTTCCAGCAGGCAGCGGAGGTTGTAGCACTCTCCTCGCGATTCCGGCAGCACAACGGCGTGGTACCGGAAGTAGAGGGGAGATCTCGCAGGGCTTCGCCTTAAGCCGGAGCGAGTATGGTGGACTATGAGAGAGTCCCTCGACGATCTAGGGTTTAGACACGCCGAGGAGGCGGCTTGGCTGGTGGCTAGGGTTAGCTAGGTGGCGGCGGTTTTCCCTAGGGCCGGCGGCGGCTATGGAGGCGGCGGCGGTTTGGGGCTAGGGTTTAGAGGTAGGGAACTTGTGTGTCTAGGAGGGGAGCCCTGCCCCTCCTCTTATAGGTGGAGGGAGGCGCGCCAGGGGAGGGGAGTCCCTCCCCAACTCGGACCCAAGGTGGGCCGGCGGTGGAGGTGGAGGGACTCCTCCCCAACTCGGATTCCACCTCCCCTCCACTTCCCAAAATTAGCCGTTTGACTTTCAAATTGGCGTTTGACTTTTCAAACAAGGACTTGATTAAATCCTCTATTTTGTTCAGCGATGACACTTAGTACATGATGCAATCATACCAACTTGATATAACACATTCATGTACCCTTCCCCTCCGGAGTGCCGGACATTCCGGAACCTTCTAGAACATTCCCGATGAAAACACCGGAATCATTCCCCAACTCCGAAACAGGACTTTCCTTATATGAATCTTATTCTCCGGACCATTCCGGATCTCCTCGTGATATCCCGAATCCCATTCGAGACTCCGAACAACATTCGGACTCTTTCTCATCATTCCATAACTACTCAAACAACGTCGAATCCTTAAGTGTGTCTCCCTACGGTTCGTGAATTATGCGGACATGATCGAGACACTTCTCCGAACAATAACCAATAGAGGAATCTGGAAATTCATATGGCTCCCACATATTTCTACGATTACTTTGCGATCGAATGAACCACTTACATACGATACCAATTTCCCTTTGTCTCACGATAGTTTACTTATCCGAGGTTATGATCGTCGGTATCTCTTCATACCTAGTTCAACCTCGTTACCGATAAGTACTCTTTTCTCGTTCCCGTGATATGTGATCCCTTGTGATCCAGTCACATGCTTGCAATCTAATTGGATGACATTTCACTGAGAGGGCCCAGAGTATATCTATCCGTCATATGGATGGACAAATCCCACTCTTGATCCATGTGTCTCAACCAATACTTTCCGAACACTCAATGCCACCTTTATAACCACCCAGTTACGGTGTGGTGTTTGATGTCATCAAAGCATCCATCCGGTAAAGGTGATATGCATGATCTCATGGTCGAAGGAATTAGGTTACTATGTATCAGAAAGCATATAGCAATTGAACTATTAAAATGACTTGATCTTTATGCTATGCTTATCTATAGGAGTATGTCCACCATATCATTCTCCTAACGATATGATCTTGTTGTTAATAACATCTCAATGTTCATGATAGGGAAACCACAATCATTTATTAACCAACAAGCTAGTGATGTATAGAGGCTTTACTAGGGACTTCAATTTAAGTTTACAAATCACACAAGTATTAATGTTTCCTTGTTAATACTATTATAGCATGAATGTAAACATTTATCATAAACACAAAGATATAATAATAACTACATTTATTATTGCCTCTAGGGCATATCTCCAACAGTCTCCCACTTGCACTAGAGTCATCTAATCTAGATTACATGGTAATATACCGAACACCCATGGCAGTTTGGTGCTGGTCATGTTTTGCCCTCGGGAGAGGTTTAGTCAACGGATCCGCCACATTCAGATCTGTGTGTACTTTTCAAATCTTTATGTCCCCATCTTGGACATGTTCTCGAATAGCGTGAAAACGTAGCTTGATGTGCTTCAGCTTCTTGTGTGACCTTGGTTCTTGCGCATTGGCTATGGCGCCCATGTTATCACAGTAGATAGACATTGGGTCCAGCGCACTAGGAACCACACCCAGCTCTGTAATGAACTCTTTCATCCATATCGCTTCTTGTGAAGCCTCCGAAGTAGCCATGTATTCCGATTCAGTTGAAGATCTCGCCACAACGCTTTGCTTTGCACTCCTCCAGCTAACTGCTGAACCATTCAAAATAAATACGTATCCAGATTGTGATTTAGAATCATCTGGATCGGTGTTCCAACTAGCATTGGTGTAACCATTAACAACGAGCTGTTCATCACCTCCATAAGAAAGAACCATATCCTTAGTTAT
Source organism: Avena sativa (assembly GCA_916181665.1). NCBI lineage: Eukaryota > Viridiplantae > Streptophyta > Magnoliopsida > Poales > Poaceae > Avena > Avena sativa. Next base: position 136,248,206 of record OV702285.1, on the reverse strand, counting down.
TCTCAAGTACTTAAGGATGTTTTTGACCGCTGTCCAATGATCCACTCCTGGATCACTTTGATATCTGCTAGTTAAACTAACAGCATATGCAATGTCGGGTCTAGTACATAGCATGGCATACATTAGAGATCCTATGGCTGAGGCATAGGGAGTCTTACTCATCCTTTCTCTATCTTCTGCCGATGTCGGACTTTGAGTTTTACTCAAGGTCGTATTGGGCAACATGGGCAAGAACCCTTTCTTGCTATCTTCCATTCCAAACCTCTTTAGAACTTTGTCCAAATATGTACTTTGTGACAATGATATTAGGCGTCTCGATCTATCTCTATAAATCTTTATGCCTAATATGTAAGCTGCTTCGCCAAGATCTTTCATTGAAAAACTATTATTCAAATATTCCTTGACACTATTTAGAAGGTCTACATCATTCCCAATCTACAATATGTCATCTACATATAGTATTAAGAATGCTACAGAGCTCCCACTCACTTTCTTGTAAATACAAGCTTCTCCATAAGTTTGTATAAAACCAAAACTTTTGATCACCTTATCAAAACGTTGATTCCAACTTCGGGATGCTTGCTTCAATCCATAGATGGACCGTTGAATTTTGCGTACCTTGTTAGCATCTTTAGGATCGACAAAACCTTTGGGTTGCATCATATACAACTCTTCATCAATGTCTCCATTGAGGAATGCTGTTTTGACATCCATCTACCATATCTCATAATCATAATATGCAGCGATTGCTAACATAATCCTCACAGACTTCAGCTTCGCTACAGGTGAGAAAGTCTCATCGTAGTCAACTCCTTGAATCTATCGAAATCCCTTTGCGACAAGTCGAGCTTTATAGACAGTAACATTACCATCAACATCTGTTTTCTTCTTGAAAATCCATTTGTTCTCGACAGCCTTCCGGCCATCCGGTAAGTCCACCAAAGTCCATACTTAGTTTTCGTACATGGATCCAATCTCGGATTTCATGGCTTCTTGCCATTTGTTGGAATCTGGGCTCATCATCGCTTTCTCATATGTCGCGGGGTCATCGGTGTTGTCCACCAACATGACACTCATAATGGGATCATACCAATCTGGAGTGGTATGAGTTCTCGTTGACCTGCGAGGCTCTGTAGCAACTACAACCGAAGTTTCATGATCATCATCATTAGCTTCCTCTCTTATTGGTGCAGGCACCACAGGAACTTCTTCCGGTGCTGTGCTACTCGCAAGTTCGATAGAAGGTTCGACAACCTCGTCGAGTTCTACTTTCCTTCCAGTCACTTCTTTCGAGAGAAATTCCTTCTCAAGAAAGGATCCATTCTTGGCAACGAAGAATTTGCCTTCGGATCTATGATAGAAGGTATACCCAATAGTTTCCTTCGGGTATCCTATGAAGACGCATTTTTCCGCTTTGGGTTCAAGCTTGTCCGGCTGTAACTTCTTTACATAGGCTTCGCAACCCCAAACTTTAAGGAACGACAATCTAGGTTTCTTCCCAAACCATAATTCATACGGTGTCGTTTCAACGGATTTAGATGGTGCCCTATTTAAAGTGAATGCGGCTGTTTCTAATGCATAACCCCAAAATGATAGCGGTAAATCTGTAAGTGACATCATAGAACAAACCATATATAAGAGAGTTCGATTACGATGTTCGGACACACCATTACGCTGTGGTGTTCCCGGCGGTGTCAATTGTGAAAGTATTCCGCATTTCTTCAAATGCTCGCCAAACTCGTAACTTAGATATTCACCTCCACGATCAGAACGTAGAAATTTAATCCTTTTGTTACGTTGATTCTCTACCTCACTTTGAAATTCCTTAAACTTCTCGAAAGTTTCGGACTTATGTTTCATGAAATAGATATACCCATATCTACTCAAGTCATCCGTGAAGGTAAGAACATAACGATAACCACCGCGCGATGCTACACTCATTGGACCACATACATCGGTATGTATGATTTCCAATAAGTCCGTAGCTCGCTCCATCATACCAGAAAATGGAGTCTTAGTCATTTTACCCATCAGACATGCTTCGCATCTATCAAGTGATTCGAAATCAAGTGATTCAAGAAGTCCATCGGAATGGAGTTTCTTCATACGCTTCACTCCAATGTGACCAAGACGACAGTGCCACATATAGGTCGAGTTATCGCTCGATTTCAAACGTTTAGCCTCAATGTTATTAATATGTGTATTTCCACTATCAAGATTCAATAAGAATAGACCATCTATCAAAGGTGCATGTGCATAAAACATATTACTCATATAAATCAAACAACCATTATTCTCGGACTTAAACAAGTAACCGTCTCACAATAAACAAGATCCCGATATAATGTTCATGCTTAACGCAGGCACCAAATAACAATTATTTAAGTATAAAACTAATCCCGATGGTAGATGAAGGGGTAGCGTGCCGACCGCGATCACATCAACCTTTGATCCGTTTCCCACGCGCATCGTCACCTCGTTCTTCGCTAGCTTCCGTTTATTCTACAGCACCTGTTTCGAGTTACAAATATGAGCAACCGAACCAGTATCAAATACCCAGGCACTACTACGAGTACTAGTGAGATACACATCAATAACATGTATATCGGATATACCTTTCTTCTTGATGTTGCCATTCTTCAAATCCGCCAAGTACTTTGGGCAATTCCGCTTCCAGTGACCTTCTCCCTTGCAGTAAAAGCACTCAGTATCAGGCTTAGGTCCAGCCCTGGTCTTCTTCGTCGGCGCGGTAATTTTCTTACCACCCTTCTTGAAGTGTCCCTTCTGCTTAGACTTGCCTTTCTTGAATTTGGTGGTCTTATTGACCATCAACACTTGGTGCTCTTTCTTGATCTCCACTTCTGCAGATTTCAACATAGCAAACAGTTCTGGCAACTGCTTGTTCATGTTTTGCATATTGTAGTTCATCACAAAGTTCTTGTAACTTGGTGGTAGTGATTGGAGGACATGGTAAATCCCCAAAGCATTAGGAATCACTATACCCAAGCTTGAAGTTTGTTTGCGTGCCCAGACATCTTAAGCACATGCTCACTGACGGAGCTGCCCTCTTCCATCTTGCAGTTAAAGAACTTTTCAGAAGCCTCATAGCTCTCAATTGCCGCGTGAGTCTCAAAGATAAATTTGAGATCACGGACAATATCATGTGGGTCTGAATTCTCAAACCTTTTCTGAAGCTCCGATTCTAAACCATACGAGATAGCACACTGAACTGTGGAGTACTGAGTCTTCCGAGCGAGGTAAACATTCTTTACTTTGTCGGTAGCATCAGCTGCAGGCGGGTCACCCAGCGGTGCATCCAGCACATAGGTCAAATTACCAGCTGTGAGGACAATCCTCAAATTGCGGAACCAATCCGCGAAGTTGCTTCCATTGTTTTTCAACTTTTCTTTCTCTAGGAACGCATTAAAATTGATGGTAGGGGCTGCCATTGATCTACAACATATTTGCAATAGTTTAGACTAAGTTTATGACAAATTGAGTTCAAACTAATAATAAAATTAATCTAGGTGAACTCCCACTCAAAACAATATCCCTCACATTGTTTTAGTGATCACACGAACCAAATCCACCACATCAACACCGATCATCACGAGAGTTGATATAGTTTCAATGGCAAACAATCGACATGTTCATCATATCTACTATATGATTCATGCTTTACCTTTCGGTGATCCGTGTTCCAAGACCATGTCTGTACATGCTAGGCTCGTCAAGATCAAACCTTAGCTTCCGCATGAGCAAATCTGGATTGCTCACGTTGTATACACTTGCGGAATCTAACACACCCGATCATCACGTGGTGCTTTGAAACAACAAGCTTTAGCAACGGTGCTAACTAAGGGTGAACACTTTATGACTTGAAATTCATGTGCATGAGGGATCATCTTATAATGCTACCGTCGTCTACTAAGCAATACAAGATGCATAAAGGATTAACATCACATGCAATTCATAATATGTGATATGATATGGCCTTTCTTCTTTGTGCTTCCGATCTCCATCTTCAAGCACGAACATGATCTCCATCATCACCGGCATTGCATCAAGGTCAATGACGCTTCTCCATGGTTGTCGTCCACCGGCTTCAACTATTACAACTACTTTGAATAGACATGCGGGTCTTAACATAAATTAAAGACAACCATATGGCTCCTGCCGGTTGCCAACTTACAATAAGGAACATTGCATACATCAAATATAATCACAATCATGGCCATATCACATCACTGCACACCCCTGCAAAATAAAGTTAGACGCCTCTACTTTCTCTGCATGTTTTACGTGGTTTGGGGCTTTCAATAAGTGTCGTTCTAACTTACGAACATGAACCACAACATTGATACTAGTATTGTTAATCACCCGTTGTAAATTGGATCTTAACTATGCTAGGAGAAACAGGCACCCGCAAAGCCACTTATGAAATACAAGTTGCATGTCAAGCGTGGAGCAAGTCTCATGAATGATGTCATGTAAGGTTAGCCCGAGCCGCTTCATCCCAACATCCCGCAAGATGCAAAGTACACAAGAAGCAATCGACAATAAAAGCATCAACGCCCACAATGACCATTGTGTTCTACTCGTGCAACAGATCTACATATAGACACGGCTCTGATACCACTGTAGGGTTTCGTAGCATGGAAAACAAAAATTTTCTATCGCATACAAACAAACAAGCCAAGATCTATCTACTAGATTGTAGCAACGAGTCGATGGAATAACTCACCCTCGAAGATTCCAAAGTGTTTAACGAGAGCGGATTCTCGTGGGTGATGTAGTCGTACTCTTCCCGATCTCAAGATCACGTAGACGATCCTTCCGGCTCTGCGTTCCGGCAGCGCTCCCGCAGTCGGTCACACGTTCGGTACTCGACGAAGACCTTCCTCTCCCTTGTTCCAGCAGGCAGCAGAGGTTGTAGCACTCTCCTCGTGATTCCAGCAGCACAACGACGTGGTACCAGAAGTAGAGGGGAGATCTCGCAGGGCTTCGCCTTAAGCCGGAGCGAGTATGGTGGACTATGAGAGAGTCCATCGACGATCTAGGGTTTAGACACGCCGATGAGGAGGCTTGGCTGGCGGCTAGGGTTAGCTAGGCGGCGGCGGTTTGCCCTAGGGCCGGCGGCGACTATGGAGGCGGCGGCGGCTTGGGGCTAGGGTTTAGAGGTAGGGAACTTGTGTGTTTAGGAGGGGAGCCCTGCCCCTCCTCTTATAGGTGGAGGGAGGCGCGCCAGGGGAGGGGAGTCCCTCCCCAACTCGGACCCAAGGTGGGACGGCGGTGGAGGTGGAGGGACTCCTCCCCAACTCGGATTCCACCTCCCCTCCACTTCCCAAAATTAGCCGTTTGACTTTCAAATTGGCGTTTGACTTTTCAAACAAGGACTTGATTAAATCCTCTATTTTGTTCAGCGATGACACTTAGTACATGATGCAATCATACCAACTTGATATAACACATTCATGTACCCTTCCCCTCCGGAGTGCCGGACATTCCGGAACCTTCTAGAACATTCCCGATGAAAACACCGGAATCATTCCCCAACTTCGAAACAGGACTTTCCTTATATGAATCTTATTCTCCGGACCATTCCGGATCTCCTCGTGATATCCCGAATCCCATTAGAGACTCCGAACAACATTCAGACTCTTTCTCATCATTCCATAACTACTCAAACAACGTCGAATCCTTAAGTGTGTCTCCCTATGGTTCGTGAATTATGCGGACATGATCGAGACACTTCTCCGAACAATAACCAATAGAGGAATCTGGAAATTCACATGGCTCCCACATATTTCTACGATTACTTTGCGATCGAATGAACCACTTACATACGATACCAATTTCCCTTTGTATCACGATAGTTTACTTATCCGAGGTTATGATCGTCGGTATCTCTTCATACCTAGTTCAACCTCGTTACCGATAAGTACTCTTTTCTCGTTCCCGTGATATGTGATCCCTTGTGAGCCAGTCACATGCTTGCAAGCTAATTGGATGACATTTCACCGAGAGGGCCCAGAGTATATCTATCCGTCATATGGATGGACAAATCCCACTCTTGATACATGTGTCTCAACCAATACTTTCCGAACACTCAATGCCACCTTTATAACCACCCAGTTACGGTGTGGTGTTTGATGTCATCAAAGCATCCATCCGGTAAAGGTGATATGCATGATCTCATGGTCGAAGGAATTAGGTTACTATGTATCAGAAATCATATAGCAATTGAACTATTAAAATGACTTGATCTTTATGCTATGCTTATCTATAGGAGTATGTCCAACATATCATTCTCCTAACGATATGATCTTGTTGTTAATAACATCTCAATGTTCATGATAGGGAAACCACAATCATTTATTAACCAACAAGCTAGTGATGTATATAGGCTTTACTAGGGACTTCATTTTAAGTTTACAAATCACACAAGTATTAATGTTTCCTTGTTAATACTATTATAGCATGAATGTAAACATTTATCATAAACACAAAGATATAATAATAACTACATTTATTATTGCCTCTAGGGCATATCTCCAACAAGATCATCCCGAAGGCCTTCTCTCCGGTATGATGCGTGAGTAGTTCCACCTTGGACTATGGGTCCATGTAGTAGCTAGATGGTTGTATCTCCTCCTTTGTGCTTTCATGTATAGATCTTGTGAGCTCCGTTCATGATCAAGATCTAATCTATTTGTAATCATGCATGTTGTGTTTGCAGGGATCCGATGGATATTGAGATTATTATGTTGGTTTGATTAATGGTTTTGTATTTATGATTCTATCATGTCTGTGTTGTTTGTGATCTTGCATGCTCTCCGTTGTTAGTAGCTATCTTGACCAAGTGGTTGCTAGTGACTCCAAGAGGGGGTATTTATGTTCTATAGTGGGTTCATGCCTCTAGTTTCCAAGGGAAGTGACAGAAATCTCTTCGGTTGTAGATGTGTTGTTGCCACTAGGGAAAAACAACGGTCTTTTGTTCATGGAACATGTGGACTGTTTACCTTACACACTTTGCTTAAAGTAGTTGTCTGTTGCTTGCAACTTAATACTGGAGGGGGTTCGGATGATAACCTGAAGGTGGACTTCTAGTCATAGATGCAGTTGGATGGCGGTCTATGTATATTGTTGTATTGCCCAATCGAATCTCATAGGATCTTTCTGACTAGTAATTGCATTGTTATGCCTTGCTCAGTTCCTATTAATTTCCCTGCTATGATTTGTTTATCGTTCATGCCATGTTGTTTATCTAAGGAGAGCACCTCTAGTGAACTATGGACCCCGGTCCAATATTTACCATTGGTTCATCTTCCACTGTTACTTGTTTAACTTCTGCAAACCATTACCTTCCACAACATACGTTTAATCCTTTGTTATAGAAAACCGGTGAGCTTGACAACCTCACTGATTTGTTGGGGAAAAGTCTTGAGTTTGTGCTGTGCAGGTCTCTGCGTTGCTTGCAACACCTGTGTGACGTTTCATTCCTCCTTCTGGTTCGATAACCTCGGTCTCAACTGAGGGAAAACTTGCTGCTTTCTCTTCGCACCCTGCGCTTGGGGTTACCAACGAAGTGCCACGTCGAGCATCATCAGCGCTCCGCCATGATGAAAAGCTCAGCTGTTTTGGTGAGATTTTCACACGTGATGCCGATCTTTTCCCTCATCCTGACGTCCTTGACTCCCTTCGAGAAGGCGGTGATGACATTGGTGTCTGAGAACTTGGGGATCTTGTTGCGTACTTGGATGAACCTCTATAGGAACTTGAAGAGGGTCTCCCTAGGCTGTTAGCGTACCTGATGGAGGTCATAGTAGGCGAGTGGACGCTCGTAAGTCCCCTTGAAGTTGGCGATGAAGAGGGAGCATAGGGCCGGCCACGAGCCTATGAATTCCTCAGGAAGGTTCACCAGCCAGGTACGAGCCGTGTCCTTCAGGCTCAAAGGGAACCGGTTCGGCATGACGCGATCGTCGCTGCCCGCTGCCTCGATGGCCATGGTGTAGAGCTGCAGGAACTCGCATGGGTTGGCGGTTCCGTCATAGTGCGATGGTATCTCCGGGCGTAACTTGTACGACGACACCACATGGCGGAGATCCCTAGTGAAGGCGAGGCAGCGGTTGCCTTGCACTTATTCTCCATTGGTGATGGACGCTCGATTCTGCTGACCTACCGCGGCAATCTCCTCGACGATGCGGTCTTCCGGCCTACGTGGGGGAGCGGTGACCCCAAGAGGCGAGTGATAACTTCGATCGGATTACGGATGTAGTATAGTTCTTTTTCCCTAGTAGACCTAGGTTTATCGAATCCTCGGGAAGCATAAAGCGTAGTAAGGTTACTTAAACGAACCTTCAGGAGTTTTAGAATTCCTTTTGTATTTTCACCGGACCAAGAGTTTGTGATCTTTTGTTGTTGTCGATGATGGAGAGAGAGAGGGCCTGGGGCTTTCGGTTTCACCAGTAGCTATGCAAAACATCTGATGGGAATAAAATATAATAATAAAGTATGCATGTAATTGTTAGAGCAAGATAATTATATGTGGGCAGTGCATCCATAATTGCTATTGCCTCAGCAACCGCTTATAGCAATAACCTATTAGTCTCATCCATAGAAGAAAGAGAACTAATGTTGTGACCTCAGATCGATAAATATCCTAAGTCCCTGTGATTAACATGTGAGTCCCTGGATCAATATCTAGCACTCACAGTCGATGAAATATCATGTAAAACACAAGTCTTTATTACATGAATCGAATAATCCAGAGTTTACATTATTACAACAGAAGCGATTTAAGTATAACTTAGAGTCCCATCAATGCCACATGCTAGTTGAGTGAAGACCCGTGATACTAGCGCACCTTCCAACGATCTCTAAATTCTACACATGAAACATGCATCCAAACGAGTTGGTCAATACTTTGAATGTATTGACAAATTACACCATGAAGGAAAAGACTTGGATATTTCTACATGCATAGGTCGACAAAAGGCTTGAGGTTTATTTGCATAAAGTCATTTTTTCTTAAGTCAAGAAGAAGAGAGAAAATCTTTTATCCTACTTTGTAAACATTTGATAAATAATATATGGTCAAGTGGATCGCACTGGATTCCACCAGGCTACAATCCCTCAACCTAACACATGTAGTACACCATGCAACCCAAAATCCCCTCTAAGGACGATTCCACGACCATAGAGTTTTAGAACAGTTATTTTATAAAAGAGAGAGGAAATCCTTTAGAGGGATCATCCTTAAGACGCTCAAAGTTGTTCTTTTCCGTGAACACGGCTGATCGATTAGGTTGATACTCTCAAGAGTTTGTACACTTTACCCACAATCCACGATCAAGTCCTTTTACAAACAAGACCATGCCGAAGCTTTCCCTTAGTATCTCCTCTACCCGGTTCCACGAGAGTCAAATCTATGGTACTCAGGTGAGGTTTCCCACTAAGTACTAGGCCAAGACAGAGCCCATATGTATTGTGGTTGCATTAGAATCTTCTGAATTCTGAATCATGGCAGACTTCTTTGATCCTGGCGGTGGAGGGCACAAGCAGAGACAATCCAGGTTACTTCCCCTTCTAGTCGATCCAGACATACCACTTCGCCCAGAAAAAAAAGATAGTTTTATTTTGAAGTAGATTTGAAGAGAAAAACTTGCGCTCATACACAGAGCTCTTATACTTAGAAAAATTTCTGTCTTTCGAATCCCATTGGTATTTGCATATATTTGCATATATATATATACTTAGCATAGCACAAGCATAATACTTAGAAAATTCAGGAGAACCTATTAGGTGTGGAAATATTCCTAAGTATAAAGATACTCATGGCATAGTACAAAACAACATAGCACTTGTAAAATATTTCCTTTCTACTGAAATATTCTACATATGCATACTACTATTTTGAAGATTAAAACATGCATAGTAGAAAAACTGGGACAAAGATATGAACAAAGGTGTAACTTGCCTTATGTTAATGATATGTGTGACTATTTGAATTCCTCCTTAGCAATCACACTCTCTCCGAATAATCTAACGCAAGAACAAAGTAGTTCCAATCAAAACAATTGCAAACACAACAATGATGATTATAAACATGCATGATGGTTTAATGTCACAATAGTTGCACTTAGTTTTTTGAACATTATTTGATCGCATGATTTATTTAGGAGATCATTTAATGCAATAGGGTATTTATTATTTAATCTTGATGACCAAATAATATGTTTTAATAGTTCAGTTTCTACTTCTATCCTAATTGTCGAATTTAAATTTGGAACTGAAGCCAATAGATAGAAGGCATCAATACGAACTGGTAGAAATTGGATTCACCTTAATCAGAGTTGCAGATCTTTTTCTATGATTTAATTCTATTTAATCTAGTTTGAATCACTTAAAATAATTACTTCGTAACAATTTATATATAAGACCAAATCTGTATTCTACACACAATTGTGAATCAAGGGACATATTATTTATAATTTTCCAATCTATAAATAATTTACTATAAATTTATTACTCCAAAAGGATATTAAAATTATTTAAATTATTTCCAGAAAACTATACAACGAAAGTTAGATCTAATTTGTAAGACGAATCTATGTAAAATTATCTTCAATTTTATATATTATATGTAATTTTTGGATATAGTATGAATTTCTAATGAATTCTTCAAGTTAGATCTATAACTGCAATTTTAAATTCGAAAGGAATACTCTAGGTAATATTTCGCTGACTGGGCATATTGACTTTGCATGGTGACTAGGCCTAGATACTGACCTGGCAACGTGGCGATGATGAGACAGCTGACCGGGACGACGATGTGGCATGCCTTGAGTGGATCTCGATCGTGTGTATGGAATCCGGTGGCTAGGATGGAAAGTTGGCTCCAGATGTGCTCGATCTTAGGTCAAAATACATAAGAAATAGATATGTGTTAGAGAGACAAATCTGTAGTCTAAATCTAAAAAATTACAACATGAAAGTTGTGGGAAATAATTAGATCTACCTTCTCATCAAAGGAATTTGGATTTGAAGAAACGAGGGCGAGTAGATCTTGGATTTACACCGTCATATCTGAAATATTGTGGTGCGAAATTCTCCGGATATGGTGGATTAAAAGAGGCGAGGTTTGTCGGGATAGAAATATTTCAATGAGATCTACAACTTTCGTGTTTTAGCCGAAGCCAAATGACGAAGTCTAAATAGGGTAAGAAGCAAAATAAGATTCAAGTAGGTATAGATTCGGGATTTCGAGAAGGAAAAGTGATATAAACGTGCTTCCCCGGGTTTATATGGAGGTTTAGGACGGCGGGGAGGTAGAGCTTGGAGTAAGGAACAAGTATAAACAAACGAAAGTCAATTCGGAGTTATAGATTAAAAGATATAGATGTTTGAATAGAGATAGGTTTGAAAAACAAGTTTTGCACGATTTTTGATGCAAATAGGAGAACGATCACTTCTCCCTAGCATGCCTGCGTGGTCCGCCAAGTCGGCTGGCCAGGTGGGCCTCTAGCTTGGGCTGGCCTGTTTCAGCTTTTATTTTTCTTTTTCTATTTTTGGCATTTTTAATATCTTTTGCATACGAACTCCAATTGACATGATTCTTGTTTCTATTTTTTAAAAAAATTCAGCCTATTATCTTAGGAGAATTTTTGCGAAATTTAGTTAGTTTATCATATGGTATTTTCAAACCTCTTGATAAATCCTTAAAGGAGCATATGCAAAATTGGAACACTTTGATATAGGGATTTTTTGTATTAAAGTTTTGAATGCTTGCCTGGATGAAATGCAATGCTCATGAAACATGCAAATGCAATTTTTCTGATTTCGCAATTTTCAATATTGGGATGTTATAACTACTGATATGCATAGTGATGTCACCGTTATCCCAAGTAAATCCCTCACATACAACCGTACTACCCCTTCTGTCACTAGGGTTCCCAACCTACAGATCAGTCATTACTCACACTCCCTATACCTGTATCAATCCTTGGGGTCTTGGGTACCTGACAAGTCCTAAGATTGAGGCAAGAGAGGGTACAATAATCATCATTTCATACAAACTAATACATGATCCCATCTATGATAAATAACATGCACAAAAGCTACATGGCTAGGCCAAAGCCCTTAGCCCAAGGAGAATTACTCACACATAGAGATGAAATCAACAACCAAAAACATTGTAATGGAAATCAAATAGTCTTATAATGTCGCCAATTGGAGATGAGATCTACTATTATAAGTGGTGGAATATGACTATGGTGGTGGAGAAGGGTTTGGAGATTAGATCTAGATCTATTCCTCCATCGTGGCGGCTTTTGGTGGCAGGGAGAGTTGAGATCGAAAAAATGAGGTCGAGGAGGCTTTTCTCGTCGCCCGAAGCCTCTTTATATAGGGGTACCTTCACGAAAGTTGTTCTGTTTGACCTGGCAATGTCGGTGCCAACTATATGGATAGAACTATACGGCCGGAATAAAATTCCCGCCGTATAGTTGGTCGTTAAAGGAACTTCCTCCACTTCACGACTCCGTTTTTTTTTGAGTTGTTGGAAATATCGTATCTTTGACTTCAATATAGTGATTCCCATCATCCAACGTCATTATCTGCGCAGGAAAAAATAGAAAGAAAGGATTACATACACCTTTAATCATTAGATATTAGTGGCAGGGTTTAGAGAGATATTTCATCAAATATATGAATAATATCCAGTTTAAATGTGAGTGTGGATGGCTATATTTCACAGCCATCAACCTCCCCAAGCTTAAACTTGATCGTCCTCGAGCAAGAAAAACAAAACCAAAAAGGAACTCAACATTTAAACTGAAATAAAGAGATGATGATCTTACTCATGATTGGTTGTCTCATGTTTCCTCCACTTTCTTAATCTAAAAAACTTTAGCATAGATAGAGTAATGGCAAACATATCATACGGGTTTCATGAATCCTTATAGCGCAGCAAAATTATTGTAAACATGGATGATTCAAATGAGTAAACTTTATTCCATGTCATGTAATCAACTAATAAGCTTTCCTTTGAACAATAAAGTATAATCATATAAAATTGAGAGTGTGAGAGTTTGTCATGAAAAGCATATACCCTAAAGTATCTCAATTCTCCCACATCAATAAATCAAGACTTTTCAAGCACTACTTTTCTATTCATTGTCCTTTAAGAATTACAGTTCTTAAGTATTTGAGAGCATGCCAAAAAAATTCATTAGTTTATTGGGATGTGATGGACACTCGTGGCATCACTAAGGTTTTTTTCCTTTTGCATAATGATTAGTCATATCAGCCAGAGGAGTGTTTCCATCATGAACACATCTACCCGGGAGTGCCAAGAATCTTACCCATTATAGCATTGCTGCTACATATGTCTAATCAACCCATAGCCGAAATCTAGGAGTTTCCTCCACGAAGATCGTTCGTAGGCTAGCAGAGTTGTTGTCATTCCATGAAGTTTGACACGCATAAAGCTATATCATTCTTATGATTCACAAGTCAAACTTTGGCATGCTCACAAAAACCGCTAAACATTAATTCAATTGAACAAATCTTTTCAAAGAGATCTATCAAGTCAATAATTATTTTCTGTAGTGTTGAGTGTCTCTAAGAATAAGCTTTCAAGACTAAACACTACAACACCCAAGCCTTCAATTGTGAGACTTTTTATTATTTCAATTGTTTAGCAAATTTTTAGGCAAGACTTGGTTAACTACAAGATCTGTAACAAAACATACTCAACTAAATACCCATGCAAACAAAATTCTACTACAATATAAACACTCACTCCACCAATATAATATCTTAACATTACTAATAACTAGCATGGGTTTCTCAAACTTCAAAAGTGGGGAGTCATAAGGCATACCTATCATGTTTGGTTCCACTTCTCTCTTCCCTTTTGATTTGTTTCTTGGAAACTCGAAGTCGATCACTCTCCTGCAAATACATGAGAACCTCGAGGAGAAAAGAAAAGAAAGAGGGAAAATAAAGATAAATGGAGAAATATTTTTGTTGTTTTTGAGAGAGGGAATTAAAGAATAGAAAATTGGCGGCAAAGCTCGGCTTGAAAATCTCGAAAACAAAACAAAATAACTAAAGATAAAGTGTTGGGGAAACCAACACGAGTGCATATAAACTCAAATACAAAGCATAACCTCAAAATAAAATTAAGCAAACAAACGCCAAATAAAAATAAATAGAAAACTTCCCCAAGTTTAGGCTTTTGCAAGCCCTTCAAATCACTGAGGTGGCGGGAAAAGTTGTAACTCTAGTCCGCAAATTGTGTTGATAGGTTACTTGTTGTTTCTCGGAGGTTCAGGGTGAGATTATGCATCCCCTCCATAGTCCCTCCAAGTTCTTGGAAGTCTTGATATGTAGCGAATCGGTTTGGTGGCTGCTCCTCTTGATAAGGAACTTCTTGCTCCTCTTCTTGGTCCTCATACTGATGACCCAATAGTATAGGGGGTGTATCATAGTACTCGATAAATAGGAGTGTGGATCCCAACGAGGAGCAGAAGGTGCTGAACAGTGGTATGGAGCAGGAAATCCCTATGAATACTTAGCAAAGAGATTTTTAGTGGTTTTCTGACAAGGCAACAAAACAAGGATCAAGTAACAAAGGTAACGAACAAACAGAGCAAGTGGCCCAATCCTTTCTTAGCAAAGGACAAGCCGGTGGAAATACTTATAAGGACCAAATGTTCTCGAGGACACATGGGAATTCTGTCAAGTGCTTTCGCTTCAAATAGCTGAGTACTCTTCTCTAGTGTTGTAAGTGTTGTGTGGGTGAACCTGTGCTAACATACCGACCTTACTTGGACTAATACATACTTGTGATTAAACCCCCTACAAATATCCGCAACTACAGGAAAGTAATTAAGATATAAATCTAACCACAGCCTTAAACTCTGAGATCCTACACTCCCTTGTTCAAAGGTGTCCTAATGGGGGTTCAGGTTTTTGTCACTCCGGAACCCCACAATTAGTAGACAAATACACAATGCATCCTCCCTAGGCCCATAAATGGTGAAGTGTCATGTAGTCGACATTCACATGACACCACTAGAAGAATAGCACCACAACTTAAATACTAAACCATTGAATAATAACTCATCACAGATTCAGTACTAACAACATGACTTCTCCCATGTCCTCAAATACTAAACAAACTACTCACAAGACATCATATGGATCAAGATCAAAGATGATATGGAAATGGATAACAATCTGAACATAAACAATAATCCAATGGTTCCACTCACAAGCATCAACTACAATAGTAATCAACACCAGGAAAGTTTCCCCTAAGAACTAAAGCAATATCCAACACAATTGTTAAAGCGGGACAGAGTGGTGATGATGGTGCTGGTGGTGATGATGGTGTGCATGATGATGATGATCCCGATGAAGCCTAGCTTGTTGACGGTGTTGATGGCAACGGTCTCCCCTCTCTGGGAAGGAATTCCCCCGGCAGAAATCTGTCTACCGGAGAGATCTTTCTCTCTTAGTGTTTTCCGCCCCTAGAGGCGGCGAAAATCTATCTATGGTCGCTCCCCGAGGCTTAGGGTTCCATAGGGAAGATATAGGAGAAGGGGCGGAGTCGGAGGCCGGGCAGGTGGGCCACACCTGCCCTAGGCGCGAGGTCAGGTGGGCCCACACCTAGGGGGGTGTGGGCCCCCTGAGGCCCTTCTTCGTCCCTCCTTATGGTTCCCTCATTCTTCTAGAGAAATAATATGTTTCCATATTTTTCTGGTATTTTTATGATCTTTGCGAAATTGCACCGATACGCCTTCTTTTCCATCAGAATCCAGACTTCGGTAGTTCATCCTCCAAGAATCATCCAACATGCATAAATAGATGAAAAAGCCATAAGTAATACCTCATAATAAGACAAATATCAGTGAATAGAGGTAAATTATGATATAGAATGGTGATGCAAATTGGGCGTATCAACTCCCCCAAGCTTAGACTTCGCTTGTCCCCAAGCAAAAAATGAGCTTAGTAAACATGTCCAAAGGTTTATGGAGTGAAGTGTCGATAAAAGAATACGAACAAGAGCATCACACTTACCATTGCACAACTCATAGAAGAAAGCAACTCACCATTATATAACTTAGCTTGCAACCAAGTACAACATTCACAATAGAGATGCATAAAGATAAATCATAATTGGAATTGGCAAACTTTTTTTTGGTCAGAGAATAACTGGCAAACAGTTTCACAAAAGCTTTTTGTAGAAGTTTCAAAACAGGAGCACTCTTTGCTCAAAAAGGTTCACAAGTGAAGGCTTTCAAAGTAATACTCAATAGATAAGAGTTTTGTGCAAACAAGGAAGATAAAGAACATGATTGAATAAATCACCATATGAATGCTTGAAACACAACAACTCAAATGCTTGCTGGAGATAGAGAGGAAGTAGGTTTACTGAGTCAACTGGTAACTAGGAGAAAGGTCCCTTCATAGAGGGTAGCAGGGATTACAAGTCATAAAGAGCTTCCAAAAGGTTATGGTACTTACTAGCTTTGAGCCCTCATTGCCCCTATCATAAGCATCTTGAGATGATTAAGGTTAAAGTGAACAAAGATGGATTATATGCTTGACGAAATATAAGTTGGCAATCTCATGTCCCTTGAGTATGAGGGCCACTCCTCATGCTACTCAACTTTTGTCACAGGTAAGTTCTTGTCATTGTAACTATTTGCATATCATTGAGAACCGCCAACGGGGTACCCCTTGCACATGGTACATGAGCTTTCCCATAACCAAAATGACAAGGCAAGCAGACAATGAGCATCTCAGCGATCTTTTTATTTACTATGTGCATAGCTTTTTTATCGAGGATGCTTCATAGATGACTCACTATGATGATGCTGCAAGTTTCCACCATGATTAAGCATGGCTTAGGCTAGCGGCCTACGCGTTTCTCTAACACAGGATACAAACTCCATGGACTTACAAGTTCCCTCTTTATTTCACACCGTTGACATCCATAGACAAAAGAGCACGATATCAACTATGTATAGAGTACAAGTGCAATGTTGAAAACGTTCCCCGTGACAACACGGTTCTGCTAATTCCAACGTATAGATGCAAGAATATACAACTTCGATGTTCACAATAGTTCAAGTCTATTAGGGGCAAGAAAATAAGGTGTGCCATCAAGTTCGTGAGAGCTTTACTAACTAGTTTTCTCATTACAAAATACTTTTTAATGCGAAAGGTAGATGAAGCTTGAGAAGTTGCTTGGAATAGCAAAAGATACTAGGTAGATATGGTGTACACAAGTGGCAAAAGTTTTGGTTCAAAGGGATTTGGAAAAATGAGAAGTATGCCTTCTCAAAACAGGTTTTTGGCTAGCAAGGCTGGGTAGCAAGCAAGAGAGTTGAAAAAACAAGCAAACATACAAGTAATAAAGCCAAACATGCAATCTTCCTTGAAGACACAAAAGAATCTTAAATAAATAATAGTAAGCTTATGAGCCAACAAGAAAGAAAACAAATGATACAAAATACCTAAAAGATTTTTTCTTTCTTTTTCTCTTTCATAGTAATGCTACTGACAGAACTCGGTTTGCCAAAACCAATTTAGATCCACTTGATGATCCCAAAGTGGTGCCAATACTGATCAACAAGATCCATCATATAATAGAGATTGCAAACTAAAATAAGAAGTGCAAAAAGGTAAAAGATGATACTTCTCATTAATATTCAATAAGGGCACTCACACCAAGGGATACATAGATAATCAACTAAAGGAGAGATACTTCCACATGCAAACCAAACTATAAGATAACCCCTCTAACAAAAATATGAATCCACTAAAAATGTAAAAGATAAAAGACAATGGTGGTGATACCGCGACACTCCCCCAAGCTTGGAACAAGCCAAGGGGATGCCAAACCTGATGACGAATTACTCCTTTGGTGGTGGTGGTGTTCTCTTGATAAGCTCCTCAATAAGTTTCTTGAAATCCTCCATATCAAAGATCAGAGTACGAAATTAACTCCGAATTATGCTCAATACAGCCCATGATCAACTCGGACCGAGGATCCCAGTCCTTGTTATTCTTTCTCCATTCTTCCAAATTAGAGTGTTTCTTCCCTGCATGGTTAGAACCAGGGGTACTAGGAGGAAGTGTGCGTGGAGCGAGGATATGACGCAGAGTTCTCCCTCCTGTAGACATCCATACTATCCTCTTAAGCTTGGTAGGTCGTGCCACCAAACCAATTCTTGTGACGGTAGCGCGAGTGTCCGGTTGCTTGTCCTCCTCCATGTCACCTTCATACCCTACCGAAATATCCTCCTCCTTGGGGACTTGAGGTTCTTCTTCCTCGGGCTTCTTGCCTTTGTCGTTGGCAGAGGCCATGGTGCTCTAAACTTGAGAAGATTTCCTGACAGAAATAGATTGAAACGAAAACACGATGCATGAACCTCGGGGGATCCGAGGGATTATATATTACGAAGTTTCAATGCATAAGGAAGGTTTTGACACGGAAACGAGGCGGAGACGGAGTTCGAGGGGGGAACACCCCCCTCAGGCGCGGCCAGGCTAGGCCCGCGCCTGGGGTGGGTTTGTCCACCCCGGGCTCCGTTTCCTCTTCAGTTTCGTCTCGCAACTTCCCTTATGTATTAAAAACATCAAAAATATAAAAAGATTGGGGTTTTACGAACCTTCTGTTTTCACCACTTTTACCTATTCAAAGACGAACTCTGCAGATTCCTTTTCTCTTTCTCCTGAAAATTTCCTCCTTAAAAAACCTTTGCACAAACTCAATGACAACATTAGTGTAAGCAAAAACAATAAACCTTTGGTACACACTTCAACTGAAAACCCATCAAAACAAAAGCTTCTGTAAGAGGCAAATGCAAATGATGGCAGAAATCTGTCAAAACAGACTGGTACGTTGGAAATGTATCTATAATTTTTGATGCTCCATGCTTGTTTAGTATTTACTTTGCTTTACTTGTCCACACTTTGATGTGCTTTTTACATATTTTTTGGTACTAACCTATTAACAAGTTGCAATAGTGCCAGGTGCCTGTTTTCTGCTGTTTTTGGTTTCAGAAAAGTTAGTAAAGAAATATTCTCGGAATTGGACGAGACAAACAACAAAGTCAATTACTTTCCATGGGGAACAAGAAGTCCAGAGGAGAGCCAGAGGGGCCGGCCAGAGGGGCCAAACCCACCCCAGGCACGAGTGGGCCCCACCCTGTGCCTGACTAGGGTTTGGTGGCCCTGGCCGCCGCCTCGGTCTCCCCCATCGCCTATAAGAAGCCCCCGATGCAGAAACCTTGAGGACCCGATAAAATATCCATGAAACCATCTATATCCGCTGCCACCATCGTCCCTAGATCGGGGGTGGGGGATCTGAAGTTCTTCCCGGCACCTTGCCGGAGGGGAGATCATCCCGGAGGCCTTATCTCCGGTATGATGCGTGAGTAGTTCCACCTTGGACTATGGGTCCATGTAGTAGCTAGATGGTTATATCTCCTCCTTTGTGCTTTCATGTATAGATCTTGTGAGCTCTGTTCATGATCAAGATCTAATCTATTTGTAATCATGCATGTTGTGTTTGCAGGGACCCGATGAATATTGAGATTATTATGTTGGTTTGATTAATGGTTTTGTCTTTATGATTCTATCATGTCTGTGTTGTTTGTGGTCTTGCATGCTCTCCGTTTTTAGTAGCTATCTTGGCCAAGTAGTTGCTAGTGACTCCAAGAGGGGGTATTTATGCTCGATAGTGGGTTCCTGCCTCTAGTTTCCAAGGGAAGTGATAGAAATCTCTTCGGTTGTAGATGTTCTGTTGCCACTAGGGAGAAAACAACGGTCTCTTGTTCATGGAACATGTGGACTGTTTACCTTACACACTTTGCTTAATGCAGTTGTCTATTGCTTGCAACTTAATATTGGAGGGGGTTCGGATGATAACCTGAAGGTGGACTTCTAGTCATAGATGCAGTTGGATGGCGGTCTATGTATATTGTTGTATTGCCCAATCGAATCTCATAGGATATTTCTGACTAGTAATTGCATTGCTATGCCTTGCTCAGTTCCTGTCAATTGCCCCGCTGTAAATTTTTTACCCTTCATGCCATGTTGTTTATCTAAGGAGAGCACCTCTAGTGAACTATGGACCCCGGTGCAATCTTTACCATTGATACATCTTCCACTGTTACCTGTTTATTTGCTGCAAACCATTACCTTCCACACCATACTTTTAATCCTTTGTTACAGCAAACCGGTGAGCTTGACAACCTCACTGATTCGTTGGGGCTAAGTCTTGAGTTTTTGTTGTGCAGGTCTCCGCGTTGCTTGCAACACTTGTGTGACGTTTCCTTCCTCCTTCTGGTTCGATAACCTCGGTCTCTACTGAGGGAAGACTTGCTGCTATGCTCATCACACCTTGATCTTGGGGTTTCCAACGAAGTACTCCACGTCAGCACCATCAACAAGTTTTCTGGCGCCGTTGCTGGGGAGGCTAAGGACGTCTTCACTACGGGAGTCCTTCACTTCCTTTCTCTTTACTTTGTTTTAGTTTGCTTTGTTTCTTTTGCTTGGTTTTGTTTGCCTCTTTTCAAAAAACCCAAAAAAATTAGTCTAGTTTGGTTTGTTTGCCTCTTTCAAAAACACAAAAAAATTAGTTCCTGCTCTAGTTTCCACCTTGCTCTAGATCACCATGTTGCTCCCCAAGTTTGCCCTGAAAGATCTTGCAATAGGTAGTGGCTCCATAATTGGGAAATATAATATTGAAGAACTTTTTAATTATGTTAGCAAGCATGAGGATATTGAGGAAAAATCTATAGTAGAGCTTGATCCTAATTATGAGATTGCTTCAGCTTCTTTAGTTCATATGTTGGAGGCTAGGTTTGTTAGCCTTAACCCCTTCATACAATTCTTGTTCCTAAAACTAAAAGAAGAGAAAAATGCTGAAAAGAGGGAATTCATCCTTGAAACTTTCTCAAAAGAATTCCATGATGTTGCTAGGGAGGCCGAAAAGGTCTTTGAGCGTTTCAATATGCCAGGCTCAAGTGTAGATGTTGTGGGTATTTCTGATAAAACTAAGCCTAGAGAAGAGTTCAATATACCCATACCCTTTAAGCTTGGTGGAATGCATGAAGCCTTTGAAAAGAATTTTGATTGGATTGCTCCTGAAAACCTTTTTGATGAAAGCAGTAGACCAAATAGAGATGAAAAGGGATCCTCCAAAACCCATTTGGATGAGATACCTTTCATAGTTGAAGATTTTGCAAGTATGAATATCAACTCTTCATTTGAAAATACTTGATTCTTCTTGCTTCTTGTGCCTAACTTAAAGGCGTTAAAAAGTACTTGTTGGGAGATAACCCAAGAATTTCCTTGAATCTTGGAAGTTATTACTTCAGTAATGACCTCTCCTTATCCTTTTTGTTTGCTTTTTGTGCCAAGAATGACCTCTAATGAGAGGGAAGTAAGATTTGGGGAGTTGCTGTCCCGAAACAGATTTCTGTCCTCCACAAAAATAATTCGTGAGGAGGCTCTATAACTCGGATTGAGCTTAAAATTTACGAATAAATTCCTTAGTATGTTAGATAGCTTTCTTTAGTTCAACACTTTTTTATTTGAGCAACAGAAATGTTCGAAAAAATCGGTTTCTACCTGCTGGTCTATTTTGACAGATTTCTGCCATTATTTGCATTTGCTTCTTATTGATTCCTTTTTGAGTTCTCTTTAGGTGAATTGAGATTTTTGAAGGAGTTACTACAGTATCTTGTGTTTTTAGTGAAAGGCCTTGCTGTTTCAAAGCTTTGCCAGTGGTCTAATATCTTTCAAATACACTAATGTTGCTAATGAAGATTGTGTGAAGTTTTGTATGAAGGAAAAATTTCAGGTATAGAGAATGATGCAATGCGATGAAGAATGGACAAAATCTCAAGCTTGGGGATGCCACCATGGTGTCACCCCAAGAAATATCCAATAGGTACAAGCGTCAAAGCTTGGGGATGCCCAAGGCATCCCCTTCTTCATCAATAAAAATCTAAGGTCTATCTAGACACTTCGTTTTTATTGTTTCATGCACAGTTGTGTTGTTCTGGGAGCGTCTTAGTTTTTGTTTGCTTTGCTTAGTTTGTTTAGTTGCTTGAGTAGTTTGGACCCCCGTTCTCACTGTGTTGTTTTGCAAATAAGTTTGCTTGGTGTTGGAAAGGAGTAGTAAGTTCTTGCTTGAAGTGCAAGAGGAGCTTGCATTGACTGTGACTTAGACTTTAGCATGACATGCTAGGTGTTGTTTTAGCATTATGCTTAGTGATTACTGCTGTAGCATATCTTGTTCCAAACAATTGGGATTGCTTAGTGTGCCTTGAAGAAATCATGCAAAAGCATAGTATTGTGGTATTCTCCTTTGATGCTTTGCTTGGGTTGACTTGGCACATGCTCACACCATGTTATGATTATGACAACTCACCATTAGCCTCTATGATCATTTAGTCCTTGACTTGTAGTACCACTCTTTGCTTTGATTAGTATGCTTTGTTGCACTGCATGATTATGGCCATTATTGCTCTCTTAGTTGGGTTCTCCCAGTCTTTTGCTAGCCCCCACTTGTATGAGTAAGTTCTACTCATGCCTCTAACTCCCAAGAAACCAAGTTTTTCCAAAGTGTCCACTATAAAATCCTATGCATGGTGTGTGACGCCATTCCAAGTATATTCTTGTTTTCAACTATCTTCCAATTAAAAACTATTTTTTTATGTGAAACTTAGTGATTAAAGCCATCATGAACTTGATGGCACACTTTATTCTTTGCCCCTAATAAACTTGAACCATTGTGACAACTTTGTTGTATATGCTTGCACTTATAAGTTGGAATTAGCAGAACCGTGCTGTCATGGGGAACGTTTTCAACATTGCACTTGTACCTCGTTGTACTAAGTTGATATCATGTTCTTTTGTCTATGGATGTCACCGGTGTGAAATAAAGAGGGAACTTGTAAGTCCATGGAGTTTGTATCCTATGTTAGAGAAACGCCTGGGCCGCTAGCCTAAGCCATACCTAATCATGGTGGAAACTTGCAGCATCACCATAGTGACATCTATGAAGCATTCTTCTTATAAAAAAAAGAGACACATTGAGAAAATAGGAAAGAGAGAAAAAGCACCATATTCCCATGGTACATAAGAAGATTGCTGAGATGCTCATTGTCTGCTTGACTTGTCATTTTGGTTATGGGAAAGCTCCTGTACCATGTGAAAGGGGTACCCCGTTGGCGGTTCTCAATGATATGCAAATACTTATAGTGACAAGAACTTACCTGGACCCAAAGTTGAGTATGCATGAGGTGTGGCCCTCGTATTCAAGGGACTTGAGATTGCCAACTTATACTTCGTCAAGCATATACTCTAGCTTTGCCACTTTAAACTTAACCACTTCAAGATGCTTATGATAGGGGCAATGAGGGATGAAAGATAACAAGTACCATAATTTTTGGAAGCTCATTTTGAAACTTGTAATCCCTGCTTCCTTTACAAAAAGGCCTTTCTTCCACCACTATTGAGTCTCCACCTTCTACCTTTAGGCACCATTAAGAGAGCATAGTTGTCATTCTGTGTGCAGTGTTCCAAAGCTTATTAATTGATGCATATTGCGTTATTACTTGTTCTTGTGCTATCTATTTCTAGTCACTCTTGTGTACTTTGTAGGTGTCCTATGCATCTATTTGCTACTCTATGAGGGACAAGATGATTGCCACTATGCTATGTTTTCTCCATGTGAAACAAACAAACGTTTTTCAATGCATGTTATTCATGATCTTTGTTTGTAGCTTGTCATGTTGCATGCATAGTTACTATGTCCTATTGTTAGACCTCCATCTTTCATGCACATGTTTAGAGTTCTTTGATCCCAGCTTTCAATGCTTGCAAATGGTTGGATCTTTATTATGAGGGTGCATGTCACCTCAAAAATTATTCTATTTATCACGTACCTACTCGAGGACGAGCATGAGTTAAGCTTGGGGATGCTGATACGTTGGAAACGTATCTATAATTTTTGATGCTCCATGCTTGTTTAGTATCTACTTTGCTTTACTTGTTCACACTTTGAGGTGATTTTTACATGTTTTCTGGTACTAACCTACTAACAAGTTACAACAGTGCCAGATGCCTGTTTTTTGCTGTTTTTGGTTTCAGAAAAGTTAGTAAAGAAATATGCTCGGAATTGGACGGGACAAACGTCAAAGTCAATTAATTTCCGTGGGGAACAAGAAGTCTAGAGGGGAGCCGAAGGGGCCAGCCAGGGGGGCCAGACCCACCCCAGGTGCGGGTGGGCCTAGCCCCGCGCCTGGCTAGGGTTTCTCTACCCTGGCGTCCGCCTCGGCCTCTCCCTTTGCCTATAAGAAGCCCCAGATGCAGAAACCCTGAGTATCCGATCAAATCTCCACAAAACCGTCTGTAGCCGCTGCCACCATTGTCCCTAGATTGGGGGGGGGGATCTGAAGTTCTTCCCGGCACCCTGCCGGAGGGGAGATCATCCCGGAGGCCTTCTCTCCGGTATGATGCGTGAGTAGTTCCACCTTGGACTATGGGTCCATGTAGTATCTAGATGGTTGTATCTCCTCCTTTGTGCTTTCATGTATACTTCTTGTGAGCTCCGTTCATGATCAAGATCTAATCTATTTGTAATCATGCATGTTGTGTTTGCAGGGATCCGATGGATATTGAGATTATTATGTTGGTTTGATTAATGGTTTTATCTTTATGATTCTATCATGTCTTTGTTGTTTGTGATCTTGCATGCTCTTCGTTGTTAGTAGCTATCTTGGCCAAGTAGTTGCTAGTGACTCCAAGAGGGGGTATTTATGCTCGATAGTGGGTTCATGCCTCTAGTTTCCAAGGGAAGTGACAAAAATATCTTCGGTTGTAGATGTGTTGTTTCCACTATGGAGAAAACAACGGTCTCTTGTTCATGGAACATGTGGACTGTTTACCTTACACAGTTTGCTTAAAGCAGTTGTCTGTTGCTTGCAACTTAATACTGGAGGGGGTTCGGATGATAACCTGAAGGTGGACTTCTAGTCATAGATGCAGTTGGATGGCGGTATATGTATATTGTTGTATTGCCCAATCGAATCTCATAGGATCTTTCTGACTAGTAATTGCATTGTTATGCCTTGCTCAGTTCCTGTCAATTGCCCCGCTGTAATTTGTTTACCCTTCATGCCATGTTGTTTATCTAAGGAGAGCACCTCTAGTGAACTATGGACCCCGGTCCAATCTTTACCATTGATACATCTTCCACTGTTACCTATTTACTTGCTGCAAACCATTACCTTCCACACCATACGTTTAATCCTTTGTTACAGCAAACCGGTGAGCTTGACAACCTCACTGATTCGTTGGGGCAAAGTCTTGAGTTTGTGTTGTGCAGGTCTCCGCATTGCTTGCAACACCTGTGTGACGTTTCCTTCCTCCTTCTGGTTCGATAACCTCGGTCTCTACTAAGGGAAGACTTGCTGTTGTGCTCATCACACCTTTCTCTTGGGGTTTCCAACGAAGTGCTTCACGTCAGCACCATCACAGACCAGCAGGTAAATATTGATTTTTTCGAATACCTTCTGTTGCTCAAATAAAAAATTGCAGAACTGATGAAAGTTGGGTAACAACTTGGAGAACAAGCACAGAAAAATGCAGATCCATCCGAAGTACTAAGCTTCCTCACGAATTTTTACAATGAAGCACAAAAATCTGTCCCGAGACAGCCACTTTTCACAACTCCTCTACTTCACAAAAGTAGTTGAACTTGACACAAAAACCAAAACAAAAAGGATAAGGGGCGGTTATTACAGAGGTAATAACTTCCAAGACTCGATAAAACTCTTGGGTCATCTCCCAACAAGTACTTTTCTTTAATGCCTTTAAGTTAGGCTTGAGACTTGCAAAGATGCTCACATAGGATATATATATCTGAAATGAAAGAGAGCATCAAGAAGCAAATAACCGACACACTTGAGTGTAACCCACTAATAGTGCTAACATGGAGCACTTCGTTGGAAACCCCAAGAGCAAGGTGTGATGAGCACAACAACAAGTCTTCCCTCAGTAGAGAGCGAGGTTATAGAACCAGAAGGAGGAAGGAAACGTCACACAGGTGTTGCAAGCAACGCGGAGACCTGCACAACACAAACTCAAGACTTTGCCCCAACGAATCAGTGAGGTTGTCAAGCTCACCGGTTTGCTGTAACAAAGGATTAAACATATGGTGTGGAAGGTAATGGTTTGCAGCAAGTAAACATGTAACAGTGGAAAATGTATCAATGGTAAAGATTGGACCGGGGTCCATAGTTCACTAGAGGTGCTCTCCTTAGGTAAACAACATGGCATGAAGGGTAAACAAATTATAGCATGGCAATTGACAGGAACTGAGCAAGGCATAACAATGCAATTACTAGTCAGAAAGATCCTATGAGATTCGATTGACCAATACAACAATATACATAGACCGCCATCAAACTGCATCTATGACTAGAAGTCCACCTTCAGGTTATCATCCGAACCCCCTCCAATATTAAGTTGCAAGCAACATACAACTGCTTTAAGCAAAGTGTGTAAGTTAAACAGTACACATGTTCCATGAACAAGAGACCGTTGTTTTCTCCCTAGTGGCAGTAGCACATCTACAACCGAAGAGATTTCTGTCACTTCCCTTGGAAACTAGAGGCATGAACCCACTATCGAGCATAAATACCCCCTCTTGGAGTCACTAGCAACTACTTGGCCAATATAGATACTAACAACGGAGAGCATGCAAGATCACAAACAACACAGACATGGTAGAATCATAAAGACAAAACCATTAATCAAACCAACATAATAATCTCAATATCCATCGGATCCCCGCAAACACAACATGCATGATTACAAATAGATTAGATCTTGATCATGAACGGAGCTCACAAGAAGTATACATGAAAGCACAAAGGAGGAGATACAACCATCTAGCTACTACATGTACCCATAGTCCAAGGTGGAACTACTCACGCATCTTACCGGAGAGAAGGCCTCCGGGATGATCTCCCCTCCGGCAGGGTGCCGGGAAGAACTTTAGATCCCCCGATCCAGGGACGATGGTGGCGGCGACTATAGACGGTTTCGTGGATTTTTTTGATCGGGTACTCAGGGTTTCTGCATCGGGGGATTCTTATAGACGAAGGGGAGGCCGAGGTGGTGGCCCGGGTGCCCAAACCCTAGCCAGGCGCAAGGCTGGGCCCACCCGCGCCTGGGGTGGGTCTGCCCCCCCTGGTTGGCCCCTCCGGCTCCCCTCCGGACTTCTTGTTCCCCATGGAAAGTAATTGACTTTGTCGTTTGTCCCGTCCAATTCCGAGAATATTTCTTTACTAACTTTTATGAAACCAAAAACATCAGAAAACAGGCATCTGGCACTGTTGCAACTTGTTAGTAGGTTAGTACCAGAAAACATGTAAAAAGCACCTCAAAGTGTGGACAAGTAAAGCAAAGTAGATACTAAACAAGCATGGAGCATCAAAAATTATAGATACGTTTCCAACGTATCACCCACTTCTTATGCATGGGGGTATCATGAGAAAACGAATTGTTGAAATAAAAAGCCACCATCATAGGACGACAAAACAGATGCAACTTCAAAGCTTTCAACATAAAACGGGGAAACTTAACTTCATTGAGATGCATAAAACCACGTTTCCCTCTCTCAAAATAACTTTCAGTAGCACTTTGAATAAAGTTGACAATATAACTGTCACTGGAAACAACTTTATCATCAGAATAAGCATACTTACATTCATCAAAAAGAGGTCCAAGGTCATAAACCGGATCAATAGAAGCAAGTTGTTCCATCCTGAAATCTTTATTAGGCAAGCTATTTTCACAAGGAGATTTAGCAAATTTGGAAAAAGTTAAACTCATAAGAATCTCCATCAAACTTAGTTAAAACTTTTTCTTCTTACAATCAATAATAGCTCAACAAGTGTTCAAGAAAGGTCTACCAAAAATGATAGGACAAGTTTTGCTAGCTGCTGAATTAAGCACGAGAAAATCAGCAGGATACTTAATCTTACCACAGAGAACCTCCACATCTCTTACAATGCCAATGGGGCAAATGGTTTCCTTGTTAGCAAGGTGAATAACCACATCAATGTCCTCAAGCTCACAAGGACCAATCTCATGCATAATTTCCCTGTAAAGCTCATAAGGAATAGCACTAGAGTTAGCACCAATATCACATAAACCATAGTAGCAATGATCACCAATTTTAACAGAAAGCACATGAACACTAGCTTTTCGAGCCTTACTAGGATGAGAAATAATATTAGAAGCGTCTTCACAGAAGACAATGTGCTCATCCTCTCTATTTCTAGTGACAATGTCTTTCACAATAGCTACCACAGGTTCATCATTCAAATGCTTACCAAGCTCCACAGTTTTCATTGTACCTTTGTTATTTGCACTAATAATCATAGAATAATCCTTTACCTTAGCTGGGAAAGGCATTTTCTCAACATGAGGTTCAGGCACAATATGATTAGTAGTACAAACTTGAGTACTTCTAACGGGAGCATGATTAACAACATCTTTATAAGGAGCATAGTACTTATTCCACTTCTTCTTGGGAATTTCTATGTAAGATGCAAAGGCGTTAAAAAAATTGGAATTACTTTGGGAATCAAGACCAAACTCATTACTAATATCACGGAAGTCATCAGTTCCCAGAAAATATTTAATGCATTCATAATCATAGTTTATACCTGACTTTCTTCCTTCGTCATTCTCCCAAGCCTTAGTGTCCTCTTGAATACGGTCTAGAAGGTCCCATTTAGCTTCTTCCTTCATACGTGTGAATGATCCAACACAAGAAGAATCTAGTAAATCTTTATCATGAAGAGGAAGCCTAGCATAAAAGTTATTGGGAATAATATTGTTAGGGAGTTCATGAATATGACATTTAAGCATTAGTAACTTCAATCTCCCCCAAGCTTGAGTTGTACTCTCTCCATCAAGAGGCCAAAAGTTATATATAAGATTTCTATCCTTATGAATCTCACTGGGAGGATAAAATTTAGAGTAAAAGAGAGATGCCATCTCCTCCCATTCCATGGATTGTCTATTCTTCAGCAGCTTATACCATTCTTCTGCTCCCCCTTTCAAGGATATGGAGAGTAACTTCTTCTTCACCTATTCAATTGTGATACCTACACACTTAAACAACCCGCATAATTCATGGATAAAAAGCAAGTGATCACCAGGATGGACAGTTCCATCCCCAAAATAGTAATTATCCATAACACGATTAACAATACTTGTAGGTATCTTAAAAGGATCTATCTCAACAGGAGGTGGTTCATCTACTACCCTAGAAGTGGTAGTAGTTTTCCCAAACAGAAAACCAAGTGGGTTATCCATATTGGAAACAAAGTAACAAGCAGTAAAAAAAGCAATACTCATAGTAAAAGTTTCCCTTACCAGTTCCACTCTTCAATAGCGCTTCACTCCCCGGCAACGACGCTAGAAAATAGTCTTGATGACCCACAAGTATAGGGGGTGTATCGTAGTACTTTCGATAAATAGGAGTGTCAATCCCAACGAGGAGAAGAAGGTGCTGAATAGTGGTATGGAGTAGGAAATCCCTATGAATACTTAGCAAACGAATTTTTGTGGTTTTCTGACAAGGCAACAAAACAAGGAGCAAGTAACAAAGGTAACGAACAAACGGAGCAAGTGGCCCAATCCTTTCTTAGCAAAGGACAAGACGGTGGAAATACTTATAAGGACCAAACGTTCTCGAGGACACATGGGAATTCTGTTAAGTGCTTTCGCTTCAAATAGCCGAGTACTCTTCTCTGGTGTTGTAAGTGTTGTGTGGGTGAACCTGTGCTAACATACGGACCTTACTTGGACTAATACATACTTGTGATTAAACCCCCTACAAACATCCGTAACTACAGGAAAGTAATTAAGATATAAATCTAACCACAGCCTTAAACTCTGAGATCCTATGCTCCCTTGTGCAAAGGTGTCCTAACATGGGTTCAGGGTTTTGTCACTCTGGCAACCCCACAATTAGTAGCCAAATACACAATGCATCCCCCTAGGCCCATAAATGGTGAATTGTCATGTAGTCGATGTTCACATGTGATAGGGCAAAGGTGTCCGATCTTTCGATGAGATGATGATAGTCGATTTGGTGGAGTTCGAGCTTGACGATCCGACTACACGTGCGAGCACGAGCGCCAATGCAATCGCTAGGCCAATCTCCTGGAGGTTACCGATCCTGCGGGAACACGATCAGCCTGACCAGCGAGGGTCTTAATTCCTACCCGAAATCGAGAACAAGTAAGAACTAATATTGCAATCAAGATATTGCGGATTAAGAGGAAAGCTTTATTGAAAAGGTGGGATCCTGAATAGGTGCGAAGTACAAGAGGCCTCTGCGACGCTCGAGCCTTGGCGAATTTGCTATGATGGCTAACTTAATGTCTAAACAAAATCCGAGGCTAAAGTGACAGCTATGGGGAGTATTTAAGGAGGAAATTGTGGGATTTCGGCCAGCCATAGAAGTGGTGGTCGAATCCAACCCCAGAAGTCCTTTTCTCCTCAAATACGGACTCTAAAAAGTGGCTAACTAAAATCCTGCGAAAATTACATGGGCCTGGCCCAAAATAGAGGTGTCGCAGCACCATATTAAGCTATGGACGAATTTATGAAGTATTAATCTTGAATATTTCGTCCAAGCCTTCTTTCGTCATTATGGTGGCCTCAAAGTTCTGAAATCTTCATCCGTGGCCTTCTCTTGACTCATCTCATGCTTGCTGCCATCTCCATGCATGGCCATGCTCCAATTCTTGTCCCTCTCATCCATGCTTGGTCCATCATTCCTAAGAGTAATAAATACATCTGATTTAGGCAACATCATATTCTCATGTATGTGAGGAATAGTTCCAAGAAACGAAAGTACCTGATAGTTAAGTTGTTTGGCACGAGATCTTGTGATAGGTCCTTGTATGTGTGTAGCTGTAGGTACAATGGTTGTATCAATAGATGGGATGTCCACATCATGCTCCCCTTCTTGAATTGAAGTCGTCCTCGACGCAATGTCATCTTCCTCACCAAAGTAAGGCTTCAAATCTGCAATATTAAACGTAGGACTAACCGTACCAAAGTCTGCAGGCAACTCAAGTTTATATGCATTATCGTTTATTTTCTCTAACACCTTAAAGGGACCAGCAGCACGCGGCATTAACTTAGACTTACGTAAATCAGGAAAGCGATCCTTACGCAAATGTAACCAAACAAGATCTCCAACATCAAACACAACATGCTTTCTCCCTTTATCCCCAGCAAGTTTATACTTAGCATTCATGTGTTCGATGTTATCTTTAGTAGTCTTATGCAAGTTTAATATCATTTCAGCGCGTTGTGTAGCATCCAAATTATTTTGCACCGAAGTAGGTAAAGGCAATAAGTCAATAGGTGCACGAGGAACAAAACCATAGACGATCTCAAACGGGCACATCTTTGTGGTAGAATGCAGCGAACGATTATAAGAAAATTCTATATGAGGTAAACACTCTTCCCACAATTTTAAGTTCTTCTTTAATACAGCCCGCAACATAGTAGACAAAGTTCTATTTACTACTTCAGTTTGTCCATCAGTTTGGGGATGACATGTAGTACTAAACAGCAATTTAGTCTCCAACTTAGCCCATAAACATCTCCAAAAGTGGCTAAGAAATTTAGTATCACGATCAGAAACAATAGTATTTGGCACACCATGCAAACGAACAATTTCACGAAAGAACAAATCAGCAATATGCGCAGCATCATCCGTTTTATGACAAGGAATAAAGTGTGCCATCTTAGAAAACCAATCCACAACAACAAAAATACTATCCCTCCCCTTCTGTGTTCGTGGCAATCCCAAAACAAAGTCCATAGAAATATCCTCCCAAGGAACACTAGGAACAGGAAGAGGCATATATAAACCATGTGGATTAAGGCGAGACTTAGCTTTTTGACAAGTAGTGCAGCATGCCACAAATCTCTCAACATCTCGACGCATACGTGGACAAAAGAAGTGTGCAGCAAGAACATCCTCCGTCTTCTTGACACCAAAGTGTCCCATCAATCCTCCTCCATGCGCCTCCTGTAACAACAAAAGACGAACAAAACTATCTGGAATGCATAGTTTGTTAGCACGGAACACAAATCCATCATTGAAGACGAACTTGTTCCAAGTTCTACCATCTCTACAATTCTGCAACACATCTTTAAATTCAGCATCATGCACATATTGTTCCTTAATAGTTTCCAATCCAAATATTTTGAAGTCAAGTTGAGATAACAAAGCATAACGGCGCAACAAAGCATCAACAATAATATTATCTTTACCCTTTGTGTTTGATAACATAAGGAAAAGACTCAATAAATTCAACCCACTTTGCATGACGACGATTCAACTTAGCTTGACTACGAATATGCTTCAAAGTTTCATGATCAGAATGTATAAAAAATTCTTTAGCCCATAGATAATGTTGCCAAGTTTCTAATGTCCAAACCAATGCATATAATTATTATCATAAGTAGAATAGTTCAGACTAGCCCCACTCAATTTTTCACTAAAATATGCAACAGGTTTTCCCTCTTGTAATAACACCCCTCCCAAACCAATTCCACTAGCATAACATTCAAGCTCAAAGGTCTTAGTAAAATCAGGAAGTTGGAGTAAGGGAGCATGTGTTAGCTTATCTTTCAATATGACGAAGGCCTGTTGTTGTGCATCGCCCCAAACAAAGGGCACATCCTTATTGGTAAGTTCATTCAGCGGCGCGGCAAGTGATCCAAAGTCTTTGACAAAGCACCTATAAAAACCAGCGAGGCCAAGAAAACTCCTCACTTGTGTGACCGTCTTGGGCTGGGGCCAATTCTCAATAGCTTCAATCTTGGCTGGATCCACTTCAATACCCTGTGATGTAACAACATAGCCAAGAAACGCAACTCGATTGGTGCAAAAGGTGCACTTCTCAAGGTTACCAAACAAACGTGCATCACGTAAAGCATTGAAAACAACACGTAAATGATCCAAATGATCCTGTAAAGATTTGCTATAAATCAAAATATCATCAAAGTAGACTACCACAAAACGTCCAATGAAAGCACGTAAAACTTCGTTCATTAATATCATGAAAGTGCTAGGTGCATTAGTTAAACCAAACGGCATTACTAACCACTCATATAAACCGAACTTAGTTTTAAATGCAGTTTTCCATTCATCTCCTAATTTCATTCGAATTTGGTGGTAACCACTATGCAAATCAACTTTAGAAAACATGGTAGAGCCACTTAATTCATCAAGCATGTCATCTAAACGTGGAATAGGATGACGATATCGAATAGTAATATTATTGATAGCTCTACAATCAGTACACATGCGCGAAGAACCATCTTTCTTAGGTACCAAAATAATAGGAACAACACAGGGGCTAAGGGACTCACAAATATGATCTCTGTCGAGTAGTTCCTGAATTTGGCGTTGTATCTCCTTTGTCTCCTCTGGATTGGTTCTATATGGAGCGCGGTTGGGCAACGTAGCACCAGGAATTAGATCAATTTGGTGCTCAATTCCTCTAATAGGAGGTAGTCCTGGTGGCAGCTCAGCGGGAAAGACGTCCTCATATTCCTGCAAAAGGTTAGCAATAGCGGGTGGCAAAGAAGGAGGCATATCCTCAAATGAAAACAAGACCTCTTTGCAGACAATTGCATAACATTGAACATTGTTTACATCTAGTTCAGCAATATCAATTTTATTTGCAAGCATACATGGACTCTTCAAACGAATTTCAGTAGCATGTGTAGAATCAGATTTAGTGTTCTTTGGTGGTACAAAATCTGCAGCAACAATCTGATTCTCACTTTTATTTTTCTCCTCAATTTTAGCTCTACTAGCTCTAGCGAGATCATCTTTTAAAATCTGTTCAGGAGTCATAGGTTTTAGACCAATTTTCTTTCCATCATGCATAAGAGAATAGTGATTAGTTTTGCCATTATGAACAGATTCTCTATCAAATTGCCATGGTCTACCAAGTAACAAAGAACAAGCTTGCATAGGTACAACATCACAATCAACAAAATCAGAATATGTACCAATAGTAAAATGCACGCGTACCGTTGTTGTTACCTTGATCTTGCGAGAACTCTCAAACCATTGGATGTAATATGAATGTGTGCGTTGTCTTGTTGGAAGTGCAAGCTTCTCTACCATGTCAACACTAGCCAGATTGTTACAACTCCTTCCATCAATGATGATCCGTATAGCTCTTTCCTTGACAACACCACGTGTTTGGAACAGGTTGTGGCGTTGATCTTGCTCAGATTTGCTCAATTGCACACTCAACACACGTTGTGTAATTAAGCTCTTGTATTGATCGGCAGCTTCAGCTCCCATTACCTCAGTCTCTTCATCAGAATCACACTTGTCTCCATCTCGAGCAGAAATAAGGGCTAATGTATCTTCATCAAAGTCACTCGCTGAATCGTATTGACCATCATCACGCACCATCATCACACGTTGTGTTGTGCACTGTCTCTCAATATGACCAAAACGCCAGCACTTGCGGCATTCTATATCCTTTGTTTTACCCGTGGAAGCCATAGAAGATGCGCTACGAGCAGGAGTATTGGATGACGGTGGAGGAGCATCTGGAAACCTTGTAGTGGCCTTGGATGTGGTAGTAGCTGGTGGCGAATCACGAGAAGGAGGTGCTGATTGACGGGATGTCCAAGTGGATGTGCGACCTGCAGAATTATTAGTCCTCCTCCATGGTGTTTGGCGATCCTGCACTTCACGTTCAGCTTTGCAAGCAATATGAAACAAACGAGTGATAGAATTATATTCCTTATAATCTAATATGTGCTGAATGTCCTTGTTTAATCCACCAAAGAAACGTGCAAGCATTTGTTCAGTAGATTCAACAAGACCACACCGAACCATCCCCGTTTGTAATTCCTGATAATACTCTTCTACAGATTTTTTTCCTTGCTCTAAACGTGTCAGATTCTTTAGTAAATCACGTTGATAAGTGGGAGGTACAAAACGAACACACATAGCAGTTTTTAAAGCAGTCCAAGTACTAGGAATAGTAGTAGGATTTAAACGACAATACTCAGACCACCAAAGGGAAGCAAATTTAGTAAATTCACATGTAGCATCACTAACACACATATTCTCAGGATATTTTAAACATGCAAAACGTTGTTCTACTTCCATCTAGCATGTAAGATATGCGTCAGGATTATATTTACCCTCAAAAGATGGAATATTTAATTTAATCTTTGCAACATGATCATCATCACGTACCGGTGGTCGAGCGTTGCGGTAGTAATGTCGGGGACGGCCAGCAGGTACCTGTGGAGGTTGTTCAACCTCCTCGTCAAACAGATCGTCATCGTCGGGGTCGTAGTAGTACCCGTCGTCTGTCCCCAATGTCGCAGCAGTAGCCGCGGCGGAAGTCTGGGGTGCGTCAGCTGCCGCGGTAACCGCCTGAGGTGCGGCGGCAGCCGAACCAGCAGTCCGACCCGTGATCGGAATACGCCATGCGCCATGCCGAGGTGCCAATGGGGCGGGTGCGGGTGCGGGTGCTGGCAATCTGGCAAAAACCTCCTTGAACCGAGCGTCAAGCTTGCCGTTGAAGGATTTCTCGAGCCCATCGATCTTGTCCATGGCGTTGGTGAGCTTGGTGTCAAACTCCCCTAGGCGTGCATCCACATCTTCAGCGCGACCGACCAAGAGCTCGGAGAAGTGTGCATGTAGTTCTTGGTTCGTCATTGTGGCAGGGTTCCGCGAAGTATCTGTCATGGTTAGTCCTTTAAAAAGCACAGGTATATACTACGGAAATATGGTGGAAGGCACGCGTAATCCGTCAAGCAATATACGAAGCTCTTACAAGTTCTTAACAAACAGCAGGAAAAGGCGATATGCAACCGCGAGGATCAGTGGGTCCAGAGATTGAACCAAGCGATTACCAGGAGTCGAGACACCGCACGTGGAGAATATCTGTGGAGCTCTGGGAAGGCTTAGCAAAGGGGTTAGCAATTATCAAAACAGCAATGCAAAAGTTGAAAGAATGCTCAACGACGGTACTGTGCTGGTCCTAGGCTAGACCGTACTAGAGACGCGAGCCTAGATCACCAACGATGTCACGACGCGACACAACAAGCAATGTATGAAGATATGGCACCCTGAAAAGCGAACCGAGATGCGGAAAATCACTATGATGGCGAGTGTCTAAAACTGATCTACGGGGTCTAAAAATAGGTTAGCCCCAATTTTTTTTCCGAAAATTTTGTATTATGCTCCGGAAAGCGCGCATGCGCCAAAAAAATGTCGCTATAACGGCCGATGGAGAAAAGTGATCCCCGGGGTCGAAAAACAGTATAGGCAGAAAATTTTATTGGAGGCGGTTCCAGACTTTTTTTGCTCTCCTTCTGGACTTACGACCGGACTCTGAGCTCGACACGGACTTTAGCTGAACACGGAAACAACAAAGAAGGAAAGTAAAAAGAAATAACTAGGAAACAATAACTCAACTCGGACTCGTGCCGCGATAGGATAGGTGATCGGATCCGTGTCGCGGTAGGAAGGCGGTGGCGGAGTTTTTAGGGTTTATGGCGGCGGAATATGGTGGCGGTGATCTGCGAGGGTGGCGGTGACTACTATGATCATAACTTGAAACTCTACGGGACGAGACACTAAGACCAGCAACTTGACGCGATGATGCAGACACAAATTCAACAATGCAAAACTGAAAAGATAATGCAAGGCGTAGATTGGTGATGGGATGGATCTAAACTCTAACTGTGTTTTTGGCTTTTTCGTGGGGTATAGGTAAAAACAGATCTAATCTACGAAAACAGTAAAGTCTCACCGAGCAACCTGAAATCTGATACCACTTGATAGGGCAAAGGTGTCCGATCTTTCGATGAGATGATGATAGTCGATTTGGTGGAGTTTGGGCTTGACGATCCGACTACACGTGTGAGCACGAGCGCCAATGCAATCGCTAGGCCAATCTCCTGGAGGTTACCGATCCTGCGGGAACACGATCAGCCTGACCAACGAGGGTCTTAATTCCTACCTGAAATCGAGAACAAGTAAGAACTAATATTGCAATCAAGATATTGCGGATTAAGAGGAAAGCTTTATTGAAAAGGTGGGATCCTGAATAGGTGCGAAGTACAAGAGGCCTCTGCGACGCTCGAGCCTTGGCGAAGTTGCTATGATGGCTAACTTAATGTCTAAACAAAATCTGAGGCTAAAGTGACGGCTATGGGGAGTATTTGTAGAGGGAGTGTCCCAACCTTACAACAATATAAGGTGGAGTCCCCTGTGTTTACAATGCTAGTCCCTGGATCAATAGCTAGCATCCACAGTTAAGATGTAATATCAAGAAACAAAGGTCATAATATAACTTTATAACCAGGAATAACATAATTTTATTACATCACACATAGCTCATTTGGCTATTACATTACATTGCAGCGGAATAACTATAGTCATGGGGTCCTTCATCTTCAAAGTGCCACAGGCAGATGTTGGTTGTAGACTTTGTAATCCTAATCAATCAATCCTCACTAAAATCAATCAAACCTGCAACATACAAGTTACAGCCACAAGGGTCAATACATTTGAATTGTATTGGCAAGTGATACTATGGTAGTATAGTGGAGTCTATCATCTACATGCATTTGGCTAAGTGGAGTTGAGGCTTGCATTGCTCAAAATAGATTTTTCCTTAACATTTTGAAAATACTAAGTTTTAGCTTGACAAAATCATTTTTCTCAATCAAAGATTGAAGATCCTTTAACCCTTGTTCAAACCACAAGATTTTAACTTGGAAATTTGAATGATGAGATTCTTGATTGCTTCCATGTCTTGATGCTCAAATTGTCCTTTACCAGGGACATGGCTAAGTACTTAGATTTTACACTCTGCAGAGGTGGTGCACTTTCCCCACAAGACTTGGTTTCCCAAGACAAGATCTTTCAGAAGCCTTACCTTAGACCAAAATGGACGCGCTCCAACCTATCACACACTACCACCAACTGTCCATATGGCTAAGTTCTTGCAACCTATATGATCATGGCAGAGCCCATATTGCCAAGTGGTTGCACTTGAAGCTTCTCAACATTTGACATCTCAAATCTCTTTGTTCCTGGGTGGCAATCCACAAGTGTGATACACAAGGTTCACCAGTCCCCTGGCCTTGTGTAACCACTCAACCAAAAACCACCAAGCAAGTCCCATTCCACCCAGGTGATTCATTAACTTAGTTGTTTTATTAAACAAAACACAAGTCCTCAGACTTAGAAATTTTTCCATAGTGCGAATATATATTCCACCCATGTTTTCTATTAGCTAGGCTAAGCTGGATAGTAGTAGGAGTCTTAACTTAGGAAAAATCCTACTAAGGATTCATCTACTAGGTTTTCCTATAGCAAGGTTTATACTTAGCATAAATTCCATGCAAGTTTTTACTTAGCAAAATCACTAATGCATAGTGAAAGTAATGGGACAAAGAGTATGAAGCATCACTTGCCTTTTTGGTAGAGTATGGGTTCACTCCTTGTCCTTGCAACAATCACACTCTTCAAGTCACTACAATTCAATCAAGCAAGGCACAATCTCAATCTACCAATCAAGCAAAACAACACATAAAATAACAAAGTCAAAGAAATGCATGCAAGCATGCCAAGCTTTGTTTTGTTTGAAAACGTGGTTCCTAATGGGTCATGAACATTTGAAAACACCTAATGGTCATTTTTTAAAGTGGCAAAGTCATTTGCAAAAGGTTTCACCTCAAAAACCATTTTCAAAACAAAGTATCATTTTATGTGGTGTAGAAATATTTTTACTAAGGCATTAATCTATAGGGTTCACAAATAAGTTTTCAAACCACAAAACTTGGTGTTTGGGGTTAGAGAGTTTAAAACAAAACATTTTCCAAAGGTTTTCTCCCAAAACCATTTTTAATAAATAAACCACATTTATATTTAACTAGAAATGGTTTTAAATCAAAGAATCATTATTTTATTTCACCAAATACATTTTTGAGTCCACAAAGTGTTTCCTATGGTCAGTAGGTTCAAAGCAATCCAATTGCAAAAGATTTTAACCCCAAATTCATTTTTACACAATTTTTACATCCTTAATAAGCATACAAATGTTTCTGCAAAAACAACCATTTTTCCAGAAGCTTTTTACTAAACAAAAGGCATGGTTGGCTAGGGCTTGTTCCACTGATTCCAACGATACAAAATTTGCAATTTTTGGACGTGTGGATCAAAAGTTACAAAGGTTTGAAAATCACAAACAAATCTGTTTTCAAA
Source organism: Avena sativa (assembly GCA_916181665.1). NCBI lineage: Eukaryota > Viridiplantae > Streptophyta > Magnoliopsida > Poales > Poaceae > Avena > Avena sativa. The sequence goes on along the minus strand of OV702285.1, from coordinate 136,208,797 downwards.
TTTCTGTTTTAAACTAGAGCTGGCCACGCGTCGCTCTCTAATTGGATGGTACCGGTTCGGTCGGATCGGCAACGTGGACCGCAGGATCTAAAGCATATCGTGCGGCACAGGATCGATCTTACCCTTTCGATAAGTGAACTATCCTATCGCTCCGATCTAGATCTAACGGCTCTCAGTGCCCCGACCAGAAACTGGCGGCGCTGGACTCTGACGGGCGGCGGCGGCGGCTTGTCAGTGGCGTCGCCGGAGTTACAGGAAGCGAGAAGGAGGGAGAGAGTGCTCACCTGGTTCGCTGAACGATGCTGATGCTCAACGTGGTACTGGTTGGTGAAGGGGCGCACGGGTTCGTCTTCAATTGCTCACCGGAGTTGTTCTGGGCCTCGGTCCGGTCAGACGTCGACGGGGGGGGGGGGGGGGGGGGGGGGGGCGAGGCTAGGGGGCACCCTAGGACAAACGGGAGGCACTGTTAGGTTCGCAAGAGCATGGCGATCGTCACCGTGTCCACGAGGAAGAGAGGGGAGGTCTGGTTTACCGGGGAGACGTCGCCGCAGTTGGAGCAGACGGCAGCGCTGGCTCGGGAAGACGTTGCCGATGCTCAGGGATGCGCGCGAGCGAGCTACGGCTGTAGAAAGATCCGCTGGGGGATGCTGATCACAGCTGCGTGCTCGAGGAGGCAAGAGGTGGCGTGTGCTGGCCGAAATCGGCAAGGAGGGTCGTCGGAGACAGAGGTGTTCGGGGAGGAATTGGGGCGGCCTGGGGGCGTGCTTGGGGGAGGAGACAGGGGGAAAACGGAGGAGAGTCGTTGGTGTTTAAAGGGGCATGGTTACTGCGAGTAATGGTGGCCGCGTTATGACGAATTCAAGACGCGAAATCAAAGCAGAAAACGGGGATGAACTGGTTGCTGCGGTGATGAACAGGAGGAGTGGGGCACACCTGTCAGCGAGAAAGGAAGTGAGGGGGAGGGGTCCACTTGTCAGCGTCCTCGCGGGTTGTTTCTGCGGTGAAGAAAACGGTTCGGGGGCGAGGGAACAGGTGGGCTGGACTGGGCTGTTGGGCTGGGTCCTTTGCACTATTTTTTTCTGTCTGAATGATTTAACCTTTTCTATTTCTATTTACTCATTTGAAATTCCAAACAACATTCAAACATTCAAACAATTCTAACACATTCACCACATTTGTAATTGAATTTTGGTTCTGTTTATCAACATAAAACCAAAGTCCAATAATAAAATATTATTTTTATTTTAGAGTCCATTTATAATTAAATAAAATAGACACTAGTTAATAAATTAAATGGGTTTTAATTTATTTAAAAACTCCATTTGAAATCCAAATATTTTCAAAACCAAATCAGTAGGTTTTATTTGAAAATAAAAGATACTTGGAAAACTTGTTTAAAATAAAATAACATTTTTATTTTAGGCTCCATTAATAATTAAATAAAATGGACCTTAGTTATTAAATCCAATAGGATTTGTTTTATTAAAAACTTTATTTTGAAATCTAAATAAAACCAAAACACTTCAGTAGGTTTTTATTTGAGAATATAAAATACTTGGAAAACTTATTTTAAATAAATAAATAAGTTTTTGTGTTTATTTAAAATGGGAAAAGCCTTTACTTAAATAAAATTTGGATATTAAATCCTTATTATTTTATTTAAATAAACCTTTACTATTTTTATTAAAACAAAATGTTTTTATTTCAAAAGCTTGGCCAAGGTTTTAATTTGGCTTAATAAAATAATCCTTATTTATAAATCCACCTTTTCTTTTGAAAACCAAATCCTTTTATTAAAAGATCCAAAATAGTAATTTTAAATATTTTGAAGTGTATTTTTTATTTAACTTTTTAAATCCCTTTAGGATTTTATTTGATCCAAATAGGTTTTGAAAGTTCCCAATTGGATTCAAAAAGTTTCTTCTCACTCTGAAAATCAACGAAGTTTTATTTTATTCATTTATTTTTCACATTACAAGATTTGGAAAATCTTGGGATGTGACAGTATTTAAGGAGGAAAAGATGGGATTTCGGCCAGCCATAGAAATGGTGGTCGAATCCAACCCGAGAAGTCCTTTTCTCCTCAAATACGGACTCTAAAAAGTGGCTAACTAAAATCCTGCGAAAATTACATGGGTCTGGCCCAAAATAGAGGTGTCGCAGCACCATATTAAGCTATGGACAAATTTATGAAGTATTAATCTTGAATATTTCGTCCAAGCCTTCTGTCTTCATTATGGTGGCCTCAAAGTTCTGAAATCTTCATCCGTGGCCTTCTCTTGACTCATCTCATGCTTGCTGCCATCTCCATGCATGGCCATGCTCCAATGCTTGTCCCTCTCATCCATGCTTGGTCCATCATTCCTAAGAGTAATAAATACATCTGATTTAGGCAGCATCATATTCTCATGTATGTGAGGAATAGTTTCAAGAAACGAAAGTACCTGATAGTTAAGTTGTTTGGCACAAGATCTTGTGATAGGTCCTTGTATGTGTGTAGCTGTAGGTACAATGGTTGTATCAATAGGTGGGATGTCCACATCAACATGACACCACTAGTAGAATTACACCCAAGTTGAGTGACAAGTCGATGTTGTTGAAACAAGCTTTTGCGAGGACTAAGATGTCCTCCTCATTGAGTCTTGTAAACTCATTTCGTGCCTGCAAGGTTTTAGCAATAACATAGAACAAATAGCGAATAGCAGGATGCTGAATATTCTTCCCCTTATTGAATCTAGAAGTGAAGGTCATTCCATTATAATAATGATCTGGGGAAGGATGCATGTCGGCAAAAGATGCGCATAAAGCATTAACATCATTTTTTGGTAAACTAAGACAATTCCACCATTTATCAAGTGTTAATGTATAATTGTTGTTCATAAGTCGGAAAGAAATCATGTCCTCTCCATGCCATGTTTTAACGATGCTTGTCAAAGAACTTAAAAACTCTAGAGTTAACCGGTGATAAGTAGGCACATCATGGAATACAAAATTTTGCAGGCCAACCCTATTGCAAAGTAAATTAAAGTCATCATAAATACCGAGTTGGTTCAGTATAACAGGACAAGCCTACTTGGTTTCCTTCACTTCTCGGTTCTTGATCTTGTTGAAGCGATCATGTTGGAGCTCATTCCTGAACCGTATCCCCATGCGGTCCCGAGATGTAGCGGTAGAGGCAGCCTTAGAAGAACTCGCAGCGGCACGAGCACACGTTTGGATCCTTGTGTTCATCTTATAAAAATAAATAAGAAAGACAAAAATAAAAGTTTTTGATCCAATCAATAATAAGCATAACATATTACTCATCATAGCACACTAAAGAATATCCTCAAAATAATAATCTAGGCAAGATAAACATGGCCATTGGTTCTAAATAAGTCTCACCCTAGATTGATAATGACAATAGATCAGAGATGAATTTGCAAAAAGTAATTGGAGGATTGGACGAGAAACATATCGTAGATCACTTATGTGCGAGGAAATCAAACAAAATTGAGTAGAGATGAAGATCCCTTGAGGTTTTGAGAGAGTTTGGAGGTATAAGAGAGAAAAGGGATCAAAGTTTTGGTGTTTTGGGTACCTTCCTGTGCGCTTAAGTGGTCGGACGCAACTATACGGCCAGAAAATTTTGTACCCGTCGTATAGTTGGTCTGACGGGAAAAATTAGGGTTTCTTTCCTGGCGGCTGTATCTATACGGGCGAAACTATATGACCGCACCAAAATGGTCCCGCCATATAGTTGGTCGTTAAACCTTCTATATCCGGAGAAGAAAATTTGCCGATGGCTCAAATATCTATACGGCTGGAATTTTAATTCCCGCTGTATAGTTGGTCGTTAAAGGTACTGTACTCGTCAAAAAAATTATATTCCTTCAAGAATTACTTTTTAGACTAAAACTTAGCGAAACACCATGTTTTGATGGAACAATGACAAAATAAATTGCTGACCAACATTAGCATGTATAAAGCAGGAATTTTAGTACCGCTAAATCTCTCCTCTTCAACTGGAGTTTTCTAGCACTCTTTATTCAACATGAAACTAAAACTAAAACTTAAAAACTTTACTCAAACCTTTATTTCACAGGGTTGCCTCCCATGCAGCTCTCTTTTATGGCCAATAGCTTGACCTTGATGTTTCTCACTTAGGCCAGATGAGCGGAACACCCACTCCAAAATAGTTGGCCTTTAAAGTGATGGCCCCCTTATCATCATGCTTGGCTTTCTTCTTCCTGGAAAATGAATAACAAAAGTATACCGCGAAGGCAATTGAAGCTTCACATTCCCTTCATGCAGATTAATAAAAGCCTTAATAGTTCTTAAGAATGGACGTCCTAATATGATAGGAGCAGTACCATCTTCAGGCATGCCAAAAATAACAAAATCAATAAGAGCAGGACAACCTTTAATGTATACTAAAGTATTCTCTATAATTCCTACTGCTTGTTTGTAGGTAGAATCTGCTAGATGTAATTTTAACTCGGTGATTTGGAAACAACCAAGATTTTACTTATTAAAAAGACTCTTTGGAATTGTTGAAACACTTGCACCTAAATCACAAAGTGCAGCTATTTCATTAGTCCCGATTTTAATCTTAATAGTAGGCTCAAATATCTCATCAAGCTTAACAGGTAATTTTTTAGCAATTTTCTTATACTCCTCCTCAAGCTCACATACCTTTATTGCTACCTGATTAACGAAGTGTTGATGCATGGCTTCCTCATTTCCTTCACTTACCGGAATCTTGATATTAATCCTTTTTACAAGATCTTCAACTATGTAATTTGTTGAAGGAGCATTGCTATAGTCAAGTTCTTCAGGCTCCTCCCTTTGGATTCTTATCATCTTGAGGTCTTCAACTGGATTGGGCTCAGCTTTACCTGCAAATTTAGCTAGAATGAGAGTTTAAATCTCGGTTATCTTACCTAGTCATGCCTCAACAATCCTTGTTCTTTCTTGGAGTGCCTGCAAATCATTCCTCAAACTTAAAACTTGGTTAGATAATTTACCAAGCATAGCATCATGGTTCTCCGTTATTTTAACTAGGATATTGTTTTGGTCATTTTGTGAATCCATAAAAGACTTAATAGTTGTAACACCCTCAGAATCGGCCCTATGCAAGTTTTAGCGAAACCCGCCAAACCCGCATAGAAACGATTCAAAGGTGCCCACCAGGCACTTTCGTGCGGGTGGAAAACGAAGTAATAACATTACACAACAGTCCTCGATGGGACCCACAGAACAGATATATATATACAACACGACTCCATGAGTCAAGAATACAGATATACAATACAAAGATCCAAATCACCTTAAAAAAGAGAGAGCGTCCAGCTACGGACAAGATGCAAATGGGGCTAAGAGCCCTGAAGAATAACCAATGGCGTCCATAACCCTGCCCAGGCCAAGCCGGAAGGGTAACCCTGCTAACGACGTCGATCTCAAAACCTGCTTAAACAAAAGGGGTGCCGACAAAGGGGCAAAGGAAAAAGAGGAGCGTCAGTACTGAGGCCAGTACACGGCGAGACTAGAATTCGGCGGTCCTCGCCTACATAGGTATGGTGGACTGAAGCGGCAGCGGCAGCATGCACTAAACAACCTATAGAGACTCGATACGACTGGCGGCTATCAGAGAGGGGTAAGAAAGACCTATTCGGAACCAACCTGATACTACCAACAAACAAACCCGTCCTGGTGTTTCCCCCTCGAGACCAAACGAGGAAGTCAGCCGAGGAACTCACACAGTTGGCAGTTTTAATTATTCAGTTATCGTTGCAGCAATTACTAGTCAGGTATAGATAGTCATCCTGATAAAATTAGTAGTGGTCACTTTTAGTTAACCATTCCATTGTAGTTGCGACACTTACTAATCAGATTCAATTAGCATGAGATAACCCAAAACCCAGCAGTTGTTGGTACTTTTATTTAGCCATTCCGTTATAGTTGCAATACTTACTAGTCAGATACAATGGTCGCAAGCGACAACCCAAGCAAGCAATTGTTGGCAATTTTAATTAGCCATTCCGTTATAGTGAAGCTGATTACTAGTCATTATAAAGTCAAATTTATAACACTACTTTAGTTATAGTTGTCTATGATCGAGATACTGTGCTCCAAGTCGTCCATAACCGCGGACACGGCTTTCAGAAAGTTTTACCCTGCAGGGGTGCACAAATAGCAACACACACTCGATCAACCTCGGAAAAACCAAATCAAAACCCAACGAGGCTTTCATGACAAAGAAATCACAAGATTCAGAAATATTTCAGGGGGCCACCCCTTGGAGTACACCCGCAACGAAGCTAGCTGACTCCGAGACGGACCCGAGGTTTGGGTGGACGGCTGTGAACGACTGGGAACCCAAAACTAGGCTTGTCGACACCGCGAAAACGTGTCCCGGTCCTAAACAGTACAGGTGCTATCCATCGCACAATCGTAATAAAGCAGTAAGGCATGGCATAAGTACATGATAGTAAATAAAACCTCAAACTAGTTTGTGGCCCCAAGAAATAAGAATGAATCAAGCTCTGGCTCAGGGGGGTCCCATAATTCCCGGTATGTGGATAGCGCGAATATTCAAGGAATAGGTATCAAGTACTCGGGGTCCTACGGGACACAAGTGGACGGTTAACAACCAAATAACATCTATTGCCCACCTGTGCCTCTGCTTACCTACTTCAATTTTAGTTGTTAAACAGTAATTAAAGTGAACGATAATTAAAGCCATGCTCATCTCCAACATTAAACATGCGGCAAGGCTCCAACAACTGTGGTACTGGACAACATGCAACAGCACTTGAGCAAGCGACTACGACGCGCAAGTCCAACTAACTACCAAACAATAGGTAATAGGATGTGTCCAAGGCAATATAAGGCTGCAAGGGATATCACGGTTACGAAAACTAGAGCATCGCAACACAGATAGCAATAGATCAACAGGAGGGAATAAATACTATAAAAGTAAGATAGGGAGAAAGGGGAGATGCTCGCCTGAAAAACATTGCTGAAGGTTCAACCGAAGATCGGGTCGACACTCGCATCAACTCAACGGCCTTATCCGCGAAGAAGCAAAACACTAGAATAAACACCGGATGCAATTTTTAATACTACGGCAAAAGATCGGGCATGATGCATGTATGATGTATGACATGGCAAAGGTGCGGTGCAATTAGGCAATATTAAGCGGAACCACGGTCCCAACAACTAATTAAACGGTTCAAGTTATTCATCTACCCCGCAAATTAAATGTTGTAATAACAGGGCAAGATAAGTTACCGGTTCGCTACACAAATTTAAATGAGGCCAATATAAGACTAGATTTGCCGCATATGGGCCCCATATTTAATTATCAGGTGAATCGGCATAAGGCCCCCAAACCACAGACAAGTATGTATGCATGAATGATTATTATGCAACAGGTTTTATATTTAGCATTTATAAAATAGGGGCTCGGGAAGAGGGGCACACATTAGGGTTCGGCGATCTTGGTTCCGGGGTTCGGGGTTCGGTCTCAGGGTTCAGGGTTCGATGGGATCGTTCTCGGACTCCGGGATCGTCCTCGGATAACGGAGTAGATCTTGGCGTTTCGGGAAGCAGGACTTGGTTCGGCGTCAGGGCGCATCGGGCTCGCCCTGGTCGATGTTGATCTTGTCGTTGCGCAGATCTTGTCGGGTCCGCGCCATCGAGTCGGTCTTGGCATTCGGGGCGAAGGACTTGGCGTCCGCGAGGAAGTACTTGGCGAATCCGTGTCGACGTCCTTAGCGTCCGGGTTCTCGGGCATCAGATCCGGGAAGAAGTGCTTGTCGCACCGGGGTCTCGGTGTCCTCGGATCCGATTGAAGATCTTGGCGTTCCGCGGGTTCGGTCTTCGGATCGGGCTCCGGGATCGTTCTTCGAATCCATGTAGTAGACCTTGTCAGTTCCATGTCGACGACCTTGTGGTTTCAACTTCACTTGCTGACTTGCCGATGGTGGACTTGAAATCGGCATTGGGGGGTCATTTTCCTGCTTCTGGTCCGCATGAGGATCTTGATTAGAATCGCAGAACACCTCACAAACTCGTCCTGGTGCTACCTCAGCAACAACAACACAAAGGCAGACCAAAACGAATATAACCCTCATGTGTAAAACACACGGGAACCATGCCAAACACCATGCGGGCACGATCGACACAGAGGAAGGCCGGGACTCAGGGCGCGGCGCCGGGCTTGCTGCCGGGACGAGGTGACGTGCAAGCGGGCAGGGATGCGACGCCGGTGAGCTTGGGTTGGAGACGCGGAGGAGGGCGACACCGGCGCGGGGAGACAGGGAGGTTGAGGAGGCGCTGGTCGATGCGGGCCGAACCCGGAGAGGAGGAGCACGATGGCGGCTCGGGGAAGCTCGCAGGCGGCGGCGGTTGGGCGAATCGCGACGGCGGGAGGAGGCCGGCGGCGACGCGCAGGGGCTCCGGCGGCGGGGAGCGCCAGAGGGGAAAGAGGCCAGGGTTCGATGGTGGAGCGAGGAGGGGGGTTAAGGGAAGAGGGTCGCCCTCGGGCGGTCGGCGAGGACGAGGTCGGGCCGACGGCGACGGAGGCGGAGAACGACGCGGCGGCGCTGGGAAGGAGAGGGGGCACCGCGGCCACGGCGGGGCTCTGCAGGCGGAGCGCCGGAGGAGGAGGCCCGAGGAGGAGGGGAGAGGGCGGGGAGAGGCGGTGGCGCAGAGAGAGGCCACCGGCGGCGGGTCGGTTGGGGAAGCGAGCGGGGCCGAGGGAGGGCGACGGCGCCGTCCGACGGTGGGGAAGGAGGGCGCGAGGTTGGTGGGGACTGAGGCGCGGGGTCGTGGGGAGTGGATCGAGGGGCGGGGCGAGCGGGGAGGTGGGCCAGGCGGAACCAACCAGGGGGTGGACGAGATCTCGAGGGGGTTGTCGGGCGCAGGGGTGTGCCCGCTGGCGGGGGGGTTGTGAGGTTGCGGGCCTGCAGGTGGGACCCAGGGGCGGGGCCAGGTGGGGGTGAGGTTAGTGGTGGGTGGGGCTGTGGTCGGTGTGGGGCTGCTGCGGGTGGGGCCAGGGAACAGGGAGAGGGGGTAGGGAAGCTGTGGGTGAGAGAGGGAGTGGAGGAAAAAGGAAGAGGATTGGTGAGGTGGCAAGGTGGGTAGGGATTGGGTCCAGGGGTGAGGTGGCGAGCTGTGGTTGGTGGGTAGAATAGTTTTAGGTGGAAAAAGGTTGGTCTAGGGTCTTGCAGGGTTTAGTTGGGCTGGGTCGCAGATGGTCTAGACCGGTTGGCCTCTGGCCTGACCGGCCGGACTGGACTGCCCGACAAAAACATTTTATTATTTTAATTTTATTTGTAAAACATTTTTGTAAATACTTGTTAGACAAATACAAGATCTGAACAGACCGATGTTTTAATTTGAAATAGAGACGGGGGTTATTTAGAAAACAAAACTAGGCGTTTCGAAAATAGTTTCAGACAAACAATGCATGTTGATGACGATGTAATGCACAAAAACAACGCGATTTTCTAGTAGTGGTTTTGCGGGATGCCACAATAGTTTCTTGGAGACTACCATTACTTGATACCATATCATTATTAGAATTACCCGCAGGACTAGAATAGTGTTTCTAAAAATTTGGATTATAATTCTTCTTCCAAGCAGGGTTATAATCACTACGAGCTATGAAGTCTATTTCTTCAATATTTGATTCTAGGATAGCTCTTACCTGGGTTTCCTTATCTTGGACGGCTAATATAAGATCATCCAACTTAGCATTGAGTTCTTCATTTTCTTGAGGTGTGACGGAGTTCACCTTCTTTGTGTTTGATCTTTCCACCCATTGGGCATGGTTGTCTTGCATATTGTCTAGCAGCTGCTTTGCTTCGGTAATTTGTTTACCCATAAATGTTCCTCCAGATGTAATATCAAGCATAGACTTAGATACCGGGTCAACAACATTATAAAATAAATGGAGAATTAACCAATCTTCCATCCCATGGCTGGGACAGTTTGTCATGCATTCTTTCATTCTCTCCCATGCAAGCGCTAGTGGCTCACACTCTTCCTGTCTAAAACCAGTAATATTAGATCTTAGTTGCATAGTCTTTGCAGGTGGAAAGAATTTAGTCATAAATAAAGAAGTGCATTCCACCCATGATGCAATAGTATTTCTAGGCAAAGATAGAAACCATTATTTTGCTCTTCCTCTAAGAGAGAAAGGAAATAAGCGCAATTTAACCGCGTCGGGGTCAACATCTTTAATGCGCATCATACCACATATTTCAGTGAAACTATTTAAGTGCATACCTGCATCCTCAACAGCAGAGCCTCCAAATTGGTTCTGTTGAACCAAAATTAAGTAGTGGGGATTAATTTCATAATCTTCAGCAGTAATTGCTGGCTGTGTAATAGGAGTATGCAAATAATCATTGTTGGGAGTTGCAAACTCCCCAAGCTTCTTTTCAGCCATATTTCCTATGTTTTTGGATTTTCTTAAACAAATACTAATGATAGTAAAAACAAGAATTTAAAGACTTTTTTGGTTTTTCAAATAAAGACTGAAATCAAACTAACAAAATTAAAAACAAGAATTAAAACTAGAAAGGTTCCTACTAACCTCACCAGGGTAGCTATTGCTTCCCCGTCAACGGCGCCAGAAAAAGGGTTGATACCTTCGATCCGGATTACGGATGTAGTATAGTTCTTTTTCCCTAGTAGACCTAGGTTTATCGAATCCTCGGGAAGCAAGCGTAGTAAGGTTACTTAAACGGACCTTCGGGAGTTTTAGAATTCCATTTGTTTTTTCACCGGACCAAGAGTTTGCAATCTTTTGTTGTTGTCGATGATGGAGAGAGAGAGGGTCTGGGGCTTTCGGTTTCACCAGTAGCTGTGCAAAACATCAGATGGGAATAAAAGATAATAATAAAGTATGCATATAATTTTTAGAGCAAGATAATTATATGTGGTCAGTGCATCCATAATTGCTATTGCCACCGCAACCGCATATAGCGATAACCTACTAGTATCATCCATAGAAGAAAGAGAACTAATGATATGCATAGTGATGTCACCATTAATCCCAAGTAAATCCCTCACATACAGCCGTACTACCCCTTCTGTCACTGGGGTTCCCACTTGTAGATCAGTCATTACTCACACTCCCTATACCAGGATCAATCCTTGGGGTGTTGGATACCTGACAAGTCCTTATATTGAGGCAAGAGAGGGTACAATAATCATCATGTCATACAAACTAATACATGATCCCATCTATGATAAATAACATGCACAAAAGCTACATGGCTAGGCCGAAGCCCTTAGCCCAAGGAGAATTACTCACACATAGAGATGAAATCAACAACCAAAAACATTGTAATGGATATCATGAGATTGATACCAAATAGTATTACAATGTCGACAATTGGAGATGAGATCTACTATTACAAGTGGTGGAATATGGCTATGGTGGTGGAAAAGGGTTTGGAGATTAGATCTAGATCTATTCCTCCGATGTGGTGGCTTCTGGTGGCAGGGAGAGTTGAGATCGAAAAGAAGAGGTCGAGGAGGCTTTTCTGGTTGCTCGAAGCCTCTTTATATAGGGGTCCCTTCACGAAAGTTGTTCTTTTTGATATGGCTATGTCGGTGCCAACTATACGGCCAGAATAAAATTCCCGCCGTATAGTTGGTCGTTAAAGGAACTGCCTCCACTTCACGAGTCCATGTTTCTTTGAGTTGTTGGAAATCTCGTATCTTTAACTTTAATGTAGTGATTCCCATCATCAAACGTCATTATCTACGCAGGGAAACATAGAAAGAAAGGATTGCATACCCCTTTGATCATTAGGCATTAGTGGCGGGGTTTAGAGAGATATTTCATCAAATATATGAATAATATACAGTTTAAATGTGAGCGTGGATGGCTATACATCACAACCATCACCAAGATGATATGGCAGCTATTTCCTAGTGGTGGAGCAGCGTCGCCTAGCTTGGGGGAACCATGGGGTGATGGGCCTGGAATGAGCCCCCAGCCCCCGATGCCTTGCCCTCAGCCTAAGCCTCCAGCCTCGTCGGGGCGAGGGTGGCGATGTTGAGGAGCTTGGCCAGGAGCTCGCACCACTTCTCCTGGCCAGGTTTGGCCGGCGGCTGGTTCAACAGCTCGTGCACCATGCGCTTGGATGCCTATAGTGTGGGCCTGCTAATCTGGGCATGACAGAGCGGCATGTTGCCACGCAAGGAGAGATGGAGCTCCCCCGATGGGTGGAAGGAGAGCCTTGCTCATACTCCGACCACGAGGTTTGCTCCATGGAGGTTTGTCGGGGGACGTGCTTCGTCTGAGCCTTGCTCGCCGCATGGCGGAGAGTGCGCTCAGCCCGAGTCTCATTGCGAGCCGACATGCCGACGAGGTTGGTGAAGGTCTTGGAAGAACTACTCAGGCCCCTACCTGGCGTGCTAAATGTCAGAGAAAGTGTCCCATGAAGGAACAAGGGGTCCAACAAGCCCTGAGTTCGTGAGGGGGTTGGACACGCGTTCTAAGATTCTCAACAATGACGGTGACGGCGGGGTACGTGCACGACAGAGAGTGGACATGAGGTTTTTTACCTAGGTTCAGGACCCTCGTGAGGAGGTAAAGACCCTACTCCTGCTTTGTTGTATTTCTCGCGTGCTTCATGAGGATACAATGGTGGATGGGCATATAGGGTTTTAGATCCTAGCGATCGACCCGTTCTGAGGTAGGAGAAAGCCTCCTTATATAGAGGCGCTGGGCCTCTTCCTCTAAATCATAGGTGGGAAGAGTCACCACATTGCCGCTCTGCGAAGTCCTAGTCTACAAGACTACTTTAGGTGGACTAATTCTGCTCGCTGGGGCTTCTCCGTCCTTTCATAAAGTTGACTCCGTCGGGGTCGCTTGTCGCCGCCTGGCATTTCTTGCTCCTCCTCTTGCACCAAAGCAGCAAAGGAGATAGTTGTTGGTGCTGAGGTCGCTGATACGTTGAAAACGTATCTATAATTTTTGATGCTCCATGCTTGTTTTATATCATTTGTCTTATGTTTTGTCTACACTTTGAGGTGTTTTTTATATCTTTTCTGTAACTAACCTATTAACAAGTTCCCACAGTGCCAGTTGCCTGTTTTCTTCTGTTTTTGGTTCCATAAAGGCAGAAAATCAATATTCTCGGAATTGGATGGGACAAAAGCCAAAGTCATTATTTTTCCCGGAGAAACACGGAACCACGAAGCAGAGCCGGAGGGGGCCACAGGGTGTTCGCACCCCCTAGACGCGGGCAAGCCCTGGAGGCGCCCAGAGGGGGTGTGGGCCCCCTGGACCTCCATCGACCTTGCCTCCTTCGCCTATAAGAAGCCTCCGGCCGAAAAAACCTAAATAATCCAGAAGAAATCCACGAAAACCACCACAGCGCCGCCGCCACCGAAGGGGAGTTTCGGGGGATAGAAAGTCTCTATTCCGGCACCCTGCCGGGACGAGGAAGTGCCCCCGGAGCCATCTCCATCGATCTCCACCACCATCTTCATCACCGTTGCTGATTACCATGATGAGGAGGGAGTAGTTCTTCCTCAGGGTTAAGGGCTCTACCAGTAGCTATGTGTTCATCTCTCTCTCTATGCATGATCTTGTGGTCATGAGCTTTGTAATCAAGTAGATCTACCTTGATACTCAAGTGCTTCATTAGATCTCTGCTCTCCCCATGTGTGTGAAAGTGACAGCGTGCACGCCATGGTGGCACTTAGGCTCGAGTCTATATAAATACTCTTGTGCTTTAATAGATCTATGATTTTCCCCACATGTGTGAAAGTGACAACGGGCATACCGTGTGTGGAACTTTGGCTAGATTGAATATTTGTTATGAGTTATATTTGGAGTTGGATGTCTCTATGAAATTTTGGTGTTTGTTGGAACCATCTAGTGCTCAAGGTGACAATGTGGGGTTATCTTGATTGGGGAAGGCGGACTTTGAGGTGTGTTGTTATAGACCTACCATGGATTAGAGTATCCAAATGGAGAGTAGTTAAGAGTAGTATCATGAAGAGAGGATATTTATATGAGAGAGTGTTCACTAGTGAAAGTATGATCCCTAGGCCTTGTTTCTAAGCATTGAAACACCGTTTGCTACTATATCTGTTGCATGTTTGCTTGCTTCCATCTTTGTTCCGTTTGTCAGGGAGGTTTTGGTCCTTTACCTTACCTCACCATCAAGTTCTTTTCTGGCACCGTTACCCCACGTCAACAACAAGTCAGAAGCTATTTTCTGGCACTGTTACCACTTGTATTTCACTATCTATTCGCCGAACTAGTGCACCTATATTGGGTGTGTTGGGGACACAAGAGACTTCTTGTATCTTGATTGCAGGATTGCTTGACAGGGAATACCTTTGACCACTTCCTCCCTGAGTTTGATAAACCTTGGGTGATCCACTTAAGGGAAACTTGCTGTTGTTCTACAAACTCTCTGCACTTGGAGGCCCAAAAACTATCTACAAGAATAGAAGTGCGTAGACATCATTCGCCAGCCCTGCCTTTGCACCGAAGGATCCATACCGTCTCCTTGTTACCGAGGCGGTCCATGTGGTTCTCAAAGCCGAGGCACCACTTGTCGGATAGTGTTGTCCTGACTGCCTTCGCTGTGAGATTACGAGCGTGCACGGCTGGCACAGTGACGAGGGTTTGACTCATTAGTGCCCATTGTTATGGACTTGGGTTTTGGAGAAGGAGGGGACGCTGGAGATAGCAAAACGTCTAATAGATTCGCAGCATGGGGACACGAGGTTTACCCAGGTTCAGGCCCCGGGAGGGAAAACCCTACTCCTGCTTGTCTATTCTTGATTGATGGCGATGCCGAAGGTTACAGGGGTGCACAGATGAGATCTGGCGAGTTGTGTGCTAGGGTTATGGATCTCCTCCTTGTCGTGCCCTCCTGGCCTTTATATGGGGAGGCTAGGTCTCGAGGTTTAGGTCGAGTCGGTTACAAGTTAGGGTTTGACCCTTTGAATTTCTATCTAAAGATGGCCGTGTTCTCCAAGGAGTTGCATCCTTCATGGGCCTGGGTCATCCAAATCCTTCCTGGGCTTCGCCATCTAGAGCGAGT
The DNA here is from genome assembly GCA_916181665.1 of Avena sativa. Lineage (NCBI taxonomy): Eukaryota > Viridiplantae > Streptophyta > Magnoliopsida > Poales > Poaceae > Avena > Avena sativa. Next base: position 136,193,726 of record OV702285.1, on the reverse strand, counting down.
GATTGTATGGGCTTCTCCCAGCCTGGACCGGGTAGGCTAATATCAGGCACCCGTAGGGCATACCCATGTCACACGCTCTAGGGTATCCAAGGACCGGGGTGGACCAAAGTGCTGCGCGGGGCGCCTCTTCATAGGACGTCCTCATGAAGCCGAGTTGGGTTGAGGCCAGAGCCTTGCGAGGGTCCATCCCCTAGAGTTGCCTCTTGAGGTGTCTTAACCTCCGGAGGACGCAGCTGCTCGAGCGGTGGGCCTATCAACCGCTGGGGTGTGGCACCCTGATTGCTAAGACCCCGACACACCCTCCTGCGGATCGCCTTTTTATTTAAAATAAAAGAAAAGAAAATGATAAACACATCAAAAAATAAAATCCCTTAAGATATAGAGAGGTAATGTGGTCTAGTTTGTAGGAAAATTAACAAACATGAATTTCGTTTTTTTGCAAAAAAGAGGCCATGCCACGGTAAAACGACAATAACTTCTGCATACGATGTCTAAAAAAAATCTTTAATATATTAAAATGACAAGCACGAATTTGTGCATCTGCTCACAATGACCTATGGTCATTAAGCAATTTTTTAGATTCTCAAGATTCAAAAAGGATAAAAACTTACAACAAAAAGAAGATTTTACTTGCAGAACAAAAATGGAGGCCAATTAACCGTGGCGCATGGCATAGAGGTGCGCCACAGGTATGTTTGGGCGGGATTCAAATTTGAATCACCACCCCGGCCACCTACCCCTCCTCTTGTCGTGGTATTGCCGACGAGTACGCCATGGAGGGGTCCTCACAGTGCGTGTTTAGAGACGTGGGGGTAAGGCGGAAGGTTGGCAGGTACGAGGTGACACAGCTTACCCAGGTTCAGATCCCACGACGGTGACATAATCCTACTCCTGCTATAAGTCACTATAAAGGCAATACGCCGGGTTATAGGGATCGGTTCGCTATGCGTGATATGAGTTGAGTTATTCCCTAAAGGCTCCTCTAGGTCTGGCTTATAAAGAAACCAGATCCTAGGGTTATAGGGAAATTCCTAGCCAGACAAGTTATAGAGTCCTACACGGTATACAACTAGTCTAACGTGTCTTGCACTCCAAGGCTCCGGGTACGTTGATGACTCCACCGTAGCCTTCCTTTATCCGGCATGGGCCTCCCTTCTGGATCCATCTAACTGGGTCGCCCAGCAGGCCATAGGCCCTGCTAACAACTGTGGGCCACCCGGGTTATCCGGATTAGAGACATGCAATGGTGATACCCATTTAGCAAATCCCCAACAGTAGCCCCCGGAGAACTCCGAGAGCTTGCACCGTCTTGCCTCTTCAGGTTGAATGCTCTGTCTAGATAGATGTCAGCAAATCGTCAAGCAATATCTTGTAGTCCTCCCAAGAACCCTGCGATGCTCTCCGTCTTCAACATATAATTCGGAGAACTGCTGAATCTTCCATCGTACTTTTCTCAAATCCGAACGGGATCCATCCATGCCGGAATCTTCAGATAGGACTGTTCACCTGCCTATGCCAGTAGAGTGACATAGACCATAGGTCAGCGACGCCTCGTAACCCACACATGTTATAAAGGTCCCAACCTTTAATAAGGTAGAGATCCCTGTGTTTACAATGCTAGTCCCTGGATCAATAGCTAGCATCCACAGTTAAGATGTAATATCAAGAAACAAAGGTCATATTACAACTTTATAACGAGGAATAAAATAATTCATTACATCTTGCATAGCTCATTTGGCTATCTCATTACAATGCAGCAGAAATAACTATAGAATGGAGTCCTTCATCTTCAAAGTGACACATGCAATCATGTTGGTTGTAGACTTGTAATCCTAATCAACACACTTCACTAACATCAAACAAACCTGCAACATAACAAGTTACAGCCACAAGGGTCAATACATTTGAATTGTATTGGAAAGTGATACTATGGTAGTATAGTGGAGTCTATCATCTATATGCATTTGGCTAGGTGGAGCTTAGGCTTGCTTTTCCCAAAATATATTTTCCTTATCATTTGAAAACACTAAGTTTTTGCTGGTCAAAAACACCCAAGGGATCCCCCAACAGAAATTGGTGATCCTTCAACCCTTGTTCAACCACAAGTTTTTAACTTAGAAATTTGGATGAGGAGATTCTTGATAGCTTCCATGTCTTGATGCTCAAATTGTCCTTTGCCAGGGACATGGCTAAGTACTTAGATTTTACACTCTGCAGAGGTGGTGCACTTTCCCCACAAGACTTGGTTTCACCAAGACAAGATCTTTTAGAAGCCTTCCCTTAGACCAGAATGGACGCGCTCCAACCTATCAAACCCCTACCAACAACTGTCCATTTTGCTAAGTTATTGTAACCTATATGATCCAGGCAGAGCCCATAATGCCAAGTGGTTGCACTTGAAGCTTCTCAACATTTGACATCTAAAATCTCTTTGTTTCTGGGTGGAAATCCACAAGTGAGATACACAAGGTAAACCATAGAAATGGGCCTTGTGTAACCACTCAACCAAAAACCACCAAGCAAGTCCCTTTCCACCCAGGTGATTCATTCACTTAGTTGTTTTATTAAACAAAACACAAGTCCTTGACTTAGAAATATTCCATAGCATGAATATAATCCACCCTTGTTTTCTACTAGCTAAGCTAAGCATGATAGTAGTAGGAATCTTAACTTAGGAAAATTCTACAAAGGTTTCATCTACTAGGATTTCCCAGGGCATAGTTTATACTTAGCAAAAATTCCACGCAAGTCCTACTTAGAAATATCACTAATGCATAGTGAAAATAATGGGACAAAAGTATGAAGCACCACTTGCCTTTTTAGTAGAGAATTATAAGTTCACTCCTTGATCTTGCAATAGTCACACTCTTCAAATGTCACTACAATTCAATCAAGCGAGGCACAATTTCAATCTACCATTCAAGCAATCATCACATAGAATAATAAAACAAAGCAATGCATGCAAACATGACAAAGATTGTTTTATTTGGAAAAGTGTTTTCTAATGGGTTATAAACATCATAAAATATCTTTTTGGTCATTTATAAAAGTGGTAAAGCCATTTGATATTAAATTAGTGAAAACTGGCCACTTTAATTCATTTTTTTGTTTTGCTAGAAAGGATTTAAATCCAAAGAATATTTCTAGTGTTTACCAAATATATTTTTAACACAAATGTTAGTGTTTTGTGGTCAAGTGTTTAATATTAAAATAATTTGCAAAAGGTTATATCTATAAACCATTTTTATACCAAATCAATATTTTATGTTGTTGAAAATGCTTTTTAGCAAAGTAATACTTTATAGGGTTCATCAAATATATTTTTAAATCCTAAAACTTGGTGTTTAGGGTCAAAGTGATTAAATCAAATCATTTTCCAAAGGTTTTACTCAAAAATTTATTTTTAACACATAAGCCATAATTTCATTTAACTAGAAATGATTCAATTCAAAGGTTTATTCTTTTCCCTCACAAAATATGTTTTTGAATCCACAAGTTGGTTTATATGGTCAGTAGGTTCAAAACAATCCTTTTACCAAATATTTTATCACAAAAATAATTTTAGAATGAATTTTATATTCAATTTATGCCTACACAAGTTTCTGCAAAAACAACCAATTTAACAGATGCAATTTACTAAAAAAAAGTACATGGTTGGAAAGTACTTGTCTTGCTGATTCCATTGATATAAAATTTGCAAAATTTGTATGTGTGGATCAAAAGTTATGCAATTTGAAAATTCCCATATCAAATTGAAATGTTTCTGTTTTTAAATCACACTCAGAGCCAGGTGGCTGTTTCTTATTGGGCGGTACCGATTCGCGTGGATCGCTCAATTCTAGCCGTCAGATCTAAAGCGCATCGCACGATGCGGAACCAATCTTACCTCTTCGTCTAGTGGATCTATCATAGCCGACAGATCTAAATCCTATGGTTCCTAGCAACTAGCCAAAGACGGGCGGCGCTCGCGCGGCGGCGAGCGGCGGAGGCGCTCTGACTACGGCGGTATGGCGAATCTAGGAAGCGAGAGGATGTTTGGGAGGTCTCACTGGGTTCGCAGGGTCACGGTGATGCTCGAGGTGGCCGCGGAAGGGGCAGGGGCGCACGGAGATGATGGCGATTCCTCGCCAGAGCTAGTGTCGGCGTCGGGCACGTCCTGTTGTCGACGGGGACGGGGCTGCAGACCATGAGAAGGTGTTTGGGAGGGAGCGTTAGACTCGCGTGAAACCGGAGAACATCTGAGGGTCCACGAGAGAAAGAGGGGGGGTCAGGGTTCACCTGGGGAGGTCGCCGGAGTTGGGGGGTCCACGGTGGTGCTTCGACTTCAAAGTTGCCGAGACTCTGGTGCATGCGCGGGTAAGAGGATGGTACTAGGAGGTGCGCAGAAGTCTATGGAACACGCTCGTGTGGTCGAGGGGGCGAGGGGCGACGGTGGCTGGCCGGAATCTTCGCCGGAGGGCGTCGGAGGCAGTGGCGGTGTGTGGAAGAATTCGAGCAGCCAAGGGGCAAGGAGAAGCTGGGAACAGAGGGGAATGGTAGAGGAGAGAGGGGCGACTAAGTACACGTGGTCACGGCGAGGTTTAAGCGAGGCATTGACGCGTATTAAAGGGAGTTAAAACGAGCAGAAACGGCCGGCGAGGGGCCGTGGTCACCGCAGGGTGAGGAAGAAAGCTGACAGCGTGGGGCTGGCTGGTCAGTGAGAGAGAGAGGAGAGGTGGGCCAGCGGTCAGTGACTGCGCGGGTGGAAGTCTGGGTGCGAAACGTTTTCTCGCGGGGAGAGAGGAGTGGGCTGGTTGCTGGGCTAGACTGGGCCTAGTGGGCTGGGGGTCTATTTCCATTTTTTTATACTAAAACCTTTTTCTTTTTCTATTTTGAATTTTTGTTTTGATTTCTATTCAAATAATTCAAGCACTATTTGAATTAAAACTTTTGTCAAACTTTGAATATACTTTAATACTGTTATCTGACATATTCTAAAGTCAAGTTTAGAATAATATTTTTATTCTTTTAGGGTTTATTAATTACTTAAAAATAGACATTTGTCTTTATTTCCAAAATAAGAATTAAATAGGTTTTCAAACTATATTTGAATTCTAAGTTTTACCAAATCCTTTCAGTAGGTTTTATTGAGAAATTAAACACTTTGAATTCTTATTTAAAACACTTTATTTTGTTTTTTAATGTTCGTTTAAAAATGGGAATTGTCTTTATTTAAAAGAATTTGGATAATAATAAATCCTCAAAATTTTATTTAAATAATCCTTTACTCATTTTATTTGACAAAAATATTTTATTTTATTTGCTTGGCCAAGATTTAATTTGTTCTTTTAAAATAGTCCTTATTCATTTATTTCTTCCTCTATTTTATAAAGCCTATAACTTTTTATTTAAGGACCCAAAAATGATGATTCCAACTTGTAAAATCTTGTTTAATATTGATTTATACTTTCAAATCTCTTTAGGGTTAATTGCTCACCATTTGGTATGGATTTTTAGATAGGTGCTTTATTAGCTTTGGAAATTCAATTTCCTTATCTTATTAAATTCATAAGATTTTATCTATGAATCCAAATTAATTGAAACCAATTTCTATGGTTTTATAATATTTCAATTTTTCATTCTTTATCATTTATAAATGTTTGTTGACAAAAATTTTATATGGATCAAATCTTTTGTCTTTGAGATAACTTGGAAATGTTTTCCTTCCATTAGGGTTTTAGAGTTTTGGTTTATTTTCCAAGTGTTTAAATTTCAAGATGCATTTATGAAGAATGCATTTCACTTGATTTGAATTTAGTTGGATTCAAATTTTATCCAAGGTTTGTTCAAGATGGGTTTTGATGAATTCATTTCAAAACAAAAAGTTTCTTTTCACCCTAAATTTCAACAATTATTTATTTTGTTTATTTATTTTTCGCATTACAAAATTTGGAAAGTTTTGGGATGTGACAGGCTACCACCCTTAAAAGAAACCTCGTCCCGAGATTTGGGAAAGATAGGGTAACAAGTTGGCTTCAAGGCTACTAGGGTACTACCACCCTTAAAAATTTCCAACAACTTACATCTTGGCTTGCTTGGGATCCTGATGAAACTTCTCTGGGCAGACATCTGCATAGTGTCCTTTGTTTCCACACTTGAAACATGTGACAAAGCTGAGATCCTTCATAGGCTTGTTTGTCTTGTGCTTCATCTTTTCTGGACAATTACTTGCATAATGTCCTTGGTTACCACAATTGTAACATGTAACAAGGTTGAGATCTTCACGTATCTTTTGTGGACAAGTTGATACATAATGGCCTAGCTCTTTGTAGTTGTTGCACCACACTTGGCTCATTTCCTTGTACTTCTTCTTCTTTTCTGGACACTCACTGGCATAGTGTCCCATCTCTTTGCAATGGCAACACTACACTTGGCTTTTGTCCTTCTTCTTCTTGGGTTTCTCCAAAGCTAGGAGTTCTTCTAGTTCATGCTCTTCATATCTCACCTCAAAGGAGGGAAAGTCTCCCGGTCTCCTTAATATTTTGCTTGGATAATACATATGTTTCCTCTTTTGCCCATCAAGTTGGGTCATATTGTATGGAGGTGCAAGTTGAGGTTTGCCTTTGTCTTCATCCTTCTTGATAGAAGTTGTTTCCTCATGGGGGTTTACTATCTGTTGATGCACTCCACCTTGTTTCCTTTGTTGAACTATGAAATAGATGGGGCATTGGATAGGGACATGATTATTTCCTTCACATAGGAAACAAGTAGCTTGAGATGTGGGGCATTTATTAGTTGGATGTTTCTCTTCACAATTGGGACATTGGTCTTCATGTTCTTTGGAAGTGCGATCCATGTCTCCACAAGTATTGCAAGCTTGAGTTCCTTCTATAATATCATCCTTGACATCATTGTTGTCACAAACTCCTTGGGAAGGGCTGTCTCCCATGTTGATCATTTGATTTGTCATCTTATGCAACAATTGGGTTTGGGTTTCCAAAAACCTTTGCATGGTTGGGTATAAATCATTGTTGTTGGCCCAAAATTGAGTTGTCACTTGGTTCAACTAGGTTTGGGTTACTATGAGTTCTCTCATGTGCCTCTCTTGGTTGTTGTTGTTGTCACCATTCTTGATGTTGGAGTTTCTTGGAGTAGTCATCTTTTTGGGTTGGATTGGGATTAGAATAGGAAAAAGATTTCTAAGGAAATAATTCTAATCACACATATCACAATTCACACAAGCAATGTGCAAGCAATCACAAACAATCATTCCACTCAAACAACAAGTTTCAAGCACATTTTTAGGCAAAAAAATATTTTTGCTACATCACATAAGTTGGTGGGTTTGATCTAAACTAAATATGGTGGCCCAACTATATGGTTCACTTGAGATCTTTCCATTCTTCTTAGTTGACTCTTCATGATCAAGATCATTGTATCCCTGGAGAAATTCTTGTATCTTGGTCACAAAACTTCAAAGGTAATGATGGTCCCTTCTAAGTTGTGTTTCCTTAGTCCTCAAGTCTTGAGTAATATTTCTTGTCTCACTTGTAGTCTTTAGTGATATCCAAGTTGAAGTCCTTGGTGAAAATAAAGTTGAAGTCTTTGATGATGTTGAAGTTGAAGTCATTTGAGTTGGTGAAGTCCTTTGCTCAAGTTGATGTCTTTGCTCATCAAGTTTGAAATAGAAGAGATGTAGAATCAAAACCAAAAATAGTTGAGGAAAGAGTTTACAAGATTGTTTGTAAATAAGTTTTGGAACAAATACAACTCCTATTTTTCTAAGGGGTTTTGTCCAATCCTAGGGTTACAAATCCTACAGGCAACACAATGCTCTGATACCATCTGTAAAGGTCCCAACCTTTAATAAGGTAGAGATCCCTGTGTTTACAATGCTAGTCCTTGGATCAATAGCTAGCATCCATAGTTAAGATGTAATATCAAGAAATAAAGGTCATATTACAACTTTATAACCAGGAATAAAATAATTTATTACATCTTACATAGCTCATTTGGCTATCTCATTACAATGCAGCAGAAATAGCAATAGCATGGAGTCCTTCATCTTCAAAGTGCCACAGGCAATCATGTTGGTTGTAGACTTGTAATCCTAATCAACACACTTCACTAACATCAAACAAACCTGCAACATAATAAGTTACAGCCACAAGGGTCAATACATTTGAATTGTATTGGCAAGTGATACTATGGTAGTATAGTGGAGTCTATCATCTATATGCATTTGGCTAGGTGGAGCTTAGGCTTGCTTTGCCCAAAATAGATTTTCATTATCATTTGAAAAAACTAAGTTTTTGCTGGTCAAAAACACCCAAGGCATCCCCCAATAGAAATTGGTGATCCTTCAACCCTTGTTCAACCACAAGTTTTTAACTTAGAAATTTGGATGAGGAGATTCTTGATAGCTTCCATGTCTTGATGCTCAAATTGTCCTTTGACAGGGACATGGCTAAGTACTTAGATTTTACACTCTGTAGAGGTGGTGCACTTTCCCCACAAGACTTGGTTTCACTAAGACAAGATCTTTCAGAAGCCTTCCCTTAGACCAGAATGGACGCGTTCCAACCTATCAAACCCCTACCACCAACTGTCCATTTGGCTAAGTTATTGCAACCTATATGATTCAGGCAGAGCCCATAATGCCAAGTGGTTGCACTTGAAGCTTCTCAACATTTGACATCTCAAATCTCTTTGTTCGTGGGTGGCAATCCACAAGTGAGATACACATGGTAAACCATAGAAATGGGACTTGTGTAACCACTCAACCAAAAACCACCAAGCAAGTCCCTTTCCACCCAGGTGATTCATTCACTTAGTTGTTTTATTAAACAAAACACAAGTCCTTGACTTAGAAATATTCCATAGCATGAATATAATCCACCCTTGTTTTCTACTAGCTAAGCTAAGCATGATAGTAGTAGGAATATTAACTTAGGAAAATTCTACTAAGGTTTCATCTACTAGGATTTCCCATGGCATAGTTTATACTTAGCAAAAATTCCACGCAAATCCTACTTAGAAATATCACTAATGCATAGTGAAAATAATGGGACAAAAGTATGAAGCACCACTTGCCTTTTTGGTAGAGAATTATAAGTCCACTCCTTGATCTTGCAATAGTCACACTCTTCAAATGTCACTACAATTCAATCAAGAAAGGCACAATTTCAATCTACCATTCAAGCAATCATCACATAGAATAATAAAACAAAGCAATGCATGCAAACATGACAAAGATTGTTTTATTTGGAAAAGTGTTTTCTAATGGGTTATAAACATCATAAAATATCTTTTTGGTCATTTATAAAAGTGGTAAAGCCATTTGATATTAAGTTAGTGAAAATTGGCCACTTTAATTTTGTTTTGTTTTGCTAGAAAGGATTTAAATCCAAAGAATTTTCTAGTGTTTACCAAATAATTTTTTAACACAAATTTTAGTGTTTTGTGGTCAAGTGTTTAATATTAAAATCATTTGCAAAAGGTTATATCTATAAACCATTTTTATACCAAATCAATATTTTATGTTGTTGAAAATGCTTTTTAGCAAAGTAATAATTTATAGGGTTCTTCAAATATATTTTTAAATCCTAAAACTTGGTGTTTAGGGTCAGAGAGTTTAAATCAAATCATTTTCCAAAGGTTTTACTCAAAAAAGTATTTTTAACACATAAGCCATAATTTCATTTAACTAGAAATGCTTTAATTCAAAGGTTTATTATTTTGCCTCACAAAATATGTTTTTGAATCCACAAGTTGGTTTATATGGTCAGTAGGTTCAAAACAATTCATTTGCCAAAGATTTTATCACAAAAATAATATTAGACTGAATTTTATATTCAATTTATGCCTACACAAGTTTCTGAAAAAACAACCAATTTAACATATGCAATTTAATAAACAAAGTACATGGGTGAAAAGTACTTGTCTTGCTGATTCCATTGATATAAAATTTGCAAAATTTGGAAGTGTGGATCAAAAGTTATGCAATTTGCAAATTCCCATATCAAATTGAAATGTTTCTGTTTTTAGATCACACTCAGAGCCACGTGCCTGTTTCTTATTGGGCGGTACCGATTCGCGTGGATCGCTCAATTCTAGCCGTCGGATATAAAGCGCATCGCACGGTGCAGAACCAATCTTACCTCTTCGTGTGGTGGATCTATCATTGCCGACAGATCTAAATCCTACGGTTCCTAGCAACTAGCCAAAGACGGGCGACGCTGGCACGGCGGCGAGCGGCGGAGGCGCTCTGACTACGGCGGTATGGCGAATCTAGGAAGCGAGAGGAGGTTTGGGAGGTCTCACCAGGTTCGCAGGGTCACGGTGATGCTCGAGGTGGCCGCAGAAGGGGCAAGGGCGCACGGAGATGATGGCGATTCCTCGCCGGAGCTAGTGTCGGCGTTGGGCACGTCCTGTTGTCAACGGGGACGGGGCTGCAGACCATGAGAAGGTGTTTGGGAGGGAGTGTTAGACTCGCGTGAAACCGGAGAACATCTGAGGGTCCTCGAGAGAAAGAGGGGGGGGTCAGGGTTCACCTGGGGAGGTCGCCGGAGTTGGGGGGGTCCACGGTGGTGCTCTGACTTCGAAGTTGCCGAGCCTCTGGTGCATGCGCGGGTAATAGGAGGGTACTGGGAGGTGCGCAGGAGTCTGTGGAACGCGCTCGTGTGGTCGAGGGGGCGAGGAGCGACGGTGGCTGGCCGGAATCTTCGTCGGAGGGCGTCGGAGGCAGTGGCGGTGTGTGTGGAAGAATTTGAGCAGCCTAGGGACGGGGAGAAGCTAGGAACAAAGGGGAATGGTAGAGGAGAGAGGGGCGACTAAGTACACGCGGTCACGGCGAGGTTTAAGCGAGGCATTAACGCGTATTAAAGGGAGTTAAAACGAGCAGAAACGGCCGGCGAGGGGGCGTGGTCACCGTGGGGTGAGGAAGAAAGCTGACAGCATGGGGCTGGCTGGTCAGTGAGAGAGAGAGAGGAGAGGTGGGGCCAGCGGTCAGTGACTGCGCAGGTGGAAGTCTGGGTGCGAAACGTTTTCTCGCGGGGAGAGAGGGAGTGGGCTGGTTGTTGGGCTAGACTGGGCCTGGTGGGCTGGGGGTCTGTTTCCATTTTTTTATACTGAAACCTTTTTCTTTTTATATTTTGAATTTCTCTTTTGATTTCTATTCAAATAATTCAAGCACTATTTGAATTAAAACTTTTGTCAAACTTTGAATATATTTTAATACTGTTATCTGACATATTCTAAAGTCAAGTTTAGAATAATATTTTTATTCTTTTAGGGTTTATTAATTACTTAAAAATAGACATTTGTCTTTATTTCCAAAATAAGGTTTAAATAGGTTTTCAAACTATATTTGAATTCTAAGTTTTACCAAATCCGTTCAGTAGATTTTATTGAGAAATAAAACACTTTGAATTCTTATTTAAAAGACTTTTTTTAATGTTTATTTAAAAATGGGAAATGTCTTTATTTAAAAGAATTTGGATAATAATAAATCCTCAAAATTTTATTTAAATAATCCTTTAATCTTTTTATTTGACAAAAATATTTTACTTTATTTGCTTGGCCAAGATTTAATTTGGTCTTTTAAATTAGTCCTTATTCATTTATTTCTTCCTCTATTTTATAAAGCCTATAACTTTTTATTTAAGGATCCAAAAATGATGATTCCAACTTGTAAAATGTTGTTTAATATTTATTTATCCTTTTAAATCTCTTTAGGGTTAATTGCTCACCATTTGGTATGGATTTTTAGATAGGTGCTTTATTAGCTTTGGAAATTCAATTTCCTTATCTTATTAAATTCATAAGATTTTATCTATGGCTCCAAATTAAGTGAAACCAATTTCTATGGTTTTATAATATTTCAATTTGTAATTCTTTATCATTTATAAATGTTTGTTGACAAAAAATTTATATGGATCAAATCTTTAGTATTTGAGATAACTTGGAAATGTTTTCCTTCCATTAGGGTTTTAGAGTTTTGGTTTATTTTCCAATTGTTTAAATTTCAAGATGCATTTATGAAGAATGCATTTCACTTGATTTGAATTTAGTTGGATTCAAATTTTATCCAAGGTTTGTTCAAGATGGGTTTTTATGGATTCATTTCAAAACAAAAAGTTTCTTTTCACCCTAAATTTCAACAATTATTTATTTTGTTTATTTATTTTCGCATTACAAAATTTGGAAAATTTTGGGATGTGACACATGTAGAGAACGTAATCATAGCCGTTTTTCTCGCGTGAAGGATATGAAACATTGGCGGCGGTGGGAATGTGGCGAAATTTCTGCGCACGCTCGCGCACACGCTGTCCATGAAGCAATTGTTCGATCAACTTGCATGAATATTGACGCCGAGTACTATATATTATAACACGTGACTTTTATCTTTTCAACTCATTCTTCCTCGCATCATATTCTTCCTCCAGCCAACGTCTCCTCGAGCTCATCGCACGCATAGAGAAAACCCTATATTTTCTCCAGCCACGGTCTTCTCCTACCTGTATCAATGGCCAGTAGCAGCAACACCCTGTCGATGGCGGCGTTATGCAAAGCAACGACCAAGTCAACAGGCTCAGTCCACGTCCCGCCGGACGGCGTGGTGGTGCCGCATTCCATGGTGGTGGAATCCACCGGCGGCAACCATATTCCAGCGAGGCTGGAACCACTAGAGGAGGAGGCTGATTCCCACAAGGGGGAATGGCGCGGCTCGGACATCACTGAGAATGACATCAAGGAGATACTCTCCGAGGGGTACCTCCCTAGGACGGAGGGCCTAATCTGGTGGTCGGTGCCAACCAACGAGGTCGTCCCTTCTCCCCTAGCCAGAGAAAAGGTATACCTCAAGGCTCAGTTTTTTCGCGGTGTCTCCCTCCCAATCTCCAACTTCTTCATAGAAGTCCTTATCCACTTCCGGGTTCAACCTCAGAGCCTTTCTCCGAATAGAATCCTCGCGCTTAGCAACTACGCGGCGCTGTGCGAGGCTTACCTAGGAATTAGGCCTAGGTTAGAACTGTTTATTTACTTCTTCACCATGAAGAGGGAAGCCAGGGTGAGCAAGGAGGAGCTTAGGAACTATGGAACCATTAGCTTCAAGATCCGGCCTGGCCGGCGATTCCCCGACATTGTAGGTCACGAATCCTGCAAAAATTGGCAGAGGACATATTTCTACGGCTCAGATATCCCTATGGCTGGCCGAGAAAGATCGTACCCAGACTTTGTCGATGGAGCCACCGCTGAAGCCCCGACATGGAGATCCCAAGCTCTCCTTACCCCCAACGATGAAGCCTCTCGCGCCGTAAGGCGGATTGACTAGTTTGTAGAGACGGGTTTGACCGGGTTAGACCTAGCCATGTGCTGGTTCATCAGGCGGTAGCACCGCGAAAAGCTCATGCACCAGTATACCAAGGATAGGAAGGATAGCCTCCATATCTCCAAGGACAACTTTCTAGTGACTCCGTCAAGCTTCGCCTCAAAGACATAGTCAAGGTGAAGGATAGGAAGCGTGGCTTCACCATCATCTATGACATGTTCGAGGGCGAAACATGCCCAGATGTACTTATTTATTTTCCGTGTATGACATATACTCCAATTCTTCCGTCTTGCATACACCCTTGCGATTAACACTTTAGGATTCACTTAACAGCTGAAGAATCTAGATGAAGGTAGCATCGCTGCGCAAGTCTACGATCCCAAGATGAAGGAAGTCACCTTCGTGTCCGACGACGAGGTCCCGTTGGCGCGAAAGCGGAAGAGCTCCACCTCTAACGCTGCCGACGGAGGCAAGAAGAAGAAGATGGAGGGTGGAGCCTCCAAGAGATCCACCGACTCCCTGGAGGCGGAGAAAAGAAGAATGACCGGTATCCCTTTGACAAAGGCACCAACCATTGTGTAAGCTTCTAACCATCCGACATTGTCTCTTGCTTGTCTTATTCCTGTACTTATACTTTTGCATGTTTCAGGAACAAGGCCAGTGTGATTTTGAAGAAGACCTCCAAGACATCGGGGGCTTCTAAAAACATCAAAGATATGTTTGTCCCAGCGTCTCCCGCCATTGCCCCTCCGACTCCGAGCATCCAACCTACTGCTGCACCAACAAGTTCTCCGATAAAGGTAGCGTCTGAACCTTCCGCCATGGAAGTGGACCCAACTCCTTCTCAGGAGGTCCCAGAAGTTGCCGCGGAGCCCCACGTTGTTGGCGAGCAGGCAACGCAGGAAAGCACATCCTCTAAAGTGGCTGAAGCTCCGGCTAAGGATGCCACTCGTAGCGGTAAGGCAGTGGTGGAAGGCGGAACTTCTGTCGTAGGCGGAGCTGTTGCACCCAAGACGCCAACAGAGCTTCCCAAGATCGTCTACTTGGTGCTTACACCGAGTAGCTCAACTCTGGCTCCTGGTGCAGCGCCGACTTCTCCCACGTGCGGTCTTGAGGAGCTGCTCAAACAAGCGGAGATCGTCCGTGTAAACACTCTTGCTTTTAGAAAGATATTCTTCGAGAGCGCCAGCAACCTCAAGATCATCGCACTTGTAAGTTTTGATATGACTTTTGAATATCATATGTAGTATACCACTGTATCCCCCGAGGATTTAGACGGAAAACCATAGATCTTTGGGTCTGAATGCTCTAAGAGTGACTAAGCTAGAAACTTTGCACTGTAGCCCCCATGTATTTAGTTTGAATGAATTATTCCAACTAGATAATTTTAGAGTAGCATACGCAGTGTTTTTAAATTTCAATACTATAGCCCCCAAGCCTCTAGTTGAAAAAGAATTAGTTCCGACTAGATGCTTAAAGAAATACTAAGTATATCACTGAGTTAAAAAAACTCGTACTGTATCCCCCAAGCCTCTAGGCGGATACTTATCCGTCTAGATGCTCCAAGTAGACTAAGTAACTTTGATCTCTTTGTAGAATGAGAATACTCGGAGGAACGCCACCAATGACAAGTTTCGCAAGATGCGTGCAGATATTGAAGCTGAAAAGGGTAAAACTGCCTTATTGAAGGATCAAATCACCAAGAGCAAGAGTTTGTTTTCTTTTCAATTTTGCACTCAATCTTGGTATTGTGCCATTAACTTCTGACTACTCATTGTGCTTTGTCATTTTTCCGATTTGCAGAAGCCATCGCCAAAGCCAAGGATATTGTCGAGCAATCCAAGCACATACAAGAGCTGGATAGCAAAAACAAAATCCTGAAGCAGGAGAGAGCAGACTCACTGGAAATGCATGAAGATGCCCTGGCTGCCGTGCAAGAATACGCAAACACGGAAATCAACCACCTTATGGAAGAAATTACAGTTCTTAAGGAACAAAACAAATATGCCGCTGAGAAAAATGCTCGTAACCTTGACGCTTACAAGACCCTCCGAAAGGAACGTGATTCCATGACCGAGATTCTTCAGCAAGCTGAGGATATCATTTTTGGTAATAATTCTCCGTCTTGTACTTCTGTAAACCAGGTACTCTGAACTTATGTTGTATTGAACTCATGTACTCAATTATTTGGCCAGAAATGCAGCTCCTATTGGTTTAGCCAATAATCCTCCTCCGCCAAAGGAATCCATGGTTCTTGCCGGCAACTTCATCACTATTGCCATCACCTAGGAAAAGGAAATCGCCAAGCCCTTAGTCATCAATATCAAAGCAGTGGACTCCGTCATGAAGTACTCGGAGATCCTGCGCCACGCCCCCGAGCATATCGTAAGCTGGAAATCCTCATGTACCCGAGCTGGTGTAAGGATGGTGCTGTTTATGGTCAAGGCTCACTACGAGGATGCCGACATCGACACGGTGACCTCTGGCTTGCCCGATGTAGACGATGACGGTCAGAAGATCGATCACGGAGCTATCTGGTCATCGCTCGCTGGCTACGACACCAGGGTCGCCCAGTTGGTGGATGCAAACACCTTTGTGCCCCATGAGGTAATTACCGCCGACCTAGCCAGCTCCTTCGAGTCCTTCAAGACCGCTGACTTCACTAATGGGCCAGAAGGCTCTCCTGCGGCCGATGACGCTACCTCGAAGTCTCCTGCACCAGAGGAATGGAAATCACTATGTAATATTTGTTTCCTCTAGATGTTTTGTATGTATGCGAAAAACAATGGGTTAATCTTAAGGCGGAAAACAATGGCTATAAGCTTCCTGCTGCTTAAGAACTAATTCCATCATGTATATATTTTTAAGCAAGTGTTGGCTTATCCATTACTCTGGTTTTTATGTTTGACTTTTCGTGAGTCGAAAGACCCTTAGCTAGAACTATGTGCTCATGTGATGATACCCAATGGCACCGTAAAAAACCTAAGCACAAAATCGCTGACTTCGAGTGCCAAAAGTCACTACTCAAGAATCCACATAAAAACAACAAAGAACGTGTAGACCAGAAAAATTAAGCTAACGTCCGTAGGGGGAATTTTCACAAGTGCAAATGCAAAACTTACGCATAAAGGTTTTATACAATCCAAAAATGAACACTAAAGGAGGTAAAAGACTCAAGCATATGAGTGAACCAAAGAGCTTTATTTTATTGATCATATAAGAGGTACATAGTAGATAGTAAAATATGATGTGTAAAAAGGACGTTGTTGTGCTATGTTCCATGGCCGATCAAGCTCCGGGTAGTCATCATCCGGGTCATGTCGCTTACGCTTATGATCCTCGTTTGGTCTATCCTCTAGTTCATGATTTTCAATGAGGTAGTAAGAACCATTGAGTAGCGCCTTGCTTATGATGAATGGTCCTTCCCATGGCAGGGATAATTTGTGTGACTTATTCTGCTTAAGTCGGAGCACCAGATCCCCCTCTTTAAATGAGCGATGCCAAACACGACAACTATGGTAGCTTCATAGCTTCTGCTGGTAGATGGCGGATCTTTGGCATGCCAATACGCGCTCTTCCTCGAGAAGTTCCACATCTAGGTGTTTGGATTCTTCACTGTCATCCTCATCGTAGGCGGCAACTCTTGGTGAATCATGAAGGATCTCGGAAGGAAGAATTGCTTCTGCTCCATATACCATGAAATAAGGGGTGTAGCCGGTGGATCTGTTGGGAGTAGTTCGTAAACTCCACAAAACAGATGGTAATTCTTCCGCCTAGGCTCCAGCTGCTCTATGTAGCGGTGCCTCTAGACGTGGCTTGATTCCCTACATAATTAACCCATTGGCTTGCTCAACTTGCCCATTGGATTGTGGATGTGCCACAGATGCCAAATCAACTCGGATGCCCTTCTCCCAACAATAAGCTTCCACTTCTCCGAGTGACAAGTTGCTACCATTGTCGGTGATAATGCTATGTGGGAGACCAAATCTCACCACTAGATCCCGGACAAACCTAAGGGCAGCTGCCCCATCAACCTTTCTAATGGGTTTAGATTCTATCCATTTAGTGAATTTATCAACTACTACTAGGAGATGCGTAAACCCACAAGGGGCCATCTGTAATGGACCAACCATGTCCATCCCCCAAACTGCAAATGGCCAAGTTATTGGTATTGTTCGCAATTCTTGAGCTGGTACATGTGGTTGTCGGGCATAGTACTGGCATCCCCTGCATGTCTCAACCAGCTTGTCAGTGTCCGCCTTCGCAGTCAGCCAGTAGAATCCTTGCTGGAAGGCTTTAGAGATCAAAGATCGAGGAGCGGCGTGATGCCCGCAATCTCCGAGATGGATCTGCCGAAGGATTTCAATACCTTCTTGCTGGGAAACACACTTTAGGTATACATCGGTGGTACTTCTTTTATAGAGCTGTCCATTGATTATGGTATAGCCCTTTGCTCGACGTACTATTTGCCGACTTTCGACCTTGTCGATGGGAAAAGTTCCGTGTACGAGATATTCCATGAACAGTTTTGTCCAAGCCATAGGGACCTTTGTTATTGTATAAACAAAAGAGTCAACTCTATCCGGGTTCTCGTGGTCCGCTCCCTTCACGGATGGGGTCCGTAGATGCTCCAGAAAAACGCCAGGCAGAATTGGTTTGCGCCCTGATCCAAGCTTTGATAGTGGATCAACCGCCTCATTCTCCTCCCTTTGACATACTTGACTTCATAGCCCTCAAAGCACTTGGCTATCTCGTCTTTCGTCTCGATATGCCACCATCATAGGGTTTCGCACGTTCCAGGTGCCAGCCACCTACTGGGCAACCAAGTCAGAATCTCCACAACAAACTAGTGCTTGATGCCAATATCCTTGGCTACGCTAAGTCTGTGAATGAGTGCTTCATATTCCGCCATGTTGTTTGTAGCCTCAAAGTGGATCTGCTGAACGTAGTGTAGTTTTTACCCTATTGGTGACTGTAGAAGTACACCAGCCCCCGAGCCGTTGAGTAGATTTGATCCGTCAAAGTGCATCACCAAATATTCTGGCTCTGGTACAGGGGTAGCATCTGGAATCTCCATCCAATCTGCGATAAAATCTGCCAAGACTTGTGATTTGATAGCGTTGTGTCTCTAGTAGGTGATCTCGAAGGCGGCAAGCTCAATGCCCCACTTCACGAACCTTCCCGTAGCTTCGTTGTTATTGATGATGTCGGACAGCGGAGCCTTGCTCACAAATGTGATAGGGTGCTCCTGGAAGTAGTGCCTTAGCTTCCGAGAAGCAATGAATACTCCGTAAGCTAGCTTTTGGTAGTGTGGGTAACGCTGCTTGGACTCCGTCAAGACCTTGCTTACATAGTAAACTGGTTGTTGCACTCCGTACTCATGCGTTGGTTCTTTCTGCTCCGCCACGATGACGATGCTGATAACCCAATTGGTGGATGCCATGTAAATCAACATAGGCTCCATAGGCTCGGGTGATGCGAATACAGGTAACAAAGAAAGTATCCCCTTTAGGTCCTTAAGCGCAGCATCTGCTTCGTCCGTCCATACAAATTTGTCCGCCTTCTTCAGCAACTTGTATAGCGGTAGAGCCTTCTCTCCAAGTCGGCCGGCGAACCGGCTTACTGCCATGATGCAGCCTGTGAGCCGTTGGATGTCCTTTAGGAATGTCAGACGGTTAATGTTTAGGATGGCCTTGATCTTCTCCGGCTTGACCTTGATTCCAGGTTGGGAAACGATGAAGCCCAACAATTTGCCGGCTGGAACCCCGAAGACGCATTTCTTTGGGTTAAGCATCATGCTGTATTTCCGGAGATTACCAAAGGTTTCCTTTAAGTTGGAAATTAAGTTATTTGACTTTTTAGACATCACCGCGATATCGTCCATATAGGCGTGGACGTTCCGACCAATTTGGTCGTGTAGGCAATGTTGCATAGTCCGCTGGTACGTAGCACCTCGTTTTTCAGCCTAAAGGGCATCATGACATAGCAAAACGTGCCATAAGGTGTGGTGAATGAAGTGTCCAATTGGTCCGACTTCCTCATCTTTATCTGGTGGTATCCTGAAAATGCATCTAGAAAACACAGAAGTTCCGAGCCAACCGTCGAGTCAATGACTTGGTCAATGCGAGGCAAAGCAAAGGAATCCTTTGGACACACTTTGTTCAAGCCAGTGTAATCAACGCACATTCTTAATTCTTTGGGTCCCTTTTTGGGGACAAGTACAGGATTGGCCACCCATCGGGTGTGAAGGACTTCTCGGATAAAAATAGCCTTAAGTAACCTAGCTATCTCTTTGCCTATGGCGCGTCTCTTCTCGTCTCCGAAGCGTCGTAGAGGTTGTTTCATCAGTTTGCATTTTGGATCAATATTCAAGCTATTCTCGGCAAGTTACCTAGGTACACCTTTCATGTCGGCAGGTTGCCAGGCAAAGATGTCCCTATTAGCACGGAGGAACTCGATGAGCGCACTTTCCTATTTAGGGTCTAGGTTCATCCCAATGGCTGTGAACTTGGAGGCATCGCCTACCACAAGTTCCACCGACTTGGTTTTGATGGCGGCCTTGAAGGCGGGATCGGAGTCGAAAATATGCTTCTTCGATGTCGACATCTCCGAGGCATCGACCTTTCTCTGGATCTCCTTGAATTCTTTGCTGTAGAGGACAACTTCTACAAAGGCTGGTTCTCCAATCTCGTAGTCCCCTGCCTTTGAAAAGATTCCGAATACGGTGATGACACCGTTTGGCCCAGGTATCTTAAGCATGTTGTAGATGAAGCATGGCTTGGACATGAAGGAGTGGAAGATGTCGCGTCCTAATATGACGTGGTACACGCTCTTGAAGGGACCACTTCAAAGGTCATGCGTTCTTGGCAGTAATTGTTGACATCGCCAAAAGCGACCGGAAGCGTGATGCACCCAAGGGACCGAGCCTCTCGGCCAGAAACTACGCCATGGAACACGGTGCTAGTCCGCCTTAGGTTGGTCTCCTTAAAGTTCATCCTGTGCAGTGTATCCAGGTACAAGATATTGATGCCGCTTCCACTGTCCACCATGCATTTGGGGAACTCGTTGCCATCAATCAAAGGGTTGATGACCATGGAATATTGGTTCTCCGTTGTAACGAGGTCTGGGTGATCCCTCCTTTCCCAAGTGATTGGAACTTCCAACCAACGCAAGTACTGGGGAACTGGGGGTAGGGTGGCCATCAGTATCCTTAGTGAGGTTTTTTGTGCCCGGACAGTTGGTGTGCCAAGGAAAGTGTGGTAGACGGGGGCCTTCTTCTCGAAGGGCTTGCCTTTTCCATCGCCCTTGTCGGCGTGCTTGGGGTCAACGTCCTCGTCCATATCACTTGAATCCTTTGACTCCTCTTCCTTCTTCTTCCCTTTGTGCGGTGACCCAGCATACCACTGCATGATGTAGTATACTATAGTCGGTGACATAACACCAATGAAACACCGTTCACTAGTATTACATCCCTCAGAATGGCACAACAGAAACACAGCGGGTCCAATACATGGCTAAAGGTTACAACTCACTCTTTACACAAGATATAGAGAACACTCTAGGTTAAAGAGAGATAAAGAACTTCTTACGAAGAAGAATCAAAGATAAATAACACAAAACTATTATACTATTAAAACTAGTATTTAACTAAGGAATTGGCATTGCTGCTATTGCAATACACTACAGAATTAGGTTCTTTGGCTAGAAATTATATTCCTATCTGATCAGTAACTTTGTCTCCACTTGAGTGATGTATATTTTGACTTCTTTGACTTCATTGAAGAGCTTTAGCTGGATGATTCCTGGAGCATAGCTTGGTGAAGACATCGTCTTAATGGCTTCAGAATCTAGCAAGGTTTAAGAAGATACTTTGAGTATGAGCGTACTCAGCAAATTCACTAGAAAAGGAGTGTTTGATGCACTATAACTACAACCACAGACCGTAGGTCGTAGGCAATGCAAGTTTTCATAAACATTTCTTCAAAGGTTGCTTTTATTCTGAAAAGCTATATCCGTCAGCCTTCACGGGTTTACCAGTAACTTTCATGGAGTTCATTTCCCGCCGCGTTCGCAGCTCCTTCCCGGAACAGGGAGTAACAAGTTATAGTTCTTACACTCTGCAGAGGTGCGTCACTTTACCCACGAGAGATCAACTCTTTGTTGCACAACCGGGTAGCTTATTCCCGTCCACAATTCCATGATGTGGGGCCCAGAAGATGATCCAAGCCATTCACTGCCCCCTTCGTGACCTCGCATGCCTCCTTGGTGTACACCATGCTCACATAAAGAATTACGACAATGGTTTGTACAAACCGTTAGATGTCAGAACTATCGTGGGACGTTGAGGGTTCCCACCCATATGCTGCATGTCCTCTACGAATTACCAATTAATATGCACGCTACAAGGATAACAGCCATGACCTGCACATCTGGCTTCATGCGAGAGGAAGAAGATACAATTGACTTCTTCGTCCCATTCCAAATCTCATGGTCAACACGTAATATACGGTGCAAGAATCACTGGCGACATTGGTTGTTAAGTCCTAGGTGATATAGTTCTGAACAGTGGTATTCCAACTGTCAGATTTAATAGATTAGATGATCACCCTGGATCAGTAACCAATAGTTCACATTATTATCAAAAATAGTTTTTAAGACCTTTTTCAAATGCAGGTGATAACAACACTGGATTTGTAAAATACTTTACAGAAAATAAACAAAGGACATGAGCAAGTGTGAACTTGCCTTTTGTGATTGCAAGAATATGCACTCACGGTCTTCGAGTCAGTATAAGATCCAAAATCTGAAATCAGCATCATTGGTCCGGTAAAGACTAATGTTTAAAGAAGAAATATTCTTTTATGCATAAGTAATGTGATACACGTTCTAAACGCAAATCCCGGGGATAACGTTGTCCTAGGGTTTGGATTCCGGAAATGGTTACTTTGGAATGTGTGGTCCTTTTAGATAAGTTTCACATTTGTGCTTCTATTAGAGCTTATAAGTGGTTGTGAGCAACACATATGTAGCAATAAAATATATACTTATGAAATACTAGTGAAAATTGCTTATATAAGAGTTCTTGTTTGAAGTGGCAAAAAGAATAACCTTCGAAGAAAAGGTTTCTCTTCTAAGGTTTCAACAAGCTTTGGCGTTAGTTGAGTTGGGTAGCTGTTATTTATGTTTGCTCGAATGGTTTGGTTTTGAGATGTTTTTATAACTTAACTACTTCAGACCAAAGTTAACTTTAAACATATAGTAATGTTATTGTGTTATATTTAGATTTTTGGAGACTAAAGTTAACTTTAAAATATAGATAATTTTGAAAGTATAATACTTATAACATTTGTATTTTGTGTATTTGGAATGTTTCCTTTAGGTTACTTAAAATTGGTTATCCTTTTACTTAGTGTAGTAGTTTCTTGATTTTTATAATGGAGTAGTATCATTTACCTTTTATCAATGAGTAGTTAAAGTAGATAGGAATGATCTGACTTATCTACAAGTTATTCTTTAAGGTTTTTATCATGAATTGGAATCCTTTGAGAATATAATCTTCCCTCAAGGTTGAGGTTAATTTAAATAAAAGGGTATTTATAATGTTTTAAACCATTATGGCCTTATATTATTAATATTTAAGACTAATACTATTTATTAGACTTATTTGACTTATTTTATAAATACTAATAAATTTTATTTATCCCTATATGAATTATTAATGAAGTAAATAAGTTTAAATTGGAGTTATTAAAATATTTAAATTTTTATTTAAATCAAAAGGATATTATTAGATTTTTAACATGTAAATATTATTTTTGTGATCATTTTGGTATATTATATTTATTTTTGTGATATATAAATAATAAGATGTGATTTTTTTACAATTCTTATTACTTTATAATTATTTAATAAATAATAAATATTTTCTTAAGTGTAATAATAATACATGATTATAGTTTTAAATTATAATTCTTATTTTTCTAAGATTTTTGGTATTCTATTTATATTTTTAACATTTACTATTATAAAAATATGAATTATCAAAGTTTTATTATTTATAAAACCTTTATTAAATAATATTTATTTAAATAATCATCATAATAATATTTGATAATAAGTTCAAGTTGTAGATTTTATTTTTCTACAAATTTTCATATATTATACATGTTTTTCTGAATTGTAAATCAAAAGTTATTAACTAAACAAGGTTTAATCATTTATTTGTTTTCTGGAATATCAATAATTGAGTTTATAACATTTTATTATTTCTTAAACAGGAAATACTTTTTACACCGCACTCAAAGCTAGCCTCAGTCACTGACCCTTGGGCCATTGTCCACCTCAGCTCTCAGGTTTAGAAAATGTACTTGTTACTGACCTTCTCTCTACTCCCAGTCGATGACACATGGTCCCAAGGCCATGTCATCAACCACGCGATACAAAGACCAGTCAAACTAGCTGACATGGTTCAATCCTGAGGTGAGCATGACGTCACTCGAGTTGATCCTCACTGGTTGAGGATCAATCGATCGATCTGGTGCAAGCGCGGGGTTGTGGCTAGGTTCGTTGGACAGAGGAGATCGAGGCGATCCTATTGATGGTGGCGCCACCCCTATTTGGTCATCGGAGGTCAACCGGCGACGAGCTCATACGGAGGTGCTTGCGGTCGATCGTGGTGACGTGGATTTAGGAAGCAAACGAAAGATCTACGCATACTAGGAGATTCAGTGACTCACCAGGAACGCGATGGTGTGCTTGGTTTAGCGAGGCGCGGTCGGAGATGTCGGCGAGGTCGACGAACAGCGTCAGGAACGAGGGTTCGATTGGGTTGATTCACGCCTTCTCCGCTAGTGCGAGTTGGGGCAAATAGACGAGAAGAGCACGGCGGTCTCCACCGTGGTCTTACATGGCCGAGGCGAGCATGGAATCACCGGCTCCAGCTCACCTCCGAGCTAGGGTTCTCGGGTCAGAAGAAGAAATGGAGAGAGAGAGAGCTGCAGAGGGGGAAATTGAGGATGAGGACGAGCAAGGATGTCGCGGTGGCCTCCTTATCCTCTGTTGGCGACGGCGACGTTGATCTTGGCGCAAGGCCGACGATGGCGGCATCGAGTGGCGCCGATCTCCTCCAGCGAGCTGCCTGTGTGCGTGAGGATGACGAAGACGTAACTTTTGCGGAAAACCCCCTGGCGATTCTTTCAGCTCAACCTGCGGTCCTTGTTTGGTCCCACTTGTAGTCACAGATGGAAACGAGTTGGGCTGGTTGCTGGGCTGCACATGGGCGTCAGATAAGGAAAGAGATGTTGGGCCACGGTCAGGTAATGTTTTTATTTGTTTTACCTTTTTCTATTTTCTGTTTTCCTGTAACACCGCGGTTCTGAAAAGACCGAGGCTTCTATGTGACATGCCAATCCCTAGATCGGTTCATTGGCCCACAATAGAATAAAATGAATAACATAGCAAAATATCCGTGTATCATAAATAACGAAGATCCAGAGTACCATTATTACAATAAAAGCTTAGCCCAAGGCTAGCTCAAATTATTCAGGTAGCAACATAAATAAAGTAAATCCTCCATTCTTCAAATTGCCCACAAGTGAACAAGTGCCGAGTGGAGTACCGTGGCCTATATCGATTACTCAGAATCGGAATAACCTGCAACACGAAACGTAGCAGCCCCGAAGGGTCAATACATGGAATGTATGGCAAGTAGAGCTAGTAATGGAGACAATATTACTAACGTCTACATGCATATTTGGCAAGTGGAGCTGTGTCTGGCTTGCATTTGCAAATACCTTTGTCCTACTTTCATAAACAGTTTTTGATTTTCTTTGAAAAGATCCCAATTAAGTTAACCCAACAATATTAAAGCAATAATGAAATTAGAATGAGCGAGAAACATGTCATGGAATCAATATCAAGCAACTCAGTTGTCCATAACCGGGGACACGGCTAATCGATTAGATTACACACCCTGCAGGGGTTAGTACACTTTTCCCATGTGACTTGGCCAGCCCAGCTCGTACCATCACTCTCATTTTGGGTGATGATAGGGAGAAGTCCAAGAAGATACTGTTCGGGAAGTAGCTCCCCAATCCCGACGCGCACCGGTCCAACCTACCAAAATTCTACATCTCTGGATACGCGGGTTCGGGTTACCACAACCTACTAAGTCCAACCAACCGCCCATTTCATTATTGGCACATGGTTGTACACGTAAGCTACCAAATAAAGAAGCCAATCAATTTCTCTAGATACCTGGGTGCCTTTCCGCCATGAAACCACCAAAAATTATCAATACCATCACACCCAGGAGATTCATTGATTAAGTTGTTTTAGTTTTCACAAACCAATACTTTTAGAAACAAGTCTCAGTGATGTAACCCAGCCCTCGTACATCATAGCATGGCTAAGCACATCTACCAACGGTGGTTCATCTACAAGGAAGGCCCTACCACATAATAGGACATAGCATAGCGACAGTATCATCCTACACATGCATCTACAAAATACACGACAATGCATTGAAAATAGTAGGACAATATCATGAACAAAATAGCATCTACTTGCCTTGGTTGTAGCGGTCGGAAGAACAATCCACACACGAGCAAGCGTTGCACTCGTCACAATCTACACGATACAATTGCATTCATAAACAAACAATCCACAATCATATGCAACAAGGATGATGTATGAATGCATGCATGACAAGTGGATTGGTGCTATAGCTGCACCACATAATAGAAATCAGTAGAGGTACTGATTGCATGCATGGAAAATAGTTTTAGCGCAAGGAAAACTATTATGCAAAATATAATACTCGAAACTAGAACTAGAACCCAAATAATTCACTACCGGTAGTATACTGTTTGTAAAATTTTGGGAAAATTCTATAGTATAGGCATTGCTATTTAGAAGCAGTACCAATTGGAATTACTCAAAAAGGAATTATAAAACTCCCCGAGTAATTAAAACACTGCAGAAAGCCACTAGGCAGTTTCTGCAGAAGTTTTTACTGTAAGCCTATCCTTTTAATTCACGATGAGATTCCCCTCGTTCCACTGAATCCAGGGACATATTACACGCAATTTTTGGAGTTACAGATCTTTTTCTACGAATTAATTACTCCAAAAAGGTCATTAACTCAATTAATTAAACTGTACTAAATCTTGCTGCAAAAGTGTGAAACAATGGTACAGCAAGATTCTACACGACTTACTGAACCTACACATATTTTATTTGCAATTTTTGGCCCAGCGGATTAATTTCTATGCAATTTACAAGTTTCTACGGAAATCTGCAATTTCTAAAACGACTTAAATCAAGAGGGAATATTCCGGGAATATTCCCTGCTGACTCAGCGCGGGTTGACTGGCCGTTGACTAGTCAACCGCGCGGTCTCCGGTCGATCTGGGCCGCAGATCTTATATCCGACGGCCGAGGAAAGGCGGCGGCGGCTTACCAGCGGCGGTGCTCCGGCGGCTTACCAGCGGCGGTGCTCCGGCGGCTCGGAACGACGGCGGTTGGCGGCGGGATGGCGGCGGTTCAGCGGGTCCTGCACGGAGAGGGGCGGTCAGCGCGCGGAACGGTGGCGGTCAACGCGGCGGCGGCGTGAGGCGGCGGCGGCGGCGCAAGCTGCGGGCGGCGGCGCTGCGCGCGCGGCGGGCGGCGGCGCAGGCGGCTGCGGGCGGCGGCGCTGCGCGCGCGGCGGCTGCAGGAGGCGCAGGCGGCGGCAGGGTGCGGCGCGGCGACGGGGTGCGGGCGGCGGCGCGGCGGCGGCGTGCGGGCGGCGGCGCACTTACCGAAGCGGCGGCGGCGCGGAGATCGAGGCAGGGCGGCGGGGTCCGGGCGCGTGGGGGAGAGGACGCGCGGGTGGGGTCCGCTTATGTGGGCCCCACGCGGGGTCCTAGTCGGATACGGGGCGGCGGCGGACTATCCGCCGTGCGGGCGGCGCGGTGCTGGCCGGCTGGGCCGGCGCAGCCCAGCAGGCTGGCGCCCTTTTTTTTTATCCCCTTTCTTTTTTTTCTTTTTTTGCAATTAGTAAAACCTCCGTAACTTTTCCGTACGAGCTCCGAATCGGGCGATTTTTGTTCCTAAATTTTTGTAAAATCGAGGGGAACAACCTAGGGTCAAGGGATGAGAGAAACCACTAGACTACAAGGGTGGACAACACAAGTCCTACTAAAGCCTCCCGCAGGAGCCTCGTAGTAAAATAGAGTAGGGTTTAGAAAATAGTGTTTTGCCGAATCTTTTCAATCGATGGTTTTGCATGGAAGAGTATGATGCAATGGTATGAATGATATGTAGAACCAAATCTAAAATTTGGGATGTGACAAGACTAACCCCCTTAAGATGAATCTCGTCCCCGAGATTCGGCGCGGCTAGCAAATAGGTGTGGGTAGTCCTCTTGGATGTCATCCTCACGCTCCCAAGTGGCTTCCTCTTTAGTGTGGTGGCTCCACTGCACCTTGCAAAACCTGATTGTCTTGGTACGCGTAATCCTCTCCGCTGTCTCCAGAATCTTGACCGGCTTTTCCTCATAGGTCAAGTCGTTCTCAAGCTGAACCTCTTCTAGTGGCACAGTGTCCCTCAATGGTGTATCCACCATCTCCGGATGGCACTTCTTCAGCTGGGATACGTGGAACACATTGTGAACAGTGGACAGAGCCTCTGGCAACTCCAAATGATAGTCAACCTCTCCTTTGTGTGCTAAGACCCGGTACGGTCCAATAAACCGAGGTGCCAGCTTACCCTTAATTCCAAATCTCTTGATTCCACGAAGTGGCGACACTCTGAGGTATGCTCTATCACCTATCTCATACACCACTTCCTTGCGCTTGGCGTCAGCGTAGCTCTTCTGTCTTGATTGTGCTACCTTCATCCTGTCCCTAATCAAGGCGACCTTCTCCTCAGCGTCCTTGATCAAATCAGGTCCAAACAACTGACGTTCTCCTACTCCATCCCATAGCAATGGTGTCCGGCACCGTTTCCCATATAGTACATCGAACGGTGACGTCTTGATGCTGGTTTGATAGCTGTTGTTGTATGAGAACTCAGCGTATGGCAAATTCTCATCCCAACTAGAACCATGAGCCAAAGCGCAAGCTCTCAGCATGTCCTCCAAAATCTGATTCACTCTCTCGGTTTGTCCACCAGTCTGTGGGTGAAACGCTGTGCTAAACTCCAATCTAGTACCAAGTGACTCGTGCAGTTGGCGCCAGAAGTGTGAGTTAAATTGGGTGCCTCCGTCAGATACAATACTCTTGGGAACTCCGTGTAGGCACACAATTCTGTCCATGTAAATCTTGGCCAACTTTGCACTCGTATAGGTCGTCTTTACCGGTATAAAGTGGGCTACCTTGGTCAAATGGTCGACCACTACCCAAATGGAGTCATATCCTGACCTGGTCCTGGGCAATCTTGTGATAAAATCCATCCCCACTCTATCCCACTTCCAATCCGGCACGGGCAATGGCTGTAGCAGTCCTGCTGGCTTCTGGTGTTCTGCTTTCACTCGGCTACATACATCACATAGGGCAATATGCTCCGCGATGTCTCCCTTCAGGTTGTTCCACCAGAATCTGTCCTTTAGTTCCATATACATCTTCGTATTG
This sequence comes from Avena sativa, assembly GCA_916181665.1. Classification (NCBI taxonomy): domain Eukaryota; kingdom Viridiplantae; phylum Streptophyta; class Magnoliopsida; order Poales; family Poaceae; genus Avena; species Avena sativa. The sequence continues at coordinate 136,164,806 of OV702285.1, read as the reverse complement.
TCCGGATGTTTGGAATACAGCGAGTCATGAGCTTCCTGCAGAATCAACTTCCTTATCTCCGGATCGTTGGGAACGCACAAACGATCTCCATACCATAAGGTTCCTTGCTCATCCTCGCGGAATTCCCTTGCTCGACCCTCCTTCATCTTTTCCTTAACTTCGTCTATCTCTTTGTCTCCCACTTGAGCCTTCTTGATTCTGTCCTGTAGTGTTGGTTGGACTTCCATTATTGCCAGGTATCCTTCTGATACTACCTCCAGTCTAAGGTCCTTGAATTGCTTGCACAAATCCTCGGGCAATTCCCCAATTGTCAATCCATTGGCATAAACCTTCCGGCTCAGAGCATCCGCTAATTGGCCTTTCCTGGGTGGTATTGCAGATTCATATCGTAGTCCTTGATAAGCTCCAACCATATTCTTTGCCTCATATTCAGTTCCTTCTACGTGAATATCTACTTCAGGCTCTTGTGGTCGGTGTACACATCACAGTGTTTTCCCATTAAGTAATGCCTCCATACCTTGAGCGCATGAACCACTGATGCTAACTCCAAGTCGTGTGTGGGGTAATTACGCTCATGGTGCTTGATTTGCCGCGAGGCATATGACACTACTCTCCCATCTTGAATCAGCACACTCCCAAGTCCCTGTCGAGAAGCATCACAGTACACTTGGAAATCCTTATGAAGATCTGGTAAACACAGAACGGGTGCGGTCACTAGTCGACGCTTCAGTTCCTGAAAGCTGGCTTCACATACGTCTGACCATTCAAACTTCCTCTCCTTCTTCATAAGTTCAGTCATCGGCTTAGCGATCTTGGAGAAGTTTTCAATGAACCTCATGTAATAACCAGCAAGTCCCAAAAAGCTTTGTATCTCTCCTGCATTCTTGGGTGCTTCCCACTCTGTCACTGCAGTCACTTTGCTTGGATCAACAGCGACTCCTTCTCCTGACACTATGTGTCCAAGAAATCCAACAGTGTTAAGCCAGAACTCACACTTGCTGAATTTGGCATACAGCTTGTGTTCCCTCAGCTTCTCCATAATCAGTCGCAGATGTTTCTCATGCTCGGCATCATCCTTGGAATATATCAGTATGTCATCAATGAATACCACCACGAACTTGTCCAAGTACTCCATAAATACCTTGTTCATCATGGTCATGAAATATGCCGGGGCATTCGTTAGTCCAAATGACATAACTGTATACTCATATAAACCATACCTAGTGGTGAAAGCGGTTTTTGGTATGTCCTCCTCTCGGATCTTCAATTGGAAGTAGCCCGATCGCAGATCAATCTTGCTAAACACTTTTGCTCCTTCCAGTTGATCAAACAAATCATTTATGTTCGGCAGAGGGTATTTGTTCTTGATGGTCACCTCATTCAGCGAGCGATAGTCCACCACTAATCTCTTGCTGCTGTCTTTCTTCTCCACAAACAGAACAGGCGCACCCCATGACGACGAACTAGGCTGAATGAATCCCTTGTCCAACTGCTCTTTCAGCTGCTTCTTTAATTCCTTCAGCTCATCCACATCCATCTTATATGGTCTCTTTGCAATAGGTCCTGTTCCCGGCATCAGGTCGATGAGAAACTCCACTTCCCTGTCAGGTGGCATTCCTGGCAGCTCTTCCGGAAACACGTCGGGATAATCCCTAATCACTGGCACAGTATCCATGCTAACCCCCTTAAGAGAATTCAACTTACACCTTCCGGGTCGTTCAGCCGACTTGAATCTAATTCTCTTACCATCCGGGGTTTTGAGTGAAACAGCTCACTGTGCACAATCTATGTGTCCCTCATGCATAGACATCCAATCCATACCCAGAACAACGTCTAACCCCTATGATTCCAACACTACCAAATGTGCAATGAAGTTGTGTGTTCCAATCCTCACAGTCAAGCCGCGGCATCCCGCGCTAGCTATCATATCTCCTCCAGGTGAACTCACTCTAATAGACCCTTTCATAGACTCAGTAGGTAACTTATACTTATCCACAAATGCCCTTGATATGAATGAATGAGATGCACCAGTATCGAAAAGTATGAAAGCTGGGTGAGTGTTGATTGGGAACTTACCAATCACAAGGTCAGGCTCATCTGGAATCTCCTCCACATTCATGTGGTTCACTGTGGCCTTCTCGTTGTTGGTTGGCTTCAGTCCTTTCCTCTCCGGACAGTTGTCAGCATAGTGTCCCTTCTGTTTACACTTGAAGCATGTCACCTCACTCAGATCCTTCTTCACAAAGCTGCGATCACGGTTGCGGTCATGTCCACCGTGTCCCCCAGAGTGGTGAGAGTGTCCTCCCTTGTGGCTGTGGTGGGTGCTCCTATGGTTGTCATGACGATGCCCATCGCCTCCATGGTGGTGGCGGTCATGGCTCTCATGGTCACTTCCTCCATGCTTGGAGTACCCATCATATGAAGTGCGAGACTTGTGATGTGAACCAGAGTGGTGATTGTTGCTCTTTCTCTTGCGGTTATCCACCTGCTTGTGCTTCCCTTCCAAGATCCTGGCCTTGTCCATAAGCTCCTGGAAAGTGGGGCAATAAACCACCAGTAGCTGTACTGAAAGCTCATCACTGAGGCCATCCAGGAATCTCTCCCTCCTTTTTGCATCAGTGTCAACATCCTCAGGTGCATAACGGGACAGGTTGTTGAACTCCTCAATGTACTCAGCCACAGTGCGGTTGGTTTGGCGCAAGTTGCGGAACTCCTTCCTCTTCAGGCTCAGAACTCCTGAAGACACGTGGTTGGTCCTGAAACCTTCCTCAAACATTGCCCAAGTCACAGTGTCCAGCGGGTGGGTGATCTGAAATGTGTCCCACCAAGAAGCGGCTGGTCCCTCCAGTAGGTGAGCGGCAAACCTCACCTTCTCAGCATCAGTGCATCCAACCGTTACCAGATCCTTGTTGACTGAACGCAACCAGTCGAGAGCAACCATTGGTTCCATTGCAGTAGAGAACTTAGTTGGCCTTAGCCTCAGAAATCTGGTGAGAGCATCTCCCTGAGGCTGGTTGTTTCCATTGTTGTTGTTGTTGTTCTGAGCTTCCATGAACTGGGTCATAACTTGGGTCAGCTGTGCCTGAGCTGCCATGAGCTGCTCTAACTCAGTGGGTTGACGGCGGGGAGGCATCTGCGGTTTAGCACAGGTAAGTTTGGAGAGAATCAACTACGATAATAGGATTCTACCCATGCATTATGATCAAACAACAACAAGCAATGACAGACAATCACAAGCAAGCAACACATCAGCAAACAAGTGATCCAGCAACATCCCAGGGGTTATCCTAGCAGTATATACCTACTGAAATAATTTTACAAGAGTTGGCAATGGTTAACTAAACAGTTGATCATCAAAGCAACAAAACAGCAATCTGCCAGAACAGTCCAGCAGCGTTCACGAATTTTTCTACCTGACTTAGACTCGTCATAAAATTTAGCTGATTTTTTCACATACAGTAAAGAGAGTTTCGCATCAGCCCAATTTTTTTCAGATTTTTCCCAGTTACCAGAAAAATATTAAAAATCGTACAGTACTGCTGTATCAGCAGAAAACTGCAGCGAAAATAACACAGATGTTAACCAAACTTGCCATAACTCTTTCATTAAAACTCGCACAAATAATTCCTGGGATATTGGAGTACACAAATAAGCAACTAATCACTCTTAAACTAACCGTGACTAAGTTTCACATCGATCGAGACTAATCCTAACGATTTTTCCTAACGAGGACTAATTGGTGGACTTCTATCTCTTGAAGAGGTTGCGGTAGGTCCTTGCACTCATGCGTTGGCGCTTCGGTCCACGGTTCAACCATGGCGGCGGAGTGTACACTTCTCCTGAATCATCACTTGAGATCTCAAACTCCACCTCTTTTGGATCCTCCTCTTCTTCTTCACTCTTAGCTGCAACTGCAACAGCTTCATCTCCTCCACCATCACCGTCTCCATCATCATCGTCTTCGTCCTCATCATCATCATCGTTCCCACTGTCATCATCATCCCCATTGTTGCCATCATCTCCATTATCATCATCAGAGGGTGGATTTAGCTGTGCTTGGAGAGCGGCAATCTGGGCTGTCATAGCTTCAATAGTTTGGTCTCTTTCCTGGACGGTCCCTTGCAACTGTTGTATGTTCTGGGTGTTCTCCTGCACAGTACCATGAAGATGAGCTATGGTTGCATCTCTGGCTATCAGGGCATTCTCCAGAACTCCCACAGCTTCATGCAGGGTGTCAATCTCCTGTCCTTGGACCACCATACCATTGCTAGCAAAATCTGCAATCTCCTTTATCATCATCACTTTCTCAGCTAGAGCTCCATTCTCCCTTTCCATGTCCTCTATGTGCCTCCGACGGGGCGGCATGTTGTTCCTGTCGCCCGGGGTAACCACAATGTGCCCATCTTCATCGCGCCTTCCATAGTCACGGTAGGGTGAATCTGCTGGCAGTAGGTGTCGGACATGATGGCACTGGCGAGACAGGGCTTCGTGTATGGCCAAGTTAATTCCAAGTCCCTAGTTGCAGTATGTCTTGGTGTAGATCAAATGCACTGGATTTGGCAAGGCGGCATCCCTGAATATGAACGTGGTGATCTCCGATGCATCCTCACCATATCCATAGGTGTACAGCCTTCTTCCCTTGAACATGGGCAGTGGCAATCCCAATGTCTGCGAGAGCTGTGCTAACTGTCTTGCAAAGGGCCTTGGTGACTCCATGGTGGCATACTCAGTCCTGACTTCTCCCATCTATCAATTAAAGAGGAAAGTATGAGAATAGCATATGATAAGAATTTACGAGAGTGAAAGGCATAAGATGAAAGACAGAGTTAATATAGGTTTTAATAAATCTATGGCTTCCTAATCCAATCCTAGGTCACGATCCTACAGTCGACACACGGGCTCTGATACCATCTTGTAACACCGCGGTTCTGAAAAGACCGAGGCTTCTATGTGACATGCCAATCCCTGGATCGGTTCATTGGCCTACAATAGAATAAGATGAATAACATAGCAAAATATCCGTGTATCATAAATAACGAAGATCCAGAGTACCATTATTACAATAAAAGCTTAGCCCAAGGCTAGCTCAAATTATTCAAGTAGCAACATAAATAAAGTAAATCCTCCATTCTTCAAATTGCCCACAAGTGAACAAGTGCCGAGTGGAGTACCGTGGCCTATATCAATTACTCAGAATCGTAATAACCTGAAACATGAAACGTAGCAGCCCCGAAGGGTCAATACATGGAATGTATGGCAAGTAGAGCTAGTAATGGAGACAATAGTCCTAACGTCTACATGCATATTTGGCAAGTGGAGCTGTGTCTGGCTTGCATTTGCAAATACCTTTGTCCTACTTTCATAAACAGTTTTTGATTTTCTTTGAAAAGATCCCAATTAAGTTAACCCAACAATATTAAAGCAATTATGAAATTAGAATGAGCGAGAAACATGTCATGGAATCAATATCAAGCAACTCAGCTGTCCATAACCGGGGACATGGCTAATCGATTAGATTACACACCCTGTAGGGGTTAGTACACTTTTCCCATGTGACTTGGCCAGCCCAGCTCATACCATCACTCTCATTTTGGGTGATGATAGGGAGAAGTCCAAGAAGAGACTGTTCGGGAAGTAGCTCCCCAATCCCGATGCGCACCGGTCCAACCTACCAAAATTCTACATCTCTGGATACGCGGGTTCGGGTTACCACAACCTACTAAGTCCAACCAACCGCCCATTTCATTATTGTCACATGGTTGTACACGTAAGCTACCAAATAAAGAAGCCAATCAATTTCTCTAAATACCTGGGTGCCTTTCCGCCATGAAACCACCAAAAATTATCAATACCATCACACCCAGGAGATTCATTGATTAAGTTGTTTTAGTTTTCACAAACCAATACTTTTAGAAACAAGTCTCAGTGATGTAACCCAGCCCTCGTACATCATAGCATGTCTAAGCACATCTACCAACGGTGGTTCATCTACAAGGAAGGCCCTACCACATAATAGGACATAGCATAGCGACAGTATCATCCTACACATGCATCTACAAAATACACGACAATGCATTGAAAATAGTAGGACAATATCATGAACAAAATAGCATCTACTTGCCTTGGTTGTAGCGGTCGGAAGAACAATCCACACACGAGCAAGCGTTGCACTCGTAACAATCTACACGATACAATTGCATTCATAAACAAACAATCCACAATCATATGCAACAAGGATGATGTATGAATGCATGCATGGCAAGTGGATTGGTGCTACAGCTGCACCACATAATAGAAATCATTAGAGGTACTGATTGCATGCATGGAAAATAGTTTTAGCGCAAGGAAAACTATTATGCAAAATATAATACTCGAAACTAGAACTAGAACCCAAATAATTCACTACCGGTAGTATACTGTTTGTAAAATCTTGGGAAAATTCTACAGTATAGGCATTGCTATTTAGAAACAGTACCAATTGGAATTACTCAAAAAGGAATTATAAAACTCCCCGAGTAATTAAAACACTACAGAAAGCCACTAGGCAGTTTCTGCAGAAGTTTTTACTGTAAGCCTATCCTTTTAATTCACAATGAGATTCCCCTCGTTCCACTGAATCCAGGGACATATTACACGCAATTTTTGGAGTTACAGATCTTTTTCTACGAATTAATTACTCCAAAAAGGCCATTAAATAAATTAATTAAACTGTACTAAATCTTGCTGCAAAAGTGTGAATAAATGGTACAGCAAGATTCTACACGACTTACTGAACCTACACATATTTTATTTGCAATTTTTGGCCTAGCGGATTAATTTTTACGCAATTTACAAGTTTCTATGGAAATCTGCAATTTCTAAAACGATTTAAATCAAGAGGGAATATTCCCTGCTGACTCAGCGCTGACTCAGCGCGGGTTGACTAGCTGTTGACTAGTCAACCGCGCGGTCTCCGGTCGATCTGGGCCGCAGATCTTAGATCCGACGGTCGAGGAAAGGCGGCGGCGGCTTACCGGCGGCGGTGCTCCGGCGGCTCGGAACGGCGGCGGTTGGCGGCGGGACGGCGGCGATTCAGCGGGTCCTGCACGGAGAGGGGCGGTCAGCGCGCAGAACGGTGGCAATCAACGCGGAGGCGGGGCGCGGTGGCGGCGTGCGGGCGGCGGCGCACTTACCGAGGCGGCGGCGGCGCGGAGATCGAGGCAGGGCGGCGGGGTCCGGGCGCGTGGGGGAGAGGACGCGCGGGTGGGGTCCGCTTATGTAGGCCCCACGCGGGTCCTAGTCGGATATGGGGCAGCGGCGGACTATCCGCCGCGCGGGCGGCGCGGTGCTGGCCGGCTGGGCCGGCGCGGCCCAGGAGGCTGGCGCCCTTTTTTTTATCCCCTTTCTTTTTATCTTTTTTTGCAATTAGTAAAACCTCCGTAACTTTTCCGTACGAGCTCTGAATCGGGCGATTTTTGTTCCTAAATTTTTGTAAAATCGAGGGGAACAACCTAGGGTCAAGGGATGAGAGAAACCACTAGGCTACAAGGGTGGACAACACAAGTCCTACTAAAGCCTCCCGCAGGAGCCTTGTAGTAAAATAGAGTAGGGTTTAGAAAATAGTGTTTTGCCGAATCTTTTCAATCGATGGTTTTGCATGGAAGAGTATGATGCAATGGTATGAATGATATGCAGAACCAAATCTAAAATTTGGGATGTGACATTTCCTTTTCAGATTTGAATTTTATTTATATTTTGAACTTTTCTTTGTAGGGTTTATTTGCTGAATATTTGCAATAATACTAAAATATATTTGGCATCATTTGTGAACTTTTATTACATAATATTTTTATATTTCTTTTATTTGCTCTATATGAACCCCTTTTAATAATTTGTAGAAACTTTTCTTATTATTTTACTCTCCTCCTTTAGTTATGGATTTCTAAATGATATATTCTTATTTGTTTATGAACTTAATTCTAGTTGGCTCATAGTTTGAATAGAAACTTTTATATGTATAATGATCCTATACCATTATTTGATGCATGAAATAAAAAAGACATTGATATGGTTATTACTACTCCCATTAATTTGGAAAATGACAATGTATATATTCTATTCTGATAAACAAAGAAATTTAAGGTTTTGAATTATGAATATTTACCCTAGGGTTTAGGGTTTTTAATATACTTAGATTCCTGTATGGATATGAGTAAAGAATTAATAACTAAGCATATTGTCTTCTGTTTGTGATATTTGATGACATCACCTTTTCTAATAGAAATTTATAATTAGAATGTTTTATAGAAAGGAATTGGTAAAGATATGCTTATAGGATTTGTTATAGGAAAATATTCCTATGAAGTGATATGGACATAAGATGATAGATCAATAACATGAAATGGATATTCTACTTGGTTTGGGATTTAGAATTGATTGTTTACCAAGAATAAATAGAAGAGTAATTTATAACATATAATTATATTTCACAATCCTGGATTTCTAATTAAGGAATTCCTTTCCTAGATATAATACTTCTTCCTATCCATCATCATTGTTAGTATGATGAGCTTACTCATTAAAATCTTCTTATTCATATATCATTATTCTAAACTCATGGATGAATCCAATGAGTTTGATACTAAAGCATTTCATAGTTTTCTTATATGCTTGCTTGATTATACCCACTATACTACTATTGAAAATCTTCAATCCAACAAGTAGTTCTTTCAAACTCCACTCATAACCTTCCTTAATCCTCCATCACTAATATTTCTCTAATAGTTGTGTGCATCCAACTACCTTTCTCTAAAGTTGACTATCCTTTAAGATGAATAACACTATTTCTATAACTCTATGCTATACTAGCCTTAATTGAATAATATCATCTTAGATTCACTTTACTCCAATAACTCACACTCCAACCCTAAATCATATTTATGTGGTTTGTAATGACTACTCTAGGATAACTTATCTCTACTAGGGTTTCAATCATGTTTTATCCACCAATACCACTTATACATGGCATAAGTACTCAATCTTGGTGAATAAGGCTTGATCATTATAATCTTGTGATCCTTTATGGTTTAGGTTTCCGGTTGGATAATCAAGGCTTCCATCCATACAACATTGCAGTTGTATGATAATTATCTTCTGTTTAGTTCTATTGGATTAAGAGATATAATTCATTGACTATACCTACTTGATCCAATAGGACTACTCCTGGTAACTATCTTTAGTATTCATATTTGTAATCTTCTTTACTACCATAGGATTAGATAATATAAATAGTTCTTATATTTATCTAGGAGGAATTTAACTTTATCAATTATCCTATTGATTGGATTCTTTTCAATCTTTCCCATCCTATAGATGATTTATAAAGCTAACATCACTATTTGCCTCTTCTTAATTGTTTCTATATAGGCACTTTAAGTGTACACTATGATATGGTCAAGAGTTGATAGTTTGAGATCTGGTGAATCAATAGTTGATTCCTCAACATTAATGAACAACGGATATTGAAAATATAACTCAATAGGGATGATAAGGATTGATATGGAAAGAAAGGTATAGGTGCATGATCTAAACTTAGTTTCTTTCCTACTCAATCTTACTTAAGAAGTAGGGTTAGATATTACCATGATACTCAGGGTATATGCAGATGAGATTAAGATATAGTTATTAAATTCATATTTGGTGTCATATCCTCTAACTTGGTACTCATGAGTGATTATAATGAATACTATAATATGATCACCTAATGATCAAGTATAATTCACATTGTATTAAGGTTTAACTTATAGTACATTTGATCTACCCTTAGATCAAATCTCCCTTACCCAAAATAAGGTTTTAGCAAAGGTCTTATTGAAACTTATCGCAGTCAACTTGATGATCTACTTCAATTCCATCAAGCTAAGAGAAGCTTCATTCAATTTGAAAAGTTCTGTTTTAAAAGCGCGAAAATTATTCGGATTTTCTATGCATGAATGCAATGCACACATCTAGGTTCAGGTTATTTTTAAGCTCTAATGCTGGGATGTTACACTTTGCCCTTGCCTCACGGTCGGTTATCCCGGCTTTGTTTATAGCCGGACTCCGGGTCTTCTTTGAGGTCGTTGACGAACTTGCAAGGGCGATTGGTGTGAGTGGCTTTTCCATTGGCGTCGAGGTGTACAAGGCATGGCATATCACGATACTCCTCGTACGTTCGGGGAATGCGGGGTACTTCCGGGTTAGCTTCACTACCTCGCTGCTGCCCACGACCAACCCCCCGTCCTCGGCCACGCTGTCCGCCATCACCTCTTCCTGCAAACGTCATCGCGACCATGTCGGAGGTTGGCTTTTCTTCTGGCGGACTCTTCCGCTTAGCGCTGTTGTTCTTCTTGGCTTGGGTTGGGATGGAAATTGCCGGAAAGGAGCCGCGAGCATTGTCATCGATGACCATGAACTCACTAGCCAGCGAGATCATCTAACTGAGATCTATCCTGTGATTGTCCTGCAGGCTCTTCAATGTAGGCGACCATAGCGGTCTGATCGTGCACTCCTACACAAGAATTTTTCATATCCAGCCAGCGGGAGAGGTAGAGTCGAGATGTCTCGTCTTTCTCTTGCATGCACCGCTATAGATTGCCAACAGTACAAGGACATTTGTACGTACTCTCGAAGTTTTTGGTGAACGCTTCTTGCATGTCCAACTAGTTGCATATGGACTTTTCCGGCAAGTCATCAATCCATTGGCAGGTCGTGCCCGTCAACATCATTGGGAGGTACTTGACGGAAACATTCGGGTTTCCCCTGGCGATCTCCATCGCGTTGCCATAATCATGTAACCACGTAGATGGTTTGGCAGTGCCGTCATAGGACTTGATCGTCTTGTCTATCAGGAAACCCTTGGGGTAAGTTGCGGTCCATACTGTAGGTCCAAAGCAACATGGTCCCAGGTATTTTCCTTCCCAGGCCTCGTGGATCTTGTCTAGGCATGAACATGCATCGTATGGCTCTGGGCTTGCTTTCTTCTTCTTGTCATCAGGGGAAGGGTTGCGTGAGCGACGTGGCCCTCCTCCGCCATGGTGGCTGGTAGGGGGCGACGGAGGCGGAGGTGGAAGTGGGTTATCCTTCTTGCTGTTACCCTCCTACGACTCCTCGCATCTGTCATGATTGCTTGTCGGACATGGAGGGTCATGGCGTGACCTGCTCTTATGTCCTTGGTTGCCGTTGCGCTCCCCACCGTGACGGGGCGGCTCCGCATTGTCACAAATGACGATGCCACCCTGAGAGTGTCTTGGCTGAGTCATGCTCATACGGTGGTGAGACTTTGGGTCTTCGTGATGTCGGGGGGGACCGGGGCGAAGGAGATGGGCGTCGAGGATGAGCCTTGCCTCCATGATCGGAGGATATGGGGATAGCGTCCTTCATGTTGCGCGCATCCCTCCGTCTTTGTTCCGATGAACCCGTCTGGGACCCAACAGCGTGAGGAGATCTCTCCCTTGGCGGCTTAGCATTGCTAGACTGGCAATAAGCTGGGTCAGACTCAAGCCCCTGAGAGGTGGCCTTTTCCTGTTGTTTGACAGCCTTTGTTACAAGGTCATAGACCTGTTCCACAGCCACGAGTGATCTATCCTGCTCCAGTAGGGTCTTGGCGACGGCCAAGTTGAGGATAGGAGTGGGTATGACCTGCCTGCCTTCACTCTCAATGTATGGCTTGGCTTGTGGCGGCTTCGAGGGAGCCCATCCTAGGTTGCGCCGTACACCAGGATCGTTGACAACATGAGCCGAAGCTTTCCTAGCCTTCTGCTGCTTGAGCAAAGTCTTGTACTCGGCCTCCATGGCTCTAGCTGCCTCGATTGATTTTTGCGCTTTGGCCAGATCTCAATCTAGCTTTGCGTCCTGCTCCGCGATGGCCTGCGCTTCCTCCAGTAGCTGCTGGCGCTTCTCATCAAGCTGGACTACGTTTCGTATATGAGCCACAGTCATGGGCTCGATAAGCAAATAGTCATACATCACACTATCAGCTGGAGTGACTTTGGCGGCCGCAGACGTAGATGCTGGAGGCAGCGAATTTGTGGTGTTGGAGTTACTCGGACCGACGTTGAGTTCCTATAGTTGCTGCACTGGGTTAGGCAGAGGGGGCATGGCCTTTGCGTGATCATTGTCGGCAGCATCAGCTGGTCCCTTCCCCTAGTCCAACGGTTTAGGCGGAGCTTGTCTGGGTTGGTCTTATTCCATCACGCTCCCAATGGAAATGAACACCTCTCGGGATGTGATGGCTTTGTCGGCCTGCTCCTCGTGCTTGATGTCCTCCTCCATCTCCTGCATAGCAGAGTCGAGTTCCTCCGGGTTGATATCCATATCCTCCGAGTCTACACCTGATGTCGGCGTAGAGCGCGTCCAAAACAGAGTCAGAGGGTGCGGGGGATGCCTCGATGACGGAGGATGATACTGAGGCCGCATGGATGTTGACTGGAGGCGGTGGCTGAGGCGGAGATGGCCCGGGTAAGGCAGTGATCTCGGCCCGAGCGGCTGCATTAGCGGCCGCGTAATTGTGGATGGTGTTGATCATGCTCTCGAAGGTGAGGAGACCCGCGGCCTGCTGCTGCCTTATCATATGCCAGAGAAGTATACCGCGATCCAGTCCTTCCACAAAGTGATAAATAGCGTCATCACTGGGGTAATGCTCCAGATCAGCCCATATACGGAGCCATATAGCGAAGTAATCGCGGGGGTTCTTACCTTCTCTCTGAACGCAAGGCGCCAGATCGAAGATAGTCACCACGCGACGAACTGTGATCTCTGCTTTCCAGACGCATGGGCGAAGCCGGCGGATTTGCAGCAATCTTCCACCATTATATCCTACACAGGGGTGGTTTGGGTGGGCCTTGAATTTTTCTGATCTAAGCCAGCAAACTCCAAAGAGAGATCCGACTTTGATCCTTCCGTGATCGTATCCTTCCCATAGGCGGTCCGTGCAGGCCTTGACGATCCTCCGACTTCTAGGGAACTAGTGCCCGAGTCGGTTTCGCTGATGAAGAGGTGGATGTCCCCGATTGGGACGATCGAGCAGCGGGTGGGGTTCGTCTTCGCCGGGATCCAGAATGATCGGAACATTGACAGAGAAGATAACACGGACGATGGTACGGTTTCGCCAATTCCCGCGAAGAGCTTTGACCTTACCTGTTGTAGAGCCTGGAGCGCCTCTTGCCCCACGGTGGGCACCAACTATCGTGGTATTGCCGACGAGTATGCCATGGAGGGGGTCCTTTTAGTGCGTGTTTAGAGATGTGGGGTAAGGCAGAAGGTTGGTGGGTACGAGGTGACACAGCTTACCCAGGTTCAGATCCCACGACGGTGGAGAAATCCTACTCCTGCTATAAATCACTATAACGGCAATACGCCGGGTTATAGGGATCATTTCACTATGCGTGATATGAGTTGAGTTATGCCCTAAAGGCTCCTCTAGGTCTGGCTTATAAAGACACTAGATCCTAGGGTTATAGGGAAAGTCCTAGTCGGACAAGTTACAGAGTCCTACACGGTATACAACTAGTCTAACATGCCTTGCACTCCAAGGCTCCGGGTACGTTGGTGACTCCACCTTAGCCTTCCTTTATCCGGCACGGGCCTCCCTTCTGGATCCATCTAACTGGGCCTCCCAGCAGGCCATAGGCCCTGCTACCAACTATGAGCCACCTGGGTTATCTGGATTAGAGACATGCAATGGTGATACCCATTTAGCATATCCCCAACACCTCCTCATCCTCTCCTCCTTATATCTTTCTCCTACTCCTCTCTTCTTACTCCTTCTCCTCTCCTCCGACCACACCGCACAGGGGACGCCTCGTCCTACGGCCACCACCTCCTCCGACCACACCTCCTCCAGACGCCACCTCCTCCGACCGCCACCTCCTCTGGTCGTCACGGACGCACCTCCTACCGTCTCGACTCGACACCTCTTGTTCGATGTCGGCGAGGACTAGCACAACCACGACATCATGTAACTCCCCGTGGTGGTAGGTTGTGCCTACAGCCAAGACCACCATGCTCTAGCGAGGCGACACGACAGCGGTGATGCGCGAGACTTGATTGTTTTTCCAATTCAAAACAAGGGTGTTTTATGCATTTTTTGTTTTTAGAAAACAAACCCGTGGCGCACCTATACCCCTAACCGTGGTGCACCAGGTGGTGCGCCACGGGTAAATTTTTTTACCTGTGGTGCACCAGGTAGTGCACTATGGGTAACCAAGTTACCCGTGGCGCGATCCTAGTGGCGCACCTGTAGTGCCTTACAGTTAACCAAAACCGGTTCCTGATGGGTAAGATTTTTCCTAGTAGTGATTTGGTGTGTGTCTGTGGAGAGGAGCAACCTCTCTTATATAGGCACAAGAGGGAGAGGAGAACTGACGACGAGGGAGAAAAAACAAACAGGCAACGCTTGGAGCCAAGAAGCCTCCACTCTGTTTGTATCTGATCTCCACTCATATCATTTAAAACTCCGCTAGCGCAAGAACGCTTTGACTTATGTGCACATTAGTTCACCTTCATGCGTGGCAAAAGAGAGACAACTCGCACGCGAGGCATAAGTGGATCCTCGACTCGGCTCATTACCGCAACCCGCAGCGCGCGCATGCATTGTGACGAGGCATGGCGAGGCGGAGGATGAGGAGGAGCCATGTGTACTAATATATTCTTCACATGCTTGTACAAGCGATGGAGCAACCTCCCTTATAAGAAGATCAAACTCCCACTCAACTATCAACGTGGGACCAAACTTTTGTCCCACCTCTTTCCATGTATGAATGAGCCAAATGGGCCTATGGGATTTTAGGATTATTTCTAAAGAATAAATGGGTTAGGCCATATTTTAGGAAAAATTCCAACAATCTCCCATCAGATCCGAAAGGCACACAAAGTTTTCCTATGGTTGCATTATTTTATATATCGGTAATATAGTGGAGACCGTTAAGTTGAACTTCCATATAGACTACATACTATACTAGTTTTCAACTTGTACAGTTGACTATGCCTTGAACCACAAGTTCACTGCAAATCTAGTTTCACATAAAGCCTGGACCGATACTAGGAAACCCCGGGATTTAACATCATGTGGAGCTTATGCATCATAATATGTGATATTTCATGAGTTTAGTAGAGAGTATCCAACTCTCATAAACTAAGGTGTTTAATAGTTTAACTCATATAGCAAGTGTGTTCTTCAAAAGGTGTTCTGCATGACAACATATCTTCTTAATAAATAAGCCATTTAGAACATATTAAGATAAAACCAACCTACCATGTAGAATAGAAGAGTATTGCATCTTCATGGAGTGGTATTATACAAAGGCAAGGATACTCTTCTCTCAATTAACCAATAGCTTTTCACTCAAATATAATTCACCAGATCTCCAATCACAAAGAGTGGTTTACCACTATGAACACCTAATATTTTGGGTCTCATACCCATCTCCTTTAATGCATTATCCATCATGTTATGTGATAGACCCATTGTGAAGGGATATGCCTAGTTTTTAGATATTTGGATATAATCCAATGTAATAACTCTGAAGTTTCTCATTTTTCTTACAGATCTCAATCTACTCTTCACATGCCTTGTGTAACACCCCATTTTCAGTAACCCTGATAATGTGTCCAAAGTGCAAAAATTAGGGGGAACAAAACTTTTTTGTGATTAGTTGTGCAATAGCTGTGTGTTGATGGTTCTGTCTTTGTTTGTGCTTGTGTTGTCATCAAGGTACTTCTCCACCCTACCAAAGGTTTATCAAAGCTATTTACCAAAAGGAAATATCCTAGCTTACTTTACACATTATCAAATGTTCTGATTTCTCAAACATGATCCAGGATGACTTTACAAAAAATTAAAACATTTCCCCTGCTTTCTATTGACAAAACTAAGGATATCCATATGATACCATCTCCATATGTTAAGTTTTCAAGGCAGAACTTCCAAATATTTTTACATCTAGTCTTGCCAAAAATATTTTATAAAGCTATTTGTTTCTCACTCTTGGTAGAAGTGCCAAGGGACCCTTATCCTCTTTAAAACAAATTTTTTTCAAAGCTTATATATTTATACCCCAAGTAATGCTTAAGTATGTTTGTAGTCCCCTTGAGATGTTTTGTATGAACTTCCTTTGATCCGCTTGTTCAGATGTGTATTGCTTTGATCTGCTATTCTAAGAAGGATCTGTCTAGATTGGTTTGTTAGATGTTTGCCTAAGCTACCATAGGATCTCAAAATATAGTAACACAACCAAACCAATAACACACCTTCTCAGTCTCTTGATGATAAGTTTGGAACCTTGCCCCTCATCTATCCAACTCAATCTTCCTCTCTAGTTAAAAACCCTAGTACTGCCAAATTTGGCTAAGTCAGAAACTATTATCAAGATCCAATATCTGCACCCCTATCTAAAATCAACCATGGGAATATTTGATAATACACCTAGACCATATTGCACACCATAATGTGCACATGCAAACCACTCCCTTTCCCTTGACCAGATCCCTCTTTGACCCACTTGTCCTTGATTGCTTTGTAGTCAGTAAAATAATCTGATTCTATCAACTGTTTCAACATGCCAACTTTGGTAGAATCTCCCAACTCCATATCATCCTTTCTAGGCCAAATCTTTGAAAGGTTGTGACCTTTTATATCCACCTAAACTCCTATTGTTCCAATTGGAAGCTTGAGCTTCTTAAACCGACATGGTTTTGGAGATAAGATCATGTTCTGTTTTGGAAGTGTTAATATATTCAATCTTTAGCAGATGTTTCCTAAGCCCTCTAGCCTAATCTAGACCAACTCAAAGCATGAGTATCATCTACACAACTTACTCTAGAACCTCATCAACCTACTTGAGCCTTGGGAAGCTTGCAACTCTCTTCTCCAACTTGATCTTGCACCCTTGGCAAGGTTTTGACACAAGATCCCTTTTCCTCTTTTAATTCTTGTTTTCTCTAACTCAAGTGTTGATATTCAGAACCCAAGGTATGCAAATGATAGCTAAACACCAACCATGGAGATAAAATTTTAATAGATGCTTTTACATAATTATTTTGGCCCAAAACAATTTATTCCTTTTCTTTATCAAAAACTTCAAAACTCATCTTATTGAAGAAAGTTTTTTTATTACATAACACTTTCTTAAATATAGGCACATCTGAGGCCTATATTATGTTCCCTATCTTCCTACCTCAAAAACAAATATTTTGAATAGTTTTACTATTTATTTTTACCTATTTTCTTAAATGACAAAAGGATAAAACTAATGTTTTAATTACTTTTTTCTTTAATAAAGAAAGTGTGAGATCCATCCCGACCCTCTCTGCCTCCTCCCTCTACATGTGTGTGATCCTCGCGCCGAGATCTACCTAACCCTCGCTTTGTTTTGGCTTGGGGAAGCCCCCATCGTCAACCATGTCGAGTTTCCGAGCTTGGCCACCAAACCTGAAAGCGGGCGTTGGCCTCTCGGAGCCAAAACCATCGATGTCTCCCATGGATGGACTCGGCGTGGAACACTGCATCGCTCTATCGCCTCCCTTTAGACTCTCCCAATCTCAGGTGTGCTCCCATCGCTTCTCCAGAGCTCCCCTAGGGTTTCCTCTTCTCCCGCTGATAGGAGGAAGAAGACGCCACCACCACCGTTGATCTTCCCTCCATCCTGCGGACCTCATTCGTGCACCGCTTCATTGCCCCGCTCCCACTGACGGTCGGGATCCACCCCGGCGATTTCAAGCCGTGCCTATGATAGCTCCAAATATTGACACTATTTATCAATGATTTTCCTTTGGTTTTCGCCGGGTTTCGTTGGTTTTGACCTTTCAACTAATGTTAACATCGAGAATTGGTGAAACCTTGGTTTCTTGTGTTGGTTTTTAGGTAATGAACACTTTCGAAAGATCCCAGAGCATTTATGGGCTAATTAAATCTGAGAAACAAAACCCCAATTGAAGCCCCTCTCATTGGAGATGTCCAGGGGCAATAACGACCACTGGTATGGTTGGGGGCCGCCCGTATGGCCCGCCCGTACCACCCTCTTTCGCCTCTATTATATCAATACAAGAAACTTTCATGAAGGAGGGGGACGAAAGACGTACACAGCCACCGCAAACAGTCCTAGAAGAGAAAAATCACATCTGGAGAAGGCGAAGAACACCGTCTCATCCTTCAACGATCCACACCCTATCAATCATCCACTCCACCATTATCCCACTTGTATATATAGAGAGATTCACACTTGTAAAATTATGGTTTGAAGCTTTGATCTACCTTGTTTTGTATTTGATTTGATCCTCAAACAGTATTGTGGCTTGCTACGGTAAAGTTGGGATGATTTTCATTTGCAATATTATTATGCCTTTGATCTGTCTTTCTCTCATGTTTGAGTAAATCTCCATAGGTGTGGGAGATGTAGGGGATTGGTAAGATGTGTTGTGCCTCCTTTGTTTCCATCCATTTGTGATTGTTGTCATGATTAGATAGGGGTTTCTTCACCATAGCACGCTATCGTGCTGCTGGATCTTTGGTCCGGATCAATCTTTTTCCGCTGCTTCGCTATACAGGAGCCCGAGAGACGTATCTACACTGGATGCGTGTAGAACTACGGAGGCCTGCCGGTTGTGGTGCTCATCGCTTGGAGCTTGTACACCTACACCATGTTGAGGTCAGCATTGTTGTATGTCTACATCATCCACGATTCTCATGAAATGTTAAATGCTTTTAGTCTTCAAAGGTATGAACACTGAATCCCTCCGTTATCTTACATCTGCGATATTGGCTATGGTGTTTTGGTTGAAAGTAAACTCAAGGAAATGAATGTGTTCTTTCTTCATCGGAAAGAAAAATGTTTGGCGAATAAACAGGGGGAACTCGATGACATACTGTGATATATCGAAATGGGGTGAGCCGTTTCTACAAGGACATCAACAATGATCAATATATAAGTTAAGTCATCATGACCTAGCGCAAAAGTAGAACATACCTCTATAACAAATGTCGTGAGTCCACATAGAAAAGGTGGGGGTGCACTATATATGTTTTTATCGAGAGGATGTACAAAGGATGTACAACTACGTCATGTTCAACCATCTATGCATCATAGTTTCAACCACGACAAATAATAAGAGGATGTACACCTACTTCATGTTCATGCATCTTTGCAACCATGACAAATTTAATCAATGCGTATGTAGAACATCTGTCAAGTTTTCAATGGCCACCCCTCGCACATTTGACCCATGCATCACCATGCCATCGCCACTGTGGTGGGGCGAAAATAACTCGATAGATACTCTTATGTCCGCTCATTTATGTTCAAAATCGACATAAATTAAGGCTTGGAGTTTATTTTATTGAACTCATGTACCGGGACAATGACTTTACGTGTGCGCATATCCACCATCTATCTATTTTGTGGAGAGTTATCCACGTTTATATGTGTATCTATATATTAGCTGCAAAAAGTTAATATACATTAATCTTTGACATATACATTAAGTATCGTCATATAAGTATGATAAGAGAACATATTTGGTCTCTTGACTATACGGGAATTATAGACATGGTCCCTTGACAAAACTAGACAAACCCAAACCCAAACTTACAAATAGGACATATTTGGGGTGATGGAAAGGACCAAATTTATGAAGGTGTTCTTTCTTGGTAAAAGGACATATTGTGATACATTGAAATGGGGTGTGCCATTATTAGAAACACATCAACATTTATCAATATATAAGTTAATTCATCATGCCCTAGCGCAAAGGTAAAACATACCTCTATGCTAAATGGCGTGAGTAAACATGAAAAAGGTGGGTTGCATGGTATAGTTTTTCGATTGAGAGGATGTACAACTACGTCATGTTTAGGCGTCTTTGCGTCATAGTTGAAAGTAATGTGTTCTTTATTCATCAAGAAGAAGAATGCTTTAGCAAATAAACAAGGGGAACTCAATGACATGTTGTGATATATCTATATGGGTGAGCTTTTTTTTACAAAGACATCAACACCGATAAATATATAAGTTAGTCAGCATGCCCTAGTGTGAAGGTAGAATAGACATCTATGAGAAATGCAATGAGTAAACATGAAAAAGGTGGGTTGCACTATATAGGTTTTGAATCGAGAGGGTGTACAACTATGTCATGTTCAGGCAGCTTTGCGTCATAGTTGCAAGTGTAACAATAATAAAAGGGTGTACACCTAGGTCATGTTAAGGCATCTTTGCAATCAAAATAATTTACTCAACACATGTGCAGAACATTTGTCAAGTTCTCGGTGGACACATTCCTCACACATTTGACTCATACATCACCCTGCCACCACCATCGTGGCGGAGATAAAATAACTCATTTCCATACATACTCTTATGTATGATCATTTATGGTCGAAATAGAC
This sequence comes from Avena sativa, assembly GCA_916181665.1. NCBI lineage: Eukaryota > Viridiplantae > Streptophyta > Magnoliopsida > Poales > Poaceae > Avena > Avena sativa. The sequence continues at coordinate 136,144,411 of OV702285.1, read as the reverse complement.
ATAAATTAAGGCTTGGATTTTCTTTAACTAAACTCATGTACATGGTCAACGACTCCGTGTCCGCGCGCTTATCCTCCATCTATATAAGGTTGTGAAGATTTACCCCCATTTATATATTTGTAGCTTCACAAAGATCATATACAATGATCTTTGACATATACACTAAAGTAACATCATATAAATATGATAAACATACATATTTGGTCCCCCAACTATATGAGAGTATAGATTTGGTCCCTTGACTTCAAAACTAGACAAAACCAAATCGCAAGCCAACAAATAGGACATAATTTGGGTGAGCTAAAGGACCAAATTTATGAAGGTGTTCTTTCTTTGTCAAGAATCCTTTAGCAAATAAACCCGGGGAACTCAAGGAGTTATATCAAAATGGGATGAGCCCTTTATACGAAGACACCGACCAATATGTAAGTTAAGTCATCATGTTGTAGATCAAAGCTAGAATGGATATATATGGCAAATGACATGAGTAAACATGAGGTGCATTGCACGGTGTAGTTTTTTAATCAAGAGAGTGTACAACTACATCATGTTTACGGGCATATTTGTGTCTTAATCAGGGGGTGAACAACTATGCCATGTTCATGCATCTTTGTGTCGTAGCTTTACAACCACAACAAGCCATGGTGTCACTGCCATTGTTGCGGGGAAAAAAATTGTTCCTTGACATATTTATGTCCACACATTTATGACCAAAATATGCATAAATTAAGGCTTGAAATTTATTTCACAAAACTTAAGGTCAACGATCTATCTTTTTGTGGAGCTTTGCCAATCTATCTATTAGCTTCAAAAATATCATGATCATTGATCTTTGACATACACATTGAGGTGGCGTCATAGAAATATGATAAACGTACATATTTGGTCCCCCAATTATACGCTAAACGTGGATTTGGTCCTTGGACTTCAAAAGCAGACAAAACAAAACCCCAAACTTACCAAATCAGACATATTTGTGGTGAGCAAAAGGACCAAATTTATATAGTTTAGAATGTTTGGGGTTTGATCTGTCTAGTTTTCGATCTGATGGAGCAAATTCACACTTCTTCTTGTAAAGTTGGAAGGCAAGATCTATACTTTTCTCCATCAATTTTCTTAGATACAAATATTCGCCTCGTTAAGAGTAGTTCTGAAAGTTCAAGTTTCATTCTGTCCGGTTTAGAAATAGAGGACTAAACTTGCACTTCTCGTACAGTTGGGGGTTCAAGTATTAATTTTTCTCCATAATATTCGATATATACACAAATATGGGGGTTGGCTTCGTTAATAATTAGGTGGTGTGTAAGGGGTAAGTTACAATGTCACCTGCCAAGTGCCATGGGCCCTCATGAATGAGCCGTGCATGCGGCGTTCGGCGACGTACGTGTCCGCTCGTCGGCGTCGTCGCTCCACTTTAAAACAGTACGCACTGCCCGCTGCCTTGCACATCAGACACCATAGCGTGCTATCTTCTTCTTCCTTCCCAACTGCGCACGAGTGTCTTTCTTGCCAGGTGGTCGTGACGTGCATGGAGGCGAACAGGGCGGCGATGAGGAGGCAGCAGGAGGCCGGCGGCCGCGCCCTGCGCCACGGTGCGCCCAAGAACCTGGGGCTTCGCGGCGTGCGGCAGCGGCCGTGGGGCCGCTGGGCGGCGGAGATCCGCATGCCGCACACCCGCTCCAGGCTGTGGCTGGGCACGTTCGGCCACCCCGAAGAGGCGGCGCTCGCGTACGACGCCACGCTCTTCTGCTTCTACGGCGACACCCCACCGTCCACGCGCTACTACAACTTCCCCGCCGCGCCGCGCCCCGACATCACCGAGGAAAGGCGCGCCAGGCTCACCGTCGGCAACATCAAGGCCATCGCCTAGAGGCACGCCCTCCAGCTCTACGGCCTCGTCACTCAGCACCAGCACGTGCCCGCGCCAGCGCCAGCGGCTGCTGGACCTGTCGCGTATGAGGCTATGGTGGCCGCCGCTGGTGGTGCAACTGGTGACGCCGGTGGCGCCGCTGCTACTGATCAACAAGGTATCGGCGGCGAGAACCGCGACATGGATGACCTTCTGGCTGCAGCCGACCTGCTCTCCATCGACGAGTTCGCTGACGTGATAGCCATTCTCACGCAGGGCGACCAGTTCATGGACATGGTGGCAACACCTCCGATGTAGCTGTTCGGTTTACTATAGGTGTAATCATGGCGTGCCGTCCTAAATTGTAGTAGTGCACTAAGTAGCCATGGATATGTAGGGTCTGAAAAAAAGACCAGACTGATCTGGTCATGAGTGTGTGTTCTTGCAGTTGTGTAACAGCAAATAAATATGTACATTAATTAATCAGTTCTTGAAAAGGGAACTGTGTTATGTATGTGATGCAAGGTATGATCAAAATTGTCAATTGCATCGAAAATTATTTGGTGATCGTAGCGGAAAGCATTAGAGGAAACGAAGGAGTAGAGAAAGAAGAAAAGGCGCGAAATCGCTAGAAGGCGCGAATTGTTCAAAATTTTAATATTTCGGCCTTTTAACCGGAAATGTTAAAATTCCATAGGTAGCTTCCTTACCATCAATCTTGAGGCTTACAAGCATGATATTGCTAGGAAGATGTTATTCCTAATCATAGGTTCGTGGCAGAGGATTTTTTCCCTTGGTTTTCCCCCTATTTTTGTTCGATTTGCAGAAACCTGTCCACATTAATATTTTTCCTTAAAAATTCATTGACGCCAATATTTTGTAAAGATTCATTTGTTCTAACTAGCAACCTAGCATCCTTCTGTTCAGATAATATGTGACATAGCTTGATATACTATGATACTGTATTTTTGTTATTTCATATCTATTGAGAGAGAGGCCCTGAATATGTATGTGATGATTATCCTTTTTCATGCTTGGCGTTGTTAAGACATATCATGTAAGTCTAATAATTACAAGGCATATGTATCATGTATGATGATGGATTCAAACAAGGTATACTTATACGCCAACAGTTTAACAATCACTCCCTCCGTTCACAATTACCTCGCGTTCTGGGTGTGTGAGGCAACATGCTTGCACTAATTTTATTGTCAGAGTAATATATATCTTGAAGACTACGTCAATGTCTAACATGACCTACATTTGGATCTGAGAAAGTAGTTGGGGTATATACGTCCAAGGCTTGTACGGTTGGAGATGTGGTGAGGCCATGGAGTGATGCCATATATATCTCCTTGCATGTCGCACGTGTACATTAACATATATTAAGATGCATGCAATTTTGGTGCATGCGAAGTGTCAACACAAAAAACCATTCGGCTCTATCTTTCTTATGCAAGGATGCGCATGTCATACTCATACGTGAGAATGCACTAACGTTGCGGTGATGGAAAAAGTTGATGTTATATACGAACATTAACCAGCACGTTCAGTAACTCCGTCGTAGTCTAGGTGGTTAGGATACTCGGCTCTCACCCGAGAGACCCGGGTTCAAGTCCCGGCGACGGAACAAAATTTACATTTTTTGCTAGATGATGGCACAATGAATTAAAGGTGCACTTTTATATAAAAATTGATAAAATTTGTTTCCCTGTTGAACTCTCAGATGATTTTTTTAAACTTAATCGGCGCGATTTATTCAGTGTTTAACATGGGTACATCATTCAAAACAAATTTTGGTGGATCCCATCACACAAATTTTTCATTTTCTTGCTAGATGATGGCACAATGAATTAAAGGTGCACTTTTATATAAAAATTGATAAAATTTGTTTCCCTGTTGAACTCTCAGATAATTTTTATAAACTTAATCGGCGCACTTTATTCAGTGTTTAACATGGGTACATCATTCAAAACAAATTTTGGTGGATCCCATCCCACATAAAAGTGCTACCAGAATCAAAGCTAGCTAAGTTATACGCCGCCGTATTTGCCTCTTGAGGGAAGTGTTGAAAAGATACTCTCCCAATCTGGTTCACAATTTGGAAACAGTCTGAAAGGATCGCCGAGTAAGGACTCCAAATTTCTATCTCTCCATTACATGCATTTATCAGCTCCAAGCTTATCAGACTCAATGATCACTGGGGTACATCCAATATTCTTCAGGAGTGTTAGACCAACCTAGCGCCGTTGCTGAGTCCAGCACAAAATTCATTAGCCATGAACCTCCTGCAATTGCTTACCCTTTTTTATTCTGATGATTGCAGCTGCTGCCCCCGAACCCGAGGTGAAGAAAGCTGCGCCGACATTAAGTTTATACTCTCAAATGATTTTAAAGGCAGATCGACCTTTCATTGTTGTCACTGAAGTACTGATGCTAGTAAAATCGTGATGATTAATGTTTTTTTGAAACAATTAAATGATTGATGCTAGTATTGCTCATTCGGATTCAGGAAATCCTCATGGTTTTCATTGTGAACATCACTATTCCTGTTCAACTATATTGTATCGTGTAAGCATCAATCCGGATACACCAATTAGTTACCCGTGGCCACAAAATAACCAGGCGCATATGCATTCATGAATGTTTCCTCGTGATTCTTGATGCTACTGCCAGCTGAACTTTATGGAGCCATCCTGACATGAACCCAGGAATCGGCTAGTAGTGTTAGTTTCAGGCTTCCCCGTAGAGTCACTCATGAGGAAGATCCAGGCTGCTGCTGAACCCAGGAATGGTAGTCCTTGAGTAGCTGCTCACCCAGCAGGGGGACAAGCCTGTCAAGCAGGCCTTGCATCAGCCTGCCAAACACACAGTGCATGCCAGTGTTAGTGAAATCAAAAGTGTCAGATAATTCAGTTTCACAACATATGGGATTAAATCTCGATGGGCATTCATACGGAGCTTTTCGAAAGCTACTAGCAGTTATTAGTAAGTACAAATTTAGGAGCATCAGGAAAAGTTCCTGATACGTATAAATTTAAGGAACTTCACGAGAATGCAGCAATGCAGGGCCTTACAGGTTGCCTGGTTTCTCCACTGCTGACAAGGGAAGCAGGCTGAATGGCTTCGTGTACACCTGAAAATCAACGTATGAAGAACTTCAGTGTAAGAAACCCATGCCATCTAGTCATGTCTGGGATCATTATTTCAAGCTAGGTACTGATGGTGTTGTTCTCATCTAGCCATCTAGCTAGGTACTGCAAAGTGTTACTGAACTGAACGCACACCTCCAGAGTGACCTCCAAATTGACATCGATGTCCAAGCATGGCTCCCGGTCACCGTTGTATCCCCATGTTATGCGGTTTCGCATAACCGCTGCCAACAGCAAACACTTCATCTCAGATACATTGTATTCCGATGCAGTTGTTCATAGACTAAGCTGACAGAAATGCTTTTGGCACCAATACTGATGAAACTATTGCACCATTGACAGAGATGATAAAATGATTAGGAGTAGCTCCCTAGCTAGCAAAAAAATTAATAAATTCAGTATGAATCGAGGAGACACCAAGTGTACCTGAGAAGAGTTCATTCTGTTGCTCAATCGAGTCTGAACCCTCAAACTTGTCACCACAAACAAATCGAACACGATTCAGCGAAAATTCATTTGAGTTCAATAGGGAGAAATGATCCATCAAATGAAGAGTATCTTCATACCCTGCAGGAGAGCATCTCGACGGTGCAGTCATCGCGGGTCGGCGCGATGCGGAGGTCAAGGACCGGGGCGACCTGGAAGCCCAGAAACCCCATCGGGTGCAGCGTGCACCTGAACGTGCCGGCCGGGCCCGACTCCACCGGCGCGAAGCTCTGCAGCGCCCTGGTGTTGAGCAGGGACTCCACGCCGGCGGGGTGCCGCAGGAACTCGCCGATGCTGCCGTCCCGCGCCGCGCCGCCCAGGTCCGGCACCACGTCCAGGAGCCTGATGGTCTCCCTCCGCCTCGCCGACAGCAGGGCCTGCCTCCTTGCCGGTGTCACAACCGTCGTCGATACGGACTGGCCGCCGTCAGTGTCGGCGCCGTCTTTGCTTCCTGCCGATGCGGCTCGCCATGACCGGCCGGTGCGCTTGTTCTTGTTCTTGATTTGCCTGCATGGATCGGCTGCTACTAGTCCCGCTGCCCTTGACGACGTGGGGATTGGTTTTTGGTGTCTGGCGAGGAAGACGGAAGGTCTGGTTGCCGCCGTGGGCCTCATTCCATCGTCTGCTAGCTTCGTCTTGGCTGCAGCTGCTCTAGCTTTGCATGGACATGGACTGACAAAGAGCTCACGAGAGCCACTGATCGAGCTTATCGTTTCGTTTCTGCCTATACATCAGTCTCGTCTCTAATCATGCGAAGCCGTCGGTACACATGGACACGCCAGTGTGTGTGGTTCCTGCCATGCTTCGCTGTCATCTTTGTATCGGCTCAAGTCATCTGTGTGGGCTAGGCCCGGTCACAACACTACCGAACATTTTCTACATGAATCTGAACTATTTTCGTGTGAACATTTTAGGGAGTGTTTGTTGAATGTTCTTTTCTTGCATCAAATGGGAAGAAATTAGCCCGATAGGAAGACCGATTTTGGGCATTTTTGTGAGGACAGGCCTGGCGAGCCAAAGATCGGCACACGGGGCGCACGCGGGAAGAACTGCGGGGGCTCGCGATACATCGGGAAGACGTGCTAGAAATCCCCTCACCTCTCGCTCACGAGTCTCACTCTCCCTATTCACAACTGTCCCTTCTTCTCTCGTCTCACCGTCGGCGGTGATTCTACTGTAACACTCTCAAATTGGCCCTATGCAGATTTCAGCTATTCCCGCCAAACCGGTATAGAGACGATTCAATGATGCCCACCAAGCACTTGCGTACGGATAGAAAAGGAAGTAATACCATTACACAATAGTTCACGATGGATCCCAGAAGAACATATATATATACAACAGCAACAACAATAACAACAACAACAACAACAACAACAACAACAACAACAACAACAACAACAACAACAACAACTCAATGAGTCAAGAATACAGATATATAGTACAAAGATTCAAATCACCTTAAAAAAACTACAACACCCGAGTATAGATAAGATACAAATTAACCTAAAAACCCTAAATAATAACCAATGGCGTCCATAACCCTGTCCAGGCCAAGCCGGAAGGGTAACCTTGCTAATGTCATCGAACTTATACCTGTTAAAACAAAGGGGTGCCAACAAAGGGCAAAAAAAGAGTGATCAGTACTGAGGCCAGTCCACGACGAGAGTCTTAGAATTCGACAGCTCTCGCCTACATAAGTATGGTGGACTAAAAAAGCAGCGAATCATGCACTAAACAACCTATAGAGACTTGATACAAATGTTGGCTATAAGAGAGGGATAAGAAAGATCTATTCAGAACCAACCTGATACTAACACCAAGCATATCCATCCTGATATTTCCCCCTCGAGACCAAACGAGGAAGTCCTTTCGAGAAAACTCACATGGTTGGAATTTTTATTCATTCATTCCATGGTGGTTATCCAACTTACTAGTCATTTTAGATCCAAGTCAAATTATAACAGTAATTTTTTAGTGTAAGTTGTTTATGATCGAGAAATTGTGCTCCAAGTCATCCATAACTGCGGACACGACTTTTCAAAAAGATTTAGTCCTGCAGGGGTGCACCAAAGTATCCACACGCACTTCCACCCATGTTTGCTAGATCAATTAATATACATCCATCGGTATGTCGGCGGGGCTTCACACACGACGTTTCCTAGACCCAAAACAAGTACACGGGACCCACCCCTCTAAGTTACCCGTAACGAAGTCGACCGAGCTCCAAAGATGAACCTAGAGGTTACGACATCATCCGAGAGACCAGAGGACACAAGTATAATCCTCAACATAACAATCCACATCCTAAACAGTATAGTAGTAAATGCTAATCGAGTAACAGATAATAAATGTGACATAACATGGCATTAAAACCTCAAACTAGTTTGTGCCACCCGGTACATTTCTTTGAAATCAGGTAATAAGCCGATAGGGGCGTCCATACACCCCACATATGGTTAGCACGCTCGGTCTCAGAACAGGTGTCAGGAACTCGGGTCCTAGGTGGATATAAGTGGGCGGGATAAGAGCCAGACCTTAACTATTACCCACCGATGCCTCTTTACTAATTATATCTGCTTCCAATATTTAATTATCAAGTGATAAGTGGAAACATGATTATCTTCACCATTAAGCATGTGTCAACCTCCCAACAACCATGAACTCGATGACTCGAACCAACACCTGAGCAAGCAACTACGATACACAAGGCTAACTGTCTACCAAACAACAAGCAATAGGAGGTGTACAAGGCAATATAAAGGCTGCAAGAAATATAAATGGTACGGAAACTAAAGCATCACAACATGGATAACAATAGATCAATATGAGGAAGTAAAGACTATAAATACACAATAGGTAGAAGGGGGAATAATGCTTGCCTAAGAAACATTGCCAAAGATACACCAGATAACGGATCAAAGCTCGCATCAACTCAACAGCCTAATCCGTGAAAAAGAAAAGCACTAAAAGAAACACTCGATGCACTATGTAATACTACAACAGAAAATTGGCATGATTATGATATGATGCATGAGATGGAAAGTTGTGATGCAACTAGGCAATATTAAGCGGAATCAAAGTCTCGACAATTAAATAGAAAGTTCAAGTTGTTTAGGTACCCCGCAATTTAAATATTGTATTAACAAGCAACACACGACATTTGGTTTGCTCAAATTTAAATGGAGCCAAGATAAGACAAAATAGCCCGCATATATACTCTATATTTAATTATAAGGTGAATCGACAAAGTACCCCCAACGCACAAAATATGTATGCAAGCGTGTACCATTTATATGCAACAAGTATATGGATGGCAATTTATTAAATACAACATCAAAAGGGGTCACACATGTGGGTTCGACGATCCTGGGTTCCGAGGGTTCGATGGGGTTCGAGTTCGGTCTTCGGATCCTCAGGATCAGGGCTTCGGATCCGTGTGGGCGATCTTGCGTGTCCATGCCGGAGTTCTTGGAATCCATGACGGAGACCTTCAGATCTAGGAAGGAGAACTTGAGGTACGTTGGACTTGCACTTGAGGGTTCACATACTTGTCGGTGTTCTTGGTGGACCACGAACAAAAGCCAGAGAAACTTGATCTATAGGATGAATCTTGTTTCCGGTTCGCGTAGTCGCTGCAACAACACAAATCCACCACAACTTCACTTCACCTTCGACGTCACCGATGTGCAACTCAAATCATCACAACCACATCCTTAAACACAATGAAAACACATGAGCAGGAGTAGAGTTGGACGATAGAGTACCCAAGGGAGACGATGCTTCGTAGGACGAGGCAATGGGGATGAAGAGGACGCGTGGACGGATGCTATCCTGCAGGGGCGCAGACGGCAAGGACAGGAGCGGAGCATGCAGAGGAGGCGGCACCGGGCGAGATCGCGGTCGGTACTGGGGCATGCTGCAAAGGAAGGGGCGACAAGGGCATGGTAGGGCCCTGGCGGTGGCTCGAGCTCAGGGACATGCACGGGGCAGAGCAAAGGAGCATCGACAACGAGAAGGGGGACTAGCGGCAGACGATGGTGCTGCAAGGAGGTGGCGTGTTGGGAAGGTGAGGGTGGAAACATGGTCGAGATCTTGAGACGGTGAAGAGGAGGACTCCTTGAGGGCGGCCAAGCACCACCGGGGGAGGTGGCGCTGATGGTCGATAGGAGGGGCGATGAGCTTGACGCACAGGAGGGGAAGGGCAACCGCGTCGGCGGTTAAAGGCGAGCAGCGTGGAGGCGGCGACGTTTTGTGGCGCCACGCGGGGAGGCCGGGCGGTGACCAGAGGCGGCGCGGCGACTTGCGCATGGCAAAGACGGGCGCAGGAGCTCGGGGAGAGGCCGAGGCAAGGCAGGAGTGGGAGGCAGGGTCGCGGGGAGCTTGCAGCGGCAGTAGACAAGGTTCGAGGCGGGGTCGATGCGGGGCCATAGGAAGACGATGGCATGATTGGTGGGATTGGGCAGCGACAGGAGATGGGGTCACGGGGTACCTGACGAGCGAGGTGGGGTGCAGGGCGGTGATGACCCACAAGTATAGGGGGTGTATCGTAGTACTTTCGATAAATAGGAGTGTCGATCCCAACGAGGAGCAGAAGGTGTTGACTAGTGGTACGGAGCAGGAAATCTCTGTAAATACTTAACATACGGATTTTTAGGGGTTTTCTGATAAAGCAACAAAACAAGGTGCAAGTAATAAAGACAATGAGCAAACGCAACAAGTGTCCCAATCCTTTCTTAGCCAAGGACAAGCCGGTGGAAATACTTATAAGGACCAAACGTTCTCGAGGACACATGGGAATTCTGTCAAGTGCTTTCGCTTCAAATAGTTGAGTACTCTTCTTTGGTGTTGTAAGTGTTGTGTGGGTGAACCTGTGCTAATGTACCGATCTTACTTGGACTAATACATACTTGTGATTAAACCTCCTGCAAGCATCTGCAACTACAGGAAAGTAATTAAGATATAAACCTAACCACAGCCTTAAACTCTGAGATCCTACACTCCCTTGTGCAAAGGTGTCCTAGCGGTGGTTCAGGTTTCTGTCACTCCGGCAACCCCACAATTAGTAGCCAAATACACAATGCATCACCCTAGGCCCATAAATGGTGAAGTATCATGTAGTTAACGTTCACATGACACCACTAGAAGAATAGCACCACAACTTAAATACTAAACCATTGAATAATAACTCAACACAAATCCACTACTAACAACATGACTTCTCCCATGTCCTCAAGAACTAGACAAACTACTCATGAGACATCATATGGATCAAGATCAAAGATGATATGGTAATGGTTAACAATCTGAACATAAACAATAATCCAATGGTTCCACTCACAAGCATCAACTACAATAGTAAGCAACACCGGGAAAGTTTCCCCTAATGAACTAAGCAAGTATTCAACACGATTGTTACAGCGGGATGGAGTGGTGATGATGGTGCTGGTGGAGATGATGGTGTGGATGATGATGATCCCGATGAAGTCTAGCTTGATGATGGTGTTGATGGCGACGATCTCCCCTCTCTAGGAAGGAATTTCCCCGATAGAAATCTGTCTGCTGGAGAGCTCTTTCTCTCTCTGTGTTTTCCGCCCTGCAGAGGCGGCGGAAATCTATATGTGGTCGCCCCCAAGTATTAGGGTTCCAAGAGGAAGATATATGCGAGAGGGCGGAGTCGGGACCTGGCCAGGTGGGCCACACCTTCCCTAGGCGTGGCCCAGGGCGACCCACGGCTAGGGGGGGCTATGGCCCAGCTACGCCTCCCCTTCTGGCTTCCTTTGTCTTCTGGGAAAATATTTTCCAATATTTTTCTGGTATTTTTTCTGATCTTCACGAAATTGCATCAAAACACCTCTTTTTCCATCAGAAACCTGACTTCGGCAGTTCATCCTCCAAGAATCATCCAACATGCAAAAACAGAGGAAAAGACATAAGTAATACCTCATAATAAGGCATATATCAATGAATAGAGGCAAATTATGATATAGAATGGTGATGCAAATTGGACGTATCAACTCCCCCAAAGTTTAGACCTTCGCTTGTCCCCAAGCGAAAACTGACCTCAGTAATCATGTCCACAGGTTTATGGAGTGAAGTGTCGATAAAAGAATACGGAGAAGAAGCATCACACTTACCATTACACAACTCATAGATGAAAGCAACTCACCATTATATAACTTAGCTTGCAACAAGTACAGGGGTCACAATAGAGATGCATAAAGATAAATCATAATTGGAATTGGCAAACTTTGTTCTTGGTCAGAGAACAGCTGGCAAACAGTTTCACAAAATCTTTTTGTAGAAGTCTTCAAAACAGGAGCACTCTTTGCTCAGAAAGTTTTTCACAATGAAGGCTTTCAAAGTAATACTCAATAGATAAGAGTTTTGTGCAAACAAGGAAGATAAAGAACATGATTGAATAAATCACCATATGAATGCTTGAAACACAACAACTCAAATGCTTTCTGGAGATAGAGAGAAAGTAGGTTTACTGACTCAACTTAGAAATAGGAGAAAGGTCCCTTTATAGAGGGAAGCATGGATTTCAAGTCATAAAGAGCTTCCAAAAGATTATGGTACTTACTAGATTTGAGCCCTCGTTGCCCCTATCATAGGCATCTTGAGATGATTAAGGTTAAAGTGCACAATGATGGAGTATATTCTTGACGAAATATAAGTTGGCAATCTCATGTCCCTTGAGTATGAGGACCACTCCTCATGCTACTAAACTTTAGTCACCTGTAAGGTCTTGTCATTGTAAGTACATGTGTATCATAGAGAACCGCCAACGGGGTACCCCTTGCACATTGTACAGGAGCTATCCCATAACCAAAATGACAAGGCAAGCAGACAATGAGCATCTTAGCTATTTTTTATTTACTATGTGCATAGCTTTTTATTGAGTATGCTTCACAGAATGCTCATTATGGGATGCTGCAAGTTTCCACCATGATTAGGCATGGCTTAGGCTAGCGGCCCAGGCGTTTATCTAACACACATACATCACTCCATGGACTTACAAGTTCCCTCTTTATTTCACACCGTCGACATTCGCAAACAAAAGAGCATGATATCAGCTGTGTACAACGTATATGTGCAATGTTGAAAGCGTTCCCCGTGACAGCATGATTCTGCTAATTCCAACGTATAGGTGCAAGCATATACAACTTCGATGACACAATGGTTCAAGTCTATTAGGGGCAAGAAAAATAAGGTGTGCCATCAAGTTCGTGAGAGCTTTACTAACTAGTTTTCACATAACAAAATACTTTTTAATTCAAAAGATATATGAAGCTTGAGAATTTGCTTGGAATAGCAAATGCTAATAGGTAGATATAGTGGACACAAATGGCACAGGTTTTGGTTCAATGGGATTGGAAGCATGAGAAGTATGCCTTCTGAAAACAGGTTTTTGGCTAGCAAGGCTGGGTAGCAAGCAAAAGAGTTGAAAGAAACAAGCAAACATACAAGTGATAAAGCCAAACATGCAATCTCTCTAAAAATAAATGATACAAAATACATGTAAGCTTTTTCTCTTTTCCTTTCAAACCTCAAAAAGAAGTGTTGCTACTGACCAGAGCTCGGTTTGCCAAAACAAATTTAGATTTGCTTGATGCTCCCAAAGTGATGCCAATACTGATCAACAAGATCCATCATATAATAGAGATTGCAAACTAAAATAAGAAGTGCAAAAAGTAAAAGATGATACTTCTCATTAATATTCCATAAAGGCACTCACACCAAGGGATACATAGATAAACAACTAAAGGAGAGATACTTCCATATGCAAACCAAACTATAAGATAACCTCTCTACCAAAGATATGAATCCACTAAAAAGGTAAAAGATAAATGATAATGATGGTGATACCACGACACTCCCCCAAGCTTGGAACAAGCCAAGGGGATGCCAAACCTGATGACGAATTACTCCTTTGGTGGTGGTGGTGGTGTTCTCTTGTCATCATAAAACTTCCAAGGCAAAGGTGCCCCATCCAAAAAGGATGTCCTGGTTTCCGCAATCCTGAAACTAGCAGTAGAGCTTATGCAATCAAATCTAGCCTCATACTCAAAGTTTTGCTTTTGTATGTCATAGAGTTGTGCTTGTAATTGGTTGGTGGTCTGACGGAGTGAGAAGATTTCTTCTCGGAGCGCAGCAACCTCCTCCTCGTGCTTGGCGGTGAGTTCTGAACTTATCTTGTGAATAACATCCACTTCGCGTTCTGCCATCTTCTTGTACCTGAACACTTCCTGTTCCAATGCTTCCATCCCGTTTTCCAGATCGCCTTCTCCTTTAGGGACTTGAACTTATTTCATCTGCACCTTCCCATCTTTGAGAATCAACTCCTTCGGATGGATCCTCAACTCATACATGTACGGGTTGATGACATCCGCGGAGGAATCCTCCATGGGTGATCCAGAGGAAGACATTGTGGCTTCAAAACTGAGAATTTGCCTGACAGAAACATATCGAAATAGAAACATGACGAGAACAGAGTACAAGAACCTCGGGGAACCCGGGGGGTTATATATTACGAAGTTTCAATACATGAGGAAGGTACTTGTACGAAAACAAGGCGGAGACGGAGCTGCGGGGGAGGGGGGGTCTCACCCCCTCTAGGCGCGGCTAGCTGGGGCCCACGCCTGGGGTGGGTTTGGCCACCCCGGACTCCGTTTCCTCCTCTGCTTTGTCTCATAATCTTCCATATGTATTAAAAACATAAAAAATATAAAAAGATTGGGATTTCATGAACCTTCTGTTTTCACCACTTTTACCTATTCAAAGTCGAACTCTGCAGATTCTGGTGTTTGGTTTCTAATAAATTCTTCCGGGATCACCATTTGAATAATGTCAACGCCTTCATTATAAGAATCTCCAGAAATATAATGTTTGAGCCTTTGGCCATTCACCACCTGTGTAGTGTTGTCTTTCAAAGAAGATATTTTGATAGCACCTGAACGATATACTTCCTCAATAACAAAAGGTCCTTCCCATTTTTGAGAGTAGTTTCCCTGCAAAAAATCTGAGACGAGACCTATACAAAAGAACTTTCTCACCAACATGGAACTCCCTTTTGAGAATCCTTCTATCATGCCATCTTTTTACTTTTTCCTTAAAGAGTCTAGCATTTTCATAAGCTTCACTTCTCCACTCATCTAAGCTACTCATGTCAAGCAATCTTTTCTCACCAGCAAGTTTAAAATCTCTATTCAACTCTTTCACTGCCCAATAAGCTTTGTGTTCTAATTCTAAAGGCAAGTGAAAAGCTTTCCCATAGACCATTTTATAAGGAGACATCCCCATAGGATTTTTATAAGCAGTTCTATAAGCCCACAAACCGTCATTCAACTTTTTAGCCCAATTTTTCCTAGATCTATTAATAGTTTTTTGCAAGATAGATTTAATTTCCCTATTGGAAAGTTCTACTTGCCCACTGGTTTGGGGGTGATAAGCTGAAGCAATTCTATGGTTTACATCATACTTAGCGAGAGTTTTTCTAAAAAACCCGTGAATAAAATGAGAGCCTCCATCAGTCATGAGATATCTAGGCACACCAAACCTAGGAAAAATAACATCCTTAAGCATTTTTAAAGAGGTCTTACCATCAGCGCTATTTGTAGGTATGGCTTCTACCCACTTTGTAACATAGTCAACAACAACAAGAATACGAGTATACCCTTTTGAAGGAGGAAAAGGACCCATAAAGTCAAATCCCCAACAATCAAAAGGTTCAATAACAAGAGAATAATTCATAGGCATTTCATTGCGTCTAGAAAAGTTACCTACTCGTTGACATTCATCACATGATAAGACAAATTTCCTTGCATATTTGAAAAGGGTAGGCCAATAAAATCCAGATTGTAAAACCTTTTGTGCAGTCCTATCCCCAGCATGATGTCCTCCATAAGCACTGTCGTGACATTTTATCAATATCTCTTGTTGTTAAAATTTTGGAACACATCTTCGCATAATACCGTCTACTCCTTCTTTATATAAGTGTGGGTAATCCCAAAAGTAATGTCGTAGATCATAAAAGAAATTTCTTCTTTGCTGGGTTGTAAAGGTGGGAGGAAAATACTTGGAAACAATAAAGTTAGCTTAATCAGCATACCAAGGACTTTCATGCGGACTTACCCTTATTGCAGCCAACTGCTCATTTGGAAAACTATCATTAACAGGCAAAGTGTCAAAAGAAATATTTTCCAAACGAGATAAATTGTCAGCAACAGGATTTTCAACACCTTTCCTATCTACAATATGCAGATCAAACTCTTGTAAAAGCAACACCCATATAATAAGCCTAGGCTTAGCGTCCTTCTTTGTCATAATGTACTTGATAACAGCATGATCAGTATGAATAGTAACCTTTGAATCAACAATATAAGTTCTAAACTTATCACAAGCAAAGATTACAGCTAAGAACTCCTTTTCAGTATTAGCATAATACTTTTGAGCAACATCTAGAGTCTTGCTAGCATAATGAATAACATTCAACTTCTTATTAATGCATTGCCCAAGAACAGCACCCACAACAAAATCGCTAGCATCACACATAATTTCAAAAGCTAAACTCCAATCAGGTGGTTGAACAATAGGAGCAGTAGTCAAATCATTCTTCAAAGTTTCAAAAGCTTCCTTACAATCGTCATCAAAAACAAAAGGTACATCTTTTTAAAGAAGATTGGTAAGGGGCTTTGAAATTTTGGAGAAATCTTCAATAAACCTCCTATAGAAACCAGCATGACCAAGGATACTACGAATACCTTTTATATCTCTAGGACAAGGCATCTTCTCAATTGCTTCAATTTTGGCTCGGTCAACTTCAATGCCCCTTTCAGAAATTTTGTGTCCAAGAACAATCCCTTCATTAACCATGAAATGGCATTTCTCCCAATTAAGAACAAGGTTGGTTTCTTCACATCTCTGCAAAAATTTATCAAGGTTGTGCAAACAGTTATCAAAAGAAGTTTCATAGACGGAGAAATCATCCATGAAAACCTCCAAAATTTCTTCACAAAAACCATGAAAGATAGCAGACATACATCTCTGAAAGGCAGCAGGAGCATTACATAAACCAAAAGGCATACGCCTATAAGCATAAGTGCAATAAGGACAAGTGAAAGTAGTTTTCTCTTGGTCTTGCACTTACACAGCAATTTGAGAGAACCCAGAATAACCATCAAGAAAACAAAAGTGAGTCTTTTTGGACAACCTCTCAAGCATTTGGTCAATAAAGTGCAAAGGATAATGATCTTTCTTAGTAACTTTATTAACCTTTCTAAAATCAATGCACATCCTATACCCAACCACTACTCTTTGGGGTATAAGCTCATTATTATCATTAGGCACAATATTTATTCCCCCTTTCTTGGGAACACAATGAACATGGCTAACCCATTGATTATCAGCAATAGGGTAAATAATACCAGCATCAAGGAGTTTTAATATCTCATTTCTTACCACATCCTTCATCTTAGGATTTAGACGGCGTTGGTGCTCAACAACTGGTTTTGCACCAGATTCTATATTAATAGCATGCTGACATATAGTGGGAGAAATTCCTTTTAAATTAGAGTATAACCCATAGCTCCTCAGTGTTTCTTCAGTATTCCTAATAACCTTTCTTCTTCCTTTCCTGAAAGTTTAGAACTAATAATAACAGGATATACTTTCTTATCATCAAGATAAGCATATTTAAGATCATCAGGTAAAGGTTTTAATTCGAAAACAGGGTCCCCTTTAGGTGGTAGTGTGGTACCCAAATCTTCCACAGGTAGATTATGCTTAAGTTGCTCAGGTTGACGAAGAAAAACCTCGTCAATCTCATTTCTTTCCTTCATGAAGACATCGCTCTCATGATCTTCCATAAACTGCTGCAAGGCATTTATAGGAGCAAGAGAAATAGTAGAAAGTTGTTCAACCCTAAAATCCTCATTAGGCAGTTCATTTTCATAAGGAGTTTTGGCAAATTTGGAAAAATTAAACTCATAAGACTCTCCATCAAACTTAGTCAAAACTTTTTCCTTCCTACAATCTATGATAGCCCCACAAGTATTCAAGAAGGGTCTACCAAAGATAATAGGATAGGTTTTACTATCTTCTTTACCAAGTACTAGAAAATCAGCAGGATATTTAATCTTACCACAAAGAACCTCCACATCTCTTACAATGCCAATGGGACAGATTGTCTCTCTATTAGCAAGGTGAATAACCACATCAATATCCTCAAGCTCACAAGGACCAATTTCATGCATAATTTCCCTGTAAAGCTCATAAGGAATAACACTAGAACTTGCTCACAAGCTCAATGTCCTCAAGCTCACAAGCTCAATATTAATTTTCTCATCGGGCTCCACAGTTTTCTTTGAACTTTTGCTAACCACATTAGCTACGATAGAACGTTCCTTTGCCTTAGAAGGAAAATGGATTTTCTCAACATAAAGTTCAGGCAAAATAGGATCAATAGTACAAACCTCTATGCTAGCAGGAACATGAGTAACAATGTCTTTATAAGGAGCATGGTACTTGTCCCACTCCTTTTTGGGGATTTCAATATAAGAGTCAAAGGCCTTAAAACATTTTGCAAGAACTTGAGGATCAAGAACAAACTCACTACTAATATCATGGAAGTCATCAATTCCCATAAAAGATTTAATGCATTCATAATCATAGTTTATACTTGACTTTCTTCCTTTGTCATTCTCCCAAGCTTCAGTGTTCTCTTGAATACAGTCTAGTAGATCCCATTTAGCTTCTTCCTTCATACGTGTGAATGATCCCGCACAAGAAGCATTTAGTAAATCTTTATCATGAAAAGAAAGCCTAGCATAAAATTTGTTGATAATAATATTGTTAGGGAGTTCATGAATAGGATATTTAAGCATTACTAACTTCAGTCTCCCCCAAGCTTGAGCTGTACTCTCTCCATCATGAGGCCAAAAGTTATATATCAGATTTCTGTCCTTATGAATCTCACTGGGAGGATAGAATTTAGAATAAAAGAGAGATGCCATTTCCTCCCATTCCATGGATTATCCATTCTTCAACAGCTTATACCATTATTCAGCTCTCCCTTTCAAGGATATGGAGAGTAACTTCTTCTTCACCTGTTCAGTTGTGATACGTGCACACTTAAACAACCCGCATAATTCATGGATAAAAATAAAATGATCACCAGGGTGGACAGTTCCATCCCCTAAATAATAATTATCCATAACACGATCAACAATACTTGTAGGTATCTTAAAAGGATCTATCTCAACAGGTGGTGGTTCATCTACTACCCTTACAGTGGTATTAGTTTTCCCAAACAAAAAACCAAGTGGGTTATCCATATTGGAAACAAAGCAACAAACAGAAACAAAAGGCAATACTTATAGTATAAGTTTCCCTTACCAGTTCCACTGTTCAATAGCGCTTCACTCCCTGGCAATGGTGCCAGAAAATAGTCTTGATGACCCACAAGTATAGGGGGTGTATAGTAGTACTTTTTATAAATAGGAGTGTCGATCCCAACGAGGAGCAGAAGGTGTTGACTAGTGGTACGGAGCAGGAAATCTTTTTAAATACTTGGCAGACGGATTTTTTGGGGTTTTCTGATAAAGCAACAAAACAAGGTGCAAGTAATAAAGACAATGAGAAAACACAACAAGTGGCCCAATCCTTTCTTAGCAAAGAACAAGCCGACAGAAATACTTATAAGGACCAAACATTCTCGAGGACACATGGGAATTCTGTCAAGTGCTTTCGCTTCAAATAGCTGAGTACTCTTCTTTGGTGTTGTAAGTGTTGTGTGGGTGAACCTGTGCTAATGTACCGACCTTACTTGGACTAATACATACTTGTGATTAAACAACCTGCAAGCATCCACAACTACATGAAAGTAATTAAGATACAAACCTAACCACAACCTTAAACTCTGAGATCCTACACTCCCTTGTGCAAAGGTGTCCTAACGGGGGTTCAGGTTTCTGTCACTCCGACAACCCCACAATTAGTATCCAAATACACAATGCATCCCCCTAGGCCCATAAATGGTGGAGTATCATGTAGTCGACGTTCACATGATACCACTAGACGAATAGCACCACAACTTAAATACTAAACCATTGCATAATAACTCAACACAAATCCACTACTAATAACATGACTTCTCCCATGTCCTCAAGAACTAGACGAACTACTCACGAGACATCATATGGATCAAGTCAAAGATGATATGGTAATGGATAACAATCTGAACATAAACAATAATCCAATGGTTCCACTCACAAGCATCAACTACAATAGTAATCAACACCGAGAAAGTTTCCCCTAATGAACTAAGCAAGTATTCAACACGATTGTTACATCGGGATGGAGTGGTGATGATGGTGCTGGTGGAGATGATGGTGTGGATGATGATACCGATGAAGTCTAGCTTGACGATGGTGTTGATGGCGACGATCTCCCCTCTCCGGGGAGAAATTTCCCCAGCAGAAATCTGTCTGCCGGAGAGCACTTTATCTCTCGGTGTTTTCTGCCCCGCAGAGGCGGCGGAAATCTATCTGTGGTAGCCCCCCAAGTATTAGGGTTCCGAGAGGAAGATATAGGCGAGAGGGCAGAGTCGGGAGCTGGCCAGGTGGGCCACACCTGCCCTAGGTGTGGCCTAGAGGGGACCTGCGCCTAGGGGGGGTGGGGTGGGCCCCCTGTGGCCCAGCTACGCCTCCCCTTCCGGCTTCCTTCGTCTTCTGTGGAAATATAATTTTCCAATAATTTTCTGGTATTTTTCTGATCTTTGCGAAATTGCATCAAAACACCTCTTTTTCCATCAGAAACCTGAATCTGGCAGTTCATCTTCCAAGAATTATCCAACATGCAAAAATAGAGGAATAGACATAAGTAATACCTCATAATAATACATATATCAATAAATAGAGGAAAATTATGATATAGAATGGTGATGCAAATTGGATGTATCAGGCGGGTTCGCGCGTGCGTGCATTGGCCGCTATGTTAGGGCATCTCCATCGGGCTGACCCATCCGGTCCGTGCGTTGGCAGGCGGTATGGCTATGTCTTAATGGAATACAAATTGCAAAAACACATATTACTGTGTGCATTTTCCCATATACTTTGGGAGTAAGCAACATTTATTACTCAACAAATGTCCCTATATGGCCACACCTAGCGCCAACACGTTTACACAATCAAATTCCACACCTAGCATCAACACGTTTACGCCATCGAATTCTTATGTACAGAGAATACCCCTTCCTTCACAAGAGAGCACACACATGCGATTGGGGCTTCAATGAAACTGCTCCTTTAAGCAGGACCCATCAAATTCCTATTTATAGTTCATTTGTTAAAATTTAGTGTAAATTTTAAATAAAAAATTAGATTAGATTTTAACAAATAAACTAAAAGTGAGATTTATAAATAAATTAAAATGGAACTTTGGTGGATCCCACTTGAAACCCTAAGGGCCATGGAGACGTGGTGGATCCCTTTCCTTCACAATAGAGCACGCACATGCGATTGGGGCTTCAATTAAACTGCTCCTTTAAGTAGGATCCATCAAATTCCTATTTATAGTTCATTTGTTAAAATTTAGTGTAAATTTTAAATAAAAAATTAGATTAGATTTTAACAAATGAACTAAAAGTGAGATTTATAAATAAATTAAAATGGAACTTTGGTGGATCCCACTTGAAACCCTAAGGGCCATGGAGACGTGGTGGATCCCTTTCCTTACTAGCGGGAGAGCTCCATTTTTTATACTTTTCTCCGTATGGTTAGCGTTTGTGTACTACTTAGGAAGGCGTGAAAGAGACAACTCTTTTTTAATAAGCATATATTCCATTAGATAATCCGTTTACATAGATTACATATATGGTCCACATATAAGATAAATATGTTAGTCAAGCAACTTTGCACAAAAAACGTTCGCATGTAAAATTACAATTTCACCCTTGGAGAAACGTGTGCCTCGCCGAACCATCGTCCATCGTCCTCCGCCTCCACCATGGTAGCGCCGAAAAAGGCGAATAACTGCCATACCTAGATCTGGGAGAGCTCCATCGCATACAGGTCTACTTTTTGAGCTGATGAATCAGGTCGTCGCAAGCGACCAAGCCCGGAACTTTGTGGCACGTCGTCCAGGATTTTCCCCATGGTCACTAGATCCCGACTGAAAGGATCATATGGGCACCTAGAGGGGGGAGGGGTGAATAGGGCGCTACTTCAAATTTTACTCTTTTTCAAATTAGGGTTTGACACAAAAGGTAATTTCTCTAGATTATGCAACTAAGGTGAATTTACCTATATGTCAGACTAGCACAAACTCTAAGCAAGAACAAGTAAAGTGTGGAAAGGATAGAAGTAACCAAAGTGGAGCACACGGAGACTCAAGGGTTTGTTTCCTGTAGTTCCTTCCTTTTGAGGGGAAGTACGTCTCCATTTGGAGAGGGGGTGGTTTCAAACCACCAATGCCATGAGAGGCCTCCCTTGTTCTCCGATGAACCTCACCCCAAAGGGTTCGATTCACCTCTTCCATTATATCGACAACCTTTGAGGTGGAAGCTGGCACATTTACAACAAGTTCAAGGCACACATCCGCAACTGAATTGGAGGCTCCCGAATACAAGCAAACTGTCAAACAATCAAAGACAAGATTGTAAGAACCAAATCAAGAGCTAGGGTTTCCAAAGAAACACTAGAGCAAGGATCCCTCAAGTGAATGAGGGGGAAATGAAGATCTCTCTTGTTGAAGCTATAGATCAAGGCCTCCTCCTTAGATTCTCCAAAGATTAATGACTTTGGATGGTTGGATGAAGAGATCTTGTAGATTTGGTGGCTCAAATGGGGAAGGTGTTCTTGAGTGGGTCAAGCAACTTCTCAAGGTAGGAGATGGGTCTTTTTATACCCCTCGGTGTAGATCTGCCCGTTATGCTTTAACTGAAGCAGTACTACTGGTAAACCGAGCGGTAGTATCGGAAACAACCGGTACTACTGGTCAGGTACCGGACCAGGTACCGGAGATGCCCCACTTGAGCAACCCATCCTCGGCCTCCCCCGGTACAAGCTAAACGGTGCTACCGCAAAGCGGTAGTACCGAACATGTGAAGCGGTACTACCGGTCCGGGCGGTACTACCGGCTCATGGTACCGGTTAGGACTGGAAGGGAGGAGAAACCCGTCAAACCTTGTGGACTCGCCCGGTACTGCCGAGTGGAACTACCGTTGACAAGAGGTAGTACCGGATGGTGAAAGCAGTACTACCGGTTGTGGCGGTAGTGCTGCCCCCGTGGTTCCGGGTGATACCGAAGGTTGGTGGGAGCTTTCCTTCCCTTGTAGACTCGACCGGTATAGCCGAGCGGTAGTACCGGATATAACTTCTGGTACTACCGGTCAACATAAAAGACTTTGGCTAGAGCCAATTGTAGGCATGTCATATTTAGGGCACAATCTTTGTAGAACCTGAGATACACTTAGCACACCATTAGTCCGACAAATGTGTTATCATGAAACATCAAAACCACTAAGAATAGGAAGTGCACTTTCAATCTCCCCCTTTGTAACACCCTCAGAATCGTCCCTATGCAAGTTTTAGCGATCCCCGCCAAACCCGCATAGAATCGATTCAAAGGTGCCCACCAGGCACTTGCGTGCGGGTGGAAAACGAAGTAATAACATTGCACAACAGTCCTCGATGGGACCCACAGAACAGATATATATACAACAGCGACTCAAAGAGTCAAGAATACATATATATAGTACAAAGATCCAATTCACCTTGAAAGCAATACAGCGTCCGAGTACGGACAAGATGCAAATGGGGCTAAGAGCCCTGAAGAATAACCAATGGCGTCCATAACCCTGCCCAGGCCAAGCCGGAAGGGTAACCCTGCTAACGACGTCGATCTCAAAACCTGCTTAAACAAAAGGGGTGCCGACAAAGGGCAAAGGAAAAAGGGAGAGCGGTCAGTACTGAGGCCAGTACACGGCGAGGCTAGAATTCGGCGGTCCTCGCCTACATAGGTATGGTGGACTGAAGCGGCAGCGCAGCATGCACTAAACAACCTATAGAGACTCGATACAACTGGCGACTATCAGAGAGGGGCAAGAAAGACCTATCCGGAACCAACCTGATTCTAACACCAAACAAACCCATCCTGGTATTTCCCCCTCGAGACCGAACGAGGAAGTCAACCGAGGAACTCACAAAGTTGGCAGTTTTATTTATTCAGTTATCGTTGCGGCAATTACTAGTCAGGTATAGATAGTCATCCTGATATAATAAGCAGTGGGGCACTTTTAGTTATCCATTCCGTTGTAGTTGCATCACTTACTAGTCAGATACAATTAGCATGAGATATCCCAAACCCAGCATTCGTTGGTACTTTTATTTAGCCATTCCGTTATAGTTGCAATTCTTACTAGTCAGATACAATGGTAGCAAGCGTCAACCCAAACAAGCAATTGTTGGCAATTTTATTTAGCCATTCCATTACAGTGAAGCTGATTACTAGTCATTATAAAGTCAAATTTATAGCACTACTTTAGTTATAGTTGTCTATGATCGAGATACTGTGCTCCAAGTCGTCCATAACCGCGGACACGGCTTTCAGAAAGTTTTACCCTGCAGGGGTGCACAAATAGCAACACACATTCGATCAACCTCGGAAAAACCAAATCAAAACCCAACGAGGCCTTCACGACAAAGCAATCACAAGATTCAGAAATATTTCAGGGGGCCACCCCATTAAGTATACCCGCAACGAAGTTAGCTGACTTCGAGACGGACTCAAGGTTTGTGGGGCCGGCTGTAAACGACTGGGAACCCGAAAGTGTGACTGGGCTTGTCGATACCGCGAAAACGGGTCACGATCCTAAACAGTACAAGTGATCCTCGCACAATCGTAAATAAAGCAGTAAAGCATGGCATAAGTACAGGATAGTAAATAAAACCTCAAACTAGTTTGTGGCCCCAAGAAATAAGAATGAATCAAGCTCTGGCTCAGGGGGGTCCCATAATCCACCCGGATGTGGATAGCGCGAATATTCAAGGAACAGGTATCAAGTACTCGGGGTCCTACGGGACACAAGTGGATGGTTAACAACCAAATAACATCTATTGCCCACCTGTGCCTCTGCATTTACCTACTTCAATTTTAGTTGTTAAACAGTAATTAAAGTCTTGATCATCTCCAACAATAAACACACGGCAATACTCCAACAACTGTGGTACTTGACGACACGCAACAGCACTTGAGCAAGCGACTACGACGCGCAGGTCCAACTATCTACCAAACAACAGGTAATAGGAGGTGTCCAAGGCAATATAAGGCTGCAAGGGATAACACGGGTACGAAAACTAGAGCATCGCAACACAGATAGCAATAGATCAACAGGAGGGAATAAACACTATAAAAGTAAGATAGGTAGAAAGGGGGAGATGCTCGCCTGAAAACATTGTCGAAGGTTCATCCGAAGATCGGGTCGACACTCGCATCAACTCAACGGCCTAGTCCGTGAAGAGGCAAAACACTAGCACAAACACCGGATGCACTATTTAATACTACGGCAAAAGATCGGGCATGATGCATGTATGATGTATGTCATGGCAAAGGTGCAATGCAATTAGATCATATTAAGCGGAACCGGGGTCCCGACAATTAATTAAATGGTTCATGTTGTTTAGCTACCCCACAATTTAAATATTGTCTTAACAAGGCAAAATTATATCACCGGTTCGCTACACAAATTTAAATGGAACCAATATGAGACTAGATTTGTCCGCATATGGGCCCCATATTTAATTATGAGGTGACTCGGCATAATGCCCCCAAACCACACAAATATGTATGCGACATGAATGATTTAATGCAACAAGTTATATTATTTATAAAATATAGGTCACGGAAAAGAGGTCACACTTTGGGGTTCGGCGAACTTGGGCTCCGGGGGTTCAGGATCGGTTCTCAGGGTTCAGGGTTCGACGGGATCGGTCTCGGCAGGAATGTTCTCGGACAACGGAGTAGATCTTGTCGCATCCGGGAAGAAGGACTTGGTTCGGCGTCGAGGCGCATCGGATTCGCCCTGGTCGATGTCGTTCTTGTCGTTGTGAAGACCTTGTCGGGTTCGCGGGTCGGGTCGGACTTGACGTTCGGGGTGAAGAACTTGGTGTCCTCGAGGAAGTACTTGGCGTATCCGTGTCGACGACCTTGGCGTCCGGGAAGAAGTACTTGTCGCATCTGTGGCCTTCGGGTCGAAGAACTTGGCACGCCAGGGTTCGGTCTTCCGACTCCGGGATCGGTCTTCAGAACAACGGCCTTCAGATTCTGTGACGGAGAACTTAGAGTTCCGAGGAGGCGATTCTCGATCCATGTAGCAGATCTTTCGCTGTGGGATACTCCGGTGGTGCTTTGGGTCATGTTCCATCGGAACAAAACCATCTGGGTGGCAATACTAAGATCTTCTGAAGATCTTGACAGAGGACGCTGCATCAAAAAAAAAAGCACCGGACAAACATCTCGAGAACGGCTCAGGGACGAGGACCTGTGGACAACACAACCAGAAGAAAGACGGGCAGTGCGCGTGTGAGACAGAGGCCGCAGGGTAGCACCCTCCCGCGAGGACGAGCACGCAGGCCGACGCGCTCAGGGCTCCAAGAGAAGGGCGATGCTGCGACGAGGAAGAGACGGAGTCAAGGCCGACGACTGGGTGTAGAGGAGGGGCGAGCTAGCGGCCGGAGGGGAACCACAGCGGGGCGTCGGCGCCAGGGGGCCCGGGCGTACCCGCGGCGGGGCGATCTTGCACGAGGACAGAGGGCGAGGGTGACGAACCGGTGGCGCAGTTGAGCGAGGAGGAAGACGGGCCGGTCGGAGAGAAGCTCTAGCGGGCCGGTGTCGGGTGCAGAGGTCGCCAGGGGTGGGAGACGGCGCCATGTCCAGGGGCAGGTTGGAAAGAAGACCTACGAGGGGGATCAGGTGCAAGGCGGCGGGGGGGAGGACTGGCGGCGGGGACCCGGCGGTGGAGAGAGGAAGCCCGCGGCGGCGGTTGCAGGGAGGAAGCGCAAGGGGAAGAGGCGCCAGAGGCTGCTCTGCTGGCGGCGGGGAAGAGCAGAGGGAAGAGGATGGCAGGTGGGAGGTGGGCCCAGAGATCGGGGGGGGGGACGTGACGGGGTGGGGGTGTACCGCGTGTGTGGTGTGTGCGTGTCCAGTGGGGTGGACTGGGTGTGTGCGTGGTGTTGTGTGGTGGGTGAGGGAGTAGGTGGTGACTGGGGTGAGGTGGCAGCGTGGGATTGGATAGAGGGAAGGGAGAGGTGAGGTGGCGCGAGGTGAATGGTCGGGGTGATGTGGCTGGGGACTAGGTAGGTTAGGGTTAGGTAGGAAAAGGTCTGGGTAGTCTGGTTTTGGTACTGGGGGTGGCCGACTGGGTCGGAGCGGCCCGGTACGGCTGCCCCCTAAAAATAATTAAACAATTTATTTATTCCAAACGGGGCTTTTGCAAATCGTTGGCAGACAAAACAAAATAATCCGGAGACCCGGGTTTTTAATTTGAAATAAAGATGGGGTGTTTAGAAAACAAAACCAGGCTTTTCGAAAATAGTTTTGAACAAACACATGCAAGATGACATGACGATGCTCAAATGCAAGGTGGCATGATGACATGAGCATGCGGTTATGATGATGCAATGCACAAAAACAACGCGATTTTCTAGTAGTGGTTTTGCGGGATGCCACACCCTTTTGGGTGTTTGATGACAACACACCATTGCATGGAAATATTATGATACCGCACATGGTTTGAAAAATATAGACAGGCTCCCCTTCGATGAGAAGGACCTCCCCCTCTATTTTACAAACCAACCAAGAGTGCAAAGACAAAGATAAAAGAACTTGAAGCACATACCTTTGCACAATAAAATGTGAGGAGAAATATAGATATAAGGTATAAAGCATATCACCACATACGATGCATCCATATGAGAATAGCCATAAAGTACATAGGATAGATCCACAGGATATCCACATAGTCTCAACTTACATAGCACAAGTAGTTCCCAAATAGTTAGCACATAGAGTTCACACATAATATGAGGCAAATAAAGTTCACAAGAAATTAAAAGATCAAAGCAAGGACGAGCTTGTGACTTTCCCATGCAAAACACGTATGCCTAAGGTGCACCTTCCCCCCTTTGGCATCAAGACGCCAAAAAGGGACATGAGCAAGACTATCATCTCGAAAGTCACTCCTCCTCATCATCATAGTCATCCTCATGGGTCGGTGGGAGCACGGAACGACGAAGTGACATCATCATCCCAAACGCTATGCTTGGAGATCCATTGGTCTTTGGGGGTAATGTTGTTCTCGGACCCTTTGGAGATGGTCATGCCTTGGGCTTCCATCATCTCTTTCTGACGAGCACATGCTTTCTTGGCATACACATGAGACTCATACATGCTCTTTTGGTTGTCAACCTGGAGGCAGAAAACCTTTTTGAGCTTGGCTTCCATCCTTTTGGCCCAAGAGGGTTGGACATGCTTGTGATGGGAGACCACATAATCCGCATCCCGGCCACTGTCTTCATCTCCAGAATCCACTTCAAGCACATTCCCATCTTCATCCACCTCATCACCCTCCACATTGCGAGGCTTAGCATGTGTCTTGATCTTAAAGGTCGTGTGCCTGTGCACAACAAGACGACGAGAGGAGAGGCTCCTGGCAATGGCAGGGCACTTGGAGACAATGAGAGCCATGATGTAGGGAGAAAATGGGGGAACCCTCCAAGAGTTTGCTGCAATAACCATCTCATTCCAATAAAATCCATCACATCAAGAGGGGTGCCAGAATCACGGTTGAGGAAGGTGTTGAACAACAGATATACCGTATAGCCATGAATCTGATCTTTGTTGCCCGCACGAGGAGCAACGGTCTCATGGAATATGCGGTAGAGGATGTCATATGTGGGGAGAATATCCTTGATCTTACCAGAAAGACAGTGGCCCCGGATATAGAGAGGGTCAAGAACCTCATTCTTCGAGGGATGCTCATGCATGTGGCAGCGAAAGCCAGAAGGAGTGTCACGGCCACAGTATTCATATCCTAGCAGCTCCGCAAATTCAACCAGGGTGGCTTCCTTAACTGCACCTTGAGTCATCCAAGTGATTTTCCTACCTCGGTTTGATGTGAAGTGAGCAGTGGCATAAAATTGAGCAATGAGAATAGGATCATAATCTTGGTAGAATTCCATAATGGGAAGCAATCCAATGTGAGAGCAGATTTCCTTAGCCTCACAAAAGTAGTCAAGATGCTTGTTCACATGGTCCATGTCAAACCACTGCTGCGGCACAACCAACTTCACATTGTTCATAATGACTTCATTGTACACTCGCTCTTGGAAGTCATTGTAGAACAAACTCTCTTCCCTGTCCGGGTCACAGTTGCATGCATAGGGATTCTCAGCCCACAGAGAGTGAAACTCGGCATCAGTAATGTCAGATAGTAACCTTGGCCCTGATGGCCCTGAGCTGTGACTCTTGGAATGCCCCGAGGAAGGAGGAGGAGGAGGAGGAGGGGGAGAACTGCCGCGAGTAGCAGACATCTTGGTGACCCCCCCACGACGACCTCGAGTGGCCTGAATCTTCATGTGACCGTTGGGCTGGGGCATGACTTCTTCTTCAGACTCCAACGCTTCCTCCACACTCTCGTGCCTAGCCTTGGAGCGTTTACGAGCGCCCCCGGAACCACCTGCACATGTGATAGCAAGAGGGAAAATAGCTAGGGGATAAGGGCACAAGAACCCAAAGATAAATGGTCCACAAAGAAGTCCTAGTTTTGAGAGAGGTTTGTTGTCAGCTGGGTCCGGTACTACCGAAAAATTGAAGCAATAGTACCGCACACGAGCGGTAGTACCGGAAAATTTTCCGGTACCACCGGTAGATCAGACACACGCGCAAAAACGGTAGTGCTTGACCACAAATCGATATCAAACCTCCACAAAATAGTGATTCCTTCGGGCTAGGAGTAGTGTTTGGCAATACATGTAGTACAACCCCAAAGCAATTGATTTTTTCCATGAATATAAGGTACCCTAGACCCAATGGATAAAAACAATAAGGAGAAGGAAGGGGCGGTTGTAACGGAGTCCATGGTGGTGGAGAAGGATCGGGAGCCTGCAGGGGATCCGAATCCGGTGAGGATCCGGTGAGAGAAGGACGCGGCGGGGAGTCGGTGGCATCTAGGGCTCCAGCGGCAACAACGGCAAGTGTGGGGAGCGGGGGGGTGGGGGGAATGAGGTACTGAAGGGTTCCTCTCCCCCGACCCAACCTATACCAGAAAACGCCGACTGGTAGTACCGGTCAAACGACCGGTAGTACCGGGATTTCATACCGGTAGTACCACTCCTGAGGCTATTTCCAGGCTCCGACCTAGGAACTGACCCGGTCCGGTAGTACCGCTACTTGTCCGGTAGTACCGGTTTCGCCAGAATCCATAGCCAGGGACAAAGGAGGGGCTCTTGTGCGGATTAGATGGGTTTTTTACGGGGAGGTAGAATGCCTCAGGTTGAGATAATCAAACTATGAAGAGCACATGCACTCTAAAATAGGGACAAAATAGCAAGAACCAAAGGAGAGTGCATGTTTCTAAGATCTAAGCAAATCAACAAATGACAAACACGGGTAAGCGCCAACCTCTCAAATGTGAGAGGGCGGTGGCCTAGGCCACCATGTTTAAGTATGCTCGGCTTGGCACCATGAAGATATATCTTGGTTCCATTACCGAAACTCATCATTTAAGCTGACATATCACAAAATGATATTAAGAGAAATGATCTTCTTAATGTTGGCATTATGGGGGGGGATATCCCAATGTATTAGGACCGCACTCCCCCTATGTCTGTGCCTGCACCTAGACCAAATAAGAGTCAAGACATAGGTGAGTATGCAAGGTGATCAAGTCAAGCTCCTTGAATCTATGATATTTAGTTCATTCCTCAAATAACAAAACCTTGCTTAATCAAGTGGCTTCGTGAAAATATTGGAAAGTTGGTCTTTGGTTGACACATAAGATAGCTCAATATCACCTCGAGCAACATGATCTCTAATGAAGTGATGATGAATCTCAATATGCTTTGTCCTTGTGTGATCCACCGGGTTGTAGGAAATCTTGATAGCACTTTCATTGTCACATAGAAGAGGCACTTTGTCACAATGGACACCATGTTCCTTTAAAGTTTGCCTCATCCATAGCAACTGAGTACAAGAACTAGCAGCTGCCACATACTCAGCTTCGGCGGTGGAGAGAGATATACAATTTTGCTTCTTAGAAGACCAACACACCAAGGACCTACCAAAGAATTGGCAAGCCCCAGAGGTTTATTTTCTATCATCCTTATCACCAGCCCAATCTGAGTCCAAGTATCCATAAAGAGCGAATGTTGAGCCACGAGGATATACCAAATACCATAGTTTGGGGTATGAACCAAATATCAAAAGATTCTCTTGAACGCCATCAAATGGCTTTCTTTAGGAGCCGCTTGATACCTTGCACACACTCCTACACTCAACACAATATCGGGTCTAGATGCACAAAGGTAAAGCAAAGAACCAATCATAGACTGGTATACATTTTGATCCACATCTTTACCATTTGGATTTAGTTCAAAATGAGTCTTTGTTGCCATGGGAGTAGGATCTCCATTTAAATCTTTCATGTTGAATCTTTTGAGCATATCTTGAGTATACTTGGCTTGGTTGAAGAACGTTCCTCCTCTTACTTGCTTGATCTCAAAACCAAGAAATACTCTTAATTCCCCCATCATAGGCATCTGGAACCTATTAGTCATAAGCTTTGAGAATTCATCATTAAAAGCTTTGTTAGATGAGCCAAAGATAATATCATCAACATATATTTGGCATACAAAAAGCTCCCCATTGACCTTCTTAGTAAAAAGAGTGGGATCGATTTTCCCAACCTTAAGATGCTCATACCCACGGTCTAATAACAACTCTCTAAGATGCTCATACCACATGCGTGGGGCTTGTTTGAGCCCATAGAGCGCCTTATCAAGTTTGTAGACATGGTTTGGGAAGTTGGGATCCTCGAACCCCGGGGGTTGCTTTACATATACCTACTCATTCAATGGACCATTAAGAAATGCACTTTCTACATCCATTTGTTGCAACTTAAAATTATGATGTGCCGCATAAGCAAGAAGGATACAGATGGACTCAAGGCGAGCCACGGGTTCATATGTCTGTCCATAATCAATGCCTTCAATTTGAGAGAACCCTTGTGCAACAAATCTAGCCTTGTTCCTTACAAAAATTCCATGCTCATCTTGCTTGTTCTTGAATATCCACTTGGTGCCTATAACATTGCGGCAATCTTTTGGCTTTTCAACTAACTTCCATACTTTATTTCTCTCAAAGTTGTTGAGCTCTTTGTGCATTGCTTCCAACCAATCCGAATCTTCAAGAGCTTCCCATACTTTCTTTCATTCTATCATGGAGATGTGTGCTTGGTGTTCACTAAACCTATTCAATTGAGCTCTAGTGGACATCCCTCTCCTTAGATCTCCAACCACATTCTCTAGAGAGTGTTCTCTTAATTCCAACTTTCTAGCTTTGCGACGAGTTTCGATCTCCTTGCTGTTTCTTGGGGGATCTCTTCATCATTTTGGTCCTCGTCTTGACCATTAACTTGACCTTGATCATCATCGGAATCATTCTCTTCATCAAGAGGCAAGGATTGACCTTGTCTTTATTAGGCACACTACTAGACTGGAGTTGAGCTGCTCTTACAACAGATTGTACAGATCTTCCTTGTGCAATAGACCGAGCAGCACTGGACATTCTGGAAAATGGTGACTCAAGCTCCTCCTGACTAGAGGTATCTCCCTGATCAACATGTTGAGGGTCCATAACTTGTCTTTGGCTTGGGTCATTGTCCTCCTCGATAGGAGGAGCTTGTGGATTCTATGAAGATGAGGGCTCCACTTGATTAGAGCATAGTTCTTCTCGATCCGCCATAAGGGGTTCCTCAATAGGGCAGATAAATCCCACACCCATTCTTCCTATGGCATCCTGAGGCATTTCATCATCTACATCACAAACAACAACACGCCCCCCTTGGGGACCATCATATTCTTTGAAAATCACACTACATGATTCTATGACAGTTCCAAAGATCTTACATAGATTCTATAAGTGTGAGATTCGAGACCATAACCAACAAAAATGCCCTCTAGTGCTTTGGAATCAAATTTGGATAAGCGAACACCCTTTATGCGATAGAAACACTTACAACCAAACACCCGGAAGTAAGACACACTGGGCTTATTACCGGTAAGTATTTCATATGGAGTCTTGATCAATTATTTGCGGAGGTAGAGCCGGTTTGATGCATGGCAAGCGGTGGAGATTGCTTCAGCCCAAAAGTTGTATGGAGATTTAAACTCCGCCAACATTGTCCTTGCCATATCAATAAGATTCTTGTTCTTCCTCTAGGGTACACCATTTTGTTGAGGGGTATATGCAGCAGAATATTGGTGTTTTATCCCCTCATCACTAAGAAATCCATTCAAGGTGTAGTTCTTGAACTCGGTGCTGTTGTCACTTCTTATTATCAACACAGGGACATTGTATTGACGTTGAACCATGTTGATGAAGTCGTCTCACTTTTCAGCTTGATGAAATATACCCATGTGTATCTTGAATCGTCATCAACAATCACCAAACAATATTTCTTCCCACCAAGACTTGCATGAGATGGAGGACCTAAGAGATCCACATGAAGGAGCTCCAGGATCCTCTTGGACTTGATGTAGTTATTTGGCTTGTGGGGAGAATCATGCATCTTTCCTTTAACATAAGCCCTGCACACACGATCTTTGGAAAAATAAACATTTTCTTTTAGTCCAACAATATGGCCATCCTCGTGGAGACTTTGCAAAGTTCTCATGTTGACATGGGCTAGATGGTGATGCCATAACCAACCCACATCGGCCTTTCCGAATAAGCACATCGCACTTGTAGTGGTTTTCCCCAAAAAGTCCACCACATACAAGTCATTTTCGACGTACCCAACGAAAGCGACCTTTAGAGACTTGCTCCACATGAGGACCACAATATCATTATCAATAAAGACGGCAAAGCCCATCTTTCCAAGAGCACGGACTGAAAGTAAATTATAGCGAAGGGTCTCAACAAGCATGACGTCCACGAGTGTAATGTCGTGAGCAACCACAACCTTGCCGAAACCCATTACTTGAGATTTAGACTTGTCGGCATACGTCACAGATATTTGATCATCATTTGGTCTAAACTCCTTGACAATAGATGTGCTTCCGGTCATATGACTTGTGCATCCACTATCAAGCATCCATTTTGACCCTCCGGAAGCATATGTCTACAAAAGATCAAACTAGTTTTTAGGTACCCATTTTTCAATGGGTCCTATTTTGTTAGCAACAAGGGTCTTTGGAACCCAAATAGACCAAGCAACATAACCATCAAATGGGCCAACATATTGTGCATACACGTCACCATAGTAATCACGCATTAAAACATAGTGAGGGTTAGCACTTCCCGCAAAGTCATCATGAGACATAGTTTTTCCACTTGTGGTCTTAGTACCCACAATGACCTTGTCTTTTTCTTGTGCGGGCTTGGCCTTATTCTTGTTGTTGTTCTTGTTCTTGGCTTTGGAGACAAAGCCAATGCCCCCTTTCTCACCATTTGTCATATGCTTACTCAAGAGGTCATCAATAGACTTGTTCCCTTTTGGAAAGGTGGCCTTAGCTAGCCCCCCCTTCAACCTATCATTTTCTTCAAGTATATTTGTACAACTAGAAGGAATGAAAGTACTAGGTGAAGGAATATTGGTCAATTGAGTTTGAAGCTTTTCACGAGAATTTGTGAGTAACAAGAGTTCACTCTCCAAGGCTTTGTGAGCCTTGTCAAGCATCCTAAAGTCCTCGGCAGGTTTTTCATGAACAACACCAAACTCAATCTTGTCCTTTTTAGACTTTTTATATTTAGCAATATCATGGTCTCATTTCTTAACAAGTCTATGAACAATTATGTCATTAGCCCCATCAAGCCCTTAAAGTTTTAGTTCAAGAGACATCCTACTATCTTGCTCTTCTTCTAGAGCATTATTTAGAGCTTCTACCTCAATCATATGCTCTCTCCCTAGTTTACATATCTCATCAAGAAGCTCTTGTGTGTGAGAAAGTTGATCTAAGAGGTCCACAAAATGTCTCTTGTGTTCCCCTTGCAAGTTATTCATGAACTCATCAAAAGCAATTATTTCCTTTTTGACCTCAAGGGATATCTCATCCTCAATTTCATCATTAACCAAGGAGGAGGGGTGTGATGATGATAATACCTCTGTTCCTCTTGCCATAAGGAAAGTGACATTCTTGTTGGCGATATTCTCATTTGGAGAGTCGAAGAGGGAGAATGTGGGTGTAGAAGTAGTGGCAAGAGCAGCCACACCACTTGATGTTTCCTCTTCATCATCTTCATTGTCGGAGGATAATTCTTCGTGATTGATCAATACAATTTCACCCGACTTCTTGTTAATGGGATTCTTCTTGATGAAGGTCTTCTTGAAGGGAGCCTTGGAGTTTTTGTTTAATTGGCAACAAAGTGATAGCGGTCACCACAATTGAAGCAAGTTATTAATTTGGTGACGTTGTCTCTTCTCCCATTAGGGTTGCTTGTTCGTTGCATCTCCATCTTGGCCTTGGCGGGGTCTTTCCAAAAGTTTCTTGCATAGAAAGCCATATATTCACCATGAGCAACCTTGACATCATCGGGAAGGCTTGTACATAAGCCTTCATCACTATCATCTTCATCCACATACTCCACAACTTTGGCTTTTAAGGCAAGGTTGACATCATTGCTCATTCCAAGGGCTGAAGCACGTGCATCTTCGGCATTCTTGGCGGCAACCTTGAAAGAGGCCATATCTTGGATAACTTCATTGGAGGTCATGAGATGGTAGTTGTGTCTTCCTTGTAGACTCTTCAAGTCAGTGGGCTCAAAGGGCATGAGTGCACTCACATATTTCCTTTTTATCCAAGAATCATCCACGTGTGAGGCACCCACATTCCTAAAGGCGGTGGCAGTGGACTTGACCCTTCGATACATGTCTTCATGATCTTCACCATCCTTCATATATAAGCCTTCAACTTCATTGCTTAGTGCATCATACCGATTCCTTCTCATGCTCTCATTTCCAACATATAATTTCGTGATAGCATCCCAAGCTTCCATGGCGGTGTTGAGGTGTTCAATGTGAGGGTAATCTTTTGTAACCAAACCTTGTTGAATCATGTTCAAAGCGGTGGCATTGATTTGACTATTGACAACTTCTCTTCTTGTCAAGTTGGTTGGATCCACAATATGAAGTCCTTCTTCAATGATATTCCATAACTCAATACAAGAGCTGCGCACATGAGATTTCATTAGAGTTTGCCATTGAGCAAAAGTATATGCAGCAAGCTTTGGTAGGTCTCCTCTATTGTTTATATGAGGGTGAGGAATAGGAGGGTCGGGAGAGTACCATCCTTGAGCCTCATGGTGCTCTCCCCTCCCACTATCCCTTTTTCTGGAGGAATTAGTGTTTTCTGGATTATCCCCCACCACCACAACCGCGGGTGATGCCGAGGCATTCACCTTTGGTAATGATGGAACTTCCTCTCGAGGAGGAGGAGATGATGAGGCAAGTTTATCTTTAACAAGTTTCTCAAGTAGAATGTGCAATTGTTTGATATCTTTGCCCAAGGTGGAGCTCAATCTTGTTTCCAAGTTATTGAGATCCTCCATGGTCACCGTGTGACTAGGCTCACCATCATCTACTCCTACTCGGCTATCCATATACTCTTAGGCGGTAAAGGCCGAATAAAGACCCGATGCTCTGATACCAATTGAAAGGGTCGTATGGGCACCTAGAGGGGGGGGTGAATAGGTGCTACTTCAAATTTTACTCCTTTTAAAATTAGGATTTGACATAAAAGGTAAATTCTCTAGATTATGCAACTAAGGTGAATTTACCTATATGTCAGACTAGCACAAACTCTAAGCAAGAACAAGTAAATTAAAGTGCGGAAAGGATAGAAGTAACCAAAGTGGAGCACATAGAGACACAAGGGTTTGTTTCCCGTAGTTCCTTCCTTTTGAGGGGAAGTACATCTACATTTGGAGAGGGGGTGGTTTCAAACTACCAACGCCAGGAGAGGCCTCCCTTGTTCTCCGATGAACCTCACCTCAAAGGGTTCGATTCACCTCTTCCACTATATCAGCAACCTTCGAGGTGGAAGCCGGCACCTTTACAACAAGTTCGAGGCACACATCCACAACTGAATTGGAGGCTCCCGAATATAAGCAAGCTGTCAAACAGTCAAAGATAAGTTTGTAAGAACCAAATAAAGAGCTAGGGTTTCCAAAGAAACACTAGAACAAGGGGCCCTCAAGTGAATGGGGGGGAAGTGAAGATATCTCTTGGTGAAGCTATAGATCAAGGCCTCTTCCTTCGATTCTCCAAAAATCAATGACTTTGGATGGTTGGATGAAGAGATCTTGTAGATTTGGTGGCTCAAATGGGGAAGGTGTTCTTGAGTGGGTCGAGCAACTTCTCAAGGTCGGAGATGGGTATTTTTATACCCCTTGGTGTAGATCTGCCCGTTACGCTTTAACTGAAGTGGTACTACTGGTAAACCGAGCGGTAGTAGCGGAAACAACAGGTACTACCGGTTAGGTGCCGGACCAGGTACCGAAGATGCCCCACTTGAGAAACCCAGCCTAGGCGTCCCCAAGTACAAGCTAAACGGTGCTACCGCAAAGCGGTAGTACCAGACATGTGAAGCGGTACTACCGGTCCGGGCGGTAGTACCGACTCATAGTACCGGTTGGGATTGTAAGGGAGGAGAGACCCGTCAAACCTTGTGGACTCGCCCGGTACAGCCGAGCGGAACTACCATTGACAAGAAGTAGTACTGGATGGTGAAAGCGGTACTACTGGTTGGGGCGGTAGTGCCGCCCCCGTGGTACCGGGTGATAGCGAAGGTTGGAGGGAGCTTTCCTTCCCTTGCAGACTCGACCGGTATAGCCGAGCGGTAGTACCGGTGCCAAGCGGTAGTACCGGATATAATTTTCGGTACTACCGGTCAGCACAAAATACTTTGGCTAGAGCCAATTGTAGGCATATCCTATTTAGGCCACAATCTTTGTAGAACCTGAGATACACTTAGCACACCATTAGTCCGACAGATGTGTTATCATCAAACATCAAAACCACTAAGAATAGGAAGTGCACTTTCATCGACACTGTCATTTTCATCCAACACGGTCGAAGAAGAGAAACTTTATCACACACCATCTTCCACACACGGAGCTACAAAACACAAAACACAACTCAAGCAATCGACGCGACCGCCACCCATAAGAGCGTTGGACGTCAATCACCAGACACGAATCTCATCGGATCTGTAGACCGGCGAGAAGACCGGGCCACCTGCCCCTTGATTGCATCGATTGGAGCGATGCCACGATAGAGGAAGAGAAGGGACAAATTATTTCGACACGGCGCAGTCTCCTCGATGGAAGCCGTCGCCTCATGGAAGAACCAGGCTAACCCTAACTACATACCAGAGCCTGGGGTCCCCACCCAGTGGTGGACCTAGAGAAACAGATGACCGGGGGAAAATCAAGTGAGTAGGGACATTCCTTGTATAAGCTTTGTATAATCGTTGTTTGTCAAATATGAACAAATTGTAAAGAAATTTGAAATATTTAGTGGGGCTAAGGCCCCCACTCAGCTCTACTTTGGTCCGACCTGTCCCCACCCCTCTCGTTGATGGAGCATGGACGGAGGAGGCAGGACCAGCGGCTGGTTGTAGTCGATGGCAGATGGGATCACCCAATCCTGTTTCTACGGGGATTTATGGGCAAACGTACCGTGGTGGATGATAGGGACAACTCCTTGAATATGAAATAAAGCCCTCCCCGTTCATCCCTCGTCCCGGTGGTTCATCTAGCGTTATCTGAGGCGATGTATTCGATGGATCTCGCTAGATTTGGTCGGTGTTCTTTCTAATCTATGTTTTTCTTCATGAGAAATGGTGGCTACTCTTGTGCCTTGGTCCTTTGAGGACTTCTTATATGTCTACTACAACAAACTCTACTACGTCAAGATTTGCTCAGCTCTAGTGAGAGAGGACGATGGCGGGGCGCCTTTGGATCTTCAAGTGCTTGTAATTTTTATTACTTTTGAATGTCATTATACTAATATTGCGGAGCGGAGTGTAAATAGAATGGCAGACTTTTCGCCAAAAAATAGAAAAAAGTCTACTTAACCCCCTATCTATTGGGTTTGGATCACTAACCCCCCTATGTATCAAATGGGTCAATTAGCCCCCCTAAGTATCTAAAACCGGGCAAATTACCCCCCACGTGGCGATGGCCTGTTTTAGAGGATGGTTTACACACCATGGACACTGGTTTTGTCCACGCAGGATCCAGGTGGGCATCTGCGTATTCCTAGTCTAAATAAACCCCCTTTTGACTTATCCCCATTCCTCTTCTTCTTCTCACTCCCGTCCGTCCCCGACCACTCACTCCCATCCGTCCCGACCGCCTCACTCCGGCCGCCTCGCTCCCGACCGCCTCACTCTGGCCCTAATCCGGCTGCCTCCTCTTCCCACTCAACCATAGGCCAGCCGCCGTCTCCTCCTCCTCCCACACCAACCTGTCGCAGGAGATGATTGTGCCAAGGTCCAGGGATGCGAGCTGAGGGGATACGAGCTCATGGTGCAAAGGAGTAGGGAGTCGCTGAGGGGAGGAGACGGTGTCGCTGGAGGGGAGGAGCCCCGGTTGTCTCGTTTTGATCTCACCATCTCCAAATAGCATGGTCAGTCTCTAAGCGCGCTTGGTCTTGTACGTAAGATTATCAGTGGTGGATATTCTGTGGCTTCGGCCAGTATTTCAATTTTCTCTTTATCAAATTTCCATAGCTGCTTGGGAATTTTGCTAAGAAGAAGAGCAGGGAGCAGCAAATCCATCAGCTCACGTTTGCATCGCATGCGCGCATGGACTGCGTTCACTATTCCTATTCGTTTGCTAAAGATAATGTTTGTTTCTCTCCAGCCCTCGACGAGATTACTTCCAGATAAAGCTCAATCAATTTATCAAAGGTTATTCAGATGGTCACTAGAGTGAAGATGGCAAGTTAATGATGCTGAAATTGAAAGAGTGGCCCCCAACGAGACTTCCATTTGTTGATTTTATTCATTCAGAGTGGGGTTTCATTAATCTTGCTGCTAAGTTACCCCCAGATACCCTACAGTCTGAAGTAGGCCTAAAGCTGGTTATTGCATATGGAAGGCAGCAAGGGCGATTCAGTGACAATTCTGTTGATTAAGATGGGTGATGTGGTAAGTTGGCCTTCTTCTATATATATGAACTTCAATTTTCTTTTCATTTCATTGAAAACAAACATTTGTTTTACTAGAGAAAAATGGCTAATGTCGTAACCTGGCCTTTTGATCTTTTTGGCAACTTGCTAAATGAATAAAGTACTCCCTCCGTTGCTGAATAAATATTTAGCTTCTAACTGGCAAGAACTTACAGTAGCTTTTTGCATGTCACACATACCATTGGAACAGAAAAATAACCTTACAAGTTTTGTCATCAAACATACAGGTTGGAAAAAATCTCTTTATATGCATCAAGTTCTGCTGTAAGAGAAATTCATAAAATAACCCTCGACCCCAAGTAGGTGAACTTATACTTGTTCACATCTTCCAACGTTGAATTATTGAGCATTATCACCTTATTATTCTAAATAAAAAACCATGTACCTTTAGTTGATCTATGCAGCTTATAACTAGTATCATGTGCCTTTCTCAGGTTAAATCTAGATGTCATATTTGAGGATCAAAACCTAACCTGGGCAGTTCCGGAGAACTTGGCCAGAGTCACTAAACAATGGAAGGTGTCTTATGGTTAAGAGATTGGCTCTATTTTACTCGAATTAGTTTGAAATTCGTCCGGCGTGATCTGGACATTGGATGAATCATATCTATGTTATGCAAAAATCTGGTAAGTTCCTACTCCGACATCTCTTCCAAATAATGTATTTGTCTATATCTCTTCAAAATAAAGTATGTGTTTGGCAACATGGCAAAACCGACAATGACTGATATGGTAAAAGAAAGTATTATAGCTAACATGTCTCTGAAAAAACAACAATGACTGAAATAGCTAAGCACATTTTGTACTACTGTGCTCCATCGTGTCCACCATGCTTCTTTTTTCTCCCAATAACCACTTCATCCTCCCATATTTTGGCACTTCTTCTGTCACAACCTTGGACATTGGAATGGTCTATATTGCATTATTGTGAGTAAATTATTAACATAGTTGAAGCAATATGGATTGACACAATTATTAAATAAAACAGTAGTACAAATATATATTTACCTCGGTTTCTCTTCTTGGCATTCTTGGAATGTGTATTCCAGAAGAAGATTGACTATCTAGTTGAGTAGATGCTCTAGAACTTGACTGGCCAGTACCATCGGATCCATGCATTTTTCTTTTCTTAGGTGGAATAAATGGCCTATGTGCAGGAGTTTGTGGCAAGGTTGTAGATTTCTTTCTAGGTCTAGCTTTCTTCTCATAGTACAAAACATGTTTCTCTTGCTGTTGGCCTTCTTGTGCAGTAGTAGAATTACATTTCTGTAGCAGACATTTTATGACTCAAATTGTGTATCAACAGTTAAATAGAAGCAATATAAAATAGTGGCAGCATAATAATTTAATAACCTTGTTAGCTTTTCTCCTAGCAGTATTAGATTGTTTCTTCTTGTGGGCATGTTCTCCCACAACATCTGGATTACTTGTGCACTTTCTTTTGTTATGGCCTCCACCTCCACATGCTGAGCATTTGCCACTAACACCCTTTCTAGATAATTTATTTCTCTTTGGTTTTTCTTGCTCTTCTCTTCTTCTCTCTGTCTTTGGCCTGCCAGGCATTTTCTTTTTAAGAGGTGGAAAAGGCCTTGGTTTTGGAGCTACTGGCCAGCTTTCTTTTCCCTCTACTGGCTGCAAAACATGGTTGTATATGTGGTTGTAAAGATCTATCCTGTAGCAAGGAGCAATAAAATCATCCAGGTCTCTCTTCACTGTGTATATAGCACTAATGGCATGGCAACATGGCAAACCAGACAGGTCCCAATATCTGCAGCTACATGTGTAGCTCTCCAAGTTCACAGTGAACCTTCTCCAAGTCCCTTCCATAACCTCAAATCCTTCAGTTCCATTGTAGAGGACCATGCATATATTCGACCTTTTCACATTTAACTTTAGCTTCTTGAAAATGTTGGGGCATATTGTTCCAACCCAACCTTCTGACTTTGTCTTATTCTCTGCTATTCTGGCCATCACCTTCCTCATGATTTCCATAGAAGAAATTACTGGATAAAATCTTGCTCTCATTATAGCATTGTTAAATGACTCGCATAGATTATTTTCAACTGAATCACAGTAGGAACCAAGCCTAAAATTGGCTCTACACCAATGTTCAGGAGCAGTCTTCATCATATCCCTTGCACCTTCTGGTGTTTTAAGTTCTAGTTTGGCCCTATTGTAGTTAAACTGAATACTATCACTTGATTTAGCACAAGCCCAAAAAAGCTTTTGGAAAGCTTTATCTCGGTGCTGCTTTCTCCAATTTGCATATATGTGCCTTGCACATATTCTATGTTCTGCCTCAGGGATTATCTCATTCACTGCCTTGATTAGGCCCTTCTGCTGATCAGATATGATAACCCATCCATCACCTTGGTTATTGATCTGTATGTCCTTTTGAAGTAGTGAAAGAAACCAGTACCAACTGTCATGGTTTTCCCCTTCAACTGTAGCCCATGCAATTGGGTACATTTGGTTGTTTGGGTCTCGGCCAATTGCGCACAAAATCTGGCCACAAACTGCACCTTTCAGGAAACATCCATCAAGGCCAACAACTCTCCTACAACCAGCAAGAAATCCTCTCTTGCAACCTTCTAGGCAAACATATATTCTTTCAAACACAGGCCTATCGGTTACATCAGGATTTAAAGTTACTGAAACTGTGCTTCCAGGATTGCTTCTGACCAGTTCCAGATGGTAGTCGTACACTCTAGAAAACTCACCATTTGTTCCATCAACAATCCTCTCCATAACAATTCTTTTTGCTCGTTTGCATTTTGATTCACTGACATCAGCACATAAATCCTCAAGCACTCTCTCCTGCATCTTCTCAATCCTCCAACCAGGATTATCCTTGATCTCTCTAAAATACTTCTCCGCTATCACTGTGCTAGTGACTAGCTTGTTGCTCCTCCTTGCAACACAATGGTGCACATTGTTGTACCTGCTAACTGTGAACCAAGGTGACCTGTTGGGGACTAATGAGCCATATATGCTCCAGTTGCAACCAATCCAGCTGCATTTGGCTAAGACTCGTGTCCTCTCATCCTTGGGAAATATTATGTGTTTGAAATTTTTTAAGCCATAATTGACTAGTGCTTGTTTGAATTGTCTGCTATCATGGAAAGCCTGCCCAACCTCAAACTCTTGCACCTAAGCACTCTCATCATACACTCTGTGTTTTGTCTTCCTTGTTCTCACACTTCCATCACTGTCTTCGTCATATGACAGTTCTTCTTCACTGTCAAAGCAATCACTTCCATCTTCTTGCTCTTCCTTAAGATTTTTTGGAACAATGAATTCTTCTGGTACTCTGGTTGCTCTCTGCTCATACTCTCCAAGCATTTGTATCTTCACTCTCTTCTTCAGTTCTTGTGCTTGTTTTCTGTAACAAATGGCCTCTTCATCTTCACCACTACTATCAGCACTATCTAATTCATGGACATCCTCATAATCACTATCTGAACTATCTTCACCAACATCTTCTTCATGTTCCTCTTGTATCTCCTTGCCTTTATCACGCTTTGCTGCCCTAACAACCGACAATTTCCTTGCTACATTTGGTTGCTCTTGGTGCTGGTCATATTCAACTTGCTGCTCCACTTGATGCTGCTCTTCGTGCTGCTCATGCTCAACTTGATGCTGCTGTTGGTGCTGCTCTTGGTGCCAAAACGGGTGCTGATCTTCATGCCAAATTGGGTGTTGCTCATGCTCTACTTGGTGCTGCTCTTGGTGCTGCTCTTGCTCAGTTTGGTGCTGCTCATGTCCTATTTTCTGCTGCCCATGCTCAACTTGGTGTTGCTCATGTCCTATTTGTCGTTGCCCATGCTCAACTTGGTAACGAACTGGAAATTCTTCATGTTCTTCGTCTGAACTGGCTACATGTGGGTGCTTTGCAAAGATCTCAACAAAACCATCAGCTACTCTTGTCACATACCTAGCCATGCTGTTCACACTTGTATTGTCATCAAGACAACACATGAAATTGTTCTCCTTCTCGATTAATCTCCAACTTAGCCTTATCTCCAGCAAATCTTCATCTGAAAGCACCATGTAATCACACAAGTGCCTCTTCAAATCTGCCAGAGTCAGCTTTGTAATGGGCACAGTTGACATGGCACTCCTTCCCCCGACATACTTCCATTCCTTATTAATGTATTCCAACCTCCCACGGTAACGGAAACGCACACACAACGAATCCATCCTACAGAAAGGAACAAGAAAAAAAATGAAATTTTAGCATACTATAAATGGTAATTACAAAAGGACAAGTTTACAAATTACAGTTTAGAAGCAACATTTAGATAAGCATTGTGAGCATAGTCCTTGCTAGTCTTGTCTGCTGCATTCAATTTAGAAAAAAAGAAGTATACATACCCCTCATACCTTTCATGTTTTGGACAGAGAAATATAACCCCCATTAGTTTGCAAAACCAGACATGCATTGTGCCTTTTTTCTTTATTCTCTTCCTCTATTGGGTTAACCACCACACCTTTGCTGCTTTGTAAGTTGTGACTACTGATGAGAACTAGCTAGCTAGTGTACCAGTCTAGGGTTAGTTAGTCTTGTTTAATCATTACGTTGACATT
The DNA here is from genome assembly GCA_916181665.1 of Avena sativa. Taxonomy (NCBI): domain Eukaryota; kingdom Viridiplantae; phylum Streptophyta; class Magnoliopsida; order Poales; family Poaceae; genus Avena; species Avena sativa. The sequence goes on along the minus strand of OV702285.1, from coordinate 136,099,867 downwards.
TTTGAGTAGAACTACTCTGATATTGCAATTTGAGTAGAACTTATCTACCGTGGTATGTAGATATTTGAGTATTACTAATAATTTGTTAAGTGCTAACTAGGGCAACCACTGAAGCAGATCTATTTGTGTTGAAACTGACAGTACATGCCCATGGTTTCCTGCTTAAACTTCTGAATTCTAAAACCCACTCTTAAAACTCACTCTTTGAATTCAGGTACAAAGCTATGAGTCAGGGACCAAACCTGCTATTCGATGATGCACTGCAATCAACAGATCATGACATATATCCTCCGGCGTCGCGAGCCTGGTGAGCAGGAGCACGCTGCCGCCGCTGTCACGGAAGTATGGGTAAGACTGTGAGGAGGAGGGGACAACAGAGAGGAAGAGAAGAGAAGATCGACAAGCACCTGCCGTCGCCGGCGTCGCGAGTGTGATCAGGTGGAGCCGCCGCGAGCGAGATTAGGGGAGTCGCGAGCCGTCCTGATCGTGCCTCATCCCATCACCACCTGGGAGCGTGATTAGGGGAGTCACGAGCCTGATCGTGCCTCCAACAGGTGCAGGACGTGATCCCATCGTGACTTGGGTTTTTATTTTAAGTCCATATGCCAACGTGGACAAAACCAGTGTCCATGGTGTGTAAACCATCCTCTAAAACAGGCCATCGCTACCGGGGGGGGGGGTAATTTGCCCGGTTTTAGATACTTAGGGGGGCTAATTGACCCATTTGATACATAGGGGGGGTTAGTGATCCAAACCCAATAGATAGGGGGGTTAAGTAGACTTTTTTCCCAAAAAATATGATACTGTACTAGGTTTTTTAAGGAACGGTAGGGGATCCTTTAGCCAACTATTATAAGAAGGCTCTCTCTAAGGCTATGGCGACGCTTCGCCTCTCTCATCCCCCTGAGGGGCGATCCCCTTCCCCGTGAATCCAACCACGAAACCATGAAATCTGATAGAGATACCTTGATTAGAGAGACTGTGATCCCGCTTCCCCACCTTTCGCCCCACAAATTTGTGAGATTTCCCTAACCCCAACTCACGCCATGCCCCAGTTTCCTCCCATGTGAATTTGGTGAAAGGCTCTGCCAGATCATGTCCGGATCCCCAAATCCCCACAAATTCATTGTCGTTTGCGCCACAAGTTCAAGAATCTCCTCCAAACTGAGGACCCATGCCCTTAATCCCCCACCCCGTCCTTTGGATCCCACACCAACCCCGCCCTCGCCCGATGCGTCCCCTATTGCCTCGCCCTCGCTGTCCGTTTCCTGCAATATTAGTGGAGAAATCCCAGATGCTGCGCTATCGGGAAACCGGCCCTGGGAGTTGATGGTGGCAAGCTGGCTCAGCCAATGGTCACACGCAGCGTTACCGGAGTCCCCGCGCCCGGAGTCGCCGGTGATTACTCGGAAGGTAATGGCCATTGCTCCTCCTCTTTATGTCCTTCACCTCTTGACCCTGGTGGAGGACCTATAAATCAAAAGATGCTAGCCAGCATCCCACTCAGCCAACCTCCACCGCAATCTCCCTAGAGCACCAATTCCCCTGAACCCATGGAGCACAGCCTGAATGTGGCGAATGACTTGGCCTGCAATCCTAAGGACAACATGTCCACGACGAATACCTCTACTTTCGCCCCAACCTCGGTCCCCACGACCCCGACTAACTCAATCGATGTGGCTATGAAGGCCACCCCCACCGCGTCGATCACCACACCCGTTGTCGCCTTGGCGGCGGCCTCGTCCCTTACAACTTTGTTGGGAGCCTGTCCAGGGTGGCCGGACCGTCCCGGAGGCGCCATGAGGGGAAGGCACCGGTCAAGGAAGACCGGACTAAGGAGGAACAGACGCCAATCATCATCAACCTCGCCATTGCCCACGACACAACGAACGCCCGACTGATAGCCTTGGGAGTGTTCATGTCCGTGCTATCCATCATCTCCAAGAAACTGGTAAGTTACATGCAGAATGTATGGAAGATCAGAGGATCTCTCGTGTCCAACCAACTCGCAGATCGTCACTTCGTGTTGGAGTTCTCTACAGAGGGTAACTTTGAGCACATCACCAAGGGAGGCCCATGGAGGTACCGGGGCGATGTGGTCCTCATCGGCAAGATGGAGGATAACAAAGACCCAAGAGAGGTGTGGTTTGAATCGATGCCAATCTCGGCATAGTTCACCCGCATCCCCTTCTACCTCGCTCATGTCCAAGGAGCTTGCAAGGAACCTGGGCGAGAAGCTTGGAAGCCCCATCTGCATCCACAACAACCTGAGGGGTGACATCCAGGACAAGATCATCCATGCTAGGGTCCATCTTCCCAACGCCCGTGATCTCCATAGATGGATCACCCTCGAGGATGAGTTCTCTAGGGAGGAAGTGGTCGTCACCGTCCTCTACGAATGACCCCCGATGTTTGCATCGTTTACACGGTCATCGGCCATCAGGAGGATGCGTGCGATCTCCCCACAATACTAAGGAGGAGAAGATACTCCAAGGACCTCGATGTCATGCACACGCCCACCACAGACCCAAGGAAGTGGTACCTACCGGAAAACACCGATGAGAATGGCAGGGCACTCTAGATGGATACTCCCTGGCGCAACATCGCCGTCCTTGGCGCCAGAAGTGCTCCTGCCCCACGTACCCAACTCGCCCTGGTAGCCCATGTTGCCAAGGAGGTCGAGAATATGTCGGTCCAGGATGGCGGCAACGACTCAAGCACTCTTGGAAACTCCTCCACAGACAAGAATAAGGCCAACAATCATAGCAACCTCAATGACCATCAGCCTCCTACCCCGCCAAGCAACACCGCCGAGCCCAAGACTGTCACTGCTATAGAGGAAGGAAACAAGGTTACTAACACCAACTCCATCGACCCAGTGACTGGGGCTACATGCAACGAGGCACTAGAAGTGGAGGGACAGGGACGACAACGAAGCCCAGAGCGGTGACATTGCTGACATGGCCAAGCCAACTATCGGCAAGGGCCTGCAACAGCTCCAGAAGAGGAACGTTGCCACACAGGCCCATGCTTTGAGGGATCGGTGCTGGGCAAACACGCAGGGAAGGAGGTGGTTCTAAAGAACAATGACAGGGTGCTACGGGGTAAGAAGAGCAAGGGGGAAGGGTTGCCGCATCTTCTGGTGCAGACGGCAACCCAGGGAAGGAGGACAAGAAGGAAGCTACCAGTCCCCGGTCTACTGGTCAACTGATAGGTGCTACTGCCGGCGCCTGTCAGGAGCCATGATACTCCTGGCCTGGAACTGCTGAGGGCTGGGACTGCCCCGGACAGTTCAGGAACTGGTGCAGCTCGTACGCACCTACAAACCCAAAATCTTGTTCGTCAGCGAGACCAGGAAAAGCGAGAAGAAAGTAAAAGACCTAAGATGGAGGCCCGGCCTCAATCACCGTATTACACATAATGGGAAAGGTAAAGGTGCAGGCATTGCCTTGTACTAGGATGAACAAATTGAAATAAATGTTTTGGCCAGAGCCCAAGGTATTTTGATGTGTTAGTGAACGATATCCCCAATGGCAGAAAATGGTGGGGAATGTTTGTGTATGGAGAGCCCAAAAGCTCAGAAAGACACCACATGTCGTCCACCCTGCGCAGAATCAAGCCTAACTACGATGAGCCAGGATTGATGATTGGCGATTTTATGAGACAAAATGGCAGCACGAGCACTTATCTGAATCAAAAAGATCGAAGAAGAAAATGGCAGATTTTAGGAAAAATCTTTCCTTCTGCAACCTCCATAACATTGACTTTGTCGCCCCGGCCTAGACTTATAACAACAAACAGAAAGCCGAGATAAATGTTAAGGAGATAATCGACCGTGTTGTGGCCTCCCACACTTGGGCTGATCTGTTCCCCAATGCCAAGATCACACATGTTATCTCTTGCAGATCGGATCACCTACCTCTGTTAATCGAGTGCGAGAAGGAGATGGATATTTTAAATAGCCACAACCCCGACAGATACGAGCATATGTGGGAAAGAAACCCACCCCTCCCTGGAGTGATCGATGACGCATGGTCTAGCTTGCCTGACTGCTCAAGTATGTCGGAACTGATGAAGAAAATAAATGCCATGAGAGACCATCTGAAAGAATGGAGTATCAAAAACTTTGGAAAGTGATAAGGGAAATAAAAAACAAAAGAAATCTGCTAAAGAATATATAGAGGAAACCTGTGTCGGACGATACAGAAAAATACATTCGCCAAGCTAGTTCGAACCTCGACGAACTACTCCATATGGAGGAGATGATGTGGAGATAGAGGTCAAGGGTCAATTGGCTTAGAGAGGGAGACAGAAACATACGGTCGAGTCTTGCCGAAGCCAGTGTAGAAGGATGTGCCTAACGGCTCGCCTCGTGCCCGCGTGCGTCCAGCGAGGCGTCGCGCCCCCTCCTCCATCCTCCGCCGCCATGGTCGTCTTCGAAGCGCTGCCTCCCCATCCCCACCGCCTCTGCATATATCCCCCTCCGAGCGTCGGGTCCCAGTTTTGGTGCCTCGCAGGAGAGAGCTCCGACGAGGACGAGGACTCCTTCCCTAGTGTGGGGGAGCTTGACTCCCTCTGTCCGGCTCTGCCAAAGGCCACACTCAGAGATTTCCTGGCTCCGGCGTGGGGCAAGGAGGGTTTCCTGGAAGGAGCTCATCCCTTCCTCGGCCACAAGTGAGCGGCATTCGCGCCAGGGGGATGGGGCTCACGTTTCGGGGCCCATCTACTAGGGTTTCTGGCCGGAGCGGCCATGCCCTGCTGATCTTGTGCCCCGTGGTGCCAACCATGTGGACGACCCCATGCTTGGCGGAGGCTGCCTGCACCATGGCGATGTAGGGGTGGCTGCCCCAGTCATGTTGACGGTGGGCGTTGCGTCCGCTCCTTCTCCGGCGTCGGTGTGTCCTCTAGATCTAGATCCGACGCTCGCCGCACGTAGGCCTACCCTGGCCCAAGCCCTAGTGTTGGGGGCCCAGGGCCCATGGTGGGCCCCCTGGCCCTTGCTCGACCCGTTGGTCAGCTCCAGTGGTGGGTGCCGCTTCGGTGGGCCGCGAGTCGACTGGGATGCTTTGTGGGCCATGCGTGTTTGTCCAACCTTGTTCGGCCTTTGCGCGTGCTTGCCAGTCCAATGGGGCTGGACTAGTTAGGCGCCCAATATATAACTGGCGCTGGGTACAAGTGGGTACCCTAGCTCCCCATTTCCCCTCTCTTTTCGACGTGTAGCGGTGGCTAGTCTTTAGATCCAGATCCGCCCCCTCTCGTCTCCTTTGTCCTTCTCCTGCTTCTCATCCCTCTTCCCCGCCTCCATGGATCATGAGCGCGAATCGGGAAGAGCTTCCAACAAGCGTCCCCTACATGAGTACTCCGGCACGGAGAACTGGCGCTTGGAGTAAGACTTGCAGCAGCATGCGCTAGAGAGCGACGCTGCAAGGCGCAGGCACGACCGGGATTACCCTAGATCGCTAGAGCGGCGCCGGGACGATTGCGGGGGAAGGGATGATTCCCGCCGCTACAATGCGGGCCCTTCCACCTACTGCTCCCAAGATCATGGCTTCAAGCAGACCGGGGCGACACGAAGCGTGCTCGCAAGTTCAAGGCCAAGACACCCTCGTAGGTCCAATCTGCCCCTCCTCCGCCATTGGTGGTGCTATCCTCCCAGACAGAGCCACCAATGCATGGATCTAGGGGCAATAAGGCCAACATCAAGTGCTTCAACTGCAGCAAGGATGGCCACTACCAATCGAGCTGCCACTTCCCCGCCCACTACAGCATCTGCAATAAAGATGGCCACACCACGGGCATGTGCCCTAGCCCCGCCAAGCCGCATGCGCTGGAGTGGTACAGCTTTGCTCTTGATGTCATAGGGTTCCACTGCCTTGAGGTCGATGAAGCCTCCGTTGAAGCCACTATGGCAGACGCAGCCAATGTGGCTAATATCATCATCAATGAGTATTATCTAGTGTCGCAGAAAGCCAGGGGGCTAGTATCATCATCAATGTGCCAATGTGGCTAATATCATCATCAAGTTCCATGGGAAGCATATCCCCTTCAACCAGTATGGCTCCAACATCAGGTGTTTGATTCCCTCTCTCCCCTCCCGTAAGGCTGGGTCAGCTTGGAGGTGGGTGGAGTTGACACGCCTATCTAGGTGTCTTCCCAGGCCTTGGAAGACTCCCCCGCCCATCCCCTTCGCTCCTAAAGGTGTATAAGCTAAATGACGAGGATCGGGCTAAGATCGGCTGGTCTAGCCCCGTGGGCTGGGAATTTGATAATGCCACTCCTGCGTCTCGTGTTGCTGCCCTGAAGAAGAAACAAGACAGTGAGGTGGAGAATCCTTCTCCTGTGAGCCCGAAGAAACAATGGTTGGCTAAGTCCGGGGCGATGGTCTCCCCCCAATGGCTTCTCGCCGCAGTGAGAGGGCTAAGGGCTCTAGCACGGGTCCCATCCTCTAGAAAGCCATTGATAAGGTGGCGGCCAGGGACCAAGGTGTGTCCTCCTGTACCCCCCTTCTTCGGCTTTTTTTTGTCTTTTCCTGAGTTCTCTGATTCGCATTTCTGCCAAGTTGCGGTCGATAGTGCCATTCTTTTTTATTCCTCTTTTGGCTCGCCAAAGGCTATCATGTCACTTATTCGCGCCAAGGAAGTGGCGCAAGCCCTCTTGGATGAAGGATTAGAGAAGGCAAAGACTGAGGAAAGGAAGAAGCTCGCGTCCACTCCCGTCTCTCTGTCGACCGGTGCGGTCACAGGAACTGGAGCTCCGAGGCTGGTTGGTAGTGACAGGAGCCTCTTGATATCTCTATTGCCTCCATTGTTGCTCGCATGAGGAAAAAAGACGCAAACCACGCAAGTGTGTGCCAAGCCTAACCTGCGAATGACTCCAGCCCGCCAAGCACGGGTCGCATATGGTGCCAAATGAGGGCCGTTGGTTGGAACCTGCGGGGTTTTGGGGGTAGAGGCAGAAAACCCCAGGTGCGAGAGTTCCTCAGAAGAGAGCATATTGACATCATTTGCCTCCAAGATACCACGAGACAAGACTTCTTGGATCATGAGCTCCAGAGCCTTATGACAAGTTCCACTGGAGCTGGGTGTCAGCTATTGGTCAATCTGGTGGATTGTTGCTAGGGATCAAGGAGTGCGTCCTAGAAGTGGGCGAGATTGATAAAGGGCAATTTTTTATCAGTGCACTAGTCTTGCATCGGGCGTCTAAGTTTAAATTTGAGTACATTGGTGTATACGGGCCAGCTGATCATTCCAGGTCGAGTGCCTTCCTGGATGAGCTTGAGGCCAAGGTTGGGCGCTGCATTCACCCAGTGGTGGTGGGTGGGGAATTTAACCTGATCAGAAGTGCCGAGGACAAAAACAACCTTAATATCAACTGGCCCAAGGTGCACATGTTTAATGACTGTCTGGCTAGGCTTGCGCTGAAGGAAATCAGGAGGAATGGGGGCCAGATTCACTTGGTCTAACAAGCAGCTTAACCCTATCAGATGTGTTCTCGATAGGGTCTTCGTCTCCACGGAGTAGGAGGTCAAATTCTTGCTCATGATGCTTTCGGCTGAGACCAGCGTGGGCTCTGATCATACCCCCAATCCTGGATACAGGGGAGGGAGCGGCAGTGTGCTCTAAGCGGTTCTTCCTGGAAACCAAGTGGCTTGATATGCCGGACTTTGTGGACGTGGTCACGGATATGTGGCGCAAGGCACTTCTGAACCCTGTCAGGATGAGAGACAGTATTGACATCTGGTATACCTAGAGTATAGGCCTTAGGCAGTTTCTGCGAGGCTGGGGCGCCAACCTAGGGAGAGCCTACAGAGATGCGAAAGCCCTTTTGCTTGCCAACATCCAGGACCTGGATAGGGCTGCTGACTGTGGGACCCTGGACGATGACGGGTGGGCCCTTAGATATGTCTTAGAAGAACAACTCCTTTAGAGCCTCAGCGAAGAAGAGGACTACTGTGGCATCCCGCAAAACCACTACTAGAAAATCGCGTTGTTTTTGTGCATTGTATCATCATGACCGCATGCTCATGTCATCATGCCACATTGCATTTGAGCATCGTCATCATCTTGCATTTGCTTGCATAAAATTATTTGCGGAAAAACCTGTTCTTGTTTTCTAAACGCCCCGTCTTTGTTCAAACGCAAAACCCGGGTCTCCGGATTAATTTGTTTTGTCTGCTATCGGTTTGCAAAGCCGGTTTGAAATAAATAAAATAGTTAATTATTTTTAGGGGGGCAGTCGAACGGGCCGATTCGACCCGGACGACCACCCCCAGATTAAATCGGTTCACCTAAACCAGCCCCTCTAAATCCTAAGTTCACCCAAACCTATCCTACCCACCCTGCCTCCACCTCACCCCCTCCTATCGCGAGACGCCACCTCACCCTCTTCCTTTCCTCTACCAATCCCAGGCCGCCACTTGGGCCACCTCCTCATCCCCTCAGCCCCACTCCCTCACCCTGTCGCCCCACACCCCAGCACACACGACACGCCCACCACACCCCACACCGCCTCCCCCTGCTCGATCTGCCAGGTGCACCTCCCACCAACCGCAGCCCTGGCCCCACCCCTGGCCCCACCCCTGGCCCCGCGCGGCCCACCTCTCTACCTCCCCACCTTCCTCCTCCTCTAGCCGCAGCCACCCCCCGGCAGCCTCCCTCGCCTCGCGCCTCGCCCCGCTTCCCCCTCGCCTCCGGCGCCGGATCCCTCTCTCTCCTCGGCCCCTCCTCGGCGCCCTGCTCGCCCTCCAACCGCCCCGGGCTCCCCGTCCCCGCCTTCAAAGCGGGCTCGTCGTCGCCCGCCTCAGCGACCGCCCCCGTCGCCTGACCCTCCTCTCCCCAAGCTCCTCGCCGCCCCCTTCTTCTTCGCTCCGGCCGGCCTTCTCCTCCGCCTCATGGGCCGCCCCCGCCGCCGTTCGCCTTCCTCCCTCTCCCGGAATCCCCGTCGTCCCCTCCTCTGCACCGCCTCCTCCACGTCCCCCCGTCGCCGGCCCCGCCCCGTCGACCCCACGCCCGTGCCTCCGACCTCGCCCAACCCCGCCGACCGCCTGCTGCCGCCTCCTCCGCGCGGCCTCGTCCCGCCAAGCCCAGCCGCGTCCCCGTCAGGCGCGCCGCCGCGGACCCTGCCCGCTGCCGCGTCCTACGTCGAGCCGGTCCGACGCGCTCCCGTCGCGCCCTCGCCGCCGAGCTCCTCTGGCAGCGCCGCCCCGACCCGCCTCCTCCGCTGCAGCGAGCCCGTCGCTGCCACCGACCCCGCGCCGCCGCTCGACCTGCAGCCTCGCCCCGCCGCGCCCCCGTCGTCGTCGCCCAGGAGTTCCCTGTCCTCGCCAACACCATGTCCGTCCTGCTCTGCACGCGAGCGCTGTTGACGCCTCCTGTTCCGGTTTCCTCTCAAGCAGGTGCTCGTCTGTTGTGTTGACGCGGAGGGAAATCCGTGGGATAGTGTGGCGTTAATGATTTCCCGATGCCCGGTTGAACCTGCCTCACAACACCGCCCCATGCTCGCTGCCGGCATCCCTGTGCTACCGGTATCAAGACAACGCCAAGTGCTACCTCGACAAGTTGTACAAGTCCCTCGCTTTGCAAGACCGAACGGCTACGTCGACTGGAATGATGATCCACGTTCGTCACCGACAAGATACAGCCGACAAGAACGTTCACATGGAAAACCAAAGGCAAGGACCGTCCGATGTCAAGCCCTCCTTCACGGAAGCCACAAGATCTCCGTCCAGAATCCGACGAACCACCGGCAGTGGATCCGAGACCGTCGCCAACGCCATGACCTTCGGCAAGGACCCGACAAGATCGTCTACACAGACGTAAAGTTCTCCACCCCGAAGACCGATCCCCGAGACCGAACCCTCGACACGCCAAGTACTTCATCCCGAACGCCATAACCGTCGACATGACCCGAAGACCACGGATGCGCCAAGATCTACCCCGTTATCCGAGGACGCTTCCGCCGCGACCGAACCCCAGATCCGAACCCTGAGACCGACCCCGAACCCCGGAACCAAGATCGCCGAACCCTAATGTGTGAACCCCTTCCCGAAAACCCTATTTTATAATATAATACAACTTGTCTCATATTAATTGATCATGCATGCATACTTGTCTGTGGTTTGGGGGCCTTATGCCGAATCACCATCTAATTAAATATGGGGCCCATATGCGGGCAAATCTAGTCTCATATTGGCCTCATTTAAATTTGTGTAGCGAACCGGTGTCATTGTTTTGCCTTGTTTAAACAACGTTTAAATTGCGGGGTATCTAAATAACTAGAACCATATATTTAATTGTCGGGACCCCGGTTCCACTTAATATGACCTAATTGCATCGCACTTTTTGCCATGTCATGCATCATACATGCATCATGCCCGATCTTCTGCCGTTGTATTAAATAGTGCATCCGGTGTTTCTTCTAGTGTTTTGCTTCTTCGCGGATAAGGCCGTTGAGTTGATGTGAGCTTCTCCCCGATCTTCGGTTGAACCTTCGGCAATGTTTTCAGGCGAGCATCTCCCCCTTTCTACCTATCTTACTTTTATAGTATTTATTCCCTCCTGTTGATCTATTTCTATCTGTGTTGCGATGCTCTAGTTTTCCGTACCCGTGAAATCCCTTGCAGCCATATATTGCCTTGGACACATCCTATTACCTGTTGTTTGGTAGATAGTTGGACTTACGCGTCGTAGTCGCTTGCTCCAGTGCTGTTGCGTGTCGTCAAGTACCACAGTTGTTGGAGAATTGCCGCCCGTTCAATGTTGGAGATGATCATGGCTTTATTTATTGCTCACTTTAATTATTGTTTAACAACTAAAATTGAAGTAGGTAAGCAGAGGCACAGGTGGGCAATAGATGTTATTTGGTTGTTAACCGTCCACTTGTGTCCCGTAGGACCCCGAGTACTTGATACCTGTTCCTTGATTTATCGCGCTATCCACATACGGGGAATTATGGGCCCCCCTTAGCCAGAGCTTGATTCAGTCTTATTTCTTGGGGCAACAAACTAGTTTGAGGTTTTATTTACGATCCTGTACTTATGCCATGCTTTACTGCTTTATTTACGATTGTGCGAGGAGCACACTGTACTGTTTAGGATCGTGACCCGTTTTCGCGGTATCGACACCCCGAGTTTTCGGGTTCCCAGTCGTTTACAGCCGGCCCCACAAACCTCGGGTCCGTCTCGGAGCTAGCTTACTTCGTTGCGGGTGTACTCCAAGGGGTGGCCCCCTGAAATATTTCTGAATCCTGTGATTGCTTTGTCGTGAAAGCCTCGTTGGGATTTGATTTGGTTTTTCCGAGGTTGATCGTGTGTGTGTTGCTATTTGTGCACCCCGGCCGGGTTAAAACTTTCTGAAAGCCGTGTCCGCGGTTATGGACGACTTGGAGCACAGTATCTCGATCATAGACAACTATAACTAAAGTAGTGCTATAAATTTGACTTTATAATGACTAGTAAGCAGTTTCACTATAATGGAATGGCTAAATAAAACTGCCAACAATTGCTTGTTTGGAAGTCGCTTGCGACCATTGTACCTGACTATAAAGTATTACAACTACAACGGAATGGCTAAATAAAAGTACCAACAACTGCTGGGTTTTTGGGTTATCTCAAGCTAATTGCATTTGACTAGTAAGTGTCGCAACTACAACGGAATGGTTAACTAAAATGGCCCACTGCTTATTTTATCCGAACGATTATCTACACCTGACTAGTAATTGCTGCAACTATAACTGAATAAATAAAACTGCCAACGGTGTGAGTTCCTCGGTTGACTTCCTCGTTTGGTCTCGAGGGGGAAACACCAGGATGGGTTTGTTTGATGTTAGAATCAGGTTGGATTCGACTAGGTCTTCCTTACCCCTCTCTGATAGTCGCCAGTTGTATCGAGTCTATAAAGGTTGTTTAGTGCATGCTGCCGCTGCCGCTCCAGTCCACCATACCTATGTAGGCGAGGACCGCCGAATTCTAGTCTCGCCGTGTACTGGCCTCAGTACTGACGCTCCTCTTTTTTCTTTGCCCTTTGTCGGCACCCCTTTTGTTTAAGCAGGTTTTGAGATCGACGCCGTTAGCAGGGTTACCCTTCCGGCTTGGCCTGGGCAGGGTTATGGATGCCATTGGTTAATCTTCAGGGCTCTTAGCCCCATTTGCATCTTGTCCGTAGTCGGACGCTCTATCATTTTCCAGGTGATTTGGATCTTTGTATATTATATCTGTATTCTTGACTCATTGAGTTGCTGTTGTATATTTGTTCTGAGGGTCCCATCGAGGACTGTTGTGTAATGTTACTACTTCGTTTTCCACCCGCACGAAAGTGCCTGGTGGGCACCTTTGAATCGTTTCTATGCGGGTTTGGCGGGAATCGCTAAAACTTGCATAGGGTCGATTCTGAGGGTGTTACAACTACTGGCGTCAGCGGGGCAGACAGAACTGGGTGCTTCAGGGTGACGCCAGCACAACGTATTTTCATGCGATTGCTAACGGTAGGAGAAGGAAATATGCCATCCTATCGCTCCAAACCTCTAAGGGCTCTATATCCTCTAACAGGCCATCCAAGCTCACATATATGAGTTTTATGTGGGCTTAATGGGGACAGAGGAACCCAAGTTCCTAATCCTCAACCACCACTGCTGGGAGGAGAATTTTTGAGTGTTGGAAGCGGAAAACAACAGCTTAGCCCTCACGTTTATGATGTTAGAACTATAAGAGGTGGTTAATGTAACACCCTCAGAATCGGACCTATGCAAGTTTTAGCGAAACCCGCCAAACCCGCATAGAAACGATTCAAAGGTGCCCACCAGGCACTTTCGTGCGGGTGGAAAACGAAGTAATAACATTACACAACAGTCCTCGATGGACCCACAGAACAGATATATATACAACAGCGACTCAATGAGTCAAGAATACAGATATACAGAACAAAGATCCAAATCACCTTGAAAACGATAGAGCGTCCAGCTACGGACAAGATGCAAATGGGGCTAAGAGCCCTGAAGAATAAACGATGGCGCCATAACCCTGCCCAGGCCAAGCCGGAAGGGTAACCCTGCTAACGACGTCGATATCAAAACCTGCTTAAACAAAAGGGGTGCCGACAAAGGGCAAAGGAAAAAGAGGAGCGTCAGTACTGAGGCCAGTACACGGCGAGACTAGAATTCGGCGGTCCTCGCCTACATAGGTATGGTGGACTGAAGCGGCAGCGGCAACACGCACTAAACAACCTATAGAGACTCGGTACAACTGGCGGCTATCAGAGAGGGGTAAGAAAGACCTATTCGGATCCAACCTGAATCTTACGCCAAACAATCCCATCCTGGTATTTCCCCCTCGAGACCAGTCGAGGAAGTCCACCGAGGAACTCACACAGTTGACAGTTTTATTTATTCAGTTATCGTTGCACCAATTACTAGTCAGGTATAGATAATCGTCCTGATATAATAAGCAGTGGGCAATTTTAGTTAACCATTCCGTTGTAGTTGCGACACTTACTAGTCAGATACAATTAGCATGAGATAACCCAAAACCCAGCAGTTGTTGGTACTTTTATTCAGCCATTCCGTTATAGTTGCAATACTTACTAGTCAGGTACAATGGTCGCAAGCGACAATTCAAACAAGCAATTGTTGGCAGTTTTATTTAGCCATTCCATTATAGTGAAGCTGATTACTAGTCATTATAAAGTCAAATTTATAGCGCTACTTTAGTTATAGTTGTCTATGATCGAGATACTGTGCTCCAAGTCGTCCATAACCGCGGACACGGCTTTCAGAAAGTTTTAACCCGGCCGGGGTGCACAAATAGCAACACACACACGATCAACCTCGGAAAAACCAAATCAAAACCCAACGAGGCTTTCACGACAAAGCAATCACAGGATTCAGAAATATTTCAGGGGGCCACCCCTTGGAGTACACCCGCAACGAAACTGGCCGGCTCCGAGATGGACTCAAGGTTTGTGGGGCCGGCTGTAAGCGACTGGGAACCCGAAAACTCGGGGTGTCGATACCGCGAAAACGGGTCACGATCCTAAAGAGTACAGTGTGCTATCCATCGCACAATCGTAAATAAAGCAGTAAAGCATGGCATAAGTACAGGATCGTAAATAAAACCTCAAACTAGTTTGTGGCCCCAAGAAATAAGACTGAATCAAGCTCTGGCTAAGGGGGGCCCATAATTCCCCGTATGTGGATAGCGCGATAAATCAAGGAACAGGTATCAAGCACTCGAGGTCCTACGGGACACAAGTGGACGGTTAACAACCAAATAACATCTATTGCCCACCTGTGCCTCTGCTTACCTACTTCAATTTTAGTTGTTAAACAATAATTAAAGTTAACGAAAAGTAAAGCCATGATCATCTCCAACATCAACATGCGGCAATACACCAACAACTGTGGCACTTGACGACACGCAACAGCATTTGAGCAAGCGACTACGACGCGCAAGTCCAACTATCTACCAAACAACAGGTAATAGGAGGTGTCCAAGGCAATATAAGGCTGCAAGGGATATCACGGGTACGAAAATTAGAGCAACGCAACACAGATAGCAATAGATCAACAGGAGGGAATAAATACTATAAAAGTAAGATAGGTAGAAAAGGGGGAGATGCTCGCCTGGAAACATTGTCGAAGATTCATCCGAAGAACGGGGCGAAGCTCACATCAACTCAACGGCCTTATCCGCGAAGAAGCAAAACACTAGAATAAACACCGGGTGCAATATTTAATACAACGGCAGAAGATCGGGCATGATGCATGTATGATGTATGGCATGGCAAAATGCGATGCAATTAGGCCATATTAAGCGGAACCGGGGTCCCGATAATTAATTAAACGGTTCAAGTTATTTATCTACCCCGCAAATTAAATGTTGTAATAACAGGGCAAGATAAGTTACCGGTTCGCTACACAAATTTAAATGAGGCCAATATAAGACTAGATTTGCCCGCATATGGGCCCCATATTTAATTATAAGGTGAATCGGCATAATGCCCCCAAACCACATGACAATATGCATGCGAGAATGACAATTTAATATGCAATAAGTTTTATATAGCTTTTATAAAAATAGGGTCTCGAGGAAAAGTTCACACATTAGGGTTCGGCGATCTTGGTCCGGGGGTTCGGGGTTCGGGGTCGGTCTCAGGGTTCAGGGTTCGACGGGGTCGTTCTCGGATTACTGGGGTAGATCTTGTCGCATCCGGGAAGCAGGACTTGTCGTCCAGGGTCTCGGTGTCCGGGGTGAAGTACTCGGCGTCCTCTAGGGAGTACTTGTCGCACATGTGGTCTTCGGGTCCAGGTAGAAGAGCTCGTCGTCCGAGGGTTCTCTGGGTCCGTGATTATCGGGCAGCTAGTCTTGGCGTTCCGGGAAGAAGAACTCATCGCTCCGTGTGGAAGGCCTCGAGGGTTCAGGAAGGTCTTCGGGTTCGGTCTTAGGTCCATGTAGGAGATCACCGGGTACCACGGCGGAGTCCTCGGGGTTTCGATGAAGATCTTGGCGAGGGGTGAACTTGGGGTTTGCTGATTGTCGACACAGGACATGGCCTTGGTGAAGATCTTGCGGTGACATCCCAAGATGATCTTGGCGTCATGAACCCTTGTCCGGCCACGAGTACACGACACCCGCATGACTCACAGACGCGAAGAGTACATACGTGTGCTCGCGGTACTGCGCAGGCTTGAGGCCGTACTGGGCGGAACGTGCAGCAGGGGACCGAGCCCGGGGCGAGGTCGGGCCGGCGGCACCGCAGGGCGACGATGGCGGGCCTCTGGCCGGATGCGGCCGCGCGGAGGGGAAGGTCGGCGGTGGGGCTGGACGGAGCAGAGGGCGGCGGCGGGGTGGAGGCATATGGTGGTGGGCGCGTCGGAGGTCGCTGTCGAGGGGGCGGCAGAGGTGGCGCCGGACGGCGCCGGCCCTGGCGAAGAACGGGCGAGGAGGGCGGCGGCTCGCGGGCTGGAGGCGGGCTCCTGGCGGCAGAAGGGGCGCGGCCAGAGGCGGGCGACGCGGCGGCGGGGTGAGGCCGAAGCGGGGGAGGCGGCGGGGTTGCGCGGGAGTGGGCCTGGGGTGGGGCCAGGATGGCGGTGAGGGAGAGAGAGAGTGGGTAGGCTGGGGGAGGGTTTGACCGGGGGAGGCAGGTGGGGAGGGAGTGGGGATGTGGGGTGGGAGTAGTGACGTGGCAGCTAGGGAGTGGTGGAGGGAGTGAGAGAGGTGAGGTGGCGAGAGCGGATTGGGTGGGGTGAGGTGGTTGGAGGGGTGGGTAGATGAGGTTGGGTAGTTTTAGGATTTCTGGTGGACCGATTTTATTTCTGGGGGTGGTCGACTGGGTCGGGTCGGCCCGTTCGACTGCCCCCACTAAAATAATTAAATATTTTATTTATTTCAAACTGGACTTTTGCAACCCGATAGCAGACAAAACAAAATAATCCGGAGACCCGGGTTTTGCGTTTGAACAAAGACGGGGCGTTTAGAAAATAGAAACAAGTTTTCCCGAAAATAGTTTTATGCAAGCAAATGCAAGATGATGACGATGCTCAAATGCAATGTGGCATGATGACATGAGCATGCGGTCATGATGATGCAATGCACAAAAACAACGCGATTTTCTAGTAGTGGTTTTGCGGGATGCCACAATTCGACACCACTAACAATGGATCTCGCCCTCGAGATCCGCCTCATGGTACCGGAAAGAAGGTCGGTGATCTGCATCTTCTCGCTTCGTGTAGATCCTCGCGACACCACTAACAAGAGGTCGTTGTCCGTGATCGTCGAGAGAACACTCTGGGAAACAAAAGGTCGAAGGTAGAGGTATCAACAAATAAATGGCCCGTCAAAATCAAAATCACATCACATCAAATGATCAAATCTAGAAGAACAATGGCCCGTCGAATGGGCAGTGTGCCCTCTGTGGTATGGCTGAAAACGTCAACCACATCTTCTTCGCTTGTCCCCTTACCCCGTTTATGTGGAGTGTGGTTTGGTCTATTTTAGTTGTTTCCTAGAACCCTGGTTGTTTTGCGGATTTTCTTGTGATTTTGAACAATTTTTCTGGAAAAACCAACAGTGTGCTTTGGATTTGTTTGCCGCCATTTGCTAGGTGCTATGGACTTCCCTAGGCAACCTGCTGCATGTACTTACAAAACTTTGATCCTTATGCAGCAGTGGATACCGCTCATCAAGCCTGGCGTTCTTCCCCTCCACGACGAGCTCATCGCGCTTATGAAGCAATCCTACCTAGAGACTTCGTTCGTTGCCAACTAGCATGCGTGCTTAATGCTTTCGGTTGTCTATTAGGCCTCCCTGTTTTGTCTTTGATGTGGGCTGACCCTCGCCCCTTCTTTTGTTGAGCCTTAGGTTGTGCTGTAAAACTTAAGCTGGTGTTCCCAACTGTGTGTGTTACCGTATGAGCCATGGGGCTTTATTAATTTAAAGCCAGGCACTTGTTGCCTTCAGTCTAAAAAAGGGAGACAGAAACACGAAATTCTTCCATAAGAAGGGCAACTGGCACCAATCAAAGAACATAATAAAAATAATCATAGGAATGTATGGTAACTGGAACGACGACCCGAACAAAATAAACAAGCTAGCTAATGAATTCTTCACAAGCCTATACACAAATGACAATGCTATATTCCCTGGTGATCTCTTTGAGATAATTCACTCTCTAATCGCTGAGGAAATTAATTCCTACCTCTACAAAGAATTCTTTGATGAGGAAATCAGCAATGCCTTGTTTCAAATCGGTCCGCTCAAGGCTCCTGGGCCGGACAAGATGCCTGGTAGATCTTTTAAAGAAATTGGGCCATGATTAAAACCGAGGTGATTAGTGTTGTTCGGACTTTGTTCAACAATAAAGTTATACCTGAAGGAGTAAACAACACTTTCATCGTCCTTATACCCAAAGGCAATAAGCCTGAAAACATGACTACTACCGACCCATCAACCTTTGTAACGTGACTTACGACATCATATCTAAGTGCCTAGTCAATCACCTCTGCCCCTTCCTTGATGATTTGATCTCCGAATCACAGAGTGCTTTTATCCCTGGTAGGCTAATCACAAACAATGCCACTATTGCCTTTGAATGTTTCCACAAAATCTAGAGAAACAAGAAACCAAGAGATAACCATTGTGCCTTCAAACTAGATCTCTCCAAAGCTTGCGACCGTGTTGACTGGGTTTTCTTCGAGAAAATGCTCCTGGAGATGGGATTTTTCAAATAGTGGACTACTTGGGTGATGAACTATATCAGACCAGTCCGCTTCTTCGTCAGAATCAATGGACAAACTCTTGAACCCTTTACCCCGTCTCGAGGATTGAGACAAGGCGACCCGCAGCCCATGCTTGTTCCTCTTCGTGGGTGTGGCCCTTTCAAGAATCCTCGGGAAAGATACGTTGGAAGGTTGTATCACTCCTATCAAGATCACCAGAGGCACCCCTGGGATCTCCAACCTCCTGTTCGCCGACGATAGCCTCCTCTTTTTCAAAGCCACGACTAAGGAAGCTAGGGTTGTTGACAACTCCTTGAAGCTCTTTGAAAGGTGCACGGGTCAACTTGTCAGTATTGGAGATATGCCCAAGAGGCAATAATAAAATGGTTGTTATCATATATTTATGTTTATGATGAATGTTTGTATCCCATGCTATTATTGTATTAACCTTAAACATTAATACTTGTGTGTTTTATAAACATAAAAGAGTCCCTAGTAAGCCTCTTATTAAACTAGCTTGTTGATTAATAGATGATCATGGTTTCCTGATCATGGACATTAGATGTTATTAATAAAAAGATCATATCATTATGAGAATGATGTGATGGACACACTCCTATAGTTAGCATAGCATAATATCAAGTCATTTAAAGTTCGTTGGCTACAAGCTTTCAAAAACATAATAACCTAATCCTTCGACCATGAGATCGTGTTAATCACCATCACCGGATGTATGCTTTGATGACATCAAACACCACTTCATAACTGGGTGGTTATAAAGGTGGCATTAGATATTCTAAAAGTATGGTTTGAAGTGCATGGATCAAGAGTGGGATTTGTCCATCCATATGATGGATAGATATACTCTGGGCCCTCTCGGTGGAGTGTCATCCAATTGGCTTGCAAGCATGTGACAAGGACACAAGGGATGTCATATCACGGAACGAGTAAAGAGTACTTAATGGTAACAACGTTGAACTAGGTATAGAGATACCGATGATCAAACCTTGGATAAGTAAAGTATCTCGCGACAAAGGGAATCAGTATCGTATGTAAATGGTTCATTCAATCACGAAGTCATAATAGAAATATCTAGGAGCCATATGGATTTCCATATCCCTCTATTGGTTATTGATCAGAGAGGCATCTCGATCATGTCTGCATAGTTCACGAACCATAGGGAGACACATTTAAGGAGTCGATGTTGTTTAAGTAGATATGGAATATGAGTTGGAGACCGAATGTTGTTCGGAGTCTCGGATTGGATCTAGGACATCACGAGGAGATACAGAATGGTCCGAAGAATAATATTCATATAAGTAAAGTGGTTTTCTGGGGTTCGGAAAAAGTTTCGGTGTTTTGATCGAATACTTCTAGAATGTTCTAGAGGGACCACCAGTGGTTCCACCACCCCGGGAGGGGGTCACTTGGACAGTGGCATAATGTAAGGGGCCAGCCGCACCAAACCCTAATGGGCCAATTCGGCCAAGACTAGTAAAAGGGTCAAACCGTAGTTTGAATAGTCAAATCCTAGTTTGAAAAGTCAAACTCTAGTTTTTGGTATGAAGGAAGACTTGGTGAAAAAGGTTTCAAGCTCTTCCCTTGGTGGCCGAGTTGGGGGGACACGGCCTGGGCTAGGAACCCTTGGCCGACCGTCCCCACCTATATAATGAGGGGTGGGGGTGCAACCCCCTAAACCTTGTCCATTGGCGCCTAACCCTAGCCGCCCCCTCTCTTGTCTCTCGTCCACCGTCCTGCTCTGGCTTAGGCGAATCCCTGTAGAAATCTCTCCTCCTACACCACCACCACCACTCTGTCATGTTGTTGGGATTCCGAGAAGATCTAAAACCTCCGCTGGCCTGCTGGAATAAGGGAGAGGAAGGTCTTCATCGACTACCGTACGTGTGACCGACTGCGGAAGCGCTACCGGAACGCGGCGCCGGAAGGATCGTCTACACGATCTTGATATCGGCAAGTGATCGACTACATCAACCACAAGAATCTGATCTTGTTAAACACTTTGGATATACGAGGGTTAGTTCTCTATAATCTCGTTGCACCGATCTCGTAGATTAGATCTTGGCTTTGCCATAGATTAGATCTTGGTTTTGTGTGTTCACGCGATAGAATTTTTTTGTTTTCCATACAATGAACCCTACAGTCAGCCCTCACAAATGATCTGTAATGTTCAACTCTGTTTGTTTGTCGGAAACTCAAGTGGAGATCAAAGACACCCTTGGTGTATCTTCTTCTACCTTCGAGGATAAATATCTGGGTATCCCTACTCTGGAAGGTCGTATGAAGAGTGACAGTTTCTAGCCCATCATGCATAGGTTTACTAAGAGGTTAACCAACTGGGCTGAAAGATTCATGTCTCACGGTGCTAAGGACACGTTGATCAAATCTGTCGCCCAAGCTTTAGTGGGACATATCATGGCCATCTTCAAAATGTCCCTTGGGTTCTATGACCAATATGAAAATTGATACGTGACTTCTGGTGGGGGGATGACAAGGAGCACAAAAAGGTTCATTGGACTGTCTGGGATAACCTCACAAAACCGAAAGGCAAAGGAGGCATGGTTTTCATGGATATGCATCTCTTCAACGAAGCACTCCTGGCGAGACAAGCTTGGCGTTTGATAAAAAAACCAACAGCCTTTGTGCTAGGATCCTAAAGAAGTACTTCCCTAACGGAAACATTCTGGACACGGTTTTACCCTCGCATCTCTCGCCTGTTTGGAAGGGGACCGAGTTCGGTCTTGATCTCCTTAAGAGAGGTATCATCCACCGCATTGGAAACGGAAAGAACACCCAAATATTGCGAGACCAATGGATACCGAGGGACTCTGGCCTACGGATCATGACACTAAAAAAGAACTCCCAACGATGGTGGGTGAACCAACTGTTTAACCCTGACGATGGTAGGTGAACCAACTGTTTAACCCTGACGATGGTGGGTGAACCAACTGTTTAATCCCCGTCGAGACGGATCGCTTTGGAACTGCATCTGGAAGGCTTGTGTTCCTCCCAAGATCCGGGTCTTTGGCTGGAGACTAGCTACCAACACTCTAGCCACAAGGAACAACAAATATTCTAGGCACCTGGAGACGAGCGAGCGTTATTCCATCTGTGACAGGGTAGCCGACACTACTAGAAAAATGATTATAGGTAGATTTTAATTCTATGGCACATATAGGAAAAATATTCCACTAAAATTAATTTTATAACGCATATAGCAAATTCTCCACATAATTCTTGGAATGTCGCATATAGCTATATGTGCCACAGAAAGTGAGAATTCTGCGGCGCATATAACCATATACGCCACATAACTATTGTAGGCCCCATGTGGACCTGACCCAGCACATGGGTAGGACAAAATTCTATGGGGCATATGACTATATGCGCCATAGAATGTCAAAATTCTATGTGCGAGGATGGCCATCACGCCTCCATCGTCTGGTCTAAGGCCGCTGGGCTCTGCCATGCTATGCGTGCTCATTGGCGCCTACCACCTGAAAACCAGTTCAGGTATACGGCAAGGACTGGCTCCTCCATCTCCTGGATCAAGCAGACAGCAAGATCCTGATTCTGCTATGGCGCTCGTGGCACATGAGGAATGACATCATCCACAACAATGGTTTGGAAACAATTTCCAACTCGGTCTCATTCCTGCTATCCTACGCTAACACCCATCTTCCCTGCTCCGCTACTAAGGACACTAAAGGCAAAGCACCCATTGAATCATCCCCTATCAAGACTGGATCGTTGATGAAGGAAGCTGAGCCTATGCCTTGGACTGCTCCCCCGACATGCTGGCTTAAACTCAACACCGATGCTTCTTTCATTAACCCCCTTCTCCCTAGTGGTGCTGGCGCCTGGCGTGATTGCGAGGAACTGCCAGGGTGTGCTGGTCCTGGCAGCATGCTCTCCTATCCAGGGCTGCAGGGACGCTGACGAAGTGGAAGCAAAATCTTCGCTGATGGGCATCAAATTAGCCCGCGGCGTGGGCTTCGACAAGATCGTCCTAGAGGTCGATTGTGCTGCGGTAGACAAGGCACGGAGACAATCCAGGCGGGACAGATCAAAGAACTGGTCAACGTATAATGAAATTAAACAGCTTATTAGTTCGGTGGGTGAGCTTCGTATCTCCCTAGTCAATAGAGAGAGCAACAGAACCGCCGATGCGCTGGCCAAGATTGCCAGATCTGGAGGAACAACCCCCCGATCATATCTGAGACCTTGTAACACGGGATATGTACTCCTGCAACCCTAATTGCTCTCTTTTTTCTCAAAAAAAAAACTATTATAGAAAGGCTAGAGTTCTTTTCCCTGAGAACAAGGGGTACGTAGAATATTTTTTTACAATCAATTTCGTGTGTTACATATACATAAGTTTTCTCAGCGATTATAAATTAAAGTCTGAGAGAAACGATCAAATCTTTGACATCTCCTACAGTCCTACTCTTTCTTCTTCCTACATATAGTCTTGCAATTTAAACTGACATAGAAACCAAATCACAAACTTGTAAATACTAATAATGTTTCTTCCATCATTTTAGTTTGAGCCGCAAGGCCAAGTCTACGTGCACCCGTGAAGCCAAAAACAATCAACCAATATTGGTAAGAGCGTCAACACTAGTATATCAAAAAAAAGCAACTAAATAGCCGATTGACATAGTTTTTTTTTAGAAAAGAGCATATTTTAATATCAACAAAGATACCAAATACATTCAGCTTCTACAACAACACATTCCCTTAGCAGCATTACATATACACACAACCAAAAAGAAAAAGAAAAATTACAAAAAAAAACCCGCTACAATAATTTATTTCTTATAACAGCCGTACTAACACCAACAGGACACACAAGGCGAACTTCTCCAGCCGATCCACATTGCTGGGAGCCCATACTACGAATCGTCATTGTTGAGTAGGTAGTATTCAGGACCTCCTTCTGTTAACCATGATAAAAATCTAAAGTAATCTGACGACGCAATATTTGAAGATCCATACCAAGAATTTTAATCTTTTACCATTGACGTTGAGTTAAATCGATGCGATGCGATATTGCGTATCAAAAATAAATAAATAGACCTGATATAGCGCCGCGCGGTGCTGTGCGCTCGCAACGTTGTGGATCTGACGTGGTACGAGGGACGCGCGGGCGCAGCGGCATGGAAGCGGCCAACTCGGCACGCGAGGTGGATGCCACGACATGAGCGCACATGCATGCCATATTGCTCATCAATGCTGGATCTCTATCCGGCGAGGTCTGACTGTCGTCCTTGACAATAGCCCCCACACGTGCGCCCAAAAAAGGACTGAAGACCGGACCCGGATGCGTCCGTCCTCGTGTGAAAACAATCACGTGCGTATACTCGTATACTCAGTGCGTCTAGGTAGGTGCATGGGCGTGTAATTTTTCACTACGCTTCAGCATCTCTCTTTGGCATATGCTCGTTAACCGTATGGTTTTATGGTTTTAGGCCGTGTTTGGTTAGGCCGAGGCCCGTTTCTCGTACGGTGCCGAAAGAAATAAGCCTGTTTAAAGAGCTGGGCTATATGGAATTTTTGTACCGTATGGTTCTTAAAGCATGAAAAACTTGGCCCGCTGTAAACGTTGAAATCGGCCGTTTTCACGCAGCCAGGTCCTGGCGAGCGCCGCGTGCCTGCCACTTGCACGCGTGGGAGGCGCAGGAGACGGGCCGTTTTCGCCTTAACCCCCAGGCCACTCCGCTCACCGCCCAGTCCCACCTCTCTTACCACGATTCCCAACCATGGTCGCCGCTCCTCTGCCTCCCCTCCTCCGTTCCGCGGCCTCAGCATCGCGAGGTGAGCGCGCATAGCCTATGGGCTATCGTTACACTCGAGAAGTTTGCCGGCAGCGACGAGGCAGCCCTCGCGAGGGCGCTCAGGGCTCCCGTGCCCATCTGCTCGCGCGGAACTAGGACGGCCATGGCGGCGACCGCGGTCGCGGCTGCGTCGCCTACAACCACGGAGGAACCGGCATCTGCGGCCAGGCAGGCCGGAAAAGCCCCATCCAGAGTCGGGGTTACCCCCGACTCCTTGGATAGTGTCACATCCTAAAATTTTCCAAATTTTGTAATGTGAAAAATAAATAAACAAAAGAAATAATTGTTGAAATTTAGGATGAAAAGGAACTTTTTGTTTCTAAATGGAAACATCAAAACCCTTCTTGAACAAAAATTTGAATCCAACAAAATTTCAATCAAGTGAAATGCATTCATCAATGAATGTAACTTGAAATTTAAACACTTGGAAAAGTTAAACCAAAACCCTAAAACCCTAATGGAAGAAAATCATTTCGAAGATCTCTTTAAGACTATGGATTTAATCCATATAAAAATTTGTCAACAAACATTTATAAATGATCAAAATGATAAACAAAAAATATTATAAAACTATAGAAATTAGTTTCATTTAATTTGGAGCCATGTATAAAAACTTATGAATTTAGTAAGATAAAAAGAATTAATTTCCAAGGCTAATAAAGCTCCTATCTAGAATCCATACCAAATTGTGAGCAAAATAATCCAAAAAGGATTTAAAAAGATAAACAAATATTAAATAAAATTCTACAAATTGGAATCACCAATTTTGGACCTATAAATAAAAAGATATGGATTTTATAAGGCAAAGAAAGAAAATAAATAAATAAGGAATATTTAAAAGCCAAATTAAATATTGGCCAAATTCATAAACAAATAAAAGTTTGTTGAATAATAAAAATGAATAAAATATTATTTAAATAAAATCATAAGGATTGAACAATATACAATTTTATTTAAATAAAGACAAATTGCCTAAACTAAATAAATAATAAATTCCAAGAAAATTATTTAGAAGACAGTTTAAATCTTGAATCAAATTCATAAGCAAATGGAATAAAGATAATCCAAATAAAATAAAGGGATAAATATTATTAAATAAAATTTATATGGGATTAAAACCATATTTGATTTTATTGGAATAAAGACAAATGCCCAGTTTAAATGATTAATAAATCATATTAAAATATTTTAAATCATTCAAAGTGAATTATTTAACACACGATTGAATAAATAAAACCTAATGAAAAAGGTTTGGTAAAAGTTTAGAATTCAAATTGAAGTTTGAAAAAATATATAAAATCTCATTTAAATAAAGACATGTGTCTAATTTAAATACATAATAAAGCATATGAGAATATAAGAAATATTCTAACAATAAATTATTTAAATACATTATTAAACAGATAAAACTTACTGAAAGGATTTAGAAAAGGTTTAACAAAAACCTGAATTCAAATTGAGTTTAAATTATTTGAATCAAAACGAAACAGAAATCAAAATAGAAAAAGGAAAAAGAAACAGAAAAAGAAAAGAAAAAATGAAACAGACCCAGTCCAGCCCAGCAGGCCCAACTAGCCCACCTCCCTCTCCCTCCCCGAACCGTTTTCTCTCACCCACAGAACGACCCCCTCAGTCGCTGACTTGGCGACCCCACCAAACCCTCCTCTCATTCATTGACCGCGAGGCCCCACAGCCAGGTCATCATCGTCTTCACCCCACGCTGACCTCGCCTTCAACTCCGTCCGTTTCTGCTCGTTTAAACCTCGATTCAATTCGCTTAATCACGCCAGTAAATCCGCCCCGTAACCTCGCGTACTTAATCGCCTCCTCCCCCTCTCTCATTCCCCTCATTCCCCCACCCCTCTCGGCCCCTAGGCTGACTAAATTGCTCGCTGCACTCCACTGTCTCCGGCGAGTCTTAAACGTCGGTTCCGGCGAGAACAGCCACCCCACTGTCCCTGGTTTCGACGAGCACACTCGCCACCTCCCTACGCATCTCCCAGTACCGCCCGCTTGGCCGCGCGTTCCCCAGAGCGTAGGCAACTTCGATGACTGAGCGCCACCGACGACCGCGTCCACTCCGGCGACCTTTTCCCGGTAAACCTAACCTCCCCTTTCCCCCTGGATGATGCTCGCGTACTCACCTTCACCTTACGCATCTAACGAGACCCTTTGCTGGCTTCCTTATGCTGTGTAGCCTCGCCAACGTCGCAGCCCGAGCGCACCCGTCGTCAGCAACATCCTCGGCGAGCAATCCCCTTCACTCCCGTGTGCCCCTTGGACTACGACGACAACCTCGAGAATCAGCGCATCATGGCGAGTCTGGTGAGCCCCTTACCTCTTTATCTCGCTTCCTATATCTCCGGCAACATCACCGCCCGAGCATGTCGTCGCCGTCCACTGTCACAGCGCCGCCAGATCATGGCTAGGGTGCTCAGAACCGTTAGATCTAGATCCGACGCATAGGAATAGATGACTTAACGAAGGAGTACGAATTCATCTGTGCCGCATGATTGTATTTAGATCTGACGATCCACACTGCGTGATCCCACCGAACCGGTACTGACCAATAGGACACAGACGCGTGGCACATGTTTTGTTTTAAAAACAGAAGCTTTTCTATTAGATGTATGATTTTGTAAAATTCATAACTTTTGATCCACACGTCCAAATTTTGCAAATTTTATATAATTGGAATCAGGGAAAAGTATACTTTCCAACCATGCCCTTTGTTTAGTATTTTGCTTCTAGAAAATTGGTAGTTTTTGCAGAAACATGTGTAGGCCTATTTTGGTTATAGAATTTGTTCTAAAAATGCTTTTAGGGTAAAATCTTTGGCAAATGGTTTATTTTGAACCCACTGAACAGAAAAACCAACTTGTAGATTTAAAAGTATATTTTGTGATACTAAGGAATAAATCTTTGAATAAAAGCATTTCTAGTTAAATAAAAATGTTGATTATGGTTTAAAAATGCTTTTTGAGTAAAACCTTTGGAAAAGGATTTGATTTAAACTCTATGACCCTAAACACCAAGTTTTGGGATTTAAAAATATATTTAATTAACCCTAGGAAATTATTACTTTGATTAAAGGCATTTCTAGTAAAATAAAATAATGCTTTGATTTTAAAAAATGATTTTTGGGTGAAACCTGTTGAAAAATGGATTTGATTTAAAGACTTTGACCATAAACACTAATATTTTGTGTTTAAAAATATATTTGGCAAAAACTAGAAATTATTCCTTTGATTTAAATCATCTCTAGCAAAATAAGAATGATTTAAATGGCCATTTTCACTAACTTGTTTTTAAAAGGTTTTACCATCTATATAAATGACTAATAGGTGTTTTAAAATGTTTATAACCTATTAGAAACCACCTTTCCAAATAAAATAATCTTTTTGCATGCTTGCATACATTGTTTTGTATTCTTTATTCTATGTGATGAATTGTTTGAATGCTAGATTGAATTTGTGCCTTGATCGAATTGTAGTGAAATTTGAAGAGTGTGACTATTGCAAGATCAAGGAGTGAACTTATATTCTCTACCAAAAAGGCAAGTGGTGCTTCATATTTTTTTCCCAATATTTTTACTATGCATTAGTGATATTTTGTGTAGGGCTTGCATGATGTTTTTACTAAGTATCTATATTCTATGCTTGGGAAATCCTAATAGTTGTAGACTTGTTAGAATTTTCTCTAAGTTAAGATACTTTCTATATTTTCATGCTTAGCCTAGCTAGTAGCAAACAAGGGTGGATTATATACATGCTATGGAAAATGTTGCTAAGTCTTTGACTTGAGTTTTGCTTAATAAAGCAACTAAGTGAATGAATTACCTGGGTGGAATGGTATGTTAGGGTTATGTTGAGTGGTTACACAAGGCCCATATATATGGTCTACCTTGTGTATCACACTTGTGGAAAGCCACCCAGAAATAAAGGGATTTGAGATGACATATGTTAAGAAGCTTGTAGTGCAGCCACATGGCAATATGGGCTCTGCCTGGATCATATAGGTTGCAATAACTTAGCCAAATGGACAGTTGGTGGTAGGGGGTGATAGGTTTGGGAACGCGTCCATTTTGGTCTAAGGGAAGGCTTCTTAAAGATCTTGTCTCGATGCATGTCGAGTGTTGTGGGGAAAGTGCACCACCTCTCGAGAAGGAAGAATCTAAGTACTTAGTCGTGTCCCCGGCAATGGACAATTTGAGCATCAAGACATGGAATCTATCAAGAATCTCCTCATACCAATTTATAAGTTAAAAGATTGTGGTTGAACAAGGGTTAAAGATCATCAATTTCTATTGGTAGATGCCTTGGGTGATTTGACAAACAAAAACTTAGTGTTTTCAAATGATAAGGAAAATATCTTTTGAGCAGAGCAAGCCTAAGCTCCACTTAGCCAAATGCATATAGATGATAGATACCACTATTCTACCATAGTATCACTTGCCAATACAATTCAAATGTATTGACCCTTGTGGCTGTAACTTATCATGTTGCAGGTTTGTTTGATGTTAGTGAAGTGTGTTGATTAGGATTACAAGTCTACAACCAACATGATTGCATGTGGCACTTTGAAGATGAAGGACTCCATGCTACATAGTTATTTCTGGTGCATTGTAATGAGATAGCCAAATGAGCTATGTAAGATGTAATGAATTATTTTATTCCTGGCTATAAAGTTGTATTATGACCTTTGTTTCTTGATATTACATCTTAAACTGTGGATGCTAGCTATTGATCCAGGGACTAGCATTGCAATCACGGGGACCTTTATCGTTATAAAGGTGGGGTCTTATAGATAGGGTTTTTTCGCCCGTGTCGGTGTCGTGGTATTGCCGACGAGTACACCATGGAGGGGTCCTCACAGTGCGTGTTTAGAGACGTGGGGTAAGGCGGACGGTTGACGGGTACAAGGTAACACAGCTTACCCAGGTTCAGATCCCACAACGGTGGCGGAATCCTACTCCTGCTATAAATCACTATAATGGCAATACGCCGAGTTACAGAGATAGGTTCGCTGTGCGAGGTGTGTGTAAAACGATGCCCTAAAGGCTCCCATAGGCCCGACTTATATAGTCGCCAGGTCCTAGGGTTACAGGGAAAAGTCCTAGCCGGACAGGTTACAGAGTTCTACACCGTCTATTACTAGTCTTGTGTATCTTGCACTCCAAGGCTCCTGGTACGCTGGTGACTCCACCGTAGCCTTCCTTTATCCGGCATGGGCTTACCTTATGGATCCACCTAAATGGGCCGCCCAGCAGGCCATAGGCCATGCTACCGACTATGGGCCACCTGAGTTAGTCGGATAAGAGACATGCTATGAGGATACCCATATAGCATATCCCCAACAGTAGCCCCCGGAGAACTCCGAGATCTTGCGCCGTCTTGCCTCTTCCCGTGGAATGCTCCGTCTAGATGGATGTCGGCAAATCGTCAAGCAACATCTTGTAGTCCTCCCAAAGAACCCTGCAAAAGTTTTCTCCGTCTTCTATGAGTAAGTCGGAGAAACCCTGAATCTTCCATCGTACGCTCCCGTTGTCGGATTAAATCCGTCCATGCCGGAATCTTCGATGGGACGGCTCATCTACCATGTCAGTTATGACAACGTAGGCTGTAGGTCAGCGATGCCTCGTAACTCACACATGCAGAGAACGTAATCATATCCGTTTTTCCCGCGCGAGCGATACGAACCGTTGGCGGCGGCGGTTGGAGACGTGGCAAAATTACCGCGCACGTTCACGAACACGTCGTCTACGCGGCAACCGTCCGATTAGCTGCACGAATCTTGACGCAGAGTAAGATAAATAGTAACCGTGGGACACTTGCCACTTTTTCTCCCCATTCTCTCGCGTCATCGTCTTCTTCCTCCAGCCATATGCCTCCTCGAGCTCTCCGCGG
Organism: Avena sativa; assembly: GCA_916181665.1. NCBI lineage: Eukaryota > Viridiplantae > Streptophyta > Magnoliopsida > Poales > Poaceae > Avena > Avena sativa. The sequence goes on along the minus strand of OV702285.1, from coordinate 136,069,899 downwards.
AAAACCTCGAGAAACCCTAGCCTCTCCCTGCACCAGTCGCGTTCTTTCCCTCTTACATGGCTAGCAGCAGCTTATCCCCGTCAATGGCGGCGTCGAGCGAAGCCATGGCGAAGCCGGCGAGCTCCGTTGACGTGCCCCCAGAGGGCCTGGTCATCCCCGCATCGGCGGTGATTAAAACCACCGGCGGCGACCACAATCTGGCGGCGCTGGAGCCCCTGGAAGAGGAGCCAGACTCGCACAAAGGCGACTGGCGCGGCTCGGACATCACTAGCCGGGACATCCAAGAGATGGTCGCTGAGGGTTATCTTCCCGCGACGGAGGGGCTCGCCTGGCGGGCGGCACCGGCCGGCGAGGTGACCCCTTCTCCCCAAGCCGGAGAGAAAGTATACCTCAAGGCGCAATTGGTACGTGGCGTTTCTCTGCCCATCTCTCACTTCTTTCTGTCCGTCTTGAATCACTTCAAGGTCCAACCCCATAACCTCTCCCACAATAGTATCTTAGTGCTTAGCAACTTCGTGGCACTTTGTGAGGGTTACCTAGGGATTAGGCCTAGGTTAGACTTGTTTGTCTACTTCTTCACCGTCAAACGTGAAGCCGAACACAGTAGGGAGGAGCTTAGAAACTGCGGCACCATAAGCTTCAAGATCCGTCCTGGCCCGCGGTTTCCCGACATCGTCGGCCACGAGTCGTGCAAAAACTGGCAGCGGCGTACTTCTATGGCCCCGACATTCCTTTGGCGGGCCGAGAAGTAACGTACCCGGACTTCGTGGATGGAGCCGCCGCTGAAGTCCCCACATGGCGGTCCCATGCCTCCCTTCCCTCCGACCTCAACGCTTCTCGCACAATAAGGCGGATCGAGTGGTTCATAGAGACGGGTCTAACCGGCTTGGACCTAGCCATGTGCTGGTTCATCAGGCGGATCCAACCTCTACAGCACCGTACGAAGGTTATGCATGAGTACACCGGCGACCGAAGGGATACCCTCCGGATCTCCGAGGAAAACTTCTCGAGCGAATCCGTCAAGTTCCGCCTTAAGGACATCGTCAAGGTGAAGGACAAGAAGCGTGGATTCACCCTCACTTACAACATGTTCGTAGACAGAAAGTGCCCAAATGTAGATATTTATTTTCCGTGTATGACATTGCTCCAGTTTTTCTGTCTTACCAATACCATCTTATCTAACACGATGACTTCTCACTTAACAGGTTAGCGATCTAGAGGAGGGAAACCTGGCTGCCCAAATCTACGATCCAAAGATGCAGGAAGTCACGGTCGTGTCCGGCGACGATGCCCCGTTGGCGCTAAAGCGGAAGAGCTCCACCTCTGACGCTGTCGACGGAGGTAAGAAGAAGACGGAGGGTGGAGCCTCCAAAAAGAGTACTTCCGCCCTAGAGGCGGAAAAGAAGAAAGCCACCGGGATGTTTGCCAAAGCATCCCCCTAGTGTAAGCTTCTTATTCTCCGACATTGTCTTATTTATCTGTCTTATTCCTGTACTTATGCATTTTTCACGTTTTAGGAAGAAAGCCACAACCAGCCTCAAGAAGTCCTCCAAGACTCTTGGGGCTTCTAGAAATATCAAAGATATGCTGCATCGCGACTCCTCCCCCGCCATCGCCCCTGCCACTCCTGTCGTCAAGCCCTCCTCTGCTCCGACAAGCTCCCAAGTCCAGGAGGCACCAGGCCCTTCCGCCATGGAAGTGGATTCTGGCGCCTCTACCGAACTCGCAGTTGTCGGCGAGCAGGCGACGCAGGAGAGCGCTACTCTTCAAATGGCTGAAGCTCCGGCTAAGGATGCCATCGGTAGGGTCAAGGCGGTGGTGGGAGATGGTACTTCTGCCGAAGGCGGCGCCTATGCTCCCCAGAAACTCTTCGAGATGCCGAAGATTGTTTACCCGGTTCTTACGCCGGGTAACACCTATGGTTCCTGGAGGAGTTCCGTCATCTCTGACGTGCGGTCTTGAGGAGCTACTCCGTCAAGCAGACATCTTGCGAGGAAATAGCATTTCCTTTGGCAAGCTGCTGGCCGAGAGCGCTACAAACCTCAAGATCATCGCACTTGTAAGTTTTACTTTACCTTTTGCATTTTGTTTAAGTATCCCACTGTAGCCCCCGAGGATGTAGACGGAAAACCATTGGTTTTGCATCTATATGCTCTAAGAGTGACTAAGTTAGAAAAAACTCTCACTGTAGCCCCCAAGAATTTAGATGGAATGAAATATTCCGACTAGATGCTTTTAAGAGTAGCATACACATTGTTCATAATTTTGAGTGCTGTAGCCCCCAAGCTTCTAGTTGTAACTGAATTAGTTCCGACTAGATGCTTAAAGAAAAGCTAAGCATTTTCCGAGTTAAAACTTCATACTGTAGCCCCCAAGCCTCTAGTTGAGAACTAAATTAGCTCCGACTAGATGCTTAAATAAAAGCTAAGCATATTGCTAAGTTAAAAAACTCTCCTTGTAGCCCCCGAGCATCTAGGTGGAAAATTTCCGACTAGAAGCTCTAAGCGGACTAAACAACGACTTGACTTTGTATTTGTTTCCACAGAACGAGAATGCTCGGAGGGGCATGGCCAACGACAAGTACCAGAAGATGCGCGCAGACCTTGAAGCTGAAAAGGGTAAAACCGCCATCTTGAAGGAACAAATCATCAAAAACAAGATGCTGTTTTCTTTTTTGCGCATTTCTGTCTTACTTTTGTGCCTTCCTTCTTTGAGTACTCACTATGTACCTTGTTTTTTCCGACTTGAGAGCATGTTGCCAAGGCCAAGGATATTGTCGAGTAGTCCAAGCACATCCAGCAGCTGGATAGCGAGAACAAGATCCTTAAGAAGGAGAGGGAAGAAATGCTGAAGATGCACGAGGATTCCATGAAATCCCTGCAGGACTCCGCCTCCGCAGAGATCAATCGATTGAAGGAGGAACTTGCGATCCTAAAGGATCAGAAGCAAGCTGCCGATGAGCAAAACCTTCGTCATAGCGAGGCGTTTAAGCTCCTCCAACAAGAGAAGGAATCTTTGGCGGACGTCGTCTGGCAGGCTAAGGCCAGCATCTTCAGTATCTTCAGTAAGTGTCCTCCGCCTTGTAGCTCTATAGTCTGGATATTTAGAATTTATTGAACTCATGCAATGCTTGTCGGAATTTTCAGCGTTTATGGGTTTAACCCGCTCGCCTCCTTCGGACAAGGAATGCATGATTCTTGTCGGCAACTTCATCAACACCACCATCACCCAAGCCAAGGAGATTGCCAAGCCCCTCCAAATTTATATCAAGGCCTCCGACTCCGTGGTGAAGTACTCCTAGATTCTGCGCCGAGCCCCCGAGCGTGTCGCGAGCTGGAAAGCTTCATGTGCACGGGCTGGCGCAAGGATGGCGTTGTCAATGGTGAAGGCGCACTATGAAGGTGCCGACATCGACACGGTGACATCTGGTATCCCCGAAGTAGATGATGACGGCAAGGAGATAGATCACGAAGCCATCCTGTCATCACTCGCGGGTTATGACACCAGGGTTGCCGAGTTGGTGGATGTCGACGTCTTCGTGCCTAGGAACTTTCTTGACAATGCCAACCCTGATTCATCCGAGTCTCCTCACAACGCCGACGTTGAGGGTGAATCTCCGGCTGGTGATGATGCGGCCTCCAAGTCCCCTGCACCCAAGGAGTGAAAAACACTTTGTAATTCTTGTTTCATCTCTGGAGTGTGCATTGAAAAAACTTGGTGATGTAATCTTAAGGCGGAAAACAGTGGTTGTCGTATCCTGCTACTTAAGAATTAATTTCCAGTATGTATATATTTTTTAAGCAAGTGCTGGCTTATCCATTACTTTGGTTTTTATGCTTGACTTTTCGTGAGTCGGAAGACTCGTTGTCGGAACCATGCGCTTAGGTGATGATGCCCAATGACACCATCAATAACCTGAGCACAAAATCGCCGACAATAAGTGCCAAAAGTCACTACTCCAGAATCCACATAAAAACAACAAAGAACGTGTAGATCAGAAAACTTAAGCTAACGCCCGTAGGCGGAATTTTCACAAGTGCAATCGCAAAGCTTGTGCATAAAGGTTTATATGATCCAAAAATGAACACTAAAGGAGGTAAAAGACTCAGCAATATGAGTGAACCAAAGAGCTTTATTTCATTGATCATATAAGAGTTACACGATTAGATAAAAAATGCTAAGTGTAGAAAGGACGTAGTTGTGCTATGTTCCATGGCCGATCAAGCTCCGGGTAGTCATCATCCGGGTCACGTCGCTTACGCTTATGATCCTCGTTGGGTCTATCCTTGAGCTCACGATTGTTGACAAGGTAGTAAGACCCATTGAGCAGTGCCTTGCTTATGATGAACGGTCCTTCCCATGGCGGGGATGTAGGGGTTCGTAGCAAGGAAAACAAAAATTTTCTATCGCATACAAACAAACAAGCCAAGATCTATCTACTAGATTGTAGCAACGAGTCGATGGAATAACTTACCCTCGAAGATTCCAAAGCGGTTAACGAGAGCAGATTCTCGTGGGTGATGTAGTCGTACTCTTTCCGATCTCAAGATCGTGTAGACGATCCTTCCGGCGCTGCGTTCCGGCAGCGCTTCCGCAGTCGGTCACACGTTCGGTACTCGACGAAGACCTTCCTCTCCCTTGTTCCAGCAGGCAGCGGAGGTTGTAGCACTCTCCTCACGATTCTGGCAGCACAACGGCGTGGTACCGGAAGTAGACGGGAGATCCCGCAGGGCTTCGCCTTAAGCCGGAGCGAGTATGGTGGATTATGAGAGAGGGCTATTAGTGGTCTAGAGATTAGACACACCAATTAGAAGGCTCTAAACCGCAGGCTAAAGCAATTAGAAGCTCTAAACCAAAACGGCTCTAAACCGGAGATTAGAGGTAGAAACTTGTGTGTCTCAAGGAGGAGCCCTGCCCCTCCTTTTATAGGTGGAGGGGCTAGGCGCGCCAGGGAGGGAGGGAGTCCCTCCCCAACTCGGCCTAGGGCTGGGCGCCAGCCAAGGAGGAGAGGAACTCCTCCTCCAAGTTGGTTTCAACCTCCTCTTGCTTGTTTCCCACAGTTTCCTGTTTCCCACAGTTTCCTGTTTTCCACAGTTTCCTGTTTTAGCCGTTTGACTTTCAAACTGGCAATTTGACTTTCATGTTTTTGGAATAGCAAGAACACTTAGTACATGATGCAATCATTCAATGACACATTCATGTACCCTCCCCCCCGGAGTGCCGGACAATCCGGAACCTTCTAGAACATTCCCGATGAAAACACTGGAATCATTCCCGAACTCCGAAACGGGACTTTCCTTATATGAATCTTATTCTCCGGACCATTCCGGATCACCTCATGATATCCCGGATCCCATCCGAGACTCCGAACAACATTCGGTCTCTTTCTCATAATACCATAACTACTCAAAACAACGTCGAATCCTTAAGTGTGTCTCCCTACGGTTCGTGAATTATGCGGACATGATCGAGACACTTCTCCGAACAATAACCAATAGAGGAATATGGAAATTCATATGGCTCCCACATATTTCTACGATTACTTTGCGATCGAATGAACCACTTACATACGATACCAATTTCCCTTTGTCTCACGATAGTTTACTTATCCGAGGTTATGATCGTCGGTATCTCTGCATACCTAGTTCAACCTCGTTACTGATAAGTACTCTTTTCTCGTTCCCGTGATATGTGATCCCTTGTGAGCCAGTCACATGCTTGCAAGCTAATTGGATGACATTACACCGAGAGGGCCCAGAGTATATCTATCCGTCATATGGATGGACAAATCCCACTCTTGATCCATGTGTTTCAACCAACACTTTCTGAACACTCAATGCCACCTTTATAGCCACCCAGTTACGGTGTGGTGTTTGATGTCATCAAAGCATCCATCCGGTAAAGGTGATATGCATGATCTCATGGTCGAAGGAATTAGGTTACTATGTATCATAAAGCATATAGCAATTGAACTATTGAAATGACTTGATCTTTATGCTATGCTTATCTATAGGAGTATGTCCATCACATCATTCTCCTAATGATATGATCCTGTTGTTAATAACATCTCTATGTTCATGATCAGGAAACCATGATCATATATTAACCAACAAGCTAGTTTAACAAGAGGCTTTACTAGGGACTCTTATTTTAGTTTACAAATCACACAAGTATTAATGTTTCCGGTTAATACAATTATAGCATGGTATGTAAACATTTATCATAAGTGTGAAGATATGATAATAACCACTTTATTATTGCCTCTTGGGCATATCTCCAACAGTCTCCCACTTGCACTAGAGTCAATAATCTAGTTTCAAACCTTTGTGTATTCAACACCTATGGCTTTCTGATGTTGTATGTACACGATTGCTAGTGGTCAACTGATCTCCGGATCTGACACTTCCAGGTCCGTGTGTAATTGCATGTCTTTGCGTCTCTACGCATCACTCATTCTCTAATAAGATGGCTTTGTATAAATTTGGTCTTTCGGTGTGACCTTTAGCTCTTTGGGGTTAAAACATGTTGATAATATTGTCGTACAATATATCTTGATAGTATTATCCCGCTGTGAACTACACCTAGTTTGATAACAAACTACTTGACACAAATGCCCTTTTTTTTGCTGCTATAATAGCAGTCATATACTTAGCCTTTTGTTGTAGTATCTGTCACAATGTCTTAACTTTGGAACTCATCCAAATCCATTATGGAACTCACTTTCCATTATATTGTGCCACCCTTAGTTTAGATTGAGATAAACTTAATTTGTACTTTGTGACAAAGCTAGTATCAATGTAGTACTTTTACAATGAACTAACCATCTATTTGTCACTTCTACAAATATTATACTCTTAGTTCTTCCAAAAGATCATAAGAATATCCTTACTATTGTCCAATGATCATCTTACGAATCATTCTGGTATATGCTCACAACATTTAGAGCATAGGACATATCTGGATTTGTACATATCACAGTATGATTGATATAAATACTCTTTGTGATTTCATACATCAAGTATCAATCTATACTTGATTATTTGTTTCACTTTACCAAATGTCTATACACTTGAATATATCATCAACATTGAACTCATTCAATCCTTTCTGTGTGACAAGAACCTCTCTTGTAGTTTCTATATTGAACTCATTCAATATCTTGTCTATGCACTTCTCGCACAACCATATTAGCGTCTATTGATGCCAAATATTTGGGTTTTGCCTAAGTCTTTCATCGGGATGAAATTCTTAATATGTGTTAATAAAAGATACATTATTTCCAATCAACAATATGTCTTCCACATAATGTATTAGAAACATGTCTTAGCGCTCCCACTTAATTTCTTGCAAACGCAAGCATCTTCATTGTCTCTGATGAAATTAAACTCTTTTAACAGTTTCATCATAGTGAAGATTCCAACTCCGCGATGCTCACTTCAACCATTGAAGTTTGCATATGCTTTTAGCATCCTTTGAATTAACAAAACCCTATGGACCGTGTTATGCACATGTCCTAGGTAACGATTCTATTAGAAGAACTTGTTTTGTTTATTCAACTACCATATAACAAATTATATGTAGTAGTTGCTACATTAATCCGTCTAGACTAAATATCACTATGAAAGATCAAATCTTGTCATAGTCAACCTTTGAACATTTTGTGAACTCTTTCCCAACATGTCGACTATTTCATAGGTGTAAAACATCCATGTCTATTTCTTTATAGATCCAAACACAACTGTAAGGTCTTACACCTTTATCGAGGGTCCTTCAAGTTCAAAACTTGATTTCTCGTGTATGGAACTATCACGGATTTTATGGCTTCAAGCCATTTGATGGAGTCAGGGCCCATCATCGCTTCTTTGCATGTAGTCGGATCATTATTGTTAAATAATGATTTAACTCTCAAATCTTGGTATTTGATTGTTCATCCGACCTACTTGTTTCAATAGAAACTTTGACTATTGTAACCACAACCTTTTGAGGCACGTAAGCCATGAGCATTGTTGCTGCCTCTGGAACACTTTTCGGCGCTGCGCAACTTTGCACATATAGCTAAGGTTCTTTTAACCTTATCAAAGTTCTATTGTCCTCCCACTTAACTTTTCACGAAAAATTCCTTCCAAAAGAAACTTGACGTTCTAAGCAACAAACACTTTTGTCTCCGGTGTTTATGGAGGAATACTTAATAGTCATACAAAGACAGGTTCATCCGACTTTGGTTGCACACATCTTTCTTATGCATAGCATACCAATGTTTTTAAGAAAGGACTACTTGGGTTTTATCCCAAACCATAACTTTATATGGTGTCATTTCAACGGATTATGATGGAGCTCTTTTCAGTGGAAAAAAAAACGATAATCTCTAAAGCTTTTAATCTTTAAAATATAATGGCAGTTTTATGAATTATACCTTTGATCTTACCATGTCAAACAAGGTTTAATTACATATCTCGAACGCTCCATACTCTTATGGTGTTTTTCGAAAAAAAATGCAAATCCACGGAACGATTCCTTAAATCTTAGGTATTATGCTAAACTCTGTAACTCAAATATCTTCCTTTATGATCTTATCATAAACTATTTATATTCTTGTTACAATGATTTTTCACTTCATCTTGAAAGTCTTTGAACTCTTCAAATGTTTCATACTTCATCCTTATTAAGCAAATATTCATATATTCACTCAAATTTTCGGAGAAAGCATATGAAGTTGAAATCCATCGCTCTTGACTATACATAATGGACTTCATACAACAATATGTACAAGTTCCAATAAGCTAGTCTATCGTTCCCTTTTGGCCTATGAACGAAGTTTTAATTATCTCTTAGGAAAGTTTCACAAGCGTCATGTGATCAAAATCAAAAGACTCCAAAATTCCATCCACATGGAGTTTCTTCATGTTTTCTTTCCAGTATAATTTAAACGGCGATGTCACTTCCTAAGTGATCTTTCAATCAATTTGTCTTTCGACATATTTAGCACTAGTTTTATAGATGTTATGTCTCCAACGAGATTTGTGAATCATCCATCTTTTATGGATTACGGAAATTATTTGAACAACCCTTTTGTTCTCATAATACCTGATAAAACAAATCTTTGAAGGCAAGCTTTGATGTTTAACGAGCAACACAATAACCCTTTATTTGTTCTCGATGAACATCATCACATATTCTTTTGCTAGTTACTTAGGCCATTGTAGTTCATGAATTGTGTTGTTTCGTATGACGATTCACACCAACAAATTCAGTATCAAATACTTGAGAACCACATTGTTTAATAAGCAAAGAATATAGCCATAACATGTATATCATCTATATACTTAAACTGAACAATTCTAGTCTTTTCTTTTCTGCCATATACTTATGAGATTCTCTTTCAGTATTTCCTTTTCTGTTTGAAAGAATCTATCAATATCAATAGTGGAGTCATACATATGACATTTAGTCCAAAGCGTGTATAGTTAAATACCAATGTCTTTGGACTTGCACTTTGAAGTAGATCACCTATCATCAAATGTTTGGTGTTCTTTCAAATTCCTTTCTTTAGTAATCTCTTGGTGTAGTAAACATCTTACCTACATCAAATATTCACCCTCATCATGGATTTATCCATGATCAAGCTACTTTTAGCTTGTAACGGTGAATCGCAAGTATAATGTTGCTCTCCAAAACCTTTTGGAGGATTAGGACAACTAGTGTCTCCAACCTTTTGCAAATTCTCATCAAATATGAGAACATGACTTTTGCCATATTATACTCTATCATGTTGTAACCAATACTTCGTTTCAGATATCACAATATCTTCCACACATCATGGTTTCTGAAACAACTCTTTCAGATCCTATATAACCTTGATATTAAGAGAATCCTTTGAATATCAAGAATCATGGAGACAAACATGATACTTATATACTAACACTTGGAATTGTTACTCTTGATTTAATACTAATTTTTAAACTTCATGGAGTAACCGGAACTTACTGAAAGTTTGCAATAGGACTTTTAAACTTTAGATTAACACTTCAAAACAATACGATACCATTTCGTAAAGTAACTAACCAGAATTCTATAGTTCTATCATCTCAATTATAACTAAGCGCAAGGTGGTAAACGGATGCCAATGACTACAACAACTATGCAAATTCACTTTGATTTAGTTTATGATAAATTGAGTTCTAATTAATAATTAAATTAATCTTGGTGAACTCCCACTCAAAACAATATCCCTCACATTGTTTTAGTGATCACACGAACCAAATCCACCACATCAAAACCGATCATCACGAGAGTTGATATAGCTTCAATGGCGAACAATCAACATGTTCATCATATCTACTATATGACTCATGCTCTACCTTTCGGTAATCCGTGTTCCTGAGGCCATGTCTGTACATGCTAGGCTCGTCAAGATCAAACCTTAGCTACCGCGTAAGCAAATCTGGCTTGCTTACGTTGTATACACTTGCGGAATCTAACACACCCGATCATCACGTGGTGCTTCGAAACAACAAGCATTAGCAACGGTGCATACTAAGGGTGAACACTTTCGAACTTGAAATTCATGTGTATGAGGGATCATCTTATAATGCTACCGTCGTCTACTAAGCAATACAAGATGCATAAAGGATTAACATCACATGAAATTCATAATATGTGATATGATATGGCCTTTCTTCTTTGTGCTTCTGATCTCCATCTTCAAGCACGAACATGATCTCCATCATCACTGGCATTGCATCAAGGTCAATGACGCTGCTCCATGGTTGTCGTCCACCAGCTTCAACTATTACAACTACTTTGAATAGACACGCGGGTCTTAACATAAATTAAAGACAACCATATGGCTCCTGCCGGTTGCCAACTTACAATAAGGAACATTGCATACATCAAATATAATCACAATCATGGCCATATCACATCACTGCACACCCCTGCAAAACAAAGTTAGACGCCTCTACTTTCTTTGCATATTTTACGTGGTTTGGGGCTTTCAATAAGTGTCGTTCTAACTTACGAACAAGAACCACAACATTGATACTATCATTGTTGATCACCCGTTGTAAATTGGATCTTAACTATGCTAGGAGAAACAGGCACCCGCAAAGCCACTTATGCAATACAAGTTGCATGTCAAGCGTGGAGCAAGTCTCATGAACGATGTCATGTAAGGTTAGCCCGGGCCGCTTCATCCCAACATACCGCAAGATGCAAAGTACACAAGAAGCAATCGACAATAAAAGCATCAACGCCCACAATGATCATTGTGTTCTACTCGTGCAACAGATCTACATATAGACACGGCTCTGATACCACTGTAGGGGTTCGTAGCAAGGAAAACAAAAATTTTCTATCGCATACAAACAAACAAGCCAAGATCTATCTACTAGATTGTAGCAACGAGTCGATGGAATAACTTACCCTCGAAGATTCCAAAGCGGTTAACGAGAGCAGATTCTCGTGGGTGATGTAGTCGTACTCTTTCCGATCTCAAGATCGTGTAGACGATCCTTCCGGCGCTGCGTTCCGGCAGCGCTTCCGCAGTCGGTCACACGTTCGGTACTCGACGAAGACCTTCCTCTCCCTTGTTCCAGCAGGCAGCGGAGGTTGTAGCACTCTCCTCGCGATTCCGGCAGCACAACGGCGTGGTACCGGAAGTAGAGGGGAGATCCCGCAGGGCTTCGCCTTAAGCCGGAGCGAGTATGGTGGATTATGAGAGAGGGCTATTAGTGGTCTAGAGATTAGACACACCAATTAGAAGGCTCTAAACCGCAGGCTAAAGCAATTAGAAGCTCTAAACCAAAACGGCTCTAAACCGGAGATTAGAGGTAGAAACTTGTGTGTCTCAAGGAGGAGCCCTGCCCCTCCTTTTATAGGTGGAGGGGCTAGGCGCGCCAGGGAGGGAGGGAGTCCCTCCCCAACTCAGCCTAGGGCTGGGCGCCGGCCAAGGAGGAGAGGAACTCCTCCTCCAAGTTGGTTTCAACCTCCTCTTGCTTGTTTCCCACAGTTTCCTGTTTCCCACAGTTTCCTGTTTTCCACAGTTTCCTGTTTTAGCCGTTTGACTTTCAAACTGGCAATTTGACTTTCATGTTTTTGGAACAGCAAGAACACTTAGTACATGATGCAATCATTCAATGACACATTCATGTACCCTCCCCCCCGGAGTGCCGGACAATCCGGAACCTTCTAGAACATTCCCGATGAAAACACCGGAATCATTCCCGAACTCCGAAACGGGACTTTCCTTATATGAATCTTATTCTCCGGACCATTCCGGATCACCTCATGATATCCCGGATCCCATCCGAGACTCCGAACAACATTCGGTCTCTTTCTCATAATACCATAACTACTCAAAACAACGTCGAATCCTTAAGTGTGTCTCCCTACGGTTCGTGAATTATGCGGACATGATCGAGACACTTCTCCGAACAATAACCAATAGAGGAATCTGGAAATTCATATGGCTCCCACATATTTCTACGATTACTTTGCGATCGAATGAACCACTTACATACGATACCAATTTCCCTTTGTCTCACGATAGTTTACTTATCCGAGGTTATGATCGTCGGTATCTCTGCATACCTAGTTCAACCTCGTTACTGATAAGTACTCTTTTCTCGTTCCCGTGATATGTGATCCCTTGTGAGCCAGTCACATGCTTGCAAGCTAATTGGATGACATTACACCGAGAGGGCCCAGAGTATATCTATCCGTCATATGGATGGACAAATCCCACTCTTGATCCATGTGTTTCAACCAACACTTTCTGAACACTCAATGCCACCTTTATAGCCACCCAGTTACGGTGTGGTGTTTGATGTCATCAAAACATCCATCCGGTAAAGGTGATATGCATGATCTCATGGTCGAAGGAATTAGGTTACTATGTATCAGAAAGCATATAGCAATTGAACTATTGAAATGACTTGATCTTTATGCTATGCTTATCTATAGGAGTATGTCCATCACATCATTCTCCTAATGATATGATCCTGTTGTTAATAACATTTCTATGTTCATGATCAGGAAACCATGATCATATATTAACCAACAAGCTAGTTTAACAAGAGGCTTTACTAGGGACTCTTATTTTAGTTTACAAATCACACAAGTATTAATGTTTCCGGTTAATACAATTATAGCATGGTATGTAAACATTTATCATAAGTGTGAAGATATGATAATAACCACTTTATTATTGCCTCTTGGGCATATCTCCAACAGGGGATAATTTGTGTGACTTCTTCTGCTTAAGTCGGAGTACTAAATCCCCCTTTTTAAACGAGCGATGCCGAACGCGGCGACTATGGTAGCTGCGTAGCTTCTGCTGGTAGATGGCGGATCTTTGGCATGCCAAAATGCGCTCCTCCTCGAGAAGGTCCACATCTAGGCGTCTGGATTCTTCAGCGTCATCTTCATTGTAGGCGGCAACTCTTGGTGCATCGTGGAGGATGTCGGAAGGTAGGATGGCTTCTGCTCCATATACCATGAAGTAAGGGGTGTAGCCGGTGGATCTGTTGGGTGTAGTTCGTAAACTCCACAACACAGATGGCAATTCATCCGCCCAGGATCCAGCTGCTCTATGTAGCGGTGCCTCAAGACGTGGCTTGATTCTCTGCAGAATTAATCCATTGGCTCGCTCAACTTGACCATTGGATTGTGGGTGTGCCACAGATGCAAGGTCAAGTCGGATGCCTTTGTCCCAGCAATAGGCCTCCACTTCTCCGAGCGACAAGTTGCTTCCATTGTCGGTGATGATGCTATGTGGGAGACCAAATCTCACCACTAGATCCCGGACAAACCTGAGGGCAGTTGCCCCATCAAGCTTTCTAATGGGTTTAGCTTCTATCCATTTGGTGAATTTGTCAACTGCTACAAGCAGATGCGTAAATCCACACGGTGCCGTTTGTAACGGCCCCACCATGTCTAGCCCCCAGACTGCAAACGGCCAAGTTATTGGTATTGTTCGCAATTCTTCAGCAGGAACATGTGGTTGTCAGGCATAATACTGGCATCCTGTGCATGTTTCAACCAGCTTGTCGGCGTCCGCCTTCGCGGTCATCCAGTAGAATCCTTGCCGGAAGGCTTTCGCGACCAACGATCGAGGAGCGGCGTGATGCCCGCAATCTCTGAGATGGATTTCGCGTAGGATTTCCATACCTTCTAGCTGGGAAACACACTTTAGGTATACACCAGTAGTGCTTCTTTTGCAGAGTTGCCCATTGATAATGGTATAACCCTTTGCTCATCATACTATCCGCCATCTTTCGACCCCGTCGTCGGGCAAAGTTCCGTGTTTGAGATATTCCATGAACGGTTTTGTCCAAGCCGGAGGGATCTTTGTCACAATGTTGACGAAAGAGTCAGCTCTGTCCGGGTTGTCGATGTCGGCGCCCTTCACGGATGGTGTGCGTAGATGCTCTAGGAAAACTCCTGGCGGAATTTGCTTGCGCTCTGATCCAAGTTTAGACAGTAGATCAGCCGCCTCGTTTTGCTCCCTAGGCACATACTTGACTTCGTAGCCCAAGAAGCTCTTGGCTATCTCGTCCACTTCGTCGCGATATGCCGCCATCATAGGGTTCCGCGCATTCCAGGTGCTAGCCACCTGCTGGCAACCAAGTCGGAATCTCCACAACAAACTATGCGCTTGATGCCAATATCCTTGGCTACACGCAGTCCGTGAATGAGTGCTTCATACTCCACCATGTTGTTTGTAGCCTCGAAGTGGATCTGCAGAATGTAGTGTAGCTTGTCTCCTTTTGGTGACTGTAGCAATACACCAGCCCCCGAGCCGTTGAGCAGCTTTGATCCGTCAAAGTGCATCACCCAGTACTCTGGTTCTGGCAACGGAGTGGCATCCGGCATCTCCGTCCAATCTGCAATAAAATCCGCCAAGGCCTGTGACTTGATAGCGTCGCGTCTCTTGTAGGTGATCTCGAAGGCGGCAAGTTCAATGCCCCACTTCGTGACCCTTCCTGTAGCGTCGCTGTTGTTGATAATGTCAGACAGTGGAGTCTTGCTCACTACTATGATTGGCTGCTCCTGAAAGTAATGCCCCAGCTTCCGAGAAGCAAGGAATACTCCATAAGCTATCTTTTGGTAGTGCGGGTAACGCTTCTTGGACTCTGTCAATACCTCGCTTACATAGTAAACTGGTCGTTGAACTCTGTGCTCATGGCCTGGTTCCTTCCGCTCTACCACGACGACGATGCTGATAACCCGGTTGGTTGCCGCCATGTAAATTAACAGGGGCTCACCAGGCTCGGGTGCTGCAAGGATGGGAGCTGAGGAAAGAATCTCCTTGAGCTGCTTCAATGCTGCATCTGCCTCGTCTGTCCACGTGAATTTGTCCGCCTTCTTCAGCAACTTGTACAGCGGCAGAGCCTTCTCTCCAAGTCGGTTGATGAACCGACTAACTGCTGCAACACAACCTGTTAGTCATTGGATGTCCTTTAGGCATGTCGGACGGTTTATGTTTAAGATGGCCTTGATTTTCTCCGGGTTGACCTCGATTCCTCGCTGGGAAACGATGAAGCCCAATAGTTTGCCGGCTGGAACCCCGAAGACACACTTCTTAGGGTTGAGCATCATGTTGTATTTCCGGAGATTATCAAAGGTTTCTTTTAAGTCGGAGATTAAGTCATTTGACTTTTTAGACATCATCGCGATATCGTCCACATAGGCGTGAACGTTCCGACCAATTTGGTCGTGAAGGCAACGTTGCATTGTCCGCTGGTAGGTAGCACCTGCGTTTTTTAGCCCAAAGGGCATCGTGACATAGCAAAACGTGCCATATGGGGTAGTGAACGAAGTGGCCAATTGGTCCGACTTCCTCATCTTGATCTGGTGGTATCCTGAGTATGCATCGAGAAAGCACAAAAGTTCCGAGCCAGTCATCGAGTCAATGACTTGGTCAATGCGAGGCAAAGCAAACGGATCTTTGGGACATGCTTTGTTCAAGCCGGTGTAATCAACGCACATTCCTAATTCATTGGTTCCCTTTTTGGGGACAAGTACATGATTGGCCACTCATCGGGTGTGAAGGACTTCTCGGATAAACTCAGCCTTAAGTAACCTAGCTATCTCTTTGCCAATGGCGCGTCTCTACTCATCTCTGAAGCGTCGTAGAGGTTGTTTCACTGGTTTACATTTTGGATCTATGTTTAAGTTGTGCTCGTCAAGTTCCCTAGGTACACCTTTCATGTCGGCAGGTTGCCAGGCAAAGATGTCCCTATTCTCACAGAGGAACTCGACGAGCGCGCTTTCTTGTTTGGGATCCAGGTTCGTCCTAATGGTGACGGTCTTGGAGGCATCGCCTACCACAAGTTCCACCGGCTTGGTCTCGATGGCGTCCTTGAACGCAGGAGCGGAGTCGGAGATCTGCTTCTTCGACGCGGGCATTTCTGAGTCATTGACCTTGCTCTGGATCTCCTTGAATTCTTCGCTGTAGAGGACAGCTTCTACAACTGCTGCTTCATTGATCTCGCAGTCCCCTGCCTTCCGGATACGGTGATGACACCGTTTGGTCCGGGTATCTTGAGTTTGTTGTAGACGAAGCATGGCTTGGCCATGAACGTGTGGAATATGTCGCGGCCGAATATGACGTGGTACACGCTCTTGAAGGGGACCACCTCAAAGGTCATGCGCTCTTGGCGGTAATTATTAACGTCGCCAAAGGCTACCTGAAGTGTGATGCACCCAAGGGACCGAGCCTCCCGACCAGGAACTACGCCATGGAAAACGGTGTTGGTCCGCCTTAGGTTTGCCTCCGTCAAGTTCATCTTCTGCAGTGTATCCAGGTACATGATGTTGATGCTGCTTCCACTATCCACCATGCACTTGGTGAACTCCACGCCGTCAATCAATGGGTTGATGACCATGGCGTACTGGTTCTTCGTGGGCACAAGGTCTGGGTGGTCCGTCCTGTCCCAAGTGATTGGAATCTCCGACCAGTGCAGGTATTGGGGAACTGGGGGGAGAGTGGCCATCATGATCCTCAGAGAGGTCTTCTGTTGTCGGACGGTGGGGGTGCCAAGGAAAGTATGGTAGACTGGGGCCTTCTTTGCGAAGGGGTTCTTGCCCTTGTCGTCGCTCTTGGCGGCGTGCTTGGGGTCAACGTCCTCGTCCATGTCACTTGAATCCTTGGACTCTTCATCCTTCTTTTTCCCTTTGCCCATGCCTCGCGGTCTATTCTTCTGACTTCTCTTGTAGCCGGACTCCGCATCTTCCTTGAGGTCGTTGACTAACTTGTAGTGTCGATTGGTATGGGTGGCCTTGCCGTTGACATCGAGGTGTACGAGGCACGGCATATCGCGGTACTCCTCGTACGTTTGGCGAACACGGAGCGGCACCGAGTTGGATTCACTGCCTCGTTGCTGCCCGTGGCCTGCTCCCCTTCCTCGGCCACGTTGTCCGCCTTCTCCTCGTCCTGAAAAAGTCATGGCGACCATGTCGGTAGATTGCTTTTCTTCTGGGGTGGTTTTCCGCTTTGTACTGCTGTTCCTCCGAGCTTGGGTTGGAACGGCCGTTGCCGGCAAAGAGCCACGAGCATCGTCGTCAGCAGCTGCGAACTCACTAGCTAACTGAATCATCTGATTGAAGTCAAGCTGATGGTTGTCCTGCAAGCGCTTCAGCTTATGTCGGAGTAACGTGCCCCTTTCCAATCCGTCGATGAAGGCGGCCATGGCGGTCTGAGCATGCACTCCTGCGCAGGAATTCTTCATGTCCAGCCAGCGAGAGAGGTAGGCGCGAGATGTCTCGTCTTTCTCTTGCACGCACGTTGTAGATCACCCATAGTGCAGGGACGCTTGTAAGTACCCTCAAAGTTCTTGGTGAACGCTTCTTGCATGTCCAGCTAGTTGTAGATAGATTTCTCCGGCAAGTCGTCGATCCATTGACGGGCCGTGCCTGCCAACATTAACGAGAGGTACTTGACGGCGACGTTGGGGTTGCCTCCGGCAATCTCCACCGCGTTGCCGTAGTCCTGCATCCATGTGGCGGGCTTGGCGGTGCCGTCATAGGGCTTGATGGTCTTGTCTATCCGGAAACCTTTGGGGTAAGTTGTGGACCGTATTGCAGTTCCAAAGCAACGTGGTCCCAGGTATGGTCCTTCCCGGGCCTCGTGGATCTTATCGATCCGCGAACATGCATCGTATGGCTCCGGGTTCTTCTTCTTGTTGTCAACAGGGGATGGGCTGCGTGAACGATGCGGGCCTCTTCCGCCATGGTGACTGCTTGGCGGCGACGGAGGCGGAGGTGGCGTTGGGTTAGCCTTCTTGCTGTTACCCTCCTGCGACGCCCCACGCCTGTCACGGTTGCTTGTCGGACGCGGAGGGTCGTGGTGTGACCTGCTCTTATGTCCTTGGTGGCGCTCTTCATCATGACGGGTCTGTGCCGCATTGTCGCGGATGACGATGCTGCACTGCTTTGGTGGGGGCATATCCGTGCGATGATGAGCCTTGTAGTCTTCCTGACGTCGGGGGGATCAGGGCGGTGGAGATGGGCGTCGAGGTTGGGTTCTTTCTCCGTGGTCAGAGGATATGGGGATAGCATCCTTCCTGTTGCGCGCATCCCTCCGTCTTTGTTCTGATGAACCCATCTGTGATCCGACATCCTGAGGAGATCTGTCCCTTGGCGGTTTGTACTGGCTAGATCGGCAGAGCGCTGGGTCAGACTCAAGCCTCTGAGAGGTGGCCTTTTCCTGCTGCTTTACCACCTTGGACACTAGGTCATAGACCTGTTCTACTGCCTCAGGCGATCTATCCTGCTCCAGAAGGGTCTTGGCGACGGTGAGGTTAAGGAGTGGGGTGGGCATCACCTGCTTGCCTTCACTATCAATGTATGGCTTGGCCTGTGCCGGCTTCGAGGGAGCCCATCCTAGGTTGCGCCGTACACCAGGATCGTTGATGACGCGAGCCGGAGCTTTCTTAGCCTTCTGCTGCTGTAGCAGAGTCTTGTACTCGGCCTCCATTGCTCTAGCTTTTTCTATGGACTTCTGCGCGTTGACCAGATCTTGATCTAGTTTAGAGCCTTGCTCCGCGATGGCTTGCGCCTCCTTCAGCAGCTGCTGGCGCATCTCATCAAGCTGAGTCATGTTCCGGATATGATCAACAGTTAGTGGCTCAACGAGGAGGTGGCCGTACATCAATCTATCAGCTAGAGTAACATGGGCTGCTGCCGACGTGGATGCTGGAGGCGGCAAGTTCGCGGTGTTGTTGTTGCTCGGACCGGTGCCGAGTTCATCCGGCTGCTGCACTGGGTTAGGCGGAGGAGGCATGACCTTTGCGCGATCATTGTCAGCAGCAATAAGTGGCCCCTTCCCCTTTTCCAATGCGGTAGGCGGAGCTTGCCCGGGCTGGTCATCATCCATCACTATCCCAATGGTGACGAACACCCCTCGAGACATGATGGTGTTGTTAGCTTGTTCGTCGCGCGAGTACTCCTCCTCCATCTCCTGCATAGCAGAGTCTAGCTCTTCTGGAATGAAGTCTATTTCCTCTGAATCTGCACTGAAATCAGCATAAAGCGCGTCAATGACAGAGTCGGAGGGTGCCTGGACTTCCTAGATGACGGGCGGTGGAGGTGCAACGGCCTCGACGATGACTGGAGGTGGTGGTGCTGCTACGACGATGGCGGCCGGAGGCGGTGGTGGCTGAATCGGAGGAGCTCCGTCAATGAGCGCAAGCGCTGTCTGAGCTGCCGCTTCAGCCTCCGCGTAATTGTTGACGGTGTTCACCATGCCTTCGAAGGTGAGGCGTCCTGACGCCTGTTGCCGTCTTAGAGAGTGTCGGAGGAGCGTGCCATGGTCCAGCCCTTCCACAAAGTGATAGATAGCATCATCATTGGGGTAGTGGGCCAGATCGGCTCGTATACGGAGCCACCTGGCCAGGTAATTGCGGGGATTTTCACCTTCTCTCTGAATGCAACGCGCCAGATCGAAGATGGTAACCACGCCGACAAACTTGGATCTCTGTTGTCCAGACGCGGGGACAAAGCCGGCGGATTTGCAGTGATCTTCCACCTTTATATCCTGCACAGGGGCGGTTTGGGTGGGTCTTGAATTTTTCCGATCTTTGCCGGCACACTCCGAGGAGAGGTCCGACATCGATCCTTCCGCGAACGTATCCTACCCGTAGGCGGTCTGTGCGGGTCTTGACGCTTTCCGATCTTTGTTGGCAAACTCCGAAGAGAGATCCGACATCGATCCTTCCGCGAACGTATCCTGCCCATAGGCGGTCCGTGCGGGTCTTGATGCTCCTCCGACTCCCAGGGAACTAGTGCCCGAGTCGGTTTCACCGATGAAGAGGTGGATGTCTCCGATAGGAACGATCGAACACCGCGTAGGGTTCGTCTTCGCCGGGATCCAGAAATCGTCGGGAGGGACGATCGGAACATTGCCGGAGAAGAGAACGCGACCGATGTCCACGGTTTCGCCGATTCCCGCGAAGATCTTGGTCCTCGCCCGCTGAAGAGCCTGAAGCGCCTCTTGCCCCACGGTGGGCGCCAACTGTCGTGGTATTGCCGACGAGTACGCCATGGAGGGGTCCTCATAGTGCGTGTTTAGAGACGTGGGTAAGGCGGACGGTTGATGGGTACGAGGTAACACAACTTACCCAGGTTCAGATCCCACAACGGTGGCAGAATCCTACTCCTGCTATAAATCACTATAATGGCAATACGCCGAGTTACAGAGATAGGTTCGCTGTGCGAGGTGTGTGTAAAACGATGCCCTAAAGTCTCCCATAGGCCCGACTTATATAGTCGCCAGGTCCTAGGGTTACAGGGAAAAGTCCTAGCCGGACAGGTTACACAGTTCTACACCGTCTATTACTAGTCTTGTGTATCTTGCACTCCAAGGCTCCAGGTACGCTGGTGACTCCACCGTAGCCTTCCTTTATCCGGCATGGGCTTCCCTTATGGATCCAGCTAACTGGGCCGCCCAGCAGGCCATAGGCCACACTACCGACTATGGGCCACCCGGGTTAGTCGGATAAGAGACATGCTATGAGGATACCCATATAGCATATCCCCAACAGTCGGCGGCCATAATCCCCCCGCCCGGGGCTTCTTCTCTCGCTCCGGTGATGCATTCTACGGCTCTGTCGTCATCGATGGAGCTAGTGCCGAACAGGGTAAGATACCGATCTACATAGTGGTTAGGGTTTGGCCCCAAATCGACGATGGTTAAGGATTGATCTTCAGTAGTTGTAGAGCGATTTGGGGCTTTATATAGTATGTACTGTCGTGGGAATGGCCACGACAGATGCAGCGAGTGGCCGCGAGTAGTAGAACGAGGGGCAAGGGCGACCAGCCATCTGCGGTGCAAGATAAGGGCGGAGACAAAAGGTTTTACCCAAGTTCGCCCCTGGAGGGTAAAGACCTACTCCTGCTAGATTGTATTATCAAGAGATTACAGTGGGCGAGCTCGGCGGCTAGGCGGCGAGTCGATGGGGTGTATGATGGAACGTAAGTGCTATGCATGCCCTAGGGAGGTTTATATAGAGTCACCTCACTAGTATTTATAGATCTACAACTAAGTTGGATAAGGACTCAGAGGGTTTTGACCTAATCTGACTGGGCCTAGCTATGCTTCTGGGCCTTCAGCTTCCAGTCGCCTGGCTTCCTCTTGGGTCACGGTCCAGTCACCGTCCTACAGGCCCACTCGCTGAGAGTATGATCCACTAGGGAACGTCCTTCTGGGTATACCCCACTCGGCATATCCCCATCAGTAGTCCCCGAGGTCGTCGTTGATTCATCGTAGGTGTTCTTTGGCGGTCGGAGTATTCGGGTCCAATTTGGATGCCCAGTCGAATCGGCGGTGGACTCCTTCAATGAAAGAAAGAATCCTCAGCATGAATCTTCAGTCGTAATATCAGCGACCCGTCGAATCGCCAATTTGGCAAGTAGTCGAATCGCAGCTATGGCAAATGGGTTGGCAAGTCGAGTAGACGAAGTTGGACCGTCATTTTTGGTCAAACTAGCCATTGGGTAATAAAACGGTAATATTGGCGTAATCATCGCGCGGTAATGGATCTCCCGGAATTGGCGGGAGACAACCACTATATAAGAAGATTGACGGGTGAGTTGCGAGTATTCCTCACATTTCCTCCGATTCCACGCACCTTTTAGTCTTCCATTTCATCTCGATCCAGAACCTCTAGAGCAATTCAGCGAGTCCAGATTCTTGATCCGATGGCGCCTCCGAAGGAACTATGGGGGAAGTCCAAGTGCACCAGGGAGACACTGAAATCCTTTGAGGATGGAGGGATTCTCTGCTCCGGAAGATGTCAACTCCCCTCGGACGGAGAGACGAAACCAGATCCGCGCGCCGGCGAGTTCATTTGCTTCACCAGCCACCTCGAGAGAGGGCTCGGATTCCCTACCTCGCTCTTCTTTCGTCAATTCTGTGCCTACTATGGCATCCAACCATCGGATCTAGAGCCTCACAGCATCGAGCAGCTCGCCATTTTTGTGGCGTTCTACGAATGCTACTTGGGGTGCCGCCCGTACTTACCCATGTGGAAGGAGCTATTCCACAGGCAGATCAGTCGTGAAGGTGCGCGTCCCGATGCTGGCGGTGGGCGGCCTTACTTTCCAGCTGAAAACCAACGCCTCCTTCCTCGACCTCATGCTGCAGAAGAAGGCGACCAGCGAATGGAAGAAGCACTGGTTCTACGTTAGCGGATCGACGCCGAACGGCGAGGTGACACTCCCGGCGTACTCCACCGAGCGGACCGAGTCGCGCCGGCTGCAGGTCGCCAAGCTCCTGTAGGACCAAAGGATGGTCATGGACGAGATGCTGATGACAATCCGTCAGCTGAAGAAAGATGGCTCGGGCGACGACTGGTGCCACTAGCCAGCCGCTCCCGCTGGATGTATGAGGACACCGATAGGGGAGACGGAACCAAGGCCTGCACCATCGAGTGGAAAGCCGGTGACTACTCCTACGCGTTGAAGAAGATCACCTACACGGAGTATAGCAATCCGAAGGCCGGGATCTCCCCATACACCATGAAGCGCAAGGTGCCAACGGTGAGTCTATTTTACCTTGTTTATTTTTGCAGTCGTAGAAATGTAGTCACGGTTTACTAATCATGTGTTGGTATTTCAGCTGTTCCAAGTTGTGGAGGGCTGGCTCCCTCTCGCCGATGATGAGAGCTCGGAAGAGGTCGAGGGGACGAGAGCGAGTCCTCCGACGATGATGATCATGCCGATGACGAGGCGGTGGAGGTCGCCGCACCCGCAGCTCGGAAGACTCGCGGGCAGAGCAACGCGAGCTCGAGGCCAGCAAGAGCCTCGAGGGACACGATGGGGGCGGAGGAGACGTCCAAGAGCACAGCTCGCGGTGCGTGGCCACGCCGTCAAAGAAGAAATCACCAAAGAGGAAGAAGGCGCCCAGAGCAGTGTCTCCGCCTTGGTCAGCGACTAGCTCCGAGACGACCAGCGCAGCCGACGACGCCGAGGCCGAGATGGCAGACCCGGCCGTGGTGGAGGACGAGATGCCTCTGGCGTCGATTCCTTGTACGTTCTCGGCAGTCACGGGGCTCAGGGTTGCTTCGGTCGCAGAGGTCTCCCCGTCGAAGGAGGCGCCCGCATCGACTGGAATGGAGATTCCCGTGGCAGCGGCTTCATCGACAAAGAAATCGTCAGTGTCATGGGCACCTGCCCTGTTTGAGACGGGGACCAGCCGCAAGCTGGGCCCGGAATTGGAGAAGCTGGCGCACATCCGCACCAGCATACGTTATATCCCCGTCGCCAGGTAAGTATTTGCCGTGTCGACTTGGAGTAATAGTTTGTAGATGCCACTTGAGTCGCTGATCGCTTCTTTTACAAGACTGGAGTGAAGAATATTGGTCACCCTTCGGTGGTCAAGGTACCAGCAGCCACCTTGGGGGAGGAGGTTGATCCCTTGAAGAAGAGGAAGGGCAACGACGCTGAGGAGCCCACTGAGAGCGCGAAGAAGAAGAAGGCGATGACGTCGCCATAATCTTGGACGAGCCGACCAGTGTGCCAAGCGAAGCTCCAATTGGAGTGGACGCGGGGTCGCAGCAGGTTGAACTAGCGGCATTGGTCGGGGCGTCAGAACCCACGACGAGTGCCTCGGGAGCGGCGGTGGTGACTTTTCCTCGCTTCATGGCGAAGGCCTTCGCTACGAGTGTCGCAGTGCGGTCGCCTCAAGTGCTCGAGATATTGGGCTCGGACGTCAAGTAGCGTCGCAGTCGCACGCCCTTCGTGCTGTCATCAGTGGACGCGGTCGAGATTGATACGTTGGAAATGTATCTATAATTTTTGATGCTCCATGCTTATTTTGTATCTACTTTGCTTTACTTGTGTACACTTTGAGGTGCTTTTTACATGTTTTCTGGTACTAACCTATTAACAAGTTGCAACAGTGCCAGATGCCTGTTTTCTGTTGTTTTTGGTTTCAGAAAAGTTAGTAAAGAAATATTCTCGGAATTGGACGGGACAAACGTCAAAGTCAATTACTTTCTGTGGGGAACAAGAAGTCCAGAGGGGAGCCGAAGGGGCCGGCCAGGGCGGCCAGGCCTGCCCCAGGCGCGGGTGGGCCCCACCCCGTGCCTGGCTAGGGTTTGACCGCCCTGGTCGCCTCCTCGGCCTCCCCCTTCGCCTATAAGAAGCCCCCGATGCAGAAACCCTAAGCACCAGATCAAACCTCCACAAAACCGTCTGTAGCCGCCACCACCATCATCCCTAGATCGGGGGGATCTGAAGTTCTTCTCGGCACCCTACCAGAGGGGAGATCATCCCGGAGGCCTTCTCTCCAGTATGATGCGTGAGTAGTTCCACCTTGGACTATGGGTCCATGTAGTAGCTAGATGGTTGTATCTCCTCCTTTGTGCTTTCATGTATAGATCTTGTTAGCTTCGTTCATGATCAAGATCTAATCTATTTGTAATCATGCATGTTGTGTTTGTGGGGATTCGATGGATATTGAGATTATTATGTTGGTCTGATTAATGGTTTTGTCTTTATGATTCTATCATATATGTGTTGTTTGTGATCTTGCATGCTCTCCGTTGTTAGTAGCTATCTTGGCCAAGTAGTTGCTAGTGACTCCAAGAGGGGGTATTTATGCTCGATAGTGGGTTCATGCCTCTAGTTTCCAAGGGAAGTGACAATAATCTCTTCGGTTGTAGATGTGTTGTTGGTACTAGGGAGAAAACAACAATCTCTTGTTCATGGAACATGTGGACTGTTTACCTTACACACTTTGTTTAAAGCAGTTATCTGTTGCTTGCAACTTAATACTGGAGGGGGTTCGGATGATAACCTAAAGGTGGACTTCTAGTCATAGATGTAGTTGGATGGCGGTCTATGTATCTTGTTGTATTTCCCAAACTAATCTCATAGGATCTTTCTGAGTAGTAATTGCATTGTTATGCCTTGCTTAGTTCCTGTCAATTGCCCTGCTGTAATTTGTTCACCCTTCATGCCATGTTTATCTAAGGAGAGCACCTCTAGTGAACTATGGACCCCGGTCCAATCTTTACCATTGATACATCTTCCACTGTTACTTGTTTACCTGCTGCAAACCATTACCTTCCACACCATACGTTTAATCCTTTGTTACAGTAAACCGGTGAGCTTGACAACCTCACTGATTCGTTGGGGCAAAGTCTTGAGTTTGTGTTGTGCGGCTCCCCGCGTTGCTTGCAACACCTGTGTGACATTTCCTTCCTCCTACTGGTTCTATAACCTCGGTTTCTTACTGAGGGAAACTTGCTGCTGTGCTGCTTCATACCTTGCTCTTGGGGTTTCCAACGAAGCGTTCCACGACAAGTGCTGGGCGCCATCAGAGATGCACAATATGCTAGGTGCAGCTATCCAGGTATGTCTAGTCCCCGAGGATCTCCTCGCTGAATTTCAGCGGGTAGATTCTTATTGCTTTTTGTTGTCCAGTCCCCGAGTGGCTAGTTGTGACACCCCCGGTATCAGGGCTAAACAAATCCCAGACCTAAGTCTGAAATAAGCTTAACCTTGAGCTCGAGAATATCCAGTGAAGAATCGGTAACACGGCAGCAACCCTACGACACAAAATTTATTATAGCAAGCTCATAACTGAGCAGAGAACCATATTATTACAAGCAGAGGTCACTGACCACTAACATCAAACAACAGAAGGAAAATTATGCCATTAAGTATAGCAAACTTAAAAAATTTACTAAGAGGCCTGAAGCATAACGATGACGTCCCAGCCCATAGATTCCAGGCTGTCGATCAGAAACCCCAAGCTACTCGTCGATGTCGATGTAGTACCAAGATGATCTTCAGGGAACACTTACTCTGTCAAAAGTATCAACAAAGCAAGGGTGAGTACAGGGTGTACTCCGCAAGACGTATGGCTGGTGGAGTTGTTTTGCATAAAGCCATCTTTATTTGTAAAACAAGAGAGAGAGAGAGAGAGAAGAATCTCGTCTAATCAAAGTATTTTAAAAGGGGATAAGAGAGCGACATCTCCGAAGTATTGATCATCATCTTTTGATATCCACCAAATCATCATCATCTACCAACTAGGATCACCCCCTCGTACCCATGAAGAAGCATCCTTAAGCGCATGTTGATCTACCAAATTTTATGATTAGGTTAAAGTTCTCTATGATCTTCGAATCTGGTCACCAAGCGTTCATAACCGTGAACACAGCTTTTCGAAAAGATTTAACCCTGCAGGGGTGTACAACTTTACCCACACATACAAACCGACTCTTAATGCCAACGTTTTAGCCCTCTTCCATGGAAAGCCGACAGAGGGTGGTTGGCCACGACCTTTACCTTGCTTTCGCCGAGACCATGAGTCATGCAATAAGTATGGTTCCGCCGTAACGGGTCAAATCCCGAAGCCGGTACTTAAAGATGTGAGGCGAGGTTGGTTCACCAGGGGCTCCATCGACCCCAAGCAACCCGGTCCACGCTTCCCTACCTGTTATGAATGCACCTCCTTCACCTCCTTCTTTCGAAAACGTTCAATGCGTATGTCGAATGGAACGCCCGAACTATGTGACTGATGGAATCTACTAGGCAAGTTAATCAGGCGAGGGGTTCCCAAGCCCCGTGTGGCTGTACGCTCATCTCGGTTCCAAAGGCAAGAACTCAGTTCCTAGTGGTGGCGAGCATGGGACTAGAAAAACCATATCCCACCGTGGCCTCCCATACAAGCCTTAGCATGTTTAATCTCATATCACATCTGATATCATCTCATCACGTTCTCCTTCCATACTAGATTCTCTGCATCTGATACATCATCTGGATGGACCAGAACTGACAGATATGCATGGCTAAGCAAGACTCAGATATAAGCTCTAGCAGTGCACACAAGCCAAACCTAGTTATTGTAGGAGCAGTGGATCAGGTAATATGAGCTCCAAGGAAGTAATGCAATAGATAGGATACTCTATCTATCGATAAAATATCACAGTAGAATCGTATGCATCATGGCAGAATTGAAATGCTTTCAAAATCATAGGATTATATCATGATAGGGCTATGCTTACCTTTGCCAGTTGATAACAGATAAGCGGATCTTCGGGAACCTTGTAATTGACTTGTTACAGTTGGTCAAGTATTGTTTGTCGACCTTCGATCTTCGATGGTGTTGACCTCGGTCTTCAATCTTGATCTCGATATCGTATTCTACCAGGAAAGAACCAAACACCGGAAATAAAGGGGAAACAATCAACACATACCATCGGTGCAATGCTCAAGCAATTATGATGATATGACAAGTTGAATTGTATTGAAAATTAACCCTAAGGCATGCTCGACCATTTAATCGGGGTTCCGAGGGGTGAAAACCCTAACTCGAGGAAACTTCGGATGTGTATGAGAGGGGTTACTATGTTATTCTAATTATACTTGTCATGAAAGTTGTTGAACAATCCATGATTATAGCTTAATTAGAGAGTTCTCATTTTTCTGAACATTTTGATATATTATTTATATTTTTCTGACTTATAAATAATTAGTTATTGATTTTATAAGATTAAACCAATTTCTGGAATTATTTAAATCAATTAAAAATTGATTACTGCATCATTATGATGTCAGCACAGGGGTGGGGGTCATTTTAGACCGAAGCAGAGGCTACCCACGGTGGCTGACAGGGGGCCCATGGCCATGTCAACACACCACGCAAGTGGTCAGCGGTCAACGGGACCCACAGACACGTCGACGCCACGTTTGCACGACGTCACCGTGACGTCACATGCCGGAAACCTGCAGATGGTCATCGGCGCCAGCAATTCCGAGCACGCGCGCAAGAGCTGGGCATGTAGTTCGATCCAGGGATGCAGGGCGAGCTAGATAGTGGCGGCGCTGCCCGCGGATTGTCGCCGAGGAAACCTGTGCAACCGCGTCCAGCGGCGGCACACGGCGGCGTTCGATGCGAGCAAGAAATAGAGAGGAAGGGGGCCAACGAGGTGGTCTAGGAGGACCGGCTACTCACCTAGAGCGAAGTGGTGGTGTCGGGGAGGCGAGGGGAGGCCGAACGGCGTCGGCAACATCGACGAAAGCGGCGGCTGGAGCTCGGGAAGACGGGGACCGTGGGCTCGATTTCGACCACCCGTGGTCAATTCCTTCGGCGAGGTTTATCAAGACGGCGAGGCGGAGCTCGTGGGATGCTCAGCGAGGCTTGGGAAGGCATCAATCGTCAGCGGCGTCTGGCCGGCTAGGGTTCGGGTCCGCGCGAGAGATCGAGTGAGAGGGCGCATGGAAGAGTGAGAGGGGAAGGAGAAGAGGGGCACGACTCATCGGTCCTTATCCTCGTCCGGGGGCGGCAGCGGGGATCTTGGCGTGCGGTGACGATCGACGGCCGACGGCGCTACAGCTAGCTGCTTCGCGTCGCCTGCGAAGACGACGAAGGACAGAACGTCGAAGGGGTATGCGGGCCAGGGTTGGGCCACTGCTGGGCCGCGGGTGCTGCGGGTGTGCAGCAGGAAGAGAGGAGAAGGGTGCTGGGCTGGCTGGGCTGCGGCCTGAGAAGCTCTAACTGCAGTTTTATTTCCAGAAATTTTTCTTTTTCTATTTAGCTATTTTCTCTTTGTATTTTCAAATCCAAAGCTGTTTTGGGCATTTCAAAAATGCCATAGACTTTGTAAAACATTTAAAATAATGTGAGGCCCTTATAACATTTTGGGCTTCACAACTTGTTGACCATTTTCAAAATATTTGAAACCGTTTGAAATAGTCACAAAGAAGGGAAAAAATTAGGGTTTTAGGATTTTGATTTATTTTCCTCAATGCAAGTTTAAGAGATGATGCTTATGCAATGCTCAATCAAAACCCTAATATACAATTAGCTAAAAGTGGGGTGTTGCAGCTCTATCCCCTTTACGAGAATCTTGACCCGAGATTCCAAAGGTAGGAAGAGAGACAGAGAGAGAAAGAAACAAGGCCACTCTAAAGATAAGAGGGAAACGCACTAAACAACACACAGAGTATCTTATGGTCAACTCATGGATGGAGTGTTTAGAAACAACTCTAAGATGACGAGCATGAAACACATCAAGGTAGCAGAGGAAACAAAAGTAGATGGTTTGCAAGGTGTCAGGAAATTGTTCTTCATAAGGAATGAGACCATGGAACTCGCAGGTTTTTTTTTGAAGCTTCTAAAAAAGAAAGCTTCCAACAGAAAGAACATGACTACATGCTTCGAGAAATGAACCTCTACTAAACGGCTTAAGTAGAGATTTTGGGTTGCAGAGATATGGATCAGCAAAACCAAGCTGTTGAACTACATTTGACACATGAGGGTCACTCTTTCATCCAACAGAAGGATACGACAGAAAGGTGTTTTGGTGGAGAGGACTCATAAGAGTCACATGGAACATGTAATAAAAGAAACTATAGATTACCAAGATCATAATCACTCTTAAAAACATGGTTGAGAAAAGGAAGGAAGCTCTTTATTCATCCAGATGTACCAAAATCTTTGCCAAAGATCATGATATCACTTTACACCACTAAGATGAATAGGTTAGAAGATTACTGATAACACGAGAAGAAAGAAACTTTATTCTTAGACTTCAATTACTTGGCACAACAAAATGATTGCCAACATAAATGGTCTAGAGGATCGACCGAGAGACATTCAGCAGCACTACGTAAAATGTTCTCCTTGATGTTTGAGAAATCAAACATCAAATAAAGGTCAGACTTCGGATGCAAAGGAAACCATAAGTATAACTTCTATAATACATCATAGAAAAATCCTCATGAAGAGTGGTTGATATTGCTGAATTCAAGAGAATACGACAAAAGGTATTTTTGGCTAAGTGTGTCAACCATTACATGATTCGTGCCAGATTTACAAAGAGACCTATGTCAAAACCTTGAATAACACCAACCATCATTACTTCTTGAGATTCATCTTTGGTTAGGTGAGATGATACTTCAGACTCAGCGTGTCCGAATAGAAAGGGTGCAACATTTACCGCAAAGGTAAAGTTACTAGATTCTCAAGATATGGACTACAGTGTCAAGCTCCAAAAGATGAGTTAGATTGCTGGACCTATGTATTAGCACCTTGTCGAAAGACAACCGCACACACATAAGGTACTAACAATAAAATACACATGTATCCTTAAGGATCGGAGATAACTCTACTCAAATCCATGGTGACATCTTTCAACAACTACACGTGAACCAGAGAAGGTTACTTCTAACTTCCAGAACTCATACTTTGAGATAACTCGAAGATGGTTCTCGAAAGTTCCCAACATTAACACCAAATGTTCCATATGAATCCAACTTAACAAGGAGGAGATAAGGATATTGTCGATGGGCTCAACAACAAACTTATTAAGACACTCCAAAAAGATGAACTCATATGTTGCTTGAACGAGGCAACAATATTGGTCAGACCAAAGAACATGAAGATGCACTCAAGTGAAACATCACAAGTAGAAACACCATCAAGATAGTCCTTGGAACTGAGTTTGATTTGACGATAACCCAAATCAAATCAAAGGTGGGGAAGATAACATATCCTCAAAGGAAATATTATCATTCTTCAGCACGAACAAAACTAGACATCCCATTAAGAATGAACAAAGTCAGATAGAACTTTTGTCTTACAAATCTCCAAGTTGTTGTTTAATCTCAACCAACTAGTACAGGGGTATCCAGTACGGATCCTTGAAGAAAAGAGCAGTTCAGAGAACTTGATGGCTCAAGAACTTGACAACACGGTCATGTGGAAACAAGGCGGTACTTCTAGAAAGACATCCAAAATATCACGAACCACCGTTATGTCACTTAGTTCGAGAGGAAACTTTCTTGGTAAGGCAAGAAGACATAGTCTCAGAGTTTCGGCACAAGCCTAACTCTTTGACCGAGGAGTGTGCATCGGGATAACGGACTTGGTAGCACAATCAAACTTCGCTTAGTGACAGGGTTAACCAGTCTCGCTAGGAATGACTCAAATGTCCTTAGAGTTCAAAACAATAATAATTGCTAAGAATCTTGGATGGCCACATTATTACGCACACGGATCACTCATGAGCGCGAAAGCTCGAGGAAGTGTGGGTAAATATGTGTAAGAGCATCACTTCATTAAGGGGTCATGGAACTCAGCACAACCTCTTAGTATAAAAGAGTGTGATACTTCAATATATAATAGAAAGAAACTAATCAATGCCTCTTGATCTGCGGATTACAACACTTTGACCTGGTCTTAGATATGACGAGGTACTGAAGTTTGTTTCTCCTGGACATCCCAAAATGGTTTGTCATGACGGACCACAAGAGTATCTTGCATCGGAAGACACCAATGCACATGTACTACTTGGCTACCAACTAGTAGATAAAGTTCAGAAAACAACAAGGGGAAAGGAACATGCTCAGGATAGAATACCGAGATGTGGATGCATAAGTCAACAATCTTCCAAAGACCAATGCAGAGATGGGGTAAGGTGTGGCAGAGTCACTAGCATAGATATGAGACTCTCGAGGAGTACTCTTGTCGTGATCTATTTGGTTCCATTAAAGAACATCTACCATGGCTAGTGGTAGGGGAAGTCCTTTATCTTCACTGTTCAATGGCGACAATATCCACAAGCTGGAAGGCTATACTAGAAGGTACTAGCCATCCTAGGGTAATGTATGAACATTAACCACAGGGGTCAACAATGGATCTTGGGTTAAAGGTCAGCTTCATGTACAAGATTCTCAACACCAGAATCCAGTACAATCAGGGATCTTCAGTTCAAGTCCAAGGGTTAAAACACAGAGAAAAGAATAGCTACTGCTTGAGTGACGTAGCGTACACTACAAGATAGTAACCACGAGGTAGCTTCCAAGAGAAGAAACAACTTCTGAAGTACCCAAGCAAATGAAAAGGAGGCACACAAGGCGAAAGGAAACCTCGAAGCCTAGAACAGAATACTGAAGATCCAACAATATAATATTGTGGGTCCAAAAGATAGAGAGATCATGATAGAAAGGAATCTCTCAGATGAACAAGAGCAAGGGGAACAAAGAATTCACAACACATGCAACTATAGAGAACTCAACACTAGATCAACTGGCTGAGGAACGACATGCCAAGAAGGCACCTACGTTTTGAAAGACCAAAAGAGATATCAAAACTTTTCCAAAATAAACACGAGATAATATAACCCAGAGTTAGAGCGAAACTGGATAAGGAGAAAAAGAAGCATACTAGAGCTTTCGCAAATACTTTTCATCTTAAAAGTAGTTTTCACAAACACTATACTCAACATCGACCAATAGCAAGGTTTTCCTACGATCGGTACTGCTCTGATACCAAGAACTGTGACACCCCCGGGATCAGGGCTAAACAAATCCTAGACCTCTGTCTGAAATAAGCTTAGCCTTGAGCTCGAGAATATCCAGTGAAGAATCGGTAACACGACAGTGACCCTACGACACAAAATTTATTACAGCAAGCTCATAACTGAGCAGAGAACCAAATTATTACAAGCAGAGGTCACTGACCATAAACATCAAACAACAGAAGGCAAATTATGTTATTAAGTATAGCAAAATTAACAAATGGCCTAAGAGGTCTGAAGCATAACGATGACGTCCTAGCCCATAGATTCCAGGCTACTGTCCAGGAACCCCAAGCTACTCGTCGATGTCGATGTAGTACAAAACTGATCTTCAGGGAACACTTACTCTGTCAAAAGTATCTACAAAGCAAGGGTGAGTATAGGGTGTACTCCGCAAGACGTATGGCTGGTGGAGTTATTTTGCATAAAGCCATCTTTATTTGTAAAACAAGAGAGAGAGAGAGAGAGAGAGAGAGAGAGAGAGAGAGAGAGAGAGAGAGAGAAGAATCTCGTCTAATCAGAGTATTTTAAAATGGGATAAGAGAGCGACATCTCCGAAGTATTGATCATCATTTTTGATATCCACCAAATCATCATCATCTACGAACTAGGATCACCCCCTCGTACCCATGAGGAAGCATCCTTAAGCACACGTTGATCTACCAAATTTTATGATTAGGTTAAGGTTCTCTATGATCTTAGAATCTGGTCACCAAGAGTTCATAACGTGAACACGGCTTTTCGAAAAGATCTAACCCTACAGGGGTGTAAAACTTTACCCGCACGTACCAACCGACTCTTAATGCCAACGTTTTAGCCCTCTTCCTTGGAAGGCCGGCAGAGGGTGGTTGGCCACGACCTTTACCTTGCTTTCGCCGAGACCATGAGTCACGCAATAAGTATGGTTCCGCCATAACGGGTCAAATCCCGAAGCCGGTACTTAAATATGTGAGGCGAGGTTGGTTCATCAGGGGCTCCATCGACCCCAAGCAACCCGGTCCACGCTTCCCTACCTATTATGAATGCACCTCCTTCACCACCTTCTTTCGAAAACGTTTTCAATGCGTATGTAGAATGGAACGCCCGAACTATGTGACTCAAGGAATCTACTAGGCAATTTAATCAGGCGAGGGGTTCCCAAGCCCCGTGTGGCTGTACGCTCATCTCGGTTCCAACGGCAAGAACTCAGTTCCTAGTGGTGGCGAGCATGGGACTAGAAAAACCACATCCCATAGTGGCCTCCCATACAAGCATTAGCATGTTTAATCTCATATCACATCTGATCTCATCTCATCATGTTATCCTGTCATACTAGATTCTCTGCATCTGATACATCATCTGGATGAACCAGATATGACAGCTATGCATGGCTAAGCAAGACTCAGATATAAGCTCTAGCAGTGCACACAAGCGAAACCTAGTTATGCTAGGAGCAGTGGATCAGGTAATATAAGCTCAAAGTAAGTAATGCAATAGATAGGATACCCTATCTATCGATAAAAGATCACAGTAGAATCGTATGCATCATGGCAGAATTGAAATGCTTTTGAAATCATAGGATTATATCATGTTGGGGCTATGCTTGCCTTTGCCAGTTGATAACAGATAAGCGGATCTTCGGGAACCTTGTACTTGACTTGTTACAATTGGTCAAGTATTGTTTGTCAACCTTCGATCTTCGATGGTGTTGACCTCGGTCTTCAATCTTGATCTCGATCTCGATATCGTATTCTACCGGGAAGAACCAAACACCGGAAATATAGGGGAAACAATCAACACATGGCATCGGTGCAATGCTCAATCAAGTATGATGATATGAAAAGTTGAATTGTATTGAAAAGTAACCCTAAGGCATGCTCGACCATTTAATCGGGGTTCCGAGGGGTGAAAACCCTAACTCGGGGAAACTCCGGATGTGTATGAGAGGGGTTACTATGTTATTCTAATTATACTTGTCATGAAAGTTGTTGAACAATGCATGATTATAGCTTAATTAGATAGTTCTCATTTTTCTAAACATTTTGATATATTAGTTATATTTTTCTGACTTATAAATAATTAGTTATTGATTTTATAAGATTAAACCAATTTCTGGAATTATTTAAATCAATTAAAAATTGATTACTGCATCATTATGATGTCAGCATAGGGGTGGGGGTCATTTTAGACCGAAGCAGAGGCTACCCACGGTGGCTGACAGGGGGCCCATGGCCATGTTAGCTCACCACGCAAGCGGTCAGCGGTCAACGGGACCCACAGACACGTCGGCGCCATGTTGGCACGACGTCACGTCGCCGGAAACCTGCAGATGGTCATCGGCGCCAGCGACTCCGAGCACGCGCGCAAGAGCTGGGCATGTGGTTCGATCCAGAGCTACAGGGCAAGCTAGATAGTGGCGGCGCTGCCCGCGGATGGTCGCCGAGGCAACCTGTGCAACCGCGTCCAGCGGCGGAGCACGGCGCCATTCGATGCGAGCACGAAATAGAGAGGAAGGGGGCCAACGAGTTGGTCTAGGAGGACCGGCTGCTCACCTAAAGCGCAGTGGTGGTGTCGGGGAGACGAGGGGAGGCCGAACGGCGTCGGCAATGTCGACGAAGCGGCAGCCGGATCTCGGGATGACGGGGACCGTGGGCTCGATTTTGACCACCCACGGTAGATTCCTTCGCCGAGGTTGATCAAGACGGCGAGGCGGAGCTCGTGGGATGCTCGGCGAGGCTTGGGAAGGCGTCAATCGACGGCGGCGAACGACGTCTAGCCGGCTAGGGTTCGGGTCCGCGTGAGAGAGCGAGGGAGAGGGAGTGGCGAAGAGTGAGAGGGGAAGGAGAAGAGGGGCACGACTCAGCGGGTCCTTATCCTCGTCCGGGGGCGGCAGCGGGGATCTTGGCGTGCGGCGACGATCGATGGCCTATGACGCTACAGCGAGCTGCTTCGCGTCGCCTGCAAAGAGGACTAAAGACAGAACGTCGAAGGGGTATGCGGGCCAGGGTGGGGTCGCTGCTGGGCCGCGGGTGCTGCAGGTGTGCAGCAGGAAGAGAGGAGAAGGGTGTTGGGCTGGCTGGGCTGCGGCCTGAGAAGCTCTAGCTGCAGTTTTATTTCCAGAAATTTTTCTTTTTCTATTTAGCTATTTTTTTGTATTTTCAAATCCAAAGCTATTTTGGGCATTTCAAAAATGCCATAGACTTTGTAAAACATTTAAAATATTGTGAGGCCCTTATAACATTTTGGGCTTCACAACTTGTTGACCATTTTCAAAATATTTGAAACCGTTTGAAATAGTCACAAAGAGGGGGGAAATTAGGGTTTTAGGATTTTGATTTATTTTCCTCAATGCAATTTTAAGAGATGATCCTTATGCAATGCTCAATCAAAAACCTAATATACAATTATCTAAAAGTGGGGTGTCACACTAGTTGCTGAATTTCAGCGGCTAGACTCTTAGGAGTTTTTTCGTTGTCCAGTCCCCGAGTGGCTAGTCGCTGAATTTCAGCGGCTAGGCACTTAGGAAATTTTGTTGCCTTCTCACAGCTTTTGATCAATGCAGGGCCTCCAGCCTGAATCGGCGGAGTGACTGGCCGCCAAGGAGCGTCTGGAGCGCGACCTCCGATCTATGTAGGAGGTGAACCAGCAACTGCAGGCGACCATAGGTAGGTGTTCAAGTTACCTTCTCCATTCCTTTCTTGTGCTTGATTGGGGTCTCACCCTCGTTTGCTGTAGAGGGGCATTCTGACGCGGTTGCGAAGGCCCGCGAGGGTTTTGTCCCGGCCGACGAGTTGGAGGCTTCCCAGGTGTCATTGACCGCCGCCGAGAAGCGGGTTGCCAAGCTGGAGAAGGAGCTCAAGGCTGCCAAGGCGGAAGCGAGCTAGTCAGAGGAGAGGGCCAAGGCTGTTGTCGCTGTCACGACGGACGAGCGGAAGGTTTCCGACGCCCTTGTCGCGGGACTGCAGGATGATTTGTCGGGTCTTTAGGACTTCATCATCGGGCACTACCATCCACTCCTTGGTAAGCTTTTCAGACTTGTTATT
Source organism: Avena sativa (assembly GCA_916181665.1). Taxonomy (NCBI): domain Eukaryota; kingdom Viridiplantae; phylum Streptophyta; class Magnoliopsida; order Poales; family Poaceae; genus Avena; species Avena sativa. Next base: position 136,033,064 of record OV702285.1, on the reverse strand, counting down.
ACGTCAACGAGTCCCCGAGCGGGCGGGTCGCTTACTACGGCGAGTCCTCGAGTGGGTGAGCTCGAAGTTGTGCGTCTTTCTGATGTTGAGTTGGTCTTGATTGCAGGGAAAGTGCTTGACGATGAGCCGGAGGCGCAGACGTACGACACAAAGCAATGCGTCACCATGCTGGTGGACTTTGCCGCCCTCTCGGCAACCTGCATCCGCGCATATCTCCAGGAGATCTCGCCCATGGAAGTGATTCCAAGCGAGGTCACGGAGTTGTGGCGCTATCTAGAGAGGGCGCCGGTGGTGGTCGAGTATATGTCGCGGTTGGCATTTTGCCGCGGGGCTGCGACTGCGCTGAGCCTTGGGCTTGCGCACTTCCACGACGGCTTCGACCTCGACGATGTTACCAGCGGGTACCCATCGGTGACCGGCTCGGTTGAAATCGCCGAAGTGCTAAAGTTGACCGCAAGGGCAGCTGTGTACTCCGAGCGGGTACTAGCGATGGGCAATCTTCTGTCGTACCAGGAGACGGTCGTTGCTCTGAATGACGCCGAGCCGACGCACCACAACTTCAAGACGGAGCAGTTGTTCCGTTCAGTGATGGTGGGCAGCTTGACGACGTACCCTTCGAATCCGTGGGTTCCCTTCGTCCGTGTTCGTGGTGGTGGCGGTGCGTCATCTTCGAAGCCTGCGGAGTAGACAGCTTGCCAACTGGTGTTTGTGTTAGCAAAAATAAGTGTAACTCTGCCCTTGTAAGCGAACAATATTTTGTTGTCGTAAGGAATGGAATTATGCTTTGTCAGTTTGATTTGAGTTTGGGTTGTTTTGTTGTGCGAGTCCTCGAGCGCGTCCGCCCTTTAATGGGGTTTACCTCGTGTTTATGTGTGTATGTTTGTTTGTATACTGGTAGTTAATTGAGGTCGACTCACCGTGGCTTGGAAAGCCAATCGCTTGGCGACCCCAAGGGGTGATCTGTACTTAGCCATTTTCCTGGACGCGAGCAGGGTCGGTTGGACGAGTCCCCGAGCGTGGTACTTAGCCGTTCTAGTCGCATGCCCAAGGTAGGTGAGGACGGAGCGTGTTGTACTTGGCGCGTCACTCCACCAGAATCGAGGAGCCAGTCGCATGGTGAGTCCAGGGCGCGCTCTCATACTTGGTGTATTCTCGAGCCACGTTGGTTTGGACTAGCACGATTCCCTGAGCGTGGTACTTGACTATTCGAGTCTCTGCGCCGAGGATGCGGAGGACCAGGTCGCTGTGAGAAGTGAGTGCGGTTGTCTTGGCCCGTCGGGCCAGTCGAGCGAGGCGACTCCGATGGGGGCTCCGGGTTGGCGTTTTTCGTGGACGACGCAAGGCCCGAATTTCTTTGATGCCCTTCTTGTCCTGGATCAGTCGCAGGACCATGTCGCCTTACTGGAAGGTGCGAGTCCGGACTCGGCGGCTATGGTAGCGGCAGAGTCCTTGCTGGTAGATGGTGGTGCGGGAACGAGCCAAGTCGCGTGCTTCGTCGAGCTGGTCGACTCCGTCTTGGCGTGCGGTCTCATTGTCGCCCTCCACGTAGTTGATGACATGAGGCGAGTCGTGCTCGAGGCCAGTTGGCATGACGGCTTCGGTGTCGTACACCATGAAGAAGGGCGTGAACCCAGTCGATCGGTTGACAGAGGTGCGGATGCCCCAGATGACGGAGGGGAGCTCTTCGACCTAGCATCTCAGAGTTCGCTCAAGGGGAACTTGCAGTCGCGGCTTCAGGCCATGGAGGATGATCTGGTTGGCGTGTTCCGCCTGACCGTTGGACTCTGGGTGGGCGACTGGCGCGAGGTCGAACCGTATGTTATGCTCCTCGCAAAATTCCGCCATGGCACCCTTGGAGATGTTGGTGTCGTTGTCCATGATGATGCTGTGCGGGAATCCGTAGCGGTAGATGAGCTCGCGGAGGAATTTGGTCGCGGTCTTCCCGTCGCACTTGCGGACTGGCTTGGCCACCACCCATTTGGTGAATTCGTCGACTGCGACTAGGAGGTGGGTGTATCCGGAGGGGGCCTTCTTGAAGGAGCCCACCATGTCCATGCCCCATACGACGAATGGCCAGGTGATGGGGATGGTCTTGAGCGCCGATCTGGGTACGTGCGTCTAGTTGGCGTACATCTAGCACCCGACGCAGCATTGGACGACATCGACCGCGTCGGCGTGCGCGGTGAGCTAGTAGAAGTCGTGTCGCATGGCTTTGGCAAACAGGGACCAGGCGCCAGCATGGTGATCGCAGTCACCGGCATGGATGTCTTGGAGGATCTTGCGTCCTTCCTCAGGCTGCACGCAGCGTTGGAACACGCATGCTACGTTGCGCTTGTGGTGCTCGCCGTTGATGATGACGAAGGATTTGCAACTACGCACGATCATGCGTGCCTCCGTCTCGTCTGCTGGCAGGGTTCCGTCCTTGAGGTAGGCGATGTATGGCATGGTCCAGTCACTGGATTCTGCGACCATGGCGACCAGGGCAGGCTCTGGTTGCAGCGTGATCCCGAGGTCGATCTCCTTCGGGGTAGAGACAGAGGGCTTGTGGATGGTGTCAAGGAAGACGTCGGAGGGTGGAGTTTGGCGAGCCGACCCGATACGGGAGAGAGCGTCGGCCTCTATGCATCGGTCGATCCACTCTAGCCGGCAAAGTGGCCCCCCAGCTGGTCCACTGCTTTGCGGTATCCTGCCATGGTGGGGGATACGGCATCGCAGGTACCGACGACTTGCACGGTGACGAGGTCGGAGTCGCCTTAGCGCTGTAAGCGATTGACGTTCATCTCCTTGGCAGCTCACATGCTGTGAAGGAGGGCCTCGTACTCGGCCATGTTGGTGCACGGGGTGAAGTCGAGGTACATCACGTAGCGGAGTTTGTCGCCTTTGGGGGAGGTGAGTATGATTCCTGCCCCTGCGCCGTCCGCGTTGTTGACCCGTCGAAGTGGATCGACTAGTAGTGGAGGTATGGCAGCTTCTCTGGCTGCTGCGCCTCTTCCCAGTCGGCGAGGAAGTTTGCCAGGGCCTACGACTTGATCGCTTTGCGCAACTCGTACTTGATGTTGTGGATGCCGATCTCGATGGCCCACTTGGCGACTTCTGCAATGACGCGGAGGAGACGACTGTGATTGGGTGCTCCTGGAGGTAGTGCGGTAGCCATCACTGGGCTCGGAAGACCGCGTACACCAGTTTCTAGTATTGCGGGTAGCGCTGTCGCGAGCCGGTGAGTACCTCGCTGATGTAGTAGACTGGGCGCTATACGGGGTGCTCCTTGCCTGTCGTGGTATTGCCGACGAGTACGCCATGGAGGGTTCCTCACAGTGCGTGTTTAGAGACGTGGGGTAAGGCGTACGGTTGACGGGTACGAGGTAACACAGCTTACCCAGGTTCAGATCCCACGACGATGGCGGAATCCTACTCCTGCTATAAATCACTATAATGGCAATACGCCGAGTTACAGAGATAGGTTCGCTGTGCGAGGTATGTGTAAAACGATACTAGGTTGTCGTGCCCTAAAGGCTCCCATAGGCCCGACTTATATAGTCGCCAGGTCCTAGGGTTACAGGGAAAAGTCCTGGCCGGACAGGTTACAGAGTCCTACACCGTCTATCACTAGTCTTGTGTATCTTGTACTCCAAGGCTCCGGGTACGCTGGTGACTCCACCGTAGCCTTCCTTTATCCGGCATGGGCCTCCCTTCCGGATCCACCTAACTGGGCCGCCCAGCAGGCCACAGGCCATGCTACCAACTATGGGCCACCCGGGTTAGTCGGATAAGAGACATGCTATGAGGATACCTATATAGCATATCCCCAATAGTAGTCCCCGGAGAACTCCGAGATCTTGCGCCGTCTTGCCTCTTCCCGTGGAATGCTCCGTCTAGATGGATGTCGGCAAATCGTCAAGCAATATCTTGTAGTTCTCCCAAAGAACCCTGCAAAGGTTTCTCCGTCTTCTATGAGCAAGTCGGAGAAATGCTGAATCTTCCATCGTACGCTTCCGTAGTCGGATTAAATTTGTCCATGCCGGAATCTTCGATGGGACGGCTCATCTACCATGTCAGTTATGACGACGTAGGCTGTAGGTCAGCGACGCCTCGTAACTCACACATGCAGAGAACACAATCATATCCGATTTTACCGCGCGAGCGATACGAACCGTTGGCGGCGGCGGTTGGAGACGTGGCAAAATTACCGCGCACGTTCACGAACACGTCGTCTACGCGGCAACCGTCCGATTAGCTGCACGAATCTTGACGCAGAGTAAGATAAATAGTAACCGTGGGACACTTGCCACTTTTTCACCCCATTCTCTCGCATCATCATCTTCTTTCTCCAAGCGCACGCCTCCTCGAGCTCTCCATGGAAAACCTTGAAGAAACCCTAGCCTCTCTCTCTGCACCAGTCGTGTCCTCCCAGTCCTCCATGGCCAGCAGCAGCTCTTCCCCTTCGATGGCGGCGTCGAGCGAAGCCACGACGAAGCCAGCGAGCTCCGTCGTCGTGCCCCCCGTTGGCCTGGTCATCCCCGCGTCGGTGGTGATTGAAACCGCCAGCGGTGACCACAATCTGGCGGTGCTGGAGCCTCTGGAAGAGGAACCAGACTCGCACAAAGGCGATTGGCGCGGCTCGGACATCACCGGCCGCGACATCCAAGAGATGGTCGCCGAGGGCTACCTCCCCGCGACGGAGGGGCTCGCCTGGCGGGCGACGCCGGCCGGCGAGGTGACACCTTCTCCCCAAGTCGGAGAAAAGGTGTACCTCAAGGCCCAACTGGTACGCGGCGTTTCTCTTCCCATCTCCCACTTCTTTCTGTCCGTCTTGAACCACTTCAAAGTCCAACCCCACAACCTCTCCCCCAATAGCATCTTAGTGCTTAGCAACTTCGCGGCACTTTGTGAGGGTTACCTAGGGATTAAGCCTAGGTTAGAATTGTTCGTGTACTTCTTCACCGTCAAACGTGAAGCCGAACATAGCAGGGAGGAGCTTAGGAACTGTGGCACCATAAGCTTCAAGATCCGACCTGGCCGGCGGTTCCCCGACATCGTCGGCCAGGAGTCATGCAAAAACTGGCAGCGGACGTACTTCTACGGCCCCGACATTCCTTTGGCGGGCCGAGAAGTGACGTACCCGGACTTCGTGGATGGAGCCTCCGCTGAAGTTTCCACATGGAGATCCCATGCCTCCCTTCCCTCCGACCTCAACGCTTCTCGCGCAATAAGGCGGATCGAGTGGTTCGTAGAGGCGGGTTTGACCGGCTTGGACCTAGCCATGTGCTGGTTCATCAGGCGAATCCAACCCCTGCAGCACCGCGCGAAGTTCATGCACGAGTACACGCGTGATCGAAAGGATTCCCTTCGCATCTCCGTGGATAACTTCTCGAGCGACTCCGTCAAGCTCCGTCTGAAGGACATCGTCAAGGTGAAGGATAAGAAGCGTGGCTTCACCATCACCTGCGACATGTACGTAGACGGCAAGTGCCCAAAGGTAGGTATTTATTTTCCGTGTATGACATTGCTCCAGTTTCTCCATCTTATCATAGCCATCTTATCTAACACGATGACTTCTCACTTAACAGATTAGCGATCTAGAGGAGGGCAACCTGGCTGCCCAAATCTACGATCCAAAGATGAAGGAAGTCACGCTCGTGTCCGACGATGATGCCCCGTTGGCGCGAAAGTGGAAGAGCTCCACCTCTGACGCTGCCGACGGAGGTAAGAAGAAGAAGACGGAGGGTGGAGCCTCCAAAAAGAGTACTGCCGCCCTGGAGGCGGAAAAGAAGAAAGCCACCGGGATGTTTGCCAAAGCGTCCCCCCTAGTGTAAGCCTCTCATTCTCCGACATTGTCTTATTTATCTGTCTTATTTCTATACTTTTGCATTTTGCACGTTTCAGGAAGAAAGCCACAACCAGCCTCAAGAAGTCCTCCAAGACTCTTGGGGCTTCTAGAAATATCAAAGATATGCTGCATCGCGACTCCTCCCCCGCCATTGCCCCTGCCACTCCTGCCGTCAAGCCCTCCTCTGCTCCGACAAGCTCCCAAGTCCAGGAGGCACCAGGCCCTTCCGCCATGGAAGTGGACTCTGGCGCCTCTACCGAACTAGTTGTTGTCAGCGAGCAGGCGACGCAGGAGAGTGATGCTCTTCAAATGGCTGAAGCTCCGGCTAAGGATGCCATCGGTAGCGGCAAGGCGGTGGTGGGAGATGGTACTTCTGCCGAAGGTAGCGCCTCTGCTCCCCAGAAACCCTTCGAGTTCCCGAAGATTGTGTACCCGGCGCTCATGCTGAGTAACACAACTATGGTTCCTGGAGGAGTGCCGTCATCTCCGACGTGCGGTCTTGAGGAGCTACTTATACAAGCAGACATCTTGCGAGGAAATAGCATTTCCTTTGGCAAGCTGCTAGCCGAGAGCGCAACAAACCTCAAGATCATTGCACTTGTAAGTTTTTCTATACCTTTTGCATTTTGTATGAGCATCCCACTGTAGCCCCCGAGGATGTAGACGGAAAACCATAGGTTTTGTATCTATATGCTCTAAGAGTGACTAAGTTAGAAAGAACTCTCACTATAGCCCCCAAGCATTTAGATGGAAGAAATTATTCCGACTAGATGCTTTAAGAGTAGCATACACAGTGTTCATATTTTTCAGTGCTGTAGCCCCCAAGCTTCTAGTTGTAACTGAATTAGTTCCGACTAGATGCTTAAAGAAAAGCTAAGCATTTTCTGAGCTAAAAACTTTATACTGTAGCCCCCAAGCTTCTAATCGAGAACTGAATTAGTTCCGACTATATGCTTTAAAGAAAAGCTAAGCATATTGATAAGTTTAAGAACTCTCAATGTAGCCCCCGAGCACCTAGATGGAAAATTTCTGACTAGGGGCTCGAAGCAGACCAAACAACGACTTAACTTTTGCTTCCACAGAATGAGAATGCTTGGAGGGGCATGGCCAACGACAAGTACCAGAAGATGCGCGCAGATCTTGAAGCCGAAAAGGGTAAAACTGCCATCTTGAAGGAACAGATCATCAAAAACAAGAGTCTGTTTTCTTTTTGCGCATTTCCGTCTTACTTTTGTGCCCATAATCTCCGAGTACTCAATGTGTACTTTGTTTTCTCCGACTAGCAGAGCATGTTGCCAAGGCCAAGGATATTGTCGAGCAGTCCAAGCACATCCAGCAGCTGGACAGCGAGAACAAGATCCTTAAGAAGGAGAGGGAAGAGATGCTGAAGATGCACGAGGATTCCATGAAAGCCCTGTAGGACTCCGCCTCCGCGGAGATCAATCGCTTGAAGGAGGAGCTTGCGATCCTAAAGGATCAGAAGCAAGCTGCTGATGAGCAAAACCTTCGCCATAACGAAGCGTTTAAGCTCCTCCAACAAGAGAAGGAATCCTTGGCAGATACCGTCTGGCAGGCTAAGGCCATCATCTTCAGTAAGTGTCCTCCGCCTTGTAGTTATGTAGTCTGGATACTTCGAATTTATTGAACTCATGCAATCCTTTGTCGGAATTTTCAGCGCCCATGGGTTTAACTCGCTCGCCTCCTTCGGACAAGGAATGGATGGTTCTTGCCGGAAAGTTCATCAATACCGCCATCGCCCAAGCCAAGGAGATTTCCAAGCCCCTCCAGATTTATATCAAGGCCTCGGACTCCGTGACGAAGTACTCGGAGATTCTGCGCCGAGCCCCCGAGCGTGTCGCGAGCTGGAAAGCTTCATGCGCACGGGCTGGCGCAAGGATGGCGCTGTCTATGGTGAAGGCACACTATGAAGATGCCGACATCGACACGGTGACATCTGGTATCCTCGACGTGGATGATGATGGCAAGGAGATCGATCACGAAGCCATCCTGTCATCACTCGCGGGTTATGACACCAGGGTTGCCGAGTTGATGGACGTTGACGTCTTCGTGCCCAGGAACTTCATCGACAACGTCAACCAGGGCTCCTCCGAGTCTCATCACAGTGCCGACGTCGAGGGTGATTCTCCGGCTGGCGATGATGCGGCCTCCAAGTCTCCTGCGCCCAAAGAATGAAAAACACTTTGTAATTTCTGTTTCACCTTTGGTGTGTGCACGGGAAAAACTTGTTGATGTAATTTTAAGGCGGAAAACAATGGTTATCGTATCCTGCTACTTAAGAATTAAGTTTCAGCATGTATATATATTTTTTAAGCAAGTGCTGGCTTATCCATTACTCTGGTTCTTATGCTTGACTTTTCGTGAGTCGGAAGACTCGTTGTCGGAACCATGCACCTAGGCGATGATGCCCAATGGCACCGTCAATAACCTGAGCACAAAATCGCCGACAATAAGTGCCGAAAGTCACTACTCTAGAATCCACATAAAAACGACAAAGAATGTGTAGACCAAAAAACTTAAGCTAACGCCCGTAGGCGGAATTTTTCACAAGTGCAATCGCAAGACTTGTGCATAAAGGTTTTATATGATCCAAAAATGAACACTAAAGGAGGTAAAAGACTCAGCAATATGAGTGAACCAAAGATCTTTATTTCATTGATCATATAAGAGGTACACGATTAGATAAAAAATGCTAAGTGTAGAAAGGACGTAGCTGTGCTATGTTCCATGGCCGATCAAGCTCCGGGTAGTCATCATCCGGGTCACGTCGCTTACACTTATGATCCTCGCTGGGTCTTTCCTTGAATTCACGATTATCGACAAGGTAGTAAGACCCATTGAGCAGCGCCTTGCTTATGATGAACGGTCCTTCCCATGGCGGGGATAATTTGTGTGACTTCATCAGCTTAAGTCGGAGTACTAAATCCCCCTCTTTAAACGAGCGATGCCGAACACGGCGACTATGGTAGCTGCGTAGCTTCTGCTGGTAGATGGTGGATCTTTGGCATGCCAAAACGCGCTCCTCCTCGAGAAGGTCCACATCAAGGCGTCAGGATTGTTCGGCATCATCTTCGTCGTAGGCGGCAACTCTTGGTGCATCGTGGAGGATGTCGGAGGGTAGGATGGCTTCTGCTCCATATACCATGAAGTAAGGGGTGTAGCCGGTGGATCTGTTGGGTGTGGTTCGTAAACTCCACAGCACAGATGGCAATTCTTCCGCCTAGGCTCCAGCTGCTCTATGTAGCGGTGCCTCAAGACGTGGCTTGATTCCCTGCAGAATTAATCCATTGGCTCACTCTACCTGACCATTGGATTGTGGGTGTGCCACAGATGCAAGGTCAAGTCGGATGCCTTTGTCCCAGCAATAGGCCTCCACTTCTCCGAGTGACAAGTTGCTTCCGTTGTCGGTGATGATGCTATGTGGGAGACCAAATCTCACCACTAGATCCCGGACAAACCTGAGAGCAGTTGCCCCATCAAGCTTTCTAATGGGTTTAGCTTCTATCCATTTGGTGAATTTGTCAACTGCTACCAGAAGATGTGTAAATCCACACGATGTCGTTTGTAACGGTCCCACATTGTCTAGCCCCCAGACTGCAAACAGCCAAGTTATTGGTATTGTTCGCAATTCTTCAGCAGGAACATGTGGTTGTCGGGCATAATACTGGCATCCCGTGCATGTCTCAACCAGCTTGTCGGCGTCCGCCTTCGCGGTAAGCCAGTAGAATCCTTGCCGGAAGGCTTTTGCGACCAATGATCGAGGAGCGGCGTGATGCCCGCAATCTCCAAGATGGATCTTGCGCAGGATTTCCATACCTTCTAGCTGGGAAACGCACTTTAGGTATACACCAGTAGTGCTCCTTTTATAGAGTTGCCCATTGATTATGGTATACCCCTTTGCTCGTCGTACTATTTGCCCTCGTTCAACCTCGTCGTCGGGCAAAGTTTCGTGTTCGAGATATTCCATGAACGGTTTTGTCCAAGCCGGAGGGATCTTTGTCACCATGTTGACGAAAGAGTCAGCTCTATCCGGGTTGTCGATGTGGCTCCCTTCACGGATGGTGTGCATAGATGCTCTAGGAATACTCCTGGCGGAATTTGCTTGCGCCCTGATTCAAGTTTAGACAGTAGATCAGCCGCCTCGTTTTGCTCCCTAGGCACATACTTGACTTCGTAGCCCAAGAAGCTCTTGGCTATCTCGTCCACTTCGTCGCGATATGCCGCCATCATAGGGTTCCGCGCATTCCAGGTGCCAGCCACCTGCTGGGCAACCAAGTCGGAATCTCCAGAGCAAACTATGCGCTTGATGCCAATATCCTTGGCTACACGCAGTCCGTGAATGAGTGCTTCATACTCCGCCATGTTGTTTGTAGCCTCGAAGTGGATCTGCAGAACGTAGTGCAACTTGTCTCCTTTTGGTGACTGTAGTAGTACACCAGCCCCCGAGCCGTTGAGCAACTTTGATCCGTCAAAGTGCATCACCCAGTACTCTGGTTCTGGCAGTGGAGTAGCATCTGGCATCTCCGTCCAATCTGCAATAAAATCCGCCAAAGCTTGTGACTTGATAGCGTCGCGTCTCTTGTAGGTGATCTCGAAGGCGGCAAGTTCAATGCCCCACTTCGCGACCCTTCCTGTAGCGTCGCTATTGTTGATAATGTCGGACAGTGGAGTCTTGCTCACTACTGTGATTGGGTGCTCCTGAAAGTAATGCCTCAGCTTCCGAGAAGCAAGGAATACTCCATAGGCTATATTTTGGTAGTGCGGGTAACGCTGCTTGGACTCCGTCAAGACCTCGCTTACATAGTAAACTAGTCGTTGAACTCCGTGCTCGTAGCCTAGTTCCTTCCGCTCTACCACGACGACGATGCTAATAACCCGGTTGGTTGCCGCCATGTAAATTAACAGGGGCTCTCCAGGCTCGGGTGCTGCAAGGTTGGGCGCTGAGGAAAGAATCTCCTTGAGCTGCTTCAATGTTGCATCTGCTTCGTCTGTCCATGTGAATTTGTCCGCCTTCTTCAGCAACTTGTACAGCGGCAGAGCCTTCTCTCCAAGTCGGCTGATGAACCTACTAACTACTGCAACACAACCTATTAGTCGTTAGATGTCCTTTAGGCATGTCGGATGGTTTATGTTTAAGATGGCCTTGATTTTCTCCGGGTTGACCACGATTCCGCGCTGGGAAACGATGAAGCCCAATAATTTGCCGGCTGGAACCCCGAAGACGCACTTCTTAGGGTTGAGCATCATGTTGTATTTCCGGAGATTATCAAAGGTTTCTTTTAAGTCGAAGATTAAGTCGTTTCACTTTTTAGACATCACCGCGATATCGTCCACATAGGCGTGAACGTTCCGACCAATTTGGTCGTGAAGGCAATGTTGCATTGTCCGCTGGTAGGTAGCCCCTGCGTTTTTCAGCCTGAAGGGCATCGTGACATAGCAAAACGTGCCGTATGGGGTAGTGAACAAAGTGGCCAATTGGTCCGACTTCCTCATCTTGATCTGGTGGTATCCTGAGTATGCATCGAGAAAACACAAAAGTTCCGAGCCAGCCATCGATTCAATTTCTTGGTTAATGCGAGGCAAAGCAAACGGATCTTTGGGACATGCTTTGTTCAAGCCGGTGTAATCAACGCACATTCTTAATTCATTGGTTTCCTTTTTGGGGACAAGTACAGGATTGGCCACCCATCGGGTGTGAAGGACTTCTCGGATAAACCCAGCCTTGAGTAACCTAGCTATCTCTTTGCCAATGGTGCGTCTCTTCTCATCTCCGAAGCGTCGTAGAGGTTGTTTCACTGGTTTACATTTTGGATCTATGTTTAAGCTGTGCCCGGCAAGTTCCCTAGGTACACCTTTCATGTCGGCAGGTTGCCAGGCAAAGATGTCCCTATTCTCACGGAGGAACTCGACGAGCACGCTTTCCTATTTGGGATCTAGGTTTGTCCCAATGGCAACAGTCTTGGAGGCATCGCCTACCACAAGTTCCACCGGCTTGGTCTCGATGACGGCCTTGAACGCAGGAGCGGAGTCGGAGATCTGCTTCTTCGACGTGGGCATCTCTGAGTCATTGACCTTGCTCTGGATCTCCTTGAATTCTTCGCTCTAGAGGACAGCTTCTACAACGGCTGGTTCATTGATCTCGCAGTCCCTTGCCTTGGTAAAGCTTCCGGATACGGTAATGACACCGTTTGGTCCGGGTATCTTGAGTTTGTTGTAGACGAAGCATGGCTTGGCCATGAACGTGTGGAATATGTCGCGGTCGAATATGACGTGGTACACGCTCTTAAAGGGGACCACCTCAAAGGTCATGCGCTCTTGGCGGTAATTATTAACATCGCCAAAGGCTACCTGAAGCGTAATGCACCCAAGGGACCGAGCCTCCCGACCAGGAACTACGCCATGGAACACGGTGTTGGTCCGTCTTAGGTTTGCCTCCGTCAAGTTCATCTTTTGCAGTGTATCCAGGTACATGATGTTGATGTTGCTTCCACTATCCACCATGCACTTGGTGAACTCCACGCCGTCAATCAATGGGTTGATGACCATGGCGTACTGGTTCTCTGTGGGCACAAGGTCTGGGTGGTCCGTCCTGTCCCAAGTGATTGGAACCTCCGACCAGCGCAGGTATTGGGGAACTGGGGGGGGGACAGTGGCCATCAGGATCCTTAGAGAGGTCTTCTGTTGTCGGACGGTGGGGGTGCCAAGGAAAGTGTGGTAGACTGGGGCTTTCTTTGCGAAGGGGTTCTTGCCCTTGTCGTCGCTCTTGGCGGCGTGCTTGGGATCAACGTCCTCTTCCATGTCACTTGAATCCTTGGACTCCTCCTCCTTCTTATTCCCCTTGCCCTTGCCGCGCGGTCTGTTCTTCCGACTTCGCTTGTAGCCGGACTCCGTGTCTTCCTTGAGGTCATTGACGAACTTGCAGTGCCGATTGCTATGGGTGGCCTTGCTGTTGACATTGAGGTGTACGAGGCACGGCATATCGCGGTACTCCTCGTACGTTTGGGGAACGCGGAGCGGCGCCGAGTTGGTTTCACTTCCTCATTGCTGCCCGTGGCCTGCTCCCCTTCCTCGGCCACATTGTCCGCCTTCTCCTCGTCCTGCAAAAGTCATAGCGACCATGTCGGTAGATTGCTTTTCTTCTGGAGCGGTTTTCCGCTTTGTACTGATGTTCCTCCGAGCTTGGGTTGGAACGGCCGTTGCCGGCAAAGAGCCACGAGCGTCGTCATCAGCAGCTGCGAACTCACTAGCTAACTGAATCATCTGATTCAAGTCAAGCTGATGATTGTCCTGCAAGCGCTTTAGCTTATGTCGGAGTAACGTGCCCCTTTCCAATCCATCAATGAAGGCGGCCATAGCGGTCTGAGCGTGCACTCCTGCGCAGGAATTCTTCATGTCCATCCAGCGGGAGAGGTAGGCGCGAGATGTCTCGTCTTTCTCTTGCACGCATCGCTGTAGATCGCCCACAGTGCAGGGACGCTTGTATGTACCCTCAAAGTTCTTGGTGAATGCTTCTTGCATATCCAGCCATTTGTAGATAGATTTCTCTGGTAAGTCGTCGATCCATTGACGGGCAGTACCTACCAACATTAACGGGAGGTACTTAACGACGACGTTGGGGTTGCCTCCGGCAATGTCCACCGCGTTGCCGTAGTCCTGCAACCATGTGGCGGGCTTGGCGGTGCCTTCATAGGGCTTAGTGGTATTTTCTATCCAGAAACCTTTTGGGTAAGTTGCGGACCGTATTGCAGGTCCAAAGCAATGTGGTCCCAGGTATGGTCCTTCCCGGGCCTCGTGGATCTTATGGATCCACGAACGTGCATCGTATGGCTCCAGGTTCTTCTTCTTGTTGTCAACAGGGGATGGGCTGCGTGAACAACGCGGGCCTCTTCCGCCATGGTGACTGCTTGGCGGCGACGGAGGCGGAGGTGGCGGTGGGTTAGCCTTCTTGTTGTTACCCTCCTGCGACGCCTCACGTCTGTCACGGTTGCTTGTCGGACGCGGAGGGTCGTGGTGTGACCTGCTCTTGTGTCCTTGGTGGCGCTCTTCATCATGACGGGTTTGTGCCGCGTTGTCGCGGATGACGATACCACACTGCTTTGGAGGGGGCATATCCGTACGATGGTGGGCCTTGTAATCTTCCTGACGCCAGGGGGGATCGGGGCGGTGGCGATGGGCGATGAGGTCAGGCTTTTTCTTCGTGGTTGGAGGATATGGGGATAGCATCCTTCCTGTTGCGTGCATCCCTCCATCTTCGTTCTGATGAACCCGTCTGTGATCCGACATCTTGAGGAGATCTGTCCCTTGGCGGTTTGTACTGGCTAGATCGGCAGAGCGCTGGGTCAGACTCAAGCCTCTAAGAGGTGGACTTTTCCTGCTGCTTTACCGCCTTGGTCACTAGGTCATAGACCTGTTCTACTGCCTCAGGCGATCTATCCTACTCCAGAAGGGTCTTGGCGACGGCGAGGTTAAGGAGTGGGGTGGGCATCACCTGCTTGCCTTCACTATCAATGTATGGCTTGGCCTGTGCCGGCTTCGAGGGAGACCATCCTAGGTTGCGTCGTACGCCGGGATCTTTGATGGCGAGCTGGTGCTTTCTTAGCCTTCTGCTGCTGCAGCAGAGTCTTGTACTCGGCCTCCATTGCTCTAGCTTTCTCTATGGACTTCTGCGTGTTGACCAGGTCTCGATCTAGTTTAGCGCCTTGCTCCGCGATGGCTTGCGCCTCCTCCAGAAGCTGCTGGCGCTTCTCGTCAAGCTGAGTTACGTTCCGGATATGATCAACGGTTAGTGGCTCCACGAGGATATTGTCGTACATCACTCTATCAGCTGGAGTAACATGGGCTGCTGCCGATGTGGATGCTGGAGGCGGCAAGTTTGCGGTGTTGTTGTTGCTCGGACCGGTGCCAAGTTCCTGCGGCTGCTGCACTGGTTTAGGCGGAGGAGGCATGACCTTTGCGCGATCATTGTCGGCAGCAATAAGTGGCCCCTTCCCCTTTTCCAGCACCGTAGGCGGAACTTGCCCGGGTTGATCTTCATCCATTGCTGTCCCAATGGTGACGAACACCCCTCGAGACATGACGGTGTTATTATCTTGCTCGTCGCGCGAGTACTCCTCCTCCATCTCCTGCATAGCGGAGTCTAGCTCTTCTAGACTGAAGTCTATTTCCTCTGAATCTGCACTAAAATCAGCATAAAGCGCGTCAATGACAGAGTCGGAGGGTGCCAGGACTTCCTCGATGACGGGCGGTGGAGGTGCAACGGCCTCGACAATGACTGGAGGTGGTGGTGCTGCTGCGACGATGGCGACCGGAGGCGGTGGTGGTGATGGCTGAATCGGCGGGGCTACGTCAATGAGCGCAAGCGCTGTCTGAGCTGCCGCTTCGGCCTCCGCATAGTTGTTGACGGTGTTCACCATGCCTTCGAAGGTAAGGCATCCTGACGCCTGTTGCCGTTTTAGAGAGTGTCAGAGAAGCGTGCCATGGTCCAGTCCTTCCACAAAGTGATAGATGGCATCATCATTGGGGTAGTGGGCCAGATCGGCTCGTATACGGAGCCACCTGGCCAGGTAATCACAGGGGTTTTCGCCCTCTCTCTGAACGCAGCGCGCCAGATCAAAGATGGTAACCACGCCGACGAACTTGGATCTCTGCTGTCCAGACGCACGGATGAAGCCGGCGGATTTGCAGTGATCTTCCACCTTTATATCCTGCACAGGGGCGGTTTGGGTGGGTCTTAAATTTTTCCGATCTTTGCTGGTAATCTCCGAGGAGATATCCGACATCGATCCTTCCGCAAACGTATCCTGCCCGTAGGAGGTCCGTGCGGGTCTTGATGCTCCTCCGACTCCCAGGGAACTAGTGCCCGAGTCGGTTTCACCGATGAAGAGGTGGATATCTCCGATAGGAACGATCGAACACCGCGTAGGGTTCGTCTTTGCCGGGATCCAGAACTCGTCATGGGGGACGATCGGAACGTTGCCGGAGAAGAGAACACGGCCAATGGCTACGGTTTCGCTGATTCTTGTGAAGATCTTGGTCCTCGCCCGCTGGAGAGCCTGAAGCGCCTCTTGCCCCACGGTGGGCGCCAACTGTCGTGGTATTGCCGACGAGTACGCCATGGAGGGGTCCTCACAGTGCGTGTTTAGAGACGTGGGGTAAGGCGGACGGTTGACAGGTACGAGGTAACACAGCTTACCCAGGTTCAGATCCCACGATGGTGGCGGAATCCTACTCCTGCTATAAATCACTATAATGGCAATACGTCGAGTTACAGAGATAGGTTTGCTGTGCGAGGTATGTGTAAAACGATACTAGGTTGTCGTGCCCTAAAGGCTCCCATAGGCCCGACTTATATAGACGCCAGGTCCTAGGGTTACAGGGAAAAGTCCTGGCCGGACAGGTTACAGAGTCCTACACCGTCTATCACTAGTCTTGTGTATCTTGTACTCCAAGGCTCCGGGTACGCTGGTGACTCCACAGTAGCCTTCCTTTATCCGGCATGGGCCTCCCTTCTGGATCCACCTAACTGGGCCGCCCAGCAGGCCACAGGCCATGCTACCGACTATGGGCCACCTGGGTTAGTCGGATAAGAGACATGCTATGAGGATACCTATATAGCATATCCCCAACATTGCCCTCCTCTGGCCGTTCGATGACCATGATGGTGCTGACGACTCGCTCGGACGCCGCGACATAGATGAGCATCGGATCCTTGTCAACAGGGGCCGCGAGTAGCACTTATTTGAGTGCGTGGAGCATGTCATCTGCCTCCTTGTCCCACTGGAACATGGGGTTCTTGCGCATCAAGCAGTAGAGAGGCATTGCCTTCTCGCCTAGCCGAGGGATGAAGCGACTGAGAGCCGCGACTCGCCCGATCAACTTCTGGACGTCGCGTAGGCACTCGGCTTTGCCGAGCCGGGCGATCGTGTTGATCTTTGTGGGGTTTGCCTCGATGCCTCTCTTGGAGACTACGCGCCCTAGTAGTTGTCAAGTGGGTACACCGAAGGTGCACTTCCCTGGGTTGAGTTTGATCTTGTAGCTCCGCAGATTTGCGAAGGTTTCGGCCAGGTCGGCGAGTAGATCGCCCTGGCGATTGGACTTTACCACCACGTCGTTGATGTAGACATGGATGTTGCAGCCAATTTGGCTCGCAAGGCACTCCTGCATGCACCGCTGGTAGGTCACCCCAGCGTTCTTGAGGCTGAACGTCATGGCAGTGTAGCAGAAGGCACCGAATGGCGTGATGAACGCCGTCTTCTCCTCGTCCTCAACCACCATCTTGATCTAGTTGTAACCAGAGTATGCGTCGAGGAAGCACAGCGACTCCGAGCCCGCGGTCGAATCGATGATCTGATCAATGCACGGGAGGACGAATTGCTCCTTTGGGCAGGCGCTGTTGAGGTTGGTGTAGTCGATACACATTCTCCAGGTCTTGTTCTTCTTTTCGACCAGGACTAGGTTTGCTATTCACTTGGAGTATTTTATGGGCCGGATAAAGCCTACAACAAGTAGACGCTGCACCTCTTCGGTGATTGCTCGATGGCGCTCTTCATTGAAGGGCCGTAGCGACTGCTTGACAGGTTATGCTTTGAGGTCAGCATTGAGTTTGTGCTCAGCGAGTTCCCTCGGGACACCTAGCATGTCAGATCACTTCCATGCAAAGATTTCACGATTCTAAAGCAGGAACTTGATGAGCATGCTTTCCTATGCGGGGCTCATGCATGTCCCGATCATGACCGTCTGGCTAGAGTCGCCTAGGACCAGCTCGATGGTGCGGGTGTGCCTGGTGGCCTCGAACACGGTCGACCCGCCGTTTTCCGCGTTGGGCTTCTTCAGTATAGTGGGGTCATCTTTGTCGACCCTGCTCGCATATCTGGCGAGCTCCTCCGCGTGGTTGGCCTCCACGGCGATGACGGCGTCAACGAGCTATGCGCCTTTTTCTTCACACTCGATGGCCATGTCGGGGTCACCGTGGACGGTGATGATGCCGCATGGCCCTGGGAGCTTCATCGCGTTGTACGCATAGTGTAGCGCCGCCATGAAATTGGTGAATGCTTGTCGCCCTAGGATGCAGTGGTAGGGGCTGTTGAAGTTGACCAGCTCGAAGACGATCCGCTCAGTGCGGAAGTTGGCTAGGGTGCCAAAGGTGACTGGCAGCGTCACCTTGCTGATCAGGTATGCCTTCCAACCGGGGACGATGCCATGGAAGGTGGTCAGGGTCGTCTCAATCATCGACTGCGGGAGCCGCAGTCGCATGAACATGTCCAGGTAGAGTATATGGATGGAGATCCCGTCGTCCATCAATGTCTTGGGGAGCCATTAGTCGCCCACGTTGGGCTTGACCACCAAGGCGACTCACCCGGGATATTCAATCCGTGGCGAGTGGTCCTCACGGCTCCACGTGATGCGCTGCTCGGACCAGTTGAGGAAGCGGGGGACGTCGACCTGGGACACCGTGTTGACGGCGACGGCGCGGGCAAGGACCTTCTTCTCGCGCTTGGTGGCGAGCTCGGTAAAGGTGTGGAGCGAGCCGGTCTTGTTGCTGAATGCCCCGCCGTTTGGCGGGTTGTTGTTGGGGTCCTCCCTTGCGCGTCGTGCCTTCTCGATCTCCTTCAGGGAGTGGCAGTCGGCGGTCATGTGCGTGGCGGGCTTCCCCTCCCTGCTGTGGAACACATAGGGTTGGTTGAGGAGAGCTGCGGGGTAGAATTTTGGCCTCGCTCGGTAGTTTCCACCGTTGCAGTGCTGGCCTCCATCGCGGTGTAAGCTCTTGGGATCGCGTGGCACATAGCTGGCATTGGCGAAGAAGTCGACTCGCTCATCACCGTGGCGCTTGTCGGTGAGGCGAGTGTTGCTGTAGCGCAGCTCGCGTTGCCTACCATTGTCGTGGCCGCTTGGGTAGCAATTTCCACCCGACTCGTCGTTGGTTTCTTGGTTCGGATCCTCCTCCGCGTACCGCTTGGCGATCTCGAGGAGGTCTGGGATTGTCGAGTGTCTTGTACACCTGCTTGATCTTGGTGACCAGGGGCTCGTATCGGCACGAGTTTGTGAAGCAGTGGATCGCCGTGTCCGGGTGGATGCCGGCCGCTTTGATCCACAGGTCTTGCCACCGTTGGACCCAGCTGCGGGTCGATTTGCGGGGCCCCTGGACGCACTGCTCCAGGTCCTCGATGGTGGTGGCTCGGGTGTAGGAGCCCTCGAAGTGCCTGCCCACGGCCTCGCGCATCTCCTCCCAGGAATCGATGTTGTCCGCTAGGAGGGTGTTGATCCATTGCCGAGTCGCTCCTTCCATCATCAGGGGGAGGTAGCAAGCAGCGAGGAGGTCATGTGGCCGGCGATTCCTATCGCCATGAGGTATGTGTCCAGCCATACGGCCGGATCGTAGGTGGGATCATACTTTTCGATCTCCTTTGCCGCTTTGACATTCGCCGGGTATTTCTCACCTCGGATCATCGGTCCGAAGCACTAGGGGCTGACTTGACTAAGCGAGACCCTTGGCTTGCCGTCGTGGTGGTTGGTGAGGGTGTGCGTTAGGTCGTTGGGCTGGCGTGCGTGAAAGCTCTGGTTGTTGATGATGTGGGTCCGCGTGTCGACTGGTTGCCCGTTGGGCTGGCGTGCATGCCAGCTCTGGTTGCCAGCACCATATTCACATTTTACATAAGAAGAATTGCTGAGATGCTCATTGTCTGCTTGCCTTGTCATTTTTGTTATGGGAAAGATCCTGTACCATGTGCAAGGGGTACCCTGTTGGTGGTTCTCAATGATATGCAAATACTTAAAGTGACAAGAACTTACCTGGACCCAAAGTTGAGTATGCATGAGGTGTGGGCCTCGTATTCAAGGGGCATGCGATTGCAAAATTATGCTTCGTCAAGCATATACTCCAGCTTTGCCACTTTAAACTTAACCACTTCAAGATGCTTATGATAGGGGCAATGAGGGCTGAAAGCTAACAAGTACCATAATTTTTGGAAGTTCTTTTTGAAACTTGTAATCCCTGCTTCCTTTACAAAAAGGCCTTTCTTCCACCACAATTGAGTCTCCACCTTCAACCTTTAGGCACCATTAAGAGAGCATAGTTGTCATTTTGTGTGCAGTGTTCCAAAGCTTACTAAATGATGCATATTGTGATATTACTTGTTCTTGTGCTATTTGTTTCTAGTCATACTTGTGAACTTTGCAGGTGTCCTATGCATCTATTTGCTACTCTATGAGGGACAAGTTGATTTCCACTATGCTATGTTTTCTGCATGTCAAACAAACAAACGTTTTTCAATGCATGTTATTCATGATCTTTATTTGTATCCTTTCATGTTGCATGCATAGTTACTATGTCATATTGTTTGAACTCCATCTTTCATGCACATGTTTAGAGTTCTTTGATCCTAGCTTTCAATGCTTGCAAATGGTTGGATCTTTATTGTGACGGTGCATGTCACCTCAAAAATTATTCTGTTTATCACTTACCTACTCGAGGATGAGCAGGAGTTAAGCTTGGGGATGTTGATACGTTGGAAATGTATCTATAATTTTTGATGCTCCATGCTTGTTTTGTATCTACTTTGCTTTACTTTTCCACACTTTGAGGTGCTTTTTACATGTTTTCTGGTACTAACCTATTAACAAGTTGCAACAGAGCCAGATGCCTATTTTCTGCTATTTTTGGTTTCAGAAAAGTTAGTAAAGAAATATTCTCGGAATTGGACGGGACAAAGTACAAAGTCAATTACTTTCCGTGGGGAACAAGAAGTCCAGAGGAGAGCCGGAGGGGCCAGCCAGGAGGGCCAGACCCACCCCAGGCGCGGGTGGGCCCATCCCCACGCCTGGCTAGGGTTTGCAGCCCCTGGCCGCCTCCTCGGTCTCCCCCTTCACCTATAAGAAGCCCCCGATGCAGAAACCCTGAGTGCCCGATCAAAAATCCATGAAACCGTCTGTAGCCGCCGCCACCATCGTCCCTAGATCAAGCGGATCTGAAGTTTTTCCCGGCACCCTGCCGGAGGGGAGATCATCCCGGAGGCCTTCTCTCCGGTATGATGCGTGAGTAGTTCCACCTTGGACTATGGGTCCATGTAGTAGCTAGATGGTTGTATCTCCTCCTTTGTGCTTTCATGTATAGATCTTGTGAGCTCCGTTCATGATCAAGATCTAATCTATTTGTAATCATGCATGTTGTGTTTGCGGGGATCCGATGGATATTGAGATTATTATGTTGGTTTGATTAATGGTTTTGTCTTTATGATTCTATCATGGCTGTGTTGTTTGTGATCTTGCATGCTCTCCGTTGTTAGTAGCTATCTTGGCCAAGTAGTTGCTAGTGACTCCAAGAGGGGGTATTTATGCTCGATAGTGGGTTCATGCCTCTAGTTTCCAAGGGAAGTGACAATAATCTCTTCGGTTGTAGATGTGATGTTGCTACTAGGGAGAAAACAACGGTCTCTTGTTCATGGAACATGTGGACTGTTTACCTTACACACTTTGCTTAAAGCAGTTGTCTGTTGCTTGCAACTTAATACTGGAGGGGGTTCGGATGATAACCTGAAGGTGGACTTCTAGTCATAGATGCAGTTGGATGGTGGTCTATGTATCTTGTTGTATTGCCCAATCAACCTCATAGGATCTTTCTGACTAGTAATTGCATTGTTATGCCTTGCTCAGTTCCTGTCAATTGCCCTGCTGTAATCATGCCATGTTGTTTATCTAAGGAGAGCACCTCTAGTGAACTATGGACCCCGGTCCAATCTTTACCATTGATACATCTTCCACTATTACTTGTTTACTTGCTGCAAAGCATTGCCTTCCACGCAATACGTTTAATCCTTTGTTACAGCAAACCGGTGAGCTTGATAACCTCACTGATTCATTGGGGAAAAGCCTTGAGATTGTGTTATGCAGGTCCCTGCATTGCTTGCAACACCTGTGTGATGTTTCCTTCCTCCTTCTGGTTCGATAACCTCGGTCTCAACTGAGGGAAAACTTGTTGCTTGGTGCTTCACACCTTGCTCTTGGGGTTCCCAACAGGATGTGCGTAGACAGTCGTCATGGTGTCGCGGCGAAACAATAGATCCGGCGACTGAATCCGGGGTCACCGAGTCGGCATCGTCGTGGAGGGCCGCGTCGTCCGTGTCCGTGTTGGTCTGGGCCACGTCATTGTTGGTTGAGTCGTACTCGGTGGCGAGGCGGTGGATTGTGCGGACCTGGCTCTCACAGAGCCGATCACGTGGCGGTGACTCGTAGACGAGCGCCGAGTCCTCCAAGACGATGATGTCGGTGAAGCCGACGAAGAGGCTTATCGTGACGACCGGCATGATGATGCTGTGTGTGACCGGGCGCGACGCCGGGACGTAGCTGCTGGGAAATATCTGGAGGATCTCGCTGATGGCGATCATGCGGCCGGTGGCAATCGTCTGACTAATGGGCAAGTAGGGTTTCACCGCAGAACACATGCCTGACCGGCCAGGCCCCATGGTGGGCGTCACTATCGTGGAAATGGCCACGGCAGATGCTGCGAGTGGCAGCGAGTAGTAGAACAAGGGGCAAGGGCGGCCATCCATCTATGGTGCAAGATGAGGGCGGAGACCCAAGGTTTTGCCCAGGTTCCCTCCCCCCCGGAGGGTAAAGACATACTCCTGCTAGATTGTATTATCGAGAGATTACAGTGGGCGAGCTCGGCGGCGAGGCAATGGGGTGTATGATGGAACGTAAGTGCTATGCATGCCCTAGCGAGGTTTATATAGAGTCACCTCGCTAGGGTTTACAGATCTACAACCGAGTGAAGAACTCAGAGGGTTTTGACCTAATCCGACTGGGCCTAGCTACGCTTCTGGGCCTTCAGCTTCCAGTCGCCTGGCTTCCTCTTGGGTCGCGGTCCAGTCTCCATCCTGCAGGCCCACTCGCTGAGAGTATGATCCAGTAGGGAATGTCCTGTTGGGTATACCCCACTCGGCATATCCCCAACGGATCTTCGATTGGGTATTGTATGATATTACCCGATTCCTCAATTTGGGTGTTGTCCTTGGGCATTGCCTAATAGGGGAACATAGAAGAATCCTCAATTTGGGTGTTATCCTGGGCATTGCCCGATTGGGGATACTAGTGCATGTTTGAACCATGTGCATTGCCAAATTTGGCAATGCTGCATGCTTCCATTTTGTTGATGAGCTTGTTTTGCTTCCTGCCAAGGTGGTTAAGTTCGAATGCGAGACCATGGGGAGGGGATGGCACCCCACTGGGTTATCAGGACGTGCTCTCTAAGAACCGCTGGCAATTCAAGATGGTGGTTCTCGGCAGGGTGGAGGTGGATTTGCAGCCGCAGAGCAGGAAGGGCCGTAGCCAAAGCTTGGCCATTATCCTATAGCCGAGATCCCTCTCTGGTTCATCATGCAGCTAGACTCGGCGGATCTCCACATGCTGGTGATACCACCGGCATTCCAGTTTGGCCTGAGGGCCTGGATCAAGCAGCCACTGCCACGCGTCGTGCAGGTCACGGCCTGCCGGTGGTGCACCGAATGGGTGTAGGTGGACTGGTTCTCTAGCCAGCTCACCTTCAGGAAGAACTATCCCGAGCTGGTCTACAAGTACGACATGGAGCGCGACGACGTCGTCGATTTCAAGCTGAAGCCCTTCGTCATCAAGATGATGATCTACAAGGCGGGCTCCTCTAGCTCCAGGAAGTACACCTGCCTGGACCACAGCTAGCCGTCAACACCCTTCATGTTGATGCTTCTGTAAGTTTGTATGTAGTACTGGTAGTTGTTGATGGACAACTAGTTATGATGAACTAAGTAGGCTGAAGTCTCTTTTGATCAGGGGTGAAAACCCTGGTGGTGGTTTAGGGGCATGGTATGCCCCTGTTGATGGTTAGTTTCATCAGGGGTTAAGCACCTAGTGCTGGTTCAGGGGCATGGGATCCCCCTCCTAATGGTTCTTTTGATAGGGGTGAAGTTTAGAACCCCTAGTTGCTATCTGTTATGGTGACTGTTAAGAATTTTATGGTGATCATATCAATGTGTAGGTAGCAATGTTTATGTCTGTATATGGCTTTTATGGTGATCATCTGAATGTGTTGTGTGTGCATATTAATTGTTCTTGTGATCATGTGTTGTGTGTATGTTGTGGTGGTAAGATCAACAAATTTGAAATGGGTGATCATAACCAATGTGATCAGATGCAAAGCACCACACCAAACAACTGTCAATTGCATGGGAAAAAAGAGAATAATCTAGGCAACCAAACAACTGGGACTATTTTCAGGAAAAGAGAATACATGAGTCCAAATAACTGGCCCAACTTGGCCCAAGTCCAATCTCCCCCCATGCAGCACCCAGCGAGCCAAATGGGAAAAAGGGAAATCTTGGGCCGAGCAACCAAACACGCCCTTAGTGTTTTACAAATGAACATGGCGAGAACTGGGCAATTAGGGTCACGTGGTTCATCCCTACCACGAATGAATTTCTAGCACCTCTCCTCAAAACAGTCTTTCGCCTGTTATATTAATATAGCAACCACATGGTACAGTTGGGGTCAATGTCGGGACAAACAGGAGCTAAAAAAAGAACATGCATGATCAATAAAAGCGACGATGAGCTATAATCATGGTCCATTGTTTCATCTTGACAAGTCCTACCACGGGTCATATAGTCAATATACCAAGTTTTCGTTGCAAACCCCCTATGCCTCGGAATCGCCGCGTACCAAGCAACACATTTAAAAACGAATACGATGAAGACAACACTATGCCCGGACTTGTCCTAGGATTCTCCTGGTACACGGAGTGGAGTAGAGAAGGGTACACTCTACACCCTTCAAGAAAGAACGGCGGCACCCAAAGGCGTCACCCCATCGATGCCGACCAAGCTGGCAGGAATTTCTCCTGAGCCCCAAAAAACCACAACCTCGAACAATACATATGACTCCACCAAACTTGCCATCCACCAACATGCACCACCATGCTTGTTGTGCACCATCGTCGTCTCACCATGGCAAACACAGTGAGGCATGTCGAACCGAGAAGAAACAACCGTAGATAAGTGGCAGAAGTACCACGTCCACGCGGGAGGGAATAACAACCTCCACCGCCATAGACGATAGATGGACAAACATAGGGGCAAGAGCACATCAGACCAATAGGATCCAAAGGCGGAAGGAACACAACCACCTAGAGGACTTCCTCCACCGCCATCGAGTAGGCCCGGCCAAACCTAAACCGGCCCCCTAAATTCCCCGCTGCCACGCTGCAACATGTAGGCCACCATCGCTGTTACCCTCTTCTTCGGCGCCATAGGCCCGGCCAGGCCTAGATCTAGCATGTAAAGCACACACCACCGCGTTGCAGCGGGCACGGCTGGTTTTCATCACCATCCCATCTCGAGCTGCTCGTCGGACCAACTAGAAATATCGGGATCGAGACCAAACCGTTCCGTCCTAACCCAGATCGTTCCCAAGCCAGGAGAGCACCGCCAAGCCTGTCACGTGTCGTGCCACCAGCAAGTGGTGCCGCCATCGCCTGAACGCCACCCATCACCATGCTGGAGTGTCGCTGCACCGACGTGCATCGGTGCCATGCTTTAGGCCCGAGCAAAGCTACCTGGTCACGGGAAATGGGGGAAAGCCACCGGCGGTGGCCCTACACCGGCCCCGCGCGGGCAATGCCTGCTGGTGCTTGCCGACGGCGGCAGGAGGGGAAGAGAACGGGAGGAGTGGGGGAGACGGCGGAGATGGCCGCCTCAATCGGGAAGGCAGCGCGAGGGTACGTGTGTCTGTATGTCGCGAGGGCCTCTGGTAAGAAGCCAACTTTCTACAACCAAAAGGCCCTGAGTTTCTAGGACCTCACCATGGTGGTCTCGTCTTTTACAAAATATTCAGTGGGCTCCTTTCTTGTTGGACTAGTTTACAAATGTACATGGCCCTTTTTCTTGCCAAATTCCATATATCTATTAAAAATCATCAATAATAGTATAAATAGACTCAAAAGTAAAAAAAATACAAAATATGTTAGGTTCATATGCACCTGAGACAAAACACCATGTCCCAAAAAGGTCCTATACAACAATGACACTAAACGGTGATCTTGCATTACTTCTGAAAATATGATTAATTTACCATATGAATTAATCCATAAAAACAATAAATAGAACATGACTAAAAATATAGGAATAAAAGTTGTCATGCAATCTAATAGATAGATTGGAAATAGCATGTATAAACAGATTACTACACATAATACATGAGATATAATTTGCATCAAATAAAACATGATCTAAGCAATATGAAGGATACTTTCATACGGTGCAGAGGAGGAACCGCTTGCGTTGACGTTGGTGGTGTTGACAGCCATATCATCGAAGAGGTGGTCGACGTTGGGAAAGTAGTCGTCGTCCGAAAAGAAGTCATCAGTGTCCATGAAGGAGTGTGATGAAGCCAGTAGTCATGCAGAAGCACTCCCCCAAAACCTTATTGTCCTTCTCCCGTACATGATTCGAAAAGGCGGGGTTCCGGAAGCCCACTATCGCGGCTTGCGATGCACGCCTCAAGACAGGATGGGGAAGAGTTAGCGATTTCTCAGTGCTCTAGAACTATTGGCGCTTTGTGATTTGGTATGTGTCTGTGGAGAGGAGCGACCCCTCTTATATAGGCATAGGAGGGAGAGGCGAACATATAGCGAGGGATACGAACCGAACAGGCAAAACCTAGAGCCAAGAAGCCACAACTCAGTTTGTATTCAAAATCCACTCAGTTCGTTTAAAACTCCGCTAGCACAAGAACGTTCCAACTTATGTGCGTGTTAGTTCACCTTCATGCATGGAAAAAGAGAGACAACTCGCATGCGAGGCATAAGTGGATCCTTGGCTCGGCGCATTCCCGCAACCCGCAGCGCTCGCACGCATTGGGAAGAGGCATGGAAACACGGAGGAGGAAGAGTGCGCATGTACTACTTTGTTCTTCACATGCTTGTACAAGTGATGGAGAAACCTCCCTTATAAGGATGTTAAACTCCCACTAAACTAGCAATGTGGGGCCAAACTTTTGTCCCACCTCTTTCCATGCATGAATGAGCCAAATGGGCTCCCTAGGATTTCAGGATTTTTGCTAAATAATAAATGGGTTAGACCATATTTTAGGCAAAATTCCAACAATCTCCCATCAGATCCCAAAGGCACACAAAATTTTCCTATTGTTGCATTGTTTTATATATCGGTAATACAGTGGAGACTGTTAAGTTCAACTTCCATTTAGACTACATACTACACTACTTTTCAACCTGTATAGTTGACTATGCCTTGTACTGCAGGTTTGCTGTAAATCTAGTTTCACATAAAGCCTACATCAATACTAGTAAGCCCTAGGATTTCCCCGCGGGTGCATCTTATGCGTCATACTCTATGAACTTTCATGAGTTTACTAGAGAGTACCAACTCTCATAGACTGTGATGTTTAACAATCAAACTCATATAGGTCTGTTCTACAAAAGATGTTCTACAGGACAACAACTATGCTTAAGAAATAAGCAACTTAGAACATATTAAGATAAAATCAGCCTACCATGTAGAACAAAGGAGTATGCATCTTCATAGAATGGTATTATATAAAGGTAAGATACTCTTCTCTCAATTGACCAACAACTTGTCACCCAAATATAATTCACAGGATCTCTGATCACAAAGAGTGGTTTACCACTATGAACAACTCATACTGCGGGTCTCATACACATCTCCTTCGATGAATTATCCATCATGATGGGGATGTGCCTACCGGGGTATACCCAGCAGGACGTTTCCGACTGGCCCAAGAATTGGTGAGTGGGCCTGCAAGACGGCGACTGGATTGAAGCCCAGCGAGGAACCAAGCGATTGGAAGCTGAAGGCCCAGGCGAGTAGATAGGCCCAGTCGGATTAGGTTAAACGAGTACCGAAGCTTTAACTGAATCGGTTGAGATATGTAAACCCTAGGGGAGGAGATCCTATATAAACCTCCCTGTAGGGCGAGTAGAGATACGTTCCATCATACACCCAAGCGACTCGCCGCCTAGCCGCCGAGCTCGCCCATTGTACCACCTTCATAATACAATCTAGCAGGAGTAGGTCTTTACCCTCCGGGGGGCCGAACCTGGGTAAAACCCTATGTCTTTGCCCTCATCTCGCACCGCAGATGGCTGGCCGCCCTTGCCCCTCGTTCTACTTCTCGCTGCTGATTGCAGCATCTGCCGTGACCATTCCCACGACAGTGGCGTCCACCGTGGGGCCTGGCCGGTCTGGCCGGTGTTCTGCGGCGAGATCCAATCTGCCCATCAATGAGACGGTTGCCACCGGCCGCATGATAGCGATCGGCGAGATGCTCCAAATCTTGCTGAGCAGCTACGTCCCGGCGGCGCGACCCGTCACGCACAGCGTGATCCTGCCGATCGGCATGATCAGCCTCTTCGTCGGCCTCACCAACGTCATCGTCTCGGAGGATTCGGCTCGCATCCGCGAGTCGCCGCCACGCGATCGGCTCTCCGAGAGCCAGATCCGCACGATCCATCGCCTCGCGTCCGAGTACAATTCGTCCCACAGCGACGTGGACGAAAACTCAGCGGCCGGAGAAGACGCGACCCTCAACGACGACGCCGACTCAGCGACCCCGGCGTCACTCGCCGTCTCCATCACCGCGGCTTCACCCGCGGGCTCCATCACCCAGGTCTCCAACGTGGGAGACTTCGAGGACCCCTCCATCCTCGGGATCTTCGAGTTCGACTCCGGGTCGGAGAACTCCGCCGACCTCCGTGACGGAACCGGTCGCCATGCCGCGACCTACATGGCGACCGGCACCGACCCGCCGGAGGATCCATTCTCCACCCCAATCCCTCCTAACGCCACGGCAACGGAGGTCGAGGAACTCTGCCTGAAACTGGCGGAGGCGGTGCGCAAAGAACAAGCCGAGCGCGAAAAATTTCGCCTCGAGCAGGTGACGGCGCAGGAACTATCGCGCTACCACCAACAGCGGATCAGGTCGCGCCTGAACCCCACCGTTCAGGGGCGCGCCCTGAACTTCGATGACGAAAACGACCTGGCCCGCGCGGCCGAGCGTGCGATCTGCGAGAACGCGCCACCAGGAGGAAGCGCCCGGCCCCCGCCAGGATCAACGGCGATGGGCGCCCCACCTCCACCCAACCGCACACCTCCTAGGGACCAACCGCGGATAGTAGTCTCCTCACGGGAGAGAGACGCAAACGGCCTCCCACTGTTCTCCACCCCGATGGACAACCTCGTGGCGGGCCGAGCAGCAGCCGACAACATCACGGCCACGGGCGACGGCGCCCTACAGATCCAGTACGTAAGGGCCTTGCTCGCAAAGGCCGTCGAGCAGCAAAACGCAGGCGCCGACTCGCAGGGTCGAGTATACTCGCGTTCGTCGGGAAGCAGAGCGGCCTCAAGCGGCCGCCCAGCGGCGGCAAACACCCTCAACTGCCCGCCACCAGAGCCACTGCAGCTCCAACAGCGACCCGCGAACGCGGCACTCTCCACCAGCGACCCCAGGCCAGCGACCAACTTCGTCGCCGCCAATGGGCAACCCATCGACGCCCGCACCCACATCATCAACAACCAAAGCTGGCGCGCACGCTAGCCCGACGACCTGCGACACACCCTAACCAATCGCCGCGACGGCGAGCCCATGGGGTCGCTCAGTCGACTCGGCCCCAAGTGCTTCGGACCAATGATCCGAGGCGAGAAGTACCCGCCAAACTTCAAGGCGCCGAAGGAGATAGAAAAGTACGACCCCTCGTACGACCCTGCCGTTTGGCTCGATACATACCTCATGGCGATGGGGATCGCGGGCCACACCGACCTGCTAGCCGCCCGTTACCTCCCCCTGATGATGGAAGGGACGTGCAGGCAGTGGATCAACACCCTCCCCCAGGACAGTATCGATTCCTGGGAGGAGATGCGCGACGCCTTCGTTAGGCACTTCGAGTGCTCCTACACCCGCGCCACCACCATCGAGGACTTGGAGCGATGCGTCCAAGGACCCCGCGAGTCGACCCGCAACTGGGTCCAACGGTGGCAAGAACTCTGGTACAACGCGGTCGGTATCCACCCGGACACCGTGATCCACTGCTTCAAGACCTCGTGCCGCTACGAGCCCCTGGTCGCCAAGCTCAAGCGACACTCTCGCACACTCGACAACATCCCCGACCTCCTCGAGATCGCCAAATGGTACGCGGAGGAAGATCCAAACCAGGAAACTGACGACGAGTCAGGAGGACAACGCTGCACGAGCGGCAACGACAGCGGACGACGGTCCGACCTACGCTACAGCAACACTCGTCTCACCGGCAAGCGCCGCAGTGACGGGCGAGTCGACTTCGTCGCCAACGCCGGGCACGCGCAACGCGAGCCCAAGAGCTTCCGCCGCGATGGAGGACAACGCCGCGATGGCGGCAACTACAAGGCCAAGCCAAGTTTCGACCCCGCGGCCCTCCTTAACCAACCATGTGCGTTTCATAGCAGGGAAGGGAAGCCCGCAACGCACACCACCGCCGACTGCCACGCCCTCAGGGAGATCGAGAAGGCACGGCGAGCACGGGAGGACCCCGACAACGACCCGCCAAATAGCGGAAAGTTCGGCAAAGTGGCCGGCTCGCTCCATACCTTCACGGGCTTCAACACGAAACGCGAGAAGAAGGTCATCGCCCGCGCCGTCGCCGTCAACGCGGTGGCCCAGGTGGACGTTCCCCAGTTCCTCAACTGGTCGGAGCAGCCCATCACCTGGAGTCGACAAGACCACTCGCCACGCATCGAGTACCCAGGTCGAGTCGCCCTAGTGGTCAAGCCTAAGGTCGGCGACTACTGGCTCCCCAAGACATTGATGGACGGCGGCAGCTCCATCAACATCCTGTACCTGGACACCTTCAGGCGGCTGCGGCTCCCGCAGTCGATGATCGAGACGACCCACACCACGTTCCACGGCATCGTCCCCGGTCGGAAGGCGTACCCGATCGGTAAGGTCACGCTTCCAGTCACCTTCGGCACACCAGCAAACTTCCGCACTGAGCGGATCGTCTTCGAGCTCGTGCCCTTCGACAGCCCCTACCATTGCGTCCTGGGGCGCCAGGCGTTCGCCAAATTCATGGCAGCGCCCCACTACGCGTACAACGCGATGAAGCTCCCCG
This sequence comes from Avena sativa, assembly GCA_916181665.1. NCBI lineage: Eukaryota > Viridiplantae > Streptophyta > Magnoliopsida > Poales > Poaceae > Avena > Avena sativa. The sequence goes on along the minus strand of OV702285.1, from coordinate 136,002,081 downwards.
GGCCGTGCGGCGTCATCACCATCAACAGCGACCCCGACATGGCCGCCGAGTGCGAGGCCAAAGGAGCCGAGCTCGTTGACGCTGTCATCGCGGCGGAGACCAACCACGCCGATGAGCTCGCCAAGTACGCGATCGGGGTCAACAACGACGACCCCACCATACTCAAGAAGCCCAACTCGGAGGGCGCAAACACCTCAACCTTCGAGGCCACGACGCACACCCGCACCGTCGAGCTGGTCCCAGGCGACTCCAGCCAGACGGTGACGATCGGGACGGGCATGAGCCCAGCATAGGAAGGCGCGCTCACCGAGTTCCTCCGTGAGAACAGGGACATCTTTGCATGGAAGCCCTCTGACATGCCCGGTGTCCCTAGGGAGCTCGCTGAGCACAAGGTAAACGCCGACCCCAAAGTGCGACCCGTAAAACAGTCGCTGTGGCCCTTCAATGAAGAGCGCCGCCGAGCAATCGCCGAGGAGGTGCAGCGTCTACTCGCTGCAGGCTTCATCCGGCCAATCAAATACTCCAAGTGGCTGGCAAACCCAGTCCTGGTCGAGAAAAAGAACGGGACATGGAGGATGTGTATCGACTACACGAACTTGAACAGCGCCTGCCCAAAGGAGCAGTTCGTCCTCCCGCGGATTGACCAGATAATCGATTCAACCGCGGGCTCGGAGTCGCTCTGTTTCCTCGACGCCTACTCTGGGTATAACCAGATCAAAATGGCCGTCGAGGACGAGGAGAAGACGGCGTTCATCACGCCATTCGGAGCCTTCTGCTACACCGCCATGACCTTCGGCCTCAAGAACGCCGGGGCGACCTACCAGCGGTGTATGCAAGAATGCCTCGCGAGCCAAATTGGCCGCAACATCCACGTCTACATCGACGACATGGTCGTAAAGTCCGCTCGCCAGGGCGACCTACTCGCCGACCTGGCGGAAACATTGGCCGACTTGCGAAAATACAAGATAAAGCTCAACCCAAGCAAATTCACCTTCGGTGTACCAGCAGGATAACTACTGGGGTACGTCGTCTCCAAACGAGGGATCGAGGCGAACCCCACGAAGATCGACACGATCGCCCGGATCGGCAAACCCGAGTGCCTGCGCAACGTCCAGAAACTGGCCGGGCGAGTAGCGGCTCTCAGTCGCTTCATCCCCCGCCTGGGCGAAAAGGCGATGCCCCTATACCGCCTGATGCGCAAGAACCCCACTTTCCAGTGGGACAAGGAGGCGGACGACGCGCTCCGCGATCTCAAAAAGGTGCTACTCGCCGCACCGCTACTCGCCACCCCTACCGACAAAGAACCAATGCTGGTTTACGTCGCGGCTTCCGAGCGCGTCGTCAGCGCCGTGATGGTCGTCGAGCGACCGGAGGAAGGAAAGGAGCGCCCAGTACAGCGACCGGTGTACTACATCAGCGAGGTCCTCACCGAGTCGCGCCAGCGGTACCCCCAGTACCAAAAGCTGGTATACGTGGTGTTCAGAGCTCAGCGGCGCCTGCCGCACTACTTCCAGGAACACCCGATCACGGTCGTATCCTCAGCACCACTGCAAGACATCATCCGCAACCGCGAGGCGACCGGGCGGGTCGCCAAGTGGACCGTCGAGATCGGCGTCCACAACATCAAATACGAGCCACGAAAAGCAATCAAGTCGCAGGCCCTAGCGGACTTTATCGCCGACTGGGAAGAGGCCCAGCAGCCAGAGAAGCTGCCATACCTCCATTACTGGAGCCTGCACTTCGACGGCTCCAAGAACGCGGACGGCGCAGGCGCAGGGATCGTGCTAACTTCACCAAAGGGCGACAAGCTCCGCTACATCCTCTGCCTCGACTTCACACCCTGCACCAACAACATGGCCGAATACGAGGCCCTACTCCACGGCATGCGAGCTGCCAAGGAGATGAATGTCAACCGCCTACGCTGCTACGGAGATTCCGACCTCATCGCGGGGCAAGTCGCTGGCACCTGCGACGCCGTCTCCCCCACCATGGCGGCGTACCGCCAAGCAGTGGACAAGTTGGGCGGACACTTCACCGGCTACTCCGTCGAGTGGATCGACAGGCGGAAGAACGAGGAGGCCGACGCACTCTCTCGCATCGGGTCGGCTCGACTCGCACCACCCGCCGGCGTCTTCCTTGACACGATCACCAAGCCATCAGTCTCTCCCTCGAGGGAGATCGACATCGGAGTCCCGCTCCAACCAGAGGCAGCCCTGGTCGCACTCGTCAACGAGCCAGACGACTGGACCAAGCCCTACATCGCCTACCTGGAAGCCGGCACCTTGCCAGCAGACGAGACAGACGCTCGGATGGTCGCCCGTCGATGCAAGTCCTACACCATCATCGACAGCGAGCTCCACAAGCGCAGTGTCACCAGCGTGTTCCAACGCTGCGTCCAACCCGCCGAAGGACGCAAGATCCTCCACGACATCCACTCCGGCGACTGCGGACACCACGCCGGCGCCCGCTCTCTTGTCGCCAAGGCTATGCGACATGGATTCTACTGGCCCACCGCACACGACATTGTCCAGCGGTGCGCCGGGTGCCAGAAGTACGCCAACCAGACGCACGTGCCGAGCTCAGCGCTCAAAACAATCCCCATCACCTGGCCATTCGCTGTGTGGGGCATGGATATGGTAGGCCCCTTCAAGAAGGCCCCCTCCGGCTACACCCACCTGCTGGTCGCGGTCGACAAATTCACAAAGTGGGTGGAGGCCAAGCCAGTCCGGAAATGCGACGGGAAGACCGCCACTAAATTCCTACGCGAGCTCATATATCGCTACGGGTTCCCAAACAGCATCATCACGGACAACGACACCAACTTCGCCAAAGAAGCCATGGCTGAATTCTGCGAAGAGCACCACATCCGGCTCGACCTTGCGTCGGTCGCCCACCCGGAGTCCAACGGCCAAGCATAACGAGCCAACCAAAGCATCCTCCACGGCCTGAAGCCGCGACTCCAAGTACCCCTCGAGCGCACCGCCGGGTGCTGGGTCGAGGAGCTACCCTCCGTCATCTGGGGCATCCGCACCTCGGTCAACAGGTCGACAGGGTTCACCCCCTTCTTCATGGTCTACGGCGCCGAGGCAGTCATGCCCACCGACCTCGAGCACGACTCGCCGCGGGTCGTCCACTACACGGAGGCCGCAAACGAGCTCGCCCACCAAGACGGGGTCGATCAACTCGACGAGGCACGTGACCTCGCTCGGTCACGCACCGCTATCTACCAGCAGGGACTCCGTCGCTACCACAGTCGGCGGGTGAAAACTCGCACCTTCCAAGAGGGCGACCTGGTGTTACGCCTCATCCAGGACAAGAAGGGCATGCACAAGCTCTCCCCTCCGTGGGAAGGGCCATTCGCCATCGGGCGAGTACTCGGAAACGACGCCTACTACCTCATCGACGTCCGCGGGGACGGCGAACTCGACGTCAAGCGACCATGGAATGTAAACCTCCTACGGAAGTTCTACTCCTAGAACCCCACATATGTATTCTCCAGTCGCTATGAAATAAAAATAAACGGTTACCACAAATTGCGCCCACTCTCCATGTCTTGTGCCACTCGCACTCGTAATAACAGCATTACGCTAATCGTAGAAGTCAACCTTTGGTACAGCGATCGGTACGGCTAAGTAGTGCGGTGCAAGAGCACTGAGTCACCTCAGGTCTTGCACCGTCCATGAAAAACGCCTACCCGGAGCCCCATTGGAGTCGCCTAGCCCAACTGGTTCTACGAACCAAGACAACTGCCTTCGCTTCTTACAGCGACCATGGTCCTCCGCATCTTTGACATAGCGACTCGAACGGCTAAGTACCACGCTCGGGGACTGCAGACCAGTTCACCGCGAGCGGTCCGGAAAAACGCCAAGTAGGAGAGCATGCCCAGGACTCGCCACGCGACTGGCCCCACGGGCCAGGCAGGAGTGATGCGCTCAAACTAACGCGCCAAGTCCTCACTCACCCTCGAGTCGCGCCTGGAACAGCCAAGTACCACGCTCGGGGACTCGGCCACCCGACCTCGTTCGCGCAAGGGAAAATGGCGAAGTACAGAGCGTTCAAGGGAGTCGCCTAGCGACTGGCTCTTCGAGTCTGGGCGAGTCGACCACAATAACAAAACACACAAAAACAACAAATATATCACATACGAGGTAAACCCCACAAAAGGGCGGACGCGCTCGGGGACTCGTTCAAACATCAATCACAAACACATGACAAATACCAAAATAGACACGATGTCTCATTCGATAGCATGTTGCATTGTCTCATATTACAAAATATGCCTGCATGGCAGACCTGCTGCTAACGCCACAGGGCAAACTATCCTATTCTGCAGGCCTAGATGACGACTCGCCAACACCCCGGCGATTGCGGATGAACGGCGTGTACGGGTTCGACGGATACGTCGTCAGTTCACCCGCCATCGCCGCACGGAAGGGCTGCTCGACCTTGAAATCACGATGCAGCGGCTCGAGGTCGCTAGGCACGACGACCGTCTCCTGGTACGGAAGGAGGTCGCCCATTGCCCAGACACGCTCCGACTACGTGGCGGCGCGGTCCTGCAACTTGAGGACCTCGGAAAGCTCCACCGCGCCAGTCGACGATGGGTAGCCACTCGTCACATCGTCGATGTCGAAGTCCTCAGGGAAGTGGGCAAGTCCAAGACTGAGTGCCGTCACCGCTCCCCGCCGAAACGCCGACCGCGTCATGAACTCGACGACCGCGGGCGCCTTCTCCAAATACTTCCACACCTCAACGAGGTCGCTGGGAATCACTTCCGTGGGCGATATCTCTTGGAGATAGGCACGGATGCACGTCGCCGACAACGTTGCCGAGTCGACAAGCGTGCTTACACACTTCCGCGCGTCGAACGAGCTTGCCTCTTCCGCGCTATCGATGATGCGACCTGTGAGTAGAAGACAATAATGAATACGACGGACACCACAAAAGGCACAACTACAGGCAGAGGCAGACGCACTTACCAATCAACGGGCGGGCGAGATCCGTGATGAAGCATTGAAGCGAAGTATGGTCGTCCTGAAGCCCAGCAACAAGGGCGTCCGACACTTTGTGATCCTCTTCGGCGGCTGCAATGGCGGCCTTGTCTCTCCCATCAGCCGAGCTCGCTTCTTCCTTCGCCTCCCACAGCTCGCGCTCGAGGTCGGCGATCCGCTGTTCAGCCAAACTCAAAGCCGATTGCGCCGCCGCCAATTCACCCGCGGGGACAAGTCCCTGGCGAGCTTCCTCTGCCTTCGCGGCAACCGCCTGAAGCCCTTTGTTCGCCTCCTGGACGATGGCCAGTTCCCTCTCCGCGCGGTGCTTCGCTGCCAAGGGGCCAGCCGATTCAAGCTGCAGACCCTACACATCACCAAAAAGGTTAATCAAAGAAAAATTCCTCAGTGCCCACCCGCTGAAATTCAGCGAGTGCGCACTCGGGGACTGGCAATCAAGAAATTCCTAAGTGCCCACCCGCTGACATTCAGCAAGTGCGCACTCGGGGACTGGCACTCAAGAAATTCCTAAGTGCCCACCCGCTGAAATTCAGCGAGTGCGCACTCGGGGACTGGCAATCAAAAAATCTCAAGTACCCACCCGCTGAAATTCAGCGCATGCGCACTCGGGGACTGAATGCGAAAAATAAAGATAAGACACTAAAAGAATCAGGCTGCTGCAAAGCACCGACCTGATCCTCGGGGACTGGATGTACCTGGATGGCTGCGCCAAGCATGCCGTGGAGTTGTATCGCGTCTACGGACGCGAGGAGAGCCGGCGTATGCCCACGACATTGGTCGACTTCAGCACCGGCGATCCCAGGAGCATGGATCGAGGGCGAAGTTCCAGTCGCCGCGGCCGCCTTGGCCATGAAGCGCGGGAAGGTGGCGATAGAGGCACCCGCCCCAAAGGAGGTCGGCTCGGCAGTTTCAGGCAAGGGAGCGCCCTCCTTCGTGGACGCGGCCGCTTCCGTTACGGGTCCAGCCGGCGCGACCGCCGTGTCGTCAGAAATCGTGACGACATCGTCACCCTTGGCCTTCTTGCCGCCATCAGCTGGGACGACGACTTCGTCCGCCTTCCTCTTGCGGGAAGGATCCTCCTCGCTAGCGACGGGTGGCACCTTAGCCACGGTCGGATGGCCCATCCTCTTCACTCCGGTCCTGTACATCAATCATGTAAGCAATATAATTCGAGCTGCTATGGAAGACAAAGGAAGGAGAGTGTACTCACTTGGCGACTGGAATGAAGCGCAGCCCCATATGGAGGCCGGCTGGTTTCTCTAGTTCGGGGCCAGTCGGCGGCTGAGCCCCATTTCCAGAACGTCGCGTGCCCAAGACACAGACGGTTTCTTCGTTGTCGAGGCCGCAACCGGAGCCTCTGGAACATCTTCAACAGGAGCTTCCCTGTGAGGCGAAGCCGCTGCGACCGAAGCGTCCCCTAGCCCAGAGACTGGGGCGAATGGCGGAGGCATCGACGCCAGGGGCACCTCGATGGTGGCCGTGTCCAGCGCGGCTGTCGTCGTCGGCGCCTCGTCCTTGGCCGGGCTGGGGGCGTCAGAACTGCTCGCTGAATGTGGTGGCGAGGCCGGCCTCGTCGGTTTCGTCTTCGTTTTCCTCGGAGGCGCCTTCACCTCCTTTTCCTTCTTCTTCTTTTTTGATGGAGTAGCCTGGCGGCGCGAGGTGGTTTCTGGAAGCTCGTCGTCGTCGTCATGACGCTCGAGGCTTTTACTTGCCTCAAGCTCACGTTGACGCTGCCCACGGGTCTTGCGGAGTAGTGGGGCGACCTCCTCTTTGGACTCGTCGTCGCTGTCGCCCTCGTCACTCCCGGCATCGCCCTTGGCGGGAGGCGACTCGCCCATGTCCTGGACGGACAAGCTCGAGTTCTCGTCGTCCGAAGGCGGGAGCCATCCTTCCACCACTTGGAATAGCTGCAATGAACACAAGATGAAATCAGAATTACCGCGACTGCAAAAACTGCGACTGTGAGCGAAGTGAAGCGATTACCGTTGGGGCTGGACGCTTTGCGGTGTAGGGGGCAACCCCAGCCTGTGCGTCCAAGTACACCGCCTGGGTGATTTTCTTCAGTGCTGGGAGGTAGTCCTCAAGCTTCCATTCGGCGAGGCAGGCCTTCGTCGAGTCGTCCCGGCCGGTGTACTGGTACATGTAGTGCTCGCGCCGAGCCAGCGGGACGAGCTGCCGCCCGAGCCAGCAATTGTACAGGTTTATCGTCTGGAGGCCCTTCTTCTTCAGACCACGGATGGTCTGAAGCATTTCGTCAACGACCATCCGATGGTCGTTGGGGAGCTTGCCGATTTGAAGGCGGCGTGGCTCGGACCGGTTGGCGGAATACCGCGGGATCGCCGTCTCGCCCTCCGGGGTCGCCTCGGTTACGTAGAACCACGATTTCTTCCAGTCGCTCGCTGCCTTGGCAGGCAGCATCAGGTCGAAGAATGAGGCCTTCGACTTCAGCTGGAAGGTTAGGCCGCCCGCGGCTAGCATTGGGCCGCCCGCCTCCTCGCGGCTGATCCGTCCATGAAACAGATCTTGCCACAGAGGGTAGTAGGGCCGGCAGCCCAAGTAGCATTCGCAGAACGCCACAAAGATGGCGAGCTGCTCGATGCTGTGGGGACCCAGATCCGATGGCTGGATCCCGTAGTAGGCACAGAAGCGCCAGAAGAATAGGGACGTGGGGAACCCCAGCCCCCGTTCAAGATGGCTGGTGAAGCAGATGAATTCCCTCTCTCGCGGATTCGGGGTCGTCTCTCCGGCCGCAGGGATGCGCCAGCAGCCAGCTCGCAAGATCCCGACCTCCTCGAAGGAAGCCAGTTGCACCCTCGTGCACTTAGATCTACCCCAAGGCTCGGTGGAGAGGGCCATGGCAGAGAGATTTGTTGGGGGTCGGGAGATTTCTGGTCGGCGGGGTCGCGATGCAAAGGGAGGCAAAAATGCGCGCAGTAGGAGGAAATGGTGAGAAGGTGGCTTTTTGATCGCCTGTCATTCCCCTTATATAGCGGTTGTTACCCGCCAAATCAGGGAACCGTTACCGCGCGATGATTACGCCAAAAGTTACCGTTGGATTACCCCAACGGCTAGTTTGACCACGTTTGACGGTCCAACTTCAGCCACTCGGCTCGCCGACCCAATCACTATGATAGTGTTTCGCCGACTCGACTCGCCAAAGCTGCGACCTGGATGACTGGTTTTCTCCTTTATACAGGAGCCCATCGATGATTCGACTGGATGTCTACTCTGAAGCCGTATACTCCGACTGCCAGCGGCCACCTACGCCTAATCGACGACGGCCTCGGGGACTACTGATGGGGATGTGCCTACCGGGGTATACCCAGCAGGACGTTTCCGACTGGCCCAAGAATTGGCGAGTGGGCCTGCAAGACGGCGACTGGATTGAAGCCCAGCGAGGAACCAAGCGATTGGAAGCTGAAGGCCCAGGCGAGTAGATAGGCCCAGTCGGATTAGGTTAAACGAGTACCGAAGCTTTAACTAAATCGGTTGAGATATGTAAACCCTAGGGGAGGAGAGCCTATATAAACCTCCCTGTAGGGCGAGTAGAGATACGTTCCATCATACACCCAAGCGACTCGCCACCTAGCCGCCGAGCTCGCCCATTGTACCACCTTCATAATACAATCTAGCAGGAGTAGGTCTTTACCCTCCATGGGGCCGAACCTGGGTAAAACCCTGTGTCTTTGCCCTCATCTCGCACCGCAGATGGCTGGCCGCCCTTGCCCCTCGTTCTACTACTCGCTGCCGATTGCAGCATCTGCTGTGACCATTCCCACGACACATCACGTTATGTGATAGACCCATTGCAAAGATATATTCCAAGTTTTTAGATGTTTGGATATAATAAATTGTAATAACTCTAGAGTTTCTAATTTTTCTAAAAGTTTTTAGTCTCCTATTCGCATGCCTTGATGATTTCATAATATTCTTAGAACTGTTCACTTTTATAATAACATTTTAATTATCATGGTTCATAAGGATAGAGGGTATTAGTTTTCAACCATAGGTAAGTTTATCAAGAGGTCACGAATCCACCCTACTTCAATAATGGTTGTGTCAAATGTTGTGAGCCCTACTTCCATAGTGGATCTCGTTAAGATGGTCTGATTGCAATACTTCCAAGAAATAGCACCACCACCAAGTGTAAATACATATCCATTCATGGCCTTTATCTCATCAGCATTAGAAATCTAGTTTGAATCACTATAACTTTATAGTACCCTTGGATACCCAATATAGTGACTCTTTCAAGAGCATGCCAATGATCATCTCTAGGATTTGAAATCAATTGAGTTTTCTTACATCAAAAGCAATGCCAAGCCTCGTAGTGCTAGCTAAATACATAAGCGGTATCTTAGTTGATCTCTGATGCATGTAAAATGCATACATGAACTTTGTAGCTTATTGGTACATATTCCCACATATTTGCAACTTATATAATATTATATCCATGTTTTCTATTGATTTATGGGGATTTACCAATGATCCCCCTTATTTTGGTTATAACTCTATAGAATAGGAATCCCCTATTTTGTGTATTTTTATCTTTTAGGGACCTAAACAAAGTCAAATTGGCCTAAGATTTTTTGAGGATTATTTTTCGCGAAGACAATAACCTGGAGCACTTGGACCTCATGATTGGGGCCTAGAGGCCCAAAAGAGGACATGAGGCACATCCTAGGGGGCCCGCCAGCCATGCTCGTTTGCACCTCGATCATCGCCAGCCGTCCATCTTTAGACCTAATTTGAAGTCCTTACCTAAAAACTCCTATAAAAGGTCCCTCGACGTGTCCCAAGAGGAGGTGGCGTAGAAACACAAAAACACTAAAACAGATATAGAACCAGCAAAGATTGGAGGGGTAAACACCACCATCAGTGGGATCTCTACCTTCTCTAACATCTCCATCAACATCACCACGATGAAAAGGGAAATAAAATTTGAAAAACAAGTTATGCATAGTGTTATTTGTTTCATATGCTTTAATGAATGATAATTTGCAAAGTGTCTTATTTAGTTCTACCTTTTATTCACATGCATACATGATTAACTTTAAGTTACTTTATCTAAAAATGATTAGCACTATGGACACTTTTGCATGCTTGTAGATGGTCAACTTTCTCTCTCTTGCTATCCCAAATAATTAAACAAGCGAAGACTTATGCATCCAAATCCCTTAAACCAAGTTGTTCCAACAGTGTCTACCATACCTACATATGTAGCACTTGCTATTCAAAGTATAATATATGTGATATGTCTTTGAACATTTCAAAATGATCTGTTTTGTGTAGTTTAAAGCTCATGGGAAAGTAAGTTCTGGGGTGAAACCACTAGTGCACACAACTAAAAATGAGATAGAATGATAATCAAACTTGACCCATTGTGACTGGAATTATTTAAGTTATGTGTTTGACAACTTATGAGTTGAGCGCTGCAGAACCATGTTGACATGGGGAACACTTCCATCATTGCACTATCTGTTGATATCATGTATTCTTTTGGTTGTGGGTGCCTAGGATGTGAAAAAAGCGAGAACCACCCTGAAGTTTTCTAGAATTTGCGTGTGTGTTAGAGGGCTGCATGAGCCGCCAACCTAAAACATACTATGCATCATGGTGGAAATTCACAGCATCGACACCAACGAAGTGTTTTAAATAAAAAACACTAAGGGGTTCATTTTTTGGTTTGTCTTGTCATTAAGTATGGGTATCCCCTCACAAAGGGACTCCTCGTACAAGGGGTAAGAGGTACTTCGGTTTCCACTCTCGTTTGGAACTGTATGCTAATAATGACAAAGTTCTTCGCAGCCCAAGTTGAGTAGCATGTGTACTGGTGCTTGTGGTCAACGGGCATGAGACATTCAACTTCTAATGGGTCAAGTATATAAACCATACTTACTTTCACTTTAACCATAACCATTAAATATGCCTAGAACCCCACTCTTATGATTACCGTTGACATGAGCTACATATCCTACAACTTTACCATATTTTCTCTTATACCTTTATATTTTCTCAAAGAACTAGAACATATATTCCTGGCTTACTTTCTATTACTTAAGTGTCTAGGATTGAAAGAAAGAAAATAAATAAAAAGATGATTCTAAGACCAAATAGGATGTTATGAAATTTACTTTACTTTTGCACTTTACATGCTTAATTGTCCACAGTACATTCATTTGTTTTATACAAAATTACATATTTTTAATCATAGACATAATGTAAAATATATCACTTTATAGCTCATTTTATTGTTGCTATTCCTTAAAGAATGAACCATTTAACTTTTTTAGCAATGATCATTATCTATATCCAACATAGCACAAACTCCAAAGTCCATGTTTAGTTTTATCATCTTCATGCTCGAGGACGAGCATAGGTTACGCTTGGGGATGTTGATGCATATAAGATGCATACATGAACTTAGTTTATTGATACATATTCCCACATATTTGCAACTTATATAATGTTATATCCATGTTTTATATTGATTTATAGGGATTTACCAATGATCCCCTTTATTTTGGTTATAACTCTATAAAATAGGAATCCCCTGTTTTGTGTATTTTTATATTTCAAGGACTTAAAATAAAGTCAAATTGACCTAGGACTTTTTAAGGATTTTTTTTGCGAAGACGGTGACCTAGAGCACTTGGACCTCATGAGCGGGGCATGGAGGCCCAAAAGAGGATAGGTGGCGCGTCCTAGGGTGCCCGCGCCACCCATGCTCATTTGCACCACGAGAATTGCCATCTGTTCATCTTCAACCCTAATTCAAAGTCCTGACCTAAAATGCATATAAAAATGTCCCCTGACGCATCCTCAGAGGAGGCGGCGAAGAAACATAGAAACAGTGATATAGAGACAGAACTAGGAAAGATTGGAGGGTAAAACACCGTCAGATACGTGACCGGTGGGATATCTACCTTCTACAACATCATCACTATGATGAAGAGGGAGTAGTCCAAATCTGGACTATAGGTTTGTGGCAGTACCTTGGTCTATTTCTCTCTTGTGCTATCATATTTTTAGTACCATATGAGCTGCCCACATGATTATGAACATCTATGTAATTCCAAATTCCTATGTGGTGGGTCTTTATTCTATGAGTTGATATTTGAGATTAAAATTCTATTATGTGTAAGATGTATTGATAGATGCATATTATGTACCCCGTTCTTAAATACTTGTTTTGATCCAACATGTATGAGAAGTCGTGTGTGGGGGAACTATGTATTAGTTGGAGTAACATGGTGGTGGTGATTGGATAGTGAAAGAACATGTTGGGCCCCCATGTGTGGTTTTGGTAATTAATGACAATCTTTATGGACTAATGTGTGTATTAAGTTATACTTGTAGGATTTGTCCATTGGCATCGCTTGAAGCATGTGTTGGCTTCAAGGTTGATGAAATGCAAAGAAGATATGTTGGGCAAGCTCAATATGCGAGGTCGATGATGAGGAATTAAGAAAGGCGTTTCATCTTGAGAAGGGCAAGACCGTCTACATCGAGCTCAAGTGGAATGCTCAAGGCAAAGGTATAATCTTGATAGGTTTTCCCTTTTGCCGGTCTCACGTTGTGTGTGTGAGACCGGGTTTAGGATAGATAACCATACTATCAAGAGGGGCTCTCGTATAAGTAATTCGGTCACATCGTTCGGAGAGAGCTCAAACCTTTGCATACTTGCATCATCGTATTTGGTTGTTATTTGGTCTTATCCATGTGAGGATATAGAGCTTGTGGTAATCTCCATAACAAGCTCTTGTTCATCCAAATCGGATCTCCCATTTGTATCTTGTTGCGATTTTGATTTATGCGGCTTTTCGGTTTCTCACCAAGTGAGGTATATCATATTATTCTACTTGATACTTTCTCACTTGGTGATAATCAATATTTCCACTTTTTATTGGGAAGCCCTTGTCGTCCTCTATCCAACGCAATTTGAATCGGGTCAATCGGAGCTATCGTTTAAAAGTTATGACCGTTTGAATATTTGTTGTTTTAATTCTAAAAGGAAAAAAGAAAAACAGTGTTTCTGGGCCGTCCGGTACTACCGGGCCCAGTACCGGACGCGCCTGGCGCGCGCAGCCCATTCTCGGTCTGGCCCGGTACAAATTTCCGGTTCTACCGGACCGGCCCGGTAGTACCGCCCGGGTGGGCCGGTACTACCGGCCGGCCCAGGAAAATAACTCCCAGATATTTTCCCAGAATCGCCAGATCCAGATCTCGATCTTCTCCTCGCGTGCACCGGCCCCGCGTTGACCCCGCATGCCGCTGCGCCGCACTGCTGTTTGCCTCGCATGCGCCTGCCTCGCATCCCGCGCCCGCCGCTCACCTCTCACACCCGCGCGCCTATAGCCCCACTGAGCGGTGGGCCCACCGCGCCGTGCGTCTCACTCGCTCTTGCGCGCTGTTGCGCATGCCCTGCTGCTGCTGCCACGTGGCCCTGCACTGCTGCTGCGCGCGCGCGCTGACCCGCCTGTCGCGCTGCATGCTGCATGCGCTGCTGCCGCGCTGCCTCTGCATGCTCGCATGCACGCGCGCGCCTGGCCCCGCGCCCCCCCCCCACTGCTGCTGCTGCTTTCTCTCTCTCTGGCTCGCTCGGTGTATGCGTTTGTGTTTAGTCCGGTAGTACCGGACAAATCCAGCCCCTCTCTTTAAATAGCTTTGCCCCATTTTCATTTAGGGTTACTTCTTCCTCTTTTTCTTGTCCAAGCTTTGCCCCCATTTGCTTTATCCTTTAAGCTTGATTTCTACACACCCCTCCATTGATTCTTGCATATATTTGAGGGGTTGTTGGAGGTGATCTAGATCTATGTTTTGACCAAACCAAAACATCTCTTTGTAAGTGTATCTTTGGGAATCTAGATTTTGGGGATTTTGTGTCTCTCTTTGATTCCTCTTCTCTTGTTCCCCCAATAGCTTTAGTAGCTTTGTTGGAACTTGAGAGTGAGGGATTTGAGCATCTTTGTGGTGTTCTTGCCATTTGCATTTGGTGCATCGGTTTGAGTTCGCCTCGGAGGATTTGGTTTGAATTGCTCATTGGAGCTTGTCCCTCTTGGGTTCTTGGAACCCTAGACGGCTTTGTGGCCTTGGTGGCATTGTGGCCTTTTGTGGCATTTATTGGGAGCCTCCAATTAAGTTGTGGAGTTGTGCCCCAACCTTGTGAGAGGTTCCGGTTGCCACCGACAAGTGCACCGATAGTGGAAGCGTGGATCGATCCCATTGGGGTGAGATTCACCGGAGAATAAAGGAGGCCTTTTGTGGCGTTGGTGGTTTGATACCACCCCCTCTCCAAACGAGACGTACTCCATGTTGGGAGGAACTCGGTAAAATATCGGTGTCCCCGCGTGCCTCGGTTATCTCTATACCCGAGCTCTTTACTTATGCACTTTACATTGTGATAGCCTTCGTGCTTGAAGTAATATATATCTTGCTATCACTTTGTTGTTTGTATTGCTTAGCATAAGTTATTGGTGCACATAGGTAAACCTTAGTTGTTTCTAGGTTGTGCTTTACAAAGTAAACACTAGTTTTATTCCGCCTTTATTGAGCCACTCTAGGAAAAGTTTTAATCGCCTATTCACCCCCCCCCTCTAGGCGACATCCGTATCCTTTCAGATAGTGATGCGGGGTGATCATGTAAATGCCCATACTTGATGGACTTAGGTTTCAGGGAAGAACGGCGCGCTGGAGAATTTTTCGGCTAACATACAAACACACGGGGACACAAGGTTTACCCAGGTTCAGGCCCCCGGAGGGAAAAATCTACTACTGCTTGTCTGTTCTTGATTAATCAATGAACCGGAGGTTAGAAGGGTGCCCTAATGATGATGGTGCATAGTTTAGATCTGGCGGGTGTATGTGTGCTAGGGTTTAGGTGATCCTCCACCTCGCTCCTTCCTGGCCTTTATATGGGTAGGCCAGCTCTCGGGAGACGTTCGGGTCAGTTACAGGTTTGAGGGCATAACCCTAGAGTTTCCTATCTTGTCTTATTGTATCCGCCAAGGAGTCGAATCCTTCATGAGCTTATCCTCACTCGAATCTTCATGGGATTCACCGTTACCAGTAAATTGACATACGGACCTTCATCGGGTTGTACCAGATAGGCCAAGGGTGAATACCCATTGGGCATACCTATGTCAGATAGTGACAGCAAAATTTGATATCCACTATGGTTTTTACCTTTCTTTTGTTACCTCACTAGGTATTAAATGAGTGCATATGTTATACTATCATCTAGTCACAACCAAGATGATCTTGTTTGTTCAAGGTAGCACATTTGTTACTCAAACATTATGTCAAAGTTCCAATGGCTATACTCTACTTATTCTTAATTCTACATTGCATGGAGTTTTCCCTTTCTAGAGGAGTATAAGTGAAATGTGTTGCATCATCTATAAAATAATATGTGATACCCATTTGAATGCTTATCATACACATAATGAAGTTTCATTAATATTATATTGCTTATGAATTGGTTTATGTCCATTACACCTTATGAGATAATAGACAAGTGAACTCATGAACCCCATTCCACCTTTTATCATAAGAAACTTTTCTTCAATTTTATTGTCTTTTATATTTTCTAGATTAATTAAATTCAAAAATACAAAAACACTTTTACTATTAGCAAACACAAACAAAAACCCCAAAAGACATTTACCTTCTTGTTTTTACTTTCTTCTATAGTTATAGATTGTTTTTACCTTTATTTATTTATAGTTTTATTTTAGTTTTACTAATATGAACACCTTGTGCTTGACAACCACATGGTGGAGTTGGGGACACAAGGCAACTACTTTGTCTTGTAGGTTTCTTGAATATAAACCCTCAAGAGTTCGATATAAACTCTCAAGTCACCTTTGTGAGAAAAAGACGCTTGATATAACACTATGCACTTGGAGTTCCAACGAGTTGGTACACACGGAGTTGTTGCCATCAATCTCTAGCAGTTATTTGATTCTTTCTGAAGCAGCATACTAGGACCATACAGTGTTGGAGAAGGCTTGCATTCGCTATACTCAAAACAACTCAATATCTTTTCCACATAGTGAGACTGAAGCAGTATGATCTCATCATCATCTCTCAACAGATTGGTTTTCAAGATAACGTCAGCTACTCCTAGATCCTCCATCTAAAAAGAATAATATAAGAAACCATTGACCTCCTTAATTACTTTAAGGTTGGTTATGAAGATCAGTGTGTCATGAACATACAAAAAGGATGGCTCCTTCACCCTACCATGGCCATTGTATACACACTTGTCAAATTTATTCACAACAAATCCTGCAGCAGATAAAGTTTTGTCAAACTTCTCATGCCACTACTTAGGAGCTTGTTTTTGGCCATATAAACACTTTCATCCTGTACACCTTTTCTTCTTGACCACTTACTACAAAACCATATGGCTGGTCCATGTAAATTTCCTCATCCAACTCTTCATTTAGGAAAGTCATCTTAACATCCATTTCATGAACAAGAAGATTGTGTGAGGTAGCCATTAAAAGTAGTACTTAAATGGTGGTCAATCTGGCAATAGGTCAGTAAGTATCAAAAAATTCTTCACCTTCCTTTTGAGTATAACCCTTGGCTACAAGTCATGCCTTGTACTTCGCAATAGTACCATCAGTCCTAATTTTATTTTTAAACACCCGCTTACAACTACAGGTTTAAACCCATAAGTATGAATGCTAGCCCATCATAATTTTTTTTACGTAAAGTCAGAGTTAACATATACATTTTTTCAAAAGTGACCAAGGATCTGGAGAAAAGTTGCTTGAAAGTAAACTCAAGGAAATGAATGTGTTCTTTCTTCGTTAGAAAGAAGAATGCTTTGGCGAATAAATATGGGGAACTCGATGACATACTATTATATCTCGAAGTGAGGTGAGCCTTTGCTACAAGGACATCAACAATGATCAATATATAAGTTAAGTCATAATTCCCTAGCGCAAAGGTATAACATACCTCTATGACAAATATCATGAGTCCATATAAAAAAATAGGGGTGCGCTATATATGTTTTTATCGAGAGGGTGTACAACTACGTTATGTTTAACCATCTTTGGGTCATAGTTGAAACCACGACAAATAATAAGAGGATGTACACCTACATCATGTTCATGCATCTTTGCAACCACGACAAATTAATCAATGCGTGTGCAGAACATCTGTCATGTTTTCAATGGTCACCCCTCGCACATTTGACCCATGCATCATCGTGCCACCGCCACCGTGGTCGGGAGAAAATAACTCGATAGATACTCTTATGTCCACTCATTTATGTTCAAAATTGACATAAATTAAGACTTGGAGTTTATTTTATTGAACTCATGCACCGGGTCAAGGACTCTACGTGTTTGCCTATCTACCATCTATCTATTTTGTGGAGAGTTACACACATTTATATGTGTATCTATATATTAGCTGCAAACATATAATATGTATTAATCTTTGACACATACATTAAGTATTTTCATATAAATATGATAAGAAGAACATATTTGGTATCTTGACTATACGGGAATTTTAGATGTGGTCCCTTGACAAAACTAGACAAACCCAAACTTACAAATAGTACATATTTGGGTTGAGGGAAAGGACAAATTTATGAAGGTGTTCTTTCTTGGTCAAGAATGCTCTACATAGACCCGGGGAACTCAAGAACGTATTGTGATATATTCGAATGGGGTTTGCCATTATTACAAAGACATCAATATTGATCAATATATAAGTTAATTTATCATGCCCTAGCGCAAAGGTAGAATATACCTCTATGGTAAATGGCGTGAGTAAACATGGAAAGTGAGTTGCACAGTAAAAAAATTCAATTGAGAGGATGTACAACTATGTCATGTTTAGGCGTCTTTGCGTCTTAGTTGAAAGTAAATTCAGGGAAATAGATGTATTCTTTCTTCATCAAGAAGAAGAATGCTTTGGGAAATAAACAAGGGGAACTCAATGACATGTTGTGATATATCTATATGGGTGAGTAATGCAATCCGTTCTTCGGACTCTGCTACATACTCTCCACCAAGCGCCCCAAGTGGTCTAATGACCCGTGCCCGAGCCAAACTCCTACAAGATAAGGTTAACTCGCTCCTCGCCTTGTGTGGCTTCGATACTACCATGAATGGCTTGCTACTTCATGCCACTACTCTTGCATACTCAGGTACAAAGCCCCGATGAATCGCCCCACAATATCGGGAGACGAACATGCGAAGTTGGCTCTAGGACCGGAGTCTCTGGCTACGACACCCCAGAATCTCCGGCCTCCCTCTACGAAGTGTCGGGCTGCAAGCTCATGTAAATCATTCGGAAACTCCGCCCCAAAACCAGAGTCTCCGACCAACCTTGGAGTCTCTGTCCGAGCGACCCAGAGTATCTGCCTCGCACGCATCCGACCTCGTCTGCAAGCCCCTTTCATGCATCTGGAGTCTCTGCCCGAGGACCCAAAGTCTCTGCCCTGACCGGTGTTTCCGACCCAAGGACCCCAGAGTCTCTGACATAAGTGGCGGGCTTGCACGTCATCAGCTGGGCCTTTGGCCCACCCACTCCCTACTCCATATATAACTTACTTTTTATCCCCAAAATGCCCTTGTTTATGTGGTTGGCCTATATATAGCCCCACCCATCCATTTGTAAACCCTAGACTTAATATTAGGCTAGAAGAAGACTCCCTCTTGAGGATCTTTATCTAGTTAGTCTCATGCTCCTTCATGAGGGGCACCTAGTATCACAAACCTCTCGGATCTACCTTAATAGCGTTCGATTGTGCAAGATCTTGGTATTGGGTTTTCCCTTATGAAGCTATCAAGATCTCGTCAAGTTTATCTTTCCAAATACCAATCTCATAGGATTGTATTTGACCAGTAGCCGCTGGTGCGAGCCAACGGTGTTTTAATTGAATTTGTGTTTTGCGTGAGTTCGTCGTGTTCTTCATGGTTCGTGTTCATAGAGTTCATCCTCTTCCCCTTCCCCATCGAATCCACCGCGAACCCCCTTGTGAAATCGTGAAATATCGGCCATCCTAAGGGTCATACCCTAACAGTGAGCTTTTTTACGAAGACATCAACAACGATGAATATATAAGTTAGTCGCCATGCCCTGATGCGAAGGTAGAATAGACATCTATGAGAAATGCAATGAGTAAACATGAAAAAAGTGGTTGCACTATATAGGTTTTTAACCGAGAGGGTGTATAACTATGTCATATTCAGGCAACTTTGTGTCATAGTTGCAACCGTAACAATAATTGGAGGGTGTACACCTAGGTCATATTAAGGCATCTTTGCAACCGAGACAATTTAATCAACACATGTGCGGGACATCTATCAAGTCCTCAATGGACACTCCTCACACATTTGACTCATACATCAGCCTATCACCATCATTGTGGCGGGGAGAAAATAACTCATTTCCATACATACTCTTATGTCTGATCATTTATGGTCGAAATAGACATAAATTAAGGCTTGGATTTTTTAAGTAAACTCATGTACATCGTCAACGACTATGTTTCCGCGTGTATCCTCCGTCTATCTAAGGTTGTAAGGATTTACCCACGTTTATATATATGTAGCTTCACAAAGATCATAGACATTGATCTTCGACGTATACACTAAAGTAGCATCATATAAATATGATAAACATACATATTTGGTCCTCTAACTATACGAGAGTATATATTTGGTTCCTTGACTTTAGACCAGACAAAACCAAACCGCAAACCAAAAAATAGGATATAATTTGGGGGAGCTAAAGGACCAAATTTATGAAGGCGTTCTTTCTTTTTCAAAAATGCTCTAGCGACGATTTTTGTTAAAATAGTGGTTGTTTTAGCAAAATGAATACCAAAAGGGAAATTTTTGGCGCCGCCACTGGACTCAAGGAGTTATATCAAAATGGGATGGGCCCATTTTACGAAGACATGAGTTAAGTCATTATGCCCTAGCTCAAAGCTAGAATGGACTTATATGGAAAATGGCATGAGTAAACATGAAAACGGTGCGTTGCATGGTGTAGTTTTTTAATTGAGAGTGTGTACAACTACATCATGTTTACGCATCTTTGTGTCTTAATCCAAGGGTGTACAACTATATCATGTTCATTCATCTTTGTGTCATGTCACCGCCGTTGTTGTGGGGATAAAAGCAATTCATTCCTAGATATATCGATGTCCTCACATTTATGATCAAAATACGTATAAATTAAATCTTGAAATTTATTTTACAGTACTTCGGGTCAACGATTCTACGTGCGCACACATATCCTCCATCTATCTTATTTCTGGAGGTTTACCAATCTATCTATTAGCATCAGAAATATCATATACGTTGATCTTTGACATACGCATTGATGTGGCGCCATAGAAATATGATAAACGTACATTTTTGGTCCCCAAACTGTACGGGAAGTGTGGATTTAGTCCTTAGACTTCAAAATCAGACAAAAGCAAACCCCAAACTTACCAACTCAGACATATTTAGGGGTGAACGAAAGGACCAAATTTATCTACTCCCTCCATTCTAAAAAGGATGTCTCAAGTTTATTTGAATTTGAATGTATTTATATACTCCCTGCGACCCATATTAGTTGACTTGGATTTGTCTAATTTCGATGAATCTAAATACTATTTAGTATATAGGTTCATCTAAATTTTCAAAAATCCAAGTCAACTAATATGGATCGGAGGGAATACTAAATAGTGTCTAGATACATTTAAGTTTAGACAAACTTAAAACATCCTTTTATGACGGAGAGATACTTTAAATGTTTGGGGTTTGATCTGCCTAGTTTTCAAGTCAACGGAGCAAATTCACACTTCTTCTTGTAAAGTTGGAAGGCAAAATCTGTACTTTTCTCCATCAATTTTCTTAGATACAAATATTCACTTCGTTAAGAGTATTTCTGAAAGTTCAAGTTTCATTATGTCCGGTTTAGAAGCAGAGGACTAAACTTGCACTTCTCGTATAGATTGGGGTTTAACTATTAAATTTTCTCTATAGTATTCGATATATATACAAATATGGGGGTTGACTTCGTCAATAATTCGGTGGTGTGTAAGGGGTAAATTACAATGTCACCTACCAAGGGCCCTCCTGAATGTGCCGTGCATGCGGCGTTCGGCGACGTACGTGTCCGCTCGTCGGCGTCGTCGCTCCGCTTTAAAACAGTACAAGTACTGCCCGCTCCCTTGCACATCACACACCACAGCGTGCTATCTTCTTCTTCCTTCCCAACTGCGCACGAGTGTCTTTCTTGCAGGTGGTCGTGCATGGAGGCGAGCAGGGCGGCGATGAGGAGGAGGGAGGAGGCCGGTGGCCGCGCCCCGCGCCACGGCGCGCCCAAGAACCTGGGGCTCCGGGGCGTGCGGCAGCGGCCGTGGGGGCGCTGGGCGGCGGAGATCCGCGTGCCGCACACCCGCTCCAGGCTGTGGCTGGGCACGTTCAGCCACCCCGAGGAGGCGGCGCTCGCCTACGACGCCACGCTCTTCTGCTTCTACGGCGACACCCCGCCATCGACGCGCTACTACAACTTCCCCGCCGCGCCGCGCCCCGACATCACCGAGGAAAGGCGCGCCAGGCTCACCGTCGGCAACATCAAGGCCATCGCCGAGAGGCACGCCCTCCAGCTCTACGGCCTCGTCTCTCAGCACCAGCACGTGCCCGCGCCAGCGCCAGCGGCCGCTGGACCTGTCGCGTATGAGGCTATGGTGGCCGCCGACGCCGCGGGAGGTGCAACTGGTGACGCCGGTGGCGCCGCTGCTACTGATCAACAAGGTATCGACGGCGAGAACTACGGAAACATGGATGACCTTCTGGCTGCAGCCGACCTGCTCTCCATCGACGAGTTCGCTGACGTGATAGCCATTCTCATGCAGGGCGATCAGTTCATGGACATGTAGGGTCTGAAAAGAAAGACCAGACTAGTCTTTCTCCTCCGATGTAGCTGTTCTGTTCGGTTTACTATATAGGTGTAATCATGGCGTGTCTTCCTAAATTGTAGTAGTGCACTAAGTAGCCATGGATATGTAGGGTCTGAAAAAAAGACCAGACTGATCTGGTCATGAGCGTGTTCTTCTTGCAGTTGTGTAACAGCAAATAAATATGTACATTAATTAATCAGTTCTCGAAAAGGGACCGTGTTATGTATGTGATGCAAGGTATGATCAAAATTGTCAATTGCATCGAAAATTCTTTGGTCATCGGAGCGGAAAGCATTAGAGGAAACGAAGGAGTAGAGAAAGAAGAAAAGGCGCGAAATCGCTAGAAGGCGCGAGTTGTTCAAAATTTTAATATTTCAGCCTTTTGGTTGGAAATATTAAAATTCCGTATGTGTACCTTCCTTAGCCTCAATCTTCAGGCTTACAAGCATGATATTGCTAGGAAGATGTTATTACTAAACATAGGTTCGTGGAAGAGACGAGTGTCCCTTTGATTCATGGGATTTGGTTTTTCCCCTATATTTTGCAGGTTGTTCGATTTGTAGGATCCTGTCCACATTAATATTTTTCTTTAAAAATTCCTTTGCACTACATTTTTATAGGAAATCTTCATTGATGCCAATATTTTGGAAAGATTCATATGTTCTCGCAAGCAACCTAACATCCTTCTATACAAATAATATGTGACATACCATGATATTATGCCGTATTTTTGTTATTCCATATCTAATGAGAGAGAGAGAGAGAGAGAGAGAGAGAGAGAGAGAGAGAGAGAGAGAGAGAGATGCACTGGACATGTATTTGATGATTATCATTTTTCATGCTTGGCGTTGTTAAGACATATCGTGTAAGTCTAATAATTACAAGGCATATGTATCATGTATCCTTTTTCATGATGCTATTCCATACCATTTAGAAAAAAAAAATTCCAGCATGCAAAACATGATATTGATTATACTGGATTTATTACGCACTAAAAAGCTTTCATACCCACAAAAAAAAGCGTGTGAGGCAACATACTTGCACTAATTTGATGGTCGGAGTAATATATATCTTAAAGACCACGTCAATATCTAACATGACCTACATTTGGATCTGAGAAAGTAGTTGGGAGTATATACGTCCAAGGCTTGTACGGTTGGAGATGTGGTGAGGCCATGGAGTGATGCCATATATATCTCCTTGCCATTTCCAAAAAAAAAATCTCCTTGCACATCGCACATGTACATTAACATATATTAAGCTGCAAGCAATTTTGGTGCATGCGAAGTGTCAACGCAAAAAACCATTCGGCTCTATCTTTCTTATGCAAGGATGCGCATGTCATTCTCATACGTGTGTAGCATCGTGGTCGGTGAACTAAGTAATAGATATCACTAGAAGCTCCAACTGCCAACAATCCGTTGTAGTCTAGGTGGTTAGGATACTCGGCTCTCACCCGAGAGACCCGGGTTCAAGTCCCGGCGACGGAAATGTTTTTTTTGTGTATCTTTTTTGTGGATGGCACAATGAAGTAAGAACTGCACTTCTTTTATTGAAAAAATGATGAATTGGTTTTGCCATTGGAGTTCTAGGATTATTTTGAAGGCAAAATCGAGCTATTATTGTTGTCCCTGAAGCTGAAGTACTGACTGGTGAAAACGTGATGAGTAATGTTAGCATTGCTCATTTCAGATTCAGGAATCCTCATAGATTTGCAGCATGAACATCACTAGTACTCCTGATCAATTGTATTGTTGTATGTGTAGACATCAGTGCCGATACACCGGCCCGGTAAGCAATTACAACCACAAACATAACCAGCCACATATGCATTCATGAATGTTTCCTCCTGATTCTTGATGCTGAACCCAGGAATTTGCTACTCCTCCTACTAGTAGTGTAAGTTCCAAGCTTTCTTCAGGCGCTCATGGGGAAGATTGAGGCTGCTGCTAAACCCAGGAATGGTAGTCCTTGAGCAGCTGCTCACCCAGCAAAGGGACAAGCCTGTCAAGAAGGCCTTGCATCAGCCTGCCCAGCATACAGTGGAATGGATGCCAATGTTACTTGATAAAATTCAGTTTCACAGTTCATTTGGAGCTTAAGCATCTCGATATCGACAGGCATATTTTCAATCTTCTCAAAATCTAATACTATTGTACTAGTTCTTATAAACAGATTTCAGAAACTTGTAGATCGACACTGTGGACTGGGCTTTTCTGTTGGAAATGCTAAAGAAGTTGGGCTTCGGCGAGCGCCTCCTCGCTTGCATCTGCGCACTGCTCTCCACGGCCTCCACACGTGTCCTGATGAATGGGTTCCCAGGGGCGAAGGTGGTCAATAGACGTGGTCTTCGGCAAGGAGACCCGTTTTCCCCGTAGCTTTTCATCCTGATCATGGAGGTTTTCCACCTGATGGTCATAAAGGCAGAGGAACACGGACTGCTCACTCGGCTTGCAGCTTTAGGCCTCCAACATCGCACATCAATTTATGCAGACGATGTGGTCACCTTCCTGAGGCCGTCAGTGGTGGATTTCCAGGTGATCTCCGGGATCATCGAGGACTTTGGGGAGGCTTCTGGTCTCCGTGTCAACCTTGACAAATGCTCAGCCAACCTGATTAGATGCTCGGCTGAGGCTAGAGACCTGGTGGAGCAGGAGCTACACTGCCCCATCACACAGTTCCCCCTTTGCTATTTGGGGTTACCGCTCTCCACCGCTGACAAGGGAAGCAGGCTGAATGGCTTCATGTACATCTGAAAATCAAAACATCTGAAGAACATCAGGGTACCGAAACCATGTCATCTGCAGCTAAACATCTCTTAGCGGTGAAATGTGCAATATTAAGCCGGCGTCTCATTTTCGGCCAGGTGATGTACTGAACTGAATGCTCACCTCTAGAGTGACCTCCAAATTGACATCGATGTCCAGGCATGGCTCCCGATCACCGTTGTCTCCCCATGTTACGTGAACCGCTGCCAACATCCAAAATTCCAACTCAGATAGTACATTGTAAGTATTCTGATGCAGTTGTTCATAGACTAAGCTGACAGGAATGCTTTTGGCACCAATACTGATGAAACTATGCACCATTGACAGAGATCATAAAATGTTTAGGAGTAGCTCCCTAGCTAGCAATTTTTTTGATAAATTCAGTATGGATTGAGGACACCAGGTGTACCTGAAAAGAGTTCATTCTGTTGCCCAATCGAGTCTGAACCTTCAAACTGTTACCACAAACAAATCGAACACAATTCAGGGATCATTAATTTGCATCGGAAGGTGAAATGATCCATGAAATTAGTTAAGCATATCCTCATACCCTGCAGGAGATCATCTCGACGGTGCAGTCGTCGCGGGTCGGCGCGACGCGGAGGTCAAGGACGGGAGCGACCTGGAAACCCAGGAACCCCAATGGGTGCACCGTGCACCTGAACGTGCCGGCCGGGCCCGACTCCACCGGCGTCTAGGCCAAATTTGCCGTTAGGAATATTCGGTCGTCTTCCTCGCATATGCGTGCCTGTGCGCTGTTTGCTTGCCGCTTGCCGCATATGTCGGCGCCGCTTGCTGCTAGCTGTTGCCGCTGGCGCTGCTTGCTGCTAGCTGCTAGCTGCTGCCGCTGGCCCTAGCTACTTGCTTGTTGCTTCCGGTGCTGCTTGCTTGCCTACGCGCTGCTAGCTAGCTGCTGCCGCCGCTTGCCGCATACGCGTACGCGGCCGGCGTCCGCAACGACGACTTTGGCCGGCCGGCGATCATAGGCAGCCGGATCAACCTCAACCACCTTCTCCTCGTCACCCTCATCCTCCTCGTCGTCATCAATCTCTTCGACGTTGCACTCCCCATCGAACGCATCGATGCCGGCGTCCAAATCCACCGCGGATTCATTGAGCATGTCCATGTACGATGTTGTGGACTCAACATCGAACACCTTGTCTACGTCCATGGTGGGTGGCGGCGGCGCGGGCATCGCATCGGACGGAACAGAGGGAGGAGGGGTCGTGGCCTTCGAAGATAGTGGAGGCGCGAGGCCGATGCGGCTGACCTGCTTTGTCTTCACCTTGGGCTGCGGAGCACCCCTTGGCCCGGCCGCCTTCGTCTTCATCCTGCCCTCTTTCTTGGCAGCCGACGGGGCTGCGGCCGGCGGAGCTGTGGCGCCGAAGGGGCTTCGAAGAATTGCTTCGGAATCCTCTTTCTCTTCGACGGGATGGTGGCGGAGATCATGGCCGACACGTCGCCGGCGTTGGGCGAACCTCCGACGGGGACATCAACCACCACGGCCGTTGGAGATGCACCACCGGCGGTAGGCGGCCCTTGCGGAGGATCCATGGCAGCGGGATCCGGCCGCGACGTTGCCGGGAAGGGCGGGGCGGAGGAGATCGAGCGGCGGCGGCGGTTGGGTTTCGCTAAAACCGTTCGCGCGCAGTGGAGGGGAGGATACTGATTTGGCCCTCTATTCCCGCTCCCACCCCGCACAAATAGGGGGCGAAGGCCCGCCCCGTAATCGAAAACAGCAAAAATCGGAGCGGGGGCCATTTTTACGGGGCCTGCTAGACGGACGGGTGGAGCTCAAACCCGTATTCCGACAGTTATTATACGGGTTTGGCCCTTTTAAGGGGTCTGTTAGACATGCTCTAAAAAAAGTTACGGTATTGATCACTTTTAGGTCGGACTGTTTTTGGTTTTTTTAGACTCCAAATTTTGCTGTATTGACAAAATATCTGGTATCTACTAGAGATGCTCTTAGCCGATACTTGCCTCTGCTTCTTCCAAGAGGGCTACTTCTTCCTAACAAGGATAACCAGACCAGCCACTCAAGTCACACCAACCCACGACGTAACCTCTCGCTCGTGAAAAACACATCTAGGGGCGCAGTCCGTCTGCCCCCAACTCCAGCCGCCACCAGTCCCTGCCTCCTCCCTCGGCCGCTCCGGCCATGGGAGGGGGTGGGGACCCCGGTGCTTTGGCTTCAGTTGTAGTTAGGGTTGGCCTAGTGCTTTCTTGGGGCGCCGCTTTCATGTAGGAGACAGTGTCGCGTCGAAATAATTTGCCCCTGATGTTTCTCCATCTCGGTGTCTCTCCAACCGGCGGCGTTGGGGGATATGTGGCCTGGTCTTCTCGCCGGTCTCTGGATCCGGTGAGATTTGTGTCTGGTGGTCGGTGGTCGGTGGTCGGCACTCTCGCGGGTGGCGGTCGCGCCGGCTGCTGTGTTTGATGTCTTGCAGTTGTGCGCGTGGAAGACGGCATGTGGCGGCGTTTCTCTTCTTCGAGTGCATTGGATGAAGATGACGGTGTTGGGATCTGGTGACCACGGGGAAGATCCCCGACCGACGTGCCCTCTATTCCTTGATGGTGATGGTTAATTAGTTTAGTTCGATCAACCCTCTGTTCATTGCTTATTGAGGTATTTCTTCTACCAAAACAATTAGTGGAGGGAAGATTAGGATTGTGCATAAGCGCATCTTTTTTTGATGGACTGTTAATCTTTTTTTCTTATGTTAGTTGGAAGAGCAAAGGGGTCTCTCTTGAAATGCTTTAGTGGTTTGAATCCACATCCAAGCGTTGTTTTTTCGGTATGACTCTCCACGAGCATGGAGCGCTCTTTGGTGATGTCGAAAGTTTCACATATTTGTGTCTATCTAGTGATTAGTCCGCTAATTTCTTTTATCCACTCATTGTTCCTTTTTCTTTTACTTCCAATAGTTGAACTATTCAGAATAATTGTCGGCCTACAAATGTTAGTCTAATCCCTACGGTGATGCCTTGATATCACAATTGTAAGCCTCGAGAATATATGTACTAACATCCCAGCCGTCGTGCACATGGACGCCGGTGTGCTGTTCCTGCCATGCTTTTATGTCATCATTGTATCAGCTCGTGTCATTTGTGTTGTGTGTGCTAGTGTCAACACCCGGATTTTTCAATCCTAGATGCCTGTTATGTCATACATCGCAATCCCAGGATTACCATTTTTGCGAGACATAACAGAATTGGATACCATAGTACTTCATCCATTACAAACGATACATAAGTTCTTACACAAATAGGGATCTCATGATCCAGTTATTAATACAACATCAAGCAGCAGAATACGTAGTAATAACGGTAGCGTAGGCGAAGCTCCATCTTCGGGATCACAGGCAATGCTGACGATGGGAGATGATCCTAGTTGTCGTAACCTTCCTGGGGTCCATCTTCCATGTACTCCTCTTCATAGTCTGGCCATGGGAATAGCCAGGGACAAAGCCATGAGTACTCTTTAAGTACTCGCAAACTAATACTAACAGGTAAAGGGGTTTTTGTGGATAATAGGACACTAGGCTCTAGGGTTGTTTTGCAAAAGCCAGATTTATCTCTACTAAGTTCTGAAGCTAGTCATAATTTTATAACTCCTATGTGGGATCTTGTAACTCAGGTCACAACTCTGTTGTGGTCAAGTCAAAGTCTCAATTCATTTCACAAGTCATTTTGAAAAGTCTGACGGGAGAACAGTATGGCCACTCCAACTGTCCATAACCGCGGACGCGGCTATTCGAATAGTTTGACACTCTGCAGAGATTGTACACTTTCACCACAACATTCGATACATTCGTCAGGAACAAATCCTGAATTCACCATACTCAGTATGCGGATAATCAATCCTAACCTTTTAATTACACACCCTAGTATAAGCACCTCTCCTGTGAGTTTGGCCTCCAACCATGACCAGCTGTCATCTTGGGTACTGCACAGGTGGACAATCTTCACAAGGTAGCCTCAGCTCAAACCTAGGTCGTGAGGGAACTAATACTAAGGAATATAAGTTTCCAGTCAAGCCCTACCCAATATTCGGGTATTGTGGTTATACGCTAAAATTGGAATGGTATCGCATCCAGACAACCATCAGTTTTATAAAGGGCTAAGGCTCATGCCTCAATATTTTTATCACCAGAATCCTCAAGGGTTCGGAAACACATGTCCAAAACATTTCAATAGAATGATCCATCATTCCAAGGTTTTCATAACCATTTTCCACCAAGTATTTCCATCTAAAGTTGGTCAAATTTTATGCTTAGCACTAGCATCTAAGGTAGGGGGGGTAGTACTGATGATGGGGTAGCAACTAGTGGAGTTTCCACTAAGTCCAACCTTATATCTTAGGCTGATATCAAGGTTTCTAGCTTAGACCAATTTAATGCTCTTTATGCAACTTTCAGAACCTTTCCAGTATCTAAAAGTTACTTAAGTCAAAACTAAGTTGAGGCTTTGCTAAAGAAATAAAGTAAGGAGCTTGCAAGTAAAACTAGGATTGGTTTATCAAGTGGGTATGATCTCATAGGCTTAAAGCATATGATAGGCATAGTAACAAGTAGGGGTTTGTTGCATCAGTAGGGTAATCTTGCAAGGGTTAGCTTGCATCAATGTCAATATAAGCTTGCTAAATTGCAAGTGTTAGCTTGCAAGGTTAATAGCTTGCTCATTCACTAGTAGTATTAGGCTTGCATAGTTACTAGCTTGCCTTGTGCAGAGCAGTGGTTGAAGTTCTCCTCGGCTTCTTCTTCGTAGTATCCTCCTTCCTCCTCGTAGCCTTGGTCGGTACTAGCGTCTATGAATAAATACGAGGTACACAATCACCAAACAATACTTAACTACTTGCAATCATCACACACAAGGGTCTTATAGATGATATAACATCATCTCTAACCTTACAAGGTTAAGGCTTGATTTGATTCTTTTTATTTTTAGAAAAGTAATTTCTACTCATTGAAAAACTACTTAAGATTTAATATTCTCCAAACCAAACATGGGATCATGTTGACACATGTCATCACCACATATTGTAGTCTATGGGAATGTGATTTAAAGTGGTGTCACAATTTAATAAGGTTTTACCCTTTTATTTTAATTAATTAAAGTGGCTAGAAATGCTTATGTAGCATTCTTTTATTACTTGAACATTATTTCTGCAAGTAAACCTATATATTTTTTATATATTCTGAAAGATATGGTTAAATGTGATTTTTGAGAGTTGGAATCAACTCAAAAGCTTTTATGGTTTAAATTTGAAAAATGTTTGAATGCAGAAAAGCTTCTGTATTGTTATTTTTACTATGGGTGATCTACAGATCCAAATGACTTGAATCCAACGGGCTTGGATTCAGCATTCACAGACCTTTCCAACAAAATTGCTTTCATTCAATTTGGTGCACTGAATCGATCTGGTTTGATTTTTGAAGTTGGGTACAGAAGTGTGTTTGAATTTAAAAAGAAAAAGGTTTAATTTTAATCGCTGGGCCGCGCGGGAAAAATTACTGGGCCGGACTGCTAAGCGCAGTGCTCCCGCGGGCTGCTTAAGTGGGTGTCCCCACTCGTCAGTGACACGGGGCTGGGCGAAGCGGTATGGGACAACGTGGATCGTTTGATCTAGTTCTAATCCAACGGCTGGGGGTCATCATCGACGCGAGACAACTCCGGCGAGAACGAAACCTAGCGCGGCCAGTGAGGGGTGCTGGGGGCTCACCGGGGTACGGGCGAGGGTCGGCGAGGCGGGCGAACGACGAAGTCGACGACGGCGAATCTCCTGGTACTGGTGGCTTCTCCTGGGGCGGCTCCAATCGCTGGCTCCCTTCTTCTCCAGAGGCGGTGGGCTCCGGTGAAATTCTGGCGGGGTGGTGCTCGCCATGCTCTAAGAACGGTGTGGCACGATCAGTGAGGAGAGGGGAGTGAGATGGTCTGAAGAAATCGTGCGGGGGTGGCCTCTAGTTATAGTCGAGCGAGGGGACCGACGGGGCGCACGGTGAGCTCGTCGGGGGCGAGGTTACATGCGGCTAAAGGCATGGGAAAGGGTAGGGGACGGTGCGGTGTCTCCTGGCGATGCTCAACGACATGGTCTCGAGGCATGGGGCGGTGCGGCTTGGTCTGGAACGGGCGATGCTCTACGCGGCAGAGGCGGCATCTTCGACGGCGGGCGGTGGCTGTATGGCACGGGGCGGCAAACGGGGATGTCTGGCAGGCTCCTGGGTCGGTGGTGATCGTGTGTGCACGCGGTGAGGGCGGCGCGCGGTCTATGGGCGCTGGTCGAGGGTGGTGCTCCGGCGCACGCTCGGCATGGTCTTGGGCGGTCTGGACGCGGCTTGTGTGCGTGGTCCAGGGCTTGGCAACGCTCGCGGCTAGGACAGGGAGTGGCGGTGGATGGTGGGCTGCCTCCCAGACATGCTGGCTAGGCTTGCTGCTGCTCCTATCTTGCTGTCGACTATGGGGTGGCAAGAGGGTGCTCGGCTATTCACCATTGATGACAATGGCAAGCTCACAGTGGTGCTAGTGCCTGGCTAATCTTCCTAGATGATCTACTGAGTTGTGTGTGAGCTAAATGGAGAACCAGTTAGGCAAGAATCACTGCTCACAATAGTGTTTGATGTTTGTTTGATTTGTGTCTGCAACCTGTTTGATGAAATGGCCGCATGAAATCAAGTTTTGAATTTTGAAATGAATTTTGGTGGGTTTGCTAGATTGGTGCTGGTGAGTCTGCAGATGCTTGGGTTTTGAAAGTTGAGCTTGTTTGAGTGGTTTTTGAATAAGTGGGATCTTCCCATATGATAAAGATTCAATTTTGAATTGTCATTTAAACTATGCATTTGAAAGTTTCTGGATGATCACAAGGTGGGCCTTGATACCTTGTTATGAGTACATTCAAGGGGTGCAAAGATCCAGAAAAGTTTCTGTTAGGTTTTGAAAGTTTGAGACAGCCAAAGTAGGCATGAGAGTTAAATTGGTCAAAGTGACCATTCATTTAATATATGTGTTTTGATTTACTTGTCTTTAGGAAGAGTGTGGGAAATGTTTTAGATGATGTTTATTTCACCTAAGAAACATTTTGCAAGCAATGAAACAAACAAACAAGGTGGGTTTAAAAGAATTAAAAATCAATGCATACACATATGCATGCATTCATAATTTTATTTAGAAAAGTTTTTGTTAACCCAAAATGTGAGGATTAGAATTTGATGATCCAAGTTTAGTATTTTTGGGATGTTACAAACCTTCCCCCCTTAAACAAAATCTCGTCCCGAGATTTGAAAAAGGACAAAAAGATTACCTATGATTTGAAGAGATCTAGAAACTCCGTCCTGATGTGATCTTCGCGTTCCCAGGTAGCTTCCTCTTCTGTGTGGTTGCTCCACTGAATCTTGAGAAACTTGATACTTCGGGTTCGGGTGGTCCGAAAAGCTTCTTCCAAAATGTGGATGGGTACTTTGGGATAGGTCAGGTCCTTGTTGATCTCTATGGTCCGATGATCGATATTTTGGAACACTTCGGTCTTCTCGGGGACTTCGAGACACTTGCGAAGTAACGAGATATGGAACACATTATGCACAGCTGACATCTCTTCAGGTAGTTCCAAATGATACGATACTTCTCCTCGACGGTTCAGAATTTTGAAAGGTCCGATATATCTGGGGGCTAACTTTCCTTTAAGTTGGAAACGCTGCATTCCCTTCAATGGCGACACTTTCAGATAAACAAAATCTCCTATGTTGAAGGCGAGGTCTCTACGTCTCTTGTCGGCGTAACTCTTCTGTCGGGATTGGGCGGTCTTGAGGTGCTCACGAATCTTGTGAACCTTCTCTTCTGCTTCTCGTAAGATGTCGGGTCCGAAAATCTGACTCTCTCCTACTTCTGACCAGTTCAAGGGGGTGTGACACTTCCTTCCGTACATAAATTCGAATGGGGCCATTTGCAAACTGGCTTGATAACTGTTGTTGTATGAAAATTCTGCAAACGGCAGACAGTCTTCCCATTTGGATCCATATTCTAACACACATGCTCTCAGCATATCTTCGAGTATTTGATTTACTCGCTCCGTTTTTCCATCGGTCTGAGGGTGATACGCGGTACTGAAATCTAGGCGGGTTCCTAAACCTTCTTGGACTTTCTTCCAGAATCTCGAGGTAAACTGAGTTCCTCGATCCGATACGATGTTCTTGGGGACTCCATGCAAACTAACGATTCTAGCGATGTACAACTCTGCTAGCTTCGAACTCTGATAGGTGGTTTTGACGGGAAAGAAATGGGCGACTTTGGACAATCTGTCCACTATGACCCAAATAGAGTCATTTCCCCTACTAGAAGTAGGTAGTCCAGTGATAAAGTCCATTCCTACAGAATCCCATTTCCATTCCGGAATCTGCAATGGTTGCAACAATCCAGCGGGTCTTTGATGTCCTGCCTTGACTCGCTGACATATATCACACTTGGCGATATAGCTTCCGATTTCTCTCTTCATCTTATGCCACCAAAATTGCTCTTTCAAATCTTGATACATCTTAGTTCCTCCGGGATGGATAGAATAAAGAGTATCATGAGCCTCCTTCAAGATAACTTCTTTTAACTCAGAATATGATGGTACACAAAGGCGTCCTTTGTACCACAAAACTCCTTTTTCGTCCTCGGTGAATCCAGGTACTTTGCCTGTACCGATACGACGCTTGATTCCGTCGATACTGGCATTTCCCTTCTGCGCCTCTTTAATCTGACTGATCAAAGTGGGCTGAAGTTCTATGCTAGCCAAAAATCCTTCACTTACTAACTCCATTCGAAAATCTTCCATCTCTTTGTGCAAACTTGGTTGCTCCTTCAAAATCATCGAGTTCAAGCGGCACGACAATCTTCTAAGGGCATCGGCTACCACGTTGGCTTTACTAGGGTGATAGTGAATGTCCAGGTCGTAATCCTTGATTAGCTCAATCCATCTTCTCTGCCTCATATTCAGCTCCTTCTGAGTGAATATATACTTTAGGCTCTTGTGATCCGAATAAATCTCACAACGGTTTCCCATCAGGTAATGTCTCCATGTCTTCAGGGCTAGAACTACGGCTGCGAGTTCGAGGTCATGGGTTGGGTAATTTTGGTCATGTTGCTTCAATTGTCGCGATAGATAAGATATAACTTTTCCTTCTTGCATTAGCACACATCCGAGACCAATCTTGGATGCGTCACAATACACATCGAAGGGCTTCGTGATATCCGGCATGATCAAGATTGGGGCTGAAATCAGTCTCCTTTTGAGTTCTTGAAAACTCGCTTCACATTTGTCAGTCCATTCAAACTTCTTGTCCTTATTCAGCAGTTGGGTCATGGGTCTGGCGATACTATAGAATCCTTCTACAAATTTGCGGTAATATCCCGCCAATCCGAGAAAAGCACGAACTTGGGTTTGAGTGGTTGGGGCTTGCCAATCTTCTACATCTTTCACTTTGGCAGGGTCAACGGCAATTCCTCCAGCTGATACAATGTGACCGAGGAATCCTACTTCCTGTAACCAGAATTCACATTTGCTGAACTTGGCATACAACTGATGCTCTCTAAGGGTTCCAAGAACGGTCCTTAGGTGTAGCTCATGTTCTTCTTCTGATTTGGAATAAATCAGAATGTCATCGATGAAAACAACGACAAACTTATCCAGGAAGTCCATAAAAATCTTATTCATGAGGTTCATGAAATAAGCGGGGGCATTGGTTAATCCGAAAGACATGACGGTATACTCATACAATCCATATCTGGTGGTAAAGGCAGTCTTTGGAATATCCTCTGCACGAATTTTGAGTTGATGATAGCCAGTCCTAAGATCAATCTTAGAAAACACTTTGGCACCGGTCAACTGATCAAACAAATCTTCTATCTTAGGCAAGGGGTACTTATTCTTGATGGTGACATCATTCAACTTCCGATAATCCGTACATAAACGGTTACCTCCATCCTTCTTGTCCACAAATAAGACAGGTGATCTCCATGGGGACGCACTTGGTTGAATCAATCCGATTTCCAACATGGAATCCAGTTGCTTCTTCAGTTCTGCGAGCTCTGACGGGTTCATACTATAGGGTCTCTGGGCTATGGGTCCGGTTCCGGGGATTAGTTCGATGATAAACTCGATATCCCGATCTGGGGGCATATCGGGCAAAACATCTGGAAATACATCGGGGTATTCGCAGACTATCCGGACTTGGTCAATGGTAGGTTGGGCTATACTCTTGTTGCATTTGAATTGGTGAGGTAAGGTTTCAGATATATGTTCGACTGATATTCCGGTTGTACTGGTCATGGTGATGGCCTTCTTAGCTGTGGCATCCCGCAAAACCACTACTAGAAAATCGCGTTGAATTTGTGCATTGCATCGTCATCATCATATGTTGTTTGTCAAAAACTATTTTCGCAAAGCCCGATTTGTTTTCCAAACGCCCCATCTTTATTCAAACACAAACCCCGGTCTCCGGATTATTTTTGTTTGAATGCTATCGGTTTGCAAAATCCCTGTTTGAAACAAATAAAATTTATAATTAATTTTAGTGGGGGCAGTCGAACGGGCCGAATCGACCCGAACGACCACCCCCGATTCCAAATCGGTCCACCTGAAAATCCTACAGCTACCAGATAATATACCCTCAACCACCGGCCACCTCACCCTGGCCAATCGCTATACGCCACCTCACCTCTCTCCCTCTTCCCCCCCAATCCCAGCTTGCCACGTGGCCTCCCTCCTCTCTCCCTCTCCCTTTTTCCCACACCACCTGCCCCCACAAGCCCCAACACACACAGCACACCCCACGCGCGCACGCCAGCCAACCCAGCAGCACACACCCGCACCCGCGTGCCCCGCCCCTGGGCCCCACACACTCACGCGACCCCACGCCTGGCCCACCCCAAGTCCCCACCTACCGCTCCCTGTCCTCTTCCCCACCAACCTCTCCGCAGCGCCGCTCCTGAGCGCCGCGCCCTCCTCCTTCTGCTGCCGCCGCCGCGCCCGGCGCCTCCGGCCGGCTCTGCCCTTCCTCGCGCCGCTGGCCGTCCCGCCTTCTCCGCCCTGCGGCCCCGCCTCGTCCTCCGCCAGCCCGCGCCCGCGGCCGCACAGCCCCCGAGCCACCCCGCCGTCGACCCCGCCTCTGGCCGCGCCGCCGACCTCGCCCCGGCTGCGGCCGGGCACGCCCCCATCCTCCTTCCTCGCCCTCGCGGCCGTCGCCCGCCAGGCTCGCCGCCGCGCCCCTCCGCTGCTCCGCCCGCGTCCGCCGCAGCAACCTCCGGAGCCCCGCTCAACCTCCGTCCGCCGCCCTGGGCCCGAGCGCGCCGCCCCCGCTCGTCTTCGGCCGCCCCGGCGCCACCCCGGCGTCTGCATCCGCGAGCCCTGGCCGCTCGCCGGCGTCGCCAGGAGCTGCCGCCGCCAGGGGACCGCCGCCTGCGCCGCCTCCGGCCCCCTTCCCTGCAGCACGCCCCGACACCGCCTCCCCTCGTCCGCCAGTGCAGGCCAAGAGCTCCCCGGCGTGGGACCCGCTGCAGGACGCCCTCCTCCGGCCGTTTTGGTTTCATCCTAGTGTCTCCCAGGACGGGTTTGTGATGTCCGGTGGCGGCTAGATGCTATGTTGAGTTTGTTGGATAAGTGGAATCGCCCCGCGACGCCCGAACCCGAGACCAATCCCGCCGTATGTCAAGATCTTCGATGCAAAGAACACCGCATACCTGTACCGATGCAAGAGGACAAAACCCCAAGGTCTTCTCCGGGAGCGACGAGCTCTTCTACCTGGACCCGGAGCCCGTAGACGCGACAAGTACTTCTCCCTGGATCAGATGCCCGAGAACCCAGACGCCCAGGTCATCGACTCGAATACGACAAGTGCTCCTCGAGGATGCCAAGCACTTCACCCCGGATGCCGAGACCAACGCGATGGCGCGGACCCAACAAGACCCTCGCAACGGCAAGATCGACCCGCGGAACTCGACAAGATCTGCATGCGACAAGAACGACACCGTACAGGGCAAGACCGATGCGCCCCCGACGCCAACCAAGCCCTGCTTCCCGGTGGCGACAAGACCTACCCCGATGGTCGAGAATGTTACGCCAAGATCGAACCCTAGACCCTGGACCCCGAGACCGACCCCGAACCCCGGAACCCCAAGACCGTCGAGACCCTAATGTGTGACTCTTTCTCCGAGCCCTATTTTATAAATGCTAAACATAAAACCTGTTGCACATTAATTGCCATACTTGCATGCATAATCATGTGGTTTGGGGGCCTTATGCCGATTCACCTCTAATTAAATATGGGGCCCATATGCAGGCAAATCTAGTCTCATATTGGCCTCATTTAAATTGATGCAGTGAACCGGTGCTATCTTTTGCCATGCTAAAACCACATTTAAATTGCGGGGTAGCTAAATAACATGAACCACCTAAATAATTGTCGGGACCCCGGTTCCGCTTAATGTGACCTAATTGCATCGCACCTTGCCATGCCATGCATCATACAAGCATCATGCCGATCTTCTGCCATGGTATTAAATATTGCATCCGGTGTTTCTTCTAGCGTTTTGCTTCTTCGCGGATAAGGCCGTTGAGTTGATGTGAGCTTCGCCCCGATCTTCGGTTGAACCCTTCAACAATGTTTTCAGGCGAGCATCTCCCCTTTTCTACCTATCTTACTTTTATAGTATTTATTCCCTCCTGTTGATCTATTGCTATCTGTGTTGCGTTGCTCTAGTTTCGTACCCGTGATATCCCTTGCAGCCCTATATTGCCATGGCCACCTCCTATTACCTGTTGTTTGGTAGATAGCTGGACTTGCGCGCCGTAGTCGCTTGCTCAAGTGCTGTTGCGCGTCGCCATGTACCACAGTTGTTGGAGTATTGCCACATGTTGGATGTTGGAGATGATCATAGCTTTACTTATCGTTCACTTTAATTCCTGTTTAACAACTAAAATTGAAGTAAGCAGAGGCATCGGTGGGTGATAGATAACATTTGGTTTCCGAACGCCCACTTGTGTCCCGTAGGACCCCGAGTACTTGATACCTGTTCCTTGATTTATCGCGCTATCCACATATGGGGAGTATGGGCCCCCCTTAGCCAGAGCTTGATTCCGTCTTATTTCTTGGGGCCACAAACTAGTTTGAGGTTTTATTTACGATCCTGTACTTATGCCATGCTACTTATGTATTTAAATTGTGCGACAGATAGCACGCTGTACTGTTTAGGAAGGCGGAGTGATTACGCGGTATCGACACCCCGAGTTTTCGGGTTCCCAGTCGCTTACAGCCATTGACGCAAACCTTGAGTCCGTCTCGGAGCTTGCTTACTCTGTTGCGGGTCTACTCAATGGGGTGGCCCCCTGAAATATTTCTGAATCTTGTGATTGCTCTGTCGTGAAGACCTCGTTGGGTTTTGATTTGGTTTTTCCGAGGTTGATCGTGTGTGTGTTGCTATTTGTGCACCCCGGCCGGGTTAAAACTTTCTGAAAGCCGTGTCCGCGGTTATGGACGACTTGGAGCACAGTATCTCGACCATAGACAAGCATAACTAAAGTTTATTGCTATAAATTTGACTTTATAATGACTAGTAATCAGCTTCACTATAATGGAATGGCTAATTAATACTGCCCACAATTGCTTGTTTGGCGTGTCGCTTGCGACCATTGTACCTGACTAGTAAGTATTGCAACTACAACGGAATGGCTGAATAAAAGTACCAACAACTGCTGGGTTTTGGGATTATATCATGCCATCTGTATCTGATTAGTAATTGCTGCAAC
Organism: Avena sativa; assembly: GCA_916181665.1. NCBI lineage: Eukaryota > Viridiplantae > Streptophyta > Magnoliopsida > Poales > Poaceae > Avena > Avena sativa. Next base: position 135,963,594 of record OV702285.1, on the reverse strand, counting down.
TCCAACGGAATGAATAACTAAAAGGGCCCACTGCTTCTTTTATCAGGACAATTATCTATAGCTGACTAGTAATTGCTGCAACGATAACTGAATAAATAAAACTGCCAACTGTGTGAGTTCCTCGGTTGACTTCCTCGTTGGTATCGAGGGGGAAACACCAGGAGGGGTTTGTTTGATGCTAGTATCAGGTTGGAGCCGAATAGGTCTTTCTTACCCCTCTCTGATAACCGCCAGTTGTATCGAGTCTCTATAGGTTGTTTTGTGCATGCTGCCGCTGCCGCTTCAGTCCACCATACCTATGTAGGCGAGGACCGCCGAATTCTAGTCTCGCTGTGTACTGGCCTCAGTACTGACGCTCCTTCTTTTTCCTTTGCCCTTTGTCGGCACCCCTTTTGTTTAAGCAGGTTTGAGATCGACGTCGTTAGCAGGGTTACCCTTCCGGCTTGGCCTGGGCAGGGTTATGGACGCCATTGGTTATTCTTCAGGGCTCTTAGCCCCATTTGCATCTTGTCCGTAGCTGGACGCTCTATCGTTTTCAAGGTGATTTGAATCTTTGTATATTATATTTGTATTCTTGACTCATGGAGTCGCCGTTATATATATCTGTTCTGTGGGTCCCATCGAGGACTGTTGTGTAATGTTATTGCTTCGTTTTCCACCCGCACGAAAGTGCCTGGTGGGCACCTTTGAATCGTTTCTATGCGGGTTTGGCGAATTTTGCTCAAACTTGCATAGGTCCGATTCTGAGGGTGTTACAGAGTGGTATCAGAGCTCAGCAGTTGCGATACCCCACAAGTCCAGCCTGTAGGATAACCTAGCTAACGGCCGAAGTAGAGTGTCAAAACTATTTTTGAACATCGGTTGGATAGTTCTGATTAGGTCTGATTTTATTCCTTACCCTCTGCTATTCCCCTCTTACCTCTACGTGTTTTGAATCCGCTCTCTTCTCTCTCTTCGAGTCCAGGTTTTCTCGTGGATGGGTTCCGTCGTACCTTCAGGGTTTCGCTTCCTCTTTTGGATACGGTGTTGCTACATCCGGCCTTCATGTTATCCGAAGAATCCTTCGTCTGTGGTACCCTCCTTTGTTCCTTGTTTGTGCTTTCCGGTGTTTTCCGACACGACGACATCATCTACGCCAGATCCGATGCAGAGTCTGCATCACTCCCTTGTTTCCAAACCTCGCTTGTCGAGATCTTCAGTCTAATTCCGAGAATGGTTGCACTCTTTTCTACTGATTGTGCAGAGTAATAGTTTGGGTGCGTGATGGATTGGCCCCCATGCCGACTACCCCTCCTATTCGCTTTTGTACATTGAAGTTAATGAGAATGCATCGGTCCTCTCTTTCCACCGAAGCTAGAGGTGGCTTTATTTGTTGATGCCTCTACCTTCGATCTTTTGTTTCCGGAGTGTTCTCCCGACGATCACGGACAACGACCTCTTGTTAGTGGTGTCGCGAGGATCTACACGAAGCGAGAAGACGGAGAACGCCGACCTTCCTTCCGGTACCATGAGGCGGATCTCGAGGGCGAGATCCCTTGTTAGTGGTGTCGAATTGTGGCATCCCGCAAAACCACTACTAGAAAATCGCGTTGAATTTGTGCATTGCATCGTCATCATCATATGTTGTTTGTCAAAAACTATTTTCGCAAAGCCCGATTTGTTTTCCAAACGCCCCATCTTTATTCAAACACAAACCCCGGTCTCCGGATTATTTTTGTTTGAATGCTATCGGTTTGCAAAATCCCTGTTTGAAACAAATAAAATTTATAATTAATTTTAGTGGGGGCAGTCGAACGGGCCGAATCGACCCGAACGACCACCCCCGATTCCAAATCGGTCCACCTGAAAATCCTACAGCTACCAGATAATATACCCTCAACCACCGGCCACCTCACCCTGGCCAATCGCTATACGCCACCTCACCTCTCTCCCTCTTCCCCCCCAATCCCAGCTTGCCACGTGGCCTCCCTCCTCTCTCCCTCTCCCTTTTTCCCACACCACCTGCCCCCACAAGCCCCAACACACACAGCACACCCCACGCGCGCACGCCAGCCAACCCAGCAGCACACACCCGCACCCGCGTGCCCCGCCCCTGGGCCCCACACACTCACGCGACCCCACGCCTGGCCCACCCCAAGTCCCCACCTACCGCTCCCTGTCCTCTTCCCCACCAACCTCTCCGCAGCGCCGCTCCTGAGCGCCGCGCCCTCCTCCTTCTGCTGCCGCCGCCGCGCCCGGCGCCTCCGGCCGGCTCTGCCCTTCCTCGCGCCGCTGGCCGTCCCGCCTTCTCCGCCCTGCGGCCCCGCCTCGTCCTCCGCCAGCCCGCGCCCGCGGCCGCACAGCCCCCGAGCCACCCCGCCGTCGACCCCGCCTCTGGCCGCGCCGCCGACCTCGCCCCGGCCGCGGCCGGGCACGCCCCCATCCTCCTTCCTCGCCCTCGCGGTCGTCGCCCGCCAGGCTCGCCGCCGCGCCCCTCCGCTGCTCCGCCCGCGTCCGCCGCAGCAACCTCCGGAGCCCCGCTCAACCTCCGTCCGCCGCCCTGGGCCCGAGCGCGCCGCCCCCGCTCGTCTTCGGCCGCCCCGGCGCCACCCCGGCGTCTGCATCCGCGAGCCCTGGCCGCTCGCCGGCGTCGCCAGGAGCTGCCGCCGCCAGGGGACCGCCGCCTGCGCCGCCTCTGGCCCCCTTCCCTGCAGCACGCCCCGACACCGCCTCCCCTCGTCCGCCCGTGCAGGCCAAGAGCTCCCCGGCGTGGGACCCGTTGCAGGACGCCCTCCTCCGGCCGTTTTGGTTTCATCCTAGTGTCTCCCAGGACAGGTTGGTGATGTCCGGTGGCGGCTAGATGCTATGTTGAGTTTGTTGGATAAGTGGAATCGCCCCGCGACGCCCGAACCCGAGACCAATCCCGCCGTATGTCAAGATCTTCGATGCAAAGAACACCGCATACCTGTACCGATGCAAGAGGACGGAACCCCAAGGTCTTCTCCGGGAGCGACGAGCTCTTCTACCTGGACCCGGAGCCCGCAGACGCGACAAGTACTTCTCCCTGGATCAGATGCCCGAGAACCCAGACGCCCAAGTCATCGACTCGAATACGACAAGTGCTCCTCGAGGATGCCAAGCACTTCACCCCGGATGCCGAGACTGACGCGATGGCGCGGACCCAACAAGACCCTCGCAACGGCAAGATCGACCCGCGGAACTCGACAAGATCTTCATGCGACAAGAACGACACCGTACAGGGCGAGACCGAAGCGCCCCCGACGCCAACCAAGCCCTGCTTCCCGGTGGCGACAAGACCTACCCCGATGGTCGAGAATGTTACGCCAAGATCGAACCCTAGACCCTGGACCCCGAGACCGACCCCGAACCCCGGAACCCCAAGACCGTCGAGACCCTAATGTGTGACTCTTTCTCCGAGCCCTATTTTATAAATGCTAAACATAAAACCTGTTGCACATTAATTGCCATACTTGCATGCATAATCATGTGGTTTGGGGGCCTTATGCCGATTCACCTCTAATTAAATATGGGGCCCATATGCGGGCAAATCTAGTCTCATATTGGCCTCATTTAAATTGATGCAGCGAACCGGTGCTATCTTTTGCCATGCTAAAACCACATTTAAATTGCGGGGTAGCTAAATAACATGAACCACCTAAATAATTGTCGGGACCCCGGTTCCGCTTAATGTGACCTAATTGCATCGCACCTTGCCATGCCATGCATCATACAAGCATCATGCCGATCTTCTGCCATGGTATTAAATATTGCATCCGGTGTTTCTTCTAGCGTTTTGCTTCTTCGCGGATAAGGCCGTTGAGTTGATGTGAGCTTCGCCCCGATCTTCGGTTGAACCCTTCAACAATGTTTTCAGGCGAGCATCTCCCCTTTTCTACCTATCTTACTTTTATAGTATTTATTCCCTCCTGTTGATCTATTGCTATCTGTGTTGCGTTGCTCTAGTTTCATACCCGTGATATCCCTTGCAGCCCTATATTGCCATGGCCACCTCCTATTACCTGTTGTTTGGTAGATAGCTGGACTTGCGCGCCGTAGTCGCTTGCTCAAGTGCTGTTGCGCGTCGCCATGTACCACAGTTGTTGGAGTATTGCCACATGTTGGATGTTGGAGATGATCATAGCTTTACTTATCGTTCACTTTAATTCCTGTTTAACAACTAAAATTGAAGTAAGCAGAGGCATCGGTGGGTGATAGATAACATTTGGTTTCCGAACGCCCACTTGTGTCCCGTAGGACCTCGAGTACTTGATACCTGTTCCTTGATTTATCGCGCTATCCACATATGGGGAGTATGGGCCCCCCTTAGCCAGAGCTTGATTCCGTCTTATTTCTTGGGGCCACAAACTAGTTTGAGGTTTTATTTACGATCCTGTACTTATGCCATGCTACTTATGTATTTAAATTGTGCGACAGATAGCACGCTGTACTGTTTAGGAAGGCGGAGTGATTACGCGGTATCGACACCCCGAGTTTTCGGGTTCCCAGTCGCTTACAGCCATTGACGCAAACCTTGAGTCCGTCTCGGAGCTTGCTTACTCTGTTGCGGGTCTACTCAATGGGGTGGCCCCCTGAAATATTTCTGAATCTTGTGATTGCTCTGTCGTGAAGACCTCGTTGGGTTTTGATTTGGTTTTTCCGAGGTTGATCGTGTGTGTGTTGCTATTTGTGCACCCCGGCCGGGTTAAAACTTTCTGAAAGCCGTGTCCGCGGTTATGGACGACTTGGAGCACAGTATCTCGACCATAGACAAGCATAACTAAAGTTTATTGCTATAAATTTGACTTTATAATGACTAGTAATCAGCTTCACTATAATGGAATGGCTAATTAATACTGCCCACAATTGCTTGTTTGGCGTGTCGCTTGCGACCATTGTACCTGACTAGTAAGTATTGCAACTACAACGGAATGGCTGAATAAAAGTACCAACAACTGCTGGGTTTTGGGATTATATCATGCCATCTGTATCTGATTAGTAATTGCTGCAACTCCAACGGAATGAATAACTAAAAGGGCCCACTGCTTCTTTTATCAGGACAATTATCTATAGCTGACTAGTAATTGCTGCAACGATAACTGAATAAATAAAACTGCCAACTGTGTGAGTTCCTCGGTTGACTTCCTCGTTGGTATCGAGGGGGAAACACCAGGAGGGGTTTGTTTGATGCTAGTATCAGGTTGGAGCCGAATAGGTCTTTCTTACCCCTCTCTGATAACCGCCAGTTGTATCGAGTCTCTATAGGTTGTTTTGTGCATGCTGCCGCTGCCGCTTCAGTCCACCATACCTATGTAGGCGAGGACCGCCGAATTCTAGTCTCGCCGTGTACTGGCCTCAGTACTGACGCTCCTTCTTTTTCCTTTGCCCTTTGTCGGCACCCCTTTTGTTTAAGCAGGTTTGAGATCGACGTCGTTAGCAGGGTTACCCTTCCGGCTTGGCCTGGGCAGGGTTATGGACGCCATTGGTTATTCTTCAGGGCTCTTAGCCCCATTTGCATCTTGTCCGTAGCTGGACGCTCTATCGTTTTCAAGGTGATTTGAATCTTTGTATATTATATTTGTATTCTTGACTCATGGAGTCGCCGTTATATATATCTGTTCTGTGGGTCCCATCGAGGACTGTTGTGTAATGTTATTGCTTCGTTTTCCACCCGCACGAAAGTGCCTGGTGGGTACCTTTGAATCGTTTCTATGCGGGTTTGGCGAATTTTGCTCAAACTTGCATAGGTCCGATTCTGAGGGTGTTACATTAGCACAGTCAATCAATCCTTTATGTTTGGACATCCAATCCATTCCTAGTACTACTTCCAAACCTTTAGTTCCGAGTACTATTAGGTTAGCATAAAAATCTATGCCATGGATTTGGATAGGGACGGCCTTGCAAATTTGCCTAGCCTTAGTGGTTGATCCGGGAATTTGTACAATCATCACATGCTTCAATTTGGTTGGTTGAATTTTACTAGTGCAGGCAAATTCTTCGGTGACAAATGAATGCGATGCACCAGAGTCAAACAACACTCTTGCAAGTACTGAATTAACAGAAAACATACCCAGCACGACGTCTGGCGCTTCCTGAGCTTCTTCAACATGCATGAGAAAAAGACGGCCATTGCGGTTGAGTGAATTACCTGGGGCAAATTTTCTCCCTGGCTGGACACGACGCTGCTGCTGAGCTGGGACATTGGTGTTGGGGGCTGTAGCATTCTTCTTGTTGGGGCACTCGTTGGAATAGTGGCCTTTATTTCCACAGTCATAACAGGTCACTTGCGACTTGTCCTTGGCTGCGATAGGCACAACATTGCTTCCAGTCCTCGGGGCAGTGTTGGGGTTGGCGGTAGCATTGTTGGTGTTGAACTTGGGTGGGGCACGGGTGAAATTGCTAGAGTTGCCGGGGTTGTTGTGATTTCCTCCTAGTCTAGGGTTTCCACGGTTGGAATAGGTTGGACGGTTCATCGGGGGTCTGTTGATTCTTGGGGCAAATCCGGGAGATGGGTTGGGGCGATACTTTGGGGTCTGATGGGTTCCTGGTTGATGCATCATACGATGCTTGCGGTTCTCATTGGCCTGGTTGATCTTTCCTTCCATCTGGATAGCAGAGTCGACAAGGGCTTCAATATCAACAAAGGGAATATTGACTAACACTGTCTGCATCTCGTCATGCAGACCATTCAGGAACCTTTCTTTCTTCTTGGCTTCGGTGTCTATCTCGTCCGGGGCATACCTAGCTAATGACAAAAATTTGTCACGGTATTCCACTACAGTCATCCTTCCTTGCTTCAACTCTCTGAACTCGTCTCTCATTCTCTTGATCAAACCCGGTGGCACATGGGTTCTGCTGAACTTGACCTTGAATTCCTCCCAGGTCATCATTTGGCCTCCGGTCATGGCGCGAACACTGTTCCACCATGCCCTGGCATCTCCGGCTAGATAATGGGTGGCGAACAGGACTTTCTCGTTGGCTTCCACTCCGGCGACTTCTAAGTTATTTTCCATGGTTTGCAGCCAATCATCAGCATCTAGGGGTTCTTTTGACTTGGTGAAAACGGGTGGGTTGGTATTCTAGAAATTCTTGAGCTTAGATCCGTGGTTGTCCTGATTTCCGTGGCCTTGGTTGTTGTGGGCTAGCTGGGCTATCTGTTGCAGAGTGGCTAGGTTGGCTTGACGTTCCGCTCTTTCAGCTTCGCGGTCAGAAGTCAACATTTGCAGAATCTGCAACATCGGGTCCGGGGCTGAACCACTTCCTCCACGTGGCATATGAAGGTTGAGATAGATCGTGAGAAAAGAGGGAATTTCTAAGGTTCTGGGACTTTGAAAAGTTTTTAAAGGTTTGACTCAGGTTTTTCTAGCAACTTGCTTTTTCATTCATTCATTCATTCATTCACATGATACAACGCACACCACAGCAAGGAAAAATAGATGGTTTTAAAAACCATTCTGGAATCTACGATACAGTGGGACCAAATACTACTCACTACGCTAGTGCTCAAGTGCTACTACTCCTCGAAATCTGTGGCTTCATCATCTTCATCATCATCGATGTAGGCGAAATCATCCTCATCGGTGAAGAAGTCCATGGCCTGATCCTCCAGAAAATCATCGTCATCGCTGAGATAGGAATAAGGGTCTCCACGAAGATCCTCTCCGGCATTCTCCCTTTCCTCTAACTGCATGTCTCTCTCGTGGATGGTCTCCTCCAGAGATGAGATGCGGTGGCGAAGACGGGCAATAATGCGCTCCTTTTTGTCGAGCTGACGGCGGCGAGACTTGCGATCCTTTGCTAGCATGGCGATGGTCTGGTCCTTCGTCTTGATGATGGCAGACTTGTGGTTGCAATAGTCACGGCAGTTGTCCAATTCCTGCTGACGATCATACATCATGAAGCTAAGGTGGTCCAATTGAGTCTTCAGCTCGGGGTGGTATGGGGCTTCCAGTGGTTGTCCATTTGCATCACGTCTTGGGCAAAACTCAAAGCGAGTACCCTTGATCTGATTGATGCTCTGCCCACACAGACGGGAAAGAGCTTCCTGCATTGCTCTGGCAAGTCCATCGAGCCAGTTGTTTTCCCTCAAGGTAAACTGAATTCCCTCCGCAGTGGGAGGTTCAATCTTTCCTCGGAGACTTGCAACAATTAGCCACTACAGATCTTCTCCTCCTTGATCATTGAGCTGAGCTCCGAAGAACTCGGGGTGCGGACGCTCCAGAAGTTCCGAAAGCTGATCCAGATCCCTCTCAAAGATAAGGTCTCCACCATTCCCCAGTTGGTAAAACTTGCTGTACTTCACGTCCATCTATAAAAATAGAGGATGAGTAGATTAGCAGAGTGATCAAGTGTGTCAAAATTTTATCTATTTTGCAAGAGTTTTTGAGGAACATGAATTTTTATGAAAGAATTAAAGAGGTAAGAATGAGAATAAGTTTTCGTAAATATTTGTTTTCTTTGGTTTTGGAAACTAAGTTTTTGGTTCAACGTCCAATCTAACTAGGGTCTCCTATGGTCAGGATGGCTCTGATACCAACTTGTCAACACCCGGATTTTTCAATCCTAGATGCCTGTTATGCCATACATCGCAATCCCAGGATTACCATTTTTGCGAGACATAACAGAATTGGATACCATAGTACTTCATCCATTACAAACGATACATAAGTTCTTACACAAATAGGGATCTCATGATCCAGTTCTTAATACAACATCAAGCAGCGGAATACGTAGTAATAACAGTAGCGTAGGCGAAGCTCCATCTTCGGGATCACAGGCAATGCTGACGATGGGAGATGATCCTAGTTGTCGTAACCTTCCTGGGTCCATCTTCCAGGTACTCCTCTTCATATTCTGGCCATGGGAATAGCCAGGGACAAAGCCATGAGTACTCTTTAAGTACTCGCAAACTAATACTAACAGGTAAAGGGGTTTTTGTGGATAATAGGACACTAGGCTCTAGGGTTGTTTTGCAAAAGCCAGATTTATCTCTACTAAGTTCTGAAGCTAGTCATAATTTTATAACTCCTACGTGGGATCTTGTAACTCAGGTCACAACTCTGTTGTGGTCAAGTCAAAGTCTCAATTCATTTCACAAGTCATTTTGAAAAGTCTGACGGGGGAACAGTATGGCCACTCCAACTGTCCATAACCGCGGACGCGGCTATTCGAATAGTTTGACACTCTGCAGAGATTGTACACTTTCACCACAACATTCGATACATCCGTCAGGAACAAATCCTGAATTCACCATACTCAGTATGCGGATAATCAATCCTAACCTTTCAATTACACACCCTAGTATAAGCACCTCTCCTGTGAGTTTGGCCTCCCAACCATGACCAGTTGTCATCTTGGGTACTGCACAGGTGGACAATCTTCACAAGGTAGCCTCAGCTCAAACCTTGGCCGTGAGGGAACTAATACTAAGGAATATAAGTTTCCAGTCAAGCCCTACCCAATATTCGGGTATTGTGGTTGTACGCTAAAATTGGAATGGTATCGCATCCAGACAACCATCAGTTTTATAAAGGGCTAAGGCTCATGCCTCAACATTTTTATCACCAGAATCCTCAAGGGTTCGGAAACACATGTCCAAAACATTTCAATAGAATGATCCATCATTCCAAGGTTTTCATAACCATTTTCCACCAAGTATTTCCATCTAAAGTTGGTCAAATTTTATGCTTAGCACTAGCATCTAAGGTAGGGGGGGTAGTACTGATGATGGGGTAGCAACTAGTGGAGTTTCCACTAAGTCCAACCTTATATCTTAGGCTGATATCAAGGTTTCTAGCTTAGGCCAATTTAATGCTCTTTATGCAACTTTCAGAACCTTTCCAGTATCTAAAAGTTACTTAAGTCAAAACTAAGTTGAGGCTTTGCTAAAGAAATAAAGTAAGGAGCTTGCAAGTAAAACTAGGATTGGTTTATCAAGTGGGTATGATCTCATAGGCTTAAAGCATATGATAGGCATAGTAACAAGTAGGGGTTTGTTGCATCAGTAGGGTAATCTTGCAAGGGTTAGCTTGCATCAATGTCAATATAAGCTTGCTAAATTGCAAGTGTTAGCTTGCAAGGTTAATAGCTTGCTCATTCACTAGTAGTATTAGGCTTGCATAGTTACTAGCTTGCCTTGTGCAGAGCAGTGGTTGAAGTTCTCCTCGGCTTCTTCTTCGTAGTATCCTCCTTCCTCCTCGTAGCCTTGGTCGGTACTAGCGTCTATGAATAAATACGAGGTACACAATTACCAAACAATACTTAACTACTTGCAATCATCACACACAAGGGTCTTATAGATGATCTAACATCATCTCTAACCTTACAAGGTTAAGGCTTGATTTGATTCTTTTTATTTTTAGAAAAGTAATTTCTACTCATTGAAAAACTACTTAAGATTTAATATTCTCCAAACCAAACATGGGATCATGTTGACACATGTCATCACCACATATTGTAGTCTATGGGAATGTGATTTAAAGTGGTGTCACAATTTAATAAGGTTTTACCCTTTTATTTTAATTAATTAAAGTGTCTAGAAATGCTTATGTAGCATTCTTTTATTACTTGAACATTATTTCTGCAAGTAAACCTATATATTTTTATATATTCTGAAAGGTATGGTTAAATGTGATTTTTGAGAGTTGGAATCAACTCAAAAGCTTTTATGGTTTAAATTTGAAAAATGTTTGAATGCAGAAAAGCTTCTGCCTTGTTATTTTTACTATGGGTGATCTACAGATCCAAATGACTTGAATCCAACGGGCTTGGATTCAGCATTCACAGACCTTTCCAACAAAATTGGTTTCATTCAATTTGGTGCACTGAATCGATCTGGGTTGATTTTTGAAGTTGGGTACAGAAGTGTGTTTGAATTTAGAAAGAAAAAGGTTTAATTTGAATCGCTGGGCCGCGCGGGAAAAATTACTGGGCCGGCCTGCTAAGCGCAGTGCTCCCGCGGGCTGCTTAAGTGGGTGTCCCCACTCGTCAGTGACACGGGGCTGGGCGAAGCGGTATGGGGCAACGTGGATCGTTCGATCTAGTTCTAATCCAACGGCTGGGGGTCATCATCGACGCGAGACAACTCCGGCGAGAACGAAACCTAGCGCGGCCAGTGAGGGGTGCTGGGGGCTCACCGGGGTACGGGCGAGGGTCGGCGAGGCGGGCGAACGACGAAGTCGACGATGGCGAATCTCCTGGTACTGGTGGCTTCTCCTGGGGCGGCTCCAATCGCTGGCTCCCTTCTTCTCCAGAGGCGGTGGGCTCCGGTGAAATTCCGGCGGGGTGGTGCTCGCCTTGCTCTGAGAACGGTGTGACACGATTAGTGAGGAGAGGGGAGTGAGATGGTGTGAAGAAATCGTGCGGGGGTGGCCTCTATTTATAGTCGAGCGAGGGGACCGACGGGGCGCACGGTGAGCTCGTCGGGGGCGAGGTTACATGCGGCTAAAGGCATGGGCAAGGGTAGGGGACGGTGCGGTGTCTCCTGGCGATGCTCAACGACATGGTCTCGAGGCATGGGGCGGTGCGGCTTGGTCTGGAACGGGCGATGCTCTGCGCGGCAGAGGCGGCGTCTTCGACGGCGGGAGGTGGCTGTATGGCACGGGGCGGCAAACGGGGATGTCTGGCAGTCTCCTAGGTCGGTGGTGATCATGTGTGTACGCGGTGAGGGCGGCGCGCGGTCTGTGGGCGCTGGTCGAGGGTGGTGCTCCGGCGCACGCTCGGCATGGTCTTGGGCGGTCTGGGCGCGGCTTGTGCGCGTGGTCCAGGGCTTGGCAACGCTCACGGCTGGGACAGGGAGTGGCGGTGGACGGTGGGCTACCTCCCAGACATGCTGGCTAGGCTTGCTGCTGCTCCTAGCTTGCTGTCGACTATGGGGTGGCAAGAGGGTGCTCGGCTATTCACCATTGATGACAATGGCAAGCTCACAGTGGTGCTAGTGCCTGGATAATCTTCCTAGATGATCTACTGAGTTGTGTGTGAGCTAAATGGGGAACCAGTTAGGCAAGAATCACTACTCACAATAGTGTTTGATGTTTGTTTGATTTGTGTCTGCAACCTGTTTGATGAAATGGCCGCATGAAATCAAGTTTTGAATTTTTAAATGAATTTTGGTGGGTTTGCTAGATTGGTGCTGGTGAGTCTGCAGATGCTTGGGTTTTGAAAGTTGAGCTTGTTTGAGTGGTTTTTGAATAAGTGGGATCTTCCCATATGATAAAGATTCAATTTTGAATTATCATTTAAACTATGCATTTGAAAGTTTCTGGATGATCACAAGGTGGGCCTTGATACCTTGTTATGAGTACATTCAAGGGGTGCAAAGATCCAGAAAAGTTTCTGTTAGGTTTTGAAAGTTTGAGACAGCCAAAGTAGGCATGAGAGTTAAATTGGTCAAAGTGACCATTCATTTAATATATGTGTTTTGATTTACTTGTCTTTAGGAAGAGTGTGGGAAATGTTTTAGATGATGTTTATTTCACCTAAGAAACATTTTGCAAGCAATGAAACAAACAAACAAGGTGGGTTTAAAAGAATTAAAAATCAATGCATACACATATGCATGCATTCATAATTTTATTTAGAAAAGTTTTTGTTAACGCAAAATGTGAGGATTAGAATTTGATGATCCAAGTTTAGTATTTTTGGGATGTTACAGCTAGGACCGGTCATAACACCAAACATTTTGTAGGTGAATTTCAAGTGTTCTCTCATGAACTTTTTACGTGATGTGTGTTTTATATCTCTAAACCTAACTATTGAACCATTATGGCCCAAGAGGCCCAAGCCCACAGAGTGCTGACCTATAAAAGGAAGGGGCTAGAGGAGAGCAAGACCTAATACCAGCATCCAACCGCCAGTGCTATTGGTGTGTGTGCGCTAGAAAGGTGATTCCCCTCTGAATCAATATGGTATCAGAGCTATGGTTGCTGGGACGGTGGTGACGTGAAAGGCTGCTGAGGGCAGCGGAGCTACAGTTGCTGCAGGTGGCAACGGTGGCACGACAGAAGGTGCTAGGGGTTGAAGAGTTGCTGATGTGTGCTTGCGGGTGCCGGTTGTAGTGGTGAAGATGGCTGATGCAAAGAGTCTATATGAGGCTCTGGAGAAGCTCACCACATTCCTTGCCTCCAAGGCAGATGGCCCAACCTCTGGGGCTATCGTGCCCCAAGAGGAAATGGTTCAGAAGCTTATGTTGGTGCCAACTGACCTCAAACTTGAGGGTGCTGGCAACTATCTGAGTTGGTATCGAAGGGAGAGGTTGGCCGTGGAGCAAAAAGATCTTGATGGGTACTTGTTGGGTATTGTTGGGGAACCAGGAGACAAAACTAGTGCAGAAGGGAAGAAGTGGAAGACCATCAACTCCTTGCTTATTGGGTGGCTGTTGAATTCAGTGGTGCCCTCCCTTGGGCGATCTGTGGAAGGGCTATCCACTACTGCTGATATATGGAAGACACTTTCCACCCAATAATCCGGCAAGGGAAATGTTATGCCCATTGCTTAGATAGATGGGAAGATTTGTCGCTTGGGCCAAGGTGAAAATTTAGTGATAACATATGTGGCTAAGCTACAAGCATTATGGGCAGACCAGGATAATTTTGACCCTCTCAAACTCTATGATGCAGCCTGCATCGAGTCAGGGAAGAAATGGATAGCACGCAGACGCGTGTTACAACTTCTGGAGGGGTTCGATAAGCACTTTGATGGTAGAAAAGCTTCTCTGTTACATCATAAATCACTGCCCACTATTGATGAGGCTATTGTAGCAATGACTCAAGAGGAGGTGCGTCTATCTCTTGAGCAAGCGGATGAGAAGATTGTACCGGCCTCAACATTTGTCACTCTCGAGCCAAGGGAGTGGAAAGAGAATAGGGATTGTTTCACTTGTGGGGAGGTATGTCACCTGAAGTGGAACTGTCCAACTCGTGGCAGGGGCAGGGGATATACTAGAGGCAACAGGATGGCTAGTGGCAGAGGTGGATATTCAGGACACCATAGGGGTCAGACTACCAGAGGCCAGGGTGGATACTCGGGATACTCAGGAGTTCAGAAGGCACACATAGCAGTTGATGAGGGGGGCAGTGGGATGTCCAAGGGTGCAGAAGTAGGTGATGCTACATATGGAGACTTTGCTCACTGGGCCTCCAAGGATGAAGGTAATTCTGAAATAGCATCTCTTGCTACTAATGAAAATGATACAGAATGGGTTCTCGACTCGGGAGCATCTAAGCATGTTGCAGGTAAATTTTGTGTATTGGAGTCTTACAACAAGCATCCTTCTACTCACAAGGTAACCATCCAAACTGCTGATGGTACAAGACAACCTTTCATTAGGGTCGGCATAGTAAAGTGCACTTCAAACATTTCTCTATCCTCGGTTTTACATGTGCCGGCGTTTCCTGTCAATTTGGTCTCTCTGAGTACTCTAATTGATGACATTGATTGTAGTGTGACTCTTGACAAGTTCGGTGTCTTGATTCAGGAGCGACTGACGAGGCAGATGGTTGGGACTGGCACTAGGCGTAGAGGGCTCTGGTATATGGACAGGGGTGCAGCCAGAGTTGGTGTATGATGCATCCATGGAAGACAAGGAGAAGCGGGCAATAATCCATCACTGTAGGATGGGACATGTATCATTTGATAAGATGAGTAGAATATTTCTGGATGTTATGTGTGGAATAGGAAAGGGCAAACTGACATGTAATGTTTGCGAATATGATAAACGCACAAAAACCTCACATGTGAGTAAGGGGCTTAGGAGCATATCCCCTTTTATGCTTATCCATTCATATGTATGGACCTGCCCAGTGGTGTCAGTAAATGGAATGAAGTACTTTTTTACTTTTATTGACTGCTATTATCGTATGGCTTGGGTTTAGTTGATGCGTCACAAGGATGAAGTGTTCTAGTGTTTTCAAAACTTTCATGCTTATGTGAAGAATCATTTCCAGGTGCAGGTGTAGGTGATCAGAACTGGTAATGGCACAGAGTATGTGAACACCACCTTTGGGACTTTCTTGTCTGATCAAGGTATTCTTCATCAAACATATTGCCTAGATACCACTCCTCAAAACGGTGTGGCAGAGCGTAAAAATCGCCACATTTTGGAAGTTGCTCGCTCACTTATGTACACAATGATTGTACCCAAGTTCTTGTGGAGTGAAGCAGTCATGACATCCACATACTTGATCAACCGGACACTGATACATCGGAAACGCATCTATAATTTTTGATGTTCCATGCTTGTTTAGTATCTACTTTGCTTTGCTTTGTCCACACTTTGAGGTGTTTTTATATGTTTTCTGGTACTAACCTATTAACAAGATGCCACAGTGCCTGTTGCCTATTTTCTTCTGTTTTTGGTTCCAAAAAGGCAGAAAATCAATATTCTCGGAATTGGATGGGACAAAATCCAAAGTCAATATTTTGCCATGGTGAACACGAAGCCGGGATAAGAAACGGAGGAGACTCACCAGGGGTCCACACCCCCTAGCCGCACGGGTGGGCACACCCCGCGCCTGGGGGGTGTAGCCTCCCTGGTGGCCTTCCTGCCTCGCCTCTTCGCCTATAAGAAGCCCCCGATGCCTAAACCCTAAACACCCGGTAAATATTCCGCCGCCACCATTGTCCCTAGATCGGGGGATCTGAAGCTCTTCTCAGCACCCTGCCGGAGGGTAGATCATCCCGGAGGCCTTCTTCTTCATCATGCCAGCCTCCGGTATGAAGCGTGAGTAGTTCCACCTTGGACTACAGGTCCATGTAGTATCTAGATGGTTGTATATCCTCCTTGTGCTTTCATATATAGATCTTGTGAGCTCCTTTAATGATCAAGATCTCATCTATTTGTAAATGCATGTTGTGTTTGCAGGGATCCGATGGATATTGAGATTACTATGTCAGATTGATTAATGGTTTTGTCTTATTGATTCTATCATGTCTGTGTTGTTTGTGATCTTGCATGCTCTCCGTTGTTAGTAGCTATCTTGGCCAAGTAGTTGCTAGTGACTCCAAGAGGGGGTATTTATGCTCGATAGTGGATTCATTGCCTCTATTTAATCAAGGGAAGTGACAGAAATCTCTAAGGTTGTACATGTGATGTTGCCACTAGGGAGAAAACAACGGTCTCTTGTCCATGGAACAAGTGGATTGTTTACCTTACACACTTTGCTTAAAGCAGTTGTCTGTTGCTTGTAACTTAATACTAGAGGGGGTTCGGATGATAACCCAAAGGTGGACTTCTAGTCATAGATGCAGTTGGATGGCGGTCTATGTATCTTGTTGTATTGCCCAATCGAATCTCATAGGATCTTTATGTCTAGTATTGCATTGTTATGCCTTGCTCAGTCCTGTCAATTGCCCTGCTGCAATTTGTTTACCCAGTATGCCATGTTTGTTTATCTAAGGAGAACACCTCTAGTGAACTATGGACCCCGGTACAATCTTTACCATTGATACATCTTCCACTGTTACTGTTTACTTGCTGCAAACCATCATCACCTTCCACACCATACAGTTAATCCTTTGTTACAGCAACCAGTGAGATTGACACCTCACTGTTAGTTGGGGCAAAGTCTTGAGTTTGTGTTGCGTAGGTTTCCATGTTGCTTGCAACACCTTTGATATGTTTCCTTCCTCCTACTGTTTCGATAACCTCGGTTTCTTACTGAGGGAAAACTTGCTGCTGTGCTACATCATACCTTGCTCTTGGGGTTTCCCAACGGGGCGTCAACACGCATAAAGACTTTCTGGCGCCATTTCCGGGGAGGCTAAGGACGTCTTCACAAGGGGAGTCCTCCTCAACCTTTATCTTTACTTTGTTTTTAGTTTGCTTAGTTTCTTTTTCTTGGTTTTGTTTGCCTCTTTTTATCAAAAACTCAAAAAAAATAGTTTAGTTTGGTTTGCTTTCTCTTATCAAAAACACAAAAAATAGTTCCTGCCCTAGTTGCTACCATGTCTGGTTTTGGTCCAATCTCTGTGACACCTATGGAAAAGATCTTTACTTTCAAGCAAAAAAGTGAAGAGAGTTTCAAAGAAGCTTGGTCTAAAATCTCTGCTTTACAAAGGGAAACTGAGCCTAAGATGATTCTTAGCTTGGATATTGCTCTTTGTTATAGATATGCTTTGGATGTTGTGGCTGATAAAGATATTTTTTGATGTACTGAGGATGAAGCTTTTGATGCCATAAAAAATTGATTATAATTTATAATATGCCTAGCAAGTCTGATTCCTCTTTTATAGACATTTTTGCTAGGTTGAACACTCTTGAGTCCAGTACTGCTGCTTTGAACAGTTGATATCACACACTTAGGGAGTATCATGATTATGTTCCAATAAATTCTGAGCCTTCAAAGTGATTTCCCACAATCAAAGTCTCTATAAATAGTGTAACTTTTGATGCTCGCTTGATATCATGTCTGAATTTTGCCTTATGCCTAAAGATATTTATGAGTCTTTGGGGACTTCCTAAAGGAGGAGAAGAAATATCTCTTACCAATAATGCAACTTTAGTACCCATTGGAATAGTTGAAAGTGTGTTTACAAAAATCTCACGGAAAATGGTGTCTACTGATTATCTTGTCATTAAATGTGTAGGTAAAGGACAGATTACACTTGGAAGATCCCTACTGAAACACCTTGGAGCAATAATAGATGTGGGAAAAGGCATTATGCATTTTGATCCTCCAGTAAGCAATCATATTTTCCCTAAAGAGAAGAAGAAAGGTAAGAAAGGTTGGAGCAAGAGAGGTAATGCTTCTTCATTTGAAAATACTTGATTTCTTGCTTCTTATGCCTAACTTAAAGGCATTAAAGAAAAGTACTTGTTGGGAGATAACCCAAGAGTTTCCTTGAGTCTTGGAAGTTATTAATTCAGTAATGACCTCTCCTTGTCCTTTTTGTTTTCTTTATGTCCAAGAATGACCTCTAATGAGAGGGAAGTAAGATTTGGAGAGTTGCTGTCCCGAAACAGATTTGTCCTCCACATAAAAATTCGTGAGGAGTCTATGTAAGTCGGATAGAGCTGAAAATTTACGAATAAATCCCCTAGTATGTTAGATAACTTTCGTTAGTTCAACAATTTTTTATTTGAGCAACAGAAGGTCTTCGAACAAATCGGTTTCTACATGCTGGTCTGTTTTGACAGATTTCTGCCATTATTTGCATTTGCTTCTTATTGATTGCTTTTTGGGTTCTTTTTGGGAAATTGAGATTTTTGAAGGAGTTGCTACAGTAGCTTGTGTTTATAGTGAAAGTTTTGCTATTCTAAAGCTAAACCCAAAGGTCTATTATCTTTTGAATACACTAATGTTGCTAATGAAGATTGTGTGATGTTTTGTATGAAGGAAAAAAATTTAGCTGTAGAGAGAGAATGATGTAATGAGATGAAGAATGGAAAAAAGCTCAAGATTGGGGATGCCACCCCGGTGTCAGCCCAAGAAATATCCAAGAGGTACAAGCGTCAAAGCTTGAGGATGCTCAAGGCATCCCCTTCTTCATCAATAAAAAGCCCAGGTCTTTCTAGACACTTCGTTTTTATTGTTTCATGCACTGTTGTGTTGTTCTTGGAGAGTCTTAGTTTTTGTTTGCTTTGCTTAGTTTTTTAGTTTGCTTGAATAAAGTAGTTTGGACCCCCGTTCTCGCTGTGTTGTTTCAAATAAGTTGATTGGTGTTGGAAAGGAGTAGAAACTTCTTGCTTGAAAGTGCAAGAGGAGCTTGCATTGACTGTGACTTAGACTTTAGCATGCCATGCTAGGTGTTGTTTTGACCTTATGCTTAGTGATTATTGTTGTAGAATGACTTGTTCCAAACAATTATGTTTGCTTAGTGTGCCTTGAAGGAATCATGCGTTGTTTTCGCATGCAAAAACATAGTATTGTGGTATTCTCCTTTGATGCTTTGCTTGGGTTGACTTGGCGCGTGCTCACACCATGTTATGACTATGAACAAGTCACTATATCCTCTATGATCATTTAGTCCTTGACTTGTAGTACCACTCTATGCTTTGATTAGTAATGTTTTGTCGCTCTGCATGATTATGGCCATTATTGCTCTCTTAGTTGGTCGCTCCCAGTCTTTTGCTAGCCTCCACTTGTATGAGTAAGCTCTAACCATGCTTCCAACTCCCAAGAAACCAAGTTATTCCAAAGTGTCCACTATAAATTCCTATGCATGGTGTGTTACACCATTCCAAGTATATTCTTGTTTTCATCTATCTTCCAATTAAAAGTATTTTGTTATGTGAAAACTTAGTGATTAACGCTCTCACGAACTTGATGGCACACTTTATTTTCCTTGCCCTAATAAACTTGAACCATTGTGTCATGTATGTTGTATATGCTTGCACTTATACGTTGGAATTAGAAGAACCATGTTGTCATGGGTAACGTTTTCAACATTGCACTTGTACTTTGTACACAGTTGATATCATGTTCTTTTCTCTATGGATGTCGCCGGTGTGAAATAAAAAAGGGATCTTGTAAGTCCATGGAGTTATGTATTTTGTGTTAGAGAAACGCCTGGGCCGCTAGCCTAAGCCATGCCTAATCATGGTGGAAACTTGCAGCATCGCCATAATGAGCAATCTTTGAAGCATCCTCAATAAAAACCTATGAAATAGCAAATAAAAAGATCGCTGAGATGCTCATTGTCTGCTTGCCTTGTCATTTTGGTTATGGGATAGCTCCTATACCATGTGCAAGGGGTACCCCATTGGCGGTTCTCTATGATACACATGTACTTACTATAACAAGAACTTATAGGTGACTAAAGTTGAGTAGCATGAGGTGCGGCCCTCGTATTCAAGGGACATGAGATTGCCAACTTAAACTTTGTCAAGCATATACTCCATAGTTTGTTCACTTTAACCTTAATCACTTCAAGATGCTTATGATAGGGTCAATGAGGGCTGAAAGCTAACAAGTACCATAATTTTTGGAAGCTCTTTTTGAAACTTGAAGTCCCTGCCTTTATGAAGGGCCTTTCTTCCACTATTATATTGAGTCTCCACTTTCTACCTTTAGGCACCAGTTAAGAGAGCATAGTTACCATTCTTAGTTCTATGTGCAGTGTCCCAAAACTTATTGATTGATGCATATTGTTGATATTGCTTGTTCTTGTGCTATTTGTATCTAGTCACTCTTATGAACTTTGAAGGTGTCCTATGCATCTATTTGCTACTCCATGAGGGACAAGCTGAATGCCACTATGCTATGTTTTCTGTATGTGAAACAAACAAACGTTTTTCAATGCATGTTATTCATGATCTTTGTTTGTAGCCTTTCATGTTGCATGCATAATTACTTTGTCTTATTGTTAGAACTCCATCTTTCATGCACATGTTTAGAGTTCTTTGATCTCAGCTTTTAATGCCTGTAAATTGTTTGATCTTGGTTTTGATGGTGCATGTCACCTCAAAAATTATTCTTTTATCACTTACCCACTCGAGGACGAGCAGGAGTTAAGCTTGGGGATGCTTGATACGTCGGAAACGTATCTATAATTTTTTATGTTCCATGCTTGTTTAGTATCTACTTTGCTTTGCTTTGTCCACACTTTGAGGTGTTTTTATATGTTTTCTGGTACTAACCTATTAAAAAGATGCCACAGTGTCAGTTGCCTGTTTTCTTCTGTTTTTGGGTCCAGAAAGGCAGAAAATCAATATTCTCGGAATTGGACGGGACAAAAGCCAAAGTCAATATTTTGCCATGGGGAACACGAAGCCGGAATACGAGACGGAGGAGACTCACCAGGGGGCCACACCCCCTGGCCGCGCGGGTGGGCCCACCCCATGCCTGGGGGTGTAGCCGCCCTGGTGGCCCCCTACCTCGCCTCTTCGCCTATAAGAAGCCCTCGATGCCTAAACCCTAAACACCCGATCAATATTCCACGAAACCGTTTGTATCCGCCGCCACCATCGTCCCTAGATCGGGGGATCTGAAGCTCTTCCCAGCACCCTACCGGAAGGGAGATCATCCCGGAGGCCTTCTTCTTCATCATGCCAGCCTCCGGTATGAAGCGTGAGTAGTTCCACCTTGGACTACAGGTCCATGTAGTATCTAGATGGTTGTATCTCCTCCTTGTGCTTTCATATCTAGATCTTGTGAGCTCCGTTCATATCAAGATTTTTTATCTATTTGTAATCATGCATGTTGTGTTTGCGGGGATACAATGGATATTGAGATTACTATGTCAGATTGATTAATGGTTTTGTCTTATTGATTCTATCATGTTTGTGTTGTTTGTGATCTTGCATGCTCTCCTTTTTTAGTAGCTATCTTGGCCAAGTAGTTGCTAGTGACTCCAAGAGGGGGTATTTATGCTCGATAGTGGGTTCATTGCCTCTATTTATTCAGGGGAAGTGACATAAATCTCTAAGGTTGTAGATGTGTTGTTGCCACTAGGGAGAAAACAACGGTCTCTTGTTCATGGAACAAGTGGATTGTTTACTTTACACACTTTTCTTAAAGCAGTTGTCCGTTGCTTGCAACTTAATACTGGAGGGGGTTTGGATGATAACCCAAAGGTGGACTTCTAGTCATAGATGCAGTTGGATGGCGGTCTATGTGTCTTGTTGTATTGCCCAATCGAATCTCATAGGATCTTTATGTATAGTATTGCATTGTTATGCCTTGCTCAGTCCTGTCAATTGCCCTCCTATAATTTTTTTACCGAGCATGCCATGTTTGTTTATCTAAGGAGAACACCTATAGTGAACTATGGACCCCGGTCCAATCTTTACCATTGATATATCTTCCACTGTTACTGTTTACTTGCTGCAAACCATCATCACCTTCCACACCATACAGTTAATACTTTGTTACAGCAACCGGTGAGATTGACAACCTCACTGTTAGTTGGGGCAAAGTCTTGATTTTGTGTTGTGCAGGTTTCCACGTTGCTTGCAACATCTTTGAGACGTTTCCTTCCTCCTACTGGGTCGATAACCTCGGTTTCTTACTGAGGGAAAACTTGCTGTTGTGCTGCATCATACCTTGCTCTTGGGGTTTCCCAACGGGGCGTCAACACGCATCAGACACCTTCTAGGATATTAGGTATGAAATCCCCATGTGAGCTGGTATTTGGAGAGAATAATTTTTTGTTCCTCCCAAGTTATTTGGTAGCATATGTTTTGTTCGGATTCATAGGCCATCTATTAGGAAATTGGACCCACGGGCACTGAAATGTGTTTTTGTGGGTTATTCATCTAGCCAACTAGGATATAAGTGTTGGAATCCCTCTGCCAAACGGATGTTCGTGAGTATGGATGTCACTTTCAGGGAATCTGAGTCGTTTTACGGCGAACCTACTGATCTGAGGATGTTATTTACTAAACTTGACCAACTTCACTCTGTGGAAGATGGCCATGAGGGGGATAAGACTGTGTTCGCCCTCAGCAGGGGGATGATTCTGTGGGCATTAATATTGATAATGGGGTCCAGGTTTAACCGATAGTGAGTACAATTCAGAATGGCTCTCTCCAGATTCCTATTAAACCTGTTCGGGATCGATGGCCGCAGAATCTCCAGGTGTACTCTCGACGACAGACACATATGCATGGGGAGCAGCAAGGTAGCGATGATGCAAGCTCATCTGATAGATAGTAACCACATGTGCAGGAGGATAAGAAAATTAGTGTTGATAGTTCATTTGATACAGTGGATCTGCCTATTGCGTTGCAAAAGGGTATATGTGAAGCGGCAAGGAAAAGTGGCGTGGCAAGGAAGGTCCTATGTGAAATGCTTGCTCTACAAACTGATTCTAGTGACCATGACATTGGGAAATTTATGTCTTATAAGGCTTTGTCTCTCTCCTATAGAGCATTTGTTGCCTCTCTTAAAACTGTAACAATCCCAAGGGATTAGCAGTCTGCAAAGCAAGATCCAAAGTGGCGGGAAGCAATGATAGAGGAGTTGGAAGCACTGAATAAAAATAAGATGTGGGTACTAACCAAACTACCGGTAGGAAAAAAGGCGGTGAGTTGTAAGTGGATCTATATAGTGAAGCAGAATCCCGAGGGGAAGGTAGAACGGTGTAAAGCCAGATTGGTTGCAAGAGGGTTTAGTCAAACTTATGGAATTGACTATGATGAGACATTTGCTCCAGTGGCAAAGATGAACATAGTAAGGATATTGGTTTCTTATGTTGCTAACTTTGGGTGGAAATTACATCAGTTAGATGTAAAGAATGCTTTCTTGCATGCGGACCTACATGAAGAAGTGTACATGGAGATACCACCAGGTTTTGGTACCTGTGAGACCACTGGGAAGCTATGTAGGCCGAAGAAATATTTGTATGGACTTAAGCAATCACCGAGGGCATGGTTTGATAGGTTCAAATGGGTTGTTTGCAGTATGAGGTATGGTCAATGTAATGGCGACCACACGGTGTTCTACAGACATTCTGATCGGAATATCACTATTCTTGCAGTTTATTGATACGTCGGAAACGTATCTATAATTTTTGATGTTCCATGCTTGTTTAGTATCTACTTTGCTTTGCTTTGTCTATGCTTTGAAGTGTTTTTATATGTTTTCTGGTACTAACCTATTAACAAGATACTAGAGTGCCAGTTGTCTGTTTTCTTCTGTTTTTGGTTCCAGAAAGGGAGACAATCAATATTCTCGGAATTGGACGGGACAAAAGCCAAAGTCAATATCTTACCGTGGGGAACACGGAGCCAGAGTACGAGACGGAGGGGAGGCACCAGAGGGGCACACCCCCTGGCGGCACGGGTTAGGGTTAACCGTGCCTGGGGGGTGTGACCACCCTGGGCGCTACCCTGCCTCGCCTCTTCGCCTATAAAGACCCCCGATGCATAAACCCTAAGTACCCGATCAATATTCCACGAAACTGTTTGTAGCCACCGCCACCATCGTCCCTATATCGGGGGATCTATAGCTCTTCCCGGCACCCTGCCGGAGGGGAGATCATCTCGAAGGCCTTCTTCTTCATCATGCCAGCCTCCGGTATGAAGCGTGAGTAGTTCCACCTTGGACTACGAGTCCATGTAGTAGCTAGATGGTTGTATCTCCTCCTTTGTGCTACCATGTTTAGATCTTGTGAGCTCCGTTCATGATCAAGATCATATCTATTTGTAATCATGCATGTTGTGTTTGCGGGGATCCGATGGATATTGAGATTACTATGTCATATTGATTACTGGTTTTGTCTTATTGATTCTATCATGTTTGTGTTTTTTGTGATCTTGCATGCTCTCTGTTTCTAGTAGCTATCTTGGCCAAGTAGATGCTAGTGACTCCAGGAGGGGGTATTTATGCTAGATAGTGGGTTCATGCCTCTATTTAATCTAAGGGAAGTGACAGAAATCTCTAAGGTTGTAGATGTGTTGTTGCCACTAGAGAGAAAACAACGGTCTCTTGTTCATAGAACAAGTGGATTGTTTACCTTACGCACTTTGCTTAAATAAGTTATCTGTTGCTTGCAACTTAATACTTGAGGGGGTTCGTATGATAACCTGAAGGTGGATTTCTAGTCATAGATGCAGGTGGATGGCGGTCTACGTAGCTTGTTGTATTGCCCAATCGAATCTCATAGGATCATGAATATCTAGTATTGCATTGTTATGCCTTGCTCAGTCCTATCAATTGCCCCGCTATAATTTGTTTACCTAGCATGCCATGTTTGTTTATCTAAGGAGAACACCTCTAGTGAACTATGGACCCCGGTCCAATATTTACCATTCATACATCTTCCAATGTTACTGTTTACTCTCTACAAACCACTATTACCTTCCACACCATACAGTTAATCCTTTGTTTTCAACAAACTAGTGAGATTGATAACCTCACTGTTCTATGGGGCAAAGTCTTGAGTTTGTGTTCTGCAGGTCTCCAAGTTGCTAGCAACACCTTTGAGACATTTCCTTCCTCTTACTGGTTCGATAACCTCGGTTTCTAATGAGGGAAAACTTGCTGCTGTGCTCATCACACCTTGCTCTTGGGGTCTCTCAACGAGGCGTCAACAACACGCCAACAAGCTTTTCTGGCGCCGTTGAGGGGAGGCTAAGGACGTCTTCACAAGGGGAGTCCTTCACAACCTTTCTCTTTACTTTGTTTTTGTTTTGCTTAGTTTCTTTTGCTTGGTTTTGTTTTCCTCTTTTTATCAAAAACTCCAAAAAAAATAGTTTAGTTTGGTTTGCTTTCTCTTATCAAAAACACAAAAAATTAGTTCCTGCTCTAGTTGATGCTTGTTTTTGCTTGCTCCACTTTTTCCAAAATGAACTCCGCTGAGAACACCAAGTTGTGTGACTTCACTAGCACAAACAACAATGATTGCCTTAGCACTCCTATTGCTTCACCTGCTCCTGATGCTACCTTTAATGAAATTAAGCCTTCTTTGTTGAATCTTGTGATGAGAGAGAAATTTTCTGGTGCTAGTTCTGATGATGTTGCTTCCCACCTCAATAACTTTGTTGAACTTTGTGAGATGAAAAAATATAAGGATGTATATGGAGATATTATGAAGCTCAAGTTGTTTCCTTTCTCCTTAAGAGGAAAAGCTAAAGAATGGTTGCTATCCTTGCCTAGAAAGAGTATTGATTCTTGGATTAAGTGCAAAGATGATTTTATTGGAAAGTACTACCCTCCTGCTAAGATTATATCTATGAGAAGTGATATTATGAAATTTAAACAACTTGATAATGAACATGTTGCTCAAGCTTGGGAAAGAATGAAATCTTTCATTAAGAATTGTCCCACTCATGGACTTACTGCTTGGATGATTGATGACCCACAAGTATAGGGGGTGTATCGTAGTACTTTCGATAAATAGGAGTGTCGATCCCAACGAGGAGCAGAAGGTGTTGACTAGTGGTATGGAGCAGGAAATATCTATAAATACTTAGTAAATGGGTTTTTAGGGGTTTTCTGATAAAGCAACAAAACAAAGTGCAAGTAATAAAGACAACAAACAACTGCAGCAAGTGGCCCAAACCTTTCTTAGCAAAGTACAAGCCGGTGGAAATACTTATAAGGACCAAACGTTCTAGAGGACACATGGGAATTCTATCAAGTGCTTTCACTTCAAATAGCTAAGTACCTTTCTTTGGTGTTGTAAGTGTTGTGTGGGTGAACCTGTGTTAATGTACCGACCTTACTTGGACTAATACATACTTGTGATTAAACCCCCTGCAAGCATCCACAACTACAGGAAATCAATTAAGATATAAACCTAACCACAACCTTAAACTCTGAGATCCTACGCTCCCTTGTGCAAAGGTGTCCTAACGGGGGTTCAGGTTTTTGTCACTCCGGCAACGCCGAGATTAGTAGCCAAATACACAATTTAGGCCCATAAATGGTGAAATATCATGTAGTCGACATTCACATGACACCACTAGAAGAATAGCACCACAACTTAAATACTAAACCATTGAATAATATCTCAACACAAATCCACTACTAACAACATGACTTCTCCCATGTCCTCAAGAACTAAACGAGCTACTCACAAGACATCATATGGATCAAGATCAAAGATGATATGGTAATGGATAATAATTTGAAGATAAAAAATAATCCAATGGTTCCACTCACAAGCATCAACTACAATAGTAATCAACATCGGGAAAGTTTCCCCTAAGAACTAATGCAAGATCCAACACAATTGTTATAGCGGGATGAAGTGGTGATGATGGTGCTGGTGGAGATGATGGTGTGGATGATGATGATGATGATCCCGATGAAGTCTATCTTGATGACAGTGTTGATGGCGACGATCTCCTCTCTCCGGGAAGGAATTTCCTTGGCAGAAATCTGTCTGCCGGAAAGCTCTTTCTCTCTCGGTGTTTTCCGCCCCACAGAGGCGGCGGAATCTTTCTGTGGTCGCCACCTTTGTTTTAGGGTTCCGAGAGGAAGATATAGGTGAGAGGGCGGAGTCGGAGGCCAGCCAGGTGGGCCACACCCACCCTAAACTCCGCCTCCCCTTCTGCTTCCTTCGTCTTCTGGAAAAATATATTTTTCCATGATTTTTCTGGTACTTTTGTGATCTTCGTGAAATTGCATCAAAACACCTCTTTTTCCATCAGAATCCTGACTCCGGCAGTCCATCCTCCAAGAATCATCCAACATGCAAAAACAGATGAAAAGACATAAGTAACACCTCATAATAATACCCATATCAATGAATAGAGGAAAATTATGATATAGAATGGTGATGCAAATTGGACGTATCAAATCCCCCAAGCTTATACCCTCACTTGTCCCCAAGTGAAAACTGAGCTCAGTAAACATGTCCACAGGTTTATGAAGTGAAGTGTCGATAAAAGAATACGGACAAGAAGCATCACACTTACCATTACACAACTCATAGAAGAAGGCAACTCACCATTATATAACTTAGCTTGCAACAAGTACAGGAGTCACAAAAGAGATTCATAAAGATAAATCATAATTGGAATTGGCAAACTCATAAAGATAAATCAAGTGCTTGCTGGAGATAGGGAGGAAGTAGGTTTACTGACTCAACTTAGAAATAGTAGAAAGGTCCCTTCATAGAGGGAAGCAGGGATTTCAAGTCAAAAAGAGCTTCCAAAAGATTATGGTACTTACTAGCTTTGAGCGCTCATTGCCCCTACCATAAGCATCTTGAGGTGCTTAAGGTTAAAGTAAACAAGGATGGGGTATATGCTTGACGGAATATAAGTTGGCAATGTCATGTCACTTGAGTACGAGGGCCGCTCCTCATTCTACTGAACTTTAGTTACCGGTAAGTTCTTGTCATTGTAAGTACATGTGCATAAAGAACCGCCAACGGGGTACCCCTTTCACATGATACATGAGCTATCCCATAAACAAAATGACAAGGCAAGCAGACAATGAGCATCTCAGCAATCTTTTTATTTACTACTTGCATAGCTTTTTATTGAGGATGCTTCACAGATTTCTCATTATGGTTATGCTGCAAGTTTCCACCATGATTAGGCATGGCTTAGGCTAGCGGCCCAGGCGTTTCTCTAACACACATACATAACTCCATGGACTTACAAGCTCCCCTTTTATTTCACACCGACGACATCCGCAAACAAAAGAGCATGATATCAACTGGATGAGTATCCATAAGTGTTGAAAGCGTTCCTCATGGCAGCACGGTTCTTCTAATCCCAACATATAGATGCAATCACATACAACTTTGATGACACAATGGTTAAAGTCTATTAGGGGGGAGAAAATAAGGTGTGCCATCAAGTTCGTGAGAGCTTTACTAACTAGTTTTCACATAACAAAATAGTTTTTAATTCGAAATATAGATGAAGCTTGAGAATTTGCTTGGAATAGCAATAATGCTAATAGGTAGATATGGTGGACACAAATGGCACAAGTTTTGGTTCAAAGGGATTGGATGCATGAGAAGTATGCGTTCTCAAAACAGGTTTTTGTCTAGCAAGGCTGGGTAGGAAGCAAAAGAGTTGAAGGAAACAAGCAAACATACAAGTAATAAAGACAAACATGCAATCTTCCAAGAGGACACAAAAGATCTTAAATAAAGAATACTAAGCTTATGAGCCAATCAAGAAAGAAAATAGATGATACAAAATACTTGTAAGCTTTTTTTCTTTTCCTTTCAAACCTCAAAAAGTGTTGCTACTAACCAGAGCTCGGTTTGCCAAAACCAATTTAGATCTACTTGATGCTCCCAAAGTGATGCCAATACTGATCAACAAGATCAGTCATATAATAGAGATTGCAAACTAAAGTAAGAAGTGCAAAAAGTAAAAGATGAAACTTCTCATTAATATTCTATAAAGGCACTCACACCAAGGGATACATAGATAATCAACTAAAGGAGAGATACTTCCACATGCAAACCAACCTATAATATAACTTCTCTACCAAAGATATGAATCAACTAGAAAGGTAAAAGATAAAAGATAATGGTGTGATACCGCGGCACTCCCCCAAGCTTGGAACAAGCCAACGTGATGCCAAACCTGATGATAAATTACTCCTTTGGTGGCGGAGGTATTCTCTTGATAAGCTCCTCAATAAGTTTCCTCAAATCCTCAATCTCGAAGGTCAGAGTACGAATCAACACAAATTTTGCTCAATGCGGTTCATGATCATATCAGACCGAGAGTCCCAGTCCTCGCTATTATTTCCCCACTCTTCCTTCTTAGTGTGTTCCTCCCCTGCATGGTTAGAACGAGGCCAATCCCACATTGATGGCAAGTTCCCTTTGGTAACCTATTGGTATTGATGCTCATGTATAAGAGTATGGAAGAAATTCTTGGTACGTGTAGGAGGTGACCGTGGAGCGACGATATGACGCGGGGTTTTCCCTCCTGTAGACATCCGTGCTGTCCTCCTAAGCTTGGTAGGATTTGCCACTACTCCAATGCTTGCGACGGTAGTGCGGGTGTCCGGATGCTCGTCCTCCTCCATGTCTTCCTCATCCCCTACCAAAATCTCCTCCTCCTTGGGGTTTTGAGGATCATCTTCCTCGGGCTTCTTGACTTTGTCGTTGGCGGAGACCATGGTGCTCTAAACTTGAGAAGATTTCCTGACAGAAACAGATCAAAATGAAAACATGACGAGAACACGATGCACGAACCTCGGGGGATCCGGGGGGTTATATATTACGGAGTTTCAAGGCATAAGGAAGATACTGGTACGAAAACGAGGCGAAGACGGACCTCAGGGGGCTCACACCCCCTCCAGGCGCGACCATCTGGTGCCCGCGCCTGGGGTGGGTGTAGCGACCCCGGCCTACGTTTCCTCCATTATTTTGTTTATTAGACTTCCTTATGTAATAAAAACATCAAAAATATAAAAAGATTGGGTTTTCATGAACCTTCTGTTTTCACCACTTTTACCTAATCAAAGACGAACTCTGCAGATTCCTTTTATCCTTCTCCTGGAAATTTCTTTCATGCAAGGCATTACACGAACCTCAATGGAAACATTAGCGTAAGCAAAAACAATAAACCTTTAGGTTCACACTTCAATTGAAATCCGTCAAAACAAAGGCTTCTGTAAGAGGCAAATGCAAATGATGACAGAAATCTGTCAAAACAGACTAGAAAGTAAAGATTGATTTTTTTCTAAAACCTTTTGTTGCTCAAATCAAAAAGTGCAAAACTAATGAAAGTTGGGTAACAACTTGGGGAACAATCACATAAAAATACAGATCCATCCGAAGTACTGAACTCCCTCACCAATTTTTACTATGCAGCACAAAAATCTGTCCCAGGACAGCCACTTTTCACAACTCCTCCACTTCTCAAAAGTAGTTAAACTTGACAGAAAAACCAAAAAAAGGATAAGGAGCGGTTATTACTGAGGTAATAACTTACAAGACTCGACAAAACTATTGGGTTATCTCCCAAGAAGTACTTTTCTTTATTGCCTTTAAGTTAGGCTTGGAAGTTTCAAAGATGCTCACAAAGGAGATAAATTTTTGAAGTGAAAGAGAGCATCAAGAAGAAAATAACCAACACATTTGAGTCTAAACCACTTCCTATGCGTGGGGGTATCATGAGAAAACACATTGTTGAAACAAAAAGCCACTAGCATAGGAAGACAAACCAAATGCAACTTCAAAGCTTC
Source organism: Avena sativa (assembly GCA_916181665.1). NCBI lineage: Eukaryota > Viridiplantae > Streptophyta > Magnoliopsida > Poales > Poaceae > Avena > Avena sativa. Next base: position 135,933,046 of record OV702285.1, on the reverse strand, counting down.
CAACATAAAACGGGGAAACTTAACATTATTGAGATGCATAAAACCATGTTTCCCTCTCTCATAATAACTTTCAGTAGCGCTTTGAATAAAGTTTAAAATATAACCGTCACTGGCAACAACTTTATCATAAGAATGAGCATACTTACTATCACCAAAAATAGGTCCAAGGTCATAAACTGGATCAATAGAAGCAAGTTGTTCCATCCTGAAATCTTCATTAGGAAAGCTATTTTCACAAGGAGCTTTAGCAAATTTGGAAAAGTTAAACTCATAAGAATCTCCATCGAACTTAGTTAAAACTTTTCCTTCTTACAATCTATAGTATCTCCACAAGTGTTCAAGAAAGGTCTACCAAAAATGATAGGACAAGTTTTACTAGCTACTGAATTGAGTACTAGAAAATCAGCAGGATACTTAATCTTACCACAGAGAACCTCCACATCTCTTACAATACCAATAGGTCAAATGGTTTCCTTACTAGGAAGGTGAATGGCCACATCAATGTCCTCAAGCTCACAAGGACCAATTTCATGCATAATTTCCCTGTAAAGCTCATAAGGAATAGCACTAGAACTAGCACCAATATCACATAAACCATAATACCAATGATCACCAATTTTAACAGAAAGCATGGGAACACTATCTTTTCTAGCCTTACTAGGATGAGAGATAATATTAGAAGCGTCTTCATAGAAGGCAATGTGCTCATCCTCTATATTTCTAGTGACACGATCTTTGACAATAGCTACCACAGGTTCAATATTCAATTGCTCATCAGGCTCCACAGTTTTCTTAGTACCTTTATTATATGCACTAATAATCATAGAATACTCCTTTAACTTAGCTAGAAAAGGTATTTTCTCAACATAAGGTTTAGGCACAATATGATTAGTAGTACAAACTTCAGTACTTCTAACAGGAACATGACTAACAACATCTTTATAAGGTGCATGGTACTTGTTCCACTTCTTTTTGGGAATTTCTATGTAAGAGGCAAAGGCCTTAAAACAATTGGCAATACTTTGGGAGTCAAGACCAAAATCATTACTAATATCATGGAAGTCATCAGTTCCCATAAAAGATTTAATGCATTCATAATCATAGTTTATACCTGACTTTCTTCCTTTGTCATTCTCCCAAGCTTCAGTGTTCTCTTGAATACGGTCTAGTAGATCCCATTTAGCTTCTTCCTTCACACGTGACGAGGTTTGATCTCGTCAATGCCCATTGTTATGGACTTGGGTTTGTTCAGGCCCCCGGAGGGAAAACCCTACTCCTGCTTGTCTGCTCTTGATTATGGCGGAACCGAAGGTTACAGGGTGCGCAGATTCGATCTGGCGTGGAGGTGTGTGCGAAAGTATGAGTCGAGAGATCTAGGACGTGCCCTCCTAGCCTTTATATAGACTTAGGCAGGTCCCGGGCATAGTCCTAGTCGGTTACAAGTTCTAGGGTTTTACCCCTTTGAATTTCCTATCTATGCTAGTCTTGCTCTCCAAGGATCCGAAGGCGTCATGGGCCTTGGCCACCCGAAAATCATCGTGGGCCAGCGTATATCTGCTGTGGGCCTTCCTTGGGCTGGACCAGGTATGCTGAAGTCACGTACCCGTAGGGTATGACCATGTCAGTAGCCCCCGAGTGTTCAGTCGAATCGTAGATTCGGCTGAGGACTCTTTCATTTTCGGGTGCAATTATGTATTACTAATATATGTGTGTAGGGATTGTTGATGCATGTGCCTGACTCACCCGACGGATCAGGGTCAGTGAAATGTCTTAGGACGAAACAACACGATCTTCTTCAAGTTCGAGTCCCTCAACTCGAACCTGGAACATATGCTGGGGTAATTCGACTCAGGCCGCGGAGGACTTACAGGAGTGGAATTCCAGTGATTTTAATTAACGTACCCAACGTGTCCGTCGGGATTTTTCATCACGCCTGTTGACATGGATTTGTACTAGCAGAGCGTAGTCATGTACGTTGCCAGGACGTCAGATGATATCTGCAGGTCTTATCTTTGTGTCGCAGACACAGCATCCGAATGTTCGTCACCGCATAGGTGTTTCGGGTGGCCAAGGAGATTGTCGCTCACTCAGCGTTTTGTTGGGGCAGAGATGCCAAAAAGTTTTTGCGTGCTGATCCAAAAGATCACAGTCGAAGAGTTCATAGGGTGCGCGACCAGCGCTCCCTATGGGAGTAGCCCCCGAGTGTCTGTTCAAGTCGTAGACTCGAGCAGAGACTTTAGTTCAAGCATTTGTTTGGTTGTTAGGTCCGTGGGACTCAAAAAATTTCGGATGATTAAATCCATCCTCCCTATGGGAGTAGCCCCCGAGTCCGTAGTGGAGTCGCAAACTCGACGTAGGACTCGAAGAAATACTTTGTCGTTATTCATCTTCTAGGTGCGCGGTCAGCGCTCCTGATAGGAGTAGCCCCCGAGTATTTAGTCGAATCGAAGATTCGAGTGAGTACTCTTAGCTCTTAGCTGTGGAGCCGAAGAATCGTAATTGGTGCTAGTATAGCTTTTGATGACATCAGTGCTGACGATCGATGACCTCAAGCGTCTGCTACGCCAGAGATGACTTGACTGGACGAACATGGGTCCCACTTGCTGACTTTGAATTAACCGGTCACGCGTGGCGTGGAGATAATTACGGCGTCTCCTCGATTTCCGCGCGTAGTGGACGGCGTGGTAACGACGGTTCGTTGTGGTGTTGATCCCAAGGCCTTCGCAGAAATCCTGAAATTCTTCGGAGATGAAGTTCGATCCGTTGTCGGTGATGATGTTGTGTGGTACGCCGAACCTGTAGACAATGAATTCGAAGAACTTGACGGCAGTTTTGCCTTTCTGGTTGGTGACCGGCATGGCCTCGATCCACTTGGTGAATTTGTCGACCGCAACCAGGAGGAAGACGTGTCCTCCTTTCGAGGATTTTGGCAGTTTGCCGATCATGTCGAGGCCCCATTGAGCGAAAGGCCAAGCTATAGGTATGGGCCTGAGCTCGGACCTAGGTGCGTGCGGTTTGTCGGCGAACCGTTGGCATCCGTTGCATCTTCGGACGATGTCCTTTGCGTCGCTCATGGCCGTCAGCCAGTAGAATCCTGCTCGTAGAGCTTTAGCGATAAGGGAGCGGCTGCCTGCGTGGTGGCCGCAGATGCCTTCGTGGATGTCTTGGAGTATGGCCTTGCCGTCATCGATGGTGACGCACCGTTGAAGTATACCTGTGATGCTGCGCTTGTACAGCTCGCCGTTGATGACGGTGAAGGCTTTTGACCAGCGAGATATGCGCCGGGCATCTGTTGGGTTGTCAGGCAATTCTCCGGTTATCATAAACTGGAGGTACGGTCGTGTCCAGGATTCTTCGACTGCCATGACCTGCATTAGGTTGACCATGGCTACCTCTGTGTCCAGTTTCTCGGGTCCTTCATGTCCTTCGGGTAGCGTAGCTCCCGAGTGCTCTGATTCTTCGGGTGATCCCTTGGGGAATTTGCGCTTGATGGATGGCACGCAGATTTGTTCGAGGAACACACCTGGTGGCACCTTTGCGCAGGTGGAGCCGATGTTGGCGAGTCTATCGGCTTCCTCTTTGCTCTCTCTTCCAACGTGCCGAAGTTCGCAGCCGTCGAATTCTCCTTCGAGTGGGTTGTAGAGCGCGCGGTACGCGATCATGTTTTCGGCGTGTGCGTCACACTCATTCATCGTCTGCTGGACGACGAGGTTGGAGTCACCGTAGATGACCAGGCGCGTTGCACCGCATATCTTTTCCATCCTCATGCCATGGATGAGGGCTTCGTATTCGGATTTGTTGTTGGAGGCCCTGAATTTCATCCGAAGAACATACTTCATCTTGTCACCTTGCGGGGAGGTCAGTATGACCCCTGCCCCTGCTCCGGCTTCGCGCTTGGAGCCGTCGAAATGCATTGTACAGGACTGCGACATGTCTGGGATGTCTGGCAGCTGCAGCTCCATCCAGTGCACCAGGAAGTCCGGAAGGACTTGAGATTTGATTGCGTGTCGCTTCTCGTAGACGATGTCCAAGGGTGATAGTTCAATGCCCCACAGGGCCATCCGTCCTGTGGCCTCTGGATTATTCAAGATGCTGTTCAGGGGTGCTTCGTTGACGACCATCACCTGGTGCTCCTGGAAGTAATGGCTCAACCGTCGAGCCGTCATGAACACGCCGTAGGCTAGCTTCTGGTAGTGAGGGTACCTCTGCTTTGTTTGTGTCAGTACCTCGCTGAGGTAGTAAATTGGGCGCTGGACCCCGTGGGTCTTGCCTTCTTCGGGTCGTTCGACCACGAGTACGGTGCTAACCACCTGGTGTGTGGCTGCTATGTACAGCAGCAGGGGCTCGCGCTCCTTTGGCGTGACCAAAACGGGCGAGGTGGAGAGGAGCCGCTTGAGGCTTTCGAATGCGTCGTTGGCTTCTGGTGTCCACTCGAACTTGTCTGCTTTATGCAACAGCTGGTAGAATGGTAGGGCCTTCTCGCCCATACGGCTGATGAACCTGCTTAGCGCCGCTACTCGTCCTGCGAGCTGCTGGACGCCCTTGAGGTTTTTCGGCTTCTCCATCATCATGATGGCTTTGATTTTCTTCGGGTTTGCCTCGATCCCTCGTTGAGAGATGAAGTATCCGAGAAGCTGACATGATGGGACACCGAAGGCGCATTTTTCGGGATTGAGCTTGATCCTGTAGCGATCGAGGTTGTCGAACGTCTCGCGGAGATCGTCGATAAGTGTCCTTGCCTCTCTGGTTTTTATTACTATGTCGTCGACATAAACTTGGACATTGCGACCAATCTGGTCCTTGAGGCAGGCCTGCATGCATCGCTGGTACGTGGCACCCGCGTTCTTTAGCCCGAAGGGCATTGTGTTGTAACAGAATACTCCGAACGGTGTGATAAACGCCGTTTTCTCCTGATCTTCGACCTTGAGCCAAATCTGGTTATAGCCTGAGTAGGCGTCGAGGAAGGAGAGTTTCTCGCAACCTGCAGTCGAATCGATGATCTAGTCGATCCGTGGAAGAGGGAAGTGGTCTTTTGGGCAATGCTTATTTAGTGAAGTGAAGTCCACACACATCCGTAGGATGTCCGTGTCCTTCTTGGGGACCATCACCGTGTTTGCAAGCCACTCGCTTTCTTTGATTTCCCTGATGAAGTCTGTAGCGAGCAGTCTATTGATTTCCTTGCTGATAGCTTTGGCTCATGGCTCCGACAGTCTTCGGATGGACTGCTTAACTGGCTTGGTGTCTGGAAGACATTGAGTGCGTGCTCGGCGAATTCCATGGGAACTCCTGGCATGTCCGCAGGACACCAGGCGAAGATTTCCCAGCGCTCACGGAGGAATTCGACGAGCGCGCCTTCCTATGCGGTGCTGAGGTCATTGGCGATCAAGGCCGTCTTGGAGGCATCCGTCGGATGGACCTGCACTTTCTTGGTGTTGACGGTGGAGTCGAAGGACATGTCAGGTGCGTTCTGCCTTGTGACTGGGGGTAGCCCGTTGTCTGTCACCTCGCGGAGCCTTACAAGCTCGTCTTGCATGCCGAAAGACTGGGAGATTTTATTGAAGTCCCTGTCGCATTGGTCCGATCGGGTGAAGCTCCCATGTACCGTGATGACGCCCCTTGGTCCTGGCATCTTGAGTAGTAGGTATGCGTAGTGTGGGACGGCCAGGAACCTTGCGAATGCTACACGCCCCAGGATGGCGTGGTATTGTGACGGCCAGTCCACCACTTCGAATTCGAGTCGCTCCTGCCGAAAGTTGTCCGGCTTCCCGAAGAATACGTCGAGCCCTATTTTGCCCAGGGGGAATATGCCCTTTCCTGGTACAATGCCGTGGAACGTTGTGTCTGATTGTTCCAGGCTGCATTGCGGGATTCGCATAGCTGCTAGGGTGCTTGCGAACATTAGGTTGATGCCGCTGCCGCCGTCCATGAAGACGCGACTCATCTCGAAGCCTCCGATCTGCGCCTCGAGCACCAGGGCAGCATGACCTGGGTGAGGGATCTGGCAAGGGTGATCCGCGCGAGTGAACGTGATGCAGGACTCCGATCCGCTGAGGTACTCAGGGATTGCAGGTGGAGTTGCCACGGCCAAGTTGATTTGTCGGGTGATTTTCTTCTGCACCCTGTTTGTTGGGCGTCCCTTCTGGATCATATTTAGTGCTCCCTTTGGTGGGGGGTATACGACCCCGGCGTTGTTTTGCGCTGGTGCGACTGGTTGGTTTGGGCCTCCAATAGGTGGCGGAGGAGGAGCTCCGTGTGCTATTTCTCCTGGCGCGGGTGCGTTTCCGAACGCAGGGATTGGGGCTTGTTGCCTCATCTGCGCCATGCTTTCGCTGAGTTTCTGGAACTCGCGGCAGTCCTTGAGCATGTGACTGGCTTTCTTTTTGCCATCTTGCTTGTCGATGTAGAAGTGGATAGTGCATGGACCCGAAAGTTTTTCGAATGCTGAGGGTCCGTTGTCACGATCGCGGCGTTGCCACGATTGTGATGATCGTCCGATGTCTCGGAGATTTACCCCGCGGTAACCTCCGCTGTTGCGGCTGTTGTCGTTGCGGCGGTCGGCGTAGACAGCCGCGACCATGTCGGGTCCGTCGCGGTCTTCGTAGACACGCGATCTCCTCTTTGTTGCGGCGTTCTCGCCTTCGGCCGTAGTCGTCCTCTTCATCTGATTGCGCTCGCTGGATGCAATCTTCGCCGTCTGCCCAACTGTTGGCAATTTCCATGAGGTGGTCGAGTGTCTTGGGCTTGACACGCCCAAGTTCTTCCTTGAAATCTTGGCGCTTGACACCGTCTCTGAAGGCGTCGATGGCCCTCTCCTCGGAGATATGCGCTGCGGAGTTCTTGGTGGTAGACCAGCGTAATATGTACGAGCGAATAGATTCCCCCGTTCTCTGAGTGCAGGCTCGCAACTCTTCGATTGAGGCGGGTCTCTTGCTGGTGCCCTTGAAATTTCGGATGAAGCTGTAAGCTAGCTCCTCCCAACTTCGGATGGATCCTGATGATAGGCTGCTGAGCCAGACCTGCGCCGCGCCTATCAGCTGCAGCTGGAGTCATTGCATGGCGGTTTCTTTGTTACCACCGTGCAGCTTGGCGGATGACAGATGATCGCTGAGCCAAGATTTTGGATCTTGTGTGCCATTGAACTTCGGAGTATACGAAGGAAGCTTGAAGTTGCGTGGCATCTTTGTTCGCCGAACAGATCTGCTGAAGCATCGAGCTCCACAGAGTTCTCCTTCATCTCGGACTCGGACGAACATGCGCGTTTGGCTCGCGCTTTGTCGATTTTGCGATGTGTAAGCGCGTCTCTGGCGTCGTAGTCGCGTTTATGGCGATGCGAGCTCTTCTTCCTTCGAGGAAGGTCGTGTTCCTCTTTCTCTTCGGATGAAGGGGTGGGGCTGCGGTCGCGCCTGACCGGAGCTTTATTCTTCGGCTCCGCAGGAGCGTCTTCGTGGAGCGCAGCTCCGACGAGTCCGAGTTCGGTGAGTGCGGACTTATGCATGGCTCTTTTCGGGTCCCCCTCCGGAGGTTGGTGGGCCGCGAGATACGCGGTGGCTGCCAGGATCGCAGCTTGTGGTGTCTTCGGGATTATGTTGCCGTCGGCATCCATATCCATGAACGACGTGTGGAGAGTTTGGGTCACATCACGACGTTCCTTGGGATCCATGTTCTCCACCCGCGAGCGATGCTTGTTTCCCTGATTTCCATTTGTGCTAGAGCCGGGTGCCATGGCGGAGAGCGCAGCTCGTCGCGCGCTGGACTCGGAGGCTGCTTGCTTGCGTTTATCGAGCGTCTCCTGCATCTTGACTTGCTTCTTGTGCTCCTCGATGAGGAGGTAGTGGTACGCCATCAGTAGGTCGCGTGGTGCATCCACAGGCAGGACTATGTTGCCTGCGACGGCACGACGTGCCTGTACCCATCCTTCTTTGCTAAGTTGGATGACGTGGCCGTTGTTCTCTCCTTCGGGTGGGGGGGATTGGCTTCTTCTGTTCCCGCCGTTTCCGTCCTGCGGGTTGGGGTTCGTGTTGGGCGGCGGGTTGGGCGTTTGTTGATCCTGGATGACCGCGGCGCATAGGTAGCGCTTGTAGATCGGTTCGCTGCTGCCGCAGCTTTCAGGTTCGGAACCGTAGGTCCCTTCATCCGAAGGTGGATCGCACAGATCAGAGTTGCAGCTGCTGCTGCTGTAGAACTCATCTGTCGATGGTGACGTGCGTAGCACGGGGTGTGGAGCCCACGAGGCGGGCCTGATTGATGGCACGGGCACCCGCTCAGGGAGGCGGAGGGTGCCAGTTTGTCCCACCTGGAAGCAGAAGCTCCCGAACAAAATCTCGAGTCCGTCGCCTACGGGCTCGAAATCTTTCATGGTGGATGGCGAGTGGGCGGTGAAGTCGAAGGTCCCGAAGAGGAGGTGGTTCTCCGTCGCTGCGGAGTTGTAGATCGATCGGGTTGGGACCGTCACGATCACACAATCAGCAGCCCCGATTCCCACAGACGGCGCCAATTGACGAGGTTTGATCTCGTCAATGCCCATTGTTATGGACTTGGGTTTTGGAGAAGATGGGGATGCTGGAGATCGTGGCACGGTTAACAGACAAGCAACCAGGGGACACGAGATTTACCCAGGTTTAGGCCCCTGGAGGGAAAACCCTACTCCTGCTTGTCTGCTCTTGATTACGGCGGAACCGAAGGTTACAGGGTGCGCAGATTCGATCTGGCGTGGAGGTGTGTGCGAAAGTATGAGTCGAGAGATCTAGGACGTGCCCTCCTGGCCTTTATATAGACTTAGGCAGGTCCCGGGCATAGTCCTAGTCGGTTACAAGTTCTAGGGTTTTACCCCTTTGAATTTCCTATCTATGCTAGTCTTGCTCTCCAAGGATCCGAAGGCGTCATGGGCCTTGGCCACCCGAAAATCGTCGTGGGCCAGCGTATATCTGCTGTGGGCCTTCCTTGGGCTGGACCAGGTATGCTGAAGTCACGTACCCGTAGGGTATGACCATGTCAACACGTGTGAATGATCCAGCACAAGAAGCATCTAGTAAATCTTTATCATGAAGAGAAATCCTAGCATAAAAATTATTGATAATAATATTGTTAGGGAGTTCATGAATAGGACATTTAAGCATTACTAACTTCAGTCTCCCCCAAGCTTGAGCTGTACTCTCTCCATCACAAGGCCAAAAGTTATATATCAGATTCCTATCCTTATGAATCTCACTAGGAGGATAAAATTTAGAATAAAAGAGAGAAGTCGTGTCCTCCCATTCCATGGATTGTCCATTCTTCAGCAGTTTATACCATTCTTCAGCTCTCCCTTTCAAGGATATAGAGAGTAACTTCTAATTCACATGTTCAGTTGTGATACCTGCACACTTAAACAACCCGCATAATTCATGGATAAAAATCAAATGATCACCAGGGTGGACAGTTCCATCCCCTAAATAATAATTATCCATAACACGATCAACAATACTTGCAGGTATCTTCAAAGGATCCATTTCAACAGGTGGTGGTTCATCTACTACCCTAACAGTGGTAGTAGTTTTCCCAAACAGAAAACCAAGTGGGTTATCCATATTGAAAACAATATAACAAACAGAAACAAAAATAAATACTCATAGTACAAGTTTGCTTTACCAGTTTCACTCTTCAATAGCGCTTCACTCCCCAGCAACGGCGCCAGAAAATAGTCTTGATGACCCATAATTATAGGGGGTGTATCGTAGTACTTTCGATAAACAGGAGTGTTGATCCCAACGAGGAGCAGAAGGTGTTGACTAGTGGTATGGAGCAGGAAATCTCTGTAAATACTTAGCAAATGGAATTTTAGGGGTTTTCTGATAAGGCGACAAAACAAGGTGCAAGTAATAAAGACAAAGAACAAACGCAGCAAGTGGCCCAATCCTTTCTTAGCAAAGGACAAGACTGTGGAAATACTTATAAGGACCAAACGTTCTCGAGGACACATGGGAATTCTGTCAAGTGCTTTCGCTTCAAATAGCTGAATACTCTTCTTTGGTGTTGTAAGTGTTGTGTGGGTGAACCTGTGCTAATGTACCGACCTTACTTGGACTAATACATACTTGTGATTAAACCCCCTGCAAGCATCCGCAACTATAGGAAAGCAATTAAGATATAAACCTAACCACAGCCTTAAACTCTGAGATCCTACGCTCCCTTGTGCAATGGTGTCCTAACGGGGGTTCATGTTTCTGTCACTCCGGCAACCCCACAATTAGTAGCCAAATACACAATGCATTCCCCTAGGCCCATAAATGGTGAAGTATCATGTAGTCGATGTTCACATGACACCACTAGAAGAATAGCACCACAACTTAAATACTAAACCATTGAATAATAACTCAACACAAATCCACTACTAACAACATGACTTCTCCCATGTCCTCAAGAACTAAACGAACTACTCACAAGACATCATATGGATCAAGATCAAAGATGATATGGTAATGGATAACAATTTGAAGATAAACAATAATCCAATGGTTCCACTCACAAGCATCAACTACAATAGTAATCAACACCGGGAAAGTTTCCCCTAAGAACTAATGCAAGATCCAACACAATTGTTATAGCGGGATGAAGTGGTGATGATGGTGCTGGTGGAGATGATGGTGTGGATGATGATGATGATCCCGATGAAGTATAGCTTGATGACGGTGTTATGGCGACGATCTCCCCTCTCTAGAAAGGAATTTCCCTGGCAGAAATCTGTCTGCCGGAGAGCTCTTTCTCTCTCGGTGTTTTCCGCCCTGCAGAGGCGGAGGAAATCTTTCTATGGTCGCTCTCCTGGTATTAGGGTTCCGAGAGGAAGATATAGGGGAGAGGGCGGAGTCGGAGGCCGGCCAGGTGGGCCACACCTGCCCTAGGCGCGGCTCAGGGGGACCCGCGCCTAGGGGCGTGTGGGACCCCTATGGCCCAGCTACGCCTCCCCTTCTGGCTTCCTTCATCTTCTGGGAAACTATAATTTTCCAATATTTTTCTGGTATTTTATGATCTTCGCGAAATTGCATCAAAACCCCTCTTTTTCCATCAGAAACCTGACTCCAGCAGTCCATCCTCCAAGAATCATCCAAGATGCAAAAACAGAGGAAAAGACATAAGTAACACCTCATAATAAGACATATATCAATGAATAGAGGCAAATTATGATATAGAATGGTGATGCAAATTGGACGTATCAATATCCCATTTAGCTTCTCCCTTCATACGTGTGAATGATCCAGCACAAGAAGAGTCTAGTAAATCATTGTCATAAAGAGAAAGCCTAGCATAAAAGTTGTTGATCATAATATTGTTAGGGAGTTCATGAATAGGACATTTAAGCATTACTAACTTCAATCTCCCCCAAGCTTGAGCTGTACTCTCTCCATCACGAGGCCAAAGGTTATATATCAGATTCCTATCCTTATGAATCTCACTGGGAGGATAAAATTTAGAATAAAAGAGAGATGCCATTTCCTCCCATTCCATGGATTGTCCATTTTCAGCAGCTTATACCATTCTTCAGCTCTCCCTTTCAAGGATATAGAGAGTAAATTCTTATTCACCTGTTCAGTTGTGATACATGCACACTTAAACAACTCGCATAATTCATGGATAAAAAGCAAATGATCACCAGGATGACTAGTTCCATCCCCTAAATAATAATTATCCATAACACGATCAATAATACTTGTAGGTATCTTAAAAGGACCTATCTCAACAGGTGGTGGCTCATCTACTACCCTAACAGTGGTAGTAGTTTTCCCAAACATAAAACCAAGTGGTTTATCCATATTGGAAACAAAGTAACAAACAGAAATAAAAAGCAATACTCATAGTAGAAGTTTCCTTTACCAGTTCCACTTTCAATAGTGCTTCACTCCTCGGCAACGGCGCCAGAAAATAGTCTTGATGACCCACAAGTATAGGGGGTGTATCGCATTACTTTCGATAAATGGGAGTGTCGATCCCAACGAGGAGCAGAAGGTGTTGATCAGTGGTATGGAGCAGGAAATCCCTGTGAATACTTAGCAAACGGATTTTTAGTGGTTTTCTGATAAGGCAACAAAACAAAGTGCAAGTAATAAAGACAACGAACAAACGGAGCAAGTGGCCAATCCTTTCTTAGCAAAGGACAAGCCAGTGGAAATACTTATAAGGACAAACGTTCTCGAGGACACATGGGAATTCTGTCAAGTGCTTTCGCTTCAAATAGCTGAGTACTCTTCTTTGCTGTTGTAAGTGTTGTGTGGGTGAACCTGTGCTAATGTACCGACCTTACTTGGACTAATACATACTTGTGATTAAACCCCCTGCAAGCATCCGCAACTACAGGAAAGCAATTAAGATATAAACCTAACCACAGCCTTAAACTCTGAGATCCTACGCTCCCTTGTGCAAAGGTGTCCTAATGGGGGTTTAGGTTTCTGTCACTCCGGCAACCCCGCGATTAGGAGCCAAATACACAATGCATTACCCTAGGCCCATAAATGGTGAAGTATCATGTAGTCGACATTCACATGACAACACTAGAAGAATAGCACCACAACTTAAATACTAAACGATTGAATAATATCTCAACACAAATCCACTACTAACAACATGACTTCTCCCATGTCCTCAAGAACTAAACGAAATACTCACAATACATCATATGGATCAAGATCAAAGATGATATGGTAATGGATAACAATCTGAACATAAACAATAATCCAATGGTTCCACTCACAAGCATCAACTACAATAGTAATTAACACCGGGAAAGTTTCCCCTCAGAACTAATGCAAGATCCAACACAATTGTTACAGCAGGATGGAGTGTTGATGATGGTGCTGGTGGAGATGATGGTGTCGATGATGATGATGATCCCGATGAAGTCTAGCTTGATGACGGTTTTGATGGCGACGATCACCCCTCTCCGGGAAGGAATTTCTTTGGCAGAAATTTGTCTGTCGGAGAGCTCTTTCTCTCTTGGTGTTTTCTGCCCCGCAGAGGCGGCGGAATCTTTCTATGGTCGCCCCCTTTGTTTTAGGGTTCCAAGAGGAATATATAGGCGAGAGGGCGGAGTCGGAGGCCAACCAGGTGGGCCACACCCACCCTAGGCGCGACCCAAGGGGCCCGTGCCTAGGGGGTGTGGGCCCCCTGTGGTCCAACTATGCCTCCCCTTCTGGCTTCCTTCGTCTTCTGGAAAAATATAATTTTTCTTGATTTTTCTGGTATTTTTCTGGTATTTTTCTGATCTTCGCGAAATTGCATCAAAACACCTCTTTTTCCATCAGAATCCTGACTCCGGCAGTCCATCCTCCAAGAATCATCCAACATGCAAAAACATATGAAAAGACATAAGTAACACCTCATAATAAGACACATATCAATGAATAGAGGAAAATTATGATATAGAATGGTGATGCAAATTGGATGTATCAATGATTATCCAGACTTTTTATGCAGGTTTGAACTTCTCTTCAAGAAACATGTTGGATTCAGCTGCTGGAGGTACCTTTATGACCATCACCTTGGGTGCTGGAACAAAACTCCTTGACAATATGATGGTTAGTTATTCTGAATGGCACACTGAGAGAGCTCCACATGGTAAGAAGGTAAATTCTGTTGAATAACCTCCTCTTTGAGTGATAAGATTGATGTTATCATGGATATGCTTGTTAATGGTAAAGCTCCTTTAGATCCTAATAATGTTCCCTTAGCCTATTTGGTTGCTCAAGAAGAGCAAGTTGATGTGACTTCACTAGAAACAACAATTTCAACAACAATGCCTATAGGAATAATTTTGGAAGTAACAACAATTATAGGCCTTATCCCCCTAATAATGGCAATACCTATGGAAACTCCTACAACAATACTAGAAGTGCCCCCTCTGAACTTGAAGTCATGCTCAAAGACTTTGTTAGTAAACAAAACACTTTCAACAAGACTGTGGAGGAAAAGCTTTTGAATGTTGAGAAAAATATTTCCTCTTTGTCTGGAGCACAGTCCTCTCTTATTAATAAAATGGCTGCTAAACCTGAAACTTTGGAAAGTACCTTTGTTGCTACTCATTCCATACAAGTTACTATTGATGAAAATATTAGACTGTTAGCCCAACTACATGCTAAGTGGGAAAGAGAAGCTGAAATTGCTAGAAACAATAGTGTGTGCACTATCACTATAACATCCCAAAAATATTAATCAAGGTTATCATGTTCTAATCACCCAAGTTTAGGGCTAACAAAAACTTTTGTTAATTAAAATCAATATGAATGCATGAATGCTTGCAATGATTTGTTTGATTGCTATGAATGGCAAGGATTGGTTTAAAGATGAAAACAACATCATCTAAATCATTTCCAAGCAGAATCAAATCAATAGGAATTCAAAGATAAACAATATGAGCTAATGGTCATTTTGACGAAAGTTAACCACTAGACCACTTTGAGTGTTTATAGTCCAAGATTTCTAACATAAACAAATCCAATTCTTTTCACCCCTTGCTAGACCAAGTAAGAGTGAACCCAAGCCCACCTTGCAAACCCACAGAAACATTTTGCAAACCTATGCCAAGGACAATTCAAAATTGAATCTATTTCATATGGTAAGATCACTATTTCTCAAAAACCACTCAAACCAGTTCACCTTGACATACCCAAGCAACCAGAGACTACAAGTATGTGACTAGTGCACTCACCAAATTTCATCCAAAAATTTAAATATAAATTTCTTTTGGCCATTTCATCAAACACTTGGCAGACATAAATCAAATTGGCCAAACTTTCACTGTTTCGAGGAGTGATCATTCAAACCACTTTCCCCAATTCTTAACCCTTGTCCCCCAGTGAGCACACCTGCATTGAACATCCTAGCAAGCTACCCTTGCACCATGCCGTGCATGCCCGACCACCCCCTTGTCCACCTCAATGTCGACAGCATGATGCAAGCGTTGCTAGCCTCGCCAACCATGTCTAGCATGCTGCCCGTGCCTCACTGACCCCTCAGGACCAGCCCTAGCTCAAGGACAGAGAGAGGAGACGCTGGGAACACCGTGCCGCGCCGCTGTCGACCATGCCGATGCGCAACGCATTTCACGCATCGTTCCCGCTCAACCCGACCACCTCGAGCTCTCGCCGCCCGCCTACACGATCACCACCGTCCTAGGAGACCAAAAGACATGCCGGTTCCCTCGACTGTGCCCCATAGCCGCCGCACGCCGCGAAGTTCGCCGTTATTACCGCACAGATCACCGCCCCGTTGCAACCGCTACAGACCCCCATTGACTGAGCCATGCTTCCCGTGATGACCGCTCGGCGACCTCCCACCGTCCTAGCCTCCGAGCCATGCCGTTATCTCGTTGTGACACCAGCTCCGACGACCTCTGCCCATGTCACGCTGCCCCTCACGCCCCGCTATAAAAAGGGAGCTCCCCTACACCAATTCTTCACACCATCTCCCTCCACACCTCCTCAGCAACGCCCCCGAGCAACCCCAGAGCAAGCCGCTTCCCGTAGCTCCCCAATTCCACCGGAGACTGCCGCGGTAGGAGGAGAAGGGCACCATCGATTTAGGCCACCGCAGGAGACACCGCGGTACCAGGAGGACCGCCGGAGCCGCCTCATTTGTTTTCCCCCATCGCCGACCATCGTCAGAGCTCCGGTGAGCCTCCCACGACCCTCACTGACCTTGTTAGGGTTTCTCCCCGTCGTGTCCTGTTCGACGACGAAGATGAGATGTGGACCGTTGAATACCAATCTAATCTAACGGCCCAGTTCTGTAGATACCCCTAAGGCACCCCTTGTATCACTGACGAGTGGGGACACCACTTAACCTAGCCCGCGCGCGCGCTGTGTGTAGTGTGCCGGCCCATCTAGCTTTCCCGCGTGATCCAACAGTTCAAATTTAGATTTTTATATTTTAGTTCAAACATAGTTCTGGTAGTATATTCAAAAATCAATTCAGAGAGTTTTACTGAACCAAATTGCATGAAACTAATTTTGTTAGAAAGGTATTGAATTTAATCCAAGACCGTTGGATTCAAACCATTTGGAATTATAGATCACCTATAGTAAAAATAACAAGGGAGCGACTTTTCTGCATTCAATTTTTTTCAAAAATCAACCATAAATGCTCTTGAGTTGATTCCAACTCTCAAAATTCACATTTGATAAGACCTTTCTGAATATATAAAAATATCTAGGTTTACTTGCAGTAATAATAGACAAGTAATAAAAGAAGGCCCCATAGGTATTTCTAGTAACTTTAATTAATTAAAATAATAAGGTTAAACCTTATTAAATTGTGACACCACTTTAAATCACATTCCCAAGTATTAAAATATGTGGTGATGACATGTGTTAACATGATCCCATGTTTTAATTGGAGAATATTAAATCTTAAGTAGTTTTCAATGAGTAGAAATTAATTTTCTAAAATAAAATAAATAAGACTAGGTCTTTATTTCATGTGATGATTGTGATGATGCTAGATCATCTAGTGTGAACCTTGTGTGCCAAATAGAAGTAGTTAAGTATTGTTTGGTGATTGTGTACCTAGTATTTATTTATAGATGCTAGTACCAACCAAGGATACGAAGAGGAAGGAGACTACTACGAAGAGGAAGCAGAGGAGAACTTCAATCACTGCACTACTCAAGGCAAGCTAAGATAAACCATGCAAGCTAACACTTGCAACTTTGCAAGCTAGATAACCTATGCAATGCATTAGGCATGCTTGGGTTATGCAACCTTGATTATACCAAATCCCAGTTTTACTTGCAAGCTTTATTCTTTTATTTCTCTATAAAAGCTCTTTATTACTTTTACTTAGTGACTTGTGAGTTTTGGGAAGATATTAGAGGTAGCATAAAGAGCATAAAACTTGGCCTAAGTTAGATAGAACTAGATGTCATACTGAGGCATGAGATTAGATTTAGATAAGTCACACTTGATTAACACCCCTCATTAGTGACTATCCCCAACTTTAGCGGCTAGTGCTAAGCATAAAATTTGATCACTTTAGATGGGAATACTTGGTGAAAATGATTGTGAAAACCTTGGAATGAAGATTCATTCTATTGAAATGTTTTGACATGTGTTATGAACACAAGATGATTTGATGATGAAAATGTTGAGGCATGAGCTTTATCCCTTTATAAAACTGATGGTTGAGTTCGGATGCGATACCATTCCAATTTTACCGTAAAACCACAATACCCGAATTTGGGTAGGTCTTGACTGGAAGTTTATATATCTTAGTATGGGTTCCCTTGCGGCCGAGGTTTGAGATAAGGATACCTCTTGATGATTGTACACCCGTGCAGTTCCCAAGATGACAGATGGTCATGGTTGGGAGGCCAAACTCATAGGGGAGGTGCCTATACTAGGGTGTGTAATTGAAAGTTTAGGATTGATTATCCGCATACTTAGTATGGTGATTCAGGATTGTTCCTGACGGATGTATCAAATGTTGTGGTGATAGTGTACCACCTCTATAGAGTGTCAAACTATTCGAATAGCGCGTCCGTGGTTATGTACAGTTGGAGTGGCCATACTGTTCCGTCGTCAGATATTTTCAAAATGACTTGTGAAATGAATCATGACTTTGAATTGACCATAACAGGGTTGTGAAAGTGAAAGCTAAGTTCCCACTTAGGTGTTGAAAGACATTTTAAATTAGTTTTATTTACTTCTAAACTCAGTTATAGCTAAATCTGGATTTTTGCAAAACAACCTAGATCTTAGGATTCCTACTTGAACCACCTTACTTGTTAGTGATAGTTTGCGAGTACTTAAAGAGTACTCATGGCTTTGTCCCTGGCTATTCCTATGGCCAGACTATGAAGAGGACTACCAGGATGATGGCCAGCAGGAAGTCTATGACAACTAGGATCATCTCCCATCGTCAGCATTGCCTGTGACGCCGAAGATGGAGCTTCGCCCACGCTATCGTTATTATTTTATTTCCGCTGCGTTGATTGTATTAAGACTGGATCATGCGACCCTTTATTTGTTAGACCTTTATTATGATTTGTAATGGATGATGAACTATGGTACCAATCTATTATGTCTCGCAAAAATGGTAATCCTGGGATTGCGATGTATGGCATAACACGCATCTGGCATTAAAAATCCCGGTGTTGACAAGTTGGTATCAGAGCCATCCTGACCATAGGAGACCCTAGTTAGAATGGACGCTCGAATCAAAAACTTAGTTTCAAAACAAAATAAGTGAGTATTTATGAAAACCTATTCTCATTCTTATCACTTAGATTATTTCATGAAAATTCTTGTCCTTCAAAAATTCTTGCAAACTTACATAAAATTTGACACACTTGATCACTCTACTAACTTACTCATCCTACATTCTTATAGATGGATGTGAAGTATAGCAAGTTCTATCAGTTGGGCAATGGAGGAGATCTCATCTTTGAGCGTGATATGGACCAACTCTCGAAACTTCTGGAGCGCCCGCACCCCAAGTTCTTCAGAGCCCGGCTCAACGATCAGCAAGGAGGAGAATTGCAATGGTTGATTGTTGCAAGTCTTAGAGGCAAGATTGAATCCCCAACCTCAGAGGGAATCTAGTTCACCTTAAGAGAGAACAACTGGCTAGATGGACTCGCCATGGCCATGCATGAAGCTCTTGCCCGTCTGTGTGGGGAAAGCATCAATCAAATCAAGGGCACGCGCTTTGATGTAACAACCTCGCCTGATAAGGCTGAGTTCATGTGTATAGTGCCAATCCCTGGATCGGTTCACTGGCACACACAGTACAAAATGATACCAAATATAACTGTGCATCATAAATACAACGAATATGATCCAGAATTTACATTATTTATACAAGTACACAGTGGAAAACGAATACAAGGTAGATCTCCATCCTTCAAATGTGCCACAGGCGAACAAATGTTGAGTGGACTCTCGTGACCTATGAACGATCACTCAGATACGATATAACCTGCAACATGAAACGTCGCAGCCACGAATGGTCAATACATTGAATGTATGGCAAGTAGGCTAAAGTGGTTAACAACAGATCTATCAACTACATGCTTATTTGGCCAAGTGGAGTTCAGGCTCATTTGCATAAAGCAACAGTTTTATCCTAACATTTGTAACAAAGTAGTTTTCCAATACGATAAATAGGACACTCTGGTTCACTCCCAGGTGCTCCTACCCAATTAAGTTCACCCAACAAGTTTTAGGTAATTAAGAAATAAGGATGAGTGAGAAGTATCATAGCATCAGTATCAGGTATCTCAAATTGTCCATAATCGGGGACACGGCTAATTGATTAGTTTATACACCCTGCAGGGGTTAGTACACTTTTACCCATGTGACTTGGCCAGCCCAGCTCGTACCACCACTCTCATATTGGGTGATGATAGGGAGAAGTCCAAGAAGGAACCGTTCGGGAAGTAGCTCCCCAATCCCGATGCGCATCGGTCCAACCTACACTATCTACATCTCTGGATACGCGGGTTCGAGTTACCACAACCTACTGAGTTCAACCAACCGCCCATTTCATTATTGGCACATGGTTGCACACGAAAGCTTCCAAACAAAGAAACCAATCATTTCTCAGTGTCCTGGGTGCCTTTCCGCAATGATACCACCAAAAATTATCAATCCCATCACACCTAGGAGATTCATTGATTATGTTGTTTTAGTTTTCGCAAACCAACACATTTAGAATCAACATCAGTGATGTAACCCAGCCCTCATTCATCATAGCATGGCTAAGCACATCTACCAACGGTGGTTCATCTACAGGAAAACCCTACCACATAATAGGACATAGCATAGCATATACACATCAATTCCTACAGATGCAATTCTACAAAAGCATCTACAATGCATAGGAAAACAATAGGACATTTATGACCAAGATAGCACCACTTGCCTTTGTTGTAGATGTAGTCGATTAGATAATCCTCACAATTCTCATAGATATAATGGTTGCTCTTCTCATAACCACAATACTTGCAATCATAGTAGTTGCAATCACACACGTTGCACTCCTCGCAATCTATCGATCAAACAATTGCATACAACATAAACAATAACACATAGAGATCAAACAAATACAACAAATGCATGCATGACAATTTAATAAGTCACAATGGTTGTTACTTTAGTTCTGAACATAGTTAGATTAATGATGTATGTGGAAAGTCATTTAATGCACTAAAGCTTTTATTACTAAAGTTGTATCGATTTAATATGGTGTATACCACTTTAATTGAACTAAATATGTTTATGTCGTATTAAATTGTGAACTAGATGCTACTGGATAGAGGTAATGCAATTTAGAGACAGTGGCAATATGAATCACCTAAAAAGGAGTTATAGATATTTTCTTATGATTACAACACTATTTCAATGGGTTTAAATATTTCTGTATGAATTTCTGTTTTAACAGTACCAAATAATTTGTGCAATTTCTCTGTATAGATATTGTCAATACAAAACCTTAGCACTTGGATTCACCCCAATCGGAGTTATAGATCTTTTTGTATGATTTAAATAGTGTTTAATGGTTTTAAATGATTCATATAGTTTCTGTTGTCTAAAAATCAAACTAAAACTATATCTGTAATCTCCACGAAATTGTGATTTCAGGGACATATTATTTGTAATTTTCTGAATAGTATTTATTTTCTTATGAATTTATTACTCTAAATAGGCCATTAAACCATTTAAATCTTCACGGTAAAACCTTACAGTAAAATGCTGAACTAATTGCATATTGATGATCTACATGGAACCAGCTTTCCATCGGTATATCATTTATATTTTTGTGACAAGCAATTAATTTACTATGAATTTAATGATTTATAAGGCCATTAAAACTAATTAAATTCGTACGGGTTAAATAATCTGCAAAGGCTATATCCAACCCGATATTATTAAAGTACATTACAGTAGCTTCAATTTGACATATTATTCATATTTTTCGGAGTTACAGATAATTTCTTATGAATTTATTAACCTAAAAAACCATTAAAACTAATTAAATTACTGCAGTAACCACGTACAGTAAAATTTGGATATATTATGATAAAATGATTCTACGTAAAATTATCTTCAATTTGATATATTATACGCAACTTTTTGACATCGTATGAATTTCTAATGAATTTTACAAGTTAGATCTATAATATGCAATTTTAAATTCGAATGGAATATTCCAGAGAATATTCTGCTGACTGGACAGGTTGACTTTGCATGCTGACTGGGACTAGATGTTGACCTGACGTTGACGTGTCGTTGATGAGGAAGCTGACCGGGTTGACGACATGGCACGCACCGGTTTGATTGGATCTCGACCGTCTGGATAGGATCCGGTGGCTAGAAGAAGAGATTGACCCGATTTTGGCTCAGAATAGACAAGAAACATATCTGTGTTAGAGAGACAAATACGTAGGTCAAATTGAAAAACTTAAAACACGAAAGTTGTGGGGAATCATTATTCTTACCTTCTCACCAAAGGAATTTGGATTTGAAGAAACGAGCGCGAGTACATCTTGGATTTACACCGTAAGATCTGAAATATTGCGATGCAAAATTCTCCGGCTGTGGTGGATGAAAACAGGTGAGGTTTGTCAGGATAAAATATTTCGACGATTCCTACAACTTCCGTTTTTTTACCAAAGACAAACGACGAAGTCTAGATGGGTTAAAAAGCGAAATAAGATTCGGGCATGTGTAGATTCGGGATTTCGAGAAGGGAAACTCGTACAGCTGTGGCTCCACGAGATTATATGGAGGTTTGGGACGGTGTAGAGATAGGCCTTGGAGTAGGAAACAAGTAGAAACAAACGGAAGTCGATTTGGAGTTGTAGATAAAAAGTTACGAGTGTTTGAATAGAGATAGGTCTAGAAAACAGATTTTTGCACAAATTTTAAAGCAATGGGATCGTTCTTTTCACGTAGGTGCGTCTGGCTGGTCGGTCCAGGTGGGCCGGCCCGTTAGAAAAAAAAAATCTTTTTTTTCTTTTTCTTTTTCTATTTACTTGTTTCCCTCATATCTTTTGCATACGAACTCCAAATGACATGATTCTTGTTTCTAAATTTTTCTAAAATCAAATAGATCATTATAGGATCAAATTTGTAATCTTTTTACTAGTTTGGAAGTAGTGGATTTATAAATCCTTGTATATTCCATTTTATTTATATCTTTATTTGTTTATATTTATTCCATAACTTTTTCATACTAGCTCCAAATGAGCTCAATTTTGTTTCTAAAATTTTGTAGTATTAATTGGATCTCTTTTTTTCAATAATTTATGCCTTAACAACAATGGGTTTTATAAAGTCAATTTAATTACCCTTAGGAACATTTGGGCGAATCAACTATAGGATTTAGATACCAGGATTTGGATTTAGTTTGTGAGAACTTTGCATGGATGTAATGAAGTGCTTATGAATGCTTCATGATTTTCATTTTTAAATCTTGCACACCAATTCTACAATCCATAATCAATCCATGCCCTTTTGCCTATATGGCTACTTAGGTCATAACAAAAGAAAATAAGATTTTGAATTCAAGGTTGAGAGGATTTTCTATTCAAAAAGTTTCTTCTCATTCAGAATTTTCAACATAGTCAAACAATCAATTAGACTTATTTATTTATTTCACATTCCAAAATTAGGAGAATTTTGGGATGTGACATTTGAGTATTACCCAAGGCGTGATGCTATGGGAAAGCCACCATGTCACCCAGAGCCGAAGCATCAAGTGGACCATCTCAGCTTCATGATGTATGACAGGCAGAAGGAATTGGAGAACGCCCGAGCATACTGATAACCCACAAGTATAGGGGGTGTATAGCATTACTTTCGATAAATGGGAGTGTCGATCCCAACAAGGAGCAGAAGGTGTTGATTAGTGGTATGGAGCAGGAAATCCCTGTGAATACTTAGCAAATGGATTTTAGTGGTTTTCTGATAATTTGCAACAAACCAAAGTGCAAGTAATAAAGACAACGCAAAGGACAAGCCAGTGGAAATACTTATAAGGACCAAACGTTCTCGAGGACACATGGGAATTCTGTCAAGTGCTTTCGCTTCAAATAGCTGAGTACTCTTCTTTGCTGTTGTAAGTGTTGTGTGGGTGAACATGTGCTAATGTACCGACCTTACTTGGACTAATACATACTTGTGATTAAACCCCCTGCAAGCATCCGCAACTATAGGAAAGCAATTAAGATATAAACCTAACCACAGCCTTAAACTCTGAGATCCTACGCTCCCTTGTGCAAAGGTGTCCTAACGGGGGTTTAGGTTTCTGTCACTCCGGCAACCCCGCGATTAGTATCCAAATACACAATTCATTACCCTAGGCCCATAAATGGTGAAGTATCATGTAGTCGACGTTCACATGACACCACTAGAAGAATAGCACCACAACTTAAATACTAAACCATTGAATAATATCTCAACACAAATCCACTACTAACAACATGACTTCTCCCATGTCCTCAAGAACTAAACGAAATACTCACAATACATCATATGGATCAAGATCAAAGATGATATGGTAATGGATAACAGTCTGAACATAAACAATAATCCAATGGTTCCACTCACAAGCATCAACTACAATAGTAATCAACACCGGGAAAGTTTCCCCTAAGAACTAATGCAAGATCCAACACAATTGTTACAGCAGGATGGAGTGGTGATGATGGTGTTGGTGGAGATGATGGTGTGGATGATGATGATGATCCCGATGAAGTCTAGCTTGATGACGGTTTTGATGGCGACGATCTCCCCTCTCCGGGAAGGAATTTCTTTGGCAGAAATCTGTCTGTCGGAGAGCTCTTTCTCTCTCGGTGTTTTCTGCCCCGCAGAGGCGGCGGAATCTTTCTATGGTCGCCCCCTTTGTTTTAGGGTTCCGAGAGGAATATATAGGCGAGAGGGCGGAGTCGAAGGCCAACCAGGTGGGCCACACCCACCCTAGGAGCGACCCAGGGGGGCCCGTTCCTAGGGGGTGTGGGCCCCCTGTGAAAGTTTCCCCTAAGAACTAAAGCAATATCCAACACAATTGTTACAGCGGGACAGAGTGGTGATGATGGTGCTGGTGGAGATGATGGTGTGCATGATGATGATGATGATCCCGATGAAGCCTAGCTTGATGACAGTGTTGATGGCGATGATCTCCCCTCTCCGGGAAGGAATTTCCCCGGCAGAAATCTATCTACCGGAGAGATCTTTCTCTCTCGGTGTTTTCCACCCTGCAGAGGCGGCGGAAATCTATCTGTGGTTGCTCCCCTGGTATTAGGGTTCCGTAGGGAAGATATAGGCGAGATGGCAGAGTCGGAGGCCAGGCAGGTGGGCCACACCTGCCCTAGGCACGGGGTTAGGTGGGACAGCGCCTAGGGGGTGTGGGCCCCCTGTGGCCCTTCTTCTCCTCCCCTTCTGGCTTCCTCAGTCTTCCGGGAAAATATAATTTTCCCATATTTTTCTGGTATTTTTCTGATCTTCGCGAAATTGCATCAAAACACCTCCTTTTCCATCAGATTCCAGACTTCGGCAGGCCATCCTCCAAGAATCATCCAACATGCAAAAACAGTGGAAAAGACATAAGTAATACCTGATAATAAGACATATATCAATGAATAGAGGCAAATTATGATATAGAATGGTGATGCAAATTGGTCGTATCACATACGACAACCAGAACTATGCCATCGCAGTCAAGGACCAGACCATCGCCATCCTTGCAAGGGAGCGCAAGTCATTTTGCCGTACGCGTGACAAGAAGGATCGCATCATTGCTTTCCTTCGTCACAGAGTGTCAGACTTTGAGGAGACCATCCATGAGCCGGACATGCAACTTGAGGAGAGGGAGAATGCAGGGGAAGATATTCGTGGAGACCCTTACTCCTACCTCAGTGATGATGATGACTTCCTGGAGGACCAAGCTATGGACTTCCACACTGATGATGATGATTCCTCCTTCATTGATGATGAAGCCACCAATTCTGATGAATAGTAGCAGTTGAGCACTATCGTAGGTGTGAGTTGTATCCAGTCCCACTGTATCATAGCTTCATAGAATGGTTCTTAAAACCATCTGTTACCCTTGTGTGGTGTGTGTTTGTATTGTGTGCTATGAATGAATGAAAAGCAAATTGCTACTTGGCAAAACCTGAGTCAAACTTAAAGTTTAAAAACTTTACAAAAACAAACCCATGAACCTTAGAAATTTCCCTCTTGTCTCATGATCTATCTCAATCTCCAGATGCCTCGCGGAGGAAGCAGTTCATCCCCGGACGCAATGCTGCAAATTTTGCAAATGTTGGTTTCCAACCGTGAAGCTGAAAGAGCCGAACGTCAAGCCAACTTAGCCACCCTTCAACACATAGCTCAGATGGCCAACAACAATCAAGGCCATTGAAACCAGGACAACCATGGATCCAAGCTCAAGAACTTTCAGAACACTAATCCACCCATCTTTAGTAAGTCTAAAGAGCCATTAGATGCAGATGACTGGGTACATACTATGGAGAACAACTTAGAAGTCGCATGAGTAGAGGCCAATGAGAAAGTATTGTTTGCCACCCATTATCTGGAAGGGGATGCAAGAGCTTGGTGGAATAGCATCCGTACCATGAATGGAGGTCAGATGATGACTTGGGATGAATTCAAACTCAAGTTCAGCCGAACCCATGTGCCACCGGGTTTGATTCTGCGGATGAGGGATGAATTCAAGGAGCTGAAGCAGGGAAGAATGACTGTGTAGAGTATCATGACAGATTTCTATCTCTGTCTAGGTATGCCCCTGATGAGATTAGTACTGAAGCCAAGAAGAAGGAGATATTCTTGAATGGTCTGCATGTTGAGATGCAGACAGTGTTAGTCAATATCCCATTTGCTGACCTTGAAGCCCTAGTGGACTCTGTAATCTAGATCGAAGGCAAGATCAATCAAGACAATGATAAACGCAAGCGTAGAATGATGAATCAACCAGGAACCCACCATACCACAAAGTATCGCCCCAACCCGTTTGCTGGATATGCCCCGAGAAATAATAGACCCCTGATGACCCGTGCGAACTATCCCAACCGTGGAGGAGAAAACCCAAGGCCTAGAGGAAGCCACAACAACAACCCTGGCAACACCAACAACTTTAACCGTGCACCACCCAAAGTCAACAACCCCACCAACACCAACACTGCCCCTAGAACTAGAAGCAATGTCGTGCCTGTCGCAGGAAAAGACAAGTATCAGGTGACTTGTTATGAATGCGGAACCAAGGGTCACTACTCCAACGGGTGTCCCAAGAAGCTTGCAGCAGCTACCAATGTGAATGCCCCAGCTTAGCAACATCGTTGTAACACCCTCGGAATCGGCCCTATGCAAGTTTCAGCGATTCCCGCCAAACCCGCATAGAAACGATTCAAAGGTGCCCACCAGGCACTTTCGTGCGGGTGGAAAACGAAGTAATACCATTACACAATAGTCCACGATGGAACCCACAAAACAGATATATACAACAACGACTCAAAGAGTCAAGAATACAGATATTCAGTACAAAGATCCAAATCACCTTGAAAACAATACAGCGCCCGAGTACGGACAAGATGCAAATGGAGCTAAGAGCCCTGAAGAATAACCAATGGCGTCCATAACCCTGCCCAGGCCAAGTCGGAAGGGTAACCCTGCTAACGACGTCGATCTCAAAACCTGCTTAAACAAGAGGGGTGCCGACAAAGGGCAAAGGAAAAAAGAGGAGCGGTCAGTACTGAGGCCAGTACACGGCGAGACTAGAATTCGGCGGCTCTCGCCTACATAGGTATGGTGGACTGAAGCGGCAGCGCAGCATGCACTAAACAACCTATAGAGACTCCATACAACTGGAGGCTATCAGAGAGGGGCAAGAAATACCTATCTGGAACCAACCTGATACTACCACCAAACATACCCATCCTGGTATTTACCCCTCGAGACCAAACGAGGAAGTCAACCAAGGAACTCACACCGTTGGCAGTTTTATTTATTCAGTTATCGTTGCAGCAATTACTAGTCAGGTATAGATAATCATCATGATATAATAAGCAGTGGGCACTTTTAGTTAACCATTCCATTGTAGTTGCAACACTTACTAGTCAGATACAATTAGCATGAGATATCCCAAAACCCAGCAGTTGTTGGCACTTTTATTTAGCCATTCCGTTGTAGTGGAGCTGATTACTAGTCATATCGGTTACAAGTCAAATTATAACAGTAAACTTTAGTTATAGTTGTCTATGATCGAGAACTGTGCTCCAAGTCGTCCATAACCGCGGACACGGCTTCTCGAAAAGATTTAACCCTGCAGGGCTGCACCAAAGTTCCCACACGCACCTACACCCTTGTTGTCAGATCAGGTAGGTACAAGATCACAAAACATACACCCAACGGTATGTCGACGGGGTTTCGGACACGACGTTTCCCAGACCCAAAGCAAGCACAGGGGACCACCCCACTAAGCTACCCGTAACGAAGTCGGCCGGTCTCCGAGACAGACCCAGGGTTTGCGTCAATGGCTGTAAACGACTGGGAACCCGAAAGTGTGACTGGGCTTGTCGATACCGCGAAAACACTCCGCGTACCTAAACAGTACAGGCGCTCCACGCGCAATCGTAAATAAAGCAGTAAAGCATGGCATAAGTACAGGATAGTAATAAAGCCCCAAACTACTTTGTGGCCCCAAGTACAGTACTTGAAATCAGGTACTAAATCGATGGGGGTGCCCACACACCCCACCTGTGGTTAGCGCGCTCGATCTCGGAACAGGTGTCAAGAACTCGGGGTCCTACGGGACACCAGTGAGCGGTTAAAATCCAAATATTGTCTATTACCCACCGGTGCCTCTGCATTTACCTACTTTCAATTTTAGTTATTAAACAATAATTAAAGCCATGATCATCTCCAACATAAAGCATATGGCAGCCTTTCAACAACTGTTGTACTGGACGACACGCAACAACACTTGAGCAAGCGACTACGACGCGCAAGTCCAACTATCTACCAAACAACAGGTAATAGGATGTGTCCAAGGCAATATAAGGCTACAAGGGATATCACGGGTACGAAAACTAGAGCATCGCAACACAGATAGCAATAGATCAACAGGAGGAAATAAAGACTATAAAAGTAAGATAGCTAGAAAGGGGGAGAATGCTCGCCTGAAAAACATTGCCGAAGATTTATCCGAAGAACGGGCGTCACTCGCATCAACTCATCGGCCTAATCCGTGAAGAAGCAAAGCACTAGAAGAAACACCGGATGGACTATTTAATGCTACGGCAAAAGACCAGGCATGATGCATGTATGATGCATGGCATGGCAAATGTGCGGTGCAATTAGGCAATATTAAACGGAACCGGGGTCCCGACAATTATCAAGTTCATGTTGTCTAGATACCCCGCAATTAAAATGTTGTCTTAACAAGGCAAAATTATATCACCCGTTCAATGCACAAATTTAAATGAGACCAATATTAGGCTAGATTCGCCCGCATATGTCTTCATGTTTAATTATTAGATGAGTCAACTACATCCCCAAACCACAATATGTATGCAAGCATGACAATTGAATATGCAACAATTTATATATTTCATTTATAAAAATAAGGTCTCAGAAAGAGGGTCACACATGTCTTCGACGATCTTGGTTAGGGTTCGATGGGGTTCGATCTAGGGTCGGTGATCTTCGAGTTCTACGAGACCAGTCTCGGCTGTTGGATCCGGGAAGGAGAACTTGACGCGGCCCCGGGTTCGGGATCGATCTTCGTTTCACGAGGAAGATCTTGGCGAAGATGCACCCGGAATTGAGGAGTCACCCGTAGATTTTGTGGACGGATATGGAACCACGGACGGGATGAAGATCTTGTCAAAACAAGTACATCACCAGGGAAAATCTTGGCATCACGTGGCAGCAACTATTCCTTTCAGAGGGCAACAAGCAAACATCAATACAAGCTTGCATAGCAGCGGCGATAAACTGGGCATGGACACGCAGACACGCACAAGGGAAAACAGCACCTCGTATGCGCGGAGAAGGTCGATGGCGACCTGAAGCGTGGTGGTTGGCGGCGAGGAACTGTGCAGCCACGCGAGGCAAAGGACGAGCACTGGGGCAGAGCTTCTACTAGGAGGCGCAAGGGCAGGGCGGCCTGGTGACAACGTCTAGGTGGAGGCGTGCTCCGGCGAGGAGGAACCGCAGCAGCGGCGGCAGGACATAGAGCGTCGGCCGGAGCGGGCGAGGGCAGGCGGCCGCAGAGCTCGCGGGAGGCGCAGAGGGCGGCGCTGGAGACGAGCGTCAGGAGATGGAGCCCGGCGGCGCCGGCGCAGGCCGGAGAGGCGGCCGACGGTTGGTGAGGCAGTGCGGCACCACGGCGGCGGAAGGAGACCCGCGGGCAGGAGCGTCGGAGGTCGACAAGGACGACGGCGAGAACAGGAACGCGACGGCCATGGCGGGGTCGGAGGAGCTCCGTGGCGGCACGGAGAACAGCGACGGGGAGGAGGTGATTTGGGGAACGGGGTGACCATGGACGAGCAGAGGCGGTGGTGTCCATACCGGGGGCGGCCGGACACGGGCCCCAGGTGCATGCCGCGGTGGCGTCGGTTGACGACGGGGAGCTTGCAGAGAGCGGCAGCGGGGAGCTCGCGGTGAGAGGAGGGGATCCAGGGAGGCGGCCGACGCTGGCCCCGCACGTGTAGAAGAGAAGAGCGAGGGAGAGGGGTGCGAGGCAGGTGGGGTCGGGCGGTTCCTGGGGATCGGATCGGTCGAGCGGGGAGATGGGGACGGTTACGACGAGGGGATCGAGGACGAGAGAGGGGCACGGGGGATCGATGCGGGTGGGGCCATGTGTGAGTGTGGGAGGGTTTTCGGGGTGGCCAGGGAAGCGTGCTAGGGATCGTTACTGGGTCCGGTACATGAGCGGTAGCGCACGACGTGCGGCCTGGGTAGCGTGTATGTGTGCGAGCGAGGCGTCGTGGGTGAGAGGTCACGCACGGGTGGGTGCCGCAGCGGTGTGGGGTGGTTCGGGAGGGTGGCAATTTGGGTTTTCCTGGGAGTGGCGGCGGCTGGTGGAGGGAGGTTGTGGGGCTAGGGTAGGGTTAGATTTTGGTTGCTAGGGTTTTGGTTTATTTTAGATGGGTCGGGTAGGTGTCTAGGGTTAGGGTTTGGGGGGTTTGGACTAGGTAGGATTGGGCTGGGCCAATCGGGGTGGTAGGTGGCCTGGCTCGGGGCGGGCTGCCTCCTCCGATCAAAACAGTTTTATAAAATTAAACTGTTTATTTTAATTTTTAGTAAAAGTTTTTGTAATTAGTTTTAGACAAACAAAATATCCGAAAACATCTGGGGGTTTGATTTGAAATAAGTACGGGTTTATTTTGGAAAACGAATAGATACTTTGATGAAATAGTTTTTGGCAAATAATATGCATGATGATATGATGATGATGATGCCCAAAGATAAATCAACACGCGATTTTCTAGTAGTGGTTTTACCCGGGGTGCTACAATTCGACACCACTAACAATGGATCTCGCCCTCGAGATCCGCCTCATGGTATAGGGAAGAAGGCCGGCGATCTGAATCTTCTCGCTTCATGTAGATCTTCGCAACACCACTAACAAGATTCCTTCTTCGTCTTGAAATCGGCGACACCACCAACAAGCGGTCGTTGATCATGTGCGTCGAGGGAGTACTCCGGATAAACAGAAGACGAAAATAGAGGCATCAAAAGATAAGGCAACCTCTAACCTCGACAGAAGGAGAGAAAAGGTGCACTCTAATCCACTTCAATGTACAAGAGCGAATAGATTGAGTAGTCGGCATGGGGGCCAATCCATCACGCACCCAAACTATTACTTCGCACATGCAGTAGAAAATCACGCAACCCATTCTCGGAATTAGACTGAAGATCTCGACAAGCGAGGTTCGAAATCAAAGGAGGAATGGAGATTCTCATCAGATCTGATGTAGATGACTTCGTCGTATCGGAAAACATCGGAGGATAGAAATAAAAAATTTAGTGAATTTTCGGTCCACTGAAAAGGTACAACAGATGAAAGATTCATCAGATAGCGTGAAGGTCGGATGTCGAAGCACCGTTACAAGAGGAGGAAGTGAAACCCTGAAGGTATGACGGAAACCCAACCACGAGAATTCCTGGACTCGGAGAAAAGATAAGATGGCAGATTCAAAACACGAAGAGATAAGAGGAGAATAACAGAGGGGTAAGGAGTAAAAGAAGACCTAATCAGATCTATCCAACCGATTTTCCAAAATAGTTTTGACACTCTACATCGGCCGTTAGCTAGGTTATACTACAGGCTGGACCAGTGGGGTATCGCAACTGCTGAGCTCTGATACCACTCTGTAACACCCTCGGAATCGGCCCTATGCAAGTTTCAGCGATTCCCGCCAAACCCGCATAGAAACGATTCAAAGGTGCCCACCAGGCGCTTTCGTGCGGGTGGAAAATGAACTAATACCATTACACAATAGTCCACGATGGAACCCGCAGAACAGATATATACAACAACGACTCAAAGAGTCAAGAATACAGATATTCAGTACAAAGATCCAAATCACCTTGAAAACAATACAGCGCCCGAGTACGGACAAGATGCAAATGGAGCTAAGAGCCCTGAAGAATAACCAATGGCGTCCATAACCCTGCCCAGGCCAAGCCGGAAGGGTAACCCTACTAACGACGTCGATCTCAAAACCTGCTTAAACAAAAGGGGTGCCGACAAAGGGCAAAGGAAAAAAGAGGAGCGGTCAATACTGAGGCCAGTACACGGCGAGACTAGAATTCGGCGGCTCTCGCCTACATTGGTATGGTGGACTGAAGCGGCAGCGCAGCATGCACTAAACAACCTATAGAGACTCAATACAACTGGCGGCTATCAGAGAGGGGCAAGAAAGACCTATCCGGAACCAACCTGATACTACCACCAAACATACCCATCCTGGTATTTCCCCCTCAAGACCAAACGAGGAAGTCAACCAAGGAACTCACACCGTTGGCAGTTTTATTTATTCAGTTATCGTTGCAGCAATTACTAGTCAGGTATAGATAGTCATCCTGATATAATAAGCAGTGGGCACTTTTAGTTAACCATTCCATTGTAGTTGCAACACTTACTAGTCATATACAATTAGCATGAGATATCCCAAAACCCAGCAGTTGTTGGCACTTTTATTTAGCCATTCCGTTGTAGTGGAGCTGATTACTAGTCATATCGGTTACAAGTCAAATTATAACAGTAAACTTTAGTTATAGTTGTCTATGATCGAGAACTGTGCTCCAAGTCGTCCATAACCGCGGACATGGCTTCTCGAAAAGATTTAACCCTGCAGGGGTGCACCAAAGTTCCCACACGCACCTACACCCTTGTTGTCAGATCAAGTAGGTACAAGATCACAAAACATACACCCAACGGTATGTCGACGGGGTTTCGGACACGACGTTTCCCAGACCCAAAGCAAGCACAGGGGGCCACCCCACTAAGCTACCCGTAACGAAGTCAGCCGGTCCGAGATGGACCCAGGGTTTGCGTCAATGGCTGTAAACGACTGGGAACCCGAAAGTGTGACTGGGCTTGTCGATACCGCGAAAACACTCCGCTTACCTAAACAGTATAGGCGCTCCACGCGCAATCGTAAATAAAGCAGTAAAGCATGGCATAAGTACAGGATAGTAATAAAGCCCCAAACTACTTTGTGGCCCCCAGTACAGTATTTGAAATCAGGTACTAAATCGATGGGGGTGCCCACACACCCCACCTGTGGTTAGCGCGCTCGATCTCGGAACAGGTGTCAAGAACTCGGGGTCCTACGGGACACCAATGAGCGGTTAAAATCCAAATATTGTCTATTACCCACCGGTGCCTCTGCATTTACCTACTTTCAATTTTAGTTATTAAACAATAATTAAAGCCATGATCATCTCCAACATAAAGCATATGGCAGCCTTTCAACAACTGTGGTACTGGACGACACGCAACAACACTTGAGCAAGCAACTACGACGCGCAAGTCCAACTATCTACCAAACAACAGGTAATAGGATATGTCCAAGGCAATATAAGGCTACAAGGGATATCACGGGTATGAAAACTAGAGCATCGCAACACAGATAGCAATAGATCAACAGAAGGAAATAAAGACTATAAAAGTAAGATAGGTAGAAAGGGGGAGAATTCTCGCCTGAAAAACATTGCCGAAGATTTATCCGAAGAACGGGCGTCACTCGCATCAACTCATCGGCCTAATCCGTGAAGAAGCAAAGCACTAGAAGAAACACCGGATGGACTATTTAATGCTACGGCAAAAGACCAGGCATGATGCATGTATGATGCATGGCATGGCAAATATGCGGTGCAATTAGGCAATATTAAACGGAACCGGGGTCCCGACAATTATCAAGTTCATGTTGTCTAGATACCCCGCAATTAAAATGTTGTCTTAACAAGGCAAAATTATATCACCGGTTCGATGCACAAATTTAAATGAGACCAATATTAGGCTATATTCGCCCGCATGTGTCTTCATGTTTAATTATTAGATGAGTCAGCAACATCCCCAAACCACAATATGTATGCAAGCATGACAATTGAATATGCAACAATTTATGTATTTCATTTATAAAAATAAGGTCTCGGAAAGAGGGTCACACATGTCTTCGACGATCTTGGTTAGGGTTCGACGGGGTTCGGTCTAGGGTCGGTGATCTTCGGGTTCTACGAGACCAGTCTCGGTTGTTGGATCCGGGAAGGAGAACTTGACGCGGCTCCGGGTTCGGGATCGATCTTCATTTCACGAGGAAGATCTTGGCGAAGATGCACCCGGAATTGAGGAGTCACCCGTAGATTTTGTGGACGGATATGGAACCACGGACGGGATGAAGATCTTGTCAAAACAAGTACATCACCAGGGCAGATCTTGGAATCACGTGGCAGCAACTATTCCTTTCAGAGCGCAACAAGCAAACATCAATACAAGCTTGCGTAGCAGCGGCGATAAACTGGGCATGGACACGCAGACACGCACAAGGGAAAACAGCACCTCGTATGCGCGGAGAAGGTCGATGGCGACCTGAAGCGTGGTGGTTGGCGGCGAGGAACTGTGCGGCCACGCGAGGCAAAGGACGAGCACTGGGGCAGAGCTTCTACTAGGAGGCGCAAGGTCAGGGCGGCCTGGTGACAACGTCTAGGTGGAGGCGTGCTCCGGCGAGGAGGAACCGCAGCAGCGGCGGCCGGACACAGAGGGTCGGCCGGAGAGGGCGAGGGAAGGCGGCCGCAGAGCTCGCGGGAGGCGCAGAGGGCGGCGCTGGAGACGAGCGTCAGGAGATGGATCCCGGCGGCGCCGGCGCAGGCCGGAGAGGCGGCCGACGGTTGGTGAGGCGGTGCGGCACCACGGCGGCGGAAGGAGACCCGCGGGCAGGAGCGTCAGAGGTCGACGAGGACGACGGCGAGAACAGGAACGCGACGGCCATGGCGGGGTCGGAGGAGCTCCGTGGCGGCACGGAGAACAGCGACGGGGAGGAGGTGATTTGGGGAACAGGGCGACCATGGACGAGCAGAGGCGGTGGTGTCCAAACCGGGGGCGGCCGGACGCGGGCCCTAGGTGCATGCCGCGGTGGCGTCGGTTGATGACGGGGAGCTTGCAGAGAGCGGCAGCGGGAAGCTCGCGGTGAGAGGAGGGGATCCAGGGAGGCGGCCGACGCTGGCCCCGCGCGTGTAGAGGAGAAGAGCGAGGGAGAGGGGTGCGAGGCAGGTGGGGTCGGGCGGTTCCTGGGGATCGGATCGGTCGAGCGGGGAGGTGGGGACGGTTATGACGAGGGGATCGAGGACGAGAGAGGGGCACGGGGGATCGATGCGGGTGGGGCCACGCGCGAGTGTGGGAGGGTTTTCGGGGTGGCCAGGGAAGCGTGCTGGGGATCGTTACTGGGTCCGGTACATGAGCGGTAGCGCACGACGTGCGGCCTGGGTAGCGTGTATGTGTGCGAGCGAGGCGTCGTGGGCGGGAGGTCACGCACGGGTGGGTGCCGCAGCGATGTGGGGTGGTTCGGGAGGGTGGCAATTTGGGTTTTCCTAGGAGTGGCGGCGGCTGGTGGAGGGAGGTTGTGGGGCTAGGGTAGGGTTAGATTTTGGTTTCTAGGGTTTTGGTTTATTTTAGATGGGTCGGGTAGGTGTCTAGGGTTAGGGTTTGGGGGGTTTGGACTAGGTAGGATTGGGCTGGGCCGATCGGGGTGGTAGGTGGCCTGGCTCGGGGCGGGCTGCCTCCTCCGATCAAAACAGTTTTATAAAATTAAAATGTTTATTTTAATTTTTAGTAAAAGTTTTTGTAATTAGTTTTAGACAAACAAAATATCCGAAAACATCCGGGGGTTTGATTTGAAATAAGTACGGGTTTATTTTGGAAAACGAATAGATACTTTGATGAAATAGTTTTTGGCAAATAATATGCATGATGATATGATGATGATGATGCACAAAGATAAATCAACACGCGATTTTCTAGTAGTGGTTTTACCCGGGGTGCTACAATCGTGTTCATCCTGGAAGAAGATTTGCCCCAGGGAACTCGCTCAACAGCAATGGCTGTCTGTTTCACATGAATGCTGAAGAAGATCAGGAAGCACCAGATGTCGTGCTGGGTATGTTTTCCGTTAACTCGGTACTTGCAAGAGTGTTGTTTAATTTTGGATCATCGCACTCGTTTGTTACAGAAGAATTTGAATGCACTAGTAATATTCAACCAACAAAATTGAAGCATGTTATGATAGTTCAAATACCTGGTTCAACCACCAAAGCTAGACAAATTTGCAAGGCCGTACCTATCAGAATCCATGGCATATATTTTTATGCTAATCTAATAGTACTCGGAACCAAAGGTTTGGAAATAGTACTAGGAATGGATTGGATGTCGAAATATAAAGGTTTAATCGACTATACCAAGAAAGCCATCACCATGACTAGTACAGCCGGAATATCAGTAGAGCATGTATCTGAAACCTTGCCCCGTCAATTCAAGTGCAACAAGAGTCTAGCCCAACCAACTATTGACAAAGTCAGAGTAGTCTATGCATACCCTGACATATTTCCAGATGTATTGCCCGGTATGCCCCTAGATCAGGATATCGAGTTTATCATTGAACTAATCCCTAGAACTGGACCCATAGCTCAGAGACCTTATAGTATGAACCCTTATGAATTATTGGAGCTGAAGAAGCAACTGGATGCTATGCTAGAGATAGGATTGATTCAACCAAGTGCGTCGCCATGGAGATCACCTGTCTTGTTTGTGGATAAGAAAGATTGAGGTAACCGTTTGTGTACAGATTATCAGAAGCTGAATGATGTCACCATCAAGATCAAGTACCCACTACCGAAGATAGAATATCTGTTTGACCAATTGACCAGTGCCAAAGTGTTTTCTAAGATTGATCTTAGAACTGGTTATCATCAACTCAAGATTCGTGCAGAGGATATTCCCAAGACTTCCTTTACCACCAGATATGGATTGTATGAGTATACGGTCATGTCTTTTGGATTAACCGATGCCCCCGCTTATTTCATGAACCTCATGAATAAGATTTTTATGGACTTCCTGGATAAGTTTGTCATTGTTTTTATTGATGACATTCTGATCTATTCCAAATCAGAAGAAGAACATGAGATACACCTAAGGACCATCCTCGAAACCCTTAGAGAGCATTTGCCAAGTTTAGCAAATGTGAGTTCTGGTTAAAGGAAGTAGGATTCCTTGGACATATCGTGTCTGCCGGAGGAATTGTTGTCGACCCTGCCAAGGTTAAGGACGTTGAAGAATGGCAAGCCCCAACCACTCAAATCCAAGTTTGTGCATTTCTCAGATTAGCGGGATATTATCGCAAGTTCGTAGAAGGATTCTCGAGCATCGCAAGACCCATGACCCAATTTTTGAAGAAAGATAAGAAGTTTGAATGGACGGACAAATGTGAAGCAAGTTTTCAAGAGCTTAAGAAGAGATTGATTTCAGCCCCAATCTTGATCATGCCGGATATTATGAAGCCTTTTGATGTGTTTTGTGACGCATCCAAGATTGGTATCGGATGTGTGCTAATGCAAGAAGGCAAAGTCATATCTTATTTATCCTGATAACTGAAACAACATGAGAAGAATTACCCTACTCATGATCTTGAACTAGCAGCCATAGTTTTAGTCTTGAAGACATGGCAGCATTACCTCATGGGTAATCGTTGTGAAATTTATTCGGATCACAAGAGCCTGAAGTATATTTTCACCCAGAAGGAGCTAAATATGAGGCAAAAGAGATGGATAGATCTAATTAAGGACTATGATCTTGACATTCACTATCACCCCGGCAAAGCCAATGTGGTAGCAGATGCCCTTAGCAGATTGTCGTGTCGATTGAACGCCATGATTCTCAAAGAGCAACCAAGTTTGCACAAGGAGTTGGAATATTTGAGAATGGAGCTAGTAAGTGAAGGATTTTTGGCTAGCATAGAACTTCAACCCACTTTGATCAGTCAGATAAAGGAGGCGTAGAAAGGAAATACTAGTATCGACGGAATCAAACATCGTATCGGTATAGGGAAGGTACCCGGATTCACCCAAGATGAAGAAGGAGTTTTGTGGTACAAAGGACGTATCTGTGTGCCAGCAGATTCAGAATTGAAGCAAGCTATTTTGAAAGAAGCCCATGATACTCTTTATTCTATCCACCCCGGAGGAACAAAGATGTATCAAGATTTTAAGGAGCAATTTTGGTGGCATAAGATGAAGAGAGAAATCGGAAGCTACATAGCCAAGTGTGATATCTGTCAGAGAGTCAAAGCAGGACATCAGAGACCCGCAGGACTTTTGCAACCATTGCAGATTCTGGAATGGAAATGGGATTCTGTTGGAATGGATTTTATCACTGGTTTGCCTACATATAGTAGGGGAAATGACTCTTTGGGTCATAGTGGATAGACTGTCCAAAGTCGCACATTTATTACTAGTCAAGACAACTTATCAGAGTTCGAAGCTAGCAGAGTTGTACATTGCTAGAATAGTCAGTCTGCATGGAGTCCCCAAGAACATTGTGTCGGATCGAGGAACCCAGTTTACCTCGAGATTTTGGAAGAAAGTCCAAGAAGGATTAGGAACAAGACTGGATTTCAGCATAGCTTGTCACCCTCAAACTGATGGACAAACGGAGCGAGTAAACCAAATACTCGAATATGTTGAGAGCTTGTGCGCTAGAATATGGTTCAAAATGGGAAGACTGTTTGCCTTTTGCAGAATTCTCATACAACAACAGTTATCAAGCCAGCTTGCAAATGGCCCCATTTGAGTTTATGTATGGAAGGAAGTGCCGTACCCTGTTGAATTGGTCGGAAGTAGGAGAGAGTCAGATTTTCGGACCCGACATCCTACGAGAAGCCAAATAGAAAGTTCAAAAGATCCGTGAGCACCTCAAGACTGCCCAATCCAGACATAAGAGTTATGCCGACAAGAGACGTCGAGACCTAGCCTTCAATATCGGAGATTTTGTGTATCTCAAAGTATCACCCTTGAAAGGAATGCAACGTTTCCAACTCAAAGGAAAGTTAGCCCCCAGATATATCAGACCTTTCAAGATTTTGAATCGTCGAGGAGAAGTATCGTATCAACTGGAACTGCCAGAGAAGATGTCAGCCGAGCATAATGTGTTTCATATCTCGTTACTTCGCAAATGCCTAGAAGTACCGGAGAAGACCGAAGTCTTCAAGAATATTGATCACAGAACCATAGAGATCAACGATGACCTGACATATCCCGAAGTACCCATTCATATTTTGGAAGAAGCCTTCAGAACCACCAGGACCCGGAGTATCAAGTTTCTCAAGATCCAGTGGAGTAACCTGTAAGATCCCTCCTTTGTAAAGGAGAGGATCCCTATGATTGCAATGCTAGTCCCTGGATCAATGCTAGCATCCACAGTATAAGATGAAGTACACAGAAACAAAGGTCATTATTACATATCATTCCAGAGACAAACATAGTCTTTTACAACTCCATGGCCACAGGCATAATACAAGAGTTCAAATATATAATAAGATAAATAAGTCTTCATCTTCATGTGCCACAGGCAAGCATGTTGAGTGTAGACTCATGAATCCTAATCATCATCAGAATATCCTACAACATCACAAGTTACAGCCACAGTGGGTCAATACATTGGAATAGTATTGGCAAGTGATACCTTAGTAGAATATTGGTGGACTAAATACTATATGCATTTTGGATTAAGTGTAGCTTAGGCTTGCTTTGCTCAAAATAGGTTTTGCCTATCAGTTGAAAACACATTTTTCTTTGTCAAAATATTTCCCAAGGAACCACCAATAGACATAAGTTTTTACTTAGAAATTGGGATGAGGAGATTCTTGATAGCTTCCATGTCTTGATGCTCAAATTGTCCAATACCAGGGACATGGCTAAGTACTTAGATTCTTCCATCTGCAGAGGTTGTGCACTTTCCCCATAAGACTTGATTTTCACCAAGACAGGACCTTTCAGAAGCCTTCCCTTAGACCAAATGGATGCGCTCCAACCTATAATCCCACTACCACCAACTGTCCAAATGGCTAAGTTATTGCAACCTATATGATCCAGGCAGAGCCCATATTGCCAAGTGGCTACACTAGAAGCTTCTTAACATTTGGCCTCTCAAATCCCTTTGTTCCTGGGTGGCTTTCCACAAGTGAGATACACAAGGTAAACCACAGAAATGGGCCTTGTGTAACCACTCAACATAAACCATTCCTTCCATTCCACCCAGGTGTTTCATTCACTTAGTTGTTTTATTAAGCAAAACACAAGTCCAAAGACTTAGAAATATTTTATCATAGCATGAATATTTTACCACCCTTGGTTTCTACTAGCTAGGCTAAGCATGGCATAGATAAACATCTTAACTTAGAAATTTCTAGCAATTCTACAACTACTAGGATTTCCCAAGTATAGCATATAAAGACCAAAATTTATCCATGCAAGTCTAGCAAAAATATTTCTAATGCATATTTGAAAAACATAGGAATAAAATCATGAAGCACCACTTGCCTTGGTAGTTAGGAGAGTAGCTACAATCCTCACAATCACAATCACTATTTGCACCAAAATCTACACATAAAATGATAATTCCAAATCACAAACAAAACATATACAAGCAAAAATATATGGATGCATGCAATATGATATGTGATGATTTTCTATACTCAACAAGACAAGTGCACAGTACTGAATCACAAACAAGTTCATAACTTGCCAAACAATCTTTATTTGAACACTAAATCATTTCCCAAATAATTAATATGCACAAAATAGGTCTACACATGTTTCTGTAAATAAAACCATTTTAATAGAAACAAAACTTTAAACACATTGCATAAATGGAAAGGGCTTTCTCTCCTGATTCCATTGATATAAAAAATTTCAAATTTGGACGTGGCATTCAAAAGTTATGATTAAAACAAAATCAAACAACTAATAGATCTAATTCCAAATTTTAAAACGAAACCTGTGCCACGCAGCGGCTTCTAACTGGCTGGTACCGCTTCGCGCCGGATCACGCTTCTGAGCCGTTAGATCTAATTTAAACGTGCGGCTTAGATCTGCCCGTACCTCTTCGCCTAGCGTCTAATCTCAACCACTAGATCTAAATCCAGTGGATCACATCTCTCTGACCTAAAACCGGCGGCGCAGCTGGCTGCTGGCGGCGGTGGCGTTGCTGCCGACGATGTTCTGGCGAAACGAGAGGGGCAGGGGGTCGTGTGTGTGTGCTTACCGAGACCGCGAGAACATGGGGATGCTCAAAGTGTGGACGGGCAGGGTCGGGGCGCATGGACACAGCAGCACGAGCTCGTCGAAGTTGCTGGCGGTGTCGGATGCTCACTAACGGAGTCGAAGGCGACGTTTTGGGGCACGAGGATCCAAACAAAAGGTGCTAGCAGGTGTGCTAGATGCAGGCGAACATGCCCGTGTGATTCAGAACCATAGGGGAACACGAGGCTCACCGAATTTAGTCGTCGGAGTCGAGGTGAGCTTCAGTCGCTTCCAGAGGTGGACGATGGCGACGGTCTAGGGAGATTCAGAAAGAAACAGAGGCATGAGAAGATGCGCAGGATGATTGCGAAGCAGCTCGCATGAACCAGAAATCAAGGGGCGCCTGCTACTCACCGTGATGGCTCGCCGGAGTCTCTTGCTACAGCGGCGGTGCAAGTCAAATTGCGGGCAGCCTGGTGGCGCTTCTGGCTAGCTTTGTTGGGGGAAAAGGTCGCGAGGGGGAGGGGTTTATGTAGCCAGAGCAGGGGCGGAAATCACTCGCCGAATCAATGCAATTTAAGCGCGGCATCAGTGCGGGGAAACGGCAGCGGCGAGGTGGTCGTCGGCGTTGATTGAGGACGAAGGGGTGACGCGGCAGTGAGGGCCCAGTCGTCAGCAAGTGGGTACACGCGTGCGAGGTAGGAAACGAGGGGAGAGGGGAAAACCCGGGTGGGCTGGTTGTTGGGCTTGCTTCGCTGTTGGGCCAAAAGCCTGACGCCAGCCTTTTTCCTTTTCCTTAATCTTTTTCTTTTTTGATTGAATTTCCATGAACCATTTTCAAATGATTTCAAAAGCTATTTGAATTCAAACCTTTTCAGGATTTTTGTAGAGTGCAACACTCACAAATCTGGACATAAAACCAAGTGGTCACTTTGCACTTGCTTGGTCACTTGGAA
Organism: Avena sativa; assembly: GCA_916181665.1. Classification (NCBI taxonomy): domain Eukaryota; kingdom Viridiplantae; phylum Streptophyta; class Magnoliopsida; order Poales; family Poaceae; genus Avena; species Avena sativa. The sequence continues at coordinate 135,891,309 of OV702285.1, read as the reverse complement.
TAAAACAAAATAAACAGTGACATAGCACTAGTTTTAAATAGGCTTTGAAAATGGTTTTTCAAATCATATTTGTTTTGTAAATTTTGGTTTAAGTGTTAGCAATCAAGCAACACAAACTGAGAGTAACAAGATTTAGTTTTGAACAAATAACTTCTCATTGGAGAGTAGCTTTTAGGGATGCTCATGTTTTGAACAAGATTTAGTGTTGATCACATAAAATAATGAGCAATAGATGCTCATGTTTTGAAATGGTTTTGAAATGAAACCCTAAGTGTTCATGGATGCATGGATGATATGCATGAGTTTTGAAACATGATTTTAGGGATGTTACAAATCTAACCCCCTTAAGGTGAATCTCGTCCTCGAGATTCGGGTTGGCTAGCAAATAGGTGAGGGTGGTCTTTCTGAAGATCATCTTCTCTTTACCATGTTGCTTCTTCTTCGGAGTGATGGTTCCATTGAACCTTGCAGAATTTGATAGTCTTAGTCCGTGTAACTCTTTCTACAGTCTCAAGAATTTTGATAGGTTTCTCCTCATAAGTGAGGTCACTCTCCAATTGAACCTCTTCCAAAGGTATAGTATCCTTCAAAGAAGTCTCTTCCATTTCCGGATGGCATTTCTTAAGCTGACTCACATGAAATACATTATGAACAGCTGACAAAGACTCTGGCAATTCAATCTCATAAGCTACTTCTCCTTTGCGACTCAGAATCTTGAATGGTCCAACATATCTTGGGGCCAATTTACCTTTGACACCAAACCTCTTCACTCCACGAAGTGGTGACACTCTAAGATAAGCTCTATCACCAACTTCATAGGTGACTTCTCTATGCTTAGGATCTGCATAGCTCTTTTGTCGGGACTGTGCTATCTTCAATCTGTCCTTAACCAGCTTGACCTTCTCTTCAGCTTCTTTGATTAGTTCTGGTCCGAACAAACTTCTTTCTCCCACACCATTCCATAGCAATGGGGTGGTACACTTTCTCCCATAGAGAAACTCAAATGGTGCCATCTCAATACTGGCTTGATAGCTGTTATTGTAAGAGAATTCTGCATACGGCAGACTTTCATCCCAACTGGCTCCATAGTCTAGAGCACATGCTCTCAACATATCTTCAAGAATCTGATTAGTCCATTCTGTCTGTCCATCAGTTTGAGGATGAAATGCAGTGCTGAATTCCAACCTCGTTCCCAATGACTCATGTAGCTGCCTCCAAAAATGAGAAGTGAATTGAGTTCCCCTATCAGACACAATACTCTTGGGTACTCCATGTAGACATACAATTCTACTCATATAGATCTTGGCAAACTTAGCACTTGTATAGGTTGTCTTCACGGGTATGAAATCAGCCACTTTAGTTAGGCGATCCACTACTACCCAAATGGAATCATATCCTGACCTGGTCCTTGGCAATCCGGTAATGAAATCCATACCAATTTTGTCCCACTTCCAATCAGGAATAGGTAGTGGTTGTAACAATCCTGCTGGTTTCTGATGTTCCGCTTTCACTCTACTACATACATCACACAAAGCAATATGTTCAGCGATGTCCTTCTTGAGATTATTCCACCAAAATCTTTCCTTCATATCCATGTACATTTTGGTGTTACCCGGATGAATGGAATATGGTAAGTTGTGTGCTTCTTGTAAAATTAATTTCCGAAGCTCCGGATCTTGTGGAACACAGATGCGTTTTCCATGCCATAAAGTACCATGTTCGTCTTCATGGAATCCTTTGGCTTTTCCCTTGCCAATCTTTTCCTTAATCTCTTCAATTTCCTTATCTGTCTTTTGGGATTCTTTGATCTTGTCCAACAAAGTGGGTTGAACATCCAAAGACATGAGATGTCCCTCAAGCACAATCACCAATCTGAGATCTCTAAATTGGGCACATAGATCATCTGGCAATTCTCCCTTAGTAAGGCCATTCACAAAAACCTTACGGCTTAGAGCATCCGCTACAACATTTGCTTTACCGGGGTGGTATTGCAAACTCAAGTCATAGTCTTTGATGAGTTCTAGCCATCTTCTTTGTCTCATGTTAATTTCCTTATGGGTGAAGATATACTTCAAACTCTTGTGATCTGTGAACACTTCACATCGCTTTCCCAAAAGGTAATGTCTCCATGTTTTAAGTGCATGGACAACAGAGGCTAACTCTAAATCATGAGTAGGATAGTTTACCTCATGAGTTTTGAGTTGTCTCGAGGCATAAGACACAACTTTCCCTTCTTGCATAAGTACTGCACCTAATCCATGATTAGATGCATCACAATATACTTGGAAATCTTTCTCCAAATCTGGCAAACATAAGACTGGTGCTGTCACTAATCTGTAAGGTTCTCAACCTTTAATAAGGTAGAGATCCCTGTGTTTACAATGCTAGTCCCTGGATCAATAGCTAGCATCCATAGTTAAGATGTAATATAAAGAAACAAAGTTCATAATACAACTTTATAACCAGGAATAAAATAATTTATTACATCTTACATAGCTCATTTGGCTATCTCATTACAATGCAGCAGAATATAACAATAGCATGGGGTCCTTCATCTTCAAAGTGCCACAGGCAGACATGTTGGTTGTAGACTTGTAATCCTAATCAATAAACTTCACTAACATTCAAACAAACCTGCAACATAATAAGTTACAGCCACAGGGGTCAATACATTTGAATTGTATTGGCAAGTGATACTATGGTAGTATAGTGGAGTCTATCATCTACATGCATTTGGCTAAGTGGAGCTTAGGCTTGCTTTGCTCAAAATAGATTTTCCTTATCATTTGAAAACACTAAGTTTGTGCTTGACAAAATCACCCAAGGCATCTCCCAATAGAAATTGGTGATCCTTCAACCCTTGTTCAACCACAAATTTTTACTTGGAAATTGGGATGAGGAGATTCTTGATAGCTTCCATGTCTTGATGCTCAAATTGTCCTTTACCAGGGACATGGCTAAGTACTTAGATTTTACACTCTGCAGAGGTGGTGCACTTTCCCCACAAGACTTGGTTTCACCAAGACAAGATCTTTCAGAAGCCTTCCCTTAGACCAGAATGGACGCGCTCCAACCTATCAATCCCCTACCACCAACTGTCCATTTGGCTAAGTTATTGCAACCTATATGATCCAGGCAGAGCCCATAATGCCAAGTGGTTGCACTTGAAGCTTCTCAACATTTGATATCTCAAATCTCTTTGGTCCTGGGTGGCCATCCACAAGTGAGATACACTAGGGTAGTCCATAGATATGGGCCCTATGTAACCACTCAACATAACCCATTCACAACCATTCCACCCAGGTGATTCATTCACATAGTTGTTTTATTAAACAAAACACAAGTCATAGACTTAGAAATATTTCATAGCATGAATATAATCCACCCTTGTTTTCTACTAGCTAAGCTAAGCATGATAGTAGTAGGAATCTTAACTTAGGAGAATTCTACTAAGGTTTCATCTACTAGGATTTCCCATGGCATAGTTTACACTTAGCAAAATTCCATGCAAGTCCTACTTTGGAAATATCACTAATGCATAGTGAAAATAATGAGACAAAGGTATGAAGCATCACTTGCCTTTTTGGTAGAGAATATAAGTTCACTCCTTGTCTTTGCAATGATCACACTCTTCAAATCACTACATTTAAATCAAGCAAGCAATAATTCAATCTACCATTCAAGCAAACATCACATAAAATAATAGAAACAAAACAATGCATGCAAGCATGCCAAACTTTGTTTTATTTACAAAAGTGGTTTATAATAGGTTATAAACATTATAAAACACTTATTGGTCATTTTATAAAGTGGCAAAACTATTTGCAAAAGGTTTTACCTATAAACCATTTTCAAACCAAATCATTATTTTATGGGGTTGAAAATGCCTTTATCAAAGTAACAATCTTTATAGATTTCACCAAATACTTTTTTAATTCATAAAACTTTGTGCTTGGGGTCAGAGAGTTTATTCCAAAACATTTCCCAAAGGTTTTCTTCAAAAGCATTTTTAACAAATAAACAATATTTTTATTTGACTAGAAATGGTTTAAATCAAAGGTTTATTCTTTTGCTTCACCAAATATATTTTTGAAACCACAAATTGATTTCTATGGTCAGTAGGTTCAAAATAATCCATTTTCCAAAGGTTTTATCTCAAAAATCATTTTAGAACAATTTTTATATTCTAAACATGCATACACAAGTTTCTACAAAAACAATCAATTCAACAGAAGCATTTTACTAAACAAAGTGCATGGTCAGAAAGTATTTGTTTTTCTGAATCCATTGATATAAAATTTGCAAAATTTGTACATCTGGTTTGAAAGTTATGGAGTTTTCAAAATTGAACATCTAATAGACAAGTTTCTGTTTTTATTCAAATAGACAGGGCCACGTGGCTTGTTCTTATTCGTCTGTACCGTTTCGCTCGGATCGATTGCTGACAGCCGTTGGATTTAAGTGGGATCGCACGGCTCAGAAGCAAGCGTACCCCTTCGGTTAAATTCTATCGTGGCCACGCGATCAAGATCGGACGGTGCACAGCATGCTTGCCATTGAGTGGCGGCGTTGGCGGCGGCAGGTGGCGGCGCTGGCTCTGGCTACGGCGTCGCGGTGATTACAGGAAGCAAGGGAGGAAGGGGAATGGCTCACCAGGTTCGCGTGGTGTCGCTGATGCCCGTCGTGCTCGCGAGAAGGCAAGGGGCGCACGGTGGTGGCGTGGATTCCTCGCCGGAGTTGAGCTGCACCTCCGGCTCGTCTGTTCGTCGACGGGGGCGACGATATAAGGCATGCTAAGGCAAATAAAGGGCACTGTTAGGTTCGTATGGAAGTCGCGATCATGTGAGCATCAAAGAGGGGGAAAGGGGCGGTCTATTCTTACCAGGAGGTCTCGCCGGAGTTGCGGGGGTCGTCGGTGGCGCTCAGACGAAGATGGAGGCGAGGTTGTGGGGTATGCGTGGGCGAACGAAGACCATGGGCAGGTGCGCGAGATGATGGGGATCAAGCTGGTGTGAGCTAGGAGGTAGGAGAGTGTCGGGGCTTGCCGGAATCGACGCCGGAACTCGTCGGGGCAGCGGAGTTTCAAAGAGAAATTAAGACGGCCTGGGGGCGTAGAGGATCTGGCGAGTGAGGGGAATAAGAGAGGGGGCGCATGCGACTTAGTATGCGTGATTGCGGGGTTGAATTGTTGAGGCATTAACGCGAATTTACGCAAGCGATTATAGCCAGAAACGGGCGGCGAGGTGAGGGGAAAGAACGGGTTCGCTGGTTGAAGACGCTGACGAGGCAGGTGGGGTCCGCTTGTCGGCTTAAGAGAGAAAAGGAAGGTGGGTCCATGCAGTCAGCGACGCTGTGGGTTTTTCCTGCGGTGAGAAAACGTTTCGGGGAGAGAGGGGTTAGTTGGGCTGCTGGGCCTGGGCTGGGTTGCCGAGCTGGGCTGAGTCCTTTTCATTTTTTTTTGTTCAGATTGTTTTTCCTTTTTCATTTCTAATATTCTGTTTTGATTTTATTTAATCAATTCAAGCATCCATTTGAATTCAAAGCTTTGTCAAATTTTGTGTGGATTCAAACACTGATTAATAAAACATTCTGAATACAATTTTTGAATAAATCTTTTTTATTTTTAGGGTCTTTTAATTATTTAAAATAGGCTCTAGTATTAATTAAATAACATTTATTAATATTTTTGAATCTCCATTTGAATTCAAATCATCACCAAACTCTTGGGTGAATTTTAATTCTGTTTATCAACATATTTCAAAGTCCAAAATAAAATAATTCTTTTATTCTTTTAAGATCTATTATTAATTAAATAAATAGACCATAGTCTTTAATTCAAATAGGTTTTAATTTATTTTAAAACTATTTTTTGAAAATTAAATAATACCAAAATCTTTTCAGTAGGTTTCATTTGAAAAACAAAAACACTTGGAAATCTTATTTAAAATAAATTAACAAGTTTTAGTGTTTATTTAAAATGGAAAAGCCTTTACTTTAATAAAATTGGATATTAATAAATCCTCATTATTTTATTTAAATAAACCTTTACTCTTTTTATCAAATAGAAATATTTTATTTCAAAAGCTTGGCCAAGATTGAATTTGGCTCTATAAAATTATCCTTATTTATATTTCTACCTTTGCTTTATAAAAACCATATCTTTTTATTTAAAGATCCAAAAATAGTGATTCCAACTATTTTAACTTTCTTTATTAATTGTTTATCTTGGTAAATCCCTTTAGGATTTTATTTGACCAAAATAGGTTTTGATGTTTCCAAATGGAATCAAAAAGTTTCTTCTCACCCTAAATTTCAACAAAATTTTATTTTGTTTATTTATTTTTCGCATTTCAAAATTTGGAAAATTTTGGGATGTGACAGGCTACCACCCTTAAAATAAATCTCGTCCCGAAATTTGGGGAGGCTAGGGGTTACAAGTTGTCTCAAAGCAACTAGGGTACTACCACCCTTAAAATTTTTCCAACTAGATTACTTCTTGGCTTGCTTGGAATCTTGTTGAAACTTTTCTGGGCAAACATCTGCACTGTGTCCTTTGTTTCCACACTTGAAACATGTGACAAGGATGTGATCCTTCATAGGCTTGTTTATCTTGTGCTTCATCTTTTCTGGACAATTGCTTGCATAATGTCCTGGTTCTTTGCAATTGAAACACATCACTTGGCTGACATCTTTCTTTTCCTTTGGTATCATTGCCTCTTGTTTGTTTCCTTGGTTCTTCTTCTTTTCTGGACATGCATTGGCATAGTGTCCCATCTCTTTGCAAGTGTAACATTGCTCTTGGGTAATATCCTTCTTGCTAGGGTTGGGGCATTTATTCTTCTTCTTCTTCTTCTTGGGTCTCTCCAAAGCTAGGAGTTCTTCTAGTTCATGCTCTTCATACTTCACCACAAAGGTGGGAAATCTTTCTCTCTTCTTGGGGCATTTACTAGAGATATGGCCTTCTTCTTTACAAGAGTAGCAACACTTTGTGATCACTTTGGATTTGGCCTTATGATGCATAGTTTTGACTTTGCCTTCATCCTTCTTGGTAGAAGTTGTTCCTTCATGAGGGTTTACCAACTGTTGTTGCACTCCACCTTGTTTCCTTTGTTGAACTATGGAATAGATGGGGCATTGGATAAGGACATGATTATTTCCTTCACATAGGAAGCAAGTAGCTTGATATGTGGGGCATTGATTGGTTGGATGCTTCTCTTCACAATTGGGGCATTGATCTTCATGCTCTTTGGAAGTGTGATCCTTGTCTCCACAAATATTACAAGATTGAGTTCCTTCTAGAATATCATCCTTGACATCCTTGTTGTCATAAACCCCTTGGGAAGACTTGTCTCCCATGTTGATCATTTGAGTGGTCATCCCTTGCACCAATTGGGATTGGATTACCAAAAACTTTTGTATGGTTGGGTCTATATCCTTGTTGTTGGCTAAAAACTGAGTTGTCATCTGATTCAAATGGGTTTGGTTTACTAGTAGTTGTTCTCTAATGTTGACCTCTTGGTTGTTGGTGTCACCCTTCTTGATGTTGGAGTCTCTTGGAGAAGTCATCTGTTTGGGTTGGATTGGGATTAGAATAGGCAAAAGATTTCTAAGGAATCAATTCTAATCACACACACATCACAATTCACTCAAGCAATGTGCAAGAAATCACAAACAAACATTTCATTCAAACAAAAAGTTCAAGCACATCTTTAAGCAATAAAATATTTTTGTTACACCACATAAGTTGGTGAATTTGGTTTGATCTAATTATGGTGGTCCAACTATATGGTTCACTTGAAATCATTCTATCCTTCTTGGTGGATTCTTCTTGAATGAGATCATGGTTTCCTTGGAAAAATTCTTGGTCACCAAAATTTAAAATGATGATGGTTCCTTCTAAGTTGTATTCCCTTAGTCTTCAAGTCTTGAGTAATATTTCTTGTCTCACTTGTAGTCCTTAGTGATATACAAGGTTGAAGTCCTTGTTGAGAATAAGGCTGAAATCACCTGAAGATGTTGAAATCATTAGAGTTGATGAAGTCATTTGCACATGGTGAAGTCTTTGGCCATGGAAAGGCTTTATCCATTAAGTTGAAATAGAAGAGATGTAGAGTTGAAACCAAAATGGTTGAGGAAAGAGTTTACAAGATTGTTTGGAAATAAGTTTTGGAACAAATACAGCTCCTATTTTTCTAAGGGGTTTTGTCCAATCCTAGGGTTACAATCCTACAGGCAACACAATGCTCTGATACCATCTGTAAGGTTCTTAACCTTTAATAAGGTAGAGATCCCTGTGTTTACAATGCTAGTCCCTGGATCAATAGCTAGCATCCACAGTTAAGATGTAATATCAAGAAACAAAGGTCATAATACAACTTTATAACCAGGAATAAAATAATTTATTACATCTTACATAGCTCATTTGGCTATCTCATTACAATGCAGCAGAATATAACAATAGCATGGGGTCCTTCATTTTCAAAGTGCCACAGGCAGACATGTTGGTTGTAGACTTGTAATCCTAATCAATAAACTTCACTAACATTCAAAAAACCTGCAACATAATAAGTTACAGCCACAGGGGTCAATACATTTGAATTGTATTGTCAAATGATACTATGGTAGTATAGTGGAGTCTATCATCTACATGCATTTGGCTAAGTGGAGCTTAGGCTTGCTTTGCTCAAAATAGATTTTCCTTATCATTTGAAAACACTAAGTTTGTGCTTGACAAAATCACCCAAGGCATCTCCCAATAGAAATTGGTGATCCTTCAACCCTTGTTCAACCACAAATTTTTACTTGGAAATTGGGATGAGGAGATTCTTGATAGCTTCCATGTCTTGATGCTCAAATTGTCCTTTACCAGGGACATGGCTAAGTACTTAGATTTTACACTCTGCAGAGGTGGTGCACTTTCCCCACAAGACTTGGTTTCACCAAGACAAGATCTTTCAGAAGCCTTCCCTTAGACCAGAATGGACGCGCTCCAACCTATCAATCCCCTACCACCAACTGTCCATTTGGCTAAGTTATTGCAACCTATATGATCCAGGAAGAGCCCATAATGCCAAGTGGCTGCACTTGAAGCTTCTCAACATTTGATATCTCAAATCTCTTTGGTCCTGGGTGGCCATCCACAAGTGAGATACACTAGGGTAGTCCATAGATATGGGCCCTATGTAACCACTCAACATAACCCATTCACAACCATTCCACCCAGGTGATTCATTCACATAGTTGTTTTATTAAACAAAACACAAGTCATAGACTTAGAAATATTTCATAGCATGAATATAATCCACCCTTGTTTTCTACTAGCTAAGCTAAGCATGATAGTAGTAGGAATCTTAACTTAGGAGAATTCTACTAAGGTTTCATCTACTAGGATTTCCCATGGCATAGTTTACACTTAGCAAAATTCCATGCAAGTCCTACTTTGGAAATATCACTAATGCATAGTGAAAATAATGAGACAAAGGTATGAAGCATCACTTGCCTTTTTGGTAGAGAATATAAGTTCACTCCTTGTATTTGCAATGATCACACTCTTCAAATCACTACATTTCAATCAAGCAAGCAATAATTCAATCTACCATTCAAGCAAACATCGAATAAAATAATAGAAACAAAACAATGCATGCAAGCATGCCAAACTTTGTTTTATTTACAAAAGTGGTTTATAATAGGTTATAAACATTATAAAACACTTATTGGTCATTTTATAAAGTGGCAAAACTATTTGCAAAAGGTTTTACCTATAAACCATTTGCAAACCAAATCATTATTTTATGGGGTTGAAAATGCCTTTATCAAAGTAACAATCTTTATAGAGTTTACCAAATACATTTTTAATTCATAAAACTTGGTGCTTGGGGTCAGAGAGTTTATTCCAAAACATTTCCCAAAGGTTTTCTTCAAAATCATTTTTAACAAATAAACAATATTTTTATTTGACTAAAAATGGTTTAAATCAAAGGTTTATTCTTTTGCTTCACCAAATATATTTTTGAAACCACAAATTGATTTCTATGGTCAGTAGGTTCAATATAATCTATTTTCCAAAGGTTTTATCTCAAAAATCATTTTAGAACAATTTTTATATTCTAAACATGCATACACAAGTTTCTGCAAAAACAATCAATTCAACAGAAGCATTTTACTCAACAAAGTGTATGGTCAAAAAGTACTTGTTTTGCTGAATCCATTGATATAAAATTTGCAAAATTTGGACATGTGGTTTGAAAGTTATGCATTTTTCAAAATTGAACATCTAATAGACAAGTTTCTGTTTTTATTCAAATAGACAGGGCCACGTGGCTTGTTCTTATTCGTCTATACCGTTTCGCTCGGATCGATTGCTGACAGCCGTTGGATTTAAGTGGGATCGCACGGCTCAGAAGCAAGCGTACCCCTTCGGTTAAATTCTATCGTGGCCACGCGATCAAGATCGGACGGTGCACAGCATGCTTGCCATTGAGTGGCGGCGTTGGCGGCGGCAGGTGGCGGCGCTGGCTCTGGCTACGGCGTCGCGGTGATTACAGGAAGCAAGGGAGGAAGGGGAATGGCTCACCAGGTTCGCGTGGTGTCGCTGATGCCCGTCGTGCTCGCGAGAAGGCAAGGGGCGCACGGTGGTGGCGTGGATTCCTCGCCGGAGTTGAGCTGCACCTCCGGCTCGTCTGTTCGTCGACGGGGGCGACGATATAAGGCATGCTAAGGCAAATAAAGGGCACTGTTAGGTTCGTATGGAAGTCGCGATCATGTGAGCATCAAAGAGGGGGAAAGGGGCGGTCTATTCTTACCAGGAGGTCTCGCCGGAGTTGCGGGGGTCGTCGGTGGCGCTCAGACGAAGATGGAGGCGAGGTTGTGGGGTATGCGTGGGCGAACGAAGACCATGGGCAGGTGCGCGAGATGATGGGGATCAAGCTGGTGTGAGCTAGGAGGTAGGAGAGTGTCGGGGCTTGCCGGAATCGACGCCGGAACTCGTCGGGGCAGCGGAGTTTCGAAGAGAAATTAAGACGGCCTGGGGGCGTAGAGGATCTGGCGAGTGAGGGGAATGAGAGAGGGGGCGCAGGCGACTTAGTACGCGTGATCGCGGGGTTGAATTGCTAAGGCATTGACGCGAATTTACGCGAGCGATTATAGCCAGAAACGGCCGGCGAGGTGAGGGGAAAGAACGGGTTCGCTGGTTGAAGACGCTGACGAGGCAGGTGGGGTCCGCTTGTCGGCTTAAGAGAGAAAAGGAAGGTGGGTCCATGCAGTCAGCGACGCTGTGGGTTTTTCCTGCGGTGAGAAAACATTTCGGGGAGAGAGGGGTTAGTAGGGCTGCTGGGCCTGGGCTGGGTTGCCGAGCTGGGCTGAGTCCTTTTCATTTTTTTTTGTTCAGATTGTTTTTCCTTTTTCATTTCTAATATTCTGTTTTGATTTTATTTAATCAATTCAAGCATCCATTTGAATTCAAAGCTTTGTCAAATTTTGTGTGGATTCAAACACTGATTAATAAAACATTCTGAATACAATTTTTGAATAAATCTTTTTTATTTTTAGGGTCTTTTAATTATTTAAAATAGGCTCTAGTATTAATTAAATAACATTTATTAATATTTTTGAATCTCCATTTGAATTCAAATCATCACCAAACTCTTGGGTGAATTTTAATTCTGTTTATCAACATATTTCAAAGTCCAAAATAAAATAATTCTTTTATTCTTTTAAGATCTATTATTAATTAAATAAATAGACCATAGTCTTTAATTCAAATAGGTTTTAATTTATTTTAAAACTATTTTTTGAAAATTAAATAATACCAAAATCTTTTCAGTAGGTTTCATTTGAAAAACAAAAACACTTGGAAATCTTATTTAAAATAAATTAACAAGTTTTAGTGTTTATTTAAAATGGAAAAGCCTTTACTTTAATAAAATTGGATATTAATAAATCCTCATTATTTTATTTAAATAAACCTTTACTCTTTTTATCAAATAGAAATATTTTATTTCAAAAGCTTGGCCAAGATTGAATTTGGCTCTATAAAATTATCCTTATTTATATTTCTACCTTTGCTTTATAAAAACCATATCTTTTTATTTAAAGATCCAAAAATAGTGATTCCAACTATTTTAACTTTCTTTATTAATTGTTTATCTTGGTAAATCCCTTTAGGATTTTATTTGACCAAAATAGGTTTTGATGTTTCCAAATGGAATCAAAAAGTTTCTTCTCACCCTAAATTTCAACAAAATTTTATTTTGTTTATTTATTTTTCGCATTTCAAAATTTGGAAAATTTTGGGATGTGACAGGCTACCACCCTTAAAATAAATCTCGTCCCGAAATTTGGGGAGGCTAGGGGTTACAAGTTGTCTCAAAGCAACTAGGGTACTACCACCCTTAAAATTTTTCCAACTAGATTACTTCTTGGCTTGCTTGGAATCTTGTTGAAACTTTTCTGGGCAAACATCTGCACTGTGTCCTTTGTTTCCACACTTGAAACATGTGACAAGGATGTGATCCTTCATAGGCTTGTTTATCTTGTGCTTCATCTTTTCTGGACAATTGCTTGCATAATGTCCTGGTTCTTTGCAATTGAAACACATCACTTGGCTGACATCTTTCTTTTCCTTTGGTATCATTGCCTCTTGTTTGTTTCCTTGGTTCTTCTTCTTTTCTGGACATGCATTGGCATAGTGTCCCATCTCTTTGCAAGTGTAACATTGCTCTTGGGTAATATCCTTCTTGCTAGGGTTGGGGCATTTATTCTTCTTCTTCTTCTTCTTGGGTCTCTCCAAAGCTAGGAGTTCTTCTAGTTCATGCTCTTCATACTTCACCACAAAGGTGGGAAATCTTTCTCTCTTCTTGGGGCATTTACTAGAGATATGGCCTTCTTCTTTACAAGAGTAGCAACACTTTGTGATCACTTTGGATTTGGCCTTATGATGCATAGTTTTGACTTTGCCTTCATCCTTCTTGGTAGAAGTTGTTCCTTCATGAGGGTTTACCAACTGTTGTTGCACTCCACCTTGTTTCCTTTGTTGAACTATGGAATAGATGGGGCATTGGATAAGGACATGATTATTTCCTTCACATAGGAAGCAAGTAGCTTGATATGTGGGGCATTGATTGGTTGGATGTTTCTCTTCACAATTGGGGCATTGATCTTCATGCTCTTTGGAAGTGTGATCCTTGTCTCCACAAATATTACAAGATTGAGTTCCTTCTAGAATATCATCCTTGACATCCTTGTTGTCATAAACCCCTTGGGAAGACTTGTCTCCCATGTTGATCATTTGAGTGGTCATCCCTTGCACCAATTGGGATTGGATTACCAAAAACTTTTGTATGGTTGGGTCTATCTCCTTGTTGTTGGCTAAAAACTGAGTTGTCATCTGATTCAAATGGGTTTGGTTTACTAGTAGTTGTTCTCTAATGTTGACCTCTTGGTTGTTGGTGTCACCCTTCTTGATGTTGGAGTCTCTTGGAGAAGTCATCTGTTTGGGTTGGATTGGGATTAGAATAGGCAAAAGATTTCTAAGGAATCAATTCTAATCACACACACATCACAATTCACTCAAGCAATGTGCAAGAAATCACAAACAAACATTTCATTCAAACAAAAAGTTCAAGCACATCTTTAAGCAATAAAATATTTTTGTTACACCACATAAGTTGGTGAATTTGGTTTGATCTAATTATGGTGGTCCAACTATATGGTTCACTTGAAATCATTCTATCCTTCTTGGTGGATTCTTCTTGAATGAGATCATGGTTTCCTTGGAAAAATTCTTGGTCACCAAAATTTAAAATGATGATGGTTCCTTCTAAGTTGTATTCCCTTAGTCTTCAAGTCTTGAGTAATATTTCTTGTCTCACTTGTAGTCCTTAGTGATATACAAGGTTGAAGTCCTTGTTGAGAATAAGGCTGAAATCACCTGAAGATGTTGAAATCATTAGAGTTGATGAAGTCATTTGCACATGGTGAAGTCTTTGGCCATGGAAAGGCTTTATCCATTAAGTTGAAATAGAAGAGATGTAGAGTTGAAACCAAAATGGTTGAGGAAAGAGTTTACAAGATTGTTTGGAAATAAGTTTTGGAACAAATACAGCTCCTATTTTTCTAAGGGGTTTTGTCCAATCCTAGGGTTACAATCCTACAGGCAACACAATGCTCTGATACCATCTGTAAGGTTCTTAACCTTTAATAAGGTAGAGATCCCTGTGTTTACAATGCTAGTCCCTGGATCAATAGCTAGCATCCACAGTTAAGATGTAATATCAAGAAACAAAGGTCATAATACAACTTTATAACCAGGAATAAAATAATTTATTACATCTTACATAGCTCATTTGGCTATCTCATTACAATGCAGCAGAATATAACAATAGCATGGGGTCCTTCATTTTCAAAGTGCCACAGGCAGACATGTTGGTTGTAGACTTGTAATCCTAATCAATAAACTTCACTAACATTCAAAAAACCTGCAACATAATAAGTTACAGCCACAGGGGTCAATACATTTGAATTGTATTGTCAAATGATACTATGGTAGTATAGTGGAGTCTATCATCTACATGCATTTGGCTAAGTGGAGCTTAGGCTTGCTTTGCTCAAAATAGATTTTCCTTATCATTTGAAAACACTAAGTTTGTGCTTGACAAAATCACCCAAGGCATCTCCCAATAGAAATTGGTGATCCTTCAACCCTTGTTCAACCACAAATTTTTACTTGGAAATTGGGATGAGGAGATTCTTGATAGCTTCCATGTCTTGATGCTCAAATTGTCCTTTACCAGGGACATGGCTAAGTACTTAGATTTTACACTCTGCAGAGGTGGTGCACTTTCCCCACAAGACTTGGTTTCACCAAGACAAGATCTTTCAGAAGCCTTCCCTTAGACCAGAATGGACGCGCTCCAACCTATCAATCCCCTACCACCAACTGTCCATTTGGCTAAGTTATTGCAACCTATATGATCCAGGAAGAGCCCATAATGCCAAGTGGCTGCACTTGAAGCTTCTCAACATTTGATATCTCAAATCTCTTTGGTCCTGGGTGGCCATCCACAAGTGAGATACACTAGGGTAGTCCATAGATATGGGCCCTATGTAACCACTCAACATAACCCATTCACAACCATTCCACCCAGGTGATTCATTCACATAGTTGTTTTATTAAACAAAACACAAGTCATAGACTTAGAAATATTTCATAGCATGAATATAATCCACCCTTGTTTTCTACTAGCTAAGCTAAGCATGATAGTAGTAGGAATCTTAACTTAGGAGAATTCTACTAAGGTTTCATCTACTAGGATTTCCCATGGCATAGTTTACACTTAGCAAAATTCCATGCAAGTCCTACTTTGGAAATATCACTAATGCATAGTGAAAATAATGAGACAAAGGTATGAAGCATCACTTGCCTTTTTGGTAGAGAATATAAGTTCACTCCTTGTATTTGCAATGATCACACTCTTCAAATCACTACATTTCAATCAAGCAAGCAATAATTCAATCTACCATTCAAGCAAACATCACATAAAA
The DNA here is from genome assembly GCA_916181665.1 of Avena sativa. Classification (NCBI taxonomy): domain Eukaryota; kingdom Viridiplantae; phylum Streptophyta; class Magnoliopsida; order Poales; family Poaceae; genus Avena; species Avena sativa. The sequence continues at coordinate 135,875,769 of OV702285.1, read as the reverse complement.
TAATATAAACAAAACAATGCATGCAAGCATGCCAAACTTTGTTTTATTTACAAAAGTGGTTTATAATAGGTTATAAACATTATAAAACACTTATTGGTCATTTTATAAAGTGGCAAAACTATTTGCAAAAGGTTTTACCTATAAACCATTTTCAAACCAAATCATTATTTTATGGGGTTGAAAATGCCTTTATCAAAGTAACAATCTTTATAGAGTTCACCAAATACATTTTTAATTCATAAAACTTGGTGCTTGGCGTCAGAGAGTTTATTCCAAAACATTTCCCAAAGGTTTTCTTCAAAAGCATTTTTAACAAATAAACAATATTTTTATTTGACTAGAAATGGTTTAAATCAAAGGTTTATTCTTTTGCTTCACCAAATATATTTTTGAAACCACAAATTGATTTCTATGGTCAGTAGGTTCAAAATAATCCATTTGCCAAAGGTTTTATCTCAAAAATCATTTTAGAACAATTTTTATATTCTAAACATGCATACACAAGTTTCTGCAAAAACAATCAATTTAACAGAAGCATTTTACTAAACAAAGTGCATGGTCAGAAAGTACTTGTTTTGCTGAATCCATTGATATAAAATTGGAAAATTTGGACGTGTGGTTTGAAAGTTATGGATTTTTCAAAATTGAACATCTAATAGACAAGTTTCTGTTTTTATTCAAATAGACAGGGCCACGTGGCTTGTTCTTATTCGTCTGTACCGTTTCGCTCGGATCGATTGCTGACAGCCGTTGGATTTAAGTGGGATCGCACGGCTCAGAAGCAAGCGTACCCCTTCGGTTAAATTCTATCGTGGCCACGCGATAAAGATCGGACAGTGCACAGCGTGCTTGCCATCGAGTGGCGGCGCTGGCGGCGGCAGGTGGAGGTGCTGGCTCTGGCTACGGCGTCGCGGTGATTACAGGAAGCAAGGGAGGAAGGGGAATGGCTCACCAGGTTCGCGTGGTGTCGTTGATGCTCGTCGTGCTCGCGAGAAGGCATGGGGCGCATGGTGGTGGCGTGGATTCCTCGCCGGAGTTGAGCTGAACCTCGGGCTCGTCTGTTCATCGACGGGGGCGACGATATACGGCATGCTAAGGCAAATAAAGGGCACCGTTAGGTTCATATGGAAGTCGCGATCATGTGAGCATCCAAGAGGGGGAAAGGGTCGGTATATTCTTACCAGGAGGTTGAGCCGGAGTTGCGGGGGTCATCGGTGGCGCTCAGACAAAGACGGAGGCGAGGTTGTGGGGTATGCGTGGGCGAACGAAGACCATGGGCAGGTGCGCGAGATGATGGGGATCAAGCTGGTGTGAGCTAGGAGGTAGGAGAGGGTCGGGGCTTGCCGGAATCGACGTCGGAACTCGTTGGGGCAGCGGAGTTTCGAAGAGAAATTAAGATGGCCTGGGGGCGTAGAGGATCTGGCGAGTGAGGGGAATGAGAGAGGGGGCGCAGGCGACTTAGTACGCGTGATCGCGGGGTTGAATTGCTAAGGCATTGACGCGAATTTACGCGAGCGATTATAGCCAGAAACGGCCGGCGAGGTGAGGGGAAAGAACGGGTCCGCGGGTTGAAGACGCTGACGAGGCAGGTGGGGTCCGCTTGTCGGCTTAAGAGAGAAAAGGAAGGTGGGTCCATGCAGTAAGCGACGCTGTGGGTTTTTCCTACGGTGAGAAAACATTTCGGGGAGAGAGGGGTTAGTAGGGCTGCTGGGCCTGGGCTGGGTTGCCGAGCTGGGCTGAGTCCTTTTCATTTTTTTTTGTTCAGATTGTTTTTCCTTTTTCATTTCTAATATTCTGTTTTGATTTTATTTAATCAATTCAAGCATCCATTTGAATTCAAACCTTTGTCAAATTTTGTGTGGATTCAAACACTGATTAATAAAACATTCTGAATACAATTTTTGAATAAATCCTTTATTTTTTTAGGGTCTTTTAATTATTTAAAATAGGCTCTAGTATTAATTAAATAACATTTATTAATATTTTTCAATCTCCATTTGAATTCAAATCATCACCAAACTCTTGGGTGAATTTTAATTCTGTTTATCAACATATTTCAAAGTCCAAAATAAAATAATTCTTTTATTCTTTTAAGATCTATTATTAATTAAATAAATAGACCATAGTCTTTAATTCAAATAGGTTTTAATTTATTTTAAAACTCTTTTTTGAAAACTAAATAATACCAAAATCTTTTCAGTAGGTTTCATTTGAAAAACAAAAACACTTGGAAATCTTATTTAAAATAAATTAACAAGTTTTAGTGTTTATTTAAAATGGAAAAGCCTTTACTTTAATAAAATTGGATATTAATAAATCCTCATTATTTTATTTAAATAAACCTTTACTCTTTTTATCAAATAGAAATATTTTATTTCAAAAGCTTGGCCAAGATTTAATTTGGCTCTATAAAATTATCCTTATTTATATTTCTACCTTTGCTTTATAAAAACCATATCTTTTTATTTAAAGATCCAAAAATAGTGATTCCAACTATTTTAACTTTCTTTATTAATTGTTTATCTTGGTAAATCCCTTTAGGATTTTATTTGACCAAAATAGGTTTTGATGTTTCCAAATGGAATCAAAAAGTTTCTTCTCACCCTAAATTTCAACAAAAATTTATTTTCTTTATTTATTTTTCACATTTCAAAATTTGGAAAATTTTGGGATGTGACATAATCTCTTCTTCAATTCTTGGAAACTGAGTTCACAACCTTCAGACCAAGCAAATTTCTTGTCTTTCTTTAGCAATTATGTCATAGGTTTAGCTACCTTGGAGAAATTCTCAAGGTACTTTCTGTAGTAACCTGCTAAGCCAAGGAAACTATGAACCTCTTTCACTGACTTGGGAGATTCCCATTCAGTTACAGCTGAAACTTTAGCAGGATCAACTGCTACACCATCTCCTGACACAACGTGTCCAAGAAATCCAACTTCATTTAACCAAAATTCACACTTGCTGAATTTGGCATATAACTTATGCTCTCTAAGTTTTTCAAGTATCAATCGTAGATGTCCTTCATGCTCTTCTTTGCTCTTGGAGTAGATTAGAATGTCGTCGATGAATACGACAACAAACTTGTCAAGGAACTCCATGAACACATTGTTCATCATATTCATGAAGTATGCTGGTGCATTGGTCAAACCAAATGGCATCACGGTATACTCATACAATCCATACCTTGTGGTGAAAGCTGTCTTGGGTATGTCTTGTTCCCTTATCTTAAGCTGAAAATAACCTGACCGGAGATCATCTTTGAGAACACACAAGCTCCTTCTAACTGATCAAACAAGTCATTGATTCTAGGCAAGGGTATTTGTTCTTGATAGTCACCTCATTGAGTGAACGGTAATCTATGCACAACCACTTCTATCTTTCTTTTCCACAAACAAAACTGGTGCTCCCCAAGATGAGGAACTCGGTTGGATAAAACCTTTCTGCAACTGTTCTCCAAGCTGCTTCTTGAGTTCTTTCAACTCATCAACTAACATCGTGTACGGTCTTTTTGCTATTGGTCCAGATCCTGGTAGCAAATATATAAGAAACTCCACATATCTATCTGGTGGCATTCCCGGCAATTCTTCCGGAAACACATCTGGATACTCACTCACAATAGGCACACTGTCTATGCTAACCCCCTTAAGAGAATTTAGCTTACTCCCTTTTGATTCAAAGTTAGACTTGAATCTAATCCGTTTATTTTCCGGGGTTGTGAGTGCAACAGTACGATTGGCACAATCTAGTATTCCTTCATACTTAGTCATCCAATCCATTCCCAAAATTACATCCAGTCCTTGGGAATCTAGGATTATCAGACTCACTGGAAACTTATGTTTTCCAAAATCTATCACTAGATCCCGGCATCCAAGACTTACTATCCTGTCTCCACCTGGAGAACATACTTTTATTGGACACCCAATGTTTTCAGTTGGAAACCCATTTCTATCAACAAATGCTTTTGATATGAATGAATGTGATGCTCCAGTATCAAAAAGAACAAGTGCTGGAATAGAATTGAGTTTGAACTTACCAGCAACAACATCTGGTTCTTCATAGATTTCCTCCACATTGATGTGGTTCACTTGCCCTTTCTGGAAAGGGTTGGGCTTGTTGGGTCCTTCAACTTTCTTTTCTGGGCATTCATTTGCATAATGCCCCATCTTCTTGCACTTAAAACATTCAACCTGACTAAGATCCTTCTTGACAGGCTGGCTTCCACCGCCACTTCTACTTCCACTGTGGTGGCTCTTATATCCACCCTTGTGATTCTTGTACTTGTCACTGTCATGACTACGGTGATTCTTGTTGTCATGATAACAGTTGTGGTTGTGGTTCTTGTTGAATTTCCCATGCTTGTGGGATCCATAACTCCCACTGTCATCATAATGGGAATGCTTGTGAGACGACCCCGAGTTGTGCTTGTCAGAGTGCTTTCTCTTCCTGCTTTCCACTTGTTTCATTTTGCTCTCCAAAATAGCAGCCTTGTCACAAAGAGACTGGTATGTGGGAACATAGGTCACAGATAACTGCAGGTTCAGTTCATCATTTAACCCTTCAAGGAACTTTTCCTTTCTCTTAGCATCTGTGTCAACTTCATCCGGTGCATAACGCGCCAGATTGTTGAACTCTTCAATATATTCAGCCACGCTGCGGTGGCGCTGTTTCAGGTTATGGAACTCTTTCTTCTTCAAACTCATCACTCCGGATGAGATGTGAGCAGTACGGAAACCATCTTCAAAGATATCCCATGTCACATCCTCAATGGGAGTGGTGATCTGGAAGTTATCCCACCAAGTGGCTGCTGGTCCTTCCAACAAGTGAGCTGCAAATCTGACTTTTTCTTCATCAGTACAGCCAACAGTTACCAAGTCCTTGTTCACAGAGCGTAGCTAATCATTGGCCACCATAGGATCAGTAGTTCCTGAGAACTTTGCTGGCCTCAGTCTCAAGAACCTGGTAAGCATGTCAAAACCCGGTGGGTTGTTCTGGTTGTTGTTGTTATTGTTGTTATTATTGTTGTTGTTATTGTTGTTGTTATTCTGATTCTGGATGAATGTAGTCATCATTTGCATCAGCTGAGTCTGAGATGTCATCATTTGCTGCATCTCAAGGGTGATGTTGTTGTTGTTGGGGTTGGGATTGGCACGTCGGGGAGGCATCTGTGGTTCGTTCAATAGAGATAAGAATGAGATACCCATAGATGCTAACATGCACAATACATCACATAAACATTCACCAAACATGCATCATAATAATAATAGTTCAACAACATAAACGAAAAGTTTGCAAAGTAAACACAACAATAGCAAGCCATCCACATGTTGGATGGTCATTGCGACTCAATAATCAAAGACATGATAAATAAAGGTAAATGAGTAGTCATCACTACTCCTCGGCATCAACCTCCTCCTCAACAAATGTAAGACCTGCATTCTCCATAGCGGTCTTGTATTCCTCGACATTGGTGGTCAAGGTCTCTACTTTGGCTTTGAGAGCCCTCTTCTATGAACGAAGCCTCTCAATCACAGTCTGCTGATGCTCGAGCTCGAAGTCCTTGGCCTCCAGTTCTGCAGTCATGTCTCAAATCCTCTTGTTCCTATCTTGGACTCGCTTCTCTTGACTCTTGAACTTTCTGTCCTAACTCTCAAACTTGGCCTCCATCTCCTTGACTATCTCATCTTGCTTCGCGAAGAGCTTGTCCTTCTCACGAAGCTGCACCTGGAGTTCGTCATTGCTGAGCATGACGTTGGTCCTATCAGTGTCCACGTGCCTAAGAAGAACCTCTAAGTCCTGGAGGTATAGACGAATCGGCTCTGCTGTCTCCCTCGAAGTATCCTCGAAGTCAATGGCCTCACCATCCTCATCACGTCTACCGAAGGTGTGGAAGTGAGTACCTCTAACCTGACGAGCGTGTCTCCCTAACAGACGTCCAATCAAGTCCTGCATGACTACCTCTAGGCCTCTCTCCTTGTCATCGTGCATGAGCTTGAAGATGATTGCCTCCGTGGTAGGCTCAGTCTGGCGTCCGGGCTGATTAACCTTGAAGCCCCAAAGGTCTTTCCTCTCAAACTTGGTGAGGGGAAGCACCATGATCGTAGGAAGAGGGAGATTGAGCAAACTAGTGAGCTCAATAATACGAGGGCCAAAACGAGTTCCCTTGAACTCTTCAGTCGTGCTGATAGTAACATTAGGCATCTATTTAATAAGATAGAAAAAGTTAGAATCAACACAATTTTAAGACAAATCACAAGACAAGGCATCACATACATAACTTTGTTAATCAAAACACACAAGTCAAGGCATACATGGATCCATTACAAACAACCAAGGTTCAATTTATCTTAAACAACATTTGGGAAAATAAAATGATAAGTGTGGTGGTCCAACTAATGTGGTACATTACAATCCCATCTCACTTGCCAAGTTGGCTAACAGGGCATCCCTAGAGGCAATCTGTTTGTCTAGATCACAAGATTCCAATGCTAAGTCTATGATGTCCTTCCTTAGGCTTTGGTTGGTAGTCTCTAACTCTTGGGCATGTTTCTTTTCTTCCCTAAGGTCATTCTGGGTGTTAAGCATTCTGCACTTGATTCTATCACCAAGTTCTTTCATGGCCCTCCAAGCTGCATCCCTTGCTGAATCAAAGAATGTAGTGTCCATCATTGTGTTGGTGACCATGCAGAATCATGAGTCCTTGTGGTTGTCTTCCTTGTTTTTATACAAGTGAAGTTGCACCCACCAGTACTCAATTCCTTCATCCATCACAGGAAAACCTTTGTACACAGCTGCACCATGTATTCCCATGGCAACCATGAGGTCCTTGAGAGCCTTGGGAAACTCTGTCTCACATTCCAAAGTCATAGTCATGAGTGGTCCCTTCTTCACGGCTTTGTTGATGGAGTTTATCTACAAATAGAGATGAGAAAGAAGATTAGAAGAGTTTACGAGAAGAAAAGACAAGTGTGGAAGTAGTTGAAAAATTTTCCTTAGTGGTTTCCAATCCTAGGGTCATAATCCTACAGGCAACACAGTGCTTTGATACCATCTGTAAGATCCCTCCTTTGTAAAGGAGAGGATCCATGTGATTGCAATGCTAGTCCCTGGATCAATGCTAGCATCCACCGTTTAAGATGAAGTACACAGAAACAAAGGTCATTATTACATATCATTCCAGAGACAAACATAGTCTTTTACAACTCCATGGCCACAGGCCTAATACAAGAGTTCAAATATATAATAAGATAAATAAGTCTTCATCTTCATGTGCCACAGGCAAGCATGTTGAGTGTAGACTCATGACTCCTAATCATCATCAGAATATCCTACAACATCACAAGTTACAGCCACAGTGGGTCAATACATTGGAATAGTATTGGCAAGTGATACCTTAGTAGAATATTGGTGGACTAAATACTATATGCATTTTGGCTAAGTGTAGCTTAGGCTTGCTTTGCTCAAAATAGATTTTGCCTATCAGTTGAAAACACTAAGTTTTTCTTTGTCAAAATCTTTCCCAAGGAACCACCAATAGACATAAGTTTTTACTTAGAAATTAAGATGAGGAGATTCTTGATAGCTTCCATGTCTTGATGCTCAAATTGTCCAATACCAGGGACATGGCTAAGTACTTAGATTCTTCCATCTGTAGAGGTTGTGCATTTTCCCCACAAGACTTGATTTTCACCAAGACAGGACCTTTCAGAAGCCTTCCCTTAGACCAAATGGACGCGCTCCAACCTATCATCCCACTACCACCAACTGTCCAAATGGCTAAGTTATTACAACCTATATGATCCAGGCAGAGCCCATATTGCCAAGTGGCTGCACTAGAAGCTTCTTAACATTTGGCCTCTCAAATCCCTTTGTTCCTGGGTGGCTTTCCACAAGTGAGATACACAAGGTAAACCATAGAAATGGGCCTTGTGTAACCACTCAACATAAACCATTCCTTCCATTCCACCCAGGTGTTTCATTCACTTAGTTGTTTTATTAAGCAAAACACAAGTCCAAAGACTTAGAAATATTTTATCATAGCATGAATATTTTTACCACCCTTGGTTGCTACTAGCTAGGCTAAGCATGGCATAGATAAACATCTTAACTTAGAAATTTCTAGCAATTCTACAACTACTAGGATTTCCCAAGCATAGCATATAAAGACCAAAATTTATCCATGCAAGTCTAGCAAAAATATTTCTAATGCATATTTGAAAAACATAGGAATAAAATCATGAAGCACCACTTGCCTTGGTAGTTTGGAGAGTATCTACAATCCTCACAATCACAATCACTATTTGCACCAAAATCTACACATAAAATGATAACACCAAATCACAAACAAAACATATACAAGCAAAAATATATGGATGCATGCAATATGATATGTGATGATTTTCTATACTCAACAAGACAAGTGCACAGTACTGAATCACAAACAAGTTCATAACTTGCCAAACAATCTTTATTTGAACACTAAATCATTTCCCAAATAATTAATATGCACAAAATAGGTCTACACATGTTTCTGTAAATAAAACCATTTTAACAGAAACAAAACTTTAAACACATTGCATAAATGGAAAGGGCTTTCTCTCCTGATTCCATTGTTATAAAATTTATCAAATTTGGACGTGGCATTCAAAAGTTATGATTAAAACAAAATCAAACAACTAATAGATCTAATTCAAAATTTTAAAACGAAACCTGTGCCACGCTGCGGCTTCTAACTGGCTGGTACCGCTTCGCGCAGGATCACGCTTCTGAGCCGTTAGATCTAATTTAAACGCGCGGCTTAGATCTGCCCGTACCTCTTCGCCTAGCGTCTAATCTCAACCACTGGATCTAGATCTAGTGGATCACATCTCTCTGACCTAAAACCGGCGGCGCAGCTGGCTGCTGGTGGCGATGGCGTTGCTATCGACGATGTTCCGGCAAAACGAGAGGGGCAGGGGGTCGTGTGTGTGCTTACCGAGACCGCGAGAACGTGGGGATGCTCAACGTGTGGATGGGCAGGGTCGGGGCGCATGGACACAGCAGCACGAGCTCGTCGGAGTTGCTGGCGGCGTCGGATGCTCACTGACGGAGTCGAAGGCGACGTTCTGGGGCACGGGGATCCAAACAAAAGGTGTTAGCAGGTGCGCTAGATGTAGGCGAACACGCCCGTGTGATTCAGAAACAGAGGGGAACACGAGGCTCACCGAATTTAGTCGTCGGAGTCGAGGTGAGCTTCGGTCGCTTCCAGAGGTGGACGATAGCGACGGTCTAGGGCGATTCAGAAAGAAACAAAGGCATCAGAAGATGCGCAGGATGATTGCGAAGCAGCTCGCATGAACCAGAAATCAAGGGGCGCCTGCTACTCACCATGATGGCTCGCCGGAGTCTCTCGGTACAACGGCGGTGCAAGTCAAATTGCGGGCAGCCTGGTGGCGCTTCTGGCTAGCTTTGTTGGGGAAAAAGGTCGTGAGGGGGAGGGGTTTATGTAGCCAGAGCGGGGGCGGAAATCACTCGCCGAATCAATGCAATTTAAGCGCGGCATCAGTGCGGGGAAACGGCAGCAGCGAGGTGGTCGTCGGCGTTGATTGAGGACGAAGGGGTGACGCGGCAGTGAGGGCCCTGTCGTCAGTGAGTGGGTACACGCGTGCGGGGTAGGAAACAAGGGGAGAGGGGAAAACCCGGGTGGGCTGGTTGTTGGGATTGCTTCGCTGTTGGACCAAAAGCCTGACGCCAGCCTTTTTCCTTTTCCTTAATCTTTTTCTTTTTTTGATTGAATTTCCATGAACCATTTTCAAATGATTTCAAAAGCTATTTGAATTCAAACCTTTTCAGGATTTTTGTAGAGTGCAACACTCACAAATCTGGACATAAAACCAAGTGGTCACTTTGCACTTGCTTGGTCACTTGGAATAAAACAAAATAAACAGTGACATAGCACTAGTTTTAAATAGGCTTTGAAAATGGTTTTTCAAATCATATTTGTTTTGTAAATTTTGGTTTAAGTGTTAGCAATCAAGCAACACAAACTGAGAGTAACAAGATTTAGTTTTGAACAAATAACTTCTCATTGGAGAGTAGCTTTTGATTTAGTGTTGATCACATAAAATAATGAGCAATAGATGCTCCTGTTTTGAAATGGTTTTGAAATGAAACCCTAAGTGTTCATGGATGCATGGATGATATGCATGAGTTTTGAAACATGATTTTAGGGATGTTACATAACCACACTGAAGAAGCTACCTAGGAGCAAGAAGATTACATTAGGACTGAGTTTCCAGATCTCTTTAAATCCTAGTTTTCTTTTTCTCAAATCTCGGGACGAGATTTTGTTTAAGGGGGGGAGGTTTTTAACATCCCAAAAATATTAATCAAGGTTATCATGTTCTAATCACCCAAGTTTAGGGCTAACAAAAACTTTTGTTAATTAAAATCAATATGAATGCTTGCAATGACTTGTTTGATTGCTATGAATGGCAAGGATTGGTTTAAATATGAAAACAACATCATCTAAATCATTTCCAAGCAGAATCAAATTAATAGGAATTCAAAGATAAACAATATGAGTTAATGGTCATTTTGACCAAAGTTAACCACTAGACCACTTTGAGTGTTTCTAGTCCAAGATTTCTAACAGAAACAAATCCAATTCTTTTCACCCCTTGCTAGATCAAGTAAAAGTGAACCCAAGCCCACCTTGCAAACCCACAGAAACATTTTGCAAACCTATGCCAAGGACAATTCAAAATTGAATCTAGTTCATATGGTAAGATCACTATTTCTCAAAAACCACTCAAACCAGTTCACCTTGACAAACCCAAGCAACCAGAGACTACAAGTATGTGACCAGTGCACTCACCAAATTTCATCCAAAAATTTAAATATAAATTTCTTTCGGCCATTTCATCAAACACTTAGCAGACATAAATCAAATTGGCCAAACTTTCACTGTTTCGAGCAGTGATCATTCAAACCACTGTCCCCAATTCTTAACCCTTGTCCCCCCAGTGAGCACACCTGCATTGAACATCCTAGCAAGCTACCCTTGCACCATGTCATGCATGCCCTACCACCCCCCTTGTCCACCTCAACATCGATAGCACGATGCAAGCATCGACAGCCTCGCCAACCATGTCTAGCATGCTGCTCGTGCCTCACTGACCCCTCCAGACCAGGCCTAGCTCAAGGACAGAGAGAGGAGATGCCGGGAACGTCGTGCCCGTGCCGCTGTCGACCATGCCGACGCGCACTGTAGTTCACGCTTTGTTCCCGCTCAACCCGACCACATCGAGCTCTCGCCTCCCGCCTACACGATCACCACCGTCCTAGGAGACCAAAAGACATGCCCGTTCCCTCGACCGTGCCTCGTAGCCTCCGCACTCCACGAAGTTCGCTGTCAGTACCGCGCAAAGCACCGCCCTGTTCCGACTGCTGCAGACCCCCATTGACTGAGCCATGCTGCCCGTGATGACCGCCAGGCGACTGCCCACCGTCCTAGCCTCCGAGCCATGCCGTTAGCTCGCTGTGACACCAGCTCCGATGACCTCTGCCCACGCTGCGTCGCCTCTCTCGCCCCGCTATAAAAAGGGATCTCCCTCGCACCAATTATTCACAACATCTCCCTCCGCACCTCCTCAGTAACACGTCCGAGCAACCCCAGAGCAAGCCGCTTCCCGTAGCTCCCCAATTCCACCGGAGACCGCCGCGGTAAGAGGAGAAGGGCACCATCGATTTAGGCCACCGTAGGAGACGCCGCCAGTACCAGGAGAACCGCCAGAGCCGCCTCATTCGTTTGCCCCTGTCGCCGACCATCGCCAGAGCTCCGGTGAGCCTCCCCCAACCCTCACTGACCTTGTTAGGGTTTCTCCCCGTCGTGTCCTGTTCGAGGAGGAAGATGGGTTGTGGACCGTTGGATTCCAGTCTAATCTAACGGCCCAGTTTTGTAGATACCCCTTCGGCACCCCCTGTTTCACTGACGAATGGGGACACCACTTAACACAGCCCGCGCGCGTGTTGTGCGCAGTGGGTCGGCCCATCTAGCTTTCCCGCGCGACCCAGCAGTTCAAATTTATATTTTTCTATTTTAGTTCAAACATAGTTCTGGCAGTAGATTCAAAAATCAATTCAGAGAGTTTTACTGAACCAAATTGCATGAAACTAACTTTGTTAGCAAGGTATTGAAATTTTTAATCCAAGCCCATTGGATTAAAACCATTTGGACTTATAGATCACCTATAGTAAAAATAACAAGTAGAGACTTTTACGCATTCAAACATTTTTTCAAAAATCAACCATAAATGCTTTTGAGTTGATTCCAACTCTCAAAATTCACATTTGATAAGACCTTTCTGAATATATAAAAATATGTGCCCATAGGCATTTCTAGTCACTTTAATTAATTAAAATAATAAGGTTAAACCTTATTAAATTGTGACACCACTGTAAATCACATTACCAAGTATTAAAATATGTGGTGATGACATGTGTCAACATGATCCCATGTTTTAATTGGAGAATATTAAATCTTAAGTAGTTTTCAATGAGTAGAAATTACTTTTCTAAAAAATAAATAAGACTAGGTCTTTATTTCATGTGATGATTGTGATGATGCTAGATCATCTAGTGTGAACCTTGTGTGCCAAATAGAAGTAGTTAAGTATTGTTTGGTGATTGTATACCCGTATTTATTTATAGACGCCAATACCGACCAAGGATACGAAGAGGAAGGAGACTACTACGAAGAGGAAGCAAAGGAGAACTTCAATCACTTCACTACTCAAGGCAAGCTAAGCTAAACCATGCAAGCTAACACTTGCAACTTTGGAAGCTAGATAACCTATGCAATGCATTAGGCATGCTTGGGTTATGCAACCTTGATTATACCAAATCCCAGTTTTACTTGCAAGCTTTATTCTTTTATTTCTCTATAAAAGCTCTTTATTACTTTTACTTAGTGACTTGTGAGTTTTGGGAAGATATTAGAGGTAGCATAAAGAGCATAAAACTTGGCCTAAGTTAGATAGAACTAGATGTCATACTGAGGCATGAGATTAGATTTAGATAAGTCACACTTGATTAACACCCCTCATTAGTGACTATCCCCAACTTTAGTGGCTAGTGCTAAGCATAAAATTTGATCACTTTAGATGGGAATACTTGGTGAAAATGATTGTGAAAACCTTGGATGAAGATTCATTCTATTGAAATGTTTTGACATGTGTTATGAACACAAGATGATTTGATGATGAAAATGTTGAGGCATGAGCCTTAGCCCATTATAAAACTGATGGTTGAGTTCGGATGCGATACCATTCCAATTTTACCGTACAACCACAATACCCGAATTTGGGTAGGGCTTGACTGGAAGTTTATATATCTTAGTATGGGTTCCCTTGCGGCCGAGGTTTGAGCTGAGGCTACCTCGTGATGATTGTCCACCTGTGCAGTTCCCAAGATGACAGATGGTCATGGTTGGGAGGCCAAACTCATAGGGGAGGTGCCTATACTAGGGTGTGTAATTGAAAGGTTATGATTGATTATCCGCATACTTAGTATGGTGATTCAGAATTGTTCCTGACGGATGTATCGAATGTTGTGGTGAAAGTGTACCACCTCTGCAGAGTGTCAAACTATTCGAATAGCCGCGTCCGCGGTTATGGACAGTTGGAGTGGCCATACTGTTCCGTCATCAGATGTTTTCAAAATGACTTGTGAAATGAATCATGACTTTGGCTTGACCACAATAGGGTTGTGAAAGTGAAACCTAAGTTCCCACTTAGGTGTTGAAAGACATTTTAAATTAGTTTTCTTTACTTCTAAACTCAGTTAGAGATAAATCTGGCTTTTTGAAAAACAACCTAGAGCTTAGGATTCCTACTTGAACCACCTTACTTTTTAGTGATAGTTTGCGAGTACTTAAAGAGTACTCATGGCTTTGTCCCTGGCTATTCCTATGGCTAGACTATGAATAGGACTACCAGGATGATGGCCAGCAGGAAGTCTACGACAACTAGGATCATCTCCCATCGTCAGGATTGCATGTGACCCCAAAGATGGAGCTTCGCCCATGCTACCGTTATTATTTTATTTCCACTGCGTTGATTGTATTAAGACTGGATCATGAGACCCTTTATTTGTAAGACCTTTATTATGATTTGTAATGTATGATGAACTATGGTACCAATCTGTTATGTCTCGCGAAAATGGTAATCCTGGGATTGTGATGTATGGCATAACAGGCATCTGGGATTAAAAATCCGGGTGTTGACAATCACCACCACCAATATGGATGCCACTAAACCACAAGAAGTCCATATTCCTCCTACCACAATTCCTAAACCCAATAAGCCTACTACTAGTGATTCTAAGTTTGATTTTGATCTTGATGGTAATATGTCAGAAGTGATTATGTTCCTACAAAAGCTTGCTAGATGTCCTGATGCTAGTGATATGCATGTAGCTTTCACCAAACACATTACAGATGCCCTTATTAAAATTAAGGGAGAGAAGTTGAAACACAAAGCCTCTATTCCTAGGAAAGTAGAAGATAGTTGGGAACCCATTATTAATATGCAAGTGAATGACTTTGATCTCAAAGCTTCATGTCACCTCGGGTCCAGTGTCTCTATTATGCCTAGAAAGATTTATGAAATGCTTGATTTGCCACCTTTGTAAGATTGTTATTTGAATGTCCCACTTAATGATAATGCTAAGAAAAAAATCATGGGGAGTTTAATGATGTTCTTATTATGGTTAACAATGCTTATGTCCCTATTGATTTCTATGTTTTGGATGTTGAATACAATGCTTCTTGTCCTATTACTTTGGGAAGACCTTTTTTTAGAAATGTTGGTGCCATCATTGATATGAAAGAAGGCACCATTAAATATCAATTTCCATTCAATAAAGGTATTGAACACTTTCCTATGAGAAGAGAGAAGTTTCTTTTTGCTCCTCCTTTGAAAGCAAGGTTTCATGTTAATGCTTCTTCATTTGAAAATACTTGATTCTTGCTTCTTGTGCCTAACTTAAAGGCGTTAAAGAAAAGTACTTGTTGGGAGATAACCCAAGAGTTTTTTTGAGTCTTGGAAGTTATTACTTCATTAATGACCTCTCCTTATCCTTTTTATTTGCTTTTTGTGCAAAGAATGACCTCTAATAAGAGGGAAGTAAGATTTGGGGAGTTGTTGTCCCGAAACAGATTTTTGTGCTCCACCACAAAAATTCGTGAAGAATCTATGTAGGTAGGATTGAGCTGATATTTTTTTTAATAAATCCCCTAGTATGTTATCTAACTTTCGTTAGTTCAACACTTTTTGATTTGAGCAACATAAGGTCTTAGAAAAAATTGGTTTCTACCTGCTGGTCTGTTTTGACAGATTTCTGCCATTATTTGCATTTGCTTCTTATTGATTTCTTTTGGGGTTCTCTTTGGGAAATTGAGCTTTTTGAGGGAATTGCTACAGTAACTTGTGTTTTTAGTGAAAGTTTTGCTGTTCTAAAGCTAAACCCAAGGGTCTATTATCTTTTGAATACACTAATGTTGCTAATGAAGATTGTGTGAAGTTTTGCATGAAGGAAAATTTTCAGGTGTAAAGAGAGAATGATGTAATGAGATGAAGAATGGAAAAAAGCTTAAGCTTGGGGATGCCACCCCGTGTCACCCCAAGAAATATTCAAGAGTTACAAGCATCAAAACTTGGGTATGCCCAAGGCATCCCCTTCTTCATCAATAAAAAGCTCAGGTCTTTCTAGACACTTCGTTTTTATTGTTTCATGCACAGTTGTGTTGTTCTTGGAGCGTCTTAGTTTTCGTTTAGTTTGCTTAGTTTTCTTGAATAAATTAGTTTGGACCCCCGTTCTCGTTGTATTGTTTCAAATAAGTTGATTGGTGTTGGATAAGAGTAGAAAGTTCTTGCTTGAGTAGTACAAGAGGAGCTTGCTTTGACTATGACTTAGACTTTAGCATGGCATGCTAGATGTTGTTTTGACCTTATGCTTAGTGATTATTGTTGTAGCATGACTTGTTCCAAACAATTGGGGTTGCTTAGTGTGCCTTGAAAGAATCATGCATTGTTTTAGCATACAAAAGCATAGTATTGTGGTATTCTTCTTTGATGCTTTGTTTGGGTTGACTTGGCGCATGCTCACACCATGTTATGACTATGAAAAAGTCACCATAGCATCTATTATCATTTAGTCCTTGACTTGTAGTACCACTTTATGCTTTGATTAGTAATGTTTTGTCGCTCTGCATGATTATGGCCATTATTGCTCTCTTAGTTGGTCGCTCCCAGTCTTTTGCTAGCCTCCACTTGTATGAGTAAGATCTACTCATGCATACAACTCCCAAGAAACCAAGTTATTCCAAAGTGTCCACTATAAATTCCTATGCATGTTGTGTTACACCATTCCAAGTATATTTTTGTTTTCATCTATTTTCCAATTAAAAAGTATTTTGTTATGTGAAAACTTAGTGATTAAAGCTCTCACAAACTTGATGGCACACTTTATTTTTCTTTCCCCTAATAAACTTGAACCATTGTGTCATCTATGTTGTATATGCTTGCACTTATACGTTGGAATTAGCAGAATCATGTTGTCATGGGGAACTCTTTCAACATTGCACTTGTACTTTGTACATAGTTGATATCATACTCTTTTGTCTATGGATGTCGTCGGTGTGAAATGAAAGGGGAGCTTGTAAGTCCATGGAGTTATGTATGTGTGTTGGAGAAACGCCTGGGCCGCTAGCCTAAGCCATGCCTAATCATGGTGGAAACTTGCAGCATCACCATAGTGACATCTATGAAGCATTCTTCTTATGAAAAAAAGAGATTGAGGAAAAGAAAAAAATGAGAAAAGAGGAAAGAGAGAAAAAAGGCAGCATATTCCCATGGTAAATAAGAAGAATGATGAGATGCTCATTGTCTGCTTGCCTTGTCATTTTGATTATGGGATAGCTCCTGTATCATGTGCAAGGGGTACCCCGTTGGCGGTTCTCTATGATACACATGTACTTACTATGACAAGAACTTACAAGTAACTAAACTTGATTAGCATGAGGAGCGACCCTCGTATTCAAGGGACATGAGATTGCCAACTTATACTTTGCCAAGCCTATACTCCATAGTTTGTTCACTTTAACCTTATCACTTCAAGATGCTTATGATAGGGGCAATGAGAGCTGAAAACTAACAAGTACCATAATTTTTGGAAGCTCTTTATGAAACTTGAAATCCCTGCTTCCCTTTATGAAGGGTCTTTCTTCGACCATTATATTGAGTCTCCACCTTCTACCTTTAGGCACCAGTTAAGAGAGCATAGTTGCCATTCTTAGTTCTATGTGCATTGTCCCAAAACTTATTGATTGATGCATATTGTTGATATTACATGTTCTTGTGCTATTTGTATCTAGTCACTCTTATGAACTTTGAAGGTGTCTTATGCATCTATTTGATATTCCATGAGGGACAAGCTGAATGCCACTATGCCATATTTTATTTATGTGAAACAAACAAACATTTTTCAATGCATGTTATTCATGATCTTTGTTTGTAGCCTTTCATGTTGCATGCATAGTTACTTTGTCTTATTGTTAGAACTCCATCTTTCATGCTCATGTTTAGAGTTCTTTTGATCCCAGCTTTCAATGCTTGCAAATGGTTTGATCTTGATTTTGATGGTGCATGTCACCTAAAAAATTATTCTTTTAATCACTTACCTACTCGAGGACGAGCAGGAGTTAAGCTTAGGGATGCTTGATACGTCGGAAACGTCTCTATAATTTTTGATGTTCCATGCTTGTTTAGTATCTACTTTGCTTTGCTTTGTCTACACTTTTGAGGTGTTTTTATATGTTTTCTGGTACTAACCTATTAACAAGATGCCACAGTGCCAGGTGCCTGTTTTCTTCTGTTTTTTGTTCCAGAAAGGCATAAAATCAATATTCTCGGAATTGGACGGGACAAAAGCCAAAGTCAATATTTTACAGTGGGGAACACAGAGCAAGAGTACGAGACGGAGGGGAGGCACCAGGGGCCACACACCCTTGCGGCACGGGCTAGGGTTAGCCGCGCCTGGGAGGTGTGACCACCCTGGGCACCCCCCTGCCTCGCCTCTTCGCCTATAAAGACCCCCTGTTGCATAAACCCTAAGTACCCGATCAATATTCCACAAAACCGTCTGTAGCCACCGCCACCATCGTCCCTAGATCGGGGGGATCTGAAGCTCTTCCCTGCACCCTGCCGGAGGGGAGATCATCCCGGAGGCCTTCTTCTTCATCATGCCAGCCTCCGGTGTGAAGCGTGAGTAGTTCCACCTTAGACTACGGGTCCATGTAGTAGCTAGATGGTTGTATCTCCTCCTTTGTGCTACCATGTTTAGATCCTGTGAGCTCCATTCATGATCAAGATCATATCTATTTGTAATCATGCATGTTGTGTTTGTAGGGATCCGATGTATATTGAGATTACTATGTCATTGATTAATGGTTTTGTCTTATTGATTCTATCATGTCTGTGTTGTTTGTGATCTTGCATGCTCTTCGTTTCTAGTATCTATCTTGGCTAAGTAGATGCCAGTGACTCCAAGAGGGGGTATTTATGCTAGATAGTGGTTCATGCCTCTATTTAATTTAAGAGAAGTGACAGAAATCTCTAAGGTTGTAGATGTGTTGTTGCCACTAGGGAGAAAACAATGGTCTATTGTTCATGGAACAAGTGGATTGTTTACCTTACACACTTTTCTTAAAGCAGTTATCTGTTGCTTGCAACTTAATACTGGAGGAGGTTCGGATGATAACCTGAAGGTGGATTTCTAGTAATAGATGCAGTTGGATGGCGGTCTATGTATCTTGTTGTATTGCCCAATCGAATCTCATAGGATCATGAATGTCTAGTATTGCATTGTTATGCCTTGCTCAGTCCTGTCAATTTCCCCGCTGTAATTTGTTTACCCAGCATGCCATGTTTGTTTATCTAAGGAGAACACCTCTAGTGAACTATGGACCCCGGTCCAATCTTTACCATTTATACATCTTCCACTGTTACTGTTTACTTTCTGCAAACCACTATTACCTTCCACACCATACAGTTAATCCTTTGTTTTCAGCAAACCAGTGAAATTGACAACCTCACTGTTCGTTGGGGCAAAGTCTTGAGTTTGTGTTGTGCAGGTCTCCAAGTTGCTAGCAACACCTTTGAGACGTTTCCTTCCTCCTACTGGTTCGATAACCTCGGTTTCTTATTGAGGGGAAACTTGTTGTTGTGCTCATCACACCTTTCTCTTGGGGTCTCCCAACGAGGAGTCAACAACACGCCAACATTTATATGGATGCTATTATCATCACTGGAGATGACCAGGAGGAAATAAAGAGATTGAAGGAATGTCTGAGTAAAGAGTTCAAGGTAAAATATTTGGGCAACCTAAAATACTTCCTTGGTATATAAGTGCTAGGACAGAGAAGGGAATATCTTTATGCCAACGAAAATACACCTTGGATCTCTTGAGTGACATGGGCATGATGGGATGTCGTGCAGCTCCTATCCCGATTGAACAAAATCATCAAGTGATAGCACAATCAGGTGAGCTAGTGAATAAGAAAGACTATCAGAAACTGGTTGGGAGACTATTATACTTGTGCCATACCAGGCCTGACATTACATATGTCTGTCAGTGTGGTGAGAAGATACATGCATGGACCAAGGAGCGGGCATCTTGATATAGTGCATAGAATCCTACCATACCTGAAGGGGACTCCAGAAAAGGGGTTGTCGTTTGCAAAGAGTGGACATCTTGAGTGGATGGCTATAGTGATTCTGATTGGGCTGGCTGTCAAGATGATATAAGATCAACATTGGGATATTGTGTATTTGTGGGAGGAAATTTGGTGTCATGGAGAGGCAAGAAACAAACCGTTGTCTCTAGATCAACAGCAGAAGCTGAGTATAGAGCCTTATTTCAAGGGGTCAGTGAAATGCTCTGGGTGAAGTACCTCCTAAGTGAGTTGAAACTACTGAGAAAGGGAACCTTGAGAGTGTCGTGTGACAATCAATCGGTTATAAGTATTTCCAATAACCCAGTTCAGCATGATAGGACAAAGTATGTAGAAATTGATCGCTTCTTCATTAAGGAGAAACTTGATGCTGAAATCATCAGCCTTACACATGTCAACTCTGGACAACAGATTGTTGATTGTTTGACAATGGCACTGGAAACAAAGAACTATAACTTAGCATGTGACAAGATGGGGCTGATAGATATCTATCACCCATCTTGAAGGGGAGTGTTGAACCATTCTGGCCCAAGAGGCCCAAGCCCACTGAGTGCTAACCTATACAAGAAAGGGGCTGGAGGAGAGCAAGACCTAATCCCAGCATCCAGCCGCTAGTGCTATCGGTGTGTGTGTTAGAAAGGTGATTCCCCTCTGAATCAACACTAACCTTAACCATTTCCTTTCTCTTGACTTTGTACTAAAAGTCTAAAAATAGCAATGTATGTACTGCCTGCCACAGTTGTGCGCACAGCGCGAGAAACGACATTCAGTTTGCTGCAGATTTCCTAAGAGATGCTACCCAAGAAGATTACCAGTGTCAGAAAAGGGTTGCTCACACATTTACACTCTTGCGAAGTTGGCAGGGGAGTCCGGTACAAACAAAGGTTTTGTATGGGAGGGCCCCAGATTATGTTTTAGAGTTAGTGAACTCTAATTATAACCTTATATTTGAGTAATAAAGCTCTCGTAGACGACCCACGAAATTATATAGGCCGGTTGAAAGAATGTCTGCTGTGAGCAAAATTTACGAACTTGACAATTCTATTTTTGTGTAGTACATCAAATCGATGCAGAGGACAGAATGACTCCGTCCAGTTTGACGAAAAGAATATTTGGTATTCTAACTAAGCTGTTCTCCACGAGGCTCCACTATCTACAAGCTTGGTGTATGCATCTCTGAAGTCGGTGAAAAATTTACCCTGGTCCTCCGCGTAGATATTGATCCATCTGCAAGCAGTTTGGTATATCCAATGTCAGTGAGCTGATCACTCGTGTAAATATGCAAAGAAAAAAGTAGTACAGTACTACTAAAAATCCATTTGGCCTAGATTACTTGACTTGTCACTAAGGATGTGTTTGGTTCAGTCTAACAGCAAATTTGTTAATTCCCAGATACTTGCAAATGATCTTCAACATATTATAAGCTAAGACTACTCCGAGAACCTTCATGTGTTTTACCCTTTGATGCAAGCCAAATAATTCGGATCTAAGATTGCCGTAACTTAGTTTGAAATGAACCCTGAGAAGGATATGCAATGTTAAGCAAAGTCGGCTGTCTGGTCCAAGAGAATACCTTAAGCATTCATCATCTTTGGTGAGTGCCCAATCCGTGGGCAGCCCTATTGGCATGCCAGCTTCACAAAAGAACACCGCACATAAGTACATTGCATCAGTATGATTTACAAAGGGAGTCAAATGGCATGGTGATAATATTAGTCACTTACATGAAGTCGGTTGTGGCTTCTCGAGGAGTATTTTGAAATACGTGTTATCAAAAGCATTTGGATTCCCGAATCCTTTACCCCCGATTGTGTGTGCTCCAGATAAAACGACCATCTCCTGTATCCTGCAAAGTATCAATTTGTTGATCCAAGGATGGACACTAGCTGCTTTCTGGAATAAGTGATAGAATTCCTTGGAAAAAAATCATAAGCAAATACTAGAAGATTTTGGCCACTAAAGCTAAGTTTCATTAGGTACTATATAATTGACAAACGAAATTACATAAGTTGTTAGAAAGCGGGACTCACGAAAAGCCTTTTTTGCCGAATGATGTTCTCAAGGCAACAATATCCAATGTTTCTTCAGGAAGTTTACCAATAGGATCAGCAGTGCTACATGATAAAGGCATTATTTCAGAAGAATACAGATAAATACTAAATAGAAGCACCTCTGGAATAGCTCAAAGTTTGGTAGTACTGTAAGGAGATTGTAAAATGAATAAACTACTATGTTGCACCTGGAATCTAATCGGCCTAGTCTTACTGGAATTTCAGGCCCTCCACAGAGTGCAACTGCCTCAGCACCAGCCACTGCAATCAAGTCCGCCCATGAAACTAGCAAAAAAACAGTAATAGGTTTGACTTCACGGTGCAGGAAAAGCTAAGTTGGATACAGATAACACATGTGTAAAGCACATACCTTGCTGAACCTGGTCGATTCCTTCTTTTGCTTTTCGTAGTATCTGTTCAGTTTTAAAGCAATTATTAAACAGATATGTCAAGTTAGGTGTCCTTCAGTAGGATGTGGCACTATTTATGACAAGCAAAGAAGAAAGATGTGCTGTAAAGGTACTTTCTGAAGAACAAAAAAACCTTTAAGGGTTTACTTAGTCCAGTGTTTTCAGGCCTGTCAACTTCATAGATTATGGATCCATTCATGCCACCTGCAAGATATTGTCACCAATACTTTTATCTATTGTCTTCTACTTTGCAGAAATCCATATTTTAGATATCTTGAACATGTACTCCTTGCTCAGAAAATTTATTAAATTTTGATAACACACGAATAAGATTTAACCTGATTTGTCACCAATATCAAAAGTCCCTGCATCATGGAAAACCAAACGAAGCACGCCAGCAGCTTTGACCTTGGTTAAAACATTCCTCACGCCGTTTTGAATAACTGATCCATCATATGGCTCAGCCCTATAAAGTAAAACCGTAATTAGGGGACTTCTCTAAGTTTTCAAAGTAACGTTTAAAGTGCAAGAAAAAACTACCTCAAAGTTCATAGTTATGTTTAAAGAGCAACAAAGAACTACCTCAAAGTTCATAGTTATGTTTAAAGAGCAATAATCAACTACCTCAAAGTTCATAGTCATGTTTTAAGAGCAATACACAACTTTGAGTAGGTCACTCTTCCTACAGATCGTTGTTACAGGTACACTTGACTGGCCTATATTCCATTTCATATAGTCTATGCTTGCATAGTTCAACGAATTGACAATGACAAAAATCGCACAGAAATGAAGGTTAACAGCGTCAGATTGTTAGGAACTCATAGCTGTGAGAACTAACTGCAAAATAGGAAAGTAGTAGTGGCTGAGAACTGTACTTACGCACTCGCAGTATCAACATGAGGGAGTATAAAAGGGAGCAGAGCAACAGCAGCAAAGTCTCTCCTTCTATAACAGTGAGTATTTGCAGGACCTGAGGTAGCTATACACAAGGAAAAATTAATTGGCCGGCTGTGTATTAACATGGACTAGAAGAATTTTATTAATTCTCGTTATATATTGTTTAGTCAAATGGTTTGATGGCAGTACAAGTTTGTTGTGAGAGAGAACAGAAGTGAGTGAATAATGTCCAATTATAGCAACTAGCTACCCTCAAAACTAGTCTCAATCCTCAAGCTCCTAATGGGAAGCATTAATCTTTATCAGCAGCGATTTCACGGTACATATTCCTAGGACTGTGACAATGCTCTTGACATTACAGCATCATTAACTCAGAGATTAGCAACTGCAACATACCCGAAAGGGGGTCTACATTTTGCTGCGCAATAGGCTCTGAACATGAAGAATCAGCACTGCACCTACTACCAGCAGCAAACGACCTAATCAGCGCCTTGCCAGTTCTTCTATTCCTGTGGCGTCACAGTTTGTACATGTCATTTGACTTCCATGGACACATGATTGAGCACCAGAGGGGATGCAAGCATTACCTGCATGTGCAGCTGGAGAAGATGAAGCTGGAGGAGGAGGCAAGATGGGGTATGTTGGTGAGCTCCATCTCCTTCCTGCTTACCTTGAGGGCCAGTTCTACTGCACTGAAATGGAAGAGGAAAAAGACACACAACTCACTAGTCAGCCTATCTGTACCTGGCTGGCTATCCAGGCCCATGTGTGGTGTTGAGCGGCCGGTCCCCAGCAAGGCACTTGGATAAGCTGTTTCAGTGGTAAATATCAATCCATCTGTAGTTCTGAAAGAATATGCCTCTGAACTCCACATATTATCTCAGTAAAATCACAATAAATTTTGAGTTTCTTTTTTTACTTTCCTTAATGGACTTTCCCCCACGATTACACTTGTATAACAACGGAGTGTGGTTTGACTGTTTGCGCCTTAAAGATTAGTATCACAATATTACTCCAGAATAAAGAAAAGGCCAAAATAAGACGTAGTTGACAGAATTCAGAAAACAAAGCAAGGCAAGATCCATCCACACGGATAGATTAATACTTCCTCCGTTTCAAAATATAAGATGTTTTAGGTTTGTGAAGAAAATGTATCCAGACTTTTTTTAGTGTGTAGATTCACTTTAAATCTGAATAGACCTGTATACTAAAAGAAGTCTAGATACATCTGCTTTACAAAGCTAAAATATCTCATATTTTGAAATCGGAGGGAGTAGTTATCATTGTTTGCCCAGCAATCATGTCCACAGAACAAGAGAGCAATGGCAGAGGTGTTGCAGAAACCATATTCACGACAGTAACAAAGGCGTCACATGTCTGAATGTAAATATTTCTGCTGTAATATGCATGGCAAAATCACATAGCGAGAGAAGATTACGGGCTTACATAAATGTGTTACAAACTTCACGGGCACAATAGTACTCCTCAGAGCTACAAAATAATACCTTATAGATCCGCATACTACAAGATTTCTATAGCTTGGGAAGCAAGATGGCTTCGCCTTAAATTTAAAATATACATGGATCTGACATGGAGCTTGCTTATGAGTCAGGATTCTTTGACGACGGGTTGAATGGCACTTGGTCAGCACAATCCAAGTTATCTCCAGAGTGCTGAGCACCAACTCCCATCAAATCAAGGTAATGTTGATAGTGTGATATAATGGCATTCATATTATCAATGTACCCTTTACCGCAGATGGAATCACCGTACAAGATGTTCATGGTAGCACCGAAGCCAGGATACCTCTTGGACAAAGTGTCTTTGTTAGTTGGTTTCCAGTTGCCAACAAAGACATCATGAGCTGATGGCTGCCTCCTCTTCATTGGAGTCATCCACCTCCAGATTGCTGCTTCAAATGCTAGGGTGGCATTCTGTTCCAATAACTCTGGGTGGTTCAACAGATCCTGCTTTATACCCTTACCAACAATACCATAGTTGTAGTTCCTGAGGATCATTAACAAACAGATACACAAATCAATAGCTTGGCCCAGCCAGTCCCTAATTAATAATAACCGAAAGAAGAGCATATCAGCTTGACCAGTAAACAGGAAGGGCGCCTCGACCGTAGTACTCAACTCCTTCAGCACAACGGTATAATTCGTTGCTGTTGTCGCAATAGCTCTGGCTTGGGCTCATTTCATGATTGTAGCAAAGACCCCAAGCCAGTGGACCACCGGTGGAGAGACCAAATCCACCTGTAGGAGTAACCATTCCAGTACTTATGAGATGCTGCTCTTGACTAACGTCTTTAGGTTTCTCATACAATTGGCACTACGTTAAATAGCTGAATGTGTTACTTCCTCTGTTCCAAATTATAACAGGCTAAAATAGCCTGCCAAAACGTCTTATAATTTGGAACGGAGATACTCCCTCCGATTCATATTACTTGTCACTAAAATGGATGTATCTAGACATGTTTTAGTGCTAGATACATCCATTTCAATGACAAGTAATATGGATCGGAGGGAGTAGTATATTCCAAGAGACACAATTATAATGAATCTGCTGAAGATTTCCAATCACCTGTACAAGGTTATACTAATAAAATTTGATAGACAAAACATATACTTCTAACGATATTCTACACAAATTCATTATAGTTTTAAAATCAGATCATAATGCATCGGTTTCTTCAGTTCCTCCCCAAAATTCAGATGCAAAACTGCAGATGTCAAGTTTCAAATCTACATGAGGAACTATTCTGATGAAACACTGTTCATATGGAGACTAAACACCTAATTCACATCTGGTTGCATCCGAAAATCCCACATCAGGATAGTATTCGTGAACCCTAAAACTGTCACTGGGAGATCCCCATTTCTTTAAGACTCCGGCACATCAGGGACTGAATTAGATTGAGGAGCAGAGAGAAGCGTACAGGAGGTCTTGGCGCCGACGTGTCCGAAGAAGGCGGCGACCTCCTTCATGCCCATCTCCTTGCCGCCGGCGGTGCCGAACCCGCGAGGCTCGAAGAGGGCGGCGGCGGCGATGAAGGCCTGGTAGTTCCAGAAGCCGGCGGCGTGGGCGAGGGATCCGTTCCGCTTGGCGAAGAGCTGCTCGAACTGGTAGGCCTTGAAGTAGTCGGTGATGGTCTCATTGCATCAGAACCTGCTGCCGCTGCACTCCCACCCCTTGTCGCAAGCACTCTCGCTTTCCTGCTGTCTCCTCGCGTCCGAAGCCGCGAGAAGCGTCAGCAGCAGTAGAAACGACGCCGCCCGCGCCATCCTCATTGCTGCCGCCTCAGGACTGAAGGAGGGTTTCAGTGGTGGGCTTCGTTTTCTCGCCGCTTGATTTGTCGGGGAGGTGAGGAGGAAGGTGAAGCTGGTTGGTGGCCGTCGACGCAGGGGAGAAGCCGGTGCTGTTGCCGCACCTGGGCATTTTCGTCATTTTCGGATGCTGAAACCCTTTTGTGTGATGAATGCATTTCGGATTTCAGAAATGGAATTACCAAGAGAGGATATTTTAAAACATGAACTCATATTAATAGCCTCAACTTTATTTAGATTCATATAAATCTAGTTAAGTATTTAGACTAGATGCATTTGTACGTAGACAAAGCTGAGGTTATTAATATGGACCGAGGGAGGGAGTACCGAGACCTAGTTCTGCTGAAAATTCAAAGATAGTGGTTCAACCACCAGGTCGATTAGAAGTTTTCCGGAAAGAGGCAATTCATAGTTCGTCGGGTGTTTCTAACGGAGTCCAACAAGGCGCAGCGGTGACGTTCCGACCAGAATCAGGGGCATTAGTGCCGATGGAGGTAATATTGGGCGGGGAGGTAGGAAGTGGCGGTGGCTTGGGCGCTAGAGGGAGATAGCTAAAATCATCCTTCCGGTTCTATTTTGATTTGATGTCTTCATTTACACCAAACTCTAACATATAACTTTTGTATATTAGTAGAAACAGATGAAAAATGGTACCGTGCACATATAAATGCACTCGCACATTCAAATATACCATATACGATTAAACAGTTATACCTCTTTATTATCTTCAATATAGTTTATCATATTATTATTAGATAGCTCAAAGTGAAGCTCACGCAAAAAAAATCATTTGAGTCTATATACTTTATACTATGTGTATATATACAAACTCATACATCAATCAAGCAACCCTCTTTGATTCCGCAGAAGCACGCTCGGAGAGAGGGAGATGAAGATTACATACTATCGAGTTCATATTTGCCGTATGCTATACAGTATATTTTTCAAGTTTAGCCTAAAATTATTATATACATAAAGTGAGATAGCATGATAAATATTAGATATCGGTTAAAATGCACAAAAACATTAGACACTCCACAAATAAATATCCATGGATTCTTCATTTGAAATCTCTTGTAAGTCTATTTCATGTAAGTTCAACAAAACTTTAACATATTTTTATATTTCTCGGTCGTGTGAGGAATATATGCGTGCATTCAAATTCTTGAGCTGATACTTTGTAGAGTCATGGATATACCCGTTGGTACTCTTTAAGGCCTTGTTTGTTTCATCCAACCCCAGCCGAGATTGGATGAAATCCTCGAGAGTCAGTCGGGGTCAGACCCATGGTGGTTTAGGCCCTCTCTCGTGACGTGTTTCACAATCAGAAAGCACTGACATGAAACCCAAGAGGCGCCCATCAAATGCATACTTAGTTGTAATGTTGGAAAAGTATATTGTGATAAAGACTAAGAAAGCCGAGGACACGAAAGCTGATTCAAAAAATGTGGATGAGTTGCTCGGCTAAATGCAATGCAATTATCACAAGAGGAGAAGGTAAAATCCCTATGAGTCTTTAAAAGTGTAGAGAACCGCAAGTTCTTCATTTGTGCTGACCTGGAGACCGCTACGATGTGCCTGCGAAGTGAAATGGCATAGCAAAGGCGAAATCTTCCTTTCTTGCTTGTACTAAGAATCCAAAGTAAGTCCTTATTCCTATCTTAATTTCATGGTTCATGTATTATGTGTGTATGATTTTTTTTTGTTATGTGAGTGTCTGATCATGAGCAACTTACATACGAAGGATGATTTTCCTTGTTGAGTTTTCATAGATGTTACTGCTACTGTCAATTTTGTTTACTAATCTTTGGTTGAAGATTGACTTAGTTGTGCTAATGTTGTTTACTTTGTTGTGTAGCTGCTTGTGCCTTCTTGTTGTTTACTTTGTTTTGCAATATCTTATTGTATTTGTGTTGCTAGTACAGCAAAGTCTTGGTTGCCTAGATTATTTTTCTTCATATATCTTGCATTAGCTTCTGAATATAGTGCATCACAAACAATGTCCTATCCTGCATCGAAGAGCTCCTTGCTCGGTGGCCATGACTGTCACCGGCATCCTTGGCCAAGGAAGGCCAGCTTCATGCCAGGAGGGCATGATTTCAACCTCCAAGATGGAGGCCTTTATGGAGCGTGGCATCGGCATCCAACTGCCAAGTGGTTCGTTGTAACACCCTCAGAATCGGCCCTATGCAAGTTTTAGCGAAACCCGCCAAACCCGCATAGAAACGATTCAAAGGTGTCCACCAGGCACTTTCGTGCGGGTGGGAAACGAAGTAATAACATTACACAACAGTCCTCGATGGGACCCACAGAACAGATATATATATACAACACGACTCCATGAGTCAAGAATACAGATGTACAGAACAAAGATCCCAAATCACCTTGAAAACGATAGAGCGTCCAGCTACGGACAAGATGCAAATGGGGCTAAGAGCCCTGAAGAATAACCAATGGCGTCCATAACCCTGCCCAGGCCAAGCCGGGAGGGTAACCCTGCTAACGACGTCGATCTCAAAACCTGCTTAAACAAAAGGGGTGCCGACAAAGGGCAAAGGAAAAAAGAGAGAGCGGTCAGTACTGAGGCCAGTACACGGCGAGGCTAGAATTCGGCGGTCCTCGCCTACATAGGTATGGTGGACTGAAGCGGCAGCGGCAGCAGGCACTAAACAACCTATAGAGACTCGATAAAACAGGCGGCTATCAGAGAGGGGTAAGAAAGACCTATCCGGAACCGACCTGATACTAACACCAAACAATCCCATCCTGGTATTCCCCCTCGAGACCAAACGAGGAAGTCAACCGAGGAACTCACACAGTTGGCAGTTTTATTTATTCAGTTATTGTTGCAGCAATTACTAGTCAGGCGTAGATAATCGTCCTGACAAAATAAACAGTGGGCCATTTTAGTTAACCATTCCGTTGTAATTGCGACACTTACTAGTCAAATACAATTAACATGAGATATCCCAAACCCAGCAGTTGTTGGTACTTTTATTTAGCCATTCCGTTGCAGTGAAGCTGATTACTAGTCATATCGGATACAAGTTAAATTATAGCAGTAAACTTTAGTTATAGTTGTCTATGATCAAGCACTGTGCTCCAAGTCGTCCATAACCGCGGACACGGCTTCTCGAAAAGATTAAACCCTGCAGGGGTGCACCAAAGTATCCACACGCACTTCGACCCTTTTTGCCAGATCAATTAACATACACCCATCGGTATGTCGGCGGGGCCTAAGTCATGACGTTTCCCAGACCCAAAGCAAGCACGGGGGGCCACCCCACTAAGTACACCCGCAACGAAGTCGGCCGGTCTCCGAGACGGACTCAGGGTTTGCGACAGTGGCTGTAAACGACAGGGGATCCCAAAACTGGGCCTGTCGATACCGCGAAAACACTCCGCTTCCAAAACAGTACAGGTGCTATCCATCGCACAATCGTAAATAAAGCAGTAAAGCATGGCATAAGTACAGGATAGTAATAAAGCCCCAAACTACTTGTGGCCCCCAGTACAGTACTTTGAAATCAGGTACTAAATCGATGGGGGGCCCATATCTCCCCACATGTGGTTAGCGCGCTCGATCTCGGAACAGGTGTCAAGAACTCGGGGTCCTACGGGACACAAGTGGACGGTTAACAACCAAATAACATCTATTGCCCACCTGTGCCTCTGCTTACCTACTTCAATTTTAGTTATTAAACAATAATTGAAATAAACGATAATTAAAGCCATGATCATCTCCAACATTAGACATGCGGCAATACTCCAACAACTGTGGTACTTGACGACACGCAACAACACTTGAGCAAGCGACTACGACGCGCAAGTCCAACTATCTACCAAACAACAGGTAATAGGATGTGTCCAAGGCAATATAAGGCTGCACGGGATATCACGGGTACAGAAACTAGAGCATCGCAACACAGATAGCAATAGATCAACAGGAGGGAATAAATACTATAAAAGTAAGATAGGTAGAAAGGGGGAGATGCTCGCCTGAAAACATTGTCGAAGGTGTAACCGAAGATCGGGGCGAAGCTCACATCAACTCAACGGCCTTATCCGTGAAGAAGCAAAACACTAGAATAAACACCGGATGCAATATTTAATACAACGGCAGAAGATCGGCATGATGCATGTATGATGTATGGCATGACAAAGATGCGATGCAATTAGATCATATTAAGCGGAACCGGGGTCCCGACAATTATTTAGACGGTTCATGTTGTTTAGCTACCCCGCAATTTAAATGTTGTCTTAACATGGCAAAAGATGGCACCGGTGCGCTACACAGATTTAAATGGGACCAATATAAGACTAGATTTGCCCGCATATGGGCCCCATATTTAATTAGGTTAATCGGCATAAGGCCCCCAAACCACATGACAAGTATGCATGCAAGTATGACAATTTAATATGCAATAATGTATATATCATTTAATAAAATAAGGGCTCGGGTTTGGGTTCACACATCGGGGTACGGCAGATCTTGGGGTTCCGGGGTTCGGGTTCGGTCTCGGGGTTCGGAAGCGTCCTCGTGGCGATCTTGGCGTTCTTCAGGTTCGGGTTTTGGCGTCCGAGGGAAGTACTTGGCGTTCGAGGGTTCGGCCTTCGGATCCATGAAGGGGTTCTTGGTGCTCCGTGATGTAGATCTTGTCGATTCCACTCCAACGGCCTTGTTGTTCTGCGGCGAAGATCATGGGGTCACCGGGGTCCGAGAAGAAGATCTTGGGGGTGGACTGTAGGGGTTCGTAGCATGGAAAACAAAAAATTTCTATCGCATACAAACAAACAAGCCAAGATCTATCTACTAGATTATAGCAACGAGTCGATGGAATAACTTACCCTCGAAGATTCCAAAGCGGTTAACGAGAGCAGATTCTCGTGGGTGATGTAGTCGTACACTTCCGATCTCAAGATCGCGTAGACGATCCTTCCGGCGCTGCGTTCCGGCAGCGCTCCCGCAGTCGGTCACACGTTCGGTACTCGACGAAGACCTTCCTCTCCCTTGTTCCAGCAGGCAGCGGAGGTTGTAGCACTCTCCTCGCGATTCCGGCAGCACAACGGCGTGGTACCGGAAGTAGAGGGGAAATCCCGCAGGGCTTCGCCTTAAGCCGGTGCGAGTATGGTGGAGCTTATGAGAGAGGCTATTAGTGGTCTAGTAATTAGACACACCAATTAGAAGGCTCTAAACCAATTAGAAGGCTCTAAACCGCTGGCTAAAGCAATTAGAAGCTCTAAACCAAAACGGCTCTAAACCGGAGGTAGAAGATAGGAACTTGTGTGTTCTAGGAGGGGAGCCCTGCCCCTCCTTTTATGGGTGGGGAGGCGCGGCCAGGGGAGGGGAGTCCCTCCCCAAGTCGGCCTTGGGCTGGGCGCCGGCTTGGAGGAGTGGGACTCCTCCTCCAAGTTGGTTCCAACTCCTCTTGCTTGTTTCCCACAGTTTCCTGTTTCCCACAGTTTCCTGTTTTAGCCGTTTGACTTTCAAACTGGCAATTTGACTTTCATGTTTTTGGAACAGCAAGAACACTTAGTACATGATGCAATCATTCAATGACACACTCATGTACCCTCCCCCCCCCCCCGGAGTGCCGGACAATCCGGAACCTTCTAGAACATTCCTGATGAAAACACCGGAATCATTCCCGAACTTCGAAACGGGACTTTCCTTATATGAATCTTATTCTCCGGACCATTCCAGATCACCTCGTGATATCCCGGATCCCATCCGAGACTCCGAACAACATTCGGTCTCTTTCTCATAATACCATAACTACTCAAACAACGTCGAATCCTTAAGTGTGTCTCCCTACGGTTCGTGAATTATGCGGACATGATCGAGACACTTCTCTGAACAATAACCAATAGAGGAATCTGGAAATTCATATGGCTCCCACATATTTCTACGATTACTTTGCGATCGAATGAACCACTTACATACGATACCAATTTCCCTTTGTCTCACGATATGTTACTTATCCGAGGTTATGATCGTCGGTATCTCTGCATACCTAGTTCAACCTCGTTACTGATAAGCACTCTTTTCTCGTTCCCGTGATATGTGATCCCTTGTGACCAAGTCACATGCTTGCAAGCTAATTGGATGACATTCCACCGAGAGGGCCCAGAGTATATCTATCCGTCATGTGGATGGACAAATCCCACTCTTGATCCATGTGTTTCAACCAATACTTTCCGAATACTTAATGCCACCTTTATAGCCACCCAGTTACGGTGTGGTGTTTGATGTCATCAAAGCATCCATCCGGTAAAGGTGATATGCATGATCTCATGGTCGAAGGAATTAGGTTACTATGTATCAGAAAGCATATAGCAATTGAACTATTGAAATGACTTGATCTTTATGCTACGCTTATCTATAGGAGTATGTCCATCACATCATTCTCCTAATGATATGATCCTGTTGTTAATAACATCTCTATGTTCATGATCAGGAAACCATGATCATATATTAACCAACAAGCTAGTTTAACAAGAGGCTTTACTAGGGACTCTTATTTTAGTTTACAAATCACACAAGTATTAATGTTTCCGGTTAATACAGTTATAGCATGGTATGTAAACATTTATCATAAGTATAAAGATATGATAATAACCACTTTATTATTGCCTCTTGGGCATATCTCCAACAGTCTCCCACTTGCACTAGAGTCAATAATCTAGTTTCAAACCTTTGTGTATCCAACACCTATGGCTTTCCGGTGTTGTATGTACACGATTGCTAGTGGTCAACTAATCTCCGGATCTGACACTTCCAGGTCCGTGTGTAATTGCATGTCTTTGCGTCTCTACGCATCACCCATTCTCTAATGAGATGGCTTTGTATAAATTTGGTCTTTCGGTGTGACCTTTAGTTCTTTGGGGTTAAAACATGTTGATAATATTGTCGCACAATATATCTTCATAGTATTATCCCTCTGTGAACTACACCCAGTTTGATAACAAACTACTTGACACAAATGCCCTCTTTTGCTGCTAAAATAGCAGTCATATACTTAGCCTTTTGTTGTAGTATCTGTCACAATGTCTTAACTTTGGAACTCATCCAAATCCATTTATGGAACTCACTTTCCATTATATTGTGCCACCCTTAGTTTAGATTGAGATAAACTTAATTTGTACTTTGTGACAAAACTAGTATCAATGTAGTACTTTTACAATGAACTAACCATCTATTTGTCACTTCTACAAATATTATACTCTTAGTTCTTCCAAAAGATCATAAGAATATCCTTACTATTGTCCAATGATCATCTTACGAATCATTCTGGTATATGCTCACAACATTTAGAGCATAGAACATATCTGGATTTGTACATATCACAGTATGATTGATATAAATACTCTTTGTGATTTCATACATCAAGTATCAATCTATACTTGATTATTTGTTTCACTTTACCAAATGTCAATACACTTGAATATATCATCAACATTGAACTCATTCAATCCTTTCTGTGCGACAAGAACCTCTCTTGTAGTTTCTATATTGAACTCATTCAATATCTTGTCTATGCACTTCTGGCACAACCATATTAGCGTCTATTGATGCCAAATATTTGGGTTTTGCCTAAGTCTTTCATCGGGATGAAATTCTTAATATGTGTTAATAAAAGATACATTATTTCCAATCAACAATATGTCTTCCACATAATGTATTAGAAACATGTCTTAGCGCTCCCACTTAATTTCTTGCAAATGCAAGCATCTCCATCGTCTCTGATGAACTTTAAAACTCCTTTAACGGTTTCATCATAGTGAAGATTCCAACTCCGCGATGCTCACTTTAACCATTGAAGTTTGCATATGCTTTTAGCATCCTTTGAATTAACAAAACCCTATGGACCGTGTTATGCACATGTCCTAGGTAACGATTCTATTAGAAGAACTTGTTTTGTTTATTCAACTACCATATAACAAAATTTATATGTAGTGGTTGCTACATCAATCCGTCTAGACTAAATATCACTATGACAGATCAAATCTTATCATAGTCAACCTTTGAACATTGTTGTGAACTCTTTCCCAACATGTCGACTATTTCATAGATGTGAAACATCCATGTCTATTTCTTTATAGATCCAAATACGACTGTAAGGTCTTGTACCTTTCTCGAGGGTCCTTCAAGTTCAAAACTTGATTTCTCGTGTATGGAACTATCACGGATTTTATGGCTTCAAGCCATTTGACGGAGTCAGGGCCCATCATCGCTTCTTTGCATGTAGTCGGTTCATTATTCTCAAATAATGATTCAACCCTCAAATCTTGGTATTTGATTGTTTATCCGACCTACTTGTTTCAATAGGAACTTGGATCTCCGTCACCACAACCTTTGAGGTACGTGAGCCATGAGCATTGTTTGCTAACTCCGGAACACTTTTTGGCGCTGCGCAACTTTGCACATATAGCTAAAGGTTCTTTTAACCTTATCAAAGTTCTATTGTCCTCCCACTTAACTTTTCACGAAAAATTCCTTCTCAAAGAAACTTGAC
This sequence comes from Avena sativa, assembly GCA_916181665.1. NCBI lineage: Eukaryota > Viridiplantae > Streptophyta > Magnoliopsida > Poales > Poaceae > Avena > Avena sativa. Next base: position 135,840,797 of record OV702285.1, on the reverse strand, counting down.
GTTCTAAGCGACAAACACTTTTGTCTCTGGTGTTTATGGAGGAAAACTTAACAGTAATACAAAGACAGGTTCATCCGACTTTGGTTGCAAACATCTTTCTTATGTATAGCATACCAATGTTTAAGAAAGGACAACTTGGGTTTTATCCCAAACCATAACTTTATATGGTGTCATTTCAACGGATTATGATGGAGCTCTTTTCAGTGGAAAAACGGTAATCTCTAAAGCTTTTAATCTTTAAAATACAATGGCAGTTTTATGAATTACACCTTCGATCTTACCATGTCAAACAAGGTTTAATTACATATCTCGAACGCTCCATACTCTTATGGTGTTTCGGGAAATGCAAATCCACGGAACGATTCCTTAAATCTTAGGTATTATGCTAAACTTGTAACTCAAATATCTTCTTTTATGATCTTATCATAAACTATTTATATTCTTGTTACAATGATTTTGCACTTCATCTTGAAAGTCTTTGAACTTTTCAAGTGTTTCATACTTTATCCTTATTAAGTAAATATTCATATATTCACTCAAATTTTCGGAGAAAGCATATGAAGTTGAAATCCATCACTCTTGACTACACATAATGGATTTCGTACAACAATATGTACAAGTTCCAATAAGCTAGTCATTCGTTCCCTTTTGGCCTATGAACGAAGTTTTAATTATCTCTAGGAAAGTTTCACAAGTGTCATTTGATCAAAATCAAAAGACTCCAAAATTCCATCCACATGGAGTTTCTTAATGTTTTCTTTCCAGTATAATTTAAACGGCGATGTCACTTCCTAAGTGATCTTTCAATCAATTTGTCTTTCGACATCTTTAGCACTAGTTTTATGGATGTGATGTCTCCAACGAGATTTGCGAATCATCCATCTTTTATGGATTACGGCAATTATTTGAACAACCCTTTTGTTCTCATAATACCTGATAAAACAAATCTTGAAGGTAAGCTTTGATGTTTAACGAGCAACACAATAACCCTTTATTTGTTCTCGATGAACATCATCACATATTCTTTTGCTATTTACTTAGGCCACTGTAGTTCATGAATTCTGTTGTTTCGTATGACGATTCACACCAACAAATTTAGTATCAAATACTTAAGAACCACATTGTTTAACAAGCAAAGAATATAGCCATAACATGTATATCATCTATATACTTAAACTGAACGATTCTAGTCTTTTCTTTTCTGCCATATATTTATGAGATTCTCTTTCAGTATTTCCTTTTCAGTTTGAAAGAATCTCTCAACATCAATAGTGGAGTCATACATATGACACATAGTCCAAAGCGTGTATAGTTAAATACCAATGTCTTTGGACTTGCACTTTGAAGTAGATCACCATCATCAAATGTTTGGTGTTCTTTCAAATTCCTTTCTTTAGTAATCTCTTGGTGTAGTAAACATTTTACCTACATCAAGTATTCACCTTTATCATGGACTCGTCCATGATCAAGCTACTTTTAGCTTATAACGATGAATTATGAGTATAATGTTGCTATCCAAAACCTTTTGGAGGATTAGGACAACTAGTGTCTCCAACCTTTTGCAAATTCTCATCAAATATGAGAACATGACTTTTGCCATATTATACTCTATCATGTTGCAACCAAAACTTCGTTTCAGATATCACAATATCTTCCACACATCATGGTTTCTGAAACAACTCTTTCAGATCCTAGATAACCTTGATATTAAGAGAATCCTTTGAATATCAAGAATCATGGAGACAAACATGATACTTATATACTAACACTTGGAATTGTTACTCTTGATTTAATACTGATTATTAAACTTCATGGAGTAACCGGAACTTACTGAAGGTTTGCAATAGGACTTTTAAACTTTAGATTAACACTTCAAAACAATACGATACCAGTTCGTAAAGTAATAACCAGAATTCTATAGTTTTATCATCTCAATTATAACTAAGCGCAAGGTGGTAAACAGATGCCAATGACTACAACAACTATGCAAATTCACTTTGATTTAGTTTATGATAAATGGAGTTCTAATTAATAATTAAATTAATCTAGGTGAACTCCCACTCAAAACAATATCCCTCACATTGTTTTAGTGATCACACGAACCAAATCCACCACATCAAAACCGATCATCACGAGAGTTGATATAGCTTCAATGGCGAACAATCAACATGTTCATCATATCTACTATATGACTCATGCTCTACCTTTCGGTAATCCGTGTTCCTGAGGCCATGTCTGTACATGCTAGGCTCGTCAAGATCAAACCTTAGCTACCGCATAAGCAAATCTGGCTTGCTTACGTTGTATACACTTGCGGAATCTAACACACCCGATCATCACGTGGTGCTTCGAAACAACAAGCATTAGCAACGGTGCATACTAAGGGTGAACACTTTCGAACTTGAAATTCATGTGCATGAGGGATCACCTTATAATGCTACCGTCGTCTATTAAGCAATACAAGATGCATAAAGGATTAACATCACATGCAATTCATAATATGTGATATGATATGGCCTTTCTTCTTTGTGCTTCCGATCTCCATCTTCTAGCACGAACATGATCTCCATCATCACCGACATTGCATCAAGGTTAATGATGCTACTCCATGGTTGTCGTCCACCGGCTTCAACTATTAAAACTACTTTGAATAGACACGCCGGTCTTAACAGAAATTAAAGACAACCATATGGCTCCTGCCGGTTGCCGACTTACAATGAGGAACATTGCATACATCATATATAATCACAATCATGGCCATATCACATCACTGCACACCCCTGCAAAACAAAGTTAGACACCTCTACTTTCTTTGCATATTTTACGTGGTTTGGGGCTTTCAATAAGTGTCATTCTAACTTACGAACAAGAACCACAACATTGATACTAGTATTGTTAATCACCCGTTGTAAATTGGATCTTAACTATGCTAGGAGAAACAGGCACCCGCAAAGCCACTTATGCAATACAAGTTGCATGTCAAGCGTGGAGCAAGTCTCATGAACGATGTCATGTAAGGTTAGCCCGGGCCGCTTCATCCCAACATACCGCAAGATACAAAGTACACAAGAAGCAATCAACAATAAAAGCATCAACGCCCACAATGACCATTGTGTTCTACTCGTGCAACAGATCTACATATAGACACGGCTCTGATACCACTGTAGGGGTTCGTAGCATGGAAAACAAAAATTTTCTATCGCATACAAACAAACAAGCCAAGATCTATCTACTAGATTGTAGCAACGAGTCGATGGAATAACTTACCCTCGAAGATTCCAAAGCGGTTAACGAGAGCAGATTCTCGTGGGTGATGTAGTCGTACACTTCCGATCTCAAGATCGCGTAGACGATCCTTCCGGCGCTGCGTTCCGGCAGCGCTCCCGCAGTCGGTCACATGTTCGGTACTCGATGAAGACCTTCCTCTCCCTTGTTCCAGCAGGCAGCGGAGGTTGTAGCACTCTCCTCGCGATTCCGGCAGCACAACGGCGTGGTACCAGAAGTAGAGGGGAAATCCCGCAGGGCTTCGCCTTAAGCCGGTGCGAGTATGGTGGAGCTTATGAGAGAGGCTATTAGTGGTCTAGTAATTAGACACACCAATTAGAAGGCTCTAAACCAATTAGAAGGCTCTAAACCGCTGGCTAAAGCAATTAGAAGCTCTAAACCAAAACGGCTCTAAACCGGAGGTAGAAGATAGGAACTTGTGTGTTCTAGGAGGGGAGCCCTGCCCCTCCTTTTATGGGTGGGGAGGCGCGGCCAGGGGAGGGAAGTCCCTCCCCAAGTCGGCCTTGGGCTGGGCGCCGGCTTGGAGGAGTGGGACTCCTCCTCCAAGTTGGTTCCAACTCCTCTTGCTTGTTTCCCACAGTTTCCTGTTTCCCACAGTTTCCTGTTTTAGCCGTTTGACTTTCAAACTGGCAATTTGACTTTCATGTTTTTGGAACAGCAAGAACACTTAGTACATGATGCAATCATTCAATGACACACTCATGTACCCTCCCCCCCCCCCCGGAGTGCCGGACAATCCGGAACCTTCTAGAACATTCCTGATGAAAACACCGGAATCATTCCCGAACTCCGAAACGGGACTTTCCTTATATGAATCTTATTCTCCGGACCATTCCGGATCACCTCGTGATATCCCGGATCCCATCCGAGGCTCCGAACAACATTCGGTCTCTTTCTCATAATACCATAACTACTCAAACAACGTCGAATCCTTAAGTGTGTCTCCCTACGGTTCGTGAATTATGCGGACATGATCGAGACACTTCTCTGAACAATAACCAATAGAGGAATCTGGAAATTCATATGGCTCCCACATATTTCTACGATTACTTTGCGATCGAATGAACCACTTACATACGATACCAATTTCCCTTTGTCTCACGATATGTTACTTATCCGAGGTTATGATCGTCGGTATCTCTGCATACCTAGTTCAACCTCGTTACTGATAAGCACTCTTTTCTTGTTCCCGTGATATGTGATCCCTTATGACCAAGTCACATGCTTGCAAGCTAATTGGATGACATTCCACCGAGAGGGCCCAGAGTATATCTATCCGTCATGTGGATGGACAAATCCCACTCTTGATCCATGTGTTTCAACCAATACTTTCCGAACACTTAATGCCACCTTTATAGCCACCCAGTTACGGTGTGGTGTTTGATGTCATCAAAGCATCCATCCGGTAAAGGTGATATGCATGATCTCATGGTCGAAGGAATTAGGTTACTATGTATCAGAAAGCATATAGCAATTGAACTATTGAAATGACTTGATCTTTATGCTACGCTTATCTATAGGAGTATGTCCATCACATCATTCTCCTAATGATATGATCCTGTTGTTAATAACATCTCTATGTTCATGATCAGGAAACCATGATCATATATTAACCAACAAGCTAGTTTAACAAGAGGCTTTACTAGGGACTCTTATTTTAGTTTACAAATCACACAAGTATTAATGTTTCCGGTTAATACAGTTATAGCATGGTATGTAAACATTTATCATAAGTATAAAGATATGATAATAACCACTTTATTATTGCCTCTTGGGCATATCTCCAACATGGACATCGCCGTCTTCGGGTGTCGTGTCGAAGATCTTGTCGCTCGCGATGTACACATGCTGGATCCCTCTTTGATTGACGGCGACGCACTTGGATCAGGCATTGGTGGTCTTGGCTTCCGCTTGAGCACCAGTGGGCACACACTCGCGGAACGGTTCAACAGCAGCACGACAAAGTTCACCGTTTAGCTGGCCGGGTCGGGGCTCACTGGAGGTGGTCGGTGCAGAGGGAAGGAAGCAGAGGCGGAGCTCGTATGGCGGCTGGGCTCGGCGGCGCGCCCGCGGGTGGAACGAGAGAGAGGCCGGCGAGTTGCTGCAGGCCGCGCCTGCGGACAGAGAGGCCGGCGCTGAACAGGAAGGAGCAGAGGGAGGCGGTCCAGCGGACGAGGACGGCGGGCGGTGGTTGAGACGAGGGGGGCGGCGCCCATGGAATCAAGGGGAAGGCGGCCGCAGGCGGTCGACGGCGAGGAGGTCGCGGAGGCCCGCGTGGCCCCGGCGAGGCCGGGCTCGGCGACGACGGAGGAGAGCCCGAGGGACACGGGGACGGAAGAAGAAGCGGCGGAGGCGGAGGTGTGGCCCATCCCGGCGCGGCGGACGCTGGAGGGGAGGGGAGGCCGGCCGGGCGAGGTCGAAGGAGGCCAGACGGAGGAGGGGCGGCGGCTGCGCCGGCTCGGGAGAGGGGTCGTCGAGGCGGGTGGCGGCGCCGGAGAGACGGGGCGAGGCCGGTGGCGCGCTCGGAGGTAGGAGGCGAGGGCGCGGGGCGGAGCTCGGTGACGCGGGGAGCGGGGCGAACGGAGGATGGGAGGAGAGGAGGGAGCCGGCGACGAGGGCGGCCCATGCGGCGGAGGAGGAGGCCGACGGGGCAGCGCGCGGTGGTCGAAGGATGGGCGGCGGCGGCGACGCTGCGCTGCGGGGTGGAGGCCGGAGCGGGGACGGCGGTGGTTGGCCTGAGACGGGGCGAGCCGGTGGAGCAGCGCAGGAGCGAGGGCAGGTCGGGGAGAGACGGGGGCCAGAGGGAGACGACGCGGTTGGTGGGGGGCGGGGCCGCTAGCTGGTGGGGCCAGGGGAGTGGGGCTGTGGGGGTGGGGCCAGGCTATAAGGAAGAGGGGCGGTTGACCGCGGGGAGAGAGAGGGAGTGGTGGGGCCCAGGGGGAAGAGAGAGGGGGTGCGGGTGGTCAGGTGGGGTGTGGCGTGTGGCGTGTGTGCTTGTGTGTGTGGCAGGGATCGGTGGGGCCGGGGTGGCAGCGTGAGCGGGTGGGGAGAGGGGAGTGGGTCCAGGTGGTGGAGGCCCAGGTGTCGGTGGGGGTGGGTACGGTGCGTGCGGTGTGCGTGCTGTGAGGGTGTGGCTGGGCCAGGGAGGGTGTGGGCCAGGGGAAGAGAGAGGGAGGAAGTGGGGGTGGATTGATGAGGTGGCGATGGGTGTGGTGAGGTGGAGGGGAGGTGAGGTGGCAGGCTAGGATAGGTGGGTAGACTAGGATTGGGTGGAGATAGATTTAGGTTGAACCGTTTTATTCTGGGGGTGGTCGACTGGGTCGAATCGGCCCGTTCGACTGCCCCCTAAAATAATATAACTTTTATTTAATTTGCAATAAACTTTTGTAAATAGTTTTTAGACAAACAAAATATCCGGAAGCATCCGGGGGTTTAATTTGAAATAGAAGGAGGGCTAGTTTCAGAAAACCATAGTCTTTCGCAACATAGTTTCAAGTAAAAATAATATGCAAGATGATGTCATGATGATGCAATGCACAAAAACAACGCGATTTTCTAGTAGTGGTTTTGCGGGATGCCACAATTCGACACCACTAACAATGGATCTCGCCCTCGAGATCCGCCTCATGGTACCGGGAAGAAGGGCGGCGATCTGAATCTTCTCACATCGTGTAGATCTTCGCGACACCACTAACAAGGGGTCGTTGTCCGTGATCGTCGAGGGAACACTCCGGGACAAAAGGTCGAAGGTAGAGGTATCAACAAATAAAGCCACCTCTAGCTTCGATGGAAAGAGGGAACCGATGCATTCTCATCCACTTCAATGTACACAAGCGAATAGAGTGAGTAGTCGGCATGGGGGCCAATCCATCACACACCCAAACTATTACTCTGCACAATCAGTGGAAAAGCGTGCAACCATTCCCGGAATCAGACTGAAGATCTCGACAATCGAGGTTCAGAAACAAAGGAGTGATGCAGACTCTGCATCGGATCTGGCGTAGATGATGTCGTCGCGTCGGAAAACACCGGAAGGCACAAACAAGGAACAAAGAATGGTACCACAGTAGACGGATTCCTCAGACAGCATGAACACCGGATGGTAGAACATCGTTATCAAAGGAGGAAGCGAAACCCTGAAGGTACGACGGAACCCAACCTCGAGAAATCCTGGACTAGAAGAGAGAAGAGAGCGGATTCAAAACACGCAGGGTAAGAGGAGAATAGCAGAGGGTAAGGAGTAAAATCAGACCTAATCAGAACTATCCAACCGATTTTGCAAAATAGTTTTGACACTCTACTTCGGCCGTTAGCTAGGTTATCCTACAGGCTGGACTTGTGGGGTATCGTAACTGCTGAGCTCTGATACCACTCTGTAACACCCTCAGAATCGGCCCTATGCAAGTTTTAGCGAAACCCGCCAAACCCGCATAGAAACGATTCAAAGGTGCCCACCAGGCACTTTCATGCGGGTGGGAAACGAAGTAATAACATTACACAACAGTCCTCGATGGGACCCACAGAACAGATATATATACAACACGACTCCATGAGTCAAGAATACAGATGTACAGAACAAAGATCCCAAATCACCTTGAAAACGATAGAGCGTCCAGCTACGGACAAGATGCAAATGGGGCTAAGAGCCCTGAAGAATAACCAATGGCGTCCATAACCCTGCCCAAGCCAAGCCGGGAGGGTAACCCTGCTAACGACGTCGATCTCAAAACCTGCTTAAACAAAAGGGGTGCCGACAAAGGGCAAAGGAAAAAAGAGAGAGCGGTCAGTACTAACGCCAGTACACGGCGAGGCTAGAATTCGGCGGTCCTCGCCTACATAGGTATGGTGGACTGAAGCGGCAGCGGCAGCAGGCACTAAACAAACTATAGAGACTCGATAAAACAGGCGGCTATCAGAGAGGGGTAAGAAAGACCTATCCGGAACCGACCTGATACTAACACCAAACAATCCCATCCTGGTATTCCCCCTCGAGACCAAACGAGGAAGTCAACCGAGGAACTCACACAGTTGGCAGTTTTATTTATTCAGTTATTGTTGCAGCAATTACTAGTCAGGCGTAGATAATCGTCCTGACAAAATAAACAGTGGGCCATTTTAGTTAACCATTCCGTTGTAATTGCGACACTTACTAGTCAAATACAATTAACATGAGATATCCCAAACCCAGCAGTTGTTGGTACTTTTATTTAGCCATTCCGTTGCAGTGAAGCTGATTACTAGTCATATCGGATACAAGTTAAATTATAGCAGTAAACTTTAGTTATAGTTGTCTATGATCAAGCACTGTGCTCCAAGTCGTCCATAACCGCGGACACGGCTTCTCGAAAAGATTAAACCCTGCAGGGGTGCACCAAAGTATTCACACGCACTTCGACCCTTTTTGCCAGATCAATTAACATACACCCATCGGTATGTCGGCGGGGCCTAAGTCATGACGTTTCCCAGACCCAAAGCAAGCACGGGGGGCCACCCCACTAAGTACACCCGCAACGAAGTCGGCCGGTCTCCGAGACGGACTCAGGGTTTGCGACAGTGGCTGTAAACGACAGGGGATCCCAAAACTGGGCCTGTCGATACCGCGAAAACACTCCGCTTCCAAAACAGTATAGGTGCTATCCATCGCACAATCGTAAATAAAGCAGTAAAGCATGGCATAAGTACAGGATAGTAATAAAGCCCCAAACTACTTGTGGCCCCCAGTACAGTACTTTGAAATCAGGTACTAAATCGATGGGGGGCCCATATCTCCCCACATGTGGTTAGCGCGCTCGATCTCGGAACAGGTGTCAAGAACTCGGGGTCCTACGGGACACAAGTGGACGGTTAACAACCAAATAACATCTATTGCCCACCTGTGCCTCTGCTTACCTACTTCAATTTTAGTTATTAAACAATAATTGAAATAAACGATAATTAAAGCCATGATCATCTCCAACATTAGACATGCGGCAATACTCCAACAACTGTGGTACTTGACGACACGCAACAGCACTTGAGCAAGCGACTACGACGCGCAATTCCAACTATCTACCAAACAACAGGTAATAGGATGTGTCCAAGGCAATATAAGGCTGCACGGGATATCACGGGTACGGAAACTAGAGCATCGCAACACAGATAGCAATAGATCAACAGGAGGGAATAAATACTATAAAAGTAAGATAGGTAGAAAGGGGGAGATGCTCGCCTGAAAACATTGTCGAAGGTGTAACCGAAGATCGGGGCGAAGCTCACATCAACTCAGCGGCCTTATCCGTGAAGAAGCAAAACACTAGAATAAACATCGGATGCAATATTTAATACAACGGCAGAAGATCGGCATGATGCATGTATGATGTATGGCATGACAAAGATGCGATGCAATTAGATCATATTAAGCGGAACCGGGGTCCCGACAATTATTTAGACGGTTCATGTTGTTTAGCTACCCCGCAATTTAAATGTTGTCTTAACATGGCAAAAGATGGCACCGGTGCGCTACACAGATTTAAATGGGACCAATATAAGACTAGAATTGCCCACATATGGGCCCCATATTTAATTAGGTTAATCGGCATAAGGCCCCCAAACCACATGACAAGTATGCATGCAAGTATGACAATTTAATATGCAACAATGTATATATCATTTAATAAAATAAGGGCTCGGGTTTGGGTTCACACATCGGGGTACGGCAGATCTTGGGGTTCCGGGGTTCGGGTTCGGTCTCGGGGTTCAGGGTTCGACGGAATCGGTCTCGGCGTTCGGAAGCGTCCTCGTGGCGATCTTGGCGTTCTTCAGGTTCGGGTTTTGGCGTCCGAGGGAAGTACTTGGCGTTCGAGGGTTCGGCCTTCGGATCCATGAAGGGGTTCTTGGTGCTCCGTGATGTAGATCTTGTCGATTCCACTCCAACGACCTTGTTGTTCTGCGGCGAAGATCATGGGGTCACCGGGGTCCGAGAAGAAGATCTTGGGGGTGGACATCGCCGTCTTCGGGTGTCGTGTCGAAGATCTTGTCGCTCGCGATGTACACATGCCGGATCCCTCTTTGATTGACGGCGACGCACTTGGATCAGGCATTGGTGGTCTTGGCTTCCGCTTGAGCACCAGTGGGCACACACTCGCGGAACGGTTCAACAGCAGCATGACAAAGTTCACCGTTTAGCTGGCCGGGTCGGGGCTCACTGGAGGTGGTCGGTGCAGAGGGAAGGAAGCAGAGGCGTAGCTCGTATGGCGGCTGGGCTCGGCGGCGCGCCCGTGGGTGGAACGAGAGAGAGGCCGGCGAGCTGCTGCAGGCCGCGCCTGCGGACAGAGAGGCCGGCGCTGAACAGGAAGGAGCAGAGGGAGGCGGTCCAGCGGACGAGGACGGCGGCCGGTGGTTGAGACGAGGGGGGCGACGCCCATGGAATCAAGGGGAAGGCGGCCGCAGGCGGTCGACGGCGAGGAGGTCGCGGAGGCCCGCGTGGCCCCGGCGAGGCCGGGCTCGGCGACGACGGAGGAGAGCCCGAGGGACGCGGGGACGGAAGAAGAAGCGGCAGAGGCGGAGGTGTGGCCCATCCCGGCGCGGCGGACGCTGGAGGGGAGGGGAGGTTGGCCGGGCGAGGTCGAAGGAGGCCAGACGGAGGTGGGGCGGCGGCTGCGCCGGCTCGGGAGAGGGGTCGTCGAGGCGGGTGGCGGCGCCGGAGAGACGGGGTGAGGCCGGCGGCGCGCTCGGAGGTAGGAGGCGAGGGCGCGGGGCGGAGCTCGGTGACGCGGGGAGCGGGGCGAACGGAGGATGGGAGGAGAGGAGGGAGCCGGCGACGAGGGCGGCCCATGCGGCGGAGGAGGAGGCCGACGGGGCAGCGCGCGGTGGTCGAAGGATGGGCGGCGGCGGCGACGCTGCGCTGCGGGGTGGAGGCCGGAGCGGGGACGGCGGTGGTTGGCCTGAGACGGGGCGAGCCGGTGGAGCAGCGCAGGAGCGAGGGCGGGTCGGGGAGAGACGGGGGCCAGAGGGAGACGACGCGGTTGGTGGGGGGCGGGGCCGCTAGCTGGTGGGGCCGGGGGAGTGGGGCTGTGGGGGTGGGGCCAGGCTGTAAGGAAGAGGGGCGGTTGACCGCGGGGAGAGAGAGGGAGTGGTGGGGCCCAGGGGGAAGAGAGAGGGGGTGCAGGTGGTCAGGTGGGGTGTGGCGTGTGGCGTGTGTGCTTGTGTGTGTGGCAGGGATCGGTGGGGCCGAGGTGGCAGCGTGAGCGGGTGGGGAGAGGGGAGTGGGTCCAGGTGGTGGAGGCCCAGGTGTCGGTGGGGGTGGGTACGGTGCGTGCGGTGTGCGTGCTGTGAGGGTGTGGCTGGGCCAGGGAGGGTGTGGGCCAGGGGAAGAGAGAGAGGGAGGAAGTGGGGGTGGATTGATGAGGTGGCGATGGGTGTGGTGAGGTGGAGGGGAGGTGAGGTGGCAGGCTAGGATAGGTGGGTAGACTAGGATTGGGTGGGGATAGATTTAGGTTGAACCGTTTTATTCTGGGGGTGGTCGACTGGGTCGAATCGGCCCGTTCGACTGCCCCCTAAAATAATATAACTTTTATTTAATTTGCAATAAACTTTTGTAAATAGTTTTTAGACAAACAAAATATCCGAAAGCATCCGGGGGTTTAATTTGAAATAGAAGGAGGGCTAGTTTCAGAAAACCATAGTCTTTCGCAACATAGTTTCAAGTAAAAATAATATGCAAGATGATGTCATGATGATGCAATGCACAAAAACAACGCGGTTTTCTAGTAGTGGTTTTGTGGGATGCCACATTCGTCCCCGACGGGATGGAGGTGGCCGGCGGCTTGGGCTCAATCGTAGTGGAGAGGTTTAAGGACCTGATTGCGTTTTCTGTAAATCTTCTAGGGTCCTCCTTGCTTATTTGCAGGTCCTCTTTGCATTTTCATTTTTGTAAAGGGCATGCTTGTTATTTGTACCCACCGCTTGGAATATAGTAATGGCAGCACCGGGGTTATTCTAGACCCCTCTATCGTTCAAAAAAAACAATGTCCCATTCAGCTTTCTTATGTTTTTTTCTTAAAATTAAACATGTTCTAATAATTATGCTATCTTATTTCTTACATGGCCAGACACAAAGATGCATAGTTCTACAGATCAAGCTTTAAAAGAAGAAAGGCAAGGGTCAATGGTGAAAGGATTGTATATTATTCACCATATTTGTTGTCGCATCACTATCTATCTGAGTACCTTGAAATGATCGAGATTTTTTAGATACACTCTTTTCCGAGCAAGATTATTTGTAGATACTCATGTCCAACTATATCATGTATTTTGTTATGTATCTTGACTTATATGATTTTGCCTTTCAGCCATGCTCAAGGCCGATGGCAAAAAGGATATTATTTAGATTCAAATGTGCTATCTACTTTTTCTACCAGTATGTCATGCTGCTTGCTACGTGCCACCGCTTGTGCACGGATTAACCGAACGTCATGATGAAATAGTAGGGAACATGGGGACACAGGTAAGAGCATCACTAACAGTACCCATAAACGCCCAATCCTTAAAACGCGAGTACATGTCCCGTTCCGCTTTTTAAGGGTTATTCGGAGGCGGCGCAGATCAGAGCACTTAAAATGGAAATATTTCGTTTTACGGGTTCTAATCTGCCGCCGTGAGTACTGTCGTGGTTTTGTCGACACGTACGCCATAGGGGTATCCCAACGGCGAGTTTAGAGACGTGGGGGAAGACGGAGAGCGTCCGGGTCGGCGTGACACAGTTTACCCAGGTTCAGATCTCACGATGGTGGCGAGATTCTACTCCTGCTATAAATCACTATAATGGCAATACGCCGAGTTACAGGATTGAGGGTTCGCTGTGTGCGAGTAGTTCTATGCACTTGGTGTTCTTGTTTAGCTTATGCCCTAAAGGCTCCCGTAGGCCGGCTTATATGAGCGCCAGGACCTAGGGTTACATGGAGAGTCCCAGCCGGATACGATTACAGAGTCCTAGACTAACACTAACTAGTCTTCGTGTCCTCTAAGGCGCCGGCTTCCATCTTAGGCGGTGGCACGTCGTCTTCCTTTTATCCCTGCTGGACCTTTGTCTTGTCTATCAGCAACTGGGCCGCCCGGTTATGCCATAGGCCTAACCACCAACTGTGGGCCACCCGGGCTTGCCGGTATGAGACTATGCCGTAGGTATACCCATTTGGTATATCCACAACAGTAGCCCCCGGAGTTCTTCAAGATCCTCGCGTTCCTCCGTCTAGCTTTGAGTGTAAGTATCACGTTGTCTTCAGTTTGTAGGCGTGCTTCGCGAAGAATCTTGGAGAGCTCCCATATCATATTCTCATCCGACTAAGCCTAGCCAGTGAGTTGCTTGTATGCTTCTGTGAACGAGTCCAAGGCGGAGAATTCTCTAACGAATCGTTAGTGATTCTTCCTAGCTCTAGGGACGTTTTTAATATCATCATCCATGCAGGACGATATGTAAGACGGAAAAAATCACGGCTACTGGGCCACGGTTGTAAAGGCTACCAAACTGCCGACTTAGAGCCAACAAAGTCACAGACATAAGAGCTTGCCGAATTAAGGTCTTAGAGCCTCTCAAGTCATGGATGTTCAGGCCATCGAGCCGTGTAACCCAGGAAACTTCCGCGAAGACAAAGTTGATGTAAAGCCTCCGGGTTTCGCTAGCCGGATTTTTCACCGTCTTGAAAGTTTTGTTGATATAACCATATGTAGCCCCCGAGCATTGAGTCGGCTTCGTCGAAGGCGTCTTGATTCTCAAAAGAACATTCATAATTGTACATCAAACGATTGTAGCCCCCGAGCGTCAAGTCGGAATTTCAAAGGAAAATCGTCTTGGTGCTCTCAGAGTAGCTTCAGCAAAAATATAAATAGTGTAGCCCCCGAGCATCAAGTCGGAAATTATTTCGGCTTGGTGCTCCAGAGAGAACTTCACAAAAATTCAATGTCGGTGTAGCCCCCGAGCGTCAAGGTGGAAATCACTTGAATTTTCCGGCTTGATGCTCAAAGAGAACTAAACCATGCCTTGGAGATCATCGTACGCTAGCCCCCCGAGGATTGTTCCGACTTGATGCTCAAAGAGGGACAAAGCTCCTAAGTTAGAGGTGTCAAGCCCCCGAGCATCGATCCGACTTCCTCAAAGGCGGCTCAAGCCTTGGTCAGCAATTGCAATTGCAGCCCCCAAGGTGTCAAGCCTGGTGAAAATCCGGCTCAAAACACCTTAATCCGAGGAACGCGGCAATGTCCAAGCGTCATGTACCTGAGATATAAACATAAAACAGACAATTGTATTAAATTGTTCCTTTGATAGTGTCCAACGAACAAATGTAAGGCGGAACAAACATGGCCTTTGAACAAATACTATAAAGCTAAAACAATGCAGCAGTTAAACACATAAAACTGTTTAGGAGGAAAAAAAACTCAATTAATTTTAAACAGTTTATGTAAAAGAAAATTAAACAAGTGTTGGCTTATCCATTATTCTGGTTTTTATGCTTGACCTTTCGTGAGACAGAAGACTCGCAGCACAGAACTATGTCCTTAGATGATGATGCCTAATGGCACCGTTCAGAACCCAAGGCCAAAACGCCGGCTTTGAGTGCCGAGAAGTCACTACTCCGGAATCCACATAAAAACAACAGAAAACGTGTATCCAGAAAACTTAAGCTAACACCGAAATGCGGGGTTTTGCATGGTACTGGGGCCTTAAAACAGCAAGCCAGTAAAAAATTTATACTCACGAGCGCAAGGCAAATCGTGGAAAAGGTATGACCAAAACAAAAGCGGTAAAAAACTCAGAATACGAGTGAACCAATCTTAATCTCATAATTACAAAAAATTAAAATAATAAATAAAAATAAGGACTTAACTGTTTAAGCGGAGTCGATGTTGTTTACGGCGAAGATGAATCCGTCCGAGATGCAGCTGGCCGGAAGGTCGTCACGACGAAAACAAAGCCGGGCTGATACCGTATATGGAAGTAGCCTACCGGTCGTTTCCATCGGATGCGTTTCCGGGATGAGTACAACACGAAAGCGAAAAGCCTAAATCGATCCTGGCAATGACCATGTGCGAACGAAGCTTGACCGAAAATAACTCTATGATTTGGATATTGGTATAGTGCATCGTCCGTAGCCTCAAATCCATGCATCTAGCACTGTTTGATCAAGATTACTTTTTTCTCCTTGCGAAGTAGTACTAGGTGTGGCCGTTTGTTTGAATTGATTAGATCAGTAAGTGTGCAGCATCACCGTTACCAATTAAACCAAAACAAGCATGGGCCTGACCTGCTTTTTATTCAAGAGATCAACAGACATCGATCTGGCCCCTGGGTACATACGTACGCGGTTTGTCCAGATTGATCCGTCTAGCTCATACACACGCATGAAAACCGAGATAAGCTCCAAAAGGCCGCTATACGCTGAGACCGATAGTGTCTTAAATTGGACACACGGATCAACATAGCGCGTAGACCATGGCGATTAGGAACTCGGAATTTTACGTTGGAGCTGGTCCTCTTGATTTACGATCGCCCGTGCCACTATCGCACATGATAGACACGTCGATGTAGATTTTCGTGATGTCGCCGACTTAGCCACACTCACGAGATGAGAGACAATAAATCGTCCCCATACTCTCAAGAGCGATGACGAAGTCGGTGCGTCAACGGAGATACGATTTGTCCGTCTTCGAAGACGGCGAGGGATCCCGTCCGGATCCGTGCTGTAAGCGCCTCTTACCCACGGTGGGCGCCAACTGTCGTGGTTTTGTCGACACGTACGCCATAGGGGTATCCCAACGGCGAGTTTAGAGACATGGGGGAAGACGGAGAGCGTCCGGATCGGCGTGACACAGTTTACCCAGGTTCAGATCTCATGACGGTGGCGAAATCCTACTCCTGTTATAAATCACTATAATGCAATACGCCGAGTTACAGGATTGGGGGTTCGCTGTGTGCGAGTAGTGCTATGCACTTGGTGTTCTTGTTTAGCTTATGCCCTAAAGGCTCCCGTAGGCCGGCTTATATGAGCGTCAGGACCTAGGGTTACATGGAGAGTCCCAACCGGATACGGTTACAGAGTCCTAGACTAACACTAACTAGTCTTTGTGTCCTCCAAGGCGCCGGCTTCCATCTTAGGCGGTGGCACGTCGCCTTCCTTTATCCCTGCTGGACCTCCGTCTTGTCTATCAGCAACTGGGTCGCCCGGTTATGCCATAGGCCTAACCACCAACTGTGGGTCACCCGGGCCTGCCGGTATGAGACTATGCGTAGGTATACCCATTTGGTATATCCACAACAAGTACGCTGACCCATAAAAGAAGGGTTTGGCCACATTTTCATATGCATATGCAAAAAAAACACAAATAACATAGTTCAACAAATCGATTCAAACACAAATAATAGTTCCCATGAGCACACAATTATCATCCTAATTATTACAACAAATGTCTGAATCAAATTACACCAATTGTTTGAATCAAATAAATGAAACAAATGTTCTCAAAAGGTCCATATCACATAAATCGAATTACAACATGCCAAGGAAAAACAGGGGGAGATCATGAGCGATTGGGTGTGCGACGACCATATAGCTGCCAGTGGTGCTGGATGAGATCGGCGACGAGCTGCATGTGAGTTGCCTTGTACTCAATCTACCGATATGCTTCAATAAAATCTTCAAGACGATTGGGGTTTCTTTCGGGCCGCACTCTTGTACCAACGTTGTCATAGAAGCAGGGCAATTTTAAACCTCTCTCATCCTCAGATGATTATGTTGTGTAGAAACACAACATGTCATGATGTTGACAAGGGTTTTCTTGTCCCAAAATCTAGTTGGGTATCAAACAATTGCAAACCTTGCTTGCAAAACACCAAGAGCTCTCTCAATGTCCTTGCGGGATGCCTCTTGTGTCTTGGCAAATATAGCTTCTTGTTGATCTTGGGGATCTTTAATGGACTTCACAAAAGTTGCTATCGGCTAGATAATAGCCCATTGTATACTCATGATCCATGACCTTGTAATTGCAAGTAGTTGTCTCTCCAGCCACAAGGTTTGCAAACAAATGGAACTACCAAGCATGCCCGACCATCCCCTTTTTCATTTATCTCCATCAAACTTTTGGTATTTTCTTTATTAGGAGTTCGGAGATAAGTTGGACCAAACAACTTGATAATCGTCTTCACAAACCTACGCACTAACTCGGTGGTTGTAACTTGACCTATGCGTAGGTACTCATCGGTGTAGTCCGCGGGGACGTCATAGGAAATCACTCGCATGGCAGCCGAGATCTTTTGGTAGGCGCTAAATCCTAGCTCGCCGGCAGCATTGTGTCGTTGCTTGAAGTATGTCGGATTGGCATTGACAGCTTCGACAATTTTGACGAACAAGCTACGACGCATTCGGTACCTCCTACGGAAAAGATGTGGCGGATATGTTGGTACCTCTACGAAGTAATCCTCCATCAAGATGGCATGGCCGAGGAAGCAGTTGCGGTAGATGTATGTGCGGCCCATCACCGACCCGCGCCTCCGATCCAGCAGCTTGGCACGGTCCTCATGCTCCTTGACGGCGAGGAGGAGAATGCCCGTCTCGCAGTCGTCATCCTCGAGTAGATCCTCGAGGTCGGAATCGTCCGACGATGACCAATCGGACAAATCGTCCTCAAGCAGATGCTCGCTCGAGTTCATCTTTGATGCGACAGCAGAGGAGTGGACGCAGGGCGCGACACGGAGAGACGACGGTGGGGCGGGGTGCCTGACCTTCGGGCGCGGCTAGGCGAGGGTGGCTAGCGGAGGCGCCAGCAGCGACGCTAGATCCAGGGGCGGTGCACGCGGAAGGGGAAGAGTAAGTGTGTGCGACTGGAGCTGAAACTTCAATGCGCCCTACTCTTCTCCCGAGTGTGGGCTGGCGTGCGGGCCGGCCTCTCGACCCCCGTTTGTACAGGTCGAAGGGCCGTTTTCAGGTCAGCCCTCAAAAAAATTTACGGATCGCGTCATTTAAGGGTTCTATTCTGCGCCGATTTCCCCCTCTAACCCTTATATCAACGATTATAAAGGTTTGCCCCTTTTAAAGGCTTTGTTAGTGATGTCTAACAAAGATTGGGGTGAAATCCAGGGATCACCCTCCCCGTATCGGTTTAGATTGGATCTAAACCACTGCAAGCGAACAAAGCCTAAACAAATTCATACTATTCTCGGATCCTCCGTGTTCCGAGCCTACCCTACTTCGCCCACCTCACCCGTTCGCGTCTCCGGTGAGCTCTCGAGCGCCCCGTCGATAACCCGTCACATCGAAATCCGATCTGGGGTTGCTCGGCGTTTGACCCTGGCGATCTTTGCGGATGGATGCTCCGATGAGAAGGGCGGCGGAACGGATCAGAGCGCGGGATCGGAGAAGGGCGAGCTCGAGCGAGGATTGGAAGGGGTGTCCAGCGAACAGAGTTTTCGGCCCTGTCTGGGGATCTCGACAACTCCGCTCGGTAAGGACTCTTCCTGGGCATCAGGTTCTAGAAGCTTCGGCCTCTGTATTGGCTCCTTCGCTCCTATCACCATTGAAGTAAGTGGAGGAGAAACCCGCAGTGAGTCAGAGATCCAGATTGAAGCGGAAAACCAAATCCCTAAGCAGTCTCAGTTTGAGCAACGAGTCCGCGCCACTGATGATTGAGCGGTTGAAGAGAGTGGAGGTGAAGAGGGCAAAGTGAGGGAGACCAAGGAGAGCGTCTTCCTCCTTCTCGAGACTGGAACAGAAAATGCGCAGCCCTCTCCTAAAGCTTTGCAACCCGGTCTCAATGGTACAGGAGTTCTCGAGGAAGGAATTAGGAGCAGCTTGTAGCACCCCGGTAAAACCACTACTAGAAAATCGCTTGGTGTTTTGCTTTGTGCATCATCAAGATATCATGCTCATGTCATCATGCCACCTTGCATTTGAGCATCATATTAAATCTTGTATCGGTTCTTATTCTTTTTCTTGCCTCTTATATTTTTTTCTCCATTAAATGCATTTGCTTCTTGATATCATGTAGTTGGTTCTTGATATATGTGTATGATGCCCAAGTTGAGTTGGGGGCATCTCTTTCTAATTCTTTCCATTCTACCACTTGTCCATACCAACTCCATGTCATCCTATCCTCCTCCTACCATATATGTATGTGGGAACATTCAATTGTCTTGGGTTTTAATTCATGCCACATATATCCTTGTGTTTCCTTCCTATATTCATCTATACACACTTGTATCTATTCCCTTCTAAATTCTCTCTTTTGATTTTTGGGTTTTATTTGAGATGCTTCATTTGGACTTAAATAAGGCAAGCAAGATTCTTGTTTTCAAACAAAACCAAAATATCAATGCTAAAACCATCCCTATATTCTCACACGTGCTCTCTTGGAAACCATATTTGTTTTCCTTGGCATATCTATCTACCAAGGTCAAGTATATGTGGCCATCTACTTAAATCCTAAGCTAGCTACTCTACTTAGCTAGCTAGACCTCTCTTGTTTCTTCTTGAACCGAAGCTTCTCTAGGTGCCCACCATAGCTAGCTAAAAATCTACATGTATGTGTGGCATCCAGCAAAACCACTACTAGAAAATCGCGTTGTTTTTGTGCATTGCATCATCATGACATCATCATGCATATTATTTTTACTTGAAACTATGTTGCGAAAGACTATTGTTTTCTGAAACTAGCCTCCTTCTATTTCAAATTAAACCCCCGGATGCTTCCGGATATTTTGTTTGTCTAAAAACTATTTACAAAAGTTTATTGCAAATTAAATAAAAGTTATATTATTTTAGGGGGCAGCCGAACCGGGCCGATCCGACCCAGTCGGCCACCCCCAGTTCAAATCGGTCCACCCAAAATCCCTAACCTACCCAGTCCTATTCTACCCACCGTCCTCCCCACGCGAGACACGCCGCCCGCTCCTCCCCTCTCGGCTCAATCCGCCGCCGCCGAGCGCCTCCCACCGGCCCGCGCCTCTCCCGGCCTCCCCCTCCTGCGTGTCGCCGAGCCGACCCCGCCGCCCGACCTCGAGCGCCTCCGGCCAGAGCCCCGCCCCCGCTCGAGCCGCCGGTCCCCTCTGCTCCAACCACCGCGGCCACCGCCACGCCCCTCCTCCTCTGCGACCGCCCCCCCTTCGGACGTCACCGCCACCGCCGGCGGTACTCTGCACCGCGAGCGCCGCCGACCCTCTCCGCGTCCAGCGCCACCGCCGACCCATCTCTGCC
This sequence comes from Avena sativa, assembly GCA_916181665.1. NCBI lineage: Eukaryota > Viridiplantae > Streptophyta > Magnoliopsida > Poales > Poaceae > Avena > Avena sativa. The sequence continues at coordinate 135,820,293 of OV702285.1, read as the reverse complement.
CCGCGAGCAGGCCGCTGCCCGCCCGCCTATCCTTCTACCCTGCCTCGCTGGGTCCCCGCGGGCGCCTCCTCCTCGCCTCGTCGGGCTCGGCAACCGCCGCCACCGGCCGTTCGTCACCGCCCCTGCACGTCCTCCTCCCGGCCGTCCGAGCCCGCGCCCTGGCCGCTCCACCACGGCGTCGCCCCGGCCGCCGCGTCCAGGCTCCGACGCCGACCTCGCCGGCCTCCCGCGCGTCCTCAGACCCCGAGCACTTCCCCGTCGTCTTGCGTCCTCTCGCCGGTGCCCGCGTCGCCGAGCCCGCCACCAGTCGCTCGTCGCCAAGGGCCTCCTCCCCGCCGTGTGAACTCCTCCTATTTTCCCTTCCTCACTGAACTCCTGTTTATGTGGGCCTTGTTGTATCACAACGCGTGTACGCTGTAGTGGGATTATGCAGTTGGAGTTTGAAGATTTGGGGATGTTGATGATGCGACACTTGTGAAAAGAAGTGGGGAAAGGACCGCCAAGATCGCCTTCTTGGGCCCTCGAGGATCGAACCCTAGGCACGCCAAGTTTGCCTTCACGGACATCATGACCTTCTTCTCAGAACCCGAAGACCGCAGATGCGACAAGTACTCCTTCCCGGACGCCTAGTTCGCTGAGAACCCGGATGCCGAGGTCACCGACACAGAACAACAAGATCTACTTCGCGGGCACCGTGCGACAAGATCTACCCCACGGATCCGAAGACCCCCGGTACCCGATCTACTCAAGTTCGTCGTCAGCGGAAAGATCGACCGTTGGAAACCAAGCTCTTCATCTTGTGTCCGACCTTCGAAGACCGATCCCGTCGAACCCTGAACCCTAAGACCGAACCTCGAACCCCGGAACCAAGATCTTCGACCCTAATGTGTGACCCTTTTCTCGAGCCCTATTTTTATAAATGAAATATAAACTCGTGCATATTAAATTGTTCATGCATGCATATTGTCATGTGGTTTGGGGGCCTTATGCCGATTCACCTTATAATTAAATATGGGGCCCATATGCGGGCAAATCTAGTCTCATATTGGCCTCATTTAAATTTGTGTAGCGAACCGGTGCTATCTTTTGTCTTGATAATGCAACATTTAAAATGCGGGGTAGTTAAATAACTTGAACCGTTTAATTAAATGTCGGGACCCCGGTTCCGCTTAATATGGCCTAATTGCATCGCATCTTGGCCATGCCATACATCATGCATGCATCATGCCCGATTTTCTACCGTAGTATTAAATATTGCATCCGGTGTTTCTTATAGTGTTTTGCTTCTTCACGGACTAGACTGTTGAGTTGATGTGAGCTTCGCCCCGTTCTTCGGATGAACCTTCGGCAATGTTTTCAGGCGAGCATCTCCCCCTTTTCTACCTATCTTGCTTTTATAGTATTTATTCTCTCCTGTTGATCTATTGCTATCTGTGTTGCGATGCTCTAGTTTTCGTACCCGTGATATCCCTTGCAGCCTTATATTGCCCTGGACACCTTCTATTACCTGTTGTTTGGTAGATAGTTGGACCTGCGCGTCGTAGTCGCTTGCTCAAGTGCTGTTGCATGTCGTCGAGTACCACAGTTGTTGGAGTATTGCCGCATGTTTATTGTTGGAGTTGATCATAACTTTAATTACTGTTTAACAACTAAATTTGAAGTAAGTAAGCAGAGGCACAGGTGGGCAATAGATGTTATTTGGTTGTTAACCGTCCACTTGTGTCCCGTAGGACCCCGAGCACTTGATACCTGTTCCTTGAATATTCGCGCTATCCACATCCGGGAGGATTATGGGACCCCCCTGAGCCAGAGCTTGATTCAGTCTTATTTCTTGGGGCCACAAACTAGTTTGAGGTTTTATTTACTATCCTGTACTTATGCCATGCTTTACTGCTTTATTTACGATTGTGCGAGGAGCACACTGTACTGTTTAGGATTGTGACCCGTTTACGCGGTATCGACAAGCCCAGTTTTGGGTTCCCAGTCGTTTACAGCCGGCCCCACAAACCTTGAGTCCGTCTCGGAGTCAGCTAGCTTCGTTGCGGGTGTACTCAACGGGGTGGCCCTCGGAAATATTTCTGAATCCTGTGATTGCTTTGTCGTGAAGGCCTCGTTGGGTTTTGATTTGGTTTTTCCGAGGTTGATCGAGTGTGTGTTGCTATTTGTGCACCCCTGCAGGGTAAAACTTTCTGAAAGCCGTGTCCGCGGTTATGGACGACTTGGAGCACAGTATCTCGATCATAGACAACTACAACTAAAGTAGTGCTATAAATTTGACTTTATAATGACTAGTAATCAGCTTCACTAAAATGGAATGGCTAAATAAAACTGCCAACAATTGCTTGTTTGAGTTGTCGCTTGCGACCATTGTACCTGACTAGTAAGTATCGCAACTATAACGGAATGGCTAAATAAAAGTACCAACAACTGCTGGGTTTTGGGTTATCTCATGCTAATTGTATTTGACTAGTAAGTGTCGCAACTACAACGGAATGGTTAACTAAAATTGCCTACTGCTTATTATAACAGGATGACTATCTATACCTGACTAGTAATTGGTGTAACGATAACCGAATAATTAAAACTGCCAACTGTGTGAGTTCCTCGGTGGACTTCCTCGTTTGGTCTCGAGGGGGAAATACCATGGTGGGATTGTTTGGTGTAAGATTCAGATTGGTTCCGAATAGATCTTTCTTATCCCTCTCTGATAGCCGACAGTTATATCGAGTCTCTATAGGTTGTTTAGTGCATGCTGCGCTGCCGCTCAGTCCACCATACCTATGTAGGCGAGGACCGCCGAATTCTAGCCTCGCCGTGTACTGGCCTCAGTACTGACCGCTCTCTCTTTTTCCTTTGCCCTTTTTTGGCACCCCTTTTGTTTAAGCAGGTTTTGAGATCGACGTCGTTAGCAGGGTTACCCTTCCGGCTTGGCCTGGGCAGGGTTATGGACGCCATTGGTTATTCTTCAGGGCTCTTAGCCCCATTTGCATCTTGTCCGTAGTCGGACGCTATATCAATTTCAAGATGATTTGGATCTTTGTATATTATATCTGTATTCTTGACTCATGGAGTCGTGTTGTATATATATCTGTTCTGTGGGTCCCATCGAGGACTGTTATGTAATGTTATTACTTCGTTTTCCACCCGCACGAAAGTGCCTGGTGGGCACCTTTGAATCGTTTCTATGCGGGTTTGGCGGGTTTTCGCTAAAACTTGCATAGGGCCGATTCTGAGGGTGTTACAACTAGCTACACCCCTCTCTTTGGCTTTTCCTGGTGCACCCGTGCTAGCTACTCACCTCGTGCATAAACCAATCAAGGTCAGCTGGCCACCAACCGAGCACTTCCCTGGTACACATTGATCAAACTGACCCTCTCTTTTCTTCGTGGTGCAGCCAGACCAAGTGGAGGTCGCGCTCCGTGTACTGTTTTTCTTCGTGTCCGAGCGGACTAGCTCACGCCCCTGCCATGTCCTCTCTCCCCTCTCCATAAAGCAAAGGTCCAGCAACTCTCGTATCCTCTCAACCACCCCTTCTCGCTAGATCGAGATCTGAAGATCTTTTGGTCCTCCTCTCCAAGCCAACCTGGCCACGGACAAAACCTATCTTCCGCCGTATACTTGGCTCCGTCGTCGTTCTGTTGTTGCCGCCGCCGCTTCACCGTACCCAGGAAGAGCTACTCACACTGTTGAAGTTTTTCGGCACCTGGAGCTAGGAGGAGCAGGCCAGTGCACACGGAGGCTCCTCGTCGGCGTCATGGTCTTCTCGATGCCGCCACCATCCGCCTTGAGCTAGGCGCCTCGCCAGCGATCCTATGTAAGCTCCTCTCTGCCATCTACTTCCCTTGTCCCTCACGGCATCCCTAGAACCCCTTTACCTGTGTCCAACACCTGCAGTTCAGCTTCGCTCGTGGCTCGAAGCGCGCACAACATGCAGCCTCGCGCATATATTTGTCCTCTTGTTCCCGCACAAACCATGATAACCATAGTCCACCGCCGTCGAATCTAATCATTGCAATTTATTCTTGGATCTACCATCTAGCATTAGCATCAAACGGTGCGCGATTTGGAGCTCAGAGCAGCTCGAACACCTCATCGAAAGTTGGCCGAATTTCATTTGTATCTGTCGCGGAGTACTTTCTGTCTCTGTTGCCTGCAAACTCACATCCAGTAAAGTTCTTCCCTGGCGAAATTCTTTGGATGTATCTTGTCTTGGTGTATCCCTATTCCATTTGCGACAAAACATGCACATTTTCGTCTCCTGTAGCGCTCGCAATCTTCTGCACAAAATCGCCCAAGCAGTGTGTTCTGGCCATGTTCTCGATTTTACTGGCCTCTCCTGTGTGGCCCCTCGTTCCAACACCCTATTTTTTAATGAATATAAAATATCTTGTTGCATATAATAATTCATACTTGCATACATATTATTGTGTTTTGAAAATATTTTGTTAGTTCACCTCATAATTAAATATGAAGATTAAATACATGCTTTTCTAGTATTATATTGACCCAATTTAAATTTGTGTAGCGAACCGGTGCTATCTTTTGCCTTGTTGATGCAACGTTTAAATTGGGGGTATCTAAACAACATGAACTTAATAATTAATTGTCGAGACCCCGGTTCCGTTTAATATTGCCTAATTGCATCGCATCTTTGCCATGCCATACATCATACATGCATCATTCCCGATCTTTTGTCGTAGTGTTAAATATTGCATCCGGTGTTTCTGCTAGTGCTTTGCTTCTTCACGGATTAGGCCGATGAGTTGATGCGAGTGTTGACCCGATCTTCGAATGAATCTTCAGCAATGTTTTCAGGCGAGCATTCTCCCCCTTTCTACCTATCTTACTTTTATAGTCTTTATTTCCTCCTGTTGATCTATTGCTATCTGTGTTGCGATGCTCTAGTTTTCGTACCCGTGATATCCCTTGCAGCCTTATATTGCCTTGGACACATCCTATTACCTGTTGTTTGGTAGATAGTCGGCCTTGCGTGTCGTAGTTGCTTGCTCAAGTGCTGTTGCGTGTCGTCAAGTACCACAGTTGTTGGAAGACTGCCATATGCTTTATGTTGGAGTTGATCATGACTTTAGTTACCGTTTAATAACTAAAATTGAAGTAAGTAAATAATGCAGAGGCACAGGTGGGCAATAGATGTTATTTGGTTTTTAACCGTCCACTTGTGTCCCGTAGGACCCCGAGTACTTGATACCTGTTCTTTGAATATTCGCACTATCCGCATGTGGGACCATGAATCCCCCTAGCCAGAGCTTGCGTCATATTTATTTCTTGGGGCCACAAAGTAGTTTGGGGCTTTATTACTATCTTGTACTTATGCCATGCTTTACTGCTTTATTTACGATTGCGCGTGGAGCGTCTGTACTATTTAGGAACAAATGTAGAACGTTTTCGCGGTATCGACAAGCCCAGTCACACTTTTGGGTTTCCAGTCGTTTACAGCCATTGGCACAAACCTCTGGGTCCGTCTCGGAGCCGGCCAACTTTGTCGCGGGTAGCTTGGTGGGGTGGCCCCTTGAAATTTATATGAATCTTGCAATTGCTCTGTCGTGATGCTTCGTTGGGTTTCATTTGGTTTTTCTCGAGGTTGATCGTGCGTGTGTTGCTATTTGTGCCCCCTGCAGGGTAAAACTTTCTGAAAGCCGTGTCCGCGGTTATGGACGACTTGGAGCACAGTATCTCAATCATAGACAACTATAACTAAAGTAGTGCTATAAATTTGACTTTATAATGACTAGTAATCAGCTTCACTATAACGGAATGGCTAAATAAAAGTGCCAACAACTGCTGGTTTTGGGTTGTCATCTGTAACCATTGTATCTGACTAGTAAGTATTGCAACTACAACGGAATGGCTAAATAAAAGCACCAACAATTGCTGGGTTTTGGGATGCCTCATGCTATATGTATCTAACTAGTAAGTATTATAACTACAACAGAATGGTTAACTAAAATTGCCCATTGCTTATTATATCAGGATGACTCATGCTATCTATATTTGACTAGTAATTGCCGCAACTATAACGGAATGAATAAAACTGCCAACTGTGTGAGTTCCTCGGTTGACTTCCTCGTTTGGTCTCGAGGGGGAAACACCAGGATGGGTATGCTTGGTGATAGTTTCAGGTTGGATCCGAATAGGTCTTTCTTATCCCTATCTGATAGTCGTCAGTTGTACCGAGTCTCTATAGGTTGTTTAGTGCATGCTGCGTTGCCGCTTCAGTCCACCATACCTATGTAGGCGAGGACCGCCGAATTCTAGTCTCGCTGTGTACTGGCCTCAGTACTGACTGCTCTTTTTTTTTTCCTTTGCCCTTTGTCGGCACCCCTTTTGTTAAGCAGGTTTTGAGATCGACGTCGTTAGCAGGGTTACCCTTCCGGCTTGGCCTCGGCAGGGTTATGGACGCCATTGGTTATTCTTCAGGGCTCTTAGCTCAATTTGCATCTTGTCCGTACTCGGACGCTGTATCGTTTTCAAGGTGATTTGGATATTTGTACTGTATATTTGTATTCTTGACTCTTTGAGTCGCTGTTGTATATATATGTTTTGTGGGTTCCATCGAGGACTATTGTGTAATGATATTACTTTGTTTTCCACCCACACGCAAGTGCCTGGTGGGCACCTTTGAATCGTTTCTATGCGGGTTTGGCGGGAAGCGCTGAGACTTGCATAGGGTCTATCCGGAGGGTGTTACACAGGTGTAGGTTTGTTAGACCTCAAACTGCAACTAACCCTCTTCACCAAGGTCCTGGACTCGTTGCAGCAAGCTCAGTGAGGTTAATGGAGTCTGGAGGTTGGCGGGAGCCTGAAACTTCCAAGTTCAGAAAAGGACAGTATAGGAAAATCAGTTTATGGAAAAGTCAGGTGGTTGAGGTGGATGGGCTGGAGGATTGCTTTACAGATGGAGGCATGGAGGGCTTCTTTTCTCAGCTATGGATTCCCCCTTTGCATCACATGTGCCACCAGAAGCAACAACAACCACCCACCCACAGGAGGCCACCTGCCCCCACATATAAAAACCAGGGGAGTGCAAACCCTAGAGCTCATTCCTCCCCCCTCATTGTGGCGACGGTGATTGAGCTTACCTCGGGATTGTAGTGTCTAGGACTAGAGGATTTTGCTGGTGTTGAAGCTCTAGGTGCTTTGGAGATGGGAGATCGAGGCAGAGGAGGCAAAGGAAAAGGGAGGGGAGGGAACAGTGGCCAGGAAAACTGGCAGATGCAGCAAGGTGGGCAGCCTCAGATGCAGCAGCAACAACATCCTGCTCAAAATCCTTATGAGTTTGGGGAATTCAACCCACAGTTCTTCCCCCACCAGTCGCCATTTGGGTTTCCCCCAGGTAACATACCACCTCCTTGGGGATTCAGTAATCCCTTTCCTCCTTTCCCACCCCAACAGCAATTTGGTATGCAGTCCAATCAATGGATTGCTCCTCCTCAGTAGCAAAATTTCTAGAGTGGTGAGCAGGGTGAAAAAATAAAATCCCAGGGTCAGCAGAAAAGCAAGAAGAAGCAACCTGTTGGTCAGAAGGAAAATGTTTTATCCCAAAATGTTAGTGCTTAGTGGAATTATGTTGATGCTATCTGCATGTGTTGTGGAGAACCTGGTCATGTGCGAGCTAGTTGTGAGAAAACTCTAGTTTGTTTCATCTGCAAAAGCTATACACACACTGTGGATAAGTGTCCTGTGAGAAAGAGGCCACACCAGGTAGCAAAGTATGTAGGAAGTGGTGCTCTAGGCTTGGGATTCTATAATATTGAGATGCCTGAAAATGTGATGAATCCCATTGCCTCTACTAAGAACTATGGGATTGTTCCGGTGGAAGAAGGCTCATTGACTGGACAAGAATTAGCTGCTAAGTTTTCTAAGATATATAAGACTAATTGGCCCTGGCAGATTAGAGAACTAGGCTCTAAGAACACTTTCCTGGTCAAGTTTACCCCACATATTGTGGTGGAACAGGTGATTGGATATCCAAAATTTGGTGTTTCTAAACCAGGGGTCTGGGTCAAAGTGGAAGCTTGGAGTGATGATCCTGAACCAGTTGAGTGAAGGGATTCGCAGCATAGTAAATCAAAAAAATTCCTACAGATGCGAACAAGAAAGCCAAGATCTAATCTAGGAGATGTAATCAACGAGAGAGATTGATGAGATCTTCATACCCTTGAAGAAATCGCACAGCGGAAATGTTCAACAGAACGTGGTTGACGTAGTCGTACTCGCCGTCTCCTCCTCGCGATCCGATCCGATCCTACGCCGCAAGTGGTGGCGCCTCCGAGATATGCACACGTACGGTGCAGCGACGTCTCCTCCTTTCCTTGGTCCAGCAAGTATGGTGGAGAGATAGATTGGATCTGCAGCATGACGGCGTGGTGCTTATGGTGGAGAGTTTCTGCGGCAGGGCTTCGCCTACGCGCAGTCGGGAGAGAGAGAGGTGGAGGGGCAGTAGTAGGACGGCGGCTAGGGTTGGAGTGGGGGGAGGATGCTCCCTGCCCTCCTTATATAGGGGGCTGGCCGGACCCCTTGACCCCTCCTCCATGCCCTAGGGCAGCGGCCCAAGGGGTGGAGTGGGGGGCAAGTCATCCCCCCTTCTTCTGGAAGGTTCCCTTAGGGTTTCCCCTAAGGGCTGGCCGGCTGGGCCATAGGGGCCTTGTGCCCCTGGCCCAAAGTGGCCAGGGAACTTCCCCTTAGGCCCACGCAGGCCTCCGACAAGTGGGCCCACATTGGTCCCACTCCGGAACCTTCTAGAACCTTCCGGTACAATACCGATAAACTCCAAAACGATTCCGAAATCCAAAAACTGCTTTCCTTTATATGAATATTATTCTCCGGACCATTCCGAAACCTCTTGTGATGTCCTGGGTCTCATTCGAGACTCCAAACAAAAACTCATAAACCAATTATCCATTCTATCCTAGCGTCGATGCACGTTAAGTGTGTGACCCTACGGGTTCGAGAATATGCAGACATGATCTTCTATCAATAATCAACAGCGGGATCTGGAAACCCATATTGACTCCCACATATTCATCGATGATCATATCGGATGAACCACGATGCTAGGATTCAATTGATCCCATATATGTATTCCCTTCGTCACGCGACTTGCCCGAGATTCGATCGTTGGTATCGGCATACCTAGTTCAATCTCCTTCACAGCAAGTACTTTACTCGTTCCATAATCCGATATCACTTTGTGATTAACTCCTTAACCACGTGCTTGCAAGCGGTGTTGATATCGATTACCGAGTGGGCCCGAAGTATATCTCTCCGACTCGGGAGGGACAAATTCCATCTCGATACATACAACCCAACAAGTACTTTCCGATCACCTGAGAGACACCTTTATGATCACCCTCACATAGGATGATGTTTGATGACCTCAAAGCTTTCTTCCGATACCAGGGAGTTGTATTATCTCATGGTCTAAGGAATACAATACTTGACATAGGAAAAAGCTTCGCAAAGATGAACACGATGACACGATCTAATTGCTCTGCTTAATTTGGTTTTGTCCATCATATCATTCTCCTAATGACATGATCTCATTATTAATCGACAACTCATGTCTATGGTTAGGAAACCTTAACCATCATTAATCAATGAGCTAGTCCATAGAGGCGTACTAGGGACACGGTGTTGTTCATAAACCACACAAGTATCAAAGTTTCCGCTTAATACAATTCTAGCATGGAATATAAACTTTATCATGAACAAGAATTATAATAATAACATCTTTATTATTGCCTCTAGGGCATAATTCCAACAGTCTCCCACTTGCACTAGAGTCAATAATCTAGTTTACATCTGACAACAATCTAACACCCATGGCATTAAGGTGCTGATCATGTTTTGCTTGTGAAAGAGGTTTAGTCAACGGATCTGCGACATTCAGATCCGTATGTACTTTGCTAATCTTCAGATCTCCATCTGCTATATAATCTCGAATTATATGAAAACGGCGGTTGATGTGCTTGGTCTTTGGATGATATCTTGGTTCCTTAGCCAGTGCTATGGCGCCAGTGTTGTCGCACAATATCTCTAGTGGGTCCAAGGCACTTGGAACCACACCAAGCTCAGTGATGAAGTTCCTGATCCAAACTCCTTCACTTGACGCTTCTAAAGCAGCCATGTATTCCGCTTCTGTTGTAGATCTCGCGATCACGCTTTGCTTGCAGCTTCTCCGGCTCATAGCTCCACCATTCAAAATATAAACGTATCCTGTCTGAGATTTAGAATCATCCGGATTGGTGTCGAAACTAGCGTCGACGTAACCTTTTATGACGAGCTGCTCATCACCTCCATAGACCAAGAACATTTCTTTAGTCCTATTTAAATACTTTAGGATGTTCTTTACGGCTGTCCAGTGTTCCACTCCTGGATCACTTTGGTATCCGCTCGTCAAACTAAGAGCATCGGACACATCCGGTCTAGTACATAGCATGGCATACATGATAGAACCTATGGACGAGGCATATGGCACTTTGCTCATAGTATCTCTATCTTTTACCGTAGATGGACACTGAGCCTTGCTCAATATCTTACCTGACAACATGGGCAATGAACCTTTCTTTGCTTTATCCATTCTAAACCTTTTCAGAACTTTGTCTAGATATGTACTTTGGCTTAAAGCTATTAGGCGTATTTGTCTATCTCTATAGATTTTGATGCCTAATATATAAGAAGCTTCTCCTAGGTCTTTCAATGAAAAACATTTATTCAAATAACTCTTCACATCGTTAAGCATACCAATGTCATTTCCAATAATCAATATGTCATCCACATATAGTACTAAAAATGTCACCGATCTCCCACTCACTTTCTTGTAGATACAAGCTTCGTAGAAATTTGGAACAAATCCAAAACTCTTGATTACTTGATAAAAACGAAGGTTCCAACTCCGAGATGCTTGCTTTAGTCCATAAATGGAACGCTGAAGTTTGCACACCTTATTAGCATCCTTAGGATCGACAAAACCTTCAGGCTGCATCATATACAACTCTTCATCAATGTTGCCATTGAGAAACGCAGTCTTGACATCCATCTTCCATATTTCATAATCATGAAATGCAACAATTGCTAATAAAACCGAATGGACTTAAACATCGCTACGGGAGAGAAGGTCTCATCGTAGTCAACACCTTGAACTTGCCGAAACCCTTTTGCGACAAGCCGAGCTTTATAGACAGTAACATTACCATCCGCGTCCGTTTTCTTTTTTGAAAATCCATTTGCACTCAACGGCCTTACGGTCGCTAGGAGGGTCCACCAAAGTCCATACTTGGTTTTCGCTCATGGATCCCAATTCGGATTTCATGGCCTCTAGCCATTTCTCAGAGTCTGGGCTCATCATTGCTTCCTCATAATTCGCAGGTTCACTGTTGTCTAACAACAGGACGGTTAAGACAGGGTTGCCGTACCATTCAGGAGTGGCACGTTACCTTGTCGACCTGCGAAGTTCAGTAGTATTATCGTTCGAAGTTTCATGATCCTCGTCATTAGCTTCCTCTCTTGTTGGTGCAGACGGCACTAGAACAATTTCAGGTGTTGTGCTGCTCTACAACTCAAGAGAAGGTTCAATAACCTCGTCTAGCTCTACCTTCCTCCCACTCACTTCTTTCGAGAGAAACTCCTTCTCAAGAAAGGATCCGTTCTTTGCAACAAACACCTTGCCTTCGGATCTGTGGTAGAAGGTATACCCAGTCGTTTCCTTAGGGTATCCTATGAAGACGCATTTCTCCGCTTTGGGTTCGAGCTTGTCCGGCATCAACTTCTTGACGTAAGCTTCGCATCCTCAAACTTTAAGAAACGACAACTTAGGTTTAGCACCAAACCATAGTTCATACGGTGTCGTCTCAACGGATTTAGATGGTGCCCTATTTAAAGTGAATATAGCGGTTTCTAATGCATAACCCCAAAATGATAACGACAAATCTGTAAGAGACATCATTAATCGCACCATATCTAATAGAGTTTGATTCCGGCGTTCAGACACACCATTGCGCTGTGGTGTTCTGGGTGGCGTGAGTTGCGAAACGATTCCGCTTGCTTTAAGATGCGTGAGAAAATCATAACTCAAATATTCACCTCCACAATCGGATCGTAGAAATTTAATTTTCCTGTTACGATGGTTTTCCACTTCGTTCTGAAATTCTTTAAACTTTTCAAACGTTTCAGATTTATGTTTCATTAAATAGATATACCCATATCTACTTAAGTGATCAGTAAAAGTGAGAAAATAGTGATATCCACCACGCGTTGAAACACTCATTGGTCTGCATACATCGGTATGTATGATTTCCATTAAGTCCGTTGCTCGCTCCATTATTCCGGAGAACGGGGTTTTGATCATCTTGCCCATGAGGCACGGCTCGCACGTGTCAAATGATTCAAAATCAAGAGACTCCAAAAGTCCATCAGAATGGAGTTTCTTCATGCGTTTTACACCAATATGACCTAGACGGCAGTGCCACAAATAAGTTGGATTATCACTATCTACTTTGCATCTCTTAGCCTCAATGTTATGGATGTGCGTTTCATTGCTTTCGAGATTCAGAAGAAATAAACCATTCACAACAGGTGCATGACCATAAAAGATGTTATTCATATAAGTAGAACAACCATTATTCTCTGATTTAAATGAATAACTGTTTTGCAATAAACACGATCCAGATATAATGTTCATGCTCAACGCAGGCACATAATAACACTTATTAAGGTTTAAAACTAATCCCGAAGGTTAAACTAAGGAGAGCGTGCCGACGGCCATCACATCAACTTTTGATCCATTGACAACGCGCATCGTTACCTCATCCCTTGCTAGCCGCCGTCTATTCCGTAGCTCCTATTTCGAGTTACAAATATTAGCAACTGAACCAGTATTATATACCCAGGCACTACAACGAGCGCTAGTAAGGTAAACATCAATAACATGTATATCAAATATACCTTTAATGGTGCCAGCCTTCTTGTCCGCTAAGTACTTCGGACAGTTGCGCTTCCAGTGACCCTTGTCCTTGCAATAGAAGCACTCAGTGTCCGGCTTAGGTCCAGACTTGAGCTTCTTCTCAGCAGGGGCAACGCGCTTGCCGCTGCCTTTCTTGAAGGATTTCTTTGCACCCTTAGATTTCTTAAAGCTAGTGGTCTTGTTGACCATCAACACATGATTATCTTTCTTGATATCCACCTCCGCAACTTTCAGCTTAGCGAAGAGCTCAGTGATCGTATCAGTGGAACCAATTTGATTGTGAGTAACTATAAAACCTTTGTAGCTAGGAGGGAGTGATTGCAGAACTCTGTCAATCTTGAGATCTTCTGGAATCTTGCAGTCCAGTTGCTCAATACGTTGAGTGTAGCCCGACATCTTAATGGCGTGCTCACTAACGGAACTCCTGTCCTCCATCTTGCAGTTAAAGAACTTCTTAGAGATCTCATATCTCTCAGAACAGGCCTGAGTCTGAAACATGGTTTTCAGTTCCTCAAGTATCTCAAAGGGCCCATTGAACTCCTCAAAACGATTTTGAAGTTCTGGTTCCATAGAAAACAACATGGTACTCTTAATCACTCCATAATCATCTTTGCGTGACTGATAGACAGTTTTTCATCAGTCGGCGCATCAGTAGCAGGGGCGTCACCTAGCGCTTTATCAAGTACATAGTCTTTTTGTCTGCCAGCAAGAATGATTCTCAGATTGCGGAACCAGTTGGTGAAGTTAGACCCATTGTTCTTAAGCTTTTCTTTCTTAGCAAAAATATTGAAGAGGAAGTTCGACTTAGCCATTTGATCTACAAAATTTGCAAATACAATTTAGACTATGTTCATGATAACTAGTTCAACTTAATCAAATTACTAGATGAACTCCCACTAAATTCAACATCCCTCAAGTTGTTTAGTGAACACGATCCAAATTCACCACACCTAATCTGATCTTCACGAGAAGAGATGTGGTTTAAATGGTGGACAACAAAGTGTCGATCATATCATTCATATGACTCATGTTTAACCTTTTGGTTCGTGTGTTCCGAGGCCATGTCTGTACATGCTAGGCTCGTCAAGTCAAACCCAAGTATTTCCGCGTGTGCAAAACTGGCTTGCACCCGTTGTATATGAACGTAGAGTTTATAGCACCCGATCATCACGAGGTGCTTGAAAACGACGAACTTTCGCAATGGTGCATACATGGAAGAACACAATTTTATCTTGATCTTTAAGTGAGGAATCATCTTATAATCCTACCGTCGCGATCTAAGCATAATAAGATATATAAAAGAATAAACATCACATGCATATAATTTTATGTGACATGGTATAGCCAATCTCCGCGCAATGATCTCCATCTTGTGCGCGCCAGCATGATCTCCATCACTCCACCATGATTGCCTCCACCACGAATAGCAACTACAACTATTACTAACTACTTAGCGATAAAGTAAAGCTATTACATGGCGTATAAGAAGTTGACACGTAGGTCATATATAATTTTATGTGAACTCATCGACATGCAAGTCGTGAAATATTACAAAACATGATCATTGCATACATCTCAATTCATACACATCATGTCTTGGGTCATACCATATCACAAAACACTCCCTGCAAAAACAAGTTAGACGCCTCTACTTTGTTGTTGCATGTTTTACGTGGCTTATGGGAGTAACAAGTTAAGAACGATTCTTACCTACGGAAAGCCACAACAGTGATATTATGGTTTCTAACAACCGTTGTAAATTCCATGACTACTATAGTGAGAGAAACTGGCATCCACCAGCCGCATGTGTGGAACAAGCCACACGTCAAGTGCAGAGCCGGTCTCGCGAACGAGGTCGCATAAAGTTGGCCTGGACCGCTTCGATCTCACTATGCCGTGCCATAATAAATACACAACAAGAGGTTTTCAACAGAAAACATCAACGCCCGCAACAAGCATGTTGCGTTCTACTCGTGAAACACATCTAGGCATAGATCTAGCTCTGATACCACTAAAGGGATTCGCAGCATAGTAAATCAAAAATTTTCCTACGGATGCGAACAAGAACGCCAAGATCTAATCTAGGAGATGTAATCAACGAGAGAGATTGATGAGATCTTCATACCCTTGAAGAAATCGCACAGCGGAAACGTTCAACAGAACGTGGTTGACGTAGTCGTACTCGCCGTCTCCTCCTCGTGATCCGATCCGATCCTACGCCGCAAGTGGCGGCGCCTCCGAGAGATGCACACGTACGGTGCAGCGACGTCTCCTCCTTTCCTTGGTCCAGCAAGTATGGTGGAGAGATAGATTGGATCTGCAGCACGACGGCGTGGTGCTTATGGTGGAGAGTTTCTGCGGCAGGGCTTAGCCTACGCGTAGTCGGGAGAGAGAGAGGTGGAGGGGCAGCAGTAGGACGGCGTCTAGGGTTGGAGTGGGGGGATGTTGCGCCCCTGCCCTCCTTATATAGGGGTCTGGCCGGCCCCCTTGACCCCTCCTCCATGCCCTAGGGCGGCGGCCCAAGGGGTGGAGTGGGGGGCAAGTCATCCCCCCTTCTTCTGGAAGGTTCCCTTAGGGTTTCCCCTAAGGGCTGGCCGGCTGGGCCATAGGGGCCTTGTGCCCCTGGCCCAAAGTGGCCAGAGCACTTCCCCTTAGGCCCACGCAGGCCTCCGACAAGTGGGCCCACATTGTTCCCACTCCGGAACCTTCTAGAACCTTCCGGTACAATACCGATAAACTCCGAAACGATTTCGAAATCCAAAAACTGCTTTCCTTTATATGAATATTATTCTCCGGACCATTCCGAAACCTCTCGTGATGTCCTGGATCTCATTCGAGACTCCAAACAAAAACTCATAAACCAATTATCCATTCTATCCTAGCGTCGATGCATGTTAAGTGTGTGACCCTACGGGTTCGAGAATATGCAGACATGATCTTCTATCAATAATCAACAACGGGATCTAGAAACCCATATTGACTCCCACATATTCATCGATGATCATATCGGATGAACCACGATGCCAGGATTCAATTAATCCCATATATGTATTCCCTTCGTCACGCGACTTGCCCGAGATTCGATCGTTGGTATCGGCATACCTAGTTCAATCTCGTTCACATCAAGTACTTTACTCGTTCCGTAATCCGATATCACTTTGTGATTAACTCCTTAACCACGTGCTTGCAAGCGGTGTTGATATCGATTACCGAGTGGGCCCGAAGTATATCTCCCCGACTCGGGAGGGACAAATTCCATCTCGATACATACAACCCAACAAGTACTTTCCGATCACCTAAGAGACACCTTTATGATCACCCTCACATAGGATGACGTTTGATGACCTCAAAGTTTTATTCCGATACCAGGGAGTTGTATTATCTCATGGTCTAAGGAATACAATACTTGACATAGGAAAAAGCTTCGCAAAGATGAACACGATGACACGATCTAATTGCTCTGCTTAATTTGGGTCTGTCCATCATATCATTCTCCTAATGACATGATCTCATTATTAATCGACAACTCATGTCTATGGTTAGGAAATCTTAACCATCATTAATCAATGAGCTAGTCCATAGAGGCGTACTAGGGACACGGTGTTGTTCATAAACCACACAAGTATCAAAGTTTTCGCTTAATACAATTCTAGCATGGAATATAAACTTTATCATGAACAATAATTATAATAATAACATCTTTATTATTGCCTCTAGTGCATAATTCCAACATTGAGGTCTTGAAGAAAATATAGGTGATAATTACTGGTTTGCAGACTAAGTGGTGTGAGTGGAACACCTTGGATCAGGCTGTCTCCACTTGTGGCATCCTAGAAGAGGTAGATTGGCTAAGTATCTTCATTAACAATGCTAAAGAAGTTAGGGTTTGCATCAAGTGTAAGGATCCAAACAAGCTCCCTACTAGTAGGCTCTTCAATTTCCAGGATCAACTTTTTTAGTTAGGATTTACTTTAGATTCTGCTGCTCCACTGATTGAGGAGACTGGGAACTTAGGAGTTGATGATCAAGGTGGGAAAGATAAAAGCAATGAGGATGACTCAACTGGACATAATGGGAATGGTGGTCAAGTGGGCCTGCTTGTCAATGGTGCCCCTTCACATGCAAGTGGTAGCCTTCCTGCTAGAGATGGTGGACAGTCTTTTAATAGGGTCAGAATGGATGCTAATTCCTTCAATGGCTCTAGTGCTGTTTTCCAATTGCTAGTGCAAAGAGGACTTGTGGATATTGAAGGTAACTTTATCTGGGATAGAACACCTCTGGCTGCTGGGGCTGAGGAAGAAGCTCAGAGATTCTGGATAGATGGTCAGTCTGAAGAGTTGAATTTCTATCAAGGGAAAGTATCTGAGTCATCACAGATGGTGGTTGATCAAGTGGGTGCTCTCCCTGATGACATCATGCTAAGTTTTAAGGATTTGGTGGTAAGGGAAAGAGAGGATTTGACTACTTTCAGAAAGCTGCAAAAAAACAGAAGCAATGGGGCCCTGTGCAACCAACTAGGCAGAGTTCCAGAGTGGATAGGTCCGAGACTATTCTAGAGAAAGCTATGAATCTGAAAAAGGTTACTAATCTGGAGGTTCCAAAGAGCATGAAAGGTATAATGTCTACAAATCCTTTCTCTGTGCTCTCTGTCACTGCTATAGAAAGTTTAACTGATGGTATAGGGGTAGATATTCCTTTTGATGAGTCTGTTAGTTCTAATGCTGTTTTGCATAGTTCTCCTCTGTGTACAAGATCTTCTACTGAAGAGGATGTGGCAGAGGGATGGATAGAAGTCTTAAATAAATCTCGGGGCAAGCACCCCAGGAAAAAGAAATTATGATTAGTCTCTTTTGGAATAGTAGGAGTCTCAGTGCTCCTGGTAGACAAAAATTTATTCTGAGAATATCTCCCCTCTTAAGGTAGATTATATTGTTTTTCAGGAAACTAAGAAAGATAGTTTTAGTAATTCCTTTTTGAAGAATCTTCTAGGGAATAGAAATTTTGCCTAGAATTTTCTCCCTTCTCAGGGAACTGCTGGTGGCATCTTAGTTGGTTTTAATCTAGATCTTTTTGATGTTGTGTCTTGGGATATTAGATCCTTTTCTGTTAGTGTTATCCTTAAGAATAAAGTTACTGCTTTCACTTGTAGAATTACTACTGTCTATGGGTCTGCTTATGAGGGAAAAAACAAGAGTTTATTTCTGAGCTTCATGATATTTTCGTAGGTTGGGATGGCCCTGCTATGATTGGGGGTGATTTCAAACTTATTAGATCCCCTGATGATAAATCCTCTAGAAATGTAGATTATAAACGGGTTGATAATTTTAATGTTTGGGTTGATCTCTGGGCCCTTATGGAGATTGGTTTAACCGGTAGATCTTATACTTGGGGCAATAATCAAGTTGAGCCTATTATGTGTAAGCTAGATAGGATTTTCTATACTACTGGTCTAGATAATCAATTTCCTTTAGCTAGTGCTAGAGCTTTGACTAGAATTGGGAGTGATCATACTCCAATTGTCTGGGATTCAGGAGAGAAAATTTTGCTGAAACCTACTAGGTTTAAATTTGAGAAGTGGTGGCTTAGTAGGCCTGGCTTTAGACATATTGTCATTAAAACTTGGTCTTTGAAAGTAGAAAGTGATGATCCAGTAGAGGTTTGGCAAAAAAGAGTTAGGTTTTTTAGGAAATTGGCTAAAGGTTGGAATATCAATATAGAGGCGCTGTTAGGAAAAATAGGAGAGAATTGATGGAGGACTATGATGTTTTAGACATTAAGTCTGAAACTCAACCTTTGACTGATGAGGAAAGAGGTAGGTTAGATTTTGTGTATGCTGAGCTCCATAAGCACTAGATTTTAGAGGAGAATAAAGCTAGACAAAGATCTAGGGATAGGAATGTGCTGGAAGGGGATAGGAACACTACCTACTTTCATGCAGTGGCCAACCAGCGCAGAAGGAAGAAATTAATCAATGTGTTAGATGGTCCTGATGGTCCTATTACTGATATTAAGGATATGCTTAAGGTGGCAACTGATTATTATAGAGAACTTTTTGCTTGGGAGCCTATGACCAATATTCAGTTGAAGCAAGATTTTTTCTCTGAGGAGGAAAAGGCGAGTGAGGCTGAGAATTTGAATCTAGGTGCTATTTTTTCTGAAGAAGAAATTAGATTAGCTGTTTTTACTTCTTGTGCTGATGGGGCCCCTGGTCCTGATGGTCTTTCTTTTATGTTTTATCAATCCTTTTGGGATATCATTAAGCATGATCTTATTGCTATGTTCCAGTCTTGGCATGAAGATCAACTAAGTATTTTTAGGCTTAATTTTGCTATGATCACTCGATTCCTAAAGAAAATGATACCAGGACAATGAAAAAGTTTAGGCTAATTAGTATTTTGAACTGTTCCTTTAAAATCTTTACTACGGTTCTGACTAACAGGCTTGCTACTGTTATTGGAAGATTAATTTTTCCTAGTCAATCTGCATTTATTAGGGGTAGATTTATTCTTGAGAGTGTATTCACTGCCCATGAGCTTGTTCATGAGGTACACAGGAGTAAGAAGCAGGGTTTAGTCCTTAAAATAGACTATGAGAAAGCTTATGATAGAGTTAACTTAGATTTCCTGTTTGAGATTTCAGAAAATAGAGGTTTTTGTCCTACCTTTATTAGATTTATTAAGCAGATTACTTTAGGAGGTTCTGTAGGAGTTAAAATCAATGATTTTGAGAGTGATTTTTTCTTGTCTGGTAAAGGTCTCAGACAGGGGGATCCTATAGCCCCCCTTTTATTCAATCTTATGATTGATGTTTTTTCTAGGATGTTAATTAAGGGGACTATCTATGGAGCCATTAGAGGTCTCTGTCCTAATTTCATTCTAGGAGGAATTGTTTGTCTGCAATATGCAAATGACACACTTATATTCTTAGAACCAAACGAATCAATAACTGTTAATCTGAAGTGGATTCTTACCTGTTTTGAGCATATTTCTGGGATGCGCATTAACTATCATAAAAGTGAGCTTATTCCCATTAATATGACTGAGACAGATACTAGGCCCTTTCTAGACATTTTTGAATGCATCATGGGTAGTTTCCCTGTTAAATACATGGGGATTCCCCTTCACTTTGAGAAGCTGAAGAGAGAGGACTTACAGCCTTTGATACAGAACCTGTTGAATAGAATCACAGGTTGGAGGGGTAAACTTCTGCCTTATGCTGCTAAGAAGGTTCTTATTCAAGCCTGCCTTTCTAGTATCCCTATCTATTTGTTATCTTTCTTTAAGTTTCCCAAGTGGACTTTGAAACTTCTAGACTCCCATTTAGCTAACTTCTTCTGGAATGATGAAGAAGGTAATCATAAGTTACATCTAGCTAATTGGTCTTCAGTGTGCATGAAGAAAGATTTGGGGGGCTTGGGTATCCCAAACCTCCATGATTTGAATTTATGCCTCCTTGGCTCCTGGGTGAAAAGATATATTCAAGGAGAGGGGGCTTTATGAAAAAAAGTGATAGATGCCAAATATAAGACTAACTCTCCTAATATCCTCTGCTGTCATGATGTTCACCCATCTACTTTTTGGAAAGGGATCATGTGGGCCTCTAGGGCGGTTGAGATTGGACATAAATGGCATGTAGGGAATGGCAAATATATTAGATTTTGGGAAGACATTTGGTTTGACAACTCTACCTTAACTACTCAATTCTGGGAAATTTATTTGATTTCCAACCAACAGACTAAAACGATAGCTGATCTATGGGATGGTACACATCTTAGATGTGACTTTAGGAGGACTTTTAATGAGCACTTGATGCTGCAATGGCATGAACTTTTAGGGATTGTTCAATCAATTAGATTCTCTGAGGAGGATGATCAATTAATTTGGCAGTATGAAACTAAGGGTAGCTATTCTTCCAGTTCTATGTATTCTCTGGTCAATTTTAGAGGCATTACCTAGGTTTATCTCCCTGCTATGTGGAAATTACTTATTCCACCCAGGGTCCAGATCTTTCTTTGGTTATTTTCTTAAAATAAGATTATGACTAGAGATAATCTTAGAGCCAGAGGGATCCCAAAACCCTTGAAGTGTAATCTCTGCAAAGAAATAGAATCTGTTCATCATTTATTTTTTGAATGCTTAGTCTCTAGTTTACTATGGAAAGATGTTCAAGATGTTTTTGATGTTCGTATTGTAGATTATGAATCTCTTGCTTCAAAATGGCTTGCTAATAAGAAACATCTTCATTTAAATGTTGTTTCTTCTGCTGTTCTTTGGAGCATTTAGAATAATAGAAATAACATTGTCTTTAATAAGACATCTTGGATTAACATGAAACAGGTTTGGCGCCTGGTCCTCTCCTTCCTAAAAGTATGGCAGAAACCATTCAAGGACCTGGAGGGGGGGGGGGATCACCCTCTTCATGGAGAAGATGATCGATAAACTAAAAAATCCTCTGACGCTCACGACAAGATGATCTGCGCTGGCTTCGAGTGGATCTCCATATGGAAGACTACTGCATCATCGAGCTATGGAGGGAGGGCATCGCTGGAATACCTCCAAGATCACCCTGATGAGGAGGACAATATCCATGTGGTGTTTTAGTCTGGTCCTTTGTCTGCTCCAGGTTTATTTAGACCGTGCTCCCTGGGAGCTGTAGTCTGTCAGCCGTGGTTTTGAGCTGAGTCGAGACATTCTAGTTTTAGCTTCTGAGCGCTAGGCTCTTTTCTGTCGTTTTTAATGTTTTCATTGTTACTTTGGAACTGGTTGTTTTATTCTAGAGTAATGGAACAGGGACATAGTCCCTTTCGATCTAAAAAAAATTCAGACTATTCGCAATTTTTTAAAATGATTTTAACGAGTTTACAAACTTATAATTATAATCCTACGATTTGACCAATTTGACCCTATACAAGTCGGCCCCGTGATTTTCGCCGATCTGAGATAGGTTCGATGACTGGCTGCAGCAGCCCACTGACTCGACCTGACCCGGATCCAACTTGGCTGCTGCCCTCGTGGTATCGTGGTAGACTTCCAGCGAAAATAGGAACTTCGTCCCGACACCACGCGCTTTGCAGGTGGCAGAAATCCAAAAGCCCGACCACCACCTACAACTCTGTCCTTACCCCCACCCCCGGCGTCCCGCCGTCGCCGTCGCCGGACGTGCCCGTCCACCGGCGGGTGCACACCGTCTGGCCCCCGCGAGCGAACAGTCAGTCAGTTGCCGGATCCGACCCCGCCTGGAACCGAATCGGGAAGCTCAGGACGGGAGGAGATCGAAGCTCCTGAAGAGGCGCCGGCCATGGTGAAGGAGACGGGCTACTACGACGTTCTCGGGGTGAGCCCAAACGCCTCCGAGTCCGAGATCAAGAAAGCCTATTACATCAAGGTAAGTCCTCCTGCCCCTCCTCGCGGCCGCTTTGCTTCGCCGCTGTTTTTTTTTCGTATCTGATTCGTCCTGCTGCTTGTGGTGGTGCAGGCGAGGCAGGTCCACCCAGACAAGAACCCAAATGATCCGCAGGCCGCGGGGAAGTTCCAGGTTAATTGTTTTTCCATGGCTTTGCTCCTCGTATTAAACTGTCTACCTCACGCTGACCTTCTCTACCTAACTACTCGGGAGCTCATCCGCTGGTGTAGAATCCTCAATTCAATCTGATTAGAGTCGAACCTATTGTTACCAAAACGCAATGGATTTGGATAATGTCAACTGGCCCCAATTGGGTTTTGTGACCGGGTTTTTTCGTTTGAGCTAGTCTGTTGGTGCTAATGGTGTTTTGACTTATTTGCTGATCAATGACTGTTAATGTTATCCTTGAGGACACACTCATCGAGTTAAGGAGATAATCAAAATATCTTCTGATTTACTTGCTTGCATAAATCTTGAACGAATCAGTAACTTTTGTCATAGCTACTATGTACCTCACTATCCGTAAATACGAACCTTATGGCAACACTGATAAACCATTTTGTAACATATTGCTTTGTTCTTTGAGACCTTGTACCCTACATATTGCCGTGGATCGATGCGGAGAAGCTACTGCCAAGCTTCAGTCGACTCAACCATGTGAATTGCCTGACAAGATAAACTAAAACTATTTACCAAAACGTCTTATATTGTGGGACGGGGAGAGTAGTTTGCGCTATTTAGTAACAAACCTTCATGGGCAGAATCTTCATTAGCTAATTGTACATCTCTGATGCATGAAAGAGTTGGATGTTAGTTACCAAATGTGAGGCTCGTCTCCTTGAACCGCTGCCTGAGAAGGTTCCTCATTTTAAGGAAATCATACGCTTAGAGCAACTGAAGCTGTAGTCATCAATACGAACTTTGCTCTTACTAGTATTGCTATATTCAGCTGAAAAATCTAGCTAAGCCTTTTGAACCTGAATAGCTAGATTAACCATTTCAAGAACCAAATTGGTGTAAGCCAGCAAGCAAGGTTGACTGTAATCTCTTGTTAATTAATGAGTGCGAGGCTATGATGTGATACACTAGTAACATGCATCATGATTTTTTTATATTTTTAAAGATTTGTTCTCACTATGGACTACTGTACTTAGCTGTAAATACATACTTACAGAAAACGTTGATACATAATTACTGAATCTGTTGAGCATCGTTACTCCATAGCTGCTATAGTATTATAATTATTTCTCATGGTAGTTTTGAAATGTGAACTGATGCTATTGACTACATGAGAAACAATAGTATGATGTGTGAATAACTTTCTTCTGTATAAGACTATTGTTTACTCAGATAAATTCGTATTGCAGGAACTAGGGGAGGCATACCAAGTGCTTAGTGACCCCACACAGCGCCAAGATTATAATGCCCATGGAAAATCTGGCATCTCAACGTATGTCTGCCTTTCATAACTAAATTATCTAGAGTTTACAAAACATACTCAAAACTTAAGGGATGTGGGTTTTGCCACTTGCGGCAAAGCAGCATGATACTGTTAGTTGGAGCTTTTGTAGAGAACAGAGGCAAATAATCTTCTACCATCCAAAAGATGCACATGTCACCTGATATTCTAAAGAATCTTCCAAGAATCATATTCTAACTAGCTTGCTTGTCGACATTCTACAGGGAAGGAATAATTGATCCAGCAGCAATTTTCGCGATGCTATTCGGTAGTGAGCTTTTTGAGGATTATATTGGTCAATTGGCAATGGCATCAATGGCTTCACTTGATAATTTTGGGGACGATGAAAACATCGACACAAAAAAGTTGCAAGAAAAAATGCAGGTTTGGTCTTTTAGTAGGTTTAGTATATATAGATAACTTCCATGATCATTCATAATGCGCCAACTCCATGACCACTAGTTCTGTTGTTGGCCACCTTTCCATCCATATTTGTTGCATTTCATACTCTCTCTAATTCAACTTCAAAAAAAAAACTCTCTGATTCTACCACTATTCTGCTGAACGGTAAACTGCAACTACAGGATGTTCAAAAGGAAAGAGAAGAGAAACTCGCAGAGATTCTTAAAAATCGGCTGCACCTTTATGTTCAAGGAAATAAAGAGGAATTCGTCCGGCTTGCTGAGGCAGAGGTGTCCAGACTTAGTGACGCAGGTTTGCTCCCTTCCTGCCCTACCTGTTGCTGTAAGAATTTAGCTGGCAGTTGGTATGTTTGAAGGAGCTGTAATTTGTGTACTTCACTGTTCAGTGTGTAATTTTCTTATTTGACACCTTCATGAGCATAGTGTATGTGATGGCATTCTTAGTCATCCACTTGGAAGAAAAATCAGGTTACCATTTTTTCAGCAGGGCATGGCTGCAGGGGTAATAATAACTGCTTGTTTTGCTTAGTCAAAGACCATCAATTTTATAACCCCTCGTACCTGCTAACTAAAAATAATATTCTAATGAATTGTATTATTATTTCCATCTGGTCGAAAGGACAGTGTGCACATAATATTGAAGGCCTCCCTATATGTAGCACCCCAGCCACTCCTGTGCTGGCAGCTCCTAGGATCTTTAGACTATCCCCAGTTCCCCACAGACGAACACAAGTCTTTCGAGTGCACTTTGTCCTCACTCGTGAGTACCCCATGGAACTTCCTAGGAGGTCACCCATCCCCAAATTGCTCCTGGCCAAGCAGACATAACTGAGAGGTTCTCTGGAGATAAGCTTTCGGAAAAGAAGATGCATTTTCTTTGTATGAGTAGTCTATGAATCCTTTTAAGTTTTAAGCCTTGGGCCAGGATGTCACACAATACTCCATAATCCTAATACTCTCCCCTCTTTCTGAACTACATGAAAAATATACACTTAGTCTAAACTGTATTTACCAAATATATTCATAGATATTCGATGCTTTTGCTTTAATATATTTTGTTGTTTCTGTTCTCCCATATGCTCTCTGTTGGGCATGCCCTTGATATCTGTAATCTGAAGTTTCTCTCTCTATTGGTCCTATTTTCCTTGTCCTGCAGCCTATGGGCTTGTTATGTTGAACACTATTGGTTATGTATATTCAAGACAAGCTGCAAAAGAACTTGGAAAAAAAGCAATATATCTGGGGGTTCCATTTGTAGCTGAATGGTTCAGAGACAAAGGCCATTTTATCAAATCCCAAGTAACAGCCGCAGCAGGTAAAGTATCTCATCAAATATTTTGTGGGTTATTTTAATTGGCATATCTCGAAAGCATATGATGCCGCCTTGGGCATCGTCCGTGTTCATGCTAGCATAATGTTGGTAATAAAATCTGGTTATCTTGTGGTTCTGCAGGTGCAATAGCTCTTATGCAGCTGCAAGAAGACTTGAAGAAGCAGCTGGGTGCTGAGGGCCATACCACAGAGGAAGAACTTGAAATGTACATGGAGAACCACAAAAAAGTTATGGTTGATTCCTTGTGGAAGCTTAATGTTGCCGATATAGAAGCCACTATATCACACGTCTGCCAGATGGTCTGTCTCAGCTTACCTGCCACCTTTCGTGCATGTTAATGTGCCTTGTATTCTTATAGTATTGAAAAAAAAAGATAACAGATGTAGCGTACTAGGAGTGATTTGTGACATGTGTGTCAATATCAGGTGCTTCAAGATGGTAGTGCCAGGAAGGAAGACCTGCGTCTTCGTGCCAAAGGACTAAAAACTTTAGGGAAAATTTTCCAGGTATTGCTCGTTCATTTGTGCTATTCACGTTTTGCTAATGTCATAATATTTCCATTACTGAGTTTTATTTCTTCTCCACGTAGGGGGTTAAGCTCAACGGTGTTGAGGGTGAAGCGTCACAAATGAAGAATATAGATAACATGAATGACAATTCCGGTGGCTCTCCTGATTCATCGCCAAAACAGGAGCCTGTATTCAATCCCATCCCTAACCCCCCTCTTACTCAGGTAGTTGCCCCTACACTTCCAACATCTCTGAAATTCCTGAAATGGTTGTTCTTTCCCATTATAAATACATTTGGAACTAACTTGGGCCAGAGTTAATATCACATAAGCTCTTATCTGACCTTTTTTTCCCTTTCTTTCACGCAAGACACTGAGAATTGATTTTCTTCTGTTGTGCCAGAGTCCATATGTGGAGGCTCCCCAGTTTGGCGGAACCTACTGTTCTTTCAACTTCCCGATGCCGACGGCTCCACCCGGTGCGCAGAGGGATCCGTTGCCCTGAGAGCTGACGCCAGATATCGTGTATCATTAATTTATTCATGTAATATTGCTCGTGCATGTGCATCATTTGTACCGGTTGGTAGTAGAGTAAACGGGAGAGTCAAGTCAGTTAACGGTTGTGTAGCAGCCGTATATTTGTGTACAGTTGTGTCAACGCCGCTGTTACAGCAGCAGGTCACAATGTTGTACATGATTTGTTGGTGTTGTTTTCCTGAGTTCATGTGAGGTTTCTTGGTAACATCGAGGTTTACAGGTTTGCGCCTCCGCTGCTCGACGGTTCTATTCCGTGGATGAAGCGCATTGCATGATGATGCAACCGTCCCGCTGTACAAAGAATTTGATGTCCTGTTTGGCTCCATTGATTCAAGAGAATTTTGTAGGAATTTGGATTCTTTGGAATTTTTCATAATAAGTAGGTTGCCTGATCCATAGGATTACAAAATGTAGGAAATATTCCTACGGATTCCCTTGCACTATTTTGGAGGAAAGCATTCATCCACTCTGAAGTTCTTTTTACAATTCCTTTGGAGCAAAACATAGGATATGAAAATTTTCCTTTGGCGGCTCTATTCATCCATTTGATTCAAATGAATGAAGCATATAAAAATTGGAGGAATTTAGGTTTCGAAGGGGAAATAAAGAAATTTTACAATACACTCGAGCTTCTTTGTTACATTTCTGATCGCATCTTTGCATTTACTTGAACTTTAGCTGATTATGCTTTTTAGGATTCGAGCGTGTTTTTTTTCCCTATTCCTATGAATCAAACACCCCGTTCCACAAAATTCATGTATCTTTACAATCCATCCTGCGAATCAAAGGTGAGTTCAGTAGCCATGCAATGCAGTCTCTGCTGCAAAATCCTCACAGAACGAGGTGGATATACAACTGACAGAGCTCCATCAGTAGACGGATACTGCCACTTTAGCAAAATCCAGCTCTGAATTTCTGTCTGGATAACGATAATGACGCAGTTTGCACTTCCAAATCCATCACCTGGATCGGATTGGATTCGATTGCTTCCTGGACAAACTCTTCGTGTGGGAAAAGCCACATCGATCTGGCCGGCCTCTTCGTCCAATCTTCTTCGATTACGCGACAAAAATTAACTGACAAACCCCGCTCGTCTCGCGTCGCGGCCAGATCACGACGGGCTACTAGAGCACGAGCAGCATCAGCAGCAGCGTCGTCGATTAGTCAGCTACAGCTCCTCCTCCTTCCTCCTCTCGCGATCCATCGATTCGCGAGAGCTCGCCGCCGATGGCGTCGCAGGACGGCGGGTGGGGCGACGGCGGCGACTCGCTCTTCGAGGGCATGGTCCTCTTCGCCCCCTCCCTCTCCGCCGACCCCGCCGAGGCACCCGAACCCCCCAAGCCCCCCACCCCTCGACCTGCATCTGCCGCCGCTGCTGCCGACGCTGACTCCGATACCGGCGCGGCCTCTTCCCAGCCTCTGGACGAGGACCTCTTCTCCGATCTCACCCTCCTCGCCCCTCAGCCTCCGCTAGACCAGGACCAGCACCACACCCAGGGCCAAGATCAGAACCACCGGCCCGCCTCCCCGGCGCCGGTCTCGCCTCCCGCCGCCGCCGCCCTCTCCCGGCAGCCGTCCTCCTCGGCGCTCCGGAAGAAGAAGCGGGCCGTGCGCATCGGGTACGGCCGCTCGCCTCAACCCGCCCCCGCTCTGCCGCCTACTGCGGCAATCGCTACCACAACCACCACCGCTGCCGATGCTGCTGCTACGGCTACTGTAATTCCTACTGCCAGTAGTAGTGGTAGCCTACCCATCCCCGATGCTTTGCCGCATGATGCTGCTCCCCCTGTTCCCAGCCAGTACCCTGATCAGCTAGATAATGGCGGCGAGGAAGTTGCAGTTGTGGTGGATCCAGATGCCAATTCTCTGGATGTGAAAGAGAATGGCAATTCGTTGGATGTGGAAGAGGAGGCGAAAGATGAAGATGGTGAGAATGAGGTCGGTAGAGGGACTGTGGCTGCAGCAATGGGGATCGAGGAGAGGTTGGCTCTTCTTAGATCTCAAATGTCCAGTAAGCTTGACTTGATCCAGCAGAGAGCCGCGGCTGTCGCGGCCAAGAGGAGGCAGCTGGCCGGTAGGCAGAGGAAGGCTGCGGAGGACGTCGGTTCCGCGGCATCCAAGCACAAGGACCTGGAGAGGGAGCTGGAGGAGGCGTGCGAGGCAGAGGACTTTGAGACGGCTGAGAGGATCAGCGACTCCCTTGCGGCTCTGGAGAAGGAGAAGGATCGGTTGTTGACGGCGCTGCGCGATGCGGAGCTCAATTATGATTCCGTGGACTTGGAGCTGCAGGAGGTGCTCGAGTCCCGCATTACCATGGAGGAGGAAGCTGCTGCCCTTCTGGAACAGTTTGCAAAGGTAAATCACCTGCAGTTTTCTTTCCTCGCGTTGCATAAAACTGTAATATCAATGAGATATGTACTTCCTTGAATTCAGGCATCCTTCTAACATAACCATTATTTTGAAATCGGAAGGCTTACAAAGTTTCGTTGCATCAACCCTAGCATTCAAGCATGTATCAACACTAAGTATCTATACTATGCTTATGCTTGGACTAGTCAAATGCACATGCACTTCTTGCGTTCCTTAAGTTGTTTAAACCCTTGTATAATCATAGTCTTCAACATTATGCAAAATAAATTTTTTATCCATACATTAATGATTATAATAATCTAAACAATGAAATACATATATGTACTAGTACATAAATGTTGATAAATTATGGTACTCCCCCTGACCCATATTAGTTTACTTGGATTTGTCTATATTCGGATGTATGTAGCACTAAAACATGTCTAGATACATCTGAATCTAGACAAATCCAAGTCAACTAATATGGGTCAGAGGGAGTAATTAATTTCTTGGCAATTTAAGAGGTAATCTCATAAGGGTGAACGTACCTCCACCAAGTCGGATCTTTATAAGAGTATAAAGATAACATAAGCTAGAACTACTATGGTGCTGTTTGAAACTAACTTCGGGGTCTTGTTTTTTATAAATTTTCATTTGATGATATCGTCACATGCATAGTGTTGATGCTGCAGTCACTGTGTGATAACTTCCATTGCGATCCATTGCCATGATGTAGAAAAATAATTGGTTTGTACCCTTCCAGGGCATAACAATCCACCATAATAAGTATCTAGAAGGTACAAAAGATTTGGATAGCAAGATAGACGTGAAAGAAAAGGATGATTTTAAGTTTTAAGCTAACCCAATAAGTTTGAGCAGTTCAATATGACCACGAAGGACATCATGTGTCCATGTTTACTTGAGGCAGGGAGTAGTTTGTCTGCTAAGAGTTCTACTTTCCCTTATGACACTAACTGCAACATTAGTACAGAACTAGCCATCCTAGATCCCTCATGAGAGACGAGCGCGAGAAACCGCTGCGGATTTGGGCCATCCCCAACGGTTCTCTGTTTGGCACTTGGGGTGGGCCATGCCATACATGACCCATATTCCACAATGAAGGTCTAAACGGACACAGATGGTGTTTCTTGACCCGTATCGGATAGGGTGTTCTGCACTAGTGCAACCATCCGATGTCCACCTAGATACAATGATAGTTGAATAGCTAGTTATGCTTCAAGAACTTTAGCAACAACTAATTATGAATTTATAAAGTAGTCACTGTGTTTCAGTTTCTGTTCTTCTAGTTCAATAACATTCAATCTCTTCCTTTCTTAGGATGCGACTGACCATGCTGATTCGGTAAGCAAGCAAGCAGAAGAAATATCCTCGAAGGAAATAGAAGAATGGCAAGTATCAATGGAATTACTACAAATAAAGAAGCTAGAGATGGAGGTTGAAACAGAATTGGTTTTAGCAGCACGTTCGGGGTTGGAAGGTTCAGTAGAGCATTTGATTGAAGACGACAAGAGAGAAAAGGAGATGCTAAGTAAGAAAGGAGATACCCTCACAGTGGAATTAGCAGAGCTGCTGGAGTTGGTGAGGCTGAAAGAAGCAGAGATAGCTGAAAACAATGCTCAGATCCAGGAGGTTCAAGAAAGAATCAGTGTGGTGGTCTCCAGATTTCATGGCTCGCAGTCAGATATTGACACGAAGATCAATTCCTTGCAGGAAGCCCAAACTAAAATTGATCAAGATACTGAAGCGCTTGTCTTAGAAAAGAACAAAATCGATAACTTCATCTCTTCAACAGAACAGAAAGATTCCGACTTACGGGAAATCATCAATGCTTGTTCTTCTGAAGCAAAAGCTTGCCAGCAGTCAGTTGAAATCAGAAGAAAGCTTGAATCATCAATCTTGAAGTCGAGACATGATAGAATTGGGTTGTTAAAAATGGAGGAGGAAATTTCGCAAAACATCCAAATGCTCAGACAACAAACAACTGATGCAAGAACTAGTCTTCAGGTACAACACCTATTCTTTAAATGATTTCCTTTTACTGATAAAAATATTGGGTTCCATAGACCATAGTTAGTTTTATATGCTGAGATGTTTTTCCGATGCTAATAAAGATCCTCATTCTAAATT
This sequence comes from Avena sativa, assembly GCA_916181665.1. Lineage (NCBI taxonomy): Eukaryota > Viridiplantae > Streptophyta > Magnoliopsida > Poales > Poaceae > Avena > Avena sativa. Next base: position 135,789,153 of record OV702285.1, on the reverse strand, counting down.
TATCTTAATTATGGGTCTGCAGGAGATATCTTCAAGGAGAGCAGGCATACAGCAAGAGATAGCTACATTTAAGCAGAAGCTGAGCTTTATTGACAAAAGGGGTCCTGAACTAGAGGCTGAAAAGAAGGTGGCTGCTGCTGCAAGGAACTTCAAGGAAGCAGGAAGGATAGCTGCAGAGGCGAAAGCACTTAATTCTGAAAAGGAAGAACTGCATGCTAAATTGGAGAAAGCTGCTACTGATCTGGAGATAATAGAAAAGGATATCACAGCAACCACTGACAAGATACAGGAATGCGAAGGGCTTATTGTGCTCAAAGAACAAGAGTCGGCCATGGCAAGTTACAAAAGGCTCCGTCTGGACTCCTCTGCCGCCAGAGCAGAATTGACTGCTGCAACTGAAACTGATGACAGCGAAGAAGTGGAAATATTACGCAAAGAAGCTGAAGCCGCAGAATCTAAAGCTCTGGAACTCAAAACATTGTATAATCTCCAACTGGATGGCGATGAATATACATTTCAGCCTGTAGTTCCTATAGCGTTCATAACAAATTCAACATGGCAGCAATTGGCAGAAATGGCATCTTCTTTTGGCCTTTCTCCTGAGAAGTGAATTGGATAGTGGACCTGCAGACATGGCTGCTTGGTACACTCGGTAAAGTTTTGCCCGATAGCTGTACCCTTCTCCCAAATATTCCTTCCCCATTGTTCTCTACACTAGTGTCATCTGGGATCTACTCCAAACAGGAGTAGTGTAAATCAAGTGTATACATCTGTTTTGCATACGAGGAATTTTCTTCCTCCCCCATTTTTGTGTACATTAAGACTGGTTCTTTCGTTCTGTTGGTTTTGATTGGTTTACAGTGACAGGTTTATCAGTCAGAATGTAATCAGAATTAGATATCCATGAATAAAGCTTCTTCTGCTTCGCCATCATTCAATCTTGCATAAACTGGAGGGAGCATATTATCACAAATGAATCATTGGATGTGATTTCCCTTTGGCAAGATTTCTGGTAAAGATGTGCCACTCATAAGGTGTGAACTTTGTATTGTACTATCCTGACCAAGCACTGGAGCGTGAAAGCTGTGAACCTTTTTTTGAGCTAAAAAAGCTGTGAACCTCCCTACCTGCTCGGGTCTACGGTCTACTCTCTACCTGCCGAACAGAATCACAAAAAGAGGATGGCATACCAATATTCATTTCTTCTTCTTCTTCTTCTTCTTCTTCTTCTTCTTCTTCTTCTTCTTCTTCTTCTTCTTCTTCTTCTTCTTCTTCTTCTACTATGTATATAAGTTGATGAATAAAATCGCAGGAACACTTCCAGCTTGAGAGAATGGCGAATATTTCCATGGGCAAGGTGTGTGTCACTGGGGCCTCTGGCTTTGTTGCCTCTTGGCTTGTCAAACGACTTCTCGAGTCTGGTTATCATGTTCTAGGGACAGTCAGAGACCCAGGTCCTTCTCCTCTCGCTCTAATGATCCAGTCTTGTCTTCCTCTTTGTTGCTGCTAATGACTGAATCTGTTCTAATTACTTCCTGTTAATGCACATTTTTGGCAAAGTGATATTGAGGTGACATATATTTGCTAATTGGATAGGCAATCAGAAGAAGGTAGCACATCTCTGGAACTTAGCAGGGGCCAAGGAAAGGCTGCAGCTTGTGAGAGCTGACCTCTTGGAAGAAGGGAGCTTCGATGATGCTGTGATGGCCTGTGAGGGCGTCTTCCACACTGCATCGCCTGTCATCACTAAATCTGATTCCAAGGCATGCTGTACTACTAACTATGATCACTTCAGTGCCCATCTTCTTTTCTCTACTATATATGTTGGAAGATAAAGATGCCCTGTGGTGATGGGTCTTGATTGCTGTGTGCCACTTCAATTGCAGGAAGAAATGCTTGATTCCGCAATAAACGGCACTCTAAACGTGCTGAGATCATGCAAGAAGAATCCATTTCTCAAAAGGGTTGTTCTCACGTCATCATCGTCAACCGTGAGGCTGAGAGATGAAGCTGAATTCCCACCCAACGTGCAGCTGGATGAAACATCATGGAGCTCTGTGGAGTTCTGTGAGAGTATCCAGGTGTGATTCTGGGCGATAGAAGTACCATGCCTTTGATTTTTATGCCAATATATATATTTCGGATCATTTCTCTGAATAGTTGGTTTGTTTCTTTCGACGTGCCTGGTAGGTATGGTACGGCGTCGCCAAGATCCTAGCGGAGAAATCAGCCTGGGAGTTTGCCAAGGAGAACAGCATCGACCTCGTGGCTGTTCTTCCCACGTTTGTGATTGGACCTAATCTCTCGTCTGAATTAGGCCCAACTGTAAAAGATGTCCTTGGCTTATTCAAAGGCATGTTCGTGTTCCTTGCTGGTTTTAGTGTTCACGCTTTGGATATGCCAGCCTGAACGCCGCTATCCATCCATCACAATCTTTATATACAGAGCATACGTTCTAAATGTTGGTGAATTCATGTTGCAGGAGAGACAGAGAAGTTCACCATGTTTGGAAGGATGGGGTACGTCCACATCGACGACATCGCGAGCTGCCACATCCTGGTCTATGAAACCCCCGATGCCAAAGGGAGGTACATATGCAACTCGGCGGTTCTGAACAGCAATGATCTGGTCTCTTTCCTCGCAAAACGGTTCCCATCGTTCCCCATCCCAAAGAGGTCAGTTACCACTTACCACACTGAAAACATATAGCACGCTGTTGCTCATGGCTAGCTGAGCTGACCACAACCAGCCTCAGTTTGTGCTCTTCTGTTCTGCTGATTTTTGGGGAATTATGAATGCACTGCACTGAAATCTGTGTGTGCAGTTTACTGAACATTTACGGGGAACAGACTTATGGCTACAACACATCCAAGATCAGGAAGCTAGGCCTTGAGTTCAAAGGAGTGGAGGCGATGTTCGATGACGCGGTGGAGTCGCTCAAAGGTCATGGCTGTCTGCTCTAGAGCGGGGAATGATTCGGATGGATAAAAGGATCAATCCCACATTGCCGTGGAGGAAGATGAATGAGGCCGTACTGCGTACTCTAGATGCAATTTGGTTACATGAGAAAAATGTATCCTCTTCCCTCGTTTATTTACTTTGGGTATTCTATCTAGCCACTCTGTAGACTATGACTGCCAGCATATTAGAAAAAAACAGAACTATACGAGGTTGTGTGGCCAAATGCGAAAGAACGGAAAGGAAATGAAATGTATGCCATGTTACATTATGTGCTGTACCAATCGTAGTTAGGGTGAGAACTGGTAGTAGATAATCTGAATTTTTCGCGGTTCGTATTTGGGAAATTGGAAATGATCATTTTATATCTGAATCCATGCGAATATGAAAATGGATGGGGTAAATACCCGGATTTGTTTTTCAAATACAAATTTTGATGTGGATGGTGGATGCGATTGGAGGACAATGGATGTGGTAAATACCCGGATTTGTTTTTCAAATACAAATTTGAATGTGGATGGTGGCTGCGATTGGAGGACATGGCGAAATGACGGAGAGGTGTCTTGGATGTGATGAAGCTGCTTCATAGGCTGTTGTTTGGGCATGGCATGCGGGGCGGTGTTCCTGTCCATCTTTGACACATGGTCCTGTGAGCTTGATGTTTAGTGACTTGCAATAGCGGCCTCGGCAAGTGGGAGCGGTAGCACTTGATAATTTCACTGTCGGTGGTACTCTTTTAGTATCGGGTCTTGATTTTCAAGAAGAAAGCTCAAGGTCTGACTTTCGTTGGTTGTACCTGGAATAGCATGTCAAAGGAATTGTTTTGAGCACTCGGACTATCTTTAGGGTGAAAACCCAAGATCAGCTGATCGGGCGATGACTATGCTTATGTACTTTTCCCTTCTTGTAGCCATTGCTTTGCAGAATCTTATTTGTAGTCCAGGTGGTGTCTTTGGTGGTGATATGTATGCTTTTGCTGTGAGTGATTCATCACTGTGGCGGGGATATTTTTTTTAGGCGGTTGTGTGCATCCTCATTGTCTAGTTAGCATTTTGTTGGTGTAGAGGTTGGGAGTAATTGTTATCTTCGTGATATTAATATATTCTTTTATTAAAAAATAAATATAAATATAGTATTAAAATTTAAAGAAAATATAGATATGAAAATGAATATATCCGTATTCAAATAAATTTTTAGTACCTGTAGTCCGATATGGCAATTTACCCAACCTAGAAAGCTAACAAATTGTTTTTTATATGATTGAACTTGAAATTATTGTGTGTTATATCAATATACTTATCTGTACGGTTGTTATACAGTTGACTGACTATAAAACACTAGTCTATTATTTCGTTATTCGTATCTGTTTCGAATTGGGAAAACTTTTGATTCGCATCCGCATTCGAGGAACATCCGCTCTGTATCCATATTCCACAACATCAGTATTCATTTCGAAAATATAAAAATATATGTACACTAACCGATCCACATCCGGTCGCAGTGACGTTCTTTTTGGTGGAAAAAGGAAAACTGAAAAACATCAGTAGAATCAAGTCACGTTTCACTCATACAAAAAAAAGTCATGTTTTCATCTAAAAAAAAGTCATGTTTTAAGCTCATAAGTTGGTCTTCCCTGGGCCCCGGGCCAGCCCGCCCAACTAGACTCTGTCGGCCCAACTAGTTAACCCAATCAAATGTATCGCTTGCTGAGTAACACAGCTTGGGAGCGCATTCGCTGCAGACAGAGGCAGGACTCTTTCCTCATCTTCTCTTATCCTCTTCCGCGGTTACATTCCACATCACATTCCCGGCTTTTCTGCAGCCCGCCTCGATCTGGATCAACAAGGTTGGTTATATTATATTCTCATGAATCTCGCCCTGTGCTATATTCGATCGTTGTACCCAATCTCCACCATCGCTGTAGATTCAGGGGAAGCGATAATCATCTGTGGAGTGGGAAAGAAAAGAAAGGCAGACGGGGAGCAACGACAATGCCTATGTTTTTTTGTGAATTCGTGCTCTCTGTTTGTTGATTGATCCCCTTTATCACTGCTCCCGATTGCGTATTTTCGTACCATCAGATCAGTTCGTGCGCATGAATCGACTGAACCTTCTTGTTTGATTTGATGTCCTTAGTCACCTGCACTGTTGGTATTCGACGAATTGCTTCACTGACATGTTTGTCCGCTGAATTGAATGAGTGCACTATGATTCTGGACTCATTGCCTAAGATTTATTATGTATGTATGGCACCTCATTGCATTTCTATTGTTGAGCAGAAAATAGCCCAACAATGGCTACCGGTGGTGGCGATGCCAAGAGCCTGACACAATGGCTGAGGGAGAAAGGGTTCGACGAGGAGACCATTGGGTGCATGACAAGGCGGTGCAAGAGTCTGCCGAATCTCGACGCCGGCGAGGCCTCGGGCGTCTGGGACTACCTCCTCAACCATGTCAAGATCGAGCAGCGGAAGCTGCGTTACGTGGTCACCAAGTGCCCCAAGGTGCTCACAGTGTCCGTTGACGGGAAGCTCATTCCTACAGTTCAGTGCCTCACCACGCTGCAGGCCAAGCCAGGGGAGGTCGCGCAGGCCGTTGTCAAGTTCCCGCCGATACTGTTCCACAGCGTGGAGCAGAAGCTCTGCCCTCTCCTCGCCTTCTTCCAGACGCTGGACATCTCCGACAAGCAGCTCGCCAAGCTGCTCATGGTCAATCCGCGCCTCATCAGCTACAGCATCGAGGGCAAGTTCTCACAGACAGTCGACTTCTTTGTCAGCCTTGGAATTGAAAAGGAGGGCATGATCGGCAAGATCCTGACCAAGGAGCCATACATCCTGGGATACAGCGTCGACAAACGGCTGCGTCCTACTGCGGAGTTCCTCAAGTCAGAAGTCGGGTTGCAGGGCACAGATCTCCAGAGGGTTATCATGAATTTCCCCGGTATACTGTCGCGTGATGTCAACAAGACTTTACGGCCCAATTTCATGTTCCTACAAAGCGCTGGATTCAGCAAGGACCAGATCATGGCATTGGTGGCTGGATACCCTCTCGTTCTCATCAAGAGTATCAAGCGTTGCTTGGAGCCCAGGGTGAAGTTCCTGGTTGAGGAAATGGGGCGGGACAAGGGAGAGGCGGTAGATTACCCCCAATTTTTTCGCCATGGTCTCAGGAAGAGCCTGGAGTACCGTCACAAGATACTCAAGCAGATGAACTCGACGTGCAGTCTCAGTGAAATGCTCGACTGTAATCAGAAGAAGTTTGCCATGAAGTTTGGTTTGATCGCCGCAGTTTAGGGTCTGGTCATCTCTTCAGTTTCCATGCAGTGTGTTTTATCTTCAGGCCTTTTATCTTCAGGTCAATGTTTTCTTTGTACCTTTGGGCCATATTGCTTATTGAACATTTTGTACCTTGGTAGCAAAGCATGTGAATTTTCCTGTTGTCATATTCTACTCTTTTGAAATGCAAAACTTTACTCCCTTCGGAAACTATCACAATAACCTATTTACACAATTACACTTGCACACGGATCGATAATGCCCAGTTTACTTACAAGCACAATTTGGGAAAGAAAAATGCAGTGCCTACTGACCCAAATTCCTGTGTACAGTGTATCTGAAAGAAGATTTATATGGCAACCATTCAACACACTTATCTATCCTCCTCCTGAGACATTTTCTCATTTCTTTTTGCGGGGCTTCAGGCATGCTCTTACATACCATCTCAATCAGATCAGGAAGCTCCAGTGCAGCATCCTTTGCATAGTAGTGGAGAACTTTGGGAAGAAAGATGATCTGCTTCCTGACCATAACATTAGCTCTAATGAACTCAGTCTTGGCTTGATCCAGTTGACGATATAGTTTCTTGGCAGTGTACAACCTTACCTGCAGAGATTTTGTACAGTAAGTATAACGCGATCACTTTATAGTTAACAAAAATGCAGAAATTTATTCCTCTAAGAATAATGTGGTCACTTTGCAGTTGAAATGTTACCATTAGATGTAAAACTTACAGGTGGATCTGAAAATGCTCCGGTGGAAAGACTAAAGTGAGCAAGCGGCTCTGGCTGGTGAAGAGCATATGGATGTGTGGAGCTCCCTGATGCTGATTTTTTCGTGGGCGAAAATAGCGTGCGAACCCACTGTATGGACATAAGTTTGTTAGCACCCTATCCAGAAATTTGACTGTGTTTGTATTGCTGATTGAAACTTCTATGTTGGTACATGCCATACCAGAGAAGGACGATGGGATTGACATCCAAGAATTGAGTTCTGAATAACTTGGGAGTTTACAGAATGCCCACCCACATCATATGCAGCCTGACAACATATTGCTCAAGAATTACTTAAGATAAGTTCAAATATGACAAGTGATAATAGTATAGCTGTTAAAATTTTGGTAAGTGTATACCTTCAGAATCATGTCTGAGCTTTTCATGCGTTTATCCTGAAGTCCATAAGCCATAAAAGCCTGTCATATTTCAGAAGGCTCTGCGGGTTAGACATGAATATATTTTGAGGTTAACAGTGAATATAGCTAAGGTAAACAGCTGTTATCAATGATGAACATACATGCATCACTAAAGCATTGTGGATGTTGATCCAAAAACAGAGCTGCTCCTCATGTGCCATCTTCGTTGGGTCAATTTTCTCAAGCCGTTTTATCAGGGCCCTGAGACACAAAATGAGCATTTTGAAATGAAAGAGTTTAGAGTTGTTATACTGTTTTTCTATTCTTTTTCAGAGTTTCTTACCTTATAGTTTCAAGCATTTTGGAGGCATAATCGAACTTGTCTGCATCTATGTGTATCCTTGGAAAAATGATCATCCCACTGTACTGGTCATTGTTCTCATTCAGTGAACCATATTTGTCAGAGGTTGTGTCGATGTTGCAGCTGAGTCGGGGGCTCCAGCTATCGACACGGTGCTTTAGAGAGAAGGTACTTGATGCAGAGGAGAACGAAGGAGTCGACAAAGTCTCAGAATCTGCATCTTGCGATGACCGGCTCGCAAGTTTGCAGTAAACCGAAGAAATGCATTTTAGGATGTCCTCTGAAAGCTTACATCCAATCCTGGGCACGTATTCAGCAATAGAGGCACTCAAGAAATTTGCAAGACTAGAATGCCCTGAAGTTGATCTTGACAGCCCCTGTGAATACTTCAGTGATATGAAAGGTGCATCAGATATTCTCGCATTGGAGGGTTTTATTAGCAAAAGCTAAAGCTCATATTCTCGAAGAAAGAAAAACACTGGTATGAGTTTGGGTATTAATATGACTAGCTTGATGGTGAATATTAAATGGATAAAGAAGGGAAATTTTCCATACATGTCTAGAATCTGAAACTATTGGCAAGCTGTAGGATGCAGACTCCTTGATATCTCTCAACCGCAGAGCACCTTCATCAGTTCTCTTTCTGCTGCCTTGACGGTGCGTTTCTGGACCCACCTGACCATAACTTCAGCCTTAGTACATTGTTTGCTCTCTGAATTTCTGCAGAGTATATTGAAATCCTTCCAAGGTAGAAGAGCGTGTACCTGACCAGAAACACGAGGGGAGATGCCCAGGTACTGATCGAATGTCGCCCTGTAAAGCGAAAGCAAATGTAGTTCCCTTCGTACAACCTCCTCCTCCAGGGCTGCTATCTCCCAAACCAAGTCTGCAACAGGCTGCATTCACGACAAGATCAATCATAACTTAATTGTTTTCAAGGCATGCATAGCAAGTATGCAGATTATCTTAGTACTATTTTTCTTCTGTACGATTTAAAATCTAAAGCTGAAACACTGTTGCCGAGTATAGCAGTTACACAGTTTAAGGGAGAAAACGGAGCATAATCATTGCCTTGGTTACAACTCCCTAGATACGATCACACGAGAAACATCATTTTGTTGACAAAGGTGATAAGCTTAAGGCAATGAGCAAAAAGTAAGATGATGATATAGCTTTATAAAGTATGGATGCAACACCTGAATTGAACAGCTTTACTTCAGCTTTTGGAAACAATTAGGCCGTTGAGACCATGAAATGATTAATTAGGATTCGGAACAAACCTTGGACATAGTAGCATTTTCATTTTGTTCCGCGGTAGTTACCACGTGGGGTTCTTGCAAGTGCTCTGCTAGGTTGAGTGAGTATCTCCTATGGGGGATCCTATCCCGATTGGTTGTCTGCACAATCTGCATGAATAGCATGACGCAGAACAATAACTCGGTAAGAAAGTTGAATCTGAAGATTAGTAGCATTGCTATTTTAACAATATACAGTGTAGAATATTTTGTCAGTAAGAGCGAAAAGAAAAGGGAAGTTTAGATTACCCACAGGTTTGTGGTAGGAAGAGCGTGGCGATATGTCATAGGCACTTCCATGCGTGCTTGCCACACTGAAGAATATAAGAAATGAAGCCAGAACATCACTTGATCAGATATATTCATGTAATAAAGTAACTAAATGCAACCAAAACTGGATATCTTTCGTAGTCAAGTATAAAATGTTCTTTTGGTTAAAAGAGACCGTCAAGAGTGTTAGGAAACATGTCTACATGCATACTCACATTCAGATAAAGAAATGTTCTGCTTACCCAGAACTCTGAATGACGCAAAAGCAAAATGAAATACTGGTAGAACTTAATTACCCTGAACTCTGAAGAAGTGCTAGTGTGCAAGAATCGTCAACAGAATGCATGCTGAAAAGGTTGGCGCATGTGCACACAACTAACCTTCTGGTGTGGCGGTGTTGTAGGTGAGAAGACGGGCGGTGGGTAGCTTTGGGCGTCTCCATGGCAGCTTGGCCTGTGCAGTGCTTCTTCAGTCACACCAAGAACCTGCCAACCACCACCGATCGAGAGAAGTACTCAGTATCGAGTTCTCCATGGCTAGCAGTACTCGGTTAGTGAACTTACCAGGCTCACACATCACTAGTTACTGATGCGTACTGCAGGCTGGCAACAGGATCAGAAGGAGGGGGCTTTGGTGGATCAGCTTAGTCGGCCTCTGGGCGATGAGAAACCTCCTCCGACTCTCCCAGGTCCGGCTAAACAGAGAACTCGAAAGGGAAGGAAGGAAAAACAGGGTTTTGCAGAGCAATAACAGTACTGGATAGCTAGAGACAAGGAAGAAGAGAGATGGAAGCTTGATCAGCAGAGCAGAAATGGTGGGGTGAGCCTGAGCAGGAGGGAGGCACTGACGCCAGCTGTGCTATGTAGGAAGAGGGAGATAATCATGGCTGGTATTTAAGACTGAACGAACGAGAGGGGCAGCCGCAGCTAGGTAGGACGATTAGCGAAAGAAAGGAGGCGAACCGAGCTGACCCACAGAGGCAAAGGAAAAGCAAATGCAGCCTGCAGGAAGATACCGCGCGCCCAGTAGTAAAAGAGAACTGGAGCAAAGGAATTTAGCTACTTAGTAGCAAAGGAGAGAAGGGAACTGTGTGAGCGAGCAGTGGCGTCTATCGAGTGTGTCCCCCTGCTGCCAATTCCGCCATTAAAAGAACAGAGAAAGGCTAACGAACGGCTGCGCAACAGTGGTCAGTAATGGCGGGGTGGACGCAATGATAGTGGGGATTATAAGTTAGAAGATGTATGTATGTGTATGGAGAGGTTTTAGAGGCGAGGCACAGGTCAGGGGTGGACAGTGACTGTTACCTGATCTCACTAACTGATGATGCGCCTCTTTATTTCGAAATTTAGTAGTACTAACTTCACCCATTTTTAAGAAAGCAGTTAGTAGTGGCTTTTCTTAGTTTACATACAGAGCAAAATATATAATTGGGAGGGAGAGAGAGATATGTTTCATCATCAGAAGAAAAAAGAAGCAGAAAGAGTGTTATCATTAGGTGGGCGTGGGCGTGGGCGTGGGCGGGGGCCGTGGCAGAGGCGGTGCGAGCGGAGGGGGATTAGGTTGGGGCGTTGCTACCACCACCCTTGGTCCATTTCTTTTTCTGGGTAAAAACAATTGCTAATTGATTAAGCCGCAACCACCACAACCACTGCGCTGCTGTGCCAATGCCCCGATGCCGTCGTCAGGGGGGCGTCTCGATCATCTGCCTGCCTGCGCTAGCTTCAGCTAACTCATCCATTATTACGTGCGTGTGGTCATCAGGTCATGCATGATGGGCGCATTCCGTTTGCAGCCTCACACGGAACCGTACGTGTTCGTTCGGTGTACCAGAAGCTAGTTAAAATTTTGGCCTATGGCGCCCTAGCTAGACACTAAACAATCATATGTACTACTAGCAACAAGTGAAATTTTGGTCTATGGAGACCTATGCAGAAGATATAACAACACATCTGATCTGGTCCTTTGGTGAGATCTTTTCTTGATTGGAAATCCAGTGGTTGCTAGTAGTGCAGCGAGCGAGTGACCCCCCACCTGGCTGGCTGGGTACAGTAGATGCAGGACACTTGAGATGAAGACCAATTTTCAGTTAAGGAGAAGCAGCCAAAGATGAGGGGAAAGAACATGAAAGGGATGGGGCACAAAAGAGGGCGTGGACGATGGGACTAGGGGACCGGGCGCAGTTGTATGCATACTTGCGCGGGGAGGTGAAAGACGATCAACGGTGAGCGAGCGAAAGAGGAAAGCTACACCTCGATCGGCAGGTAAAAGCCGGTCGATCGAGCCACAACAACGGAAATACTTCATCCGTTTATAAGATGTTTTAGATTTATGAAGAAAATATATTTAGACTTATTTTAGTGTATAGATTCACTTTAAAACTAAATAAGCCTAGATACTAAAAGAAATCTAAATACATTTGCTTATAAATCTAAAACATCTTATATTTTAAAACGAAGAGTAAGGGTTTTGCTGTGCCACCGACCGGCCGTGCCCCACGTATGTATGGCATGGGAAAGAAGGCTAGCCACCACCGCGCGAGCGGCTCTGCCGCTCGGCTCGCTGCTCACTCCGGGTTGAGGTTGGCCAGCTGCGCGCGTTTATCTATCTGCCCGGCGAGCGGGCACTCTCGCGCGCTGGTCCTGCCGACAGTTTACAGGCTACAGCGCCGAGCGCAGACGACAGAGCTACCTAGCTTCTTTCGCCACGTGTTTTCATCTCGGCAGATGCAACCGTTGCTCAGGAGTTGTATGTTCTTGCTACTCTAAGACCGAAACTGAAAATGTAGCCCATCGATCTACATATACTCCCTCTGTTTAGAAATATAAAATGCTTTAGCTTTGTGAATTGAATGTATTTGTTTAAAAAAACGAATGTATCTAGACGTCTTTTAGTGTGTAGGTTCATAAAAGTTTAAACTGAACCTGTACGCTAAAAGACGTCTAGATATATTCACTTTGCAAAGCTAAAATGTCTTATATTTCTAAACGGAGGGAGTAGATCGGTAATAAATTTTTTTTTCCAAAACAACATCTTCAAGTTTTTTTTGGAAAAATATTTAGATGTAGCTAGAAAATGAGGTAGTGAACCGTGCAACGTCTTAAACCCTGCAAATTTGATTTGTTCGACATTGTCATTTTATTTTGTAGCCAAGGGTGTCTGGAGTTAATATTTTGCACGTTGTTAGCTAGAATACATCATTGTCAATATCTTAATTGTTTTCATATCCTTTTTGAATTTATTAGAATGTTATCTTCAATATCCAAAAAAAAGCCGAGCTATCATGTACAGTATAGCTCGGTTTACAAAACGCGGCGCTACTCTGATCTGGCAATTGCGCACATTGCAAAGTGCCACAGTGCAGTGCTATACACGGCAATGTATACGTCTGAATCTCTGGCCCGATTAAATAACAATTAGTTCAGTCGTCGAGCAGTCACGGGGCCATGCACGCAGCAGTCATCTACTAATAGCGAGACAGGCACGCGGTACCGACCCCGGTCGATACGATCGAATGGACGTCTAGCTTGACCGGCCGTCAGGCCATCGGTTTCTCCGAGTCGTTACGACCGGACGTCGACGACGATCAATAATCGGTATCAGCCAACTGGCCTGATCGACGCCATGCACGTGAGTGAGGTGAAAGCTGCCTGTGCCACACGTACGGGTAACTCAAGCCAGCAAACTTCTACATAACGTAGCCATGCGTGAACCATACGTGCGCGCGGCCGGGTATTTTCGAACCTTAGCTATAGTTTATTTGTTCCTTCCCGCGCGTGCGTGCGTGCGTGGTGGTGAAATCAATAGCATCTGCTCCTGCGATTTTTTTGGACAGCCGTGCATGATTGTGTTAAGCAGCTCGTTGCACGCATCCATCATGGAGCGCGGAGTTCAAATTAAAGGCAAACATCTGGGAGGGACGAAAGAAGAGCCCGTTTTAATCAGTATGCACGTGTGGTTCATCATGAGTAGTAATGAGCATCCTTTTTGTGGATCATGATTAATGAGCTTTTTCTTTCTTTTCCAAAACGTCGTCTAATGTGCTAAGGTAGTGTATGCGGCAAATGCAGAAGAGCGTTTAACTGTCCTCGCAGCACTCGTCTCGGGGCGACTCGGGTGGCGATCAACCCTAGCCGTCACCATGTTTTTCCCTTTCCCGTTCCTCCCGCCACACGAGATAGCTGACTGCGGTTAATTGGCTTTCTTAACCCTAAATTTGTCAACATGGTGAAAGACTGCAATGAATGGTTGTCTTCTCTTATTTTTTGTGTGTAATATTAGGGCTTAGGATTCTTTTAGACGTGCTAGTGTGCTTTCCACATTCTTCTAGTGTGGACTTATCATATTTAGTGTGCGCAACTCTCACGTTTATGTGTGTATACTTCTCATGTCATTTCGTGTATAAATTTTGGGTTGGATGTGCTTAGTGTGTGCATTTTCTATTTTTGTGTGTGTGTGTGTGTGTGTGTGTGTGTGTGTGTGTGTGTGTGTGTGTGAGTGTGTGTGTGTGTGTGTGTGTGTGTGTGTGTGTGTGTGTGTGTGTGTGTGTGTGTGTGTGTGTGTGTGTGAGTGTGTGTGTGTGTGTGTGTGTGTGTGTGTGTGTGTGTGTGTGTGCTTACCCATGTTGGTGTGACTTGCAAGTAAATTTGTACACATGAAAAACATAGCCTTCCTAGCCGGGAGCTCAACACACTAACACACGAGTCTACGCGGAAGTCCCCCAACCCTCACCACCCAACATGTTGCTCTATCATTCTCATGATTAACATTGTGAATACCAACATGTGTATAGTTGCTCCCAAAGATTATATGTCAAATATTCCAACACATTGAGTATGTAACTATTCGGAAAATATGAGGGAGGGGTCCATACCCTCCTTGTCGCAACATAGGTCCACCTATTTACATGTGTACATAGGTAAATACTAGCCCTCTTCAGTATGTTAGGCAAACAAGTATCACTCCCTTATACAAAATAGAAAAGTCTCACTTCCTGTAATGGAAAGTTAATTTCTTCTATGGAACAATGTGGCATGATTGTACTAGGATGATCGTACTTGTTACCATGGTGACCGCCTTTATCGTCTCTACCCCTTGCACGGCTTTTGAGGCTACACATGTTCATAGTTAGTCGCATTCATGTAAGCACATGAATTTGTTTGTGCACCTCTGCTGATCTATATGGTTGTTCCATTCTGTCAAATATTGTATCAAGAGCCGTGGAAGTTAGTCATGATTTAGTGTTGACTGCTTAAGGTCCTCTAACATACACTTCCAAAATAGCAGTGAAGTTAACATGTTAATAATATATGTGATCTCGTGGCTGGCCAAGTCTTCGCCGACAGCCAGCTTGGAGTTGTTCCACGGGATCCACCTGTCTACGTGGATGATGGAGTAGATGAAACTCATCATGGAAACCTTCCGCGTCTAAGGATGCTCGAGTATATCATGGTTGTGGGTTAGTCACAAAGCACATTTCATTTTTTTACCATACCACGAGATCACTTGATGCCATTTGGCGCACCATGTATGCTTTGTGTGTTGATAAACATGATCCCAATCTTTGCACTTTATCTTGATTAACCTCGTATTATTTATTATATATTTATTACTATGATACATTGAAGATAAACATGAATATTCACACAATATTCCTCTCCAAGACAAACTTGCCATATGCTTAACTCTCTTATGACCAATTTTAGATCATCCCTTGGTCATCACTTGATATTCTTCTTTCGACCTACAAACCAACATATGGACTTCAAGAATTACTCATGGACAAAACTTTCAAATATAACTCAATAAAAATATTAGTTTATAGGGATTGTTGTTAATTACCAAAAATCACACATGGGGGCTCTCCGTGCACATTCAGGGACGCTCTTTGGTTCACAAGCATTCAGAAGTGGTTAGCACCACTACAACAATGCATGCCGACACTAATGTAGGGGTTCGTAGCATGAAAAACAAAAAATTTCTACCGCATGCACACAAACAAGCCAAGATCTATCTACTAGATTGTAGCAACGAGTCGATAGAAGTACTCACCCTCGAAGATTCCAAAGCGGTTAACAAGAACAGATTCTCGTGGGTGATGTAGTCGTACACTTGCCGATCTCAAGATCGCATAGACGATCCTTCCGGCGCTGCGTTCCAGCAGCGCTTTCGCAGTCGGTCACACGTTCGGTACTCGATGAAGACCTTCCTCTCCCTTGTTCCAGCAGGCAGTGGAGGCTATAGTTCTCCCCTTGCGATTTCGGCAGCACGACGGCGTGGTGTCGAAAGTATAGGGAAGATCCCCGCAGGGCTTCGCCTAAGCCGGTGCGGGTTATGGTGGATTAGGGTTTCCCGGAGATCTAGGGTTTAGAAAACCGGGAGGAGGAGAAGATGTCGGCGGCGGCGGGTCGTCGGCGGCTCGGGTGGAGAGGGGCTAGGGCTTGTGGTGTTAGGGCAGCCCTCCCCCTCTATTTATGAGAGGGGGCAGCCTTGGGAGGGGTGGGTTTGGATCCAAACCCAAACCCAAGTTGGATTGAGAAAAGGACTTGTTCCTTCTTCCACTTGGAAACCATTGTTCCAGTTTGACTTTACAAACTCCCGTTTGACTCAATTTAGAGCTTTAATTCTCTTTTGCAAATGCCCACACCAAGTGACCTAGGATATGATCCAATCATTCCACTTACCCATGACACATTCATGGACCATTCTCCTTCCATATCGGTGAACCTTCTAGAACCTTCTAGAACATCTCCGATGAAAACATCGGAATCTTTACCGAACTCCTATTCTCCGGACCATTCCGGATATCCTCGTGATATCTTGGATCCCATCCGAGACTCCGAACAACATTCATTATCCCTACTAACCTTCCATATCTACTAAACAACATTGAATCCTTAAGTGTGTCTCCCTACGGTTCGTGAATTATGCGGACATGACCAAGACACTTCTCCGATCAATAACCAATAGAGTAATCTGGAAATTCATATGGCTCCCACATATTTCTACGATTACTTTGTGATCGAATGAACCATTTACATACGATACCAATTTCCCTTTGTCTGACGATAGTTTCCATATCCAAGGTTTTGATCGTCGGTATCTTTGCATACCTAGTTCAACCTTGTTACCGATAAGTACTATTTTCTCGTTCCCGTGATATGTGATCCCTTGTGAGCCAGTCACATGCTTGCAAGCCAATTGGATGACATTCCACCGAGAGGGCCCAGAGTATATCTATCCGTCATATGGATGGACAAATCCCACTCTTGATCCATGTGCCTCAACACATACTTTCCGAACACTCAATGCCACCTTTATAGCCACCCAGTTACGGTGTGGTGTTTGATGTCATCAAAGCATCCTTCCGGTGATGGTGATTAGCATGATCTCATGGTCGAAGTAATTAGGTTACTATGTATCAGAAAGCTTATAGCAAACGAACTATTAAAATGACTTGATCTTTATGCTACGCTTATCTATATGAGTATGTCCATCATACCATTCTCCTAATGATATGATCTTGTTATTAATAACATCTCAATGTTCATGATCAAGAAACCACGATCATCTATTAATCAACAAGCTAGTATTATAAAGAGGCTTTACCAGGGACTCTAATTTAGTTTACAAATCACACAAGTATTAAAGTTTTCGTTTAATACTATTATAGCATGAATGTAAACATTTATCATAAACACAAAGATATAATAATAACCACTTTTATTATTGCCTCTAGGGCATAGCTCCAACAAATAACATTTTACACACACCTAATCATCGCCCTTACACTTAAGCGGTAGTTAAAAATGGTGACGAATAACTGCGCCGTGAAAGTATGCGCATACTTTTTCTCTTGGAACATTGAATTTGCCATGCTGTTTGTGGCGCAAAAGATATGCCTAAATCTTTACTACATTGATGTGCAGCGAACAAATACGTGTCCTGGTGTGCCCACCGTGCACGAATTAATTTAGTGCCTCCTATTATCTATTTAGGCACACACATTTTGCTTAATGTTTTTATATTCATCGCAGGTTCGAATACATTGATAAATCCCCAAAAATCATAATAAATCTAATAAATCCTAGATACTCATAATAAATACACATATATTTACATGATCCTAATTCCATCTTAACTCTATCTATATGATCTTGGATTCATCTTTAGCCTCATTGTCTAAGGGCATTTGAGTCTTCATCTTCAGTTCTCTTCTTTCCTTCCTCGTATTTCTTCATGTTCTTGTTTTTTGCTTGAGCTAGATTTGACATCTCTCTTGCCATCTTTTTCCTGATCTTCTAACTCGGTGTAACATCCCAACATTAGAGCTTAGAAATAAGCTGAAACTAGATGTGTGCATTGCATTCATGCATAGAAAATCCGAATAATTTTCGCGCTTTTGAACAAATCTTGTCAAAGTGATTGAAGCTTCTCTCAACTTGATGGAATTGATGTAGATCATCAAGCTGACTACGATAAGTTTCAATATGACCTTTACTAAAACCTTATTTAGGGTAAACATGATTTGATCTAAGGGTAGATCAAATGAAATAAAACTAAGCCATTGCATATTGTTTAATGATTAACATCTGTTCCTTAAGAGATCATATCACAGAATTCATTACAATAACCCATTAATCCCAAGCTATGGATATAATTAAAGTAACGAGAATGTAATAACTAACTCTTTGAAGGGAATATGCCCGAGAGGCAATAATAAAGTGGTTATTATCGTATTCCTTATTTATGATAAATGTTTATTTTGCATGCTATAATTGTATTAATATGGAAATGTTAATACATGTGTGTTTAATAAACAAAAAGGAAGTTCCTAGTTATGCCTCTCTCATAAACTAGCTCATTGATTAACAAGATGATCAAGGTTTCCTGATCATGGACATTGGATGTTGTTAATAACGAGGTCACAACATTAGTGTAATGATATGATGAACATTCATCCGAAGTATAGCATTACGATCAAATTCATTGAGTTTATATTGCTATAACAACTTACGAAGTGATCCTAATCCTTAGACCATGAGATCATGTCAATCACTAACACCGGAAGAGTTTCTTGATTACATCAAAGGTCACATCGTAACAGGGTGATTATAAAGATGGGTTCAGAACTACTAAAGTGTTATGTTGAGACCCATGGATCAAGAGTGGAATTTGTTCATCCCGATGACGGATAGATATGCTTTGGGCCCTCTCGGTGATATCACATTGATTAGCTTGCAAGCAAGTGATTTGATCACTAGAATGTTATATCACGGGAACGAGAAAAGAGTGCATGTCAGTAATGAGATCAAACTAGGTATGGAGATACCGATGATCGAATCTCGGACATGTAATTTATCGCGAAACAAAGGGATTAAGATACAACGTAAAAGGTTCTCGCGATCACAAGAAAGTCATCGCTGAATGTGTGGGAATCAGTATGGGTCTCCAGATCCCGCTTCTGATTATTGATTCGAGAGGGGTCTTGATCATGTCCGCATTATTCGTGAACCATAGGGTGACACACTTAAGAGACACCGACATCCATTTGGAGCAAAAGTTTCATGCCAGAAAGAATAACAAGCGCAGGAATTTATTTCACTAGATACCGAAACGGGTTTTCGGGTGAAATTGTAGGAAGTGTGTTTGCATGTGAAATGAAATAATAGCAAGGGGTTATATGAGAATGTTTGTCATTAAAGTAATTGAAAAAATTCTGAATAAATAAAAGGATTTTTATTTAATGAGAGTTTGCATTAAATTTGGTGGAAATTTAATGGGAATTTGAGTGGGGTTTTGAGTGGAGGAAATTGAAAGTTATTTGTGTGAGTGGAGTGTCCACCCACATGAATGAAAGGAGGGGAGGGGGAAGCCCCATGGCTGGGTGCATGGCCTCTTGGGTTCCCTCCTCTCCCTATAAAAGGAGCCCCCTCCCTCTCTCTCACTCACACCTCCTCGTGAAGGATCTCTCTCCCCATCTAGTATTTATCCCCCATGGTCTCGGACTAGCGAGATACATGTTCCCGGTGGCTATTCGACAAGAAAGAGTTGTGCTTCTGCTGCATCGCTGGAGCGAGGAGGCGGAGGTTGCTCGGTGCCTCGGACGTGTGTGCGAGCACGGATGCGTCGTTGATTTGCGGTGCTAAGGACTTCCTCTCGATCTTGAGATCGGCAAGAGATCGTCTACATTAACTACGAGTTTGGACTCGTTAAGCTTTGTCGGTCTTTAAGGGTATGTTCTCTACGGATATACATCCGCCCGTTGTTTGTATCTAGTAGATAGATCTTGGTACATAGTTGTTCCCATCGTAGAATTTTTTTTGTTTTCTATACTGCGAACCCTATAGTGGTATTAGAGGCGGATCTATGCGTAGATGCTTTGCACGGGTAGTACACATATGAGTATGTGGGTGATGATGATCATTGTATTGCTTCTTAGTTGTACTTTGGATATTGGTGGCATAGTGGGATGAAGCGGCCCGGACAAACTTTACATGTCCTTGCACATGAGACCTGTTCCACGCTTGACATGCAACTAGTTTTGCATAAGTGGCTAGCGGGTGTCTTTCTCTCCTACTATAGTCAATATCTAATTTGCAACGAGTTGTCAACAATTTTGTTATCCTCGTTGTGGTTCATGTTCATAGGTAAGAACGGTTCTATCTTCGAAAGCCCTAAGCCACGTAAAACTTGCAATGGATAAATTAGAGGCATCTAGTTTAGATTGTTGCTGGGCTAGTGTCATGATATGGTGATGTTGTAAGTATAAGTATAAGTTGAGACTCTTACAACAAACATAACGTGTAAGTTCCATAGACCTTGGCCTTACACATAGAGGTATGATAGTGATCATACCATGATGCACATGATGGAGATCAAGTGCAAGAACCATATCATTTCACTTATTAGCATGTGATGTTTGTTGCATCTTATATTGCTAGTTTGGCGTTTTATTAGCATAATAAGATGATACCTCATTTAGATATCAAGATAAAAATGTGTTCTCCCTTAAGTATGCACCGATTATGTTTTGTCGCTCCAAGACATCACGTGATGATCGGGTGTTCTTGGATCCACGATCATATTTCGGGTGTAAGTCAGTTACACACGCGAATACTAAGGTTCTTACTTGGCAATCCTAGCATATACATACATGGCCTCAGAACACGGACCAAAAGGTTAAGCATGAATCATATGAAAGATATGATGCCCATTTGATGCTCGCCTTTGAAGCTACACTGACTCACGTGATGATCGGACTTGGTGTAATGGATTTGGTTCATGTAATCACCAAAAAGTCACGAGGGATGTCGTTTTTGAGTGGGATTTCATTTCTAATTTGGATTAGAGCTCAATTTATCATAAATTAAATCAAAGTGAATTTGCATAATTTGCTGCAGTCATTGGCATTCGTTCACCACCTTATGCTTAGTTGTAATTGGGATAATAGAACTATAGAATTCTGGATATTTACTTTAGGAACTGGTATCGTATTGTGTTGAGTGTCAATCTAAATTTTGAAGTCCTATTGCAAACTTTCAGCAAACTCTGTTTACTCCGTGAAATTTAATAATTGGTATTAAATCGAGAGTAACAATTCTAGTGTTAGTATCTTAAGTATCATGTTTGCCTCCATGATTCTTGATTGTTTTAATATCAAGTTTATCTAGGAGCTGAAAGAATTGTTTCAGAAACCATCATGTGTGATAGATATAACGATATATGAAACAATGTTTTGGTTGCAATATGATAGAGTATAATGTATGTTCTCATATTGGATGCGAATTTACAAAGGTTGGAGATGCTAGACATCCTAATCATCCAAAAGGGTTTTGGAAAGTAACGTTATACTCACGATTTGTCTTTATAAGCTACATTAGCTTGATCATGAAAGTCATCATGATAAGGATGAGTAGAAGATGTATGTAAAGTGTTTACTACACTAAAAGATTACGAAAGAATGGATTTGAAAGAATGTCGATCATTTGATGATGGTGATCTACTTCAAAGTGCAAGTCCAAAGGTATTATTATTTGAATATACACGCTTTGGACTATGTGTCATATATATGGCACCACTTTTGATGTTGATAGATTCTTTTAGAAGGAAAAAGGAAATGCTGAAAGAGAATCTATAAAATATATTTGGCAGAAAATAAAAGACTGGAAATGTCCAGTTTAGGTATATAGATGATATACATGTTATGGTTGTATTCTTTGCTTGTTAAACAATGTGGTTCTTGGGTATTGGATACCAAATTGGTTGGTATGAAATTTCATACGGAACGACGCAATTCATGAACCATAATGGCCTAAGTAACTAGCAAGAGAATATGTGATGATGTTCATCGAAAACAAACAAACCGTTGTTTGTATTTCTCGTTGACATCAAAGCTTGACTTCAAGATTTGTTTTAATAATTGTTATTTAAATCAGGTATTATGAGAACAAAGGTTGTTCAAATAATTACCGTATTCCATATAAGATGGATGATTTACAAATCTAGTTGGAGAAATCACATCCATAAAGCTAATGCTAAAATGTCGCAATACAAATGATTGGAATATCACTTACAAAGTGCCATCGCCATTTAAATTATATTGGAAAGAAAACATGAAGAAACTCCATTTTCATCGATTTTTGGAGTCTTTGATTTCATCAAATGACGCTTGTGAGACTTTCCTCTGGATAATTAAAACTTCGTTCAAAGGCCAAAGAAGAACGATCGACTAAATTATTGGAATTTATACATATCGATGTATGTAGTCCATTATGTGTAGTCGTAAGCGATGGACTTCAACTTCATATGCTTTCTCCGAAAATTTGAGTGAATATTCACTTAATGAGAAAGAAGTATGAAGTATTTGAAAACGTTTCAAAGACTTTTAAGATGAAGTGGAAAATCATTGTAACAAGAAAATAAATGATTTATGATTTTATCATAAAGGGATTTATTTGAGTTACAAGTGCAACAAGAAAATAAATGAATTATGATTTTATCATAAAGGGATTTATTTGAGTTGCAAGTTTAGCAAAACACCTAGATTTATATCTCCCGAAACACCATATGAGTATGGAGTGTTTGAGATTTGTAATAAAACCTTGTTTGACATGGTTGGATCAAAGGTGTTATTTATAAAACTGCCATTATGTTTTAAAAGATTAAAAGCTTTAGAGACCACCGCTTTTACACTGAAAAGAGCTCCATCTTGATCCGTTGAAATGACACCATGGAAGTTATGGTTTGGGGTAAAACCCAAATTGTCATTTCTTAAATTTTGGTATGCTAAGCATAAGTAAGATGTTTACCACCAAAGTCGAATGAGCATGTCTTTGTAGGTTATTTCGAATAACCATTGGATATTCCTCCATAACACCGAGGACAAAAGGGTTTGTCGCTTGAAATGTGAAGTTTCTTGAAAAAGGAATTTTCGCAAAAGTTAAGTGGGAGGACAATAGAACTTTGATAAGGTTAACGAACCTTAGCTAAATGTGCTGAGTTGCGCAACGCCAGAAAATGTTCCGGAGGTGTCACATCCCAAGATTTTCCAAATCTTGTAATGTGAAAAAATAAATAAACAAAATAAATTATTGTTGAAAATCAGGGTGAAAAGAAACTTTTTGTTTCTAAATGGAAACTTAAAATCCCATCTGGAACAAACTTTGGGTTAATGTTTGAATCCAACTAAATTCAAAACAAGTAGAATGCATTCCTCATAAAATGCATCTAGAAATTTAAACACTTGGAAAATAAAACCAAACCCTAAACCCTAATGGAATAAAAATCATTTCCAAGTTATCTCCAAGCCTATGGATTTGATCCATATAAAAATTTGTCAACAAACATTTGCAAATGATCAAAAATGACAAATAGAAATATTATAAAACCTTATAAATTGGTTTCACTTAATTTGGAACCATAAATAAAAACTCATGAATTTAATAAGATAAGGAATTGAATTCCCAAAGCTAATAAAGCCCTTATCTAAAATCCCTACCAAATGGAGAGCAAATAATCCTAAAGATATTTAAAAGGAAAAATAAATATCAAATAAGATTTTACAAATTGGAATCACCAAGTTTGGGTCTCTAAATAAAAAGATATGGATTTTATAAGATGAAGAAGGAAATATTAAATAAGGATTATTTAAAGACCAAATTAAATCTTGGCCTAATCCATTAAGCAAATGGAATGAATATAATCCAAATCCAAATGAAATAAAAGGATGAAGAATCTCCAAATAAAATAAAATGGCCTAAATCAAATTCCATTTGAATAAAGACAAATCTCTAATAAGAATAATTATATAAAGCATAAGAAAATAGTATTTTGGAATTTATCCAAGTGAAATAAAAGTTGTTTAATTCAACTTAAATAAGATCAAAGAAAACTTCCAAATAAAATTTAGGGAATTAAAACTATATTAAATTCCATTGGAATTAAAACAAATACCCAATTCAAATGAATTATGAATCCTATTAAATACTTTTCCAAATAATTCAAGATGAATTATTTGAACCCAAATAAACAAATAAAAACCTACTGAAAAGATTTGGAAGGTTTTAGAAATTTAAATGGTGTTTGAAATTATTATTAAATCTTATTTGATTTAAAACTAGAGCCTATTTTGAATAATTAAAAGACCTTAAAAAGAATAATTAAATTATTCTTAAATGATTCCAGAATGTTTTATTAATCAGTGTTTAAAGCTACACAAAATTTGACAAAAGTTTGAATTCAAATGGATGATTGAATTGAGTAAATAAAATCAAACCAGAAAAAGAAAAGGAAAAAGAGAAACAAACAGAACAAAAAAAAGTGAAAGACTCAGCCCAACCCAACTAGCCCAACAAGGCCCAGCCAGCCCACCTCTCCCTCTCACCCGAACGAACCGTTTTTCACCAGAGAAAGAACCCGCGAGGACACTGACCGATGGACCCCACTCTCCCTCTCCTTCTCTCACTGACAGACGAACCCGACGACCACGTCAGCTTCTTCCCCACGCGACTTGTTCTTCCTTACCGTTTCTGCATTGATCTTGCAGGAGTAAATCACGTCAATGCAAGGAGTAATTCCTGTCATCAATCACGCTCGTTAAGTCCTCTCCCTCTCCTCTTTCTTTCCCCTCAAACCCCGCTGCCAGTAAGCCACCAGGCTGCGCCAATTCTGCCTTGCTTTGCCGCTGCTCCGACGAGATACACGAGCGAATTCCGGCAGCCCCGCATCACCCCTGGCCTCCTCGACCACGCTCACATGATCCCCACATCTTGGCGAATCTCCCCATAGTGTTAGCTCGCCCTCGCGTGCTCTGCAGCGTCGACAACAACGACGAACAGTAGCGCCACCGTCTGCTTTCTTCTCCGGCGACTCCTCTGGTAAGAACCTGACCGCCCCTCTCCTTCTCCTTCACGCACGCATCATCGCCATGACCTTGCGCATCTAACCGTGCTTTCCGTTTGCTCCCTCGTGACCCGTAGCGCCGCCCTCGACGACAGAGCGTGGCCATCGTCAGACGCAACTCCGACGAGCAATTATCAGCAACCTCGTGCGCCCCTTGCCTTCCCGCTGGTACCTTGAGCTTCGCCGTGACCTCCTGAACCTGGTGAGAATCTCCTTACTCTTCCTTGCTTCCTCTAGCGCCAGCTCCGCCGCTAGCCGAACGTCGCCGCCGCGCGCAGCCATCGAGCAACGCCAGAACTTGGTCAGGGTGATGATGACCGTTAGATGTCGATCTAATGGATGCCACAGATTCACTTAACACCGGAGGGGTACGCAACCTGTGCCGTGCGATGTAACTTAAATCTAACGGCTGCTGTCTGCCGATCCAACCGAAGCAGTATAGACGAATGAGAAGCAGCCACGTGTCCCTGTTGGTTTGTTTTAAAACAGAATAGTTCTATTAGATGTTCCATTTTGTAAAATCTATAACTTTTAATCTACACGTCCAAATTTTGCAAATTTGATATCAATGGATTCAGCAAGACAAGCCCTAGCCAACCATGCACTTTGTTTAGTAAAAAGCTTCTGTTAAAATGTTTGTTTTTGCAGAAACTTGTGTATGCATGTTTAGAATATAGAAATTGTTCTAAAATGTTTTTGAGGATAAAATCTTTGGCAAATGGTGTGTTTTGAACCTACTGATCATAGGAAACAAATTGTGGTTTCAAAAATGTATTTTGTGAAGCAAAATAATAAATCTTTGATTTAAACCATTTCTAGTCCAATAAAAATATGGTTTAATTATTAAAAATGGTTTTGGAAGAAAACCTTTGAGAAATGTTTTGGAAATAAACTCTCTGACCCTAAACACAAGGTTATATGGTTTGAAAACATATTTTGTGAAACCTATAGAATTTTGCCTTATTAAAAGCATTTCTTCACCACATAAAATAATGACTTGATCAAAAATGGTTTATGAAGTAAAATCTTATACAAATGATTTTGCCACTTTATAAAATGACCATTAGGTGTTTTCAAATGTTTATGACCCATTAGAAAACACTTCTCCAAATAAAACAACCTTTAGCATGCTTGCATGCATTGTTTTGTTATTATTATTTTATGGGTTGAATTGCTTGAATGGTAGATTGAAATACTGTTTGCTTGATTGAATTGTAGTGACTTGAAGTGTGTGAACATTGCAAAGATCAAGGAGTGAACTTATACCCTCTACCAAAAAGGCAAGTGATGCTTCATACTTTTGTCCCATTATTTTCACTATGCATTAGTGATATTTCTAAGTAGGACTTGCATGGAATTTTTGCTAAGTATAAACTATGCTATGAGAAATCCTAGTAGGTGAAACCTTAGTAGAATTTCCTAAGTTAAGATTCCTACTACTATCATGCTTAGCTTAGCTAGTAGAAAACAAGGGTGGAATATATATTCATGCTATGGAATATTTCTAAGTCTGTGGACTTGTATTTTATTTAATAAAACAACTAAGTGAATGAATCACCTGGGTGGAATGGAAGGAATGGTTTGTTTTGAGTGGTTCACAAGGCCCATTTCTATGGTTTACCTTGTGTAGCTCACTTGTGGATGGCCACCCAGGAACAAAGAGATTTGAGATGTCAAATGTTGAGAAGCTTCTAGTGCAGACACTTGGCAATATGGGCTCTGCCTGGATCACATAGGTTGCTAGAACTTAGCCATTTGGACAGTTGGTGGTAGTGGGATGATAGGTTGGAACGCGTCCATTTTGGTCTAAGGGAAGGCTTCTGAAAGATCTTGTCTTGGTGAAACCAAGTCTTGTGGGGAAAGTGCACCACCTCTGCAGAGTGTAAAAATGTAAGTACTTAGCCATGTCCCTGGCAAAGGACAATTTGAGCACCAAGACATGGAAGCTATCAAGAATCTCATCATCCCAATTTCTAAGTTAAAAACTTGTGGTTGAACAAGGGTTTAAGGTTCACCAATATCTATTGGTGGTTTCTTGGGTGATTTTGTCGAAGCAAAAATTTAGTGTTTTCAAATGATAAGGAAAATATATTTTGAGCAAAGCAAGCCTAAGATCCACTTAGCCAAATGCATATAGATGATAGACTCCACTATACTTCCATAGTATCACTTGCCAATACAATTCAAATGTATTGACCCTTGTGGCTGTAACTTGTTATGTTGCAGGTTTGTTTGATATTAGTGAAGTTTAATGATTAGGATTACAAGTCTACAATCAACATGTCTGCCTGTGACACTTTGAAGATGAAGGACCCCATACTTATAGATATTCTGCTGCAATGTAATGTAATAGCCAAATGAGCTATGTAAGATGTAATAAATTATTTTATTCCTGGTTATAAAGTTGTATTATGACCTTTGTTTCTTGATATTACATCTTAACTGTGGATGCTAGCTATTGATACAGGGACTAGCATTGTAAACATAGGGATCTCTACCTTATTAAAGGTTGGGAACCTTACAGGAGGCATCCAGAATGCCATGGCTCACATGGCTCAAAGGTTGTGGTCACGGAGGTCTAAGTTCCCATTGAACCAAGTAGGTTGAATAAACAATCAAATGCTAAGATTTGAGAGTAAATCATTGTTGTTTGACAATGATGAACCGACTACATGCAAAGAAGCAATGATGGGCCCTGACTCCATCAAATGGCTTGAAGCCATAAAATCCGTGATAGTTCCATACATGATAAATCAATTTTTGAACTTAGAAGACCCTCCGGAAAGGTGTAAAAACCTATAAGTCGTATTTGGATCTATAAAGAAACAGACATGGATGTTTCACATCTATGAAATAGTCGACATGTCGTAAAGTTTTTTACGACAATGTTCAAGGAGTTGACTATGACAAGATTGGATCTTTCATAGCGATATTTAGTCTGGACGGATTAATATAGCAATCACTACATATAATTTGGTATATGGTAGATGAATAAACAAAACAAAGTTCTTCTAAAAGAATGGTTACCTAGGACGTGTACATGACACGATCCAAGGGTTTTGTTAATTCAAAGGATGCTAAAAAGGGCATGCAAACTTCAATGTTTGAAGTAAGCATCGCGGAGTTGGAATCTTCACCGTGATGAAACTGTTAAAGAAGTTTAATTTCATCAGGAGACGATGAAGATTCTTGCATTTGCAGGAAATTAAGTGGGAGCACTGAGACATATTTCTAATACATTATGTGGAGGACATATTGTTGATTGGAAATGATGTATCTTTTATTGATAAAGGTTAAGAATTTCATTTCGATGAAAGACTTAGGCAAAAACCGAATATTTAGCATGAATGTCTATATGGATAGACTTTGATGCTAATATGGTTGTGCCAAATGTACATATATAAGAATATTGAAGGAGTTCAATATAGAAACGACGAGAAACGGTTCTTGTCGCGTGGAAAAGAATTGAATCAAGATTCAAGTGTATCGACACTTGATAAGTGAAACAAGATTCAAGTGTTTTGACACTTGATGAGTGAAATCACAAGAATGTTTTGATCAATCATACCATGATGTGTACACATCCAGATATGTCCTATGCTCTAAGTGTTATGAGCATATACCAGGATGAATCATAAAATGATCATTGGATGATAGTAAGGAAATTCTTATGATCTTTTGGAAGAACTAAGAATATATTTGTGTAGAGATGACAAACAATTACAAATAGTTCATTGTAAAGCGTTACATTGATACTAGTTTTGTCAAAATACACAAATTAAGTTTATCTCAATTTAAACTATGGGTGGCACAATGAAATGGGAAGGAGTTTCCATGATGGATTTGGATGAATTCCAAAGTTAAGACATTGTGACGGATACTACAACAAAAGGCTAAGTATATGACTGCTATAGTAGCAGCAAAGGAGGGCATTTGTGTCAAGTAGTTTGTTATCAAACTAAGGTGTGGTTCGCAACGGGCTAACACTAAACATATATTGTATGACAATATTGTCAACATGTTTTAACCCAAAGGAACTAAAGGTCTCACCAAAAGACCAAATTTATACAATGCCATCTCATTGGAGAATGAGTGATGCGTGAAGACACAAAACATGTAAATACACATGGACCTGAAGCGTCAGATCCGTAGATTATGTTAACCACTTGCAATTGCGTATATGGAACACCAAAAAGCCATAGGTGTTCAATACGCAAAGTTTCTAAACTAGATTATTGTCTCTAGTGCAAGTGGGAGACTGAAGGGAATATGCCCGAGAGGCAATAATAAAGTGGTTATTATCTTATTCCTTATTTATGATAAATGTTTATTTTGCATGCTATAATTGTATTAATACAGAAACGTTAATACATGTGTGTTTAATAAACAAAAGGGAAGTTCCTAGTTATGCCTCTCTCATAAACTAGCTCGTTGATTAACAAGATGATCAAGGTTTCCTGATCATGGACATTGGATGTTGTTAATAACAAGGTCACAACATTAGTGTAATGATGTGATGAACATTCATCCGAAGTATAGCATTACGATCAAAGTTATTGAGTTTATATTGCTATAACAACTTACGAAGTGATCCTAATCCTTAGACCATGAGATCATGTCTATCACTAACACCGGAAGAGTTTCTTGATTACATCAAAGGTCACACCGTAACAGGGTGATTATAAAGATGGGTTCAGAACTACTAAAGTGTTATGTTGAGACCCATGGATCGAGAGTGGAATTTGTTCATCCCGATGACAGATAGATATGCTCTAGGCCCTCTCGGTGATATCACATTGATTAGCTTGCAAGCAAGTGATTTGATCACTAGAATGTTATATCACGGGAACGAGAAAAGAGTGCATGTCAGTAACGAGATCAAACTAGGTATGAAGATACCAATGATCGAATCTCGGACATGTAATATATTGCGAAACAATGGGATTAAGATACTAGCGTAAAAGGTTCTCGCGATCACAAGAAAGTCATCATTGAATGTGTGGGAGTCAGTATGGGTCTCCAGATCCTGCTTTTGATTATTGATCCGAGAGGGGTCTCGATCATGTCCGCATTATTCGCGAACCATAGGGTGAGACACTTAAGAGACTCCGACATCCATTTGGAGTAAAAGTTTCATTCCAGAAAGAATAATAAGCGCATGAATTTATTTCACTAGATACCGAAACGGGTTTTCGGGTGAAATTGCAGAAAGTGTTTTTGCATGTGAAATGAAATACTAGCAAGGGGTTATATGAGAATGTTTTTCATTAAAGTAATTGACAAAATTCTGAATAAATAAAAGGAGTTTTATTTAATGAGAGTTTGCATTAAATTTGGTGGAAATTTAATGGGAATTTGAGTGGGTTTTTGAGTGGAGGAAATTGAAAGGCATTTGTGTTAGTGGAGTGTCCACCCACATGAATGAAAGGAGGGGAGGGGGCAGCCCCATGGCTGGGCGCATGGCCCCTTGGGTGCCCCCTCTCCATATAAAAGTAGCCCCTCCCTCTCTCTCTCTCACTCACACCTCCTCGTGAAGGATCTCTCTCCCCCTCTAGTATTTATCCCCCATAGTGTCGGACTAGCGAGATACATGTTACAGGTGGCTATTCGGCAAGTGTTGGCGAGGTGACCCCGGATAGGGTCAGGACGGGGAAAGACAAAGGAAGTTCCCCGTCCAAATTCCGAGTTACTGTCTAAATCAGTCGAATCCTGTAAAGGCCGGCCGAGGTAAGCAAGAGCAGGACACTTATGAGAAGAGCAACACATTACCCGACCAACGTAATGTTTAAGTCGGTCGGGTCAGCCCGAATAACCTGAATGCAGGTGAAGGCCAAGCTGAGTTAAGCGAGGCAGGGCCGAATGACATGAAGCTTGCAGGAGAAGGAAGTGCCTATAGTCAAACCCTAGTCACAAGCTAGGAAGAATCTGGACAAAGCCAAACACAAAGGACAAGGCGCAGAGCGGCAGAAGGGCAGAAGGAGGTCACAGAGGTGACAGTCCTGGAGCCCGAGGCGTGCAGGTGGGGTTCTCTGAAACCTTGCCATCATTAGAAGGGCGACACGGAAAGGAGGCCGCCGAGTTACTATATTGGGACAAGCATATTCTTCGAATATGCTTGCCACGTCAGCCCTAGAGGAGCCAGGACGCCCCTTTATAAGGAGAGGCTTGGACTCTGAGAAGGATAGAGGCTCATTTGGTACCGTTAGGCTGGTAAAAGTTCATCTTCTCCTCTTGTAAACAGCTCAAGGAGCACTTGTAGCCCAAGAGAGGAGTAATAAAGATCTTTACGTTAGTCATTTGTGTGTAGAATCAACTAAATCTTCCCTCCCCAGATCCCTCTAGCATCCATTGGCCCCATACTTTAGCCTACCCATGGCATCTGCCGTGCCACCACCACGACAGTTGGCGCCCACCGTGGGAATAAAACCACGACTCGTCGAACCACTACAAAGGTCGGCAAGGTGTTGGATCGAGGAACTACCAGCGGTACTATGGAGCCTCAGAACTACCCCAAACAGGTCAACAGGGTATACACCATTTTTTCTGGTATATGGGGCAGAAGCCGTGCTTACAGCCGACATAATACATGACTTTCCAAGGGTTACCCAGTATACAACCGCTGAGGTAAATGAGATAGCTCGGCAAGATGATGTCGATCTGCTAGAAGAAGCCAGGGAGTTGGCACTATCAAGATCAGCTATTTATCAACAGGACTTGCGACGATATCACAGCAAGAATGTAAATCCAAGAGTGTTTAAAGAAGGAGATTTGGTTCTTCGGTTAGTGCAACGCACGGCCGGCATGCACAAACTATCACCCCCATGGGAAGGACCATTCATCGTGAGCAAAGCATTGCACAATGATGCGTATTAACTAATTGATGCTCAGTCACCAGAAAAGAACAAGGCAGACAAAGCCGGCGAAGAATCGAAAAGACCATGGAACATAGCTTTACTTTGTCCATTTTACTCGTAGGAGTCATCTATGACACGTTGTAAAGTGACGCTTCAGGACGAAGTATCAACTATGTATTAAACCTCGGCACCTCGAGCAATGACTCGGGGACTGCCCTATATTATTTGGCATTTTGGATTTTGTATTAGACCTCGGCACCTTGAGCAGTGACTCGGGGACTGCCCTATATTGTTTCTGAGTTTGGGTTATGTATTAGACCTCGGCACCTTGAGCAGTAACTCGGAGACTGCCCTATATTGTTTCTGAGTTTGGGTTATGTATTAGACCTCAGCATCTTGAGCAGTAACTCGGGGACTGCCATATTTTGTTTCTGAGTTTGGGTTATGTATTAAACCTCGGCACCTTGAGCAATGACTTAGGGACTGCCATGTTTTGTTTTCGAGTTTGGGTTATGTATTAAACCTCGGCACCTCGAGCAATGGCTCGGGGACTGCCCAATGTCATTTCGCAGTTTTAGTGATGTGTTAGATCTCGATTTCTAGAGCACTGACTAGGGAATTGCCCCACGATTGTCCCTTGTTACAAAAATGGGTATCAAACTTCGGCACCCAGAATGATATTATTTCACTCTCCCCAAATATGGGCTTCGAGATTTACAACTTGGATAGAATTCAAGAACACAATGGTTGAGCCGTCAAATTTATAAAGGTCAGGCAATATTAGACGCCGAACTACGGTGGGACAAATGCAAGCACACAATCCGAACTTAAGAAATTGAAGGCCACCAAAGCAAAGACTTAAACAGACAAGATCAGTTTAAACAAAATAATAACAATCACAATCATATGTGCCTCAGTGGCAAAAGGCAAAAGAGGTTCATACCACACAGAAAGTCGGACAATTGTTTCACACACATCATACGCCCAGCATACCGGGGATAAGAAACAACTTAAAGTTTTTTTTAAGACTAAGGGGCAGCGACTTGGTCAGGCACTGGGCGCTCCGAGGTAGACGACACCTCGGCCGAAGTTGCCTCTCCCTCCACAGAACCAGGAGCGACTTCGGGGGAAGCCCGGGGCTGTTGGGAAACATTAGCTTGAGCTTGAGAATGCCCAGTCCCTTTGGAGGATGATCGCGCGTCGCTGTTGCCATCCGAGCTTGCGCTAGAATCACCAGAGGTATCCGAGTCGCCCTCATCCTCGTCCTGGTCGGCTGAATTATCATCAGAGGCATCTTCAACTTCGACGTCATCCGCCGGGTTAGAAAGGAAACTCGGCCCTTCAATCCAGTTATGCACGCCCGCATACTCAACAAGCTGGAAGGAACGAGCTTGTTGGCGAGCGACGAATTCTGGATCCTCAACCCAATGGGAGCCAGTGCGCAAATTTATCAAGGTATCGAGGGAAATATCCTCGTACCATGACATAACGACTGTGAGCGCCATATCAGCACTAGCTCGTCCAGCGGATTCCCTCCAGAGATTTAACTGGTTCTGGGATGCCATCAATCTTTCCACCAGTAGCTTGATCTCATCAATATCAGGAGTTCCAGAAGTATTCGGCCAGAGAACATGGTAGGCTCGGATGGCTACCTGCACCAAGTCCCTGCCCATAATCTTCATTGGACCAACGACAACCAAGTAGTCTTCCATCGAGTATTCTAGGCTTGCATATGCGGGGACACCTCGGCGTACACGAGCATTAACCACCGCTCTAGAGCTCACGGGCTTAGCTTCTGGAAAAGGGTCTATGCAAAATAAAAATACATCGGTCAACACTAAGAAAGAGAAAAAGATAACTCGGCCACGGTCAGAGGCTTACGATGAATATAGCTCAGCATTCTCTGAAGATCTTGAGCACAATCAACCTTGGTTTTCTCAAAGCGAGTGATATCCTCGCTCATCGCCCGTGTCTTTAGTTCGGCAGCCTCGAGGAGTTCTTTATTTTTCTGCAATTGCAGAGCTAGCCGATTCTTCTCCTCGGAGAACTCCTGGTCAACTTTCTCTAACTCAGACTTCTGATAGAGCTTGAGGGACTCCACCTCGGCGCGCAAGCGAATTATCTCGTCATCTTTATCTTTCAGCTGCGCCGAGTGAGTAGCGGTTTGTTCTAAAAAATGCAGCATCATATCAGGCATGGGTATGCATTCTTGATGTGACGCTGCAAAAGTTTGTAACTCGGCTATACCAAAGCCAAAAGGGTTAAAAGAAACCCGGTATAAGTTTCGAATGGAAATCTGTAAAGAAAAAGGGTAACTAACCTTACAGGGCCTTGACCTTCTTCTTAAGACGGATATTAAGATTGTTGATATTACCTATTCACCAGCAAAATGAGCTAACACCTCACGTCCAAAACAATAAGAACTTTAGGGACAATGCAAAAGTTTGTTAACTTACCAGCTTTCTTCACCACGGGAATGACTTTCTCATACTTGTCTTGCAATTTCTTATGTGCGAAAAGCAGCCTTTGGAATTCGGCGGTTCGCCGATCATGCGCAACCTAAGCAACAAAATAAATAGCAATGAGATATTCGAAGCTAAGACAGATCCGAATCAAGCAAGGCTTAACTCGGATCTAGGTGGCTGGATATTCGAAGCTAAGAAAGATCCGAATCAAGCAAAGCTTAACTCGGACCTAGGTGGCTGGATATTTGAACACTAGGGCAGATCCGAATTAAGTAAAGCATAACTCAGATCTAGGTGGCTGGATATTCGAAACTAAGACAGATCCGAATCAAGCAAGGCTTAACTCGGATCTAGGTGGCTGGATATTCGAAGCTAAGACAGATCCGAATCAAGCAAGGCTTAACTCGGATCTAGGTGGCTGGATATTCGAAGCTAAGACAGATCCGAATCAAGGAAGGCTTAATTCGAACCTAGGTGGCTGGATATTCGAACGCTAAGACAAAACTGAACCAGGCAAAGCCTAATAAAAACTTCCAAACGAATAGTAAATTATTCAGTTGCAAGCTTTGGGGACTAGAGTATATATAATATCATTCGAATGACTAATCAAACGTCAATAAAAACAATTACCTCATTCATCTTATCGCTGTCAAGAACGATCTTGGCAGCCAGATGTAAGCGACTGCTGATGTCGGAGAGTTGAAATGGCTGACTGCTTGGATTGCCCTCGAGCTGATCAGCAGCGTTCCAATTGTTGGCATACTCAACCAACAAGCCAAGGCTGTTCCCACTCTCAGTACGAGTCAGGACTTTACCTCGAACGTGTTGTGTAGCCACCGCCGCCGCGGGACTCTTGTGAAGAACGAGCTGGGTATCAGCGGCCGGGGTGACAATAGTCTTGGCAGAAGAAATCCCCTTGCGCAGCGCATCAGCAATTGTAGGATGAGAAGAGCTGGCAAGCCCTTTCTGAGATGAGGGAGGTTTGGTGACGACAACCTTTCTTTCCTTAGAAGAGGCTTTGGCAAGAGCCATTACCTCGACACTTGGAGTGGCATCTTTTGGGGTCGGAGGGATTACGGTTTCTAAGGGCGCCAAAATAGTGATATCCTCGCTGGAGTCGGAGTGGCAGTAAAGACTGTGGGGGTCGAAGGAATCTCGGGGGAAAATCCAGGGTTCACGGAGGAGGCAGCAGGCTCAGTGGAAATGTCTACTGGCCGAGTTATGTCGGCA
Source organism: Avena sativa (assembly GCA_916181665.1). Lineage (NCBI taxonomy): Eukaryota > Viridiplantae > Streptophyta > Magnoliopsida > Poales > Poaceae > Avena > Avena sativa. Next base: position 135,753,915 of record OV702285.1, on the reverse strand, counting down.
TCAACAAGAGAGACCTCAGGCACATCCTGGCGAGATAACGTCTGATTCGGAGCAGGAGGAGAGTCTGCGCGGGCAGGACTAGGAACCCTAGTATCTTTAGGAGGCGGAGGAGAAGGCGGCCGAGTCGTATGACTCGTCATGCTAGGACCACTGGGATTAACAGAGAGAGGAGCTCTGCAAAGGCACAAAGAGTCAGGTCAGAAGACAGAAAGAGAGAAACAAGAAATACAAATGAAAAGTAACTTACCAATGGTAACCCCGGGCATAGTTTTACGCTTCGGAAGGTGCTGGGAGGACTTTTTAGTTTGCTTCTTGGGGGCAGCTTCAGAGGCACCCGTTGGAGCGGCACGCTTCCGCGAGGTAGTAGGAGGTTGGGAGGCGAGAGGCTCGGCTTCGTGCACCTGACCGGCCTGATTAGCTGGGGAAGTAGAAGCCAAAAATGCATAAGAGATAGACATTGCGGCAACTACCTCAAGAATTTGGACGTCGTACGAATCACCATCCTCCTCGTGAGCCGAGGTCTTGCCACAGGCACGAGCCGGAGCGAAGTCCGACTTGGGAACGAACTCCTCCGAGTCAGGTTCCCCGCTATCCGGGGTGTTCCGATCTGCGGTCCACGGGAGGGCCAAAACCTCGGCACCTTCAATCTTCTGCTGCACAAATCTCTGCAAGGAAAGAGACAAAGGAATTAGCGAAAGGAATCACGGACGCGATTGGGGGGAAAACATAAATGCATGAATTTACCTCGGGAGGGGGGTTCCCACGAGTGAACGGCTTCAGTCCCCAGGCCCAATCCTCCGGCATCTCCGTCTTAAAGATAGCTCGGACACGCTTAAAAATAAGATAGTTGTCGAGCTCAACAGTGGAGATTCGGTTGGGATCAAGGGGACCGCTCATATAGCAAAGCTTATGCGTGTGTTGCTGAAAGGGGCAGATTCGGCTGCTGACGAAGGTGGTCATCAGATCCTCGCCGCGTAACCCGGCGCGGATCAGCTCCTTCAGCCGAATCTCAAAGGCCTCGGCCAGAGCATGGCTCTTCCTGGGATTATAAGTCCAGTTCTTCTTGGAAGGGGTGCCAATGGAGAAAGCCGAAAGCCGAATCTTATCTTCCTTCCCAGAGTTCTTGACATAGAAAAACGATCTATGCCACTTCTTGCATGACTCAAGACCAGCAACCCGAGGAAACTCGGATTTCCTCCGAGGTGTGATGGACGCTGCTCCACACTGCGTAAGCAATTTCTCGGAAGGATGGAGGGATTTGTCTGGAACAACATTGGACCGGATCTGGAAGAACTTGGACCATACATGGACTAACGGCCAGAGGCCAAAGTATCCTTTCGAGGCCGAGATAAAGGCGGATAGAGAAGCAATGGCATTAGCCGGAAGATGATGCGCCTGCAGGCCAAAGTAATCAAGGAATTCCCTAGCAAAATCACTAAGGGGAAGACCGAACCCGCGAGAGAAATGTGACATGAACACGACATACTCACCCTCGGCAGGAGAGGATTCGCTGCCAGGTAAGCGACAGGCTACCTCAGCAAGAATTCGTCGAGTTCTAATCAACCACTCAACCTCTCGGAGGGTAACGGTGGAACCTTGCCAGGAGCCCTGCTCTGGGCTAGACGCGGCATCGTCATCTTCGATGAGCGCTCCGCTAACAAAGCTTGACATGGGGTCGCCGGAGGAATCTACCGAGGAGCAACTAGCGGTGGAGCAAAGCCTAGAACTGCAAGACCCCGTCGTGGTCCTAGGCGAAAACGGCGGCGGAGCGGAAAAGGAACCGCCGCGGGAAATCTAGAGAGCGGAAAACGCGTCTAGAGGGAAATCTAGGCAATGAGACCAGAGAAACTCACCGGCGACGGCGCCGGAGCAAGCGCACGGGGACGAGGTCGATGGAGCAGAAGGATTAGGACCTCGTCGTCAAAGATTCAGACGAGCACACGACCACAGAAGCACTAACGGGCGCAAGAGCAAAAGGAGGAAGAAGGGCAACAGTTATAACCGCGTAGCCTTGGTGATAGTGGGATCGTGTGTGCGGGTGATAACCGTGTAGATCGTGTATGCGGCATAACCACTCGCGGCTGAGTGGAGCCACACTAACGGCCACACGACGCAGGCGAGGATCAAGCCTCCTGACAATTGCGGTGCGCGAGGCGTCGCAGTGCCGACGCGACAGGCGCAATAATCACTGTAGCATTGTCAGCGGGAACTGTAGAGGAACAAAAAACTAGAGAAATAATGATGAGTGTTACACGTAGGATGAGGCGAATGCAAGAAGACACACGGATACCTCGGACGGCGGAAAAGTAACTCGGAAACAAGGATACACGAGTATAGGGAAACTGATATGGACCGGCCGAGGTTATAGGCAGGACCATACCAGCTTCGGGGACTAATGTTGGCGAGGTGACCCCAGATAGGGTCAGGACGGGGAAAGACAAAAGGAAGTTCCCCGTCCAAATTCCGAGTTACTGTCTAAATCGGCCGCATCCTGTAAAGGTCGGCCGAGGTAAGCAAGAGCAGGACACTTATGGGAAGAGCAACACGTTACCCGACCGACGTACTGTTTAAGTTGGCCGGGTCAGCCCGAATAATCTGAATGCAGGTGAAGGCCAAGCCGAGTTAAGCGAGGCAGAGCCGAATGACATGAAGCTTGCAGGAGAAGGAAGTGCCTATAGCTGCTTATTCACTGGCAATCCAACCATACCATTCTTGTCTATCAGGATCAGTCTTTCCCTCAAGTCACCTTAACATGCTTCTTTCTTTCCTTCACTACGCAGATACAAAACTCAAACCCTAGTCACAAGCTAGGAAGAATATGGACAGAGCCAAACACAAAGGACAAGGCGTAGAGCGGCAGAAGGGCAGAAGGAGGTCACGAAGGTGACAATCCTGGAGCCCGAGGCGTGCAGGTGGGGTTCTCTGAAACCTTGCCGTCATTAGAAGGGCGACACGGAAAGGAGGCCGCCGAGTTACTATATTGGGACAAGCATATTCTTCGAATATGCTTGCCACGTCATCCCTAGAGGATCCAGGACGCCCCTTTATAAGGAGAGGCTTGGACTCTGAGAAGGATAGAGGCTCATTTGGTACCATTAGGCTGGTAAAAGTTCATCTTCTCCTCTTGTAAACAGCTCAAGGAGCACTTGTAGCCCAAGAGAGGAGTAATAAAGATCTTTACGTTAGTAATTTGTGTGTAGAATCAACTACATCTTCCCTCCCCAGATCCCTCTAGCATCCATTGGCCCCATACTTTAGCCTACCCATGGCATCTGCCGTGCCACCACCACGACAGCAAGAAAGAGTTATGCTTCCGCTGCATCGCTGGAGCGAGGAGGCGGAGGTTGCTCGGTGCCTCGGACGTGTGTGGGAGCACAGATGCGCCGCTGATTTGCGGTGCTAAGGACTTCCTCTCGATCTTGAGATCGGCAATAGATTGTCTACATCAACCATGAGTTTGGACTCGTTAAGCTTTGTCGGTCTTCAAGAGTATGTTCTCTACGGATATACATCTGCCCGTTGTTTGTATCTAGTAGATAGATCTTGGTACATAGTTGTTCCCATCGTAGGAATTTTTTTGTTTTCTATGTTGCGAACCCTACACTCTTGACCTATTTTATCCTTATCTATTTCTACCATGTTGATCATGGTAATACTTGCACCTAACTCTTTAGTTATATGGAGTAGGGAGGAAACAAAGTCAGGACCATTGACTAAATATCTTTCTTTCCATATCAATTCCTATAATCTCTATTGAACATTATCCTAATATCTATTGTTCATCAATGTGGAGTAATCAACTATTGATTTAACAATTCTTGATCTATCAACTCTTGTCCTTATCATTGCGTTTACTTTAAAGCCTTTTGAGAAATAAGTAAGAAGAGATAAGTGGTAATGCTAGTTTTAGATATCATCTATAGGATCTGAGTGTTTGAAGAGAATCAAATCAATATGATAATTGGTGGAGTTAACTCACTCCTGAATGGATAGAAGAGTTATCTGGAATATATATTTATATGGTAAAAAAGAGAATTATAAGGATGAATTATGAAGATAGTTACCAGGAGTAATCCTATTGGATCAAGTAGGTATAGTCAATGGATAATATCTTCTATTCAGTAAGAGATACTGAGAAGATAATTATAATACAACTGCAATGTTGTATTGATAAAGCCTTGTTTATCCAACTGAAAACCTAAGCCATAAATGATCAAAGGATTATAATGATCATGCTCAAGTCACTAAGAGTGAATGATTATATCATGTATAAGTGACATTGGTGGATATAACATGATTAAACCCTAGTATAGATATGTTATCTTAGTTTAGTGATGATAAGTCATAATGGTATAATGAGAAGTTGGTGTATGAGTTATTGGAGAGATAAGTAGGATAAGATAGTATGATTAAGCTGAAGCTAGAGTAGCATGGAGTTATTGGAGTAGTATTATTCCTCTTAAAGGATAGTAAGCTTTTCCGGAAAGTAGAATTTGATATATACATCTATTGAAGTAATATTAGTGATGGATGATAAAAGAAGTGTATGAATGAAGTTAAAAGTAACTACTTGTTGGATTGAAGGTCACCATTAGTAGTTTGATATAACCAAGTATAGATATGATAAGATTATGAAAAGCTTTAGTGGAAAACTTATGATATTTATAAGTGTGATTACAAACTAATTTATGAAGAAAGAGAGTAATTATGCAAATGGATTTGGATTCATTAGAAATATCCTAAATATGAGAATTATCTCTATGAGGAAATCATGTAGAGCTTTAGTGTCAAGCTCATTGGATTTACAACTGGATTTAGAAGGAGATTCTTGTTAAGTGAAGCTCACCATGTTAACACATGATGATGTATGTGAAGTAGTTGTATATCTAGGAAAGGGATTCCTTAATTAGAAGTCAAGAATTATGAAGTATGGAAGATAGGAATTCTTGGTAAACACTAAACCCTAAATCTATAATCAAGCTTAACATCTATCTCATCTGTTTGATCAATCATCTTATTTCCAAAATGGTTGATAGAAATCTTTTCCTATAGCAAATCACTTAAGCATACCCTTGTCACTTCCAAAAAATAAAATCACCTGTGTTTATAAACCACAATTAGTAACCCTTTCTCATAAATTAGCCTAAAATAACAAGCCCACTATTTAATCTTTGATGGTGATACCATTCATGAACATAAGCATGAAGACAATAGGTCTTAACCATTAATCTTTACCCAGGCCTATCCAAGGATATAGATATACTAGATCTCCTAAAATTCATGATAAACATTTATAATTTTAAACCCTAACTCCTATGTTAGTTATAATAAAATATATACCTTGGTATTTCCTAGATTCATGGGAATAATATTAACCATATTAATTCCTTAGAATATCATGCATCAAATAATGATATAGGATCATTATATATAAAAGTTTCCCTCCAAACTATAAGTTAACTAGAATTAAGTTTTATAATAAATCCATGGTTTATTATGGAAAGAAAATTCATCACAAAGATTATTACAAAATATTTAAGAGAAATGAATCTATATAAGAAAATAAAGAAACTATAACACTATATAATAAAAGCTCACAAAATGACTTTAAATACCATTTATTATTGCTACAAGTATTTAGCAAAGAAATTCCATAAAGAAAATTCAAAACAATTGTTTAAATGCAAAAGCTAGAAAAGAAAAACAGAAATTAGAAAATATTAAATGGAAAAAAAGGAGCAGCATCTTGTCTGCGACCCATCTTTCCTCTTCTCTATCTAATGCTCGCGCGTAGTCTTGCAGCCCACCTGGCCCAAGTGCGGCCCGGAACTGGCATGTACCCCTTCAGCCTTGTTTCCTCGTCGTATTCCTCGCTGGCAGAAGCAGCTGTGTGGCGTCGCGGCCATCGTTGATCATCCATCGCGCTGCGATGCGTGCCACCGCTGATGGAGGAGGGGATAAGAACGCCCGCGTTCTCCTCTATCTGTCCATACCCATATCACTCACTCTCTGAAGGGAATATGCCCTGAGAGGCAATAATAAAGTGTTTATTATGTGTATTCCAAGTATATGATAGATGTTTATTTTGCATGCTATAATTGTATTAATATAGAAACGTTAATACATGTGCGTTTAATAAACAAACAGAAATTTCCTAGTTATGCCTCTCTCATAAACTAGTTCATTGATTAACAAGATGATCACAGTTTCCTGATCATAGACATTGGATGTTGTTAATAACGAGATCACAACATTAGTGTAATGGTGTGATGAACATTCATCTGAAGTATAGCATTACGATCAAAGTCATTGAGTTTATATTGCTATAAACAACTTACGAAGTGATCCTAATCCTTAGACCATGAGATCATGCCAATCACTAACACCGGAAGAGTTTCTTGTTGACATCAAACGTCACACCGTAACAGGGTGATTATAAAGATGGCTTCAAAGCTACTAAAGTGTTATGTTGAGAATCATGGATCAAGAGTAGAATTTGTTCATCCTGATGACGTATAGATATACTCTGGGCCCTCTCGGTGATATCACATTGGTTAGCTTGCAAGCAAGTGATTTGATCACTAGAATGTTATATCACGGAAACGAGAAAAGAGTGCATGTCAGTAACGAGATCAAACTAGGTATGGAGATACCGATGATCGAATCTTGGACATGTAATATATCATGAAACAAAGGGATTAAGATACAAGCGTAAAAGGTTCCGACGATCACAGGAAAGTCATCGTTGAATGTGTGGGAGTCGGTATGGATCTCCAGGTCCCGCTACTGATTATTGATCGGAGAAGGGTCTCGATCATGTCCGCATTATTCGCGAACCGTAGGGTGACACACTTAAGGGACACTAACATCCAGTTGGAGCAAATGTTTCATGCCGAAATAATAAACAAGCGCAGGAATTTATTTCACTAGATACCGAAACAGGTTTTCGGGTGAAATTGCATAAAGAGGTTATGCATGTGAAATAGAATTCTAGCAAGGGGTTATATGTGAATGTTTGTCATTAAAGTAATTGACAATATTCTGAATAACTAAAAGGAGTTTTATTTAATAGAGTTTGCATTAAATTTGGTGGAAATTTAATGGGAATTTGAGTGGATTTTTGAGTGGAGAAAATTGAAGGGCCATTTTGTGAGTGGAGTGTCCACCCACATGAATGAGGGAGAGGTGGGGGCACCCTCCATGGCCGGTGGCCATGCCCCCTTGGGCTGCCCCCTCCCCTATATAAGGAGCCCCTCCTCTCACTTCTCACTCACACCTCCTCATGAAGGATCTCTCTCCCCCTCTAGAATTTATCCCCCATGGTCTCGGACTAGCGAGATACATGTTCCCGGTGGCTATTCGGAAAGAAAGAGTCATGCTTCCGCTGCATCGCTGGAGCGAGGAGGCGGAGGTTGGTCGGTGCCTCGGACGTGTGTGCGAGCACAGATGCGCTGCTGCTTTGCGGTGCTAGGACTTCCTCTCGATCTTGAGATCGGCAAGAGATCGTCTACATCAACCACGAGTTTAACTCGTTAAGATTTGTCGGTCTTCAAGGGTATGTTCTCTACGGATATACATCCGCCCATTATTTGTATCTAGTAGATAGATCTTGGTACATAGTTCGCATCGTAGGAATTTTTTTGTTTTCTATGTTGCAAACCCTACAGTGGTATCGGAGCCGGATCTATGCATAGATACTTTACACGGGTAGTACACATATGAGTATGTGGGCGATGATGATCATGTTGTTGCTCCTTAGTTGTAATTTTTGATATTGGTGGCATAGTGGGATGAAGCGGCCCGGACAAACTTTACATGTCCTCGCACATGAGACCCGTTCCACGCTTGACATGCAACTAGTTTGCATAAGTGGCTAGCGGGTGTCTATCTCTCCTACTATAGTCAATATCTATTTTGCAACGAGTTGTCAACAATTTGGTTATCCTCGTTGTGGTTCATGTTCGTAGGTATGAACGATTCTATCTTCGAAAGCCCTAAGCCACGTAAAATTTGCAATGGATAAATTAGAGGCGTCTAGTTTAGATTGTTGCTGGGCTAGTGTTATGATATGGTGATGTTGTAAGTAGAAGTATGAGATGATACTCTTACAACACACATAGAGTGTAAACTCCATAGACCTTGGACTTACACATAAAGGTATGATAGTGATCATATCACGATGCACATGATAGAGATCATATGCGGGAACCATATCATATCACTAATAAACATATGATGTTTGATAGCATCTTATATTACTTGTTTAGCGTTTTGTTAGCATAATAAGATGATCCCTCATTTAAATATCAAGATAAGAATGTGTTCTTCCTTTAGTATGCACCGATTATGTTTTTGTCGCTCCAAGACATCACGTGATGATCGGGTGTTCTTGGATCCACGACCATATATCGGGTGTAAGACAGTTACACACGCGAATACTAAGGTTCTTACTTGGCGAGCCTAGCATGTACATGTCCTCGGAACACGGACCGAAAGGTTAAGCATGAGTCATATAGTTGATATGATGCCCATTTGATGCTCGCCTTTGAAGCTATACCGACTCACGTGATGATCGGACTTGGTGTAGTGGATTTGGTTCATGTAATCACCAAAAAGGCAAGAGGGATGTCGTTTTTGAGTGGAAGTTCATTCGTAATGTGGATTAGTTGAACTCAATCTATCATAAACTTAGTCTAAACTTTACAAATTCTGTTGTAGATGGCACCACCTGCTTTTAATTTCAATGTGTTCATGGAGAAAGAGAAACTTGCAACGAACGGTAGCAACTTTACCGAATGGGCCATGAATTTTAGGATTCTCCTCTTTGCTGCACAAAAGCAATATGTGCTAGAAGCGCCACTAGGCCCCCCACCTTTTGAGGATGCCCCTGATGAGGAGAAGAATGTCTATCAGACTCGTCAGGAGGACCACAACTTAGTTCATTGCGGCATATTGTATGGGCTAGAGCCGGAACTTCGAAAGCGTTTCAAAAACGACAATGCATTCGATATAATGGGTGAGTTGAAAATGATTTTCGACACACATCCTGCTGTAGAGAGCTACAACGCTTCAGAAAAGTTCTTTAGCTGCATGATGGAAGAGCACAACTCCGTTAGTGAGCATGTACTCAAGATGTCGGGTTACGCCGATAAGCTTGTGTCCTTGGGAATAACGATTCCCATTGACTTAGGCATCCATCGTGTTCTGCAGTCTCTGCCACCTAGCTATAAGAGCTTTGTGATGAACTATAATATGCAAGGCATGAAGAAGTCTCTCCCCGAGCTTCTGTCAATGCTTTAAACTGCAGAAGTGGAGATCAAAAAGGAACATCAAGTGTTGATGATCAATAGGAACACTGGTTTCAAGAAAGACAAGGGAAAACGGAAGGGAAGTAAGGGCGAAAAGCTGGTTGCCGTGCCTGAAAAGAAACCCCGAGTTGGACCTAAGTCTGATACCGAGTGTTACTATTGTAAGGGGACTGGCCACTGGAAGCGCAACTGCCCCAAGTATTTGGAAGACAAGAAGGCCGGCAAGGCAAACAAAGGTATATATGATATACATGTTATTGATGTGTACTTGACTAGTGCTCGCAGTAGCACCTGGGTATTTGATACCGGTTCAGTTGCTAATATTTGTAACTTGAATCAGGGGCTACGGAACAAGCGACCGCTAGCAAGGGGTGAGGTCAAGGTGCGTGTCGGCAATGGATCAAGCGTTGATGTGATCGCCGTTGGAACGCTACCTCTCCATTTGCCGTCGGGATTAGTAATAAACTTGAAGAATTGTTATCTAGTGCCAGCACTTAGCATGAACATTGTATCTGGATCGTGTTTAATGCGAAGTGGTTATTCATTTAAATCTGAGAACAATGGTTGTTCTATTTATATGAATGAAATCTTTTATGGTCATGCATCGATGATGAATGGTTTATTTCTTTTGGATCTCGATAATAATGTTACACATATTCACAATGTTGATGCTAAAAGGATTAAACTTAATGATGATATATCCGCATATATGTGGCACTTCCGTCTAGGTCATATTGGCGTTAAACGCATGAAGAAACTCCATTCATATGGACTTTTGGAATCACTTGATTTTGAATCATTTGATACATGTGAGCCATGCCTTATGGGCAAGATTACTAGAACTCTGTTTTCCGCTTCAATGGAACGGGCGACAGATTTATTGAAAATCATACATTCTAATGTATGTGGTCCAATGAGTGTGTCGGCGCGAGGTGGATATCGTTATTTTGTTACTTTCACGGATGATTTGAGTAGATACGGTTATATCTACTTGATGAAACACAAGTCTGAAACATTTGAAAAGTTCAAGGAATTTCAGAATGAAATGGAAAATCATCGTAATAGAAAGATGAAATTTCTACGGTCCGTCCGTGGAGGTGAGTATCTAAGTTACAAGTTTAGCACTCACATGAAAGAGTGTGGAATTGTTTCACAACTCACACCCGCCGGAACACCACAGTGAAATGGTGTGTTGGAACGTCGTAATCGTACTTTATTGGATATGGTTCGATCTATGATGTCTCTGATGGACTTGCCGTTGTAATTTTGGGGTTATGCACTAGAAACTGCTGCATTCACTTTAAATCGGGCACCATCTAAATCCGTTGAAAAGACACCGTATGAATTATGGTGGAAACAAACCTAAGCTGTCATTTCTTAAAGTTTGGGGATGCGATGTTTCTATGAAGAAACTTCAACCGGATAAACTCGAGCCCAAAGCGGAAAAATGCTTCTTCATAGGATACCCTAAGGAAACAATTGGTATTCCTTGTATCACAGATCCGAGGGCAAGGTTTTTGTTGCCAAGAATGGATCCTTTCTAGAGAAAGAGTTTCTCGCGAAAGGTGTGAGTAGTCGGAAGGTAGAACTCGAAGAGGTTATTGAACCTTCTCTTCAAAGTATGGCAAGTAGCGCAGCGCCGGAAGTTGTTCTGGAGTTGGCTTCACCTGTTGAAGAGGGAACTAATGATAATGATCATGAAACTCCAAAAGAGAGTACTACCGAACCTCGCAGGTCTAGCAGGACCCGAGCTGTACGGAAATCCTGTCATGAATTTCATGGTTGATGAAAATGATGACCCTGTGACGTATGAAGAAGCGATGATGAGCCCGAATTCCAACAAATGGTTAGAAGCCATGAAATCAGAGATGGAATCCATGTATGAAAATCAAGTTTGGAACTTGGTGGACTTACCTCACGACTGAAAGGCCGTGGAGAACAAATGGATTTCAAAAGGAAAACTGATGCTGATGGTAATGTAACCATCTATAAAGCTCGACTTGTCGCAAAGGGGTTTCGACAAATTCAAGGAGTTGACTACGACGAGACATTCTCTCCCGTAGCGATGCTAAAGTCAGTTAGGATTATGTTAGCAATTGCTGCATATTTCAATTATGAGATATGGCAGATGGATGTCAAAACCGCGTTTCTCAATGGTAATATTGAAGAAGAGTTGTATATGATACAACCAAAGGGTTTTGTCGATCCTAAGGATGCTAACAAGGTGTGAAAGCTTCAGCGATCCATCTATGGATTGAAGCAAGCAACATGAAGTTGGAATCTCCGCTTTGATGAGGTGATCAAAGAGTTTGTATTTGTCCAAACTTATGGAGAAGCTTGTATTTACAAGAAAGTGAGTGGGAGCAATGTGGCATTTCTGATATTATATGTGGATGACATATTATTGATCGGAAATGATATAGATCTTTTAAACAGTGTTAAAAGTTATCTAAATAGCAAATTTTCAATGAAGGACCTAGGTGAAGCGTCATACATATTAGGCATAAATATCTATAGAGATAGATCTAGGCGTCTAATAGGGCTATCGCAAAGTACGTACCTTGATAAGATTTTAAAGAAGTTTAAAATGGAAGATAGTAAGAAGGGGTTCTTACCTATGACACAAGGCACGGCATTGAGTAAGACTCAAAGTCCGGCTACGGCGGAAGAAAGAGAGAAAATGGACAAAGTCCCCTATGCTTCAGCCATAGGCTCTATAATGTACGCCATGCTATGTACAAGACCGGATGTGGCACATGCTATTAGTTTGACTAGTAGGTACCAATCGGATCTAGGTTCGGAACACTGGAAAGCGGTCAAGAATATCCTTAAGTACTTGTGAAGAACTAAGGATATGTTTTTTGTATACGGAGGTGAGGAAGAGCTCGTCGCTAAGTGTTATGTTGATGCTAGCTTTGACACCGATCCGGATGACTCTAAGTCTCAATCCGGATACGTATTTCTCATGAATGGCGGAGCGGTTAGTTGGAGGAGCTCCAAACAACCTGTGGTGGCGGGATCAACGACGAAGGCCGAATATGTTGCTGCTTCGGAAGCGGCTCAGGAAGCAGTTTGGATGAAGGAGTTCATATCCAAACTAGGTGTGGTTGCAAACACGTTGGACCCAATGGTGATCTATTGTGACAACAATGGTGCCATTGCCAATGCCAAAGAGTCAAGGTCTCACAAGCATTCCAAGCATATTAAGCGCCCGGTTTCACTCCATCCGCGAGCATGTCAAGGATGGAGATATAAAGATTTGTAAAGTACATACGGATCTCAATGTAGCAGATCCGTTGACTAAAACTCTCCCTAGAGCAAAACATGATCTACACCAGAACTCCATGGGTGTCAGATACATCACTATGTAAATAGATTATTGTCTCTAGTGCAAGTGGGAGACTGAAGGGAATATGCCCCGAGAGGCAATAATAAAGTATTTATTATGTTTATTCCAAGTATATGATATATGTTTATTTTGCATGCTTTAATTGTATTAATACGGAAACGTTAATACATGTGTGTTTAATAAACAAACAAAAAGTTCCTAGTTATGCCTCTCTCATAAACTAGTTCGTTGATTAACAAGATGATCATAGTTTCCTGATCATAGACATTGGATGTTGTTAATAACGAGATCACAACATTAGTGTAATGGTGTGATGAACATTCATCCTAAGTATAACAATATGATCAAATTCATTGAGTTTATAATGCTATAAACAACTTACGAAGTGATCCTAATCCTTAGACCATGAGATCATGCCAATCACTAACACCGGAAGAGTTTCTTGTTAACATCAAACGTCACACCGTAACTGGGTGATTATAAAGATGGCTTCAAAGCTACTAAAGTGTTATGTTGAGAATCATGGATCAAGAGTGGAATTTGTTCACCCCGATGACGGATATATATACTCTAGTCCCTCTCGGTGATATCACATTGGTTAGCTTGCAAGCAAGTGATTGGATCACTAGAAAGTTATATCACGGGAATGAGAAAAGTGTGCATGTCAGTAACAAGATCAAGCTAGGTATGGAGATACCGATGATCGAATCTCGGACATGTAATATATCGTGAAACAAAGGGATTAAGATACAATCATAAAGGTTCCAACGATCACAGGAAAGTCATCGTTGAATGTGTGGGAGTCAGTATGGATCTCCAGGTCCCGCTACTGATTATTGATCGGAGAAGGGTCTCGGTCATGTCCGCATTATTCGCGAACCATAGGGTGACACACTTAAGGGACACTTACATCTAGTTGGAGCAAATGTTTTATGCCGAAAGAATAAACAAGCGCAGGAATTTATTTCACTAGATACCGAAACAGGTTTTCGAGTGAAATTGCATAAAGAGGTTATGCATGTGAAATAGAATTCTAGCAAGGGGTTATATGTGAATGTTTGTCATTAAAGTAATTGACAAAATTCTGAATAAATAAAACGAGTTTTATTTAATGAGAGTTTGCATTAAATTTGGTGGAAATTTAATGAGAATTTGAGTGGATTTTTGAGTGAAGAAAATTGAAGGGCCATTTTGTGAGTGGAGTGTCCACCCACATGAATGAGGGAGAGGTGGGGGCACCCTCCATGGACGGCGTCCATGCCTCCTCCCCTATATAAGGATCCCCTCCTCTCACTTCTCACTCACACCTCCTCGTGAAGGATCTCTCTTCCCCTCTAGAATTTATCCCCCATGGTCTCGGACTAGCGAGATACATGTTCCCAGTGGCTATTCGGCAAGAAAGGGTTGTGCTTCCGCTGCATCGTCGGAGCGAGGAGGCGAAGGTTGCTCGGTGTCTTGTACGTGTGTGCGAGCACGGATGCGCTGCTGCTTTGCGGCGCTAGGACTTCCTCTCGATCTTGAGATCGGCAAGAGATCGTCTACATCAACCATGAGTTGAACTCGTTAAGCTTTGTCGGTATTCAAGGGTATGTTCTCTACGGATATACATCCTCCCGTTGTTTGTATCTAGTAGATAGATCTTGGTACATAGTTCCCATCATAGGAATTTTTTTGTTTTCTATGCTGCAAACCCTACACTCTCGTCCTCTGCCTCTCATTTTCTCCTCTGACCGAAACCCTAGTTCCGCTGGAGCTGTTCGTCATCGTCGTTCCCAAGATCCCCTGACCTCCTTGAATGCACCGTCGTTGTTCTCCCAAGCCAGATCATGGAAGCCCGAAACCCTTCTGTCGAGCTAATCGATATCTCACTGCTTCCGTCAATCACCGTCGTTCGTCATCGATTTCGACCTCGCCTCACCGGCTGCACCGTCGTGTTCCTAGTGAGTCATTGAGTCTTACACTTCAATGTTTTATTTGCTTCCTAAATCAACGCCGCCATGATCATCTGCAAGCACCGCCGCATGAGCTCTTCGCCGGCCATCTTCCGTTAACCAAAAACGGGCGGTGCTAGTACCATCTGATTCGCGCTTGCACCCTCTTTCCGAAAAACACAATCACAGCCACGCACGCGTACGAGATCACTCGATCGACAATCGATCTGAGAGGATCAGTCTAAGATGACGTCAGCGTGACATCGTGCTGATGTCATAAAACCTTTTATTGATTTGTTTTATTGTTTTGGAAATGACATGGCATAGGCCACACTAGTCAGTGACTGGGGTAGGATTCGCCCAGGTGAGAAAAACCCCTCACCTCATGCCGACCTTCTGTTATTATAATTTAATAATTTAGGAAATGAATAAATCCTATAAATTCAATAACTATTATTTTATAATTTAGGAAAATATGTTTAATATATAAAAATTTTCAGAAAAATAAAATCTACAACTTAAAAGTATTATAAAATATGATTGTGTTAATAATTTAAATCATTATCATTTAATAAAGATTTTATAAGTTTTAATATTTTGAAAATTCATATTTTAATAATGGTAAATGATAAAATATAAATAATATACCAAAATTCTTAGAAAAATAAGAACTATAACTTAATACCTTAATCATGTACTCCCTCCGATCCATAATAAGTGTCGCTCATTTTGTACTAAGCTAGTACAAACTTTGTACTAGATGAGCGACACTTATTATAGACCGGAGGGAGTATTATTATTTCACTTAATTAAATATCTATTATTTATTAAGTGTTTATAAAATAATAAATCTTATAAAAATCATATCTCATTATTTATAAATCATAAAAATAAATGTAATATACCAAAATGATCACAAAAATAATATTTACATGTTAAAAATATAACATTCCACTTTTGAAGTAAATAAAAACTTAATAACCTAATAACTTGAATTTAAATCTAATTTCCTTAATCAAATTAAACATGTCTTGCTTGTCTAGTATTCTTCCTAAGAATTATATTACTGACACTAAGAACTGTTCAAATTTAACTTATCAAAAATTAACAATACATTCAGCACTTCTGCTCCGATACTCCCCTTTTCCAAACTTAAACACAAACAATGGCCAAGATTACTCGATACCTATTCATAACTAAGGGTATGATGGTCTTTAATGATTATTAAGTTGTAATTAACGAATAATTAAGTCATTTACTCACCAAATTAAATATACATGTCCGTATATATATATATATATATATATGTAAAACTATATGTCAATGTCGGGACCATCCTTGTCGCTCAAGTTCATGGTGGCTACCGGCAGCGGTCGTGGCTCCTTGGATCAGGAGCACGTGAACCTTTTGTGCCTACAAGTACTTATCGACGCCACTCTGGCTGATGCTTCTTGGGCAGAAGGTTTTTTTATGGGAATCCATGACTGAACAACCATGTCGTTTCTTCCACCGGGAGCAACGACAACAAATTCAACAAGCCGGCGGCATGCTAAACCTGGAGCAGACTGAAAAGGAGGCGCTCAAACCATCATAAATTTCATGTGGATCGGTCGAGCGACCATGGATTTTTTTTTAGATAATTATTATATTTAATTCGTAGCCATACAATTAATTGTGCTCTATGCGTGCATACCATCAAAATGGGCCAACGATGTCGAATTAGGATTAATAATTATTTAAAGGTATAAGACTGTTTTGCCCCTTTTAATTTTTGGGACCGAAGCATGCCTCTTCACCTCTACATTCAGTTTACACATGTAGGAGTATTTGTCAAGTTATATCATAGCAATGACGAGCTGCCACTAACAATTATTTATTTTAAAACGGCACACTGTTAAAAAAATAGTCGTTTCAGCTTGGTTATATATCCATTGATAATATTCACATGGTATGTTACATTGTACCATGGAGCTCGGTTGTTCTCTGAATAGTACAAGCAATCAGAAAAAAAGACTAAGAGATTATTTGTTTGATTTTGGAGGCTTGGTATCCCTCAAGAGATGTCCTTGAGGAGCGGGGAATTCACTTGGGACAGACAACACATCATGGCCATCATGCAGAACCGACAGTATGTTATTTTGATGCGAAGTTTCTTCATTTTATTCAGCATTACACCGCTTGCGTTAGATTGCCGTCGAGCTTAGCCCTGCCAGAATGTCATGGAAGTACACCTTGAACCTTGTCAGGCCATCGTCCGAGCTGAAGCCGGGTTCAGCGCACAGGAGGAGTGTTGTTGCCTTTCGAGCTGGCCATGGTGGGTGGATAAATATAAGCCAGTTGTAGCTATAAGCTCAGCTTGCAAAAAGAGAGTGGGCTACTGAGACATAGATCTGCCTCACCGTGGGGCATCTCATAGAGGGAGACCGAACGACCAACTGTATGATGATTCAGATAAAAGGTGCACACCAGGCCTCAACCAGATCGAAGCAGGGAAATTAGGGGCCAGCTGCCCTGCCTATCGGCATCGGGCAGGGACGGGGCAGAGCGACCACCTGTCAATTTGCATTAGCTAGTGCGGTCAAGCAAGGAAATTTACATCAGCAGCTCATAGTCGGACAGAGTAGCAGTGCAGAATTTCCTCAACTTCATTGGCATGCCCGCAGTAGTTCAAATCAGCACTCACCACCGGTCGCGAGGCGGGGAAGTGCAGGGGCGCCGCCGGTATAACAGTACGTGGACTGGAGTGGTGGGGCTCCGCCGGAGAGAGGATGTGTGCGGGCGGCACGACCCACCGTGGGGGTGCAGGTTCCTCCTAGTGGCCGCACGTATGTGTTCCCAGACAGTGGCGGCCGGGAATCCAGGGGCGAGCTCATTTGGCTGGCCGTTGATGGACTGCTCTGGAGTGGGTGCCTGGCAGGCGGCGACATCGAAGGATGCGGGGTCAAACCTAGGTGGAGGTGCTCGCACACGAAAAAGGACAGGAGCGTGGGACCAGTCGGGCTATGACGGGAGCTTCCAACAGTTATTTTTCACGGTGGCAGACCACGTAATATCTCCGAACTCCTAGGGGCAAACTCGTCTAGAAAAAGTCGGACGGAAAATTTGTGTAGACCAACCTACCTCAAGCAAAATTAGTAGATAGAAGATAATTTAGGAAATGAATAAATCCTATAAATTCAATAACTATTGTTTTATAATTTAGGAAAATATGTTTAATATATAAAAATTTTCAGAAAAATAAAATCTACAACTTAAAAGTATTATAAAATATGATTGTGTTAATAATTTAAATCATTATCATTTAATAAAGATTTTATAAGTTTTAATATTTTGAAAATTCATATTTTAATAATGGTAAATGATAAAATATAAATAATATACCAAAATTCTTAGAAAAATAAGAACTATAACTTAATACCTTAATCATGTACTCCCTCCGATCCATAATAAGTGTCGCTCATTTTGTACTAAGCTAGTACAAACTTTGTACTAGATGAGCGACACTTATTATAGACCGGAGGGAGTATTATTATTTCACTTAATTAAATATCTATTATTTATTAAGTGTTTATAAAATAATAAATCTTATAAAAATCATATCTCATTATTTATAAATCATAAAAATAAATGTAATATACCAAAATGATCACAAAAATAATATTTACATGTTAAAAATATAACATTCCACTTTTGAAGTAAATAAAAACTTAATAACCTAATAACTTGAATTTAAATCTAATTTCCTTAATTGATAATTCATATAAGGGCAAATAAAATTTGCTAATATTTCTAAAATTAGCCAATTGAGGTCTAATGAATAGTATTAGTCTTAAATATTGATATTATGAAGTCAAGATGGTTCTATACATTTTAAATATAATCTTATTGAATTATCATTCAACCATAAGTGTAGATTATTTTCTAAAAAGATCCTTATCAAATATAAAATCTTCAAGAATAATTTGTGACTAAATTAAACCTTTTCCGTTACTTCAACCACAAGTTTATAAACATACCAAAACACTATAGTGAATTCATAAGTAGTTAAATAATATTATTTCTTTATTTACAAACCATAACCACTCATTATAAAAAGATAAATGATGCTATTCTCTTATAATATTAAGAAACCACTACCCAAATTGAAGTATTACCACTCTTAAGTAACTTTAAGGAAAACATTATGAAGTGAACAAAGTACAAATATCTTAAGCATTGCACCTTAAGTCCATCTATGTCCTTAAAGTTAAACTTTACTCTACAATACTATAAATACCATATTAAAGGCTTTATTATGTGTTTTATAGTTTACTTTGGTCTATTTCAATTAAGACCTAGTGCATCTCAAAACCAACCTAACCGAGTAAACACCAAAAGACATCGACCACATTCTATTAACCATAAAGATTGTTTAAACCTTAGGAAAGAAACCTTTTCTTCGAAGGTTATCCTTTTTACCACTTTAAACAACAAATTTCATAATGATATCTCTAACTCTAGACAACTAAACTCAAGGACTTTTATCATAGTCAATGAGGATCCATAAGTATAGGGGATCGCAACAGTCTTCAAGGGTAGTATTACCCAATTTATTGATTCGACACAAGGGGAGCCAAAGAATACTTGCAAGACTTAACAACTGAGTTGTCAATTCAGCTTCACCTGGAAATAGTTCTTGCTCACAGAAGTTTATCAGTAGCAATAGTTTGTAGCAGCAACAGCAAAGCAACAACAACAGTAAAACAAGAGCAACAGTAACAGTAGTAGCAAACAGTACGATATGAGCGCGGTAGGCATAGGGATGGATGGACGGGCGTTGCATGGACGAGTCTAAACATGTAACTTCAAGATCTAGGGAAATTTCAGATAAATAAGAATAAGCATCCAAGTACTAAACAATCATAGGCATGTGCTCCATATATAGTCATGCGTGCTCGCAATGAGAACTTGCACAACATCTTTTGTCCTGCCAGCTCGTGGAAGCGGGGCCTCAAGGGAACTACTGGCAATTAAGGTGCTCATTTTAATAGATCACCGGAGCAAAGCATTAACACTCCGTGAACACATGTGATCCTCACATCACAGCCATCCCCTCCGGTTGTCCCAATTTCTGTCACTTCGGGGCCTTTGGATCCGAACAATGATATGTGTACACAACTTGCAGAGAAGATCATAAAAAATACTGTCATAATGATTCAATAATAAGTTCAGATCTGAGATCATGGCACTCGGTCCCTAGTGACAAGCATTAAGCACAACAAGTTGCAACAAAGTCAAATAGCACTAATAAAGATACTAGGCACCATGCCCTAACAATCTTATTTGATTACATGATAGAACTCATCCAATCCCTACCATACCCATAGCCTACAGCGGGGGATTACTCACTCATGGATGAGGAAAACATTGATGGTTGATGGAGAGGCGTTGGTGATGACGATGATCCTCCCCAAATTCCCCGTCCCGGCAGGGTGCCAGAACAGAGTTTCTGGTTCCGAATCGCGGCTTCTGGTGGTGGTGGCGCAGCGGAACTCTTTCTGGAAAAACGACAAACCCCCTGAGTTTTTAGGTCAGAAGGCAACTTATAGGCGGAGAGAGAGGCCGAGGGGGTTCCTGGGCTGGCCACACCCCTCCCAGGCGTGGGGTGGGCCCACCCGTGCGGCAGGGGGTGTGGGACACCCAGGGCTCCCCTCCGTCTCATATCTAGCTCCGTGGATCTTCTGGTGAAATAGGATTTTTGGCATATTTTCCGGGATTTTCCCGATAGTTGATTTTCTACACAAAAACTAGACACCAAGGTAATTCTGCTGAAAACAACGTCAGTCCATGTTAGTTGTATCCAAATCACACAAGTTTAGAGAAGAAACAATATAAAAAGTGTTCAGGGAAGTAGATACGTTTTGGACGTATCATCTCCCCCAATCTTAGCTTATTGCTTGTCCTCAAGCAATTCAGTTGAAAACTGAGTGCGATAAAAGAACTTTCACGAACACATTTGCTTCATATGATGTACATATTCTCAGCACATGAGTAGACACTTAACCCATTCATAATAAGAAGATTGCAACTAAGTCTACTCAATAGTCATTGCAAGCTATGAATAGAAACCAACTCAATAATAATAAGTAGCATGAGACATAAACATAAGCAACATTGCAATGCTCATAAAAATGTATGATAGAGTGGTATCTCGCTTGCCTTTGTTTGTAGAGCACAATATAAATTCCAAGGCACCTCTGAAGTTCAAGTGAAGACTAGAAGTAAAGATATCAGAGATACAAGCATCAAAGTCATGACATAATTAACAAAGTTTTGAGACAAACACAAGAATGACAACTATGCTCTCAAGAAGGTGCTCAAAGAATAAGTGGTGACTCAACAAGGAAGTGGGAAGGGTTTTGAAAAGTTTGAAAGGCTTCCAAATGCTGAAAGTAAGGTACCATTAGCTTTGAGCTCTCATTGCCCCTATCATAGGCATCTTTATGTGGTTAAGGTGAAAGTGAGGTCCAATATGAGTTATATGCTTGACAAACCATAAACTGGAAATCCCATGTCCCTTGAGTACGAGGGTCGCACCGCATGCTACTCAACTTTAGTCACCTGTAAGTTCTTGTCATTGTAAATACATGCATATCATAGAGAACTGCCAACGGGGTACCCCTTGCACATGATACAGGAGCTATCCCGTGATCAAAATGACAAGGCAAGTAGACAATGAGCATCTCAACGATCTTTTTATTTACTATTTGCATAGATTTTTATTGAGGTTGCTTCACATATGCTCACTATGGTAATACTGCAAGTTTCCACCATGATTAGGCATGGCTTAGGATAGTGGCCCAGGCATTTCTCTAACACATATATATATACTCCATGAACTCACAAGATCCCCTTCTATTTCACACCGACGACATCCGCAAACAAAAGAGCAACGTATAAACTGTATATGTATCCATAAGTGTTGAAAGCGTTCCCCGTGACAGTACGGTTCTGCTAACTCCCAGCCTATAATTTGCAAGCATATAACTTTCATGGACAGGTCACAATGGTTTAGGATTATCAAGTGCAAGAAATAAAGTGTGCCACCAAGTTCGTGAGAGATTTACTAACTAACTTTCTCAAAACAGTTAAACATTTTATTTGGAAGAAAACAAGGCATAATGAATATGCACTGAAATAGCAAATGATGCTAATAGGTAGGTATGGTGGACACTGTTGACAATATTGGTTTTGGGGGAGTTGGATGCACAAGTAGAGCTCATACTCAGTGCAAGTGAAGGCTAGCAAAAGAGAGAGAGCGATAAACGAGAGAGCAATAACTGTCATAATCATGCTTGCAACAAAACAGGACTAGTTATGGCATGAAAGTGATACAAGAACTCGGAGGCAAAATAAATCATCGAGGCTTACTGACTATTGTTTAGTCATATGCATGCGTGAGCATGTGCCAAGTCAATTCATATGAAACTTTCAGAGGACGATACCACAATATCATACCAAAATATGAATAAAACAATGCAAGCAAACATTCATATGCCATGCTACAAACTATTAGCAAGCTGGAGCTAATCACAAGAAAGCAAGAACTACTAAGCATCCATCAGTAACATACACCTTACATGAACAAACTAAGCATGCTCACAATGATGAGTATGTACAAAAATGAAAACAAATAGAGTTCGTTACCAGCCTCTTACCACACCTCAAGTTGTCTTAATCTTCATCATTTCCCTTCACTTGTGTGACTTGAATAATAACAACCATGCAAAGAACTCACAAAACCAAAGAAGAACAACAAATATTTTTGGTGTTTTCGATTTTTCAAATAAGCAAACAAAGCAAAAACAAACAAAGCAAAAATCTTTTTGGATTTTTCTTTAAGGCAAACCAAAGCTAGAAAGCAAAGAAACAAACCAAGAGAAGGTGTTTTTGTGTTTTTAAGAAAGCAGCAACAAGAACCAAAAAGAAAGCAAAACAATGGATATACAAAGAACCAATCGAACATGATATATAGATGAGTGTGGTGTCGGTATACCTCCCCCCAAGCTTAGGCTTTTGGCCTAAGTGGGGATCAACTCCATGGTGACCAAGAAGGTGCACCTCCATAGTACGACGGGGAGGCCCCTTTGTCCTGGTAAGAGCTCGAGAACTCCCCCTGTGTAGTACACAAAGGGGTCGTATGAGGGCGCTTCCCCCTGATAGTGTCCATGGAAGCCAAGAATGCGCAGCTTGTAATCCATGTCCTCCTTGGAGCATGAAAAAGGTCCCTGGGAAATACTGAACAAAGTGGTTTGGGGGAGAGGGATCTCTCTCTCTTCCCCGTCAATAAACAACATTCTATAAACCAAACTCTCAAGGGTAGAGCCAGCAGTGACAAAGTGGTGCGCCTTCATGGCACCAAGATCAAGCTTCTAAGGAGCCAAAACTATATCATTTGGATCAACAACAATTTCCAAGGCAGCAACAACACGTGCAACAATAATTCCCCCATAAATGGGTCCCTTAGCAGCTAAGCGACGAGCAATGAGAGAACCAAGATTGTACTTAGTTTCATTGTTGAGCGCAGCAGCTATGAAGGCCAAATGATAGTTGGAAATATTACTAGTGTTCTCCGTACCAAGAACATTAGTGGCAAGATAGTAAGCAAAGTACCTGATGGCTGGGAGTTGAATATTTCTTATCTTTCCCCGTTGGGCTCTACGGTTATCATCATTGGTTATCCCACGGTAGAGCTCCAACAAATCAGCGGGTTGAGCCGGAATCTTCTTTGCCGACCCAGCTGTACCAAGTCCCAGAGCCTTACAAAATTTCTTCAATGTCATGGTGTAAGGCCTGCCATAAATTTTGAAAGACACATCTGGCTTGAACAAGCTGTTAGTAAAAGAAAAGCTCTCCACAAATGTTTTAGTGAGCGTTGCATATTGCGCGCTCTCATCCTGCATATAGCTTGTTAGTCCAACCCTCCGAACCAAGGTTATAAAATCATCAAGAATCCTAACAGCCCGCAAAAAGGTTTGGCAAGGAAAGGTGGAAGGGTGAGCATCCCCCTCATCTCCCTCGTCACCAAATCGTGGTGTAATGAGATCCTCATTGTATGAGGGCCTAGCTTGGGAGGATGATATTGAAGGCCTTTCCCTCCTAGGTGCATCACTCTCAAATATTTCACCAAATGTGTGGTTGTCCATGATCTATTTTTTTCTAAAAATTTTAGACAAACATCAAACCAAGTGATTTCCAAGTTAAAAAATGATGAGAAACTACTATAAGAACTTGCTAGAGGGATACACATGCATCAAAATGAAATCTCTAAGCATAGAACAAGCATGCAAGCTCACACAACCTGTCACCTATAGCAGCAAAATACTCAAGATATAATCTACCAATCACAAATCTAATTGGACAAGCGAAGGAGGCACATACCAAGGAGCAATCCCTCCAAAAATCAGCAACAAAGATGGGCTGAGCAAGGAGATTGAAATTCGCGAGCAAGAACAGCAGGAACTCGAGCTTGAGAAAGTTTTCCGGTGTTTTTCGGGAGAGAGAAAGAAGATGGCTGGGAGGAGGCACCTTGGAGGGGCCCAGGTGGGCCACACCCCAGCCAGGAGCCACCTGGGGGCTGGCCACGCCCACCAGGGGTGTGCTAGCCTGGGGTGGCCCCCTGGGTCACTCTAGGTGTCCCTCTGCCCCTTTTTCGAGGAAAAAATTATTTTGAATTTTCTGGGATTTTTCGGGAAACTTTATTTTTGGCCAATTTTCAGGGTATGAAAATTGATTTTCTCGCAGAAACAGTTTTTTAGAAGAAGCAAAAGCAAACAAAAACCAAAACATAGAAGTTCCAAGACACTCTAAGAAGCAAACAACTAACAAAACCAAAGCTAGCAAAAGAAAAGGCAAAGCCTAGGAAGGAGAAAAGTAAAAGTGAGCAAGAATAACCAGAGTGAAAGCATTGTTTTCTTCATTAAAATCCTTTTGTTAACAAGGTTGATCAAGTCTTGTTACCAAAACAATCTTATATGAAACAAAACTTTGTATTCCACAAGGTGATTATGTTACCTCATACTTGATAGAAATGGTCCCAATCATAATAGTTTCAAAATTTTCTTGTGGAATGGGACAATATATTTCTCCAACCTTGATGCTCTCAATATTTTCAATGAATTCAGGCAATAGCTTTTAGCAACCTTCTTGGGGAAATAAACAGTATACTCTTTGTCAATAATATTGAATGTTACTTTTCCTTGATTACAATTGATGACAGCACCTGCAGTATTAAGAAAAGGTCTCCCAAGAATAATAGACATATTATCATCTTCAGGCATCTCAAGCACAACAAAATTAGTTAAAACCAAGCAATTATGAGCCACTTGAACAGGAACATCCTCACATATACCAACATGAATAGTAGTTGACTTATCAGCCATTTGCAAAGATATATCAGTTGGTATCAACTTTTCTAGCTGGAGTCTCTTGTAGAGAGAAAAAGGCATAACACTAACTCCAGCTCCCAAATCACATAAAGCAGTTCTAACATACTTATTCTTAATAGAGCAAGGAATAGTTGGTATACCTGGATCACCAAGTTTCTTTGAAACCTTACCATTGAAGGAATAATTAGCAAGCATAGTATAAATCTCCTCATTAGGAATCTTCCTTTTATTAGAGAAAATATCCTTCATATACTTTGAATAAGGAGGCAACTTAATAGCATCAATCAAAGGAATTTGCAAAAATAAAGGTTTCATCCACTCACAAAACTTTTTGCAGTGTTCTTCCTCCTTTGACTTGTGTTTCTTACCTGGAAAAGGCATGGGTTTCTGCCCCAAGGTTCTCTCTCTTTACCATGTTTATTAGAAATAAAATCTTCCTTAGTGTACCTGGTGTTCTTAGTGTGCTTCTCAGGTTCTTCCTCAACTTCCTCCTTACAAGGAGCATCATTTTTATCATTACCACTCTCAGTTTTAGCATCAGAGACTGATATACTATTAGGATCTATAGCAGGTTCAAGTGGTTCCTCAACTATTTTGTGTTTCTTTTTCTTTCTCTTACGAGGACTACCACTACTTTCACCTTGTTGAGAATCCCGCTCAATTCTTTTAGGGTGTCCTTCAGGATATAAAGGATCTTAAGTAGCTATACCACTCCTAGTTCTAATTCCATAAGCATGTTTATCTCCTGATGCATTAACTAGCATATCCTTTTGTACCTTAGCAAGTTGATCAAGTTGGGTTTGAACCATTTGAAAGTGTTTACAAAGCATTTTAATATCATTAGAAGTTCTTTCCACAATATCTTTCAACTCTTTATTAGCTCTAGAGTTTTCCATTAAATGATTCTGAACTTGTTTATTAAAATTACCTTGTTTAACAATAAAAATGTCAAGTTCCTCTAAACATTGATCAGGAGGCTTACCATAAGGAATATCACCTTCATCAAAGTGTTGGAGAGAGTGTACCTCAATAGTGGATGAGTGGGGAATTGGCTTACATAATTCTTCTATAGGAGGTAGATTCTTCACATCTTCATCTCTAATACCTTTCTCCTTAAGACATTTCCTAGATTATTTCATCACTTCATCTTTTCATGCAATAACTCCCCTCTTCTTTGGTGTTGGTATTGGATCTGCTTCAAGCATAACTGGTACATGAGTAATAGGCTCAGGTGTATTTAGCTCAGCTGAAGTCCAATCATCATAATTCTTGCTTATTTTAGCCATTAATTCTTCAGCATCTGTAGGAGTTCTTTTCCTGTAAACACAATCAGCAAAGCTATCTAGGTATGTCCTAGAATCATCAGTTAGTCCATTATAATAAATATCAAGAAGCTCATTTTTAGGTAATGGACATCCAAGATGTGCATGAATCAAGGCACAGAACCTTGTCCATGACTTAGGCAATTTCTCTTCTTCTCCCTGTTTAAAATCAAAAAGTCCCTGTAAAGCAACATGTCTAGCACTGGGAGGAAAATATTTCTGGAAGAAAGAAGCAATCAAGCAATCAGGGTTATCAATAGAACCAGGAGGTAATCTATTAAACCAAGCCCTAGCTTCTCCTTTTAGTGAAAAAGGGAAGATCTTTGTAACAAAGTACTTGTGCATCTTAAAATCATCAGATAATAAAGCACTCATAGTGGAAAGCTCATTCATATGAGGCACAACACTCTCATTTTCAGTCCCACAAAAAGGTTCTTTCTCAAAAATGTCTAAATAGGATAAATCAAGAGAGAAACCATAATCTTTATCTTTAATATCTATGGGAGAGGTGGCAAACTTAGGATGAGAGGACAGTTTAGGAATAATGGTACGTCTTGCAAGGAGACTCTTAATAGCACTAGCACCATGTGTGTTTCGACACTCTTCAAAAAATTCATCAGTAAACTCAATGTAACCATCATTAATATCATAACTCTCTCTAGACTCAGGTGAGCTAACAGGTGTAATAGTCTCTTCACTAGGAGTTTCAGTATTTCCTAGACCAGCCATAGTAGCATCTAGGAAAGGACCTAATGAACCACTCGCATCAAGCACATTTGAAGTAACATCATGAGTATCAAAAGCAGTTTCAGATTCAGCAGTAGTAGCAGTGTGTGTAGCATGAGTATGTGGTGGTGGTGTAATAAGCTTACTTATAACAGACGGTGAATCAAGAGCAGTAGAGGTGTTTAGGACTGTACCTCTTCTTGTAGTGGATCATAAAATAGGAAACTTTCCATCACGAGACTTCCCCATGATGAAAGGAGTAGCAGCGAACAATAATAGATCCAAGTGAACTTACAAATAAAGCTATGCTCCCCGGCAATGGCACCAGAAAATAGTCTTGATGACCCACGAGTATTGTCGTGGTATTGCCGACGAGTACGCCATGGAGGGGTCCTCACAGTGCATGTTTAGAGACGTGGGGTAAGGCGGACGGTTGACGGGTACGAGGTAACACAGCTTACCCAGGTTCAGATCCCACAACGGTGGTGGAATCCTACTCCTGCTATAAATCACTATAATGGCAATACACCGAGTTACAGAGATAGGTTCGCTGTGCGAGGTTATGTGAAGTTGTATGAGATTGTGCCCTAAAGGCTCCCATAGGCCCGGCTTATATAGTCGTCAGGTCCTAGGGTTACAGGGAAAAGTCCTAGCCGGACAGGTTACAGAGTTCTACACCGTCTATTACTAGTCTTGTGTATCTTGCACTCCAAGGCTCCGGGTGCGCTGGTGACTCCACCGTAGCCTTCCTTTATCCGGCATGGGCCTCCCTTATGGATCCACCTAACTGGGCCGCCCAGCAGTCCATAGGCCATGCTACCGACTATGGACCACCCGGGTTAGTCGGATAAGAGACATGCTATGAGGATACCCATATAGCATATCCCCAACAGTAGCCCCCGGAGAACTCCGAGATCTTGCGCCGTCTTGCCTCTTCCCGTGGAATGCTCCGTATAGATGGATGTCGGCAAATCGTCAAGCAATATCTTGTAATCCTCCCAAAGAACCCTGCAAAGGTTTTCTCCGTCTTCTACGAGTAAGTCGGAGAAATGCTGAATCTTCCATCGTACGCTCCCGTTGTCGGATTAAATCCGTCCATGCCGGAATCTTCGATGGGACGGCTCATCTACCATGTCAGTTATGACGACGTAGGCTGTAGGTCAGCGACGCCTCGTAACTCACACATGCAGAGAACGTAATCATATATGATTTTCCCGCGCGAGCGATACGAACCGTTGGCGGTGACGGTTGGAGACGTGGCAAAATGACCGCGCACGTTCACGAACACGTCGTCTACGCGGCCACCGTCTGATTAGCTGCACGAATCTTGACCCATAGTAAGATAAATAGTAACCGTGAGACACTTGCCACTTTTTCACCCCATTCTCTCGCGTCATCGTCTTCTTCCTCCAGCCACGCGCCTCCTCGAGCTCTCCGCTAAAACCTCGAGAAACCCTAGCCTCCTGCCTGCACCAGTCGTGTCCTCTCCCTCCTCCAAGGCTAGCAGCAGCTCATCCCCATCAATGGCGGCATCGAGCGAAGTCGCGGCGAAGCTGGCGAGCTCCGTCGTCGTGCCCCCAGAGGGCCTGGTCATACCTGCATCGGCGGTGATAGAAACCACCGGCGGCGACCATAACCTGGCGGCGCTGGAGCCCCTGGAAGAGGAGCCAGACTCGCACAAAGGCGAGTGGCGCGGCTCGGACATCACCGGCCGCGACATCCAAGAGATGGTTGCTGAGGGTTACCTCCCTGCGACGGAGGGGCTCGCCTGGCGGGCGGCGCCGACCGGCGAGGTGACCCCCTCTCCCCAAGCCGGAGAGAAAGTATACCTCAAGGCGCAATTGGTACGCGGCGTTTCTCTGCCCATCTCCCACTTCTTCCTGTCCGTCTTGAATCACTTCTAGGTCCAACCCCACAACCTCTCCCCCAATAGTATCCTAGTGCTTAGCAACTTCGCGGCACTTTGCGAGGGTTACCTAGGGATTAGGCCTAGGTTAGATTTGTTTGTCTACTTCTTCACCGCCAAACGTGAAGCCGGACACCGCAAGGAGGAGCTTAGAAACTGCGGCACCATAAGCTTCAAGATCCGTCCTGGCCGGCGGTTCCCCGACATCGTCGTCCACGAGTCATGCAAAAATTGGCAGCGGACGTACTACGGCCCCGACATTCCTTTGGCGGGCCGAGAAGTAACGTACCCGGACTTTGTGGACGGAGCCACCGCCGAAGTCCCCACATGGAGGTCCCATGCCTCCCTTCCCTCTTACCTCAACGCTTCTCACGCAATAAGGCGGATAGAGTGGTTTGTAGAGACGGGTCTAACCGGCTTGGACCTAGCCATGTGCTGGTTCATTAGGAGGATCCAACCTCTGCAGCACCGTACGAAGCTTATGCACGAGTACACCGCCGACCGAAGGGATACCCTCCGGATCTTCAAGGACAACTTCTCTAGCGACTCCGTCAAGTTCCGCCTTAAGGACATCGTCAAGGTGAAGGACAAGAAGCGTGGCTTCACCCTCACCTACGACATGTTCGTAAACGGAAAGTGCCCAAAGGTAGGTATTTATTTTCCGTGTATGACATTACTCTAGTTTTTCCATCTTGCCAATATCATCTTGTCTAACACAATGATTTCTTACTTAATAGCTTAGCGATCTAGAGGAGGGCAACCTGGCCGCCCAAATCTACGATCCCAAGATGAAGGAAGTCACGGTCGTGTCCGACGATGATGCCCCGTTGGCGCGAAAGCGGAAGAGCTCCACCTCTGACGCTGCCGACGGAGGCAAGAAAAAGAAGACGGAGGGTGGAGCCTCCAAAAAGAGTACTGCCGCCCTGGAGGCGGAAAAGAAGAAAGCCACCGGGATGTTTGCCAAAGTACCCCCTAGTGTAAGCTTATTATTCTCCGACATTGTCTTGTTTATCTGTCTTATTCCTATACTTATGCATTTTGCATGTTTCAGGAAGAAAGCCACAACCAGCCTCAAGAAGTCCTCCAAGACTCTTGGGGCTTCTAGAAATATTAAAGATATGCTGCATCGCGACTCTTCCCCCGCCATCGCCCCTGCTACTCCTGCCGTCCAGCCCTCCTCCGTTCCGACAAGCTCCCAAGCCCAGGAGGCACCAGGCCCTTCCGCCATGGAAGTGGATTCTGGCGCCTCTACCGAACTCGCACGAGCAGGCGACGCAGGAGAGTGCTGCTCTTCAAATGGCTGAAGCTCCGGCTAAGGATGCCATCGGTAGCGGCAAGGCGGTGGTGGGTGCTGGTACCTCTGCCGAAGGCGACGCCTCTACTCCCCAGAAACCCTTGGAGCTGCCAAAGATTATTTTCCCGGTGCTTACGCCGGGTAGCACAACTATGGTTCCTGGAGGGGTGGCGTCATCTCCGACGTGTGGTCTTGAGGAGCTACTCCGTCAGGCAGACATCTTGCAAAGCAACAACGTTTCCTTTGGCAAGCTGTTGGCCGAGAGTGCTACAAACCTCAAGATCATCGCACTTGTAAGTTTTACTTTACCTTTTGCATTTCGTATGAGTATCCCACTGTAGCCCCCGAGGATGTTGACGGAAAACCATTGGCTTTGCATCTATATGCTCTAAGAGTGACTAAGTTAGAAAAAACTCTCACTGTAGCCCCCAAGCATTTAGATGGAATGAATTATTCCGACTAGATGCTTTAAGAGTAGCATACACAATGTTCATAATTTTAAGTGTTGTAGCCCCCAAGCCTCTAGTTGTAACTGAATTAGTTCCGACTAGATACTTAAACAAAAGCTAAGCATTTTCCGAGTTAAAACTTTATACTGTAGCCCCCAAGCTTCTAGTTGAGAACTGAATTAGCTCCGACTAGATGCTTAAAGAAAAGCTAAGCATATTGCGAAGTTAAAAACTCTCGCTGTAGCCCCCGAGCACCTAGATGGAAAATCTCCGACTAGAAGCTCCAAGCAGACTAAACAACGACTTGACTTTGTATTTGTTTCCATAGAACGAGAATGCTCGGAGGGGCATGGCCAATGATAAGTACCAGAAGATGCGCGCGGACCTTGAAGCTGAAAAGGGTAAAACCGCCATCTTGAAGGAACAGATCATCAAAAACAAGAGTCTGTTTTCTTTTTGCGCATTTCCGTCTTACTTTTGTGCCTTCCTTCTTCGAGTACTCACTGTGTACTTTGTTTTCTCCGACTTGCAGAGCATGTAGCCAAGGCCAAGGATATTGTCGAGCAGTCCAAGCACATCCAGAAGCTGGACAGTGAGAACAAGATCCTTAAGAAGGAGAGGGAAGAAATGCTGAAGATGCACGAGGATTCCATGAAAGCCCTGCAGGACTCCGCCTCTGCTGAGATCAATCGCTTGAAGGAGGAGCTTGCGATCCTAAAGGATCAGAAGCAAGCTGCCGATGAGCAAAACCTTCGCCAAAGCGAGGCGTTTAAGCTCCTCCAACAATAGAAAGAATCCTTGGTGGACATCGTCTGGCAGGCTAAGGCCAGCATCTTCAGTAAGTATCCTCCGCCTTGTAGCTCTGTAGTCTGGGTACTTAGAATTTTTGAACTCATGCAATCATTGTCGGAATTTTCAGCGCCCCTGGGTTTAACCCGCTCGCCTCCTTCGGACAAGGAATGCATGATTCTCGCCAGCAACTTCATCAACACCGCCATCGCCCAAGCCAAGGAGATCGCCAAGCCCCTCCAAATTTATATCAAGGCCTCTGACTCCGTGGTGAAGTACTCGGAGATTCTGCGCCGAGCCCCCGAGCGTGTCGCAAGCTGGAAAGCTTCATGTGCACGGGCTGGCGCAAGGATGGCATTGTCCATGGTGAAGGCACACTATGAAGGTGCCTACATCGACACGGTGACATCTGGTATCCCTGGCATGGATGATGACGACAAGGAGATCGATTACGAAGCCATCCTGTCATCATTCGCGGGTTATGACACCAGGGTTGCCGAGTTGGTGGACGTCGACGTCTTCGTGCCCAGGAACTTCATTGACAACGCCAACCCTGAATCCTCCGAGTCTCCTCACAGTGGTGACGCTGAGGGTGAATCTCCGGCTGGTGATGATGTGGCCTCCAAGTCCCCTGCACCCAAGGAGTGAAAAACACTTTGTAATTCTTGTTTCACCTCTGGAGTGTGCATTGAAAAAACTTGGTGATGTAATCTTAAGGCGGAAAACAATGTTTGTCGTATCCTGCTTCTTAAGAATTAATGCCCAGCATGTATATATTTTTTAAGCAAGTGCTGGCTTATCCATTACTTTGGTTCTTATGCTTGACTTTTCGTGAGTCGGAAGACTCGTTGTCGGAACCATGCGCTTAGGTGATGATACCCAATGGCACCGTCAAAAACCTTAGCACAAAATCGCCGACAATGAGTGCCGAAAGTCACTACTCTAGAATCCACATAAAAACAACAAAGAACGTGTAGACCAGAAAACTTAAGCTAACGCCCGTAGGCAGAATTTTCACAAGTGAAATCGCAAAGCTTGTGCATAAAGGTTTATATGATCCAAAAATGAACACTAAAGGAGGTAAAAGACTCAACAATATGAGTGAACCAAAGAGCTTTATTTCATTGATCATATAAGAGGTACACGATTAGATAAAAAATGCTAAGTGTAGAAAGGACGTAGCTGTGCTATGTTCCATGGCCGATCAAGCTCCGGGTAGTCATCATCCGGGTCACGTCGCTTACGCTTATGATCCTCATTGGGCCTATCCTTAAGTTCTCGATTGTAGACAAGGTAGTAAGACACATTGAGCAGCGCCTTGCTTATGATGAACGGTCCTTCCCATGGCGGGGATAATTTGTGTGACTTCTTCTGCTTAAGTCGGAGCACCAAATCCCCCTCTTTAAACGAGCGATGCCGGACGCGGCGACTATGGTAGCTGCGTAGCTTCTGCTGGTAGATGGCGGATCTTTGGCATGCTAAAACGTGCTCCTCCTCGACAAGGTCTACATCTAGGCGTCTGGATTCTTCAGCATCATCTTCGTCGTAGACGGCAACTCTTGGTGCATCGTGGAGGATGTCGGAAGGTAGGATGGCTTCTGCTCCATATACCATGAAATAAGGGGTGTAGCCGGTGGATCCGTTAGGTGTAGTTCGTAAACTCCACAGCACAGATGGCAATTCTTCCGCCTAGGCCCCAGCTGCTCTATGTAGCGGTGCCTCAAGACGTGGCTTGATTCCCTGCAGAATTAATCCATTGGCTCG
This sequence comes from Avena sativa, assembly GCA_916181665.1. Lineage (NCBI taxonomy): Eukaryota > Viridiplantae > Streptophyta > Magnoliopsida > Poales > Poaceae > Avena > Avena sativa. The sequence continues at coordinate 135,720,650 of OV702285.1, read as the reverse complement.
CTCAACTTGACCATTGGATTGTGGGTGTGCCATAGACGCGAGGTCAAGTCGGATGCCTTTGTCCCAGCAGTAGGCCTCCACTTCTCCGAGTGACAAGTTGCTTCCATTGTTGGTGATGATGCTATGTGGGAGACCAAATCTCACCACTAGATCCCGGACAAATCTAAGGGAAGTTGCCCCATAAAGCTTTCTAATGGGTTTAGCTTCTATCCATTTGGTGAATTTGTCAACTGCTACAAGCAGATGCGTAAATCCACACGGTGCCGTTTGTAACGGCCCCACCATGTCTAGCCCCCAGACTGCGAACGGCCAAGTTATTGGTATTGTTCGCAATGCTTCAGCAGGAACATGTGGTTGTCGGGCATAATACTGGCATCCTGTGCACGTCTCAACCAGCTTGTCAGCGTCCGCCTTCGCGGTCAGCCAGTAGAATCCTTGCCGGAAGGCTTTCGCGACCAACGATCGAGGAGCGGCGTGATGCCCGCAATCTCCGAGATGGATTTCGCGTAGGATTTCCATACCTTCTAGCTGGGAAACAAACTTTAGGTATACACCAATAGTGCTCTTTTTATAGAGTTTCCCATTGATTATGGTATAACCCTTTGCTCGCCGTACTATTTGCCGTCTTTCGACCTCATCGTCGGGCAAAGTTCCGTGTTCGAGATATTCCATGAACGGTTTTTTCCAAGCCGGAGGGGTCTTTGTCACCATATTGACGAAAGAATCAGCTCTATCCGGGTTGTCGATGTCGACGCCCTTCACGGATGGTGTGCGTAGATGCTCTAGGAAAACTCCTGGCGGAATTTGCTTGCGCCCTGATCCAAGTTTAGACAATAGATCAGTCGCCTCGTTTTGCTCCCTAGGCACATACTTGACTTCGTAGCCCAAGAAGCTCTTGGCTATCTCGTCCACTTCATCGCGATATGCCGCCATCATAGGGTTCCGCGCATTCCAGGTGCCAGCCACCTGCTGGGAAACCAAGTCGGAATCTCCACAGCAAACTATGCGCTTGATGCCAATATCCTTGGCTACACGCAGTCCGTGAATGAGTGCTTCGTACTCCGCCATGTTGTTTGTAGCCTCGAAGTGGATCTGCAGAACGTAGTGTAGCTTGTCTCCTTTTGGTGACTGCAGCAATACACCAGCCCCCGAGCCGTTGAGCAGCTTTGATCCGTCAAAGTGCATCACCCAGTACTCTGGTTCCGGCAACGGAGTGGCATCCGGCATTTCCGTCCAATCTGTAATAAAATCCGCCAAGGCTTGTGACTTGATAGCGTCGCGTCTTTTGTAGGTGATTTCGAAGGCAGCAAGTTCAATGCCCCACTTCGCGACCTTTCCTGTAGCGTCGCTGTTGTTGATAATGTCAGACAGTGGAGTCTTGCTCACTACTGTGATTGGGTGCTCCTGAAAGTAATGCCTCAGCTTCCGTGAAGCTAGGAATACTCCATAAGCTATCTTTTTGGTAGTGCGGGTAACACTGCTTGAACTCCGTCAAGACCTCGCTTACATAGTAAACTGGTCGTTGCACTCCGTGCTCATAGCCTGGTTCCTTCCGCTCTACTACGACGACGATGCTGATAGCCCGGTTGGTTGCCGCCATGTAAATTAACAGGGGCTCGCCAGGCTCGGGTGCTGCAAGGATGGGCGTTGAGGAAAGAATCTCCTTGAGCTGCTTCAATGCTGCATCTGCTTCGTCCGTCCATGTGAATTTGTCCGCCTTCTTCAGCAACTTGTACAGCGGCAGAGCCTTCTCTCCAAGTCGGCTGATGAACCGACTAACTGCTGCAACACAACCTGTTAGTCGTTGGATGTCCTTTAGGCATGTCGGACGTTTTATGTTTAAGATGGCTTTGATTTTCTCCGGGTTGACCTCGATTCCGCACTGGGAAACGATGAAGCCCAACAATTTGCCGGCTGGAACCCCGAAGACGCACTTCTTAGGGTTGAGCATCATGTTGTATTTCTGGAGATTGTCAAAGGTTTCTTTTAAGTCGGAGATTAAGTCATTTGACTTTTTAGACATCACCGCGATATCGTCCACATAGGCGTGAACGTTCCGACCAATTTGGTCGTGAAGGTAACGTTGCATTGTCCGCTGGTAGGTAGCACCTGCGTTTTTCAGCCCAAAGGGCATCATGACATAGCAAAACGTGCCGTACGGGGTAGTGAATGAAGTGGCCAATTGGTCCGACTTCCTCATCTTGATCTGGTGGTATCCTAAGTATGCATCGAGAAAACACAAAAGTTCCGAGCCAGCCATCGAGTCAATGACTTGGTCAATGCGAGGCAAAGCAAACGGATCTTTGGGGCATGCTTTGTTCAAGCCGGTGTAATCAACGCACATTCTTAATTCATTGGTTCCCTTTTTGGGGACAAGTACAGGATTGGCCACCCATCGGGTGTGAAGGACTTCTCGGATAAACTCAGCCTTAAGTAACCTAGCTATCTCTTTGCCAATGGCGCGTCTCTTCTCATCTCCGAAGCGTCGTAGAGGTTGTTTCACTGGTTTACATTTTGGATCTATGTTTAAGCTGTGCTCGGCAAGTTCCCTAGGTACACCTTTCATGTCGGCGGGTTGCCAGGCAAAGATGTCCCTATTCTCACGGAGGAACTCGAGAGCGCGCTTTCCTATTTGGGATCCAGGTTCGTCCCAATGGCGACGGTCTTGGAGGCATCGCCTACCACAAGTTCCACCGGCTTGGTCTCGATGGCGGCCTTGAACGCAGGAGTGGAGTCGGAGATCTGCTTCTTCGACGCGGGCATCTCTGAGTCATTGACCTTGCTCTGGATCTCCTTGAATTCTTCGCTGTAGAGGACAGCTTCTGCAACGGCTGCTTCATTGATCTCGCAGTCCCTTGCCTTAGTAAAGCTTCCGGATATGGTGATGACACCGTTTGGTCCGGGTATCTTGAGTTTGTTGTAGACGAAGCATGGCTTGGCCATGAACGTGTGGAATATGTCGCGGCCGAATATGACGTGGTACACGCTCTTGAAGGGGACCACCTCAAAGGTCATGCGCTCTTGGCGGTAATTATTAATGTCGCCAAAGGCTACCTGAAGTGTGATGCACCCAAGGGACCGAGCCTCCCGACCAGGAACTACGCCATGGAACACGGTGTTGGTCCGCCTTAGGTTTGCCTCCGTCAAGTTCATTTTATGCAGTGTATCCAGGTACATGATGTTGATGCTGCTTCCACTATCCACCATGCACTTGGTGAACTCCACGCCGTCAATCAATGGGTTGATGACCATGGCGTACTGGTTCTACGTGGGCACAAGGTCTGGGTGGTCCGTCCTGTCCCAAGTGATTGGAACCTCCGACCAGCGCAGGTATTGGGGAACTGGGGGGGAGAGTGGCCATCAGGATCCTCAGAGAGGTCTTCTGTTGTCGGACGGTGGGGGTGCCAAGGAAAGTATGGTAGACTGGGGCCTTCTTTGCGAAGGGGTTCTTGCCCTTGTCGTCGCTCTTGGCGGCGTGCTTGGGGTCAACGTCCTCGTCCATGTCACTTGAATCCTTGGACTCCTCCTCCTTCTTCTTCCCCTTGCCCTTGCCTCGTGGTCTGTTCTTCCGACTTTGCTTATAGCCAGACTCCGGGTCTTCCTTGAGGTCGTTGACGAACTTGCAGTGTCGATTGGTATGGGTGGCCTTGCCATTGACATCGAGGTGTACGAGGCACGGCATATCGCGGTACTCTTCGTAGGTTTGGGGAACGCGGAGCGGCGCCGAGTTGGTTTCACTTCCTCGCTGCTGCCCATGGCCTGGTCCTCTTCCTCGGCCACGTTGTCCGCCTTCTCCTTGTCCTGCAAAAGTCATGACGACCATGTCGGTAGATTGCTTTTCTTCTGGAGCGGTTTTCCACTTTGTACTGCTGTTCCTCCGAGCTTGAGTTGGAACGGCCGTTGCCTGCAAAGAGCCACGAGCATCATCGTCGGCAGCTGCGAACTCACTAGCTAACTGAATCATCCGATTCAAGTCAAGCTGATGATTGTCCTGCAAGCGCTTTAGCTTATGTCGGAGTAACGTGCCTCTTTCCAAACCATCGATGAAGGCGGCCATGGCGGTCTGGGCATGCACTCCTGCGCAGGAATTCTTCATATCCAGCCAGCGGGAGAGATAGGCGCGAGATGTCTCGTCTTTCTCTAGCACACACCGCTGTAGATCGCCCACCATGCAGGGATGCTTGTATGTACCCTCAAAGTTCTTGGTGAATGCTTCTTGCATGTCCAGCCAGTTGTAGATAGATTTCTCCGGCAAGTCGTCAATCCATTGACGGGTCGTGCCCGCCAACATTAACGGGAGGTACTTGACGGCGACGTTGGGGTTGCCTCCGGCAATCTCCACCGCGTTGCCGTAGTCCTGCAACCATGTGGCAGGCTTGGCGGTGCCGTCATAGGGCTTGATGGTCTTGTCAACCCGGAAACCTTTGGGGTAAGTTGCGGACCGTATTGCAGGTCCAAAGCAACGTGGTCCCAGGTATGGTCCTTCCTGGGCCTCGTGGATCTTATCGATCCGTGAACGTGCATCGTATGGCTCCGGGTTCTTCTTATTGTTGTCAACAAGGGATGGGCTGCGTGAACGACACGGGCCTCTTCCGTCATGGTGACTGCTTGGTGGTGACGGAGGCGGAGGTGGCGGTGGTTAGCCTTCTTGCTGTTACCCTCCTGCGACGCCCCACGCCTGTCACGGTTGCTTGCCGGACACGGAGGGTCATGGTGTGACCTCTCTTATGTCCTTGGTGGCGCTCTCCATCATGACGGGTCTGTGCCGCGTTGTCGCGGATGACGATGTCGCACTGCTTTGGTGGGGGCATATCCGTACGATGGTGAGTCTTGTAGTCTTCCTGGCGTCGGGGGGATCGGGGCGGTGGCGATGGGCGGCGAGGTTGGGCTCTTTCTCCGTTGTTGGAGGATATGGGGATAGCATCCTTCCTGTTGCGCGCATCCCTCCGTCTTCGTTCTGATGAACCCGTCCGCGATCCGATATCCTGAGGAGATCGGCAGAGCGCTGGGTCAGACTCAAGCCTCTGAGAGGTGGCCTTTTCCTGCTGCTTTACCGTCTTGGCCACTAGGTCATAAACCCGCTCTACTGCCTCAGGCGATCTATCCTGCTCCAGAAGGGTCTTGGCGACGGCGAGGTTAAGGAGTGGGGTGGGCATCACCTTCTTGCCTTCACTATCAATGTATGGCTTGGCCTGTGCCGGCTTCGAGGGAGCCCATCCTAGGTTGCGCCGTACACCAGGATCGTTGATGACGCGAGCCGGAGCTTTCTTAGCCTTCTGCTGTTGTAGCAGAGTCTTGTACTCGGCCTCCATTGCTCTTGCTTTCTCTATGGACTTCCGCGCGTTGACCAGATCTCGATCTAGTTTAGCGCCTTGCTCCGCGATGGCTTGCGCCTCCTCCAGTAGCTGCTGGCGCTTCTCGTCAAGCTGAGTCACGTTCCGGATATGATCAACGGTTAGTGCTTCAACGAGGAGATTGCCGTACATCACTCTATCAGCTGGAGTAACATGGGCTGCTGCCGACGTGGATGCTGGAGGCGGCAAGTTCGCGGTGTTGTTGTTGCTCGGACCGGTGCCGAGTTCCTGCGGCTGCTGCACTGGGTTAGGCGGAGGCGACATGACTCTTGCGCGATCATCGTCAGCAGCAATAAGTGGCCCCTTCCCCTTATCCAGCGCCGTAGGCGGAGCTTGCCCGGGCTGGTCTTCATCCATCGTTGTCCCGATGGTGATGAACACGCCTCGAGACATGACGGTGTTATTAGCTTGCTCGTCGCGCGAGTACTCCTCCTCCATCTCCTGCATGGCGGAGTCTAGCTCTCCTGGACTGAAGTCTATCTCCTCGGAATATGCACTGAAATCAGCATAAAGCGCGTCAATGACAGATTCAGAGGGTGCCAGGACTTCCTCGATGACGGGCGGTGGAGGTGCAACGGCCTCGACGATGACTGGAGGTGGTGGCGCTGCTGCGACGATGGCGGCCGGAGGCGGTGGTGGTGGCTGAATCGGAGGTGCTCAGTCAATGAGCGCAAGCGCTGTCTGAGCTGCCGCTTCAGCCTCCGTGTAGTTGTTGACGGTGTTCACCATGCCTTCGAAGGTGAGGCGCCCTGACGCCTGCTGCCGTCTTAGAGAATGTCGGAGAAGCGTGCCATGGTCCAGTCCTTCCACAAAGTGATAGATGGCATCATCATTGGGGTAGTTGGCCAGATCAGCTCGTATACGGAGCCACCTGGCTAGGTAATCGCGGGGGTTTTCGCCCTCTCTATGAACGCAGCGCGCCAGATCGAAGATGGTAACCACGCCGACGAACTTGGATCTGTCCAGACGCACGGGTAAAGCCGACGGATTTACAGTGACCTTCCACCTTTATATCCTGCATAGGGGTGGTTTGGGCGGGTCTTGATTTTTTCCGATCTTTGTCGGCAAACTCCGAGGGGAGGTCCGACATCGATCCTTCCGCGAACGTATCCTGCCCGTAGGCAGTCCGTGCGGGTCTTGAATTTTTCCGATCTTTGTCGGCAAAATCCGAGGAGAGATCTGACATCGATCCTTCCGCGAATGTATCCTGCCCATAGGGTCCGTGCGGGTCTTGATGCTCCTCCGACTCCCAGGGAACTAGTGCCCGAGTCGGTTTCGCCAATGAAGAGGTGGATGTCTCTGATAGGAACGATCGAACACCACGTCAGGTTCGTCTTTGCCGGGATCCAGAACTCGTCGGGAGGGACGATCGGAACGTTGCCAGAGAAGAGAACGCGACCGATGGCCATAGTTTGTCGATTCCCGCGAAGATCTTGGTCCTCGCCCGCTGAAGAGCCTGAAGCACCTTTTGTCCCACGGTGGGCGCCAACTATCGTGGTATTGCCGACGAGTACGCCATGGAGGGGTCCTCACAGTGCGTGTTTAGAGACGTGGGGTAAGGCGGACGGTTGACGGGTACGAGGTAACACAGCTTACCCAGGTCCAGATCCCACAACGGTGGCGGAATCCTACTCCTGCTATAAATCACTATAATGGCAATACGCCGAGTTACAGAGATAGGTTCGCTGTGCGAGGTTATGTGAAGTTGTATGAGATTGTGCCCTAAAGGCTCCCATAGGCCCGGCATATATAGTCGTCAGGTCCTAGGGTTACAGGGAAAAGTCCTAGCCGGACAGGTTACAGAGTTCTACACCGTCTATTACTAGTCTTGTGTATCTTGCACTCCAAGGCTCCGGGTACGCTGGTGACTCCATCGTAGCCTTCCTTTATCCGGCATGGGCCTCCCTTCTGGATCCACCTAACTGGGCCGCCCAACAGGCCATAGGCCATGCTACCGACTATGGGCCACCCGGGTTAGTCGGATAAGAGACATGCTATGAGGATACCCATATAGCATATCCCCAACAAGTATAGGGGATCGCAACAGTCTTCGAGGGTAGTATTACCCAATTTATTGATTCGACACAAGGGGAGCCAGAGAATACTTGCAAGCCTTAACAACTGAGTTGTCAATTCAGCTGCACCTGGAAATAGTTCTTGCTCACAGAAGTTTATCAGTAACAACAGTTTGTAGTAGCAACAGCAAAGCAACAACAACGGTAAAACAAGAGCACCAATAATTAGGGTTTAGGGTTTAGGGTTTAGGATATGAGCGCGGTAGGCATAGGGATGGATGGACGGGCGTTGCATGGATGAGTCTAAACATGTAACTTCAAGATCTAGGGCAATTGCAGATAAATAAGAATAAGCATCGATGTACTAAACAATCATAGGCATGTGCTGCATATATAGTCACGCGTGCTCGCAATGAGAACTTATACAATATCTTTTGTCCTGCCATCCCGTGGCAGCGGGGCCTCAAGGGAACTACTGGCAATTAAGGTGCTCCTTTTAATAGAGCACCGGAGCAAAGCATTAACACTCCGTGAACACATGTGATCCTCACATCACAGGCATCCCCTCCGGTTGTCCCAATTTCTGTCACTTCGGGGCCTTTGGATCTGGACAATGATATGTGTACACAACTTGCAGATAAGATCACAAACAATACTGTCATAATGATTCAATAATATGTTCAGATCTGAGATCATGTCACTTGTGCCCTAGTGACAAGCATTAAGCACAACAAGTTGCAACAAAGTCAAATAGCACTAATAGAGATACTAGGCACCATGACCTAACAATCTTATTTCGATTACATGATAGAACTCATACCTACCATCCCTATAGACTACAACAGGGGATTACTCACTCATGGATGAGGGAAACATTGATGATTGATGGAGAGGCGTTGGTGATGACGATGGCGATGATCCTTCCCAAATTCCCTGCCCCGGCAGGGTGCCAGAACGGAGTTTCTGGTTTCGAATCGCGGCTTCTGGTGGTGACAGCGCAACAGAACTCTTTCTGTAAAAACGACGACCCCCTCCTGAGTTTTTAGTTTAGAAGGAAACTTATAGGCGGAGAGAGAGGCCGATGGGGTGCCTGGGCTGGCCACACCCCTCCCAGGCGTGGGGTGGGCCCACCTGCATAGTAGGGGGGGTGTGGGGGCCACCCAAGGCTCCCCTCCGTCTCGTAATCTGGCTCCGTGGATCTTCTGGTGAAATAGAATTTTTGGCATATTTTTCGGGATTTTCCCTGATAGTTGATTTTCTGCAAAAAAAAACTAGACACCAAGGTAATTCTGCTGAAAACAGCGTCAGTCCGTGTTAGTTGTATCCAAATCACACAAGTTTAGAAAAGAAACAATAGCAAAAATGTTCAGAAAAGTAGATATGTTTTGGACGTATCAATCAACAGATGACAATTAATCATAATCACATTATTTCATACACTACTTGTATATTTTAGATTATTAATAATTAAAGTTTAAATGCTTTTGTTTAGTTAAGTAAACTTTTCTTCAAAAGTTATTATTTTAAGATACACTAGAAGTAATTCTTAAGCATTCCAAAATAAATCTACTTAAGTCACAACCTTCGTATAAGGAGTCTTTAGATACCATTTCACACTTGCGTGCTTTATTACTATATACTACTTATTATGTTTACATGTTGTTTCACACACACTCACAAGCCCTAATAATAAGCACAAGTGTGAAACTTAATCTAAAAGGGCAACACATTCCAAAGAAACCATTTCCAATATCCAAAACCTAGAACAACGTTTATTCTGGGGATTCGAGTTTATTAACTTGCATTACATTACTATGCATAATAGCATCTTGCTTCTTTAAACATTAGTCCTTACCGGACCAATGATGTTGTTTTCAGATATTGGATCTTATATTGTATTGAAGACCGTGAGTGCATAATCTTGCAATCACAAAGGCAAGTTCACACTTGCTCATGTCCTTTGATTATTTTCTATAAAGTATTTTGCAAATCCAGTATTGTCATCACCTGCATTTCAAAAAGGTTAGGAAACACTATTTTCATAATAATATGATTATAGGTTATTTACCATGAGGTAATAACCTACTATGAAAGTTCCGGTGGTAAAGGAACATATTATTTAGGACTTAACAACCAATATCGCCAGTGATTCTTGCACCGTATATCACACGTTAACCATGAGATTTGGAATGGGACGGAGAAGTCGGCTGTATCTTTTCCTTCTCGCATGGAGCCGGATGTGCGGGTCGTGGCTATTATCCTCTTAGCATGCATTGATTGGTAATTCGTAGAGGATATGCAGCATATGGGTGGGAACCCTCAATGTTCCATGATAGTTCCGGCATCTGAACGATCTGTACTGCCAATTGCCATAATTCAATATGTGGGCTGGCGTATACCAAGGAGACATGCGGGGTCGCGGAGAAGGCAGTGATTGGCTTGGATCTTAGACTGAGCCCCATACCAAGGAAATGTGTACAAGCTCATGACTTGGTTGTGCAACAAGGATAAGGTCTCTCATGGGTAAAGTAACACACCTCTGTAGAGTGTAAGAACTATAACTTGTTACTCCCTATTCCGGGAAGGAGCTACGAACGCGGAAGGAAAGGAACTACACGAAAGTTCTGGTAAACCTGTGAAGGCTGACGGACATAGCTTTTCAGAATAAAATCAACCTTTGAAGAAATGTTTACGAAAAGTTGCATTGCCTACGACCTATGGTCTGTGGCTGTATCTAGTGCATCAGACACTCCTTTTCTAGTGAACTTGTTGAGTACGCTCGTACTCAACGTATCTTCTTAACCCTTGCTAGATTCTGAAGCCAATACAGACGACGCCTACATCAAGTTATGCTCCAGGAATCATCATCAAAAGCTCAAGATCTTCAATGAAGTAAAGGAAGTCAACATATACATCAACTAAAGTGAAGACGAAGTTGCTGATTAGATATGAATATAATCTCTAGCCATAGAACCTACTTCTGTAGAGTATTGCAATAGCAGCAATACAAGCCAAATAGTTAGATGCTAGTCTTATTAGCATAATAGTTATGAGTTGATTATTTTTATTCTTCTTTGTAAGAAGTTTCTTTCTCTCTCTTTAACCTAGAGTGTTCTCTGGATCTTGTATAAAGAGTCGAGTTATAACCTATAGTCATGTCTTGTACCTGCTGTGTTTCTGGTGTACCACTCTGAGGGATGTAATACTAGTGAATGGTGTTTCATTGGTGTTATATCAACGACTATAGTGTACTATATCATGCAGTGGTATGCTGGATCACCACACTCAGGCATCTTACCTACAACATCCAATTTAAACTCTAGATGCCCGTCGTCCTCCACACGATGCTCGCCGTCCTCCGTGAGATTCCCACCATCATTATGTTGCCCACATCCCCATGGATCTGAAAGATACAATATATATATATATATGTATATATATATATATATTAAGAAATAACAAGATAAACATGGTCTATAGATGAGATGAAGAACATACCTTAGTCTCGTGAACTCCGGTGGAGGACTCTAGCATGACTTCACAGGCTGCCTAGATCAGGGGGATAATACCGGACGTGGACAACCTACACATCTTGAGCTTGCACGTTATCTCCTTGGGATTGACCAGAGTGGTAAGTATAGTTAGTAGGAGAGATGGAAGTTGATGCGATCTTGGTTCTTTTGTGAATCGATGATACTCAGACCTAGGGTTTGGCTTCGCGAGTGGGAGTGAGTAACGTGGAATGTGATGGCGTATGGAATGAGAAGTGGAAGGTGGACACTAAGGGTTACATGTACTATATAGAAAGCGGGTATCAAAAGTGGGGGTTAAGGGCAACTATGTGGGCCGTCTTTACACAAAGGGGTCATTACATGGAGGTAGATCTATAAAGGCTAGTCTCGGTGGTGGTGGGCCACACTCGGCAGGGAGATGTTCCTGAGAAGTCAGCACAATGAGTTTGACAACTCTCGAGCGTTGCGTGAACTTTTAACATTACTTAGAATGGACAATGCAATAATTAATGGCTTTTTTGTCTAAACACGACATAAAATATAGCCCCACTTGCATGCCACCTACCATGACACAATTATGTGACGATATATGATCTATCACGGTAGATAGTTATCTGCCCCCTTGTTAGACGCCAAGAAAGCTTATCTAGCTTATCTGCCCGGTCAATTTTTTTTTGCATGCGCTTTTGCCATATGCTATCCAGCCCAAAAAAAAAGAGTGTCTGGTACGGGGAGGGAGGTAATTTTGTAGTGTATCCATGGATTCCAGCAACCAATACAGTACACAACCAACAACAATTTTGTATTGAAATTCATTTCTAAAACCGCACAGTTTTAGTGTTCTCACCGAAATTCATTTCTCGAACTTGGATTTTTTTTTTGAGAATGCACAACGACTATCCAACTTTTCTTTTTATAAACCCAAACTGAACCAAAGTAAGATTAGGCGTGACCCAAAACGACCCAAACCAATCAAGCCCACATGAAGAAACAAACCATTTTGACTCGCTAAGAGCATTTCTGGCAGATACTGTATGTCAGCCAGCCCGCAAATTTTGCGTCGATATACGATTCCGAAATTTAAAAATAGCTTTTTCAGATATCGTAAAAGGCCGAATACTGCAATTTTTTTGCGGTATCCCACATCGAGGCCCATCCGTACCGCATATATTCGATGCGGGGGGACCTGGATGCGGTATCCCGCATCCATTTTTCCTTTCCTCCCTCGCCCAGAAACCCTTGGCGCCGCCTGCCTATGCCTCCGACTCCGGCCACACCCGCCGTCGAAAAACACATCGCCGCCGCCAACCTCTGTGTACACTCCCCATCTTGCCATGGCCGGCCAATCGAGGCCCGATTTGGGCGCCCACGACCGCGCTTCTCAGGTTGCAACAGAAGCTCCGGCCTGTGAGCTTGCCCGACTCTATCGCCGGTCGAGGAGGAATGCGAGCGCCTCTCCGAGATGGGACATGGTTGTGGCGCCCTTGGGCGCACCCGCGCGACCCCGCCGCTGCCGGCCGACCCTGCCGCAGACGATGCCGAGGAGCTCTTGATGGCTGAAATCTGCATGTTCCCGCCGGTCGTCTGCGAGCCCACTGCCGACGACGAGCACAAGGAGCTCTTGGTGAACGAGGCCAAGTTCAACTCGTTGTGCACCGCGCTCATGGATGTCATGCAGCGCCGGAAGCGCCGCCGTGACGCGCACAGGACAGAGAAGCGGGAGCTTCGCCATGTCAGTCGCCTCTCGCTCTGCGAGCACCTGGCGCGGCTCGAGGCCTTCAAAGCCGACTACCCCGACGAGTACTTCACCAACGACGACTATGACAACGACGCCAACAACGCCGAGGAGTAAGCGCGCGCCGCCGCCGTAGATGATCCGGTGAGTAGGTACCACCGGTGGAGCTACGTAGATACTGGGTGAAGTCTGAATGCAGGATGCAACACCATTTTTTGCTAAACTTATGTAGACCTCAATGATCAGAACCTCCTCTATGTATGAATCTGACACTAATATGGGATGTTTTTTAAATATGCAGTTTGAATTAGTGTATCTATTCTGCTCCAACGTTTTTCATACTGCAAACCGGGTTTTCGATATACCGCATCCATGTTTTGTAGTACCGTAGGATATAGTATCTGCTAGAGATGCTCTAATCTAGAACCATTTCCAGATTTAAGTACCTTGTCGATCCTTGGCAGCTTATGTTGGAGGTCTTGAAAGATTCAGTATTCTGGTCATCTTTGAGTCTACCGGATGGTTGCGGGCTGATGTGGCTGCCACACTGTCCCGCTTTCATTTTAGCGTTGTGTTGCAGCCGGCAGCAAACATCCGCAGCTGCTGCACAGTCGCGACCACCCGCATCAGGCGCCGCTAAGGGCGGTGTATAGCACTGCCCATCAATGGTGCCGGCCTGGTACCTGTGCACCGATGCAGGAGCTCTATAGGTCAGGAGAGTTTGCCTGCTACGGCCACCAGCCAGCATGGGCCTGATCTTTCAAGAACCCAACGAAGCGCAAGAAGTTGCCAGCTCTTACTGGATCACTTGCGAGAGCCGTTCGGGCTGATCGATCTTGCGCGCAATCAATTAGCAAAGATATTTGTACGGTTCTTCCCCTTAAGGCCATTTTGCGGAGGTGGTTTGACCGGTTTCTTTGCGTCTAATTCTGGCCTAGTTTAAAACCACCACAAACCACGTCCCAGCCGTTTTGTAGGCCGATCTTGAGCGGGCTCAACCCCGGTGAAACCCAAGAAACACACAGGATTGACGTGGAACGGAAAAGCTAGCAATCCCTCTGGCTGTTGGTGGCGCTGACGCGCGCTACTGGCGGGAGTCAACAACTGCCCTGACCTTCCCTCGCGGTGGCTGTTGAAGAGAGCGATTGCAACGGAAGTGGGCCAGCGAGTATTGGGTGGTTGGAGTGTTTTTATCCAAAACACGGCTGATAATACTTGCTAATACTCATTAATCCACCTGGCAAAACAAGGCCTAAAAAAATTCGTACCACCCGGACGAATTTGTTAATCCAAGAGAGAAAAACACCATGGTGGCAGTAGCGGTTGTCATGATCATCAATTTGGTAATTGTCCTTGGCACGCCACGTCAGCAAAATACCTGCGTACTTACTTTAGCTTTCAAATATGGTGGCACTGGGCGTCTCCAAGGATAAATCTTATTTAGCTTTCAAATAAGATTTTGTAGCAAAAAACTTATGTTAATATAGCAAAACCGACTTTACCGAAGATCGTCGGAGATATCTCCGAAGACTTCTTGTCGGATACTTCATAGCAACCAAATTGTGCTACGGTAGCAGAATCCGAAAGCAACTGTAGCAAAAAATTTGTACCAATGTAGCAGAAAACCAATTTCACCGGAGACATCGCCGAACTCTCGCCATAAAACATCGTAGCAAATCTTTATACTATTTTAGCAAACTGCTACTGTAGCATATAGCAAAATCCTCTAGCGAGTTGGTAACACCCGCCCCTCGCCGATGGTAGTGTTGCCTGTTGCCGATGGTAGCCATGCCCGAAGCTTCAAGTAGCATCTTCGTTGCCTCTCGTAGCCGTCAAAGACAAAGATCATAGCATAAACGCAGGAGACCTCGCCGGTGCCAGAGCATGGCGGCAGGGAGGCGTTGGAGGCAGTAGCGCGAACAGGAATGGAAGTGCTCGGGTTAGGTGGGCAATCGATCTCATATGCCCCAAGACAAACCCAATCATTTTCCTTTAAATATTTCTACCCGTGATACACGCAAGCAATTCAATACTCCAAAATCCAAGCACTAACACTAGTATGATAATAGTATAGGCTAGTGACGCACCATGCACGAACGACACCTGTGGCCCAATTAGATATATGGACCTAATCTAGCATGTTCTGTTGAAATTTGAGTGGAATGTACCTATTTTGAAATTACTGCTGAGTTTGGGCTTGACGGCTAGAGTAAAGAGGATTTTGAGTCGAGCGCGTTCATCAGTTGTGCACTTCGAAAACAGAGGTGCCACATGATCGACGTAACATATACTCCAGTGTTAGAGAGTAAAAGATCATAAATTGCTAGAGTCATGGCGAAAGAACACCCTAGTCCTTGGCGATGAGTTCAGGTCTCCGATGCACATTTCATGTCCTCGTGGGCTAAAATGATTTTTCGCATGAGTTTATGGACTATGTATCCTTTACTCGTCGCCATTCATTAAGAAATCGAAACATACTTGGGATGTAGCCGAGCCGACGACGGTGAACCTATAGCTTGTCAACTAATATTGGTGTCTTGTTTTACTTTCTTTGTGCATAGCTGGTGATCGACATGGTGTTACTATGGGCACAACATTTGTGAATTGCAAAATAGTACTCCCTTTGTTTCGGAATATATATTCGGTCCCTCACCCCCGCGTTGGCATCGATGCCTTATCTGCCCATTTATCACATATCCCTTAAGCCCACCTCCTTTCCTGCATGGCCCCAGATCCACCCCGTATTACTCGTTTATCCATCTATAAATATATACGCGTGTACTCCGTCTGTACAGGGAGACGTGAGCGGTGCGATCCCAGACCAAGGCCTTCACCCGCATCGAGTTCGCCTACCACGCCGTCAATCTCGCGATGGGCCACCACGTCCTGCGCTGCATCGAGTTCCTCGTCGGCAATGGCCGCCCTCCAGCACCGGCAAGCCCGACGACTGCATGGTCGGCTACTCGGACGACACGGTCGCCGCCGCCAACGACCACATCTTCAGGTCTGATCGGTTGGTACCAGGTCCGAGTCAGCTCCCTGTTTCCAATTCGGCCCCGTACATACACATATCAGCTGATCGATCTGCCTTTTAATTCATGTTCCGTACGTACACATATCAGCTGATCGATCTGTCTTTTAATTCATGTCCCGTACGTACACATATCAACTGATCGATCTGCCTTTTAATTCATGTCCCGTACATACACATATCTTGATCTGTCTTTTTTTACTAGAGTCTGCGTATAATATATAACTATATAAGTGGGCAATATGAGACTCTTCGGCCCGCCCACAATCCACCCACAGCCCGTCCACCAACTAACCCACCAAAACTTCCCTTTAGGGTGGGGGACCGAAGCAAGCCTCTGTATATAATCCTTTTTAGTAAGCTGTTTTAGTTTGCTAAAAAAGTTTACATTGCGGAACGGTGGTAGTAGACTTCAACAGGGGAATTTCCCTGCATGCAACACAATGGTATTTATATTAAGCAACAACTTATTCAACCAGTATGATGGATTTATATTAAGCAACAACTTATTTATACATTGCATCGTCAAATTCTTTGAACACGGATACATGTTCTTGCGAGGATGCAATCGAGAGCTCACCCGTACATATATAGGAGCATAAGACCTTCATGACCAGTCAATCACACGTCAGAAAGTGAGACCAGAACCTCTCAGCTTCTCCTCAACGATGCAGTCCAACTTCTTCGCCATCTCCTCAGTCAAGTGTGTCTTCCAGTCTCCGACCTTCCCTGTCCTGAAGTAGGCGGAGTTCTCCATCGGCATCCCACCGATCCGATCGGACACTCCGGACGAGTTCACTGGCAGGCTCTTGAGAGTCTCGAAGCTACACAGGCTCACGACTTCCTCCACGGCTCCGCCTCTCACCTCCTCGTCAGTGAACGGCACGCGGAGGAACTCGGCGAGCATCTTGACATGCTTGCCGGCGTCGGCCATCATCTCGTCGTACTTGAGGAAGAGCACCCTGTCGGGCTCCGCCACGCTCTGCCGCCAGTACCCGAGGTAGTGCTCCCAGAGAGGCCCGTACAGGGACATCCCGTCGCAGAAGAGCTGGAAGGAGGCGTCCATGTCGATTTGGAAGCCCTCGCCCACCTTGTTCATGTAGTGCCAGGTGGACACGAACACGTCCTTGGGCTCTCGGCACAGGTACACGACGCGGCAGCCGAGGGCGGGCACGCCCGGTGGCAGCAGCGACGGCGACATGTGGGTGGAGAGGAGCCTCGGGGAGGGGAGCGCGTCGAGGTCGGCGACCGGGTGGACGTCGCGGTGGGGCAGCTCGAGGAACGGCACCAGGTCCTGCGGGTGGGTGGTGAGGAGCGGGTGGGCGTGGTCGCCGACGGGGTGGAGGGAGCGGTTGACGACGGCGAAGGCGAGCGCCTTGAGCCAGGTGGTGCCGCACTTGGGGTACGTGGCGAGGAAGACGTCGTCGGGGCGCGGCGTGAACTGGGACTGCACGAGCGCGACGCTCGTCACGGAGCGGGGTGTGAGCCAGCAACCGCGGTAGAGGTAGAATGGTTTCCACATCCCTTGCCTCGTCGGGAGAGTGGATAGGAGCTGGCTGTCTCCTTCCTCTGGGGCGTCATGGTTGCTCTCGGCCATGGCCAATTGGGCGGGTTGATAGAGTGATCGAGCAGGAGTCATTGGGTATATATGGGCTTCCGGAGTACCGTTTTATAGCATCTCTACTCGTTGGCCGAACCTAGCTGAAATCCGGATCTTTTTCCGGTCGGACGGCGCAAGTTTTTTGCCTGGTTATGTCCAGTTTTTCACTCGGCTACCCAGCCGAGTACCCAGACGAACACAAAACGGCTATATATTTGAATCTTTATTGTTCCTGCCGGCGAGTGCTCGGCCACAAGGTGTTCGATAGATACACCCACAAGTTCCGCGACATATTTCTATTACATAACAGCGGAAACAACTCTCAGTCGTCGATGAGATGGGCTCCTACGGCGTGGTCGACGCGGCGTTGTCGTCCATCTCGCCGGTGAAGGCCCCCGGGTTGGAGGAAGTCAAAGCAGAGCTCGGCGTGGGAGCGTTCGGCGCAGGCACGTTCGGCGCAGAGGAAGGGGAAGCCCTGCAGGATGGCCTGACGTTGCGCCATGTACCAGGCCTTGACCGGTGAGCTCATCTTCGACGTGTCCTTGCCGTCCATGAGGAACTTGAGGTCCGTGTGGCGCTTCTTGGCGGCGTAGTTGGCCTTCTTCTCGGTGAGGCTGGCTTTCTTCTCGGCGAGGTTGGCCTTGATGAAGGCCACCTTTTTCCCTTGTGTCTCGATCAGCTTCTTCCAGCGCTCCTCGCTCTTCTCAGCCCTCTTCTCGGCCTGCGCCCTCGTGTTGGCGAGGCATTTCTCGATCTAAGCCTGGAAACGCTCGGCAGGAGGTCCGGCGGCCTTGAGCATCTTCACCTTCTTCTGGTCGAGCTTAGGTCTTCCTTCGCTGGCAGCAGCGGCCGGGGCCTCGGGGTTGTAGACGCCGTCCTTGCTCTTGGAGAGACTCAGGCGAGTGTCCCGCCACTTCTCGCAATGCTCGATTTTCTCGAAGACATGATGGAACTTGAACTCCATCTTCATGCCCTCTCGAAACAGAGCAAGTGCACGACGCAGCTGCAAAATGGAAGTGTGTCAAGTTTGTCAAAATGGAAGAGAGTGCACGACAAAGCTAGTGTTCGCGAGTACCTTGTTGTCCATGTTCTCTCCACTGGCTTGTGTGCGGTCGACCTCTTCCACGCAGCTGCGCCACTTGCTACAGGCAGTTTGGATGATCGCCCAGTAATTGGTAATAGCCTTTTCCCCTCCCTCCATATGGATCTTGCGATACTTTGGATCGCACATGCTTCGCTCGTCGAATGCTGTCTTCACGCATCGCCAATAGTTGTCTGAATTCTGATTACCACCGGTGATCGGATCCATGCTCACCGTTTTCCATGCTTCGGCGAGACAGGTGTCCTCGGCCACGGTCCACTTGATCCGAGCGTCCGCCGAAGTGCTCGGCTTGTTCTTCCCCTTCTTGCCTTTCGCCTCAGCCTCAGCGTCCTCTGGCTGCGTCTGCTCGGCCTGTGTCTCCTCGACGTCGGTGTCGGCGAGGTCCTGGGACTCGATGTCGTGCTCGGCGTCGGCCCGGGTCTGCTCTTCCATGAAGATGGATGGGTGGTTCGTCGCCGAGCCTATTGCGATCAGGTCCTCCATGTACGCCTCGGCCGTCATGCCGACCGGAAGGGCGCCCGGCATTCCGCCGAACAGGTTGCGCGCGTCGGCCTCGCCGAAGGGTGCCGAGCTTCCGCCGAAAGGCAGCGGTCCGCGGCGCAGAGCGGGGCTTGCGTACGCCGGATAGGCGGAGTAGGGGATGTTGATGTCAATGCCGAAGGCCGAAGGAGGGTGCGGCGTCGGACAGGGAAAGAGAACATTGGGGTTGAAGCCGCCGTCGAACTCGGGCGACGAGGAGTACCTCTGCCGAGCAGCCGCCTGGCCCTCCTGGAAGCTGGCCAGAGAGATCGGCGAGAAGCCGGCAGGTGAGCCGACGCTAGCCTGGCTTCCCCAGTGTGGTGGGTACGGCGCGACCATCAACGTCGAACGCGTCGCCGCCGCTTGCTTCGCCTTCACCATCTCCTGTTCTTCCACCGTCGCCTTCACCATCTCCTGTTCTTCCACCGCCGCCTTCACCATCGCATTCTCCTCCTCCGCTTTCTGTTGCCGGAGCTTCGCCCTCTCCTTCATGTCCTTCCACTCGGCCAACGAGATCTGCCTGGCGTTCTCCCTCTTCTCCCACTCGGCCGAGGACATGCCCTCCGGCTTGGTCGGCGGTGCTCTCGACTTCCTCGCCTTCTTTTCCGCCGGACCCTCGCCGAGGATCGATCTGGGTTGGACGAAACTCTTGGGCGGCATGTCGGGCGGGGTGATCGGCGGAGCGTCGAGGGTGGGGGAATGGGGGAAGAAAGGCGGGATGGGGGGAGAAAAGGGCGGGAGCTCGGCGAATTGGCGGGAGTGGTGCCTTCTCTCACCGATAGAGCTGGCCCACGCTCGTTTTCGCTGAGTCCGACGTTCCAAGGGCGTACCCGGGATCCTGGGTCCGGCCTGGATAGGCCGGACCAAAACACGCCGAAATCCGAACGAAAACAGGTCTCTGAATACGCGACTGGACCGATTTTCGGCGTCCGGACCGGCGTTGTGTGTAGGCTAGTGGAGATGCTCTTACACTAATTGGGTATGACTTGCGTGTTGCCATGAGCATTGTATTTGTCTACGTGGCAGTTAGGGACCCACTTGTTAGGACAGATGTGGATAACTTAAAAAGGGCCCATGTGATGTGTAGGTGGGTGTTATTTGCAAAAGCGTCGTGTCTACATTAGGACCAGCATTTCCTCCCTTTCTTTTTTTCCAAAAGGCCCCTCCACTAAAACACACCAACTACCTGACTAACCTCGTCTCCCTCAACCTTAGCGTGGCGGCGCCACACTGACAATCTCCATCGCCTTCGTGCCGCTCTGTTCAATTGTTCATCATGCTACTACCTCCTTCTAAAGGTTGAATAAGTCGGCACCGTATAACACGACGCACAGACATATTCTACCGGAGACGAGGGATGATGGTCCTGCTCAAGTTCCTCAGGCTGTGGCAAGATCACCAAGGAGGGTTGGTGGCTTAGGGTTCAATGGAGCGTAGGCTGTGGCACTGTGAATGGGTTGGGTTTGGTTCGTGCGTGGTGTTGGGTTGGACTAGGTCGGGGTTGTAGGTGGCCTGCCCACCGGCTGGGCTGCCTCCCCTATTTTTATAAATATTGATTGTACTAGCACTAGTGTCCTTTTATTTGTGATGATCTCTTTTTGTTTGATGGGTTCTATGAATGGGCGGGTGGACACTACTGGAGTTAATTTGGTGTTTAAACTTTTTTTTCCTAAATATGGTGTAGATAGAAAATAATTTTCGATATGTTGTTAGGCAAGAGATGAAACCCATTCTTAGGGAGTTCTATGATGTCTTGCAGGGTTCTGCACAGTGAAGCTTGGGTCAGATCCCGCTCTCCGCGATGGAGAAAATTTCTGGACATAAAATGTGTCTTTGAAGTCATGGACTTTACCATGGCCTTTGAGGGGGTCTTGGGAAACATTATGTGAGCCTTTTTATGGAGGTCATTTCCTACACCTATAAGACTGATGAAGATTATCATTCCCCACGAGCACATCAGTCCGCGGATGTGTGAAACACACCATGATGAAATGCAACCAATAGTGTGAAGACTTTTTAACATGATCATGCAGCGAGACTGGCTCATATCATACAAGAGAAATGCCGAAGTAGATCAATTTCCCGCACAAGGGCCCAAACCTAGGCAAGTCAGGGCCCACGGGTTCCATTTGTTGATATGAGCACCACCCTCGGCTACAAATTTCACTTTGCTCTCACAAGTACGCTAGTGAGGTCGTGACGACTGAGATTTTTTTCTTGACACCGCTCCTAGCAATTCGGATCCATCGTCCTTCTCCACCTATCAGAGGAGGCTGCCACCAACTACCCCGGCCTCGGCCTCCGACTTAGCCTCATCAGAGAAGGAATAAGAGAACTCAGATATAGCATTAGTGCGGCTCGTCTCAATCGCCATGGCTGGGAATGAGGATGTCACGCAGGTACGACGTGAGAGGGAGGTACATACGTCCCTCCTCCTCAAGCCGCCCACTCTGATATGGATGCTACGAAGGAGGACGCGTTCCAAATAGATTTGTGGACCGCCACGTCCCTCCCATCCTCCCTAGCGGAGAGCCAAGAGCCACTTATGGTGGTGGTGGACGAAGAGTAGTAGTCATGTGACATATCCTTCTCCAGCACAGCGACGCAAAGCGCGTCCGTTTCGCTTAAGCTAATAGCTAAATATGTTATACTAGACAAATCCATGTATTTAATTACTATTTATGCGTACCAATACTATTTATGATTCAGAGGGTGTAAATTCAAGGATGGATGTAGTGAACCTTGTTTCTGTTTAGATAAAATTTGTAGAGTATAAATTCGAGGATGGATATGTTGAACCTTGTTTATCACTTGCTAGCAATTACGTTTGCAAATCAAAAACTTTCCACTTCTCTTGATGATCTGCATAGTAAATTCAAATTTATAAGCTCTTAAGTTTATTTTGCACATAATGTTGATGTTATTAACTATACAGTTTTTTTAAAACTTTAGATATAGATAAACTTATGCATTCTTTATGTCCTTTAGCTCACCGTTGAGGACGATGCAGCGGTTAGGGACACTCGGGCCTCCAAATGCTTGCATACACCTGGTCGTCCATCCCAAGACAAGCAAGTCATCAAAAGCTCCGACCTATCCCCTCTGTTTTAAAATATAAAATGTTTTAGTTTTGTGAAGCAAATGTATGTAGACTTATTTTAGTGTGTAGATTCATTCTAAATCTGAGTGAACCTACATATTAAAAGAAGTCTACATATATTTGCTTCACAAAGCTAAACCATCTTATATTATGAAACAGATGGAGTAGTAATTAAACGCAAATCTTCCTTCGTACCACATCACCGAACATATTTAGCGATTTGTTAAGGAGGAGCACAAGATTATACTTCAAATGAAGCTCCAATGTCATGAATTTACCGATCACTTGTTCCCATATCTAATATTCGGTGGCAATATTTCCCATATCTAATATCTAATATAAGAGCTACTACCTTATCAAGGCCCATCGGTGAAGCGACCCATGGATGAACGTAAACGCATACACGAAGCCCATCAGGCCAAGGCCCATGTTCACCAAGTGGTGCGACTGCAGCAGGTGTCCTCAATAAAAAAAGCTACTCCCTCCATCTAGAAATAACTGATTTGAGTTTGTATAAATTCTAATGTATCTATATATTAAAATGCGTTTTGATACATTTGAACCTAGACAAACCTAAGTTAATTATTTCTGGATGGAGGGAATAGGTTTTACGCAACTCTTTTGGATCAGCCAAGTGAGCGAACGCTTTGTATCTTATACTACCGTACTCTCTCTCTCTCTCTCTCTCTCTCTCTCTCTCTCTCTCTCTCTCTCTCTCTCTCTCTCTCTGAATCATCTTCGACTCCTTGTTCATACACAGATGAGCCCCAAAAGTGTGTGAGATAAGGATGGAGAAGAAGGTCTTAGTTCTCAGGTAGCCCTAACCCAGTTATGAATTTGTGCTTGTATAGGTTGCATACCCGCATAGCTCATCCCTTTGTCAAGAAAACTGGGCTCTCGTACATGGAGCTGTCCTTGATCTTACAAATAGAATTTCGTGCCTCCCATTTGAGTTCTGCAAGAAGATGTATGCATGCACGTTCCTGGTTTTTACGTTGTTCCAGTGGCGAACCTTGACCACAATTATTGGAGGGACCAAAAGAGATTACATGGCAGTTGAGGGGACCAACTTAAAATATTTTACATTTTGCATGGTGAAAATGATTAATACTAAGTAGAAATATTATGTAAATTGCAATTATTGTTGGGAGGGAGGGGGGCCATGGCCCTGTTGGTCTGTCTGCCGGCAGTGGGCTCTTCTAATGCTTTTCTCTCTTATTTCTCTGCATTTGTTTCCTTCACACCTCGGTATTGTGTGTTTATGTACAGCTCATCTCGTACTCTTCTTTGTTAATATTGCCCGTTAAGGTACATAATTGTGCCGTTTATTGATGACTATTTGATGCCACTTTTTTTACTTTTTTTTATCAAAGGGGTTTCCTCTGCAGCATTTGTGATGTTCTGTTTTCCTACCATATAATTTCACAATTTTCTCCTTCCCTGGTTCCTCATCCATCACATACCGTGTTTTTTTCATCTTCTAGTAACTTCCCTGTTTCCATCAGATATTGCAAAAGTAACACTTTCACTGAGCTACAACAATGGAACAGTGTGGTTGTCTTCGCACTGGCTACAACAATGGAACAGTGTGGTGGTCTTCGCACTGGCATATTTGTGCTTGTGTCCAGGGTGGTGGTCTTCGCACTGGCCCTCGCGTTCTTCCTAGCCAGCCACATGTCGTCACGTGGGTTCCCTGGCTTCGTCGTGTTCGTGCAAGTACATGTCCAATTCGCTTGCCGCCGGTTCGACGGTCTCTGTGCATCTTGCACTTTTTTCCTGGCCGCTATTCTTGCACGTACAGATCGCTCAAGTTTCGTCACTTTTACTGTTGGAGGCAAAAAAATATTTGAGAGGGGCGATTAAAAATTTACTCCCTTCATTTAAAAATATAAGATGTTTTAGCTTTGTGGAGTAAATGTATCTAGACATGTTTTAGTGTATAGATTTAAATAAATCTACACACTAAAAGGTTTAAATATATTAGTTTCACAAACCTAAAATATTTTATATTTTCAAACGGAGAAAGTATTCCCTTGCAAACTACTTGTGGGGGGGAGGGGGGGGGGGGACCTGCATGTTAGGAGATTTTAGTGTGGGGGATTTTAGTCCCCCTGTCACCTTTCATGATAGCATTCTGTTAGGTCCCATGCATTGATGATCATGTTCCACATCGCTTCCCTCCGTGAGTGGCTAGGGTGGTCGGCGGAGCGGTCACTACTGGATCTCGCAGGTCGTCGTTGAGTGGGTACATAACTCGTTAACATCGATCATGTATGACATTTTAAATTTCGGCCAAGCTCGATGAGAACCACACAACAACATACTTTACAGTTCTTCGCCATTGTGACCAACGGCATGAGAAGCCCTGCTATGGCCGCCACTATGTACTTGAGCGACACGCCTTTTTCCGTCCCAAACCGTAGCACCTGCAGGAGTCGGGAGATCTCGGCGATCCTGGCCCTAGTGGCTTGTTTCATCAGCATTGGCATCACTATAACGCAGTTCTGGACCAGGGTCAGACTGATAGTGCGTCTACACAATATATAGAAGGATGGGCGCCGGTGTTCACATTGACCTTCGTTTATTTCAATCTGTTCTCCTCCAAAGCAATGCATGCAAGTGACAACATGAGTTACTACTATTTAACATGACAGAGAGTGACATTAAAAATGACATTTGTGCATATAGGACAAATGAGATAAATTTATCTGTATAAGTATGTGTTTATGGGTGTCTTCCTTTGTGACTGACCATCAGGTCTGGTCCATAAATTTTAGGGTCCTAGGGCGACAAGACACCAAGGGCCCTTGTTCACATAACCAAGTTTCCCTAGCGAAAAGGGGGCCATGGCCCACCTACTCAAGATTTTTTAAAATATATATTTAATATTTATACAATTTATAAAAAACATTACTCAAAAACTAAACATAATTAGATTTCTTGGGCTCCTCACTAAGGTTAGTCAAGCTCTACCACGTGTTCTCATGTAAAGACTTAAAAATATGGTAAATCGGATCTATGTCTTGTTATGTTCGCAGCATATAAAAACAAAAAAATTCCTATGATGGAAACTGTATACGTATGATTCATCTATCTAGATACAATCAACGGGTGGATATACATCCATAATACATACCCTTAAAGACCGACAAAGCTTTACAAGTATTGACTCGTTGGTGATGTAGTCGATCTCTTGCCGATCTCAAGATCGTGTGGAAGTCCGGCAGCACCGCAACTTAGCGGACCATCCGTGATCGCACACACGTCCGAGACCCTGATAACCTCCGCGACCTCGCTCCAGCAGTGCAGCGGAAGTAGTAAATCCTCGCTCCAGAAAAATCCACCAGGAACATGTATCTCGCTAGTCGAGACCATGGAGGAATAATACTAGAGAGGGAGAGAGATTCTTCACGAGGAGGTGTGTGTGAGAGAGAGGGGGCCTTTTATAGGAGGAGGGGGAACCCCAAGGCGCATGGCCGGCGGCCATGGTGGCTGCCCCCACCCCTTCCTTCATTCATGTGAGTAGAGCTCCCACTCACAAAATGGCTCTCCATTTCCTCCACTCAAAATTCCACTCAAATCCCATTAAATTTCCACCAAATTTAATGTAATCTCTCATTAAATAAAAATCCTTTTATTTATTTATTCAGAATTTTGTCAATTACATTAATTAACAAACATTCATATAAAACCCCTTTCTATTTTTCAATTTCACATGCAGAACCAATTTCAGCAATTTTACCCGAAACAATTCTGGTGTCTAGTAAAATAATTTCAGCGCTTTGATATTCTTTTTCTGGCAACTCATTTGCTCCAAATGGTGTCGATGTCCCTTAAGTGTGTCACCCTACGGTTCGCGAATATTGCAGGCATGATCAAGACCCCTCTTCGATCAATAATCAGCAACGGGACTAGAGATCTGTACTGACTCCTACACATTCAATGATGACTTCTTGTGATCGTGAGAACCTTAACATTGCAACTAAAACCTTTTGTCTCGCGATATTTTACATGTCCGAGATTTGATCATCGGTATCACCATACCTAGTTTGATATCGTTACCGACATGTACTCTTTTCTTGTTCCTGTGATATAACATTCTAGTGATCCCCATCACTTGCTTGTAAGCTATATCAATGTGATATCACCAAGTGAGCCCAGAGTATATCTCTCCGTCATTTGGATGGACAAATTCCACTCTTGATCCATGAGCCTCTACATAACATTATCGGAGTATCTGAACCCACCTTTATAGTTGTAAGATCCCTCCTTTATAAAGGAAAAAGGATCCCTGTGATTTGCTAGTCCCTGGATCAATAGCTAGCATCCACATTTAAGATGTAATATCAAGAAACAAGGGTCATAATACAACTTTATAACCAGGAATAACATAATTTATTACATCTTACATAGCTCATTTGGCTATTACATTACATTGCAGCAGAGTATCTATAAGCATGGGGTCCTTCATCTTCAAAGTGCCACAGGCAGACATGTTGGTTGTAGACTTTGTAATCCTAATCAACACACTTCACTAAATCAAACAAACCTGCAACATAACAAGTTACAGCCACAAGGGTCAATACATTTGATTTGTATTGGCAAGTGATACTATGGTAGTATAGTGGAGTCTATCATCTATATGCTTTTGGCTAAGTGGAGTTGAGGCTTGCATTTCTCAAAAATAGATTTTTCCTTATCTTTTGAAAACACGAAGTTTTTGTTTGACAAAAATCACCCAAGGCATCTACCAATCAAAGATTGAAGATCCTTTAACCCTTGTTCAACCACAAGTTTTAATTTAGAAATTTGGATGATGAGATTCTTGATAGCTTCCATGTCTTGATGCTCAAATTGTCCTTTACCAGGGACATGGCTAAGTACTTAGATTTTACACTCTGCAGAGGTGGTGCACTTTCCCCACAAGACTTGGTTTCACCAAGACAAGATCTTTCAGAAGCCTTCCCTTAGACCAGAATGGACGCGTTCCAATCTATCAGACCCCTACCACCAACTGTCCATTTGGCTAAGTTCTTCCAACCTATATGATCCAGGCAGAGCCCATAATGCCAAGTGGTTGCACTTGAAGCTTCTCAACATTTGACATCTCAAATCTCTTTGTTCCTGGGTGGCCATCCACAAGTGAGATACACAAGGTAAACCATAAAAATGGGCCTTGTGAACCACTCAACACAAACCATTCCTTCCATTCCACCCAGGTGATTCACTCACTTAGTTGTTTTATTAAACAAAACAAAACAAAAGTCCTCAGACTTAGAAATTTTTCCATAGTGTGAATATGTATTCCACCCTTGTTTTCTATTAGCTAAGCTAAGCATGATAGTAATAGGAATCTTAACTTAGGTAATTTTCACTAAGGTTTCATCTACTAAGTTTTCCCATAGCATGGTTTATACTTAGCAAAATTCCATGCAAGTCCTACTTAGAAAATATCATTAATGCAAGGTAAAAATAATGGGACAAAAGTATGTAGCATCACTTGCATTTTTGGTAGAGTATAGGTTCACTTCTTGATCTTTGCAATGTTCACACACTTCAAGTCACTACAATTCAATCAAGCAAACAATATTTCAAACTACCATTCAAGCAATTCATCACATAAAATAATAAAACAAAACCATACTTGCAAGCATGCAAAAGGGTTGTTTTATTTGTAAAAGTGGTTTCTAGTAATTTATGAACATTTGGTAACACCATTTGGTTATTTTGTAAAGTGGCAAAACCATTTGCAAAAGATTATACCTCTAAACCATTTTTAAACCAAATCATTATTTCATGTGATTGAAATTGCCTTTAACAAAGTAATAATTTTTACAGGGTTTACCAAATACATTTTCAAGTCATAAAACTTGGTGTTTGGGGTCAGAGATTTTATTCCAAAACATTTCTCAAAGGTTTTTTTCCAAAACCATTTTTTAATAATTAACCCATATTTTTATTTGACTAGAAATGGTTTAAATCAAATATTCATTCTTTTGTTTCACCAAATATATTTTGGAAACCACAAAGTGATTCCTATGGTCAGTAGGTTCAAAATACACCATTTGTCAAAGATTTTATCCCCAAAATCATTTTAGAATAATTTTTTTATAACCTAAACAAGCATACACAAGTTTCTTCAAAAATAAACAATTTAACAGAAGCTTTTTACTAAACAAATGGCATGGTTGGCTAGGGCTTGATTTTCTGAATCCATTGATATAAAGTTTGCAAAATTTGGACGTGTAGATTAATCACATATCTAATAGATTCAAATCTGTTTTTATAACCAGAGTCTGGCCACGCGTCTTATTCCTATTCGTCGAAAACGTTTCGCGTGGATCGACTAACACAGACCGTAGGATCAAGTTACATCGCACGACACTGGTTGCGTACCTCTTCGGCATTAAGTGAATCTATCGTATCCATCATATCGTCATCTAACGGCCATCGTCACCCTAACCAAGTTCTGGCGGCGCTCGATGGCTCCGCGCGGCGGCGACGCTCGGCTAGCGGCGGAGCTGGCGCTAGAGGAAGCAAGGAAGAAGAAGAGATGGCTCACCGTGATCGCAGTGACGTGGGGATGCTCAACCTTCTCGCGGTTGACGAAAGGGCGCACAAGGTTGCGGTTAATCGCTCATCGGAGTTGCGTTTGACGACGGCCACGCTCTGTCGTCGTCGAGGGCGGCGCTACGGGTCACAAGGGAGCAAACGGAGAGCACGGTTAGATGCGCAAGGTCATGGCGATGATGCGTGCGTGAAGGATAAGGAGAGGCGCGGTCAGAAACTACCTGTAGGGCTCGCCGGAGTTGGAGCAGGAGGCGGTGGTGTTCTGGTGTTGACGTTGTCGACGCTAGGGGGTACGCGCGAGCGAGGGGAAGGCACTGGAAGGTGCAGGAGATGATGGCGAGCAAGCTCGTGTGCTCTGGAAGCAGTGGGGCTAGCGGTGGTGGCCGGAATTCGAACGTGAGCTCGCCGGAGTCAGTGGGGTTCGGGCTTGCGATTCGAGCAGCCTGGTGGCGATGAGGAGTTGGCGTTTGAGGGGAATAGTAGAGGGAAGAGAGGCGCTTATGAGGGCGAGGTCGCGGGGCTGTTTAATCGCGGCGTTTACTGTGAATTTACGCCGGCAATCAATCGGCAACAAACGGCCGGGGAGGGCGTGGTCAGCGGCGGGTGAGGACGATGCTTGCGTGGCGTGGGCTGTGTTGTCAGCGAAGGAGAGAGAGGGGGTGTGGGACCTGCTAGTCAGCAATTGCGCGGGTACGTGTCTGAGTGAGAAAATGTTTCGGCAGAGGGGTTGCAGGTGGGCTGTAAGTTGGGCTTAGTGGGCTCGCTGTCTGGTTCCATTTTTTTGTTCCTGATTCTTTTTCTTTTTCTCATTTGATTTTTCTGTTTTGATTTTGTTTATTCAATTCAAACCTCAATTTGATTTCAAACCTTTACCAAAATTTGAGTAGGTTTAGGTACTGGTTAGTAGCACATTCTGAAATCATTTTTTTTTGAATAAAACCTTATTCTTTTTGGGTCTTTTATTTATTCAAAATAGGCTTAGTTTTAAATCATATAAGATTTATTAATATTTCTAAACACCATTTGATTTTTCCAAAACCAACCAAATCTTTTCAGTAGATTTTTATTTGATTAGTTGGGTGTCAAATAATCCATCTTGAATTATTTGGAAAAAGCTTTTAATAAGATTTTATTAATCACTTAAGATTGGGTATTTGTTTTAATTCCCCTAGGATTTGGTTTAGGTCATTTTATTTTATTTTGGAATTTCTTTATCCAATATTTTATTTAGATTTGGATTATAATTCATTCCATTTGTTTATGGATTTGGCCAAGATTTGGTTTGGTCTTTAAATATTCATTATTAATATTTTTATCTTTGTCTTATAAAATCCATATCTTTTTATTTAGAGATCCAAACTTGGTGATTCCAATTTGTGAAACCTTATTTATTATTTGTTTATCCTTTGTAAATCCTTTTTAGGATTAATTGCTCACCATTTGGTATGGGTTTAGATAAGGGCTTTAATAGCTTTGGGAATTCAATTTTATTAAATTCATAGGATTTTATTTATGGTTCCAAATTGAGTGAAACCAATTTCTATGGTCTTATATTATTTCTATTTGTCTTTCTTGATCCTTTGTGATTGTTTGTTGAACAATTTTTATATGGATCAAATCCATGGATTTGGAGATAACTTGGAAATGATTTTATTCCAATAGGGTTTAGGGTTTTGGATTTATTTTCCAAGTGTTTAAATTTCCAGATACATTCATTGAGGAATGCATTTCTCTTGATTGGGATTTTTTGTTAGATTCAAACTTTAAACAAAGTTTGTTCAAGATGGGATTTTAAGTTCCTATTTAGAAACAAAAGTTTCTTTTCACCCTGATTTTCAACAAAAAATTATTTTGTTTATTTATTTTTCACATTACAAGATTTGGAAAATCTTGGTATGTGACAATAGTCACCCAGTTATGATGTGACGTTTGATGTTATCAAGCTACTCTTCATATGTTAGTGATTGACATGATCTCATGGTATAAGGACTAAAGTTACTTGTAATGATGTTATAGCAATTTAAACATAATGAATTTGATCATATTACTATACTTCGAATGAATGTTTATCACATCATTCCACCAATGTTGTGACCTCGTTATTAACAACATCCAAGGTCCATGATCAGAAAACCTTGATCATCATGTTAATCAATGAGCTAGTTTATATGAGAGGCATAACTAGGAACACTTTATTTTGTTCATTATACACACATGTATTAACGTTTCCTTTTAATACAATTATAGCATGTAAAATAAAAATCTATCATATACTTGGAATACGATAATAACAACTTTATTATTGCCTCTCGGGCATATTTGCTTTAGTCTCCCACTTGCACTAGAGTCAATAATCTAGTTTACATTGTGATAAATCTAATACTCATGGAGTTTTGGTGTTGATCATGTTTCGCTCTAGGGAGAGTTTTAGTCAACGGATCTACCACATTCAGATCCGTTTGTACTTTGCAAATTTTTATATCTTCATCCTTGACATGCTCGCGGATGGAGTGAACTGAAGCTTGATATGCTTAAAATTCTTTTGAGACTTTGGTTCCTTGGTATTGGCTATGGCTCCATTGTTGTCACAATAGATCATCATTATTTCCAATGCGCTAGGAACCACACCCATTTCCTTTATGAACTCCTTTAGCCAAACTGCTTCATGTGCTGCTTCCGAAGCAGCAACATATTATGCCTCCATTATTGATCCCGCCACCACGGTTTGTTTGGATCTCCTCCAACTAACTGCTGCTCCATTCATGAGAAATACGTATCCGGATTGATACTTAGAGTCATCTAGATCGGTGTCGAAGCTAGCGTCAACATAACACTTAGCGACGATCTCTTCTTCACCTCCGTACACAAAAAACATATCCTTAGTCCTTCTTAAGTACTTAAGGATATTATTGACCGCTATCCAATGTTTCAAACATGGATCGGATTGGTACCTACTAGTTAAACTAATAGTGCGTGTCACATCCGGTCTTGTACATAGCATGGCATACATTGTAGAGTCTATGTCAGAAGCGTAGGGGATTATATCCATTCTCTCTCTCTCTCTCTCTCTCTCTCTCTCTCTCTCTCTCTCTCTCTCTCTCTATCGTAGCCAGACTTTGAGTCTTACTCAATTTGTTGCCTTGCAACATAGGTAAGAACCCCTTCTTACTTCCGTCCATTTTAAACTTCTTTAAAATCTTATCAAGATATGTACTTTGCGATAGCGTAATCATACGTCTTGATCTATCCCTATAGATCTTGATGCCTAATATTTATGGTGCTTCACCAAGGTCCTTCATCGAAAATTTGTTGTTTAGATAACTTTCAACCTCATTTAAAAGATCTATATCATTTCCAATCAACAATATATCATCCACATATAATATTAGAAATGCCACAGAGCTCCCACTCACTTTGTTATAAAGAGAATCTTCTCTGTAATTTTGGACAAATTCAAACCCTTTGATTACCTCATCAAAACGGAGATTCCAACTCCGGAATGCTTGCTTCAGTTCGTAGATGGACTGGTGAAGCTTGCATACCTTTCTAGCATCCTTAGGATCGACAAAATCCTTTATTTGTACCATATACAACTCTTCCTCCATATTACCATTGAGGAACGTGGTTTTGACATCCATCTGCCAAATTTCATAATCGAAAAATGCAGCAATTGCTAACATAATCCTAACCGACTTTAGCATCGCTGTGGGAGAGAAAGTCTCATCATAGTCAACTCCTTGAATTTGTTGAAACCCCTTTGCGACAAGTCGAGCTTTATAGATGGTCATGTTACCATCAGCGTCAGTTTTCTTCTTGAAAATCCATTTATTCTCAACGGCCTTTCGGTCGTGAGGTAAGTCCACCAATTTCCAAACTTGGTTTTCATGAATGGATTCCATCTCGAATTGCATGGCTTCTAGCCATTTGTTGGAATCCTGGCTCATCATCGCTTCTTCATACGTCGCAAGGTCATCATTTCTATCAACCATGAAATTCACGACAGGATTTCCGTACAGCTCAGGAGCTGCACATGTCCTACTTGACTTGTGAGGTTCGGTAGTATCCTCTTTCAGAGTTTCATGATCTTTATCATTAGTTCCTTCTGCATTTGGTGAAGTCAACTCCTGAACAATTTCCAGTGTTGCGCTACTCGCCATTTCATGAAGATAAGGTTCAATAACCTCTCCGAGCTCTACCTTCCGACTACTCACACCTTTTGTGAGAAACTCCTTCTCAAGAAAGGATCCATTCTTGGCAACAAAAACCTTGCCCTTGGATCTGTGATAGAAGGAATACCCAATTGTTTCTTTAGAGTATCCTATGAAGACGCATTTTCCGCTTTGGGTTCAAGTTTATCCGGCTGAAGTTTCTTCACATAAACATCGCATTCCCAAACTTTAAGAAATGACAACTTAGGTTTGTTTCCAAACCATAATTCATACGGTATCGTTTTAACAGATTTAGATGGTGTCCTATTTAAAGTGAATGCAGCGGTTTCTAGTGCATAACCCCAAAACGAAATTGGCAAGTCAGATAGAGACATCATAGATCGAACCATATCTAGTAAGGTATGATTACGACACTCCGATACACCATTATGTTGTGGTGTTCTAGTAGGTGTGAATTGTGAAACTATTCCACACTCTCTCATATGTGTGCCAAAATCGTAACTTAGATATTCACCCCCACGATCAGATCATATAAATTTAATCTTCCTATTACAATGATTTTCCACTTCATTCTTAAATTCCTTGAACTTATCAAAGGTTTTAGATTTGTGTTTCATCAAATAGATATATCCATATTGATACGTCGAAAACGTACAAATAATTTTTGATGCTCCATGCTTGTTTTGTATCTACTTTGCTTTGCTTTGTCTACACTTTGAGGTGTTTTTATATCTTTTTTGGAACTAACCTATTAACAAGATGCCACAGTGCCAGTTGCCTGTTTTCTTCTGTTTTTTGGTTCCAGAAAGGCAGAAAATCAATATTCTCGGAATTGAACGGGACAAAAGCCAAAGTCATTATTTTCCCGGAGCAACACGGAACCACGAAGCAGAGCCGGAGGGAGGCCACAGGGGTGCCGCACCCTCCTAGGCGCGGGCAAGCCCTAGAGGCGACCACATGGGGTGTGGGCCCCCTGGACCCCCACCAACCTTGATTCCTGCGCCTATAAGAATCCTCCGACCCAAAAACCCTAGGGCATCCAACAGAAATCCAGGAAAACCTCCGTAGCACCGCCGCCACCGAAAGGGAGATTCGGGGGACAGAAAGTCTCTGTTCCAGCACCCTGACGAGACGGGGAAGTGCCCCCAGAGCCATCTCCATCGATCTCCACCGACATCTCCATCATCGTTGCTGATTCCCATGATGAGGAGGGAGTAGTTCTTCCTCGAGGCTAAGGGCTCTACCGGTAGCTATGTGTTCATCTCTCTCTCTCTATGCATGATATTGTTGTGGTCATGAGCTTTGTAATCAAGTAGATCTACCTTGCTACTCAAGTGCTTCAATAGATCTCTGCTCTCCCCATGTGTGTGAAAGTGACAGCATGCACGCCATGGTTGCACTTAGGTTTGAGTCTACATAAATACTCTTTGTGCTTTAATAGATCTATGCTTTTCCCCACGTGTGTGAAAGTGGTAGCGTGCATACCGTGTGTGGCACTTTGGCTAGATTGAATATTTGTTATGAGTTATATTTGGAGTTGGATGTCTCTATGAAATTGTGGTGTTTGTTGGAACCATCTAGCGCTCGAGGTGACAGTGTGGGGTTATCTACATTGGGGAAGGCGGACTTTGAGGAGTGTTGTTATAGCCCTACCAATGAATAGAGTGTCCAACCGGAGAGTAGTTAAGAGTAGTATCATGAAGAGAGGATCTTTATATGAGAGAGTGTTCACTAGTGAAAGTATGATCCCTAGGCCTTGTTTCTAAACATTGAAACACCGTTTGCATCTATATCTGTTGCATGTTTTCTTGCTTTAGTCTTTACCTCACCGTCAAGCTATTTTCTGGCACTCACACACATTCTCCCACGTCAACAACAAGTCATAAGCTATTTTCTGGCACCGTTACCACTTGTATTTCACTATCTCTTCGCCGAAATAGTGCATCTATACACCTGACAAGTGTATTGGGTGTGTTGGGGGCACAAGAGACTTCTTGTATCTTGATTGCATGATTGCTTGAGAGGGAATACCTTTGACCACTTCCTCTCTGAGTTCGATAAACCTTGGGTGATCCACTTAAGGGAAACTTGCTGCTGTTCTACAAACCTCTGCACTTGGAGGCCCAACAACTGTCTACAAGAATAGAAGTGTGTGGACATTAAGCTCTTTTCTAGAGCCGTTGCCGGGGAGGTAAGGTAAAAGGTACTCACATCCTCCGGTGTGAGTGCTCGAAGTTATTTCCTTTAGATTCTGTAGTTTTGTCTTTTTGTTTCTTGTTTTCACTAGTTAGGTTTAATGGAAAACAACAAAAAAATTAGAGAGCTCTATAGTATTTACCTTGAGTTAGGACATGAAGTGTTTGAAGAGAAAATTAAAAAACCTGTGGAGATTTATTTGCATGCTAATAGCAATGTTATTAGTATGAATTTTTTGAACACCATTGTTACTAATGGTATGGAAACGTCTAAGCTTGGTAAAGCTAGTTTTTATGAGAAATATCTTTTTAGCTCCCCAACTTTAGGGAAGAAAATTTGCTCTGATGATACTTTATCTCCCATATATGGTAATTCTAATGATACTTGTGATATTTTAAATCCACATACTGAAAGTGTCCCTTTTAAAATACGTATTTAAATTGTTGAACGTGTTATGAATAACTACTATTTTGGAAATGGAACTGTCCATCCTAGTGATCATTTACTCTTTATACATGAATTATGAGAGTTGTTCAAGTGTGCAGGTATTTCACTGGACCAAGTTAAGAGGAAGCTATTCCCTTTCTCACTTAGGGACAAAGCAAGGGAGTGGTATGAGCTACTAGATGATCCTCATCATTTGGAGTGGAAGGAACTTGAATCTCTCTTTTATTCTAAATTTTATCCTCCTCATGAAATTCATAAAGATATGAATTATATTTATAATTTTCATCCTCATGAGGGAGAAAGTATTGCCCAAGCTTGGGGGAGATTGAAGTCACTAATGCTAAAATGTCCCATTCATGAGCTCCCTAGTAATGTTGTTATCAATAATTTTTATGCAAGGCTTTTAGGACATTACAAGGACTATCTGGATACCTGTTTAGAGGGATCCTTCACAAGTAAGGAGGTCAAGGATAAGTGGGATCTTCTTGAAACAATTCAAAGCAATACCGAAGGTTGGGATAACGACAAAGGTAAAAAACCAGGTATAAACTATGAGTATGATTGCATTAAGTCTTTCGCTGAAACTGCTAATTTTCAAGATCTTAGTGCTAGATATGGTATTGATCCTCAAATTCTTGTTAAATATTATGGAGCCTTTGCTTCCCATATTAATGCTCCTAAAGAAAATTGGGACATGTATCATGAACCTTTTAAAGACACTTGCATGGAAAATGAAAATGTTATTAATGATTGCAATAAACAGGCTCAAACTTCTGAAAGTACTATTTCTTATAAGCATGTTAATTTTTTTGGATGCATAGACCTTGTGAGAAGAATCAAATAGAAGAAGAATATTGTATCACCCACTGGAATGAAAAAACTAGAAAGTGGTATAAGGCTCTAGATGATATTGGTAAAAAAGTTTGTGCCCTCTATCCTTTTATTTGTGAACTTTGCTTTGAAGTGGATTTTCAATGCTCATGCCATAATAATCCTGCAAGTTTGTATTGTGATAACATGATCATTGATAATCAACATGATGAACTTACATTAACTTTGGGGTGTGAAGAGTTATCAAGAAAAACCTCTTTGATAGATATGAGTACTTTTGATATGAATAGTGTCCTGCATGGTTACCATCTTTATTGTGTTGAAAACTGCCACACAAATACTTACATACAAAATCTTATAAAAGATGATATTTTACCAAATTATGACAGGACTGGTATGTGTTTTGATCTTATTAATGAAAAGGAGGAATCCTCCAAAGTTTCTTCTATTGTCTCTAACAATAAACCAGGGTATGTGGAGAAGCTTCCTTTCAAGCCTCTCCCTCCTAAAGAGGAGAAGGAGAAGAAGAAGAGGAGTAAAATGAGAGAGGAAACAGTATCTTACCCTAAGCATGTTAATCCTATCATAGTTTTTGCTGATGAGTCTGAACTAGATGATGTTCCTATGCCTGTTACCTATATTATCATGATTGGTAAAAGCACACTATTTTTTGATATTGAAAATCTCTTTGGTACCAATTCTGAAAATGATGATATTAATAATTGTTGTGCTATTAGTGCTATCCATGTTCCTTCCAATGATGATATGGTTAGAAATGAACACACTTGGGAAGATAGTTATTCTATTGCTTATGATGATAGCAAACCTCCAATTTATGATGATTACAATGATGAATATGATATTTTTAGTCCACCTACTATTGAGGAGAAAATTAATTATGATTACAATATGCCTCCTATATTTGATGATTATGGTGATGAGAATATTAATGATAGCTATTTTGTTGAATTTGCTCCCACTATGATTAATAAGCATGACTATGCTTATGTGGAGAGTAATAATTATTATATGCATGTGGCTCATGATAAGAATGTTTTATGTGATAGTCATATTGTTAATTTTATTCATGATGCTACTAAAAGTTATTATGAGAGAGGGAAACATGGTCTTATGCATCTCAAAAATATTAAGTTTCCCCTCTTTATGTTGAAAATTTTGAAGTTGCACTTGTTTTGCTTTCCTATGCTTGTTGATTTGTGCTTTCATGACTTGTTTATTTACAAGATTCCTATGCATAGGAAGTGGGTTAGACTTAAATGTTCTTTGAATTTGCTTCTTGATGCTCTCTTTTAAATCAATTCATATTTCCTATGTGAGCATCTTTGAAACTATCATGCCTAACTTAAAGGCATTAAAGAAAAGTACTTGCTGGGAGATAACCCAAGAGTTTTCTTGAGTCTTGGAAGTTATTACTTCTGTAATGACCTCTTCTTATCCTTTTTGTTTGCTTTTTGTGCCAAGAATGACCTCTAATGAGAGGGAAGTAAGATTTGGGGAGTTGCTGTCCCGAAACAGATTTCTGTCCTCCACCATAAAAATTCGTGAGGAGTCTCTGTAACTCCGATTGAGCTCAAAATTTACGAATAAATCCCCTAGTATGTTAGAAACTTTAGTTAGATCAACACTTTTTGATTTGGGCAACAAAAGGTCTTCGAAAAAATCGGTTTCTACCTGCTGGTCTGTTTTGACAGATTTCTGCCATTATTTGCATTTGCTTCTTATTGATTCCTTTTTGGGTTCTTTCTGGGAAATTGAGCTTTTTGAAGGAGTTTATACATTAGCTTGTGTCTTTAGTTAAAGTATTATTGTTCCAAAGCTTTGTCTAAAGGTCTATTATCTTTTGAATACACTAATGTTGCTAGTGAAGATTGTGTGAAGTTTTGTATGAAGGAAAAATTTCAGGTGTAGAGAGAGAGTGATGCAATGAGATGAAGAATGGACAAAAGCTCAAGCTTTGGGATGCCACCATTGTGTCACCCCACGAAATATCCAATAGGTACAAGCGTCAAATCTTGTGGATGCCCAAGGCATCCCCTTCTTCATCAATAAAAAGCTTAGGTCTGTTTAGACACTTCGTTTTTATTGTTTCATGCATAGTTGTGTTGTTCTTGGAGCGTCTTAGTTTTCGTTTGCTTTTATTAGGTTGCTTAGTTTGCTTGAATAAATTTGGTTGATCACAACACACCTTTTTGTAGAGAGACACACTCTGTTTTCATTGCCCAGAACACTCTAGTTTTCACTCTTATTGTTCTGTGAGTGTTCTCTTTTGCTAGCACTGTGTTTAGCCTTAGTTTTCTTTTGCTTTTAGCTTAGAACTTTCTAGTTCTTCTTTGTGGATTTGTGAGACAAGCTCACTGATCTTTATTGATTATTATTTTTGTGAGTTGTTTCAAATAAGTCGATTGGTGTTGGAAATGAGTAGGAAGCTTCATGCTTAAGTGGTACAAAAGGGAGCTTGCATTGAATGTGACTTAGACTTTAGCATTACATGCTAGGTGTTGTTTTGACCTTATGCTTAGTGATTATTGTTGTAGCATGACTTTTTCTAAACAATTAGGATTGCTTAATGTGCCTTGAAAGAATTATGTGTTGTTTTAGCATGCAAAAGCATAGTTATTCTCCTTTGATGCTTTGCTTGGGTTGACTTGGCACATGCTCACACCATGTTATGACTATGAACAATTCACCATAGCCTCTATTATCATTTAGTCCTTGACTTGTAGTACCACTCCATGCTTTGATTAGTAATGCTTTGTTGCACTGCATGATTATGGCCATTATTGCTCTCTTATTTGGTTGCTCCCAGTCCTTTGCTAGCCTCCACTTGTGTGAGTAAGCTCTCCTCATGCTTACAACTCCCAAGAAACCAAGTTATTCCAAAGTGTTCACTATAAACTCCTATGCATGGTGTGTTACACCATTCCAAGTATATTCTTGTTTTCAACTATCTTCCAATTTAAGACTATTATGTTATGTGAAAACTTAGTGATTAAAGCCCTCACAAACTTGACGGCACACTTTATATTCTTTTCCCCTAATAAACTTGAACCATTGTGTCATCTATGTTGTATATTCTTGCACTTATACGTTGGAATTAGCAGAACCGTGCTGTCACGGGGAACGTTTTGAACATTGCACTTGTACTTTGTACTCAGTTGATATCATGCTCTTTTGTCTATGGATGTCACCAGTGTGAAATAAAGAGGGAACTTGTAAGTCCATGGAGTTTGTATCCTGTGTTAGAGAAACGCCTGGGCCGCTAGCCTAAGCCATGCCTAATCATGGTGGAAACTTGCAGCATCACCATAGTGACATCTATGAAGCATTCTTCTTATAAAAAAGAGAGACACATTGAGAAAAGAGGAAAGAGAGAAAAAGCACCATATTCCCATGGTAAATAAGAAGATTGTTGAGATGCTCATTGTCTGCTTGCCTTGTCATTTTGGTTATGGGAAAGCTCCTGTACCATGTGCAAGGGGTACCCTTGGCGGTTCTCAATGATATGCAAATACTTACAATGACAAGAACTTACAGGTGACCAAAGTTGAGTAGCATGAGGTGTGGCCCTCGTATTCAAGGGAATTGAGATTTCCAACTTATGCTTCATCAAGCATATACTCCATCTTTGTCAGTTTAAACTTAATCACTTCAAGATGCTTATGATAGGGGCAATGAGGGCTGAAAGCTAACAAGTACCATAATTTTTGAAAGCTCTTTTTGAAACTTGAAATCCCTGCTTCCTTTATAAAAGGTCTTTATTCCACCACTATTGAGTCTCCACATTCTACCTTTAGGCACCATTAAGAGAGCATAGTTGTCATTCTGTGTGCAGTGTTCCAAAGCTTATTCATTGATGCATATTGTGATATTATTTGTTCTTGTGCTACTTGTTTCTAGTCACCCTTGTGAACTTTGAAGGTGTCCTATGCATCTATTTGCTACTCTATGAGGGACAAGCTGAATGCCACTATGCCACGTTTTCTATATGTGAAACAAACAAACTTTTTTCAATGCCAGTTATTCATGATATTTGTTTGTAGCCTATCATGTTGCATGCATAGTTACTATGTCCTATTGTTAGAACTCCATCTTTCATGCACATGTTTAGAGTTATTTGATCCTAGCTTTCAATGCTTGCAAATGGTTAGATCTTCATTGTGAGGGTGCATGTCACCTAAAAATTATTCTTTTTATCACTTACCTACTCGAGGATAAGCAGGAGTTAAACTTGGGGATGCTTGATACGTCGGAAACGTATCTATAATTTTTGATGCTCCATGCTTGTTTTGTATCTACTTTGCTTTGATTTGTCTACACTTTGAGGTGTTTTTATATCTTTTCTGGAACTAACCTATTAACTAGATGCCACAGTGCCAGTTGTCTGTTTTCTTCCGCTTTTGGTTCCATAAAGGCAGAAAATCAATATTCTCGGAATTGAACGGGACAAAAGACAAAGAAATTATTTCCCCAGAGCAACATGGAACCATGAAGCAGAGCCGGAGGGGGCCATAGGGTGGCCGCACCCCCTAGGAGCGGGCAAGCCCTGGAGGCGCCCACAGAGAGTGTGGGCCCCCTGGATCCCCACCGACCTTGATTCCTACGCCTATAAGAAGCCTCCAACCCAAAAACCCTAGGGCATCCAGAAGAAATCCACGAAAACCTCCGTAGCACCGCCGCCACCAAAAGGGAGATTCGGGGGATAGAAAGTCTCCGATTCGGCACCCTGCCGGGACGAGGAAGTGCCCCCGAAGCCATATCCATCGATCTCCACCACCATCTCCATCACCGTTGCTGATTCCCATGATGAGGAGGGATTAGTTCTTCCTCGAGGCTAAGGGATCTACTGGTAGCTATGTGTTCATCACTCTCTCTATGCATGATCTTGTTGTGGTCATGAGCTTTGTAATCAAGTAGATCTACCTTGCTACTCAAGTGCTTCAATAGATCTCTGCTCTCCCCATGTGTGTGAAAGTGACAGCATGCACGCCATGGTGGCACTTAGGTTTGAGTCTACATAAATAATCTTTGTGCTTTAATAGATCTATGCTTTTCCCCACGTGTGTGAAAGTGACAACGTGCATACCGTGTGTGGCACTTTGGCTAGATTGAATATTTGTTATGAGTTATATTTGGAGGTTGATGTCTGTATGAAATTGTGGTGTTTGTTGGAACCATCTAGCGATAAAGGTGACAGTGTGGGGTTATCTAGATTGGGGAAGGCGGACTTTGAGGAGTGCTGTTATAGCCCTACCGATGATCAGAGTGTCCAACCGGAGAGTAGTTAAAGAGTAGTATCATGAAGAGAGGATATTTATATGAGAGAGTGTTCACTAGTGAAAGTATGATCCCTAGGCCTTGTTTCTAAACATTGAAACAACGTTTGCATCTAGATCTGTTGCATGTTTGCTTGCTTTAGTCTTTACCTCACCGTCAAGCTATTTTCTGGCACTCACACACATTCTCCCACGTCAACAACAAGTCATAAGCTATTTTCTAGCACAGTTACCACTTGTATTTCACTATCTCTTTGCCGAACTAGTGCACCTATACACCTGACAAGTGTATTGGGTGTGTTGGGGACACAAGAGACTTCTTGTATCTTGATTGCAGGATTGCTTGAGAGGGAATACCTTTGACCACTTCCTCCCTGAGTTCGATAAACCTTGGGTGATCCACTTAAGGGAAACTTGCTGCTATTCTACAAACCTCTGCACTTGGAGGCCCAACAACTGTCTACAAGAATAGAAGTGCGTAGCCATCACATATCTACTCAAATCATTCGTGAAAGTAAAAAAATAACGATATCCACCTCGTGCCGACACACTCATTGGACCATACACATCGGTATGTATGATTTCCAATAAATCTGTCGCCCGCTCCATTGTACCGAAAACTGGGTTCTAGTCATTTTGCCCGTAAGGCATGGCTCACATGTATCAAGTGATTCCAAAAGTCTATCAGAATGGAGTTTCTTCAGGCGTTTTACGCCAATATGACATAGACGACAGTGCCACATGTATGTGAATATATCATCAAGAGTTTAATCATTTTGGCATCTACATTATGAATATGTGTATCACTATCATCGAGATTCAAAAGAAATAAACCATTCATCACAGGCGCATGGCCATAAAAGATATTATTCATATAAATTGAAACACCATTGTTTTCGGATTTAAAGGAATAACCGTCTTACAATAAACATGATCCGGATACAATGTTCATGCTCAACGCAGACACCAAATAACATTTATTTAGGTTTATAACTAATACCGATGACAGATGGAGAGGTAGCGTCCCGATGGCGATCACATCATCTTTTGATCCATTGCCGACATGCATCTTGACCTCTCCCTTAGCTAGTAGTCGCTTGTCCCACAACCCCTGATTCGAGTTACATATATTAGCAACCGATCTAGTATCAAATACCTAGGTGCTACTGTGAGTACTAGTCAAGTACACATCAATAACATGTATATCATATATACCTTTGTTCATCTTGGTGTCCTTCTTGTCAGCCAAATACTTGGGGCAGTTGCACTTCCAATGGCCAGTCCCCTTACAATAGTAGCTGATGGCGCCTGAGAGCACTTCTTCGGGAAACCCCAAGAGCAAGGTATGAAGCAGCACAACAGCAAGTCTTCCCTCAGTAAGAAACCAAGGTTATCGAACCAGTAGGAGGAATAAAACGTCTCAAAGGTGTTGCAAGCAACTTGGAAACCTGCACAACACAAACTCAAGACTTTTCCCAACAAACAGTGAGGTTTTCAATCTCACCGGTTGCTGTAACAAAGGATTAACTGTATGGTGTGGAAGGTAATGATGGTTTGCAGCAAGTAAACAGTAACAATGGAAGAT
Organism: Avena sativa; assembly: GCA_916181665.1. NCBI lineage: Eukaryota > Viridiplantae > Streptophyta > Magnoliopsida > Poales > Poaceae > Avena > Avena sativa. The sequence continues at coordinate 135,677,590 of OV702285.1, read as the reverse complement.
GTATCAATGGTAAAGATTGGACCGGGGTCCATAGTTCACTAGAGGTGTTCTGCTTAGATAAACAAACATGACATGCTGGGTAAACAGATTATAGTAGGGCAATTAACAGGACTGAGCAAGACATAACAATGCAAATCTAACATCATGATCCTATGAGATTCGATTGGGCAATACAACAAGATACATAGACCACCATCCAACTGCATCTATGACTAGAAGTCCACCTTTGGGTTATCATCCGAACCCCCTCCAGTATTAAGTTGCAAGAAACAGACAACTGTTTTAAGCAAAGTGTGTAAGGTAAATAATCCACTTGTTCCATAAACAAGAGACCGTTGTTTTCTCCCTAGTGGCAATAACACATCTACAACGTTAGAGATTTCTGTCACTTCCCTTAGATTCAATAGAGGCATGAACCCACTATCGAGCATAAATACCCCCTCTTGGAGTCACTAGCAACTACTTGGACAAGATAGCCACTAACAACGGAGAGCATGCAAGATCACAAACAACACAGACATGATATAATAGATGAGATCTTGATCATGAATGGAGCTTACAAGATCTAGACATGAAATCACAAAGCAGGAGATACAACTATCTAGCTACTACATGGACCCGTAGTCCAAGGTTGAACTACTCACGGTTCATACCGGAGGCTGGCATGATGAATAAGAAGGCCTTCGGGATGATCTCCCCTCCGGCAGGGTGCGGGGAAGAGCTTCAGATCCCTTTGATCTAGGGACGATGGTGGCGGCGGCTACAAACGGTTTCGTGGAATATTGATCGGGTACTTAGGGTTTAGGCATTGGGGGCTTCTTATAGGTGAAGAGGTGAGGCAGGAGGGCGTCCAAAGGGCCCACACCCTGCCCAAGCACGGCCTAGGGTGGGCTCGCTCCTGAGGGGGTGCGGCCTCCCTATGGCTCCCCTTCGTCTCTCCTCTAGACTCCGTATTCTCCTCGGTGAAATATTGACTTTGGATTTTGTCCCGTCCAATTCCAAAAATATTGATTTTGTGCCTTTCTGGAACCAAAAACAGAAGAAAACAAGCAACTGGCACTATGGCATATTGTTAATAGGTTAGTACTAGAAAACATATAAAACCACCTCAAAGTGTAGACAAAGGAAATCAAAGTAGATACTAAACAAGCATGGAACATAAAAAATGATAGACACGTTTCTGACGTATCAGTAGCACTCGGTATTAGACTTAGTGCCATCTCGGGTCTTCTTCTCGGGTGTGGCAACAGATTTTCTACCCTTCCTGAATTTACCATTCTGTTTGCCTTTCTTGTATTTCTTGAAACCAGTGGTCCTATTGATCATCAACACTTGATGTTCTTTCCTGATTTCCACTTCAGTAGTTTTAAGCATAGACAGAGTCTTCTTCATGCCCTGCATGTTATAGTTCATCATGACTATCTTGTAGTTTGGTGGCAGAGATTGAAGAACACGATGTATGCAGTCAATGGGAATCGTTATTCCCAAAGAAACAAGCTTATCGGCGTACCCAGATATTTTGAGTACGTGATCACTAACGGAGCTATTCTCCTCCATCATGCAGCTATTTTTTTCTGAAGCATCATAATTCTCCACAGCAACATGGGTATTGAAAATCATTTTCAATTCACCCATGGTATCAAAAGCATTTCCATTCTCGAAACGCTTTCGGAGTTCCGGCTCTATCCCATATAGTATTCCGCAATGGACCATGTTGTGGTCCTCATGATGACTTAAGTAAACATTCTTTACTTCGTCGGGAGCATCATCAAGTGGTGGGGGCGTAGCGGCGTTTCTAGCATATATTGCTTTTGTGCAGCAGTGAGGAGAATCCTAAAATTCATGGCCCAGTTGGTAAAGTTGCTACCATTCATCGCAAGTTTCTCTTTCTCCATGAACACATTGAAATTAAGAGCAGGTGGTGCCATCTACAACAGAATTTGCAAAGTTATTTAGACTAAGTCTATGATACATTTGAGTTCAACTAATCCAAATTATAAATGAACTCCCACTCAAAAACAACATCCCTCGTGTCTTTTTAGTGATTACATGAACCAAATCCACTACAACAAGTCCGATCATCACGTGAGTTGTTGTAGTTTTAAAGGCGATCATCACGATGATCATCATATCAACCATATGACTCATGCTTTACCTTTCGGTTTTTGTTCCGAGGCCATGTATGTACATGTTAGGCTCGCCAAGTAAGAACCTTAGTATTCACGTGTGTAAAACTTTCTTACACCCGTTGTATGTGAACATTGATTCTATCACACCCGATCATCACGTGGTGTCTCAAAACGACGAACTTTTCAACAGTGCATACTAAGGAAGAACACATTCTTGTCTTGATATTTAAATGAGGGATCATCTTATAATGCTACTAAAGCGCCAAACAAGCAATATAAGATGCATACAAACATCATATGCTAAAAGTGATATGATATGGTTCTTGTACTTTGATCATTATCTTGTGCATCTTGGTATGATCTTTATCATTTCTATATGTGTAAGGCCAAGGTCTATAGAACTTACACTTTGGCATATTATAATTTCCAATAGTATCGATCCATACTACAAATTATAATACTATCATATCATAGTACTTGCCCGGCAAAACCAAAAAAACTATACGCCTCTAATTTATCTTTTGCATGTTTTATGTGGTTGAGGGCTTTCGAAGATAGAACCGTTCTTACCTACGAACATGGAACCACAACGATGATAGTCCAATTATTGAAAACTCGTTGTAGATTAGATATTGACTATAGTAGGAGAGACAGACACCCACAATCCACTTATGCAAAACTAGTTGCATGTCAAGCGTGGAACAGGTCTCATGTGCGAGGACATGTAAAGTTTGTCCAGGCCGCTTCATCCCACTATGCTACTAATATCTAAAATACACATAAGAATCAATAAAGTGACCATCAACGCCCACATAACCATATGTGTACTACCCGTGCAGAGTATCTACGCATAGATCCGGCTCTGATACCACTGTTGGGTTTGCAGCATAGAAAACAAAAAATTTCCTACGATGGGAACTGTATACGCCACAATCCATCTATCTAGATACAATCAACATCTGTATATACATCCAAAATATATACCCTTGAAGACTGACAAAGCTTTGAGAGTATGGACTCGTTGGTGATATAGTCGATCTCTTGCTGATCTCAAGACCGTGTGGAAGTCCGACAGCACCGCAACTTAGCGGAGCATCCGTGATCGCACACACGTCAAGGACCCGACAACCTCCACGACCTCACTCTAGTAGTGCAGTGGAAGCTGCAAATCCTCGCTCCAGAAAAAGCCACCGGGAACATGTATCTCGCTAAGCCGAGACCATGGGGGAATAGTACTAGAGGGGGAGAGAGATCCTTCACGAGGAGGTGTGTGTGAGAGAGAGGGAGACATGGGCCTTTTATAGGAGGAGGGGGCACCCCAAGGGGCATGTCCATCTGCCATGGTGGCTTCCCCCACCCCTTACTCCATTCATGTGAGTGGAGCTCCCACTCAAAAAATGGCTCTCCATTTCCTCCACTCAAATACCATGAAATTTCTACCAAATTTAATGTAATCTCTCATTAAATAAAAATCCTTTTATTTATTTATTCAGAATTTTGTCAATTACATTAATTAACAAATAGTCACATAAAGCCCCTTGCTATTTTTAAATTTCACATGAAGAACCAATTTCAGCTATTTTACCCGAAACAATTCCGGTGTCAAGTGAAATAATTCCAGCGCTTTGATATTCTTTTTCTGGCAACTCATTTGCTCCAAATGGTGTCGATATCCCTTAAGTGTGTCACCCTACGGTTCGCGAATAATGCAGACATGATCGAGACCCTCTCCGATGGATAATTAGCAGCGGGACCTAGAAATCCATACTGACTCCTACACATTCAACGATGACTTCTTGTGATCGTGAGAACCTTAACATTGCAACTAAAATCTTTTGTCTCGCGATATTTTACATGTCCGAGATTCGATCATCGGTATCCCCATACCTAGTTTGATGTCGTTACTGACAAGTACCCTTTTCTTGTTGCCACGATATAACATTCTAGTGATCCTCATCACTTGCTTGCAAGCTATATCAATGTGATATCACCGAGAGGGCCCAGAGTATATCTCTCCGTCATTTGGATTGACAAATCCCACTCTTGATCCATGAGCCTCTACATAACATTATCGGAGTATATGAACCCACCTTTATAGTCACCCAGTTACGGTGTGATGTTTGATGTTATCAAGCTACTCTTCATATGTTAGTGATTGACATGATCTCATGGTCTAAGGACTAAAGTTACTTGTAATGATGTTATAGCAATTTAAAGATAATGACTTTGATTGTATTACTGTACTCCGGATGAATGTTCACCACATCATTCCACCAATGTTGTGATCTCGTTATTAACAACATCCAATGTCCATGATCAGGAAACCTTGATCATCATGTTAATCAATGAGCTAGTTTATATGAGAGGCATAACTAGGAACACTTTATTTTGTTTATTATACACACATGTATTAATGTTTCCTTTTAATACAATTATAGCATGTAAAATAAGCATCTATCATATACTTGGAATATGATAACAAAAACTTTATTATTGCCTCTCGGACATATTTGCTTCATTCCATTGTAACTTTGGCAAGTTGGAAACATGCCATTACAATAACCCAAGTTAGAAATATGCCACAACAACTCTCTGATTCCTCTACCCATGCCATTTTATTCACTTTAGAGAATACCTGTTCAAAAATACTTATATTTCAGTGTGTATTTCAGTATTGACTATACCATCCTTTTGCAAAATATAGGCATCACCTTCAAATCTTCCAGGCCATGTCAAAAAAATTAGAGTTCAACTAAAATTTTGAATTGCCCAGAACTTGAATATGTAGATGCCGACAGGGATGGGACAAGCAGACCACTAGAGATGCTCCCAAGAAGCATCAGGTTGGGATATAGCCACGGGCCAAAAGCGCTCGACTCCAGCCACCGCAGGTTGCAGATGCCCTAGTCTAGCAGTTGTCGCCTCCATCCCCACCCGCCTCCCTCCGCACCCTCCCCTAGCAGGGCTGATGACCCACATGTATAGGGGATGGCAACAGTCTTCGAGGGTAGTATTACCCAATTTATTAATTCGACACAAGGGGAGCCATATAATACTTATAAGCCTTAATAACTAAGTTGTCAATTCACCTGCACCTGGAAATAGTCTTCTCGCAGTAGTTTATTAGTAGCAACAGTTTTGTAGTAGCAATAGCAAATCAAAAACAGCAGTAAAACAAGAGCACTAGTAACAGTAGTAACAAACAGTAGGATATGAGTGCGGTAGGCATAGGGATGGATGGACGGGCGTTGCATGGACAAGTCTAAACATGTAACTTCAAGATCTAGGGAAATTGCAGATAAATAAGATAAAGCATCTGTCAACACCCGGATTTTTAATCCCAGATGCCTGTTATGCCATACATCGCAATCCCAGGATTACAATTTTTGCGAGACATAACAGATTTGGAACAGTACATCATCCATTAGAAACCATATATCAGGTCTTACACAGATAAGGATCTCATGATCCAGTTCTTAATACAACTCAAGCAGTGGAAATACGTAATAATAACGGTAGCTTAGGCGAAGCTCCATCTTCGGGGTCACAGGCAATGCTGACGATGGGAGATGATCCTAGTTGTCATAACCTTCCTGGGTTCCATCCTCCTGGTACTCCTCTTCAGTCTGGCCATGGGAATAGCCAGGGACAAAGCCATGAGTACTCTTTAAGTACTCGCAAACTAATACTAACAAGTGAAGGGGTTTTTTGTAATAGGACACTAAGCTCTAGGGTTGTTTTGCAAAAAGCCAGATTTACCTCTACTAAGGTCAGAAGCGAGAAAAGTTAGTTGAAATTTTATAACACCTAAGTGGGAACTTGTATTTCATATCACAACTCTGTTGTGGCAAGTCAAAATCTCCATTCATTTCACAAGTCATTTTGAAAACATCTGATGGGGGAACATTATGGCAACTCCAACTGTCCATAACCGCGGACGCGGCTATTCGAATAGTTTGACACTCTACAGAGATTGTATACTTTCACCAGAACATTCGATACATCCATCAAGAACAAATCCTGAATTCACCATACTCAGTATGCGGATAATCAATCTTAACCTTTCATTTACACGCCCTAGTATAAGCACCTCTCCTATGAGTTTGGCCTCCCAACCATGACCAACTGTCATCTTGGGTACTGCACAGGTGGACAATCTTCACAAGGTAGCCTCAGCTCAAACCTTGGCCGTGAGGGAACCCATACTAAGGTATATAAGTTTCCAGTCAAGCTCTACCCAATTCTCGGGTATTATGGTTGTACGGTAAAATTGGAATGGTATCGCACCCAGACAACCATCCGTTTTATAAAGGGCTAAGGATCATGCCTCAACATTTTCATCACCAAAATCATCTGGTGTTCAGAAACACATGTCAAAACATCTCAATAGAATGATCCATCATTCCAAGGTTTTCATAGCCATTTTTCCACCATGTATTCCCATCTAAAGTTGATCAAGTTTTATGCTTAGCACTAGCATCTACAAGTGGGGGTAAGTACTAATGAGGGCTGGTAAACTAGTGGAGTTTAACTAAGTTCGATCTCATGCCTTAGGATGGCATAAATATTATCTAGCTTAGGCCAAGTTTTATGCTCTTTATGCAACTTTCAATTATCTTTCTAGAATCTACAATTCACTTAAGTAAGCTCTAAGTAAATAGCTTTGATAAAGAAATAAAGTATAAAGCTTGTAAGTAAAACTAGGATTGGGTATCATCAAATGTGTCTAACCAATCATGCTTAGTGCATTGCATAGGTTATTTAACTCTCATAATTGCAAGTGTTAGCTTGCCTTGTGCAGAGCAGTGGTTGACGTTCTCCTCGACTTCTTCTTCGTAGTATCCTTCTTCCTCCTCGTATCCTTGGTCGGTACTAGCGTCTATGAATAAATACGAGGTACACAATCACCAAACAATACTTAACTACTTTCAATCATCACACACAAGGGTTCTATAGATGATCTAGCATCATCACTAACATCACAAGAATAAAGCATTTGTCTTATTTATTTTATTTTTAGAAAAGTAATTTCTACTCATTGAAAAACTACTTAAGATTTAATATTCTCCAAACCAAACATGGGATCATGTTGACACATGTCATCACCACATATTTCAGTACATGGGAATGTGATTTAAAGTGGTGTCACAATTTAATAAGATTTAACCTTTTATTTTAAATAAAAATAAATGACTAGAATTGCCTATGTGGCATTCTTTTATTACTTGAACATTATTTCTGTAAGTAAACCCATATGTTTTTATATATTATGAAAGGTATGATCAAATGTGATTTTTGAGAGTTGGAATCAACTCAAAAGATATTATGGTTTAAATTTGAAAAATGTTTGAATGTAGAAAAGCTTCTGCCTTGTTATTTTTACCAAGGTTGATCTACAGATCCAAATGATTTGAATCCAACGGGCTTGGATTAAGCATTTCAATATCTTTCTAACAAAATTTGTTTCATTCAATTTGGTTCACTGAATCGAGCTGGGTTGATTTTTGAAACTGGGTACAGAACTATGTTTGAACTAAAATAGAAAAAGTTAAATTCAAACGACTGGGCTGCGCGGGAACTGCTAATGGGCTGGCCCAGTGTTAATCCGTGGCGTGGGACGCAACTGACAGGGGGTTCCACCAGTCAGTGGCTCTTTAAACGCGAAGCGGTACGGGGCAATCTCATTCGCACGATCTAAGTCTAATCGAACGGCTGCTACTCATCGTCCACGTCGGGCGGCGCCGGCGAGACAGAAACCTAACGCGGTAGGTGGGGGTCGTCGGTGGCTCACCGGGGCTCAGGCGAAGGTCGGTGATGTGGGCGAACGACGAAGTCGACAACGGCGAACCTCCTGGTACTGGCAGCTCCTCCTGGGGTGGACGAAATCGACGGCGCCCTTCTTCTCCAGAGGCGGCCTGCTCCGGTGCAATTCTGGCGATGCGCTGCTCGCATATCTTCGGGAATGAGGTGGAATGATCAGTGAGGTGAGGGGAGTGAGATGGTGTGCTCAATTCGGTTGGGGTCATCTCCTTTTATAGGCTCGACGGTGAGACCGAACGGGATGGGCAGACGACGGTGGCGACACGGCTACAGGCAGCTAGAGGCATGGCCGAGGGTGGCGATTGATCGGTGGTCTCCTGGCAATGCTCTATGGTTTAAATGCGCGTGTAGGGGCGGTGGCAAATGGTCGGGAACGCTCGATGCTCTGCGAGGCAGAGGCGGCGTCTTCGACGGCGAGCGGTGGCTACGGGGCACGGGCGGTGAAATGGGCATGTCTGGCGGTCTCCTGGGACGGTGGGGAGCATGTTGGCAGGCGGCAAGGGCTCAAGGTGGTCGGGTTGCGTGGGAACGGTGCGTGCTCTGCGGTGCACGTCGGCATGGTCAACAGCGGCACGGGTGCCGCGTTCCTGGCGGTTCTGGTTGCTGTCTGCGAGGCAGGGCTGGTCGAGAGGGGGCGGTGAGGCATGGGCTACCTCCCAGACAAGGTTGGTACGGCTAGTGCATCCTCTAGCCTGCTATCCACACTGGGGTGACATGGGTGCTCTCGGCCTTTTCAGCATTGATGACATTAGCGAGTTTACAGTGGGGCTAGAGCTTAGTTAAGTTTGCTAGATGATCTACTGAGGCTAGTGTAACTAGAGAGGGAACAAGGTTGGCTTAAATCACTGCACACTATAGTGTTTTTATTTTGTTTGATTTGTATCTGCAAGGTGTTTGATGAAATGGCCGCATGAATTCAAGTTTTGAATTTTCAAAAGATTTTTGGTGGGTGTGCTAAGCATGTGCTGGTGAGTCTGTAGATGCTTGGGTTTTGAAAGTTGAGTTGGTTTGAGGGTTTTTTGAAAAAGTGGGATCTTCCCATATGAAATAGATTCAATTTTAAACTATCATTTAAATTATGCATTTGAATGTTTCTGGATGATCACAAAGTGGGCCTTGATACTTTGTTATGAGTACTATCAAGGGGTGCAAAGATCCAAATAAGTTTCTGTTAAGTTCTGAAATTTAGAGATAGCCAAAGTAGGCATGGGAGTTAATTTGGCCAAAGTGACCATTCACTTAATTTGTTTTGTTTTGATTTATTTGTCTTTGGGAAAAGTGTGGGGATTGTTTAGATGATGTTTATTTCACCTAAGAATCATTTTCCAAGCAAATAAACACATAATCATGGCAATTCAAAAGAATCCAAATTTTGTTACACACTCATATGAATGCTTTCATATTTTAATTGTAGAAGTTTTTGTTAACCCTAAATTTGAAGATTAGAGTTTGATGATTCTAGTTTAATATTTTTGGGATGTTACAAACCTTCCCCCCTTAAAAAAAATATCGTCCCGAGATTTGGAAAAGGACGAAAAATATTACCTAGGAGTTGAAGAGATCGGGAAACTCCGTCCTGATGTGATCTTTGCGCTCCCAGGTAGCTTCCTCTTATGTGTGGTTGCTCCACTGAATCTTGAGAAACTTGATGCTTCGGGTTCCGGTAGTTCTGAAAGCTTCTTCCAAAATACGGATGGGTACTTCAGTATAGGTCAGGTCATCATTGATCTCTATAGTCTGGTGATCAATATTATTAAACACTTCAGTCTTCTTCGGGACTTCGAGACACTTGCGAAGTAATGAGATATGGAACACATTGTGCACGGCTGACATCTCCTCGGGTAGTTCCAATTGATACGACACTTCTCCTCGACTGTTCAGAATCTTGAAGGGGCCGATATATCTGGGGGCTAACTTTCCTTTCAGCTGGAAACGCTGCATTCCCTTCAATGGAGACACTTTCAGATACACAAAATTTCCGATGTTGAAGGCGAGGTCTCTACGTATCTTATCGGCGTAACTCTTCTGTCTGGATTGGGCGGTCTTGAGGTGCTCACGAATCTTGTGAACCTTCTCTTCTGCTTCTCTTAGGATATCGGGTCCGAAAATCTGACTCTCTCCTACTTCCGACCAGTTCAAAGGGGTGCGACACTTTCTTCCGTACATAAATTCAAATGGGGCCATTTGCAAACTAGCTTGGTAACTGTTGTTGTATGAAAATTCTGCGAACGGCAGACAGTCTTCCCACTTAGATACATATTCTAACACACATGCTCTCAGCATATCTTCGAGTATTCGATTTACTCGCTCCGTTTGTCCATCGGTTTGAGGGTGATAAGCTGTACTGAAATCTAGTCGGGTTCCTAAACCTTCTTGGACTTTCTTCCAGAATCTCGAGGTAAACTGAGTTCCTCGATCCGATACGATGTTCTTGGGGACTCCATGCAAACTGACGATTCTAGCGATGTATAACTCCGCTAGCTTCGAACTCTGATATGTGGTCTTGACGGGTAAGAAATGGGCGACTTTGGACAATCTGTCCACTATGACCCAAATAGAGTCGTTTCCCCTACTAGAAGTAGGCAATCCGGTGATGAAGTCCATTCCAACGGAATCCCATTTCCATTCCGGAATCTGCAATGGTTGCAACAATCCAGCGGGTCTTTGATGTCCTACCTTGACTCGCTGACATATATCACACTTGGCGATATAGCTTCCGATTTCTCTCTTCATCTTATGCCACCAAAATTGCTCTTTCAAATCTTGATACATCTTAGTTCCTCGGGGGTGGATAGAATAAAGAGTATCATGAGCTTCCTTCAAAATAACTTCCTTCAACTCAGAATCTGCTGGTACACAAAGGCGTCCTTTGTACCACAGAACTCCTTCTTCGTCTTCGGTGAATCCGGGTACTTTGCCTGTACCGATACGACGCTTGATTCCATCGATACTAGCATTTACTTTCTGTGCCTCTTTGATCTGGCTGATCAAAGTGGGTTGAAGTTCTATGCTAGCCAAAAATCCTTCACTTACTAATTCCATTCGAAAATCTTCCATCTCTTTGTGCAAACTTGGTTGCTCCTTTAAAATCATGGAGTTCAAGCGGAACGGCAATCTACTAAGGGCATCTACTACCACGTTGGCTTTACCGGGGTGATAGTGAATGTCCAGATCGTAATCCTTGATTAGCTCAATCCATCTTCTCTGCCTCATATTCATCTCCTTCTGAGTGAATATATAATTCAGGCTCTTGTGATCCGAATAAATCTCACAACGATTTCCCATCAGGTAATGCCTCCATGTCTTCAGGGCTAGAACTACAGCTGCGAGTTTGAGGTCATGGGTTGGGTAATTTTGCTCATGTTGTTTCAGTTGTCGAGATAGATAAGAGATAACTTTGCCTTCTTGCATTATCACACATTCGAGACCGATCTTGGATGCGTCACAATACACGCCAAAAGGCTTCGTGATATCCAGCATGATTAAGATTGGGGCTGAAATCAATCTTCTCTTGAGTTCTTGAAAACTCGCTTCACATTTGTCGGTCGATTCAAACTTCTTGTCCTTCTTCAGCAATTGGGTCATGGGTCTGGCGATACTCGAGAATCCTTCTACGAACTTGCGGTAGTATCCCGCTAATCCTAGAAATGCACGAACTTGGGTTTGGGTGGTTGGGGCTTGCCAATCTTCGACATCTTTCACTTTTGCAGGGTCAACGACAATTCCTCCGGCTGATACAATGTGGCCGAGGAATCCCACCTCCTGTAACCAGAATTCACATTTGCTAAACTTGGCATGCAACTGATGCTCTCTAAGGGTTCCAAGAATGGTCCATAGGTGTAGCTCATGTTCTTCTTCTGATTTGGAATAAATCAGAATGTCATCGATGAAAACAACGACAAACTTATCCAGGAAGTCCATAAAAATTTTATTCATGAGATTCATGAAATAAGCGGGGGGCATTGGTTAATCCAAAAGACATGACAGTATACTCATATAATCCATATCTGGTGGTAAAGGCAGTCTTTGGAATATCCTCTACACGAATGTTGAGTTGATGATAGCCTGTTCTAAGATCAATCTTAGAAAACACTTTGGCACCGGTCAACTGATCAAACAAATCTTCTATTTTGGACAATGGGTACTTGTTCTTGATAGTGACATCATTCAACTTCCGATAATCCGTACACAAACGGTTACCTCCATCTTTCTTGTCCACAAATAAGACAGGTGATCTCCATGGTGACGCACTTGGTTGAATATATCCAATTTCCAACATGGAATCCAGTTGCTTCTTCAGTTCTGCTAGTTCCGACGGTTTCATACTATAGGGTCTCTGGGCTATGGGTCCTGTTCCGGGGATTAGTTCAATGGTAAACTCGATATCCCGATCTAGGGGCATACTGGGCAAAACATTTGGAAATACATCGGGGTATTAACAGACTATCCGGACTTGGTCAATGGTAGGTTGGGCTATACTCTTTTTGCACTTGAATTGACGAGGTAAGGTTTCAGATATATGCTCGACTGATATTCCGGCGGTACTGGTCATGGTTATGGCTTTCTTGGCACAGGCAATTAATCCTTTATGTTTGGACATCCAATCCATTCCTAGTACTACTTCCAAACCTTTAGTTCCAAGTACTATCAGATTAGCATAAAAATCTATTCCATGGATTCGGATAGGGACGGCTTTGCAAATTTGCCTAGCCTTGGTGGTTGAACCGGGGATTTGAACAATCATAACATGCTTCAGTTTTGTTGGTTGAATCTTACTAGTGCAGGCAAATTCTTTGGTGACAAATGAATGCGATGCACCCGAATCAAACAACACTCTTGCAAGTACTGAATTAACAGAAAACATACCCAGCACGACGTCTGGCACTTCCTGAGCTTCTTCAGCATGCATGAGAAAAAGACGGCCATTGCGGTTGAGTGAATTCCCTGGGGCAAATCTCCTTCCGGGCTGAACACGACGCTGCTGCTGAGATGGGGCATTTGCATTGGGGGTTGCGGTATTCTTCTTGTTGGGGCACTCGTTGGAGTAGTGACCCTTATTTCCACAGTCATAACAAGTCACTTGCGACTTGTCCTTTGCTGCAACAGGCATAACATTGCTTCCAGTCCTCGGGGCAGTGTTGGTGTTGGCGGTAGCATTGTTGTTGGTGAACTGGGTGGGGCACGGTTGAAATTGCTATAGTTGCCGGGGTTGTTGTGATTTCCTCCGGGCCTTGGGTTTCCACGGTTGGGATAGGTCGGACGGTTCATCGGGGGTCTGTTGGTTCTTGGGGCAAATCCTGGAGATGGGTTAGGGCGATACTTTGGGGTCTGATGGGTTCCTGGTTGGTGCATCATGCGACGCTTGCGGTTCTCATTGGCTTGGTTGATCTTTCCTTCCATCTGGATGGCAGAGTTGACAAGGGCTTCATTATCAGCAAAGGGGATATTGACTAACATTGTCTGCATCTCATCATGCAAACCATTCAAGAATCTCTCCTTCTTCTTGGCTTCGATGTCGATCTCATCCGGGGCATATCTAGCTAATGACAAGAATTTGTCACGGTATTCCACTACGGTCATTCGTCCTTGCTTCAGTTCTCTGAGCTCATCTCTCATTCTCTTGATTAAACCCGGTGGCACATGGGTTCTACTGAACTTGACCTTGAATTCCTCCCAGGTCATCATCTGTCCTTCGGTCATCGCACGAACGCTGTTCCACCATGCTCTTGCATCTCCGGCTAGATAGTGGGTGGCAAACAGAACTTTCTCGTTGGCTTCCACTCCGGCGACTTCTAGGTTATTTTCCATGGTTTGCAACCAATCATCTGCATCTAGGGGCTCTTCTGACTTAGTGAAAACAGGTGGGTTGGTGTTCTGGAAATTCTTGAGCTTGGATCCATGGTTGTCCTGATTTCCGTGGCCTTGATTGTTGTGGGCTAGCTGAGCTATCTGTTGAAGGGTGGCTAGGTTGGCTTGACGTTCGGCTCTTTCAGCTTCGCGGTCAGAAACCAACATTTGCAGAATCTGCAACATCGGGTCCGGGGATGAACCACTTCCTTCGCGAGGCATCTGAAGATTGAGATAGATCATGAGAAAAGAGGGAAATTTCCAAGGTTCAGGGACTTTTGAAAAGTTTTTAAAGTGTGACTTGGATTTTTTAGCAACTTGCTTTTCATTCATTCATTCATTCATTCATTCATTCATTCATTCATTCATAGCACACGATACAAACACACACCACAAAGCAAGAAAAGCAGATGGTTTTAAGAACCATTCTGGAAACTACGATACAGTGGGACCGAATACAAGTCACTACGCTAGTGCTCAAGTGCTACTACTCCTCGGAGTCGGTGTATTCGTCATCCTCATCATCCTCATCATCATTGATGAAGGCGAAATCATCCTCATTGGTGAAGAAGTCCATAGCCTGATCCTCTAGAAAATCATCATCATCGCTGAGATAGGAGTAGGGGTCTCCACGAAGATCTTCCCCGGCATTCTCCCTTTCCTCCAACTGCATATCCCTCTCGTGGATGGTCTCCTCCAAATCCGAGATATGGTGGCGAAGACGGGCAATGATGCGCTCCTTCTTATCGAGCTGACGGCGACGAGACTAGCGATCCTTCGCTAGCATGGCGATGGTCTGATCCTTGGTCTTGATGATGGCGGACTTTTGGTTGCAATAGTCACGGCAATTATCCAATTCCTGCTGACGATCGTACATCATGAAGTTGAGGTGGTCCAATTGGGTCTTCAGCTCAGGGTGGTATGGGGCTTCCAGTTGTTGTCCATTAGCATCACGCCTTGGACAAAACTCAAAGCGGTTACCCTTGATCTGGTTGATACTCTGCCCACACAGACAGGAAGAGCTTCCTGCATGGCCCTGGCAAGTCCATCGAGCAAGTTGTTTTCTCTTAAGGTAAACTAAATTCCCTCGGCAGTGGGAGGTTCAATCTTTCCTCGGAGACTTGCAACAATTAGCCACTGCAGATCCTCTCCTCCTTGATCATTGAGCTAAGCTCCGAAGAACTCGGGGTGCGGACGCTCCAGAAGTTCTGAAAGTTGGTCCAAATCCCGCTCAAAGATAAGGTCTCCTCCATTTCCCAACTGGTAAAACTTGTTGTACTTCACGTCCATCTAAAAGAATATAAGATGAGTAAGTTAGTAGAGTGATCTAGTGTGTCAAATTTTATGTATTTTGCAAGAGTTTTTGAGAAACATGAATTTTTATGAAAGAATCAAGGTGATAAGAATGGGAATAAGTTTTTGTAAATATTTGCTTCCTTTGGTTTTGAAACTAAGTTTTTGATTCAAACGTCCAGTCTAACTAGGGTCTCCTATGGTCAGGATGGCTCTGATACCAACTTGTCAACACCCGGATTTTTAATCCCAGATGCCTGTTATGCCATACATCGCAATCCCAGGATTACCATTTTTGCGAGACATAACAGATTTGGATACCACAGTACATCATCCTTTACAAACCATATATCAGGTCTTACACAAATAAGGATATCATGATCTAGTTCTTAATACAACTCAAGCAGCGGAAATACGTAATAATAACGGTAGCGTAGGCGAAGCTCCATCTTCGGGGTCACAGGCAATGCTGACGATGGGAGATGATCCTAGTTGTCATAACCTTCCTGGGTTCCATCCTCCTGGTACTCCTCTTCATAGTCTGGCCACGGGAATAGCCAGGGACAAAGCCATGAGTACTCTTTAAGTACTCGCAAACTAATACTAACAAGTGAAGGGGTTTTTTGTAATAGGACACTAAGCTCTAGGGTTGTTTTGCAAAAAGCCAGAATGACCGCTACTAAGGTCAGAAGCAAGAAAAGTTAGTTGAAATTTTATAACACCTAAGTGGGAACTTGTATTTCATATCACAACTCTGTTGTGGTCAAGTCAAAATCTCCATTCATTTCACAAGTCATTCTGAAAACATCTGACGGGGGAACAGTATGGCCACTCCAACTGTCCATAACCACGGACGCGGCTATTCGAATAGTTTGACACTCTACATAGATTGTACACTTTCACCACAACATTCAATACATCCATCAGGAACAAATCCTGAATTCACCATACTCAGTATGCGGATAATCAATCTTAACCTTTCATTTACACTCCCTAGTATAAGCACCTCTCCTGTGAGTTTGGCCTCCCAACCATGACCAACTATCATCTTGGGTACTGCACAGGTGGACAATCTTCACAAGGTAGCCTCAGCTCAAACCTTGGCCGTGAGGGAACCCATACTAAGGTATATAAGTTTCCAGTCAAGCCCTACCCAATTCTCGGGTATTATGGTTGTACGGTAAAATTGGAATAGTATCGCATCCAAGACAACCATCAGTTTTATAAAGGGATAAGGCTCATGCCTCAACATTTTCATCACCAAAATCATCTGGTTTTCGGAAACACATGTCAAAACATCTCAATATAATGATCCATCATTCCAAGGTTTTCATAACCATTTTCCACCAAGTATTCCCATCTATAGTTGATTAAGTTTTATGCTTAGCACTAGCATCTACAAGTGGGGGTAAGTACTAATGAGGGGTGGTAAACTAGTGGAGTTTAACTAAGTTCAATCTCATGCCTTAGGATGACATAAAGATTATCTAGCTTAGGCCAAGTTTTATGCTCTTTATGCAACCTTCATTTATCTTTCTAGAATCTACAATTCACTTAAGTAAGCTCTAAGTAAATAGCTTGTATAAAAGAAATAAAGTATAAATCTTGTAAGTAAAACTAGGATTGGGTATCATCAAATGTGTCTAACTAAGCATGCTTAGTGCATTGCATAGGTTATTTAACTCTCATAATTGCAAGTGTTAGCTTGCCTTGTGCAGAGCAGTGGTTGAAGTTCTCCTCGGCTTCTTCTTCGTATTATCCTCCTTCCTCCTCGTATCCTTGGTCAGTACTAGCGTCTATTAATAAATACGAGGTACACAATCACCAAACAATACTTAACTACTTTCAATCATCACACACAAGGGTTCTATAGATGATCTAGCATCATCACTAACATCACAAGAATAAAGCATTTGTCTTATTTATTTTATTTTTAGAAAGTAATTTCTACTCATTGAAAAACTACTTAAGATTTAATATTCTCCAAACCAAACATGGGATCATGTTGACACATGTCATCACCACATATTTCAGTACATGGGAATGTGATTTAAAGTGGTGTCACAATTTAATAAGATTTAACCTTTTATTTTAAATAAAAAATGACTAGAATTGCATATGTGGCATTCTTTTATTACTTGAACATTATTTCTGTAAGTAAACCCATATGTTTTTATTGTAGGGGTTCGTAGCATGGAAAACAAAAAATTTCTATCGCATACAAACAAACAAGCCAAGATCTATCTACTAGATTGTAGCAACGAGTCGATGGAATAACTTACCCTCGAAGATTCCAAAGCGGTTAACGAGAGCAGATTCTCGTGGGTGATGTAGTCGTACTCTTTCCGATCTCAAGATCGTGTAGACGATCCTTCCGGCGCCACGTTCCGGCAGCGCTCCCGCAGTCGGTCACACGTTCGGTACTCGACGAAGACCTTCCTCTCCCTTGTTCCAGCAGGCAGCGGAGGTTGTAGCACTCTCCTCGCGATTCTGGCAGCACAACGGCGTGGTACCGGAAGTAGAGGGAAGATCCCGCAGGGCTTCGCCTTAAGCCGGAGCGAGTATGGTGGAGTATGAGAGAGAACTATTAGTGGTCTAGGGTTTAGACACACCAATTAGAAGGCTCTAAACCGAATGCTAGGGCAATTAGAAGCTCTAAACCAAAACGGCTCTAAACCGGAGATTAGAGGATAGGAACTTGTGTGTCTAGAGGAGGAGGCCCTGCCCCTCCTCTTATAGGTGGGAGGGCAGCCAAGGGGAGGGAGTCCCTCCCCAAGTCGGCCTTGGGTGGCGCGCCGGCTTGGAGAGGAAACTCCTCCCCCAAGTCGGTTTCAACCACCTCTTGCTTGTTTCCAACAGTTTCCTGTTTTAGCCGTTTGACTTTCAAACTGGCCATTTGACTTTTCTGTTTTAGGATTCAATTTAATCCTTTATTTGGAACAGCAAGAACACTTAGTACATGATGCAATCATTCCAATATGTAATGACACATTCATGTACCCCTCCCCTTTCCCGGAGTGCCGGACATTCCGGAACCTTCTAGAACATTCCCGATGAAAACACCGGAATCATTTCCGAACTCCGAAACGGGACTTTCCTTATATGAATATTATTCTCCGGACCATTCCGGATCACCTCGTGATATCCCGGATCCCATCCGAGACTCCGAACAACATTCGGTCTCTTTCTCATAATACCATAACTACTCAAACAACGTCGAATCCTTAAGTGTGTCTCCCTACGGTTCGTGAATTATGCGGACATGATCGAGACACTTCTCCGATCAATAACCAATAGAGGAATCTGGAAATTCATATGGCTCCCACATATTTCTACGATTACTTTGCGATCGAATGAACCACTTACATACGATACCAATTTCTCTTTGTCTCACGATAGTTTACTTATCCGAGGTTATGATCGTCGGTATCTCTGCATACCTAGTTCAACCTCGTTACTGATAAGTACTCTTTTCTCGTTCCCGTGATATGTGATCCCTTGTGATCTAGTCACATGCTTGCAAGCTAATTGGATGACATTTCACCGAGAGGGCCCAGAGTATATCTATCCGTCATATGGATGGACAAATCCCACTCTTGATCCATGTGTTTCAACCAATACTTTCTGAACACTCAATGCCACCTTTATAGCCACCCAGTTACGGTGTGGTGTTTGATGTCATCAAAGCATCCATCCGGAAAAGGTGATATGCATGATCTCATTGTCGAAGGAATTAGGTTACTATGTATCAGAAAGCATATAGCAATTGAACTATTGAAATGACTTGATCTTTATGCTACGCTTATCTATAGGAGTATGTCCATCACATCATTCTCCTAATGATATGATCCTGTTGTTAATAACATATCTATGTTCATGATCAGGAAACCATGATCATATATTAACCAACAAGCTAGTTTAACAAGAGGCTTTACTAGGGACTCTTATTTTAGTTTACAAATCACACAAGTATTAATGTTTCCGGTTAATACAATTATAGCATGGTATGTAAACATTTATCATAAGTGTGAAGATATGATAATAACCACTTTATTATTGCCTCTTGGGCATATCTCCAACAGTCTCCCACTTGCACTAGAGTCAATAATCTAGTTTCAAACCTTTGTGTATTCAACACCTATGGCTTTCCGGTGTTGTATGTACACGATTGCTAGTGGTCAACTGATCTCCGGATCTGACACTTCCAGGTCCATGTGTAATTTCATGTTTTTGCGTCTCTACGCATCACTCATTCTCTAATGAGATGGCTTTGTATAAATTTGGTCTTTCGGTGTGACCTTTAGCTCTTTGGGTTTAAAACATGTTGATAATATTGTCGTACAATATATCTTCATAGTTTTATCCCACTGTGAACTACACCTAGTTTGATAACAAACTACTTGACACAAATGCCCTCTTTTGCTGCTAAAATAGCAGTCATATACTTAGCCTTTTGTTGTAGTATCTGTCACAATGTCTTAACTTTGGAACTCATCCAAATCCATTATGGAACTCACTTTCCATTATATTGTGCCACCCTTAGTTTAGATTGAGATAAACTTAATTTGTACTTTGTGACAAAGCTAGTATCAATGTAGTACTTTTACAATGAACTAACCATCTATTTGTCACTTCTACAAATATTATACTCTTAGTTCTTCCAAAAGATCATAAGAATATCCTTACTATTGTCCAATGATCATCTTACGAATCATTCTGGTATATGCTCACAACATTTAGAGCATAGGACATATCTGGACTTGTACATATCACAGTATGATTGATATAAATACTCTTTGTGATTTCATACATCAAGTACCAATCTATACTTGATTATTTGTTTCACTTTACCAAATGTCAATACACTTGAATATATCATCAGTATTGAACTCATTCAATCCTT
This sequence comes from Avena sativa, assembly GCA_916181665.1. Taxonomy (NCBI): domain Eukaryota; kingdom Viridiplantae; phylum Streptophyta; class Magnoliopsida; order Poales; family Poaceae; genus Avena; species Avena sativa. The sequence continues at coordinate 135,657,598 of OV702285.1, read as the reverse complement.
TCTGTGCAACAAGACCTTTCTTGTAGTTTCTATATTGAACTCATTCAATATCTTGTCTATGTACTTCTGGCACAACCATATTAGCGTCTATTGATGCCAAATATTTGGGTTTTGCCTAAGTCTTTCATCGGGATGAAATTCTTAATATGTGTTAATAAAAGATACATTATTTCCAATCAACAATATGTCTTCCACATAATGTATTAGAAACATGTCTTAGCGCTCCCACTTAATTTCTTGCAAATGCAAGCATCTTCATCGTCTCTAATGAACTTTTAAACTCTTTTAACAGTTTCATCACAGTGAAGATTCCAACTCCGCGATGCTCACTTTAACCATTGAAGTTTGCATATGCTTTTAGCATCCTTTGAATTAACAAAACCCTATGGACCGTGTTATGCACATGTCCTAGGTAACGATTCTATTAGAAGAACTTGTTTTGTTTATTCAACTACCATATAACAAATTATATGTAGTGGTTGCTACATTAATCCGTCTAGACTAAATATCACTATGAAAGATCAAATCTTGTCATAGTCAACCTTTGAACATTTTGTGAACTCTTTCCCAACATGTCGACTATTTTATAGATGTAAAACATCCATGTCTATTTCTTTATAGATCCAGACACAACTGTAAGGTCTTACACCTTTCTCGAGGGTCCTTCAAGTTCAAAACTTGATTTCTCGTGTATGGAACTATCACGGATTTTATGGCTTCAAGCCATTTGACGGAGTCAGGGCTCATCATCGCTTCTTTGCACGTAGTCGGATCATTATTGTCAAATAATGATTTAACTCTCAAATCTTGGTATTTGATTGTTCATCCGACCTACTTGTTTCAATAGGAACTTAGATCTCCGTGACCACAACCTTTGAAGTACGCGAGCCATGAGCATTGTTTGCTAACTCCGGAACACTTTTCGGCGCTGCGCAACTTTGCACATATAGCTAAGGTTCTTTTAACCTTATCAAAGTTCTATTGTCCTCCCACTTAACTTTTCACGAAAAATTCCTTCTCAAAGAAACTTGACGTTCTAAGCAACAAACACTTTTGTCTCCGGTGTTTATGGAGGAATACTTAACAGTTATACAAAGACAGGTTCATCCGACTTTGGTTGCACACATCTTTCTTATGCATAGCATACCAATGTTTTAAGAAAGGACTACTTGGGTTTTATCCCAAACCATAACCTTATATGGTGTCATTTCAACGGATTATGATGAAGCTCTTTTCAGTGGAAAAATGGTAATCTCTAAAGTTTTTAATCTTTAAAATATAATGGCAGTTTTATGAATTATACCTTTGATCTTACCATGTCAAACAAGGTTTAATTACATACCTCGAACGCTCCATACCCTTATGGTGTTTCGGGAAATGCAAATCCACGGAACGATTCCTTAAATCTTAGGTATTATGCTAAACTCTGTAACTCAAATATCTTCCTTTATGATCTTTATCATAAACTGTTTATATTCTTGTTACAATGATTTTACACTTCATCTTGAAAGTCTTTGAACTTTTCAAATGTTTCATACTTCATCCTTATTAAGTAAATATTCATATACTCACTCAAAATTTCGGAAAAGCAAATGAAGTTAAAATCCATCGCTCTTGACTACACATAATGGACTTCGTACAACAATATGTACAAATTCCAATAAGCTAGTCTTTCGTTCCCTTTTGGCCTATGAACGAAGTTTCAATTATCTCTAGGAAAGTTTCACAAGTGTCATTTGATCAAAAATCAAAAGACTCCAAAATTCCATCCACATGGAGTTTCTTCATGTTTTCTTTCCAGTATAATTTAAATGGCGATGTCACTTCCTAAGTGATCTTTCAATCAATTTGTCTTTCGACATCTTTAGCACTAGTTTTATGGATGTGATGTCTCCAACGAGATTTGCGAATCCATCTTTTATGGATTACGACAATTATTTGAACAACCCTTTTGTTCTCATAATACCTGATAAAACAATTGAAGGCAAGCTTTGATGTTTAACGAGCAACACAATAACCCTTTATTTGTTCTCGATGAACATCATCACATATTCTTTTGCTAGTTACTTAGGCCATTGTAGTTCATGAATTGTGTTGTTTCGTATGACGATTCACACCAACAAATTCAGTATCAAATACTTGAGAACCACATTGTTTAATAAGCAAAGAATATAGCCATAACATGTATATCATCTATATACTTAAGCTGAACAATTCTAGTCTTTTCCTTTCTGCCATATATTTATGAGATTTTCTTTCAATATTTCCTTTTCTGTTTGAAAGAATCTATCAACATCAATAGTGGAGTCATACATATGACATATAGTCTAAAGCGTGTATAGTTAAATACCAATGTCTTTGGACTTGCACTTTGAAGTAGATCACCATCATCAAATGTTTGGTGTTCTTTCAAATTCCTTTCTTTAGTAATCTCTTGGTGTAGTAAACATTTTACCTACATCAAATATTCACCCTTATCATGGAATCGTCCATGATCAAGCTACTTTTAGCTTATAATGATGAATTATGAGTATAATTTTGCTATCCAAAACCTTTTGGAGGATTAGGACAACAAGTGTCTCCAACCTTTTTGCAAATTCTCATCAAAATATGAGAACATGAACTTTGCCATATTATACTCTATCATGTTGTAACCAAAACTTTGTTTCAGATATCACAATATCTTCCACACATCATGGTTTCTGAAACAACTCTTTCAGATCCTAGATAACCTTGATATTAAGAGAATCCTTTGAATATCAAGAATCATGGAGACAAACATGATACTTATATACTAACACTTGGAATTGTTACTTTTGATTTAATACTAATTATTAAACTTCATGGAGTAACCGGAACTTACTGAAAGTTTGCAATAGGACTTTTAAACTTTAGGTTAACACTTCAAAACAATACGATACCAGTTCGTAAAGTAACTAACCAGAATTCTATAGTTCTATCATCTCAATTATAACTAAGCGCAAGGTGGTAAACGGATGCCAATGACTACAACAACTATGCAAATTCACTTTGATTTAATTTATGATAAATTGAGTTCTAATTAATAATTAAACTAATCTAGGTGAACTCCCACTCAAAACAATATCCCTCACATTGTTTTAGTGATCACACGAACCAAATCCACTACATCAACACCGATCATCACGAGAGTTGATATAGTTTCAATGGCGAACAATCATCATGTTCATCATATCTACTATATGATTCATGCTTTACCTTTCGGTGATCCGTGTTCCGAGACCATGTCTGTACATGCTAGGCTCGTCAAGATCAAACCTTAGTTTCCGCATGAGCAAATCTGGCTTGCTCACGTTGTATACACTTGCAGAATCTAACACACCCGATCATCACGTGGTTCTTCGAAACAACAAGCTTTAGCAACGGTGCTAACTAAGGGTGAACACTTTATGACTTGAAATTGATATGCATGAGGGATCATCTTATAATGCTACCGTCGTCTACTAAGCAATACAAGATGCATAAAGGATTAACATCACATGCAATTCAATAATATGTGATATGATATGGCCTTTCTTCTTTGTTCTTCCGATCTCCATCTTCAAGCACGAACATGATCTCCATCATTACCGGCATTGCATCAAGGTCAATGACGCTGCTCCATGGTTGTCGTCCACCGGCTTCAACTATTACAACTACTTTGAATAGACACGCGGGTCTTAACAGAAATTAAAGACAACCATATGGCTCCTGCCGGTTGCCGACTTACAATAAGGAACATTGCATACATCATATATAATCACAATCATGTCCATATCACATCACTGCACACCCCTGCAAAACAAAGTTAGACGCCTCTACTTTCTTTGCATGTTTTACGTGGTTTGGGGCTGTTAATAAGTGTCGTTCTAACTTACGAACAAGAACCACAACATTGATACTAGCATTGTTGATCACCCGTTGTAAATTGGATCTTAACTATGCTAGGAGAAACAGGCACCCGCAAAGCCACTTATGCAATACAAGTTGCATGTCAAGCGTGGAGCAAGTCTCATGAACGATGTCATGTAAGGTTAGCCCGGGCCGCTTCATCCCAACATACCGCAAGATGCAAAGTACACAAGAAGCAATCGACAATAAAAGCATCAACGCCCACAATGACCATTGTGTTCTACTCGTGCAACAGATCTACATATAGACACGGCTCTGATACCACTGTAGGGGTTCGTAGCATGGAAAACAAAAATTTTCTATCGCATACAAACAAACAAGCCAAGATCTATCTACTAGATTGTAGCAACGAGTCGATGGAATAACTTACCCTCGAAGATTCCAAAGCGGTTAACGAGAGCAGATTCTCGTGGGTGATGTAGTCGTACTCTTTCCGATCTCAAGATCATGTAGACGATCCTTCCGGCGCCACGTTCCGGCAGCGCTCCCGCAGTCGGTCACACGTTCGGTACTCGACGAAGACCTTCCTCTCCCTTGTTCCAGCAGGCAGCGGAGGTTGTAGCACTCTCCTCGCGATTCCGGCAGCACAACGGCGTGGTACCGGAAGTAGAGGGAAGATCCCGCAGGGCTTCGCCTTAAGCCGGAGCGAGTATGGTGGAGTATGAGAGAGAACTATTAGTGGTCTAGGGTTTAGACACACCAATTAGAAGGCTCTAAACCGAATGCTAGGGCAATTAGAAGCTCTAAACCAAAACGGCTCTAAACCGGAGATTAGAGGATAGGAACTTGTGTGTCTAGAGGAGGAGGCCCTGCCCCTCCTCTTATAGGTGGGAGGGCGGCCAAGGGGAGGGAGTCCCTCCCCAAGTCGGCCTTGGGTGGCGCGCCGGCTTAGAGAGGAGACTCCTCCCCCAAGTCGGTTTCAACCACCTCTTGCTTGTTTCCACAGTTTCCTGTTTTAGCCGTTTGACTTTCAAACTGGCCATTTGACTTTTCTGTTTTAGGATTCAATTTAATCCTTTATTTGGAACAGCAAGAACACTTAGTACATGATGCAATCATTCCAATATGTAATGACACATTCATGTACCCCTCCCCTTTCCCGGAGTGCCGGACATTCCGGAACCTTCTAGAACATTCCCGATGAAAACACCGGAATCATTTCCGAACTCCGAAACGGGACTTTCCTTATATGAATCTTATTCTCCGGACCATTCCGGATCACCTCGTGATATCCCGGATCCCATCCGAGACTCCGAACAACATTCGGTCTCTTTCTCATAATACCATAACTACTCAAACAACGTCGAATCCTTAAGTGTGTCTCCCTACGGTTCGTGAATTATGCGGACATGATCGAGACACTTCTCCGATCAATAACCAATAGAGGAATCTGGAAATTCATATGGCTCCCACATATTTCTACGATTACTTTGCGATCGAATGAACCACTTACATACGATACCAATTTCCCTTTGTCTCACGATAGTTTACTTATCCGAGGTTATGATCGTCGGTATCTCTGCATACCTAGTTCAACCTCGTTACTGATAAGTACTCTTTTCTCGTTCCCGTGATATGTGATCCCTTGTGAGCTAGTCACATTCTTGCAAGCTAATTGGATGACATTTCACCGAGAGGGCCTAGAGTATATCTATCCGTCATATGGATGGACAAATCCCACTCTTGATCCATGTGTTTCAACCAATACTTTCTGAACACTCAATGCCACCTTTATAGCCACCCAGTTACAGTGTGGTGTTTGATGTCATCAAAGCATCCATCCGGAAAAGGTGATATGCATGATCTCATGGTCGAAGGAATTAGGTTACTATGTATCAGAAAGCATATAGCAATTGAACTATTGAAATGACTTGATCTTTATGCTACGCTTATCTATAGGAGTATGTCCATCACATCATTCTCCTAATGATATGATCCTGTTGTTAATAACATCTCTATGTTCATGATCAGGAAACCATGATCATATATTAACCAACAAGCTAGTTTAACAAGAGGCTTTACTAGGGACTCTTATTTTAGTTTACAAATCACACAAGTATTAATGTTTCCGGTTAATACAATTATAGCATGGTATGTAAACATTTATCATAAGTGTGAAGATATGATAATAACCACTTTATTATTGCCTCTTGGGCATATCTCCAACATTTATATATTCTGAAAGGTATGATCAAATGTGATTTTTGAGAGTTGGAATCAACTCAAAATATATTATGGTTTAAATTTGAAAAATGTTTGTATGCAGAAAAGCTTCTGCCTTGTTATTTTTACCAAGGTTGATCTACAGATCCAAATGATTTGAATCCAACGGGCTTGGATTAAGCATTTCAATATCTTTATAACAAAATTGGTTTCATTCAATTTGGTTCGCTGAATCGATCTAGGTTGATTTTTGAAACTGGGTACAGAACCATGTTTGAACTAAAATAGAAAAAGTTAAATTCAAACGACTGGGCTGCGCGGGAACTGCTAATGGGCCGGCCCAGTGTTAATCCGCGGCGCGGGACGCAACTCACAGGGGGGTTCCACCAGTCAGTGGCTCTTTAAACGTGAAGCGGTATGGGGCAATCTCATCCGCACGATCTAAGTCTAATCGAACGGCTGCTACTCATCGTCCACGTCGGGCAGCGCCGGCGAGACAGAAACCTAACGCGGCAGGTGGGGGTCGTCGGGGGCTCACCAGGGCTCAGGCAAAGGTCAGCGATGCGGGCGAACGACGAAGTCGATGACGGCGAACCTCCTGGTACTGGCAGCTCCTCCTGGGGTGGACGAAATTGACGACGCCCTTCTTCTCCAGAGGCGGCCTGCTCCGGCGCAATTCCGGCGATGCGCTGCTCGCCTTGCTTCGGGAATGAGGTGGAACGATCAGTGAGGTGAGAGGAGTGAGATGGTGTGCTCAATTCGGCTGGGGGTCGTCTCCTTTTATAAGCTCGACGGTGGTGACACGGCTACGGGCAGCTAGAGGCATGGCCGAGGGTGGCGATCGATCGGTGGTCTCCTGGCGATGCTCTATGGTTTAAATGCGCGTGTAGGGGCGGTGGAAAATGGTCGGGAACGCTCGATGCTCTGCGAGGCAGAGGCGGCGTCTTCGACGGCGAGCGGTGGCTACGGGGCACGGGCAGTTAAATGGGAATGTCTGGCGGTCTCCTGGGACAGTGGAGAGCATGCTGGCGGGCGGCGAGGGCTCGAGGTGGTCGGGTTGCGTGCTCTGCGGTGCATGTCGGCATGGTCGACAGCGGCACGGGCGCCGCGTTCCTGGCGGTTCCGATCGCTGTCTGCGAGGCAGGGCTAGTCGAGAGGGGGCGGTGAGGCATGGGCTACCTCCCAGACAAGGTTGGCACAACTAGTTCTTCCTCTAGCCTACTGTCCACACTAGGGTGACATGGGTGCTCTCGGCCTGTTCACCATTGATGACATTGGCGAGTATACAGTGGGGCTAGAGCTTAGTTAAGTTTGCTAGATGATCTACTGAGGCTAGTGTAACCAGATAGGGAACAAGGTTGGCTCAAATCACTGCACACTATAGTGTTTTGATTTTGTTTGATTTGTATCTGCAAGGTGTTTGATGAAATGGCCACATGAATTCAAGTTTTGAATTTTGAAAAGATTTTTGGTGGGTGTGCTAAGCATGTGCTGGTGAGTCTGTAGATGCTTGGGTTTTGAAAGTTGAGTTGGTTTGAGGGGTTTTTGAAAAAGTGGGATCTTCCCATATGAAATAGATTCAATTTTAAACTGTCATTTAAACTATGCATTTGAATGTTTCTGGATGATCACAAAGTGGGCCTTGATACTTTGTTATGAGTACTATCAAGGGGTGCAAAGATCCAAATAAGTTTCTGTTAAGTTCTGAAAGTTAGAGATAGCCAAAGTAGGCATGGGAGTTAATTTGGCCAAAGTGACCATTCACTTAATTTGTTTTGTTTTGATTTATTTGTCTTTGGGAAAAGTGTGGGGATTGTTTAGATGATGTTTATTTCACCTAAGAATCATTTTCCAAGAAAAGAAACACATAATCATGGCAATTCAAAAGAATCCAAATTTTGTTACACACTCATATGAATGCTTTCATATTTTAATTGTAGAAGTTTTTGTTAACCCTAAATTTGAAGATTAGAGTTTGATGATTCTAGTTTAATATTTTTGGGATGTTACCGCATCCAATTACTAAACATTCATAGGCATGTGCTCCATATATAGTCATACGTGCTCGCAATGAGAACTTCCACAACATCTTTTGTCCTGCCAGCCCGTTGTAGCGGGGCCTCAAGGGAATCTACTGGCAATTAAGGAACTCCTTTTAATAGAGCACCGAAGCAAAGCATTAACACTCCATGAACACATGTGATCCTCACATCATAGCCATCCCCTCCGGTTGTCCCAATTGTTGTCACTTCGGGGCCTTTGGATCCGGACAATGATATGTGTACACAACTTGCAGATAAGATCACAAACAATACTATCATCATGAATCAATAATAAGTTCAGATCTGAGATCATGGCACTCAGGCCATAGTGACAAGCATTAAGCACAACAAGTTGCAACAAAGTCAAATAGCACTAATAGAGATACTACGCACCATGCCCTGACAATCTTATTCGATTACATGATAGAACTCAACCAATCCCTACCATCCCCATAGCGTACAGCGGAGGATTACTCACTCATGGATGGGGGAAACATGGATGGTTGATGGAGAGGCATTGTTGATGATGATGTCGATGATCCTCTCCAAATTCCCCGTCCCGGCAGGGTGCCAGAACGGAGTTTCTGGTTCTGAATCGCGGTTTCTGGTGGTGGCGGTGGATCGGAACTCTTTCTGGAAAAACGTCGAACCCCCCTGAGTTTTTAGGTCAGAAGGCAACTTATAGGCGAATAGGGAGGCCGAGGGGGTGCCTGAGGCAGCCACCCCCCCTCCGGGCATGGCCAGGCCTGGCCCGCGCGGCAGGGGGTGTGGGCCCTCATGCCCCTACTCCGTCTCGTGTTCTGGCTCCGTGAATCTTCTGGTGAAATATGATTTTTGGCATATTTTCCTGGATTTTCCTGATAGTTGATTTTCTGCACAAAAACTAGACACCAAGGTAATTCTGCTGAAAACAGCGTCAGTTCGCGTTAGTTGTATCCAAATCACACAATTTTAGAGGAGAAGCAATAGAAAAAGTGTTCGGGAAAGTAGATACGTTTTGGACGTATCAACTCCCCCAAGCTTAGCTTATTGCTTGTCCTCAAGCTATTCAGTTGAAAACTGAGTGCGATAAAAAAAGTTTCACGAACACATTTGCTTCATATTATGTAAATATTCTCAACACATGAGTAGATAGTTAGACAATTCATAATAAGGGTTATGCAACTAAGTCTACTCAGTATTAATTGCAAGCTATGAACAGATTCCAACCCAATAACAATTAGTAGCATGAAACATAAACATAAGAAACATTGTAATGCTCATAAGAAGGTATGATAGAGTGGTATCTCGCTTGCCTTTGATAGTGGAGCAATCATAAATGTCAAGGCACCTCTGAAGTTCAAGTGAAAACTAGAAGTAAAGATATCAGAGATACAAGCATCAAAGTCATGACATAATTAACCAAGTTTTGAGACAAGAACATTACACTAAGAATGACAACTATGCTCTCAAGAAGGTTCTCATAGAATAAGTGATGACTCAACAAGGAAGTGAAAAGGTTTTGAAACGTTTGAAAAGCTTCCAAATGCTAAAAGTAAGGTACTCATTAGCTTTGAGCTCTCATTGCCCCTATCATAGGCATCTTTAGATGGTTAACTTTAAAGTGAGATCCAATATGAGTTATATACCTGATAGACCATAAACTGGAAATCTCATGTTCCTTGAATACGAGGGCCGCTCCTCATGCTACTCAACTTTAGTTACTTGCAAGTTCTTGTCATAGTAAATACATGCGTATCATAGAGAACCGCCAATGGGGTACCCCTTGCACATGGTACAGGAGCTATCCCATAACCAAAATGACAAAGGTAATCAGACAATGAGCATCTCAGTGATCTTTTTATTTGCAATTTGCATAGGTTTTTATTGAGGATGCTTCACAGATTGCTCATTATGTTTATGCTGCAAGTTTCCACCATGATTAGGCATGGCTTAGGCTAGCGGCCCAGGCGTTCCTCTAACACACACACACACACACACATATATATATATATATATATATATATATAACTCCATGAACTTACAAGCTCCCCTTTTATTTCACACCGACGACATCCGTAAACAAAAGAGCATTATATCAACTGGGTACAATGTATAGGTGCAATGTTGAAAGCGTTCCCCGTGACAGCACGGTTCTGCTAAATCCCAGCCTATAATTTGCAAGCATACAACTTTCATGGACATTCACAATGGTTCAGGTTTATTAAGTGCAAGGAATAAAGTGTGCCATCAAGTTCGTGAGATCTTTACTAACTAACTTTCTCAAAACAAACAAACATTTTATTTGGAAGAAAACAAGGCATAATGAATATGCATGGAATAGCATATGATGCTAGTAGGTAGGTATGGTGGACACTTTGGCAATGTTGGTTTTGGGGAGTTGGAAACACGAGTAGAGCTCATATCCAGTGCAGGTGAAGGCTAGCAATAGAGAGGGAGAGACAAACGAGAGAGTAATAATTGTCATAATCATGCTTGCAGCAAAACATGACTAATTATGGCATGAAAGTGATACAAGAACTCTGAGACAAAATAAATCATCGAGGTTTACTGACTATTGTTCAGTCATATGCATGTGTGAGCATGTGCCAAGTCGATCCACATGAAACATTTAGAGGAGGATACGACAATATCATACCAAGTTATGAATAGAACAATGCAGACAAACATTCATATGACATGCTACAAACTATTAGCAAGATGGAGGTAATCATAAGAAAGCAAGAACTACTAAGCATCCATAAATAACATACACTTTACATGAACAGACTAAGCATGCCCACAATGATGAGTATATGTACAAAAATAAAAACAAATAGAGTTCGTTACCAGCCTCTTACCACACCTCAAGTTGTCTTAATCTTCATTATTTCCCTTCACTTGTGTGGCTTAAATAATAACATGAAACCAAACTCTACTGAGGACTGATGAACCTTGCAAAGAACTTCACAAAACCAAAGAAGAACAACAAATATTTTTGGTGTTCTCGATTTTTTAAAGCAAGCACACAAAGCAAAAATAAACAAAGCAAAATCTTTTTGGATTTTTCTTCTAGCAAACCAAAGCTAAAAAGAAAAGAAACAACCCAAGAGAAACAACGAAAATATTTTTGGTCTTTTTGTGTTTTGAGAAAGCAGAAACAAAAAACCAAAAAGAAAGCGAAACATGGATATACAAAGAACCAATGAAACATGATATATAGATGAGTGTGATGTCGGTATACCTCACCCCAAGCTTAGGCTTTTGGCCTAAGTGGGGCTCAATAGCGCGGGTAGTAACCCCAAGCTGGTGGGTCATCATAGGAATGATCATAATCAGGCCCCCGCGATGAAGAAGAAGACGCGCTCCAATCATAGGAGGGATGCTGGTATGAAGACTCCCCCATGTTGGAGGGCTGGACCGAATCATCTTTGGCATCCTCTCCAACATTCTCCTCTTGCTGGGAGAGATCCGCCACGTATATGTCAAACTCTTCCTCCGTGAGCGACCATCCTTGCATGTTATGAAAATTAAACAAAGCAGGTGTAGGCAAATAGACTACTTTCTCAGTCCTACCCCCTCTCCAACCACGCTTGACAAAGGATATCTCATACGGTAAATCTCTCACATTAGCCCAAGAAGAAACAAAATTGTGTTGAACCATGGAATCGAGATCAAGTCTCTTTATGGGGAACCGATAATCTGAATGGTGAGGCTCTAAACCATGAAAAGCTAGCAAACGAGAGGCAATGAGGCCTCCACAAATTCCACCCTTCTTGCGGTTAGTGGTAAGACGGTAAGCTATCAAAGCACCCAGGTTATAAGATCTATCCCTATTCAAAGCAGGTGAGATAAAAGCTGAAGGGATTCGCAGAATAGTAAATCAAAAAATTTCTACGGATGCGAACAAGAAAGCCAAGATCTAATCTAGGAGATGCAATCAACGAGAGAGATAGATGAGATTTTCATACCCTTGAAGAAATCGCACAGCGGAAACGTTCAATAGAACGTGAGTGATGTAGTCGAACTAGCCTTCTCCTCCTTGCAATCCGATCCGATCCAACGCCACAAGTGACGGCGCCTCTGAGAGATGCACATGTACGGTGCTGCGACGTCTCCTCCTTCCTTGGTCCAACAAGTGGGGTGGAGAGATGGATTGGATCTGCAACACGACGGCGTGGTGCTATGGTGGAGAGTTTCTGCGGCAGGGCTTCGCCTACGCGCAGTCGGGAGAGAGAGAGGTGGAGGGCAGCAGGTCGGCGGATAGGTTTGGAGTAGTGGGGGGGAGGGGTGCGCCCCTGCCCACCTTATATAGGGGGATGGCCGGCCCCCTTGGCCCCTCCTCCAAGCCCTAGGGCGGCGGCCCCAAGGGTTGGAGTGGGGAGCAAGATTCCCCCTCCTTCTAGAAGGGTTCCTAGGGTTTCCCCTAGGGTTTTGGCCGGCTGGGCCTAAGGGGACTTGTGCCCCTGGCCCAAAGCGGCCAGGGCACTCCTTCTTAGGCCCACGCAGCCCTCCGACAAGTGGAGCCACGTTGGTCCCACTCTAGAACCTTCTGGTACAATACCGAATACTCTGAAACGATTCCGAAATCCAAAAACTGCTTTCCTTTAAATGAATATTATTCTCCGGACCATTACGGAACCTCTCGTGATGTCCTAGATCTCATACGATACTCCGAACAAAAACTCATAAACCAATTATCCATTCTATCCTAGCATCGAGGCACGTTAAGTGTGTGACCCTACGGGTTCGAGATTATGCAGACATGATCTTCTATCAATAATCAATAGCGGGATCTGGAAACCCATATTGACTCCCACATATTCATCGATGATCATATCGGATGAACCACGATGCCAGGATTCAATTAATCCCATATATGAATTCCCTTCGTCACGCGATATTTTACTTGCCCGAAATTCGATCGTTGGTATCGGTATACCTAGTTCAATCTCGTTCACAGCAAGTATTTTACTCGTTTCGTAATCCGATATCACTTTTGTGATTAACTCCTTAACCACGTGCTTGCAAGCGGTGTTGATATCGATTACCGAGTGGGCCCGAAGTATATCTCTTCGACTCGGGAAGGACAAATTCCATCTCGATACATACAACCCAACAAGTCCTTTCCGATCACCTGAGAGACACCTTTATGATCACCCTCACATAGGATGATGTTTGATGACCTCAAAGCTTTCTTCCGATACCAGGGAGTTGTATTATCTCATGGTCTAAGGAATACAATACTTGACATAAGAAAAAGTTTCGCAAAGATGAACACGATTGCTTAATTTGGGTTTGTCCAACATATCATTCTCCTAATGACATGATCTCATTATTAATCAACAATTCATGTCTATGGTTAGGAAACCTTAACCATAATTAATCAATGAGCTAGTACATAGAGGTGTACTAGGGACACGGTGTTGTTCATAAACCACACAAGTATCAAAGTTTCCGCTTAATACAATTCTAGCATGGAATATAAACATTATCATGAACAAGAATTATAATAATAACATCTTTATTATTGCCTCTAGGGCATAATTCCAACAGTCTCCCACTTGCACTAGAGTCAATAATCTAGTTTACATCTGGCAACAATCTAACACCCATGGCATTGAGGTGCTGATCATGTTTTGCTCGTGGAAGAGGTTTAGTCAACGGATCTGCGACATTCAGATCCGTATGTACTTTGCTAATCTTTATATCTCCACCTACTATATAATCTCGAATTATATGAAAATGGCGGTTGATGTGCTTGGTCTTTGGATGATATCTTGGTGCCTTAGCCAGTGCTATGGCACCAGTGTTTTCGCATAATATCTCAAGTGGGTCCAAGGCACTTGGAACCACACCAAGCTCAGTGATAAAGTTCCTGATACAAACTCCTTCACTTGACGCTTCTGAAGAAGCCATGTATTCCGCTTCCGTTGTAGATTATGCGATCACGCTTTGCTTGCAGCTTCTCCAGCTCACAGCTCCTCCATTCAAAATATAAACGTATCCTGTCTGAGATTTAGAATCATCCGGGTCGGTGTCGAAACTAGCGTCGACGTAACCTTTTACAACGAGCTGCTCATAACCTCCATAGACCAAGAACATTTCTTTAGTCCTATTTAAATACTTTAGGATGTTCTTTACGGCTGTCCAGTGTTCCACTCCTGGGTCACTTTGGTATCCGCTCGTCAAACTAAGAGCATTGGACACATCCGGTCTAGTACATAGCATGGCATACATAATAGAACCTATGGCCGAGGCATATGGCACTTTGCTCATAGTATCTCTATCTATTACCGTAGCTGGACACTGAGCCTTGCTCAATATCTTTCCTGACAACATGGGCAATGAACCTTTCTTTGCTTTATCCATTCTGAACCTTTTCAGAACTTTGTCTACATATGTACTTTGGCTTAAAGCTATTAGGCGTCTTTGTCTATCTCTATAGATTTTGATGACTAATATATAAGCAGCTTCTCCTAGGTCTTTCATTGAAAAACATTTATTCAAATAACTCTTCACATCGTTAAGCATACCAATGTCATTTCCAATAATCAATATGTCATCCACATATAGTACTAAAAATGTCACTGAGCTCCCACTCACTTTCTTGTAGATACAAGCTTCATAGCAATTTGGAACAAATCCAAAGCTCTTGATCACTTGATCAACACGAAGGTTCCAACTCCGAGATGCTTGCTTTAGTCCATAAATGGAACGCTGAAGTTTGCACACCTTATTAGCATCCTTAGGATCGACAAAATCTTTGGGCTGCATCATATACAACTCTTCATCAATGTTGCCATTGAGGAACACAGTCTTGACATCCATCTGCCATATTTCATAATCATGAAATGCAGCAATTGCTAATAAAATCTGAATGGACATAAACATCGCTACGGGAGAGAAAGTCTCATCGTAATAAACACCTTGAACTTTTTGAAACCCTTTTGCGACAAGCCGAGCTTTATAGAGAGTAACATTACCATCCGTGTCCGTTTTCTTCTTGAAGATCCATTTGCACTCAACGGCCTTACGGTCGCTAGGAGGGTCCACCAAAGTCCATACTTGGTTTTCGCTCATGGATCCCAATTCGGATTTCATGGCCTCCAGCCATTTCTCAGAGTCTAGGCTCATCATTGCTTCCTCATAGTTCGCAGGTTCACTGTTGTCTAACAACAAGACGGTTGAGACAGGGTTGCCGTACCATTCAGGAGTGACACGTGACCTTGTCGACCTGCGAAGTTCAGTAGTAGCATCGTTCGAAGTTTCATGATCCTCGTCATTAGCTTCCTCCCTTGTTGGTGCAGACGGCACTGGAACAATTTCAGGTGCTGCGCTACTATCCAACTCGAGAGAAGGTTCAATAACCTCGTCTAGCTCTACCTTCCTCCCACTCACTTCTTTCGAGAGAAACTCCTTCTCAAGAAAGGATCCGTTCTTTGCAACAAACACTTTGCCTTCGGATCTGTGGTAGAAGGTATACCCAATCGTTTCCTTCGGGTATCCTATGAAGACACATTTCTCTGCTTTGGGTTCGAGCTTGTCCGGCATCAACTTCTTGACGTAAGCTTCGCATCCCCAAACTTTAAGAAACGACAACTTAGGTTTAGCACCAAACCATAGTTCATACGGTGTCGTCTCAACGGATTTAGATGGTGCCCTATTTAAAGTGAATGCAGCGGTTTCTAATGCATAACCCCAAAATGATAACGGCAAATCTGTAAGAGACATCATTGATCGCACCATATCTAATAGAGTCCTATTTCGGCGTTCAGACACACCATTGTGCTGTGGTGTTCCGGGTGGCGTGAGTTGCGAAACGATTCCGCTTGCTTTAAGATGCGTGAGAAAATCATAACTCAAATATTCACCTCCACGATCGGATCGTAGAAATTTAATTTTCCTGTTACGATGGTTTTCCACTTCGTTCTGAAATTCCTTGAACTTTTCAAACATTTCAGATTTATGTTTCATCAAATAGATATACCCATATCTACTTAAGTCATCAGTAAAAGTGAGAAAATAGCGATATCCACAGCGCGTCGAAACAATCATTGGTCCGCATACATCGGTATGTATGATTTCCAATAAGTCCGTTGCTCGCTCCATTATTTCGGAGAACGGGGTTTTGATCATCTTGCCCATGAGGCACGGCTCGCACGTGTCAAATGATTCAAAATCAAGAGACTCCAAAAGTCCATCAGAATGGAGTTTCTTCATGCGTTTTACACCAATATGACCTAGACAGCAGTGCCACAAATAAGTTGGATTATCACTATCTACTTTGCATATCTTAGCCTCAATGTTATGGATGTGCGTTTCACTGCTTTCGAGATTCAGAAGAAATAAACCATTCACAACAGGTGCATGACCATAAAAGATGTTATTCATATAAATAGAACAACCATTATTCTCCGATTTAAATGAATAACCGTCTTGCAATAAACACGATCCAGATATGATGTTCATGCTCAACGCAGGCACATAATAACAATCATTAAGGTTTAAAACTAATCCCGAAGGTAAAACTAAGGAGAGTGTGCCGACGGCCATCACATCAACTCTTGATCCGTTGCCAACGCGCATCGTCACCTCATCCCTCGCAAGCCGCCGTCTATTCCGTAGCTCCTGTTTCGAGTTACAAATATTAGCAACTGAACCAGTATCAAATACCCAGGCACTACAACGAGGGCTAGTAAGGAAAACATCAATAACATGTATATCAAATATACCTTTGATGGTGCCAGCCTTCTTGTCCGCTAAGTACTTCGGACAGTTGCGCTTCCAGTTACCCTTGTCCTTGCAATAGAAACACTCATTGTTCGGCTTAGGTCCAGACTTGAGCTTCTACTCGTGAAACACATCTACGCATAGATCTAGCTCTGATACCACTGAAGGGATTCGCAGCATAGTAAATCAAAAAAATTCTACGGATGCGAACAAGAAAGCCAAGATCTAATCTAGGAGATGCAATCAACGAGAGAGATAGATGAGATCTTCATACCCTTGAAGAAATCGCACAGTGGAAACATTCAACAGAACATGGGTGATGTAGTCGAACTAGCCTTCTCCTCCTCGCGATCCGATTCGATCCAACGCCGCAAGTGACGGCGCCTCTGAGAGATGCACAAGTACGGTGTCGCGACGTCTCCTCCTTCCTTGGTCCAGCAAGTGGGATGGATAGATGGATTGGATCTGCAACACGATGGCGTGGTGCTATGGTGGAGAGTTTCTGCGGCAGGGCTTCGCCTACGCGCAGTCGGAAGAGAGAAAGAGGTGGAGGGCAGCAGGTCGGCGGCTAGGGTTGGAGGAGTGGGGGAGGGGTGCGCCCCTGCCCACCTTATATAGGGGGATCGCCGGACCCCTTGGCCCCTCCACCAAGCCCTAGGGCGGCGGCCCCAAGGGTTGGAGTGGGGGGCAAGATTCCCCCCTCCTTCTAGAAGGGTTCTTAGGGTTTCCCCTAGGGTTTTGGCCGGCTGGGCCTATGGGGCCTTGTGCCCCTGGCCTAAAGCGGCAAGGGCACTCCCTCTTAGGACCACGCAGCCCTCCGACAAGTGGGGACACGCTGGTCCCACTCTGGAAGCTTCCAGAACCTTCCGGTACAATACCGAATACTCCGAAATGATTCCGAAATCCAAAAACTGCTTTCCTTTATATGAATCTTATTCTTCGGACCATTCCGGAACCTCTCGTGATGTCCTGGATCTTATCCGAGACTCCGAACAAAAACTCATAAACCAATTATCCATCCTATCCTAGCGTCGAGGCACGTTAAGTGTGTGACCCTACGGGTTCGAGAATATGCAGACATGATCTTCTATCAATAATCAATAGTGGGATCTGGAAACCCATATTGACTCCCACATATTCATCGATGATCATATCGGATGAACCACGATGCCAGGATTCAATTAATCCCATATATGTATTCACTTCGTCACGCGATATTTTACTTGCCTGAGATTCGATCGTTGGTATCGGTATACCTAGTTCAATCTCGTTCACAGCAAGTACTTTACTTGTTCCGTAACCGATATCACTTTTGTGATTAACTCCTTAACCACGTGATTGCAAGTGGTGTTGATATCGATTACCGAGTGGGCCCGAAGTATATCTCTCCGACTCGGGAGGGACAAATTCCATCTCGATACATTCAACCCAACAAGTACTTTCCGATCACCTGAGAGACACCTTTATGATCACCCTCACATAGGATGATGTTTGATGACCTCAAAGCTTTCTTCCGATACCAGGGAGTTGTATTATCTCATGGTCTAAGGAATACAATACTTGACATAATAAAAAGCTTCGCAAAGATGAACACGATAACATGATCTAATTGCTCTGCTAAATTTGGGTCTGTCCATCATATCATTCTCCTAATGACATGATCTCATTATTAATCGGCAACTCATGTCTATGGTTAGGAAACCTTAACCATCATTAATCAATGAGCTAGTCCATAGTGGCGTACTAGGGACACGGTGTTGTTCATAAACCACACAAGTATCAAAGTTTCTGCTTAATACAATTCTAGCATGGAATATAAACATTATCATGAACAAGAATTATAATAATAACATCTTTATTATTGCCTCTAAGGCATACTTCCAAAAAAAGCTAGATCAAATGAAGATACCTTTCTAGAAGTCTTTCTAGCAAGAACACACTTGGTAATGAAATAGGCAAAATATCTAATGAATGGGAACTGAATGTTCCGAATTTTACCACTTTCCTTTGAGAAGTCGCAACCTTGGAAAATTTCAGCATATAAATACATAAGTGGCTTAGGCCTCTCCTTGATCTTCTCACAAGATCCCCAATGCGACACTCTAATAGCTACACAAAAATCAGCAAAAGGCAGGTCGACAGCTATATTGTAGATTTTATAATGGACCATGGGGTTAGACGATGCGATGACCTAGCATACCACTGCATGATGTAGTACACTATAGTCGTTGACATAACACCAATGAAACAATGTTCACTAGTATTACATCCCTTAGAGTGGTACAACAGAAACACAACAGGTCCAAGACATGACTATAGGTTACAACTCAACTCTTTACACAAGATCCAGAGAACACTCTTGGTTAAAGAGAGAGAAAGAAACTCCTTACAAAGAAGAATCAGAAATAAACAACTCAAAGCTAATATACTAATAGACTAGTAACTGAATTATTGAGGCTTGCATTGCTGCTATTGCAACACTCTACATAAGTAGGTTCTATGGCTAGAGATTATATTTCTATCTGATCAGCAACTCCGTCTTCACTTTAGTTGATGTATATGTTGACTTCCTTTACTTCATTGAAGAGCTTGAGATTTTGATGATGATTCCTGGAGCATAACTTGATGTAGACGTCGTCTTAATGGCTTCAGAATCTAGCAAGGGTTAAGAAGATACGTTGAGTACGAGCGTACTCAGCAAGTTCACTAGAAAGGAGTGTTTGATGCACTATATCTACAGCCACAGAGCGTAGGTCGTAGGCAATGCAAGTTTTTGGAAACATTTCTTCAAAGGTTGCTTTTATTCTGAAAAGCTATGTCCGTCAGCCTTCACAGGTTTACCAGAACCTTGGTGGAGTTCCTTTTCTGCCGCGTGCGTAGATCCTTCCCGGAACAGGGAGTAACAAGTTACAGTTCTTACACTCTGCAGATGTGCGTTACTTTTCCCATAAGAGATCTTAAGATTTGTTGCACGGACAGGAGTATGTTCCCGTTCAAACTTCCATGGGTTGAGGCCCAACCTAAGATCCAAGCCAATCATTGCCCTTTCAGCGATCCCATATGTCTACACCTGAAGCCCATCTATGTTCTTAAAGTTAACTTTAGTCTACAAGACTTTAAATATAATGCTAAAGAATTTATTATATGTTTTATAGTTAACTTTGGTCTATTTTAATTAAGACGTAAAGCATATCAAATCCAAACTATTCAAGCAAGCGTAAACAACATCAATCACATTCTATCAATCATATTCTAAAAGCTATCAGGATTGCTTAAACCTTAGTAAAGAAGCATTTTCTTCAAATGTTATTCTTTTTGCCACTTCAAACAACAAGTCTTATAACAATATCCCCAACTCTTAACAACTAAACACAAGGACTTTCATCATAGTCAACAGATGACAATTAATCATAAACACATTGCTTTAAACTTTATTTGTATATTAGGATTGTTAATACTTAAGTTCCTTATAAATACCAATACTTGTAAAGTAAGATTTGAAGATAAGGCAATTCTTATATAAGTAATCTTTGAATAGCATTCCACAATTGTTTATATTATTGTTGTATGCTATTATAATTACCTATTGTTTCACACACACTCACAAGCCTTAATAAGAAGCACAAATGTGAAACTTATCTAAAAGTACAACACATTCTACAGGAACCATTCTCAGTATCCAAACCCTAGATCAACGATTATTCCGGGGATTCGAGTTTATCAAATTGCATTACATTACTATGCACAATAGCATCTTGCTTCTTTAAACATCAGTCCTTACTGGACCAATGTTGCTGATTTCAGATATTGGATCTTATATTGTCTCGAAGACCGTGAGTGCATAATCTTGCAATCACAAAAGGCAAGTTCACACTTGCTCATGTCCTTTGATTATTTTCTGTAAAGTATTTTACAAATTAAGTGTGTCATCACCTGCATTTCAAAAGGGTCAGAAAACACTATTTTTGATAATAATGTGAACTATTGGTTACTGATCTAGGGTGATTGGCTAATCTGTTAAACCTGATAGTTGGAATACCACTGTTTAGGAGTATATCATCTAGGACTTAACAACCAATGTCGCTAGTGTTTCTTGTGCTTTATATTATGCATTAACCATGAGATTTTGTCACATCCCAAAATTTCCCAAATTTGAAATGTGAAAAAAAAAATAAACAAAATAAATAATTGTTGAAATTTAGGGTGAAAAGAAACTTTTTGATTCCAAATGGAAACATCAAAGACCCATCTTGAACAAAACTTTGAATAAATCATGAATCCAATTAAAATCAAATCAAGTGAAATGCATCCTTCATAAATGCATCTTGAAATTTAAACACTTGGAAAGTAAACCAAAACTCTAAAACCCTAATGGGAGAAAATCATTTCCAAGATATCTCTAAGACCATGGGTTTGATCCATATAAAAAATTGGTAAACAAACATTTATAAATGCTCAAGAATGATAAACCAAAATGTTATAAAACCATGGAAATTGGTTTCACTTAATTTGGAGCCATGGATAAAAACTTATGAATTTAATAAGATGAAAGGAAATAATTTCCAAAGCTAATAAAGCTCCTATCTAAAATCCACACCAAATTGTGATTAAATAATACTAAATAGATATAAAAGGATAAACAAATATTAATTAAGATTTTACAAATTGGAATCACCAAGTTTGGATCTTTAAAGAAAAAGATATGGATTTTATAAGATAAAGAAAGAAATATTAAATAAGGAGTATTTAAAAAAAATCTAAATTAAATATCGGCCAAATCCATAAGCAAATGAAAATAAAGATAATCCAAATGAAATAAAAGGATAAATAATATTCGAAAAAAATAATATGACTTTAACCAAATTCTATTTCATTGGAATAAAGACAATTGCCCAAATTAGATGATTAATAATCATATTAATATTTTAAATAATTCAAAGTAAATTATTTAACACCCCATTTGAATAAATAAAACCTACTGAAAAGGTTTAGTGAAAATTAGAATTCAAATAAAAGGTTTGAAAATAAGTTTAATCTTATTTGAATAATGGCAAATGCCGATTTTAATTAAGAATAAAACCATAAGAAGAATAAAAGAATTATTCCTAAAATGTTATATAAAATACATGTTTAACAGTATAGAAATATACTAAACATTTGAAAAAGGTTTGAATTCAAACAAGGTTTGAAAACATTTGGACAAAATCAAAACAGAAAAATAAAATAGAAAAAGAAAAATGAATCAGAACAAAAAAATGGGAACCAGCCAAACCAGGCCCAGCAAGCCCAGTCCAGCCCAGCAACAACCCACCTCTCTCCCTGAACCGTTTTCTCTCACTCACTAACGAACCCGCAGAGAGACTGACCGCAGGACCCCAGCACACCTCTCTTTCTCTCGCTTCCGCTAGGACCCACTACCACGCAGTCATCTTCCTCCCCACCGCCGCTGACCGCGCCCCCTCTGGCCATTTCCCTGCCGATGAATGCCGATGATAAATTCGCATCAATGCCGCGCTTAAACCTCGACACGGCCACGCTCGATAAAACGCCCACTTTCCCTCTCCCTTTCCCCTCAGTCCTCACACCACCGGAGCCCCTAGGCTGCATGTATTGCTTGCGACAACACCTCTGTCTCCGACGGCATTTTCGGCCGATTTTGGCAAGCCCAGACCGCGCCTTGCCCCCTCGACCACACGATCCTGTTCCCTATCGACCTCTGCATCTTCCAGCACCCTCAGCTCACTCGCGCGCGCCCTAGAACCTCGGCAACAACGACAGCCGAGCGTCGTCGTCCACTGCCTCGACTCTGGTGAGTTTCCCTGGTGAGCACAGACCCCCCGTTGCCCTCCTTTTGACTCGCGTAGGAAGCTAACAGTACCATCCGTTCGCCCTCCCATGCCCTGTAGCGACGTCCCCGACAACGGCAGAGCGTACCCGAGGAGAAACGCAACTCCGGCGAGCGATTCAGGACGAACCTGAGCGCCCCTCCGATGGTGGAGATCACCTTGAGCATCAGCACTTCGCAGCGACCTCAATGAGCTACCTCTCTCCCTCTCTTGCTTCCGGAATCGCCGGGAACACCACCTTATGATCGCACCGCCGCCACTCGCCGCCGCCAGCGCCGCCCATCGTTGGTCACACGCACTGCAGCCGTTCGATTTAGATCCAGCGTCTACGATAGGTTGACTTAATGAAAGGGTATCGAGTATTCTGTGTCACATGATTTCAGTTAGATCCAACACACCACAACATCCAATTTGCGCGAACCGTTTTTGCCCAATCAGAACACACCACGTGGCCAGACTCTAGTTTTAAAAACAGAATTTGTTCTATTAGATATTCAAATTTGTAAATTGCATAACTTTTGATCCGCACGTCCAAATTTTGCAAATTTTATATCAATAGAATCATCAAAACAAACTCTATCCAACCATCCACTTTTTTTAATGAATTGCTTCTGTTAAATTGGTTGTTTCTACAGAAACTTGTATAGGCATATTTTGTGTATAAAATTTATTCTAGAAATTTTTTTAGGATAAAATCTTTGACAAATGGTTTGTTTTGAACCTATTGACCATATATAACAACTTGTGGAATTAGAAGTATAGTTAAAGAATAAATTTTTGATTTAGAACATTTCTAGTCAAATAAAAATATTGTTTATGTGTTAAAAAATGCTCTTTGAGTAAAACCTTTGGAAAATGATTAGATTTAAACTCCCTGACCCTAAACACCAAGTTTTATGATTTAAAAATATATTAGGTGAACCCTATAAAAATTATTACTTTGCTAAAGGCATTCCCAACAACATAAAATGTTACTTTGGTATAAAAATGGTTTATAGGTAAAACCTTTTGCGAATGGATTCCATATTAAACACTTGAACTTAAAACACTAACACTTGTGTTTAAAAAACATATTTGTCAAACACTAGAAAATATTACTTTGATTTGAAACATTTCTGGCAAAACAAAAATGACTTAAAATGGCATTTTTCCCTAACTTAATATCAAATGGTTTTACCACTTTTATAAATGACCAATAGGTGTTTTCAAATGTTCATAACCTATTATAAACCCCTTTTCCAAATAAAACAATCTTTGGCATGCTTGCATGCATTGTTTGTTTTTATTATTCTATGTGATGATTGCTTGAATGGTAGATTGAAATTGTGCCTTGCTTGATTGAATTGTAGTGACATTTGAAGCGTGAGACTATTGCAAGATCAAGGAGTGAACTTATATTCTCTACCAAAAAGGCAAGTCATGCTTCATACCTATTGTCCCATTATTTTCACTATGAATTAGTGTTATTTCTAAGTAGGACTTGCATGGAATTTTGCTAAGTATAAACTATGCCATGGGAAATCCTAGTAGATGAAACCTTAGTAGAATTTCTGCTAAGTTAAGATTCCTACTACCATCATGCTTAGCTTAGCTAGTAGAAAACAAGGGTGGATTATATTCATGCTATGGAATATTTCTAAGTCAAGGACTTGTGTTTTGTTTAATAAAACAACTATGCGAATGAATCACCTGGGTGGAAAGGGACTTGCTTGGTGGTTTTTGGTTGAGTTGTTACACAAGGCCCATTTCTATGGTTTACCTTGTGTATCTCACTTGTGGAATGCCACCCAGGAACAAAGATATTTGAGATGTAAAATGTTGAGAAGCTTCAAGTGCAGCCACTTGGCATTATGGGCTCTACCTGGATCATATAGGTTGCAATAACTTAGCCAAATGGACAGTTGGTGGTAGGGAATGATAGGTTGGAGCGCGTCCATTCTGGTCTCAGTGAAGGCTTCTGAAAGATCTTGTCTCGATTCATGTCGAGTCTTGTGGGGAAAGTGCACCACCTCTGTAGAGTGTAAAATCTAAGTACTTAGCCGTGTCCCCGTCAATGGACAATTTGAGCATCAAGACATGGAAGCTATCAAGAATCTCCAAATCCCAATTTTCTAAGTTAAAACTTGTGGTTGAACAAGGGTGAAGGTTCACCAATTTCTATTGGTGGTTCCTTGGGTGATTTTGAAAAACAAAAACTTAGTGTTTTCAAATGATAAGGAAAATCTATTTTGAGCAAAGCAAGCCTAAGATCCACTTAGCCAAATGCATATAGATGATAGACTCCACTATACTACCATAGTATCACTTGCCAATACAATTCAAATGTATTGACCCTTGTGGCTGTAACTTATTATGTTGCAGGTTTTTTTGATGTTAGTGAAATGTGTTTATTAGGATTACAGGTCTACAACCAACATGATTGCCTGTGGCACTTTGAAGATGAAGGACTCCATGCTATATAGTTATTTCTGCTACATTGTAATGAGATAGCCAAATGAGCTATGTAAGATGTAATGGATTATTTTATTCTTGGTTATAAAGCTGTATTATGACCTTTGTTTCTTGATATTACATCTTAACTGTGTATGCTAGCTATTGATCCAGGGACTAGCATTGTAAACACAGGGATATCTACCTTATTAAAGGTTAGGACCTCTACAGATGGTATCAGAGCACTGTGTTGCCTGTAGGATTGTAACCCTAGGATTGGACAAAACCCCTTAGAAAAATAGGAGTTTTTTTTTACTCCAAAACTTATTTACAAACAATCTTGTAAACTCTTTCCTCAACCTTTTTGGCTTTGATTCTACATCTCTTCTATTTCAACTTGATGAGCAAAGACCTCAACCATGCGCAAAGGATTTCACCAACTCAAATGACTTCAACATCATCAAGGACCTCAACTTTATTTTCACCAAGGACTTCAACTTGGATATC
The DNA here is from genome assembly GCA_916181665.1 of Avena sativa. NCBI lineage: Eukaryota > Viridiplantae > Streptophyta > Magnoliopsida > Poales > Poaceae > Avena > Avena sativa. The sequence continues at coordinate 135,631,968 of OV702285.1, read as the reverse complement.
ACTAAAGACTACAAGTGAGACAAGAAATATTACTTAAGACTTGGAGACTAAGGAAACACAACCTAGAAGGAACAATCATCACCTATGAAGTTTTGTGACCAAGATGCAGGAATTTCCCCAAGAAAACCATGATCTCATTCAAGAAGAAACAACAAAGAAGAATGGAATGATCTCAAGTGAACCATATATTTGGACCACCATACTAGTGAATAGATCAAACCCACCAACTTATGTGGTGTAGCAAAAATGTTATGTTACCTAAAAATGTGCTTGAAACTTGTTGTTTGAGTGGAATGTTTGTTTGTGATTGCTTGCACATTGCTTGTGTGAATTGTGATGTGTGTGATTAGAATTATTTCCTTAGAAATCTTTTCCTATTATAATCCCAATCCAACCCAAACAGATGACTACTCCAAGAAACTCCAACATCAAGAATGGTGACAACAACAACCAAGAGATGCACATGAGAGAACTCATAGTAACCCAAACCAAGTTAAACCAACTGACAAGTCAATTTTGGGCCAACAACAATGAGTTAGACCCAACCATGCAAAGTTTTATGGAAACCCAAACCCAATTGTTGCAAAGGATGACAAATCAAATGATCAACATGGAAGACAACCTTTCCCAAGGAGGGTGTGACAATAATGATGTCAAAGATGATACTATAGAAGGAACTCAAGCTTGCAATATTTGTGGAGACATGGATCACACTTCCAAAGAGCATGGAGATCAATGCCCAAATTGTGAAGAGAAACATCCAACTAAACAATGCCCCACATCCCAAGTGACTTGTTTCCTATGTGAAGGAAATAATCATGTCCCTATCCAATGCCCCATCTATTCCATAGTTCAACAAAGGAAACAGGGTGGAGTGCATCAACAGTTTGTAAACCCCCATGAGGAGACAACTTCTACCAAGAAGGATAAAGACAAAGGAAAATCTCAGCTTGCACCTCCATGCATTATGACTCACCATGATGGACAAAAGAAGAAACATATGTATTATCCAAGGAAATAATTAAGGAGACAAGGAGACTTTCCCACATTTGAGGTGAGATATGAAGAACATGAACTAGAAGAACTCCTAGCTTTGGAGAAACCCAAGAAGAAGAAGGACAAAAGCCAGGTGCAATGTTACAATTGCAAAGAGAGGGGACACTATGCCAATGAATGTCCAGAAAAGAAGAAGAACCAAGGAAACAAACAAGAAGCAATGATCCCAAATGAGAAGAAGGATAATAGCCAATTGTGGTGCAACAACTGCAAAGAGCTAGGCCATTATATATCAACTTGTCCACAGAAGATACGTGAAGAACTCAATCTTGTCACATGTTACAATTGTGGTGACCAAGGATATTATGCAAGCAATTGTCCAGAAAAGATGAGGTACAAGACAAGCAAGCCTATGAAGGATCTCGGCCTTGTCACATGTTTCAAGTGTGGAAACAAAGGACACTACGCAGATGTCTGCCCAGAGAAGTTTCATCAAGATCCCAAGCAAGCCAAGATGTAATCTAGTGGAAAACTTTTAAGGGTGCTAGTACCCTAGTTGTTTTGAATCCAACTTGTAACCCCTAGCCCTCCGAAATCTCGGGATGATATTTCTTTTAAGGGTGGTAGCCTGTCACATCCCAAAATTTTCCAAATTTTGAAATGTGAAAAAAATAAATAAACAAAATAAATAATTGTTGACATTTAGGGTGAAAAGAAACTTTTTGATTCTAAATGGAAACATCAAAGACCCATCTTGAACAAAACTTTGAATAAAGATTGAATCCAACTAAAATCAAATCAAGTGAAATGCATCCTTCATAAATGCATCTTGAAATTTAAACACTTGGAAAGTAAACCAAAACTCTAAAACCCTAATGGGAGAAAATCATTTCCAAGATATCTCTAAGACCATGGGTTTGATCCATATAAAAAATTGGTAAACAAACATTTATAAATGCTCAAGAATGATAAATCAAAATGTTATAAAACCATGGAAATTGGTTTCACTTAATTTGGAGCCATGGATAAAAACTTATGAATTTAATAAGATGAAAGGAAATAATTTCCAAAGCTAATAAAGCTCCTATCTAAAATCCACACCAAATTGTGAGTAAATAATCCTAAAGAGATATAAAAGGATAAAAATATTAGTTAAGATTTTACAAATTGGAATCACCAAGTTTGGATCTTTAAATAAAAAGATATGCATTTTATAAGATAAAGAAAGAAATAATAAATAAGGAGTATTTAAAAAAAGCTAAATTAAATCTTGGCCAAATCCATAAGCAAATGAAAATAAAGATAATCCAAATGAAATTAAAGGATAAATAATATTCGAATAAAATAATATGACTTTAACCAAATTCTATTTCATTCGAATAAAGACAATTGCCCAAATTAGATGATTAATAATCATATTAAAATATTTTAAATAATTCAAAGTAAATTATTTAACACCCCATTTGAATAAATAAAACCTACTGAAAAGGTTTAGTGAAAATTAGAATTCAAATAAAAGGTTTGAAAATAAGTTTAATCTTATTTGAATAATGGAAAATGCCTATTTTAATAAAGAATAAAACCATAGGAAAAATAAAAGAATTATTCCTAAAATGTTATTTAAAATACATGTTTAACAGTATAGAAATATACTGAAAATTTGAAAAAGGTTTGAATTCAAACAAGGTTTGAAAACATTTGGACAAAATCAAAACAGAAAAAGAAAATAGAAAAAGAAAAATGAATCAGAACAAAAAAATGGGAACCAGCCAAACCAGGCCCAGCAAGCCCAGTCCAGCCCAGCAACAACCCACCTCTCTCCCCGAAACGTTTTTATCTCACTCACTAACGAACCCGTAGAGACACTGACCGCTGGACCCCACCACACCTCTCTTTCTCTCGCTCCCGCTAGGACCCACTGCCACGCAGTCATATTCCTCCCCACCGCCACTGACCGCGCCCCCTCTGGCCGTTTCCCTACCGATGAATGCCGGCAATAAATTCTCATCAATGCCGCGCTTAAACCTCGCCGCGACCACGCTCGATAAAACGCCCACTTTCCTTCTCCCTTTCCCCTCAGTCCCCACACCACCAGATCCCCTAGGCTGCCCGTATTGCTTGCGACAACACCTCTGTCTCCGACGGCATTTCTGGACGATTCCGGCAAGCCCAGACCACGCCTTGCCCCCTCGACCACGCGAGCCTGTTCCTCATCGACCTCTGCACCTGCCATCACCCTCAGCTCACTCGTGCGCGCCCAGAACCTCGGCAACGACGACAGCCGAGCATCGTCGTCCACTTCCTCGACTCCAACGAGTTTCCCTGGTGAGCACAGACCCCCCCCTTGACCTCCTATTGATGCTCACTTGTTTGCAACTCGCGTACGAAGCTAACAGTACCCTCCGTTCGCTCTCCCGTGCCCTGTAGCGACCCCCGGCAATGGCAGAGCGTACCCGAGGAGAAACGCAACTCCGGCGAGCGATTTAGGACGAACCCGAGCGCCCCTCCGACGGTGGAGATCACCTTGAGCATCAGCACTTCGCGAAGACCTCGGTGAGCTACCTATCTCCCTCTCTTGCATCCTGAATCGCCGGGAACACCACCGTATGACCGCACCGCCGCCACTCGCCGCCGCCAGCGCTGCCCATCATGATGGGTTTCACAGCATAGTAAATCAAAAAAATTCTATGGATGCGAACGGGAAAGACAAGATCTAATCTAGGAGATGCAAACAACGAGGGGGGGTAGATGAGATCTTCATACCCTTGAAGATTCGCACAGCGGAACGTTCGGCGGAACGTGGGTGATGTAGTCGTACTCGCTTCTCCTCCTCGCGATCCGATCCGATCTAACACCGCAAGTGGCGATGCCTCTGAGAGATGCACACGTGCGGCACCTCGACGTCTCCTCCTTCCTCGGTCTAGCAAGTATGGTGGAGAGATGTATTGGATCTACAACGCGACGGCGCGGTGCAAGTGGTGGAGAGTTTCTGCAGCAGGGCTTCGTCTACACGCAGTCGGGAGGGAGAGAGAGAGGAGGGCAGCAGGGCGGATAGGGCTTGAGGAGGAGGTGTAGGAGGGGTGCGCCCCCAGCCCTCTTTATATAAAGGGGTGGGCGGCCAGCCCTTGCCCCTCCCCCAAGCCCTAGGGCCGGCGGCCAAGGAGGAAGGAGTGGGGGGCAAGTCCCCCCCCCTTCTAGAAGCTCCCCAAGGGTTTCCCTAGGGTTTGGCCAGCTGGGCCCTATAGGGCCTTTTGCCCCTGGCCCAATGCGACCAGGGCACTCCCTCTTAGGCCCATGCCCCCTCCCGGCAGGTGGGGCCACGTTGGTCCCCCTCCGGAAGGTTCTAGAAGCTTCCGGTACAATACCGATTAACCCGAAACAATTCTGAACTCCAAAAACTGCATTGCCTTATATGAATCTTATTCTCCGGACCATTCCGGAACCTCTCGTGATGTCCCGGATCCCATCCGAGACTCCGAACAAAAACTCATAAACCAATTATCCAATCTATCCTAGCGTCGAGACACGTTAAGTGTGTGACCCTTCGGGTTCGAGAATATGCAGACATGATCTACTATCAATTATCAACAGCGGGGTCTGGAAACCCATATTGACTCCCACACATTCATCGATGATCATATCGGATGAACCACGATGCCAGGATTCAATCAATCCCACATATATATTCCCTTCGTCTCGCGATATTTTACTTGCCCGAGATTTGATCGTCGGTACCGTCATACCTAGTTCAATCTCGTTCACAGCAAGTACTTTACTCGTTCCGTAATCCGATATCACTTTGTGATTAACTCCTTAACCACATGCTTGCAAGCGGTGTTGATATCGATTACCGAGTGGGCCCGAAGTATATCTCTCCGACTTGGGAGGGACAAATCCCATCTCGATACATACAACCCAACAGGTACTTTTCGATCACCTGAGAGACACCTTTATGATCACCCTCTCATAGGATGACGTTTGATGACCTCAAAGCTTTCTTCTGATACCAGGGAGTTGTATTATCTCATGGTCTAAGGAATACAATATTTGACATAAGAAAAGCTTAGCAAAGATGAACACGATGACACGATCTAATTGCTCCACTTAGTTTGGGTCTATCCATCATATCATTCCCCAATGATATGATCTCATTATTAATCGACAACTCATGTCTATGGTTAGGAAACCTTAACAATCATTAATCAATGAGCTAGTCCATAGAGGCATACTAGGGACACGGTGTTGTTCACAAACCACACAAGTATTAAAGTTTCCTCTTAATACAATTCTAGCATGGAATATAAACTTTATCATGAACAAGAATTATAATAATAACATATTAATTATTGCCTCTAGGGAATAATTCCAACAGTCTCCCAATTGCACTAGAGTCAATAATCTAGTTTACATCTGGCAACAATCTAACACCCATGGCACTAAGGTGTTGATCATGTTTTGCACGTGGAAGAGGTTTAGTCAATGGATCTGCGACATTCAGATCTGCATGTACTTTGCTAATCTTCAGATCTCCATCTGCTATATAATCTCGGATTATATGAAACTTGCGGTTGATATGCTTGGTCTTTGGATGATATCTTGGTTCCTTAGCGAGTGCTATGGCGCCAGTGTTGTCACACAATATCTCCAGTGGGTCCAATGCACTTGGAACCACACCAAGCTCAGTGATGAAGTTACTGATCCAAACTCCTTCACTTGACGCTTCTGCAGCAGCCATGTATTCCACTTCTACTGTAGATCCCGCAATCACGCTTTGCTTGCAGCTTCTCCAGCTCACAGCTCCTCCATTCAAAATATAAACGTATCCTGTCTAAGATTTAGAATCATCCTTGTCGGTGTCGAAACTAGCGTCGACGTAACCTTTTATGACGAGCTGTTCATCACCTCCATAGACTAAGAACATTTCTTTAGTCCTATTTAGGTACTTTAGGATGTTCTTCACGGCTGTCCAGTGTTCCACTCCTGGATCACTTTGGTATCTGCTCGTCAATTAAGAGCATTGGACACATCCGGTCTAGTACACAGCATGGCATACATGATAGAACCTATGGCCGAGGCATAAGGCACTTTGCTCATAGCTTCTCTATCATTTACCGTAGCTGGACACTGAGCCTTGCTCAATATCTTACCTGACAACATAGGCACTGAACCTTTCTTTGCCTTATCCATTCTGAACCTTTTTAGAACTTTGTCTAGGTATGTACTCTGGCTTAAAGCTATCAAGCGTCTTTGTCTATCTCTATAGATTTTGATGCCCAATATATAAGTAGCTTCACCTAGGTCTTTCATTGAAAAACATTTGTTCAAATAACTCTTCACATCGTTAAGCATGTCAATGTCATTTCCAATAATCAATATGTCATCCACATATAGTACCAGAAATGTCACTGAGCTCCCACTCACTTTCTTGTAGATACAAGCTTCGGAGCAATTTGGAACAAATCCAAAGCTCTTGATCACTTGATCAAAACGAAGGTTCCAACTCCGAGATGCTTGCTTCAGTCCATAAATGGAACGCTGAAGTTTGCACACTTTATCAGCATCCTTAGGATCGACAAAACCTTCGGGTTGCATCATATACAACTCTTCATCAATGTTGCCATTGAGGAACGCGGTCTTGACATCCATCTGCCATATTTCATAATCATGAAACGCATCAATTGCTAATAAAATCCGAATGGACTTAAACATCGCTACGGGAGAGAAAGTCTCATCGTAGTCAACACCTTGAACTTGTCGAAAACCTTTCGCGACAAGTCGTGCTTTATAGACGGTAACATTACCATCCGCGTCCGTTTTCTTCTTGAAGATCCATTTGCACTCAACGGCCTTTCGGTCGCTAGGAGGGTCCATGAAAGTCCATACTTGGTTTTCGCTCATGGATCCCAATTCGGATTTCATGGCTTCTAGCCATTTCTTAGAGTCTAGGCTCATCATCGCTTCCTCATAGTTCGCGGGTTCACTGTCATCTACTAACAAGACAGTTAAGACAGGGTTGCCGTACCACTCAGGAGGGGCACGCGACCTTGTCGACCTGCGACGTTCAATAGTAGCATTGTCCGAAGCTTCATGATCTTTATCATTAGATTCCTCTATTGTTGGTGCAGGCGGCACTGGAATAATTTCAGGTGCTGCGCTACTCTCCAGTTCAAGAGAAGGTTCAAGAACCTCGTCTAGCTCTACTTTCCTCCCACTCACTTATTTCAAGAGAAACTCCTTCTCAAGAAAGGATCCGCTCTTTGTGACAAACACTTTGCCTTCGGTTCTGTGATAGAAGGTATACCCAATAGTTTCCTTAGGGTATCCTATGAAGATGCATTTCTCCGCTTTGGGTTCGAGCTTGTCCGGCATCAACTTCTTGACGTAAGCTTCGCATCCCCAAACTTTAAGAAACGACAACTTAGGTTTAGCACCAAACCACAGTTCATACGGTGTCGTCTCAACGGATTTAGATGGTGCCCTATTTAAAGTGAATGCAGCGGTTTCTAATGCATAACCCCAAAATGATAACGGCAAATCAGTAAGAGACATCATTGATCGGACCATATCTAGTAGAGTTCGATTCCGTCGTTCAGACACACCATTGCGCTGTGGTGTTCCGGGTGGCGTGAGTTGCGAAACGATTCCGCTTGCTTTAAGATGCGTGAGAAAATCATAACTCAAATATTCACCTCCACGATCGGATCGTAGAAACTTAATTTTTCTGTTACGATGGTTCTCCACTTCATTCTGAAATTCTTTGAACTTTTCAAACGTTTCATATTTATGTTTCATTAAATAGATATACCCATATCTACTTAAGTCATCGGTAAAAGTGAGAAAATAGCGATATCCACCGCGCGTCGAAACACTCATCGGTCCGCATACATCGGTATGTATGATTTCCAACAAGTCCGTTGCTCGCTCCATCATTCCGGAGAACGGGGTTTTGATCATCTTGCCCATGAGGCATGGTTCGCATGTGTCAAATGATTCAAAATCAAGAGACTCCAAAAGTCCATCAGAATGGAGTTTCTTCATGCGTTTTACACCAATATGACCTAGACGACAGTGCCACAAATAAGTAGTATTATCACTATCTACTTTGCATCTCTTAACCTCAATGTTATGGATGTGTGTTTCATCCCTTTCGAGATCCAGAAGAAATAAACCATTCACAGCAGGTGCATGACCATAAAAGATGTTACTCATATAAATAGAACAACCATTATTCTCAGATTTAAATGAATAACCGTCTTGCAATAAACACGATCCAGATATGATGTTCATGCTCAACGCAGGCACATAATAACATTTATTAAGGTTTAAAACTAATCCCGAAGGTAAAACATTGACCCCCCTGTGTTTTTAGGTCAGAAGATAACTTATAGGCGAAGAGGGAGGCCGAGGGGGTGCTTGAGGTGACCACACCCTCTCCAGGCATGGCCAAGCCTGGCCCGCGCGACACGGGGGTGTGGGACCCTCAGGCCCCTACTCCGTCTCATATTCTGGCTCCGTGAGTCTTCCGGTGAAATAGGATTTTTGGCATATTTTCCGGGATTTTTCCTGATAGTTGATTTTCTGCACAAAAACTAGACACCAAGTTAATTCTACTGAAAACAACGTCAGTCCGTGTTAGTTGTATCCAAATCACACAAGTTTAGAGGAGAAGCAATAGCAAAAGTGTTCGGAAAAGTAGATACGTTTTGGACGTATCAAGGGCCGCCTCCAGCAATGCCAACCTCCAGCTAGCCGGCACGCTGCTCGTCTCCAACAAGAGTTTGTTCGAGTCATTCCATTGGGTAGGAGGAACTATTCATGAATTGTGTCAACTGACCAAGAGATGGGTCGAGTAATGTAGAAAAGGTTCATATAAAGGTATTTATAAGTGTATAAAGGAATGATATGGTTTGGTATTGGATAGAATACATTAGTAGAGGTATGAGATAGTTGTGATGGAATATATCCAACTTAACTTTTTGTAATGGAATTTTTCTAACTGCAAAAGTTGGAGTGGTATAGATCCAATTAACCCTAAAAATTATTAGTATTTTGCAAAAGAAATACAATAAAATAATGTGTGCATATGATAGATCCATGGTCATTGGAATATTCGCGTGAACATTCGGAACTACTTATTTCTATTGATAGAGTGTACTAGACACATCAATACTTATTTCTATGAATTGATCCTTGTGTACTGTAGAGATCCAACGCGTTAAAAGATTGGATCTTGTGCTAATAGTGTTAGTCTCTTAGATCGATTAGCTACGCACATAGTTTGATGAATAAAAGAGTATCAATACATCACATTATCACAATATTGATGCAAGAATATAATTATTACAAACTTCATAGCTCATGGCTATCTCAAATAACATAGTTCAGTAAATAAAGAATAAAGTAGAGCTCCATCACTCCACGGGAAACACCTTGAGTGGAAACTCGTGACCTAAACGAACACTCAGCTAGCAATCGTAACATATACATGCGCACTCTGGCCGGTAGAGTTCAGCCTATTTGCGGAAAGTGGTCATGACTTTGTCCTACCTTTTTCCAAATAGTTTTAATCTTCAAAATACTTTTCTCAGACACAATGGTTCACTCCTAGGTGCTCCAAAACCTAATTAAGTTCACCTTAAGATATTTAGAAATTAGGATAAGAGAGAAATCGTCGTAGCCTCCAATCTAGCAACTCAATTTGTCCATAACCGGGGACATAACTAAGTCCTTAGTTTGACACCCTGTAGGGGTTTGTATACTTTACCCATGTGACCTGTTTAGTCCACTTTTACCACTACACTCATTTTATGACATGGTCGGGAGAAGTTAAAAAAAAAGATAATTCGAAAAGTAGTTTCTCAAACCCATCCACACACCCAGGAGCGAAGCCAAGGGGGGTGAGAAGGGGTTAGACCCCCCTCAACCGTTCTCCCTCTCAAGGATTTGCAGCGGTGTCATTGGTGAACATGCATACTAAAGCCACACATAATCATACTAAATAGTATAATACTTAAACCTAAATTCAAGTATTTCTGCACTAAATGAATCCAACTAGAAAGAGAATAACTCGCCCATATGCTAGGCACCCATGTATGGGCAATGGGCAATCGTGGAAGCCTCGTTATTTTTCACTTTCACTCTCACCTATCAAATTTGATCTTGCTTGCTATTCCTAGGCTGCAACTAAGCCATCAGCTGCATCTCGCTGCCATTGCCAACGTTAGACTTTGATTCCCGGCTTATCAAGGCATCCAAGTAGTACCGTGGTAGCTGCTAATCTTCTCCCCGTTTATCATGAGTCCGCACCATTATCCCGTCTATTCACCACTTACTTAGTCAAGATACACTGTATTGTACTACATAGCACTTCTAATCGGATCTGACTATTCTAATTTGTTTTGCTTCAGTTTAGCTATGCTTTGTTAGTTTATAAATGATGAGAAACAATATAGTATATTTATTTTTTCCACCCATTGATTCGATTTTGGATCTGTCCAAGTGTTGAAAATTCAGGACAACGTATAAGTAAGTTATATATTAGTGAAAAATAGCTACATTTTGGAAATTTTCCATACATATCACGATTTGATGGCCAATTTTAGCAGTCAAAATATTTGTCCGATTCTTTAGACTCGATACCTCTGTATACTTGACCTAGCGGTGATACGCAATTGTGGTCAGCCTCTTCCCGCGTCGTTGGCTAGGTCCTAGGTTTTCATCGCTCCCCCCCCCCCCCTAAGTCCAAATCCTGGCTCCGCCCCTGCACACATCGTTCCAAATTATAAATTCACTACATCTCTGGTTGTGAAGGGTTCGAGTCACCATGACTTACTAAGTCCAACCGGTCACCTATAACTCACAAGCGCATGGTTGCACATGTAAACTACCAAATAAAGAAATAAACTATTCTCTTTGAAGCCTGGGTGGCCATGCATAAGTCTGATACATGGGTAAACTATAGATATGGGCACGGTAACCATTCAATCCAATTCCACCCAGATGAATCATTAATTATGTTGTTTTCATGATATATAACCAAAATATCTCTACTACCTAAAAAGAAAGTCAGGTTTCGTCTCCACCGATACGCCGCACACTTCGTCCGACGTCCTTCGTCGCTCGCATTGTCCGCTTCATCGTGCATTTTTTTTGGAAGAAACCGCACGTACGGCGCAAACCACGCTCAATCCCACCCCTCAATCTCGCCCCAACACCACGCTCTCTCTGTATCAATCAACTTATCGCGACGTCCTCCTCTACCACCGCAACTCGCCGCCCTTCTCCCCCACGCCCGGCCGTTCGCGCTGCCGCCGCTGCCTGGCCCTGGTTGTCTCTCGTGAAACCCTAGCTCCCTGTGCCGGTCTGGAGGCGAGGATGACGCGACCAGCGAGACTGCGCCAGAGAAGAGGGACTAGCCAAATCTGGCGTCAATTTTCCAGGTGGAGGCATTATTCTCTCGATTGGAGCGGCGCCATGTCATGTTGTTCGCTTGTGGCGATACACCACGTACACCCAATCGGTATTCTTCGTGTCGCTCGACCTTGATCCACCTTCGAGTCCATCTGTTCCGCTGCTGTCGACTGGTGGACGACCGCCTTTGAGCGCCACATCCATGCTATGCTCCGCTCCACTACCTCTTCTTGCCGCATGGTACCTCCGTGAGGTCCAAATTGAATACTGGTCTGAACTTGCAGAAGTGGGAGGCATGGATGTCCTAAAGAAAACATCATACTCCGGGACAACTTATTCCATCTCCAATTAGCGCAGGTAGCAACGGGGCCAAGGACCACTATACCGAGGAAGCTAACCTCATCGAATCCGTCCTCGACGTGGTGCGCAAGGAGACCAAGAACTACGACTGTTTCCAAGGTATTAAACACGATGTCATGTTACTTTGTATTATGCAATGGAATTTTAGTACACAAGGATATGAGCACAATAAAGAGAAATACTAGATATTGACACATTAAATATGTCCTCTGTAGATCAATTTCTCATAGATTTTGTATGTGGTTCTTAGTTGTTGTATGCTTGCATCTGCACTAAGATGTGTGAACAGGTATAGCACACCTTTGATAATTTTTTCAGTCTTTGAACTCATTGTCCTAGCTTCTAGAAATTAATTGAATTGAAGCTAGCATAACATTCCTAGCAGCAAAAGATGGAGTGTAGCATTGATCCAGCTTATTTAGTCGTGTCAGTTTTTGGGTATAAGTAGTTACTATTTAGATCTTTGACGTCCTAAATGATGGTGCTAATGCCTATATAGTTCAGTTAAATTGTAGGTTTATCTGTTTAATTACTTTGATAGCACGCCAATTGTAGGTTCAGTGTTGAGAAAGTTCAGTAACACTGGTGATTGCTGGGCCGTGGCCGCACCTGCTCTGTCTACTGGTGTGAATCATCCATTACCACCCGCCGCTGCTTCTTTGACAAGTACTAATTCCTCTTTGTACATGGTTTGGTCTTTTATTTAGTTTTCTCTGCATTGTTTTAAGTTCCTTTGTTGAGGTGGAATCTCAGAGACGCGAGATTTGGTTAGGAAGGCGACCCGTTCTTGAGTCGGCCATTTATGTTCTGGTGGTGTGCACACTGATTTTCTGGTATCTTGTGTTGTTGCAGCTTACTATATGGATTGGTCTTTTATTTCTTCCTGATTTTTTTTCCATTCGTTGTGATAGATTTGACACGGTTGGCGGTCTTTTAGCTGGCAACGCTCTTATTGTATTGATTTCTACACGCAACTAAGTTTGCTATTCGTCAGTTTGGTGAGCTTTCTAATTTTTTTCTGTATGTTTTGGTGCTATTTTGATTTATTTCTAATTCTTTTGATCTTCTCTGTCTTTTTAGGTTTGCATGCGGGTAGTTCTGGTGCTCCAGATCCTTCATTTTTATTTGATGAGTATGATTTATCATGTGTTTTGCATTCCATGGATTATTATTCTACTGTGAATTTGCACACTTCGAGTTCTTGAGATCTTTTGTCGGCTGTTAATTGGCCATGGTAGGCTCTGATTGGCTTCACCATCCTCTTCCGCTGGCTCTGGTTCTCATTTTACTGGTGTTGTTTATTCTGGTGGTATTGGTATGCATTCTCCTCTTCCTCATGTGTTTGCTTATCTTGGTGTAAATTCGGTTTCTCATGTGTCAGTCGATCTTAGCAGGCATGTTGATCCATTACATGAAGGTTAAGAGTAATCCACATGATTATTTTTTTTTTCTTATTTCTTTTTTGTCTGACACGTGCACATCACAGTAGTAGAGACTAGACGAATATGTGGGATCAATACCAGATGGATGAAAGGTTCGGTTCTTGTAGATGAAAAGGTAGATTGAACTCATGTCCTGTTGACCATGACCAGCGAAACACGTAATAAAATCAGGGCTCAAACCGTAGTTAGGAATGCAAAAACCCAGAAAACTGTCAACCTTGTGTCAAACGAGAGCCAAAAATTGATGGCTGCTTTCTTTATTCGTAGAAAACTGAAACATTTATTTTCAACATGGTTATTATAATTTCGATGTTACTCATTTTTGTAACTATGGCTTATGGAATCCAGGATCGAGCAGTGACAGCAGAAAACATTCTAGAAACGATGGAATACACTCAGGCATGTTTTTCATTGTTTGACCATGTTATCATTTCTTCTCTTTTTTGCTTAATATAACATCGGGATTAATGTACACCTTCTCATGGAAGAAGGGCGTGCCATTCAGAGTGAGCTGAAGCAAATAAATGATATTGAAAAACAAGCAGTAGGTGTGTAGCGATTCCTTGAGACATATCTGCTTTGTGTGACGACTTGGCCCTTATAGTGTGGAAATGTCTCCTCTTGAATATTACGCATGATAAATTGGTCCTCCGTAGTTCTCAAGGGAATTCTTGATCATCTTCCGGGAGCACATGCATCTGAACTCGGATAAGAGGTATGTACATGTAAAGTAGTTTGCATTCGTTTTGCTACTATTCTCCTTTTCACTAGGTGCAGCTCATGTGCTGACTAATCTCATTACCTTAGTAGACATGAACTTTGGAAACTATGTGCTTGAATTCAGCCACGATAGATTTAAGTGGCATGTTGGATGCCAATAGAAAACTTATAAATGTGGATTTTTGTCTTGCTGAAGTCAGAGCAAGCTTTTCTAGCTACATTTTTTGGAGGATTCATGCAAGATTGAGTGGGGTTTCAATGATGATAATTTATATTTCAATGGAAGTTCCAGAAAAACCTACTTTAGTGTCAAAAAAGGATATTCAAAAGAAAAAAACCAATGAACTTATGTTGATAGTTTCATGGTGCATTTTCGGAAGATTGTGGCAAGATTGAGCTGCATTTCAATGATAAAAAAATTCCTTTTTGAATGGCAGTTCCAAAAAAAAGTACGTCAATGTCAAAAGCATGTCCAGAAATTAGTTGGAAGAAAACTTACTTATGATGATAGTTTCATGCTGTAGGGCATACAGTTTAAAGCAAGATTAATTTTATCATGCTGCAGATTCCAGTAAGAGATGCAGATTATCAGAAATGCCATGCTTGCCGAGTCTACCAAAATCAACAAGAAGGGATCACCAGGATGCATCTTCCCATCACATTCAGACCCAATGATCTGGCATCTATAGTCTGCGGTATGGTCACTGGAGGTGCCTTTGGCACATGCAAGGTCAATGTGGATATATCAGGAACATGAGTTGCCCATAACACTCGTGCTCAATCGTGTTATTTACTACATATAATCTTTTAGCCATAAAAATCTACTACATAGATGTTCTTCTTGGAGGGCTATGTTGGAATTGTATTTGATGGAATATTGGAATTGTATTTGATGGAATGTTGGAATGAGGTAACACCTGACACACATAATGGAAGGCGAAGCATTGCAAGATTTGGTGATGTTGCAAAATTATTTATACTCAATATTATTAGATAGAAATTGAAGAGTTTTGTTTGTGTAACATGTACAATAATCATTTTGTGTTTCTGTTCACATTTGTTTCTCCCGTTGCAACGCACGGGCATGTTTCCTAGTACACTTTAAAATCACTTTTACCTTGATATGATCCCATTCCCATATAAGTATGCATAGCTAAGAATATATACACATACGATGGCTCAACTAACAAGTCATACTATGGCACAACATGGGACATAGCATACCATATAAGATAAAACTTTCCTACACATGCAAAGCTACTGAAATCTAAATGTATCTATTGCTGCTTGGCTTTCATTTTGAAGGGTAAAAACATATATATCCCGGTTATATGGCACGGCTACAAATGTCCATTGTTATATGCTTTATCATCTAGATCTCAATTATATGTACAAGATAGCCTGCTATTTCTAATTTATCTAGGGTACATATCCTCTTCTATTTTTTATATTCAATTCGTATCACTCTAATGGACCTACGGTCAAGGTTAATGAATCCCATAATTACTCTTTATTTTCTCAATTATGTTATACACATTGACAAGACAAAACAGGTTAGATATAAAAACGTGGATCAATAATATGATACATCTATCCTCATTAGTTTAACAAAATGAATTAACTTATATGATGACATCATCATTTTGAAAAAGCTAGTTCACTTTTTTGGAACTAAATACGGTAAGAAGTACTCTAATGGTGACCCACTTGCTTTTCTAAAATGGGTCTAGGAACATATTCTTCTACAAAAAATATTGTCTTTTTTCACCAAACCATTATTTGTAGTTGTTTGGCCCTTTGTCACTATAGCACGCACTAACTGATAGTATAGTTTTCTTTTTGTTTTTTCATGGTCAGTGATTTCATATTTTCTCTTTGTTTTTCCTTTTTCTTCAAATCATCTTTTATAGACAAGTTCTCTCTTATAAAAATGTTCATTTTTGCAATATGAAAGCCATACGTGTAATCTTAGAAATAGATGACTCGCCTACGGGAATGTGTACTTCCAATCCAACTACTCCCTCCGTTTAGAAATATAAGATATTTTAGCTTTGTGAAATAAATGTATCTAGACGCCTTTTAATGTATACATTCACTCCGAACCTCTATGAACCTTACACTAAAAGTGGTAGTATGGCTTGGATTAATGGATTACAACATACAGAAAAAATCCAACTTGAACATGTACTTTGGAGCGATGGATGGGAATGATGGATTACGCCATTGAGAAAAGAAAGTCGACGAGAACCAGTTAGACTCCTAGATTTATTCACATGTATTTTCGCTAAGAAAGGTACACAGGGGATATCAAACTAAAAATGAAAAGGTACCTATATAGTATGATATTTGTCCATCATAGGAAACTATATAAATGCATGAGCTATTTATTACTCTGTGGCCATTTAATAATCCTTTATAATATTGCATATCACTCAACAATTTAGTTGTATGTATTGTTTCCAATTTTATAATAGGAAGAAAAATATTATATATCATACAGAAATCAGTATTTAAAACGTCTTTATGGACATAGCATAGTTCTATTTTCTATAAGATTTCAAAGAGAAAATATAATATGAGTCTCCAAACATTGCAGGAGCACGAATTGCACGGTTTTGATTCAAAACCCTTTATAAAATTGCTTGTGTTATATTTCTGCTCACTCCCACAATTCGCTAAAGACCAATAGCAGTCCACAACGATGACCAATAAATAGTCGTTAGAGAAAAACAAATTAAACCCTATTTAGTAGATAGATAATAATTACACATAAAGAATTTTTGGAAAAGGTCAAAATAGCATTGGAGTAAAATTATCCCTACACGAACACTGCGACATTCTTGCATTTTCCGTTCTAAACTATTGATCCTATCGTGGAGACTTGGCTTTAAACAATTAGACGACCAATCTTGAGAAGGCCAAAAAAAAAACCACAGGAGAGAAATTGTCTCCACACGATACTTCCTAATGTTTTGCATTTTCCTTCTTGATCTCGATTCTGTTCCACTGTGGAGACTCCGATTTAGACAATTAGACTCCATGGTGACAATGACAATCCAATGTGTCAAACCAATGAACCGGAAGTGTCTTGCTCCGGCCGGCGCGTGGCTCTAGCTCCCCCTGGCGAAGTTGCCACTCCACGTGGATGACGGCGTGACGAGGCTGGACATCATCCTAGCCATTGTCGACATGGTGTCAAATCCGTCGTCGATCGCCGGCAACACTAACGAAGACTTGAACGGCGGCACCGCAAGCACCGGCATGACTCACAACAGGATCTGCGATATGGCTTGTGCCTTGGGCCGCTTGGCGGGGGTCGAGTGGCTGCACGTCAGTCCAAGCATGAGCAGCCGCTCAGCATCATCCTCGTCGAACACGCTGTCGAGGTTGGGGTCGACGGACTCAAGTGCGTGGCCGTTGTGGTGGTGGAGGCGCCACTCCCAGTCCACCAGAAAGTGGAAGCCCTCTATATGTAGCGCGACACGGGTGGAGGCCACACACCGTCTCGAGGACTCGGCGGTGGCTTTCTCGGTGTGGAAGCACTCCGGGGCAATGTAACCGAGGGTGCAGTGGACGCCGCCGGCGACCTCCTCCATGTAGGAGGTCTTGTCCGTCTCTATGGCACAGGCGAGGCCGAACTCAGCGAGACACTTTGGGTCTGTTTGGATTATAGCCAATGTGTACCCAACCAATATTTTGATCAGTACCAAAAGGTTAGCTCTTGTTTGAATTGTTGTCTACTTTTTGGCATGCCAATGTTTCACTACCAATTCTAGTTCAATTGTTTAGCCAATATTGATCAACTTATGAACAAGCAAAGACTCAGTTAAATATTGTCTAATCAAATATTTGGTGGAACAATCTTGAACACCAAACTACAAGAGTCACTGAATAAACAAAGGCAAGTGATAATACCAGTTCATGCATAAGGCCATATACTATGTGACGTCGGTTCAATCTAAAAGGTTGTCAGAGATGAATCGATGGCCAGTCACCTGCTATGTATGGAACCGCACCGAGCTGTAGCGATGGGGTCCAACTTAGATAAAAACCGATGGTTTTTACTCTGTTTCCTCCCCATCCCGTGGACAGAATTTCTCCCTGCCATGCACGATTGATAGAGAAATTATTGTTTTATCCGAATGAATCAAACCAAGAAGTTGCGTCGCTTTTTCTGTCAAAGGCGATGAACCGATGTCCTGCTATGTGTGAAACCGATTCAAAGGTCTCAATGAATCTCTTTAAACACACATAGTACATGGTCTAATACAACCACGATTTGGACCGCACTTGACATGACACGCAACAGAGTTTGTCCCAAAACTGAAGTAACATTTATCATTGTCGCACCTCTGGGCACATCGCCGTACTAGAGCCAGGTAACTTCTTAAAACACTATTAATATAGAAACCACATCATACAACCAACGAAAATTCGAAACGATGAAAAAATTGCGGCAGCGGCAAAAACATGCCCAAAAAAAAGAAGAAGAAACCAAAAGGAGACTAGGGTGGATCGACTAAGCGACGAAGACCCACAACCACAACGGCCTCCGAAGATGTACCATCATTCTCCTAGCATCGAGGTGTCAAGTGCCAAGTAGCACCTTTAAGAAGGAAAGCGAGGCGCTTGGTGCCCGGACCAATGATTCTAGGGTTTCACCCAACACATAGAAGGAAGTGGACCTATGGTAGACAAAATGTCCTTCAAGAAGAAAAGGTGCTACCTTAAAGGTGGCACCGTGTTGGTGTCGATCGAGCCGACAAAGATTTCTCCTAAAAAACACCATCCACAACCCCCGGAAGATCCGATGCACAGGAGAACCGAAAGTCAAAAGCCTCGACACCACCAAACTCGACGCCCACCAGCATGCGCACTGTCGTCACGAAGACTCCCCAAAGGTATCATCATGAGGCATGTACTATGGAAGTGAAAGGTAGTTCGAATCAAGGCCAGCGGTACCGCAGCCGCGCGGGAGGGAACAACCTCCACCCTCCGGGGGTAGTCGACCGGAAGCGGCAGCAGGGCACACCAGTCCGAGTTAGGTCCAGTAGCCCAACGGGTTCGTGAAGCCCCCGTGGAGGCACCCCAGTCAATGTAGCTAGAAGTCAATACTTTTACAATTTAATTAATTTTATACATAAAAATATGAAAATTCACAATACAAAATAGTATGAATCGATCCACACTGATAATATTTCCAATAGTTCAATATTGTATATGAAAGTTTTTCTGTGCATCGGATAGTACAAAGAAAAGAGACACGACACGCGCTGGAACTCGAAACTTATTATGGAGGCTCTAGGTAGGTATTAGCAGGTATAGCCAACAAAATGGTTTTTTTTTGTCAGAAATATCGCCAAGTTTCTAGTCTAGATATAAAGTGACAACACTAAAGATTGAAAATGCTCGACACGAATAAGGACGCACACAACGCTGAGCAACAATAATAATTTAGCTCGTAAGAGCCACATCGGAGTCGGATCATGCGACCGTGGATCCATGCCCCTGAATAAGCATATTTCCAAAGCTCAGCATCGTGGATTACCTCCTTGGAAGATACAAATTTAGCCCATGGCACTGAGTGTTTTCATGAGACGGAGTAGTCACTAGAGGAAAAAGGGCCATCCGTTCGCGACCCCTCGGAGCATTAGTCCCGGTTGCGCCACCAACCGGGACTAATGCTGGCACGCGTCCCGGTTGGAGCGGGCACGGGGCCAGGGGCATGGGTCCCGGTTGGTAAGGGGGCATGCGTCCCGGTTGGAGCCACCAACCGGGACTAAAGGTTTGGCCACAGCCACGTGGCGTGGCACGCACCTTTAGTCCCGGTTGCTGGCTCCAACCGGGACTAAAGACCCCTTGTCCTCTATAAATGCAACGCCCCAGCCCCCTCTGCCTCCACTCTGTTTTTTCGAATGGTGTAAGGTGTGAGGGTGTGTGCTAGTTTTTTCTCATGCATGCATTAAAGGTGTTTGTTGAAATGTTTGAGTGAAAAATCTCGTTGAATTTCTCATAGAACAAAAATATAGAAGGTGTCCGAGACGCACTTGGGCTTTCTCCTCTTTATTTCCCTCGATCGAGGTTAGCAATCTTATCTTTTCTAGGTCATTGATACAATTCATGTGTCGGTGTGAATTGGTTATTTCACTATTTATGATGTCCTGTTTTTTGATAAACTTACTTATATGATGCAGATGAACGGTCGGGAATGGATGTACGGTGACCGGCGGGTAGCCGGGTATATCAAAGGCGTGGATAAATTTATCGATGTGGCTACGGCAAACAAAGAGAATGGATTTATACGTTGTCCATGTGTTCAATGTCGGAACAACAAGGAGTACTCTTCCTCGAAAATCATTCGCGGCCACCTGATTATGAAAGGTCTCATGCCCAACTATAATTGCTGGACCAAGCACGGGGAAAGAGGGGTTATGATGGAAGATGGTGAAGAAGAAGATGATGATAACAACTATCATCATATGTTTCCTGAATATAGTGATACTGCAATGGAAGACAATGGAGAGGAAAAAGGTGAAGAACGGGCATCAGATGAGCCGGCTGATGAACTTGGTAGGGTCATTTCTGATGCAAAGCGAGACTGTGAAACAGAAAATGAGAAGTTGAAGTTAGAGGGCATGTTAGAAGATCACAAGAAATTGTTGTACCCAAATTGTGAAGATGGCAGCATGTTAGAAGATCACAAGAAGTTGAAGTTGAAGTTGAAGTTAGAGAAGGAAATCTTTTTTGAAGTCCTTTACAGTATCAAGGTGCCGTCGGGCTTCTCATCTAATATAAAGGGGATAATAAATATGGCAGAGAAAAAGTTCCAAAACCTGAAGTCTCATGACTGTCACGTGATTATGACGCAGTTGCTTCCGATTGCATTGAGGGGGCTTCTACCGGAAAATGTTCGAGTACCCATTGTGAAGCTGTGTGCATTCCTCAATGCAATATCTCAGAAGGTAATCAATCCAGATATTCTGCCAAGGTTACAGAAGGATGTGGTACAATGTCTTGTTAGTTTTGAATTGGTGTTCCCACCATCCTTCTTCAATATTATGACGCATCTCCTGGTTCATCTAGTGGAAGAGATTGCCATTCTCGGTCCGGTATTTCTGCACAATATGTTCCCCTTTGAGAGGTTCATGGGAGTCTTAAAGAAATATGTCCATAACCGTGCTAGACCAGAAGGAAGCATCTCCAAGTGATATGGAACAGAGGAGGTCATTGAGTTTTGTGTTGACTTTATTCCTGACCTTAAGCCGATTGGTGTTTCTGACTCGCGGCATGAGGGAAGACTAAGTGGAAAAGGCACGCTGGGAAAGAAAGCAATGATATGTAGGGACGGGGATTCTTTCACTAAAGCACACTACACAGTTCTACATAATTCCACCTTGGCAGCTCCGTATATCGAGGAACACAAGAATATTGTACGCTCCAAAAACCCGGGGAAGCCTGAATCATGGATTACAGATGAACACATGAAGTCTTTCGGTGGTTGGATGCGGACACATCTCTTGAATGACACAACTGTTGGAGATCAGCTATACTTGTTGGCCGCGTCACCATCTTCTACTGTATTGAATTTCCAAGGGTACGAAATAAATGGGAATACATTCTACACGATCGCCCAAGATAAAAAGAGCACCAACCAAAATAGTGGTGTCCGCTTTGATGCAATAGACGAGAATGGACAAAAGGACACATATTATGGTTACATAGAGGAGATATGGGAACTAGACTATGGAGTCTCTTTTAAGGTCCCTTTGTTTCGCTGCAAATGGGTCAACCTGAATGGGGAAGGGGTAAAGATAGACCAGTTGTACGGAATGACAACAGTGGATCTCAACAATCTTGGTTATAGAGATGAACCATTCGTCCTAGCCAATGATGTGTCTCAGGTTTTCTATGTGAAGGACATGTCCTCCAGACCGAAAAAAAGAAAAAATATGCAAACGAATACATCATATGATGAGCCAAAGCGTCACATAGTTCTTTCAGGGAAAAGAAACATCGTGGGAATCGAGGACAAGACAGACATGTCAGAAGATTATAATAAGTTTGATGAAATTCCGCCCTTCACAGTGAAAACTGACCCAAGCATTCTGTTAAGTAAAGAAGATGCTCCATGGTTACGTCTGAAGCAGTCATAAGGAATGACATATGCCAAGAAGTTCATGCTCATATTATGTAACTCTAGTTCATGTCTTTCGCGGTTTGTGGCTTGACCGAAGGATATCTTTCGCGGTTTGTGGCCTTTAGTCCCGGTTTTGTAGTCTCAGTTTTTAATATTAATAAATGTCTTGAGTGTTAGTCCCATTTTGTGGCTGGACCGGGAGTGCCTCTATGACCAGTTTCTTGGAGATGCCGAAGGACTGGGCTCCGTCGGCATCTCCCTGAAACTGGTCGTAGTGGTGGCCCTGCTCTCGAAAACCATCTTGCAGCTTGTAACTTCACTAACTAGATCAATACGCCTCAGAGCTAACTAATTTCACATATTAGGGAGTGCCTCTATGACCAGTTTCTCGGAGATGCCGGAGGACTGGGCTCCGTCGGCATCTCCCTGAAACTGGCCGCAGTGGTGTCCCTGCTCTCGAAAACCATCTTGCAGCTTGTAACTTCACTAACTAGATCAATACGCCTCGGAGCTAACTAATTTCACATATTAGGGAGTGCCTCTATGACCAGTTTCTCGGAGATGCCGGAGGACTGGGCTCCGTCGGCATCTTCCTGAAACTGGCCGCAGTGGTGTCCCTGCTCTCGAAAACCATCTTGCAGCTTGTAACTTCACTAACTAGATCAATACGCCTCGGAGCTAACTAATTTCACATATTAGGGAGTGCCTCTATGACCAGTTTCTCGGAGATGCCGGAGGACTGGGCTCCGTCGGCATCTCCCTGAAACTGGCCGTAGTGGTGTCCCTGCTCTCTAAAACCATCTTGGAGATGCCTCAAACTGGCTGGTGGACTGGACTCACAAGGATGCATATTTATAGTACAAGCAGCTCGGCATAATGTCGACACTCACGACATAATGTCGACACTCACCCCTATTATTAGTGTTGACTCATCTTTAGTCCCGGTTGGTGTCTCCAACCGGGACTAAAGGTTCATCTTTAGTCCCGGTTGGTGACACCATCCGGGACAAGGTACAAGCCGCACGACATAATGTCGACACTCACCCCTATTATTAGTGTTGTCTGGCCCACTCTGCCGCAATCCCTTCAGTCGCGGTTGGTTTCTCCAACCGAGACTAAATATGAACCCTCTCTTTATATAGGCATTTCCCTCTATTTATTAGGTAACACTTAAGACATTTATTAATATTAAAAACCGGGACAAATCAGGACTAGCTAACACTCAGGCCTAAAGCCGCCCCCTTTAGTCATAATCATGCCTAGTCCTATAGTACGCAGCTTCAGGGTCTTCATCGTCGTCGTCATCATCATCGTCATCGTCACCTGCCACTCCGGGGATCCTTAGCCCATCCATGGCATATACCAGGGGCCATTCCAGCCTCGGATTCACGGCGGGTGGGAGAGGGGTCTCCTGGAAGACGATGCCGCTACCGCCGGGACAGTGTGGGGCCTGTGGCGGGTGGACTCGTGGGCACCGTAGGCGAGGATGGTCTCCCCCGACGATGTAGCGCATCACTTCGATGATAGTACGGTTCTCCCACCACAGACGACGGACGACTTCGTTGTGGTTCACCGGTGGCGGGCCATCACCCTCGTACCTGGCGAGCTCCCTTTCCCGCCTATTAGCGAAGAAGGCATTCCAAGTGTCATAGTTGTCGGGATCCCACTGGGGATCCATCCGCTGCTCCGGCGTGAGCTCGTGGTAGAAGTGGTTTGTGATGGCCGCCTGGCGTGCGGAACCTTGAGGGACAGGAGGGACAGGAACCCCTCCAGCGCTCAGCATCCAGCCGGCGGGCGGCCGGTACCCCGGTGGACAAGGGTAGTTGGAGGCGCATAGCGCCTCGGTCTCCTCGAGGGTCAGAATGGCCCAGTAGGCGTTGTCCATTGTTCTAAGAGAGGAAGGTGTGTATGTGTGGATAGCCATGACACGATCACCCTAAATATAGAGGGAAAGGGCGGGAAAACTTGGCGTGAAGCTTTGGGAAATGGCGGGAAATATCTTTAGTCCCGGTTAGTGACTACATCCGGGACTAAAAGCTCTAGTAGAAAGGAAAGGGCGGGAAAACTTGGCGGGAAGAGGTGGGAAATGGCGGAAAATATTTTTAGTCCCGGTTTGTGACTACATCCGGGACTAAATGTGTGCCGAACAATGATCATGTTTCAAAAAACCTTCACAAAATGACCTATCATGTTCGAGGTTTCATGGCTTTCGGTCCAAATGACCGATGTTATGTGCTGAATCACGGCATAGTTTGTGATGTTGTGCCCATATTATGCATGTGTGTGGACATTGGTATGGAGAACAATGTTGCAGGAGGAAGTTTTCCTTTTTGTCGCACGGAAAATCCCTTTTCCATTTTCCGAGCATAAAAAACGGGTCGTTTTGTGAAGTAACCACCAAAATGCCGTTTCAGAATGCTACCGTCCTATTTTCCTAAAATACTAGACCACCTTACATGGACTATATCCCAACCGGTACATCTCAAACCTTTTCGTCCATCCAGGGTAAAAAGGACAAATGTCTGCCGAATCGGTAGGAAGTGGGTCCGGTTTGTACTACAGGTACATGATCTATCGCCCGTGATTTTTTGAAAAAATCATTTTTAGACTCGCAATATGTGGTTTCTTCAGAGATCCAATGCAAGTTCTAACGATGCCCGTCCCCTATCTTCATGCACACCGGTTCGACCATAGTTAGAAATTCAGATAATTCAAAACGGGCATAATAAATTCAAAAAAAATCCGAACAATGAAAATCCTTCGCGTGGTGTCATATTATTTTTTAAAACAGAAAATGTTTTTGAATTATTTATTTAAATCCAAAAACTTTTTATGTTTAAATTTTTTCTAAATTCCAAATTAATATTCAAAAATATAAGTTAATTCATTTTAAAAGGTTACATTAATTATTTTTTAAAATAGAATATGTTTTTGAATTATTTATTCAAATCCATACACTTCTTATGTTTAAAGTTTTTCTAAATTCCAAATTGATATTAAAAAAATATAAGTTAATTCATTTTTAATTGTAAATGGTTCATATTTTAAATGGTTACATTAATTATTTTTTAAAACAGAAAATGTTTTTGAATTATTTATTTAAATCCAAACACTTTTTATGTTTAAAATTTTTCTAAATTCCAAATTAAGATTCAAAAATATAAGTTAATTCATTTTAAAAGGTTACATTAATTATTTTTTAAAAATAGAATATGTTTTTGAATTATTTATTCAAATCCATACACTTCTTATGTTTAAAGTTTTTCTAAATTCCAAATTGATATTAAAAAAATATAAGTTAATTCATTTTTAATTGTAAATGGTTCATATTTTAAATGGTTACATTAATTATTTTTTAAAACAGAAAATGGTTTTGAATTATTTATTCAAATCCAAACACTTTTTATGTTTAAAGTTTTTCTAAATTCCAAATTAATTATCATTTAAAAAACAAATTTAAACCCCAAAATAAAAAATAAGGCGGGAACAGAGAGAAAATACCTGAAATTTTTTGAAAACAGGGGAATATGTCCCGGTTGGAGCCACCAACCGGGACTAAAGAGCCCCTGCGCGCCAACCCTTGGTCTGCTGAAAATATTGGAGTATAGGTCCCGGTTGGTGGCTCCAACCGGGACGTATAACCCTTTGGTCCCGGTTGGAGCCACCAACCGGGACATATTCTCCCTCCTTATACACGACGCCCGTTCCTCTCCTTCCCCTTCTCCATTCTCTGCTCCGACGTGCGCGCATAGGAAGACGTCGCCGCCCCGCCGTCAGGCTGCCCAGCGTCGCCTCTGTCCGCCGTCGTGCGTCGCGGTGCGTTCTCTCCCTCTTTCTCCCCCTCCCGTGCGTTCTCTCCCTCTCTGGCAAACGGAATCGTCGCCAACCTCGTCGTCTTCCCCGACCCCGACAAAGCTCGCCGTCGTCGATTAGCTCACCTTCGGCCTCGCCTGGATTCCAAGACCCCACGTCGAGCACCGTGGTGAGCTTCTTGTGCTCAGGGCACCCTCCGTTTGCCTCCTAGATATTTGTAGCCACCGCGTGCCGTTCGTTTGTGAGCTCCGTCGCCGCCGCTCGTCGCAAGCCTCACTCGGGTGACCCTAAAGGGGCGACGCCACCACTATGTGGTTCCCCTTGTCACGATCTTTCCAGCGCACCCCTCCGCGCGTGCTGGGGTGGCCCAGATCGTCGCCGGCGACCACCGCCTGACGCCTCCCGCGCCGCCGCGTCTGACGTGGCGCCTACGTGGCCACGGGGTGGACCCAGATCGGCCTAGGGCCCCCTAGTCAGTGGTTGTGGGTAGGAGCAGCCCCGGTGTAGAAAGTTAGGGATAGGGTTGATGACGTCAGGGTGATGCAGTAATGGCTTAATCCTTTTCAGAAATGTTTAAAAATAGCAGAAATTAATATAATTTTGTAAAATCAATAACTAATTCATATTTAATCATAAAAATATGTATAATGTATCAAAATGTTCAGAAATTTGAGAGCCATGTGTCTAAGCAAAAATGTTTTCTGTTTTCTGTTTTGTTTAAATTCAGAAATGGTTTAATTAAATCCATAAATTGATATAATATTGTAAATTCAATAATTGATTATTTATAACTCAGAAAAATACAAATAATATATCAAAATGTTCAGAAAAATGAGATCTAACTATTTAACCTCAAGTTTCTCCCACTTAGAACAAATCCACCCCTCTCATGTGTTCCGGAGTTTCTCCGAGTTAGGGTTTTCACCCCACGGAACCCCGATTAAATCGTCGAGCATTTCTTAGGGTTACATTCCAATGCAAATTAACTTGTCATATCATCATACTTGCTTGAGCATTGCATCGATGCCATGTGTTGATTGTTTCCCTTTCTTTTTGGTGTTTGGATTATTAGGTTTATTATTAGTTAGGTATTATTAGGTTTATTAATTAGTTTGGTATTATTGGTCTTCGGCCCCACTGGTCAGTCACTGTGGGTAGCCCCAGACCCGATTCACATTTTCAAGCAACTTAGGTGCATGTGGGTTCGACGATGTGCCTATCTACTACACGGTTTCCCTTTCTCTTCATTTTTATTATTGTGTATGTATATATTAGGGTTTCTCTGAATTAGGGTTTATATCTCTCAACACCGTACTTAACTTTCTCCTTTAGCCGCTTTGACTTATTCGTTTTTCCTACTATGCAGAAAATATGGACCCACACGTCAGAGACGAAGAAAAGGAAGAGTTGATCCAAGGTGTGATCCGTGGGGAAGATAATTTAGACGTATCAACGTTTCTGAACAACTCCGGTGAGGGTGATCCTCTTTTTACCGGAGTAGACAACTTGTTTGAGGTTGAAGGTGTTGCCTTCCGCGAGGGAGAAGGCGATGCCTTGTGTAATCGAGAAGACGACCGCTCCGGCAAGGTGCATGTAATATAAATCAATTCATTAATTAATCATCTGCTATCTATATAGAAATAGTAACGACGATCTTTCTTCTTTTAGCCCTCCGGATCGAAGGAATCTACTGAAAAGAGCAGACGAGGCCCAACCAAAAAGTTGCAAGACCATGAGAGGTTCAGGATCGAAGATGTCGCTGTAGACGGCAGACCGACAGCTCCCGAAGTTGTCGCAACCAAATTTGTGGCACAATGCGGAGTAATCGTTAGGGACTTAATCCCGATCACCATTAGAAATTGGAATAGGCCTGCTAATGCGGATGAAGAGGGAACATGTTTATTTGTCCCTAACCACGCCAAAGATTTACTGTGGAAGAGGCTCATGGTTAATTTCAAACTACCGAAGATAGAGC
This sequence comes from Avena sativa, assembly GCA_916181665.1. Classification (NCBI taxonomy): domain Eukaryota; kingdom Viridiplantae; phylum Streptophyta; class Magnoliopsida; order Poales; family Poaceae; genus Avena; species Avena sativa. The sequence goes on along the minus strand of OV702285.1, from coordinate 135,604,115 downwards.
TGGATCCAAATGCGGAGGATCCAGTTGAGGACGCCTTACAACATGGGAGAGCCATGGAGGCTAAGGTCAGGGAGTGGGCTTTGAAGAAGATGGCCCAGTGTTTCACCAACTGGAAGAAAAGATTGCACCTTGACTATGTCGTGAAAAAGAAGACTCCCGATTTCAAGAATATTCAGTTTGAGAAGATAAAACCATTCTGGGATGAGTTTGTGGAATACAAGAAATCATAAAAAGCTAAGAAAATGTCTGAAACGAATAAGCTGAATGCTGCTAAGAAGAAGTATCACCATACTATGGGGAAAGGTGGCTACAAGGTTGGCATTCCTAAGTGGGAGAAACTTGAGCAGGAACTGCGTGATAAAAATATCACCCCGGAGACAGACGATTGGGTAGAACGTGCAAGGAATTGGTTTTACGGGCATGGGGGCACGTTGGACTCGGAAGGGAGGTGTATATATAACATACGACATAAAGAAGACCCCTTGCCAATCGAGAGGATGAGAAAAGCAGTAAAGGCTGTTAAAGATGGGGACTTCATTCCCGATAGAGAGAATGATGAGCTCACACTCGCCCTTGGAAATAAGGAACATGATGGACGAACACGAGGCACAATAGGCTCCCAATCATGGAGGACTGGGTTTCCCGAAGAGAGGAAGAAATATCCTGATAGAAGCCATCAGAGGAGTAAGGACAGGGCGGCAGTTGAAGCAGAAAGTCAGAAAGAGCGAATGCGTTTAATTGAGAACGATTAAAGCAACAACAAGATGAAATTAACTCACTTAAAGAGCAAAGTACTACCGGCCCATCTCAGCAGCACACTGCATTCGATGCTACCGGCCTATCGAATAATCGAAAAAGCAGTGTGGCTTCCACCGAGGTCCCGGGTGATGACAATGGCAATGCCGATGATGCACCAACGATGGCTCCTGTTGGCTACCCAGTGGATGATATCACAGAGATGACACACTGCGAGCTACATGTCAAAGTTGTGAACATATCAATGAAGGTGGCGGTCGGCTATGCCTTACCAATTGGACCCACACCAACTTACCACAGTCGTCCGGTTCCAGAGGGCTACGCTGTTGTCGGCGTGGATGAAATCATGCCCACCTTTGAGGTTTTGGATCTTCACTACCCTGCTGGTGAAGGGGATGTGACTGTGCTGGGTGACGCAAAAAACGTCACCATTCTATGGCCGAAGGATTGTATCGTGCTTCGAAATCACACGCCAAGGCCATCTTCGCCGCCGCCTCACCCGTCTCCAGCGAGGTCGTCGCCGCCGCGGCAGCCGTCTTCGTCGCCTCACCCGGCTCCGTCGCCTCACCAATCTCCGGTGCAGCCATCGCCGCGGGAGCCATCGCCGGCGCCTCAGGATAAAAAGCGTAAGCATACCGCTACTGTGCGTCGTAAGCGATCGCCGAAACGTAAACAAGAGCCTCTTCCAAAAGTACCAACGATTCCTCCCAAGAGAGCTTATGACTGTACTGAAGAGCAGACTGCGGCGATCGTTGATGCGGAAACGACAGCGTTTTTCGCTAAGCTGAGGCGGCCGAAAGAGCCAGAGTTCCCCAGCACCAAAGAAGAAAAAGCCAAAGTGTTGAAAATGCTAAAGACTCTTCATCAACCCGAGCCAAAGCTGTCATCAGACTATGAGCATTCTATTCTCAAGTCACATGCAGCACAAAAAGCCTCGAAGAGCAGTACTGATGCAAGCGGGAAATCTGTTGCCCAGCTCGGAGAACAAGCAAAACAGACTTGCGCCCCCTCTCAAGGTGATTTCTCAAACCAATGTGGGGTCGAGCAAATATGGGGCCGAAGAGCAGTATGATCCAGAGGTAGTTGCACAATACGGAGAAGCTGCCGCTGCTCAAGGTATGAGTATTGCCCAGTACTTATCCCAGTTAGAGTTCTTCCCCGTGAGTGAAGTAGCATACCAATACCAGTACGGAAAACCTCTCGTCAAACCTGAGGAGGTAAACAATCTTCCAACAAAAATGCGAAGATTGCATAACTGGTACATGCATGCCACAAGGGTCGGGGCTAACTGGATAGTGCTGAGGGTTACAAAAAAGCATCATGGGAAAGATAAGGATGACATGATATCCATTGAATTTGATGAACTATTTCAATTATTCAATCAAGACGCCTTGGACAAATCGATCATGAGTGCCTATTGTCTGTAAGTACTAATTCTGTAATTAATTTAGTCTCCATCTATATTATTTTGTTTATTGCATGTATATAATCATACTTTAATATGCAGAATGAAGATTCTCGAATGCAGCAGAGGACAAATCTATGACATTGGCTTCATTGACCCATATTGGGTTCATGAAGCTAATCTCAAAATAAGCCCCCAGGATACGGAGGATAATATAATACACGCGTTAAGGTTTCAAGAAACCAAAAGGGAAATACTATTTCCTTACAACTTCCAGTGAGTGTTATTGTCTTGTGTACACTTTCTATTTCGCTTACTCGATGTTAAGTATATAATTGATTAGTTCTGCATTCGCAGGTACCACTATATTCTGTTAATCATTCAACTTGACAAAGGGCGTGTACTAGTCATGGACTCGAAACATAAACCCCTTGAGACGTGGAAGGACATGCAGATACTTCTCCAGCGGTAATTCTAATCATTACGACACTATATCGGCAACGTTCGTGAATTTTATGATATCAAGTACTTAATAACTTATTTTATTCGTTTTCTACGCCGGTCAGCGCTTGGAAACGGTTCACCAAGAAGGCTAGGGGTGTTTGGAAAGAGGAGCTTACATTTCAACCACTAGATGTAAGCACCACTAGCTATATCCGCGCATCTCTTTGATTCTAGTTTTGATACAGTTATTATCATGCTTGATTATTATTTTGATTGAACTCTGTTGTCGTAAAGTGCTGACGCAGGGACCAGGTAACAATCTATGTGGATACTATGTATGCGAGTTCATCCGGCAGACGTGCGATGAGAAGGGCAGAAATTTAGAGCAACTCCACGTACGTAAACAATTTCTATAGTTTTTAATTACAATCAAATTGTGTTTAGTTTCATATTCATATAGGCTGACTCCTTTTTTAAATCAGATCGAACGTCTACGGGACGGTCTTCTGCCAAAGGATCGCATACGAGCAATACAGGAGGAATTGGCGGGATTCTTGGATGCAGAAGTCCTAAACACACAAGGGGAATACTACTCGGCTGTGTATAGACAATAGGAATTGTAAAAATAGCAACTTTCAAGAAATTGGCCGGTAGCATCGAATAGCAACTTTTGTATGTAGTGCATGAACTCGATCCGTGTATTGAATGTAATGTTGTCATGATGATCTTGTGTAATATAAGGTTCCTTCATTGATAAGTGCAAAACACTAAATAAACAATAAAACAACCTAAATGAATTCTCTGCCGCGGCACAAAAAGTGGCGAAAATGCTGCCGCGGCAACAAAATGTGCCAAAATGAATTCTCTGCCGCGGCAGAGAAATGGACCAAATCTCTGCCGCGGCAGCAGGTTATTAGTCCCGGTTCGTGTTACGAACCGGGACTAATGCTCCACACCCCCTCGCGCTCTGATGCCTCCACGTGTGCCCCATTTGTCCCGGTTGGTGGGGCAACCGGGACTAAAGGTTAGAGCTTTAGTCCCGATTGCCCCGTCCCGGTTGGGCAACCAGGACTAATGGCCCTTACCAACCGGGACGCATGGGCCCTTTTCTACCAGTGAGTCGAGAAGAAGCTATGAATAAGAATGACAATTTTACACACTGGTACAACTGCATGAAAAGGATATGGATAAACTTTTTTACCTATGGGTAATATTCATATCCTACCCGTTAAGTTATGGGTATGAACATGAGTATAACCTTCTACCCGTAGGTATACCCATACCCTATCCGTTTAAACTGACATATAAAACTTACCTGTAGAGTTTCAATCTATGTGGCCGAGCAACCTAGGGATAAGTATGAGATTGCGATTTTTAAAGTTCGATAATTTTGTCTACCCATTATTGAGTACGAATAGTTTTTTTTTGTCAAATATGCTATCGATAAATATAAAATTGTGAATAACTTGTGTATTATTAGATCTACCCGCCCAATACCAAACGAGTACGGGTGCCATCAGGTATAGGCATGGGTAAAATATTATTTCCACGAGTATGTATAGGAGTCTACCCGTTGACTACACATGTATGAATATGAGATTGTTGTACGCTGGCCATACCTTGTCCATTGCCATCCTTAAGGAGCATCATCGATGAAGAAGCTATGGAGAAGTGGACGACGAGGGCAGCCTTTGTAGAATAAATACAAGAAAAAAATGAGCAAATGGGGAAAATCACAAAGATTAAGTCGAGGCCTTGCCGGAGGAATCACCAACCTCAACCTTGTTGCACAATTAGCCAATGGGTGATTTTTTTTCATAGATTTATCACGTTAATTAACTCATAAATTTAGTCGAGATAGAATGAGACTAGTTTACAAGACGAGAGAAAACGGTAGTCATTATTATTTATTAAACAAAGATAAATATTATACATTTTCAAAAAATAAAATTCAAGATTTAGTAGGATTTATTAAACAGAAAATACATATATGTCCGAAATGGCTGTCACCTTCTACGTGCAACAGTATAAACTAAAATAGGTGACTATTATTTATTTATACTAAACATTTTTACTTGTTTATAACTCATTTAGTACATATGAAACTTAAGCTAGTATATATTTATATACAAATAACAAATGAAAACATAAAACATATTTGTGAAGAACACAAAGTTTTGGTTATACAATTTTAACTATTTATTTGCAATTGCAATAATTTTGAACTGTGGTATCCAATAAAAATTACATTATTCGTTTCATTCTTATTTTCCATTATAACCCTATATTTAAATGGATCTGTTTATATCCTTGGAAAAATAAATCACATGCCTTTATGGGTTAATATTTGTCACTTAGATGTATTACAATGTATATGTAAGTCTCCTTGTGTACTTGTAAATCCGAGATATATTCACCGAGAGTTCTAAAATGCATGGTTTACAAATATCTTGGGAGAATTTTATGTTATTTCTGAAAATTCTTGAGTGTATGAGGTGTCTACAATGGGTTTGTAATTGAATAATTCACATTGCTTGTTTTGTTATTATTCCATGATCAATTATGTATTTCATGCCTCTACAGGTTAAATAATCATTTAGTAAAAAAACATTGAAGTGAAAAAAATCCCCACACGAACATCGCGCCATTCTTGCATTTCGCGTTCAGATCCTATCGTGATCGTGGAGACTTGAGTTTAAACAATTAGACGACCGATCTTGCGAAAGCCAAAAAATCACAGGAGAGACGATACTGCCTAATGTTTTGCATTTTTCTTCTTGATCTCGATTCCGCTCCACCGTGGAGACTCGGATTTAGACAATTAGACTCCACGGTGACAATGGCAATCCAATGTGTCAAACCAATGATCCGGAGGTGTCTTGCTCCGGCGCCGGCGCGTGGCTCTGGCTCCCCCTGGCGAAGTTGCCGCTCCACGTGGATGACGATGTGACGAGGCTAGACATCGTCCCAGTCCCAGCCGCCGTCGACATGGTGTCGAATCCGCCGTCGATGGCCGGCCAGACGAACGAAGGCTTGAACGGCGGCACGGCAGGCACCGGCATGGATCGCATCAGGATCTGCGAGATGGCTTGTGCCTTGGGCCGCTCTGCTGGGGTCGGGTGGCTGCACGCTAGGCCCAGCATCGTGGTTCATCCGATATGATCATCGATGAATGTGTGGGAGTCAATATGGGTTTCCAGACCCCGCTGTTGATTATTGATAGAAGACCATGTATGCATATTCTCGAACCCGTAGGGTCACACACTTAACGTGTCTCGACGCTAGGATAGAATGGATAATTGATTTATGAGGTTTTGTTCAGAGTCTCGGATGAGATCCAGGACATCACGAGAGGTTCCGGAATGGTCCGGAGAATAAGATTCATATAAGGGAAAGCAGTTTTTGGATTTCGGAATTGTTTCGAATTGTTCGGTATTGTACCGGAAGCTTCTAGAACCTTCCGGAGTGGGACCAACGTGGCCCCACTTGTCGGGAGGGGGCGTGGGCCTACGAGGGAGTCCCCTGGCCGCATTGGGCCAGGGGCACAAGGCCCCATAGGCCCAGCCGGCCAAACCCTAAGGGAAACCCTAGGGAAACCTTCTAGAAGGAGGGGGAAAACTTACCCCCCACTCCAACCCTTGGGGCCGCCGCCCTAGGGCTTGGAGGAGGGGCCAAGGGAGCCGTCCAGCCCCCTATATATAGAGGGCAGGGGTGTAGGGGTTTGTAGCAAGGAAAACAAAAATTTTCTATCGCATACAAACAAACAAGCCAAGATCTATCTACTAGATTGTAGCAACGAGTCGATGGAATAACTCACCCTCGAAGATTCCAAAGTGTTTAACGAGAGCAGATTCTCGTGGGTGATGTAGTCGTACTCTTTCCGATCTCAAGATCGCGTAGACGATCCTTCCGGCGCCGCGTTCCCGCAGCGCTCCCGCAGTCGGTCACACGTTCGGTACTCGACGAAGACCTTCCTCTCCCTTGTTCCAGCAGGCAGCGGAGTTTGTAGCACTCTCCTCGCGATTCCGGCAGCACAACGGCGTGGTACCGGAAGTAGAGGGGAGATCCCGCAGGGCTTCGCCTTAAGCCGGTGCGAGTATGGTGGAGCTTATGAGAGAGGCTATTAGTGGTCTAGTAATTAGACACACCAATTAGAGGGCTCTAAACCAATTAGAAGGCTCTAAACCGAATAGCTCTAAACCGGGGTCTAGATCTAGGGTTTAGTTTAGAGGATAGGAAACTTGTGTGTATTGGGAGGGAGCCCTGCCCCTCCTTATATAGGTGGGAGGGGCTGGCCGGCCAAGGGGAGGGAGTGGAGTCCCTCCCCAACTCGGCCTAGGTGGGGCGCCGGCTTGGGGAGGAGGACTCCTCCCTCAAGTCGGTTTCCTCCTCTCCTCCCACTTCCCAAAAACTGCCGTTTGACTTTCAAACTAGCCGTTTGACTTTTTCAATTTAGGATTCAATTTAATCCTTTATTTGGGACAGCAAGAACACTTAGTACATGATGCAATCATTCCAACATGTAATGACACATTCATGTACCCCTTCCCCCCCGGAGTGCCGGACAATCCGGGACCTTCTAGAATGTTCCCGATGGAAACACCGGAATCATTCCCGAACTCCGAAACGGGACTTTCCTTATATGAATCTTATTCTCCGGACCATTCCGGATCACCTCGTGATATCCCGGATCCCATCCGAGACTCCGAACAACATTCGGTCTCTTTCTCATAATACCATAACTACTCAAACAACGTCGAATCCTTAAGTGTGTCTCCCTACGGTTCGTGAATTATGCGGACATGATCGAGACACTTCTCCGAACAATAACCAATAGAGGAATCTGGAAATTCATATGGCTCCCACATATTTCTACGATTACTTTGCGATCGAATGAACCACTTACATACGATACCAATTTCCCTTTGTCTCACGATATGTTACTTATCCGAGGTTATGATCATCGGTATCTCTGCATACCTAGTTCAACCTCGTTACTGATAAGTACTCTTTTCTCGTTCCCGTGATATGTGATCCCTTGTGACCAAGTCACATGCTTGCAAGCTAATTGGATGACATTTCACCGAGAGGGCCCAGAGTATATCTATCCGTCATGTGGATGGACAAATCCCACTCTTGATCCATGTGTTTCAACCAATACTTTCCGAACACTCAATGCCACTTTTATAGCCACCCTGTTACGGTGTGGTGTTTGATGACATCAAAGCATCCATCCAGTAAAGGTGATATGCATGATCTCATGGTCGAAGGAATTAGGTTACTATGTATCAGAAAGCATATAGCAATTGAACTATTGAAATGTCTTGATCTTTATGCTACGCTTATCTATAGGAGTATGTCCACCATATCATTCTCCTAATGATATGATCTTGTTGTTGATAACATCTCAATGTTCATGATATGGAAACCACAATCATTAATCAACCAACAAGCTAGTGAAGTATAGAGGCTATACTAGGGACTTTAAATTAAGTTTACAAATCACACAAGTATTAATGGTTTCCTTGTTAATACTATTATAGCATGAATGTAAACATTTATCATAAGTGTGAAGATATGATAATAACCACTTTATTATTGCCTCTTGGGCATATCTCCAACAGTCTCCCACTTGCACTAGAGTCAATAATCTAGTTTCGAACCTTTGTGTATTCAACACCTATGGCTTTCCGGTGTTGTATGTACATGATTGCTAGTGGTCAACTGATCTCCGGATCTGACACTTCCAGGTCCGTGTGTAATTGCATGTCTTTGCGTCTCTACGCATCACTCATTCTCTAATGAGATGGCTTTGTATAAATTTGGTCTTTCGGTGTGACCTTTAGTTCTTTAGGGTTAAAACATGTTGACAATATTGTCGTACAATATATCTTCATAGTATTATCCCGCTGTGAACTACACCTAGTTTGATAACAAACTACTTGACACAAATGCCCTCTTTTGCTGCTATAATAGCAGTCATATACTTAGCCTTTTGTTGTAGTATCTGTCACAATGTCTTAACTTTGGAAATCATCCAAATCCATTATGGAACTCACTTTCCATTATATTGTGCCACCCTTAGTTTAGATTGAGATAAACTTAATTTGTACTTTGTGACAAAACTAGTATCAATGTAGTACTTTTACAATGAACTAACCATCTATTTGTCACTTCTACAAATAATATACTCTTAGTTCTTCCAAAAGATCATAAGAATATCCTTACTATTGTCCAATGATCATCTTACGAATCATTCTGGTATATGCTCACAACATTTAGAGCATAGGACATATCTGGATTTGTACATATCACAGTATGATTGATATAAATACTCTTTGTGATTTCATACATCAAGTATCAATCTATACTTGATTATTTGTTTCACTTTACCAAATGTCAATACACTTGAATATATCATCAACATTGAACTTATTCAATCCTTTCTGTGCAACAAGAACCTTCTCTTGTAGTTTCTATATTGAACTCATTCAATATCTTGTCTATGTACTTCTGGCACAACCATATTAGCGTCTATTGATGCCAAATATTTGGGTTTTGCCTAAGTCTTTCATCGGGATGAAATTCTTAATATGTGTTAATAAAAGATACATTATTTCCAATCAACAATATGTCTTCCACATAATGTATTAGAAACATGTCTTAGCGCTCCCACTTAATTTCTTGCAAATGCAAGCATCTTCATTGTCTCTGATGAAATTAAACCCTTTTAACAGTTTCATCATAGTGAAGATTCCAACTCCGCTATGCTCACTCTAACCATTGAAGTTTGCATATGCTTTTAGCATCCTTTGAATTAACAAAACCCTATGGACCGTGTTTATGCACATGTCCTAGGTAACGATTCTATTAGAAGAACTTGTTTTGTTTATTCAACTACCATATAACAAATTATATGTAGTGGTTGCTTTCATTAATCCGTCTAGACTAAATATCACTATGATAGATCAAATCTTGTCATAGTCAACCTTTGAACATTGTTGTGAACTCTTTCCCAACATGTCGACTATTTCATAGATGTAAAACATCCATGTCTATTTTCTTTATAGATCCAGACACAACTGTAAGGTCTTACACCTTTCTCGAGGGTCCTTCAAGTTCAAAACTTGATTTCTCGTGTATGGAACTATCACGGATTTTATGGCTTCAAGCCATTTGACGGAGTCAGGGCCCATCATCGCTTCTTTGCATGTAGTCGGTTCATTATTCTCAAATAATGATTCAACCCTCAAATCTTGGTATTTGATTGTTTACCCGATCTACTTGTTTCAATAGGAACTTAGATCTCCGTGACCACAACCTTTGAGGCACGTGAGCCATGAGCATTGTTGCCGCCTCCGGAACACTTTTCGGCGCTGCGCAACTTTGCACATACAGCTAAGGTTCTTAACCTTATCAAAGTTCTATTGTCCTCCCACTTAACTTTTCACGAAAAATTTCTTCCAAAAGAAACTTGACGTTCTAAGCAACAAACACTTTTGTCTCCGGTGTTTATGGAGGAATACTTAATAGTCATACAAAGACAGGTTCATCCGACTTTGGTTGCAAACATCTTTCTTATGCATAGCATACCAATGTTTAAGAAAGGACAACTTGGGTTTTATCCCAAACCATAACCTTATATGGTGTCATTTCAACGGATTATGATGAAGCTCTTTTCAGTGGAAAAACGGTAATCTCTAAAGCTTTTAATCTTTAAAATACAATGGCAGTTTTATGAATTACACCTTTCGATCTTACCATGTCAAACAAGGTTTAATTACATATCTCGAACGCTCCATACTCTTATGGTGTTTCGGGAAAATGCAAATCCACGGAACGATTCCTTAAATCTTAGGTATTATGCTAAACTTGTAACTCAAATATCTTCCTTTATGATCTTATCATAAACTATTTATATTCTTGTTACAATGATTTTGCACTTCATCTTGAAAGTCTTTTGAACTTTTCAAATATTTCATACTTCATCCTTATTAAGTAAATATTCATATATTCACTCAAATTTTCGGAGAAAGCATATGAAGTTGAAATCCATCGCTCTTGACTACACATAATGGACTTCGTACAACAATATGTACAAGTTCCAATAAGCTAGTCATTCGTTCCCTTTTGGCCTATGGACGAAGTTTTAATTATCTCTAGGAAAGTTTCACAAGCGTCATTTGATCAAAATCAAATAGACTCCAAAATTCCATCCATATGGATTTTTCTTCATGTTTTCTTTCCAATATAATTTTAAACGGCGATGTCACTTCCTAAGTGATCTTTCAATCAATTTGTCTTTCGACATTTTAGCACTAGTTTTATGGATGTGATTTCTCCAACGAGATTTGTGAATCATCCATCTTTTATGGATTACGGCAATTATTTGAACAACCCTTTTGTTCTCATAATACCCGATAAAACAAATCTTTGAAGGCAAGCTTTGATGTTTAACGAGCAACACAATAACCCTTTATTTGTTCTCGATGAACATCATCACATATTCTTTTGCTAGTTACTTAGGCCATTGTAGTTCATGAATTGTGTTGTTTCGTATGACGATTCACACCAACAAATTCAGTATCAAATACTTAAGAACCACATTGTTTAACAAGCAAAGAATATAGCCATAACATGTATATCATCTATATACTTAAACTGAACGATTCTAGTCTTTTCTTTTCTGCCATATATTTATGAGATTCTCTTTCAGTATTTCCTTTTCAGTTTGAAAGAATCTATCAACATCAATAGTGGAGTCATACATATGACATATAGTCCAAAGCGTGTATAGTTAAATACCAATGTCTTTGGACTTGCACTTTGAAGTAGATCACCATCATCAAATGTTTGGTGTTCTTTCAAATTCCTTTCATTAGTAATCTCTTGGTGTAGTAAACATTTTACCTACATCAAATATTCACCCTTATCATGGTATCGTCCATGATCAAGCTACTTTTAGCTTATAACGATGAATTATTAGTATAATGTTGCTATCCAAAACCTTTTGGAGGATTAGGACAACAAGTGTCTCCAACCTTTTTGCAAATTCTCATCAAAATATGAGAACATGAACTTTGCCATATTATACTCTATCATGTTGTAACCAAAACTTCGTTTCAGATATCACAATATCTTCCACACATCATGGTTTCTGAAACAACTCTTTCAGATCCTAGATAACCTTGATATTAAGGGAATCCTTTGAATATCAAGAATCATGGATACAAACATGATACTTATATACTAACACTTGGAATTGTTACTCTTGATTTAATACTAATTATTAAACTTCATGGAGTAACCGGAACTTACTGAAAGTTTGCAATAGGACTTTTAAACTTTAGATTAACACTTAAAACAATACGATACCAGTTCGTAAAGTATCTAACCAGAATTCTATAGTTCTATCATCTCAATTATAACTAAGCGCAAGGTGGTAAACGGATGCCAATGACTACAACAACTATGCAAATTCACTTTGATTTAGTTTATGATAAATTGAGTTCTAATTAATAATTAAATTAATCTAGGTGAACTCCCACTCAAAACAATATCCCTCACATTGTTTTAGTGATCACACGAACCAAATCCACCACATCAAAACCGATCATCACGAGAGTTGATATAGCTTCAATGGCGAACAATCAACATGTTCATCATATCTACTATATGACTCATGCTCTACCTTTCGGTAATCCGTGTTCCTGAGGCCATGTCTGTACATGCTAGGCTCGTCAAGATCAAACCTTAGCTACCGCATAAGCAAATCTGGCTTGCTTACGTTGTATTTACCCGTGGAATCAAAGACACCCGATCATCACGTGGTGCTTCGAAGCAACAAGTTTTAGCAACGGTGCTAACTAAGGGCGAACACTTTAGAACTTGAAATTTATGTGCATGAGGGATCATCTTATAATGCTACCGTCGTCTACTAAGCAATACAAGATGCATAAAGGATTAACATCACATGCAATTCATAATATGTGATATGATATGGCCTTTCTTCTTTGTGCTTCCGATCTCCATCTTCAAGCATGAACATGATCTCCATCATCACCGGCGTAGCATCAAGGTCAATGACGCTTCTTCATGGTTGTCGTCCACCAGCTTCAACTATTACAACTATTTTGAATAGACACGCAGGTCTTAACAGAAATTAAAGACAACCATATGGCTCCTGCCGGTTGCCAACTTACAATAAGGAACATTGCATACATCAAATATAATCACAATCATGGCCATATCACATCACTGCACACCCCTGCAAAACAAAGTTAGACGCTTCTACTTTCTTTGCATATTTTACGTGGTTTGGGGCTTTCCATAAGTGTCGTTCTAACCTACGAACAAGAACCACAACATTGATACTAGCATTGTTGATTACCCGTTGTAAATTGGATCTTAACTATGCTAGGAGAAACAGGCACCCGCAAAGCCACTTATGCAATACAAGTTGCATGTCAAACGTGGAGCAAGTCTCATGAACGATGTCATGTAAGGTTAGCCCGGGCCGCTTCATCCCAACATACCGCAAGATGCAAAGTACACAAAAAGCAATCTACAATAAAAGCATCAACGCCCACAATGACCATTGTGTTCTACTCGTGCAACAGATCTACATATAGACACGGCTCTGATACCACTGTAGGGGTTCGTAGCAAGGAAAACAAAAATTTTCTATCGCATACAAACAAACAAGCCAAGATCTATCTACTAGATTGTAGCAACGAGTCGATGGAATAACTCACCCTCGAAGATTCCAAAGTGTTTAACGAGAGCAGATTCTCGTGGGTGATGTAGTCGTACTCTTTCCGATCTCAAGATCGCGTAGACGATCCTTCCGGCGCCGCGTTCCCGCAGCGCTCCCGCAGTCGGTCACACGTTCGGTACTCGACGAAGACCTTCCTCTCCCTTGTTCCAGCAGGCAGCGGAGTTTGTAGCACTCTCCTCGCGATTCCGGCAGCACAACGGCGTGGTACCGGAAGTAGAGGGGAGATCCCGCAGGGCTTCGCCTTAAGCCGGTGCGAGTATGGTGGAGCTTATGAGAGAGGCTATTAGTGGTCTAGTAATTAGACACACCAATTAGAGGGCTCTAAACCAATTAGAAGGCTCTAAACCGAATAGCTCTAAACCGGGGTCTAGATCTAGGGTTTAGTTTAGAGGATAGGAAACTTGTGTGTATTGGGAGGGAGCCCTGCCCCTCCTTATATAGGTGGGAGGGGCTGGCCGGCCAAGGGGAGGGAGTGGAGTCCCTCCCCAACTCGGCCTAGGTGGGGCGCCGGCTTGGGGAGGAGGACTCCTCCCTCAAGTCGGTTTCCTCCTCTCCTCCCACTTCCCAAAAACTGCCGTTTGACTTTCAAACTAGCCGTTTGACTTTTTCAATTTAGGATTCAATTTAATCCTTTATTTGGGACAGCAAGAACACTTAGTACATGATGCAATCATTCCAACATGTAATGACACATTCATGTACCCCTTCCCCCCCGGAGTGCCGGACAATCCGGGACCTTCTAGAATGTTCCCGATGGAAACACCGGAATCATTCCCGAACTCCGAAACGGGACTTTCCTTATATGAATCTTATTCTCCGGACCATTCCGGATCACCTCGTGATATCCCGGATCCCATCCGAGACTCCGAACAACATTCGGTCTCTTTCTCATAATACCATAACTACTCAAACAACGTCGAATCCTTAAGTGTGTCTCCCTACGGTTCGTGAATTATGCGGACATGATCGAGACACTTCTCCGAACAATAACCAATAGAGGAATCTGGAAATTCATATGGCTCCCACATATTTCTACGATTACTTTGCGATCGAATGAACCACTTACATACGATACCAATTTCCCTTTGTCTCACGATATGTTACTTATCCGAGGTTATGATCATCGGTATCTCTGCATACCTAGTTCAACCTCGTTACTGATAAGTACTCTTTTCTCGTTCCCGTGATATGTGATCCCTTGTGACCAAGTCACATGCTTGCAAGCTAATTGGATGACATTTCACCGAGAGGGCCCAGAGTATATCTATCCGTCATGTGGATGGACAAATCCCACTCTTGATCCATGTGTTTCAACCAATACTTTCCGAACACTCAATGCCACTTTTATAGCCACCCTGTTACGGTGTGGTGTTTGATGACATCAAAGCATCCATCCAGTAAAGGTGATATGCATGATCTCATGGTCGAAGGAATTAGGTTACTATGTATCAGAAAGCATATAGCAATTGAACTATTGAAATGTCTTGATCTTTATGCTACGCTTATCTATAGGAGTATGTCCACCATATCATTCTCCTAATGATATGATCTTGTTGTTGATAACATCTCAATGTTCATGATATGGAAACCACAATCATTAATCAACCAACAAGCTAGTGAAGTATAGAGGCTATACTAGGGACTTTAAATTAAGTTTACAAATCACACAAGTATTAATGGTTTCCTTGTTAATACTATTATAGCATGAATGTAAACATTTATCATAAGTGTGAAGATATGATAATAACCACTTTATTATTGCCTCTTGGGCATATCTCCAACAAGGGGCGCAGCCCTCCTCCACCCCTCCTTGAACCCTAGCCGCCATACTGCTGCCCTCCAGATCTCTCTCTCTCTCCCGACTGCGCGTAGGCGAAGCCCTGCCGTAGAAACTCTCCACCTTTGCACCACGCCGTCGTGTTGTAGATCCAATCTATCTCTCCACCCCACTTGCTGGACCAAGGAAGGAGGAGACGTCGAGGTGCCGTACGTGTGCATCTCTCGGAGGCATCGCCACTTGCGGTGTTGGATCGGATCGGATCGCGAAGAGGAGAAGCTAGTACGACTACATCAACCACGTTCCGTTGAACGTTCCGCTGTGCGAATCTTCAAGGGTATGAAGATCTCATCTATACCCCCTCGTTGTTTGCATATCCTAGATTTGGCTTTCCCGTTCGCATCCGTAGAATTTTTTGATTTACTATGCTGCGAACCCTTCAATGGTTGCACACATAAGCTACCAAATAAAGAACTAAACTATTCTCTTTGAAGCCTGGGTGGCCATCCACAAGTGATACATGGGTAAATCATAGATATGGGCCTGATAACCATTCAATCCAATTCCACCCAGGTGAATCATTAGTTATGTTGGTTTCATGATATAACCAAAATATACACTTTAAATCACTTTTATCTTGATATGATCTCATTCCCGTCTAAGTATGCATAACTAAGAATATCTACACATACGATTGCTCAACTAACAAGTCATACTACGACACAAGATGGGACATAGCATAACATATAAGCTAAAACTTTCCTACACATGCAAAGCTATTGAAATCTAAATATATCTATTTTTGTTTGACTTGTATTTTGAAGGGTAGAAACAAATATAACCCGGTTATATGGCATGGCTGCAAATGTCCATTGTTATATGCTTTATCATCTAGATCTCAATTATATGTACTAGATAGCCTGCTATTTCTAATTTAGCTAGGGTACATATCCTCTTTTATTTTTTATATTCAATTCATATAACTCTAATGGACCTACGTTCAAGGTTAATGAATCCCATAATTACTCTTTATTTGCTCAATTATGTTATACACATTGACATGATAAAACAGGTTAGAGATGAAAACGAGGGTCAGTATTATGATACATCTATCCTCATTAGTTTAATAAAATGAATTAACTTATATGATGACATCATCATTTTGAAAAAGCTAGTTCACTTTTTTCGAACTAAATACGGTAAGAAGTACTCTAATGGTGACCCACTTGCTTTTCTAAAATGGGTCTAAGAACATATTCTTCTACAAAAAAATGTCCTTTTTCACCAAACCATTATTTGTAGTTTGATAGCATAGTTTTCTCTTTGTTTTTTTCATGGTTAGTGATTTCATACATTCTCTTCGTTTTTCCTTTTTCTTCAAATCATCTTTTATAGACAAGTTCTCTCTTATAAGAATGTTCTTTTTTGCAATACGAAAGCCATATGTTTAATCTTAGAAATAGATGACTTGCCTACCGGAATGTGTACTTCCAATCCAGCTACGATTGAACTGCACAAAAGTTGGTAGTATGGCTTGGATTAATGGATTACAACATACATAAAAATCCAACTTGAAACATCTACTTTGGAGCGATGGATGGGAATGATGGATTACACCATTGAGAAAAGAAAGTCGATGAGAACCGTTAGACTCCTAGATTTATTTACATGTATTTTCGCTAAGCAAGGTACACAAGGGATATAAAACTAAAAAAATGAAAATATACTATATATTATGATATTTGTCCATCATAGAGAAACTAGATAAACGCATGAGCTATTTATTAATATGTGGCCATTTTATAATCCTTTAAAATATTGCATGTCACTCAATAATTTAGTTGAATATTGTTTCCGATTTTGTAATAGGAAGAAAAAAATATTATATATCATACAGAAATCAGTAGTTAAAACGTCTTTATGAACATAGCATAGTTCTATTTTCTACAAGATTTCCAAGAAAAATATAATATATAAACTTTCCATCTATAGCGCCAAGTAGTACTCCCTTCGACCCATATTAGTCGACTTCAATTTAGGGCACGTACAATGCGGTGACGTCAGTCTTTCCTTATGCTCGCCACGTTGGATTTTTGCTTAGTTGGAGGAGAGAGAAACAAGAGAGAGAGGGTTGTCTTCCCTTACTTAAGGGATGATCTCTTAACAATAAGAAAAGACTATTTTTCTCCATTGTACCATATGTCTTCTCTTAGTCAACCAATTTTTTACTAAAAATAGTTAATTCTATTAATTGCTAGAGATAGCAATAAGAGATAATGCATTGTACAAGTTATATATTGTGTCTTCTCTAAATGATGTAGAAAGCTAAGAGAAGGCATACCTTCTCTAGCATTGTACATACCCTTAGATGTATCTAGACAAGTTTTTGTGATAGATACATTCAAATTGAAGTCAACTAGTATGAGTTGGAGTGAGTAGGAAAATTTCCTAGAGACGATTGTAAGAGTTTCCAAAACAGCTAGCCCGTGCAGGAGCACCAATTGATGACTTTGCATTTTTTATGACTAGTAGCAAACGCACGGGTTTTAATACAAAGCCCCTTAAAAAATTGCTTTATATTTCTGCTCAGTCCCGCAATCACTAAATACCAATACTAGCAGTCTGCAACGATGATCAATAGATAGTCGTATGATCAATAAATAGTCGTTAGAGCGAAACAAATTCAATCCTATTTAGTAGATGGATAATAATTACACAAAGAATTTTTGGAAAAAGTCAAAATAGCATTGGAGTAAAATTGTCCGTACACGTACATCGTGCCATTCTTGCATTTTCCGTTCCGAACTGTCGATCCTATCGTGGAGACTTGGCTTTAAACAATTAGACGACCAATCTTGAGAAGGCCAGAAAAAACCACATGAGAGAAATTGTCTCCACACGATACTTCCTGAAGTTTTGCATTTTTCCTTCTTGATCTCGATTCCGTTCCACCGTGGAGACTCCGATTTACACAATTAGACTCCACGGTGACAATGACAATCCAACGTGTCAAACCAATAAACCGGAGGTGTCTTGCTCCAGCACCGGCGCATGGCTCTGGCTCCCCCTAGCGAAGTTGCCGCTCCACGTGGATGACGGCGTGACGAGGCTGGACATCACCCTAGCCATTGTCGACATGGTGTCAAATCCGTCGTCGATCGCCGGCAATACTAACGAAGACTTGAACGGCGGCACCGCAAGCACCGGCATGACTCACAACAGAATATGCGATATGGCTTGTGCCTTGGGCCGCTTGGCGGGGGTCGAGTGGCTGCACGTCAGTCCAAGCATGAGCAGCCGCTCAGCATCATCCTCGTCGAACACGCTGTCGAGGTTGGGGTCGACGGACTCAAGTGCGTGGCCGTTGTGGTGGTGGAGGCGCCACTCCCAGTCCACCAGAAAGTGGAAGCCCTCTATATGTAGCGCGACACGGGTGGAGGCCACACACCGTCTCGAGGACTCGGCGGTGGCTTTCTCGGTGTGGAAGCACTCTGGGGCAATGTAACCGGGGGTGCAGTGGACGCCGCCGGCGACCTCCTCCATGTAGGAGGTCTTGTCCGTCTCTATGGCACAGGCGAGGCCGAACTCAGCAAGACACTTTGGGTCTGTTTGGATTATAGCCAATGTGTACCCAACCAATATTTTGATCAGTACCAAAAGGTTAGCTCTTGTTTGAATTGTTGCCTACTTTTTGGCATGCCAATGTTCCACTACCAATTCTAGTTCAATTATTTAGCCAATATTGATCAACTTATGGACAAGCAAAGACTCGGTTAAATATTGTCTAATCAAATATTTGGTGGAACAATCTTGGACACCAAACTACAAGAGTCACTGAATAAACAAAGGCAAGTGATAATACCAGTTTGCATGCATAATACAACCACGATTTAGACCGCACTTGACATGACACGCAACAAAGTTTGTCCCAAAACTGAAGAAACATTTATCATTGTCGCACCTCTTGGCACATCGCTAGAGCCAGGTAACTTCTTAAAACACACTGTCATCTGGATATATTAATATAGAAATCACATCATACAACCAACGAAAATTCAAAACGATTAAAATATTGCGACAGCGGCAAAAACATGCCCAAAAGAAAGAAGAAGAAACCAAAAGGAGACTAGGGTGGATCGACTAAGTGACGAAGATCCACAACCACAATGGCCTCCGAAGATGTACCATCATTCTCCTAGCATCGAGGTGTCAAGTGCCAAGCAACACCTTTAAGAAGGAAAGCGAGGCGCTTGGTGCCCGGACCAATGATTCTAGGGTTTCACCCGACACATAGAAGGAAGTGGACCTACGGTAGCCAAAATGCCCTTCAAGAAGAAAAGGTGCTACCTTAAAGGTGGCACCACGTTGGTGTCGGTCGAGCCGACAAAGATTTCTCCTGAAAAACACCATCCACAACCCTCGGAAGATCCGATGCATAGGAGAACCGAAAGTCAAAAGCCTCGACACCACCAAACTCGACGCCCACCAGCATGCGCACTGCGGTCACGAAGACTCCCCAAAGGTATCATCAAGAGGCATGTACTATGGAAGTGAAAGGTAGTTCGAATCAAGGCCGGCGGTACCACAGCCGCGCGGGAGGGAACAACCTCCACCCTCCGGGGGTAGTCGACCGGAAGCGGCAGCAGGGCACACCAGTCCGAGTTAGGTCGAGTAGCCCAACGGGTTCGTGAAGCCCCCGCGGAGGCACCCCAGTCAATGTAGCTAGAAGTCAATACTTTTACAATTTAATCAATTTTCTACATAAAAATATGAAAATTCACAATACAAAATAGTATGAACCGATCCACACTAATAATATTTCCAATAGTTCAATATTGTATATGAAAGTTTTTCTGTGCATCGTATAGTACAAAGAAAAGAGACATGACATGAGTATAACCTTCTACCCGTGGGTATACCCATACCCTACCCGTTTAAACTGATATATAAAACTTACCTGTAGAGTTTCAATCTATGTGGCCGAGCAACCTAGGGATAAGTATGAGATTGCGACTTCTAAATTTCGATAATTTTGTCTACCTATTATTGAGTACGAATAGTTATTTTTTTGTCAAATATGCTATCGATAAATATAAAATTGTGAATAACTTGTGTATTATTAGATCTACCCGCCCAATACCAAACGAGTACGGGTGCCATCAGGTATGGGCATGGGTAAAATATTATTTCCACGGGTATGGATAGGAGTCTACCCGTTGACTACACATGTATGGATATGAGATGTCCATTGTCATCCTTAAGGAGCATCATCGATGAAGAAGCTATGGAGAAGTGGACGACGAGGGCAGGCTTTGTTGAGCAAATGGGGAAAATTACAAAGATTAAGTTGAGGCCTTGCCGGAGGAATCACCAACCTCAACCTTGTTGCACAATTAGCCAATGGGTGAATTTTTTTCATAGATTTATCATGTTAATTAACTCATAAATTTAGTCAAAATAGAATGAGACTAGTTTACAAGACGAGAGAAAACAGTAGTCATTATTATTTATTAAACAAAGATAAATATTATACATTTTCAAAAAATAAAATTCAAGATTTAGTAGGATTTATTAAACAGAAAACATAAAACATATTTGTGAAGAGCACAAAGTTTTGGTTATACAATTTTAACTATTTATTTGCAATTGCAATATTTTTGAACTGTGGTATACAATAAAAATTACATTATTCGTTTCATTCTTATTTTCCATTTAAACTCTATATTTAAATGGATCTTTTTATATCCTTGAAAAAATAAATCACATGCCTTTATGGGTTAATATTTGTCACTTAGATGTATTACAATGTATATGTATGTCTCCTTGTGTACATGTAAATCCGAGATATATTCGCCGAGAGTTCTAAAGTGCACGGTTTACAAATATCTTGGGAGAATTTTTATGTTATTTCTGAAAATTCTTGAGTGTATGAGGTGTCTACAATTGGTTTGTAATTGAATAATTTACATTGCTTGTTTTGTTATTATTCCATGATCAATTATGTCTTTCATGCCTCTACAGGTTAAATAATCATTTAGTAAATGAAGCATTGAAGTAAAAATTTCCCCACACGAACATCGCGCCATTCTTTCATTTCCCGTTCAGAACTTGATACTATCGTGGAGACTTGGGTTTAAACAATTAGACGACCAATCTTGCGAAAGCCAAAAAAAACCACAGGAGAGAAATTGTCTCCACACGATATGCATTTTTCTTCGTGATCTCGATTCCCTCGTTACACCGTGGAGACTCCGATTTAGACAATTAGACGCCACAGTGGCAATGAGAATCCAACGTGTCAAACCAATGATCCGGAGGTGTCTTGCTCCGGCGCCGGCGCGTGGCTCTGGCTTCCCCTGGCGAAGTTGCCGCTCCACGTGGACGACGATGTGACGAGGCTGGACATCGTCCCAGTCCCAGCCGCTGTCGACATGGTGTCGAATCCGCCGTCGATGGCCGGCCAGACGAACGAAGGCTTGAACGGCGGCACGGCAGGCACCGGCATGGATCGCATCAGGATCTGCGAGATGGCTTGTGCCTTGGGCCGCTCTGCTGGGGTCGGGTGGCTGCACGCTAGGCCCAGCATGAGCAGCCGCTCAGCGTCGTCCTCGTCGAACGCGCCGTCGAGGTTGGGGTCGACGGCCTCGAGCGCGCGGCCGTCGCGGTGGAGGCGCCACACCCAGTCCACCAGGAAGTGGAAGCCCTCTATGTCGCAGCGCGGGCGGCGGCCGCACACCGTCTCGAGGATGACGGCGCCGAAGGCGTAGACGTCGGACTCGCGGGTGGCCTTCTCGGTGTGGAAGCACTCCGGGGCGATGTAACCGACGGTGCCGTGTACGCCGCCGGCGACCTCCTCCATGTAGGAGGTCTTGTCCGTCTCGATGGCGCGCGCTAGGCCGAAGTCCCCGAGGCGGGCCGTGAAGTTGGCGTCGAGCATGATGTTGGAGGCCTTGAGGTCGCGGTGCACCACGCGCTGGTCGTACTGGTCGTGCAGGTAGTGCAGCGCCGACGCCACGCCCTGGACGATGCCGTACCGGAGCTCCCACCCGAGCGGCTGCCGCGGGCGCGACCCCGCCGTTGGCGCCGAGATGAACAGGTGCTGGTCCAGGCTGCCGTTGGGCATGTACTCGTACACCAGCAGAAGCTCGCCGTTGTCGTGGCTCCAACCTGCACAGTTCACCCAGCACCAGCAGGCATGTCAATTGCAACTTCACGTCTCTGACTGAAACTCGGTATAAATCTGAAGGCCATGCGATCTGATTGTACAGTGATAATCTTGCACAAATGTGCTAGTAGATTGTTAATCTGGTGTGACCATCTTTTAATCTGCATTACGATGTCATGGTCTTTTAAGAAAACTGAACTTATGGTGTTTGATTTCATGACGTGGCCTTATTCTATGGAAAACACTGAAGAAAAGGGTAAAAGGTCACTGTGGTTGCTCTGTGATGATGGCTTGTAATGAGGCGTATCAATGGCGGAGCATCAGGCTTCAATTTAGTAATGATGAGGTGTTCTTTCGAAAAAAAATCTGGATGAGATTATTAATTAAGCAGAATATAGACCGGGAAAAGTTTGGTTCGTCTAAGTTTGACGTGCATGAACGCATTGATGCTGTAAAGTGAAGGGTCAAATCAATTTTTATGCAGGTGCACATGCATCCAGCTCCTAGGGAACCAAGCAAATTGCATTCAAATTGGCCATTGTTTACGGGGACACCCCATGTGCAGGAATCACGTGCGGAAAAAACATATGAACAAATTTAAATCAAAAAGTAGTTAACGGCGGCACGGTGGCGGCGGCCGGAGCAGCGAGCAGCGGGGGATCGAACTTACCGACGAGGCGGACGAGGTGCTTGTGGCGGAGGCGGTTGATGATGCTGAGCTCGGAGAGGAAGTCGTTCTCCCCCTGCGAGCTGGCCCGCGAGAACTTCTTCACCGCCACCTCCACCGTGGTCCCGGCGGTGCTCGGGTTGTTGTGGTCGTCCACCACCACGCCGCGGTACACCACTCCGTACCCGCCCTGCCCGAGCTTCATCCTCTCGTCGAAGTTGTTGGTCGCCTTCCGCAGCTCCCGGTAGTCGAACTCCCGCGGCCCGCCGGCGAGGCTCCGGATCATCGTCCCGGTGATGGCGCTGCCTTCTTCCTCGCTCTTCGCCTTCCGCCGCCTCACCACGCACAGGTAGTAGCACCCCAATGCGGCGGCGACGAGCACCGCCACGGACACCCCGACGGCAACAAGTCCCAGCGTGAGGCCCTTGCTGGTCTTGCTGGGCTCGTCGACGTCCCACGGGATCCTCTCCACCGTCATGTTCCACGCCAGCACGCAGTTGAGCTGGTACTTGCGGCCCGTGGAGGCCGAGAACCCGAAGTAGGAGCTCTCCGCCACGGTGGCCCCGAGATCCAGCTTCGAGGCGAGCACCGGCGACGCGGGCTTGGACTCCGCGACGTCCGCCATGTACACGGCGATGCGGCGGGCGGCGCCGTCGTAGTCGATCCAGACGTTGTACTTGGCGGTCTTCACCGGGCAGATCTCGATGCCCAGGGGCCTGAGCGAGACGTTGGCGACGGAGACGACGCTGTTGACGTTGAGGCCGATGTGGTTGTCGTCCGGGTCGTACGGTTGCTTCTCGGTGTCGAGCTCCACGGCGACGATCCGGTTGCTGGCATTACCGTCCGTGGACGCGTTGGTGAGGCCCAGGAACCCGCCGTAGCTCCCTGGAGGCGGCTTGTCCGCGGACGGCGCGATGAGGAACGCGAACCCCTCCGCCGGCTCCGTGCCGGGGGCGCGGAACACGTTGACCGTGAAGACGGCGCTGAAGGACGCGACCTTCTTGTTTGCGTTGCCGCTGGTCTTGTCGTCGCGCCAGAGCCTGAAGGGGGCGGAGTAGAGTACGCGGCCGGACTTGTTGGTGAGGAAGTCGGCGGCGTCGTTGAGCGAGTCCGGCGTGATCTGGAGCGCGCCCCCGTTGATGGCGGCGTCGCCCACCACCGTCATGTTGACGCCGCGGAGGTCGCCGTGGAAGGTCGTGAAGCTGAACGTGGTGACGTTGCCGCCGCTCCCTGCGGCCTGACGAGCCGGCGAGCCATCGGCGGTGGTGTTGGTGGTGAGTGAGGTGGTGGAGGCAGAGGAGGCAGGGGTGCCCGTGCCCAAGAAGAGGAAGCAGAGTGGTAGTACGAGGAAATGTACGGCCATTAATGGCGAGGCCGAGACGGCCCTCAAACTGTTCTGCGGACCTGAGGCTGGACTGGACGCCGTGCGCGGTGCACGGCCGCCCCCTTATCTCGACCGGGTTTCCTCTGCTGCGGTCCGAGTGCGAGATTCTGCCGCCCACGGGTTTAGACGAAAGAAACGGAAAAGTGACAGAGAGAAAGGGCAAAAAAAAAGGGTTCTCGCAGTCGCAAAGGCACGTTCACACTAGTGTCCCCTTGCCTGGAGAAGGGAGCAGAGAAGGAGAGGGGAAGGTGCTGGCTAGCTTTGTGAGATAGGATAGTGATCATTCGAAAGTTCAAGCTTGGCCAATTGAGCTTCAGTTCAGTACCATGCTACATCCGCGTCGTAGAGCACTGTTTTTTCTTTTACTAATGGAACATTGGACTTTAGTATACTACTACCTCTAGTTATTAAGTACCGTTAGTACTTTACTTAAGCGTTCTTCCATCGGCATCAAACTGTGCCATTGGGGCGAGATTTGTTTGTTCTCTGTCCAAAGGACAAATGGTGCCGCTACATGGAGCGGCGAGGTTGCATATGGATCACCTGGCGGTCTTCAACAACCGTTGGTACAGTAGTATTTTTATTATTACATGCTCGATCAACTCGTAAGCTGGAGTTCATCTACGGCGAACAAAAAAAGACGGAGACGGCAGAAGGTGTTCAGGTCACGGCCTCCAGGGGGTTCCCCGGTCAGCAGCTGACTGTATTTGTTCCATCTGTTTCCTTTCCTCTTTCTTGGCAGCAATCACTGCGTGCAAGGGTTGATGACCGATGGGCAGAAAACGCACGTAAGCCATGAAACCCAGTTCCAGTGTCCGGCTTGTAATACGTAGCAATAATTCCGATGAAACCCAGTTGCAGTGTCCCGAAAGAGCGAAGAAATCTACTAGTGGTTCCATCTTCTCGCATCACATCAGTACTCCGCACATGCATGCACGGTCGTCGCCACTCGCATCCGTACCAACCTGAGTTGTTCAGGGCACTGCACTTTCCTTTTTTTTTTTCCCTCAAAAAAGATCACGACATCATTCCACTTTGCAGTGTGAAGTCATGAACTAGTGGTATGCAATTATTCGGAGAGGACCGCCAGAATCATTAGGCGCAAAAGAGGTAAGAGCTGGAGGCGTCATGACAAGACATGATAGGAGCATGCAGCTTGGCACAGCTCAGTTCCATGTGTCATTTCCAAAGTTTTGCCTTTTGCATGTCAAGAGTCGAGTCTACGACCAACGATCATGCGCCATAAACACATATACTGTAGTACCTTTTCAAAAATAAACACATATAGTCGCCTGAAGACAAGATGGAGCAAATGATCTCCGCTGGTTTGCGAAAATCCTGTGGTGATCCAACGCTGAATTCAGGATAGCGAAGCAGTCAGCCTCCGCGTGGTGACCCACTGATATGCACGTCCGGTGTCGCCACTGCTCCGAATCATCAAATGAAGGTTTCGATAAAACCCCTCTCTTCTCTAAAATTGTCGAGTCTACGACCAACAATCATGCACCAAAAACACCTATTGCAGCATGAAGGCAAGATGGGGCAAATGACTTCCGTGGTTTTGAGAAAATATTGAGGTGATCAACGGTGAATTCAGGATGGAGAAAATGTACTCAGGCAGTCAGCCTCCGCGCGGTGGAGATCCGCTGATATGTACTGGGTTTCTCCTGTCCGATGTCGCCACCGCTTCACAAAATCGGGTAGGAATCATCAACTCAAGGTTTCGCTAAAACCTCTCTCCTCTAAAATCGTATTTACAAGCTTTAAAAATATCATGAAATAAATCATGCCTGCAGGTAGGGTTGAAAACGGAACGAAAATGGATAAAAACATGCGTTATCGTTTTCATTTCCTCTTGTGTTGCCGGAATCGAAAAATCAACGGAAATTTCCGAAAAAGAACACGGAATCGGAAATCATCGAATATGAATATGGAAAGAATACGGAACGGATGCAATATAAATACAGACATTTGTCGGAATATAATAGTGACTTAATATCATGGTCTCTAGACTAAAAGAAACATATGATAGATAAAGAATAGCTCATAAGAGTTTTCATCCGATAAACTGCAGGCGGAACGTCACGTGGAAACCTTGCACCGCCGCCCCGCTCTCCTCCCTCCCATCTCTCCCATCCCTCGTCGTCGCCGGAGGGCGTGGCCGAGCGAAGCCCACGCCGCGAGCTGGCGGCGGCAAGGCTCTCCCTCCTTCCCCGCCTGGGCTCTGGGCTGGCGTGGGAAACCCCCCATGGCAGCGACACAGGCTTGGTGATGGTTCCCGGCGGCAGGGACGAGCTGGTCCATGGCGGCGGTGACGGCGCGAGGAGGTGGTGGTGTGGCTCTGCGGTGGCGCGGCTTTGGTGTCGGCCGCGAGGCCTGGATGGTGATGGTGGACCGCAAGCAGCAGCGGGAGGCGTCCCTCCTGGCTGTGCGCCGGTCCGGAAGGCGTCTCGGGCTCGGCGGCACAACGGCTTGGTGGTGGTGGTGGTGGTGGCCGCCGGCGGGGCAGCGTGGCTGTGTAGTGGCCTCTAGCCATTGGGCTTGGTTGGGCCTGATCTGGGTCTAAAGCAGAACTAGCACGACGGCGGTGCTCTCTAGAGGTGGTACGGTGGGACGGGACGACCAGGAGGACAGCAGAGGCGGCGTCCTTCTTGCAGCAGCGTGACGGAGGGGGCTTTACATGCCCAATTTGGGCCTAGTCGGGCCAGAGGGCCGGGTGTGCCCCTGCAGCCGTGTCCGGTCAGCAATGGCCTATGACTATGGAGGACGGTCTCCTCTAGGTGGCCGTGTTTATGTTGCCCTCCTTTTCTGACCATCTCTACCCCATTCATCTCACAGGCCACACGAGGAGTCTCAATACACGAGCGCAAGACCGCGGGTGCCGGGGCAGCGGCCCTGGAAGGTGGATTGCACAGGCGTCTTGATGGCAGAGCGGCGTTGTGGTGGTGATGGCCCATCTCTTTGTACCATGCGGTTGGCAAGGAGTCGGTATCGGGGGCTCCTGGTGGTGGCAGCACCCAGATCACGTTTGGAATCTCGACTCGAAGAGTGGTGGAGGTCCGAGGGACCGAACGTGGCGAGAGTTTTTTTAGGCGGAAGCCCAACGCTTTGGCGCCGACAACGGCGACGCCTGCGGGTGTCATGACCCTCTTGGGGGTGTTATTGTGGCTACTCTCACCCCATTAGAGCTCCGGGTGAAAACCCTAGACCCCTATGGTCTTGGCGGCGATGACGCTTGGGGCGTCGTTACCTTCTTGGAGGCGTTGTCGTGGAGCTCCGGTCTTCTTAACCTCGTCGTCTTCGGTGGCAAGATAGATGCTTCTTAGGCTTCGTAGTTTATCTTTGATCCACTTGTACGAGGATCTTCTTATATCGGTTTGGCGGTATGGATTTATTTTTAAAGTAGGGCGAAAGGCTATTTCGAGAATAGCTCACAACTTCAACAAATGACAATTGAATATAAAGTAACACATGTAATTCAACACTTTAATAAGCACATAAGTTCACATAAATAATTTCACATAAACGCTAAGACACTCGCTTGATTAATATATAGCCGGAACCGGTTGTATGTATTAGGTAGACCTTATATATTATATGACCCGACAAGATAAAGGGAAATAACTGATGCAAAGTACTATTTCGTATAGCTGGTTATATTTTTGGAAAGTTTTCGTATTTTTTATCCGGAATTGTCTTACCATTTCCGTTTCGATCGGAAATGGCTCTCGTTTCCTTTTCCGTTTTCATTTAAAATATTTCGTTTCCATTACTTTTTCGCAAAATGCTGTCTCCATTTCCTTTTTAGCTCCCTGTTTATTTTTTCTCAAAAACCGAAAGGAAAAATTCCTTATCGTTTTCAATCCTACCTGTGTGTGTTTAATAGAAAGTAACTTGTCAGAATTGCGGAAAAAGGTTATGAAAGTTTATGGAGTGTTGAAACATTATAAGTTTGCACATCTTTGTATCACGTTAAACAAATTTAACCTTGAGACGCAACATGTAAATTTTACGATTTTTGTACAGGTCACAAATGGTTATTTTCAAGTTCCAAAACCATAAAACATACGTACCTACCCATCCATTCTCCGTGTGCATAATTTAATTCACAATTTTATAGAAAATAAAAATGCATGGTTTTGCTCCTATAATAATGTACCTTTGGGTTTCGGCTATACCCCTGTTTTAAATTTAGTTTCTGTCCGAGGGCCTGTAATAAAGTCGCGGACGTTCTCGCCGCTTATGGTGCAAGACTGTGTGACGTTTCCGAAGCCGTATGGCCGGATCATGCTCCAGTCTTTGCACAAGTAGTTGTTGCCAGCGATCTTGCTGAGCATGTTAAGTAATGAAAGGTTTTTCCAGTTCAAAAAAAAAAGAGCAAACAAAACCATTAAGGTACCGTGCAAAGACGCGCAAGGACAAACCTACCTACGGGAATGTGCAAGTGGAGGCACAGGAGGCTCAGAAGGAGTCTACCGTAGACGTTTGGATCCCCGCTCACTAATAAGAATAGTGCATCTATCGAGCTGAAAACAAGTGGCATTATCACCAATTGTTCTTGATTAGACGGCTTTGTGTTTACCACGAACAACCATCAATGGAGTGATCACTACGAATCCACACCCGTCAATGGCAAACACTCTAACTTTGACGACGAGATTTAAACGAGAGTGCTGTTGTTATTTACTACTCCCTCCGTCCACTGATGTAAGACCTTTTAGTCTTTTTCTAAACCACATGTATGTAGACATGTCTCAGTATATAGGTTTACTTATTTTGAGATGTATCTAGTCAACTTTAAAATGTCTAAAAGGTCTTACATTAGTGGACGAAGGGAGTAACAATCATTAGATGGGGTGGAGCGTCTAGAATAACTCAATGTTAGCACTAGAGACAATATGTATGAAGAATCATGTCCTGAAAACACTATTTGGTAAATACCCTACTCATATTTGTGTTATCTTTGTGTGCTCGGATGTGATATTGAGAGAGGTTCTCAATCACGCTATTCTAGACGTTGCGAGGTCCTAGCTTCATTCAAGGGTATTAAGGAAAGAGAGGTCGAAAGGTGTCGTGCTTGGTAGGCCCCTACCCCGCCTTACATACTTGATCGGGTGCACGACCTCATGCTTGTGACCGTCATTCAATCTGTCCATCCTCGTCACCATCAAGGCTCCTATCTGGCATCTTCAATTCTAGCATAAGCGGTGAATCGCTTTAGGCCCATCAAACACACAAGTAGAGCTAACAATATGAACACATGCCATGATCCAACTCTTCTTGACTCCACCATCATTGCCAATCAAATCACCACGCCGAGGAACTGGGAAAGCCACCACTCCACCCACAACACCCTCCACTAGTTCCTCGATTTGGTACAAGCAGGGTTATAATGTTTCTGAAAATTTGGATTATAATTCTTCTTCCAAGCAGGTTATAATCATTACAAGCTATGAAGTCTATTTCTTCAATAGTTGGTTCGGGAGTAGCTCTTACCTGGGTTTCCTTACCTTTGATGGCTAATATGAGCTCATCCAACTTCGCATTGAGTTCTTCATTTTCTTGAGGTGCGACGGAGTTCACCTTCTTCGTGTTTGATCTTTCCACATGCCAGTGGGCATGGTTGTCTTGCATATTTTCTAGCAACTGCTCTGCTTCTGTAATTTGTTTACCCATAAATGTTCCTCCAGCTATAGTATCAAGCATAGACTTAGACACAGGGCTAAGAGCATTATGAAATAAATGGAGAATTAACCAATCTTCCATCCCATGGATGGGACTGTTTCTCATGCATTCTTTCATTCTCTCTCATACAAGTGCTAGTGGCTCACGCTCTTCCTGTCTAAAACCAGTAATATTAGATCTGAGTTGCATAGTCTTTCCAGGTGGAAAGAATTTAGTCATAAATAAAGAAGTACATTTCACCCATGATGCAATAGTATTTCTAGGCAAAGATAGCAACCATTCTTTGGCTCTTCCTCTAAGAGAGAAAGGAAATAAGCGCAACTTGACCGCGTCGGGGTCAACATCTTTAATGTGCATCATATCACATATTTCAGTGAAAGTATTTAAGTGCATACCTGCATCTTCAATAGCAGATCCTTCAAATAAATTATGTTGAACCAAACTTAAATAGTGGGGCTGTTGGCTGAGTAATAGCAGTACGCAAATAATCATTGTTGGGAGTTGCAAACTCCCCAAGCTTCTTTTTAGCCATACTTCCTATGTTTTTAGATTTTCTTAAACAAATACTAATGATGATAAAAACAAGAATTAAAAGACTAACTATTTTATTGTTTTTTCAAATAAAGACTAGAAGCAAACTAACAAAATTAAAAACAAGAATTAAAACTAGCAAGGTTCCTACTAACTCAGCAGGGTAGTTATTGCTTCCCCGGCAACGGCGCTAGAAAAAGGGTTGATACCTTCGATCCGTATTATGGATGTAGTATATCTATTTTTCCCTAGTAGACCTAGTTTATGGAATCCTCGGGAAGCAGAAAGCAAAGTGAGATTACTTAAATGGACCTTCGAGAGTTTTAGAATTCCTTTTGTGTTTTCACCGGACCAAGAGTTTGCGATCTTTTTATTATTGTTGACGATGGATAGAGAGAGGGCCTAGGGTCTTAGGTTTCACAAGTAGCTATGCAAAACATCTGATGGGAGTAAAAGATAATAATAAAGTATGCATGTAATCCTTAGAGCAGGATAATTATATGTGGGATGTGCATCCATAATTGTTATCGCCTCCGCAACCGTTTATAGCAATAACCTACTAGTCTCATCCATAGAAGAAAGAGAACTAATGATATGCATAGTGATGTCACCGTTAATCCCAAGTAAATCCCTCACATACAGCCGTACCACCCCTTCTGTCATTGGGGTTCCCAACCTGCAGATCAGTCATTACTCAAACTCTTTATACCTGGATCAATCCTCGGGGTATTGGGTACCTGACAAGTCCTTAGATTGAGGCAAGAGAGGATACTATAATCATCATGTCATACAAACTAATACATGATCCCATCTATAATAAATAACATGCACAAAAAGCTACATGGCTAGGCCGAAACCCTTAGCCCAAGGAGAATTACTCACACATAGAGATGAAATCAACAATCATAAACATTGTAATAGAGATCATAAGATTGATAGCAAATAGTCTTACAATGTCGCCAATTGGAGAAGATCGCTACTATTACAAGTGGTGGAAGATGGCTATGGTGGTGGAGAAGGGTTTGGAGATTTAGATCTAGATCTATTCCTCCGGCGTGGCGGCTTCTGGTGGCATAGAGAGTTGAGGTCGAAAAAGAAGTGTCATTTCTCGTCGCCCAAAGCCTCTTTACTTTGTCTTCACTCGTGCGCACCCGGTACCCACTTCACGGTCGGTCACCCATCCTCAAATTACTCTAGGCCAACCATGCTTAACCTGAGAGTTCTTTTCAGATGAGTGATACGTCAGAAACGTATCTATAATTTTTGATGTTCCATGCTTGTTTAGTATCTACTTTGCTTTGCTTTGTCTACACTTTGAGGTATTTTTATACACTTTCTAGAACTAACCTATTAACAAGATGCCACAGTGCCAGTTGCTTGTTTTCTTCTGCTTTTGGTTCCAGAAAAGGCAGAAAATCAATATTCTCGGAATTGGACGGGACAAAAGCTATTCTTCCTTTTTTTTCCCGGATCAACACGGAACCACAAAGCAGGGGTGGAGGAGGACACCAAGGTGGTCGCACCCCCCTAGGCACGGGCCAGCCCTGGTGGCGCCCACAAGGGGGTGTGGGCCCCCTGGCCCTCCACGGAACTTGCCTCCTTCGCCTATAAAAGCCTCCCGGGGAGAAAACCATAAAGTATCAACCAAAAAACCACGAAAAGTTCCACAGTGCCACCGCCACTGAAGGGGAGATTCGGGGGACAGAAAGTATCTGTTCCGGCACCCTGCCGGGACGGGGAAGTGCCCCCGGAGCCATCTCCATCAATCTCCACCACCATCTTCATCACCGTTGCTGATTCCCATGATGAGGAGGGAGTAGTTCTTCCTCAAGGCTAAGGTCTCTACCAGTAGCTATGTGTTCATCTCTCTCTTTATGCATGATCTTGTTGTGGTCATGAGCTTTGTAATCAAGTAGATCTACATTGCTACTCAAGTGCTTCAATAGATCTCTGCTCTCCCCATGTGTGTGAAAGTGACAGCGTGCACGCCATGGTGGCACTTAGGCTTGAGTCTACATAAATACTCATCGTGCTTTAATAGATCTATGATTTTCCCCACGTGTGTGACAGTGACAGCGTGCGCGCCGTGTGTGGCACTTAAGCTAGATTATATATATATTTGTTATGAGTTATATTTTGAGCTGGTTGTCTCTATTAAATTGTGGTGTTTGTTGGAACCATCTAGCGCTCAAGGTGACAGTGTGGGATTATCTAGATGGGGAAGGCGGACTTTGAGGTGTGCTTCTGTAGGCCTACCGTGGATTAGAGTGTCCAACCGGAGAGTAGTATCATTAAGAGAAGATATTTATATGAGAGAGTGTTCACTAGTGAAAGTATGATCCCTAGGCCTTGTTTCTAAACATTGAAACACCGTTTGCTACTAGATCTATTGCATGTTTTCTTGCTTCCATATTTATTTCAGTTTGCCTTTAGTCTATCCCACGTCAACAACAAGTCAGAAGCTATTTTCTAGCATTGTTACCACTTGTATTTCACTATCTTTTCGCTGAACTAGTGCACCTATACACCTGACAAGTGTATTGGGTGTGTTGGGGACACAAGAGACTTCTTGTATGTTGATTGCAGGGTTGCTTGAGAGGGGATACCTTTGACCACTTCCTCCCTGAGTTCGATAAACCCTAGGTAATCCACTTAAGGGAAACTTGCTACTGTTCTACAAACCTCTGCACTTGGAGGCCCAACAACTGTCTACAAGAATAGAAGTGCGTAGACATCAAGCTATTTTCTGGCGCCATTGCCGGGGAGAAAAGTTAAAAGGGACTCACACATGTTACCCCACGGCAACAGCAAGCCATAAAGCTATTTTCTGGCGCCGTTGTCGGGTAATTAAAGAAGAAGAAGCACCCACGTCAAGAACATGCCATCAAAGTCTTTTCTGGCATCGTTGTCGGGGAGTTAAGGTAAAAGGTACTCACATCCTCTTGGTGTGTGAGTGCTCGAAGTTATTTCCTTTAGATCCTGCAATTTTGTCTTGTTGTTTCTTGTTTTCACTAGTTAGGCTTATTGGAAAACAACAACAAAATTAGATAGCTTTATAGTATTTATCTTGAGTTAGGACATGAAGTGTTTGAAGAGAAAATTAAAAAACCTATGGATATTTATTTGCATGATAATAGCAATGTTATTAGTATGAATTCTTTGGACGCCATTATTGCTAATGCTATGGAAAAGTTTAAGCTTGGGGAAGCTAGGACAAAAAAGATCTTTTTAGTTCCCCAGCTTTAGAGGAGAAAAGTTTCTTTGATGATACTTTACCTCCAATATATGATGATTACAATGATGAGTATGATATTTTTAGTCCACCTACTATTGAGGAGAAAATTAATTGTGATTACAATATGCCTCCAATATTTGATGACTATGGTGATGAGAATAATAATGATGACTATTTTGTTGAATTTGCTCCCACTACAATTAATAAGAATGATTATGCTTATGTGGAGAGTAATAATCATTTTATGCATGTGGCTCATGATAAGAATGTTTTATGTGATAGTTATATTGTTAATTTTATTCATGATGCTACTGAAAGTTATTATGAGAGAGGGAAACATGGTCTTATGTATCTCAACAATATTAAGTTCCCCTCTTTATGTTGAAAATCTTGAAGTTGCACTTGTTTTGCTTTCCTATGCTTATTGCTTTGTGCTTTCATGACTTGTTTATTTACGATATTCCTATGCATAGGAAGTGGGTTAGACTTAAATGTGTTTTGAATTTGCTTCTTGATGCTTTCTTTTATTTTAATTCATATTTCTTATGTGAGCATCTTCTCAAACTATCAAGCCTAACTTAAAGGCGTTAAAGAAAATTACTTGTTGGGAGATAACCCAAGAGTTTTCTTGAGTCTTGGAAGTTATTACTTCATTAATGACCTCTCCTTGTCCTTTTTGTTTGCTTTTTGTGCCAAGAATGACCTCTAATGAGAGGGAAGTAAGATTTGGGGAGTTGCTGTCCTGACACAGATTTTTGTGCTCCACCACAAAAATTGTGACGAATCTCTGTAAGTCGGATTGAGCTGATAATTTACGAATAAATCGCCCAGTATGTTAGCTAACTTCCTTTAGTTTAACACTTTTTGATTTGAGCAACAGAAGGTCTTTAAAAAAATCGGTTTCTACCAGCTGGTCTGTTTTGACAGATTTCTGCCATTATTTGCATTTGCTTCTTATTGATTCATTTTTGGGTTCTTTTTGGGAAATTGAGCTTTTTGAAGGAGTTGCTACAGTATCTCGTGTTTCTAGTGAAAGTTTTTATGTTCTAAAGCTAAACCCAAGGGTCTATTATCTTTTGAATACACTAATGTTGCTAATGTAGATTGTGTGAAGTTTTGTATGAAGGAAAATTTTCAGGTGTAGAGAAAGAATGATGTAATGAGGTGAAGAATAGACGAAATCTCAAGCTTGGGGATGCCAACCCGTGTCACCCCAAGAAATATTCAAGAGGTACAAGCGTCAAATCTTGGGGATGCCCAAGACATCCCCTTCTTCATCAATAAAAATCTCAGGTCTTTCTAGACACTTCATTTTTATTGTTTCATGCACTATTCTGTTGTTCTTGGAGTGTCTTAGTTTTCATTTTTGGTTTTTGTTTGCTTAGTTTGCTTGAATAAGTTGGTTGGAGCTTAGCACACTTCTTTTGGAGAGATACACACTCTGTTTTCATTGCCTAGAACACTCTAGTTTTCACTCTTATTTTTCTGTGAGTGTGCACTTTTGCTAGCACTGTGTTTAGCCTTAGTTTTCTTGTTCTTACTGCTTAGAACTTTTAGTTATTATTTGTGGAGTTGTGATACATTCTCACTGATCTTTGTTGATTATTATCTTTGTGAGTTACCTCAAATAAGTTGATTGGTGTTGGAAAAGAGTAGAAAGCTTCATGCTTAAGTGGTACAAAAGGGAGCTTGCTTTGACTATGACTTAGAATTTATCATGTCATGCTAGATGATGTTTTGACCTTATGATTAGTGATTATTGTTGTAGTATGACTTGTTCCAAACAATTAGTATTGCTTAATATGCCTTGAAGAAATCATGCGTTGTTTTAGCATACAAAAGCATAGTATTGTGGTATTTTCCTTTGATGCTTTATTTGGGTTGATTTGGCACATGCTTACACCATGTTATGACTATGAACAAGTAACCATGGCCTCTATGATCATTTAGTCCTTGACTTGTAGTACAACTTTATGCTTTGATTAGTAATGTTTTGTCATTCTGCATGATTATGGCCATTATTGCTCTCTTAGTTGGTCGCTCCCAGTCTTTTGCTAGCCTCCACTTGTACGAGTAAGCTCTACTCATGATTCCAACTCCCAATAAACCAAGTTATTCCAAAGTGTCCACTATAAATTCCTATGCATGGTGTGTTACACCATTCCAAGTATATTCTTGTTTTCTCTATCTTCCAATTAAAAAGTATTTTGTTATGTGAAAACTTAGTGATTAAAGCTCTCACGAACTTGATGGCACACTTTATTTATCTTGCCCCTAATAAACTTGAACCATTGTGTCATTTATGTTGTACATGCTTGCACTTATACGTTGGAATTAGCATAACCATGCTGTCATGGGGAACGTTTTCAACATTGCACTTGTACTTTGTACACCGCTGATATCATGCTCTTTTGTCTATGATAGTCGCCAGTGTGAAATAAAGAGGGAGCTTGTAAGTCCATGGAGTTATGTATTTTGTGTTAGAGGAATGCTTGGGCCGCTAGCCTAAGCCATGCCTAATCATGGT
Source organism: Avena sativa (assembly GCA_916181665.1). NCBI lineage: Eukaryota > Viridiplantae > Streptophyta > Magnoliopsida > Poales > Poaceae > Avena > Avena sativa. The sequence goes on along the minus strand of OV702285.1, from coordinate 135,567,762 downwards.
GGAAACTTGAAGCATCACCATAATGAGCTATCTGTGAAGCATCCTCAATAAAAACCTATGAAAATAGCAAATAAAAAGATCGCCGAGATGCTCATTGTCTGCTTGCCTTGTCATTTTTAGTTATGGAAAAGCTCATGTACCATGTGCAAGGGGTATCCCGTTGGCGGTTCTCCATGATACACATGTACTTACTATGATAAGAACTTACAGGTGACTAAAGTTGAGTAGCATGAGGAGCGGCCCTCGTATTCAAGGGACATGAGATTGCCAACTTATACTTTGTCAAGCATATACTCCATAGTTTGTTCACTTTAACCTTAATCACTTCAAGATGCTTATGATAGGGGCAATGAGGGCTGAAATCTAACAAGTACCATAATTTTTGGAAGCTCGTTTTGAAACTTGAAATCCCTGCTTCCCTTTTGAAGGGCCTTTCTTACACTTTTATATTGAGTCTCCACCTTCTATCTTTAGGCACCAATTAAGAGAGCATAGTTGCCATTCTTAGTTCTATGTGCATTGTCCCAAAACTTATTGATTGATTCATACTATTGATATTGCTTGTTCTTGAACTAGTTGTATCTAGTCACTCTTATGAACTTTGAAGGTGTCTTATGCATCTATTTGCTAATCTATGAGGGACAAGCTGAATGCCACTATGCCATGTTTTCTGTATGTGAAACAAGCAAAAGTTTTTCAATGCATGTTATTCATGATCTTTGTTTGTAGACTTTAATGTTGCATGCATAGTTACTCTGTATTATTGTTAGAACTCCATCTTTCATGCACATGTTTAGAGTTCTTTGATCCCAAATTTCAATGCTTGCAAATGGTTTGATCATGATTTTGATGGTGCATGTCACCTAAAAAATTATTCTTTTTATCACTTACCTACTCGAGGACGAGCAGGAGTTAAGCTTGGGGATGCTTGATACGTCGGAAATGTATCTATAATTTTTTGATGTTCCATGCTTGTTTAGTATCTACTTTGCTTTGCTTTGTCTACACTTTGAGGTATTTTTATACACTTTATGGAACTAACCTATTAACAAGATGCCATAGTGCCATTTGCCTGTTTTCTTCTGTTTTTTATTCCAGAAAAGGCAGAAAATCAATATTCTCGGAATTGGACGGGACAAAAGCCAATCTTCCTTTTTTCCTGGAGCAACACGGAACCACGAAGCAGAGGTGGAGGAGGACACCAGGGTGTCCGCACCCCCCTAGGTGCGGGCTAGCCCTGGTGGCGCCCACAGGGAGTGTGGGACCCCTGGCCCTTCATCAAACTTGCCTCCTTCGCCTATAAATGCCTCCCGGGAGAAAACCTAAAGGATCGACCAAAAAGCCACGAAAAGTTCCACAGCGCCGCTACCACCGAAGGGGAGATTCGGGGGACAGAAAATCTCTGTTCCGGCACCCTACCGAGACGGGGAAGTGCCCCTGGAGCCATCTCCATCGATATCCACCACCATATTCATCATCGTTGTTAATTCCCATGATAAGGAGGGAGTAGTTCTTTGATACGTCGGAAACGTATCTATTATTTTTGATGCTCCATGCTTGTTAGTATCTATTTTGCTTTGCTTTGTCTACACTTTGAGGTGATTTTTACATGTTTTCTGGTACTAACCTATTAACAAGTTGCCACAGTGCCAGTTGCCTGTTTTCTGCTGTTTTTGGTTTCAGAAAAGCTAGTAAGAAAATATTCTCGGAATTGGACGGGACAAACGTCAAATTCAATAACTTTCCATGGGGAAGAAGAAGTCTAGAGGGGAGACGGAGAAGCGGGCCAGGGCATCCAAACCCCACCTAGGCACGGGTGGGCCCTGCCCCGCGCCTGGGTAGGGTTTGACCCCCCTGGCCACCTCCTCGGCCTTCCCCTTCACCTATAAGAAGCCCCCGATGCAGAAACCCTAAGCACCCGATCAAATCTCCATGAAACCGTCTGTAGCCGCCGCCACCATCGTCCCTAGATTGGGGGAATTGAAGTTCTTCCCGGCACCCTGCCGGAGGGGAGATCATCCCGAAGGCCTTCTCTCCGGTATGATGCGTGAGTAGTTCCACCTTGGACTATGGGTCCATGTAGTAGCTAGATGGTTGTATCTCCTCCTTTGTGCTTTCATGTATAGATATTGTGAGCTCCGTTCATGATCAAGATATGTTGGTTTGATTAATGGTTTTGTCTTTATGTTTCTATCATGTCTGTGTTGTTTGTGATCTTGCATGCTCTCTGTTGTTAGTAGCTATCTTGGCCGAGTAGTATCTAGTGACTCCAAGAGGGGGTATTTATGCTCGATAGTGGGTTCATGCCTCTAGTTTCCAAGGGAAGTGACAAAAAATCTATTCGGTTGTAGTGTGTTGTTGCCACTAGGGAGAAAACAACGGTCTCTTGTTCATGGAACATGTGGACTGTTTACCTTACACACTTTGCTTAAAGCAGTTGTCTGTTGCTTGCAACTTAATACTGGAGGGGGTTCAGATGATAACCTTAAGGTGGAATTCTAGCCATAGATGCAGTTGGATGGCGGTCTATGTATCTTGTTGTATTTCCCAATCGAATCTCATAGGATCTTTCTGACTAGTAATTGCATTGTTATGCCTTGTTCAGTTCCTGTCAATTGCCCTGCTGTAATTTGTTTACCCTTCATGTCATGTTATTTATCTAAGGAGATCACCTCTAGTGAACGATGGACCCTGGTCCAACCTTTACCATTGATACATCTTCCACTGTTACTTGTTTACTTGCTACAAACTATTACCTTCCACACCATACATTTAATTCTTTGTTGCAGCAAACCGGTGAGCTTGACAACCTCAATGTTCGTTGGGATAAAGTCTTGAGTTTGTGTTGTGGAGGTCTCCGCGTTGCTTGCAACACCTGTGTGATGTTTCCTTCCTCCTTATGGTTCGATAACCTTGGTCTCTACTGAGGGAAGACTTGATGTTGTGCTCATCACACCTTGCTCTTGGGGTTTACCAACGAAGTGCATCTACATCAACTAGGCGCATCAACAAGTTTTCTGGCGCTGTTACCGGGGAGGCTAAGGACGCCTTCACTAGGGGAGTCCTTCACTTCCTTTCTCTTTACTTTGTTTTTAGTTTGCTTTGTTTCTTTTGCTTGGTTTTGGTTGCCTCTTTTCAAAAAACCCAAAATTTAGTCTAGTTTGGTTTGCTTGCTTTATTCAAAAACACAAAAAAATAGTTCCTACTCCAGTTGCTGGTCTGTTATTGCCTTGCTTGGTCATGCTTTCTATCAATGGATGGTTTCTTTGAAACTAGTTCTTATTGGAAAGGTGGGTTCACGGAAGAACAAAAGTATTATTATAAGGAACACCGTTGTCACAAAAATGGAAGCACTTATGGGAACAAATTGATAAGTTGAATACTATTGCTAGAGACGTGTGCTCTACTTATAATGTTACTTATTGCTTTGATAAGTCTTGTTGCTGTAGGAGGTATAAACACCTGCCTTTTCAATGTGAGTATAATGATAATGTTACCATATCCTCTCATGTTAAAGGAAATTATGACTTTTATGATGTGGAACAAATTGAAGAATTTATTGCTTTCAAGGGTGCATTTGAACTTGCTAGTTTGCTTGAAAATACTGATGATGCACCTTATGAATGTGAGGTTTATGAGATACTTAAATTTTTCTTTGATAATTACAAGGAAGAAAATGGCTATATTCTTGAATATTTTAATAGGTGCTTTCCACAAATGGAAGAGACTAATTCCTGGAAGGAGCCTATGGAAGAAGAAATTGCTAAAACTGAAAGCTCATTAGATGAAAAAGAGGAGGAGAGTGATGGTCAAGGGGAGGAATAATGGATCTACCCATGTCTACCTTCTAATGAGAGTAACTCTTTACCTCTTATATTATTTGATTCCCCCCATGCTTACCAAAGAAGGATGATTGTTATGTTCTTGTGGATCCTTTTGAAATATCTATTTTGGATAAAACCTATGAAGGGTTTAATCCCACTATTTTTGAGCTTGATAGAAATTATGTGTTTGTAGCTCATGAAAAGCATGCTTTATGTGATAGTTATATTGTTGAGTTTATTCATGAGGCTACTGAAAATTATTATGAGAGAGGAAAATATGGTTATAGAAGTTTTGATGGTACTAAAACACCTCTCTATGTGCTGAAGGTTTTGAAGTTACTCTTGTTTTATCTTCCTATGCATATCACTTTGTTCATTGTGAATTTATTTTCTTACAAGATTCCTATGCATAGGAAGTGGGTTAGACTCAAATCTGTTTTGAATTTGCTTCTTGATGCTCTCTCTTACTTCAACTCGTAGTTCTTATGTGAGCATCTTCTTCTTGCTTCTTGTGCCTAACTTAAAGGCGTTAAAGAAACGTACTTGTTGGGAGATAAACCAAGAGTATTCTTGAGTCTTTGAATTTATTACTTCAGTAATGACCTCTCCTTATCCTTTTGGTTTGCTTTTTGTGCCAAGAATGACCTCTAATGAGAGGGAAGTAAGATTTGGTGAGTTGTTGTCTCGAAACAGATTTCTGTCCTCCACCATAAAAGTTCGTGAGGAGTCTCTGTAACTCGTCTTGAGATCAAAATTTACGAATAAATCCCCCAGTATGGTAGCTAACTTTCGATAGTTTAACACTTTTTTATTTGAGCAACAGAATATGTTCGAAAAAATCAGTTTCTATCTGCTGGTCTGTTTTGACATATTTATGCCATTATTTGCATTTGCTTCTTATTGATTCCTTTTTGAGTTCTCTTTTGGGGAACTGGGCTTTTTGAAGGAGTTGCTACAGTAGCTTGTGTTTTTAGTGAAAATACTTGCTGTTCCAAAGCTTTGCCAGAGGTCTAATATCTTTTGAATAAACTAATGTTGCTAATGAAGATTGTGTGAAGTTTTGTATGAAGGAAAATTTCAGGTGTAGAGAGAGAATGATGCAATGAGATGAGGAATGGACAAAAGCTCAATCTTGGGGATGCACCATGGTGTCACCCCAAGAAATATCCAAGAGGTACAAGCGTCAAATCTTGGGGATGCCCAACGCATCCCCTTCTTCATCAATAAAAAGCTCAGGTCTGTCTAGACACTTCGTTTTTATTGTTTCATGCACAGTTGTGTTGTTCTTGGAGCGTCTTAGTTTTTGTTTGCTTTGCTTAGGTTGTTTAGTTTGCTTGAATGAAGTAGTTTGGACCCCGTTCTCGCTGTGTTGTTTTGCAAATAAGTTGCTTGGTGTTGGAAAGGAATAGTAAGTTTTTGCTTGTAAGTGCAAGAGGATCTTGCATTGACTGTGACTTAGACTTTAGCATGACATGCTAGGTGTTATTTTGACATTATGCTTAGTGATTATTGTTGTAGCATGTCTTGTTCCAAACAATTAGGATTGCTTAGTGTGCCTTGAAGAAATTATGCGTTGTTTTAGCATGCAAAAGCATAGTATTATGGTATTCTCCTTTGATGCTTTGCTTGGGTTGACTTGGCACATGCTCACACCATGTTATGAATATGACAAGTCACCATTAGCCTCTATGATCATTTAGTCCTTGTCTTGTAGTACCACTCTATGCTTTGATTAGTAATGCTTTGTTGCTCTGCATGATTATGGCCATTATGCTCTCTTAGATGGTTGCTCCCAGTCTTTTGCTAGCCTCCACTTGTATGAGTAAGCTCTACTCATGCTTACAACTCCCAAGAAACTAAGTTATTCCAAAGTGTCCACTATAAACTCATATGCATGGTGTGATACACCATTCCAAGTATATTCTTGTTTTCAGCTATCTTCCAATTAAAACTATTTTGGTATGTAAAAACTTAGTGATTAAAGCCCTCACAAACTTGATGGCACACTTTATATTCTTTGCCCCTAATAAACTTGAACCATTGTGTCATCTATGTTGTATATGCTTGCACTTATACGTTGGACTTAGCAGAACCGTGCTATCACGGGGAACCTTTTCAACATTGCACTTGTACTTTGTACTCAGATGATATCATGCTCTTTTGTCTATGGATGTCACCGATGTGAAATAAAGAGGAAACTTGTAAGTCCATGGAGTAAGTATTTTGTTTTAGAGAAACGCCTGGGCCGCTAGCCTAAGCCATGCCTAATCATGGTGGAAACTTGCAGCATCACCATAGTGAGCTATCTATGAAGCATCCTCAATAAAAAGCTATGCATATAGTAAATAAAAAGATCGCTGAGATGCTCATTGTCTGCTTGCCTTATCATTTTGGTTATGGGAAAGCTCATGTACCATGTGCAAAGGGTACCCCGTTGGCGGTCCTCTATGATATGCAAATACTTACAATGAAAAGAACTTACATGTGACTGAAGTTGAGTAGCATGAGGTGTGGCCCTCGTATTCAAGGGAATTGAGATTGCCAACTTACAATTCGTCAAGCATATACTCCATCTTTGTTCACTTTAACCTTAATCACTTCAAGATGCTTATGATAGGGGCAATGAGGGCTGAAAGCTAATAGGTACCATAATTTTTGAAAGCTCTTTTTGAAACTTTAAATCCCTGCTTCCTTTACAAAAAGGCTTTTCGTCCACCATCACTTGAGTATCCACCTTCTACCTTTAGGCACCATTAAGAGAGCATAGTTGTCATTCTGTGTGCACTGTTCCAAAGCTTATTGATTGATGCATATTGTGATATTACTTGTTCTTGTGATATTTGTTTCTAGTCACCCTTGTGAACTTTGAAGGTGTCCTATGCATCTATATTGCTACTCTATGAGGGACAAGTTGATTGCCAATATGCTATGTTTTTTGTATGTGAAACAAAAAAACGTTTTTCAATGCATGTTATTCATGATCTTTGTTTAGCCTTTCATGTTGCATGTGTAGTTCATGCACATGTTTAGAGTTCTTTGATCCTAGATTGCAATGCTTGCAAATGGTTGGATCTTTATTGTGAGGGTGCATGTCACCTCAAAAATTATTCTTTTATCACTTACCTACTCGAGGATGAGCAGGAGTTAAGCTTGGGGATGCTTGATACGTCGGAAACGAATCTATAATTTTCGATGCTCCATGCTTGTTAGTATCTACTTTGCTTTGCTTTTTCTACACTTTGAGGTGTTTTTTACATGTTTTCTGGTACTAGCCTATTAACAAGTTGCCACAATGCTAGTTGCCTATTTTCTGCTGTATTTGGTTTCAGAAAAGCTAGTAAGGAAATATTCTTGGAATTGGACGGGACAAACGTCAAAGTCAATAACTTTCCATGGGGAACAAGAAGTCTAGAGGGGAGACGGAGAAGCGGGCCAGGGCAGCCAAACCCCCCTAGGAGTGGGTGGGCCCTGCCCCGCGCCTGGGTAGGGTTTGACCCCCTGGCCACCTCCCCGGCCTCCCCCTTCCCCTATAAGAAGCCCCCAAGGCAGAAACCCTAAGCACCCGATCAAATCTCCACGAAATTGTGTGTAGCCACCGCCACTGTCAACACCCAGATTTTTAATCCCAGATGCCTGTTATGCCATACATCGCAATCCCAGGATTACCATTTTTGCGAGACATAACAGATTTGGATATCATAGTACATCATCCATTACAAACCACACATAAGGTCTTACACAAATAAGGATCTCATGATCTAGTTCTTAATACAACTCAAGCAGCGGAATAACATAAAGATAACGATAGCATAGGCGAAGCTCCATCTTTAGGGTCACAGGCAATGCTAACGATGGGAGATGATCCTAGTTGTCGTAACCTTCCTGCGGTCTGTCATCCTGATACTCCTCTTCATAGTCTGGCCACGGGAATAGCCAGGGACAAAGCCATGAGTACTCTTTAAGTACTCGCAAACTGATACTAACAAGTTAAGGGGTTTTTTGTAGTAGGATACTAAGCTTTGAGGTTGTTTTGCAAAAAGCCAGATTTACCTTTACTAAGTTCAGAAGCAAAGAAAACTAGTTGAAAATTTGATAACACCTAAGTGGGAACTTGCATTTCATGTCACAACTCTGTTGTGGTCAAGTCAAAGTCATCAATCATTTCATAAGTCATTTTCAAAACATCTGACGATAGAACAGTATGGCCACTCCAACTGTCCATAACCGCGGATGCGGCTATTCGAATAGTTTGATACTCTACAGAGATTGTACACTTTCACCACAACATTCGATACATCCGACAGGAACAAATCCTGAATTCACCATACTCAGTATGCGGATAATCAATCCTAACCTTTCAATTACACGCCCTAGTATAGGCACCTATCCTGTGAGTTTGGCCTCCGAACCATGACCAACTGTCATCTTGGGAACTGCACAGGTGGACAATCTTCACAAGGTAGCCTCAGCTCAGACCTTGGCCGCAAGGGAACTCATACTAAGGTATATAAATTTCCAGTCAAGCCCTACCCAATTTTTGGGTATTGTGGTTGTACGGTAAAATTGGAATGGTATCGCATCCAGACAACCATTAGTTTTATAAAGGGCTAAAGCTCATGCCTCAACATTTTCATCATCAAAATCATCTGGTGTTCAAGAACACATGTCAAAATATTTCAGTAGAATGACTCATCATTCTAAGGTTTTCATAACCATTTTCACCAAGTATTCCCATCTAAAGTTGAGCAAGTTTTATGCTTAGCACTAGCATCTACAAGTGGGTGTAAATACTAATGGTGGGTAATAAACAAGTGTATCTTATCTAAGTAAATCTCATGCCTCAGGATGACATTAAGTTTATCTAACTTGGGCCAAGTTTTATGCTCTTTATGCTACCTTCAATTAACTTTCTAGAATCTAAAAGTCACTAAGTAAACTTTTGATAGAAAGCTTTTAATAAAGAAAATAAAATACTAAGCTTGCAAGTAAAACTAGGATGGTGGGTCAAGTGGGTATAATCACATATGCTTAAGGCATATAGCTGGCATAGTAACAAGCAAGTAGTAGCTTGCATAAGTAGGGTATCTTCCAAGTGTTAGCTTGCTTTGTGCAGAGTAGTGGTTGAAGTTCTCCTCGGCTTCTTCTTCGTAGTATCCTCCTTCCTCCTCGTATCCTTGGCCGGTACTAGCGTCTATAAATAAATACGAGGTACACAATCACCAAACAATACTTAACTACTGCTAATCATCACACAAAGGTTCACACTAGGTGATCTATCATCATCACTAACATTACAAGGATTAAAACACTTGTCTCATTTATTTTATTTAAGAAAAGTAATTTCTAATCATTTAAAAACTACTTAAGATTCAATATTCTCCAACTCAAACATGGGATCATGTTAACACATGTCATCACCGCATATTTCAGTACATGGGAATGTGATTTAAAGTGGTGTCACAATTTAATAAGGTTTAACTTTTTATTTTATTTAATTAAAGTGACTAGAAATGCCTATGTGGCATTCTTTTATTACTTGATTATTATTTCTGTAAGTAAACCTATATATTTTTATATATTCTGAAAGGTATGGTCAAATGTGATTTTTCAGAGTTGGAAACAACTCAAAAGCTTTTATGGTTGAATTTTGAAAAATGTTTGAATGCAGAAAAGCTTCTGCCTTGTTATTTTTTACCAGGGGTGATCTATAAATCTAAATGGTTTGAATCCAACGGTCTTGGATTAAGCTTTCCAGTACCTTTCTAACAAAATTAGTTTCATGCATTTTGGTTTAGCGAATCGAGCTGTGTTTATTTTTGAATCTATATACAGAACCGTGTTTGAAATTAAATGAATAAAACTAAATTTGAATTGTTGGGTCACGCGGTAGGTTTAACTGGGCCGGCCCACTACGCACAGCGCATGCGCGGGCTGGTTAAGTGGATGTCCCCATGCGTCAGTGATACGGTGAGGGGCGAAGCGGTACGGGGCAATGTGGACCATGGGATCTAGTTCTAATCGAACGGATCTGGTTCATCGTCCATGTTGGGCAGCGCCGGCGAGACAGAAGCCTAGAGCGACAGGTGGGGGTCGTGGGAGGCTCATCGGGGCTCAGGCGAGGGTCGGCGACGGGGGCGAATGACGAAGTCGACGATGGCGGTTCTCCTGGTACCGGCAGCTTCTCCTGGGGCAGCTCCAATCGACGGCTACCTTCTTCTCCAACAGCGGCGGGCTCCAGCCAAATTCTGGCGATGCGCTGCTCGCCTTGCTCTGTGAGTGAGGTGGGGTGGTTCTGAGGGAGAGGGGAGTGAACTTGTGTGAAGAAAATGAGAGGTGGAGGCCTCTATTTATAGTGGCTGAAGGGGACCGACGGGCGCAGGCTGAGCTCGTCATGGTCGACGGCACAGAGTGCTACTGGCATGGGCGACGATAGGGGGCAGTGTTGTGCTCCTTGGCGAAGCTCAACGGCGTGGCGGCGAGGCGTGGGGCGGTGCTGATCGGTCGGAACACGTGATGCTCTCGGAGGGTCCGACGGCGATTTTAATGGCGCACAATGTGCATGGTCCGCGCGGGGGAGAACGGGCATGTCTGCGGGGTTGCTGGGGCGGTGGTGATCACACACGCATGCGGCGAGGGCGGTGCGCGGTCTGTGGGTGCTGGTCGAGGGTGGCGCACTGGCGCGCTCTCGGCTCGCACGCAGAGAGGTTTGGCGTGGTCTTGTCGTGTGGTCCAGGGGCTGGCAGTGCTCAGGGCTGGGACAGGGAGTGGCGGTGGACGGTGGAGTGCCTGCTAGACATGCTTGCTAGGCTTGGTGCCGCTCCTAGCTTGCTGTCGACAATGGGGTGGCAAGGTGAGGCTCGGCATGCTTGCCATTAATGGCATGGTCTGGTTTACAGTGAGCTAGAGGGGCTAAACAAGTTAGATGATCTACTGAGGGTGTAGAGTGAGCTATATAGGGAACAAGTTAGGCCAAAATTACTGCACACTATAGTGTTTGATGTTTGTTTAATTTGTATCTGCAAGGTGTTTGATAAAATGGCCGCAAGAACTTTGAATTTGAATTTTGGATTCAAACTTGATGGGTTTGCTAGGCACATACTAGGGAGTGTATGGTTAGTTGGATTAGTCAAGGGGCACTGGTTTGGTTGGGTTTTGAAAATGGGTGATCTTCACATATGATAAAGATTCAATTTTGAATTGTGATTTGAATAAGGTTGCCAAATGTTTTTGTAAGTTTGAAAGGTGGGATTTGATTCACTTTTACTTGTTCTAGCAAGGGGTGAAAAGAATTGGGAAAGTTTCTGTTTGAAATCTTGGACTAGAAACACTCAAAGTGACCTAGTGAGCAAGATTGGCAAAAATGACCATTTGCTTTATTTGATTTGTTTTTTATTTTCTCTTGATTTGTTTCTGCATGGAAATGTTTTATATGATGTTATTTTCCTCTTTAACCCATTTCTTGCTATTTAGGTTAATCACACAAGTTCATTCATGCATTTATCAAATCATCTCATTCACACATGCACGCATATGATTTTAATTAATTAAAGTTTTTTGTTAACCCTAATTTTAGTGATTAGAGTTTGATGATCATTGTTTTATATTTTTGGGATGTTAGAAACCTTTCCCCCTTAAACAAAATCTCGTCCCGAGATTTGAAAAAGGAATAAAAAGATTATCTAGGATTTAAAGAGATCGGGAAAATCCGTCCTGATGTGATCTTCGCGCTCCCAGGTAGCTTCTTCTTAAGTGTGGTTGATCCACTGAATCTTTAGAAACTTGATGCTTCGGGTCTTGGTGGTTCTGAAAGCTTCTTCCAAAATACGGATGGGTACTTCGGGATAGGTCAGGTCATTGTTGATCTCTATGGTCCGGTGATCAATGTTCTTGAAAACTTCGGTCTTCTCCGGAACTTCAAGGCATTTGCGAAGCAACGATATATGGAACACATTGTGCACTGCTAACATTTCCTCTGGCAGCTACAATTGATATGATACCTCTCCTCGACGATTCAGAATCTTGAAGGGTCCGATATATCTGGGGGCTAACTTTCCTTTGAGCTGAAAACGTTGCATTCCTTTCAAAGGCGACACTTTGAGATACACGAAATCTCTGATATTTAAAGCGAGGACTCGACGTCTCTTGTCGGCATAACTCTTTTGTCTGGACTGGGCGGTCTTGAGGTGCTCACGAATCTTCTGGACTTTCTCTTCTGCTTCTCGTAGGATGTCGGGTCCGAAAATCTGACTCTCTCCTACGTCCGACCAATTCAAAGGGGTGCGACACTTCCTTCCATACATGAATTCAAATGGGGCCATTTGCAAACTAGCTTGGTAACTTTTATTGTATGAAATTTCTGCGAAATGCAGACAGTCTTCCCATTTAGATCCATACTCTAGCACACATGCTCTCAACATATCTTCGAGTATTTGATTTACTCGCTCCGTTTGTCCAACGGTCTGAGGGTGATACGCGGTGCTGAAATATAGTCGGGTTCCTAAACCTTCTTGGACTTTCTTCCAGAATCTCGAGGTAAACTGGGTTCCTCGATCCGGTACAATGTTCTTGGGAACTCTGTGCAAACTGACGATTCTAGCGATGTATAACTCCGCTAGCTTCGAACTCTGGTATGTGGTCTTGACTGGTAAGAAATGGGCGACTTTGGACAATCTGTCAACTATGACCCAGATAGTCATTTCCCCTACCAGAAGTAGGCAATCCGGTGATAAAGTCCATTCTAGCTGAATCCCATTTCCATTCCGGAATCTGTAGCGGTTGCAACAGTCCTGCGGGTCTTTGATGTCCCGCCTTGACTCTCTGACAAATATCACACTTGGTGATATAGCTTCCGATTTCTCTCTTCATCTTATGCCACCAAAATTGTTCCTTAAATCCTGATACATCTTCGTTCCTCCGGGGTGGATAGAATAAAGAGTATCATGGGCCTCTTTCAAAATCACTTCTTTCAATTCTGAATCTGCTGGTACACAAAGGCGTCCTTTGTACCACAGAACTCCTTCTTCGTCTTCGGTAAATCCGGGGTACTTTGCCTATACTGATACGCCGTTTGATTCCGTCGATACTAGCATTTCCTTTCTGCGCCTCTTTGATCTGGCTGATCAAAGTGGGTTGAAGTTCTATGCTAGCCAGAAATCCTTCACTCACTAATTCCATTCGGAAATCTTCCATCTCTTTGTGCAAACTTCGTTGCTCCTTCAAAATCATGGAGTTCAAGCGGCACGACAATCTGCTAAGGGCATCTTCTACCACATTGGCTTTACCGGGGTGATAGTGAATGTCTAGATCATAGTCCTTGATTAGTTCAATCCATCTTCTCTGTCTCATATTCAGCTCCTTCTGAGTGAATATATACTTCAAGATCTTGTGATCCGAATAAATCTCAAAACGGTTTCCCATCAGGTAATGCCTCCATGTCTTCAGGGCAAGAACTACGGCTGCTAGTTCAAGGTCATGGGTTGGATAATTATGTTCATGTTGTTTCAGTTGTCGGGATAGATAATATATAACTTTGCCTTCTTGCATTAGCACACATCCGAGACCGATCTTGGATGTGTCACAATACACATCAAAGGGCTTCGTGATATCCGGCATGATCAAGATTGGGGCTAAAATCAATATTCTCTGGAGTTCTTGAAAACACGCTTCACATTGGTCCGTCCATTCAAACTTCTTGTCCTTCTTCAACAATTGGGTCATGGGTCTGGCAATACTCGAGAATCCTTCTACGAACTTGCGATAGTATCCCGCTAATCCGAGAAATGCACGAACTTGGGTTTGAGTGGTTGGGGCTTGCCAATATTCAACATCCTTCACCTTAGCAGGGTCAACGGCAATTCCTCCAGCCGATACAATATGTCCGTGGAATCCTACCTCCTGTAACCAGAATTCACATTTGCTAAACTTGGCATATAGCTGATGCTCTCTATGGGTTCCAAGAATGGTCCTTAGGTGTAGCTCATGTTCTTCTTCTGATTTGGAATAAATCAGAATGTCATCGATGAAAACAACGGCAAACTTATCCAGGAAGTCCATAAAAATCTTATTCATGAGATTCATGAAATAAGCGGGGGCATTGGTTAATCCAAAAGACATGACCGTATACTCGTATAATCCATATCGGGTGGTAAAGGCAGTCTTGGGAATATCCTCTGCGCGAATCTTGAGTTGATGATAGCCAGTTCTAAGATCAATCTTAGAAAACACTTTGGCACCAGTCAACTGGTCAAACAGGTCTTCTATCTTCGGCAACGTGTACTCGTTTTTGATAGTGACATCATTCAACTTCCGATAATCCGTACACAAACGGTTGCCTCCATATTTCTTTTCCACGAACAAAACAGGTGATCTCCAAGGTGACGCACTTGGTTGAATCAGTCCAATTTCCAGCATGGCATCCATTTGCTTCTTCAGTTCTGCTAGTTCAGACGGGTTCATACTATATGGTCTCTGGGATATGGGTCCGGTTCCAGGGATTAGTTCAATGATAAAATTTATATCCCGATCTGGGGGCATACCAGGCAAAACATCTGGAAATACATCGGGGTATTCACAGACTATCCGGACTTGGTCAATGGTTGGTTGGGTTATACTCTTGTTACACTTGAATTGACGAGGCAAGGTTTCAGATATATGCTCGACTGATACTCCGGCTGTACTGGTCATGGTTATGGCTTTCTTGGCGCAGCCTCAGAGATAGATATAGAGGTAGTAATTTGTCGAACGAACCACACTCCTTCGTAGACGCCAGGAGTGAATTGATCAGGGTACAAAGAACCGTCAGTTAAGGCACGATGAGGAACTACTGATAATGGTGGGATAGCAGGAAATGCACATATTTGCTATTAATCCTTTGTGTTTGGACATCCAATCCATTCCTAGTACTACTTCCAAGCCTTTAGTTTCGAGTATTATTAGATTAGCATAAAAATATATGCCATGGATTTGGATAGGGACGGCTTTGCAAAGTAGCCTAGATTTGGTGGTTGAACCGGGTATTTGAACAATCATAACATGCTTCAATTTGGTTGGTTGAATCTTACTAATGCATGCAAATTCTTCAGTGACAAATAAGTGCGATGCTCCAGAATCAAACAACACTCTTGCAAGTACTAAGTTTGATGGGGATATGCCTACCGGGGTATACCCAGCAGGACGTTTCCGACTGGCCCAGGAACTGGCGAGTGGGCCTGCAAGACGCCGACTGGATCAAGGCCCGGTGTGGATCCAAGCGACTGGAAGCTGAAGGCCCAGGCGAGTAGATAGGCCCAGTCGGATTAGGTTAAACAAGTACCGAAGCCTTAACTGATTCGGTTGAGATATGTAAACCCTAGGGGGAGGTGAGTCTATATAAACCTCCCTACAGGGCGTGTAGAGGCACGTTCCATCATACACCCAAGCGACTCGCCGCCTAGCCGCCGAGCTCGCCCCATTGTAACACCATCATAATACAATCTAGCAGGAGTAGGTCTTTACCCTCCGGGGGCCGAACCTGGGTAAAACCCTGTGTCTCCGCCCTCATCTCGCACCGCAGATGGTTGGCCGCCCTTGCCCCTCGTTCTACTACTCGCTGCCGATTGCAGCATCTGCCGTGACCATTCCCACGACAGTGGCGCCCACCGTGGGGCCTGGCCGGTCTGGCCGGTGTTCTGCGGCGAGATCCAATCTGCACATCAACGAGTCGGTCGCCACCGGCCGCATGATCGCGATCGGCGAGATGCTCCAGATCTTGCCGAGCAGCTACGCCCCGGCGGCGCGACCCATCACGCACAGCATGATCTTGCCAGTAGGCACGATCAGCCTCTTCGTCGGCCTCACCAACGTCATCGTCTCGGAGGACTCAGATCGCATCCGCGAGTCGCCGCCACGCGACCGGCTCTCCGAGAGCCAGGTCCACACGATCCATCGCCTCGCCTCCGAGTACAACTCGGCCCATAGCAACGTGGCCGAAAACTCCGCGGCCGCAGAAGACGCGGCCCTCAACGACGACCTCGATTCGACGACCCCGGCGTCACTCGCCGGATCCATCACCGCGGCTTCACCCGCGGGCTCCATCACCCAGGTCTCCAACATGGGAGACTTCGAGGATCCCTCCATCCTTGGGATCTTCGACTTCGACTCCGGGTCGGAAAACTCCACCGATCTCCGCGATGGGACCGGTCGCCACGCCGCGACTTACATGGCGACTGTCACCGATCCGCCGGAGGATCCCTTCTCCACCCCGATCCCTCCCAACGCCACGGCAACGGAGGTCGAGGAACTCCACCTGAAGCTGGCGGAGGCAGTCTGCAAAGAGCAAGCCGAGCGCGAAAAATTTCGCCTCGAGCAGGTGAGGGCGCAGGAGCTGTCACGCTACCACCAGCAGCGAATCAGGTCGCGCCTAAACCCCACCGTCCAGGGGCGCGCCCTGAACTTTGACGACGAGAACGACCCGGCCCGCGTGGCCGAGCGCGCGATCTGCGAGAACGCGCCACCAAGAGGAAGCTCCCGGCCCCCACCAGGGTCGACGGCGATGGGCACCCCACCTCCACCCAACCGCACACCCCCAGGGATCAGCCGCGGATAGTGGTCTCCTCACGGGAGCGAGACGCGAATGGCCTACCACTGTTCTCCACCCCGATGGATGTTGGAATTATGCCCTAGAGGCAATAATAAAGATGTTATTATTATAATTCTTGTTCATGATAATGTTTATATTCATGCTAGAATTGTATTAAGCGGAAACTTTAATACTTGTGTGGTTTGTGAACAACACCGTGTCCCTAGTACGCCTCTATGGACTAGCTCATTGATTAATGATGGTTAAGGTTTCCTAACCATGGACATGACTTGTCGATTAATAATGAGATCATATCATTGGAAGAATGATATGGTGGTCAGACCCAAACTAAGCGAAGCAATTAGATCGTGTCATCGTGTTCGTCTTTGGGAAGCTTTTCTTGTGTCAAATATTGTATTCCTTAGACCATGAGATAATACAACTCCCTGGTATCGGAAGAAAGCTTTGAGGTCATCAAACGTCTTCCTATGAGAGGGTGATCATAAAGGTGTCTCTCAGGTGATCAGAAAGTATCTGTTGGGTTGTATGTATCGAGATGGGATTTGTCCCTCCCAAGTCGGAGAGATATACTTCGGGCCCACTCGGTAATCGATACAACACCGCTTGCAAGCATGTGGTTAAGGAGTTAATCACAAAGTGATATCGGATTACGGAACGAGTAAAGTACTTGCTGTGAACGAGATTGGACTAGGTATGACGGTACCGACGATCAAATCTCGGGCAAGTAAAATATCGCGAGATGAAGGGAATATATATGGGATTGATTGAATCCTGGCATCGTGGTTAATCCGATATGATCATCGATGAATGTGTGGGAGTCAATATGGGTGTCCAGACCCCGCTGTTGATTATTGATAGAAGATCATGTCTGCATATTCTCGAACCCGCAGGGTCACACACTTAACGTGTCTCGACGCTAGGATAGATTGGATAATTGGTTTATGAGTTTTTTGTTCGGAGTCTCGGATGGGATCCGGAACATCACGAGAGGTTTCGGAGTGGTCCGGAGAATAAGATTCATATAAGGCAGTGCAGTTTTTGGAGTTCGGAATTGTTCCGGGTTAATCGGTATTGTACCGGAAGCTTCTAGAACCTTCCGGAAGTGGACCAACATGGCCCCACCTTCCGGGAGGGGGCATGGGCCTATGGGGGATTGCCCTGGCCGCATTGGGCCAGGGGAACAAGGCCCCGTAGGGCCCAGCCGGCCAAGAGAGGTTTAAACTCTAGATAGAGCTTCTAGAAGGGGGGGTTTCCTTGCCCCCCACTCTTCCTCCTTGGGGCCGCCGGCCTTGGCTTGGGGGAGGGGCTAGGGCTGCGCCCACCCCTCTATATATAGAGTGCTGGGGGCGCACCAACCCCCTACACCTTCCCCTCCAACCCTAGCTGCCCTGCTGCCCTTCTCTCTCCCTCTCGACTGCTTGTAGGCGAAGCCCTGCTGCAGAAATTCTCCACCATATACACCACGCCGTCGTGTTGTAGATCCAATCCGTCTCTCCACCATACTTGCTGGTCCGAGGAAGGAGGAGACATCGAGGTGCTGCACGTGTGCATCTCACGGAGGCACCGCCACTTGTGGTGCTAGATTGGATCGGATCGCGAGGAGGAGAAGCGAGTACGACTACATCACCCACGTTCCGACGAACGTTCCGCTGTGCGAATCTTCAAGGGTATGAAGATCTAATCCAATCTCTTTTGTTGTTTGCATCTCCTAGATTAGATCTTGGCTTTCCCTCTGTTCGCATCCGTAGAAAATTTTGATTTACTATGCCGCGAAACCCTTCAATGGACAACCTCGTGGCGGGCCGAGCAGCGGCCGACAACATCACGGTCACTGGTGACGGCGCCCTACAGATCCAGTACGTCAGGGCCCTGCTCGCAAAGGCGGTCGAGCAGCAAAACACAGGCGCCGACTCGCAGGGTCGGGTGTACTCGCGTTCTTCGGGCAGCAGAGCGGCCTCAAGCGGCCGCCCATTGGCGGCAAACACCCTCAACTGCCCGCCACCAGAGCCACTACATCTCCAACATCGACCCGCGAACGCGGCACTCTCCACCAACGACCCCAGTTCAGCGACCAACTTCGTCGCCGCCAACGGTCAGCCCATCGACGCCCGCACCCACATCATCAACAACCAAAGCTGGCACGCACGCTAGCCCGACGACCTGCGACACACCCTAACCAATCGCCGCGACGGCGAGCCGATGGGGTCGCTAAGCCGACTCGGGCCCAGGTGCTTCGGACCGATGATCCGAGGCGAAAAGTACCCGGCAAACTTCAAGGCGCCGAAGGAAATAGAGAAGTACGACCCTTCGTACGACCCTTCCGTGTGGCTGGATACATACCTCATGGCGATGGGGATCGCTGGCCACACCGACCTGCTAGCCGCCCGTTACCTCCCCTTGATGATGGAGGGGACATGCAGGCCGTGGATCAACACCCTCCCCCAGGACAGCATCGACTCCTGGGAGGAGATGCGCGATGCCTTCGTCAGGCACTTCGAGTGCTCCTACACCCGCGCCACCACCATCGAGGACCTAGAGCGATGCGTCCAAGGACCCCGCGAGTCGACCCGCAACTGGGTCCAGCGGTGGCAAAAACTATGGTACAACGCGGTCGGCATCCACCCGGACACCGCGATCCATTGCTTCAAGACCTCGTGCCGCTACGAGCCCTTGGTCGCCAAGCTCAAGCGACATTCTCGCACGCTCGACAACATACCAGACCTCCTCGAGATCGCCAAACGGTACGCGGAGGAAGATCCAAACCAGGAAACCGACGACGAGTCGGGAGGCCAACGCCGCACGAGTGGCAACGACAACGGACGACGGTCCGACCTACGCTACAGCAACACTCGCCTCACTGGCAAGCGCCGCAATGACAGGCGAGTCGACTTCGTCGCCAATGCCGGGCACGCGCAGCGCGAGCCCAAGAGCTTCCGCCGCGACGGCGGCAACTACAAGGCGAAACCAAGGTTCGACTCCGCGGCCCTCCTTAACCAACCTTGTGCGTTTCACAGCAGGGAAGGGAATCCTGCCACGCACACGACAGCCGACTGCCACACTCTCAGGGAGATTGAGAAGGCACGGCGAGCGTGGGAGGACCCCGACAACTACCCGCCAAACGGCGGAAATTTCGGCAATGTGGTCGGCTCGCTCCATACCTTCACAGGCTTCAACACGAAGCGCGAGAAGAAAGTCATCGCCCGCGCCGTCGCCGTCAACGCGGTGGCCCAGGTGGACGTTCCCCAGTTCCTCAACTGGTCGGAGCAGCCCATCACCTGGAGCCGCCAGGACCACTCGCCACGCATCGAGTACCCAGGCCGAGTCGCCCTGGTGGTCAAGCCTAGGGTGGGGACTACTGGCTCCCCAAGACATTGATGGACGGCGGCAGCTCCATCAACATCCTGTACCTGGACACCTTCAGGCGACTGCGGCTCCCGCAGTCGATGGTCGAGACGACCTACACCACGTTCCACGGCATCGTCCCCGGTTGGAAGGCGTACTCGATCGGCAAGGTCATGCTGCCAGTCACCTTCGGCACACCAGCAAACTTACGCACCGAGCGGATCGTCTTCGAGCTGGTACCCTTCGACATCCCCTACCACTGCGTCCTGGAGCGCCAGGCGTTCGCCAAGTTCATGGCAGCGCCCCACTACGCGTACAACGCGATAAAGCTCCCCGGGCCGTGTGGCGTCATCACCATCAACGGCGACCCTGACATGGCCGCCGAGTGCGAAGCCAAAGGAGCCGAACTCGCCGACGCCGTCATCGCGGCAGAGACCAACCACGCCGACGAGCTCGCCAAGTACGCGAGCGGGGTCAACAACGACGACCCCACCATACTCAAGAAGCCCAACTCGGAGGGCGCAAACACCTCAGCCTTCGAGGCAACGACGCACACCCGCACCGTCGAGCTGGTCCCAGGTGACTCCAGCCAGACGGTGACGATCGGGACGGGCATGAGACCAGCCTAGGAAGGCGCGCTCATCGAGTTCCTCCGTGAGAACAGGGACATCTTCGCATGGAAGCCCTCTGACATGCCTGGTGTCCCTAGGGAACTCGCTGAGCACAAACTAAACGCCGACCCCAAAGTGCGACTCGTCAAGCAGTCGCTGCGGCCCTTCAATGAAGAGCGTCGCCGAGCTATCGCCGAGGAGGTGTAGCGTCTACTCGCTGCAGGCTTCATCCGGCCAATCAAATACTCCAAGTGGCTGGCAAACCCAGTCTTGGTCAAGAAGAAGAATGGGACCTGGAGGATGTGTATCGACTGCACAAACTTAGACAGCGCCTGCCCGAAGGAGCAGTTCGTCCTCCCGCGGATTGACCAAATAATCGACTCCACCGCGGGCTCGGAGTCGCTATGTTTCCTCGACGCCTACTCTGGGTACAACCAGATCAAAATGGCTGTTGAGGACGAGGAAAAGACAGCGTTCATCACGCCATTCGGAGCTTTCTGCTACACCGCCATGACTTTCGGCCTCAAGAACGCCGGGGCAACCTACCAGCGGTGCATGCAGGAGTGCCTCGCGAGCCAAATTGGCCGCAATATCCACGTCTACATCGACGACGTGGTAGTGAAGTCCGCTCGCCAGGGCGATCTACTCGCCGACCTGGCAGAAACATTCGCCAACCTGCGGAAATACAAGATAAAGCTCAACCCAGGCAAGTGCACCTTCGGTGTACCAGCAGGACAACTACTAGGGTACGTCATCTCCAAGCGCGGGATCAAGGCGAACCCCACGAAGATCGACACGATCGCTAGACACGGCAAACCCGAGTGCCTGCGCGACTGTAGCACCCCGGGTAAAACCACTACTAGGAAATCACATATCTTTATCTTTGTGCATCATCTTGACATCATCATACATATTTTTGCACTAAACTATCTTCTTGAAAGCCTATCTTTGTTTCTAATTATCCCCTCCTCTATTCAAATTATAAAACCCCCGGTCTTGCGGGATATATTGTTTGTATAAAAATATTTACAAAATACTTTTGAAATAACACATAAAAGAAAATAATAGTATTATATAAAGCTAATCTTTATCGGGGAGGCAGTCCAGTCGGCCGGCCCAAAGGCCTAACCGTCCAGACCACCTACTACCCAAAATAAACCCTAAACCTACCCAGACCAAACCCTAACCTACCTAACCCTAATCCCACCTCTCCCCACTCCCGCCGCCATCCCCTGGACCCGACCCACTCAACCTCCACACGACACCACGCATGCGGTACTCGAGCCCCAGCTCCTGTCGCTCCCTGACCCCACCCCGCGATCCCCTGTGCCCCGCTCCCACGCGTGACCGAGCCACGCGCCCCACCTCGTCTCTCCTCCCTCAATCCCCTCGCGATTCCTCCTCCTCCCCACCTCACGCGGGACACCGCCGCCAACCACCGCGAGCCCCCGTATCCCTTGCGTCTCGTGAATCGCCGCCTCCCTCTGCTTCATCCAGTGCAGCGTCGCCGCCCACCTCTTCCTCCCCGACAACCGCCACTGCCACTGACCTCTCCCGCTCGCGCCTCCTCCCTGGAGCTCCTTCGTTCCGCCGCCAGGATCCCTGCCTCGTCGGCCCGTCCCCGAGCCGCCGCAGGCTAGGCGCCGCCCCGGGCCTGCTCCTCGCCGCTGCCGGCCTCCCTCTCTGCCACCACCAGGGACGCGGCCCTCTCTTCCTCCCGCAGCTGCGCCCTCCGGCGCCACCTCGCAGTGCGTCGCCAGGCCCCAGCTCGCGAGCCTTGCCGGCCTCTGTTCTGCCACCACCGGGTCGGGCTCTAAGGTCCTCTGCCCCGCGAGGTTCTGTCGGTGTCGCGCCACCAGCGGGCATGCGCCCTATGCTCCTCTCCCGGCTCTCCTCCATGGATGCCGATGCCCACCTCCCTGTTCCGTCTAGCGACGCCGTCGTCGTTTTCCGTCGTTTCTGTGAGCTCCGCACTGCTCCTCTGCGGTCTCAAGCTCGCCTCCACCCCTGTTCGCTGGCCTCGTCGCGTCCTCACCATCTCCCTGTAGTTGCGGTGTTGAGCACGTGTTTGAGCGTTGGTCTGAAAGGGGTCACCCCTCCTTGGAGTAATTTGAAGCTAGTGGCCCTCAAGTTGCTTGGTTGCTGCTTGTCTCCTCACGATGGCAAGGATGGTATGGTGTTGCAGCTTTGAAGGCCCCTCGAGGATGGTGTAGTATGACAATTTTGGATCCTGTGAGGGAAAGGTCGTGATGTTGCGGCGTCAATCATGTGAATAAGATGGTGTCATCTAGAGATCCCGACATCGATCCAAAATCATCACGACACTCGAAGTCGTAACCTGAAGGTCATGGACATGGACATGAAGCTGGAACGCCAAGTACTTCTTCAAGGATCCGTTGGTCGACACCCCGAAGACCGACCCCGGCGAGACCGAACCCCGAACCACATCGAACAAGATCACCGAAGTCCATGTGTGACCCCTTTTCCGAGACCCTTATATTTTTATAATATATAAATATACTTGTTGCATATCAATTTTCATGCTTGCATACGTATTTGTGGTTGTTTGGGGGCCTTATGCCGATTCACCTTATAATTAAATATGGAGATCATATGCGGGCGAATCTAGTCTAATATTGCCTCCATTTAAATTTGTGCATCGAACCGGTGATATATTTTGCCATGTTAAGACAACATTTAAATTGCGGGGTACCTAAACAACATTAACCTATTAATCAATTGTCGGGGCTCCGGTTCCGCTTAATATTGCCTAACTGCATCGCATGCTTGCCATGTCATACATCATACATGCATCATGTCCGATCTTCTGCCGTAGTATTAAATAGTGCATCCGGTGTTTCTTCTAGTGCTTTGCTTCTTCACGGATTAGGCCGATGAGTTGATGCGAGTGACGCCCGTTCTTCGGATGAACCTTCGGCAATGTTTTTCAGGCGAGCACCTCCCCCTTTCTACCTATCTTACTTTTATAGTATTTATTCCCTCATGTTGATCTATTGCTATCTGTGTTGCGATGCTCTAGTTTTCGTACCCGTGGTATCCCTTTGCAAATTGTAGCACCCCGGGTAAAACCACTACTAGGAAATCACATATCTTTATCTTTGTGCATCATCTTGACATCATCATACATATTTTTGCACTAAACTATCTTCTTGAAAGCCTATCTTTGTTTCTAATTATCCCCTCCTCTATTCAAATTATAAAACCCCCGGTCTTGCGGGATATATTGTTTGTATAAAAATATTTACAAAATACTTTTGAAATAACACATAAAAGAAAATAATAGTATTATATAAAGCTAATCTTTATCGGGGAGGCAGTCCAGTCGGCCGGCCCAAAGGCCTAACCGTCCAGACCACCTACTACCCAAAATAAACCCTAAACCTACCCAGACCAAACCCTAACCTACCTAACCCTAATCCCACCTCTCCCCACTCCCGCCGCCATCCCCTGGACCCGACCCACTCAACCTCCACACGACACCACGCATGCGGTACTCGAGCCCCAGCTCCTGTCGCTCCCTGACCCTACCCCGCGATCCCCTGTGCCCCGCTCCCACGCGTGACCGAGCCACGCGCCCCACCTCGTCTCTCCTCCCTCAATCCCCTCGCGATTCCTCCTCCTCCCCACCTCACGCGGGACACCGCCGCCAACCACCGCGAGCCCCCGTCTCCCTTGCGTCTCGCTAATCGCCGCCTCCCTCTGCTTCATCCAGTGCAGCGTCGCCGCCCACCTCTTCCTCCCCGACAACCGCCACGGCCACTGACCTCTCCCGCTCGCGCCTCCTCCCTGGAGCTCCTTCGTTCCGCCGCCAGGATACCTGCCTCGTCGGCCCGTCCCCGAGCCGCCGCAGGCTAGGCGCCGCCCCGGGCCTGCTCCTCGCCGCTGCCGGCCTCCCTCTCTGCCACCACCAGGGACGCGGCCCTCTCTTCCTCCCGCAGCTGCGCCCTCCGGCGCCACCTCGCAGTGCGTCGCCAGGCCCCAGCTCGCGAGCCCTGCCGGCCTCTGTTCTGCCACCACCGGGTCAGGCTCTAAGGTCCTCTGCCCCGCGAGGTTTTGTCGGTGTCGCGCCACCAGCGGGCATGCGCCCTATGCTCCTCTCTCGGCTCTCCTCCATGGATGCCGATGCCCGCCTCCCTGTTCCGTCCAGCGACGCCGTCGTCGTTCTTCGTCGTTTCTGTGAGCTCCGCACTGCTCCTCTGCGGTCTCAAGCTCGCCTCCACCCCTGTTCGCTGGCCTCGCCGCGTCCTCACCATCTCCCTGTAGTTGCGGTGTCGAGCACGTGTTTGAGCGTTGGTCTGAAAGGGGTCACCCCTCCTTGGAGTAATTTGAAGCTAGTGGCCCTCAAGTTGCTTGGTTGCTGCTTGTCTCCTCACGATGGCAAGGATGGTATGGTGTTGCAGCTTTGAAGGCCCCTCGAGGATGGTGTAGTATGACAATTTTGGATCCTGTGAGGGAAAGGTCGTGATGTTGCGGCGTCAATCATGTGAATAAGATGGTGTCATCTAGAGATCCCGACATCGATCCAAAATCATCACGACACTCGAAGTCGTAACCTGAAGGTCATGGACATGGACATGAAGCTGGAACGCCAAGTACTTCTTCAAGGATCTGTTGGTCGACACCCCGAAGACCGACCCCGGCGAGACTGAACCCCGAACCACATCGAACAAGATCATCGAAGTCCATGTGTGACCCCTTTTCCGAGACCCTTATATTTTTATAATATATAAATATAATTGTTGCATATCAATTTTCATGCTTGCATACATATTTGTGGTTGTTTGGGGGCCTTATGCCGATTCACCTTATAATTAAATATGGAGATCATATGCGGGCGAATCTAGTCTAATATTGCCTCCATTTAAATTTGTGCATCGAACCGGTGATATATTTTGCCATGTTAAGACAACATTTAAATTGCGGGGTACCTAAACAACATTAACCTATTAATCAATTGTCGGGGCTCCGGTTCCGCTTAATATTGCCTAACTGCATCGCATGCTTGCCATGTCATACATCATACATGCATCATGTCCGATCTTCTGCCGTAGTATTAAATAGTGCATCCGGTGTTTCTTCTAGTGCTTTGCTTCTTCACGGATTAGGCCGATGAGTTGATGCGAGTGACGCCCGTTCTTCGGATGAACCTTCGGCAATGTTTTTCAGGCGAGCACCTCCCCCTTTCTACCTATCTTACTTTTATAGTATTTATTCCCTCATGTTGATCTATTGCTATCTGTGTTGCGATGCTCTAGTTTTCGTACCCGTGATATTCTTTGCAGCCTTATATCGCCTTGGACACATCCTATTACCTGTTGTCTGGTAGATAGTCGGCCTTGCGTGTCGTAGTTGCTTGCTCAAGTGCTGTTGCGTGTCGTCAAGTACCACAGTTGTTGGAAGACTGCCATATGCTTTATGTTGGAGATGATTATAACTTTAATTACCGTTTAATAACTAAAATTGAAGTAAGTAAATAATGCATAGGCACAGGTGGGCAATAGATGTTATTTGGTTTTTAACCGTCCACTTGTGTCCCGTAGGACCCCAAGTACTTGATACCTGTTCTTT
Source organism: Avena sativa (assembly GCA_916181665.1). NCBI lineage: Eukaryota > Viridiplantae > Streptophyta > Magnoliopsida > Poales > Poaceae > Avena > Avena sativa. The sequence continues at coordinate 135,541,819 of OV702285.1, read as the reverse complement.
GAATACTCGCACTATCCGCATGTGGGACCATGAATCCCCCTAGCCAGAGCTTGAGTCATATTTATTTCTTGGGGCCACAAAGTAGTTTGGGGCTTTATTACTATCCTGTACTTATGCCATGCCTTACTGCTTAATTTACGATTGCGCGTGGAGCGCCTGTACTGTTTAGGAACAAATGTGGAATGTTTTCGCGGTATCGACAAGCCCAGTCACACTTTCGGGTTCCCGGTCGTTTACAGCCATTGGCACAAACCTCTGAGTCCGTCTCGGAGCCGGCCAACTTCGTCGCGGGTAGCTTGGTGGGGTGGCCCCTGAAATTTATATGAATCTTGCAATTGCTCTGTCGTGATGCCTCGTTGGGTTTTTATTGGTTTTTCTCGAGGTTGATCGTGCATGTGTTGCTATTTGTGCCCCCCTGCAGGGTAAAACTTTCTGAAAGCCGTGTCCGCGGTTATGGACGACTTGGAGCACAGTATCTCGATCATAGACAACTATAACTAAAGTAGTGCTATAAATTTGACTTTATAATGACTAGTAATTAGCTTCACTATAATGGAATGGCTAAAAAAAAGTGCCAACAGTTGCTGGTTTGGTTGTCGCCTATTACCATTGTATCTGACTAGTAAGTATTGCAACTATAATGGAATGGCTAAATAAAAGTACCAACAACTGCTGGGTTTTGGGATGCCTCATGCTATATGTATCTGACTAGTAAGTACTACAACTACAACGGAATGGTTAACTAAAACTATCCACTACTTATTATATCAGGATGAATCATGCTATCTATATCTGACTAGTAATTGGCGCCACTATAACGAAATAAATAAAACTGCCAATTGTGTGAGTTCCTCGGTTGACTTCCTCGTTTGGTCTCGAGGGGGAAATACCAGGATGGGTATGTTTGGTGGTAGTATTAGGTTGGTTCCGAATAGGTCTTTCTTATCCCTATCTGATATCCGCCAGTTGTATTGAGTCTCTATAGGTTGTTTAGTGCATGCTGCGCTGCCGCTTCAGTCCATCATACCTATGTAGGCGAGGACCGCCGAATTCTAGTCTCGCCGTGTACTGGCCTCAGTACTGACCGCTCTCTTTTTCCTTTGCCCTTTGTCGGCACCCCTTTTGTTTAAGCAGGTTTTGAGATTGACGTCGTTAGCAGGGTTACCCTTCCGGCTTGGCCTGGGCAGGGTTATGGACGCCATTGGTTATTCTTCAGGGCTCTTAGCCTAATTTGCATCTTGTCCGTACTCATACGTTGTATCATTTTCAAGGTGATTTGGATCTTTGTACTGTATATTGTATTCTTGACTCGATGAGTCGCTGTTGTATATATCTGTTTTGTGGGTTCCATCGTGGACTAATGTGTAATGATATTACTTCGTTTTCCACCCGCACGCAAGTGCCTGGTGGGCACCTTTGAATCGTTTCTATGCGGGTTTGGCGGGATACGCTAAGACTTGCATAGGGCCGATTCTGAGGGTGTTACAGAGTGGTATTAGAGCTCAGCAGTTACGATACCCCACTGGTCCAGCCTGTAGGATAACCTAGCTAACGGCCGCTATAGAGTGTCAAAGCTAATTTGGAAAAATCGATTGGATAGATCTGATTAGGTCTACTTTTACTCCTTACCCCTCTGCTATTCTCTTCTTACCTTCGCGTGTTTTGAATCTGCTCTCTTATCTTTTCTGTGAGTCCAGGATTTCTCGTGGTTGGGTTTCCGTCGTTCCTTCAGGGTTTCACTTCCTTCCCCTTGTAACGGTGCTTCGACATCCGGTCTGCAGGCTATCCTATGAAGTTTTCATTTGTTGCATCTTCCAGTGGTCCAAAATTTCACTAAAATTTTTCTTGGTATCCTCCGGTGTTCTCCTTCATGATGACGTCATCTGTATTAGAACTGATGAAGAGCCTAAATCAATCTTTTGGTTCCAAACCTCGATTGTAAGATCTTCAGTCTAAATTCCGAAAGTTGGTTGCATAATCCGTCTGATCATGTACATAGTAATGTTTTGAGTGCGGGATGGAGTCGCGACCATACCACTACTCTTATCATTCGCTTTTGTACATTGAATGGTGGATCGATGCAATTCTTACTCCTTCCATGCAAGTTAGAGGTGGCCCTAACTTTTGAGACCTCTTCCTTCGTCTGTGTTTTGCCGGAGTGTTCTCCCGATGAACCTGAGCACCGACCCTTGTTGGTGGTGTCGCCGATTTCAAGATGGAGCAAGGATCATTGTTAGTGGTGTCGCAAGGATCTAGAAGTGAGAAGATTCAGGTCATCGGCGTTCTTCCCCATACTAGGAGGCGGATCTCGAGGGCGAGATCCATTGTTAGTGGTGTCGAATTGTAGCACCCCGGGTAAAACCACTACTAGGAAATCACATATCTTTATCTTTGTGCATCATCTTGACATCATCATACATATTTTTGCACTAAACTATCTTCTTGAAAGCCTATCTTTGTTTCTAATTATCCCCTCCTCTATTCAAATTATAAAACCCCCGGTCTTGCGGGATATATTGTTTGTATAAAAATATTTACAAAATACTTTTGAAATAACACATAAAAGAAAATAATAGTATTATATAAAGCTAATCTTTATCGGGGAGGCAGTCCAGTCGGCCGGCCCAAAGGCCTAACCGTCCAGACCACCTACTACCCAAAATAAACCCTAAACCTACCCAGACCAAACCCTAACCTACCTAACCCTAATCCCACCTCTCCCCACTCCCGCCGCCATCCCCTGGACCCGACCCACTCAACCTCCACACGACACCACGCATGCGGTACTCGAGCCCCAGCTCATGTCGCTCCCTGACCCCACCCCGCGATCCCCTGTGCCCCGCTCCCACGCGTGACCGAGCCACGCGCCCCACCTCGTCTCTCCTCCCTCAATCCCCTCGCGATTCCTCCTCCTCCCCACCTCACGCGGGACACCGCCGCCAACCACCGCGAGCCCCCGTCTCCCTTGCGTCTCGCGAATCGCCGCCCCCCTCTGCTTCATCCAGTGCAGCGTTGCCGCCCACCTCTTCCTCCCCGACAACCGCCACCGCCACCGACCTCTCCCGCTCGCGCCTCCTCCCTGGAGCTCCTTCGTTCCGCCGCCAGGAGCCCTGCCTCGTCGGCCCGTCCCCGAGCCGCCGCAGGCTAGGCGCCGTCCCGGGCCTGCTCCTCGCCGCTGCCGGCCTCCCTCTCTGCCACCACCAGGGACGCGGCCCTCTCTTCCTCCCGCAGCTGCGCCCTCCGGCGCCACCTCGCAGTGCGTCGCCAGGCCCCAGCTCGCGAGCCCTGCCGTCCTCTGTTCTGCCACCACCGGGTCGGGCTCTAAGGTCCTCTGCCCCGCGAGGTTCTGTCGGTGTCGCGCCACCAGCGGGCATGCGCCCTATGCTCCTCTCCCGGCTCTCCTCCATGGATGTCGATGCCCGCCTCCCTGTTCCGTCCAGCGACGCCGTCGTCGTTCTTCGTCGTTTCTGTGAGCTCCGCACTGCTCCTCTGCGGTCTCAAGATCCCCTCCACCCCTGTTCGCTGGCCTCGTCGCGTCCTCACCATCTCCCTGTAGTTGCGGTGTCGAGCACGTGTTTGAGCGTTGGTCTGAAAGGGGTCACCCCTCCTTGGAGTAATTTGAAGCTAGTGGCCCTCAAGTTGCTTGGTTGCTGCTTGTCTCCTCACGATGGCAAGGATGGTATGGTGTTGCAGGTTTGAAGGCCCCTCGAGGATGGTGTAGTATGACAATTTTGGATCCTGTGAGGGAAAGGTCGTGATGTTGCGGCGTCAATCATGTGAATAAGATGGTGTCATCTAGAGATCCCGACATCGATCCAAAATCATCACGACACTCGAAGTCGTAACCTGAAGGTCGTGGACATGGACATGAAGCTGGAACGCCAAGTACTTCTTCAAGGATCCGTTGGTCGACACCCCGAAGACCGACCCTGGCGAGACCGAACCCCGAACCACATCGAACAAGATCACCGAAGTCCATGTGTGACCCCTTTTCCGAGACCCTTATATTTTATAATATATAAATATACTTGTTGCATATCAATTTTCATGCTTGCATACATATTTGTGGTTGTTTGGGGGCCTTATGCCGATTCACCTTATAATTAAATATGGAGATCATATGCGGGCGAATCTAGTCTAATATTGCCTCCATTTAAATTTGTGCATCGAACCGGTGATATATTTTGCCATGTTAAGACAACATTTAAATTGCGGGGTACCTAAATAACATTAACCTATTAATCAATTGTCGGGGCTCCGGTTCCGCTTAATATTGCCTAACTGCATCGCATGCTTGCCATGTCATACATCATACATGCATCATGTCCGATCTTCTGCCGTAGTATTAAATAGTGCATCCGGTGTTTCTTCTAGTGCTTTGCTTCTTCACGGATTAGGCCGATGAGTTGATGCGAGTGACGCCCGTTCTTCGGATGAACCTTCGGCAATGTTTTTCAGGCGAGCACCTCCCCCTTTCTACCTATCTTACTTTTATAGTATTTATTCCCTCATGTTGATCTATTGCTATCTGTGTTGCGATGCTCTAGTTTTCGTACCCGTGATATTCTTTGCAGCCTTATATCGCCTTGGACACATCCTATTACCTGTTGTCTGGTAGATAGTCAGCCTTGCGTGTCGTAGTTGCTTGCTCAAGTGCTGTTGCATGTCGTCAAGTACCACAGTTGTTGGAAGACTGCCATATGCTTTATGTTGGAGATGATTATAACTTTAATTACCGTTTAATAACTAAAATTGAAGTAAGTAAATAATGCAGAGGCACGGGTGGTCAATAGATGTTATTTGGTTTTTAACCGTCCACTTGTGTCCCGTAGGACCCCGAGTACTTGATACCTGTTCTTTGAATACTCGCACTATCCGCATGTGGGACCATGAATCCCCCTAGACAGAGCTTGAGTCATATTTATTTCTTGGGGCCACAAAGTAGTTTGGGGCTTTATTACTATCCTGTACTTATGCCATGCCTTACTGCTTAATTTACGATTGCGCGTGGAGCGCCTGTACTGTTTAGGAACAAATGTGGAATGTTTTCGCGGTATCGACAAGCCCAGTCACACTTTCGGGTTCCCGGTCGTTTACAGCCATTGGCACAAACCTCTGAGTCCGTCTCGGAGCCGGCCAACTTCGTCGCGGGTAGCTTGGTGGGGTGGCCCCTGAAATTTATATGAATCTTGCAATTGCTCTGTCGTGATGCCTCGTTGGGTTTTTATTGGTTTTTCTCGAGGTTGATCGTGCATGTGTTGCTATTTGTGCCCCCCTGCAGGGTAAAACTTTCTGAAAGCCGTGTCCGCGGTTATGGACGACTTGGAGCACAGTATCTCGATCATAGACAACAATAACTAAAGTAGTGCTATAAATTTGACTTTATAATGACTAGTAATTTGCTTCACTATAATGGAATGGCTAAAAAAAAGTGCCAACAGTTGCTGGTTTGGTTGTCGCCTATTACCATTGTATCTGACTAGTAAGTATTGCAACTATAATGGAATGGCTAAATAAAAGTACCAACAACTGCTGGGTTTTGGGATGCCTCATGCTATATGTATCTGACTAGTAAGTACTACAACTACAACGGAATGGTTAACTAAAACTATCCACTGCTTATTATATCAGGATGAATCATGCTATCTATATCTGACTAGTAATTGCCGCCACTATAACGAAATAAATAAAACTGCCAATTGTGTGAGTTCCTCGGTTGACTTCCTCGTTTGGTCTCGAGGGGGAAATACCAGGATGGGTATGTTTGGTGGTAGTATTAGGTTGGTTCCGAATAGGTCTTTCTTATCCCTATCTGATATCCGCCAGTTGTATTGAGTCTCTATAGGTTGTTTAGTGCATGCTGCGCTGCCGCTTCAGTCCACCATACCTATGTAGGCGAGGACCGCCGAATTCTAGTCTCGCCGTGTACTGGCCTCAGTACTGACCGCTCTCTTTTTCTTTTGCCCTTTGTCGGCACCCCTTTTGTTTAAGCAGGTTTTGAGATCGACGTCGTTAGCAGGGTTACCCTTCCGGCTTGGCCTGGGCAGGGTTATGGACGCCATTGGTTATTCTTCAGGGCTCTTAGCCTAATTTGCATCTTGTCCGTACTCATACGTTGTATCATTTTCAAGGTGATTTGGATCTTTGTACTGTATATTGTATTCTTGACTCGATGAGTCGCTGTTGTATATATCTGTTTTGTGGGTTCCATCGTGGACTAATGTGTAATGATATTACTTCGTTTTCCACCCGCACGCAAGTGCCTGGTGGGCACCTTTGAATCGTTTCTATGCGGGTTTGGCGGGATACGCTAAGACTTGCATAGGGCCGATTCTGAGGGTTTTACAGCGACGTCCAGAAGCTGGCCGGGCGAGTAGCGGCTCTCAGTGGCTTCATCCCCCGCCTGGGTGAAAAGGCGATGCCCCTATACCGCCTGATGCGCAAGAACCCCACCTTCCAGTGGGACAAGGAGGCGGACGACGCACTCCTCGACCTCAAGAAGGTGCTACTCGCAGCACCACTACTCACCGCCCCCGTCGACAAAGAACCCATGCTGGTCTACGTCGCGGCTTCCGAGCGCGTCGTCAGCGCCGTCATGGTCGTCGAGCACCGGAGGAAGGAAAGGAGCGCCCGGTACAGCGACCGGTGTACTACATCAGCGAGGTCCTCACCGATTCGCGCCAGCGATACCTGAAGTACCAGAAACTGGTATACGCGGTCTTCAGAGCACAGCGGCGCCTGTCGCACTACTTCTAGGAGCACCCGATCATGGTCATCTCCTCAGCACCATTGCAGGACATCATCCGCAACCGTGAGGCGACTGGGCGAGTCTCCAAGTGGGCCGTCGAAATCGGCGTCCACAACAGCAAGTATGAGCCACGAAAAGCGATCAAGTCACAGGCTCTAGAGGACTTCATCGCCGACTAGGAAGAGGCCCAGCAGCCAGAAAAGCTGCCATACCTCCACTACTGGAGCCTGCACTTCGACGGCTCCAAGAACGCGGACGGCGCAGGAGCAGGGATCGTGCTGACTTCACCAAAGGGCGACAAGCTCCGCTACGTCCTCTGCCTCGACTTCACCCCCTGCACCAACAACATGGCCAAGTACGAGGCACTACTCCACGGCATGCGAGCCGCCAAGGAGATGAACGTCAACCGCCTACGCTGCTACGGAGACTCCGACCTCGTCGCTGGGCAAGTCGCTGGCACTTGCGATGCCGTATCCTCCACCATGGCGGCATACCGCCAAGCAGTAGACAAGCTAGGGGGACACTTCGCAGGCTACTCCGTCGAGTGGATCGACAGGCGAAAGAACGAGGAGGCCGACGCACTCTCTCGCATCGGGTCGGAACGACTCGCACCACCCGCCGGTGTCTTCCTCGACACGATCACCAAGCCATCGGTCTCTCCCCCAAGGGAGATCGACATCGGAGTCCCGCTGCAGCCAGAAGCCGCCCTGGTCGCACTCATCGCTGAGCCAGACGACTGGACCAAGCTGTACATCGCCTACCTAGAGGCCGGCACCTTGCCGGCAGACGAGACAGACGCCCGGATGATTGTACGTCGATGCAAATCCTTCACCATCATCGACGGCGAGCTCCACAAATGCAGCGTGACCGGCGTGTTCCAACGCTACGTCCAACCCGCCGAAGGACGCAAGATCCTCCACGACATCCACTCCGGCGACTGCGGCCACCACGCCGGCGCCCGCTCCCTGGTCGCCAAGGCTATGCGGCACGGCTTCTACTGGCCCACCGCACACGCCGACTCCGTCGACATTGTCCAGCGGTGCGCCGGGTGCCAGAAGTACGCCAACCAGACACACATGCCGAGCTCAGCGCTCAAGACAATCCCCATCACCTGGCCATTTGCCGTGTGTGGTATGGACATGGTAGGCCCCTTCAAAAAGGCCCCCTCCGGCTTCACCCACCTCCTGGTCGCGGTCGACAAATTCACAAAGTGGGTGGAGGCCAAGCCAGTCCGGAAATGCGACGGGAAGACCGCCACCAAATTCCTATGCGAGCTCATATATCGCTACGGGTTCCCAAACAGCATCATCACGGACAACGGCACCAACTTCGCCAAAGGATCCATGGCCGAGTTCTGCGAGGAACACCACATCCGGCTCGACCTCGCGTCAGTCGCCCACACGGAGTCCAATGGCCAGGCGGAACGGGCCAACCAGAGCATCCTCCACGGCCTGAAGCCGCGGCTCCAAGTACCACTCGAGCGCACTGTTGGGTGATGGGTCGAGGAGCTACCCTCCGTCATCTGGGGCATCCGCACCTCAGTCAACAGGTCAACAGGGTTCACCCCCTTCTTCATGGTGTACGGCGCCGAGGCAGTCATGCCCACCGACCTCGAGCACGACTCGCCATGGGTCGTCCACTACATGGAGGCGGCGAACGAACTCGCACGGCAGGAAGGAATCGATCAACTCGACGAAGCACGCGACCTAGATCGCTCTCGCACTGCCATCTACCAGCAAGGACTCCGCCGCTAGCATAGCCGGCGGGTGAAAACTCGCACCTTCCAGGAAGGCGACCTGGTGCTACGACTCATCCAGGACAAGAAGGGCATGCACAAGCTATCCCCCCGTGGGAGGGACCATTCGCCATAGGGAGAGTACTCGGCAACGACGCCTACTACCTCATCGACGTCCGCGGGGACGGGAAACTCGACGTCAAGCGACCATGGAATGTAAACCTCCTACGGAAGTTATACTCCTAGAAATCCACATATGTATCCTCCAGTCGCTATGAAATAAAAAATATTGGTTACCGCAAATTGCATCTACTCTCCGTGTCTTGTGCCACTCGCACTCGTAATAACAGCGTCAAGCTAACTGCAGAAGTCAACCTCTGGTACAGCGATCGGCACGGCCAAGTAGTGCGCTACAAGGGCACTGGGTTACCCCAGGTCTTGTAACGTCCATGAAAAACGCCTACCCGGAGCCCCATTGGAGTCGCCTAGCTCGACTGGCTCAACGAGCCAAGACAACTGCCTTCGCTTCTCACAGCGACCATGATCCTCCGCATCCTCGACATAGAGACTCGAACGTCCAAGTACCACGCTCGGGGACTGACGACCAGTTCAGCGCGAGCGGCTAGGGAAAACGCCAAGTATGAGAGCATGCCCAGGACTTGCCATGCGACTGACCCAACGGGCCAGGCAGGAGTGATGCGCTCAAACTAACGCGCCAAGTCCTCACCTACCCTCGTGTCGCGCCTAGAACAACCAAGTACCACGCTCGGGGACTCGGCCACCCGACCTCGTTCACGCAAGGGAAAACGGTGAAGTACAGAGCACTCATGGGAGTCGCCTTGCGACTGGCTTTCCGAGTTCGGGCGAGTCGACCTCAATAACAAAACATTCAAAACCGTAAACACATAACAAACGAGGTGAACCCCATAAAAAAGGGCGGACGCGCTCGGGGACTCGTTCAACCCTCAATCAGAAACACGCGACAATTCACAAAACAACACGATATATCATTATAGCATGTCGCAATTGTCACAAAATACAAAGTATGCCCAACGGCAGAACTGCTACTGACGCCCCAGGGCACAATATTTTACTCCGCAGGCTTCGACGATGACTCGCCACCACCCTTGCGACTGCGAATGAAGGGAGTGTACGGGTTTGACGGGTACGTCGTCAGCTCACCCGCTATCGCCGCATGGAAGGGTTGCTCGATCTTGAAGTCCCGGTGCTGCGGCTCGGGGTCGTTGGGTGCGACGATCGTTTCCTGATAAGGAAGAAGGTCGCCCATCGCCCAGACGCGCTCGGAGTATACCGCGGCGCGATCCGTCAACTTCAGCACCTCGGAGATCTCCACCGAGCCAGTCGACGACGGGTATCCACTCGTCACGTCGTCCAGATCGAAGTCCTCCGGGAAGTGAGCGAGCCCAAGGCTAAGCGCCATCGCCGCTCCGCGTCGGAACGCCGATCGCGTCATGAACTCGACGACCGATGGTGCCTTCTCCAAGTATCGCCACACCTCGACGAGGTCGCTGGGAATCACTTCCGTGGGTGACATCTCCTGAATATACGCTCGTATATATGTCGCCGACAACGTGGCCGAGTCGACCAGCGTGGCTACACATTGTCGTGCGTCGAACGAATTCGCCTCTTCCGTGCTATCAATGATCCGACCTGCGGACAGAAGGTGACAGTGAATACATCAAAAATTACACAATGCATATGTTACAGGCAGAGGCAGGAACACTCACCAATCAAAGGGCGGGAGAGCTCTATGATGAAGTTTTGAAGAGCGGAGTAATCATCTTGAAGCCCAGCAACAAGGGCGTCGGAAACCTTACGCTCCTCAGCGGCGGCCGTGACAGCAGCCTTGGCTCGCCCATCCGCCGAGGTCGCTTCCTTCTTCTCTTCCTTCAGCTCGCGCTCAAGGTCGGCGATCCGCTGTTCCGCCAAACTCAACGCCGATTGCGCCGCCGTCAGCTCACTCGCCGGGACAAGGTCCTGGCGAACCTCTTCTGCCTTCGCAGCAATCGCTTGGAGTCCCTTGTTCGCCTCTTAAATGGCGACAAGTTCCTTCTCCGCGCGACACTTCGCAGCCAGCCGGTCGGCTGATTCACGCTGCAAACCCTATGCAAAAGTGAAACAGTTAGCAAAAACGAAATCCTAAAGTGTCTACCCGCTGAAATTCAGCGACTAGACACTCGGGGACTGGCGATCAAAAACCTAAGTGCCTACCCGCTGAAATTCAGCGACTAGACACTCGGGGACTGGCGATCAAAAACCTAAGTTCCTACCCGCTAAAATTCAGCAACTAGACACTCGGGGACTGGCGATCAAAAATACTGAGCGCCCACCCGCTGAAACTCAGCGAATGCGCACTGTGGGACTGGGCGCAAGAAATAAAAGTACAACACTAAAAGAATTTGACCACTGCAATTCAGTGGCCCGATCCTCGGGGACTGGACATACCTGGATGGCCGCGCCCAGCATGCCATGAAGTTGTAGTGCGTCCACGGAGGTGAGAAGAGCCGGAGTATGCCCGCGACGTTGCTCGACCTCCGTCTCGGCGACCCCAGGTGTGGGGCTCGATGGCGTGGTACCACTCGCCGTGGCCGCTTTGGCCATGAAGCGCGGGGAGGTCGCGATGGACGTGCTGACACCAAAAGAGGCCGGCTCGGTCACCCCTGGCAAGGGAGCACCCTCCTTGATTGCCGAGGCCTCCACCGCCGCAGGATCACTCGAGGCCACCGTCGTGTCGTCAGACACCGTGACGACCTCGTTGCTCTTGGCCTTCTTGGCACTGCCTGTGGGGGCGGCGACCTCGTCAGCCTTCCTCTTCCGAGAGGGGTATTCCTCCGCGACGACTGGCGGCACCTTGGCCACGGACGGATGGCCTATCTTTCTAACCCCAGTCCTGCAAATCGAGAATATGAGCAAAGTCGTTCGACTACAAGGAAAAATAAAGCAGGTGAATAAAACTCACTTGGCGACTGGAATGAATCGTAGCCCCGTGCGGATGCCGGCTGGCTTTTCTAGTTCGGGGCCCAGTCGTCGACTGAGGCCCATCTCTAGGACGTCGTGCGCCCAAGACACGGATGGCTTCTTCGTCGTCGAGGCCGCGACAGGAGCTTCCGAAACGTTTCCGGCGGGAGCTTCCCTGGGCGGCGAAGCTGCCGCGACCGGAGCAGCCCCCGACCCAGAGACTGGGGCGAACGGCGGAGGCATCGAGGCCAGAGGCACCTCGCTCAGGACGGCGGTGATATCTGGCGCCGCCATCGTCTGTGGCGCTTCACCCCTGGCCAGACTGGTGGCGTCAGAGCTGCTTGGGGAATGAGGCAGAGACGCCTGTCTTGCTGGCTTCGTCTTCTTCTTCGAAGGGGCCTTCACCTCCTTCTTCTTATTCTTCTTCTTTTTCTTCGACGGAGTGTCCTCGCGACGCGAGGTGTGCTCGGGGAGCTCGTCGTCGTCATCGTCATGACGTTCGAGGATTTTGCTCGCTTCGAGCTCACGCTGCCGTTGTCCGCGAGTTTTTCGAACCAGCGGGGCGACCTCTTCCTCGGATTCGTCATCGTCGCCGCTCCTGTCGCTCTCAACGCCGCCCCTTGCTGGAGGCGATTCGCCCCCCTCCTAGACGAACGAGATCGAATTCTCGTCGTCCGCGGGCGGAAGCCACCCTTCCACCACTTGAAATAACTGCAATAGGCATAAGACAATATCAGTATAACCGCGACAGCATTAACTGCGACTGCGAATGATAGAAAGATGACTTACCGTCGGGGCTGGATGCTTCGCGGTGTAGGGGGCGACCCCAGCCTTCGCGTCGAGGAACGCCGCCTGGGTGATCTTCTTCAACGCCAGGAGGTAATCCTCGAGTTGCCACTCGGCGAGGTAGGATTTTGTCGAGTCCTCCCGGCCCATGTACTCGTACATGTAGTGGTCACGGCGGGCCAGGGGGACGAGTCGCCGCCCGAGCTAGCAGTTGTATAGGTTGATGGGCTGGAGACCTTTCTTCTTCAGGCCGCGGATGGTCTGAAGCATTTCATCCACCACCATCCGCTGGTCTGTTGGAAGCTTGCCGACTTGGAGTCGGCGCGGTTCGGGCCGGTCGGCGGAGTATCTTGGGATCGCCACCTCGTCGTCAGGAGTCGCCTCGGTGACGTAGAACCAAGACTTCTTCCATTCACTCGCCGCCTTGGCAGGTAGCATCAGATCGAAAAAGAAGGCCTTCGACTTCAATTGAAACGTCAGGCCCCCCGCGGCAAGCATCGGACCGCCTGCTTCTTCGCGACTGATCCGCCCGTGGAACAGATCTTGCCACAGGGGGAAATAGGGCCTGCAGCCCAGATAGCACTCGCAGAACGCCACGAAAATGGCAAGCTGCTCGATGCTGTGCAGGCCCAGGTCTGACGGTTGGATCCCGTAGAAGGCGCAGAAGCGCCGGAAGAAAAGAGATGTTGGGAATCCCAGCCCCCGCTCTAGGTGGCTGGTGAAGCAGACGAACTCTCCCTTGCACGGGTCCGCAGTCACCTCTCCGGCCGCAGGGATGCGCCACCTGCCGGCGCGCAGGATCCCGGCCTCCTCGAAGGACGCCAGTTGCGCTCTTGTGCACTTGGACCTGCCCCATGGTTCGGTGGAGGGGGCCATTGGCGGAAGAATTCGTGGGGGTCGGAGGATTTCGGTTCGGCTGGATCGCGATACGGAGGAAAACGAAGGTGCGTGCAATCGGAGGAAATGACGAGGAGGTGGTTCTCCGATCGCCTACCATTCCCTTTATATAGCGGTGGTTACCCGCCAAATCAGGGAGCCGTTACTACGCGGTGATTACGCCAAAAGTTACCGTTGGATTACCCCAACGGCTAGTTTGACTGCGTTGAACGGTCCAACTTCAGCCACTCGGCTCGCCGACCCGATCATTACAACAGTGGCTAAATATTTCGCCGACCCGATCGCCAAAGCTGCGACCAGAACGACTAGTTTACTCCTTTGTTCAGGAGCCCGCCACCGATTCGACTGGGTGTCCGCGTTGAAGCCGTATGCTCCGACTGCCAGCGACCACCTGCGTCCAATCGACGACGGCCTCGGGGACTACTGATGGGGATATGCCTACCGGGGTATACCCAGCAGGACGTTTCCGACTGGCCCGGGAACTGGCGAGTGGGCCTGCAAGACGGCGACTGGATCAAGGCCCGGTGTGGATCCAAGCGACGGGAAGCTGAAGGTCCAGGCGAGTAGATAGGCCCAGTCGGATTAGGTTAAACAAGTACCGAAACCTTAACTGATTCGGTTGAGATATGTAAACCCTAGGGGGAGGTGAGTCTATATAAACCTCCCTACAGGGCGTGTAGAGGCACGTTCCATCATACACCCAAGCGACTCGCCGCCTAGCCGCGGAGCTCGCCCCATTGTAACACCATCATAATACAATCTAGCAGGAGTAGGTCTTTACCCTCTGGGGGGCCGAACCTGGGTAAAACCCTGTGTCTCCGCCCTCATCTTGCACCGCAGATGGCTGGCCGCCCTTGCCCCTCGTTCTACTACTCGTTGCCGATTACATCATCTGCCGTGACCATTCCCATGACAGAGTTAACAGAAAACATACCTAGCACGACATCTGGCGCTTCTTGGGCTTCTTCAGCATGCATGAGAAAAAGACGGCCGTTGCGGTTGAGCGAGTTCCCTGGAGCAAACCTTCTTCCGGGCTGAACACGACGCTGCTGCTGAGCTGGGGCATTTGCATTGGGGGATGCGGCAATGTTATTGGGGCACTCATTGGAATAGTGACCCTTGGTTCCACATTCATAACAATCCACTTGCGACTTGTCCTTCCCTGCAACAGGCACATCATTGCTTCTAGTCCTTGGAGCAGTGTTGGTGTTGGTGACGGCATTGTTGTTGTTGAACTTGGGTGGTGCACGGTTGAAATTGCTAGAGTTGCCAGGGTTGTTGTGGTTTCCTCCGGGCCTTGGGTTTCCACGGTTGGGATAGGTCGGACGGTTCATCGGGGGTTTGTTGGTTCTCGGGGCAAATCCTGGAGATGGGTTGGGGCGATACTTTGGTGTATGGTGGGTTCCTGGTTGATGCATCATGCGACGCTTGCGGTTCTCATTGGCTTGGTTGATCTTTCCTTCCATATGAATGGCAGAGTCAACTAAGGCTTCAATATCAGCAAAGCGGATATTGACTAACACTGTCTGCATCTCATTGTGCAGACCATTCAGGAATCTCTCTTTCTTCTTGGCTTCAGTGTCGATCTCATCTGGGGCATACCTAGCTAATGACAAGAATTTGTCACGGTATTCCACTACTGTCATCCTTCCTTGCTTCAGTTCTCTGAATTCATCTCTCATCCTCTTGATCAAACCCGGTGGCACATGGGTTCTGTTGAACTTGACCTTGAATTCATCCCAAGTCATCATCTGACCTCCGGTCATTGCACGGATGTTGTTCCACCATGCTCTTGCATCTCCGGCCAGATAGTGGGTGGCGAACAGAACTTTCTCGTTAGCTCCCACTCCTGTGACTTCCATATTGTTCTCCATGGTTTGCAACCAATCATCTACGTCTAGGGGCTCCTTTGACTTAGTGAAAACAGGTGGATTGGTGTTCTAGAAATTCTTGAGCTTAGATCCATGGTTGTCCTGATTTCCATGGCCTTGATTGTTGTTGGCCATCTGGGCGATGTGTTGAAGGGTGGCTAAGTTGGCTTGACGTTCGGCTCGTTCAGCTTCGCGGTCAGAAACCAACATTTGCAAGATCTGCAACATCGGGTCTGGGGATGAACCGCTTCCTCCACGAGGCATCTGAAGATTGAGATAGATCATGAGAAAAGAGGAAAATTTCTAAGGTTCAGGGGTTGTTGAAAAGTTTTTGAAGTTTGACTCAGATTTTTCTAGCAACTTGCTTTTCATTTATTCATTCATAGCACACGATACAAACACACACCACAACAAAGGAAAACAGATGGTTTTAAGAACCATTCTGGGAAACTACGATACAGTGGGACCAAATACAATTCACTAACACTAGTGCTCAAGTGCTACTACTCCTCGGAGTCAGTGTCCTCATCCTCATCATCATCATCATCGATGAAGGCGAAGTCATCCTCATCGGTGAAGAAGTCCATAGCCTGATCCTCCAGAAAGTCATCATCATCGCTGAGATAGGAGTAGGGGTCTCCACAAAGGTCTTCCACTGCATTCTCCCTCTCCTCCAACTACATGTCTCTCTTGTGGATGGTCTCTTCCAAATCCGTGATCCGGTGGTGAAGACGGGCAATGATGGGCTCCTTCTTGTCGAGCTAATGGCGACGAGACTTGCGATCCTTTATTAGCATGGCGAGAGTCTGATCATTCTTCTTGGCGATGGCGTACTTGTGGTTGGCGTAGGAACGGGCATTGTCCCAACTCCTTCTGATGGTCATACATCATGAAGCTGAGGTGGTCCAATTGACTCTTCAGCTCGTGGTGATATGGGGCCTCCAGTGGCTGTCCCATAGCATCAGGCCTTGGGTAGAACTCAAAGCGGGTACCCTTGATTTGATTAATACTCTGACCACACAAACGGGCAAGGGCTTCCTGCATGGCCCTGGCAAGTCTATCGAGCTAGTTGTTCTCTCTTAAGGTGAACTAAATTCCCTCTGCAGTGGGAGGTTCAATCTTCCCTCGGAGACTTGCAACAACTAGCCACTGCAAATCTTCTCCCTCCTGATTATTGAGCTGAGCTCCGAAGAACTCGGGGTGCGGACGCTCCAACATCTCCGACAGCTGGTCCAAGTCACGCTCAAAGATGAGGTCTCCTCCATTCCCCAACTGATAAAACTTGATGTACTTCACGTCCATCTATAAGAATATAGGATGAGTAAGTTAGTAGAGTGATCAAGTGTGTCAAATTTTATGTATTTTGCAAGAATTTTTGAGGAAAATAAATTTTCATGAAAGAATCCAAGTGATAAGAATGGGAATAAGTTTTTTGTAAATACTCACTTCCTTTGGTTTTCAAACTAAGTTTTTCATTCAAACATCCATTCTAACTAGGGTCTTCTATGGTTAGGATGGCTCTGATATCAACTTGTCAACACCCGGATTTTTAATCCTAGATGCCTGTTATGCCATACACCGCAATACCAGGATTACCATTTTTGCGTGACATAACAGATTTGGATATCACAGTACATCATCCATTACAAACCATACATAAGGTCTTACACAAATAAGGATCTCATGATCCAGTTCTTAATACAACTCAAGTAGCGGAATAACGATAGTGTAGGCGAAGCTCCATCTTCGGGGTCACGGGCAATGCTGACGATGGGAGATGATCCTAGTTGTCGTAACCTTCCTGCGGTCCGTCATCCTGATACTCCTCTTCATAGTCTGGCCACGGTAATAGCCAGGGACAAAGCCATGAGTACTCTTTAAGTACTCGCAAACTGATACTAACAAGTTAAGGGGGTTTTTGTAGTAGGATACTAAGCTCTAAGGTTGTTTTGCAAAAAGCCAGATTTACCTTTACTAAGTTCAGAAGCAAAGAAAACTAGTTGAAAATTTGATAACACCTAAGTGGGAACTTGCATTTCATGTCAGAACTCTGTTGTGGTCAAGTCAAAGTCATCAATCATTTCATAAGTCATTTTGAAAACATCTGACGATAGAGCAGTATGGCCACTCCAACTGTCCATAACCGTGGACGCGGATATTCGAATAGTTTGACAATTTGCAGAGATTGTACACTTTCACCACAACATTCGATACATCCGTCAGGAACAAATCCTGAATTCACCATACTCAGTATACGGATAATCAATCCTAACCTTTCAATTACACGCACTAGTATAGGCACCTCTCCTGAGAGTTTGGCCTCCCAACCATGACCAACTGTCATCTTGGGAACTGCACAGGTGGACAATCTTCACAAGGTAGCCTCAGCTCAGACCTTGGCCGCAAGGGAACTCATACTAAAGTATATAAATTTCTGTCAACACCCGGATTTTTCAACCCTAGATGCCTGTTATGCCATACATCGCAATCCCAGGATTACCATTTTTGTGAGACATAACAGAATTGGATACCATAGTACTTCATCCATTACAAACGATACATAAGTTCTCACACAAATAGGGATCTTATGATCCAGTTCTTAATACAACATCAAGCAGCGGAATACGTAATAATAACGGTAGCGTAGGCGAAGCTCCATCTTCGGGGTCACAGGCAATGCTGGCGATGGGAGATGATCCTAGTTGTCGTAACCTTCCTGGGTTCCATCTTCCAGGTACTCCTCTTCATAGTCTGGCCATGGGAATAGCCAGGGACAAAGCCATGAGTACTCTTTAAGTACTCGCAAACTAATACTAACAGGTAAGGGGTTTTTGGATAATAGGACACTAGGCTCTAGGGTTGTTTTGCAAAAAGCCAGGTTTATATCTACTAAGTTCTGAAGCTAGTCGCAATTTTATAACTCCTAAGTGGGATCTTGTAATTCAGGTCACAACTCTGTTGTGGTCAAGTCAAAGTCTCAATTCATTTCACAAGTCATGTTGAAAAGTCTGACGGGGGAACAGTATGGCCACTCCAACTGTCCATAACCGCGGACGCGGCTATTCGAATAGTTTGACACTCTGCAGAGATTGTACACTTTCACCACAACATTCGATACATCCGTCAGGAACAAATCCTGGATTCACCATACTCAGTATGCGGATAATCAATCCTAACCTTTCGATTACACGCCCTAGTATAAGCACCTCTCCTGTGAGTTTGGCCTCCCAACCATGACCACTGTCATCTTGGGTACTGCACAGGTGGACAATCTTCACAAGGTAGCCTCAGCTCAGACCTTGGCCGTGAGGGAACTAATACTAAGGTATATAAGTTTCCAGTCAAGCCCTACCCAATATTCGGGTATTGTGGTTGTACGCTAAAATTGGAATGGTACCGCATCCAGACAACCATCAGTTTTATAAAGGGCTAAGGCTCATGCCTCAACATTTTTATCACCAGAATCATCAAGTGTTTGGAAACACATGTCCAAAACATTTCAATAGAATGATCCATCATTCCAAGGTTTTCATAACCATTTTTCCACCAAGTATTCCCATCTAAAAGTTGATCAAGTTTTATGCTTAGCACTAGCATCTACAGGTGGGGGTAGTACTAATGAGGGGTGGTAACTAGTGGAGTTTCACTAAGTCCAACCTTATATCTTGGGCTGATATCAAGGTTTCTAGCTTAGGCCAATTTAATGCTCTTGATGCAACCTTCCGCATCTTTCCAAAAATCTACCAGTCACTTAAGTAAACTCTAAGTAAGCTTTGATAAAGAAAAAAAGTAAGAAGCTTGCACATAAAACTAGGATTTGGTTTATCAAGTGGGTATGATCACATATGCTTAAGGCATATAGTAGTCATATCACAAGTATGGGTTTGTGGCATCAGTAGGGTATCTGGCAAGGGTTATCTTGAATCAACATCAGTATAAGCTTGCATAGGTATAGTATCTTGCAAGTGTTAGCTTGCCTTGTGTAGAGCAGTGGTTGAAGTTCTCCTCGGCTTCCTCTTCGTAGTATCCTCCTTCCTCCTCGTATCCTTGGTCGGTACTAGAGTCTATGAATACATACGAGGTACATAATCACCAAACAATACTTAACTACTTGCAATCATCACACACAAGGGTCCTATAGATGATCTAGCATCATCTCTAACATTACAAGGTTAAAGCTTGGTTTAAACTTTTTATTTTTAGAAAAGTAATTTCTACTCATTGAAAAACTACTTAAGATTTAATATTCTCCAAACCAAATATGGGATCATGTTGACACATGTCATCACCACATATTGTAGTCCATGGGAATGTGATTTAAAGTGGTGTCACAATTTAATAAGGTTTTACCCTTTTATTTTAATTAATTAAAGTGGCTAGAAATGCTTATGTAGCCTTCTTTTATTACTTGAACATTATTTCTGCAAGTAAACCTATATATTTTTATATATTCTGAAAGCTATGGTTATATGTGATTTTTGAGAGTTGGAATCAACTCAAAAGCTTTTATGGTTTAAAATTGAAAAATGTTTGAATACAGAAAAGCTTCTGCCTTGTTATTTTTACTATGGGTGATCTACAGATCCAAATGACTTGAATCCAACGGGCTTGGATTAAGCATTCACAGTCCTTTTCAACAAAATTGGTTTCATCCAATTTGGTGCATTGAATCGATCTGGGTTGATTTTTGAAGTTCGGTGCTGAAGTGTGTTTGAATTGAAATAGAAAAAGATTTAATTTGAATTGTTGGGCTGCGCGGGAAATTCTAACGGGCCGGCCTGCTAAGCGCAGTGCTCCCGCGGGCTGCTTAAGTGGGTGTCCCCACTCGTCAGTGACACGGGGCTGTGCGAAGCGGTATGGGGCAACGTGGATCGTTCGATCTTGTTCTAATCCAATGGCTGGGGGTCATCGTCGACGCGAGACAACTCCGGTGAGAACCAAACCTAGCGCGGCCAGTGAGGGTTGCTGGGGGCTCACCGGGGTACGGGCGAGGGTCGGCAAGGCGGGCGAACGACGAAGTCGACGACGGCGAACCTCCTGGTACCGGTGGCTTCTCCTGGGGCGGCTCCAATCGCTGGCTCCTTTCTTCTCCGGCAGTGGCAGGCTCCAGTGAAATTCCGGCGAGGTGGTGCTCGCCTTGCTCTGAGAATGGTGTGGCACGATCAGTGGGGAGAGGGGAGTGAGATGGTTTGAAGGAATCGTGCGGGGGTGGCCTCTATTTATAGTCGAGCGAGGGGACCGTCGGGGCGCACGGTGAGCTCGTCGGGGGCGACGTTACAGGCGGCTAATGGCATGGGCAAGGGTAGGGGACGGTGCTGTGTCTCCTGGCGATGCTCAACGACATGGTCGCGAGGCATGGGGCGGTGTGGTTTGGTCTGGAACGGCCGGTGCTCTGCGCGGCAGAGGCGGCGTCTTCGACGGCGGGCGGTGGCTGTATGGCACGGGGCGGCAAACGGAGATGTCTGGCGGTCTCCTGGGTCGGTGGTGATCGTGTGTGCACGCGGTGAGGGCGGCGCACGGTCTGGGGACGCTGGTCGAGGGTGGCGCTCTGGCGCACGCTCGGCATGGTCTGGGCGCGGCTTGTGCGCGTGGTCCAGGGCTTGGCAACGCTCGCGGCTGGTACAGGGAGTGGCGGTGGACGGTGGGCTGCCTCCCAGACAAGGTTGTCACGGCTAGTTCTTCCTCTAGCCTGCTGTCGACTATGGGGTGGCATTGAGGTGCTCGGCTGTTCACCATTAATGGCAATGGCAAGCTCACAGGGGTGCTAGTGTTGGGCTAATCTTTCTAGATGATCTACTGAGTTGTGTGTGAGCTAACTAGGGAACAAGTTAGGCAAGAATCACTGCACACTATAGTGTTTGATGTTTTGTTTGATTTGTGTCTGCAACCTGTTTGATGAAATGGCCGCATGAAATAAAGTTTTGAATTTTGAAATGAATTTTGGTGGGTTTGCTAGATTGGTGCTGGTGAGTCTGCAGATGCTTGGGTTTTGAAAGTTGAGCTTGTTTGAGTGGGTTTTGGAAAAGTGGGATCTTCCCATATGAAGAAGATTCAATTTTGAATTGTCATTTAAACTATGCATTTGAAAGTTTATGGATGATCACAAAGTGGGCCTTGATACCTTGTTATGAGTGCATTCAAGGGGTGCAAAGATCCAGAAAAGTTTCTGTTAGGTTTTGAAAGTTTGAGACAGCCAAAGTAAGCATGGGAGTTAAATTGGTCAAAATGACCATTCACTTAATATATTTGTTTTGATTTACTTGTCTTTAGGAAAAGTGTGGGAAATGTTTTAGATGATGTTCATTTCACCTAAGAAACATTTTACAAGCAATGGATCACACAAACAAGGTGGTTTTTAAAGAAATTCAAAATCCATGCATACAGATATACATGCATTCATGAGTTTATTTAGAAAAGTTTTTGTTAACCCTAATATTGATGATTGGTGTTTGATGATCTAAGTTTGGTATTTTTGGGATGTTACAAACCTTCCCCCCTTAAACAAAATCTCGTCCCGAGATTTGAAAAAGGACGAAAAGATTACCTAGGATTTGAAGAGATCGGGAAACTCCGTCCGGATGTGATCTTCGCGTTCCCAGGTAGCTTCCTCTTCTGTGTGGTTCCTCCACTGAATCTTGAGAAACTTGATGCTTCGGGTTCGGGTAGTTCGAAAAGCTTCTTCCAAAATGCGGATGGGTACTTCGGGATAGGTCAGGTCATCGTTGATCTCTATGGTCTGGTGATCGATATTCTTGAACACTTCGGTCTTCTCGGGGACTTCGAGACACTTGCGAAGTAACGAGATATGGAACACATTGTGCACAGCTGACATCTCTTCTGGTAGTTCCAGTTGATACGATACTTCTCCTCGACGGTTCAGAATTTTGAAAGGTCCGATATATCTGGGGGCTAACTTTCATTTGTGTTGGAAACGCTGCTTTCCCTTCAATGGCGACACTTTCAGATAAACAAAATCTCCGATGTTGAAGGCGAGGTCTCGACGTCTCTTGTCGGCCTAACTCTTCTGTCGGGATTGGGCTGTCTTGAGGTGCTCACGAATCTTGTGAACCTTCTCTTCTGCTTCTCGTAGGATGTCGGGTCCGAAGATCTGACTCTCTCCTACTTCCGACCAGTTCAAAGGGGTGCGGCACTTTCTTCCGTACATGAATTCAAATGGGGCCATTTGCAAACTGGCTTGGTAACTGTTGTTGTATGAAAATTCTGCAAACGGCAGACAGTCTTCCCACTTGGATCCATATTCTAGCACACATGCTCTAAGCATATCTTCGAGTATTTGGTCTACTCGCTCCGTTTGTCCATCGGTCTGAGGGTGATACGCGGTACTGAAATCTAGGCGGGTTCCTAAACCTTCTTGGACTTTCTTCCAGAATCTCGAGGTAAACTGAGTTTCTCGATCCGATACTATGTTCTTGGGGACTCCGTGCAAACTAACTATTCTAGCGATGTACAACTCTGCTAGCTTCGAACTCTGATAGGTGGTTTTGACGGGCAAGAAATGGGCGACTTTGGACAATCTGTCCACTATGACCCAAATAGAGTCATTTCCCCTACTAGAAGTAGGTAGTCCAGTGATAAAGTCCATTCCTACAGAATCCCATTTCCATTCTGGAATTTGCAAAGGTTGCAACAATCTAGAGGGTCTTTGATGTCCTGCCTTGACTCGCTGACATATATCACACTTGGCGATATAGCTTCCGATTTCTCTCTTCATCTTATGCCACCAAAACTGCTCTTTCAAATCTTGATACATCTTAGTTCCTCCGGGATGGATAGAATAAAGAGTATCATGAGCCTCCTTCAAGATAACTTCTTTCAACTCAGAATCTGATGGTACACAAAGGCGTCCTTTGTACCACAAAACTCCTTCTTCGTCCTCGGTGAATCCGGGTACTTTGCCTGTACCGATACGACGCTTGATTCCGTCGATACTGGCATTTCCCTTCTGCGCCTCTTTAATCTGACTGACCAAAGTGGGCTGAAGTTCTATGCTAGCCAAAAATCCTTCACTTACTAATTCTATTCAAAAATCTTCCATCTATTTGTGCAAACTTGGTTGCTCCTTCAAAATCATGGAGTTCAAGCGGCACGGCAATCTGCTAAGGGCATCGGCTACCACATTGGCTTTACCAGGGTGATAGTGAATGTCCAGGTCGTAATCCTTGATTAGCTCAATCCATCTTCTCTGCCTCACATTCAGCTCCTTCTGAGTGAATATATACTTTAGGCTCTTGTGATCCGAATAAATCTCACAACGGTTTCCCATCAGGTAATGTCTCCATGTCTTCAGGGCTAGAACTACGGCTGCGAGTTCGAGGTCATGGGTTGGGTAGTTTTGCTCGTGTTGCTTCAATTTTCGCGATAGATAAGATATAACTTTGCCTTCTTGCATTAGCACACATCCAAGACCAATCTTGGATGTGTCACAATACACATCGAAGGGCTTCGTGATATCTGGCATGATCAAGATTGGGGCTGAAATCAATCTCCTTTTGAGTTCTTGAAAACTCGCTTCACATTTGTCGGTCCATTCAAACTTATTCAGCAATTGGGTCATGGGTCGGGCGATACTAGAGAATCCTTCTACAAATTTGCGGTAATATCCCGCCAATCCGAGAAAAGCACGAACTTGGGTTTGAGTGGTTGGGGCTTGCCAATCTTCTACATCTTTCACTTTGGCAGGATCAACGGCAATTCCTCCGGCTGATATAATGTGACCGAGGAATCCTACTTCCTGTAACCAGAATTCACATTTGCTAAATTTTGCATACAGCTGATGCTCTCTAAGGGTTCCAAGAATGGTCCTTAGGTGTAGCTCATGTTCTTCTTCTGATTTGGAATAAATCAGAATGTCATCGATGAAAACAACGACAAACTTATCCAGGAAGTCCATAAAAATCTTATTCATGAGGTTCATGAAATAAGCGGGGGCATTGGTTAATCCAAAAGACATGACTGTATACTCGTACAATCCATATCTGGTGGTAAAGGCAGTCTTTGGAATATCTTTTGCACGAATCTTGAGTTGATGATAGTCAGTCCTAAGATCAATCTTAGAAAACACATGGGCACCGGTCAACTGATCAAACAAATCTTCTATCTTAGGCAAGGGGTACTTGTTCTTGATGGTGACATCATTCAACTTCCGATAATCCGTACACAAACAGTTACGTCCATCCTTCTTGTCCACAAACAAGACAGGTGATCTCCATGGAGACGCACTTGGTTGAATTAGTCCAATTTCTAGCATGGAATCCAGTTGCTTCTTCAGTTCTTCTAGTTCTGACGGGTTCATACTATAGGGTCTCTGGGCTATGGGTCCTGTTACGGGGATTAGTTCGATGATAAACTCGATATCCCGATCTGGGGGCATACCGGGCAAAACATCTGGAAATACATCGGGGTATTCACAGACTATCCGAACTTGGTCAATGGTAGGTTGGGCTATACTCTTGTTACACTTGAATTGGCGAGGTAAGGTTTCAGATATATGCTCGACTGATATTCCGGCGGTACTGGTCATGGTGATGGCTTTCTTGGCACAGTCAATCAATCCTTTATGTTTGGACATCCAATCCATTCCTAGTACTACTTCCAAACCTTTAGTTCCGAGTACTATTAGGTTAGCATAAAAATCTATGCCATGGATTCGGATAGGGACGGCCTTGCAAATTTGCCTAGCCTTGGTGGTTGATCCGGGAATTTGTACAATCATCACATGCTTCAATTTGGTTGGTTGAATTTTACTAGTGCAGGCAAATTCTTCAGTGACAAATGAATGCGATGCACCAGAATCAAACACACTCTTGCAAATACTGAATTAGCAGAAAACATACCCAGCACGACGTCTGGCGCTTCCTGAGCTTCTTCAGCATGCATGAGAAAAAGACGGCCATTGCGGTTGAGTGAATTCCCTGGGGCAAATCTTCTCCCTGGATGGACACGACGCTGCTGCTGAGCTGGGACGTTGGTATTGGGTGCTGTAGCATTCTTCTTGTTGGGGCACTCGTTGGAATAGTGGCCTTTATTTCCACAGTCATAACAGGTCACTTGTGACTTGTCCTTGGCTGCGATAGGCACAGCATTGCTTCCAGTCCTCGGGGCAGTGTTGGGGTTGGCGGTAGCATTGTTGGTGTTGAACTTGGGTGGGGCACGGGTGAAATTGCTAGAGTTGCCGGGGTCATTGTGATTTCCTACGGGTCTAGGGTTTCCACGGTTGGGATAGGTTGGACGGGTCATATGGGGTCTGTTGGTTCTTGGGGTAAATCCTGGAGATGGGTTGGGACGATACTTTGGGGTCTGATGGGTTCCTGGTTGATGCATCATGCGACGCTTGCGGTTCTCATTGGCCTGGTTGATCTTTCCTTCTATCTGGATAGCAGAGTCGACAAGGGCTTCAATATCAACAAAGGGGATATTGACTAACACTGTCTGCATCTCGTCATGCAGACCATTCAGGAATCTTTCTTTCTTCTTGGCTTCGGTGTCTATCTCGTCCGGGGCATACCTAGCTAATGACAAAAATTTGTCACGGTATTCCACTACAGTCATCCTTCCTTCAATTCTCTGAACTCGTCTCTCATTCTCTTGATCAAACCTGGTGGCACATGGGTTCTGCTAAACTTGACCTTGAATTCCTCCCAGGTCATCATCTGGCCTCCGGTCATTGCACGAACACTGTTCCACCATGCCCTGGCATCTCCGGCTAGATAATGGGTGGCGAACAGGACTTTCTCGTTGGCTTCCACTCCGGCGACTTCTAGGTTGTTTTCCATGGTTTGCAGCCAATCATTGGCATCTAGGGGTTCTTCTGACTTGGTGAAAACGGGTGGGTTGGTATTCTGGAAATTCTTGAGCTTAGATCTGTGGTTGTCCTGATTTCCATGGCCTTGGTTGTTGTGGGCTAGCTGGGCTATCTGTTGCAGAGTGGCTAGGTTGGCTTGACGTTCCGCTCTTTCAGCTTCGCGGTCAGAAGTCAACATTTGCAGGATCTGCAACATCGGGTCCGGGGCTGAACCACTTCCTCCACGTGGCATCTGAAGATTGATATAGATCATGAGAAAAGAGGGAAATTTCTAAGGTTTTGGGTTTTTGAAAAGTTTTTAGAGTTTGACTCGGGTTTTTCAAGCAACTTGCTTTTTCATTCATTCATTCACTCGATACAACGCACACCACAGCAAGGAAAAACAGATGGTTTTAAGAACCATTCTGGAAACTACGATACAGTGGGACCGACTACTACTCACTACGCTAGTGCTCAGTGCTACTACTCCTCGGAGTCTGTGGCTTCATCATCTTCAGCATCATCGATGAAGGCGAAATCATCCTCATCGGTGAAGAAGTCCATGGCCTGATCCTCCAGAAAATCATCGTCATCGTTGAGATAGGAGTAAGAGTCTCCACGAAGATCCTCTCCGGCATTCTCCCTTTCCTCTAACTGCATGTCTCTCTCGTGGATGGTCTCTTCCAGAGATGAGATGCGATGGCGAAGACGGGCAATAATGCGCTCCTTCTTGTCGAGCTGACGGCAGCGAGACTTGCGATCCTTTGCTTGCATGGCGATGGTCTGGTCCTTCGTCTTGATGATGGCAGACTTGTGGTTGCAATAGTCACGGCAGTTGTCCAATTCCTGCTGACGATCATACATCATGAAGCTAAGGTGGTCCAATTGAGTCTTCAGCTCGGGGTGGTATGGGGCTTCTAGTGGTTGGCCATTTGCATCACGCCTTGGGCAAAACTCAAAGCGAGTACCCTTGATCTGATTGATGCTCTGCCCACATAGACGGGAAAGAGCTTCCTGCATTGCTCTGGCAAGTCCATCGAGCCAGTTGTTTTCCCTCAAGGTAAACTGAATTCCCTCCGCAGTGGGAGGTTCAATCTTTCCTCGGAGACTTGCAACAATTAGCCACTGCAGATCTTCTCCTCCTAGATCATTGAGCTGAGCTCCGAAGAACTCGGGATGCGGACGCTCCAGAAGTTCCGAAAGCTGATCCAGATCCCTCTCAAAGATAAGGTATCCTCCATTCCCCAACTGATAAAACTTGTTGTACTTCACGTCCATCTATAACAATAGAGGATGAGTAGATTAGCAGAGTGATCAAGTGTGTCAAAATTTTAACTATTTTGCAAGAGTTTTTGATGAACATGAAGTTATATTAAAGAATTAAAGAGGTAAGAATGAGAATAAGTTTTCGTAAATATTTTTTTTCTTTGGTTTTGAAACTAAGTTTTTGGTTCAACGTCCAATCTAACTAGGGTCTCCTATGGTCAGGATGGCTCTGATACCAACTTGTCAACACCCGGATTTTTCAATCCTAGATGCCTGTTATGCCATACATCGCAATCCCAGGATTACCATTTTTGCGAGACATAACATAATTGGATACCATAGTACTTCATCCATTACAAACGATACATAAGTTCTCACACAAATAGGGATCTCATGATCCAGTTCTTAATACAACATCAAGCAGCGGAATACGTAATAAAAACGGTAGCGTAGGCGAAGCTCCATCTTCGGGGTCACAGGAAATGCTGACGATGGGAGATGATCCTAGTTGTCGTAACCTTCCTGGGTTCCATCTTCCAGGTACTCCTCTTCATAGTCTGGCCATGGGAATAGCCAGGGACAAATCCATGAGTACTCTTTAAGTACTCGCAAACTAATACTAACAGGTAAGGGGTTTTTGGATAATAGGACACTAGGCTCTAGGGTTGTTTTGCAAAAAGCCAGGTTTATCTCTACTAAGTTCTGAAGCTAGTCGCAATTTTATAACTCCTAAGTGGGATCTTGTAATTCAGGTCACAACTCTGTTGTGGTCAAGTCAAAGTATCAATTCATTTCACAAGTCATGTTGAAAAGTCTGACGGGGGAACAGTATGGCCACTCCAACTGTCCATAACCGCGGACGCGGCTATTCGAATAGTTTGACACTCTGCAGAGATTGTACACTTTCACCACAACATTCGATACATCCGTCAGGAACAAATCCTGGATTCACCATACTCAGTATGCGGATAATCAATCCTAACCTTTCGATTACACGCCCTAGTATAAGCACCTCTCCTATGAGTTTGGCCTCCCAACCATGACCACTGTCATCTTGGGTACTGCACAGGTGGACAATCTTCACAAGGTAGCCTCAGCTCAGACCTTGGCCGTGAGGGAACTAATACTAAGGTATATAAGTTTCCAGTCAAGCCCTACCCAATATTCGGGTATTGTGGTTGTACGCTAAAATTGGAATGGTATCGCATCCAGACAACCATCAGTTTTATAAAGGGCTAAGGCTCATGCCTCAACATTTTTATCACCAGAATCATCAAGTGTTTGGAAACACATGTTCAAAACATTTCAATAGAATGATCCATCATTCCAAGGTTTTCATAACCATTTTTCCACCAAATATTCCCATCTAAAAGTTGATCAAGTTTTATGCTTAGCACTAGCATCTACAGGTGGGGGTAGTACTAACGAGGGGTGGTAACTAGTGGAGTTTCACTAAGTCCAACCTTATATCTTGGGCTGATATCAAGTTTCTAGCTTAGGCCAATTTAATGCTCTTGATGCAACCTTCCGCATCTTTCCAAAAATCTACCAGTCACTTAAGTAAACTCTAAGTAAGCTTTGATAAAGAAATAAAGTAAGAAGCTTGCACATAAAAATAGGATTTGGTTTATCAAGTGGGTATGATCACATATGCTTAAGGCATATAGTAGTCATATCACAAGTATGGGTTTGTGGCATCAGTAGGGTATCTGGCAAGGGTTAGCTTGCATCAACATCAGTATAAGATTGCATAGGTATAGTATCTTGCAAGTGTTAGCTTGCCTTGTGCAGAGCAGTGGCTGAAGTTCTCCTCGGCTTCCTCTTCGTAGTATCCTCCTTCCTCCTCGTATCCTTGGTCGGTACTAGCGTCTATGAATAAATACGAGGTACACAATCACCAAACAATACTTAACTACTTGCAATCATCACACACAAGGGTCCTATAGATGATCTAGCATCATCTCTAACATTACAAGGTTAAAGCTTGGTTTAAACTTTTTATTTTTAGAAAAGTAATTTCTACTCATTGAAAAACTACTTAAGATTTAATATTATCCAAACCAAATATGGGATCATGTTGACACATGTCATCACCACATATTGTAGTCCATGGGAATGTGATTTAAAGTGGTGTCACAATTTAATAAGGTTTTACCCTTTTATTTTAATTAATTAAAGTGGCTAGAAATGCTTATGTAGCCTTCTTTTATTACTTGAACATTATTTATGCAAGTAAACCTATATATTTTTATATATTCTGAAAGGTATGGTTAAATGTGATTTTTGAGAGTTGGAATCAACTCAAAAGCTTTTATGGTTTAAAATTGAAAAATGTTTCAATGCAGAAAAGCTTCTGCCTTGTTATTTTTACTATGGGT
The DNA here is from genome assembly GCA_916181665.1 of Avena sativa. Lineage (NCBI taxonomy): Eukaryota > Viridiplantae > Streptophyta > Magnoliopsida > Poales > Poaceae > Avena > Avena sativa. The sequence goes on along the minus strand of OV702285.1, from coordinate 135,512,358 downwards.
GATCTACAGATCCAAATGACTTGAATCCAACGGGCTTGGATTAAGCATTCACAGACCTTTCCAAAAAAATTGGTTTCATACAATTTGGTGCACTGAATCGATCTGGGTTGATTTTTGAAGTTGGGTGCTGAAGTCTGTTTGAATTGAAATAGAAAAAGATTTAATTTGAATTGCTGGGCTGCGCGGGAAATTCTAACGGGCCGGCCTGCTAAGCGCAGTGCTCCCGCGGGCTGCTTAAGTGGGTGTCCCCACTCGTCAGTGACACGGGGCTGGGCGAAGCGGTATGGGGCAATGTGGATCGTTCGATCTAGTTCTAATCCAACGGCTGGGGGTCATCGTCGACACGAGACAACTCCGGCGAGAACGAAACCTAGCGCGGCCAGTGAGGGTTGCTGGGGGCTCACTAGGGTACGGGCGAGGGTCGGCGAGGCGGGCGAATGACGAAGTTGACGACGGCGAACCTCCTGGTACCGGTGGCTTCTCCTGGGGCGGCTCCAATCGCTGGCTCCTTTCTTCTCCGGCAGCGGCAGGCTCCAGTGAAATTCCGGCGAGGTGGTGCTCGCCTTAGTCTGAGAATGGTGTGGCACGATCAGTGGGGAGATGGGAGTGAGATGGTGTGAAGGAATCGTGCGGGGGTGGCCTCTATTTATAGTCGAGCGAGGGGACCGTCGGGGCGCACGGTGAGCTCGTCGGGGGCGACGTTACAGGCGGCTAATGGCATAGGCAATGGTAGGGGACGGTGCTGTGTCTCCTGGCGATGCTCAACGACATGGTCGCGAGGCATGGGGCGGTGTGGTTTGGTCTGGAACGGCCGGTGCTCTGCGTGGCAGAGGCGGCGTCTTCGACGGCGGGCGGTGGCTGTATGGCACGGGGCGGCAAACGGGGATGTCTGGCGGTCTCCTGGGTCGGTGGTGATCGTGTGTGCACGCGGTGAGGGCGGCGCGCGGTCTGGGGACGCTGGTCGAGGGTGGCGCTCTGGCGCACGCTCGGCATGGTCTGGGCGCGGCTTGTGCGCATGGTCCAGGGCTTGGCAACGCTCGCGGTTGGGACAGGGAGTGGTGGTGGACGGTGGGCTGCCTCCCAGACAAGGTTGTCATGGCTAGTTCTTCCTCTAGCCTGCTGTCGACTATGGGGTGGCATTGAGGTGCTCGGCTGTTCACCATTAATGGCAATGGCAAGCTCACAGGGGTGCTAGTGTTGGGCTAATCTTTCTAGATGATCTACTGAGTTGTGTGTGAGCTAACTAGGGAACAAGTTAGGCAAGAATCACTGCACACTATAGTGTTTGATGTTTTGTTTGATTTGTGTCTGCAACCTATTTGATGAAATGGCCGCATGAAATCAAGTTTTGAATTTTGAAATGAATTTTGGTGGGTTTGCTAGATTGGTGCTGGTGAGTCTGCAGATGCTTGGGTTTTGAAAGTTGAGCTTGTTTGAGTGGGTTTTGGAAAAGTGGGATCTTCCCATATGAATAAGATTCAATTTTGAATTGTCATTTAAACTATGCATTTGAAAGTTTCTGGATGATCACAAAGTGGGCCTTGATACCTTGTTATGAGTACATTCAAGGGGTGCAAAGATCCAGAAAAGTTTCTGTTAGGTTTTGAAAGTTTGAGACAGCCAAAGTAAGCATGGGAGTTAAATTGGTCAAAATAACCATTCACTTAATATATTTGTTTTGATTTACTTGTCTTTAGGAAAAGTGTGGGAAATGTTTTAGATGATGTTCATTTCACCTAAGAAACATTTTACAAGCAATGGATCACACAAACAAGGTGGTTTTTAAAGGAATTCAAAATCCATGCATACACATATACATGCATTCATGAGTTTATTTAGAAAAGTTTTTGTTAACCCTAATCTTGATGATTAGTGTTTGATGATCTAAGTTTGGTATTTTTGGGATGTTACAATTTCCAATCAAGCCCTACCCAATTTTCGGGTATTGTGGTTGTACGGTAAAATTGGAATGGTATCGCATCCAGACAACCATTAGTTTTATAAAGGGCTAAGGCTCATGCATCAACATTTTCATCATCAAAATCATCTGGTGTTCAAGAACACATGTCAAAACATTTCAGTAGATGGACTCATCATTCTAAGGTTTTCATAACCATTTTCACCAAGTATTCCCATCTAAAGTTGAGCAAGTTTTATGCTTAGCACTAGCATCTACAAGTGGGGGTAAATACTAATGGTGGGTAATAAAAAGTGTATCTTATCTAAGTAAATCTCATGCCTCAGGATGACATTAAGATTATCTAACTTAGGCCAAGTTTTATGCTCTTTATGCTACCTTCAATTATCTTTCTAGAATCTACAAGTCACTAACTAAACTTTTGATAGAAAGCTTTTAATAAAGAAAATAAAATACTAAGCTTGCAAGTAAAACTAGGATGGTGGGTCAAGTGGGTATAATCACATATGCTTAAGGCATATAGCTGGCATAGTAACAAGCAAGTAGTAGCTTGCATAAGTAGGTTATCTTCCAAGTGTTAGCTTGCCTTGTGCAGAGTAGTGGTTGAAGTTCTCCTCGGCTTCTTCTTCGTAGTATCCTCCTTCCTCCTCGTATCCTTGGTCGGTACTAGCGTCTATAAATAAATACGAGGTACATAATCACCAAACAATACTTAACTAATGCTAATCATCACACAAAGGTTCACACTAGGTGATCTATCATCATCACTAACATTACAAGGATTAAAACACTTGTCTCATTTATTTTATTTAAGAAAAGTAATTTCTACTCATTGAGAAACTACTTAATATTTAATATTATCCAACTCAAACATGGGATCATGTTGACACATGTCATCACCACATATTTCAGTACATGGGAATGTGATTTAAAGTGGTGTCACAATTTAATAAGGTTTAACCTTTTTTATTTTATCTAATTAAAGTGACCAGAAATGCCTATGTGGCATTCTTTTATTACTTGATCATTATTTATGTAAGTAAACCTATGTATTTTTATATATTCTGAAAGGTATGGTCAAATGTGATTTTTGAGAGTTGGAAAAAACTCAAAAGCATTTATGGTTGAATTTTGAAAAAAAATTGAATGCAGAAAAGCTTCTGCCTTATTATTTTTACCAGGGGTGATCTATAAATCTAAATAGTTTGAATCCAACGGGCTTGGATGAAGATTTCCAGTACCTTTCCATTAAAATTAGTTTCATGCATTTTGGTCCAGTGAATCGAGATGGGTTTGTTTTTGAATCTGTGTATAGAACTGTGTTTGAAATTAAATGATTAAAACTAAATTTGAATTGTTTGGTCACGCGGGAGGTTTAACTGGGTCGGCCCACTACGCACAGCGCACGTGCGGGCTAGTTAAGTGGTTGTCCCCACGCGTCAGTGAGACGGTGAGGGGCGAAGCGGTATGGGGCAATGTGGATCGTGGGATCTAGTTCTAATCGAACGGCTCTGGTTCATCGTCCACGTTGGGCAGCGCCGGCAAGACAGAACCCTAGAGCGGCAGGTGGGGGTCGTGGGAGGCTCATCGGGGCTCAGGCGAGGGTCGGCGACGGGGGCGAATGACGAAGTCGACGATGACGGTTCTCCTGGTACCGACAGCTTCTCCTGGGGCGGCTCCAATTGACGGCTACCTTCTTCTCCAGCAGCGGCGGACTCTGGCCAAATTCCGGCGATGTGCTGCTCCCCTTTCTCCGGGAGTGAGGTGGGGTGGTTCTGAGGGAGAGGGGAATGAACTGGTGTGAAGAAAATGAGCGGTGGAGGCCTCTATTATAGTGGCTGAAGGGGACCGACGGGCGCGGACTGAGCTCGTCGTGGTCGACGGCACAGAGTGCTACTGGCATGGGCGAAGGTAGGGGCGGTGATGTGCTCCCTGGCGAAGCTCAACGGCGTGGCGTGGGGCGGTGCTGATCGGTCGGAACGCGTCGATGCTCTGGGCGGGTCCGACGGTGATTTTAATGGCGCACAGCGTGCATGGTCCGCGCGGTGGCGAACGGGCATGTTTGCGGGGTTGCTGGGGAGGTGTTGATCATGCACGCACGCGGCGAGGGCGGCGCGCGGTCTGTGGGTGCTGGTCGAGGGTGGCGCACTGGCGCGCTCTCGGCTCGCACGTAGAGAGGTTTGGCATGGTCTTGTCGTGTGGTCCAGGGGCTGGCAGTGCTCGGGGCTGGGACAGGGAGTGGCGGTGGACGGTGGAGTGCTTGCTAGACATGCTTTCTAGGCTTGGTGCTGCTCCTAGCTTGCTGTCGACAATGAGGTGGCAAGGTGAGGCTCGGCATGCTTGCCATTAATGGCATGATCTGTTTTACAGTGAGCTAGAGGGGTTAAACAAGTTATATGATCTACTGAGGGTGTAGAGTGAGCTATATAGGGAACAAATTAGGACAAAATTACTGCACACTATAGTGTTTGATGTTTGTTTGATTTGTATCTGCAACGTGTTTGATAAAATGGCCGCAAGAACTTTGAATTTGAATTTTGGATTCTAACTTGGTGGGTTTGCTAGGCACATACTAGGGAGTGTCTGGTTAGTTGGATTAGTCAAGGGATACTGGTTTGGTTGGGTTTTGAAAATGGGTGATCTTCACATATGATAAAGATTCAATTTTAAATTGTGATTTGAATAAGGTTGCCAAATGTTTCTGTAAGTTTGAAAGGTGGGATTTGATTCACTTTTACTTGTTCTAGCAAGGGGTGAACAGAATTGGGAAAGTTTTTGTTTGAAATCTTGGACTAGAAACACTCAAAGTGACCTAGTGAGCAAGATTGGCAAAAATGACCATTTGCTTTATTTGATTTGTTTTTTATTTTCTCTTGATTTGTTTCTGCATGGAAATGTTTTATATGATGTTATTTTCCTCTTTAACACATTTCTTGCTATTTAGGTTAATCACACAAGTTCATTCATGCATTTATCAAATCATATCATTCACACATGCACTCATATGATTTTAATTAATCAAAGTTTTTTTAACCCTAATTTTAGTGATTAGAGTTTGATGATCATTGTTTTATATTTTTGGGATGTTACAGCCACCATCGTCACTAGATCGGGGGGATCTGAAGTTCTTCCCAGCACCCTGCCGGAGGGGAGATCATCCTGGAGGCCTTGTCTCCGGTATGATGCGTGAGTAGTTCCACCTTGGATTATGGGTCCATGTAGTAGCTAGATGGTTGTATCTCCTCCTGTGTGCTTTCATGTATAGATCTTGTGAGCTCCATTCATGATCAAGATCTAATCTATTTGTAATCATGCATGTTGTGTTTGCGGGGATCCGACGGATATTGAGATTATTATGTTGGTTTGATTAATGGTTTTGTCTTTATGATTCTATCATGTCTATGTTGTTTGGATCTTGCATGCTCTCCGTTGTTAGTAGCTATCTTGGCCGAGTAGTTGCTAGTGACTCCAAGAGGGGGTATTTATGCTCGATAGTGGGTTCATGCCTCTAGTTTCCAAGGGAAGTGACAAAAAATCTATTCGGTTGTAGATGTGATGTTGCTACTAGGGAGAAAACAACGGTCTCTTGTTCATGGAACATGTGGACTGTTTACCTTACACACTTTGCTTAAAGCAGTTGTCTGTTGCCTGCAACTTAATACTGGAGGGGGTTCGGATGATAACCTGAAGGTGGACTTTTACTCATAGATGCAGTTGGATGGCGGTCTATGTATCTTGTTGTATTGCCCAATCGAATCTCATAGGATCTTTCTGACTAGTAATTGCATTGTTATGCCTTGCTCAGTTCCTGTGAATTGCCCTGCTGTAATTTGTTTACCCTTCATGCCATGTTGTTTATCTAAGGAGAGCACCTCTAGTGAACTATTGACCCGGTCCAATCTTTAGCATTGATACATCTTCCACTGTTACTTGTTTACTTGTTGCAAACCATTACCTTCCACACCATACGTTTAATCCTTTGTTGCAGCAAACCGGTGAGCTTGACAACCTCACTGTTCGTTGGGACAAAGTCTTGAGTTTATGTTGTGCAGGTCTCCGTGTTGCTTGCAACACTTGTGTGATGTTTCCTTCCTCCTTCTGGTTCGATAACCTCGGTCTCTACTGAGGGAAGACTTGTTGCTGTGCTCATCACACCTTGCTCTTGGGTTTTACCAACGAAGTGCACCCACATCAACTAGGCGCATCATTCTTCCTCGAGGATAAGGGCTCTACCGGTAGCTATGTGTTCATATCTCTCTATATGCATGATCTTGTTGTGGTCATGAGCTTTGTAATCAAGTAGATCTACCTTGCTACTCAAGTGCTTCAATAGATCTATGCTCTCCCCATGTGTGTGAAAGTGACAGCGTGCACGCCATGGTGGCACTTAGGCTTGAGTCTACATAAATACTCATCGTGCTTTAATAGATCTTTGCTTTTCCCCACGTGTGTGACAGTGACAGCATGCGCGTCGTGTGTGGCACTTAAGCTAGATTATATATATATATATTTGTTATGAGTTATATTTTGAGTTGGTTGTCTCTATGAAATTGTGGTGTTTGTTGGAACCATCTAGCGCTCAAGGTGACAGTGTGGGGTTATCTAGATGTGGAAGGCGGACTTTGAGGTGTGCTTTTGTAGGCTTACCATGGATTAGAGTGTCCAACCGGAGAGTAGTTAAAAGTAGTATCATTAAGAGAAGATATTTATATGAAAAAATGTTCACTAGTGAAAGTATGATCACTAGGCCTTGTTTCTAAACATTGAAACACCGTTTGCTACTAGATCTGTTGCATGTTTGCTTGCTTCCATCTTTATTTCAGTTTGCCTTTAGTCTCTCCCACGTCCTCAACAAGTCAGAAGCTATTTTCTGGCACCGCTACCACTTGTATTTCACTATCTCTTCGCCGAACTAGTGCACCTATACACCTGACAAGTGTATTGGGTGTGGTGTGGACACAAGAGACTTCTTGTATCTTGATTGCAGGGTTGCTTGAGAGGGGATACCTTTGACCACTTCCTCCCTGAGTTCGATAAACCTTGGATAATCCACTTAAGGAAAACTTGTTGTTGTTCTACAAACCTCTGCACTTCGAGGCCCAACAACTTTCTACAAGAATAGAAGTGCGTAGACATCAATGAGTTTCCAAAAATGAAGTTGCAACTTGTTGGTATGGGTATACTATCAATCCTATTAAGCCATGCTCCAGGGTATCACATACCCCAACATTTATTCCAAGTTTTCCCCTCCATTGTTGACCTTTTCAATATTGCTAGCTCTTAGTCCCTGCAATGATTCCTACATCTTTTTGAGGGAAAAGAGGGATGACATCTAGATCTATATTTCTAGCAATTAATCTCTCCTTTAAGTGAGGGGAACATACTGGATCTAGATCTTGAATTCTTTTGTGGATTTCCTCTTGCGTTCTTCCTCTCATACTCCTCAATAGCATTAGTTTCTTTGGTGGGATTTAGGGGAGAAGGGCTTGATCAGTTCTTGTGTTCTTTTTCATTGCATTAGGAGTATCAATTTAAGTCCTCCTCAAGGATTCGGTTGGGTGAAAATAAGAAGATTTTACTCTTGGGTTCTTAAAATCCTAGACATATTTTTGTGGTGTTATTTGTTTCCTGGGGTCTCCAATTAAGTTGTGAAATTTTTACCAAACTTGGTGCCTTGGCGGTGATTCTTGAGATCCTCCAATTAAGTTGTGGAGATTTCCCGCCTTGGTATTGTGCACATAGGATAATTAGCTGAGCTTTTGTGGAGTCTAGTGTACCTTTGCATCTTGAGAAGATCATTTGTGTTGTTTGGTGTGCATCAAGCAACCACTTCTCTAGAGAATCCTTGTGTGGCGTTCGGAGTGCATTACGTCGCCGCACCTCTACAACGAAGACATACTTTCCTTAGCAAGGAAGGAACTATGGGGATACACCCATGTGTGTATCCATTGCGGTTATTTCTATATTCGAGATCTTTACTTATGCACTTTACATTTGATATACTTCGTGCTTGAAGTAATATATCTTGATATCACCTTGTTGCTTTTGTTGTGTACCATAAGTTTTTGGTGCACATAGTTGAACCTTAGCATATTTAGGTTTTGTGCTTGATAAATTAATTTATTATGCATGTAATAGAACCAAAATTGTAATAGTTTTGAAACGCTAATTCACCCCTCTAGGTGGTATCCCATCATTTCAATTGGTATTAAATAAAGGTTTCTCCTTAATACTTGCTTCTTGCATTTCCCAAACAAAAAACCTCACACATAAGAAAATTAATATTAATACATGTTCGAAAGGACACATCAAGAACTTCAAATTCCTTACATTTTCAAATTCTTTATCAAGTACCATCTCCATATCGCAGAATGCCATTCTCCTGCGGATGAGGGATCGACCAAGTAACTATACTAGCATGTTGTGGATTTTTTACCATAGCACTCATCAAATCTACGACCATATAAATAGGATGAGAGACATGTGATCTCCTTGTCTCACCCCCTATAAGATGAAAAAATGCCCCCAACTCATCGTTAAGTTTAGTTTTCGCTTTCCCACTAGTAATGATGTTGAATATTAAATCATTCTATTTATGGAAAAATCCTTTTTATGCATCAAGTTATACAGAAAAACCCAACTTACATTGTCATAAGCCTTTTGAAGTCAAGATTAAAAGAAGTCCTCAAATTATTTCTACCGGAAATAGTGTGTTATGAAGGTTTAGGGTCAAACAGTGCTTTCCGGTGGATGGCAATATTGCTTTTTTTAGAGAAATAGTGCATGGTTCTCATGGATGTTCATTTAAAAATCAATAGAGATGCTTAGAAAAGTTCATCTAGCACATGGGATTGAGTGATCTCTTTATATGAAAATTTAAAAGATCATATTTATAAGTTTGTAAAAATTGAAACAATTTTGGACTTTGTCAATGATATATCCTACAAGCATGCAAAATCGCAATGCGAATTCTTTTTATTATGTGCTAAAAATAACAAAATATGATATTTTCGGAGATTTAAAGATATTATACTTATATCTATATTCTTGTTATTTTTGTACAGATCCAAATACACATTATTTTAGCTTGGACGTTTGTCCTATACATCACTGGTTACATCCTAATTTGTTTTCAGAATTTTTTGGAACTCAGAAATATGATTTTCGATATTTTTTTAAATAGGGATCACTAGTGTGTGCCAGATCTCCACTCTGCTAAGAAAAGTTCTTCCGCCACATGAGTTTTAATGATCCCTTTATTATATTAAAAATCAATATAAACATATTTATATGTTTCAGAAAACAATAGCAGCAGTACACAAAAAAATAGCTCCTGGATCAACACCTTTGTTCTTCAGTTATGCATAAGCATAGCATTTTTATCTTTATTGGTAACAAACAAACAAGAACAATAACCAAGGCATATCAACAAAACCAACCTTACTTCTGAAAATCATAAAAGTAGGTAGCTGACATACATGACACACTTGGGCTTCACTGGGCCTGGCGACTGTGAACCTGACACGATATGACTCTGCGAGGCTAAAATCTCCTGCTTACCAGAGCTCCACGTATCTCTTTCTTCTTGCCTGTCTAAGTAAATCAAATTAAACCAAGATCAATGTAGTGGTACTAACTACTACTACTAGGTAATATCTACATGTATGTACATGCATTTCCTGTGATTATGTACTGTTCGAGACCAAATGCAGCAGCACGAATCAACTTCGTCATCGGCCGGAAGACAGCGCGGGAAAGTAATCCTGGCTGCTGTTTGGCGCCGTGGGCGGCCTGAAACTGTCGTAGGACGTGTCCTGCGTCGCGCGCATCGAGGAGCCATCGCCTGTGCCGGCGTAGCTGCTCGTCGTCATCTCGATGTCGCTCAGGCTGAACTGCGCTCCTCCCCCAGGCGGCCACACGAAAGTGGGCTTGATCAGCGGCACCTCCGGCGGCGGCGCTGCCTTGGACAGTATCTGCAAAACCTCCGGCATGGTAGGCCTATCCGCCGGGTTAGGGCTGCTGCACGCCAGCCCGAGGAGGAGGAGCCTTGTGGCCTCATCGGCGTCGAACTCCGCCGTGCCAAGCGCCTGGTCCACCGCCCCGATCAGCGCGCCGCGGCCGTGCATCCGCCACACGAAGTCCACGAGCAGCGGGCACCCCGCGTCGCGCAGCAGCGCGCGCCGCCCCGTGACGAGCTCCAGCACGAGCGCGCCGTACGCGAAGACGTCCGTCTGGCGGGAGGCCCTGTGGCCCATGGAGTACTCGGGCGCGATGTAGCCGTGCGTGCCGGCGACGCCGGCGTCCATGTAGGATGTCTTGTCGGACTCGACGACGCGGGCGAGGCCGAAGTCGCCGAGGCGGGCGGCGGTGGCGCCGTCGAGGAGGACGTTGCTGGCCTTGATGTCGCGGTGGAGCACCATGGGCCCGTACTCGTAGTGCACGTAGTGGAGCCCCGACGCGACATCCGCCGCGATGCCGTAGCGGCTCGCCCAGGTGAGCGGCGACGCCAGCTGGTCGCCGAGGCTGCGCGGGAAGAGGTGCTGGTCCAGGCTCCCGTTGGGCATGTACTCGTACACCAGCAGCAGCTGCCCTTTCTTGTAGCACCAACCTGCACGCATGCGGTACCAAAAATTATTCAGATGACACGTTTAGATTCGATCGTCAATCGCTACAGTTCTTTTAGTCGCACATTGCTGCTCAGTTACAGAAAAATCTGAAAATGTAAAGAATTCGAACTATTGTCCAGTCCAGTCTAGTGGAGAATGTTGTACGTTGGTAGCACGTTAACGATTACTTAAACGCGCTATGATCTGAATAGAATACTCGTCTGTACTTTTCCATTAGACTTGTCAAGGCCTTAAAATACTATAGCATTATTGAGGCTTTAAGCAACCAGGGAAGGCTTGATCAGGACTGACGCATTTTTTATCCTATTTACATGCGCTTTTCCTGCATGTTCTCGGGAAAAAAGTGTCAGCCGATATCACCTAAATCATGAACTCATGATCAAACATGGAACCGAAGCGTGAACTAATATCGGACTATGTAGGGAACTGGTAACAACTGAATTGTAATCAAGTGACGAGGGATTCGAAGAAATCCATACCGATGAGAGGCACGATGTTCTTGTGCCGTAGCCTGTTGATGATGTCGACCTCCTTGACGAAGTCCTCGACGCACCTCGCATCGTCCCGGATGAACTTCTTCACGGCGACCTCCATGGCCACCAACCGCCCGTCGTCGGCCTCGGCGGGGAGCGTCCCCTTGTACACGACGCCGTACCCTCCTTCCCCCAGCCGCTCCTTGAAGTTATCGGTGGCCTTCCTGAGGCTCTCGTACGTGAACTCCCTGGGCATCCCGGGGAGGCGGCTGAGCGTGTGGCCGAGCCTTGCCTGGCTCCTCTCCTCCGCCCGCCTCGCCCTTGACAACCTGGCCAGGAAGAACGCCGCAACGGCGACTGCGAGCACGCCGACGGACACAACGGCGGCGACGAGGGCGATCCACCACCTCCTCTCCTTCTCCTCGGGGAAGGCCTCGATGGACAGGGTCCAGTCGAGGATGCAGTTGAGCTCCCAGTTGGCGCCGGTGGAGGCGGCGAAGCCGATGTAGGCCTGCTCGGGGACGTGCTCGCTGAGGTCGAGCGGGGCCGCCAGGACGGCCGTCGCCGGCTTGGGCCTCCCCTGCGCGGCCACGTACACCGCGATGCGTCGCGCCGCGCCGTCGTAGTCGATCCACGCGGTGTAGTTGGCGGGGCTCTCCTCCGTCGAGGCGATGCTGGTGATGTTGAAGTCGGCGAGGTCGGCGGTGACGTTGGACACGACGCTGCCGATGTCGAGGCCCACGTGGTTGTCGTTGGGGTCGTAGCTCTGGTTGAAGGTGTCGAACTCGACGGCCACGAACCGGTTGGCGGCCGGGCCGGCGGCCTGGAGAGTGGCGTTGGTGAGGCCGAGGAACCCGCCGAAGCTGCCCTGCGGCGGCCCGTCGAGCGACGGCGCGATGACGAACGCCAGGCCCTCGCCGGGCGGAGCGTCCTTGTGGAAGACGTTCATGGAGAAGGTGGTGTTGAAGGACACGACGCGGACGCGTGGCGCCCCGGCGGTGCCGTTGGCGATCTCGTCGTCGCTTAGGGCGCGCCAGAGCTTGAAGGGGCGGGCGAGGAGCACGGAGCCGGACTTGTGGACGAGGAAGGATTCAATGTTGTGCGTGTCCGGGGTGAGCTGGAGCGCGCCGCCGTTGATGCCGGAGTCCCCGAGACGGGCCAGGGTTGCCTCGTCGCTCCGGTCGAAGGTAAGGTACGTGATGTTCTCCACCTCGAGCGGCTCCTCCACCCCGCGCATCGGCTGCAGCTCCCTCGCGCCGCAGACGGCGGCGCCGGCGCAGAGGCAGAGGAAGCAGACGACGAGAGAAGCGTAGCGCGCCATGCATGCAAGCGCGCGCGTGGTGGTCGCGCTCGTTATCGGCCGGCGGCTGGAGCCGTCGCGGTCGCAGGTGACAAGCGATTGTGATGATGATGATTGTGTAAAGGAAGTGGGGGAGGGAGAGAGGTTGCCGCGCGTACCGGCGCTATTTATCGTTGCGGCGTTGGTGGGAGTTGGTGCGGGCCGGAGAAGGTCGATCGGGAAGCTGCACGGGAAATTCCCCGATCAGGGCGCGACCGAGGAGGAGCTCACGGCATCGTACGGCCAGTTGACAGTTGACAGTGACACGCCGCTGCTACTGTTTCATGCGTGAGAAACAGTTGGGTGTCTGGTCTCGTTGTAGAGTTTCCGACCTTTTTCTGCGCGTTCGTTCGGCGCCAGGAAGGATCGCTTCCAAAAATAACCCATCAGAACTCAGAAAGTGGGCCGGTCAAGCTATGATGGTTTCAGATTTTTCAATCCCATTCGTCCGGTAACAAGTGCACAGACGGGTCGTTCATGCGTCCGATCCTGCAGCTGCGCCTGCCTTGCGACGACGTACGAACGTGCGCACGCAGGTGATGCCCCGCGGAGCCACGCCTACATGCGCCTCGATCGGTTTTGGAACATTCCTCGTGACCTGAACATATATGCCCGGCCGGAGTCGCGGTCGTCTCTTTTTTTAGTCGGGGGCCACCTCGGATGCGTGTAAACCAGGCCTGGCATGGGACAGTGCCAATGCTTGAATTTGCTTCGATTGTCCCCCAAGTCATTCAATTTTTCATTTTCTGTATAGAGACAATAGTAATTGGATGGTTTGTTCATGCATCTACCAATCAACAAATCAAGCATGAACTAGTAGAGTATTTCTTTTGTCTCTTTTTCCATGGAACGGGTGCTACATGTCATAAGTCAGTTTCAGCCACCAGCGGGTTACTTCAACTATCAGGCTTCGCAATTTGTTCAGCAGCCCCTTCAACTGCCTTACCGAGGTCCGACAGCGGGGAACAGTGTTGTCCCGTATGGCTCGCAGGGGATGACAGCTGCTTCACCGACGCTTGGAGGATCGGGGCAGCAGTTCGCGGTGGGTCTTGGGGCCGTTGTTGTTCCTGTTCAGAAACGGAAGAAGAAGAAGAAGAAGAAGAAGAAGAAGAAGAAGAAGAAGAAGAAGAAGAAGAAGCAGCAGCAGGAGGAGGATCGGCAGTTTCAGCAGCAGGGTTATGGTCAGTATGGGGTCCCTCAGCCTCAGGTTCCTGGTCAGTTTGTTACGTCTGTTCCAGCTCAGGGTGAACAAGCTCACTATCCATACACTTGTCATCAGGGCACTACAGGTGCACCAGTTGTTGTGACTTCGCAGGTAACAAATGTTGCATCAGCAGCTGCTGTTGTTAATAAGAAAAGTCGGAAGTTTGTTAGATGCTGGAAGTGTGCTGTCAATACTCATGCGTCTAAGGATTGCAAGGTCGCGCACTATTGCTACATTTGTGACAACTCTTCCCATCCCACTTTGAGATGTCCGGTGCTTAAGCAGCCGCGGCTGACTCCTTATATGCCTGGTATAGGCAATGAGACTACACTGTTTACTCAGATTCCTGATGCAGCGGCTCGTGATCATTTGTTGCCTAGTTAGACCCCTATTGCTCTGGTGCGTGTTTCTGGAGAGATGGTTTCGGCAGATGTGGTTCAGCGTCAGATAGCCAGGAGGTGCACAGTGGGTGACCAGTGGAAGTGGGAGGCTTTGCCATATGGAGATGACGCATTCTTAGTTAGCTTTCCATCCCTTGAGGACCTAGACAAGGTTGATGGGATCCAAATGTCAGTGCCGCTCAGTACGTCTCAGCTTTATTTCTCTGCTTACAAGACGCAGGAGGTGCCTCACAAGTTCGAGCTACAACAGGTTTGGTTGCATGTCGAAGGGGTTCCTCATATTTTGCGCTCTTTCTCTGGTCTGTGGGCTGTTGGTGGTCTCATGGGGAATACCCTAGATGTTGATCTGTTCAGTTTGCGGAAGCGTGGGGTAGTTCGTATTCTTGTGGATATGTTTGATACTAAGTGAAGGGTTTCGCGGCATAGTAAATCAAAATTTTCTACGGATGCGAACAGAGGGAAAGCCAAGATCTAATCTAGGAGATGCAAACAACGAGAGAGATTGAATTAGATCTTCATACCCTTGAAGATTCGCACAGCGGAACGTTCGTCGGAACGTGGGTGATGTAGTCGTACTCGCTTCTCCTCCTCGCGATCCGATCCTATCTAGCACCACAAGTGGCGGTGCCTCCGTGAGATGCACACGTGCAGCACCTCGACGTCTCCTCCTTCCTCGGTCCAGCAAGTATGGTGGAGAGACGGATTGGATCTACAACACGAAGGCGTGGTGTATATGGTGGAGAATTTCTACAGCAGGGCTTCGCCTACAAACAGTCGGGAGGGAGAGAGGAGGGCAGCAGGGCGGCTAGGGTTGGAGGGGAAGGTGTGGGGGGTGGTGCGCCCCCAGCCCTCTTTATATAGAGGGGTGGGGCGGCAACCCTAGCCCCCTCCCCCAAGCCAAAGCCGGCGGCCAAGGAGGAGGAGTGGGGGGCAAGGAACCCCCCCCCCTTCTAGAAGCTCTATCTAGGGTTTAAACCCTCTTGGCCGGCTGGGCCCTATGGGGCCTTGTGCCCCTGGCCCAATGCGGCCAGGGCACTCCCTCATAGGCCCATTCCCCCTCCCGGAAGGTGTGGCCACGTTGGTCCCCTTCCGGAAGGTTCTAGAAGCTTCCGGTACAATACCGATTAACCCGGAACAATTCCGAACTCCAAAAACTGCTCTGCCTTATATGAATCTTATTCTCCGGACCACTCCGGAACCTCTCGTGATGTCCTGGATCCCATCCGAGACTCCAAACAAAAACTCATAAACCAATTATCCAATCTATCCTAGTGTCGAGACACGTTAAGTGTGTGACCCTGCGGGTTCGAGAATATGCAGACATGATCTTCTATCAATAATCAACAGCGGGGTCTGGAAACCCATATTGACTCCCACACATTCATCGATGATCATACCGGATGAACCACGATGCCAGGATTCAATCAATCCCATATATATATTCCCTTCGTCTCGCGATATTTTACTTGCCCGAGATTCGATCGTCGGTACCGTCATACCTAGTTCAATCTCGTTCACAGCAAGTACTTTACTCGTTCCGTAATCCGATATCACTTTGTGATTAACTCTTTAACCACATGCTTGCAAGCGGTGTTGATACCGATTACCGAGTGGGCCCGGAGTATATCTCTCCGACTTGGGAGGGACAAATCCCATCTCGATACATACAACCCAACAGATACTTTCCGATCACCTGAGAGACACCTTTATGATCACCCTCTCATAGGATGACGTTTGATGACCTCAAAGCTTTCTTCCGATACCAGGGAGTTGTATTATCTCATGGTCTAAGGAATACAATATTTGACATAAGAAAAGCTTCGCAAATATGAACACGATGACACGATCTAATTGTTTCGCTTAGTTTGGGTCTGTCCACCATATGATTCTCCCAATAATATGATCTGATTATTAATTGACAACTCATGTCTATGGTTATGAAACCTTAACCATCATTAATCAATGAGCTAGTCCATAGAGGCGTACTAGGGACACGGTGTTGTTCACAAACCACACAAGTATTAAAGTTTCCGCTTAATACAATTCTAGCATGGAATATAAACATTATCATGAACAAGAATTATAATAATAACATCTTTATTATTGCCTCTAGGGCATAATTCCAACAGTCTCCCACTTGCACTAGAGTCAATAATCTAGTTTACATTTGGCAACAATCTCACACCCATGGCACTAAGGTGCTGATCATGTTTTACACGTGGAAGAGGTTTAGTCAATGGATCTGCGACATTCAGATCTGTATGTACTTTGCTAATCTTCAGATCTCCATATGCTATATAATCTCGGATTATATGAAACTTGCGGTTGATATGCTTGGTCTTTGGATGATATCTTGGTTCCTTAGCGAGTGCTATGGCGCCAGTGTTGTCACACAATATCTCCAGTGGGCTCATGGTTACTTGGACACGATTAGAGTCCGACTCACAATCGATCAATCGGCATCGGCTCCTAGCAGAACATGCCGATTCCCAAGTACCAAAGAGTCATGACGACTTGCCTTTCCAATGCGACTTACGTCTGAGTCCCTTTTGCCTCACGATATACCTTGTCAGACTATAGGCGAATATATGTCATCCCTTAAATAGTCCGACTCTCTTCTCAATCCGAGATAAGTGATTCACCCGACTAACTCTTAGCCGATCGCCTCGGTTAACACTTAACTGAGTCGTGCATGGCCATGCTTTCCGAATCATATCTCACGAGAGGGCCCAGAGAATATCTCTCCAAGTGGAGGGGCAAAATCCCATCTTGGTTATTCACATCACGCAGCTTGATTCTCAGTCGACCCGAACCCTGCCTTTATAACTGCCCAGTTACGGATCAGCGTTTGACAGAACCTAAGTCGGTGATCCTCAACTCGGACTATGCAACAACCTCAGGTCTAAGGATTACATTGATTGAGATATACAAATGACAGCTAGTTCGTTGCACCTCAATATGGGTCAATCCGACTCGCTAAACTCTTTAGCCGAATCTGTGTAAGTTGGAATAGCATCTCCATGTCCATGACAAGTGGAACCGAGTCATCAAGCCAACTTTCACATTGGTCTAAGTTGTGTGTCCAGCACAACCTCAATGACCAAGGATATTTAGTATAAACAACATGAATGCATAGTTCCACAACCGAATCACATATTCAATGATACACATCAGATGTTCATACAAGGACTACTTAATAACTTTATGAATACAATGGGAAATATCATCATACATGATTGCCTCTAGGGCATATTCCCAACAGTCTCCCACTTGCACTAGAGTCAATCTTTCGACATCACATGTCTAAGCATCTAATGCCCATGGCTCTCATGTGCGCCTCATGCTTCGGCTGTGGTAACGGCTTTGTCAACGGATCCGCAATATTTGCATCCGTGTGTACCTTGCATAACTTGATATCACCCTGATCCACGAACTGGCGAATTAGGTGGTACCGCATGAGTATGTGCTTGTTCTTCTGGTGTTGTCTAGGTTCCTTGGCTTGTGCAATAGCACCATTGTTGTCACAATACACGTCCAACGGATTGGACGAGCCCTGAACCACACCAAGATCCATGAGGAAATTCCTCATCCAAACAGCTTCCTTTGCTGCCTCCGAGGCGGCAATATACTCAGCCTCTGTTGTAGATGCAGACACAGTCTCTTGCTTGGAACTTTTCCAGCTCACAGCACCTCCGTTTATAATAAACACGTATCCGGATTGCGAGCGAGAATCATCAGAGTCGGTGAGATAACTCGCATCCGTGTAACCCTTTACACTGAGTTCATCTTCACCACCATAAACCAAGAACATATCCTTAGTCCTTCTCAAGTACTTTAGGATACTTTTAGCCGCTGTCCAGTGGATCTCTCCAGGATCAGCCTGGTATCTGCTCACAACACTTAGAGCATAGGAAACATCCGGCCTAGTACAAATCATGGCGTACATGATGGATCCAACTGCAGAAGCATATGGAATCGCACTCATACGACTTCGCTCATCAGTTGTCGAAGGACACTGAGTCTTGCTAAGTTTTACACCATGGGACATCGGTAAGAACCCTTTCTTAGACGATTCCATGTTGAACTTCTTCAACACTTTGTCCAAATAAGTACTCTGACTCAATCCAATGAGCCTCCTTGATCTATCTCTATAGATCCGGATTCCGAGGATGTATGTTGCCTCACCCAAGTCTTTCATTGAGAAACTCCTTTCTAATGATTCCTTGGTTTCTTGCAACATCTGGACATCATTTCCAATCAGTAATATGTCATCCACATATAAGATTAGAAAATTTACTTTGTTCCCACTAAACTTCTTGTACAAACAAGAATCATGATCACTCTTGATGAAGCCAAACGATTTGACTACCTCATCAAAGCGAATATTCCAACTCCGAGATGCTTGCTTCAACCCATAAATGGATTTCTGAAGTTTGCATACCTTGTCAGCATTAGCCGGATCGACAAAACCCTCGGGCTGTATCATATACACGTCCTCGGTTAAATTTCCGTTAAGGAAAGCTGTTTTGACATCCATCTGCCATATCTCATAGTCGAAATAGGCTGCTATAGCTAACATGATCCGAACTGATTTAAGCATCGCTACGGGCGAGAAAGTCTCGTCGTAATCAACTCCTTGAACTTGTCGGAACCCCTTCGCGACAAGGCGTGCTTTATAGATTGAAACATTTCCATCCATATCAGTTTTCTTCTTAAAGACCCATTTGCACTCGACGGGTCTTGCACCGTCTGGCAGATCAACCAAGTTCCAAACTTGATTTTCATCCATGGACTTTAACTCGGATCTCATGGCTCCAAGCCATGACTCGGAATCAGATCCCACCATCGCTTCCGAATAACTTGCCGGCTCATCACTGTCTAACAGTAACACATCACGAACACTTCGTAATCTTGCCGATCTTCGTAGTACAGGTGCGGCTGTCGGCTCAGCTGCCACGATCGGCTCATCCTCCAAGGTTTTTGCCGACTCGCTACTTGCCGATTCCTCTCGAATTTCTTCGAGTTGCACCGTGCTCCCACTTACTCTCCGACTGAGAAACTCTTTCTCAAGGAAGACACCGTTCCGAGAGACAAACACTTTGCCCTCTTCTCGGTTGTAGAAGTAGTAACCCAAGGTTTCCCTCGGATACCCCACGAAAATACACTTATCCGACTTGGCTGTAAGCTTGTCCGACTGAAGTCGCTTGACAAATGCTTCACAACCCCAAATCTTAAGGAAAGACAAACTTGGCTTTTTGCCTGTCCACATCTCATGCGGTGTCTTCTCTACCGATTTTGATGGTACTCTGTTTAGTGTGAACGCCGCTGTTTCTAGACAATAACCCCAAAATGATAAAGGCAGATATGTCCGACTCATCATTGATCGTACCATGTCCAACAAGGTCCGATTCCGCCTTTCCGAAACACCATTCCTTTGTGGCGTTCCTGGTGGAGTAAGTTGAGGAACTATTCCACAACTTTTCAGATGGTCATCAAACTCATGGCTCATGTACTCGCCTCCTCGGTCCGACCGAAGAAACTTTATTTTCTTGCCGAGTTGATTCTGTGCTTCATTCTGGAATTCTTTGAACTTTTCAAAGGCTTCCGACTTATGTTTCATCAAGTAGATATATCCATACCTACTCAAATCATCAGTGAAGGTAATGAAGTACTCATAACCACCCCTGGCTGTCGTGCTCATTGGTCCACATACATCACTATGTACTAGTCCCAACAAGTCTGACGCCCTTTCGCAACTCTTTGCAAAAGGTGTCTTGGTCATTTTGCCGAGTAGGCAAGATTCGCATGTCTCGAACGACTCCAAGTCGAACGAAGTTAGGAGTCCATCATCATGGAGCTTCTTCATGCGTTTCCAACTTATATGACCAAGCCGACAGTGCCAAAAGTAAGTCATATTCAGATCATTTGGTTTCAACCTTTTAACATTTATGTTATAAACCGACTCACCATCAAGATTCAAAATAAATAACCCGTCCTGGACGGGTGCAAAGCCGTGAAACATATTATTCAAATACAAAGAACAACCATTATTCTTGATATTCGACTCATAGCCTTGCCTCATCAAACATGAAGCAGAAATAATGTTTCGACTGAGCACTGGAACATAATAACAATTATTTAGTTCCATAATGAATCCGGAAGGTAAATGAAGTTGCATCGTGCCGACTTCCAACGCAGCAACTCTTGCTTTGTTGCCGACTCGAATATCAACCTCGCCTCTTGCTACGCTCCTAGTTCTTACCAGTCCCTGCAACGAGTTGCAGATGTGAATAACTGATCCGGTATCATATACCCAAGAACTATTAGGTGCATCAGCAAGATATATGTCTATAACATTGCAAACAAGTGTACCTGAGTCGGAAGTCATACCTCCACTCTTGGCTTTGTCGGCCAAGTACTTGCTGCAGTTCCTCTTCCAGTGGCCATCCGCCTTGCAGTAGAAGCAAGTGGATCCGGCTGAAGGAGATGGTCTAGTCCCTGAGGAAGCGCTTGGGACCGGGTCCTGAGCCTGCTTTCCTCCTGACTTAGCCTTCTTCTTAGTCCAAGAACTCTTCTTGAACTTAGCCTTATTCTGCACCATCAACACTTGACTGGTGCCCTTCTTGAGATCCGCCTCTGCCTGCTTGAGCATCCCATGCAATTCAGTGAGCTTCTTATCCATACCATGCATGTGGTAGTTCGAAATGAACTGCCCATATGCACTAGGAAGAGAGTTCAGAATTATATCCGTAGCGAACTCTTCGCTAATGGGGTAGCCAAGCCTCTCCAGAGACTGGACGTAACCAACCATTTTGATCACATGCGGACTCAGTGGATCACCATCCTTAAGCTTGCAACTCAGCAAAGCCTGAGAGACTTGATACCTCTCAGTCTTCGCCTGAGCCTGGAACATACTTTTGAGGCTTTCGATCATATCGTAGGCCTCAACATGCTCGAACTGCTTTTGCAAGTCCGGTTCCATGTGAGCAAGCATAAGACAGCTAATATCCGTGGACTCATCCTTAGCCCGACGGTAGGCATTGGTGGCTGCGACAGTCGCATTCTCATTCGGCTCATCTGGAAGTGGGTTGTCTAGGACATGGTCCTTCTTTTCTTGTTTGAGAACAATTCTCAGATTTCGATACCAGTTGGTAAAATTAGTGTTGTTCAGTTTATCTTTCTCAAGAATGGTTCTCAACGCAAAACCGGATATCTGAGAGTGACTGCTACTAGGTGCCATGATCTACAACAGAAAATATGCAAAACACTTAAGACATGTATTCACAAAAGAGCAAGCATATTAAACATTTTAATATTTTATGCTCCCACTAGAACCAACACCCCTCCGATGGTTACTTAGTGATTCAGGATCCTAATTAAGCAAGTCGGCTAGTGAGCTTTAGCATCACCGCTAGCCGCCAAGTGATCTAGGTAGACAACTCCTTGTCAATCGCATCTTATGCGACTCCTGTTGGACGAGTGGCATCACATGCCCCGGCTCCCATCCGACTTTTCCCCGAGTCCCACAACCGTTGTGATAGACCCGTCTAGCTTACCGAGTGTTTCTGCAGTAAGAGTCCGACTCGAACACACCTAGTCGGAAAGAATTGGCAGCACCTCAATTTTATGAGCCCACTACCAAAAATGTCCGACTTGTGATGGTGCAAACACTGGCGGGAAAACCGACTAGACCTTCTTTGAGGGATTAATTTTTACCGACTATCTAATAGAGGTAAAACAGAGACATAACAATAACACAAAATAAAGCAATTATAAGGTGAAATGGTATGGCTCTCTTCATGGCGATCTCCATCTCCACAAAGCCTGTAATCCGACCCGTGCCAACTCTTGTCACTTGCCGTCTTACACCATGTCGCCGACATGTACAACGCCTTGCATGCCTTCCGGGTTCTCCAAACAGCTACACTAGCTTAGTAAAGTAAATTACATAGAGAATCCGACACGCAGGTCGTTATACAATAAAAAGACAGCACCTAGGCTCCAGCCGGCTGACAAAAACCGTGATTCGCAGATCACGTATGGATTACACACATACATCACATGCATATGAACCATACCATTCACAACTTCCTGCAAAATCAAGTTATGCATAGATACAATATCTACCGGCGTTGTGAAACTCGCAACGACATCTAAGGCGCTACGACAACGTAGATCTCATCTACGATCCGGACATGGGTTCCGACCATCGTTCCGATTCGATCAAACTCTTTGATCTTCGATCACCGCTTCTGGATTTACGTGTCAAAGTCTACCCCGATGGCGGAAGCCGACCGGTAGGGGTATGTCGTTCCACGACCTCAGCAGTATGATCACGGAAATCAGATCTACCTTTACCCGAGTACAGTTGATCCAATCAACTTCGTACAAAACCGATCTATCTCATAGATCGACCACCAAACAGCACATAGATCTCATCTACATCCTACCGCATATCACATATGCGAGATCTCGAGCCTAAAACCAGAAGCTATCGCTCTGATACCACTGTTGGGCCACGCAGAGATAAAACAAAACTTTTTCCTCTAACGTGGTGATCCCAAGACCTAGCTGAGGTAGAAGGCCACGAGGTTTACCACTAGACGCGCAGTTGCGGATTACTGATGAAGCGCGTCAGTTGATGCAGTGCAGTCCTCACGATCCGATCGTCCTGGTACTGATCGCACAGCACCTCTGCTGGTATCCACACGTACAAGGAGGAGCGCCGGCGGCGAACTGCTAGGTTCGTTACGGCGGCTGGACTGCTGTGGAGCTAGGGTTTCCAACACATGGAATAACCTAACCGAACAACGATTAACCTTTTTGGGTTACAGTGCTCCACTATATATAGGGAGTGAACGTGGGCTCTGCTCACGCGACCCATTCACTAAAGCCCATATAACACTAGTCACCATGAGTCCAACTCACTAACTCAGTCCTAATCCGGTTTAGGTCCAACCCAACCAGATTACAGATTCGGATCCAATCCGAACTTGCTCCCGCTCTTAAGTGTGTGACCCCGCAGGCTCATGGTTACTTGGACACGATTAGAGTCCGACTCACAATCGATCAATCGGCATCGGCTCCTAGCAGAACATGCCGATTCCCAAGTACCAAAGAGTCATGACGACTTGCCTTTCCAATGCGACTTACGTCTGAGTCCCTTTTGCCTCACGATATACCTTGTCAGACTATAGGCGAATATATGTCATCCCTTAAATAGTCCGACTCTCTTCTCGATCCGAGATAAGTGATTCACCCGACTAACTCTTAGCCGATCGCCTCGGTTAACACTTAACTGAGTCGTGCATGGCCATGCTTTCCGAATCATATCTCACGAGAGGGCCCAGAGAATATCTCTCCAAGTGGAGGGGCAAAATCCCATCTTGGTTATTCACATCACGCAGCTTGATTCTCAGTCGACCCGAACCCTGCCTTTATAACTACCTAGTTACGGATCAGCGTTTGACAGAACCTAAGTCGGTGATCCTCAACTCGGACTATGCAACAACCTCAGGTCTAAGGATTACATTGATTGAGATATACAAATGACAGCTAGTTCGTTGCACCTCAATATGGGTCAATCCGACTCGCTAAACTCTTTAGCCGAATCTGTGTAAGTTGGAATAGCATCTCCATGCCCATGACAAGTGGAACCGAGTCATCAAGCCAACTTTCACATTGGTCTAAGTTGTGTGTCCAGCACAACCTCAATGACCAAGGATATTTAGTATAAACAACATGAATGCATAGTTCCACAACCGAATCACATATTCAATGATACACATCAGATGTTCATACAAGGACTACTTAATAACTTTATGAATACAATGGGAAATATCATCATACATGATTGCCTCTAGGGCATATTCCCAACACCCCAAACTTTGAGAAACGACAACTTAGGTTTAGCACCAAACCACAGTTCATACGGTGTCGTCTCAACGGATTTATATGGTGCCCTATTTAAAGTGAATGCAACGGTTTCTAATGCATAACCCCAAAATGATAACGACAAATCAGTAAGAGACATTATTGATCGGACCATATCTAATAGGGTTCGATTCCGGCGTTCAGACACACCATTGCGCTGTGGTGTTCCGGGTGGCATGAGTTGCGAAACAATTCCGCTTGCTTTAAGATGCGTGAGAAAATCATAACTCAAATATTCGCCCCCACGATCGGATCGTAGAAACTTAATCTTTCTGTTACGATGGTTCTCCACTTCATTCTGAAATTCCTTGAACTTTTCAAATGTTTCAGATTTATGTTTCATTAAATAGATATACCCATATCTACTTAAGTCATCGGTAAAAGTGAGAAAATAGCGATATCCACCGCGCGTTGAAACACTCATCGGTCCGCATACATCGGTATGTATGATTTCCAACAAGTCCGTTGCTCGCTCCATCATACCGGAGAACGGGGTTTTGATCATCTTGCCCATGAGGCATGGTTCGCATGTGTCAAATGATTCAAAATCAAGAGACTCCAAAAGTCCATCAGAATGGAGTTTCTTCATGCGCTTTACACCAATATGACCTAGACGACAGTGCCAAAAATAAGTAGTATTATCACTATCTACTTTGCATCTCTTAGCCTCAATGTTATGGATGTGTGTTTCATCCCTTTCGAGATTTAGAAGAAATAAACCATTCACAATAGGTGCATGACCATAAAATATGTTACTCATATAAATAGAACAACCATTATTCTTCGATTTAAATGAATAACCGTCTTGCAATAAACAAGATCCAGAAATAATGTTCATGCTCAACGCAGGCACATAATAACATTTATTAAGGTTTAAAACTAATCCCGAAGGTAAAACTAAGGAGAGCGCGCCGACGGCCATCACATCAACTCTTGATCCGTTGCCAACGCGCATCGTCACCTCATCCCTCGCAAGCCGTCGTCTATTCCGTAGCTCCTGTTTCGAGTTACAAATATTAGCAACTGAACCGGTATCAAATACCCAGGCACTACAATGAGGGATAGTAAGGAAAACATCAATAACATGTATATCAGATATACCTTTGATGGTGCCAGCCTTCTTGTCCGCTAAGTACTTCGGACAGTTGCGCTTCTAGTGACCCTTGTCCTTGCAATAGAAGCACTCAGTGTCCGACTTAGGACCAGACTTAAGCTTCTTCTCAGCAGGGGCAGTACGCTTGCCGCCGCCCTTCTTGAAGGGCTTCTTTGCTCCCTTACCTTTCTTAAAGGTGGGCTTGTTGACCATCAACACATGATTATCCTTTTTGATGTCCACTTCCGCGGCCTTCAGCTTTGCGAAGAGCTCGGTGATCGTATCAGTGGAACCAATCTGATTATGAGTCACTACAAAACTTTCGTAGCTGGGAGGCAGTGATTGCAGAACCCTGTCAATCTTGAGCTCCTCTGGAATCGTGCATTCCAGTTGCTCAAGGCGTTGAGTGTAGCCCGTCATCTTAATGGCGTGCTCACTAACGGAACTCCCTTCCTCCATCTTGCAGTTAAAGAACTTCTCAGAGATCTCATATCTCTCAGAACGGGCCTGAGTCTGAAACATGGTTTTCAGCTCTTCAAGAATCTCAAAGGGCCCGGGATAGTCTTCAAAACGATTTTGAAGTTCCGGTTCCATAGCAAACAACATGGTGCTCTTAATCACACCATAATCATCTTTGCGCGACTGATAGACAGCTTTCTCATCAGCCGGCGCAGTTGCAGCAGGGGGTCACCTAACACTTTCCCAAGGACATAGTCCTTTTGACCGCCAGAGAGAATGATTCTTAGATTGCGGAACCAATTGGTGAAGTTAGACCCATTGTTTTTAAGCTTTTCCTTCTCAGCAAAAACGTTGAAGTTGAAGTTGGACTTAGCCATTTGATCTACAATATTTGCAAGTACAAATTAGACTATGTTCATGATAACTAGTTCAACTTTTAATCAAATTACTAGATGAACTCCCACTAAATTCAACATCCCTCAAGTTTTTTAGTGAACATGATCCAAATTCACCACACCTAATCCTATCATCACGAGAAGCGATGTGGTTTCAATGGTGGACAACGAAGTGTCGATCATATCATTCATATGACTCATGCTTAACCTTTCGGTTCATGTGTTCCGAGGTCATGTCTGTACATGCTAGGCTCGTCAAGTTAGACCCAAGTATTTCCGCGTGTGCAAAACTGGCTTGCACCCGTTGTATGTGAGCGTAGAGTCTATAGCACCCGATCATCACGTGATGCTTGGACACGACGAACTTTCGCAATGGTGCATACATGGGGAGAACACAGGTTTTATCTTGATCTTTAAGTGAGGAATCATCTTATAATGCTACCGTCGCGATCTAAGCATAATAAGATACATAAAAGGATAAACATCACATGCATATAACTTTATGTGACATGGTATAGCCAATCTTCGCGCAATGATCTCCATCTTGTGCGTTCCGGCATGATCTCCATCACTCCACCATGATTGCCTCCACCACGAATAGCAACTACAACTATTGCTAACCACTTAGCGATAAAGTGAAACTATTACATGGCATATAATAAGTTGACACACAGGTCATACACAATTATAAAGACAACCATATGGCTCCAGCCGGTTGTGTACTCATCGACATGCAAGTCGTGAAACATTACAAAACATGATCATCGCATACATTATACACATCACATCTTGGGCCATACCATATCACAGAAAACACTCCCTGCAAAAACAAGTTAGACGCCTCTACTTTGTTGTTGCATGTTTTACGTGGCTTATGGGAGTAGATGCTAAGAACGATTCTTACCTACGGAAAGCCACAACGGTGATATTATGGTTGCCAAACTCCGGTGTTAATCCCATGACAACTATAGTGAGAGAAACTGACATCCACCAGCCGCATGTGTGGAACAAGCCACACGTCAAGTGCGGAGCCGGTCTCGCGAACGACGTCGCGTAAGGTTGGTCTGGACCGCTTCAATCTCACTATCCCGCGTCATAAGAAGAACATAAACAAGAGGCTTGCAACAGAAAACATCAACGCCCGCAACAACCATGTTGCGTTCTACTCGTGAAACACATCTACGCATAGATCTAGCTCTGATACCACTGGAGGGTTTCGCGGCATAGTAAATCAAAATTTTCTACGGATGCGAACAGAGGGAAAGCCAAGATCTAATCTAGGAGATGCAAACAACAAGAGATATTGGATTAGATCTTCATACCCTTGAAGATTCGCACATCGGAACATTCGTCGGAACGTGGGTGATGTAGTCGTACTCGCTTCTCCTCCTCGCGATCCGATCTGATCTAGCACCACAAGTGGCGATGCCTCCGTGAGATGCACACGTGCAGCACCTCGACGTCTCCTCCTTCCTCGGTCCAGCAAGTATGGTGGAGAGACGGATTGGATCTACAACACGACGGCGTGGTGTATATGGTGGAGAATTTCTGCAGCAGGGCTTCGCCTACAAACGGTCGGGAGGGAGAGAGGAGGGCAGCAGGGCGGCTAGGGTTGGAGGGGAAGGTGTGGGGGGTGGTGCGCCCCCAGACCTCTTTATATAGAGGGTTGGGGCGGCAACCCTAGCCCCCTCCCCCAAGCCAAGGCCGGCGGCCAAGGAGGAGGAGTGGGGGGCAAGGAAACCCCCCCTTCTAGAAGCTCTATCTAGGGTTTAAACCCTCTTGGCCGGCTGGGCCCTATGGGGCCTTGTGCCCCTGGCCCAATGCAGCCAGGGCACTCCCTCGTAGGCCTGCCTCCTCCCGGAAGGTGTGGCCACGTTGGTCCCCTTCCGGAAGGTTCTAGAAGCTTCCGGTACAATACCGATTAACCCGGAACAATTCCGAACTCCAAAAACTGCTCTGACTTATATGAATCTTATTCTCCGGACCACTCCGGAACCGCTCGTGATGTCCCGGATCCCATCCGAGAATCCGAACAAAAACTCATAAACCAATTATCCAATCTATCCTAGCGTCGAGACACGTTAAGTGTGTGACCCTGCGGGTTCGAGAATATGCAGACATGATCTTCTATCAATAATCAACAGCGGGGTCTGGAAACCCATATTGACTCCCACACATTCATCGATGATCATATCGGATATATTCCCTTCGTCTCGCGATATTTTACTTGCCCGAGATTCGATCGTCGGTACCGTCATACCTAGTTCAATCTCGTTCACAGCAAGTACTTTACTCATTCCGTAATTCGATATCACTTTGTGATTAACTCTTTAACCACATGCTTGCAAGCGGTGTTGATATCGATTATCGAGTGGGCCCGAAGTATATCTCTCCGACTTGGGAGGGACAAATCCCATCTCGATACATACAACCTAACAGATACTTTCCGATCACCTGAGAGACACCTTTATGATCACCCTCTCATAGGATGACGTTTGATGACCTCAAAGCTTTCTTCCGATACCAGGGAGTTGTATTATCTCATGGTCTAAGGAATACAATATTTGACATAAGAAAAGCTTCGCAAAGATGAACACGATGACACGATCTAATTGCTTCGCTTAGTTTGGGTCTGTCCACCATATCATTCTCCCAATGATATGATCTGATTATTAATTGACAACTCATGTCTATGGTTAGGAAACCTTAACCATCATTAATCAATGAGCTAGTCCATAGAGGCGTACTAGGGACACGGTGTTGTTCACAAACCACACAAGTATTAAAGTTTCCGCTTAATACAATTCTAGCATGGAATATAAACATTATCATGAACAAGAATTATAATAATAACATCTTTATTATTGCCTCTAGGGCATAATTCCAACACTATGGTCTTCTTGAAGCAGCATGATTCTTTGGGCCACTATTTGACGTCAGATGTTGTGGTTAAGCATAGGGCCTATGAGTTTCGTTTCAGGATGGAGCCTGAAGGTTATATTCCGGAGCCTGAGTTTGTTACTTTCTTGTGGAGTAAAGGGGGAGATGATGCAGATGATGATACTAATGAGAAGCATTTGGAATATGCTATGGACACTTCTGATACGGTTGCTACTACTCAGGTGGCGGGATCTAGTTCCTCCACGGTTATGCCTAGGCAGGGGGTTTTGGCACCTCCATCTTCTTCTCAGAGAGTGCATAGGGTGTTTGTTGTCACACCGTTCAATGCTAATCCGTCGACTCCACGTGGAAGGGAATTGGTGGCTGCTCTACCCTTGGATTCTCCCGTCCGTGGAAGGGGCACTTCTTCAGCGCCTCATGTCATGTAGGCTCAGTTGCAGGAGGCTTTGCGGTCTGCCTCTGCGACGGTTCAGCGGGCTTGTTCGGTTCCACCGGCGAGGTCAAGGACGCATGTTTTGGGCAGATCTATTCCATCTGACCGCCATCGGCCGATTCTTGAGGAGGTAGCCCTATTGGAGAGCTCACGGAAGCTGACCCAGGAGGGGTCGGCTGACAGGGGAATTGGCGAACGGGACATGGTTGGCATTCTTGCGGGGCCTACCCAAGAGGGGTTGGCCTACCGTGATGGTGTGGCCGAGCACGTGGATCTGGTCAGGATGGAGAAGGTGGCACATGATGTTCTGTTGGACGATGGGGGTGGCCTGACCCAGGAGGGGGCTAGGCTATCCCTGTCTCCGATGCGGCCCTCTTCACCGACCTCTACACCTTGCAGGCGGAGCTCTC
The DNA here is from genome assembly GCA_916181665.1 of Avena sativa. Classification (NCBI taxonomy): domain Eukaryota; kingdom Viridiplantae; phylum Streptophyta; class Magnoliopsida; order Poales; family Poaceae; genus Avena; species Avena sativa. Next base: position 135,482,772 of record OV702285.1, on the reverse strand, counting down.
GCCATGGATTTGATGCCTCTGGGGCGTCGGCTACTGATGAGGATTCCATGGTCAAGGCCATGCGTCGTAAGGCTGAGAAGAACTTAGACTCGCCAGGTATAAAGAGTTCTTCGAAATCATTTTTGTCTTTTTCTACTCCTGTTATTTCTTCTAAACTAGCCAATGTCGGCATTATTTTGGGTAGTTCTATATAGGATGTTCTTTTTTCTTCTAATGTTTTGCGACACATGGAGGTTGACCGTCTAACGGTTACTCCTAAGGTCGCTGTTGTTCCTGATGCTTCACTAACCGAGGAGGAGGAGTTGCATGCCAAAATAGATGGTCAACTCCTTTCTCACTTAGTTGGTGAAGTGTCAGAGGTGGACTTTGATGAGACTGGGCTTGCCTCTATGTATGAGCTAAAAGCTTCTGGTCGGAAATCAAAGAGCCAGCGGTCACGCAAGAGATCTCGTGTATCCAATATCCTATAGTTTCTCAATGAATGGAATGTTTTCAAATAGCAGAGGTCTTTGGAACTTGGCTAAACATTTATTATTTGCTGATTGTGTGAGAAACCATAAGTTTGATTTTCTGGGTATTTTTTAGACTGGTAGACGTGATTTTTCACAAGACCTACTCAATCGCCTTTCTGGTGGAGTGGACTTTACGTGGATATCATGTCCGCCGCGTGGTCGATCTGGGGGGATCCTGTTAGGCGTTCGAGATGAGACTATGAAAGTTTTAGCTAGTTCGGTGGGAGATTTTTTTATAAAACTCCATATCCGTAACAAGGCTGACAATTTCACATGGTCTCTAGTCGCCGTTTATGGGGCCGCCCAGGATGTTTATAAGGCTGACTTTTTACGTGAGCTTGTGAATCTGGCAAAGGACAATCCATACCATATTCTTATAGGAGGGTATTTTAATTTGCTTAGATTTCCTCACAAGAAAAGTCGGGGCCGGTTCGATGAACATTGGCCTTTTTTGTTCAATACTGTTATTGACAGTCTGGACTTAAGAGAGGTTACAATGTTAGAAATACAATTTACCTAGGCTAATAGTATTCCGGAGGCAACATACGAAAAACTTGATAGAGTGCTTATGGATACCAACTGGGAACATAAGTTCCCTATGGTAACTGTTCGAGCCCTAGAGTGTATTGAGGCTTTATCGGATCATGCTCTTTTACTTTTATATTTTGGATCACTTCCACGGAAGTCTACAAATGAGTTTAAGTTTGAACTCGGATGGATGATCCGTGATGGTTTTTACGAGATGGTTAAGGCTATTTGGGAGAAACCGGTTAGTGGTCAAACGCCTATCCTACGATGGAATAACAAAATGCATGCTTTACGCAAGTTCCTTCGTGGCTGGGCTAGGCACACAGCTGGGGTCTTAAAAAATGAAAAAAATACGTCTAATATCTATAATTGATGACTTAGAGGCTGCAGCGGAGGTCAGGCCGTTAACTGCACAACAAATTAAGCTTAAAAGCCAATCAATGCAGAGATAGCCCGACTCCTGCGCGAGGAGGAACTCAAATGGTACCAACGCTCTAAAGCAAAGTTCATTTTGGAAGGAGATGCGAATACAAGGTACTTCCATGTTGTTGCCAATGGCAAGCATAAGAAGAAACTTATTCACTCTCTAATCCAGGATGAAGGTATGATTGTTTGGGGCCCCAGCGGAAAATTCATTCTCTCTGGACGAGTCCCAAATGGCCGATATCCCCCAGGTTTCTATTGAAGAAAACAACTTTCTAACTGCCTCATATACTGAGGAAGAGGTTAAGAAAGCTGTTTTCCAAATGAAACATAAGAAAGCGCCAGGACCCGATGGCTTCCCAGCGGAAATGATGCTTTTGTTTGGGTTTTTACAAGTCAGACAGTTGGATCTCTTTAGACTAAACTTTGGCAACATAATTTTACTGCCTAAGGTTAACAATGCAGAACGTATACAACAGCATCGCCCAATCTGCTTGCTTAATGTTAGCTTTAAGATTTTTACTAAAGTTACCACGATTATACTAAACTCAGTTGCTGACCATGTTGTTAGCCCATCTCAAACTGCGTTCATGCAAGGAAGAAATATCCTAGATGGTGTAGTAATTCTACATGAAACAATCCATGAACTACACTCAAAAAAATTAAATGGTGTACTGTTCAAGATTGACTTTGAGAAGGCATACAACAAGGTTAATTGGTCTTTCCTCCAGCAAACACTCCACATGAAAGGTTTTTCTGAGGAGTGGCGCGCTCTCATTCAGTCGTTTGTGTCTGGGGGTAGTGTTGCCATCAAACTAAATGAAGATACCGACAAATACTTCCAGACCAAGAAAGGACTGAGAAAAGGAGATCCATTATCGCCTTTGCTATTTAATATAGTGGCTGATATGTTGGTTATTCTTATTGAGAGAGCAAAAGCTGATGGGCAAATTGAAAGATTAGTTCCACATCTTATTGATGGTGGTCTTCTATTCTTCAATACGTTGATGACATAATCCTTTTTATGGAACATGATCTGGAGAAGGCTAAAAAACTGAAATTAATATTATCAGCTTTCGAGCAGTTATCTGGACTTAAAATTAACTTCCATAGGAGTGATTTCTATTATTTTGGCGAGGCCCAAAACGAGGCTCATCTATATGTTGAACTTTTCGGCTGTGGTCAGGAGCATTTTCCAATCAACTATTTGGGAATACCAATTCATTATCGGCGTCTCACAGTTGCTGAATGGAAACTTGTTGAGGAAAGACTATAAAAACGGCTTAATAGTTGGAAAGAAAAATTGTTATCCCTTGGTGGAAGACTAATACTCATAAATTCAGTACTTACTAATATGGTACTGTATATGATCTCGTTTTTCTAGTTACCAAAATGTGTCTTGAACAAAGTGGATTATTTCCGTTCAAGATTCTTTTGGCAAGGGGATAGTGAGAAAAAGAAGTATCGACTGGCCAGATGGAATGTGGTTTGCCATCCGAAGGAGTATGGTGGACTGGGCATACATGATTTGCAAGTCAAAAACACCGCACTTCTAGGCAAATGGCTTTTTAAACTACTTACGAAAGATGGTGTTTGGCAATCCATGTTATGTAGGAAATATGTGGGGTCCAAAGTTGTGTCTCAAGTGGTTTGGAAACCCGGTGATTCACATTTTTGGGCAGGTCTTATGGCACCAAAAGACATTTCTTTCGTTTTGGTGCTTTCGAAATTAAGGATGGATCACAGATTAGGTTTTGGGAAGATAAGTCGCTTGGCCAAACTACTCTTCGTGAACAATATCCAGCTCTATATTCGATTGTCAGACACAAAGGGTATACAATTTCCACAGTGATGGAAGAAAATCATCCCAATGTGTCTTTCTGAAGAAGTCTTATTGGTCCTCGACTGGTATCCTGAAACAATCTACTATTACGATTATCCACGATACAATTGTCGGACGGTGTTGACGTGTTCAAATGAAAATTACTGAAAAGTGGTAAATTTTCTGTTGGCTCACTTTATAGAGCATTGGTTTAACCTGATATCCCGGTCGATGATAATAGTAAAATTTGGAAAATGAAAATACCCCTTAAAACGAAGATATTTGCATGGTATCTACGTAAGAGTGTAATTCTAACAAAATATAATCCTGCAAAGAGGAATTGGCATGGAAGTACACAATGCGTTTTTTCATCAACATGAGACAATTCGGCATTTATTCTTTCATTTTGCTCGCTCTATATGGTCATTATCCAAATAGCTTCTGGTTTATCTCCTCCATGTTCAGTAACCAATGTTTTTGGTAATTGGCTGCATGGAATTATTGATAAGTACAGAACTTTGTTTAGGGTGGGAGTGCTTGCCATTATATGGTCGCTGTGGCTTTGTAGAAATGACAAGATTTTTAATAACTTTATGTCTTCTCCTTTGCAGGTTATCTATCGAGCCACGGCTATCCTCCGATCATGGACTACTCTCCAACGCATGGAGTTTCACGACTTATTTATGGTGGGATCTACGCGATTGGAGGACACGGCGAGGGATACTTTCTCCCGACATGGATGACCGCGTGATTTGAGGATTGATCTACCTTAGTTTGAAGACAATTATTTTGATAGTGCTTTTTCCTAATGCTTGTCTTCTTTTTTATTCCCTTGTTCTTTCGTTCGTGTGGCTGTGTGCATCTTAGTTATGCAGAGGCCGGATGTAAACATTCAACATTTTATGTTAATAAAGGCGCCCATTTTCAAAAAAAAATCGATCTTCGGAAAATGAATTCATTTCATTATATACAAGTGTTGTGGCGGAGTTGAACGTTTTTATATCAGTTTAATATTACTATATATCCTCGTTCTTAAATGTAAAGATGTTTTGGCAGAATAAGTTAGCCTACTCGTTCTCGAAAAAAGATAAGATAGTCTACTAAAATGACTTATACTCCCTCTGTCCTGAAAAGAATGGCACAAATTTGTTAGTATATTTTATGTATCTAGATACATTTTGGTGTACAAATACAAGTGAATTTAGACTAATAATCTGATACATCCTTTTTAGAATGGAAGGACTATTTTGGAACGGGAGTGGTATATTACTCTTTGTCGTTAAAAAACTCTAAATGAGTATGTGACTAGACTTGTATTTCGAAGTTTCTTGTATTTCCTTGCATTGGGGCAACCAACAATTGATCATTGAGGTGGATTGCATGGAGTTAGTTAATATGATAAATAATGTGGAGCTAAACCTATCAGCTTACGCCACGACAAGTGAAGAGATTAAAACCTTACTCAAGGCTAAAAAAAACCTTGTATATTACTCATGTTAGATGATGTGAGAACATTAGCAGCCGTTTCATGGCAACTTTTGCTAGATCGAGCAGATGTAGGGCGGTATGGCTATCCTCCGGTCCCGAGGGATTAGTTGATACTTGCCAAATACTTTGTAACTCCTGATGTTTTGAGAATTGTCACCGGATGGTTTGTTCATTCATCTAGCAATGCAAAGCATGAACTACTAGTGCTTTTTTTAAATGGAACGGGTGCTACATTTCATATCGATCCTGTGAAAACAAATCCATGTCACTAGTGTTCTTGCCAAGGTCGGAGGTATTTGGTATCATTTCGATATTAGTATTTTTGCTCTTTGTCATGAAAAACAATGTAAATGTGTAGTATTCAGAAATTCCTTGCACTTCAAGGCAAATAATAGACGAATCAAAGCCACTGTACACCAAGTTTGACTCGTGCGAGATATAGAACAGTGTCTGTCTATATGCTCGGAACTTCTATTTTTCTCTTCTACCTATATTTAGTCAACGTTTGCAACTTGCAAGATCCCATTTTCATTGTCATGTGCCATCACTAGGAATGTATGCCCTTGACTATTCCGTTGCGGCATATCACTGCTGTCTTGCTTCAGATGTTGCATTGACCATCTGGGCCTACGTGATAGGAATTACAGCAGTAATCATAAGCGCATTCTCTTACAGTTAAACCCTTGTCACGATCAGTATTGATCGAGCATTGCTTAATTAACACACGTACTGGATAACTGTATCTTCTGTTCTTATTATCTAGACTGTCTAAAGCTTTTAATCGTTGTATTTGATGGCGGCGGTCATCTCTTTTTTAGTCACTAGCCATCTCAGATGGAGGTAAACCGATCTGAAATACTAGGACATTTTCCTATCCAACATTTCCTATATACAGTTTCGCCTGCATAAAAATATACAGTGTACTAGTTGTATTACTATTATTCAGAAATTGCTATGCTTCAACGCGTATAGTATAGATGGATCAAAGCCACTCTACGCGCAGGTTTGACTCGTGCGGGCTATCGTTAGAGCAGTGCCTATATACTCCTGACTTCCCCTTTTTTTCTCTTCTTTCCTGCCGTCAACGTTTGCATTGTGCAAGAGCACGTTTAATCTGGTCCTCCCGTCGCCTTGACCTACTTATTACATTGCGGTTGCAGTGGGAAAACTGTCTTGCTTCAGATGTTGCATTGACCATCTGGGTTTAAGTGATAGGAATTAATTACACCGGTGATAAGTGCATTCTCTTTGTAGTTACAATTTTGTCACGATCGGTGTCCGGCATATGCAAATCTTCAGAAGGTTGTATCTGATGACGGTTGTGTATATTTGCCGGCGCAGAGGCCGGAAGGAAATAAAAGCTTTTCCTTAACTAACCAAAATCCAAAAAGATATACTGCTTGCTGAGCATCTTCTCTAGTGTACCTGCCAGGCACTTTCTTTTTTCAGAAAAAATACCAGGGACTTTCCCTGGCCATGGAGTTTATCAGCGATTGTCAAGCCTTGACCGTTGAAAATATCCTTTCCTCATACTAACCCCCTTAATTTAGTCTTTGCCAATACCTCTTTGATGTTACAGGCTAACGGCACACCCAGATTAAAAAATTCCCTCTGTATAGTGAAGTTTCTTTGGAGAATAACATGCATTTTATTGAAATGGAGTAGGAATCAGCCGGGCTCGACTATAAAATTAAGGATCTTTGGTCCATTTCGGCCGGCAAGTGGTCAAAAAGTCCAATCGCCAACTCTCTAGTAGTAGGCCCATCCTACAAGCAACAACCAAAATCCTTCAGCGAATCACAGAGCGCATGGTCAACCGCCCTGTATTTCTCTTGGAGTATATCGCACCATTTTTTTTTTTTGAGAAATATATCGCACCAGTTTCGACGACATCATATGGCAACCGTGAGTAGAGTAATATTTTATCCCCTAAACGCGTCTTGGAATAAGTAGTACGGAGTACCAATAGGCAGCAGGGCTACAACAGGATTGCCAATGAGAACCTGGGGTCTGAGTGGGACTGAAAGGAACATTTGGACAGCTGCAACCCTTCGTACCAATATTAGAATTCAGAGGTAAACATCTTGGACGTACATATGCTAAATGTTACTGTCACTTGTGCGTCACAAGATAAAATGATGTTAACTGTCAGGCGCTGATGACAAGGAGATTCTGGTTCTAACCCAGTCTATGCGAGTTAAATACTCAGCAGGTCTCCCTGAAAAAGGGTACTAGCTATGGAACAAGTTGATGCTTGGATAATGGGCTTGCCAATCGAACCAAACCATCCTGTGATTTTGTCACGTAAAAAAAATCATCATGTCATTGTCTGGTATAGTTCTTCCTGCCGTCCGGTTTATACGAGTTCTACCTTAAACTCTGTCTCGTGATCTTATCTTTCTCTGACTGACAGACCGTGCGGAATTATCAGAAAACGTAACTGCGCACTTCGTCAAGGTCCCGGAAAAGAAAACATAGGAGTGGAAGATAGCCTAACCGCGGCCTTTCCACTTAGATGGCCGCCTTCCCTCGGAAAAAAAACTTAGGTGGGCCGCCACAGATAGCAGGTGTAACTGGCCTGAAACAGTTCTAAACTCCCCGCTGTCTTGCAAAGACTGTACGATGGCGAAATGGTTTGGGCTGTGGAGGACGAAACAGATACACTAGCCAAGCACAAGCATCTCTCAAGGTCCCCTATTTACCGCATGCAGCGGGCAATAGCACAGGCTCATCTATACCGGCTGTATAAGGGCCAACATTTGATTTGGCTGATTAACATGTATAATGTTTTTTATTTCTCTCACAATTTTCTTAAATGTATTAATTTAGTTTACAAGATCATTTTAATAGTTATAAGGAAAATGTTCAGTGCTCACAGAACAAAGTAATCACACATAAAAATAAATGTTCCTGTATGTCAAAGAGTATGTCCATGTAAGTTTAATAAAATACTTTGCTTGCCAAAAGGTCTTATATTGCGGGACAGAGGGAGTTATTATACGTGAAAAATAGATGGTCATCGCAAAAAATCAGAAAATTCACATAAAAATGGTCTTTGTATTACATAAGATGTTCATGTATTTTAAAAAGTGCTCATGCATATGTGAAAGAATAAAAGAGTTTTCACATATATGTTGCATAAAGCTTTTAGTTAGCTTTACTATGGTTTCCTTATTTCATAGTATTGATCTCGTGTGTAGTCTTGTATGGTTTCATACTAGTTCGAGTTCCACTCGGATTTATGTCAAACCTTCCCATAAACACTTTGACAACTACTAGTCAAAACAACAATAAAACCTTTGTTGACCATCAGCGAGGCGGGAGCTCTTCATAAAAAAAACCAGAAGGAATGGAGGTGTGATTGGACCAAACATCGTCAATCCGGCGGTTCATGATCTAGTCTCCATTTCCGTTATAGAAGGGTTTTCCATTGGATATTGTCTCCATTGGATCATAGTTGTTAAACCTCGCTGGCTTGTCAAGCTCGATATCTATGAAACGGTGTCACGGAACGGTAGCCAAGAACATTATCATACTTTGCACCAAACAAACCTGGTTAAGCCAGACCTAGCATCCCAAATCGCTAGAAATAGCGTAGCGTGCCAGGCTATGCAGCTCTGTGTTGACGCTCTATTCTCATGTCGGAAGGAGACCACGACCAATGAACTGGCGCTGGCCTTCAAACTTTTGCTTCCAAAAAGAAAATGCCTGGATGTAGTCTTCTCGTATTGCCCAAACGGCCCAATTATAGCTGAAAGGGGCTCTTGGTGAAAAGCGGCCCAAGAGGCTCTTTCAGGAGAAGATTGAACTCAGGCCTTTGAAAGCTCGTAACTGGACATGTCTGGGATCGAAAACAAAACTGTGTGTGCACACTTCATCTATCTACTGTATAAAAAACAATCTATGATTTCTTTCAGGTTTTACCTTTCATAACTTGGAGTACTCCTGTTTTAGTCCTGTGACCTGGTGCATGTCAACCGGCTTGCGCTGTTCACGTCAGCCGCCCAGCCATCCAGCCCGTGAAACGTGTGCAAAGGCGAGGTCGACCGCTGTTCAGGCGAGGTCGCCCACGGACACCAATCGAAACGCCGACTCACCCATCAGTCATCAGCCCATGGTGATCCACGCCCATCAGGTCACCGCGCGCGTCCGGCCGCAGGAGCTGTCGCACCGCGTCCCCGCCTCTCCCGGGCGGATAGACCCAGACCGATCGACCACAGATGGAGATGGATCGACGCCTCCGGCGCGGCCGGCCGTCGTCATCGTCCTCCCGCCCCGCGGGCGAGGGGGCCGGCCGGTGGCCCGTGTCCCCACGCATCCCGCCACCCACTAGTGACAATTACCACTCCAGCCAGCTAGTGGGCTCGGCTTAGCAGCTGCCTGCCCTGGTTCGGTGTGACCCAGGCTAGCTATCTTGTCCGGAGCCGTCGATCGGCTTCGTACGTCTGTCCAGGCTAGCCGCGCCTGTGTGGCTAGCAGCGAGGACCGTACGTGTCGTGTCCTCCTTCCCTGGGCCGCCTGATCGCGCAATCATTTCGGTCGATCGTATCACGTTCACGTGTAACCAGACGGAAAAATGGATCCTCACATGTGTATAACGGAGACGAAGCATCCAGAGGGAGCCGTGGCGGTGGTAGGGTATGCGTAGCGTAGAAAAGGCGCGAGCCGGGCTGAGTGGCTGACGCTACAGTTGACGCGCTAGCAGCCGCCCAGTACGTACGGGTCACGTCACTATGGCTAGCGCTTACTCTGAGCCATAGAAAATCATACTAGTTGACCTTTGCTCCCATTTTTTTAAGATACCAAAATACATTACATGGTGAGTGATAATCCAGGTAAAATATACACTAGTAGCATTACACTGAGAGTTTCTTAAGGTGTCATATCCTGTCTAAGGGTTAATCAATCAATGCATCTTCCATGGATCCATCGAGCTGCAGATAGACAGGAGATGGCGATCGATGCAGACTCTCCAGCGCAGAACTGGGCATTATCTATAAAAAAAATATCGGTGCAACCGTCCACAAATATCCCGTGCACAATCCACAGGACGTATACGTATGCTCCACCGGCCGTGACGACGGGCGCTTCTCGCGTGTAGTGTAGCGCAGTAGCGGTGCGTTGCCTTCCGTTGCACATTACTCCCCGGAACGGGATAGAGAGCCCGGCCACTTTTGCTCCCGAAAGCAATCAAACACGCCACACGTACGTACGCCCCTAACCTCCCACCACCACCCGTGAACGATGCACACTGCTCCCGATCCATGGCTCCTAGTGTGCTCATTCATAGCCCGCACGCAACGGCGTGGTCCGAATCTTTGTTAGGCGCGCTACCGGCACCGTCCGCCGCCCACCCCGCCGAGGCAGCGAACGGCCAGCAACTTGCCGGAAAGAGGAGCGCTCACATGCTCCCGCCGGGCGGCGCTGGCCGTTGTCGCCACTAGACGGTCGTGCGTAAAGCGGGAGCCGATCGAACCTATCTGGACGTACGGTGCCGTCGCTGTAGGCGAGAGGTGGGCTGGCACCGTGGAAGTATGTGGCGGAGAGGGTAGCGTCCAGTCCGACAGCCATGTGGGAGGGAGGACGAAAGGCATCGGCCGCGCGACACGGGCCGTGGAACGCAAACGTGCAAGTGCGTCCCCGGGAAAGGCATCGTTTCCTACCGAGCGAGCTGTGCTGTGCAGATCACGCATGGCATGCCTCTTGCCTGCCCGGGACGCGCCAACTTCGCCCAGAATCTGGCCGCCGTGTCCGCTCGGCGATCCACACATGCCGCGATCCGGAAAGGCGCCGGCATCCCATTCGCCCTCACGAGGTCCCGCCCCCGGCGCCCATGAGGCTTCAGTGCACGAGCCGTAGGCTACAGCCTTTCTACGAAACACGGTGCCCAGATGCCCCACCCCCACAGGCATTATTAGTTGCAACACTGTTTTCGTATAGCGTTTCTTTCATCAGATGAGTATCACCCTTATCACATGTCCGGATGTACCACACAGTATGATGCACTAACAGCGAACATATGACTTCTTCCCTGATGAATTTATATATACAGTAATAACAAAAGCAATAGCTTTCTTTTCCTGAAAGATGCATACAGGGGCAGAATCGGTAGTAAACTTCTAGAAAGAAGAAAGACTTTTTATCAAAAACGAGAACCCGATAGTTGCGACGGTAATCAAATAAAACAATAAGTACATCCGGATACATATGTAGACCTGCCTCATTTTCTATTTAGCTGAAGACACACTATCGACGACGACACCTCTCCCCTGTTTATACCCCTCTAAAGACAACCAACAGGAAACAGTAACATGCTAAGCACTGTATTTGACACACACAAAAATGTAGTAGTAAGAACAAAAGATCAAGATAAATAAACACCATCTTATGATACATGAAACAGCAGATTCACACTTACACCAGCAAAAAAAGAAACCAAGGGTTACTTACTGGTTCAGCACAGAACTATTGTTGCCTCCCCACCTTATCTTTGTTGATTGAAAGGAACCGATACCGTCCTTATCACAAAAACTATGTGCCGACTCTGCCCAAGCTTATCTTTTGGCAGGGTTCCAGATCCCCTTTTTCTTGATTCTTAGCTCCCAAGTGCAGCAACCATCCCCAGCCGGCGCTTAGTATTTCCGGGAGGGTTTTATCCTTTCAAATATTACATTTCACCATCCGTACACATGGACAAAGTTCCATGGGAAGGAAATTCGAACAGTTAAAAGCTATCTGGTTCCATACCCGCCTGTTCTTGTGAGGTTTTCCCTTTTTTATAACACCACCTGGCTATGTAATAAGGTGCCCTCCAAAATCTATGTAGGTCCATAATCCAGCCTCTCCCACTTGAAGGACCGACCAGAGTTAAACCGCAGCAAAGCTCGCATGAATACACAGACACACACACAGACTGCTGCTATGGCAAGCATTGAATGGATGTAGGGGCGAGCGAGCAGTCCTCGAGAATGCATAGGGCGCCGTAGCAAGCCAGACTCCAAAATGGCGCACTGGTTGCATGATCTTACTTCCAATGCATGGATCCCAGATGCATTCTTCTCACCAACATTCCCTCGTTGATCCATATGAATTTCCCCTTTCTCGTTCAGCTTAATTGTGACCTGGCTATTATTCCTGTCCACGAGCTTTTGTGCCACAAGTTCATTGTACGAATCATTGTTCCTGAACTTCGCATAGGCTTCAGGAGACTGCCCATTATCATCTAGTATCGAGTGCCAGCAGCTCAAACCAATCTGCAGGGATTTAAGCAAAAGATCAGAAAAAATATCAATGTGAAAAAAATAAGACCAAGAACGGGTTAAACTGTACAGGGCATACCTGTTGAGGATCATCTGTCAAGGCATCAACTATGTCCTCCGCATCATCAATGGATGCAGCAAGATGTAATGGAGTCAAACCACCTGGGCCAGGATAATTTGGAAGGAAGGGGTACAGTTTGGAATTATCAGGGCAAACTACGACAAACTGCACAAGCAAATGCACCATGCGGCTGCTCTTCCTTTTCACTGCTCTGTTCAGAAGATGAATCTCTGAGAGCATTTCCAGAGTCTCCTGTGATAGTTCGGCACTAACCAGACTTCTCTTTGAAAGAATGTCTAGTAGTGTTTTAGTAAGGGAGCACCAGTCTCGCTCATTTGAAAACAATAGAAGGTGTCTGAACCGTGCAATAGAGAACTGAATGACCTCGGAATCAGAAACATCTGATTTCGCTGAAGGTGCATAAGCAGCTTTCTGAAAGAGCCAGCCAAGTTCGTTAAGAAAATGCAGAACTTGCTCCCTTAGCTTTAACCGTCTAGCATCGTGAACAAGATCATCTGAAGAGACATCATGAAAATGTGAATCTTCAAGCTCAGCTTCAAGGTTCCTCAACTCCTGACAAACGCTTGAACTCGCAAAAATAACAGGGAAGCTGTTTCCTCTGAACCTGTTCTCAACCTGCATGTATGAAGATTCATAGTTGTAAACACCTTCCTAGTGCTGACTAGTAATAATCCATACATATCTAGAGCAACAGCAAAGATATTAGGGTCACACAAACCTCAATAAAGCAACGCCCAAGAGTAAGATTTGGTTCTCCAGGTAAGTCAAAGGTCTCAAGACCTGAATCATCATATATAGTACCCGGATACGCAGAGCATAGAACCTCTTTTGATATATACTTCCCTGTACTAGTACAGTGGATTCTGTATAGATACAGATATCATGGTGAGTCACAGATATTCACAACGATACGGTAAGGTTAGAAACTATTTTTACAGCATGGAAAACTCACTGGGTGCCCGGGATTGTTAGATTTCGGCCCTTAAGAACGAGCGATGTCTTCCTCCCACCAACAACAGCAATTGGTGTCACAAGGGTCAACTCAGGGGTATTCCATGTTCTCCATGATTTTGATATGCGGGTCATTCCTGGAATACAAATTTGATATCAATCAAAACGAAACCATAGTCAAAAACACAAATGAGTGCCCACACATGAGCAGGAACAGAGAAGAAAATTAACACAAAAATAGTAGTTATGTATACCATCATTGTACGACACCAGCTGATTATCATTTCGAACTAAAAACCTTCCTTCTCTCCAGAAATCCAAATCAGAATTCTGAACTAATGAGCTTACTCGCCGGAGAAAATTTTCATCGAGCTGCATTTACATAACAATTAGATTTTGTAGTCATTTGGTAACATACTTTATTGGGCTAGTGTAGCAGCAGACTTACTTCATCCCATGCAATAGCTGGCATTGACAGATACATGGACAGTACAAGGCAACCAGGGCGAATGTAACCCTCCATTTCAGTGGGGCTGTGTTTCAACCAATTCACAACCTGATGAACGAAAGAGAAACATTTCAATTACATGGTGATTGAAATGAGCTGGAAGAGGTGCTGCAATTTATCATGTTAGTACAGTTCCATAACCATACCTCATCACGAAGGTTTCCAGGTATTGAGCTAGGTTCCTTCCCAAAGAGCTTGAATATAATCCTACCAGTACGGTCCTACAAAATGGCAAATCAAGCAAATATCAGACTAAAGCATGGCTAAAACAACAGAGGGTATCCTGGCTAATTGTGTAATCAATTGAAACGGCAAAGCTTCGACATAAATTACCTGTCCATCTGAATTTGATGTTGATGGTGAATGGTCTGAACCAGATGTTGACGCATAGCATGACTGATATGTGGGGTTTGGTGGTGACCCATTTTCTGTTGGCCTCTCTGAATCCTTGAAAAGCTCAAGTGGTGACCATGCCCGAGTGGTACTATTCTCAACAGTTGCAGCGTCTTCCCCATAGTCTGCAATACGAGAATGCCTAACGCCTTTGTTTACTGGACGGGTGGGGAAAAACGTGTGGGTTATAGGTGGAGAGGATGAGGGGGATCGTTCGTCCATAGGATTACTGCTCTCAGAAGACGGGTACTTATTTGCGGTGTCCATCTTGGTAGGAATGTCCTCACAAGTATTGCCAAACAATTGCAGTGACAAGTATGGATGGGTATCTCTTTCTGGAGTTCCATGGGTGCTGTTGCTCCTCATCATCATACCAGCTGTAGGGAAAGATCGGATTGATTTCTCATGGGAATTTACAACACACGCTGGGTCTGTTGAATGACTCTTGCTCTTGTTATTACCACTGCTGTCACTGCTCCCCTGTGACTGAGATGTATTGGTCTCCGGGGTTGAAGCCCCAAGGGCACCTGACAGAACTGTTAGCAAGTCCATGGTTGATGGCACAGTTTGCTTGTCAACCTCCTTTGTTGCCTTCTGAACAGAAATTTGCTGTTGCCCATGCGAGGCATTCAAATCAATGACTTCTGACGGAGGAGACTTTCCAGGAGACTTTGCATTATTTATTGAGTTTATTTTACTTATGATTCGGACGATATTTTCTTTATCTGGCATGGGAGGGATGCTAGGTAGTTTACCAACATTACCACCTATCATTGCAGAGGCAGAAAAAAAAACAGTACTGGGATTAAAAATCAGCAAACAGTGAAAGAGTGTACTATTAAGTCTAGGGAGGAGTAGGTAAGGCACCTTGCAAGCGTGCAATGACGGTTATGAGATTGACAATATCTTGCGTCCTGTTTGCTGCATTTTCTTGGTTTTCAGGTAGCAGCAGCTGTGAAGCAACATCTGTTGGCTGGGTTTTTCTTCGCCGTCGGTTGTGGCCGGCGAGCCTTCTCCTGCAGCTCCTCTTGCCCTCGTCGAACTCGGAAAGCGGGTGAAATCTACATGATCAAGCAGAATAACCAAGTTTCAGGTCATTTCTCCGGACCGGTACAAACAGCATAGTATAGCAACATAAACATAGAAGTGGGCATCATAACAAGGAAGGAACCATGCCACAGCAAAATTTGTTGCGGGGTGATGATGCGGGTACGATGATTACCTACTACACTGCTGGCAGAAGCGCTGCATCTGGTTGGCAACCACCGCCTTGGTGGTCTTGCTATGGGCCTCGCACACCTTGTGCCTCCGGTGATAGTCTTTGGCGCCGGTCAGATCCGCGCGGCAATCGTCCACCTGGCACATCGGATAGGTCCCGGCGCCTCCGTTAGCGCTCCCTGCGCCTCCGTCTCCTGCAGAACCAGTTCCGGGCGATCCGGAGCGGACCCTCTTGGTTGGCCTGACAGCCTGCTCCAGCGCCGCCCTCGCGGGCGGAGAAGGCGAGGAAGATATGGTGGTCGTCGGGCTGACGTCCATCGCCATGGCTGCCGCCTCCTCCCTCGGGCCCAGCTGAAGGCCCATCTGCCGCGGCGGTTCAGCGGCTATCGCCGGCGGCGGTTGGTGCTGTCCGCCGGCGAGGCGGTGCGCGTCGGAGGAGGGCTTGGCGGTGAAGGCGCGGCTGTCCCACTCCCACATCCTGGGGTTCCAGTTCCCTCCGGCGGCGGCGGCGGCAGAGGCCGCCGCGGCCGCCGTGTTGTCCGACGGCTCCATGGCGGGCCACGGGTTCCCGCGCTTCTTGGCGGCCGCCGCCGCATGGGGAGGCAGCTGCTGGATCTGGTGCAGGTAGTGCGGGGAGGCCACCTGCGGCCCCGCCTCCCTCTGCATCTCCAGAGGCCCTCCGCTTGGCGCCGCCGCTATGTCCAAGCCTTCGGATCTGCACAAGCCCGCCGCCGCAAACACGGATCAAAACCGATGATCGGGGACGAGAAGGAGCGGGAGATTCGACGGGAGCAGTTGGTTTACCTTTGCGGCGCACAAGGCAGTCCACGGGAGAGAAAAGGTCACCGAAACGAAACCCCTCACCTCGGCCCCATACCCAGCAGCGGGACGCGGGAACTACCGGCCCGGAAGAGATGGAAGGAACGGCGGTCGGAACGCGGCGCTGGCGAAAGGCGTGTGTGGGAGGGAGACGGAGACCGCGGAGGGAGAGAGGGGGGAGGGAGAGGAGGGTTGGGGGGAACGAATCGAGCCGGGTGGGAGGGAGGGGAGAAGGGAAGCGGGCGCCGCAGGCAGGCAGCGCACGGGGTTCTTTCGGGATCGGGATTAGCTAGCGTCGCGTGTAGCGTAGCGTCACACCGCGGCAAGGGCGTTTGCGTTTGGCGTGGGTGGCAAGAGGCGCGTAATTCGGGCGGCGGGGCAGGGGCGAAAGGGAGAGAGCGCGGGGTGGGTGGCGGTGTGGTGCCCCCCCGCGGCCGTCCCAGTCCCACTCCCACGCCGCGGGCCGTACGGGTGGGGGGAGGCAGAGCCGCATCACGATAGGCACGGGGGCAGTACTAGTAGTACTGCTGCTGGTGCTGGCGCTGGCGCTCGGGCCTGTCAACCACACAGCCACTCGTACTCGTACCGCTGCAAGCAAGCAAACCGCAAGGCTCACCCGAGGGTGCGTCCCCCCTGGCCGCACCTCGCACGTCGCTTTGCCTGCTGCTGCCGGGCACGTAGAATTGGCCCTCGTATCCCCTGCGCGATCTTTTCCTCGTGAAAACGGTGCTTCATTATTGTACTATACTTGAAATGACACGTGTACGAATATTCGGAAAATCGTTTCCAATTACAAGTGGGGTATTTTTCTAAAATCACGTGTATATACACACTAAAATTGGTCTAGATATATGTGAATGAAGAAAATTTTGATCTATTAATCCAGATAGATGGCATATTCATATCTCTATTGGAGGATTTAAGATTTTTTTAATTTTTTTCTTCTATGGAGACTCTCTCGTAAGAACAGAGACAGTGTTGATTAGTCTTCTAGACGAATTAAAACTAAGGTTTCTTTGATTTAAAATTTGCATATATCGTCTTGAGAAAATTATTTACACAACAAGATGTCTATTCCACTGCTTGATGTCTTGATAATGTGCTACATTAAATGACAGATATTTAAAAAGATTTTAAAAATGACTAGACATATTCGAATCTAGATAAATCCGACCATTAATATGATCAGAGAAATCTAATGACTAGAAATCTAATGACTAGATATATTCGAATCTAGAAATCCTAGGCAGTAGCAAAGATCTTCTCGCTCTGATCCAAATTAATAGATCATATTTATCTAGATTCGGATATACCTAGTCATGTTTTAGTGCTAAATACAGTCGAATCTATACAAATCTATCCATTAATTTGGATCTGATGGAGTATCTTTTTTGTCTGAAAATCTTTTTGAATATCTATCATTTAACTTAGCATATCATCAATACATCAAGAAGTGGAATAGACATCGTGGTGCGCAACTTCGTCTTAATAATCTTTGTTGGCGAGAAAGCCATTTCAACTATTGTAGTCGTTGCTGGTAAAATCAATGCCAACTCAATATGTCTTCCCTTTCTTCATTCTTCCATTTTGTTAAATTCAAACTTAGAATTGTAATGTCGCAAATTGACATTTTCCAAAAGGTTACTACTATACGTCATATTAATATAGTTCCAAAATAGATGAAAAGACCAAAATAGTCCCAAGATATTACTACTATACATGATTTTCATATAACACTTATTACAATAGAACAAATATAATCTAAAATATACCAATAATGAATATCTATATAGAAATCTTAGACGGTACAGCAAAGATATACTCCCTCTGATCAAATTAACGGTTGGATTTGTCTAGATTCGAATATATCTAGTTATTTTTTAAAAATCTTTTTAAATATATGTCATTTAATGTAGCACATCATCAAGACATCAAGCAGTAGAATAGACATCTTGTTGTATGACTCGGTCTTGATGATCTTTGTCGACAAGAAAGCCATTTCAAATATTGTAGTCATCACTTGTAAAAGCAATACCAACTCAATATGTTTTCCGTTTCTTCATTCTTTCATTTTGTTAAATTCATAATTATAATTATGATGTCGCAAATTGACATTTTTCCAAGAGGGGTTTTCAACTCTCCAAATTGAGAAAACATGTCCTCACATTATTGACCAAAGACACTCACTGAACTAACAAATTAGAATATTCGATCAATAAAATATACATGGACAAAGTTGAACTATAATACATAATCCATCGCATACCTAGAGTTGGTTTCGTCCCACCCCCATAAGAGCAACTCTAGCATCTACTGTATATCCCAAACTGTTTTTTGTGGTCGCTCCCAGCAGTCCCTGCAAACACGTACTGCAAAATGGAATATTCATATTATTCCATTTTGCGGTTTGTGTTTGCGAGGACTGCTCGGCGCGATCACAAAAATCAAACCCACAAATGAAAAGGAAAAAAACAAATTTTAATTAATGTTTTAAACATCACAGTACATAATATTCAAATTATTACAATATTCCTCAAATCAAATTATAACAATTGTTCAAATCAAATAAATCATACAATAAATACATCGTTCAACTCACGCAAATAATTGTTTAAATTAAAGGTATTTCTATTTTCGTGCCTTTGGTTTGTTAGTTGTACCCACTTTTCCCCGGCCGCTTAACTTTTTCTCACTTTTTATCATCTCCTTCGAAACTCTCACACGTTCTAAAACTCGTTGTCCGTCGGCCTTATCTTTACATGCTGACAAGTGGGATCGTGTTCAGTCGGGTCCCGTAGTGGCCCCTTGTCATTACGTGCTGACAAGTGGGGTCGCGTTTAGTAGAGTCCCGTAGTAGACCATTGCCATTACGTGATGATAAGTGGGGTCGCGTTCTGTCGGGTCTCTTAATGGACACCTCTCTCTCCACTTATTCATATCAGTGTGGGACCCACATATTATCCACGTGAGCGTCGGACCCATAACTTATCTAGGTTGGCGTTGCAAGATGGACCCTGAGCCAACCCCATGCCCGCCCCCGTGCCATTGCCTCCCCTTTCTTCTTCTTCTCCGGCGACGGCAGCCCTTCTCCGGCGATGGAGGCCCTTTATCTAGCTTCACTTCGGCCTCCCATTTGTCCTGGCCGCAGTACGATGTCGTCCCGTTGACCTGTATGAAGGATTATCTATGTTGTATATGCTTGCACTTATATGTTGGAATTAGCATAACCGTGTTGTCACAGGGAACACTTTCAACATTGCACTTGTACTTTGTACACAATTGATATCATGTTCTTTTGTATATGGATGTCGTCGGTGTGAAATGAAAGGGGGGCTTGTAAGTCCATGGAGTTATGTATGTGTGTTAGATAAACGCCTGAGCCGCTAGCCTAAGCCATGCCTAATCATGATGTAAACTTGCAGCATCATCATAATGGCATCTATGAAGCTTTCTTCTTATATAAAAAGAAGAGACACATTGAAAAGAGGAAAGAGAGAAAAAAGCACCATTTTCCCATGGTAAATAAGAAGATTGTTGAGATGCTAATTGTCTGCTTGCCTTGTCATTTTGATTACGGGATAGCTCCTGTATCATGTGCAAGGGGTACCCCGTTGGCGGTTCTCTATGATACACATATACTTACTATGACAAGAACTTACAGGTGACTAAAGTTGAGTAGCATGAGGTGCGGCCCTCGTATTCAAGGGACATGAGATTGCCAACTTATACTTTGTCAAGCATATACTTCATAGTTTGTTCACTTTAACCTTAATCACTTCAAGATGCTTATGATAGGGGCAATGAGAGCTGAAAGCTAACAAGTACCATAATTTTGGAAGCTCTTTTTGAGACTTGAATTCCCTCCTTTCCTTTTATGAAGGGCCTTTCTTTCACTATTATATTGAGTCTCCACCTTCTATCCTTAGGCACCAGTTAAGAGAGCATAGTTGTCATTCTTAGTTCTATGTGCATTGTCCCAAAACTTATTGATTGATGAATATTGTTGATATCTCTTGTTCTTAAACTATTTGTATCTAGTCACTCTTATGAACTTTGAAGGTGTCATATGCATCTATTTGCTACTCTATGAGGGACAAGATGAATGCCAATATGCTATGTTTTCTGTATGTGAAACGAACAAACGTTTTTCAATGCATGTTATTCATGATCTTTGTTTGTAGCCTTTCATGTTGCATGCATAGTTATTTTGTCTTATTGTTAGAACTACATCTTTCATGCTAATGTTTAGAGTACTTTGATCCCATATTTCAATGCTTGCAAATGGTTTGATCTTGATTTTGATGGTGCATGTCACCTCAAAAATTATTCTTTTTTATCACTTACCTACTCGAGGACGAGCAGGAGTTAAGCTTAGGAATGCTTCATACGTCGGAAACGTATCTATAATTTTTGATGTTTCATGCTTGTTTAGTATATACTTTGCTTTGTTTTGTCTACGCTTTGAGGTGTTTTTATATGTTTTCTGGTACTAACCTATTAACAAGTTGCCATAGTGCCTGTTATCTGTTTTTTTCTGATTTTCGTTCCAGAAAGGTAGAAAATCAATATTTTCGGAATTGGACAACACAAAAGCCAAAGTCAGTATTTTACCGTGGGGAACACGAAGCTGGAGTACAAGATGGAGGAGACTCACTAGGGGGGTGTGGCATCCCGCAAAACCACTACTAGAAAATCGTGTTGTTTTTGTGCATTGCATCATCATGACCGCATGCTCATGTCATCATGCCGCATTGCATTTGAGCATCGTCATCATCTTGCATTTGCTTGCATAAAACTATTTTTGAAAAGCCTGGTTTTGTTTTCTAAACGCCCCGTCTTTTATTCAAACGCCAAACCCGGGTCTCCGGATTATTTTGTTTTGGCTGCTATCGGTTTGCAAACGGCCCGTTTAAAACAAATAAAATGTTTAATTATTTTTAGTGGGGGCAGTCGAACGGGCCGACCCGACCCGAACGACCACCCCAGAACCAGAAACGGTCCACCTAATCAGCCCCCTCTAAATCCTAAAGCTACCAACCTATCTACCCACCCTTGCCTCCACATCACCCTGGCCAATCACCATATGCCACCTCACCCCTCCCCAAACTCCCTACCACTCAGATGCTGCCACCTCACCCCCAAACACTCCCTCTCCTTTTCCCTCTCTCTCCTTCCCCATCAGCCGGCCACACACCCACACACCCAACGCACACACGCGCGGGCAGCCAGCCTCCCCCCCCCGTGGCCCCACCTCTCCCTGGCCAGCCCGCAGCAGCACAGCGCCGCGCAGCCAGCCTCTCCCCCTGGCCCGCAGCGGCCCACACGGCAGACGCACACCACCGACCCCCCCACGCGCCTCCACACGCTCCCGCTGCGTCCCCCACGCGGTCAAACCCCCCGGCCCCACCGCGGGACCCGCCTCCCCCACACGCCTGGCGCCCCGCGTCCCCTGGCCGTCCCTTACCTTCCGCCCGACGCGCCCCCACCGCCTGGCCAGCACCACCCCTCCCCCTCTCCTCCTCTTCCCCCGCCTCCCAGGAGCTCTCTCCCTGAGCCGCGCCCGGCGCCGCCCGCCTCCGGCCGGCCGCTCCCTCTCTCCCCTGGTCGCCCCACCTCCCTCCTCCCTCGCTCTCTCCAGCGCCTCGACCCCGGCCCCGTCCCGTGCGCCTCCCGCCGCCCTCCTCGCTTGCTCGCCGGCTCCGCCCCCTCGCTCGCCCCGCCGCCGGCGACCCCTCTCCGCGCCCCCGAGCTCCTCCCTCCAGCGCCTCTCCCCGCGGCGACCACCAGCCCCACTGCCTGCCGTCTGCCTGCCTCCTCCCTCCTCGCCGGAGCTCACCTCGCCACTCTGCTCCTCCGCCGCCCCGCGCCGGCGCGCCCGACCGCGCCTCCCCCGACCCCGCGCAGGCCACCCTCCCTCGCCGCTGCCGCGGTGCTCGCCTCGACCGCCGCGTCCGCCGGCGCTCTCCTCGCTCCGCCGCTCCCTGCCGCCAACCGCCGAGCTCGCCTCTGCAGGCCGCCGCTCGCCCAGGCTCTCCTCGCCACGCCGCTCCGGCCCCGCGTGCTCCAGCCACCGCCTCCGCCGCCAGCGCGCAGCCCCGCGCGCGTCCCCCTTCGCCGCGACCTCGTGCCCGCCAAGTGATGCCTCGCCGGTGCCCTCCCCGCACCTTCCTCGTCCACCTCGCGTCCGATCCGCCACCGCAGCGTCGTCACGGTTCAACCTTGCATCGCCTGTGTCCGTCGCCCCGGGAGTAGAACAGAACAAGTCGACTCAGTGCCTCTGGTGTCATGTGTTGTAAGTTCCTGCACAAGCCTGAAGGCCGTTCGGTATTGAGGTGATAATGGGGTGATTGCCTCGACGAGATGTTTGGAGTATGATGGCGCACAAGATTCCCATTTCGGGACAAGATCGACCCTAGATTGGGGCGACCCGCATGCCATCGACAAGACCTTCCGAAGACCCGGCGCAGACCAAGATCGACATAGACCAACCGAGTTGGACCTTCAAGTACTTCGGTATCGGACCTGGAGGCGACGATGCCAGAGTTCGCCATCTTGGAACGCCAAGACCGGCCACACGGACCCGTTCCCTCGGAACGCCATGCTCTTCTTCACGGACGTCGGGACCCGACAAGATCGTCGCGACGACAAGAACGGCACCGACCGAAACGAACCCGATGCGCCCCGGCACCGAACCAAGCCCTTCATCCCGGCTGCGCCAAGATCTACCCCGTTATCTGAGGACGCTTCCGCCGAGACCGAACCCCAGATCCGAACCCTGAGACCGACCCCGAACCCCGGAACTCCAAGATCTGCCGAACCCTAATGTGTGAACCCCTTCCCGAAAACCCTATTTTATAATATAATAAACTTGTTGCATATTGGATTGTCATACTCGCATGCATATTATCATGTGGTTTGGGGGCCTTATGCCGATTCACCTCATAATTAAATATGGGGCCCATATGCGGGCAAATCTAGTCTCATATTGGCCTCATTTAAATTTGTGTAGTGAACCGGTGTGATATTCTGCCTTGTTAAACAACATTTAATTTGCGGGGTAAATAAATAACTCGAACCGTTTAATTAAATGTCGGGACCCCGGTTCCGCTTAATATGACCTAATTGCATCGCACCTTTGCCATGCCATACATCATACATGCATCATGCCCGATCTTTTGCCGTAGTATTAAATATTGCATCCGGTGTTTATTCTAGTGTTTTGCTTCTTCGCGGATAAGGCCGTTGAGTTGATGCGAGTGTCGACCCGATCTTCGGTTGAACCTTCGACAATGTTTTCAGGCGAGCATCTCCCCCTTTCTACCTATCTTAATTTTATAGTATTTATTCCCTCCTGTTGATCTATTGCTATCTGTGTTGCGATGCTCTAGTTTCCGTACCCTTGATATTACTTGCAGCCTTATATTGCCTTGGACACATCCTATTACCTGTTGTTTGGTAGATAGTTGGACTTGCGCGTCGTAGTCGCTTGCTCAAGTGCTGTTGCGTGTCGTCAAGTGCCACAGTTGTTGATGTATTGCCGCATGTTGATGTTGGATATGATCATGGTTTTACTTATCGTTCACTTTAATTCCTGTTTAACAACTAAAATTGAAGTAAGCAGAGGCATCGGTGGGTGATAGAAAATATTTGGTTTCCGAACGCCCACTTGTGTCCCGTAGGACCCCGAGTACTTGATACCTGTTCCTTGATTTATCGCGCTATCCACATCCGGGAGGTATATGGGACCCCCCTTAGCCAGAGCTTGATTCAGTCTTATTTCTTGGGGCCACAAACTAGTTTGAGGTTTTATTTACGATCCTGTACTTATGCCATGCTACTGCTTTATTTACGATTGTGCGATGGATAGCACACTGTACTGTTTAGGTAAGCGGAGTGTTTTCGCGGTATCGACACCCCGAGTTTTCGGGTTCCCAGTCGTTTACAGCCATTGTCGCAAACCTTGGGTCCGTCTCGGAGCTAGCTTACTTCGTTGCGGGTAAGACTTCAAGGGGTGGCCCCCTGAAATATTTCTGAATCCTGTGATTGCTTTGTCGTGAAGGCCTCGTTGGGTTTTGATTTGGTTTTTCCGAGGCTGATCGAGTGTGTGTTGCTATTTGTGCACCCCGGCCGGGTTAAAACTTTCTGAAAGTCGTGTCCGCGGTTATGGACGACTTGGAGCACAGTATCTCGACCATAGACAAGCATAACTAAAGTAGTATTATAAATTTGACTTTATAATGACTAGTTTTCAGCTTCAACTACAACGGAATGGCTTAATAATACTGCCCACAATTGCTTGTTTGGAGTGTCGCTTGCGACCATTGTACCTGACTAGTAAGTATTGCAACTACAACGGAATGGCTTAATAAAAGTACCAACAACTGCTGGGTTTTTGGGTCATCTCATGCTATTTGTATCTGATTAGTAAGTGTTGCAACTACAACGGAATGGTTAACTAAAAGTGCCCACTGCTTACTTTATCAGGATGATTATCTAAACCTGACTAGTAATTGCTGCAACGATAACTGAATAAGTAAAACTGCCAACTGTGTGAGTTCCTCGGTTGACTTCCTCGTTTGGTCTCGAGGGGGAAACACCAGGATGGGTTTGTTTGGTGGTAATGTCAGGTTGGTTCCGAATAGGTCTTTCTTATCCCTCCCTGATCGCCGACAGTTGTATCGAGTCTCTATAGGTTGTTTAGTGCATGTTGCCGCTGCCGCTTCAGTCCACCATACCTATGTAGGCGAGGACCGCCGAATTCTAGTCTCGCCGTGTACTGGCCTCAGTACTGACGCTCCTCTTTTTCCTTTGCCCTTTGTCGGCACCCCTTTTGTTTAAGCAGGTTTTGAGATCGACGTCGTTAGCAGGGTTACCCTTCCGGCTTGGCCTGGGCAGGGTTATGGACGCCATTGGTTATTCTTCAGGGCTCTTAGCCCCATTTGCATCTTGTCCATAGCTGGACGCTCTATCATTTTCAAGGTGATTTGGATCTTTGTATATTATATTTGTATTCTTGACTCTTCGAGTCGCTGTTGTATATATATTTGTTCTGTGGGTCCCATCGAGGACTGTTGTGTAATGTTATTACTTCGTTTTCCACCCGCACGAAAGTGCCTGGTGGGCACCTTTGAATCGTTTCTATGCGGGTTTGGCGGGTTTCGCTAAAACTTGCATAGGGTCGATTCTGAGGGTGTTACAGAGTGGTATCAGAGCTCAGCAGTTGTGATACCCCACAAGTCCAGCCTGTAGGATAACCTAGCTGACGGCCGAAGTAGAGTGTCAAAACTATTTTTGCAAAATCGGTTGGATAGTTCTGATTAGGTCTGATTTTACTCCTACCCCTCTGCTGTTCTCCTCTTACCTCTACGTGTTTTGAATCCGCTCTCGTCCCTTTCTTCGAGTCCAGGATTTCTCGTGGTTGGGTTCCGTCGTACCTTCAGGGTTTCGCTTCCTCCTTCGGTAACGGTGTTGCTACATCCGGTCTTCGTGCTATCCGAGGAATCCTTCGTCTGGTGGACTTCTCTTTGTTTCTTCTCTTGCCTTCCGGTGCTTCCGGCACGACGACATCATCTACGCCAGATCCGATGCAGAGTATGCATCACTCCTTTGTTTCCGAACCTCGCTTGTCGAGATCTTCAGTCTGACTCCGAGAATGGTTGCACTCTTTTCTACTGATTGTGCAGAGTAATAGTTTGGGTGCGTGATGGATTGGCCCCCATGCCGACTACCCCTTCTATTCGCTTTTGTACATTGAAGTGGATGAGAATGCATCGGTTCCCTCTTTCCATCGAAGCTAGAGGTGGCTTTATTTGTTGATACCTCTACCTTCGACCTTTTGTTCCCGGAGTGTTCTCCCGACGATCACGGACAACGACCTCTTGTTAGTGGTGTCGCGAGGATCTACACGAAGCGAGAAGATGCAGATCACCGACCTTCCTTCCCGGTACCATGAGGCGGATCTCGAGGGCGAGATCCATTGTTAGTGGTGTCGAATTGTGGCATCCCGCAAAACCACTACTAGAAAATCGCGTTGTTTTTGTGCATTGCATCATCATGACCGCATGCTCATGTCATCATGCCGCATTGCATTTGAGCATCGTCATCATCTTGCATTTGCTTGCATAAAACTATTTTTGAAAAGCCTGGTTTTGTTTTCTAAACGCCCCGTCTTTTATTCAAACGCCAAACCCGGGTCTCCGGATTATTTTGTTTTGGCTGCTATCGGTTTGCAAACGGCCCGTTTAAAACAAATAAAATGTTTAATTATTTTTAGTGGGGGCAGTCGAACGGGCCGACCCGACCCAAACGACCACCCCAGAACCAGAAACGGTCCACCTAATCAGCCCCCTCTAAATCCTAAAGCTACCAACCTATCTACCCACCCTTGCCTCCACATCACCCTGGCCAATCACCATATGCCACCTCACCCCTCCCCAAACTCCCTACCACTCAGATGCTGCCACCTCACCCCCAAACACTCCCTCTCCTTTTCCCTCTCTCTCTCCTTCCCCATCAGCCGGCCACACACCCACACACCCAACGCACACACACGCGCGCGCAGCCAGCCTCCCCCCACCTCTCCCTGGCCCGCCCGCAGCAGCACAGCGCCGCGCAGCCAGCCTCTCCCCCTGGCCCGCAGCGGCCCACACGGCAGACGCACACCACCGACCCCCCCACGCGCCTCCACACGCTCCCGCTGCGTCCCCCACGCGGTCAAACCCCCCGGCCCCACCGCGGGACCCGCCTCCCCCACACGCCTGGCGCCCCGCGTCCCCTGTCCGTCCCCTACCTTCCGCCCGACGCGCCCCCACCGCCTGGCCAGCACCACCCCTCCCCCTCTCCTCCTCTTCCTCCGCCTCCCAGGAGCTCTCTCCCTGAGCCGCACCCGGCGCCGCCCGCCTCCGGCCGGCCGCTCCCTCTCTCCCCTGGTCGCCCCACCTCCCTTCTCCCTCGCTCTCTCCAGCGCCTCGACCCCGGCCCCGTCCCGTGCGCCTCCCGCCGTCCTCCTCGCTTGCTCGCCGGCTCCGCCCCCTCGCTCGCCCCGCCGCCGGCGACCCCTCTCCGCGCCCCCGAGCTCCTCCCTCCAGCGCCTCTCCCCGCGGCGACCACCGGCCCCACTGCCTGCCGTCTGCCTGCCTCCTCCCTCCTCGCCGGAGCTCCCCTCGCCGCTCTGCTCCTCCGCCGCCCCGCGCCGGCGCGCCCGACCGCGCCTCCCCCGACCCCGCGCAGGCCACCCTCCCTCGTCGCTGCCGCGGTGCTCGCCTCGACCGCCGCGTCCGCCGGCGCTCTCCTCGCTCCGCCGCTCCCCGCCGCCAACCGCCGAGCTCGCCCCTGCAGGCCGCCGCTCGCCCAGGCTCTCCTCGCCGCGCCGCCCCGGCCCCGCGTGCTCCAGCCACCGCCTCCGCCGCCAGCGCGCAGCCCCGCGCGCGTCCCCCTTCGCCGCGACCTCGTGCCCGCCAAGTGCTGCCTCGCCGGTGCCCTCCCCGCACCTTCCGCGTCCACCTCGCGTCCGATCCGCCACCGCAGCGTCGTCACGGTTCAACCTTGCATCGCCTGTGTCCGTCGCCCCGGGAGTAGAACAGAACAAGTCGACTCAGTGCCTCTGGTGTCATGTGTTGTAAGTTCCTACACAAGCCTGAAGGCCGTTCGGTATCGAGGTGATAATGGGGTGATTGCCTCGACGAGATGTTTGGAGTATGATGGCGCACAAGATTCCCATTTCGGGACAAGATCGACCCTAGATTGGGGCGACCCGCATGCCATCGACAAGACCTTCCGAAGACCCGGCGCAGACCAAGATCGACATAGACCAACCGAGTTGGACCTTCAAGTACTTCGGTATCGGACCTAGAGGCGACGATGCCAGAGTTCGCCATCTTGGAACGCCAAGACCGGCCACACGGACCCGTTCCCTCGGAACGCCATGCTCTTCTTCACGGACGTCGGGACCCGACAAGATCGTCGCGATGACAAGAACGGCACCGACCGAAACGAACCCGATGCGCCCCGGCACCGAACCAAGCCCTTCATCCCGGCTGCGCCAAGATCTACCCCGTTATCTGAGGACGCTTCCGCCGAGACCGAACCCCAGATCCGAACCCTGAGACCGACCCCGAACCCCGGAACTCCAAGATCTGCCGAACCCTAATGTGTGAACCCCTTCCCGAAAACCCTATTTTATAATATAATAAACTTGTTGCATATTGGATTGTCATACTCGCATGCATATTATCATGTGGTTTGGGGGCCTTATGCCGATTAACCTCATAATTAAATATGGGGCCCATATGCGGGCAAATCTAGTCTCATATTGGCCTCATTTAAATTTGTGTAGTGAACGGGTGTGATATTCTGCCTTGTTAAACAACATTTAATTTGCGGGGTAAATAAATAACTCGAACCGTTTAATTAAATGTCGGGACCCCGGTTCCGCTTAATATGACCTAATTGCATCGCACCTTTGCCATGCCATACATCATACATGCATCATGCCCGATCTTTTGCCGTAGTATTAAATATTGCATCCGGTGTTTATTCTAGTGTTTTGCTTCTTCGCGGATAAGGCCGTTGAGTTGATGCGAGTGTCGACCCGATCTTCGATTGAACCTTCGACAATGTTTTCAGGCGAGCATCTCCCCCTTTCTACCTATCTTAATTTTATAGTATTTATTCCCTCCTGTTGATCTATTGCTATCTGTGTTGCGATGCTCTAGTTTCCGTACCCTTGATATTACTTGCAGCCTTATATTGCCTTGGACACATCCTATTACCTGTTGTTTGGTAGATAGTTGGACTTGCGCGTCGTAGTCGCTTGCTCAAGTGCTGTTGCGTGTCGTCAAGTGCCACAGTTGTTGATGTATTGCCGCATGTTGATGTTGGATATGATCATGGTTTTACTTATCGTTCACTTTAATTCCTGTTTAACAACTAAAATTGAAGTAAGCAGAGGCATCGGTGGGTGATAGAAAATATTTGGTTTCCGAACGCCCACTTGTGTCCCGTAGGACCCCGAGTACTTGATACCTGTTCCTTGATTTATCGCGCTATCCACATCCGGGAGGTATATGGGACCCCCCTTAGCCAGAGCTTGATTCAGTCTTATTTCTTGGGGCCACAAACTAGTTTGAGGTTTTATTTACGATCCTGTACTTATGCCATGCTACTGCTTTATTTACGATTGTGCGATGGATAGCACACTGTACTGTTTAGGTAAGCGGAGTGTTTTCGCGGTATCGACACCCCGAGTTTTCGGGTTCCCAGTCGTTTACAGCCATTGTCGCAAACCTTGGGTCCGTCTCGGAGCTAGCTTACTTCGTTGCGGGTAAGACTTCAAGGGGTGGCCCCCTGAAATATTTCTGAATCCTGTGATTGCTTTGTCGTGAAGGCCTCGTTGGGTTTTGATTTGGTTTTTCCGAGGCTGATCGAGTGTGTGTTGCTATTTGTGCACCCCGGCCGGGTTAAAACTTTCTGAAAGCCGTGTCCGCGGTTATGGACGACTTGGAGCACAGTATCTCGACCATAGACAAGCATAACTAAAGTAGTATTATAAATTTGACTTTATAATGACTAGTTTTCAGCTTCAACTACAACGGAATGGCTTAATAATACTGCCCACAATTGCTTGTTTGGAGTGTCGCTTGCGACCATTGTACCTGACTAGTAAGTATTGCAACTACAACGGAATGGCTTAATAAAAGTACCAACAACTGCTGGGTTTTTAGGTCATCTCATGCTATTTGTATCTGATTAGTAAGTGTTGCAACTACAACGGAATGGTTAAATAAAAGTGCCCACTGCTTACTTTATCAGGATGATTATCTAAACCTGACTAGTAATTGCTGCAACGATAACTGAATAAGTAAAACTGCCAACTGTGTGAGTTCCTCGGTTGACTTCCTCGTTTGGTCTCGAGGGGGAAACACCAGGATGGGTTTGTTTGGTGGTAATGTCAGGTTGGTTCCGAATAGGTCTTTCTTATCCCTCCCTGATCGCCGACAGTTGTATCGAGTTCTATAGGTTGTTTAGTGCATGTTGCCGCTGCCGCTTCAGTCCACCATACCTATGTAGGCGAGGACCGCCGAATTCTAGTCTCGCCGTGTACTGGCCTCAGTACTGACGCTCCTCTTTTTCCTTTGCCCTTTGTCGGCACCCCTTTTGTTTAAGCAGGTTTTGAGATCGACGTCGTTAGCAGGGTTACCCTTCCGGCTTGGCCTGGGCAGGGTTATGGACGCCATTGGTTATTCTTCAGGGCTCTTAGCCCCATTTGCATCTTGTCCGTAGCTGGACGCTCTATCATTTTCAAGGTGATTTGGATCTTTGTATATTATATTTGTATTCTTGACTCTTCGAGTCGCTGTTGTATATATATATCTGTTCTGTGGGTCCCATCGAGGACTGTTGTGTAATGTTATTACTTCGTTTTCCACCCACACGAAAGTGCCTGGTGGGCACCTTTGAATCGTTTCTATGCAGGTTTGGCGGGTTTCGCTAAAACTTGCATAGGGTCGATTCTGAGGGTGTTACAGGGGGGCATACCCCCTGGCCGCGTATGTGGACCCATCCTGCGCCTGGGGGGTGAAGCCCCTTGGTGGCCCCCTTGCCTCGCCTCTTCGCCTATAAGAAGCCCCTGATGCAGAAACCCTAGAGACCCGATAAAATTCCACGAAACCTTATGTAGCCGCCGCCATCGTCCCTAGATCGGGGGATCTGAAGCTCTTCCTGGCACCCTGACGAAGGGGAGATCATCCCGGAGGCCTTCTTCATCATCATGCCAGCCTCCGGTATGAAGCGTAAGTAGTTCCACCTTGGACTACGGGTCCATGTAGTAGCTAGATGGTTGTATCTCCTCCTTGTGCTTTCATGTCTAGATCTTGTGAGCTCCGTTCATGATCAAAATCTAATCTATTTGTAATCATGCATGTTGTGTTCGCGGGGATCCAATGGATATTGAGATTACTATGTCAGATTGGTTAATGGTTCTATCTTATTGATTCTATCATGTCTATGTTGTTTGTGATCTTGCATGCTCTCCGTTTCTAGTAGCTATCTTGGCCAAGTAGATGCTAGTGACTCCAAGAGGGAGTATTTATGCTCGGTAGTGGGTTCATGCCTCTATTTAATCCGAGGAAGTGACAAAAATCTTTAAGGTTGTAGATGTGTTGTTGCTACTAGGGAGAAAACAACGGTCTCTTATTCATGGAACAAGTGGATTGTTTACCTTACACACTTTGATTAAAGCAGTTATCCGTTGCTTGCAACTTAATACTGGAAGGGGTTCGGATGATAACCTGAAGGTGGATTACTAGTCATAAATGCAGTTGGATGGCGGTCTATGTATCTTGTTGTATTTTTCAATCAAATCTCATAGGATCATGAATGTCTAGTATTGCATTGTTATGCCTTGCTCTATCCTGTCAATTGCCCCGCTGTAATTTGTTTACCCAGCATGCCATGTTTGTTTATCTTAAGAAGAACACCTCTAGTGAACTATGGACCCCGGTCCAATCTTTGCCATTGATACATCTTCCACTGTTACTGTTTACTTTCTGCAAACAACCATTACCTTCCACACCATACAGTTAATCCTTTGTTTTCAGCAAACCGGTGAGATTGACAACCTCATTGTTCGTTGGGGCAAATTCTTGAGTTTGTGTTGTGCAGGTTCCCAAGTTGCTAACAACACCTTTGGGTCGTTTCCTTCCTCCTACTGGTTCGATAACCTTGGTTTATTTTTGAGGAAAGACTTGCTATTGTGCTCTTCATACCTTGCTCTTGGGGTCTCCCAATGAAGCTCTACAATGATCTGATCGCATCATCCGGCGCCTGCCAAGGGGCAGGCCCCCGCAGGCCTAGCAGCGGAGGTTGCTAGAGTGGCGATGTCGGAGGCTATAGGAAGGGCGATAGCGGTGGAGGCGTCGGCGCGGTGACGAAACCGTGCAACGCCTGGAAGGTGCCGGCTAAGTGCGCCTCCGCATCCAGATCCCGCTGCACCTGAGACTCGCCAATGGCCTCCTCCTCGGTGAGCCCAGGCGGCATGATGTCATCGACGTAATCCTGCTCCTCCTCCTCCTTCATTTCCTGGCCGAACGCCAGCTCCTCTGCCTAGTTGATGAGCCCCTGCTGGTAGTGCTGCTCGTTTGGCCACTCCGGTGATCGTGGCCGTGGCAGCACAAAGGGGAAGAGGATGTCGTGGGCATCTCGGCGCGGCCACGTCCGTGTCGCGGCACGATGCCGAGGAGGAGATGCTTGTGGTGCCAGCGCTGGCACTAGCCCGGTATGTGGCCCGCCGAAGATGGTGTGACTGTTGGAATTATGCCCTAGAGGCAATAATAAAGATGTTATTATTATAATTCTTGTTCATGGTAATGTTTATATTCCATGCTAGAATTGTATTAAGCGGAAACTTTAATACTTGTGTGGTTTGTGAACAACACCGTGTCCCTAGTACGCCTCTATGGACTAGCTCATTGATTAATGATGGTTAAGGTTTCCTAACCATGGACATGAGTTGTCGATTAATAATGAGATCATATCATTGGGAGAATGATATGATGAACAGACCCAAACTAAGCGGAGCAATTAGATCGTGTTATCGTGTTCATCTTTGCGAAGCTTTTCCTATGTCAAATATTGTATTCCTTAGACCATGAGATAATACAACTCCCTGGCATCGGAAGAAAGCTTTGAGGTCATCAAACGTCATCCTATGAGAGGGTGATCATAAAGGTGTCTCTCAGGTGATCGGAAAGTACCTGTTGGGTTGTACGTATCGAGATGGGATTTGTCCCTCCCAAGTCTGAGAGATATACTTCGGGCCCACCCGGTAATCGATATCAACACTGCTTGCAAGCATGTGGTTAAGGAGTTAATCACAAAGTGATATCGGATTACGGAACGAGTAAAGTACTTGCTGTGAACGAGATTGAACTAGGTATGATGGTACCGACGATCAAATCTCGGGCAAGTAAAATATCGCGAGACGAAGGGAATATATATATGGGATTGATTGAATCCTGGCATCGTGGTTCATCCGATATGATCATCGATGAATGTGTGGGAGTCAATATGGGTTTCCAGACCCCGCTGTTGATTATTGATAGAAGATCATGTCTGCATATTCTCGAACCCGAAGGGTCACACAATTAACGTGTCTCGACGCTAGGATAGATTGGATAATTGGTTTATGATTTTTTGTTCGGAGTCTCGGATGGGATCCGGGACATCACGAGAGGTTCCGGAGTGGTCCGGAGAATAAGATTCATATAAGGCAATGCAGTTTTTGGAGTTCGGAATTGTTTCGGGTTAATCGGTATTGTACCGGAAGCTTCTAGAACCTTCTGGAGGGGGACCAACGTGGCCCCACCTGACGGGAGGGGGCATGGGCCTATGAGGGAGTGCCCTGGCCGCATTGGGCCAGGGGCACAAGGCCCCATAGGGCCCAGCCGTCCAAACAAGGGGAAACCCTAATGGAGCTTCTAGAAGGAGGGGGGAAACTTGCCCCCCACTCTTCCCTCCTTGGCCGC
The DNA here is from genome assembly GCA_916181665.1 of Avena sativa. Taxonomy (NCBI): domain Eukaryota; kingdom Viridiplantae; phylum Streptophyta; class Magnoliopsida; order Poales; family Poaceae; genus Avena; species Avena sativa. Next base: position 135,449,247 of record OV702285.1, on the reverse strand, counting down.
CGGCATAGGCTTGGGGAGGGGCTAGGGTTGGGGGCGCACAACCCCACACACCTTCCCTTCAAGCCTAGCCGCCCTTCTGCCCTCCTCTCTCTCCCCCTCCCGACTGCGTGTAGGCGAAGCCCTGCTGCAGAAACTCTCTACCACTTGCACCGCGTCGTCGCGTTGTAGATCCAATCCGTCTCTCCACCATACTTTCTGGACCGAGGAAGGAGGAGACGTCGAGGTGCCGCACGTGTGCATCTCTCGGAGGCATCGGCACTTGCGGTGTTAGATCGGAGCGGATCGCGAGGAGAAGCGAGTACGACTACATCACCCACGTTCCGACGAACGTTCCGCTGTGCGAATCTTCAAGGGTATGAAGATCTCATCTAATCTCTCTCGTTGTTTGCATCTCCTAGATTATATCTTGGCTTTCCCGTTCGCATCCGTAGAATTTTTTTGATTTACTATGCTGCGAAACCCTTCAGTGGTATCAGAGCTAGATCTATGTGTAGATGTGTTTCACGAGTAGAACGCAACATGGTTGTTGCGGGCGTTGATGTTTTCTGTTGCAAGCCTCTTGTTTGTGTTCTTCTTATGACGCGGGATAGTGAGATTGAAGCGGTCCAGGCCAACCTTACGCGACGTCGTTCGCGAGACCGGCTCCGCACTTGACGTGTGGCTTGTTCCACACATGCGGCTGGTGGATGCCAGTTTCTCTCACTATAGTTGTCATGGGATTTACACCGGAGTTTGGCAACCATAATATCACCGTTGTGGCTTTACGTAGGTAAGAATCGTTCTTAGCTTGCTACTCCCATAAGCCACGTAAAACATGCAACAACAAAGTAGAGGCGTATAACTTGTTTTTGCAGGGAGTGTTTTCTGTGATATGGTATGGCCCAAGATGTGACGTGTATATTGTATGCGATGATCATGTTTTGTAATGTTTCACGACTTGCATGTCGATGAGTACACAACCGTCAGGAGCCATATGGTTGTCTTTATAATTGTGTATGACCTGTGTGTCAACTTCTTATACGCCATGTAATAGTTTCACTTTATCGCTAAGTAGTTAGCAATAGTTGTAGTTGCTATTCGTGGTGGAGGCAATCATGGTGGAGTGATGGAGATCATGCCGGCATGCACAAGATGGAGATCATTGCGCGAAGATTGGCTATTACCATGTCACATAAAGTTATATGCATGTGATGTTTATCCTTTTATGTATCTTATTATGCTTAGATCGCGACGGTAGCATTATAAGATGATTCCTCACTTAAAGGTCAAGATAAAACTGTGTTCTCCCCATGTATGCACCGTTGCGAAAGTTCGTCGTGTCCAAGCATCACGTGATGATCGGGTGCTATAGACTCTACGTTCACATACAACGGGTGCAAGCCAGTTTTGCACACGCGGAAATACTTGGGTTTAACTTGACGAGCCTAGCATGTACAGACATGGCCTCGGAACACATGAACCGAAATGTTAAGCATGAGTCATATGAATGATATGATCGACACTTCGTTGTCCACCATTGAAACCACATCTCTTCTCGTGAAGATCGGATTAGGTGTGGTGAATTTGGATCATGTTCACTAAACAACTTGAGGGATGTTGAATTTAGTGGGAGTTCATCTAGTAATTTGATTAAAAGTTGAACTAGTTATCATGAACATAGTCTAATTTGTACTTGCAAATATTGTAGATCAAATGGCTAAGTCCAACTTCAACTTCAACGTTTTTGCTGAGAAGGAAAAGCTTAGAAACAATGGGTCTAACTTCACCAATTGGTTCCGCAATCTAAGAATTATTCTCTCTGGCTGTCAAAAGGACTATGTCCTTGAAAATGCGCTAGGTGACGCCCCTGCTGTAGATGCGTCGGCTGATGAGAAAGCTGTCTATCAGTCGCGCAAAGATGATTATGGTGTGATTAAGAGCACCATGTTGTTTGCTATGGAATCGGACCTTCAAAATCGTTTTGAAGACTATCCCGGGCCCTTTGAGATTCTTGAGGAGCTGAAAACTATGTTTCAGACTCAGGCCCGTTCTGAGAGATATGAGATCTCTGAGAAGTTCTTTAACTGCAAGATGGAGGAAGGGAGTTCCGTTAGTGAGCACGCCATTAAGATGTCGGGCTACACTCAACGCCTTGAGCAACTGGACTGCAAGATTCCAGAGGAGCTCAAGATTGACAGGGTTCTGCAATCACTCCCTCCTAGCTATAAAAGTTTTGTAGTGACTCACAATCAGATTGGTTCCACTGATACGATCACCGAACTCTTCGCAAAGCTGAAGGCTGCGGAGGTGGACATCAAAAAGGATAATCATGTGTTGATGGTCAACAAGCCCCCCACCTTCAAGAAAGGTAAGGGTGCAAAGAAGCCCTTCAAGAAAGGCGGCGGCAAGCGCGTTGCCCCTGCTGAGAAGAAGCTCAAGTCTGGTCCTAAGCCGGACACTGAGTGCTTCTATTGTAAAGACAAGGGTTACTGGAAGCGCAACTGTTCGAAGTACTTAGCGGACAAGAAGGCTGGCACCATCAAAGGTATATTTGATATACATGTTATTGATGTTTTCCTTACTAGCCCTCGTTGTAGTGCCTGGGTATTTGATACTGGTTCAGTTGCTAATATTTGTAACTCGAAACAGGAGCTACGGAATAGACGGCGGCTTGCGAGGGATGAGGTGACGATGCGCGTTGGCAACGGATCAAGAGTTGATGTGATGGCCGTCGACACGCCCTTTGACGAGGTTTAATCTCGTCAATGCCCATTGTTATGGACTTGGGTTTTGGAGAAGATGGGGATGTTGGAGATCGTGGAACGGTTAACAGACAAGCAACCAGGGGACACGAGATTTACCCAGGTTCAGGCCCCCGGAGGGAAAACCCTACTCCTGCTTGTCTGCTCTTGATTACAGCGGAACCGAAGGTTTCAGGGTGCGCAGATTCGATCTGGCGTGAAGTGCGTATGCGAGAGTATGAGTCGACAGATCTAGGACGTGCCCTCCTGGCCTTTATTTAGACTTAGGCAGGTCCCAGGCATAGTCCTAGTCGGTTACAAGTTCTAGGGTTTTACCCCTTTGAATTTCCTATCTATGCTAGTCTTGCTCTCCAAGGATCCGAAGGCGTCATGGGCCTTGGCCACCCGAAAATCTTCATGGGCCAGCGTATGTCTGCTGTGGGCCTTCCTTGGGCTGGACCAGGTATGCTGAAGTCACGTACCCGTAGGGTATAACCATGTCAGTAGCCCCCGAGTGATCAGTCGAATCGTAGATTCGGCTGAGGACTCTTCCATCCTTCGGGTGCAACTATGTATTAATAGTATATGTGTGTAGGGATTGTTGATGCGTGTGCCTGACTCACCCGACGGATCAGGGTCAGTTAACTGTCTTAGGACGAAACAACACAATCTTCTTCAGGTTCGAGTCCCTCAACTCGGACCTGGAACATATGCTGGCGCAATTCAACTCAGGCCGTGGAGGACTTACAGGAGTGGAATTCCAGTGTTTTTAATTGATATACCCAACGCGTCCATCGGGATTTTCCATCACGCCTGTTGGCATGGATTTATACTAGCAGAGCGCAGTCGTGTACGTTGCCAGGCCATCAGATGATATCTGCAGGTCTTATCTTTGCGTCGCAGACGCAACATCCGAACATTTGTCACCACAGAGGTGCTTTGGGTGGCCAAGGAGATTGTCGCTCACTCAGCGTTTTGTTGGGCAGAGTTGCCAAAAAGTTTTTGCGTGCTGATCCGAAAGATCGCAGTCGAATATTTCATAGGGTGCGCGACCAGCGCTCCCTATGGGAGTAGCCCCCGAGTGTCTATTCGAGTCGTAGACTCGAGCAGAGACTTTAGTTCAAGCATTGTTCAGTTGTTAAGTCCGTAGGACTCAAAAAAAATTCGGATGCTTAAATCCATCCTCCCTATGGGAGTAGCCCCCGAGTCCGTAGTGGAGTCGTAGAATCGACGTAGGACTCGAAGAAATAATTTGTCGTTATTCATCTTCCGGGTGCGCGGCCAGCGCTCCTGATAGGAGTAGCCCCCGAGTATTTAGTCGAATCGAAGATTCGAGTGAGTACTCTTAGCTGTGGAGCCGAAGAATTGTAGTTGGTGCTAGTATAGCTTTTGATGACATCAGTGCTGACGATCAATGACCTCAAGCGTCTGCTATGCCAGAGATGACTTGACTGGACGGACGTGGGTCCCACTTGCTGACTTTGAATTGACCGGTCACGCGCGGCGTGGAGATAATTATGGCGCCTCCTCGATTTCCGCGCGTAGTGGACGGCGTTTCTGCGTTTTCACCGCCAGCGCCGCCGTAGCGCAACGGGGAAACCAAAGAAATCGTCATCTGCGGTTGGGACCAGCGCCGCCGGAGGAAAGAAGGGCACCACCACTGCTCGTGTCACCGATGGTGGCTGGCGGCGATCAGAGACGCGGGAGAGCGATCTCCGCAAGCTTCGCGAGCGGGGCCTGATTCCGCAAGATAGGGATGTCGTCAAACTCCCTGGCAATGAGGTAATCCCCCGTCCCCCATCTGGGTATCGGGTTATGTTTCTCGCCTTCGTTTTGCGTGGGTTTTCTTTTCCAGTCCACGACTTCCTCCGTGGACTTCTCTTCTTCTATGGGATTCAGCTTCATCATCTGTCTCCCAATTCTATTCTCCACATTGCTTGTTTTATCACTTTTTGCGAGTGCTGGCTTGGCATTGAGCCGCACGTTGGCCTCTTCCGGAAGCTCTATTCCGTGAAGAGGAAATCTGGTTCGGATGGTGTGTATCCCATTGGGGGTTGCATCATCTCCCTTAGTCCCAATCTTCTCTTCTTTTCTTTTTCCATGTCCGAATATGTCCAGTACTGGCGGAGGCGATGGTTTTATATCCGCGACTCCGTAGTGCCCGGGCAAGATTTTGGTCTTGTTCCCTTTGACGCCTCCCAAATGATTGAGAAGAAAAGGTCTTGGAAAAACCAAATCTTGGACGGTGAGGTGGCGGAGATAGAGTCCCTTTACCGTCGGGTGGAGGATCTCCAGCTGATTCCGGAGAAGGAGGTGAACGGTGTGGACATCATCCGGACGTTTCTTGAGCGTCGGGTGCAGCCTCTCCAAGCGAGGGCGCACCCGATGTTTCTTTATTCTGGGCGCCGTGATCCGACGAGGGTTTCGACTGAGAAAATCTCCGAGGGGGATCTTGACAGGGCCCTTCGCGCGCTGTTGAAGTTCAAGGCCGGAGAAAAAATCCCGGGGAAGTCGCTAACTCCTCCATTTTCTTCGACGTTGGCCATACCGCAGGTGTAGATTTGTGCACGTAGTGCTTTTTTGTCGGCTGTGTATTTATTTCCTTTGTTCGCTAACAAAAGTTCGTTCTGATTTTGCAGAGCTTCAAAGTGCCGGGCATGGTACCGCCATTGCCCGAAAAGTATCTGAATGCCCCGGATAATGAAGTGGTTGAGTCCGTGTCCGAGCTGCCGTCGGCACGATCTCCGGCGGAGGATGCTGACGAGTCGAGTGAGGACCATACGCGCAAACGATCACGGAGCTCCAGCGAGTCTTCGGATGCCTCGACTCCTCCGACTCCCAGAAACCCTCTGGGCCGTGAGCGTCATAGTGACGGTCATGGAGGTTCTTCCTCTCCCCTTCCTGCCATTCATGTGCGGGCTGTAGCGCCGCACCCGCCAGCGAAGCGGAAGAAGGAAGAAAAGAAGGAGGAGAAGAAGGAAGAGAATAAAGAGGAGAAGAGGGCCCGAAGGACTCCTCCTGTCTTCGATCTGAGCTCATTGGGCTCGTAAGTTTCTTGTTGTACTGTTGTCCTTGTTTCTTCATGATTTTTGCACTTGTGCTGATTGGTCCGTATGCAAGCATTCCTCCCACGATTCCTCCAGTGATGGTGCGCGGGAGATGATGGGGCAGTCGAAAATTGCGTCTCCTCCTCCTCAGACGGTGGCGACTTCAGGTGGCGCGGCTCTGGATCCTCCGTTGCAGGAGGTGCAGGTGGTTGCGCCCCAGAATTTCGCAGGCGGGCCTTCGGAGTCGCCATCAGAGCATGTAAGTTTTTCTGCTTCATGTCACGGGGGAGCCCCCGAGTGTCTTCGTGTGCGAATTTTGTTTTTACTCCTTTGTGTTGGGCGTAGCCCCCAAGTCCTTTTCTTACTGCTATTTCTTTTTCTGCAGCCTTTTGTGCAGGAGGCCAAGCGGCTGGTGCAGGAGCGTCTGGTGCTGGAGGCTAACCTTCGGCAGCTTCAAGGTACCTATTCCCCTTTTAGTGCCTCTCTTATTTATCCTGTTCCTGTTCTTTGACACTTGCTTGTCTTGAATGTAGAGGAGCATAACATTTCTCTCCGTGAGGTCGACGCTCTCAAGAAGAGCCTTGGTCAATCGGAGCAGAAAGCCGAGGCCGCCGCTGGTGCGAAAGAACGCCTCGAGCTAGAGCTGGATAGGGCAGCCGAAGCAAAGGAGCGTCTGCAGCAAGAGGCCGCAGATCGTGAGGAGCAGCTGGCCAAAATTGCGGCTGCTCGTGAAAGAGAGGTGGCGGCGAAGCTCATGGCTGCTGCCAAGGCTATTTCGGGTGAGTGCTTGTTTCTTCATGCCTCGTGTCTTCTTCTGTGCTGCTTTTCTTCATATCTTCCTTCTTATTTTTTGTCTCAGATGCCGCAGGCATCGAGTTCGACCGCGGTGCTCTAGAGCACGGGAGTGCTCTATATGATGCTACTGTGGCGGTCGAAGACCGCTGCAGCACCGTCGTCAGCTCCCTTGCCAAGGCGAAGGAGGTCCTTGGCCGCTTCTACAAGGAGCTTGTTCCTAAGGGCGCGGCCCTCAATGATGTGGATGCTCTGGCGGAGGCTCTGTCAGCCGAAGCGCCTGCGGCGTACAAGCGCAAGCAGAAGGGCATCAGCGCGTCCGTCGGGCTGGCGATGGCCTTGGCGGCTGGAGCGGAGCTGGATCTGCCCCAGATCACCTCCCGGATGTCGACGACTGCGGATGGATCCGAGGTAGCCTTTGCTGTCTACTCTGCTCGCTGCAAGCGATATGGGCCCAAGTGAAGGGGTTCGTAGCATGGAAAACAAAAATTTTCTATCGCATACACACAAACAAGCCAAGATATATCTACTAGATTGTAGCAACGAGTCGATGGAATAACTTACCCTCGAAGATTCCAAAGCGGTTAACGAGAGCAGATTCTCGTGGGTGATGTAGTCGTACTCTTTCCGATCTCAAGATCGCGTAGACGATCCTTCCGGCGCCACGTTCCGGCAGCGCTCCCGCAGTCGGTCACACGTTCGATACTCGACGAAGACCTTCCTCTCCCTTGTTCCAGCAGGCAGCGGAGGTTGTAGCACTCTCCTCGCGATTCCGGCAGCACAACGGCGTGGTACCGGAAGTACAGGGGAGATCTCGCAGGGCTTCGCCTTAAGCCGAAGCGAGTATGGTGGAGTATGAGAGAGCTATTAGTGGTCTAGGGTTTATACACACCAATTAGAAGGCTCTAAACCGAAGGCTAGGGCAATTAGAAGCTCTAAACCAAAACGGCTCTAAACCGGAGGCTGTGGCTAGGGTTTAGATTTAGAGGATAGGAACTTGTGTGTCTAGAGGAGGAGGCCCTGCCCCTCCTCTTATAGGTGGGAGGTGCGGCCAAGGGGAGGGGAGTCCCTCCCCAAGTCGGCCTTGGGTGGCGTGCCGGCTTGGAGAGGAGACTCCTCCCCCAAGTCGGTTTCAACCACCTCTTGCTTGTTTCCCACAGTTTCTTGTTTTAGCCGTTTGACTTTCAAACTGGCCATTTGACTTTTCTGTTTTAGGATTCAATTTAATCCTTTATTTGGAACAGCGAGAACACTTAGTACATGATGCAATCATTCCAATATGTAATGACACATTCATGTACCCCTTCCCCCCCGGAGTGCCGGACATTCCGGAACCTTCTAGAATGTTCCTGATGAAAACACCGGAATCATTCCCCAACTCCGAAACGGGACTTTCCTTATATGAATCTTATTCTCCGGACCATTCCGGATCACCTCGTGATATCCCGGATCCCATCCGAGACTCCGAACAACATTCGGTCTCTTTCTCATAATACCATAACTACTCAAACAACGTCGAATACTTAAGTGTGTCTCCCTACGGTTCGTGAATTATGCGGACATGATCGAGACACTTCTCCGAACAATAACCAATAGAGGAATCTGGAAATTCATATGGCTCCCACATATTTCTACGATTACTTTGCGATCGAATGAACCACTTACATACGATACCAATTTCCCTTTGTCTCACGATAGTTTACTTATCCGAGGTCATGATCGTCGGTATCTCTGCATACCTAGTTCAACCTCGTTACCGATAAGTACTCTTTTCTTGTTCCCGTGATATGTTATCCCTTGTGAGCCAGTCACATGCTTGCAAGCTAATTGGATGACATTCCACCGAGAGGGCCCAGAGTATATCTATCCGTCATATGGATGGACAAATCCCACTCTTGATCCATGTGTTTCAACCAATACTTTCCGAACACTCAATGCCACCTTTATAGCCACCCAGTTATGGTGTGGTGTTTGATGTCATCAAAGCATCCATCCGGCAAAGGTGATATGCATGATCTCATGGTCGAAGGAATTAGGTTACTATGTATCAGAAAGCATATAGCAATTGAACTATTTAAAATGACTTGATCTTTATGCTACGCTTATCTATAGGAGTATGTCCATCACATCATTCTCCTAATGATATGATCCTGTTGTTAATAACATCTCTATGTTCATGATCAGGAAACCATGATCATATATTAACCAACAAGCTAGTTTAACAAGAGGCTTTACTAGGGACTCTTATTTTAGTTTACAAATCACACAAGTATTAATGTTTCCGGTTAATACAATTATAGCATGGTATGTAAACATTTATCATAAGTGTGTACATATGATAATAACCACTTTATTATTGCCTCTTGGGCATATCTCCAACAGTCTCCCACTTGCACTAGAGTCAATAACTAGTTTCAAATCTTTGTGTATTCAACACCTATGGCTTTCCGGTGTTGTATGTACACGATTGCTAGTGGTCAACTGATCTCCGGATCTGACACTTCCAGGTCCGTGTGTAATTGCATGTTTTTGCGTCTCTACGCATCACTCATTCTCTAATGAGATGGCTTTGTATAAATTTGGCATTTCGGTGTGACCTTTAGCTCTTTGGGGTTAAGACATGTTGATAATATTGTCGCACAATATATCTTCATAGTATTATCCCACTGTGAACTACACCTAGTTTGATATCAAACTACTTGACACAAATGCCCTCTTTTGCTGCTAAAATAGCAGTCATATACTTAGCCTTTTGTTGTAGTATCTGTCACAATGTCTTAACTTTGGAACTCATCCAAATCCATTATGGAACTCACTTTCCATTATATTGTGCCACCCTTAGTTTAGATTGAGATAAACTTAATTTGTACTTTGTGACAAAGCTAGTATCAATGTAGTACTTTTACAATGAACTAACCATCTATTTGTCACTTCTACAAATATTATACTCTTAGTTCTTCCAAAAGATCATAAGAATATCCTTACTATTGTCCAATGATCATCTTACGAATCATTCTGGTATATGCTCACAACATTTAGAGCATAGGACATATCTGGATTTGTAAATATCACAGTATGATTGATATAAATACTCTTTGTGATTTCATACATCAAGTATCAATCTATACTTGATTATTTGTTTCACTTTACTAAATGTCAATACACTTGAATATATCATCAACATTGAACTCATTCAATCCTTTCTGTGCGGCAAGATCCTCTCTTTTAGTTTCTATATTGAACTCATTCAATATCTTGTCTATGTACTTCTGGCACAACCATATTAGCGTCTATTGATGCCAAATATTTGGGTTTTGCCTAAGTCTTTCATCGGGATGAAATTCTTAATATGTGTTAATAAAAGATACATTATTTCCAATCAATAATATGTCTTCCACATAATGTATTAGAAACATGTCTTAGCGCTCCCACTTAATTTCTTGCAAAAGCAAGCATCTTCATCGTCTCTAATGAACTTTTAAACTCCTTTAACAGTTTCATCACAGTGAAGATTCCAACTCCGCGATGCTCACTTTAACCATTGAAGTTTGCATATGCTTTTAGCATCCTTTGAATTTACAAAACCCTATGGACCGTGTTATGCACATGTCCTAGGTAACGATTCTATTAGAAGAACTTGTTTTGTTTATTCAACTACCATATAACAAATTATATGTAGTGGTTGCTACATTAATCCGTCTAGACTAAATATCACTATGAAAGATCAAATCTTGTCATAGTCAACCTTTGAACATTTTGTGAACTCTTTCCCAATATGTCGACTACTTCATAGATGTGAAATATCCATGTCTATTTCTTTATAGATCCAAACACAACTGTAAGGTCTTACACCTTTCTCGAGGGTCATTCAAGTTCAAAACTCGATTTCTCGTGCATGGAACTATCACGGATTTTATGGCTTCAAGCCATTTGACGGAGTCAGGGCTCATCATCGCTTCTTTGCATGTAGTCGGATCATTATTGTCAAATAATGATTTAACTCTCAAATCTTGGTATTTGATTGTTCATCTGACCTACTTGTTTCAATAGGAACTTAGATCTCCGTGACCACAACCTTTGAGGTACGTGAGCCATGAGCATTGTTGCTGCCTCCGGAACACTTTTCGGCGCTGCGCAACTTTGCACATATAGCTAAGGTTCTTTTAACCTTATCAAAGTTCTATTGTCCTCCCACTTAACTTTTCACGAAAAATTCCTTCTCAAAGAAACTTAATGTTCTAAGCAACAAACACTTTTGTCTCCGGTGTTTATGGAGGAATACTTAACAGTTATACAAAGACAGGTTCATCCGACTTTGGTTGCAAACATCTTTCTTATGCATAGCATACCAATGTTTAAGAAAGGACTACTTGGGTTTTATCCCAAACCATAACTTGATATGGTGTCATTTCAACGGATTATGATGGAGCTCGTTTCAGTGGAAAAACGGTAATCTCTAAAGCTTTTAATCTTTAAAATATAATGGCAGTTTTATGAATTATACCTTTGATCTAACCATGTCAAACAAGGTTTAATTACATATCTCGAACGTTCCATACTCTTATGGTGTTTCGGAAATGCAAATCCACGGAACGATTCCTTAAATCTTAGGTATTATGCTAAACTTGTAACTCAAATATCTTCCTTTATGATCTTATCATAAACTATTTATATTCTTGTTACAATGATTTTGCACTTCATCTTAAAATCTTTGAACTTTTCAAATATTTCACACTTCATCCTTATTAAGTAAATATTCATATATTCACTCAAATTTTCGGAGAAAGCATATGAAGTTGAAATCCATCGCTCTTGACTACACATAATGGATTTCGTACAACAATATGTACAAGTTCCAATAAGCTAGTCATTCGTTCCCTTTTGGCCTATGAACGAAGTTTTAATTATCTCTAGGAAAGTTTCACAAGCGTTATTTGATCAAAATCAAAAGACTCCAAAATTCCATCCACATGGAGTTTCTTCATGTTTTCTTTCCAATATAATTTAAACGGCGATATCACTTCCTAAGTGATATTTCAATCAATTTGTCTTTCGACATTTTTAGCAGTATTTTTATGGATGTGATTTCTCCAACGAGATTTGTGAATCATCCATCTTTTATGAATTACGAAATTATTTGAACAACCCTTTTGTTCTCATAATACCTGATAAAACAAATCTTGAAGGTAAGCTTTGATGTTTAACGAGCAACACAATAACCCTTTATTTGTTCTCAATGAACATCATCACATATTCTTTTGCTAGTTACTTAGGCCATTGTAGTTCATGAATTGTGTTGTTTCGTATGACGATTCACACCAACAAATTCAGTATCAAATACTTGAGAACCACATTGTTTAATAAGCAAAGAATATAGCCATAACATGTATATCATCTATATACTTAAGCTGAACAATTCTAGTCTTTTCCTTTCTGCCATATACTTATGAGATTTTCTTTCAATATTTCCTTTTCTGTTTGAAAGAATCTATCAACATCAATAGTGGAGTCATACATATGACATATAGTCCAAAGCGTGTATAGTTAAATACCAATGTCTTTGGACTTGCACTTTGAAGTAGATCACCATTATCAAATGTTTGGTGTTCTTTCAAATTCCTTTCTTTAGTAATCTCTTGGTGTAGTAAACATTTTACCTACATCAAATATTCACCTTATCATGGAATCGTCCATGATCAAGCTACTTTTAGCTTATAACGATGAATTATGAGTATAATGTTGCTATCCAAAACCTTTTGGAGGATTAGGACAACAAGTGTCTACAACCCTTTGCAAATTCTCATCAAAATATGAGAACATGAACTTTGCCATATTATACTCTATCATGTTGCAACCAAAACTTCGTTTCAGATATCACAATATCTTCCACACATCATGGTTTCTGAAACAACTCTTTCAGATCCTAGATAACCTTGATATTAAGAGAATCCTTTGAATATCAAGAATCATGGAGACAAACATGATACTTATATACTAACACTTGGAATTGTTACTCTTGATTTAATACTAATTATTAAACTTCATGGAGTAACCGGAACTTACTGAAAGTTTGCAATAGGACTTTTAAACTTTAGATTAACACTTCAAAACAATACGATACCAGTTCGTAAAGTAACTAACCAGAATTCTATAGTTCTATCATCTCAATTATAACTAAGCGCAAGGTGGTAAACGGATGCCAATGACTACAACAACTATGCAAATTCATTTTGATTTAGTTTATGATAAATTGAGTTCTAATTAATAATTAAATTAATCTAGGTGAACTCCCACTCAAAACAATATCCCTCACATTGTTTTAGTGATCACACGAACCAAATCCACCACATCAAAACCGATCATCACGAGAGTTGATATAGCTTCAATGGCGAACAATCAACATGTTCATCATATCTACTATATGACTCATGCTCTACCTTTCGGTAATCCGTGTTCCTGAGGCCATGTCTGTACATGCTAGGCTCGTCAAGATCAAACCTTAGTTTCCGCATGAGCAAATCTGGCTTGCTCACGTTGTATACACTTGCAGAATCTAACACACTCGATCATCACGTGGTGCTTCGAAACAACAAGCTTTAGCAACAGTGCTAACTAAGGGTGAACACTTTATGACTTGAAATTCATGTGCATGAGGGATCATCTTATAATGCTACCGTCGTCTACTAAGCAATACAAGATGCATAAAGGATTAACATCACATGCAATTCATAATTTGTGATATGATATGGCCTTTCTTCTTTGTGCTTCCGATCTCCATCTTCCAGCACGAACATGATCTCCATCATCACCGGCATTGCATCAAGGTCAATGACGCCTCTCCATGGTTGTCGTCCACCGGCTTCAACTATTACAACTACTTTGAATAGACACGCGGGTCTTAACAGAAATTAAAGACAACCATATGGCTCCTGCCGGTTGCCAACTTACAATAAGGAACATTGCATACATCAAATATAATCACAATCATGGCCATATCACATCACTGCACACCCCTGCAAAACAAAGTTAGACGCCTCTACTTTCTTTGCATATTTTACGTGGTTTGGGGCTTTCAATAAGTGTCGTTCTAACTTACGAACAAGAACCACAACATTGATACTAGTATTGTTAATCACCCGTTGTAAATTGGATCTTAACTATGCTAGGAGAAACAGGCACCCGCAAAGCCACTTATGCAATACAAGTTGCATGTCAAGCGTGGAGCAAGTCTCATGAACGATGTCATGTAAGGTTAGCCCGGGCCGCTTCATCCCAACATACCGCAAGATGCAAAGTACACAAGAAGAAATCAACAATAAAAGCATCAACGCCCATAATGACCATTGTGTTCTACTCGTGCAACAGATCTACATATAGACACGGCTCTGATACCACTGTAGGGGTTCGTAGCATGGAAAACAAAAAATTTCTATCGCATACAAACAAACAAGCCAAGATCTATCTACTAGATTGTAGCAACGAGTCGATGGAATAACTTACCCTCGAAGATTCCAAAGCGGTTAACGAGAGCAGATTCTCGTGGGTGATGTAGTCGTACTCTTTCCGATCTCAAGATCGCGTAGACGATCCTTCCGGCGCCACGTTCCGGCAGCGCTCCCGCAGTTGGTCACACGTTCGGTACTCGACGAAGACCTTCCTCTCCCTTGTTCCAGCAGGCAGCGGAGGTTGTAGCACTCTCCTCGCGATTCCGGCAGCACAACGGCGTTGTACCGGAAGTAGAGGGGAGATCTCGCAGGGCTTCGCCTTAAGCCGAAGCGAGTATGGTGGAGTATGAGAGAGATATTAGTGGTCTAGGGTTTAGACACACCAATTAGAAGGCTCTAAACCGAAGGCTAGGGCAATTAGAAGCTCTAAACCAAAACGGCTCTAAACCGGAGGCTGTGGCTAGGGTTTAGATTTAGAGGATAGGAACTTGTGTGTCTAGAGGAGGAGGCCCTGCCCCTCCTCTTATAGGTGGGAGGTGCGGCCAAGTCGGCCTTGGGTGGCGCGCCGGCTTGGAGAGGAGACTCCTCCCCCAAGTCGGTTTCAACCACCTCTTGCTTGTTTCCCACAGTTTCTTGTTTTAGCCGTTTGACTTTCAAACTGGCCATTTGACTTTTCTGTTTTAGGATTCAATTTAATCCTTTATTTGGAACAGCGAGAACACTTAGTACATGATGCAATCATTCCAATATGTAATGACACATTCATGTACCCCTTCCCCCCGGAGTGCCGGACATTCCAGAACCTTCTAGAATGTTCCTGATGAAAACACTGGAATCATTCCCCAACTCCGAAACGGGACTTTCCTTATATGAATCTTATTCTCCGGACCATTCCGGATCACCTCGTGATATCCCGGATCCCATCCGAGACTCCGAACAACATTCGGTCTCTTTCTCATAATACCATAACTACTCAAACAACGTCGAATCCTTAAGTGTGTCTCCCTACGGTTCGTGAATTATGCGGACATGATCGAGACACTTCTCCGAACAATAACCAATAGAGGAATCTGGAAATTCATATGGCTCCCACATATTTCTACGATTACTTTGCGATCGAATGAACCACTTACATACGATACCAATTTCCCTTTGTCTCACGATAGTTTACTTATCCGAGGTCATGATCGTCGGTATCTCTGCATACCTAGTTCAACCTCGTTACCGATAAGTACTCTTTTCTCGTTCCCGTGATATGTGATCCCTTGTGAGCCAGTCACATGCTTGCAAGCTAATTGGATGACATTCCACCGAGAGGGCCCAGAGTATATCTATCCGTCATATGGATGGACAAATCCCACTCTTGATCCATGTGTTTCAACCAATAATTTCCGAACACTCAATGCCACCTTTATAGCCACCCAGTTACGGTGTGGTGTTTGATGTCATCAAAGCATCCATCCGGCAAAGGTGATATGCATGATCTCATGGTCGAAGGAATTAGGTTACTATGTATCAGAAAGCATATAGCAATTGAACTATTTAAAATGACTTGATCTTTATGCTACGCTTATCTATAGGATTATGTCCATCACATCATTCTCCTAATGATATGATCCTGTTGTTAATAACATCTCTATGTTCATGATCAGGAAACCATGATCATATATTAACCAACAAGCTAGTTTAACAAGAGGCTTTACTAGGGACTCTTATTTTAGTTTACAAATCACACAAGTATTAATGTTTCCGGTTAATACAATTATAGCATGGTATGTAAACATTTATCATAAGTGTGTAGATATGATAATAACCACTTTATTATTGCCTCTTGGGCATATCTCCAACACCAAGCTCATTGATTTGCTGTCTGAGTATGCCTTGCGGCAGCAGGGCGGGGCCAAAGCTAGGCAGTCCGGCTCCGAGGCGACTCAGGGTGCCGCATCTTAGGCGTTGTAGACGTAGGGTAGTTTGTAGTCTACTTTTGTTGTAAATATCTTGAAGAACACCATCCTTGTGCCACGTAGTGGCCTTTAATATTGTGAGTTGTGCTCTATCATTTGTCTGAATGTCTGTGTTCCTTTCTTTTTCTGCTGCTATAGGTTCCTTCGGGTGCTGACCCTGTTGACACCCCATCCGCAATGCCGCTGCGACCATCTTTGGATTATTCCTCGCAACTCACTTTTCTTCGGGATCGTGTGCGTAGTCTGGAGAGGGAGTTGCTCGGGTTACGCGGTCATGCCGACGTTTGGAAGTCCAAGGCGGATCGTGGTGTAGCCAGAGAGGAGTACTTGATGGCAGAACTGGTTCGGCTGTCCGAGCAGCTGCAATGTAAGTTGTTCTTTGGTTCGAGCTATAGCTCAGTTCTTCGGATGGGCCTGCTGGCCTTTCTCTTATTTTGTGCAATTATCGCAGGTGCGAACCTTGCTCCGAGGGAAGAAAAGGAGCGTGTCACTGTTCGAGTCAATTGCTTGACTCAACAGGACATGGAGGCTGGCGGCTTCTTCTGGATGGATCGTGATTGCGCCATGGCTCTGGCGACGGTGCAGGATCGTGTTCATCAAGTTTCGCGGGTGCTCTGCCAAGTGCAGACGTCGCTTGCCTCGGTGCTGCACGTCATGTTCCCTTTGGATGTCGTACCGACGAGCCTTGCTGGTCTTCTGTCGAAGTTTCGGAATGTGAACAATGTCAAGGAGTTGGTGCAGCAACAGCTCGTCGCAGGAGTGAAGGCTGCTTTGTCTCTTGTGAGGCTGCATCGGCCTGACGTGGATTTGGCTGCTATGGCCGTTGGGCCGCCTCTTCGCCCTGATGGTGGTGAGTGGGACATGCGTCCGCATTACGCAGCTGTAAGGCAGTATGCCGAACAGGTCGTAGATTTGTTTGAGCAGCGTGCTCAGGTTATTCTTCAGAATAGGTAGAACCTGAAAAAGAGATAGATGTAAAATTTGTATATTTCGGCTGGGCGTGTTGTGCCCTTTGTTGTAAAGGTTTGTTTGTTGTGAGCACGCAGTGCTTTGATTGAGTACGTGCCCTTTTCGTTTGCCTGACGTTTTCAGCTACTCAGGTGTACACGTTTGATCCTCAGTCGATGAAATCGTGAGGTGGTGGGAGCCCCCGAGTGCGTTTGTAGCATGTAGTAAAGTTGCAAAAATAGCGAACTGAAGTTTTGGGGCGAGACACTTAGCTTTATTTATATCGTAATGGAGGAGGTACATTGTTCGGCTGAATAGCCTTGGCTGAAAGCCTTATTGAAAGTAAAGGGGGTAGGTTGCTACGGATAGAATCTTCGCAGGTGCGCGAGGTTCCATGGGTTGGAGTATGCGACTCCAGATTCCACGTGCTTGAGGCAATAGGCGCCACCTGGGATGACCTCGGTGATGACGTAGGGTCCTTCCCATGGTGACTCGAATTTATTCGGTCGCTTTTGCTTGAGTCGCAAGACGAGGTCTCCTTCGATGAAGGACCTTGGGCGCAGCCGGCGGCTGTGGTAGTTGCGGAGACTCTGCTGGTACACCGCTGATCGAGCTGCTGCTATGTCCCGTGCTTCGTCGAGTGTGTCGACGGCATCTTCGAGTGCAGCCGTGGATTCGGCTTCACTGTAAGCGACGACCCGTGGGGCCTGGTGGCGTACTTCGGCTGGTAGCACGGCCTCGGCTCCGTGTACCATGAAGAACGGTGTGTAGCCGGTGGAGCTATTTGGCGTAGTTCGTAAGCTCCACAGGACGGATGGTAGCTCTTTCGTCCAGGCTCCAGCTTTTTGTTCGAGTGAACTCATGAGGCGCTTCTTGATGCCGGCGCCGATTAGGCCGTTGGCCTTTTCCACTTGCCCGTTCGTTTGCGGGTGTGCCACTGAGGCGTACGTGATGTTGATCCCAAGGCCTTCGCAGAAGTCCTGGAATTCCTCGGAGATGAAGTTCGATCCGTTGTCGGTGATGATGCTGTGCGGTACGCCAAACCTGTAGACAATGGACTCGAAGAACTTGACGGTAGTTTTTCCTTTCTGGTTGGTGACCGGCATGGCCTCGATCCACTTGGTGAATTTGTCGACTGCAACCAGGAGGAAGACGTGTCCCCCTTTCGAGGATTTTGGCAGTTTGCCGATCATGTCGAGGCCCCATTGAGCAAAAGGCCAGGTTATGGGTATGGGTCTGAGCTCGGACCCAGGTGCGTGCGGTTTGTCGGCGAACCGTTGGCATCCGTTGCATCTTCGGACGATGTCCTTTGCGTCGCTCATGGCCGTTGGCCAGTAGAATCCTGCTCGTAGAGCTTTGGCGACAAGGGAACGGCTGCATGCGTGGTGGCCGCAGATGCCCTCATGGATGTCTTGGAGTATGGCTTTGCCGTCGTCGATGGTGACGCACCGTTGTAGTACACCCGTGATGCTGCGCTTGTACAGCTCGCCGTTGATGATGGTGAAGGCTTTTGACCGACGAGATATGCGCCGGGCATCTGTCGGGCTATCAGGCAGTTCTCCGTTTATCAAGAACTGGAGGTATGGTCGCGTCCAAGTTTCTTCGACTGCCATGACCTGCATTAGGTTGACCATGGCTACCTCTGTGTCCAGTTTTTCCGGTCCTTCATGTCCTTCGGGTAGCGTAACTCCCGAGTGTTCTGCTTCTTCGGGTGATCCCTTGGGGAATTTCCGCTTGATGGATGGCACGCAGATCTGTTCGAGGAACACACCTGGTGGCACCTTTGCGCAGGTGGAGCCGATGTTGGCGAGTCTGTCGACTTCCTCGTTGCTTTCTCTTCCAACGTGTCGAAGCTCGCAGCCATCGAATTCTCCTTCGAGTGCGTTGTAGAGCGCGCGGTACGCGATCATGTTTTCGGCGTGTGCGTCGCACTCATTCATCATCTGCTGGACGACGAGGTTGGAGTCACCATAGATGACCAGGCGCGTTGCGCCGCATATCTTTGCCATCCTCATGCCATGGATGAGGGCTTCGTATTCGGCCTCGTTGTTGGAGGCTCGGAATTTCATCCGGAGGACGTACTTCATCTTGTCTCCTTGCGGGGAGGTCAGTATGACCCCTGCTCCCGCTCCAGCTTCTCTCTTGGAGCCATCGAAGTGCATAGTCCATGACTGCGACATATCTGGGGTGTCTGGCAGCTGCAGCTCCATCCAATGTACCAGGAAGTCCGGAAGGACTTGAGATTTGATTGCAAGTCGCTTCTCGTAGACGATGTCCAAGGGTGACAGCTCGATACCCCACAGGGCCACCCGTCCTGTGGCCTCTGGATTATTCAGGATGTTGTTCAGGGGTGCCTCGTTGACGACCATCACTTGGTGCTCCTAGAAGTAATGGCTCAGCCGTCGATCCGTCATGAACACGCCGTAGGCTAGCTTCTGGTAGTGAGGGTACCTCTGCTTTGTTGGTGTCAGTACCTCGCTGAGGTAGTAAATTGGGCGTTGGACCCCGTGGGTCTTGCCTTCTTCGGGTCGTTCGACAACGAGTACGGTGCTAACCACCTGGTGTGTGGCTGCTATGTACAACAGCAGAGGCTCACGCTCCTTTGGTGTGACCAGGACAGGCGAGGTGGAGAGAAGTCGCTTGAGGCTTTCGAATGCGTCGTTTGCTTCCGGCGTCCACTCGAATTTGTCTACTTTGCGTAGCAGCTGGTAGAATGGTAGGGCCTTCTCGCCCATGCGGCTGATGAACCTGCTTAGCGCCGCTACTCGTCCTGCGAGCTGCTGGACGCCTTTGAGGTTTTTCGGCTTCTCCATCGTCATGATGGCTCTGATTTTCTTCGGGTTCGCCTCGATCCCTCGTTGAGAGATGAAGTACCCGAGCAGCTGGCCCGATGGGACGCCGAAGGCGCACTTTTCGGGATTGAGCCTGATCCTATAGCGATCAAGGTTGTCGAACGTCTCGTGGAGATCGTCGATAAGTGTCCTTGCCTCCTTAGTTTTTATTACCATGTCGTTGACATAGACTTGGACGTTGCGACCGATCTGGTCCTTGAGGCAGGCCTGCATGCATCACTGGTATGTGGCACCCGCGTTCTTTAGCCCGAAGGGCATTGTGTTGTAACAGAATACTCCGAACGGTGTGATAAACGCCGTTTTATCCTGATCTTCGACCTTGAGTCGAATCTGGTTATAGCCTGAGTAGGCGTCGAGGAAGGAGAGTTTCTCGCAACCTGCAGTCGAATCAATGATCTGGTCGATCCGAGGTAGAGGGAAGTGGTCCTTTGGGCAGTGCTTGTTTAGTGACGTGAAGTCCACGCACATCCGCAGGATGTCCGTGTCCTTCTTTGGGACCATCACTATGTTTGCAAGCCATTCGCTTTCCTTGATTTCCCTGATAAAGTCTGCAGCGAGCAGTCTATTGATTTCCTTGCTGATAGCTTCGGCTCGTGGCTCCGACAGTCTCCGGATGGACTGCTTGACTGGCTTGGTGTCTGGAAAGACATTGAGTGCGTGCTCGGCGAATTCCCTGGAAACTCCTGGCATGTCCGCAGGACACCAGGCGAAGATTTCCCAGCGCTCAGGGAGGAATTCGACGAGCGCGCCTTCCTATGCGGAACTGAGGTCGTTGGCGATCAGGGCCGTCTTGGAGGCATCCGTCGGATGGACCTGTACTTTCTTGGTGTTGACGGTGGAGTCGAAGGACATGTCAGGTGCGTTCTGCCTTGTGACTGGGGGTACCCCATTGTCTGTCACCTCACGGAGCCTTACAAGCTCGTCTTGCATGCCGAAAGACTAGGAGATTTTGTTGAAATCCCTGTCGCATTGGTCCGATCGGGTGAAGCTCCCGTGGACTGTGATGACGCCCCTTGGTCCTGGCATCTTGAGTAGTAGGTATGCGTAGTGTGTGTGGCGCCCCGCAAAAACCACTACTAGAAAATCGCGTTGTTTTTGTGCATTGCAGTTGAGCATCGTCATCATCATGCATTTGTTTGTCTGAAACTATTTTCAATAAGCCTATTTTTTTGTTTTCTAAAATTACCCATCTTTATTTGAAACAAAGTCTCATAATTATCTGCTAAACTATTTAACTAAAAATTATTTGCTAAAAAGATTTCAAACAAAACAAAACAAATAAATATCTTACAAAATAATAAACCTAAAACCTAAACCCTTTTCTACCTAAACCTAGTCTACCCAGCCCCTCCACCTCACCCCCACCAACCAGTGCCCGCCACCTCACCGTTCCCTCCACCTCATCCTCAGCTCAGCCACCTCACCAATCCCCAGCCACCACCACACTCCCTGGCCCCACCCTGCTGGCCCACTGCCCCGCGGGTCCCTCTCTCTCTCTCCCCTGTCCCTGCCCACACTCCACGCTGCCTGGACCGACCCACTCCCCCTGGACCCGGCCCCACCGGCCCCACCACCTGCCTCTCCTCCCGTTCGTTCCCCTCGTCCTCCTCCCCAACCCCGAGCTGCTCCCCGTCTCGCCTCACCTCCCCTCCAGCGTCGGCCGCGCCCGCGCCCCCGCTCCTCTCTCTCCTTCTCTCTCTCGCCGCCGACGACCCCGCCCCCTTCTTCCTCCTCCCCGGCCGCTGCCCCGTGCCGTCCCCGTCGCCAGGGAGAGGTCCGCTCGATCCCCGTGGCGCCGCCGCCGGAGCCACGGCGACCCCTTTGGCCTCCTCCTGTGTCCCCCGTGCCCCATCCTCGTTCCTCCGCCGCATTCCTCTATCCCCAACCGCCTGCGGCCGTCTCGCCGGAGCAGGGCCGGCCCGTCCTGCGCCGCCGCCCCGCGGGTTTCCTCTCCTACGGCCCCGTCCGCATCGAGCCGTCGCCTCCTCACCAAGCCTGCGGCCTCCTCCGTGCCGGTCGGAGCTCCACCTCCTCTCCTCCACCGCCTTCCCAGCGAGCGCCCTATCGTCCGACGCAGCCATGTCTCCCCATCCCGCGGCCACCATCGCTCGCCTGCCGCCACCATCGTCTGCTGCTCTTGGCCGCGCAGACTTATCCCGCGCCTCTGCCCTTCGTCGGCAGCCAGCAGGGTACCCGAGGTGCTCTGTTGATGGCTTGCTCCGGCCGAGCTCTGCTCCATGCTGCGGCGGTGCTGCTTCTCGAGTTCGTTGGCTCCAAGGTCGTCTTCGACCTTCTGGTCGCGCTAGCTTCTGTCGCCCCTCTCCTGTGTTGCGCACCTCCCAACCACATCTGCCAAGCCCGACACTAAGTGTTTTGCCTCGTGTGTGCTCTGTTTGGTGAAGTCATGTTCGGTGGGGATGAACATTTGAGTTGATGGCACTGCTATGTGATGTATAGGTTAAGTGCTTCCTCCACATGATGCAACACCGTTGTTGTAATGTTCCATCGACAAGAACACAACACGGACAAGTACCCTATCAAGTTCGTCAGCTACATTTGCGGACAAGTACATCAACGGAGCGGCGATGAATGACCATGAGAATGCCGACACGGTCCAAGACCCCCCGACTCGAAGATCCCCGGAACGCCAAGACCATCTACAGAGGTCCGAAGACCGATCCCGACGCGCCCGAACCCCGTCGAACACCAAGACCCTCGGGATCGCCAAGTTCTCCTTCCCAGAAGCATTGACGCTCGTGCGACAAGATCTACTTCACGGACCCGAAGACCACCGGTACCCGATCCATTCAAGTTAGCCATCGATGACAAGATCGACCGCTTGTAACCAAGATCTCCATCACGTTGCAACAAGTCCTCCATCTTGAATTTGAACCTCGTTCCCCGTCGAACCCTGTCGAACCTCGAACCCCGGAACCCCAAGATCTGCCGAACCCTAATGTGTGACCCCTTTTTCCGAGCCCCTATTTTATAAATTGCCAACTATATAAATTGTCGCATATTTAATTGTTCATGCATGCATACTTGTCATGTGGGTTGGGGGCCTTATGCCGATTCACTTCATAATTAAATATGGGATCCATATGCGGGCAAATCTAGTCGTATATTGGCCTCATTTAAATTTGTGTAGCGAACCGGTAACTTATCTTGCCCTGTTATTACAACATTTAATTTGCGGGGTAGATAAATAACTTGAACCGTTTAAATAATTGTCGGGACCCCGGTTCCACTTAATATTGCCCAATTGCATCGCATCTTTGCCATGTCATGCATCATACATGCATCATGCCCGATCTTCTGCCGTTATATTAAATAGTGCATCCGGTGTTTATTCTAGTGTTTTGCTTCTTCGCGGATAAGGCCGTTGAGTTGATGCGAGTGTCGACCCGATCTTCGGATGAACCTTCGGCAATGTTTTCAGGCGAGCATCCCTTCCCCTTCTACCTATTTGGCATTTATAGTCTTTATTCCCTCCTGTTGATCTATTGCTATCTGTGTTGCGTTGCTCTAGTTTTCGTGCCCGTGATATCCCTTGCAGCCTTATATTGCCTTGGACACATCCTATTACCTGTTGCTTGGTAGATAGTTGGGCTTGCACGTCGTAGTCGCTTGCTCAAGTGCTGTTGCGTGTCGTCCAGTACCACAGTTGTTGGAGTGTTGCCGCATGTTTAAGGTTGAAGATGATCATGGCTTTCATTATCGTTTACTTTAATTACTGTTTAACAACTAAAATTGAAGTAAGTAAGCAGAGGCACAGGTGGGCAATAGATGTTATTTGGTTGTTAACCGTCCACTTGTGTCCCGTAGGACCCCGAGTACTTGATACCTGTTCCTTGAATATTCGCGCTATCCACATCCGGGAGGATTATGGGACCCCCCTGAGCCAGAGCTTGATTCATTCTTATTTCTTGGGGCCACAAACTAGTTTGAGGTTTTATTTACTATCCTGTACTTATGCCATGCCTTACTGCTTTATTTACGATTGTGCGAGGAGCACCTGTACTGTTTAGGATCGGGACACGTTTTCGCGGTATCGACAAGCCCAGTCACACTTTCGGGTTCCTAGTCGTTTATAGCCGTCCACCCAAACCTTGGGTCCGTCTCGGAGTCAGCTAACTTTGTTGCGGGGGTACTCAATGGGGTGGCCCCCTGAAATATTTCTGAATCCTGTGATTGCTTTGTCGTGAAAGCCTCGTTGGGTTTTGATTTGGTTTTTCCGAGGTTGATCGAGTGTGTGTTGCTATTTGTGCACCCCTGCAGGGTAAAACTTTCTGAAAGCCGTGTCCGCGGTTATGGACGACTTGGAGCACAGTATCTCGATCATAGACAACTATAACTAAAGTAGTGCTATAAATTTGACTTTATAATGACTAGTAATCAGCTTCACTATAATGGAATGGCTAAATAAAACTGCCAACAATTGCTTGTTTGGGTTGTCGCTTGCGACCATTGTACCTGACTAGTAAGTATTGCAACTATAACGGAATGGCTAAATAAAAGTACCAACAACTGCTGGGTTTTGGGAATATCTCATGCTAATCGTATATTTGACTAGTAAGTGTTGCAACTACAACGGAATGGTTAACTAAAACTGCCCACTGCTTATTATATCAGGATGACTCATGCTATTTATATCTGACTAGTAATTGCCGCAACTATAACGGAATAAATAAAACTGCCAACGGTGTGAGTTCCTCGGTTGACTTCCTTGATTGGTCTCGAGGGGGAAATACCAGGATGGGTTTTGTTTGGTGTTAGATTCAGGTTGGATCCGAATAGATCTTTCTTATCCCTCTCTGATAGCCGCTAGTTGTATCGAGTCTCTATAGGTTGTTTAGTGCATGCTGCGCTGCCGCTCAGTCCACCATACCTATGTAGGCGAGGACCGCCGAATTCTAGCCTCGCTGTGTACTGGCCTCAGTACTGACCGCTCTCTCTTTTTCCTTTGCCCTTTGTCGGCACCCCTTTTGTTTAAGCAGGTTTTGGGATCGACGTCGTTAGCAGGGTTACCCTTCCGGCTTGGCCTGGGCAGGGTTATGGACGCCATTGGTTATTCTTCAGGGCTCTTAGCCCCATTTGCATCTTGTCCGTAGCCGGACGCTCTATCATTTTCAAGGTGATTTGGATCTTTGTATATTATATCTGTATTCTTGACTCGTTGAGTCGCTGTTGTCCCTATCTGTTCTGTGGGTCCCATCGAGGACTGTTGTGTAATGTTATTACTTCGTTTTCCACCCGCACGAAAGTGCCTGGTGGGCACCTTTGAATCGTTTCTATGCGGGTTTGGCGGGTTTCGCTAAAACTTGCATAGGGCCGATTCTGAGGGTGTTACAGAGTGGTATCAGAGCTCAGCAGTTGCGATACCCCACAAGTCCAGCCTGTAGGATAACCTAGCTAACGGCCGTAGCAGAGTGTCAAAACTATTTTGCAAAAATCGGTTGGATAGATCTGGTTAGGTCTGCTTTTACTCCTTACCCCTCTGCTATTCTCCTCTTACCTCTACGTGTTTTGAATCTGCTCTCCTCTCCCTCTTCGAGTCCAGGATTTCTCGTGGTTGGGTTTCCGTCGTACCTTCCGGGTTTCGCTTCCTCCTTTGGTAACGGTGATGCTACATCTGGTCTTCATGCTATCCGAGGAATCCTTCGTCTGGTGGACTTCTCTTTGTTCCTTATCGTGCCTTCCGGTGTTTTCCGACGCGACGACATCACCTACACCAGATCCGGTGCAGGGCATGCATCACTCCTTTGTTCCGACCCTCGTTTGTCGAGATCTTCAGTCTAATTCCGAGAGATGGTTGCATAATTCGCCTATTCGTGTGCAGAGTAATGGTTTGGGTGCGCGATGGACTGATCACCATCCGACTACTCTTATCATTCGCTCTTGTACATCGAATCAGTGGATCCAGCAGTTTTACTCCGTCCACGGAAGTTAGAGGTGGCCTTTGTAGGGGTTCGTAGCATGGAAAACAAAAAATTTCTATCACATACAAACAAACAAGCCAAGATCTATCTACTAGATTGTAGCAACGAGTCGGTGGAATAACTTACCCTCGAAGATTCCAAAGCGGTTAACGAGAGCAGATTCTCGTGGATGATGTAGTCGTACTCTTTCCGATCTCAAGATCGCGCAGACGATCCTTCCGGCGCCACGTTCCGGCAGCGCTCCCGCAGTCGGTCACACGTTCGGTACTCGACGAAGACCTTCCTCTCCCTTGTTCCAGCAGGCAGCGGAGGTTGTAGCACTCTCCTCGCGATTCCGGCAGCACAACGGCGTGGTACCGGAAGTAGAGGGGAGATCCCGCAGGGCTTCGCCTTAAGCCGGAGCGAGTATGGTGGAGTATGAGAGAGCTATTAGTGGTCTAGGGTTTAGACACACCAATTAGAAGGCTCTAAACCGAAGGCTAGGGCAATTAGAAGCTCTAAACCAAAACGGCTCTAAACCGGAGGCTTTGGCTAGGGTTTAGATTAGAGGATAGGAACTTGTGTGTCTAGAGGAGGAGGCCCTGCCCCTCCTTTTATGGGTGGAGAGGGCCAGCGGCCAAGGGGAGGGAGGGGAGTCCCTCCCCAACTCGGCCTAGGTGGTGCGCCGGCTTGGAGAGGAGGGACTCCTCCCCCAAGTCGGTTTCAACCTCCTCTTGCTTGTTTCCCTCAGTTTCCTGTTTTAGCCGTTTGACTTTCAAACTGGCCATTTGACTTTTCAGTTTTAGGATTCAATTTAATCCTTTATTTGGAACAACGAGAACACTTAGTACATGATGCAATCATTCCAATATGTAATGACACATTCATGTACCCCTTCCCCCCCGGAGTGCCGGACATTCCGGAACCTTCTAGAACATTCCCGATGAAAACACCGGAATCATTTCCGAACTCCGAAACGGGACTTTCCTTATATGAATCTTATTCTCCGGACCATTCCGGATCACCTCGTGATATCCCGGATCCCATCCGAGACTCCGAACAACATTCGGTCTCTTTCTCATAATACCATAACTACTCAAACAACGTCGAATCCTTAAGTGTGTCTCCCTACGGTTCGTGAATTATGCGGACATGATCGAGACACTTCTCCGAACAATAACCAATAGAGGAATCTGGAAATTCATATGGCTCCCACATATTTCTACGATTACTTTGCGATCGAATGAACCACTTACATACGATACCAATTTCCCTTTGTCTCACGATAGTTTACTTATCCGAGGTTATGATCGTCGGTATCTCTGCATACCTAGTTCAACCTCGTTACCGATAAGTACTCTTTTCTCGTTCCCGTGATATGTGATCCCTTGTGAGCCAGTCACATGCTTGCAAGCTAATTGGATGACATTACACCGAGAGGGCCCAGAGTATATCTATCCGTCATATGGATGGACAAATCCCACTCTTGATCCATGTGTCTCAACCAATACTTTCCGAACACTCAATGCCACCTTTATAGCCACCCAGTTACGGTGTGGTGTTTGATGTCATCAAAGCATCCATCCGGTAAAGGTGATATGCATGATCTCATGGTCGAAGGAATTAGGTTACTATGTATCAGAAAGCATATAGCAATTGAAATATTGAAATGACTTGATCTTTATGCTACGCTTAACTATAGGAGTATGTTCATCACATCATTCTCCTAATGATATGATCCTGTTGTTAATAACATCTCTATGTTCATGATCAGGAAACCATGATCATATATTAACCAACAAGCTAGTTTAACAAGAGGCTTTACTAGGGACTCTTATTTTAGTTTACAAATCACACAAGTATTAATGTTTCCTGTTAATACAATTATAGCATGGTATGTAAACATTTATCATAAGTATGAAGATATGATAATAACCCACTTTATTATTGCCTCTTGGGCATATCTCCAACAGTCTCCCACTTGCACTAGAGTCAATAATCTAGTTTCAAACCTTTGTGTATTCAACACCTATGGCTTTCCGGTGTTGTATGTACACGATTGCTAGTGGTCAACTGATCTTCGGATCTGACACTTCCAGGTCCGTGTGTAATTGCATGTCTTTGCGTCTCTACGCATCACTCATTCTTTAATGAGATGGCTTTGTATAAATTTGGTCTTTCGGTGTGACCTTTAGTTCTTTGGGGTTAAAACATGTTGATAATATTGTCGCACAATATATCTTCATAGTATTATCCCTCTGTGAACTACACCTAGTTTGATAACAAACTACTTGACACAAATGCCCTCTTTTGCTGCTATAGTAGCAGTCATATATTTAGCCTTTTGTTGTAGTATCTGTCACAATGTCTTAACTTTGGAACTCATCCAAATCCATTATGGAACTTACTTTCCATTATATTGTGCCACCCTTAGTTTAGATTGAGATAAACTTAATTTGTACTTTGTGACAAAGCTAGTATCAATGTAGTACTTTTACAATGAACTAACCATCTATTTGTCACTTCTACAAATAATATACTCTTAGTTCTTCCAAAAGATCATAAGAATATCCTTACTATTGTCCAATGATCATCTTACGAATCATTCTGGTATATACTCACAACATTTAGAGCATAGGACATATCTGGATTTGTACATATCACAGTATGATTGATATAAACACTCTTTGTGATTTCATACATCAAGTATCAATCTATACTTGATATAAATACTCTTTGTACATATCTGGAGTTGCCACGGCCAAGTTGATTTGTCGGGTGATTTTATTCTGCACCCTGTTTGTTGGGCGTCCCTTCTGGATCATATTTAGTGCTCCCTTTGGTGGGGGGTATGGGACCCCGGTGTTGTTTTGCGCTGGTGCGACTGGTTGGTTTGGGCCTCCAATAGGCGGCGGTGGAGGAGCTCCGTGTGCTACTTCACCTGGCGCAGGTGCGTTTCCGAACGCAGGGATTGGGGCTTGTTCCCTCATCTGCACCATGCTTTCGCTGAGTTTCTGGAACTCGCGGCATTCCTTGAGAATGTGGCTGGCTTTCTTTTTGCCATCCTGTTTGTCGATGTAGAAGTGGATGGTGCATGGACCCGAAAGTTTGTCGAATTCTGAGGGTCCGTTGTCGAGGTCGCGGCGTTGCCACGATTGTGTTGGGCGTCCGTTGTCGCGGAAGTTTCCGCCGCGGTATCCTCCGCTGTTGCGGCTGTTGTCGTTGCGATGGTCGGCGTAGCCGGCCGCGACCATGTCGGGTCCGTCGCGGTCCTCATAGACGCGCGATCTCCTCTTGCTGCGGCGTTGTCGCTTTCGACCGTAGTCGTCCTCTTCATCTGATTGCGCTCGGTGAATGCAATATTTGCCGTCTGCCCACCTGTTGGCAATGTCTATGAGGTGGTCGAGTGTCTTGGGCTTGACGCGCCCAAGTTCCTCCTTGAAATCTTGGCGTTTGATGCCGTCTCTGAAGGTGTCGATGGCCCTCTCTTCTGAGATATGTGATGCGGAGTTCTTGGTGGTAGACCAGCGTAATATATACGAGCGAGTAGATTCGCCCGTTCTCCGAGTGCAGGCTCGCAACTCTTAGATTGAGGTGGGCCTCTTGCTGGTGCCCTTGAAATTTCGGATGAAGCTGTAAGCTAGATCCTCCCAACTTCGGATGGACCCTGATGATAAGGTGCTGAGCCAAACTCGCGCCTGTCAGCTGCAGCTGAAGGCATTGCATGGCGGTTTCTTTGTTACCGCCGTGCAGCTTGACGGATGACAGATGGTCGCTGAGCCTAGATTTTGGATCTTGCATGCCGTTGAACTTCGGAGTATCCGAAGGAAGCTTGAAATTGCGTGGCATCTGTGTTCGCCGAACAGATCTGCTGAAGCATCGAGCTCCGCAGAGTTCTCCTTCATCTTCATCCATCTCGGACTCGGACGAGCATGCGCGTTTGGCTCGTGCTTTGTCAATTTTGCGCTGTGTAAGCGCGTCTCTGGTGTCGTAGTCGCGTTTATGGCGATGCGAGCTCTTCTTCCTTTGAGGAAGGTCGTGCTCCTCCTCCTCTTCGGATGAAGGGGTGGGGCTCCGGTAGCGCCTGGCCGGAGCTTTGTTCTTCGGCTCCGCATGAGCGTCTTCGTGGAGCGCAGCTCCGACGAGTCCGAGTCCGGTGAGTGCGGACTTATGCATGGCTCTTTTCGGGTCCCCTTCCGGAGGTTGGTGGGCCGCGAGATACGCAGTGGCTGCCATGATCGCAGCTTGCGGTGTCTTCGGGATGATGTTGCCGTCGGCATCCATATCCATGAACGATGTGTGGAGAGTTCGGGTCACATCACGGCGCTCCTTGGGATCCATGTTCTCCACCCGCGAGCGGTGCTTGTTTCCCTGGTTTCCGTTCGTGCTAGAGCCGGGTGCCATGGCGGAGAGCGCAGCTCGTCGCGCGCTGGACTCAGAGGCTGCTTGCTTGCGTTTGTCGAGCGTCTCCTGCATCTTGACTTGCTTCTTGTGCTCCTCGATGAGGAGGTAGTGGTATGCCATCAGTAGGTCACGTGGGGAGTCCACAAGCAGGACTATGTCGCCTGCAACGGCACGGCGTGCCTGGACCCATCCTTCTTTGCTAAGTTGGATGACGTGGCCGCTGTTTTCCCCTTCGGGTGGGGGGGACTGGCTTCTTCTGTTCCCGCCGTTTCCGCCGTTTCTGTCCTGCGGGTTGGGGTTCGTGTTGGGCGGCGAGTTAGGCGTTTCCTGCTCCTGGATGACTGCGGCGCATTGGTAGCGCTCGTAGATTGGTCCGCTGCTGCCGCAGCTTTCGGATCCGGAACCGTAGGTCCCTTCATCCGAAGGTGGATCGCACAGATCGGAGTTGCAGCTGTTGCTGTCATAGAACTCATCTGTCGATGGTGATGTGCGCAGCACGGGGTGTGGAGCCCACGAGGCGGGCCTGATTGATGGCACGGGCACCCGCTCAGGAAGGCGGAGGGTGCCAGTTTGTCCCACCTGGAAGCAGAAGCTCCCGAACAAAATTTCGAGTCCGTCGCCTACGGGCTCGAAATCCTTCATGGTGGCCGGCGAGTGGGCGGTGAAGTCGAAAGTGCCGAAGAGGAGGTGATTCTCCGTCGCCGCGAAGTTGTAGATCGATCGGATCGGGACCGTCACGATCGCACAATCAGCAGCCCCGATTCCCACAGATGGCGCCAATTGACGAGGTTTAATCTCGTCAATGCCCATTGTTATGGACTTGGGTTTTGGAGAAGATGGGGATGCTGGAGATCGTGGAACGGTTAACAGACAAGCAACCAGGGGACACGAGATTTACCCAGGTTCAGGCCCCCGGAGGGAAAACCCTACTCCTGCTTGTCTGCTCTTGATTACGGCGGAACCGAAGGTTACAGGGTGCGCAGATTCGATCTGGCGTGAAGTGCGTATGCGAGAGTATGAGTCGACAGATCTAGGACGTGCCCTCCTGGCCTTTATATAGACTTAGGCAGGTCCCGGGCATAGTCCTAGTCGGTTACAAGTTCTAGGGTTTTACCCCCTTTGAATTTCCTATCTATGCTAGTCTTGCTCTCCAAGGATCCGAAGGCGTCATGGGCCTTGGCCACCCGAAAATCTTCATGGGCCAGCGTATGTCTGATGTGGGCCTTCCTTGGGATGGACCAGGTATGCTGAAGTCACGTACCCGTAGGGTATAACCATGTCACTCTCCTTAGTTTTACCTTCGGGATTAGTTTTAAACCTTAATAAGTGTTATTATGTGCCTGCGTTGAGCATCAACATTATTTCTAGATCTTGTTTATTGCAAGACGGTTATTCATTTAAATCGGAGAATAATGGTTGTTCTATTTATATGAGTAACATCTTTTATGGTCATGCACCTGTTGTGAATGGTTTATTTCTTCTAAATCTCGAAAGGGATGAAACACACATCCATAACATTGAGGCTAAGAGATGCAAAGTAGATAGTGATAATACTACTTATTTGTGGCACTGTCATCTAGGTCATATTGGTGTAAAGCGCATGAAGAAACTCCATTCTGATGGACTTTTGGAGTCTCTTGATTTTGAATCATTTGACACATGCGAACCATGCCTCATGGGCAAGATGATCAAAACCCCGTTCTCTGGTATGATGGAGCGAGCAACGGACTTGTTGGAAATCATACATACCGATGTATGCGGACCGATGAGTGTTTCGACGTGCAGTGGATATCGCTATTTTCTCACTTTTACCGATGACTTAAGTAGATATGGGTATATCTATTTAATGAAACATAAATCTGAAACATTTGAAAAGTTCAAAGAATTTCAGAATGAAGTGGAGAACCATCGTAACAGAAAGATTAAGTTTCTACGATCCGATCGTGGAGGTGAATATTTGAGTTATGATTTTCTCACGCATCTTAAAGCAAGCGGAATCGTTTCGCAACTCACGCCACCCGGAACACCACAGCGCAATGGTGTGTCTGAACGCTGGAATCGAACCCTATTAGATATGGTCCGATCGATGATGTCTCTTACTGATTTGTCGTTATCATTTTGGGGTTATGCATTAGAAACCGCTGCATTCACTTTAAATAGGGCACCATCAAAATCCGTTGAGACGACACCGTATGAACTGTGGTTTGGTGCTAAACCTAAGTTGTCGTTTCTTAAAGTTTGGGGATGCGAAGCCTACGTCAAGATGTTGATGCCGGACAAGCTCGAACCCAAAGCGGAGAAATGCGTCTTCATAGGATACCCTAAGGAAACTATTGGGTATACCTTCTATCACAGAACCGAAGGCAAAGTGTTTGTCGCAAAGAACGGTTCCTTTCTTGAGAAGGAGTTTCTCTCGAAAGAAGTGAGTGGGAGGAAAGTAGAGCTAGACGAGGTTGTTGAACCTTCTCTTGAATTGGAGAGTAGCGCAGCACCTGAAATTGTTCCAGTGCCGCCTGCACCAACAATAGAGGAAGCTAATGACAAGGATCATGAAGCTTCGGACGATGCTGCTACTGAACGTCGCAGGTCGACAAGGTCGCGTGCCCCTCCTGAGTGGTACGGCAAACCTGTCTTGACTGTCTTGTTGGTAGAAGACAGTGAACCTACGAACTATGAGGAAGCGATGATGAGCCCAGACTCAGAGAAATGGCTAGAAGCCATGAAATCCGAATTGGGGTCCATGAGCGAAAACCAAGTATGGACTTTGGTGGACCCTCCTAGCGACCGAAAGGCCGTTGAGTGCAAATGGATCTTCAAGAAGAAAACGGACGCGGATGGTAATGTTACCGTCTATAAAGCACGACTTGTCGCAAAAGGTTTTCGACAAGTTCAAGGTGTTGACTACGATGAGACTTTCTCTCCCGTAGCGATGTTTAAGTCCATTCGGATTTTATTAGCAATTGCTGCATTTCATGATTATGAAATATGGCAGATGGATGTCAAGACTGCGTTCCTCAATGGCAACATTGATGAAGAATTGTATATGATGCAACCCGAAGGTTTTGTCGATCCTAAGGATGCTGATAAAGTATGCAAACTTCAGCGTTCCATTTATGGGCTGAAGACAAAGTTCTGAAAAGGTTCAGAATGGATAAGGCAAAGAAAGGTTCAGTGCCTATGTTGTCAGGTAAGATATTGAGCAAGGCTCAGTGTCCAGCTACGGTAAATGATAGGGAAGCTATGAGCAAAGTGCCTTATGCCTCAGCCATAGGTTCTATCATGTATGCCATGCTGTGTACTTGTTATCGCCATATTTTAGCCAAAGGAGGAGTTGGGCCGTAATCAAGATGGGCTTAGAAGATACGTATATGCAACGTGTTGTTGAATCGGCCTTGTGCGTGGATTTGGGCTAAATTGCCCGTGTATCTTATATTGTAGTAGTTTACGTTTCGGTTTAGGTAAGAGATAGAGTTGTAGAGTTATTCCAAAGATAGAAAGTCTCCGGACTATAAATATGTACCTAAGGTTATTGAGGAAAGGAGGACGATCACGTTCAAAACAAACACAATCTCGGCGCATCGCCACCCCTTGTTTCTAGGGTTTCTTTTCGGGTAAGTGTCATGCTGCCTAGATCGCATCTTGCGATCTAGGCAGTATCTGCTTATGCGTTATTTGGTGTTACTCGTACTGAAGCCTTGTTGATGGCGAGTAATACTTTTATCATAGATTTGTTTAGGCTAGCATCGGTACTTTTTACTATGATTGCTTAGTTATGCTGCCTTTGCTTATCTCGCTACCCTTACACCTTTTTGGGTGTAAGGGTAGCATCTTGCTTGATCTTTATTCCGTCGATTCGATCCGTTATAGTTTTGCCTTGTTTTCCAAGGTTTAGTTTGATATCCACGTAGTCAGGCCTTGCAAACGGGTTGAACGATCCAGTAGTACGTAAAGATATGGTTTGCTAATTCGAGAGGAGTTGTTCCGGGAATTGACTTTACGTCGGTTGTTAGGCCTTCTCTAGGGTTAGTTTTCTATCATCTTTCGTATTTACCAGGCTCAATTACGTGTAGGATGTTCCAATTACGTGGTGAAAACGTTAAACTGTCGTAGATCGATTTAACTTGTATTGATGAAGCAAAACCCCATGTTATCATAGATCTAATGCAGAACCATGGGATAATCGGCTCCAAGAGCCGATTCACAGGGGAACCTGAAAGCCGGTCACGGCTTGAATTTTACATATGTTTGTTTGCCATGCAGGAAACCAATCGAAGCAATCTTTCACCTTCCTGATCAGGTATAGGTCAGGTGGCACGCCCTCGAACCAGCCAGGACGTGTGCCGGAGTTTTGCGGGCCGTTGCCCGAGGGACCAGGGCCCACCAGCAGTCCTGGGAGCCTCCCGGCTCTCCGTGTTGCCCGTCGCTGCTCGCCGGTGGGTTTTGGCAGGCAACAGTACTAGACTGGATGTGTCCAATGCTCTTAGTTTGACGAGCAGATATCAAAGTGATCCAGGAGTGGAACACTGGACAGCCGTGAAGAACATCCTAAAGTACCTAAATAGGACTAAAGAAATGTTCTTAGTCTATGGGGGTGATGAATAGCTCGTCGTAAAAGGTTACGTCAATGCTGGTTTCGACACCGACAAGGATGATTCTAAATCTCAGACAGGATAGGTTTATATTTTGAATGGAGGAGCTGTGAGCTGGAGAAGCTGCAAACAAAGCATGATCGCAGGATCTACAGTAGAAGCGGAATACATGGCTGCTGCAGAAGCGTCAAGTGAAGGAGTTTGGATCAGGAACTTCATCACTGAGCTTGGCGTGGTTCCAAGTGCATTGGACCCACTGGAGATATTGTGTGACAACACTGGCGCCATAGCACTCGCTAAGGAACCAAGATATCATCCAAAGACCAAGCATATCAACCGCAAGTTTCATATAATCCGAGATTATATAACAGATGGAGATCTGAAGATTAGCAAAGTACATACAGATCTGAATGTCGCAGATCCATTGACTAAACCTCTTCCACGTGTAAAACATGATCAACACCTTAGTGCCATGGGTGTGAGATTGTTGCCAAATGTAAACTAGATTATTGACTCTAGTGCAAGTGGGAGACTGTTGGAATTATGCCCTAGAGGCAATAATAAAGATGTTATTATTATAATTCTTGTTCATGATAATGTTTATATTCCATGCTAGAATTGTATTAAGCGGAAACTTTAATACTTGTGTGGTTTGTGAACAACACCGTGTCCCTAGTACGCCTCTATGGACTAGCTCATTGATTAATGATGGTTAAGGTTTCCTAACCATGGACATGAGTTGTCGATTAATAATGAGATCATATCATTGGGAGAATGATATGATGGACAGACCCAAACTAAACGGAGCAATTAGATCGTGTTATCGTGTTCATCTTTGCGAAGCTTTTCTTATGTCAAATATTGTATTCCTTAGACCATGAGATAATACAACTCCCTGGCATCGGAAGAAAGCTTTGAGGTCATCAGATGTCATCCTATGAGAGGGTGATCATAAAGGTGTCTCTCAGGTGATCGGAAAGTACCTGTTGGGTTGTATGTATCGAGATGGGATTTGTCCCTCCCAAGTCGAAGAGATATACTTCGGGCCCACTCGGTAATCGATATCAACACCGCTTGCAATCATGTGGTTAAGGAGTTAATCACAAAGTGATATCGGATTACTGAACAAGTAAAGTACTTGCTATGAACGAGATTAAAACTAGGTATGATGGTACCGACGATCAAATCTCGGGCAAGTAATCGCGAGACGAAGGGAATATATATATGGGATATGATCATCGTGGTTCATCCGATATGATCATCGATGAATGTGTGGGAGTCAATATGGGTTTCCAGACCCCGCTGTTGATTATTGATAGAAGATCATGTCTGTATATTCTCGGACCCGAAGGGTCACACACTTAACGTGTCTTGACGCTAGGATAGATTGGATAATTGGTTTATGAGTTTTTGTTCGGAGTCTCGGATGGGATCTGGGACATCACGAGAGGTTCCGAAGTGGTCCGGATAATACGATTCATATAAGGCAATGCAGTTTTTGGAGTTCGGAATTGTTTCGGGTTAATCGGTATTGTACCGGAAGCTTCTAGAACCTTCCGGAGGGGGACCAACGTGGCCCCACCTGCCGGGAGGGGGCATGTTCCTATGAGGGAGTGCCCTGGCCGCATTGGGCCAGGGGCACAAGGCCCCATAAGGCCCAGCCGGCCAAACAAGGGGAAACCCTAATGGAGCTTCTAGAAGGAGGGGGAAACTTGCCCCCCACTCTTCCCTCCTTGGCCGCCGGCCTAGGCTTGGGGAGGGGCTAGGGTTGTCGCCCACCCCTCTATATAAAGAGGTCTGGGGGCGCACGACCCCACACACCTTCCCTTCAAGCCTAGCCGCCCTGCTGCCCTCCTCTCTCTCTCCCTCCCGACTGCGTGTAGGCGAAGCCCTGCTGCAGAAACTCTCCACCACTTGCACCGCGCCGTCGCGTTGTAGATCCAATCCGTCTCTCAACCATACTTGCTGGACCGAGGAAGGAGGATACGTCGAGGTGCCGCACGTGTGCATCTCCCGGAGGCTTCGCCACTTGCGGTGTTAGATCGGAGCGGATCGCGAGGAGGAGAAGCGAGTACGACTACATCACCCACGTTCCGACGAACGTTCCGCTGTGCGAATATTCAAGGGTATGAAGATCTCATCTAATCTCTCTCGTTGTTTGCATCCCCTAGATTAGATCTTGGCTTTCCCGTTCGCATCCGTAGAAAAAAATTTATTTACTATGCTGCAAAACCCTTCAGTGACGGTTTAAGCGGTTGCGGAGAGTGCGGCGGAGGCCATGCCTGGCAAGGACCTCGTCGACGTCCAGGACGTCCCAACATGTGTGGCAACCTTCCTAGTTGTAGGGGTCGCTTTAGGGCACCACCCTCACGGTTCACGGCGTCCTCGCGCTCCTGCAGGAGGACACCAGCCCAGCAGTGCTCGTCGCGCTCTTTCTGTGGTCGCTCCCCTGGTATTAGGATTCCGAGAGGAAGATATAGGCAAGAGGGCGGAGTCAGGAGCCGGCCATGTGGGCCGCACCTCCCCTAGGCGTGGTGTAGGGGGGCCCGTGCCTGGGGTGTGTGTGCCCCCCTTGTGGGTTGTGGCCCAGCTACGCCTCCCCTTTTGGCTTCCTTCGTCTTTTGGGAAAATATAAGTTTCCAATATTTTTCTGGTATTGTTATGATCTTCGCGAAATTGCATCAAAACACCTCTTTTTCCATCAGAATCCTAACTCCAGTAGTTCATCCTCCAAGAATCATCCAACATGCAAAAACAAAGGAAAAGACATAAGTAACACCTCATAATAAGACACATAATAATGAATAGAGGCAAATTATAATATAGAATGGTGATGCAAATTGGACGTATCAATTCCCCCCCAAGCTTAGAACTTCGCTTGTCCCCAAGCGAAAACTGAGCTCAGTAAACATGTCCACAGGTTTATGGAGTGAAGTGTCGATAAAAGAATA
Organism: Avena sativa; assembly: GCA_916181665.1. Lineage (NCBI taxonomy): Eukaryota > Viridiplantae > Streptophyta > Magnoliopsida > Poales > Poaceae > Avena > Avena sativa. Next base: position 135,411,617 of record OV702285.1, on the reverse strand, counting down.
CGCACAAGAAGCATCACACTTACCGTTACACAACTCATAGAAGAAGGCAACTCACCAATATATGACTTAGCTTGCAACAAGTACAAGAGTCACAATAGAGATGCATAAAGATAAATCATAATTGGAATTGGCAAACTTTGTTCCTGGTCCAGAACATCTGACAAACAGTTTCACAAAAAGCTTTTGAAGAAGTTTTACAACAGGAGTACTCTTTGCTCAAAAAGGTTTTTCACAATGATGGCTTTCAAAGTAATACTCAATAGATAAGAGTCTTGTGCAAACAGGGAAGATAAAGAACATGATTGAATAAATCATCATATGAATGCTTGAAACACAACAACTCAAATTCTTGCTAGAGATAGAGAGGAAGTAGGTTTACTGACTCAACTCAGAAAATAGGAGAAAGGTCCCTTCATATAGGGAAGCAGAGATTTCAAGTCATAAAGAGCTTCCAAAAGATTATGGTACTTACTAGCTTTGAGCCCTCATTGCCCCTATCATAAGCATCTTGAAATTATTAAGGTTAAAGTGCACAAAGATGGAGTATATGCTTGACGAAATATAAGTTGGCAATCTCAAGTCCCTTGAGTATGAGGGCCACTCCTCATGCTAATCAACTTTAGTTACCGGTAAGTTCTTGTCATTATAAGTACGTGTGTATCATAAAGAACCGCCAACGGGGTACCCCTTGCACATGGTACAGGAGCTATCCCATAACAAAAATGACAAGGCAGGCACACAATGAGCATCTCAGCGTTCTTTTTATTTACTATGTGCATAGCTTTTTATTGAGGATGCTTCATAGAATGCTCACTATAGTGATGCTGCAAGTTTCTACCATGATTAGGCATGGCTTAGGCTAGCGGCCCAGGCGTTTCTCTAACACACATACATAACTCCATAGACTTACAAGCTCCCTTTTTATTTCACACCGACGACATCCGCAAACAAAAGAGCATCATATCAACTGGATATGTATCCATAAGTGTTGAAAGCGTTCCCCGTGACAGCACGATTCTGCTAATCCCAACGTATAGATGCAAGCATATACAACTTCGATGACACAATGGTTCAAGTCTATTAGGGGCAAGAAAATAAGGTGTGCCATCAAGTTCGTGAGAGCTTTACTAACTAGTTTTTCAAAATATAGATGAAGCTTGAGAATTTGCTTGGAATAGCAATAATGCTAAAATGTAGATATGGTGGACACAAATGGCATAGGTTTTGGTTCAAAGGGGTTGGAAACATGAGAAGTAAGCCTTCTCAAAACAGGTTTTTGGCTAGCAAGGTTGGGTAGCAAGCACAAGAGTTGAAAGAAACAAGCAAACCTACAAGTGATAAAGCAAAACATGCAATCTTCCTTGAAGGCACAAAAGATCTTAAATAAAGAATACTAAGCTTATGAGCCAATCAAGAAAGAAAACAAAATGATACAAAATACTTGTAAGCTTTTTCTCTTTTCCTTTCAAACCTCAGAAAGTGTTGCTACTGACCAGAACTCGGTTTTCCAAAACAAATTTAGATTTACTTGATGCTCCCAAAGTGATGCCAATACTGATCAACAAGATCAATCATATAATAGAGATTGCAAACTAAAATAAGAAGTGCAAAAAGTAAAAGATGAAACTTCTCATTAATATTCAATAAAGGCACTCACACCAAGGGATACATAGAAACTAAAGGAGAGATACTTCCACATGCTAACCAACCTATAAGATAACTTCTCTACCAAAGATATGAATCCACTAAAAAGGTAAAAGATAAAGGATGATGATGTGATACCGCGACACTCCCCCAAGCTTGGAACAAGCCAAGGGGATGCCAAACCTGATGACGAATTACTCCTTCGGTGGTGGTGGTGTTCTCTTGAAAAGCTCCTCAATCAGTTTTCTCAAGTCCTCAATCTCGAAGGTCAGAGTATGAATCAACTCCGAATTCTGCTCAATGCAGTTCATGATCATATCGGACCGAGAATCCCAGTCCTTGATATTCTTTCCCCACTCTTCCTTCTTAGTGTGTTCCTTCCCTGCATGGTTAGAGCGAGGCAGATTCCAAACCGAGGGCAGGTTCCCTTTGGGCACCTGTTGGTATTTATGCTCATGTATAAGAGTATGGAAGGAATTCTTGGTACGTGGAGGAGATGACCGTGGAGATAGGATATGACATGGGGTTTCCCCTCCTGTAGATATCCGTGTTGTCCTCTTAAGCTTGATAGGTTTCACCCCTCCAATACTCGCGACGAGAGTGGGTGTCCGGATGCTTGTCCTCCTCCATGTCTTCTACATCCTCTACCAAAATCTCCTCCTCCTTGGGATTGTGAGGATCATCTTCCTCGGGCTTCTTTCCTTTGTCGTTAGAGGAGACCATTGCGCTCTAAACTTGAGAAGATTTCTGTAACATCCCAGTATTTAGGACCTAACGAAGGGTAGATTTAGGAATATGAATTGTTGCATGCATTTATTTGTGAAAATGTGGGTAAAATTTTCGCCAAATAAAAACTTAAGTGATCAATGTTTCTTTCTTACTTTGAGAATAGGTTTAGTCTTAAAGAAGGATTGATATAAAACTTTGATATGAACTTAAAGTAGTTATGTGTGTTTTGAAATGAGTTTGGATTCTAAATATAATTTAAATGATTTGGATATAAGATTGGAATCTGAAATTAATTAAGAGAAAAGTATTATAACTTAAATCTTATCTAAAAACAATATTGTATGTGAAATTCATTTTACATACTTAATCAAGTCACAAAGAATAACTTACAGAAGTTATTCCAAACTTCACAATTCACACAAGAGTAAAGAATAAAATATTCTTTATTAATAAATATATAATCTTTATTACAAATGAACCAAATAAAGATTACATAAATTACAAAAGAATAAGAAAACTACATTTGTATATACAGTAACTATCCTATACCTAAAACTACATTAAATCTTCATCTTTATCTTTTGTACCTACAAAACAAAGATTAAATAGAAAACAAGATACGATCAGTGTTAGAATATGTCTCTCAGATATGTCAGTGAGGTGCACTTGACAATCTCATCATTGAGAAATCTTATAAAGGGGCAAATTTCACCAATATGAAATATTTCATCTTTCATAAACTCAAGGCCAGAATGAAAATGATAGCCAAAAGGGACCAATTCACCAGCCAAGGTAAAAATAGATTGGTAACAGTAAGTTCAAACTTTTTGAGCTTATCCTCATGTGCATAGCAGGCACACAAGCTGCACACACACAAGCATGCAGAGAGGTGTCGACCTCACAAGCATAGCCATTATCACAAAACCACAGCCAGCCGTGGAGGAGCACCTCAGTACATCTCTCCACCACACAATACACTAGCACAACCAGGATGAACAACAGTTAAACCAAGAACAGCAACCAAACCAACCACCCAGATCAGCCCAAACATCACCAGAATGGTGACATAAGGAGGGGAATAGATCTGGTGGACAGTAAGGTCAAGCCCAGGAGTTAGGAGGAGCAGGCAAGCTCAAGAGCAAGCTCAGGAACCAGCAAAAGCAGATCAAGATCAAGACCAAGAACAAGATTAGGATCATCATCAATATACCACACCAACATCAAATCTTGTGGTGAGTCTCATAAAACCATGACATGCTTTCATCAGAATGTCTAAACAAAGGCATGTGTTGCTTTATGCAATAATCTCTCAATAAACACACAATAGGGGTGAATCTATCCTAGAGATTTCAAGTATAAGGATAAGAAATCTAGCTCAACCACAAGCACTAAACCCTCATACCAGCATCACTGGGTTCAGTGTTACTTTGCAACTTAAATAATTTTCATTTGATCTTATCAAGATCAGGGCACATCTCAGAGAGAGTAGCACCTCTACTCTTGCAAGATTCAAACAAATTAATATTCAACCAACTAGGAATCAAAACCAAAAGCCTCAGACCAACATCATAGGCAGGAAAGTTAATACAAATTTTCATGTCAACTTGTCAGTATTAATCACCAGCATAATCAAGCTAAGCCCAGAAATAAAAACCCAATCACTTGTGTGCCAGAATACAATGGTATCACAAGGACAAGTTCTTAATGAGCTAAAACCAAGCTTCACTTAGTTTCCATAAATAAAAAAGGGACAACCACTACATATCATTTTCCTGAAGCCAAGTGCCAGGAATCAATCTAAAATTCATACATCCACAAAAATCATTACATGTAATGATTTAATTCAGTGTGTATAATCTCATACAAACTAACACTATAATTACAGTAAGCAACCACTGAAAGGAACTATTGTCAGTAGGAGCATTCTGACAATAGAATACACTCTCATAACAACAACATAATCCAATTAAGGATTCCATTGAAACATTAGCATGAATCATGGGGGATTACCACTGGAACTAAATCTGACAGGCAACTAGTATCATCAAAGCTACTATCAATCCTTAACCACAACAGGCAATCATTTCCCATGATCAAATATGATCAACACTAGATCTAAAGAATCATAGATATGATCAACATGGGGGTTATGAACTCTAATCCAGAGATGAACTCACTTAGCACATAGTCACTCAACATGAGAAGCCACTAGATACACACCAAAAAAATCATGGCAGTAGCATGGACAATCACCACAGAGACCACTTACCCGAGGTCCTCGCTGATGAGTCGAAGAGGAAGCAGAGGGACCGACGAACCGCGGCGGCATAGGGAGCACCCAGAGGGGCGCTGCAACCTGCACCTGCCACGGTGGCGGCCGCAACAGTGCACGAGACCAGCACACCACCGTAGGCGGGATCGCGGTGGCGGCGACAACATATTCTTCGAACCCTAGAGTTCGGGAATGGGGTGGAACTGACCACGGGGAAGCCCCGAAGTCAAATACAAGCGGATAAAACGAAAGAGCGTCGCCGACAACCCCAACTCGCACCACGGCGGCGGCCAGAACGGCCGACGACGGCGAGAATTGACGGTGGCGGCATCGCCGACCACGGGGGTGGGTCAGAGGAGGAGATAAGGTCGAGGGAGAGAGAGGAGGCAGAGTGGCCTGGGTGGGCCAGAACCCTTCGGGGTAGCCATTTGACCCTACCCTATTGGGCCACTTTGGCCCAATAAGCCCAAGGGGCCAGCCCAGGTTATTTAATAAATCTTTTGATGAAATGGAAAAGACCAAAATACCCCGACCCCAATAAAATTATAGAAAATAAATTAATAGTCCAAAAAAAAGTTATAAATAAATATTTTTGGATTCACAACAATGCACTCTATTCAAATAAAATAAGTTATCAAATTTTGGACATTCAAATTTTTATAAGAATTTTGTAATTTAAATATTCCTTATGGAATTTTACAAAATTATTGAAAGGTGATAAAAATAAATAAAAATCACTTTCATTATTTATTAATATTATAGTATTTTTGAAAAATACTAAATAAATATTTAATAAGGATAAATGTTTATAATATAAGTAAAATACTCAAAAATCTTGGAAAATAAGAAATATAATTTCAAATATAATCACATATTATTATTAACTATTTATTATTTATTAAATAATTAAAAAGTAATAAGCATTATAAAAATCATATTTTATTATGTATAAATCACAAAAATACCTGTAATACACTAAAATAATCACAAAAATAAAAATTACATATTAAAAATCTAATATTTTACTTTTGAGATAAACCAAAAATTCAAATATTTTAACAACTCAAATATAAACTATTTTACTTCATTAATAATTCATAAAATAATAAATAACATTTATTAATATCCTTGAAATGAGTAAAATAAGTTTAATATATAGTACAAATCTTAAATATTAATGAAATAAAACTCTAATAGTTTAAAAACATTATAAATATCTTTATATTAAACTATCTTCAACTCTAAGTGAATATTATATTCTCAAAGGATTCCAACTCATGATAGAAACCTTAAAGAACATCTTGTGAATGAATCCGATCCTTTCCATTTACTTTAAATTATCAAATATCAACAATTACCACAACATTATTTTTTTTAAGGATAGTTAAATAAAATTATATCTGGAATTATAAACTCTACTCACTTATCTAAAAAAGGTAAATGATACTACTCTATCATAGAATTAAGAAACCATTATCTCAAGTAATAGAATAAACATTCTTAAATAACTTAAAGAACACATTTCAGATATACAAGATACCAGGGTGTAAGTATCATACTTTCAAAAACTATCTATATTTTAAAGTTAACTTTAGTCTCCAAGAGTCCAAATATAATACCATACACATGACTACATGTTTTATAGTTAACTTTGGTCTGAAGTAGTTAATCTATAAAGCAGCATAAACTCAAGCCATTTGATTAAAACAAAGAACATCAACCATCACTAACTAACCACAAGGTTATTTATACCTTAGAAGAGAAACCTTTTCTTCGAAGGTTATCCTTTTTGCCACTTTAAATAAGAAATCTTGTATAAGTAGTCCTAACTAGTATGTTATAAGAATGTATATTTTATTCCTACATATGTGTTGACTCCAACCACTCATAAACTCGAATAAAAATACAACTACGAAATTTATCCAAAAGGACCACACATTCCAAAGTAACCACTTTCGAAATCCAAACCTTAGAACAACATTATTTTCGGAATTTACACTTAAAACGTGCATCACACTACTTATGCATAAAAGCATATTGCTTCTTTAAACATTAGTCCTTACCGGACCAATGATGCTGATTTCAGATTTTTGGATCTTATATTGACTCGAAGACCGTGAGTGCATATTCTTGCAACCACAAAAGGCAAGTTCACACTTGCTCATTTCCTTTGTTTATTTTCTGTAAAGTATTTTACAAATCCAGTGTTGTCTTCACCTGCATTTGAAGAAGGTCAGAAAACACTATTTTTTAATTATAATGAGAACTATTGATTATTGATCCAGGGTGATCAATTAATCTATTAAATCTGACAGTTGGAATATCACTGTTCAGAACTATATCACCTAGGGCTTAACAACCAATGTCGCCAGTGATTCTTGCGCCGTATATCACGCGTTGACCATGAGATTTGGAATGGGACGGAGAAGTTAGCTGTATCTTCTTCCTCTCGCATGAAGCCGGATGTGCAGGTCGTGGCTGTTATCCTCGTAGCGTGCATTTTAATTGGTAATTCGCAGAGGATATGCAGCATATGGGTGGGAACCCTCAACGTCCCATGATAGTTCTGATATCTAACGGTTTGTACAAACCATTGCCGTAATTCTTTTATGTGGGCATGGTGTACACCAAGGAGGCATGCGGGGTCGCGAAGGGGGCAGTGATCGGCTTGGATCATCTTCTGGGCCCCACATCATGGAATTGTGGACGGAAATAAGCTGCCCGGTTGTGCAACAAAGAGTTGATCTCTCATGGGTAAAGTAACGCACCTCTGCAGAGTGTAAGAACTGTAACTTGTTACTCCCTGTTCCGGGAAGGAGCTGCGAACGCGGTAGGAAAGGAACCCCATGAAGGTTCTGGTAAACCCGTGAAGGCTGACGGACATAGCTTTTCAAAATAAAAGCAACCTTTAAAGAAATGTTTATGAAAACTTGCATTGCCTACGACCTACGGTCTATGGCTGTAGATATAGTGCATCAAACACTCCTTTTCTAGTGAATTTGCTGAGTACGCTCGTACTCAAAGTATCTTCTTAACACTTGTTAGATTCTAAAGCCATTCGAACGATATCTACATCAAGATATGCTCCAAGGCTTACCAAGACCAGCTGAAGCTCTTCAATAAAGAAATGGAAGTCAACATATATCTCAACTCAAGTGAAGACGAAGGTTACCGAATCGATAGGAATATTATCTCTAACCAAATAAACTATTTCTATAGAGCGTTGCAATAGCAGCAATGCCAGCCTCTTAGTCTAAATATTAGACTTAATAGCATAATCGTTCTTGAATTGTTTAACTTTGATTCTTCTTTGTAAAGGAGTTCTTTCTTCCTCTTATACCTAGACTGTTCTCTGGATCTTATGTAAAGAGTGAGTTGTAACCTTTAAGCCATGTATTGGACCCGCTGTGTTTCTGTTGTGCTATTCCGAAGGATGTAATACTCGTGAACGGTGTTTCATTGGTGTTATGTCAACGACTATAGTATACTACATCATGCAGTGGTATGCTGGGTCACCGCAATTTCCTGACAGAAACAGATCAAAACAAAAAAATGACGAGAACATGATATACGAACCTCGGGGGATCCGGGGGGGTATATATTACGAAATTTCAATGCATAAGGAAGGTACTGGTACAAAACAAGGCGGAGACGGAGCTCGGGGGGGCTCACATCCCCTCCAGGCGCGGCCAGCTGGGGCCCGCGTCTGTGGTGGGTGTGGCCACCCTGGCCTCCGTTTCCTCCTCTGTTTGTTTCGTAACCTTCCGTATGTAATAAAAACATCAAAAAATATAAAAATATTGGGTTTTCACGAACCTTCTGTTTTCACCACTTTTACCTATTCAAAGATGAACTCTGCAGACTCCTTTTCTCCTTCTCCTGGAAATTCCTTTTTCTCACAAGCCAAAACACAAACTTCAATGGCAACATTAGTGTAAGCAAAAATAATAAACCTTTAGGTTCACACTTCAACTGAAATCCATCAAAACAAAAAATATTGTAGCAACTCCTTTCCAAAACCCCAAAAGAATCTGGAAGAGAATCGATAAAAGAGGCAAATGCAAATGATGACCAGCAGGTAAAGATTGATTTTTTCGAAAATCTTCTGTTTCTCAAATCAAAAAGTGCAAAACTAATGAAAGTTGGTACCAAATTGGAGAACAAGCACAGAAAAATACATCTCCATCCGAAATACTAAGCTTCCTCATGAATTTTTACAATGCAGCACAAAAATCTGTCCCAAGACAGCCACTTTTCACAACTCCTTTACTTCTCAGAAGTAGTTGAACTTGACACAAAAACCAAAACAAAAAGGATAAGGAGCGGTTATTACTGAGGTAATAACTTCCAAGACTGAACCAAACTCTTGGGTTATCTCTTAACAAGTACTTTTCTTTAATGCCTTTAAGTTAGGCTTGAGAGTTTCAAAGATGCTCACATAGGGGATATATATCTGGAGTGAAAGAGAGCATCAAGAAGCAAATAACCAACATATTTGAGTCTAACCCACTTCCTATGCATGGGGGTATCATGAGAAAACAAATTACTGAAACAAAAATCCACTAGCATAGGAAGACAAAACAAATACAATTTTAAAGCTTTCAACATAAAACGGGGAAACTTAACATTATTGAGATGCATAAAACCATGTTTCCCTCTCTCATAATAACTTTTAGTAGCACCTAGAATAAAATTGACAATATAACTTTCACAAGAAACAACTTTATCATCAGAATAAGCATACTTACAGTTATCAAAAAGAGGTCCAAGGTCATAAACTGGATCAATAGAAGCAAGTTGTTCCATCCTAAAATCTTTATTAGGCAAGCTATTTTCACAAGGACCTTTAGCAAATTTGGAAAAGTTAAACACATAAGAATCTCCATCAAACTTAGTCAAAACTTTTTCCTTTTTACAATCTATAATAGCTCCACGAGTGTTCAAGAAGGGTCTACCAAAAATGATAGGACAAGTTTTACTAGCTGCTGAATTAAGCACTAGAAAATCAGCAGGATACTTAATCTTACCGCAAAGGACCTCCACATCTCTTACAATACCAATAGGTCAAATGATTTCCTTTTTAGCAAGGTGAATAACCACATCAATATACTCAAGCTCACAAGGAACAATTTCATGCATAACTTCCCTATAAAGTTGTTGGAGATATGCCCTAGAGGCAATAATAAATGTGGTTATTATTATATCTTTGTGTTTATGATAAATGTTTACATTCATGCTATAATAGTATTAACAAGGAAACATTAATACTTGTGTGATTTGTAAACTTAAATTGAAGTCCCTAGTAAAGCCTCTATACATCACTAGCTTGTTGGTTAATAAACGATTGTGGTTTCGCTATCATGAACATTGAGATGTTATTAACAACAAGATCATATCGTTAGGAGAATGATATGGTGGACATACTCCTATAGATACGCGTAGCATAAAGATCAAGTCATTTTAATAGTTCAATTGCTATATGCTTTCTGATACATAGTAACCTAATTCCTTCGACCATGAGATCATGCCTATCACCTTCACCGGAAGGATGCTTTGATGACATCAAACACCACACCGTAACTGGGTGGCTATAAAGGTGGCATTGAGTGTTCGGAAAGTATTGGTTGAGACACATGGATCAAGAGTGGGATTTGTCCATCCATATGACGGATAAATATACTCTGGGCCCTCTCGGTGAAATGTCATCCAATTAGCTTGCAAGCATGTGACTGGCTCACAAGGGATCACATATCACGGGAACGAGAAAAGAGTACTTTTCGGTAACGAGGTTGAACTAGGCATGCAGAGATACCGACGATCATAACCTCGGATAAGTAAACTATCGTGAGACAAAGGGAAATTGGTATCGTATGTAAGTGGTTCATTCGATCGCAAAGTAATCATAGAAATATGTGGGAGCCATATGAATTTCCAGATTCCTCTATTGGTTAGTGTTCGGAGAAGTGTCTCGATCATGTCCGCATAATTCACGAACCGTAGGGAGACACACTTAAGGATTCGACGTTGTTTGAGTAGTTATGGAATAATGAGAAAGAGACCGAATGTTGTTCGGAGTCTCGAATGGGATTCGGGATATCACGAGGAGATCTGGAATGGTCCGGAGAATAAGATTCATATAAGGAAAGTCCTGTTTCGGAGTTGGGGAATGGTTCCGGTGTTTTCATCGGGAATGTTATAGAAGGTTCCGGAATGTCCGGCACTCTGGAGGGGAAGGGTACATGAATGTGTTATATCAAGTTGGTATGATTGCATCATGTACTCGGTGTCATCGCTGAACAAAATAAAGGGTTTAATCAAATCCTAGTTTGAAAAAGTCAAACGCCAATTTGAGAGTCAAACGGCTATTTTTGGGAAGTGGAGAGGGAGGTGGAAACCGAGTTGGGGAGGAGTTCCTCCCCTCCACCGCCGGCCCACCTTGAAGCCGATTTGGGGAGGGACTCCCCTCCCCTTGGCCGGCCCCTCCACCTATAAAAGGAGGGGCAGGGCTCCCCTCCTAGACACCCACAACCCCACCTCTAAACCCTAGCCGCCGGCGCCGCCACCTCCTGCTGCCGCCGCCGCCCTAGGGCAAACCACCGCCGCCGCCTAGCAACCCTAGCCGCCGTCCAAGCCTCCTACTCGGCATGTCTAAACCCTAGATCGTCGAGGTCTCTCTCATAGTCCACCATACTCGCTCCGGCTTAAGGCGAAGCCCTGCGAGATCTCCCCTCTACTTCCGGTACCACGCCGTTGTGCTCCGGAATCGCGAGGAGAGTGCTACAACCTCCGCTGCCTGCTGGAACAAGGGAGAGGAAGGTCTTCATCGAGTACCGAACGTGTGACCGACTGCGGGAGCACTGCCGGAACGCAGCGCCGGAAGGATCGTCTACGCGATCTTGAGATCGGGAAGAGTACGACTACATCACCCACGAGAATCCGCTCTCGTTAAACACTTTGGAATCTTCGAGGGTGAGTTATTCCATCAACTCGTTGCTACAATCTAGTAGATAGATATTGGCTTGTTTGTTTGTATGCGATAGAAATTTTTTGTTTTCCGTGCTACGAAACCCTACAGTGGTATCAGAGCCGTGTCTATATGTAGATCTGTTCCACGAGTAGAACACAATGGTCATTGTGGGCGTTGATGCTTTTATTGTTGATTTCTTCTTGTGTACTTTGCATCTAGCGGGATGTTGGGATGAAGCGGCCCGGGCTAACCTTACATGACATCGTTCATGAGACTTGCTCCACGCTTGAAATGCAACTTGTATTGCATAAGTGGCTTTGCGGGTGCCTGTTTCTCCTAGCATAGTTAAGATCCAATTTACAACGGGTAATTAACAATACTAGTATCAATGTTGTGGTTCATGTTCGTAAGTTAGAACGACACTTATTGAAAGCCCCAAACCACGTAAAACATGCAAAGAAAGTAGAGGCGTCTAACTTTGTTTTGCAGGGGTGTGCAGTGATGTGATATGGCCATGATTGTGATTATATTTGATGTATGCAATGTTCCTTATCTTAAGTTGGCAATCGGCAGGAGCCATATGGTTGTCTTTAATTTATGTTAAGACCCGCGTGTCTATTCAAAGTAGTTGTAATAGTTGAAGCCGGTGGACAACAACCATGAAGAAGCGTCATTGACCTTGATGCAATGACGGTGATGATGGATATCATGTTCGTGCTTGAAGATGGAGATCGGAAGCACAAAGAAGAAAGGCCATATCATATCACATATTATGAATTCCATGTGATGTTAATCCTTTATGCATCTTGTATTGCTTAGTAGACGACGGTAGCATTATAAGATGATCCCTCATGCACATGAATTTCAAGTCATAAAGTGTCCACCCTTAGCCCCGTTGCTAAAGCTTGTTGTTTCGAAGCACCATGTGATGATCAGGTATGTTAGATTCCGCAAGTGTATACAACGTGAGCAAGCCAGATTTGCTCATGCGGAAGCTAAGGTTTGATCTTGACGAGCCTAGCATGTACAGACATGGTCTCAGAACACGGATCACCGAAAGGTAAAGCATGAATCATATAGTAGATATGATGAACATGTCGATTGTTCGCCATTGAAACTATATCAACTCCCGTGATGATCGGTGTTGATGTGGTGGATTTAGTTCGTGTGATCACTAAAACAATGTGAGGGATACTGTTTTGAGTAGGACTTCACCTAGATTAATTTAACTATTAATTAGAACTCAATTTGTCATAAACTTAGTCTAAACTATTGCAAATATGTTGTAGATCAATGGCGGCCCCTACCATCAATTTTAATGCGTTCCTAGAGAAAGAAAAGTTGAAAAACAATGGAAGCAACTTCGCGGATTGGTTCCGCAATTTGAGGATTGTCCTCACAGCTGGTAATTTGACCTATGTGATGGATGCACCGCTGGGTGACCCACCTGCAGCTGATGCTACCGACGAAGTAAAGAATGTTTACCTCGCTCGGAAGACTCAGTACTCCACAGTTCAGTGTGCTATCTTGTATGGTTTAGAATCGGAGCTTCAGAAAAGGTTTGAGAATTCAGACCCACATGATATTGTCCATGATCTCAAATTGATCTTTGAGACTCATGCGGCAATTGAGAGCTATGAGGCTTCTGAAAAGTTCTTTAACTGCAAGATGGAAGAGGGCAGCTCCGTCAGTGAGCATGTGCTTAAGATGTCTGGGCATGCAAACAAACTTCAAAGCTTGGGTATAGTGATTCCTAATGCTTTGGGGATTTACCGTGTCCTCCAATCACTACCACCAAGTTACAAGAACTTTGTGATGAACTACAATATGCAAAACATGAACAAGCAGTTGCCAGAACTGTTTGCTATGTTGAAGTCTGCAGAAGTGGAGATCAAGAAAGAGCACCAAGTGTTGATGGTCAATAAGACCACCAAATTCAAGAAAGGCAAGTCTAAGCAAAAGGGACACTTCAAGAAGGGTGGTAAGAAAGTTACCGCGCCGACGAAGAAGACCAAGGCTGGACCCAAGCCTGATACTGAGTGCTTTTACTGCAAGGGAGAAGGTCACTGGAAGCGGAATTGCCCAAAGTACTTGGCGGATTTGAAGAACGGCAACATCAAGAAGAAAGGTATATCCGATATACATGTTATTGATGTGTATCTCACTAGTACTCGTAGTAGTGTCTGGGTATTTGATACTGGTTCGGTTGCTCATATTTGTAACTCGAAACAGGTGCTGCAGAATAAACGGAAGCTAGCGAAGAACAAGGAGACGATGCGCGTGGGAAACGGATCAAAGGTTGATGTGATCGCGGTCGGCACGCTACCCCTTCATCTACCATCGGGATTAGTTTTATACTTAAATAATTGTTATTTGGTGCCTGCGTTAAGCATGAACATTATATCGGGATCTTGTTTATTGCGAGACAGTTACTTGTTTAAGTCCGAGAATAATGGTTGTTCGATTTATATGAGTAATATGTTTTATGCACATGCACCTTTGATAGATGGTCTATTCTTATTGAATCTCGATAGTGGAAATACACATATTAATAACATTGAGACTAAACGTTTGAAATCGAGCGATAACTCGACCTATATGTGGCACTGTCGTCTTGGTCACATTGGAGTGAAGCGTATGAAGAAACTCCATTCCGATGGACTTCTTGAATCACTTGATTTCGAATCACTTGAAAGATGCGAAGCATGTCTGATGGGTAAAATGACTAAGACTCCATTTTCTGGTATGATGGAGCGAGCTACGGACTTATTGGAAATCATACATACCGATGTGTGTGGTCCAATGAGTGTAGCTTCGTGCGGTGGTTATCGTTATGTTCTTACCTTCACGGATGACTTGAGTAGATATGGGTATATCTATTTCATGAAACATAAATCCGAAACTTTCGAGAAGTTTAAGGAATTTCAAAGTGAGGTAGAGAATCAACGTAACAAGAAGATTAAATTTCTACGTTCTGATCGTGGAGGTGAATATCTAAGTTACAAGTTTGGTGAGCATTTGAAGAAATGCGGAATACTTTCACAATTGACACCGCCGGGAACACCACAGCGTAATGGTGTGTCCGAACGTCGTAATCGAACTCTCTTAGATATGGTTCGTTCTATGATGTCACTTACAGATTTACCGCTATCATTTTGGGGTTATGCATTAGAAACAGCCGCATTCACTTTAAATAGGGCACCATCTAAATCCGTTGAAACGACACCGTATGAATTATGGTTTGGGAAGAAACCTAGATTGTCGTTCCTTAAAGTTTGGGGTTGCGAAGCCTATGTAAAGAAGTTACAGCCGGACAAGCTTGAACCCAAAGTGGAAAAATGCGTCTTCATAGGATACCCGAAGGAAACTATTGGGTATACCTTCTATCATAGATCCGAAGGCAAAATCTTCGTTGCCAAGAATGGATCCTTTCTAGAGAAGGAATTTCTCTCGAAAGAAGTGACTGGAAGGAAAGTAGAACTCGACGAGGTTGTCGAACCTTCTCTCGAAATTGCGAGTAGCGCAGCACCGGAAGAAGTTCCTGTGGTGCCTGCACCAATAATAGAGGAAGTTAATGATGATGATCATGAAACTTCGGTTGTAGTTGCTACAGAGCCTCGCAGGTCAACGAGAACTCGTACCACTCCAGACTGGTATGATCCCGTTATGAGTGTCATGTTGGTGGACAACACCGATGACCCTGCGACATATGAGGAAGCGATGATGAGCCCAGATTCCAACAAATGGCAAGAAGCCATGAAATCCGAGATTGGATCCATGTACGAAAACAAAGTATGGACTTTGGTGGACTTACCGGATGGCCGGAAGGCTGTCGAGAACAAATGGATTTTCAAGAAGAAAACATATGCTGATGGTAATGTTACTGTCTATAAAGCTCGACTTGTCGCAAAGGGGTTTCGACAAATTCAAGGAATTGACTACGATGAGACTTTCTCACCAGTAGCGAAGCTAAAGTCTGTGAGGATTATGTTAGCAATCGCTGCATATTATGATTATGAGATATGGCAGATGGATGTCAAAACAGCATTCCTCAATGGAGACATTGATGAAGAGTTGTATATGATGCAACCCAAAGGGTCGATCCTAAAGATGCTAACAAGGTATGCAAACTTCAACGGTCCATCTATGGATTGAAGCAAGCATCCCGAAGTTGGAATCAACGTTTTGATAAGGTGATCAAAAGTTTTGGTTTTATACAAACTTATGGAGAAGCTTGTATTTACAAGAAAGTGAGTGGGAGTTCTGTAGCATTCTTAATACTATATGTATATGACATATTGTTGATTGGGAATGATGTAGACCTTCTTAATAGTGTCAAGGAATATTTGAATAATAGTTTTTCAATGAAAGATCTTGGCGAAGCAACTTACATATTAGGCATAAAGATTTATAGAGATAGATCAAGACGCCAAATATCATTGTCACAAAGTACATATTTGGACAAAGTTCTAAAGAGGTTTGGAATGGAAGATAGGAAGAAAGGGTTCTTGCCCATGTTGCCCAATACGACCTTGAGTAAAAATCAAAGTCCGACATCGGCAGAAGATAGAGAAAGGATGAGTAAGACTCCCTATGCCTCAGCCATAGGATCTCTAATGTATGCCATGCTATGTACTAGACCCGACATTGCATATGCTGTTAGTTTAACTAGCAGATATCAAAGTGATCCAGGAGTGGATCATTGGACAGCGGTCAAAAACATCCTTAAGTACTTGAGAAGAACTAAGGATATGGTTCTTTCTTATGGAGGTGATGAACAACTCGTTGTTAATGGTTACACCGATGCTAGTTGGAGCACCGATCCGGATGATTCTAAATCACAATCTGGATACGTATTTATTTTGAATGGTGTAGCAGTTAGCTGGAGGAGTGCAAAGCAAAGCGTTGTGGCGAGATCTTCAAATGAATCGGAATACATGGCTGCTTCGGAGGCTTCACAAGAAGCGATATGGATGAAAGAGTTAATTACAGAGCTAGGTGTGGTTCCTAGTGCGCTGGACCCAATGTCTATCTACTGTGATAACATGGGCGCCATAGCCAATGCGCAAGAACCAAGGTCACACAAGAAGCTGAAGCACATCAAGCTACGTTTTCACGCTATTCGAGAACATGTCCAAGATGGGGACATAAAGATTTTCAAAGTACACACAGATCTGAATGTGGCGGATTCGTTGAGTAAACCTCTTCCGAGGGCAAAACATGACCAACACCAAACTGCCATGGGTGTTCGGTATATTACCATGTAATCTAGATTAGATGACTCTAGTGCAAGTGGGAGACTATTGGAGATATGCCCTAGAGGCAATAATAAATGTGGTTATTATTATATCTTTGTGTTTATGATAAATGTTTACATTCATGCTATAATAGTATTAACAAGGAAACATTAATAAGAAACATTAATACTTGTTTGATTTGTAAACTTAAATTGAAGTCCCTAGTAAAGCCTCTATACATCACTAGCTTGTTGGTTAATAAATGATTGTGGTTTCCCTATCATGAACACTGAGATGTTATTAACAACAAGATCATATCGTTAGGAGAATGATATGGTGGACATACTCCTATAGATAAGCGTAGCATAAAGATCAAGTCATTTTAATAGTTCAATTGCTATATGCTTTCTGATACATCGTAACCTAATTCCTTCGACCATGAGATCATGCCTATCACCTTCACCGGAAGGATGCTTTGATGACATCAAACACCACACCGTAACTGGGTGGCTATAAAGGTGGCATTGAGTGTTCGGAAAGTATTGGTTGAGACACATGGATCAAGAGTGGGATTTGTCCATCCATATGACGGATAGATATACTCTGGGCCCTCTCGGTGAAATGTCATCCAATTAGCTTGCAAACATGTGACTGGCTCACAAGGGATCACATATCACGGGAACGAGAAAAGAGTACTTATCGATAACGAGGTTGAACTAGGTATGCAGAGATACCGACGATCATAACCTCGGATAAGTAAACTATCGTGACACAAAGGGAAATTGGTATCGTATGTAAGTGGTTCATTCGATCGCAAAGTAATCGTAGAAATATGTGGGAGCCATATGAATTTCCAGATTCCTCTATTGGTTATTGTTCGTAGAAGTGTCTCGATCATGTCCGCATAATTCACGAACCGTAGGGAGACACACTTAAGGATTCGACGTTGTTTGAGTAGTTATGGAATGATGAGAAAGAGTCCGAATGTTGTTCGGAGTCTCGAATGGGATTCGGGATATCACGAGGAGATCCGTAATGGTCCGGAGAATAATATTCATATAAGGAAAGTCCTGTTTCGGAGTTGGGGAATGGTTCCGGTGTTTTCATCGGGAATGTTCTAGAAGGTTCCAGAATGTCCGGCACTCCGGAGGGGAAGGGTACATGAATGTGTTATATCAAGTTGTTATGATTGCATCATGTACTAGGTGTCATCGCTGAACAAAATAAAGGGTTTAATCAAATCCTAGTTTGAAAAAGTCAAACGCCAATTTGAGAGTCAAACGGCTATTTTTGGGAAGTGGAGAGGGAGGTGGAAACCGAGTTGGGGAGGAGTTCCTCCCCTCCACCGCCGGCCCACCTTGAAGCCGAGTTGGGGAGGGACTCCCCTCCCCTTGGCCGGCCCCTCCACCTATAAAAGGAGGGGCAGGGCTCCCCTCCTGGACACCCAACAACCCCACCTCTAAACCCTAGCCGCCGGCGCCGCCACCTCCTGCTGCCGCCGCCGCCCTAGGGCAAACCGCCGCCGCCTAGCAACCCTAGCTGCCGGCCAAGCCTCCTCCTCGGCGTGTCTAAACCCTAGATCGTCGAGGGCTCTCTCATAGTCCACCATACTCGCTCCGGCTTAAGGCGAAGCCCTGCGAGATCTCCCCTCTACTTCCGGTACCACGCCGTTGTGCTGCCGGAATCGCGAGGAGAGTGCTACAACCTCCGCTGCCTGCTGGAACAAGGGAGAGGAAGGTCTTCGTCGAGTACCGAACGTGTGACCGACTGCGGGAGCGCTGCCGGAACGCAGCGCCGAAAGGATCGTTTACGCGATCTTGAGATCGGGAAGAGTACGACTACATCACCCACGAGAATCCGCTCTCGTTAAACACTTTGGAATCTTCGAGGGTGAGTTATTCCATCGACTCGTTGCTACAATCTAGTAGATAGATCTTGGCTTGTTTGTTTGTATGCGATAGAATATTTTTGTTTTCCATGCTACGAAACCCTACAAAAGCTTATAAGGAATAACACTAGAACTAGCACCAATATCACATAAACCATAATAACAATGATCACCAATTCTAACAAAAAGCACAAGAACACTAGCTTTTCTAGATTTACTAGGATGAGAGATAATATTAGAAGCGTCTTCACAGAAGACAATGTGCTCATCCTCTATATTTCTAGTGACAGGATCTTTCACAATAGCTACCACAGGCTCAATATTTATTTGCTCATCGGGTTCCACAATTTTCTTAGTACCTTTATTATTCGCACTGATTATCATAGAGTACTCCTTTACCTTTGTTGGGAAAGGTATTTTCTCAACATAAGGTTCAGGCACAAAATGATTTGTAGTACAAACTTCAGTGTTTCTAACAGGAACATGACTAACATCTTTATAAGGTGCATGGTACTTATTCCACTTCTTTTTGGGAATTTCTATGTAAGAGGCAAATGCTTTAAAACAATTGGCAATACTTTGGGAGTCAAGACCAAAATCATTACTAATATCACGGAAGTCATCGGTTCCCATAAAAGATTGTATGCATTCATAATCATAATTTATACCTGACTTTCTTCCTTCGTCATTCCCCCGAGCTTCAGTGTTCTCTTGAATACGGCCTAGGAGATCCCATTTAGCTTCTCCCTTCATGCGTGTGAATGATCCAACACAAGAAGCATCTAGTAAATCTTTATCATGAAGAGAAAGCCTAGCATAAAAGTTATTGATAATGATATTGTTAGGGAGTTCATGAATAGGACATTTAAGCATTAGTAACTTCAATCTCCCCCAAGATTGAGCTGTACTCTCTCATCACGAGGCCACAATTTATATATCAGATTTCTATCCTTATGAATCTCATTGGGAGGATAGAATTTAGAATAAAAGAGAGATGCCATTTCCTCCCATTCCATGGATTGCCCATTGTTCAGCAGCTTATACCATTCTTCAGCTCTCCCTTTCAAGGACATAGAGAGTAACTTCTTCTTCACCTGTTCAGTTGTGATACCTGCACACTTAAACAACCCGCATAATTTATGGATAAAAATCAAGTGATCTCCAGGGTGGATAGTTCCATCCCCTAAATAATAATTATCCATAACATGATCAACAATACTTGTAGGTATATTAAAAGGATCTATCTCAATAGGTGGTGGTTCATCTACTGCCCTAATAGTGGTAGTAGTTTTCCCAAACAAAAAACCAAGTGGGTTATCCATATTGGAAACAAAGTAACAAAAAAAAACAAAAAGCAATACTCATAGTAGAAGTTTCCTTTACCAGTTTCACTCTTCAATAGCGCTTTACTCCCCGACAATGGCGCCAGTAAATAGTCTTGATGACTCACAAGTATAGGGGGTGTATCGTAGTACTTTCGATAAATATGAGTGTCGATCCCAACGAGGAGCAGAAGGTGTTGACTAGTGGTATGGAGCAGGAAATCTCTGTAAATACTTAGCAAACGGATTTTTAGGTTTTTTTATAAAGCAAAGAAACAAAGTGCAAGTAATAAAAGCAACGAACAACCGCGGCAAGTGGCCCAATCCTTTCTTAGCAAAGGACAAGCCGGAGGAAATACTTATAAGGACCAAACGTTCTCGAGGACACATGAGAATTCTGTCAAGTGCTTTCGCTTCATATGGCTAAGTACTCTTCTTTGGTGTTGTAAGTGTTGTGTGGGTGAACCTGTGCTAATGTACCTACCTTACTTGGACTAATACATACTTATGATTAAACCCCTGCAGGCATCCGCAACTACAAGAAAGCAATTAAGATATAAACCTAACCACAACCTTAAACTCTGAGATCCTACGCTCCCTTATGCAATGGTGTGCTAACGGGGGTTCAGGTTTCTGTCACTCCGGCAACCCCACAATTAGTAGCCAAATACACAATGCATTTCCTTACGCCCATAAATGGTGAAGTATCATGTAGTCGACGTTCACATGACACCACTAGAAGAATATCACCACAACTTAAATACTAAACCATTGAATAATAACTCAACACAAATCCACTACTAACAACATGACTCTCCCATGTCCTCAAGAACTAGACGAACTACTCACAAGACATCATATGGATCAAGATCAAAGATGATATGGTGATGGATAACAATCTGAACATAAACAATAATCCAATGGTTCCACTCACAAGCATCAACTACAATAGTAATCAACACCGGGAAAGTTTTCCCTAAAAACTAAGTAAGTATTCAACACGATTGTTACAGCGGGACGGAGTGGTGATGATGGTCCTGGTGGATATGATGGTGTGGATGATAATTATGATGATCCCGATGAAGTCTAGCTTGATGATGGTGTTGATGGCGGCGATCTCCCCTCTCCGGGAAGGAATTTCCCCGACAGAAATCTGTCTGCCGGAGAGCTCTTTCTCTCTCGGTGTTTTCTGCCCCGCAGAGGTGGTAGAATCTTTCTATGGCCGCTCACTTTGTATTAGGGTTCTGAGAGGAAGATATAGGCAAGAGGGCGGAGTCGGGAGCCGGCCAGGTGGGCCACACCTTCCCTAGGCGCGGGGCAGGGGGACCCGCGCCTGGGGGGGGGGGTGGGCCCCCTGTGGCCCAGCTACGCCTCTCCTTCTGGCTTCCTTCGTCTTCTGAAAAAATATATATTTTCCAATACTTTTCTGGTATTTTTTTAATCTTCGCGAAATTGCATCAAAACACCTCCTTTTCTATCAGGATCCTGACTCCGACAGTTCATCCTCCAAGAATCATCCAACATGCAAAAACAAAGGAAAAGACATAAGTAACACTTTATAATAAGACACATAACAATGAATAGAGGCAAATTATGATATAGAATGGTGATGCAAATTTGATGTATCACGCTCCAGCTAGGGACCTGCTGGTTGATGGTCGGCAGCATCGACATGTGGTCGGCGATCAACTCACGCATTTCGTCGCATGTGGACATGGGCGGGATGGCATGGCCGTCGTGGGCAATGTTCCACCCACCCGGTAGGCACCAGTCCGACGGTACGAGGAGGTTCGCCTCGTACAACACTGTCTCCTCCTTGAGGGTGAGGTTGTGCGACCTCGCGCCGCCGCTCGTGCTGCCGATGGCCTCGTGGTCGTTGTGAGGCAAGGTTGCTCGCTGGAGTTTGGATAGGAAGTAGAGAGTGTTGGGAGATTGGGTGGGGAGTAGTGTGTGCCGGTGAGAAGGGGGCGCCTTTTATTGGCGCCGAGTGGTGGTAAGCCGAATGGCCACCACGCCATTATAACTCTGGCTTGTCGGGAGGTGAGTCGTCATCACGCAGGCGATGGCGTCTGAAACCGGCGAAGTCCCATGCGGGTGCGTATGGGAACGACGCAAGGTCATTAATTATTTTGACCAAGCTCTTTTGGTGGCTACCAACTTGAACCCGGCGTAGACGGACACAGCTCGTCTAAAGTGGCGCGTATTGCCCGTGGCAATAGCCTGACCCGTGATTGCCAGGGGCGGCAAGGGATGACGAACAGTTCAGTGGGTAACCCAAACTGTCGGCACCGGTTTCGGCCTCCGGTGTGGGCCTTTTTGGCCTCCACACTCCAATTCGGTTGGGCGCCGGGTTTAGGGGAGGTGGTGCGGTGCATATGCTTTGAGGAGAAGATCTAGGAGGCTGAAATATTTGCAACCTCCGATTGAAGCTCAATTCTTTTCATTTATCTAATCATAGCAAATCAGAAATGCTCGAGTTTGTCTCCCTGATTTCGTGAAAGACCTGTGGTGTATGACGTCGTGAAGATATGCTAGCATCTGCGAGAAGTTAGAATAAAGCTGGTCATTAGCTTATTTTCTTACAGGAGATTGCAGAGAGCGTCGGACCAATAAATTCATTTTTCGTCTGAACAAAGAGAAACCTTCGAAATTCAATTGAAAAACTCACAGTATGAGATCGAATGATTTGGAAAAGCGGTGTCGTTTGGTTTTGGTTCCTAGCTAGCTCCGGAGCGGAGTGCATGACCGAGAGGGCAGCAGTGGCCGGGGGGCAGAGGTGGGGCCGGGGTGCGACCGCGCGAGGACGAGGACGGCAGGCAGGGCCCGCCAGCGTGCCTGCGCCCCGCCTCAATTATTTGTCCTTCCGGATTCCTTTCCCCACCCCGGCTCCTTCCCGATAGTACCGCCCACCACTGGCCACGGCAGTACGGCACCACCCCGATCGCTCCACCGGAGTGTACTGCTCCCCCGATCCTGCTTTTCCTGCCCGCCTTCGCCTAACGCCTTTTTCTCTCCCACGCCGTGTCGCCGCACGGCCGCGCGTTCGTACGTACGTTGCCATGGGACGCCACGCGTGTCAGAGCGCCTGTGGCCGTGCCCGTCCGGACTGGGCCACGCACCCTACAGCCATGGCTCAAGATGATGATGATGAGATCTGCGACTGGGCCGTGAGAGCAATGCTGTTCTGCTTTCCTTTCCTACGTTTCACGAGCTGGCTGGACTGGACGGTGTAGAAGCCGTCGAATACGAGCGAGCGGCGAGCTGGACGGTACAACGCCCCCCCATGTGATGCGAGGAACCAGAAAACGGTGTCAAACGTATAAGTGCGTTAACGACAGTTCACTCCCCTCTCATTTTCGAGTTTCTTTTTCAGGGGAAGGACGGCCCTCGCTTTGTGCATTGCAGGTGGAGTGGAAGGCCGCATCTCGCTACGGACGTGACAGCTTCTGATCGCGACCTTCGGGGGCGAAGAAGTTTTCTAGATAACCTCCGCTTAGTCAATACGTAGAGACTAAGATGGCCCACGGTTCAGCGAACGTGATTTCTTACGGTGTGTGCGTTGCCGTGGTGCTCCTAGCCTTTTGTTGTAAATATAAAATATGAACAGAGGATTATACAAGTACCGCTTGACGTACTGGCGCGAGGACGATGTTGGGATTATTATACGCCAATCATGGAAGCTCTTGGAGACCGGGGATTAGAAAAGTACGGGATCGGACGGGGTCCGTACCCGTATTTCTATTTCCCGTCAGTTTCCCGCGGTACAAATCCATGTGCGCCACCACGCCATAAGAAAAAAAAAAAGGTTTCTATCTGTCCTGGCATAATAAACTTAATACGGAGTACGGAGTACTAGTCAACATCAGCTGTTGCAAAATTGTATAGTACCACGTAGAAAGAGGTAAAATTAATCTGATATATCACCGACAGGGCGACACGTAGCACGATGCATTGGGCCCATTTGCTGGCGGCGTCTCCCTCACACGCAGGCCATGGCGACGTGATTTCAGTCTTCAGATTTTAGCTTAACTTTCAGACACTCTTCAACTCAGTAGAATTTGGAAATGAGGCAGCGGAGAAAATTAAATTGTCATACTCGCTCCGCATCTAAATACGACGTATTACTTCCTTCGTCCCAAAATAGATGTCTTAGATTTGTTAAAATTTGAATGAATCTAGACACTATTTAGTATGTAGGTTCATCCAAATTTTAATAAATCTAAGACATCTATTTTAGGATGGAAGGAGTAGTAAAGTTTTAGTGCTAGATCGTATTTAGATAAATTTAAGTCAATTAATATGGGTCAGAGAAAGTAGCATATTGTATAATACTATGAAATCGCAAGACACACAAATGTATATTATTGGGTTAAGCTATAGAAAAGATATGCCTCCGTTCAGGAATAACTGATTTGAGTTTGTCTAGATTCGAATGTATCTTTATACTAAAATACGTTTAGATAAATTCAAATCTAAACTCAAGTCAGTTATTTCTGAACGGGGGAGTACTCCGCGTCTTTGATAGGACAATTCCTTCGGATAAAACGAATATTTTAAAGTATTTCTATTTCTACTAGTTAGAAAGGAGCGACGAAATGAAATTGTTTTTTAAGAAGTTGAGTATTTCTTTCGGACAAAGCCAACACTTCTCCCGAATAAATTTTTGGAGATGGCCGGATATTTGTCTAGAACCCACTTTATTCCACTTGAATTCATGAATAAAATTTTCTTCAAAATAATGGTTGGTTTGCCTAATTATCAAGAAATTATTGTCAAAAAAAATTGTCGGTAAAAATTTAGCGCCTTCGAAAAATTACCACAAGATAACTATCCTTAAGAAATTATGATCACGAAAACATGTTGAACGATTACTGCCAAAGAGGGAAAACGGTTTGCAAAGATAGAAAATTACTGATGACGAATTACTTTCCATGAATTAATCATCGCCGAAAAATAACCACCATAGGAAAATTACGGTTAAAAAGGCGTGTCAGAGAATACTGCCAAATAGCAAGAAATACTGTAGTCAATTGGTGTCCAACTACGATCGAAAGAAGACACACCCTCGAACAATTACAAACAATAATTACCGTCGAAAAGTTATGATCACAAAGTTGGGTTGACGAATGGCCGTCGAAGGATTAAAATGGACATTTTAAAACTACGGCCAGAAAGTTACCGTCTGGAAGTTGTGTCCAGAAATCACCATCGAAAGATAGCATGTAAAAAATTATCGTACTAGCATAAAGTACGCAAGCAAGTAGAGAAGGATTCAGATATATGGCCGATGCCTCTTTTTTGGGATATCTAATGGAAAACCAAAAAACATATCAAGCGGGTTCACCACGAGCGGAAGTTTCTCTAGGGCGATTGGGAGGCGATCGCGTCCAACACTAGGGTTTTCCTCTCGAGGGTATGTAAGGTTGACGGCGGGGTAGATCTCGACGGCGAGGTCGGCTTCGGCGGTGGGTCTCTCTGTCTCTCTCGTATACCTGGGCATGTTTCGGGCCGGGCCGGGCTCGGGTCGGGCCTGACAAAGCCAGCCCGTGCAAACCCCAGGCCCGAGCCTGGCCCGGCCCGGCCCGTGGTACACATTTTTCTTCGGGACGTCGGGCCGCGGGCCGGGCTTCTCCCTATTTTTCACTTTTCTCTGGCCCGAGCCCGGCCCGTGCATCCTTCGGGCCGCAATTGTGAAGCCCAGACCCGACCCGTCGGGCTTTTTTCGGGCCGGGTCGGGCCGACCGGGCTGGGCTGCCCATGCCCAGGTATACTCTCTCGGGTCCTAGACGGCTAGGGCTCGGTGGAGAGTTTGGGTCTATGGCGTCTCCTGCTCGCGCGACTGGTGGGGGCTGGAGCTCCTCGCGAACCCTATCCCGGTCACCGTCAAAGTCGGGTGGCGACGATCTGACTGCGGGGCTTTCGGCGAAGATGGGAGATCTGCTCCTCACAGACAAGGAGGTCACTGGATTGGTGATCAAAGACATCGGTGCGTCGGAGGTTCCTCGTCCTACATGGGCGGTTGTGGGTAAGGTCTGCTCCCCTCGCAAGCTAATTATCGGAGCATTAGAGAAAGCGATGTGTAGGGCTTTGGGGACTCCATGGCAAAGCTCAGTTTAAGGATATTGGAGACAATCACTTCATTGTGAGATTCACGATGGAAGGAGATTGGAGGCATGCTATGAGGAGTGGCCCATGGCAGTTTGATTTCAATGCCGTTTTGCTGAAGGATTTTGATGGGAAGGTTAGACCTTCGAATATGGTATTTGATTCGATGGATGTTTGGGTCAAGGTTTTAGATCTGCCGCTAGACATGATGAACTGTGCCTATGGCAAACTAATTGGCGGCTGGATTGGGAAGTACATCTCGGTGGATGTAGATGAGGAAGGCATGGCATGGGGGGAAGAACTCAGAATTAGAGTTGCTGTGAAGGTTGATCAGCCTCTCCCACGGGGTGTGAGGCTGCGTGAGTCTGAAGAAGAGCTGGAAGGGAAGTGGTTTGACATCAAGTATGAAAAGATACCACACTTTTGTCTTGATTGTGGAAGGCTGGTTCACTGGGCTGATGGGTGTACGGCGGTGAAAGGAGATGTGCAGCAGTGGGGAGAGTGGCTGCGTGCTCCGGCAGGAAGATCACGTCATCATGTGTCATCTGCTCGTCCCTCTGTCTCTTTGGGAAGCATTAGCAGCAGGTCGTCGGATGGTGGGTTTAGGCAAATGGACATGGCTGATCCGGTTGTTCAACTCAGGGATATCCCGCCGCGTAAAAATTCCTACAGGGATCAAGCCTACTCTAGCTCCTCGCGCACTGGCGCTGGAGAAGCTACACATGTTGGAGATATGCCCAAGAGGCAATAATAAAGTGGTTATTATCATATCTTCACACTTATGATAAATGTTTATATTCATGCTATAATAGTATTAACAAGGAAACATTAATACTTGTGTGAATTGTAAACTTAAATTGAAGTCCCTAGTATAGCCTCTATACTTCACTAGCTTGTTGGTTGATTAAATGATTGTGGTTTCCATATCATGAACATTGAGATGTTATCAACAGCAAGATCATATCGTTAGGAGAATGATATGGTGGACATACTCCTATTGATAAGCGTAGCATAAAGATCAAGTCATTTCAATAGTTCAATTGCTATATGCTTTCTGATACATAGTAACCTAATTCCTTCGACCATGAGATCATGCATATCACCTTTACCGGATGGATGCTTTGATGACATCAAACACCACACCGTAACTGGGTGGCTATAAAGGTGGCATTAAGTGTTCGGAAAGTATTGGTTGAAACACATGGATCAAGAGTGGGATTTGTCCATCCACATGACGGATAGATATACTCTGGGCCCTCTCGGTGGAATGTCATCCAATTGGCTTGCAAGCATGTGACTTGGTCACAAGGGATCACATATCACGGGAACGAGAAAAGAGTACTTATCGGTAACGAGGTTGAACTAGGTATGCAGAGATACCGACGATCATAACCTCGGATAAGTAAACTATCGTGAGACAAAGGGAAATTGGTATCGTATGTAAGTGGTTCATTCGATCGCAAAGTAATCGTAGAAATATGTGGGAGCCATATGAATTTCCAGATTCCTCTATTGGTTATTGTTCGGAGAAGTGTCTCGATCATGTCCGCATAATTCACGAACCGTAGGGAGACACACTTAAGGATTCGACGTTGTTTGAGTAGTTATGGTATTATGAGAAAGAGACCGAATGTTGTTCGGAGTCTCGGATGGGATCCGGGATATCACGAGGTGATCCGGAATGGTCCGGAGAATAAGATTCATATAAGGAAAGTCCCGTTTCGGAGTTCGGGAATGATTCCGGTGTTTTCATCAGGAATGTTCTAGAAGGTTCCGGATTGTCCGACACTCCGGGGGGGAGGGTACATGAGTGTGTCATTGAATGATTGCATCATGTACTAAGTGTTCTTGCTGTTCCAAAAACATGAAAGTCAAATTGCCAGTTTGAAAGTCAAACGGCTAAAACAGGAAACTGTGGAAAACAGGAAACTGTGGGAAACAGGAAACTGTGGGAAACAAGCAAGAGGAGGTTGAAACCAACTTGGAGGAGGAGTTCCTCTCCTCCTTGGCCGGCGCCCAGCCCTAGGCCGAGTTGGGGAGGGACTCCCTCCCTCCCTGGCGCGCCTAGCCCCTCCACCTATAAAAGGAGGGGCAGGGCTCCTCCTTGAGAAAAAACAAGTTTCCACCTCTAATCTCCGGTTTAGAGCCGTTCTGGTTTAGAGCTTCTAATTGCTTTAGCCTGCGGTTTAGAGCCTTCTAATTGGTGTGTCTAATCTCTAGACCACTAATAGCCCTCTCTCATAATCCACCATACTCGCTCCGGCTTAAGGCGAAGCCCTGCGGGATTTCCCCTCTACTTCCGGTACCACGCCGTTGTGCTGCCGGAATCGCGAGGAGAGTGCTACAACCTCCGCTGTCTGCTGGAACAAGGGAGAGGAAGGTCTTCGTCGAGTACCGAACGTGTGACCGACTGCGGAAGCGCTGCCGGAACGCAGCGCCGGAAGGATCGTCTACGCGATCTTGAGATCGGAAGTGTACGACTACATCACCCACGAGAATCTGCTCTCGTTAACCGCTTTGGAATCTTCGAGGGTAAGTTATTCCATCGACTCGTTGCTACAATCTAGTAGATAGATCTTGGCTTGTTTGTTTGTATGCGATAGAAATTTTTTGTTTTCCATGCTACGAACCCCTATAGTGGTATTAGAGCCGTGTCTATATGTAGATCTGTTGCACGAGTAGAACACAATGGTCATTGTGGGCGTTGATGCTTTTATTGTCGATTGCTTTTTGTGTACTTTGCATCTTGCGGTATGTTGGGATGAAGCGGCCCGGGCTAACCTTACATGACATCGTTCATGAGACTTGCTCCACGCTTGACATGCAACTTGTATTGCATAAGTGGCTTTGCGGGTGCCTGTTTCTCCTAGCATAGTTAAGATCCAATTTACAACGGGTAATCAACAATGCTAGTATCAATGTTGTGGTTCTTGTTCGTAAGTTAGAACGACACTTATTGAAAGCCCCAAACCACGTAAAACATGCAAAGAAAGTAGAAGCGTCTAACTTTGTTTTGCAGGGGTGTGCAGTGATGTGATATGGCCATGATTGTGATTATATATGATGTATGCAATGTTCCTTATTGTAAGTTGGCAACCGGCAGGAGCCATATGGTTGTCTTTAATTTCTGTTAAGACCCGCGTGTCTATTCAAAGTAGTTGTAATAGTTGAAGCTGGTGGACGACAACCATGGAGAAGCGTCATTGACCTTGATGCAATGCCGGTGATGATGGAGATCATGTTCGTGCTTGAAGATAGAGATCAGAAGCACAAAGAAGAAAGGCCATATCATATCACATATTATGAATTGCATGTGATGTTAATCCTTTATGCATCTTGTATTGCTTAGTAGACGACGGTAGCATTATAAGATGATCCCTCATGCACATGAATTTCAAGTTCGAAAGTGTTCACCCTTAGTATGCACCGTTGCTAAAGCTTGTTGTTTCGAAGCACCACGTGATGATCGGGTGTGTTAGATTCTGCAAGTGTATACAACGTGAGCAAGCCATATTTGCTCATGCGGAAACTAAGGTTTGATCTTGACGAGCCTAGCATGTACAGACATGGCCTCAGGAACACGGATTACCGAAAGGTAGAGCATGAGTCATATAGTAGATATGATGAACATGTTGATTGTTCGCCATTGAAGCTATATCAACTCTCGTGATGATCGGTTTTGATGTGGTGGATTTGGTTCGTGTGATCACTAAAACAATGTGAGGGATATTGTTTTGAGTGGGAGTTCACCTAGATTAATTTAATTATTAATTAGAACTCAATTTATCATAAACTAAATCAAAGTGAATTTGCATAGTTGTTGTAGTCATTGGCATCCGTTTACCACCTTACGCTTAGTTATAATTGAGATGATAGAACTATAGAATTCTGGTTATTTACTTTACGAACTGGTATCGTATTGTTTTGAAGTGTTAATCTAAAGTTAAAAGTCCTATTGCAAACTTTCAGTAAGTTCCGGTTACTCCATGAAGTTTAATAATTAGTATTAAATCAAGAGTAACAATTCCAAATGTTAGTATATAAGTATCATGTTTGTCTCCATGATTCTTGATATTCAAAGGATTCTCTTAATATCAAGGTTATCTAGGATCTGAAAGAGTTGTTTCAGAAACCATGATGTGTGGAAGATATTGTGATATCTGAAACGAAGTTTTGGTTGCAACATGATAGAGTATAATATGGCTAAAGTCATGTTCTCATATTTGATGAGAATTTGCAAAAGGTTGGAGACACTAGTTGTCCTAATCCTCCAAATGGTTTTGGATAGCAACATTATACTCGTAATTCATCGTTATAAGCTAAAGGTAGTTTGATCATGGGCGATTCCATGATAAGGATGAATATTTGATGTAGGTAAAATGCTTACTACACCAAGAGATTACTAAAGAAAGGAATTTGGAAGAACACCAAACATTTGATGATGGTGATCTACTTCAAAGTGCAAGTCCAAAGACATTGGTATTTAACTATACACGCTTTGGACTATGTGTCATATGTATGACTCCACTATTTATGTTGATAGATTCTTTCAAACAGAAAAGGAAATATTGAAAGAGAATCTCATAAATATATGGCAGAAAAGAAAAGACTAGAATTGTTCAGTTTAAGTATATAGATGATATACATGTTATGGCTATATTCTTTGCTTATTAAACAATGTGGTTCTTAAGTATTTGATACTGAATTTGTTGGTGTGAATCGTCATACGAAACAACACAATTCATGAACTACAATGGCCTAAGTAACTAGCAAAAGAATATGTGATGATGTTCATCGAGAACAAATAAAGGGTTATTGTGTTGCTCGTTAAACATCAAAGCTTGCCTTCAAGATTTGTTTTATCAGGTATTATGAGAACAAAAGAGTTGTTCAAATAAATTACCGTGATCCATAAAAGATGGATGATTCACAAATCTCGTTGGAGAAATCACATCCATAAAACTAGTGCTAAAAATGTCGAAAGACAAATTGATTGATATATCACTTAGGAAGTGACATCGCCGTTTGAATTATAATGGAAAGAAAACATGAAGAAACTCCATGTTGATGGAATTTTGGAGTCTTCTGATTTTTGATCAAATGACGCTTGTGAAACTTTCCTAGAGATAATTAAAACTTCGTTCATAGGCCAAAAGGGAACGAATGACTAGCTTATTGGAATTTGTACATATTGTTGTACGAAGTCCATTATGTGTAGTCAAGAGCGATGGATTTCAACTTCATATGCTTTCTCCAAAAAAAAATTGAGTGAATATATGAATATTTACTTAATAAGGATAAAGTATGAAACACTTGAAAAGTTCAAAGACTTTCAAGATGAAGTGCAAAATCATTGTAACAAGAATATGAATAGTTTATGATAAGATCATAAAGGAAAATATTTAAGTTACAAGTTTAGCATAATACCTAAGATTTAAGGAATCGTTCCGTGGATTTGCATTTTCCCGAAACACCATAAGTGTATGGAGCGTTCGAGATATGTAATTAAACCTTGTTTGAAATGGTTAGATCAAAGGTATAATTCATAAAACTGCCATTATATTTTAAAGATTAAAAGCTTTAGAGATTACTGTTTTTCCACTGAAAAGAGCTCCATCATAATCCGTTGAAATGACACCATATAAAGTTATGGTTTGGGATAAAACCCAAGTTGTCCTTTCTTAAACATTGGTATGCTTTTCATTAGAAAGATGTTTGCAACCAAAGTCGGATGAACCTGTCTTTGTATAACTGTTAAGTATTCCTCCATAACACCAGAGACAAAAGTGTTTGTCGCTTAGAACGTCAAATTTCTTTTGGAAGGAATTTTTCGTGAAAAGAAAAGTGGGAGGACAATAGAACTTTGATAAGGTTAAAAGAACCTTAGCTATATGTGCAGAGTTACGCAGCGCCGAAAAGTGTTCCGGAGACAGCAACAATGCTCATGGCTCACGTGCCTCAAAGGTTGTGGTCACGAAGATCCAAGTTCCTATTGAAACAAGTAGGTCAGATGAACAATCAAATACCAAAGATTTGAGAGTTAAATCATTATTTGAGAATAATGAACCGACTACATGCAAAGAAGCGATGATGGGCCCTGACTCCGTAAAATGGCTTGAAGCCATAAAAATCCGTGATAGTTCCATATACGAGAGGTCAAGATTTGAACTTGAAAGACCCTCTGGGAAGGTACAAGACCTTACAGTCGTATTTGGATCTATAAAGAAATAGACATGGATGTTTTACATCTATGAAATAGTCGACATGTTGGGAAAGAGTTCACAAAATGTTCAAAGGTTGACTATGACAAGATTTGATCTTTCATAAGTGATATTTAGTCTAGACGGATTAATGTAGCAGCCACTACATATAATTCTGTTATATGGTAGCTGAATAAACAAAACAAGTTCTTCTAATAGAATTGTTACCTAGGACATGTGCATAACACGGTCCATAGGGTTTTGTTAATTCAAAGGATGCTAAAAGCATATGCAAACTTCAATAGTTAAAGTGAGCATCGCGGAGTTGGAATCTTCACTATGATGAAACTGTTAAAGGAGTTTAAATTCGTCGGAGATGATGAAGATGCTTGCATTTGCAAGAAATTAAGTGGGAGCGCTAAGACATGTTTCTAATACATTATGTGGAAGACATATTGTTGATTGGAAATAATGTATCTTTTATTAACACATATTAAGAATTTCATCTCGATGAAAGACTTAGGCAAAAACCAAATATTTGGCATCAATAGACGCTAATATGGTTGTGCCAGAAGTACATAGACAAGATATTGAATGAGTTCAATATAGAAACTACAAGAGAGGTTCTTGTCGCACAGAAAGGATTGAATGAGTTCAATGTTGATGATATATTCAAGTGTATTGACATTTGGTAAAGTGAAACAAATAATCAAGTATAGATTGATACTTGATGTATAAAATCACAAAGAGTATTTATATCAATCATACTGTGATATGTACAAATCCAGATATGTCCTATGCTCTAAATGTTGTGAGCATATACCAGAATGATTCGTAAGATGATCATTGGACAATAGTAAGGATATTCTTATGATCTTTTGGAAGAACTAAGAGTATAATATTTGTAGAAGTGACAAATAGATGGTTAGTTCATTGTAAAAGTACTACATTGATACTAGTTTTGTCATAAAGTACAAATTTAGTTTGTCTCAATCTAAACTAAGGGTGGCACAATATAATGGAAAGTAAGTTCCATAATGGATTTGGATGAGTTCCAAAGTTAAGACATTGTGACAGATACTACAACAAAAGGCTAAGTATATGACTGCTATTATAGCAGCAAAAAGAGGGCATTTGTGTCAAGTAGTTTGTTATCAAACTAGGTGTAGTTCACAGAGGGATAATACTATGAAGATATATTGTGCGACAATATTATCAACATGTTTTAACCCAAAAGAACTAAAGGTCACACCAAAGGACCAAATTTGTACAAAGCCATCTCATTAGAGAATGAGTGATGCGTAGAGACGCAAAGACATGCAATTACACACGGACCTGGAAGTGTCAGATCCGGAGATCAGTTGACCACTAGCAATCGTGTACATACAACACCGGAAAGCCATAGGTGTTGAATACACAAAGATTTGAAACTAGATTATTGACTCTAGTGCAAGTGGGAGACTGTTGGAGATATGCCCAAGAGGCAATAATAAAGTGGTTATTATCATATCTTCACACTTATGATAAATGTTTATATTCATGCTATAATAGTATTAACAAGGAAACATTAATACTTGTGTGAATTGTAAACTTAAATTGAAGTCCCTAGTATAGCCTCTATACTTCACTAGCTTGTTGGTTGATTAAATGATTGTGGTTTCCATATCATGAACATTGAGATGTTATCAACAGCAAGATCATATCGTTAGGAAAATGATATGGTGGACATACTCCTATTGATAAGCGTAGCATAAAGATCAAGTCATTTCAATAGTTCAATTGCTATATGCTTTCTGATACATAGTAACCTAATTCCTTCGACCATGAGATCATGCATATCACCTTTACCGAATGGATGCTTTGATGACATCAAACACCACACCGTAACTGGGTGGCTATAAAGGTGGCATTAAGTGTTCGGAAAGTATTGGTTGAAACACATGGATCAAGAGTGGGATTTGTCCATCCACATGACGGATAGATATACTCTGGGCCCTCTCGGTGGAATGTCATCCAATTGGCTTGCAAGCATGTGACTTGGTCACAAGGGATCACATATCACGGGAACGAGAAAAGAGTACTTATCGGTAACGAGGTTGAACTAGGTATGCAGAGATACCGACGATCATAACCTCGGATAAGTAAACTATCGTGAGACAAAGGGAAATTGGTATCGTATGTAAGTGGTTCATTCGATCGCAAAGTAATCGTAGAAATATGTGGGATCCATATGAATTTCCAGATTCCTCTATTGGTTATTGTTCGGAGAAGTGTCTCGATCATGTCCGCATAATTCACGAACCGTAGGGAGACACACTTAAGGATTCGACGTTGTTTGAGTAGTTATGGTATTATGAGAAAGAGACCGAATGTTGTTCGGAGTCTCGGATGGGATCCGGGATATCACGAGGTGATCCGGAATGGTCCGGAGAATAAGATTCATATAAGGAAAGTCCCGTTTCGGAGTTCGGGAATGATTCCGGTGTTTTCATCGGGAATGTTCTAGAAGGTTCCGGATTGTCCGGCACTCCGGGGGGGGGGAGGGTACATGAGTGTGTCATTGAATGATT
Source organism: Avena sativa (assembly GCA_916181665.1). Lineage (NCBI taxonomy): Eukaryota > Viridiplantae > Streptophyta > Magnoliopsida > Poales > Poaceae > Avena > Avena sativa. The sequence continues at coordinate 135,376,683 of OV702285.1, read as the reverse complement.
GCATCATGTACTAAGTGTTCTTGCTGTTCCAAAAACATGAAAGTCAAATTGCCAGTTTGAAAGTCAAACGGCTAAAACAGGAAACTGTGGAAAACAGGAAACTGTGGGAAACAGGAAACTGTGGGAAACAAGCAAGAGGAGGTTGAAACCAACTTGGAGGAGGAGTTCCTCTCCTCCTTGGCCGGCGCCCAACCCTAGGCCGAGTTGGGGAGGGACTCCCTCCCTCCCTGGCGCGCCTAGCCCCTCCACCTATAAAAGGAGGGGCAGGGCTCCTCCTTGAGAAAAAACAAGTTTCCACCTCTAATCTCCGGTTTAGAGCCGTTCTGGTTTAGAGCTTCTAATTGCTTTAGCCTGCGGTTTAGAGCCTTCTAATTGGTGTGTCTAATCTCTAGACCACTAATAGCCCTCTCTCATAATCCACCATACTCGCTCCGGCTTAAGGCGAAGCCCTGCGGGATTTCCCCTCTACTTCCGGTACCACGCCGTTGTGCTGCCGGAATCACGAGGAGAGTGCTACAACCTCCGCTGCCTGCTGGAACAAGGGAGAGGAAGGTCTTCGTCGAGTACCGAACGTGTGACCGACTGCGCAAGCGCTGCCGGAACGCAGCGCCGAAAGGATCGTCTACGCGATCTTGAGATCGGAAGTGTACGACTACATCACCCACGAGAATCTGCTCTCGTTAACCGCTTTGGAATCTTCGAGGGTAAGTTATTCCATCGACTCGTTGCTACAATCTAGTAGATAGATCTTGGCTTGTTTGTTTGTATGCGATAGAAAATTTTTGTTTTCCATGCTACGAACCCCTACAACACATGCTACTGGGAGTGTCACCAGCCCCATTAAACGTCATGGGGGGGCATACGCAGGACCAAGAGCAGCTATTTGATGTGCCGGTGGGGCAGGCCCCCCATAAGCACAAGTCTGGTACTTTCTCTAGGAAGCCCAAAAACCAGACTGTTGGACGGGACAGGGAAGTTGAGTGGCCACCACAGGGTGCCGGCTCAAGGAAGAGAGGAACAAAGATGCGGTGGGTCCCAGTGGGAAACCGTGCTTAGAAGGAGGATATGGCAGACTCTGGGGGAAAGAGACAGCGAACAAGTTCGGTTTTTGATGGACTGGAAGATCCGAAAGGCTCATCGGCGGACCCTGCGGCGTGGGGCCGCCGAGATCAATGAATCTGTTGGGCCTAAACTGTCGCGGATTGGGGTTGGACGCGACAGTGGGTGAGCTTCGAGACCTGTGTAGGTGTCACAACCCAGCGGTGGTGTTCTTAAGCGAAACTAAGAAGAAGGCTAGAGATTTGGACAAGATCAAATGGAGTTTAGGTTTCTCGAAGGGTGTTGCGGTGGACTGTGTGGGCAGAAGTGGAGGTTTGGCGCTGTGGTGGAGAGATGACGTTGACGTCACGGTTAGACCGTGGTGTCAATACTATATTGATGCTGCAATCCCCTATGAAGGAAAACATGGCGCTTTACCGGACTATATGGTGAGCCTCGGACTGAGTTGCGGTCCAAGACCTGGGAAGCGCTCAGGTATCTGCATGCTCAAGATAGCCTCCCGTGGATCTGTGTCGGAGACTACAACAAGATTTTATTTCAGCATGAGCAGATGGGGGGTAATGCCCGTAGTGAAGCGCAGATGGAGGCTTTCAGGTCCTGCTTGATGGATTGTGAGTTCACCGATATGGGGTTTTCTGGATATGATTTCACCTAGAATAATAGAAGAGAAGGGACTGACAATGTTCAAGTCAGACTCGACAGGGCAACGACGACGGCGCCGTTTCTTGAGTTGTTCCCCTACTCTTCAGTGGAGCATATTGTCACCGAGGAATCAGATCATATGGCCCTACTTGTTAAGGTGCTGGCTGAACCTCCAACACGTCACCGGACGGTTGAGAGAGGTTTCAAGTTTGAAGAAATGTAGACTCGTCATGATGACTACGAGAAGATGTTCAAGGATGCTTGGGAGGATAATAATAATGGGGACGCTGGGATTATCGGCTTGTGGAGACGTCTCCATGATGTGTCAAAGGATATTTAGTGCTGGAGCTTTAACTCTTTTGGTTCGGTCCGAGCAGAATTGAGAAGGCTGCGACACTTGCTTGACTCGACGCGCTCTGCGGCGAGGGAGGCTGGCACGTCCCCGGAAGTGAAGGACATCGAGCTGAAGCTTCATGACATCTACGAGCGAGAGGAGATCATGTACCGACAACGCTCTCGACAGGATTGGCTTAAATGAGGAGATAAAAATACGAAAATTTTCCAGAATCGTGCGTCTCACAGGAGGCACAAAAACACAGTTCGCGCGCTGAAAAGAGAGGATGGGTCTCTATGCAAAACTGTTGGAGATATACCCTAGAGGCAATAATAAATGTAGTTATTATTATATCTTTGTGTTTATGATAAATGTTTACATTCATGCTTTAATAGTATTAACAAGGAAGCATTAATACTTGTGTGATTTGTAAACTTAAATTGAAGTCCCTAGTAAAGCCTCTATATATTACTAGCTTGTTGGTTAATAAATGATTGTGGTTTCCCTATCATGAACATTGAGATGTTATTAACAACAAGATCATATCGTTAGGAAAATGATATGGTGGACATACTCCTATAGATAAGCGTAGCATAAAGATCAAGTCATTTTAATAGTTCAATTGTTATATGCTTTCTAATACATAGTAACCTAATTCCTTCGACCATGAGATCATGCATATCACCTTCACCGGAAGGATGCTTTGATGACATCAAACACCACACCGTAACTGGGTGGCTATAAAGGTGGCATTGAGTGTTCGGAAAGTATTGGTTGAGACACATGGATCAAGAGTGGGATTTGTCCATCCATATGACGGATAGATATACTCTGGGCCCTCTCGGTGAAATGTCATCCAATTAGCTTGCAAGCATGTGACTGGCTCACAAGGGATCACATATCACGGGAACGAGAAAAGAGTACTTATCAGTAACGAGGTTGAACTAGGTATGCAGAGATACCGACGATCATAACCTCGGATAAGTAAACTATCGTGAGACAAAGGGAAATTGGTATCGTATGTAAGTGGTTCATTCGATCGCAAAGTAATCGTAGAAATATGTGGGAGCCATATGAATTTCCATATTCCTCTATTGGTTATTGTTCGGAGAAGTGTCTCGATCATGTCCGCATAATTCATGAACCATAGGGAGACACACTTAAGGATTCGACGTTGTTTGAGTAGTTATGGAATGATGAGTAAGAGACCGAATGTTGTTCGGAGTCTCGTATGGGATCCGGGATATTACGAGGAGATCCGGAATGGTCCGGAGAATAAGATTCATATAAGGAAAGTCCTGTTTCGGGGTTGGAGAATGGTTCCGGTGTTTTCATCGGGAATGTTCTAGAAGGTTCCGGAATGTCCGGCACTCCGAAGGGGAAGGGTACATGAATGTGTCATACCAAGTTGGAATGATTGCATCATGTACTAGGTGTCATCGCTGAACAAAATAAAGGGTTTAATCAAATCCTAGTTTGAAAAGTCAAACGCCAATTTCAAAAGTCAAACGGCTATTTTGGGAAGTGGAGGGGAAGGTGGAAACCGAGTTGGGGAGGAGTTCCTCCCCTCCACCGCCGTCCCCCTTGGGAAACCGAGTTGGGGAGGGACTCCCCTCCCCTGTCGCGGCCCCTCCACCTATATAAGGAGGGGCAGGGCTGCCCCTCCTAGACTCCAACACCTCCACCCGCAAACCCTAGCCCTAAGCCGCCGGCCCTCCTGCAGCCGCCGCCGCCTAGCTAACCCTAGCCGCCGGACAAGCCTCCTCCTTGGTGTGTATAAACCCTAGATCGCCGAGGATCTCTCTCATAGTCCACCATACTCGCTCCGGCTTAAGGCGAAGCCCTGCGAGATCTCCCCTCTACTTCCGGTACCACGCCGTTGTGCTGCTGGAATTGCGAGGAGAGTGCTACAACCTCCGCTGCCTGCTGGAACAAGGGAGAGGAAGGTCTTCGTCGAGTACCGAACGTGTGACCGACTGCGGGAGCGCTGCCGGAACGCAGCGCCGAAAGGATCGTCTACGCGATCTTGAGATCGGGAAGAGTACGACTACATCACCCACGAGAATCCGCTCTCGTTAAACACTTTGGAATCTTCAAGGGTGAGTTATTCCATCGACTCGTTGCTACAATCTAGTAGATAGATCTTGGCTTGTTTGTTTGTATGCGGTAGAAATTTTTTGTTTTCCATGCTACGAAACCCTACAGTGGTATCAGAGCCGCGTCTATATGTAGATCTGTTGCACGAGTAGAACACAATGGTCATTGTGGGCGTTGATGTTTTTGTTGCCGATTGCTTCTTGTGTACTTTGCATCTTGCGGGATGGTGGGATGAAGCGGCCCGGGCTAACCTTACATGACATCGTTCATGAGACTTGCTCCACGCTTGACATGCAACTTGTATTGCATAAGTGGCTTTGCGGGTGCCTGTTTCTCCCAACATAGTTAAGATTCAATTTACAATGGGTGATTGACAATACTAGTATCAATGTTGTGGTTCTTGTTCGTAAGTTAGAACGACACTTATTGAAAGCCCCAAACCACGTAAAACATGCAAAGAAAGTAGAGGCGTATAACTTTGTTTTGCAGGGGTGTGCTGTGATGTGATATCGCCATGATTGTGATTATATTTGATGTATGCAATGTTCCTTATTGTAAGTTGGCAACCGGCAGGAGCCATATGGTTGTCTTTAATTTTGTTAAGACCCGCGTGTCTATTCAAAGTAGTTGTAATAGTTGAAGCCGGTGGACGGCAACCATGGAGAATCGTCATTGACCTTGATAAAATGCCGGCGATGATGGAGATCATATTCGTGCTTGAAGATGGAGATTGGAAGCACAAAGAAGAAAGGCCATATCATATCACATATTATGAATTGCATGTGATGTTAATCCTTTATGCATCTTGTATTGCTTAGTTAACGACGGTAGCATTATAAGATGATCCCTCATGCACATGAATTTCAAGTTCTAAAGTGTTCATCCTTAGTAAGCACCATTGCTAAAGCTTGTTGTTTCGAAGCACCACGTGATGATCGGGTGTGTTAGATTCCGCAAGTGTATACAACGTGAGCAAGACAGATTTGCTCATGCGGAAGCTAAGGTTTGATCTTGACGAGCCTAGCATGTACAGACATGGTCTCGGAACACGGATCACCGAAAGGTAAAGCATGAATCATATAGTAGATATGATGAACATGTCGATTGTTCGCCATTGAAACTACATCAGCTCTCGTGATGATCGGTGTTGATGTGGTGGATTTGGTTCGTGTGATCACTAAAACAATGTGAGGGATGTTGTTTTGAGTGGGAGTTCACCTAGATTAATTTAACTATTAATTAGAACTCAATTTGTCATAAACTTAATCTAAACTATTGCAAATATGTTGTATATCAATGGCGGCCCCTACCATCAATTTTAATGCGTTCCTAGAGAAAGAAAAGTTGAAAAACAATGGAAGCAACTTCGCGGATTGGTTCCGCAATTTGAGGATTGTCCTCACAGCTGGTAATTTGGCCTATGTGCTGGATGCACCGCTGGGTGACCCACCTGCAGCTACTGCTACCGATGAAGTAAAGAATGTTTACCTCGCTCGGAAGACTCAGTACTCCACAGTTCAGTGTGCTATCTTGTATGGTTTAGAATCGGAGCTTCAGAAAAGGTTTGAGAATTCAGACCCACATGATATTGTCCGTGATATCAAATTGATCTTTGAGACTCATGCGGCAATTGAGAGCTATGAGGCTTCTGAAAAGTTCTTTAACTGCAAGATGGAAGAGGGCAGCTCCGTCAGTGAGCATGTGCTTAAGATGTCTGGGCACGCAAACAAACTTCAAAGCTTGGGTATAGTGATTCCTAATGCTTTGGGGATTTATCGTGTCCTCCAATCACTACCACCAAGTTACAAGAACTTTGTGATGAACTACAATATGCAAAACATGAACAAGCAGTTGCCAGAACTCTTTGCCATGTTAAAATCTGCAGAAGTGGAGATCAAGAAAGAGCACCAAGTGTTGATGGTCAATAAGACCACCAAATTCAAGAAAGGCAAGTCTAAGCAAAAGGGACACTTCAAGAAGGGTGGTAAGAAAGTTACCGCGCCGACGAAGAAGACCAAGGCTAGACCTAAGCCTGATACTGAGTGCTTTTACTGCAAGGGAGAAGGTCACTGGAAGCAGAATTGCCCAAAGTACTTGGCGGATTTGAAGAACGGCAACATCAAGAAGAAAGGTATATCCGATATATATGTTATTGATGTGTATCTCACTAGTACTCGTAGTAGTGCCTGGGTATTTGATACTGGTTCGGTTTCTCATATTTGTAACTCGAAACAGGTGCTGCAGAATAAACGGAAGCTAGCGAAGAACGAGGTGATGATGCGCGTGGGAAACGGATCAAAGGTTGATGTGATCGCGGTCGGCACGCTACCCCTTCATATACCATCGGGATTAGTTTTATACTTAAATAATTGTTATTTGGTGCCTGCGTTAAGCATGAACATTAAATCGGGATCTTGTTTATTGCAAGACGGTTACTTGTTTAAGTCCGAGAATAATGGTTGTTTGATTTATATGAGTAATATGTTTTATGCACATGCACCTTTGATAGATGGTATATTCTTATTGAATCTCGATAGTGGAAATACACATATTAATAACATTGAGGCTAAACATTTGAAATCAAGCAATAACTCGACCTATATGTGGCACTGTCATCTTGGTCATATTGGAGTGAAGCGTATGAAGAAACTCCATTCCGATGGACTTCTTGAATCACTTGACTTTGAATCACTTGAAAGATGTGAAGCATGTCTGATGGGTAAAACGACTAAGACTCCATTTTCTGGTATGATGGAGCGAGCTACGGACTTATTGGAAATCATACATACCGATGTGTGTGGTCCAATGAGTGTAGCATCGCGCGGTGGTTATCGTTATGTTCTTACCTTCACAAATGACTTGAGTAGATATGGGTATATCTATTTCATGAAACATAAGTTCGAAACTTTCGAGAAGTTTAAGGAATTTCAAAGTGAGGTTGAGAATCAACATAACAAGAAGATTAAATTTCTACGTTCTGATCGTGGAGGTGAATATCTAAGTTACGAGCTTGGCGAGCATTTGAAGAAATGCGGAATACTTTCACAATTGACACCGCCAGGAACACCACAGCGTAATGGTGTGTCCGAACGTCGTAATCGAACTCTCTTAGATATGGTTCGTTCTATGATGTCACTTACAGATTTACCGCTATCATTTTGGGGTTATGCATTAGAAACAGCCGCATTCACTTTAAATAGGGCACCATCTAAATCCGTTGAAACGACACCGTATGAATTATGGTTTGGGAAGAAACCTAAATTGTCGTTCCTTAAAGTTTGGGGTTGCGAAGCCTATGTAAAGAAGTTACAGCCGGACAAGCTTGAACCCAAAGCGGAAAAATGCGTCTTCATTGGATACCCGAAGGAAACTATTGGGTATACCTTCTATCATAGATCCGAGGGCAAAATCTTCGTTGCCAAGAATGGATCCTTTCTAGAGAAGGAATTTCTTTCGAAAGAAGTGACTGGAAGGAAAGTATAACTCGACGAGGTTGTCGAACCTTCTCTCGAACTTGCGAGTAGCGCAGCACCGGAAGAAGTTCCTGTGGTGCCTGCACCAATAAGAGAGGAAGCTAATGATGATGATCATGAAACTTCGGTTTTAGTTGCTACAGAGCCTCGCAGGTCAACGAGAACTCGTACCACTCCAGATTGGTATGATCCCGTTATGAGTGTCATGTTGGTAGACAACACAGATGACCCTACGACATATGAGGAAGCGATGATGAGCCCAGATTCCAATAAATGGCAAGAAGCCATGAAATCCGAGATTGGATCCATGTACGAAAACCAAGTATGGACTTTGGTGGACTTACCGGATGGCCGGAAGGCTGTCGAGAACAAATGGATTTTCAAGAAGAAAATAGATGCTGATGGTAATGTTACTGTCTATAAAGCTCGACTTGTCGCAAAAGGGTTTCGACAAATTAAAGGAGTTGACTACGATGAGACTTTCTCACCAGTAGCAAAGCTAAAGTCTGTAAGGATTATGTTAGCAATCGCTGCATATTATGATTATGAGATATGGCAGATGGATGTCAAAACAACATTCCTCAATGGAGACATTGATGAAGAGTTGTATATGATGCAACCCAAAGGTTTTGTCGATCCTAAAGATGCTAACAAGGTATGCAAACTTCAACGGTCCATCTATGGATTGAAGCAAGCATCCCGAAGTTGGAATCAACGTTTTGATAAGGTAATCAAAAGTTTTGGTTTTATACAAACTTATGGAGAAGCTTGTATTTATAAGAAAGTGAGTGGGAGCTCTGTAGCATTCTTAATACTATATGTAGATGACATATTGTTGATTGGGAATGATGTAGACCTTCTTAATAGTGTCAAGGAATATTTGAATAATAGTTTTTCAATGAAGGATCTTGGCGAAGCAGCTTACATATAAGGCATAAAGATTTATAGAGATAGATCGAGACGCCTAATATCATTGTCACAAAGTACATATTTGGACAAAGTTCTAAAGAGGTTTGGAATGGAAGATAGCAAGAAAGGGTTCTTGCCCATGTTGCCCAATACGACCTTGAGTAAAACTCAGAGTCCGACAATGGCAGAAGATATAGAAAGGATGAGTAAGATTCCCTATGCCTCAGCCATAGGATCTCTAATGTATGCCATGCTATGTACTAGACCCGACATTGCATATGCTGTTAGTTTAACTAGCAGATATCAAAGTGATCCAGGAGTGGATCATTGGACAGCGGTCAAAAACATCCTTAAGTACTTGAGAAGAACTAAGGATATGGTTCTTTCTTATGGAGGTGATGAACAGCTCCTTGTTAATGGTTACACCGATGCTAGTTGGAACACCGATCCGGATGATTCTAAATCACAATCTGGATACGTATTTACTTTGAATGGTGCAACATTTAGCTGGAGGAGTGCAAAGCAAAGCGTTGTGGCGAGATCTTCAACTAAATCGGAATACATGGCTGCTTCGGAGGCTTCACAAGAAGCGATATGGATGAAAGAGTTCATTACAGAGTGAGTGTGGGTCCTAGTGCGCTGGACCCAATGTATATCTACTGTGATAACATGGGTGCCATAGCCAATGCGCAAGAACCAAGGTCACACAAGAAGCTGAAGCACATCAAGCTACGTTTTCACACTATTCGAGAACATGTCCAAGATGGGGACATAAAGATTTGCAAAGTACACACAGATCTGAATGTGGCGGATCCGTTGACTAAACCTCTCCTAAGGGCAAAACATGAACAACACCAAACTGCCATGGGTGTTCGGTATATTACCATGTAATCTAGATTAGATGACTCTAGTGCAAGTGGGAGACTGTTGGAGATATGCCCTAGAGGCAATAATAAATGTAGTTACTATTATATCTTTGTGTTTATGATAAATGTTTACATTCATGCTTTAATAGTATTAACAAAGAAACATTAATACTTGTGTGATTTGTAAACTTAAATTGAAGTCCCTAGTAAAGCCTCTATATATTACTAGCTTGTTGGTTAATAAATGATTGTGGTTTCCCTATCATGAACATTGATATGTTATTAACAACAAGATCATATCATTAGGAGAATGATATGGTGGACATACTCCTATAGATAAGCGTAGCATAAAGATCAAGTCATTTTAATAGTTCAATTGCTATATGCTTTCTGATACATAGTAACCTAATTCCTTCGACCATGAGATCATGCATATCACCTTCACCGGAAGGATGCTTTGATGACATCAAACACCACACCGTAACTAGGTGGCTATAAAGGTGGCATTGAGTGTTCGGAAAGTGTTGGTTGAGACACATGGATCAAGAGTGGGATTTGTCCATCCATATGACGGATAGATATACTCTGGGCCCTCTCGGTGAAATGTCATCCAATTAGCTTGCAAGCATGTGACTGGCTCACAAGGGATCACATATCACGGGAACGAGAAAAGAGTACTTATCAGTAACGAGGTTGAACTAGGTATGCAAAGATACCGACGATCATAACCTCGGATAAGTAAACTATCGTGAGACAAAGGGAAATTGGTATCGTATGTAAGTGGTTCATTCGATCGCAAAGTAATCATAGAAATATGTGGGAGCCATATGAATTTTCAGATTCCTCTATTGGTTATTGTTCGGAGAAGTGTCTCGATCATGTCCGCATAATTCACGAACCGTAGGGAGACACACTTAAGGATTTGACGTTGTTTGAGTAGTTATGGAATGATGAGTAAGAGACCGAATGTTGTTCGGAGTCTCGGATGGTATCCGGGATATCACGAGGATATCCGGAATGGTCCGGAGAATAAGATTCATATAAGGAAAGTCCTGTTTCGGGGTTGGAGAATGGTTCTGGTGTTTTCATCGGGAATGTTCTAGAAGGTTCCGGAATGTCCGGCACTCCGAAGGGGAAGGGTACATGAATGTGTCATACCAAGTTGGAATGATTGCATCATGTACTAGGTGTCATTGCTAAACAAAATAAAGGGTTTAATCAAATCCTAGTTTGAAAAGTCAAACGCCAATTTGAAAAGTCAAACGGCTATTTTGGGAAGTGGAGGGGAAGGTGGAAACCGAGTTGGGGAGGAGTTCCTCCCCTCCACCGCCGGCCCCCTTGGGAAACCGAGTTGGGGAGGGACTCCCCTCCCCTGGCGCGGCCCCTCCACCTATAAAAGGAGGGGCAGGGCTGCCCCTCCTAGACCCCAACACCTCCACCCGCAAACCCTAGCCCTAAGCCGCCGGCCCTCCTGCAGCCGCCGCCGCCCTAGGACAAGCCACCGCTGCCGCCTAGCTAACCCTAGCCGCCGACCAAGCCTCCTCCTTGGTGTGTCTAAACCCTAGATCACCGAGGAGCTCTCTCATAGTCCACCATACTCGCTCCGGCTTAAGGCGAAGCCCTGCGAGATCTCCCCTCTACTTCCGGTACCACGCTGTTGTGCTGCCGGAATCTCGAGGAGAGTGCTACAACCTCCGCTGCCTGCTGGAATAAGGGAGAGGAAGGTCTTCGTCGAGTACCGAACGTGTGACCGACTGCGGGAGCGCTGCCGGAACGCAGCGCCGGAAGGATCGTCTACGCGATCTTGAGATCGGGAAGAGTACGACTACATCACCCACGAGAATCCGCTCTCGTTAAACACTTTGGAATCTTCAAGGGTGAGTTATTCCATCGACTCGTTGCTACAATCTAGTAGATAGATCTTGGCTTGTTTGTTTGTATGCGGTAGAATTTTTTTGTTTTCCATGCTACGAAACCCTACAAAAACCAATGATGGTATGCGTGAAATGGCACTGGCCTTTTATCATGCGCTATATACCTCTGAAGGGTCCAGCAATAGTGCTGAAATTCTGAATCTTATGGAGTGCTCGGTGTCAGCTGAAATGAATGGCGGGTTAACAACAGCCTTTACCGACCTGGAGATTGAAGAGGCCCTCTTTCAAATGGGTCCGACCAAGGCCCCGGGCCTTGATGGGTTGCCGGCGCTCTTCTATCAGAGGCACTAGCCTGATTTGAAACCTTTTGTTTGTCGCGCTGTTCGAGATTTCTTGGAGGGACGGCCTTATCCAGAAGATTTTAATGACACTGTTCTGGTTTTGATCCCAAAGGTAAACTCACTAGAGTTGCTTCCACAGTTCCGCCCGATTAGCTTGTGCAATGTTATTTATAATATTGCATCGAAGGTGCTCGCTAACCGTTTAAAGAAGATCTTGCCTGTTCTCATTTCCGAAGAGCAAAGTGCGTTTGTTCCGCGCCGGTTGATCACAGACAATGTGCTAATTGCTTATGAGTGCATCCATGCTATTCATACAAGGAGAAGGAAGAAACCTCTGTGCTCTGTCAAGCTAGATATGATGAAGGCGTATGATAGGGTAGAATGGCTGGATTGGAATGGTCATGAGATGCGTCAAGTCGGTGAGATTTTCAGTCAAACTGAACGGGGGCATGTCTGATATGTTTCTCCCTTCCCGTGGCTTACGGCAAGGGGACCCTCTCTCCCCATACCTGTTTCTCTTTTGTGTGGAAGGTTTTTCGGCGTTGCTTAGGCGAGCTCGGAGAGAGAGGGAGGTGCGGGGAGTCAGGTTTGGACGGGATGGACCAACTATTACTCATTTGCTCTTCGCGGATGATAGTGTGATCTTCATGGAGGCTACCCATGACAGCATGGTGGCGCTCAAGAGCATTTTGGAGAAGTATGAGATCAGTTCGGGTCAGCGTGTAAATTTCCAGAAATCATCTATTTATTTTGGAAAAGGTTGTGCAGAGACTGCCCGAGTTGATCTAAAGCATACGTTGGGTATTTCTTGTGAGGCTCTATCGGAGAAGTACCTCGGTCTGCCCATTGTGGCAGGGCGATCAAAAAATGGTGCCTTCAAGAATTTGCCCGAACGTTCATGTGGGAAGGTGGGCGGATGGAAGGGGCAAGGCTTATCCAAAGATGGTAAAGAGACGTTGGTGAAATCTGTGCTACAGGCTGTGCCGACTTATACCATGGGCTGCTTTAGATTATCGAAATCTATGTGCCAGAAGCCGACGTCTATCTCGTTAGGCTTCTGGTGGGGCGCCTCAAATGGCATGAAGAAGGTGCATTGGATTAGTTGGGAGAAGATGTGTGCTCCAAAGAAAAAGGGAGGTATGGGTTTCAGGGACTATGAAGATTTCAATCAGGCGCTTCTAGCCAAACAGGCATGGAGGATGGTCACTAAGCCGGAGTCGCTTTGTGCTCGGGTGATGAAATCTAGATATTTCTCGGATGGTGACTTCCTTCATGCAAGGTGTCCGAAGACGGCTTCTTTCACCTGGAAGAGTATTGTCCACGGCAGGGAGCTGCTCCAAAAGGGACTCATATGGCGTGTCGGCGCGGGGAGTAATATATCTGTTTGGGAGGATAACTGGATTCCGAGGGCGAGTGCACAACAGCCTTTGGGCCATAAGCCTGATGTGGTAATTGACAAAGTGAGTGAATTATTGCTGCCAGGAGGTAATGGATGGAACACTCAGAAATTGCATGATTGTTTCTATGATGTGGATGCTGAAGATATTAAAAAGATTCTCGTAGGTCGAGCTGGAACAAACGACTATCTTGCTTGGAATTACACCAAAAACGGGATCTTTTCAGTCAAATCAGCGTACCATCTTCAGAGGCAGTCGAGAGTCTTCGCGGCTGGTCATGCTAGTTCTTCTTCTACATGTGATGACCACAAAGGGTGGCTGACTTTATGGGCTACTGAGGTGCCCAGTAAGGTGAAGGTTCATGCCTGAAGGCTTGCCAAGAATGGATTGGCAGTGGGGCACGAATTACAGAGGAGAAACATCAAACCGGGGGTCAGCTGTGTTGTATGCAATAGATATGAAACACTGATTCATCGGTTCTGGTGGTGCCCATATGCGGTCAGGGTATGGGAGTGTATTAGGGAGATGACGAAGTTACAACTTAAGGCCCCTCCTGATATTGTTAGAAACCATCGGGACCTGTCGAACTGGTTGTTGGAGTGGCTGGGCAGCCTAGACCCGGACGAACTGGCGGTCGGTTTGATGACAATATATCAGATATGGTTAGCCAGGAATGATGCTAGAGACACTGCTCAGATCGAAGATCCTATTACGACGGCGCGCAAGGCCCTGTTTTATGTGGAGGAGTGGAAGAACGTGTGTTCAGCCGCGCTGACCACGGGCCAGCCGCAGCGAGTGGAGAACTGGCTTCCACCGTCAGAAGGGTGGCACAAAGCTAATGCATATGGTTCTTTTCTCAAGGATTCAGGCCAAGGTGGCGGTGGTGCGATTGTTCGTGACCACCATGGCGCGTTTGTGGCAGCAGCATGCCATTTTTTCCTGACGGCGGTGGATCCAGAGAAGGCTGAACTTCTTGCATGTCGTAGAGCAGTACAACTAGCGGCTGAAATGGGGGTTGCCAAGTTGGAGCTGGAGACGGACTGCCTTGGGGCTGTGAAGAAACTACAGAGTTTGGAGATGGATCGATCTATCCATGGTCCCTTAGTAGAAGAGGTGAAAGCACTGCTGAAACTGTTTGGCGACGCTGTAGTGAAACATGTGCGACGATCTGCAAATAATGTGGCTCATCGTCTAGCTAAGGACAGCTGCGATAATAAGTATTGTAAGACTTGGCTCGGGTACCTCCGGTGTACTCTGTGGATCTGTTGGCATTAGATAATGCGGGCTTTGAATAAAATTGCAGCATAAGTTTCTTCTAAAAAAAACATATCAATGATGTATGGCTTCCCCAATTCTACATGAAACAAAACCACACAAGTCTTTGAAAAGAGATGATGTTACTTTGTTTGCAGAGAGGCAAGAGAGAAGTTGTACCGGAACTCTTAAAGGAAGGTATGCATGGAATTGGAGCTTGTATTTGTTATTCATCATATCTTAAAGAAAAAATAAAACTTATCCCATGGAAGTCCTATATAGTACTATGTGATCCAAATCCTAGCTAGCTTATGTACTTATTATTTAACTAATACTAATCTATAAAATGTGAATTTGATTATGCAGATTCAGTTTGAAGTTATCAACAAATCTAGTACTAGTATAAAACATTAGCGGGTGTGTAAAAATACATATTTTCCATGTTACGTAATTTTCAACTAGATAAACATAGAAAAGCAAACATGTCATGGCCGGTAGTTATTTTACGCTGGGCCACAAATTTGGCCCACTAACACGAGTTATGATTGCCCTTTATGTATGAGACTGAGGCTGTTTTTTTTTTTGTGTTGCACCACAAGCATATGCGGGCACAAGATGCTAATGCTAGTATTCTATTTTACTCAGAAGCTCAATCGCTGAAGTTGACAACTTGATTTATTTATCTGAATGAATGCCTTAATTATATCCCGAGGATAAAGCTTAACGGTATGGGTCATGCGTATTTTAATAGAATCTGGATTTTGACACTGCGACGTTAGGATATATACGTCGTGATGTAAGCAGATTCTCACGCGAAATTTATTTCATGTTGAATTGATCGACTAGCTGGAAAGTCCATTCGCGTGCCGGTTATTACTCTCACGGTGACGCCGTGACGGGGGGCATCGTGTGGCCGGGGATAGAGGGGGCATGGGAGGAACGGAGAGATGCTGACTTTGGAACGTAGCGCCCGCGCGTACTGATCAACGTAGCGCCCGCGCGTGCGCGTGACCACTGACTTTAACACGCCTAGAGCGTGCGTGTGAAAACTGATTCTTTTTCCTGTTGCGTTTTTTCCTTCAAAACTGTTCCATTTTCTGATTATAATGCGGTGACGTTAGTCTTTTCTTAGATTTGTCATCGTTGTATTTTTATTTAGTTTAAGGAGAGAGAAATACAAAAAAAGTAGTTTTCCTTAGCTAAAAGATGATCTCTTGAAATATAAGAACACTATTTTATCGGTTGCACCATATTTCTTTTCTTAGTCAATCAATTTCTTAGTACTCCCTTAGATCCATATTTGTTGACTTGGATTTGTCATAGTTTCATCCAATTTTTGATAAATCCAAGTCAACTTATGGGTCGGACAGAGAACTAAAAATAGTTTATTTTTATTAATTGCTAGAGATAGCAATAAGAGATATTGTATTGTAAAAGTTATATATTGTGTCTTCTCTAAATGATACAGAGAGCTAAGAGAAGACATGCTTTTCCTAACATTGTACATGCTCTAAAATTTCAATGTTCTCTCGTTGCTCCGCTTCTCACTGACATAATCAAGGAGGTAGTTGTGATCGATTAATTTCATCCTATTTTATAGATAGTTATCTCTCTCGTCCAACGGAACCTACGTCAGTGGGTGGACGCATCCGATACAAATGTACATCTCGGTTATTCGCACGAACTCCCCTGGGTGGCTCGCGCTTGCGATCCCGGGGCGACTCCTTGCCCCCCAAAACACCTAGCCATTTCCCTACGGGTTGCCACCGGCGCCGGCGGTGGTGGCGGCGCCCCGGCTACGAAGGCGGCGAGGCAAGGTGGGCGTGTCTCCCTTCCAAGGCTTCGCGTGGAGCAGCGGTGAGGCAGGCGTGCACAGATTGGCGTGCCATCTGCAAGTGTGTGGTAGTGGTATGGCCTGGAGGTGGGGGTGGCAGGGCATGGTGGCGGCAATGCCATCCTTGCATCATTCTCCACTGAAGTGCTGCCTCTTGAGGTGCTTGCGGGTGACGCGGTCGGGGTCATCCTCGATCTACTGGCCTTGATCCGGTGGGTCTGGTGGCCGGTGAAGGACGATGATGAGGGGGCTTCCGGCCTGGCTTCGAATAAATGGGGTTTGGTCTTAGGATCCCTCTCACGCCATGACGAAGATCTACATGCTCGATGACTTCATCGATCTGGTCAGGGTGTTGTGTTCCGAAAGATTCCGTTGGTGAACTTCAGTGGACGACATGCCGGAGTTCGCTAGATTGGATGGATTTCGGTCACGTATAACCATGTTATTATCCGATCGTTTGGTTTCAGGAGGAGTGCTACAAAGCTTTGCAGATTGTTGCCATCATGGACATGTCTTTATTCCCATGGTAAAGTTAGTCGTGGAGAATGACATGAAAGCTGAAGTCTGAAGATTGGTAATGGTAGTTTGAATCCTGGTGGCAATGAGATTTTGGCTTGGTGATTTAGGTCTTGGAGCAGCGACATTGAAAAGTGGAGGCGAGAGTATAGGAGAATTTTAGAGTTCAAGTTGCAGAGTGAAAATTCAAGGTCTGACATTTATTGGTTGTGTTTGGCACTAGCCATATTGAAGGCTTTATTTTGTCGACGCGTGCTTTCTTCAGGGTGAAAAACTATTATCGATGATCAGGACAGTAATGGCGCTAGCACTATTCATTTTTTTTAGAGGCGTCGCTTTTGGAGAGCATGTATTTCTAGTGTTGCCTTGGTCACCGTTGTAAGACATAAATCGTTATAGTGGGACTTTTTTCTCTTATGCAATTTTTTATTTTTTATTATGTGCACCCATAATACCATTAGAGTATTGCGTTGTTACAGAGACTGAATATAATTTGTATGTCATGATATTAATATATACTCTTTTAAATTTTTTGTTCAGCGAGGATGTAAACCACGAGCGCAGCGCGGTAACCAACCACACCTAGATGCTCGGTGCGTGTGGCGATCGCATCCCGATCTCAATCTTTTATGTTTACCCGTCACGCCACATCGTAGGCCCTGCTTACCCTTTCGCATGTATCACACGTGAATGTCAACACATCACACCACTTCTCGCACTACGGCCGACCGGCCGCTCACGTAAGAGCATTCCTACTCGTTGGATCCTAGGCCAAAATGAATTAAAATATGGCCGGACGAAATTTGTTTTTGGCTGGAAACGTCGAGTTTTTCTCACTTGCGTTTCCAGGTCGAGTTTCCGGACACGTCATTTTTTGCCCAAATTCAGCTCAAATTCATCTAGTTTTCGGCATTGGTTCTGCATAATATGAATACAGAGCATAGTTTGGACTAGTTTGACATAAAATAGACCATAGTTTGACATAAATTTACAAATAGTTCGGCGTACAATGAAAATACAACATAAGTTCGACCAGTTCATGCTCGTATCTACGTGTTACCCCTGTGTATTCATAGGTGCTCGACCATATCATCCTGCAGCTGTTGATGCACTGCCAGATCGCGGATCTCCTGGCGCATGGCGTAGAAGGGGAGGTACGTGATGATCAGGCTCGGCAAGAGGTCCCTGTATGTAGTATGGCTCCTTCTGCTCGACCAAGCTCATTGGGTCCTTCCTCTTATCCTTAATGATCATGTTGTGCAAGACCACACAATAGTTCATCACTTTTCACATCTGATCTTTCGACCAGGTCATAGCAGGGAACCGAACAACTGCAAACCTCTGTTGGAGCATATCAAATGCCCGCTCCACGTCCTTCCTGCAAGCTTCATGTTCCTTGGAAAACTGAGAATGCTTGGGGAGCATTGGGTTTGAGATAGTCTTCACAAATGTTGCCATGTTGGATAGATGTCATCTGCTAGATAGTATCCCTTGTTATAGTGGTGTCCGTTGATATCAAATTCCATAGGGGGGAGCATTGACCCTCAACAAGCTTGGCAAAGACACTTTAGGAGTTGATGAAGTTTTATGTCATTGTTCGATCCTACCATGCCAAAGAAGGAGTGCCAGATCCAAAGATCATGTGTAGCAACTGCCTCGAGTATCATAGTGTAACCTCCTTTATGGCCTTTGTACATTCCCTGCTATGCAAATGGATAGTTCTTCCACTGTCAATGCATGCAGTTTATGCTTCCAAGCATCCTAGGAAATCCTCTACTTTCATTGACTGTGAGGATCCAAGTAGTGTCTTCAGCAGTGGGTGTTCTCAAGTACTGTTTTTTAATCACTGCAATCACTGCTCTGCAGAACCTGTACAAGCAATCGATGGAGGTGGACTCGGCCATACGGAGATAGTCATCAATACTATCACCCGACGCTCCATATGCAAGTAACCTCATCGTCACTGTGCACTTCTGCAGTGAGGAAAACCCAACCATGCAGGTGCAGTCATTCTTGCAAACGAAATAGAGGTCGAACTCCCGGATGGCATGCACAATCTTGAGGAAGAGCTTTCGGCTCATCCTGAAACGGCGCCGAAACACGGCGTCTCAGTGGAGCGGCTCGTCGGCGAAGTAGTCGACATACAACAAGCAGTAGCCCTCTATCCTTTGCATCACCTTGCACTTCCGGCGACCCTTTGCCGAACCTCCGCGCTTTGGCTTCTCCGTCTGCAGGTACATCTGGGTGAGGGAGGCGAGGATCTGCATGTGCTCTGCATCTTCGGCGACCTCGGCATTCTCCTCCTCCAGAAATGCGGCGAGTATCGCCTCGTCGTCGTCGTCCATGGCCAAACCGGCCAAATGCCGAACGCTTGGTGGGCGTGGTGGTGGGAGCTCGCAGCGAAGCCGAGCTACGGCGAAGTTCGGACGATGAAAGTGGCGGCGGAATGGGCGGCGGAACGGGCGGCGACTACGGCGAGCCTATCTAGAGGCATGGGCATGTCTCGGCGTGGAGGAGCTCCCCTGGCGAAGTCATGGCGAAAGAGGCGCTGGGAGTTCTTCGCCGCTGTCTAGGCGAGTGGATTGGGCGGGAATTCGGCCTTCTCTCGTAGACAGAGCTGGCCCGCGTCCGTTTTTGCTTCGTCCGCCGTTTCCAGTGCGTTTCCGGGATCCTGGAAATGGCCTGAGAAGTTCGGACTAAAGTTCGTCCGAATTCGGACGAAAAAAAGGTTCTTCGAAACATGACTGGACCAATTTTCGATGTCCAGACAAAAAAAACATCTTGAGATCAGCAACGTGAGAAGGAGATGCTCTAAGTGTACAGACAATATCCCGAAGACGGATTACGGGTGTATATTGGATAAGCGTGCCAGAAGAATGGATAAAACAAGACGAGTGCAATTATAACGCTAAATAACCTCGTGTGGACACATAATCTTTATCTTTTCGTGGTTAGTGGCTATACTGCGAACTCGAGTCGAGTTTCAAGACACCCCTAGTGATGCCAGCCAGAATATTATTGCTATCCCCAAACCACGTTGAGCCATCGTCGCACCAATCTTCCTTTTCTTTTTCGGAGAATTTCTGCATTGACTCGTCGTATGAAACAGGTAGCAGCCAAATTGGCTCAATGTACCATCGCCACGGGGAAGAGTCCGTCCTTTGTCTGCCCAGTGCACCCAACGGCTTCCCCCAATGTTGTCTACTGACCGTGGTTTGGTTATTTTTCTTATTTTTCAGCCATTTGAACCAAACTATGTACATAATATAAAACATGCATCCAAAAGTTCAATAATTATTTAAAATACATAGTCCACAATAAATTTGAAAATGCAATTATTGAAATTCAAAATGGAGCCTACAAGTTCCCTTTGTGCATTCACATGTGCTCAACAAAATCGGTTTGAAGTTGTTCATGACTTTCTTTGTCACGAATTTCATGATGAACTTGGAGATTGGCTTCAAACTTGTGGGGTGCATGCATTGGCTCTATTAAAGGCCCATGAGATAGTGCCACCTTTTTAGTTGACTTGCACTCTCGTGCTCATCCCCACATCATTTTGCGCATGATCATACAAGCAGTCATCACTTTCTGCATCGTGTTCCAACTTCATGTTCTTGCAGGGTGAAGAACAATAGCGCAACGAGCTTGAAGGACACTGAATGACCTCTTCACATCCTGCTTACAAGCTTCTTGCTCCCTTGCAAAACAGGCTTTCATTTGGTTTGTATGAGTGCGGATCGTCTTCATAAATATTGACCATTCAGGATAAATGTCATCTGCTATATAGTGCCTTTTTTGTGTAGGAGTGGTTGTTAATCTCAAAGTTGCACGTCGGTGTCTCACCCTCCACAAGCCTTGAGAACACCGGGGAAAGGTGTGGCAGATTGATTTTGTTGTGAGATCCTGCAGAGGACGAAAAAGGTTGAGGAGGTGGTGGAACCGAAGGGCGTCAGGAAGGTGGGGTGAGCTAGAGATCAACACGATAGATATTACGGAGTTCGATATCATCGCGATGGAGCTTGTGACAGTCCAATCGACGACACCTAATGCCAACGCTGCTACAATTGATTCGGTGTCTCCAAGTGCTCCTTCGCGGCCGGGATAGTGGGGGCTATGACAACATGTCGTCGACACCGCTTTTTTGACGTGGGCGTAGGTGGGGGAGACCAAGGAGCTATAGTGGCAGACTAACGGCCGATTGGGGGATGAGGTTGGGGTGTCGAGTGTAGAGGGTATTACTCGGTGTGTCCGACAGATGGGCCACACAGACAAGGGCGAACCACGAACACCGTCATCTTGCCTCCAAAGCGCCTCCAAGTTCGGGGCTACTTTGAGGAAAATGTGCCACGTACGGACCAACAGACTCGTTTGGGAGAAGCGTTAGGTGTATTTTTGGCCTAGCCTGTCCTCGCGGACATAAACACACCGAAAGTAGTGTTCGGGAAGCTCATTGGAGATGTTCTAATGGCTGATCAACGAGTGGGTGCTCCCCATTCTATGTTTACTCATGTTTTTTTGAAGCTGGGGAAAGGCCCAGAAGGGCTTGGATACTGCATTAATCATAATACAATGCGGTACAATTTACATAAAGGACCTCTAAAGAGTGAACAATGCAAACATAGTCCTTACAATTTACAAAACAGACCCTCATAACTTTACAGGAAAAGCAATCGGGTCCGCCGACACCGCCGGTGAGGTCAGGACTGAAGTAGCGAGCACTGCCACCAGCACAATCGAGGCTACATGGCGCTAGGAAAGAAAGGGGCTTCACTGTGAAACCAGAGAAGGGCCTCCGCTGGAGGTTGAATACATCCGGGGACATCGTCGTTGTCGGGGTCTGGAGGCGCTGTCTGTCAGCGACGGGATTCATCAGACGATGTTGCGTTGCTGTTGGAACACTCTAGAAGGAAGCAGTATCACGTACTCCCCAAGCTTCTCTGCCGCCGAAAGTTGTCGCCACCGGAATCTCTTCCACCGAGCCACCATGGACAGTTAGAAGAGGAGTCGAGGACCACGAGTCCAGCATTGGAGAGAAGCAAAAACCCTCTTATTGAAAGAGGCCTTGCCAAGTCCGCCATTGGAGTCAAGCTTCCGCCATGGAAGCTCAACAAACAGCGGCGATGGCGACCGCCTGGCGCCGCGGAAGAGCACCAGAACGAGACACCTCTGGAGGAAAGGGAAGACGGCCTTATTGTCGGAGATGCCGTGCTCCGAGCTTCTCCCTCGCCGCCACTCTTGCCACTAGAGGAGAGCACTGAGGAAGGCGAAGCAGAAGACGCGCCAGATCCGGCCGATGGAATCCGGCGACCTACTCCCAGTCGGCACATAGGCACAACAACTGCAGCAACTAAACCTAAGACCTACTCTACTAAGGTTGGCGTCTCTCCTCTGCCTCCGTCGGCCGTCGACGCCGTCGATGGGAGTATCATATCGGGGCGGGGATCGAAAGTCGACTCTCAAGGGGAGGAGCTGGTGGAAGAGACGAGAAAGAAGGGGTGCGTTCTAGTTTTGACTCTATCTATGTAAGTGTTTACTCATGTAAAGCATATAAATAGTTTGAAGCACGGTGATTCCCAGTTTCAACTAAAGGACCCACGCACGGACCAGCCCGGCCCCACAAGAAACACTAGATTTTGTGTAGCTACCTCGACACTCCAGCACCGAAATTTGACCATTTGTCAGACTCAGCAGGCACGTCGGCATACAGCTGACCATGATCATATCATATATCCATACTGGACCGAGACTCCCGACAGTTGACACGACCTGCTGCTAGTTATCGAATCGAAACCCAAAGAGCCATCCATCCATCGTGGGTTTGCATTACGAGTGATCGCATCACCGAGGCGAGCCACGTACGGCCAACATCACCTCCTGAAGCTTTCCACGATCGACTGAACTGAAAAGCACACACATATAGTTCCTGTCGACAACAATGTGGTTCTTCTACCACCCAAACCTTCACTAGTAAAAGCACCGATCCGTCGCTGACGACTGACCTGCTAGCGTCACCCGCGCGGTGCCGCGACGTGCGGAGCGGGTACTCCTCCGTTTCAAAATATAAAATATTTTATATTTGTAAAAAAATATATTTAGACTTGTTTTAGTGTGTAGATTTATTTTAAACTTGAGTGAATCAACACACTAAAACAAAGATACATTTTTTTCAGCTGTCTTATTCAGCTATGAGTATGCTAGAAACATTTGGGGAAGGCTTGGCCTCATAGATAAGATGAGCTATGAGTAGTGCGGTGTTTGAGGAGCTAATTTTAAAGAATAAAGATGAGGACGTAAGAGAACTAGTCTTGACAGCAGCATGGTACATTTAGTGGATGCGAAGACAACTAGTTCATGGGGAGAAGATACCAACAGACGCAATTGCGAGTATGTCAATACACACTATCACAACAAGCTATATAAAAGCTTTGCGGAAGAATGCAGCGCCAAGAATTAGCACCTGGAAAAAGCCATAGGAGGGTTTTGTTATGATAAATGTTGATGCCAGTTTTAATCCAGAAAATTTTACGGTTAGACTTGGTGTGGTTACCAGAGATGATAGGGGGAATTTTATTGCAGCTTGCAATAATCCCATTGATTATGATATGGATGCAAACACTTTGGAAGCACAGGCTATTTGTAGAGGCTTATGTTTAGCCAATGAGGTGGGATGCTCGAAGATTGTGATCCAATCAGACTGCTCACAAGTCATTGAAGCCCTTCAATAGATAGATTTTACATCAACGACAGCGGTGGCATATTATAATGATATATACGTTCAAACCTCAACTTTTTCTGCTTGTGTTTTTCACTTTTGTAATAGGGAAGCTAATAGTGCGGCCGACAGCCTTTTTAGAGTTTTGGATACACAACGGAATGTTTGGGTTGATGATCTATCTAGTTTTACTTTATCCCTGTTAATTAATGATGTTTCTGTGCTTTGATTAATAAAGCCTGAGCCTGTTCTTTCCTAAAAAAAAGATGCATTTTTTTATAAACCTAATATATTTTGAAACGAAGGAAGTATACAGCTGTTGATCGGGATTGGTTTTTGTACGCTTGCTCGAGCCTTGGCGGACAGGGTCATCTCGGATCGTCCACCGTTTCGGCCGGTGAGCCGATCGATCGCCGATCGGGGCCGCAACATGACCTGCCGACCGCGTTTCCCTGCCGCCGGTGGCGTGGCACATCATTACACGCCTCGCGCGGCCCGGGTCCCGCGTCGGCGCGTCCGTCCGTGTACGTATCAGCGGCGCTGCGACGTGCAATATCCAATCTTACGAGTCTAAACTCGTCTTCCCCATTTTTTTTCATTTCCCATCCAGCTCTGCTTCGGACCCGACCCCGCGAACCACATGGGAATCGGGCTGGACGAGAGCGAGCGGCAGCGGCAATCATCTCGGCGGGCGTCGTCGTCGTATGCGTATCTCGTCGTCTTTTCAACGTCGGGAGGGCAGGAGGCAGTCATCCTAGGTCCAGCTCTCGAAAGTTGGCGTGGTAGGTCCCTGACAGGAAGGATATTTTGCTGGTATATCCCGCGCGGTGTGCAGCAGCACACAAATATCCAGCCGCCGATGACAGTGTGGACAAGGGCATCTGCATCTCCTTCGCGACCCCATCGATCGGCTCGCCGGCGTGAAGTCAAACATTCTGGTTTCTTGCTCTTCCTCGATTGCTGCTAGTTGCGGTAGCATTTCTAGCCAGGAGCTCCCAATCCCAAGTTGCGTTCGGTACGCGCCCTCTCGTGCTCTCGTTTTCAGGTCTCCTCCTATCTTGGCACACTGCTCGAGGCCGGCCTTGTGGAATCACTTCTCCAAGTAGAGGCCTTGTGGAGTAAATCGGTCAGACTAGCAGCCAAGATCCCCCTGCCGACATCATAAACAACCATAAACGAACATGACCACGGTACTAGAACAAATTAAATACTGGTACAAGCAACTTCTAGATGCGCGCCTGAAAGAATTGATAAGCCCTGCGACGAACATGCAGCCATAGCTCGACCGATAAACCTTGCACCGGGCCTGAAAGAAATAATTTTGTTAGTTTTTCTAGGTCACATGGATTTTTTTCATCCAACGAGATTTAAACTGCCTAAAACTTGGTTCGTTAGAGCGTTTTCACGAGGACAGACCGCGTTAGTATAAAAGCGGGGAAAAAGTGCGCCACCCGTGCAAGCTCGCCGATGGCGCGAGCCATAACTTTTCCCCAAAAGCTGGTGGAAGAAATTTCGTCCCCACACGCGGAAGCGCGGCGGCATATATCACCACCTGGCACACCAACGTTCCCTCTCCACCATTTTCCCCATTCTTCAAGCTCTCAAGCTGGCGAAGTTCTACATCGGCGAGCAGGTAAGCGACAGTAGCGGCGGTGGTGATTGTAGATCGGATGATGCAGGCGTTCTTCTCTAAGATCTTAACGGCGACGTGCTCCGCTCCTCCAATGTCGGTGAGTTCCTTCAAACCCCTAGTGTAGTAGTTTCTCCTAGATCGGATTGTAGTTTGTAGTAGATCTATGTTAGTATGCCTAATGAGCTGCTAGGTGTAGTCATAGATTGGTGTTTTTCTGAAATCATTGCATGTTTATGTAGGTAATTTTGTCCACATCCTATAATCTTGTATTCATGTCTAGTCTAGGTCATGATATGTGCGACTGTGAGATCTGTAGGATATGACCGATGATGAGTTTAGCCAGGCGATCATGGATTCTCAGGAGAGGTTTGTGCTGAGATCCAACCCCAGCTCCCCCTTTGAGGCTTACCTATCCTCAGCGCACAAAGATCTTGTCTGTTCCTTCGATGATCGGGTACACAGTGGAGCAGATTGCAGAGGAAGGTACCAATATCTTGGCCAATAAGAAGGCCGTCAACGTTGGTAAAGCCCACATCACAAGCCAGTGCAAGGGGGTGAAGGGCACCATGAAGTGGGAGCCATTCCTCTCGGCGTTCGTGCTCAACTAGATGTGTGAAATCATCAAGAGCGGCGTCATGACGAAGAAGGGGTTTAAAGAGGTGCACCTAAACACTGTTGCCCGCAAGATGTTTGAGTTTTTGGCATCTAGGTGTGCTTACAACAGGTGTACAACCACCTGCATAAGTGGAGGACCAGGTGGATCCATGTCTCCATGCTCAGAGACCTTAGGAGAGCTAGCTTGAATGAGGAGACATGCACCATCATCTTGGAGGACGTCCACTATAGGGGACACATATCGGTACTAACTAATTTTAGTAACATCCCTACGATTCCCTTTTGCAACCTCGCTAACCAGAACTGACCTCCCTGCAATTCACTGTCTCAGGATCACCCCAAGGATGCCGAGTATCTGAACAAGCTAGTCTCCAACTATAGGCAGATGGATGCAATCTTCTCGTTCAGGCATGGCACTGATAGGTTTGCAATGGGCTCAAGTGAGCCTATTGGTAAACTAAGCCCTGAATATATACAGACCGAGGAGTCCGAGACAGTGGTAATTGACGACGAGACCGATACCGATGTCACTGCTGGTTCTCCTACTCCAGGCGTTGGTCATGGCGGCAGCACAAATGCCTACATTCCCGGTGGCTTCGATCCTTTCAAGAAGAGTTCGCAGCTGGGAGAGGAGGACGTTGTCGCTATCACGTGCATGACCGAGGATGTGAAAGCATTGGCGACCACCATCACCACTACTTCCCCTCCTGATGTGCACCCAGCTCTGTACGACGCCATCGTGGCCGCCAAAGGTTACAACCCTAAGGCTCTGATGGTGGCGCTCAGCCACCTCTTCGACAACAGGCTATGGGCAATGGCTTTGTTCAGATGGCGGAGGACCATAGGGATCTCTAGCTGAGGACCTTCCTGGCCAAGAACTACTAAGTGTAGCGTTTGCTCCCTGATCATGGATATGGTGGTGGTAGTGCATGCATGATGAAGAAGAAGTTGTATATTTTTAAGTAGCTAGGTACTTGATGAAAACTTATGCCTGTTTACTATGAGGTGATATATACTAACCTCTCACATGATGGAGAACTTATACGGTGGTAGCAAAAAACACGGGTTTATTAGCGGTAAAAGCCAGACACATCATGTCTAGCAGAGTTGGGTATAGGTGTGTGAAATATGCACGCGCGAACTCGCATACCCGTCTATGACACCTAGACCCCACATGTCATTGTCTAGAGGCAAATCTTACACCTCATTTGTTCCTCGTCTCCCTAGTCGAGACTGGTCCCAAAAGTCGTCGCACATGTCTGTCTCCCCTTTTCCTCCCTCACGCGACGTGCCTGCTGCCTCAAGATCTTCCTAGTATGGCCACCTCTACACTGCATAATGTGCCAACTCGAGCCCTCGAAGCTCGACTATCGCTAGGACGTCATCTTCACGAGCGCCGCCCTCCATCGATGTGAGCACCTCTACCTCGTCTCTGAGCTCCACATGCACGTGCTCGATGCGGCACGGGCTCCACCTCCCTTGAAGTGCCTGGACGTTTATCTCCATGTTCGGCAGTTCCCTGCCCCCTCATGTGTTGCTTTGGCCTGCCAACGACCATGTGTGCATCCCTGCTCCGTCGCCGTTCTTGCCCTAGGCCTCCACGGGCCACAACTAGGATCCACCGTCGTTTGTGCATCTTGGCGGGTACCCGCCAGGTTCCGCAAACCTGGCCAGGTCACGGGTTTGCTAGAGAATGGACCCGACGACGGGTATGGAGGCGGCTGGCAAGGCGAGAAGAGGTGTCGAAAGCAGGCATGGGGGTGCCAAATCTGGCCCTGAACCCGACGGGTGCCATCTGAAACATTGTACAGTTGATTAACTAGGCGTCTGGAATGTCTGTGGCATCCCGCAAAAACCACTACTAGAAAATCGCGTTGAATTTGTGCATTGCATCGTCATCGTCATGCATTGTTTGCATAAAACTATTTTTCGCAAAGCCCGTCATGTTTTCTAAACGTCCGTCCTTATTCAAACGCAAAACCCGGGACACCGGATTAATTTGTTTTGTCTGCTACCGGATCGCAGAAGCCGTGTTTTAAATAATTAAAATATTCAATTATTTTTAGTGGGGGCAGTCGAACGGGCCGAATGACCCGAACGACCACCCCCGAAAATTAGAATCGGCTCAATCTAAATCCTACAGCTACCAACTAACCTACCCAGCCCTCCCCTCCACCTCACCCCCACCAATAACCTGCTGCCACCTCACCCTCTCCCTATCCCCCAACCAATCCTATCCTGCCACCTAATCCCTCCCTCTCCCCCTCTCAGCCCACCCCCTGGTCCCACTACCCAACCCACACACACACCACCCGCGCGCGCCTGGCCTCCCCACCCGACAAGCTCCCTCGGGACCTCCCCTGGGCCCCACCCGCTCGGCCCCTCCTCCCACGTTCTTCCTCCGCCCTCCATCCTCCTCTCCCCCGGCCAAGCACCGCCTCCCCCGCGTCTGCACGCCGGCGCCGGCCCGCCTCCGAGCCGCGGCCGCTTTCCCCCACCGCCTCCACCGCTCCCTCGGCCGCGCGCCGCCCCGCTCGAGCGTCCTCCTCCCGCCGGAGCTCCGCCTCACCCCGGCTCGCCTCCGCCCCCGCAGCAGCCCAACCGCCGCCGCCGCGCCCCGGCGACCCCTCCTCCCCTCCGCGCGGACCTTCCCTCGCCGCCCCGCCGACCTCTGGCCGCCTCCCGCCGGCTCCGCGCCGCCCGTCCGCCTTCCGCCGGCTCCGCGCCGCCCGTCCGCCTGTTGGAGATATACCCAAGAGGCAATAATAAAGTGGTTATTATCATATCTTTGTGTTTATGATAAATGTTTACATTCATGCTATAATAGTATTAACAAGGAAACCATTAATACTTGTGTGATTTGTAAACTTAATTTGAAGTCCCTAGTATGGCCTCTATACTTCACTAGCTTGTTGGTTGATTGATAATGTGGTTTCTTTGTCATGAACATTGAGATGTTATCAACAACAAGATCATATCGTTAGGAGAATGATATGGTGGACATACTCCTATAGACAAGCGTAGCATAAAGATCAAGTCATTTCAATAGTTCAATTGCTATATGCTTTCTGATACATAGTAACCTAATTCCTTCGACCATGAGATCATGCATATTGCCTTTACTGGATGGATGCTTTGATGTCATCAAACACCACACCGTAACAGGGTGGCTATAAAAGTGGCATTGGGTGTTCGGAAAGTATTGGTTGAAACACATGGATCAAGAGTGGGATTTGTCCATCCGCATGACGGATAGATATACTCTGGGCCCTCTCGGTGAAATGTCATCCAATTAGCTTGCAAGCATGTGACTTGGTCACAAGGGATCACATATCACGGGAACGAGAAAAGAGTACTTATCAGTAACGAGGTTGAACTAGGTATGCAGAGATACCGACGATCATGACCTCGGATAAGTAACATATCGTGAGACAAAGGGAAATTGGTATCGTATGTAAGTGGTTCATTCGATCGCAAAGTAATCGTAGAAATATGTGGGAGCCATATGAATTTCCAGATTCCTCTATTGGTTATTGTTCGGAGAAGTGTCTCGATCATGTCCGCATAATTCACGAACCGTAGGGAGACACACTTAAGGATTCGACGTTGTTTGAGTAGTTATGGTATTATGAGAAAGAGACCGAATGTTGTTCGGAGTCTCGGATGGGATCCGGGATATCACGAGGTGATCCGGAATGGTCCGGAGAATAAGATTCATATAAGGAAAGTCCCATTTCGGAGTTGGGGAATGGTTCCGGTGTTTTCATCGGGAACATTCTAGAAGGTCCCGGAATGTCCGGCACTCCGGAGGGGGAAGGGTACATGAATGTGTCATTGTAAGTTGGAATGATTGCATCATGTACTAGGTGTTCTTGCTGTCCAAAATAAAGGGTTTATTTAAATCCTTAATTGAAAAGTCAAACGGCTAGTTTGAAAGTCAAACGGCAATTTTGGGAAGTGGGAAGAGAGGAGGATTGGTGGAGGCCGAATTGGAGGAGGGTTCCTCCCTTGGCCGGCGCCCCACCAAGCCGACTTGGGGAGGGACTCTCCTCCCCTTGGCCGGCCAGCCCTCCCACCTATATAAGGAGGGGCAGGGCTCCCTCCTAGCATACACAAGTTCCTATCTTCTACCTCCGGTTTAGAGCCGTTTTGGTTTAGAGCTTCTAATTGCTTTAGCCTGCGGTTTAGAGCCTTCTAATTGGTTTAGAGCCCTCTAATTGGTGTGTCTAATTACTAGACCACTAATAGCCTCTCTCATAAGCTCCACCATACTCGCACCGGCTTAAGGCGAAGCCCTGCGGGATCTCCCCTCTACCTCCGGTACCACACCGTTGTGTTGCCGGAATTACGAGGAGAGTGCTACAACCTCCGCTGCCTGCTGGAACAAGGGAGAGGAAGGTCTTCGTCGAGTACCGAACGTGTGACCGACTGCGGGAGCGCTGCGGGAACGCGGCGCCGGAAGGATCGTCTACGCGATCTTGAGATCGGAAAGAGTACGACTACATCACCCACGAGAATCTGCTCTCGTTAACCGCTTTGGAATCTTCGAGGGTGAGTTCCTCTATCGACTCGTTGCTACAATCTAGTAGATAGATCTTGGCTTGTTTGTTTGTATGCGATAGAAAAATTTTGTTTTCCATGCTACGAACCCCTACAGTGGTATCAGAGCCGTGTCTATATGTAGATCTGTTGCACGAGTAGAACACAATGGTCATTGTGGGCGTTGATGCTTTTATTGTAGATTGCTTTGCGTGTACTTTGCATCTTGCGGTATGTTGGGATGAAGCGGCCCGGGCTAACCTTACATGACATCGTTCATGAGACTTGCTCCACGCTTAACATGCAACTTGTATTGCATAAGTGGCTTTGCGGGTGCCTGTTTCTCCTAGCATAGTAAAGATCCAATTTACAACGGGTAATCAACAATGCTAGTATCAATGTTGTGGTTCTTGTTCGTAGGTTATAACGACACTTATGGAAAGCCCCAAACCACGTAAAATATGCAAAGAAAGTAGAAGCGTCTAACTTTGTTTTGCAGGGGTGTGCAGTGATGTGATATGGCCATGATTGTGATTATATTTGATGTATGCAATGTTCCTTATTGTAAGTTGGCAACCGGCAGGAGCCATATGGTTGTCTTTAATTTCTGTTAAGACCTGCGTGTCTATTCAAAATAGTTGTAATAGTTGATGCTGGTGGATGACAACCATGAAGAAGCATCATTGACCTTGATGCTATGCCGGTGATGATGGAGATCATGTTCGTGCTTGAAGATGGAGATCGAAAGCACAAAGAAGAAAGGCCATATCATATCACATATTATGAATTGCATGTGATGTTAATCCTTTATGCATCTTGTATTGCTTAGTAGACGACGGTAGCATTATAAGATGATCCCTCATGCACATAAATTTCAAGTTCTAAAGTGTTCACCCTTAGTATGCACCGTTGCCAAAGCTTGCTACTTCGAAGCACCACGTGATGATCGGGTGTCTTTGATTCCGCGGGTGAATACAACGTAAGCAAGCCAGATTTGCTTATGCGGTAGCTAAGGTTTGATCTTGACGAGCCTAGCATGTACAGACATGGCCTCAGGAACACGGATCACCGAAAGGTAAAGCATGAGTCATATAGTAGATATGATGAACATGTTGATTGTTCGCCATTGAAGCTACATCAACTCTCGTGATGATCGGTTTTGATGTGGTGGATTTGGTTCGTGTGATCACTAAAACAATGTGAGGGATATTGTTTTGAGTGGGAGTTCACCTAGATTAATTTAATTATTAATTAGAACTCAATTTATCATAAACTAAATCAAAGTGAATTTGCATAGTTGTTGTAGTCATTGGCATCCGTTTACCACCTTGCGATTAGTTATAATTGAGATGATAGAACTATAGAATTCTGGTTAGTTACTTTACGAACTGGTATCGTATTGTTTTGAAGTGTTAATCTAAAGTTTAAAAGTCCTATTGCAAACTTTCAGTAAGTTCCGGTTACTCCATGAAGTTTAATAATTAGTATTAAATCAAGAGTAACAATTCCAAATGTTAGTATATAAGTATCATGTTTGTCTCCATGATTCTTGATATTCAAAGGATTCTCTTAATATCAAGGTTATCTAGGATCTGAAAGAGTTGTTTCAGAAACCATGATGTGTGGAAGATATTGTGATATCTGAAACGAAGTTTTGGTTGCAACATGATAGAGTATAATATGGCAAAAGTCATGTTCTCATATTTGATGAGAATTTGCAAAAGGTTGGAGACACTAGTTGTCCTAATCGTCCAAAAAGATTTGGAGAGCAACATTATACTCATGATTCACCGTTATAAGATAAAAGTAGCTTGATCATGGATAAATCCATGATGAGGGTGAATATTTGATGTAGGTAAAATGTTTACTACACCAAGAGATTACTAATGAAAGGAATTTGAAAGAACACCAAACATTTGATGATGGTGATCTACTTCAAAGTGCAAGTCCAAAGACATTGGTATTTAACTATACACGCTTTGGACTATATGTCATATGTATGACTCCACTATTGATATTGATAGATTCTTTCAAACAGAAAAGGAGATACTGAAAGAGAATCTCATAAATATATGGCAGAAAAGAAAAGACTAGAATTGTTCAGTTTAAGTATATAGATGATATACATGTTATGGCTATATTCTTTGCTTGTTAAACAATGTGGTTATTAAGTATTTGATACTGAATTTGTTGGTGTGAATCGTCATACGAAACAACACAATTCATGAACTACAATGGCCTAAGTAACTAGCAAAAGAATATGTGATGATGTTCATCGAGAACAAAATAAAGGGTTATTGTGTTGCTTGTTAAACATCAAAGCTTGCCTTCAAAGATTTGTTTTATCAGGTATTATGAGAACAAAAGATTGTTCAAATAATTGCCGTAATCCATAAAAGATGGATGATTCGCAAATCTCGTTGGAGACATCACATCCATAAAACTAGTGCTAAAAATGTCGAAAGACAAATTGATCGAAAGATCACTTAGGAAGTGACATCGCCGTTTAAATTATATTTGAAAGAAAACATGAAGAAACTCCATGTTGATGGAATTTTTGGAGTCTTTTGATTTTGATCAAATAACGCTTGTGAAACTTTCCTAGAGATAATTAAAACTTCGTTCATAGGCCAAAAGGGAACGAATGACTAGCTTATTGGAACTTGTACATATTGTTGTATGAAATCCATTATGTGTAGTCAAGAGCGATGGATTTCAACTTCATATGCTTTCTCCGAAAATTTGAGTGAATATATGAATATTTACTTAATAAGGATGAAGTGTGAAATATTTGAAGAGTTCAAAGACTTTCAAGATGAAGTGCAAAATCATTGTAACAAGAATATAAATAGTTTATGATAAGATCATAAAGGAAGATATTTGAGTTACAAGTTTAGCATAATACCTAAGATTTAAGGAATCGTTCCGTGGATTTGCATTTTCCCGAAACACCATAAGTGTATGGAGCGTTCGAGATATGTAATTAAACCTTGTTTGACATGGTAAGATCAAAGGTATAATTTATAAAACTGCCATTATATTTTAAAGATTAAAAGCTTTAGGGATTACCGTTTTTCCACTGAAAAGAGCTCCATCGTAATCCGTTGAAATGACACCATATAAAGTTATGGTTTGGGATAAAACCCAAGTTGTCCTTTCTTAAACATTGGTATGCTATGCATAAGAAAGATGTTTTGCAACCAAAGTCGGATGAACCTGTCTTTGTATGACTATTAAGTATTCCTCCATAAACACCGGAGACAAAAGTGTTTGTTGCTTAGAACGTCAAGTTTCTTTTGGAAGGAATTTTTCGTGAAAAGTTAAGTGGGAGGACAATAGAACTTTGATAAGGTTAAAAGAACCTTGGCTATATGTGCAAAGTTGCGCAGCACCGAAAAGTGTTCCGGAGGCAGCAATAATGCTCATGGCTCACGTGCCTCAAAAGTTGTGGTCACGGAGGTCTAAGTTTCTATTGAAACAAGTAGGTCAAGTAAACAATCAAATACTAAGATTTGAGGGTTGAATCATTATTTGAGAATAATGAACCGACTACATGCAAAGAAGCGATGATGGGCCCTGACTCCGTCAAATGGCTTGAAGCCATAAAATCCGTGATAGTTCCATACATGAGAAATCAAGTTTTTGAACTTGAAGGACCCTCGAGAAAGGTGTAAGACCTTATAGTTGTGTCTGGATCTATAAAGAAGTAGACATGGATGTTTCACATCTATGAAATATTCGACATGTTGGGAAAGAGTTCACAACAATGTTCAAAGATTGACTATGACAAGATTTGATCTTTCATAGCGATATTTAGTCTAGACGGATTAATGTAGCAACCACTACATATAATTTTGTTATGTGGTAGTTGAATAAACAAAACAAGTTCTTCTAATAGAATTGTTACCTAGGACGTGTGCATGACACGATCCAAAGGGTTTTGTTAATTCAAAGGATGCTAAAAGCATATGCAAACTTCAATGGATGAAGTAAGCATAGCGGAGTTGGAATCTTCACTATGATGAAACTGTTAAAAGGGTTTAATTTCATCAGAGACAATGAAGATGCTTGCATTTGCAAGAAATTAAGTGGGAGCGCTAAGACATGTTTCTAATACATTATGTGGAAGACATATTGTTGATTGGAAATAATGTATCTTTTATTAACACATATTAAGAATTTCATCCCGATGAAAGACTTAGGCAAAACCCAAATATTTGGCATCAATAGACGCTAATATGGTTGTGCCAGAAGTACATAGATAAGATATTGAATGAGTTCAATATAGAAACTACAAGAGAAGGTTCTTGTTGCACAGAAAGGATTGAATGAGTTCAATGTTGATGATATATTCAAGTGTATTGACATTTGGTAAAGTGAAACAAATAATCAAGTATAGATTGATACTTGATGTATGAAATCACAAAGAGTATTTATATCAATCATACTGTGATATGTACAAATCCAGATATGTCCTATGCTCTAAATGTTGTGAGCATATACCAGAATGATTCGTAAGATGATCATTGGACAATAGTAAGGATATTCTTATGATCTTTTGAAAGAACTAAGAGTATAATATTTGTAGAAGTGACAAATAGATGGTTAGTTCATTGTAAGAGTACTACATTGATACTAGTTTTGTCACAAAGTACAAATTAAGTTTATCTCAATCTAAATTAAGGGTGGCACAATATAATGGAAAGTGAGTTCCATAATGGATTTGGATGATTTCCAAAGTTAAGACATTGTGACAGATACTACAACAAAAGGCTAAGTATATGACTGCTATTATAGCAGCAAAAGAGGGCATTTGTGTCAAGTAGTTTGTTATCAAACTAGGTGTAGTTCACAGTGGGATAATACTATGAAGATATATTGTGCGACAATATTATCAACATGTTTTAAACCCAAAGAGCTAAAGGTCACACCGAAAGACCAAATTTATACAAAGCCATCTCATTAGAGAATGAGTGATGCGTAGAGACGCAAAGACATGCAATTACACACGGACCTGGAAGTGTCAGATCCGGAGATCAGTTGACCACTAGCAATCGTGTACATACAACACCGGAAAGCCATAGGTGTTATATACACAAAGGTTCGAAACTAGATTATTGACTCTAGTGCAAGTGGGAGGCTGTTGGAGATATACCCAAGAGGCAATAATAAAGTGGTTATTATCATATCTTTGTGTTTATGATAAATGTTTACATTCATGCTATAATAGTATTAACAAGGAAACCATTAATACTTGTGTGATTTGTAAACTTAATTTGAAGTCCCTAGTATGGCCTCTATACTTCACTAGCTTGTTGGTTGATTGATAATGTGGTTTCTTTGTCATGAACATTGAGATGTTATCAACAACAAGATCATATCGTTAGGAGAATGATATGGTGGACATACTCCTATAGACAAGCGTAGCATAAAGATCAAGTCATTTCAATAGTTCAATTGCTATATGCTTTCTGATACATAGTAACCTAATTCCTTCGACCATGAGATCATGCATATTGCCTTTACTGGATGGATGCTTTGATGTCATCAAACACCACACCGTAACAGGGTGGCTATAAAAGTGGCATTGGGTGTTCGGAAAGTATTGGTTGAAACACATGGATCAAGAGTGGGATTTGTCCATCCGCATGACGGATAGATATACTCTGGGCCCTCTCGGTGAAATGTCATCCAATTAGCTTGCAAGCATGTGACTTGGTCACAAGGGATCACATATCACGGGAACGAGAAAAGAGTACTTATCAGTAACGAGGTTGAACTAGGTATGCAGAGATACCGACGATCATGACCTCGGATAAGTAACATATCGTGAGACAAAGGGAAATTGGTATCGTATGTAAGTGGTTCATTCGATCGCAAAGTAATCGTAGAAATATGTGGGAGCCATATGAATTTCCAGATTCCTCTATTGGTTATTGTTCGGAGAAGTGTCTCGATCATGTCCGCATAATTCACGAACCGTAGGGAGACACACTTAAGGATTCGACGTTGTTTGAGTAGTTATGGTATTATGAGAAAGAGACCGAATGTTGTTCGGAGTCTCGGATGGGATCCGGGATATCACGAGGTGATCCGGAATGGTCCGGAGAATAAGATTCATATAAGGAAAGTCCCATTTCGGAGTTGGGGAATGGTTCCGGTGTTTTCATCGGGAACATTCTAGAAGGTCCCGGAATGTCCGGCACTCCGGAGGGGGAAGGGTACATGAATGTGTCATTGTAAGTTGGAATGATTGCATCATGTACTAGGTGTTCTTGCTGTCCAAAATAAAGGGTTTATTTAAATCCTTAATTGAAAAGTCAAACGGCTAGTTTGAAAGTCAAACGGCAATTTTGGGAAGTGGGAAGAGAGGAGGATTGGTGGAGGCCGAATTGGAGGAGGGTTCCTCCCTTGGCCGGCGCCCCACCAAGCCGACTTGGGGAGGGACTCTCCTCCCCTTGGCCGGCCAGCCCTCCCACCTATATAAGGAGGGGCAGGGCTCCCTCCTAGCATACACAAGTTCCTATCTTCTACCTCCGGTTTAGAGCCGTTTTGGTTTAGAGCTTCTAATTGCTTTAGCCTGCGGTTTAGAGCCTTCTAATTGGTTTAGAGCCCTCTAATTGGTGTGTCTAATTACTAGACCACTAATAGCCTCTCTCATAAGCTCCACCATACTCGCACCGGCTTAAGGCGAAGCCCTGCGGGATCTCCCCTCTACCTCCGGTACCACACCGTTGTGTTGCCGGAATTACGAGGAGAGTGCTACAACCTCCGCTGCCTGCTGGAACAAGGGAGAGGAAGGTCTTCGTCGAGTACCGAACGTGTGACCGACTGCGGGAGCGCTGCGGGAACGCGGCGCCGGAAGGATCGTCTACGCGATCTTGAGATCGGAAAGAGTACGACTACATCACCCACGAGAATCTGCTCTCGTTAACCGCTTTGGAATCTTCGAGGGTGAGTTCCTCTATCGACTCGTTGCTACAATCTAGTAGATAGATCTTGGCTTGTTTGTTTGTATGCGATAGAAAAATTTTGTTTTCCATGCTACGAACCCCTACACCGCCTCCCGCCGGCCGTCCGCGACCTCGCCGGGCCCGCCTCGTCGTCGTCGGCCCGTACACCGACCTCGCCCCTGCCGCTCCGCCTCCGCCCCAGCGTGCGCCGGCCGCCCTCAAGCGCCCCCGGGCCCGAGCCGGCCCGTGTCCCCGTCGCCATCGCCCCGTGCAGCCCGTCGCCAAGCCTCCCCGGGCCCGCGCCTTCTGCTTCCGTCGCCCTCCGTTCCGGCAGGAGGTGCAACGATGTGTGTTGGTCGAAGGTTCGCAACGCCACCGGAGATGCAAGACCGAAAACACGCGACACACCAAGATCTTCTACATAGATGCGGACCCGATGCCCGTTCACGGAATCCGAAGACCGTACCGATTCCTCAAACCCCCTCCGAGCCGCCAAGATCGCTAAGGAACGACAAGTGCTTCGCCCGTATTTCGAGACCCCGACATCGAAACGACAAGATCGTCGCCATAACACCCGAAGACCACAGGTGCGACAAGTACCGCTTCCCGGACGCCAAGACCGACCCGATACGCCGGCTCGACAAGACCTTCGCGACGACAAGAACGGCACCGACCCGGGCGAGTCCGATACGCCCCGACGCTAACCAAGTTCGTCTTCTCGGATGCGTCAAGATCGACTTCTGTTGCCGAGACCGATCCGTCGAACCCTGGACCCTGAGACCGACCCCGAACCCCGGAACCCCAAGATCGTCGAGACCCTCTAATGTGTGACCCTTATCCGAACCCCTATTTTTATAAATGCTAAACATAAAACTTGTTGCACATTAAATTGTCATTCTTGCATGCATATTTGTGTGGTTTGGGGGCCTTCTGCCGATTCACCTAATTAAATATGGGGCCCATATGCGGGCGAATCTAGTCTCATATTGGCCTCATTTAAACTTGTGTAGCGAACCGGTGCTATCTTTTGCCATGTTAAAACAACATTTAAATTGCGGGGTTCTAAATAACTTGAACCATTTAATCAATTGTCGGGACCCCGGTTCCGCTTAATATGACCTAATTGCATTGCACCTTTGCCATGTCATGCATCATACATGCATCATGCCGATCTTCTGCCGTTGTATTAAATAGTGCATCCGGTGTTCCTTCTAGTGTTTTGCTTCTTCGCGGATAAGGCCGTTGAGTTGATGTGAGCTTCGCCCCGATCTTCGGTTGAACCTTCGACAATGTTTTCAGGCGAGCATCTTCCCCTTTCTACCTATCTTACTTTTATAGTATTTATTCCCTCCTGTTGATCTATTGCTATTTGTGTTGCGATGCTCTAGTTTCCGTACCCGTGATATCCCCCCTGCAGCCGTATATTGCCTTGGACACCTCCTATTACCTGTTGTTTGGTAGATAGTTGGACTTGCGCGTCGTAGTCGCTTGCTCAAGTGCTGTTGCGTGACGTCAAGTGCCTCAGTTGTTGATGTATTGCCGCATGTTGATGTTGGAGATGATCATAGTTTTACTTATCGTTCACTTTAATTCCTGTTTAACAACTAAAATTGAAATAAGCAGAGGCATCGGTGGGTGATAGATAATATTTGGTTTCCGAACGCCCACTTGTGTCCCGTAGGACCCCGAGTACTTGATACCTGTTCCTTGATTTATCGCGCTATCCACATCCGGGAGGTATATGGGACCCCCCTTAGCCAGAGCTTGATTCAGTCTTATTTCTTGGGGCCACAAACTAGTTTGAGGTTTTATTTACGATCCTGTACTTATGCCATGCTTTACTGCTTTATTTACGATTGTGCGATGTATATCACACTGTACTGTTTAGGATCGGGACACGTTTTCGCGGTGTCGACAAGCCCAGTTTTGGGTTCCCAGTCGCTCACAGCCGTCCACCCAAACCTTGAGTCCGTCTCGGAGCTAGCTTACTTCGTTGCGGGTCTACTTTAAGGGGTGGCCCCCTGGAATATTTCTGAATCCTGTGATTGCTTTGTCGTGAAAGCCTCGTTGGGTTTTGATTTGGTTTTTCCGAGGTTGACCGAGTGTGTGTTGCTATTGGTGCACCCCGGCCGGGTAAAACTTTCTGAAAGCCGTGTCCGCGGTTATGGACGACTTGGAGCACAGTATCTCGACCATAGACAAGCATAACTAAAGTTTATTGCTATAAATTTGACTTTATAATGACTAGTAATCAGCTTCACTATAATGGAATGGCTAATTAATACTGCCCACAATTGCTTGTTTGGAGTGTCGCTTGCGACCATTGTACCTGACTAGTAAGTATGATAACTACAACGGAATGGCTAAATAAAAGTGCCAACAACTGCTGGGTTTTGGGTTATCTCATGCTAAATGAATCTGACTAGTAAGTGTTGCCACTATCACGGAATGGTTAACTAAAAGTGTCCACTGCTTACTTTATCAGGACGATTATCTAAACCTGACTAGTAAAGTGCCGCAACTATAACTGAATAAGTAAAACTGCCAACTGTGTGAGTTCCTCGGTTGACTTCCTCGTTGGTCTCGAGGGGGAAACGCCAGGGTGGGTTTGTTGGTTGATAGTATCAGGTTGGTTCTGGATAGGTCCTTCTTAACCCCCTCTGTTTTGCCGTCAGTTGTATCGAGTCTCTATAGGTTGTTTAGTGCATGTTGCCGCTGCCGCTCAGTCCACCATACCTATGTAGGCGAGGACCGCCGAATTCTAGTCTCGCCGTGTACTGGCCTCAGTACTGACGCTCCTCTTTTTCCTTTGCCCTTTGTCGGCACCCCTTTTGTTTAAGCAGGTTTTGAGATCGACGTCGTTAGCAGGGTTACCCTTCCGGCTTGGCCTGGGTAGGGCTATGGACGCCACTGGTTATTCTTCAGGGCTCTTAGCCCCATTTGCATCTTGTCCGTAGTCGGACGCTCTATCGTTTTCAAGGTGATTTGGATCTTGTATATTATATCTGTATTCTTGACTCTTCGAGTCGCTGTTGTATATATCTGTTCTGTGGGTCCCATCGAGGACTGTTGTGTAATGTTATTACTTCGTTTTCCACCCGCACGAAAGTGCCTGGTGGGCACCTTTGAATCGTTTCTATGCGGGTTTGGTGGGTTTCGCTAAAGCTTGCATAGGTCCGATTCTGAGGGTGTTACAGAGTGGTATCAGAGCTCAGCAGTTGCGATACCCCACAAGTCCAGCCTGTAGGATAACCTAGCTAACGGCCGAAGTAGAGTGTCAAAACTATTTTTGAAAAATCGGTTGGATAGTTCTGGTTAGGTCTGCTTTTACTCCTTACCCCTCTGCTATTCTCCTCTTACCTCGACGTGTTTTGAATCTGCTCTCTTCTCTCTCTTCGAGTCCAGGATATCTCGTGGTTGGGTTTCCGTCGTACCTTCAGGGCTTCGCTTCCTCTTTTGGTAACGGTGTTGCTACGTCTGGTCTTCCTGCTATCCGAGGAATCCTTTATCGGTGTTACCATTCCTTGTTCCTTGTTGGTGCATTCCGGTGTTTTCCGACGCGACGGTTTTCCCTACGCCAGATCCGATGCAGAGTCTGCATCACCCCTTTGTTTCTGAACCTCGCTTGTCGAGATCTTCAGTCTGATTCCGAGAATGGTTGCACGCTTTTCCACTGATTGTGCAGAGTAATAGTTTGGGTGCGTGATGGATTGGCCCCCATGCCGACTACCCCTTCCATTCGCTTTTGTACATTGAAGTGGACGAGAATGCATCGGTTCCCTCTTTCCATCGAAGCTAGAGGTGGCTTTATTTGTGGATACCTCTACCTTCGTCCTTTTGTTTCCGGAGTGTTTCCTCGACGATCACGGACAACGACCTCTTGTTAGTGGTGTCGCGAGGATCTACACGAAGCGTGAAGGATCAGATCGCCGGCCTTCCTTCCGGTACCATGAGGCGGATCTCGAGGGCGAGATCCTTTGTTAGTGGTGTCGAATTGTGGCATCCCGCAAAAACCACTACTAGAAAATCGCGTTGAATTTGTGCATTGCATCGTCATCGTCATGCATTGTTTGCATAAAACTATTTTTCGCAAAGCCCGTCATGTTTTCTAAACGTCCGTCCTTATTCAAACGCAAAACCCGGGACACCGGATTAATTTGTTTTGTCTGCTACCGGATCGCAGAAGCCGTGTTTTAAATAATTAAAATATTCAATTATTTTTAGTGGGGGAAGTCGAACGGGCCGAATGACCCGAACGACCACCCCCGAAAATTAGAATCGGCTCAACCTAAATCCTACAGCTACCAACTAACCTACCCAGCCCTCCCCTCCACCTCACCCCCACCAATAACCTGCTGCCACCTCACCCTCTCCCTATCCCCCAACCAATCCTATCCTGCCACCTAATCCCTCCCTCTCCCCCTCTCAGCCCACCCCCTGGTCCCACTACCCAACCCACACACACACCACCCGCGCGCGCCTGGCCTCCCCACCCGACAAGCTCCCTCGGGACCTCCCCTGGGCCCCACCCGCTCGGCCCCTCCTCCCACGTTCTTCCTCCGCCCTCCATCCTCCTCTCCCCGGCCAAGCACCGCCTCCCCCGCGTCTGCACGCCGGCGCCGGCCCGCCTCCGAGCCGCGGCCGCTTTCCCCCACCGCCTCCACCGCTCCCTCGGCCGCGCGCCGCCCCGCTCGAGCGTCCTCCTCCCGCCGGAGCTCCGCCTCACCCCGGCTCGCCTCCGCCCCCGCAGCAGCCCAACCGCCGCCGCCGCGCCCCGGCGACCCCTCCTCCCCTCCGCGCGGACCTTCCCTCGCCGCCCCGCCGACCTCTGGCCGCC
The DNA here is from genome assembly GCA_916181665.1 of Avena sativa. Taxonomy (NCBI): domain Eukaryota; kingdom Viridiplantae; phylum Streptophyta; class Magnoliopsida; order Poales; family Poaceae; genus Avena; species Avena sativa. The sequence goes on along the minus strand of OV702285.1, from coordinate 135,334,795 downwards.
TCCCGCCGGCTCCGCGCCGCCCGTCCGCCTTCTGCCGGCTCCGCGCCGCCCGTCCGCCTCCCGCCGGCCGTCCGCGACCTCGCCGGGCCCGCCTCGTCGTCGTCGGCCCGTACACCGACCTCGCCCCTGCCGCTCCGCCTCTGCCCCAGCGTGCGCCGGCCGCCCTCAAGCGCCCCCGGGCCCGAGCCGGCCCGTGTCCCCGTCGCCATCGCCCCGTGCAGCCCGTCGCCAAGCCTCCCCGGGCCCGCGCCTTCTGCTTCCGTCGCCCTCCGTTCCGGCAGGAGGTGCAACGATGTGTGTTGGTCGAAGGTTCGCAACGCCACCGGAGATGCAAGACCGAAAACACGCGACACACCAAGATCTTCTACATAGATGCGGACCCGATGCCCGTTCACGGAATCCGAAGACCGTACCGATTCCTCAAACCCCCTCCGAGCCACCAAGATCGCTAAGGAACGACAAGTGCTTCGCCCGTATTTCGAGACCCCGACATCGAAACGACAAGATCGTCGCCATAACACCCGAAGACCACAGGTGCGACAAGTACCGCTTCCCGGACGCCAAGACCGACCCGATACGCCGGCTCGACAAGACCTTCGCGACGACAAGAACGGCACCGACCCGGGCGAGTCCGATACGCCCCGACGCTAACCAAGTTCGTCTTCTCGGATGCATCAAGATCGACTTCTGTTGCCGAGACCGATCCGTCGAACCCTGGACCCTGAGACCGACCCCGAACCCCGGAACCCCAAGATCGTCGAGACCCTATAATGTGTGACCCTTATCCGAACCCCTATTTTTATAAATGCTAAACATAAAACTTGTTGCACATTAAATTATCATTCTTGCATGCATATTTGTGTGGTTTGGGGGCCTTCTGCCGATTCACCTAATTAAATATGGGGCCCATATGCGGGCGAATCTAGTCTCATATTGGCCTCATTTAAACTTGTGTAGCGAACCGGTGCTATCTTTTGCCATGTTAAAACAACATTTAAATTGCGGGGTTCTAAATAACTTGAACCATTTAATCAATTGTCGGGACCCCGGTTCCGCTTAATATGACCTAATTGCATTGCACCTTTGCCATGTCATGCATCATACATGCATCATGCCGATCTTCTGCCGTTGTATTAAATAGTGCATCCGGTGTTCCTTCTAGTGTTTTGCTTCTTCGCGGATAAGGCCGTTGAGTTGATGTGAGCTTCGCCCCGATCTTCGGTTGAACCTTCGACAATGTTTTCAGGCGAGCATCTTCCCCTTTCTACCTATCTTACTTTTATAGTATTTATTCCCTCCTGTTGATCTATTGCTATTTGTGTTGCGATGCTCTAGTTTCCGTACCCGTGATATCCCCCCTGCAGCCGTATATTGCCTTGGACACCTCCTATTACCTGTTGTTTGGTAGATAGTTGGACTTGCGCGTCGTAGTCGCTTGCTCAAGTGCTGTTGCGTGACGTCAAGTGCCTCAGTTGTTGATGTATTGCCGCATGTTGATGTTGGAGATGATCATAGTTTTACTTATCGTTCACTTTAATTCCTGTTTAACAACTAAAATTGAAATAAGCAGAGGCATCGGTGGGTGATAGATAATATTTGGTTTCCGAACGCCCACTTGTGTCCCGTAGGACCCCGAGTACTTGATACCTGTTCCTTGATTTATCGCGCTATCCACATCCGTGAGGTATATGGGACCCCCCTTAGCCAGAGCTTGATTCAGTCTTATTTCTTGGGGCCACAAACTAGTTTGAGGTTTTATTTACGATCCTGTACTTATGCCATGCTTTACTGCTTTACTGCTTTATTTACGATTGTGCGATGTATAGCACTGTATTGTTTAGGATCGGGACACGTTTTCGCGGTGTCGACAAGCCCAGTTTTGGGTTCCCAGTCGCTCACAGCCGTCCACCCAAACCTTGAGTCCGTCTCGGAGCTAGCTTACTTCGTTGCGGGTCTACTTTAAGGGGTGGCCCCCTGGAATATTTCTGAATCCTGTGATTGCTTTGTCGTGAAAGCCTCGTTGGGTTTTGATTTGGTTTTTCCGAGGTTGACCGAGTGTGTGTTGCTATTGGTGCACCCCGGCCGGGTAAAACTTTCTGAAAGCCGTGTCCGCGGTTATGGACGACTTGGAGCACAGTATCTCGACCATAGACAAGCATAACTAAAGTTTATTGCTATAAATTTGACTTTATAATGACTAGTAATCAGCTTCACTATAATGGAATGGCTAATTAATACTGCCCACAATTGCTTGTTTGGAGTGTCGCTTGCGACCATTGTACCTGACTAGTAAGTATGATAACTACAACGGAATGGCTAAATAAAAGTGCCAACAACTGCTGGGTTTTGGGTTATCTCATGCTAAATGAATCTGACTAGTAAGTGTTGCCACTATCACGGAATGGTTAACTAAAAGTGTCCACTGCTTACTTTATCAGGACGATTATCTAAACCTGACTAGTAAAGTGCCGCAACTATAACTGAATAAGTAAAACTGCCAACTGTGTGAGTTTCTCGGTTGACTTCCTCGTTGGTCTCGAGGGGGAAACGCCAGGGTGGGTTTGTTGGTTGATAGTATCAGGTTGGTTCCGGATAGGTCCTTCTTAACCCCCTCTGTTTTGCCGTCAGTTGTATCGAGTCTCTATAGGTTGTTTAGTGCATGCTGCCGCTGCCGCTCAGTCCACCATACCTATGTAGGCGAGGACCGCCGAATTCTAGTCTCGCCGTGTACTGGCCTCAGTACCGACGCTCCTCTTTTTCCTTTGCCCTTTGTCGACACCCCTTTTGTTTAAGCAGGTTTTGAGATCGACGTCGTTAGCAGGGTTACCCTTCCGGCTTGGCCTGAGCAGGGTTATGGACGCCACTGGTTATTCTTCAGGGCTCTTAGCCCCATTTGCATCTTGTCCGTAGTCGGACGCTCTATCGTTTTCAAGGTGATTTGGATCTTGTATATTATATCTGTATTCTTGACTCTTCGAGTCGCTGTTGTATATATCTGTTCTGTGGGTCCCATCGAGGACTGTTGTGTAATGTTATTACTTCGTTTTCCACCCGCACGAAAGTGCCTGGTGAGCACCTTTGAATCGTTTCTATGCGGGTTTGGCGGGTTTCGCTAAAGCTTGCATAGGTCCGATTCTGAGGGTGTTACAATGTCGCTTACAGTTTTGTCCTGGAACACCTAGGGGGAGGGTTTGTCTTGTCTCTGCTGGATCGAGACCTTCCAGCTGGCCGGTCATGGTGTGATATGCGTACTTGGGAGATAAGCTATGGCTAGATGCATGTTATGTTAGTAGGTGTGAGCTGGCGGGGGGGAGCATGTCGTTGTTGTGATATGCATATGCCCATGCCCACTACTGCTAGTGATCCATCGATAATGGCATAGCCTAGTATACCACCCGTCACATGCTCTTTGGAATCGATCGAATCGAATAGCTAAGCTGACCATGGTCCTGGCCGAACACTTTTCCACAGGAGTCTCATCCAACAAAAAAAAGGCAGCCAAACCAAACGACTATGTGTTGCCTGTGATCCCCAAGTCAATGAAATTTCCCACAAATAAAGGCAATGAAATTTCCCAAAACCATCGCCTCGCATGGTTTGGGTGGCCGCCTCTGCCTCGTATCGAGTTAATAGCATAAAACCACCATTTGATAGCAAAATTTATCGATTGATACCACTTTAAGAAAAGGATATAAAAAACCATCACAAAATTTGTTAGTTGTCTTAAAAAACATCAATTCGCCTCCAAACGCGAATTGACACCGATTCTGATAGATCGGACCCATTGGCAGAGGTGACGTGGCACCGTGGAGACAGGAGGACGCCAAATTGATGGCGTGGCCTCGGGCCCACCTAACAGCACAAATAGAAATTATTTTCTGAAAAATTATAAAATAGAAATATCTAAATAACTAAAAAATATGATAACCCATATTTTAAAAAAGTGAAATTATCTAATAAAAATCTGGAGACAACGCTGGCCTCTTCTCCTTCGTCTCTCACTGCGGCAGTGAGAGGAAAGGCCGCCGACGGCGAGAGGAAGGGCCGTCGGCCCGGCTCCACCCTGCTTGACCGCGCCGCCGTCGGGGGACGAGAATGCTCTTCGCGGGCCCCTGTGGAGGACGGCTAGGTGGAGGCGGGGACAGGGCAGGGAGGTGACTAGGCTCTCAGCCATGGCGCGGCGACGGCGGTTGATTCCGGCGATGCGGAGGTGGGTTGACTCCGGCGCCGCGGCGGTGAGGCATCGTCCTCGATCCCCTCACCCACGGAATCGACCCGAGAGCCCCTACCCCCTCCCCCGCGCGATGCCATCGTCACCGTCCTCCGACCTCCGGCGACCGGGCAGAGCAGAGGGGCATCGGTCGGGCGAACGGAGCATGGGGCCCGACCGATGGCGCGATGGATGAGTAGCAGGCCTCACAGTGGAGGGGCGGCCGACTGCGCGGGGAGGGGCGACCGCCGCCGCGCTGGATGGGCTTCTTCGGTCTGGGAGCAGTTGGGCGCGACGCAACGAGTGAAGGCAGCAGGGAGGCGCGCCGACGGCGAGGGGAGGGGGAGGGAGCATGGCGGCGTGCCGAAACTGTGGCCTGCAGGTGCCACCGTGTGGGGGAGAAAACTGTTTACCATTTTATTTTTTAGATATTTAGTTTTGTTTATTAAATAGATAATTTATTTTAAGTGGGCAGACATATGGACCTAGCCCAACTCCACATATGATACTATATTTTTTGCCACCTCAGCTCTCACAGATGGGTCCTACATATCAGTTTCTGTGTCAATATGCCACATCAGTCTACAGGTGGGTCCTATTTGTCAGTATCGCCGTCAATTCATGATTAATTTGCGTTTAGCGGTGAATTGGTGTTTTTTGAGACAATTAACTTTGTGGTGGTTTTTTTTATCCTCTCCTCAAAGTCGTACCAATCGGTAAATTTTGCTATCAAAGTGGAGGTTTTATGCTATTAACTCACCTCGTATCAGACCAGTTTGGTTGAGTCGGGAGAGAAATTGTCACGCTGGACCTAGTGATAGTGGGACTTAAATGACTAATTGGTCGTTTGAGCTGTTAATGATGTGTTTGGTGTTCTATGCAAGTGATCACGGCAAATATTGATGTTCTTTGCTAAAACAAAGCCATGTTGTGGTCCTGTGCAAAGTGAGCACCAACGTCTGGTGTTAAGTGCTATTTCCTTCGTGTGGAATCATGCATACGTTTGTCATAGCTATTGAATTGCATGTCCTAGCCAACGCAACCAACAGTCCGAACTGATGGAAAGGGCTAGACAATATATTTCAACACTCATCCTACGTCTTTGTCCTTCGGCCTATTATGACGTATGTTTGGGGAGCCGCAATATTTTTTTGTTAATTTTTGCGTTGATCAGGATTTGATCCTAGGACCTCCTGCTCTGATACCAGATTCAATTGCATGCGCTAGCCAACGCAATCAACAGTCCGAACTGATGGAAAGGGTTAGACAATTTTTTTCAACACCCACCCTATGTCTTTGCCCTTTGGCCTATTGTGACGTATGTTTAGGGACGCAATATTTTTTGTTAATATTGCCTTTTGGTTAGTGTTGAAATATATTGCCTAGTCATTTTCATCAGTTCGGACTTTTGATTGCGTTGGCTAGTGCATACAATTCAATATGGTATCAGAACAGGAGGTCCTAAGATCAAATCCTTGCCAACGCAAAAATTGAAAAAAAATATTACGGCTCTCCGAACATACGTCACAATATGCCAAAAGGCGAAAGACGTAGGACGAGGGTTGAAATATATTGTCTAGCCATTTTCATCTGTTTAGACTGTTGGTTGCGTTGGCTAGCACATGAAATTCAATATGGTATCAGAGCAGGAGGTCCTAGGATCAAATCCTGACCAATCGTAAAAATTAACAAAAAATTATTGCCATAGCTATAGAGAGAGGCGTGATAATAGACAAAAATAACGTTCTTTTGAAACTTCAATATAAAATGGACCTGGGGCTAGGGCGTCGTGCTGGATAGCAGCCTTGTGCATGAGCGTCATGCTAGATAGCATGGTGCCCAGAGTGTTTGTTATCTAGCACAGCTGATGAAGTTTTTTAAAAGGCTATATTTGTCCATTTTCTGCGACCAACAGCCGACTACATTTAGTTATGAAACCGGAACTAGGCGCATTTATGTCGCCGCATTTCACCGGCCAAAAATCGTCATGAGACGCATCATCTTCGACGTCAGGCACACCGGCCTGATTTATCCACCGGCGATCGATACAAAGTGCTCTATCTGCCCTGCAGTTCAGGGGCAGCTGCCAATGCAATGACATCTCAAATTCGTGTTCACAAATGGTCAGCAGTCCTTGTTATCTGAAACATCTGAACTCAACAATCTTCTACTGATACCAAGCACTGATAACATAGGCGTGTGTGAGGATTGAACTGCACCAGCCACCAAGACCTGAACCGATGGTGGTGGCAGATCGACAGACGGTGGATCCGTCGTCGTACACGACGGCGTAGTCGTCGGCGAGGGGGTTGTGGGAGCAGAAGTGCTCCAGCGGGTCGTGGGCGCCCTCGGCGATGCGGCGGCGCAGGTTGGCCTTGGCACTGCTCACCTCCTCCACCTCGTCCCACGCCACCCGGTACCCCTCCTCCCGCGTCTCCTCGCCCTTTCCGGCACAAGACTCCATCGCTTCTGCCACCTTCCGCTCAACTCAATTAGATCCACCAGGGCAGCCTCCTTCCTCGCCGCCCCCTTGTACATCCTCCTCCTCACCCCGACAACCACCACTCGGCTCTCCTTCCGCTGGTACATGCAGGTGGAGCCTGGCGCTCGGCATGTGTCGGCGCCGTCCGAAGGAGCCGTGGCGGAGAAGACAGAGAAGGTAGACGATGCCATGGGCTACAAGCAGCACATAATTACAAAGAGTTCCTGTTTCAAGGTTAATCGAGAAAAGTACGGCATCCTCAAACATCATTGCCTTGTTGAAGGGGCCGTTTGCTGCAATACTGTCTGATGCCTAACGTTCCGAGGGAAACCATAGATCTGGGTTAATCCTAGATCAAACAATGTCGATACTTTTGGTGTTGTTTTCCCTCTTAGGGGCATCGTTTTCGAGCACGATATGCCTAGAGGAGGCCCACTGGTGTAGCAATGTTCATCTATTGCATCAACGGCGATGGGTCTTGGCGGCATGGCGCATCGTGGTCTCAGTGGCATGGCCTAATATGGTCCCAGCTATGGGCGCGTGACAATGGACACGCATAGGGCGGTGGCGCTGTTAGTCGTTGTGGCGGTGTTGATGGAAGTCCTAGCAAGGTCGATGCATATATCCCTGTTCTCAAGATGGTTTCGAGAAGATGGAAACGGCGACTTCGCAAAGCGTGTGCGATGGCGTGCTAAGGATCCGCTGGACCGGTTCATGCTCCCGGCTCATCGTTGGGCGGCTTGGCGAGGCCTCCGATTTTGCGATGATATGCGTAGGCATGAGGGCAGGGCATTGGTCCTGACATGGCCATCCTCTACATCAAGGTTATTGGTCATGACAGCTGTCGTGGTGAGGTGGCTTTAGTTTGATCTATGTATTTTCGTTATAACTTTTGTTAAATAATAAATAAATAATGTTGTGCAGAGGCCATGTATCACCACCATTTCCAAGGAAAATCATCATAGAATTGTTATGGCATACCATAGCTAGAAAGAGGCTACGGCCAGAAGAAGATCGTGCGTTGATTTATTTATATAGCTGGACACGAGCATGTTTCGAGAAGAAGAAGATCGTGCAAATACTACCCCGTCATATGACCAAACGTCGCTGGTGGTCAGCTACGTTTCTTCTAGCTTTCTCCGGGAAACAGCAACAAGTCAACAAGATAGGCGTCACGAACCAAAACCTTATCTCTTGCCAGAAATTCAGGTGCGGAAGCAAATGCCGATCGCACAAGTTTGTCACCATACACATTTTTTGTGCTACAAACAGCCGACTATATTTGTTTAGGAAACCGGAAATACTCTACTACATTTATGTCGCCGCTCACTGGCCGAAAAACGTCATGAAACTCATCGACTTGAAACGTCACTACGTCAGGCACACGCCTTTCCGGCCGGTGAGATGCATAGTGACGTTCCAAGACGCCTCAAAGTTTCACCATTTCTTTCTCCTTTCCGGCGCATGCTTCCATCGCTTTGCCACCTTCCGCTCGACCAGATCCGCTAGGGCAGCCTCCTTCCTTGATGTCCCCTTGTACCTCCGTAGTTCGCTTCTTTGTCTAGGCTTTGCCAAGTCAATAAGAAAAACAATTATACAACACACCAATGAGCCATTCCAGAAGGACACGGTTAGAAACAAGTCACCGGAGAACAAGAATCAGAATTGGCAGGCGTACAGATCGGCTTTAACTAGATTTGGTTGAGCATATAGGCTTGTGTGAGAAACTTAAACATTTAATTTCTTATTTGTTTTTTGTAATTTGAATAACATTTGGTTGTTTTTATCGAACCATGTGAGTGTAAACTAGTCATACGTAAGCACTATTTTATTTAGTTTATCTAATCTAATTTATTTACTGTCAAAATATACATGTATTTAAATAATTTATGCCAAATCTATAAACATATGAAAATTCTAGCCACCCCGAGCAACAGACCGCCCGAGTAAAGATGCCCTAACCAGCTAGCGTCACCCAGCCGGCGCCGCGACATGACGGCCAAGAGCGGAGCGGCTACAACTGTGGATCCGGATTGATTTTTGCAGGGACAGTGTCAACTGGGCGCGTCCTCCGGTTCGGGCGTTGAGCAGATCGATCGGGCGCCGGTGGTGTGGCACATCACTGCACGCCTCGCGCCCCGGGTCCAGGACGGCGGCACGCGCGGTCGCGACGGCTCGTCCGTCCGTGTACCTATCGTCGGCGCTGCGACGCGCAATCCAATCTTGCGAGCCTAAACTCGTTTTCCCCATTTCTTTTATTTTCCCATCCAGCTATGTTTCAGACCCGATCCAGCGAGCGCGAACCACATGGGATTCGGGCTGGACGAGAGCGAGCGGCAGCGCAATCATCTCGTCGTTGTTGTCGTATGCGTATCTCGTCGTCTTTTCCCCACGGGGGAGTGAGCAGAGCGGGCCGGAGGAGTCAGCCGTCCTAGGTCCAGCTCTCCAAAGTTGATCCCGTGGTAGGTCCCTGACAGGTAGGATATTTTTTTGGTATCGCGCGCGGCGTGCAGCAGCACACAAATATCTGCCAATCATAGTTTGGACAAGAGCATCTCCATAGCGCCGAATTTTCCCTCACGTTCCCCGGTCAAGTTTCTTGTTTTGGACGAATTTTAAACAAACTCTGCAAAATATGGACGAATATAGGCATTTTCATTAATATTTGTGCAAGTTTACTAATATTTGGGCGTCGCGGCAAGCCAAGGCGAGCAGGGCGGCGTGCGCGGTCAGTGAGCAAGACGGAGCGCGGCCAACGAGCGCGCGCAGGGCGGCGAGCCAGGGCGGAGCGTGGCCAGCGAGCACGTAGGACGGCGAGCCAGGGCGTGCGTGCGGCGAGCAGGGCTGAGCACGGTCGGCGAGCGCGCACAAGGCGGCGAACCAGGACGGCATGCGTGGTCGGCGAGCAAGGCGGAGGAGAGAGAGGAGAACGTGGGGTTGGTGGGGAAAGATAGGATGAGTGGACCACTTGTCTTCTATTTGACCGAAGCGTGGGCCAGAGGGCAGGATTTTCTCCATCCGGCGTTCCCAAGCCATTCCCAGCTTTCTGGGTTTGACTTGAGATCCCCGGACAAAAAAATGCCTAAATCTAAACGAAATTAGTTTTCTGGGAATGTGAGTAGGGAGAAATTGGTCCATCCGGATGAAAAAAAAAGCCAAAAATTAGCCGACTAAGAACGTGAGTGGAGATGCTCTAAGGGCATATCCACAGGGCGACCGAAACAGCCGAGCGAAACAGTCCAGCCAGCCGTGCCAGCGGTGCGACCCATCTGTCTGTGCTTGGAAAATGTGTCGTCGCCAACATCGACGTATTTCCAGTGTCTTCTCGCCACCCCGCCATCTCCCGCTTTTCTTTCCCGCTGCTTCCCGCCAGTTCTCGGTGTTTTCCGCCATGTCCAGGCACAACCATAAAAAGGGAAGGTCACCGCTATCGCCACCACAAACCATCATGCTTGGTCGTCCGTGTCGATGCACTGTCCTCTGTGGCAACCCAAACATCGGCACAGAAGAGCAGCCTGAGCTCCCGCTGCCGTCGTGGTGGTCGAACCTGCCGGCGAAACCAGACGTGTTGTCGCCTCCGATTCCGGGGTGCGCGCGGATATAGACTATCCCACTGCGGTCGTGGCGCTCTCACTAAGATTACAACATGATCACAGGCGAGCCTTTCTCAAGGGAGGTGATGGAGCGCGTCTTTCTGCCGGAGTACCGGCGGCGTCTAGCGCTCACAAAAGTGCGCGACGAACTCCGGGACGCGGTGTGTGCCAATCTTGATGATGCTTACCTGCGTTTCTGCCTCTACCAAGCTCAAGAAGAGGTGAAGACACAGGAATCGATCTTATGCTCTCTCAATTAAGAATGGGGTCTTACCGACCCGTCGGCGTTGTGGCCGCCGGTGCCGTAGGCGGCGCATAGTTAGAATGATGTTGTAATGTTGTATTCGTGGTTTTCTTGTAACATATTTAAAGACTCGAATAAAACTTTTCATTGGAAATAGCAATGCCCACATTGCTACATCGTACATGGCGGGCGCACAACCTAGCCTACTCATCGTAGTCGGAATCGGAGTGTAAGAAGTGACGTCACATGGTGTGAAGGAAATGGCGAAGAAGAAGAGGAGTATGTGGTGGATGAGCATGGTGAATGTTTGATTGAGCCGCCAATTGGTAGGACGGTGTCCACACCCGGATTTTTAATCCGAGATGCCTGTTATGCCATACATCGCAATCCCATGATTACCATATTTGCGAGACATAATAGATTGGTACCATAGTTCATCATCCATTACAAACCATAATAAAGGTCTTACAAATAAAGGATCTAATGATCAATACAATCAACGCAGCGGAATAATATAATAACGATAGCGTGGTCGACGCTCCATCTTCAGGATCACAGGCAATACTGACGATGGGAGATGATCCTAGTTGTCATAGACTTCCAGCTGTCCATCCTCCTGATAGTCCTCTTCATAGTCTGGCCATAGGAATAGACAGGGACAAAGCCATGAGTACTCTTTAAGTACTCGTAAACTATCACTAACAAGTAAGTAGTCTGAGTAGGAATCCTAAGCTCTAGGTTTATTTGCATAAAACCAGGTTTATCTCTAACTGAGTTTAGAAGTAAAGAAAACTAATTTAATGTTTTACAACACCTAAGTGGGAACTTAGTTTTAATATTCACAACCCTGTTGTGGTCAAGTCAAAGTCATAGTTCATTTCACAAGTTATTTTGAAAACATCTGATGACAGAACAGTATGAACAGTCCAATTGTCCATAACCGCGGACGCGACTATTCGAATAGTTTGACACTCTGCAGAGGTGGTACACTTTCACCACAACATTCTATACATCCGTCAGGAACAATCCTGAATCATCATACTTAGTATGCGAATAATCAATCTTAACCCTTCAACTACACACCCCAGTATAGGCACCTCCCCTATGAGTTAGGCCTCCCAACCATGACCATTTGTCATCTTGGAAACTGCACAGGTGGACAATCATCACGAGGTAGCCTCAGATCAAACCTCTTCCGCAAGGGAACCCATACTAAGACATATAAACTTCCAGTCAAGCCCTATCCAAATTCGGGTATTGTGGTTGTACGGTAAAATTGGAATGGGATCGCATCCGAACCCAACCATCAATTTTTAATAAAAGGGCTAAGGCTCATGCCTCAATATTTTCATCATCAAATCATCTTGTGTTCATAACACATGTCAAAACATTTTAATAGAATGAACCTTCATTCCAAGGTTTTCATAATCATTTTTACCAAGTATTCCCATCTAAGGTGATCAACTTTTATACTTAGCACTAGCCACTAAGATTGAGGGTATTCACTAATGAGGGGTGCTAATCAAGTGTGACTATCCAAATCTAATCTCATGCCTCAGTATGACATCTAGTTCTAACTACTTAGGCCTAGTTTTATGCTACCTATAATTTCTTTCCAAAACTCACAAGTCACTAAGTAAAAGTAATAAAGAACTTTGATAAAGAAATAAAATAATAAAGCTTTCCTGTAAAACTTGGGATTGGTATAATCAAGGTTGCATAACCAAAGTATGCCTAATGCATCTTGCATAGGTTATCTAGCTTGCAAGCGTTAGCTTGCTAGGATGGCTTGCATTAGATAGCTTGCCTTGATTGGTGTAGTAGTCGAAGTTCTCTTCTTCTTCGTAGTAGTACTCCTCCTCCTCATAGCCTTGGTCGATATTAGCGTCTATAAATACATACGAGGTACACAATCATCAAACAATACTTAACTACCTCCATTTAGCACACAAAGGTTCACACTAGATGATCTAGCATCATCACCATCATCACATGAAATAAAGACCTGGTCTTATTTATTTTATTTTGGAAAAGTAATTTATACTCATTGAAAACTACTTAAGATTTAATACTCTCCAATTAAAATATGGGATCATTTTGACACATGTCATCACCACATATTCTAATACATGGGAATGTGATTTAAAGTGCTGGTCATATTTTATAAAGTTTAAAATTACTATTTTAAATAATTAAAGTGACTAGAAATGCCTATGGGCATTCTTTTAATACTAGTCCAAGATCACTGCATGTAAACCTAAATATTTTTACATATTCAGATAGATCTTGTCAAATGTGATTTTTGAGAGTTGGAATAAACTCAAAAGCATTTATGGTTGATTTTTAAAAAATGTTTGAATGTGAGAAAGTCTCTGTCTTGTTATTTTTACTATAGGTGATCTATAATTTCAAATGGTTTGAATCCAACGGGCTTGGATTGATAATTTCAGTACCTTTCTAGCAAAATTGGAATCAGGTCATTTGGTTTAGTAAATCTCTTTGAATTAAATTTCAAAGTCACTGACTGAACTAGGTTTGAATTAAAATGGAAAATATCTATTTGAACTGCTGGGCTAAGCGCGGGAATGAAAATGGGCCGGCCCAGCAGCAGAGCGCGCGCGCAACGGGCTGCTAACAGGGGGGTCCCACACGTCAGTGGCTCAGTCTAAGCGAAGCGGTACCTTTCAATCTGAGCCCTACGATTAGAACAAGATCTACTGCTCACGCTCGTCGTCTCCGTCTAACAGCTCTGACGAGACTGAACCCTAACGGCGTTGGTGGGGGTATGCGGTGGCTTACTAGGGATCCAGCTAGTGTCGGCGATGGGGTCGAATGATGTTGTCAACAACGGCGGTTCAAACGGTGGTCGCGGCGGCTCCTGGGATGGCTCCAATCAACGGCCCTTCTCCTCTGCAACGGCGGGCTCTGGTGAAATTCCGGCGGGCTGGTGCTCTCCTTGCTTCGGGGAAGGGTCAGGGGTGGTTCTACGAGAGAGGGGAGTGAGATGGTGTAGAGAATGAGGGCTGGGGTGGCCTCTATTTATACACCGGCGAGAGGGGCAGTGCAACATGGGCAGGATCCTCCGGCGACGTCAGTACAACGAGCTAACGGTATGGAAAAGGGCATAGGATGGTACGGTGTCTCCTGGCGATCATCACGGGCTTAATGGCACGACGCGGGGCGGTCAAGAATGGTCGGAATGGGTTAACGCTCTATGCGGCACCGCGGTGTTTTAGACGACGCACAGGGGCTGCGTGTCGCACGATGGCGAATGGTCATGCCTGGGAGGTAGCTAGGATCATGTCGAGTGTAGTTAAGCATGGCGAGGGCGAGGCGCGGCGTGTGCGTGCGTGTCGGCTGCGACGGTCTGGCGCGCTCTCGGTATGGTTGTAGAGAATTGGGCGTGGCGGTTTTCTGGTGGTCGATGGCTTGGCTGCGCTCGAGGGGTGGACAGGGAGTGGCCGTGGACGGTGGCCTGCCTCCTGGACATCGTGGACAAGCGCGGCGCTCTCTCCTGCATGCTAGCCATGGTCGGCCGACAATGGTGGCTTTGGGTGGCATGGCACTGGTGCAAGGGTAGGGTTAGTAGCTTGTTCAATGCACTGGTGGTCACTGGGGGTGACAAGGGGAGAGAATTGGGGGCAATGGGGGAACAAGGCATTGATCAAGAATAATGAAAGTTAGGCTGTTTGATTTGTGCTCACCAAGTGTTTGATGAAATGGTCGCATGAAATTTAAAATTGAATTTTTGGATGAATTTTGGTGAGTGATATGATCACATGCTTGGTAGTCTGAGGGTGCTTGGGTTTGACAAGGTTAACTGGTTTGAGTGGTTTTTGAGAAATGGTGATCTTAGTACCTATTAAGGATTCAATTTTGAATTGTCCTTTGCATAGATTTGGAATTTGTTTCTGTTGGTTTGTAAAGTGGGCTTGGGTTCACTTTTACTTGGTCTAGCAAGGGGTGAAAAGAATTGGATTTGTTTCTGTTAGAAAACTTGGACTAGGAACACTCAAAGTGGTCTAGTGGTTAATTTTGGTCAAAATGCCCATTTGCTTAAATTTCTTATTTTTTATTTTCTCTTCATTTGATTCTGCTTGGAAATGATCTGGATGATATTGTTTTCATCTTTAAACCAATCCTTTCCATTCATAGCAATCAAACATAGCATTGCAAGCATTCATGCATTAATCACACACACACATGCATTCATATTAATTTTAATAACAAAAGTTTTTATTAACCCTAAACTTGGAACTTGATAATCTTGTTTAATATTTTTGGGATGTTACAGAAGGTCAACTACACCGCCGAGGAGGATAGTTTGCTCTGCCGAGCATGGTTGGCGGTTGCCATGGACCCAGTGGTTGGCACCGACCAATTAAGAGGCACATATTTGGTGAGAATGAGGGAGTACTTCGACGCACGCAACACAAGTGGCAATGAGCGCACCGAGTTCTCTTAGGTCCCAGTGGTCATAAACACCGATTGTCAAAAATGGGTCGGTTCTTTGCCGGGGGTCGACCAAATCAATCCAAGTGGCATGGCTTCGGATGACAGGGTAAGTTGTTCATTGGGTGATTCTATGTCATGTTCATGCTCATATGTTTGTTGATATACGTGACTCATTCTTATCTTATGTTCACCATGTAGAACAACATTGCCCAAAATTTGTTCAAGGATCAAGGGAGGAAAGACAAGAAGGTGAGGAAGGTTCTTGGCAAGTAATTTCTGCTCCACCATTGCTATGACGAGCTAGGGAATGAGGAGAGGTGGAGAAACCATGATGGGTTGGATGTGCAAAACTGAGGGATGAATGCCATCGAAGCCACCTCAATCATAGATGATGATGCAGAAAGTGATGAAAACAAGAAGAGAAGCTTCACTCCTCACTCGGTTGCATGGAGGCATGGGAGCACCACCGGGTTCATTTGAAGGAATGGGAGCACCACCGGGTGCATTTGGAGGAATAGGAGCAACACCGGGGGATTTTGGAGGATATGGTGGCATGTGGCTCTTAATCATGGGAGGCATGGGAGCATCATCGGGGGAATCATGGTTTCCTTAGTGAATCCATCACCTTTTATCAATGTTGATAGCTATGGCATGGACTCCTTAGAGAATCCATCACCTTCTATCAATGTTGATGGCTATGGAGATTCATCGGATGCCAACAACACCAACACCACTGTCCAAGGCTCTGATGCGGCTTAGTTGACTGTAGAGCCTCGTTGGGAAACCCCAAGATCAAGGTGTGATGAACACAACAACAAGTTTTCCCTTAGAGGTGAAACCAAGGTTATCGAACCAATGGAGCAAGGAAACAATTCCAAGGTGTCGCTAACAACTTGGAACCTGCACAACACAAACTTAATACTTTTCCCCAACTTACAGTGAGGTTGTCAATCTCACTGGTTTGCTAAAAACAAAGGATTAAACGTATAGTGTGGAATATAGTGATTGCTTGCAGAAAGTAAACAGTAACAGTAGATGATGTATCAATGATAAAGATTGGACCGGGGTCCACAGTTCACTATAGGTGTTCTCCTTTAGATAGCATGTTGGGTGAACAAATTACAGCGGGGCAATTGACAGATTGAGTAAGCATAACAATGCACATACTAGACATCTTGACTCCTATAAGATTTGATTGGGCATTACAACAAAATACATAGACCGTAATCCAAATGCATCTATGACTAATAATCCACCTTCAGGTTATCATCCGAACCCCTTCCGGTATTAAGTTGCAAGCAACAGATAATTACATTAAGCAATGTGTGTAAAGTAAACAATACAATTGTTCCATGAATAAAGGATTATTGTTTTCTCCCTAGTAGCAACAACACATCTACAACCTTAGATATTTCTGTCACTTCCCCAGATTACTAGAGGCATGAACCTACTATCGAGCATAAATACTCCATCTTGGAGTTGGAAGCATCTACTTGGCCAAGATAGCTACTAACAATGGAGAGCATGGAAGATCACAAATAACATAGACATGATAGAATCAATAATAAATCTGGCATAGTATCTCAATATCCATCGGATTCCCGCAAACACAATGTAGAGGTCCCAACCTTTAATAAGGTAGAGATTCCTGTGTTTGCAATGCTATTCCCTGGATCAATAGCTAGCATCCACAGTTAAGATGTAATATCAAGAAACAAAGGTCATAATACAACTTTATAACAAGGAATTAAATAATTCATTACATCTTACATAGCTCATTTGGCTATCTCACTACAATGCAGCAGAAATAACTATATAGCATGGAGTCCTTCATCTTCAAAGTGCCACAGGCAATCATGTTGGTTGTAGACTTGTAATCCTAATCAACACACTTCACTAACATCAAACAAACCTGCAACATAATAAGTTACAGCCACAAGGGTCAATACATTTGAATTGTATTGACAAGTGATACTATGGTAGAATAGTGGTATCTATCATCTATATGCATTTGGCTAAGTGGAGCTTAGGCTTGCTTTGCTCAAAATAAGTTTTCCTTATCATTTGAAAACACTAAGTTTTTGTTTGTCAAAATCACCCAAAGCATCCACCAATAGACATTGGTGATCCTTTACCCTTGTTCAACCACAAGCTTTTAACTTAGAAATTGGGATGAGGAGATTCTTGATAGCTTCCATGTCTTGATGCTCAAATTGTCCATTGCCGGGGACACGGCTAAGTACTAAGATTTTACTCTCTCGATAGGTGGTGCACTTTCCCCACAAGACTCGACATGCATCGAGACACGATCTTTCAGAAGCCTTCCCTTAGACCAAAATGGACACGCTCCAAACCTATCAACCCCTACCACCAACTGTCCATTTGGTTAAGTTAATGCAACCTATATGATCCTGGCAGAGCCCATAATGCCAAGTGGCTGCACTTGAAGCTTCTCAACATTTGACATCTCAAATCTCTTTGTTCCTGGGTGGCTTTACACAAGTGTGATACCAAGTTTTCCCCAGCATACTGGACTTGGTGATGCCCAAGTTTTCCCTAGTATACTGGACTTGTGTAACCACTCAACATAACCCAATCACAACCATTCCACCCATGTGATTCATTCACATAGTTGTTTTATTAAACAAAACACAAGTCCTTGACTTAGAAATATTTCATAGCATGATTATAATCCACCCTTGTTTTCTACTAGCTAAGCTAAGCATGATAGTAGTAGGAATCTCAACTTAGGGAAAATTCTGCTAAGGCATCATCTACTAGGATTTCACATGGCATAGCATTCTTAGTAAAAATTCCATGCAAGTCCTACTTAGAAATATCACTAATGCATAGTGAAAATAATGGGACAAAAGTATGAAGCATCACTTGCCTTTTTGGTAGAGAATATAAGTTCACTCCTTGATCTTGCAATAGTCACACTCTTCAAATTTCACTACAATTCAATCAAGGCACAAATTCAATCTACCATTCAAGCAATTCAACACATAAAATAATAAAGACAAAGTAATGCATGCAAGCATCCCAAAGATTGTTTTATTTGGAAAAGTGGTTTCTAATAGGTTATAAAACATTTTAAAACACCTATTGGTCATTTATAAAGGTGGCAAAACCATTTGATAACAAGTTAGTGAAAATGGCCATTTTAAATCATTTTGTTTTGCTAGAAATGATTTAAATCAAGGTAATAATTTCTAGTGTTTGACAAATATATTTTTGAACACAAATGTTAGTTTTTTAAGATCAAGTGTTTAATATTAAAACCATTTGCAAAAGGTTTTACTTATAAACCATTTTTAAATCAAAGTAATATTTTATTTTTTTGGAAATGCCTATAAACAAAGTAATAATTTTATAGGATTCACCAAACATATTTTTAAATCCCAAAACTTGGTGTTTAGGGTCAGAGAGTTTAAATCAAATCATTTTCCAAAGGTTTTACTCAAAAAGCATTTTTAAAACATAATCAATATTTGCTTTAATTCAAAGGAATAATTCCTAAGTGTCACAAAATATATTTTTAAATCCAAAAGTTTGTTTCTATGGTCAGTAGGTTCAAAACTATCCATTCACAAAAGATTTTATCCTAAAAACATTTCTAGAATAATTTTTATATTCAAAACATGCCTACACATGTTTCTGCAAATACAACCAATTTTACAGAATCAAATTACTAAAAAAGGGCATGGTTGGATGGAATTTGTTTTTCTGATTCCATTGATATTAAATTTATAAAATTTGGACGTGTAGATTTAAAGTTATGCAATTTACAAATTCAAACAACTAATAGAAATGTTTCTGGTTTTTTTATAACACAGATTGACCACGTGGAGCAATCCTATTGGGCGATACCGATTCGACTGGATCGACTAACACAGGCCGCATGATTTAAAGTGCATCGCATGGTCTAGATCTAGCATACCGGTTCGTTTTAGGTGAATCTATCGTGACGCTTAGGTCTAGATCGGATGGCTCACAACACTCTGCCAAGATCTGGCGGTGCTGGCGCGACGGTGAGCGACGGCGTGGCTCTGCTTGCGACGGTTTTGGAGGACTAGGAAGCAAGAGAGGAGGGAGATGGCTCACCGGATTCACTGAGGCGTGAGGAAGCTCGAGGTACTCGTCGTTGGGCATGAGGCGCACGGACGCGTCGTTGATTGCTCGCCGTAGTTCACGACGGCGTCGGGCGTGCTCTGGTGTTGTCAAAGACGAACCTATAGGGCGTGCTAGGACAAGAAATAGACAGCATTAGATGCGCACGGGAGAGGCGAGTACGCGCATGTCAACAAGAGGGGGAGGCGCGGTCAGAGGTTACCGGGAAAACTCGACGGAGTAATGGAAGACGGCGACGTCGTTTAGTCGAAGTCATTGCCGACATGGTGGATCATGCACGGGCGAGCCAGGGGTACTGGGAGATGCGCAAGAGGCTGGGGAGTAGTATCGTGGAGTCCAGGGAGCAAGAGGCAACAGTGTCTGGCCGAAATCGGAAGAAGGGTTCGCCGGAGACAAAGAGGGTTCGAGGCAAATTCAAGGCGGCCTGGGGGCAGAGGGAGGAAGGCGAGCGAGGGGAAATGGAGAGGGGACGTGGGCGATTAAGTGTGCGTGATCACAACAAGTAATGGCTGCAGCATTAAGGAGAATTAAGTCCACGGATTTACATCCAGAAACGGCGACGAACTGGTCACACGCGGTGAGAAAGAAGACTGGCACGTGGGGCAACGGCGTCAGCGAGAGAGAGAGGGTTCAGGTGGGGTCCAGGCGTCAGCGTTTGCGCGGGTCGTTCTGCGGGTGTTAAAACAATTCGCCAGGGGAGAGAGAGGTGGGCTGCGAGTTGGCCTGGAGCTTTGCTGGGCTGGGCTGGTTTGTTTCCACTTTTTTCTTCCTGAAACCTTTTTATTTTTTCTGTTTTGAATTTCAACCTCTGATTTAAACCTCAATTTGAATTCAAGTTTTGACCAAACCTTTTCAGTAAGTTTGTACTGTTTGAACATGTATTTTAAAGTCCTTTTTAGGAATAATTCCTTTATTCATTTATGGTTCATATTTTATTTAAAATGGGCACTTTGTCTTTTATTCAATTGAGTTTTTATTTATATTTTCAAACTCTTATTTGAATTCTAATTTTCACCAAACCTTTTTCAGTAGGTTTTATTTAATCATTAGTGCAAATAATTCTCTTGAATTATTACTTAAAATATTTTAATAGGATTTATTAATCATTCAAATTGGGAAATTGTCTTTATTCCAAGAAAATCAAATATGGTTTTAATTCCATATAAATTTTATTTAAATGATTCCTTTATTCCATTTAAGTTAATTAAATAACTTTTATATCCACCTTGGGAAATTCCTCTTTATTATTTTCTCATGATTTAACTATTCATTTTCATTAGGGATTTTGTCTTCATTCAAATGGAATAGAAATTTGGTTAAGGCCATATTATTTTATTTGAATATTCCTTATCCCTTTATTTCATTTACTTGGCCAAGATTTAATTTGGCTTTTAAATATTCCTTATTTATTTATTTGTCCCTTTGTCTTATAAAATCCATACCTTTTTATTTAAAGATCCAGAATTGGTGATTCCAATTTGTATAATTTTATTTAATATTTGTTTATCCTTTTAAATCTTGTTAGGATTATTTTGCTCACAATTTGGTATGGATTTTTAGATAGGATCTTTATTAGCTTTAGAAATTTATTTTCTATTAACTTATTAACCTCATAAGTTTCTATCCATGGTTCCAAATTGAATGAAATCAATTTCTATGGTTTTATTATATTTCTATTTATCATCCTTGATCGTTTATAATTGTTTGTTGACAAATTTTTATATGGATCAAATCCATAGTCTTAGAGAGATCTTGGAATGATTTTCTTCCATTAGGGTTTTAGGGTTTATTTTCCCAAGTTTGAATTTCAAGATACATTCATTTGATGAATGCATTTCACTTGATTGAAATTTGTTGGATTCATTTTTTTTCAAAAGTTTTTTCGAGATGGGTTTTGATGTTTCCAAGTTTAAACAAAAAGTTTCTTTTCACCCTAAATTTCAACAATTATTTATTTTGTTTATTTATTTTTCACATTTCAAATTTGGAAAATTTTGGGATGTGACAGGCTACCACCCTTAAAAGAAATCTCGTCCCGAGATTTGGGAAGGTTAGAGGTTACAAGTTGGCTTCATGACAACTAGGGTACTACCACCCTTAAAAAAAGTTTTCAACTAGATTACATCTTGGCTTACTTGAGATCTTGATGTAGCTTCTTTGGGAACTTGTTTGCATAATGACCTAGCTCTTTGCATTTGAAACACATCTGTTGGCTAATATCTTTCTTCTTTTCTGGACAATGTGATGCATAGTGTCCCATCTCTTTGCAATTGTAACATTGTACTTGGCTATTGTCCTTCTTGTTGGAATTAAGGAATTTCTTCTTCTTCTTCTTCTTCTTCTTCTTGGGTCTCTCCAAAGCTAGGAGTTCTTCTAGTTCATGCTCTTCATATCTCACCTCAAAGGTGGGAAATCTTCCTCTCTTCTTGGGGCAGTTACTAGAGATATGACCTTCTTCTTCACAAGAGTAGCAACACTTGGTGGTCACTTTGGATTTGGCCTTATGAGGCATGGTTTTGACTTTTCCTTCATCCTTCTTGGTAGAAGTTGTTCCTTTATGGAGGTTTCCAAACATTTGATGCATTCCATCTTGTTTCATTTGTTGAACTATAGGATAGATGGGGAATTGGATAGGGACATGATTATTTCCTTTACATAGGAAACAAGTCACTTGAGATGTGGGGCATTGTTTAGTTGGATGTTTCTCTTCACAATTAGGGCATTGATCCTCATGCTCTTTGGAAGTGTGTTCCATGTTTCCACGAATATTGCAAGCTTGAGTTCCTTCTATAATATCATCCTTGATATCATTGTTGCTACAATCTCCTTGGGAAGAGTTGCTTATCATGCTGATCATTTGATTGGTCATCCTTTGCAACAATTGGGATTGGGTTTCCAAAAACTTTTGCATGGTTAGGTCTAACTCATTGTTGTTGAATAAAAACTGAGTCGTCACTTGATTCAACTGGGCTTGGGTTGCTAGAAGCATCTCTTGGTTGTTGTTGTTGTTGTTGTCACCATCCTTGATGTTGGAGTTTCTTGGAGAAGTCATCTGTTTGGGTTGGATTGGGATTAGAATAGGCAAATATTTCTATTGAAAAAGTCTAATCACACAAAAAAAAATCACACAAGCAATGTGCAAGCAATCACAATCAAACATTCCAATCAACAAATAGGTTCAAGCACATGTTTAGGCAACAAAATATTTTTGCTACACCACATAAGTAGGTGTGTTTGATTTAACTAAACACTAGTATGGTGGTCCAACTATATGTTTTTCTTGAGATCATTCCATTCTTCTTGGTTGTTTCTTCTTGATCGCTCATGGTTTCCTTGAAAAAATTCTTGCATCTTGGTCACAAAACTTCAAAGGTGATGATGATCCCTTCTAAGTTATGTTTCCTTAGTCTTCAAGTCTTGAGTAAGATTTCTTATCTCACTTTTTGTCCTTAGTGATGTCCAAGTTGAAGTCCTTGGTGAAACTAAAGTTGAAGTCATTGGTGTTGTTGATGTTGAAGTCATTTGAGTTGGTGAAGTCCTTTGCTCATGTTGAAGTCTTTGCTCATGGTTGAGGTTTTATCCATCAAGTTGAAATAGAAGAGATGTAGAATTAAATCCAAAAAGGTTGAGGGAAGAGTTTACAAGATTGTTTGTAAATAATTTTGGAAAAATACAACTCCTATTTTTCTAAGGGGTTTTGTCCAATCCTAGGGTTACAATCCTACAGGAAACACAGTGCTCTGATACCATCTGTAGAGGTCCCAACCTTTATTAAGGTAGAGATCCTTGTGTTTACAATGCTAGTCCCTGGATCAATAGCTAGCATCCACAGTTAAGATGTAATATCAAGAAACAAAGGTCATAATACAACTTTATAACCAGGAATAAAATAATTCATTACATCTTACATAGCTCATTTGGCTATCTCATTACAATGCAGCAGAAATAACTATATAGCATGGAGTCCTTCATCTTCAAAGTGCCACATGCAATCATGTTGGTTGTAGACTTGTAATCCTAATCAACACACTTCACTAACATCAAACAAACCTGCAACATAATAAGTTACAGCCACAAGGGTCAATACATTTGAATTGTATTGACAAGTGATACTATGGTAGAATAGTGGTATCTATCATCTATATGCATTTGGCTAAGTGGAGCTTAGGCTTGCTTTGCTCAAAATAGATTTTCCTTATCATTTGAAAACACTAAGTTTTTGTTTGTCAAAATCACCCAAAGCATCAACCAATAGACATTGGTGATCCTTTACCCTTGTTCAACCACAAGCTTTTAACTTAGAAATTGGGATGAGGAGATTCTTGATAGATTCCATGTCTTGATGCTCAAATTGTCCATTGCCGGGGACACGGCTAAGTACTTAGATTTTACTCTCTCGAGAGGTGGTGCACTTTCCCCACAAAACTCGACATGCATCGAGACAAGATCTTTTAGAAGCCTTCCCTTAGACCAAAATGGACGCGCTCCAAACTTATCAACCCCTACCACCAATTGTCCATTTGGCTAAGTTAATGCAACCTATATGATCCAGGCAGATCCCATAATGCCAAGTGGATGCACTTGCAGCTTCTCAACATTTGACATCTCAAATCTCTTTGTTCCTGGGTAGCTTTCCACAAGTGTGATGCCAAGTTTTCCCCAGCATACTGGACTTGGTGATGCCCAAGTTTTCCCTAGTATACTGGACTTGTGTAACCACTCAACATAACCCAATCACAACCATTCCACCCAGGTGATTCATTCACATAGTTGTTTTATTAAACAAAACACAAGTCCTTGACTTAGAAATATTTCATAGCATGATTATAATCCACCCTTGTTTTCTACTAGCTAAGCTAAGCATGATAGTATTAGGAATATTAACTTAGGTAAAATTCTACTAAGGCATCATCTACTAGGATTTCCCATGGCATAGCATTCTTAGTAAAAATTCCATGCAAGTCGTACTTAGAAATATCACTAATGCATAGTGAAAATAATGGGACAAAAGTATGAAGCATCACTTTCCTTTTTGTTAGAGAATATAAGTTCACTCCTTGATCTTGCAATAGTCACACTCTTAAAATTTCACTACAATTCAATCAAGGCAAAAATGCAATCTACCATTGAAGCAATTCAACACATAAAATAATAAAGACAAAGTAATGCATGCAAGCATGCCAAAGATTTTTTTATTTGGAAAAGTGGTTTCTAATAGGTTATAAAACATTTTAAAACACCTATTGGTCATTTATAAAAGTGGCAAAACCATTTGATAACAAGTTAGTGAAAATGGCCATTTTAAATCATTTTGTTTTGCTAGAAATGATTTAAACCAAGGTAATAATTTCTAGTGTTTGACAAATATATTTTTGAACACAAATGTTAGTATTTAAAGGTCAAGTGTTTAATATTAAAACCATTTGCAAAAGGTTTTACTTATAAACCATTTTTAAATCAAAGTAATATTATATTTTGTTGGAAATGCCTTTAAACAAAGTAATAATTTTATAGGGTTCACCAAATATATTTTTAAATACCAAAACTTGGTGTTTAGGGTCAGAGAGTTTAAATCAAATCATTTTCCAAAGGTTTTACTCAAAAAGCATTTTTAAAACATAATAAATATTTTTATTTAACTAAAAATGCTTTAATTCAAAGGAATAATTCGTAAGTGTCATAAAATATATTTTTAAATCCAAAAGTTTGTTTCTATGGTCAGTAGGTTCAAAACTATCCATTCACAAAAGATTTTATCCTAAAAACATTTCTAGAATAATTTTTATATTCAAAACATGCCTATACATATTTCTGCAAATACAACCAATTTTATAGAAGAAAATTACTAAACAAAGGGCATGGTTGGATAGAATTCTTTTTGCTGATTCCATTGATATAAAATTTGTAAAATTTGGACGTGTAGATTTAAAGTTATGCAATTTACAAATTCAAACAACTAATAGAAATGTTTCTGGTTTTTTTATAACATGGACTGGCCACGTGGAGCAATCCTATTGGGCGCTACCGATTCGGCTGGATTGACTAACACAGGCCGCAGGATTTAAAGTGCATCGCACGGTCTAGATCTAGCATACCGGTTCGTTTTAAGTGAATCTATCGCGACGCTTAGATCTAGATCGTATGGCTCACAGCACTCTGCCAAGATCTGGCGGCGCTGGCGCAATGGTGAGCGGTGGCGTGGCTTTGCTTGTGACGGTTCTGGAGGACCAGGAAGCAAGAGAGGAGGGGAGATGGCTCACCAGATTCGCTGAGGCGTGAGGAAGCTCGAGGTACTCGTCGTTGGGCAGGGGGCGCGCAGACGCGCCGCTGATTGCTCGCCGTAGTTCACGACGGCGTCGGGCGTGCTCTGGCGTTGTCGAAGACGAACCTATAGGGCGCGCTAGGACACGAACCAGGCGGCATTAGATGCGCACGGGAGAGGCGAGTACACGCGTGTCAACAAGAGGGGGAGGCACGGTCAGAGGTTACCGGGAAAACTCGACGGAGTAATGGCAGACGACGGTGGCGTTTAGTCGAAGTCGTTGCCGACGCGGTGGATCATGCGCGGGCAAGCAAGGGGTACTGGGAGATGCGCAAGAGGCTGGGGAGTAGTATCGTGGAGTCCAGGGAGCAAGGGGCAACGATGTCTGGCCGGAATCGGAAGAATGGTTCGCCGGAGACAGAGAGGGTTCAAGGAGAATTCAAGGCGGCCTGGGGGCAGAGGGAGGATGGCGAGCGAGGGGAAATAGAGAGGGGACGTGGGCGATTATGTGTGCGTGATCACAACGAGTAATGGCTACAATGTTAAGGAGAATTAAGTCCGCGGATTTATAGCCAGAAACGACGACGAACTGGTCACACGCGGTGAGGAAGAAGACTGGCAGGTGGGGCAACGGCATCAGCGAGAGAGAGAGGGTTCAGGTGGGGTCCAGGCGTCAGTGTTTGCGCGGGTCGTTCTGCGGGTGTTATAACGATTCGCCAGGGGAGAGAGAGGTGGGCTGCAAGTTGGCCTGGAGCTTTGCTGTGCTGGGCTGGTTTGTTTCCACTTTTTTTTCTTCCTGAAACCTTTTTCTTTTTTCTGTTTTGAATTTCAACCTTTGATTTAAACCTCAATTTGAATTCAAGTTTTGACCAAACCTTTTCAGTAAGTTTGTACTGTTTGAACATGTATTTTAAAGTCCTTTTTAGGAATAATTCCTTTATTCATTTATGGTTTATATTTTATTTAAAATGGGCACTTTGTCTTTTATTCAATTGAGTTTTTATTTATATTTTCAAACTCTTATTTGAATTCTAATTTTCACCAAACCTTTTTCAGTAGGTTTTGTTTAATCATTAGTGCAAATAATTCGCTTGAATTATTACTTAAAATATTTTAATAGGATTTATTAATCATTCAAATTGGGCAATTGTCTTTATTCCGAGAAAATCAAATATGGTTTTAATTCCATATAAATTTTTATTTAAACGATTCCTTTATTACATTTAAGTTAATTAAATAACTTTTATATCCACCTTGGGAAATTCCTCTTTATTATTTTCTCATGATTTAACTATTCATTTTCATTAGGGATTTTGTCTTCATTCAAATGGAATAGAAATTTGGTGAAGGCCATATTATTTTATTTGAATATTCCTTATCCCTTTATTTCATTTGGATTATCTTTATTTCATTTACTTATGAATTTGGCCAAGATTTAATTTGGCTTTTAAATATTCCTTATTTATTTATTTATTTATTTATTTATTTGTTCCTTTGTCTTATAAAATCCATATTGTTTTATTTAAAGATCCAAAATTGGTGATTCCAATTTGTATAATTTTATTTAATATTTGTTTATCCTTTTAAATCTTGTTAGGATTATTTTGCTCACAATTTGGTATGGATTTTTAGATAGGAGCTTTATTAGCTTTAGAAATTTATTTTCTTTTAACTTATTAAACTCATAAGTTTCTATCCATGGTTCCAAATTGAATGAAATCAATTTCTATGGTTTTATTATATTTATATTTATCATCCTTGATCATTTATAATTGTTTGTTGACAAATTTTTATATGTATCAAATCCATAGTATTAGAGAGATCTTGATATGATTTTCTTCCATTAGGGTTTTAGGGTTTATTTTCCCAAGTTTGAATTTCAAGATACATTCATTTGATGAATGCATTTCACTTGATTGAAATTTGTTGGATTCCATTTTATTCAAAAGTTTGTTCGAGATGGGTTTTGATGTTTCCAAGTTTAAACAAAAAGTTTCTTTTCACCCTAAATTCCAACAATTATTTATTTTGTTTATTTATTTTTCACATTACAAAATTTGGAAATTTTTGGGATGTGACACACAACATGTATGATTACAAATAGATGATCTTGATCATGACTGGAGCTCACAAGATCTAAACATGATAGCACAAAGGAGGAGAAACAACCATCTAGCTACTGTATGGACCCATAGTCCAAGGGTGAACTACTCACGTATCACTCTGAAGGCTGGCATGGTGATGAAGAAGGCCTCCGGGATGATCTCTCCCCTCCGACAGGGTGCCAGGAAGAGCTTCAGATCCCCCAATATTGGGACGATGGTGGCGGCGGCTACAGACTGTTTCGTGGAGATTTGATCAGGTGCTTAGGGTTTCTGCATCGGGGTGACTTTATAGGCGAAGGGGAAAGGACGGTGGGCGCCCGAGGTGCCCACACTTTGTGGCGGCGCCCCCCTTGGGTCGCGCAGTCCTAGGGTGTGGCCACCTCATGGCCCCCCTTCGGCTGGCCTTCTGACTCTGTCTTCGCTCCGGTAAAATATTGACTTTGGGTTTTTGACGGGCTCAGATCACTAAATAGGTTCGTTGGGAGACCCCAAGAGGAAGGTATGATGAGCATAACAACAAGTTTTCCCTCGGTTATGAAACCAAGGTTATCGAACGAGTAGGAGCAACGAAACAAACACCTTGGAGTCCTGCACAACACAAACTCAAGACTTTTTCCCAACTTACAGTGAGGTTTTCAATCTCACCGGTTTGCTGAAAACAAAGAATTAAACGTATAGTGTGGAAGGTAATAATTGCTGGTAGAAAGGTAAACGGTAACAATAGATGATGTAACAATGGTAAAGCTTGGACCGGGGTCCATAGTTGACTAGAGGTGTTCTCCTTAAGATAAATAAAATGCTGGGTGAACAAATTATAGCGGGGCAATTGACAGGACTGAGCAAGGCATAATAATGCAAATACTAGACATCATGATTCCTATGAGATTTTATTGGGCATGACAACAATATACATAGACCGCCATCCAACTGCATCTATGACTAATAATCCACCTTCAGGTTATCATCTGAACCCCCTCGAGTATTAAGTTGCAAGCAACGGATAATTGCATTAAGCAATGTGTGTAAAGTAAACAATACAATTGTTCTATGAACAAAATATTCTTGTTTTATCCCTAGTAGCAACAACACATCTATAACCTTAGAGATTCCTATCACTTCCCAGATTTAATAGAGGCATGAACCAACTATCGAGCATAAATACTCCCTCTTGGAGTTACTAGCATCTATTTGTCTAAGATAGCTAGTAGCAATGAAGAGCATGCAAGATCACAAACAACACACACATGATATAATCAAAAATCAATAAGACATGATAGAATCAATAATAAATCTAACATAGTATCTCAATATCCATCGGATCCCTGCAAACACAAAATGTATGATTACAAATAGATGATCTTGATCATGAATGGACCTCACAAGATCTAAACATGATAGCACAAAGGAGGAGACACAACCATCTAGCTACTATATGGACCCATAGTCCAAGGGTGAACTACTCACGCATCATACCGGAGGCTGGCATGGTGATGAAGAAGGCCGCCGGGATGATCTCTCCCCTCCGGCAGGGTGTCGGGAAGAGATTTAGACCCCCCGATCTAGGGACGATGGTGGCGGCTATGGAATGGTTCATGGAGATCTCATCGGGTGCTTAGGGTTTTGGCATCGGGGGGCTTTTATAGGCGAAGAGGCGAGGCAGGAGGGCTGCCAGGGTGCCACACCCTGCCCTGGCGAGGCCTAGGGTGGGCCCGCGCCTAGGGGGTGCGGCCGCCCCGTGGTGCCCCTCCGACTCTCCTCTAGACTTCGTGTTCTCTTTGGTAAAATATTGACTTTGGATTTTGTCCCGTCCAATCCCGAGAATATTTCTTTACTAGCTTTTCTAAAAACAAAAACAACAGAAAACAGGCAACTGGCACTGCGGCATCTTGTTAATAGGTTAGTCCCAGAAAATGTATAAAAATACCTCAAAGTGTAGAAAAAGCATAGCAAAGTTGATACTAAACAAGAATGGAACATAAAAAATTATAGATACGTTTACGATGTATCAAGCATCCCCAAGATTAACTCCTGCTCGTCCTCGAGTAGGTAAGTGATAAAAAGAATAATTTTTGAGGTGACATGCACCATCAAAATCTTCATCAAACCATTTGCAAAGCATTGAAAGCTGGGATCAAAGTACTCTAAACATGAGCATGGAAGCTGAAGTTCTAAGAATAAGATATACCAACTATGTTGCAACATGAATGGATACAAACAAAGATCATGGATAACAATGCATTGAAAGATGTTTATTTGTTTCACATATAGAAAACATAGCATAGTGGCATTCAGCTTGTACCTCATGGAGTAGCAAAACATAAATGCATAGGACACCTTCAAAGTTCATAAGGGTGACTATATACAAGTAGTTCGAGAACAGGCAATAACAACATTATGAATCAATCAATAAGTTTTGGGACAATGCACATAGAACAAAGAATGACAACTATGCTCTCCTAGTTGGTGCGTAAATATATAGGTGGAGACTCAATATAAAAGTAGGAAGAAAGGCCCTTCAAAGGGAAGCAGGGATTTAAAGTTTCATAAAGAGCTTCCAAAAATTATGGTACTTGTTAGCTTTCAGCTCTCATTTACCCTATCATAAGCATCTTGAAGTGATTAAGGTTAAAGTGAACAAAGTATGGAGTATATGCTTGACAAATCATAAGTTGGCAATCTCATGTCCCTTGAGTACGAGGTTCGTTCCTCATGCTACTCAACTTTAGTTACAGGTAAGTTCTTGTCATTGTAAGTATATCTGTATCATAGAGAACTGCCAATGGGGTACCCCTTCCCCCATGACACAGGAGCTATCCCATATCAAAATTACAAGGCAACAGACAGTGAGCATCTCATCAATCCTTTTATTTGCCATGAGAATGGTGCATATTTTTTCTCCTTTTCTCTCTCTCTTTTTATATATATTTTTCTGATGATGCTTCATGGATTGCTCACTATGGTGATGCTGCAAGTTTTTACCATGATTAGGCATGGCTTAGGCTAGCGACCCAGGCGTTTCTCTAACACATATACATAACTCCATGGACTTACAAGCTCCCCTTTTATTTCACACTGCCGACATCCATAAATAAAAGAGCATGATATCAACTAGGTAGTATTTACAGGTGTTGAAAGCGTTCCCCGTGACAGCACGGTTCTGCTAATTTCCAACTTATAAGTGCAAGCATATACAACATAGATGACACAATGGTTCAAGTTTATTAGGGGCAAGAAAAATAAAGTGTGCCATCAAGTTTGTGAGAGCTTTAAGCACTAATTTTCACATAACAAGTTTAATTTGGAAGATAGATAAAACAAGAATATACTTAGAATGGTGTAACACACCATGCATAGTAATTTATAGTGGACTCTTTGGAAAAACTTGGTTTCTTGGGAGTTGGATGCATGAGTAGATCTTACTCATGCAAGTGGAGGCTAGCAAAAGACTGGGAGCGTGATATGTCAGAAACATATCTATAATTTTTGATGCTCCATGCTTGTTTTGTATCTACTTTGCTTTGCTTTGTCTACACTTTGAGGTGTTTTTATATCTTTTTTGGAACTAACCTATTAACAAGTTGCCACAGTGACATTTGCCTGTTTTCTTCTATTTTTGGTTCCAGAAAGGCAGAATATCAATATTATCGGAATTGGACGGGACAAAAGCCAAAGTCGATATTTTACCATGGGCGTCACGAAGTACAGAGGGGATATGGAGAGGCGAACCAGGGCCACCACACCCCCTAGGCGCGGGTGGGCCCTACCACGTGCCTGGGTAGGGTGTGGCCTCCCTGGACCTCCACCGACCTTGCCTCCTGCGCCTATAAGAAGCCCTCGACTCAGAAACCCTAAATCATCCAGAAGAAATCCACGAAAACTTCCGTAGCGCCGCCGCCACCGAAAGGGAGATTCGGGGGACAGAAAGTCTCTGTTCCGGCACCCTGCCGGGATGGGGTAGTGCCCCCGGAGCCATCTCCATCGATCTCCATCGCGATCTTCATCGCTGTTGCTGATTCTCATGATGAGGAGGTAGTAGTTCTTCCTCGAGGCTAAGGGCTCTACCGGTAGCTATGTGTTCATCTCTCTCTCTCTCTCTCTATGCATGGTCATATTGATAAAATGAGCTTTGTAATCAAGTAGATCTACTTTGTTACTCAAGTGCTTCAGATCTCTACTCTCCCCATGTGTGTGAAAGTGACAGCATGCACGCCATGGTGGCACTTAGGTCTGAGTCTACGTAAATACTCTTTGTGCTTTAATAGATCTATGCTTTTCCCCACGTGTGTGAAAGTGACAACGTGCATACCGTGTATGGTTCTTTGGCTAGATTGAATATTTGTTATGAGTTATATTTGGAGTTGGATGTCTCTATGAAATTGTGGTGTTTGTTGGAACCGCTAGCGCTCAAGGTGACAGTGTGGGGTTATCTAGATTGGGAAAGGCGAACTTTGAGGAATGCTGTTATAGCCCTACCATGGATTAGAGTGTCCAACCGGAGAGTAGTTAAGAGTAGTATCATGAAGAGAATATATTTATATGAGAGAGTGTTCACTAGTGAAAGTATAATCCCTAGGCCTTGTTTCTAAACATTGAAACACCGTTTGCATCTAGATCTGTTACATGTTTGCTTGCTTCCAGTCTTTACCTCACCGTCAAGCTCCATCAAAGCTATTTTCTGGCACCGTTACCACTTGTATTTCACTATCTCTTCGCCGAACTAGTGCACCTATACACCTGACAAGTGTATTGGGTGTGTTAGGGACACAAGAGACTTCTTGTATCTTGATTGCAGGGTTGTTTGAGAGGGATACCTTTGACCACTTCCTCCCTGAGTTCGATAAAACTTGGGTAATCCACTTAAGGGAGACTTGCTGATGTTATACAAACCTCTGCACTTGGAGGCCCAACAATTGTCTACAAGAATAGAAGTGCGTAGACATGAGATATTTTCTGGCGCCGTTGCCAGGGAGGTAAGGTAAATGGTACTCACATCCTCCGGTGTGAGTGCTCGAAGTTATTTCCTTTATATTCTGCAATTTTTTCTTTTTATTTCTTGTTTTCACTAGTTAGGCTTAATGGAAAACAACAAAAAAATTAGAGAGATTTATAGTATCTATCTTGAGTTAGGACATGAAGTGTCTGAAGAGAAAATTAAAAAACCTATGGAACTTTATTTGCATGCTAATAACAATGTTATTAGTATGAATTCTTTGGACACCATTGTTGCTAATGCTATGGAAACATCTAAACTTGGGAAGCTAGTTTTTATGAAAATTATCTTTTTAGTCCCCTAGCTTTAGAAGATAGCTATTGTATTGCTTATGATGATACTAAACCTCCAATTTATGATGATTACAATGATGAGTATGATATTTTCAGTCCACTTACTATTGAGGAGACAATTAATTGTGATTACAATATTCCTCCTATATTTGATGATTATGGTGATGAGAATAACAATGATAGCTATTTTGTTGAATTTGCTCCTACTAAAATCAATAAGAATGACTGTGCTTATGTGGTCAGTAATAATCATTTTATGCATGTGTCTCATGATAAGAATGTTCTTTGTGATAGTTATATTGTTAATTTTATTCATGTTGCTACTGAAAGTTATTATGAGAGAGGGAAACATGGTTTTAAGTATTTCAATAATATTAAGTTTCCCCTCTTTATGTTGAAAATATTGAAGTTGCACTTATTTTTCTTTCCTATGCTTGTTGCTTTGTGTTTTCATGACTTGTTTCTTTATAAGATTCCTATGCATAGGAAGTGGGTTAGACTTAAATGTGTTTTGAATTTGCTTCTTGATGCTCTCTTTTAAATCAATTCATATTTCTTATGTGAGCATCTTCTCAAACTATCATGCCTAACGTAAAGGCGTTAAAGAAAAGTACTTGTTGGGAGATAACCCAAGAGTTTTATTGAGTCCTGGAAGTCAGTACTTTAGTAATGACCTCTCCTTATCCTTTTTGTTTGCTTTTTGTGCCAACAATGACCTCTAATGAGAGGGAAGTAAGATTTGGGGAGTTGCTGTCCCGAAACAGATTTCTGTCCTCCACCATAAAAATTAGCGAGGAGTCTCTGTAAGTCAGATTGAGCTAAACATTTACGAATAAATCCACCAGTATGTTAGATAACATTCATTAGTTCAACACTTCTTGATTTGAGCAACAGAAGGTCCTCGAAAAAATCGGTTTCTACCTGCTGGTCTGTTTTGAAAGATTTCTGCCATTATTTGTATTTGCTTCTTATTGATTCCTTTTTGGGTTCTTTTTGGGAAATTGAGCTTTTTGAAGGAGTTAAGTAGCGTGTGTATTTAGTGAAAGTTTTGCTGTTTTGAAACTAAACCCAAAGGTCTATTATCTTTTGAATACACTAATGTTGCTAATGAAGATTGTGTGAAGTTTTGTATAAAGGAAAATTTGCAGGTGTAGAGAAAGAATGATGTAATGAGATGAAGAATGGACAAAAGCTAAAGATTGGGGATGCCACCCCGTGTCACCCCAAGAAATATTCAAGAGGTACAAGACTCAAAGCTTGGGGATGCCCAAGGCATCCCCTTCTCCGTCAATAAAAATCTCAGGTCTTTCTAGACACTTCGTTTTTTATTGTTTATTGAATTGTTGTGTTGTTCTTGGAGCGTCTTAGTTTTCGCTTTTTGGTTTTCGTTTTCTTAGTTTGCTTTAGTAAGTTGGTTGGTTACGCCACACTTCTTTTGGAGAGAGACACACTCTGTTTCCATTGCCTAGAACACTCTAGTTTTCACTCTTATTGTTTTGTGAGTGTTCACTTTTGCTAGCACTGCGTTCAGCCTTAGTTTTCTTATGCTTTCAGCATAGAACTTTTTAGTTCTTCTTTGTGGATTTGTGACACAAGATCATTGATCTTTATTGATTATTATCTTTGTGAGTTGTTTCAAATAAGTTGCTTGGTGTTGGAAAGGAGTAGAAAGTTCTTGCTTGATAAGTGCAAGAGGAGCTTGTTTTGACCGTGGCTTAGAATTTATCATGTCATGCTAGATCTTTTTTTACCTTATGCTTAGTGATTATTGCTGTAGCATGACTTGTTCCAAACAATTAGGATTGCTTAATGTGCGTTGAAGGAAACATGCGTTGTTTTAGCATACAAAATCATAGTATTGCGGTATTCTCCTTTGATGCTTTGTTTGGGTTGACTTGGCACATGCTCACACCATGTTATGACTATGAACAAGTCACCATATCCTTTATGATCATTTAGTCCTTGACTTGTAGTACCACTCTATGCTTTGATTAGTAATGTTTTGTTGCTCTGCATGATTATGGCCATTATTGCTCTCTTAGTTGGTTGCTCCCAGTCTTTTGCTAGCCTCCACTTGTATGAGTAAGCTCTACTCATGCTTCCAACTCCCAAGAAACCAATTTATTCCAAAGTGTCCACTATAAACTCCTATGCATGGTGTGTTACACCATTCCAAGTATATTCTTGTTTTCAGCTATCTTCCAGTTAAAAAGTCTCTTTGTTATGTGAAAACTTAGTGATTAAAGCCGTCACAAACTTGATGGCACACTTTATATTCTTTGCCCCTAATAAACTTGAACCATTGTGTCATCTATGTTGTATATGCTTGCACTTATACGTTGGAATTAGCAAAACCGTGCTGTCACGGGGAACGTTTTCAACATTGCACTTGTACTTTGTACTTTGTTGATATCATGCTCTTTTGTCTATGGATGTCACCGGTGCGAAATAAAGAGGGAACTTGTAAGTCCATGGAGTATGTATGTTGTGATACATAAATGCCTGGGGTGCTAGCCGAAGCCATGCCTAATCATGGTGGAAACTTGCAGCATCACCATAGTGAGCTATCCATGAAGCATCCTCAATAAAAAGATATGCATATAGTAAATAAAAATATCGCTGAGATGATCATTGTCTGCTTGCCTTGTCATTTTGGTTATGGGATAGCTCCTGTACCATGTGCAAGGGGTACCCCGTTGGCGGTTCTCTATGATACTCATGTACTTATAATGACAAGAACTTATAGGTGACTGAAGTTGAGTAGCATGAGGTGTGGCCCTCGTATTCAAGGGACTTGAGATCGCCAACTTATACTTTGTCAAGCATATACTCCATAGTTTGTTCACTTTAACCTTAACCACTTCAAGATGCTTATGATAGGGGCAATGAGGGCTGAAAGCTAACAAGTACCATAATTTTTGGAAGCTCTTTTTGAAACTTGAAATCCTTGCTTCCTTTATGAAAGGATTTTCTTCCACCATTATTTGAGTCTCCGCCTTCTACTTTTAAGCACCAATAAGAGAGCATAGTTGTCATTCTGTGTGCAGTGTCCCAAAACTTATTGATTGATGCATATTGTGATATTACTTGTTCTTGTACTACTTGTTTCTAGTCACCCTTGTGAACTTTGAAGGTGTCCTATGCATCTATTTGCTACTCTATGAGGGAAAAGTTGAATGCCACTATGCCATGTTTTCTATATGTGAAACAAACAAACGTTTTTCAATGCATGTTATTCATGATCTTTGTTTGTAGCCTTTCATGTTGCATGCATAGTTACTTTGTCTTACTATTAGAACTCCATCTTTCATGCTCATGTTTAGAGTTCTTTGATCTCAGCTTTCAATGCTTGCAAATGGTTTGATATTGATTTTGATGGTGCATGTCACCTCAAAAATTATTCTTTTTATCACTTACCTACTCGAGGATGAGCATGAGTTAAGCTTGGGGATGCTTGATATGTCGGAAACGTATCTATAATTTTTGATGCTCCATGCTTGTTTTGTATCTAATTTGCTTTGCTTTGTCTACACTTTGAGG
This sequence comes from Avena sativa, assembly GCA_916181665.1. Taxonomy (NCBI): domain Eukaryota; kingdom Viridiplantae; phylum Streptophyta; class Magnoliopsida; order Poales; family Poaceae; genus Avena; species Avena sativa. Next base: position 135,298,490 of record OV702285.1, on the reverse strand, counting down.
TGTTTTTATATATATTTTGGAACTAACCTATTAACAAGTTGCCACAGTGCCAGTTGCCTGTTTTCTTCTAATTTTAGTTCCAGAAAGAAAGAGAATCAATATTCTCGCAATTGGACAGGACAAAAGCCAAAGTCGATATTTTACCGTGGGCGTCACGAAGTCTAGAGGGGAGACGGAGAGTAGAACCAGGGCCACAACACCCCCTAGGCACGGGTGGGCCCTACCCTGCGCCTGGGTAGGGTGTGGGCCCCCTGGACCTCCACCGACCTTGCCTCCTGTACCTATAAGAAGCCCCTTACTCAGAAACCCTAAATCATCCAAAAAATCCACGAAAACCTCCATAGCTCCACCGCCACCGAAAGGGAGATTCGGGGGACAGAAAGTCTCTATTCCAGCACCCTGCCGGGACAAGGAGCCATCTCCATCGATCTCCATCGCTATCTTCATCTCCGTTGATGATTCCCATGATGAGGAGGGAGTAGTTCTTCCTCGAGGCTAAGGGCTCTACCGGTAGCTATGTGTTTATCTCTCTCTCTCTCTCTCTCTATGCATGGTCATATTGTGATCATGAGCTTTGTAATCAAGTAGATCTACTCTGTTACTCAAGTGCTTCAATAGATCTCTGCTCTCCCCATGTGTGTGAAAGTGACAGCGTGCACGCCATGGTGGCACTTAGGTCTGAGTCTACATAAATACTCTTTGTGCTTTAATAGATCTATGCTTTTCCCCACGTGTGTCAAAATGACAGCGTGCATACTGTGTGTCGCACTTTGGCTAGATTGAATATTTTTTATGAGTTATATTTGGAGTTGGATGTCTCTATGAAATTGTGGTGTTTGTTGGAACCGTCTAGCGCTCAAGGTGACAATGTGGGGTTATCTAGATTGGGAAAGGCAGACTTCGAGAGTGTTGTTATAGCCCTACCATGGATTAGAGTGTCCAATCGGAGAGTAGTTAAGAGTAGTATCATGAATAGAATATATTTATATGAGAGTGTTCACTAGTGAAAGTATGATCCCTAGGCCTTGTTTCTAAACATTGAAACACCATTTGCATCTAGATCTGTTACATGTTTGCAGTCTTTACCTCACCGTCAAGCTCCATCAAAGCTATTTTCTGGCACCGTTACCACTTGTATTTCACTATCTCTTCGCCGAACTAGTGCACCTATACACCTGACAAGTGTATTGGGTGTGTTGGGGACACAAGAGACTTCTTGTATCTTGATTGCAGGGTTTCTTGAGAGGGATACCTTTGACCACTTACTCCCTATGTTCGATAAACCATGGGTAATCCACTTAAGGGAAACTTTCTGCTATTCTACAAACCTCTACACTTGGAGGCCCAACAACTGTTTACAAGAATAGAAGTGCGTAGACGTCAGAGCGACCAACTAAGAGATCAATAATGGCCATAATCATGCAGAGCGACAAAACATTATCAATCAAAGCATAAAGTGGTATCACAAGTAAAAAAATAAAGGATCATAGAGGCTAAGGTGACTTGCTCATAGTCATAACATGGTGTGAGCATGTGCCAAGTCAACCCAAACAAAGCATCAAAGGAGAATACCATAATATTATGCTTTTGTATGCTAAAACAACGCATGATTCTTTCAAGGCACCTTAAGCAATCTCAATTGTTTGGAACAATTAATGCTACATCAATAATCAGTAAGCATAACGTCAAAACAAAATCTAGCATGACATGATAAAGTCTAAGCCACAGACAAAACAAGCTCCCTTTGTACCACTATAAGTATGAAACTTTCTACTCTTTTCCAACACCAATCAACTTATTTGAAACAACACACTGAAAGAGGGGGTCCAATGCGGTGACCCAGCATACCACTGCATGTGTAGTACACTATAGTCGTTGACATGACATCCACAGAACACCGTTTCGTAAATATCACATCCCTCAGAGTGGTACAACAGAAACATTGCGGGTCCATATTACAAAGATACACACATTATCATTATTACAATACCGGAAGTTCAATACTTCCAAAAGATCCAACGTACAAACCAAAATATAAGATGGTCAGCGGAAATTTAAAAGTAACAACTCCGACTAGGAGTGGGGCTCAACAACTTATTTTATAGAGTTGATGCTGTTCGGCTCCGTTGGTTACTACTAACTAGACTCTTAAGTGGACTCGTTCTCATCGACACCGTAACGGATCTCGTATTCCACGCCTTCAACTCCTCCGGATAGATCAGGTTCCTCGTCGAACACGTCTTCTTGGCATTCAGCTGCATACATTGGCACGTCTTCGGAATCCTCAAAGTCTAAGCAAGGGATCAAAGGAAAGAATGAGTAACAGCGTTACCCAACAAGTTCATTATATGCAAGGTGGGAAGTTTGATGCTCTAACTACCACCTCGGATTATAAATCCTTGGCACTATGCAGTTTTTGTAAATCTTTCTTCAATGATTGATTTTATGCTGAAAAACTATGACAGTCAGCCTTCACAGGTTGACTAGAACTTTCATGGAGTTCCTTTCCTGCTGCGTTCGTAGCTTCTTCCCGGAACAGGGAGTAACAAGTTACAGTTCTTACACTCTGCAGAGGTGCGTTACTTTACCCATGAGAGATCAACTCCTTGTTGCACAACCGGGCGTACTTTCCCGTCCACAATTCCATGATGTGGGGCCTAGTAGTTGGTCCAAGCCAATCACTGCCCCCTTCGCGACTCCGCATGCCTCCTTGGTGTACACCATGCCCACATAATGAATTACGGCAATGGTTTGTACAAACCGTTAGATGCCAGAAGTATCGTGGGACGTTGAGGGTTCCCACCCATATGCTGCATATCCTCTACGAATTACCAATTAATATGCACGCTACGAGGATAACAGCCACGGACTGCACATCCGGCTTCATGCGAGAGGAAGAAGATACAGCTGACTTCTCTGTCCCATTCCAAATCTCATGGCTAACACGTAATATACGGCGCTAGAATCACTGATGTCAGGGGTTATTAAGTCCCTACTTGATCATCATTGTTGCAACTAGAACTCTAAGTTCTATTGCTCCATCATATCACCACTTAGGATGATATCTATAATTTCTTTATTTGGGAAAATAATATTTTCTTTTTTTATAGCATATATGATAACACAAAATTTGCAAATACTTTGATAAAGACTCTTCAAAGGATATGAGCAACTGATGAACTTGCCTTGTGATGGCAAGGTAGTGAAGTCTGATGCTTGCACTGGACCTTGAGCTTCTAGTTCTACAAAAATATCATTATTGCCCGGTAAGGACAATATTTAAAGAAGCAAAATGATTATGCAAGTAATGTAATGCATTATGCATTTACCCTAAAAAGTTCTCCCTTTTTTGGTATTAAAGGATTTATAAATATTACTTTTTAATGTTTTATAACATATATTGAATTATTTTATTTTATTTCCCTTTATTAATTATACCTTAATTTTATTACTAAATATTTATTTAGTATTTTTCGAAAATACTATAATATTAATAAATAATGAAAGTGATTTTTATTTGTTTTTATCACCTTTCAATAATTTTGTAAAATTCCATAAGGAATATTTAAATTACAAAATTCTTATAAAAATTTGAATATCCAAAATTTGATATCTTATTTTATTTGGACATAATGGATTTTTGTGAATCCAAAAATATTTTATTTATATTTTTTGGACTATTATTTTATTTTCTTTAATTTTATTAAGTCCAGGGGTATTTTGGTCTTTTATTTTTATTAAAACAGGCCTGAAATTGTTTCTGGGCTGGTTATTCTTATTGGGCCCTGTTGGCCCGCTAGTACTAGACAAAAGAGCCACCCGGAAGGGTCCGGCCCAGCTCGGCCCAATCCTTACTGCCTCTCTCTCTCTCTCTCTCTCTTGAGTTCATCTTCTCCTCCTCTGACCCCGACCCAATGGCTGGCGATGCCGCCACCGGCGATTCCCGCCATCGTCGGCCGTTCTGGTCACCGCCGTGGTGCATTAGGGGGTTGTCGACGACGCCCGTTTGTTCTATCCAATTGGATTCGAGCCTAGGGCTCTCCTGCGATGGATCGCTGCCGTCCCGAACCCTAGGGTTTGGGGATTGGCATGGATTCAAGTGCGGCCGTGGTCGTCGTGCGTTGAGGTGATGCTCTGCACCTCCAGGCGTGATCAGGGTTGTTGCCGTGGCATCGTGCGGGTTGCAGCGCCCCCTCTGGGGTGCTCCCCGTGCCGCCATGGCCGTCAGCCCCTCTACTCTTTGCATTTGTTTGCATAATGACCTAGCTCTTTGCATTTGAAACACATTTGTTGGCTAATATCTTTCTTCTTTTCTGGACAATGTGATGCATAGTGTCCCATCTCTTTGCAATTGTAACATTGTACTTGGCTATTGTCCTTCTTGTTGGAATTAAGGCATTTTTCTTCTTCTTCTTCTTCTTCTTCTTCTTGGGTCTCTCCAAAGCTAGGAGTTCTTCTAGTTCATGCTCTTCATATCTCACCTCAAAGGTGGGAAATATTCCTCTCTTCTTGGGGCAGTTACTAGAGATATGACCTTCTTCTTCACAAGAGTAGCAACACTTGGTGGTCACTTTGGATTTGGCCTTATGAGGCATGGTTCTGACTTTGCCTTCATCCTTCTTGGTAGAAGTTGTTCCTTTATGGAGGTTTCCAAAAATTTGATGCATTCCATCTTGTTTCATTTGTTGAACTATAGGATAGATGGGGAATTGGATAGGGACATGATTATTTCCTTTACATAGGAAACAAGTCACTTGAGATGTGGGGCATTGTTTAGTTGGATGTTTCTCTTCACAATTAGGGCATTGATCCTCATGCTCTTTGGAAGTGTGTTCCATGTTTCCATGAATATTGGAAGCTTGAGTTCCTTCTATAATATCATCCTTGATATCATTGTTGTTACAATCTCCTTGGGAAGAGTTGCTTATCATGCTGATCATTTGATTGGTCATCCTTTGCAACAATTGGGATTAGGTTTCCAAAAACTTTTGCATGGTTGGGTCTAACTCATTGTTGTTGACTAAAAACTGAGTCGTCACTTGATTCAACTGGGCTTGGGTTGCTAGAAGCATCTCTTGGTTTTTGTTGTCACCATCCTTGATGTTGGAGTTTCTTGGAGAAGTCATCTATTTGGGTTGGATTGGGATTAGAATAGGCAAATATTTCTATTGAAAAATTCTAATCACACAAAAAAATCACACAAGCAATGTGCAAGCAAACATTCCAATCAACAACAAGGTTCAAGCACATGTTTAGGCAACAAAATATTTTTGCTACACCACAAAAGTAGGTGTGTTTGATTTAACTAAACACTAGTATGGCGGTCCAACTATATGTTTTTCTTGAGATCATTCCATTCTTCTTAGTTGTTTCTTATTGATCGCTCATGGTTTCCTTGAAAAAATTCTTGCATCTTGGTCACAAAACTTCCAAGATGATGATGATTCCTTCTAAGTTATGTTTCCTTAGTCTTCAAGTCTTGAGTAAGATTTCTTGTCTCACTTGTAGTCCTTAGTGATGTCCAAGTTGAAGTCCTTGGTGAAACTAAAGTTGAAGTCATTGGTGTTGTTGATGTTGAAGTAATTTGAGTTGGTGAAGTCCTTTGCTCATGTTGAAGTCTTTGCTCATGGTTGAGGTTTTATCCATCAAGTTGAAATATTAGAGATGTAGAATTAAAGCCAAAAAGGTTGAGGGAAGAGTTGACAAGATTGTTTGTAAATAATTTTGGACAAATACAACTCCTATTTTTCTAAGGGGTTTTGTCCAATCCTAGGGTTACAGTCCTACATGCAACACAGTGCTCTGATACCATCTGTAGAGGTCCCAACCTTTAATAAGGTAGAGATCCTTATGTTTACAATGCTAGTCCCTGGATCAATAGCTAGCATCCACAGTTAAGATGTAATATCAAGAAACAAAGGTCATAATACAACTTCATAACCAGGAATAAAATAATTCATTACATCTGACATAGCTCATTTGGCTATCTCATTACAATGCAGCAGAAATAACTATATAGCATGGAGTCCTTCATCTTCAAAGTGCCACATGCAATCATGTTGGTTGTAGACTTGTAATCCTAATCAACACACTTCACTAACAACAAACAAACCTGCAACATAATAAGTTACAACCAGAAGGGTCAATATATTTGAATTTTATTGGCAAGTGATACAATGGTAGAATAGTGGTATGTATCATCTATATGCATTTGGCTAAGTGGAGCTTAGGCTTGCTTTGCTCAAAATAGATTTTCCTTATCATTTGAAAACACTAAGTTTTTGTTTGTCAAAATCACCCAAAGCATCCACCAATAGACATTGGTGATCCTTTACCCTTGTTCAACCACAAGCTTTTAACTTAGAAATTGGGATGAGGAGATTATTGATAGCTTCCATGTCTTGATGCTCAAATTGTCCATTGCCGGGGACACGGCTAAGTACTTAGATTTTACTCTCTCGAGAGGTGGTGCACTTTCCCCACAAGACTCGACATGCATCGAGACAAGATCTTTCAGAAGCCTTCCCTTAGACCAAAATGGACGCGCTCCAAACCTATCAACCCCTACCACCAACTGTATATTTGGCTAAGTTAATGCAACCTATATGATCCAGGCAGATCCCATAATGCCAAGTGGATGCACTTGAAGCTTCTCAACATTTGACATGTCAAATCTCTTTGTTCCTGGGTGGCTTTCCACAAGTGTGATGCCAAGTTTTCCCCAGCATACTGGACTTGGTGATGCCCAAGTTTTCCCCAGTATACTGGACTTGTGTAACCACTCAACATAACCCAATCACAACCATTCCACCCAGGTGATTCATCCACATAGTTGTTTTATTAAACAAAACACAAGTCCTTGACTTAGAAATATTTCATAGCATGATTATAATCCACCCTTGTTTTCTACTAGCTAAGCTAAGCATGATAGTATTAGGAATCTTAAGTTAGGTAAAATTCTACTAAGGCATCATCTACTAGGATTTCCCATGGCATAGAATTCTTAGTAAAAATTCCATGCAAGTCGTACTTAGAAATATCACTAATGCATAGTGAAAATAATGGGACAAAAGTATGAAGCATCACTTTCCTTTTTGTTAGAGAATATAAGTTCACTCCTTGATCTTGCAATAGTCACACTCTTAAAATTTCACTACAATTCAATCAAGGCAAAAATTCAATCTACCATTGAAGCAATTCAACACATAAAATAATAAAGACAAAGTAATGCATGCAAGCATGTCAAAGATTTTTTTATTTGGAAAAGTGGTTTCTAATAGGTTATAAAACATTTTAAAACACCTAGTGGTCATTTATAAAAGTGGCAAAACCATTTGATAACAAGTTAGTGAAAATGGCCATTTTAAATCATTTTGTTTTGCTAGAAATGATTTAAATCAAGGTAATAATTTCTAGTGTTTGACAAATATATTTTTGAACACAAATTTTAGTGTTTTAAGGTCAAGTGTTTAATATTAAAACCATTTGTAAAAGGTTTTACTTATAAACCATTTTTAAATCAAAGTAATATTATATTTTGTTGGAAATGCCTTTAAACAAAGTAATAATTTTATAGGGTTCACCAAATATATTTTTAAATACCAAAACTTGGTGTTTAGGGTCAGAGAGTTTAAATCAAATCATTTTCCAAAGGTTTTACTCAAAAAGCATTTTTAAAACATAATCAATATTTTTATTTAACTAGAAATGCTTTAATTCAAAGGAATAATTCATAAGTGTCACAAAATATATTTTTAAATCCAAAAGTTTGTTTCTATGGTCAGTAGGTTCAAAACTATCCATTCACAAAAGATTTTATCCTAAAAACATTTCTAGAATAATTTTTATATTCAAAACATGCCTACACATGTTTCTGCAAATACAACCAATTTTACAGAAGCAAATTACTATAAAAAGGGCATGGTTGGATAGAATTCTTTTTTCTGATTCCATTGATATAAAATTTGTAAAATTTGGACGTGTATATTTAAAGTTATGCAATTTACAAATTCAAACAACTAATAGAAATGTTTCTGGTTTTTTTATAACATAGGCTGCCCACGTGGAACAATCCTATTGGGCGATACCGATTCGGCTGGATTGACTAACATAGGCCGCAAGATTTAAAGTGCATCGCATGGTCTAGATCTAGCATACCAGTTCGTTTTAAGTGAATCTATCGCGACGCTTAGATCTAGATCGTATGGCTCACAACACTCCGCCAAGATCTGGCGGCGCTGGAGCGACGGTGAGCGGCGGCGTGGCTCTGCTTGCGACGGTTCTGGAGGACTAGGAAGCAAGAGAGGAGGGGAGATGGCTCAGCGGATTCGATGAGGCGTGAGGAAGCTCGAGGTACTCGTCGTTGGGCAGGGGGCGCACGGACGCATCGTTGATTGCTCGCCGTAGTTCACGATAGCGTCGGACGTGCTCTGGCGTTGTCGAAGACGACCCTATAGGGCGCGCTAGGACACAAACCAGGCGGCATTAGATGCGCATGGGAGAGGCGAGTACACGCGTGTCAACAAGAGGGGGAGGCATGGTCAGAGGTTACAGGGAAAACTCGACGGAGTAATGGCAGACGGCGGTGGCGTTTAGTCGAAGTTGTTGCCGACGCGGTGGATCATGCGCGGGGGAGCCAGGGGTACTGGGAGATGCGCAAGAGGCTGGGGAGTAGTATCGTGGAGTCCAGGGAGCAAGGGGCAACGGTGTCTGGCCGGAATCGGAAGAAGGGTTCGCCGGAGACAGAGAGGGTTCGAGGCGAATTCAAGGCGGCCTGGGGGCAGAGGGAGGATGGCGAGCGAGGGGAAATGGAGAGGGGACGTGGGCGATTAAGTGTGCGTGATCACAACGAGTAATGGCTGCAGCGTTAAGGAGAATTAAGTCCGCGGATTTACAGCCAGAAACGGCGACGAACTGGTCTCACGCGGTGAGGAAGAAGACTGGCAGGTGGGGAACGACGTCAGCGAGAGAGAGGGTTCAGGTAGGGTCCAGGCGTCAGCGTCTGCGCGAGTCGTTCTGCGGGTGTTAGAACGATTCGCCAGGGGAGAGAGAGGTGGGCTGCTAGTTGGCCTGGAGCTTTGCTGGGCTGTGCTGGTTTGTTTCCACTTTTTCTTCGTGAAACCTTTTTCTTTTCTTTTTTTGAATTTCAACCTTTGATTTAAACCTCAATTTCAATTCAAGTTTTGACCAAACCTTTTCAGTAAGTTTGTACCGTTTGAACATGTATTTTAAAGTCCTTTTTAGGAATAATTCCTGTTTTCATTTATGGTTTATATTTTATTTAAAATGGGCACTTTGTCTTTTATTCAATTGAGTTTTTATTTATATTTTCAAACTCTTATTTGAATTCTAATTTTCACCAAACCTTTTTCAGTAGGTTTTATTTAATCATTAGTGCAAATAATTCTCTTGAATTATTACTTAAAATATTTTAATAGGATTTATTAATCATTCAAATTGGGCAATTGTCTTTATTCCAAGAAAATCAAATATGGTTTTAATTCCACATAAAATTTTATTTAAATGATTCCTTTATTCCATTTAAGTTAATTAAATAACTTTTATATCCACCTTGGGAAATTCCTCTTTATTATTTTCTCATGATTTAACTATTCATTTTCATTAGGGATTTTGTCTTCATTCAAATGGAACAGAAATTTGGTTAAGGCCATATTATTTTATTTGAATATTCCTTATCCCTTTATTTCATTTGGATTATATTTATTTCATTTATTTATGAATTTGGCCAAGATTTAATTTGGCTTTTAAATATTCCTTATTTATTTAATTGTCCCTTTGTCTTATAAAATCCATATCTTTTTATTTAAAGATCCAAAATTGGTGATTCCAATTTGTATAATTTTATTTAATATTTGTTTATCCTTTTAAATCTTGTTAGGATTATTTTGCTCACAATTTGGTATGGATTTTTAGATAGGAGCTTTATTAGCTTTAGAAATTTATTTTCTTTTAACTTATTAAACTCATAAGTTTCTATCCATGGTTCCAAATTGAATGAAATCAATTTCTATGGTTTTATTATATTTATATTTATCATCCTTGATCATTTATAATTGTTTGTTGACAAATTTTTATATGTATCAAATCCATAGTATTAGAGAGATCTTGGAATGATTTTCTTCCATTAGGGTTTTAGGGTTTATTTTCCCAAGTTTGAATTTCAAGATACATTCATTTGATGAATGCATTTCACTTGATTGAAATTTGTTGGATTCCATTTGATTCAAAAGTTTGTTCGAGATGGGTTTTGATGTTTCCAAGTTTAAACAAAAAGTTTCTTTTCACCCTAAATTCCAACAATTATTTATTTTGTTTATTTATTTTTCACATTACAAAATTTGGAAATTTTTGGGATGTGACACACAACATGTATGATTACAAATAGATGATCTTGATCATGAATGGAGCTCACAAGATCTAAACATGATAGCACAAAGGAGGAGAAACAACCATCTAGCTACTGTATGGACCCATAGTCCAAGGGTGAACTACTCACGCATCACTCCGAAGGCTGGCATGGTGATGAAGAAGGCCTCCGGGATGATCTCTCCCCTCCGAAAGGGTGCCAGGAAGAGCTTCATATCCCCCCAATATAGGGACGATGGTGGCGGCGACTACAGACTGTTTCGTGGAGATTTGATCAGGTGCTTAGGGTTTCTGCATCGGGGTGACTTTATAGGCGAAGGGGAAAGGTCGGTGGGCGCCCGAGGTGCCCACACCTTGTGGAGGCGCCCCCTTGGGTCGCGCAGTCCTAGGGTGTGGCCACCTCATGGCCCCCCTTCGGCTGGCCTTCTGACTCTGTCTTCGCTCCGGTAAAATATTGACTTTGGGTTTTTGACGGGCTCAGAACATTGAATAGGTTCGTTGGGAGACCCCAAGAGGAAGGTATGATGAGCACAACAACAAATTTTCCCTCGGTTATGAAACCAAGGTTATCGAACCAGTAGGAGCAACGAAACAAACACCTTGCAGTCCTGCACAACACAAACTCAAGACTTTTTCCCAACTTACAGTGAGGTTTTCAATCTCACCGGTTTGCTGAAAACAAAGGATTAAACGTATAGTGTGGAAGGTAATAATTGCTGGTAGAAAGGTAAACGGTAACAATAGATGATGTAACAATGGTAAAGATTGGACCGGGGTCCATATTTGACTAGAGGTGTTCTCCTTAAGATAAATAAAATGCTGGGTGAACAAATTATAGCGGGGCAATTGACAGGACTGAGCAAGGCATAATAATGCAAATACTAGACATCATGATTCCTATGAGATTTTATTGGGCATGACAACAATATACATAGACCGCCATCCAACTGCATCTATGACTAATAATCCACCTTCAGGTTATCATCTGAACCCCCTCGAGTATTAAGTTGCAAGCAACGGATAATTGCATTAAGCAATGTGTGTAAAGTAAACAATACAATTGTTCTATGAGCAAAATATTGTTGTTTTATCCCTAGTAGCAATAACACATCTATAACCTTAGAGATTCCTATCACTTCCCAGATTTAATAGAGGCATGAACCAACTATCGAGCATAAATACTCCCTCTTGGAGTTACTAGCATCTATTTGTCTAAGATAGCTAGTAGCAATGAAGAGCATGCAAGATCACAAACAACACACACATGATATAATCAAAAATCAATAAGACATGATAGAATCAATAATAAATCTAACATAGTATCTCAATATCCATCGGATCCCTGCAAACACAAAATGTATGATTACAAATAGATGATCTTGATCATGAATGGACCTCACAAGATCTAAACATGATAGCACAAAGGAGGAGACACAACCATCTAGCTACTATATGGACCCATAGTCCAAGGGTGAACTACTCACGCATCATACCGGAGGCTGGCATGGTGATGAAGAAGGCCGCCGGGATGATCTCTCCCCTCCGGCAGGGTGTCGGGAAGAGATTTAGACCCCCCGATCTAGGGACGATGGTGGCGGCTATGGAATGGTTCATGGAGATCTCATCGGGTGCTTAGGGTTTTGGCATCGGGGGGCTTTTATAGGCGAAGAGGCGAGGCAGGAGGGCTGCCAGGGTGCCACACCCTGCCCTGGCGAGGCCTAGGGTGGGCCCGCGCCTAGGGGGTGCGGCCGCCCCGTGGTGCCCCTCCGACTCTCCTCTAGACTTCGTGTTCTCTTTGGTAAAATATTGACTTTGGATTTTGTCCCGTCCAATCCCGAGAATATTTCTTTACTAGCTTTTCTGAAAACAAAAACAACAGAAAACAGGCAACTGGCACTGCGGCATCTTGTTAATAGGTTAGTCCCAGAAAATGTATAAAAATACCTCAAAGTGTAGAAAAAGCATAGCAAAGTTGATACTAAACAAGAATGGAACATAAAAAATTATAGATACGTTTACGATGTATCAAGCATCCCCAAGATTAACTCCTGCTCGTCCTCGAGTAGGTAAGTGATAAAAAGAATAATTTTTGAGGTGACACGCACCATCAAAATCTTCATCAAACCATTTGCAAAGCATTGAAAGCTGGGATCAAAGTACTCTAAACATGAGCATGAAAGCTGAAGTTCTTAGAATAAGATATACCAACTATGTTGCAACATGAATGGATACAAACAAAGATCATGAATAACAATGCATTGAAAGATGTTTGTTTGTTTCACATATAGAAAACATAGCATAGTGGCATTCAGCTTGTACCTCATGGAGTAGAAAAACATAAATGCATAGGACACCTTCAAAGTTCATAAGGGTGACTATATACAAGTAGTTCGAGAACAGGCAATAACAACATTATGAATCAATCAATAAGTTTTGGGACAATGCACATAGAACTAAGAATGACAACTATGCTCTCCTAGTTGGTGCATAAATATATAAGGTGGAGACTCAATATAAAAGTAGGAAGAAAGGCCCTTCAAAGGGAAGCAGGGATTTAAAGTTTCATAAAGAGCTTCCAAAAATTATGGTACTTGTTAGCTTTCAGCTCTCATTTACCCTATCATAAGCATCTTGAAATGATTAAGGTTAAAGTGAACAAAGTATGGAGTATATGCTTGACAAATCATAAGTTGGCAATCTCATGTCCCTTGAGTACGAGGTTCGTTCCTCATGCTACTCAACTTTAGTTACAGGTAAGTTCTTGTCATTGTAAGTATATCTTTATCATAGAGAACCGCCAATGGGGTACCCCTTGCCCCATGACACATGAGCTATCCCAGATTAAAATTACAAGGCAACAGACAGTGATCATCTCAGCAATCCTTTTATTTGCCATGAGAATGGTGCATATTTTTTTCTCCTTTTCTCTCTCTTTTTTTATATATTTTTTTCTGATGATGCTTCATGGATTGCTCACTATGGTGATGCTGCAAGTTTCCACCATGATTAGGCATGGCTTAGGCTAGCGGCCCAGGCGTTTCTCTAAGACATATACATAACTCCATGGACTTACAAGCTCCCCTTTTATTTCACACTGCCGACATCCATAAACAAAAGAGCATGATATCAACTGGGTAGATATTTACAGGTGTTGAAAGCGTTCCCCGTGACAGCACGGTTCTGCTAATTGCCAACTTATAAGTGCAAGCATATACAACATAGATGACACAATGGTTGAAGTTTATTAGGGGCAAGAAAAATAAAGTGTGCCATCAAGTTTGTGAGAGCTTTAATCACTAATTTTCACATAACAAGTTTAATTTGGAAGATAGATAAAACAAGAATATACTTAGAATGGTGTAACACACCATGCATAGTAATTTATAGTGGACTCTTTGGAAAAACTTGGTCTCTTGGGAGTTGGATGCATGAGTAGAGCTTACTCATGCAAGTGGAGGCTAGCAAAAGACTGGGAGCGTGATATGTCGGAAACGTATCAATAATTTTTGATGCTCCATGCTTGTTTTGTATCTACTTTGCTTTGCTTTGTCTACACTTTGAGGTGTTTTTATATCTTTTCTGGAACTAACCTATTAACAAGTTGCCACAGTGATAGTTGCCTGTTTTCTTCTGTTTTTGGTTCCAGAAAGGCAGAAAATCAATATTATCGGAATTGGACGGGACAAAAGCCAAAGTCGATATTTTACCATGGGCGTCATGAAGTCCAGAGGGGATATGGAGAGGCGAACCAGGGCCACCACACCCCCTAGGCGCGGGTGGGCCCTACCCCACGCCTGGGTAGGGTGTGGCCCCCCTGTACCTCCACCGACCTTGCCTCCTGCGCCTATAAGAAGCCCCCGACTCGGAAACCCTAAATCATCCAGAAGAAATCCACGAAAACCTCCGTAGCACCGCCGCCACCGAAAGGGAGATTCGGGGGATAGAAAGTCTCTGTTCCGGCACCCTGCCGGGATGGGGAAGTGCTCCCGGAGCCATCTCCATCGATCTCCATCGCCATCTTCATCATTGTTGCTGATTCTCATGATGAGGAGGGAGTATTTCTTCCTCGAGGCTAAGGGCTCTACCGGTAGCTATGTGTTCATCTCTCTCTCTCTATGCATGGTCATATTGATATCATGAGCTTTGTAATCAAGTAGATCTACTTTGTTACTCAAGTGCTTCAGATCTCTACTCTCCCCATGTGTGTGAAAGTGACAGCATGCACGCCATGGTGGCACTTAGGTTTGAGTCTACGTAAATACTCTTTGTGCTTTAATAGATCTATGCTTTTCCCCACATGTATGAAAGTGACAGCGTGCATACCGTGTATGGTACTTTGGCTAGATTGAATATTTGTTATGAGTTATATTTGGAGTTGGATGTCTCTATGAAATTGTGGTGTTTGTTGGAACCGTCTAGCGCTCAAGGTGACAGTGTGGGGTTATCTAGATTGGGAAAGGCAGACTTTGAGGAATGCTGTTATAGCCCTACCATGGATTAGAGTGTCCAACCGGAGAGTAGTTAAGTGTAGTATCATGAAGAGAATATATTTATATGAGAGAGTGTTCACTAGTGAAAGTATGATCCCTAGGCCTTGTTTCTAAACATTGTAACACCATTTGCATCTAGATCTGTTACATGTTTGCTTGCTTTCAATCTTTACCTCACCGTCAAGCTCCATCAAAGCTATTTTCTGGCACCGTTACCACTTGTATTTCACTATCTCTTCGCCGAACTAGTGCACCTATACACCTGACAAGTGTATTAGGTGTGTTAGGGACACAAGAGACTTCTTGTATCTTGATTGTAGGGTTGCTTGAGAGGGATACCTTTGACCACTTCCTCCCTGAGTTCGATAAACCTTGGGTAATCCACTTATGGGAAACTTGCTGCTGTTCTACAAACTTCTGCACTTGGAGGCCCAACAATTTTCTACAAGAATAGAAGTGCGTAGACATCAAGATATTTTCTGGCGCCGTTGCTAGGGAGGTAAGGTAAATGGTACTCACATCCTCCGGTGTGAGTGCTCGAAGTTATTTCCTTTAGATTCTGCAATTTTGTCTTTTTATTTCTTGTTTTCACTAGTTAAGCTTAATGGAAAACAAAAAAAAATTAGAGAGCTTTATAGTATCTATCTTGAGTTAGGACATGAAGTGTTTGAAGAGGCAATTAAAAAACCTATGGAACTTTATTTGCATGCTAGTAGCAATGTTATTAGTATGAATTCTTTGGACACCATTTTTGCTAATGCTATGGAAACGTCTAATCTTGGGAGGCTAGTTTTTATGAAAATTATCTTTTTAGTACCCTAGCTTTAGAAGATAGCTATTGTATTGCTTATGATGATACTAAACCTCCAATTTATGATGATTACAATGATGAGTATGATATTTTCAGTCCACTTACTATTGAGGAGACAATTAATTGTGATTACAATATGCCTCCTATATTTGATGATTATGGTGATGAGAATAACAATGATAGCTATTTTGTTGAATTTGCTCCCACTAAAATTAATAAGAATGATTGTGCTTATGTGGTCAGTAATAATCATTTTATGCATGTGTCTCATGATAAGAATGTTCTTTGTGATAGTTATATTGTTAATTTTATTCATGTTGCTACTGAAAGTTATTATGAGAGAGGGAAACATGATTTTAAGTATTTCAATATATTAAGTTTCCCCTCTTTATGTTGAAAATCTTGAAGTTGCACTTATTTTTCTTTCCTATGCTTGTTGCTTTGTGTTTTCATGACTTGTTTCTTTACAAGATTACTATGCATAGGAAGTGGGTTAGACTTAAATGTGTTTTGAATTTGCTTCTTGATGCTCTCTTTTAAATCAATTCATATTTCTTATGTGAGCATCTTCTCAAACTATCATGCCTAACGTAAAGGCGTTAAAGAAAAGTACTTGTTGGGAGATAACCCAAGAGTTTTATTGAGTCCTGGAAGTCAGTATTTTAGTTATGACCTCTCCTTATCCTTTTTGTTTGCTTTTTCTGCCAAGAATGACCTCTAATGAGAGGGAAGTAAGATTTGGGGAGTTGCTGTCCCGAAACAGATTTCTGTCCTCCACCATAAAAATTAGGGAGGAGTCTCTATAAGTCAGATTGAGCTAAACATTTACGAATAAATCCCCCAGTATGTTAGCTAACATTCATTAGTTCAACACTTTTTGATTTGATCAACAGAAGGTCTTCGAAAACCCGCTGGTCTGTTTTGACAGATTTCTGCCATTATTTGCATTTGCTTCTTATTGATTCCTTTTTGGGTTCTTTTTGGGAAATTGAGCTTTTTGAAGGAGTTAAGTAGCTTGTGTATTTAGTGAAAGTTTTGCTGTTTTGAAACTAAACCCAAAGGTCTATTATCTTTTGAATACACTAATGTTGCTAATGAAGATTGTGTGAAGTTTTGTATGAAGGAAAATTTGCAGGTGTAGAGAAAGAATGATGTAATGAGATGAAGAATGGACAAAAGCTCAAGCTTGGGAATGCCACCCCGTGTCACCCCAAGAAATATTCAAGAGGTACAAGACTCAAAGCTTGGGGATGCCCAAGGCATCCCCTTCTTCGTCAATAAAAATCTCAGGTCTTTTTAGACACTTCGTTTTTATTGTTTCATGAATTGTTGTGTTGTTCTTGGAGCGTCTTAGTTTTCGTTTTTGGTTTTTGTTTTCTTAGTTTGCTTCAGTAAGTTGGTTGGTTACGCCACACTTATTTTGGAGAGACACACACTCTGTTTCCATTGCCTAGAACACTCTAGTTTTCACTCTTATTGTTTTGTGAGTGTTCACTTTTGCTAGCACTGCGTTCAGCCTTAGTTTTCTTGTGCTTTCAGCGTAGAACTTTTTAGTTCTTCTTTGTGGATTTGTGACACAAGCTCATTGATCTTTATTGATTATTATCTTTGTGATTTGTTTCAAATAAGTTGCTTGGTGTTGGAAAGGAGTAGAAAGTTCTTGCTTGATAAGTGCAAGAGGAGCTTGTTTTGACTGTGGCGTAGAATTTATCATGTCATGCTAGATCTTTTTTTGACCTTATTCTTAGTGATTATTGCTGTATCATTACTTGTTCCAAACAATTAGGATTGCTTAATGTGCGTTGAAGGAATCATGCGTTGTTTTAGCATACAAAATCATAGTATTGCGTTATTCTCCTTTGATGCTTTGTTTGGGTTGACTTGGCACATGCTCACACCATGTTATGACTATGAACAAGTCACCATATCCTTTATGATCATTTAGTAATGTTGGAAGCATGATTAGTAATGTTTTGTTGCTCTGCATGATTATGGCCATTATTTCTCTCTTAGTTGGTTGCTCCCAGTCTTTTGCTAGCCTCCACTTGTATGAGTAAGATCTACTCATGCTTCCAACTCCCAAGAAACCAATTTATTCCAAAGTGTCCACTATAAACTCCTATGCATGGTGTGTTACACCATTCCAAGTATATTCTTGTTTTCAGCTATCTTCCAGTTAAAAAGTCTCTTTGTTATGTGAAAACTTAGTGATTAAAGCCGTCACAAACTTGATGGCACACTTTATATTCTTCGCCCCTAATAAACTTGAACCATTGTGTCATCTATGTTGTATATGCTTGCACTTATACATTGGAATTAGCAAAACCGTGCTGTCATGGGGAACGTTTTCAACATTGCACTTGTACTTTGTACTCTGTTGATATCATGCTCTTTTGTCTATGGATGTCACCGGTGTGAAATAAAGAGGGAACTTGTAAGTCCATGGAGTATGTATTTTGTGATAGAGAAATGCCTGGGCTGCTAGCCAAAGCCATGCCTAATCATGGTGGAAACTTGCAGCATCACCATAGTGAGCTATCCATGAAGCATCCTCAATAAAAAGCTATGCATATAGTAAATAAAAAGATCGCTGAGATGATCATGTCTGCTTGCCTTGTCATTTTGGTTATGGGATAGCTCCTGTACCATGTGCAAGGGGTACCCCGTTGGCGGTTCTCTATGATACTCATGTACTTATAATGACAAGAACTTATAGGTGGCTGAAGTTGAGTAGCATGAGGTGTGGCCCTCGTATTCAAGGGACTTGAGATTGCCAACTTATACTTTGTCAAGCATATACTCCATAGTTTGTTCACTTTAACCTTAACCACTTCAAGATGCTTATGATAGGGGCAATGAGGGCTGAAAGTTAACAAGTACCATAATTTTTGGAAGCTCTTTTTGAAACTTGAAATCCTTGCTTCCTTTATGAAACGATTTTCTTCCACCATTATTTGAGTCTCCGCCTTCTACTTTTAGGCACCAATAAGAGAGCATAGTTGTCATTCTGTGTGCAGTGTCCCAAAACTTATTGATTGATGCATATAGTGATATTACTTGTTCTTGTACTACTTGTTTCTAGTCACCCTTGTGAACTTTGAAGGTGTCCTATGCATCTATTTGCTACTCTATGAGGGAAAAGCTGAATGCCACTATGCCATGTTTTCTTTATGTGAAACAAACAAACGTTTTTCAATGCATGTTATTCATGATCTTTGTTTGTAACCTTTCATGTTGCATGCATAGTTACTTTGTCTTACTATTAGAACTCCATCTTTCATGCTCATGTTTAGAGTTCTTTGATCTCAGCTTTCAATGCTTGCAAATGGTTTGATATTGATTTTGATGGTGCATGTCACCTCAAAAATTATTCTTTTTATCACTTACCTACTCGAGGATGAGCATGAGTTAAGCTTGGGGATGCTTGATACGTCGGAAACGTATCTATAATTTTTGATGCTCCATGCTTGTTTTGTATCTAATTTGCTTTGCTTTGTCTACACTTTGAGGTGTTTTTATATATTTTTTGGAACTAACCTATTAACAAGTTGCCACAGTGCCAGTTGCCTGTTTTCTTCTATTTTTAGTTCTAGAAAGAAAGAGAATCAATATTCTCAGAATTGGATAGGACAAAAGCCAAAGTCGATATTTTACCGTGGGCGTCACGAAGTCTAGAGGGGAGACGGAGAGTAGAACCAGGGCCACAACACCCCCTAGGCATGGGTGGGCCCTACCCTGCGCCTGGGTAGGGTGTGGGCCCCCTGGACCTCCACCGACCTTGCCTCCTACGCCTATAAGAAGCCCCCTTACTCAGAAACCCTAAATCATCCAAAAAAATCCACGAAAACCTCTATAGCTCCACCGCCACCGAAAGGGAGATTTGGGGAAACAGAAAGTCTCTATTCCGGCACCCTGCCGGGACGGGGAAGTGCCCCCGGAGCCATATCCATCGATCTCCATCGCTATCTTCATCGCCGTTGATGATTCCCATGATGAGGAGGGAGTAGTTCTTCCTCGAGGCTAAGGGCTCTACCGGTAGCTATGTGTTCATCTCTCTCTCTCTCACTCTCTCTCTATGCATGGTCATATTGTGATCATGAGCTTTGTAATCAAGTAGATCTACTCTGTTACTCAAGTGCTTCAATAGATCTCTGCTCTCCCCATGTGTGTGAAAGTGACAACGTGCACGCCATGGTGGCACTTAGGTCTGACTCTACATAAATACTCTTTGTGCTTTAATAGATCTATGCTTTTCCCCACGTGTGTGAAAATGACAGCGTGCATACTGTGTGTCGCACTTTGGCTAGATTGAATATTTGTTATGAGTTATATTTGGAGTTGGATGTCTCTATGAAATTGTGGTGTTTGTTGGAACCGTCTAGCGCTCAAGGTGACAATGTGGGGTTATCTAGATTGGGAAAGGCGGACTTCGAGAAGTGTTGTTATAGCCCTACCATGGATTAGAGTGTCCAATCGGAGAGTAGTTAAGAGTAGTATCATGAAGAGAATATATTTATATGAGAGTGTTCACTAGTGAAAGTATGATCCCTAGGCCTTGTTTCTAAACATTGAAACACCATTTGCATCTAGATTTGTTACATTTTCGCTTGCTTTCAATATTTACCTCACCGTCAAGCTCCATCAAAGCTATTTTCTGGCACCATTACCACTTGTATTTCACTATCTCTTCGCCGAACTAGTGCACCTATACACCTGACAAGTGTATTGGGTGTGTTGGGGACACAAGAGACTTCTTGTATCTTGATTGCAGGGTTTCTTGAGAGGGATACCTTATCCCTTTGACCACTTACTCCCTGAGTTCGATAAACCATGGGTAATCCACTTAAGGGAAACTTTCTGCTATTCTACAAACCTCTACAATTGGAGGCCCAACAACTGTTTACAAGAATAGAAGTGCGTAGACGTCAGAGCGACCAACTAAGAGAGCAATAATGGCCATAATCATGCAGAGCGACAAAACATTATCAATCAAAGCATAAAGTGGTATCACAAGTCAAAAAATAAATGATCATAGAGGCTAAGGTGACTTGCTCATAGTCATAACATGGTGTGAGCATGTGCCAAGTCAACCCAAACAAAGCATCAAAGGAGAATACCATAATATTATGCTTTTGTATGCTAAAACAACGCATGATTCTTTCAAGGCACCTTAAGAAATCTCAATTGTTTGGAACAATTCATGCTACATCAATAATCAGTAAGCATAACGTCAAAACAAAATCTAGCATGACATGATAAAGTCTAAGCCACAGACAAAACAAGCCCCCTTTGTACCACTATAAGTATGAATATTTCTACTCTTTTACAACACCAATCAACTTATTTGAAACAACACAGTGAAAGCGGGGGTCCAATGCGGTGACCCAACATACCACTGCATGTGTAGTACACTATAGTCATTGACATGACATCCACAGAACACCGTTCCGTAAATATCACATCCCTCAGAGTGGTACAACATAAACATTGCGGGTCCATATTACAAAGGTACACACATTATCATTATTACAATACCGGAAGTTCAATACTTCCAAAAGATCCAACGTACAAACCAAAATATAAGATGTTCAGCGGAAATTTAAAAGTAACAACTCCGACTAGGAGTGGGGCTCAATAACTTATTTTATAGAGTTCATGCTGTTCGGCTCCATTGGTTACTACTAACTAGACTCTTAAGTGGACTCGTTCTCATCGACACCGTAACGGATCTCGTAGTCCACGCCTTCAACTCCTCCGAATAGATTAGGTTCCTCGTCGAACACGTCTTCTTGGCATTCAGCTGCATACATTGGCACGTCTTCGGAATCCTTAGAGTCTAAGCAAGGGATCAATGGAAAGAATGAGTAACAGCGTTACCCAACAAGTTCATTATATGCAAGGTGGGAAGTTTGATGCTCTAACTACCACCTCGGATTATAAATCCTTGGCACTATGCAGTTTTTGTAAATCTTTCTTCAAAGATTGATTTTATTCCGAAAAACTATGACAATCAGCCTTCACAGGTTGACTAGAACTTTCATGGAGTTCCTTTCCTGCTGCGTTCGTAGCTCCTTCCCGGAATAGGGAGTAACAAGTTACAGTTCTTACACTCTGCAGAGGTGCGTTACTTTACCCATGAGAGATCAACTCCTTGTTGCACAACCGGGCGTACTTTCCCGTCCACAATTCCATGATGTGGGGCCCAATAGTTGGTCCAAGCCAATCACTGCCCCCTTCGCGACCCCGCATGCCTCCTTGGTGTACACCATGCCCACATAATGAATTACGGCAATGGTTTGTACAAACCGTTAGATGCCAGAACTATCGTGGGACGTTGAGGGTTCCCACCCATGTGCTGCATATCCTCTACGAATTACCAATTAATATGCATGCTACGAGGATAACAGCCACGACCTGCACATCCGGCTTCATGCTAGAGGAAGAAGATACAACTGACTTCTCTGTCCCATTCCAAATCTCATGGCTAACACGTAATATACGGCGCTAGAATCACTGGTGTCAGGGGTTACTAAGTCCCTACTTGATCATCATTGTTGCAACTAGAACTCTAAGTTCTATTGCTCCATCATATGACCACTTAGGATGATATCTATAATTTCTTTATTTGGGAAAATAATATTTTCTTTCTTTTATAGCATATATGATAACACACAATTTGCAAATACTTTGATAAAGACTGTTCAAATGATATGAGCAAGTGATGAACTTGCCTTGTGATGGCAAGGTAGTGAAGTCTGATGCTTGCACTGGACCTTGAGCTTCTAGTTCTACAAAAATATCATTATTGCCCGGTAAGGACAATATTTAAAGAAGCAAAATGATTATGCAAGTAATGTAATGCATTATGCATTTACCCTAAAAAGTTCTCCCTTTTTTTGTAATAAATGATTTATAAATATTACTTTTTAATATTTTATAACATATATTGAATTATTTTATTTTATTTCCCTTTATTAATTATACCTTAATTTTATTACTAAATAGTTATTTAGTATTTTTCAAAAATACTATAATATTAATAAATAATGAAAGTGATTTTTATTTATTTTATCAGCTTTCAATAATTTTGTAAAATTCCATAAGGAATATTTAAATTACAAAATTCTTATAAAAATTTGAATATCCAAAATTTGATATCTTATTTTATTTGGACATAATGGATTTTTGTGAATCCAAAAATATTTTATTTATAATTTTTGGACTATTATTTTTTTCTATAATTTTATTAAGTCCAGGGGTATTTTGGTGTTTTATTTTTTTTAAAACAGGCCTGAAATTGTTTCTGGGCTGGTTATTCTTATTGGGCCCTGTTGGCCCACTAGTAGTAGACAAAAGAGCCACCCCGAAGGGTCCGGCCCAGCTTGGCCCAATCCTCACTGCCTCTCTCTCTCTCTCTCTCTCTCTCTCTCTCTCTCTCTCTCTCTCTCTCTCTCTCTCTCTCTCTCTCTCTCTCTCTCTCTCTCTCTCTCTCTCTCTCTCTCTCTCGTTCATCTTCTCCTCCTCTGACCCTGACCCTGTGGCCGGCGATGCTGCCACCGGCGATTCCTGCCGTCGTCGACCGTTCTGGTCGCCGCCGTGGTGCATTAGGGGGTTGTCGACGACGCCCGTTCGTTCTATCCAATTGGATTCGAGCCTAGGGCTCTCCTGCGATGGATCGCTGCCGTCCCGAACCCTAGGGTTTGGGGATTGGCATGGATTCAAGTGCGGCCGTGGTCGTCGTGCGTTGAGGTGATGCTCTGCACCTCCAGGCGTGACCAGGGTTGTTGCCGTGGCATCGTGCGGGTTGCAGCGCCCCCTCTGGGGTGCTCCCCATGCCGCCATGGCTGTCGGCCCCTCTACTTCCTCTTCTACCCTTCAGCGAGGACCTATGGTGAGTTTGATTCCACTCTCCTGATGGTCTCTGTGCTTGTTGATTCGATGCTAGATGTTAGCAGGGTCCTCTCTAGCTACTGTCTGATTCAGATTAGGATGATTACCCCTTTAGGGTTTCTGTGATGTGCTTGTTCATGTACTCGAGGAATTGATTCATGTTTAGATGGTCTGTACCCATACTGAATGCTTATTGGCCTGAGGCTTGTTGGTTGATCTGGTGTATGGTGTTTCTGGTGGCTTACTTGATGATTTGATGCTTGGATTGCATCTGATTCAGATGATGTGGTTGTATGGGAACCATGCTTGGTAAAGCTAATGATCTGATAGCTTTCCACTGTTTATTTGATTCATGGTCATGATTATGATAAGATACAGCTAATGCCCTAGTGCTGTTAGCTTGGAAATTAATATGTGGATTGAGATCCTCATGATCTCAAACAGTGAAGTGTATGATAGGAATATTCTAGTTATGATTCCTGTTTTTAACAGGAAAATGATTAGTTAGTTGATTTTCTGAATCTAGAATGATTTTCTGCTTTTCCTGACTCATGTTGAATTGTTCTTGTGACACCATCATGTATGGCACACAAGTTTAATTCTAAACCATGGATTTGGTTAGTTTATGCTTGAGACAATCTTGTCTTTGAAAACTAGAGATGCTCATATCTGAATTCCCTATGACCAATGAGGTTGGTCCGAGGCGTAGGGATTCAAATCTTATCTAGTTGGTTCATCTAGATAGTCTTGGTAGTGGTACCAGCTATTCTTTATTGAATCAAAGCTTGACAACCAGAGCAAGGATGTTGCTCTGAGCTCTGGATGGATTCTGGTACCTTGCTGTTTGCTTTTAGATTTTCAGAAATCCCTATGATGGATTCACCCCACTTGGGTGTCTTCTGAGGGTTTGTTTTGTAAAACAACACATGACTTTCTCTAAATAACATGATTAGATCATGTGAAGGTTTTATGAAACTCACCACAAAAGCTGATATTTGTGGAGTAAGTTGGTGATGATCTTGATCTGGTTTTGCTGGACTCCTGTGCTTGATCTGGAGCTAGCCTGCTCCTCCTAGCTCCTATGCTTGGCCTTGCTGTCCACCTGATTCATCCCCCTCCTTATGTCACCATTTTGGTGATGTTTGGGTTAATCTGGTGGTTTGGTTTGGCTGCTGTTCTTGGTTTACTTGCTGTTCACCCTGGCTATGCTGTGGTGTGGTGATGCACTAGGGTGCTTCCCCACGGCTGTGCTCTGGTTTTGTTTGATCTGGCTATGCTTGTGCAGTCGACAACACAACCTTGCATGCTTGTGTATGTGCAGCCTGTGTGCCTGCTATGCACATATGGATAGGTTCAGAAAATTTGATCTTACTGTTACCAATTTACTTTTACCTTGGCTGGTGAACTGATCCCTTTTGGCTGTCATTTGCATTCTGGCTGTGAATTTATGAAAGATGAAATCTTTCATATTGGTGAAACTTGCCCCTCTTTAACATTTCTGAATGATGAGATTGTCAAGTGCACCTCACTGACATATCCGAGAGAAATACATACTAACACTAATCTTGTTTTATTTCTGTTTAATCTTTGTTTTGCAGGTTCAAAGATAAAGATGAAGATTTAGTTCAGGTTTTAGATATAGGATAGTTAGTAGATGTAATTTTCTTAATCCTTTGTAATTTTTCCTTTATAGTTCATGTAATCTTTATTTTATTCAATTGTAATAAAGATTATGTTATTATTAATAAAGAATATTCTTATTCTTTATTCTGTTGTAACTTGTTTATGTCTTTATAATATGAAAATGAATTTCATAATTTCTATTGTTTTGAGATTTAAGTTATACTACCTATATCTTAATTAATTTAAGATTCAAATCTTATATCTAAATTATTTAAATTATTATTCAAACACTTAAGTTTATAAATTCAAACCCCTTTCAAAACACACATAATTCTTGTAAGATCACATCAAAGTTTATAACAATCCTACTTTAAGTCTAAACCTAATATTAAAGTAAGAAAGAAACATTGATCACTTCAGATTTTATTTGGCGAAAATTTTACCCACTTTTTCACAAATAGATGCATGCAACAATACATAATCCTAAATCTAACCTTCGTTAGGTTCCTAAATGCTGGGATGTTACAGACTTCCCCCCTTAAATTAAACTTCGTCCCGAAGTTTGTTGGAGATGTACCTGAATAGTTCTGGATAAGTTTTTCTTAAATGCTCTTATTTCTCCCATGTGGCTTCCCTTTCAGGGTGATGTTCCCATTGTACCTTGCAATACTTGATTGCCCTATTCCTCAGTCTTTTCCAATTTTATTCCAGAATCTTGCAGGGCTTTTCAATATAAGTCAGGTCTGCTAGTAGTTCTATCTCTTGATGTGTTATTGCATCCTCTGGAACTTTCAAACATTTGCGAAGTTGTGATACATGAAAAACATTATGCACTTGAGCCAGTCTTGATGGTAACTCTAAAGCATAAGCTATAGTTTTGTTTTGGCTCAGTATCTTGAATGGTCCGATATATCTTGGGCTTAATTTCCCTTTAACTCCGAACCTTTTTACTCCTTTCATTGGACTTACTTTCAAATGGACCATATCTCCTACTTCTGGATGCCATGATCTTCGGCTTTGATCCGCATAACTTTTCTGTCTGCTCTCGGCTATTTTCAGTCTATCCCTGATCTTATCAATGATGTATTGTCTCTCCTTGATATAATCAGGCGCAAATTCTTTGCTGCTTCCAGGTTCGTACCAACATATTGGTGATCTACACTTCCTTCCATACCGAACCTCATATGGAGCTTCCTTCAGACTACTCTGATAACTATTTTTATAAGAAAATTCTGCCAATGGTAGGTGATCCTCCCATGTTCCTCCAAAATCCAGTGCACAAGCTCTCAACATGTCTTCTAGTATTTGATTTGTTCTTTCAGTTTGACCTCCTATCTCAGGATGATATACCGTGCTGAAATCTAACTTTGAACCAAGTGCCTCATGCAATTGCTTCCAAAATGCTGAAGTAAACACAGATCGCCTATCAGTTACGATCTTCTTGGGTACTCTATACTTACTTACTATCTCTTTGACATATACTTCAACTAACTTCTCGGCATTATCTTTTTGATTCATTGGAATAAAATGTGCACTCTTAGTGAGTCTTTCCACTTTTACCCATATCATGTCCTTATTTTTTGGTGTCATAGGTAATCCTGTGATGAAATCCATGCCTATTTCCTCCCATTTCCATTCAGGAATTTCTAAGGGTTGTAATGGTCCTGCTGGATTTTGATGTTCAGCTTTCACCCTTTGGCAAGTATGGCATTCAGATACATATTTAGCAATATCTCTTTTCATGTTATTCCACCAGAATAGTTCCTTCAAATACATATACATCTTAGTACTCCCTGGATGTATAGAATATGGGGTAGTATGTGCTTCTTTGAGTATGACATTTCTGATCTCAGTCACTTCTGGAACACATAAACGATCATGGAACCATAAAGATCCATAATCTCCAAGGCGAAAAACTGATTTTTGCCCTTGAGATATCCTCCGAATTTCCTCAGCAATAAAAGGGTCTTCTTCTTGACGTCTAAAAATTTCTTGCTTAAGATCACTGTCATGTTCTGCAACTACCTGCATAGTCGCTAATCCTCCAAGAACCTCTGTTCTAATGAATTGGAGTTCTAATCTTTCCAAGTCCATTTGTAACTCTTTTGGTAACTCTCTGTTGCTAGGCTGAATATCTGCACTCTTTTTGCTTAAAGCATCTGCTACAACATTTGCTTTTCCTCGGGTGTAATTGATTGTTAGATCATAAACCTTGATTAATTCCAACCAACGCTTCTATCTCATGTTCAATTCCTTTTGAGTGAAGAAATATTTGAGACTTTTATGGTTAGTGTATAACTCACATCTAGCTCCATAAAGAAAATGCCTCCATCCTTTCAGTGCAAAAACTACTGCTGCTAACTCTAAATCATGGGTTGGATAGTTGACTTCATGTGGTTTCAATTGTCTTGAACCATAAGAAATTACTTTCTGATCTTGCATTAATACACACCCCAAACCTTCTTTAGATGCATCACAGTATACGGTGAAATCCTTCCATGTTTCAGGAACTGCTAAGATTGGAGCTGTGGTTAATCTCGTTTTCAACTCTTGGAAACTTGCTTCACACTTCTCATCCCACTTAAATGGTGTATTCTTCCTTAATAATTTAGTCATTGGTCCGGCTATTTTGGAGAAACCTTCAATGAATCTCCGATAATAACCAGCCATTCCTAGGAAACCTTGAATTTGTTTCACATTGGTTGGTGCAGTCCACTCTAGTACTGACTGAACTTTAGATGGATTCACAACAATCCCATCTTTACTGATTACATGACCGAGGAATTCTACCTCATCTAACCAGAACTCACACTTACTGAACTTAGCATAAAGCTTATGTTCTCTTATAGTCTGCAATGCTATTCTCAAAGTGGTCAGCATGCTCTTCCTTATCCTTGTAATATATCAGAATATCATCAATAAAGACGATGACAAACGTATCCAAGTATGCCATGAAGATCTTGTTCATCAGATTCATGAATATTGCCGGTGCATTGGTCAAACCAAATGGTACCACCAGATATTCATGGTGTCCATATCTTGAGACAAATGCTGTTTTTGGAACATCTTCCGGCTTGATTTTTATTTGATGGTATCTAGATCTTAAATCGATCTTTGAAAATACTCCAGCTCCTGTCACTTGATCAAACAAATCTTGAATTCTTGGTAAAGGATACTTGTTCTTGATCGTCATGTTGTTCAGATTTATATAATCACCACACATCCATCTTCCACCATCTCTCTTATCCACAAAAATTACTAGTGTTCCCCACGGAGATACACTTTCCTAAATAAATCCTTTTCTTGCTAACTCATCAATTTGCTCCTTGAGTTCTTTCAACTCCTTGGGTCCCATTTTATATGGTGCCTGAGCTATTGGGGCTGTACAGGTATTAGGTCAATGGTGAACTCTATCTCCCGGTATGGTGGCATTCCTGGTAATTCCATTGGGAAAACATCTTGGAATTCAGTAACTACAGGAATTTCTTCTAATTTAACTTCCTTCATTGAATTCAACTACAAATCCACCATGATATGACTATGTTTATCTTCCTGGTAAACTATCCTTGCTCCACTTGGAGTTTTGATTGAGACAGTTTTCTCCTCACAATTTATCTGAGCTCCATGTTCCATCATCCAGTCCATCCCAAGCACTACTGCAATTCCCTTCAAAGGAATCACATAAAGGTCTGCGAAATAGCTACAACCACAGATCGAGATAACCTGATCTTGTTTTATGTGGCGCACAATCACATTCCCTCCTGCCGTAACTATGGTCATAGGACGTTCTAACGTTGCCCTTCTAATCCCGAACTTATCACAGAATTCTTCAGAAATGAATGAAGTAGTTGCACCAGTATCAAATAGAACTTTGCCAGGATTGGTCAGGATATTGAGCGTACCTATTACTGCATGCTCCGAATTATCCACCTCCTCGAGGGTTACACAGTTCAGTTTTCCGGTAGGTCGGTTTCTCTTGCCATTATTGTTCTTGCCATTGTTTCCTCCTTTATTGGGCTGTCCATTTCCTCCACTGGCTTTTCCTCCTCCCTTGGCAGGCCATCCTCCCGGTGGTTTGCTCGGACAATCCGGCTTGATATGCCCCTTCTGACCACAACCATAACAGATCACTACAGGCTTTTTGCACTCCCTCTGGAAATGCCCTGGAATTCCACAGTTGTTACAGATAACATTCCTTCTCGGATTAGATTGATTTCCACCGCTGCCCTTGTTATTGTTGTTGTTGCCATAATTCCTATTCCGGGGTTTGAACTCCAGGTTAGGTTTAGGTTTGCTTGCCTGAATTTTCTTGGTTTCCTTCTTGGCTCTCTTCCTCCGGTCCTCTTGGACATTCTTGTAATCATCTTCAAAAGTAATGGCTGCATCCAACAACTGCTGATAAGTTTGCTTATTGGCTAACCTTAGCTGCATCCTTACAAATGGATTTAATCCACGCAAGAAACGTTTCTTCCTCTTCTCTTCAGTGTTAACATCCTCCTCAGCATAACGAGACAGTTGGCTAAACTCCCGGATGTACTTCATGACACTACTATATCCTTGCTTAAGCTCCTCAAATTCTCTCCTCTTCAACTCCATGACACTTTTCGGAACATGATATTCACGGAATCTCTGCTTGAACTCCTCACAGGTAAATTCCCTTCCTAGTTGTTGCATGGCTAACTGATTTTCCCACCATGATGCTGCAGGTCCAGTCAAAAGATGAGTTGCATACCTCAATTTCTCCTCATCACTGCAACCTATAGTTTTCAGCTTCCTTTTCGTATCGGCAAACCAGTCTTCTGCATCCATTGGTTCAGGAGCTGATGCAAAAGGTAACGGCCTTGAATTCTGGAAATCAGATAAACTCACTCCTCCTCCTTCAGGTGCCCTCTGATTTTCTCGCCCCAGCAACTCCTCCATAAACTTGTTCTGGTTCTCTTGCATCATTTGCATGCATTGCATAAAGTTCTGCTCCATTAATGGTTTCATTGGTGGTGGTGGTAATGCTCCTTGATTTGCTGTATCAGCATCGGCCTTTTCCTTGGCCTCATGCTCCATCCGCTGCTGCTCAGTTTCCATTTCTACACCCGTATCCATGACCCCCTAGTCCTGCAACATAAAGCGAATACTCATAATTACATCATGCACATGTGTTCTGAGCTCGACTTTACGCACAGAACTAGTCACACAATGAAGATCCAAAGAAAATCCAAATATGCATTTCACATATTTTACATAATATCATAACGATACAAAGTCATTACACATATACCATATAGGTATAATCGCACAACTACCTTATTACTTGGGGTACAAACACGGTACTTGATACTACTAACTAATTGTCTTCTAGTAGTAACTACGCTCATCGTACATGCCTGATGTCCAACCGTGATGACGTGTTGTTCGTCGCACAGTTTGTGGAACATATGGCCTTCCAGAAGGAACATACTCTGTAGCTGAAGTGTCAGGACTTGAGTTATTACTCAACCTAAGCGCATTGACTCCCTCCAGCTCAGCTGAAAAGTCTTCAGAAACATATTCAACATTATCTCCAGCCTGCATCTCCTGAGCTTCATCTCTAGAGTTGTCACCAGGATATGCAGATCCTGCTGCTCCCCAGGTTCTCTCATGGACAAGATAATTGAATACTGGATAATGTATATTCCCTAGGCTTTGAGAATATGTTGATGATTCAAACACTCTTTCCTCAGGATCTTCTTCTTCATCCTGATCATCTGTTGACATGGTATTTCTACTTCCGTTATTAGGATTCATCCCTTCACCCATCCAACTAGATTTTCCAACATTTCTGTCAGGACCATTTGTGGACATCTGGTGTTCATGAGGTTCATTATATGATCCCATTCTCCATCCATCCGAGTTCTCAATAGGAAGTTCTGAGTCAGAACCATACTCTGAGCCCTGTGGTACTGCATACCGCATATCTATAGTAGGATCATATGTAGGTTCAGGTCTTGGTGAGTAAGTATATGGTGTAAAGGAGTCTGGATCTATAGGTATATCCTTAAAGATAGGTGTTGCACTACTACTTGCTTCTTTCTCTAACTAGGATGCTAACTGCTTCCTCCTTTCCGGATCAGTTAGATCCTAAACATGTCATTTTTGTATTCGACAATCACTTGATGAGTCTTATAAAAAGACGCAACGAGTGTCCGATACCTGTCCATAAACTTGGAAGCTAACTTAGGATACTTCTTAACCAAATTAAGATGGTCCGGTATAGGCTCCGAGTCTATAGAATCATGAGGTATCACAGAAAATATGCTACCTTTAAGCTCCTTGGTTTTCTGCTCCCGGATATTAGCTATTGCCTCTACAACATCAACATGATAGGCTGCTAAATGACTCCTACCTTCACCTATGGGTAGATCGTAGTACAATCCAAGCTTCTCTGGAAGTTGGATACACACATGATACTTGGATAACATCCGGCCATCAAGATAAGTGATAGTGTTCACTGGAATTCTAGTTGGACAATTAAAAAGCTTTAAAAGTTGACGAAGTTGGTCTGTAAATGATCCTTGATAATCATCAAGAATCTCCTCTTTCCTTACCAAAGTCTGTTTGGTAAACTTTGGTGCCATATCTCTGTATATCAGAAAAATAATTTTAATTAGTATCCAATAATATATTGCATCATAACAAAGAATTATCGCACTAAAATATATAACGGAATATTCTCATTTGAATACCCATTATATTACTTTATAGAGAATTCTTTATCGTTGCCAAATCTCCTACAGGTAATACCCTTAACTAGGTTTTCCAACCTAAGGTCAAAGGAATTTGCTCTGATACCAACTGCGGTGACCCAGCATACCACTGCATGTGTAGTACACTATAGTCGTTGACATGACATCCATAGAACACCGTTCCATAAATATCACATCCCTCAGAGTGGTACAACAGAAACATTGCGGGTCCATATTACAAAGGTACACACATTATCATTATTACAATACCGGAAGTTCAAGACTTCCAAAAGATCCAACTTACAAACCAAAATATAAGATGTTCAGCGGAAATTTAAAAGTAACAACTCCGACTAGGAGTGGGGCTCAACAGCTTATTTTATAGAGTTCATGCTATTCGGCTCCGTTGGTTACTACTAACTGGACTCTTAAGTGGACTCGTTCTCATCGACACCGTAATGGATCTCGTAGTCCACGCCTTCAACTCCTCCGGATAGATCAGGTTCCTCGTAGAACACGTCTTCTTGGCATTCAGCTGCATACATTGGCTCGTCTTCGGAATCCTCGGAGTCTAAGCAAGGGATCAAAGGAAAGAATGAGTAACAGCGTTACCCAACAAGTTCATTATATGCAAGGTGGGAAGTTTGATGCTCTAACTACCACCTCGGATTATAAATCCTTAGCACTATGCAGTTTTTGTAAATCTTTCTTCAAAGATTGATTTTATTCTGAAAAACTATGACAATCAGCCTTCACAGGTTGACTAGAACTTTCATGGAGTTCGTTTCCTGCTGCGTTCGTAGCTCCTTCCCAGAACAGGGAGTAAAAAGTTACAGTTCTTACACTCTACAGAGGTGCGTTACTTTACCCATGAGAGATCAACTCCTTGTTGCACAACCGGGCGTACTTTACCGTCCGCAATTCCATGATGTGGTGCCTAGTAGTTGGTCCAAGCTAATCACTGCCCCCTTCGCGACCCCGCATGCCTCCTTGGTGTACACCATTCCCACATAATGAATTACGGCAATGATTTGTACAAACCGTTAGATGCCAGAACTATCGTGGGACGTTGAGGGTTCCCACCCATATGCTGCATATCCTCTACGAATTACCAATTAATATGCACGCTACGAGGATAACAGCCACGACCTGCACATCCGGCTTCATGCGAGAGGAAGAAGATACAGCTGACTTCTCTGTCCCATTCCAAATCTCATGGCTAACACGTAATATACGGTGCTAGAATCACTGATGTCAGGGGTTATTAAGTCCCTACTTGATCATCATTGTTGCAACTAGAACTCTAAGTTCTATTGCTCCATCATCTCACCACTTAGGATGATATCTATAATTTCTTTATTTGGGAAAATAATATTTTCTTTTTTTATAGCATATATGATAACACACAATTTGCAAATACTTTGATAAAGACTCTTCAAAGGATATGAGCAACTGATGAACTTGCCTTGTGATGGCAAGGTAGTGAAGTCTGATGCTTGCACTGGACCTTGAGCTTCTAGTTCTACAAAAATATCATTATTGCCCGGTAAGGACAATATTTAAAGAAGCAAAATGATTATGCAAGTAATGTAATGCATTATGCATTTACCCTAAAAATTTCTCCCTTTTTTGGTATTAAAGTATTTATAAATATTAATTTTTAATGTTTTATAACATATATTGAATTATTTTATTTTATTTCCCTTTATTTGACTTTTATTGATTTAATAATTCCTTTAGGAATTATGAATTATACCTTAATTTTATTACTAAATATTTATTTAGTATTTTTCAAAAATACTATAATTTTTATTTATTTTTATCACCTTTCAATAATTTTTTAAAATTCCATAAAGAATATTTAAATTACAAAATTCTTATAAAAAATTGAATATCCAAAATTTGATATCTTATTTTATTTGGACATAATGGATTTTTGTGAATCCAAAAATATTTTATTTATAATTTTTGGACTATTATTTTATTTTCTATAATTTTATTAAGTCCAGGGGTATTTTGGTCTTTTATTTTTATTAAAACAGGCCTGAAATTGTTTCTGGGCTGTTTATTCTTATTGGGCCCTGTTGGCCCACTAGTACTAGACAAAAGAGCCACCCCGAAGGGTCCGGCCCAGCTCGGCCCAATCCTCACTGCCTCTCTCTCTCTCTCTCGTTCATCTTCTCCTCCTCTGACACCGACCCTGTGGCCGGCAATTCCCGCCGCCGTCGGCCGTTCTGGTCGCCGCCGTGGTGCATTAGGGGGTTGTCGACGACGCCCGTTCGTTCTATCCAATTGGATTCGAGCCTAGGGCTCTCCTGCGATGGATCGCTGCCGTCCCGACCCCTAGGGTTTGGGGATTGGCATGGATTCAAGTGCGGCCGTGGTCGTCGTGCGTTGAGGTGATGCTCTGCACCTCCAGGCATGATCAGGGTTGTTGCCGTGGCGCTGTGCGGGTTGCAGCGCCCCCTCTGGGGAGCTCCCCATGCCGCCATGGCCGTCGGCCCCTCTGCTTCCTCTACTACCCTTCAGCGAGGACCTATGGTGAGTTTGATTCCCCTCTCCTGATGCTCTCTGTGCTTGTTGATTTGATGCTAGATGTTAGCAGTGTCCTCTCTGGCTACCGTCTGATTCAGATTAGGATGATTATCCCTTTAGGGTTTCTGTGATGTTCTTGTTCATGTACTGGAGGAATTGATTCATGTTTAGATGGTCTGTACCCATACTGAATGCTTATTGGCCTGAGGCTTGTTGGTTGATCTGGTGTATGGTGTTTCTGGTGGCTTACTTGATGATTTGATGCTTGGATTGCATCTGATTCAGATGATGTGGTTGTATGGGAACCATGCTTGGTAAAGCTAATGATCTGATAACTTTCCACTGTTTATTTGATTCATGGTCATGATTATGATAAGATACAGCTAATGCCCTAGTGCTGTTAGCTTGGAAATTAATATGTGGATTGAGATCCTCATGATCTCAAACAGTAAAGTGTATTATAGGAATATTCTAGTTATGATTCCTGTTTTTAACAGGAAAATGATTAGTTCGTTGATTTTCTGAATCTAGAATGATTTTCTGCTTTTCCTGATTCATATTGAATTGTTCTTGTGACACCATCATGTATGGCACACAAGTTTAATTCTAAACCATGGATTTGGTTAGTTTATGCTTGAGACAATCTTGGCTTTCAAAACTAGAGATGCTCATATCTAAATTCCCTATGACCAATGAGGTTGGTCTGAGGCTTAGGGATTCAAATCTTATCTAGTTGGTTCATCTAGATAGTCTTGGTAGTGGTACCAGCTATTCTTTATTGAATCAAAGCTTGGAAAAATTTGTAGTGAGCTTGATCAATCTATGGATCCCAAAGATTTGTTTCTAAGGTGCTACTCTTCCTTTAGAGATGTGCCTAGAAATAGATCATAGGTATATATATGATTGAATTGTAGAATATGGTTTGACAACCAGAGGAAGGATGTTGCTCTGAGCTCTGGTTGGATTCTGGTACCTTGCTGTTTGCTTTTAGATTTTCAGAAATCCCTATGATGGATTCACCCCACTTGGGTGTCTTCTGAGGGTTTGTTTTGTAAAACAACACATGAATTTCTCTAAATAAGATGATTAGATCATGTGAAGGTTTTATGAAACTCACCACAAAAGCTGATATTTGTGGAGTAAGTTGGTGATGATCTTGATCTGGTTTTGCTGGACTCCTGTGCTTGATCTGGAGCTTGCCTGCTCCTCCTAGCTCCTGTGCTTGGCCTTGTTGTCCACCTGATTCATCCCCCGCCTTATGTCACCATTTTTGGTGATGTTTGGGTTAATCTGGTGGTTTGGTTTGGCTGCTATTCTTGGTTTACTTGCTGTTCACCCTGGCTGTGGTGTGGTGTGGTGTGGTGTGGTGTGGTGATGCATTGGGGTGCTTCCCCACGGCTGTGCTCTGGTTTTGTTTGGCCTGGCTGTGCTTGTGCAGTCGACAGCACCAACTTGCATGCTTGTGTATGTGCAGCCTGTGTGCCTGCTATGCACATATGGATAGGTTCAGAAAATTTGATCTTACTGTTACCAATTTACTTTTACCTTGGCTGGTGAACTGATCCCTTTTGGCTGTCATTTGCATTCTGGCTGTGAATTTATGAAAGATGAAATCTTTCATATTGGTGAAACTTGCCCCTCTTCAACATTTCTCAATGATGAGATTATCAAGTGCACCTCACTGACATATCTGAGAGAAATACATACTAACACTAATCTTGTTTTATTTATGTTTAATCTTTGTTTTGCAGGTTCAAAGATAAAGATGAAGATTTAGTTTAGGTTTTAGATATAGGATAGTTAGTAGATGTAATTTTCTTAATCCTTTGTAATTTTTCCTTTATAGTTCATGTAATCGTTATTTTATTCAATTGTAATAAAGATTATGTTATTATTAATAAAGAATATTATTATTCTTTATTCTGTTGTAACTTGTTTATGTCTTTATAATATGAAAATGAATTTCATAATTTCTATTGTTTTGAGATTTAAGTTATACTATCTATATCTTAATTAATTTAAGATTCAAATCTTATATCTAAATCATTTAAATTATTATTCAAACACTTAAGTTTTTAAATTCAAACCTCTTTCGAAACACACATAATTCTTTTAAGATCACATCAAAGTTTATAATAATCCTACTTTAAGTCTAAACGTAATCTTAAAGTAATAAAGAAACATTGATCACTTAAGGTTTTATTTGGCGAAAATTTTACCCACTTTTTCACAAATAGATGCATGCAACAATACATAATCCTAAATCTACCCTTCGTTAGGTTCCTAAATTCTGGGGTGTTACATCCAACTACTTTATTCAAGCAAACTAGCAAACAAAAACCAAAAAAGAATACTAAGACTCTCCAAGAACAACACAACAGTGCATGAAATAATAAAAACGAAGTGTCTAGAAAGAGACCTGAGATTATTATTCATGAATAAGGGGATGCCTTGGGCATCCTCAAGCTTTAACGCTTGTTGATGGTGACTCCTTAATGGCGAGTC
This sequence comes from Avena sativa, assembly GCA_916181665.1. Classification (NCBI taxonomy): domain Eukaryota; kingdom Viridiplantae; phylum Streptophyta; class Magnoliopsida; order Poales; family Poaceae; genus Avena; species Avena sativa. Next base: position 135,261,534 of record OV702285.1, on the reverse strand, counting down.
TGTTGGGAACCCCAAGAGCAAGGTATGAAGCAGCACATCAGCAAGTTTTCCCTCAGTAAGAAACCGAGGTTATCGAACCAGTGGGAGGAAGGAAACATCACATAGGTGTTTCAAGCAATGCGGAGACCTGCACAACACAAACTCTAGACTTTGACCCAACGAACAGTGAGGGTATCAGGCTCACCGGTTTACTCTAACAAAGGATTAAACGTATGGTGCGAAGGTAATGGTTTGCAGCAAGTAAATAAGTAACAGTGGAAGATGTATCAATGGTAAAGATTGGATCGGAGTCCATAATTCACTAGAGGTGCTCTACTTAGATAAACAACATGGCATGAAGGGTAAAAAAATTACAGCGGGGAAATTGATAGGAACTGAGCAAGGCATAACAATGCAATACTAGTCAAAAAGATCCTATGAGATTTGATTGGGCAATACAACAATATACATAGACCGCCATCCAACTGCATCTATGACTATAAGTCCACCTTTAGGTTATCATCCGAACCCCCTCTAGTATTAAGTTGCAAGCAACAGACAACTACTTTAAGCAAAGTATGTAAGGTAAACAATCCACTTGTTCCATGAACAAGAGACCATTGTTTTTTCCCTAGTAGCAACAACACATCTTCAATCCAAGAGATTTCTGTCACTTCCCTTGGAAACTAGAGGCATGAACCCACTACCGAGCATAAATACCCCCTCTTGGAGTCACTAGCAACTACTTGGCCAAGATAGCTACTAACAACGGAGAGCATGCAAGATCACAAACAACATAGACATGATAGAATCATAAAGACAAAACCATTAATCAATCTGATATAATAATCTCAATATCCATCAGATCCCCACAAACACAACATGCATGATTACAAATAGATTAGATCTTGATCATGAACGGAGCTCACAAGATCTATACATGAAAGAACAAAGGAGGAGATACAACCATCTAGCTACTACATGGACCCATAGTCCAAGGTGGAACTACTCACACATCATACCAGAGAGAAGGGCTCCGGGATGATCTCCCCTCCGGTAGGGTGCCTGGAAGAACTTCAGATCCCCCGCGATCTAGGGACGATGGTGGCGGCGGCTACTGAAGGTTTCGTGGAATATTGATCAGGTACTTAGGGTTTCTGCATCGAGAGCTTCTTATAGGCAAAGAGGCAAGGCTGGGAGGCGGCCAGGGGCCCCACACCCTACCCAGGCGTGGGGCAGCACCCACCCGTGCCTAGGGGGGGGTCTGGCCGCCCTGTCTTGCGTCTTCGTCTCGTCTTCTGGATTCGTGTCCCCCACGGTAAAATATTAACTTTGGCTTTTTCCCGTCCAATTCCGAGAATATTGATTTTCTGTCTTTCTGGAACTAAAAATAGAAGAAAACAGGCAACTGACACTGCGGCAACTTATTAATAGTTTAGTTCCAGAAAAGATATAAAAACACCTCAAAGTGTAGACAAAGCAAAGCAAAGTAGATACTAAACAAGCATGGAGCATCAAAAATTATAGATACGTTTCCGACGTATCACTTGTACCTCTTGAATATTTCTTGGTGTGACACGAGGTGGCATCCCCAAGCTTGAGCTTTTGTCCATTCTTCATCTCATCATATCATTCTTCCCCTACACTTGAAAATTTCCTTCATACAAAACTTGACACAATCTTCATTAGCAACATTAGTGCATTCAAGAGAATAAACCTTTGGGTTTAGTTTCAACACAACAAAAATTTCATTAAAAACACAAGCTACTGTAATAATTCCTTTAAAAAGCTCAAGTGATCAAGAATAATTTAAAAAGAAACCAATAAAGAGGCAAATGCAAATAATGACAGAAATCTGTCAAAACAGACCAGCAGGTAAAAACCGATTTTTTCGAAGACCTTCGGTTGCTCAAATCGAAAAGTGTTGAACTAACGAAAGTTATATAACAACCTGGGGCATTTACTCAGAAAATTACAGCTCAATCTGAGATACAGAGATTTTTCAGGATTTTTACAGTGAATCACAAAAATCTGTTTCGGGACAGCAACTTCCCCAAATCTTACTTCTCTCTCAATAGAGGTTATTCTTGGCACAAAAATCAAACAAAAAGGATAAGGAGAGGTTATTACAGAAGTAATAACTTCCAAGGCTGAAGAAAACTATTGGGTTATCTCCCAAGAAGTACTTTTCTTTAACGCCTTTAAGTTAGGCACAAGAAGCAAGAATCAAGTATTTTCAAATGAAGAAGCATTGATATATAATTTTGCTTTAAAGGAGGAGCAAAAGGTAACTTCTATCTCCTTATAGGGAAGTGTTCTATACCTTTCTTGAATGGAAATTGATATTTAATGGTGCCTTCTTTCATATCAATAATGGCACCAACAGTTCTAAGAAAAGGTATACCCATAGTAATAAGACAAGAAGCATTGCATTCAATATCCAAAAGATAGAAATCAATAGGTACATAGGCATTGTTAACCATAATAATAAGATCATTAATACTCCCCATGAGTTTCTTCTTAGCATTATCATCAAGTGGGACATCTAAATAGCAATCTTCCAAAGGTGGCAAATCAAGCATTTCATAAATCTTTCTAGGCATAATAGAGATACTACAACCAAGGTCACATAGAGCTTTGAGATCAAAGTCATTCACTTGCATATTAATGATGGTTTCCCAGCTATCTTCTACTTTTCTAGGAATAGAAGCTTTATGTTTCAAGTTTTCTTCCTTAATTTTAATGAGAGCATCTGTAATGTGTTTTGTAAAAGCCATATTCATAGCACTAGCATTAGGACTTCTAGAAAGCTTTAGTAGGAACATAATCACTTCAGAAATATTGCAACCATCAAGATCAAAATCAAACTTAGCATCGCAGGTAGTAGACTTATTGTTTCCCATATTTTGAAAAATTTCAGGATTCTTATTGGGTTTAGGAATTTTTGTAGAAGGAATGGGGGCTTCTTGTGGTTTGGTAGCATCAACATTGGTGGTAGTAATAGTACAAATACTATTGTTTCTAGGAATTTCATCTTCTCTTTCCCACTTAGCATGCAATTTAGCTAACAGTCTATCATTTCCATCAATAGTAACTTGTATGGCATGAGTAGCAGCATAGGTACTTTCCAAAGTTTCAGGTTTAGCAGCCATTTTATTAATCAAGGAGGATTGTGCTTCAAACAAAGATGAAATATTTTTCTCAGCATTCAAAAGCTTTTCCTCCACAGTCTTGTTGAAGGTAGTTTGTTTACTAATAAAGTCTTTAAGCATGACTTCAAGTTCAGAGGGAGCACTTCTATTGTGGTAGTAGGAATTTCCATAAGTATTGCCATTATTGGGAGGATAAGGCCTATAATTATTATTACCTAAATTATTCCTAAAGGAATTATTGCTGAAATTATTATTTCTTATGAAGTTCACATCAACTTGCTCTTCTTGAGAAAGCAAAGAGGCTAAAGGAACATTATTTGGATCAATATGAGCTTTTCCATTAACAAGCATAGACATGATAATATCAATTTTATCACTCAAGGAGGAGGTTTCTTCAACAGAATTTACCTTCTTACCATGTGGAGCTCTCTCAGTGTGCCATTTAGAATAATTAACCATCATATTATCAAGGAGCTTTGTTGCAGCACCCAAAGAAATGGTCATAAAGGTACCTCCAGCAGCAGAATCCAATAGATTCCTTGAAGATAAGTTTAGTCCTGCATAAAAAGTTTAGATAATCATCTAAGCAGTCAGTCCATGAGTGAGACAATTCTTTACCATAGATTTCATTCTTTCCCAAGCTTGAGAAACATGTTCATTATCAAGTTGTTTAAATTTCATTATTTCACTTCTCATATATAATCTTAGCAGGAGGATAGTATTTTCCAATAAAAGCATCTTTGCATTTAATCCAAGAATCAATAGAATTTCTAGGCAAGGATAGCAACCATTCTTTAGCTTTTCCTCTCAAGGATAAAGGAAACAATTTGAGCTTAATAATATCTCCATCTACATCCTTATATTTTTGCATCTCACAAAGTTCAACAAAGTTATTAAGGTGGGCAGCAGTATCATCAGAACTAGCACTAGAAAATTGCTCTTTCATAACAAGATTCAACAAAGCAGGTTTAATTTCATAAAAGGTAGCATTAGGATCAGGTGGAGCAATAGGTGTACTCAGGAAATATTGTTGTTTGTGCTAGTGAAGTCACACAACTTGGTGTTCTCAGAAGAGTTCATTTTTGCAAAAGTGGAGCAAGCAAACAACAGCAGCAACTAAAGTAGGAACTATTTTTTTTGTGTTTTTTATAAGAAAAAGCAAAACCGAACGAAACTAATTTTTTTTTGTAATTTTTTTGATAAAAAGAAGCAAACAAAAAAAATCAAAAGGAACTAAGCAAAACAAAAAAAGTAAAGAGAATGGTTGTGAAAGACTCCCCTTGTGAAGCCGTCCTTAATTCCCCAGCAACGACGCCACAAAAATCTTGACGGGCTCAGATCACTGTAGAGGTTCGTTGGGAGACCACAAGAGGAAGGTATGGTGAGCACAGCAACAAGTTTTCCCCCAGTTATGAAACCAAGGTTATCGAACCAGTAGGAGCAAGGAAAAAACTCCTAGGTGTTGCTATCAACTTGGAATTCTACACAACACAAACTCAAGACTTTGCCTGTTGGGGAGGTGACCTCGGGTAGGGTCAAGACAGAGGAAAGACGAAAGGAATCTCCCTTGTCATGGGCCGAATTACTGATTGTGTCGGCCGAATCATATGAGAGTCGGCTGAAATAACCAGGGCCATGACGAATGAAGAATGAGTAACACCTTATCCGGCCGACATATGAATTAAGTCGGCCGAATGAGTCTGACTAACCTGAATATAGGTGAAGGCCGAGCCAAGTTATGCGAGACAAGGCCGAATAACATGAAGCTTGCAGGAGAAGGAGGTGCCTAGAGTAAAACCCTAGTCACTGACTAGGTGGAATCTAGATAGAGCCAAGCATAAAGGACAAGGAGCAGAGATGCAGAATGGCAGATGAACGTCACGGAGGTGACAGTGAGGAAGCCCGAGGCGCGCATGTGAAGGTCTCTGGAATGTTGCCGTCGATAGAAGGGAGACACAGAAAGGAGTCCGCCGAGCTACCACTTTGGGACAAGCATATTCCAAGAATATTCTTGCCACGTCAGCCCTAGAAGGAACCAAGGATCCCCTTTATAAGGAGGGGCACGGGCTCCTGAGAGGGGGATCGATTCATTCCTTACCAAAGGGCTCGTGTAGTAGCTCTCTTCTTCCTGGATACAGCTCAAGGAGCATTTGCAGTTCTTAATAGGAGGAATAAAGATCTACTTGTTAGTCATTTGAGTGTAGAAATCACTACATCTTTCCTCCCCGGATCCCTCTAGCATCCATTGGTCCCATAGTTTAGCCTACCCATGGCATCTGCCGTGCCACCACCACGACAGTTGGCGCCCACCGTGGGGCCAGCATCGGTGCTAGATGGAGTCAAGATCCGGACGGGAAACTTCATCCGTTTCGGCGAGCGGGTTGTCTCTGGCTTAGTCATGAGATTTGATCTCTGTGACTATGTCAATGATAACGCGAGTAGCTTCAGGAGGAAAGCGCCTCCGTGCAACGGCGTCTTCATCAACCTGGGCGCGCACAGGGTCTACGTCGGTGTCGACACGTCCTGCGTCCATCCACGCCGAGTCCTTGAGGCGGGAGAACCTCTCCTCAGCCCTGCTAACGGTCCGCGTGGCGCACGCCCCGTCGGCAGCGTCGAGGTGACGGTGACAGCTGCAGCACCGGCAGCAGGGGCAGGCGTCGGGCCAAGCAAGGACCCAGCAGTAGGAGGACAGATGGCCGCGAAGCAGACAGCTCCACAGCCCACCGAGGTAAATCCATCCGCAGCCAAGTCAACCGAGGTACAGGAGACGACCCCAAAGGCGGCAAGGTAAGAATGCCGCCTCTCGAGAGACCTGAATATTCTCCAGGCAACTATAGATAATCTAACCACGCCTGTGGCACCGATACTTGATCCGGCTAACGCCCAGGCGGAGTTAGAGGAAACTAGACAAAAAGTACTAGTAGAGGCAAAAAAGGTGTCGGCCGTGCGGGAGTCCTTGAATAGGACCCTGCGAGAGTATTCTAAGGCAAACAAACTGGATTTTGCCCCCGAGCGGGTAGATGAATTGAGATTGAGAGGAAAGAACCTCATGAATGATATCAACAAAGAGCATGAGGCTCGTGAAGGTGATTCAGTCGATCTAGGCTTGCCGAGGTATAGTACCCCAGCAAAGAACCTGAGGGCGGCAAATGCCGTAGCCCTGGAGTTGGAAGGATTAAGCGGGGAAGCCCGACAAAAACAAGAAGAAAGAGTGAATGAGCTAGTGCGCATTGTGAACCAGCAGAATGAGGAAATGCTTAGGGCTGACCCGGCAAGACCGAGAGCTTCACGTATGGTTCATTCGGCCGGAGAAGCACCTACACTATCTGCGGCAGCAACATCCTCACCCAGAAACAACACGCGAAAAGATAGAGTAGTGAATCCAGGAAAAAGAAATAAGCAGATTGTTCCGTATGATCCGGCAGTAGCCGGAAAGGTCAATGATAACAGAGGCAATGGAAGCGAGGTAACAGTGGGGATAGAAACCCTGGCCGTGCCAACAAAGGCAATGGAAGCCGAGGTAACGAGGACCTCGGAAGGAGAGATCATGAGAACAATAACCCGACGGAGGGCAGGAGAAATCCTCTGCCAGATCCTCGGCCGAGGTATGAACCTCGGCAAGAGCGAGAAGTGAGACCAGCTCACTATGGTCAGGCAAATGAGAGGTACAATGATGGATACTCGGATATGGAGAATGCAGAACATGGTGGGAATAATCATTGTGGAATACAGGAGAGGATCATATACAGAAAATTGCCATCAAATGATGTAAGACTAAAACTGGACAGGTTGTATTGGTCCGAGTTGTTGGAGGAACAAGGTCCGCCTGGTCCAGCGTGCTTCGGACCTCAGATCATGGGTGAACCACCGATGCCGAAATTTCAATTGGCAAGGGGCACGAAAACATACAATGGGAGCACAAAACCACAAGATTGGTTAATTGATTATGCCACAACGGTGAAGATAGCCGGCGGAAACCTACGATGGGCGGTGAGATACGTCCCACAGACGCTGGAAGGACCAGCCAGAGTGTGGCTGAACAATCTGCCAGCAGGCAGTATCAACTGTTGGTTAGATTTTGAAGAGATGTTTGTCAACAACTTCACCAGTACCTATAAAAGACCAAACAGGCCACAACAGCTCGCTATGTGCAAGCAGAGGCCAAATGAAACGGATAGAGAATTCTTGACTCGGTGGTGTAACCTCAGAAACTCATGCGAAGGAGTCATAGAGTCTCAAGCGATAGCTTGGTTTGCTCAAGGCTGCCGATATGCAAGTGTATTATGGAAAAGGCTGCAAAGAGATATGCCGACTACATTGGCAGAAACCATCAGGATAGTAGATTCGTATGCTTTAGGGGATCCGACGCAACCAGAATTAATGTCGGCAGAGCATCAGGAGCGCCAGGATCAATATGCAAGAGATGCAGCCGGATCATCGAGGCGCAATGAATTCCGAGGTAGAAGAAGGGAGGAAAGGCCAGACTATAGATATGCTTCCAACCAAGTGGCAGTGGTGGTACAAGATCAGCCGAGTCACGGAAACAGCTAGCGACAGAAAAATGGTCCTCAGCAGTGGACACCGAGGAATGAAGGGAAGAGACAGTGGACACTAGAACAGAAGAAGCAGTGGCAGGAAAGGCCGAAGTACACGTTTGAATCCATGTTGGATCAACCGTGTAAGTTCCACACTCCAAACCCGGCCAAGCCGGATAATCATACAACTCGTCAATGTGCTTGGATGAAAAATGCAATGGGGAACCCGGCGTGTATGCAAGCGCCTCCTCATCAAGCGCATCAGCAGCAGCAGCCACAGCTAACCGGAGCAAATGCGCAGTAGTTAATGTTACTGCCACCTCCTCCGAGGTATGATAATTCGGACCGGAGGGATGCAGTGCATCAAGTGACAAATCAATGTCAAGATGGAAGGGCAAACCCCGGAAACAACAGACTTAATGATTACAGGGAGCATCATCAATCATATTGTGTGTTCACAACAGAACAGCAGGACAGACAGAGCGTACAATGCTGGCATATGGAAGTGAACGCTGTTATGCCGGCAGTACCAAGATACGTGCCGTGGTCTGACCAGGAAACAACCTGAAGCAAAAAAGACCACCCGAAGATAATGCCGAATCCAGGATCGTATGCACTGGTACTAGATCCAACATTTGTCGAACCCAACATTAATGTGAAATTCTCAAAAGTACTCATTGATAATGGGAGTAGTATCAACATTATGTACAAGGACACAATGCACAAACTTGGAATAGCGCAGAATATGTTACAATCCACAAGAACCACGTTCCATGGGATAGTGTCGGGTCTCTCATGCGAACCCATTGGGAAAGTCCGGGTAGATGTGTTATTCGGCACGAGGGAGAATTGCAGAGCAGAAAATTTGGAGTTCGAGGTGGTGGACCTAGAGAGTCGCTATCATGCTTTACTCAGACGACCATCATTGGCTAAATTCATGAGTAGTTGCCACATTACATATCTGAAAATGAAGTTACCCGTCCCACAGGGGGTGATAACATTAGCCGGAGATTACAGAAAATCAATGGAGTGTGCCTCGGCCGGATCAAACCTGGCCGAGTCGTTGGTGATCGCAAGAGAAAAAAGGAGGATTCAGGAAGTAGCGGCTCTGGCTCAGTCGGCACAACTGAATATGCCGACATTAGCCAAACCCCATGGAAGTGTTTCTATCCAGCCGACTAAAGAGACGAAAAAGATCCAGATAGATGAGCAATTCCCAGAGCGCACCATCATGATTGGGGCTGGCCTAGATGCCAAATAGGAAGGCGAGCTCACCAACTTCCTCCGTGAGAATTGGCATATCTTTGCATGGTCGAGTCAAGACCTGCAAGGTGTGCCGAGGGAGTTGGCTGAGCACTCTTTGCATGTAAGGCCAGGAGAAAGACCGGTGAAGCAACCTCTCCGCCGCTTCGCCGAAGACAGGAGAAAAATAATAGGGGATAAGATAGCTCGGCTCCTTGCAGCCGGGTTCATCATGGAAGTTCTTCATCCGGATTGGCTATCAAATCCGGTGTTGGTAGAAAAGAAAAAGGATGACCCTAATGTGGCCGTAGTATGGCGAATGTGTATCGATTACACGAACCTAAACAAGGCGTGTCCTAAAGATCCTTTTCCTTTACCTAGGATAGATCAAGTCATTGATTCGACCGCTGGTTGTGAGCTGTTGTTATTTGTAGACGCGTATTCTGGCTTCCACCAGATACCGTTAAATCCGGCCGATCAAATAAAGACTGCGTTTATTACCTCGTACGGGGCTTATTGCTATCGCACCATGCCATTCGGCCTGCGTAATGCAGGAGCAACATTCCAAAGATGCATGCAAAAGTGTCTACATGACCAGATAGGAAAAAAATGTACAAGTGTATGTAGACAATGTGGTTATAAAAATAAAAGAGAGCAAAATGCTCCTTGATGATATTCGGCAGACATTCGCAAACTTGAGAAGATTCCGGATGAAGCTTAGCCCGAAAAAATGTACCTTCGGTGTGCCGGCTGGAAAATTACTCGGCTTCCTCGTGTCCAGCCGAGGTATAGAGGCAAATCCAACCATAATCCGCCCAGCGGAAAGAATGGAACTGCCGAAGTGTCTGGACGATGTACAAAAATTCACGATATGCTTGGCTTCGCTGAGTAGATTCGTATGCCAGCTAGGGGAAAAGTCATTGCCTCTATATCAACTGATGAAAAAATCCGATAAATTCATCTGGAGACGACAGGCTGATAATGCATTTCATGAGTTAAAGAAGATGTTGGTCACAACACCGATCTTGGCTTCTCCATTATCAAAAGAACCCATGTTACTTTATGTAGCCGCCACTAACAGAGTGGTAAGTGCGGCGGTTGTCGTGGAGCGAAATGAAGGGGATAAGTCAATACAAAGGACGGTATATTACCTAGGTGAGGTATTATCGGCCTCAAAGCAGAACTACCTGCACTATCAGAAAATGGCTTATGGAGTGTACATGTCGGCGAAAAAACTCAAACACTACTTCGAAGAACATCTGATAAAAGTGATTTGTGAGGCGCCCATAGCCGAAATATTGAGAAACAAAGATGCGAGTGGACGAATAGCAAAATGGGCAATCGAGTTATCACCTTATGCTCCACAGTTCGATAGGCGGGATGAAATTAAATCTTAGGCAGTGGCCGACTTCTTTGTGGATTGGGCCGAGGTACAATATGAACCACCATTACCAGATCCGATTTATTGGACAATGCATTTTGACGGATCTAAGCTGAGAAATGGTTTGGGGGCAGGGATAGTATTAACTTCGCCGAAAAAAGATCAGCTGAAGTATGTGCTGCAGATACATTTCTTCGCGTCAAACAATGTAGCCGAGTATGAAGGACTCGTCCATGGGTTAAAAATGGCAAAATAGATTGGTATACGTCGGATCCTATGCTATGGGGATTCAGATCTGGTAGTAGAACAGGTATCAGGCAATTGGGACGCACTAGATGCGAATATGGCTCTGTATAGATTTCATGTGCAAAAAATCAGTGGTTATTTCGATGGATGCGAATTTCACCACATACCTCGGGCGGAAAATGATGCTACAGATACACTATCAAAGCTCGGATCAACCAGGCAATCAATTCCCTCGGGCATTGCCCTAGAGCACCTGAGAAAACCATCAATTACACCATCACCGGAATCCGAGTCAATTCGTATCTCGGCAGAACTAATAGAAGGAAGTGTGCCAATGGAAATTGACAAGGAATATGACCAGGGTTTTCTAAAGGTAAACTCGGCAGTCGCACGAGAAAACATAGTAAGATCCAAAGCAGTTATGTCGGCAGAAAATATGGAAATCGACAGTGGGACCGTCCTAGAGAAAATCACGCCGATATGGGCGCAACCCATATTTTCATTCCATAAGGACGCAATCTTGACAAGTGATGAGGCACTGGCTAGATAGACAGTAAGAAGATCAAAAGTTTATACAATCATAAACAACGAGCTGTATAAGAGAAGCGTCACAAGCGTACTGCAAAGGTGTATTGACTCGGTAGAAGGGCAGGAAATACTCCTGAATATACATCAGGGAGAATGCGGGCATCACGCCTCGTCCAGAGATTTAGTGGCCAAAGCATTTAGGCATGGATTTTATTGGCCGACGGCATTGAAGGAGGCAAAATAATTAGTAGAAAAATGTAATGGTTGCCAGAGATACGCCAGCAAGATACATATGCCCTCGTCCGAATTAAAAACAATACCAATTACTTGGCCTTTTTCTGTATGGTGCTTGGATATGGTAGGTCCATTCAAGCCAGCCCGGGGCGGAATGACTCACATTCTAGTCATGGGTGGATAAATTCACAAAGTGGATCGAGGTGAAACCAATAAGAAAGTGTGATGGACCAACAACGGTAAAATTCCTCAAAGATATTATCTTGAGGTATGGATATCCACACAGTGTTATCACGGATAATGACACAAATTTTGCTGAAGGAGCCTCTGCTAGATTCTGCCAAGAGAAACACATAAGACTAGATGTTGCCTCGGGGGCTCACCCAGCATCAAACGGGCAAGTAGAAAGATCAAATGGGTTGGTATTGTCCGGAATAAAACCCCGGCTTATCGAACCACTACAAAGGTCGGCAGGATGCTGGATCGAGGAACTTCCAGCAATATTGTGGAGCCTCAGAACTACCCCGAACAGGTCAACAGGATATACCCCATTCTTTCTAGTATACGGGGCAGAAGCTGTGCTTCCAACCGACATAACGCATGATTCGCCAAGAGTAATCCAGTACACAACTGCCGAGGTCAATGAAGTAGCTCGGCAAGACGATGTTGATTTGCTAGAAGAGGGTAGGGAATTGGCATTATCAAGATCAGCTATTTATCAGCAAAACCTCAGACGATACCACAGTAAGAAAGTCAATCCAAGAGTTTTTAAAGAAGGAGATTTGGTCCTTCGGCTAGTGCAGCGCATAGCCGGCATGCACAAACTCTCACCCCCATGAGAAGGACCATTCATCGTGAGTAAAGCATTGCACAATGATGCATATTACCTAATCGATGCTCACTCACCAGAAAAGAACAAGGCAAAAAAAGCCGGGGACGAATCAAAAAGACCGTGGAACATAGCTTTACTTCGCCCGTTCTACACTTAGAAGCCATATATTGCAAGTCACGATGTGACGCACCAAGTCGGAGTATCGAGCATGTATTAGACCTCGGCACCCCGAGCAGCGACTCGGGGACTGCCTCATGTTGTATCTTATTTTGAATTATGTACTAAACCTCTGCACCCGAGCAGCGACTCGGGGACTGCCTCATGTTGTATCTTAATTTGAATTATGTATTAAACCTCGGCACCCGAGCAGCGACTCGGGGACTACCTCATGTTGTATCTTATTTTGAATTACGTATTAAACCTCTGCACTCCGAGCAATGACTCGGGGACTGCCCCATGTTGTTTCTTACTTTTAAGTTGCATATTAAAACCTCAGAGCCACGAGCAATGACTCGAGAACTCCCCTGTGATGTCCTCGGCATTACATTATGCATTATGTTTGGACGACCCAAATAATAACTCGGGGACTGCCCCATGATTTTAGATATTTTTTGAGAACATGCAAGAACTCAGTAACCCGAGTAATAACTCGGGGACTGACTTATATCACCCATTGTTTGTCGCCAGACACATACAAGTTCCATAGCTCAACTAGAGACTCGGGGACTCCCCAAAACTATTGATCATAACTTGCAAGATATGATATAAGCTTGCCTCGGTCATCAAAGGAACAACAAAGCGAGAACAAACAAAGATCTCTAAGGATAATGGAAACAAGAATAGCAACCCCAGCAAATCGAAGTATGATAAGGGATGCAACCTATTTATATCACTTTACCAGATATGAGATCCGAGGATTATACTTCAGGTAGAAGTTGAGAACACAACAGCCACGCAACCAAGTTCACAAAGGGAAAGCAAGATAAATGCCGAACGAAGGCAGCCACATAGAAGAATACAATCCGGATTTATGAAAATGAAGTTCGGCGAAGCAAAGATATGAAGCAATGAGATTTGCTTAGATGGAATAATAATAATTACCATCACCAATGCCTCAGCGGCGCAAGGCAAAAAGGTTCACACCACACCAAAAGACGGACAATTGTTCCACAGACATCATACGCCCAGCATACCGGGGACTGAAAACAACTTAGAGTTTTTTGAACCTAAATAACGAAAAGGGCCAGATCACCCTTAAGGGGCAGTAGCATGGTCAGGAGCATCAGGAATGGGCATCTCAGATGATGGCGGAGCGACCTCGGTCTCCTGCGCAGGGGTATTTTCAGGAACTGGACGCTCCGAGGTAGCCGGCGCCTCAGCCGAAGTTACTTCGGCTTCAACAGAAGCAATAGTAACCTCGGGGACAAGCCCCGGCTGCTGAGAAACATCATATTGAGCTCGAGAATTCTTAGTCCCTTTAGAGAACAATCGCGCGTCGCCATCCTCATCCGAGCTTGCATTTGAGTCGCGGGAGTTATCCAAGTCACCCTCCACTTCATACTGATCAGCCGAATCATCACCGGATGCATCTTTGACTTCGACATCATCTGCCATATTGGGATGAAAACTCGGCCCGTCGATCCAATTATGCAAGTCGGCATACTCGATAAGCTGAAAAGCACGAGCCTGACAGCGAGCAACAAACTCTGGATTCTCCACCCAAGGAGAGCCAGTGCGCAGATGCATCAGAGTATCAAGGGAGATATCTTCATACCAAGACAACACGGCCGTAAGGGCCATATCAGCACCAGCCCTCCCAGCAGATTCCTTCCAGAGGTTAAGTTGGGTCTGATATGCCATCAGCCTTGACACAAGCACTTCAATCTCATCAATTTCAGGTGTTCCAGAGGTGTTCAGCCAAAGAACATGGTAGGACCGGATAGCTGCTTGCACCAAATCTCTTCCCATGATCTTCATATGTCCAACAGCAGCAGCGACCGCAATCAGAAAGTCCTCAATAGAGTATTCCTGATCCGAGGTAACAGGAACACCTCGGCGAGCGTGAGCTGTCACCACTACTTTGGAGCACACCGGTTTAGCTTCGGGGAAATGATCGACAAATAATGGCACCATATAAGATAAGACAAGAAAAAGAAAAACGTAAGTCGGCAAAGAATAGAAACTTACGGTGAATTAATTCAACATCTTATGCAGATCCTGGGTCCAGTCGGCCTTATTTTTCTCAAAGCGAGTGATTTCCTCGCTCATCGTCTGGTTCTTCAGCTCGGCAGCGTCGAGGAGTTCCTTATCGTTCTGAAACTGCAGGCTCGGTCGATTCTTTTCTTCAGAAAATTCCTGATCAACTTTTTCCAATCGGACTTCTAGGAAAGCTTGAGAGACTCAACCTCGGCGCGTAACCAGGTTGTCTCATCATCCCTCTCTTTGAGTTGCGCCGAATGATTGGCAGCTTTCTCTAAAAAATGCAGCATCATATCAGGCATAGGTATGCATTCTTGATGCGATGCTGCAAATGTGTGCAACTCGGCTATACCAAAGCCGGAAGGTTGTAAGAAACCAAATATTTATCTTGGACAGAAATTAACAAGTTAGAAACCAAAAACAAGGAACCAACCTTCAAGAGCGTCAACTTTCTTGGTAAGGCGGGTATTCAGATTACTGATACTAGCTGCACACCAGCAAAGAGTGAATTATCACGACAAGCCGAAAATGTTAAGAACTTAAGGAACAATAATTTTTTTTATTAAATTACCAGTTTTCTTCACTACGGGAACAACCTTCTCAAACTTTTCTCGCAGTTTCTTGTGGGCAAAGAGCAACTTTTGAAATTCGGCAGTCCGTCGATCATGGGCAACCTGGACATAATAGAAAGTTACAAAATTGGACATTGAAAGTTAAAGCAGATCCGAATCAAGTGAAACTTGACTCGGATCTAGGTGGCTGGATATTCAAAGTGGAAGCAGATCCGAATTAAATAAAATTTGACTCAGATCTAGGTGGCTCGATATTCAAAGTTGAATCAGATCCGAATCAAATAAAACTTGACTCGGATCTAGGTGGCTGGATATTCAAAGTGGAAGCAGATCCGAATCAAATAAAATTTGACTCGGATCTAGGTGGTTGGATATTCAAAGTTGAAGCAGATCCGAATCAAATAAAACTTGACTCGGATCTTGGTGGATGGATATTCAAAGTTAAAGCAGATCCGAATCAAATAAAACTTGACTCGAATCTGGGTGGCTGGATATTCAAAGTTAAAGAAGATCCGAATTAAATAAAATTTGACTCGGATCTAGGTGGCTGGATAGTCAAAGTTAAAGCAGATCCAACTTAAGTGTAACTTGACTTATATCAAAGTAGCTAGATATTTAAAGCTAAAGCAAATCCGAACTGAGTGAAACTTGATTCGGATATCACGGCTAATCCGAGTCATGACATTTGAAGCCTGACAAAGCTTCCAAACGAACAACAAGTTATCCGGTTGTAAGCTTCGGGGACTAGTATGTATATAATACCATTTGAATGATAAACAAAACATTAGCGAAAGCACTTACCTCATTCGTCTTGTCACTATCAAGGACAAACTTAGCGGCCATGTGCAAGCGACTGCTGATGTCGGAAAGCTGGAATGGCTGGCTACTCAGATTGCCTTCAAGTTGATCTGTGGCGTTCCAGTTATTGGCATACTCCACCAAGGAGCCGAGGCTATTTCCGCTCTCAGTGCGAGTCAACACTTTACCTCGGTCCCATTGCGTGACCACTGCCGTCGCCGGACTCTTGTGAAGAGTAAGTTGAGTGTCGGCAGCAGGGTGACAACAGGCTCAGCGGAGGAAGCTCCCTTGCAAAGTGCATCAGCTATGTTGGGCTGAGAAGAGGAGGCTGACCCTTTCTGAGATGCTGAAGGTTTAGAAACAAAGGTCTTCCTACTTTTAGTAGAGACTTCGGCAGGGGCAGCAACCTCAGCACTAGGAATCACGACCTGGGGGGCAGGAGGAACTAAAACCTCCAAGGGGGCCGAGGTGGTGATATCCTCGGATGGAATTGGAGTAGCAGCTGGAGTTGCGGTGATCAAAGGATCATTGGGGGAAACTTCGGTGGTCTTGGCAGGAGCAACAGGCTCAACCGCATGATCCGGTGTGGGAGTTATGTCAGCACTAACGGTGGGGGCAACAGGCAAATCTCATCCAGGCGACATATGTGTCGGCGCAGGAGGAGAGTCAACACGAGGGGGACTGAGAACCCGAGTATCTTCTGGAGGAGGAGAAGGCGGCCGAGTGGTATAGGTCATCATACTCGGACCGCTAGGCTGTGCGGAGAGAGGAGCACTGCGAAAGACAAGAAAAAAGGAGGTCGATTCAATAGCCAGAAAGAGAGAAACAAGAAATACGAATGAAAGTAAACTAACCCAGTAACCGCATGCATGGTCTTACGCCTTGGAATATGCTGGGAAGACTTCTTCACTTGCTTCTTGGGGGCAGCGTCGAAGGGATCTGCCGGAGCAGTGCACTTCTTCGAGGTAGCAGGAGCTTGAGAAGCAAGAGGCTCGGCGTCGTGCACCTGACTGGCTGGATTAGCTGGGAAAGTAGGAGCCGGAAATGCGTAAGAGATAGGCACCGCGACAACTACCTCAAGAATTTGGACGTCGTCCGAGTCACGTTCATCCGCATGGGCCGAGGTCTTGCCACGGGCGCGAGCCGGAGCAACATCCGACTTAGGGACAAACTCTTCCGAGCCAGGTTCCCCGCTGTCCAGGGTATTCCGATCTGCAGTCCACGGAAGAGCCAGAACCTCGGCATCCTCGGTCTTTTGCTCCGCAAACCTCTGTGAGAGAAGAAACAAAGTAGGATTAGCAAAAGAACAGTCATAAAGGCGACTCAGAAGCAAACACTAATACGTAAATTTACCTGAGGAGGGGGATTCCCGCGAGTGAATGGCTTTAGTCCCCATGCCAACTCCTCCGGCATATCGGTCTTGAAGATAGCTCGGACACGCTTATAAATGTGATAGTCGTCGAGCTCAACCGTCGAAACTCGGTTGGGATCGAGAGGACCACTCATGTAACAAAGCTTATGAGAGGGAAGCTGAAAATGTCAGATTCGGCTGCTGATGAATGAGGTCAACAGATCCTCACCATGGAGCCTCGCGCGGATCAACTCCTTGAGCCTAATCTCAATTGCCTCGGCCAGAGCATGTCTTTTCCTAGGGTTGCAGTTCCAATTCTTCTTGGAAGGGGGCCAATAGAAAAAGCGGGGAGCCGAATCTTATCTTCTTTCCTAGTGTTTTTGACATAGAAAAATGATCTATGCCATTTCTTGCAAGACTCGAGGCCGGCGACACGAGGGAACTCGGAGTTTCTCCGAGGTGTAATGGACGCAACCCCGCATTGGGTAAGGGATTTCTTAGAAGGGTGAAGAGATTTGTCCGGTACGACATTAGATCGGATTTGGAAGAATTTAGACCAGACAGGTATGGAGGGCCAAAGGCCGAAGTACCACTCTGAAGCCGAGATAAAAGCTGACAAAGAGGAGATAGCATTTGCCGGCAGATGATGCGGCTGGAGGCCGAAGTAATCGAGGAAACCCCTAGCAAAATCGCTAAGGGGGAGGCCGAACCCAGGAGCAAAGTGGGACATGAAAACTACATACTCCCCTTCGTTGAGTACGGGAGAGGACTCTTTGCCGGGCAAGCGACAGCTTACCTCGGCAGGGATCCGGCGTGTCTTAATTAACCACTCTACCTCACGGCAAGTGACAGTGGAACCCTTCTAAGAACCCCGTTCTGGACCAAACGCAAAGTCGTCCTCCTCGACAAGAGCTCCGCTGGCAGAACTAGACATGGGCTCGTCGGAGGAATCAACGGAGGAGAAACTAGCAGCAGGGAGAGGCCTAGAGGTGCAGGGCCCCGTCGTGATTCTAACGAGCGCGGCAGCGAAACAAAGAAGAACCGCCACGAGGAATCTAGGAAGGCAGAGGGAATGCCTAGGGCGGAAACTTAGTTGCGGTGCCGTAGGATAACTCACCGGCGAAGGCGACGGAGTGAGGGCACGGCGGTGAGGTCGTCAGAGCAGAAGAACTGCAGCGTCACCATCGAGGAGATCGACAATGGCACAGCCGCTAGCGCACGAATGGAGGCACGGGCGCGAGGAGGAAGAATAAGGGCAAACGAAGGGGGAAAGTAAAATCCTCTAGCCCCATTCCCCTCCTTATAACCGCGCAGTCTTAGCGGTAGTGGGATCGTGCATGCGCCACGATAACCGTGTAATCACGCGCATGGCGGGACCGTTCGCAACTAGTGGAGCCACACCATAGGCCACACGGCACAGGAGAGGATCGGGCCAACTGACCGATGTGGTACTTGAGGCGTCACTGCACCGACGCGACAGGCGCAGTAATCACTGTAGCTTGTCAGTGAGCACTGTAGAGGAACAAAAAACTAGAACACCAATGATGAGTGGTACACGTAGGACGAGGCGTGCTCATGAAGCTGTGCAGATACCTCGAACAGGAAGAACTAACTCAGAAAGAAAGAGAGAAGTAAATTGGGAAACTGATGTGGCCCGGCCGAGGTTACGGGCAGGACCACACCAGCTCTGGGGACTAATGTTGGGGAGGTGACCCCGGGTGGGGTCAAGACAGAGGAAAGACGAAAGGAATCTCCCTTGTCGTGGGCCGAATTACTGATTGTGTCGGCCGAATCATATAAGAGTCGTCCGACATAACCAGGGCCATGAAGAATGAATAATGAGTAACACCTTATCCGACCGACATATAAATTAAGTCAGCCGAATGAGTCTGACTAACCTGAATACAGGTGAAGGCCGAGCCGAGTTATGCGCGACAAGACCGAATAACATGAAGCTTGCAGGAGAAGGAGGTGCCTATAGTCAAACCCTAGTCACTGACTAGGAGGAATCTAGACAGAGCCAAGCACAAAGGACAAGGAGCAGAGATGCAGAAGGGCAGATGAACGTCCCGGAGGTGACAGTGAGGAAGCCCGAGGCGCGCATGTGAAGGTCTCTAGAACGTTGCCGTTGATTGAAGGGAGACACAGAAAGGAGTCCGCCGAGCTACCACTTTGGGACAAGCATATTCCAAGAATATGCTTGCCACGTCATCCCTAGAAGGAACCAAGGAACCCCTTTATAAGGAGGGGCACGGGCTCTTGAGAGGGGGATCGATTCATTCCTTACCAAAGGGCTCGTGTAGTAGCTCTCTTCTTCCTGGATACAGCTCAAGGAGCATTTGTAGTTCTTAAGAGGAGGAATAAAGATCTACTTGTTAGTCATTTGAGTGTAGAAATCACTACATCTTCCCTCCCCGGATCCCTCTAGCATCCATTGGCCCCATACTTTAGCCTAGCCATGGCATCTGCCGTGCCACCACCATGACATTGCCCCAACTTAAAATGAGGTTGTCAATCTCACTGGTTTGCTGAAAATAAAGGATTAAACGTATAGTGTGGAAGGTAATAGTTGATAGTACAAAGGTAAACGGTAATAGTAGATGATGTAACAATGGTAAAGATTGGACCAGGGTCCATAGTTCACTAGAGGTGTTCTCCTTAAGATAAATAACATGTTGGGGAACAAATTACAGCGAGGCAATTGACAAGACTGAGCAAGGCATAATAATGCAAATACTAGATGTCACATCCCAAAATTTTCCAAATTTTGAAATGTGAAAAATAAATAAACAAAATAAATAATTGTTGAAATTTAGGGTGAAAAAAACTTTTTGATTCCAATTGGAAACATCAAAACCCATCTAGAACAAACTTTGAATTAGATTTGAACCCAACAAAAATTTAAGTCAAGTGAAATGCATTCTCCATAAATGCATCTTGATATTTAAACACTTGGATAATAAACCAAAACTCTAAAACTCTAATGGGAGAAAATCATTTCCAAAATTACTCCAAGACTAACGATTTGATCCATATAAAAATTTGTCAACAAACATTTATAAATGATCAAGAATGACAAATGGAAATATTATAAAACCATAAAAATTGGTTTCACTTAATTTGGAGCCATAGATAAAATCTTAAGAACTTAATAAGATAAGGAAATTGAATTTCCAAAGCTAATAAAGAACCTATCTAAAATCCATACCAAATGGTGAGAAAATAATCCAAGAGATATTTAAAAGTATAAACAAATATTAAATAAGATTTTACAAATTGGAATCACCAACTTTGGATCTATAAATAAAAAGATATGGATTTAAAAGATAAAGAAAGAAATATTAAATGAGGTATTTTAAAAGCCAAATTTAATCTTAACCAAATCCATAAATGGAATAATTATAATCCAAGTCCAAATGAAATAAATGGATAACTAATATTTAAATAAAATAAATGGCCTTAAACAAATTCTATTTGAATAAAGATAATTGCCCAAATGAAATGATTAATAATCATATTAAAATACTTTCAATAATTCAAAGTGAATTATTTAACACCCCATTAAATCAATAAAACCTACTGAAAAAGGTTTGGTAAAAATTTAGAATTCAAATAGAGTTTGGAAACATTAATAAATATTGTTTGAATTAAAACAAGGGCCTATTTTAAATAATTAATATACCCTAAAAGGAATAAAAGAGATATTCTAAAATGGGCTTTGGAATATGTTAATAAATAGTATTAAAAATATACTCAAGTTTGGTAAAGGTTTGAATTTAAATGGAGTTTGAATTATTTGAATAAAAATCAAAACAGATAAATAGAAAAGGAAAAAGAAAAGAAACAGAACAAAAAAAAATGAATGAAACAAACCAGCCCAACAAGCCCAGTCTAGTCCCAGCTAGCCCATCCTGCTCACCCCGTAGGAAAACGTTTCGCACCAGTGAACCTACCCACGCAGTCGATGACGACCGGACCCCACCTCTCCTCTCTCTCACTCGTTGACGCCGGGCCCCACAGCCAGGTCATCGTCGTCTTCACCCCGCGATGAACTCTCCTGACTGTTTCTTCCATGTTTTAATTCGATTCAATACGAGTTATTTGGCGAATGAATCTCCCCCGTGATCACGCCCTGCTAAATACCTCCCTCCCCTCTCCATTTCCCCCTAGACGCCACACCTCGAGAGCCCCTAGGCTGCCCCGAATTCCGCTCAGACCACCGCTGCCTCCGACGAGCATCCATGGCGATTCCGACCAGCCCACGCCCCCTTGCTCCCTGACACATACGAGCATACTCCCTAGCCTCTGACGCATCTCCCAGTGTCGCCCGTTCAGCCGCGCATGCTCTGCATCATTGTCAAGGTCAACGCAAAGCACCGCCATCGTCTGTTTCCTTCTCCGGCGAAGCCCCCTGGTAACATCCGACCGCGCCTCCCCTTCTCATTGATGCTCCTATACTCCCCACTCTCCCGTGCATCTAAAGACACTGTTTTCTTGCTCTCTTGTGTTCCGTAGCGACGCCACCGACGAAGCCCGTGCGTGTCCGACGGCGTCAAGAACTCCGGTGAGGAATTCCCATCGTTCCTGTGCGCCCCCTGCCCAATGACGAACACCTTGAGCACCACCACGACATTGCGAATCCGGTGAGCCCTTCCTCCCCTTCTCTCGCTTCCTAGAATGGCCGGACCACCTTAGGCAGAGCGCTCCGCCGCTCGCCGTCGCGTCAGCGCCGCCAGATCCTGGTAGAGCTGCTGAGAGCCGTTAGATGTTGATCCAGCGAACACGATATATTCACTTAGTGAAGGGGTATGAGTGATCCTGTGCCGCACAATCTGTTTAGATCCAACGCACCGCGTAGGTTGATCCGAACGAATCGGTACCGCCCAATCAAAACATTCCACGTGGCACTGACTTTGTTATAAAAACCAGGAAATGTTCTACTCCCTCTGTCCCAGAGGTTAGGGCGTATATTTTCTAGCGCGCTTATTAAGAAGACAATTGCAGAAAAATAGTTTCCTATACTGCCCCGGAATAATATCTCCTTCCCCTTAAATCTTCATTGATTTTCTGCACCATGTCTCCTCGTTTCTTGTTATCTGCCATGCGCAATGTCGCGGTAATTACTCCTACTCCATGCATGGCATGCATAGTCCAATTAGGCACCGTTTTTCTTAGGAATCTGATTGGCTGAGGAGAAAATTAGTTGGAGGAGCAGTAAATTGAGGCCGGGAAGACCATAACAATGCTGCATGTAGTACTAACTCCTCCCGATTTATGAGCTCGACATAAATGCTGTATAGGGGTATTTTGGAGAGAAACGGGTAAAAGTAGACCCTGCGCCTTATGCTCTGAGTAAAAATCAGAAAAAATATTATGCCCTAACCTCTGGAGTGGAGGGAGTATTAGATATTTAAACTTGCAAAACTCATAAATTTTGATCCACACGTCTAATTTTTGCAAATTTTATATCGAAGGAATTAGCAAAACAAACTCTATCCAACCATGCACTTTGTTTAATGAATTGCTTCTGGAAACTTAGTTGTTTTAGCAGAAACATGTGTAGATATATTTTGAATATAAAAATTATTCTGGCAATATTTTTAAGGTAAGATTTTTGGGAAATGGATTGTTTTTAACCTACTGACCGTAGAAACCAACTTATAGATTCAAAATTATATTTTGTGAAGCTAGGGAAAATTTCTTTGAATAAAAGCAATTCTAGCTAACTAAAAATATTGAATATGGTTTGAAAAGTGATTTTTGAGTAAAATCTTTGGGAAATTGTTTTATTTAAAATCTCTGACCCTAAACACCGAGTTATAGGATTTAAAATATATTTGGTGAACTCTAGAAAAATTATTACCTTATTTAAAGGCATTTCTAATGAAATAAAATGTTGTTTGATTTAAAAATGGTTTATAGGTAAAACCTTTTGCAAATGGTTTTAATATTAAACACTTGACCTTAAAACACTAACATTTGTGTTTAAAAATGTGTTTTCCCAACACTAGAAATATTACTTTGATTTGAACCATTTCTAGCATAACAAAAATGACTTAAAGTGGCCATTTTTTTCCACTAACTTGATATCAAATAGTTCTACCACTTTTGTAAATGACCAATAGGTGTTTTCAAATGTTTATACCCTATTAGAAACCACTTTTCCAAATAAAAAAATCTTTGGCATGTTTGCATGCATTGCCTTGTTTTTATTATTTTATGTGATGTTTGCTTGAATGGTAGATTGAATATTGCTTGCTTGATTGAATTGTAGTGCAATTTGAAGAGTGTGACTATTGCAAGATCAAGGAGTGAACTTATATTCTCTACCAAAAAGGCAAGTGATGCTCCATACTTTTGTCCCATTATTTTCACTATGCATTACAGATATTTTTAAGTAGTACTTGCATGGAACTTTTGCTAAGTATAAATTATGCTATGGGAAATCCTAGTAGATGAAACCTTAGTAGAATTTTCCTAAGTTAAGATTCCTACTACTATCATTCTTAGCTTAGCTAGAACAAAACAAGGGTGGATTATATTCATGCTATGGAATATTTCTAAGTCAAGGACTTGTATTTTGTTTAATAAAACAACTAAGTGAATGAATCACCTGGGTGGAATGGAAAGAAAGGTTTGTGTTGAGTGGTTACACAAGTCCAATATGCTGGGGAAAACTTGGGCATCACCAAGTCCAGTATACTGGGGAAGACTTGGTATCTCACATGTGGAATGCCACCCAGGAACAAAGAGATTTGAGATGTCAAATGTTGAGAAGCTTCAAGTGCAGCCACTTGGCATTATGGGCTCTGCCTGGATCATATAGGTTGCAATAACTTAGACAAATGTACAGTTGGTGGTAGGGGATGATAGGTTGGAACGCGTCCATTCTGGTCTAAGGGAAGGCTTCTGAAAGATCTTGTCTTGGTGAAACCAAGTCTTGTGGGGAAAGTGCACCACCTCTGCAGAGTGTAAAAAATCTAAGTACTTAGCCATGTCCCTGGCAAAGGACAATTTGAGTATCAAGACATGGAAGCTATCAAGAATCTCTTCATCCCATTTTCTAAGTTAAAAACTTGTGGTTGAACAAGGGTTTAAGGTTCACCAATTTCTATTGGTGGTTCCTTGGGTGATTTTGTCAAACAAAAACTTAGTGTTTTCAAATGATAAGGAAAATCTATTTTGAGCAAAGGAAGCCTAAGCTCCACTTAGCCAAATGCATATAGATGATATTTACCACTATACTACCATAGTATCACTTGCCAATACAATTCAAATGTATTGACCCTTGTGGCTGTAACTTATTATGTTGTAGGTTTGTTTGATGTTAGTAAAGTGTGTTTATTAGGATTACAAGACTACAACCAACATGATTGCCTGTGGCAATTTGAAGATGAAGGACTCCATGCTATAGTTATTTCTGCTGCAATGAAATGAGATAGCCAAATGAGCTATGTAAGATGTAATGAAATATTTTATTTATGGTTATAAAGTTGTATTATGACCTTTGTTTCTTGATATTACATCTTAACTGTGGATGCTAGCTATTGATCCAGGGACTAGCATTGCAAACACAGGGATATTTACCTTTATAAAGGTGGGATCTTACACTAGACATCATGACTCCTATGAGATTTGATTGTGCATTACAACAATATACATAGACCTCCATCCAACTACATCTATGACTAATAATCCACCTTCAGGTTATCATCTACCCCCCCTCCAGTATTAAGTTGCAAGCAACGGATAATTGCACTAAGAATGTGTGTAAAGTAAGCAATACAATTGTTCCATGAACAAAAGATTGTTGTTTTCTCCCTAGTAGCAACAACACATCTAAAACCTTAGAGATTCCTGTCACTTCCCCAGTTTTAATAGAGGCATGAACCCACTATCGAGCATAAATACTCCCTCTTGGAGTCACTAACATCTACTTGGCCAAGATAGCTACTAGCAACGGAGAGCATGCAAGATCACAAACAACACAGACATGCTATAATCAATAATCAATAAGACATGATAGAATCAATAATCAATCTAACATAGTATCTCAATATCCATCGGATCCCTGCAAACACAACATGTATGATTACAAATAGATGATCTTGATCATGAACGGAGCTCACAAGATCTAAACATGATAGCACAAAGGAGGAGAAACAACCATCTAGCTACTGTATGGACCCATAGTCCAAGGGTGAACTACTCACGCATCATACTGGAGGCTGGCATGGTGATGAAGAAGGCCGCCGAGATGATCTCTCCCCTCTGGCAGGGTGCCATAAAGAGCTACAGATACCCCCGATAAAGGGACGATGGTGGCAGCGGCTACAGACTGTTTCGTGGAGGTCTCATCGGGTGCTTAGGGTTTTGACATTAGGGGGATTTTATAGGCGAAGAGGCGAGGTAGGAGAGCGGACAGGAGGCCCACATCCTGCCTTGACGTGGCCTGGGGTGGGCCCATGATACGTCGTAAACGTATCTATAATTTTTGATGTTCCATGCTTGTTTAGTATCCACTTTGATTTGCTTTGTCTACACTTTGAGGTATTTTTATATGCTTTCTGGGACTAACCTATTAACAAGATGCCACAGTGTGAGTTGCCTGTTTTCTGCCGCTTTTGGTTCCAGAAAAGCCAAAAAATGAATATTCTCGGTGAAAATGAATATTCACCGAGGGGAACACGGAGCCAGAAGACGAGATGGAGGGCCTCGAGGGGGCCACACCTCCTGGACGCGCGGCCAGGCATGGCCTGCTCCTGGGGGGGGGGGGGGGGTTGCGGCCGCCTCGGGCACCCCCTCGGCCTCCCCCTTCGCCTATAAGAATCCCCCGATACCTAAACCCTCAGTACCCGATCAAATCTCCACGAAACAGTCCGTAGCCTCCGCCACCATCGTCCCTAGATCGGGGGGATCTGAAGCTCTTCCCGGCACCCTACCGAAGGGGAGATATCATCCCGGAGGCCTTCTTCATGACCATGCCAGCCTCCGGTATGATGCATGGATAGTTCCACCTTGTACTATGGGTCCATACAGTAGCTAGATGGTTGTTTCTCCTCCTTTGTGCTACCATGTTTAGATCTTGTGAGCTCCGTTCATGATCAAGATCATCTATTTGTAATCATGCATGTTGTGTTTGCGGGGATCCGATGGATATTGAGATTACTATGTCAGATTGATTGATGATTCTATCTTATTGATTCTATCATGTCTGTGTTGTGTAACACCCCGTCCACTGGGCCCCGGGGGTGTCACTCCTGGTAGCTTAATAAGATATCCAGACTGAACCCACAAAACAACACTAGTCTTTTCTGCGCACTTTGTCCTCACTCATGCGCACCCGGTACACACTTCCCGGTCGGTAACCCATCCTAGAATTGCTCTAGGCTAAACACGCTTAACCTTAGAGTTCTTGTTGAATGAGCTTTCGAAAAAGAAGTTGCAACTTGTTGGTATGAGTATCCTATCAATCCTATTAACTCATGTGCTTGGATGTCACATACACGCACCCTTTAGAAGATCGATGCCCTCATCGATCAAGTACACCCCAGGAATGTTCCCTCTTGGCACGCGCATGTGCGTCCAGTGCCGGATGGTATCAGAGCAGTGCGTTGACTGTAGGATCGTGACCTAGCAATGGAATAGGAAAGCCATATGAAAATTATAAACACTATATGATTTTATCTATTCTCTTCTTACACTTCTTTCTAGTATCTTCTTATCATTTCAATTCTCATACTCTTCTCTTTTATGATATAGAAGGAAGACTCTCTCTAGCAATGAACTCATAATTTTGTAATTATTAGATTCTTGTAATCCTTCATCTATATTTTCTAATCTCATCTTGTTCAAACTTGTAAATGAACACTTGTGCAAGAAAGTGCTACATCTAGAATAGTTAGATGATGACCAACATATAGTTTGATATGATCTCGTTTAGATAATGCAATTGATTGTTGTAAGAACTTGTTTGATAGTTGATTTATTATGTTTAGATTGAGCTATTTGATACCTTAAAGTTCTAGAATATTTTTGTGAGATTCCATAATATATTAATGAAGGTTTTGATTAGAAGTTCATGATATTTTCGCTGAAGTTTTCTGCTGAACCTGCTTTACTGTACGATTTTTCATGTTTTTTTGGTAAGTGGGAAAAATATGAAAAATAGGGTTTGGTGCGAAACTTCCTGTACTATATGTACAAAAATTTGCCAAAATTCCTGATGAGTTTAAGGTGCCCAGAAAAATTCGTGAACACTGCTGTAGTTTCAGGACAGATTTTGTCCATTGCTTTTATGATTGTAGGTTCACCCCTTAGTGAATATTAGTCAATGAAAACTAATTTTTGGATGGTATGCCACTAAAACAAAACTTCTGGAACATAAACAAAACTATTTTAGCTTGATTGTTGTTTGTGATGATTGTTTACTTGTGTGTCAATTGCTTGTTTCATATAGTTATGGGTAGTACTACTTCTCTAGTCTTTCTATCTATAACTCATCTATGCTACCCAAAACAAATGCCAGTATTAGACCATAGATATTGGAGCACATAAATATTTCCCACTAGCTAGATTATATTGGATTCACATGACATAGTAGTAATAGTAGGCATAGACTGGATGGTGAAATAAGACGCTTGAATTGTTGGTGTATAACTTGATACTACACTCACAATCCTAGAGTGATGAAGAACAAGATATACCTTATAAATTAGCCTTGGAGATGCAAGTTTATTTTTCTTAAGGGGGTTAGCCTTGAGTATACCACCCATACCCTTACTATCCATTCCGAATCTCGGGACAAGATTCATCTTAAGGGGGTTAGTCTGTCACATCCCAAGATTTTGGAAATTGGGACTAGAATTTTTTTTGCATTTGCATGACATTCATGAGCATCGCATTGCATATTTGCATCAAGAAAATTCCCTAAATAGAAATAAAGGACTAAAACCCTAAATAGTATATGCCACTTTGTTCCTAAAGGGAATTAAATTGGCTTTATAAAAACCCACTATTGCTTAGGCAGCGATTATTGCTAAATTATAGCCTAAAAAGATCCAATGAATATTACAAAATTTTAGAAACAAAATTGAGCTTATTTGGAGCTATTATGAAAAAGTTCTGGAATAAATACAAACAAATAAAGATATAAATAAAATGAAATATACAAGGATTTATAAATCCACTACTTGCAAACTAGTAAAAAGATTACAAATATTAGCCTAGAATAATCTATTTGATTTTAGAAAAATTTAGAAACAAGAATCATATCATTTGGAGTTCATATGCAAAAGATATAGAGTAAATACCAAAATAAAAAAAAACTAAACAGACCGGCGCAAGCCAGCGGCCCACTCGGCCCAGCCACCCACTGACCGGTCCAGCCGCACGGGAGGGATGGATCGATCCCATGGATGCTTTAATTTCCATCCAACTCGATTTTTTTCAAACCTATCTCTATTCAAACTCTTATATCTTTTAATCTACAACTCCAAATCGACTTCCGTTCGTTTCTACTTGTTCCATACTCCAAGACCTATCTCTC
The DNA here is from genome assembly GCA_916181665.1 of Avena sativa. NCBI lineage: Eukaryota > Viridiplantae > Streptophyta > Magnoliopsida > Poales > Poaceae > Avena > Avena sativa. The sequence continues at coordinate 135,232,937 of OV702285.1, read as the reverse complement.
CACCGTCCTAAACCTCCATATAAACCCGTGGAGCCACAGCTGTATGAGTTTCTCTTCTCGAAATTCCGAATCTATACATATCCGAATCTTATTTCGTTTATTCACCCATCTGGACTTTGTCATTTGTCTTTGACCAAAACACGAAAGTTGTAGATCTAGTCAAAACTAGCTGAATGCCCGTGCGTTGCTACGAAAAAAATTAGATAGAAACAATCATATTATGAACACGAGCAGTTAAGCGCATAATTTATACCTTTTGTTTTGTCGGAGAGGAGGGGATAGAAGCACCGTTGTCGTCGAAGTCCACCAACCATCGCAATCCGGCCTCTAGAACTGGCCAAACCATTTTCCTCCCCTTTGCGGTCGGCATCATTTTCATGGCGCCTTGCCATGGTTCTACCGCATTGCAAATTTGAGAAAGAATAGTCAAGAATTAAGATGAAATGTAACTCAGACATATTGCCTACGCAAATCCCTTTACCGCAACACTTGAATGACTTAAACTGCATTGGCAGAGGGCAAGAAATAATCAAAACAACTGAACAAGCCTCGGCTGCTTCTTTTTTAGTCGCTTGACATATTCAAAGTTCTAGACATCCATTGAATGTGTTAAGATCTTCAGATGGTAAACTGATCTAGCTCCCGAATGGCTCTCGCTTCACTACTTGTATGGCTTCCAGTATCTTAGTGCATATGACGTCCACATGAGTAGCTCAATTTGAAGTTGAACTCAATATTTTCTTGACTTTATATGTGAGATGGTTGACATGAATAATAATTAAAATAAACAAAAATAGGATAAGCAATCTAAGTGCTTCAAGTCCGGTACACCTCTTACTGATCAAATTTGCTTTCAGTACGATTTTTTGTGTGATAGAGAAGAGATATATTAGGCACTATCATGAACTAAACTCATGGGTAAGCACAACTTCATTGAAAACCTAGGTGGAAACCATGGATATTTTCATTAGCCATCTGTCCCTAACCCACCTTGAGCTTGAACATGGGAGACAAAACTTCTAGCGTGGCGTTGATAAACAACGTGATGAACTTCTTCACACCCAAGATCGCATGGGGACAAACTTCTTCACAGCCAAGATCCTTGATTTTTCCTCCCAGACTAATTCATATCCTTCTGGTCATTGACAATAACAAAGACGTGGAATAAAAATTCAATTGATAGAGATGCAACCGCTGCAGTCAAAGCCTACTAATTTCCATACTGCACAGGCGGCACTCTGACACAGAGCTCCTACAGACCAAGACTGAGTCAAAAATAAATGGTGCCCTCTCAGTGAAATTTATGTCCGGAGATGACCGAATCCTCCCGCCTATAGCACGGCGCCGATGCTTCTGGCCAGCACCCCGTCCCAGAAGCAGCGCACCGTCCGCCGATGCTTCTGATGTTGCCGGCGTGCAGGTCGAGGCGGCGCAGGGGGATCTGCTCTGCTGGATGGCGCCCACGGACGACGGACGGCGTATGGGAACAGCAACAGCAGAAGCTCTGGCTAGGCGACCACCATCAGGAGCTCCAGGAGGCCGGCTTTTCAGTTAGGGGGCGACAACGTGGACAACGCTCCAGTCCATCGCCGGCGATCCAATCCCACGAGACCAAGAGGCCGATGATCCAATCACACGAAGGCCGATGCGACGGAAGAACGTGGCCTGAGTGGCGTCGCGGCGTTGGCCGGCAAGGTAGCAGGAGCTCGAGGAACTGGGGTTTTAGAGGAGGGCGAGCGAACACAGTGGCGCTGGGATCGATGGGGCGGCGCACGTCCATTGTCAAGGAGAGAACCGTGAGCGACTGGGTACGGTAATTTGACTTCGCGGTATCCTCGGCCTCGAGATTAACCCCTCGTGGCCGCCGCCGGCCGGCAGCGCTGCCCTCTCCCATCCTCTCTCTCGCCCCCGATTTCCTCTTTCCACACGAGGCCGAGCTCATCGAGGAACCGACCGAACCATAGTTTGACTTTGGCGGTGGCAAGTCTTGTAATAAGTTGGAACTATCAGGGGCAAATTCGTATTTTATCGGCAGACGGAAAATTTGGCTGGGTGACCAACGGTCCCAATCTTTTTAATAGTATATATATAATATATATTTCGATCCCAAAAAAACCTCACCTCTTTTCATCCACCACAGTCGGAGAATTTCGCACCATAATATTTCAGATATGACGGTGTAAATCCAAGATGTACTCGCACTCGTTTCTTCAAATACAAATTCCTTTGGCAAAAAGGTAGCACTAATGATTCTCTACAACTTTCATGTTGTAAGTTTTTCAATTTGATCTACTAATATGCCTCTCTAACACAGATCTCTTTCTTATCTATTATGAGTTAAAATCGAGCCAATCTCCTCTTATAGCCACTGGATCTCATCCCGACGGCCAAGATTAGATCTTCACGACAAAGGGGTACGAGCTAACCAGATCTCGCCACGTGTCAAGCCAGGTCAGCACCCGTCCCAGTCAGCGACTGGTCAACGTACTGTAGATTTGAAATTGAATTTAAATTGCAGGAAATTGTGTAAACTTGCAAAAATCATACAAAAAAGATTCATAGATCCAAAATAGAAAAATATATATTAATGGATTTAGAAAAACGTGTAGAATATTAATATTACATTAGATCTAACCTTTACAGTATGCGTTTACTGTAGTAATTTAATTAGTTTTATTGGTCTTTTAGGTTAATAAATTCATAGAAAATTATCTGTAACTCCGAAAAATATGAAAGATCTGTCGAAATAAAGCTAATATAAATTACAATAAATGATCTCAGATTAGATATAATCTTTGCGGTACGTATTTATAGTAATAATTTAATTAGTTTTAATGGCTTTATAAATCATTAAATTCATAGTAAATGATTTGCATATCACAAAAATATAAATAATGTACCTATGGAAATCTGGTTCAAAGTAGATCATCAATATGCAATTGGTTCTGACAAATATTGTAAGGTTTTGCCGTGAAGGTTTAAATACATTAATGGCCCTTTTGGTGTAATAAATTCATTAGAAAATAAATAATGCTCAGAAAATTGTAAATAATATGTCCCTGGAATAACGGTCTTGTGGAGATTACAGATCAAGTTTTATTTTGATTTTTAGGCAACATAAACTATTTAAATGATTTAAAACTCATTAAACACTATTTAAATCATAAGAAAAGATCTATAATTCCGATTAGGGTGAATCCAATGCCTACTGGTTCATATTAATGCCCTCTATCAATTACACTTCAGATCCAAATTTAATTCGACAATTAAAATAGGCGTTACGACAAAACTATTAAAATGTCCCTATATTGGCAAGTAATTATTAATAACAAGTACTCCATTGCATTAATTGATCTCCTGCATGCATCATGTATTATAACATTGTTTAGAGAACTAAATACAATCATTGTGACTTATTGAATTGTCATGCATGCATTTGTGCATTTGTATATGATTGTATGGTTGTTTATGTTGTATGCAATTGTTTGATCGATAGATTGCAAGGAGTGCAACTTGTGTGATTGCAACGAGTGCTTGAACGACTTCACCAACTATCAAGGCAAGTAGATGCTACTTTGTTCATGATATTGTCCTACTATTTTCTATGCATGTGTAGTGTATTTTGTAGATGCATGTGTAGGAAAGTACTATCGCTATGCTATTTCCTATTATATGGTAGGGATCTCTTGTAGATGAGCCACCGTTGGTATATGTGCTTAGCCGTGCTATGATGGACGAGAGATGGGTTACATCACTAAAAGTTGTTTCTAAATGTGTTGGTTTGCGAAAACTAAAAGCAACTTAATTAATGAATCTCCTGGGTGTGATGGGACTGATAATTTTTGGTGGTATCATTGCGGAAAGGCACCCAAGTATCAAGAGAAAATGATTGGCTTCTTTATTTGGTAGCTTACGTGTACAACCATGTGCCAATAATGAAATGGGCGGTTGGTTGGACTCAATAGGTTGTGGTAACTCGAACCCACGTATCCAGAGATGTAGAATTTTGGTAGGTTGGTACAGTGCGTGTCAGGTTTGGGGAGCTACTTCCCGAACGGTTCTTTCTTGGACTTATCCCTATCATCACCCAATATGAGAGTGGTGGTACGATCTGGGTTGGCCAAATCACATGGGTAAAGTATACTAACCCCTGCAGGGTGTATAAACTAATCGATTAGCCGTGTGCCTGGTTATGAACAGCTGAGTTGCTTGATATTGAGTTCATGACATGTTTCTAGCTCATTCTAATTTCCTAATTGCTTTAATGTTGATGGGTTTACTTAATTGGGATCTTTTCAAAGAAAATCAAAAACTGTTTATGAAAGTAGGACAAAGGTATTTGCAAATGCAAGCTAGCCACAGCTCCACTTGCCAAATATGCATGTAGATGCTAGGTTTATTGTCTCCTTTAATAGCTATACTTGCCATACATTCCAAGTATTGACCCTTCGGGGCTGCTATGTTTTATGTTGCAGGTTATTATTCCAATTCTGAGTGATCGACTAGGTTGCGATACTCTACTCAACAGTTGTTCGCCTGTGGCACAATTGAAGATGGAGCCTATCAATTGTTTATGCTTCCGTATGCTACTTGATATTGAGCTAGCCTTGAGCTAAGAATTATTGTAATAATTGTAAATTCTGGATCAATTCATTATTTATGATGCACTGTTAAATTCTTTGGTATTCATCTATACTGTGTGTGCCAGTGAACCGATCCAGGGATTGGCACTATACACATGAACTCAGCTTTATCAGGCGAGTGTGTTACATGAGCACCCGGTACCCACTTCCTGTAGGGTTCGCAGCATAGAAAACAAAAAATTTTCCTACGATGTGAACTATATACCAAGATCCATCTACTAGATACAAACAACGGGCGGATGTATATCCGTAGAGAACATACCCTTGAAGACCGACAAAGCTTAACGAGTTCAACTCGTGGTTGATGTAGACGATCTCTTGCCGATCTCAAGATCGAGAGGAAGTCCTAGCGCCGCAAATCAGCAGCGCATCCGTGCTCGCACACACGTTCGAGGCACCGAGCAACCTCCGCCTCCTCGCTCCAGCGATGCAGAGGAAGCACAACTCTTTCTTGCCGAATAGCCACCGGGAACATGTATCTCGCTAGTCCGAGACCATGGGGGATAAATTCTAGAGGGGGAGAGAGATCCTTCACGAGGAGGTGTGAGAGACAAGTGAGGAGGAGGGCTCCTTTTATAGGAGGAGGGGGGGAACCCCAAGGGGGTGGCCGGCGCATGGGGGCTGCCCCCTTGCCCTCCCCTCTTCATGTGGGTGGACACTCCACTCACAAAATGCCCTTTAAATTTCCTCCACTCAAAAGTCCACTCAAATTCCCATTAAATTTCCACCAAATTTAATGCAAACTCTCATTAAATAAAACTCTTTTATTTTATTCAGAATTTTGTCAATTACTTTAATGACAAACATTCACAAATAACCCCTTGCTAGAATTCTATTTCACATGCATAACCACTTTATGCAATTTTACCCGAAAACCTGTTTCGGTATCTAGTGAAATAAATTCCTGCGCTTGTTCATTCTTTCGGCATGAAACATTTGCTCCAATTGGATGTCGGTGTCTCTTAAGTGTGTCACCCTACGGTTCGTGAATAATGCGGACATGATCGAGACCCTTCTCGGATCAATAATCAGAAGCGGGATCTGGAGACCCATACTGACTCCCACACATTCAACGATGACTTTCTTGTGATCGTCGGAACCTTCTACGCTAGTATCTTAATCCCTTTGTTTCACGATATATTACATGTCCGAGATTCGATCATCGGTATCTCCATACCTAGTTTGATCTCGTTACCGACATGCACTCTTTTCTCGTTCCTGTGATATAACATTCTAGTGATCAAATCACTTGCTTGCAAGCTAATCAATGTGATATCACCGAGAGGGCCCAGAGTATATCTATCCGTCATCGGGATGAACAAATTCCACTCTCGATCCATGATCCTCAACATAACACTTTATTAGTTCTAAATCCATCTTTATAATCACCCTGTTACGGTGTGACGTTTGATGTTATCAAGAAACTCTTCCGGTGTTAGTGATTGACATGATCTCATGGTCTAAGGATTAGGATCACTTCGTAAGTTGTTATAGCAATATAAACTCAATGACTTTGATCGTAATGCTATACTTCGGATGAATGTTCATCACACCATTACACTAATGTTGTGATCCCGTTATTAACAACATCCAATGTCCATGATCAGGAAACCTTGATCATCTTGTTAATCAACGAGCTAGTTTATGAGAGAGGCACAACTAGGAACTTTCTGTTTGTTTATTAAACACACATGTATTAACGTTTCCGTATTAATACAATTATAGCATGCAAAATAAACATCTATCATATACTTGGAATACACATAATAAACACTTTATTATTGCCTCTCAGGGCATATTCCCTTCAGTCTCCCACTTGCACTAGAGACAATAATCTAGTTACATGGTGATAAATCTAACACCCATTGAGTTCTGGTGTTGATCATGTTTTGCTCTAGGGAGAGTTTTAGTCAACGGATCTGCTACATTGAGATCCGTATGTACTTTACAAATCTTTATATCTCCATCCTTGACATGCTCGCGGATGGAGTGAAACCGGCGCTTAATATGTTTGGAATGCTTGTGAGACCTTGGCTCTTTGGCATTGGCAATGGCACCATTGTTGTCACAATAGATCACCATTGGGTCCAATGCGTTTGCCACCACTCCTAGTTCGGATATGAACTCCTTCATCCAAACTGCTTCCTGAGCCGCTTCTGAAGCAGCAACATATTCGGCCTCCGTTGTTGATCCCGCTACCACAGGTTGTTTGGAGCTCCTCCAACTAACCGCTCCGCCATTCATGAGAAATACGTATCCGGATTGAGACTTAGAGTCATCCGGATCGGTGTCAAAGCTAGCGTCGACATAACACTTAGCGACGAGCTCTTCTTCACCTCCGTATACAAGAAACATATCCTTAGTTCTTCTTAAGTACTTAAGGATATTCTTGACCGCTATCCAGTGTTCCGAACCTGGATCCGATTGGTACCTACTAGTCAAACTAATAGCATGTGCCACATCCGGTCTTGTACATAGCATGGCGTACATTATAGAGCCTATGGCTGAAGCATAGGGGACTTTGTCCATTATCTCTCTTTCTTCCGCCGAAGCCGGACTTTGAGTCTTACTCAATGTCTTGCCTTGCAACATAGGTAAGAACCCCTTATTACTTCCGTCCATTTTAAACTTCTTTAAAATCTTATCAAGGTATGTACTTTGCGATAGCCCTATTAGGCGCCTAGATCTATCTCTATAGATCTTTATGCCTAATATGTATGACGCTTCACCTAGGTCCTTCATTGAAAATTTGCTGTTTAGATAACTTTTAACACTGTTTAAAAGATCTATATCATTTCCGATCAATAATATGTCATCCACATATAATATCAGAAATGCCACATTGCTCCCACTCACTTTCTTGTAAATACAAGCTTCTCCATAAGTTTGGACAAATCCAAACTCTTTGATCACCTCATCAAAGCGGAGATTCCAACTTCGTGATGCTTGCTTCAATCCATAGATGGATCGCTGAAGCTTGCACACCTTGTTAGCATCCTTAGGATCGACAAAACCCTTTGGTTGTATCATATACAACTCTTCTTCAATATTACCATTGAGAAACGCGGTTTTGACATCCATCTGCCATATTTCATAATCGAAATATGCAGCAATTGCTAACATAATCCTAACTGACTTTAGCATCGCTACGGGAGAGAAAGTCTCATCGTAGTCAACTCCTTGAATTTGTCGAAACCCCTTTGCGACAAGTCGAGCTTTATAGATGGTCACATTACCATCAGCATCAGTTTTCCTTTTGAAAATCCATTTGTTCTCCACGGCCTTTCGGTCGTGAGGTAATTCCACCAAGTTCCAAACTTGATTTTCATACATGGATTCCATCTCGGATTTCATGGCTTCTAACCATTTGTTGGAATCCGGGATCATCATCGCTTCTTCATACGTCACAAGGTCATCATTTTCATCAACCATGAAATTCATGACAGGATTTCTGTATAGCTCGGGAGCTGCACGCGTCCTGTTTGACCTGCGAGGTTCGGTAGTACTCTCTTTCGGAGTTTCATGATCATTATCATTAGTTCCCTCTTCAACAGGTGGAGCCAACTCCGGAACAACTTCCGGCGCTGCGCTACTCGCCATACTTTGAAGAGAAGGTTCCACAACCTCTTCGAGTTCTACCTTCCGACTACTCACACCTTTCGCGAGAAACTCTTTCTCTAGAAAGGATCCATTCTTGGCAACAAAAACCTTGCCCTCGGATCTGTGATAGAAGGAATACCCAATAGTTTCTTTAGGGTATCCTATGAAGACGCATTTTTCCGCTTTGGGTTCAAGCTTGTCCGGCTGTAACTTCTTTACATAGGCTTCGCAACCCCAAACTTTAAGGAACGACAATTTAGGTTTCTTCCCAAACCATAATTCATACGGTGTCGTTTCAACGGATTTAGATGGTGCCCGATTTAAAGTGAATGCAGCAGTTTCTAGTGCATATCCCCAAAATGACAACGGCAAGTCCGTCAGAGACATCATAGATCGAACCATATCTAATAAAGTACGATTACGACGTTCCGACACACCATTTCGCTGTGGTGTTCCGGCAGGTGTGAGTTGTGAAACAATTCCACACTCTTTCATGTGAGTGCTAAACTCGTAACTTAGATACTCACCTCCACGGTCAGACCGTAGAAATTTGATCTTTCTATTACGATGATTTTCCACTTCATTCTGAAATTCCTTGAACTTTTCAAAGGTTTCAGACTTGTGTTTCATCAAGTAGATATAACCGTATCTACTCAAATCATCTGTGAAAGTAACAAAATAACGATATCCACCTCGCGCCGACACACTCATTGGACCACATACATCAGAATGTATGATTTCCAATAAATCTGTCGCCCGTTCCATTGAACCGGAAAACGGCGTTCTAGTCATCTTGCCCATAAGGCATGGCTCACATGTATCAAATGATTCATAATCAAGTGATTCCAAAAGTCCATCCGAATGGAGCTTCTTCATGCGTTTAACGCCAATATGACCTAGACGGCAGTGCCACATATATGCGGATATATCATCATTAAGTTTAATCCTTTTAGCATCAACATTATGAATATGTGTAACATTATCATCGAGATCTAATAGAAATAAACCATTCATCATCGGTGCATGACCATAAAAGATTTCATTCATATAAATGGAACAACCATTGTTCTCGGATTTAAATGAATAACCACTTCGCATCAAACACGATCCAGATACAATGTTCATGCTCAGTGCAGGCACCAGATAACATTTATTCAAGTTTATAACTAATCCCGACGGTAAGTGGAGAGGCAGCGTTCCGACGGCGATCACATCAACACTTGATCCATTGCCGACACGCATCTTGACCTCACCCCTTGCTAGCGGTCGCTTGTTCCGCAGCCCCTGATTCGAGTTACAAATATTAGCAACTGAACCGGTATCAAATACCCAGGTGCTACTGCGAGCACTAGTCAAGTACACATCAATAACATGTATATCATATATACCTTTGTTTGCCTTGCCGGCCTTCTTGTCTGCCAGATACTTGGGGCAGTTGTGCTTCCAATGGCCAGTCCCCTTACAATAGTAGCACTCGGAATCAGACTTAGGTCCAACTCGGGGTTTCTTTTCAGGCACGGCAACCGGCTTGCCGCCCTTACTTCCCTTCCGTTTTCCCTTCTTGTCTTTCTTGAAACCAGTGTTCCTATTGATCATCAACACTTGATGTTCCTTTTTGATCTCCACTTCTGCAGTTTTAAGCATTGACAGAAGCTCGTGGAGAGACTTCTTCATGCCTTGCATATTATAGTTCATCACAAAGCTTTTATAGCTAGGTGGCAGAGACTGCAGAACACGATGGATGCCTAAGTCAATGGGAATCGATATTCCCAAGGACACAAGCTTATCGGCGTAACCCGACATCTTGAGTACATGCTCACTAACGGAGCTGTGCTCTTCCATCATGCAGCTAAAGAACTTTTCTGAAGCGTTGTAGCTCTCTACAGCAGCATGTGTGTCGAAAAACATTTTCAACTCACCCATTGTATCAAATGCATTGCCGTTTTCGAAACGCTTTCGAAGTTCTGGCTCTAGCCCATACAATATGCCGCAATGAACTAAGTTGTGGTCCTCCTGACGAGTCTGATAGACATTCTTCTCCTCGTCAGGGGCATCATCAAGAGGTGGGGGGCCTAACGGCGCTTCTAGCACATATTGCTTTTGTGCAGCAGAGAGGAGAATCCTCAAATTCATGGCCCATTCGGTAAAGTTGCTACCGTTCGTTGCTAGTTTCTCTTTCTCCATGAACACATTGAAATTAAAAGCAGGTGGTGCCATCTACAACAGAATTTGTAAAGTTTAGACTAAGTGTATGATAGATTGAGTTCAACTAATCTTTATTACGAATGAACTCCCACTCAAAAATGACATCCCTCGTGCCTTTTTGGTGATTACATGAACCAAATCCACTACACCAAGTCCGATCATCACGTGAGTCGGTATAGCTTCAAAGGCGAGCATCAAATGGGCATCATATCAACTATATGACTCATGCTTAACCTTTCGGTCCGTGTTCCGAGGCCATGTCTGTACATGCTAGGCTCGCCAAGTTAGAACCTTAGTATTCGCATGTGTAACTGTTTTACACCCGAAATATGGTCGTGGATCCAAGAACACCCGATCATCACGTGATGTCTTGGAGCGACGAAAACATAATCGGTGCATACTAAAGGAAGAACACATTCTTATCTTGATATTTAAATGAGGGATCATCTTATTATGCCAACAAAGCTCTAAACAAGCAATATAAGATGCTATCAAACATCATATGTTTATTAGTGAAATTATATGGTTCCCGCAGATGATCTCTATCATGTGCATCGTGGTATGATCACTATCATACCTATATGTGTAAATCCAAGGTCTATGGATTTTACACGCTATGTGTGTTGTAAGAGTATCATCTCATACTTCTACTTACAACACTACCATATCATAACACTAGCCCAGCAACAATCTAAACTAGACGCCTCTAATTTATCCATTGCAAGTTTTACGTGGCTTAGGGCTTTCGAGATAGAACCGTTCTTACCTACGAACATGAACCACAACGAGGATAATCAAATTGTTGACAACTCGCTTGCAAAATAGATATTGACTATAGTAGGAGAGACAGACACCCGCTAGCCACTTATGCAAACTAGTTGCATGTCAAGCGTGGAACAGGTCTCATGTGCGAGGACATGTAAAGTTTGTCCGGGCCGCTTCATCCCACTATGCCACCAATATCCAAAATTACAACAAAGGAGCAACAACATGATCATCATCGCCCACATACTCATATGTGTACTACCCGTGTAAAGTATCTACGCATAGATCCGGCTCTGATACCACTGTAGGGTTCGCAGCATAGAAAACAAAAAATTTTCCTACGATGTGAACTATATACCAAGATCCATCTACTAGATACAAACAACGGGCGGATGTATATCCGTAGAGAACATACCCTTGAAGACCGACAAAGCTTAACGAGTTCAACTCGTGGTTGATGTAGACGATCTCTTGCCGATCTCAAGATCGAGAGGAAGTCCTAGCGCCGCAAATCAGCAGCGCATCCGTGCTCGCACACACGTTCGAGGCACCGAGCAACCTCCGCCTCCTCGCTCCAGCGATGCAGAGGAAGCACAACTCTTTCTTGCCGAATAGCCACCGGGAACATGTATCTCGCTAGTCCGAGACCATGGGGGATAAATTCTAGAGGGGGAGAGAGATCCTTCACGAGGAGGTGTGAGAGACAAGTGAGGAGGGGGGCTCCTTTTATAGGAGGAGGGGGGGAACCCCAAGGGGGTGGCCGGCGCATGGGGGCTGCCCCCTTGCCCTCCCCTCTTCATGTGGGTGGACACTCCACTCACAAAATGCCCTTTAAATTTCCTCCACTCAAAAGTCCACTCAAATTCCCATTAAATTTCCACCAAATTTAATGCAAACTCTCATTAAATAAAACTCTTTTATTTTATTCAGAATTTTGTCAATTACTTTAATGACAAACATTCACAAATAACCCCTTGCTAGAATTCTATTTCACATGCATAACCACTTTATGCAATTTTACCCGAAAACCTGTTTCGGTATCTAGTGAAATAAATTCCTGCGCTTGTTCATTCTTTCGGCATGAAACATTTGCTCCAATTGGATGTCGGTGTCTCTTAAGTGTGTCACCCTATGGTTCGTGAATAATGCGGACATGATCGAGACCCTTCTCGGATCAATAATCAGAAGCGGGATCTGGAGACCCATACTGACTCCCACACATTCAACGATGACTTTCTTGTGATCGTCGGAACCTTCTACGCTAGTATCTTAATCCCTTTGTTTCACGATATATTACATGTCCGAGATTCGATCATCGGTATCTCCATACCTAGTTTGATCTCGTTACCGACATGCACTCTTTTCTCGTTCCTGTGATATAACATTCTAGTGATCAAATCACTTGCTTGCAAGCTAATCAATGTGATATCACCGAGAGGGCCCAGAGTATATCTATCCGTCATCGGGATGAACAAATTCCACTCTCGATCCATGAGCCTCAACATAACACTTTATTAGTTCTGAATCCATCTTTATAATCACCCTGTTACGGTGTGACGTTTGATGTTATCAAGAAACTCTTCCGGTGTTAGTGATTGACATGATCTCATGGTCTAAGGATTAGGATCACTTCGTAAGTTGTTATAGCAATATAAACTCAATGACTTTGATCGTAATGCTATACTTAGGATGAATGTTCATCACACCATTACACTAATGTTGTGATCCCGTTATTAACAACATCCAATGTCCATGATCAGGAAACCTTGATCATCTTGTTAATCAACGAGCTAGTTTATGAGAGAGGCACAACTAGGAACTTTCTGTTTGTTTATTAAACACACATGTATTAACGTTTCCGTATTAATACAATTATAGCATGCAAAATAAACATCTATCATATACTTGGAATACACATAATAAACACTTTATTATTGCCTCTCAGGGCATATTCCCTTCACTTCCCGCTCGGTCACGCATCCTAGAATTTCTCTAGGCCAAGCACACTTAACCTTAGAGTTCTTGTCAAATGAGCTTCCAGAAAAGAAGTTGCAACTTGTTGGTATGAGTATCCTATCAATCCTATTAAGTCATGTGCTTGGATCTCACATGTTGTTTGAGATCTTGCATGCTCTCCGTTTCTAGTAACTATCTTGGCCAAGTAGATGCTAGTGACTCCAAGAGGGAGTATTTATGCTCGATAGTGGGTTCATGCCTCTATTGAATCTTGGTAAGTGACAGAAATCTCTAAGGTTGTAGATGTGTTGTTGCTACTAGGGAGAAAACAACGATATCTTGTTCATGGAACAAGTGGATTGTTTACCTTACAGACTTTGCTTAAAGCAGTTATTTGTTGCCTGCAACTTAATACTGGAGGGGGTTCGGATGATAACCTGAAGGTGGATTACTAGTCATAGATGCAGTTGGATGGCGGTCTATGTGTATTGTTGTATTGCCCAATCAAATCTCATAGGATCATGAATGTCTAGTATTGCATTGCTATGCCTTCTCTATCCTGTCAATTGCCCCGCTGTAATTTTTTTACCGATCATGTTATGTTGTTTATCTTAAGGAGAAGCCTCTAGTGAACTATGGACCCCGGTCCAATCTTTACCATTGATACATCTTCCATAGTTCCTGTTACTTTCTGCAAACCACCATTACCTTCCACACCATACAGTTAATTCTTTGTTTTCAGCAAACCGGTGAGATTGACAACCTCACTGTTTGCTGCGGCAAATTCTTGAGTTTGTGTTGTGCAGGTTTCCAAGTTGCTAGCAACACCTTTGGGTCATTTCCTTCCTCCTACTGGTTCGATAACCTTGGTTTCTTTTTGAGGGAAAACTTGCTGCTGTGCTCATCATACCTTCCTCTTGGGGTTTCCCAACGAAGCTCTACAGTGATCTGAGCTGCATCAGCGCTGCATGGACAAGACTATACATGTAATATCAAGATCTAGGGCATTTGCAGATAAATAAGATAAAGCATCCAAGACTATACAATCATAGGCATGTGTTCCATATATAGTCATACGTTCTCGCAATGAGAACTTGCACACCATCTTTTGTCCTACTTGCCCGTTGCAGCGGGGCCTCAATGGAATCTACTAGCAATTAAGGTACTCCTTTTAATAGAGTACTGGAGCAAATCGTTAACACTCTGTGAACACATGTGATCCTCATATCATAGCCATCCCTGCCGATTGTCCCAATTTCTATCACTTCGGGGCCTTTGGTTTTGGACAATAATATCTGTAAACAATTTGCAGATAAGATCACAAACAATACTATCATCATGATTCAATAACATGTTCAGATTTGAGATCATGGCACTCGGGCCCTAGTGACAAGCATTAAGCATAACAAGTTGCAACAATGTCAAAAAGCACTAACAAAGATATTAGGCACCATGCCCTAACAATCTTATTCGATTACATGATAGATCTCCTCCAATCCCTACCATCCACATATCCTACAACAGGGGATTACTCACTCATTGCGGCGACCCAGCATACCACTACATGTGTAGTACACTATAGTCGTTGACATGACATCCACAGAACACCGTTCCGTAAATATCACATCCCTCAGAGTGGTACAACAGAAACATTGCGGGTCCATATTACAAAGGTACACACATTATCATTATTACAATACCGGAAGTTCAAGACTTCCAAAAGATCCAACTTACAAACCAAAATATAAGATGTTCAGTGGAAATTTAAAAGTAACAACTCCGACTAGGAGTGGGGCTCAACAGCTTATTTTATAGAGTTCATGTTGTTCGGCTCCGTTGGTTACTACTAACTAGACTCTTAAGTGGACTCGTTCTCATCGACACCATAACGGATCTCGTAGTCCACGCCTTCAACTCCTCCGGATAGATCAGGTTCCTCGTAGAACACGTCTTCTTGGCATTCAGCTGCATACATTGGCACGTCTTCGGAATCCTCAGAGTCTAAGCAAGGGATCAAAGGAAAGAATGAGTAACAACGTTACCCAACAAGTTCAATATATGCAAGGTGGGAAGTTTGATGCTCTAACTACCACCTCGGATTATAAATCCTTGGCACTATGCAGTTTTTGTAAATCTTTCTTCAAAGATTGATTTTATTCTAAAAAACTATGACAATCAGCCTTCACAGGTTGACTAGAACTTTCATGGAGTTACTTTCCTGCTGCGTTCATAGCTCCTTCCCGGTACAGGGGGTAACAAGTTACAGTTCTTACACTCTGTAGAGGTGCATTACTTTACCCATGAGAGATCAACTCCTTGTTGCACAACCGGGCGTACTTTCCCGTCCACAATTCCATGATGTGGGGCCTAGTAGTTGGTCCAAGCTAATCACTGCCCCCTTCGCGACCCCGCATGCCTCCTTGGTGTACACCATGCCCACATAATGAATTACGGCAATGGTTTGTACAAACCGTTGGATGCCAGAACTATCATGGGACGTTGAGGGTTCCCACCCATATGCTGCATATCCTCTACGAATTACCAATTAATATGCACGCTACGAGGATAACAGCCACGACCTGCACATCCGGCTTCATGCGAGGGGAAGAAGATACAGCTGACTTCTCTGTCCCATTCCAAATCTCATGGCTAATGCGTAATATACGACGCTAGAATCACTGATGTTAGGGGTTATTAAGTCCCTACTTGATCATCATTGTTGCAATTAGAACTCTAAGTTCTATTGCTCCATCATATCACCACTTAGGATGATATCTATAATTTCTTTATTTGGGAAAATAATATTTTCTTTCTTTTATAGCATATATGATAACACACAATTTGCAAATACTTTGATAAAGACTCTTCAAAGGATATGAGCAAGTGATGAACTTGCCTTGTGATGGCAAGGTAGTGAAGTCTGATGCTTGCACTGGACCTTGAGCTTCTAGTTCTACAAAAACATCATTATTATCCGGTAAGGACAATATTTAAATAAGCAAAATGATTATGCAAGTAATGTAATGCATTATGCATTTACCCTAAAAAGTTCTCCCTTTTTTGTAATAAAGGATTTATAAATATTACTTTTTAATATTTTATAACATATATTGAATTATTTTATTTTATTTCCCTTTATTTGACTTTTATTGATTTAGGAATTATTAATTATACCTTAATTTTATTACCAAATATTTATTTAATATTTTTCAAAAATACTATAATATTAATAAATAATGAAAGTGATTTTTATTTATTTTTATCACCTTTCAATAATTTTGTAAAATTCGATAAGGTATATTTAAATTACAAAATTCTTATAAAAATTTGAATATCCAAAATTTGATATCTTATTTTATTTGGACATAATGGATTATTTTGAATCCAAAAATATTTTATTTATAATTTTTGGACTATTATTTTATTTTCTATAATTTTATTAAGTCTAGGGGTATTTTGGTCTTTTCTTTTTATTAAAACAGGCCTGAAATTGTTTCTGGGCTGGTTATTCTTATTGGGCCCTGTTGGCCCACTAGTACTAGACAAAAGAGCCACCCCGAATGGTCCGGCCTAGCTCGGCCCAATCCTCACTGCCTCTCTCTCTCTCTCTCTCTCTCTCTCTCGTTCATCTTCTCCTCCTCTGATCCCGACCTTGTGGCCAGCGATGCCGCCACCGGCGATTCCCGCCGCCGTCGGCCGTTATGGTCGCCGCCGTGGTGCATTAGGGGGTTATCGACAATGTCTGTTTGTTCTATCCAATTGGATTCGAGCCTAGGTCTCTCCAGCGATGGATCGCTGCCGTCCTGAACCCTAGGGTTTGGGGATTGGCATGGATTCAAGTGCGGCCGTGGTCGTCGTGCGTTAAGGTGATGCTCTGCAGCTCCAGGCGTGATCAGGGTTGTTGCCGTGGCGCCGTGCGGGTTGCAGCGCCCCCTCTGGCGTGCTCCCCGTGCCGCCATGGACGTCGGCCCCTCTGCTTCCTCTTCTACCCTTCAGTGAGGACCTATGGTGAGTTTGATTCCCCTCTCCTGATGCTCTTTTTGCTTGTTGATTCGATGCTAGATGTTAGCAGTGTCCTCTCTGGCTACTGTCTGATTCAGATTAGGATTATTATCCCTTTAGGGTTTCTGTGATGTGCTTGTTCATGTACTGGAGGAATTGATTCATGTTTAGATGGTCTGTACCCATACTGAATGCTTATTGGCCTGAGGCTTGTCGGTTGATCTGATGTATGGTGTTTCTGGTGGCTTACTTGATGATTTGATGCTTGGATTGCATCTGATTCAGATGATGTGGTTGGATGGAACCATGCTTGGTAAAGCTAATGATCTGATAGCTTTCCACTGCTTATTTGATTCATGGTCATGATTATGATAAGATACAGCTAATGCCCTAGTGCTGTTAGCTTGGAAATTAATATGTGGATTGAGATCCTCATGATCTCAAACAGTGAAGTGTATTATAGGAATATTCTAGTTATGATTCATGTTTTTAATAGGAAAATGATTAGTTAGTTGATTTTCTGAATCTAGAATGATTTTCTGCTTTTCCTGATTCATATTGAATTGTTCTTGTGACACCATCATGTATGGCACACAAGTTTAATTCTAAACCATGGATTTGGTTATTTTATGCTTGAGACAATCTTGGCTTTGAAAACTAGAGATGCTCATATCTGAATTCCCTATGACCAATGAGGTTGGTCCGAGGCTTAGGGATTCAAATCTTATCTAGTTGGTTATCTAGATAGTCTTGGTAGTGGTACCAGCTATTCTTTATTGAATCAAAGCTTGGAAAAATTTGTAGTGAGCTTGATCAATCTATGGATCCCAAAGATTTGTTTCTAAGGTGCTACTCTTCCTTTAGAGATGTGCCTAGAAATAGATCATAGGTATATATATGATTGAATTGTAGAATATGGTTTGACAACCAGAGCAAGGATGTTGCTCTGAGCTCTGGTTGGATTCTGGTACCTTGCTGTTTGCTTCTAGATTTTCAGAAATCCCTATGATGGATTCACCCCACTTGGGTGTCTTCTGAGGTTTTGTTTTGTAAAACAACACATGCCTTTCTCTAAATAAGATGATTAGATCATGTGAAGGTTTTATGAAACTCACCACAAAAGCTGATATTTGTGGAGTAAGTTTGTGATGATCTTGATCTGGTTTTGCTGGACTCCTGTTCTTGATCTGGAGCTAGCCTGCTCCTCCTAGCTCCTGTGCTTGGCCTTGCCGTCCACCTGATTCATCCCCCTCCTTATGTCACCATTTTGGTGATGTTTGGGTTAATCTGGTGGTTTGGTTTGGCTGCTGTTCTTGGTTTACTTGCTATTCACCCTGGTTGTGCTGTGGTGTGGTGTGGTGATGCACTGGGGTGCTTCGCCACGGCTGTGCTCTGGTTTTGTTTTATCTGGCTGTGCTTGTGCAGTCGACAGCACACCCCTTGCATGCTTGTGTGTGTGCAGCCTGTGTGCGTGCTATGCACATATGGATAGGTTCAGAAAATTTGATCTTAGTGTTACCAATTTACTTTTACCTTGGCTGGTGAACTGATCCCTTTTGGATGTCATTGGCATTATGGCTGTGAATTTATGAAAGATGAAATCTTTCATATTGGTGAAACTTGCCCCTCTTTAACATTTCTCAATGATGAGATTGTCAAGTGCACCTCACTGACATATCTGAGAGAAATACATACTAACACTAATCTTGTTTTATTTCTGTTTTAATCTTTGTTTTGCAGGTTCAAAGATAAAGATGAAGATTTAGTTTTGGTTTTAGATATAGGATAGTTAGTAGATGTAATTTTCTTAATCCTTTGTAATTTTTCTTTTATAGTTCATGGAATCTTTATTTTATTCAATTGTAATAAAGATTATGTTATTATTAATAAAGAATATTCTTATTCTTTATTCTATTGTAACTTTTTTATGTCTTTATAATATGAAAATGAATTTCATAATTTCTATTGTTTTGAGATTTAAGTTATACTACCTATATCTTAATTAATTTAAGATTCAAATATTATATCTAAATCATTTAAATTATTATTCAAACACTTAAGTTTTTAAATTCAAACCCCTTTCAAAACACACAGAATTCTTTTAAGATCACATCAAAGTTTATAAAAATCCTACTTTAAGTCTAAACCTAATCTTAAAGTAAGAAAGAAACATTGATCACTTAAGATTTTATTTGGCGAAAATTTTACCCACTTTTTCACAAATAGATGCATGCAACAATACATAATCCTAAATCTACCCTTCATTAGGTTCCTAAATGTTGGGATGTTACACTCATGGATGGGGGAAACATTGATGGTTGATGGAGAGGTGCCGGTGATGATGATGGCGATGATCTCCTCTAATTACCCGTCTTAACAGGGTGCCAGAACGGAGTTTTTGGTTCCGAATCGTGGTTTCTGGTGGTGGCGGCGCAACGGAACTCTATCTGAAAAAATGTTGAACCCCCCCTATTTTTAAGTTAGAGGGCTTATCTAGGCGAAGGGAGAGGTCAAGGGGGTTCCCGAGGTGGCCACACCACCCCTAGTGTGGGCCCCTCGTGGCCCTTCTCTGTCTCATCTTCTGGCTCCGTGAGTCTTCTGGTAAAATAGGAGTTTTGCGATATTTTC
Source organism: Avena sativa (assembly GCA_916181665.1). Taxonomy (NCBI): domain Eukaryota; kingdom Viridiplantae; phylum Streptophyta; class Magnoliopsida; order Poales; family Poaceae; genus Avena; species Avena sativa. The sequence goes on along the minus strand of OV702285.1, from coordinate 135,213,138 downwards.
TGGGATTTTCCTGAAAGTTGATTTCCTTCACAAAAACTAGACACCAAAGCAATTCTGCTGAAAACAGCGTCAGTCCGTGTTAGTTATATCCAAATCACACAAATTAGAGGAGAAACAATAGAAAAAGTGTTCGGGAAAGTAGATACGTTTTGTAACTATCAACTCCCCCAAGATTAGCTTATTGCTTGTACTCAAGCAATACAGTTGAAAAATAAGTGCGATAAAAGAAACTTTCACGAACACATTTGCTTCATGTGATGTAAATATTCTCAGTATATGATCAATACTTAGACAGTTCATAATAAGGAGTATGGAACTAAGTCTACTCAATATTCATGCAAGATATGAAGAGGTTCCAACACAATAATAGTAAGCAGCATGAAACATAAGCATAAGCAACATTTTAATGCTCATAATAAGTTATGATAAAGTGGTATCTCGCTTTCCTTTGATTATGGAGCAAAACATAAATGCCAAGGCACCTCTGAAGTTCATGTGAAGACTAGAGATAAAAATATCAAAGATACAAGCATCAAAGTTATGTCACAATTAACCAAGTTTTGAGACAAGCACATTACACTAAGAATGAAAGCTATGTTCTCAAGAAGGTGCTCATAGAATAAGTGGCGACTCAACAAATAAGTGAAAGCGTTTTGAAAAGTTTGAAAGGCTTCCAAATGTTGAAAGTATGGCACTCATTAGATTTGACTCTCATTGCCCCTATCATAGTCATCTTTAAGTGTTTAAGGTAAAAGTAAGGTCCAATATGAGTTATATGCTTGACAGATCATAAACTGGAAATCTCATGTCCCTTGAGTACGAGGGCCGTTCCTCATGCTACTCAACTTTAGTTACCGGTAAGTTCTTGTCATTGTAAGTACATGCGTATCATAGAGAACCGCCAACGGGGTACCCCTTGCCCCATGATACAGGAGCTATCACATATCAAAATTACAAGGAAACAGACAGTGAGCATCTCATCCATCCTTTATTTACCATGAGAATGGTGCATATATTTTTTATCTTCTCTTTTTCTATATATTTTTTCTAAGGACTCTTCATAGATTGATCACTATGGTTATGCTGCAAGTTTCCACCATGATTAGGCATGGCATAGGCTAGTGATGACCCACAAGTATAGGGCTGTATCGCAATACTTTTGATAAATAGGAGTGTCGATCCCAACGAGGAGCAGAAGGTGTTAACTAGTGGTAAGGAGCAGGAAATCTCTGTAAATACTTAGCAAACGTATTTCTAGTGGTTTTCTGATAAGGCAACAAAACAAAGAGCAAGTAATAAAGAACAAACGCATCAAGTGGCCCAATCCTTTCTTAGCAAAGGACAAGCCGGTGGAAATACTTACAAAGACCAAACGTTCTCGAGGACACATGGGAATTTTGTCAAGTGCTTTCGCTCCAAATAGCTGAGTACTCTTCTTTGCTGTTGTAAGTGTTGTGTGGGTGAACCTTTGCTAATGTACCGACCTTACTTGGACTAATACATACTTGTGATTAAACCCCCTGTAAACATCTATAACTACATGAAAGTAATTAAGATACAAACTTAACCACAGGCTTAAACTCTAAGATCCTACGCTCCCTTGTGCAAAGGTGTCCTAACAGGGGTTCAGGTTTCTGTAACTCCGGCAACCACACAATTAGTAGCCAAATACACAATGCATTCCCTAGGCCCATAAATGGTGAAGTGTCATGTAGTGGACGTTCACATGACACCACTACAAGAATAGCACCACAACTTAAATACTAAACCATTGAATAATAACTCAACACAAATCCACTAATAACAACATGACTTCTCCCATGTCCTCAAAAACTAGACGAACTACTCACAAGACATCATATGGATCAAGATCAAATATGATATGGTGATGAATAACAATCTAAACAAAAACAATAATCCAATGGTTCCACTCACAAGCATCAACTACAATAGTAATTAACACCGGGAAAGTTTCCCCTAAGAACTAAAGCAATATCCAACACAATTGTTATAGCGGGACGGAGTGGTGAAGATGGTGCTGGTGGAGATGATGGTGTGGATGATGATGATGGTCCCGATGAAGCCTAGCTTGATGACGGTGTTGATGGCGACGATCTCCCCTCTCCGGGAAGGAATTCCCTCGGCAGAAATCTGTCTGCCGGAGAGATCTTTCTCTCTCGCTGTTTTCCGCCCCCTAGAGTCGGCGGAAATCTATCTGTGGTCGCCCCTTACGCATTAGGGTTCCATAGGGAAGATATAGGCGAAGGGGCGAAGTCGGGAGCCGGGCAGGTGGGGCACACCTGCCCTAGGCGCAGGGTCAGGTGGGCCCGCGCCTAGGGGGTGTGGGCCTCCTGCGACCCTTCTTCGCTCCTCCTTCTGGCTTCCTCAATCTTCTGGAAAAATAATATTTTCCCATACTTTTCTGGTATTTTTATGATCTTCGCGAAATTGCATCAAAACGCCTTCTTTTCCATCACAATCCAGACTCCGGTAGTTCATCCTCCAAGAATCATCCAACATGCATAAACAGTGGAAAAGACATAAGTAATTCTTCATAATAAGACATATATCAATGAATAGAGGTAAATTATGATATAGAATGGTGATGCAAATTGGATGTATCAACTCCCCCAAGCTTGGACCTTCGCTTGTCCCCAAGAGAAAACTGAGCTCAGTAAACATGTCCACAGGTTTATGGAGTGAAGTGTCGATAAAATAATACGAACAAGAAGCATCACACTTACCATTACAAAACTTATAGAAGCAAGCAACTCACCATTATATAACTTAGCTTGCAACAAGTACATGAGTAACAATAGAGATGCATAAAGATAAATCGTAATTGGAATTGGTAAACTCTTGTTCCTGCTCAGAGAACAGCTGGCAAATGGTTTCACAAAAAGCTTTTTATAGAAGTTTTATAACAGGGGCACTCTTTGCTCAAAAAGGTTTTTCAATGGAGGCTTTCAAAGTAATACTAAATAAATAAGAGTTTTGTGCAAACAAGGAAGACAAAGAACATGATTGAATAAATCACCATATGAATGCTTGAAACACAACAACTCAAATGCTTGCTGGAGATAGAGAGGAAGTAGGTTTACTGACTCAACTTGGTAACTAGGAGAAAGGTTCCTTTATAGAGGGTAGAAGGGATTATAAGTCATAAAGAGCTTCCAAAATATTATGGTACTTACTAGCTTTGAGCCCTCATTGCCCCTATCATAGGCATCTTGAGATGATTAAGGTTAAAGTGCACAAAGATGGAGTATATGCTTGACGAAATATAAGTTGGCAATCTCATGTCCCTTGAATATGAGGGCCACTCCTCATGCTACTCAACTTTGGTTACCGGTAAGTTCTTGTTATTGTAAGTACATGCGTATCATAGAGAACCGCCAACGGGGTACCCCGTGCACATGGTACAGGAGCTTTCCCATAACCAAAATGACAAGGCAAGCAGACAATGAGCATCCCAACGATCTTTTTATTTACCATGTGTATGCATAGCTTTTTATTGAGTATGCTTCATAGATAGCTCACTATGGTGAAGCTGCAAGTTTCCACCATGATTAGGCATGGCTTAGGCTAGCGGCCCAGGCATTTCTCTAACACAAATACAGACTCCATGGACTTACAATTTCCTTCTTTATTTCACACCGTTGACATCCATAGACAAAAGAGCACGATATCAACTATGTATAGAGTACAAGTGCAATGTCGAAAACGTTCCTCGTGACAGCACGGTTCTGCTAATTCCAACGTATAGATGCAAGCATATACAACTTCGATGGCACAATGGTTCAAGTTTATTAGGGGCAAGAAAATATGGTATGCCATCAAGTTCGTGAGAGCTTTATTAACTAGTTTTCATATAACAAAATACTTTTTAATTCGAAATATAGATGAAGCTTGAGAATTTTCTTGGAATAGCAAAAGCTACTAGGTAGATATGGTGGACACAAATGACAAAGGTTTTGGTTCAATGGGTTTGGAAACATGAGAAGTATGCCTTCTCAAAACAGGTTTTTGGATAGCAAGGCTGAGTAGCAAGCAAGAGAGTTGAAAGAAACAAGCAAACATACAAGTAATAAAGCCAAACATGCAATCTTCCTTGAATACACAAAAGATCTTAAATAAAGAATACCAAGCTTATGGGCCAAAAAGAAATAAAAAAATGATACAAAATACCTGTAAGCTTTTCTCTTTTTCTTTCAAACCTCAAAAAGTATTGCTACTGACCAAAACTCGATTTGCCAAAACCAATTTAGATCCACTTGATGATCCCAAAGTGATGCCAATACTGATCAACAAGATCCATCATATAATAGAGATTGCAAACTAAAATAAGAAGTGCAAAAATTAAAAGATGAAACTTATCATTAATATTCCAATAAAGGCACTCATACCAAGGGATACATAGATAACCAACTAAAGGAGAGATACTTCCACATGCAAAACAAACTATAAGATAACTTCTCTACCAAAGATATGAATCCACTAAAAAGGTAAAAGATAAAAGATAATGGTGGTGATACCGCGACACTCCCCCAAGCTTGGAACAAGCCAAGGGAATGCCAAACCTGATGACAAATTACTCCTTCCGTGGTGGTGGTATTCTCTTGTTTAGGGTAAGGAGATCCTCCAGCATCTTACGAAGTCTGTCATTCTCTTCTTTAAGTATATCCATCTTCATCCTCAAAGCACGGTACTTATCACAAAACTCGTTAGTGGTTCGAAGGGCTTATGCTGCCTCAAGGCAGTATCTGAAGTCTGGACCAAAGGCTATGATTCCTTGCATGTTACGAAAAAAAATCATCCCGCGTGTTAATTGGTCCTACCAAAGTAGGTTTCCTTGCCCTTGCCCCTGCGGCGGTTTTTTCCTCCAACTTTACTTCCTCCATGAGCTTCTTGCCTTTGTCATTGGCGGAGACCATGGTGCTCTAAACTTGAGAAGATTTCCTAACAAAAACAGATCGAAACAAAAACATAACGAGACCACGATGAACGAACCTCGGGGGGGAACCGGGGGGTTATATATTACAAAGTTTCAAAGCATAAGGAAGGTTTTGACACGGAAACAAGGCGGAGTCGGAGTTTGGGGGTGGCACACCCCCTCCAGGCGTGACCGGGCAGGGGCCCGCGCCTGGGGTGGGTTTTTCCACCCCAGACTCCATCTCCTCCTTTGTTCCATCTCGTAACTTCACTTATGTATTAAAAATATAAAAAATATAAAAAGATTGGGGTTTCACGAACCTTCTGTTTTCACCACTTTTACCTATTCAAAGACGAACTCTGCAGACTCCTTTTCTCCTTCTCCTGGAAATTCCTTTTCTCTCAAGGAAATACACAAACTTCAATGGCAACATTAGTGTAAGAAAAAACAATTAACCTTTAGGTACACACTTCAACTGAAATACATCAAAACAAAGGCTTCTATAAGAGTCAAATGCAAATGATAGCAGAAATCTATCAAAACAGACAAATAGGTAAAGATTGATTTTTTTGAAAACCTTATGTTGCTCAAATCGAAAAGTGCAGAACTAATGAAAGTTGGGTAACAACTTGGAGAACATGCTCAAAAAAATAAAGCTCCATCCGACGTACTTAGCTGCCTCATGAATTTTTACAACGAATCACAAAAATCTGTCCCAGGACAGCCACTTCTCACAACTCCTCTACTTCACAAAAGAAGTTGAACTTGACACAAAAACCAGAACAAAAAGGATAAGGAGCGGTTATTACAGAGGTAATAACTTCCAAGACTCGACAAAACTCTTGAGTTATCTCCCAACAAGTATTTTTCTTTATTGCCTTTAAGTTAGTCTTGAAAGTCTCAAAGATGCTCACAAAGGAGATATAACTCTCGAGTGAAAAAGAGCATCAAGAAGCAAATAACCAACACAATTGAGTCTAACCCACTTCCTATGCATGGGAATGTCATGAGAAAACAAATTGTTGAAACAAAAAGCCACTAGCATAGGAAGACAAAACAGATGCAACTTCAAAGCTTTCAACATAAAATGGGGAAACTTAACATTATTGAGAAGCATAAAACCATGTTTCCCTCTCTCATAATAACTTTCAGTAGCACTTTTAATAAAGTTGACAATATAATTATCAAAGGAATCAATTTTATCACAAGGATGAGCATACTAACAGTCACCAAAAAGAGGCCCAAGGTTATAAACTGGATCAATAGAAGCAAGTTGTTCCATCCTGAAATGTTTATTAGGCAAGCTATGTTCACAAGGAGCTTTAGCAAATTTGGAAAAAAAGTTAAACTCATAAGAATTTCCATCAAACTTAGTTAAAACTTTCTACTTCTTACAATCTATAATAGCTCCACAAGTGTTCAAGAAAGGTCTACCAAAAATGATAGGACAAGTTTTGCTAGCTGCAGAATTAAGCACTAGAAATTCAGCAGGATATTTAATCTTACCACAAAGGACCTCCACATCTATTACAATACCAATAGGGCAAATGGTTTCCTTATTTACAAGGTGGATAACCACATCAATGACCTCAAACTCAGAAGGACCAATTTCATGCATAATTTCCCTGTAAAGCATAGTAGCAATGATCACCAATTTCATGCATAATTTCCCTATAAAGAATAGAACTAGAACTAGCACCAATATCACATAAACCATAGTAGCAATGATCACCAATTTTAACAGAAAGGACAGGAACACTAGCTTTTCTATCTTTACTAGGATGAGAAATAATATTAGAAGCGTATTCATAGAAGACAATGTGCTCATCCTCTATATTTCTAGTGACAGGGTCTTTCACAATAGCTACCACATGTTCAATATTCAATTGCTCAACAGGCTCCATAGTTTTCTTGGAACTTTTTCTATTTGCACTAATCATCATAGAATACTCCTTTACCTTAGTTGGGAATGGTATTTTCTCAACATAAGGTTTAGACACAATATGATTAGTAGTACAAATTTGAGTACTTCCAACAGGAACATGACTACAACATCTTTATAAGGTGCATGGTACTTGTTCCACTTCTTCTTGGGAATTTCTATGTAAGGGGCAAAGGCCTTAAAACAGTTGGAAATACTTTGGGCGTCAAGACCGAACTCGTTTCTAATATCACGGAAGTCATTAGTTCCCATAAAAGATTTAATGCATTCATAATCATAGTTTATACCTGACTTTCTTCCTTTGTCATTCTCCCAAGCTTCAGTGTTCTCTTGAATACGGTCTAGTATATCCCATTTAGTTTCTTCCTTCATACGTGTGAATGATCCAGCACAAGAAGCATCTAGTAAATCTTTATCATGAAGAGAAAGCCTAGCATAAATGTTATTGATAATAATATTGTTAGGGAGTTCATGAATAGGATATTTAAGAATTAGTAACTTCAATATCCCCCAAGCTTGAGCTGTAGTCTCTCCATCACGAGGCCAAAAGTTATATATCAGATTTCTATCCTTATGAATCTCACTGGGAGGATATAATTTAGAATAAAAGAGAGAAGCCATTTCCTCCCATTCCATGGATTTTCCATTCTTCAGCAGCTTATACCATTCTTCAGCTCTCCCTTTCAAGGATATGGAGAGTAACTTATTCTTCACCTGTTCCGTTGTGATACCTGCACACTTAAACAATCCGCTTAATTCATGGATAAAAAGCAAATGATCACTAGGATGGACAGTTCCATCCCCAAAATAATAATTATCCATAACACGATCAAGAATACTTGTAGGTATCTTAAAAGGATCTATCTCAATAGGTGGTGTATCATCTACGACCCTTATAGTGGTAGTAGTTTTCCCAAACAGAAAACCAAGTGGGTTATCCATATTGGAAACAAAGTAATAAGCAGTAACAAAAAGAAATACTCATAGTAGAAGTTTCCTTTACCAGTTCCACTCTTCAATAGCGCTTCACTCCCGGGTAACGGCGCCAGAAAATAGTCTTGATGACCCACAAGTATAGGGGGTGTATCGCAGTACTTTCGACAAAAAGGATTGTCGATCCCAACGAGGAGCAGAAGGTGTTCACTAGTGGTAAGGAGCAGGAAATCTCTGTAAATACTTAGCAAACGGATTTTTAGTGGTTTTCTGATAAGGCAACAAAACAAAGAGCAAGTAATAAAGAATAAACGCAACAAGTGGCCCAATCCTTTCTTAGCAAAGGACAAGCCGGTGGAAATACTTATAAAGACCAAACATTCTCGAGGACACATGGGAATTCTGTCAAGTGCTTTCACTTCAAATAGCTGAGTACTCTTCTTTGGTGTTGTAAGTGTTGTGTGGGTGAACCTGTACTAATGTACCGAACTTACTTGGACTAATACATACTTGTGATTAACCCCCCCTGCAAACATCCGTAACTACAGGAAAGTAATTAAGATATAAACCTAACCACAGCCTTAAACTCTGAGATCCTACGCTCCCTTGTGCAAAGGTGTCCTAACGGGGGTTCAGGTTTCTGTCACTCCGGCAACCACAAAATTAGTAGCCAAATACACAATGCATTCCCCTTGGCCCATAAATGGTGAAGTGTCATGTAGTCGACGTTCACATGACACCACTAGAAGAATAGCACCACCACTTAAATACTAAACCATTGAATAATAACTCAACACAAATCCACTAATAACAACATGACTTCTCCCATGTCCTCAAGAACTAGACAAGACGTCATATGGATGAAGATCAAAGATGATATGGTGATGAATAACAATCTGAACATAAACAATAATCCAATGGTTCCACTCACAATCATCAACTACAATAGTAATTAACACCGGGAAAGTTTCCCCTAAGAACTAAAGCAATATCCAAAAAAATTGTTACAACATGACGTAGTGGTGATGATGGTGCTGGTGGATATGATGGTGTGGATGATGATGATGATCCCGATGAAGCCTAGCTTGATGATGGTGTTGATGGCAACGATCTCCCCTCTTCGGGAAGGAATTCGTGGAAGAAATCTATCTGCCGGAGCGATATTTCTCTCTTGGTGTTTTCTGCCCCGCAGAGGTGGCAGAAATCTATCTGTGGTCATCCCCTTCGTATTAGGGTTCCATAGGGAGGATATAGGAAAAGGGGCGAAGTCGGGAGCCGGGCAGGTGGGCCACACCTTCCCTAGGCACGGGGTCAGGTGGGCCCGTGCCTAAGGGGGTGTGGGCCCCCTGTGGCCCTTCTTCGCTCCTCCTTCTGGCTTCCTCAATCTTCTGGAAAAATAATATTTTCCCATATTTTTCTGGTATTTTTCTCATCTTCGCGAAATTGCATCAAAACGCCTTATTTTCCATCAAAATCCAGACTCCGATAGTTCATCCAACAAGATTCATCCAACATGCAGAAACACTGGAAAAGACATAAGTAATAACTCATAATAAGACATATATCAATGAATAGAGGTAAATTATTGTAACATCGCTAAAATCATGTTTTAAAACTCATGCATATCATCCATGCATCCATGAGCATTTAGGGTTCCATTTCAAAACCATTTCAAAAACAGGAGCATATGTTACTCATTATTTTATGTAAGTATGCTCTAGCCTTAGTGCTACTTTCTAATGAGAAAGGTACTTATTTTATTCAGTAATGTTTTGAGTTCAAACTTAAGTGATTTCCAAAGCTTGGGCAAAGTTTTCAAAACAAAGTATGATTATAAAACCAAATTTATGCCTATTATTTATATCTCATAAAGGCTTGGTTTTATTTTATTTTTCAAATGATCAAAGTGTGTTGGGTAAACAGAAGTGTTTGACACACATTTGAGTACAAAGTTCACTGTATAAAAACCTAGAGAAGATTTGAAATCAAACTTGTTTGAATTAGGGTTTGAAAATTATTCCTAAAAATCAAACAGAAAAAGAAAAGCAAAAAGGAAAAAAATAAAACCGGCGCCAGCCTTTCGGCCCAACCCAACCACTCAGCCCATCTATCCCAGCAACTCTCTCCCCCGAAGAAAACGATTCGCACTCAGAAACCTACCCCCCCTCTCGCTGACACCCCGGACCCACGTCCACGTCACTCCGTCGTCCCCAAATCTCGCCCGCAGACCACGTCGTCGCTGCCGTTGATGCCGATAATGGCGCAGCGTAATTAGCCTTGATTCTGCAAGCGTTTCCTGTCGCGCTGCTGCCTACTTAAACCACACCCCGCCGCGGTCATTTCCCCCCACACTGCACACTCTTCTCGCCACCAGCTGCCTCTATTTCGTATTACACCGCCGCAGTCAGAGCCAACTCTGGCGAGGTATTCCGGTAAGCCTAGTGCTCGCGCCTACTCCTTGTTCACCCTGGAATGATCCTCTGATCCTTGTGCACCTCCTGATCCCCTTTGTTCGTCTGCTAGTGATCCAGAGCGTCGACTTCGACGAGCACCGTGGGCATCCGACGCCGTCTCCAACTCCGGCGAGAGATTGAGGTAAAAGCCGACCGCCCCACGCCTTCTACTTGACCCTGTCAGGTTCGCCTGAGCATTGTGCACACGCTGATACCCTCGGTTTGTGCTAGGGTGGCCAGTAACATCGCCTTCGTCGCCGTTCGAGCAAACCCGATGCTGCCTCCAACTCCGACGAGCCCCAGCAGCCTCTGCAGCACGCCCCGCCCACGCCAGCAACACCTTGAGCTTCGTCGTGTTCCCGCGAGTCTGGTAAGACACTTCTCGAACCTTAGCCCCCTCTGGAATCACCAGTGCGTTGCCGGCAGAAGCACCGCCGCCGCCAGCGACCATTCGCGCCACCACACTTTGGTCAGAGCAGCACCCGCCGTTAGATCTGTATCGTAGGGTTTAGATTAGATCTGGAGCGAACCGTTTTCTTTAGATATGGCGCGTTGGATCTAACTTGATCCGACGGCGCGGAAGCGTGATCCCAAGTGAAGCGGTATTGTCCAATCAGGAGACGCCGCGTGGCATGAGTTTCGTTTTAAAAAATTGAATTAGATCAATAAGTTAGTTAAACTTTATATCAATGGAATCAGGAGGGAAAATCCTTTCCATTTGTGCAATGTGTTTAATGTTTTGCCCTTTGTTAAAATGGTTGTTTTTGCAGAAACATTTGTAGGCATAAAATGTGTATAGTAATTGTTTGGAAAATGTTTTGTAATTCAAATAAAGTTTATTTAGCTTGTTTTATAGTTGTTTATGATTCAGTATAGTGCACTTGTCTTGTTAGGTGTAGAAAATCATCACATGGCATATTGCATACATTCATGTATTTTTGCTGGTATTAATTGTGTATGTGATTTTGTGCCATTATTTTATGTGTAGATTTTGGTGCAAATAGTGATTGTGATTGTGAGGATTGTAGCTACTCTCCAAACTACCGAGGCAAGTGGTGCTTCATGATTTATTCCTATGTTTTTCAACTATGCATTAGAGGTATTTTACTAGCCTTGCATGAATATTTTGGTCTATATGCTATGCTTGGGAAATCCTAGTAGTTGTATAATTGCTAGAAATTTCTAAGTTAAGATTCTTATCAATTCCATGCTTATCCTAGCTAGTAGCAACCAAGGGTGGTTATATATTCATGCTATGAGAAAATATTTCTAAGTCTTTGGGCTTGTGTTTTGCTTAATAAAATAACTAAGTGAATGAAACACCTGGGTGGATTGGTTGTGAATGGGTTATGTTGAGTGGTTACACAGGGCCCATATCTATGGACTACCCTAGTGTATCTCACTTGTGGTTTGCCACCCAGGAACAAAGGGATTTGAGATGCCATATGTTAAGAAGCTTCTAGTGCAGACACTTGGCAATATGAGCTCTGCCTGGATCACAGGTTGCAATAACTTAGCCATTTGGATAATTGGTGGTAGTGGGATGATAGGTTGGAACGCGTCCATTTGGTCTAAGGGAAGGCTTCTAAAAGGTCCTGTCTTGGTGAAAATCAAGTCTTGTGGGGAAAGTGCACAACCTCTGTAGTTGGAAGAAACTAAGTACTTAGCCGTGTCCCCGGTAATGGACAACTTGAGCATCAAGACATGGAAGTTATCAAGAATCTCCTCATCCCAATTTTCTAAGTAAAAACTTGTGGCTGAACAAGGGTGAAGGTTCCCCAATGTCTATTGGTGGTTCCTTGGGAAAGTTTTTGTCAAAGAAAAACTTAGTGTTTTCAACTAATAGGTAAAACCTATTTTGAGCAAAGCAACTAAGCTAGACTTAGCCAAAAATGCATATAGTATCTAGTTGCCAATATTATTCTAAGGTATCACTTGCCAATACTATTCCAATGTATTGACCCACTGTGGCTGTAACTTGTGATGTTGCAGGTTACTCTGATGGTGATTAGGGGTTATGAGTCTACACTCAACATGCTTGCCTGTGGCACATGAAGATGAAGACTTATTTATCTTATTACATATTTAAACTCTTGTACAAGGCCTGTGGCCATGGAGTTGTAAAAGACTATGTTTGTCTCTGGAATGACTTGTAATAATGACCTTTCTTTCTCTTATACTGTGGATGCTAGCATTGATCCAGGGACTAGCATTGCAATCACAGGGATCCTTACCTTTATAAAGGGAGGGATCTTACAATTATAATATAGAATGGTGATGCAAATTGGATGTATCACTAGTGGCCCAGGCGTTTCTCTAACACATATACATAACTCCATGGACTTACAAGATCCCCTTTTATTTCACACCGCTGACATCCGTAAACAAAAGAGCATGATATCAACTGGATAATATTTACAGGTGTTGAAAGCATTCCCCGTGACAGCCCGGTTATGCTAACTCCTAGCCTATAATTTGCAAGCATATAACTTTCATGGACAGTCACAATGGTTCAGGTTTATTAAGTGCAAGAAAATAAAGTGTGCCATCAAGTTCGTGAGAGCTTTACTAACTAACTTTCTCATAACAAGCAAACATTTTATTTGGAAAAAAACGAGGCATAAGAAATATGCACGGAATATCAATGATGCTAGTAGGTATATATGGTGGACACTTTTTGACAATTTTGCTTTTGGGGAGTTGGATGCACGAGTAGAGCTCATACTTAGTGCAAGTGAAGGCTAGCAATACAAAGGGAGCGACAAACGAGAGAGCAATAACTCTCATAATCATGCTTGCAACAAAACAAAATCAATTATGGCATAAAAGTGATACAAGAACTCTGAGGCAAAATAAGTCATCGAGGCTTAACTAACTTTTGTTCAGTCATATGCATGCGTGAGCATGTGCCAAGTCAATTCAAATGAAGCATTCATAGGAGTATACCACAATGTCTTACCAAGTTATGAATAGAACAATGCAAGCAAACATTCATATGACATACTACAAACTATTACCAAGTTGGAGCTAATCATAAGAGAGCAAGAACTTTTAAGCATCCAATAAATAACATACACCTTACATGAACAGACTAAGCATGCCCGCAATGATGAGTATATGTACAAAAATGAAAACAAATAGAGTTCATTACCAGCTTCTTACCACACCTCGAGTTGTCATAAATCATCATCATCATTGCCTTTCACTTGTGTGGCTTGAATAATAAGATAAACCAAACTCCAAAGGAGTCACTGAGGACCGCTGAACCCTGCAATGAACTTCACAAAACCAGAGAAGAACAACAATTTTTTTTGGGTTTTTGATTTTTTAAAGAAAGCACTGAAGGAAAAGGCAAACAAAGAAAAATATTTTTGGATTTTTCTTATAGCAAACCAAAGCTAAAAGACAAAGAAACAAACATAGAGAAACTACGAAAATATTTTTGTTCTTTTCGTGTTTTGGAAAGCAGAAACAAAAACTAAAAAGAAAGCGAAACATGGATATACAAAGTACCGGCGGAACATGATATGTAGATGAGTGTGGTGTCGGTATACCTCCCCCCAAGCTTAGGCTTTTGTCCTAAGTGGAGATCATTCCTAGCCTGGCCAAGAAGGAGCGCCTCCGTAGTGTGACGAAGAGGTGCCTTCATCCTAGTACGTACTCGAGGAAGCCCCTATGTAGTGCACAGAGTAGTCATAAGATGGCGCGTCCCCCTGTTAGTGCCCATGGAAACCAAGCACGCGGAGCTGATCGTCCTTCTTCTCGTTGGAGCGTGACCATGGCCTCCTGCAAATACTGAACAAAGTAGACTGTGGCAAAGGAATTTCTCTCTCATCCCCGTCAGTAAACATCATCCTGTAAACTAAATTCTCAATGCTAGAGCCTGCAGTAACAAAGTGATGCGCTTTCATGGTAGCTAGATCAAGCCTTTGTGGCGCCAGAACTGTATCATTCGGATCAACAGAAAGATCCAAGATAGCAACTACACGTGCAATCATAATACCCCCATAGACTGGTCCTCTAGCAGCCAGGCGGTGAGCAATGAGAGAACTAAGATTATACCTGGTTTCATTGTTAAGTACATCATCTAGAAAAGCCAAATGATAGTTGGAAATATTGCTAGTGTTCTCCCTACCAAGAATGTTGTGGCAACATAATAAGCAAAATATCTGAGAGCTAGGAGTTGAATATTTCTTATCTTACCGCGCTGGGCTGTGCGGTAATCATCATTTGTTTCCCCACGGTAGAGCTCCAAAAAATCAGTGGGTCGACCTTGAATCTTCTTCACTGTCCCAGCCATGCCAATACCTATAATGCTGCAAAATCTTTCCAATGTCATGGTAAAAGGCCTACCATAGATTTTGAATGAAATCTTTCAGCTGTAAGAGGTGTTAGTGAAAGTGAAACTCTCCACAAAAGTTTTGGTGAGCAAAGCATATTTCTCACTCTCATCCTGCATGTAATCGGTTAGACCAACCCTCTGAACAAGAGTTAAGAAATCATCGAGGATCCCTGGAGCTTGCAAAAAGGCAAAACAAGGGAAGGTAGAAGGGTGCACATCTCCCTCATTGCCAAAGCGCGACGCAATAAGATCCTCATTGTATGATGGCCTAGCTCGAGAGGCTGATATCAAAGGCCTTGTCCTTCTAGGTGCATCACTTTCAAACACTTCTCCAAAGGTATGGTTGTCGATGGCCATTTTTCTGAAATTTTTAGACAAACATCAAACCAAGTGATTTCCAAGCTAGTTAATGATGGGGAACTATTATAGGAACTTGCTAGAGGGCTAAACATGCATCAAAATGAAATTTCTAAGCATACAACAAGCATGTAAGCTCACATAACCTGTCACCGACAGTAGCAAAATACTCAAGATACAATCCACCAATCAAAAATCTAAATAGACAAGCGGAGGAGGCACATACCGGAGAGCAATCCCTCCAAAAATCAGCAACAAAGATGGGATGAGCAAGGAAATCGAAAATCGGGAGCAAGAACATCAAGAACTCGAGCTATGTGAAGTTTTCCGGTGTTTTTTTGGAGAGAGAAAGAAGTGGCAGGAAGGAGGCTAAGTGGAGGGCCATGATGGCCCACACTTGGGCCAGGCGCGCCACAGGGCTGGCCGCGCCACCAGGGGGTGTGCCTGCCTGGTGGGTCCCCCTGGGTCACTCCAGGTGCCACTCTGCCCCTTTTTCGCAAAAAAAATAATATGAATTTTCTGGAATTTTTCGGGAAACTTTATTTTTGGCCAATTTTCAGGTTACGAAAATTGATTTTCTTGCAGAAAAAGATTTTTGAAAGACACAAAAGCAAACCAAAACGAAAACTACAGAAGTTCTAAGACACTCTAAAAAGCAAGCAACTAGCAAAACTAAGACGAACAAGACGAAAAGCAAAGATTGGAATGAATAAAGTAAAGGTGAGCAAGGATAATCATTGTGAAAACATTGTTTTGTTCATTAAAATCCCTTTGTTAACAAGGTTGATCAAGTCTTGTTACCAAAACAATTTTATAGGAAAAAAACTTTGCATTTCACTAAATTATTATGTTATCTCAATCTTGATAGCAATAGTCCCAATCATAATAGTTTCAAAATTTTCTTGTCGAATGGGACAATATATTTCTCCAACTTTGATTCCCTCAATATTTTCAATTGAATTTAGGACATAAATCTTATCAATATTCTTGGGGAAATAGACAATATGCTCTTTGTCATTAATATTAAAAGTTACCTTTCCTTGATTACAATTAATGACAGCACCTGCAGTATTAAGAAAAGGTCTCCCAAGAATAATAGACATATTATCATCTTCAGGAATCTCAAGCACAACAAAATCAGTTAAAACCAAGCAGTTATGAGCCACTTGAACAGGAACATCCTCACATATACCAACAGGAATAGTAGTAGACTTATCATCCATTTGCAAAGATATATCAGTTGGTATCATTTTTTTCTAGTTGAAGTCTCTTGTAGAGAGAAAAAGACATAACACTAACTCCTGTCCCCAAGTCACACAAAGCAGTTCTAACATAATTATTTTTAATAGATCAAGGAGTAGTTGGAATCCTAGGATCCCCAAGTTTCTTTGGAACCTTACCATTGAAGGAATAATTAGCAGGCAAAGTAGAAATTTCCTCATTAGGAATATTCCTTTTTTTAGAGACAATATCCTTCATATACTTTGAATAAAGAGGCACCTTAATAGCATCAATCAAAGTAATTTGCAAAAATAAAGGTTTCATCCACTCACAAAACTTGTTATAGTGTTGTTCCTCCTTTGACTTGTGTTTCTTATTAGGAAAAGGCATTGGTTTTTATACTCAAGGTTCTCTTTCACTACCATGTTTATTAGCAACAAAATCTTACTTAGTGTACTTAGTGTTCTTAGTGTGCCTCTCAGGTTCCTCTTCAATTTCTTCCTTATCAGGAGCGTCATTTTATCATTACCACTTTCAGTTTCAGCATCAGAGACAGATATACTATTAGGATCTATAGCAGGTTCAGAAGATTCTCCAACTGTTTTATGTTTCTTTTTCTTTCTCTTAGAAGAAGTACCACTATTTTCAGCTTTTTGAGAATCTTGCTCAATTATTTTAGGATGTCCCTCAGGATATAAGGGATCCTGAGTGGTAGCACCACTCCTAGTTCTAATTTCATAAGCATGTTTATCTCTAGAAGCATTAACTAGCATATCTTTTTTTCCTTTAGCAAGTTGATCAATTTGAGATTGAACCATTTTGAAGTGTTTAACAAGTATTTTAACATCATTAGGAGTTATTTCCACAATATATTTCAACTCATTAATAGCTCTAGAGTTTTCCAATAAATGATTCTGAACTTGTTTATTAAAATTACTTTGCTTAACAATAAAAGTATCAAGTTCCTCTAAACATTGATCAGGAGGTTTACCATAAGGAATATCACCTTCATCAAATTGTTGGAGAGAGTGTACCTCAGTAGTGGATGAGTGGGAGATTGGCTTACATAATTCTTATATAGGAGGTAAATTCTTCACATCTTCAGATTTAATACCCTTCTCCTTAAGACATTTCTTAGCTTCTTTCATCACTTCATCATTTAATTCAATCACTCCCCTGTTCTTTGGTGTTGGTGTTGGGGTTGGCTTAGGCATAATTGGTTCAGGTGTAGTTGCCTCAGGTGTAATTGGCTCAGTTGTAGTCCAATCATCATAATTCTTGCTTATTTTATCCATTAATTCCTCAACTTCTGCATGAATTTTTTCCTGAAAACACAATCAGCAAAACTATCTAGGTATGTCCTAGATTCATCAGTTAGTCCATTATAATATATATCAAGAATCTCATTTTTAGGTAATGGACATCCAAAATGTGCATGAATCAAGGCACATAACCTTGTCCATTACTCAGGAATTTTCTCATCTTTTCCCTGTTTAAAATCAAAAAGTTTCTGCAAAACAGCATGTCTGGCACTAGGAGGGAAATATTTCTAAAATAAAGTAGCAATCAAGCAATCAGGGCTATCAATGGATCCAGGAGGTAAATTATTCAACCAAGCTTTAGCTTCCCCTTTTAGTGAAAAATGGAAAAATTTAGCAACAAAGTAGGTGCGCATCTTAACATCTTAAAAAAAATAAGGCACTCATAGTAGACAAGTCAGTCATATGTGCCATAGCCCTTTCATTCTCAGTCCCACAAAAAGGTTCTTTCTCAACAATGTTTATATAGGATAAATCAAGAGAGAAATCATAATTTTTATCTTTAATGTTTATGGGAGAAGTGGCAAACTTAGCATCAGGAGATAGTTTAGGTATAATAGTACATTTCTCAAGAAGCCTCTTAATAGCACTAGCACCACGTGTGTTTCGATATTATTTGTCACATCCCAAGATTTTCCAAATCTTGTAATGTGAAAATAAATGAATAAAATAAAACTTTGTTTGATTTTCAGAGCCAGAAGAAACTTTTTGAATTCAATTGGAACTTCAAACCCATTTGAATTAAATAAAACCTAAAGGGATCTAAAAAGATAAACATTTAATAAAAGGAAAAATAAAAACATTTGGAAATACTATTTTGAAAATCTTGAGTGAAAAGATTTATTTTTAAATGAAATAAAAGTTTTATGAATAAAGATTATTTTATAAAGCCAAATTAAAACCTTGGCCAAGCTTTGGAATTAGTACATTTTGCTTTGAATAAAAATAAACAAAGGATTATTTAAATAAATTAATAAGGACCTAATAACCAAATTTTATACAAATAAAAAGTTTTACCAATTTAACTGAAACATCAAAACTTGTTAAATTATTTAAAATAAGTTTTCCAAATAATTGATATTCACAAATAAAACCTACTAAAAGTGTTTTGGCTTTATTTTAGATTTCAAAATAAATATCTCAATAAAACAAATCCTATTGGATTTAATAAATGAAAGTCTATTATATTAATTAATAATGGACATTAAAATAAAAGGTTATTTTGTTTTAAAACAAATTTCCCAATATTATATATTTCCCAAATTAAACCTACTAATTTGATTTTGAAAATATTTAGGTTCAAATAAAGATTTTATTAATAAAATCAAACCCTATTTTGATTTAATAACTAAGTTCCATTTTATTTAATTATTAATGGACCCTAAAGTAAAAGGATTATTTTATTTTTAAAAAAATTTCCAAATATTCTTTATTTCCAAATAAAACCTATTGTTTGGGTTTTGAAAACATTTTGGACTTTAATGAAGATTTTATTAAATAAAACAAACCCTATTTTATTAAATAACTAATGATCCATTTATTTAATTAATAAATGAAACCTAAAAAGATTTAAAATAATATTTTATTTTAGAATGTGAATTATGATGTTAAGCAGAACCAAATTCATATTTGAAAAGCTTGATGATTGTTTGAATCATTTTGAATGTGTTTGATTGTTTAAATTTCAAAACAGGAAAATAGAAATAGAAAAGGAAAAAGAATCAGACAGAAAACAATAGTGCAAAGACCCAGCCCAACAAGGCCCAGCCCAACAGTCCCACAGCCCAGTTTCCCCTCACCCCGAAGAAAACGATTCGCACCAAATAACTAACCCACACCGAGACTGACTGGTGGACCTCCCCTTTCTCTCCTTTTCTCACTGACGCTGGACCCCACTCCACTGTTCCTCCTCTCCACCCCGCTCGACCGTTCCTCCCGTTCTGGCAGTAATTCGCGTCGTCAATTCGACTTAATGCCCCGATTAAACCTCGCAGTGATCACTCGAGTTAAATCCCCTCTTCCTCCTCTCTCATTCCCCCCAAACCCCACGCATCGAGAGCCACCAGGCTATCGCCAATCTTCACTGCACCGTCGCCGTCTCCGACGAGTTCACGGCCAAATTCCGGCGGCATTTCATCGCCCTTGTCTTCCCGAGCAAGCAGGTAGATTCGCCAGACCCAGGAGCACCGCTCTGTAACCTCAGCCTCCCCGCGGGCACCTCTGAGCCTCGCCAACGACAACCTCCAGTACCGCCGCCGTCTGCCTCCGCTCCGACGAGTCCCACCGGTGAGATCAGACCACCCCTTCACCTCTCGTTCAAGCACACATATTTGCCTTGATCCCACGCACCTAACCGTGCCTCTCCTTTGCCTTAGCGCGATCCTAAGCGACGCCAACAACGACAACCCGAGAGCACCGCCGCCCGCAGCAACTCCGGCGAGGAATCACGGCTGAACCAGTGCACCCCCTGACAAACCGTAAGCGAGTTGAGCATCAGCGTCACCTCACGAACTCGGTGAGCATCCCATTTTCATCTCCCGCTTCCTGCATCGCCGGCAACGTCACCGCCAGGCCGCTCCGCCGCCGGTAGCCGCCGCAGCGCCGCCAGTTCCTGGCTGATACGATGTGAGCCGTTAGATCACGATCCTATGCACACGATAGATCACTTAACCTGAACCGTTACGTTTGATCTGCACCGCACAATCCCACTTAAATCCTGCGGTCCACATCACGCGATCCTACCGAACCGTTATGAGCCAATAAGATACAGACACGTGGCCAGAGATGTTTTAAAACAGATTTTTGAAAACAGATTTAAATGCCATTTTGAAATCCTTGTAACTTTCAAACCACACGTCCAAATTTGGCAAATTTTATATCAATGGATTCAGGAGAACAAGCCCTAGCCAACCATGGCCTTAGTTTGACAAATAGTATCTGTTAGCTTGTTTGAATTTGCAGAAACATTTGTGTACTTGTTTAGAGTATAAAAATTGTTTAAAATTGAATTTAAGGATAAAACCTTTGCAAATTGGATTGTTGTGACCTTACTGACCCTAGGAACCAACCCTTGGTGTTAGAAATGATTTTTGTAAGATTTAGGTTAGATTACTTGACTTAGTCATTTTCTAGCCAAATAAAAAGAATGGTTTTTGTTATAAAAATGTTTATGAAAAGAAAACTTCAAGGAAATGTTTTGGACCAAACCTACTGACCCAAAAACACCAAGTTTTGCAATAGCATCTCATTTGGTGAACCCTATAGGCTAATGCCTTAGTAAAAAAAATATTTCTACACCACATAAAATAACACTTTGTTTTGAAAATGGTTTTAAAGTGAAACCTTTTGCAAATGACTTGGCCACTTTAGGAAATAACCATTAGATGTACCCAAATGACTATGACCCACTAGGAACCACTTTTTCAAACAAAACAAAGCTTGGCATGCTTACATGCATTTCTTTGACTTTGTTATTTATGTGTGTTGTTTTGCTTGATTGGTAGATTGAGTTTGTGCCTTGCTTGATTGATTTGTAGTGACTTGAAGAGTGTGATTGTTGCAAAGATCAAGAAGTGAACCTATACTCTACCAGAAAGGCAAGTGATGCTTCATACTTTCTATCCCATTACTTTCTCTATGCATTAGTGAATTTTTGCTAAGTAAACTTGCATGGATTTTGCTAAGTATAGAACTTGCTATAAGAAAACCTAGTAGATGAATCCTTAGTAGGATTTTCCTAAGTTAAGTATCCTATTACTACCAAGCTTAGCCTAGCTAATAGAAAACATGGGTGGAATATATATTCACACTATGGAAAAATATTCTAAGTCTAAGGACTTGTGATTTTGTCTAATAAAACAACTAAGTTAATGAATCACCTGGGTGGAATGGAATAGCTTGGTGGAGAATGGTTGAGTGGTTCACAATGCCATGGACTTGGATTGTGTATCTCACTTGTAGTATGCCACCCAGGAAACAAAGAGATTTGAGATGTCAAATGTTGAGAAGCTTCAAGTGCAACCACTTGGCAATATGGGCTCTGCCATGATCATATAGGTTGCAAGAACTTAGCCAAATGGAAAGTGGGTGGTAGTGTTTGATAGGTTGGAACGCGTCCATTTTGGTCTAAGGGAAGGCTTCTGAAAGATTTTGTCTTGGGAAACCAAGTCTTGTGGGTAAAGTGCACCACCTCTGCAGAGTGTAAAATCTAAGTACTTAGCCATGTCCCTGGTAAAGGACAATTTGAGCATCAAGACATGGAAGCAATCAAGAATCTCATCATTCAAATTTCTAAAGTTAAAACTTGTGGTTTGAATAAGGGTTGTTTGAATTCTTCAATCATTGATGGAAAGATGGCTTGGTACAAGGATCTTGAAATCTTTGATTGAGAAAAATGATTTTGTCAAGTAAAAACTTAGTATTTTCAAAATGATAAGAAAAATCTATTTTGAGCAATGCAAGCCTCAACTCCACTTAGCCAAATGCATATAGATGATAGACTCCACTATACTACCATAGTATCACTTGCCAATACAATTCAAACGTATTGACCCTTTGTGGCTGTAACTTGTATGTTGCAGGTTTGTTTGATTGATTTTAGTGAAGATTGATTGTTTAGGATTACAAAGTCTACAACCAACATCTGCCTGTGGCACTTTGAAGATGAAGGACCCATGACTATATTTATTCCGCTGCAATGTAATGTAATAGCCAAATGAGCTATGTTTGATGTAATAAAAATATGTTATTCCTGGTTATAAAGCTATATTATGACCTTTGTTTCTTGATATTACATCTTAACTGTGGATGCTAGCTATTGATCCAGGGACTAGCATTGTAAACACAGGAGGACTCTACCTTATTAGGTTGGGACCCCTACATTATTCAATAAATTCATCAGTCATTTCAATATAACCATCGTTAATATCATAACTCTCTCTAGACTCAGGTGAGCTAACAGGTGTAATAGTGTCTTCATTAGGAGTTTTAGTATTTCCCAATATAGTTCTAGCAATAGTAGCATCTAGGAAAGGACCTAATGAACCACTCTCATCAAGCATAGTAGAATTAACATCATGAGCATCAGAAGGAATTTTAGATTCAACGGTAGTAGCAGTGTGTGTAGCATGTGTATGTGGTGGTAGTGTAAGGAGCTTACTCATAACAGACGGTGAATCAAAGATAAAACAAAATTTTCCCTCTAACATGGTGATCCCAAGACCCAGCTTAGGTAGAAGGCCACGAGGTTTACCACTAGACGCATAGTTGCGGATTACTGATGAAGCGCGTCAATTGATGTAGCGCAGTCCTTTGCGATCCGATCGTCCTCGTGCTGATCGTACAACACCTCTACTGGTATCCACATGTACAAGGAGGAGCACAAGCGACGAACTGCTAGGTTCGTTACGACGACAGGACTGCTGTGGAGTTAGGGTTTCCAACACATGGACCTAACCGATCAACGATTAACACTTCTGGTTTACTGCGCTCCACTATATATAGGGAGTGAACGTGGGCTCCACTCTCGTGGCCCATTCACTAAAGCCCATATAAAACCAGTCACCATGAGTCCGACTCACTGACTCAGTCCAAATCCGGCTTGGGTCTAACCCAACCAGATTTCCGGTTTAGATCCAATCCAAACTTGCTCCTGCTCTTAAGTGTGTGACCCCACAAGCTCATGGCTGCTTGGACACGATTAGAGTCCGACTCTCAATCGATTAGTTGGTAGCGGCTCCTAGCAGAACGTGCCGACTCCCAAGTACCAAAGATTCATGACGACTTGCCTTTCCAATGCGACTTGCGTCCAAGTCCCTTTTGCCTCACGATATACCTTGTCAGACTATAGGCGAATAATTGTCATCCCTTAAATAGTCCGACTCTCTTCTCGATCTGAGATAAGTGATTCACCCGACTAACTCTTAGTCGATCGCCTCAGTTAACACTTAACCGAGTCGTGCATGGCCATGCTTTCCGAATCATATCATCCGAGAGGGCCCAGAGAATATCTCTCCAAGTGGAGGGGCAAAATTCCATCTTTGTTATTCACATCACGCAGCTTGATTCCTAGTCGACCTGAACTCTGCCTTTATGACTGCCCAGTTACGGATCAACGTTTGATAGAACCTAAGTCGGTGATCCTCAACTCGGACTGTGCAATAACCTCAGGTCTAAGGATTACATTGATTGAGATATACAAATGATAACTTGTTAGTTGTACCTCAATATGGGTCAATCCGACTTGCTAAACTCTTTATCTGAATCTGTGTAAGTCGGAATAGCATCACCATGCCCATGACAAGTGGAACCGAGTCATCAAGCCGACTTTCACATTGGTCTAAGTTGTGTGTCCAACACAACCTCAATGACCAAGGATATTTAGTACAAACAACATGAATGTATAGTTCCATAATCAAATCACATATTCAATGATACACATCAGATGTTTATACAAGGACAACTTAATAACTTTATGAATACAATGGGAAATATCATCATACATGATTGCCTCTAGGGCATATTCCCAACAGTCTCCCACTTGCACTAGAGTCAATCTTCCGACATCACATGTCTAAGCATCTAATGCCCATGGCTCTCAGGTGCGCCTCATGCTTCGGCTGTGGTAACGGCTTTGTCAACGGATCCAAAATATTTGCATCCGTCTGTACCTTGCATAACTTGATATCACCTGATCCACGAGCTGGCGAATCAGGTGGTACCACATGAGTTTGTGCTTATTCTTCTGGTGTTGTCTAGGTTCCTTGGCTTGTGCAATAGCACCATTCTTGTCACAATACACGTCTAATGGATTGGACGAGCCCTGAACCCCACCAAGATCCATGAGTAAATTCCTCATCCAAACAGCTTCCTTTGCTGCCTCTGAGGCGGCAATATACTCAACCTCTGTTGTAGATGCAGACACAGTCTCTTGCTTGGAACTCTTCCAGCTCACATCACCTCCATTTATAATAAACACGTATCCGGATTGTGAACGAGAATCATCAGATTCGGTAAGATAACTCGCATCCCTGTAACACTTTACACTGAGTGCATCTTCACCACCATAAACCAAAAACATATCCTTAGTCCTTCTCAAAAACTTTAGGATATTTTTAGCCGCTGTCCAGTGGATTTCTCCAGGATCAGCCTGGTACCTGCTCACAACACTTAGAGCATATGAAACATCCAACCTAGTACAAATCATGGCATACATGATGGATCCGACTGCATAAGCATACGAAATGACACTCATCCGACTTCGCTCATCAGTTGTCAAAGGACACTGAGTCTTTCTAAGTTTTACACCATGGGACATCGGTAAGAACCCCTTCTTAGACGATTCCATGTTGAACTTCTTCAACACTTTGTTCAAATAAGTACTCTGACTCAATCCAATGAGCCTCCCTGATCTATCTCTATAGATCTGGATTCCGAGGATGTATGTTGCCTCACCCAAGTCTTTCATTGAGAAACTCCTTTCCAATGATTCCTTGGTTTCTTGCAACATCTGGATATCATTTCCAATCAGTAATATGTTATCCACATATAAGATTAGAAAGTTTACTTTTCTCCCACTAAACTTCTTATATAAACAAGAATCATGATCACTCTTGATGAAGCCAAATGATTTGACTATCTCATCAAAGCGAATATTCCAACTCCGAGATGCTTGCTTCAACCCATAAATGGATTTATGAAGTTTGCACACTTTGTCAGCATTAGCCGGATCGACAAAACCCTTGGGCTGTATCATATACACGTCCTCGGTTAAATTTCCGTTAAGGAAAGCCGTTTTGACATCCATCTGCCATATCTCATAGTCGAAATAGGCTACTATAGCTAACATGATCCAAACTGATTCCAGCATTGCTACGAGCGAGAAATTCTCGTCGTAATCAACTCCTTGAACTTGTCGGAACCCCTTCGTGACAAGACGTGCTTTATAGACAGAAACATTTCCATCCATATCAGTTTTCTTCTTAAAGACCCATTTGCACTCGACGGGTCTTGCACCGTCTGGAAGATCAACCAAGTTCCAAACTTGATTTTCATCCATGGACTTTAACTCGAATCTCATGGATCGAAGCCATGACTCGGAATCAAATCCCACCATCGCTTCCGAATAATTTTTCAGCTCATCACTGTCTAACAGTAATACATCACGAACACTTCGTAATCTCACCGATTGCGGTGACCCAGAATACCACTGCATGTGTAGTACACTATAGTCGTTGACATGACATCCACAGAACACCGTTCCATAAATATCACATCCCTCAGAGTGGTACAACAGAAACATTGCGGGTTCATGTTACAAAGGTACACACATTATCATTATTACAATACCGGAAGTTCAAGACTTCCAAAAGATCCAACTTGCGAACCAAAATATAAGATGTTCAGCGGAAATTTAAAAGTAACAACTCCGACTAGGAGTGGGGCTCAATAGCTTATTTTATAGAATTCATGTTGTTCGGCTCCGTTGGTTACTACTAACTAGACTCTTAAGTGGACTCATTCTCATCGACACCATAACGGATCTCGTAGTCCACGCCTTCAACTCTTCCGGATAGATCAGGTTCCTCGTAGAACACGTCTTCTTGGCATTTAGCTGCATACATTGGCACATCTTCGGAATCCTCAGAGTCTAAGCAAGGGATCAAAGGAAAGAATGAGTAACAGCGTTACCCAACAAGTTCATTATATGCAAGGTGGGAAGTTTTATGCTCTAAGTACCACCTCGGATTATAAATCCTTGGCACTATGAAGTTTTTGTAAATCTTTCTTCAAAGATTGATTTTATTCTGAAAAACTATGACAATCATCCTTTACAGGTTGACTAGAACTTTCATGGAGTTCCTTTCCTTCTGCGTTCATAGCTCCTTCCCGGAACAGGGAGTAACAAGTTATAGTTCTTACACTCTGCAGAGGTGCGTTACTTTACCCATGAGAGATCAACTCCTTGTTGCACAACCAGGCGTAGTTTTCCGTCCACAATTCCATGATGTGGGGCCCAGTAGTTGGTCCAAGCCAATCACTGCCCCCTTCGCGACCCCGCATGCCTCCTTGGTGTACACCATGCCCACATAATGAATTACGGCAATGGTTTGTACAAACCGTTAGATGCCAGAACTATCGTGGGACGTTGAGGGTTCCCACCCATATGCTGCATATCCTCTATGAATTACCAATTAATATGCACGCTACGAGGATAACAGCCACGACCTGCACATCCGGCTTCATGCGAGGGGAAGAAGATACAGCTGACTTCTCTGTCCCATTCCAAATCTCATGGCTAACGCGTAATATACGGCGGTAGAATCACTGATGTCAGGGGTTATTAAGTCCCTACTTGATCATCATTGTTGCAATTAGAACTCTAAGTTCTATTGCTCCATCATATCACCACTTAGGATGATATCCATAATTTCTTTATTTGGGAAAATAATATTTTCTTTCTTCTATAGCATATATGATAACACACAATTTGCAAATACTTTGATAAAGAATCTTCAAAGGATATGAGCAAGTGATGAACTTTCCTTGTGATGGCAAGGTAGTGAAGTCTGATGCTTGCACTAGACCTTGAGCTTCTAGTTCTACAAAAATATCATTATTGCCCGGTAAGGACAATATTTAAAGAAGCAAAATGATTATGTAAGTAATGTAATGCATTATGAATTTAACCTAAAAAGTTCTCCCTTTTTTGTAATAAAGGATTTTTAAATATTACTTTTTAATATTTTATAACATATATTGAATTATTTTATTTTATTTCCCTTTATTTGACTTTTATTGATTTAATAATTCCTTTAAAATTATACCTTAATTTTATTAATAAATATTTATTTAGTATTTTTCAAAAATTCTATAATAATAATAAATAATGAAAGTGATTTTTATTTATTTTTATCACCTTTCAATAATTTTGTAAAATTCCATAAGGAATATTTAAATTACAAAATTCTTATAAAAATTTGAATATCCAAAATTTGATATCTTATTTTATTTGGACATAATGGATTATTGTGAATCCAAAAATATTTTATTTATAATTTTTGGACTATTATTTTATTTTCTATAATTTTATTAAGTCCAGGGGTATTTTGGTATTTTCTTTTTATTAAAACAGGCCTGAAATTGTTTCCGGGCTAGTAATTCTTATTTGGCCCTGTTGGCCCACTAGTACTAGACAAAAGAGCCACCCTGAAGGGTCCGGCCCAGCTCAGCCCAATCCTCACTACCTCTCTCTCTCTATCTCGAGTTCATCTTCTCCTCCTCTGACCCCGACCCTGTGGCCGGGGATTGGCATGGATTCAAGTTCGGCCGTGGTTATCGTGCGTTGAGGTGATGCTCTGCACCTCCAGGCATGCTCAGGGTTGTTGTCGTGCCGCCGTGTGGGTTGCAGCACCCCCTCTAGGGTGCTCCCCGTGCCGCCATGGCCGTCGGCCCCTCTGCTTCCTCTTCTACCCTTCAGCGAGGACCTATGGTGAGTTTGATTCCCCTCTCCTGATGCTCTCTGTGCTTGTTGATTTGATGCTAGATGTTAGCAGTGTCCTCTCTGGCTACTGTCTGATTCAGATTAGGATGATTATCCCTTTAGGGTTTCTGTGATGTGCTTGTTAATGTACTGGAGGAATTGATTCATGTTTAGATGGTCTATACCCATACTGAATGCTTATTGGCCTGAGGCTTGTTGGTTGATCTGATGTATGGTGTTTCTGGTGGCTTACTCGATGATTTGATGCTTGGATTGCATCTGATTCAGATGATGTGGTTGTATGGGAACCATGCTTGGTAAAGCTAATGATCTGTTAGCTTTCCACTGTTTTTTTATTCATGGTCATGATTATGATAAGATACAGCTAATGCCCTAGTGCTGTTAGCTTGGAAATTAATATGTGGATTGAGATCCTCATGATCTCAAACAGTGAAGTGTATTATAGGAATATTCTAGTTATGATTCCTATTTTTAAAAGGAAAATGATTAGTTAGTTGATTTTCTGAATCTAGAATGATTTTCTGCTTTTCCTGATTCATATTGAATTATTCTTGTGACACCATCATGTATGGCACACAAGATAAATTCTAAACCATGGATTTGGTTAGTTTATGCTTGAGACAATCTTGGATTTGAAAACTAGAGATGCTCATATCTGAATTCCCTATGACCAATGAGGTTGGTCTGAGGCTTAGGGATTGAAATCTTATCTAGTTGGTTCATCTAGATAGTCTTGGTAGTGGTACCAGCTATTCTTTATTGAATCAAAGCTTGGAAAAATTTGTAGTGAGCTTGATCAATCTATGGATCCCAAAGATTTGTTTCTAAGGTTCTACTCTTCCTTTAGAGATGTGCCTAGAAATAGATCATAGGTATATATATGATTGAATTGTAGAATATGGTTTTACAACCAGAGCAAGGATGTTGCTCTGAGCTCTGGTTGGATTCTGGTACCTTGATGTTTGCTTTTAGATTTTCAGAAATCCCTATGATGGATTCACCCCACTTGGGTGTCTTCTGAGGGTTTGTTTTGTAAAACAACACATGCCTTTCTCTAAATAAGATGATTAGATCATGTGAAGGTTTTATGAAACTCACCACAAAAGCTGATATTTGTGGAGTAAGTTGGTGATGATCTTGATCTGGTTTTGCTGGACTCATGTGCTGGATCTGGAGCTAGCCTGCTCCTCCTAGCTCCTATGCTTGGCCTTGCTGTCCACCTGATTCATCCCCCTCCTTATGTCACCATTTTGGTGATGTTTGGGTTAATCTGGTGGTTTGGTTTGGCTGCTGTTCTTGGTTTACTTGTTGTTCACCCTGGCTATGCTGTGGTGTGGTGTGGTGATGCACTAGGGTGCTTCCCCACGGCTGTGCTCTGGTTTTGTTTGATCTGGCTGTGCTTGTGCAGTCGACAGCACACCCATGCATGCTTGTGTGTGTGCAGCCTGTGTGCCTACTATGCACATATGGATAGGTTTAGAAAATTTGATCTTACTGTTACCAATTTACTTTTACCTTGGCTGGTGAACTGATCCCTTTTGGCTGTCATTTGCATTCTGGCTGTGAATTTATGAAAGATGAAATCTTTCATATTGGTGAAACTTGCCCCTCTTTAACTTTTCTCAATGATGAGATTGTCAAGTGCACCTCACTGACATATCTGAGAGAAATACATACTAACACTAATCTTGTTTTATTTTTGTTTAATCTTTGTTTTGCAGGTTCAAAGATAAACATGAAGATTTAGTTTAGGTTTTAGATATAGGATAGTAAGTAGATGTAATTTTCTTAATCCTTTGTAAATTTTTTTATAGTTCATGTAATCTTTATTTTATTCAATTGTAATAAAGATTATGTTATTATTAATAAAGAATATTCTTATTCTTTATTCTGTTGTAACTTGTTTATGTCTTTATAATATGAAAATGAATTTCATAATTTCTATTGTTTTGAGATTTAAGTTATACTACCTATATCTTAATTAATTTAAGATTCAAATCTTACATCTAAATCATTTAAATTATTATTCAAACACTTAAGTTTTTAAATTCAAACCCCATTCAAAACACACATAATTCTTTTAAGATCACATCAAAGTTTATAAATCCTACTTTAAGTCTAAACCTAATCTTAAAGTAAGAAAGAAACATTGATCACTTAAGATTTTATTTTCTGAAAATTTTACCCACTTTTTCACAAATAGATGCATGCAACAATACATAATCCTAAATCTGCCCTTCGTTAGGTTCCTAAATGCTGGGATGTTACACCGATCTTCGTAGTACAGGTGCTGCTGCCGACTTAGCTACCACGGCTGGCTCAACTTCCAAGGTTTTTGCTGACTCGCTACTAGCGAGTTCCTCTCGAATTTCTTCGAGCTGCACCGTGCTCCCACTTACTCCCCGACTAAGAAACTCTTTCTCAAGGAAGACACCATTCCGAGCGACAAACACTTTGCCCTCTTCTCGGTTGTAGAAGTAGTAACCCAAGGTTTCCCTCGGATACCCCATGAAAATACACTTATCCGACTTGGCCGTAAGCTTGTCCGACTGAAGTCGCTTGACAAATGCTTCACAACCCCAAATCTTAAGAAAATACAAACTCGGCTTTTTGCCTGTCCACATCTCATGTTGTGTCTTCTCTACCAATTTTGATGGTACTTTGTTTAGTGTGAACGCTGCTGTTTGAAGACAATTACCCCAAAATGATAAAGGCAGATCTATCTGACTCATCATTGATCATACCATGTCCAACAAGGTCCGATTCCGCCTTTCCGAAACACTGTTCCTTTGTGGTGTTCCTGGCGGAGTAAGTTGAGGAACTATTCCACAACTTTTCAGATGGTCATCAAACTCATGGCTCATGTAATCGCCTCATCGGTCCGACCGAAGAAACTTTATTTTCTTGCCGAGTTGATTTTGTGCTTCATTCTGGAATTCTTTGAACTTTTCAAAGGCTTCAGACTTATGTTTCATCAAGTAGATATATCCCTACCTACTCAAATAATCAGTGAAGGTAATGAAGTACTCATAACCACCCCTGGCTGTCGTTCTCATTGGTCCAAATACATCACTATGTACTAGTCCCAACAAGTCGGACGCCCTTTCGCAACTCTTTTCAAAAGGTGTTTTGGTCATTTTGCCAAGTAGGCAAGATTCACATGTCTCGAACGACTCCAAGTCGAACGAAGTTAGGAGTCCATCATCATGGAGCTTCTTCATGCATTTCCAACTTATATGACCAAGCCGATAGTGCCAAAAGTAACTCATATTCAGATCATTTGGTTTTAACCTTTTAACATTTATGTTATAGACCGACTCTCCATCAAGATTCAAAATAAATAACCCTTCCTGGACGGGTGCAAAGCCGTGAAACATATCATTCAAATACAAAGAACAACCATTATTCTTGATATTCGACTCATAGCCTTGCCTCATCAAACATGAAGCAGAAATAATGTTTCAACTGAGCACTGGAACATAATAACAATTATTTAGTTCCATAATGAATTCGGAAGGTAAATGAAGTTGCATCGTGCCGACTTCCAACGCAACAACTCTTGCTTTGTTGCCGACTCGAATATCAACCTCGCCTCTTGCTACGCTCCTAGTTCTTACCAGTCCCTGCAACGAGTTGCAGATGTGAATAACTGATCCGGTATCATATACACAAGAACTATTAGGTGCATCAGCAAGATATATATGTCTATAACATTGCAAACAAGTGTACCTGAGTCGGAAGTCATGCCTCCACTCTTGTCTTTATCATCCAAATACTTGCTGCAGTTCCTCTTCCAGTGACCATCCACCTTGCAGTAGAAGCAAGTGGATTCGGCTGAAGGAGATGGCTTAGTCCCTAAGGAAGCGCTTGGGATCGGGGTCCTGAGCCTGCTTTCCTCCCGACTTAGCCTTCTTCTTAGTCCAAGAACTCTTCTTGAACTTAGCCTTATTATGCACCATCAACACTTGACCGGCGCCCTTCTTGAGATCCGCCTGTGCCTGCTTGAGCATCCCATGCAATTCAGTGAGCTTCTTATCCATATGATGCATGTGGTAGTTTGAAATGAACTGCCCATATGCACTAGGAAGAGAGTTCAGAATTATATCTATAGCGAACTCTTCGCTAATGGGGTAGCCAAGCCTCTCCAGAGACTACACGTAACCAACCATTTTGATCACATGCGGACTCAGTGGATCACCGTCCTTAAGCTTGCAACTCAGCAAAGCCTGAGAGACTTGATACCTCTTAGTCTTCGCGTGAGCCTGGAACATACTTTTGAGGCTTTCGATCATATCATAGGCCTTAACATTCTCGAACTGCTTTTGCAAGTCCGGTTCCATGTGAGCAAGCATAAGACAGCTAATATCTGTGGACTCATCCTTAACCCGACGGTAGGCAACAGTAGCAGCGATAGTCGCATTCTCATTCGGCTCATCTGGAAGTGGGTTTTCTAGGACATGGTCCTTCTTTTCTTGTTTGAGAACAATTCTCAAATTTCGATACCAGTTGGTAAAATCAGTGTCGTTCAGTTTATCTTTCTCAAGAATGGTTCTCAACGCAAAACCGGATATATAAGAGTGACTGCTACTTGGTGCCATGATCTACAACAGAAAATATGCAAAACACTTAAGACATATATTCATAAAAGAGCAAGCATATTAAGCACTTTAATATTTTATGCTCCCACTAGAACCAACATCCCTCCGATGGTTACTTAGTGATTGAGGATTCTAAATAAGCAAGTCGGCTAGTGAGATTTAGCATCACCGCTAGCCGCCACGTGATCTAGGTAGACAACTCCTCGTCAATCGCATCTCATACGACTCCTGTTGTATGGGTGGCATCACATGCCCCGGCTCCCGTCCGACTTTTCCCCGAGCCCCACAACCGTTGTGATAGACCCGTCTATCTTACCGAGTGTTTTCGCAGTAAGAGTCTGACTCTAACCCACATAGTCGGAAAGAATTGGAAGCACCTCAATTTTATGAGCCCACTACGAAAAATGTCCGAGTTGTGATGGTGCAAACACTGGCGGGAAAACCGACTAGACCTTCTTTGAGGGATTAAATTTTACCGACTATCTAATAGAGGTAAAACAGAGACATAATAATACCACAAAATAAAGCAATTATAATGTGAAATGGTATGGCTCCCTTCATGGCGATCTCCATCTCCACAAAGCCTTGTCACTTGCCGTCTTACTCCATGTCGCCGACATGTACATCGCCTTGCATGTCATCCGGATTCTCCAAATAGCTACACTAGCTTAGTTAAGTAAATTACATAGAGAATCCGACACGCAGGTCGTTATACAATAAAATGACAGCACCTAGGCTCCAGCCGGCTGACAAAAACCATGATTCGCAGATCACGTATGGATTACACACATACATCACATGCACATGAACCATACCATTCACAACTTCCTGCAAAAACAAGTTATGCATAGATACGATATCTAACGGCGTTGTGAAACTCGCAACGATCTCTAACGCGCTACGACAGGGCGAAGTCGGCGGTCCCGCTAGACGGATAGCAGGCGGGGATCGAAGGGGCAGCGCCCCTCGCGGGTGCGCGCAGCGCCCGACGATTTTTCCGAAAACGTAGATCTCATCTATGATCCGAACATGGATTCTGACCATTATTCTGATTCGATCAAACTTTTCGATCTTCGATCACCGCCTCTAGATTTACGTGTCACAGTCTACCCCAATGGTGGAAGCTGACCGGTAGGGGTATGTCGTTCCACGACCTCAGCAGTATGATCACGGAAATCAGATCTACCATTCCCCGAGTACAGTTGATCCAATCAACCTCGTACAAAACCGATCTATCTCATAGATCGACCACCAAAGCAGCACATAGATCTCATCTACAACCAACCGCATATCACATATGCGAGATCTCGAGCCTAAAACCAGAATCTATCGCTCTGATACCACTGTTGGGCCACGTAGAGATAAAACAAAATTTCCCTCTAACGTGGTGATCCCAAGATCCAGCTTAGGTAGAAGGCCACGAGGTTTACCACTAGACGCGGAGTTGCAGATTACTGATGAAGCGCGTCAGTTGATGTAGTGTAGTCCTTTGCGATCCGATCGTCCTGGTGCTGATCGTACAACACCTTGATGGTATCCACACATACAAGGAGGAGCACTGGCGGCGAACTGCTAGGTTCGTTACGACGACAGGACTGTTGTGGAGCTAGGGTTTCCAACACATGGAATGACCTAACCGATCAACGATTAACACTTCTGGGTTACTGCGCTCCACTATATATAGGGAGTGAACATGGGCTCCACTCTCGTGGCCCATTCACTAAAGCCCATATAAAACCAGTCACGTGGGTCCGACTCACTGACTTAGTCCAAATCCGGCTTGGGTCTAACCCAACCAGATTTCCGGTTCATATCCAATCCAAACTTGCTCCCGCTCTTAAGTGGGTGACCCCGCGGGCTTATGGCTACTTGGACACGATTAGAGTCCGACTCTCATTCGATCAGTTGGTAGAGGCTCCTAGCAGAATGTGCCGACTCCCAAGTACCGAATAGTCATGACGACTTGCCTTTCTAATGTGACTTGCATCCAAGTACCTTTTTCCTCACAATATACCTTGTCAGACTATAGGCAAATAATTTTCATCCCTTAAATAGTCTGACTCTCTTCTCGATCCGAGATAATTGATTCACCCGACTAACTCTTAGTCGATCGCCTCGGTTAACACTTAACCGAGTCGTGCATGGCCATGCTTTCCGCGAATCATATCATCCGAGAGGGCTTAGAGAATATCTCTCCAAGTGGAGGGGCAAAATTCCATCTTGGTTATTCACATCACGCAACTTGATTCTCAGTCGACCCGAACTCTGCCTTTATGACTGCCTAGTTACGGATCAGCGTTTGACAGAAACTAAGTTGGTGATCCTCAACTCGGACTGTGCAATAACCTCAGGTCTAAGGATTACTTTGATTGAGATATACAAATGACAACTTTTTCGTTGTACCTCAATATGGGTCAATCCGACTCGCTAAACTCTTTAGCCGAATCTATGTGCAAGATCCCACCTTTATAAAGGTAAAGATCCCTGTGATTGCAATGCTAGTCCCGGGATCAAATGCTAGCATCCATAGTTGAAGATGAAGTACACAGAAACAAAGGTCATTATTACATCGTCATTCCAGAGATAACATAGTCATTTACAACTCCATAGCCATAGGCTAGTACAAGAGTTTAACATAACAATATAAATAGAAGCCTTCATCTTCATTTGCCACAGGCAAGCATGTTGAGTGTAGACTCATAACCCCTAATCATCATCAGAGTAACCTGCAACATCACAAGTTACAGCCATAGTGGGTCAATACATTGGAATAGTATTGGCAAGTGATACCTTAGTAGAATATTAGCATCTAGTTACTACATGAATTGGCCAAGTGTAGCTTAGGCTTGCTTTGCTTAAAATAGGTTTTACCTATCAGTTGAAAACACTAAGTTTTTGTTTGGTAAAACTTTCCCAAGGAACCACCAATAGAAATTGGTGAACCTTCACCCTTGTTCAACCACAAGTTTTAACTTAGAAAAATTGGGATGAGGAGATTCTTGATAACTTCCATGTCTTGATGCTCAAGTTGTCCATTACCGGGGACACGGCTAAGTACTTAGTTTCTTCCATCTGCAGAGGTTGTGCACTTTCCCCACAAGACTTGATTTTCACCAAGACAGGATGTAACATCCCAAGATTTTCCAAATCTTGTAATGTGAAAAATAAGATAAACAAAATAAATAATTGTTGAAATTTAGGGTGAAAAGAAACTTTTGTTTTTAAATGGAAATTAAAATCCCATATTGAACAAACTTTGAATAGAATTTGAATCCAACAAAATTCAAATCAAGTAAAATGCATTCATCATAAAATGCATCTAGAAATTTAAACACTTGGAAAACATATCCAAACCTAAAACCCTAGTGGAATAAAAATCATTTCCAGATTATATCCAAGCCTATGGATTTGATCCATATAAAAATTGACAACAAACATTTCAAAATGATCAAGAATGACCAATAGAAATAATATAAAACCATAGGAATTGATTTCACCTAATTTAGAACCATAAATAAAATCTTATGAATATAATAAGATAAGAAATTGAATTCCCAGAGCTAATAAAACATGTATCTAAAATCCATACCAAATGGTGAGCAAATAATCTTAAAGACGTTTAAAAAGATAAACAAATATTAAACAAGATTTCACAAATTGGAATCACCAAGTTTGATCTCTAAATAAAAAGATATGAATTTTATAAGATAAAGAAAGAAATATTAAATAAAGAATATTTAAAGACCAAATTAAATCTTGGCCTACTCCATTAAGCAAATGGAATGAATAGAATCCAAATCCAAATAAAATAAAAGGATAAAGAATTTCCAAAATAAACTAAAAAGGCATTAACCAAATCTATCCCTATAAAGGCAAATCTCTAATAAGAATTATTATTTAATTCATGAGAAAATGGTATTTTGGGATTTACCCAAGTGAAATAAAAGTGGTTTAATTCAACTTAATTAAGATTAAATAAATCTTCCAAATAAACTTTAGGGAATTAAAACTATAATTAATTCCAATTGAATTAAAACAAATACCAAATCTTAATGATTAATAAATCATATTAAATATCCTCCAAATAATTCAAGATGAATTATTTGAACCCAAATAACTAAATAAAAACTTACTGAAAAGATTTGAAGGGTTTGAAGAATTTAAATGGTATTTGAAATTATTAATAAACCTCATTTAATTTAAAAACTAGAGCCTATTTTGAATAAATAAAAGACCCCCAAAATGAATAAGTTTTTATCCTAAAAATGAATCCAAAATGTTTTAATAATCAATATTTAAAGCTACACAAAATTTGGCAAAGTTTTGAAATCAAATGGATGTTTAAATTGATTAATCAAAATCAAAACAGATAAAAGAAAAGGAAAAAGAAAAACAGAAACAGAACAAAAAAAGGGGAACCAAACCGACCCAGCCCGGCAAGCCCAACAGCCCAGTCGCAGCCCAGTTTCTCCCCCCCCTCTGCGAAACGTTTTCCACCGAAAAGCCAACTCGCGCAGTCACTGACCGGTGGACCTCACTCCCTCTTTCTCTCTGTCACCGACGAAGCGACCCCACCTGTCAGGTTTCTTCCCCACCCGCGGACGACGCCCCTCACCTCGCCGACCGTTACAGACGATTAAAGCCGGGCTTAATTCGCGTTGACCGCACCATTAAATGACCCCCGACCATGCCCTATTACTCGCCTGCGTTTCCCCTCCATTTCCCCTCCGTCGCCTCACTCAAGCACGCCCCCAGGCCGCCCCATTTCTCTCTGTACTGCCGCCGTCTCCGACGAGCTCGCAAGCAAATTCCGGCCAGTTCCCTCCGCCCCTTGCCTCCCCGAGCACGCAGACAAGTTCCCCAGACCCTGGCGCATCTCTCTGTGGCCTCAGCTTGCTCTCGAGTGTCCTGTAGCATCGACTCTGTCTTCGACCGAACGACGCCGCCGTCCGCTCCAACTCCGACGAGCTCCATAGGTAGTTTCTGACCGCGCCGAGCCCTCTCCTTCACGCACGCATGTAGAGGGAGTGTCCCAACCTTTAATACAATAAAGTGGAGTCCCCTGTGTTTACAATGCTAGTCCCTGGATCAATAGCTAGCATCCACAGTTAAGATGTAATATCAAGAAACAAAGGTCATAATATAACTTTATAACCAGGAATAACATAATTTTATTACATCTTACATAGCTCATTTGGATATTACAAATACATTGCAGCGGAATAACTATAAGTATGGGTCCTTCATCTTCAAAGTGCCACAGGCAGATGTTGGTTGTAGACTTTGTAATCCTAATCAAACAATCTTCACTAGAATCAATCAAACCTGCAACATTACATGTTACAGCCACAAGGGTCAATACATTTGAATTGTATTGGCAAGTTTCACTACTAGGTGGAATAAAAGTGGATCCTAACATTACATGCATATTTGGCTAAGTAGAGTTTTTTTAGGCTCATTTGCATAAAGCAGAATTTATCCTATCTTTTCAAAATGATTTTGGTCCTTTGTCAAATCTCCTTTTCAAAAATCCCTTGAACTCCTTGGTATCCCCAAGTGTTCAAGTCTTTGTCAAAAACCCTTGATCTACTTGGTAACCCCAAGTGCATCAAGTCTTATAAAAATCTCATGAGTTCCTTGGTAACCCCAAGTGTTCATGTTTCCAACAAAATCCCTTGAGTTCCTTGGTACCCCCAAGTACATCAAGTTTTAAAAGTTTTCTTTTAGAAATTAGAATGTCGAGATCTCCCATAGTTCAAACTTTAGTTGCTCAGTATTGTCCATAACCGGGGACACAGCTAAGTACTTAGATTTTATTATCTTCTGCAGAAGGAGTACACTTTACCCACATGTCACAATCCCATCCTTTTGCCACCAGTGGCCTACTGGATTAGTGCTCACCAAGATGGACTACTGGAAGATTGAGAATGTGACGAAGTCTTTCCATAAGGTCCTCCCATACACCATTGCTAGCTTGTCTTCAGCACCCATGAAGCATTCCAGATCCCCATGTCCAGTTAACTAAAGGCAGTGCATGGGTCTTCCCAATGTAGTTGACCAAGCCAGAGCCATAATAGCATGTGGTTGCACACGAAAGCCACAATTGGAGAAGCATGTTCAATCTCTAAGTTTCCTGGGTGGTTTCCTTTGGAGCACAACACAAAGATATTGCCATACACATGGTTCCTTTTGTTGCCACCTTCTCCAATACTTAAAGTATCCTTGGCCACCCAGGTGGTTCATTGAGTCCTTGTTTTATTATATAAAATCACAAGTCCTTTTCTCAACTTCATAAAATCTCAACATGTATCTCTTTTCAAAATATAGCATGGCTAAGCATGTAACAACTACATTGTTTTCACTAAGGTACATATAGGGAAGCCTATTAGGTTTTATCATAGCATAAGTACAAAATATCTTTTCATGCATGTTTCAAAATCCACTAAGTATAATAAAAATAGTAGGACTTTAGATGATAGTGTCACTTGCCTTTTTGGTAGGGAATGATGGTTCACTCCTTGATCTTGCTAGTCTCTCACTTTGTTAATTTCACTACAATCAATCAAGCAAACACAATATCAACTAACATTCCAAACCAAAAACAATCAAACAATTTTCACACACATAAAACAATGGGATCTAAGTCATGCATGCAAGCATGTAAGAGATGGTTCTAATTGCAAAGGTGGTTTCTACTAGGCTTCTAAACTTTGTAAGTTCCAAATTGGTCATTCACCAAAATGGCAAAGTAAAATGCAAAAAGGTTTTATCTCAAAATCATTTTAAAATCCATTCATCATTTTATGTGGTGAAAAATGTTTTTATTCAAACAAAACTTTTAAGTTTTTCACCAAATGAGTTTCTATTGCAAAACTTGGTGTTTTTGGGTCAGTAGGTTTGGTCCAAAAACATTTTCCCAAAGTTTTTATATCAAAAACATTTTCCATAACAAAACCATCTTTTTATTTGGCTAGAAATGGACTAAACCAATTAATCTATCCTAAGTTTCACCAAATTCATTTTTAACTCCATGGGTTGGTTCCTAGGGTCAGTAAGTTCACAACAAACCATTTTGCCAAGGTTTCAAACTTAAAATCATTTTTGAATCTTTTTTTTTCTAGTCTTAACAAGCATTCAAAAGTTTCTGCAAAAACAAACACTCTAACAGATACTATTTGCTAAACCAAGGGCATGTTTGGCTAGGGTTTGTTTTCCTGATTCCAACGATACCAAATTTGCAATTTTTGGACGTGTGGATCAAAAGTTAGAGGGTTTTCAAAATCATACATAAATCAGATTTCAAATTCTAATTCCAATCCATCTGGTGACACGCGGCGCAACGTCATTCGCTGGTACCGCTTCGGTCGGATTGATCTCTCTGGATCGTTGCATCTAAGTGAGATCGTGCGGTGCAGAGACACTACTTACCCTTTCGCCTACGTTCTTTCCCATCCGTTAGATCTCGATCCTACGGTTGCTAGCATGCTTGCCAAAGATCGGCGGCGCGCTCAGACGGTGTGGTCGCCGGTGATTTAGGAGGAGAGGGAAGCAGAGGGGTAGCTCACCAGAATCGCAGGGTTGTGGTGATGCTCAAGGTACTACTGGCTTGACAAGGGGCGCTTAGGGGCAGTCGTAATTCCTCGCCGGAGTTGCTCCTGGCGTCAGGCGGCTCTGGTTGTGCTCGGGGACGGTGTTGTGGTTCACCCCAAGACAAGATGAAGACGTGGTTAGACGCGCAAGATCAAGGCGAAGCTTCTCGCGTGAAAGAGAGGGCTCGGGGTGGTCAGTTCTTACCAGGAAACCTCGCCGGAGATAGTTGCAGACGCGGCGGCGCTCGAAGCTTGTCGGAGTCGAGGTTCTGGGGAACCTGCGGTTGAACGGAGGGTACGGACAGAAGCGCCAGGGGATCGGGAGTGTGCGTGCTTGGTCAATGAGGCAAGGGGATGCAGGGTATGGCCGGAATCGAGAGATAAGCTCGTCGGAGACGGCGGCGGTGCAGAAGAGATTGGCGACAGCCTAGGGGCAGAGATGAGGAGTTGTCTGGGGGAAAATGTCGAGGAGGGAGAGGTGCTTAAGAATGCGCGGTCGCAGGAGCGATTAACTGCCGCGTTAACGCCAATTGATGCTCGCAATTTTCGCCAGAAACGGTCGAGGAGAGGGGGCGCTGTCACCGCGAGTGAGGACGATGAACAGGAGGAGGTGGGGTCTACCTGGCAGTGAGAGGGAGAGAGAGGAGATTGGGTCCACTGGTCAGTCTCTGTGCGGGTTAGAAACGGAGTGCGAATCGTTTTCTTCGGGGAGGGGAGCTGGGCTGGTTCTGGGCCTTAATGGGCTGCTGGGTTGGGTCGACCTGTTTTCTATTTTTCCCAGTTCTGAAAGTTTTTCTTTTTCCAAATCTTTTTCTGTTTTTGAAATTCAAACAATCAAACAACATTCAAACCAATTCAAACAATCACTAAACTTTGTAACTTTGAATTTGGTTCTGTTTATCAACATAAACCAAATCCCAAAATAAAATAATAATTTTTATTCTTTTTAGGATCCATTTATTAATTAAATAAAATGGACCTTTAGTTATTTAATCACATAGGGTTTGATTTATAAACTCTCCATTTGAAATCCAAATATTTTCAAAACCAAATCAGTAGGTTTTATTTGAAAGTAAAATATATTTGGAAATCTTGTTTAAAACAAAATAACCTTTTATTTTTGGGTCCATTAAAAATTAAATACAATAGACCTTTATTATTAAATCAAATAGGATTTGCTTTATTAAAATATTTATTTTGAAATCTAAAAATAAAGCCAAAACACTTCAGTAGGTTTTATTTGAGAATATAAAATATTTGGAAAACTTATTTAAAATAAATAAATAAGTTTTAGTGTTTATTTAAAATAGGAAAAGCCTTTACTTAAGTAAAATTTGGATATTAAATCCTTATTATTCTATTTTAATTAAACCTTTGCTATTTTTATCAAAACAAAATGTTTTATTTTCAAAAGTTTGTCCAAGGTTTAATCTAGCTTTATAAAATAATCTTTATTTATAAAACTTCTATTTTTTTGAAAACAACATCTTTTATTTAAAGATCCAAAATAGTAATTCCAAAATATTTTAATTTCCTTTATTTAAAATGTTTATCTCTTTTAAATCCTTTAGGATTTTATTTAATTCAAATGGGTTTGAAGTTCCAATTGAATTCAAAAAGTTTCTTCTGGCCCTGAAAATCAAACAAAGTTTTATTTTATTCATTTATTTTTCACATTACAAGATTTGGAAAATCTTGGGATGTGACAACGCATCTTCACCTTGACCTTGCGCATCTAACCGTGCTCTCCGTTTGCTCTCTCGTGACCCGTAGCGCCGCCCTCAACGACGACAGAACATGGCCATCGTCAGACGCAACTCCGGCGAGCCATTATCCTCACCTCCGTGCGCCCCTTCAGCAACGACAACCTCCTTGAGCTTCCCCACGACGTTGCGAACGCGGTGAGCATCTTCCCATCCTCTCTCGCTTCCTGTTTCACCAACACCGCCACCATCTGACCGCGCCGCCGTCTGCCGCCACGCAGCGCCGCCAGCCTTTGGT
The DNA here is from genome assembly GCA_916181665.1 of Avena sativa. NCBI lineage: Eukaryota > Viridiplantae > Streptophyta > Magnoliopsida > Poales > Poaceae > Avena > Avena sativa. The sequence goes on along the minus strand of OV702285.1, from coordinate 135,170,949 downwards.
CAAACAAACGTGGGCCGTTGGATCCTCATCCTGTGGCATAGACAGAACCACTTAAGCGAAGAGGTACGAGCTAATCTGCACCGTCCAGTCCCACTTAGATCCAACGCACCCCGTAGCCGATCCGAGCGAAACGGTATGGACGAATCAGAACTCACCACGTGGCTAGCTTTTGATTTAAAACAGAATTAGAACCAGATTTGTTTGTAAATTTGAAAAATCAATAACTTTAGTTCTACACGTCCAAATTTTGCAAACTTTATATCAATGGAATCAGTGGAACAAGCCCTAGCCAACCATGCAATTTGTTTAGTAAAAATCTTCTAGTAAAATGTTTGTTTTTACATAAACATATGTATGCTTGTTTAGATTATAAAAATTATTCTAAAATGATTTTGGGGATAAAAACTTTGGCAAATGGTTTGTTTTGAACCCACTGACCCTAGGAAACAAATTGTGGTTTCAAAAATGTTTTTGGTGAAACAAAATAATGAATCTTGGATTTAAACCATTTCTAGTCAAATAAAAATATGATTTATTTATTAAAAATGATTTTGGAAGAAAACCTTCGGAAAATGTTTTGGAAATAAACTCTCTGACCCTAAACACAAAGTTATATGGTTTGAAAACATATTTTGTGAAACCTATAGAATTTTGCCTTATTAAAAGCATTTCTTCACCACATAAAATGATACCTTGTTTTAAAAATGGTTTATAAAGTGAAACCTTTTGCAAATGACTTTGCCACTTTATAAAATGACCATAAGATGTTTTCAAATGTTTATGAACCATTAGAAAACCACTTCTCCAAATAAAACAATCTTTAGCATGCTTGCATGCATTGTTTTGTTATTAATATTTTATGTGTTGAATTGCTTGAATGGTAGTTGAAATATTGTTTGCTTGATTGAAATGTAGTGACTTGAAGTGTGTGAACATTGCAAAGATCAAGAAGTGAACTTATACTCTCTACCAAAAAGGCAAGTGATGCTACATACTTTTGTCCCATTATTTTCACTATGCATTAGTGATATTTCTAAGTAGGACTTACATAGAATTTTGCTAAGTATAAACCATGCTATGGGAAAACCTAGTAGATGAAACCTTAGTAGAATTTCCTAAGTCAAGATTCCTACTACTACCATGCTTAGCTTAGCTAATAGAAAACAAGGGTTGAATATATATTCATACTATGGAAAATTTCTAAGTCTGAGGACTAGTGTTTTGTTAATAAAACAACTAAGTGAATGAATCACCTGGGTGGAATGGGACTTGCTTGGTGGTTTTTGGTTGAGTGGTTACACAAGGCCCATTTTTATGGTTTACCTTTGTGTATCTCACTTGTGGATTGCCACCCAGGAACAAAGAGATTTGAGATGTCAAATGTTGAGAAGCTTCAAGTGCAGCCACTTGGCATTATGGGCTCTGCCTGGATCATATAGGTTGCAATAACTTAGCCAAATGGATAGTTGGTGGTAGGGGTTTGATAGGTTGGAGCGCGTCCATTTTGGTCTAAGGGAAGGCTTCTGAAAGATCTTGTCTTGGTGAAACCAAGTCTTGTGGGGAAAGTGCACCACCTCTGCAGAGTGTAAAATCTAAGTACTTAGCCATGTCCCTGGTAAAGGACAATTTGAGCATCAAGACATGGAAGCTATCAAGAATCTCCTCATCCCAATTTCTAAGTTAAAATCTTGTGGGTGAACAAGGGTGAAGGACCTCAATGTTTATTGTTGGTTCCTTGGGAAAAGTTTTGACAAAGAAAACTTAGTGTTTCCAAATGATAAGGAAAATCTATTTTGAGCAAAGCAAGCCTAAGCTACACTTAGCCAAATGCATATAGATGATAGACTCCACTATACTACCATAGTATCACTTGCCAATACAATTCAAATGTATTGACCCTTGTGGTTGTAACTTGTTATGTTGCAGGTTTTGTTTGATATTAGTGAAATGGGATTACAAGTCTACAACCAACATGTCTGCCTGTGGCACTTTGAAGATGAAGGACCCCATGCTATTGTTATATTCTGCTGCATTGTAATGAGATAGCCAAATGAGCTATGTAAGATGTAATAAATTATTTTATTCCTGGTTATAAAGTTGTATTATGACCTTTGTTTCTTGATATTACATCTTAACTGTGGATGCTAGCTATTGATCCAGGGACTAGCATTGCAATCACAGGGATCCTTTTCCTTTACAAAGGAGGGATCTTACACAGGACCTTTCAGAAGCCTTCCCTTAGACCAAAATGGACGCGCTCCAATCCTATCGTTCCCCTACCACCAACTGTCCATTTGGCTAAGTTATTGCAACCTATATGATCCAGACAGAGCCCATAATGCCATGTGGCTGCACTAGAAACTTCTGAACATTTGGCATCTCAAATCCCTTTTTTCCTGGGTGGGAATCAACAAGTGAGATACACAAGGTGAACCATGGAAATGGGCCTTGTGTAACCACTCAACCAAAAACCACCAAGCAATTACCAATCCACCCAGGTGTTTCATTCACTTAATTGTTTTATTAAGCAAAAACATAAGTCAAAGACTTAGCAATATTTTTCCATAGCATGTATATAATCCACCCTTGGTTGCTACTAGCTAGGCTAAGCATGGGAATAGCAAGTATCTTAACTTAGAGAAAATTCTAACAATTCTACAACTAGTAGGATTTCCCAAGCATAGCATATGGATACTTAGCAAAATATTCATGCAGGCCCTATACAAAATATTTCTAATGCATAGTCAAAATATTGGGACAAAAATATGAAGCACCACTTACCTTGGTAGTTGGGGGAGTAACAACAATCCTCATATTCACAATCACCACTAGCACCAAAATCTACACATAAAAGGATAGCACCAAATTCCCATATCAAAATAAACAAGCAAAAAAAATATGAATGCATGCAAATGACATGTGATGATTTTTATCTAAACCAAACAAGGCAAGTAAACATTACTGATTGATAGTTAAACATTTATACGTCAAATAAACTTTATTTGGCCTTTAAAACATTTTCAACTAATTTTTATACACAAAATAAGCTTACAAATGTCTCTACAAAAACAACTAAGTTTACAGAAGCAATTCATTAAACAAAGTACATGGTTGGAAATTATTCTTTATGCTGATTCCATTGATATAAAATTTGCAAATTTTTGACATGTGGATCAAAAGTTATGAATTTTGCAAGTTTGAACAACTAATAGTTTCAATTCTGTTTTTAAAACAAAATCTGAACCACGCGTCATGTTCTGATTGGTGCGCACCGGTTCACGTGGATCGCGCTACGTGGAGCGTTGGATCTAACTAACATTGCACGGCCCAGATCTAATCATATCGTTTCGCTACAGATCTAATCGCGACCTTAGGATTTAGATCCAATGGATCAGATCCATCTGACCAAGAATCAGCGGCACACATGGCGCTTGCGGCGGTGACGGCTCTGGCGGCGACACGCCGACAGGCCAGAGGGGCAGGGGAGGTGCACTGGTGCTTACCGAGGTCGCGAAGACGTGGGGATGCTCGACGTGGTCGCGGTCGGGGCAGAGATGCATGGACACGAACAGAATTGCTCGCTGGAGTCCTTCTCACCGTCGGGTGCTCCCAGTTGAAGACGAAGGCGACGTCCTAGGCCACACGGAAACAAACGGCAAGCATCAACAGGTGCGTAAAGACCTGGCAAACACATGCGCATGAACTAGAGACAGGGGCGGTCAGTGCTCACCACAATAGCTCGCCGGAGCTCGTCGGAACTACGGCGGTGTTCTGTGAAATATGGGCAGCCTGGTGGCGGAGCGAGCGAGTGGAGTGAGGGGAAATGTGCAGGGTGGGGAGGGGATTTTGTAGCCAGAGCGGGGGCGAGAATTATGCGCAGAATCAATGGGATTTAAGCGGGGTTTAAACGCGGCGTCACTGCGCGGTGGTAACGGCGGAGCGGGTCACACGTGGTGATTGAGGACGATGATGACGGGGCAAGGTGGGTCCAAGGCGTCAGTGGGTGGGTGCGCGTGGGAAGAGTGAGAAACAGAGAGGAGAGGGGAAAGTTCCCGGGTGGGCTCGTGGGCTGCTTCTACTGCTGGGCCTGTTTGGTGGCGCCGGCCCTTTCCTTATTCTTTTCCCTTTTTCTTTTTCTAATTGATTTTCCAGGAATCTTTTCAAATGATTTCAAATGTGTTTTGAATTCAAATCCCTTTCTAGATTTTTATAAAGTGGAACATGTATATATTTGGGTATAAAACATTGATGTTTCATTCAAAGTTCTATGCCCCCTTAAATTTAACAGAAAAACATGCCTTAGTTATTTATTCCTTAATGAGCATAAGAATGGTTTGAATTTATATTTTGTTTTGAATTTTTTTTGACCAAGTTTGGAAACAACAAACAAAAACTCAAAATCAAACCTTTCTGATTAAAACAAGTGGTCTCATAGCAGAGAGTAGCAATAAGGCCATTGTCTTGCTTACATAAAATAATAGACAGCAAAAGCTTCTGTTTTAGAAATCTTATTTGAAAATGATCCTAAAATGATTATGAATGGATGAATGATATGCAAACTTTGAAATTATGATTTTTGGGATGTTACAAATCTAACCCCCTTTAGGTGAATCTCGCCCTCGAGATTCGGATTGGCTAGCAAATAGGTGAGGGTGGTCTTTCCGAAGATCATCTTCTATTTCCCATGTTGATTCTTCCTCGGAATGGTGGTTCCACTGAACTTTGCAAAATTTGATAGTCTTTGTCTGAGTAACTCTTTCTGCAGTCTCAAGAATCTTGACAGGTTTTTCCTCATAAGTGAGATCACTTTCCAATTGGACCTCTTCCAAAGGTATAGTATCCTTCAAAGAAATATCTTCCATCTCCGGATGGCATTTCTTTAGTTGACTCACATGAAACACATTGTGAACGGCAGACAATGATTCAGGAAATTCAATCTCATATGCAACTTCTCCTTTTCGGCTCAGAATTTTGAATGGTCCAACATATCTTGGGGCCAATTTTCCTTTGACTCCAAATCTCTTCACTCCACGAAGTGGTGATACTCTAAGATATGCTCTATCACCCACCTCATAGGTGACTTCTCTACGCTTTGGATCTGCGTAGCTCTTTTGTCGGGACTGTGCTATCTTCAATCTGTCCTTTGCCAACTTGACTTTCTCTTCAGCTTCCTTGATTAGTTCTGGCCTGAACAAGTTTCTTTCTCCAACACCATTCCATAACAATGGTGTAGTACACTTTCTCCCATAGAGAAATTCAAACGGTGCCATCTCAATACTGGCTTGATAGCTGTTGTTATAAGATAATTCTGCGTAAGGCAGACTTTCATCCCAACTAGATCCATAATCTAGGGCACATGCCCTCAACATATCCTCTAAAATATGGTTGGTCCTTTCTGTCTGTCCATCAGTCTGGGGATGAAAAGTAGTGCTGAATTCCAATCTAGTTTCCAATGACTCATGCAGTTGCCTCCAAAAATGGGAAGTGAATTGAGTTCCTCTATCAGACACAATACTCTTGGGTACTCCATGCACACACACAATCCTATTCATATAAATCTTGGCTAACTTAGCACTTGTATAGGTTGTATTCACGGGTATGAAATGAGCCACTTTAGTTAGACGATCCACTACGACCCAAATAGAATCATATCCCGATCTGGTCCTTGGCAATCCGGTGATGAAATCCATACCAATATTGTCCCACTTCCAATCAGGAATAGGTAATGGTTGTAACAATCCTGCTGGTTTCTGATGTTTCGCTTTCACTCTACTACATACATCACACAAAGCTATATGTTCGGCGATGTCCTTTTTGAGATTATTCCACCAAAATCTTTCCTTCACATCCATGTACATTTTGGTGTTACCTGGATGAATGGAATATGGTGAGTTGTGTGCTTCTTGTAAAATCAGTTTCCGAAGCTCCGGATCTTACGGAACGCAGACACATTTTCCATACCATAAAGTACCATGTTCGTCTTCATGGAATCCTTTGGCTTTTTCCCTTACCAATCTTTTCCTTAATCTCTTCAATTTCCTTGTCAGTCTTTTGGGATTCCTTGATTTTGTCCAACAAGGTGGGTTGAACATCTAATGACATGAGATGTCCCTCAGGAACAATCTCCAACCTGAGGTCTCTAAATTGGGCACACAAATCATCTGGCAACTCACCCTTAGTAAGGCCATTCACAAATACCTTACGGCTTAGTGCATCTGCTAAAACATTTTCTTTACCGGGGTGGTATTGCAAACTCAAGTCATAGTCCTTGATGAGTTCTAGCCATCTTCTCTGCCTCATGTTGATTTCTTTCTGAGTGAAGATATACTTCAAACTTTTGTGATCTGTGAACACTTCACATCGCTTTCCCAAAAGATAATGTCTCCATGTTTTGAGTGCGTGGACGACAGAGGCTAACTCTAAATCATGAGTAGGATAATTCACCTCATGAGTTTTGAGTTCTCTCGAGGCATAAGCCACAACTTTTCCTTCTTGCATCAGAACTGCTCCTAATCCCTGATGGGATGCATCACAATACACTTGGAAATCCTTCTCCAAATCTGGCAGACATAGGACTGGTGCTGTCACTAGTCTCTTCTTCAATTCTTGGAAACTGAGTTCACATCCTTCAGTCCAAGAAAATTTCTTGTCTTTCTTTAGTAACTCCGTCATTGGCTTAGCTACCTTGGAGAAATTCTCGATGAATCTTCTATAGTATCCTGCCAAGCCAAGAAAAGTACGAACTTCCTTCACTGACTTAGGAGATTCCCATTCAGTTACAGCTGACACTTTTGCGGGATCCACTGCTACACCATCTCCTGACACAATGTGTCTAAGAAATCCAACTTCATTCAACCAGAATTGACACTTGCTGAATTTGGCATACAGCTTATGTTCCCTAAGCTTCTCAAGTATCAAACGCAAATGTCCTTCATGTTCTTCTTTGCTCTTGGAGTAGATCAAAATTTCATCGATGAAAACGACAACAAACTTGTCAAGGAATTCCATGAACACCTTGTTCATCATATTCATGAAGTAAGCTGGTGCATTGGTCAAACCAAATGGCATTACAGTGTACTCATACAATCCATACCTAGTGGTGAAAGTTGTCTTAGGTATGTCTTGTTCCCTTATCTTAAGCTAAAAATAGCCTGACCAGAGATCAATCTTTGAGAACACACAGGATCCTTCTAACTGATCAAACAAGTCATTGATTCTGGGCAAAGGATATTTGTTCTTGATAGTCACCTCATTGAGTGAACGATAATCGATGCATAACTTTTGACTTCTATCTTTCTTTTCCACAAAAAAGACTGGTGCTCCCCAAGATGAAGAACTTGGTTGAATAAATCCTTTCTGCAACTGTTCTCCAAGTTGTTTCTTGAGTTCTTTCAACTCATCAACTGACATCTTGTAAGGTCTCTTTGCTATTGGTCCCGATCCTGGTAGCAAGTCAATCAGAAATTCCACATCCCTTTCTGGTGGCATTCCCGGCAATTCTTCCGGAAACACATCCGTATATTCTCTCACAATTGGCACACTGTCCATGCTAACCCCCTTAAGAGAATTTAGCTTACTCCCTTTTGATTCAAAGTTTGACTTGAATCTTATCTGTTTCTTTTCCGGGGTTGTGAGTGTGACAGTACGATTGGCACAATCTAGTACTCCTTCATACTTAGTCATCCAGTCCATTCCCACAATTACATCCATTCCTTGGGAATCTAGGATTATCAGACTCACTGGAAACTGATGCTTTCCAAATTCTATCACTAGATCCCGACATCCAAGACTTACTACCATATCTCCACCGGGAGAACTTACTTTTATTGCACACCCAATATTTTCAGTTGGAAACCCATTTCTATCAACAAATGCTTTTGGTATGAATGAATGTGATGCACCAGTATCAAAAAGAACAAGTGTTGGAATAGAATTGAGTTTGAACTTACCAGCCACAACATCGGACTCCTCATAAATCTCTTCCACATTGATGCGGTTTACTTGTCCCTTCTGGAAAGGGTTGGGCTTGGTGGTTCCTTCAACTTTCTTCTCTGGACATTCATTTGCATAATGCCCCAATTTCTTACACTTGAAACATTCAACCTGACTGATATCTCTCTTTACAGGCTGACTACCATTTCCACTTCCACCTCCACTATGGTGACTCTTATGTCCACTCTTGTGGTTCTTGTACTTGTCATTATCATGACTGCGGTGATGCTTGTTGTCATGATGGCGGTTGTGGTTGTGGTGGTTGTTGTACTTTCCATGTTTGTGGGATCCAGAACTCCCACTATCATCATGATGGGAATGCTTGTGAGATGATCCCGAGCTGTGCTTGTCAAAGTTGTGCTTCCTCTTTCTGCTTTCAACCTATTTCATCTTGTTCTCCAAGATGGTAGCCTTGTCACAGAGTGATTAGTAGGTGGGGACATAGGCCACAGATAACTGCGGATTCAGTTCATCATTCAGCCCTTCAAGGAATTTCTCCTTCCTCTTGGCGTTAGTGTCAACTTCATCCGGTGCATAACGTGCCAGATTGTTGAACTCAATATATTCAGCCACGCTGCGGTGACGCTGCTTCAGGTTGTGGAATTCCTTTTTCTTCAAATTCATCACCCCGGATGAGATGTGAGCTGTACGGAATCCATCTTCAAAGATAGCCCATGTCACATCCTCAATGGGAGTGGTGATCTGGAAGTTATCCCACCAAGTAGCTGCTGGTCCTTCCAACAAATGTGCTGCAAACCTGACTTTCTCCTCGTCGGTGCAGCCGACAGTTACCAAATCCTTGTCCACCGAACGTAGCCAATCATTGGCCACCATTGGATCAGTGTTTCCTGAGAACTTTGCAGGCCTCAGTCTTAGGAATCTGGTGAGCATGTCAAATCCTGGTGGATTGTTCTGGTTGTTGTTGTTATTGTTATTGTTGTTGCTGTTATTGTTGTTGTTGTTATTCTAATTCTGCATAAAAGTGGTCATCATCTGCATCAGTTGTGCATGTGCTGTCATCAATTGCTGCATCTCGGGAGTGACATTGTTGTTTTGGTTGGAGTTGGCACGTCGAGGAGGCATCTGTGGTTTTCATAAGGATAAGAATGAGATACCCATAGATCCTTATTATGCACAAAACATCACATAGACAATCACCAAATCAAGCATCAAAATAACATAAGGTTCAAACGATGTAAACAACAAGTTTGAAAAAGCAATAACACCATAGCAAGCCACCCACATGTTGGATGGTCATTGCGCCTCAATAAACAAAGTACGGTAAACGAAAGTAAATCGAGTAGTCTGCACTACTCCTCCGCATCAATCTCCTCGTCAACCAGTGTAAGACCTACATTCTCCATGGCGGTCTTGTACTCATCAACACTAGTAGTCAAGGCCTCTATCTTGGCCCTAAGAGCCCTCTTCTGTGAGAGAAGCCTCTCAATCACTCCCTGTTGATGCTCGAGCTCAAAGTCCTTGGCCTCTAGCTCTTCATTCATCTCCTAGATCCTCTTATTCCTGTCTTGGACTCTTTTCTCTTGGCTCTTGAACTTCCTGTCCTAGCTCTCAAACTTGGCCTCCATTTCCTTGACTATCTCGTCTTGCTCCGCGAAGAGCTTGTCCTTCTCACGAAGCTGCACCTGGAGCTCGTCATTGCTAAGCATGACATTGGTCCTATCAGTATCTAGGTGACTAATAAGAACCTCTAGATCCTGAAGGTACAGACGAATCGGCTCCACCGTCTCTCTAGCAGCATCCTCGAACTCAATAGCCTCACCCTCCTCGTCGCGTCTCCCGAAGGGGTGAAAGTAAAGACCTCTAAGCTCTCTAGAGTGTCTCCCTACCAGGCGCCCAAGTAACTCCTGCATGACTACATTTAGGCCTTTCTCCTTGTCGTCATGCATCAGCTTGAAAGTGATGGTCTCCGTGGTTGGCTCTGCCTGGCGTTCGGGCTGAGTGACTCTGAAGCCCCAAAGGGCCTTCCTCTCAAACTTGGTGATGGGAAGCATCATGATGCTAGGAAGTGGAAGGTTGAGCACGCTAGTGAGCTCAATGAGACGAGTACCAAAACGAGTTCCCGTAAACTCCTTGGCTGTCTTGATAATAACGCTAGGCATCTATTTTATAAGATAGAGAAAAGTTAGAATCAACAACAATAGAGAAATTCACAAGATAAAAATCACAAACATAACTTTTGCAACAATCACACAAGTCATGGCATACACAAATCCATTACAAGCTTCAAAGGTTCAACATATCCTAGACAAATTTTTGGAAATAAAACGATAGATGTGGTGGTCCAACTAACGAAGTACGTTACAACTCTCACTCACTCGACAAAATAGCTATCAGGGCATCCTTAGTAGCCATCTATCTATCTTGTTCACAAGACTCCCAAATTAAGTCTATGATTTCTCCCCTTAGTTGTTGGTTGGTAGTCTCTAATACTTGGGTATTCTTCTTTTCTTCTCTAAGGTCATTTTGAGTGTTTAGCATTCTGCACTTGAGTCTATCACCAAGCTCCATGATGGCATTCCAAGCTGCATTTCTTGCAGAGTCAAAGAATGTGGTGTGCATTTCTGAGTTGGTGACCATGCAGAATCCTGACTCCTTGTGGTTGTCTTCCTTGTTTTTGTACAAGTGAAGTTGCACCCACCAATACTCCTCTCCTTCATCCATCACAGGGAATCCTTTGTACACAGCTGCACCATGTATCCCCATGGTAACCATGAGGTTCTTGAGGGCCTTGGGGAATTCTGTCTCACACTCCAAGGTCATGGTCATGAGTGGTCCTTTACTCACGGCTTTGTTGATGGAGTTCATCTACAAATAGAGATGAGAGAGAAGATTAGAAAAGTTTACGAGAAGAAAAAGACAAGTGTGGAAATTGTTGAAAAATATTCCTTAGTGGTTTCTAATCCAATCCTAGGGTCATAATCCTACAGGCAACACAGTGCTCTGATACCATCTGCAAGATCCCACCTTTATAAAGGTAAAGATACCTATGATTGCAATGCTAGTCCCTGGATCAAATGCTAGCATCCACAGTTGAAGATGAAGTACACAGAAACAAAGGTCATTATTACATTATCATTCCAGAGATAACATAGTCTTTTACAACTCCATAGCCATAGGCTAGTACAAGAGTTTAACATAACAATATAAATATAAGTCTTCATCTTCATGTGCCACAGGCAAGCATGTTGAGTGTAGACTCATAACCCCTAATCATTATTAGAGTAACCTGCAACATCACAAGTTATAGCCACAGTGGTTCAATACATTGGAATTGGCAAGTGATACCTTAGTAGAATATTACCATCTAGTTACTACATGAATTGGCCAAGTGTAGCTTAGGCTTGCTTTGCTTAAAATAGGTTTTACCTATCAGTTGAAAACACTAAGTTTTTGTTTGGTAAAACTTTCCCAAGGAACCACCAATAGAAATTGGTGAACCTTCACCCTTGTTCAACCACAAGTTTTAACTTAGAAAAATTGGGATGAGGAGATTCTTGATAACTTCCATGTCTTGATGCTCAAGTTGTCCATTATCAGGGACACGGCTAAGTACTTAGTTTCTTCCATCTGCAGAGGTTGTGCACTTTCCCCACAAGAATTGATTTTCACCAAGACAGGACCTTTCAGAAGCCTTCCCTTATACCAAAATGGACGCGCTCCAATCCTATCATTCCCCTACCACCAACTGTCCATTTGGATAAGTTGTTGCAACCTATATGATCAGGACAGAGCCCATAATGCCATGTGGCTGCACTAGAAGCTTCTTAACATTTGGCATCTCAAATCCCTTTGTTCCTGGGTGGCAATCCACAAGTGAGATACACAAGGTGAACCATAGAAATGGGCCTTGTGTAACCACTCAACCAAAAACCACCAAGCAATTACCAATCCACCTAGGTGTTTCATTCACTTAGTTGTTTTATTAAGCAAAAACATAAGTCAAAGACTTAGCAATATTTTTCCATAGCATGTATATAATCCACCCTTGGTTGCTACTAGCTAGGCTAAGCATGGCAATAGCAAGTATCTTAACTTAAAGAAAATTCTAACAATTCTACAACTACTAGGATTTCCCAAGCATAGCATATGGATACTTAGCAAAATATTCATGCAAGCCCTATACAAAATATTTCTAATGCATAGTCAAAATATTGGGACAAAAATATGAAGAACCACTTTCGTTGGTAGTTGGGGGAGTAACAACAATCCTGACAGTCACAATCACCACTAGCACCAAAATCTACACATAAAATAACAGCACCAAATTCACATATCAAAATAAACAAGCAAAAAAAATATAAGAATGCATGCAAATGACATGTGATGATTTTTATCTAAACCAAACAAGGCAACTAAATATTACTGATTGATAACTAAACATTTGTACATCAAATAAACTTTATTTGTCCTTTAAAACATTTTCCAGCTAATTTTTATACACAAAATAAGATTACAAATGTCTCTGCAAAAACAACTAAGTTTACAGAACCAATTCATTAAAAAAAAGTGCATGGTTGGAAAGTACTCTTTATTCTGATTCCATTGATATAAAATTTGCAAAATTTGGACGTGTGGATCAAAAGTTATGAATTTTGCAAGTTTGAACAACTAATAGTTTCAATTCTATTTTTAAAACAAAATCTGAGCCACACGTCATGTTCCGATTGGTGCGTACTGGTTCGCGTGGATCGTGCTATGTTGCACGGCCCAGATATAATCATACCGTTTCGCTACAGATCTAATCGCGGCCTTAGGATTTAGATCCAATGGATCAGATCCATCTGACCAAGAATCAGCTGCGCACATGGCGCTTGCGGCTGCGACGGCTCTGGCGGCGACATGTCGACGAGGCCAAAGTGGCAGGGGAGGTGCGCTGGTGCTTACGGAGGTCGTGAAGACATGGGGATGCTCGACGTGGTCACGGTCGGGGCGGAGCTGCACGGACACGAACAGAATCGCTCGCCGGAGTCCTTCTCACCGTCAGGTGCTCCCAGTTGAAGACGAAGGCGACGTCCTAGGCCACACGGAAACAAATGGCAAGCATCAACAGGTGCGCAAAGACCTGGCGAACACATGTGCACGAACTAGAGACAGGGGGCAGTCAGTGCTCACCACAATAGCTCGCCGGAGCTCGTCGAAACTGCGGCGGTGTTCTGTGAAATATGGGCATCCTGGTGGCGGAGCGAGCGAGTGGAGTGAGGGGAAATGTGCAGGGTGGGGAGGGGGTTTTGTAGCCAGAGCGGGGGCGAGAATTATGCGCTAAATCAATGGGATTTAAGCGGGGTTTAAACGCGGCGTCACTACGTGGTGGTAACGGCGGAGCGGGTCACGCACGGTGATTGAGGACGATGATGACGGGGCAAGGTGGGTCCAAGGCGTCAGTGGGTGGGTGCGTGCGGCAGAGTGAGAAACAGAGAGGAGAGGGTAAAGTTTTCGGGTGGGCTCGTGGGCTGCTTCTGCTGCTGGGCCTGTTTGGTGGCGCCGGCCCTTTCCTTATTCTTTTCCTTTTTATTTTTCTGATTGATTTTCAAGGAATCTTTTCAAACGATTTCAAATGTTTTTTGAATTCAAATCCCTTTCTGGATTTTTGTAAAGTGGAACATGTATATATTTGGGTATAAAACATTGATGTTCCATTCAAAGTTCTTTGCCCCCTTGAATTTAACAGAAAAACATGCCTTAGTTATTTATTCCTTAATGGGCATAAGAATGGTTTGAATTTATATTTTGTTTTGAATTTTTTTGACCAAGTTTGGAAACAACAAACAAAAACTCAAACTCAAACCTTTATGATTAAAACAATTGTTCTCATAGCAGAGACTAGCAATAAGGCCATTGTCTTGCTTACATAAAATAATAGACAGCAAAAGCTTCTGTTTTTGAAATCTTATTTGAAAATGATCCTAAAATTATTATGAATGCATGAATGATATGCAAACTTTGAAATTATGATTTTTGGGATGTTACACTATGTAAGTCGGAATAGCATCACGATGCCCATGACAAGTGGAACCGAGTCATCAAGCCGACTTTCACATTGGTCTAAGTTGTGTGTTCAGCACAACCTCAATAACCAAGGATATTTAGTACAAACAACATGAATGTATATTCAATGATACACATCATATGTTTATACAAGGACACCTTAATAACTTTATGAATACAATAGGAAATATCATCATACATGATTGCCTCTAGGGCATATTCCCAACAAGTGGTGTCGTATAGCAATGTGATGTTTGCAATGTGATGTATGAGATGTATTGTGTTGTAACCTCGTAGGGCATGAGTAGAAAGAGACGCGATGATTGTCATATTATTATTGTAATAGGCATAGTTGTTTTTACTTTATTAGCTAGAGTATCAATAGTTGTAAAAGCAAGGATTGATTATGACAATTAAGCAACAATGGACCTCAGTGCTATGCCCAAGGCGCGTGTAGGAGTACATGACGACGTAAGAAGTTGATGATGGAGATGATTGACGCAGAGTGCTATACCATATCACTATATGAATTGCATGTGATGTTAATCCTTTTATGCACTTTATTTGTTGTGTGGTAGTCATAATAAATAGGGTGATCTCTGATGGCTATGAAATACCACCTCTTTTATCCATATAAAATGTGCCATTTATCTCCCATATCATGTTTTCTTCTAGATACAGCTATGCCATATATGCATGACTTCTAGTTCTCATTCATTTTCATATGAGCTTTGAAAATTTAGTAGTTTAGGTAGAATTTTATCCCTCTTCCTTGTATTTGACATGTGTTTAGGTTTTGATGATGATTATGCACAAAACAAAGGCAAAAGGAACAAAGAGAGCATAGTATGGAGGAGCTGTAAGGACCAGACTTAGCCATTTGAGAGGTTGGAAAAGTGAATTTTCCAACTTCTCAAAATAAATATCCAAGACCATGGGGTTTTAGCCCTCAAGGAGACGAATCCAACGAGCCCAATAACACCCAAAATGGAGTTCGTATGAAGAAATAGCGGCCAAAACACTGCGTAGTACCGAAGGTTTGACAACCAGCTATACGGCGGGAGCAATAGTTCTGGCCGTATAGCTCCCGCCTTATAGTTGGCAAAAAGTCGTAAATGACAGGATGTTTGTCTTCACCCTAGAAAAGCTCCAGAACCTTCCCCAAGTAATATGACGGTATAGTGGGTACCCTAGGGCACCACAAGGCCTATATAAAGAGGGGAGGAGCCAAGAGAGAGCCAGCAATCCATATTCTCACCCACGGCGGAGCCCTGCCACCGTGCCACCGCCATAGCCTCCTCCAATCATATCTACACCATCACCATCACACAAGAGGAGAATGGACTAGGATCTTGAAGGCCTCCACATCGATCTACATCGTCATCTTCATCCACAACATCTCCATCACCGATCCCCTTTGGTTACTTGTTGTAATTCTAGATTGAATCTTGGATTTGCACTTGTCTTCAATTGTATCATCATACTTCATCCATATTCTATCCATGATGTTGATTGCCTTCATGTGTGATTAGTTTCCTTTGTTCTTAGGGAGATGAAGAAACCCTAGTATGTGATTGAATTGAGATAAAGATTATTATGTGATATTGTTCATTATGTGCCTATGTTAGTTGTCTTCATATTGATGTTGGGAGTTGTGAACTTCCTTAATATTTTCCTTTTGCGGGTTGATGAAGGGGATTACTTGTTGGTAGACGGAAGGATGATAGCACTTATTGTGACTATAAAGTAGTTATCATTGTTTACGTACTAACTTGGGGAATCAAGGAGAACTCATCAAGCCATGTCCATACCACGGGAGAAATCCCTTAATAGCACAGTAACACGATGGTTGTCGGTTATTGTCTGCTGTAGTTATCACGGATGATGTGAGCATTGGTTGCTGCCTATTCGTCCATGAGCTCCTCCCATACATTCATAAATGGTTTTATTCATTATATATGGAGCTCCTCCCATATATATGGAGCTTCTCCATGTGAGATCGATATCTTTATTTCAAAACTAGCTACAAACGATCTGTGCACTTGCAGTCATCAAGCTATTTTCTGGCGTTGTTGCCGGGGAGCTAAGCGCTGTAGGTCTTTTAGCTTTTGTTTATTTATTTTAGTTTTGCTAGATTTTGTTTTAAGCTTTCTTTATTTGCTGCATTTGTTTTTTTATTTTGTTTACAAACCAAAAACCCATAAAAATATTTGTTACTAATCATGTCATCCGAGATGAGTACCTTTGAACAGATGAAATCTATAACGGAGGAGTCAAAGGGAAGGACTTTGGGAGATATTCTTAAGAGGCAAGGCATATTAAAAGAATGATTGAATTGGGTGGACAAGTATTTATTCACACTATATGCCTCTTATCAATTATGTTGTGATTATTGTGGATCTCCAGATCACCTTAATTATCAATGTAAGTATAATTTTGATACCAAACTAGAAAAATATAATAGAGATGAGTTTAAATGCCTTGTTGGGGAGGACACATTACAATTTGTGCTTTTTATTGGTTGCAAAGAGTTGTTATTTTTTAAGAGATATACAGGTCGAAAGTAAACCACCCGATAGGATCTATAAAAAATTTCACCCTATATTCTGCTATTTCACCCTATATTCTGCTATTGCCAAGTATTTATTCACACTATATTCTGCTAAATTTCACCCGATATGAATTTATTGTTGGGCGGATTAAAGCTGTCATGGAAGAATCTAACCTTTTGCAGGGTGCTCCAAAAGATAATGTTGAGGGAACTCCACTCAAAGATCCTCCACCTAAACCACCGGAACATGTTGTTAATAAAGAGGTGGCACTTGATGTTGCACCCTCTCAACTAGTGGAAGGTAAGCCTGAAGGTAAGACTATCGCTGAACTATTCGCAAATTATCTTCGTAAGAATGAAGAGGAGCAACTTGATCAACCACTTGAATCTCCTACTTCTAAAAATAACTTTCCACACACAAAAAGTATGCATGCAACCGATATCTCATTATCTAGTAATGATTTTTATAAGTCCCAAACTTATGATGATTGTCCTAAGGAGGATTCGTGCCTAGACAGTGATTTTGGGGACTTTGATGAGGGACTAGAAGATGAATCTTTCTATGAATATTGTGATGCTATTAACATGGGATAGGAATCCTCATTGGAAGAGGAGGATGAGTATTTTGAAGAACAAGTCTGCAATATGACGATAAGAGAAATGTAATCCCAAATAGTGGAATATGCTAAAAAGTTAATTTCTTCGGATAAAATAGACGATCCAATAATATGTCCTCAATGTATGAAATTTGGGCACTACTTTCATTTTCAATGCTCTGATACCTTTAATCAATCTTCAGTGTCTTATAATAATGGTGATGTTACTAGTGAAGTATTAGAGTATATTATCTTTGAACGTGCCCATGAGTTGATAATACATGTCATTATATGTAATAATAATGAAGATAGTGTTCTCATAAAAACATCTTATGAAATCTTGCAACATATTTCTTGGTATTCTCATGAACGTTTTAGTGAGAATACACTTATTATGAGGAGTAAGGCACAGAGAAAAACCGTAGCGCACAAAGTTACTTGTTTGCAGGAAATATTATTGGAGAAGGACGAAGTTCCTTCCCAAGAAGAGGATGAACACGAAGAAGAACTGCGAATCCCCTTGGAGGAGGATGAAGTTCCTTCCCAAGAAGAGGATGAACACGAAGAAGAACCACCAATCCTTGAGGATATGCAATTACTGGACATGTGGGAGCAGGTGGATTACTATTCTGGTAATTTGTTAAGTTTATTCGAAAACAAGCTTTATGATTATGAATACATTCCTCTCTTTAAAGTATTTTTATCAACCAATAATCACATAAACAGTAATAATGTAGAACTCTTGGAATACATAGTTTATGAAGGGTCTCATGAGCTGCTTAGAAAAATTGATATTATTATGAAAAGTAGCGATAATGAGGATTTAACATGGTATCATAATATTATGGATTATATTATCAATTATTGTCAAGAACATTTTAGTGGTAATGCACTTGTGATAAAGAGTAAGGAGCTATGTAAAACAATAGTTCCCGAAACTAACATTTTGCAGGAACCACTCGATAACGAGGTGGAAGACAAAAATGGTGGGGTTGAAGACAAACATCATTCTAATAATAAGTTTGTTTATGATGCCTCGGTTTCTAATAATGATTCTTATTGTGTTGAGACTAAAGATAATTTATTTGCGGAGGCTTTATGCCTAGATACTCATTTGGAGAACACTAATAATGATGAACTGGAGTTAAATCTTTGTAGTATTAATGAGCAGGTTTCGGGAGAGCACATATTGTATGAAATATTTATTGATGATGCTTCTTTTTGTGAGTGGCTTGATAACTCTAGAACTGATGAACTATAGAATAGAGACACTTTTGAATTTTTCCCTGCTGCTAAAGATGAATATTATGAAGTGTTCCCTCTTGATAGTGTAGCCCAAGAAGAGTACTATGAATTGTATCCCGATGATGTTATTAAAGGTAAAAGGTTTGAATTTATATGTAAATATTTAATCCTTTTATGGAAGCTATCTAGGGAGGTATGCTTACCACACATGGCGCATCAATCATCATTTGTGAGCAATAACACATTTATCTACATGACTCCGATGCACCGTAAGTGGGTGAGACTTTGACCAGGATATAATAGTAAGTGCTCCAAAACTCTTTTGGAGGTAAGAATAAATAATTCTCTAGCTCCTATCTATTGAAATAATAATGGATAAAAGTTTGGCTACTTGGTTATAAGAAAGCGCTTCCCGGGAGGCAACCCGGAAGTCATTAGGTGTCTTTCTTAGTTTTGTGTCTTGAGTCTTGATGCATTCATGTTTCATTGGCATTTTTATTCCTTGAATTATTTGCTATTAGAGTTATCTTGTAGTTTTCAAAAGGCAGAATTTATTGTTACTATGTGTTGCATAACTCGGTTGTACTTAAATCCCGTTTTTACATGCTGTTGTTGGTCGAAAATTAAAGTTGTTACTTTTTTTCAAAAACATGGTGTTTCTCTAAGTTTCAGGTTAAGAAAAAATTCTCGAAGAAACAGAAATTTTTTGGCGCGTACAGAAGGTTTAACGGCCAACTATATGGCGGGAATAAAAATTCCAGCCGTATAGTTATCTATGCCATTGTCAAATTTTATTTTTTAGGTATAGAAGGTTTAACGACCAACTATACGGCGGGAATAGAAATTCCGGCCGTATAGTTGTGGCCGTATAGGTATCGATTCCTTCGAAAATTTTCTTTTCAGGGTACAGTAACTTTAACGACCTACTATACAGCGGGAAATATTTTTCTGACCATATAATTCCGATTGTATAGTTACGAACATTATACCAAGGTCTTGATAAGATAACTAAAGGTCAGAGATTCTTATATTTTTATTTCTTCTTCCTATAAAACCTCGAAACACCACCTGGGAGCTTCTCTCATGATCTAGAGAAGCCAAGCATATGTAAGCAATAAAGTTCTACCTCATAAAATTCTCTATAAAAGTTTATGTTTTATTTTTACTTTCTTTTTGTTGGTTGGGTGAACGAACTTTGTTCGTATACCAAACTGATGTCTTTTATTTTGTGTGTTATTTTTGCAGGGACTTGAACCTTGCGTGACGACGTGTACGGTAGTGCCAACCATGAAAACACTCGCATGATACACTTGGTTGCTTCAATTCAACATGCCTATATTAATGTCTGGTAAAACTTTCCAACTCAAAACTCTTTTAATAAGCACATAGGGGCTGCACACTCGTGTTTCATATTTTGTCCCACTTGCACTTCATTAAAATCTGGGAGTATGTACAACTCTTGGACCTAGTTTGTTGACTTAAGCGTGGTGCTTAGGTTAATGGACCGACTCAGTGGGACTTGTATTTTATCACTGTGAGCTCATCCCCTTGCGTTCAAAAACACAAAATGTTTTATTTTCTTCTTAGTTTCAAACAGGTTATCAAAGAAGGCAGCCACCAGGATATATCAAGAAATATACGTTAAAGCAAAGGTTCAATAAAGCAAAGGTTCTTTGTCCATCAAAAGAGAGGTTACTTGTAACTCAACGGTAAAGTGTGTCACCCTTGTTTTCAACTAAGTTTGGGGAGGTAACCACTTATCACACTCTCTTTTGGAAACTTTATTTTCTCTTTTCTTTTGGTTATATACTCAAGTTTAGTTCTTGCAAGGTTCTAAGCTTGGGGAGGTTACTTCTGCATGTGTAGAGTCTTGTGCAATGTTCATATTCGATGAAATTTTAATGCAATCATGTATCCCGTTGTTTTTGAATGCTTGCTTAAGTGAGTCTAGTTCTGTATCTATATGGGGATACACTTGCTCATAATAGGCACCATAGGAGTTGACTTAGAGCTTGTATGCATCTTGCCAAATTGTTTATCAAGCTTGTGACAATATTTGTGATCATCTAGAAAACATTGCCACAATCTCTACACTTAAAAAATGAATATTTGATCAAGATCTTCTGAAATTTTCTAGTTTTCACCTAATTGCTTTGTCTTAAATAAATAAGTTATGCTCGACCCCATAGTGTCAAAACAATAGACTTGATAGTTTGCTTATGGAAGGAGTTGTCAATTGGAAATGATATTTCAAAGTTTTGAGTTATATGCTAAATAAGGTGTTGTTTAATTGTCTTAAGAGTTTAGCCTTAAAGATACTCAACACCATAGATGTGATGATCGACTTGATAGCACTCTTTGAAAGGATTTGTTTAAATAAACTAATGTTTAGCGGTAATTGAGATAAATGCCAAATCTTGACCTATTGATTAAAGTATGATATTGCTTTACGCGTGTTTGCACAACTGTCGCACAACATGGTATGCTAAAAACTCCGCTGGACTTTGAATAATCCAAAAAGAGGAAACTCTTGGAGTTTATCTGTGAGTTGCCTAACATATGTAACAAAAATGCTATATTTTGGGTATGCATTGGTATTCTCATGGGCTTGCGTTCAAAGCAAAAGAGGGAATAATCCTCTAACCGTTATGAGAAATCATTATACCAAAAAGGGAAACCTTGGTAATGGTCACGGGTATCCATTCTTAGTTTGTATAGTCCTATGAAACACACTAAGTTTTGGCATGATGTCATTATTGATGAACTAAAGTTTTAAAAGACAAAGAATAGAAAATGAGTGTTTGATAGGCATAATTCATTGATGTGGAAGACCAAA
This sequence comes from Avena sativa, assembly GCA_916181665.1. Lineage (NCBI taxonomy): Eukaryota > Viridiplantae > Streptophyta > Magnoliopsida > Poales > Poaceae > Avena > Avena sativa. Next base: position 135,149,723 of record OV702285.1, on the reverse strand, counting down.
TGAGACACTCTAATGCTATGCTTCTTTTGACATGTTCTCACATTTCCTTTTGGCATAAATCTCGTTACTAAGAAATAAACTTTCTGAAATTTCAATACTGATGTTTGCACTTGTGAGCCTTAACTGAATGACATGATTGGGTACAATCGATGAATTTTATTCCTATTTATTCTTGACATCTATTTGTGACTAGTTTTGTCTCATAAAAATAATGATATGAAAATTTATACAAAAGGTGCAATAAGAGGATCACAAGTTTGTTTGCAAGTTAGATTCACTATTGACATGGAGCATATAAGTTTTGTTGAATCTTTAATGGTCTTTATAACTGAGCTTGTGTTGCCTTGTATGAATACTTGTTTTCTCTCTTTGAGCTTGTAGAAGAAATAAGGATGCAAGGCATTGATTTCAAATGATCAGCTATTTCACAGCCATTAATTTATTATCGACCCTTCCTACTCGAGGAAGAGCAAGGTCTAACTCGGGGAAGTTGATGGCTGTGAAATACCACCTCTTTTAGCCATATAAAATGTGCCATTTATATCCCATATCATGTTTCTTCTAGCTACAGCTATAACATCTATGCATGACTTATAGTTCTCATTCATTTTCATATGAGCTTTACACATTTAGTAGTTTAGGTAGAACTGTATCCCTCTTCCTTGTCTTTTACATGTGTGTATGTAGGGTTCGCAGCATAGAAAACAAAAATTTTCCTACGATGGGAACAACTATGTACCAAGATCTATCTACTAGATACAAACAACGGGTGGATGTATATCTGTAGAGAACATACCCTTGAAGACCGACAAAGCTTAACGAGTCCAAACTCGTGGTTGATGTAGACGATCTCTTGCCGATCTCAAGATCGAGAGGAAGTCCTAGCGCCGCAAATCAGCAGCGCATCCGTGCTCGCACACACGTTCGAGGCACCGAACAACCTCCGCCTCCTCGCTCCAGCGATGCAGCGGAAGCACAAATCTTTCTTGCCGAATAGCCACCGGGAACATGATCTCGCTAGTCCGAGACCATGGGGGATAAATTCTAGAGGGGGAGAGAGATCCTTCACGAGGAGGTGTGAGAGACAAGTGAGGAGGGGGGCTCCTTTTATAGGAGGAGGGGGGGCACCCAAGGGGTGGCCGCCGGCCATGGGGGCAGCCCCCTCCCCTCCTTCATTCATGTGGGTGGACACTCCACTCACAAAATGCCCTTTAAATTCCCTCCACTCAAAAGTCCACTCAAATTCCCATTAAATTTCTACCAAATTTAATGCAAACTCTCATTAAATAAAACTCTTTTATTTTATTCAGAATTTTGTCAATTACTTTAATGACAAACATTCACAAATAACCCCTTGCTAGAATTCCATTTCACATGCATAACCACTTTATGCAATTTCACCCGAAAACCTGTTTCGGTATCTAGTGAAATAAATTCCTGAGCTTGTTCATTCTTTCGGCATGAAACTTTTGCTCCAATTGGATGTCGGTGTCTCTTAAGTGTGTCACCTACGGTTCGTGAATAATGCGGACATGATCGAGACCCCTCTCGGATCAATAATCAGAAGCGGGATCTGGAGACCCATACTGACTCCCACACATTCAACGATGACTTTCTTGTGATCGTCGGAACCTTTTACGCTAGTATCTTAATCCCTTTGTTTCACGATATATTACATGTCCGAGATTCGATCATCGGTATCTCCATACCTTGTTTGATCTCGTTACCAACATGCACTCTTTTCTCGTTCCCGTGATATAACATTCTAGTGATCAAATCACTTGCTTGCAAGCTAATCAATGTGATATCACCGAGAGGGCCCAGAGTATATCTATCCGTCATCGGGATGAACAAATTCCACTCTCGATCCATGAGCCTCAACATAACACTTTGTTAGTTCTGAATCCATCTTTATAATCACCCTGTTACGGTGTGACGTTTGATGTTATCAAGAAACTCTTCCGGTGTTAGTGATTGACATGATCTAATGGTCTAAGGATTAGGATCACTTCGTAAGTTGTTATAGCAATATAAACTCAATGACTTTGATCGTAATGCTATACTTCGGATGAATGTTCATCACACCATTACACTAATGTTGTGATCCCGTTATTAACAACATCCAATGTCCATGATCAGGAAACCTTGATCATCTTGTTAATCAACGAGCTAGTTTATGAGAGAGGCATAACTAGGAACTTTCTGTTTGTTTATTAAACACACATGTATTAACATTTCCGTATTAATACAATTATAGCATGCAAAATAAACATCTATCATATACTTGGAATACACATAATAAACACTTTATTATTGCCTCTCAGGGCATATTCCCTTCAGTCTCCCACTTGCACTAGAGACAATAATCTAGTTACATAGTGATAAATCTAACACCCATTGAGTTCTGGTGTTGATCATGTTTTGCTCTAGGGAGAGTTTTAGTCAACGGATCTGCTACATTGAGATCCGTATGTACTTTACAAATCTTTATATCTCCATCCTTGACATGCTCGCGGATGGAGTGAAACCGGCGCTTAATATGCTTGGAATGCTTATGAGACCTTGGTTCTTTGGCATTGGCAATGGCACCATTGTTGTCACAATAGATCACCATTGGGTCCAACGCGTTTGCAACCACTCCTAGTTCGGATATGAACTCCTTCATCCAAACTGCTTCCTGAGCCGCTTCTGAAGCAGCAACATATTCGGCCTCCGTTGTTGATCCCGCTACCACAGGTTGTTTGGAGCTCCTCCAACTAACCGCTCTGCCATTCATGAGAAATACGTATCCGTATTGAGACTTAGAGTCATCCGGATCGGTGTCAAAGCTAGCGTCGACATAACACTTAGCGACGAGCTCTTCTTCACCTCCGTATACAAGAAACATATCCTTAGTTCTTCGTAAGTACTTAAGGATATTCTTGACCGCTATCCAGTGTTCCGAACCTGGATCCGATTGGTACCTACTAGTCAAACTAATAGCATGTGCCACATCCGGTCTTGTACATAGCATGGCGTACATTATAGAGCCTATGGCTGAAGCATAGGGGACTTTGTCCATTATCTCTCTTTCTTCCGCCGAAGCCGGACTTTGAGTCTTACTCAATGTCTTTCCTTGCAACATAGGTAAGAACCCCTTCTTACTTCCGTCCATTTTAAACTTCTTTAAAATCTTATCAAGGTATGTACTTTGCGATAGCCCTATTAGGCGCCTAGATCTATCTCTATAGATCTTTATGCCTAATATATATGACGCTTCACCTAGGTCCTTCATTGAAAATTTGCTGTTTAGATAACTTTTAACACTGTTTAAAAGATCTATATCATTTTCGATCAATAATATGTCATCCACATATAATATCAGAAATGCCACATTGCTCCCACTCACTTTCTTGTAAATACAAGCTTCTCCATAAGTTTGGACAAATCCAAACTCTTTGATCACCTCATCAAAGCGGAGATTCCAACTTCGTGATGCTTGCTTCAATCCATAGATGGATCGCTGAAGCTTGCACACCTTGTTAGCATCCTTAGGATCGACAAAACCCTTTGGTTGTATCATATACAACTCTTCTTCAATATTACCATTGAGAAACGCGGTTTTGACATCCATCTGCCATATCTCATAATCGAAATATGCAGCAATTGCTAACATAATCCTAACTGATTTTAGCATCGCTACGGGAGAGAAAGTCTCATCGTAGTCAACTCCTTGAATTTGTCGAAACCCCTTTGCGACAAGTCGAGCTTTATAGACGGTCACATTACCATCAGCATCAGTTTTCCTTTTGAAAATCCATTTGTTCTCCACGGCCTTTCGGTCGTGAGGTAATTCCACCAAGTTCCAAACTTGATTTTCATACATGGATTCCATCTCGGATTTCATGGCTTCTAACCATTTGTTGGAATCCGGGCTCATCATCGCTTCTTCATACGTCGCAGGGTCATCATTTTCATCAACCATGAAATTCATGACAGGATTTCCGTACAGCTCGGGAGCTGCACGCGTCCTACTTGACCTGCGAGGTTCGGTAGTACTCTCTTTCGGAGTTTCATGATCATTATCATTAGTTCCTTCTTCAACAGGTGGAGCCAACTCCGGAACAACTTCCAGCGCTGCGCTACTCGCCATACTTTGAAGAGAAGGTTCCATAACCTCTTCGAGTTCTACCTTCCGACTACTCACACCTTTCGCGAGAAACTCTTTCTCTAGAAAGGATCCATTCTTGGCAACAAAAACCTTGCCCTCGGATCTGTGATAGAAGGAATACCCAATAGTTTCCTTAGGGTATCCTATGAAGACGCATTTTTCCGCTTTGGGTTCGAGTTTATCCGGTTGAAGTTTCTTCACATAAACATCGCATCCCCAAACTTTAAGAAAAGACAGCTTAGGTTTGTTTCCAAAGCACAATTCATACGGTGTCTTTTCAACGGATTTAGATGGTGCCCGATTTAAAGTGAATGCAGCAGTTTCTAGTGCATAACCCCAAAATGACAGCGGCAAGTCCGTCAGAGACATCATAGATCGAACCATATCTAATAAAGTACGATTACGACGTTCCGACACACCATTTCGCTGTGGTGTTCCAGCAGGCGTGAGTTGTGAAACAATTCCACACTCTTTCATGTGAGTGCTAAACTCGTAACTTAGATACTCACCTCCACGGTCGGACCGTAGAAATTTGATCTTTCTATTACAATGATTTTCCACTTCATTCTGAAATTCCTTGAACTTTTCAAAGGTTTCAGACTTGTGTTTCATCAAGTAGATATAACCGTATCTACTCAAATCATCCGTGAAAGTAACAAAATAACGATATCCACCTCGCGCCGACACACTCATTGGACCACATACATCAGAATGTATGATTTCCAATAAATCTGTCGCCCGTTCCATTGAACCGGAAAACGGCGTTCTAGTCATCTTGCCCATAAGGCATGGCTCACATGTATCAAATGATTCATAATCAAGTGATTCCAAAAGTCCATCCGAATGGAGCTTCTTCATGCATTTAACGCCAATATGACCTAGACGGCAGTGCCACATATATGCGGATATATCATCATTAAGTTTAATCCTTTTAGCATCAACATTATGAATATGTGTAACATTATCATCGAGATCTAATAGAAATAAACCATTCATCATCGGTGCATGACCATAAAAGATTTCATTCATATAAATGGAACAACCATTGTTCTCGGATTTAAATGAATAACCACTTCGCATCAAACACGATCCAGATACAATGTTCATGCTCAGTGCAGGCACCAGATAACATTTATTCAAGTTTATAACTAATCCCGATGGCAAGTGGAGAGGCAGCGTTTCGACGGCGATCACATCAACGCTTGATCCATTGCCGACACGCATCTTGACCTCACCCCTTGCTAGCGGTCGCTTGTTCCGCAGCCCCTGATTCGAGTTACAAATATTAGCAACTGAACCGGTATCAAATACCCAGGTGCTACTGCGAGCACTAGTCAAGTACACATCAATAACATGTATATCATATATACCTTTGTTTGCCTTGCCGGCCTTCTTGTCTGCCAAATACTTGGGGCAGTTGCGCTTCCAGTGGCCAGTCCCCTTACAATAGTAGCACTCGGTATCAGACTTAGGTCCAACTCGGGGTTTCTTTTCAGGCACGGCAACAGGCTTGCCGCCCTTACTTCCCTTCCGTTTTCCCTTCTTGTCTTTCTTGAAACCAGTGTTCCTATTGATCATCAACACTTGATGTTCCTTTTTGATCTCCACTTCTGCAGTTTTAAGCATTGACAGAAGCTCGGGGAGAGACTTCTTCATGCCTTGCATATTATAGTTCATCACGAAGCTCTTATAGCTAGGTGGCAGAGACTGCAGAACACGATGGATGCCTAAGTCAATGGGAATCGATATTCCCAAGGACACAAGCTTATCGGTGTAACCCGACATCTTGAGTACATGCTCACTAACGGAGCTGTGCTCTTCCATCATGCAGCTAAAGAACTTTTCTGAAGCGTTGTAGCTCTCTACAGCAGCATGTGTGTCGAAAATCATTTTCAACTCACCCATTGTATCAAATGCATTGCCGTTTTCGAAACGCTTTAGAAGTTCTGGCTCTAGCCCATACAATATGCCGCAATGAACTAAGTTGTGGTCCTCCTGACGAGTCTGATAGACATTCTTCTCCTCGTCAGGGGCATCATCAAGAGGTGGGGGGCCTAACGGCGCTTCTAGCACATATTGCTTTTGTGCAGCAGAGAGGAGAATCCTCAAATTCATGGCCCAATCGGTAAAGTTGCTACCGTTTGTTGCTAGTTTCTCTTTCTCCATGAACACATTGAAATTAAAAGCAGGTGGTGCCATCTACAACAGAATTTGTAAAGTTTAGACTAAGTGTATGATAGATTGAGTTCAACTAATCCATATTACGAATGAACTCCCACTCAAAAACGACATCCCTCGTGCCTTTTTGGTGATTACATGAACCAAATCCACTATACCAAGTCCGATCATCACGTGAGTCGGTATAGCTTCAAAGGCGAGCATCAAATGGGCATCATATCAACTATATGACTCATGCTTAACCTTTCGGTCCGTGTTCCGAGGCCATGTCTGTACATGCTAGGCTCGCCAAGTTAGAACCTTAGTATTCGCATGTGTAACTGTTTTACACCCGAAATATGGTCGTGGATCCGAGAACACCCGACCATCACGTGATGTCTTGGAGCGACGAGAACATAATCGGTGCATACTAAAGGAAGAACACATTCTTATCTTGATATTTAAATGAGGGATCATCTTATTATGCTAACAAAGCGCTAAACAAGCAATATAAGATGCAATCAAAACATCATATGTTTATTAGTGAAATGATATGGTTCCCGCATATGATCTCTATCATGTGCATCGTGGTATGATCACTATCATACCTATATGTGTAAATCCAAGGTCTATGGAGTTTACACGCTATGTGTGTTGTAAGAGTATCATCTCATACTTCTACTTACAACACTACCATATCATAACACTAGCCCAGCAACAATCTAAACTAGACGCCTCTAATTTATCCATTGCAAGTTTTACGTGGCTTAGGGCTTTCGAGATAGAACCGTTCTTACCTACGAACATGAACCACAACGAGGATAACCAAATTGTTGACAACTCGCTTGCAAAATAGATATTGACTATAGTAGGAGAGACAGACACCCGCTAGCCACTTATGCAAACTAGTTGCATGTCAAGCGTGGAACAGGTCTCATGTGCGAGGACATGTAAAGTTTGTCCGGGCCGCTTCATCCCACTATGCCACCAATATCCAAAATTACAACAAAGTAGCAACAACATGATCATCATCGCCCACATACTCATATGTGTACTACCCGTGTAAAGGATCTACGCATAGATCCGGCTCTGATACCACTGTAGGGTTCGCAGCATAGAAAACAAAAAATTTCCTACGATGGGAACAACTATGTACCAAGATCTATCTACTAGATACAAACAACGGGCGGATGTATATCCGTAGAGAACATACCCTTGAAGACCGACAAAGCTTAACGACTCCAAACTCGTGGTTGATGTAGACGATCTCTTGCCGATCTCAAGACCGAGAGGAAGTCCTAGCGCCGCAAATTAGCAGCGCATCCGTGCTCGCACACACGTTCGAGGCACCGAACAACCTCCGCCTCCTCGCTCCCGCGATGCAGCGGAAGCACAACTCTTTCTTGCCGAATAGCCACCGGGAACATGTATCTCGCTAGTCCGAGACCATGGGGGATAAATTCTAGAGGGGGAGAGAGATCCTTCACGAGGAGGTATGAGAGACAAGTGAGGAGTGGGGCTCCTTTTATAGGAGGAGGGGGGCACCCAAGGGGTGGCCGCCAGCCATGGGGGGCAGCCCCCTCCCCTCCTTCATTCATGTGGGTGGACACTCCACTCACAAAATGCCCTTTAAATTCCCTCCACTCAAAAGTCCACTCAAATTCCCATTAAATTTCTACCAAATTTAATGCAAAATCTCATTAAATAAAACTCTTTTATTTTATTCAGAATTTTGTCAATTACTTTAATGACAAACATTCACAAATAACCCCTTGCTAGAATTCCATTTCACATGCATAACCACTTTATGCAATTTCACCGGAAAACTTGTTTCGGTATCTAGTGAAATAAATTCCTGCGCTTGTTCATTCTTTCGGCATGAAACTTTTGCTCCAATTGGATGTCGGTGTCTCTTAAGTGTGTCACCCTACGGTTCGTGAATAATGCGGACATGATCGAGACCCCTCTCGGATCAATAATCAGAAGCGGGATCTGGAGACCCATACTGACTCCCACACATTCAACGATGACTTTCTTGTGATCGTCGGAACCTTTTACGCTAGTATCTTAATCCCTTTGTTTCACGATATATTACATGTCCGAGATTCGATCATCGGTATCTCCATACCTTGTTTGATCTCGTTACCAACATGCACTCTTTTCTCGTTCCCGTGATATAACATTCTAGTGATCAAATCACTTGCTTGCAAGCTAATCAATGTGATATCACCAAGAGGGCCCAGAGTATATCTATCCGTCATCGGGATGAACAAATTCCACTCTCGATCCATGAGCCTCAACATAACACTTTGTTAGTTCTGAATCCATCTTTATAATCACCCTGTTACGGTGTGACGTTTGATGTTATCAAGAAACTCTTCCGGTGTTAGTGATGGACATGATCTCATGGTCTAAGGATTAGGATCACTTCGTAAGTTGTTATAGCAATATAAACTCAATGACTTTGATCGTAATGCTATACTTCGGATGAATGTTCATCACACCATTACACTAATGTTGTGATCCCGTTATTAACAACATCCAATGTCCATGATCAGGAAACCTTGATCATCTTGTTAATCAACGAGCTAGTTTATGAGAGAGGCATAACTAGGAACTTTCTGTTTGTTTATTAAACACACATGTATTAACGTTTCCGTATTAATACAATTATAGCATGCAAAATAAACATCTATCATATACTTGGAATACACATAATAAACATTTTATTATTGCCTCTCAGGGCATATTCCCTTCAGTGTATGTGTTGACGATGATTATGGACAAAACAAAGGAAAAAGGAACAAAGAGACCATAGTATAGAGGAGCTGTAGGGACTAGACTTAGCCATTTGAGAGGTTGGAAACGTGAATTTTTCCAACTTCTAAAAATAAATATCCAATACCATGGGGTTGTATCCCTCGATGATAAGAATCCAACAAGCCCAAGAACACACAAAATGGAGTTCATATGAAGAAATGGCGGCCAAAACACTGCGGAGTACCGAAGGTTTGATGACCAACTATACATCGGGAGCAATAATTCCGTGTAGGGTTCGCAGCATAGAAAAAAAAATTCCTACGATGGGAACAACTATGTACCAAGATCTATATACTAGATACAAAGAACAGGCGGATGTATATCCGTAGAGAACATACCCTTGAAGACCGACAAAGCTTAACGAGTCCAAACTCGTGGTTGATGTAGACGATCTCTTGCCGATCTCAAGATCGAGAGGAAGTCCTAGCGCCGCAAAACAGCAGCGCATCCGTGCTCGCACACACGTTCGAGGCACCGAGCAATCTCCGCCTCCTCGCTCCAGCAATGCAGCGGAAGCACAACTCTTTCTTGCCAAATAGCCACCAGGAACATGTATCTCGCTAGTCTGAGACCATGGGGAATAAATTCTAGAGGGGGAGAGAGATCCTTCACGAGGAGGTGTGAGTGAGAGAGAGGGAGGGGGGCTCCTTTTATAGGGAGAGGGGGGCACCCAAGGGGCCATGCGCCCAGCCATGGGGCTGCCCCCACCTCTTCCACATTCATGTGGGTGGACACTCCACTCACTCAAATGCCTTTCAATTCCCTCCACTCAAAAACCCACTCAAATTCCCATTAAATTTCCACCAAATTTAATGCAAACTCTCATTAAATAAAACTATTTTTATTTATTCATAATTTTGTCAATTACTTTAATGACAAACATTCATATATAACCCCTTGCTAGTATTTCATTTCACATGCAGAAACACTTTCTGCAATTTCACCCGAAAACTCGTTTCGGTATCTAGTGAAATAAATTCCTGCGCTTGTTATTCTTTTCGGCATGAAACTTTTGCTCCAAATGGATGCCGGTGTCTCTTAAGTGTGTCACCCTACGGTTCGCGAATAATGCGGACATGATCGAGACCCCTCTCAGATCAATAATCAGAAGCGGGATCTGGAGACCCATACTGACTCCCACACATTCAACGATGACTTTCTTGTGATCGTCGGAACCTTTTACGCTAGTATCTTAATCCTTTTGTTTCGCGATATATTACATGTCCGAGATCTGATCATCAGTATCTCCATACCTAGTTTGATCTCGTTACTGACATGTACTCTTTTCTCGTTCCCGTGATATAACATTCTAGTGATCAAATCACTTGCTTGCAAGCTAACCAATGTGATATCACCGAGAGGGCCCAGAGTATATCTATCCGTCATCGGGATGAACAAATTCCACTCTCGATCCATGGGCCTCAACATAACACTTTATTAGTTCTGAATCCATCTTTATAATCACCCTGTTACGGTGTGACGTTTGATGTTATCAAGAAACTCTTCCGGTGTTAGTGATTGACATGATCTCATGGTCTAAGGATTAGGATCACTTCGTAAGTTGTTATAACAATATAAAATCAATGACTTTGATCGTAATGCTATACTTCGGATGAATGTTCATCACACTATTACACTAATGTTGTGATCCCGTTACTAACAACATCCAATGTCCATGATCAGGAAACTTTGATCATATTGTTAATCAACGAGCTAGTTTATGAGAGAGGCATAACTAGGAACTTCCTTTTTGTTTATTAAACACACATGTATTAACGTTTCCGTATTAATACAATTATAGCATGTAAAATAAACATTTATCATAAACAAGGAATACGATAATAACCACTTTATTATTGCCTCTCGGGCATATTCCCTTCAGTCTCCCACTTGCACTAGAGACAATAATCTAGTTTAAAAAATTTGCGTATTGAACACCTATGGCTTTCTGGTGTTCCATATATGCAACTGCAAGTGGTTAACATAATCTACGTATCTGATGCTTTCAGGCCCGTGTGTATTTGCATGTGTTTGCGTCTCCACGCATCACTCATTCTCTAATGAGATGGCGTTGTATAAATTTGGTCTTTTGGTGAGATCTTTAGTTCCTTGGGGTTAAAACACGTTGATACTATTGTCACACAATAAATCTTTAGTGTTAGCCCGTTGCGAACCACACCTTAGTTTGATAACAAACTACTTGACACAAATTTCCTCCTTTGCCGCTACTATAGCAGTCATATACTTAGCCTTTTGTTGTAGTATTCATCACAATGTCTTAACTTTGGAACTCTTCCAAATCCATCATGGAATCTCCTTTCCATTACATTGTGCCACCCATAGTTTAAATTGATATAAACTTAATTTGTATCTTGTGACAAAACTAGTATCAATGTAACTCTTTACAATGAACTATTTGTAATTGTTTGTCACCTCTACACAAATATATTCTTAGTTCTTTCCAAAAGATCATAAGAATATCCTTACTATCGTCCAATGATCATTTTATGATTCATTCTGGTATATGCTCATAACACTTAGAGCATAGTACATATCTGGATGTGTACATATCATGGTATGATTGATCAAAACATTCTCGTGATTTCACTCATCAAGTGTCAAAACACTTGAATCTTGTTTCACTTATCAAGTGTCAATACACTTGAATCTTGATTCAATTCCTTTCCATGCGACAAGAACCGTTTCTTGTCGTTTCTATATTGAACTCCTTCAATATCTCATATATGTACGTTTGGCACAACCATATTAGCGTCACAGTCTATCCACTGTAGACATTCACGCTAAATATTCGGGTTTTGCCTAAGTATTTCATCGAAATGAAATTCTTAACCTTTGTTAACAAAATATACATTATTTCTAATCAACAAGATGTCCTCCACATAATGTATTAGAAATATGTCTTAGCGCTCCCACTTAATTTCTTGCAAATGCAAGCATCTTCATCGTCTCCTGATGAAAACTCTTTTTCATCACGGTGAAGATTCCAACTCCGCGATTCTTACTTCAACAATTGAAGTTTGCATGCCCCTTTTTAGCATCCTTTGAATTAACAAAACCCTTTGGATCGTGTCATGTACACGTCCTAGGTAACCATTCTATTAAAAGAACTTTGTTTTGTTTATTCATCTACCATATACCAAATTATATGTAGTGGTTGCTACTTTAATCCGTCCAGACTAAATATCGCTATGAAAGATCCAATCTTGTCATAGTCAACTCCTTTGAACATTGTCATAAAATAATTTACGACATGTCGACTATTTCATAGATGTGAAACATCCATGTCTGTTTCTTTATAGATCCAAATACGACCGATAGGTTTTTACACCTTTCCGGAGGGTCTTCCAAGTTCAAAACTTGATTTCTCGTGTATGGAACTATCACGGATTTTATGGCTTCAAGCCATTTGACGGAGTCAGGGCCCATCATCGCTTCTTTGCATATAGTCGGTTCATCATTGTCAAACAATAATGATTTACTCTCAAATCTTAGTATTTGATTGTTTATCCGACCGACTTGGTTCAATAAGAACTTAGATCTCCGTGACCACAACCTTTGAGGCACATAATCTATGAGCATTATGGCAGCCTCCGGAACCATTTCCGGCGCTGCGCAACTCAGCACATTTAGCTAAGGTTCGTTAACCTTATCAAAGTTCTATTGTCCTCCCACTTAACATTTATGAAAAATTCCTTCTTCAAGAAACTTCATATTTCAAGCGATAAACCCCTTTGTCCTCGGTGTTATGGAGGAATAACCAATTGTTATTCGAAATAACCTACAAAGACATGCTCATCCCACTCCGGTTGTAAACATCTTACTTATGTTTAGCATACCAAAATTTAAGAAATGACAACTTGGGTTTTACCCCAAACCATAACTTCCATGGTGTCATTTCAACGGATCAATATGGAGCTCTTTTCAGTGTAAAAGCGGTAGTCTCTAAAGCTTTAATCTTTTAAAACATAATGGCAGTTTTATAAATAACACCTTTGATCCAACCATGTCAAACAAGGTTTCATTACAAATCTCAAACACTCCATACTCCTATGGTGTTTCGGGAGATGTAAATCTAGGTGTTTTGCTAAACTTGCAACTCAAATAAATCCCTTTATGATAAAATCATAATTCATTTATTTTCTTGTTACACTTGTAACTCAAATAAATCCCTTATGATAAAATCATAATTCATTTATTTTTCTTGTTACAATGATTTTCCACTTCATCTTGAAAGTCTTTGAAACATTTTCAAATATTTCATACTTCATTCTCATTAAGTGAACATTCACTCAAATTTCCGGAGAAAGTATATGAAGTTGAAACCCATCGCTTACGACTATAAATAATGGACTACAAACATCGATATGTATAAATTCCAATATTTTAGTCGTTCGTTCTTCTTTGGCCTTTGAACGAAGTTTTTAATTATCCCGAGGAAAGTCTCACAAGCGTCACTTGATCAAATCAAAGACTCCAAAAATCCATGAATATGGAGATTCTTCATGTTTTCTTTCCAATATAATTTAAACAGCGATGTCACTTCATAAGTGATCTTTCTATCATTTGTCTTGCGACATTTTATCATTAGGTTTTATGGATGTGATTTCTCCAACTAGATTTGTAAATCATCCATCTTATATGGAATACGGTAATTATTTGAACAACCTTTGTTCTCATAATACCTGATTCAAATAACAATTATTAAAACAAATCTTGAAGTCAAGCTTTGATGTCAACGAGAAATACAAACAACGGTTTGTTTGTTTTCGATGAACATCATCACATATTCTCTTGCTAGTTACTTAGGCCATTGTGGTTCACGAATTGCGTTGTTCCGTATGAAATTTCATACCAACCAATTCGGTATCCAATACCCAAGAACCACATTGTTTAACAAGCAAATAATACAACCATAACATGTATATCATTTATATACCTAAATTGGATATTTCCAATCTTTTCTTTTCTGCCAAATACATTTTATAGATTCTCTTTCAGCATTTCCTTTTCCTTTTTAAATGAATCTATCAACATCAAAAGTGGCGCCATATACATGACACATAGTCCAAAGCGTGTATATTCAAATCATAATACCTTTGGACTTGCACTTTGAAGTAGATCACCATCATCAAATGATCGGTATTCTTTCAAAATCCATTCTTTTGTAATCTTTTAGTGTAGTAAACATTTTACATACATATTATATTCACCCTTATCATGACGAATTTCATGATCAAGCTTCTTTAGTTTATAAAGGCGAATCGTGAGTATAACATTACTTTCCAAAACCCTTTTGGATGATTAGGATGTCTAGCATCTCCAATCTTCGTAAATTCTCATCCAATATGATAACATATATTATACTCTATCATATTGCAACCAAAACATTGTTTCAGATATCATTATATCTTCCACACATGATGGTTTCTGAAACAATTCTTTCAGCTCCTAGATAAACTTGATATTAAAACAATCAAGAATCATGGAGGCAAACATGATACTTAAGATACTAACACTGGAATTGTTACTCTCGATTTAATACCAACTATTAAATTTCACGGAGTAAATAGAGTTTTCTGAAAGTTTGCAATAGGACTTTAAACTTTAGATTGACACTCAACACAATACGATACCAGTTCGTAAAGTATATATCCAGAATTCTATAGTTCTATTATCTCAATTATAACTAAGCATAAGGCGGTGACCGAATGCCAATGACTACAACAAATTATGCAAATTCACATTGATTTAATTTTATGATAAATTGAGTTCTACTAATCCAAATTAGAAATGAACTCCCACTCAAAAACGACATCCCTCGTGTCTTTTTGGTGATTACATGAACCAAATCCACTACACCAAGTTCGATCATCACGTGAGTCAGTATAGCTTCAAAGCCGAGCATCCATATGGTCATCATATCAAAACATATGACTCATGCTTAACCTTTCGGTCCGTGTTTCGAGGCCATGTCTGTACATGCTAGGCTCGCCAAGTAAGAACCTTAGTATTCAAGTGTGTAACTGTCTTACACCCGAGATATGCTCATGGATTCAAGTACACCCGATCATCACGTGATGTATTGAAGCGATGAAACATTGTCGGTGCATACTTAAGGAAGAACACATTTTTATCTTGATATCTAAATGAGGGATCATCTTATTATGCTAATAAAGCGCTAAACAAGCAATATAAGATGCTATCAAACATCACATGTTTATTAGTGGAATGATATGGTTCCCGCATATGATCTCTATCATGTGCACTGTGGTATGATCACTATCATACCTATATGTGTAAGGCCAAGGTCTATGGAACTTACACGCTATGTGTGTTGTAAGAGTATCATCTCATACTTCTACTTACAACATCACCATATAAAAAACACTAGCCCAGCAACAATCTAAACTAGACGCCTCTAATTTATCCATTGCAAGTTTTACGTGGTTTAGGGCTTTCGAAGATAGAACCGTTCTTACCTACGAACATGAATCACAACGAGGATAACCAAATTGTTGACAACTTGTTGCAAATTAGATATTGACTATAGTAGGAGAGACAGACACCCGCTAGCCACTTATGCAAAACTAGTTGCATGTCAAGCGTGGAACAGGTCTCATGTGCGAGGACATGTAAAGTTTGTCCGGGCCGCTTCATCCCACTATGCCACCAATATCCAAAGTACAACTAAGAAGCAATAAAATGATCATCATCGCCCACATACTCATATGTGTACTACCCGTGCAAAGTATCTACGCATAAATCTGGCTCTGATACCACTGTAGGGTTCGCAGCATAGAAAACAAAAAATTTCCTACGATGGGAACAACTATGTACCAAGATCTATCTACTAGATACAAACAACGGGCGGATGTATATCCGTAGAGAACATACCCTTGAAGACCGACAAAGCTTAACGAGTCCAAACTCGTGGTTGATGTAGACGATCTCTTGCCGATCTCAAGATCGAGAGGAAGTCCTAGCGCCGCAAAACAGCAGCGCATCCGTGCTCGCACACACGTTCGAGGCACCGAGCAACCTCCGCCTCCTCGCTCCAGCGATGCAGCGGAAGCACAACTCTTTCTTGCCGAATAGCCACCGGGAACATGTATCTCGCTAGTCCGAGACCGTGGGGAATAAATTCTAGAGGGGGGGAGAGATCCTTCACGAGGAGGTGTGAGTGAGAGAGAGGGAGGGGGCTCCTTTTATAGGGAGAGGGGGGCACCCAAGGGGCCATGCGCCCAGCCATGGGGCTGCCCCACCTCTTCCACATTCATGTGGGTGGACACTCCACTCACTCAAATGCCTTTCAATTCCCTCCACTCAAAAACCCACTCAAATTCCCATTAAATTTCCACCAAATTTAATGCAAACTCTCATTAAATAAAACTATTTTTATTTATTCAGAATTTTTTCAATTACTTTAATGACAAACATTCATATATAACCCCTTGCTAGTATTTCATTTCACATGCAGAAACACTTTCTGCAATTTCACCCGAAAACCCGTTTCGGTATCTAGTGAAATAAATTCCTGCGCTTGTTATTCTTTTCGGCATGAAACTTTTGCTCCAAATGGATGCCAGTGTCTCTTAAGTGTGTCACCCTACGGTTCGCGAATAATGCGGACATGATTGAGACCCCTCTCAGATCAATAATCAGAAGCGGGATCTGGAGACCCATACTGACTCCCACACATTCAACGATGACTTTCTTGTGATCGTCGGAACCTTTTACGCTAGTATCTTAATCCTTTTGTTTCGCGATATATTACATGTCCGAGATCTGATCATCGGTATCTCCATACCTAGTTTGATCTCGTTACTGACATGTACGCTTTTCTCGTTCCCGTGATATAACATTCTAGTGATCAAATCACTTGCTTGCAAGCTAACCAATGTGATATCACCGAGAGGGCCCAGAGTATATCTATCCGTCATCGGGATGAACAAATTCCACTCTCGATCCATGGGCCTCAACATAACACTTTATTAGTTCTGAATCCATCTTTATAATCACCCTGTTACGGTGTGCCGTTTGATGTTATCAAGAAACTCTTCCGGTGTTAGTGATTGACATGATCTCATGGTCTAAGTATTAGGATCACTTCGTAAGTTGTTATAGCAATATAAACTCAATGAATTTGATAGTAATGCTATACTTCGGATGAATGTTCATCACACCATTACACTAACGTTGTGATCCCGTTATTAACAACATCCAATGTCCATGATCAGGAAACTTTGATCATCTTGTTAATCAACGAGCTAGTTAATGAGAGAGGCATAACTAGGAACTTCCTTTTTGTTTATTAAACACACATGTATTAACGTTTCCGTATTAATACAATTATAGCACGTAAAATAAATATTTATCATAAACAAGGAATACAATAATAACCACTTTATTATTGCCTCTCGGGCATATTCCCTTTATTTCGGTTGTATAGCTGATGACTGCAAGTGCACAGATCGTTTCTAGCTAGTTTTGAAATAAAGATATCGATCCCACAGGGAGCAGTAGGCAAAATACTAAAATTCTTTTAACTAAAACTAAACGAAGTACTTGAGGAATAATTCTAAGTTGCAATAAAAGTAGAATTGTTTTTGGGTTTTTGGTTGATTGAAATAGTAAAGTAAAGTGAATTAGAACTTAATGCAGAAAGTAGTAATCGCATGTGTAAGAAAGATTGAAACTGCAATAGGGGAAAGGCATTCTCAGGGAGTGATGGATACACCGCTAGCAATTTTGACCAGGTGATCAAGATTATTATAACGAATATTATCATGATATGCATGTATGTGGGAGGAGCTCCATATATGGATGATGAGGCAGCAACCACTACTCACACCATCCTTCATAACCACAGCTGACTGATAAATGACATCAATCGTATTATCCTGCTATTAAGGGATTCCTCCCGCGGCATGGACATGGCTTAAAGAGTTCTCCTTGATTCCCCAAGTTAGTACGTAAAGGATGACAACGACTTTATAGTCACAGTAAGTGCTACCATCCCTTCGTCTACAACAAGTAATCCCCTTCATCGAGTCCCCATAAGAGGAAAATATTAAGGAGACGCACAACTTCGAACATCAAGATGAAGACAATTAACGCATACATATAACAATGTATAACATAATAATCTCTATCTCATCTCAATCATATACTAGGGTTTCTCTATCTCCCCAAGAACTAATGATGTATTCAGACATGGAGGCAAAAAACATCATGACAATGGTAATGGAAACGATTATCTATGAATAGTACTTGTATAAATCCATAACTAGTGCAAGAATTACAACAAGATCTAGATGGGATGGATGGTGATGATGGTGGTGATGAAGATGCAGCGGTTGATGAATATGGAGATCGATGCCTTGGCCTCCCAGATCTGCTTAGGGCGAAGATGGATCCCTAGGGAAAGTCCCTCCCTCCATATGCCTTCCGTAGGTGAGGTTTTCGCGATTTCTAGATGTTCTGGATGTCGTCTCCCCGAACCAGTTGCACGGGGTGAAACTATTTGAGGAGGCTGAACCGGCGCCAACTATACGGCGGCAGGCCGTATATTTGGTCATCAACTCCTCTATGTCCTCTTCTCGGTTTGGATTTTCTTCTATTATTATTAATATTTCCCAAATAAGCGATTTACATAGTTTTTGGCTCCTTTTATCTCCAGTACAACTGCTCCAAGAGTTATGTCCATATGGTCCGTCATCGGATCTAATCCTGGTGAAAATAAACATAAAAAGTGCGCGTGAATGCCGTAAAATACCAAGATCCTACATATACAATGCAAAATAATAATCTAAAACATGATGCAAACATGCACGCGTCAACTTTCCCAAGATTAGACTCTTGCTCGTTCCGAGCAAGTTTTAGCTTAATGGATGTGATCCTCATATTCATGCAGTTGGGTCGATAAAATAAATGAGGCAATTGCAGCATGTATTTATCATAAAGGATACATATAAATAAGTTCATGAATAGTACCTTACTCAAAACATCCGAATAATATTGGCAGGCTTCCACACCTTAGCAATTAACAGTTCATAAAAGATTATTGCCAACATGATATAAAAGTATTCAGTTCAACCGCATGAGTTAGTGAGGTAGTCCCAAGTGTTTTTGGATTAACATATTCACTTGGGATTTAAAATCTCAAACGTCTCTTTGTCTTACTACAATATAGTGGTATATGCCTACTTGCTCTTTGCACATTCGCTCTTTTTCTTCATCTTTATTTTTCTTCTTTTTCTATATATAATTGTGCTCACACTTTTGTTTAAGTGTTGTCCAAAGAAGCTAGCCATATATTCCACCTCATGTAGGAATTTCAAAGTTTAACGATCTCAATTACCAAATTCCAAATATATATGAAGCATCTTTATAACTTGAGTATTCTACCTCAACTTGTTCTCACTCTATTTGATAGCACTTATAATTTATCCTTTGTTAAAGGTTTTTCCTTTTCATCTTAATTAATTAGATAATCTCTCCTTTTTGCAAATCAAACCATTAACCTACAATATATTGATCAAATTATCTTTTAAATGTTCCGTTAATACCAACGGTGTGGAAGACTCCTATTGCTATAATCAAGTGCAAGTAAAATCATACTCAAGCCATTCATATATCCAATAGGGAAAACTCAAACTTAATAATGATCCATATATAATAATAAGCTCAGAATTTCATAGATGGGATCAACTATTCCTGAAGGGAATCCTAATGATGCAATCTTTATTCATGAACTCGAACTAATGCAAAACTAAAAGTAATAAACTTATAAGATTTATTACAAGGTTTTAGATCCCAAGCTTGGAATCAAGCCAGTCGGGATCAAATAACTCCTTGCTAATACCTATTCCTCCTCCTGGGTAGGAAGAACATTGCCTTCCTCTCCTGGGTTGCTAACTTTAGCCACGCTTGCGAGGCGGATGCCGAGCTTAGCCATGTCATATTGGAGCTTCAAAATTTTCCTGTTAAAGAATTTCTTCTCATCTGTTGTAACACCCTCGGATCGGCCCTATGCATGATTCAGCGATTCCTGCAAAACCCGCATAGATACGATTCAAAGGTGCCCACCAGGCACTTGTGTGCAGGTGGAAAACAAAGTAATATAATTACACAATAGTCCATGCAATGACTCCATGAGTCAAGAATACAGATATACAGTACAAAGATCCAAATCACCTTGAAAACGATACAACATCCGACTACGGACAAGATGCAAATTGAGCTAAGAGCCCTGAAGAATAACCAATGGCGTCCATAACCCTGCCCAGGCCAAGCTGGAAGGGTAACCCTGCTAATGACGTCGATCTCAAACCCGCTACAACAAAAGGGGTGCCAACAAAGGGCAGAGGAAAAAGAGAGCGGTCAGTACTGAGGCTAGTACACATCGAGTCTAGAATTCGGCGTCTCTCGCCTATATAGGTATGGTGGACTGAAGCAGCAGCGAAGCATGCGCTAAACAATTTATAGAGACTTGTTATATAACTGTCGGCTATTAGAGAAAGATGAGAAAGACCTATCCGGATCCAGCCTGATACTACCACCAAACATACCCATCCTGGTATTTCCCCCTCGAGACCAAATGAGGAAGTAAAGCCAAGGAAACTCACATGGTTGGCAGTTTTAATCATTCTTTCCATGGCGGTTATCCAACTTACTAGTCATGTCAGATACAAGTCAAATTATAACAGTAAACTTTAGTTATAGTTGTCTATGATCGAGATACTGTGCTCCAAGTCGTCCATAACCGCGGACACGGCTTTTTGAAAAGATTTAACCCTGCAGGATTGTACCAAAGTTTCCACACACACTTTAACCCTTGTTGCTAGATCAATTAACATACTTCCATTGGTATGTCGGTGGGGCCTAGAACACGACGCTTTCCTAGACCCAAAGAAAGTACATGGGGGCCACCCAAAAGAGCTACCCGTACGAGGTATAGCTAATCCTCCTCGTACGGACTCTAGGGTTGCGTACACTTGCATGGGAGTAGAGGTCATAAACAAAATATTCCCGTGACAGAGTGCCGCACCTACGCAACAGTAATAAACCCTCATCGAGCAACATGTAATAAACATGGCATAACGTGGCATGAAAACTTTAAACTAGTTTGTGGCCCCCTGTATAGTACTTTCAAACCAGGTACTAAGCCGATAGGGTGCCTAGACACCCCACATGTGGTTAGCACGCTCAGTCTCGGAATAGGTGTCATGAACTCGGGTCCTAGGTGGACACAAGTGGATGGTTAACAACCAAATCTCAACTATTACCCACCGGTGCCTCTTCATTATTTATATCCCTTTCAATATTTCAGTAACCAACCGTAATTAAAACCACGATCATCTCCACCTTTACGAATATGCCAACCCACAACATCAATGGATCATCGACGATGTGAAGCAGCACCTGAGCAAGCGACTACGACTCGCAAGGCCAACTACCTACCCAAACAATAGCAATAGGAGGTGTCCAAGACAATATAAAGGCTGCAGGGATATATAAAGGGGTACGGAATCTAAAGCATCCAACATATAGCAATAGATCAACAAGAGGAAGTAAAAACTATAAATGTAAAATAGGTAGAAAGGGGGAGAATGCTCGTCTGAAGAACAGTGCAAAAGATTTATTATCCGAAGAACTTGTCGAAGCTCACAACATCTCATCATCCTATCCGAGAAAAAGCAAAACACTAAAGAAACAAGTGATGCAACAATTACAACTAATGCAGAAGAACTGGCATGATCATGATATAAAGCATCACATGGCCATTTAATGATGTGAACTCTACTGAAAATGTATCATGAGCATAGCACATTGATGATACAACATTAGTGAGGCATTACCAACAAGAAATAAGCATTTCCCAATTTTATTCATCATGTTTTTTTGCATAATTAGTTATGATTTTACAAGTTCTTCATGATGCATGATGCAATTGCAAGTATGGAGTGCGTAGTTGGAAAGGCCTCATCGCGCTGATTGATTTAGACATATCATTTGTCAAATTCAGAGTTATGAAATTAAGTTATGCAATTATTAAGAATATGACACTTATTAGCATTTAATAATTCGAAAATTTTATTTGCCCAGAATATATTTTAAATATCATATTCATAATCCATGCTTTTTTCTGTTTCAAACACATATATTATTTGTATTATTTGAAATTATGAATTTAAATTATTATTAAAGTCAAAATTATTTAAATAGGATCAAATTCAAAGGTTTGACTAGCTGGAGTCAACTCTGGTCAAATTTGAAAATATGGTTAAATTTTTATTTCAAAACATTCACTTTTCATTTTAGAAGTTTCTTCAAATTCAAAATATTTAAACAGATATGGACATATTTGTTATAAATCATTTACTGAAATTTTATTTGTGTTGAAAAGTTTGGCAAACTTTTATTACCCATGGCTGGTCTACCCACTCTCACTTACTGGTGGGCCAGCAAAGGTGGCGGCCCACTCGCGCGCGGGGTCACGGGAGGGTGTGACACGTGGGGAGCCCAGGGGACCGCGGGTTTGTTTCCAGAAAAGCGAGGTACGTTTTTATAAAGAGGCCGGCAAGGAGGGCTCTAGTTTGAGGCTGGCAATAGGCAAGGGGCTATGTGCAAAAGAGGCCAGCCGACGCTATCTGAAACTGAACCTGTCTCTGAAACTCGACAGTAAACAGGGCGACGACGACAACTTTCGGTGAGGTTGGCGGCGGTCGTTCTTGACCAAAAAGGGCGCGGCCGGTGGCTATGGGAAGGTGGAGGTGCGGCCTATGCCCGATATTCCTCACAGAAGTTTCGCGCGGACTATGAGCGAGCGGACCTTGCGGAGAAGTCGCGGGAAGAGAAGGGTGTAGCAGCGGCTACTGCGAGCGTGTGACACCCCCGGGATAAGGGCTAAACAAATCCCAGACCTTCGTCTGACATAAGCTTAACATTGAGCTCGAGAATATCCAGTGAAGAATCGTAACTCGGCAGTGACCCTATGACACAAAAATTTATTACAGCAAGCTCATAACTGAGCAGAAAACCAAATTATTACAAGCAGAGGTCACTGACCATAAACACCAAACAACGGAAGGCAAATTATGCTACTAAGTATGGCAAACTTAACAAATGGCCTAACAGGCCTGAAGCATAACGATGACGTCCTAGCCCATAGATTCCAGGCTGCCGGCCAGGAACCCCAAGCTACTCGTCATTGTCGATGTAGTACAGAACTCGTCTTAAGGTGAACACTTACTCTGCCAAAAGTTTCAACAAAGCAAGGGCGAGTACAGGGTGTACTCCGCAAGATTTCTGGTTGGTGGAGTTGTTTTGCATAAAGCCACTTTTGTTTATAAAACAAGAGGGAGAAGGAGCTCGTCTAGTCAGAGTATTTTAAAAGGGGATACGAGAGCGACATCTCCAAAGTATTGATCATCATTTTTGATATCCACCGAATCATCATCATCTGAACTAGGATCACCCCCTCGTACCCATAAGGAAGCATCCTTAACAAACATTAGTTGCAAAGTTTTACGATTAGGTTCAAGTTCTCTATGATCTCCCATCCATTCCCAAGTCGTCCATAACCGTGGACACGGCTTTCCGAAAGATTATTACCCTGCAGGGGTGTAAAACTTTACCCACACGTACCAACCGACTCTTAATGTCGGATCATTAGCCCTCTTCCTTGGAAGGCCGGCAGAGGGTGTGGTTGGACACGACCTTTACCTTGCTTTCGCCTAGACCATGAGTCACGCAATAAGTATTGTTTTGCTGTAACGGGTCAAATCCCGAAGTTGGTACTTAAATATGTGAGGCGAGGTTGGTTTACCAGGGGCGCCATCAAACCCAAGCAACCGCGGCCACGCTTCCCTACCTGTTATGAATGCACCCCCTTCACCTCCTTCTTTCGAAAACGTTTTCAATGCATATGTCGAATGGAACGGCCGAACTATGTGATTCATGGAATCTACTAGGCAAGTTAGTCAATCATGGGGTCCCCATTTACCCCGTGTGGTTGTACGCTCGTCTTGGTTCAAGAGGCAAGAACCTAGGGTCCTAAGGGTGGCGAGCATGGGACTAGAAAAACCACATCCCACCATGGCCTCCCATACAAGCCTTAGCATGTTTAATCTCATATCACTGATCTCACCTCATCATGTTCTCCTGTCATACTAGATTATCTACATCTGATACATCATCTGGATGAACCAGACTCAACAGCTAAGCATGGATAAGCAAGACACAGATATAAGCTCTAGCAGTGCATAAAAGCCAAACCTAGTTATGCTAGGAGCAGTGGATCAGGTAATATAAGCTCAAAGGGAGTAATGCAACAGATAGGATACTCTATCTATCGATAAAAGACCACAGTAGAATCGTATGCATCATGGCAAGAATAGAAATGCTTTCGTAATCATAGGATTATATCATGGTGGGGCTATGCTTGCCTTTGCTAGTTGATAGAAGATAAACAGATCTTCGAAAGCCTTGTACTTGACTTGGTTACAGTTGGTCAAGTATGGTTCATCGATCTTCGATCTTCGATGGTCTTGGTCTCAGTCTTCGATCTCGATCTCGACATCGTATTCTACCGGGAAGAACCAAACACCGAAAAGAGAGGGAAACAATCAACACATGGCATCGATGCAATGCTCAAGAAATAATGATGATATGACAAGTTAAATTGTATTGAAAAGTAACCCTAAGACATGCTCGACAACTTAATCGGGGTTCCGAGGGGTGAAAACCCTAACTCGGGGAAACTCCGGAATCACCTGTGAGGGGTTACTATGTTCTTCTAATTAAAATTGTCATTTAAGTTTCTTAACAATGCATGATTATAGCTTAATTAGATAGTTCTCATTTTTCTGAACATTTTGGTATATTATACATATTTTTCTGAATTATAAATTAAAAGTTATTGAATTTACAATATTCAAAACTATTTCTGAAATTATTAAATCATTAAAATTGAATTACTGCGTCAATATGACATCAGCAAAGGGTTGGGTTTATTTTTACCGAGACAGAACCTAGCCACTGTGACTAACTCCTAGGCCCTAGGCCACATCAGCAAGCCACCGTGGCGGTCAAAGGTCAGCGGGCCCGTGG
Source organism: Avena sativa (assembly GCA_916181665.1). Taxonomy (NCBI): domain Eukaryota; kingdom Viridiplantae; phylum Streptophyta; class Magnoliopsida; order Poales; family Poaceae; genus Avena; species Avena sativa. Next base: position 135,124,462 of record OV702285.1, on the reverse strand, counting down.
GCCACGTTAGCGTGACACCAGGGTGACATCATCTCGGCGGCCACCGTCGGGTGGTCACCGGCAACGGCGCTGTGTGGCGTGCGGAACGACGGGGCTAGGCTTGATCGAAGCAGCGCGGCGAGCTAAGAAATAAAGTAGCGGCACCGCTTGAAGAAGGTCACCGGAGCTTCGGCTCCGACGAGCTCCGACGGTGGCACGCACGGGTGCTCGTGGCGGAGATGATAGAGAGGAGGAGGGAGGGATTGGAGAGCACGAGCGTGCTCCTGAGCTCACCAGGAACGCGCTAGGGTGGTCGGGGAGGCGCGGTGAGGCCGAGCGACGGCGAATCGAAGTGTCAACTACGACGGTCAGCGTCGGGAACAAACTCGATTTCGGCGAGACGGGGCCTTCCCAGCTTGCACGCTTCACGGAGGAGGAAGAGGAAGACGCGACGCTTCTCCTGGGCTTCTCGGCGAGGCTCGGGGTGGCCGGAGACGGCGGGACTCCAGCGAGGTCAGAAGCTAGGGTTTCGGCTAGGAGGGGGAAACGGGGAAGAAGGAAAGTAGGGTTCGTCCAGCGGCTCGAGGAAGTACTTGTTGACAGCCAAGAGCGGCAGCGAGTATTGCGGTGGCAGCGCACATCGTGGCGCACGGCGACGGCCTCCGCTGCGCCAGCCAGCTGCTTCTCGCCGAGGAAGACGACGACGGAATCAACGCGAAGAGGTACGGGCCAGGGATGGGCCGCGTACGGGCCAACTGGGATGCGGGGTTCCGCACTGCGCGGGAGAAAGGGAGGAGAGGAGATGTCACATCCCAAGATTTTCCAAATCTTGTAACGTGAAAATAAATTAATAAAATAAAACTTTGTTTGATTTTCAGAGCCAGAAGAAACTTTTTGAATTTAAAAGGAACCTCAAACCCATTTGAATTAAATAAAATCCTAAAAGGATTTAAAAAGATAAACATTTTAAATAAAGGAAGATAAAATATTTTGGAAATAGTATTTTGGATCTTTTAAAATAAAAGATTTGGTATTCAAAAGAAAAAAATGGATTTATAAATAAAGATTATTTTATAAAGCCAAATTAATCCTTGGCTAAGCTTTGAGAATTAAAAACATTTTATTTTAAATAAAGTAGCAAAGGTTATTTAAAAATAATAAAGATTTGCTTAAATAAAATAACAAGGAGTTAATATCCAAACTCTTTTAAAATAAAAGGTTTCACCATTTTAATTAAAACATCAAAACTTAATAAATTATTTTAAATAGGTTTCCAAAGTAATTTATATTCTCTAATAAAACCTACTAAAGTGTTTTGACTTTATTTTAGATTTCAAAAATAAATAACTCAATAAAACAAACCCAAGTTGATTTAATAATGAAAGTCTATGTTATTTAATTAATAATGGACTCTAAAATAAAATGTTATTTGTTTTAAAAACAAGTTCCCAAGTATTTAATATTTCCAAATAAAACCTACTGATTTGGTTTTGAAAATATTTAGGTTCAAATAAAGATTTTATTAATAAAATCAAACCCTATTTTGATTTAATAACTAAGTTCCATTTTATTTAATTATTAATGGATCCTAAAGTAAAAGGATTATTTTATTTTAAACAAATTTTCCAAATATTCTTTATTTCCAAATAAAACCTACTGTTTAGATTTGAAAGTGTTTGGATTTTAAATGAAGGTTATATTAATTAAAACAAACCCTATATTATTTAACTAAAATATCCATTTATTTAAAATTAAAGAATGGATCTTAAAAAGAATAAAATTATTATTTTGTTTTGAGATTTGGATTATGTTGAAAAACAGAACCAAATTCAAAGTAAAATTGAGTGTTTGTTTGAATTAATTTGAGTGTTGTTTGAATGTGTGAGTAATTGTTTGAAATTCAAAACAGAAAAGAATTAGAAAAGGAAAAATAAAGCAGACAGAAAAAAAATAGTGCAAAGGCCCAGCCCACTAAGCCAATCCAGCCCAGACTTCTCCCCTCCCCCGAAGCGTTTCTTTTCTTACTCAGAAACCTACTCAGACAGAGACTGACCGGTGGCCCCCTCTTCTCCCTCTCTCTCACTCGCTGACAAGACGACCCCACACCACACCCCTTCTTCCCCACCCGCGAACCACGCCTCTTCCCCCTCGCTGCCGTTGCAGGCCTTGATTCTGCGCGTTTAATTCGCCTTAACACCGCGTTAATTCCTCGTCGCGGCCACGTCCATTTAACCGCCTGCTCCTCCTCCTCTTTTCCCCTCACTCGCCACTCCCTCTCTGCCCCGAGGCTGCTACAATTTGAGCTCGCACCGCCGCCGTCTCCGAAGAGCTATCGCAGCAATTCCGGCAGCCCCTCGCCGCCCCTTGCCTCCTCGACCATCCTCTCGTGATCCCCACCTCCTGGCGATCATCCCCGTAGCACCAGCTTGCCCCCGAGCGATCCAGAGCATCGACAACCACGACGACCACCGTCACCACCGTCTGCCTCTTTCTCCGACGAACCTCACAGGTAGATTCTGGTCGCCCCTCTCCTCCCCGAGAACACGATGATGATCTCCAAGCTCATACGAACCTAACGGCACTTCCCGTTTGTCTTAGAGCGCCCCCAATCCTCGCCATCGTCAAGCACAGAGCGCCGCCGTGTCTGTTTCTTCTCCGGCGATGTCTCCCAGGTGAACCAGACCGCCCCACGCCTTCTCGTTCACGCACACACCTTCACCGTGTCCTTGCGCTCCTGACTATGTATTTTGTTTACCTCCTGGTGATCTGCAGCATCGTCCTCGACAGCAACCCGAGAGCACCGCCGCCCGCAGCAACTCCGTCGAGAAATAGCGACTGCCTCTGAGCGCCCCCTGTCAAACCGCAAGCGAGTTGAGCATCAGTGTTGCATTTCGAACCTGGTGAGCATCTTTCCCCTCTTTTTCGTGTCCTGTTTCGCTAGCGCCGCCGCCAACTAGCCGTTCCGCCGCTCGCCGTCGACCTAGCGCCGCTAGTCCTTGGCTAGGCAGCAGGAGCCGTCCGATGTTGATCGGATGGATATAATAGAACCACTTACCGAAGGGGTATGCATCAATCTGCGCCGCACATTTTCAGTTAGATCCAACGCACCCCAGTAGCCGATCCACACGAAACGGTATTGCCCAATCAGAAGCAGCCACGTGTTCAGGGTTCGATTAAAAATAGAATTTAGATCTGATTAAAATACAAATTTGTAACTGCTATAACTTTCAAACCACACGTCCAAATTTGGCAAATTTTATATCAATAAAATCAGGAGAACAAGCCCTAGCTAACCATGGCCTTAGTTTTGAAAATAGTATCTGTTAGCTTGGTTGAATTTGCAGAAACATTTGTATACTTGTTTAGAGTATAAAAATTGTTTAAAATTGAATTTAATGACAAAACCTTTGCAAAATGATTTGTAGTGACCTTACTGACCCTAGGAACCAACCCATGGTTTTGGAAATGAAAATTTAAAATATTAAGAATGGATTAATTAAATTAGCCTAATTCTAGCCAAATAAAGATAATGGTTTTATTATGAAAAAGATTTTGGAAATAAAACTTTAAGAAAATATGTTGATTTAAAGCTACTGACCCAAAACAACCAATCTTGAGAGAGTTAGAAACTTTTGGTGAAAACTTAAAAGGTTTTAGATTTAATAAAACTATTTTCCACCACATAAAATGTTGAATGGATTTTAAAATAGATTTTGAGCAAAACTCTCTAACTAATGACTTTGCCAATTTGGTAAATGACCAATGTGGACCTTACAAAGTTTATAAACCTATTAGAGATCAACCTTGCAATAGAACCCTCTCCTGCATAAGATAGAATCCATACTTTGTGTGTGTGAAATATTGTTTCTATAATGGTTTGGAATGCTACTTGATACTATGATTGCTTGATTGACTTGTAGTGAAATTAGCAAAGAGTGAGTCTAGCAAGATCAAGAAGTAAAACTCTCATTCCCCACCAAAAAGGCAAGTTACACTATCATACAAAAGTCCTACTATTTTATTATACTTAGTGGATTTTAAAATATGCATGAAAAGATATTTCTGTACTTATGCTCTGCTAAATCCTAATAGGATTTCCCTAAACACTCCTTAATGAAAATATTGAAGTTGTACATGCTTAGCCATGCTATGTTTTGAAAAGAGACACATGTTGAGATTTTACAAAGGTTGAGAAAAGGATTTGTGTTTTACATAATAAAACAAGGACTCAATGAACCACCTAGGTGGAGGATACTTGAAGATTTGGAGAAGGTGGCAACAAAAGGAACCATGTCTATGGCAATCACTTTGTGTTGTGCTCCAAAAGAAAACCACCTAGGAAACTTAGAGATCAAACATGCTTCTCCAATTGTGGCTTTCGTGTGCAACCACATGCTATTATGGCTCTGGCTTAGTCAATTACATTAGGAAGACCCATACATTGTCTTTAGTTACTGGACATGGGGATCTGGAATGCTTCATGGGGGCTGAAGACAAAGCTAGCAATGATGTATGGGAGGACCTTTTGGAAAGACTTCGTCACATTCTCAATCTGCCAGTACTCCATCTTGGTGAGCACTAATCCAGTAGGCCACTGGTGGCAAAAGGATGGGATTGTGACATGTGGGTAAAGTGTACTCCTTCTGCAGAAGTTAATAAAATCTAAGTACTTAGCCGTGTCCCCGGTTATGGACAATACTGAGCAACTAAAGTCTGAACTATGGGAGATCTCGACATTCCAACTTCTAATATAAAAACTTGATGCCCTTGAGTGTATACCAAGGAATTCAAAGAGATTTTGTAAAACTTGTTGCACTTGGGGTTACCAAGGTGCTCAAGAGCATGATGTACTTGGGGTTACCAAGGAACTCATGGATTTTGATAAAACTTGTTGCACTTGGGGTTACCAAGATGCTCAAGAGATTTTGACAAGGATTTGAACACTTGAGTTTCTACCAAGGAGTTCAAGGAACTTGGAAAAGAAATTTGACAAAAGAACTTTAAAACCCTTTTGAAAAGATAGGATAAAATATTGCTTTATGCAAATAAGCCTTAAACTCTACTTAGCCAAATATGCATATAGGATCCACTTATATTATACATAGAAGTGAAGCTTGCCAATACAATTCAAAATGTATTGACCCTTGTGGCTGTAACTTGTAATGTTGCAGGTTGATTGTTTTTAAATAAAGATTGTTTGATTGACTAGGACTACAAAGTCTACAACCAACATCTGCCTGTGGCACTTTGAAGATGAAGGACCCCATGATTATAATTATTCCGCTGCAATGTAAGTAATAGCCAAATGAGCTATGATTTGATGTAATAAATTATGTTATTCCTGGTTATAAAGTTATATTATGACCTTTGTTTCTTGATATTACATCTTAACTGTGTATGCTAGCTATTGATCCAGGGACTAGCATTGTAAACACAGGAGGGATCAATCTTATTAAAGGTTGGGACCTTAACAGATGGTATCAGAGCATTGTGTTGCCTGTAGGTTTTGTAACCCTAGGATTGGACAAAAACCCTTAGAAAAATAGGAGTTGTATTTGTTCCAAAAATTTATTTACAAAAACACTTATAAACTCTTTCCTCAACCATTTTGGTTTCAACTCTACATATCTTCTACTTCAACTTGATGGAAAACCTACCCCATGACCAAAGACTACATCATGTGCAAAGGACTCTTCAACTTCTTCAACTCTAATGACTTCAACTTCTTCAACTCTAATGACTTCAACATCTTCAACTCTAATGACTTCAACATCTTCAGCATATTCACCAAGGACTTCCAACTTGGAAACCACTAAGGACTACAAGTGAAACAAGGAAATCCTACTCAAGATTTAGAGACTGAGGGAATGCAAAATAAATAGAAGCCATCAACAACCTTGAAGTATTGTGACCAAGAGTTTTCTCAAGGAAACCAAGATCTCAAGTAAGAAGAATCATGAAGGAAGGAAAGATCACAAGTGAACCATGTAGATGGACCACCATTTATAGTTAAGTCAAACACACCAACTTATGTGGTGTAACAAAAATATTTTGTTGTCTAAAATGTGCTTGAACTTTGTTGTTTGAGTGAAATGATTGTTTGAGATTGCATGCACATTGTTTGTGTGAATTGTGATGTGTGTGATTAGAAATAATTCCTTAGAAATATCTTGCCTATTCTAAACTCCCTTCAAACCCAAACAGATGACTACTCCAAAGGACTCCAAGGTTGATGACACTAACACCAACCAAGCTGATAGCATAAAAGAGCTCCTAGCAACCCAACACCAGTTGAATCAACTGACAGCTCAGTTCATAGTCAACAATAGTGATAAAGATCCAGCACTGCAAAGGTTTTTGGAGGAACAATCCCAACTGATGCTTAAGGTGACTAATCAAATGATTAGCATGGAAGAAAGCTATCCTAGAAGAGTTTATGATAACAAGGATGACAAGAATGTTGTTCTAGATGGAGCCCCAGCTTGCATTATTTGTGGAGACAAGGATCATACTTCCAAGGAACATGAAGGACAATGCCCCAATTGTGAAGAAGATCATCCTGTTGGACAATGTCCTACCTCTCAAGCTACTTGCTACCTGTGTGAAGGAAGTGATCATACTCCAGGTCTATGTCCTATCTATGCCATGGTGGAACAAAGGAAACAAGAAGGATCCAAGTCTACCAAAGGAAAAGGACCACTCCTACATCCAAACAAGACAACCCAGTTCAAAGGATCAAAGAAAATCAAGAAGCCCAAGCAAGACATGAGCCTTGTGCAATGTCGTAAATGTAAGGAAATGGGACACTACTCCAGTGGATGCCCAGAAAACAAGAAGAATAAAGAGATTGACCAAGTGTGGTGCAACAACTGCAAAGAACCAGGCCACTATGTAGCAACTTGCCCACAGGAGCAACGCAAAGAACTCAAGGACATTAATTGTTTCAACTGCAAGAATCCAGGGCACTATGCAAGCAACTGTCCAGAAAGGATGAAAAAGAAGTTGAACAAGCCTATGGAGAAACTCAACCTTGGCCCATGAATCAAGTGTAGAAATAAAGCAAAAGCTTGCTTAGAGAAGTTTTCCAGGACCCAAGAAGGCCAATATGTAATTTTGTTTGAGGATTTTTAAGGGTGGTAGTACCCTAGTTGTTTTGAACTTGCTTGTAACCCCAGCCTTCCCAAATCTCGGGACGAGATTTATTTTAAGGGTGGTAGCCTGTCACATCCCAAGATTTTCCAAATCTTGTAACGTGAAAATAAATTAATAAAATAAAACTTTGTTTGATTTTCAGAGCCAGAAGAAACTTTTTGAATTTAAATGGAACCTCAAACCCATTTGAATTAAATAAAATCCTAAAAGGATTTAAAAAGATAAACATTTTAAATAAAGGAAGATAAAATATTTTGGAAATAGTATTTTGGATCTTTTAAAATAAAAGATTTGGTATTCAAAAGAAAAAAATGGATTTATAAATAAAGATTATTTTATAAAGCCAAATTAATCCTTGGCCAAGCTTTGAGAATTAAAAACATTTTATTTTAAATAAAGTAGCAAAGGTTATTTAAAAATAATAAAGATTTGCTTAAATAAAATAACAAGGAGTTAATATCCAAACTCTTTTAAAATAAAAGGTTTCACCATTTTAATTAAAACATCAAAACTTAATAAATTATTTTAAATAGGTTTCCCAAAGTAATTTATATTCTCTAATAAAACCTACTAAAGTGTTTTGACTTTATTTTAGATTTCAAAAATAAATAACTCAATAAAACAAACCCAAGTTGATTTAATAATGAAAGTCTATGTTATTTAATTAATAATGGACTCTAAAATAAAATGTTATTTGTTTTAAAAACAAGTTCCCAAGTATTTAATATTTCCAAATAAAACCTACTGATTTGGTTTTGAAAATATTTAGGTTCAAATAAAGATTTTATTAATAAAATCAAACCCTATTTTGATTTAATAACTAAGTTCCATTTTATTTAATTATTAATGGATCCTAAAGTAAAAGGATTATTTTATTTTAAACAAATTTTCCAAATATTCTTTATTTCCAAATAAAACCTACTGTTTAGATTTGAAAGTGTTTGGATTTTAAATGAAGGTTATATTAATTAAAACAAACCCTATATTATTTAACTAAAATATCCATTTATTTAAAATTAAAGAATGGATCTTAAAAAGAATAAAATTATTATTTTGTTTTGAGATTTGGATTATGTTGAAAAACAGAACCAAATTCAAAGTAAAATTGAGTGTTTGTTTGAATTAATTTGAGTGTTGTTTGAATGTGTGAGTAATTGTTTGAAATTCAAAACAGAAAAGAATTAGAAAAGGAAAAATAAAGCAGACAGAAAAAAATAGTGCAAAGGCCCAGCCCACTAAGCCAATCCAGCCCAGACTTCTCCCCTCCCCCGAAGCGTTTCTTTTCTTACTCAGAAACCTACTCAGACAGAGACTGACAGGTGGCCCCCTCTTCTCCCTCTCTCTCACTCGCTGACAAGACGACCCCACACCACACCCCTTCTTCCCCACCCGCGAACCACGCCTCTTCCCCCTCGCTGCCGTTGCAGGCCTTGATTCCGCGCGTTTAATTCGCCTTAACGCCGCGTTAATTCCTCGTCGCGGCCACGTCCATTTAACCGCCTGCTCCTCCTCCTCTTTCCCCTCACTCGCCACTCCCTCTCTGCCCCGAGGCTGCTACAATTTGAGCTCGCACCGCCGCAGTCTCCGAAGAGCTGTCGCAGCAATTCCGGCAGCCCCTCGCCGCCCCTTGCCTCCTCGACCATCCTCTCGTGATCCCCACCTCCTGGCGATCATCCCCGTAGCACCAGCTTGCCCTCGAGCGATCCAGAGCATCGACAACCACGACGACCACCGTCGCCACCGTCTGCCTCTTTCTCCGACGAACCTCACAGGTAGATTCTGGTCGCCCCTCTCCTCCCCGAGAACACGATGATGATCTCCAAGCTCATATGAACCTAACGGCACTTCCCGTTTGTCTTAGAGCGCCCCCAATCCTCGCCATCGTCAAGCACAGAGCGCCGCCGTGTCTGTTTCTTCTCCGGCGACGTCTCCCAGGTGAACTAGACCGCCCCGCGCCTTCTCGTTCACGCACACACCTTCGTCGTGTCCTTGCGCTCCTGACTATGTATTTTGTTTACCTCCTGGTGATCTGCAGCATCGTCCTCGACAGCAACCCAAGAGCACCGCCGCCCGCAGCAACTCCGTCGAGAAATAGCGACTGCCTCTGAGCGCCCCCTGTCAAACCGCAAGCGAGTTGAGCATCAGTGTTGCATTTCGAACATGGTGAGCATCTTTCCCCTCTTTTTCGCGTCCTGTTTCGCTAGCGCCGCCGCCAACTAGCCGTTCCGCCGCTCGCCGTCGACCTAGCGCCGCTAGTCCTTGGCTAGGCAGCAGGAGCCGTCCGATGTCGATCGGATGGATATAATAGAACCACTTACCGAAGGGGTATGCATCGATCTGCGCCGCACATTTTCAGTTAGATCCCACGCACCCCAGTAGCCGATCCACACGAAACGGTATTGCCCAATCAGAAGCAGCCACGTGTTCAGGGTTCGATTAAAAATAGAATTTAGATCTGATTAAAATACAAATTTGTAACTGCTATAACTTTCAAACCACACGTCCAAATTTGGCAAATTTTATATCAATAAAATCAGGAGAACAAGCCCTAGCTAACCATGGCCTTAGTTTTGAAAATAGTATCTGTTAGCTTGGTTGAATTTGCAGAAACATTTGTATACTTGTTTAGAGTATAAAAATTGTTTAAAATTGAATTTAATGACAAAACCTTTGCAAAATGATTTGTAGTGACCTTACTGACCCTAGGAACCAACCCATGGTTTTGGAAATGAAAATTTAAAATATTAAGAATGGATTAATTAAATTAGCCTAATTCTAGCCAAATAAAGATAATGGTTTTATTATGAAAAAGATTTTGGAAATAAAACTTTAAGAAAATATGTTGATTTAAAGCTACTGACCCAAAACAACCAATCTTGAGAGAGTTAGAAACTTTTGGTGAAAACTTAAAAGGTTTTAGATTTAATAAAACTATTTTCCACCACATAAAATGTTGAATGGATTTTAAAATAGATTTTGAGCAAAACTCTCTAACTAATGACTTTGCCAATTTGGTAAATGACCAATGTGGACCTTACAAAGTTTATAAACCTATTAGAGATCAACCTTGCAATAGAACCCTCTCCTGCATAAGATAGAATCCATACTTTGTGTGTGTGAAATATTGTTTGTATAATGGTTTGGAATGCTACTTGATACTATGATTGCTTGATTGACTTGTAGTGAAATTAGCAAAGAGTGAGTCTAGCAAGATCAAGAAGTAAAACTCTCATTCCCCACCAAAAAGGCAAGTTACACTATCATACAAAAGTCCTACTATTTTATTATACTTAGTGGATTTTAAAATATGCATGAAAAGATATTTCTGTACTTATGCTATGCTAAATCCTAATAGGATTTCCCTAAACACTCCTTAGTGAAAATATTGAAGTTGTACATGCTTAGCCATGCTATGTTTTGAAAAGAGACACATGTTGAGATTTTACAAAGGTTGAGAAAAGGATTTGTGTTTTACATAATAAAACAAGGACTCAATGAACCACCTAGGTGGAGGATACTTGAAGATTTGGAGAAGGTGGCAACAAAAGGAACCATGTCTATGGCAATCACTTTGTGTTGTGCTCCAAAAGAAAACCACCTAGGAAACTTAGAGATCAAACATGCTTCTCCAATTGTGGCTTTCGTTTGCAACCACATGCTATTATGGCTCTGGCTTAGTCAATTACATTAGGAAGACCCATACATTGTCTTTAGTTACTGGACATGGGGATCTGGAATGCTTCATGGGGGCTGAAGACAAAGCTAGCAATGATGTATGGGAGGACCTTTTGGAAAGACTTCGTCACATTCTCAATCTGCCAGTACTCCATCTTGGTGAGCACTAATCCAGTAGGCCACTGGTGGCAAAAGGATGGGATTGTGACATGTGGGTAAAGTGTACTCCTTCTGCAGAAGTTAATAAAATCTAAGTACTTAGCCGTGTCCCCGGTTATGGACAATACTGAGCAACTAAAGTCTGAACTATGGGAGATCTCGACATTCCAACTTCTAATATAAAAACTTGATGCCCTTGAGTGTATACCAAGGAATTCAAAGAGATTTTGTAAAACTTGTTGCACTTGGGGTTACCAAGGTGCTCAAGAGCATGATGTACTTGGGGTTACCAAGGAACTCATGGATTTTGATAAAACTTGTTGCACTTGGGGTTACCAAGATGCTCAAGAGATTTTGACAAGGATTTGAACACTTGAGTTTCTACCAAGGAGTTCAAGGAACTTGGAAAAGAAATTTGACAAAAGAACTTTAAAACCCTTTTGAAAAGATAGGATAAAATATTGCTTTATGCAAATAAGCCTTAAACTCTACTTAGCCAAATATGCATATAGGATCCACTTATATTATACATAGAAGTGAAGCTTGCCAATACAATTCAAAATGTATTGACCCTTGTGGCTGTAACTTGTAATGTTGCAGGTTGATTGTTTTTAAATAAAGATTGTTTGATTGACTAGGACTACAAAGTCTACAACCAACATCTGCCTGTGGCACTTTGAAGATGAAGGACCCCATGATTATAATTATTCCGCTGCAATGTAATGTAATAGCCAAATGAGCTATGATTTGATGTAATAAATTATGTTATTCCTGGTTATAAAGTTATATTATGACCTTTGTTTCTTGATATTACATCTTAACTGTGGATGCTAGCTATTGATCCAGGGACTAGCATTGTAAACACAGGAGGGATCAATCTTATTAAAGGTTGGGACCTTAACAGGAGAGGAAGGTGGCTGGCTGGGCCGGCCTGGTTGGCTCTGGCTACATTTTTTAAGCAAAAGCTTTTTATTTTCTGTTTTTCTCTTTTCCATTTATAAAACCATTTCAAACCTGTTTTAGATTATTTCAAAAATACCAAAGGCTTTATAAAATATATCAAATATTGCAGGGGCCTTTTTAGTCCAATTGGGCTCCAAGTATTTTGGATTTTCAAATATTTCAAAACCATTTGAATGCTTCAAAGAGAGGGGGGAGATTAGGGTTTTATGGTTTTGTTTATTCTTTCTTCCATGCATTAATATAGATGATGCTTATGATGCACAAAACAAACCCTAATATAGATCAACTAAAATTGAGGTGTTACAGCTCTATCCCCCCTTACGAGAATCTCGACCCGAGATTCCAAAGGTCGGAAAAGAGACAGAGAGAGAGAAAGGAACAGGGCCACTGTAAAGATAAGAGGGAACACACTAAACAACTCATAGAGTATATCATGGTCAACTCATGGATGGAGTGTTCAGAAACAACTCTGAGATGAAAAACATGAAATACGTTAAGGTAACGGAGGAAACAAGAGGAGATGGTTTCAAGTTGTTAGACGGCTGGTCTTCATAAGGATTGAGACCATGGAACTTGTAGGAGGTTTTGAAGCTTCTGAAGAAGAAAGCTTTCAACAGATAGAACATGACCACAAACTTCGATAGAGTACCTCTACTAAACGACTTAAGTAGGGATTTTGTGTTACAGAGATATGGATCAACAAAACCAAGCTATTGAACTACTTTTGACACAGAAGGGTCACTCTTTCGTCCAACAGCGGGTCAAGAGAGAGAGAGAGAGAGGTGTTTTGGTGGAGAGGACTCATAAGAGTCACAAGGAACATGTAACAAGAGAAACTTCTGATTACCGAAATCATAGTCACTCTTAGAACATGGAAAATAAAACGAAGGAAACTCTTTATTCATCCAGGTATACCAAAATCTTTTCCAAAGATTATGGTATCACTTTACACCACTGAGATGAGTAGTTAAGAAGATTCCTGATGACACGAGAAGAAAGAACTTCATTCTCAGACTTCAACTACTTGGCATAACCATACGCTTTCCAACATAGAAGGGTCTGGAGTATCGACCGAGAGACATTCAGCAACACTACTTTAAATGTTCTCCTTGATGTTCGAGAAACGAGGCATCAAGTAAAGGTCAGACTTCGGATACAAAGAAAACCATGAACACAACTATAATTATTTATAGAAGAAGCCTCATGAAGAGTGGTTGATATTGCTGAATCGCAGGAATATGATGGTAGGTATTTCCGGCTAAGTGTGTCAACCATTACATCAATCTTGCTAGATTTACAAAGAGACCTATGTCAAAACCTTGGGGAACACCAACCATCATTGCCGCTTGAGATTCAGCTTTGGTTAGGTGGAATGATATTTCAGACTCAGCGTGTCCGAATAGAAAGTTTGCAACATTTACCAAAAAGGTAAAGTCACTAGATTCTCAAGACACAGACTATAGTGTCAAGCTCCAAAATACGAGCTAGATTGATAGACCCATGTCTTTAGCAATTTGTCGAAAGACAACTGCACACACTTAAGGTACTGACAATCAAACACCCATGTGTCCTTAAGGAACGGAGTTAACTTTACTCTAATCCACGACCATATCTTTCAACAATCGCACATGAATCTGAGAAGGTCACTTCTAACATCCAGAACACATACTTTGAGATGACTCAAAGACGGTTCTTAAAATTTTCCAACATTAATGCCAAATGTTCCATATGAATCAAATCTAACATGGAGAAGTTAAGGATATTGTTGATGGGCTCAACAAAAAAAAACTTATCGGGACACTCCAAGAAGATGGACTCATATGTTGCATGAACAAGGCAAAAATACTGGTCAGATCAAAGGACACGGAGATGTACTTTAGTGAAACATCGCGAGTAAACATCATCAAGATATTCCTTGGAACTGAGTTTGATTTGACGATAACCCAAATCAAATCAAAGGTGGGGAAGATAACATATCAACAACGGAAATACTATCTTTCTTCAACACGGACAAAACTAAACATCCCTTTTATAAAGAACGTAGTCGGATATAACTTTTGTCCTACAATTCTCCAAGTTTTTTCTTAAGCCCAACCAACTAGTTCAGGGGTATCCAGTATGGATCCTTGGAGAAAGGAGCAGTTCCGATAACTTGCTTGCTTAAGAACTTGACATCACGGTCATGTGGCAACAAGGCGATACTTCTAGGAAGACATCTAGAATATCACGAACCACCGATGTCACTTAGTTCGAGAGGAAACTTGCTTGGTAAGGCAAGAAGGAATAGTCTTAGAGCTTCAGCACAAGCCTAACTCTTTGACCGAAGAGAGTGTACCAGAATAACGGACTTGGTAACACAATCAAACTTTGCTTAGTGATAAGATTAACCAATCATGCTAAGAATGACACAAATGTCCTTGGAGTTCAAAACAATAAATATTGCTAGAATCTTAGATGGCCACATCATTACGCACACGCATCACTCATGAGCGTGAAATCTCGATGAAGGGTGGGTAAATATGTGTAAGAGCATCACTTCATTAAGGGGTCATGAAACTTAACACGACCTCTTAGTATAGAAGAGTGTGATACTTTAAGATAGAACAGATGGAAGACAATCAATGCCTCTTGATCTGCGGATTACAACACTTTGACCTGGTCCTTGAGATGACGAGGTACTGGATTTTGTTTCTGCTAGACATTCCGAAATGGTTTGTCATGAGGGACCACAAGAGTATCTTACATCGGAAGACACCGATGCACATTTACTACTTTGCTACCAACTGATAGACAAAGGTCGGAAAACAACAAGGGAAAAAGGAACATGCTCGGGATAAAATCCCGAGATGTGGATGCATAAGTCAACAATCTCCTGAAAACCAATGCAGAGAAGGGGTAAGATGTGGCTGCGTCACGGTATAGATGCGAGACTCTCGAAGAGTACTCTTGTCATGATCTATTTGGTTCCATTAAAGAACATCTGCCATAGCATGTGGTAGGGGAAGTCCTTCATTGTCACAATTCAATCGCGACAAAGACCACAAGCTTGAAGGCTAGAATTGTAATACCAGCAATCTGAGGTAATGTGTAAACATTAACAACAGGGATCGAAGGAAGGATCTTAGGTTAAAGTTCAACTTCATGTACAAGATTCACCACACCAGAATCCAGCACAATCAGGGATCTTAGGTTCAAGTCCAAGGGTTAAAACCCGAAGAAAGGAGTAACTACTACTTGAGTGACATAGCATACACTACAAGGTAGTAATCACAGGGTAGCTTCCGAAAGAAGGAACACCTTCTGAAATACCCGAACAGTTAAAGAGGAGACACATGAGGCGAAAGGAAATCTCGAAGCCTAGAACAGAACACTATGGAGCCAACAATATAATATTGTGGTTCCAAAAGGTAGAGAGATAATGATGGAAAGGAATCTCTCGTGTGAACAGGAACAAAGGGGAACAAGGATAAGATGACCCAGAGTTAGAGCAAAACTGGATAAGGAATAAAAGAAGCATACTAGAGTTTTCACAAATACTTTTCAGCTTTTGAAAATAGTTTTCACAAACACTAGACTCAACATCGACCAATAGCAAGGTTTTCCTACGGTCGGTACTGCTCTGATACCAAGAACTGTGACACCCCCGGGATCAGGGCTAAACAAATCCCAGACCTCCGTCTTACATCAGCTTAACCTTGAGCTCGAGAATATCCAGTGAAGAATCGGTAACTCGGCAGTGACCCTATGACACAAAAATTTACTACAGCAAGCTCATAACTGAGAATAAAACCAAATTATTACAAGCAGAGGTCACTGACCACAAACACCAAACAACGGAAGGAAAATTATGCTACTAAGTATAGCAAACTTAACAAATGGCCTAAGAGGCCTAAAGCATAATGATGACGTCCCAGCCCATAGATTCTAGGCTGCCAGCTGGGAACCCCAAGCTACTCGTCGTTGTCGATGTAGTACGGAACTCGTCTTTAGGTGAACACTTACTCTGCCAAAAGTATCAACAAAGCAAGGGTGAGTACAGGGTGTACTCCCCAAGACTTCTGGCTGGTGGAGTTGTTTTGCATAAGCCACTTTTGTTTATAAAACAAGAGGGAGAAGGAGCTCGTCTAGTTAGAGTATTTTAAAAGGGGATACGAGAGTGACATCTCCAAATTATTGATCATCATCTTTTGATATCCACCGAATCATCATCATCTGAACTAGGATCACCCCCTCGTACCCATGAGGAAGCATCCTTAACAAACATTAGTTGCCAAGTTTTACGATTAGTTTCAAGTTCTCTATGATCTCCCATCCGTTCCCAAGTCGTCCATAACTGTGGACACGGCTTTCCGAAAGATTATTACCCTACAGGGGTGTACAACTTTACCCACACGTACCAACTGACTCTTAATGCCAGATCATTATCCCTCTTCCTTGGAAGGCCGACAGAGGGTGTGGTTGGACACGACCTTTACCTTGCTTTCGCCGAGACCATGAGTCACGCAATAAGTATTGTTCCACCGTAACGGGTCAAATCCTGAAGTCGGTACTTAAAGATGTGACGCGAGGTTGGTTTACCAGGGGCGCCATCAACCCCAAGCAACCGTGGCCACGCTTCTCTACCTGTTATGAATGCACCTCCTTCACCTCCTTGTTTCGAAAACATTTTCGATGCGTATGTCGAATGGAACTCCCGAACTATGTGACTCATGGAATCTACTAGGCAAGTTAGTCAATCATGGGGTCCCCATTTACCTCGTGTGGTTGTACGCTCGTTTTGGTTCAAGAGGCAAGAACCTAGGGTCCTAAGGGTGGCGAGCATGGGACTAGAAAAACCACATCCCACTATGGCCTCCCATACAAGCCTTAGCATGTTTAATCTCATATCATTGATCTCATATCATCATGTTCTTCTGTCGTACTAGATTATCTGCATCTGATACATCATCTGGATGAACCAGACTCAACAGCTAAGCATGGCTAAGCAAGACACAGATATAAGCTCTAGCAGTGCATAAAAGCCAAACCTAGTTATGCTAGGAGCAGTGGATCAGGTAATATAAGCTCAAAGGGAGTAATGCAACAGATAGGATACTCTATCTATCGATAAAAGACCACAGTTGAATCGTATGCATCATGGCAAGAATAGAAATGCTTTCGTAATCATAGGATTATATCATGGTGGGGCTATGCTTGCCTTTGCCAGTTGATAGAAGATAAACAGATCTTCGGAAGCCTTGTACTTGACTTGGTTACAGTTGGTCAAGTATTGTTCGTCGATCTTCGATGTTCGATGGTCTTGGTCTCAGTCTTCGATCTCGATCTCGACATCGTATTCTACCGGGAAGAACCAAACACCGGAAAGAGAGGGAAACAATCAACACATGGCATCGATGCAATGCTCAAGCAAGAATGATGACATGACAAGTTAAATTGTATTGAAAAGTAACCCTAAGACATGCTCGACAACTTAATCAGGGTTCCGAGGGGTGAAAACCCTAACTCGGGGAAACTCTGGAATCACCTGTGAGGGGTTACTATGTTCTTCTAATTAAACTTGTCATGTAATTTGCTTAACAATGCATGATTATAGCTTAATTAGATAGTTCTCATTTTTCTAAACATTTTGTTATATTATACATATTTTTCTGAATTATAAATTAAAAGTTATTGAATTTACAATATTCAAAACTATTTCTGAAATTATTAAATCATTTAAAATTTAATTACTGCGTCAATATGACATCAACAAAGGGTTGGGTTTATTTTTACCGAGACAGAACCTAGCCACTGTGACTGACTGCTGGGCCCTAGGCCACATCAGCAAGCCACCGTGGCGGTCAAAGGTCAGCGGGCCCGTGGGCCACGTCAGCGTCACGCCAGGGTGACATCATCTCGGCGGCCACCGTCGGGTGGTCACCGGCGATGGCGCTGTGAAGCGTGCAGAGCGACGGGGCTAGGCTTGATCGAAGCAGCGCGGCGATGTAAGCAATAAATTAGAAGCGCCGCTCGAAGAAGGTCACGGAGCTTTGGCTCCGACGAGCTTCGACGGCGGCACACACGGGTGTTCGTGGCGGAGACAATAAAGAGGAGGAGGGAGGGATAGGAGAGCATGAGCATGCTCCTGAGCTCACCAGGAACGCGCTAGGGTGGTCGGGGAGGCGAGGCGAGGTCGGGCGATGGCGAATTGAAGCGTCAACTGCGACGGCCGGCGTCGGGAACGAACTCGATTCCGGCGAGACGGGGCCTTCCCATCGTGAACGCTTCACGGAGGAGGAAGATGAAGATGCGATACTTCTCCTGGGCTGCTCGGCGAGGCTCAGGGTGGCCGGAGACGGCGGGACGCCGGCGAGGTCAAAAGCTAGGGTTTCAGCTAGGAGGGGAAAACAGGGAAGCGGGAATGTAGGGTTCGTCCAGCGGCTCGAGGAAGTACTTGTAGACAGCCAAGAGCGGCGGCGAGTATCGCGGTGGCAGCCCGCATCGTGGCGCACGGCAACGGCCTCCGCTGCGCCAGCCAGCTGCTTCTCGCCGAGGAAGACGACGACGAAATCAACGCGAAGAGGTACGGGCCAGGGGTGGGCCACGTACGAGCCAACTGGGCTGCGAGGTTCTGCACTGTGCGGGAGAAAGGGAGGAGATGAGAGGAAGGTGGCTGGCTGGGCCAGCCTGGTTGGCTCTGGCTACATTTTTTAAGAAAAAAGCTTTTTATTTTCTGTTTTTCTCTTTTCCATTTATAAAACCATTTCAAATTTGTTTTAGATTATTTCAAAAATACCAAAGGCTTTATAAAATATATCAAATATTGCAGGGGCCCCTTTTAGTCCAATTGGGATCCAAGTATTTTGGATTTTCAAATATTTCCAAACCATATGAATGCTTCAAAGAGAGGGGGAAGATTAGGGTTTTAGGGTTTTGTTTATTCTTTCTTGCATGCATTAATATAGATGATGCTTATGATGCAAAAAAACAACCCCTAATATAGATCAACTAAAATTGGGGTGTTACAGAGCGGTGGAGCATGTATGTAGAAGAACAACGGCGAAGGTGGCTACAACTAGGCGACATGGGGGAAGATATAGGGAGGAGCGGGGATGGGAAGGGGTGCTAACCTATACCGATTCCCAAAGGAATCGAGGCTAGGGTTGGTCGGATATGATGACGGCAACTCTTGGACACGGGCAAGAAGGGGACTGGGCACCGCACAGGGGCACGCTCGGGCAGGAGTAGCACAAAGGGGAGGAGATGCTGTAGGGGTCCCAACCTAATAAGGTAGAGTCCTCCTGTGTTTACAATGCTAGTCCCTGGATCAATAGCTAGCATCCACAGTTAAGATGTAATATCAAGAAACAAAGGTCATAATATAGCTTTATAACCAGGAATAACATATTTTTATTACATCAAACATAGCTCATTTGGCTATTACATTACATTGCAGCGGAATAAATATAGTCATGGGTCCTTCATCTTCAAAGTGCCACAGGCAGATGTTGGTTGTAGACTTTGTAATCCTAAACAATCAATCTTCACTAAAATCAATCAAACAAACCTGCAACATACAAGTTACAGCCACAAAGGGTCAATACGTTTGAATTGTATTGGCAAGTGATACTATGGTAGTATAGTGGAGTCTATCATCTATATGCATTTGGCTAAGTGGAGTTGAGGCTTGCATTGCTCAAAATAGATTTTTCTTATCATTTTGAAAATACTAAGTTTTTACTTGACAAAATCATTTTTCTCAATCAAAGATTTCAAGATCCTTGTACCAAGCCATCTTTCCATCAATGATTGAAGAATTCAAACAACCCTTATTCAAACCACAAGTTTTAACTTTAGAAATTTGAATGATGAGATTCTTGATTGCTTCCATGTCTTGATGCTCAAATTGTCCTTTACCAGGGACATGGCTAAGTACTTAGATTTTACACTCTGCAGAGGTGGTGCACTTTACCCACAAGACTTGGTTTCCCAAGACAAAATCTTTCAGAAGCCTTCCCTTAGACCAAAATGGACGCGTTCCAACCTATCAAACACTACCACCCACTGTCCATTTGGCTAAGTTCTTGCAACCTATATGATCATGGCAGAGCCCATATTGCCAAGTGGTTGCACTTGAAGCTTCTCAACATTTGACATCTCAAATCTCTTTGTTTCCTGGGTGGCATACCACAAGTGAGATACACAATCCAAGTACATGGCATTGTGAACCACTCAACCATTCTCCACCAAGCTATTCCATTCCACCCAGCTGATTCATTAACTTAGTTGTTTTATTAGACAAAATCACAAGTCCTTAGACTTAGAATATTTTTCCATAGTGTGAATATATATTCCACCCATGTTTTCTATTAGCTAGGCTAAGCTTGGTAGTAATAGGATACTTAACTTAGGAAAATCCTACTAAGGATTCATCTACTAGGTTTTCTTATAGCAAGTTCTATACTTAGCAAAATCCATGCAAGTTTACTTAGCAAAAATTCACTAATGCATAGAGAAAGTAATGGGATAGAAAGTATGAAGCATCACTTGCCTTTCTGGTAGAGTATAGGTTCACTTCTTGATCTTTGCAACAATCACACTCTTCAAGTCACTACAAATCAATCAAGCAAGGCACAAACTCAATCTACCAATCAAGCAAAACAACACACATAAATAACAAAGTCAAAGAAATGCATGTAAGCATGCCAAGCTTTGTTTTGTTTGAAAAAGTGGTTCCTAGTGGGTCATAGTCATTTGGGTACATCTAATGGTTATTTCCTAAAGTGGCCAAGTCATTTGCAAAAGGTTTCACTTTAAAACCATTTTCAAAACAAAGTGTTATTTTATGTGGTGTAGAAATATTTTTTTTACTAAGGCATTAGCCTATAGGGTTCACCAAATGAGATGCTATTGCAAAACTTGGTGTTTTTGGGTCAGTAGGTTTGGTCCAAAACATTTCCTTGAAGTTTTCTTTTCATAAACATTTTTATAACAAAAACCATTCTTTTTATTTGGCTAGAAAATGACTAAGTCAAGTAATCTAACCTAAATCTTACAAAAATCATTTCTAACACCAAGGGTTGGTTCCTAGGGTCAGTAAGGTCACAACAATCCAATTTGCAAAGGTTTTATCCTTAAATTCAATTTTAAACAATTTTTATACTCTAAACAAGTACACAAATGTTTCTGCAAATTCAAACAAGCTAACAGATACTATTTGTCAAACTAAGGCCATGGTTGGCTAGGGCTTGTTCTCCTGAATCCATTGATATAAAATTTGCCAAATTTGGACGTGTGGTTTGAAAGTTACAAGGATTTCAAAATGGCATTTAAATCTGTTTTCAAAAATCTGTTTTAAAACATCTCTGGCCACGTGTCTGTATCTTATTGGCTCATAACGGTTCGGTAGGATCGCGTGATGTGGACCGCAGGATTTAAGTGGGATTGTGCGGTGCAGATCAAACGTAACGGTTCAGGTTAAGTGATCTATCGTGTGCATAGGATCGTGATCTAACGGCTCACATCGTATCAGCCAGGAACTGGCGGCGCTGCGGCGGCTACCGGTGGCGGAGCGGCCTGGCGGTGACGTTGCCGGCGATGCAGGAAGCGGGAGATGAAAATGGGATGCTCACCGAGTTCGTGAGGTGACGCTGATGCTCAACTCGCTTACGGTTTGTCAGGGGGTGCACTGGTTCAGCCGTGATTCCTCGCCGGAGTTGCTGCGGGCGGCGGTGCTCTCGGGTTGTCGTTGTTAGCGTCGCTTAGGATCGCGCTAAGGCAAAGGAGAGGCACGGTTAGGTGCGTGGGATCAAGGCAAATATGTGTGCTTGAACGAGAGGTGAAGGGGTGGTCTGATCTCACCGGTGGGACTCGTCGGAGCGGAGGCAGACGGCGGCGGTACTGGAGGTTGTCGTTGGCGAGGCTCAGAGGTGCCCGCGGGGAAGCTGAGGTTACAGAGCGGTGCTCCTGGGTCTGGCGAATCTACCTGCTTGCTCGGGAAGACAAGGGCGATGAAATGCCGCCGGAATTTGGCCGTGAACTCGTCGGAGACGGCGACGGTGCAGTGAAGATTGGCGACAGCCTGGTGGCTCTCGATGCGTGGGGTTTGGGGGGAATGAGAGAGGAGGAAGAGGGGATTTAACTCGAGTGATCACTGCGAGGTTTAATCGGGGCATTAAGTCGAATTGACGACGCGAATTACTGCCAGAACGGGAGGAACGGTCGAGCGGGGTGGAGAGGAGGAACAGTGGAGTGGGGTCCAGCGTCAGTGAGAAAAGGAGAGAAAGGGGAGGTCCACCAGTCAGTCTCGGTGTGGGTTAGTTATTTGGTGCGAATCGTTTTCTTCGGGGTGAGGGGAAACTGGGCTGTGGGACTGTTGGGCTGGGCCTTGTTGGGCTGGGTCTTTGCACTATTTTTTTTTCTGTCTGATTCTTTTTCCTTTTCTATTTCTATTTTCCTGTTTTGAAATTTAAACAATCAAACACATTCAAAATGATTCAAACAATCATCAAGCTTTTCAAATATGAATTTGGTTCTGCTTAACATCATAATTCACATTCTAAAATAAAATATTATTTTAAATCTTTTTAGGTTTCATTTATTAATTAAATAAATGGATCATTAGTTATTTAATAAAATAGGGTTTGTTTTATTTAATAAAATCTTCATTTAAAGTCCAAAATGTTTTCAAAACCCAAACAATAGGTTTTATTTGGAAATAAAGAATATTTGGAAAAATTTTTAAAAATAAAATAATCCTTTTACTTTAGGGTCCATTAATAATTAAATAAAATGGAACTTAGTTATTAAATCAAAATAGGGTTTGATTTTATTAATAAAATCTTTATTTGAACCTAAATATTTTCAAAATCAAATTAGTAGGTTTAATTTGGGAAATATATAATATTGGGAAATTTGTTTTAAAACAAAATAACCTTTTATTTTAATGTCCATTATTAATTAATATAATAGACTTTCATTTATTAAATCCAATAGGATTTGTTTTATTGAGATATTTATTTTGAAATCTAAAATAAAGCCAAAACACTTTAGTAGGTTTTATTTGTGAATATCAATTATTTGGAAAACTTATTTTAAATAATTTAACAAGTTTTGATGTTTCAGTTAAATTGGTAAAACTTTTTATTTGTATAAAATTTGGTTATTAGGTCCTTATTAATTTATTTAAATAATCCTTTGTTTATTTTTATTCAAAGCAAAATGTACTAATTCCAAAGCTTGGCCAAGGTTTTAATTTGGCTTTATAAAATAATCTTTATTCATAAAACTTTTATTTCATTTAAAAATAAATCTTTTCACTCAAGATTTTCAAAATAGTATTTCAAAATGTTTTTATTTTTCCTTTTATTAAATGTTTATCTTTTTAGATCCCTTTAGGTTTTATTTAATTCAAATGGGTTTGAAGTTCCAATTGAATTCAAAAAGTTTCTTCTGGCTCTGAAAATCAAACAAAGTTTTATTTTATTCATTTATTTTCACATTACAAGATTTGGAAAATCTTGGGATGTGACAGGCTACCACCCTTAAAATAAATCTCGTCCCGAGATTTGGGAAGGTTAGGGTTACAAGCAAGTTCAAACAACTAGGGTACTACCACCCTTAAAAATCTTCAAACAAAAATTACATATTGGCCTTCTTGGGTCCTGGAAAAACTTCTCTAAGCAAATTTTTGCATTGAGTCCTTGGTTTCCATTCTTGACTCATGGGCCAAGGTTGAGTTTCTCCATAGGCTTGTTTAACTTGTTCTCCATCCTTTCTGGACAATTGTTTGCATAGTGGCCTAGTTCCTTGCATTTGAAACATGTGACAAGGTTGATATCTCTCATAGGCTTGTTTATCTTATGCTTCATCTTTTCTTGACAGTAGTTTGCATAATGTCCTAACTCTTTGCAGTATTTGCACATCACTTGGCTGATATCTTTCTTTTCCTTTGGTATCATTGCTTTTTGTTTGTTTCTTTGGTTCTTCTTTTCTGGGCATTCATTGGCATAGTGTCCCATCTCTTTGCAATTGTAACATTGCTCTTGAGTAATATCCTTCTTGTTAGGGTTGGGGCATTTCTTCTTCTTCTTGGGTCTCTCCAAAGCTAGGAGTTCTTCTAGTTCATGTTCTTCATAGGTGGGAGATCTTTCTCTCTTCTTGGGGCATTGATCTTCATGTTCCTTGGATGCATGATTCTTGTCTCTAAAACTATTGCTGGCTTGGATTCCTTCTAGATTAACATCTTTGTCATCCTTGTTGTCATTAGCTCTTTGGAAAAGGTTTTCTCTCATGTTGATCATTTGAGTAACTAATCCTTGCAACAATTGTGATTGAAGTTTCAAAATTCTTTGTATGGCTGGGTCTAGTCCATTGTTGTTGGCTAAAAGCTGAGTTGTCTCTTGGCTCAACTGGTTTTGGTTTTCTATAAGTTCTCTCATGTTGTCCTCATGGTTGTTGTTGTTGTCATCAACCTTGATGTTGAAGTCTCTTGGAGTAGTCATCTGTTTGGGTTGGGTAGAGATTAGAATAGGCAAGATATTTCTAAGGTATCAATTCTAATCACACACATCACAATTCACCCAAACAATGTGCATGCAATCACAAACAAACATTTCACTCAAACAAGGTTCAAGCACATACTTAGGCAACAAAATATTTTTGGTTACACCACATAGGTTGGTGGTTTTGTCTTAACTAAAATATGGTGGTCCATCTATATGGTTCACTTGTAATCTTCCTTCTTTCTTGGTTTCTTCTTCTAACTTGGGATCATGGTTTCCTTGAGAAAACTCTTGGTCACAATTCTTCAAAGTTGTTGATGGTTCCTTCTTATTTTGCATTCCCTTAGTCTCTAAATCTTAACTAAGATTTCCTTGTTTCACTTGTAGTCCTTAGTGGTTTCCAAGTTGGATGTCCTTGGTGAACATGCTGAAGATGTTGAAGTCATTAGAGTTGAAGAAGTTGAAGAAGTTCTTTGCACATGGTGTAGTCTTTGGTCATGGGGTAGGCTTTTCCATTAAGTTGAAAATAGAAGAGAAGTAGAGTTGAAACCAAAATGGTTGAGGAAAGAGTTTACAAGTGTTTTTGTAAATAAGTTTTTGGAACAAATACATTCCTATTTTTCTAAGGGTTTTTTTTGTCCAATCCTAGGGTTTACAAATCCTACAGGCAACACAATGCTCTGATACCATCTGTAGGGGTCCCAACCTAATAAGGTAGAGTCCTCCTGTGTTTACAATGCTAGTCCCTGGATCAATAGCTAGCATCCACAGTTAAGATGTAATATCAAGAAACAAAGGTCATAATATAGCTTTATAACTAGGAATAACATATTTTTATTACATCAAACATAGCTCATTTGGCTATTACATTACATTGCAGCGGAATAAATATAGTCATGGGTCCTTCATCTTCAAAGTGCCACAGGCAGATGTTGGTTGTAGACTTTGTAATCCTAAACAATCAATCTTCACTAAAATCAATCAAACAAACCTGCAACATACAAGTTACAGCCACAAAGGGTCAATACGTTTGAATTGTATTGGCAAGTGATACTATGGTAGTATAGTGGAGTCTATCATCTATATGCATTTGGCTAAGTGGAGTTGAGGCTTGCATTGCTCAAAATAGATTTTTCTTATCATTTTGAAAATACTAAGTTTTTACTTGACAAAATCATTTTTCTCAATCAAAGATTTCAAGATCCTTGTACCAAGCCATCTTTCCATCAATGATTGAAGAATTCAAACAACCCTTATTCAAACCACAAGTTTTAACTTTAGAAATTTGAATGATGAGATTCTTGATTGCTTCCATGTCTTGATGCTCAAATTGTCCTTTACCAGGGACATGGCTAAGTACTTAGATTTTACACTCTGCAGAGGTGGTGCACTTTACCCACAAGACTTGGTTTCCCAAGACAAAATCTTTCAGAAGCCTTCCCTTAGACCAAAATGGACGCGTTCCAACCTATCAAACACTACCACCCACTGTCCATTTGGCTAAGTTCTTGCAACCTATATGATCATGGCAGAGCCCATATTGCCAAGTGGTTGCACTTGAAGCTTCTCAACATTTGACATCTCAAATCTCTTTGTTTCCTGGGTGGCATACCACAAGTGAGATACACAATCCAAGTCCATGGCATTGTGAACCACTCAACCATTCTCCACCAAGCTATTCCATTCCACCCAGGTGATTCATTAACTTAGTTGTTTTATTAGACAAAATCACAAGTCCTTAGACTTAGAATATTTTTCCATAGTGTGAATATATATTCCACCCATGTTTTCTATTAGCTAGGCTAAGCTTGGTAGTAATAGGATACTTAACTTAGGAAAATCCTACTAAGGATTCATCTACTAGGTTTTCTTATAGCAAGTTCTATACTTAGCAAAATCCATGCAAGTTTACTTAGCAAAAATTCACTAATGCATAGAGAAAGTAATGGGATAGAAAGTATGAAGCATCACTTGCCTTTCTGGTAGAGTATAGGTTCACTTCTTGATCTTTGCAACAATCACACTCTTCAAGTCACTACAAATCAATCAAGCAAGGCACAAACTCAATCTACCAATCAAGCAAAACAACACACATAAATAACAAAGTCAAAGAAATGCATGTAAGCATGCCAAGCTTTGTTTTGTTTGAAAAAGTGGTTCCTAGTGGGTCATAGTCATTTGGGTACATCTAATGGTTATTTCCTAAAGTGGCCAAGTCATTTGCAAAAGGTTTCACTTTAAAACCATTTTCAAAACAAAGTGTTATTTTATGTGGTGTAGAAATATTTTTTTTACTAAGGCATTAGCCTATAGGGTTCACCAAATGAGATGCTATTGCAAAACTTGGTGTTTTTGGGTCAGTAGGTTTGGTCCAAAACATTTCCTTGAAGTTTTATTTTCATAAACATTTTTATAACAAAAACCATTCTTTTTATTTGGCTAGAAAATGACTAAGTCAAGTAATCTAACCTAAATCTTACAAAAATCATTTCTAACACCAAGGGTTGGTTCCTAGGGTCAGTAAGGTCACAACAATCCAATTTGCAAAGGTTTTATCCTTAAATTCAATTTTAAACAATTTTTATACTCTAAACAAGTACACAAATGTTTCTGCAAATTCAAACAAGCTAACAGATACTATTTGTCAAACTAAGGCCATGGTTGGCTAGGGCTTGTTCTCCTGAATCCATTGATATAAAATTTGCCAAATTTGGACGTGTGGTTTGAAAGTTACAAGGATTTCAAAATGGCATTTAAATCTGTTTTCAAAAATCTGTTTTAAAACATCTCTGGCCACGTGTCTGTATCTTATTGGCTCATAACGGTTCGGTAGGATCGCGTGATGTGGACCGCAGGATTTAAGTGGGATTGTGCGGTGCAGATCAAACGTAACGGTTCAGGTTAAGTGATCTATCGTGTGCATAGGATCGTGATCTAACGGCTCACATCGTATCAGCCAGGAACTAGCGGCGCTGCGGCGGCTACCGGTGGCGGAGCGGCCTGGCGGTGACGTTGCCGGCGATGCAGGAAGCGGGAGATGAAAATGGGATGCTCACCGAGTTCGTGAGGTGACGCTGATGCTCAACTCGCTTACGGTTTGTCAGGGGGTGCACTGGTTCAGCCGTGATTCCTCGCCGGAGTTGCTGCGGGCGGCGGTGCTCTCGGGTTGTCGTTGTTGGCGTCGCTTAGGATCGCGCTAAGGCAAAGGAGAGGCACGGTTAGGTGCGTGTGATCAAGGCAAATATGTGTGCTTGAACGAGAGGTGAAGGGGTGGTCTGATCTCACCGGTGGGACTCGTCGGAGCGGAGGCAGACGGCGGCGGTACTGGAGGTTGTCGTTGGCGAGGCTCAGAGGTGCCCGCGGGGAAGCTGAGGTTACAGAGCGGTGCTCCTGGGTCTGGCGAATCTACCTGCTTGCTCGGGAAGACAAGGGCGATGAAATGCCGCCGGAATTTGGCCGTGAACTCGTCGGAGACGGCGACGGTGCAGTGAAGATTGGCGACAGCCTAGTGGCTCTCGATGCGTGGGGTTTGGGGGGAATGAGAGAGGAGGAAGAGGGGATTTAACTCGAGTGATCACTGCGAGGTTTAATCGGGGCATTAAGTCGAATTGACGACGCGAATTACTGCCAGAACGGGAGGAACGGTCGAGCGGGGTGGAGAGGAGGAACAGTGGAGTGGGGTCCAGCGTCAGTGAGAAAAGGAGAGAAAGGGGAGGTCCACCAGTCAGTCTCGGTGTGGGTTAGTTATTTGGTGCGAATCGTTTTCTTCGGGGTGAGGGGAAACTGGGCTGTGGGACTGTTGGGCTGGGCCTTGTTGGGTTGGGTCTTTGCACTATTTTTTTTTCTGTCTGATTCTTTTTCCTTTTCTATTTCTATTTTCCTGTTTTGAAATTTAAACAATCAAACACATTCAAAATGATTCAAACAATCATCAAGCTTTTCAAATATGAATTTGGTTCTGCTTAACATCATAATTCACATTCTAAAATAAAATATTATTTTAAATCTTTTTAGGTTTCATTTATTAATTAAATAAATGGATCATTAGTTATTTAATAAAATAGGGTTTGTTTTATTTAATAAAATCTTCATTTAAAGTCCAAAATGTTTTCAAAACCCAAACAATAGGTTTTATTTGGAAATAAAGTATATTTCGAAAAAAATTTAAAAATAAAATAATCCTTTTACTTTAGGGTCCATTAATAATTAAATAAAATGGAACTTAGTTATTAAATCAAAATAGGGTTTGATTTTATTAATAAAATCTTTATTTGAACCTAAATATTTTCAAAATCAAATTAGTAGGTTTAATTTGGGAAATATATAATATTGGGAAATTTGTTTTAAAACAAAATAACCTTTTATTTTAATGTCCATTATTAATTAATATAATAGACTTTCATTTATTAAATCCAATAGGATTTGTTTTATTGAGATATTTATTTTGAAATCTAAAATAAAGCCAAAACACTTTAGTAGGTTTTATTTGTGAATATCAATTATTTGGAAAACTTATTTTAAATAATTTAACAAGTTTTGATGTTTCAGTTAAATTGGTAAAACTTTTTATTTGTATAAAATTTGGTTATTAGGTCCTTATTAATTTATTTAAATAATCCTTTGTTTATTTTTATTCAAAGAAAAATGTACTAATTCCAAAGCTTGGCCAAGGTTTTAATTTGGCTTTATAAAATAATCTTTATTCATAAAACTTTTATTTCATTTAAAAATAAATCTTTTCACTCAAGATTTTCAAAATAGTATTTCCAAATGTTTTTATTTTTCCTTTTATTAAATGTTTATCTTTTTAGATCCCTTTAGGTTTTATTTAATTCAAATGGGTTTGAAGTTCCAATTGAATTGAAAAAGTTTCTTCTGGCTCTGAAAATCAAACAAAGTTTTATTTTATTCATTTATTTTCACATTACAAGATTTGGAAAATCTTGGGATGTGACAGATGCCCACATTACTTCAATTTGGGCATTCATATAAGATATATGATGTAGGGTTTTTGTAAAAGAACAAAAGCATTATGTAAATAATCAAACCTAGCAATGGATACTCTTGATAGAAACAAGATATAGAGACAACACTACACAAGCAAGATGATAACAAAATGCCAGACTTGATAAGTTGCCAAAATGATGCACAAAACAAAATACCAAGCAATTCTCTAGTAGTGGTTTTACCCGGGGTTCTACATCTGTCAACTCAAAAATAGTTTTAATCAAGAAACCAACTCTACCATCGATGTCATTGTCCTTTTTCTCAAGGTCTTTGCTCATCATCTAGTAGGAGTCAATCCCTTCTCCAATAGTTTCAACACATGCCTTTGAAGATTTTTCCAATTGATAGATCTTATCATGAATCTCATCTTGCCGCACCTCCTTGGGCTTAAGAGGTGGTGGACTAAGAGGAGGTTTAGGGTTTAGGGTTTTGTTTATTCTTTCTTGCATGCATTAATATAGATGATGTTTATGATGCAAAAAACAACCCCTAATATAGATCAACTAAAATTGGGGTGTTACAGAGCGGTGGAGCACGTATGTAGAAGAACAACGGCGAAGGTGGCTACAACTAGGCGACATGGGGGAAGATATAGGGAGGAGCGGGGATGGGAAGGGGTGCTCACCTATACCGATTCCCAAAGGAATCGAGGCTAGGGTTGGTCGGAGATGATGACGGCAACTCTTGGACACGGGCAAGAAGGGGACTGGGCACCGCACAGGGGCACGCTCGGGCCCTCCTACGCACGTCCAGAGGCCTCCGGAGGTAGGGGAAACGATTCCCGTGTCCAGCGTGGCTTGCCGGTGTTTGTGGCGCCGGGTGATGACGGAGAAGCAGGGTCGGGTTTGAGGAGCTGCATAGAGGGGGGAACAGAGGGAATACGATGGCGCCAAAAGGATTGGGGCTAGGGTTCCATGGGGCATCAGCCTCGATGGATAATAAGGGGGCTCAGTGAAGGTGCGGTGCGACGAGGATGACGGGAGGTACAGCAACCTGCCCGCTGCCGTTAGCAGAGAAGAGATAGAGTGAGGCGTTTGGGAAGAGGAACAGGAGACGCCGTCTCCTGTCGCGAAGGGGTACGAGTCACGACGGGAGTTGGGAGATCGGCCGGTTGAGGGTCACTGGGCCGGGCAGGAAAACTGGGCTGGGCTGCAGCGGCTCTTCTCTCCTTTAATTCCTTCTATTTTTTATTTATTTAAAGGTTTGTTTCAGGTTTAAACAAATTATTCATTTTAAAAACCTTTGAACTTTGTAGAAGCATTTGAGTAAAGGGTTGTGGTATTTAAATAGAGATAAGGAGGGAGTAGCACAAAGGGGAGGAGATGCCCACATTACTTCAATTTGGGCATTCATATAAGATATATGATGTAGGGTTTTTGTAAAAGAACAAAAGCATTATGTAAATAATCAAACCTAGCAATGGATCCTCTTGATAGAAACAAGATATAGAGACAACACTACACAAGCAACATGATAACAAAATGCCAAACTTGATAAGTTGCCAAAATGATGCACAAAACAAAATACCAAGCAATTTTCTAGTAGTGGTTTTACCCGGGGTTCTACATCTGTCAACTCAAAAACAGTTTTAATCAAGAAACCAACTCTACCATCGATGTCATTGTCGTTTTTCTCAAGGTCTTTGTTCATCATCTAGTAGGAGTCAATCCCTTCTCCAATAGTTTGAACACATGCCTTTGAAGATTTTTCCAATTGATAGATTTTATCATGAATCTCATCTTGTCGCACCTCCTTGGGTTTAAGAGGTGGTGGACTAAGAGGAGGTTTATAATAAGATCCTATGTTGTGACGGTAAGGATTAGGGAGATACTCATCCTTGCTCCTTCTCTGATCTTCTTGCCTCATCATCTCCATCCTTTGTAGGAACATGTCCTCCCAATTTGGGAGAGGCTTGATCTCCAAGATGGATGATGATGACGCTTCTTTTGGTTTCGTCCCTTTGATCTTCTTCACGGGCTTCTCTTCCTTCTTCCTCGAAACCTTGTTTGACATGGAAAGGATGCATGGCTTCGCTGCACGGATATTGTTAGAAGGGATGTGTATGGAGATGGCGATGGTTTTTCGAGTAATGAAAAACGTTAGATTCAATCATCTTTAAAAGGAGAGGTCGGAAAGCCTAGCCGCCAAGATTAACGAGAAACTATACGGGCACAGCCCGTATAGTTATCGTCATATAGTTATGAACTGACTATAGATTTTTTTATTTATCTATGGCGGCACCAACTATACGGCCGCAACTATGCTGCCGGAAGATTTTTTCCTACCGTATAGTTGGTCATTAAACCTTCCGTATCTTAGCACAAAAATTTATCAATGCGATGAATAACTATACAGGCGCAACTATATGGCCGGAAATTTAATTCCCGCCGTATAGTTGGTCGTTAAAGTTATAGTAAACATCAAAATTTATATTTTTCTTTGGGAATTCTTTAATAGTCTAAAACTTAATGAAATACCAAGTCTTGATGGAAAAATGACAGCTTAAATTTTCGACCAACATTACATTTATTGAACGAGATTTTCATCATGACCAAGTTTCTTTTATTTCACTAGAGCTTCAAGTGTTCATTTATTCAATCTCAAACTTAGTTAAAACTTACATTGAAAATTTTAAAACTTACTCGTCCCTTTATTTCACATGGGTTATCTCCCATGAAGCGCTTTTTATGGTCTGTAGCTTGACCATAGTGTTGCTCACTTCCTCTCGATCTTGTCCTTCTTCCAGTTACCATTCCTTCCATATTTTTGTTCAATCAACTCTTCTGGAGTAATTATTCGTACAATGTTTGCAATTATATATTCTTTTGCACGATAATGCTTCAAGCATTGTCCATTCCCTATCCATGAAAGAGAAGATGATTTCCCCTAGAGCTTCACTACTCCTGATGCATAAGCTTCTTCAACTATATAGGGGCCTTACCACTTTGATCTAAGCTTCCCTGGAAACAACTTAAGGCGAGAGTTATAGAGAAAAACTTTATCTCCATTTTTAAAGAATTTATCTTCTATTTTTATATCATGCCATCTTTTTAATTTTTCCTTAAAAATCTATCATTTTCATAAGCATCACTCCTAAACTAATCTAAAGCATGTATGTCTAATAGATGTTTTTCTCCTGCTGCTTTAAGATCATAGTTTAAGTTCTTGATTGTCCAAAAGGCTCTATGTTCCAATTCTAAAGGTATGTGGCACGCCTTACCGTACACCATTTTATATGGCGTCATACCCATCAGATTTTTAAATGCAGTTCGGTGTGCCCAAAGAGTGTCATTTAGCTTGTATGAACAATCTTTTCTTGATTTATCCACCGTCTTCTCGAGTATGGTCTTCGGTTCTCTATTTGAGAGTTCCACTTGACCACTTGTTTCGGGATGATATGGTGAAGCAACATGATGAGTTACTCCATATTTTCCGAGGATTTTACTGAAAGTTCCCTTCATAAAATGAGAACCACCATCAGTAATTAAAAATCTAGGAACTCCAAACCTAGGAAATATGAAATCCGTGATGATCTGCATGGAAGTGGATGCATCTACATGGTTAGTTGGGATAGCTTCAACCCATTTAGTAACATAATTGATAGCAACAAGAATATGAGTGTAACCATTTGATTCTATAAAGGGTCCCATGGAATCCATTCTCCATACATCAAATGGTTCAATTATAAGAATATAATTCATTGCCATCTCTTGTATTTTGCCTATATTACCTCTTCTCTAGAAAGCATCACAATATTCCACATACCTTGGTGCATCTTTGAACAAGGTGGGCCAATAGAATCCGGATTGAAGTACCTTTTCCGCAGTTCGCCTACCTACATGATGTCCTCCATAGGGGCTGCCATGACAAGCTTGCAAAAGTGCATTCATTTGATGGTTAGGAACACACTTTCAAATCATTCCATCAGGCCCATGACGATAAAGAAATGGATCATCCCAAAAGTAATGTCTAAGATCATTAAAGAATTTCATTCTTTTGTTTCTTGTCATACGAGGAGGTACAAATTTTATTACTAGCTAATTAGCATAATCTGCATACCACGGATCAACTACTTCAATTTTTGCTAATTATTATCCTGGAAATGACTCATTTATAGGTACGGGGTCGGTAATTATTCCCTCCATCCTAGATAGATGATCTGCTACTAGATTATCCTTACCCCTGCTATCTAATATTTTTAAATCATATTCTTGTAGTAATACCCACCTAATCAACCTGGGTTTTGCATCCTTTTTCACAAGAACGTGCGCAAAGCTTGGTGATCTGTATGAATTATTACTCTAGAATTAATAATATAAGATATAAATTTGTCACAGGCAAAAATTATAGCAAGGAACTCTTTCTCAGTAGTAGTATAATTTTTCTAAATCTTATTAAGAGTCCTACCAGCGTAATGAATAACATTGAAATTCTTCCCTTCTCGCTATCCTAATACGGCTCCTAAAGCATAGCCACTAGCATCACACATGATTTCAAACGGTTCATCCCATTTTGGAGGTTGCACGATAGGTGGTGAAACTAATTTGTTTTTAAGATTTTCAAAAGCTACAATGCAGTCATGGTCTAGATAGAACGAAGTTTCTTTATCAAGAAGGTTTGTGAGAGGCATAGCTATCTTAGAAAAATCTTGTATAAAGCGCTTGTAAAAACCTGCATGTCCCAGAAACATTTTTAAGTTTTTAATGTCTTGAGGTATGGGAACATTTTCTATAGCACTTATATTGGTATTATCTATTTCTATACCTTTTTCTAAAACCTTATGTCCAAAAACTTTACCTTATCTTTCCATGAATCGGCATTGATCCCAATTCAAAACTAAATTTGATTGCCTCCATATCTGCAAAACCTTGGTTAAATTATAGAGACAGTTATCAAATGTTATTCCACAAACAACGGAATCATTTGTTAGAACTTTCATAGTCTTCTCAACAAGATCATCAAAGATTTATAAAACACATTCTTGAAAGGGTGCAGCTGCATTGCATAAGCCAAACGGGATCAATCTATAAGCATAATTACCATAAGGACATGTGAAAGTTGTTTTCTCTTGATCTTCGGGCTGTATAGTAATTTGATAATAACCAGAATAACCATCAAGAAAACAAAAATAAGAATTATTTCTTAGTATTTCTAAAATTCTATCCATGAACTGTATAGGTTTGTGATATTTCTGTGTCTCACGGTTTAGTCTTCTAAAATCGATGCACATGCGATACCCAACAATAGGCCTTATAGCGACTAGTTCACCATCCTCATTCAGAGCAGCGTCAAGACCCCCATGTCTTTGTATGCAATGATCTGGGCTAACCCATTTACTATCACAAATAGGATATATTATGCCGGCATCTAGTAACATATAACTTCTTTTCTCACTACCTCTTTCATTTTAGGATTAAGCCTTCTTTGTGTGTTAACTACATGTATAACATCTTCAAGCATGGTAATCTTATGTGTCACAATGGATGGATCTATTCCTTTAATGTCACTTAGAGTATACCCAAATGCTTCACGATGTTTGATCAAAACTGAAATAAGTTTATTTGTTTCATTTTATGATAATTTTTTACTAATAATAACAGGACATTTTTTTCATTATCTAAAAATTCATACCTCATATTGTCTGGAAGTCATTTCAATTCAATTGGCGGAGGTTCTTCGTCTCCTTTTCTTACCAGTTCATCATAGTCATGTGGGCTTTGTGCTTCCGGAATGTAGTCAAGGTAATCATCCATATCTTCTCTTTCCTCATCATCTTGTGCCTCTTTCCAATTAACTAAGCTTCTTTCTAATTCATCTTGGGGAGTGATGAAATGAAACGCGGCCAGCTCGACAATTTTTTCTCTTACTTGATATCTTCTATTTCATATGGCCTCTTTTTTAGTTTGGCAAAGTGGAATGTCATTTCCTTCTCTCCAAACATCATGGAAATAGTCTCCTCCTTATTGTCAATTCGATCTTTGGTTATAGAGACAAAAGGCCTGGCTAAAAGAATAGGACAAAAAGTATCTCGAGGCATATCAACAACATGAAAATCAAGAGGCTACATGAGTGGTCCAACAAAAACATAGATATTTCGAATAACACCTTCCAGTTTTATATTAGTTCTATTAAATAGTTTAATAGTAGTGTCTATCGATTCCACATCTGGATTATTTAAATTATAGCGAAGTTCCTCATAAAATGATGAAGGCATAAAATTTATAGTAGACATCGGCTCAGAAATTCTGTATAGGGAAGTTTCTCCAGAATATATAGGAGTGATAGGTTTAGAAGTTTCTTTACCTTGTATCTTACCTGTGATGAAGTATGAAGATTCAAAATCTAGCATAACTACTTCATTTTCCATGATTCTTGCTTCCATAAGATCTTTAAATATAACAATATTTGCATTGGTAGCATCGGGGTTCTTTTCTAGTTTCTTTAGTCTTCTCCTTATACGTTCTTCCTCCCTGCAATTTTTCTTAATATTCTCTTGAATAGATTCAGAGGAAAATTCTATCAATGATGTGTCCTCTCTTGCTCACTTATTTTCTTTGAGGGGTTTATGAGGTTCCCATCCTGAAGGTACCTATAGATGCCCTGCATAATTCTCAATAATTTTCTTTACCGAATAAGAATCAATACCGAGGGTTTTAATCATCGCACAAGTCCTTTCATCTAGAAGGAAGTCGTTAACACAAGCATATTCAGAAGAACTATCCATATTCCTCTGCCTATTTTCATAACTTTCTGTTGTCTCTCTCATTTTCATTATTAATTTATACGCTTCGTCATAAGTATAGGATAGAAAACTACCATTAGAAGCGGTGTCTAGGCTTGTTCTATTTTCATTATTTAGCCCTCCATAGAAAGTATGGGTGATTAACCAATCAGGCAAAAGGTGATGGGGACAATTATCTAGATAGCTTTTATACCTTAGATAGCCTTCATATACACTCTCATTAGGATTATTTTTGAAACTAATAATAATACATCTCATCCTATGAGCTTTGCTTTTTGAGTAATATTTTTACAAGAAATTGGTTGTCAAATCCATCCACTTCCTTGGTGTTACTGCACAAAAGGATCTATACCGGTTGCGAACATTATTAGAGAGAGTTTGTCTAAACAACAGGATTTTAATCTTATCAAGGTCACAGTCATCAAGTATAAAGGAACCAAAAACATCTTCAAAGAATTGTAAGTGTCCATATGGACTCTCTTCTTGGGTTCCTGAAAACTTTTTAGAGTTAAGTAACTCAAATAATAAGGGATGAATCTCAATACCATCAGGGTATATGCTTCTATTGATAGTTATAAAAGCGTCCATGGGCGAACCCATATTCCTTACTGCCTCAAGATGCTTTAAATGCTGAGTGTTGTCCATTGCTATGGTCCTGCAACTCAAATTAAAAATTAGTACAACGAAAGTAAATAACAAAAAATAAAGTGACTTATAGCGCTAAGCTCCTCGGCAACGGCACTAGAAAATAGCTTGATGACTGCAAGTGCACAGATCATTTATAGCTAGTTTCGAAATAAAGATATCGATCCCACATGGAGAAGTAGGCAAAAGTCTAAAATGCTTTTAATTAAAACTAAACGAAGTACTTGAGGAATAATTCTAAGTTGCAATAAAAGTAGAATTGTTTTTGTGTTATTGGTTGATTGAAACAATAAAGTAAAGTGAAGTAAAACTTAATGAAAAAAGTAGTAATCGCGTGCGTAAGAAAGATTGAAACTACAATAGGGGAAAGACATTCTCAAGGAGTGGTGGATACACTGCTAGCAATTTAGACCAAGTGATCAAGATTATTATAACGAATATTCTCATGATATGCATGTACGTGGGAGGAGCTCCATATATGGATGATGAGGCAGAAACCACTGCTCACACCATCCTTCGTAACCACAGCTGACAGATAAACGACATCAATCGTATTATCCCGCTATTAAGGGATTTCTCCCGTGACATGAACATGGCTTAATGAGTTCTCCTTGATTCCCCAAGTTAGAATGTAAAGGATGACAACGACTTTATAGTCACAGTAAGTGCTACCATCCCTCCATCTACCAACAAGTAATCCCCTTCATCGAGTCCCCATAAGAGGCAAATATTAAGGAGGTGCACAACTCCCAACATCAAGATGAAGACAATTAACACATACATATAATGATGTATAACATAATAATCTCTATCTCATCTTAATCATATACTAGGGTTTCTCCATGTCCCCAAGAACTAGTTATCTACTTAGACATGGAGGAAAACAACATCATGACAATGGTAATGGAAACGATTATTGATGAATAGTACTTGTATAAATCCACAACTAGTGCAAGAATTACAACAAGATCTAGATGAGATGGATGGAGATGATGGTGGTGATGAAGATGCAACGGTTGATGAAGATGGAGATCGATGCCTTGGCCTCCCAGATCTGCTAAGGGCGAAGATGGATCCCTAGGGCAAGTTCCCCCTCTAGATGCCTCCGGAGGTGAAGTTTTTGCGATTTCTCGGTGTTCTGTATGTCGTCTCCCCGAACCAGTTGCACGGGGTGAAACTATTTGAGGAGGCGGAGGTGGCACCAACTATACAGCCATAACTATACGGAGGTGGGCCGTATAGTTGGTCGCCAACTCCTCTGTGTCCTCTTCTTGCTTCAGGTTTCTTCTGGTATTATTAATATGGTATTTCTATTTTCGTGCCCCTGGTTCGTTAGTTGTACTCAGTTTTCCCCATCCGCTTAACGTTTCCTCACTTTTCCCCTCGCCATGTTAAGAAACCCTCGCGGGCGCCCGGACGGAGGGATGCCTTCAGGTCAAAGGCTTGACCGTTACATGCTGACTGGTGGGACCACATTGGGATGGGTCAGGCGTTGAGCGTTACGTTATGAGGCCTCGACCGTTACATGCCTGACGGGTGGGGCCGTGTGTGGGTTAGGTCTTGCATACGTGGTGAAGGGTGGGGCCGTGTTGGGATGGGTCTTGCATATGTGGTGAAGGGTGGGGCCGCATGGAGACACGTCGGACCGGCCATTTTCGCTCACCCAAAGAATTCGCTTCCCCCGAGCCTGGAATAGCTCCCACACCGCCCCTCCGCTGCCCCGCCGTCGTGCCCTCCTACCTTATGTAGTCCTTGGTCCCAGAGTCGCCCCCTCCCCCTAGCCACGGAGCCTACTCCACCTCCGTCTCCGCTCCTGCCCCCGCTAGATCTACCCCTTTTGCGGAACAATATGCAACACCGGCTGGTGCACCTTCCATCCGCATTGAGCAAGAAGATTGGGTGGAATCGCAAGGATCTAACGCATGGATTCCATCTAGGTAAGCATTGTTTCCCTTTTGTGGGTTGATATTGGAAGTATTTGAGCACGAATCACTGGTGCTCAACTAGCTGCCTTGATTTTCGAATAGGATTGATCCAGTGCTGGAATTTCGGTTGGCGATTAGACTGGATACTAGCGTAATTCGTGGTTGTGAACAATATCTCTCTGGATTTTACTTCCCAGCAGTGGTTGCAACCTCTATAACTTGCAGAGATTTGATAGATAAAATCTATTGTAAATTCCCTTGAAGCAGTGGAGATTCAGTTGATTTGCAATATTTCAACATTAGCGAGCAAAGATTGCTCGCACTAACTAGCGAAGATGATCTAATAATGCTTTTCTCTTTGAATGCTGCCGAACGTTTTGGTCGAATTCGTCACCATGTGTAACCTAAAGTTGAGCACACGGGAAAGAGTGTTAAATCACCATCTGGTGGTCACGCATCATCAGGTGGTCGGACATCATGTGTCTCTACTGTAAAAGAGACTCTTAAACACTTTCAAATTTAAAAAAATCATACAACTCTTAATGTAAAAGAGTGTTTATAATTTACACAACTCTTGAACACTTTCAAATTGAAAATATTATATAACTCTTAATGTAAAAGAGTGTTTATAATAGACACTACTCTTGAACACTTTCAAATTAAAACAATATACAACTCTTAATGTAAAAGAGTGTTTATAATTTACACTACTCTTGAACACTTTCAAATTAAAAAAATCATACAACTCTTAATGTAAAAGAGTGTTTATAATTGACACTACTCTTGAACACTTTCAAATTAAAAAAATTATACAGCTCTTAATGTAAAAGGGTGTTTACCATTTTTATAGTGTGAAAAGTGATCCCTAAACTTTCGTATACGAAAATTATAAACCTTTAAACACTATGAATTCGCACTTAATACGTGATAATGATGTGCTAAGAAAATCTTGAGAGATACAGGGGTGGCAAACACTGTGAAATCGCACTTACGACATGGAGTGAAATATAATGCAAAATTATACACCTTTGAACACTTTCCCTTCAAATTAAATTCAAAATCATTTGTTTATGGAGTTAAAGCATCAGTGGCAAACTTGTTATTTTCCATGGATAGAAGGTGCCCCCGAAAAATACAGGGGTTATCCTGTCCGCTAGATCATAGATGATCAATCAGAGGATTAATGGTTGGTGGGTACGATCCGCGTGACAACTGTCTTGACCAATCAGAGCGAAGCAGCCAAGATGAGCACATGTGTGAGAGTTTGTCACTAAGAGGGAGGAGAAAACTGAGTAGAACTTAAAAACCAAGGGAAAACTGAGTACAACTTTAAAACCAAGGGCAAAACTGACAAGGAAGTTCAAATAGAAAACAAAAAGAGATTTAAAAAATGAAAAAATCTTCTTTCATACAATAAAATACATATTGGCATACATCAAACTATTTGCAATTCAAATATATATATCAGTTTGACAATTATTGCCTGATTGTAACATCCCAGGATTAGCACCTCGAAATAGACAGGAGACATGTTTGTGCATTGCATTCACGCATAATAAAATCCGGAAAATTTTCGCGCAAAACTAAAAAAATCTATAGATGGATCGAGATCTCTCTTGTTCTGATGGAAACATCAGGACAAGTGCGATGGATTTCGACATGACCTCTATTGTGCTTTTGTGTTTTAGGAGAAGACAATTAGAATTTGAATGTTAATTGATAGATTTGAATACTAAAAGAATTTGAAATAGAATAATAAATGGAAACTAAATTGTAATAATATATAAGAGGTGAACTCTTATTTATGAAAAGATACAATAATTACAAGTCTCAATTAATAAACAAAATTGAATGAAATGAATTATAATATAAATAATAATGGAATTCTTATTTATAAGATATAATTACTCACAAGTGTTAGTAATATAAAAGAAAAGAATTGAATTATTCTATAATATAATATGAACATATAATCATAATTACAATTGAGTAAATTGAAACAATTCAATAAAATGAAATGATTACAATAATAATCTTTACATATATACATATAATAATGTTCTTCTTCTAAAATAGAAGACTAAAAGTACATTATAGGAAACAAATAAATATAAAAAAGTAATTACATATATGGAATAACTAAAAGAATTCTTTATTCCAAGAAGATATATATATATTACATTGTTTGCAAATGAATTATAAAAAAAACAAGTAAACTTTATTGAAAGTAATACAATAATACAATGTCTTTACATGATTCAAGCAAAAAAGAAATTACAATAATATAAAAAAGAAAACCTAAACTAAATCTAGATCTTCTTTCTTCTTTGTTTTATTTCCTGCAAAACAAAAGATCAACAAAGCATGCTAGAAAGGAGGGTGTCGTGGGGATGGTCACGGCAGATGCTGCAATCGGCAGCGAGTAGTAGAACGAGGGGCAAGGGCGGTCAGCCATCTGCGGTGCGAGATGAGGACAAAGACACAGGGTTTTACCCAGGTTCGGCCCCCCGGAGGGTAAAGACCTACTCCTGCTAGATTGTATTATCAAGGTGTTACAATGGACGAGCTCGGCGGCTAGGCAGCGAGTCGCTTGGGTGTATCTGGGAACGTGTCTCTACTCACCCTACAGGGAGGTTTATATAGGCTCACCTCCCCTAGGGTTTACATATCTCAACCGATTCGTTTAAAGCTTCGATAGTCGTTTAACCTAACCCGACTGGGCCTATCTACTCGCCTGGGCCTTCAGCTTCCAGTTGCTCGGATCCTTGCTGGGCTTCGATCCACTCGCCGTTCTGCAGGCCCACTCGCCGGTTCTTGGGCCAGTCGGAAACGTCCTGCCTGGTATACCCAGGTAGGCATATCCCCATCAGTAGTCCCCGAGGCCGTCGTCGATTAGGCGTAGGTGGCTGCTGGCAGTCGGAGTATACGGCTTCAGAGTAGGCATCCCGTCGAATCGTCGACGGGCTCCTGTGTAAAGGAGACAACCAATGACCCAGGTCGCAGATTTGGCGAGTCGAGTCGGCGAAAACACTGTCCTAGTGATTGGGTCGGCGAGCCGAGTGGCCGTAGTTGGATCGTCAGGCGTGGTCAAACTAGCCGTTGGGGTAATCCAATGGTAACTTTCGGCGTAATCACCGCGTGGTAACGGCTCCCTGATTTGGCGGGCAACACCCTCTATATAAGAGGAATGGCAGGCAATCGTAGAGCCAACTCCTCACCACTTCTTCCGAGTGCACGCATTTTCCTTCCTTCGCACCGCGATCCAGCCGACCCAAAATCCTCCGATCTCCAACCAATCTCTCGGCCATGGCCCTTTCCACCGAGCCATGGGGTAGATCCAAGTGCACGAGGGCGCAGCTGGCCTCTTTCGAGGAGGCCGGGATCCTGCGAGCCGGCTGTTGGCGTATCCCCGCAGCCGGAGAAACGACCCCAAACCCGCGAGAGAGGGAATTCGTCTGTTTCACCAGTCATCTCGAGCGGGGGCTAGGGTTTCCTACGTCCCTGTTCTTCCGGCGCTTCTGCGCCTACTACGGGATCCAGCCTTCAGATCTGGGTCCCTACAGCATCGAGCAGCTCGCCATCTTCGTGGCGTTCTGCGAATGCTACTTGGGCTGCCGGCCCTACTTTCCCTTGTGGCAAGATCTGTTCCACGGACGGATCAGCCGCGAGGAGGCAGGCGACCCAATGCTAGCCGCGGGCGGCTTGACGTTCCAGCTCAAGTCCAAAGCTTCTTTCTTTGATCT
Source organism: Avena sativa (assembly GCA_916181665.1). Lineage (NCBI taxonomy): Eukaryota > Viridiplantae > Streptophyta > Magnoliopsida > Poales > Poaceae > Avena > Avena sativa. Next base: position 135,081,990 of record OV702285.1, on the reverse strand, counting down.
GATGCTACCCGCCAAGGCAGCGAGCGACTGGAAGAAGTCGTGGTTCTACGTGGCCGAGGCGACCCCGGAGGGCGAGGTGGCGATCCCGCGGTACTCCGCTAATCGTTCCGAGCCGCGCCATCTCCAAGTCGGCAAGCTCCCTGACGACCAGCGGATGGTCGTTGACGAGATGCTCCAGACCATCCGTGGTCTGAAAAAGAAGGGCCTTCAGACGATAAACTTGTACAATTGCTGGCTTGGGCGGCGGCTCGTTCCACTCGCCCAGCGCGACCACTACATGTACCAGTACACGGGCCGGGGAGACTCGACGAAGGCCTGCCTCGACGAGTGGAAGCTGGAGGATTATCTCCCAGCGTTGAAGATTACCCAGGCGGTGTACCTGGATGCGCAGGCTGGGGTCGCCCCCTACACCGCGAAGCGTCCGGCTCCAACGGTAATTTCTTTACCTTGCTCGCAGTCGCAGTTTATGCAATCGCGGTAATTCTGATTCCGTTCTGTATTTGTTGCAGCTATTCCAAGTGGTGGAAGGATGGCTCCCACCTTCGAACGATGAGAGCTCGGGCCCATCCGCCCAGGACATAGGCGAGTCGCCGCCTGCCAGGGGCAGCAAGGACGACGAGGACGAGTCCGAAGAGGAGGTCGCCCCGCTGGTCCGAAAGACCCGCGGGCAACGACAGCGCGAGATCGAGGCCAGCAGAAGCCTCGAGCGTCATGATGACGACGACGAGCTCCCAGAGACCACCTCGCGCCGTCAAGCCACTCCGTTAAAGAAGAAGAAGGAAAGGGAGGCGAGGGCTCCCCCGAAGAAGAAGACGAAGCCGTCGAAGACGGCCTCGCCGCCGCACTCGGCGAGCAGCTCCGACGCTCCCAGCCCAGCCGGTGACGGCGCGCCGCCAACGACAGCCGTGCTGGACGCGGCGACCGTGGAAGTGCCACTGGCTTCAATGCCTCCGCCATTCGCCCCAGTCTCTGGGCTGGGGGAGGCTCTGGCTGCGGCGGCTTCACCTCGCAAGGAGGCTCCGGCCACAGCGGCTTCGCCTCGCAAGGAGGCTCCTGCCGAAGATATCCCAGAGGCTCCAGCTGCGGCCTCAACAACGAAGAAGCCGTCCGTGTCTTGGGCACGCAACGTCCTGGAGATGGGGCTCAGTCGACGACTGGCCCCTGAACTAGAAAAACCAGCCAGCCTCCGTACGGGGCTACGTTTTATTCCAGTCGCCAAGTGAGTGCACTTCACCCTTCCTTGTCTTTCATAATTTCTTAAGTTATTTTTGCTTATTCGATTGATGCGTAGGACCGGAGTAAAGAGGATGGGCCATCCGACCGTGGCTAAGGTGCCGCCCGTCGTTAGCGAGGAAGATCCTTCCCGCAAGAGGAAGGCGGACGAGGTCGTCGTCTCGGCGGATGGCAGCAAGAAGGCCAAGGGTGGCGACACCGTCGCTATTTCTGATGACACGGGGGCTGCAGCAGCCGGACCCGCGATGGAGGCAGCCGCGTCTACGAAGGAGGGTGCTCCCTTACCTGGACCGGCGGAGCCGACCTCTCTTGGAGCGGGTGCCTCTATCGCTACCTTTCCACGCTTCATGACCAAGGCGGCCGCGGCGAGTGGGACTTCGCCCTCGAGCCACGCTCCTAGGACCGTCGATGCTGAGGTCGACCAACGTCGTTGGCATACGCCGGCGGTCCTCGCGTCCGTGGACGCGATACAAATTCACGGCATGCTTGGCGTAGCCATCCAGGTACATCCAGTCCCCGAGGATCAGGTCGGTGCTTTGCAACGGCCTGATTCTCATAATTTCTCACTTTTTTATTTTGCGCATACAGTCCCCGAGTGCGCACGCGCTTAATTTAACGGGTGGGTACTTGGGGATTTCTTGCTTGCCAGTCCCCGAGTGCGTACTCGCTGAATTTCAGCGGGTGGGCACTTAGGAATTTCTTGACCGCCAGTCCCCGAGTGTGCGTTTGCTGAATTTCAGCGGATGGGCACTTAGGAATTTCTTGATCGCCAGTCCCCGAGTGCGCATTCCCTGAATTTCAGCGGGTGGGCACTTAGGAATTTCTGCTTTGATTAACCTTTTCGGTGGGGTGCAGGTTCTGCAGCTAGAGTCGGCTGACCGATTGGCCGCGAAGCAGCGCGCGGAGAGGGAGCTGGCCATGGTCCAGGAAGCGAACAAAGGGCTTCAGACTATGGCCACGAAGGCAGAAGAAGCTCGCCAGGGGCTTGTCCCCGCTGGTGAATTGGCGGCAGCGCAGTCGGCTTTGAGTGTCGCTGAACAGCGGATCGCCAACCTCGAGCGCGAGCTGCGAGAGGCGAAAGAAGAAGCGTGCTCTGCTGACGGGCGAGCTAAGGCCGCCATTGCCGCCGCTGACGAGGATCGCAAATTGTTGGAAGTCCTTATTGCTGGACTTCAGGACGACCATACGTCGCTTCAGTGCTTCATCACGGAACTCGCCCGTCCGCTGCTTGGTGAGTACATCTGCCCCTTCCGATGGTTGTGTCCTTTGTGGTGTCCGTCGTACTCATTATTGTCTTCTACTCGCAGGTCGTATCATCGATAGCGAGGAAGAGGCGAGCTCGTTCGACGCGAGGCAGTGTGTGAGCATGCTTGTCGATTCGGCGACGTTGTCGGCGTCGTGCATCCGCGCCTATCTCCAAGAGATGTCGCCCACGGAGGTGATTCCCAGCGACCTCGTTGAGGTGTGGAAGTATTTGGAGAAGGCGCCCGCAGTTGTTGAGTTCATGACGCGATCTGCGTTTCGGCGCGGAGCGTCGACGACACTTAGCCTTGGACTTGCCCACTTCCCCGAAGACTTCAAAATCGACGATGTGACGAGTGGATATCCGTCGTCAACTGGCGCGGTGGAGCTATCCGAGGTTCTCAAGTTGCAGGACCGCGCCGCCACGTACTCAGAACGTGTCTGGGCAATGGGCGACCTCCTTCCGTACCAGGAGACGGTCGTCGCGCCGAACGACCCCGAGCCGCCGCATCGTGACTTCAAGGTCGAGCAACCTTTTCGTGCGGCAATGGCGGGTGAACTGACGACGTATCCGTCGAACCCGTACACGCCGTTCATCCGCAATCGCCGGGATGTTGGCGAGTCGTCATCAAAGCCTGCAGAGTAGGATAGTTTGCCTTGTGGCGTTAGCAGCAGGTCTGCCATGCAGGCATATTTTGTAGCATGTAACAATGCGATATGCAATTGAATGAGACATCGTGTCTATTTTGGTATTTGTTGTGTGTTTGTGATTGATTATTGAACGAGTCCCCGAGCGCGTCCGCCCTTTTTGTGGGGTTTACCTCGTATATATGTGTTGTTTGTTGTGTGTTTTGTTGTTTTGGTCGACTCGCCCGAGCTCGAAGAGCCAGTCGCTAGGCGACTCCCTTGAGTGCTCTGTACTTTACCGTTTTCCCTTTCGCGAACAAGGTCGGGTGGCCGAGTCCCCGAGCGTGGTACTTGGTTGTTCTAGGCGCGACTCGAGGATAGTTGAGGACTTGGCGCGTTGGTTTGAGCGCGTCACTCCTGCCTGGCCCGTGGGGTCAGTCGCGTGGCGAGTCCTGGGCGTGCTCTCTTGGCGTTTTCCCTGACCGCTCGCGACGAACTGGTCTTCAGTCCCCGAGCGTGGTACTTAGCCGTTCGAGTCGCTATGCCAAGGATGCGGAGGACCAAGGTCGTTGTGAGAAGCGAGGGCAGTTGTCTTGGCTCGTAGAACCAGTCGAGCTAGGCGACTCCAATGGGGCTCCGGGTGGGCGTTTTTCGTGGACGATGCAAGACCTGAGGTGATTCAGTGCTATTACACCGCACTACTTAGCCGTGCCGGTCGCTGTACCAGAGGTTGACTTCTGCGATTAGCGTGACGCTGTTATTACGAGTGCGAGTGGCACAAGGCATGGAGAGTAGGCGCGATTTGCGGTAACCGTTTCTTTTTATTTCATAGCGACTGGAGAGTACATGTGTGGGGTTCTAGGAGTAGAACTTCCGTAGGAGGTTTACATTCCATGGTCGCTTGACGTCGAGTTCGCCATCCCCGCGGACGTCGGTGAGGTAGTAGGCGTCGTTGCCGAGTACGCGCCCGATGGTGAATGGGCCTTCCCATGGGGGGGAGATCTTGTGCATGCCCTTTTTGTCCTGGATGAGGCGCAACACCAGGTCGCCTTCTTGGAAGTTGCGAGCTTTCATCCGCCGGCTGTGGTAGCGGCGGAGTCCCTGCTGGTAGATTGCGGTGCGTGACCGAGCTAGGTCACGTGCTTCATCGAGTTGGTCGATCCCGTCTTGGCGGGCTAGCTCGTTCGCTGCCTCCGTATAATGGACGACCCGCGGCGAGTCGTGCTCGAGGTCGGTGGGCATGACTGCCTCGGCGCCGTAGACCATGAAGAAGGGAGTGAACCCTGTCGATCTGTTGACTGAGGTGCGGATTCCCCAGATGACAGAAGGCAGCTCCTCGACCCAGCACCCGGCGGTGCGCTCGAGTGGTACCTGGAGTCGCGGCTTCAAGCCGTGGAGGATGCTTTGGTTGGCCCGTTCCGCCTGGCCGTTGGATTCCGGGTGGGCGACTGACGCGAGGTCGAGCCGGATGTGGTGCTCTTCGCAGAATTCGGCCATGGCTCCCTTGGCGAAGTTGGTGCCGTTGTCCGTGATGATGCTGTTTGGGAACCCGTAGCGATATATGAGCTCGCGTAGGAATTTAGTGGCGGTCATCCCATCGCATTTCCGGACTGGCTTGGCCTCCACCCATTTCGTGAATTTGTCGACGGCGACTAAGAGGTGGGTGTAGCCGGAGGGGGCCTTCTTGAAGGGGCCTACCATATCCATGCCCCACACAGCGAATGGCCAGGTGATGGGGATTGTTTTGAGCGCCGAGCTCGGCACGTGCGTCTGGTTGGCGTACTTCTGGCACCCGGCGCACCGCTGGACGATATCGACAGCATCGGCGTGTGCGGTGGGCCAGTAAAATCCATGTCGCATAGCCTTGGCGACCAGGGAACGAGCGGCGGCGTGGTGGCCGCAGTCACCGGAGTGGATGTCGTGGAGGATCTTGCGTCCTTCAGTTGGTTGGACGCAGCGTTGGAACACGCCGGTGACGCTGCGCTTGTGGAGCTCGCCGTCGATGATGGTGTAGGACTTGCATCGACGAGCGATTATTCGAGCGTCCGTCTCGTCTGCCGGCAGGGTGCCGGCTTCCAGGTAGGCGATGTAGGGCTTAGTCCAGTCGTCTGGCTCATTGACGAGTGCGACCAAGGCTGCCTCTGGTTGGAGTGGGACTCCGATGTCGATCTCCCTCGGGGGAGAGACTGATGGCTTGGTGATCGTGTCGAGGAACACGCCGGCGGGTGGTGCGAGTCGAGCCGACCCGATGCGAGAGAGTGCGTCGGCCTCCTCGTTCTTCCGCTTGTCGATCCATTCGACGGAGTAGCCGGTGAAGTGCCCGCCCAACTTGTCCACTGCTTGGCGGTACACCGCCATGGTGGGGGAGACGGCGTCGCAGGTGCCGGCGACTTGCCCCGCGACGAGGTCGGAATCTCCGTAGCAACGTAGGCGGTTGACATTCATCTCCTTGACAGCTCGCATGCCGTGGAGTAGGGCCTCGTACTCGGCCATGTTGTTGGTGCAGGGTGTGAAGTCGAGGCAGAGGATGTAGCGGAGCTTGTCGCCTTTTGGTGAAGTTAGCACGATCCCTGCGCCTGCGCCGTCCGCGTTTTTGGAGCCGGCAAAGTGCAGGCTCCAGTAATGGAGGTACGGCAGCTTCTCTGGCTGTTGGGCCTCTTCCCAGTCGGCGATGAAGTCAGCCAATGCCTGTGACTTGATCGCTTTTCGTGGCTCGTATTTGATGTTGTGGACGCCGATCTCGACGGCCCACTTGGCGACCCGCCCGGTCGCCTCGCGGTTGCGGATGATGTCTTGCAGTGGTGCTGAGGAGACGACCGTGATCGGGTGCTCCTGGAAGTAGTGCGGCAGGCGCCGCTGAGCTCTGAAGACCGCGTATACTAGCTTTTGGTACTGTGGGTACCGCTGGCGCGACTCGGTGAGGACCTCGCTAATGTAGTATACCGGCCGTTGGACTAGGCGCTCCTTACCTTCCTCTAATCGCTCGACGACCATCACGGCGCTGACGACGCGCTCGGATGCCGCGACGTAAACCAGCATGGGTTCTTTGTCGGCGGGGGCGGCGAGTAATGGTGCGGCGAGTAGCACCTTTTTGAGGTCGTGGAGCGCGTCGTCCGCCTCCTTGTCCCACTGGAAGGTGGGGTTCTTGCGCATCAGGCGGTATAGGGGCATCGCCTTTTCGCCCAGGCGGGGGATGAAGCGACTGAGAGCCGCTACTCGCCCGGCCAGCTTCTGGACGTCGCGTAGGCACTCGGGTTTGCCGAGCCGGGCGATCGTGTCGATCTTCGTGGGGTTCGCCTCGATCCCTCGCTTGGAGACGACGTACCCCAGTAGTTGTCCGGCAGGTACGCCGAAGGTGCATTTGCCTGGGTTGAGTTTTATCTTATATCTTCGCAGGTTGGCGAATGTTTCCGCCAGGTCGGCGAGTAGGTCGCCTTGGCGAGCGGATTTTATGACCACGTCGTCGATGTAGACGTGGATGTTGCGGCCAATTTGGCTCGCGAGGCATTCTTGCATGCACCGTTGATAGGTCGCCCCGGCGTTCTTGAGGCCGAAGGTCATGGCAGTGTAGCAGAAGGCTCCGAATGGCGTGATGAACGCCGTCTTCTCCTCGTCTTCGACAGCCATTTTGATCTGGTTGTACCCAGAGTAGGCGTCGAGAAAACAGAGCGACTCCGAGCCCGCGGTTGAGTCGATTATCTGGTCAATCCGCGGGAGGACGAACTGCTTCTTTGGGCAGGCGCCGTTCAGGTTTGTGTAATCGATACACATTCTCCAGGTCCCGTTCTTCTTCTCGACCAGGACTGGGTTTGCCAGCCACTTGGAGTACTTGATTGGCCGGATGAAGCCGGCAGCGAGTAGATGCTGCACCTCCTCGGCGATTGCTCGACGGCGTTCTTCATTGAAGGGCCGCAGCGACTGCTTGACAGGTCGCACTTTGGGGTCGGCGTTTAGCTTGTGCTCAGCGAGCTCCCTGGGGACATCGGGAATGTCAGAGGGTTTCCATGCGAAGATGTCCCTGTTCTCACGGAGGAACTCGATGAGCGCGCCTTCCTATGCTGGGCTCATGCCCGTCCCGATCGTCACCGTCTGGCTGGAGTCGCCTGGGACCAGCTCGACGGTGTGGGTGTGCGTCGTGGCCTCAAAGGTTGAGGTGTTTGCGCCCTCTGAGTTGGGCTTCTTGAGTATGGTGGGGTCGTCGTTGTTGACTCCGCTCGCGTACTTGGCGAGCTCGTCGGCGTGGTTGGTCTCCGCCACGATGACGGCGTCAGCGAGCTCGGCTCCTTTGGCCTCGCACTCGGCGGCCATGTCGGCGTCGCCGTGGATGGTGATGACGCCGCACGGCCCGGGGAGCTTCATCGCGTTGTACGCGTAATGGGGCGCTGCCATGAATTTAGCGAACGCCTGGCGCCCCAGGATGCAGTGGTAGGGGCTGTCGAAGGGCACCAGCTCGAAGACGATCCGCTCGGTGCGGAAGTTTGCCGGTGTGCCGAAGGTTACTGGCAGCGTGACCTTGCCGATCGGGTACGCCTTCCGACCGGGGACGATGCCGTGGAATGTGGTGTGAGTCGTCTCGATCATTGACTGCGGGAGCCGCAGCCGCCTGAAGGTGTCGAGGTAGAGGATGTTGATGGAGCCGCCGTCCATCAGTGTCTTGGGGAGCCAGTAGTCGCCAACCTTGGGCTTGACCACCAGGGCGACTCGTCCTGGGTACTCGATGCGTGGCGAGTGGTCTTGGCGGCTCCAGGTGATGGGCTGCTCCGACCAGTTCAGGAACTGGGGGACGTCTATTTGGGCCACCGCGTTGACGGCGACGGCGCGGGCGATGACCTTCTTCTCGTGCTTCGTGTTGAAGCCTGTGAAGGTGTGGAGCGAGCCGGCCACTTTGCCGAACTTGCCGCCGTTTGGCGGGTCGTTGTCGGGGTCCTCCCGCGCTCGCCGTGCCTTCTCGATTTCCCTGAGGGTGTGGCAGTCGGCGGTGGTGTGCGTTGCGGGCTTCCCTTCCCTGCTATGGAACGCACATGGTTGGTTAAGGAGGGCCGCAGGATCGAACCTTGGCTTGTTCTTGTAGTTGCCGCCGTCGCGGCGTTGCCCTCCGTCGCGACGGAAGCTCTTGGGCTCGCGCTGCGCGTGCCCGGCGTTAGCGACGAAGTCGACTCGCCCGTCACTGTGGCGCTTGCCGGTGAGGCGAGTGCCGCTGTAGCGTAGGTCGGATCGGCATCCGCCGTCGTTGCCGCCCGTGCGGCGTTGACCTCCTGACTCGTCGTCAGTTTCCTGGTTTGGATCTTCCTCGGCGTACCGTTTGGCGATCTCGAGGAGGTCGGGGATGTTGTCGAGTGTGCGAGAGTGTCGCTTGAGCTTGGCGTCTAGGGGCTCGTAGCGGCACGAGGTCTTGAAGCAATGGATCGCGGTGTCCGGGTGGATGCCGACCGCGTTGTACCAAAGCTCTTGCCACCGTTGGACCCAGTTGCGGGTCGACTCGCGGGGTCCCTGGACGCACCGTTCCAGGTCCTCAATAGTGGTGGCGCGGGTGTAGGAGCACTCGAAGTGCCTGACGAAGGCGTCGCGCATTTCCTCCCAGGAGTCGATACTGTCCTGGGGGAGAGTGTTGATCCACTGCCTGCACGTCCCCTCCATCATCAGGGGGAGGTAACGGGCGGCGAGCAGGTCAGTGTGGCCCGCGATCCCCATCGCCATGAGGTATGTGTCAAGCCATACGTCGGGGTCGTACGAGGAGTCGTACTTTTCTATTTCTTTTGGCGCCTTGAAGTTTGGCGGATACTTCTCGCCTTGGATCATTGGTCCGAAGCACTTGGGCCCGAGTCGACTGAGCGACCCCATGGGCTCGCCGTCGCGGCGATTGGTTAGGGTATGTCGCAGGTCGTCGGGCTGGCGTGCGCGCCAGCTTTGGTTGTTGATGATGTGGGTGCGGGCGTCGATGGGTTGCCCGTTGGCGGCGACAAGGTTGGTTGCCGGCCTGGGGTCGTTGGTGGAGAGTGCCGCGTTCGCGGGTCGGTATTGGAGCTGCAGTGGCTCTGGTGGCGGGCAGTTGAGGGTGTTTGCCGCCGCTGGAGGCCGCTCTGCTTCCTGAGGAACGCGAGTATACTCGTCCTTGCGAGTCGGCGCCCGCTCGTTGCTGCTTGACGGCCTTCGCGAGCAAGGCCTTGACGTATTCGATCTGCAGGGCGCCGTTGCCGGTGGCCGTGATGCTGTCGGCTGCTGCTCGTCCTGCCACGAGGTTGTCCATCGGGGTGGAGAATAGTGGGAGGCCGTTTGCGTCTCGCTCCCGTGAGGGGACTACTATCCGCGGCTGGTCCCTGGGAGGGGTGCGGTTGGGTGGCGGTGGGGCGCCCATTGCAGTTGATCCTGGCAGGGGCCGGGCACTTCCTCCTGGCGGCGCGTTCTCGCAGATCGCGCGCTCGGCCACGCGGGCCGGGTCGTTTTCGTCATCGAAGTTCAGGGCGCGCCCCTGAACGGTGGGGTTCAGGCGTGACCTGATCCGCTGCTGGTGGTAGCGTGACAGCTCCTGCGCTGTCACCTGCTCGAGGCGGAATTTTTCGCGCTCGGCTTGCTCTTTGCGTATCGCCTCCGCCAGTTTCAGGCGGAGTTCCTCGACCTCCGTTGCCGTGGCGTTAGGAGGGATTGGGGTGGAGAACGGGCCCTCCGGCGGATCGGTGCCGGTCGCCATGTAGGTCGCGGTGTGGCGACCGGTTCCGTCGTGGGGGTCGCCGGAGTTCTCCGATCCGGAGTCGAACTCGAAGATCCCGAGGATGGAGGGATCCTCGAAGTCTCCCGCGTTGGAGACCTGGGCGATGGAGCCCGCGAACGAAGCCGCGGTGATGGATCCGGCGAGTGACGCCGGGGTCGCCGAGTCGGCGTCGTCGGTGAGGGCCGCATCCTCTGCGGCCGCTGAATTCCCGGCCACGTTGCTGTGGGCCGAGTTGTACTCGGAGGCGAGGCGATGGATCGTGCGGATCTGGATCTCGGAGAGCCGATCGCGTGGCGGCGACTCGCGGATGCGAGCCGAATCCTCCGAGACGATGACATCGGTGAGGCCGACGAAGAGGCTGATCGTGCCGATCGGCAGGATCACGCTGTGCGTGACGGGTCGCGCCGCCGGGACGTAGCTGCTCGGCAAGATTTGGAGCATCTCGCCGATCGCTATCATGCGGCCGGTGGCGACCGTCTCGTTGATGGGCAGATTGGATCTCGCCGCAGAACACCGGCCAGACCGGCCAGGCCCCACGGTGGGCGCCACTGTCGTGGGGATGGTCACGACAGATGCTGCAATCGGCAGCGAGTAGTAGAACGAGGGGCAAGGGCGGCCAGCCATCTGCGGTGCGAGATGAGGGCAAAGACACAGGGTTTTACCCAGGTTCGGCCCCCCGGAGGGTAAAGACCTACTCCTGCTAGATTGTATTATCAAGGTGTTACAATGGGCGAGCTCGGCGGCTAGGCAGCGAGTCGCTTGGGTGTATCTGGGAACGTGTCTCTACTCACCCTATAGGGAGGTTTATATAGGCTCACCTCCCCTAGGGTTTACATATCTCAACCGATTCGGTTAAAGCTTCGGTAGTCGTTTAACCTAACCCGACTGGGCCTATCTACTCGCCTGGGCCTTCAGCTTCCAGTCGCTCGGTTCCTTGCTGGGCTTCGATCCACTCGCCGTTCTGCAGGCCCACTCACCGGTTCTTGGGCCAGTCGGAAACGTCCTGCCTGGTATACCCCGGTAGGCATATCCCCATCAGAGGGGTTAGTACAATATATTGCTCTCAGATATCAATAGTGTAGTGCACTGTTTTGGCTCCTCATTGAGCTGAGTTGTTTTTAGAAGGGCAAGTTTCACCAAAAGATTAGTATTTGTTCTCATCTAGTAGTGGCCTCAGTCTATGCATCACATGCAAGGGCAAGTTTCACCAAGTGGAGAAATATCCAAAACAGGGATAAATATCAGAATCAGTCGAGCTCATCCACACCATCAAGTTTCATTCATGAAAACTTGCACCCAAAGGGACCCACTTGATAGCAGCTCTATCACCCATGCAAGTGTTGTGTTGTCAGCACTAGAGAGAGCAAGCTTAACACATAAAAGACGGCACAGTCGCAACACAACAGTAGCACAGAGGTATCCATTTCACTTCATAGCCAAGAAAACCACATCACCAGTTCATCCATGTCTCACCAACCAAGACATTAGCCAGATCACCACCACATCACTTATACCATGGTTGCTGCATTAGCCATCCAATGGCAAGAAGAAGGAGGAGAAGGCCAGAGTTTAGCTGTTGTAGTAGATCAAGAAGAAGCAGGCCAGTATCTAATAGAGGAGTAAGCTACACCTGTAAATAATAGCTGATCAAGGGCAATCCAAGCTCACATATTAGTTGCTCAAGATCTACTAGCAACTTATCTACATCAGGCAGCAAGGTAAATAAAAGTACCACCAGATCATGTAGCATCTTTTCTTAATAGTTTGCACCATCAGGACCTGGGGTAGATAAGGGAAAAGACATCCAAGATAGATTATTACAACTACCCTTCAACTAGATCTGGTCTAGGAGGATGAGAGGTAATATTTCCTCTCAGACTTTCATAGAGCTGCTATGCAAGGTTCATCACATAGGTTTAAAGCCAACATGAATATCTGTCCTTATCCAAAATATTCCTTAGCCTTTGCATCATAGGCCAGGTCAAGAAATCAAGTAATCTAAATCACTTCCCTAGATTAAAATTATTAGAATCATATTTTATTCAAGTTCTTTATCAAGTTTGACAGATATTTATTGATCAAACACATCACTGGTTTCACCACACCAGTAGTCATTTGGCACTCTAGAAAAGCATCAGGTGTTACCAATAGCATCCCAAATAAGGATAATACTAGCACTACTAAGCAATATGGATCATAGCTGATTAGGCTTATAGAAATTTCAGTTGCCATTAGTATAAGACTAGATAAAGCATCACCATAAGCAATTAGCAATTGAGAAGGACATGATCAATTGAGAGCAATAGTACATGTACTAGATTCAATCATTTAACACTTCAACAATATCCAACAACCGCTAATAATCAGCAACCAAATCATACCCAAGCATGATCTAAGCATGCAAATGCATGCATGTCACTGATCCAATCAACCAATCTTTAGCCAAATATAACTAAATACTTCCAGGAATACAATACCATATCGTATATACTTTACTCTACATTAGCTCTTGTTGAGCTAAATTTGCATATATCCAACTATAAATAAACCTTTGGAACCAAAACAAAGTACATCACTCCTTAAAATGCTTAGAACTGAATTTGTCTTCAGTTAACATTCTAGTGTACGCTCAGGATCAATAGAAATAGAATCACAGCAAGTTATTTATGCCTGGGATAAATTAACCATTCCAAACCGAGGCATCACCTAGCAAGTGTGTATAACATATCAATAGAACTATAATTACACAATTACTACAACTCGTAGCAGAGATCACTTAGTTTCAGCGTAGCACCGTACATGTATATCAATTAAAATGTAGTATGGATATCTTAAACCAAAGATATCAGGGATGAGTAATTCATCCAAGTTGGGGCCATTGGGGTTAACTTGGCCATATTTATCAAATACTAGATTGTTTGTTTCCAACACTCAGCATATTGATTAGCCACCTAATGAAATTTGACAAAAAAGAAATAATAAATGTAATAGAGAAAATTAAGTTGATATGGAAACTAGAATATCCGAGATAGCTGTACAAGTTTACTTCACAATTTTATCAATACCAGAAAGGTATGAAAGGCTCTATACAAAAACCATAAACAAACTATTTTGCAACAGTTGGGCTGAAACTTGTTTTCATCGCCCTAGACAAACGACTGGGCCAAAATGGCTGAATGACCACTCAAAATGATTCTAAGAACGAACCCTACAAACCATGTTATATAAGATTGCTCTAACTCGTCTATATGAACCCTCTAAAATGGATATTTTTGTTTCTGTATACTAGAAATAGCTGCAGAACGAATATTTGACCAAATCCCACTCATGGGGCTGCTAACCCATGCCTAATCTTCACGAATTAATCTCCAATAAACAGCCAAAGATCATATAACTGACGCAGAGGTATTTACCTGAACCGAGACGTCGTAGTCATCTCAGTCGATGCCGGGGTTGCGCAGCCACAACAACACCATCCCGCTGGCATCGAGGTGGAAGTTGACAACGTCCTCGTCACAACAGAAGAAGCTCCACAAGTACAACCTCATAAAAGTTAGTCTGCAAGGCAGCGTATCGAAGAACATCGGGGTTGCAGCCACTACTACCAGTGGCGGAGGACGGAAAAAAAATCGAGGTAGGGCGAACTCTAAAAAATGTAAATATCAACTCGGTCTGTATGACCTTTGTCATCGAGAAAGCCCTTTCAACTATTGTTGTTTCTACCCGTAAAAGCAATACCAGCTTAATAAGACGATAAACGATATGAAGCATAATGTATCATTCAAATATTAAGATAATCTCTGAAGTCTTTAATTCTCTGTATATGAATAAAGAATATCTCAAGGTTATCTTATATAAGCTCATGGTCATAATAATACAAATTCCCATGATAAATCTATGTAAGCCGAGAAATCTTATTCGCGTTGAACCTATAAAATGGTTCATTTCAGGCAAGACAAAACAAAGAAACTCTAACAAAAACTTATCAAATCAATGGTCAAAATCAGTTGTAATAGATTTTATTGAAAAATAGAAGGTGGCCACACGCCGAAAAAATCAATAGTGACCTAGTATCTTCTCGTTTTTAATGACTTTTCACTCATTTTTGTTATCACTTCATCCATACTTAGGATTGTGATCTTATTTTTTGCACGAATTTAGGATTCTAAACCATCATTTCTATAATTGAGAAAGCGTGCAATTAGATATTTTTACCAATAGTAAGCCAAAGTACAAACATAAAACATAAACCGTCACACAATAAGAGTTGGTTTTGATGCCATAAGGCGGCCAAAATACTCTCATGACCCCCTTAAATACCTCATCTAGGACATTGTTTAGAGTTGATTTTGATTAGATGGAGAATTAGCAATTGCAGAGAGAAAATTTTAGTTTAAAACTAGACTACACCTAGTCTTTATTTTACTTTAAAATCAATTTTGCTCAGTGTTTACTAAAACAAGCATAACTTTCTCATACAAAGTTCGTTTTCAGCGTATAACCACTCAAAATGTTCAGAAAAAACATATGCATCTAAAAGTTTTCTAAAAAAAATCAAGATATGGCGGCTGTCTTACCTTGCCCTGCTGGGAGCTCTGCCCCTGACTACTACCATCCCGCCGGCGTCGAGGTTGAGGTAGTTGAAGCAGACGCAGCAGCCACACCACCGCTGTGATGCCCAGGTCATATCAAACCTGGTCGCCGATGTATGACTGCGGCCAATGGCACTCGCGTGGTCGAGCAGGGGCTCGAGAAGGAGGCGAGGTCCCCGAGAGGGTGCAGTAAAAGGCGGGCCTCGACCTGGAGCCGAGTAGCGGAGACGGCAGGGAACGGTAGGATCCATACCGCACCGCCATGGACAGCAGGCCGACCGGCGAACCTAGGGTTTGTCCGGGCATGTAGGGTTTGTCCGGGCATGTAGGGAGGAGCATGGGAGGATGGAGGCGACAGGTAACCGGTGGAGGAGTTCATGGCCTGGCCATGAAGTTGACCAGAGGTGCCGGAATCGATCGTCGTCGACCTGCTGTATAGCGGCGACGAATTGAGGGTTCCATGGAGAAGACACGTGCGAGAGCTGCGTGGGGATGCGCCGGTTGGGGATTCAATGGAGAAGGAGGCGGCGGACCTTGTGTAGACGAGCGGCGGCGTCGGAGACGGGCAGTAGCCGGACGGAACAGCGCTGGCGGCGGCGCATCGCCGATGCGAGTGGAGAACGAATGCGTGTCTCTGTATCCGTTCGTGCGTGTGTGGTTCTGAACTAAGCAGGGTGATGTGCGTGTATTTGGGATTAGCCCAAAACCTGAGTACGTGTGTGTTAGTAGGCCTAAACTGATATCATTTCCATAACTAGATAACTCACTAGTATGTGTGTGTGCCACTAATCCAATTAAATATAGCCAATTAGTTTAACAAAAGTAAAAAAATAGTTTACACCTTTAAAATTAAATAAAAATTCACTTCTAAGATATAAAGTAAGTATGTTTTACTAGAAAAATAATAATTATATCATTCCAACACATTTTAAGGTTCTTAAGTAATAAATCCTTATTTATTATCTATTTGGTAAATTATTTAAAATATTTATTAAATAAGAAATAATCACAATTTTATATAAAACTTTAAATAGTTTACAATTAAATACTACTTCCAAAACCATAACTTAATTCTATAATAATACTTAAAAGTAAATTATCAACTTTTAGAAAACTCTTTAAAACCATAACTCCAAGGTAAACCAACAATTTGAATAAATTTTAATCATCATTCACTTATAAAAAAAGTGAATGTTATTTATCTCTTAACTATTCTTAAACATGATTTAAAACTTTAATAGATTATTAAAATCATCTAAATCTACTTCCCTTAATAAGATAAATTATTTTCATAATAAAAAATCACATGTAAACTCATCATTCACTTAAGCAAAAAGTGAATGATCTCATACCTTTAAATGTGCTTGTTGCAAGGTTTAAAACTTATTAATACTTTTAAACACATCATGATGGCGCCTAGAAGCGCTTCGTCGAAAAATCCCAAGAGCAAGGTGTGAAGCAGCACAGCAGCAAGTCTTCCCTCAGTAAGAAACTGAGATTATCGAACCAGTAGGAGGAAGGAAACGTCTCAAAGGTGTTGCAAGCAACATGGAAACCTGCACAACACAAACTCAAAAATTTGCCCCAACGAACAGTGAGGTTGTCAATCTCACCGGTTGTTATAACAAAGAATTAACTGTATAGTGTGGAAGGTGATGATGGTTTGCAACAAGTAAATAGTAACAGTGGAAGATATATCAATGGTAAAGATTGGACCGGGGTCCATAGTTCACTAGAGGTGCTCTCCTTAGATAAACAAACATGGCATGATGGGTAAGCAAATTACAGCAGGACAATTGACAGGACTAAGCAAGGCATAACTGTAGGGGTTCGTAGCATGGAAAAAAAAAATTCTACCGCATACAAACAAACAAGCCAAGATCTATCTACTAGATTGTAGCAACGAGTCGATAGAATACCTCACCCTCGAAGATTCCAAAGTGTTTAACGAGAGCGGATTCTCGTGGGTGATGTAGTCGTACTCTTGCCTGTTGGGCCACGCATAGATAAAACAAAAACTTTTTCCTCTAACGTGGTGATCCCAAGATCTAGCTGAGGTAGAAAGCCACGAGGTTTACCACTAGACGCGCGGTTGCGGATTACTGATGAAGCGCGTCGGCTGATGCAGTGCAGTCCTCACGATCCGATCGTCCTGGTGCTGATCGTACAGCACCTCTGCTGGTATCACACGTACAAGGAGGAGCGCCGGCGGCGAACTGCTAGGTTCGTTACGGCGGCTGGACTGCTGTGGAGCTAGGGTTTCCAACACATGGAATGACCTAACCGAACAACGATTAACCCCTTTATGGGTTACGGTGCTCCACTATATATAGGGAGTGAACGTGGGTTCTGCTCGCGCGACCCATCCACTAAAGCCCATATAACACTAGTCACCGTGAGTCCAACTCACTAACTCAGTCCTAATCTGGTTTAGGTCCAACCCAACCAGATTATAGATTCGGATCCAATCCGAACTTGCTCCCGCTCTTAAGTGTGTGACCCCGCAGGCTCATGGTTACTTGGACACGATTAGAGTCCGACTCACAATCGATCAATCGGCATCGGCTCCTAGCAGAACATGCCGATTCCCAAGTACCAAAGAGTCATGACGACTTGCCTTTCCAATGCGACTTACGTCTGAGTCCCTTTTGCCTCACGATATACCTTGTCAGACTATAGACGAATATATGTCATCCCTTAAATAGTCCGACTCTCTTCTCGATCCGAGATAAGTGATTCACCCGACTAACTCTTAGCCGATCGCATCGGTTAACACTTAACCGAGTCGTGCATGGCCATGCTTTCCGAATCATATCTCACGAGAGGGCCCAGAGAATATCTCTCCGAGTGGAGGGGCAAAATCCCATCTTGGTTATCCACATCACGCAGCTTGATTCTCAGTCGACCCGAACCCTGCCTTTATAACTGCCCAGTTACGGATCAGCGTTTGACAGAACCTAAGTCGGTGATCCTCAACTCGGACTATGCAACAACCTCAGGTCTAAGGATTACATTGATTGAGATATACAAATGACAACTAGTTTGTTGTACCTCAATATGGGTCAATCCGACTCGCTAAACTCTTTAGCCGAATCTGTGTAAGTTGGAATAGCATCTCCATGCCCATGACAAGTGGAACCTAGTCATCAAGCCAACTTTCACATTGGTCTAAGTTGTGTGTCCAGCACAACCTCAATGACCAAGGATATTTAGTATAAACAACATGAATGCATAGTTCCACAACCGAATCACATATTCAGTGATACACATCAGATGTTTATACAAGGACTACTTAATAACTTTATGAATACTATGGGAAATATCATCATACATGACTGCCTCTAGGGCATATTCCCAACAGTCTCCCACTTGCACTAGAGTCAATCTTTCGACATCACATGTCTAGGCATCTAATGCCCATGGCTCTCAGGTGCGCCTCATGCTTCGGCTGGGGTAACGGCTTTGTCAACGGATCTGCAACATTTGCATCCGTGTGTACCTTGCATAACTTGATATCACCCTGATCCACGAACTGGCGAATCAGGTGGTACCGCATGAGTATGTGCTTGTTATTCTGGTGTTGTCTAGGTTCCTTGGCTTGTGCAATAGCACCATTGTTGTCACAATACACGTCCAACGGATTGGACGAGCCCTGAACCACACCAAGATCCATGAGGAAATTCCTCATCCAAACAGCTTCCTTTGCTGCCTCCGAGGCGGCAATATACTCAGCCTCTGTTGTAGACGCAGACACAGTCTCTTGCTTGGAACTTTTCCAGCTCACAGCACCTCCGTTTATAATAAACACGTATCCGGATTGCGAGCGAGAATCATCAGAGTCGGTGAGATAACTCGCATCCGTGTAACCCTTTACACTGAGTTCATCTTCACCACCATAAACCAAGAACATATCCTTAGTCCTTCTCAAGTACTTTAGGATATTTTTAGCCGCTGTCCAGTGGATCTCTCCAGGATCAGCCTGGTATCTGCTCACAACACTTAGAGCATAGGAAACATCCGGCCTAGTACAAATCATGGCGTACATGATGGATCCAACTGCAGAAGCATATGGAATTGCACTCATCCGACTTCGCTCATCAGTTGTCGAAGGACACTGAGTCTTGCTAAGTTTTATACCATGGGACATCGGTAAGAACCCCTTCTTAGACGATTCCATGTTGAACTTTTTCAACACTTTGTCCAAATAAGTACTCTGACTCAATCCAATGAGCCTCCTTGATCTATCTCTATAGATCCGGATTCCGAGGATGTATGTTGCCTCATCCAAGTCTTTCATTGAGAAACTCCTTTCCAATGATTCCTTGGTTTCTTGCAACATCTGGACATCATTTCCAATCAGTAATATGTCATCCACATATAAGATTAGAAAATTTACTTTGTTCCCACTAAACTTCTTGTACAAACAAGAATCATGATCACTCTTGATGAAGCCAAACGATTTGACTACCTCATCAAAGCGAATATTCCAACTCCGAGATGCTTGCTTCAACCCATAAATGGATTTCTGAAGTTTGCATACCTTGTCAGCATTAGCCGGATGGACAAAACCCTCGGGCTGTACCATATACACGTCCTCGGTTAAATTTCCGTTAAGGAAAGCTGTTTTGACATCCATCTGCCATATCTCATAGTCGAAATAGGCTGCTATAGCTAACATGATCCGAACTGATTTAAGCATCGCTACGGGCGAGAAAGTCTCGTCGTAATCAACTCCTTGAACTTGTCGGAACCCCTTCGCGACAAGGCGTGCTTTATAGATGGAAACATTTCCATCCATACCAGTTTTCTTTTTAAAGACCCATTTGCACTCGACGGGTCTTGCACCGTCTGGCAGATCAACCAAATTCCAAACTTGATTTTCATCCATGGACTTTATCTCGGATCTCATGGCTCCAAGCCATGACTCGGAATCAGATCCCACCATCGCTTCCGAATAACTTGCCGGCTCATCACTGTCTAACAGTAACACATCACGAACACTTCGTAATCTTGCCGATCTTCGTAGTACAGGTGCGGCTGTCGGCTCAGCTGCCACGATCGGCTCATCCTCCAAGGTTTTTGCCGATTCGCTACTTGCCGATTCCTCTCGAATTTCTTCGAGTTGCACCGTGCTCCCACTTACTCTCCGACTGAGAAACTCTTTCTCAAGGAAGACACCGTTCCGAGCGACAAACACTTTGCCCTCTTCTCGGTTGTAGAAGTAGTAACCCAAGGTTTCCCTCGGATACCCCACGAAAATACACTTATCCGACTTGGCTGTAAGCTTGTCCGACTGGAGTCGCTTGACAAAAGCTTCACAACCCCAAATCTTAAGAAAAGACAAACTCGGCTTTTTGCCTGTCCACATCTCATGCGGTGTCTTCTCTACCGATTTTGATGGTACTCTGTTTAGTGTGAACGCCGCTGTTTCTAGACAATAACCCCAAAATGATAAAGGCAGATCTGTCCGACTCATCATTGATCGTACCATGTCCAACAAGGTCCGATTCCGCCTTTCCGAAACACCATTCCTTTGTGGCGTTCCTGGCGGAGTAAGTTGAGGAACTATTCCACAACTTTTCATATGGTCACCAAACTCATGGCTCATGTACTCGCCTCCTCGGTCCGACCGAAGAAACTTTATTTTTTTGCCGAGTTGATTCTGTGCTTCATTCTGGAATTCTTTGAACTTTTCAAAGGCTTCCGACTTATGTTTCATCAAGTAGATATATCCATACCTACTCAAATCATCAGTGAAGGTAATGAAGTACTCATAACCACCCCTGGCTGTCGTGCTCATTGGTCCACATACATCACTATGTACTAGTCCCAACAAGTCTGACGCCCTTTCGCAACTCTTTGCAAAAGGTGTCTTGGTCATTTTGCCGAGTAGGCAAGATTCGCATGTCTCGAACGACTCCAAGTCGAACGAAGTTAGGAGTCCATCATCATGGAGCTTCTTCATGCGTTTCCAACTTATATGACCAAGCCGACAGTGCCAAAAGTAAGTCATATTCAGATCATTTGGTTTCAACCTTTTAACATTTATGTTATAAACCGACTCACCATCAAGATTCAAAATAAATAACCCGTCCTGGACGGGTGCAAAGCCGTGAAACATATCATTCAAATACAAAGAACAACCATTATTCTTGATATTCGACTCATAGCCTTGCCTCATCAAACATGAAGCAGAAATAATGTTTCGACTGAGCACTGGAACATAATAACAATTATTTAGTTCCATAATGAATCCGGAAGGTAAATGAAGTTGCATCGTGCCGACTTCCAACGCAGCAACTCTTGCTTTGTTGCCGACTCGAATATCAACCTCTCCTCTTGCTACGCTCCTAGTTCTTACCAGTCCCTGCAACGAGTTGCAGATGTGAATAACTGATCCGGTATCATATACCCAAGAACTATTAGGTGCATCAGCAAGATATATGTCTATAACATTGCATACAAGTGTACCTGAGTCGGAAGTCATACCTCCACTCTTGCCTTTGTCAGCCAAGTACTTGCTGCAGTTCCTCTTCCAGTGGCCATCCGCCTTGCAGTAGAAGCAAGTGGATCCGGCTGAAGGAGATGGTTTAGTCCCTGAGGAAGCGCTTGGGACCGGGTCCTGAGCCTGCTTTCCTCCTGACTTAGCCTTCTTCTTAGTCCAAGAACTCTTCTTGAACTTAGCCTTATTCTGCACCATCAACACTTGACTGGTGCCCTTCTTGAGATCCGCCTCTGCCTGCTTGAGCATCCCATGCAATTCAGTGAGCTTCTTATCCATACCATGCATGTGGTAGTTCGAAATGAACTGCCCATATGCACTAGGAAGAGAGTTCAGAATTATATCCGTAGCGAACTCTTCGCTAATGGGGTAGCCAAGCCTCTCCAGAGACTGCACGTAACCAACCATTTTGATCACATGCGGACTCAGTGGATCACCATCCTTAAGCTTGCAACTCAGCAAAGCCTGAGAGACTTGATACCTCTCAGTCTTCGCCTGAGCCTGGAACATACTTTTGAGACTTTCGATCATATCGTAGGCCTCAACATGCTCGAACTGCTTTTGCAAGTCCGGTTCCATGTGAGCAAGCATAAGACAGCTAATATCCGTGGACTCATCTTTAGCCCGACGGTAGGCATTGGTGGTTGCGACAGTCGCATTCTCATTCGGCTCATCTGGAAGTGGGTTGTCTAGGACATGGTCCTTCTTTTCTTGTTTGAGAACAATTCTCAGATTTCGATACCAGTTGGTAAAATTAGTGTCGTTCAGTTTATCTTTCTCAAGAATGGTTCTCAACGCAAAACCGGATATCTGAGAGTGACTGCTACTTGGTGCCATGATCTACAACAGAAAATATGCAAAACACTTAAGACATGTATTCATAAAAGAGCAAGCATATTAAACATTTTAATATTTTATGCTCCCACTAGAACCAACACCCCTCCGATGGTTACTTAGTGATTCAGGATCCTAAATAAGCAAGTCGGCTAGTGAGCTTTAGCATCACCGCTAGCCGCCAAGTGATCTAGGTAGACAACTCCTTGTCAATCGCATCTTATGCGACTCCTGTTGGACGGGTGGCATCACATGCCCCGGCTCCCATCCGACCTTTCCCCGAGTCCCACAACCGTTGTGATAGACCCGTCTAGCTTACCGAGTGTTTCTGCAGTAAGAGTCCGACTCGAACACACCTAGTCGGAAAGAATTGGCAGCACCTCAATTTTATGAGCCCACTACCAAAAATGTCCGACTTGTGATGGTGCAAACACTGGCGGGAAAACCGACTAGACCTTCTTTGAGGGATTAAATTTTACCGACTATCTAATAGAGGTAAAACAGAGACATAACAATAACACAAAATAAAGCAATTATAATGTGAAATGGTATGGCTCTCTTCATGGCGATCTCCATATCCACAAAGCCTGTAATCCGACTCGTGCCAACTCTTGTCACTTGCCGTCTTACACCATGTCGCCGACATGTACAACGCCTTGCATGCCTTCCGGGTTCTCCAAACAGCTACACTAGCTTAGTAAAGTAAATTACATAGAGAATCCGACACGCAGGTCGTTATACAATAAAATGACAGCACCTAGGCTCCAGCCGGCTGACAAAAACCGTGATTCGCAGATCACGTATGGATTACACACATACATCACATGCACATGAACCATACCATTCACAACTTCCTGCAAAAACAAGTTATGCATAGATACAATATCTACCGGCGTTGTGAAACTCGCAACGACATCTAAGGCGCTACGACAGGGCGATGGGTTCCGACCGGTAGGGTTCCGAAAACGTAGATCCCATCTACGATCCGGACATGGGTTCCGACCATCGTTCCGATTCGATCAAACTCTTTGATCTTCGATCACCGCTTCTGGATTTACGTGTCACAGTCTACCCCGATGGCGGAAGCCGACCGGTAGGGGTATGTCGTTCCACGACCTCAGCAGTATGATCACGGAAATCAGATCTACCATTCCCCGAGTACAGTTGATCCAATCAACCTCGTACAAAACCGATCTATCTCATAGATCGACCACCAAACAGCACATAGATCTCATCTACATCCTACCGCATATCACATATGCGTGATCTCGAGCCTAAAACCATAAGCTATCGCTCTGATACCACTGTTGGGCCACGCAGAGATAAAACAAAAACTTTTTCCTCTAACGTGGTGATCCCAAGATCTAGCTGAGGTAGAAAGCCACGAGGTTTACCACTAGACGCGCGGTTGCGGATTACTGATGAAGCGCGTCGGCTGATGCAGTGCAGTCCTCACGATCCGATCGTCCTGGTGCTGATCGTACAACACCTCTGCTGGTATCCACACGTACAAGCAGGAGCGCCGGCGGCGAACTGCTAGGTTCGTTACGGCGGCTGGACTGCTGTGGAGCTAGGGTTTCCAACACATGGAATGACCTAACCGAACAACGATTAACCCCTTTATGGGTTACGGTGCTCCACTATATATAGGGAGTGAACGTGGGTTCTACTCGCGCGACCCATCCACTAAAGCCCATATAACACTAGTCACCGTGAGTCCAACTCACTAACTCAGTCCTAATCTGGTTTAGGTCCAACCCAACCAGATTACAGATTCGGATCCAATCCGAACTTGCTCCCGCTCTTAAGTGTGTGACCCCGCAGGCTCATGGTTACTTGGACACGATTAGAGTCCGACTCACAATCGATCAATCGGCATCGGCTCCTAGCAGAACATGCTGATTCCCAAGTACCAAAGAGTCATGACGACTTGCCTTTCCAATGCGACTTACGTCTGAGTCCCTTTTGCCTCACGATATACCTTGTCAGACTATAGGCGAATATATGTCATCCCTTAAATAGTCCGACTCTCTTCTCGATCCGAGATAAGTGATTCATCCGACTAACTCTTAGCCGATCGCCTCGGTTAACACTTAACTGAGTCGTGCATGGCCATGCTTTCCGAATCATATCTCACGAGAGGGCCCAGAGAATATCTCTCCGAGTGGAGGGGCAAAATCCCATCTTGGTTATCCACATCACGCAGCTTGATTCTCAGTCGACCCGAACCCTGCCTTTATAACTGCCCAGTTACGGATCAGCGTTTGACAGAACCTAAGTCGGTGATCCTCAACTCGGACTATGCAACAACCTCAGGTCTAAGGATTACATTGATTGAGATATACAAATGACAACTAGTTCGTTGTACCTCAATATGGGTCAATCCGACTCGCTAAACTCTTTAGCCGAATCTGTGTAAGTTGGAATAGCATCTCCATGCCCATGACAAGTGGAACCTAGTCATCAAGCCAACTTTCACATTGGTCTAAGTTGTGTGTCCAGCACAACCTCAATGACCAAGGATATTTAGTATAAACAACATGAATGCATAGTTCCACAACCGAATCACATATTCAGTGATACACATCAGATGTTTATACAAGGACTACTTAATAACTTTATGAATACTATGGGAAATATCATCATACATGATTGCCTCTAGGGCATATTCCCAACATTGCCGATCTCAAGATCGCGTAGACGATCCTTCCGGCGCTGCGTTCTGGCAGCGCTTCCGCAGTCGGTCACACGTTCGGTACTCGACGAAGACCTTCCTCTCCCTTGTTCCAGCAGGCAGCGGAGGTTGTAGCACTCTCCTCGCGATTTCGACAGCACGACGACGTGGTACCGGAAGTAGAGGGGAGATCTCGCAGGGCTTCGCCTTAAGCCGGAGCGAGTATGGTGGACTATGAGAGAGCCTCGGTGATCTAGGGTTTAGACACACCAAGTAGGAGGGGCTAGGCCGGCGGCTAGGGCAACTAGAAGCCCCAACTCGGTGGCTTGGGAGAAACCCTAGGGCGGCGGCTATGGTGAGCGGCGGCGGCTAGGGTTAGGGTTTAGAGGGGCAAGGTGTAGGTCTAGGAAGGGAAGCCCTGCCCCTCCTTATATAGGTGGGAGGGCGCGGCCAAGGGGAGGGGAGTCCCTCCCCAACTCGGCCTCCTTGGCCGGCGGTGGAGGGAGAGGGACTTCCTCCCCAAGTAGGTTTCCTACTCTCCCTCCACCAAGCAAAATAGCCGTTTGACTTTTCAAATTGGCGTTTGACTTTTCAAACTAGGATTTGATTTATCCCTTTATTTTGCTCAGCGATGACACCTAGTACATGATGCAACCATTCCAAATTGTCATGACACATTCATGTACCCTTACCCTCCAGAGTGCCGAACCTTCCGGAACCTTCTAGAACATTCCCGATGAAAACACGGGAACCATTCTCCAACCCCGAAACAAGACTTTCCTTATATGAATCTTATTCTCCGGACCATTCCGGATCTCCTCGTGATATCCCGGATCCCATCCGAGACTTCGAACAACATTCGATCTCTTACTCATCATTCCATAACTACTCAACAACGTCGAATCCTTAAGTGTGTCTCCCTACGGTTCGTGAATTATGCGGACATGATCGAGACACTTCTCCGAACAATAACAATAGAGGAATCTGGAAATTCATATGGCTCCCACATATTTCTACGATTTCTTTGTGATCGAATGAACCACTTACATATGATACCAATTTCCCTTTGTCTCACGATAGTTTACTTATCCGAGGTTTTGATCGTCGGTATCTCTGCATACCTAGTTCAACCTCGTTACTGATAAGTACTCTTTTCTCGTTCCCGTGATATGTGATCCCTTGTGAGCCAGTCACATGCTTGCAAGCTAATTGGATGACATTCCACCTAGAGGGCCCGGAGTGTATCTATCCATCATATGGATGGACAAATCCCACTCTTGATCCATGTGTCTCAACCAACACTTTCCGAACACTCAATGCCACCTTTATAGCCACCCAGTTATGGTGTGGTGTTTGATGTCATCAAAGCATCCTTCCAGTGATGGTGATAAGCATGATCTCATGGTCGAAGGAATTAGGTTACTATGTATCAGAAAGCATATAGCAATTGAACTATTAAAATGACTTGATCTTTATGCTACGCTTATCTATAGGAGTATGTCCATCATACCATTCTCCTAACGATATGACCTTGTTGTTAATAACATCTCAATGTTCATGACAGGGAAACCACAATCATTCATTAACCAACAAGCTAGTATTATGAAGAGGCTTTACTAGGGACTCTTATTTAGTTTACAAATCACACAAGTATTAATGTTTCCTTGTTAATACTATTATAGCATGAATGTAAACATTTATCATAAACACAAAGATATAATAATAAATATATTTATTATTGCCTCTAGGGCATATCTCCAACAGTCTCCCACTTGCACTAGAGTCAACTAATCTAGATTACATGGTAATATACCGAACACCCATGGCAGTTTGGTGTTGGTCATGTTTTGCCCTCGGGAGAGGTTTAGTCAACGGATCCGCCACATTCAGATCTGTGTGTACTTTGCAAATCTTTATGTCACCATCTTGGACATGTTCTCGAATAGCGTGAAAACGTAGCTTGATATGCTTCAGCTTCTTGTGTGACCTTGGTTCTTGTGCATTGGCTATGGCGCCCATGTTATCACAGTAGATAGACATTGGGTCCAGCGCACTTGGAACCACACCGAGCTCTGTAATGAACTCTTTCATCCATATCGCTTCTTGTGAAGCCTCCGAAGCAGCCATGTATTCCGATTCAGTTGAAGATCTCGCCACAACGCTTTGCTTTGCACTCCTCCAGCTAACTGCTGCACCATTCAAAATAAATACGTATCCAGATTGTGATTTAGAATCATCCGGATCGGTGTTTTCCAACTAGCATCGGTGTAACCATTAACAACGAGCTGTTCATCACCTCCATAAGAAAGAACCATATCCTTAGTTCTTCTCAAGTACTTAAGGATGTTTTTGACCGCTGTCCAATGATCCACTCCTGGATCACTTTGATATCTGCTAGTCAAACTAACAGCATATGCAATGTCGGGTCTAGTACATAGCATGGCATACATTAGAGATCCTATGGCTGAGGCATAGGGAGTCTTACTCATCCTTTCTCTATCTTCTGCCGTTGTCGGACTTTGAGTTTTACTCAAGGTCGTATTGGGCAACATGGGCAAGAACCCTTTCTTGCTACCTTCCATTCCAAATCTCTTGAGAACCTTGTCCAAATATGTACTTTGTGACAATGATATTAGGCGTCTCGATCTATCTCTATAAATCTTTATGCCTAATATGTAAGCTGCTTCGCCAAGATCTTTCCTTGAAAAACTATTATTAAAATATTCCTTGACACTGTTAAGAAGGTCGACATCATTCCCAATCAACAATATGTCATCAACATATAGTATTAAGAATGCTACAGAGCTCCCACTCACTTTCTTGTAAATACAAGCTTCTCCATAAGTTTGTATAAAACCAAAACTTTTGATCACCTTATCAAAACGTTGATTCCAACTTCGGGATGCTTGCTTCAATCCATATATGGACCGTTGAAGTTTGCATACCTTGTTAGCATCTTTAGGATCGACAAAACCTTTGGGTTGCATCATATACAACTCTTCATCAATGTCTCCATTGAGGAACGTTGTTTTGACATCCATCTGCCATATCTCATAATCATAATATGCAGCGATTGCTAACATAATCCTCACAGACTTTAGCTTCGCTACTGGTGAGAAAGTCTCATCGTAGTCAACTCCTTGAATTTGTCGAAACCCTTTTGCAACAAGTCGAGCTTTATAGACAGTAACATTACCATCAGCATCTGTTTTCTTCTTGAAAATCCATTTATTCTCGACAGCCTTCCGGCCATCCGGTAAGTCCACCAAAGTCCACACTTGGTTTTCGTACATGGATCCAATCTCAGATTTCATGGATTCTTGCCATTTATTGGAATCTGGGCTCATCATTGCTTCCTCATATGTCACAGGGTCATCGGTGTTGTCCACCAACATGACACTCATAACGGGATCATACCAATCAGGAGTGGTACGAGTCCTCGTTGACCTGCGAGGTTCTGTATCAACTTCAACCAAAGTTTCATGATCATCATCATTAGCTTCCTCTCTTGTTGGTGCAGGCACCACAGGAATTTCTTCCGGTGCTGCGCTATTCGCAAGTTCGAGAGAAGGTTCGACAACCTCGTCGAGTTCTACTTTCCTTCCAGTCACTTCTTTCGAGAGAAATTCTTTCTCTAGAAAGGATCCATTCTTGGCAACGAAGATTTTGCCTTCGGATCTATGATAGAAGGTATACCCAATAGTTTCCTTCGGGTATCCTATGAAGACGCATTTTTCCGCTTTGGGTTCAAGCTTGTCCGGCTGTAACTTCTTTACATAGGCTTCGCAACCCCAAACTTTAAGGAACGACAATTTAGGTTTCTTCCCAAACCATAATTCATATGGTGTCGTTTCAACGGAGTTAGATGGTGCCCTATTTAAAGTGAATGCGGTTGTTTCTAATGCATAACCCCAAAATGATAGCGGTAAATCTGTAAGTGACATCATAGAATGAACCATATCTAAGAGAGTTTGATTACGATGTTCGGACACACCATTACGCTGTGGTGTTCCCGGCGGTGTCAATTGTGAAAGTATTCCGCATTTCTTCAAATGCTCGCCAAACTCGTAACTTAGATATTCACCTCCACGATCAGAATGCAGAAATTTAATCTTCTTGTTATGTTGATTCTCAACCTTACTTTGAAATTCCTTAAACTTCTTGAAAGTTTAGGACTTATGTTTCATGAAATAGATATACCCATATCTACTCAAGTCATCCGTGAAGGTAAGAACATAACGATAACCACCGCGCGATGCTACACTCATTGGACCACACACATCGGTATGTATGATTTCCAATAAGTCCGTAGCTCGCTCCATCATACCAGAAAATGGAGTCTTAGTCATTTTACCCATCAGACATGCTTCGCATCTTTCAAGTGATTCGAAATCAAGTGATTCAAGAAGTCCATCGGAATGGAGTTTCTTCATACGCTTCACTCCAATGTGACCAAGACGACAGTGCCACATATAGGTCGAGTTATCGCTTGATTTGAAACGTTTAGCCTCAATGTTATTAATATGTGTATTTCCACTATCGAGATTCAATAAGAATAGACCATCTATCAAAGGTGCATGTGCATAAAACATATTACTCATATAAATCGAACAACCATTATTCTCGGATTTAAACAAGTAACCGTCTCGCAATAAACAAGATCCCGATATAATGTTCATGCTTAACGCAGGCACCAAATAACAATTATTTAAGTATAAAACTAATCCCGATGGTAGATGAAGAGGTAGCGTGCCGACCGCGATTACATCAACCTTTGATCCATTTCCTACGCGCATCGTCACCTCGTTTTTCGCTAGCTTCCATCTATTCTGCAGCACCTGTTTCGAGTTACAAATATGAGCAATCGAACCAGTATCAAATACCTAGGCACTACTACGAGTACTAGTGAGATACACATCAATAACATGTATATCGAATATACCTTTCTTCTTGATGTTGCCGTTCTTCAAATCCGCCAAGTACTTTGGGCAATTCCGCTTCCAGTGACCCTCTCCCTTGCAGTAAAAGCACTTTGTATCAGGCTTAGGTCCAGCCTTGGTCTTATTCGTCGGTGCGGTAACTTTCTTACCACCCTTCTTGAAGTGTCCCTTTTGCTTAGACTTGCCTTTCTTAAATTTGGTGGTCTTATTGACCATCAACACTTGGTGCTCTTTCTTGATCTCCACTTCTGCAGATTTCAACATGGAGAAGAGTTCTGGCAACTCCTTGTTCATGTTTTTCATATTGTAGTTCATCACAAAGTTCTTGTAACTTGGTGGTAGTGATTGGAGGACACGGTAAATCCCCAAAGCATTAGGAATCACTATACCCAAGCTTTGAAGTTTGTTTGCGTGCCCAGACATCTTAAGCACATGCTCACTGACGGAGCTGCCCTCTTCCATCTTGCAGTTAAAGAACTTTTCAGAAGCCTCATAGCTCTCAACTGCCGCGTGAGTCTCAAAGATCAATTTGAGTTCACGGACAATATCATGTGGGTCTGAATTCTCAAACCTTTTCTGAAGCTCCGATTCCAAACCATACAAGATAGCACACTGAACTGTGGAGTACTGATTCTTCCCAACGAGGTAAACGTTCTTTACTTCATCGGTAGCATCAGCTGCAGGCGGGTCACCCAGCGGTGCATCCAGCACATAGGTCAAATTACCAGCATTGAGGACAATCCTTAAATTGTGGAACCAATCCGCAAAGTTGCTTCCATTGTTTTTCAACTTTTCTTTCTCTAGGAACGCATTAAAATTGATGGTAGGGGCCGCCATAGATCTACAACATATTTGCAATAGTTTAGACTAAATTTATGACAAACTGAGTTCTAATTAATAGTTAAATTAATCTAGGTGAACTCCCACTCAAAACAATATCCCTCACATTGTTTTAGTGATCACACGAACCAAATCCACCACATCAAAACCGATCATCACGAGAGTTGATGTAGCTTCAATTGGCGAACAATCGACATGTTCATCATATCTACTATATGATTCATGCTTTACCTTTTGGTGATCCGTGTTCCGAGACCATGTCTGTACATGCTAGGATCGTCAAGATCAAACCTTAGCTTCCGCATGAGAAAATCTGGCTTGCTCACGTTGTATACACTTGCAGAATCTAACACACCCGATCATCACGTGGTGCTTCGAAACAACAAGCTTTAGCAACAGTGCTTACTAAGGATGAACACTTTCGAACTTGAAATTTATGTGCATGAGGGATCATCTTATAATGCTACCGTCGTTAACTAAGCAATACAAGATGCATAAAGGATTAACATCACATGCAATTCATAATATGTGATATGATATGGCCTTTCTTCTTTGTGCTTCCGATCTCCATCTTCAAGCACGAACATGATCTCCATCATCACCGGCATTGCATCAAGGTCAATGACGCCGCTTCATGGTTGTCGTCCACCAGCTTCAACTATTACAACTACTTTGAATAGACACGCAGGTCTTAACAGAAATTAAAGACAACAATATGGCTCCTGCCGGTTGCCAACTTACAATAAGGAACATTGCATACATCAAATATAATCACAATCATGGCCATATCACATCACATCACACCCCTGCAAAACAAAGTTAGACGCCTCTAATTTCTTTGCATGTTTTACGTGGTTTGGGGCTTTCAATAAGTGTCGCTCTAACTTAAGAACAAGAACCACAACGTTGATGTTTGAACTATCAAGTGCCCGTTGTAAATTGGATCTATACTATAATGGGAGAGACAGACGCCCGCAAAGCCACTTATGCAATACAAGTTGCATGTTGAGCGTGGAGCAAGTCTCATGAACGCTGTCATGTAAGGTTAGCCCGGGCCGCTTCATCCCATCATACCGCAAGATGCAAAGTACACAAGAAGCAATTGATAATAAAAGCACCACCGCCCACAATGACCATTGTGTTCTACTCGTGCAACGGATCTACATATAGACACGGCTCTGATACCACTGTAGGGGTTCGTAGCATGGAAAACAAAAAATTTCTACCGCATACAAACAAACAAGACAAGATCTATCTACTAGATTGTAGCAACGAGTCGATAGAATAACTCACCCTCGAAGATTCCAAAGTGATTAACGAGAGCGGATTCTCGTGGGTGATGTAGTCGTACTCTTGTCGATCTTAAGATCGCGTAGACGATCCTTCCGGCGCTGCGTTCCGGCAGCGCTTCCGCAGTCGGTCACACGTTCGGTACTCGACGAAGACCTTCCTCTCCCTTGTTCCAGCAGGCAGCGGAGGTTGTAGCACTCTCCTCGCGATTTCGGCAGCACGACGGCGTGGTACCGGAAGTAGAGGGGAGATCTCGCAGGGCTTCGCCTTAAGCCGGAGCGAGTATGGTGGACTATGAGAGAGCCTCGGTGATCTAGGGTTTAGACATACCAAGTAGGAGGGGCTAGGCCGGTGGCTAGGGCAACTAGAAGCCCCAACTCGGCGGCTTGGGAGAAACCCTAGGGCGGCGGCGGCTATGGTGAGCGGCGGCGGCTAGGGTTAGGGTTTAGAGGGGCAAGGTGTAGGTCTAGGAGGGGCAGCCCTGCCCCTCCTTATATAGGTGGGAGGGCGCGGCCAAGGGGAGGGGAGTCCCTCCCCAACTCGGCCTCCTTGGCCAGCGGTGGAGGGAGAGGGACTTCCTCCCCAAGTAGGTTTCCTACTCTCCCTCCACCAAGCAAAATAGCCGTTTGACTTTTCAAATTGGCGTTTGACTTTTCAAAATAGGATTTGATTTATCCCTTTATTTTGCTCAGCGTTGACACCTAGTACATGATGCAACCATTCCAACTTGTCATGACACATTCATGTACCCTTCCCCTCCGGAGTGCCGGACCTTCCGGAACCTTCTAGAACATTCCTGATGAAAACACCGGAACCATTCTCCAACCCCGAAACAGGACTTTCCTTATATGGATCTTATTCTCCGGACCATTCCGGATCTCCTCGTGATATACCGGATCCCATCCGAGACTCCGAACAACATTCGGTCTCTTACTCATCATTCCATAACTACTCAACAACGTCGAATCCTTAAGTGTGTCTCCCTACGGTTCGTGAATTATGCGGACATGATCGAGACACTTCTCCAAACAATAACCAATAGAGGAATCTGGAAATTCATATGGCTCCCACATATTTCTACGATTTCTTTGCGATCGAATGAAGCACTTACATACGATACCAATTTCCCTTTGTCTCACGATAGTTTACTTATCCGAGGTTTTGATCGTCGGTATCTCTGCATACCTAGTTCAACCTCGTTACTGATAAGTACTCTTTTCTCGTTCCCGTGATATGTGATCCCTTGTGAGCTAGTCACATGCTTGCAAGCTAATTGGATGACATTCCACCGAGAGGGCCCAGAGTATATCTATCCATCATATGGATGGACAAATCCCACTCTTGATCCATGTGTCTCAACCAACACTTTCCGAACACTCAATGCCACCTTTATAGCCACCCAGTTACGGTGTGGTGTTTGATGTCATCAAAGCATCCTTCCAGTGATAGTGATAAGCATGATCTCATGGTCGAAGGAATTAGGTTACTATGTATCAGAAAGCATATAGCAATTGAACTATTAAAATGACTTGATCTTTATGCTACGCTTATCTATAGGAGTATGCTCCTAACGATATGACCTTGTTGTTAATAACATCTCAATGTTCATGACAGGGAAACCATAATCATTCATTAACCAACAAGCTAGTATTATGAAGAGGCTTTACTAGGGACTCTTATTTAGTTTACAAATCACACAAGTATTAATGTTTCCTTGTTAATACTATTATAGCATGAATGTAAACATTTATCATAAACACAAAGATATAATAATAACTATATTTATTATTGCCTCTAGGGCATATCTCCAACAATAACAGTGCAATACTAGACAAAAAGATCCTATGAGATTCGATTGTGCAATACAACAATATACATAGACCGCCATCCAACTACATCTATGACTATAAGTCCACCTTTAGGTTATCATCCGAACACCCTCCAGTATTTAGTTGCAAGCAATAGAAAACTTCTTTAAGCAAAGTGTGTGAGGTAAACAATCCACTTGTTCCATGAACAAGAGACCGTTGTTTTCTCCCTAGTGGCAACAGCACATCTACTACCGTAGAGATTTCTGTCACTTCCCTTGATAAGTAGAGGCATGAACCCACTATCGAGCATAACTACCCCCTCTTGGAGTCACTAGCGACTACTTGGCCAGGATAGCTACTAACAACGGAGAGCATGCAAGATCACAAACAACACAGACATGATAGAATCAATAAGACAAAATCATTAATCAATCTGACATAGTAATCTCAATATCCATCGGATCCCCGCAAACACAACATGCATGATTACAAATAGATGAGATCTTGATCATGAACGGAGCTCACAAGATCTAGACATGAAAGCACAAGGAGGAGATATAACCATCTAGCTACTACATGAACCAGTAGTCCAAGGTGGAACTACGCATGCTTCATACCGGAGGCTGGCATGATGAAGAAGAAGGCCTCTAGGATGATCTCCCCTCCAGCAGGGTGCCGAGAAGAGCTTCAATTCCCCCGATCAAGGGACGATGGTGACGGCGGCTATAGACGGTTTCATGAAATATTGATCGGGTGTTTAGGGTTTAGGCATCGGGGGGACTTTATAGGCAAAGAGGCGAGGCAGGGGGGCCACTAGGGTGCCTGCACCCCCCAGGCGTGCCTAGACCTAGGCCGCGCCGCCAGGGGGTGTGGCCCCCTGGTGAGTCTCATCCATCTCGTACTCTGGCTTCGTGTTCCCCATGGTAAACTATTGACTTTGGCTTTTGTCCCGTCTAATTCCGATAATATTGATTTTCTGCCTTTTTGGAACCAAAAACAGAAGAAAACATGCAACTGGTACTGTGGCAACTTGTTAATAGGTTAGTACCAGAAAACATATAAAAACACCTCAAAGTGTAGACAAAGCAAAGCAAAGTAGATACTAAAGAAGCATGGAACATCAAAAATTATAGATATGTTTTCGACGTGTCAAGCATCCCCAAGCTTAACTCCTGCTCGTCCTCGAGTAGGTAAGTGATAAAAGAATAATTTTTGAGGTGACATGCACCATCAAAACCAAGATCAAACCATTTGCAAGAATTGAAAGCTGGGAACAAAGAACTATAAACATATGCATGAAAGATGGAGTTCTAACAATAAGACAAAGTAACTATGCATGCAACATGAAAGTCTACTAACAAAGATCATGAATAACATGCATTGAAAAACGTTTGTTTGTTTCACATACAGAAAACATGGCATAGTGGCATTCAGCGTGTCCCTCATATAGTAGAAAATAGATGCATAGGACACCTTCAAAGTTCATAAGAGTGACTAGATACAAATAGCACAAGAACAAGCAATATCAACAATATGCATCCGTCAATATGTTTTGGGACACTGCACATAGAACTGAGAATATCAACAATATGCATCAGTCAATATGTTTTGGGACACTGCACATAGAAAAATAATAATTATATCATTCCAACACATTTTAAGGTTCTTAAGTAATAAATCCTGATTTATTATCTATTTGGTAAATTATTTAAAATATTTATTAAATAAGAAATAATCACAATTTTATACAAAACCTTAAATATTTTACAATTAAATACTACTTCCAAAACCATAACTTAATTCTATAATAATACTTAAAAGTAAATTATCAACTTTTAGAAAACTCTTTAAAACCATAACTCCAAGGTAAACCAACAATTTGAATAAATTTTAATCATCATTCACTTATAACAAAAGTGAATGTTATTTATCTCTTAACTATTCTTAAACATGATTTAAAACTTTAATAGATTATTAAAATCATCTAAATCTACTTCCCTTAATAAGATAAATTATATTCATAATAAAAAATCGCATGTAAACTCATCATTCACTTAAGCAAAAAGTGAATGATCTCATACCTTTAAATGTGCTTGTTTCAAGGTTTAAAACTTATTAATACTTTTAAACACATCATGATGGCGCCTAGAAGCGGTTCGTCGGGAAACCCCAAGAGCAAGGTGTGAAGCAGCATAGCAGCAAGTCTTCCCTCAGTAAGAAACCGAGGTTATCGAACTAGTAGGAGGAAGGAAACGTCTCAAAGGTGTTGCAAGCAACATGGAAACCTGCACAACACAAACTCAAGACTTTGCCCCAACGAACAATGAGGTTATCAATCTCACTGGTTGCTATAACAAAGGATTAACTGTATTTTGTGGAAGGTAATGATGGTTTGCAACAAGTAAATAGTAACAGTGGAAGATATATCAATGGTAAAGATTGGACCGGGGTCCATAGTTCACTAGAGGTGCTCTCCTTAGATAAACAAACATGGCATGACGGGTAAGCAAATTACAGCAGGGCAATTGACAGGACTAAGCAAGGCATAACAGTGCAATACTAGAAAAAAAGATCCTATGAGATTCGATTGGGCAATACAACAATATACATAGACCGCCATCCAACTACATCTATGCCTAGAAGTCCACCTTCAGGTTATCATCCGAACACCCTCCAGTATTAAGTTGCAAGCAATAGAAAACTTCTTTAAGCAAAGTGTGTGAGGTAAACAATCCACTTGTTCCATGAACAAGAGACCGTTGTTTTCTCCCTAGTGGCAACAGCACATCTACTACCGTAGAGATTTCTGTCACTTCCCTTGATAAGTAGAGGCATGAACCCACTATCGAGCATAACTACCCCCTCTTGGAGTCACTAGCGACTACTTGGCCAGGATAGCTACTAACAACGGAGAGCATGCAAGATCACAAACAACTTAGACATGATAGAATCAATAAGACAAAATCATTAATCAATCTGACATAGTAATCTCAATATCCATCAGATCCCCGCAAACACAACATGCATGATTACAAATAGATGAGATCTTGATCATGAACGGAGCTCACAAGATCTAGACATGAAAGCACAAGGAGGAGATACAACCATCTAGCTACTACATGAACCAATAGTCCAAGGTGGAACTACTCACGCTTCATACCGGAGGTTGGCATGATGAAGAAGAAGGCCTCCGGGATGATCTCCCCTCTAGCAGGGTGCCGAGAAGAGCTTCAAATCCCCCGATCAAGGGACGATGGTGACGGCGGCTATAGACGGTTTCGTGAAATATTGATCGGGTGTTTAGGGTTTAGGCATCGGGGGGACTTTATAGGCAAAGAGGCGAGGTGGGGGGCCACCAGGGTGCCTGCACCCCCCAGGCGCGCCTAGACCTAGGCCGTGCCGCCAGGGGGTGTGGCCCCCCGGTGAGTCTCCTCCATCTCGTACTCTGGCTTCGTGTTCCCCACGGTAAAATATTGACTTTGGCGTTTGTCCCGTCCAATTCCGAGAATATTGATTTTCTGCCTTTTTGGAACCAAAAACAGAAAAAAACATGCAACTGGCACTGTGGCAACTTGTTAATAGGTTAGTACCAGAAAACATATAAAAACACCTCAAAGTGTAGACAAAGCAAAGCAAAGTAGATACTAAAGAAGCATGGAACATCAAAAATTATAGATACGTTTTCGACGTATCAAGCATCCCCAAGCTTAACTCCTGCTCGTCCTCGAGTAGGTAAGTGATAAAAGAATAATTTTTGAGGTGACATGCACCATCAAAACCAAGATCAAACCATTTGCAAGAATTGAAAGCTGGGAACAAAGAACTATAAACATATGCATGAAAGATGGAGTTCTAACAATAAGACAAAGTAACTATGCATGCAACATGAAAGTCTACTAACAAAGATCATGAATAACATGCATTGAAAAACGTTTGTTTGTTTCACATACAGAAAACATGGCATAGTGGCATTCAGCGTGTCCCTCATATAGTAGAAAATAGATGCATAGGACACCTTCAAAGTTCATAAGAGTGACTAGATACAAATAGCACAAGAACAAGCAATATCAACAATATGCATCAGTCAATATGTTTTGGGACACTGCACATAGAACTAAGAATGGCAACTATGCTCTCTTAATGGTGCCTAAAGGTAGAAGGTGGAGATTCAATATAATAGTGGAAGAAAGGCCCTTCGTAAGGGAAGCAGGGATTTCAAGTTTCAAAAAGAGCTTCCAAAAATTATGGTACTTGTTAGCTTTCAGCCCTCATTGCCTCTATCATAAGCATCTTGAAGTGATTAAGGTTAAAGTGAACAAGCTATGGAGTATATTCTTGAAAAAGTATAAGTTGGCAATCTCATGTCCCTTGAATACGAGGGCCACCCCTCATGCTACTCAACTTTGGTCACCTGTAAGTTCTTGTCATAGTAAGTACATGTGTATCATAGAGAACCGCCAACGAGGTACCCCTTGCACATGGTACACGAGCTATCCCATAACCAAAATGACAAGGCAAGAAGACAATGAGCATCTCAGCGATCTTTTTATTTACTATTTGCATAGATTTTTATTGAGGATGCTTCACAGATTGCTCATTATGGTGATGCTGCAAGTTTCCACCATGATTAGGCATGGCTTAGGCTAGCAGCCCAGGCGTTTCTCTAACACAAAATACATAACTCCATGGGCTTACAAGCTCCCTCTTTATTTCAGATCGGTGACATCCATAGACAAAAGAGCATGATATCAACTGTATACAAAGTACAAGTGCAATGTTGAAAATGTTCCCCGTGACAGCACGCTTCTGTTAATTCCAACGTATAAGTGCAAGCATATACAACAAATATGTCACAATTGTTCTAGTTTATAAGGGGCAAATAATATAAAGTGTGCCATCAAGTTCGTGAGAGCTTTAATCACTAAGTTTTCACATCACAAAATACTTTTTAATTGGAAGATAGCTGAAAACAAGAATATACTTGGAATGGTGTAACACACCATGCATAGGAATTTATAGTGGACACTTTGGAATAACTTGGTTTTTTGGGAGTTAGAAGCATGAGTAGAACTTACTCATACAAGTGGAGGCTAGCAAAAGACTCGGAGCAACCAACTAAGAGAGCAATAATGGCCATAATCATGCAGAGCGACAAAACATTACTAATCAAAGCATAGAGTGGTACTACAAGTCAAGGACTAAATGATTATAGAGGCTATGGTGACTTTTTCATAGTCATAACATGGTGTGAGCATGTGCCAAGTCAACCCAAACAAAGCATCAAAGGAGAATACCACAATACTATGCTTTTGTATGCTAAAACAACGCATGATTTCTTCAAGGCACACTAAGCAATCCCAAATGTTTGGAACAAGTCATTCTATAGAATCACTAAGCATAAGGTGAAAACAACACCTAGCATGACATGCTAAACTCTAAGTCACAGTCAATGCAAGCTCCTCTTGCACTTTCAAGCAAGAACTTTCTACTCCTTTCCAACACCAATCGACGTATTTGAAACAACACAACGAGAACGGGGGTCCAAACTACTTTGTTCAATAAAACTAAACAAACTGAGCAAACTAAGCAAAGCAAACGAAAACTAAGACGCTCCAAGAACAACACAACAGTGCATGAAACAATAAAAACGAAGTGTCTAGAAAGACCTGAGCTTTTTATTGATGAAGAAGGGGATGCCTTGGGCATCCCCAAGCTTTGACGCTTGTACCTCTTGGATATTTCTTGGGGTATCACCGGGGTGGCATCCCCAAGCTTGAGATTTTGCCCATTCTTCATCTCATTACATCATTCTCTCTCTACACCTGAAATTTTTCCTTCATACAAAACTTCACACAATCTTCATTAGAAACATTAGTGTATTCAAAAGATAATAGAACTTTGGGTTTAGCTTTAGAACAGAAAAACATTTTATTAAAAAACAATCTACTGTAGCAACTCCTTCAAAAATCTCAGTTTTCCAAAAAGAACCCAAAAAGGAATCAATAAGGAGCAAATGCAAATAATGGCAAAAATCTGTCAAAACAGACCAGCAGGTATAAACCTATTTTTTCTAAGACCTTATGTTACTCAAATCAAAAAGTAATGAACTAACGAAAGTTATCTAACATACTAAGGGATTTACTCGTAAATTTTCAGCTCAATCCGACTTACAGAGACTCCTCACGAATCTTTATGGTGGAGGACAGAAATCTGTTTCGGGACAGCAACTCTCCAAATCTTACTTCCCTCTCATTAGAGGTCATTCTTGGCACAAAAAGCAAACAAAAAGTATAAGGAGAGGTCATTACTGATATAATAACTTCCAAGACTCAAGGAAACTCTTGGGTTACCTCCCAACAAGTACTTTTCTTTAACGTCTTTAAGTTAGGCACAAGAAGCAAGAAATCAAGTATTTTCAAATGAGGAAGCATTAACATCAAACCTTGCTTTCAAAAGAGGAGCAAAAAGCAACTTCTCTCTCCTCATAGGAAGTGTTCAATACCTTTATTGAATGGAAATTCATATTTAATGGTGCCTTCTGTCATATCAATGATGGCACCAACAGTTCTAAGAAAAGGTCTTCCCAAAGTAATAGGACAAGAAGCATTGTATTCGACATCCAAAACATAGAAATCAACAGGGACATAAGCATTGTTAACCATAATGAGAACTTCATTAACACTCCCCATGAGTTTCTTCTTAGCATTATCATTAAGTGGGACATCCAAATAACAATCTTCCAAATGTGGCAAATCAAGCATTTCATAAATCTTCCTAGGCATAATAGAGACACTAGAACCAAGATCACATGAAGCTTTGAGATCAAAGTCATTCACGTGCATATTAATAATGGGTTCCCAACTATCTTCTACTTTCATAGGAATAGAAGCTTTGTGTTTTAACTTCTCTTCCTTAATCTTAACAAGAGCATCTGAAATGTGTTTGGTGAAAGCAACATGCATATCACTA
Source organism: Avena sativa (assembly GCA_916181665.1). Taxonomy (NCBI): domain Eukaryota; kingdom Viridiplantae; phylum Streptophyta; class Magnoliopsida; order Poales; family Poaceae; genus Avena; species Avena sativa. The sequence continues at coordinate 135,041,727 of OV702285.1, read as the reverse complement.
GCATCAGGACTTCTAGCAAGCTTTTGCAGGAACATAATCACTTTAGAAATATTGCAACCATCTATATCAAAATCCAACTTAGCATCACTAGTAGTATACTCATTAGGCTTAGGCATTGTAGGAGGAGGAATAGGGACTTCTTGTTGTTTAGTGGTGATGGTGCACACACTATTGTTTCTATCAATTTCATCTTCCCTTTCCCACTTAGCATGAAGTTGAGCTAACAGTCTAACATTTTCATCAATAGTAACTTCTATGGCATGAGTAGCAGCAAAGGTACTTTCCATGATTTCAGGTTTAGCAGCCATTTTATTAATCAAAGAGGACTGAGCTTCAGACAAAGAGGAAATATTTTTCTCAACATTTAAAAGCTTTTCCTCTATAGTCTTGTTCAAGGTGGTTTGTTTACTAATAAAGTATTTGATCATGACTTCAAGTTCAGAGGGGGCTCTTCTAGCATTGTTGTAGGAGTTTCCATAGGTATTGCCATTATTAGGAGGATAAGGCCTATAATTGTTGTTACTACCAAAATTATTCCTATAGGCATTGTTGTTGAAATTGTTGTTTCTAATGAAGTTCACATCAACTTGCTCTTCTTGAGCAACCAAAGAGGCTAAGGGAACACTATTAGGATCTAAAGGAGCTTTCCCATTAACAAGCATAGCCATAATGACATCAATCTTATCACTCAAAGAGGAGGTTTCTTCAACAGAGTTTACCTTCCTACCATGTGGAGCTCTCTCAGTGTGCCATTCAGAGTAGTTGACCATCATATTATCAAGGTGTTTTGTTGCAGCACCCAAAGTGATGCTCATAAAGGTACCTCCAGCAGCTGAATCCAATAGGTTTCTTAAAGAGAAGTTCAAACCTGCATAAAAAGTCTGGATAATCATCCAAGCAGTGAGTCCATGAGTGGGATAATTCTTAACCAAGGATTTCATTCTTTCCCAAGCTTGAGCAACATGTTCATTATCAAGTTGTTTAAATTTCATAGTATCTCTTCTCATAGATATAATCTTAGCAGGAGGGTAGTACTTTCTAATAAAAGCATGTTTGCACGTAATCCAAGAATCAATACTATTTCTAGGAAAGGATAGCAACCATTCTTTAGCTTTTCCTCTCAAGGATAAAGGAAACATCTTGAGCTTAATAATATCTCCATCTACATCCTTATACTTTTGCATCTCACAAAGTTCAATAAAGCTATTGAGATGGGCAGCAGCATCATCAGAACTAGCACCAGAAAATTGCTCTCTCATCACAAGATTCAACAAAGCAGGCTTAATTTCATAAGAGGTAGCATTAGGAGCAGGTGGAGCAATATGAGTGCTATGGAAATCATTGTTGTTTGTGCTAGTGAAGTCACACAACTTGGTGTTCTCAGCAGAGTTCATTTTGGCAAAGGTGGAGCAAGCCAAAAACAACAGCAGCAGCTAGAGCAGGAACTATTTTTTTGTGTTTTTATAAGAGAAAGCAAACCAAACTAGACTTGGAGTTTTTGATAAAAAAGAAGCAAACAAAACCAAGCAAAAGAAACTAACCAAACTAAAATCAAAGTAAGAGAAAGGTTGAGGAGGACTCCCCTTGTGAAGACGTCCTTAGCCTCCCCGGCAATGGTGCCAGAAAATTGTTGATGGCACCTAGAAGCGCTTCATCGGGAAACCCCAAGAGCAAGGTGTAAAGCAGTACAACAACAATTCTTCCCTCAGTAAGAAACCAAGGCTATCGAACCAGTAGGAGGAAGGTAATATCTCAAAGGTGTTGCAAGAAACATGGAAACCTACACAACACCAACTCAAGACTTTTCCCCAATGAACAATGAGGTTTTCAATCTCACTGGTTGCTGTAACAAAGGATTAATTGTATGGTTTGGAAGGTCATGATGGTTTGCAACAAGTAAACAATAACAGTGGAAGATGTATCAATGGTAAAGATTGGACCGGGGTCCATAGTTCACTAGAGGTGCTCTCCTTAGATAAAAAACATGGCATGCTGGGTAAACAAATTACAGCAGGGCAATTCACAGGACTGAGCTAGGCATAACAATGCAATACTAGACAAAAAGATCCTATGAGATTCGATTGGGCAATACAACAATATACATAGACCGCCATCCTACTGCATCTATGACTAGAAGTCCACCTTCAGGTTATCATCCGAACCCCCTCCAGTATTAAGTTGCAAGCAACAGACAACTTCTTCAAGCAAATTGTGTAAGTTAAACAAGCCACTTGTTTCAGGAACAAGAGACCGTTGTTTTCTCCCTATTGGCAACAACACATCTACTACCATAGAGATTTCTGTCACTTCCCTTGATAAGTAGAGGCATGAACCCACTATCGAGCATAAATACCCCCTCTTGGAGTCACTAGCAACTACTTGGCCAAGATAGCTACTAACAACGGAGAGCATGCAAGATCACAAACAACACAGACATGATAGAATCAATAAGACAAAACCATTAATCAGTCTGACATAGTAATCTCAATATCCATCGGATCCCCACAAACACAACATGCATGAGTACAAATAGATGAGATCTTGATCATGAACGGAGCTCACAAGATCTAGACATGAAAGCACAAGGAGGAGATACAACCATCTATCTACTACATGGAACCGTAGTCCAAGGTGGAACTACTCACGCTTCATACCGGAGGCTGGCATGATGAAGAAGAAGGCCTCCGAGATGATCTCCCCTCCGGCAGGGTGGCATGAAGAACTTCAGATCCCCCCGATCTAGGGACAATGGTGGCGGAGGCTACAGACGGTTTCGTGGAATATTGATCGGGGGTTTAGGGTTTAGGCATCAGGGGGACTTTATAGGCAAAGAGGCAAGGTAGGGGGGCCACCAGGGCGACTGCACCCCCTAGGCACACCTAGCCTTAGGCTGCCCCGCCAGGGGGTGTTGCCCCCTGGTGAGTGTCCTCCGTCTCGTACTCTGGCTTCGTGTTCCCCACGGTAAAATATTGACTTTGGCTTTTGTCCCGTCCAATTCCAAGAATATTGATTTGCTGCCTTTTTGGAACCAAAAACAGAAGAAAATAGGCAACTGGTACTGTGGCAACTTGTTAATAGGTTAGTACCAGAAAACATATAAAAACACCTCAAAGTGTAGACAAAGAAAAGCAAAGTAGATACTAAACAAGCATGGAACATCAAAAATTATAGATACATTTCTGACATATCACATCACACCCAGATCTACTTATGTTTTATAGTTAACTTTGGTCTAAACAATCATAAACATCTTATTTGAAGTTTATTTATATTTAAGTCATCTCAAACTATTCAAGCAAACGCAAACAACATCGATCACATTATATTAACCATCAAGATTGGTTAAACCTTATCAAAGAAATATTTTCTTCAAATGTTATTCCTTTTGACACTTCAAGCATCAACTCTATGATAGTTCTTTCAAACCTTAATAATCCAATACATAGACTTCCATCATAATCAACAAATAGAAACTAATCTCAATCTTAGATTACTATTGCACTCTAGTTTTATATCTTGTATATCAAGACTTAAATTCCTTATAAATGCATTTCCTGTGAAGTAAAAATTGAAGATGAACCAACTCTTAAAGGAATCACCTAAGTTCACTTCACTTACAGTATTGGGGATTCACTTTGGGAGTTTTACAAAATGCATAGCATTACTTATGCACAAAAGCATATTGCTTCTTTAAACATTAGTCCTTACCGGATCAATGATGCAGATTTCAGATATTGGATCTTATGTCGTCTCAAAGACCGTGAGTGCATAATCTTTCAATCACAAAAGGCAAGTTCACACTTGCTCATGTACTTTGATTATTTTCTGTAAAGTATTTTGCAAATCTAGTGTTGTCATCACTTGCATTTCAAAAAGGTCAGAAAACACTATTTTCATAATAATATGATTATAGGTTATGTACCATGAGGTAATAACCTACTATGAAAGTTCCGGTGGTAAAGGAACATATTATATAGGACTTAACAACCAATTTCGCCAGTGATTCTTGCACCGTATATTACGCGTTAACCATGAGATTTGGAATGGGACGGAGAAGGCGTCTGGATCGGCTCCCTTCCGCATGCCAACGGATGACCGGGCCGTTGCTGTAACTCCTCTTATAGAGGGTTGGCAGGTTATGGATGGGATCCCTCAACGTCCCACGGCTTCTGGTATCTATGAGGGTTGTACACCTTAGGCTACTATTGGAAACAAGTTTTATCCTAGGCCTGATGTGCAATCCGTCGGGTATACGGGGTCGCGGAGAAGGACAGTGATTGGCTTGGATCTTAGGTTGGGCCTCAAACCAAGAAAGTTTGAACGGGGACATACTCTCGGCCGTGCAACAAAGCTTAAGATCTCTCATGGGTAAAGTGACGCACCTCTACAGAGTGTAAGAACTATAACTTGTTACTCCTTGTTCCGGGAAGGAGTTACGAACGCGGCAGGAAAGGAACTCCATGAAAGTTTTGATAAACCTATGAAGGCTGACGGACATATCTTTTCAGAATAAAAGCAACCTTTGAAGAAATGTTTGCAAACACCTGCATTGCCTACGACCTATGGTCTGTGTCTGTAGATATAGTGCATCAAACAATCCTTTTTAGTGAACTTGCTGAGTACGCTCATACTCAACGTAACTTCTTAACCCTTTCTAGATTATGAAGCCAATACAGACGACTTCTACTTCAATTATGCCCAAGGGAATCGTCATCAGATCAAGTTCTTCAATGAAGTCAATAAAGTCAACATATACATCAATCAAGTGAAGAAGAAGTTGCTGACTAGATAGGAATATAATCTCTATCCACAGAACCTACTTCTATAGAGTATTGCAATAGTAGAAATACAAACTCCTTAGTTAGTTTCTTATCTTATTAACTTGAAAGTTATGAGTTGATGATACGTCAGAAACGTATCTATAATTTTTGATGCTCCATGCTTGTTTAGTATCTACTTTGCTTTACTTGTCCACATTTTGAGGTGCTTTTTACATGTTTTCTAGTACTAACCTACTAACAAGTTGCAACAGTGCCAGATGCCTGTTTTCTGCTGTTTTTCGTTTTAGAAAAGTTAGTAAAGAAATATTCTCGCAATTGGACGGGAAATGTCAAAGTCAATTACTTTCCATGGGGAACAAGAAGCCCAGAGGGGAGCTAGAGGGGCCGGCCAGACCCCCCCCCTTTGGCGCCCCTGGCCGTCGCCTCGGCCTCCCCCTTCGCCTATAAGAAGCCCCCGATGCAAAAACCCTGAGTACCCAATCAAATATCCACGAAACCGTCTGTAGCCGCCGCCAACATCGTCCCTAAATCGGGGGGGATCTGAAGTTCTTCCCGGCACCCTGTCGGAGGGGAGATCATCCCAGATGCCTTCTCTCTGGTATGATGCATGAGTAGTTCCACCTTGGACTATGGGTCCATGTAGTAGCTAGATGGTTGTATCTCCTCCTTTGTGATTTCATGTATAGATCTTGTGAGCTCCATTCATGATCAAGATCTAAGCTATTTGTAATCATGCATGTTGTGTTTGCGGGGATCCGATGGATATTGAGATTATTATGTTGGTTTGATTAATGGTTTTGTCTTTATGATTATATCATGTATGTGTTGTTTGCGATATTGCATGCTCTCCATTGTTAGTAGCTATCTTGGCCAAGTAGTTGCTAGTGACTCCAAGAGGGAGTATTTATGCTCGATAGTGGGTTCATGCCTCTAGTTTCCAAGGGAAGTGACAATAATCTCTTCGGTTGTAGATGTGATGTTGCTACTAGGGAGAAAAACAACGGTCTCTTGTTCATGGAACATGTGGACTCTTTACCTTACACACTTTGCTTAAAGCAGTTGTCTGTTGCTTGCAACTTAATACTGGAGGGGGTTCGCATGATAACCTGAAGGTGGACTTCTAGTCATATATAAAGTTGGATGGCGGTCTATGTATCTTGTTGTATTGCCGAATCGAATCTCATAGGATCTTTCTGACTAGTAATTGCATTGTTATGCCTTGCTCAGCTCCTGTCAATTGCCCTGCTGTAATTTGTTTACCCTTCATGCCATGTTGTTTATCTAAGGAGAGCACCTGTAGTGAACTATGGACCCCGGTCCACTCTTTACCATAAATATATCCTCCACTGTTACTTGTTTACTTGCTGCAAACCATTATCTTCCACACCATACATTTAATCCTTTGTTACAGCAAACCGGTGAGCTTGACAACCTCACTGATTTGTTGAGGCAAAGTATTGAGTTTGTGTTGTGGAGGTCTCCGTGTTGCTTACAACAGTTGTGTGACGTTTCCTTCCTCCCTCTGGTTCGATAACCTCGGTCTCTACTGAGGGAAGACTTGCTGCTGTGCTACTTCACACCTTGCTCTTGGGGTTTCCAACGAAGCGCTCCTACATCAACTTAGGCGCCATCAACAAGTTTTTTGGCGCCGTTGCTGGGGAGGCCAAGGATGTCTTCACAAGGAGAGTCCTTCACTTCATTTCTCTTTACTTTGTTTCTTTTGCTTGGTTTTGTTTGCCTCTTTCCAAAAAACCTAAAAAAAATTTAGTCTAGTTTGGTTTGCTTTCTTTATTCAAAAATACAAAAAATTAGTTCCTGCTCTAGCTCACCATGTTGTTCCCCAAGTTCACCCAGAAAGATCTTGCAATAGGTAGTGCTCCATAATTGGGAAAGATAATATTGAAGAATTCTTTAATTATGTTAGCAAGCATGAGGATATTGAGGATAAATCTATAGAAGAGCTTTCTCCTAATTATGAAATTGCTTCAGCTTCTTTAGTTCATATGTTGGAGGCTAGGTTTGTTAGCCTTAACCCCTTCACACAATTCTTGTTCCTAAAACTAAAAGAAGAAAAGAATGCTGAAAAGAGGGAAATCATCCTTGAAACTTTATTTAATGAATTCCATGATGTTGCTAGGTAAGCCAAAAAGGTCTTTGAGCGTTTCAATATGCTAGGCTCAGATGTAGATGTTGTGGGTATGTCTGATAAAACTAAGCGTAAAGAAGAATTTAAGATACCCATACCCTTTAAGCTTGTTGGAATGCATGAAGCCTTTGAAAATAATTTTGATTGGATTGCTCCTGAAAATCTTTTTGATGAAAGTACTAGACCAAAGAGAGATGAGAAGGGATCCTCCAAAACCCATTTGGATGAGATACCTTTCATAGTTGAAGACTTTGCAAGTATGGATATTAACGCTTCTTCATTTGAAAATACTTGATTCTTCTTGCTTCTTGTGCCTAACTTAAAGGCGTTAAAGAAAAGTACTTGTTGGGAGATAACCCAAGAGTTTCCTTGAGTCTTGGAAGTTATTACTTCAGTAATGACCCCTCCTTATCCTTTTTGTGCCAAGAATAACCTCTAATGAGAGGGAAGTAAGATTTGGGGAGTTGCTGTCCCAAAACAGATTTCTGTCCTCCACCAAAAAAAATCGCGAGGAGTCTTTGTAAGTCGAATTGAGCTCAAAATTTATGAATAAATCCCACAGTCTGTTAGATAACTTTAAACACTTTTTGATTTGAGCAACAGACGATGTTCGAAAAAATCGGTTTCTACCTGCTGGTCTGTTTTGACAGATTTTTGCCATTATTTGCATTTGCTTCTTATTGATTCCTTTTTGAGTTCTTTTTGGTAAATTGAGATTTTTGAAGGATTTGCTACAATAGCTTGTGTTTTTAGTGAAAAGTCTTGTTGTTCCAAAGATTTGCCAATATGTCTAATATCTTTTGAATAAACTAATGTTGCTAATGAAGATTGTGTGAAGTTTTGTATGAAGGAAAAATTTCAGGTGTAGAGAGAGAATGATATAATGAGATGAAGAATGGACAAGAGATCAAGCTTGGGGATGCCACCATGGTGTCACCCTAAGAAATATCCAAGAGTTACAAGCATCAAAGCTTGGGGATGCCCAAGGCATCCCCTTCTTCATCAATAAAAAGCTCAGGTCTGTCTAGACACTTCATTTTTATTATTTCATGCACAGTTATGTTGTTCTTGGAGCGTCTTAGTTTTCGTTTTCCTTTCTTAGGTTGTTTAGTTTGCTTGAATAAAGTAAGTTTGGACCCCCGTTCTCTCTGTGTTATTTTGCAAATAAGTTTGCTTGGTGTTGGAAAGGAGTAGTAAGTTCTTGCTTGAAGTGCAAGAGGAGCTTGCATTGACTGTGACTTAGACTTTAGCATGACATGCTAGGTGTTGTTTTAGCATTATGATTAGTGATTATTGCTGTAGCATGTCTTTTTCCAATCAATTGGGATTGCTTAGTGTGCCTTGAAGAAATTATGCGTTGTTTCAGCATGCAAAAGCATAGTATTGTGGTATTCTCCTTTGATGTTTTTCTTGGGTTGAATTGGCACATGATTACACCATTTTATGACTCTCACAAGTCACCATTAGCCTCTATGATCATTTAGTCCTTGACTTGTAGTACCACTCTTTGCTTTGATTAGTATTCTTTGTTGCATTGCATGATTATGGCCATTATGCTCTCTTAGTTGGTTGCTCCGAGTCTTTTGCTAGCCTCTACTTGTATGAGTAAGTTCTACTCATGCTTCCAACTCCCAAGAAACCAATTTTTTCCAAAGTGTCCACTATAAACTCCTATGCATGGTGTGTTGCACCATTCCAAGTATATTCTTGTTTTCAACTATCTTCCAATTAAAAACTGTTTTGTTATGTGAAAACTTAGTGATTAAAGCCCTCATGAACTTGATGGCACACTTTATTCTTTGCCCCTAATAAACTTGAACCATTGTGACAACTTTATGTATATGCTTGCACTTATAAGTTGGAATTAGCAGAACTGTGCTATCACGGGGAACGTTTTCAACATTGCACTTGTACTTTTGTACTCAGTTGATATCATGCTCTTTTGTCTATGGATGTCACCGATGTGAAATAAAGAGGGAACTTGTAAGTCCATGGAGTTTGTATTCTATGTTAGAGAAACGCCTGGGCCGCTAGCCTAAGCCATGCGTAATCATGGTGGAAACTTGCAGCATCACCATAGTGAGCTATCTATGAAGCATCCTCAATAAAAAGCTATGCATTTGGTAAATAAAAAGATTGCTGATATGCTCATTGTCTGCTTGCCTTGTCATTTTGGTTATGGGAAAGCTCCTGTACCATGTGCAAGGGGTACCCCGTTGGCGGTTCTCAATGATATGCAAATACTTACAATGACAAGAACTTGCCTGGATCCAAAGTTGAGTATGCATGAGGTGTGGCCTAGTATTCAAGGGACTTGAGATTGCCAACTTATACTTTGTCAAGCATATACTCCAGCTTTGCCACTTTAACCTTAACCACTTCAAGATGCTTATGATAGGGGCAATGAGGGCTGAAAGCTAACAAGTACCATAATTTTTGGAAGCTCTTTTTGAAATTTGTAATCCCTACTTCCTTTACAAAAAGTCCTTTCTTCCACCATTAATTGAGTCTCCACCTTCTACCTTTAGGCACCATTAAGAGAGCATAGTTGTCATTCTGTGTGTAGTGTTCCAAAGCTTATTAATTGATGCATACTGTGATATTACTTATTCTTGTGCTATTTGTTTCTAGTCTCCCTTGTGAACTTTGCAGGTGTCCTATGAATCTATATTGCTACTCTATGAGGGACAAACTGATTACCACTATGCTATGTTTTCTGTATGTGAAATAAACAAATGTTTTTCAATGCATGTTATTCATGATCTTTGTTTGTAGCTTGCCATGTTGCATGCATAGTTACTATGTCCTACTGATATAACTCCATCCTTTCATGCACATGTTTAGAGTTCTTTGATCCCAGCTTTCAATGCTTGCAAATGGTTGGATATTTATTGTGAGGGTGCATGTTCACCTAAAATATTATTCTGTTTATCACTTACGTACTCGAGGACGAGCAGGAGTTAAGCTTGGGGATTTTGATACATCGAAAACGTATCTATAATTTTTATGCTCAATGCTTGTTTAGTATATACTTTGCTTTACTTGTCCACACTTTGAGGTGCTTTTTACATGTTTTATGGTACTAACCTACTAACAAGTTGCAACAGTGCCAGATGCCTATTTTCTGCTATTTTTGGTTTTAGAAAAGTTAGTAAAGAAATATTCTCGGAATTGGACGGGACAAACGTCAAAGTCAATTACTTTCCGTGGGGAACAAGAAGTCCAGAGGGGAGACAGAGGGGCCGGCCATGGCGGCCAGACCCCCCAGGCACGGCCACAGGTGGGCCCGCGCCTGGCTAGGGTTTGGAGCCCCTGGCCGCCGCCTCGGCCTCCCCCTTCGCTTATAAGAAGCCCCCGATGTAGAAACCCTAAGTACCCGATCAAATATCCACGAAACCGTCTGTAGCCGCCGCCACCATCGTCCCTAGATCGGGGGATTTGAAGTTATTCCCGACACCCTGCCGGAGGGGAGATCATCCCGGAGGCCTTCTCTCCGGTATGATGCGTGAGTAGTTCCACCTTGGACTATGGGTCCACGTAGTAGCTATATGGTTGTATCTCCTCCTTTGTGCTTTCATGTATAGATCTTGTGAGCTCCGTTCATGATCAAGATATAATCTATTTGTAATCATGCATGTTGTGTTTGCAGGGATCCGATGGATATTGAGATTATTATGTTGGTTTGATTAATGGTTTTGTCTTTATGATTCTATCATGTCTGTGTTGTTTGTGATCTTGCATGCTCTCCGTTGTTAGTAGATATCTTGGCCAAGTAGTTGATAGTGACTCCAAGAGGGAGTATTTATGCTTGATAGTGAGTTCATGCCTCTAGTTTCCAAGGGAAGTGACAATAATCTCTTCGGTTGTAGATGTGCTGTTGCTACTAGGGAGAAAACAACGGTCTCTTGTTCATGGAACATGTGGTCTGTTTACCTTACACACTTTGCTTAAAGCAGTTGTCTGTTGCTTGCAACTTAATACTGGAGGGGGTTCACATGATAACCTGAAGGTGGACTTCTAGTCATAGATGCAGTTGGATGGCGGTCTATGTATCTTGTTGTATTGCCCAATCGAATCTCATAAGATCTTTCTGACTAGTAATTCCATTGTTATGCCTTGCTCAGTTCCTGTCAATTGCCATGATGTAATTTGTTTACCCTTCATGCCATGTTGTTTATCTAAGGAGAGCACCTCTAGTGAACTATGGACCCCGGTCCACTCTTTACCATGAATACATCCTCTACTGTTACTTGTTTACTTATTGCAAACCATTACCTTCCACACCATATGTTTAATCCTTTGTTACAGCAAACCGGTGAGCTTGACAACCTCACTGATTTGTTGGGGCAAAGTCTTGAGTTTGTGTTGTGCAGGTCTCCGCGTTGCTTGCAACACCTATGTGACTTTTCCTTCCTCCTTCTGGTTCGATAACCTCGGTCTCTACTGAGGGAAGACTTGCTGCTGGGTTTCCAACGAAGCGCTCCTACATCAACTTAGGCGCCATCAGTTGATTATTTTTTATTCTTCTTTGTAAGAAGTTTCTTTCTCCCTCTTTAACCTAGAGTGTTCTCTGGATCTTTTGTAAAGAGTCGAGTTGTAACCTATAGTCATGTCTTGGACCTGCTGTGTTTCTGTTGTACCACTCCGAGGGATGTAATACTAGTGAACAATGTTTCATTGGTGTTATGTCAACGACTATAGTGTACTACATCATGTAGTGGTATGCTGGGTCACCACACTCATTCAGACAAATTATGTTTCGGGGAGGGATATTTTGGGGAGAGGATTGAGTAGAAAGCCATGAACCTTATAGATAGTAGGTGGTTTGAGAAGTGGTGATTTAGGTTAAAACTTGATTTATATATGTTTCTTATGGTGGCGAGTCACATAATAAGACTCACTGGATAAATGCCACTATGTTTTGATCTTTTTGAATTTGTTGTGCATAAAATGACTCAATTAGCTAGCTAAAACCCATTCGTTGACTCTCTATTGACCAGACACTGGAGGGTAAAAGGGAGTATAGTGCACACGACAATGTTAGTACTAGAGGGAAAAACTGAGTACAACCAAACTGCCACTGCTACACTCGAGGGTATAACTGAGCATAACTAAGTGGCCAAGGTTAGGCACGAGGGGGAAAACATGACGCATGGTACACGTGTCGTGGTGCATGGGGCGATAGCGGACGCGTGTGGCCGTGCACGGTGCAATCGCGCACACGGTTACACGGTGTACGGTGGTGCAACGAAACGTCTCCTCCCTTCATATGAACAAAGGAAGCAATATCAGGACCGACAGAAGTATACCTATGAGATGATGCTAGACGAGCCGTGTAAATTTCACACGCCTAGTCTGAGTAAGCCAGCAAATCACACAACAAGACAATGCACTAGGTTTCAGAAAGGAGATAGAGTGGATTCGCCGAGTAAGCAGCTACCACCACCTCCCCCTCCACCACTTACAGGAGGAAATGCTCAGGCTATGGGAATAGATAACAGATATGAAAACAGGCAGCCAAGGTATCATAATCAAGAGAGAAGAGAAACTGTGCACCCGGTTCATAATCCAAGAGGTGACGACGCTCATGTCGGCCACGGAACTAGAAATGAGTACAGAGAACATCACCAGAGCTATGTCGTCTTCATCATAGAGACGGATGACAAAAAGAGTCAGCAGCGACGGATGATGGATGTGAATGCCACAATGCCGGCAATTCCCAAGTACATGCATTGGTCTGAGCAAGAGATAACTTGGAGCATAAAGGATCACCCCAAGATCATGCCAACCCTAGGAGGATATGCTCTAGTCTTAGATCCAACGTTCATGGGCCCGGAAATCAATGTGAAGTTTTCCAAGGTATTGATCGATGATGACAATAGCATCAACATCATGTACAAGGATACCATGCTCATGCTAGGAATTACCATGAACATGCTGGAGCTGACTAAGACAACTTTCCATGGAATTGTGCCAGGATTGTACTGTGAGCCAATTGGCAAGATCTGGGTCGACGTCTTATTCGTCAACAGGGAAAATTGTCGCACTGAAGCAATAGAGTTTGAGGTGGTTGATTTAGTCTGCTCATATCACGCCTTACTCGGCAGGCCGGCTATGACAGATTTTATGGCTACTCCTCACATTTCTTACTTGAAGATGAACCTGCCAGGCCCATGTGGTGTGATTACAGTTGAGGGAGATTACAAAAGGTCCATTGCTTGTGCCTCAGCCGGATCTTCACTGGCCGAGTCACTGGTCATAGCACAGGAAAAGCATCAAATGTTGGAGGTGGCAGCATTGGCCAAAGCAGCACAAATGTCCATGACGGCACTCACTAACCCGCATGGCAATGTATCATTTCAAGCTACCAAAGAGACTAAGAAGGTACAGGTGGATGAACTTTCTGAGAGCGTATAGTTACCATTGGGGCTGGCCTCACTGACAAATAGGAAAGAGAGCTCACCAGCTTCCTCCGTGAGAATCGGGATATCTTTGCATGGTCCACACAGGATTTGCAAGGAGTTCCGAGGGAGCTGGCTGAGCACTCTCTTCATGTAAGGCCAGATGCCAAGACGGTGAAGCAACCCCTCCGCCGCTTCGCCGAAGATAGGAGGAAAGTAATAGCTGTCGAGATTGCCAGGCTCTTAGCTGCTAGATTCATCATGGAAGTACTGCACCCGGATTGGTTATCAAATCTAGTCTTGGTCGAAAAGAAAAAAGATGACCCGAACGTGGCAGTGGTATGGATCATGTGTATTGATTACACGAACCTCAATAAGGCGTGTCCAAAAGATCCATTTCCCCTGCCACGGATCGACCAAGTCATAGATTCCACTGCTAGGTGTGAGTTGTTGTCATTTGTGGACGCGTATTCTGGATTCCATTAAATACCACTGAATCCGAATGATCAAATAAAGACAGCTTTTATCACCGCGTACGGGGCTTATTGCTATCGCACCATGCCGTTTGGACTGAGAAATGCTGGTGCAACATATCAAAGATGCATGCAAAAATGTTTGCAAGATCAATTGGAAAAAAAATTTCAAGTATACGTCGATGATGTGGTAATAAAAACCAAGCAAAGTCATACTCTAATTGAGGGCATGCGCCAAACATTCGCAAACTTAAGAAGATTCTAGATGAAAATTAACCCGGAAAAATGCACATTTGGTGTCCCGGCTGGCAAGTTACTTGAATTTCTGGAATCCAGCCGAGGAATTGAGGCTAACCCGACAAAGATCAGGGCCATTGAAAGAATGGAATTGCCAAGAACCCTCAACGATGTCCAGAAATTCACAGGATGCCTGGCCTCGTTGAGTAGATTTATTAGTCGGTTAGGTGAAAAATCCCTACCGCTATCTCAACTGATGAAAAAATCAGAAAAATTCACATGGACACAGCAAGCTGATAGTGCTTTCCATGAATTAAAGAAAATATTGGCAACAGTACCAATATTAGCATCACCACTGTCCAAAGAGCCAATGTTGCTCTATGTCGCCGCAACCAACAGAGTTGTAAGTGCAGTGATAGTGGTTGAACGCGAAGAGGAGGGAAAATCAGTCCAAAGGCCAGTTTATTACTTGAGCGAAGTGCTCTCTGTTTCAAAACAGAATTACCGCATTATCAAAAAATGACATATGGGGTATATATGGCAGCAAAGAAACTGAAACATTGTTTTCAAGAACACCCAATCCGGGTAATATGCGAGGCGCCTATCTCGGATATATTAGGCAGCAAAGATGCCAGTGGCCGAGTCGCAAAATGGGCCATAGAGCTAGCACCATATACTCCATAGTATGATAGGCGAGATGCAATTAAATCTCAAGCTGTTGTAGACTTCTTCACGGGTCCAAGACGAAAATGGGTCTGGGCGCCGGGATAGTGCTCACATCGCCAAAGAGGGATCAGATCAAGTATGTGCTACAAATTCATTTTGCTGCTTCCAATAACGTTGCCGAGTATGAAGAACTTGTCCACGGCATCAAAGTGGCCAAAGAGATTGGCATCAAAAGGATCATGTGTTTTGGCGATTCGGATTTGGTGATTCAGCAAGTGTCTGGACATTGGGACACGCTGGACGCAAACATGGCATTATATCGTTTCCATGTGCAAAAAAGTCGATATTTATTCTAGAAATATAAGAGTTAGACGTTGGACCGATGGACATTGACTCAGGGGCAGGTTCGACTCACTCGGGGACTGACCCGCTCACTTCAGGGGTTGCCGAATCACACTCGGGGACTCCTCAGGTCATGTTGGCAGAACATATGTCGGCGGAGCCAATGGAAATTGATGGGGAAGCAGACCCGGAGCCACTAATAACAACATGGGCACATCCAATATTCAACTACTTAAAGGATGGAACTTTGCCGAATGATGAGATATTGGCAAGGCAAACAGAAAGAAGAGCAAAAGCATACACCATAATCAACAAGGAGCTTTACAAGAGAAGTGTGACAAGTGTACTATAGTGTTGCATCAGCTCAGAGAAAGGCCAGGCGATTTTGTAGGATATTCATCAAGGGGAATGTGGGCACCATGCATCATCAAGAGCATTGATTGCCAAGGCGTTCCGTCATGGATTTTATTGGAAAAGCGCATTGGCACAGGTACAAGAGCTAGTCGGAAAATGCAATGGTTGCCAACATTATGCATCCAAGTCACATTTACCAGCGTCTGAATTAAAGACTATACCAATCACTTGGCCATTTGCAGTCTGGTGCTTAGATATGGTAGGACCATTCAAACTAGCAAGGGGAGGCATGTAACACCCCAATTTTAGTTAATCATATTTAGGGATTTGTTTGAGCATCATGAGCATCATCCCTTTAAACTTTGCATTAAAGAAAATAATGCCAAACCCTAACCCTAGTTTTCTTCCCTCTCTTTGAAAAGCAATTCAAAAGGATTTGAATTTGAAAAGTTACCAAAGTAGTGAAGCCCAAATGGAGTAAAAGGGCTCCATGGTATTTTAAATATTTCACAAAACCCCTCTGGTAATTTTGAATTATTCAAAACAGATTTGGAATTCAAAACATAAAACAGAAATCAAAACAGAAATAGAAAAATGTTCTGCTAAAAAAATACAGCCAGCTAATCCTACCAGGCCGGCCCAACTCCCTCTCTCCCCTCTCTGCCGCTCGCGCACAGTAGCCAGCAGCCGCAGCCGGCCCAAGCGCAGCCCAGCGCGGCCCAGTACCGCTTCGCTGCCGCTTTCGTCGTCTTCCTCCTCGGGAGAAAGCAGTTGGGTGTCGCCGGCGCCGCCGTCGATCCCCGGCGCCTCCTCCTGGCCGTCCGTCGAGCACCGGGCATGGATAAGAACGACGCGGCCACGTCCCCGTCGCCCTCATCCACTTCCCCCTCTCCAGCGACCCCTCTCTCTCATTCCCCTCGTGGACCCAAACCCTAGCTCCGATGATCCCGTCGTTCCGACCGCCCTAGCCTGAGCCTTGGCCACCGCTGAGATCGCTGTGGTGGACTCTCTCACCTGCCCGAAGGAATCGACCACGGGTGGTTGAAATCGAGCCCACGGTCCCCGTCTTCCCAAGCGCTGGCCACCGTCTCCGTCGCCGATTTCGGCCACATCCGAGCTCGCCCGACCTCCCCGACCCTGTCAATCGCTTCTAGGTGAGCTCGCGGTTCTCGTGGACCATCTCCCTGCCTCCCTTTCGCCTTGCCTTTGACCCGTGCCATCGAACTGCAAGCTCTGCCACCAGTCACCGTTCGTGCCGTCGCTCCGGCGACCAAGGAGCAGCGGCGCCACCCCTAGATGGTTTTTCTTCCCTCGCCCGTTTGAACGCAACCCTCTGTGCTAGCTCGCTCGCCCCCTAGATCCACCAACCACCACCGTCTGCAGTGCTCGCCGGCGAGCCTGCGTGGCACCTGGGTGGCTTGCCAATGTGTACCAGGTCCCACTCGTCAGTCTCTCAGGCTAGCTACTTCCTCGTTGAGAAATAACAAACCGCCCCCCCCCTGTCCCACTTTGCCTGTGTGGAGGCTGAGGTAGCTAGTGCCCCACCTGTCGGTCTCTAGGGCTAGCCCAGCCCTCGGTGTAAAAAGTATATCCAGTTTATTTTAATTAAGGAAAAGTTTAATAATTTCAGAAATTGTTTTGAATATTGTAAATTCAATAACTTTTAATCTGTAATTCAGAAAATACAAATAATATATGAAAATGTTCAGAAAAATGAATTCTATCTATTTAAGCTATAATCATGCATTGTTCAACAACTTAAATGACAAGTATAATTAGAAGAACATAATAACCTCTCTCATATACATCCGGAGTTTCCCCGAGTTAGGGTTTTCACCCATCGGAACCCCAATTAAGTTGTCGAGCATGCTTTAGGGTTTCAATTCAATGCAATTTAACTTTTCATATCATCATACTTGCTTGAGCATTGCATCGATGCCATGTGTTGATTGTTTCCCTCTCTTTCCGGTATTTGGTTTTTTCCGGTAGAATACGAGATCGGGATCGAGATTGAAGCCCGAGGACAACACCATCAAAGATCGAGGATCGACGAACAATACTTGACCAACTCTAACCAAGTCAAGTACAAGGCCCCCGAAGATCTGCTTATCTGTTATCAATAGGCAAAGGCAAGCGTAGCCCCACCATGATATAATCCTACGATTTTGAAAGCATTTCAATTCTTGCCATGATGCATATGATTCTGCTGTGGTATTTTATCGATAGATAAAGTATCCTATCTATTGCATTACTCCCTTCGAGCTTATATTACCTAATCCACTGCTCCTAGCATAACTAGGTTTGGCTTGTGTGCACTGCTAGAGCTTTTATATGTGTCCTGCTTAGCCATGCATAGCTTTCAGTGCTAGTTCATCCAGATAATGTATCAGATGTAGAGAATCTAGTATGATAGGAGAACGTGATGAGATGAGATCAGTGATATGAGTTAAACATGCTAAGGCTTGTATGGGAGGCCATGGTGGGATGTGGTTTTTTCTAGTCCCATGCTCGTCACCACTAGGACCCGAGTTCTTGCCTTTGGAACCAAGACGAGCGTACAACCACACGGGGCCTGGACAACCTCATGACTAACTAACTTGCCTAGTAGATTCCATGAGTCACATAGTTCGGGCGTTCCATTCGACATTTGCATTGAAAATGTTTTCGAAAGAGGAGCTGAAGGAGGTGCATTCATACAGGTAGGGAAGCGTGTCCGCGGTTTCTTGGGGTTGATGGTGTTGGGGTTATGCTATATGGGTATCCTTATAGCATGTCTCTTATCCGACTAACCCGGGTGGCCCATAGTCGGTAGCATGGCCTATGGCCTGCTGGGCGGCCCATTTAGATGGATCCAGAAGGGAGGCCCATGTCGGATAAGGGAAGGCTACGGTGGAGTCACCAACGTACCCGAAGCCTTGGAGTGCAAGATACATAAGACTAGTAATAGACGGTGTAGGACTTTGTAACCTGTCCGGCTAGGACTTTTCCCTGTAACCCTAGGACCTGGCGACTATATAAGTCAGGCCTATGGGAGCCTTTAGGGCATCGATTCACACAACCTCGCACAGCGAACATATCTCTGTAACTCGGCGTATTGCCCTTATAGTGATTTATAGCAGGAGTAGGATTCCGCCACCGTCACTACTAGGAAACTAGCTATAGATAGACATACCTTCTGTGGCGCATGGTCCTGACCATGCGCCACAAAATTTATCCAGTGGCGCATCCGGAGAAATGCGCCACAGAACCACCAAACTTCTGTGGCGCATCTTCCAGAGCCATGCGCCATAGAAGTTTGGTGGGACCCACACCAGCCGTTGGACCATGAATCTTCTGTGGCGCATCACTCCGTATGCGCCACAGAAGTTTGGTGGGACCCATAGCAGGCGGGGTCTGACCGTGCTCTGACCAAACTTTTGTGGCGCATACAAGGAGATGCACCACCGAAGTTTATATGCTGAGCATCTAAGAAGATGTCGGGAATATACTACACAGATGCCAAGAGTGGGGAACAAGTCTTGTCCCCTGGGCTCCCCTTTATAAGGAGCACCAGGGGGATCGTTCATAGAGAGGCCCCGAAGGGATCTTCTCCTCTCTGCTCACTAGGAGATCTAGATAGAGGCATAGGAAATACAGCTCAAGGAGCATGATTGTAGCCACAAGTACGGAAAGATTATAAGAGATTAGATGTAGAGAAAGAGGTGTTATCTCCACATGTGCATACCGCGCAGGCTACCATGGTCGTCAGCATGAGCGAAGGTCGAGTTACTAGGTATAAGAAAGACACCAAGGCGGACATGATTCGGAACAACAAGACCCAGATAAGATGTCCATGTCGAACATGCAAACTCTAGCGCTGGATCGACCCTGATTCTGGACAATTGGAGGATCACCTTCTCAGGCGCGGTTTCATGCGCGACGACTTCGATGAGGAGCTGGCAGTAAATGGTGTTGGTCATCATGAAGACTTGGGCGAGCGAGAAGACGAAGAGTCTCCCGACGGGCATGGTCATGATGACGAAGAATATACCGGCGACGGGCATGATCATCATGACGAAGAAGGAGATGTCGACGGGCATGACCATCATGAAGAAGGAGAAGAAGAGAACACCCAGACGCTGCTAATTTCGGTGTTAAGGGACCCTCATGTTCAGGAACTGCTTCTCAAGGAGACGAGCAACGCCAAAGCTGCAGCCAGAGAGAAAGCCAAGCTGGCGCAAATGGAGTTAGATGGGATGACTCCATTGTATCCTGGGTGTCGGCCCGAGGATACACGCCTGAGTGTAATGCTCAAGGCTCTAGAGATGAAGGCGGAACACAAATGGACCGACGTGAGCTTCAATGCTAACATGGAATTCTGGCACGATCGTCTTCCTAACGGGAACACATTGCCAACAAGTATAGAGGAGGCCAAGAAAATCGTGTGCCTTCTCGACCTACCGCATGTTAAATACCACGCATGTATCAATGATTGCACATTTTATCGTAACGAGTACGCGGAGAGAACCACATGTCTGGTGCGCAGCCATGGACGATACAAGAGAGGGAACAAGAAAGTTCCTCGAAAAGTGGTATGGTACTTTCTTATCACTCCCCGTCTACAGAGATATTTCGTAGATCCTAAGGAAGCAAAGCTAATGCAATGGCATGCGGAAAGGGAGAAACCCGAAGATGATCCAGAGAAGGGCAAGATACTAACACACCCTTCAGACGCTAGCCAGTGGAATGCATTGTACATCGAGTTCAAAGAGTTCGGAGGCAATGCAAGGAACGTCAGGCTAGGTATGAGCACCGATAGACTCAATCCTTTTGGCAACCAGAGTAGCACGCATAACACCTGGCCCGTGTTTGTATGGCCGTACAACATCCCCCCGTGGCTCTGCACAAAGCAAAGGTACGTACACATGAGCATTCTTATTTAGGGTCCGAAACAGCCAGGTGTCGATATGCATCTTTATCTCGGGATGTTGAAAGAGGATTTAGCCATGTTGTGGGACACGCCAGCCCATACGTGGGACCCCTACACTAAAAAATATTTCCCTCTGAGAGCCGCGTTGCTCACGACGATGTAGCACTATCCTGGTTACGCATATGTATCGGCCCAGGTGAACCACGAACACAATGCATGTGTCAAGTGCATGGATAAGACCCCGCATCTCCAGCTACCCAAGGATCCCGGGTCTTCGAAAACCGTGTTCCAAGGGACTCGAAAGTGGCTTTGCATGGATCACCGGTGGAGAAAACGCGGTGACCTGTTCAATGGTAAAGATGAGCTCGAAATAGCCCCGCGTACGAGGAGCGGCGAAGAAATCGAGGAGCTTCTGAATAATTGGGATGAGTGCCCAACACCAGGGAAGAAGCGACCAAGGACAAAGCCGCTTCTGGGTGTATGGAAAGCGAGGTCTGTTTTCTGGGACCTGCCGTACTGGAAGGTCCTCCACACGCCCCATAGCCTCGATGTAATGCACATCACGAAGAATGTTACCGAGAGTCTGCTTGGCACTCTCCTCAACATGCCGGAGAGGACCAAGGATGGGCCGAAAGCAAGAAATGACCTGAAATTGCTTGGCATCAAGAAGGAGCTTCAGTACCCTGATAGTGATGATGATGACGATCAAACGGAAGGGACTCAGGGTCGCCGCAAAAGGGTTAAGAAGAATGAGGTGGTTGTGCTTCGCGCTTCCTGCTTCACTCTGTGTTAGGAGGAGATCGAGCAGTTTTTCAGGTGCCTCCTAGGAGTCAAAGTTCCTCACGGTTACTCGGTCAAGATAAGCATGTATCTCGACGTAGCGAAGAAGAGGTTCAGCGGTATGAAGTACCACGACTGTCACGTGATGATGACATAGATACTTCCAATTGCCATACGAGGGATAATGGACGAGCACGTCTGTGAGACGCTGTTTGCCTTGTGCAACTTTTTCGACGTCATCTCTAGGAAGTCGATCGGCATGAAGCAGCTCGACAGGCTACAGGAAGAGATCGTGGTGATACTATGTGAGCTCGAGATTTACTTTCCACCCGCATTCTTCGACATCATGGTGCATCTACTTGTCCATGTCGTGGATGACATCATCCAGCTCGGGCCGACATTCCTGCATAACATGATGCCGTTTGAAAGGCTGAACGGTGTAATCAAAGGGTTCGTTCTCAACAGGTCCCGTCTAGATGGAAGCATAGCCAAGGGCTTTCTGATCTACGAGTGCATCTCTTTCTGCTAGAACTATCTAACCACCGAGAACGAGGATGTTGGAATACCCACCAAGAAGCACCTAGGCAGGCTCACTGGGTATGGTCACCGCGAGGGCCACCGCTCACTGCATGTCGGCATTTCTAATCGACACGCCGACTTTGCCAGGGCACACCGAGTCGCACTACAACACATTGAATTGGTCAGCCCTTGGGTGGAAGAGCACAAAATCTTGATTGAGCAGGAGTACGTGGACCGGGCCCGCCCGAGGAAGAAAGGAGACGTAACAAGAGAACACAACTCCACCTTCACGGGTTGGTTCAAGAAAAGGTTGCTGGACAATCCCCCGCAGACGCCTTCTACGGAAGATCAACAACTCATATTCTCCTTGTCACATGGCCTAGCGCATAACATAAAGACCTATCAGTCATACGACATCAACGGCTATAGATTCTACACCGAGGAAAAGGACATGAATAGCGAATATCAAAACTCAGAAGTTACTATGATGTCCTTCGCCGATGACGAGACTACTGTCATGGAAAGATTCTACAGAAGGATCGAGGAGATATGGGAGCTCGACTACTGTGGAGAGACGGTACCGATGTTCCGTGTTAGATGGGCCAAGAACGTCGAAAAAGAAGGCCGATATTTCACCACCTGCGTTTTACCAAATGCCAAGTCCGCAAACAAGGCCTCCACGAAAAATGAGCCATGGATACTCGCTAGCCAAGTTGATCAATGTTTCTTTATTACCGACCCGTCAAAGCCCAGTCGTGTTGTAGTGAGGAGGGGCAAGAGGAGCATCATCGGAATGGAAGGATCCGCCAACGAGCAAGACTTCGACAAGAATGGCGATCCGAAGATCGAAGAGGATTTTGACAAGTACTTCAACATGCCTACTACTACTACAGTAAGAAGAAATACCACACTACCTACTAAAGGTTGTCCATTCACGAGAAGAAATCTCATAGTGCCTGGGCTAAAGTATTCAACCGCGAAGAAAAAAGGCAAGAAGATTGTGAAGAGAGGCTAGCTAGCTCGAAATATCACACGATGATGTGTGACCTTTTTTGTGTATTAGTTAGAGACTAAAATATATTGTGATATTCGTGTGGGTATACAAATTCACATGTGTTTGTGACAAGCACAATATATACAATAATTCGGGGAGTGTTTTTTAATAAATATACATGTGTATGTTCTTGGTTTTAAATATATTAGTAACATGTAATTTTGAAACAAAGAAAAAAAAGTGACCCAACCAGGATTCGAACCTGGCTGGGAAAGGTTTGTCAATGCATCATAACCACTGGGCTAATCTGTGTTTGATGTCCAACTACAGCCACACGTTTGTTTTGAATAAGTGCCAATGTTCTGTGGCGCATATCGCTTGAATGCGTCACAGAAGTTCAAACTTCTGTGGCGCATGCGAGCGATATGCGCCACAGAACATTGGCACTTAGCCAAATAACTATTCGCCCCCTTCCCCTTTCTTTCCCCAACCTGCAGCTTACCTCTCGCGCCCGACGAACCCTAGCGCCCAACGAACCCTAGCGCCTGCACGCACCCTAGCACCGAAGGAGGAGGGAGCCATCGCTGCTGTCGGAGCCGCTGTCGGAGACCGTGGAGGAGGAACCCTAGCCGCTGTCGGAGCCCGTGGAGGAGGGAGCCCATGGAGGAGCAGGCGCAGGAGCCCGTGGTGGAGGAGGAGGCGCAGGAGCCCGTGGAGGAGCAGGAGAAGGATCCCGCCCACGCCACCTCGCCATCCATGCTTCCTCGCTGTCCACGCCACCTCACCGTCTACCCCTTGGTGAGCATCGCCGTCTCCTCCCCTCTCCCCTCTCTCTCTGTTCTTCTCTCTGTGGCGCTGCGGTCAGCGTCCTTCGCCAGCTCGGAGACCTCGCAGAGTACATCTTGCTCCCCGACTCGCTCTCTCGGATTTTTAGCTTCTTATTCTGATTTCTTGAAAACAATTTGGAATTATCGTTATAGCACCTGATGCTTTTGTTATGAACAAATTCTTCATTATGGTTTGTGGTGAGATTATAGGGTTTAGGCTCGATTTGGGGCTTGGGTTAGGTTAGATTGGTACCATTCTGTTGTAGGATATGTTGGGCCACGCAGAGATAAAACAAAACTTTTTCCTCTAACGTGGTGATCCCAAGATCTAGCTGAGGTAGAAGGCCACGAGGTTTACCACTAGACGCGCAGTTGCGGATTACTGATGAAGCGCGTCAGTTGATGCAGTGCAGTCCTCACGATCCGATCGTCCTGGTGCTGATCGTACAGCACCTCTGCCGGTATCCACACGTACAAGGAGGAGCGCCGGCGGCGAACTGCTAGGTTCGTTACGGCGGCTGGACTGCTGTGGAGCTAGGGTTTCCAACACATGGAATGACCTAACCGAACAACGATTAACCTTTTCTGGGTTACCGTGCTCCACTATATATAGGGAGTGAACGTGGGTTCTGCTCGCGCGACCCATTCACTAAAGCCCATATAACACTAGTCACCGTGAGTCCAACTCACTAACTCAGTCCTAATCTGGTTTAGGTCCAACCCAACCAGATTACATATTCGGATCCAATCCGAACTTGCTCCCGCTCTTAAGTGTGTGACCCCGCAGGCTCATGGTTACTTGGACACGATTAGAGTCCGACTCACAATCGATCAATCGGCATCGGCTCCTAGCAGAACTTGCCGATTCCCAAGTACCAAAGAGTCATGACGACTTGCCTTTCCAATGCGACTTACGTCTGAGTCCCTTTTGCCTCACGATATACCTTGTCAGACTATAGGCGAATATATGTCATCCCTTAAATAGTCCGACTCTCTTCTCGATCCGAGATAAGTGATTCACCCGACTAACTCTTAGCCGATCGCCTCGGTTAACACTTAACCGAGTCGTGCATGGCCATGCTTTCCGAATCATATCTCACGAGAGGGCCCAGAGAATATCTCTCCAAGTGGAGGGGCAAAATCCCATCTTGGTTATTCACATCACGCAGCTTGATTCTCAGTCGACCCGAACCCTGCCTTTATAACTGCCCAGTTACGGATCAGCGTTTGACAGAACCTAAGTCGGTGATCCTCAACTCGGACTATGTAACAACCTCAGGTCTAAGGATTACATTGATTGAGATATACAAATGACATCTAGTTCGTTGTACCTCAATATGGGTCAATCCGACTCGCTAAACTCTTTAGCCGAATCTGTGTAAGTTGGAATAGCATCTCCATGCCCATGACAAGTGGAACCGAGTCATCAAGCCAACTTTCACATTGATCTAAGTTGTGTGTCCAGCACAACCTCAATGACCAAGGATATTTAGTATAAACAACATGAATGCATAGTTCCACAACCGAATCACATATTCAATGATACACATCAGATGTTTATACAAGGACTACTTAATAACTTTATGAATACTATGGGAAAACTCATCATACATGATTGCCTCTAGGGCATATTCCCAACAGGATACGGGGTTTTGAGTGGGAGTTAGGTTTTCTGGTTGGAATTTGCACATTTCTGCACAGTTTCTGGCTTAATTTGCACATTTCCGCACAGCGTGATTTTCATGGTTAATTATTTGTGCGTGGTAGATTACTCGAGACTTTGCTATATTGCTGGGATACTGTTCAGGTGTTCATGCTTGACTGAATTGGACGGCAAAATCGTAGACTTGTTTTGAATTTCTATTTTGGTTATTATTCTGTGGCAACTCCAACTTTCTAGTGCAGTAGTTTTACAACTTGGGTTACTGTGTTAAGTTAATTTAAGGGTAGTTTGATAAATGGTAGATTGAGCTCCTATTATCAGGGTAAATGTCATTTGATTGGGTTTTTGAGGTGGGGAAATAATATTTCAGGGTTGTCAGAGCTTCATCTAGTTCTGTCCTCGGTTCATTTGATGGAAAAACTTAACTATATAATATGTTTCTACAGCTTCATTTCTCTAGTTTCCTTTAAGGATGTCGAGCTAAACAGCTACTCTCCTACACCTGAACCTTGTTAATTATGGTTTCAATGATACAGATGTTCTTGAGTTGCACTTAAGCCACAATGTTAGGACACACTAGTTCAATCTTCAATATTCTTAGCCTTAAGCTCCTTCTGATGGCATTTAATTACTAATGTACTAGTACCTTTTCTTCGGAGATGAAATTCTGCCAGCACATTGTAAGCTGTCTATAGTTTGTGTGAGCACTTGTTGTTTGCTGATAGGTGTAAGATGCAACTGCAACTATAGTAACCATAAATGGTAAGGTTGTGCCGATAGCCGACACGGTAGGATGCAAATATAAAAGGACCACCACCACTAGGATGCTCCTCTTTCCATCCTCCTCAATCAGATTTGATTGGAGACACATCTGGTGATATAGAAAAAAGCCAACACTTTGCCCCCACACAAATAAATCAATCCCAAACTGTCCCAGACTTACTGACTGAATGTTACTAAGATTGCTACTGCTAAATCTCATATGATGATCTGGTTGTAAATGATCTGGTTATATATGATATAAAAAGAAAGCAATAATCTTTATTCATAAGATTATCTGGTTATAGAGATGGTGCTGTTTATATGATGATCTGTTTATGATCTGGTTATAGAGATGGTGCTGTTTATGATCTGGTTATGATGATCTTTATATGATGCTCTGGTTTATTTATATGATATGATATGTTGTTGTTTATTTATATGAAATGGTTATGTATATGATGTGGTTATGCTGCTGTTTATGATCTGTGGATGAGATGGTGCTGCAGAGGTTTGTTTATTTTGTGAATGAGATGGTGTTGGATGATGATGGATTGTGTCAATGGGGTTGTCAATGGGGATGGGGTGTTTTTTCTTGCAGGGATTTCAATTGAGTTGCCCGTTTCTCCTGAAGTGTTGATTCACTTCCGTTTCGGTTGAGAAATGGGCACTCGTAGGTCCAAAAATTAGCAACATTCCAAATTTTTCGATCGATATTTGTGCTAACTTTTTGCCTCTTTTTTTAGTAATAAAGCGCAAACATGTAGACTAACGACGAGGCCGGTCCTTCTAAACAAATGAGCATCGAGGATCTAGCCCGAGAGGCCAACAAATTGTTCTGGGGGCCGTCCCAAGAGCATGAGGAGGCGGAGGAGATGAGAATGACACCACCACCAACGACCGTCATCAGAGGTGCTGGGGGCGAGGAAGATCCAGATTACGAGGGGGACAATGACGACTACGATGGAACTAGTGAAGGCGGGGAGGAGGGTAACACCACCACGGATGGTGGCGAGCGCACAGATGGTGGTAGCGGCAACCCGGCCACCATACAGAAGAAGAAAAAGGATATTAAGGATCGGAAGCCGCAAGTGCTCGCCAACGTCTGTGATGAGTTCACCGAGGTCACAGAAGGTGGCTAACCCATTGCGCCTTCATCGATTGCCTGCGGGTACGACATGCAACTCGGGTGCATCGTCCCGGAAAGCATGTCGATTAACACGAAGTACATCCGACGTAATCATGATTTGGTCAAGAACCTCCTTAAGAAGCTTCACAAGCGATACACATTCCTAGATAAGTTTAGAAACCTGGAGAGTAATAAGAACCCGGTGAACAAACTAGCACTGACAAAGATGAGCAACGCCTTGAGCAGCTAGAAAACCCGGGTAAAGAACAACATTGACAAAGGTGAAAGCTGGGAGATTATAAGTAGGAAAAAATCCGATGCTCGACGAAGAAGAGTTCAAGATATTCAAGGCGGACTTAGATACCGCTGCCTCTAAAGCATGGACCGAGTGGGGAAAGACTATGCGAGAGAAGAACATAGGTAACCACCGGCTTGGAAGCGGCGGATACAGAGGGAAACAGCCCATTTGGGACAAGGAGGACGCCGAGCTTGAACGCCTCGGTAAAGAGAACCCATGGAATAAAATTACAGACCTGCAAATCCGACAATTTGTCCGGGCCCGCTACTACCTGGACCCTGTTACAGGGGAGTTCGTCACCGACGACCCGGATGTTAAGGCCTTTGAGGATGAGCTGGTAAGGAATTTACCGTGGATCTCTCATTAAAATAATTAAGCCAAGAATCTAAATGCATGCATGGGTTCACCTCTCCTTGTATCTCTGCAGGAGAAGGAATTGAACACTAGCGAGGACTTGTCGTCCCAAGATTCGGCGGCGGAGCCATGGGACACTGTTTTTAATAGGGCGACGAACACTTACAAGAAGAGGGAGAAGAAGTTGCCGCCAAAATCAGCTGGTCGTGTGTCCGGCTTCGGTACAAGCATGAAGTTTACCGAGTACTACAAAGAGGACGCAAAGAAGAGGAGGGAGAGGAAGAACCAGTCGGCGGCTAAAGATAAAGCCGAGGTTGAAGAGCTTAAGTTGAAGGTGAAGACATTAGAGGCAAAAGTGGACGAGAAAGCAATGGACAAGTTATTGGAGGAGAAGCTTCGCGCGATCATCCCCCCTGGGTTGATGGAGGGGCTAGCTGTTTGGAATGCGGGAGGTCGATAGGGGCCGATAAACGTGCCCAGCTTTAGCGGTAGCAACTCGAGCATCAATGTTAACGCGTCGCCGGACTTGGTGACCCCGCCGGCCACCATCGCCGCGGCGCAGCCGCAAGAGCTTGTTGTCGCACAGCTGCCCCCTGCTGCTCCCGCCAAAAATACCAGTATCGCATAGCCGGCGATGGCACCAGTACCACGGGAGAATGCTGATGATAGGCCTGCCACTAGGATCGGCCGTGTGTCGACATTAGCCGAGCTCAACGCCCTCACCAAGGTAACTAATATCATACTCCGCTTCATCTTATTTATGCGCCTTTGGTGGTTGCCACCTCGATCATGATGCCCAACACATATGTGTCGATATTCAGGACGCTGCTTGCGTACTACTCCACAAAGTTGCCGACGGCGAGTTGAAGGATGTTGCCAAGGGAAATATCATACAACCGGCGAACCGCATGATGCACAACAATGCAATGGACGATGCCGTGATGAGGGTCCGGATTGCTCGGGTATTGCCAGGGTGCGACGACATGGACCCCCCTTTCAACCTCAGGGAGCCGACGAACACAAGACCCTTGTAGAATGCCACGGTTGTCCCTTGACATGGCCAAAGACTCGGATTCGTCTTACGGGGCACCTAAGCGCCACCTCGATCGCCCGGCCACCACCTCGGATGCCACCTGTCACCGGCGCCACCTCGATCGTCCGGCCCCCACCTAGGAAGCCACCTATCGTCGTCGCCACCATCAGTCGCCACCAACAACTATTGGGAGCGTGTGGGCCGCCCCAAGGCGATGCCACCGTCGCAACGCAACCGCCGTCGCCCCCGCCACCACCATCACCACATGGCGGCAACAACGATGATGATGAAGAATTTGTCAACATCGACGACTACATCAACACCGGCGCCGACATAGGATTGTACATGCCTCCTGTGGATGAAGAACCCTTTGTCGCTCGCGAGGGTCAAGGTGGGCGTCCCACTACATGCACGCAACGCCTGGTCTTTGGAGGTTTATCTCAAAAGATGCTTCCGGCCGCCGATCAACAGGAGAAACCAGTTGGATTCGCCTTTAGCCCTGACACACTCCAAAAGGCGGCCGTTGAGCACTTAGCATCCCTAGTGGAGGAGCCTGCTCAGAAGACGAAGAAGCACAGGAAGAGAGGTAAGAAAGCTGAGATCCAACCTCCTCCGAAGAGGATCCGGGCTAAGGATGACGTCGTACCAGCCCGCGAGGATGGCTTGCCCAGGATACATATAGCCGGTAAAGCGATACTGACTCCGGAGCTGCATCGCCTTGCTGGTGGACATATGCTCTCTTTGAGTGATAGTATCAAGACACTACAGGGCATTCTTCTTAAAGATAAAGATCCAAATTACCCAGTTTTCACTATCAAGGTGCCATCGGACGTGGACTTCGTCCATGAAGCCCCCGCGGACGTGTTCTTCATATCGTACGAGGACGTCTTCAAGCTGTTTCTCTCGAAACGGCTAGACTATAACATGGTCCGCCTATTCGCGCTCAATCTGGCGATGAAGACCAAGAGAGAGCAGACCCCCTACATCGCGATAGTGGATCCCTACTACATGCGAGATAGCCAGTTGAGGGAAGGATCTGAGACGCGTGCCAAGGCGACGGCGTATCTCGAGAAGTTCATGGTGGACCACAAGAGGACGAACATGCTTCTTTTGCCTTTCTTTCCTGAGTAAGTACACACACCCCCTAGCATTGTTAACTTAGGCTTTCTTATAGCTTTCTTCCTTTGCCCTTTTCCAACATCCCGTTTCAATCGTGTTATGCAGATACAAATACTGCACACTCATCGTCATTTGCACAAAGTACTCGATATCATCGTATTTCGACTCGGCGAGTTAGAAGAAGAAGAAGGACTACACCAGAATAAGGGGTGTTTTGAATGAGGCTCTCGAGGGCTACGCCAAAAAGGGATGCCCCTTCATCAACAAGGGGGAATGTATCAAGGATGACAAGCACGTGTTCAAGCACGCGCTCGAGTTCCCCTGCGTCAAGGAGCCGGCTACTGGCGGCGCCAAGGAGGCCTTCTACGCCATGCATCACCTTAAAGGGTTTGTCCGGGATTGCCAGAACCTAAATCTTCCATCTAGTTTCCGAGCATGGGCCGAAAATTTGGCGCAAAGGGACGATGATGATCTTAGAGAAGACTTCCATCGCATCCAAGTTAAGTTGGCGGAAATCATCTTGGAAGATGTCAACACGAGGGGAGGGGTCCTAAAACACAACAGAGGGTTGACTAAGAGGGACGTGGATGACGAAGGATGGCTATCTACCATTCCCGAAGCCGAGCGTTAGCAGTTCTCAACATTGATCGATGTGTGCGCCTAGAATTATCATAGATAACTGTGTGTAGTGTTGTGTCACAAACTATATACTACCATGGTCGTATGTTGTAAACTTCACCATTGTGGTCGTTGTCGTCTAAGTTCTATGATTATGATCGATGTGCTATCTTCTATGTTTACTGATCTTTTGCTTTATTTATGTGAATATATATGCATGTGAACCAATTTAGTTCTTTCTGTTGCATGATTTACTAATATGCCTTATCTATAGAGATGACGAAGTGGTACGTGGTGTACAAGGGTTGGGTTCCAGGAGTCTACGATGAGTGGGAGGACTGTCAGAAACAGGTGAACAAGTTTAGCGGCAACAGCTACAAAGGATACGCGACTCGAGAGGAGGCGGTAGCCAAGTGGAGGAACCACCTATGGAAGGAGAACCAGATGAAGATATTGCTAGTCTTCTTGCTCTTTCTCACCGTCGTCATAGTTGTATTCTGTTTGATTCTAGTGTAGGCGATGAACACTTCATTTGTAATGTAATGAGATGGTGGACTTTGTAACAAACACTTGTAACAAACCACTTCATTTGACTTGTATTGTAATGTGATGATCACTTGTCTATATCGTTCGGGCTCTAAGTAGTGTGATGACACTATATTCATGTTTGTATTATATTTGTTTTCATATACTAAGTCAAATATACTGTTTCTGTATAATACTGTATATTTGGACAAGTTTCATTTTTTTTAATACCTGATATTCAAACCAGTGGCGCATCGTTGTAACCTTCAGTGGCGCATAGTGATTCAGTGGCGCATTGTCCATAATGCGCCACTGAACAGAGTCCTGTGGCGCATCAACAAAAATGCGCCACAGAAGTATCATGACTTCTGTGGCGCCTTTCGGAATGCGCCACAGAAGTTTTCATCAGTGGTGACGTAATAGTGGCGTCCCTGCCATGCGCCACAGAAGACCAATATAGATGCGCCACTGATGATGGATTTCCTAGTAGTGGTGGGATCTGAACCTGGGTAAGCTGTGTTACCTCGTACCCGTCAACCGTCCGCCTTACCCCACATCTCTAAACACGCACTGTGAGGACCCCTCCATGGCGTACTCATCGGCAATACCATGACAGTTGGCGCCCCTGGTAAATCAACCTCGCCTCACATATTTAAGTACCGGCTTCGGGATTTGACCAGTTACGGCGGAATCATACTTATTGCGTGACTCATGGTCTCGGCGAAAGCAAGGTAAAGGTCGTGGTCAACCACTCTCTGCCGGCCTTCCAAGGAAGAGGGCTGATCTATAGTGGCATTAATAATCGGTTGGCACGCGTGGGTAAAGTTGTACACCCCTGCAGGGTAATAATCTTTTCGAAAAGCCGTGTTCACGGTTATGAACGACTTGACGACCGGACTCAAGATCATAGAGAACTTTAACTTAATCATAAAACTTGGCAGACCAACGTATGCTTACGGAGCTTCCTCATGGCTACGAGGGGGTGATCCTAGTTGGTAGATGATGATGATTTGGTAGATATCAAAAGATGATGATCAATATTTCGGAAATGTTGCTCTCTTATCCCCTTTTAAAATACTCTGAATAGACGAGCTTCTTCTCCCTCTTGTTTTATAAACAACAGATGGCTTTATGCAAAACAACTCCACCAGCCATAAGTCTTGCAGAGTACACCCTGTACTCACCCTAGCTTTGTTGATACTTTTGGCAGAGTAAGTGTTCACCTGAAGACGAGTTCCGTACTACATCGACATCGACGAGTAGCTTGGGGTTCCCGGCCGACAGCCTGGAATCTATGGGCTGGGACGTCATCGTTATGCTTCAGGCCTCTTAGAACATTCGTTAAGTTTGCTATACTTAATAGCATAATTTGCCTTCCGTTGTTTGATGTTTGTGGTCAGTGACCTCTGCTTGTAATAATTTGGTTCTCTGCTCAGTTATGAGCTTGCTGTAATAAATTTTGTGTCATAGGGTCACTGTTGTGTTACCAATTCTTCACTGGATATTCTTGAGCTCAAGGTTAAGATTATGTCAGACGGAGGTCTGGGATTTGTTTAGCCCTGATCCCGGGGGTGTCACAGGTTTTGGTATCAGAGCAGTACCGACCATAGGAAAACCTTGCTATTTGTCGATGTTGAGTCTAGTGCTTGTGAAAACTATTTTAAAAGGTGAAAAGTATTTGCGAAAACTCTAGTATGGTTCTTTTCTCCTTATCCAGTTTTGCTCTTACTCTGGGTCATCTTATCTGGTGTTGATTTTGGAAAAGTTTTGATATCTCTTCTAGTCCTTCAAAGCTTAGGTGCCTTCTTGGCATGTCGTTTCTAATCCAATTGACCTAGTGTTGAGATCTCTAAAGTTGTGTGTGTTGTGAATTCCTTGCTCCCTTTTCTCCTGTTCACATGAGAAATTCCCTTTCTATCATGATCTCTCTATCTTTCGGAACCGCAATATTATATTGTTGGATCTGTAGTGTTCTATTCTAGGCTTCGAGGTTTCCTTTCGCCTTGAGTGCCTCCTTTTCGTTTGTTGGGTACTTCAGAAGTCGTTTGTTCTTTTGGAAGCTACCTCGTGGTTACTATCTTGTAGTGTACGCTATGTCACTTAAGTAGTAGTTACTTCTCTCTTTGGGTTTTAACCCTCGGACTAGAACCTAAGATCCCTGATTGTGCTGGATTCTGGTGTTGTGAATCTTGTACATGAAGCTGACCTTTAACCCAAGATCTACTCCTTTGACCCCTGTTTTTAATGTTCATACATTACCTCAAGATGGCTAGTACTATAATTCTAGTCTTCAAGCTTGTGGTCCTTGTTGGAGATATGCCCAAGAGGCAATAATAAAGTGGTTATTATCATATCTTCATACTTATGATAAATGTTTACATACCATGCTATAATTGTATTAACCGGAAACATTAATACTTGTGTGATTTGTAAACATAAAAGAGTCCCTAGTAAATCCTCTTGTTAAACTAGCTTGTTGGTTAATATATGATCATGGTTTCCTGATCATGAACATAGAGATGTAATTAACAACAGGGTCATATCATTAGGAGAATGATGTGATGGACATACTCCTATAGTTAAGCGTAGCATAAAGATCAAGTCATTTAATATAGTTCATTTGCTATAAGCTTTCTGATACATAGTAACCTAATTCCTTCGACCATGAGATCATGCTTATCACCATCACCGGAAGGATGCTTTGATGACATCAAACACCACACCGTAACTGGGTGGCTATAAAGGTGGCATTGAGTGTTCGGAAAGTATTGGTTGAGACACATGGATCAAGAGTGGGATTTGTCCATCCATATGACAGATAGATATACTCTGGGCCCTCTCGGTGGAATGTCATCCAATTAGCTTGCAAGCATGTGACTGGCTCACAAGGGATCACATATCACGGGAACGAGAAAAGAGTACTTATCAGTAACGAGGTTGAACTAGGTATGCAGAGATACCGACGATCATAACCTCGGATAAGTAAACTATCGTGAGACAAAGGGAAATTGGTATCGTATGTAAGTGGTTCATTCGATCGCAAAGTAATCATAGAAATATGTGGGAGCCATATGAATTTCCAGATTCCTCTATTGGTTATTGATCGGAGAAGTGTCTCGATCATGTCCGCATAATTCACGAACCGTAGGGAGACACACTTAAGGATTCGATGTTGTTGAGTAGTTATGGAATGATGAGTAAGAGACCGAATGTTGTTCGGAGTCTCGGATGGGATCCGGGATATCACGAGGAGATCCGGAATGGTCCGGAGAATAAGATCCATATAAGGAAAGACCCATTTCGGAGTTGGAGAATGGTTCCGGTGTTTTCATCGAGAATGTTCTAGAAGGTTCCGGAATGTCCGGCACTCTGGAGGGGAAAGGGTGCATGAATGTGTTATATCAAGTTGATATGATTGCATAATGTACTAGGTGTCATCGCTGTACCAAAATAGAGGGTTTATTCAAATCCTAGTTTGAAAAGTCAAACGGCTAGTTTGAAAGTCAAACGGCTAGTTTTGGGAAAGAGGAGAAGGAGGTTTGAAACCGACTTGGGGGAGGAGTTCCTCCTCCCACCGCCGGCCCACCTTGGGTCCGAGTTGGGGAGGGACTCCCCTCCCCAGGCGCGCCTCCCTCCACCTATATAAGGAGGGGCAGGGCTCCCCTCCTAGACACACAAGTTGCCTCCCTCTAAACCTAAACCCTAGCCACAGCCTAGGGATTTCTCCCAAGCCGCCGAGTTAGAGCTTCTAATTGCCCTAGCCGCTGGTTTAGCCCCTTCTAATTGGTGTGTCTAAACCCTAGATCACCAAGGATCTCTCATAGTACACCATACTCGCTCCGGCTTAAGGCGAAGCCCTGCGAGATCTCCCCTCTACTTCCGGTACCACGCCGTCGTGCTGCCGGAATCGCGAGGAGAGTGCTACAACCTCCGCTGCCTGCTGGAACAAGGGAGAGGAATGTCTTCATCGAGTACCGAACGTGTGACCAACTACGGAAGCGCTGCCGGAACGCAGCGCCGGAAGGATCGTCTACGCGATCTTGAGATCGGGAGTGTACGACTACATCATCCACGAGAATCTGCTCTCGTTAACCGCTTTGGATCTTCGAGGGTTAGTACTCTATTGACTCGTTGCTACAATCTAGTAGATAGATCTTGGCTTGATCATAGATTAGATCTTGATTGTGTGTTCATGCGGTAGAAATTTTTTGTTTTCCATGCTACGAACCCCTACAGTCCTTGTCGCGATTGGTTTGTGACAACTGAGGATTTCCCCTACCTCTAGCTATGGCAGATTTTTTTGATGGAACCAAATAGATCACAACAAGAGTACTCCTCGAGAGTCTTGCATCTATATTTGTGACTCTATCCCACTCTACCCCTTCTTTGCATTGGTTTTTGGAAGGTTCTTAACTTATGCATCCACATCTTGGGATTCCATCGGTGTCTTCCGAAGCAAGATACTCTTGTGGTCCGTCATGACAAACCATTTTGGGATGTCAGGAGAAACAAACTCCAATACCTCATCATTTCTAGGACCAGGTCAAAGTGTTGTAATCCGTAGATTAAGAGGCATTGATTGTCTTCCATCTGTTCTACCTTAAAGTATCACACTCTTTTATACTAACAGGTCGTGCCGAGTTTCATAACCCTTTTAATGAAGTGATGCTTCCACACATCTTTACCACCCTTCTTCGAGCTTTCTCGCCCGTGAGTGATGCGTGTGCATAATAATGCGGTTATCTGAGATTCTAGAAATTTTTATTGCTTAGAACTCAAAATGACATTTGTGTCATTCTTAGCTTGATTGGTTAATCCATCACTAAGCAAAGGATGATTCTACTACCAAGTCCGATATTCCGGTACACTCCCTTCGGTCAACAACAAACTTTTCAAGACACTCCAAGAAGATGAACTTATATGCTAGATTGAATTCATATGGAATAGTTGGCATTAATGTTGGAAACTTTCGAGAACCATATTCGAGTCATCTCGAAGTGTGTGTTCTGGATGTTAGAAGTAACCTTCTCTGATTCACGTACAATTGATGGAAGATGTCTTCGTGGATTCGAGTAGAGTTAACTCATTTCCTTAAGGATACACGTGTGTCTTATTGTTAGCACTTTATATGTATGCAGCCGTCTTCCGACAAGTTGCTAACACGTAGGTCTAGCAATTTAGCTCATCTTCTGGAGCTTTACACTGTAGTCCCTATCTTGAGAATCTAGTGACTTTACCTTTGCGGTAAATTTTGCAAACTTCTATTCGGATATGCTGAGTCTGAAGTATCATTCCACCTAACCAAAGCTGAATCTCAAGAAGCAATGATGGTTGGTGTTCCTCAAGGTTTTGACATAGGTCTCGTGTAAATCTAGCAAGATTGATGTAATGGTTGACACACTTAGCCGGAAAGACCTTTCGCCATAATCTCTTGATTCAGCAATATCAACCACTCTTCATGAGGCTTCTTCTATGATTCATAATAGGAGTTGTGCTTATGGTCACTCTTGTATTCGAAGTTTGACCTTTACTTGATGTTTGATTTCTCACACATTAAGGAGAACATCTAAAGTAGTGTTGCTAAATGTCTCTCGGTCAATCATCCAGACCCTTTAATGTTGGCAATCATTTTGTTGTGCTAAGTAATTGAAATCTGAGAATGAAGTTTCTTTCTTATCGTGTCATCAGGAACCTTCTTATCTATTTATCCGGTGGTGTAATGTGATATCATGATCCTCGACAAAGATTTTGATAGTCCTAGATGAATAAAGAGTTTCCTTCATTTTCTCAGCCATGTTTTAAGAGTGAATATGATTTTGGTAATTAGAAGTTTCTCTTTTTACATGTTTCCATGTGACTCTTATGAGTCCTCGCCACAAAACACCTTTCTGTCATAGACCTTGTGTTGAATGAAAGACTGAACCTTGTGTTTAAAAAGTAGTTCAACAGCTTGGTTTTGTTGATCCGTATCTCTACAACCTGAACTCTCTACTTAATCCTTTAGTAGAGGTTCCCTATCAAAGTCTGTGGTCATGTTCTATCTGTTGAAACCTCCCTTCTCAGAAGCTTATATCTTCTGTGAATTCCATGGTCTCAATCCTTATGAATACCATATATATAACAACTTGAAACCTTCTCCTCTTGTTTCCTCCGTTACCTTGACGTGTTTCATGTTGTCATCTTAGAGTTGTTTTGAACAATCCATCCATGAGCTGACCATGAGATACTCTGTGTGTCATTTAGTGTGTTCCCTCTTATCTTTAGAGTGGCTCCGTGTTTCCTTCTCTCTCTGTCTCTCTTCCTACCCTTGGAATCTCGGGTCAAGATTCTCGTAAGGGGGATAGATCTGTGACACCCCAATTTTAGTTAATCATATTTAGGGCTTTGTTTGAGCATCATGAGAATCATCCCAAACTTTGCATTAAAGAAAATAATGCCAAACCCTAACCCTAGTTTTCTTTCCTCTCTTTGAAAAGCAATTCAAAAGGATTTGAATTTGAAAAGTTACCAAAATAGTGAAGCCCAAATGGACTAAAAGGGCTCCATGGTATTTTAAATATTCCACAAAACCCCTCTGGTAATTTTGAATGATTCAAAACAGATTTGGAATTCAAAACATAAAACAGAAATCAAAACAGAAATAGAAAAATGTTCTGCTAAAAAAATACAGCCAGCTAATCCTACTAGGCCGGCCCAACTCCCTCTCTTCCCTCTCTACCGCTCGCGCACAGCAGCCAGCAGCCGCAGCCAGCCCAAGCGCAGCCCAGCGCGACCCAGTACCGCTTTGCCGCCCCTTTTGTCGTCTTCCTCCTCGGGAGGAAGCAGCTGGGTGTCGCCGGCGCCGCCGTCGATCCCCGGTGCCTCCTCCTGGCCGTCCGTCGAGCCCCGGGGGTGGATAAGAACGACACGGACACGTCCCCGTCGCCCTCATCCACTTTCCCCCTCTCTAGCGACCCCTCTCTCTCGTTCCCCTCGCGGACCCGAACCCTAGCTCCGACGATCCCCGCCGTTACGACCGCCCTAGCCTGAGCCGTGGCCACCGCTGAGATCGTCGTGGTGGACTCTCTCACCTGCCCGAAGGAATCGACCGCGGGTGGTCGAAATCGAGCCTATTGTCCCCGTCTTTCCGAGTGCCGGCCACCGTCTCCGTCACCGATTCCGGCCACGTCTGAGCTCGCCCGACCTCCCCAACCCCGTCAATCGCTTCTAGGTGAGCTCGCGGTCCTCGTGGACCATCTCCCTGCCTCCCTTTTGCCTTGCCTTGGACCCGCGCTGTCGACCTACGAGCTCTGCCGCTAGTCGCCGTTCGTGCCGTCGCTCCAGCGACCAAGGAGCAGCGGCGCCGCCCCTAGATGGTTTGCCATGCCTCGCCCATTCGAACGCACCCCTCTGCGCTAGCCCGCTCTCCCTAGCTCCGCCAACCACCGCCGTCTGCAGTGCTCGCCGGCGAGCCCGCGTGGCGCCTGCGTGGCTTGTCAACGTGTACCAGGTCCCACTCGCCAGTCTCTCAGGCTAGCTACTGCCTCGGTGAGAAATAAAAAACCGCCCCCTATCCCACTTTGCCTGCGTGGAGGCTGATGTGGCTAGTGCCCCACCTGTCTGTCTCTAGGGCTAGCCCAGCCCTCGGTGTAAAAAGTATTTCCAGTTTATTTAAATTAAGGAAAGGTTTAATAATTTCAGAAATTGTTTTGAATATTGTAAATTCAATAACTTTTAATCTGTAATTCAGAAAAATAGCAATAATATATCTAGAAAAATTAAATCTATCTATTTAAGCTATAATCATGCATTGTTCAACAACTTACATGGAAAGTTTAATTAGAAGAACATAGTAACCCCTCATAGGTGATTCTGGAGTTTCCCCGAGTTAGGGTTTTCACCCATCGAAACCCCGATTAAGTTGTCGAGCATGCTTTAGGGTTTCAATTAAATACAATTTAACTTGTCATATCATCATACTTGCTTGAGCATTCATTCGATGCCATGTGTTGATTGTTTCCCTCTCTTTTCGATATTTGGTTCTTTCGGGTAGAATACGAGATCGGGATCAAGATTGAAGCCCGAGGAAAACACCATAGAAGACCGAGGATCGACGAACAATACTTGACCAACTCTAACCAAGTCAAGTACAAGGCCCTCGAATATCTGCTTATCTGTTATCAACATGCAAAGGCAAGCATAGCCCCACCATGATATAATCCTACGATTTTGAAAGCATTTCAATTCTTGCCAAGATGCATACGATTCTGTTGTGGTCTTTTATCGATAGATAAAGTATCCTATCTATTACATTACTCCTTTCGAGCTTATATTATCTGATCCACTGCTCCTAGCATAACTAGGTTTGGCTTGTGTGCACTGCTAGAGCTTTTATATGTGTTCTGCTAAGCCATGCTGTCACATCCCAAAATTTTCCAAATTTTGTAATGTGAAAAATAAATAAACAAAATAATTAATTGTTGAAATTTAGGGTGAAAAGAAACTTTTTATTTCCAAATGGAAACATTAAAACCCAACTTGAACAAACTTTTAATAAAATTTGAATCCAACTAAATTCAAATTAAGTGAAATACATTCTTCATAAATGCATCTTGAAATTTAAACACTTGGAAATAAACCAAAACTCTAAACCCTAATGGAAGGAAACCATTTCCAAGATCTCTCTAAGACTATGGAATTGAACCATATAAAAATTTAGCAACAATCATTTTAAAATGATTAAAAATATTATAAAACCATAGAAATTGGTTTCACTCAATTTGGAAACATGGATAAAAACTTATGAATTTAATAAGTT
Organism: Avena sativa; assembly: GCA_916181665.1. Lineage (NCBI taxonomy): Eukaryota > Viridiplantae > Streptophyta > Magnoliopsida > Poales > Poaceae > Avena > Avena sativa. Next base: position 135,002,003 of record OV702285.1, on the reverse strand, counting down.
GAAAGGGAAAACTTTCCAAAGCTAATAAAGTTCCTAACCAAAATCCATACCAAATTGTGAGCAATTAATCCTAAAAGTATATAAAAGGATAAAAAATATTAAATAAGATTTTACAAATTGGAATCACCAATTTTGGATCTATAAATAAAAAGATATGGATTTTATTAGACAAAGAAAGAAATAAATAAATAAGGAATATTTAAAAGCCAAATTAAATCTTGGCCAAACAAATGAAATGAAGGTTTATTGAATGAAATAAAAGAATAAAAGTGTTGTGGTATTTCCGACGAGTACGCCATGGAGGGGTCCTCACAGTGCGTGTTTAGAGACGTGGGGGAAGGCATATGGTTGACGGGTACGAGGTAACACAACTTACCCAGGTTCAGATCCCACGACGGTGGAGGAATCCTACTCCTGCTATAAATCACTATAAGGGCAATACGCTGAGTTACAGAGATAGGTTCGCTGTGCGAGGTTGTCTGAAGTTGTCTATGAACGTCTAAGATTATGCCCTAAAGGCTCCCATAGGCCCGACTTATATAGTCGCCAGGTCCTAGGGTTACAGGGAAAAGTCCTAGCCGGACAGGTCACAGAGTCCTACACCGTCTATTACTAGTCTTGTGTATCTTGCACTAGAAGGCTCCGGGTACGTCGGTGACTCCAACCGTAGCCTTCGTTTATCCAGCATGGGCCTCCCTTCTGGATCCATCTAACTGGGCCGCCCAGCAGGCCATGGGCCATGCTACCAACTGTGGGCCACCCGGGTTATCCGGATAGGAGACATGCTATAAGGATACCCATATAGCATATCCCCAACAGCAGCCCCCGGAGAACTCCGAGATCTTGCGCCGTCCCGCCTCTTCATGTGGAATGCTCTGTCTAGATGGATGTCGGCAAATCGTCAAGCAATATCTTGTAGTCCTCCTAAAGAACCCTGCAAGGTTTCCTCCGTCTTCAATATGTAAGTCGGAGAAATGCTGAATCTTCCATCGTACTCTTCTGCAGCCGGATTGGAACCGTCCATGTCGGAATCTTTGATGTGACGGTTCATCTTCCTATGTCAGCTAGGGCGACGTAGGCTTAGGTCAGCGACGCCTCGTAACTCACACATGCAGACAACGCAATCATGTCCGATTTTCCCGCGCGAGCAATACGAACCGTTGGCGGCGACGGTTGGAGACGTGGCGAAATTTCTGCGCATGTTCGCGAACACGTCGTCTACGCGGCAACCGTCCAATCAAGCTGCACGAATCTTGAAGCTAGAGATGATAAATAGTAAACGTGGTGAAATTTCCACTTTTTACCTCATTCTCCTCGCATCGTATTCTTCCTCCAGCGCGTGCCTCCTCGAGCTCTCCGCGAAAACTCTCGAAAAACCCTAGCCCCAATCCGCACCAGTGACCTCCGTACTCACTCCATGGCCATCAGCAGCACTTCCCCTTCCATGGCGACGCCGAGCGAAGCCGCAACAAAGACGGCGAGCTCCGTCGTCGTGCCCTTAGAGGGTTTGGTCATCCCCGTCTCGGCGGTGGTCGAATCCACCAGTGGCGACCATAATCTAGCGTCGCTGGGGCCGTTGGAGGAGGAACAGGACTCGCATATGGGCGACTGGAGCGGCTCAGACATCACTGACCGTGATATCCAAGAGCTGATCGTTGAAGGCTACCTCCCTGCGATGGAGGGGCTCGCCTGGCAGGCGGCGCCGGCCGGCGAGGTGACACCTTCTCCCCAAGCCGGAGAAAAGGTGTACCTCAAAGCCCAACTGGTACGTGGCGTCTCCCTGCCCATCTCCAACTTCTTCCTCTTCGTCTTGAATCACTATAGAGTCCAGCCCCAGAATCTTTCTCCCAATAGTACCTTAGTGCTTAGAAACTACGCGGCGCTCTGCGAGGGATACTTAGGGATAAAGCCTAGGCTAGACCTCTTCGTGTACTTCTTCACCATGAAACGTGAAGCCGGAGCTAGTAAGGAAGAACTTAGGAACTGCGGCACCATAAGCTTCAAGATTCGACCTGGACGGCGGTTCCCCGACATCGTCGGCCACGAGTCCTGCAAAAATTGGCAACTGACGTGCTTCTATGGCCCAGACATTCCTCTGGCTGGCCGACAAGTAACGTACCCGAACTTCGTGGACGGAGCCACCGCTGAAGCCTCGTCATGGAGATCCCAGGCCTCCCTTCCCTCTGACCTCGATGCTTCCCGTGCCATAAGGCGTATATAATGGTTCGTAGAGACGGGTTTGACCGGCTTGGACCTAGCCATGTGCTGGTTCATCAGGCGAATCCAACCTCTGCAGCACCGCAAAGCTCATGCACGAGTATACCAGCGACAGAAGGGATAGTCTCCGCATCTCCGTGGACAACTTCTCGAGCGACTCCGTCAAGCTCTGTCTTAAGGACATCGTCAAGGTGAAGGACAAGAAGCGTGGCTTCACCAGCACCTACGACATGTTCGTAGACGGCAAGTGCCCAAAGGTAGGTATTTATTTTCCGTGTATGACATATACTCCAGTTCTTCCGTCTTGCAAATGTCATCTCATCTAACACGGTGACTTCTCACTTAACAGCTTAGCGATCTAGAGGAGGACAACCTAGCTGCCCAAATCTACGATCCAAAGATGAAGGAAGTCACGGTCATGTCCGACGACGAGGCTCCATTGGCGCGAAAGCGGAAGAGCTCCACCTCTGACGCTGCCGATGGAGGCAAGAAGAAGAAGACGGAGGGTGGAGCCTCCAAGAAGACTACCGCCGCCCTGGAGGCGGAAAAGAGAAAATTTACCGAGATCCACTTTGCCAAAGAACCCCCACTTGTGTAAGCTTATCTTCCTTCGACATTGTCTATTTATCTGTCTTGCTCCTGTACTTATGCATTTTGCATGTTTCAGGAAGAAAGCCACGACCAGCCTCAAGAAGACCTCCAAACTGGGGGCTTCTAGAACCATCAAGGACATGCTGCATCACGACACATCTCCCTCCATCGCCCCTACCATTCCCTCCGTAAACCCTTTGTCTGCCCCTACAAGCTCACAAGCTAAGGAGGCATTTGGCCCTTTCGCCATGGAAGTGGACTCAGGTGCCTCTACCGAGGTTGCTGTCATCGGCGAGCAGGCGACACAGGAGAGTGCCGCCCACCAAATGGCTGAAGCTGCGGCTAAGGATTCCATCGGTGGCGGTAAGGCGGTGGTGGAAGCAGGTACCTCTGTCGTTGGCGGCGCCCCTGCACCCAAGAAAACCATAGCCTATCCAAAGATAGTCTATCCGGTACTTACACCGGGTAACACTGTTTTGGTCCCTGGTGCGGCACCGACATCTCTGACGTGCGGTCTAGAGGAGCTCCGCCGGCAAGCAGAAATCTTGCAAGGAAACAGCGAATCCTTTGCCAAGCTGCTGGTCTAGTTGGAATGAAATGTTCCGACTAGATGCTTTAAGAGTAGCATACGTAGTGTTTATAAATTTCCATACTGTAGCCCCAAGCCTCTAGTTGTAACTGAATTAGTTCCGACTAGATGCTTAAAGAAAAGCTAAGAATATATCCGAGTTAAAAACTTTATACTGTAGCCCCCAAGCCTCTAATCGAGAACTGAATTAGTTCCGAATAGATGCTTAAAGAAAATATAAGCATATTACTAAGTCAAAAACTCTCGCTGTAGCCCCCGAGTGTCTAGGTGGAAAATTTCCGGCTAGATGCTCCAAGCAGACCAAACAACGCTTTAACTTTGAAATTTTTTCCACAGAACGAGAGTGCTCGGAGGGGCATGGCCAATGACAAGTACTAGAAGATGCGCGCAGACCTATAAGCTGAAAAGGGTAAAACCGCCTTCTTGAAGGAACGGATCACCAAGAGCAAGCGTCTGTTTTCTTTTTCGCATTCCGACTTGGTATTGTGTCCATATTCTCCGAGTACTCACTATGTACTTTGCTTTCTCCGACTTGCAGAAACCATCGCCAAGGCCAAGAATATTGTCAAGCAATCCAAGCACATTCAAGAGTTGGATAGTGAAAACAAAATTCTTAAGCAGGAGAGGAAATACATGCTGAAAATGCATGAGGAGTCGATGAAGGTCCTGCAGGACTCCGCCACCAAGGAAATCAATCTCTTGAAGGAGGAGATTGCGATCTTAAAAGATCAGAAGCAAGCTGCCGATGAGCAAAATCAACGCCATAGCGAGGCGTATAAGCTCCTCCAACAAGAAAAATAATCCTTGGCGGACACCCTCTGGCAAGATGAGGCCATCATCTTCAGTAAGTTTTCTCCGTCTTCGATTTCTGTAGTCTGGGTACTCTAAATTGTTGAACTCATGCGCTCCTTGTTGGAATTTGCAGCTCCTATGGGTTTAACTTGATCGCCCCCTCCAGCCAAGGAATGCATGGTTCTTGCCGGCAACTTCATCAACACCGCCATCACGCAAGACAAGGAGATCGCCAAGCCCCTCCAGATAAATATCAAGGCATCGGACTCCGTGGAGAAGTACTCGGAGATTCTGCGCCGAGCCCCCGAGCGCATCACAAGCTGGAAAGCTTCATGTGCGCGGGCTGGCGCAAGGATGGCGCTGTCAATGGTGAAGGCACACTACGAATATGCCGACATCGACACGGTGACCTCTGGTATTCCCGACGTAGATGACAATGGAAAAGAGATTAACCATGAATCCATCTTGTCGTCGCTCGCGGGATATGACACCAGAGTTGCCGAGTTGGTGGACGTCGACGTCTTTGTGCCCATGAACATCATCGACAACAGCAACCAAGGTTCCTCTGAGTCCCACCACAGCGCCAACTTCGAGGGTGGTTCTCCGGCTGGTGATGATGCTGCTTCCAAGTCACCTGCGCCAAAGGAATGAAGAACAACTTTGTAATATTTGTTTCACCTTTGGTGCGTATGCGGAAAAAACTTGTTTGTGTAACTTAAGGCGGAAACAATGGTTGTTATTTCCTGCTACTCAAGAACTAGTTTCCCGCATGGATATATGTTTAAGCAAGTGCTAGTTTATCCATTACTTTGGTTCTTATGCTTGACTTTTCGTGAGTCGGAAGACTCGTTGACGGAACCATGCACTCAGGTGATGATGCCCAATGGAACCGCCAATAACCTAAGCACAAAATCGCCAACAATAAGTGCCGAAAGTCACTACTCCAGAATCCACATAAAAAGGACAAAGAACATGTAGACCAGAAAACTTAAGCTAACACCCGTAGGCGGAATTTTCACAAGTGCAATCGCAAAATTTGTGCATAAAGGTTTTACATGATCCAAAAATGAACACTAAAGGAGGCAAAAGACTCAGAAATATCAGTGAACCAGAGAGCTTTATTTCATTGATCATATAAGGAGTACACAATTAGATAAAAAAATGCTAAGTGTAGAAAGGACGTAGCTGTGCTATGTTCCATGGCCGATCAAGCTCCGGGTAGTCATCATCCGGGTCATGTCGCTTACGCTTATGATCCTCATTGGGTCTATCCTTTAGTTCACGATTGTCAACAAGGTAGTAAGACCCATTGAGTAGCGCCTTGCTTATGATGAACGGTCCTTCCCATGGCGGGGATAATTTGTGTGACTTCTTCTTCTTAAGTCGGAGAACCAAATCCCCCTCTTTAAACGAGCGATGCCGAACGCGGCGAATATGGTAGATGTGTAGCTTCTGCTGGTAGATGGCGGATCTTTGGCATGCCAAAACGCGCTCCTCCTCGAGAAGGTCCACATCTAGGCGTCTGGATTCTTCAGCGTCATCTTCGTCATAGGAGGCAACTCTTGGTGCATCGTGAAGGATGTCGGAAGGTAGGATGGCTTCTGCTCCATATACCATGAAGTAAGGGGTGTAGCCGGTGGATCTGTTTGGTGTAGTTCGTAAACTCCACAACACAGATGGCAATTCTTTCGCCCAGGCTCTAGCTGCTCTATGTAGCGGTGCCTCAAGACGTGGCTTCATTCCCTGCAGAATTAATCCATTATCTCGCTCAACGAGACCATTGGACTATGGGTGTGCCACAGAAGCAAGGTCAAGTCGGATGCCTTTCTCCCAACAATAAGCCTCCACTTCTCCGAGTGACAAATTGCTGCCATTGTCGGTGATAATGCTATGTGGGAGACCAAATCTCACCACTAGATCCCGGACAAACCAGAGGGCAGTTGCCCCATCAAGCTTTCTAATGGGTTTAGCTTCTATCCATTTAGTGAATTTATCAACTGCTACAAGAAGATGCGTAAACCCACAAGGTGCTGTCTATAACGGTCCCACCATGTCTAGCCCCCAGACTGTAAACGGCCAAGTTATTGGTATTGTTCGCAATTCTTCAGCAGGAACATGTGGTTTTCGGGCATAATACTGGCGTTCCATGCATGTCTCAACAAGCTTGTTGGCGTCCGCCTTCGCGGTCAGCCAGTAGAATCCTTGCCGGAAGGCTTTCACGACCAACGATCAAGGAGCGGCGTGATGCCCGCAATCTCCGAGATGGATTTCGCGTAGGATCTCCATACCTTCTAGCTAGGAAACACACTTTAGGTATACACCAGTAGTGATACTTTTGTAGAGTTTCCCATTGATTATGGTATAACCCATTGCACGTCGTAATATTTGCCGTCTTTCGACCTCGTCGTCGGGCAAAGTTCCGTGTTCGAGATATTCCATGAACGGTTTTGTCCAAGCCGGAGGGACCTTGGTCACCATGTTGAAGAAAGAGTCAGCTCTATCCGGGTTGTCGACGTCAGATCCCTCCACGAATGGTGTGCGTAGGTGCTCTAGGAAAACTCCTGGCGGAATTTGCTTGCGCCCTGATCCTAGCTTAGACAACAGATCAGCCACCTCGTTTTGCTTCCTAGGCACATGCTTGACTTCATAGCCCAAGAAGCTCTTGGCTATCTCGTCCACTTCGTCTCGATATGCCGCCATCATAGGGTTCCGCGCATTCCAGGTGCCAGCCACCTGCTGGGCAACCAAGTCGGAATCTCCACAGCAAACTATGCGCTTGATGCCAATATCCTTGGATAAACGTAGTCCGGAATGAGTGCTTCATACTCCGCCATGTTGTTTGTAGCCTCGAAGTGGATCTGCAGAACGTAGTGTAGCTTGTCTCCTGTTGGTGACTGTAGCAATACACCAGCCCCCGAGCCGTTGAGCAGCTTTGATCCATCAAAGTGCATCACCCAGTACTCTGGTTCCGGAAACGGAGTACCCTCTGGCATCTCCATCCAATATGCAACAAAATCCGCTAAGGCTTGTGACTTGATAGTGTCGCGTCTCATGTAAGTGATCTCGAAGGCGGCAAGTTCAATGCCCCGGTTTGCGACCCTTCCTGTAGCGTCGCTGTTGTTGATTATGTCGGACAGTGGAGTCTTGCTCACCACTGTGATTGGGTGCTCCTGAAAGTAACGCCTCAGCTTCAGAGAAGCAAGGAGTACTCCATAAGCTATCTTCTGGTAGTGCGGGTAACGCTGCTTGGACTCTGTCAAGACCTCGCTCACGTTGTAAACTGTTCGTTGAACTCCGTGCTCATAGCCTGGTTCCTTCCGCTCTACCACGACGACGATGCTGATTACCCAGTTGGTTGCCGCCATGTAGATTAATAGGGGCTCACCAGGCTCGGGTGCTGCAAGGATAGGCGTTGAGGAAAGAATCTCCTTGAGCTGTTTCAATGCTGCATCTGCTTCGTCCGTCCATGTGAATTCGTCCGCCTTCTTCAGCAACTTGTATAGCGGCAGAGCCTTCTCTCCAAGTCGGCTGACAAACCGAATAACTGCTGCAACACAACCTGTTAGTCGTAGAATGTCCTTTAGGCATGTCAGACGGTTTATGTTTAAGATGGCCTTGATTTTCTCCGGGTTGACCTCGATTCCGTGATGGGAAACGATGAAGCCCAATAATTTGCCGGCTGGTACCTTGAAGACGCATTTCTTAGGGTTAAGCATCATGTTGTATTTCTGGAGATTATCAAAGGTTTCTTTTAAGTCGGAGATTAAGTCGTTTTACTTTTTGGACATCACCACGATATCATCCACATAGGCGTGAACGTTCCGACCAATTTGGTCGTGAAGGCAACGTTGCATTGTCCGCTGGTACATAGCACCTACGTTTTTCAGCCCAAAGGGCATCGTGACATAGCAAAACGTGCCATATGGAGGTGTGAACGAAGTGGCCAATTGGTCCGACTTCCTCATCTTGATCTGGTGGTATCCTGAGTATGCATCGAGAAAACACAAAAGTTCCGAGCCAGCCGTCGTGTCAATGACTTGGTCAATGCGAGGCAAAGCAAACGGATCTTTGGGACATGCTTTGTTCAAGCCGGTGTAATCAACGCACATTCTTAATTCATTGGTTCCCGTGTTGGAGACAAGTACAGGATTGGCCACCCATTGGGTGTGAAGGACTTCTCAGATAAATCTAGCCTTAAGTAACCTAGCCATCTCTTTGCCAATGGCGCGTCTCTTATCATCTCCAAAGCATCATAGAGGTTGTTTCAGTGGTTTGGATTTTGGATCAATGTTTAGGCTGTGCTCGGCAAGTTCCCTAGGTACACCTTTCATGTCGGCAGGTTGCCAGGCAAAGATGTCCCTATTCTCATGGAGGAACTCGACGAGCGCGCTTTCCTATTTGGGATCCAGGGTCATCCCAATGGCGGTGACCTTGGAGGCATCGCCTACCACAAGTTCCACTGGCTTGGTCTCGATGGCGGCCTTGAACGCAGGAGCGGAGTCGGCGATCTGCTTCTTTGACGCGACCATCTCTGATTCATCGACCTTGCTCTGGATCTCTTTGAATTCTTCGCTATAGAGGACAGCTTCTACAACGGCTGCTTCATTGATCTCGCAGTCCCTTGCCTTGGTAAAGCTTCCGGATACGGTGATGACGCCGTTTGGTCCGGGTATCTTGAGTTTGTTGTAGACGAAGCATGGCTTGGCCATGAACGTGTGGAATATGTCGCGGCTGAATATGACGTGGTACACGCTCTTGAAGGGGACCACCTCAAAGGTCATGCACTCTTGGCGGTAATTGTTAACATCGCCAAAGGCAACCTTAAGTGTAATGCACCCAAGGGACCGAGCCTCCCGACCAGGAACTACGCCGTGGAAGATGGTGTTGGTCCGTCTTAGGTTTGCCTCCGTCAAGTTCATCTTCTGCAGTGTATCCAGGTACATGATGTTGATGCTGCTTCCACTATCCACCATACACTTGGTGAACTCTACGCCGTCAATCAAGGGGTTGATGACCATGGCGTACTGGTTCTCTGTAGGTATAAGGTCTGGGTGGTCCGTCCTGTCCCAAGTGATTGGAACCTCCGACCAGCGTAGGTACTGGGGAACTGGGGGGAGAGTAGCCATCAGGATCCTCAGAGAGGTCTTCTATTGTCGGACGGTGGGGGTGCCAAGGAAAGTGTGGTAGACTGGAGCCTTCTTCGCGAAGGGTTTCTTGCCCTTGTCGTCGCTCTTGGCGGCGTGCTTGGGGTCAACGTCCTCATCCATGTCACTTGAATCCTTGGACCCCTCCTCCTTCTTCTTCCCCTTGCCCTTGCCTCGCGGTCTGTTCTTCCGACTTCGCTTGTAGCCGGACTCTAGGTCTTCCTTGAGGTCGTTGACGAACTTGTAGTGTCGATTGGTATGGGTGGATTTTCCGTTGACGTCGAGGTGTACGAGGCAGGGCATATCGCGGTACTCCTCATAGGTTTGGGGAACGCGGAGCGGCGCCGAGGTAGTTTCACTTCCTCGTTGCTGCCCACGACCAGCTCCCCTTCCTCGGCCACGTTGTCCGCCATCACCTCGTCCTGCAAAAGTCATAGCGACCATGTCGGTATATTGCTTTTCTTCTAGAGCGGTTTTCCGCTTTGTACTGCTGTTCCTCCGAGCTTGAGTTGGAACGGCCATTGCCAGCAAGGAGCCGCGAGCATTGTCATCGCCAGCTGCGAACTCACTGGCCAACTGGATCATCTGATTCAAGTCAAGCTGGTGATTGTCCTGCAAGCGCTTCAGCTTATGTCGGAGCAACGTTCCCCTTTCCAACCCATCGATGAAGGCGGCCATGGAGGTCTGAGCGTGCACTCCTGCGCAGGAATTCTTCATGTCCAGCCAGCAGGAGAGGTAGGCGCGAGATGTCTCGTCTTTCTCTTGCACGCACCGCTGTAGATCGCCAATAGTGCAGGGACGTTTGTATGTACCCTCAAAGTTCTTGGTGAACGCTTCTTGCATGTCCAACCAGTTGTAGATAGATTTCTTCGGCAAGTCTTCGATCCATTGACGGGCCGTGCCCGCCAACATTAATGGGAGGTACTTGACGGCGACGTTGGGGTTGCCTCCGGAAATCTCCACCTCGTTGCCGTAGTCCTGCAACCATGTGGCTGGCTTGGCGGTGCCGTCATAGGGCTTGATGGTCTTGAAAATCCGGAAACCTTTGGGGTAAGTTGCAGACCGTATTGCAGGTCCAAAGCAACATGGTCCCAGGTATGGTCCTTACCGGGCCTCGTGGATCTTATCGATCCACGAACATGCATCCTACGGCTCCGGGTTCTTCTTCTTATTGTCAACAGGGGATGGGCTGCGTGAACGACGCGGGCCTCCTCCTCCATGGTGACTGCTTGGTGGTGACGGAGGCAGCGGTGGGTTAGCCTTCTTGCTGCTACCCTCCTGTGACGCCTCACGCCTGTCACGGTTGCTTGTCGGACGCTGAGGGTCATGGTGTGACCTGCTCCTGTGTCCTTGGTTGCGCTCTCCGTCATGACGGGTCTGCTCCGCATTGTCGCGGATGACGATGCCGCACTGCTTTGGTGGGGGCATATCCATACGATGGTGAGCCTTGTAATCTTTGCGATGTCCAGGGGACCGGGGCTGTGGCAATGGGCGATGAGGTCGGGCCTTTTCTCCGTGGTCGGAGGATATGGGGATGGCATCCTTCCTATTGTGTGCATCCCTCCGTCTTCGTTCTGATGAGCCCATCTGGGACCCGACATCAAGAGGAGATCTGTCTCTTGGCGGTTTATACTGGCTAGACTGACAAAGCGCTGGGTCGGACTGAAGCCTCTGAGAGGTGGCCTTTTCATGCTGCTTCACCGCCTTGGACACTAGGTCATAGACCTGTTCCACTGCCTCGGGCGATCTATCCTGCTCCAGAAGGGTCTTGGCGATGGCGAGGTTAAGGAGTGGGGTGGGCATCACCTGCTTGCCTTCACTGTCAATGTATGGCTTGGCTTGTGCCGGCTTCGAGGGAGCCCATCCTAGGTTGCACCGTACACCAGGATCGTTGATGACGCGAGCCGGAGCTTTCTTGGCCTTCTGCTGCTGCAGCAAAGTCTTGTACTCGGCCTCCATTGCTCTAGCTTTTTCTATAGACTTCTGCGTGTTGACCAGATCTTGATCTAGCTTAGCGCCTTGCTCCGCGATGGCCTGCGCTTCCTCCAGCAACTGCTGGCGCTTCTCGTCAAGCTGGGTCACGTTCTGGATATGAGCAACGGTCAGTGGCTCGATGAGGAGATTGCCGTACATTACTCTATCAGATGGAGTAACTTGGGCTGCTGTAGACGTAGATGCTGGAGGCGGCAAGTTTGTGGTGTTGTTGTTGCTCGGGCCGGTGCCGAGTTCCTGCGGCTGCTGCACTGGGTTAGGCGGAGGAGGCATGTGTAGGGGTTCGTAGCATGGAAAACAAATTTTTTCTACCGAATACAAACAAACAAGCCAAGATCTATCTACTAGATTGTAGCAACGAGTCGATAGAGGAACTCACCCTCGAAGATTCCAAAGCGGTTAACGGGAGCAGATTCTCGTGGGTGATGTAGTCGTACACTTGCCGATCTCAAGATCGCGTAGACGATCCTTCCGGCGCTGCGTTCTGGCAGCGCTTCCGCAGTCGGTCACACGTTCGGTACTCGATGAAGACCTTCCTCTCCCTTGTTCCAGCAGGCAGCGGAGGTTGTAGCACTCTCCTCGCGATTCCAGCAGCACGACGGCGTGGTACCGGAAGTAGAGGGGAGATCTCGCAGGGCTTCTCCTTAAGCCGGAGCGAGTATGGTGGACTATGAGAGAGACCTTGGTGGTCTAGGGTTTAGAGGCACCAAGGGAGGAAGCTTGGCCGGCGGCTAGGGCTTGGGGAGAGCCCCAACTCGGCGAGTTGGGAGGAAACCCTAGGCGGCGGCAGCACTTGTGTGGAGGCGCCAGGAGCTAGGGTTTTTGGTGTAGGGAAGAGGGGCACCCCTGCCCCTTCTTTTATAGGTGGGAGGGAGGCGCCTAGGAGGAGGGAGTCCTCCTCCAACTCCTCCTCCTTGGCCGGCGGGTGGAGGGAGTGGGACTTCCTCCCCAAGTAGGTTTCCTACTCTCCCTCCACCAAGCAAAACTGCCGTTTGACTTTTCAAATTGGCGTTTGACTTTTCAAACTAGGATTTGATTTATCCCTTTATTTTGCCCAGCCATGATACCTAGTACATGATGCAATCATTCCAACTTGTTATGACACATTCATGTACCCTTCCCCTCCGGAGTGCCGGACCTTCCGGACCCTTCTAGAACATTTCCGATGAAAACACCGAAACCATTCCCCAACTCCGAAACAGGACTTTGCTTATATGAATCTTATTCTCCGGACCATTCCGGATCTCCTCGTGATATCCCGGATCCCATACGAGACTCCGAACAACATTCGGTCTCTTACTCATCATTCCATAACTACTCAACAACATTGAATCCTTAAGTGTGTCTCCCTATGGTTCGTGAATTATGCGGACATGACCGAGACACTTCTGTGATCAATAACCAATAGAAGAATATGGAAATTCATATGGCTCCCACATATTTCTACGATTACTTTGCGATCGAATGAACCACTTACATACGATACCAATTTCCCTTTGTCTCACGATAGTTTACTTATCCGAGGTTTTGATCGTCGGTATCTCTGCATACCTAGTTCAACCTCGTTACCGATAAGTACTCTTTTCTCGTTCCCATGATATGTGATCCCTTGTGAGCCAGTAACATGCTTGCAAGCTAATTGGATGACATTCCACCGTGAGGGCCCAGAGTATATCTATCCGTCATATGGATGGACAAATCCCACTCTTGATCCATGTGTCTCAACCCATACTTTCCGAACACTCAATGCCACCTTTATAGCCACCCAGTTACGGTGTGGTGTTTGATGTCATCAAAGGATCATTCCGGTGATGGTGATAATCATGATCTCATGGTCGAAGGAATTAGATTACTATGTATCAGAAAGCTTATAGCAAATGAACTATATTAAATGACTTGATCTTTATGCTACGCTTAACTATAGGAGTATGTCCATCACATCATTATCCTAATGATATGACCCTGTTGTTAATAAAATCTCTATGTTCATGATCAGGAAACCATGATCATATATTAACCAACAAGCTAGTTTAATAAGAGGCTTTACTAGGGACTCTTTTATGTTTACAAATCACAAGTATTAATGTTTCCGTTTAATACAATTTTAGCATGGTATGTAAACATTTATCATAAGCATGAAGATATGATAATAACTTACTTTATTATTGCCTCTTGGGCATATCTCCAACAGTCTCCCACTTGCACTAGAGTCAATAATCTAGTTTCAAACCTTTGTGTATTCAACACCTATGGCTTTCCGGTGTTGTATGTACACGATTGCTAGTGATCAACTGATCTCCGGATCTGACACTTCCAGGTCCGTGTGTAATTGCATGTGTTTGCGTCCCTACGCATCACTCATTCTCTAATGAGATGGTTTTAAATTTGGTCCTTTGGTGAGACCTTTAGTTCTTTGGGGCTAAAACATGTTGATAATATTGTCGTACAATATATCTTCATAGTATTATCCCTGCTATGAACTACACCTAGTTTGATAACAAACTACTTGACACAAATGCCCTCTTTTGTTGCTATAATAGCAGTCATATACTTAGCCATTTGTTGTAGTATCTGTCACAATGTCTTGACTTTGGAACTCATCCAAATCCATTATGGAACTTACTTTCCATTATATTGTGCCACCCTTAGTTTTGATTGAGATAAACTTAATTTGTACTTTGTGACAAAACTAGTATCAATGTAGTACTTTTACAATGAACTAACCATCTATTTGTCACTTCCAAAATAATATATTCTTAGTTCTTCCAAAAGATCATAAGAATATCCTTACTATCGTCCAATGATCATCTTATGAATCATTCTGGTATATGCTCACAACATTTAGAGCATAGGACATATCTGGATTTGTACATATCATAGTATGATTGATATAAATACTCTTTGTGATTTCAAGTATCAATCTATACTTGAATCTTTGTTTCACTTACCAAATGTCAATACACTTGAATATATCATCAATATTGAACTCATTCAATCCTTTCTGTGCGACAATAACCTTTCTTGTAGTTTCTATATTGAACTCATTCAATATATCTTCTATGTACTTTCGGCACAACCATATTAGTGTCTCAATCTATCTATATAGATATTGACGCCAAATATTTGCGTTTTGCCTAAATCTTTCATCGGGATGAAATTCTTAATATGTGTTAATAAAAGATACATCATTTCCAATCAACAATATGTCTTCTACATAATGTATTAGAAATATGTCTTAGCGCTCCCACTTAATTTCTTGCAAATGCAAGCATTTTAATTGTCTCTGATGAAATTAAACTCTTTTAACAGTTTCATCATAGTGAAGATTCCAACTCCGCGATGCTCACTTCAACCATTGAAGTTTGCATATGCTTTTAGCATCCTTTGAATTAACAAAACCCTATGGACCGTGTTATGCACATGTCCTAGGTAACAATTCTATTAGAAGAACGTGTTTTGTTCATTCAACTACCACATAACAAAATTATATGTAGTGGTTGCTTTCATTAATCCGTCTAGACTAAATATCACTATGAAAGATCAAATCTTGTCATAGTCAACCTTTGAACATTGTTGTGAATTATTTCCCAACATGTCGACTATTTCATAGATGTGAAACATCCATGACTATTTCTTTATAGATCCAAACACAACTGTAAGGTCATACACCTTTCTCGAGGGTCCTTCAAGTTCAAAGCTTGATTTCTCGTGTATGGAACTATCACGGATTTTATGGCTTCAAGACATTTTACGGAGTCAGGGCCCATCATTACTTCTTTGCATGTAGTCCGTTCATTATTCTCAAATAATGATTCAACCCTCAAATCTTGATATTTGATTGTTTACCCGACCTACTTGGTTCAATAGAAACTCAGACCTCTGTGACCCCAACCTTTGAGGCATGTGAGCCATGAGCATTGTTGCTGCCTCTGGAACACGTTTCGGCGCTGCGCAACTTTGTACATATAGCTAAGGTTCTTTTAACCTTATCAAAGTTCTATTGTCCTCCCACTTAACTTTTCACGAAAAATTCCTTCTCAAAGAAACTTGACGTTGTAAGCGACAAACACTTTTGTCTCCGGTGTTATGGAGGAATACTTAATAGTTATACAAAGACAGGATCATCCGACTTTGGTTGCAAACATCTTTCTTATGCCAGGACCAATGTTTAAGAAAGGACCAATGTTTAAGAAAGGACAACTTGAGTTTTATCCCAAACCATAACTTTATATGGTGTTATTTCAGCGGATTATGATGGAGCTCTTTTCAGTGGAAAAACGGTAGTCTCTAAAGCTTTTAATCTTTAAAATATAATGACAGTTTTATGAATTACACCTTTGATCTTACCATGTCAAACAAGGTTTTAATTACATATCTCGAACGCTCCATACTCTTATGGTGTTTCGGGAAATGCAAATCCACGGAACGATTCCTTAAATCTTAGGTATTATGCTAAACTTGTAACTCAAATATCTTCCTTTATGATCTTATCATAAACTATTTATATTCTTGTTACAATGATTTTGCACTTCATCTTGAAAGTCCTTGAACTTTTCAAATGTTTCATACTTCATCCTTATTAAGTAAATATTCATATATTCACTCAAATTTTCGGATAAAGCATATGAAGTTGAAATCCATCTCTCTTGACTACACATAATGGACTTCATACAACAATATGTACAAGTTCCAATAAGATAGTCATTCGTTCCCTTTTGTCCTATGAACGAAGTTTTAATTATCTCTAGAAAAATTTCACAAGCATCATTTGATCAAAAATCAAAAGACTCCAAAATTCCATCCACATGGAGTTTCTTCATGTTTTCTTTCCAATATAATTTAAACGACGATGTCACTTCCTAAGTGATCTTTCAATCAATTTGTCTTTCGACATTTTTAGCACTAGTTTTATGGATGTGATTTCTCCAACGAGATTTGTGAATCATCCATCTTTTATGGATTACAGCAATTATTTGAACAACCCTTTTGTTCTCATAATACCTGATAAAACAAATCTTGAAGGCAAACTTTGATGTTTAACGAGCAACACAATAACCCTTTATTTGTTCTCGATGAACATCATCACATATTCTTTTGCTAGTTACTTAGGCCATTTTAGTTCATGAATTCTGTTGTTTCGTATGACGATTCATACCAACAAATTCAGTATCCAATACTTTAAGAACCACATTATTTAACAAGCAAAGAATATAGCCATAACACGTATATCCTCTATATACCTAAACTGAACAATTCTAGTCTTTTCCTTTTTGCCATATATTTATAAGATACTCTTTCAGTATTTTCTTTTTCTGTTTGAAAGAATCTAACAATCATCAATAGTGGAGCCATATATATGACACATAGTCCAAAGTGTGTATAGTTAAATACCAATGTCTTTGGACTTGCACTTTGAAGTAGATCACCATCATCAAATGTTTGGTGTTCTTTCAAATTCCTTTCCTTAGTAATCTCTTGGTGTAGTAAACATTTTACCTACATCAAATATTCACCCTCATCATGGAATTATCCATGATCAAGCTACTTTTAGCTCGTAACGGTGAATCGCGAGTATAATGTTTCTCTCCAAAACCTTTTGGAGGATTAGGATAACTAGTATCTCCAACCTTTTGCAAATTCTCATCAAATATGGGAACATGACTTTTGCCATATTATACTCTTATCATGTTGTAACCAAAACTTCATTTCAGATATCACAATATCTTCCACACATCATGGTTTCTGAAACAACTCTTTCAGATCCTAGATAACCTTGATATTGAAACTATCTTTCGAATATCAAGAATCATGGAGATAAACATGATACTTATATACTAACCTTGGAATTGTTAATCTTGATTTAATACCAACTATTAAACTTCATGGAGTAATCAAAACTTACTGAAAGTTTGCAATGGGACTTTTAAACTTTAGATTAACACTTCAAAACAATACGATACCAGTTCGTAAAGTAACTAACCAGAATTCTATAGTTCTATCATATCAATTATAACTAAGTGCAAGGTGGTAAACAGATGCCAATGACTACAACAACTATGCAAATTTACTTTGATTTGATTTATGATAAATAGTGTTCAACTTTTAATCATATTGCTGTTAAACTCCCACTCAAAACAATATCCCTCACATTGTTTTAGTGATCACACGAACCAAATCCACCACATCAAAACCGATCATCACGAGAGTTGATGTAGCTTCAATGGCGAACAATCATCATGTTCATCATATCTACTATATGACTCATGCTTTACCTTTCGGTGATCCGTGTTCCGAGACCATTTCTGTACATGCTAGGCTCGTCAAGATCAAACCTTAGCTCTTGATGTTTTACCTTTATGGTCACTCTTGTATCCGAAGTTTGACCTTTACTTGATGTAACACCCTCAGAATCGGCCCTATGCAAGTTTCAGCGCTTCCCGCCAAACCCGCATAGAAACGATTCAAAGGTGCCCACCAGGCACTTGCGTGCGGGTGGAAAACGAAGTAATATCATTACACAATAGTCCTCGATGGAACCCACAAAACATATATATACAACAGCGACTCAAAGAGTCAAGAATACAGATTTACAATACAAAGATCCAAATCACCTTTAAAACGATATAGCGTCCGAGTACGGACAAGATGCAAATTGAGCTAAGAGCCCTGAAGAATAACCAATGGCGTCCATAACCCTGCCCAGGCCAAGCCGGAAGGGTAACCCTGCTAACGACGTCGATCTCAAAACCTGCTTAAACAAAAAGGGTGCCGACAAAGGGCAAAGGAAAAAGAGAGAGCGGTCAGTACTGAGGCCAGTACACGATGAGGCTATAATTCGGCGGTCCTCGCCTACATAGGTATGGTGGACTGAAGCGGCAGCGCAGCATGCACTAAACAACCTATAGAGACTCAATATAACTGTCGGCTATCAGAGAGGGATAAGAAAGACCTATTCGGAATCAACCTGATACTAACACCAAACAAACCCATCCTGGTATTCCCCCTCGAGACCAAACGAGGAAGTCAACCGAGGAACTCGCACAGTTGGCAGTTTTATTTATTCAGTTATCGTTGCAGCAATTACTAGTCAGGTATAGATAGTCATCCTGATATAATAAGCAGTGGGCAATTTTAGTTAACCATTCCGTTGTAGTTGCAACACTTACTAGTCAGATACAATAAGCATGAGACATCCCAAACCCAGCAGTTGTTGGTACTTTTATTTAGCCATTCCGTTGCAGTGAAGCTGATTACTAGTCATATCGGATACAAGTCAAATTATAGCAGTAAACTTTAGTTATAGTTGTCTATGATCGAGAACTGTGCTCCAAGTCGTCCATAACCGCGGACACGACTTTTCGAAAAGATTTAACCCTGCAGGGGTGCACCAAAGTATCCACACGCACTTCGACCCTTTTTGCCAGATCAGTTAACATACACCCATCGGTATGTCGGCGGGGCCTAAGTCATGACGTTTCCCAGACCCAAAGCAAGCACGGGGGGCCACCCCACTAAGTACACCCGCAACGAAGTCGGCCGGTCTCCAAGACGGACTCAGGGTTTGCGTCAGTGGCTGTAAACGACTGGGAACCCGAAAACTCGGGCTTGTCGATACCGCGAAAACACTCCGCTTTCCTAAGCAGTACAGTGTGCAGTACCTCGCACAATTTAAATAAAGCAGTAAAGCATGGCATAAGTACAAGATAGTAATAAAGCCCCAAACTACTTTGTGGCCCCCAGTACAGTACTTGGAATCAGGTACTAAATCGATGGGGTTCCCATACATCCCACATGTGGTTAGCGCGCTCGATCTCGGAACAGGTGTCAGGAACTCGGGGTCCTACGGGACACAAGTGGACGGTTAACAACCAAATAACATCTATTGCCCACCTGTGCCTCTGCATTTACCTACTTTCAATTTTAGTTATTAAACAATAAGTAAAGTTAACGATATTTAAAGCCATGATCATCTCCAACATTAAACATGCGGCAATACTCCAACACTGTGGTACTGGACGACACGCAACAACACTTGAGCAGGCGACTACGACGCGCAAGTCCAACTATCTACCAAACAACAGGTAATAGGATGTGTCCAAGGCAATATAAGGCTGCAAGGGATATCTCGGGCACGAAAACTAGAGCATCGCAACACAGATAGCAATAGATCAACAGGAGGGAATAAATACTATAAAAGTAAGATAGGTAGAAAGGGGGAGATGATCGCCTGAAAACATTGCCGCAGTTTCATAACCGAAGAACTTGTCGAAGCTCACAACATCTCATCGTCCTATCCGGGAAGAAGCAAAACACTAAAAGGAACAAGCGATGCACAATTACAACTAATGCGGAAGAATTGGCATGATCATGATATGATGCATGACATGGCAAAGGTGCGATGCAATTAGACAATATTAAGCGGAACCGGGTCCCGACAATTATTTAGGTGGTTCAAGTTATTTAGATACCCTGCAATTTAAATGTTGTCTTAACATGGCAAAAGATAGCACCGGTTTGCTACACCAATTTAAATGGGACCAGTATACGACTAGATTTGCCCGCATATGGGTCCCATATTTAATTGTAAGGTGAATCGGCATAAGGCCCCCAACCCACATGACAAGTATGCATGCATGAATAATTTAATATGCATCAGACATATCATTTATAAAAATAGGGGCTTAGGGTCACACATCGGGTATCCGCGATCTTGGTGTTCGGAGGGGTTTGGGTTCGGTCTCGCCGGGATCGGTCTTCGGATCTGGAAGAAGGTCTTGTGGTTTTCCGTGAAGGAGATCTTGTGGTTTTCCCGGGCTTCCATTGTCGAAGGTGTACTTGGTTTCGGGCATCAATGGTTGTCGGAAGATCTTGTCGATAAGGACGGTGACCTTGTCTGACTTCATCCTTGTACGCCGGGAAGATCTTGATTCACGGCCGCACATCAACACCAACTTAACATACCAATGTATCACTACAACGTTGTATTCTCCTGTTGACCACAGAACCAACAATACCCCACTCTCCCTTTGTTTTCCGGTAGCACACAGGAAACAAAAGCACAGAGCACATGCTGGAGACGGAGCTGCGAGGCTTGGCAGGTGGCATGGAACACGGTACCGCAGAGGCGGCGAGGATAGCGAATGGAGAGGGTACGGGCGCAGGCCGCGCTGCCTCCAGCGACAACCGAAGGAGCTCGGGACGGCACGGACGGCGGAGAAGATAGAGGGCGCATCAGCAGTGGGGACGCGGACGAGGCCGATGGCGAGGGGGCGACGCGGCGTTTGCTCCTGGGGACAGAGGCCGGCGAGATCGCGCGAGCGGAGTTCTTGGCGGCGGTGCTCGATGCTTGCAGGGACGACGAGGTCGACGGCCTGCCGGCGGTAGAACAGGGGCCGGCCGGGGTTCCAGGGAGGCGCAGAGGAGCTCCGCGAAGAGACGTGGGTTGCGGTGCAGGCAAGGCCGGTGGTGGAGCAGGCGGCTCGATGGCGGCGAGGTCGACGGGGGCCGGCCGCGAGCTGGAGGCGGTGGAGAACCAAGCGGCGGCGGCCAGGCGACAGGGACGATCCAGGAGGTGCTCCAGCGGAGGCGCGCCTGCGAGGAAAGGCGCGGTCGACCGGAAGGCGAGGCGGTGCTGCGGGGAGGCACAAAGGACGCCGGAGCCCGAGAAGAGACGCTGGCGTCGCGGCCAAGCTCGAGCGGCTGATGGGCGCGGTGAATGAGGGCGACGGCGCTCGGCCAGAGAGAGAACGAGGCGGGACATGGGGGCGAGGAGGAGAGTGGCACGGGACGTGCGGCGGCTGCGGACGGGCACTTGCGGCGGCGGAAGCGAGCGATGGGAGGGGAGGAAGGCGACCGAGGCGGTGAGAGGAGCGGGGGAAAGGAAAGGGCGTGGGAGAGAGGTTGCAGGAGAGATGGACGAGCGAGACGAGAGGTGGGCGACGCGCAGGGGTCTGTGGGGTGGGGCCGGGCTGTCGGGGAGGCGGGACAGGGCGACGTGGGGTGGGTGGTGGTCGGTTGACCGGGTACGGGGTGTGAGCATGCGTGCGTGCTGTGGTGTGCGAGGCCGGGGTGGGTGGCGGCTGGAGAGAGGGAGTGGAGGCAGCTGGGTGAGGTGGCAGGCCGTGGTTGGCTGGAGTGAGGTGGAGGGGTGAGGTGGAGGGAGGGGATTGGTCAGGGTGAGGTGGAGGGGGCTGGGTAGGATAGGATTGGGTAGATTAGGGATTAGATATTTTTAGACTAGGGTCTGGAGGTGGCCGGCCGGGCTTTCGGGCCTGGCTGGCTGCCTCCAAAAATAATTTAAATATTTTATTTATTTAAAAACGAGGCGTTTGTAAACCGTTGGCAGACAGAACAAAACATTCCGGAGACCCGGGTTTTCGTTTTGGAATTAAAGACGGGGCGTTTAGAAAACAAAACCAGGCTTTTCAAAATAGTTTTATGCAAACAAATGCAAGATGACATGACGATGCCCAAATGCAATGTGGCATGATGACATAAGCATGCGGTCATGATGATGCAATGCACAGAAACAACGCGATTTTCTAGTAGTGGTTTTTGCGGGGCGCGACAATTCGACACCACTAACAATGGATCTCTCCCTCGAGATCCGCCTCATGATACATGGAAGAAGGCCGACGATCTGAATCTTCTCGCTTTGTGTAGATCTTCGCGACACCACTAATAAGAGGTCGTTGTCCGTGATCGTCGAGGTAACACTCCGGGAACAAAAGGTCGAAGGTAGAGGTATCAACAAATAAAGCCACCTCTAGATCTGATAGACAGAGAGAACCGATGCATTCTCATCCACTTCAATGTACACAAGCGAATAGAGTGAGTAGTCGGCATGGGGGCCAATCCATCACGCACCCAAACTATTACTCTGCACAATCAGTAGAAAAGCGTGCAACCATTCTCGGAATCAGACTGAAGATCTTGACAATGGAGGTTCAGAAACAAAGGAGTGATGCAGACTCTGCATCGGATCTGGCGTAGATGATGTCGTCGCGTCGGAAAACACCGGAAGGCACGAGAAGGAACAAAGAGAAGTCCATCAGACGAAGGATTTCTCGGATAGCATGAAGACCAGATGTAGCAACACCGTTACCAAAGGAGGAAGCGAAACCCTGAAGGTACGATGGAACCCAACCACGATAAATCCTGGACTCGAAGAGAGAGAAGAGAGCGGATTCAAAACACGCAGAGGTGAGAGGAGAGCAGCAGAGGGGTAAGGAGTAAAATCAGACCTAATCAGACTATCCAACCGATTTTTCAAAAATAGTTTTGACACTCTACTTCGGCCGTTAGCTAGGTTATCCTACAGGCTGGACTTGTGGGGTATCGCAACTGCTGAGCTCTGATACCACTCTGTAACACCCTCAGAATCAGACCTATGCAAGTTTCAGCGCTTCCCGCCAAACCCGCATAGAAACGATTCAAAGGTGCCCACCAGGCACTTGCGTGCGGGTGGAAAACGAAGTAATATCATTACACAATAGTCCTCGATGGAACCCACAAAACATATATATACAACAGCGACTCAAAGAGTCAAGAATACAGATTTACAATACAAAGATCCAAATCACCTTTAAAACGATATAGCGTCCGAGTACGGACAAGATGCAAATTGAGCTAAGAGCCCTGAAGAATAACCAATGGCGTCCATAACCCTGCCCAGGCCAAGCCGGAAGGGTAACCCTGCTAACGACGTCGATCTCAAAACCTGCTTAAACAAAAGGGGTGCCGACAAAGGGCAAAGGAAAAAGAGAGAGTGGTCAGTACTGAGGCCAGTACACGGCGAGGCTAGAATTCGGCGGTCCTCGCCTACATAGGTATGGTGGACTGAAGCGGCAGCGCAGCATGCACTAAACAACCTATAGAGACTCGATATAACTGTCGGCTATCAGAGAGGGATAAGAAAGACCTATTCGGAACCAACCTGATACTAACACCAAACAAACCCATCCTGGTATTCCCCCTCGAGACCAAACGAGGAAGTCAACCGAGGAACTCACACAGTTGGCAGTTTTATTTATTCAGTTATCGTTGCAGCAATTACTAGTCAGGTATAGATAGTCATCCTGATATAATAAGCAGTGGGCAATTTTAGTTAACCATTCCGTTGTAGTTGCAACACTTACTAGTCAGATACAATAAGCATGAGACATCCCAAACCCAGCAGTTGTTGGTACTTTTATTTAGCCATTCCGTTGCAGTGAAGCTGATTACTAGTCATATCGGATACAAGTCAAATTATAGCAGTAAACTTTAGTTATAGTTGTCTATGATCGAGAACTGTGCTCCAAGTCGTCCATAACCGCGGACACGGCTTTTCGAAAAGATTTAACCCTGCAGGGGTGCACCAAAGTATCAACACGCACTTCGACCCTTTTTGCCAGATCAGTTAACATACACCCATCGGTATGTCGGCGGGGCCTAAGTCATGACGTTTCCCAGACCCAAAGCAAGCACGGGGGGCCACCCCACTAAGTACACCCGCAACGAAGTCGGCCGGTCTCCAAGACAGACTCAGGGTTTGCGTCAGTGGCTGTAAACGACTGGGAACCCGAAAACTCGGGCTTGTCGATACCGCGAAAACACTCCGCTTTCCTAAGCAGTACAGTGTGCAGTACCTCGCACAATTTAAATAAAGCAGTAAAGCATGGCATAAGTACAAGATAGTAATAAAGCCCCAAACTACTTTGTGGCCCCCAGTACAGTACTTGGAATCAGGTACTAAATCGATGGGGTGCCCATACATCCCACATGTGGTTAGCACGCTCGATCTCGGAACAGGTGTCAGGAACTCGGGGTCCTACGGGACACAAGTGGACGGTTAACAACCAAATAACATCTATTGCCCACCTGTGCCTCTGCATTTACCTACTTTCAATTTTAGTTATTAAACAATAAGTAAAGTTAACGATATTTAAAGCCATGATCATCGCCAACATTAAACATGCGGCAATACTCCAACACTGTGGTACTGGACGACACGCAACAACACTTGAGCAGGCGACTACGACGCGCAAGTCCAACTATCTACCAAACAACAGGTAATAGGATGTGTCCAAGGCAATATAAGGCTGCAAGGGATATCTCGGGCACGAAAACTAGAGCATCGCAACACAGATAGCAATAGATCAACACGAGGGAATAAATACTATAAAAGTAAGATAGGTAGAAAGGGGGAGATGCTCGCCTGAAAACATTGCCGCAGTTTCATAACCGAAGAACTTGTCGAAGCTCACAACATCTCATCGTCCTATCCGGGAAGAAGCAAAACACTAAAAGGAACAAGCGATGCACAATTACAACTAATGCGGAAGAATTGGCATGATCATGATATGATGCATGACATGGCAAAGGTGCGATGCAATTAGACAATATTAAGCGGAACCGGGTCCCGACAATTATTTAGGTGGTTCAAGTTATTTAGATACCCTGCAATTTAAATGTTGTCTTAACATGGCAAAAGAGAGCACCGGTTTGCTACACCAATTTAAATGGGACCAGTATACGACTAGATTTGCCCGCATATGGGTCCCATATTTAATTGTAAGGTGAATCGGCATAAGGCCCCCAACCCACATGACAAGTATGCATGCATGAATAATTTAATATGCATCAGACATATCATTTATAAAAATAGGGGCTTAGGGTCACACATCGGGTATCCGCGATCTTGGTGTTCGGAGGGGTTTGGGTTCGGTCTCGCCGGGATCGGTCTTCGGATCTGGAAGAAGGTCTTGTGGTTTTCCGTGAAGGAGATCTTGTGGTTTTCCCGGGCTTCCATTGTCGAAGGTGTACTTGGTTTCGGGCATCAATGGTTGTCGGAAGATCTTGTCGATAAGGACGGTGACCTTGTCTGACTTCATCCTTGTACGCCGGGAAGATCTTGATTCACGGCCGCACATCAACACCAACTTAACATACCAATGTATCACTACAACGTTGTATTCTCCTGTTGACCACAGAACCAACAATACCCCACTCTCCCTTTGTTTTCCGGTAGCACATAGGAAACAAAAGCACAGAGCACATGCTGGAGACGGAGCTGCGAGGCTTGGCAGGTGGCATGGAACACGGTACCGCAGAGGCGGCGAGGATAGCGAAGGGAGAGGGTACGGGCGCAGGCCGCGCTGCCTCCAGCGACAACCGAAGGAGCTCGGGACGGCACGGACGGAGGAGAAGATAGAGGGCGCATCAGCAGTGGGGACGCGGGCGAGGCCGATGGCGAGGGGGCGACGCGGCGTTTGCTCCTGGGGACAGAGGCCGGCGAGATCGCGCGAGAGGAGTTCTTGGCGGCGGTGCTCGATGCTTGCAGGGACGGCGAGGTCGACGGCCTGCCGGCGGTAGAACAGGGGTCGGCCGGGGTTCCAGGGAGGCGCAGAGGAGCTCGGCGAAGAGACGTGGGTTGCGGTGCAGGCAAGGCCAGTGGTGGAGCGGGCGGCTCGACGGCGGCGAGGTCGACGGGGGCCGGCCGCGAGCTGGAGGCGGTGGAGAACCAAGCGGCGGCGGCCAGGCGACGGGGACGATCCAGGAGGTGCTCAAGCGGCAGCGCGTCTGCGAGGAAAGGCGCGGTCGACCAGAAGGCGAGGCGGTGCTGCGGGGAGGCACGGAGGACACCGGAGCCCGAGAAGAGACGCTAGCGTCGCGGCCAAGCTCGAGCGGCCGATGGGCGCGGTGAATGAGGGCGACGGCGCTCGGCCAGAGAGAGAACGAGGCGGGACATGGGGGCGAGGAGGAGAGTGGCACGGGACGTGCGGCGGCTGCGGACGGGCACTTGCGGCGGCGGAAGCGAGCGATGGGAGGGGAGGAAGGCGACCGAGGCGGTGAGAGGAGCGGGGGAAAGGAAAGGGCGTGGGAGAGAGGTTGCAGGAGAGATGGACGAGCGAGACGAGAGGTGGGCGACGCGCAGGGGTCTGTGGGGTGGGGCCGGGCTGTCGGGAAGGCGGTACAGGGCGACGTGGGGTGGGTGGTGGTCGGTTGACCGGGTACGGGGTGTGAGCGTGCGTGCGTGCTGTGGTGTGCGAGGCCGGGGTGGGTGGCGGCTGGAGAGAGGGAGTGGAGGCAGCTGGGTGAGGTGGCAGGCCGTGGTTGGCTGGAGTGAGGTGGAGGGGTGAGGTGGAGGGAGGGGATTGGTCAGGGTGAGGTGGAGGGGGCTGGGTACGATAGGATTGGGTAGATTAGGGATTAGATATTTTTAGACTAGGGTCTGGAGGTGGCCGGCCGGGCTTTCGGGCCTGGTTGGCTGCCTCCAAAAATAATTTAAATATTTTATTTATTTAAAAATGAGGCGTTTGTAAACCGTTGGCAGACAGAACAAAACATTCCGGAGACCCGGGTTTTGGTTTTGGAATTAAAGACGGGGCGTTTAGAAAAAAACCAGGCTTTTCAAAATAGTTTTATGCAAACAAATGCAAGATGACATGACGATGCCCAAATGCAATGTGGCATGATGAAATAAGCATGCGGTCATGATGATGCAATGCACAGAAACAACGCGATTTTCTAGTAGTGGTTTTTGCGGGGCGCCACACTTGATGTTTGATTTCTCACACATTAAGGAGAACATCTAAAGTAGTGTTGCTAAATGTCTCTTGGTCAATCATCCAGACCCTTTAATGTTGGCAATCATTTTGTTGTGCTAAGTAATTGAAATCTGAGAATGAAGTTTCTTTCTTCTTGTGTCATCAGGAACCTTCTTATCTATTTATCCGGTGGTGTAATGTGATATCATGATACTCGACAAAGATTTTGATAGTCCTGGATGAATTAAGAGTTTCCTTCATTTTCTCAGCCATGTTTTAAGAGTGAATATGATTTTGGTAATTAGAAGTTTCTCTTGTTACATGTTTCCATGTGACTCTTATGAGTCCTCGCCACAAAACACCTTTCTGTCATAGACCTTGTGTTGAATGAAAGACTAAACCTTGTGTTTAAAAAGTAGTTCAACAGCTTGGTTTTGTTGATCCGTATCTCTACAACCTGAACTCTCTACTTAATCCTTTAGTAGAGGTTCCCTATCGAAGTCTGTGGTCATGTTCTTTCTGTTGAAACCTCCCTTCTCAGAAGCTTATATCTTCTGTGAATTCCATGGTCTCAATCCTTATGAATACCATATATATAACAACTTGAAACCTTCTCCTCTTGTTTCCTTCGTTACCTTGACGTGTTTCATGTTGTCATCTTAGAGTTGTTTTGAACAATCCATCCATGAGCTGACCATGAGATACTCTGTGTGTCATTTAGTGTGTTCCCTCTTATCTTTAGAGTGGCCCTGTGTTTCCTTCTCTCTCTGTCTCTCTTCCTACCCTTGGAATCTCGGGTCAAGATTCTCGTAAGGGGGATAGATCTGTGACACCCCAATTTTAGTTAATCATATTTAGGGCTTTGTTTGAGCATCATGAGAATCATCCCAAACTTTGCATTAAAAAAAATAATGCCAAACCCTAACCCTAGTATTCTTTCCTCTCTTTGAAAAGCAATTCAAAAGGATTTGAATTTGAAAAGTTACCAAAATAGTGAAGCCCAAATGGACTAAAAGGGCTCCATGGTATTTTAAATATTCCACAAAACCCCTCTGGTAATTTTGAATGATTCAAAACAAATTTGGAATTCAAAACATAAAAAAGAAATCAAAACAGAAATAGAAAAATGTTCTGCTAAAAAAATACAGCCAGCTAATCCTACCAGGCCGACCCAACTCCCTCTCTTCCCTCTCTACCGCTCGCGCACAGCAGCCATCAGCCGCAGCCAGCCCAAGCGCAGCCCAGCGCGACCCAGTACCGCTTTGCCGCCCCTTTTGTCGTCTTCCTCCTCGGGAGGAAGCAACTGGGTGTCACCGGCGCCGCCGTCGAACCCCGGTGCCTCCTCCAGGCCGTCCGTCGAACCCCGGGCTGGATAAGAATGACGCGGCCACATCCCCGTCGCCCTCATCCACTTTCCCCCTCTCCAGCGACCCCTCTCTCTCGTTCCCCTCGCGGACCCGAACCCTAGCTCCGACGATCCCCGCCGTTACGACCGCCCTAGCCTGAGCCGTGGCCACCGCTGAGATCGCCGTGGTGGACTCTCTCACCCGCCCGAAGGAATCGACCGCGGGTGGTCGAAATCGAGCCTATGGTCCCCGTCTTCCCGAGTGCCGGCCACCGTCTCCATCAACGATTCCGGCCACGTCCGAGCTCGCCCGACCTCCCCAACCCCGTCAATCGCTTCTAGGTGAGCTCTCGGTCCTCGTGGACCATCTCCCTGCCTCCCTTTTGCCTTGCCTTGGACCCACGCCGTCGACCTACGAGCTCTGCCGCTAGTCGGCGTTCGTGCCGTCGCTCCAGCGACCAAGGAGCAGCGGCGCCGCCCCTAGATGGTTTGCCATGCCTCGCCCATTCGAACGCACCCCTCTGCGCTAGCCCGCTCGCCCTAGCTCCGCCAACCACCGCCGTCTGCAGTGCTCGCCGGCGAGCCCGCGTGGCGCCTGCGTGGCTTGTCAACGTGTACCAGGTCCCACTCGCCAGTCTCTCAGGCTAGCTACTGCCTCGGTGAGAAATAAAAAACCGCCCCCCTATCCCACTTTGCCTGCGTGGAGGCTGAGGTGGCTAGTGCCCCACCTGTCTGTCTCTAGGGCTAGCCCAGCCCTCGGTGTAAAAAGTATTTCCAGTTTATTTAAATTAAGGAAAGTTTTAATAATTTCAGAAATTGTTTTGAATATTGTAAATTCAATAACTTTTAATCTGTAATTCAGAAAATAGCAATAATATATCAAAATGTTTAGAAAAATTAAATCTATCTATTTAAGCTATAATCATGCATTGTTCAACAACTTACATGACAAGTTTAATTAGAAGAACATAGTAACCCCTCATATGTGATTCCAGAGTTTCCCCGAGTTAGGGTTTTCACCCATCGAAACCCCGATTAAGTTGTCGAGCATGCTTTAGGGTTTCAATTAAATACAATTTAACTTGTCATATCATCATACTTGCTTGAGCATTCATTCGATGCCATGTGTTGATTGTTTCCCTCTCTTTTCGATATTTGGTTCTTTCGGGTAGAATACGAGATCGGGATCGAGATTGAAGCCCGAGGAAAACACCATAGAAGATCGAGGATCGACGAACAATACTTGACCAACTCTAACCAAGTCAAGTACAAGGCCCTCGAATATCTGCTTATCTGTTATCAACATGCAAAGGCAAGCATAGCCCCACCATGATATAATCCTACGATTTTGAAAGCATTTCAATTCTTTCCAAGATGCATACGATTCTGTTGTGGTCTTTTATCGATAGATAAAGTATCCTATCTATTACATTACTCCTTTCGAGCTTATATTATCTGATCCACTGCTCCTAGCATAACTAGGTTTGGCTTGTGTTCACTGCTAGAGCTTTTATATGTGTTCTGCTAAGCCATGCTGTCACATCCCAAAATTTTCCAAATTTTGTAATGTGAAAAATAAATAAACAAAATAATTAATTGTTGAAATTTAGGTTGAAAAGAAACTTTTTATTTCCAAATGGAAACATTAAAACCCAACTTGAACAAACTTTTAATAAAATTTGAATCCAACTAAATTCAAATTAAGTGAAATACATTCTTCATAAATGCATCTTGAAATTTAAACACTTGGAAATAAACCAAAACTCTAAACCCTAATGGAAGGAAACCATTTCTAAGATCTCTCTAAGACTATGGAATTGAACCATATAAAAATTTAGCAACAATCATTTTAAAATGATTAAAAATAACATAAAAATATTATAAAACCATAGAAATTGGTTTCACTCAATTTGGAAACATGGATAAAAACTTATGAATTTAATAAGTTGAAAGGAAAAAATTTCCAAAGCTAATAAAGTTCCTAACCAAAATCCATACCAAATTGTGAGCAATTAATCCTAAAAGTATATAAAAGTATAAAAAAATATTAAATAAGATTTTACAAATTGGAATCACCAATTTTGGATCTATAAATAAAAAGATATGGATTTTATTAGATAAAGAAAGAAATAAATAAATAAGGAATATTTAAAAGCCAAATTAAATCTTGGCCAAACAAATGAAATGAAGGTTTATTGAATGAAATAAAAGAATAAAAGTGTTGTGGTATTGCCGACGAGTACGCCATTGAGGGTTCCTCACAGTGCGTGTTTAGAGACGTGGGGGAAGGCATACGGTTGACGGGTACGAGGTAACACAACTTACCCAGGTTCAGATCCCACGACGGTGGCGGAATCCTACTCCTGCTATAAATCACTATAAGGGCAATACGCTGAGTTACAGAGATAGGTTCGCTGTGCGAGGTTGTCTGAAGTTGTCTATGAACATCTAAGATTATGCCCTAAAGGCTCCCATAGTCCCGACTTATATAGTCGCCATGTCCTAGGGTTATAGGGAAAAGTCCTAGCCGGACAGGTCACAGAGTCCTATACCGTCTATTACTAGTCTTGTGTATCTTGCACTAGAAGGCTCCGGGTATGTCGGTGACTCCAACCGTAGCCTTCGTTTATCCAGCATGGGCATCCCTTCTGGATCCATCTAACTGGGCCGCCCAGCAGGCCATGGGCCATGCTACCAACTGTGGGCCACCCGGGTTATCCGGATAGGAGACATGCTATAAGGATACCCATATAGCATATCCCCAACAGTAGCCCCCGGAGAACTCCGAGATCTTGCGCCGTCCCGCCTCTTCGTGTGGAATGCTCCGTCTAGATGGATGTCGGCAAATCGTCAAGCAATATCTTGTAGTCCTCCTAAAGAACCCTGCAAGGTTTTCTCCGTCTTCAATATGTAAGTCGGAGAAATGCTGAATCTTCCATCGTACTCTTCTGCAGCCGGATTGGATCCGTCCATGTCGGAATCTTTGATGTGACGGTTCATCTGCCTATGTCAGCTAGGGCGACGTAGGTTTAGGTCAGCGACCCCTCGTAACTCCCACATGCAGAGAACGCAATCATGTCCGATTTTCCCGCGCGAGAAATACGAACCGTTGGCGGCGACGGTTGGAGACGTGGCGAAATTTCTGCGCATGTTCGCGAACACGTCGTCTACGCGGCAACCGTCCAATCAAACTGCACGAATCTTGAAGCTGGAGATGATAAATAGAAAACGTGGTGAAATTTCCACTTTTTACCTCATTCTCCTCGCATCGTATTCTTCCTCCAGCGCGTGCCTCCTCGAGCTCTCCGCGAAAACTCTCGAAAAACCCTAGCCCCAATCCGCACCAGTGACCTCCGTACTCACTCCATGGCCAGCAGCAGCACTTCCCCTTCCATGGCGACGCCAAGCGAAGCCGCAGCAAATACGGCGAGCTCCGTCATCGTGCCCTCAGAGGGTTTGGTCATCCCCGTCTCGGCGGTGGTCGAATCCACCAGTGGCGACCATAATCTAGCGGCGCTGGAGCCGTTGGAGGAGAAACTGGACTCGCATATGGGCGACTGGAGCGGCTCAGACATCACTGACCGTGATATCCAAGAGCTGATCGTTGAAGGCTACCTCCCTGCGATGGAGGGGCTCGCCTGGCAGGCGGCGCCGGCCGGCGAGGTGACACCTTCTCCCCAAGCCGGAGAAAAGGTGTACCTCAAAGCCCAACTGGTACGTGGCGTCTCCCTGCCCATCTCCAACTTCTTCCTCTTCGTCTTG
This sequence comes from Avena sativa, assembly GCA_916181665.1. NCBI lineage: Eukaryota > Viridiplantae > Streptophyta > Magnoliopsida > Poales > Poaceae > Avena > Avena sativa. The sequence goes on along the minus strand of OV702285.1, from coordinate 134,970,041 downwards.
AATCACTATAGAGTCCAGCCCCAGAATCTTTCTCCCAATAGTACCTTAGTGCTTAGCAACTACGCGGCGCTCTGCGAGGGATACTTAGGGATAAAGCCTAGGCTAGACCTCTTCATGTACTTCTTCACCGTGAAACGTGAAGCCGGAGCTAGTAAGGAAGAACTTAGGAACTGCGGCACCATAAGCTTCAAGATTCGACCTGGCCGGCGGTTCCCCGACATCGTCGGCCACGAGTCCTGCAAAAATTGGCAACTGACGTACTTCTATGGCCTAGACATTCCTCTGGCTGGACGACAAGTAACGTACCCGAACTTCGTGGACGGAGCCGCCGCTGAAGCCTCGTCATGGAGATCCCAGGCCTCCCTTCCCTCTGACCTCGATGCTTCCCGTGCCATAAGGCGTATAGAATGGTTCGTAGAGACGGGTTTGACTGGCTTGGACCTAGCCATGTGCTGGTTCATCAGGCGAAACCAACCTCTACAGCACCGCGCGAAGCTCATGCACGAGTATACCAGCGACAAAAGGGATAGTCTCCGCATCTCCGTGGACAACTTCTCGAGCGACTCCGTCAAGCTCTGTCTTAAGGACATCGTCAAGGTGAAGGACAAGAAGCGTGGCTTCACCATCACCTATGACATGTTCGTAGACGGCAAGTGCCCAAAGGTAGGTATTTATTTTCCGTGTATGACATATACTCAAGTTTTTCCGTCTTGCAAATGTCATCTCATCTAACACGGTGACTTCTCACTTAACAGCTTAGCGATCTAGAGGAGGACAACCTAGATGCCCAAATCTACGATCCAAAGATGAAGGAAGTCACGGTCATGTCCGACGACGAGGCTCCATTGGCGCGAAAGCGGAAGAGCTCCACCTCTGACGCTGCCGATGGAGGCAAGAAGAAGAAGACGGAGGGTGGAGCCTCCAAGAAGACTACCGCCGCCCTGGAGGCGGAAAAGAGAAAAGTTACCGAGATCCCCTTTGCCAAAGCACCCCCACTTGTGTAAGCTTCTCTTCCTCTGACATTGTCTATTTATCTGTCTTGCTCCTGTACTTATGCATTTTGCATGTTTCAGGAAGAAAGGCACGACCAGCCTCAAGAAGACCTCCAAACTGGGGGCTTCTAGAACCATCAAGGACATGCTGCATCGCGACACATCTCCCTCCATCGCCCCTACCATTCCCTCCATAAAGCCTTCGTCTGCCCCTACAAGCTCACAAGCTAAGGAGGCATTTGGCCCTTCCGCCATGGAAGTGGACTCAGGTGCCTCTACCGAGGTTGCTGTCATCGGCGAGCAGGCGACGCAGGAGAGTGCCGCCCACCAAATGGCTGAAGCTCCGGCTAAGGATTCCATCGGTGGCGGTAAGGCGGTGGTGGAAGCAGGTACCTCTGTCGTTGGCGGCGCCCCTGCACCCAAGAAAACCATAGCCTATCCAAAGATAGTCTATCCGGTACTTACACCGGGTAGCACTGTTTTGGTCCCTGGTGCGGCACCGACATCTCTGACGTGCGGTCTAGAGGAGCTCCGCCGGCAAGCAGAAATCTTGCAAGGAAACAACGAATCCTTTGCCAAGCTGCTGGCCGAGAGTGTTACAAACCTCAAGATCATCGCACTTGTAAGTTTTATTTGCCTTTTGCATTTCATATGAGTATCCCATTGTATCCCCCGAGGATGTAGACGAAAAAACCATAGGTTTTTGCATCTATATGCTCTAAGAGTGACTAAGTTAGAAAACCTCTCACTGTAGCCCCCAAGCATGTAGTTGGAATGAAATGTTCCGACTAGATGCTTTAAGAGTAGCATACGCAGTGTTTATAAATTTCCATACTGTAGCCCCAAGCCTCTAGTTGTAACTGAATTAGTTCCGACTAGATGCTTAAAGAAAAGCTAAGAATATAATCGAGTTAAAAACTTTATACTGTAGCCCCCAAGCCTCTAATCGAGAACTGAATTAGTTCCGACTAGATGCTTAAAGAAAAGCTAAGCATATTACTAAGTCAAAAACTCTCGCTGTAGCCCCCGAGTGTCTAGGTGGAAAATTTCCGGCTAGATGCTCCAAGCAGACCAAACAACGCTTTAACTTTGAAATTTTTTCCACAGAACGAGAGTGCTCGGAGGGGCATGGCCAATGACAAGTACTAGAAGATGCGCGCAGACCTGTAAGCTGAAAAGGGTAAAACTGCCTTCTTGAAGGAACGGATCACCAAGAGCAAGCGTCTGTTTTCTTTTTCGCATTCCGACTTGGTATTGTGTCCATATTCTCCGAGTACTCACTATGTACTTTGCTTTCTCTGACTTGCAGAAACCATCGCCAAGGCCAAGAATATTGTCAAGCAATCCAAGCACATTCAAGAGTTGGATAGTGAAAACAAAATTCTTAAGCAGGAGAGGAAATACATGCTGAAAATGCATGAGGAGTCGATGAAGGTCCTGCAGGACTCCGCCACCAAGGAAATCAATCTCTTGAAGGAGGAGATTGCGATCTTAAAAGATCAGAAGCAAGCTGCCGATGAGAAAAATCAACGCCATAGCGAGGCGTATAAGCTCCTCCAACAAGAGAAATAATCCTTGGCGGCCACCCTCTGGCAAGATGAGGCCATCATCTTCAGTAAGTTTTCTTCGTCTTCGATTTCTGTAGTCTGGGTACTCTAAATTATTGAACTCATGCGATCCTTGTTGGAATTTGCAGCTCCTATGGGTTTAACTTGATCGCCCCCTCCAGCCAAGGAATGCATGGTTCTTGTCGGCAACTTCATCAACACCGCCATCACGCAAGACAAGGAGATCGCCAAGCCCCTCCAGATAAATATCAAGGCATCAGACTCCGTGGAGAAGTACTCGGAGATTCTGCGCCGAGCCCCCAAGCGCATCACAAGCTGGAAAGCTTCATGTGCGCGGGCTGGCGCAAGGATGGCGCTGTCAATGGTGAAGGCACACTACGAAGATGCCGACATCGACACGGTGACCTCTGGTATTCCCGACGTAGATGACAATGGAAAAGAGATTAACCATGAATCCATCTTGTCGTCGCTCGCGGGCTATGACACCAGAGTTGCCGAGTTGGTGGACGTCGACGTCTTTGTGCCCATGAACATCATCGACAACAGCACCAAGGTTCCTCTGAGTCCCACCACAGCGCCAACTTCGAGGGTGGTTCTCCGGCTGGTGATGATGCGGCTTCCAAGTCAGCTGCGCCAAAGGAATGAAGAACAACTTTGTAATATTTGTTTCACCTTTGGTGCGTATGCGGAAAAAACTTGTTTGTGTAACTTAAGGCGGAAACAATGGTTGTTATTTCCTGCTACTCAAGAACTAGTTTCCCGCATGGGTATATGTTTAAGAAAGTGCTAGTTTATCCATTACTTTGGTTCTTATGCTTGACTTTTCGTGAGTCGGAAGACTCGTTGTCGGAACCATGCACTCAGGTGATGATGCCCAATGGAACCGCCAATAACCTAAGCACAAAATCGCCGACAATAAGTGTCGAAAGTCACTACTCCAGAATCCACATAAAAAGGACAAAGAACGTGTAGACCAGAAAACTTAAGCTAACACCCGTAGGCGGAATTTTCACAATTGCAATCGCAAAACTTGTGCATAAAGGTTTTACATGATCCAAAAATGAACACTAAAGGAGGCAAAAGACACAGAAATTGTTTTGAATATTGTAAATTCAATAACTTTTAATCTGTAATTCAGAAAAATAGCAATAATATATCAAAATGTTTAGAAAAATTAAATCTATCTATTTAAGCTATAATCATGCATTGTTCAACAACTTACATGACAAGTTTAATTAGAAGAACATAGTAACCCCTCATAGGTGATTCCAGAGTTTCCCCGAGTTAGGGTTTTCACCCATCGAAACCCCGATTAAGTTGTTGAGCATGCTTTAGGGTTTAAATTAAATACAATTTAACTTGTCATATCATCATACTTGCTTGAGCATTCATTCGATGCCATGTGTTGATTGATTCCCTCTCTTTTCGACATTTGGTTCTTTCGGGTAGAATACGAGATCGGGATCGAGATTGAAGACCGAGGAAAACACCATAGAAGATCGAGGATCGACGAACAATACTTGACCAACTCTAACCAAGTCAAGTACAAGGCCCTCGAATATCTGCTTATCTGTTATCAACATGCAAAGGCAAGCATAGCCCCACCATGATATAATCCTACGATTTTGAAAGCATTTCAATTCTTTCCAAGATGCATACGTGTAACTACCTCGGTGAATTACGCTCCTAGTTACAAGCCTGGACGAGCGGAAATGGTTGAAATAGTACGGTGGGGCCCAAATGCCACTCACAGGTAGACCTTTCGGTCGTCCCAACCATTTCCAAACATCGGGACAAGAACGGGCGGCGTAATCGGCAGGCGAAGGGATCAACTACATACACAAATGAGTATGTATGCAAGCCACCATACAACAGTACATCAGAGCCATTCCATCTAAAAGAAATAGAAATATTGCAACGCCATACGGCAAGATCCAAATGTCCTAGATAGATATATAGTTTAGGATATCTCCTCATACATCAAACATCAGAGTATCAGGCGGAAGCGGCAAAAAAGATCCGAGTACGGATAAGAAGCAAATCGGCATAAGATGCCCCATAAATAAACACATCCCGCCCACAGATCTCACGGATCCCCGTTCCCGGAATCTCTACACCGAATGATCGTTGCCCACATCGTCCGTCTCCTCCACCCAGTATCCATCTCGTGAGTGTACCTGTTCATCTGAATCAAATAATTTATCGTGTGAGACCCTAGGGGTACTCAGCAAGACTTTATGCCTCTAAAGGGGACACAACCTGGGGTGACGCAATTGCAGCAAAAGATAAACCCTAACAATTCTATAGATACTCGCTAACCATACGCCTAACCAAAGATAGACAGATGTCCGTGAATTAATAACAATAGTTATAACGGTAATATTAACAGATCCATCCTCCTCCTCGCTTACCAACGAGGAAGCGGACGAACAACCCCCATCCGTTGGCAGTTTTATTATCCATTCCATGAGTGTTGCGCTATTTACAAGTCAGTTACTTAGTCAAACTAAAAGCGGTACTTTAGTTATACTTGTCTATGATCGAGAAACTGTGCTCCAAGTCGTCCATAACCGCGGACACGGCTTTCAGAAAGTTTTACCCTGCAGGGGTGCACAAATAGCAACACACACTCGATCAACCTCGGAAAAACCAAATCAAAACCCAACGAGGCTTTCACGACAAAGCAATCACCAGATTCAGAAATATTTCAGGGGGCCACCCCATTAAGCTACCCGCAACGAAGTTAGCTGACTCCGAGACGGACTCAAGGTTTGGGTGGACGGCTGTAAACGACTGGGAACCCGAAAGTGTGACTGGGCTTGTCGATACCGCGAAAACGTGTCCCGATCCTAAACAGTACAGGTGCTCCTCGCACAATCGTAAATAAAGCAGTAAAGCATGGCATAAGTACAGGATAGTAAATAAAACCTCAAACTAGTTTGTGGCCCCAAGAAATAAGAATGAATCAAGCTCTGGCTCAGGGGGGTCCCATAATCCTCCCGGATGTGGATAGCGCGAATATTCAAGGAACAGGAATCAAGTACTCGGGGTCCTACGGGACACAAGTGAGCATGAAAAACCAAATAGCAGATATTGCTCACCGGTGCCACTTTCATTAGTTATCCCATACTACTCAGGTTAAGTTGTTTAGGTACCTCGTTATCCATCGGACACTCACATACCCTACACATGCTGTTCTACGACTCGCATGGCTCAAACAACTCCTGTAGTAATGGCTCATGGAATGGATGAACAAGCTTCGGTGGGGTTTAAAAGTAAAGGCTATGCAATACTTGGGATTCAGTTTAATGCAATCGCGACTCAATGATGCAAGAATGAGATAGAGGAAATAGGTACTGTATGTATGCAAGCATGTGGTAGTGCTTGCCTGGCAGCTCATTTGAAGCGAGAGAAGGATCTGGGTAGTGCTCCTAGGTTTTCTTTATATATCCCCTGCTCAGCGTCTATTCGAAGAAGAACCAAACAAACAAGGGCCAACATGAATAAAGTGCACAAGCATATGAATTAAATGCGACAAGCAAACAATCATGCCATGATGAATGATGCACCATTTGCATGGCAATAAAGTAGCATGGCATGGATGAGATGTGGAATACAAGAATAAGTCATTTTATTGAGTTTTAATCATGTTTTATACTCAATTAAGTTTCTGTTTACATTATATTTATATGATGCATGCTGCAAAACAGAACATGGAATGCATAAACAGAAAGGTCTCGTCGAGCTGATCATTTTAGACATATTATTTGTTAAATTTGGAGTTATAAAACAAAAGTTATTAATTAATTAAGATAAAGGGCATTTTATTGTAATTTTCATCAACTTGGAAATTAAAGTGTCCAAAATATATTTTGAAGGCCATATTTGAATTCCTCACATTTTTCTGATTCAAAAACATATATTATTTGTATTATTTGAATTCATATTTTAAAAGTTATTTAAATACTGATTTGAATTTAAAACAAATTGAAAAAGATTTAAATTAAACAGCCAAATAGAAAACATTTTGTTACTCAGACAAACCTAGCCAAAGTCACCGACAAGTGGGGCCAGGTTCTGACTGGACGATCTGGCGCGGTAAAAGCTTTTCTCACCGCGGCCGGAGCTAGCCACTGAGACAGACGAGTGGGGCCAGCGTAGCGTGGGACCACCGCGCGTCTGCGCCAGCAGGGGCTGGACACGTGGGCGAGCCGGGTCAAAGCGGAAGGAAAAGCGGCAGAGTTCGGGTGCCTTTTTGTAAAACGGTGCGACGGCTGACCGGTGGGGCTCAGAGGTCCGCGGGTGGAGGCGGGAAAAAGCATAGGGGCCCAAGTGAAAAACGACACCGGCAGTGGCTGCTCGCTGACGGAAAAGGTTCTGCCGGCGGCGGATCGGGCCGACTTCTGACGACGATGGCGACGCATCTAGCGAGAATTAGAGGATGATGCCAAAACAAAAGATGGAGGGGAAAGTCCGGTCTACAACTTTCGCTCAGAGATCTAGCACGGAGGAGGGCTACAGCGCGCGGGGCAGGGTGAGGAACAGGGCGGACGGGTGCTGCGGTAACTGCTGCAGACACGACGGACCTCGCGGCGGCGACGCACGGAGCTCGCTCGACGGAACGTCCGGCGCGTCTGGGCCGCTAGGAGGAGGACGGGCATGTCTAGGAGCTTGAGAGGCTCACCAGGGGGTCGCCCGTGACGTCGCTGGAGCGAGGGGTGGAGCAGATCGGGGCAGAGGCAGAGGTCCTGGTAGCTCCTGCTTCTCGGGTCCATGGCGGCGCTGGTGTGGTTCCGGCGAGACTCGGCGACGTGTACTGGTACTAGGCGAAGCAGAGGAGGCACAGGAGGATGCTGGACGTCCTCGGCATGCTGCAACTCACCCGATTGACAAGGACATGGTGTAGACGGCTAAGGTTTGGGTTTAGGGCATGGAGATGGCCATGGCCTCCTTGATGAGGAAGAGAGAGGGAGGCTAGCTTCAGATCTCGATCTGGAGATGGAAGGGGATGGGTGGTGCTTGGTTAGCAGATAAAGATCAGGGAGGAAAGGGGGAGCACATGGGTGGTTGTTTCACCTTTTTGCAAAAGCAAGAGGAGGCTCGGTGGTGTAGGATTCTCCCTCTCTCCTTTCTTGTGCTTTAGCTAGAGAGATGGAAAGAGAGGGACCAGGGGAGGGCAGTGAGGCTACAGGGTGGGGCCGGCACGAGGAAGAGAAGAGAGGGAGGGACTCGGGTGTAACTAGGGTTAGATAAGAGAGGGGCTCGGGTTAGGGTTTGAGGGGAACTAGGGTTAGCTAGAGAGGGAGAGGATGGCATGGATCTAGGGTAGGAGGGGGGCTCGGGCTAGGGTTTGTTTAGGGTTGGGGTAGAGAGAGGGAGTAGATGGAGTGGGGGGCCGGGGTGACCAGGTGGGGTCAGGAAGGTAGAGAGAGGGGGTGAGAGAGGGGTGTGGTTAGCTAGGTCTAGAGAGATGAGAGGTGGTCTCGGGTTAGGTTAAAGGGGGACTAGGGTTTAGGGGAGAGGATAAAGTGAGATGGGGTGGTGTGGTAGATAGGTTTTGAATCAAGACCAAAACAAGAGGTGACCAAAAGAGAGGAGGGAGGAATAGGGAGAGGGATTAGGGTTTAGATTAGAAGGGAAGGATAGTTTAGGTTTCTTTTATTTCTTTCCATTTATTTATTTTTGTTTTATTGATTTAAACAAACTCTTGAATAAGATACAAAGGATATCAAGAACAAGTGGGAAAACAAAAGGAACGTAGATGGGACAATAGATGGTCTAAAGAGATTGCAATTAAATTTGATCAAACTTGAGTGAATTTAAATCACCAAGCATCTCACAATTTAAAAGGAAAAAATTAATAGAAGGAGGATGGTGCAAGCTTGCATGGGCCATGCATGAGCATTAAATGCCACCTTGCTAGTTGTGAGAACAACTAGAATTACACATGGGCATTTATGTCATGCATGCACTCAATTTTGAATACTACCATGCAATATGGGAAATATTGAACCTATGCACATATATGGAGCTATATGACCATACTAGTGTGTGTTTTCTCCACTAGATCATCACATGGCTAAATTATAGCTTCATGCATGTACGCATATAGAATAATTTCCACATAAAAGCTAGTAGAGGCAAATCTACAACATAGCATGCAAAGGTGGCCATGTGGCTCTCCACATATCAATAATGTGAAAACCCCATGATGCTAAGATGAGAGCATGTGGAGATTGAATTGGATCCATCCCAACCCACATGAGCTAGAGGTAAAACCAATTAAGTTGCCATGCTCATATATGGTGGAATGGTGGAATGATGGGGTGATGACAAGAAAGGTGGTGGAGTCAATAAAAGATATGCCCCCAACTCAACTTGGGCATTTAAACAATATATCAAGAACCAAATACAATTTACAATGCATATGAGAGAAGAACCAAAACAAAAAGGGTTTTATATGATGCTCAAATGCAAGGTGGCATGATGACATGAGCATGATATAATGATGATGCAACAATTATATGTAGGAAGTAGCATTTATATAGACTAGGCTAGTAGCATTGCAATTGTTAGACAATTGGGATGCTACAACTCTCCCCCACTAAACAAGAATCTCGCCCCGAGATTCCTAGGAAAAAGAAAACAACACAAGGAGAGGCGGGTGTTCGAACGAAGGTGACCCTCACGTTCCCAAGTTGATGAACAACGGAATGGTGCGACCACTACACCTTGCAAAACTTGCTAGACTTGTTGCGAGTCTTGCGTTTTGCTTGAGAAACAACGGGTTAGAAGAGTTGAAGGATTGTCGTGAGACAAGAAGGATAGGATGGGCATAGCTTCGCTTTTCCCAAGAATCATGATAAAAGAATATAACCACTTGTGAAAGAAAAGGAGAAGATGATGTATCATGGATAAAGAAAGACACACCATTAAGATTAAAGATTTACTGATACGAGAGAGGATGAATCTTTATCTCGCCGGAAGAAAAAGAGCTAGATTGGAGAGGTTTGAACCACTATGACAATAGCATCGTATCTTCTCTCGGATTTGAGAAAAGAAGTTCGGAAACAATATTGCCTTCAAACAATAGAGTCCCATATAAGAACAGAAGGATTTAGTTAGACATTGTCGGATTAGATTCTTGTTGCGCCGGTAAGAACCAAGGATCACGCAATTTAGGTGCGCAGATATAACTTCCAGAGATGGATGTGAAGCCAGATCATGGTGGAATCCCGAGAAGCAAGAATATGGAGGATCTGGAGTTTATTGTAGAGACACTTATTACTTTGCGGCTGATGGCATCAACCATAATTGGCTTTACCACAGAAAAAGAATTGATGAAACAAAGCGAGAGATAGTTTCCTTTAATCTTGTTTGGGGATATCGAGCATCGGTAGAAAGACGAGGATAGAAAAAGGTTGGCGTTTGTTTCCACCAGATAATTGAGAATTTTGCTCCGTGTAGAAAGGGTGAGATCACCAACAAGAGGTTATTGATTACTTTCTTCGAAAGAGCACTCCGGAAAAACAAGGACGGAAGTAAAAGTATCAAGGGATAAAGGCCACTTCTAACTTCCGTGGAATGAGTGAAATCACATTAATTCACCAATTCAATGTACAAGAGCGAATGATAAGAGTAGTGGTATGTTAGCTACTCCATCCCGCACTCAAAGCATTACTCCGCACATGAATAAGAAAATCATGCAACCCAACTACCGAAACAGACTAAAGGTGTTGGCAAAAACTCATAGAACTCCGTTAGAAAACAGGGATATTTGTAAACGATTCGCCGGATTCATAGATAGATAAAGATGATGATGTTGTCGTCATGTCGGAAGTACCAAGCCACCGGAAAGATATAAAGGAAGATCACGGAGACAACTGCAAAATTTCACAGATATAGAAAAAGATAGCACCACTTGAACAGAAGGAGTACGAGATCTGGAAGGTCTTCATGGCCTCCGGTGGATTGAGCATAGACGATAGAGCGAGAGGGTTTCAAGAGATTACTTAACGAGATTGAAGTGAAAGAAATCCATGTTCTTCTTGAAATGATTGAGAGAGATTTAGCAGCCTTGAGGAAATCTTCAGCGGAACGACGATGATAACTTGCCAACAAGGAACAACTCCGGATTGGTTGAAGATGGGGAATGGAATTAACAATGGACTTGCTGATTCCAGAGTTGAAGTAATGTATTTAGCAGAAGGACGTGGTCGAGATAGGTGACTTCAAAAAGTCAGAATTCTCACTTTGAGACTTTGCACACAGGCAGTGCTCACGAAGCTCGAGAGAAAGAGACATAGGTGATCTTCCATGTCCTTCCATAGATATCAAATAGGCAAGCATATTATCAACATATACCACCATGGATTAACAAGATATTCCCAGAATACCAAGTTCAAGAGGCGGGAGAACGAACAAATGCTCGAAACACTTCCTGAGCTCAACGCTCTTTGAAAGATCAACGTTACGAGTAAGGATTCCTGTTGAAGAAGATGCGCTGACAGAATAGGTTAACTGGTCCTTCGGAATAAAAAGAGATGTCACTTGGTTCACCTTGTCGATCGGATCACCGGTTACAAAGATAAAGAGATCTTGGATAAGAACCGATGATAGCTCATACCTTAAGCAAAGCTATCAGAGACGAAAAGATGCAATTCCCTCGTATCCAGGAGAATTGTGCAGATATGGGGTTCAAAAGGATGTGCAGCATGATGGACAGATGATAGACCGCCGTAGTGCTTGGAGAAACTCTAGATTGTCAAAGATGCTTGAATATGCATAGATATGATCGCGGTGTACTCAAAATCACAGGAGATAACCGTCAACATTTGGGGGATAGTGGTGATTGCATTCTCCATATTCCACTCATGATAAGTGTCATATAGCTATGCCGGGAACCAAATTACAATCACCAGCATCGGATCGACACATGTTATGTAATTAGCCCAAGAGAATTGGAGATGAAATGAAACTCTAGGATTAAGCGCCGGTGACAAAAGAATGGGTTAGCATGGACATGCTGATAAAAGGGAGATAGATAATGTTTCACACACGACTGAAAAGGAGTGTGGAAGCACAGATGTATCAAAGAAATTTTTTCCGCATTTTTCGGCATTAAAATACCAATAGATGCACAAAAACACTTATCAGGTAGAGATTAGCAACTGATGGTTTCACAGAATGTGGAATTGCTAGAAGGAAGGACACCCTTAAGAAGATGGCACCGATTAACAAGGAGTCAGATAGATCGCGCCGGTATTCAAAAGCCTGTCAGTATGGAATGTACCAATAGTTGATAACCAAAGGCAGATAAAGATAACAACTTGGATACAACAGATAGACAAGGAATTACACCCACACACACACACACACTCAACCTATGGTACTACGGAAACCCAGAACACGTGAATCCTAGTTTGAACTTTTAAGAAGAGGATTGAAAACGTTACACTTCCTTACCAGAAAAGGGTGGTGGGTGGGTAAGAAGAAAAAATGGAAGCAGTCCTACTCTCGCGTTTTGTTTTTCCCTAGTATACATAGCTACCAAAAATATTTGCTAGACTGACAACGACCATTTGGCTGAGACCCTGAAGGGCGGGATGGCTCTGATACCAATTGTAACTACCTCGGTGAATTACGCTCCTAGTTACAAGCCTGGACGAGCGGAAATGGTTGAAATAGTACGGTGGGGCCCAAATGCCACTCACAGGTAGAACTTTCGTCTTCCCAACCATTTCCAAACATCGGGACAAGAACGGGCGGCGTAATCGGCAGGCGAAGGGATCAACTACATACACAAATGAGTATGTATGCAAGCCACCATACAACAGTACATCAGAGCCATTCCATCTAAAAGAAATAGAAATATTGCAACGCCATACGGCAAGATCCAAATGTCCTAGATAGATATATAGTTTAGGATATCTCCTCATACATCAAACATCAGAGTATCAGGCGGAAGTGGCAAACAAGATCCGAGTACGGATAAGAAGCAAATCGGCATAAGATGCCCCATAAATAAACACATCCCGCCCACAGATCTCACGGATCCCCGTTCCCGGAATCTCTACACCGAATGATCGTTGCCCACATCGTCCGTATCCTCCTCCCAGTATCCATCTCGTGAGTGTACCTGTTCATCTGAATCAAATAATTTATCGTGTGAGACCCTAGGGGTACTCAGCAAGACTTTATGCCTCTAAAGGGGACACAACCTGGGGTGACACAATTGCAGCAAAAGATAAACCCTAACAATTCTATAGATACTCGCTAACCATCTGCCTAACCAAAGATAGACGGATGTCCGTGAATTAATAACAATAGTTATAACGGTAATATTAACAGATCCATCCTCCTCCTCGCTTACCAACGAGGAAGCGAACGAACAACCCCCATCCGTTGGCAGTTTTATTATCCATTCCATGAGTGTTGCGCTATTTACTAGTCAGTTACTTAGTCAAAATAAAAGCGGTACTTTAGTTATACTTGTCTATGATCGAGAAACTGTGCTCCAAGTCGTCCATAACCGCGGACACGGCTTTCAGAAAGTTTTACCCTGCAGGGGTGCACAAATAGCAACACACACTCGATCAACCTCGGAAAAACCAAATCAAAACCCAACGAGGCTTTCACGACAAAGCAATCACCAGATTCAGAAATATTTCAGGGGGCCACCCCATTAAGCTACCCGCAACGAAGTTAGCTGACTCCGAGACGGACTCAAGGTTTGGGTGGACGGCTGTAAACGACTGGGAACCCGAAAGTGTGACTGGGCTTGTCGATACCGCGAAAACGTGTCCCGATCCTAAACAGTACAGGTGCTCCTCGCACAATCGTAAATAAAGCAGTAAAGCATGGCATAAGTACAGGATAGTAAATAAAACCTCAAACTAGTTTGTGGCCCCAAGAAATAAGAATGAATCAAGCTCTGGCTCAGGGGGGGTCCCATAATCCTCCCGGATATGGATAGCGCGAATATTCAAGGAACAGGAATCAAGTACTCGGGGTCCTACGGGACACAAGTGAGCATGAAAAACCAAATAGCAGATATTGCTCACCGGTGCCACTTTCATTAGTTATCCCATACTACTCAGGTTAAGTTGTTTAGGTACCTCGTTATCCATCGGACACTCACATACCCTACACATGCTGTTCTACGACTCGCATGGCTCAAACAACTCCTGTAGTAATGGCTCATGGAATGGAGGAACAAGCTTCGGTGGGGTTTAAAAGTAAAGGCTATGCAATACTTGGGATTCAGTTTAATGCAATCGCGACTCAATGATGCAAGAATGAGATAGAGGCAATAGGTATTGTATGTATGCAAGCATGTGGTAGTGCTTGCCTGGCAGCTCAGTTGAAGCGAGAGAAGGATCTGGGTAGTGCTCCTGGGTTTTCTTGATATATCCCCTGCTCAGCGTCTATTCGAAGAAGAACCAAACAAACAAGGGCCAACATGAATAAAGTGCACAAGCATATGAATTAAATGCGACAAGCAAACAATCATGCCATGATGAATGATGCACCATTTGCATGGCAATAAAGTAGCATGGCATGGATGAGATGTGGAATACAATAATAAGTCATTTTATTGAGTTTTAATCATGTTTTATACTCAATTAAGTTTCTGTTTACATTATATTTATATGATGCATGCTGCAAAACAGAACATGGAATGCATAAACAGAAAGGTCTCGTCGAGCTGATCATTTTAGACATATTATTTGTTAAATTTGGAGTTATAAAACAAAAGTTATTAATTAATTAAGATAAAGGGCATTTTATTGTAATTTTAATCAAATTGGAAATTAAAGTGTCCAAAATATATTTTGAAGGCCATATTTGAATTCCTCACATTTTTCTGATTCAAAAACATATATTATTTGTATTATTTGAATTCATATTTTAAAAGTTATTTAAATACTGATTTGATTTAAAACAAATTGAAAAAGATTTAAATTAAACAGCCAAATAGAAAACATTTTGTTACTCAGACAAACCTAGCCAAAGTCACCGACAAGTGGGGCCAGGTTCTGACTGGACGATCTGGCGCGGTAAAAGCTTTTCTCACCGCGGCCGGAGCTAGCCACTGAGACAGACGAGTGGGGCCAGCGTAGCGCGGGACCACCGCGCGTCTGCGCCAGCAGGGGCTGGACACGTGGGCGAGCCGGGTCAAAGCGGAAGGAAAAGCGGCAGAGTTCGGGTGCCTTTTTGTAAAACGGTGCGACGGCTGACCGGTGGGGCTCAGAGGTCCGCGGGTGGAGGCGGGAAAAAGCATAGGGGCCCAAGTGAAAAACGACACCGGCAGTGGCTACTCGCTGACGGAAAAGGTTCTGCCGGCGGCGGATCGGGCCGACTTCCGACGATGATGGTGACGCATCTAGCGAGAATTAGAGGATGATGCCAAAACAAAAGATGGAGGGTAAAGTCCGGTCTACAACTTTCGCTCAGAGATCTAGCACGGAGGAGGGCTACAGCGCGCGGGGCAGGGTGAGGAACAGGGCGGACGGGTGCTGCGGTAACTGCTGCAGACACGACGGACCTCGCGGCGGCGACGCACGGAGCTCGCTCGACGGAACGTCCGGCGCGTCTGGGCCGCTAGGAGGAGGACGGGCATGTCTAGGAGCTTGAGAGGCTCACCAGGGGGTCGCCCGTGACGTCGCTGGAGCGAGGGGTGGAGCAGATCGGGGCAGAGGCAGAGGTCCTGGTAGCTCCTGCTTCTCGGGTCCATGGCGGCGCTGGTGAGGTTCCGGCGAGACTCGGCGACGTGTACTGGTACTAGGCGAAGCAGAGGAGGCACAGGAGGATGCTGGACGTCCTCGGCATGCTGCAACTCACCCGATTGACAAGGACATGGTGTAGACGGCTAAGGTTTGGGTTTAGGGCATGGAGATGGCCATGGCCTCCTTGATGAGGAAGAGAGAGGGAGGCTAGCTTCAGATCTCGATCTGGAGATGGAAGGGGATGGGTGGTGCTTGGTTAGCAGATAAAGATCAGGGAGGAAAGGGGGAGCACATGGGTGGTTGTTTAACCTTTTTGCAAAAGCAAGAGGAGGCTCGGTGGTGTAGGATTCTCCCTCTCTCCTTTCTTGTGCTTTAGCTAGAGAGATGGAAAGAGAGGGACCAGGGGAGGGCAGTGAGGCTACAGGGTGGGGCCGGCACGAGGAAGAGAAGAGAGGGAGGGACTCGGGTGTAACTAGGGTTAGATAAGAGAGGGGCTCGGGTTAGGGTTTGAGGGGAACTAGGGTTAGCTAGAGAGGGAGAGGATGGCATGGATCTAGGGTAGGAGGGGGGCTCGGGCTAGGGTTTGTTTAGGGTTGGGGTAGAGAGAGGGAGTAGATGGAGTGGGGGGCCGGGGTGACCAGGTGGGGTCAGGAAGGTAGAGAGAGGGGGTGAGAGAGGGGTGTGGTTAGCTAGGTCTAGAGAGATGAGAGGTGGTCTCGAGTTAGGTTAAAGGGGGACTAGGGTTTAGGGGAGAGGATAAAGTGAGATGGGGTGGTGTGGTAGATAGGTTTTGAATCAAGACCAAAACAAGAGGTGACCAAAAGAGAGGAGGGAGGAATAGGGAGAGGGATTAGGGTTTAGATTAGAAGGGAAGGATAGTTTAGGTTTCTTTTATTTCTTTCCATTTATTTATTTTTGTTTTATTGATTTAAACAAACTCTTGAATAAGATACAAAGGATATCAAGAACAAGTGGGAAAACAAAAGGAACGTAGATGGGACAATAGATGGTCTAAAGAGATTGCAATTAAATTTGATCAAACTTGAGTGAATTTAAATCACCAAGCATCTCACAATTTAAAAGGAAAAAATTAATAGAAGGAGGATGGTGCAAGCTTGCATGGGCCATGCATGAGCATTAAATGCCACCTTGCTAGTTGTGAGAACAACTAGAATTACACATGGGCATTTATGTCATGCATGCACTCAATTTTGAATACTACCATGCAATATGGGAAATATTGAACCTATGCACATATATGGAGCTATATGACCATACTAGTGTGTGTTTTCTCCACTAGATCATCACATGGCTAAATTATAGCTTCATGCATGTACGCATATAGAATAATTCCCACATAAAATCTAGTAGAGGCAAATCTACAACATAGCATGCAAAGGTGGCCATGTGGCTCTCCACATATCAATAATGTGAAAACCCCATGATGCTAAGATGAGAGCATGTGGAGATTGAATTGGATCCATCCCAACCCACATGAGCTAGAGGTAAAACCAATTAAGTTGCCATGCTCATATATGGTGGAATGGTGGAATGATGGGGTGATGACAAGAAAGGTGGTGGAGTCAATAAAAGATATGCCCCCAACTCAACTTGGGAATTTAAACAATATATCAAGAACCAAATACAATTTACAATGCATATGAGAGAAGAACCAAAACAAAAAGGGTTTTATATGACGCTCAAATGCAAGGTGGCATGATGACATGAGCATGATATAATGATGATGCAACAATTATATGTAGGAAGTAGCATTTATATAGACTAGGCTAGTAGCATTGCAATTGTTAGACAATTGGGATGCTACAATACGATTCTGTTGTGGTCTTTTATCGATAGATAAAGTATCCTATCTATTACATTACTCCTTTCGAGCTTATATTATCTGATCCACTGCTCCTAGCATAACTAGGTTTGGCTTGTGTGCACTGCTAGAGCTTTTATATGTGTTCTGCTAAGCCATGCTGTCACATCCCAAATTTTTCCAAATTTTGTAATGTGAAAAATAAATAAATAAAATAATTAATTGTTGAAATTTAGGGTGAAAAGAAACTTTTTATTTCCAAATGGAAACATCAAAACCCAACTTGAACAAACTTTTATTAAAATTTGAATCCAACTAAATTCAAATTAAGTGAAATACATTCTTCATAAATGCATCTTGAAATTTAAACACTTGGAAATAAACCAAAACTCTAAACCCTAATGGAAGGAAACCATTTCCAAGATCTCTCTAAGACTATGGAATTGAACCATATAAAAATTTAGCAACAATCATTTTAAAATGATTAAAAATAACATAAAAATATTATAAAACCATAGAAATTGGTTTCACTCAATTTGGAAACATGGATAAAAACTTATGAATTTAATAAGTTGAAAGGAAAAAATTTCCAAAGCTAATAAAGTTCCTAACCAAAATCCATACCAAATTGTGAGCAATTAATCCTAAAAGTATATAAAAGGATAAAAAATATTAAATAAGATTTTACAAATTGGAATCACCAATTTTGGATCTATAAATAAAAAGATATGGATTTTATTAGATAAAGAAAGAAATAAATAAATAAGGAATATTTAAAAGCCAAATTAAATCTTGGCCAAACAAATGAAATGAAGGTTTATTGAATGAAATAAAAGAATAAAAGTGTTGTGGTATTGCCGACGAGTACGCCATTGAGGGGTCCTCACAGTGCGTGTTTAGAGACGTGGGGGAAGGCATACGGTTGACGGGTACGAGGTAACACAACTTACCCAGGTTCAGATCCCACGACGGTGGCGGAATCCTACTCCTGCTATAAATCACTATAAGGGCAATACGCTGAGTTACAGAGATAGGTTCGCTGTGCGAGGTTGTCTGAAGTTGTCTATGAACATCTAAGATTATGCCCTAAAGGCTCCCATAGGCCCGACTTATATAGTCACCAGGTCCTAGGGTTACAGGGAAAAGTCCTAGCCGGACAGGTCACAGAGTCCTACACCGTCTATTACTAGTCTTGTGTATCTTGCACTAGAAGGCTCCGGGTACGTCGGTGACTCCAACCGTAGCCTTCGTTTATCCAGCATGGGCCTCCCTTCTGGATCCATCTAACTGGGCCGCCCAGCAGGCCATGGGCCATGCTACCAACTGTGGGCCACCCGGGTTATCCGGATAGGAGACATGCTATAAGGATACCCATATAGCATATCCCCAACAGTAGCCCCCGGAGAATTCCGAGATCTTGCGCCGTCCCGCCTCTTCGTGTGGAATGCTCCGTCTAGATGGATGTCGGCAAATCGTCAAGCAATATCTTGTAGTCCTCCTAAAGAACCCTGCAAGGTTTTCTCCGTCTTCAATATGTAAGTCGGAGAAATGCTGAATCTTCCATCGTACTCTTCTGCAGTCGGATTGGATCCGTCCAAGTCGGAATCTTTGATGTGACGGTTCATCTGCCTATGTCAGCTAGGGCGACATAGGCTTAGGTCAGCGACGCCTCGTAACTCACACATGCAGACAACGCAATCATGTCCGATTTTCCCGCGCGAGCAATACGAACCGTTGGCGGCGACGGTTGGAGACGTGGCGAAATTTCTGCGCATGTTCGAGAACACGTTGTCTATGCGGCAACCGTCCGATCAAGCTGCACGAATCTTGAAGCTGGAGATGATAAATAGTAAACGTGGTGAAATTTCCACTTTTTACCTCATTCTCCTCGCATCGTATTCTTCCTCCAGCGCGTGCCTCCTCGAGCTCTCCGCGAAAAATCTCGAAAAACCCTAGCCCCAATCCGCACCAGTGACCTCCGTACTCACTCCATGGCCAGCAGTAGCACTTCCCCTTCCATGGCGACGCCGAGCGAAGCCGCAGCAAAGAAGGCGAGCTCCGTCGTCGTGCCCTCAGAGGGTTTGGTCATCCCCGTCTCGGCGGTGGTCGAATCCACCAGTGGCGACCATAATCTAGCGGCGCTGGAGCCGTTGGAGGAGGAACTGGACTCGCATATGGGCGACTGGAGCGGCTCAGACATCACTGACCGTGATATCCAAGAGCTGATCGTTGAAGGCTACCTCCCTGCGATGGAGGGGCTCGCCTGGCAGGCGGCGTCGGCCGGCGAGGTGAAACCTTCTCCCCAAGCCGGAGAAAAGGTGTACCTCAAAGCCCAACTGGTACGTGGCGTCTCCCTGCCCATCTCCAACTTCTTCCTCTTCGTCTTGAATCACTATAGAGTCCAGCCCCAGAATCTTTCTCCCAATAGTACCTTAGTGCTTAGCAACTATGCGGCGCTCTGCGAGGGATACTTAGGGATAAAGCCTAGGCTAGACCTCTTCATGTACTTCTTCACCGTGAAACGTGAAGCCGGAGCTAGTAAGGAAGAACTTAGGAACTGCGGCACCATAAGCTTCAAGATTCGACCTGGCCGGCGGTTCCCCGACATCGTCGGCCACGAGTCCTGCAAAAATTGGCAACTGACGTACTTCTATGGCCCAGACATTCCTCTGGCTGGCCGACAAGTAACGTACCCGAACTTCGTGGACGGAGCCGCCGCTGAAGCCTCGTCATGGAGATCCCAGGCCTCCCTTCCCTCTGACCTCGATGCTTCCCGTGCCATAAGGCGTATAGAATGGTTCGTAGAGACGGGTTTGACCAGCTTGGACCTAACCATGTGCTGGTTCATCAGGCGAATCCAACCTCTGCAGCACCGCGCGAAGCTCATGCACGAGTATACCAGCGACAGAAGGGATAGTCTCCGCATCTCCGTGGACAACTTCTCGAGCGACTCCGTCAAGCTCCGTCTTAAGGACATCGTCAAGGTGAAGGACAAGAAGCGTGGCTTCACCATCACCTACGACATGTTCGTATACGGCAAGTGCCCAAAGGTAGGTATTTATTTTCCGTGTATGACATATACTCCAGTTCTTCCGTCTTGCAAATGTCATCTCATCTAACATGGTGACTTCTCACTTAACAGCTTAGCGATCTAGAGGAGGACAACCTAGCTTCCCAAATCTACGATCCAAAGATGAAGGAAGTCACGGTCATGTCCGACGACGAGGCTCCATTGGCGCGAAAGCGGAAGAGCTCCACCTCTGACACTGCCGATGGAGGCAAGAAGAAGAAGACGGAGGGTGGAGCCTCCAAGAAGACTACCGCCGCCCTGGAGGCGGAAAAGAGAAAAGTTACCGAGATCCCCTTTGCCAAAGCACCCCCACTTGTGTAAGCTTCTCTTCCTCCGACACTGTCTATTTATCTGTCTTGCTCCTGTACTTATGCATTTTGCATGTTTCAGAAAGAAAGCCACGACCAGCCTGAAGAAGACCTCCAAACTGGGGGCTTCTAGAACCGTCAAGGACATGCTGCATCGCGACACATATCCCTTCATCGCCCCTACCATTCCCTCCGTAAAGCCTTCGTCTGCCCCTACAAGCTCACAAGCTAAGGAGGCATTTGGCCCTTCCGCCATGGAAGTGGACTCAGGTGCCTCTACCGAGGTTGCTGTCATCGGCGAGCAGGCGACGCAGGAGAGTGCCGCCCACCAAATGGCTGAAGCTCCGGCTAAGGATGCCATCGGTGGCGGTAAGGCGGTGGTGGAAGCAGGTACCTCTGTCTTTGGCGGCGCCCCTGCACCCAAGAAAACCATAGCCTATCCAAAGATAGTCTATCCGGTACTTACACCGGATAGCACTGTTTTGGTCCCTGGTGCGGCACCGACATCTCCGACGTGCGGTCTAGAGGAGCTCCGCCGGCAAGCAGAAATCTTGCAAGGAAACAGCGAATCCTTTGCCAAGATGCTGGCCGAGAGTGCTACAAACCTCAAGATCATCGCACTTGTAAGTTTTATTTGCCTTTTGCATTTCATATGAGTATCCCATTGTATCCCCCGAGGATGTAGACGAAAAAACCATAGGTTTTTGCATCTATATGCTCTAAGAGTGACTAAGTTAGAAAACCTCTCACTGTAGCCCCCAAGCATGTAGTTGGAATGAAATGTTCCGACTAGATGCTTTAAGAGTAGCATACGCAGTGTTTATAAATTTCCATACTGTAGCCCCAAGCCTCTAGTTGTAACTGAATTAGTTCCGACTAGATGCTTAAAGAAAAGCTAAGAATATATCCGAGTTAAAAACTTTATACTGTAGCCCCCAAGCCTCTAATCGAGAACTGAATTAGTTCCGACTAGATGCTTAAAGAAAAGCTAAGCATATTACTAAGTCAAAAACTCTCGCTGTAGCCCCCGAGTGTCTAGGTGGAAAATTTCTGGCTAGATGCTCCAAGCAGACCAAACAACGCTTTAACTTTGAAATTTTTTCCACAGAACGAGAGTGCTCGGAGGGGCATGGCCAATGACAAGTACTAGAAGATGCGCGCAGACCTGTAAGCTGAAAAGGGTAAAACTGCCTTCTTGAAGGAACGGATCACCAAGAGCAAGCGTCTGTTTTCTTTTTCGCATTCCGACTTGGTATTGTGTCCATATTCTCCGAGTACTCACTATGTACTTTGCTTTCTCTGACTTGCACCAAGGCCAAGAATATTGTCAAGCAATCCAAGCACATTCAAGAGTTGGATAGTGAAAACAAAATTCTTAAGCAAGAGAGGAAATACATGCTAAAAATGCATGAGGAGTCGATGAAGGTCCTGCAGGACTCCGCCACCAAGGAAATCAATCTCTTGAAGGAGTAGATTGCGATCTTAAAAGATCAGAAGCAAGCTGCCGATGAGCAAAATCAACGCCATAGCGAGGCGTATAAGCTCCTCCAACAAGAGAAATAATCCTTGGCGGACACCCTCTGGCAAGATGAGGCCATCATCTTCAGTAAGTTTTCTCCGTCTTCGATTTCTGTAGTCTGGGTACTCTAAATTGTTGAACTCATGCGCTCCTTGTTGGAATTTGCAGCTCCTATGGGTTTAACTTGATCGCCCCCTCCAGCCAAGGAATGCATGGTTCTTGCTGGCAACTTCATCAACACCGCCATCACGCAAGACAAGGAGATCGCCAAGCCCCTCCAGATAAATATCAAGGTATCGGACTCTGTGGAGAAGTACTCGGAGATTCTGCGCCGAGCCCCCAAGCGCATCACAAGCTGGAAAGCTTCATGTGCGCGGGCTGGCGGAAGGATGGCGCTGTCAATGGTGAAGGCACACTACGAAGATGCCGACATCGACACGGTGACCTCTGGTATTCCCGACGTAGATGACAATGGAAAAGAGATTAACCATGAATCCATCTTGTCGTCGCTCGCGGGCTATGACACCAGAGTTGCCGAGTTGGTGGACGTCGACGTCTTTGTGCCCATGAACATCATCGACAACAGCAACCAAGGTTCCTCTGAGTCCCACCATAGCGCCAACTTCGAGGGTGGTTCTCCGGCTGGTGATGATGCTGCTTCCAAGTCACCTGCGCCAAAGGAATGAAGAACAACTTTGTAATATTTGTTTCACCTTTGGTGCGTATGCGGAAAAAACTTGTTTGTGTAACTTAAGGCGGAAACAATGGTTGTTATTTCCTGCTACTCAAGAACTAGTTTCCCGCATGGATATATGTTTAAGCAAGTGCTAGTTTATCCATTACTTTGGTTCTTATGCTTGACTTTTCGTGAGTTGGAAGACTCGTTGTCGGAACCATGCACTCAGGTGATGATGCCCAATGGAAACGCCAATAACCTAAGCACAAAATCGCCGACAATAAGTGCCAAAAGTCACTACTCCAGAATCCACATAAAAAGGACAAAGAACGTGTAGACCAGAAAACTTAAGCTAACACCCGTAGGCGGAATTTTCACAAGTGCAATCGCAAAACTTGTGCATAAAGGTTTTACATGATCCAAAAATGAACACTAAAGGAGGCAAAAGACTCAGAAATTGTTTTGAATATTGTAAATTCAATAACTTTTAATCTGTAATTCAGAAAAATAGCAATAATATATCAAAATGTTTAGAAAAATTAAATCTATCTATTTAAGCTATAATCATGCATTGTTCAACAACTTACATGACAAGTTTAATTAGAAGAACATAGTAACCCCTCATAGGTGATTCCAGACTTTCCCCGAGTTAGGGTTTTCACCCATCGAAACCCCGATTAAGTTGTTGAGCATGCTTTAGGGTTTCAATTAAATACAATTTAACTTGTCATATCATCATACTTGCTTGATCATTCATTCGATGCCATGTGTTGATTGTTTCCCTCTCTTTTCGATATTTGGTTCTTTCGGGTAGAATACGAGATCGGGATCGAGATTGAAGCCCGAGGAAAACACCATAGAAGATCGAGGATCGACGAACAATACTTGACCAACTCTAACCAAGTCAAGTACAAGGCCCTCGAATATCTGCTTATCTGTTATCAACATGCAAAGGCAAGCATAGCCCCACCATGATATAATCCTACGATTTTGAAAGCATTTCAATTCTTTCCAAGATGCATACGATTCTGTTGTGGTCTTTTATTGATAGATAAAGTATCCTATCTATTACATTACTCCTTTCGAGCTTATATTATCTGATCCACTGCTCCTAGCATAACTAGGTTTGGCTTGTGTGCACTGCTAGAGCTTTTATATGTGTTCTGCTAAGCCATGCTGTCACATCCCAAAATTTTCCAAATTTTGTAATGTGAAAAATAAATAAACAAAATAATTAATTGTTGAAATTTAGGGTGAAAAGAAACTTTTTATTTCCAAATGGAAACATTAAAACCCAACTTGAACAAACTTTTAATAAAATTTGAATCCAACTAAATTCAAATTAAGTGAAATACATTCTTCATAAATGCATCTTGAAATTTAAACACTTGGAAATAAACCAAAACTCTAAACCCTAATGGAAGGAAACCATTTCCAAGATCTCTCTAAGACTATGGATTGAACCATATAAAAATTTAGCAACAATCATTTTAAAATGATTAAAAATAACATAAAAATATTATAAAACCATAGAAATTGGTTTCACTCAATTTGGAAACATGGATAAAAACTTATGAATTTAATAAGTTGAAAGGAAAAAATTTCCAAAGCTAATAAAGTTCCTAACCAAAATCCATACCAAATTGTGAGCAATTAATCCTAAAAGTATATAAAAGGATAAAAAAATATTAAATAAGATTTTACAAATTGGAATCACCAATTTTGGATCTATAAATAAGAAGATATGGATTTTATTAGATAAAGAAAGAAAGAAATAAATAAGGAATATTTAAAAGCCAAATTAAATCTTGGCCAAACAAATGAAATGAAGGTTTATTGAATGAAATAAAAGAATAAAAGTGTTGTGGTATTGCCGACGAGTACGCCATTGAGGGGTCCTCACAGTGCGTGTTTAGAGACGTGGGGGAAGGCATACGGTTGACGGGTACGAGGTAACACAACTTACCCAGGTTCAGATCCCACGATGGTGGCGGAATCCTACTCCTGCTATAAATCACTATAAGGGCAATACGCTGAGTTACAGAGATAGGTTCGCTGTGCGAGGTTGTCTGAAGTTGTCTATGAACATCTAAGATTATGCCCTAAAGGCTCCCATAGGCCCGAATTATATAGTCGCCAGGTCCTAGGGTTACAGGGAAAAGTCCTAGCCGGACAGGTCACAGAGTCCTACACCGTCTATTACTAGTCTTGTGTATCTTGCACTAGAAGGCTCCGGGTACGTCGGTGACTCCAACTGTAGCCTTCGTTTATCCAGCATGGGCCTCCCTTCTGGATCCATCTAACTGGGCCGCCCAGCAGGCCATGGGCCATGCTACCAATTGTGGGCCACCCGGGTTATCCGGATAGGAGACATGCTATAAGGATACCCATATAGCATATCCCCAACAGTAGCCCCCGGAGAACTCCGAGATCTTGCGCCGTCCCGCCTCTTCGTGTGGAATGCTCCGTCTAGATGGATGTCGGCAAATCGTCAAGCAATATCTTGTAGTCCTCCTAAAGAACCCTGCAAGGTTTTCTCCGTCTTCAATATGTAAGTCGGAGAAATGCTGAATCTTCCATCGTACTCTTCTGCAGCCGGATTGGATCCGTCCATGTCAGAATCTTTGATGTGACGGTTCATCTGCCTATGTCAGCTAGGGCGACGTAGGCTTAGGTCAGTGACGCCTCGTAACTCACACATGCAGAGAACGCAATCATGTCCGATTTTCCCGCGCGAGCAATACGAACCGTTGGCGGCGACGGTTGGAGACGTGGCGAAATTTCTGCGCATGTTCGCGAACACGTTGTCTATGCGGCAACCGTCCGATCAAGCTGCACGAATCTTGAAGCTGGAGATGATAAATAGTAAACGTGGTGAAATTTCCACTTTTTACCTGATTCTCCTCGCATCGTATTCTTCCTCCAGCGCGTGCCTCCTCGAGCTCTCCACGAAAACTCTCGAAAAACCCTAGCCCCAATCCGCACCAGTGACCTCCGTACTCACTCCATGGCCAGCAGCAGCACTTCCCCTTCCATGGCGACACCGAGCGAAGCCGCAGGAAAGACGGTGAGCTCCGTCGTCGTGCCCTCAGAGGGTTTGGTCATCCCCGTCTCGGCGATGGTCGAATCCACCAGTGGCGACCATAATCTAGCGGTGCTGGAGCCGTTGGAGGAGGAACTGGACTCGCATATGGGCGACTGGAGTGGCTCAGACATCACTGACCATGATATCCAAGAGCTGATCGTTGAAGGCTACCTCCCTGCGATGGAGGGGCTCGCCTGGCAGGCAGCGCCGGCCGGCGAGGTGACACCTTCTCCCCAAGCCGGAGAAAAGGTGTACCTCAAAGACCAACTGGTACGTGGCGTCTCCCTGCCCATCTCCAACTTCTTCCTCTTCGTCTTGAATCACTATAGAGTCCAGCCCCAGAATCTTTCTCCCAATAGTACCTTAGTGCTTAGCAACTACGCGACGCTCTGCGAGGGATACTTAGGGATAAAGCCTAGGCTAGACCTCTTCGTGTACTTCTTCACCGTGAAACGTGAAGCCGGAGCTAGTAAGGAAGAACTTAGGAACTGCGGCACCATAAGCTTCAAGATTCGACCTGGCCGGCGGTTCCCCGACATCGTCGGCCACGAGTCCTGCAAAAATTGGCAACTGACGTGCTTCTATGGCCCAGACATTCCTCTGGCTGGCCGACAAGTAACGTACCCGAACTTCGTGGACGGAGCCGCCGCTGAAGCCTCGTCATGGAGATCCCAGGCCTCCCTTCCCTCTGACCTCGATGCTTCCCGTGCCATAAGGCGTATAGAATGGTTCGTAGAGACGGGTTTGACCGGCTTGGACCTAACCATGTGCTGGTTCATCAGGCGAATCCAACCTCTGCAGCACCGCGCGAAGCTCATGCACGAGTATACCAGCGACAGAAGGGATAGTCTCCGCATCTCCGTGGACAACTTCTCGAGCGACTCCGTCAAGCTCCGTCTTAAGGACATCGTCAAGGTGAAGGACAAGAAGCGTGGCTTCACCATCACCTACGACATGTTCGTAGACGGCAAGTGCCCAAAGGTAGGTATTTATTTTCCGTGTATGACATATACTCCAGTTCTTCCGTCTTGCAAATGTCATCTCATCTAACACGGTGACTTCTCACTTAACAGCTTAGCGATCTAGAGGAGGACAACCTAGCTGCCCAAATCTACGATCCAAAGATGAAGGAAGTCACGGTCATGTCCGACGACGAGGCTCCATTGGCGCGAAAGCGGAAGAGCTCCACCTCTAACGCTGCCGATGGAGGCAAGAAGAAGAAGACGGAGGGTGGAGCCTCCAAGAAGACTACCGCCGCCCTGGAGGCGGAAAAGAGAAAAGTTACCGAGATCCCCTTTGCTAAAGCACCCCCACTTGTGTAAGCTTCTCTTCCTCCGACATTGTCTATTTATCTGTCTTGCTCCTGTACTTATGCATTTTGCATGTTTCATGAAGAAAGCCACGACCAGCCTCAAGAAGACCTCCAAACTGGGGGCTTCTAGAACCATCAAGGACATGCTGCATCGCGACACGTCTCCCTCCATCGCCCCTACCATTCCCTCCGTAAAGCCTTCGTCTGCCCCTACAAGCTCACAAGCTAAGGAGGCATTTGGCCCTTCCGCCATGGAAGTGGACTCAGGTGCCTCTACCGAGGTTGCTGTCATCGGCGAGCAGGCGACGCAGGAGAGTGCCGCCCACCAAATGGCTGAAGCTCCGGCTAAGGATGCCATCGGTGGCGGTAAGGCGGTGGTGGAAGCAGGTACCTCTGTCTTTGGCGGCGCCCCTGCACCCAAGAAAACCATAGCCTATCCAAAGATAGTCTATCCGGTACTTACACCGGATAGCACTGTTTTGGTCCCTGGTGCGGCACCGACATCTCCGACGTGCAGTCTAGAGGAGCTCCGCCGGCAAGCAGAAATCTTGCAAGGAAACAGCGAATCCTTTGCCAAGATGCTGGCCGAGAGTGCTACAAACCTCAAGATCATCGCACTTGTAAGTTTTATTTGCCTTTTGCATTTCATATGAGTATCCCATTGTATCCCCCGAGGATGTAGACGAAAAAACCATAGGTTTTTGCATCTATATGCTCTAAGAGTGACTAAGTTAGAAAACCTCTCACTGTAGCCCCCAAGCATGTAGTTGGAATGAAATGTTCCGACTAGATGCTTTAAGAGTAGCATACGCAGTGTTTATAAATTTCCATACTGTAGCCCCAAGCCTCTAGTTGTAACTGAATTAGTTCCGACTAGATGCTTAAAGAAAAGCTAAGAATATATCCGAGTTAAAAACTTTATACTGTAGCCCCCAAGCCTCTAATCGAGAACTGAATTAGTTCTGACTAGATGCTTAAAGAAAAGCTAAGCATATTACTAAGTCAAAAACTCTCGCTGTAGCCCCCGAGTGTCTAGGTGGAAAATTTCCGGCTAGATGCTCCAAGCAGACCAAACAACGCTTTAACTTTGAAATTTTTTCCACAGAACGAGAGTGCTCGGAGGGGCATGGCCAATGACAAGTACTAGAAGATGCGCGCAGACCTGTAAGCTGAAAAGGGTAAAACTGCCTTCTTGAAGGAACGGATCACCAAGAGCAAGCGTCTGTTTTCTTTTTCGCATTCCGACTTGGTATTGTGTCCATATTCTCCGAGTACTCACTATGTGCTTTGCTTTCTCTGACTTGCAGAAACCATCGCCAAGGCCAAGAATATTGTCAAGCAATCCAAGCACATTCAAGAGTTGGATAGTGAAAACAAAATTCTTAAGCAGGAGAGGAAATACATGCTGAAAATGCATGAGGAGTCGATGAAGGTCCTGCAGGACTCCGCCACCAAGGAAATCAATCTATTGAAGGAGGAGATTGCGATCTTAAAAGATTAGAAGCAAGCTGCCGATGAGCAAAATCAACGCCATAGCGAGGCGTATAAGCTCCTCCAACAAGAGAAATAATCCTTGGCGGACACCCTCTGGCAAGATGAGGCCATCATCTTCAGTAAGTTTTCTCCGTCTTCGATTTCTGTAGTCTGGGTACTCTAAATTGTTGAACTCATGCGCTCCTTGTTGGAATTTGCAGCTCCTATGGGTTTAACTTGATCGCCCCCTCCAGCCAAGGAATGCATGGTTCTTGCCGGCAACTTCATCAACACCGCCATCACGCAAGACAAGGAGATCGCCAAGCCCATCCAGATAAATATCAAGGCATTGGAGTCCGTGGAGAAGTACTCGGAGATTCTGCGCCGAGCCCCCGAGCGCATCACAAGCTGGAAAGCTTCATGTGCGCGGGCTGGCGCAAGGATGGCGCTGTCAATGGTGAAGGCACACTACGAAGATGCCGACATCGACACGGTGACCTCTGGTATTCCCGACGTAGATGACAATGGAAAAGAGATTAACCATGAATCCATCTTGTCGTCGCTCGCGGGCTATGACACCAGAGTTGCCGAGTTGGTGGACGTCGACGTCTTTGTGCCCATGAACATCATCGACAACAACAACCAAGGTTCCTCTGAGTCCCACCACAGCGCCAACTTCGAGGGTGGTTCTCCGGCTGGTGATGATGCTGCTTCCAAGTCACCTGCACCAAAGGAATGAAGAACAACTTTGTAATATTTGTTTCACCTTCGGTGCGTATGCGGAAAAAACTTGTTTGTGTAACTTAAGGCGGAAACAATGGTTGTTATTTCCTGCTACTCAAGAACTAGTTTCCCACATGGATATATGTTTAAGCAAGTGCTAGTTTATCCATTACTTTGGTTCTTATGCTTGACTTTTCGTGAGTCGGAAGACTCGTTGTCGGAACCATGCACTCAGGTGATGATGCCCAATGGAACCGCCAATAACCTAAGCACAAAATCGCCGACAATAAGTGCCGAAAGTCACTACTCCAGAATCCACATAAAAAGGACAAAGAACGTGTAGACCAGAAAACTTAAGCTAACACCCGTAGGAGGAATTTTCACAAGTGCAATCGCAAAACTTGTGCATAAAGGTTTTACATGATCCAAAAATGAACACTAAAGGAGGCAAAAGACTCAGAAATATGAGTGAACCAGAGAGCTTTATTTCATTGATCATATAAGGAGTACACAATTAGATAAAAAATGCTAAGTGTAGAAAGGACGTAGCTGTGCTATGTTCCATGGCCGATCAAGCTCCGGGTAGTCATCATCCGGGTCATGTCGCTTACGCTTATGATCCTCATTGGGTCTATCCTTTAGTTCACGATTGTCAACAAGGTAGTAAGACCCATTGAGTAGCGCCTTGCTTATGATGAACGGTCCTTCCCATGGCGGGGATAATTTGTGTGACTTCTTCTTCTTAAGTCGGAGCACAAAATCCCCCTCTTTAAACGAGCGACGCCGAACGCGACGACTATGGTAGCTGTGTAGCTTCTGCTGGTAGATGGCGGATCTTTGGCATGCCAAAACGCGCTCCTCCTCGAGAAGGTCCACATCTAGGCGTCTGGATTCTTCAGCGTCATCTTCGTCATAGGCGCCAACTCTTGGTGCATCGTGAAGGATGTCGGAAGGTAGGATGGCTTCTGCTCCATATACCATGAAGTAAGGGGTGTAGCCGGTGGATCTGTTGGGTGTAGTTCGTAAACTCCACAGCACAGATGGCAATTCTTTCGCCCAGGCTCTAGCTGCTCTATGTAGCGGTGCCTCAAGACGTGGCTTCATTCCCTGCAGAATTAATCCATTATCTCGCTCAACGATACCATTGGACTATGGGTGTGCCACAGAAGCAAGGTCAAGTCGGATGCCTTTCTCCCAACAATAAGCCTCCACTTCTCCGAGTGACAAATTGCTGCCATTGTCGGTGATAATGCTATGTGGGAGACCAAATCTCACCACTAGATCCCGGACAAACCTGAGGGCAGTTGCCCCATCAAGCTTTCTAATGGGTTTAGCTTCTATCCATTTAGTGAATTTATCAACTGCTACAAGAAGATGCGTAAACCCACAAGGTGCTGTCTGTAACGGTCCCACCATGTCTAGCCCCCAGACTGCAAACGACCAAGTTATTGGTATTGTTCGCAATTCTTCAGCAGGAACATGTGGTTTTCGGGCATAATACTGGCGTTCCATGCATGTCTCAACAAGCTTGTTGGCGTCCGCCTTCGCGGTCAGCCAGTAGAATCCTTGCCGGAAGGATTTCACGACCAACGATCAAGGAGCGGCGTGATGCCCGCAATCTCTGAGATGGATTTCGCGTAGGATCTCCATACCTTCTAGCTAGGAAACACACTTTAGGTATACACCAGTAGTGATACTTTTGTAGAGTTTCCCATTGATTATGGTATAACCCATTACACGGCGTAATATTTGCCGTCTTTCGACCTCGTCGTCGGGCAAAGTTCCGTGTTTGAGATATTCCATGAAGGGTTTTGTCCAAGCCGGAGGGACCTTGGTCACCATGTTGACGAAAGAGTCAGCTCTATCCGGGTTGTCGACGTCAGATCCCTCCACGGATGGTGTGCGTAGGTGCTTTAGGAAAACTCCTGGCGGAATTTGCTTGCACCCTGATCCTAGCTTAGACAACAGATCAGCCACCTCGTTTTGCTTCCTAGGCACATGCTTGACTTCATAGCCCAAGAAGCTCTTGGCTATCTCGTCCACTTCGTCTCGATATGCCGCCATCATAGGGTTCCGCGCATTCCAGGTGCCAGCCACCTGCTGGGCAACCAAGTCGGAATCTCCACAGCAAACTATGCGCTTGATGCCAATATCCTTGGATAAACGTAGTCCGGAATGAGTGCTTCATACTCCGCCATGTTGTTTGTAGCCTCGAAGTGGATCTGCAAAACGTAGTGTAGCTTGTCTCCTATTGGTGACTGTAGCAATACACAAGCCCCCGAGCCGTTGAGCAGCTTTGATCCGTCAAAGTGCATCACCCAGTACTCTGGTTCTGGAAACGGAGTACCATCTGGCATCTCCATCCAATCTGCAACAAAATCCGCCAAGGCTTGTGACTTGATAGTGTCGCGTCTCATGTAAGTGATCTCGAAGGCGGCAAGTTCAATGCCCCAGTTTGCGACCCTTCCTGTAGCGTCGCTGTTGTTGATTATGTCGGACAGTGGAGTCTTGCTCACCACTGTGATTGGGTGCTCCTGAAAGTAATGCCTCAGCTTCCGAGAAGCAAGGAATACTCCATAAGCTATCTTCTGGTAGTGCGGGTAACGCTGCTTGGACTCTGTCAAGACCTCGCTCACGTTGTAAACTGTTCGTTGAACTCCGTGCTCATAGCCTGGTTCCTTCCGCTCTACCACGACGACGATGCTGATTACCCATTTGGTTGCCGCCATGTAGATTAATAGGGGCTCACCAGGCTCGGGTGCTGCAAGGATAGGCGTTGAGGAAAGAATCTCCTTGAGATGTTTCAATGCTGCATCTGCTTCGTCCGTCCATGTGAATTCGTCCGCCTTCTTCAGCAACTTGTATAGCGGCAGAGCCTTCTCTCCAAGTCGGCTGACAAACCGACTAACTGCTGCAACACAACCTGTTAGTCGTAGAATGTCCTTTAGGCATGTCAGACGGTTTATGTTTAAGATGGCCTTGATTTTCTCCGGGTTGACCTCGATTCCGTGATGGGAAACGATGAAGCCCAATAATTTGCCGGCTGGTACCCCGAAGACGCATTTCTTAGGGTTAAGCATCATGTTGTATTTCTGGAGATTATCAAAGGTGTCTTTTAAGTCGGAGATTAAGTCGTTTTACTTTTTGGACATCACCACGATATCGTCCACATAGGCGTGAACGTTCCGACCAATTTGGTCGTGAAGGCAACGTTGCATTGTCCGCTGGTACATAGCACCTACGTTTTTCAGCCCAAAGGGCATCGTGACATAGCAAAACGTGCCATATGGAGGTGTGAACAAAGTGGCCAATTGGTCCGACTTCCTCATCTTGATCTGGTGGTATCCTGAGTATGCATTGAGAAAACACAAAAGTTCTGAGCCAGCCGTCGTGTCAATGACTTGGTCAATGCGAGGCAAAGCAAACGGATCTTTGGGACATGCTTTGTTCAAGCCGGTGTAATCAACGCACATTCTTAATTCATTGGTTCCCTTTTTGGAGACAAGTACAGGATTGGCCACCCATTGGGTGTGAAGGACTTCTCGGATAAATCTAGCCTTAAGTAACCTCGCTATCTCTTTGCCAATGGCGCGTCTCTTCTCATCTCCAAAGCATCATAGAGGTTGTTTCAGTGGTTTGGATTTTGGATCAATGTTTAGGCTGTGCTCGGCAAGTTCCCTAGGTACACCTTTCATGTCGGCAGGTTGCCAGGCAAAGATGTCCCTATTCTAATGGAGGAACTCGACGAGCGCGCTTTCCTATTTGGGATCCAGGGTCATCCCAATGGCGGTGACCTTGGAGGCATCGCCTACCACAAGTTCCACTGGCTTGGTCTCGATGGCGGCCTTGAACGCAGGAGCGGAGTCGGCGATCTGCTTCTTTGACGCGACCATCTCTGATTCATCGACCTTGCTCTGGATCTCTTTGAATTCTTCGCTATAGAGGACAGCTTCTGCAATGGCTACTTCATTGATCTCGCAGTCCCTTGCCTTGGTAAAGCTTCCGGATACGGTGATGACGCCGTTTGGTCCGGGTATCTTGAGTTTGTTGTAGACGAAGCATGGCTTGGCCATGAACATGTGGAATATGTCACGGCCGAATATGACGTGGTACACGCTCTTGAAGGGGACCACCTCAAAGGTCATGCACTCTTGGCGGTAATTGTTAACATCGCCAAAGGCAACCTTAAGTGTAATGTACCCAAGGGACCGAGCCTCCCGACTGGGAACTACGCCGTGGAAGATGGTGTTGGTCTGTCTTAGGTTTGCCTCCGTCAAGTTCATCTTCTGCAGTGTATCCAGGTACATGATTTTGATGCTGCTTCCACTATCCACCATACACTTGGTGAACTCTACGCCGTCAATCAAGGGGTTGATGACCATGGAGTACTGGTTCTCTGTAGGTATAAGGTCTGGGTGGTCCGTCCTGTCCCAAGTGATTGGAACCTCCGACCAGCGTAGGTACTGGGGAACTGGGGGGAGAGTAGCCATCAGGATCCTCAGAGAGGTCTTCTATTGTCGGATGGTGGGGGTGCCAAGGAAAGTGTGGTAGACTGGAGCCTTCTTCGCGAAGGGGTTCTTGCCCTTGTCGTCGCTCTTGGCGGCGTGCTTGGGGTCAACATCCTCATCCATGTCACTTGAATCCTTGGACCCCTCCTCCTTCTTCTTCCCCTTGCCCTTGCCTCGCGGTCTGTTCTTCCGACTTCGCTTGTAGCCGGACTCTAGGTCTTCCTTGAGGTCGTTGACGAACTTGTAGTGTCGATTGGTATGGGTGGATTTTCCGTTGACGTCGAGGTGTACGAGGCAGGTCATATCGCGGTACTCCTCATAGGTTTGGGGAACGCGGAGCGGCGCTGAGGTAGTTTCACTTCCTCGTAGCTGCCCACGACCAGCTCCCCTTCCTCGGCCACGTTGTCCGCCATCACCTCGTCCTGCAAAAGTCATAGCGACCATGTCGGTAGATTGCTTTTCTTCTGGAGCGGTTTTCCGCTTTGTACTGCTGTTCCTCCGAGCTTGAGTTGGAACGGCCATTGCCGGCAAGGAGCCGCGAGCATTGTCATCGGCAGCTGCGAACTCACTGGCCAACTGGATCATCTGATTCAAGTCAAGCTGGTGATTGTCCTGCAAGCGCTTCAGCTTATGTCGGAGCAACATGCCCCTTTCCAACCCATCGATGAAGGCGGCCATGGAGGTCTGAGCATGCACTCCTGCGCAGGAATTCTTCATGTCCAGCCAGCAGGAGAGGTAGGCGCGAGATGTCTCGTCTTTCTCTTGCACGCACCGCTGTAGATCGCCAATAGTGCAGGGACGTTTGTATGTACCCTCAAAGTTCTTGGTGAACGCTTCTTGCATGTCCAACCAGTTGTAGATAGATTTCTCCGGCAAGTCGTCGATCCATTGACGGGCCGTGCCCGCCAACATTAATGGGAGGTACTTGACGGCGACGTTGGGGTTGCCTCCGGAAATCTCCACCTCGTTGCCGTAGTCCTGCAACCATGTGGCTGGCTTGGCGGTGCCGTCATAGGGCTTGATGGTCTTGACAATCCGGAAACCTTTGGGATAAGTTGCAGACCGTATTGCAGGTCCAAAGCAACATGGTCCCAGGTATGGTCCTTCCCGGGTCTCGTGGATCTTATCGATCCACGGACATGCATCCTACGGCTCCGGGTTCTTCTTCTTATTGTCAACAGGGGATGGGCTGCGTGAACGACGCAGGCCTCCTCCTCCATGGTGACTGCTTGGTGGTGACGGAGGCAGCGGTGGGTTAGCCTTCTTGCTGCTACCCTCCTGTGACGCCTCACGCCTGTCACGGTTGCTTGTCGGACGCTGAGGGTCATGGTGTGACCTGCTCCTGTGTCCTTGGTTGCGCTCTCCGTCATGACGGGTCTGCTCCGCATTGTCGCGGATGACGATGCTGCACTGCTTTGGTGGGGGCATATCCATACGATGGTGAGCCTTGTAATCTTTGTGATGTCCAGGGGACCGGGGCTGTGGCAATGGGCGATGAGGTCGGGCCTTTTCTCCGTGGTCGGAGGATATGGGGATGACATCCTTCCTATTGTGTGCATCCCTCCGTCTTCGTTCTGATGAGCCCATCTGGGACCCGACATCAAGAGGAGATCTGTCTCTTGGCGGTTTATACTGGCTAGACTGACAAAGCGCTGGGTCGGACTGAAGCCTCTGAGAGGTGGCCTTTTCATGCTGCTTCACCGCCTTGGCCACTAGGTCATAGACCTGTTCCACTGCCTCGGGCGATCTATCCTGCTCCAGAAGGGTCTTGGCGACGGCGAGGTTAAGGAGTGGGGTGGGCATCACCTGCTTGCCTTCACTGTCAATGTATGGCTTGGCTTGTGCCGGCTTCGAGGGAGCCCATCCTAGGTTGCGCCGTACACCATGATCGTTGATGACGCGAGCCGGAGCTTTCTTGGCCTTCTGCTGCTGCAGCAAAGTCTTGTACTCGGCCTCCATTGCTCTAGCTTTTTCTATAGACTTCTGCGTGTTGACCAGATCTTGATCTAGCTTAGCGCCTTGCTCCGCGATGGCCTGCGCTTCCTCCAGCAACTGCTGGCGCTTCTCGTCAAGCTGGGTCACGTTCTAGATATGAGCAACGGTCAGTGTCTTGATGAGGAGATTGCCGTACATTACTCTATCAGATGGAGTAACTTGGGCTGCTGTAGACGTATATGCTGGAGGCGGCAAGTTTGCGGTGTTGTTGTTGCTCGGGCCGGTGCCGAGTTCCTGCGGCTGCTGCACTGGGTTAGGCGGAGGAGGCATGTGTAGGGGTTCGTAGCATGGAAAACAAAAATTTTCTACCGAATACAAACAAACAAGCCAAGATCTATCTACTAGATTGTAGCAACGAGTCAATAGAGGAACTCACCCTCGAAGATTCCAAAGCGGTTAACGAGAGCAGATTCTCGTGGGTGATGTAGTCGTACACTTGCCGATCTCAAGATCGCGTAGACGATCCTTCCGGCACTGCGTTCCGGCAGCACTTCCGCAGTCGGTCACACGTTCGGTACTCGATGAAGACCTTCCTCTCCCTTGTTCCAGCAGGCAGCGGAGGTTGTAGCACTCTCCTCACGATTCCAGCAGCACGACGGCGTGGTACCGGAAGTAGAGGGGAGATCTCGTAGGGCTTCTCCTTAAGACGGAGCGAGTATGGTGGACTATGAGAGAGACTTGGTGGTCTAGGGTTTAGAGGCACCAAGGGAGGAAGCTTGGCCGGCGGCTAGGGCTTGGGGAGAGCCCCAACTCGGTGAGTTGGGAGGAAACCCTAGGCGGCGGCAGCACTTGTGTGGAGGCGCCAGGAGCTAGGGTTTTTGGTGTAGGGAAGAGGGGCACCCCTGCCCCTTCTTTTATACGTGGGAGGGAGGCGCCTAGGAGGAGGGAGTCCTCCTCCAACTCCTCCTCCTTGGCCGGCGGGTGGAGGGAGTGGGACTTCCTCCCCAAGTAGGTTTCCTACTCTCCCTCCACCAAGCAAAACTGCCGTTTGACTTTTCAAATTGGCATTTGACTTTTCAAACTAGGATTTGATTTATCCCTTTATTTTGCCCAGCCATGATACCTAGTACATGATGCAATCATTCCAACTTGTTATGACACATTCATGTACCCTTCCCCTCCGGAGTGCCGGACCTTCCGGACCCTTCTAGAACATTTCTGATGAAAACACCGAAACCATTCCCCAACTCCGAAACAGGACTTTGCTTATATGAATCTTATTCTCCGGACCATTCCGGATCTCCTCGTGATATCCCGGATCCCATACGAGACTCCGAACAACATTAGGTCTCTTACTCATCATTCCATAACTACTCAACAACATTGAATCCTTAAGTGTGTCTCCCTATGGTTCGTGAATTATGCGGACATGACCGAGACACTTCTCTGATCAATAACCAATAGACGAATCTGGAAATTCATATGGCTCCCACATATTTCTACGATTACTTTGCGATCAAATGAACCACTTACATACGATACCAATTTCCCTTTGTCTCACGATAGTTTACTTATCCGAGGTTTTGATCGTCGGTATCTCTGCGTACCTAGTTCAACCTCGTTACCGATAAGTACTCTTTTCTTGTTCCCATGATATGTGCTCCCTTGTGATCCAGTCACATGCTTGCAAGATAATTGGATGACATTCCACCGTGAGGGCCCAGAGTATATCTATCCGTCATATGGATGGACAAATCCCACTCTTGATCCATGTGTCTCAACCCATACTTTTCGAACACTCAATGCCACCTTTATAGCCACCTAGTTACGGTGTGGTGTTTGATGTCATCAAAGGATCATTCCGGTGATGGTGATAAGCATGATCTCATGGTCGAAGGAATTAGATTACTATGTATCAGAAAGCTTATAGCAAATGAACTATATTAAATGACTTGATCTTTATGCTACGCTTAACTATAGGAGTATGTCCATCACATCATTCTCCTAATGATATGACCCTATTGTTAATAACATCTCTATGTTCATGATCAGGAAACCATGATCATATATTAACCAACAAGCTAGTTTAATAAGAGGCTTTACTAGGGACTCTTTTATGTTTACAAATCACACAAGTATTAATGTTTCCGCTTAATACAATTTTAGCATGGTATGTAAACATTTATCATAAGCATGAAGATATGATAATAACTTACTTTATTATTGCCTCTTGGGCATATCTCCAACAGTCTCCCACTTGCACTAGAGTCAATAATCTAGTTTCAAACCTTTGTGTATTCAACACCTATGGCTTTCCGGTGTTGTATGTACACGATTGCTAGTGGTCAACTGATCTCCGGATCTGACACTTCCAGGTCCGTGTGTAATTGCATGTGTTTGCGTCCCTACGCATCACTCATTCTCTAATGAGATGGTTTTGTATAAATTTGGTCCTTTGGTGAGACCTTTAGTTCTTTGGGGCTAAAACATGTTGATAATATTGTCGTACAATATATCTTCATAGTATTATCCCTGCTATGAACTACACCTAGTTTGATAACAAACTACTTGACACAAATGCCCTCTTTTGCTGCTATAATAGCAGTCATATACTTAGCCTTTTGTTGTAGTATCTGTCACAATGTCTTGACTTTGGAACTCATCCAAATCCATTATGGAACTTACTTTCCATTATATTGTGCCACCCTTAGTTTAGATTGAGATAAACTTAATTTGTACTTTGTGACAAAACTAGTATCAATGTAGTACTTTTACAATGAACTAACCATCTATTTGTAACTTCCAAAATAATATATTCTTAGTTCTTCCAAAAGATCATAAGAATATCCTTACTATCGTCCAATGATCATCTTATGAATCATTCTGGTATATGCTCACAACATTTAGAGCATAGGACATATCTGGATTTGTACATATCATAATATGATTGATATAAATACTCTTTGTGATTTCAAGTATCAATCTATACTTGATCTTTGTTTCACTTACCAAATGTCAATACACTTGAATATATCATCAATATTGAACTCATTCAATCATTTCTGTGCGACAAGAACCTTTGTAGTTTCTATATTGAACTCATTCAATATATCTTCTATGTACTTTCGGCACAACCATATTAGTGTCTCAATCTATCTATATAGATATTGACGCCAAATATTTGCGTTTTGCCTAAATCTTTCATCGGGATGAAATTCTTAATATGTGTTAATAAAATATACATCATTTCCAATCAACAATATGTCTTCTACATAATGTATTAGAAATATGTCTTAGCGCTCCCACTTAATTTCTTGCAAATGCAAGCATCTTCATTGTCTCTGATCAAATTAAACTCTTTTAACAGTTTCATCATAGTGAAATTCCAACTCCGCGATGCTCACTTCAACCATTGAAGTTTGCATATGCTTTTAGCATCCTTTGAATTAACAAAACCCTAGGGACCGTGTTATGCACATGTCCTAGGTAACAATTCTATTAGAAGAACGTGTTTTGTTTATTCAACTACCACATAACAAAAATATATGTAGTGGTTGCTTTCATTAATCCGTCTAGACTAAATATCACTATGAACATTGTTGTCATAGTCAACCATGTCAACATTTGAACATTGTTGTCATAGTCAACCTTTGAACATTGTTGTGAATTCTTTCCCAACATGTCGACTATTTCATAGATGTGAAACATCCATGACTATTTCTTTATAGATCCAAACACAAATGTAAGGTCATACACCTTTCTTGAGGGTCCCTCAAGTTCAAAGCTTGATTTCTCGTGTATGGAACTATCACGGATTTTATGGCTTCAAGCCATTTTACGGAGTCAGGGCCCATCATTACTTCTTTGCATGTAGTCCGTTCATTATTCTCAAATAATGATTCAACCCTCAAATCTTGATATTTTATTGTTTACCCGACCTACTTGGTTCAATAGAAACTCAGACCTCTGTGACCACAACCTTTGAGGCATGTGAGCGATGAGCATTGTTGCTGCCTCCAGAACACTTTTTGGCGCTGCGCAACTTTGTACATATAGCTAAGGTTCTTTTAACCTTATCAAAGTTCTATTGTCCTCCCACTTAACTTTTCACGAAAAATTCCTTCTCAAAGAAACTTGACGTTGTAAGCGACAAACACTTTTGTCTCCGGTGTTATGGAGGAATACTTAATAGTTATACAAAGACAGGTTCATCCGACTTTGGTTGCAAACATCTTTCTTATGCATAGCATACCAATGTTTAAGAAAGGACAACTTGAGTTTTATCCCAAACCATAACTTTATATGATGTTATTTCAGCGGATTATGATGGAGCTCTTTTCAGTGGAAAAACGGTAGTCTCTAAAGCTTTTAATCTTTAAAATATAATGACAGTTTTATGAATTACACCTTTGATCTTACCATGTCAAACAAGGTTTTAATTACATATCTCGAACGCTCCATACTCTTATGGTGTTTCGGGAAATGCAAATCCACGGAACGATTCCTTAAATCTTAGGTATTATGCTAAACTTGTAACTCAAATATCCCTTTATGATCTTATCATAAACTATTTATATTCTTGTTACAATGATTTTGCACTTCATCTTGAAAGTCCTTGAACTTTTCAAATGTTTCATACTTCATCCTTATTAAGTAAATATTCATATATTCACTCAAATTTTCGGATAAAGCATATGAAGTTGAAATCCATCGCTCTTGACTACACATAATGGACTTCATACAACAATATGTACAAGTTCCAATAAGATAGTCATTCGTTCCCTTTTGGCCTATGAACGAAGTTTTAATTATCTCTAGAAAAAATTCACAAGCATCATTTGATCAAAAATCAAAAGACTCCAAAATTCCATCCACATGGAGTTTCTTCATGTTTTCTTTCCAATATAATTTAAACGACGATGTCACTTCCTAAGTGATCTTTCAATCAATTTGTCTTTCGACATTTTTAGCACTAGTTTTATGGATGTGATTTCTTCAACGAGATTTGTGAATCATCCATCTTTTATGGATTACCGCAATTATTTGAACAACCCTTTTGTTCTCATAATACCTGATAAAACAAATCTTGAAGGCAAACTTTGATGTTTAACGAGCAACACAATAAACCTTTATTTGTTCTCGATGAACATCATCACATATTATTTTGCTAGTTACTTAGGCCATTTTAGTTCATGAATTTTGTTGTTTCGTATGACGATTCATACCAACAAATTCAGTATCCAATACTTTAAGAACCACATTATTTAACAAGCAAAGAATATAGCCATAACACGTATATCCTCTATATACCTAAACTGAACAATTCTAGTCTTTTCCTTTTTGCCATATATTTATAAGATACTCTTTCAGTATTTTCTTTTTCTGTTTGAAAGAATCTAACAATCATCAATAGTGGAGCCATATATATGACACATAGTCCAAAGTGTGTATAGTTAAATACCAATGTCTTTGGACTTGCACTTTGAAGTAGATCACCATCATCAAATGTTTGGTGTTCTTTCAAATTCCTTTCCTTAGTAATCTCTTGGTGTAGTAAACATTTTACCTACATCAAATATTCACCTTCATCATGGAATTATCCATGATCAAGCTACTTTTAGCTCGTAACGGTGAATCGCGAGTATAATGTTTCTCTCCAAAACCTTTTGGAGGATTAGGATAACTAGTATCTCCAACCTTTTGCAAATTCTCATCAAATATGAGAACATGACTTTTGCCATATTATACTCTTATCATGTTGCAACCAAAACTTCGTTTCAGATATCACAATATCTTCCACACATCATGGTTTCTGAAACAACTCTTTCAGATCCTAGATAACCTTGATATTGAAACTATCTTTCGAATATCAAGAATCATGGAGATAAAAATGATACTTATATACTAACCTTGGAATTGTTACTCTTGATTTAATACCAACTATTAAACTTCATGGAGTAATCGAAACTTACTGAAAGTTTGCAATGGGACTTTTAAACTTTAGATTAACACTTCAAAACAATACGATACCAGTTCGTAAAGTAACTAACCAGAATTCTATAGTTCTATCATCTCAATTATAACTAAGTGCAAGGTGGTAAACGGATGCCAATGACTACAACAACTATGCAAATTTACTTTGATTTGATTTATGATAAATAGTGTTCAACTCTTAATCATATTGCTGTGAAACTCCCACTCAAAACAATATCCCTCACATTATTTTAGTGATCACACGAACCAAATCCACCACATCAAAACCGATCATCACGAGAGTTGATGTAGCTTCAATGGCGAACAATCATCATGTTCATCATATCTACTATATGACTCATGCTTTACCTTTCGGTAATCCGTGTTCCGAGACCATGTCTGTACATGCTAGGCTCGTCAAGATCAAACCTTAGCTTCCTCATGAGCAAATATGGCTTGCTCACGTTGTATACACTCGCAGAATCTAACACACCCGATCATCACGTGGTGCTTCAAAACAACGAGCTTTAGCAACGGTGCTTACTAAGGATGAACACTTTAAAACTTGAAATTTGTGTGCTTGAGGGATCATCTTATAATGCTACCGTCGTGAACTAAGCAATACAAGATGCATAAAAGGATTAACATCACATGCAATTCATAATATGTGATATGATATGGCCTTTCTTCTTGTGCTTCCGATCTCCATCTTCAAGCATGAACATGATCTCCATCATCACCAGCATGGCGTCAAGGTCAATGGCGCCGCTTCATGGTTGTCGTCCACCAGCTTCAACTATTACAACTACTTTGAACAGACGCGCGGGTCTTAAAAGAATTTAAAGACAACCATATGGCTCCTGCTGGTTGCCAACTTACAATAAGGAACATTGCATACATCATATATAATCACAATCATGGCCATATCACATCACAGCACACCCCTGCAAAACAAAGTTAGACGCCTCTAATTTTCTTTGCATGTTTTACGTGGTTTGGGGCTTTCAATAAGTGTCGTTCTAACTTACGAACAAGAACCACAACATTGATACTAGTATTGTCAATTACCCGTTGTAAATTGAATCTTAACTATGTTGGGATAAACAGGCACCCGCAAAGCCACTTATGCAATACAAGTTGCATGTCAAACGTGGAGCAAGTCTCATGAACGATGTCATGTAAGGTTAGCCCGGGCCGCTTCATCCCACCATCCTGCAAGATGCAAAGTACACAAGAAGCAATCAACAACAAAAGCATCAACGCCCACAATGACCATTGTGTTCTACTCGTGCAACAGATCTACATATAGACACGGCTCTGATACCACTGTAGGGGTTCGGTGAGTTGGGAGGAAACCCTAGGCGGCGGCAGCACTTGTGTGGAGGCGCTAGGAGCTAGGGTTTTTGGTGTAGGGAAGAGGGGCACCCCTGCCCCTTCTTTTATAGGTGGGAGGGAGGCGCCTAGGAGGAGGGAGTCCTCCTCCAACTCCGCCTCCTTGGCCGGCGGGTGGAGGGAGTGGGACTTCCTCCCCAAGTAGGTTTCCTACTCTCCCTCCACTAAGCAAAACTACCGTTTGACTTTTGAAATTAGCGTTTGACTTTTCAAACTAGGATTTGATTTATCCCTTTATTTTGCCCAACCATGATACCTAGTACATGACGCAATGATTCCAAATTGTTTTGACACATTCATGTACCCTTCCCCTCCGGAGTGCCGGACCTTCCGGACCCTTCTAGAACATTTCCGATGAAAACACCGGAACCATTCCCCAACTCCGAAACAGGACTTTGCTTATATGAATCTTGTTCTCCGGAAAATTCCGGATCTCCTCGTGATATCCCGGATCCCATACGAGACTCCGAACAACATTCGGTCTCTTACTCATCATTCCATAACTACTCAACAACATTGAATCCTTAAGTGTGTCTCCCTACGGTTCGTGAATTATGCGGACATGACCGAGACACTTCTCCGATCAATAACCAATAGAGGAATCTGGAAATTCATATGGCTCCCACATATTTCTAAGATTACTTTGCGATCGAATGAACCACTTACATACGATACCAATTTCCCTTTGTCTCATGATAGTTTACTTATCCGAGGTTTTGATCGTCGGTATCTCTGCATACCTAGTTCAACCTCGTTACCGATAAGTACTCTTTTATCGTTCCCGTGATATGTGATCCCTTGTGAGCCAGTCACATGCTTGAAAGCTAATTGGATGACATTCCACCGAGAGGGCCCAGAGTATATCTATCCGTCATATGGATGGACAAATCCCACTCTTGATCCATGTGTCTCAACCCATACTTTCCGAACACTCAATGCCACCTTTATAGCCACCCAGTTACGGTGTGGTGTTTGATGTCATCAAAGCATCCTTCCGGTGATGGTGATTAACATGATCTCATGGTCGAAGGAATTAGGTTACTATGT
Source organism: Avena sativa (assembly GCA_916181665.1). Lineage (NCBI taxonomy): Eukaryota > Viridiplantae > Streptophyta > Magnoliopsida > Poales > Poaceae > Avena > Avena sativa. Next base: position 134,925,910 of record OV702285.1, on the reverse strand, counting down.
ATCAGAAAGCTTATAGCAAATGAACTATATTAAATGACTTGATCTTTATGCTACGCTTAACTATAGGAATATGTCCATCACATCATTCTCCTAATGATATGACCCTGTTGTTAATAACATCTCTATGTTCATGATCAGGAAACCATGATCATATATTAACCAACAAGCTAGTTTAACAAGAGGCTTTACTAGGGACTCTTTTATGTACAAATCACACAAGTATTAATGTTTCCGTTTAATACATTTTAGCATGGTATGTAAACATTTATCATAAGCATGAAGATATGATAATAACTTACTTTATTATTGCCTCTTGGGCATATCTCCAACAGCATGACCTTTGCGCGATCATCGTCAGCAGCAATAAGTGGCCCCTTCCCCTTTTCCAGCGTTGTAGGCGGAGCTCGTCAGGGTTGATCTTCATCCATCGCTGTCCCAATGGCGACGAACACCCCTCGAGACGTGACGACATTGTTGGCTTGCTCGTCGTGCGTATACTCCTCCTCCATCTCCTGCATGGAGGAGTCTAGCTCTTCTGGACTAAAATCTATCTCCTCTGAATTTGCATTGAAATCAGCATAAAGCGCGTCAATGACAGAGTCGGAGGGTGCCAGGACTTCCTCGATGACGGGCGGTGGAGCTGCAACAGAAGCGACGATGACTGGAGGTGGCGGCGCAGCTGCGACGATGGCAGCCGGAGGCGTTGGTGGCGGTGGCTGAATCGGAGGTTCTCCGTCGATGAGCGCAAGCGCTTTCTGGGCTTCCGCGTCGGCCTCCGCGTAGTTGTTGACGGTGCTCACCATCTGTTCAAGGGTAAGGCGTCCTGTTGCCTGTTGTCGTCTTAAAGAATGTCGGAGAAGCGTGCCACGGTCCAGTCCTTCCATGAAGTGATACAAAGCGTTATCATCAGGTAGTGCGCCAGATCGGCTCGTATGCGGAGCCACCTGGCCAGGTAATCGCAGGGGGTTTTCGCCTTCTCTCTAGACGCAGCACGCTAGATCGAAGATGGTAACCACTTCGATGAACTTGGATCTCTGCTGTCCAGACACACGGGCGAAGCCGGCGGATTTGTTGTGATCTTCCACCTTTATATCCTGCACAGGGGCGGTTTGGGTGGGCCTTGAATTTTTCCGATCTTTGCCGGCAAACTCCGAAGAGAGATCCAACATCGATCCTTCCGTGAACGTATCCTTCTCGTAGGCGGTCCGTGCCGGCCTTGATGTTCCTCTGACTCCCAGGGAACTAGTGCCCGAGTCGGTTTCGCCGATGAAGAGGTGGATGTCTCCGATAGGAACGATCGAACACCACGTTGGGTTCGTCTTCGCGGGGATCCAGAACTCGTCAGGAGGAACGATCGGAACATTGCCGGAGAGGAGAACGCGAATGATGGCTACGGTTTTGCCGATTCCCGCGAAGATCTTCGTCCTCGCCCGCTGAAGAGCCTGAAGCGCCTCTTGCCCCACGGTGGGCCCCAACTGTCATGGTATTGCCGACGAGTACGCCATGGAGGGGTCCTCACAGTGCGTGTTTAGAGACGTGGGGGAAGGCGGATGGTTGACGGGTACGAGGTAATACAGCTTACCCAGGTCTAGATCCCACGACGGTGGCGAAATCCTACTCCTGCTATAAATCACTATAAGGGCAATACGCCGAGTTATAGAGATAGGTTCGCTGTGCGAGGTTGTCTAAAGTTATCTATGAACGTCTGAGATTATGCCCTAAAGGCTCCCATAGGCCCGACTTATATAGTCGCCAGGTCCTAGGGTTATAGGGATGAGTCCTAGCCGGACAGGTCACAGAGTCCTACACCGTCTATTACTAGTCTTGTGTATCTTGCACTCCAAGGCTCCGGGTACATCGGTGACTCCAACCGTAGCCTTCCTTTATCCGGCATGGGCCTCCCTTCTGGATCCATCTAACTGGGCCGCCTAGCAGGCCATGGGCCATGCTACCAACTGTGGGCCACCTGGGTTATCCGGATAGGAGACATGCTATGAGGATACTCATATAGCATATCCCCAACAAAAAGATTATTTAAATAAAATCATAAAGATTGAACAAATATCCAGTTTTATTTAAATAAATACAATTTGCCTAAATAATAAATCCCAAGAAAATTAATTGGAAGATAATTTAAATCTTGAGTTAAATCCATAAGCAAATGAAATAAAGATATTCCAATTAAAATAAAGGGATAAAGAATATTCAAATAAAATTATATGGCATTAACCAAATTCTATTCCATTTGAATAAATACAAAATCCCTAATAGAAATAAATAATTAAATCATGGGAAAATAATAAAGTGGAATTTCCCAAGGTGGATATAAAGTTATTTAATTAACTTAAATGGAATAAAAAAATCATTTAAACAAAATTTATATGGATTTAAAACCATATTGGATTCTATTTGAATAAAGACAAATACTTAATTTAAATGATTAATAAATCATATTAAAAATATTTTAAATAATCCAAAGTGAATTATTTGACACCCTAATAAATAAATAAAACCTACTGAAAAGAATTTGGGTAAAATTTGGAGATTGAATAGAAGTTGGAAAACATAATTAAAATCATATTTAAATAAAGACAAAGGTCCATTTTAAATAAATAATTAAACCATGTGGGAATAAAAGAAACATCCCAAAATGATCTTTAAAATACATGTTTGAATAGAATAGAAAATTACTGAAGGATTTGAAAAGATTTGAAAAGAAAAGGGTTTGAAATTATTTGAACAAAATTCAAAACAGAAAATCTAAATAGCAAAATAAAAAGGTTTTAGAATAAAAAAAAGGGGGAAACAGCCCAGCCCAGCTAAGCCCAGCAGGCCTAGCAACCAGCCAACTCCCACCTCTCCACGCGAAGCATTTTTCCACTCTAAATCCAACCCGCGCAGACGCTGACGCCTAGACCCCACCTAAACCCTCTCCCTCTCGCTGAAGCTGCTGCCCCACCTGCCAGTCACCTTCCCTAACCCTGCGACCATTTCTTCCTCCCCTCCTCACCAGTTTCTGGCTTGATTTTCGTAGGCGTAATTTGCCTTAACGCCGAGGCCGTTACTCACCATGATCACACCCTATTAATCGCCTCCCTCCCCTCTCCATTTTCCCCCAGACGCCACCCACCCTCTGCCTCCAGGCCGTCCTGATTTTGCTTGAAGACCAACACTGCTCCGGCGAAGATTTTTCTCCAATTCCGGCCAGACACCGTCGCGCCTTTCCCCCTCGACCACCCGAGCATGTTTCCCATCAACCTCTGCACCTGCCAGTGTATCCCACTCACCCGCGCGTGCTCCAAACACTTTGCGACGACATCGACAGTACATCGCCGCCGTCTGTTTCGACTCCGACGACGTTTTCCCGTAAGCCTCATCCTCCCCTCTCTCTCTGCTTGTTGCTACTAATTTTGCCATTTCCCTACGCATCTAACACCACCTCTTACTCTCTCTGGCATGCACCATAGCCTCGCCTCCGTTGTTGACAAAGCGTGCCCGAGCCAGTGAGCAAGTCCGGCGAGCAATCCGCAGCAACCTCGTGCGCCCCTCGGCCAAAGGAGACTACGACGAGCATCAGCAACGCCCCACGAACTCGGTGAGCCACTCCACATCCTCTCTCACTTCCTGTATCACCGGCGATGCCCCTATCAGAGTGCTCCGCCGCCGTAGCGCCACCAGTTTGTGGTCAATGCGATGATGACCGTCAGATCCCGATCCAGCGGATAGGATAGATTGACTAACCGAAGGGGTATGATTGATTCTGTGCCACACAATCTGTTTTAAATCCAACGCTCCACATAGAACGATCCTCACGAATCGGTATCAGCGAATCAGAACATGACGCATGGCTAGCCTTCGATTTAAAAACCACATTTTATTCTATGGAATGTTCAAACTTGCAAAAATCATAACTTTTGATCCACACCTCCAAATTTTGCAAATTTTATATCAATGGAATCAGAAAGAAGAAACCTTTCCAACCATGCACTTTGTTTAATGAATTGATTCTGGAAAATTAATTGTTTTTACAGAAACATGTTTAGGCATATTTTGTGTATAAAAATTCATTCTAAAAATGTTTTTAGGGTAAAATCTTTTGTAAATGGATTTTTTGAACCTACTGACCATAGAAACCGAATTTTGGATTTAAAAATATATTTTGTGATGCTAAGGAATAAATCTTTGAATTAAAGCATTCTAGTTAAATAAAAATATTGATTATGGTTTAAAAATGCTTTTTGAGTAAAACCTTTGGAAAATGATTTGATTTAAACTCTCTGACCCTAAACACCAAGTTTTTGGATTTAAAAATATATTTTGTGAACCCTATAAAATTATTACCTTGTTTAAAGGCATTTCTAACAAAATAAAATATTGCTTTGACTTAAAAATGGTTTATAGGTAAAAACTTTTGCAAATGGTTTTAATATTAAACACTTGACCATAAAACACTAACATTTATGTTTAAAAATATATTTGTCAAACACTAGGAATTATTACTTTGATTAAATCATTTCTAAGAAAACAAAAATGATTTAAATGGCCATTTTCACTAACTTGATATCAGATGGTTTTAACACTTTTATAAATGACCAATAGGTGTTTTAAAATGTTTATAACCTATTAGAAACCAATTTTCCAAATTAAACAATCTTTGGCATGCTTGTATGCATTGCTTTGTTTTTATTATTCTATGTGATGAATTGCTTGAATGGTAGATTTAATTTATGCCTTGATTGAATTGTACTGAAATTTGAAGAGTGTGACTATTGCAAGATCAAGGAGTGAAATTATATTCTCTACCAAAAAGGCAAGTGGTTCTTCATACTTTTGTCCCATTATTTTCACTATGCATTAGTGATATTTCTAAGTAGGACTTGCATGGAATTTTACTAAGAATGCTATGCCATGGGAAATCCTAGTATATGAAACCTTAGTATAATTTTCCCCTAAGTTAAGATTCCTACTACTATCATGCTTAGCCTAGCTAATAGAAAACAAGGGTGGATTACATTCATGCTATGGAATATTTCTAAGTCAAGGACTTGTGTTTTGTTTAATAAAACAACTAAGTGAATGAATCACCTGGGTGGAATGGTATTGCTTGGAAGGATTTTTGTTGAGTGGTTACACAAGGCCAGGGGACTGGTGAACCTTTTGTATCTCACTTGTGGAATGCCACCTAGGAACAAAGAGATTTGAGATGTCAAATGTTGAGAAGCTTCAAGTGTAGCCACTTGGCATTATGGGCTCTGCCTGGATCATATAGGTTGCAATAACTTAGCCAAATGGACAGTTGGTGGTAGGGGTTGATAGGTTTGGGAACACGTCCATTTTGGTCTAAGGGAAGGCTTCTGAAAGATCTTGTCTCGATGCATGTCGAGTCTTGTGGGGAAAGTGCACCACTTATGCAGAAGGAAAAATCTAAGTACTTAGCCGTGTCCCCGGCAATGGACAATTTGAGCATCAAGACATGGAAGCTATCAAGAATCTCCTCATCCCAATTTCTAAGTTAAAAACTTGTGGTTGAACAAGGGTTAAAGGATCTTCAATCAATGATTGGTAGATGCCTTGGGTGATTTTGACAAACAAAAACTTAGTGTTTTCAAATGATAAGGAAAATCTATTTTGAGCAAAGCAAGCCTAAGCACCACTTAGCCAAATGCGTATAGATGATAGACTCCACTATACTACCATAGTATCACTTGCCAATACAATTCAAATGTATTGACCCTTGTGGATGTAACTTATTATGTTGCAGGTTTGTTTGATGTTAGTGAAGTGTGTTGATTAGGATTACAAGTCTACAGCTAACATGATTGTCTGTGGCACTTTGAAGATGAAGGACTCCATGCTATATAGTTATTTCTGCTGCATTGTAATGAGATAGCCAAATGAGCTATGTTAGATGTAATGAATTATTTTTTTCCTGGTTATAAAGTTGTATTATGACATTTGTTTCTTGATATTACATCTTAACTATGGATGCTAGCTATTGATCCAGGGACTAGCATTGCAATCATAGGGACCTTTACCTTTACAGAGGTGGGTTCTTACAGATGGTATCAGAGCACTGTTTTGCCTGTAGGATTGTAACCCATGCTCGCCACCACTAGGACCCGAGTTCTTGCCTTTGGAACCATGACGAGCGTACAACCACACGGGGCCTGGACAACCTCATGACTAACTAACTTGCCTAGTAGATTCCATGAGTCAAATATTTCGGGCGTTCCATTTGACATACGCATTGAAAATGTTTTTGAAAGAGGGGGTGAAGGAGGTGTATTCATACAGGTAGGGAAGCTTGGCCGCGGTTGCTTGGGGTTGATGGAACCCTTGGTAAACCAACCTCACCTCACATATTTAAGTACCGGCATCAGGATTTGACCCGTTATGGCGGAATCATACTTATTGCGTGACTCATGGTCTCGGCGAAAGCCAGGTAAAGGTCGTGGTCAACCACTCTCTACCGGCCTTCCAAGGAAGAGGGCTAATCTATAGTGGCATTAAGAATCGATTGGCGCGTGTGGGTAAAGTTGTACACCCCTGCAGGGTAATAATCTTTTCGAAAAGCCGTGTACACGGTTATGAACGACTTGGCGACCGGACTCAAGATCATAGAGAACTTTAACTTAATCATAAAACTTGGCAGACCAACGTGTGCTTATGGATGCTTCCTCATGGGTACGAGGGGGTGATCCTAGTTGGTAGATGATGATGATTTGGTGGATATCAAAATATGATGATCAATATTTTGGAAATTTCGCTCTCTTATCCCCTTTTAAAATACTCTGAATAAACGAGCTTCTTCTCCCTCTTGTTTTATAAACAAAAGATGGCTTTATGCAAAACAACTCCACCAGCCATAAGTCTTGCGGAGTACACCCTGTACTCACCCTAGATTTGTTGATACTTTTGGCAGAGTAAGTGTTCACCTGAAGACGAGTTCCGTACTACATCGACATCGACGAGTAGCTTGGGGTTCCTGGCCGGTAGCCTGGAATCTATGGGCTGGGATGTCATCTTTATGATTCAGGCCTCTTAGGCCATTCGTTAAGTTTGCTATACTTAATAGCATAATTTGTCTTCCGTTGTTTGATGTTTGTGGTTAGTGACCTCTGCTTGTAATAATTTGGTTCTCTGCTCAGTTATGAGCTTGCTATAATAAATTTTGTGTCGTAGGGTCACTGTTGTGTTACCGATTCTTCACTGGATATTCTTGAGCTCAAGGTTAATCTTATGTCAGAAGGAGGTCTGGGATTTGTTTAGCCCTGATCCGAGGGGTGTCACAAGGCATGACTCATATTTTGGTGATGATTGATAAGTTCACCAAATGGATAGAAGTGAAACCCATCAAAAAATTTGACGGTAAAACATCTGTTTAAGGGATATAATCCTAAGATATGGTTACCCACACAGTGTAATCACAGATAATGGCACAAACTTTGCTGAAGGAGCTTTTGCTCGTTTCTTCGGAAGAAACCGAATAAGACTCAATGTAGCATCATTCGCTCATCCTGAATCAAATGGACAAGTTGAACGAGCTAATGGCTTAGTTCTATCAGGGATAAAACCCCGCTTGATGGAACCACTCCAGAGATCACCTGGTTGTTGGATAGAGGAACTACCCTCAGTGCTATGGAGTCTAAGGACAACTCCGAATCGATCAACGGGCTATACGCCATTTTTCCTTATGTATGGGGCAGAAGCAGTTTTGCCTGCCGACATAGAGTATGACTCACCAAGGATAAGGAAATACTCGGAAGCCGAGGTAAAAGAGGCCCGAGAAGATGGAGTCGACTTACTCGAAGAATCAAGGGAACTGGCATTATCTAGATCCGTTATATATCAGCAAAATCTCCGACGCTACCATAGCCGAAAAGTTCAACCTCGTGTTTTTCGAGAAGGGGATATGGTGCTAAGGCTAGTGTAGTGCACAGTTGGAATGCATAAGTTATCACCCCCATGGGAAGGTCCATTCATTGTAATAAAAGCATTGCACAATGATTCATATTATCTCATAGATGCTCGTGAAGCACAAAAGAACAAGGCGGACATATCAGGTGATAAGACCAAAAGGTCGTGGAATGTGGCACTACTTCGCCCCTTCTACACTTAGGAGAAGCAGTGCATGTATCACTCGAACTCTCATATGTCAGACATTTGTGCTGGCTATGTGCTGATAATAAAATGGTATAACTCGAAAACTGACTCGGGGACTGCCCCTTATGTTTTCCCTTTCAATTATTTTATGTCGGCTGGCGTGACACCTAAAACTTATCTCGGAACAAGTAGTGTTACTCAGAAAGAATCAACTCTTCGACTATGCTGTTTTTTGAAAACACGGCTTCATGGCAAGCAAGAGGAAAGGACGCATGACGAGTAAACACGAACGCCGGATAAGTACAAGGAGAAACGCGAGTCGACCCTATGTCTTTGTCTAACCCACTGCAGGAAAGTATTGTGTGTTGAATGATCCTCGTCCAAGTGATCTAGGTTTCATACCCGCTAACTATATCCTTAGTACTTTGAGACTCTAATGTCGAACACCAAAAAAGGTAGACAGGAGCCAAAGTTGAGGAAAGGTGAAACGACAAAATGAGACTCGGGGACTTGCCCTTGGATGATTCACACTCAGAACATAACACGATATTTAAAGACTTATCAAAAGGCACATAACCAAACATAAGTGCAATGTATATTACATTTGTACCCGACATACCGGGGATCTCATCAAAAGTTCAAGTACTTGTCCTATTCAGTCTAAGAAGCAGCAGGACTCAGAGGAGCAGCCTTGGAGCTAGGAGCATCACTTGGAGCATCTGCGGAGTCAGGGGCGTTAGTAGCCGAGTCTTCGGGATCATCTGACTCGGTGGCCTCGCTGTCGGCACCCTCTTCATTAGCAACTTCGATAAGTGGGTCGCCGAGGTCGAGGAAGCTGGGCATGTCGCACCAAGCGTGTACCATGGTGTACTCGATTATGGCGTAGTCTTGCTCCTGGTGTCTCTGGATCAACTAAGGGTCATTTAGCCACTTGCCATCTCCCCTTATGCGAGCAAGAACATCAAGATTGATGTCCTCGTACCATGAAAGCACGAAGGAGAGGGCCTTGTCCGCTGCAGCTTGGCCGGACGACTCACACCACTGATCCAGCCTGTCTTCAGTGTGAAGCAATCTTTCAGCAAGGGGCTCGATGAGGGCAGGTGCATCTTCATCAGGCCAGAGCATGCGAAATGCATGAATAGCCGATTTGCGCAAATCCATGCCGCAGGACTTGAGGGTCTGGACGCGCTCCCACAGCGCTTCGAGATGCTCATCATTGGTCACCTCGCCATCAGCTGGAGCACCAGACTTGGCTCTCACCTTCTTCATGGCCCGAATAGCGAATGAAATCACTTCGGGAAAATTCTCTACAAGCAAAAGAGAATCTTAGCAAAGTAACAAACAAACATGACAAAGTCAAGAACAAGAAATCACAGTGCAAAAAAGAGTAAGAACTCACTATCGAGAAAAGAGTTGATGGTGCCGAGTCTGGTTTGCCAAGCCTTGGCCTTGGCTTGGAGTGCATCCGGATCCAGGTTCGCTGATTCAACCGCCGACTCGGCCTCCTCGAGCAGCTCCCTAGTTTTCTCGGCGCTGGCGGCGTGCTGGTCATCTTTCTCGGCAAGCTCTTCCTTCAGCCCCTTCACCTCGACCAAGTGTTTCTACTCCATGTCGGCCATCAGCTTCTTCAGCCGAGTAACCTCATATCGCTCCTTCTAGAGTTCGGCTTGGTGCTTATCTGCTTATTTGGAACAAACTACTCGTCAGCAGTGATAGAAATATCTTGACCTACCAGGATAATAAGGAAAGAAAATGGCATGAACACAAAACAACATGAGGAAGGCAAAAAACTTACTCTCTGTCTCGCTGGTCTGCGAGTGGAGCGACTCGATGGTGGACTGGGTAGAGGTTGTGGGAAAAGAGCGAGAAAGACTAAGAAAGTGCACCGAAGGAAGATTCGCCGAATAAAGATAGGGCGAGTAAGAAAATTACCTTGGCCTTGGGTGTCAATTTGCAGCTTTTCATAAGCAAGTTCGAGCTTGCGATGCTCCAGGAGATCTTGATGCACCTTGTTGCGCTTATTATGCGTGAGCTATAAAGGGAAAAGACAGTGATTAAATGGAAAAATCAAGCTCCCAGGCAGATAAAGAATGACTCCTATCTAAGAGCTTACAGCCGAATAAGTTTCTCATTCGGCAATAACCTCGGGGACTAGGGATCGAAAGTCTAACATGCGAGCTTGGCATAAGGAAATAAAAGGATAAGTTATTGCTTGGAGCTTATAGCCGAGTAAGCTCCTCACTCGGCAGTAACCTCGGGGACTAGGTGATATGTATAACAGAAATACTCATTGACGTGAAAGAGTAGAAAGATCATTTACCTCGTTCACTTCGTCAGCACGGGCCATTAAGGTGATGGATTGCTGGGTCATATCAGAGACGGCCTTGGGGCCCAGCACCAGTTTCTTGCCACCACGGGTATTGACCTCTTGCTCGCCAGTTGCATTCCACGCCAAAGCATAAGGCTTAGCCGAACCAAGGCCATTCGAACTTGCCCCATTTTCAGGGAAGTTCCCACATTGGCGCGGGTGGCAGCAGCACTAGTGTGAAGGGCAACAACTTTAGAGCCATCGCCTGACCCAGCAGCCACGGACCCGCCCGATTTACCCATTGAAGCAAGCATTGTTGCCAGCGTCGGGGGCCGGATCTGAGGAGCAGTACCCGGAGCGCAAACCAAAGTTTCTTGCTTGGTGGAGGTGGTCTTGCCGGATGAAGGGCGAGTTGAACCAGGAGCCTTAGGACGGGTCTGTCTCTTTGACAGAAGAGGAGAGTGAGAAGATTTATTCGGAGAAGTAAGGGGAGCTGACTGACTAGGCTCAGCACTTTTGCCGGAACCAAGATCAGAAAGTTGTTCATGTGCACCAGCTAGAGGGCTGATGCCAGAGGAACTGGTGGCGGAGGTTTTCTCGGCGCCAGTATCACTGGCACCAAGATCAGGAAGTTGTCCCTGACCAGCGCCAGGAGTGCTGGGCCGAATCTCCTTCGCCGGGTGCGCACCGGGTCTGACGGACACTGAGAAGCTTGAGCCTCAACAGTGGGAGCCTCGACTCGGATGGGGTTCTGCACCGCAAGATCAGTCGAAGCAGGAGCAGGCCTTAGCAGCGAGGCGATGCTAGAAGCAGCCTAGTTAGCCGACAGAGGCGTGGCGCTGAAAACAACAAAGCACGCGTAAGAAAACTGTAGCAACATATAAGAAGGAAAAACATAAAGTAAGCAGAACGCAAAAGCTTACCCAGTGATGATCGGATCGCGTGGTGGGCGACGCGTGACTCGGCGCCTAGCAGCTTTCTGTCATGATGGTGGCACGACAGATGCCATGGGTAGGCTTAAGTTGGGGGCCGAATGGGTGCTTGTGGTCACCAGGGAAGGAGTGCACGGTCGATCCATGCACGAATAACAAGAAGAACTCTCCACACTTGATGATTTGGTTGATACTCCAAAGATTACAAGTGCTCCTTGAGCTTTATTGGCTTGAGTACGCATCACCTGTTCTCTACTTGGTCCAACCTCCCTCTACTACTGCTATGCCCTCCCTTATATAGGCAGTGATAGCTAGCTAATACCCCTTTAGGTTCTAGGGTTTACTGTTTGGGTCTTGGTCCCTACAATATGGGCCGGGTTATGGGCTTGCCATAAGCCCATAGGCCCGGTCCATAAAGCTTGACAACTAACGGTCTTCTGGTACGCTGCTTCTGGTTCTTTTTGGCGTCACGCTGTTACTTTGTACGTCTACGCTTGCTTTGGGCGTCACCCGACTCCTTTTGTGTCACCCAGCATCGCCCTTCTCTTTTGACGATGGTTTACCATGGTCCTTCCCGAACCTTACTCGGAAAGGTGTCACGCGTCCTTCTTAACTCGGCTCGTTGGTACCTGCAAGGATTACAACTTTGTCCTATATGGTCCGAGATAGTTTTTATCTCGGCTTTCATGCTTATCTTACCCGGCCGTTCTTACCCGGCCTGATTCATTTTTCACTCGGAGCCAACCCAGCTGCGCTATGTTTCCCCTCTCATGACCCTACCGGGGGTTATCCCCCCGACATTAGTCCCCGAAGCTGGTGAGGTCTAGCAGTTCAAGCTGTTAGGCGTATCCAGGTTCCTTTTGTGTGAATGGAACTTAGTTTTTGTCTTTTATCTACCTCAGTTTTGCATCTTGCCGGGTTAGTCTGACAACTTCGGGTCAATTCTTTGACCTCTTGGCTCATTCTTGCCTCGAGCCGAGTTATTTTGGCCAATTCCAGGTCATTTTAGTCGCGCTTCAGTCACTGACAACCAGTAATCATGATTACTTTCCTCAATTTTTGTTCCAAGTTCTGGCGGCACAGTGACGGCTGCGCAGTAATTCCCCGTCAGTGTGACATGACCCAGCAGGCCATTTCTCTGATGGCCCGCGCCGACGAAGTGAATGAGGTAAATTAGCTTCTTACTCTTTTGTATCATTGCGTATTTCCTTTATACATATCACCTAGTCCCCGAGGTTCCAGTCGAGTAAGAAAATTACTCGGCTGTAAGGTCTTCACTTGTCACTTAGCCTTCAAATCCTTTACTCCAAGCTTGTATGTTAGAACTTCGATCCCTAGCCCTCGAGGTTACTGCCGAGTAAGAAACTTACTCGGAAGTAAGCCCTTAAGCTCTTTGATTCCTTCGTGCCAAACTCACGTTAGAGCTTCAATTCCTAGCCCTCGAGGTTACTTCCGAGTAAGGAACTTACTCGCCTGTAAGATCTTAAGCTCTTTTATTCGGCAGGTCGCCTGACTCGACTCTTTCTTTGTTATCTGTCTTCTTTGATCAGCTTACGCATAACGAGCGCACCAAGGTGCACCAAGCTCTCGTCCTGGCGCATCGCAAGCTTGAACTTGCGTATGAGAAGCTACACACTGACACCTTCGGCCAAGGTAATATCTTTGCTTTTCCCTTTTCTATTTTTGGTGTAATTCTCCTTGGTTCATCTTTTCATTTTTCCTCTCTCTCTTGTCTCACAGCCACTGCTCAGTCCACCATCAATGAACTTCACTCGCAAATCAGCGAGGCCGAGAGTAAATTTCTTACCTCCCTAAGCCAATTGCTGAAATTTTTCTGTTGGTACTGACAAATGTTTGTTCTGAATAAGCAGAGAAGCACCAAGACCAACCCTAGAAGGAGCGAGATGAGGTGACTCGGCTGAAGGAATTAATGGCCGAGACGGAGCAAAATCACTTGGCCGAGGTGAAAGGGCTGAAGGAGGAGCTTGCCGAGAAGAACGAGCAGCATGCTGCCAGCGCCGAGAAGACTAAGAAGTTGCTCGACGAGGCCGAGTCATTGGTCGAGTCGACCAATATGAACCTCGAAGCCATTCAAGCCAAGACCAAGACTTGGCATAGCAAGCTCGCTTCCATCAACTTCTTTCTTGGTAGTGAGTTCATACTCTTTACGCATTGTCCAAGTCCTGCTGGATTTCTTCCATCTGCCGTTTCTATTTGCTAACTTTCTCCTTTTGCTTGTAGAGAACTTTACTGAGGCCAACATGTTTGCCATCCGAGCCATGAAGAAAGTGAGAGCTGAGGCTGGTGCTCCTGCTGACGGCGAGGTGTCCATGGAGGAGCTGCTCGCAGTGGTGTCTGAACGGGTCAAGACCCTCATACCTTGCGCTATGGATTTTCTCAAGTCAGCTATCCATGCGTTTCGCATGCTCTGGCCGGATGAAGACCCACCCGAACTAATCGAGCTGCTAGCCGAGAGAATGCTCCTTACTGAATACCGTCTGGATCAATGGCGTGAGTCGGCCGGCCAGGCTGCAGCGGACAAGGCTCTCTCCTTCATGCTTTCATGGTACGAGGACATCAACCTTGATGTTCTTGCTCGCATAAGGGGATATGGAAAATGGTTGAACGACACAGAGCTGATAAAGAAGTGTCACATCCCAAGATTTTCCAAATCTTGTAATGTGAAAAATAAAGGAATAAAATAAAACTTTGTTTGATTTTTAGGGCCAGAGGAAACTTTTTGAATTCAATTGGAACTTCAAACCCATTTGAATTAAATAAAATCCTAAAGGGATTTAAAAGATATAAACATTTTAAATAAAGGAAATTAAAATATTTTGGAATTACTATTTTGGATCTTTTAAATAAAAGGATTTGATTTTCAAAAGAAAAACTGGATTTATAAATAAAGGTTATTTTATAAAGCTAAATTAAACCTAGGCCAAGCTTTTGAAATAAAAACATTTTGTTTTGATAAAAATAGTAAAGGATTAATTAAATAAATTAATAAGGAGTTAATATCCAATTTTATTTAAGTAAAGGCTTTCCCCATTTTAAATAAACACTAAAACTTGTTTATTTATTTTAAATAAGTTTTCCAAATATTTTATATTCTCAAATAAAACTTACTGATTTGGATAAGTTTTCCAAATATTTTATATTCTCAAATAAAACTTACTGAAGTGTTTTGGTTTTATATTAAATTTCAAAATAAATATTCTAATAAAACAAATCTTATTTGAAGTAAATGAATAAGGCCCATTTTATTTAATTGTTAATGGACCAAAAATAAAGATGTTATTTTATTTTAAACAAGTTTTCCAAATATTCTTTATTTCCAAATAAAACCTACCGATTTGGTTTTGAAAATTTTTGGATTTCAAATGGAGATTCTATTAATTAAATCAAACCCTATTTTATTAAATAACTAATGAATCATTTTATTTAATTAATGAATGGTCCTAAAAAGAATAAAAATATTATTTTATTTTTGGGATTTGGTTTATGTTGATAAACAGAACCAAAAACTCATTATAAGTTTGAATTGTTTGAATGGTGTGAGTGAATGAATAATTGATTCAAATTCAAAACAGAAAAATAGAAATAGAAAAGGAAAAAGAATTCAGAAGAAAAAAATATGGAAACAGACTGGCCCAGCTGCCCCAGCCCAACAGCCCACCTCACCCTCGCCCCCGAACTGTTTTTCTTCACCACAGAAGAAACCCGCACCCTCACTGACTGGTGGACCCTATTCCCAATCTCGCTCACTCGCTGACGCCGGCCCCCACTGCCACCTCACCATCTTCTCCACTCACGCGAGGACCGCGCCCTTCCCCGGCCGTTTCCTGCCGTTAACTCCTCGGAGTAAATTACCGGTAAATGCTCGACGATTAATCCCCACGACCACGCCAGTTAAATCACCTCCCTCTCCTTTTTCATTTCCCTCAAACCTCGCTTCCCCGGAGCCACCAGGTTGTTCCGAATCTCTTCTGCACCGCCTCCGTCTCCGACGAGGTTCTCGGCAAATTCCGGCAGCACTGCATCGCCCCTTGACTCCCCGAGCAAGCAGGCAAGTTCGCCAGACTCTGGAGCACGCCTCTGTAGCCTCAGCTTGCCCGCGGGTGACCTGCAGCCTCGACTCTGACCATGTCTGAGCGCCACCGACGATAAACCCAAACTCCGGTGAGCTCTAGCACTCGACTACGTGCGCGCCTTGATCAGTGAATCATGCCGTTTGATTAGTCTGTGTCTTCTGCATCTCCAGGTGCTCGCCAATCACTCGCGCGTGGCCTGCAACCTCGCCCCTGTCGACGACTGACCGCACCCGAGGCACGGCTCAACTCCGACGAGCAATTCTCATCGAACCCGTGCGCCCCTTGGCCAACAAAGAGCACGTCGAGCATCAGAAAGCTTTAGCGAACTCGGTGAGCCCTTCCCCTCTCTCCCTAGCTTCTGGTATAGCTGGCAAGCTCATTGCCAGAGCCGCGCCGCCGCGCAGCCGCCGTCAGCGCCGCCAGTTCCTGGCAAGCGCCTGGTAGCCGTAGGATTTTAATCGCGTGGCCACGATAGATTGACTGAGTGAAGAGGTACGCTTGCCCCTGTGCCGCACGATCCACTTTAGATCTAACGGCTGCTGTCAGTCGATCCGCGCGAACCGTTTTCAGCGAATTAGAACGTGCCGCGTGTCACCAGATGGATTGGAATTAGAATTTGAAATCTGATTTATGTATGATTTTGAAAACCCTCTAACTTTTGATCCACACGTCCAAAAATTGCAAATTTGGTATCGTTGGAATCAGGAGAACAAACCCTAGCCAACCATGCCCTTGGTTTGATAAATAGTATCTATTAATTTGTTTGTTTTTGCAGAAACTTTTGAATGCTTGTTAAGACTAGAAAAATGATTCAAAAATGATTTTAAGTTTGAAACCTTGGAAAAATGGTTTTTTGTGAACTTACTGACCCTAGGAACCAACCCATGGAGTTAAAAATGAATTTGGTGAAACTTAGGATAGATTGCCAAATAAAAAGGATGGTTTTGTTATGGAAAAATGTTTTTGATATAAAAACTTTGGGAAAATGTTTTGGACCAAACCTACTGACCCAAAAACACCAAGTTTTGCAATAGAAACTCATTTGGTGAAAAACTTAAAAGTTTTGTTTGAATAAAAACATTTTTCACCACATAAAATGATGAATGGATTTTAAAATGATTTTGAGATAAAACCTTTTTGCATTTGACTTTGCCATTGTGGTGAATGACCAATTTGGAACTTACAAAGTTTATAAGCCTAGTGGAAACCACCTTTGCAATTAGAACCATCTTTTACATGCTTACATGCATGACTTAGATTTTAGATTCCATAGTTTTGTGTGTGTGAAATGATGTTTGATTGATTATTTGGAATACTAGTTGATTTGGTGTTTGCTTGATTGATTGTAGTGAAATTAACAAAGTGAGAGACTAGCAAGATCAAGGAGTGAACCATCATTCCCTACCAAAAAGGCAAGTGACAGTATCATCTAAAGTCCTACTATTTTCATTATACTTAGTGGATTTTGAAAACATGCATGAAAACAATTTTATACTTATGCTATGCTAAATCCTAATAGGATTCCCTATACACTCCTTAGTGAAAATATTGTAGTTGTTACATGCTTAGCCATGCTATATATTTTTGAAAAGAGATACATGTTGAGATTTTTCAAAGGTTGAGAAAAGGACTTGTGTTTTACATAATAAAACAAGGACTCAATGAACCACCTAGGTGGAGGATACTTTAAGTTTTGGAGAAGGTGGCAACAAAAGGAACCATGTCTATGGGAATCACTTTGTGTTGTGCTCCAAAAGAAAACCACCTAGGAAACTTAGAGATTGAACATGATTCTCCAATTGTGGCTTTCGTGTGCAACCACATGCTATTATGGCTTTGGCTTAGTCAACTACATTGGGAAGACCCATGCACTGTCTTCAGTTAACTGGACATGGGGATCTGGAATGCTTCATGGGTGCTGAAGGCAAGCTGGCAATGGTGTATGGGAGGACCCTTTGGAAAGACTTCGTCACATTCTCAATCTGCCAGTACTCCATCTTGGTGAGCACTAATCCAGTAGGCCACTGGTGGCAAAAGGATGGGATTGTGACATGTGGGTAAAGTGTACTCCTTCTGCAGAAGTTAATAAAATCTAAGTACTTAGCCGTGTCCCCGGTTATGGACAATACTGAGCAACTAAAGTTTGAACTATGGGAGATCTCGACATTCCAACTTCTAAAATAAAAAAACTTGATGCACTTGGGGGTACCAAGGAATTCAAAGAGATTTTGTTAAGCTTGATGCACTTGGGGTTACCAAGGTGCTCAAGAAATTTTGCTTAAAGCTTGATGTACTTGGGGTTACCAAGGAACTCATGAGATTTTGATAAAACTTGGTGCACTTGGGGTTACCAAGTAGCTCAAGAGTTTTGACAAGGACTTCAACACTTGTGTTTCCACCAAGGAGTTCAAGGAACTTGGAAAAGAGATTTGACAAAGGACCAAAACCATTTTGAAAAGATAGGATAAATATTGCTTTATGCAAATAAGCCTTAAACTCTACTTAACCAAATATGCATGTATTGATAGGATCCACTCATATTATACATAGTAGTGAAACTTGCCAATACAATTCAAATGTATTGACCCTTGTGGCTGTAACTTGTGATGTTGCAGGTTTTGATTGATTTTAGTGAAGATTGTTTGATTAGGATTACAAAGTCTACAACCAACATCTGCCTGTGGCACTTTGAAGATGAAGGACCCATACTTATAGTTATTCCGCTGCAATGTAATGTAGTAGCCTAATGAGCTATGTTTGATGTAATAAAATTATGTTATTCCTGGTTATAAAGTTATATTATGACCTTTGTTTCTTGGTATTACATCTAAACTGTGGATGCTAGCTATTGATCCATGGACTAGCATTGTAAACACAGGGGACTCCACCTTATTGTATTAAAGGTTGGGACACTCCCTCTACAGATGGTATCAGAGCATTGTGTTGCCTATAGGATTTGTAAACCCTAGGATTGGACAAAAACCCTTAGACAAATAGGAGTTGTACTTGTTCCAAAAACTTATTTACAAAAACACTTGTAAACTCTTTCCTCAACCATTTTGGTTTCAAATTTACCTCTCTTCTACTACAACTTGATGGAAAACCTACCCCATGACCAAAGACTACACCATGTGCAAAGGACTTCCTCAACACCTTCAACTCTAATGACTTCAACTTCTTCAACTCTAATGACTTCAACTTCTTCAACTCTAATGACTTCAACTTCTTCAACTCCAATGACTTCAACATCTTCAGCATGTTCACCAAAGATTTCCAACTTGGATACCACTAAGGACTACAAGTGACACAAGGAAATCCTACTCCAAGATTTAGAGACAGAGGGAATGCAAAAGTTAGGAGAAGCCCATAACACTTGAAGTTTTGTAACCAAGAGTTTTCTCAAGGAAAACCATGATCTCAACCAAAGAAGAAGCAACCAAGAAAGAAGGAAAGATCACAAGTGAACCATATAGATGGACCACCATATTTTAGTTAAGACAAAACCACCAACTTATGTGGTGTAACAAAAATATTTTGTTGCCTAAGTATGTGCTTGAAACTTTGTTGTTTGAGTGGAAAGTTGTTTGTAAATGTTTGCTCATTGCTTGTGTGAAATGTGAAGTGTGTGTTTAGAACTACTTCCTTAAGAAATATCATGACTATTCTAATCTCCATTCAACCCAAACAGATGACTACTCCAAGAGACTCCAACATCAAAGATGATGACACCGACATCAACCAAAGGAACAACATGAGGGAACTCATATCAACCCAAAACCAGTTGAACCAAATGACAGCTCGGTTCATAGCCAATTCCAGTGGAGAAGATCCAACTCTACAAAAGTTCTTAGAAGAACAAGCTCTATTAATGCTTAAGGTGACAGATCAAATGATCAACATGGATGATTGTTACCCAAAAAGAGTTTATGACAACAAGGATGAAAGAAATATTGTCCTAGATGGAGCCCCAGCTTGCATTATTTGTGGAGACAAAGATCATACCTCTAAGGAGCATGGAGACCAATGTCCCCATTGTGAAGAGGAACACCCATTTGGACAATGTCCCACCTCTCAAGTTACTTGCTACCTATGTGAAGGAAACAACCATGTCCCTAGTCAATGCCCCATCTTTTCCCTGGTTGAACAAAGGAAGCGAGATGGAGTGCAGAAACAAATTACAGATTACTATGAGCAACCCAAGAAGAAAAAGAAGATTGACAAAAGCCAAGTGCAATGTAAACATTGCAAGGAAATGGGACATTACTCTAGCGAATGCCTAGAGAAACAGAAGTTTAAGGAAATTGGTCAAGTATGGTGCAACAACTGCAAAGAGTTAGGCCATTATGCAGCAACTTGTCCACAAGAGACACGTGAAGAACTCAAACTTATCACATGTTTCAATTGCAAAGAGTTAGGACATTATGCAAGCAATTGTCCAGAAAAGATGAAGAACAAGGTAATCAAGCCTAAAGAAGATCTCAACCTTGACACATGCACCAAGTGTGGAAACAAAGGACACAATGCAGATATTTGCCCAGAGAAGATTTCCCAACACCCCAAACAAGCCAACATGTAATTTAGTTTGAAAGATTTTAAGGGTGGTAGTACCCTAGATGCTTTTGAGCCTACTTGTAACCCTAGCCTTCCCAAATCTCGGGACGAGATTTATTTTAAGGGTGGTAGCCTGTCACATCCCAAGAATTTTGAAATCTTGTAATGTGAAAAATAAAGGAATAAAATAAAACTTTGTTTGATTTTCAGGGCCAGAGGAAACTTTTTGAATTCAATTGGAACTTCAAACCCATTTGAATTAAATAAAATCCTAAAGGGATTTAAAAGATATAAACATTTTAAATAAAGGAAATTAAAATATTTTGGAATTACTATTTTGGATCTTTTAAATAAAAGGATTTGATTTTCAAAAGAAAAAGTGGATTTATAAATAAAGGTTATTTTATAAAGCTAAATTAAACCTAGGCCAAGATTTTGAAATAAAAACATTTTGTTTTGATAAAAATAGTAAAGGCTTAATTAAATAAATTAATAAGGAGTTAATATCCAATTTTATTTAAGTAAAGGCTTTTCCCATTTTAAATAAACACTAAAACTTGTTTATTTATTTTAAATAAGTTTTCCAAATATTTTATATTCTCAAATAAAACTTACTGATTTGGATAAGTTTTCCAAATATTTTATATTCTCAAATAAAACTTACTGAAGTGTTTTGGTTTTATTTTAAATTTCAAAATAAATATTCTAATAAAACAAATCTTATTTGAAGTAAATGAATAAGGCCCATTTTATTTAATTGTTAATGGACCAAAAATAAAGATGTTATTTTATTTTAAACAAGTTTTCCAAATATTCTTTATTTCCAAATAAAACCTACCGATTTGGTTTTGAAAATATTTGGATTTCAAATGGAGATTCTATTAATTAAATCAAACCCTATTTTATTAAATAACTAATGAATCATTTTATTTAATTAATGAATGGTCCTAAAAAGAATAAAAATATTATTTTATTTTTGGGATTTGGTTTATGTTGATAAACAGAACCAAAAACTCATTATAAGTTTGAATTGTTTGAATGGTGTGAGTGAATGAATAATTGATTCAAATTCAAAACAGAAAAATAGAAATAGAAAAGGAAAAAGAATTCAGAATAAAAAAATATGGAAACAGACTGGCCCAGCTGCCCCAGCCCAACAACCCACCTAGCCCACCTCAGCCTCGCCCCCGAACCGTTTTTCTTCACCACAGAAGAAACCCGCACCCTCACTGACTGGTGGACCCTATTACCACTCTCGCTCACTCGCTGACGCCGGCCCCCACTGCCACCTCACCATCTTCTCCACTCACGCGAGGACCGCGCCCTTCCCCGGCCGTTTCCTGCCGTTAACTCCTCGGAGTAAATTACCGGTAAATGCTCGACGATTAATCCCCGCGACCACGCCAGTTAAATCACCTCCCTCTCCTTTTTCATTTCCCTCAAACCGCGCTTCCCCGGAGCCACCAGGCTGTTCCGAATCTCTTCTGCACCGTCGCCGTCTCCGACGAGGTTCTCGGCAAATTCCGGCAGCACTGCATCGCCCCTTGACTCCCCGAGCAAGCAGGCAAGTTCGCTAGACTCTGGAGCACCGCTCTGTAGCCTCAGCTCGCCCGCGGGTGACCTGCAGCCTCGACTCTGACCATGTCTGAGCGCCATCGACGATAAACCCAAACTCCGGTGAGCTCTAGCACTCGACTACGTGCGCGCCTTGATCAGTGAATCATGCCGTTTGATTAGTCTGTGTCTTCTGCATCTCCAGGTGCTCGCCAATCACTCGTGCGTGGCCTGCAACCTTGCCCCTGTCGACGACTGACCGCACCCGAGGCACGGCTCAACTCCGACGAGCAATTCTCATCGACCCCGTGCGCCCCTTGGCCAACAAAGAGCACGTCGAGCATCAGAAAGCTTCGGCGAACTCGGTGAGCCCTTCCCATCTCTCCCTAGCTTCTGTTATAGCTGGCAAGGTCATTGCCAGAGCCGCGCCGCCGCGCAGCCGCCGTCAGCGCCGCCAGTTCCTGGCAAGCGCCTGGTAGCCATAGGATTTTAATCGCGTGGCCACGATAGATTGACTGAGTGAAGAGGTACGCTTGCCCCTGTCCCGCATGATCCACTTTAGATCTAACGGCTGCTGTCAGTCGATCCGTGCGAACCGTTTTCAGTGAATTAGAACGTGCCGCGTGTCACCAGATGGATTGGAATTAGAATTTGAAATCTGATTTATGTATGATTTTGAAAACCCTCTAACTTTTGATCCACACGTCCAAAAATTGCAAATTTGGTATCGTTGGAATCAGGAGAACAAACCCTAGCCAACCATGCCCTTGGTTTGATAAATAGTATCTGTTAATTTGTTTGTTTTTGCAGAAACTTTTGAATGCTTATTAAGACTAGAAAAATGATTTTAAGTTTGAAACCTTGGCAAAATGGTTTGTTGTGAACTTACTGACCCTAGGAACCAACCCATGGAGTTAAAAATGAATTTGGTGAAACTTAGGATAGATTAATTGGTTTAGTCCATTTCTAGCCAAATAAAAAGGATGGTTTTGTTATGGAAAAATGTTTTTGATATAAAAACTTTGGGAAAATGTTTTGGACCAAACCTACTGACCCAAAAACACCAAGTTTTGCAATAGCAACTCATTTGGTGAAAAACTTAAAAGTTTTGTTTGAATAAAAACATTTTTCACCACATAAAATGATGAATGGATTTTAAAATGATTTTGAGATAAAACCTTTTTGCATTTGACTTTGCCATTGTGGTGAATGACCAATTTGGAACTTACAAAGTTTAGAAGCCTAGTGGAAACCACCTTTGCAATTAGAACCATCTTTTACATGCTTACATGCATGACTTAGATTTTAGATTCCATAGTTTTGTGTGTGTGAAATGATGTTTGATTGATTATTTGGAATACTAGTTGATTTGGTATTTGCTTGATTGATTGTAGTGAAATTAACAAAGTGAGAGACTAGAAAGATCAAGTAGTGAACCATCATTCCCTACCAAAAAGGCAAGTGACACTATCATCTAAAGTCCTACTATTTTCATTATACTTAGTGGATTTTGAAAACATGCATGAAAACAATTTTATACTTATGCTATGCTAAATCCTAATAGGATTCCCTATACACTCCTTAGTGAAAATATTGTAGTTGTTACATGCTTAGCCATGCTATATATTTTTGAAAAGAGATACATGTTGAGATTTTTCAAAGGTTGAGAAAAGGACTTGTGTTTTACATAATAAAACAAGGACTCAATGAACCACCTAGGTGGAGGATACTTTAAGTTTTGGAGATGGTGGCAACAAAAGGAACCATGTCTATGGGAATCACTTTGTGTTGTGCTCCAAAAGAAAACCACCTAGGAAACTTAGAGATTGAACATGCTTCTCCAATTGTGGCTTTCGTGTGCAACCACATGCTATTATGGCTCTGGCTTAGTCAACTACATTGGGAAGACCCATGCACTGTCTTCAGTTAACTGGACATGGGGATCTGGAATGCTTCATGGGTGCCGAAGGCAAGCTAGCAATGGTGTATGGGAGGACCCTTTGGAAAGACTTCGTCATATTCTCAATCTGCCAGTACTCCATCTTGGTGAGCACTAATCCAGTAGGCCACTGGTGGCAAAAGGATGGGATTGTGACATGTGGGTAAAGTGTACTCCTTTTGCAGAAGTTAATAAAATCTAAGTACTTAGCCGTGTCCCCGGTTATGGACAATACTGAGCAACTAAAGTTTGAACTATGGGAGATCTCGACATTCCAAATTCTAAAATAAAAAAACTTGATGCACTTGGGGGTACCAAGGAATTCAAAGAGATTTTGTTAAGCTTGATGCACTTGGGGTTACCAAGGTGCTCAAGAAATTTTGCTTAAAGCTTGATGTACTTGGGGTTACCAAGGAACTCATGAGATTTTGATAAAACTTGGTGCACTTGGGGTTACCAAGTAGCTCAAGAGTTTTGACAAGGACTTCAACACTTGTGTTTCCACCAAGGAGTTCAAGGAACTTGGAAAAGAGATTTGACAAAGGACCAAAACCATTTTGAAAAGATAGGATAAATATTGCTTTATGCAAATAAGCCTTAAACTCTACTTAACCAAATATGCATGTATTGATAGGATCCACTCATATTATACATAGTAGTGAAACTTGCCAATACAATTCAAATGTATTGACCCTTGTGGCTGTAACTTGTGATGTTGCAGGTTTTGATTGATTTTAGTGAAGATTGTTTGATTAGGATTACAAAGTCTACAACCAACATTGTCCTGTGGCACTTTGAAGATGAAGGACCCATACTTATAGTTATTCCGCTGCAATGTAATGTAGTAGCCTAATGAGCTATGTTTGATGTAATAAAATTATGTTATTCCTGGTTATAAAGTTATATTATGACCTTTGTTTCTTGGTATTACATCTAAACTGTGGATGCTAGCTATTGATCCAGGGACTAGCATTGTAAACACAGGGGACTCCACCTTATTGTATTAAAGGTTGGGACACTCCCTCTACAAGAAGCGCCAGGAGCGAGCTTATGCTATGATCGAGTACACCATGGTGCACGCTTGGTGTGAAGGGCCCAGCTTCCTCGACCTTGGTGATCCGCTCGTCGAAGTTCCTGCTAAAGAAGATGGCGACAACGAGGCGACCGAGTCAAATGATCCAGATGACCTGGCCACATATGCCCCTCACCCGACCGATGCTCCAAGCACTCCTGGTTCCAAGAATTCTCCTCCGAGTTCTCCTGCTCCTTAGGCCACCAAATTCTCGAACTTTTATTAGATCCCCGGTATGCCGGGTACAGATGTAATGTACATTGCACTTGATGTTTGACTATGTGCCTTGTGATAGGCTTTATATATTTGCATTATGCTTTGAGTGCGAATTACTCAAGGACAAGTTCCCGAGTTTCATTCTGCCGTGTCACCTTTCCTTGCCTTTGGCCCTTGTCTACCATTTTTTGGCGTTCGACATTAGGATCTCAAAGTATGAAGGGTTTACTTAGCGGATATGAAACTTGGATAACTTGGCCGAGATTACTCGACACATAGTATAACACAACCTGCAGAGAGTTAGGCACAACCTAAAGCCAACTCGCGTTTCTCCCTTGTACTTATCCGGTGTTCGTGTTTACCCGTCTTAGATCTTTTTCTCTTGCTTGCCATGAAGCCGTGTTTTCGGAAAACATCATAGTCGAAGAGTTGATTTCTTCCGATTAAACACTACTTGTTCTGAAATAAATTCCGGGTATCACGCCAGCCGACGTCAAATAATTGAAACGGTAAGCCTAAGGGGTAGTCCCCGAGTCAGTTTTTCGAATCATACCATTTTATTATCAGCACATAGCCGGCAAACACATCTGACATATGAGAGTTCGAGTGATACATGCACTGCTTCTCCTAAGTGTAGAAGGGACGAAGCAGTGCCACATTCCATGGCCTTTTGGTTTCATCTCCTGAGCTTTCCGCCTTGTTCTTTTGCGCTTCACGAGCTTCTATGAGATAATAGGAATCATTGTGCAATGCTTTGCTTACAATGAATGGACCTTCCCAAGGAGGCGATAATTTATGCATTTCGGTTGTGCGCTGCACCAGCCTTAGCACCATATCTCCTTCTCGAAAAACACGAGGTTGCACTTTCCGGCTATGGTAGCGTTGGAGATTTTGTTGATATATAGCAGATCTGGAAAATGCCAGTTCCCTTGCTTCTTCGAGTAAATCTACTCCATCTTATCGGGCCTCTTTCACCTCGTCTTCCGAGTATTGCCTTATCCTTGGCGAGTCATATTCTATGTCGACAGGCATAACTGCTTCAGCCCCATATACAAGGAAAAATGGCGTATAACCAGTTGATCGATTCGGAGTCGTTCTTAAGCTCCACAGTACTTAGGGTAGTTCCTCTAGCGAACAACCAGGTGATCTCTAGAGTGGTTCCATTAAGTGGGGTTTTATCCCGGAAAGAACTAAGACATTAGCCCGTTCAACTTGTCCATTTGATTCTGGGTGGGCGACTGACGCTACGTCGAGTCTTATTCGGTGTTTCTCACAGAAGCGAGCGAAAACTCCTTTAGCAAAGTTTGTGCCATTGTCGGTGATCACACTGTGCGAGTAACCGTATCCGAGGATTATATCCCTTAGGAATGTAACAGCTGTTTTGCCGTCCAGTTTTTTGATTGGTTTCACTTCTATCCACTTAGTGAACTTATCAATCATGACCAAGATATGAGTCATGCCTTCCCTTGCTGGTTTGAATGGTCCTACCATATCTAGGCACCATACTGCAAAAGGCCACGTGATTGGTATAGTCTTCAATTCTAACACTGGCAAATGTGCCTTGGACGCATAGTGTTGACAAACACTGCATTTTCCGACTAACTCTTGTGCTTGTGCCAATGCGCTTGGCCAGTAGAATCCATGTCGGAATGCCTTGGATACCAATGCTCTTGATGATGCATGGTGCCCGCACTCTCCTTGATGGATATCCAATAAAATCTCCTGGCCTTTCTCTGAACTAATACAACGCTGCAGTACACTTGTCACGCTTCGTTTGTATAGTTCCTTGTTGATTATGGTGTATGCTTTTGCCCTTCGTGTTGTTTGCCTTGCCAACATTTCGTCACTCGGCAAGGTTCCATCCTTCAAATAACTAAATATTGGTTGTGCCCACATTGGTATTAGTGGTTCCAGGTCTGCTTCAACATCAATGTCCATTGGTTCCGCCAAGATATGTTCTGCCGACATAAGGAGTCCCTGAGGTGAACGGATCAGTCCTCGAGTGACTCGAACCTACCCCTGAGTTGATATCCATTGGCACTGCCTCCGATTCCTGACTCGCCGGGATAACCCTGATTGATTCGGACTCTGGTGACGGCTTGATCGATGGCTTCCTGAGATGCTCCAATGCTACCCCTGGTGGTATTGCTTGTCTAGATGAAATTCGCAACAATGAAAATATCCCGAAATTTGCTGCACGTGGAAGCGATATAATGCCATGTTTGCGTCCAGTGCGTCCCAATGTCCAGACACTTGCTGAATCACCAAATCTGAATCGCCAAAACACATGATCCTTTTGATACCAATTTCCTTGGCTACTTTAATGCCGTGGACGAGTGCTTCATACTCGGCAACGTTGTTAGAAGCAGCAAAATGAATCTGCAAGACATACATCAGTTGATCCCTCTTTGGAGATGTGAGCACTATCCCGGCGCCCAGACCCATTC
This sequence comes from Avena sativa, assembly GCA_916181665.1. NCBI lineage: Eukaryota > Viridiplantae > Streptophyta > Magnoliopsida > Poales > Poaceae > Avena > Avena sativa. The sequence continues at coordinate 134,898,694 of OV702285.1, read as the reverse complement.
TCGTCTTGGACCCGTCAAAATGCATTTTCCAGTAATTTGGATCTGGCAGTGGTGGCTCGTACTGCATCTCCATCCATTCTACAAAGAAATCTGCAACGGCTTGAGATTTTCTTGCATCCCGCCTATCATATTGTAGAGTGTATGGTGCCAGTTCAATGGCCCATTTGGCTACTCTACCGCTGGCATCTTTGCTGCCCAATATATCCGAGATAGGTGTCTCGCATATTACCCGGATTGGGTGTTCTTGAAAATAATGTTTCAGCTTTTTTGCTGCCATATATACCCCATATGTCATCTTCTGATAATGCGGGTAATTCTGTTTCGAGACAGAGAGCACTTTGCTCAAGTAATATACTGGTCTTTGGACTGATTTGCCCCTTCTTCACGTTCAACCACTATTACTGCACTTACAACTTTGTTGGTTGTGGCGACATAGAGCAGCATTGGCTCCTTGGATAGTGGTGACGCTAATATTGGTGTTGTTTCCAACATTTTCTTTAATTCATGGAAAGCGCTATCAGCTTGTTGTGTCCATGTGAATTTGTATGATTTCTTCATCAGCTGATATAGAGGTAGGGCTTTTTCGCCTAGCCGACTAACAAACCTGCTCAATGAAGCCAGGAATCCAGTAAACTTCTGGACATCATTGAGGGTTTTTGGCAATTCCATTCTTTCGATGGCCCTGATCTTTGTCGGGTTAGCTTCAATTCCTCGGCTTGATACAAGGAATCCGAGTAACTTGCCAGCCGGGACACCAAATGTACATTTTTTCGGGTTAAGTTTCATCCGGAATCTTCTCAAGTTTGCGAATGTTTGACGCAAGTACTCAATTAGAGTATGACTTTGTTTGGTTTTTATTACCACTTCATCGACGTATACTTGAACATTTTTGTCCAATTGATCTTGCAAGAATTTTTGCATGCATCTTTGATATGTTGCGCCTACATTTCTTAATCCGAATGGCATGGTGCGATAGCAATAAGCCCCGTACGGGGTGATAAAAGCTATATTTATTTGATCATTTGGATTCAGTGGAATCTGATGGAATCCTGAATATGCATCCACAAATGACAACAACTCACACCCAGCAGTAGAATCTATGACTTGATCGATCCGAGGCAGAGGAAATGGATCTTTTGGACATGCCTTATTGAGGTTCGTGTAATCAATACACATGCGCCATACCACTGCCATGTTCGGGTCATCTTTTTTCTTCTCGACCAGGACTGGATTTGACAACCAGTCTGGGTGCAGCACTTCCATGATGAATCCAGCAGCTAAAAGTCTTGCAATCTCGGCCGCTATGACTTTCCTCCTATCTTCGACAAAGCGGCGGAGGGGTTGCTTTGCCGGCCTTGCATCTGGTCTTACATGAAGAGAGTGCTCATCCAGCTCCCTCGGAACTCCTTGCAGATCTTGAGTGGGCCATGCAAAGATGTCCCAATTCTCACAGAGGAAGCTGGTGAGCTCGCTTTACTATTTATCTGTAAGGACATCCCCAATGGTTACTGTGTGCTCTGGGAAAGTTTCATCCACCTACACCTTCTTGGTTTCCTTGGTAGCTTGAAATGACACATTGCCATGCGGGTTGGTGAGTGCCGACATGAACATTTGTGCTGATTTGGCCAATGCTGCCACCTCCAACATCTGACTTTTCTCTTGTGCTATGACGAGTGACTCGGCCAGTGAAGATCCGGCTGAAGCACAAGCAGTAGATCTTTTGTAATCTCCTTCAACCATGATCACCCCACATGGGCCTGACACCTTCATCTTCAAGTAAGCGATGTGAGGAGTAGCCATGAACTTTTCCATAGCTGGCCTGCCGAGTAAGGCATGATATGAGCTGACTAAATCTACTACCTCGAACTCTATGGCATCAGTGCGACAATTTTCTCTGTTACCGAATAAGACGTCGACCCAGATCTTGCCAATTGGCTCACAGGACAATCCCGGAACAATCTCGTGGAAAGTTGTCTTAGTCGGCTTCAGCATGTTCATGGTAATTCCTAACTTGAGCATAGTATCCTTGTACATGATGTTGATGCTACTGCCATCATCGATTAACACCTTTGAAAATTTCACGTTGATATCTGGGCCCATGAACGTTGGATCCAGAACCAGAGCGTATCCTCCTGGGGTTGGCATGATTTTGGGGTGATCCTTTATTCTCCAAGTTATCTCTTGCTCAGACCAATGCATGTACTTGGGAATTGCCGGCATCGTGGCATTCACTTCCATCATTCGTCGCTGCTGGCTCTTCTTGTCATTTGGCTCTATGACAAAGACAACATAGCTCTGGTGATGTTCTCTGTACTCATTTCTGGTTTCGTGGCCGACATGGGCATCGTCACCTCTTGGATTGTGCACTTGGTGCACAGCTTCTCTTCTTTCTTGATTCTGATATCTCGACTGCCTGTTTCATATCTGTTATCTGCTCCTACTTCGTGAGCATTTCCTCCTGAAAGTGGAGGAGGGGGAGGTGGTGGAAGCTGCTTATTCGGCGAGTCCACTCTGTCTCCTTTCTGAAACCAAGTGCATTGCCTTGTTGAGTGATTTGCCGGATTAATCGGACTTGGCGTGTGAAACTTACACGGCTGATCCAGCATCATCTCATAGGTGTATTTTTGTCGGTCTTGATATTGTTTCCTCTGATCGTATGGCCTTTTGCCGTTATTCTTTGGCACCCATTTTTGTTGACCATTTGTCCTTTGACGCTGACTGCTTCCAGCATCTGGATGATCCTGACTCACTGCTGCAACCTAAGCCGAACCATACCTGTAATCCGGCCTCTCATCTCTTCTCTTGCTTCTGTATTCGGATATCTCCTAGCGCCTTTGCGACTCGGCAACGTCATAGATCTTAGTCTCAGTCATCCCGTCTTTCGACATGAGTAGCGGCTGAGTCGGATCTCCTAACGCATAGGAGTTGGCGATTCTTATCGTCTCTGCTAGGCTTGCCGGCATATCTCTTTGTAACCTTTGCCACAACACACTCCCATGTCTACATCCTTGTGCAAACCATGCGATTGCTTGTGACTCGATTACCCCTTCACAAGAGTTACACATCGTACACCACCTTGTGAGGAACTCCCTGTCTGTCTCATTTGGTCTTTGCTTGCACATTGTTAGTTGATGTGGGCGATTCGGCCTCTTGTAAGTGCTCGTGAAATTTCTCACGAAGGCGTCGTGAAAATCAATCCAACTATTGATGCTTCCGGGTGGCAAATTGTTCAACCATACCCGAGATGGTCCTTCCAGCATCTGCGGCACGTAATGTACTTCCCATCTCAAGTTTCCCTGCGCGATTTTCACAGCGGATCCATATTCTATGAGCCAATCCTCTGGCTTTGTGCTTCCATCATATGTTTTTGTCCCTCTGGCCAGCTGGAAATTTGGCACCGGTGGCTCCTTCATGATCCTTGGGACAAAACATGGTGGACCCAGCGGACCTTGTGATTCAATTATCTCTGCCATTTTTATGTGGTCAAGCTTCAGCCTGGCATCATTCGGCTGAAGGTTCCTACCTCCGTATCTCGCTCCCATTGCCTGGCATCATACCCATCATTTACCATAGCCGAGTAACCATCATTATACTTATTGGCGTTCGGGTCAGATGGCTGTTGAACCGCTTTTCCCGTGCTCTGCTGTCTTCTTTCCGGCTGAGCTGGTGCGTTATTCGGAGCTGGATTTCCTCCTCCTGCCGAGTGAGTTGCGCGCCGGGTATGAGGCGCAAAATTTTGCCCTCCGTTGTCATTTCTCTGTCCCATTTTTTCCTGGTTTTCATTCTCTCGGGGATTATTTATTTTTTCCCCTTGCGTATGCGCCGGGTTTCCTTGAACTACTGCCAGATCATAGGCGACCATCTGCTTGTTTCTTCCAGAATCCACACTTTTTTTCTTTTCTCGGCCTGGGTGCCGCTCCTGGTGAGGATGCCATGTGCCCAGTCGATCTTGCCGGAACAGGAGTTGTCGAGTGAACCAGCTGTGATCTCCCTGCTATACCCGGATTTGCCCTGTAATATGCCTCATTCAGCATGCTGGCTGCTTTTACTAACTCATTGACCCGTTCTTGCTGCCTTTTCTTTGCTTCCCCCTCCAAGTGGGGTAATTCTGCCATTGCTGCTTCTGCTACTCGCAGATTAGCTGCTGCTATGTTGTACGTTGGACACATGGCCGTCTCATTGTTGTTCTCTGGTGTTATCTTTGATGTCGCAGCTGCCAGTTCTTCATTGAGGTTCCTTCCTCTCAATCTCGTTGCATCAAGCCGAGTCTTTGCGCCCTTGAGTCAATTTGCCGAGTTAAGCTCTCGGATAGTGATATCCACATCCTGCTGTAACTATGCTAGCTCCTTTGCTTTCTCCAGGACTTTTATCCTGGTTTCTTCCTACTCGGCTTGGACACGTGCCGGGTCAGTTGCTTGTGCCACTGGCTCTGCCAACTTGTCTATCGCTTCCTGTAGCTCCTTAGCTCTTTTGCTCCGAGCTATGTTCTCTGGTTTCTCCAGCAGCGCCTTTGCTGTTCTTGCAGCCCTTGGCGTTTCCTCATGATTTCCTCCTTCTGTGTTTTCATTTACCACTGGAACTACTGTGGGAGCTACTGGGTTTGGGGCAGACATCATTACCTCCATGGAGACGAGTTGGAGAGGTTTCCCAGCGACTGGTGCCGTTGGAGGATCCGGCGCCAGGACGACGTGCTCAGGATACGCGCACTCCACGTGCACCGTGACGTAGACCTGGTGCTCGCCGAATTTGATGAAGCGACCGCCCCTAGGGAACGGCCTGGTCCCGAAGCAGCCCACGTTGTCGCTGATGAAGTTGAGCACTCCAAACCTCTGGATGAGGCCGGAGTAGACGCGCTCGCCGGTTTTGGCGATGATGTTGCCCGTCCGGATGAAGACTCCATCAAGCACCTGCTTGTGCCCCAAGGTGGGCGCCAACTGTCATGGTGGTGGCACGGCAGATGCCATGGGTAGGCTTAAGTTGGGGGCCGAATGGGTGCTTGTGGTCACCGGGGAGGGAGTGCACGGTCGAGCCATGCACGAAGAACAAGAAGAACTCTCCACACTTGACGATTTGATTGATACCCCAAAGATTACAAGTGCTCCTTGAGCTGTATTGGCTTGAGTACGCAGCACCTGTTCTCTACTTGGTCCAACCTCCCTCTATTACCCCTTTGGGTTCTAGGGTTTACTGTTTGGGTCTTGGTCCCTACAATATGGGCCGGGTTATGGGCTTGCCCTAAGCCCATAGGCCCGGTCCATAAAGCTTGACAGTTAACGGTCTTCTGGTACGCTGCTTCTGGTTCTTTTTGGCGTCATGCTGTTACTTTGTACGTCAGTGCTTGCTTTGGGCGTCACCCGACGTTGCCCTTCTCTTTTGACCATGCTTTACCATGGTCCTTCCCTAACCTTACTCGGAAAGGTGTCACGCGTCCTTCTTGACTCGGCTCGTTGGTACCTGCAAGGGTTACAACTTTGTCCTATACGGGCCGAGATAGTTTGTATCTCGGCTTTCATGCTTATCTTACCGGGCCGTTCTTACCCGGCCTGGTTCATTTTTCACTCGGAGCCAACCCAGTTGCGCTATGTTTCCCCTCTCATGACCCTACCAGGGGTTATCCCCCCAACACTTTCCGAGTCTCGGCCAGCGTAGCAGCAGCTGGAGTGGCTTTGCTCTTCTTGGCTGGCTGAGTGCTGGAGGAGGCCTCGCGTCGCTTATTCGGATTAGCGACGGGGATCTTTCCGACACTGCCACGGCGAGAGGACGAGTGTCATGTACCTGGCCAGCTGCATAAGTAAATGACAGGCTTACTTGAATAAGTTAGAAGGCTAAGGTCACAAGGCATGTACCTCCAAAATCGTACAATCATCATCCTCATCATCGCCAGACCAATCTTTTAAGGGGTTACGAGATTGACTCTTACCCGAAGCTGAAGCAGCAGCTGCATGCGGGATGGGCATGAAGCACTCCAGGTCAAACTCGACTTCTTCGGAGTCGGAGCGATCCTCGTTATAACCGCGAGGGATAGTACTGCCATCAACCTGGTGAACAAGGTTCTGCGAGAAACAAACAGAATAACTGTCGAGAACTAGACTAAGAGTAGCAAACGAGATAAAGTTGACTCAGTGATAAAGGTTACTCGGAAACTTACCCAGGGGACAGGCTTGACCCGGCTAAACGGAGGGCTCCAAGCCCAATCATCCGCCAAGTTCAATTTGAAGATCGAAATTACTCGGCGAGCAATGGAATCATGGGTAAGCTCCTTCGTGGAGTGCCGAGTGGGATCGTGGGAGCCACTCATGAAGCACATCTTGTGGCTCCTGTCTTGGATAGGGCTTACCCGGCATGAGATGAAGGTGCACATGAGGTCCCTGTCGGCAAGATGAAAGTTCTCATCCCGCGCCAGCAACCTTTCCAAGATCACATTAGCCTCATCCACCGCAGCGTTTTGGTGACGCGGGTCAAGCTGCCAGAGCTTCTTGCTGGGGACCTCGTCCGAGAAAGGGGGAGCCGGATGTTATCGGTGGACCCGCTGTTTTTGACATAGAAGAAAGTCCTATGCCATTTCTTGGAAGAGTCAAGGCCAGTAACCCGAGGAAAGATGGAGTCTCTCCTGGGTGTGATGCTAGCGACTCCGCATCAAGTCGGCCTCTTCTCGGCTCGAGGAGCACCAGGCTGGGAATAACTTGGACCCTAAAACTAAAGTATTTGGCCCACAGAAGAACTGTAGGCCAAATCCCAAGGTAGGCTTCCCAAGCGGAAATAAAGCAAGATAAGGAGCCAATTGCGCTGGCAGGAAGATGATGGGTCTGGAGATGGAAAGTGGACAGAAATGAAGAAAAGAAGGATCTCACTAGAAGAGCGAAACCTCGCTCATAGTGAGAAAGGAAGACCACCCGCTCATTGGAATCGGGTTTGGGAGACATCTCACCAGCGGGAAGACGACAATCCACCTGCAAACGGGATGCGCCTGGTGGAGCGGAGCCATTCGACCTCCTCGGTGGAGACCTCTGAGCCCGCCCAGTCGCCGCGCTCGCCAGCGAGAACCTACTACTCCACAGCCCCATCAAAACCGTCGCATGCGTCCATGATCCTCCTAGATTCAATCTCCTCCACGGTTGGAAGAGGTTTGTAAGAACAGGGACCCGTGGTGGAATGAGAAGAGAAATGGAGCAATCGCAGGGCAAGAACAGGAAGAAGGAAGAACCGCAAAGGGGGAGGTTTGATTTCGCAGGCGCAAGGAAGAAGAAGAGGCAAGGGAAAACTGAACGGGCGTGGGGGAAGTTGTAACCCCCTCACCCCTACTTAAGGGCAGTAAAAACCCCAACCGTGGGATCCCACTGCGCCATTTGGCCAGCGTGTGGCCATGTACCCAGCCGACTAAGCCAATCAGCGGGCACCACGTGGAAATAATACACGGAAAATCCCCTGCCACGTCACGAAAGGAAGGACAAGGGGAGACGGCACTACAGGAAGGGTCGCGAAGTGGGGCATTAAACTTGCCGCCTTCGAGATTACCTACAAAAGACGCGACGCTATCAAGTCACAAGCCTTGGCGGATTTTATCGCAGATTGGACGGACATGCCAGATGCTACCCCAATGCTGGAGCCAGAATACTGGGTGATGCACTTTGACGGATCAAAGCTACTCAACGGCTCAGGGGCTGGTGTACTGCTATAGTCACCAACTGGGGTAAAGCTACACTACGTTCTGTAGATCCACTTCGAGGCTACGAACAACATGGCGGAGTATGAAGCACTCATTCACGGACTACGCGTAGCCAAGGATATTGGCATCAAGCGCATAGTTTGTCGTGGAGATTCCGACTTGGTTGCCCATCAGGTGGTTGGCACCTGGAACGCGCAGAACCCTATGATGGCGTTATATCGAGACGAAGTGGACGAGATAGCCAAGAGCTTCTTGGGCTACGAGGTCAAGTATGTACCTAGGAGCAAAACGAGGCGGCTAATCTACTGTCTAATCTTGGATCACGCACAAACGAATTCCGCCTGGCATTTTCTTGGAGCATCTACGGACATCATCCGTGAAGGGAGCGGACATCGACAACCCGGACAGAGTTGACTCTTTCGTTCACATGGTGGCAAAGGTCCCTCCGGCTTGGACAAAACCGTTCATGGAATATCTCGAGCATGGAACTTTGCCCGACGACAAGGTAGAAAGATGGCAAATAGTACGTCGAGCAAAGGGCTATACCATAATCAATGGACAGATCTACAAAAGAAGCACTACTGGTGTATACCTTAAGTGTGTTTCCCAGCAAGAAGGTATTGAAATCCTACGTGAAATCCATCTCGGAGATTGCGGGCATCACGCCGCTCCCCGATTTTTGGTCGCCAAAGATTTCCGACAAGGATTCTACTGGCTGACCGCGAAGGCGGACGCCGACAAGCTGGTTGAGACATGCATGGGATGCCAGAATTATGCCCGACAACCACATGTTCCTGCTGAAGAATTGCGAACAATACCAATAACTTGGCCGTTCGCATTCTGGGGGCTAGACATAGTTGGTCTATTGCAGACGGCACAATGTGGGTTTATGCATCTTCTAGTAACAATTGATAAATTCACAAAATGGATAGAAGCTAAACCCATTAGAAAGCTCGATGGGGCAACTGCCCGTAGGTTTGTCCGGGATCTAGTGGTGAGATTTGGTGGTCCCACATAGCATTATCACCGACAACGGCAGCAACTTGTCACTCGGAGAAGTGGAAGCTTATTGTTAGGACAAAGTCATTCGACTTGACCTTGCATCTGTGGCATACCCACAGTCCAACGGTCAGGTTGAGCGAGCCAATGGATTAATTCTGCAGGGAATCAAGCCACGTCTTGAGGCACCGCTACATAGAGCAGTTGGAGCATGGGTGGAATAATTGCCATCTGTGCTGTGCAGTTTACGAACTACACCCAACAGATCCACCAGCTACACCCCTTACTTCATGGTATATGGATAAGGAGCCATCCTGCCTTCCGACATCCTTCACGATTCACCAAGAGTTGCCGCCTATGACAAAGATGACGCTGAAGAATCCAGACGCCTGGATGTGGACCTTCTTGAGGAGGAGCGTGTATTGGCATGCCAAAGATCCGCCATCTACCAGTAGAAGCTACATAGCTACCATAGTCGCCGCGTTCGGCATCGCTCGTTTAAAGAGGGGGACCTAGTGCTCCGCCTTAAGCAAAAAAAGTCACACAAATTATCCCCGCCATGGGAAGGACCGTTCATCATAAACAAGGTGCTACTCAATGGGTCTTACTACCTCGTTGACAATCGTGGACTGAAGGATAGACCCAACGAGGATCATAAGCGTAAGCGACGTGACCCGGATGATGAGTACCCGGAGCTTGATCGGCAATGAACATAGCACAACTATGTCATTTATACACTTAGCATTTTTTATCTATTGTGTACCTCTTATATGATCAATGAAATAAAGCTCTCTGGTTCACTCATATTCCTGAGTCTTTTACCTCCTTTAGTGTTCATTTTTGGATCGTATAAAACCTTTATGCACAAGCTTTGCGATTGCACTTGTGAAAATTCCGCCTACGGGCGTTAGCTTAAGTTTTCTGGTCTACACGTTCTTTGTCATTTTTATGTGGATTCTGGAGTAGTGACTTTCGGCACTTATTGTCGGCGATTTTGTGCTTAGGTTATTGATGGTGCCATTGGGCATCATCGCCTGAGCGCATAGTTCCGACAACGGGTCGTTCGACTCACGAAAAGTCAAGCATAAAAACCAGAGTAATGGATAAGCCAGCACTTGATTAAAAAATATATACATGCTAGAACCAGTTCTTGAGTAGCAGGACATAACAACCATTGTTTTCCGCCTTAAGTTAACAAGTAGTTTTTTCCGCATACAACTTCCAGAGGAAACAAATATTACATTTTTTTTCATTCCTCTAGCTTAGGCGACTTGGATGTAGCGTCATCAGCAGCAGGAGAGTCATCCTCCTCGAAGTCAGAGGTGTTGAGGGGCCCGAAGGAGCTTGGGTTGTCGCCGTCAATGGTTTCCATGGGCACAAAGACATTAGGGTCGACCAACTCGGTGACTCCGGTATTAAAACCCGAGAGCGACGCCAAGATAGCCTTGTGATCTATTTTCTAGCCATTGTCGTCCACGACGGGAATACCGGAGGTCACCGTGTAGATGTAGGTGTTTTCGTAGTGCGCCTTGACCATTGACAGCGCCATCCTCGCGCCGGCCCAGGTACATGAAGCTTTCCAGCTTACAATACGCTCGGGGGCTCGACGCAAGATCTCCGAGAACTTCATCACGGAATCCACCGCTTTGATGTTAATCTGGAGGGGCATGGCTATCTCCTTGGTCTGCTTGATGGCGGTATTAATAAAGTTGCCGGCAAGGACCATGCATTCCTTTGGCTGAGGAGGCGACTGGGTCAACCCAATAGGAGCTGCAAATTTCTGACAAAGGAACGCATGAGTTCAATAACACAAAAAGTTCAGAGTATCTAGCTTACAGAAGTACAAGGTGGAGAATCACTTACTGAAGATGCTAATCTCAGCCTGCTGTAGAGTTTCCGCCATGGCGTCCCGTTCTTGTCGGAGAATCTTGTATGCTTCGAGATTGCGCTGATTTTGGTCATCGGCAGCTTTCTTCTGCTCTTTTAGCATCACGATCTCCTCCTTCAAGCGGTTCATCTCCGTGTTGGCAGACTCTTGCAGGAGTTTCATGGAGTCCTCATGCATCTTCAGCATATCCTTCCTCTCCTGCTTAAGAATCTTGTTTTTGCTATCCAGCTGCTGAATATGCTTGGATTGCTCAACAATATCTTTAGCTTTGGAAATGGCTTCTGCAAGTCGGAGAAAGAACAGTGTATAGTGAGTACTCGGAGAATGTTGGCACAAGACCAAGTCGGAATACGAAAAAGAAAGGAAAAACAGACTCTTGCTCTTGGTGTTTTGTTCCTTCAAGAAGGCAGTTTTACCCTTTTCGGCTTCCAAGTCCGCACGCATCTTTTGGTACTTCTCGTTGGCCACGCCTCTCCGAGCATTCTCATTCTATGGAAAGAAAATTTAACGTTGTTTAGTCTACTTGGAGCATCTAGCCGGATAACTATCCACCTAGAGGCTTGGGGGCTACAGTGAGAGTTTTTAACTTGGCAATATGCTTGGTCTTTCTTTAAGCATCTAGTCGAAATTGATTCAGTTTTCAACTAGACTCTTTGGGGATACAGTATAAAGTTTTTTAACTCAATCATATGCTTAGTCTTTCTTTAAGTATCTAGTCGGAACTAATTCAGTTCCAACTAGAGACTTGGGGGCTACAGTATCGAAATTTACAAACACTGTGTATGCTACTCTGAAAGTATCTAGTCGGAATATTTCATTCAAACTATATACTTGGGGGCTACAGTGAGAAGTTTTCTAGCTTAGTCACTCTTAGAGCATTCAGATGCAAAGACCTAAGGTTTTCCGTCTAAATCCTCAGGGCTACAGTGGGATACTCATATGAAATACAAAAGGCAAATAAAACTTACAAGTGCAATGATCTTGAGGTTGGTAGCACTCTCAGCAAGAAACTTGCCGAAAGAAAGGCTATTTCCTTGCAAGATTTCTGCTTGCCGGAGAAGCTCCTCAAGACCGCAGGTTGGAGATGTCGGCAGCAGGAACCAAAGCAGAGCTACTCGACGTAAGTGTCGGGTAGACTATCTTCAGGAATTCTACGGTTTTCCTGGGTGCGGAGGCACCGCCTTCGGTAGACGTTCCACTCACCACCACCGCCTTACCGCTACCGATGGCATCCTTAGCCGGAGCTTCAGCCATTTGAGTTGTGGTACTTTCTTGTGTGCAAGTACAGGAATAAGACAAGCAATGGACAATGTCGGAGGGAAAGAAGCTTACACAACAGGGGGTGCTTTGGCAAAAGGGATCCCGGTAACCTTTCTTTTCTCTGCCTCCAGGGCGGCAGTGGACTTTTTGGAGACTCCACTCTCCGTCTTCTTCTTCTTGCCTCCGTCGGCAGCGTCAGAGGTGGAGCTCTTCCGCTTTCTCGCCAGCGGGACATCGTCGTCGAAAACGATGGTGACTTCCTTCATCTTTGGGTCATAGATTTGGATAGCCATGCTATCCTCCGCTAGACTGCTAAGCTGTTAAGTGAAATCCCACAAGTGTTAGATGAAGATGGTGATAGTTAGACGGAAGAACTGGAGTATATGTCATGCATGGAAAATAAACATCATACCTCTGGGCACGTGCCGTCAACGAACATGTCGTAGGTGATGGTGAAGCCTCGCTTCCTATCCTTCACCTTGATGATGTCCTTGAGGTGGACCTTGAAGGAGTCACTCGAGAAGTTGTCCTTAGAGATGCGGAGGCTATCCTTCCTATCCTTGGTGTATTCATGCATCAGCTTCGAGTGGTGCTGCAGAGGCTGGATCCACCTGATGAACCAGCACATGGCTAGGTCCAACCCGGTCAGACCCGTGTCTACGAACCACTCTATCCACCTAATGGAACGGGAGGCTTCGTTGTCGGAGGGAAGGGTGGCTTGGGACCTCCATGTCGGGGCTTCGGCGGCGGCTCCATCGACAAAGTACGAATATGTTTCTTCTTGGCCAGCCAGAGGGATATCTGGGCCGTAGAAGTACGTTCGTTGCCAGTTCTTACAAGACTCATGGCCGACGTTGTCGGGAAACCGCCGGCTAGGCCGGATGTTAAAGCTAATTGTCCTGCAGTTCCTAAGCTTGTCCTTGCCAGTTCCGGCTTCCCGCTTGACGGTGAAGAAATAAATAAAGATATCTAGCCTAGGACTAATCCCTAAGTAAGCCACACAAAGTGCCGCGTAGTTGCTGAGCACAAGGATGCTATTGGGGGAGAGGTTTTGAGGCTGTACTCGGTAATGGCTAAGGACAGCTAGGAAGAAATTGGAGATGGGCAGGGAGACGCCGCGTACCAGTTGGGCTTTGAGGTACACCTTCTCTCTGACTTGGGGAGAAGGGGTGACCTTGCCGGCCGGCGCTGCCCGCCAGGCGAGCCCCTCCATCGCAGGGAGGTAGCCCTCGACGAGCAGTTCCTTGATGTCACGGTCCGTGATGTCCGAACCGCGCCAGTCCCCTTGTGGGAGTCACTTTCCTCTTCTAGCACCTCCAGTGCCGCTGGATTGTGGTCCCCGCCGGTGGATTCGACCACCGCAGACTTGGGGATCACCAGGCCCTCTAGAGACACGAGAACGGTGCTCGCCGGCTTCACCGTGACATCGCCTGATGCCGCCATGGAGGGAGCAGAGCTGCTGCTAGCCATTGGGGAGATTGAGGTGATGACTGGAAGGATTGAGGGGCTAGGGTTTTTGATAAATGAACGGAGAGCTCGAGGAGGTGCTCGCTAAAGGAAGAAGATGACGCAGGAGGAGAATGAGGTGAAAAGTAAAAAATCCACCGCAGTTACAATTTATAACCCCTAGCGTCAAGATTCATTCAAAACGATCGAATGGTTGACACGTGGGAGACGTGTGTGGGCGCGTGCGCAGAAATTTCGCCATGTTCCCAACCGTCGCTGCCAACGGTTCGTATCGCTCGCACAGGAAAAATAGACATGATTGTGTTCTCTGCATGTGTGAGTTACGAGGCGCTGCTGATCTTTGTCTACGTCGCCCTAGATGTCACTAGCAGGTGAACCATCACATCGGAAGATTCCGGCATGAATGGAAGATGGAGAAAACCTTGTAGGGTTCTTTGGGAGGACTACAAGATATTGCTTAACGATTTGCCGACATCCATCTAGACGGAGCATTCAACCTGAAGAGGCAAGACGGCGCAAGATCTCGGAGTTCTCCGGGGGCTACTGTTGGGGATATGCTATATGGGTATCCTCATAGCATGTCTCCTATCTGGATAACCTGGGTGGCCCACAGTTGATAGCATAGCCCATAGCCTGCTGGGCGGCCTAGTTATATGGATCCAGAAGGGAGTCCCATGCCGGATAAAGGAAGGCTACGGAGGAGTCACCGACGTACCCAGAGCCTTGGAGTGCAAGACACGCTAGACTAGTTGTAAGCAGTGTAGGACCCTGTAACCTGTCCGGCTAGGACTTTTCCCTGTAACCCTAGGAACTGTCGACTATATAAGTCAGCCTATGGGGCCCTTTAGGGCACAATCTCAGACGATAACCTAGATTCTCTAGTCACCTCGCATAGCGAATCAATCCCTATAACTCGGCGTATTGCTCTTATAGTGATTTATAGCAGGAGTAGGATTCCGCCACCGTTGTGGGATCTGAACCTGGTTAAGCTGTGTTACCTCGTACCCGTCAACCGTCCGCCTTCCCCCACGTCTCTAAACACGCACTATGAAGACCCCTCCATGGCGTACTCGTCGTCAATACCACGACAGAGATCATCTCGGACGCCTTCTTCTCTGCTATGATGCGTGAGTATAGATCTCCTCCTTATGCTTTCATGTATAGATCTTGTGATCTCCTTGTGCTTTCATGTATAGATCTTGTGAGCTCTGTTCATGATCAAGATCTAATCTATTTATAATCATGCATGTAGTGTTTGCGGGGATCCGATGGATATTGTGATTATTTTGTTGGATTGATTAATGGTTTTGTCTTTATGATTCTATCATGTCTATGTTGTTTGTGATCTTGCATGCTCTCCGTTGTTAGTATCTATCTTGGCCAAGTAGTTGCTAGTGACTCCAAGAGGGGGTATTTATGCTCGATAGTGGGTTCATGCCTTTAGTTTCCAAGAGAAGTGACAGAAATCTCTTCGGTTGTAGATGTGCTGTTGCCACTAGGGAGAAAACAACGGTCTCTTGTTCATGGAACAAGTGGATTGTTTACCTTACACACTTTACTTAAAGCAGTTGTCTATTGCTTGCAACTTAATAGTGGAGGGGGTTCAGATGATAACCTGAAGGTGGACTTCTAGTCATAGATGCAGTTGGATGGATGTCTATGTATCTTGTTGTATTGCCCAATCGAATCTCATAGGATCTTTCTCACTAGTATTGCATGGTTATGCCTTGCTTAGTTCCTGTCAATTGCCCTGCTGTAATTTGTTTACCCTTCATGCCATGTTGTTTATCTAAGGAGAGCACCTCTAGTGAACTATGGACCCTGGTCCAATCTTTACAATTGATATGTCTTCCACTGTTACCTGTTTACTTGCTGCAAACCATTACCTTCCACACCGTACATTTAATCCTTTGTTAGAGCAAACCAGTGAGCTTGACAACCTCACTGTCTAGTTGGGGCAAAGTTTTGAGTTTGTGTTTTGCAGGTCTCCGCGTTGTTTGCAACACCTGTGTGACGTTTCCTTACTCCTACTGGTTCGATAACCTTGGTTTCTTACTGACGGAAAACTGCTGCTATGCTGCTTCACACCTTCCTCTTGGGGTTCCCAACGAAGTGCTAATCAGCACCATCAAGCTATTTTCTGGAGTCGTTGCCAGGGAGGCTAAGGACGTCTTCACAAGGGGAGTCCTCCACTTCCTTTCTCTTTACTTTGTTTTTAGTTTGCTTAGTTTCTTTTTCTTGGTTTTGTTTGCGTCTTTCCAAAAAACCCGAAAAATAATTAGTCTAGTTTGGTTTGCTTTGTTTATTCAAAAACACAAAAAAATTAGTTCCTGCTCTTGCTGCTGCTGTT
Source organism: Avena sativa (assembly GCA_916181665.1). Classification (NCBI taxonomy): domain Eukaryota; kingdom Viridiplantae; phylum Streptophyta; class Magnoliopsida; order Poales; family Poaceae; genus Avena; species Avena sativa. The sequence goes on along the minus strand of OV702285.1, from coordinate 134,883,064 downwards.
TTTGGCTTGCCCACCTTTGCCAATATGAACTTTGCTAAGAACACCAAGTTGTGTGACTTCACTAGCACCAACAACAATGATTTTCTAAGCACTCCTATTGCTCCACCTGCTCCTGATGCTACCTTTTATGAAATTAAGCCTGCTTTGTTGAATCTTGTGATGAGAGAGCAATTTTCTGGTGCTAGTTCTGATGATCATGCTGTCCATCTCAATAGCTTTGTTGAACTTTGTGAGATGCAAAAGTATAAGGATGTAGATGGAGATATTATTAACCTCAAGATTTTTTCCTTTCTCCTTGAGAGGAAAAGCTAAAGAATGGTTGCTATCCTTGCCTAAAAATAGTATTGATTCTTGGACTAAGTGCAAAGATGCTTTTATTGGAAAGTACTATATCCTCCTGCTAAGATTATATCTATGAGAAGTGATATTATGAAATTTAAACGACTTGATAATGAAAATGTTGCTCAGGCTTGGGAAAGAATGAAATCTTTGGTTAAGAATTGTCCCACTCATGGACTCACTACTTGGATGATTATCCAGACTTCTTATGCAGGTTTGAACTACTCATCAAGGAACCTGCTGGATTCAGCTGCTGGAGGCACCTTTATGGGCATCACCTTGGGTGTTGCAACAAGACTCCTTGATAATATGATGGTTAACTACTCTGAATGGCACACTAAGACATCTACACATGGTAAGAAGGTAAATTCTGTTGAGGAAACTTCCTCTTTGAGTGATAAGATTGATGTTATTCTGGCTATGATTGTTAATGGGAAAGCTCCTCTAGATCCTAGTAATGTTCACTTGGCCTCTTTAGTTACTCAAGAAGAGCAAGTAGATGTGAACTTCATTACAAACAACAATTTCAACAACAATGCCTATAGGAGTAATTTTGGTGGTAACAACTATAGGCCTTATCATCCTAATAATGGCAACACCTATGGAAACTCCTACAACAATACTAGAAGTGCCCCCTCTAAACTTGAAGTCATGCTCAAAGACTTTATTAGTAAACAAACCACTTTCAATAAGGCTATAGAGGAAAAGCTTTTAAATGTTGAGAAAAATATATCCTCTTTGTCTGAAGCTCAGTCCTACTTGATTAATAAAATGGCTGCTAAACCTGAAACCATGGAAAGTACCTTTGCTGCTACTCATGCCATACAAGTTACTATTGATGGAAATGTTAGGCTGTTGGCTCAACTTCATGCTAGGTGGGAAAGGGAAGCTAAAATTGATAGAAACAATAGTGTATGCACCATCACCACTAAACCACAACAAGTCCATGTTCCTCCTCCTACTATGCCTAAGCCTATTGAGCCTACTACTAGTGATGCTAAGTTTGATTTTGATATTGATGGTTGCAATATTTCTGAAGTGATTATGTTCTTGCAAAAGCTTGCTAGAAGTCCTGATGCTAGTGATATGCATGTTTCTTTCACCAAACACATTACAGATGCTCTTGTTAAGATTAAGGAAGAGAAGTTAAAACACAAAGCTTCTATTCCTAGGAAAGTAGAAGATAGTTGGGAACCAATTTTTAATATGCAAGTGAATGGCTTTGATCTCAAAGCTTCATGTGATCTTGGTTCTAGTGTCTCTATTATGCCTAGGAAGATTTATGAAATGCTTGATTTGCCACCTTTGGAAGATTGTTATTTGGATGTCCCACTTAATGATAATGCTAAGAAGCAACTCATGGGGAGTGTAAATGATGTTCTCATTATGGTTAACAATGCTTATGTCCCTGTGGATTTCTATGTTTTGGATGTTGAATACAATGCTTCTTATCCTAATACTTTGGGAAGACCTTTTCTTAGAACTGTTGGTGCCATCATTGATATGAAAGAAGGCACCATTAAATATCATTTTCCATTCAAGAAAGGTATTGAACACTTTCCTATGAGTAGAGAAAGATGCTTTTTGCTCCTCCTTTGAAAGCAAGGTTTGATGTTAATGCTTCATCATTTGAAAATACTTGATTCTTCTTGCTTCTTGTGCCTAACTTAAAGGTGTTAAAGAAAAGTACTTGTTGGGAGATAACCCAAGAGTTTCCTTGTGTCTTGGAAGTTATTACTTCAGTAATGACCTCTCATTATCCTTTTGTTTGTTTTTTGTGCCAAGAGTGACCTCTAATGAGAGGAAAGTAAGATTTGGGGAGTTGCTGTCCCGAAACAGATTTCTGTCCTCCACCAAAAACATTCGTGAGGAGTCTCTATAACCTGGATTGATCACAAAAATTACGAATAAATCTCCCATTATGTTAGATAACTTTCGTTATTTCAACACTTTTTGATTTGAGCAACATAAGATGTTCTAAAAAATTGGTTTCTGCCTGCTGGTCTGTTTTGACAGATTTCTGCCATTATTTGCATTTGCTTCTTATTGATTCCTTTTGAGTTCTCTTTTGGGGAATTGAGATTTTTGAAGGAGTTACTATAGTAGCTTGTGTTTTTCGTGAAAATTCTTGGTGTTACAAAGCTTTGCTAGAGGTCTAATATCTTTTGAATACACTAATGTTGCTAATGAAGATTGTGTGAAGTTTTGTATGAAGGAAAAATTTCAGGTGTAGAGAGAGAATGATGCAATGAGATGAAGAATGGAAAAAAGCTCAAGCTTAGGGATGCCACCATGGTGTCACCCCAAAAAATATCCAAGAGGTACAAGCGTCAAAGCTTGGGGATGCCCAAGGCATCCCCTTCTTCATCAATAAAAAGATCAGGTCTAGACACTACAATTTTATTGTTTCATGCACAGTTGTTCTTGGAGCGCCTTAGTTTTCGTTTTCTTTGCTTAGTTGTTTAGTTTGCTTGAGTAGTTTGGACCCCCGCTTTCGTTGTGTTTTGTTGCAAATAAGTTGCTTGGTGTTGGACATGAGTAGGAAGTTCCTGCTTGAAAGTGCAAGAGGATCTTGCATTGACTGTGACTTAGACTTTATCATGCCATGCTAGGCGTTGTTTTGAATTTAGATTATTAATTATTGTTGTAGCATGGCTTGATCCATGTCATTGGGATTGCTTAGTGTGCCTTGAAGAAATTATGCGTTGTTTAAAATGCAAAAGCATAGTATTGTGGTATTCTCCTTTGAGGTTTGTTTTGGTTGACTTGGCACATGATCACACAATGTTATGACTATGACAAGTCACCATATCCTCTATGATCATTTAGTCCTCGACTTGTAGTACCACTCCATGCTTTGGTTAGTAATGTTTTGTCGCTCTGCATGATTATGTCCTATTGCTCTCTTATTTGGTTGCTCCAGTCTTTTGATAGCCTCCACTTGGATGAGTAAGCTCTACTCATGCTTCCAACTCCCCTGCCACGTCACGAAAGGAAGGGTCGCGAAGTGGGGCATTAAACTTGCCGCCTTCGAGATTACCTACAAAAGACGCGACGCTATCAAGTCACAAGCCTTGGCGGATTTTATCGCAGATTGGACGGACATGCCAGATGCTACCCCAATGCTGGAGCCAGAATACTGGGTGATGCACTTTGACGGATCAAAGCTACTCAACGGCTCAGGGGCTGGTGTACTGCTATAGTCACCAACTGGGGTAAAGCTACACTACGTTCTGTAGATCCACTTCGAGGCTATGAACAACATGGCGGAGTATGAAGCACTCATTCACGGACTACGCGTAGCCAAGGATATTGGCATCAAGCGCATAGTTTGTTGTGGAGATTTCGACTTGGTTGCCCATCAGGTGGTTGGCACCTGGAACGCGCAGAACCCTATGATGGCGTTATATCGAGACGAAGTGGACGAGATAGCCAAGAGCTTCTTGGGCTACGAGGTAAAGTATGTACCTAGGAGCAAAACGAGGCGGCTAATCTACTGTCTAAGCTTGGATCACGCACAAACGAATTCCGCCTGGCGTTTTCTTGGAGCATCTACGGACATCATCCGTGAAGGGAGCGGACATCGACAACCCGGACAGAGTTGACTCTTTCGTTCACATGGTGGCAAAGGTCCCTCCGGCTTGGACAAAACCGTTCATGGAATATCTCGAGCATGGAACTTTGCCCGACGACAAGGTAGAAAGATGGCAAATAGTACGTCGAGCAAAGGGCTATACCATAATCAATGGACATCTCTACAAAAGAAGCACTACTGGTGTATACCTTAAGTGTGTTTCCCAGCAAGAAGGTATTGAAATCCTACGTGAAATCCATCTCGGAGATTGCGGGCATCACGCCGCTCCCCGATTTTTGGTCGCCAAAGATTTCTGACAAGGATTCTACTGGCTGACCGCGAAGGCGGACGCCGACAAGCTGGTTGAGACATGCATGGGATGCCAGAATTATGCCCGACAACCACATGTTCCTGCTGAAGAATTGCGAACAATACCAATAACTTGGGCGTTCGCATTCTGGGGGCTAGACATAGTTGGTCTATTGCAGACGACACAATGTGGGTTTATGCATCTGCTAGTAACAATTGATAAATTCACAAAATGGATAGAAGCTAAACCCATTAGAAAGCTCGATGGGGCAACTGCCCGTAGGTTTGTCCGGGATCTAGTGGTGAGATTTGGTGGTCCCACATAGCATTATCACCGACAACGGCAGCAACTTGTCACTCGGAGAAGTGGAAGCTTATTGTTAGGACAAAGTCATTCGACTTGACCTTGCATCTGTGGCATACCCACAGTCCAACGGTCAGGTTGAGCGAGCCAATGGATTAATTCTGCAGGGAATCAAGCCACGTCTTGAGGCACCGCTACATAGAGCAGTTGGAGCATGGGTGGAATAATTGCCATCTGTGCTGTGCAGTTTACGAACTACACCCAACAGATCCACCAGCTACACCCCTTACTTCATGGTATATGGATAAGGAGCCATCCTGCCTTCCGACATCCTTCACGATTCACCAAGAGTTGCCGCCTATGACAAAGATGACGCTGAAGAATCCAGACGCCTGGATGTGGACCTTCTTGAGGAGGAGCGTGTATTGGCATGCCAAAGATCCGCCATCTACCAGTAGAAGCTACATAGCTACCATAGTCGCCGCGTTTGGCATCGCTCGTTTAAAGAGGGGGACCTAGTGCTCCGCCTTAAGCAAAAAAAGTCACACAAATTATCCCCGCCATGGGAAGGACCGTTCATCATAAACAAGGTGCTACTCAATGGGTCTTACTACCTCGTTGACAATCGTGAACTGAAGGATAGACCCAACGAGGATCATAAGCGTAAGCGACGTGACCCGGATGATGAGTACCCGGAGCTTGATCGGCAATGAACATAGCACAACTATGTCATTTATACACTTAGCATTTTTTATCTATTGTGTACCTCTTATATGATCAATGAAATAAAGCTCTCTGGTTCACTCATATTCCTGAGTCTTTTACCTCCTTTAGTGTTCATTTTTGGATCGTATAAAACCTTTATGCACAAGCTTTGCGATTGCACTTGTGAAAATTCCGCCTACGGGCGTTAGCTTAAGTTTTCTGGTCTACACGTTCTTTGTCATTTTTATGTGGATTCTGGAGTAGTGACTTTCGGCACTTATTGTCGGCGATTTTGTGCTTAGGTTATTGATGGTGCCATTGGGCATCATCGCCTGAGCGCATAGTTTCGACAACGGGTCTTTCGACTCACGAAAAGTCAAGCATAAAAACCAGAGTAATGGATAAGCCAGCACTTGATTAAAAAATATACATGCTAGAACCAGTTCTTGAGTAGCAGGACATAACAACCATTGTTTTCCGCCTTAAGTTAACAAGTAGTTTTTTCCGCATACAACTTCCAGAGGAAACAAATATTACATTTTTTTCATTCCTCTAGCTTAGGCGACTTGGATGTAGCGTCATCAGCAGCAGGAGAGTCATCCTCCTCGAAGTCAGAGGTGTTGAGGGGCCCGAAGGAGCTTGGGTTGTCGCCGTCAATGGTTTCCATGGGCACAAAGACATTAGGGTCGACCAACTCGGCGACTCCGGTATTAAAACCCGAGAGCGACGCCAAGATAGCCTTGTGATCTATTTTCTAGCCATCGTCGTCCACGACGGGAATACCGGAGGTCATCGTGTAGATGTAGGTGTTTTCGTAGTGCGCCTTGACCATTGACAGCGCCATCCTCGCGCCGGCCCAGGTACATGAAGCTTTCCAGCTTACAATACGCTCGGGGGCTCGACGCAAGATCTCCGAGAACTTCATCACGGAATCCACCGCTTTGATGTTAATCTGGAGGGGCATGGCTATCTCCTTGGTCTGCTTGATGGCGGTATTAATAAAGTTGCCGGCAAGGACCATGCATTCCTTTGGCTGAGGAGGCGACTGGGTCAACCCAATAGGAGCTGCAAATTTCTGACAAAGGAACGCATGAGTTCAATAACACAAAAAGTTCAGAGTATCTAGCTTACAGAAGTACAAGGTGGAGAATCACTTACTGAAGATGCTAATCTCAGCCTGCTGTAGAGTTTCCGCCATGGCGTCCCGTTCTTGTCGGAGAATCTTGTATGCTTCGAGATTGCGCTGATTTTGGTCATCGGCAGCTTTCTTCTGCTCTTTTAGCATCACGATCTCCTCCTTCAAGCGGTTCATCTCCGTGTTGGCAGACTCTTGCAGGAGTTTCATGGAGTCCTCATGCATCTTCAGCATATCCTTCCTCTCCTGCTTAAGAATCTTGTTTTTGCTATCCAGCTGCTGAATATGCTTGGATTTCTCAACAATATCTTTAGCTTTGGAAATGGCTTCTGCAAGTCGGAGAAAGAACAGTGTATAGTGAGTACTCGGAGAATGTTGGCATAACACCAAGTCGGAATACGAAAAAGAAAGGAAAAACAGACTCTTGCTCTTGGTGTTTTGTTCCTTCAAGAAGGCAGTTTTACCCTTTTCGGCTTCCAAGTCCGCACGCATCTTTTGGTACTTCTCGTTGGCCACGCCTCTCCGAGCATTCTCATTCTGTGGAAAGAAAATTTAACATTGTTTAGTCTACTTGGAGCATCTAGCCGGATAACTATCCACCTAGAGGCTTGGGGGCTACAGTGAGAGTTTTTAACTTGGCAATATGCTTGGTCTTTCTTTAAGCATCTAGTCGAAACTGATTCAGTTTTCAACTAGACTCTTTGGGGATACAGTATAAAGTTTTTTAACTCAATCATATGCTTAGTCTTTCTTTAAGTATCTAGTCGGAACTAATTCAGTTCCAACTAGAGACTTGGGGGCTACAGTATCGAAATTTACAAACACTGTGTATGCTACTCTGAAAGTATCTAGTCGGAATATTTCATTCAAACTATATACTTGGGGGCTACAGTGAGAAGTTTTCTAGCTTAGTCACTCTTAGAGCATTCAGATGCAAAGACCTAAGGTTTTCCGTCTAAATCCTCAGGGCTACAGTGGGATACTCATATGAAATACAAAAGGCAAATAAAACTTACAAGTGCAATGATCTTGAGGTTGGTAGCACTCTCAGCAAGAAACTTGCCGAAAGAAAGGCTATTTCCTTGCAAGATTTCTGCTTGCCGGAGAAGCTCCTCAAGACCGCAGGTTGGAGATGTCGGCGCTGCAGCAGGAACCAAAGCGGAGCTACTCGACGTAAGTGTCGGGTAGACTATCTTCAGGAATTCTACGGTTTTCCTCGGTGCGGAGGCACCGCCTTCGGCAGACGTTCCACTCACCACCACCGCCTTACCGCTACCGATGGCATCCTTAGCCGGAGATTCAGCCATTTGAGTTACGGTACTTTCTTGTGTTGCCTGTTCGCCGACAACGGCAAGCTCCGCGGAGGCACCTGAGTCCACTTCCATGGCGGAAGGGCCAGATGCATCTTTGGCTTGTGAGCTTGTTAGGGCAGACATAGACTGGACGCTAGGAGTAACAGGGGCGATGGCGGGAGATGCGTGGGGAGACACGTCACGATGCAACATATCCTTAATATTTCTAGAAGCCCCCAAAGTCTTGGAGGTCTTCTTCAAACTAGCAGTGGCCTTCTTCCTAAAACGTGCAACAAGTATAAGTACAGGAATAAGACAAGCAATGGACAATGTCGGAGGGAAAGAAGCTTACACAACAGGGGGTGCTTTGGCAAAAGGGATCCCGGTAACCTTTCTTTTCTCTGCCTCCAGGGCGGCAGTGGACTTTTTGGAGACTCCACTCTCCGTCTTCTTCTTCTTGCCTCCGTCGGCAGCGTCAGAGGTGGAGCTCTTCCGCTTTCTCGCCAGCGGGACATCGTCGTCGAAAACGATGGTGACTTCCTTCATCTTTGGGTCATAGATTTGGATAGCCATGCTATCCTCCGCTAGACTGCTAAGCTGTTAAGTGAAATCCCACAAGTGTTAGATGAAGATGGTGATAGTTAGACGGAAGAACTGGAGTATATGTCATACATGGAAAATAAACATCATACCTCTGGGCACGTGCCGTCAACGAACATGTCGTAGGTGATGGTGAAGCCTCGCTTCCTATCCTTCACCTTGATGATGTCCTTGAGGTGGACCTTGAAGGAGTCACTCGAGAAGTTGTCCTTAGAGATGCGGAGGCTATCCTTCCTATCCTTGGTGTATTCATGCATCAGCTTCGAGTGGTGCTGCAGAGGCTGGATCCACCTGATGAACCAGCACATGGCTAGGTCCAACCCGGTCAGACCCGTGTCTACGAACCACTCTATCCACCTAATGGAACGGGAGGCTTCGTTGTCGGAGGGAAGGGTGGCTTGGGACCTCCATGTCGGGGCTTCGGCGGCGGCTCCATCGACAAAGTACGAATATGTTTCTTCTTGGCCAGCCAGAGGGATATCTGGGCCGTAGAAGTACGTTCGTTGCCAGTTCTTACAAGACTCATGGCCGACGTTGTCGGGAAACCGCCGGCTAGGCCGGATGTTAAAGCTAATTGTCCTGCAGTTCCTAAGCTTGTCCTTGCCAGTTCCGGCTTCCCGCTTGACGGTGAAGAAATAAATAAAGATATCTAGCCTAGGACTAATCCCTAAGTAAGCCACACAAAGTGCCGCGTAGTTGCTGAGCACAAGGATGCTATTGGGGGAGAGGTTTTGAGGCTGTACTCGGTAATGGCTAAGGACAGCTAGGAAGAAATTGGAGATGGGCAGGGAGACGCCGCGTACCAGTTGGGCTTTGAGGTACACCTTCTCTCTGACTTGGGGAGAAGGGGTGACCTTGCCGGCCGGCGCTGCCCGCCAGGCGAGCCCCTCCATCGCAGGGAGGTAGCCCTCGACGAGCAGTTCCTTGATGTCACGGTCCGTGATGTCCGAACCGCGCCAGTCCCCTTGTGGGAGTCACTTTCCTCTTCTAGCACCTCCAGTGCCGCTGGATTGTGGTCGCCGCTGGTGGATTCGACCACCGCAGACTTGGGGATCACCAGGCCCTCTAGAGACACGAGAACGGTGCTCGCCGGCTTCACCGTGACATCGCCTGATGCCGCCATGGAGGGAGCAGAGCTGCTGCTAGCCATTGGGGAGATTGAGGTGATGACTGGAAGGATTGAGGGGCTAGGGTTTTTGATAAATGAACGGAGAGCTCGAGGAGGTGCTCGCTAAAGGAAGAAGATGACGCAGGAGGAGAATGAGGTGAAAAGTAAAAAATCCACCGCAGTTACAATTTATAACCCCTAGCGTCAAGATTCATTCAAAACGATCGAATGGTTGACACGTGGGAGACGTGTGTGGGCGCGTGCGCGGAAATTTCGCCATGTTCCCAACCGTCGCTGCCAACGGTTCGTATCGCTCGCGCAGGAAAAATAGACATGATTGTGTTCTCTGCATGTGTGAGTTACGAGGCGCTGCTGATCTTTGTCTACGTCGCCCTAGATGTCACTAGCAGGTGAACCATCACATCGGAAGATTCCGGCATGAATGGAAGACGGAGAAAACCTTGTAGGGTTCTTTGGGAGGACTACAAGATATTGCTTAACGATTTGCCGACATCCATCTAGACGGAGCATTCAACCTGAAGAGGCAAGACGGCGCAAGATCTCGGAGTTCTCCGGGGGCTACTGTTGGGGATATGCTATATGGTATCCTCATAGCATGTCTCCTATCTGGATAACCCGGGTGGCCCACAGTTGATAGCATGGCCCATAGCCTGCTGGGCGGCCTAGTTAGATGGATCCAGAAGGGAGTCCCATGCCGGATAAAGGAAGGCTACGGAGGAGTCACCGACGTACCCAGAGCCTTGGAGTGCAAGACACGCTAGACTAGTTGTAAGCAGTGTAGGACCCTGTAACCTGTCCGGCTAGGACTTTTCCCTGTAACCCTAGGAACTGTCGACTATATAAGTCAGCCTATGGGGACCTTTAGGGCACAATCTCAGACGATAACCTAGATTCTCTAGTCACCTCGCATAGCGAATCAATCCCTATAACTCGGCGTATTGCTCTTATAGTGATTTATAGCAGGAGTAAGATTCCGCCACCGTTGTGGGATCTGAACCTGGTTAAGCTGTGTTACCTCGTACCCGTCAACCGTCCGCCTTCCCCCACGTCTCTAAACACGCACTATGAAGACCCCTCCATGGCGTACTCGTCGTCAATACCACGACAGAGATCATCTCGGAGGCCTTCTTCTCCGCTATGATGCGTGAGTATAGATCTCCTCCTTATGCTTTCATGTATAGATCTTGTGATCTCCTTGTGCTTTCATGTATAGATCTTGTGAGCTCCGTTCATGATCAAGATCTAATCTATTTGTAATCATGCATGTAGTGTTTGCGGGGATCCGATGGATATTGAGATTATTTTGTTGGATTGATTAATGGTTTTGTCTTTATGATTCTATCATGTCTATGTTGTTTGTGATCTTGTATGCTCTCCGTTGTTAGTATCTATCTTGGCCAAGTAGTTGCTAGTGACTCCAATAGGGGGTATTTATGCTCGATAGTGGGTTCATGCCTTTAGTTTCCAAGGGAAGTGACAGAAATCTCTTCGGTTGTAGATGTGCTGTTGCCACTGGGGAGAAAACAACGGTCTCTTGTTCATGGAACAAGTGGATTGTTTACCTTACACACTTTACTTAAAGCAGTTGTCTATTGCTTGCAACTTAATAGTGGAGGGGGTTCAGATGATAACCTGAAGGTGGACTTCTAGTCATAGATGCAGTTGGATGGCTGTCTATGTATCTTGTTGTATTGCCCAATCGAATCTCATAGGATCTTTCTCACTAGTATTGCATGGTTATGCCTTGCTTAGTTCCTGTCAATTGCCCTGCTGTAATTTGTTTACCCTTCATGCCATGTTGTTTATCTAAGGAGAGCACCTCTAGTGAAGTATGGACCCTGGTCCAATCTTTACAATTGATATGTCTTCCACTGTTACCTGTTTACTTGCTGCAAACCATTACCTTCCACACCGTACATTTAATCCTTTGTTAGAGCAAACCAGTGAGCTTGACAACCTCACTGTCTAGTTGGGGCAAAGTTTTGAGTTTGTGTTTTGCAGGTCTCCGCGTTGTTTGCAACACTTGTGTGACGTTTCCTTACTCCTACTGGTTCGATAACCTTGGTTTCTTACTGACGGAAAACTGCTGCTATGCTGCTTCACACCTTCCTCTTGGGGTTCCCAACGAAGTGCTAATCAGCACCATCAAGCTATTTTCTGGAGTCGTTGCCAGGGAGGCTAAGGACGTCTTCACAAGGGGAGTCCTCCACTTCCTTTCTCTTTACTTTGTTTTTAGTTTGCTTAGTTTATTTTTCTTGGTTTTGTTTGCGTCTTTCCAAAAAACCCGAAAAATAATTAGTCTAGTTTGGTTTGCTTTCTTTATTCAAAAACACACAAAAATTAGTTCCTGCTCTTGCTGCTGCTGTTTTTGGCTTGCCCACCTTTGCCAATATGAACTCTGCTAAGAACACCAAGTTGTGTGACTTCACTAGCACCAACAACAATGATTTTCTAAGCACTCCTATTGCTCCACCTGCTCCTGATGCTACCTTTTATGAAATTAAGCCTGCTTTGTTGAATCTTGTGATGAGAGAGCAATTTTCTGGTGCTAGTTCTGATGATCATGCTGTCCATCTCAATAGCTTTGTTGAACTTTGTGAGATGCAAAAGTATAAGGATGTAGATGGAGATATTATTAACCTCAAGATTTTTTCCTTTCTCCTTGAGAGGAAAAGCTAAAGAATGGTTGCTATCCTTGCCTAAAAATAGTATTGATTCTTGGACTAAGTGCAAAGATGCTTTTATTGGAAAGTACTATATCCTCCTGCTAAGATTATATCTATGAGAAGTGATATTATGAAATTTAAACGACTTGATAATGAAAATGTTGCTCAGGCTTGGGAAAGAATGAAATCTTTGGTTAAGAATTGTCCCACTCATGGACTCACTACTTGGATGATTATCCAGACTTCTTATGCAGGTTTGAACTACTCATCAAGGAACCTGCTGGATTCAGCTGCTGGAGGCACCTTTATGGGCATCACCTTGGGTGTTGCAACAAGACTCCTTGATAATATGATGGTTAACTACTCTGAATGGCACACTAAGAGATCTACACATGGTAAGAAGGTAAATTCTGTTGAGGAAACTTCCTCTTTGAGTGATAAGATTGATGTTATTCTGGCTATGATTGTTAATGGGAAAGCTCCTCTAGATCCTAGTAATGTTCCCTTGGCCTCTTTAGTTACTCAAGAAGAGCAAGTAGACGTGAACTTCATTACAAACAACAATTTCAACAACAATGCCTATAGGAGTAATTTTGGTGGTAACAACTATAGGCCTTATCATCCTAATAATGGCAACACCTATGGAAACTCCTACAACAATACTAGAAGTGCCCCCTCTAAACTTGAAGTCATGCTCAAAGACTTTATTAGTAAACAAACCACTTTCAATAAGGCTATAGAGGAAAAGCTTTTAAATGTTTAGAAAAATATATCCTCTTTGTCTGAAGCTCAGTCCTCCTTGATTAATAAAATGGCTGCTAAACCTGAAACCATGGAAAGTACCTTTGCTGCTACTCATGCCATACAAGTTACTATTGATGGAAATGTTAGGTTGTTGGCTCAACTTCATGCTAGGTGGGAAAGGGAAGCTAAAATTGATAGAAACAATAGTGTGTGCACCATCACCACTAAACCACAACAAGTCCATGTTCCTCCTCCTACTATGCCTAAGCCTATTGAGCCTACTACTAGTGATGCTAAGTTTGATTTTGATATTGATGGTTGCAATATTTCTGAAGTGATTATGTTCTTGCAAAAGCTTGCTAGAAGTCCTGATGCTAGTGATATGCATGTTGCTTTCACCAAACACATTACAGATGCTCTTGTTAAGATTAAGGAAGAGAAGTTAAAACACAAAGCTTCTATTCCTAGGAAAGTAGAAGATAGTTGGGAACCAATTTTTAATATGCAAGTGAATGGCTTTGATCTCAAAGCTTCATGTGATCTTGGTTCTAGTGTCTCTATTATGCCTAGGAAGATTTATGAAATGCTTGATTTGCCACCTTTGGAAGATTGTTATTTGGATGTCCCACTTAATGATAATGCTAAGAAGCAACTCATGGGGAGTGTAAATGATGTTCTCATTATGGTTAACAATGCTTATGTCCCTGTGGATTTCTATGTTTTGGATGTTGAATACAATGCTTCTTATCCTAATACTTTGGGAAGACCTTTTCTTAGAACTGTTGGTGCCATCATTGATATGAAAGAAGGCACCATTAAATATCATTTTCCATTCAAGAAAGGTATTGAACACTTTCCTATGAGTAGAGAAAGCTGCTTTTTGCTCCTCCGTTGAAAGCAAGGTTTGATGTTAATGCTTCATCATTTGAAAATACTTGATTCTTCTTGCTTCTTGTGCCTAACTTAAAGGTGTTAAAGAAAAGTACTTGTTGGGAGATAACCCAAGAGTTTCCTTGAGTCTTGGAAGTTATTACTTCAGTAATGACCTTTCATTATCCTTTTGTTTGTTTTTTGTGCCAAGAGTGACCTCTAATGAGAGGAAAGTAAGATTTGGGGAGTTGCTGTCCCGAAACAGATTTCTGTCCTCCACCAAAAACATTCGTGAGGAGTCTCTATAACCTGGATTGATCACAAAAATTACGAATAAATCTCCCATTATGTTAGATAACTTTCGTTATTCAGCTCAAAAAAAAAAGATAACTTTCGTTATTTCAACACTTTTTGATTTGAGCAACATAAGATGTTCTAAAAAATTGGTTTCTGCCTGCTGGTCTGTTTTGACAGATTTCTGCCATTATTTGCATTTGCTTCTTATTCATTCCTTTTTTAGTTCTCTTTTGGGGAATTGAGATTTTTGAAGGAGTTACTATAGTAGCTTGTGTTTTTCGTGAAAAGTCTTGGTGTTACAAAGCTTTGCTAGAGTTCTAATATCTTTTGAATACACTAATGTTGCTAATGAAGATTGTGTGAAGTTTTGTATGAAGGAAAAATTTCAGGTGTAGAGAGAGAATGATGCAATGAGATGAAGAATGGACAAAAGCTCAAGCTTAGGGATGCCACCATGGTGTCACCCCAAAAAATATCCAAGAGGTACAAGCGTCAAAGCTTGGGGATGCCCAAGGCATCCCCTTCTTCATCAATAAAAAGATCAGGTCTGTCTAGACACTACAATTTTATTGTTTCATGCACAGTTGTTCTTGGAGCGCCTTAGTTTTCGTTTTCTTTGCTTAGTTGTTTAGTTTGCTTGAGTAGTTTGGACCCCCGCTTTCGTTGTGTTTTGTTGCAAATAAGTTGCTTGGTGTTGGACATGAGTAGGAAGTTCCTGCTTGAAAGTGCAAGAGGATCTTGCATTGACTGTGACTTAGACTTTATCATGCCATGCTAGGCGTTGTTTTGAATTTAGATTATTAATTATTGCTGTAGCATGGCTTGCTCCATGTCATTGGGATTGCTTAGTGTGCCTTGAAGAAATTATGTGTTGTTTAAAATGCAAAAGCATAGTATTGTGGTATTCTCCTTTGAGGTTTGTTTTGGTTGACTTGGCACATGATCACACAATGTTATGACTATGACAAGTCACCATATCCTCTATGATCATTTAGTCCTCGACTTGTAGTACCACTCCATGCTTTGGTTAGTAATGTTTTGTCGCTCTGCATGATTATGTCCTATTGCTCTCTTATTTGGTTGCTCCAGTCTTTTGATAGCCTCCACTTGGATGAGTAAGCTCTACTCATGCTTCCAACTCCCCGGAAACCAAGTTATTCCAAAGTGTCCACTATAAATTCCTATGCATTGTGTGTTACACCATTCCAAGTATATTCTTGTTTTTAGCTATCTTCTAATTAAAAACTATTTTGTTATGTGAAAACTTAGTGATTAAAGCCCTCACAAACTTGATGGAACACTTTATATTCTTTGCCCCTAATAAACTTGAACCATTGTGTCGGGTATGTTGTATATGATTGCACTTATGCGTTGGAATTAGCAGAACCATGTTGTCATGGGGAACATTTTCAACATTGCACTTGTACTTTGTACTCAGTTGATATCATGATCTTTTGTCTATGGATGTCACCGGTGTGAAATAAAGAGGGAGCTTGTAAGTCCATGGAGTTTGTATTTTGTGTTAGAGAAACGCCTGGGCCCCTAGCCTAAGCCATGCCTAATCATGGTGGAAACTTGCAGCATCACCATAGTGAGCTATCTATGAAGCATCCTCAATAAAAAGCTATGCATATAGTAAATAAAAAGATCGCTGAGATGCTCATTGTCTGCTTGCCTTGTCATTTTGGTTATGGAAAGCTCCTGTATCATGTGCAAGGGGTACCCCTTTGGCGGTTCTCAATGATATGCAAATACTTACAATGACAAGAACTTACAGGTGACTAAAGTTGAATAGCATGAGGTGTTGCCTTCGTATTCAAGGGACTTGAGATTGCCAACTTATACTTTGTCAAGCATATACTCCATAGTTTGTTCACTTTAACCTTAATCACTTCAAGATGCTTATGATAGGGGCAATGAGGGCTGAAAGCTAACAAGTACCATAAGCTCTTTTTGAAACTTGAAATCCCTGCTTCCTTTATAAAAGGCCTCTCTTCCACCAGTATTTGAGTCTCCACCTTCTACCTTTAGGCACCATTAAGAGAGCATAGTTGGCATTCTGTGTGTAGTGTCCCAAAGCTTATTGACTGATGCATATTGTGATATTACTTGTTCTTTTGCTATTTGTTTCTAGTCACCCTTGTGAACTTTGAAGGTGTCCTATGCATCTATTTTCTACTCTATGAGGGACAAGTTGATTGCCACTATGCTATGTTTTCTGTTTGTGAAACAAACTAAATGTTTTTCAATGCATGTTATTCATGATATTTGTTTGTATCTTGTCATGTTGCAACAATAGTTGCTTTGTCCTATTGTTAGAACTCCATCTTTCATGTTCATGTTTAGAGTTCTTTGATCTCAGATTTCAATGCTTGCAAATGGTTAGATGTTCATTGTGAAGGTGCATGTCGCCTCAAAAATTATTCTTTTTATCACTTACCTACTCGGGTACGAGCAGGAGTTAATCTTGGGGATGCTTGATACGTCGGAAATGTATCTATAATTTTTGATGTTCCATGCTTGTTTAGTATCTACTTTGCTTTGCTTTGTCTTTCTTTGAGGTGTTTTTATATCTTTTCTGGAACTAACCTATTAACAAGTTGCCACAGTGCCAGTTGCCTGTTTTTTCTATTTTTGGTTCCAGAAAGGCAGAAAATCAATATTCTCGGAATTGGACGGGACAAAAGCCAAAGCCAATAACTTTCCGTGGGGAACATGAAGTCCAGAGGGGAGATGGAGAGGCAAGCCAGGGCGGCCACAGCCCCCTAGGCACCACCAGGGGTGGGCCCGTGCCTAGGCAGGGTGTGAGCCCCCTAGTCGCCTCCTCGGCCTCCCGCTTCGCCTATAAGAAGCCCCCGATGCTTAAACCCTAGGTACCCGATCAAATCTCCACAAAACCGTCTGTAGCCTCCGCCACCATCGTCCCTAGATCAGGGGATCTGAAGTTCTTCCCGGCACCCTGCCGGAGAGGAGATCATCCTGGAGGCCTTCTTCTCTAGTATGATGCGTGAGTAGTTCCACCTTGGACTATGGGTCCATGTAGCTAGATGGTTGTATCTCCTCCTTGTGCTTTCATGTATAGATCTTGTGATCTCCGTTCATGATCAAGATCTAATCTATTTGTAATCATGCATGTTGTGTTTGTGGGGATCCGATGGATATTGAGATTATTTTGTTGGATTGATTAATGGTTTTGTCTTTATGATTCTATCATGTCTATGTTGTTTGTGATCTTGCATGCTCTCTGTTGTTATTAGCTATCTTGGCCAAGTAGTTGCGAGTGACTCCAAGAGGGGGTATTTATGCTCGATAGTGGGTTCATGCCTCTAGTTTCCAAGGGAAATGACAGAAATCTCTTCAGTTGTAGATGTGTTGTTGCCACTAGGGAGAAAACAACGGTCTCTTGTTCATGGAACAAGTGGATTGTTTACCTTACACACTTTGCTTAAAGTAGTTGTCTGTTGCTTGCAACTTAATACTAGAGGGGGTTCGGATGATAACCTAAAGGTGGACTTCTAGTCATAGATGCAGTTGGATGGCGGTCTATGTATCTTGTTGTATTGCCCAATCGAATCTCATAGGATCTTTTTAACTAGTATTGCATTGTTATGCCTTGGTCAGTTCATGTCAATTGCCCTACTGTAATTTGTTTACCCTGTAGGGTTTCGTAGCATGGAAAAATAAAAATTTCTATCGCATACAAACAAACAAGCCAAGATCTATCTATTAGATTGTAGCAACAAGTCGATGGAATAACTCACCCTCGAAGATTCCAAGTGTTTAACGAGAGCAGATTCTCGTGGGTGATGTAGTTGTACTCTTCCCGATCTCAAGATCGCGTAGACGATCCTTCCGGCGCTGCGTTCCGGCAGCGCTTCCGCAGTCGGTCACACGTTCGGTACTCGACGAAGACCTTCCTCTCCCTTGTTCCAGCAGGCAACGGAGGTTGTAGCACTCTCCTCGCGATTCCGGCAGCACAACGGCGTGGTACCGGAAGTAGAGGGGAGATCTCGCAGGGCTTCGCCTTAAGCCGGAGCGAGTATGGTGGACTATGAGAGAGCTCCTCGGCGATCTAGGGTTTAGACACACCAAGGAGAGGGAGCAAGGCCGGCGGCTAGGGAAAGAGGGGAGCCCCAACTCGGCGACTTGGCAAACCCTAGGTGGTGGCGGCGACAATGGTGGAGGCCGGCGGCTAGGGTTTAGGTTTAGAGGGGCAACGTGTAGGTCTAGGAGGGGCAGCCCTGCCCCTCCTTATATAGGTGGGAGGGCGCGGCCAAGGGGAGGGGAGTCCCTCCCCAACTCGGCCTCCTTGGCCGGCGGTGGAGGGGAGAGGGACTTCCTCCCCAAGTAGGTTTCCTACTTCCCCTCCACCTTCCAAAATAGCCGTTTGACTTTTCAAATTGGCGTTTCACTTTTCAAACTAGGATTTGATTAAACCCTTTATTTTGTACAGAGATGACACCTAGTACATGATGCAATCATTCCAACTTGTTATGACACATTCATGTACCCTTCCCCTCCGGAGTGCCGGACATTCCGGAACCTTCTAGAACATTCCCAATGAAAACACCGGAACCATTCTCCAACCCCAAAACAGGACTTTCCTTATATGAATCTTATTCTCCGGACCATTCCGGATCTCCTCGTGATATCCCGGATCCCATCCGAGACTCCGAACAACATTCGGTCTCTTACTCATCATTCCATAACTACTCAAACAACGTCGAATCCTTAAGTGTGTCTCCCTACGGTTCGTGAATTATGCGGACATGATCGAGACATTTCTCTGAACAATAACCAATAGAGGAATCTGGAAATTCATATGGCTCCCACATATTTTTACGATTACTTTGCGATCGAATGAACCACTTACATACGATACCAATTTCCCTTTGTCTCACGATAGTTTACTTATCCGAGGTTATGATCGTCGGTATCTCTGCATACCTAGTTCAACCTCGTTACTGATAAGTACTCTTTTCTCGTTCCCGTGATATGTGATACTTTGTGAGCCAGTCACATGCTTGCAAGCTAATTGGATGACATTTCACCGAGAGGGCCCAGAGTATATCTATCCGTCATATGGATGGACAAATCCCACTCTTGATCCATGTGTCTCAACCAATACTTTCCGAACACTCAATGCCACCTTTATAGCCACCCAGTTACGGTGTGGTGTTTGATGTCATCAAAGCATCCTTCCGGTAAAGGTGATATGCATGATCTCATGGTCGAAGGAATTAGGTTACTATGTATCAGAAAGCATATAGCAATTGAACTATTAAAATGACTTGATCTTTATGCTACGCTTATCTATAGGAGTATGTCCACCATATCATTCTCCTAACGATATGATCTTGTTGTTAATAACATCTCAATGTTCATGATAGGGAAACCACAATCATATATTAACCAACAAGCTAGTATTATGAAGAGGCTTTACTAGGGACTTCAATTTAAGTTTACAAATCACACAAGTATTAATGTTTCCTTGTTAATACTATTATAGCATGAATGTAAACATTTATCATAAACACAAAGATATAATAATAACTACATTTATTATTGCCTCTAGGGCATATCTCCAACATACCCTTCATGCCATGTTCTTTATCTAAGGAGTGCACCTCTAGTGAACTATGGACCCGGTCCAATCTTTACCATTGATATATCTTCCACTGTTACCTGTTTACTTGCTGCAAACCATTACCTTCCACACCGTACATTTAATCCTTTGTTACAGCAAACCGGTGAGCTTGACAACCTCACTGTCTAGTTGGGGCAAAGTCTTGAGTTTGTGTTGTGCAGGTCTCTACGTTGCTTGCAACACCTGTGTGACATTTCCTTCCTCCTACTGGTTCAATAACCTTGGTTTCTTACTAAGGGAAAACTGCTGCTGTGCTGCTTCACACCTTCCTCTTAGGGTTCCCAACAAAGTTCTAATCAACACCATCAATGCCTTTAAGGTTTTAGGTGGATTTGTCCCTGACCTATGATGCTTAGTCTGAGGTGTAAATTTATTAAGAACAGATGCTAATATATATTGGTAACTTCTCAATGATGATCTTGCAAAGCATCTCTATGCAAGACTAAGAGAATTATTCTCCATTACTACTTATGTTTGTTGTTTAAAACAAATAAAAGTAGATAAGATGCTTGAATATTAGTGTTGCAACCTACTTTGGAAAGGTAGCTGATGTTGCTGCTGTATGTTTGGTTGCACTAGATGGAACTATCTTCTATGAATGATTTAAATATTTGGAAATAATCTGTGTCTATCATGTTAAGGCTGAGACTAGTTGGATTGGCAGAAATTGGTAAGCTTACCACTGTGGTGCCTCTCCTGGGATTATGCACACTTGTAAACATCTTAGATGTTGTTTGCTGGATTTCTTAGTTTGGCCTATGACGCAAAGGCTGAGGCCAAATCTTTTGGAATAAAAAATGACATGATTTGTTGGTTTTAATATTCTGTGATGAACCTTGCATGGCACTTTCATGTAAATCTGAGAGTATCTCCCCATCCAATCCTCCTAGATATAATTCTAGTTGAAGGGTAGATGGATTTAGTTGATTTATATTATATCCCTTATAACCCCAGATCTTTATTCAAATATGAGAATGAATGCTACATGATTATTTATGTATTTCTGGTGGTTGTTACCTGCTATTGGTGATTGGCTGATGATTTGTTGTAGATCTTGATCTGTTACAACTCATGTTATTGCTAGAATGCCCCCCTTTTGGGCTTGTCCTACTTTTCCTGGAACAGACCTTGATCCCCCTGGCTCCTTTGTGGCCTGATCTTCTTTTCCTAAAGCTACTGCCCGACCTTTACTTTCCCCTTGTTCTAGATCTTGGATGGCTCCAGGGAGCAACCAGAGATTGAATATATGGTGGATTGGATTAGTGAGTTATGGTTTATTCTACTGGAATTCTAGTAAGTGTTGATGCTGTTTGTTGTGGTGTTCTTAAGAGCTTGGTAGTGGTTTGAGATAGTTTGGAAACTGAGGCAGTGGCTAGCTATTGTGTTGCGGCTGTGTTACCCCTTTTATGTGCATTGGCTGCTGCTATGGTGTTGAAAGAACACTAGTGCATGCTGGTGAGTGAGCAGCCTGCTTGCCTGTTGTGGTTTGGGGATCAGATCAAGTAAAAGCTTGATTTTTCCTGATGTTTTACCTCTTTACCTTCTTATCTGGCTTTGGTGAAACTTGCCCCTAAGCCAATGATGTTGTACTGAGGCCACTATCTGATTAAGAACATATACTATGATTTGGCCCCTTTTTAATACATACTCAATGATGAATTCAGGCTCTAGCATCTCTAGGCCAAATCTGAGAGTACAATTAATAAACTAACCCCCTTATTCTTTTACTTTGGTTAGTCTGTTGTTTTTATTTTGTAGAAATCGGGATCAAAGAGATAATGAGAAGATCAAGAATTAGATAGGAAATATAGTTTAGGTTTATCTTATTATTATCTTGTAAGAACAATGTAATATGTTCATGTACAGAATAAAGAATCCTTGTAACATTATTGATGTATTAACTATTATTTCTTTTCCTTTATATAACATTGTTATTTCCTTTTCTATTATTATTATGTATTATCATTCTTTCCTATTTGTATAAATGAAAGTACTTTGTACCCTTTATATTAATGTAATAAAGTATTGATTTGTAGTTTTATTGTAATTTATTTATTTCTAGAGTGTAATATTACTTTATTATAGAATTTCTTATAAGCATTAAATATTCTATAATTTATTATGTATTTATTTTAAAATTCATTTGAATAAAAATTTAAAATTCAAATACATGTTTGAATAACTTCCCCCTTAAAAACAAGAATTCTCCAAAGGTCATGTCGAAATCCATCGCACTTGTCCCGATGTTTCTATCAGAATAGGAGAGATCCCCATCCCTCTATAGCCTCTTTAGCTTTGCGCGAAAATTCCCTGGATTTTCTGATGCATGAATGCAATGCACACACATGTGTCCTCTCTAATTCTAGATGTTAATCCTGGGATGTTACACACCCCAAGGGGGTGACCGGCGCATGGGGGATGCCCCTTCCCCTCCTCCATTCATGTGGGTGGAAGCTCCACTCACAATTTGGCCCTTCATTTCTCCACTCAAAAATCCCACTAAAATTCCCATTAAATTTCCACCAAATTTAATGCAAACTCTCTTTAAGCAAAACCCCTTTTATTTATTCAGAATTTTGTCAATTACCTTAATGACAAACATTCACATATAACTGATACGTCCAATTTGCATCACCGTTCTATATCATAATTTGCCTCTATTCATTGATATATTTCATATTATGAGGTGTTACTTATGTCTTTTCCTCTGTTTTTTCATGTTGGATGATTCTTGGAGGATGAACTGCCGGAGTCAGGATTCTGATGGAAAAAGAAGTGTTTTGATGCAATTTCGCGAAGATCAGGAAAATGCCAGAAAAATCATGGAAAATTATATTTTCCCAGAAGACGAAGGAAGCCAGAAGGGGAGGCGAAGTTGGGCCACAGGGGGGGCCACACCACCCCCCAGGCGCGGGCCCCCCTAGGTCGCTCCTAGGGTGGATGTGGCCCACCTGGCCAGCCTCCAACTCCGCTATAGAGGTCCCATATCTTTAATAAGATAGAGCCCCCTGTGTTTACAATGCTAGTCCCTGGATCAATAGCTAGCATCCACAGTTAAGATGTAATATCATGAAAAAAGGTCATATTATAACTTTATAACCAGGAATAACATAATTTTATTACATCTTACATAGCTCATTTGGCTATTACAATACATTGCAGCGGAATAACTATAAGCATGGGTCCGTCATCTTCAAAGTGCCACAGGCAGATGTTGGTTGTAGACTTTGTAATCCTAATCAATCAATCTTCACTAAAATCAATCAAACCTGCAACATACAAGTTACAGCCACAAAGGGTCAATACATTTCAATTGTATTGGCAAGTGATACTATGGTAGTATAGTGGAGTCTATCATCTATATGCATTTGGCTAAGTGGGGTTGAGGCTTGCATTGCTCAAAATAGATTTTTCCTTAACATTTGAAAATACTAAGTTTTGCTTTGACAAAATCATTTTTCTCAATCAAAGATTGAAGATCCTTTGCAAGGCATCTCTCAATCAAAGATTGAAGATTTCAGACAACCCTTGTTCAAACCACAAGATTTTAACTTCGAAATTTGAATGATGAGACTCTTGATTGCTTCCATGTCTTGATGCTCAAAATTGTCCTTTACCAGGGACATGGCTAAGTACTTAGATTTTACACTCTGCAGAGGTGGTGCACTTTCCCCACAAGACTTGGTTTCCCAAGACAAGATCTTTCAGAAGCCTTCCCTTAGACCAAAATGGACGCGCTCCAACCTATCAAACACTACCACCCACTGTCCATATGGCTAAGTTCTTGCAACCTACATGATCATGGCAGAGCCCATATTGCCAAGTGGTTGCACTTGAAGCTTCTCAACATTTGACATCTCAAATCTCTTTGTTCCTGGGTGGCATACCACAAGTGAGATACAAAAGCCAAGTCCATGGCCATGTGTAACCACTCAACATAAACCAATCCTTCCATTCCACCCAGGGAATTCATTGACTTAGTGGTTTTATTAAACAAAAACATAAGTCCTCAGACTTAGAGATTTTTCCATAGTGTGAATATATTTTCCACCCATGTTTTCTATTAGCTAGGCTAAGCTTGATAGTAGTAGGAATATTAACTTAGGAAAATCCTACTAAGGATTCATCTACTAGGTTTTCTTATAGCAAGGTCCATACTTAGCAAAATCCATGCAAGTTTTACTTAGAGAAAAATCACTAATGCATAGTGAAAGTAATGGGACAAAAGTATGAAGCATCACTTGCCTTTTTGGTAGATTATGGGTTCACTCCTTGTCCTTTCAACAATTACACTCTTCAAGTCACTACAAATCAACCAAGCAAGGCACATACTCAATCTACCAATCAAGCAAATCAACACATAAAATGACAAAGTCAAAGTAATGCATGCAAGCATGCCAAGCTTTGTTTAATTTGAAAAAGTGGTTCCTAATGGGTCATGAACATTTTAAAACACCTAATGGTCATTTTGTAAAGTGGCAAAGTCATTTGCAAAAGGTTTCACTTCAAAAACCATTTTCAAAACAAAGTATCATTTTATGTGGTGTTGAAATATTTTTACTAAGGCACTAATCTATAGGATTCACAAAATGTGTTTTCAAACCATAAAACTTGGTGTTTGGGGTCAGAGAGTTTGAAACAAAACATTTCCCAAAGGTTTTCTTCCAAAACCAATTTTTAATAAATAAACCACATTTCTATTTGACTAGAAATGGTTTTAAATCAAAGAATCATTATTTTGTTTTACCAAATACATTTTTGAAACCACAAAGTGTTTCCTATGGTCAGTAGGTTTGATCTAAAACATTTTCCCAAAGTTTTCTTTACAAAAACATTTTCATAACCAAATTCTTTATTTTCATTTGGCTAGAAATGGGCTAAATCAAGTTTTCCATCCTAAACTTTACCAAATTCATTTTCCAAACTATGAGTTGGTTCCTAGGGTCAGTGAGTTTACAACAAACCATTTTGCAAAGGTTTTAACCCTAAAAACAGTTTTAAACAATTTTTCTAATCTAAACAAGCACACAAAAGAATCTGCAAAAACAAGTAAATTAACAGATACTATTTACTAAACCAAGGGCATGGTTGGCTAGGGCTTGTTCTCCTGATTTCAATGATATAAAATTTGCAAAATTTGGACGTGTGGTTTGAAAGTTACAGCAATTACAAATTTGCATTCTAATCAGGTTCAAATTCTATTTTCAAAACTTCTGGTGACACGCGACACGTTCTAATTCGCTGAAAACGGTTCGCGCGGATCGACTGCTCTGGCGTGTTGGATCAAGTCAGATCGTGCGGTACTGAGCGCATACCCCTTCGCTATTAAGTGATTCTTTCGTGTCGCTTAGATCTTCATCCAACGGCTAATATCGCATTGACCATACTCTGGCGGCGTAAGGTCGACTGCGAGCGGCGGAGCGGCCAGATGGCGGCGGCGCTGGCGAAGCAGTAAGCGAGAAGGAGGGAGAGGGTGCTCACCGAGTTCGTGGAGCAACGCTGATGCTCAACTCGCTTGCGGTTTGTCAGGGGGCGCACTGGATCGGTCGTGATTCCTCGCCGGAGTCAGAGGCAACGTCGCTCTCGCTCAGACGTCGACGGGGGCGACGCTACGGTGCACAAGAAGACAAGGCAAGAATGGATTTAGCTGCGCAAGAGGTTGGCGATCAAGCGTGCATCATCGAGAGGAAGAAGGGCGGTCAGCACTCACCGGAAAAGACTGACGGAGTGGAGGCAGACGGTGGCGGCGGTGGTCGTCGTCGTTGCCGAGCCTGCAGGGCACTCGCGGGCGAGCTGAAACTACGAGGGGGTTTGCTAGGATATGGGGAACTTGTCTGCGTGCTTGGGAAGGTAGGGGGCGGCGTGAGGTCGCCGGAATCGGCAGAGAACTTCGTCGGAAACGGCGGCGGTGCAGAAGAAATTCGGAACAGCCTGGTGGCTCTCGAGGCATGGTGTTTGGGGGGAATGGAGGAGGAGTAAGGGGGGTTTTATCAGGCGTGATCACTGCAGTTTTAATCGCGGCATCAAGGCGAATTAAGCCCGAGAAATCAATGGCAGGGGCGGGGTAGAACGGTCGATGCGGGTGAGGAGGAAGAACAGGAGGAGTGGGGTCTACCTGGCAGTGGGAAGAGAAAGGGGGGAGGGTCCACCAGTCAGCTGCTTAGCGGGTTCTTTCTGAGGTGAAGAAAAACGGTTCGGGGCGAGGGTGAGGTGGGCTGTTGGGCTGAGTTGGGCTGGGTCGACTTGTTCTTTTTTTTCTGTCTGATTGATTTATCTTTTTCCATTTCTATTTACTGATTTGAATTTCAAACAAACAATCCAATCAACCAAATCAATTCAAACAAACACCACACTTCACAACTTTTGAACTTGGTTCTGTTCAGTAGCATAATCCAAAATTCCATAATAAAAATAATATTTTTATTCATTTTTAGGATCCATTCATTAATTAAATAAAATGGACCTTTAGTTATTTAATCAAATAGGGTTTGATTTATTTAATAAAATCTTCTTTTGAAATCCAAATACTTTCAAAACCAAATCAGTAGGTTTTATTTGAAAATAAAATATATTTGGAAATCTTGTTTAAAACAAAATAACATCTTTATTTTAGGATCCATTAATAATTAAATAGAATGGACCTTAGTTATTAAATCAAATAGGATTTTTTTTATTAAAATATTTATTTTTAAATCTAAAATAAAACCAAAACACTTCAGTAGGTTTTAATTAAGAAAATAAAATACTTAGAAAACTTATTTAAAATAATTTAATAAGTTTTGATGTTTTAATTAAAATGGTAAAACCTTTTATTTAAATAAAATTTGGATATTAATTCCTTATTATTTTATTTAAATAAACCTTTACTATTTTTAATCAAAACAAAACATTTTATTTTAAATACTTGGCCAAGGTTTAATTTGGCTCTGTAAAATAATCTTTATTTATAAATCCACTTTTTCTTTTGAAAGCCAAAACCTTTTATTTAAAAGATCCAAAATAGTAGTCTAAATATTTTGAAGTTTATTGTTTATTTAATTTTTTTAAATCCCTTTAGGATTTCATTTGATCCAAATAGGTTTTGAAAGTTTCCAATTGGATTCAAAAGTTTCTTCTGGCCTTGAAAATCAAACAAAGTTTTATTTTATTCATTTATTTTCACATTACAAGATTTGGAAAATCTTGGGATGTGACAGGCTACCACCCTTAAAATAAATCTCATCCCGAGATTTGGGGAGGCTAGGGTTACAAGTAGGCTCAAAACAACTAGGGTACTACCACCCTTAAAAAAAATTCAAACAAAAATTACATATTGTCCTTCTTGGGATCCTGGGGAAAATTTCTCTAAGCAAACATTCGCATGGTGTCCTTGGTTTCCATACTTGACTCATGGGCCAAGGTTGAGATCCTTCATAGGCTTGTTTAACTTGTTCTTCATCTTTTCTGGACAATTGCTTGCATAGTGGCCTAGTTCCTTGCATTTGAAACACATCACTTGGCTGATATCTTTCTTTTCCTTTGGTATCATTGCCTCTTGTTTGTTTCTTTGGTTCTTCTTCTTTTCTGGGCATTCATTGGCATAGTGTCCCATCTCTTTGCAATTGTAACATTGCACTTGAGTAATGTCCTTCTTGTTAGGGTTGGGGCATTTCTTCTTCTTCTTGGGTCTCTCCAAAGCTAGGAGTTCTTCTAGTTCATGTTCTTCATAGGTGGGAGATCTTTCTCTCTTCTTGGGGCATTGATCTTCATGCTCCTTGGATGCATGATCCTTGTCTCCACAACTATTGCTAGCTTGGGTTCCTTCTAGAATAGCATCTTTATCATCCTTGTGGTCATTAACTCTTTGGGAAAGGTTTTCTCCCATGTTGATCATTTGAGTAACCAATCCTTGCAACAATTGGGATTTGTATGGCTGGGTCTAGTCCATTGTTGTTGGCTAAAAGCTGAGTTGTCTCTTGGCTCAACTGGTTTTGGGTTGCTATAAGTTCTTTCATGTTGTCCTCTTGGTTGTTGTTGTTGTCATCAACCTTGATGTTGGAATTTCTTGGAGAAGTCATCTGTTTGGGTTTGAAGGGAGATTAGAATAGGCAAGATATTTCTAAGGAAATAATTCTATTTACACACATCACAATTCCCTCAAGCAATGTGCAAGCATTCACAACAACTTTTAACTCAAACAACAAAGTTCAAGCACATACTTAGGCAACAAAATATTTTTGTTACACCACATAGGTTGGTGTGATTGACTTAACTATACATATGGTGGTCCATCTATATGGTTCACTTGTGATCTTTCCTTCCTTCTTGGTTGCTTCTTCTTTGTTTGAGATCATAGTTTCCCTTGAGAAAAACTCTTGGTCACAATTCTTCAAATGATGTAGGTTCCTTCTAACTTTTGCATTCCCTCAGTCTCTAAATCTTGAGCAAGATTTCCTTGTTTCACTTGTAGTCCTTACTGGTATCCAAGTTGGAAGTCCTTGGTGAATATGCTGAAGATGTTGAAGTCATTAGAGTTGAAGAAGTTGAAGTCATTAGAGTTGAAGAAGTTAAAGTAGTCCTTTGCACATGGTGTAGTCTTTGGCCATGGGTAGGTTTTTCCATCAAGTTGAAGTAGAAGAGAGGTAGAGTTTGAAAACAAATGGTTGAGGAAAGAGTTTACAAGTGTTTTTGTAAATAAGTTTTTGAAACAAGTACAACTCCTATTTATCTAAGGGTTTTTGTCCAATCCTAGGTTTACAAATCCTACAGGCAACACAATGCTCTGATACCATCTGTAGAGGTCCCATATCTTTAATAAGATAGAGCCCCCTGTGTTTACAATGCTAGTCCCTGGATCAATAGCTAGCATCCACAGTTAAGATGTAATATCAAGAAACAAAGGTCATATTATAACTTTATAACCAGGAATAACATAATTTTATTACATCTTACATAGCTCATTTGGCTATTACAATACATTGCAGCGGAATAACTATAAGCATGGGTCCTTCATCTTCAAAGTGCCACAGGCAGATGTTGGTTGTAGACTTTGTAATCCTAATCAATCAATCTTCACTAAAATCAATCAAACCTGCAACATACAAGTTACAGCCACAAAGGGTCAATACATTTCAATTGTATTGGCAAGTGATACTATGGTAGTATAGTGGAGTCTATCATCTATATGCATTTGGCTAAGTGGGGTTGAGGCTTGCATTGCTCAAAATAGATTTTTCCTTAACATTTGAAAATACTAAGTTTTGCTTTGACAAAATCATTTTTCTCAATCAAAGATTGAAGATCCTTTGCAAGGCATCTCTCAATCAAAGATTGAAGATTTCAGACAACCCTTGTTCAAACCACAATATTTTAACTTAGAAATTTGAATGATGAGACTCTTGATTGCTTCCATGTCTTGATGCTCAAAATTGTCCTTTACCAGGGACATGGCTAAGTACTTAGATTTTACACTCTGCAGAGGTGGTGCACTTTCCCCACAAGACTTGGTTTCCCAAGACAAGATCTTTCAGAAGCCTTCCCTTGGACCAAAATGGACGCGCTCCAACCTATCAAACACTACCACCCACTGTCCATATGGCTAAGTTCTTGCAACCTATATGATCATGGCAGAGCCCATATTGCCAAGTGGTTGCACTTGAAGCTTCTCAACATTTGACATCTCAAATATCTTTGTTCCTGGGTGGCATACCACAAGTGAGATACATAAACCAATCCTTCCATTCCACCCAGGGAATTCATTGACTTAGTGGTTTTATTAAACAAAAACATAAGTCCTCAGACTTAGAGATTTTTCCATAGTGTAAATATATTTTCCACCCATGTTTTCTATTAGCTAGGCTAAGCTTGATAGTAGTAGGAATCTTAACTTAGGAAAATCCTACTAAGGATTCATCTACTAGGTTTTCTTATAGAAAGGTCCATACTTAGCAAAATCCATGCAAGTTTTACTTAGAGAAAAATCACTAATGCATAGTGAAAGTAATGGGACAAAAGTATGAAGCATCACTTGCCTTTTTGGTAGATTATGGGTTCACTCCTTGTCCTTGCAACAATTACACTCTTCAAGTCACTACAAATCAACCAAGCAAGGCACATACTCAATCTACCAATCAAGCAAATCAACACATAAAATGACAAAGTCAAAGTAATGCATGCAAGCATGCCAAGCTTTGTTTAATTTGAAAAAGTGGTTCCTAATGGGTCATGAACATTTGAAAACACCTAATGGTCATTTTGTAAAATGGCAAAGTCATTTGCAAAAGGTTTCACTTCAGAAACCATTTTCAAAACAAAGTATCATTTTATGTGGTGTTGAAATATTTTTACTAAGGCACTAATCTATAGGATTCACAAAATGTGTTTTCAAACCATAAAACTTGGTGTTTGGGGTCAGAGAGTTTGAAACAAAAAATTTCCCAAAGGTTTTCTTCCAAAACCAATTTTTAATAAATAAACCACATTTCTATTTGACTAGAAATGGTTTTAAATCAAAGAATCATTATTTTGTTTTACCAAATACATTTTTGAAACCACAAAGTGTTTCCTATGGTCAGTAGGTTTGATCTAAAACATTTTCCCAAAGTTTTCTTTACAAACACATTTTCATAACCAAATTCTTTATTTTCATTTGGCTAGAAATGGGCTAAATCAAGTTTTCCATCCTAAACTTTACCAAATTCATTTTCCAAACTATGAGTTGGTTCCTAGGGTCAGTGAGTTTACAACAAACCATTTTGCAAAGGTTTTAACCCTAAAAACATTTTTAAACAATTTTTCTAATCTAAACAAGCACACAAAAGAATCTGCAAAAACAAGTAAATTAACAGATACTATTTACTAAACCAAGGGCATGGTTGGCTAGGGCTTGTTCTCCTGATTTCAACGATATAAAATTTGCAAAATTTGGACGTGTGGTTTGAAAGTTACAGCAATTACAAATTTGCATTCTAATCAGGTTCAAATTCTATTTTCAAAACTTCTGGTGACACGCGGCACGTTCTAATTCGCTAAAAACGGTTCGCGCGGATCGACTGCTCTGGCGCGTTGGATCAAGTCAGATCGTGCGGTACTGAGCGCATACCCCTTCGCTATTAAGTGATTCTTTCGTGTCGCTTAGATCTTCATCCAACGGCTAATATCGCATTGACCATACTCTGGCGACGTAAGGTCGACTGCGAGCGGCGGAGCGGCCAGATGGCGGCGGCGCTGGCGAAGCAGTAAGCGAGAAGGAGGGAGAGGGTGCTCACCGAGTTCGTGGAGCAACGCTGATGCTCAACTCGCTTGCGGTTTGTCAGGGGGCGCACTGGATCGGTCGTGATTCCTCGCCGGAGTCAGAGGCGACGTCGCTCTCGCTCAGACGTCGACGGGGGCGACGCTACGGTGCACAAGAAGACAAGGCAAGAATGGATTTAGCTGTGCAAGAGGTTTTCGATCATGCGTGCATCATCGAGAGGAAGAAGGGCGGTCAGCACTCACCGGAAAAGACTGACGGAGTGGAGGCAGACGGTGGCGGCGGTGGTCGTCGTTGTTGCCGAGCCTGCAGGGCACTCGCGGGCGAGCTGAAACTACGAGGGGGTTTGCTAGGATATGGGGAACTTGTCTGCGTGCTTGGGAAGGCAGGGGGTGGCGTGAGGTCGCCGGAATCGGCCGAGAACTTCGTCGGAGACGGCGGCGGTGCAGAAAAAATTCGGAATAGCCTGGTGGCTCTCGAGGCATGGTGTTTAGGGGGAATGGATGAGGAGTAAGGGGGGTTTTATCAGGCGTGATCACTGTAGTTTTAATCGCGGCATCAAGGCGAATTAAGCCCGAGAAATCAATGGCAGGGGCGGGGGAGAACGGTCGATGCGGGTGAGGAGGAAGAACAGGAGGAGTGGGGTCTACCTGGCAGTGGGAAGAGAAAGGGGGGGAGGGTCCACCAGTCAGCTGCTTAGCGGGTTCTTTCTGAGGTTAAGAAAAACGGTTCGGGGCGAGGGTGAGGTGGGCTATTGGGCTGAGTTGGGCTGGGTCGACTTGTTCTTTTTTTTTCTGTCTGATTGATTTATCTTTTTCCATTTCTATTTACTGATTTGAATTTCAAACAAACAATCCAATCAACCAAATCAATTCAAACAAACACCACACTTCACAACTTTTGAACTTGGTTCTGTTCAGTAGCATAATCCAAAATTCCATAATAAAAATAATATTTTTATTCATTTTTAGGATCCATTCATTAATTAAATAAAATGGACCTTTAGTTATTTAATCAAATAGGGATTGATTTATTTAATAAAATCTTCTTTTGAAATCCAAATACTTTCAAAACCAAATCAGTAGGTTTTATTTGAAAATAAAATATATTTGGAAATCTTGTTTAAAACAAAATAACATCTTTATTTTAGGATCCATTAATAATTAAATAGAATGGACCTTAGTTATTAAATCAAATAGGAATTGTTTTATTAAAATATTTATTTTGAAATCTAAAATAAAACCAAAACACTTCAGTAGGTTTTAATTAAGAAAATAAAATACTTAGAAAACTTATTTAAAATAATTTAATAAGTTTTGATGTTTTAATTAAAATGGTAAAACCTTTTATTTAAATAAAATTTGGATATTAATTCCTTATTATTTTATTTAAATAAACCTTTACTATTTTTAATCAAAACAAAACATTTTATTTTAAATACTTGGCCAAGGTTTAATTTGGCTCTGTAAAATAATCTTTATTTATAAATCCACTTTTTCTTTTGAAAGCCAAAACCTTTTATTTAAAAGATCCAAAATAGTAGTCTAAATATTTTGAAGTTTATTGTTTATTTAATTTTTTTAAATCCCTTTAGGATTTCATTTTATCCAAATAGGTTTTGAAAGTTTCCAATTGGATTCAAAAGTTTCTTCTGGCCTTGAAAATCAAACAAAGTTTTATTTTATTCATTTATTTTCACATTACAAGATTTGGAAAATCATGGGATGTGACATCCGCCCTCTGGCCTATATCTTCCTCTCAGAACCCTAATACCAAGGGAGGGACCACAGAAATATTCCGCCACTTCTGCGGGGCAAAAAACACCGAGAGAGAAAGAGCTCTCCGGCAGACAGATTTCTGTCGGGGAAATTCCTTCCCGGAGAGGGGAGATCATCGCCATCAACACCATAGTCAATCTAGACGTCATCGGGATCATCATCATAATCATCCACACCATCATCTCCACCAGCACCATCCTCACCACTCCATCCCGCTGTAACAATCGTGTTGAATACTTGCATAGATCTTAGGAGAAACTTTCCCAGTGTTGATTACTATTGTTGTTGATGCTTATGAGTGGAACCATTGGATTATTGTTTATGTTAAGATTGTTATCCATCACCATATAATCTTTGATCTTGATCCATATGATGTCTCGTGAGTAGTCTGTTTAGTTCTTGAGGACATGGGAGAATTCATGTTTTTAGTAATGGATTTATGTTGAGATATTATTCAATGGTTTAGTATTTAAGTTGTGGTGCTATTCTTCTAGTGGTGTCATGTGAACGTCGACTACATGATACTTCACCATTTATGGGCCTAGGGGAATGCATTGCGTATTTGGCTACTAATTGTGGGGTTTCCGGAGTGACAGAAACCTGAACCCCCTTTAGGACACCTTTGCACAAGGGAGCGTAGGATCTCAGAGTTTAAGGGTGTGGTTAGGTTTATATCTTAATTGCTTTCCTGTAGATGTGGATGCTTGCAGGGGGTTTAATCAAAAGTATGTATTAGTCCAAGTAAGGCCGGTACATTAGCATAGGTTCACCCACACAACACTTACAACACCAAAGAAGGGTACTCATCTATTTGAAGCGAAAGCACTTAACAGAATTCCCATGTGACCTCGAGAACATTTGGTCCTCATAAGTATTTCCACCGTCTTGTCCTTTGCTAAGAAAGGATTGGGCCACTTGCTACAGTTTTTCGTTGTCTTTATTACTTGCAGTTTGTTTTGTTGCTTTATCAGAAAACCCCTAAAAATCGGTTTGCTAATTATTTACAGAGATTTCCATCTCCATACCACTAGTCAACACCTTCTGCTCCTCGTTGGGATCGACACTCCTATTTATCGAAAGTATTGCGATACACACCCTATACTTTTGGGTCATCAATAACCCCTTGCTAGTATTTCATTTCACATGCAGAAACACTTTCTACAATTTCACCCGAAAACAGTTTTGGTGTCTAGTGAAATAAATTCCTGCGCTTTGTTATTCTTTTCCGCATGAAACTATTTGTTCAAAATGGTGTCAGTGTCTCTTAAGTGTGTCATCCCATGGTTCGTGAATAATGCGGACATGATAGAGACCCCTCTCAGATCAATAATCGGAAGCGGGACCTGGAGATCCATACTGCCTCCCATACATTCAACGATGACTTTCTTGTGATCGTGACAACATTTTATGCTAGTAACTTAATCCCTTTGTCTCGCGATATAATACATGTCCGAGATTCGATTGTAACAACCCAAAAATGTTGAACAATGAGTATCATTTCCAATCACCAAAATTAGGGTTAACAAAAACTTTTGTTAATTAAAATCATATGAATGCATGTGTGTATGTGATGATTGTATGAATGCATGAATGGAATTGTGTGATTGATGTGAATAGCAAGGAATGGTTTAAATATGAAAACAACATCATCTAAATCAAATCCAAGCAGAAACAAATCAAGAGAAATTCAAAAAAACAAACAAAATAAGCAAATGGTTATTTTTGCCAATCTTGCTCACTAGACCACTTTGAGTGTTTCTAGTCCATGATTTCAAACAGAAACAATTCCATTTCTTCTCACCCCTTGCTAGACCAATTAAAATTGAACCAAAGCCCACCTTTCAAACTTGCAGAAACATTTGGCAACTTGATTTGAATGACAATTCAAAATTGAATCTAGTTCATATGTGAACATCACCAATTCTCAAAAACCAACCAAACCAATGCACCTTGACAAAACCAACTAACTAGAGACTACCTAGTATGTGACTATTATACCCACCAAGTTTGAACCAAAAATTCAAAGTCAAATCTCTTTCGGCCATTTCATAAAACACCTTGCAAACCTAAAACAAACAAACACAAAACACTATAGTGAGCAGTGATTTGGCCAACCTTGTCCCCTCTCTAGCTCACAACATACTCTTACTAGATCATCTAGTTCAATTAACAAACTTTAGCTCACTATGAGCTTGCCATTTCCATCAATGGTGAGCATGCCGAGCCTCAAATGGCCACCCCATGGTCGACAACATGCTAGGAGCCTCACCAAGCCTAGCCACCTTGTCTGGGACATTGACAACCGTCCACCGCCACCCCCTTTCCAATGCCAACACACTGCCAGCCAGTAGACCACTCAGCCCGAGCACGCCCATTCTCTCTGCGAGCGTGCCGAGAATGCGCCAGAGCGCCGCACGCGACAACGTGAGAACAGACCGTGCGCCGCCCCCTCCGCTTGCGTGCGTGATCACCACTGCCCCAGCAACCCTGCAGACATGCCCGTTTGCCGCTGCGTTTCCAGGAGAGCCTGTGCGCCATTAAAATGCCCGTCGGACCCGCTTAGAGCACCGCAGTTTTCCGACCGCGTTGCACCGCCCCACGCCTCGCGACCATGCCGTTGAGCTTCTCCAGGGAGCACATCACCGCCCCCTACTGTTGCCCATGCCAGTAGCTCGCTCTGTCGACGACCACGATGAGCTCCACCTGCACCCTTCGGTCTCCTCGCTACACTATAAATAGAGGCCACCAGTATTCGATTTCTTCACACCATCACACCCTCCTCTCTCTCATAACCACCCCACTGTTGGATATATGCCCTAGAGGCAATAATAAATGTAGTTATTATTATATCTTTGTGTTTATGATAAATGTTTACGTTCATGCTATAATAGTATTAACAAGGAAACATTAATACTTGTGTGATTTGTAAACTTAAATTGAAGTCCCTAGTAAAGCCTCTTCATAATACTAGCTTGTTGGTTAATATATGATTGTGGTTTCCCTATCATGAACATTGAGATGTTATTAACAACAAGATCATATCGTTAGGAGAATGATATAGTGGACATACTCCTATAGATAAGCGTAGCATAAAGATCAAGTCATTTTAATAGTTCAATTGCTATATGCTTTCTGATACATAGTAACCTAATTCCTTCGACCATGAGATCATGCATATCACCTTCACCGGAAGGATGCTTTGATGACATCAAACACCACACCGTAACTGGGTGGCTATAAAGGTGGCATTGAGTGTTCGGAAAGTATTGGTTGAGACACATGGATCAAGAGTGGGATTTGTCCATCCATATGACGGATAGATATACTCTGGGCCCTCTCGGTGGAATGTCATCCAATTAGCTTGCAAGCATGTGACTGGCTCACAAGGGATCACATATCACGGGAACAAGAAAAGAGTACTTATCAGTAACGAGGTTGAACTAGGTATGCAGAGATACCGACGATCATAACCTCGGATAAGTAAACTATCGTGAGACAAAGGGAAATTGGTATCGTATGTAAGTGGTTCATTCGATCGCAAAGTAATCATAGAAATATGTGGGAGCCATATGAATTTCCAGATTCCTCTATTGGTTATTTTTCGGAGAAGTGTCTCGATCATGTCCGCATAATTCACGAACCGTAGGGAGACACACTTAAGGATTCGACGTTGTTTGAGTAGTTATGGAATGATGAGTAAGAGACCGAATGTTGTTCGGAGTCTCGGATGGGATCCAGGATATCACGAGGAGATCCGGAATGGTCCGGAGAATAAGATTCATATAAGGAAAGTCCTGTTTCGGGGTTGGAGAATGGTTCCGGTGTTTTCATCGGGAATGTTCTAGAAGGTTCCAGAATGTCCGGCACTCCGGAGGGGAAGGGTACATGAATGTGCCATATCAAGTTGGAATGATTGCATCATGTACTAGGTGTCATCGCTGTACAAAATAAAGGGTTTAATTAAATCCTAGTTTGAAAAGTCAAACGCCAATTTGAAAAGTCAAACGGCTATTTTGGAAGGTGGAGGGGAAGTAGGAAACCTACTTGGGGAGGAAGTCCCTCTCCCCTCCACCGCCGGCCATGGAGGCCGAGTTGGGGAGGGACTCCCCTCCCCTTGGCCGCGCCCTCCCACCTATATAAGGAGGGGCAGGGCTGCCCCTCCTAGCACACAACTCCTCCACACCCCAAACCCTAGCCCGGCGCCGCCACCTCCTGCTGCCGACGCCTAGGGCAAGCCGCCGCCGCATAGCTAACCCTAGCCGTCGGCCAAGCCTCCTCCTTGGTGTGTCTAAACCCTAGATCGCCGAGGAGCTCTCTCATAGTCCACCATACTCGCTCCGGCTTAAGGCGAAGCCCTGCGAGATCTCCCCTCTACTTCTGGTACCACGCCGTTGTGATGCCGGAATCGCAAGGAGAGTGCTACAACCTCCGCTTCCTACTGGAACAAGGGATAGGAAGGTCTTCGTCGAGTACCGAACGTGTGACCGACTGCGGAAGCGCTGCCGGAACGCAGCGCCGGAAGGATCGTCTACGCGATCTTGAGATCGGGAAGAGTACGACTACATCAGCCACGAGAATCTGCTCTCGTTAAACACTTTGGAATCTTCGAGGGTGAGTTATTCCATCGACTCGTTGCTACAATCTAGTAGATAGATCTTGGCTTGTTTGTTTCTATGCGATAGAAAATTTTGTTTTCCATGCTACGAAACCCTATAGTGGTATCAGAGTCGTGTCTATATGTAGATCTGTTGCACGAGTAGAACACAATGGTCATTGTGGGCGTTGATGCTTTATTGTCGATTGCTTCTTGTGTACTTTGCATCTTGCGGGATGGTGGGATGAAGCGGCCCGGGCTAACCTTACATGACATCGTTCATGAGACTTGCTCCACGCTTGACATGCAACTTGTATTGCATAAGTGGCTTTGCGGGTGCCAGTTTCTCCCAACATAGTTAAGATTCAATTTACAACGGGTGATTGACAATACTAGTATCAATGTTGTGGTTCTTGTTCGTAAGTTAGAACGACACTTATCGAAAGCCCCAAACCACGTAAAATATGCAAAGAAAGTAGAGGCGTCTAACTTTGTTTTGCAGGGGTGTGCAGTGATGTGATATGGCCATGATTGTGATTATATTTGATGTATGCAATGTTCCTTATTGTAAGTTGGCAACCGGCAGGAGCCATATGGTTGTCTTTAATTTCTGTTAAGACCCGCGTGTCTATTCAAAGTAGTTGTAATAGTTGAAGCTGGTGGACGACAACCATGGAGCACCATCATGGACCTTGATGCAATGCCGGTGATGATGGAGATCATGTTCGTGCTTGGAGATGGAGATCGGAAGCACAAAGAAGAAAGGCCATATCATATCACATATTATGAATTGCATGTGATGTTAATCCTTTATGCATCTTGTATTGCTTAGTTAACAACGGTAGCATTATAAGATGATCCCTCATGCACATGAATTTCAAGTCATAAAGTGTTCACCCTTAGTTAGCACCGTTGCTAAAGCTTGTTGGTTCGAAGCACCACGTGATGATCAGGTGTGTTAGATTCCGCAAGTGTATACAACGTGGGCAAGCCAGATTTGCTCATGCGGAAGCTAAGGTTTGATCTTGACGAGCCTAGCATGTACAGACATGGTCTCAGAACACGGATCACCGAAAGGTAAAGCATGAGTCATATAGTAGATATGATGAACATGTCGATTGTTCGCCATTGAAGCTACATAAACTCTCGTGATGATCGGTTTTTGATGTGGTGGATTTGGTTCGTGTGATCACTAAAACAATGTGAGGGGTATTGTTTTGAGTGGGAGTTCACCTAGATTAATTTAACTATTAATTAGAACTCAATTTTTCATAAACTTAGTCTAAACTATTGCAAATATGTTGTAGATCAATGGCGGCCCCTACCATCAATTTTAATGCGTTCCTAGAGAAAGAAAAGTTGAAAAACAATGGAAGAAACTTCGCGGATTGGTTCCGCAATTTGAGGATTGTCCTCACAGCTGGTAATTTGACCTATGTGCTGGATGCACCGCTGGGTGACCCGCCTATAGCTGATGCTACCGATGAAGTAAAGAATGTTTACCTCGCTCGGAAGACTCAGTACTCCACAGTTCAGTGTGCTATCTTGTATGGTTTAGAATCGGAGCTTCAGAAAAGGTTTGAGAATTCAGACCCACATGATATTGTTCGTGAACTCAAATTGATCTTTGAGACTCACGCGGCAATTGAGAGCTATGAGGCTTCTGAAAAGTTCTTTAACTACAAGATGGAAGAGGGCAGCTCCGTCAGTGAGCATGTGCTTAAGATGTCTAGGCACGCAAACAAACTTCAAAGCTTGGGTATAGTGATTCCTAATGCTTTGTGGATTTATCGTGTCCTCCAATCACTACCACCAAGTTACAAGAACTTTGTGATGAACTAATGCAAAACATGAACAAGCAGTTGCCAGAACTCTTTGCCATGTTGAAATCTGCAGAAGTGGAGATAAAGAAAGAGCACCAAGTGTTGTTGGTCAATAAGACCACCAAATTCAAGAAAGGCAAGTCTAAGCAAAAGGGACACTTCAAGAAGGGTGGTAAGAAAGTTACCGCGCCGACGAAGAAGACCAAGGCTGGACCTAAGCCTGATACTGAGTGCTTTTACTGCAAGAAAGAGGGTCACTGGAAGCGGAATTGCCCAAAGTACTTGGCGGATTTGAAGAACGGCAACATCAAGAAGAAAGGTATATCCGATATACATGTTATTGATGTGTATCTCACTAGTACTCGTAGTAGTGCCTGGGTATTTGATACTGGTTCGGTTGCTCATATTTGTAACTCGAAACAGGTGCTGCAGAATAAACGGAAGCTAGAGAAGAATGAGGTGACGATGCGCGTAGGAAACGGATCAAAGGTTGATGTGATCGCGGTCGGCACGCTACCCTTCATCTACCATCGGGATTAGTTTTATACTTAAATAATTGTTATTTGGTGCCTGCGTTAAGCATGAACATTATATCGGGATCTTGTTTATTGCGAGACGGTTACTTGTTTAAATCCGAGAATAATGGTTGTTCGATTTATATGAGTAATATGTTTTATGAACATGCACCTTTGATAGATGTTCTATTCTTATTGAATCTCGATAGTGGAAATACACATATCAATAACATTGAGGCTAAACGTTTGAAATCGAGCGATAACTCGATCTATATGTGGCACTGTCGTCTTGGTCACATTGGAGTGAAGCGTATGAAGAAAGTCCATTCCGATGGACTTCTTGAATCACTTGATTTCGAATCACTTGAAAGATGCGAAGCATGTCTGATGGGTAAAATGACTAAGACTCCATTTTCTGGTATGATGGAGCGAGCTACAGACTTATTGGAGATCATACATACCGATGTGTGTGGTCCAATGAGTGTAGCATCGCGCGGTGTTTATCGTTATGTTCTTACCTTCACGGATGACTTGAGTAGATATGGGTATATCTATTTTATGAAACATAAGTCCGAAACTTTCGAGAAGTTTAAGGAATTTCAAAGTGAGGTAGAGAATCAACGTAACAAGAAGATTAAATTTCTACGTTCTGATCGTGGAGGTGAATATCTAAGTTACGAGTTTGGCGAGCATTTAAAGAAATGCGGAATACTTTCACAATTGACACCGCCGGGAACACCACAGCGTAATGGTGTGTCCGAACGTCGTAATCGAACTCTCTTAGATATGGTTCGTTCTATGATGTCACTTACAGATTTACCGCTATCATTTTGGTGTTATGCATTAGAAACAGCCGCATTCACTTTAAATAGGGCACCATCTAAATCCGTTGAAACGACACCGTATGAATTATGGTTTGGGAAGAAACCTAAATTGTCGTTCCTTAAAGTTTGGGGTTGCGAAGCCTATGTAAAGAAGTTACAGCCGGACAAGCTTGAACCCAAAGCGGAAAAATGCGTCTTCATAGGATACCCGAAGGAAACTATTGGGTATACCTTCTATCATAGATCCGAAGGCAAAATCTTCGTTGCAAAGAATGGATCCTTTCTAGAGAAGGAATTTCTCTCGAAAGAAGTGACTTGAAGGAAAGTAGAACTCGACGAGGTTGTCGAACCTTCTCTCGAACTTGCGAGTAGCGCAGCACCGGAAGTAGTTCCTGTGGTGCCCACACTAATAAGAGAGGAAGCTAATGATGATGATCATGAAACTTCGGTTGCAGTTGCTACAGAGCCTCGCAGGTCAACGAGAAATCGTACCACTCCTGATTGGTATGATCCCGTTATGAGTGTCATGTTGGTGGATAACACCGATGACCCTGCGACATATGAGGAAGCGATGATGAGTCCAGATTCCAATAAATGGCAAGAAGCCATGAAATCCGAGATTGTATCCATGTACGAAAACCAAGTATGGACTTTGGTGGACTTACCGGATGGCCGGAAGGCTGTCGAGAACAAATGGATTTTCAAGAAGAAAACAGATGCTGATGGTAATGTTACTGTCTATAAAGCTCGACTTGTCGCAAAAGGGTTTCGACAAATTCAAGGAGTTGACTATGATGAGACTTTCTCACCTGTAGCGAAGCTAAAGTCTGTGAGGATTATGTTAACAATCGCTGCATATTACGATTATGAAATATGGCAGATGGATGTCAAAACAGCGTTCCTCAATGGAGACATTGATGAAGAGTTGTATATGATGCAACCCAAAGGTTTTGTCGATCCTAAAGATGCTAACAAGGTATGCAAACTTCAACGGTCCATCTATGGATTGAAGCAAGCATCCCGAAGTTGGAATCAACGTTTTGATAAGGTGATCAAAAGTTTTGGTTTTATACAAACTTATGGAGAAGCTTGTATTTACAAGAAAATGAGTGGGATCTCTGTAGCATTCTTAATACTATATGTAGATGACATATTGTTGATTGGGAATGATGTAGACCTTCTTAATAGTGTCAAAGAATATTTGAATAATAGTTTTTCAATGAAGGATCTTGGCGCAGCAGCTTACATATTAGGCATAAAGATTTATAGAGATAGATCGAGACGCCTAATATCATTGTCACAAAGTACATATTTGGACAAAGTTCTAAAGAGGTTTGGAATGGAAGATGCAAGAAAGGGTTCTTGCCCATGTTGCCCAATACGACCTTGAGTAAAACTCAAAGTCCGACAACGGCAGAAGATAGAGAAAGGATGAGTAAGACTCCCTATGCCTCAGCCATAGGATCTCTAATGTATGCCATGCTATGTACTAGACCCGACATTGCATATGCTGTTAGTTTCACTAGCAGATATCAAAGTGATCCAGGAGTGGATCATTGGACAGTGGTCAAAAACATCCTTAAGTACTTGAGAAGAACTAAGGATATGGTTCTTTCTTATGGAGGTGATGAACAACTCGTTGTTAATGGTTACACCGATGCTAGTTGGAACACCGATCCAGACGATTCTAAATCACAATCTGGATACGTATTTATTTTGAATGGTGCAGCAGTTAGCTGGAGGAGTGCAAAGCAAAGCGTTGTGGCGAGATCTTCAACGAATCGGAATACATAGTTGCTTCGGAGGCTTCACAAGAAGGGATATGGATGAAGGAGTTCATTACAGAGCTCGGTGTGGCTCCAAGTGCGCTGGACCCAATGTCTATCTACTGTGATAACATGGGCGCCATAGCCAATGCGCAAGAACCAAGGTCACACAAGAGGCTGAAGCACATCAAGCTACGTTTTCACGCTATTCGAGAACATGTCCAAGATGGTGACACAAAGATTTGCAAAGTACACACAGATCCGAATGTGGCGGATCCGTTGACTAAACCTCTCCCGAGGGCAAAACATGACCAGCACCAAACTGCCATGGGTGTTCGGTATATTACCATGTAATCTAGATTAGATGACTCTAGTGCAAGTGGGAGACTGTTGGAGATATGCCATAGAGGCAATAATAAATGTAGTTATTATTATATCTTTGTGTTTATGATAAATGTTTACGTTCATGCTATAATAGTATTAACAAGGAAACATTAATACTTGTGTGATTTGTAAACTTAAATTGAAGTCCCTAGTAAAGCCTCTTTATAATACTAGCTTGTTGGTTAATATATGATTGTGGTTTCCCTATCATGAACATTGAGATGTTATTAACAACAAGATCATATCGTTAGGAGAATGATATGGTGGACATACTCCTATAGATAAGCGTAGCATAAAGATCAAGTCATTTTAATAGTTCAATTGCTATATGCTTTCTGATACATAGTAACCTAATTCCTTCGACCATGAGATCATGCATATCACCTTCACCGGAAGGATGCTTTGATGACATCAAACACCACACTGTAACTGGGTGGCTATAAAGGTGGCATTGAGTGTTCGGAAAGTATTTGTTGAGACACATGGATCAAGAGTGGGATTTGTCCATCCATATGACGGATAGATATACTCTGGGCCCTCTCGGTGAAATGTCATCCAATTAGCTTCCAAGCATGTGACTGGCTCACAAGGGATCACATATCATGGGAACGAGAAAAGAGTACTTATCAGTAACGAGGTTGAACTAGGTATGTAGAGATACCGACGATCATAACCTCGGATAAGTAAACTATCGTGAGACAAAGGGAAATTGGTATCGTATGTAAGTGGTTCATGTTGGAGATATGCCCTAGAGGCAATAATAAATGTAGTTATTATTATATCTTTGTGTTTATGATAAATGTTTACATTCATGCTATAATAGTATTAACAGGGAAACATTAATACTTGTGTGATTTGTAAACTTAAATTGAAGTCCCTAGTAAAGCCTCTTTATAATACTAGCTTGTTGGTTAATATATGATTGTGGTTTCCCTATCATGAATATTGGGATGTTATTAACAACAAGATCATATCATTAGGAGAATGATACGGTGGACATACTCCTATAGATAAGCGTAGCATAAAGATCAAGTCATTTTAATAGTTCAATTGCTATATGCTTTCTGATACATAGTAACCTAATTCCTTCGACCATGAGATCATGCTTATCACCTTCACCGGAAGAATGCTTTGATGACATCAAACACCACACCGTAATAGGGTGGCTATAAAGGTGGCATTGAGTGTTCGGAAAGTATTGGTTGAGACACATGGATCAAGAGTGGGATTTGTCCATCCATATGACGGATAGATATACTCTGGGCCCTCTCGGTGAAATGTCATCCAATTAGCTTGCAAGCATGTGACTGGCTCACAAGGGATCACATATCACGGGAACGAGAAAAGAGTACTTATCAGTAACGAGGTTGAACTAGGTATGCAGAGATACCGACGATCATAACCTCGGATAAGTAAACTATCGTGAGACAAAGGGAAATTGGTATCGTATGTAAGTGGTTCATTCGATCGCAAAGTAATCGTAGA
The DNA here is from genome assembly GCA_916181665.1 of Avena sativa. Taxonomy (NCBI): domain Eukaryota; kingdom Viridiplantae; phylum Streptophyta; class Magnoliopsida; order Poales; family Poaceae; genus Avena; species Avena sativa. The sequence goes on along the minus strand of OV702285.1, from coordinate 134,839,054 downwards.
AATATGTGGGAGCCATATGAATTTCCAGATTCCTCTATTGGTTATTGTTCGGAGAAGTGTCTCGATCATGTCCACATAATTCATGAACCGTAGGGAGACACACTTAAGGATTCGACGTTGTTTGAGTAGTTATTGAATGATGAGTAAGAGACCGAATGTTGTTCGGTGTCTCGGATGGGATCCGGGATATCACGAGGAGATCCGGAATGGTCAGGAGAATGAGATTCATATAAGGAAAGTCCTGTTTCGGAGTTGGAGAATGGTTCCGGTGTTTTCATCGGAATGTTCTAGAAGGTTCCGAAATGTCCGGCACTCTGGAGGGGAAGGGTACATGAATGTTTCATTACAAGTTGGAATGATTGCATCATGTACTAGGTTTCATCGCTGTACAAAATAGAGGGTTTATTCAAATCCTAGTTTGAAAAGTCAAACGCCAAGTCTGAAAGTCAAGCGGCTAATTTTGGAAGTGGAGAGGGAGGTGGAAACCAACTTGGGGGAGGAGTTCCTCCTCCCACCGCCGGCGCACCACCAAGCCGAGTTGGGGAGGGACTCCCCTCCCCTTGCACGCCTCCCTCCACCTATATAAGGAGGGGCAGGGCTTCCCCTCCCAACACACAAGTTCCCTACCTCAAAACCCTAGCCACAGCCTAGGGATTTCTCCCAAGCCGCCGAGTTTAGAGCTTCTAATTGCTCTAGCCGCCGGTTTAGCCCCTTCTAATTGGTGTGTCTAAACCCTTGTAACTACCTCGGTGAATTACGCTCCTAGTTACAAGCCTAGATGAGCTAAAATGGTTAAAATAGTACGGTGGGGCCGAAATGCCACTCACAGGTAGACCTTTCGGCCGTCCTAACCATTTCCAAACATCGGGACAAGAACGGGCGGCGTAATCGGCAGGCGAAGGGATCAACTACATACACAAATGAGTATGTATGCAAGCCACCATACAACAGTACATCAGAGCCATTCCATCTAAAAGAAATAGAAATATTGCAACGCCATACGGCAAGATCCAAATATCCTAGATAGATATATAGTTTAGGATATCTCCTCATACATCAAACATCAGAGTATCAGGCGGAAGCGGCAAACAAGATCCGAGTACGGATAAGAAGCAAATCGGCATAAGATGCCCCATAAATAAACACATCCCGCCCACAGATCTCACGGATCCCCGTTCCCAGAATCTCTACACCGAATGATCGTTGCCCACATCGTCCGTCTCCTCCACCCAGTATCCATCTTGTGAGTGTACCTGTTCATCTAAATCAAACAATTTATCGTGTGAGACCCTAGGGGTACTCAGCAAGTCTTTATGCCTCTAAAGGGGACACAACCTGGGGTGACGCAATTGCAGCAAAAAAATAATACCTAACAGTTCTATAGATACTCGCTAACCATCCGCCTAACCAAAGATAGACGGATGTCCGTGAATTAATAACAACAGTTATAACGGTAATATTAACAGATCCATCCTCCTCCTCGCTTACCAACGAGGAAGCGGACGAACAACCCCCATCCGTTGGCAGTTTTATTATCCATTCCTTGAGTGTTGCACTATTTACTAGTCAGTTACTTAGTCAAATTAAAAGCGGTACTTTAGTTATACTTGTCTATGATCGAGAAACTGTGCTCCAAGTCGTCCATAACCGCGGACACGGCTTTCAGAAAGTTTTACCCTGCAGGGGTGCACAAATAGCAACACACACTCGATCAACCTCGGAAAAACCAAATCAAAACCCAACGAGGCTTTCACGACAAAGCAATCACAAGATTCAGAAATATTTCAGGGGGCCACCCCATTAAGTATACCCGCAACGAAGCTGGCCGGCTCCGAGACGGACTCAAGGTTTGGGTGGATGGCTGTAAACGACTGGGAACCTGAAAGTGTGACTGGGCTTGTCGATACCGCGAAAACGTGTCCCGATCCTAAACAGTACAGGTGCTCCTCGCACAATCGTAAATAAAGCAGTAAAGCATGGCATAAGTACCGGATAGTAAATAAAACCTCAAACTAGTTTGTCGCCCCAAGAAATAAGAATGAATCAAGCTCTGGCTCAGGGGGGTCCCATAATCCTCCCGGATGTGGATAGCGCGAATATTCAAGGAACAGGAATCAAGTACTCGGGGTCCTACGGGACACAAGTGAGCATGAAAAACCAAATAGCAGATATGGCTCACCGGTGCCACTTTCATTAGTTATCCCATTCTACTCAGGTTAAGTTGTTTAGGTACCTCGTTATCCATCAGACACTCACATACCCTACACATGCTGTTCTACGACTCGCATGGCTCAAACAACTCCTGTAGTAATGGCTCATGGGATGGAGGAACAAGCTTCGGTGGGGTTTAAAAGTAAAGGCTATGCAATACTTGGGATTCAGTTTAATGCAATCGCGACTCAATGATGCAAGAATAAGATAGAGGCAATAGGTACTATATGTATGCAAGAATGTGGTAGTGCTTGCCTGGCAGCTCAGTTGAAGCGAGAGAAGGATCTGGGTAGTGCTCCTGGGTTTCTTGATATATCCCCTGCTCAGCGTCTATTCGAAGAAGAACCAAACAAACAAGGGCCAACATAAATAAAGTGCACAAGCATATGAATAAAATGCGTCAAGCAAACAATCATGCCATGATGAATGATGCACAATTTGCATGGCAATAAAGTAGCATGGCATGGGTGAGGTGTGGAATACAAGAAATAAGCATTTTATGGAGTTTTATTCATATTTTATACTCAAATAAGTTGCTGTATACTTTATAATTACATGATGCATGCTGCAATTTAGAACATGGAATGCATAAACAGAAAGGTCTCGTCGCGCTGATCGATTTAGATATATTATTTGTCAAATTTGGAGTTATAAAACAAAAGTTATTAATTAATTAAGATAAAGGGCATTTTATTGTAATTTTGAACAACTTGAAATTTAAAATGTCCAAAATAAATTTTGAAGGCCATATTTGAATTCCTCACATTTTTCTGATTTCAAAACATATATTATTTGTATTATTTGAATTCATATTTTAAAAGTTATTTAAATACAGATTTGAATTTGAATTTAAAACATTTTCCTGGAAATTTAAAACAAAACAGAATTCCAGAAAACACTTTTGTCACCCAGACAGATCCAGCCACAGTCAGTGACAAGTGGGCCATCTGCTGACTGGACGCCACAGCGCGCAGAAAAGTTTCTGTCACCGCGAGCACGCCCAGTCACAGAGGATGACAGGTGGGTCCGAGGCGCTGCGGACCCACGTGTCAGCGAACGGCGCGCGGGGGCTGCCAGGCGGGGCCGAGCTGGAGCGCGGGTTGCGCGCGCAAAACAGCATGGCGTTATCTGCAAAACGAGTGCGCGGCACTGTGCTTCTTCTCTGAACTTACTGACGAGAGATCGATGCGCGACAGGCAGAGCACGGCACGCGGGGGGGGGGGGGGGGACTCGAACCCGCGACCTGGGGCTCGCGCTCGGCGGCGGTTACCGCTGCGGCTAGCTGGGGTTGGTTGCTGGTTCATGCAACACAGCAGGACAAGCTTCTGTGGCGCGACTGCGTGGACGCGTGCGCGAACGCGATGCACAGAAGGCGTTCGATAAAACGAACGGCGCGTCCAGGAAGCTACAAGCGGAGAGAGGGTGTCTGGGAGATGCTGCTGCTCACCAGGAGGCTGTTGGTGCGGTTGGTTCGGGCAGGGGAGCTCGCGATCGTCGACGACGCAGACGGACCGGAGCTAGGGTTTCACGTCGGGCTCGGCGGTGGTCCTGGGCTTCTAGTCCTTCTCCTCCTCGTTGCCATGTACAGGGGTGGTGCAGGTGGTCGTCTCGGTCTTCCCCAACGTCCAGACTCCTCGCCCTCCTTCTGCTACGGTGGTGGTAGGGTGATGCCGACGGTGGCCGACTATGGGGTAGCTGGCGGCGGTGGAGAAGAAGGGAGGAAGGGCAAGGCCCTGGGGCGGATCTGGGAGAGGCCAAAGGCGAGAGAGAGAGGGGTAGATAAGGACGGGAGAGGAGAGGGGGTGCCGTGGGGGCTCGGGGTGGAAAAGGTGGTCTCGGCCACCTTTTTGCTCCTCCTCACGTGCTCGGGTCGGGCAGGGGCAGGGCAGGCGCAGCGTAGGGAGCTAGCAGGTGGGGACGGCTGGTTGGTGGGGCTAGGGTGCCAGAGAGAGAGAGCTAGAGAGAGGGAGGGGTAGGCTCGGGTTAGAGCTAGGGTTGGAGGGGAGGCTCGGGTTAGGGTTGGTGTAGGGAGTGGAGAGGGGAGGTGGTGGCCCCTTGCTGGACGAGAGAGGAAGGGAGGGTGGCTTAGGGTTTTGATGAGGAAAGAGGAAAGAGAGAGAGAGGGAGATGGGTGTAAAACACATAAGCTTGAGCAAGCATGAAGGGTAGGGAGATGGTCATGGGGATGATCCCAAAAAGAGAAAACCCATCAAAAACCAAGAGAGCAACAATTGGCTAAAGGTGGAGGTACTCTTGCATGGCCCATGCAATTTAATAAATGCCATGATTAATTCTTGTGAAAACAAAATAATAGCATGGCATTATCCTTATGCATTCCCAAGAAGTGGAATAAAGGCCAAGCAAAGGAATTGTAGAAGTAGATCCATCCTATCTCCCATGAGCTAGATTAAATACCAAGAGAAAATAAAATACAAGCTCATGGATAATGGGATGGTGGAATTATAAGGTGGTGAAAGAAAGGGTGGTGGAGTGGAATAAAAGATATGCCCCCAACTCAACTTGGGCATTTAAACAATATATCAAGAACCAAATACAATATCAAGAGGCAAATACAATTTACAATGCATATGAGAGAAGATCCAAAACAAAAAGGGTTTTATATGATGCTCAAATGCAAGGTGGCATGATGACATGAGCATGATATAATTATGATGCAACAATTATATATATGAAGTAGCCATTATATAGACTAGGCTAGTAGCATTGCAATTGTTAGACAATTGGGATGCTACAACCCTAGATCACCAAGGCTCTCTCATAGTCCACCATACTCGCTCCAGCTTAAGGCGAAGCCCTGCGAGATCTCCCCTATACTTCCGGTACCACGCCGTTGTGCTGCCGGAATCGCGAGGAGAATGCTACAACCTCCGCTGCCTGCTGGAACAAGGGAGAGGAAGGTCTTCGTCGAGTACCGAACGTGTGACCGACTGCGGGAGCGCTGCCGGAACGCAGCGCCGGAAGGATCGTCTACGCGATCTTGAGATCGGCAAGAGTACGACTACATCACCCACGAGAATCCGCTCTCGTTAAACACTTTGGAATCTTCGAGGGTGAGTTATTCCATCGATTCGTTGCTACAATCTAGTAGATAGATCTTGGCTTGTTTGTTTGTATGCGATAGAAAAATTTTGTTTTCCATGCTACGAGGTTTGGAATGGAAGATAGCAAGAAAGGGTTCTTGCCCATGTTGCCCAATACGACCTTGAGTAAAACTCAAAGTCCGGCATCGGCAGAAGATAGAGAAAAGATGAGTAAGACTCCCTATGCCTCAGCCATAGGATCTCTAATGTATGACATGCTATGTACTAGACCCGACATTGCATATGCTGTTAGTTTAACTAGCAGATATCAAAGTGATCCAGGAGTGGATCATTGGACAGCGGTCAAAAACATCCTTAAGTACTTAAGAAGAACTAAGGATATGGTTCTTTCTTATGGAGGTGATGAATAGCTCATTGTTAATGGTTACACCGATGCTAGTTGGAACACTGATCTAGATGATTCTAAATCACAATCTGGATACGTATTTATTTTGAATGGTGCAGCAGTTAGCTGGAGGAGTGCAAAGCAAAGCGTTGTGGCGAGATCTTCAACTGAATCGGAATACATGGCTGCTTCAGAGGCTTCACAAGAAGCGATATGGATGAAGGAGTTCATTACAGAGCTGGGTGTGGTTCCTAGTGCACTGGACCCAATGTCTATCTACTGTGATAACATGGGCGCCATAGCCAATGCGCAAAAACCAAGGTCACACAAGAAGCTGAAGCATATCAAGCTACGTTTTCATGCTATTCGAGAACATGTCCAAGATGGGGACATAAAGATTTGCAAAGTACACACAAATCTGAATGTGGCGGATCCGTTGACTAAATCTCTCCCGAGGGCAAAACATGACCAACACCAAACTGCCATGGGTGTTCGGTATATTACCATGTAAATCTAGATTAGTAGACTCTAGTGCAAGTGGGAGACTGTTGGAGATATGCCCTAGAGGCAATAATAAATGTAGTTATTATTATATCTTTGTGTTTATGATAAATGTTTACATTCATGCTATAATAGTATTAATAGGGAAACATTAATACTTGTGTGATTTGTAAACTTAAATTGAAGTCCCTAGTAAAGCCTCTTTATAATACTAGCTTGTTGGTTAATATATGATTGTGGTTTCCCTATCATGAACATTGAGATGTTATTAACAACAAGATCATATCATTAGGAGAATGATATGGTGGACATACTCCTGTAGATAAGCGTAGCATAAAGATGAAGTCATTTTAATAGTTCAATTGCTATATGCTTTCTGATACATAGTAACCTAATTCCTTCGACCATGAGATCATGCTTATCACCTTCACCGGAAGGATGCTTTGATGACATCCAACACCACACCGTAACAGGGTGGCTATAAAGGTGGCATTGAGTGTTCGGAAAGTATTGGTTGAGACACATGGATCAAGAGTGGGATTTGTCCATCCATATGACGGATAGATATACTCTAGGCCCTCTCGGTGAAATGTCATCCAATTAGCTTGCAAGCATATGACTGGCTCACAAGGGATCACATATCACGGGAACGAGAAAAGAGTACTTATCAGTAACGAGGTTGAACTAGGTATGCAGAGATACCGACGATTATAACCTCGGATAAGTAAACTATCGTGAGACAAAGGGAAATTGGTATCGTATGTAAGTGGTTCATTCGATCGCAAAGTAATCGTAGAAATATGTGGGAGCCATATGAAATTCCAGATTCCTCTATTGGTTATTGTTCGGAGAAGTGTCTCGATCATGTCCGCATAATTCACGAACTGTAGGGAGACACACTTAAGGATTCGACGTTGTTTGAGTAGTTATGGAATGATGAGTAAGAGACCGAATGTTGTTCGGAGTCTCGGATGGGATCCGGGATATCACGAGGAGATCCGGAATGGTCCGGAGAATAAGATTCATATAAGGAAAGTCCTGTTTCGGAGTTGGAGAATGGTTCCGGTGTTTTCATCGGGAATGTTCTAGAAGGTTCCGGAATGTCCGGCACTCCGGAGGGGAAGGGTACATGAATGTGTCATTACAAGTTGGAATGATTGCATCATGTACTAGGTGTCATCGCTGTACAAAATAGAGGGTTTATTCAAATCCTAGTTTGAAAAGTCAAACGCCAAGTTTGAAAGTCAAACGGCTAATTTTGGAAGTGGAGAGGGAGGTGGAAACCGACTTGGGGGAGGAGTTCCTCCTCCCACCGCCGGCGCACCACCAAGCCGAGTTGGGGAGGGACTCCCCTCCCCTTGCACGCCTCCCTCCACCTATATAAGGAGGGGCAGGGCTGCCCCTCCCAACACACAAGTTCCCTACACCCACCTCATCCCTGGAGCAAGGCGAGCAGCAGGTCGCCGGAATTTTGCCAGAGTCTGCCGTGGAGGAGGAGAAGAGGAGCCAGCGATTGGAGCCGCCCTAGGAGGAGCTGCCAGTACCAGGAGGTTCGCCGTCGACGATTTCGTTGTTCACCCCCATCGTTGACCATCGCCTGAGCCCCGGTGAGCCCCTGTAGACCCCCACTGGCCGCGCTAGGGTTCTGTCTCGCCGGTGTTGCCCGACGGAGACGATAAGTCATAGTCGTTCGATTAGAAGTTGATCGTGTGGTTTAGATTGCCTCGTACCTCTTCGCACCCCCTGTCTCGCTGACTGGTGGGCTCATCCACTTAAACTCACTCGCGCGTGCTGTGCACCATGGGCCGGCCCAGTTAACTTCCCGCGTGACCCAGTAGTTTGATTTTAGGTTTTTCCATTTAGTTTCAAACTTAGTTTTGTACCTAGATTCAAAAATCAAGCCAGCTCGATTCACTAAACCAAATTGCATGAAACCAATTTTGTTAGAAAGGTACTGGAATTCTTAATCCAAGCCCATTAGATTCAATTCAATTGGAATTGTAGATCACCTATAGTAAAAGTAACAAGGAAGAAGCTTTTCTGCATTCAAAAAATTTCAAAATTCAACCACAAAAGCTTTTGAGTTGATTCCAACTCTCAAAAAATCACATTTAACAAGACCTTTCTGAATATATAAAAATATATAGGTTTACTTGCAGAAATAATGGACAAGTAATAAAAGAATGCCCCATAGGCATTTCAAGTCACTTTAATTAATTAAAATAAAAAGGTTAAACCTTATTAAATTGTGACACCACTTTAAATCACATTCCATGTACTGAAATATGTGGTGATGACATGTGTCAACATGATCCCATATTTTAGTTGGAGAATTTTAAATCTTATGTAGTTTTTCAATGAGTAGAAATTACTTTTCTAAAATAAAATAAATAAGACAAGTGCTTTAATCCTTGTGATAATAGAGATGATGCTATATCATCTAGTGTGAACCTTTGTGTGCTAAATAGAGTAGTTAAGAATTGTTTGGTGATTGTGTACCTTGTATTTATTTATAGACGCTAGTACCGACCAAGGATACGAGGAGGAAGGAGGATACTACGAGGAAGAAGCCGAGGAGAACTTCAACCACTGCTCTACACAAGGAAAGCTTATACTAATATCTTAGCAAGCTATCCTAGCAAGCTAACACTTGCAACTATGAAAGTTAGATAACCTATGCAATGCATTAAGCATGCTTGGTTAGCTAAATTAGATTATACCCAATCCTAGTTTTACTTGCAAGCTTAGTTATTTTATTTCTTTATCAAAGCTCTTTAGTTTGGTTTACTTAGTGATTTGTAGATTTTAGAAGGATATTTAAAGGTAGCATAAAGAGCATAAAACTTGGCCTAAGTTAGATAATCTTGATGTCATCCCGAGGCATGAGATTGAAGTTAGATCATCCCCATTTGATTACCACCCCTAATTAGTGTATATCCCCCACTTGTAGATGCTAGTTCTAAACATAAAACTTGATCACTTTAGATGGGATTAGTTGGTGAAAATGGTTATGAAAACCTTAGAATGATGAGTCATTCTACTGAAATGTTTTGACATGTGTTCTTGAACACCAGATGATTTTGATGATGAAAATGTTGAGGCATGAGCCTTAGCCCTTTATAAAACTGATGGTTGTGTGGATGCGATACCATTCCAATTTTACCGTACAGCCACAATACTCAAAATTTGGGTAGGGCTTGACTAGAAGTTTATATACCTTAGTATGGGTTCCCTTGCGGCCAAGGTTTGAAGTGAGGCTACCTTGTGAAGATTGTCCACCTGTGCAGTTACCAAGATGATAGTTGGTCATTGTTGGGAGGCCAAACTCACAGGAGAGGTGCCTATACTAGGGCATGTAATTGAAAGGTTAGGATCGATTATCCGCATACTGAGTATGGTGAATTCAGGATTGTTCCTGACGTATGTATCGAATATTGTGGTGAAAGTGTACCACCTCTGCAGAGGGTCAAACTATTCGAATAGCCGCGTCCGCGGTTATGGATAGTTGGAGTGGCCATACTGTTACGTCGTCAGATGTTTTCAAAATGACTTGTGAAATGAATCATGATTTTGACTTAACCACAACAGAGTTGTGGTATGAAACTCAAGTTCCCACTTAGGTGTTATAAAACTTTCAACTAGCTTTCTTTGATTCTGAACTCAGTAGAGATAAATCTGGATTTTTGCAAAACAACCTAGAGCCTAGTACTTCCTACTCAAAACCACTTCACTTGTTAGTATTTAGTTTGCGAGTACTTAAAGAGTACTCATGGATTTGTCCCTAGCTATTCCCGTGGCCAGCCTATGAAGAGGAATATCAGGAGGATGGACCGCAGGAAGGTTACGGCAACTAGGATCATCTCCCATCGTCAGCATTGCCTGTGACCATGAAGATGGAGCTTCGCCCACGCTACCGTTATCATTACGTTATTCCGCTGCTATGATTGTATTAAGACTGGATCATGTGATCCTTTATTTGTTGTAAGACCTTATGTATGGTTTGTAATGGATGATGTACTATGATATCCTATCTGTTATGTCTCGCAAAAAGGGTAATCCTGGGATTGCGATGTATGGCATAATAGGCATCTGGGATTAAAAATCCGGGTGTTGACAAGTTGGTATCAGAGCCATCCTGACCATAGGAGACCCTAGTTTAGAATGGACGTTTGAATCAAAAAAAACTTAGTTTCAAAACCAAGGAAATGAGTATTTATGAAAACTTATTCTCATTCTTATCACTTAGACTCTTTCATAAAAATTCATGTTCCTCAAAAATTCTTGCAAACTCACCTAAAATTTGATACACTTGATCACTCTACTAACTTACGCATCCTACATTATTATAGATGGACGTGAAGTATAGAAAGTTCTATCAGTTGGGGAATGGAGGAGACATCATCTTTGAGCATGACTTGGATCAGCTTTCGGAACTTCTGGAGCGCCTGCACCCCGAGTTTTTTGTAGCTCAGCTCGACGATCAGGAAGGAGAAGAATTGCAATGGCTAATTGTTGCAAGTCTCCGAGGAAAGATTGAAGCCCCCACCTCAGAGGGAATTCAGTTCACCATTAGAGAGAACAACCGGCTAGATGGACCTGCCACGGCCATGCAGGAAGCTCTTGCCCGTCTTTGTGGGCAAAGCATAAATCAGATCAAGGGTACCCGCTTTGAGTTCTATCCAAGGCGTGATGTTATGGGACAGCCACTGGAGGCACCATATCACCATCAGCTGAAGACTCAATTGGACCACCTCAGCTTCATGATGTATGACCGTCAGAAGGAGTTGGACAATGCCTACGCCTATGCCAACCACAAGCACGCCATCATAGTCAAGAAGGATCAGACCATTGCCATGCTAGTGAAGGATCGCCAGTGTCGTCGCCGTCAGCTTGACAAGAAGGAGCACATCATTGCCCATCTTCGCCACAGGATCACGGATTTAGAGGAGACCATCCACGAGAGGGACATGTATCTTGAGGAGAGGGAGAATGCAGGGGAAGACCTTCGTGGAGACCCCTAATCTTACCTCAGTGATGATGATGATTTTCTGGAGGATCAAGCCATGGACTTCTTCACTGATGAGGATGACTACACCTTCATTGATGATGATGAGGAGGATGATGAGGACACCAATTCCGAGGAGTAGTAGCACTTGGGCACTAGAGTTAGTGAGTTGTATCTGGTCCCACTGTATCGTAGATTCACAGAATGGTTCTTAAAACCATCTGCTTTTCCTTGTTGTGGTGTGTGTTGTATTGTGTGAACGAATGAATGAAAAGCAAGTTGCTAGAAAAATCTGACTCAAACTTCAAAAAACTTTTCAAAAAAAACAAAAGAAAACTCCTGAACCTTAGAAATTTCCCCCTTGTCTCATGATCTATCTCAATCTTCAGATGCCTCGCGGAGGAAGCAATTCATCCCCGGACCTGATGTTGCAAATCTTGCAAATGTTGGTTTCTGACCGTGAAGATGAAAGAGCCGAACGTCAAGGCAACTTAGCCACCCTTTAGCACATAGCTCAGATTGCCAACAACAACCAAGGCCATGGAAATCAGAACAACCATGGATCCAAGCTCAAGAACTTCCAAAACACCAACCCACCTATCTTCACTAAGTCTAAAGAGCCCCTAGATGCCGATGATTGGTTGTAAACCATGGAGGACAACTTAGAAGTCGCCGGAGTGGAAGCCAACAAGAAGGTACTGTTTGCCACCCACTATCTGGAAGGAGATGCAAGAGCATGGTGGAACAGTGTTCGCGCCATGAATGGAGGACAGATGATGACTTGGGAAGAATTCAAAATTAAGTTTAGCAGAACCCATGTGCCACCGGGTTTGATCAAGAAAATGAGAGATGAATTCATAGAACTGAAGCAAGGGATAATGATAGTAGTTGAGTACCGTGACAAAATTTTGTCATTATCTAGGTATGCACCGGATGAGATTGACACTGAAGCTAAGAAGAAAGAGAGATTCCTGATCGTTCTGCACGATGAGATGCAGACGGTATTAGTCAACAATTTGTTTGCTGATATTGAAGCCTTAGTAGATTCTGCCATTCAAATGGAAGGCAAGATCAACCAAGCTAATGAGAACCACAAGCGTCGCATGATGCATCAACTAGGAACCCACCATACCCCAAAGTATCGCCCCAACCCATCTCCAGGATTTGCCCCAAGAACCAATAGACCCCCGATGAACCGTCTGACCTATCCCAACCGTGGAAACCCAAGGTCCGGAGCAATTTCAATCGTGCACCGCCCAAGTTCAACAACAACAATGTCCCCACCAACACCAACACTGCCCCGAGAACTGGAAGCAATGTTGTGCCTGTTGCAGCAAAGGACAAGTCCCAAGTGACTTGTTATGAATTTGGAACCAAGGGTTACTATTCCAATGAGTGCCCCAGGAAGATTGCCGCAGCCCCCAATGCCAATGCCCCAGCTCAGCAGCAGCGTCGTGTTCATCCTAAAAGAAGGTTTGCCCTAGGGAATTCGCTCAACCGCAACGACCATCTGTATATAATGAATGCCGAAGAAGCCCAAGAAGCGCCAGATGTCGTGCTGGGTATGTTTTCTGTTCTCAGTACTTGCAAGAGTATTGTTTGATTCTAGAGCATCGCACTCGTTTGTTACTGAAGAATTTGCATGCACTAGTAAGATTCAACCAACAAAATTGAAGCATGTTATGATAGTTCAAATACCTGGTTCAACCACCAAAGCTAGACAAATTTGCAAGGCCATACCTATCCGAATCCATGGCATAGATTTTTATGCTAATCTAATAGTACTTGGAACTAAAGGTTTGGAAGTAGTACTAGGAATGGATTGGATGTCAAAACATAAAGGATTAATCGACTCTGCCAAGAAAACCATAACTATGACCAGTACAGCCGGAATATCAGTAGAACATGTATCTAAAACCTTGCCTCGTCAATTCAAGTGCAACAAGAGTCTAGCCCAACCAACAATTGACCAAGTCAGAGTAGTTAGTGAATACCCCGATGTATTTCCAGATGTTTTCCCCAGTATGCCCCTAGATCAGGATATCGAGTTTATCATTGAACTAATCCCTGGAACCGGACCCATAGCCCAGAGACCATATAGTATGAACCCATCCGAACTAGTGGAGCTAAAGAAGCAACTAGATGCTATGCTGGAGATAGTACTGATTCAACCAAGTGCGTCGCCATGGAGATCACCTATCTTGTCTGTAGACAGGAAAGATGGAGGTAACCGTTTGTGTACGGAATATCGGAAATTGAATGACGTCACCATCAAGAACAAGTACCCACTGCTGAAGATAGAAGACATGTTCGACCAGTTGACCGGTGCCAAAGTGTTTTCTAAGATTGATCTTAGAACTTGTTATCATCAACTCAAAATTCGAGCAGAGGATATTCCCAAGACTCCCTTTACCACCAGATATGGATTGTATGAGTACACTGTCATGTCTTTTGGATTAACCAATTCCCCTGCTTATTTCATGAACCTCATGAATAAGATTTTTATGGACTTCCTAGATAAGTTTGTCGTTGTTTTCATCGATGAAATTCTTATATATTCCAAATCAGAAGAAGAACATGATCTACACCTGAGGACCATCCTTGGAACCCTTAGGGAGCATCAGTTGTATGCAAAGTTTAGCAAATGTGAATTCTGGTTACAGGAGGTAGGATTTCTCAGACATATCGTATCAGCCGGAGGAATTTCCGTTAACACTACAAAGGTTAAGGATGTTGAAGATTGGCAAGTCCCAACCACCCAAACCCAAGTTCGTGCATTTCTCGGATTAGCGTGATATTACCGCAAGTTCGTAGAAGGATTCTCGAGTATCGCAAGACCCATGGCCCAATTGCTGAAGAAGGACAAGAAGTTTGAATGGACGGACAAATGTGAAGCGAGTTTTCAAGAACTCAAGAAGAGATTGATTTCAGCCCCAATCTTGATCATGCCAGATATCACGAAGCCTTTTGATGTGTATTGTGACGCATCCAAGATCGGTCTCGGATGTGTGATAATGCAAGAAGGCAAAGTTATATCTTATCTATCCCGACAACTGAAGCAGCATGAGCAGAATTATCCTACCCATGACCTTGAACTAGCAGACATAGTTCTAGCCCTGAAGACATGGAGGCATTACCTTATAGGAAACCGTTGTGAGATTTATTCGGATCACAAGAGCCTAAAATATATATTCACTCAGAAGGAGCTGAATATGAGGCAGATAAGATGGATAGATATAATCAAGGACTATGACCTGGACATTCACTATCACCCTGGTAAAGCCAATGTGGTAGCAGATGCCCTTAGCAGATTGTCGTGCCGCTTGAACTCCATGATTCTGAAGGAGCAACCAAGTTTGCACAAAGAGGTGGAAGATTTCAGAATGAAATTAGTAAGTGAAGGATTTTTGTCTAGCATTAAACTTCAACCCACTTTGATCAGTTAGATCAAGGAGGCACAGAAAGGAAATGCTAGTATCGACGGAATCAAACGTCGTATCGGTACAGGCAAAGTACCCGGATTCACTGAAGATGAAGAAGGAGTTTTGTGGTACAAAGGACGTATATGTGTACCAGCAGACTAATAGTTGAAGGAGGCCATTTTGATAGAAGCTCATGATGCCCTTTATTCTATCCACCCCGGAGGAACGAAGATGTATCGGGATTTGAAGGAGAAATTTTAGTGGCATAAGATGAACAGAGAAATCAGAAGCTACATCACCAAGTGTGACATTTGTTAGAGAGTTAAGGCGAGACATCAGAGACTTGCAGGACTACTGCAACCATTGCAGATTCTAGAATGGAAATGGGATTCAGTTGGAATGGACTTTATCACCAGATTGCCTACTTCTAGTAGGGGAAATGACTCTATTTGGGTCATAGTTGATAGATTGTCCAAAGTTGCCCATTTCTTACCAGTCAAGACCACAAACCAGAGTTCGAAGCTAGCAGAGTTGTATATCGCTAAAATCGTTAGTTTACATGGAGTCCCCATGAACAGCATGTCGGATCAAGGAACTCAGTTTACCTCGAGATTTTGGAAGAAATTCTAAGAAGGATTAGGAACCCGACTAGATTTCAGCATTGCGTATCACCCTGAGACTGATGGACAAACGAAGCGAGTAAATCAAATACTCGAAGATATGTTGAGAGCCTGTGTGCTCGAGTATGGATCTAAATGGGAAGATTGTCCGCCTTTCGTAGAATTTTCGTACAACAACAGTTATCAAGCTAGTTTGCAAATGGCCCCATTTGAATTCATGCATGGAAGGAAGTGTCGTACCCCTTTTAATTGGTCGGAAGTAGGAGAGAGTCAGAGTTTTGGACCCGACATCCTACGAGAAGCAGAAGAGAAAGTTCACAAGATTCGTGAGCACCTCAAGACCGCCCAATCCAGACAGAAGAGTTATGCCGACAAGAGACGTCGAGACCTCTCTTTCAATATCGAAGATTTTGTGTATCTCAAAATGTCGCCTTTGAAAGGAATGCAACGTTTCCAGCTCAAAGGAAAGTTAGCCCCTAGATATATCGGACCTTTCAAGATTTTGAATCATCGAGGAGAAGTATCATATCAACTGGAACTACCAGAGGAGATGTCAGTCGTGCATAATGTGTTCCATATATCGTTACTTCGCAAATGCCTAGAAGTCCCGGAGAATACTGAAGTTTTCAAGAACATTGATCACCAAACCATCGAGATCAACGATGACCTGACGTATCCTGAAGTACCCATCCATATTTTGGAGGAAGCTTTCAGGACCACCAGGACCCAAAGCATCAAGTTTCTCAAGATCAAGTGGAGCAACCACACCGAAGAAGAAGCTACCTGGGAGCGAGAAGATTACATCAAGACGGAGTTTCCCGATCTCTTTAAATCCTAGTTTTCCCTTTTCTCAAATCTCGGGACGAGATTTTTTTTAAGGAGGGAAGGTTTGTAACATCCCAAAAATATTGAACAATGATTATCATTTCCAATCACCAAAATTAGGGTTAAAAAAACTTTTGTTAATTAAAATCATATGAATGCATGTGTGTATGTGATGATTGTATGGATGCATGAATGGACTTGTGTGATTGATGTGAATAGCAAGTAATGGTTTAAAGATGAAAACAACATCATCTAAATCAAATCCACACAGAAACAAATCAAGAGAAATTCAAAAAAATTAAAATAAGCAAATGGTCATTTTTGCCAATCTTGCTCACTAGACCACTTTGAGTGTTTCTAGTCCAAGATTTCAAACAGAAACAATTCCATTTCTTTTCACCCCTTCCTATACCAAGTAAAAGTGAACCAAAGCCCACCTTTCAAACTTATAGAAACATTTAGCAACTTGATTCAAATGACAATTCAAAATTGAATCTAGTTCATATGTGAAGATCACCAATTCTCAAAAACCAACCAAACCAATGCACCTTGACAAAACCAACTAACCAGAGACTACCTAGTATGTGACTAGTATACCCACCAAGTTTGAACCAAAAATTCAAATTCAAAACTCTTTGGGCCATTTCATCAAACACCTTGCAAACCGAAAACAAACAAACACAAAACACTATAGTGAGCAGTGATTTGGCCAACCTAGTCCCCTCTCTAGCTCACAGCAACTCTTAGTAGATCATCTAGTTCAATTAACAAGCTTTAGCTCACTATGAGCTTGCCATTGCCATCAATGGTGAGCATGCCGAGCCTTAAATGGCCACCCTATGGTCGACAGCAAGCTAGGAGCCTCACCAAGCCTAGCCACCTTGTCTGGGACATTGACCACCATCCATCGCCACCCCCTGTCCAACGCCAACACACTGCCAGCCCCTGGACCACTTAGCCCAAGCGCACCCATTTTCTCTGCGAGCGTGCCAAGAGATCTCCAGAGAGCCGCACGCGACACGCAAGCACAGACCACGCGCCGCCCCTGCCGCTTGAGTGCATGATCACCACTGCCCCAGCAACCCCGCAGACATGCCCGTTCGCCGCCGCGTGACCAGGAGAGCCCGTGCGCCATTAAAATGCCCGTCAGACCTGCTTAGAGCACCGCAGCATTCCGACCGCGTAGCACCGCCCCACGCCTCGCGACCATGCCGTTGAGCTTCTCCAGGGAGCACAGCACCGCCCCTACCGTTGCCCATGCCAGTAGCTCGCTGTGTCGACGACCACGACGAGCTCCACCCGCGCCCTTCGGTCCCCTCGCTGCACTATAAATAGAGGCCACCCCCGTTCGATTTCTTCACACCATCACACTCCCCTCTCTCGCAGAACCACCCCACCTCATCCGTGGAGCAAGGCGAGTAGCAGGTCACTGGAATTTTGTCGGAGTCTGCCGCGGAGGAGGAGAAGAGGGGCCAGCGATTGGAGCCACCCCAGGAGGAGCTGCCAGTACCAGGAGGTTCACCGTTGTCGACTTCGTCGTTCGCCCCCATTGCTGACCCTCGCCTGATCCCCGGTGAGCCCCTGTAGACCCCCACTTGTCGTGCTAGGGTTCTGTCTCGCCGGTGTTGCCTGATGGAGACGATAAGTCACAGCCGTTCGATTAGAAGTTGATCGTGTGGTTTAGATTGCCTCGTACCGCTTCGCACCCCTGTCTCGCTGACTGGTGGGGACATCCACTTAAACTCACCCGCGCGCGCTGTGCGCCGTGGGCCGGCCCAGCTAACTTCCTGCGTGACCCAGTAGTTTGAATTTAGGTTTTTCCATTTAGTTTCAAACTTAGTTCTTTACCTAGATTCAAAAATCAACCCAACTCGATTCACTAGACCAAATTGCATGAAACCAATTTTGTTAGAAAGGTACTAGAATTCTTAATCCAGGCCTGTTGGATTCAATTCAATTGGATTTATAGATCACCTATAGTAAAAATAACAATGCAGAAGCTTTTCTGCATTCAAACATTTTTCAAAACTCAACCACAAAAGCTTTTGACTTGATTCCAACTCTCAAAAATCACATTTAACAGGACCTTGCTGAATATATAAAAATATCTAGGTTTACTTGCAGAAATAATAGACAAGTAATAAAAGAATGCCCCATATGCATTTCTAGTCACTTTAATTAATTAAAATAAAAAGGTTAAACCTTATTAAATTATGACACCACTTTAAGTCACATTCCCATGTACTTGAATATGTGGTGATGACATGTGTCAACATGATCCCATATTTTAGTTAAAGAATATTAAATCTTAAGTAGTTTTTCAATGCGTAGAAATTACTTTTCTAAAATACAATAAATAAGACAAGTGCTTTAATCCTTGTGATAATAGAGATGATGCTAGATCATCTAGTGTGAACCTTTGTGTGCTAAATAGAGTAGTTAAGAATTGTTTGGTGATTGTGTACCTCGTATTTATTTATAGACGCTAGTACCGACCAAGGATACGAGGAGGAAGGAGGATACTACGAGGAAGAAGCCGAGGAGAACTTCAACCTTAGAATTTTTTTAAAAAACTTTTCAAAAAAACAAAAGAAAACTCCTGAACCTTAGAAATTTCCCCCTTGTCTCATGATCTATCTCAATCTTCAGATGCCTCGCGGAGGAAGCAATTCATCCCCGGACCTGATGTTGCAAATCTTGCAAATGTTGGTTTCTGACCGTGAAGATGAAAGAGCCGAACGTCAAGCCAACTTAGCCACCCTTTAGCACATAGCTCAGATTGCCAACAACAACCAAGGCCATGGAAATCAGAACAACCATGGATCCAAGCTCAAGAACAACCATGGAAGATAATCTTGATGTCATCCTGAGGCATGAGATTGAACTTAGATCATCCCCATTTGATTACCACCCCTAATTAGTGTATATCCCCCACTTGTAGATGCTAGTGCTAAACATAAAACTTGATAACTTTAGATGGGATTACTTGGTGAACATGGTTATGAAAACCTTAGAATGATGAGTCATTCTACTGAAATGTTTTGACATGTGTTCTTGAACACCAGATGATTTTGATGATGAAAATGTTGAGGCATGAGCCTTAACCCTTTATAAAACTGATGGTTGTCTGAATGTGATACCACTCCAATTTTACCGTACAGCCATAATACCCGAAATTTGGGTAGGGCTTGACTGGAAGTTTATATACCTTAGTATGGGTTCCCTTGCGGCCAAGGTTTGAGCTGAGGCTACCTTGTGAAGATTGTCCACCTGTGTAGTTCCCAAGATGACAGTTGGTCATGGTTGGGAGGCCAAACTCATAGGAGAGGTGTCTATACTAGGGCGTGTAATTGAAAGGTTATGATTGATTATCCGCATACTGAGTATGGTGAATTTAGGATTGTTCTTGACGGATGTATCGAATATTGTGGTGAAAGTGTACCACCTCTCCAGAGTATCAAACTATTCGAATAGCCATGTCCGCGGTTATGGACAGTTGGAGTGGCCATACTGTTCCGTCGTCTGATGTTTTCAAAATGACTTGTGAAATAAATCATGATTTTGACTTGACCACAACAGAGTTGTGATATGAAACTCAAGTTCCCACTTAGGTGTTATAAAACTTTCAACTAGCTTTCTTTGCTTCTGAACTCACTAGAGATAAATCTGGCTTTTTGCAAAACAACCTAGAACCTAGTACTTCCTACTAAAAACCACTTCACTTGTTAGTATTTATTTTGCGAGTACTTAAAGAGTACTCATGGCTTTGTCCCTGGCTATTCCCGTGGCCATCCTATGAAGAGGACTATCAGGAGGATGGACCGCAGGAAGGTTACGACAACTAGGATCATCTCCCATCGTCAGCATTTCCTGTGACCATGAAGATGGAGCTTTGCCCATACTACCGTTATCATTACGTTATTCCGCTGCTATGATTGTATTAAGACTAGATCATGTGATCCTTTATTTGTTGTAAGACCTTATGTATGGTTTGTAATGGATGACGTACTATGATATCGAATCTGATATGTCTCGCAAAAATGGTAATCCAGGGATTGCGATGTATGGCATAACAGGAATCTAGGATTAAAAATCCGGGTGTTGACATCGATCATCGCGGTATCTCCATACCTAGTTTGATCTCGTTACTGATATGTACTCTTTTCTCGTTCCCCTGATATAACATTCTAGTGATCAAATCACTTGCTTGCAAGATAATCAATGTGATATCACCGAGAGGGCCCAGAGTATATCTATCCGTCATCGGGATGAACAAATTCCACTCTTGATCCATGGGCCTCAACATAACAATTTAGTAATATTGAACCCATCTTTATAATCACCCGGTCACGGTGTGACGTTTGATGTTATCAAGATACTCTTCCAGTGTTAGTGATTGACATGATCTCATGGTCTAAGGATTAGGATTACTTTGTATGATGTTATAGCAATATAAACTCAATGACTTTGATTGTAATGCTATACTTCGGATGAATGTTCATCACACAATTCCAATAATGTTGTGGCCTCGTTATTAACAACATCCAATGTCCATGATCAGGAAACCTTGATCATCTTGTTAATCAACGAGCTAGTTTATAAGAGAGGCATAACTAGGAACTTTCTGTTTCTTTATTAAACACACATGTATTAACGTTTCTGTATTAATACAATTATAGTATGCAAAATAAAAATCTATCATATACTTGGAATATACATAATAACCACTTTATTATTGTCTCTCAGGGCATATTCCCTTCATTTCTTTCTAGGGTGTTGGGGTAATTAATCTTCTGTGCTGATTAATTTATGATCTGAAGTAGAAATACACAGAATGATGATCTGAAAAGGTAAGTCTAGCTAGTGGTTCAGATTCAAACCTGTTGCATAGCGAATGCCCTGAAAAGTTTGAAGAAAACCTAGGGTAATGATTAGGAACTGACACTAGAAACAAATTCATAGACAAAGCATCGGGCATATTTAGAATTACCGAGACACAGCTGATTCGACAGCGAGGGAGTGGAACTATATATAGGACTATATTTAGGGTTCGCACGACCCCGTGATTTCCGTGTTAATTTACATTGCGTGTTACGATGATAAATACCGAAGAGGAAAAACATTTATTGTGCAATAACCAGGGAAAAGATATAAAGAGAAACATTGTAATGAGTAAGCACTGAGGATGGGTAAAAGTAATATTCACATAGGTTCACATGAGCATTGTTATAATAGTAACCTACTTTCTATCCACGGGAGAATAATAAAGAAAAAGCTATGATCTATAGAGGTCATTTATTATTCACGTCATGTCTCGGTTGTCTCTTAATCCATCGTATTTTTTGGAGAAATATTTGACGGCTATCACCTTCATAAAGTAGCACTTGAGCATCCATAGACAACCGGAATGCCAACATATATTAAATAGGAAAAACATGGCAACGCACGCCATTTTAGTTTTCTGTTGCTTCTGGCATACAAAAAGTTAACTAGCACTTGAGAATTGGTGGTCCACAACTGATCTTCTCCGCAGAATTAATAGCCACCAAATTACATGTAAGGCAACAAATAAACATTCGGTATATGATAAAACAGACACAAGTATGGCAGGCAAAAGAAAAGAAAACCAAAAGCAAAGGTATAAAGGATAAGATTTGAACTTAAGGTCATAATGTGTTACTGTCCGGGTGGAAGGCTTGCTGCACCACTGAGAGTTACATAGGCCAAAACTACTGGATCATGCTTCAAAGACAACTGAATTTGATAAACAACAAACCTCAAATACTAAACCAATAAGTAGGAATCGTATGAACAAATTGTAGCAAAGTAAGTCCGGCAGTGCAGAGTAGACACACAAATATATTATACTTGTTGATCAATTTATAACTATACGGCAATAGCCTTATTAAATAAAATCAAGGTTGGCCTATCTTTTGGATAAGTAGAGACTGAAGTCTTATTGCACGGGTGAGATATACACCTCCAAGCAAATTTCTCAAAATAACAATGATATGATAGGGAAATGAGGGGTGATGTGACCAAACACCGGTGGTATGGGTCTGTGCTGGGCTGAGGACATCTCCAGCGGGCTAACGCAAAACCGCGATCCAAACAATTCGTTTATGTTCGGATGGGTCAGCCCACAAAAAGAAAATGGTCGCGGTCCGGCAAGGCCGAGTGGGGCACCAAGCCGACGCCGACGCATTTTGACCACCCCTACCCGCTTTCACCGTTTGACGACCTCGCTCTAATAGCGACGGAACGTTAATGGCATCAGGAAGTCGCCGGATCACCACCGCAAGTTTCCTGCGTGGACGGTGTTTTCCACCCTCGCTGGTTCCGCGGTCTATAAAAACACCACTGAGCTTCAAAAAAACACACCTGCAAACGCGGAACGACCATTTGGATCGGCCCCGCCAGAGATGCCGTGAGACTTCGATAATAGGATCGGACCATCTCTCCTTCTCTGTAGGCCCTACCTGCCTATTATTATGCCAAAAAAACCTGCCTTTTATTACTTGGCCTTATCCCCTTGCACTGCTTGGGCGGACTATTCTAGTAGCTGGTAGCAGCCATTTCGTTGCTACTGGTTCAGCACTTGATCTGCGTGTGGAGATTTCACCAAGGTGAAGAGGTTGATTAGTAGATCGGAAAGCCTAACTCGTTGGTGGCGTAAATCATGCTGTGCTCTTGTAGGAGGAGCATTGAAGGAGAGGGGGATGGGGCGCCAGCAGCCTGCAGGGAGAAGAGGCGCTCGCAATTTGCTGGCTCGATTTGATGGAACTCAGATGCAAGTTCTAATGAATGAGGTGAGTGCTAGTTACTCTGTACTTCATCTGCCTGTACGAGTACTCCCTTGTAACATATAGATTTTCTTTACTAAAATACATCAACCGCTGTGGAGAACTTCAACAGAATAACGAATTGATTGGAAGCTCCTTCTAGGAAATTTAGTGACTAAGGCCACATTTAACATAGTAGATACTGAACAAGAGCACATAGTGACATAGTAGTATTTTTAAGGATTAAACCATGATTACAATAACCAAAATAAATAGTTGCATCCAGTCAGGTTAGGAGCTAGCAGATCCATGGCATCCAACTACTTCAAAAGTACTGCACAAAATGTCTGTTTCATCCATTCAGGTTGGCAGCTAGCAGATCCATGACATCTTTGTTTCCCTGCAAAGCTCAAAGAAAATCAAATTAGCGAGACAAAATATTTCCGACAATAAATAGTTGAAACTATCATAACCTTACACAATTGGTGTAATCAGCATATCATCATAAGAGCATTTTATAAATGTGTGTTTGCGCTTAAAGTCATTTCTCCATTGCTGCAATATGTACTTAGTAGGTACTTCTGTGATCTCCAGGAGAGCAAGAATAGAAAGGAAGTGGCTACACAAGATGCCTCCTTGAAATTCAAAAAGTCGTACATTGCAGTCCACTTGGTTGAAGAAGACAGTGAAGTCTGAAATAAATATTTTCTCTCTAATCTCACCATCCTCTCTTCAAAAAAAATCTTGCGGTCCTCTCTGACTCCAGAAGTAAAAAGTAACCCTTCTTTGTTCAGCACAGTTGGATAGCAAAAAACGATGCCCAAAACTAATAGACCTGTGAGAGAAAGGCAAAAGAGATTTGTGTAACCTACCGTTCTCTTGACCTCATTGATGCTAGATTGTATCGATGGATCGAACATCAACCTGTGTCACTAAGAGAGCTATTCCTCGTTGAGTTTCCATGTCCTCACTTGCAGAAACCTTTTTGCTATCTTGATAACATATATAAAGCAGCAACACACCATCTTCACTGTGCTGCATTTCGAGCCAAATCAGACCAATGTCCCTAAAGAATGAAGTAAGTTAAGAAGACAGAAGAGAAATGGTGACGCACCTCCTTGTTTTAGAGAGGTAAATAAGAATCCATGAGGCAATTATGAATTAGAAGCTTCATGACCTCCATCAATACACGAATTGCAAATAAGAAGTTCCATTTGATAGATAACAATGGCTATGAACTGAACATGAACACAAGAAGTGCATATTCAGACCATTAAGTTTTTTCTATTGATGCTGAAATGTCATATATTGTAAATCCATGATAACATGTATTCATCTTGGTGCTCAATGGTACGGGCTTGGCAATGCACTTGATCTGTACACGGAGAGGAACGCCGCTACTGACAAATGCAATACCATGCTCACATACCGCCTTGCCAAGCCCTACGTGTGAGCACAATAGTGTATACTCACGAGCTGATCTCTATACCTACATCCTCTTAGTTTCATCTCACAACTATTGTATCTGAAATAGTATATGTGTCTTTCAAAGTAAACCCATCACTGACATATACACAAGAGACAAAGCTCAACCTTTTTTAATATCTTGCATAATTCTTTAGGTTTTCTAAGAGAAGTTATTCTCTGGCTACAGTTTTCTAAGAGCACCATAGGTACATGATTAGATTAATGAAGAAGATGAGTGAATCTGACCTGAAAACATCAGCGAGTAAATCAGTGGTGTTGATTCTAAGCCATGATTTTTGTGGAGAAGTCAAAATAAAAATAGGGTCTTAGTATGTGGGCGTATCATTACACCACAAGTGCATAACACCAAAAACGTGTTGTGGATACAGCAAGGCCAGGTACACAGCGAGGGTGGGGACTGGGGAGGCAAGGTAAGGATCTGGTTTACCTAGGATGTTGTGGACACAGCGAGGTCACCGGCATCATGCATCCACGCCATGCATGCCGCAAAAATTTGGCAGGCCAAAGCAAGCCCCAACTATCCAAATCCCAGATAAAAATTAGCTAACCTATTAGTTCTGAAAACAGAAGAAGGAAACTACAGTATGCAACTCTTGTGGAGCGACATCCGTATTCAGCACAAATATCATCCAAGAACTGAACTCTAAATTCTAGAGGCACATGAAAACAATAATGCAAAAGATCATCTAATAACAACTATGTATCCATTGGAATCAAACATCCAACAGTTTAGTGAAAAGACAATTACAGGAAAATATGCCTTTTTCTTTTTGCTGGATTTTGTTTTGTCTTACACATAAATATAGCCGAGAGTCATTTTCAGTCCTGCATACAACTTAGCAGAATTAGCCCACTACTTCCTCCGTTTCAAAATATAAGATGTTTTAGCTTTATGAAACAAATATATCTAGACTACTTTTAGTATATAGGTTCACCCAGGTTTGAAGTAAATCTACACATTAAAATAAGTCTAGATATATTTTCTTTACAAAACTAAAACATCTTATATTTTGAAACGGAGGAAATAGATGTTAGCAAATCAATATTTTGAAAAACAAAACGGTCCAGTTTGGTCGTACAGGTCCCATTATCCTGTCATGATAATATCACAGATGCGATTAACATTTGGTGTTTCAGTTTTTGGAAAAGATTATATGGTGAGCTAATTTTTGACAATGCACTTTTCAGGAAGAGGAGGAATCTGGGATTAACAAGGTATATGTTTGGTCATGGTGGCGCCGTGCCGTTGCAGTTTTAGCAGAATCATTGTGTTTGGAACCTGTTTATGAATACTATGTACAGTGACTAGTTGTATGATCTTTTAATATGTGGTGCTTTCTTATCTGGATGTTTGCTACTTCCTTCGTCCCAAAATAAGTGACTTTGATTTGTCTAGATTCGTATGAATCTACACATTAAAACATGTCTAGGTGCATACGAAATTAGGAAAATCCAATTCACTTATTTTAGAATGGAGGGAGTGTATCTTTAATACCCCTCCATCTGAAAATAGATGTCGAAGATTTATCTAAAATTGGATATTTTTATATACTAAACAGTGTATAGATTCATCTACTTCCTCTATCCATGAAAGGATGTTGGGAGGTTTTTCTACAAAATCATCCTTGCCAAATTTCTGACAAAACTCTCTGTCCTCCGCCCTTCTCGCTCCTGTGTCTAAATATGCTGCTGCAAACCCGCCGCCGCACGCCGGCTTGCTCACCATCCCCTTCCGCCCCACGCCGTCGCCGCCTTGCTTCCCTGCGCCGCGCTAATGCCTCCCTCTTTCCTCTTGCGTGTCGTCGCCTCCTCCTTCTAACTCCCGTACGTCCTCCTCTACCTCGTCGAGGTCAAGATGGGATTGTTCCCTCCTCCGGCGGCCGGATATGCAGCGACGCTGCTAGATTGCAGGATGTTGGCCGGCCGGAGCTAAGAGACCGAGGGGCACGTGGCTGAGGCCGTGCACGCAGATGTCGTTGCGCCGTCATTGTACATAGCTCCGCCGACGGGAAGCTGCTGCTGCCGGAGCAAAAGAAGTTGTCTTGGCCACCGATCCGGCTTGCTGCTATTGATGTCTGCTCATCGAAGGTACGCACAGAGGAATCATGTTTGTTACCGCTGTCTATACAAAGTTCTAAAGAGGTTTGGAATGGAAGATAGCAAGAAAGGGTTCTTGCCCATGTTGCCCAATACGACCTTGAGTAAAACTCAAAGTCCGGCATCGGCAGAAGATAGAGAAAAGATGAGTAAGACTCCCTATGCCTCAGCCATAGGATCTCTAATGTATGCCATGCTATGTACTAGACCCGACATTGCATATGCTGTTAGTTTAACTAGCAGATATCAAAGTGATCCAGGAGTGGATCATTGGACAGCGGTCAAAAACATCCTTAAGTACTTAAGAAGAACTAAGGATATGGTTCTTTCTTATGAAGGTGATGAACAGCTCATTGTTAATGGTTACACCGATGCTAGTTGGAACACTGATCCAGATGATTCTAAATCACAATCTGGATACGTATTTATTTTGAATGGTGCAGCTGTTAGCTGGAGGAGTGCAAAGCAAAGCATTGTGGCGAGATCTTCAACTGAATCGGAATACATGGCTGCTTCAGAGGCTTCACAAGAAGTGATATGGATGAAGGAGTTCATTACAGAGCTGGGTGTGGTTCCTAGTGCGCTGGACCCAATGTCTATCTACTGTGATAACATGGGCGCCATAGCCAATGCGCAAAAACCAAGGTCACACAAGAAGCTGAAGCATATCAAGCTACGTTTTCATGCTATTCGAGAACATGTCCAAGATGGGGACATAAAGATTTGCAAAGTACACACAAATCTGAATGTGACGGATCCGTTGACTAAACCTCTCCCGAGGGCAAAACATGACCAACACCAAACTGCCATGGGTGTTCGGTATATTACCATGTAAATCTAGATTAGTAGACTCTAGTGCAAGTGGGAGACTGTTGGAGATATGCCCTAGAGGCAATAATAAATGTAGTTATTATTATATCTTTGTGTTTATGATAAATGTTTACATTCATGCTATAATAGTATTAATAGGGAAACATTAATACTTGTGTGATTGTAAACTTAAATTGAAGTCCCTAGTAAAGCCTCTTTATAATACTAGCTTGTTGGTTAATATATGATTGTGGTTTCCCTATCATGAACATTGAGATGTTATTAACAACAAGATCATATCATTAGGAGAATGATATGGTGGACATACTCTTGTAGATAAGCGTATCATAAAGATGAAGTCATTTTAATAGTTCAATTGCTATATGCTTTCTGATACATAGTAACCTAATTCCTTCGACCATGAGATCATGCTTATCACCTTCACCGGAAGGATGCTTTGATGACATCCAACACCACACCGTAACAGGGTGGCTATAAAGGTGGCATTGAGTGTTCGGAAAGTATTGGTTGAGACACATGGATCAAGAGTGGGATTTGTCCATCCATATGACGGATAGATATACTCTAGGCCCTCTCGGTGAAATGTCATCCAATTAGCTTGCAAGCATGTGACTGGCTCACAAGGGATCACATATCACGGGAACGAGAAAAGAGTACTTATCAGTAACGAGGTTGAACTAGGTATGCAGAGATACCGACGATTATAACCTCGGATAAGTAAACTATCGTGAGACAAAGGGAAATTGGTATCGTATGTAAGTGGTTCATTCGATCGCAAAGTAATCGTAGAAATATGTGGGAGCCATATGAATTTCCAGATTCCTCTATTGGTTATTGTTCGGAGAAGTGTCTCGATCATGTCCGCATAATTCACGAACCGTAGGGAGACACACTTAAGGATTCGACGTTGTTTGAGTAGTTATGGAATGATGAGTAAGAGACCGAATGTTGTTCGGAGTCTCGGATGGGATCCGGGATATCACGAGGAGATCCGGAATGGTCCGGAGAATAAGATTCATATAAGGAAAGTCCTGTTTCGAAGTTGGAGAATGGTTCCGGTGTTTTCATCAGGAATGTTCTAGAAGGTTCCGGAATGTCCGGCACTCCGGAGGGGAAGGGTACATGAATGTGTCATTACAAGTTGGAATGATTGCATCATGTACTAGGTGTCATCGCTGTACAAAATAAAGGGTTTAATCAAATCCTAGTTTGAAAAGTCAAACGCCAATTTGAAAAGTCAAACGGCTATTTTGGAAGGTGGAGGGGAAGTAGGAAACCTACTTGGGGAGGAAGTCCCTCTCCCCTCCACCGCCGGCCAAGGAGGCCGAGTTGGGAAGGGACTCCCCTCCCCTTGGCCGCGCCCTCCCACCTATATAAGGAGGGGCAGGGCTGCCCCTCCTAGCACACAACTCCACACCCCAAACCCTAGCCCGGCGCCGCCACCTCCTGCTGCCGCCGCCTAGGGCAAGCCGCCGCCGCCTAGCTAAGCCTAGCCGCCGGCCAAGCCTCCTCCTTGGTGTGTCTAAACCCTAGATCGCCGAGGAGCTCTCTCATAGTCCACCATACTCGCTCCGGCTTAAGGCGAAGCCTTGCGAGATCTCCCCTCTACTTCCGGTACCACGCCGTTGTGCTGCCGGAATCGCGAGGAGAGTGCTACGACCTCCGCTGCCTGCTGGAACAAGGGAGAGGAAGGTCTTCATCGAGTACCAAACGTGTGACCGACTGCGGAAGCGCTGCCGGAACGCAGCGCCGGAAGGATCATCTACGCGATCTTGAGATCGGGAAGAGTACGACTACATCACCCACGAGAATCTGCTCTCGTTAAACACTTTGGAATCTTCGAGGGTGAGTTATTCCATCGACTCGTTGCTACAATCTAGTAGATAGATCTTGGCTTTTTTTTTGTATGCAACAGAAAATTTTGTTTTCCATGCTACGAAACCCTACACCCACCTCATCCCTGGAGCAAGGCGAGCAGCAGGTCGCCGGAATTTTGCCAGAGTCTGCCGTGGAGGAGGAGAAGAGGAGCCAGCGATTGGAGCCTCCCTAGGAGGAGCTGCCAGTACCAGGAGGTTCGCCGTCGACGATTTCGTTGTTCACCCCCATCGTTGACCATCGCCTGAGCCCCGGTGAGCCCCTGTAGACCCCCACTGGCCGCGCTAGGGTTCTGTCTCGCCGGTGTTGCCCGACGGAGACGATAAGTCATAGTCGTTCGATTAGAAGTTGATCGTGTGGTTTAGATTGCCTCGTACCTCTTCGCACCCCCTGTCTCGCTGACTGGTGGGCTCATCCACTTAAACTCACTCGCGCGTGCTGTGCACCATGGGCCGGCCCAGTTAACTTCCCGCGTGACCCAGTAGTTTGATTTTAGGTTTTTCCATTTAGTTTCAAACTTAGTTTTGTACCTAGATTCAAAAATCAAGCCAGCTCGATTCACTAAACCAAATTGCATGAAACCAATTTTGTTAGAAAGGTACTGGAATTCTTAATCCAAGCCCATTGGATTCAATTCAATTGGAATTGTAGATCACCTATAGTAAAAGTAACAAGGAAGAAGCTTTTCTGCATTCAAAAAATTTCAAAATTCAACCACAAAAGCTTTTGAGTTGATTCCAACTCTCAAAAAATCACATTTAACAAGACCTTTCTGAATATATAAAAATATATAGGTTTACTTGCAGAAATAATGGACAAGTAATAAAAGAATGCCCCATAGGCATTTCAAGTCACTTTAATTAATTAAAATAAAAAGGTTAAACCTTATTAAATTGTGACACCACTTTAAATCACATTCCATGTACTGAAATATGTGGTGATGACATGTGTCAACATGATCCCATATTTTAGTTGGAGAATTTTAAATCTTATGTAGTTTTTCAGTGAGTAGAAATTACTTTTCTAAAATAAAATAAATAAGACAAGTGCTTTAATCCTTGTGATAATAGAGATGATGCTATATCATCTAGTGTGAACCTTTGTGTGCTAAATAGAGTAGTTAAGAATTGTTTGGTGATTGTGTACCTTGTATTTATTTATAGACGCTAGTACCGACCAAGGATACGAGGAGGAAGGAGGATACTACGAGGAAGAAGCCGAGGAGAACTTCAACCACTGCTCTGCACAAGGAAAGCTTATACTAATATCTTAGCAAGCTATCCTAGCAAGCTAACACTTGCAACTATGAAAGTTAGATAACCTATGCAATGCATTAAGCATGCTTGGTTAGCTAAATTAGATTATACCCAATCCTAGTTTTACTTGCAAGCTTAGTTATTTTATTTCTTTATCAAAGCTCTTTAGTTTGGTTTACTTAGTGATTTGTAGATTTTAGAAGGATATTTAAAGGTAGCATAAAGAGCATAAAACTTGGCCTAAGTTAGATAATCTTGATGTCATCCCGAGGCATGAGATTGAAGTTAGATCATCCCCATTTGATTACCACCCCTAATTAGTGTATATCCCCCACTTGTAGATGCTAGTGCTAAACATAAAACTTGATCACTTTAGATGGGATTAGTTGGTGAAAATGGTTATGAAAACCTTAGAATGATGAGTCATTCTACTGAAATGTTTTGACATGTGTTCTTGAACACCAGATGATTTTGATGATGAAAATGTTGAGGCATGAGCCTTAGCCCTTTATAAAACTGATGGTTGTGTGGATGCGATACCATTCCAATTTTACCGTACAGCCACAATACTCGAAATTTGGGTAGGGCTTGACTGGAAGTTTATATACCTTAGTATGGGTTCCCTTGCGGCCAAGGTTTGAAGTGAGGCTACCTTGTGAAGATTGTCCACCTGTGCAGTTACCAAGATGATAGTTGGTCATTGTTGGGAGGCCAAACTCACAGGAGAGGTGCCTATACTAGGGCATGTAATTGAAAGGTTAGGATCAATTATCCGCATACTGAGTATGGTGAATTCAGGATTGTTCCTGACGTATGTATCGAATATTGTGGTGAAAGTGTACCACCTCTGCAGAGGGTCAAACTATTCGAATAGCCGCGTCCGTGGTTATGGATAGTTGGAGTGGCCATACTGTTACGTCGTCAGATGTTTTCAAAATGACTTGTGAAATGAATCATGATTTTGACTTGACCACAACAGAGTTGTGGTATGAAACTCAAGTTCCCACTTAGGTGTTATAAAACTTTCAACTAGCTTTCTTTGATTCTGAACTCAGTAGAGATAAATCTGGATTTTTGCAAAACAACCTAGAGCCTAGTACTTCCTACTCAAAACCACTTCACTTGTTAGTATTTAGTTTTCGAGTACTTAAAGAGTACTCATGGATTTGTCCCTAGCTATTCCCGTGGCCAGCCTATGAAGAGGAATATCAGGAGGATGGACCGCAGGAAGGTTACGGCAACTAGGATCATCTCCCATCATCAGTTGCCTGTGACCATGAAGATGGAGCTTTGCCCACGCTACCGTTATCATTACGTTATTCCGCTGCTATGATTGTATTAAGACTGGATCATGTGATCCTTTATTTGTTGTAAGACCTTATGTATGGTTTGTAATGGATGATGTACTATGATATCCTATCTGTTATGTCTCGCAAAAAGGGTAATCCTGTGGATTGCGATGTATGGCATAATAGGCATCTGGGATTAAAAATCCGGGTGTTGACAAGTTGGTATCAGAGCCATCCTGACCATAGGAGACCCTAGTTTAGAATGGACGTTTGAATCAAAAAAAACTTAGTTTCAAAACCAAGGAAATGAGTATTTATGAAAACTTATTCTCATTCTTATCACTTAGACTCTTTCATAAAAATTCATGTTCCTCAAAAATTCTTGCAAACTTACCTAAAATTTGACACACTTGATCACTCTACTAACTTACGCATCCTACATTATTATAGATGGACGTGAAGTATAGAAAGTTCTATCAGTTGGGGAATGGAGGAGACATCATCTTTGAGCATGACTTGGATCAGCTTTCGGAACTTCTGGAGCGCCCGCACCCCGAGTTTTTTGTAGCTCAGCTCGACGATCAGGAAGGAGAAGAATTGCAATGGCTAATTGTTGCAAGTCTCCGAGGAAAGATTGAAGCCCCCACCTCAGAGGGAATTCAGTTCACCATTAGAGAGAACAACTGGCTAGATGGACCTGCCAGGGCCATGCAGGAAGCTCTTGCCCGTCTTTGTGGGCAAAGCATAAATCAGATCAAGGGTACCCGCTTTGAGTTCTATCCAAGGCGTGATGTTATGGGACAGCCACTGGAGGGACCATATCACCATCAGCTGAAGACTCAATTGGACCACCTCAGCTTCATGATGTATGACCGTCAGAAGGAGTTGGACAATGCCTGCGCCTATGCCAACCACAAGCACGCCATCGTAGTCAAGAAGGATCAGACCATTGCCATGCTAGTGAAGGATCGCTAGTGTCGTCGCCGTCAGCTTGACAAGAAGGAGCACATCATTGCCCATCTTCGCCACAGGATCACGGATTTAGAGGAGACCATCCACGAGAGGGACATGTATCTTGAGGAGAGGGAGAATGCAGGGGAAGACCTTCGTGGAGACCCCTAATATTACCTCAGTGATGATGATGATTTTCTGGAGGATCAAGCCATGGACTTCTTCACTGATGAGGATGACTACACCTTCATTGATGATGATGATGAGGATGACGAGGACACCAATTCCGAGGAGTAGTAGCACTTGGGCACTAGAGTTAGTGAGTTGTATCTGGTCCCACTGTATCGTAGATTCACAGAATGGTTCTTAAAACCATCTGCTTTTCCTTGTTGTGGTGTGTGTTGTATTGTGTGAACGAATGAATGAAAAGCAAGTTGCTAGAAAAATCTGACTCAAACTTCAAAAAACTTTTCAAAAAAAAACAAAAGAAAACTCCTGAACCTTAGAAATTTCCCCCTTGTCTCATGATCTATCTCAATCTTCAGATGCCTCGCGGAGGAAGCAATTCATCCCTGGACCTGATGTTGCAAATCTTGCAAATGTTGGTTTCTGACCGTGAAGATGAAAGAGCCGAACGTCAAGCCAACTTAGCCACCCTTTAGCACATAGCTCAGAATGCCAACAACAACCAAGGCCATGGAAATCAGAACAACCATGGATCCAAGCTCAAGAACAACCATGGAAGATAATCTTGATGTCATCCTGAGGCATGAGATTGAACTTAGATCATCCCCATTTGATTACCACCCCTAATTAGTGTATATCCCCCACTTGTAGATGCTAGTGCTAAACATAAAACTTGATAACTTTAGATGGGATTACTTTGTGAACATGGTTATGAAAACCTTAGAATGATGAGTCATTCTACTGAAATGTTTTGACATGTGTTCTTGAACACCAGATGATTTTGATGATGAAAATGTTGAGGCATGAGCCTTAACCCTTTATAAAACTGATGGTTGTCTGAATGTGATACCACACCAATTTTACCGTACAGCCATAATACCCGAAATTTGGGTAGGGCTTGACTGGAAGTTTATATACCTTAGTATGGGTTTCCTTGCGGCCAAGGTTTGAGCTGAGGCTACCTTGTGAAGATTGTCCACCTGTGTAGTTCCCAAGATGACAATTGGTCATGGTTGGGAGGCCAAACTCATAGGAGAGGTGTCTATACTAGGGCGTGTAATTGAAAGGTTAGGATTGATTATCCGCATACTGAGTATGGTGAATTTAGGATTGTTCTTGACGGATGTATCGAATATTGTGGTGAAAGTGTACCACCTCTCCAGAGTATCAAACTATTCGAATAGCCATGTCCGCGGTTATGGACAGTTGGAGTGGCCATACTGTTCCGTCGTCTGATGTTTTCAAAATGACTTGTGAAATAAATCATGATTTTGACTTGACCACAACAGAGTTGTGATATGAAACTCAAGTTCCCACTTAGGTGTTATAAAACTTTCAACTAGCTTTCTTTGCTTCTGAACTCACTAGAGATAAATCTGGCTTTTTGCAAAACAACCTAGAACCTAGTACTTCCTACTTAAAACCACTTCACTTGTTAGTATTTATTTTGCGAGTACTTAAAGAGTACTCATGGCTTTGTCCCTGGCTATTCCCGTGGCCATCCTATGAAGAGGACTATCAGGAGGATGGACCGCAGGAAGGTTACGACAACTAGGATCATCTCCCATCGTCAGCATTTCCTGTGACCATGAAGATGGAGCTTTGCCCATACTACCGTTATCATTACGTTATTCCGCTGCTATGATTGTATTAAGACTGGATCATGTGATCCTTTATTTGTTGTAAGACCTTATGTATGGTTTGTAATGGATGACGTACTATGATATCGAATCTGATATGTCTCGCAAAAATGGTAATCCAGGGATTGCGATGTATGGCATAACAGGAATCTAGGATTAAAAATCCGGGTGTTGACATCGATCATCGCGGTATCTCCATACCTAGTTTGATCTCGTTACTGATATGTACTCTTTTCTCGTTCCCCTGATATAACATTCTAGTGATCAAATCACTTGCTTGCAAGATAATCAATGTGATATCACCGAGAGGGCCCAGAGTATATCTATCCGTCATCGGGATGAACAAATTCCACTCTTGATCCATGGGCCTCAACATAACACTTTAGTAATATTGAACCCATCTTTATAATCACCCGGTCACGGTGTGACGTTTGATGTTATCAAGATACTCTTCCAGTGTTAGTGATTGACATGATCTCATGGTCTAAGGATTAGGATTACTTTGTATGATGTTATAGCAATATAAACTCAATGACTTTGATTGTAATGCTATACTTCGGATGAATGTTCATCACACAATTCCAATAATGTTGTGGCCTCGTTATTAACAACATCCAATGTCCATGATCAGGAAACCTTGATCATCTTGTTAATCAACGAGCTAGTTTATAAGAGAGGCATAACTAGGAACTTTCTGTTTCTTTATTAAACACACATGTATTAACGTTTCTGTATTAATACAATTATAGTATGCAAAATAAAAATCTATCATATACTTGGAATATACATAATAACCACTTTATTATTGTCTCTCAGGGCATATTCCCTTCATTTCTTTCTAGGGTGTTGGGGTAATTAATCTTATGTGCTGATTAATTTATGATCTGAAGTAGAAATACACAGAATGATGATCTGAAAAGGTAAGTCTAGCTAGTGGTTCAGATTCAAACCTGTTGCATAGCGAATGCCCTGAAAAGTTTGAAGAAAACCTAGGGTAATGATTAGGAACTGACACTAGAAACAAATTCATAGACAAAGCATCGGGCATATTTAGAATTACCGAGACACAGCTGATTCGACAGCGAGGGAGTGGAACTATATATAGGACTATATTTAGGGTTCGCACGACCCCGTGATTTCCGTGTTAATTTACATTGCGTGTTACGATGATAAATACCGAAGAGGAAAAACATTTATTGTGCAATAACCAGGGAAAAGATATAAAGAGAAACGTTGTAATGAGTAAGCACTGAGGATGGGTAAAAGTAATATTCACATAGGTTCACATGAGCATTGTTATAATAGTAACCTACTTTCTATCCACGGGAGAATAATAAAGAAAAAGCTATGATCTATAGAGGTCATTTATTATTCACGTCATGTCTCGGTTGTCTCTTAATCCATCGTATTTTTTGGAGAAATATTTGACGGCTATCACCTTCATAAATTAGCACTTGAGCATCCATAGACAACCGGAATGCCAACATATATTAAATAGGAAAAACATGGCAACGCACGCCATTTTAGTTTTCTGTTGCTTCTGGCATACAAAAAGTTAACTAGCGCTTGAGAATTGGTGGTCCACAACTGATCTTCTCCGCAGAATTAATAGCCACCAAATTACATGTAAGGCAACAAATAAACATTCAGTATATGATAAAACAGACACAAGTATGGCAGGCAAAAGAAAAGAAAACCAAAAGCAAAGGTATAAAGGATAAGATTTGAACTTAAGATCATAATGTGTTACTGTCCGGGTGGAAGGCTTGCTGCACCACTGAGAGTTACATAGGCCAAAACTACTGGATCATGCTTCAAAGACAACTGAATTTGATAAACAACAAACCTCAAATACTAAACCAATAAGTAGGAATCGTATGAACAAATTGTAGCAAAGTAAGTCCGGCAGTGCAGAGTAGACACACAAATATATTATACTTGTTGATCAATTTATAACTATACGGCAATAGCCTTATTAAATAAAATCAAGGTTGGCCTATCTTTTGGATAAGTAGAGACTGAAGTCTTATTGCACGGGTGAGATATACACCTCCAAGCAAATTTCTCAAAATAACAATGATATGATAGGGAAATGAGGGGTGATGTGACCAAACACCGGTGGTATGGGTCTGTGCTGGGCTGAGGACATCTCCAGCGGGCTAACGCAAAACCGCGATCCAAACAATTCGTTTATGTTCGGATGGGTCAGCCCACAAAAAGAAAATGGTCGCGGTCCGGCAAGGCCGAGCGGGGCACCAAGCCGACGCCGACGCATTTTGACCACCCCTACCCGCTTTCACCGTTTGACGACCTCGCTCTAATAGCGACGAAACGTTAATGGCACCAGGAAGTCGCCGGATCACCACCGCAAGTTTCCTGCGTGGACGGTGTTTTCCACCCTCGCTGGTTCCGCGGTCTATAAAAACACCACTGAGCTTCAAAAAAACACACCTGCAAACGCGGAACGACCATTTGGATCGGCCCCGCCAGAGATGCCGTGAGACTTGGATAATAGGATCGGACCATCTCTCCTTCTCTGTAGGCCCTACCTGCCTATTATTATGCCAAAAAAACCTGCCTTTTATTACTTGGCCTTATCCCCTTGCACTGCTTGGGCGGACTATTCTAGTAGCTGGTAGCAGCCATTTCGTTGCTACTGGTTCAGCACTTGATCTGCGTGTGGAGATTTCACCAAGGTGAAGAGGTTGATTAGTAGATCGGCAAGCCTAACTCGTTGGTGGCGTAAATCATGCTGTGCTCTTGTAGGAGGAGCATTGAAGGAGAGGGGGATGGGGCGCCAGCAGCCTGCAGGGAGAAGAGGCGCTCGCAATTTGCTGGCTCGATTTGATGGAACTCAGATGCAAGTTCTAATGAATGAGGTGAGTGCTAGTTACTCTGTACTTCATCTGCCTGTACGAGTACTCCCTTGTAACATATAGATTTTCTTTACTAAAATACATCAACCGCTGTGGAGAACTTCAACAGAATAACGAATTGATTGGAAGCTCCTTCTAGGAAATTTAGTGACTAAGGCCACATTTAACATAGTAGATACTGAACAAGAGCACATAGTGACATAGTAGTATTTTTAAGGATTAAACCATGATTACAATAACCAAAATAAATAGTTGCATCCAGTCAGGTTAGGAGCTAGCAGATCCATGGCATCCAACTACTTCAAAAGTACTGCACAAAATGTCTGTTTCATCCATTCAGGTTGGCAGCTAGCAGATCCATGACATCTTTGTTTCCCTGCAAAGCTCAAAGAAAATCAAATTAGCGAGACAAAATATTTCCGACAATAAATAGTTGAAACTATCATAACCTTACACAATTGGTGTAATCAGCATATCATCATAAGAGCATTTTATAAATGTGTGTTTGCGCTTAAAGTCATTTCTCCATTGCTGCAATATGTACTTAGTAGGTACTTCTGTGATCTCCAGGAGAGCAAGAATAGAAAGGAAGTGGCTACACAAGATGCCTCCTTGAAATTCAAAAAGTCGTACATTGCAGTCCACTTGGTTGAAGAAGACAGTGAAGTCTGAAATAAATATTTTCTCTCTAATCTCACCATCCTCTCTTCAAAAAAAATCTTGCGGTCCTCTCTGACTCCAGAAGTAAAAAGTAACCCTTCTTTGTTCAGCACAGTTGGATAGCAAAAAACGATGCCCAAAACTAATAGACCTGTGAGAGAAAGGCAAAAGAGATTTGTGTAACCTACCGTTCTCTTGACCTCATTGATGCTAGATTGTATCGATGGATCGAACATCAACCTGTGTCACTAAGAGAGCTATTCCTCGTTGAGTTTCCATGTCCTCACTTGCAGAAACCTTTTTGCTATCTTGATAACATATATAAAGCAGCAACACACCATCTTCACTGTGCTGCATTTCGAGCCAAATCAGACCAATGTCCCTAAAGAATGAAGTAAGTTAAGAAGACAGAAGAGAAATGGTGACGCACCTCCTTGTTTTAGAGAGGTAAATAAGAATCCATGAGGCAATTATGAATTAGAAGCTTCATGACCTCCATCAATACACGAATTGCAAATAAGAAGTTCCATTTGATAGATAACAATGGCTATGAACTGAACATGAACACAAGAAGTGCATATTCAGACCATTAAGTTTTTTCTATTGATGCTGAAATGTCATATATTGTAAATCCATGATAACATGTATTCATCTTGGTGCTCAATGGTACGGGCTTGGCAATGCACTTGATCTGTACACGGAGAGGAACGCCGCTACTGACAAATGCAATACCATGCTCACATACCGCCTTGCCAAGCCCTACGTGTGAGCACAATAGTGTATACTCACGAGCTGATCTCTATACCTACATCCTCTTAGTTTCATCTCACAACTATTGTATCTGAAATAGTATATGTGTCTTTCAAAGTAAACCCATCACTGACATATACACAAGAGACAAAGCTCAACCTTTTTTAATATCTTGCATAATTCTTTAGGTTTTCTGAGAGAAGTTATTCTCTGGCTACAGTTTTCTAAGAGCACCATAGGTACATGATTAGATTAATGAAGAAGATGAGTGAATCTGACCTGAAAACATCAGCGAGTAAATCAGTGGTGTTGATTCTAAGCCATGATTTTTGTGGAGAAGTCAAAATAAAAATAGGGTCTTAGTATGTGGGCGTATCATTACACCACAAGTGCATAACACCAAAAACGTGTTGTGGATACAGCAAGGCCAGGTACACAGCGAGGGTGGGGACTGGGGAGGCAAGGTAAGGATCTGGTTTACCTAGGATGTTGTGGACACAGCGAGGTCACCGGCATCATGCATCCACGCCATGCATGCCGCAAAAATTTGGCAGGCCAAAGCAAGCCCCAACTATCCAAATCCCAGATAAAAATTAGCTAACCTATTAGTTCTGAAAACAGAAGAAGGAAACTACAGTATGCAACTCTTGTGGAGCGACATCCGTATTCAGCACAAATATCATCCAAGAACTGAACTCTAAATTCTAGAGGCACATGAAAACAATAATGCAAAAGATCATCTAATAACAACTATGTATCCATTGGAATCAAACATCCAACAGTTTAGTGAAAAGACAATTACAGGAAAATATGCCTTTTTCTTTTTGCTGGATTTTGTTTTGGCTTACACATAAATATAGCCCGAGAGTCATTTTCAGTCCCGCATACAACTTAGCAGAATTAGCCCACTACTTCCTCCGTTTCAAAATATAAGATGTTTTAGCTTTATGAAACAAATATATCTAGACTACTTTTAGTATATAGGTTCACCCAGGTTTGAAGTAAATCTACACACTAAAATAAGTCTAGATATATTTTCTTTACAAAACTAAAACATCTTATATTTTGAAACGGAGGAAATAGATGTTAGCAAATCAATATTTTGAAAAACAAAACGGTCCAGTTTGGTTGTACAGGTCCCATTATCCTGTCATGATAATATCACAGATGCGATTAACATTTGGTGTTTCAGTTTTTGGAAAAGATTATATGGTGAGCTAATTTTTGACAATGCACTTTTCAGGAAGAGGAGGAATCTGGGATTAACAAGGTATATGTTTGGTCATGGTGGCGCCGTGCCGTTGCAGTTTTAGCAGAATCATTGTGTTTGGAACCTGTTTATGAATACTATGTACAGTGACTAGTTGTATGATCTTTTAATATGTGGTGCTTTCTTATCTGGATGTTTGCTACTTCCTTCGTCCCAAAATAAGTGACTTTGATTTGTCTAGATTCGTATGAATCTACACATTAAAACATGTCTAGGTGCATACGAAATTAGGAAAATCCAATTCACTTATTTTAGAACAGAGGGAGTGTATCTTTAATACCCCTCCATCTGAAAATAGATGTCGAAGATTTATCTAAAATTGGATATTTTTATATACTAAACAGTGTATAGATTCATCTACTTCCTCTATCCATCAAAGGATGTTGGGAGGTTTTTCTACAAAATCATCCTTGCCAAATTTCTGACAAAACTCTCTGTCCTCCGCCCTTCTCGCTCCCGTGTCTAAATATGCTGCTGCAAACCCGCCGCCGCACGCCGGCTTGCTCACCATCCCCTTCCGCCCCACGCCATCGCCGCCTTGCTTCCCTGCGCCGCGCTAATGCCTCCCTCTTTCCTCTTGCATGTCGTCGCCTCCTCCTTCTAACTCCCGTACGTCCTCCTCTACCTCATCGAGGTCAAGATGGGATTGTTCCCTCCTCCGGCGGCCGGATATGCAGCGACGCTGCTAGATTGCAGGATGTTGGCCGGCCGGAGCTAAGAGACCGAGGGACACGTGGCTGAGGCCGTGCACGCAGATGTCGTTGCCCCGTCATTGTACATAGCTCCGCCGACGGGAAGCTGCTGCTGCCGGAGCAAAAGAAGTTGTCTTGGCCACCGATCCGGCTTGCTGCTATTGATGTCTGCTCATCGAAGGTACGCACAGAGGAATCATGTTTGTTACCGCTGTCTATACAAGGCTTGCAGCTAGTGTTGTCTGCTTTCAAAATCATGTCTAATGTGATTTCCAGATCTTTTCTATTTAAGAAATCATGAAATAGATGTTTCCAGATCTTTTCTACTCGAGACAAGCACTAGCCCCTTCCCATTTATTTCCAGATCTTTAGTTTTACATTACAACCATGTACTTCTTATATTTCAGAGTACACAATTACTAGCATTATAGAGTACTGCTTATGTTATGACATTCAGTAACAAAAAATTGCATAGGCCCTAGTTCTTTTGGCCATTGCACATGACTTCTATTTAACCTTAATACTCCATGAGTAGTAGCAATGGGAAGACAAGCTCTATGCAATATTCAGTGCACGCTTGCAATACTGCTTGCAATATTAGAAGTTTTTGAGTGTCTTATAGTACAACTTAAAACAGCTTAGTATTTCTTACATCTTACATAAACACTTGCAATAGTGCAGTACGTTGGACAGATCAATATGGAACCATATGTAGCATGCTTCATCTCTTATAAATAAATACTGCATTTTTTGTCCAGTTTTATTACAACCTGTAGCTACAATAGAGTATGGATTTTTGATTGGATGGCACACTATGAAACAAGAGCATTATCTAGAGAGTACTTTAATGTTTACTTCGAAAAATACTTTCAGAGTATGTGCATGCATGTCGAAATATTGACAGTAGCTACAATAGAGTATGGATTCTTGAATTTCTAGGGTTAGGAGTACAGTGAAATAATTGTACAGAACTGATTTAGGATTGGGATTGAGCCTGAGGGTGGAAGGAAACTTTCTTGCCTTATTACCTGGACAAAAACAGCTCTCACAAATGTTTCTGGTTGCATATATACTGCAGTTTTCAAATGCTTGAACTTTACTTGTTTGCATTACTGGAACTGAATTGGCTTGCATCAGTACTGAATCTAAATAACGGTAGATAAATTGCATGAAAATTCACAAAAGAAAACACCAGCTGAATTGTGTTGGATTTATTTATATTTCTTATTGTGGATCTCCACGATAATATTAAGAAGAACTCGCTTTATTTAATTATATCGATGATGCTTTCTTCTCTCATGTGTGAGTAAGTTCTCTTGGGCGTGGAAGATGTAGGGGATTAGTGAGATGTGATGTGCCTATATAATTTCCATTAAGTTTGTGGTTAATTTTAATTACTATATTATGTGTGCTTGACTATCTGTGGGATGCTTAATGCCTGTTGTCCAAATTAAGGGCCGAGACAACATGATGCTTTGTTCTATATAGATAGAATCTTGTTTGCTAGCAGCCCGACGACCCTCGAGTGACACGAGAATATCAATGGGAAACTAGTTTGACTCGAGGATAATGAGGAACCACCGAGCTTATTGCATTAGTCCGATCCAAAGAGCTTAATTGCTAAGAAACCTAAAGGATCTTAATCGTCTAGTGACTGACCATGGTTGTGGTAAACAGGCTAGTAGGATTATGGAAGTTGGGATGAAATCTATCAAGAGGAGTTTCGGCTAATTATGGGTTACTTGCCTACATACATACTTATAAGATTATAATTTTTACACTTATCACTCATCCACCTGGAACATTCACTATCACCATGAACTGAATCTCCCCGCGCCTACTTTGTCATCTACAGAAAACAACAAACAAATTTTTCTTTATTTTTACGCTTTTTATTTCTGATTTTTACATTTTTGTTTTATTTAAATACTTTCGTTTAATCCAAAATATATTCTATTTCAACACTTGCAGTCAATTCACTCAAAGACCTATGACAACTTCGGGTGTGACCGAGACTTCACCTATAAACACTTATCTTTGGGCTCCCTGTGGGATCAACATCTTAACTTAGAAACTAGCTATAAACGGTCTGTTGATACGTCCAAAACGTATCTACTTTTCCGAACATTTTTGCTATTATTTCTCCTCTAAACTTGTGTGATTTGGATACAACTAACACGGACTGACGCTGTTTTTAACAGAATTACCTTGATGTCTAGTTTTTGTGCAGAAAATCAACTATCAGGAAAAATCCCGGAAAATATGCCAAAAATCATATTTCACCAGAAGATCCACGGAGCTAGAGT
The DNA here is from genome assembly GCA_916181665.1 of Avena sativa. Classification (NCBI taxonomy): domain Eukaryota; kingdom Viridiplantae; phylum Streptophyta; class Magnoliopsida; order Poales; family Poaceae; genus Avena; species Avena sativa. The sequence continues at coordinate 134,796,074 of OV702285.1, read as the reverse complement.
ACGAGAGAGAGTGGAGGCCTAACGGGCCCACACCCCTGCCAGGCGTGGGACAGGCCTGTCCGCGCCTAGGGGTGTGCGGCCACCTCAGGCACCCCTTCGGCCTCTCTCTTTGCCTATAAGACACCTCTTGACCTAAAAACCGAGGGGGTTCGTCGTTTTTCTAGAAAGAGTTCCGTTGTGCCGCCACCACCAGAAGCCGCGATTCGGAACCAGAAACTCCATTCTGGCATCCTGCCGGTACGGGGAATTTGGGGAGGATCATCGCCATCGTCATCACCAACGTTTCTCCATCAACCATTAATGTTTCCCTCATCCATGAGTGACTAATCCCCCACTGTAGGCTATGGGGATGGTAGGGATTGGATGAGTTCTATCATGTAATCGAATAAGATTGTTAGGGCATGGTGCCTAATATCTCTATTAGTGCTATTTGACTTTGTTGCAACTTGTGTGCTTAATGCTTGTCACTAGGGCCCGAGTGCCATGATCTCAGATCTGAACTTATTATTGAATCATTATGATAGTATTATTTGTGATCTTATCTGCAAGTTGTGTACACATATCATTGTCCGGATCCAAAGGCCCTGAAGTGACAGAAATTGGGACAACCGGAGGGGATGGCTGTGATGTGAGGATCACATGTGTTCATGGAGTGTTAATGCTTTGATCCAGTGCTCTATTAAAAGGAGCACCTTAATTGTCAGTAGTTCCCTTGAGGCCCCACTGCAACGGGTTCGCAGGACAAAAGATGTTGTGCAAGTTCTCATCGCGAGCACGTGTGACTATATATGGAGCACATGTAGGGGTTCGTAGCATAGAAAACAAAAAATTTCTACCGCATGCACACAAACAAGCCAAGATCTATCTACTAGATTGTAGCAGTGAGTCGATTAGAGTACTCACCCTCGAAGATTCCAAAGCGGTTAATGATATGCCCAATTTGCATCACCATTCTATATCATAATTTACCTCTATTCGTTGATATTTGTCTTATTATGAGGTATTACTTATGGCTTTTCATCTGTTTATGCATGTTGGATGATTCTTGGAGGATGAACTGCCGGAGTCTGGATTCTGATGGAAAAGAAGGCGTTTTGGTGCAATTTCGCGAAGATCAGAAAAATAACAGAAAAATATGGAAACATATTATTTTACCAGAAGATGAAGGGAGCCAGAAGGAGGAGCGAAGAGGGGCCGCAGGGGGCCCACACCCCCTAGGCGCGGGCCCACCTAAGGCCGCGCCTAGGACAGGTGTGGCCCACCTACCCGGTCTCCGACTCCGCCCCTTCGCCTATATCTTCCCTACGGAACCCTAAGCCTCGGGGAGCGACAACAGATAGATTTCCGCCGCCTCTGGGGGACAGAAAACACCGAGAGAGAAAGATCTCTCCGGCGGACATATTTCTGTCGGGGGAATTCCTTCTCGGAGAGGGGAGACCATCGCCATCAACAACATCATCAAGCTAGGCTTCATCAGGATCATCATCATCATCATCCACACCATCATCTCCACCAGCACCATCATCACCACTCCATACCGCTATAAGAATTGTATTGGATATTGCTTAGTTCATTAGGGGAAACCTTCCCGGTGTTAATTACTATTGTAGTTGATGATTGTGAGTGGAACCATTGGATTATTTTTTCTGTTCAGATTGTTATACATTACCATATCATCTTTGATCTAGATCCATATGATGTCTTATGAGTAGTTCATTGTGTACTTGAGGACATGGGAGAAGTCATGTTGTTAGTAGTAAATATGTGATGAGTTATTATTCAATGGTTTAGTATTTAAGTTGTGGTCCTATTCTTCTAGTGGTGTCATGTGAACGTAGACTACATGTGTAGGGGTTCGTAGCATGGAAAACAAAAAATTTCTACCGCACGCAAACAAACAAGCCAAGGTCTATCTACTAGATTGTAGCAACGAGTCGATAGAGGAACTCACCCTCGAAGATTCCAAAGCGGTTAACGAGAGCAGATTCTCATGGGTGATGTAGTCGTACTCTTTCGGATCTCAAGATCGTGTAGACGATCCTTCCGGCGCAGCGTTCCGGCAGCGCTCCCGCAGTCGGTCACACGTTCGGTACTCGATGAAGACCTTCCTCTCCCTTGTTCCAGCAGGCAGCGGAGGTAGTAGCACTCTCCTCGCAATTCCGGCAGCACGACGGCGTGGTACCGGAAGTAGAGGGAGATCTCGCAGGGCTTCGCCTGAAGCCGGAGCGCGTATGGTGGACTGTGAGAGAGGCCTTGGCGATCTAGGGTTTAGAAGCACCAAGGAGAGAGGGCTAGGCCGGCGGCTAGGGCTTGGGGAGAGCCCCAACTCGGCGGCTAGGCAAACCCTAGGGGCGGCGGCGACTTGGTGGAGGCCGGCGGCTAGGGCTAGGGTTTAGAGGAGAGAGGTGTGTGCTAGAGGGGGAAGCCCTGCCCCTTCTTTTATAGGTGGGAGGGCGCCGGCCAGGGGAGGAGAGTCCTCCCCCAAGTCGGCCTCCTTGGCCGGCGGGTGGAGGGAGAGGAACACCTCCCCAAGTAGGTTTCCTACTCTCCCTCCACCAAGCAAAACTGCCGTTTGACTTTTCAAATTGGCGTTTGACTTTTCAAACTAGGATTTGATTTATCCCTTTATTTTGCCCAGCCATGATACCTAGTACATGATGCAACCATTCCAACTTGTTATGACACATTCATGTACCCTTCCCCTCTAGAGTGCCGGACCTTCCGAACCCTTCTAGAACATTCCCGATGAAAACACCGGAATCATTCTCCAACTCCGAAACAAGACTTTCCTTATATGAATCTTATTCTCCGGACCATTCCGGATCTCCTCGTGATATCTCGGATCCCATCCAAGACTCCGAACAACATTAGGTCTCTTACTCATCATTCCATAACTACCCAACAACATCGAATCCTTAAGTGTGTCTCCCTACGGTTCGTGAATTATGCGGACATGATCGAGACACTTCTCCGAACAATAACCAATAGAGGAATCTGGAAATTCATATGGCTCCCACATATTTCTACGATTACTTTGCGATCGAATGAACCACTTACATATGATACCAATTTCCCTTTGTCTCACGATAGTTTACTTATCCGGGGTTTTGATCGTCGGTATCTCTGCATACCTAGTTCAACCTTGTTACCGATAAGTACTCTTTTCTCGTTCCTGTGGTATGTGATCCCTTGTGAGCTAGTCACATGCTTGCAAGCTAATTGGATGACATTCCACCGAGAGGGCCCAGAGTTTATCTATCCGTCATATGGATGGACAAATCCCACTCTTGATTCATGTGTCTCAACCCATACTTTCCGAACACTCAATGCCACCTTTATAGCCACCCAGTTACGGTGTGGTGTTTGATGTCATCAAAGCATCCTTCTGGTGATGGTGATAAGCATGATCTCATGGTCGAAGGAATTAGGTTACTATGTATCAGAAAGCATATAGCAATTGAACTAATAAAATGACTTGATCTTTATGCTACGCTTATCTATAGGAGTATGTCCATCACACCATTCTCCTAATGATATGATCTTGTTGTTAATAACATCTCAATGTTCATGATATGGAAACCACAATCATCTATTAACCAACAAGCTAGTATTATGAAGAGGCTTTACTAGGGACTCTAATTTAGTTTACAAATCACACAAGTATTAATGTTTCCTGGTTAATACTATTATAGCATGAATGTAAACATTTATCATAAACACAAAGATATAATAATAACTAAATTTATTATTGCCTCTAGGGCATATCTCCAACAGTCTCCCACTTGCACTAGAGTCAACTAATCTAGATTACATGGTAATATACCGAACACCCATGGCAGTTTGGTGTTGGTCATGTTTTGCCCTCGGGAGAGGTTTAGTCAACGGATCCGCCACATTCGGATCTGTGTGTACTTTGCAAATCTTTGTGTCACCATCTTGGACATGTTCTCGAATAGCGTGAAAACGTAGCTTGATGTGCTTCAGCTTCTTGTGTGACCTTGGTTCTTGCGCATTGGCTATGGCGCCCATGTTATCACAGTAGATAGACATTGGGTCCAGCGCACTTGGAGCCACACCGAGCTCTGTAATGAACTCCTTCATCCATATCCCTTCTTGTGAAGCCTCCGAAGCAGCTATGTATTCCGATTCGTTGAAGATCTCGCCACAACGCTTTGCTTTGCACTCCTCTAGCTAACTGTTGCACCATTCAAAATAAATACGTATCCAGCTTGATATTTAGAATCGTCTGGATTGGTGTTCCAACTAGCATCGGTGTAACCATTAACAAAGAGCTGTTCATCACCTCCATAAGAAAGAACCATATCCTTAGTTCTTCTCGAGTACTTAAGGATATTTTTGACCGCTGTCCAATGATCCACTCCTGGATCACTTTGATATCTGCTAGTTAAACTAACAGCATATGCAATGTCGGGTCTAGTACATAGCATGTCATACATTAGAGATCCTATGGCTGAGGCATAGGGAGTCTTACTCATCCTTTCTCTATCTTTTGCCGTTGCTGGACTTTTGAGTTTTACTCAAGGTCGTATTGGGCAACATGGGCAAGAACCCTTTCTTGCTATCTTCCATTCCAAATCTCTTTAGAACTTTGTCCAAATATGTATTTTGTGACAATGATATTAGGCGTCTCGATCTATCTCTATAAATCTTTATGCCTAATATGTAAGCTGCTTCGCCAAGATCTTTCATTGAAAAACTATTATTCAAATATTCCTTGACACTATTAAGAAGGTCTACATCATTGCCAATCAACAATATGTCATCTACATATAGTTTTAAGAATGCTACAGAGCTCCCACTCACTTTCTTGTAAATACAAGCTTCTCCATAAGTTTGTATAAAACCAAAGCTTTTGATTACCTTATCAAAACGTTAATTCCAACTTCGGGATGCTTGCTTCAATCCATATATGGACCTTTGAAGTTTGCATACCTTGTTAGCATCTTTAGGATCAAAAAAACCTTTGGGTTTCATCATATACAACTCTTCATCAATGTCTCCATTGAGGAATGCTGTTTTGACATCCATCTGCCATATTTCATAATCGTAATATGCAGCGATTGCTAACATAATCCTCATAGACTTTAGCTTCGCTACTGGTGAGAAAGTCTCATCGTAGTCAACTCCTTGAATTTGTCGAAACCCTTTTGCGACAAGTCGAGCTTTATAGACAGTAACATTACCATTAGCATTTGTTTTCTTCTTGAAAATCCATTTGTTCTCGACAGCCTTTCGGCCATCCGGTAATTCCACCAAAGTCCATACCTGGTTTTCGTTCATGGATCCAATCTCGGATTTCATGGCTTCTTGCCATTTATTGGAATCTGGGCTCATCATTGCTTCCTCATATGTCTCAGGGTCATCGGTGTTGTCCACCAACATGACACTCATAACGGGATCATACCAATCAGGAGTGGTACGATTTCTCGTTGACCCGCGAGGCTCTGTAGTAACTTCAACCGAAGTTTCATGATAATCATCATTAGCTTCCTCTCTTATTGGTGTAGGCGCCACAGGAACTACTTATGGTGCTGCGCTACTCGCAAGTTCGAGAGAAGGTTCAACAACCTCGTCGAATTCTACTTTCCTTCCAGTCACTTCTTTTGACAGAAATTCTTTCTCTAGAAAGGATCCATTCTTGGCAACAAAGATTTTGCCCTCGGATCTATGATAGAAGGTATACCCGATAGTTTCCTTCAGGTATCCTATGAAGACACATTTTTCCGCTTTGGGTTCAAGCTTGTCCGACTGTAACTTCTTTACATAGGCTTCGCAACCCCAAACTGTAAGGAACGACAATTTAGGTTTCTTCCCAAACCATAATTCATATGGTGTCGTTTCAACGGATTTATATGGTGCCCTATTTAAAGTGAATGCGACTGTTTCTAATGAATAACCCCAAAACGATAGCGGTAAATCTGTAAGTGACATCATAGAACGAACCATATCTAAGAGAGTTCGATTACGATGTTCGGACACACCATTACGCTGTGGTGTTCCCGGCGGTGTCAATTGTGAAAGTATTCCGCATTTCTTCAAATGCTCGCCAAACTCGTAACTTAGATATTCACCTCCACGATCAGAACGTAGAAATTTAAACTTCTTGTTACGTTGATTCTCTACCTCACTTTGAAATTCCTTAAACTTCTCGAAAGTTTCGGATTTATGTTTCATGAAATAGATATACCCATATCTACTCAAGTCATCCGTGAAGGTAAGAACATAACGATAACCACCGCGCGATGCTACACTCATTGGTCCACACACATCGGTATGTATGATTTCCAATAAGTCTGTAGCTCGCTCCATCATACCAGAAAATGGAGTCTTAGTCATTTTACCCATCAGACATGCTTCACATCTTTCAAGTGATTCAAAATCAAGTGATTCAAGAAGTCCATCGGAATGGAGTTTCTTCATACGCTTCACTCCGATATGACCAAGACGATAGTGCCACATATAGGTCGAGTTATCGCTCAATTTCAAACGTTTAGCCTCAATGTTATTTATGTGTGTATTACTACAATCGAGATTCAATAAGAATAGACCATCTATCAAAGGTGCATGTGCATAAAATATATTACTCATATAAATCGAACAACCATTATTGTCGGACTTAAACAAGTAACCGTCTCGCAATAAACAAGATCCCGATATAATGTTCATGCTCAATGCAGGCACCAAATAACAATTATTTAAGTATAAAACTAATCCCGATGGTAGATGAAGAGGTAGCGTGCCGACCGCGGTCACATCAACCTTTGATCCATTTCCAACGCGCATCGTCACCTTGTTCTTCGCTAGCTTCCGTTTATTCTGCAGCACCTGTTTCGAGTTACAAATATGAGCAACCGAACCAGTATCAAATACTCAGGCACTACTACGAGTACTAGTGAGATACACATCAATAACATGTATATCGGATATACATTTCTTCTTGATGTTGCCGTTCTTCAAATCCGCCAAGTACTTTGGGAAATTCCGCTTCCAGTGACCCTCTTTCTTGCAGTAAAAGCACTCAGTATCAGGCTTAGGTCCAGCCCTGGTCTTCTTCGCCGGTGCGGCAACTTTCTTACCGCCCTTCTTGTAGTTTCCCTTTTGCTTAGACTTGACTTTCTTGAATTTGGTGGTCTTATTGACCAACAACACTTGGTGCTCTTTCTTGATCTCCACTTCTGCAGATTTCAACATGGAGAAGAGTTCTGGCAACGTCTTGTCCATGTTTTGCATATTGTAGTTCATCACAAAGTTATTGTAACTTGGTGGTAGTGATTGGAGGACACGATGTATCCCCAAAGAATTAGGAATCACTATACCCAAACTTTGGAGTTTGTTTGCATGCCCAGACATCTTAAGCACATGCTCACTAACGGAGCTGCCCTCTTCCATCTTGTAGTTAAAGAACTTTTCAGAAGCCTCATAACTCTCAACTGCCGCGTGAGCCTCAAATATCATTTTGAGTTCACGGACAATATCATGTGGGTCATGGTTCTCAAACCTTTTCTGAAGCTCCGATTCCAAACCATACAAGATAGGACACTGAACTTTGGAGTACTGATTCTTCCGAGCGAGGAAAACATTCTTTACCTCATCGGTAGCATCAGCTGCAGGCGGGTCACCCAGCGGTGCATCCAGCACATAGGTCAAATTACCAGCATTGAGGACAATCCTCAAATTGCGTACCAATCCGCGAAGTTGCTTCCATTGTTTTTCTACTTTTCTTTCTCTAGGAACGCATTAAAATTGATGGTAGGGGCCGCCATTGATCTACAACATATTTGCAATAGTTTAGACTAAGTTTATGAAAAATTGAGTTCTAATTAATAATTAAATTAATCTAGGTTAACTCCCACTCAAAACAATATCCCTCACATTGTTTTAGTGATCACACGAACCAAATCCACCACATCAAAACCGATCATCACGAGAGTTGATGTAGCTTTAATGGTGAACAATCAACATGTTCATCATATCTACTATATGACTCATGCTTTACCTTTCGGTGATCCGTGTTCTGAGACCATGTCTATACATGCTAGGCTCGTCAAGATCAAACCTTAGTTTCTGCATGAGAAAATCTGGCTTGCTCACGTCGTATACACTTGCAGAATCTAACACACTCGATCATCACGTGGTGCTTCGAAACAACAAGCTTTAGCAACGGTGCTAACTAAGGATGAACACTTTAAAACTTGAAATTTGTGTGCTTTGAGGGATCATCTTATAATGCTACCATCGTTAACTAAGCAATACAACATGCATAAAGGATTAACACCACATCCAATTCATAATATGTGATATGATATGACCTTTCTTCTTTGTGCTTCCGATCTCCATCTTCAAGCACGAACATGATCTCCATCATCACCGACATTGCATCAAGGTCAATGACGCCGTTCCATGGTTGTCGTCCACCATCTTCAACTATTACAACTACTTTGAATAGACACGCGGGTCTTAACAGAATTTAAAGACAACCATATGGCTCCTGCCGGTTGCCAACTTACAATAAGGAACATTGCATACATCAAATATAATCACAATCATGGCCATATCACATCACAGCACACCCCTGCAAAACAAAGTTAGACGCCTCTAATTTTCTTTGCATATTTTAAGTGGTTTGGGGCTTTCAATAAGTGTCGCTCCAACTTACGAACAAGAACCACAACGTTGATGCTTGAACTATCAAGTGCCCGTTGTAAATTGGATCTATACTATAATGGGAGAGACAGACACCCGCAAAGCCACTTATGCAATACAAGTTGCATGTTCAGCGTGGAGCAAGTCTCATGAACGATGTCATGTAAGGTTAGACCGGGCCGCTTCATCCCATCATACCACAAGATGCAAAGTACACAAGAAGCAATTGATAATAAAAGCACCACCACCCACAATGACCATTGTGTTCTACTCGTGCAACAGATCTGCATATAGACATGGCTCTGATACCACTGTAGGGGTTCGTAGCATGGAAAACAAAAAATTTCTACCGCATGCAAAAAAACAATCCAAGATCTATCTACAAGATTGTAGCAACGAGTCGATAGAGGAACTCACCCTCGAAGATTCCAAAGCGGTTAACAAGAGCGGATTCTCGTGGGTGATGTAGTCGTACTCTTTCCGATCTCAAGATCGTGAAGACGATCCTTCCGGCACCGCGTTCCGGCAGCGCTCCCGCAGTCGGTCACACGTTCGGTACTCGATGAAGACCTTCCTCTCCCTTGTTCCAGTAGGCAGCGGAGGTAGTATCACTCTCCTCGCGATTCCGGCAGCACAACGGCGTGGTACCGGAAGTAGAGGGGAGATCTCGCAGGGCTTCGCCTTAAGCCGGAGCGAGTATGGTGGACTATGAGAGAGGCCTTGGCGATCTAGGGTTTAGAAGAACCAAGGAGAGAGGGCTAGGCCGGAGGCTAGGGCTTGGGGAGAGGCCCAACTCGGCGTCTAGGCAAACCCTAGGGGCGGCGGCGACTTGGTGGAGGCCGGCGGCTAGGGCTAGGGTTTAGAGGAGAGAGGTGTGTGCTAGAGGGGGCACCCCTGCCCCTTCTTTTATAGGTGGGAGGGCGTCGGCTAGGGGAGGAGAGTCCTCCCCCAAGTCGGCCTCCTTGGCCGGCGGGTGGAGGGAGAGGAACTCCTCCCCAAGTAGGTTTCCTACTCTCCCTCCACCAAGCAAAACTGCCGTTTGACTTTTCAAATTGGCGTTTGACTTTTCAAACTAGGATTTGATTTATCCCTTTATTTTGCCCAGCCATGATACCTAGTACATGATGCAACCATTCCAACTTGTTATGACACATTCATGTACCCTTCCCCTCCGGAGTGCCGGACCTTCTGGACCCTTCTAGAACATTCTTGATGAAAATACCGGAATCATTCTCTAACTCCGAAACATGACTTTCCTTATATGAATCTTATTCTCCGGACCATTCCGGATCTCCTCGTGATATCCCGGATCCCATCCCAGACTCCGAACAACATTCGGTCTCTTACTCATCATTCCATAACTAAACAACATCGAATCCTTAAGTGTGTCTCCCTACGGTTCGTGAATTATGCGGACATGATCGAGACACTTCTCCGAACAATAACCAATAGAGGAATCTGGAAATTCATATGGCTCCCAGATATTTCTACGATTACTTTGCGATCGAATGAACCACTTACATACGATACCAATTTCCCTTTGTCTCACGATAGTTTACTTATCCGAAGATCGTCGGTATCTCTGCATACCTAGTTCAACCTTGTTACCAATAAGTACTCTTTTATCGTTCCCGTGGTATGTGATCCCTTTTGAGCCAGTCACATGCTTGCAAGATAATTGGATGACATTCCACCGGGAGGGCCCAGAGTTTACCTATCCGTCATATGGATGGACAAATCTCACTCTTGATTCATGTGTCTCAACCCATACTTTCCGAACACTCAATGCCACCTTTATAGCCACCCAGTTACGGTGTGGTGTTTGATGTCATCAAAGCATCCTTCTAGTGAAGGTGATAAGCATGATCTCATGGTCGAAGGAATTAGGTTACTATGTATCAGAAAGCATATAGCAATTGAACTATTAAAATGACTTGATCTTTATGCTACGCTTATCTATAGGAGTATGTCCATCACACCATTTTACTAATGATATGATCTTGTTGTTAATAACATCTCAATGTTCATGATAGGGAAACCACAATCATCTATTAACCAACAAGCTAGTATTATGAAGAGGCTTTACTAGGGACTCTAATTTAGTTTACAAATCACACAAGTATTAATGTTTCCTGGTTAATACTATTATAGCATGAATGTAAACATTTATCATAAACACAAAGATATAATAATAACTACATTTATTATTGCCTCTAGGGAATATCTCCAACAACATGACACTTCACCATTTATGAGCCTAGGGGGATTCATTGTGTATTTGGCTACTAATTATGGGGTTGCCGGAGTGACAGAAACCTAAACCCCCGTTAGGACACCTTTTCATAAGAGAGTGTAGGATCTGAGAGTTTAAGGCTGTGGTTAGATTTATATCTTAAATACTTTCATGTAGTTACGGATGTTTGTAGGGGGTTTAATCACAAGTATGTATTAGTCCTAGGAAGGGCAGTATGTTAGAACAGGTTCACCCACACAACACTTATGAACACCAAATAAGAGTACTCAGCTATTTGAAGAGAAAGCACTTGACAGAATTCCCATGTGTCCTCGAGAACGTTTGGTCCTTATAAGTATTTCCACCGACTTTTCCTTTGTTAAGAAAGGATTGGGCCACTTGCTTCATTTGTTCGTTACCTTTGTTACTTGCTCTTTGTTTTGTTGCCTTGTCAGAAAACCACTAAAAATCCGTTTGCTAAGTATTCACAGGGATTTCCTGCTCCATACCACTATTCAACACCTTCTGCTCCTCATTGGGATCGACACTCCTATTTATCAAAAGTACTACGATACACCCCCTATACTTGTGGGTCATCAAGACTATTTTCTGGTGCTATTGCCGGGGCATGAAGCATTATTGAAGAGTGGAACTGGTAAGGCAAAACCTTTACTGTGAGTATTGCTTTTCTTAATGCTTGTTACTTTGTTTCCATGTAGAGGTCCCAACCTTTAATAAGGTAGAGATCCCTGTGTTTACAATGCTAGTCCCTGGATCAATAACTAGCATCCACAGTTAAGATGCAATATCAAGAAACAAAGGTCATAGTACAACTTTATAACCAGGAATAAAATAATTTATTACATCTTACATAGCTCATTTGGCTAACTCATTACAATGCAGCAGAATATAACAATAGCATGGGGTCCTTCATATTCAAAGTGCCACATGCAGTCGTGTTGGTTGTAGACTTGTAATCCTTATCAATATACTTCACTAACATCAAACAAACCTGCAACATAATAAGTTGCATCCACAAGGGTCAATACATTTGAATTGTATTGGCAAGTGATACTATGGTTGTATAGTGGAGTCTATCATCTATATGAATTTGGCTAAGTGGAGCTTAGGCTTGCTTTGCTCAAAATAGATTTTCCTTATCATTTGAAAACACTAAGTTTTTGTTTTGACAAAAATCACCCAAGGCATCTCCCAATAGAAATTGGTGATCCTTCAACCCTTGTTAAACCACAAAATTTTAACTTAGAAATTGGGATGAGGAGATTCTTGATAGCTTCCATGTCTTGATGCTCAAATTGTCCTTTACCAGGGACATGGCTAAGTGCTTAGATTTTACACTCTGCAGAGGTGGTGCACTTTCCCCACAAGACTTGGTTTCACCAAGACAAGATCTTTCAGAAGCCTTCCCTTAGACCAGAATGGACGCGCTCCAACCTATCAATCCCCTACCACCAACTGTCCATTTGGCTAAGTTATTGCAACCTATATGATCCAGGCAGAGCCCATAATGCCAAGTGGCTGCACTTGAAGCTTCTCAACATTTGACATCTCAAATCTCTTTGTTCCTGGGTGGCATTCCACAAGTGAGATACACAAGGTAAACCATAGACATGGGCCTTGTATAACCACTCAACACAAACCATTCCTTCCATTCCACCCAGGTGTTTCATTCACTTAGTTGTTTTATTAAACAAAACACAAGTCCTTGACTTAGAAATATTCCATAGCATGAATATAATCCACCCTTGTTTTCTACTAGATAAGCTAAGCATGGTAGTAGTAGGAATCTTAACTTAGGAAATTTTTCTAAGGTTTCATCTACTAGGATTTCCCATGGCATAGTTTATACTTAGCAAAAATTCCATGCAAGTCCTACTTAGAAATATCACTAATGCATAGTGAAAATAATGGGACAAAAGTATGAAGCATCACTTGCCTTTTTGGTAGAGAATATAAGTTCACTCCTTGACCTTGCAATATTCACACTCTTCAAATCACTACAATTCAATCAAGCAAGCAACATTTCAATCTACCATTCAAGCAACAACACATAAAATAATGAAAACAAAGTAATGCATGCAAGCATGCCAAACTTTGTTTTATTTACAAAAGTGATTTATAATTGGTTATAAACATTCTAAAACACTTGTTGGACATTTTATAAAGTGGCAAAACCATTTGCAAAAGATTCTACCTATAAACCATTTTTAAACCAAAGCATTATTTTATGTGGTTGAAAATGCCTTTATCGAAGTAGTAATGTTTATAGGGTTTACCAAATAAATTTTTAAATCATAAAAATTGGTTCTTGGGGTCAGAGAGTTTATTCCAAAACATTTCCCAAAGGTTTTCTTCAAAAAGCATTTTAACAAATAAACAATATTTTTATTTGACTAGAAATGGTTTCAATCAAAAGTTTATTCTTTTGCTTCACAAAATATATTTTTGAAACCACAAATTGATTTCTATGGTCAGTAGGTTCAAAACAATCCATTTTCCAAAGGTTTTATCTCAAAAATCATTTTAGAACAATTTTTATATTCTAAACATGCATACACAAGTTTATGCAAAAATAATCAATTTAATAGAAGCATGTTACTAAACAAAGTGCATGGTCAGAAAGTACTTGTCTTGCTGAATCCATTGATATAAAATTTGCAAAATTTGGACGTGTGGTTTGAAAGTTATGAATTTTTCAAATTGGAACATCTAATAGACAAGTTTCTGTTTTTAAAACAGATTCCAGGCCATGTGTGTAGTTCCTATTCGCCGATACCGCTTCGTGCGGATCGTGCTACGAGAGGCGTTGGATCTAAAGGTGATCATGCGGCGCAGATCGATTAAAAACGGTTCGCTAAGTTCATCTAACACAACCACATGATTCGCATCTAACGGCTCTCAACGCTCTGACCATGTTCTGGCGGCGCTGCCACGGTGGGCGGCGGCGCGCTCGGGCAGGAGGGTTACGGTGAAGCTAGGAAGCGTAGGAGAGGGTGGAGACCATTACCGAACTCGCCGTGACGTGCTGAAGCTCAAGGTGGTTGAAGTGGACGAAGGGGCACTCGGAGTTGCTGGCAATTCCTCGCCGGAGTTCCAGACGACGTCGGGCTCGCTCAGTTGACGACGGGGGCGAGGCTACAGGTCACCCTACGACAAGTGGAAGGTACGGTTAGAAGCGCACGGTACCAGGGAACATGCGAGCATCAACGATAAGCACCGGGGCGGTCCGAGCTTACCAGGGAAACTCGCTGGAGGAAATGGCAGGCGGCGGTGGGGCTTGGTGTCGTCGTTGTCGACGTTGCAGAGCACGCGCGGGCGAGCTGGTGCTACAGGGAGGTTCGCCAGGAGGTGGGGAGCAAGTGAGCGTGGTCGAGGTGACAAGGGGCGACTTGGGTTCTTCGGAATCGACGTTGGAGTCTGTCGGAGACCGCGGCGATGCAGAGCGAAATTGACACAGCCTGGTGGCTCTTTGGCAGCAAGGTTTGAGGGGAAAGAAAGAGGGGACGCAGGCGATTAAGAAGGTGTGGTCGCAGGGGAGAGTTACTGGGCCATTTAAGTGAATTTACTTGGGCAAATCAACGGCAGAAACTGCCAGGCGTGGTTAGCGCGGTGAAGAAGACGGTGACGTGGTCGCAGGGCCCGTTTGACAGCGAGTGAGAGAGAGGAGGAGTGGGGCCGGATCATCAGCGGAAGAGTGGGTTCTTTCCGCGGTGCGAAAACTTTTCGGGGGAGAGAGGGAGAGGTGGGCTGCGAGTGGGCTTAGTGGGCTGGACTGGCTAGATTCATATTTTTTTACTAGTTGGTTTTTTTTTCCTTTTTCTTTTTCTATTATCTGTTTTGATTTTGTTTAAACTATACAAACAACAATTTGATTTCAAACTTCAACCAAAATTTGTATAGATTCATATACGGATTAATAACACATTCCAAAGTCAAATTTAGAATAATACATTTATTCTTTTTTAGGGTCTTTTAATTATTTAAAATAGGTTCTAGTTTTTAATTAAATAAGACTTAATAATATTAATCAATCTCCATTTGAAATCAAATCACCACCAAACTTTGGGTGAATTTTAATTCTATTTATCCACATATTTCAAAGTTCAAAATAAGATAATTCTTTTAGGATCTAGTAATAATTAAATAAATAGACCATAGACTTTAATTCAGATAGGTTTTAATTTATTTTAAAACTCTTTTTGAAATCTAAATAATATCAAAATCTTTTCAGTTGGTTTCTTTTGAAAAACTAAAACACTTGGAAATCTTATTTAAAATAAATTAACAAGTTTTAGTGTTTATTTAAAATGGAAAAAGCCTTTACTTTAATAAAAAATGGATATTAATAAATCCTCATTATTTTATTTAAATAAACCTTTACTATTTTTTATCAAAATAGAAATATTTTATTTTCAAAAGCTTGGCCAAGATTTAATTTGGCTCTATAAAATAATCCTTATTTATATTTCTACTTTGTTTATGAAAACCATATCTTTTTATTAAAAGATCCAAAAATAGTGATTCCAACTATTATAATTTTATTTATTATTTGTTTACCTTTTTAATTCCTTTAGGATCATTTGCTCACCATTTGGTATAGATTTCTAGGTGGTTGCTTTATTAGCTTTGGAAATTACTTTTCCTTACCTTATTAAATTCATAGGATTTTATTCATGGCTCCAAAGTAAGTGAAACTAATTATATGGTTTTATAATATTTCTAATATTCATTCTTGATCACTTGTAAATGCTTGTTGACAAATTTTGTATGGATCAAATCCATAGTCTTGGAGATAATTTGGAAATGATTTTCTTCCATTAGGGTTTTAGGGTTTTGGTTTATTTCTCAAGTGTTTAAATTTCCAGGTGCATTTATGAAGAATGCATTTCACTTGATTTGAATTTAGTTCGATTCAAATGTTAACCAAAGTTTGTTCAAGATGGGATTTTTTTTAAGTTTCCATTTAGAAACAAAAGTTTCTTTTCACTCTGAATTTCAACAATTATTTTATTTTGTTTATTCATTTTTCACATAACAAGATTTGGAAAATCTTGGGATGTGACAGGCTACCACACTTAAAATAAATCTCGTCCCGAGATTTGGGGAGGCTAGGGGTTACAAGTTGGCTTAAAGCATCTAGGGTACTACCACCCTTAAGAATTTTCCCAACTAGATTACTTCTTGGCTTGCTTGGAATCTTGTGGGAACTTCTCTGGGCAAACATCTGCATAGTGTCCTTTGTTTCCACACTTGAAAGATGTGACAAGGCTGAGATCCTTCATAGGCTTTATCTTGTGCTTCATCTTTTCTGGAAAATTGCTTGCATAATGTCCTTGGTCACCACAATTGTAACATGTGATAATATTGAGTTCTTCATGTATCTTCTGCGGAAAAGTTGACACATAATGGCCTAACTCTTTGCAGTTGTTGCACCATACTTGGCTAATCTCCTTATACTTTTTCTTCTTCTCTGGACATTCATTGGCATAGTGTCCCATCTCTTTGCAATGGCAACATTGCACCTGGCTTTTGTCCTTCTTCTTCTTGGGTTTCTCCAAAGCTAGGAGTGCTTCTAGTTCATGCTCTTCATATCTTATCTCAAAGGTAGGAAAGTTTCCTGGTCTCCTTGACCTTTTCCTTGGATAATACATATGTCTCCTCTTTGGTCCTTTAAATTGAGTCATATTGCATGGAGGTGCAAGCTGAGATTTTCCTTTGTCTTCATTCTTCTTGGTAGAAGTTGTTCCCTTATGGTAGTCTGCAATCAGTTGTTGCAGTCCACCTTGTTTCCTTTGTTGAACTATGGAATAGATGGGGCATTGGATAGGGACATGATTATTTCCTTCACATAGGTAACAGGTAGCTTGAGATGTGGGGCATTGATTAGTTGGATGTTTCTCTTCACAATTAGGGCATTGATCTTCATGCTCTTTGGAAGTGTGATCTTTGTCTCCACAAACATTGCAAGCTTGGGTTCCTTCTATAATATCATCATTTTCATCCTTGTTGTCACAAGCTCCTTGGGAAGAGTTCTCTCCCATGTTGATCATTTGATCTGTCACCTTATGCAACAATTGGGTTTGGGTTTCCAAAAACCTTTGCAAGGTTGGGTCTACCTCACTGGTGTTGGCTAAAAATTGAGCTGTCACTTGGTTCAACTGGGTTTGGGTTACTATGAGTTCTCTATGTTGTCCTCTTGGTTGTTGTTGTTGTCACCATCCTTGATGTTGGAGTTCTTTGGAGTAGTCGTCTGTTTGGGTTGGATTGGGATTAGAATAGGCAAAATATTTCTAAGGAAATAGTTCTAATCTCACACATCAAAATTCACACAAGCAATGTGCAAACAATCACAAACAACATTCCACTCAAACAACAAAGTTTGAACCCATTTTTAGGCAACAAAATATTTTTGCTACACGACATAAGTTGATGGGTTTGGTTTGATCTAAATATGGTGGTCCAACTATATGGCTCACTTGAAATCATTCCATCCTTCTTAGCTGGTTCTTCTTGAATGAGATCATGGTTTTCTTAGGAAAATTCTTGTGTCTTGGTCACAAATCTTCAAAGGTGATGATGATTCCTTCTAAGTTGTGTTTCCTTAGTCTTCAAGTCTTGAGCAGCATTTCTTGTCTCACTTGTAGTCCTTAGTGATATCCAAGATTGAAGTCCTTGTTGATAATAAGGTTGAAATCACTTGAAGATGTTGAAGTCATTAGAGTTGATGAAGTCCTTTGCTCATGGTGAAGTCTTTGGCCATGGGGTAGGCTTTGTCCATCAAGTTTGAAATAGACAAGATATAGAATCAAAACCAAAAGGCCGAGGAAAGAATTTACAAGATTGTTTGTAAATAAGTTTTGGAACAAATACAACTCCTATTTTTCTAAGGGGTTTTTGTCCAATCCTAGGGTTACAATCCTACAGGCAAGACAATGCTCTGACACCATCTGTAGAGGTCCCAACCTTTAATAAGGTAGAGATCCCTGTGTTTACAATGCTAGTCCCTGGATCAATAGCTATCATCCACAGTTAAGATGCAATATCAAGAAACAAAGGTCATAGTACAACTTCATAACCAGGAATAAAATAATTTATTACATCTTACATAGCTTATTTGGCTAACTCATTACAATGCAGCAGAATATAACAATAGCATGGGGTCCTTCATCTTCAAAGTGCCACAGGCAGTCGTGTTGGTTGTAGACTTGTAATCCTAATCAATATACTTCACTAACATCAAACGAACCTGCAACATAATAAGTTACAGCCACAAGGGTCAATACATTTGAATTGTATTCGCAAGTGATACTATGGTTGTATAGTGGAGTCTATCATCTATATGCATTTGGCTAAGTGGAGCTTAGGCTTGCTTTGCTCAAAATAGATTTTCCTTATCATTTGAAAACACTAAGTTTTTGTTTTGACAAAAATCACCCAAGGCATCTCCCAATAGAAATTGGTGATCCTTTAACCCTTGTTCAACCACAAAATATTAACTTAGAAATTGGGATGAGGAGATTCTTGATAGCTTCCATGTCTTGATGCTCAAATTGTCCTTTACCAGGGACATGGCTAAGTACTTATATTTTACACTCTGCAGAGGTGGTGCACTTTCCCCACAAGACTTGGTTTCACCAAGACAAGATCTTTCAGAAGCCTTCCCTTAGACCAGAATGGACGCGCTCCAACCTATCAATCCCCTACCACCAACTGTCCATTTGGCTAAGTTATTGCAACCTATATGATCTAGGCAGAGCCCATAATGCCAAGTAGCTGCACTTGAAGCTTCTCAACATTTGACATCTCAAATCTCTTTGTTCTTGGGTGGCATTCCACAAGTGAGATACACAAGGTAAACCATAGAAATGGTCCTTGTATAACCACTCAACACAAACCATTCCTTCCATTCCACCCAGGTGTTTCATTCACTTAGTTGTTTTATTAAACAAAACACAAGTCCTTGACTTAGAAATATTCCATAGCATGAATATAATCCACCCTTGTTTTCTACTAGATAAGCTAAGCATGATAGTAGTAGGAATCTTAACTTAGGAAATTTTTACTAAGGTTTCATCTACTAGGATTTCCCATGGCATAGTTTATACTTAGCAAAAATTCCATGCAAGTCCTACTTAGAAATAGCACTAATGCATAGTGAAAATAATGGGACAAAAGTATGATGCATCACTTGCCTTTTTGGTAGAGAATATAAGTTCACTCCTTGACCTTGCAATATTCACACTCTTCAAATCACTACAATTCAATCAGGCAAGCAACATTTCAATCTACCATTCAAGCAACAACACATAAAATAATGAAAACAAAGTAATGCATGCAAGCATGCCAAACTTTGTTTTATTTACAAAAGTGATTTATAATTGGTTATAAACATTCTAAAACACTTGTTGGACATTTTATAAAGTGGCAAAACCATTTGCAAAAGATTCTACCTATAAACCATTTTTAAACCAAAGCATTATTTTATGTGGTTGAAAATGCCTTTATCGAAGTAGTAATGTTTATAGGGTTTACCAAATAAATTTTTAAATCATAAAAATTGGTTCTTGGGGTCAGAGAGTTTATTCCAAAACATTTCCCAAAGGTTTTCTTCAAAAAGCATTTTAACAAATAAACAATATTTTTATTTGACTAGAAATGGTTTCAATCAAAAGTTTATTCTTTTGCTTCACAAAATATATTTTTGAAACCACAAATTGATTTCTATGGTCAGTAGGTTCAAAACAATCCATTTTCCAAAGGTTTTATCTCAAAAATCATTTTAGAACAATTTTTATATTCTAAACATGCATACACAAGTTTATGCAAAAACAATCAATTTAATAGAAGCATGTTACTAAACAAAGTGCATGGTCAGAAAGTACTTGTCTTGCTGAATCCATTGATATAAAATTTGCAAAATTTGGACGTGTGGTTTGAAAGTTATGAATTTTTCAAATTGGAACATCTAATAGACAAGTTTCTGTTTTTAAAACAGATTCCAGGCCACGTGTGTAGTTCCTATTCGCCGATACCGCTTCGTGCGGATCGTGCTACGAGAGGCGTTGGATCTAAAGGTGATCGTGCGGCGCAGATCGATTAAAAACGGTTCGCTAAGTTCATCTAACACAACCACATGATTCGCATCTAACGGCTCTCAACGCTCTGACCATGTTCTGGCGGCGCTGCCACGGTGGGCGGCGGCGCGCTCGGGCAGGAGGGTTACGGTGAAGCTAGGAAGCGTAGGAGAGGGTGGAGACCATTACCGAACTCGCCGTGACGTGCTGAAGCTCAAGGTGGTTGAAGTGGACGAAGGGGCACTCGGAGTTGCTGGCAATTCCTCGCCGGAGTTCCAGACGACGTCGGGCTCGCTCAGTTGACGACGGGGGCGAGGCTACAGGTCACCCTACGACAAGTGGAAGGTACGGTTAGAAGCGCACGGTACCAGGGAACATGCGAGCATCAACGATAAGCACCGGGGCGGTCCGAGCTTACCAGGGAAACTCGCTGGAGGAAATGGCAGGCGGCGGTGGGGCTTGGTGTCGTCGTTGTCGACGTTGCAGAGCACGCGCGGGCGAGCTGGTGCTACAGGGAGGTTCGCCAGGAGGTGGGGAGCAAGTGAGCGTGGTCGAGGTGACAAGGGGCGACTTGGGTTCTTCGGAATCGACGTTGGAGTCTGTCGGAGACCGCGGCGATGCAGAGCGAAATTGACACAGCCTGGTGGCTCTTTGGCAGCAAGGTTTGAGGGGAAAGAAAGAGGGGACGCAGGCGATTAAGAAGGTGTGGTCGCAGGGGAGAGTTACTGGGCCATTTAAGTGAATTTACTTGGGCAAATCAACGGCAGAAACTGCCAGGCGTGGTTAGCGCGGTGAAGAAGACGGTGACGTGGTCGCAGGGCCCGTTTGACAGCGAGTGAGAGAGAGGAGGAGTGGGGCCTGATCATCAGCGGAAGAGTGGGTTCTTTCCGCGGTGCGAAAACGTTTCGGGGGAGAGAGGGAGAGGTGGGCTGCGAGTGGGCTTAGTGGGCTGGACTGGCTAGATTCATATTTTTTTACTAGTTGGTTTTTTTTTTCCTTTTTCTTTTTCTATTATCTGTTTTGATTTTGTTTAAACTATACAAACAACAATTTGATTTCAAACTTCAACCAAAATTTGTATAGATTCATATACGGATTAATAACACATTCCAAAGTCAAATTTAGAATAATACATTTATTCTTTTTTAGGGTCTTTTAATTATTTAAAATAGGTTCTAGTTTTTAATTAAATAAGACTTAATAATATTAATCAATCTCCATTTGAAATCAAATCACCACCAAACTTTGGGTGAATTTTAATTCTGTTTATCCACATATTTCAAAGTTCAAAATAAGATAATTCTTTTAGGATCTAGTAATAATTAAATAAATAGACCATAGACTTTAATTCAGATAGGTTTTAATTTATTTTAAAACTCTTTTTGAAATCTAAATAATATCAAAATATTTTAAGTTGGTTTCTTTTGAAAAACTAAAACACTTGGAAATCTTATTTAAAATAAATTAACAAGTTTTAGTGTTTATTTAAAATGGAAAAAGCCTTTACTTTAATAAAAAATGGATATTAATAAATCCTCATTATTTTATTTAAATAAACCTTTACTATTTTTTATCAAAATAGAAATATTTTATTTTCAAAAGCTTGGCCAAGATTTAATTTGGCTCTATAAAATAATCCTTATTTATATTTCTACTTTGTTTATGAAAACCATATCTTTTTATTAAAAGATCCAAAAATAGTGATTCCAACTATTATAATTTTATTTATTATTTGTTTACCTTTTTAATTCCTTTAGGATCATTTGCTCACCATTTGGTATAGATTTCTAGGTGGTTGCTTTATTAGCTTTGGAAATTACTTTTCCTTACCTTATTAAATTCATAGGATTTTATTCATGGCTCCAAAGTAAGTGAAACTAATTATATGGTTTTATAATATTTCTAATATTCATTCTTGATCACTTGTAAATGCTTGTTGACAAATTTTGTATGGATCAAATCCATAGGCTTGGAGATAATTTGGAAATGATTTTCTTCCATTAGGGTTTTAGGGTTTTGGTTTATTTCTCAAGTGTTTAAATTTCCAGGTGCATTTATGAAGAATGCATTTCACTTGATTTGAATTTAGTTCGATTCAAATGTTAACCAAAGTTTGTTCAAGATGGGATTTTTTTTAAGTTTCCATTTAGAAACAAAAGTTTCTTTTCACTCTGAATTTGAACAATTATTTTATTTTGTTTATTCATTTTTCACATAACAAGATTTGGAAAATCTTGGGATGTGACAGGCTACCACACTTAAAATAAATATCGTCCCGAGATTTGGGGAGGCTAGGGGTTACAAGTTGGCTTAAAGCATCTAGGGTACTACCACCCTTAAGAATTTTCCCAACTAGATTACTTCTTGGCTTGCTTGGAATCTTGTGGGAACTTCTCTGGGCAAACATCTGCATAGTGTCCTTTGTTTCCACACTTGAAAGATGTGACAAGGCTGAGATCCTTCATAGGCTTTATCTTGTGCTTCATCTTTTCTGGAAAATTGCTTGCATAATGTCCTTGGTCACCACAATTGTAACATGTGATAATATTGAGTTCTTCATGTATCTTCCGCGGAAAAGTTGACACATAATGGCCTAACTCTTTGCAGTTGTTGCACCATACTTGGCTAATCTCCTTATACTTTTTCTTCTTCTCTGGACATTCATTGGCATAGTGTCCCATCTCTTTGCAATGGCAACATTGCACCTGGCTTTTGTCCTTCTTCTTCTTGGGTTTCTCCAAAGCTAGGAGTGCTTCTAGTTCATGCTCTTCATATCTTATCTCAAAGGTAGGAAAGTTTCCTGGTCTCCTTGACCTTTTCCTTGGATAATACATATGTCTCCTCTTTGGTCCTTTAAATTGAGTCATATTGCATGGAGGTGCAAGCTGAGATTTTCCTTTGTCTTCATTCTTCTTGGTAGAAGTTGTTCCCTTATGGTAGTCTGCAATCAGTTGTTGCAGTCCACCTTGTTTCCTTTGTTGAACTATGGAATAGATGGGGCATTGGATAGGGACATGATTATTTCCTTCACATAGGTAACAGGTAGCTTGAGATGTGGGGCATTGATTAGTTGGATGTTTCTCTTCACAATTAGGGCATTGATCATCATGCTCTTTGGAAGTGTGATCTTTGTCTCCACAAACATTGCAAGCTTGGGTTCCTTCTATAATATCATCATTTTCATCCTTGTTGTCACAAGCTCCTTGGGAAGAGTTCTCTCCCATGTTGATCATTTGATCTGTCACCTTATGCAACAATTGGGTTTGGGTTTCCAAAAACCTTTGCAAGGTTGGGTCTACCTCACTGGTGTTGGCTAAAAATTGAGCTGTCACTTGGTTCAACTGGGTTTGGGTTACTATGAGTTCTCTATGTTGTCCTCTTGGTTGTTGTTGTTGTCACCATCCTTGATGTTGGAGTTCTTTGGAGTAGTCGTCTGTTTGGGTTGGATTGGGATTAGAATAGGCAAAATATTTCTAAGGAAATAGTTCTAATCTCACACATCAAAATTCACACAAGCAATGTGCAAACAATCACAAACAACATTCCACTCAAACAACAAAGTTTGAACCCATTTTTAGGCAACAAAATATTTTTGCTACACGACATAAGTTGATGGGTTTGGTTTGATCTAAATATGGTGGTCCAACTATATGGCTCACTTGAAATCATTCCATCCTTCTTAGCTGGTTCTTCTTGAATGAGATCATGGTTTTCTTAGGAAAATTCTTGTGTCTTGGTCACAAATCTTCAAAGGTGATGATGATTCCTTCTAAGTTGTGTTTCCTTAGTCTTCAAGTCTTGAGCAGCATTTCTTGTCTCACTTGTAGTCCTTAGTGATATCCAAGATTGAAGTCCTTGTTGATAATAAGGTTGAAATCACTTGAAGATGTTGAAGTCATTAGAGTTGATGAAGTCCTTTGCTCATGGTGAAGTCTTTGGCCATGGGGTAGGCTTTGTCCATCAAGTTTGAAATAGACAAGATATAGAATCAAAACCAAAAGGCCGAGGAAAGAATTTACAAGATTGTTTGTAAATAAGTTTTGGAACAAATACAACTCCTATTTTTCTAAGGGGTTTTTGTCCAATCCTAGGGTTACAATCCTACAGGCAAGACAATGCTCTGACACCATCTGTAGAGGTCCCAACCTTTAATAAGGTAGAGATCCCTGTGTTTACAATGCTAGTCCCTGGATCAATAGCTATCATCCACAGTTAAGATGCAATATCAAGAAACAAAGGTCATAGTACAACTTCATAACCAGGAATAAAATAATTTATTACATCTTACATAGCTTATTTGGCTAACTCATTACAATGCAGCAGAATATAACAATAGCATGGGGTCCTTCATCTTCAAAGTGCCACAGGCAGTCGTGTTGGTTGTAGACTTGTAATCCTAATCAATATACTTCACTAACATCAAACGAACCTGCAACATAATAAGTTACAGCCACAAGGGTCAATACATTTGAATTGTATTGGCAAGTGATACTATGGTGGTATAGTGGAGTCTATCATCTATATGCATTTGGCTAAGTGGAGCTTAGGCTTGCTTTGCTCAAAATAGATTTTCCTTATCATTTGAAAACACTAAGTTTTTGTTTTGACAAAAATCACCCAAGGCATATCCCAATAGAAATTGGTGATCCTTTAACCCTTGTTCAACCACAAAATATTAACTTAGAAATTGGGATGAGGAGATTCTTGATAGCTTCCATGTCTTGATGCTCAAATTGTCCTTTACCAGGGACATGGCTAAGTACTTATATTTTACACTCTGCAGAGGTGGTGCACTTTCCCCACAAGACTTGGTTTCACCAAGACAAGATCTTTCAGAAGCCTTCCCTTAGACCAGAATGGACGCGCTCCAACCTATCAATCCCCTACCACCAACTGTCCATTTGGCTAAGTTATTGCAACCTATATGATCTAGGCAGAGCCCATAATGCCAAGTAGCTGCACTTGAAGCTTCTCAACATTTGACATCTCAAATCTCTTTGTTCCTGGGTGGCATTCCACAAGTGAGATACACAAGGTAAACCATAGAAATGGTCCTTGTATAACCACTCAACACAAACCATTCCTTCCATTCCACCCAGGTGTTTCATTCACTTAGTTGTTTTATTAAACAAAACACAAGTCCTTGACTTAGAAATATTCCATAGCATGAATATAATCCACCCTTGTTTTCTACTAGATAAGCTAAGCATGATAGTAGTAGGAATCTTAACTTAGGAAATTTTTACTAAGGTTTCATCTACTAGGATTTCCCATGGCATAGTTTATACTTAGCAAAAATTCCATGCAAGTCCTACTTAGAAATAGCACTAATGCATAGTGAAAATAATGGGACAAAAGTATGATGCATCACTTGCCTTTTTGGTAGAGAATATAAGTTCACTCCTTGACCTTGCAATATTCACACTCTTCAAATCACTACAATTCAATCAGGCAAGCAACATTTCAATCTACCATTCAAGCAACAACACATAAAATAATGAAAACAAAGTAATGCATGCAAGCATGCCAAACTTTGTTTTATTTACAAAAGTGATTTATAATTGGTTATAAACATTCTAAAACACTTGTTGGACATTTTATAAAGTGGCAAACCCATTTGCAAAATATTCTACCTATAAACCATTTTTAAACCAAAGCATTATTTTATGTGGTTGAAAATGCCTTTATCAAAGTAGTAATCTTTATAGGGTTTACCAAATACATTTTTAAATCATAAAACTTGGTGCTTGGGGTCAGAGAGTTTATTCCAAAACATTTCCCAAAGGTTTTCTTCAAAAAGCATTTTTAACAAATAAACAATATTTTTATTTGACTAGAAATGGTTTCAATCAAAAGTTTATTCTTTTGCTTCACCAAATATATTTTTGAAACCACAAATTGATTTCTATGGTCAGTAGGTTCAAAACAATCCATTTTCCAAAGGTTTTATCTCAAAAATCATTTTAGAACAATTTTTATATTCTAAACATGCATACACAAGTTTATGCAAAAACAATCAATTTAACAGAAGCATGTTAATAAACAAAGTGCATGGTCAGAAAGTACTTGTCTTGCTGAATCCATTGATATAAAATTTGCAAAATTTGGACGTGTGGTTTGAAAGTTATGAATTTTTCAAATTGGAACATCTAATAGACAAGTTTCTGTTTTTAAAACAGATTCCATGCCACGTGTCTAGTTCCTATTTGCCGGTACCGCTTCGTGCGGATCATGCTACGAGAGGCGTTGGATCTAAAGGTGATCGTGCGGCGCAGATCGATCAAAAATGATTTGCTAAGTTCATCTAACACAACCACATGATTCGCATCTAACGGCTCTCAACGCTCTGACCATGTTCTGGCGGCGCTGCCACGGTTGGCGGCGGCGGCGCGCTCGGGAAGGAGGGTTCCGGCGAAGCTAGGAAGCGTAGGAGAGGGAGGAGACCATTACCGAACTCGCCGTGACGTGCTGAAGATCAAGGTGGTTGAAGTGGACGAAGGGGCAATCGGAGTTGCTGGCAATTCCTCGCCGGAGTTCTAGACGACGTCGGGCTCGCTCAGTTGACGACGGGGGCGAGGCTACAGGTCACCCTACGGCAAGTGGAAGGTACGGTTAGACGCGCACGGTACCAGGGAACATGCGAGCATCAACGATAAGCACCGGGGCGGTCCGAGCTTACCAGGGAAACTCGCCGGAGGAAATGGCAGGTGGCGGTGGGGCTTGGTGTCGTCGTTGTCGACGTTGCAGAGCACGCGCGGGTGAGCTGGTGCTACAGGGAGGTTCGCCAGGAGGTGGGGAGAAAGTGAGCGTGGTCTAGGTGACAAGGGACGACTTGGGTTTGCTGGAATCGACGTCGGAGTCTGTCGGAGACCGCGGCGATGCAGAGCGAAATTGACGCAGCCTGGTGGCTCTCTGGCAGCGAGTTTGAGGGGAAAAAAAGAGGGGACGCAGGCGATTAAGAAGGTATGGTCGCAGGGGAGAGTTACTGGGCCATTTAAGTGAATTTACTTGGGCAAATCAACGGCAGAAACTGCCAGGCATGGTTAGCGCGGTGAAGAAGACGGTGATGTGGTCGCAGGGCCCGTTTGACAGCGAGTGAGAGAGAGGAGGAGTGGGGCCTGATCGTCAGCGGAAGAGTGGGTTCTTTCCGTGGTGCGAAAACGTTTCGGGGGAGAGAGGGAGAGGTGGGCTGCGAGTGGGCTTAGTGGGCTGGGCTGGCTAGATTCATATTTTTTTACTAGTTGGTTTTTTTCCTTTTTCTTTTTCTATTTCTATTATCTCTTTTGATTTTGTTTAAACTATACAAACAACAATTTTATTTCAAACTTCAACCAAAATTTGTATAGATTCATATATGGATTAATAACACATTCCAAAGTCAAATTTAGAATAATACATTTATTCTTTTTAGGGTCTTTTAATTATTTAAAATAGGTTCTAGTTTTTAATTAAATAAGACTTAATAATATTAATCAATCTCTATTTGAAATCAAATCACCACCAAACTTTGGGTGAATTTTAATTCTGTTTATCCACATATTTCAAAGTTCAAAATAAGATAATTCTTTTAAGATCTAGTAATAATTAAATAAATAGACCATAGACTTTAATTCAAATAGGTTTAATTTATTTTAAAACTCTTTTTGAAATCTAAATAATATCAAAATCTTTTCAGTTGGTTTATTTTGAAAAACTAAAACACTTGGAAATCTTATTTAAAATAAGTTAACAAGTTTTAGTGTTTATTTAAAATGGAAAAAGCCTTTACTTTAATAAAAAATGGATATTAATAAATCCTCATTATTTTATTTAAATAAACCTTTACTATTTTTATCAAAATAGAAATATTTTATTTTCAAAAGCTTGGCCAAGATTTAATTTGGCTCTATAAAATAATCCTTATTTATATTTCTACTTTGTTTATGAAAACCATATCTTTTTATTAAAAGATCCAAAAATAGTGATTCCAACTATTATAATTTTATTTATTATTTGTTTACCTTTTTAATTCCTTTAGGATCATTTGCTCACCATTTGGTATAGATTTCTAGGTGGTTGCTTTATTAGCTTTGGAAATTACTTTTCCTTACCTTATTAAATTCATAGGATTTTATTCATGGCTCCAAAGTAAGTGAAACCAATTATATGGTTTTATAATATTTCTAATATTCATTCTTGGTCACTTGTAAATGCTTGTTGACAAATTCTGTATGGATCAAATCCATAGGCTTGGAGATAATTTGGAAATGATTTTCTTCCATTAGGGTTTTAGGGTTTTGGTTTATTTCTCAAGTGTTTAAATTTCCAGGTGCATTTATGAAGAATGCATTTCACTTGATTTGAATTTAGTTCGATTCAAATGTTAACCAAAGTTTGTTCAAGATGGGATTTTTTTTAAGTTTCCATTTAGAAACAAAAGTTTCTTTTCACTCTGAATTTCAACATTTATTTTATTTTGTTTATTCATTTTTCACATAACAAGATTTGGAAAATCTTGGGATGTGACATTCCAATATGGACAACCCACTTGGTTTTCTGTTTGGGAAAACTACTACCACTTCTAGGGTAGTAGATGAACCACATCTATTGAGATAGATCCTTTTAAGATACCTACAAGTATTGTTGACCGAGTTATGGATAATTATTATTTAGGGGATGGAACTGTCCACCCTGGTGATCACTTGCTTTTTATCCATGAATTGTGCGGGTTGTTTAAGTGTGCAGGTATCACAACTGAACAGGTGAAGAAGAAGTTACTCTCCATATCCTTGAAAGGGAGAGCTGAAGAATGGTATAAGCTGCTGAAGAATGGACAATCCATGGAATGGGAGGAGATGGCATCTCTCTTTTACTCTAAATTTTATCCTCCTAGTGAAATTCATAAGGATAGAAATCTTATATATAACTTTTGGCCTCTTGATGGAGAAAGTATAGCTCAATCTTGGGGGAGATTGAAGTTACTAATGCTTAAATGTCCTACTCATGAACTCCCTAACAATATTATTCTCAATAACTTTTATGCTAGGATTTCTCTTCATGATAAAGATTTACTAGATGCTTCTTGTGTTGGATCATTCACACGTATGAAGGAAGAAGCTAAATGGGACCTGTTGGACCGTATTCAAGATAACACTGAGGATTGGGAGAATGATAAAGGAAGAAAGTCAGGTATAGACTATGATTATGATTGCATTAAATCTTTTATGGGAACTGATGACTTCCGTGATATTAGCAATGAGTTTGGTATTGATTCGCAAAGTATTGCCAACTATTTTAAGGCCTTTGCCTCTTACATAGAAATTCCCAAGAAGAAGTGGAATAAGTACCATGCTCCGTATAAAGATGTTGTTAATCATGTTCCTATTAGAAGTACTCAAGTTTGTACTACTAATCATATTGTGCCTGAACCTCATGTTGAGAAAATGCCTTTCCCAGCTAAGGTAAAGGAGTATTCTTTATGATTATTAGTGCAAATAACAAAGGTATAATGAAAACTGTGGAGCCTGGTAAGAAATTGAATGTTGAACCTGTCGTAGCTATTTTGGAAGACCCTGTCACTAGAAATATAGAGGATGAGCAAATTGTATTCTATGAAGACGCTTCTAATATTATTTCTCATCCTAGTAAGACTAGAAAGCTAGTGTTCCTATGCTTTCTGTTAAAATTGGTGATCATTGCTACTATGGTTTATGTGATATTGGTGCTAGTTCTAGTGCTATTCCTTATGAGATTTACAGGGAAATTATGCATGATATTGGTCCTTGGGAGCTTGAGGACATTGATGTGGTTATCCACCTTTCTAATAAGGAAACCATTTGCCCCATTGGTATTGTAAGAGATGTGCAGGTTCTTTGTGGTAAGATTAAATATCATGCTGATTTTCTAGTGCTTAATTCAGCAGCTAGCAAAACTTGTCCTATCATTTTTGGTAGACCTTTCTTGAACACTTGTGGAGCTATTATTGATTGTAAGAAGGAAAAAAGTTTTAACTAAGTTTGATGGAGATTCTTATGAGTTTAACTTTTCCAAATTTGCTAAAGCTCCTTGTGAAAATAGCCTACCTAATAAAGATTTTAGGATGGAACAACTTGCTTCTATTGATCCAGTCTATGACCTTGGACCTCTTTTTGATGACTGTAAGTATGCTTATTCTGATGATAAAGTTGTTTCTAGTGATAGTTATATTGTCAACTTTATTCAAAGTTCTACTGAAAGTTATTATGAGAGAGGGAAACATGGTTTTATGCATCTCAATAATGTTAAGTTTCCCTGTTTTATGTTGAAATCTTTGAAGTTACATATGTTTTTTCTTCCTATGCTAGTGGCTTTTTGTTTCAACAATTCATTCTCTCATGATACTCCCATACATAGGAAGTGGGTTAGACTCAAATGTGTTGGTTATTTGCTTCTTGATGCTCTCTTTCACTTCAAATATATATATATCCTATGTGAGCATCCTTGAAAGTTTCAAGCCTAACTTAAAGGCATTAAAGAAAAGTACTTGTTGGGAGACAACCCAAGATTTTTGTCGATTCTTGTAAGTTATTACCTCATTAATAACTGCTCCTATCCTTTTTGTTTTGGTTTTTGTGTCAAGTTCAACTACTTTTGTGAAGTAGAGGAGTTGTGAAAAGTGGCTGTCCTGGGACAGAATTTTGTGTTGTATTGTAAACATTTGCCAGGGAGATCAGTACTTCAGATAGATCTTAATTTTTCTGAGCTTGTTCTCCAGGTTGGTACCAAACTTTCATTAGTTCTGCACTTTTTGATTTGAGCAATAGAAGGTTCTCAAAAAAATCAATCTTTACCTGCTGATCTGTTTTGACAGATTTCTGCCATCATTTGCATCTACCTCTTATAGAAGCTTTTGTTTTGATGGATTTTCAGTTGAATTATGTACCTGAAAGTTATTGTTTTTGCTTATACTAAAGTTGTCATTCGTTTTTCCAAAGGTTTTGTATGAAGGAAATTATCAGGAGAAGGAGAAAATGAATCTGTAGAGTTCATCTTTGAATAGGTAAAAGTGGTGAAAACAGAAGGTTCGTGAAACCTCAATCTTTTTATATTTTTGATGTTTTTAATGTTGGATATATGCCCAAGAGGCAATAATAAAGTAAGTTATTATCATATCTTCATGCTTATGATAAAAGTTTACATACCATGCTAAAATTGTATTAAACGGAAACATTAATACTTGTGTGATTTGTAAACATAAAAGAGTCCCTAGTAAAGCCTCTTGTTAAAATAGCTTGTTGGTTAATATATGATCATGGTTTCCTGATCATGAACATAGAGATGTTATTAACAACAGGGTCATATCATTAGGAGAATGATGTGATGGACATACTCCTATAGTTAAGCGTAGCATAAAGATCAAGTCATTTAATATAGTTCATTTGCTATAAGCTTTCTGATACATAGTAACCTAATTCCTTAGACCATGAGATCATGTTAATCACCATCACCGGAAGGATGCTTTGATGACATCAAACACCACACCATATCTGGGTGGCTATAAAGGTGGCATTGAGTGTTCGGAAAGTATGGGTTGAGGCACATGGATCAAGAGTGGGATTTGTCCATCCATATGACGGATAGATATACTCTGGGCCCTCTCGGTGGAATGTCATCCAATTAGCTTGCAAGCATGTGACTGGCTCACAAGGGATCACATATCACGGGAACGAGAAAAGAGTACTTATCAGTAACGAGGTTGAACTAGGTATGTAGAGATACCGACGATCAAAACCTCGGATAAGTAAACTATCGTGAGACAAAGGGAAATTGGTATCGTATGTAAGTGGTTCATTCGGTCGCAAAGTAATCGTAGAAATATGTGGGAGCCATATGAATTTCCAGATTCCTCTATTGGTTATTGATCGGAGAAATGTCTCGGTCATGTCCGCATAATTCACGAACCGTAGGGAGGCACACTTAAGGATTCGATGTTGTTGAGTAGTTATGGAATGATGAGTAAGAGACCGAATGTTGTTTGGAGTCTCGGATGGGATCCGGGATATCACGAGGAGATCCGGAATGGTCCGGAGAATAAGATTCATATAAGGAAAGTCCTGTTTCGGAGTTGGGGAATGGTTCTGGTGTTTTCATCGGGAATGTTCTAGAAGGGTCCGGAAGGTCCGGCACTCCGGAGGGGAAGGGTACATGAATGTGTCATAACAAGTTGGAATGATTGGATCATGTACTAGGTATCATGGCTGGGCAAAATAAAGGGATAAATCAAATCCTAGTTGAAAAGTCAAACGCCAATTTGAAAACTCAAACGGCAGTTTTGCTTGGTGGAGGGAGAGTAGGAAACCTACTTGGGGAGGAAGTCCCACTCCCTCCACCCGCCGGCCAAGGAGGAGGAGTTGGTGGAGGACTCCCTCCTCCTAGGCGCCTCCCTCCCACCTATAAAAGAAGGGGCAGGGGTGCCCATCTTCCCTACACCTTAAACCCTAGCTTTGGCGCCTCCACCTCCAAGTGCAGCCGCCGCCACTGCCTAGGTTTTCCCCCTCCAACTCGGCGAGTTGGGGCTCTCCCCAAGCCCTAGCCGCCGACCAATCTTCCTCCCTTGGTGCCTCTAAACCCTAGATCGCCAAGGCCTCTCTCATACTCCACCATACTCGCTCTGGCTTAAGGAGAAGCCCTGCGAGATCTCCCCTCTACTTCCGGTACCACGCCGTCGTGCTGCCGGAATCGCGAGGAGAGTGCTACAACCTCCGCTGCCTGCTGGAACAAGGGAGAGGAAGGTCTTCATCGAGTACCGTACGTGTGACCGACTGCGGAAGCGCTTCCGGAACGCAGCGCCGGAAGGATCGTCTACGCGATCTTGAGATCGGAAGTGTACGACTACATCATCCACGAGAATCTGCTCTCGTTAACCGCTTTGGATCTTCAAGGGTTAGTACTCTATCGACTCGTTGCTGCAATCTAGTAGATAGATCTTGGCTTGTGTGTGTTCATGCGATAGAATTTTTTTGTTTTCCATGCTACGAACCCCTACAGTGGTATCAGAGCCGTGTCTATATGTAGATCTGTTGCACGAGTAGAACACAATGGTCATTATGGGCGTTGATGCTTTTTTTGTCGATTGCTTCTTGTGTACTTTGCATCTTGCGGGATGGTGGGATGAAGCGGCCCGGGCTAACCTTACATGACATCGTTCATGAGACTTGCTCCACGCTTGACATGCAACTTGTATTGCATAAGTGGATTTGCGGGTGCCTGTTTCTCCCAACATAGTTAAGATTCAATTTACAATGGGTGATTGACAATACTAGTATCAATGTTGTGGTTCTTGTTCGTAAGTTAGAACGACACTTATTGAAAGCCCCAAACCACGTAAAACATGCAAAGAAAATTAGAGGCGTCTAACTTTGTTTTGCAGGGGTGTGCTGTGATGTGATATGGCCGTGATTGTGATTATATATGATGTATGCAATGTTCCTTATTGTAAGTTGGCAACCGACAGGAGCCATATGGTTGTCTTTAAATTTTGTTAAGACCCGCGTGTCTATTCAAAGTATTTGTAATAGTTGAAGCTGGTGGACGACAACCATGAAGCGGCGCCATTGACCTTGACGCCATGTTGGTGATGATGGAGATCATGTTCATGCTTGAAGATGGAGATCGGAAGCACAAGAAGAAATGCCATATCATATCACATATTATGAATTGCATGTGATGTTAATCCTTTTATGCATCTTGTATTGCTTAGTTCACGACGGTAGCATTATAAGATGATCCCTCAAGCACACAAATTTCAAGTTTTAAAGTGTTCATCCTTAGTAAGCACCGTTGCTAAAGCTCGTTGTTTCGAAGCACCACGTGATAATCGGGTGTGTTAGATTCTGCGAGTGTATACAACGTGAGCAAGCCAGATTTGCTCATGCAGAAGCTAAGGTTTGATCTTGACGAGCCTAGCATGTACAGACATAGTCTCGGAACACGGATCACCGAAAGGTAAAGCATGAGTCATATAGTAGATATGATGAACATGATGATTGTTCGCCATTGAAGCTACATCAACTCTCGTGATGATCGGTTTTGATGTGGTGGATTTGGTTCGTGTGATCACTAAAACAAAGTGAGGGATATTGTTTTGAGTGGGAGTTCAACGGCAATGTAATTAAAAGTTGAACACTATTTATCATAGATTAAATCAATTGAATTTGCATAATTGTTGTAGTCATTGGCATCCGTTTACCACCTTGCGCTTAGTTATAATTGAGATGATAGCACTATAGAATTCTGGTTAGTTACTCTACGAACTGGTACCGTATTGTTTTGAAGTGTTAATCTAAAGTTTAAAAGTCCTATTGCAAACTTTCAGTAAGTTCTGGTTACTCCATGAAGTTTAATAATTGGTATTAAATCAAGAGTGACAATTCCAAGTGTTAGTGTATGAGTATCGTGTTTGTCTCCATGATTCTTGATATTCAAAGGATTGTCTTAATATCAAGGTTATCTAGGATCTGAAAGAGTTGTTTCAGAAACCGTGATGTGTGGAAGATATTGTGATATCTGAAACGAAGTTTTGGTTGCAACATGATAGAGTATAATATGGCAAAGGTCATGTTCTCATATTTGATGAGAATTTGCAAAATGTTGGAGACACTAGTTGTCCTAATCCACCAAAAGGTTTTGGAGAGCAACATTATACCCGCGATTCATCGTTATAAGCTAAAAGTAGCTTGATCATGGATAATTCCATGATAAGGGTGAATATTTGATGTAGGTAAAATGTTTACTACACCAAGAAATTACTAAAGAAAGGAATTTGAAAGAACACCAAACATTTGATGATGGTGATCTACTTCAAAGTGCAAGTCCAAAAACATTGGTATTTAACTATACATGCTTTGGACTATGTGTCATGTATATGGCTCCACTATTGATATTGATAGATTCTTTCACACAGAAAAGGAAATACTGAAAGAGAATCTCATAAATATATGGCAGAAAAGAAAAGACTAGAATTGTTCAGCTTAAGTATATAGATGATATACATGTTATGGCTATATTCTTTGCTTATTAAAAAATGTGGTTCTTAAGTATTTGATACTGAATTTTTTGGTGTGAATCGTCATACGAAACAACACAATTCATGAACTGCAAGGGCCTAAGTAACTAGAAAAAGAATATGTGATGATGTTCATCGAGAACAAATAAATGGTTATTGTGCTGCTTGTTAAACATCAAAGCTTGCCTTCAAGATTTGTTTTATCAGGTATTATGAGAACAAAAGGGTTGTTTAAATAATTGCCGTAATCCATAAAAGATGGATGATTCACAAATCTCGTTGGAGAAATCACATCCATAAAACTAGTGCTAAAAATGTCGAAAGACAAATTGATTGAAAGATCACTTAGGAAGTGACATCGCCGTTTGAATTATATTGGAAAGAAAACATGAAGAAACTCCATGTGGATGGAACTTTGGAGTCTTTTGATTTTTGATCAAATGACGCTTGTGAAACTTTCCTAAAGATAATTAAAACTTCGTAGGCCAAAAGGGAACGAATGACTAGCGTATTGGAACTTGTACATATTGTTGTATGAAGTCCATTATGTGTAGTTAAGAGCGATGGATTTCAACTTCATATGCTTTCTCCGAAAATTTGAGTGAATATATGAATATTTACTTAATAAGTATGAAGTATGAAACATTTGAAAGGTTCAAAGACTTTCAAGATGAAGTGCAAAATCATTGTAACAAGAATATAAATAGTTTATGATAAGATCATAAAGGAAGATATTTGAGTTACAAGTTTAGCATAATACCTAAGATTTAAGGAATTGTTCCGTGGATTTGCATTTCCCGAAACACCATAAGAGTATGGAGCGTTCGAGATATGTAATTAAACCTTGTTTGACATGGTAAGATGAAAGGTATAATTCATAAAACTGCCATTATATTTTAAAGATTAAACGCTTGAGAGACTACCGTTTTTCCACTAAAAAGAGCTCCATCATAATCCGTTGAATTGACACCATATAAAGTTATGGTTTGGGATAAAACCCAAGTAGTCCTATCTTAAACATTGGTATGCTATGCATAAGAAAGATGTTTGCAACCAAAGTCGGATGAACCTGTTTTTGTATGTTATTTCGAATAACTGTTCCTCCATAACATCAGAGACAAAAGTGTTTGTCGCTTAGAACGTAAAGTTTCTTTGAGAAGGAATTTTCTGTGAAAAGTTAAGTGGGAGGACAATAGAACTTTGATAAGGTTAAAAGAACCTTAGCTATATGTGCAAGGTTGCGCAGCGCCAAAAAGTGTTCCGGAGGCGGCAACAATGCTCATGGCTCACGTGCCTCAAAGGTTGCGGTCACAGAGGTCTAAGTTCCTATTGAAACAAGTAGGTCGGGTAAACAATCAAATACCAAGATTTGAGAGTTAAATCATTATTTGACAATAATGATCCGACTACATGCAAAGAAGCGATGATGAGCCCTGACACCGTCAAATGGCTTGAAGCCATAAAATCCGTGATAGTTCCATACACGAGAAATCAAGTTTTGAACATGAAGGACCCTCGAGAATGGTGTAAGACCTTACAGTTGTGTTTGGATCTGTAAAATAAACATGGATGTTTCACATCTATAAAATAGTCGACATGTTGGGAAAGAGTTCACAACAATGTTCAAAGGTTGACTATGACAAGATTTGATCTTTCATAGTGATATTTAGTCTAGACGGATTAATGAAAGCAACCACTACATATAATTTTGTTATGTGGTAGTTGAATAAACAAAACACGTTCTTCTAATAGAATTGTTACCTAGGACATGTGCATAGCATGGTCCATAGGGTTTTGTTAATTCAACGGATGCTAAAAGCATATGCAAACTTCAATGGTTGAAGTAAGCATCGCGGAGTTGGAATCCTCACTATGATGAAATTGTTAAAAGAGTTTAAATTCATCAGAGACGATGAAGATGCTTGCATTTGCAAGAAATTAAGTGGGAGCACTAAGACATGTTTCTAATACATTATGTGGAATACATATTGTTGATTGGAAATGATGTATCTTTTATTAACACATATTAAGAATTTCATCCCGATGAAAGATTTAGGCAAAATCCAAATATTTGGCATCTATATCTATATAGATAGATTAAGACACTAATTTGGTTGTGCCAAAAGTACATAGATGATATATTGAATGAGTTCAATATAGAAACTACAAGAAAGGTTCTTGTCGCAAATAAAGGATTGAATGAGTTCAATATTGATGATATATTCAAGTGTGTTGACACTTGGTAAGTGAAACAAAGATTCAAGTATAGATTGATAGTTGATGTATGAAATCACAAAGAGTATTTTATCAATCATGCTGTGATGTGTACAAATCCAGATATCTCCTATGCTCTAAATGTTATGAGCTCATACCAGAATGATTCATAAGATGATCATTGGACGATAGTAAAGATATTCTTATGATCTTGTAAAAGAACTAAGAATATATTATTTTGTAGAAGTGACAAATAGATGGTTAGTTCATTGTAAATGAATTACATTGATACTAGTTTTGTCACAAAGTACAAATTAAGTTTGTATCAATCTAAACTTAGGGTGGCACAATATGATGGAATGTGAGTTCCATAATGAATTTGGATGAGTTCCAAAGTTAAGACATTGTGACAGATACTACAACAAAAAGGCTTAGTATATCACTGCTATTATAGCAGCAAAAGAGGGCATTTGTGTCAAGTAGTTTGTTACCAAACTAGGTGTAGTTCACAGCAGGGATAATGCTATGAAGATATATTGTACGACAATATTATCAACATGTTTTAACCCCAAAGAACTAAAGTTCACACCAAAGGACCAAATTTATACAGAGCCATCTCATTAGAGATTGAGTGATGCGTAGAGACGCAAAGACATGCAATTACACACGGACCTGGAAGTGTCAGATCCGGAGATCAGTTGACCACTAGCAATCGTGTACATACAACACCGGAAAGCCATAGGTGTTGAATACACAAAGGTTTGAAACTATATTATTGACTCTAGTGCAAGTGGGAGACTATTGGAGATATGCCCAAGAGGCAATAATAAAGTAAGTTATTATCATATCTTCATGCTTATGATAAATGTTTACATACCATGCTAAAATTTTATTAAACGGAAACATTAATACTTGTGTGATTTGTAAACATAAAAGAGTCCCTAGTAAAGCCTCTTGTTAAAATAGCTTGTTGGTTAATATATGATCATGGTTTCCTGATCATGAACATAGAGATGTTATTAACAACAGGGTCATATCATTAGGAGAATGATGTGATGGACATACTCCTATAGTTAAGCGTAGCATAAAGATCAAGTCATTTAATATAGTTCATTTGCTATAAGCTTTCTGATACATAGTAACCTAATTCCTTAGACCATGAGATCATGTTAATCACCATCACCGGAAGGATGCTTTGATGACATCAAACACCACACCATAACTGGGTGGCTATAAAGGTGGCATTGAGTGTTCGGAAAGTATGGGTTGAGGCACATGGATCAAGAGTGGGATTTGTCCATCCATATGACAGATAGATATACTCTGGGCCCTCTCGGTGGAATGTCATCCAATTAGCTTGCAAGCATGTGACTGGCTCACAAGGGATCACATATCACGGGAACGAGAAAAGAGTACTTATCAGTAACGAGGTTGAACTAGGTATGTAGAGATACCGACGATCAAAACCTCGGATAAGTAAACTATCGTGAGACAAAGGGAAATCGGTATGGTATGTAAGTGGTTCATTCAATCGCTAAGTAATCGTAGAAATATGTGGGAGCCATATGAATTTTCAGATTCCTCTATTGGTTATTGATCGGAGAAATGTCTCGGTCATGTCCGCATAATTCACGAACCGTAGGGAGACACACTTAAGGATTCGATGTTGTTGAGTAGTTATGGAATGATGATTAAGAGACCGAATGTTGTTCGGAGTCTCGGATGGGATCCGGGATATCACGAGGATATCCGGAATGGTCCGGAGAATAAGATTCATATAAGGAAAGTCCGGTTTCGGAGTTGGGGAATGGTTCCGGTGTTTTCATCGGGAATGTTCTAGAAGGGTCCGGAAGGTCCGGCACTCCGGAGGGGAAGGGTACATGAATGTGTCATAACAAGTTGGAATGATTGCATCATGTACTAGGTATCATGGCTGGGCAAAATAAAGGGATAAATCAAATCCTAGTTTGAAAAGTCAAACGCCAATTTGAAAAGTCAAACGGCAGTTTTGCTTGGTGGAGGGAGAGTAGGAAACCTACTTGGGGAGGAAGTCCCACTCCCTCCACCCGTCGGCCAAGGAGGAGGAGTTGGTGGAGGACTCCCTCCTCCTATGCGCCTCCCTCCCACCTATAAAAGAAGGGGCAGGGGTGCCCTGTAGGGGTTCGTAGCAAGGAAAACAAAAATTTTCTATCGCATACAAACAAACAAGCCAAGATCTATCTACTAGATTGTAGCAACGAGTCGATGGAATAACTCACCCTCGAAGATTCCAAAGTGTTTAACGAGAGCAGATTCTCGTGGGTGATGTAGTCGTACTCTTTCCGATCTCAAGATCGCGTAGACGATCCTTCCGGCGCCGCGTTCCCGCAGCGCTCCCGCAGTCGGTCACACGTTCGGTACTCGACGAAGACCTTCCTCTCCCTTGTTCCAGCAGGCAGCGGAGTTTGTAGCACTCTCCTCGCGATTCCGGCAGCACAACGGCGTGGTACCGGAAGTAGAGGGGAGATCCCGCAGGGCTTCGCCTTAAGCCGGTGCGAGTATGGTGGAGCTTATGAGAGAGGCTATTAGTGGTCTAGTAATTAGACACACCAATTAGAGGGCTCTAAACCAATTAGAAGGCTCTAAACCGAATAGCTCTAAACCGGGGTCTAGATCTAGGGTTTAGTTTAGAGGATAGGAAACTTGTGTGTATTGGGAGGGAGCCCTGCCCCTCCTTATATAGGTGGGAGGGGCTGGCCGGCCAAGGGGAGGGAGTGGAGTCCCTCCCCAACTCGGCCTAGGTGGGGCGCCGGCTTGGGGAGGAGGACTCCTCCCTCAAGTCGGTTTCCTCCTCTCCTCCCACTTCCCAAAAACTGCCGTTTGACTTTCAAACTAGCCGTTTGACTTTTTCAATTTAGGATTCAATTTAATCCTTTATTTGGGACAGCAAGAACACTTAGTACATGATGCAATCATTCCAACATGTAATGACACATTCATGTACCCCTTCCCCCCCGGAGTGCCGGACAATCCGGGACCTTCTAGAATGTTCCCGATGGAAACACCGGAATCATTCCCGAACTCCGAAACGGGACTTTCCTTATATGAATCTTATTCTCCGGACCATTCCGGATCACCTCGTGATATCCCGGATCCCATCCGAGACTCCGAACAACATTCGGTCTCTTTCTCATAATACCATAACTACTCAAACAACGTCGAATCCTTAAGTGTGTCTCCCTACGGTTCGTGAATTATGCGGACATGATCGAGACACTTCTCCGAACAATAACCAATAGAGGAATCTGGAAATTCATATGGCTCCCACATATTTCTACGATTACTTTGCGATCGAATGAACCACTTACATACGATACCAATTTCCCTTTGTCTCACGATATGTTACTTATCCGAGGTTATGATCATCGGTATCTCTGCATACCTAGTTCAACCTCGTTACTGATAAGTACTCTTTTCTCGTTCCCGTGATATGTGATCCCTTGTGACCAAGTCACATGCTTGCAAGCTAATTGGATGACATTTCACCGAGAGGGCCCAGAGTATATCTATCCGTCATGTGGATGGACAAATCCCACTCTTGATCCATGTGTTTCAACCAATACTTTCCGAACACTCAATGCCACTTTTATAGCCACCCTGTTACGGTGTGGTGTTTGATGACATCAAAGCATCCATCCAGTAAAGGTGATATGCATGATCTCATGGTCGAAGGAATTAGGTTACTATGTATCAGAAAGCATATAGCAATTGAACTATTGAAATGTCTTGATCTTTATGCTACGCTTATCTATAGGAGTATGTCCACCATATCATTCTCCTAATGATATGATCTTGTTGTTGATAACATCTCAATGTTCATGATATGGAAACCACAATCATTAATCAACCAACAAGCTAGTGAAGTATAGAGGCTATACTAGGGACTTTAAATTAAGTTTACAAATCACACAAGTATTAATGGTTTCCTTGTTAATACTATTATAGCATGAATGTAAACATTTATCATAAGTGTGAAGATATGATAATAACCACTTTATTATTGCCTCTTGGGCATATCTCCAACAGTCTCCCACTTGCACTAGAGTCAATAATCTAGTTTCGAACCTTTGTGTATTCAACACCTATGGCTTTCCGGTGTTGTATGTACATGATTGCTAGTGGTCAACTGATCTCCGGATCTGACACTTCCAGGTCCGTGTGTAATTGCATGTCTTTGCGTCTCTACGCATCACTCATTCTCTAATGAGATGGCTTTGTATAAATTTGGTCTTTCGGTGTGACCTTTAGTTCTTTAGGGTTAAAACATGTTGACAATATTGTCGTACAATATATCTTCATAGTATTATCCCGCTGTGAACTACACCTAGTTTGATAACAAACTACTTGACACAAATGCCCTCTTTTGCTGCTATAATAGCAGTCATATACTTAGCCTTTTGTTGTAGTATCTGTCACAATGTCTTAACTTTGGAAATCATCCAAATCCATTATGGAACTCACTTTCCATTATATTGTGCCACCCTTAGTTTAGATTGAGATAAACTTAATTTGTACTTTGTGACAAAACTAGTATCAATGTAGTACTTTTACAATGAACTAACCATCTATTTGTCACTTCTACAAATAATATACTCTTAGTTCTTCCAAAAGATCATAAGAATATCCTTACTATTGTCCAATGATCAT
The DNA here is from genome assembly GCA_916181665.1 of Avena sativa. NCBI lineage: Eukaryota > Viridiplantae > Streptophyta > Magnoliopsida > Poales > Poaceae > Avena > Avena sativa. The sequence goes on along the minus strand of OV702285.1, from coordinate 134,754,160 downwards.
CTTACGAATCATTCTGGTATATGCTCACAACATTTAGAGCATAGGACATATCTGGATTTGTACATATCACAGTATGATTGATATAAATACTCTTTGTGATTTCATACATCAAGTATCAATCTATACTTGATTATTTGTTTCACTTTACCAAATGTCAATACACTTGAATATATCATCAACATTGAACTTATTCAATCCTTTCTGTGCAACAAGAACCTTCTCTTGTAGTTTCTATATTGAACTCATTCAATATCTTGTCTATGTACTTCTGGCACAACCATATTAGCGTCTATTGATGCCAAATATTTGGGTTTTGCCTAAGTCTTTCATCGGGATGAAATTCTTAATATGTGTTAATAAAAGATACATTATTTCCAATCAACAATATGTCTTCCACATAATGTATTAGAAACATGTCTTAGCGCTCCCACTTAATTTCTTGCAAATGCAAGCATCTTCATTGTCTCTGATGAAATTAAACCCTTTTAACAGTTTCATCATAGTGAAGATTCCAACTCCGCTATGCTCACTCTAACCATTGAAGTTTGCATATGCTTTTAGCATCCTTTGAATTAACAAAACCCTATGGACCGTGTTTATGCACATGTCCTAGGTAACGATTCTATTAGAAGAACTTGTTTTGTTTATTCAACTACCATATAACAAATTATATGTAGTGGTTGCTTTCATTAATCCGTCTAGACTAAATATCACTATGATAGATCAAATCTTGTCATAGTCAACCTTTGAACATTGTTGTGAACTCTTTCCCAACATGTCGACTATTTCATAGATGTAAAACATCCATGTCTATTTTCTTTATAGATCCAGACACAACTGTAAGGTCTTACACCTTTCTCGAGGGTCCTTCAAGTTCAAAACTTGATTTCTCGTGTATGGAACTATCACGGATTTTATGGCTTCAAGCCATTTGACGGAGTCAGGGCCCATCATCGCTTCTTTGCATGTAGTCGGTTCATTATTCTCAAATAATGATTCAACCCTCAAATCTTGGTATTTGATTGTTTACCCGATCTACTTGTTTCAATAGGAACTTAGATCTCCGTGACCACAACCTTTGAGGCACGTGAGCCATGAGCATTGTTGCCGCCTCCGGAACACTTTTCGGCGCTGCGCAACTTTGCACATACAGCTAAGGTTCTTAACCTTATCAAAGTTCTATTGTCCTCCCACTTAACTTTTCACGAAAAATTTCTTCCAAAAGAAACTTGACGTTCTAAGCAACAAACACTTTTGTCTCCGGTGTTTATGGAGGAATACTTAATAGTCATACAAAGACAGGTTCATCCGACTTTGGTTGCAAACATCTTTCTTATGCATAGCATACCAATGTTTAAGAAAGGACAACTTGGGTTTTATCCCAAACCATAACCTTATATGGTGTCATTTCAACGGATTATGATGAAGCTCTTTTCAGTGGAAAAACGGTAATCTCTAAAGCTTTTAATCTTTAAAATACAATGGCAGTTTTATGAATTACACCTTTCGATCTTACCATGTCAAACAAGGTTTAATTACATATCTCGAACGCTCCATACTCTTATGGTGTTTCGGGAAAATGCAAATCCACGGAACGATTCCTTAAATCTTAGGTATTATGCTAAACTTGTAACTCAAATATCTTCCTTTATGATCTTATCATAAACTATTTATATTCTTGTTACAATGATTTTGCACTTCATCTTGAAAGTCTTTTGAACTTTTCAAATATTTCATACTTCATCCTTATTAAGTAAATATTCATATATTCACTCAAATTTTCGGAGAAAGCATATGAAGTTGAAATCCATCGCTCTTGACTACACATAATGGACTTCGTACAACAATATGTACAAGTTCCAATAAGCTAGTCATTCGTTCCCTTTTGGCCTATGGACGAAGTTTTAATTATCTCTAGGAAAGTTTCACAAGCGTCATTTGATCAAAATCAAATAGACTCCAAAATTCCATCCATATGGATTTTTCTTCATGTTTTCTTTCCAATATAATTTTAAACGGCGATGTCACTTCCTAAGTGATCTTTCAATCAATTTGTCTTTCGACATTTTAGCACTAGTTTTATGGATGTGATTTCTCCAACGAGATTTGTGAATCATCCATCTTTTATGGATTACGGCAATTATTTGAACAACCCTTTTGTTCTCATAATACCCGATAAAACAAATCTTTGAAGGCAAGCTTTGATGTTTAACGAGCAACACAATAACCCTTTATTTGTTCTCGATGAACATCATCACATATTCTTTTGCTAGTTACTTAGGCCATTGTAGTTCATGAATTGTGTTGTTTCGTATGACGATTCACACCAACAAATTCAGTATCAAATACTTAAGAACCACATTGTTTAACAAGCAAAGAATATAGCCATAACATGTATATCATCTATATACTTAAACTGAACGATTCTAGTCTTTTCTTTTCTGCCATATATTTATGAGATTCTCTTTCAGTATTTCCTTTTCAGTTTGAAAGAATCTATCAACATCAATAGTGGAGTCATACATATGACATATAGTCCAAAGCGTGTATAGTTAAATACCAATGTCTTTGGACTTGCACTTTGAAGTAGATCACCATCATCAAATGTTTGGTGTTCTTTCAAATTCCTTTCATTAGTAATCTCTTGGTGTAGTAAACATTTTACCTACATCAAATATTCACCCTTATCATGGTATCGTCCATGATCAAGCTACTTTTAGCTTATAACGATGAATTATTAGTATAATGTTGCTATCCAAAACCTTTTGGAGGATTAGGACAACAAGTGTCTCCAACCTTTTTGCAAATTCTCATCAAAATATGAGAACATGAACTTTGCCATATTATACTCTATCATGTTGTAACCAAAACTTCGTTTCAGATATCACAATATCTTCCACACATCATGGTTTCTGAAACAACTCTTTCAGATCCTAGATAACCTTGATATTAAGGGAATCCTTTGAATATCAAGAATCATGGATACAAACATGATACTTATATACTAACACTTGGAATTGTTACTCTTGATTTAATACTAATTATTAAACTTCATGGAGTAACCGGAACTTACTGAAAGTTTGCAATAGGACTTTTAAACTTTAGATTAACACTTAAAACAATACGATACCAGTTCGTAAAGTATCTAACCAGAATTCTATAGTTCTATCATCTCAATTATAACTAAGCGCAAGGTGGTAAACGGATGCCAATGACTACAACAACTATGCAAATTCACTTTGATTTAGTTTATGATAAATTGAGTTCTAATTAATAATTAAATTAATCTAGGTGAACTCCCACTCAAAACAATATCCCTCACATTGTTTTAGTGATCACACGAACCAAATCCACCACATCAAAACCGATCATCACGAGAGTTGATATAGCTTCAATGGCGAACAATCAACATGTTCATCATATCTACTATATGACTCATGCTCTACCTTTCGGTAATCCGTGTTCCTGAGGCCATGTCTGTACATGCTAGGCTCGTCAAGATCAAACCTTAGCTACCGCATAAGCAAATCTGGCTTGCTTACGTTGTATTTACCCGTGGAATCAAAGACACCCGATCATCACGTGGTGCTTCGAAGCAACAAGTTTTAGCAACGGTGCTAACTAAGGGCGAACACTTTAGAACTTGAAATTTATGTGCATGAGGGATCATCTTATAATGCTACCGTCGTCTACTAAGCAATACAAGATGCATAAAGGATTAACATCACATGCAATTCATAATATGTGATATGATATGGCCTTTCTTCTTTGTGCTTCCGATCTCCATCTTCAAGCATGAACATGATCTCCATCATCACCGGCGTAGCATCAAGGTCAATGACGCTTCTTCATGGTTGTCGTCCACCAGCTTCAACTATTACAACTATTTTGAATAGACACGCAGGTCTTAACAGAAATTAAAGACAACCATATGGCTCCTGCCGGTTGCCAACTTACAATAAGGAACATTGCATACATCAAATATAATCACAATCATGGCCATATCACATCACTGCACACCCCTGCAAAACAAAGTTAGACGCTTCTACTTTCTTTGCATATTTTACGTGGTTTGGGGCTTTCCATAAGTGTCGTTCTAACCTACGAACAAGAACCACAACATTGATACTAGCATTGTTGATTACCCGTTGTAAATTGGATCTTAACTATGCTAGGAGAAACAGGCACCCGCAAAGCCACTTATGCAATACAAGTTGCATGTCAAACGTGGAGCAAGTCTCATGAACGATGTCATGTAAGGTTAGCCCGGGCCGCTTCATCCCAACATACCGCAAGATGCAAAGTACACAAAAAGCAATCTACAATAAAAGCATCAACGCCCACAATGACCATTGTGTTCTACTCGTGCAACAGATCTACATATAGACACGGCTCTGATACCACTGTAGGGGTTCGTAGCAAGGAAAACAAAAATTTTCTATCGCATACAAACAAACAAGCCAAGATCTATCTACTAGATTGTAGCAACGAGTCGATGGAATAACTCACCCTCGAAGATTCCAAAGTGTTTAACGAGAGCAGATTCTCGTGGGTGATGTAGTCGTACTCTTTCCGATCTCAAGATCGCGTAGACGATCCTTCCGGCGCCGCGTTCCCGCAGCGCTCCCGCAGTCGGTCACACGTTCGGTACTCGACGAAGACCTTCCTCTCCCTTGTTCCAGCAGGCAGCGGAGTTTGTAGCACTCTCCTCGCGATTCCGGCAGCACAACGGCGTGGTACCGGAAGTAGAGGGGAGATCCCGCAGGGCTTCGCCTTAAGCCGGTGCGAGTATGGTGGAGCTTATGAGAGAGGCTATTAGTGGTCTAGTAATTAGACACACCAATTAGAGGGCTCTAAACCAATTAGAAGGCTCTAAACCGAATAGCTCTAAACCGGGGTCTAGATCTAGGGTTTAGTTTAGAGGATAGGAAACTTGTGTGTATTGGGAGGGAGCCCTGCCCCTCCTTATATAGGTGGGAGGGGCTGGCCGGCCAAGGGGAGGGAGTGGAGTCCCTCCCCAACTCGGCCTAGGTGGGGCGCCGGCTTGGGGAGGAGGACTCCTCCCTCAAGTCGGTTTCCTCCTCTCCTCCCACTTCCCAAAAACTGCCGTTTGACTTTCAAACTAGCCGTTTGACTTTTTCAATTTAGGATTCAATTTAATCCTTTATTTGGGACAGCAAGAACACTTAGTACATGATGCAATCATTCCAACATGTAATGACACATTCATGTACCCCTTCCCCCCCGGAGTGCCGGACAATCCGGGACCTTCTAGAATGTTCCCGATGGAAACACCGGAATCATTCCCGAACTCCGAAACGGGACTTTCCTTATATGAATCTTATTCTCCGGACCATTCCGGATCACCTCGTGATATCCCGGATCCCATCCGAGACTCCGAACAACATTCGGTCTCTTTCTCATAATACCATAACTACTCAAACAACGTCGAATCCTTAAGTGTGTCTCCCTACGGTTCGTGAATTATGCGGACATGATCGAGACACTTCTCCGAACAATAACCAATAGAGGAATCTGGAAATTCATATGGCTCCCACATATTTCTACGATTACTTTGCGATCGAATGAACCACTTACATACGATACCAATTTCCCTTTGTCTCACGATATGTTACTTATCCGAGGTTATGATCATCGGTATCTCTGCATACCTAGTTCAACCTCGTTACTGATAAGTACTCTTTTCTCGTTCCCGTGATATGTGATCCCTTGTGACCAAGTCACATGCTTGCAAGCTAATTGGATGACATTTCACCGAGAGGGCCCAGAGTATATCTATCCGTCATGTGGATGGACAAATCCCACTCTTGATCCATGTGTTTCAACCAATACTTTCCGAACACTCAATGCCACTTTTATAGCCACCCTGTTACGGTGTGGTGTTTGATGACATCAAAGCATCCATCCAGTAAAGGTGATATGCATGATCTCATGGTCGAAGGAATTAGGTTACTATGTATCAGAAAGCATATAGCAATTGAACTATTGAAATGTCTTGATCTTTATGCTACGCTTATCTATAGGAGTATGTCCACCATATCATTCTCCTAATGATATGATCTTGTTGTTGATAACATCTCAATGTTCATGATATGGAAACCACAATCATTAATCAACCAACAAGCTAGTGAAGTATAGAGGCTATACTAGGGACTTTAAATTAAGTTTACAAATCACACAAGTATTAATGGTTTCCTTGTTAATACTATTATAGCATGAATGTAAACATTTATCATAAGTGTGAAGATATGATAATAACCACTTTATTATTGCCTCTTGGGCATATCTCCAACATGCCCCTCTTCCCTACACCTTAAACCCTAGCTTTGGCGCCTCCACCTCCAAGTGCAGCCGCCGCCGCTGCCTAGGGTTTTTCCCTCCAACTCGGCGAGTTGGGGCTCTCCCGAAGCCCTAGACGCCGACCAAGCTTCCTCCCTTGGTGCCTCTAAACCCTAGATCGCCAAGGCCTCTCTCATACTCCACCATACTCGCTCCGTCTTAAGGCGAAGCCCTGCAAGATCTCCCCTCTACTTCCGGTACCACGCCGTCGTGCTGCCGGAATCGCGAGGAGAGTGCTACAACCTCCGATGCCTGCTGGAACAAGGGAGAGGAAGGTCTTCATCGAGTACCGAACGTGTGACCGACTGCGGAAGTGCTGCCGGAACGCAGCACCGGAAGGATCGTCTACGCGATCTTGAGATCGGAAGTGTACGACTACATCATCCATGAGAATCTGCTCTAGTTAACCACTTTGGATCTTCAAGAGTTAGTACTCTATCGACTCGTTGCTGCAATCTAGTAGATAGATCTTGGCTTGTGCGTGTTCATGCGATAGAAATTTTTTGTTTTCCATGCTACGAACCCCTACATTTAATACATAAGGGAAGTTACGAGACGGAACTGAAGAGGAAACGGAGTCCGGGGTGGACAGACCCACCCCAGGCGCGGGCCTAGCCTGGCCACGCCTGGAGGGGGTGTGCCGCCCCCGAACTCCATCTCTGCCTCGTTTCTGTGTCAAAGCCTTCCTTATGCATTGAAACTTCGTAATATATAACCCCCCCGGATCCGCCCGAGGTTCTTGTATCGAGTTCTCGTCATGTTTTTGTTTCGATCTATTTCTGTCAGGTAGATTCTCAGATTTGGAGCCTCAGTGTCTTCCTCTGGATCACCCACGAAGGATTCCTCTGTAGACATCCTCAACCCGTACATGTATGAGTTGAGGATTCACCCCAAAGAGCTGATTCTCAAAGATGGGATGATACAGATGAAAGAAGTTCAAGGCCCCAAAGGAGAAGGCAGTCTGGAAGACAGGATGTAAGCGTTGGAGCAGGAAGTTTTTAGGTACAAGAATATGGCAAAACGCGAAGTGGATGTTATTCACAAGATAAGTTCAGAACTCATCACCAAGCACGAGGGAGAAGTTTCTGAGCTCCGAGAAGAGATCTTCTCACTTCGTTAGACTACCAACCAATTGCAAGCACAACTCTATGACATACAAAATAAAAACTGTGAGTATGAGGCTAGATTTGATCGCATAAGCTCTGCTGCTAGTTTCAGGATTGCAGAGACTAGGACATCCTTTTTGGATGGGTATCCTTTGCCCTGGAAGCTTTATGATGACAAGAGAACACCACCATCACCAAAGGAGTAATTCGTCATCAGGTTTGGCATCCCCTTGGCTTGTTCCGAGCTTGGGGGAGTGATGCGGTATCACCACCATTATCTTTCATCTTTTACCTTTTTAGTGGATTCATATCTATGGTAGAGAAGTTATCTTATAGTTTGGTTTGCGTGTGGAAGTATCTCTCCTTTAGTTGATTATCTATGTATCCCTTGGTGTGAGTGCCTTTATTGAATATTAATGAGAAGTCTCATATTTTACTTTTTGCACTTCTTATTTTAGTTTGCAATCTCTGTTATATGATGGATCTTGTTGATCAGTATTGGCATCACTTTGGGAGCATCAAGTGGATCTAAATTGGTTTTGGCAAACCGATTTCTGGTCAGTAGCAACAATTTTTAGGTTTGAAAGAAAAAGAGAAAGAGAAAAAAAGCTTATAGGTATTTGGTATCATTTGTTTTCTTTCTTGTTGGCTCATAAGCTTAGTATTCTTTATTTAAGATCTTTTGTGTCTTCAAGGAATATTGCATGTTTGGCTTTATTACTTGTATGTTTGCTTGTTTCTTTCAACTCTCTTTCTTTCTATCCAGCCTTGCTAGCCAAAAACCTGTTTTGACAAGCAAAACTTTTGCCACTTTGAACCAAATCCCTTTGAACCAAAACTTTTTCCACCTATACTTATCATGTTTCCAAATCCCTTTGAACCAAAACTTTTGCCACTTGTGTCCACCATATCTACCTAATAGCTTTTTCTATTCCAAGCAAATTCTCAAGCTTCATCTACCTTCCAAATTAAAAAGTATTTTTTATGTGAAAACTAGTTAGTAAAGCTCTCACGAACTTGATGGCACACTTTATTTTCTTGCCCCTAAAGACTTGAACCATTGTGGACATCGAAGTTATATATGCTTGCATCTATACGTTGGAATTAGCAGAACCGTGCTGTCACGGGTAACGTTTTCAACATAGCACTTGTACTTTGCACATCATTGATATCGTGCTCTTTTGTCTATGGATGTCAACGGTGTGAAATAAAAGGGGAACTTGTGACTCCATGGAGTTTGTACTTTGTGTTAGAGAAACGCCTGGGCCGCTAGCGTAAGCCATGCCTAATCATGGTGGAAACTTGAAGCACCACCATAGTGAGCATTTTGTGAAGCATCCTCGATAAAAAATATACACATAGTAAATAAAAAGATTGCTGAGATGCTCACCGTCTGCTTGCCTTGTCATTTTGGTTATGGGAAAGCTCCTGTAACATGTGCAAGGGGTACCCCGTTGGCGATTCTCAATGATATGCAAGTACTTACAATGACAAGAACTTGCCTGGGCCCAAAGTTGATGTAGCATGAGTGGACCTCATATTCAAGGGACATGAGATTGCCAACTTATATTTCGTCAAGCATATACTCCATCTTTGTTCACTTTAACCTTAATCATCTCAAGATGCCTATGATAGGGGAAATGAGGGATCAAAGCTAGTAAGTACCATAATCTTTTGGAAGCTCTTTATGACTTATAATCCCTGCTTCCCTCTAAGAAGGGACCTTTCTCCCACTTCCAAGTTGAGTCAGTAAACCTATTTCCTCTCTATCTCAAGCAAGCATTTGAGTTGTTGTGTTGCAAGCATTCATATGGTGATTTATTCAATCATGTTCTTTATCTTCCTTGTTTGCACAAAACTCTTATCTATTGAGTATTACTTTGAAAGCCTTCACTTGTGAAAACCTTTTTGAGCAAAGAGTGCCCCTGTTTTGAAACTTCTACAAAAGCTTTTGTGAAACTGTTTGCTAGGTGTTCTCTAACCAAGAACAAGTTTGCCAATTCCAATTATGATTTATCTTTATGTATCTCTATTGTGACTGCTGTACTTGGTTGCAAGCTAAGTTATATAATGGTGAGTTGCTTTCTTCTATGAGTTGTGCAATGGTAAGTGTGATGCTTCTTGTTCGTATTATTTTATCGACACTTCACTCCATAAACCTGTGGACATGTTTAATGAGCTCAGTTTACGCTTGGGGACAAGCGAAGTCTAAGCTTGGGGAGTTGATATGCCCAATTTGCATCACCATTCTATATCATAATTTACCTCTATTCATTGATATTTGTCTTATTATGAGGTATTACTTATGGCTTTTCATCTGTTTATGCATGTTGGATGATTCTTGGAGGATGAACTGCCGGAGTCTGGATTCTGATTCGGTGCAATTTCGTGAAGATCAGAATAATACCAGAAAAATATGGAAACATATTATTTTACCAGAAGATGAAGGGAGCTAGAAGGAGGAGGGAAGAGGGCCCGTAGGGGGCCCACACCACCTAGGCGCAGGCCCACCTGAGGCTGCGCGTAGGGCAGGTGTGGCCCACCTGCCCGGCCTCCGACTCCGCCCCTTCGCCTATATCTTTCCTATGGAACCCTAAGCCTCGGGGAGCGGCCACAGATAGATTTCCGCCGCCTCTAGGGGACGGAAAACACCAAGAGAGAAAGATCTCTCCGGCAGACAGATTTTTGCCGGGGGAATTCCTTCCCGGAGAGGGGAGACCGTAGCCATCAACACCATCATCAAGCTAGGCTTCATCAGGATCATCATCATCATCCACACCATCATCTCCACCAGCACCATCATCACCACTCCATACCGCTGTAAAAATTGTGTTGGATATTGCTTAGTTCATTAGGGGAAACCTTACAGGTGTTAATCACTATTGTAGTTGATGATTGTGAGTGGAACCATTGGATTATTGTTTATGTTCAGATTGTTATCCATTACCATATCATCTTTGATCTTGATCCATATGATGTCTTGTGAGTAGTTCGTTGTGTTCTTGAGGACATGGGAGAAGTCATGTTGTTAGTAGTGAATCTGTGATGAGTTATTATTCAATGGTTTAGTATTTAAGTTGTGGTGCTATTCTTCTAGTGGTGTCATGTGAACGTCTACTACATGACACTTCACCATTTATGGGCCTAGGGGGATGCATTGTGTATTTGGATACTAATTGTGGGGTTTCCAGAGTGACAGAAATCTGAACCCCCGTTAGGACACCTTTGCACAAGGGAGTGTAGGATCTCAGAGTTTAAGGTTGTGGTTAGATTTATATTTTAAATACTTTCCGGTAGTTACGGATGTTTGCAGGGGGTTTAATCACAAGTATGTATTAGTCCTAGGAAGGGTGGTATGTTAGCACATGTTCACCCACACAACACTTACGAACACCAAAGAAGAGTACTAAGCTATTTGAAGCGAAAGCACTTGACAGAATTCCCATGTGTCCTCGAGAATGTTTGGTCCTTATAAGTATTTCCACTGTCTTGTCCTGTGCTAAGAAATGATTGGGCCACTTGCTCCGTTTGTTCGTTGCCTTTGTTACTTGCTCTTTGTTTTGTTGCCTTGTCAAAAAACCACTAAAAATCCATTTGCTAAGTATTCAAAGGGATTTCCTGCTCCATACCACTATTCAGCACCTTCTGCTCCTCGTTGAGATCGACACTCCTATTTATCGAAAGTACTACTATACACCCCCTATAGTTGTGGGTCATCATTTAACGAGAGCAGATTCTCATGGGTGATGTAGTCATACACTTGCCGATCTCAAGATCGCGTAGACGATCCTTCCGGCGCTGTGTTCCGGCAGCGTTTCCGCAGTCGGTCACACGTTCGGTACTCGATGAAGACCTTCCTCTCCCTTGTTCCAGCAGGCAGCGGAGGTTGTAGTTATGTCCTTGTTTTTCCGGCAGCACGACGACATGGTGTCGGAAGTAGAGGGAAGATCCCGCAGGGCTTTGCCTAAGCCGCTTCGGGTTATGGTGGATCTAGGGTTTCCGACGATCTAGGTTTATAAGGCCGGAGAGGAGGAGGTGGAGTCGGCGGCGGCTAGGGCGACGGCGATGAGCCGGCGAAGACACGGCTTGGAGGTGGGGAGGGCTGGTTATGTTGCTTTGGGGCATCCCCTCCCCTCTATTTATGAGATGGAGGGCATCTTGGGAGAGGGGAGTTTGAATCCTTCCCCAAACCCAAGTTGGAGAGAAACACGGACTCTTTCCTTCTTCCACTAGGAAACCATTGTTCCAGTTTAACTTTTCAAACCTGCCTTTTGACTTTCAATTTAGATCTTTATTTCTCTCTTGCCAATGCCCAACCAAGTGACCTAGGATATGATCCAATCATTCCACTTAACCATGACACATTCATGAACCATTCCCCTTCCGGTCCGGTGAACCTTCTTGACCCTTCTAGAACCTCTCCGATGAAAACATCGAAATCATTCCCGAACTCCGGAATCAGACTTTCCTTATATGAATCTTATTCCTCGAACCATTCCGGATCTCCTCGTTATAACCCGGATCCCATTCGAGACTCCGAACAACATTCGGTCTCCCTACTTACATTCCATATCTACTAAACAACATCGAATCCTTAAGTGTGTCTCCCTACGGTTCGTGAATTATGCGGACATGACCGAGACACTTCTCCGATCAATAACCAATAGAGGAATCTGGAAATTCATATGGCTCCCACATATTTCTACAATTACTTTGTGATCGAATGAACCACTTACATACGATACCAATTTCCCTGTGTCTCGCGATAGTTTACTTATCCGAGGTTTGATCGTCGGTATCTCTGCATACCTAGTTCAACCTCGTTACCGATAAGTACTCTTTTCTCGTTCACGTGATATGTGATCCCTTGTGATCCAGTGACATGCTTGCAAGCTAATTGGATGACATTCCACCGAGAGGGCCCAGAGTATATCTATCCATCATATGGATGGACAAATCCCACTCTTGATCCATGTGCCTCAACACATACTTTCCGAACACTCAATTCCACCTTTATAGCCACCCAGTTACGGTGTGGTGTTTGATGTCATCAAAGCATCCTTCCAGTGATGGTGATTAGCATGATCTCATGGTTGAAGGAATTAGGTTACTATGTATCAGAAAGCTTATAGCAAATGAACTATTGAAATGACTTGATCTTTATGCTACGCTTATCTATAGGAGTATGTCCATCATACCATTCTCCTAATGAGATGATCTTGTTGTTAATAACATATATCAATGTTCATGATCGGGAAACCACGATCATCTATCAACCAATAAGCTAGTATTACAAAGAGGCTTCACTAGGGACTCTAATTTAGTTTACAAATCACACAAGTATTAATGTTTCTGGTTAATACTATTATAGCATCAATGTGAACTTTTATCATAAACACAAAGATATAATAATAATAACCAGTTTTATTATTGCCTCTAGGGCATATCTCCAACAGTCTCCCACTTGCACTAGAGTAAACTAATCTAGATTACATAGTAATATACTGAACACCCATGGCGGTCTGGTGCTAGTCATGCTTTGCCCTCGGCAGAGGTATAGTCAACGGATCCGCCACATTCAGATCTGTGTGTACTTTGCAAATCTTTATGTCACCATCTTGGACATGCTCTCGAATAGCGTGAAAACACAGCTTGATATGCTTCAGCTTCTTGTATGACCTTGGTTCTTGCGCATTTTCTATGAATCCCAAGTTATCACAGTAGATAGACATTGGGTCCAGCGCACTTGGAACCACACCGATCTCTGTAATGAACTCCTTCATCCATATAGCCTCTTGTGAAGCCTCCGAAGTAGCTATGTATTCCGATTCAGTTGAAGATCTCGCCACAACCGCTTTGCTTTGCACTCCTCCATCTAACTGTTGCACCATTCAAACTAAATACATATCTAGATTGAGATTTAGAATCATCCGGATCGGTGTTCGACCTAGCATTGGTGTAACCATTAACAACAAGATGTTCATCACCTCCATAAGAAAGAACCATATCCTTAGTTCTTCTCAAGTACTTAAGGATGTTTTTGACCGCTGTCCAATGATCCACTCCTGGATCACTTTGATATCTGCTAGTCAAACTAAAAGCATATGCAATGTCGGGTCTAGTACATAGCATGGCATACATGATAGATCCTATGGCTGAGGCATAGGGAGTCTTACTCGTCCTTTCTCTATCTTCTGCCGTTACAGGACTTTGAGTTTTACTCAAGGTCGTATTGGGAAACATGGGCACGAACCCTTTCTTGTTATCTTCCATTCCAAACCTCTTTAGAACTTTGTCCAAATATGTACTTTGTGACAATGATATTAGGCGTCTTGATCTATCTCTATAAATCTTTATGACTAAAATGTAAGCTGCTTCGCCAAGATCTTTCATTGAAAAACTATTATTCAAATATTGCTTGACACTATTAAGAAGGTCTACATCATTCCCAATCAACAATATGTCATCCACATATAGTACTAGGAATTCTACAAAGCTCCGACTCACTTTCTTGTAAATACAAGCTTCTCCATAAGTTTGTATAAAACCAAAACTTTTGATTACCTTATCAAAATGGTGATTCCAACTCCGGGATGCTTGCTTCAATCCATAAATGGACCGTTTGTAACATCCCAGCATTTAGGAACTAACTAATGGTAGATTTAGGAATCTGTGATATTGCATGCATTCATCTATAAAAATGTGGGTAAATTTTTCGCCAAATAAACACCTAAAGTGATCAAAGTTTCTTTCATGCTTTGAGATTAGGAATAGTCTTGGAGAGTGATTGTGATAGACTTTGATATGATCTTTGTGGATTAGTATGTCTTGGGAAATGAAATTTGAATTTGAATTTGAATGTTGGATTTATAATATAGAAGGATTTTGAATTAGGTTTGGGTAATTTGATTTAATCAGGAGTTAACAATTAATAACTCAAACTTTAAATGAAATAAATTAATCAATAAAATGAATATTAACTTATTCAATAAATGAGTTACAAAATGTAACTTATTGGAGTCTTTACAATATTACATGAAACAAAAGAAGAATCTTTATTTATTGAATAATAGTACAATCTTTATTACAAAAGAATAAAAAAATAAAATTACAAAAGAATGAAAGAAATATTACAAGTGACTATTCTATAAAGAAAAGAAAACCTAAACTAAAGTCTTAATCTTCAAGTCTGGTACCTGCAAAATAAACATAAACTAAAAAGAAAGAAAGTTAAGGATTAAAATTATTTTACTCTCAGACTTAACAGTGAGTTGCACTGTTCAAGGTTCATCATTGAGAAAATATTTTAATAGGAAAGTTTCACCAATATGAAAGAATATATCTTTCTTAATTTCAAACCATAAGCCAAGTAAACAGCAAGGAGGGGCAAGTTTCACCAGCCAAGTAAAATGTAACTAGATAAAAGTAACTTCATAATCAGAGAATATCCACAAGGTGTGCAGCAGGAACATAAGCAACACACACACCAAACTGCATGGTGTGTGCTGCCAGCACCACAACAACAGCTCCACACACACAAAACTATCAACACAGCCATGGGAGGCATACCCACACCATTAACTTGTTCATACACACCAAGAACAGCAGCCCAGCTAAACCAAATCAAAGCCAAGCAAGATCACACCAATCAAAACCCAGGATCACATCACCAAAAATGGTGACATAAGGAGGTGGAGAGCTAGAACAAGGACAAGTCCAAGAATTGGAAATACCAGGAGGAGCACCAGATCAAGGTAGACACAAGATCCACCACTTGCAACCCCAACAACACCCAAGTGTGGTGAGTATCATAAAACAACCATATATATTCTGTTCATCCTAGTCCAACGGAAAAGCATGTGATGTTTTACAAGTTAAACCTCTTAGTGATCACCCAAGTGGGGTGAACCTATCATAGAGGAAGTTTGAAATATAAAGACCAGTAGTAAGCCCTACCAAATCCACCAGGACCTCAGACCAGCATCATAGGTCCTGGTAATCATAAACAACTCATATATTCCAAAATGTTTTCAAATAGCTTATAAAATTTGGGCACATCTCATGAGGGAGTAGCACCTCAGAATTTATAAACTATATGCACCGACATTAAGCTACAAGCAAACCAATCATTTTATCCCACTAGGATCCAAGGTCTAGTGAACAACCTTGATACTTAAGCATATCTATAAGGGATAGTAGGATAGGAATTTAATTCCTAAGCCTCAGACCAGCAGCATAGGCATTGATCTTTTAAAGAAGGAAGCTTACAATTTTTTAATAGACATCCAATCTTAAGCACTGCTAAGTAAAAGCCTAGCTGTAGAATCACTACTTGTGTGCCATCCAAGGATGGTGACACAAGAACCAATTCTAAAACAAGCCAACAATCATTGAGCTTTCATAAATAAACCAATAAATTAATAACCATCATCTCCCTTGAAGGAATAATCAGGAATAAGGATCAGGTTTACATGTGTGCAAAGTGTTACTGTAAGAAACTACGTAACTTCCATCTACACATCTCCACTGATAGTGCTACTATCAGTACTGGATTACTAACAGTAGAGAAACTCACTAAGCCTCAACTTAACTAACCAGGTTTCACAGTTAAATCATCATCTTAACCAAGATTTGTCACCAGTTATAAGCAAAACTACTAAATCACCAGCAACTGATCAAGAATATCATCAGATAATCAAATCATGACAGAAAGCACTGAAGTGCAGTGAGATCAATCTTCACTAGTCATCACTACCAAATCAAACCATCATCTTACAAGCACCAAACAGGGATGAATCCTAGAACTAGGGAATAACCCTAGAATAGAGATGAACCCTAATGAGGAATGGCCACTAGTTACACACATATGAACTCAGAGGAGGTAGAGGCACGGGGAAAAACCCAAGGATCAACTCACATGTGGTCCTCGTTGTAGATTAGAAGATGAAGCAGAGGGTCGTCGATGAACACGGTGGCAAGGAGAGCACCCCCAAGGGGGCGCTGCGACCCACACCATGCCACGGCGGTGACCATAGCCACGCCTGGAGGAGAGGAGCACCATCGCAGCACACATCAGCCATGACGACGACAGCAACCGCATCACCCCAAACCCAAGGGTTCGTGATGAGGCTAGTTTGGCCATGGGAAAGCTCCATAGCCAAATCGAATTGGATAGAAGGGTAGCGCTTGGTCGACAACCTCGCCCTGCATCACGGCAACGGCCAGGGAGGACCACGGCGGTGAGCCTAGCATGGCGGCGGCGCCGTCGACCACGGGGTCGAGGAGAAGAGGGTAGAGGTGAGATCAAGCGAGTGATAGAGGGAGTGGGCTGGAATGGGACAAAACCCCTTCGGGGTGTGGTTTTGGTTCTATTCTATTGGGCCACAAGGGCCCAATAAACCAACCAGGCAGCCCGTTTACCTAAAGGCTATTTTTAATATATAGGAAAAGACCAAAATGCCCCTGAATTAAATAAATTCTAGAAAATAAAATATAAATCAAAAAATTATAAATAAAATATTTTTGGATTCACAATAATCCAAGCTATCCAAATAAATTAAGAAATAAAATTTTATACATATAAATTTTATTAAGAATTTTGTAATATAAATATTCCTTACTGAATTTTACAAAATTATTGAAAGTTGATAAAAATAAATAAAAATCACTTTCATTATAGATTAATATTGTAGTATTTTATAAAAATACTAAACAAATATTTAATAACAATTTTTGGTATTTAAATGATAATTCTTAAAAGAATTATTAAATTATTAAAATTCAAATAAAAGGAAATTAAATAAAAAAATATATTCAATAAGTATTAAAAATTAATATTTATAAATTCTTTATTATTAAAAATAATTCTTATAATTTAAATAATGGGGGAGAATACGCATAAAATTAAATAATGCATTACATTACTTTGCATAATCATTTTGCTTCTTTAAATATTGTCCTTACTGGGCAATAATGTTGTTTTTGTAGACATAGAAGCTCAAGGTCCAGTGCAAGCATCAGACTTCACTACCTTGTCACCACAAGGCAAGTTCATCACTTGCTCATATCCTTTGAAGAGTCTTTATCAACGTATTTGCAAATTGTGTGTTATCATATATACTCTAAAGAAAGAAAATATTATTTTCACAAGAAATCATAGATATCATACTAAGTGATGATATAATGGAGCAATAGAACATAGGGTTCTATTTGCAACAATGATGATCAATTAGGAACTTAATAACCCCTGAAATCAGTGATTCTAGCGCCGTATATTACGCGTTAGCCATGAGATTTGGAATGGGACAGAGAAGTCAGCTGTATCTTCTTCCTCTCGCATGTAGCCAGATGTGCAGGTCGTGGCTGTTATCCTCGTAGCGTGCATATTAATTGGTAATTCATAGAGGATATGCAGCATATGGGTGGGAACCCTCAACGTCCCACGATAGTTCTAGCATCTAACGGTTTGTACAAACAATTGCCGTAATTCAATATGTGGGCATGGTGTACACCAAGGAGGCATGCGAGGTCGCGGAGGGGGTAGTGATTGGCTTGGACCAACTGCTGGGCCCCACATCATGGAATTGTGGACGGGAAAGTACGCCCGGTTGTGCAACAAGGAGTTGATCTCTCATGGGTAAAGTAACACAGCTCTGCAGAGTGTAAGAATTGTAACTTGTTACTCCCTGTTCTGGGAAGGAGCTATGAACGCGGCAGGAAAGGAACTCCATGAAAGTTCTGGTCAACCTGTGAAGGCTGATGGTCATAGTTTTTTATAATAACATCAATCTTTGAAGAAAGATTTACAAAAACTGTATAGTGCCAAGGATTTATAATCCGAGGTGGTAGTTAAAGCATCAAACTTCCCACATTGCATATAATGAACTTGTTGGGTAACGCTGTTACTCATCCTTTCCTTTGATACCTTTCTTAGACTCTGACGATTCCGAGGACGTGCCAATGTATGCAGCCGACTGCCAACAAGATGTGTTTTACGAGGAGCCTAACCTGTCAGGAGGTGTTGAAGGAGTGGATTACGAAATCCACTATGGTGTCGATGACAACGAGTCCAACTAAGTATCCTCGTTAGTAGTAACCAAGGGAGCCAAGAAGCATGAACTCTATAGAATAAGCTGCTGAGCTCAACTCCTAGTTGGAGTTGCTACTTTTAAATTCCGTTGAAAACACTTTATATTTTGGTTTGTAAGTTGAATTCTTTTGAAGTCTTGAACTTCTGGTATTGTAATAATAATAATGTGTGAATGTTTGTAATATGGACCCGCAATGTTTCTGTTGTACCACTCTAAGGGATGTGATATTTACAGAACGGTGTTCTTTGGATGTCATGTCCACGACTATAGTATACTACACATGCAGTGGTATGCTGGGTCACCGCACTTGGTATCAGAGCAAATTGCTTTGACCTTAGGTTGGAAACCTAGTAAGGGTATTACCTGTAGGAGAGTGTAGCAACGATAAAGAATTCTCTAAAAGAAATATAATGGGTATTCAAATGTGAATATTCCTTTATATGTTTTAGTGCGATAATTCTTTATTATGATGCCATATATTATTGGTTACTAATAAAAATATTTTTTTGATATACAGAGCTATGGAATCAAAGTTCCCAAAACAGACTTTGGTAAGGAAAGAGGAGACTCTTGATGATTATCAAGGATCATTCACAAACCAACTTCGTCAACTTTTAAGAATTTTTAGTTGTCCAACTAGAATTTCAGTGAACACTATAACCTACTATGATGGTCGGATGTTATCCAAGTATCTTGTGAGTATCCAACTTCCAGAAGTGCTTGGATTATATCACGATTTACCTATAGGTGAAGGTAGGAGTCACTTAGCAGCATATCATGTTGCCGTTGTGGAGGCGATAGCTAATATTCGGGAGCATAAAGCCAAGGAGTTAGAAGGTAGCACATTTTCTGTGATCCCTCATGATTCTATAGACTCGGAGCCTATACCGAATCATCTTACTTTAGTTAAGAAGCATCCTAAGTTAGCTTCCAAGTTTATGGATAGATACCGAACACTCGTTGCGTCTTTTTATAAGACACATCAAGTGATTGTCGAAGATAAAAAATGACATGTTAGAGGATCTAACTGATCCGGAAAGGAGGAAGCAGTTAGCATTCCAGTTGGAGAAGGAGGCAAGTAATAGTGCAAAACCTATCTTTAAGGATATACCTATTGATCCTGAATCTTTTATACCATATCCTTATTCACTAAGGCCTGAACCTATATATGATCCTACTGTGGATATGAGGTATGCAGTACCACAGGGTTCAGAGGATGGTTCTGATTCAGAACTACCTATTGAAAATTCTGATGGTTGGAGGATGGGATCATATGAAGGATCTCATGAACACCAAATGTCCATAGATGGTTCTGATAGAAATGTTGGACAATCTAGCTGGATGGGTGCCAGAATTAACCCTAGTAGTAGTAGAAATGCCATGTTCATGGATAATCAGGATGAAGAAGAAGATCCTGAGGAGAGAGTGTTTGAATCACCAACATCTTCTTCAAACCCAGGGAATATACATTATCCGGTGTTTAACTATCTTTCCCAAAGGAGCACCTGGGAAGCAGCAGGATCTGCGTATCCTGTTGACAACTCAAGGAATGAAGCTCAGGATATGCAAGCGGGAGATAATGTTGAATATGTTTCTGAAGACTTTTCAGCTGAGCTGGAGGGAGTCAATGCGCTCAGGTTGAGTAATGACTCAAGTCCTGACACTTCAGATACTGAGTATGTTCCTTCTGGAAGGCCATTTGTTCCACAAACTGTGCGACGAACCTCATGTCATCACGGTTGGACATCAAGCATGTATGATGAGCGTAGTTACTACTAGAAGTAGGTAACTATTTAGAGGTATCAAGTACTGTGTGTTGTAATCCAAGAAATATGGTAGATAGATAAATAAGGTAGTGTTGTAATATACCTACCTGGTATATGTTGTAATGACTTTGTATTATTATGATATTATGTATAATATGTGAAATGCATATTTGAATTTTCTTTGGATCTTCATTGTGTGACTAGTTCTGTGCGTAAAATCGAGCTCAGAACACATGTGAATGATGTAAATATGTGTATTCGCTTTATGTTGGAGGACTAGATGGTCATGGATATGGGTGTAGAAACCGAAGCTGAATAGCAGCGGATGGAACATGAGGCCAAAGAGAAGGCCGATGAAGATGTAGCAAATCAGGGAGCATTACCACCAACACAACCAATGAGGCCGTTAATGGAGCAGAACTTTATGCAGTGTATGCAAATGATGCAAGAGACCCAAAACAAGTTCATGGAGGAGCTACTGGGACGAGCAAATCAGAGGGCACCTGAAGGTGGAGGAGTGAGTCTTTCTGACTTCCAGAATGCAAGGCCGTTACCTTTTGCATCATCCATTGAATCAATGGATGCATAAGACTGGCTTGCAGATACAGAAAGTAAGCTGAAGACTGTAGGTTGCAATGATGAGGAGAAACTGAGGTATGCAACTCATCTTCTGACTGGACCTGCAGCATCATGATGGGAGAATCAGTTGGCCATGCAACAACTAGGAAGGGAGTATACCTGGGAGGAGTTCAAGCAGAGATTCCGTGAATATCATGTTCCGGAGAGTGTTATGGAGTATACCTGGGAGGAGTGCAACTACTTCATTCATTTTTGAAGAATTCTGTGTTAAGTTCGGGATTAGAAGGGCAACGTTAGAAAACCTTATGACCATAGTTACGGCAGGGGGAAATGTGATCGTACGCCACATTAAACAAGATCAGGTTATCTCGATCTGTGGTTGTACATACTTTGCAGACCTTTATGTGATTCCTTTGAAGGGAATTGCAGTAGTGCTGGGGATGGACTGGATGATGGAGCATGGGGCTCAGATAAATTGTGAGAAGAAAACTATCTCAATCAAAACTCCAAGTAGACCAAGGATAGTTTACCAAGCAGATAAGCACAGTCATATCATGGTGGTCTGTAGTTGAACTCGATGAAAGAGGTCAAATTGGAAGATATTCCTATAGTAAATGAATTTCAAGATGTTTTTCCAGCAGAGCTACCTAGAATGCCACCAGATCAAGAGTTAGAGTTCACTATTGATCTAATTCCCAGTACATCACCAATAGCTCAAGCACCATATAAGATGGGACCCAAAGAATTAAAAGAACTCAAAGAGAAAATTGATGAGTTAGTCAGAAAAGGGTTTATCCAGGAAAGTGTATCCCCATGGGGAACACCAGTAATCTTTGTGGATAAGAAGGATGGTGGAAGAAGGATGTGTGGAGATTATAGAAATCTGAACAACGTTACTATCAAGAATAAGTATCCTTTACCAAGGATTCAAGATTTGTTTGATCAAGTGAAAGGAGCCTGAGTATTTGCAAAGATCGACCTAAGATCTGGATACCATCAAATTAAAATCAAGCCTGAGGATGTTCCCAAGACAGCATTTGTCTCAAGATATGGACACCATGAGTATCTGGTAGTACCAATGGACAAGCAATATTCATGAATCTGATGAACAAAATCTTCATGCCATATTTGGATAAGTTCGTCATAGTCTTCATTGATGATATTCTGATATATTCCAAGGACAAGGAAGAGCATGCTGATCATTTAAGAATAACATTGCAAACTTTAAGAGAACATAAACTTTATGCTAAGTCTAGTAAATGTGAATTTTGGCTAGATAAGGTAGAGTTCCTCGGCCATGTGATTAGTAAAGATGGAATTGCTGTAAATCCATCTAAAGTTCAGTCAGTACTAGAGTGGACTGCACCAACCAATGTGAAACAAATTCGAGGTTTCTTGGGGATGGCTGGTAATTATCGGAGATTCATTGAAGGTTTCTCCAAAATAGCTGGACCAATGACCAAATTGTTAAGAAAGAATACACCATTCAATTGGGATGAGAAGTGTGAAGCAAGCTTTCAGGAGTTGAAGACCAGGTTAACCACAACTCCAATCTTAGTAGTTCCAGAAACAGGGAAAGACTTTACAGTATATTGTGATGCATCGAAAGAAGATCGAAAAGTAATTTCTTATGGTTCAAGACAACTAAAACCACATGATGTCAACTATCCAAATCATGATTTAGAGTTAGCAGCAGTGGTTTTTGCGCTGAAAGGATGGAGGCATTTTCTTTATGGAGCCAGATGTGAGTTATACACTGACCATAAAAGTCTTAAATATTTCTTCACTCAAAAGGAGTTGAATATGAGGCAGAAGCGTTGGTTGGAACTAATCAAAGATTATGATTTAACAATCAACTATAATCCAGGAAAAGCAAATGTTGTAGCAGATGCTTTAAGTCACAAAAGTGCAGATATTCAGCCTAGCAATCGGGAGCTACCAAAAGAATTACAAATGGACTTGGAAAGATTAGAGCTTCAATTCATTAGAACAAAGGTTCTTGGAGGATTAGCTACTATGCAGGTAGTTGCAGAGCAGGATAGTGATCTTAAGCACGAAATTTTTAGACATCAAGCAGAAGATCCTTTCATTGCTGAGGAAATTCGAAGGATATCTCAAGGGAAAAAATTAGTTTTTCGCCTTGGAGATTATGAGTCTTTGTGGTTGCAAGATCATCTTTGTGTTCCAGATGTGACTGAGATTCGAGATGCCATACTCAGAGAAGCACATGAAACACCATATTCTATACATCCAGGCAGTACTAAGATGCACATGGACTTGAAAGAATTATTCTGGTGGAATAACATGAAAAGGGACATTGCTAAATATGTATCTGAATGCCATACTTGCCAAAGGGTGAAGGCTGAACATCGAAGTCCAGCAGGACCATTACAACCTTTGGAAATTCCCGAATGGAAGTGGGAGGAAATAGGGATGGATTTCATCACCGGATTGCCCATGACACCTAAAAGGAAGGATATGATTTGGGTAATTATGGATAGAATCACTAAAAGTGCACATTTTATTCCGGTAAATCAGAAAGATAATGCCGAAAAGTTAGTAGAAGTTTACATCAAAGAGATAGTAAGTAAGCATGGAGTGCCCAAAAAGATCATAACTGATAGGGGATCAATGTTTACTTCATCATTTTGGAAGCAATTACATGAGGCACTTGGTTCCAAATTAAATTTCAGCACAACTTATCATCCAGAGGCAGGAGGTCAAACAGAGAGAACAAATCAGATACTAGAAGACATGTCAAGGGCTTGTGCATTAGATTTTGGCGGTACATGGGAAGATCATCTACCATTGGCAGAATTTTCCTACCATAATAGCTATAAGAGTAGTCTGAAGGCAGCTCCATATCATGTTCTGTATGGAAGGAAATGTAGATCACCAATATGTTGGTATGAGCCTGGAAGTAGCAAAGAATTTGCGCCAAACTATATCAAAGAAAAACAAGATAGCATTGATAAGATCAGGGATAGACTAAAAATAGCTCAAAGTAGGCAAAAAAGTTATGCTGATCAAAGTCGAAGATCATGGCATCCAGAAGTGGGAGATATGGTATATTTGAAAGTAAGTCCAATGAAAGGGGTTAAAAGGTTCGGAGTTAACACCCCCTGGGGTTAGGGTTAAACTAACCACAGATCACGATCTAAGATAAGTACAACTCCAAACACGGAAGATCACATTATGATTCGGTAACATTACAGAACACAGGGATTCAACGACATAAGTTTAAACTCTTAACTGAGTAAGATATTAGAGTTATTACAAACTAGAGGTCAAAGACCCAACATTACATCACACAGCGAAAGCAAATTATGTTGTTCTACACAACAACTAAGCAAAAGGCCTAAGAGGTCATTACCAAAAGTGAATTCCATCCCATAGTCCTCAGGCTGCTACCTGGGACCCCCAACTACTCGTCGATGTCAACGTAGAATCCACCTTCAGTTGCAACTGGATTCTCTATAGAAAAACAACAATGGCGCAAGGCTGAGTACAATAATGTACTCCGCAAGACTTAGATAACCTAGTATCTACATGCTCTGGCTAGAGAAGCTTTCTCTGGATTTTATTTTGCGGAAAGCAATCTTTATTTGTAAACAAGAGAGAGAAGAGGCTTGTCTACTCAGATTCTTTTAAAAAGGGATAAGATAGCGACTTATTCATCTTGATCATCACATCTTGGTAACCACCAGCTTCATCAGAACCTCCTATCTAGGATCACCCCCTCGACCCAGAGGATGCATCTGTAAGCACACGTGGATCAACAAGTTTTATTTAGGTTATAGTTATCTATGATCATCACCTCCGTTCCCAAGTCGTTCATAACCATGAACACGACTTTTCGAAAAGATTAATACCCTTCAGGGGTGTACAACTTTACCCACATGCACCAACCGACTCTTAATGCCAAATTATTAGCCCTCTTCCTTGGAAGGCCGGCAGAGGGTGGTTGACCATGACCTTTACCTTGCTTTCGCCGAGACCACGAGTCACGCCCTAGGGATGGTTTCGTCGTAACGGGTCAAGTCTCGAAGCCGGTCCCTAAAGATGTGAGGTGAGGTTGGTTCACTAGGGGCTCCATCGGCCCCAAGCAACCCGGTCCACGCTTCCCTACCTCTTATGATGCACCTCATTCACCTCCTCAGTTCGAAAAGGTTTTCAATGCGTATGCTAGATGGAAAGCCCGAACTATATGACTCATGGAATCTACTAGGCAAGTTAGTTGCTTGTGGGGTTTTCCAGTCCCCGTGTGGTTGTACGCTCGTCTTGGTTCAGGAGGCAAGAACTCGGGTCCTAATGGTGGCGAGCATGGGACTACAAAAAACACACCAAACATGGCCTCCCATACAAGCCTTAGCATGATTAGTTAACTCCTTCGATGATGTCACCACCTCCTACCTTTCTAGATTCTCCGGCACCTCTGATTCATCGTTCGGATATATCAGACATTGATACTATGCATGGCTAAGCTGTCAACCTCAAAAGCTCTAGCAACGCTCAGATGCCAGACCTAGGTATGCTAGGAGCAGTGGATCAGGAGTATAAGGATACAAAAGGGAAACAGTGCAGCAGATAGGTTCACTAGCTACTGACAAAAGACCACATTGGAATCGTGTGCATCATAGCGAGAAAGTAATATACTTTATAAAACATAGGTTCAGAATGAGAGGCTACGCTTGCCTTGTCCATCATTAGACAGGTACGGATCTTTGGTGTTGTTGACTTCAACTTCGGGTTTGGATCCTATCGCGAAGAACCAAATACCGGAAAGGGAGAAGAAACATTCAATACATGGCATGTGCAATTCTCAATCAATATGGATGATATGACAAGTTAACTTGCGTTAAAATGAAACCCTAAGGCATGCTTGCCAACTTAAACGGGATTCCGAGGGTTGAAAACCCTAACTCGAAAAACTCCGGAAACACATGAGAGGGGTTACTATGTTGTTCTAATTAAACTTGTCATCAAAGTTCTTGAACAATGCATGATTATAGATTAGTTAGATAGTTCTCATTTTTCTGAACATTTTGATATATTATTTGTATTTTTCTAAATTACAGATTAAAAGTTATTGAATTTACAATATTCAAAACAATTTCTGAAATTATTAAACCCTTTTATTACATTTTTCTGGAAATAAAAGAAACTGAAAACTTTTTACACCGCAGGGTGGGCTAGCCATAGTCACAGACAGGTGGGCCTTTGGCCACCTCAGCAACCATGTTGGCCAGGCGGGGTCAGAGACATTTTTCACCAGAGGTGGTTCTAGCCAGAGAGGCTGACGGGTGGGGTCGGTCCACGCAAGCAAGCCACGCGAGTGCCACGCAGGGGCCACATTGGCTCGCCGGCCAATGGGCCAGACGACGGTGGCAGACGGCGGAGGAGGGCGAACTACGGCGTGCGACTAGGGCTGCTCGAACCAGCGCTGCGAGACGAACCTAATAGCGGCGGCGCCTCCGTTTATTGGTCACCGGAGCTTGGTCAACAGTGACGAATGGCGGCGGTGTTCTCTGCTCTACGGCGCGGGCGCGAAACAGAGGGCTAGAGGGGGAAAGGAGGGTGCTTTGAGCACCAGGAGCTCACCCCAAGGCAATTGGTGTCGACGGCGAGGCGAGGCGGTGACCGGAGCGGCGACGAGGCGTGTGACTGAGCACGTCGGATTCGGAGAGGAAGCGATCGATGGTGACGAATCCTGGTGCCCCTTGTCGATTCCTTCTGCAGGAGGACAAAGCGGAGCGAGGCGAAGATCGTGGCAGTGTCGGATGGGCTCGGCGAGGACGGCAATAGCGGCTAGCCGACAGCCATGGTGGCTAGGCTTCGGGCTATCGCTATGCAGAGAGGGAGAGAGAGGGGAAAGTGAGGTCCAGGGAAAATGGAGCATGGCGCCGGCGGGTCTTATCCTTGCGAGCGTCGGTGGCGCGAATCGCAATGACGAGGCGGCATCGGGCGGCCGCAGCGGCGACAGCGAGCTGCCTGCCGTCAGCGGGGGAGACGACAGGGGAGCAGGCGAAGCAGTACCGGGCTGCTAGCAGGCTGGCGTGGGCCGGGTGCTGGGCCGCGGAAGAGGGATAAAGGGGAGAAGGTTGCTGGGATGCGGCCTGGGACGGTCTGGCTCTATTTTTTCTGCCAAAATAGTTTTACTTTTTTCTGTTTTTGATTTCAGTTTTAAGTTTTGAATTCCAAATATGTTTTGAATCATTCAAAACTACCAGGGAGGTTTTGTGAAATATGTAACATTTGTGGGGCCCTTTTAATCAAGTTGGGCTCCAAATATTTTTGTCATTTCTAAATTCAAAACTAGTTTGAATAAATTTCAAAGAGGGAGGGAACATAGGGTTTTTGGGTTTTGTTGCATTTCTTAAACGACACACTTGAACTTATGCAACTATTGTATTGATTTAAACAGATGCATGTCATGCTTAAGTACTATTTACATATATACAAACTTGGACTGTTACAGCTCTACCCCCCTTACAAGAATCTCGACCCGAGATTCCTAAGTTTTTGAAAAGAAGGCAGGGTACTCAGATCTAAGACGATCTTCTTGTTCCCAGGTTGCTTCATCCTCAGAGTGATGAGACCACTGAACTTTCAGGAACTTGATGTTTTGACGACGAGTTTTGCGCTCGGCTTCATCAAGGATACGGACATGATAGTCACGATAATTCAGATCCTTATGAAGATCAAGAGTTTGGTGATCAACACCACAGACAGGGTCTTTGAAGCAACGCTTGAGTTGTGACACATGAAAGACGTCATGCACCTTAGGAAAGTTTGCAGGAAACTCCAACTTGTATGCGAGGTTACCTTGCATGGATAGAACACGGAAAGGACCAACATAGCGAGGAGTGTAACACCCTCAGAATCGGACCTATGCAAGTTTGAGCAAAATTCGCCAAACCCGCATAGAAACGATTCAAAGGTGCCCACCAGGCACTTTCGTGCGGGTGGAAAACGAAGTAATAACATTACACAACAGTCCTCGATGGGTCCCACAGAACAGATATATATAACAGCGACTCAAAGAGTCAAGAATACAGATATAATATACAAAGATCCAAATCACCTTGAAAACGATAGAGCGTCCAGCTACGGACAAGATGCAATTGGGGCTAAGAGCCCTAAAGAATAACCAATGGCGTCCATAACCCTGCCCAGGCCAAGCCGGAAGGGTAACCCTGCTAACGACGTCGATCTCAAACCTGCTTAAACAAAAGGGGTGCCGGCAAAGGGCAAAGGAAAAAGAAGGAGCGTCAGTACTGAGGCCAGTACACGGCGAGGCTAGAATTCGGCGGTCCTCGCCTACATAGGTATGGTGGACTGAAGCGGCAGCGGCAGCATGCACTAAACAACCTATAGAGACTCGGTACAACTGGCGGTAATCAGTGAGGGGTAAGAGTGACCTATCCGGATCCAACCTGAAGCTAACACCAAACAAAACCCATCCTGGTGTTTCCCCCTCGACACCGATCGAGGAAGTCAACCGAGGAACTCACACAGTTGGCAGTTTTATTTATTCGGTTATCGTTGCAGCAATTACTAGTCAGGTTAAAGATAGTCGTCCTGATAAAATAAGCAGTGGGCACTTTTAGTTAACCATTCCGTTGTAGTTGCTACAATTACTAATCAGATACAGATAGCATGAGATAAACCCAAAACCCAGCAGTTGTTGGTACTTTTATTCAGCCATTCCGTTGTAGTTGCAATACTTACTAGTCAGATACAATGGTCGCAAGCGACACTCCAAACAAGCAATTGTGGGCAGTATTATTTAGCCATTCCGTTATAGTGAAGCTGATTACTAGTCATTATAAAGTCAAATTTATAGCAGTAAACTTTAGTTATGCTTGTCTATGGTCGAGATACTGTGCTCCAAGTCGTCCATAACCGCGGACACGGCTTTCAGAAAGTTTTAACCCTGCCGGGGTGCACAAATAGCAACACACACTCGATCAACCTCGGAAAAACCAAATCAAAACCCAACGAGGTCTTCACGACAGAGCAATCACAAGATTCAGAAATATTTCAGGGGGCCACCCCTTTGAGTAGATCCCGCAACGGAGTAAGCAAGCTCCGAGACGGACTCAAGGTTGCGCCAATGGCTGTAAGCGACTGGGAACCCGAAAGTGTGGCTGGGCTTGTCGATACCGCGTAATCACTCCGCATACCTAAACAGTACAGTGTGCTCCTCGCACAATTTTAAATACATAAGTAGCATGGCATAAGTACAGGATCGTAAATAAAACCTCAAACTAGTTGTGGCCCCAAGAAATAAGACGGAATCAAGCTCTGGCTAAGGGGGGCCCATACTCCCCATATGTGGATAGCGCGATAAATCAAGGAACAGGTATCAAGTACTCGGGGTCCTACGGGACACAAGTGGGCGTTCGGAAACCAAATGTTATCTATCACCCACCGATGCCTCTGCTTACTTCAATTTTAGTTGTTAAACAGGAATTGAAGTGGACGGTAAGTAAAGCTATGATCATCTCCAACATTAACATGCGGCAATACATCAACAACTGTGGCACTTGACGACACGCAACAGCACTAGAGCAAGCGACTACGACGCGCAAGTCCAACTAGCTACCAAACAACAGGTAATAGGATGTGTCCAAAGCAATATAAGGCTGCAAGGGATATCACAGGTACGGAAACTAAAGCATCGCAACACAGATAGCAATAGATCAACAGGAGGAAAAAAAGACTATAAAAGTAAGATAGGTAGAAAGGGGAAGATGCTCGCCTGAAAACATTGTCGAAAGGTTCATCCGAGGATCGGGGCGAAGCTCACATCAACTCAACGGCCTTATCCGCGAAGAAGTAAAACACTAGAATACACACCGGGTGCACTATTTAAGATTACGGCAGAAGATCGGCATGATGCATGTATGATGAATGACATGGCAAAGATGCGATGCACTTAGGTCATATTAAGCGGAACCGGGGTCCCGACAATAATTAGGTGGTTCAAGTTATTTATCTACCCCGCAAATTAGATGTTGTATTACAAGGCAAGATAAGATACCGGTTCGCTACACAAGTTTAAATGAGGCCGATATGAGACTAGATTTGCCCGCATATGGGCCCCATATTTAATTATTAGGTGAATCGGCATAAGGCCCCCAAACCACATGATAATATGCATGCGAGTATGACAATTCAATATGCAACAAGTTTTATGTTTGACATTATAAATTAGGGGTTCGGATAAGGGTCACACATTAGGGTTCGGCAGATCTTGGGTTCTGGGGGTTCGGGGTCGGGTCTCGGGGTCCAGGGTTCGACGGCAACGTTCTCGGATATCGGGGTAGGTCTTGGCATTCCGGGAGGAAGCACTTGTCGCACCGGGGTCTCGGTGTCCGGGGTGAAGATCTTGGCGTTCTCGGCGATCTTGGCATTCTGCAGATTTAGGTCCTGGCGCTTCAGATTGACCTTCGGTTCGGGGACTCAGGGTCCAGGGGTCTCGGCGACCGTGTGGCGGTCTTGTCTTTTCGTGTAGGCGTCCTCGAGGTCGATGGCGAACTTGTCCGGTACCGGGGTTCGGTCTGCGGGGTTCGACGGTGTCTTGTCGTCCCCTGAGGAAGGTCATGTCGAGCCCTCGGGTTTGGCCTTCGGGGGTTTTTGGACTCCGGCAGAAGTTCTCGGCGTTTCGATGAAGACCTTGGCGGTTTCCGGGTCCGGGCCTTGGCGTCCGAGAGGAAGTGCTTGGCGTGTCCGGGGTCCGGTCTCCGGTACATCGGGTACGGTACGGACTACGGAGCATGCGGTGCTTGACGTGGTCCATCGGGCCGGAGATCTTGTCACATCCTCGGTTCAAAACTTGGGAGTTCCATCTTGAAGCCCTAGGTAGTTAGGGCGGCGACAGCGAGGCTTGGCGACGGCGGCGACCTTGCACCAGGAGGCGCGGCGACTGGTGACACAGACGGCAGAGCTGGGCGGGTCGACGAGGGGGCACAAGGCAGCGGAGCTCGGGGCATGCCGGCGAGGATGGCGTCCCTGGCGGAGACCGGACGCGGGGTAGCAGCTCGCGGAGGGGACGCCGGGGACTGGGAGGGCGCGCCGGCGAGGTCGCAGGCGGCCTGCGGGGCTCCTGGCGGCAGGTGACGGGGACGTAGCCGGAGGAGTGGCGCGGGCTCGGGGAAGGCTGGCGGGGCGCGTCCGGCGGGGCGCTCGTGGGCGAGGACGGGCGCAGGCGCGACGGCGCGCGGGCTCCACGGGCGAGGACGGCGCACGCGGACGGCGCCGGGGTCCGGCGAGGGGAGGCGCTTGGCGAGGAGAGGCGGGCCGCGGGAACGGCTCGCGAGCGGGGGCGGCGCGCGCCGGCGGCGGCTGCTGGCGCAGGCGGGGAGGCGAGGCTGCGCGCGGGCGGCGCTCGGGCTCGGGCGAGCCGACGCGGATGCGGCGGATGCGGCGGAGGAGGTGGCCGGGGCAGGGAGAGAGGGAGGCGCTGGCGGACGGTGGATGCAGGCGAGGAGGGAGGCAGCGAGGGGAGCAAGCAGCGAGGCGGGCGGCGAAGCGAGGTGGAGGGCGGAGGGAGGCTGGGCGTTGGCCGGAGAAGGGAGCGTGCGCGCGCGGGCAGAGGGCTAGAGGAGGAAGAAGACGGGGGTCGGGCGCGTGCGGGAGTTGGGGAGCGTGCGGGTGCGGGGTTCGTGGTGGGCCAGGGGCGACTGGGGGGATGGGGAGGCGTGCGTGGGAGTGCGTGTGTGCCTGGGTGGGGCCACGCGGGCAGGGAGAGGGGCGCCGCGCGCGTGTGTGAGCGTGGGTGTGGGGTGGGTCTGGTGGGAGTTGTGTGGTGTGTGTGTTGGGTTGGGGAGAGAGAGGAAAGAGAGAGGGGGTGGAGGAGGTGGCAGGGTCTGGTTGGTGGGGAGTTTGGGGAGGGTGAGGTGGCAGCGTATGAGTGGCCAGGGTGATGTGGAGGCTGGGTTGGGGTAGATAGATGGGTAGGTTTAGGATTAGAGGTGGACCGATTTAAAATTCCTGGGGGTGGTCGTTCGGGTCAATCGGCCCGTTCGACTGCCCCCACTAAAACAATTAATTAAATTATTTATCTCAACCAGCGTTTTTGCAAACTGACAACGGACAAAACAAAATACTCCGGTGACCCGGGTTTGCGCGATAATTATGGTGGGGCGTTTTAGAAAACAAAACGGGCTTTCCGAAAAATAGTTTTTGACAAACAACATATGATGATGACGATGCAATGCACGAATTCAACGCGATTTTCTAGTAGTGGTTTTGCGGGATGCCACAAGGAGCCAGTTTGCCTTTGATACCGAAACGATGAACACCCTTCAAGTAACCCGGAGATAAGCTTGATCACCGACTTCATATTCAATATGTTGATGTGACGATCATGATAGCTTTTCTGGCGATACTGAGCAGTTTTTAAATGATCTCGAATGATACGAACTTGATCTTCTGCTTCCTAGATCATATCCGGACCAAAGAACTTTATTTCGCCGGTTTCTGACCATTTCAAAGGAGTACGACAGATTCTTCCGTATAAGAATTGGAAAGGTGCCATACCAATACTGGACTGAGAACTGTTGTTGTAGGAGAATTCATCAAAAGGAAGGCATTTCTCCCAGTTCTTGCCAAAAGATATGACACACGCTATAAGCATGTCTTCAAGGATTTGGTTCACTCTTTCGGTTTGACCACCGGTACTAGGATGATAGGCTGTGCTGAAGGAAAGGCGTGTTCCCATAGCATTTTGGAAACTTTCCCAGAACTTGGAGGTGAAGAGACTTCCACGGTCATATGTTATCTTCTTAGGAATACCATAAAGAACAACAATTCGAGAGATGTAAAGATCTGCTAGCTGATTAGCATTGATACTCTCGCGAACAGGTAGAAAGTGAGCAACCTTGGGCAGATAGTCAATGATTACCTAGATGGCGTCATTTCCTTTCTGAGTCTTAGGAAGACCAGTGATGAAATCCATACCAACTTGATCCCATTTCCATTCAGGTATTTTATGTGTTTGTAGGAGACCAGTGGGTCTTTGGTGCTCAGCTTTGACACGACGGCAAACGTCACATTCAGCAACAAAACGAGCGATATCCTTCTTCATACCAGACCACCAAAATCTTTGACGAAGATCCTGATACATCTTGGTACCTCCAGGGTGAATAGAAAGAGGTGATTCATGAGACTCTTGGAGAATTAAATCCCTCAATTTTGTTCTCTTCGACACTACCATACGATCACCAAAGTAAACAGTACCTTGTTTATCAATAGAGAAACACTTAGCAACTCCGCTAGCAATGTTCCCTTTGATCTCAGCAATTTCAGAATCATGTTTCTGAGCAATCTTGTTGTCATCCTCTATAGAAGATTTAACTTCAAGAGTAGAAAGGAATCCACGAGGAACTACTTCAAGATTCAATCGAGCAAATTCCTCATGAAGATAAGGTTGAGATTGTTTGATCACCAAATTGTTGCAATAAGACTTACGACTTAGCGCATCAGCAACAACATTGGCTTTGCCAGGTTGATAGTTGAGACCCAAATCATAGTCCTTGATGAGTTCCAACCATCTTCTTTGCCTGAGATTCAGATCAGGTTGTGTGAAAAGATAGTTTAGACTCTGATGATCCGAGTATAACTCGCAACGACTATCGAGAAGGTAATGTCGCCATTGCTTAAGAGCATGAACAACAGCTGCAAGCTCAAGATCATGAGTTGGGTAGTTGTTCTCATGTGGTTTTATCTAACGGGAGGCATAATCCAACACATGCCGATCTTGCATTAACACACATCCGAGACCTTGGTGAGAAGCATTGCAGAAGACTACAAAGTCTTTGCTAGTGTCTGGGAGAACCAACACTGGTGCAGTAGTTAACTTGGTTTTCAACAACTGGAAGCTTTCCTCAGCCTTATCAGACCATTCAAACTTCTTATCCTTCTTGAGAAGATCAGTCATCGGCTTGGCAATCCTGGAGAAGTTCTCAATGAATCGACGGTAATAACCAGCCATCCCGAGAAAACTTCGAACATCCTTTACGGATTTAGGAGACTCCCAGTCGAGTATAGTTTGGACCTTATCAGGGATAACAGCAACCCCTTGAGAGGAGACACCATGACCAAGGAATACGATCTCTTGTAGCCAGAACTCACATTTGGAAAACTTGGCATAGAGACGATGTTCTCGAAGTTTTGTCAACACCAAACGAAGATGTTCAGCGTGCTCTTCTTCAGTCTTGGAATAGACCAGAATATCATCAATGTAAACCACGACGAACTTGTCAAGATAATCCATGAAGACAGAGTTCATGAGCCGCATGAAAGTGGCCGGAGCATTGGTAAGACCAAAGGACTTGACTGTATACTCGTAAAGACCATAATGAGTGGTGAAAGCAGTCTTTGGAATATCTTCCTTACGGATCTTTGTCTGGTGATACCCTAACCTTAAATCCATTTTGGAGAAGACAGTGGCACCACTTAACTGATCAAATAGAACATTGATCCTAGGGAGAGGATACTTATTCTTGATAGTCACAACATTGAGTGGGCGATAATCCACAACTAGACGCGGTATATTGGTATCCCGCTTCTTGACAAAGATGGTAGGACATCCCCAAGAAGATGTGCTGGGTTGAATGTATTCCTTTCCTTCTAACTCCTCTAATTGCTTCTTCAAATCCACAAGCTCATGAGGAGGCATACGATAGGGTCTTTTAGATACAGGAGAAGTTCCAGGAACTAACTCTATGACAAACTCCACACTTCGATCAGGTGGCATGCCAGGCAACTCCTCAGGAAAAACATCCAGAAATTCAAAGACCACGGAAACATCTTGGATGCTTATGGAGGTAAAACTTCAAGGGCATACAACTCTGCTTCAGGATAGAAACAACTGAAGGAGATAGTGACCCTACGGTCCAATTGTAACATCCCTAAAATCATGATTTCAAAGATTGCATATCATTCATGCATGCATATAGTTTTGAGATCAATTTCAAACCAATTTCAAGAAAACAGAAGCACATAGTGCTATCATTTTATGTGAGCAAACTTAAATCAAATGACCATCCCCATTTGAAGAGATTAAGTGTTTTAGACCAAGTTTGTTTGCTTCCTTGATGATTGGTTGAGTGTGGAGTTTGAACAAAAATATACAAAATAAATATAGTTCCAAAACCTTTTTCAAAACATTTGCAAATTAAGTGCTATAGCACTGTTTATTTTAGTTTATTCAAAAGAACCAAGCTTGAACAGAGTGACCACTTGGTTTTATGTACAAAAATTGTGACTGTTGCACACTGCAAAAATCCCAAAAAGATTTGAATTCAAATAGAGTTTGAATTCATTTAAAAATCAATCCAGAAAATCAAAACAGAAAAAGAAAAAGAGAAAGGAAATAGAAAAGGGCCGGCGCCAGACTTTGAGCCCATCAGCAGATCCAGCCCAACTAGCCCACCCGGGTACCCTCCCTCTCCCTCTCACGCGCAGAAGCACTCCCAGAGTCGCTGACACTCGGACCCCACTCCCTCTCTGTTCTATTCG
The DNA here is from genome assembly GCA_916181665.1 of Avena sativa. Taxonomy (NCBI): domain Eukaryota; kingdom Viridiplantae; phylum Streptophyta; class Magnoliopsida; order Poales; family Poaceae; genus Avena; species Avena sativa. The sequence continues at coordinate 134,718,730 of OV702285.1, read as the reverse complement.
CTGACAAGCGGGCCCTGTCCACGTCATCGTCGTCTTCCCCCAAATTTCGCGAGGAGCACGTCGCCGCTGGCCGTTGCTGCGTTGATTCCGCGGCGTAATTGCCATTGATTCGCTGAGCGTTTCTTGTCGAGCCTCTGCCTACTTAAGCCCCTCTCTCTCGCGGCCATTTCCCCTCACCCAATTTCCTCTCCACGCCACCAGGCTGCTCGCAACTCGCCCGACACTGCCGCTGTTCCGACGACCTCGCCGACGAATTCCGGTGAGCACCGTGCCCCCCTTTGTCCATGATTCATGCTATCAAGTTCTCCAGCTCCTTGCGCATCTACTGACACACCCCGTTTGTTCTCGCATGGTCTGTAGCCTCGGTAGCGACATCAACCGAGCGCCTCCGCTCGCTGCTCGAACTCCGGCGACCTCTCCCCGTAAGTACCAGCCGCCCCTTGCCCCCTGCTTGATACGCCTAAGATCCCCAGCGTCTTGCGCGTCTAACGGTGTCCTCGTTTTGCCTTAGTGCGACGCAGAACCTCGCCAACGTCGACCAGCAACCGTACCCGACGCGTTCGCGAACTCCGACGAGGAATCCCTGACGACTCCGAGCGCCCCTTTGCCAACCAGAGACACGTTGAGCTTCACCTCGACACGGCGGTTCTGGTGAGCATCCTCTTCCCTCCCTGGGCGACCTAGAACGCCGGCACCGCCACAGACAGAGCGCTCCGCCGCTCGCCGCCGTGCTAGTGCCGCCAGACCTTGGTCGTTTGATCAAGAGCCGTTGGATCTAGATCCAACGCGTGTAATAGAATCACTTAAACGAAGCGGTACGTTAGATCTGAGCCGTGCACGTTCACTTAAATCCAACGATCTGCGTCGATCGATCCGCCCGAACCGGTATGGGCCAATAGGAAACAGACGCGTGGCAGTAGTTTAGATTTAAAACAGATTTTGAATCAGATTATAGTTCAAATTTGTTTTGTTTGTAACTTTTGATTCCCACGTTAGATTTTGACAAATTTTATACCGTTGGAATCAGGAGAACAAGCTCTTTCAGAATATGAAATGTGTTTAATTTTTTGCATCTATTAAAATAGTTTCTTTTGCAAAAACATGTGTAGGGCTTATTTGAGTATATGATTTGTTTAGGAATTGTTTTTAGTGTCAAATAAATTTGGTTTGGCAAGTTTTTGACTTGTTTAAGATTCTTTACTATGCACTTGCTTGGTTGGGTTTTAAAAATCATCACTTAGCATTTTGCATGCATGCATATATAATTTTGTTTGTTTGTATATGTTGTGTGTAATTTGTTGCTACCATTCTTTGTGTAGACTTTGGTGCTAGTGATTGTGATTGTGAAGAGTGCTACTCTCCCAACTACCAAGGCAAGTGGTACTTCATGAATATTACTATCCCTATGTTTTCTACTAAGCATTAGAAATATTTGCTAAGTCTTGCATATTATTATTTTTCCTATATGCCATGTTGGGAAATCCTAAGTAGTTGTAGAATTGTTAGGAAATTTCTAAGTTAAGTTACACTCTATGCCATGCTTAGCCTAGCTAATAGTAAACAAGGGTTGGTGAAATATACATGCTATGATGAAAATATCTCTAAGTCTTTGGACTTTGTTTTTGCTTAATAAAACAACTAAGTCAATAAATCACCTGGGTGGAATGGGACTTGATTGGTGGTATTGGTTGAGTGGTTACACAAGGCCCATGGCTATGGTTTACCTTGTGTATCTCACTTGTGGTAAGCCACCCAGGAACAAAGAGATTTTAGTGGCCAAGTGTTGAGAAGCTTCTAGTGCAGCCACTTGGCAATATGGGCTCTGCCTGGATCACATAAGTTGTTTGAACTTAGCCATTTGGACAGTTGGTGGTAGTGGGAATGATAGGTTGGAGCGCGTCCACTTGGTCTAAGGGAAGGCTTCTGAAAGTTCCTGTCTTGGTGAAACCAAGTCTGGTAGGGAAAGTGCACAACCTCTGCAGATGGAAAAATCTAAGTACTTAGCCAAGTCCATGGAAATGGACAACTTGAGCATCAAGGCATGGAAGCTATCGAGAATCTCATCATTCCAACTTCTAAGTAAAACTTGTGGGTGAACAAGGGTGAAGGACCTCAATGTCTATTGGTGGTTCCTTGGGAAAAGTTTTGACAAAGAAAAACTTAGTGATTTCAACTAATAGGAAAAACCTATTTTGAGCAAAGCAAGCCAAGCTACACTTAGCCAAATCTGCATATAGTATCTAGTCCACTTAAAATATACTAAGGTATCACTTGCCAATACTATTCCAAAGTATTGACCCACTGTGGCTGTAACTTGTGATGTTGCAGGTTACTCTGATGAGGATTAGGTGTCATGAGTCTACACTCAACATGCTTTCCTGTGGCACATGAAGATGAAGACTTATATTTATTTTCTTATTCAAACTCTTGTATTAGGCCTGTGGCCTCGAGTTGTAAGAACTATGTTTAACTCTGGAATGGATGTAATAAATGACCTTTGTATCTGTGTACTTCATCTTAAAATGTGGATGCTAGTATTGATCCAGGGACTAGCATTGTAATCACAGGGATCCTTTTCCTTTACAAAGGAGGGATCTTACACCAATACTTGATTGTTATGCCAGCAGTACTAGTCAGAGTCACAGACTTGGTTGTACAATCGAGAATAGCTTGATAACGGGTCAACCAGTCCATGCCCAAAATGATGTCAATATCAGTTGACTTGAGGGCGATCAAAGAAGTGGGAAAGAGTTGAAATGCAACTTCAATTAAATTCCCATGACTAACCATGGTGGAACACCACCTAGAAGCAGGAGACTGAACTAGCAGAGGAACAGATAACCCCTCAAAACTTATCCCATGCATTTGAGCAAACGCTTGTGACAGGAATGAATGCGATGCTCCAGAATCAAACAAAACATTAGCTGGAATTTCATTGATACGAAGCGTACCCATGATGACGCTTGGATATTCCTGAGCCTCCTCAGCAGAGATGTGGTTTAGGCGTCCTTTTCCAGCACCTGGATACTTATCATTCTTCCTTGGGGGTTGTTCCTTCTCAGCAGCACTCTTTTGAGGACAGTCTCTTGCATAGTGCCCAGGCTGGCGACAATTGAAGCATATAAAACCTGATGTATTGCCAGCAGAAGGATAGTTTGATCCACCAACATTGTTTGAGGTAGCATTCGGACGAGGTGCATATCCAAAAGTCCTTGGAGTATAAGGAGCACGTGGCATAGCACTGTAAGGCACGAAGACACGACGCTTCTTATTACCAGAACCAGCCTTGTTGTACCCATCCTGAGGACGCTTACGAGTTTCTTCATACTCCACCTTTCCACTCTCGGCTTTCATGGCCTTATTAACCAGACCTTGGAAGTTAACAAAGTCCATAAGAATGAGATCACGACAAACCTCAGGATCCAGTCCCTTGCGGAACAGAGCTTGCTGCTTAACATCAGTGGAGACCTCTTCTGTAGCATAGCAGGCAAGACGATTGAAGTTACGCTGGTAATTTGTAGGGGTCCCAACCTAATAAGGTAGAGTCCTCCTGTGTTTACAATGCTAGTCCCTGGATCAATAGCTAGCATCCACAGTTAAGATGTAATATCAAGAAACAAAGGTCATAATATAGCTTTATAACCAGGAATAACATATTTTTGTTACATCAAACATAGCTCATTTGGCTATTACATTACATTGCAGCGGAATAAATATAGTCATGGGTCCTTCATCTTCAAAGTGCCATAGGCAGATGTTGGTTGTAGACTTTGTAATCCTAAACAATCAATCTTCACTAAAATCAATCAAACAAACCTGCAACATACAAGTTACAGCCACAAAGGGTCAATACGTTTGAATTGTATTGGCAAGTGATACTATGGTAGTATAGTGGAGTCTATCATCTATATGCATTTGGCTAAGTGGAGTTGAGGCTTGCATTGCTCAAAATAGATTTTTCTTATCATTTTGAAAATACTAAGTTTTTACTTGACAAAATCATTTTTCTCAATCAAAGATTTCAAGATCCTTGTACCAAGCCATCTTTCCATCAATGATTGAAGAATTCAAACAACCCTTATTCAAACCACAAGTTTTAACTTTAGAAATTTGAATGATGAGATTCTTGATTGCTTCCATGTCTTGATGCTCAAATTGTCCTTTACCAGGGACATGGCTAAGTACTTAGATTTTACACTCTGCAGAGGTGGTGCACTTTACCCACAAGACTTGGTTTCCCAAGACAAAATCTTTCAGAAGCCTTCCCTTAGACCAAAATGGACGCGTTCCAACCTATCAAACACTACCACCCACTGTCCATTTGGCTAAGTTCTTGCAACCTATATGATCATGGCAGAGCCCATATTGCCAAGTGGTTGCACTTGAAGCTTCTCAACATTTGACATCTCAAATCTCTTTGTTTCCTGGGTGGCATACCACAAGTGAGATACACAATCCAAGTCCATGGCACTGTGAACCACTCAACCATTCTCCACCAAGCTATTCCATTCCACCCAGGTGATTCATTAACTTAGTTGTTTTATTAGACAAAATCACAAGTCCTTAGACTTAGAATATTTTTCCATAGTGTGAATATATATTCCACCCATGTTTTCTATTAGCTAGGCTAAGCTTGGTAGTAATAGGATACTTAACTTAGGAAAATCCTACTAAGGATTCATCTACTAGGTTTTCTTATAGCAAGTTCTATACTTAGCAAAATCCATGCAAGTTTACTTAGCAAAAATTCACTAATGCATAGAGAAAGTAATGGGATAGAAAGTATGAAGCATCACTTGCCTTTCTGGTAGAGTATAGGTTCACTTCTTGATCTTTGCAACAATCACACTCTTCAAGTCACTACAAATCAATCAAGCAAGGCACAAACTCAATCTACCAATCAAGCAAAACAACACACATAAATAACAAAGTCAAAGAAATGCATGTAAGCATGCCAAGCTTTGTTTTGTTTGAAGAAGTGGTTCCTAGTGGGTCATAGTCATTTGGGTACATCTAATGGTTATTTCCTAAAGTGGCCAAGTCATTTGCAAAAGGTTTCACTTTAAAACCATTTTCAAAACAAAGTGTTATTTTATGTGGTGTAGAAATATTTTTTTACTAAGGCATTAGCCTATAGGGTTCACCAAATGAGATGCTATTGCAAAACTTGGTGTTTTTGGGTCAGTAGGTTTGGTCCAAAACATTTCCTTGAAGTTTTCTTTTCATAAACATTTTTATAACAAAAACCATTCTTTTTATTTGGCTAGAAAATGACTAAGTCAAGTAATCTAACCTAAATCTTACAAAAATCATTTCTAACACCAAGGGTTGGTTCCTAGGGTCAGTAAGGTCACAACAATCCAATTTGCAAAGGTTTTATCCTTAAATTCAATTTTAAACAATTTTTATACTCTAAACAAGTACACAAATGTTTCTGCAAATTCAAACAAGCTAACAGATACTATTTGTCAAACTAAGGCCATGGTTGGCTAGGGATTGTTCTCCTGAATCCATTGATATAAAATTTGCCAAATTTGGACGTGTGGTTTGAAAGTTACAAGGATTTCAAAATGGCATTTAAATCTGTTTTCAAAAATCTGTTTTAAAACATCTCTGGCCACGTGTCTGTATCTTATTGGCTCATAACGGTTCGGTAGGATCGCGTGATGTGGACCGCAGGATTTAAGTGGGATTGTGCGGTGCAGATCAAACGTAACGGTTCAGGTTAAGTGATCTATCGTGTGCATAGGATCGTGATCTAACGGCTCACATCGTATCAGCCAGGAACTGGCGGCGCTACGGCGGCTACCGGCGGCGGAGCGGCCTGGCGGTGACGTTGCCGGCGATGCAGGAAGCGGGAGATGAAAATGGGATGCTCACCGAGTTCGTGAGGTGACGCTGATGCTCAACTCGCTTACGGTTTGTCAGGGGGTGCACTGGTTCAGCCGTGATTCCTCGCCGGAGTTGCTGCGGGCGGCGGTGCTCTCGGGTTGTCGTTGTTGGCGTCGCTTAGGATCGCGCTAAGGCAAAGGAGAGGCACGGTTAGGTGCGTGGGATCAAGGCAAATATGTGTGCTTGAACGAGAGGTGAAGGGGTGGTCTGATCTCACCGGTGGGATCGTCGGAGCGGAGGCAGACGACGGCGGTACTGGAGGTTGTCGTTGGCGAGGCTCAGAGGTGCCCGCGGGGAAGCTGAGGTTACAGAGCGGTGCTCCTGGGTCTGGCGAATCTACCTGCTTGCTCGGGAAGAGAAGGGCGATGAAATGCCGCCGGAATTTGGCCGTGAACTCGTCGGAGACGGCGACGGTGCAGTGAAGATTGGCGACAGCCTGGTGGCTCTCGATGCGTGGGGTTTGGGGGAATGAGAGAGGAGGAAGAGGGGATTTAACTCGAGTGATCACTGCGAGGTTTAATCGGGGCATTAAGTCGAATTGACGACGCGAATTACTGCCAGAACGGGAGGAACGGTCGAGCGGGGTGGAGAGGAGGAACAGTGGAGTGGGGTCCAGCGTCAGTGAGAAAAGGAGAGAAAGGGGAGGTCCACCAGTCAGTCTCGGTGTGGGTTAGTTATTTGGTGCGAATCGTTTTCTTCGGGGTGAGGGGAAACTGGGCTGTGGGACTGTTGGGCTGGGTCTTTGCACTATTTTTTTTCTGTCTGATTCTTTTTCCTTTTCTATTTCTATTTTCCTGTTTTGAAATTTAAACAATCAAACACATTCAAAATGATTCAAACAATCATCAAGCTTTTCAAATATGAATTTGGTTCTGCTTAACATCATAATTCACATTCTAAAATAAAATATTATTTTAAATCTTTTTAGGTTTCATTTATTAATTAAATAAATGGATCATTAGTTATTTAATAAAATAGGGTTTGTTTTATTTAATAAAATCTTCATTTAAAGTCCAAAATGTTTTCAAAACCCAAACAATAGGTTTTATTTGGAAATAAAGAATATTTGGAATTTTTTTTTAAAAATAAAATAATCCTTTTACTTTAGGGTCCATTAATAATTAAATAAAATGGAACTTAGTTATTAAATCAAATAGGGTTTGATTTTATTAATAAAATCTTTATTTGAACCTAAATATTTTCAAAATCAAATTAGTAGGTTTAATTTGGGAAATATATAATATTGGGAAATTTGTTTTAAAACAAAATAACCTTTTATTTTAATGTCCATTATTAATTAATATAATAGACTTTCATTTATTAAATCCAATAGGATTTGTTTTATTGAGATATTTATTTTGAAATCTAAAATAAAGCCAAAACACTTTAGTAGGTTTTATTTGTGAATATCAATTATTTGGAAAACTTATTTTAAATAATTTAACAAGTTTTGATGTTTCAGTTAAATTGGTAAAACTTTTTATTTGTATAAAATTTGGTTATTAGGTCCTTATTAATTTATTTAAATAATCCTTTGTTTATTTTTATTCAAAGCAAAATGTACTAATTCCAAAGCTTGGCCAAGGTTTTAATTTGGCTTTATAAAATAATCTTTATTCATAAAACTTTTATTTCATTTAAAAATAAATCTTTTCACTCAAGATTTTCAAAATAGTATTTCCAAATGTTTTTATTTTTCCTTTTATTAAATGTTTATCTTTTTAGATCCCTTTAGGTTTTATTTAATTCAAATGGGTTTGAAGTTCCAATTGAATTCAAAAAGTTTCTTCTGGCTCTGAAAATCAAACAAAGTTTTATTTTATTCATTTATTTTCACATTACAAGATTTGGAAAATCTTGGGATGTGACAGGCTACCACCCTTAAAATAAATCTCGTCCCGAGATTTGGGAAGGTTAGGGTTACAAGCAAGTTCAAACAACTAGGGTACTACCACCCTTAAAAATCTTCAAAGAAAAATTACATATTGGCCTTCTTGGGTCCTGGAAAAACTTCTCTAAGCAAATTTTTGCATTGAGTCCTTGGTTTCCATTCTTGACTCATGGGCCAAGGTTGAGTTTCTCCATAGGCTTGTTTAACTTGTTCTCCATCCTTTCTGGACAATTGTTTGCATAGTGGCCTAGTTCCTTGCATTTGAAACATGTGACAAGGTTGATATCTCTCATAGGCTTGTTTATCTTATGCTTCATCTTTTCTTGACAGTAGTTTGCATAATGTCCTAACTCTTTGCAGTATTTGCACATCACTTGGCTGATATCTTTCTTTTCCTTTGGTATCATTGCTTTTTGTTTGTTTCTTTGGTTCTTCTTTTCTGGGCATTCATTGGCATAGTGTCCCATCTCTTTGCAATTGTAACATTGCTCTTGAGTAATATCCTTCTTGTTAGGGTTGGGGCATTTCTTCTTCTTCTTGGGTCTCTCCAAAGCTAGGAGTTCTTCTAGTTCATGTTCTTCATAGGTGGGAGATCTTTCTCTCTTCTTGGGGCATTGATCTTCATGTTCCTTGGATGCATGATTCTTGTCTCTAAAACTATTGCTGGCTTGGATTCCTTCTAGATTAACATCTTTGTCATCCTTGTTGTCATTAGCTCTTTGGAAAAGGTTTTCTCTCATGTTGATCATTTGAGTAACTAATCCTTGCAACAATTGTGATTGAAGTTTCAAAATTCTTTGTATGGCTGGGTCTAGTCCATTGTTGTTGGCTAAAAGCTGAGTTGTCTCTTGGCTCAACTGGTTTTGGTTTTCTATAAGTTCTCTCATGTTGTCCTCATGGTTGTTGTTGTTGTCATCAACCTTGATGTTGAAGTCTCTTGGAGTAGTCATCTGTTTGGGTTGGGTAGAGATTAGAATAGGCAATATATTTCTAAGGTATCAATTCTAATCACACACATCACAATTCACACAAACAATGTGCATGCAATCACAAACAAACATTTCACTCAAACAAGGTTCAAGCACATACTTAGGCAACAAAATATTTTTGGTTACACCACATAGGTTGGTGGTTTTGTCTTAACTAAAATATGGTGGTCCATCTATATGGTTCACTTGTAATCTTCCTTCTTTCTTGGTTTCTTCTTCTAACTTGGGATCATGGTTTCCTTGAGAAAACTCTTGGTCACAATTCTTCAAAGTTGTTGATGGTTCCTTCTTATTTTGCATTCCCTTAGTCTCTAAATCTTAAGTAAGATTTCCTTGTTTCACTTGTAGTCCTTAGTGGTTTCCAAGTTGGATGTCCTTGGTGAACATGCTGAAGATGTTGAAGTCATTAGAGTTGAAGAAGTTGAAGAAGTTCTTTGCACATGGTGTAGTCTTTGGTCATGGGGTAGGCTTTTCCATTAAGTTGAAAATAGAAGAGAAGTAGAGTTGAAACCAAAATGGTTGAGGAAAGAGTTTACAAGTGTTTTTGTAAATAAGTTTTTGGAACAAATACATTCCTATTTTTCTAAGGGTTTTTTTTGTCCAATCCTAGGGTTTACAAATCCTACAGGCAACACAATGCTCTGATACCATCTGTAGGGGTCCCAACCTAATAAGGTAGAGTCCTCCTGTGTTTACAATGCTAGTCCCTGGATCAATAGCTAGCATCCACAGTTAAGATGTAATATCAAGAAACAAAGGTCATAATATAGCTTTATAACCAGGAATAACATATTTTTATTACATCAAACATAGCTCATTTGGCTATTACATTACATTGCAGCGGAATAAATATAGTCATGGGTCCTTCATCTTCAAAGTGCCACAGGCAGATGTTGGTTGTAGACTTTGTAATCCTAAACAATCAATCTTCACTAAAATCAATCAAACAAACCTGCAACATACAAGTTACAGCCACAAAGGGTCAATATGTTTGAATTGTATTGGCAAGTGATACTATGGTAGTATAGTGGAGTCTATCATCTATATGCATTTGGCTAAGTGGAGTTGAGGCTTGCATTTCTCAAAATAGATTTTTCTTATCATTTTGAAAATACTAAGTTTTTACTTGACAAAATCATTTTTCTCAATCAAAGATTTCAAGATCCTTGTACCAAGCCATCTTTCCATCAATGATTGAAGAATTCAAACAACCCTTATTCAAACCACAAGTTTTAACTTTAGAAATTTGAATGATGAGATTCTTGATTGCTTCCATGTCTTGATGCTCAAATTGTCCTTTACCAGGGACATGGCTAAGTACTTAGATTTTACACTCTGCAGAGGTGGTGCACTTTACCCACAAGACTTGGTTTCCCAAGACAAAATCTTTCAGAAGCCTTCCCTTAGACCAAAATGGACGCGTTCCAACCTATCAAACACTACCACCCACTGTCCATTTGGCTAAGTTCTTGCAACCTATATGATCATGGCAGAGCCCATATTGCCAAGTGGTTGCACTTGAAGCTTCTCAACATTTGACATCTCAAATCTCTTTGTTTCCTGGGTGGCATACCACAAGTGAGATACACAATCCAAGTCCATGGCATTGTGAACCACTCAACCATTCTCCACCAAGCTATTCCATTCCACCCAGGTGATTCATTAACTTAGTTGTTTTATTAGACAAAATCACAAGTCCTTAGACTTAGAATATTTTTCCATAGTGTGAATATATATTCCACCCATGTTTTCTATTAGCTAGGCTAAGCTTGGTAGTAATAGGATACTTAACTTAGGAAAATCCTACTAAGGATTCATCTACTAGGTTTTCTTATAGCAAGTTCTATACTTAGCAAAATCCATGCAAGTTTACTTAGCAAAAATTCACTAATGCATAGAGAAAGTAATGGGATAGAAAGTATGAAGCATCACTTGCCTTTCTGGTAGAGTATAGGTTCACTTCTTGATCTTTGCAACAATCACACTCTTCAAGTCACTACAAATCAATCAAGCAAGGCACAAACTCAATCTACCAATCAAGCAAAACAACACACATAAATAACAAAGTCAAAGAAATGCATGTAAGCATGCCAAGCTTTGTTTTGTTTGAAAAAGTGGTTCCTAGTGGGTCATAGTCATTTGGGTACATCTAATGGTTATTTCCTAAAGTGGCCAAGTCATTTGCAAAAGGTTTCACTTTAAAACCATTTTCAAAACAAAGTGTTATTTTATGTGGTGTAGAAATATTTTTTTTACTAAGGCATTAGCCTATAGGGTTCACCAAATGAGATGCTATTGCAAAACTTGGTGTTTTTGGGTCAGTAGGTTTGGTCCAAAACATTTCCTTGAAGTTTTCTTTTCATAAACATTTTTATAACAAAAACCATTCTTTTTATTTGGCTAGAAAATGACTAAGTCAAGTAATCTAACCTAAATCTTACAAAAATCATTTCTAACACCAAGGGTTGGTTCCTAGGGTCAGTAAGGTCACAACAATCCAATTTGCAAAGGTTTTATCCTTAAATTCAATTTTAAACAATTTTTATACTCTAAACAAGTACACAAATGTTTCTGCAAATTCAAACAAGCTAACAGATACTATTTGTCAAACTAAGGCCATGGTTGGCTAGGGCTTGTTCTCCTGAATCCATTGATATAAAATTTGCCAAATTTGGACGTGTGGTTTGAAAGTTACAAGGATTTCAAAATGGCATTTAAATCTGTTTTCAAAAATCTGTTTTAAAACATCTCTGGCCACGTGTCTGTATCTTATTGGCTCATAACGGTTCGGTAGGATCGCTTGATGTGGACCGCAGGATTTAAGTGGGATTGTGCGGTGCAGATCAAACGTAACGGTTCAGGTTAAGTGATCTATCGTGTGCATAGGATCGTGATCTAACGGCTCACATCGTATCAGCCAGGAACTGGCGGCGCTGCGGCGGCTACCGGCGGCGGAGCGGCCTGGCGGTGACGTTGCCGGCGATGCAGGAAGCGGGAGATGAAAATGGGATGCTCACCGAGTTCGTGAGGTGACGCTGATGCTCAACTCGCTTACGGTTTGTCAGGGGGTGCACTGGTTCAGCCGTGATTCCTCGCCGGAGTTGCTGCGGGCGGCGGTGCTCTCGGGTTGTCGTTGTTGGCATCGCTTAGGATCGCGCTAAGGCAAAGGAGAGGCACGGTTAGGTGCGTGGGATCAAGGCAAATATGTGTGCTTGAACGAGAGGTGAAGGGGTGGTCTGATCTCACCGGTGGGACTCGTCGGAGCGGAGGCAGACGACGGCGGTACTGGAGGTTGTCGTTGGCGAGGCTCAGAGGTGCCCGCGGGGAAGCTGAGGTTACAGAGCGGTGCTCCTGGGTCTGGCGAATCTACCTGCTTGCTCGGGAAGACAAGGGCGATGAAATGCCGCCGGAATTTGGCCGTGAACTCGTCGGAGACGGCGACGGTGCAGTGAAGATTGGCGACAGCCTGGTGGCTCTCGATGCGTGGGGTTTGGGGGAATGAGAGAGGAGGAAGAGGGGATTTAACTCGAGTGATCACTGCGAGGTTTAATCGGGGCATTAAGTCGAATTGACGACGCGAATTACTGCCAGAACGGGAGGAACGGTCGAGCGGGGTGGAGAGGAGGAACAGTGGAGTGGGGTCCAGCGTCAGTGAGAAAAGGAGAGAAAGGGGAGGTCCACCAGTCAGTCTCGGTGTGGGTTAGTTATTTGGTGCGAATCGTTTTCTTCGGGGTGAGGGGAAACTGGGCTGTGGGACTGTTGGGCTGGGCCTTGTTGGGCTGGGTCTTTGCACTATTTTTTTTCTGTCTGATTCTTTTTCCTTTTCTATTTCTATTTTCCTGTTTTGAAATTTAAACAATCAAACACATTCAAAATGATTCAAACAATCATCAAGCTTTTCAAATATGAATTTGGTTCTGCTTAACATCATAATTCACATTCTAAAATAAAATATTATTTTAAATCTTTTTAGGTTTCATTTATTAATTAAATAAATGGATCATTAGTTATTTAATAAAATAGGGTTTGTTTTATTTAATAAAATCTTCATTTAAAGTCCAAAATGTTTTCAAAACCCAAACAATAGGTTTTATTTGGAAATAAAGAATATTTGGAATTTTTTTTTAAAAATAAAATAATCCTTTTACTTTAGGGTCCATTAATAATTAAATAAAATGGAACTTAGTTATTAAATCAAATAGGGTTTGATTTTATTAATAAAATCTTTATTTGAACCTAAATATTTTCAAAATCAAATTAGTAGGTTTAATTTGGGAAATATATAATATTGGGAAATTTGTTTTAAAACAAAATAACCTTTTATTTTAATGTCCATTATTAATTAATATAATAGACTTTCATTTATTAAATCCAATAGGATTTGTTTTATTGAGATATTTATTTTGAAATCTAAAATAAAGCCAAAACACTTTAGTAGGTTTTATTTGTGAATATCAATTATTTGGAAAACTTATTTTAAATAATTTAACAAGTTTTGATGTTTCAGTTAAATTGGTAAAACTTTTTATTTGTATAAAATTTGGTTATTAGGTCCTTATTAATTTATTTAAATAATCCTTTGTTTATTTTTATTCAAAGCAAAATGTACTAATTCCAAAGCTTGGCCAAGGTTTTAATTTGGCTTTATAAAATAATCTTTATTCATAAAACTTTTATTTCATTTAAAAATAAATCTTTTCACTCAAGATTTTCAAAATAGTATTTCCAAATGTTTTTATTTTTCCTTTTATTAAATGTTTATCTTTTTAGATCCCTTTAGGTTTTATTTAATTCAAATGGGTTTGAAGTTCCAATTGAATTCAAAAAGTTTCTTCTGGCTCTGAAAATCAAACAAAGTTTTATTTTATTCATTTATTTTCACATTACAAGATTTGGAAAATCTTGGGATGTGACAGGCTACCACCCTTAAAATAAATCTCGTCCCGAGATTTGGGAAGGTTAGGGTTACAAGCAAGTTCAAACAACTAGGGTACTACCACCCTTAAAAATCTTCAAAGAAAAATTACATATTGGCCTTCTTGGGTCCTGGAAAAACTTCTCTAAGCAAATTTTTGCATTGAGTCCTTGGTTTCCATTCTTGACTCATGGGCCAAGGTTGAGTTTCTCCATAGGCTTGTTTAACTTGTTCTCCATCCTTTCTGGACAATTGTTTGCATAGTGGCCTAGTTCCTTGCATTTGAAACATGTGACAAGGTTGATATCTCTCATAGGCTTGTTTATCTTATGCTTCATCTTTTCTTGACAGTAGTTTGCATAATGTCCTAACTCTTTGCAGTATTTGCACATCACTTGGCTGATATCTTTCTTTTCCTTTGGTATCATTGCTTTTTGTTTGTTTCTTTGGTTCTTCTTTTCTGGGCATTCATTGGCATAGTGTCCCATCTCTTTGCAATTGTAACATTGCTCTTGAGTAATATCCTTCTTGTTAGGGTTGGGGCATTTCTTCTTCTTCTTGGGTCTCTCCAAAGCTAGGAGTTCTTCTAGTTCATGTTCTTCATAGGTGGGAGATCTTTCTCTCTTCTTGGGGCATTGATCTTCATGTTCCTTGGATGCATGATTCTTGTCTCTAAAACTATTGCTGGCTTGGATTCCTTCTAGATTAACATCTTTGTCATCCTTGTTGTCATTAGCTCTTTGGAAAAGGTTTTCTCTCATGTTGATCATTTGAGTAACTAATCCTTGCAACAATTGTGATTGAAGTTTCAAAATTCTTTGTATGGCTGGGTCTAGTCCATTGTTGTTGGCTAAAAGCTGAGTTGTCTCTTGGCTCAACTGGTTTTGGTTTTCTATAAGTTCTCTCATGTTGTCCTCATGGTTGTTGTTGTTGTCATCAACCTTGATGTTGAAGTCTCTTGGAGTAGTCATCTGTTTGGGTTGGGTAGAGATTAGAATAGGCAATATATTTCTAAGGTATCAATTCTAATCACACACATCACAATTCACACAAACAATGTGCATGCAATCACAAACAAACATTTCACTCAAACAAGGTTCAAGCACATACTTAGGCAACAAAATATTTTTGGTTACACCACATAGGTTGGTGGTTTTGTCTTAACTAAAATATGGTGGTCCATCTATATGGTTCACTTGTAATCTTCCTTCTTTCTTGGTTTCTTCTTCTAACTTGGGATCATGGTTTCCTTGAGAAAACTCTTGGTCACAATTCTTCAAAGTTGTTGATGGTTCCTTCTTATTTTGCATTCCCTTAGTCTCTAAATCTTAAGTAAGATTTCCTTGTTTCACTTGTAGTCCTTAGTGGTTTCCAAGTTGGATGTCCTTGGTGAACATGCTGAAGATGTTGAAGTCATTAGAGTTGAAGAAGTTGAAGAAGTTCTTTGCACATGGTGTAGTCTTTGGTCATGGGGTAGGCTTTTCCATTAAGTTGAAAATAGAAGAGAAGTAGAGTTGAAACCAAAATGGTTGAGGAAAGAGTTTACAAGTGTTTTTGTAAATAAGTTTTTGGAACAAATACATTCCTATTTTTCTAAGGGTTTTTTTTGTCCAATCCTAGGGTTTACAAATCCTACAGGCAACACAATGCTCTGATACCATCTGTAGGGGTCCCAACCTAATAAGGTAGAGTCCTCCTGTGTTTACAATGCTAGTCCCTGGATCAATAGCTAGCATCCACAGTTAAGATGTAATATCAAGAAACAAAGGTCATAATATAGCTTTATAACCAGGAATAACATATTTTTATTACATCAAACATAGCTCATTTGGCTATTACATTACATTGCAGCGGAATAAATATAGTCATGGGTCCTTCATCTTCAAAGTGCCACAGGCAGATGTTGGTTGTAGACTTTGTAATCCTAAACAATCAATCTTCACTAAAATCAATCAAACAAACCTGCAACATACAAGTTACAGCCACAAAGGGTCAATATGTTTGAATTGTATTGGCAAGTGATACTATGGTAGTATAGTGGAGTCTATCATCTATATGCATTTGGCTAAGTGGAGTTGAGGCTTGCATTTCTCAAAATAGATTTTTCTTATCATTTTGAAAATACTAAGTTTTTACTTGACAAAATCATTTTTCTCAATCAAAGATTTCAAGATCCTTGTACCAAGCCATCTTTCCATCAATGATTGAAGAATTCAAACAACCCTTATTCAAACCACAAGTTTTAACTTTAGAAATTTGAATGATGAGATTCTTGATTGCTTCCATGTCTTGATGCTCAAATTGTCCTTTACCAGGGACATGGCTAAGTACTTAGATTTTACACTCTGCAGAGGTGGTGCACTTTACCCACAAGACTTGGTTTCCCAAGACAAAATCTTTCAGAAGCCTTCCCTTAGACCAAAATGGACGCGTTCCAACCTATCAAACACTACCACCCACTGTCCATTTGGCTAAGTTCTTGCAACCTATATGATCATGGCAGAGCCCATATTGCCAAGTGGTTGCACTTGAAGCTTCTCAACATTTGACATCTCAAATCTCTTTGTTTCCTGGGTGGCATACCACAAGTGAGATACACAATCCAAGTCCATGGCATTGTGAACCACTCAACCATTCTCCACCAAGCTATTCCATTCCACCCAGGTGATTCATTAACTTAGTTGTTTTATTAGACAAAATCACAAGTCCTTAGACTTAGAATATTTTTCCATAGTGTGAATATATATTCCACCCATGTTTTCTATTAGCTAGGCTAAGCTTGGTAGTAATAGGATACTTAACTTAGGAAAATCCTACTAAGGATTCATCTACTAGGTTTTCTTATAGCAAGTTCTATACTTAGCAAAATCCATGCAAGTTTACTTAGCAAAAATTCACTAATGCATAGAGAAAGTAATGGGATAGAAAGTATGAAGCATCACTTGCCTTTCTGGTAGAGTATAGGTTCACTTCTTGATCTTTGCAACAATCACACTCTTCAAGTCACTACAAATCAATCAAGCAAGGCACAAACTCAATCTACCAATCAAGCAAAACAACACACATAAATAACAAAGTCAAAGAAATGCATGTAAGCATGCCAAGCTTTGTTTTGTTTGAAAAAGTGGTTCCTAGTGGGTCATAGTCATTTGGGTACATCTAATGGTTATTTCCTAAAGTGGCCAAGTCATTTGCAAAAGGTTTCACTTTAAAACCATTTTCAAAACAAAGTGTTATTTTATGTGGTGTAGAAATATTTTTTTTACTAAGGCATTAGCCTATAGGGTTCACCAAATGAGATGCTATTGCAAAACTTGGTGTTTTTGGGTCAGTAGGTTTGGTCCAAAACATTTCCTTGAAGTTTTCTTTTCATAAACATTTTTATAACAAAAACCATTCTTTTTATTTGGCTAGAAAATGACTAAGTCAAGTAATCTAACCTAAATCTTACAAAAATCATTTCTAACACCAAGGGTTGGTTCCTAGGGTCAGTAAGGTCACAACAATCCAATTTGCAAAGGTTTTATCCTTAAATTCAATTTTAAACAATTTTTATACTCTAAACAAGTACACAAATGTTTCTGCAAATTCAAACAAGCTAACAGATACTATTTGTCAAACTAAGGCCATGGTTGGCTAGGGCTTGTTCTCCTGAATCCATTGATATAAAATTTGCCAAATTTGGACGTGTGGTTTGAAAGTTACAAGGATTTCAAAATGGCATTTAAATCTGTTTTCAAAAATCTGTTTTAAAACATCTCTGGCCACGTGTCTGTATCTTATTGGCTCATAACGGTTCGGTAGGATCGCTTGATGTGGACCGCAGGATTTAAGTGGGATTGTGCGGTGCAGATCAAACGTAACGGTTCAGGTTAAGTGATCTATCGTGTGCATAGGATCGTGATCTAACGGCTCACATCGTATCAGCCAGGAACTGGCGGCGCTGCGGCGGCTACCGGCGGCGGAGCGGCCTGGCGGTGACGTTGCCGGCGATGCAGGAAGCGGGAGATGAAAATGGGATGCTCACCGAGTTCGTGAGGTGACGCTGATGCTCAACTCGCTTACGGTTTGTCAGGGGGTGCACTGGTTCAGCCGTGATTCCTCGCCGGAGTTGCTGCGGGCGGCGGTGCTCTCGGGTTGTCGTTGTTGGCATCGCTTAGGATCGCGCTAAGGCAAAGGAGAGGCACGGTTAGGTGCGTGGGATCAAGGCAAATATGTGTGCTTGAACGAGAGGTGAAGGGGTGGTCTGATCTCACCGGTGGGACTCGTCGGAGCGGAGGCAGACGACGGCGGTACTGGAGGTTGTCGTTGGCGAGGCTCAGAGGTGCCCGCGGGGAAGCTGAGGTTACAGAGCGGTGCTCCTGGGTCTGGCGAATCTACCTGCTTGCTCGGGAAGACAAGGGCGATGAAATGCCGCCGGAATTTGGCCGTGAACTCGTCGGAGACGGCGACGGTGCAGTGAAGATTGGCGACAGCCTGGTGGCTCTCGATGCGTGGGGTTTGGGGGAATGAGAGAGGAGGAAGAGGGGATTTAACTCGAGTGATCACTGCGAGGTTTAATCGGGGCATTAAGTCGAATTGACGACGCGAATTATTGCCAGAACGGGAGGAACGGTCGAGCGGGGTGGAGAGGAGGAACAGTGGAGTGGGGTCCAGCGTCAGTGAGAAAAGGAGAGAAAGGGGAGGTCCACCAGTCAGTCTCGGTGTGGGTTAGTTATTTGGTGCGAATCGTTTTCTTCGGGGTGAGGGGAAACTGGGCTGTGGGACTGTTGGGCTGGGCCTTGTTGGGCTGGGTCTTTGCACTATTTTTTTTCTGTCTGATTCTTTTTCCTTTTCTATTTCTATTTTCCTGTTTTGAAATTTAAACAATCAAACACATTCAAAATGATTCAAACAATCATCAAGCTTTTCAAATATTAATTTGGTTCTGCTTAACATCATAATTCACATTCTAAAATAAAATATTATTTTAAATCTTTTTAGGTTTCATTTATTAATTAAATAAATGGATCATTAGTTATTTAATAAAATAGGGTTTGTTTTATTTAATAAAATCTTCATTTAAAGTCCAAAATGTTTTCAAAACCCAAACAATAGGTTTTATTTGGAAATAAAGAATATTTGGAATTTTTTTTTAAAAATAAAATAATCCTTTTACTTTAGGGTCCATTAATAATTAAATAAAATGGAACTTAGTTATTAAATCAAAATAGGGTTTGATTTTATTAATAAAATCTTTATTTGAACCTAAATATTTTCAAAATCAAATTAGTAGGTTTAATTTGGGAAATATATAATATTGGGAAATTTGTTTTAAAACAAAATAACCTTTTATTTTAATGTCCATTATTAATTAATATAATAGACTTTCATTTATTAAATCCAATAGGATTTGTTTTATTGAGATATTTATTTTGAAATCTAAAATAAAGCCAAAACACTTTAGTAGGTTTTATTTGTGAATATCAATTATTTGGAAAACTTATTTTAAATAATTTAACAAGTTTTGATGTTTCAGTTAAATTGGTAAAACTTTTTATTTGTATAAAATTTGGTTATTAGGTCCTTATTAATTTATTTAAATAATCCTTTGTTTATTTTTATTCAAAGCAAAATGTACTAATTCCAAAGCTTGGCCAAGGTTTTAATTTGGCTTTATAAAATAATCTTTATTCATAAAACTTTTATTTCATTTAAAAATAAATCTTTTCACTCAAGATTTTCAAAATAGTATTTCCAAATGTTTTTATTTTTCCTTTTATTAAATGTTTATCTTTTTAGATCCCTTTAGGTTTTATTTAATTCAAATGGGTTTGAAGTTCCAATTGAATTCAAAAAGTTTCTTCTGGCTCTGAAAATCAAACAAAGTTTTATTTTATTCATTTATTTTCACATTACAAGATTTGGAAAATCTTGGGATGTGACATAATCACACACAGAACCAGTGCCCTGCTTAAGCTTGAGGAACTCCTCCCTCTTTTGATCCATTTGACCATCCGGAATATGATAAGCTCGAAAGGCTTCAGTGAACTCTTGCCATGTAACAACATGTTGAGCTTCTTGCATAGCCAAGAAATTTTCCCACTAGGAGTTAGCTGCTCCCTCTAGATGATAGGCGGCAAAAGTCACCCAATCGGCTTGAGCAACATGACCAACCTGAAGTTTGTGCTCCATGGTGCGAAGCCAGTAGTCCGCATCAAGTGGCTTAGTGGAATAGCTGAAAACTGGCAGAGTGAGACGTGTGAAGTCCTTGATACCAACTTGATTGTTCTGACGTTGAGCAGTGTTGCGCTCAATACTTTCAAGGAGCCTCATGTTGTCAGCACGGTTGGTTTCGTACATGGACATGAGTTGAACCATGGACGGTGGTGGAGGAAGGTTGGAAGATTCACCCTCATTTGTAGCACCACGTGCATGAGCACGGGTACGGGCTCGAGAGGTATCACCCATCCTGAAAGAACAAAGAAAAGGTTAGACAAGGGATTCAAAGAAACAAGACAGAAAGATAACAAGGAGTACTTGATATAAATGTATCATATTATCAAGCATGGTAGTATCAAAGCATACTAATGTATACACTAACCAGCTGACTTACAAACCATGACAATGGAATGCTAAGATGTTACACACCAAGCAGAACTGAGATATCTTGGAACTCTGAGAGTAGCAACCAAGTACGGAGTACTTTAAAAAAACAACCCCAAAACCACGATCCTAGAAGTTTTGAGATATAAGGTAAGGAATGGAAACCTTTTCAAACCAAATAAGGTAAGAGAAACTCCAGCATCAGAAACACACCAGAGAAGGAGTAAAAAGAATCCTAGTCAGAGTTTCTAATAGTTTTTAACTTTCAAATAGTTTTATCAACTTCTAGACTCAACATCGACCAATAAAAGGGTTTCCTACAGGCAGTCCTGCTCTGATACCAAAACCTGTAGCACCCCCCGGGGTTAGGGTTAAACTAACCTCAGATCACGATCTAAGATAAGTTCAACTCCAAAAACGGAAGATCACAGTATGATTTGGTAACATTACACAACACAGGGATTCAACAGCATAAGTTTAAACTCTTAACAGAGTAAGATATTAGAGTTATTACAAACCAGAGGTCAAAGACCCAACATTACATCACACGGCGAAAGAAAATTATGTTGTTCTACACAACAACTTAGCAAAAGGCCTAAGAGGCCATTAACAAAAGTGACGTCCATTCCATAGTCCTCAGGCTGCTACCTGGGACCCCCAACTACTCGTCGATGTCAACGTAGAAGCCACCTTCAGTTGCAACCAGATTCTCTATAGAAAAACAACAATGGCGCAAGGCTGAGTACGAGAATGTACTCCGCAAGACTTAGATAACCTAGTATCTACATGCTCTGGCTAGAGAAGCTTTCTCTGGATTTTATTTTGCGGAAAGCAATCTTTATTTGTAAACAAGGGAGATAAGAGGCTCGTCTACTCAGATTCTTTTAAAAAGGGATAAGATAGCGACTTCTTCATCTTGATCATCACATCTTGGTAACCACCAGCTTCATCAGAACCTCCTATCTAGGATCACCCCGTCGACCCAGAAGAAGCATCCTTAAGCACACATGGATCAACAAGTTTTATTTAGGTTACAGTTCTCTATTATCATCACGTCCGTTCCCAACTCGTTCATAACCGTGAACATAGCTTTTCAAAAAGATTAATACCCTGCAGGGGTGTACAACTTTACCCACACGCACCAACTGACTCTTAATGCCAAATTATTAGCCCTCTTCCTTGGAAGGCCGACAGAGGGTGGTTGACCACGACCTTTACCTTGCTTTCGCCGAGACCACGAGTCACGCCCTAGGGATGGTTCCGTCGTAACGGGTCAAGTCCTGAAGCCGGTCCCTAAAGATGTGAGGCGAGGTTGGTTCACCAGGGGCTCCATTGACCCCAAGCAACCCGGTCCACGCTTCCCTACCTGTTATGATGCACCTCCTTCACCTCCTCTTTTCGAAAAGGTTTTCAATGAGTATGCCAGATGGAAAGCCTGAACTATATGACTCATGGAATCTACTACGCAAGTTAGTTGCTCATGGGGTTTACCAGTCGCCGTGTGGTTGTACGCTCGTCTTGGTTCAAGAGGCAAGAACTCGGGTCCTAATGGTGGCGAGCATGGGACTACAAAAACCACACCCAACGTGGCCTCCCATACAATCCTTAACATGATTAGTTAACTCCTTCGATGATTTCACCACCTCCTACCTTTCTAGATTCTGCGGCACCTCTGATTCATCGTTCGGATAGATCAGACATTGATACTATGCATGGCTAAGCTGTCAACCTCAGAAGCTCTAGCAACGCTCAGATGCCAGACCTAGGTATGCTAGGAGCAGTGGATCAGGAGTATAAGGCTACAAAAGGGAAACAGTGCAGCAGATAGGTTCACTAGCTACTGACAAAAGACCACATTGGAATCGTGTGCATCATAGCGAGAAAGTAATATACTTTATAAAACATAGGTTCAGAATGAGAGGCTACGCTTTCCTTGTCCTTCAGTAGACAGGTACGGATCTTCGGTGTTGTTGACTTCAACTTCAGGTTTGGATCCTATCGCGAAGAACCAAATACTGGAAAGGGAGAAGCAACATTCAATACATGGCATGTGCAATTATCAATCAATATGGATGATATTACAAGTTAACTTGCGTTGAAATGAAACCCTAAGGCATGCTTGACAACTTAAACGGGGTTTCGAGGGTTCAAAACCCTAACTCGAAAAACTCTGGAAACACATGAGAGGGGTTACTATGTTGTTCTAATTAAACTTGTCATTAAAGTTCTTGAACAATGCATGATTATAGATTAGTTAGATAGTTCTCATTTTTCTGAACATTTTGATATATTATTTGTATTTTTCTGAATTACAGATTAAAAGTTATTGAATTTACAATATTCAAAACAATTTCTGAAATTATTAAACCCTTTTATTACATTTTTCTGGAAATAAAAGAAACTGAAAACTTTTTACACCGCAGGGTGGGCTAGCCACAGTCACAGACAGGTGGGCCTCTGGCCACCTCAGCAACCACGTTGGCCAGGCGGGGTCAGAGACATTTTTCACCGGAGGTGGTTCTAGCCAGAGAGGTTGACGGGTGGGGTCGGTCCATGCAAGCAAGCCACGCGAGTGCCACGCAGGGGCCACGTTGGCTCACCGGCCAACGGGCCAAACGACGGTGGCAGACGGTGGAGGAGGGTGAACTACAGCGTGCGACTAGGGATGCTCGAACCAGCGCTGCGAGATGAACCTAATAGCGGCGGCGCCTCCGTTTATTGGTCACCGGAGCTTGGTCAACAGCGACGAACGGCGGCGGTGCTCTATGCTCTACGGAGCGGGCGCAACACAGAGGAATAGAGGGGGAAATGAGGGTGCCTTGAGCACCAGGAGCTCACCCCAAGGCGATTGGTGTCGACAGCGAGGCGAGGAGGCGACCGGAGCAGCGACGTGGCATGTGACTGAGCACGTCGGAGTCGGAGAG
Organism: Avena sativa; assembly: GCA_916181665.1. Lineage (NCBI taxonomy): Eukaryota > Viridiplantae > Streptophyta > Magnoliopsida > Poales > Poaceae > Avena > Avena sativa. The sequence goes on along the minus strand of OV702285.1, from coordinate 134,695,534 downwards.
GAAGCGGTGGATGGCGACGAATACCGGCGCGCCTTGTCGATTCCTTCTGCAGGAGGACGAAGCGGAGCGAGGCGAAGCTTGTGGCGGTGTCGGATGGGCTCGGGGAGGCTGGCAATGGCGGCTAGCCAGCAACTGTCAACACCCGGATTTTTAATCCCAGATGCCTGTTATGCCATACATCGCAATCCCAGGATTACCATTTTTGCGAGACATAACAGAATTGGATACCACAGTACATCATCCGTTATAAACCATACATAAGGTCTTATAGAAATAAGGATCTCATGATCCAGTTCTTAATACAACTCAAGCAGCGGACATACATAATAATAAAGGTAGCGTAGGCGAAGCTCCATCTTCGGGGTCACATGCAATGCTGACGATGGGAGATGATCCTAGTTGTCGTAACCTTCCTGGGGTCCATCATCCTGGTACTCCTCTTCATATTCAGGCCACGGGAATAGCCAGAGACAAAGCCATGAGAACTCTTTAAGTACTCGCAAACTAATACTAACAAGTGAAGGTTTTTTTTGTAGTAGGACACTAAGCTCTAGGGTTGTTTTGCAGAAAGCCAGATTTACCTCTACTAAGTTCAGAAGCAAGAAAGCTAGTTGAAAGTTTTATAACACCTAAGTGGGAACTTGTATCTCATGTCCCAACTCTGTTGTGGTCAAGTCAAGTTCTCAATTCATTTCACAAGTCGTTTTGAAAACATCTGATGGGGGAACAGTATGGCCACTCCAACTGTCCATAACCGCATACGCGTCTATTCGAATAGTTTGACACTCTACAGAGATTGTACACTTTCACGACAATATTCGATACATCCGTCAGGAACAAATCCTGAATTCACCATACTTAGTATGCGGGTAATCAATCCTAACCTTTCAATTACACGCCCTAGTATAGGCACCTCTCCTGTGAGTTTGGCCTCCCAACCATGACCAACTGTCATCTTGGGTACTGCACAGGTGTACAATCTTCACAAGGTAGCCTCAGCTCAGACCTTGGCCGTGAGGGAACCCATACTAAGGTATATAAGTTTCCAGTCAAGCCCTACCCAATTTTCGGGTATTGTGGTTGTACGGTAAAATTGGAATGGTATCGCATCCAGACAACCATCAGTTTTATAAAGGGATAAGGCTTATGCCTCAACATTTTCATCACCAAAATCATCTGGTGTTCGGAAACACATGTCAAAACATCTCAGTAGAATGACTCATCATTCCAAGGTTTTCATAACCATTTTCCACCAAGTATTCCCATCTAAAGTTGATCAAGTTTTATTCTTAGCACTAGCATCTACAAGTGGGGTGAGTACTAATGAGGGGTGGTAAACAAATGGGGATTAGCTAATTTCAATCTCATGCCTTAGGATGACATCAAGATTTTCTAGCTTAGGCCAAATTTAATGCTCTTTATGCAACCTTCAATTATCTTCCTAGAATCTACAAGTCACTTAAGTAAACTCTAAGAAATAGCTTTGATAAAGAAAATAAAGTAGAAAGCTTGCAAGTAAAACTAGGAGGGTGTATCATCACATATGTCTAACCAAGCATGCTTAGTGCTTTGCATAGGTTATCTAACTTTCATAATTGCAAGTGTAGCTTGCTCAATCAACTAGTAGTATTAGGCTTGCCTTGTGCAGAGCAGTGGTTGAAGTTCTCCTCGGTTTCTTCTTTGTAGTATCCTCCTTCCTCCTCGTATCCTTGGTCGGTACTAGCGTCTATAAATAAATACGAGGTACACAATCACCAAACAATACTTAACTACTTTCAATCATCACACAAAGGGGTTCTATAGATGATCTAGCATGATCACTAACATTACAAGACTAAAGCATTTGTCGTATTGATTTATTTTTAGAAAAGTAATTTCTACTCATTGAAAAACTACTTAAGATTTAATATTCTCCAAACCAAACATGGAATCATGTTGACACATGTCATCACCACATATTCAGTACATGAGACTGTGATTTAAAGTGGTGTCACAATTTAATAAGGTTTAACCTTTTTATTTTAAATAAAATAAGTGACTAGAAATGCCTATGTGGCATTCTTTTATTACTTGAACATTATTTCTGCAAGTAAACCCATATGTTTTTATATATTCTGAAAGGTATGATCAAATGTGATTTTTGAGAGTTGGAATCAACTCAAAAGCTATTATGGTTTAAATTTGAAAAATGTTTGAATGAATAAAAGCTTCTGCCTTGTTATTTTTACCAAGGGTCATCTACAGATACAAATGATTTGAATCCAACGGGCTTGGATTAAGTATTTCAAGACCTTTCTAACAAAATTGGTTTCATTCAATTTGGTTCACTGAATCGAGATGGGTTGATTTTTGAAACTAGGTACAGAACTAAGTTTGAATAAAATTAGAAAAAACTAAATTCAAACGAGTGGGCCACGCGGGAAGGGGCAATGGGCCGGCCCAGTGTCACTCCGTGGCGCGGGGCGCAACTGACAGGGGGGTTCCACCGTCAGTGACGGGGGTCGTGGGAGGCTCACTGGGGCTCAGGCGAAGGTCGGCGATGCGGGCGAACGACGAAGTCGATAACGGCGATCCTCCTGGTACCGACAGCTCCTCCTGGGGCGGCTCCAATTGATGGCTTCCTTCTTCTCCAGCAGCAGCGGGCTCCGGTGAAATTCCGGCGACGCGCTGCTCGCCTTGCTTCAGGAATGAGGTGGGGTGGTTCTGGCTAAGAGGGGAGATGAATGTTGTGAAGAATTCGAGTGGGGGATGCCCCTATTTATAGTGGCAAGAGGGGACCGACGGGCGCAAGCTGAGCTCGTCGTAGTCGACGTTACAGAGGTCTATCGACGTGGGCGACGGTAGGGGTGGTGCTGTGCTCCCTGGCGAAGCTCAACGGCGTGGTGGCGAGGCGTGGGGCGGTGCGGATTGGTCGGAATGCTGCGGTGCTCTGCGCTGGTTCAACGGAAGTTTTTATGGCGCACAACGCGCGTGGTCCGCGCGGCGGCGAACGGGCGTGTCTACGGGGTTGCTGGGACGGTGGTGATCACGCGTGCACGTGGCGAGGGCGGCGCGCGGTCTGGGGGTGCAGGTCGAGCGTGGCGCACGGGGCGCGCTCTCGGCATGGTTGCAGAGAAGGTTGGCATGGCCTGGGTGTGTGGTCCAGTGGCTGGCATTGCTCCCGGCTGGGACAGGGAGTGGTGGTGGGGTTCTAGCTTGCTCCTAGACAAGGTTGGCGAGGCTAGTGTTGCTCGTAGCTTGTTTTTGACTATGGGGTGGTAATGGTGCTCTCGGCCTGCTCACCATTGATGACAATGGCCAGCTTACAGTGGTGCTAGTGATTAGCTAAGTTTGTTAGATGATCTACTAAGGCTAGTGGTGTCCAGTAAGGGAACAAGTTAGGCCCAAAACACTGCTCAACATAGTGTTTTGTTTTTGTTTGATTTGCATCTACAACCTGTTTGATGAAATGGCCACATGAACTCAAGTTTTGAATTTTGAAAATATTTTTGGTGGGTGTGCTAGGCATGTGCTGGTGAGTCTGTGGATGCTTGGGTTTTGAAAATTGGGCTTGTTTGAGTGGTTTTTGAAAAAGTGGGATCTTCCCATATGAGATAGATTCAATTTTCAACTATCATTTAAACTATGCATTCAAATGTTTTTGGATGATCACAAAGTGGCATTGGTACTTTGTTATGAGTACTATCAAGGGGGGGCAAAGATCTAAACAAGTTTCTGTTAAGTTTTGAAAGTTAGGGATAGCCAAAGTAGGCATGAGAGTTAATTTGGCCAAAGTGACAATTCACTTAATTTGTTTGTTTTGATTTGTCTGTCTTTGGGAAAAGTGTGGGGATTGTTTAGATTATGTTTATTTCACCTAAGAATCTTTTTTACAAACAAAGAAACACAAAACCAAGGCAATTCAAAAAAATCCAAATTGTAATGCATACACATATGAATGCTTTCATATTTTTAATTGGGAAAGTTTTTGTTAACCCTAATTTTGATGATTAGAGTTTGATGATTCTAGTTTAATATTTTTGGGATGTTAAAACCCTTCCCCCCTTAAACAAAATCTTGTCCCGAGATTTGAAAAAGGACGAAAAAGATTACCTAGGATTTGAAGAGATCGGGAAACTCCGTCCTGATGTGATCCTCGCGCTCCCAGGTAGCTTCTTCTGTGTGGTTGCTCCATTGAATCTTGAGAAACTTGATGCTTAGGGTTCTGGTAGTTCTGAAAGCTTCTTTGTTGGGGATATGCTATACGGGTATCCTCATAGCATGTCTCTTATCCGACTAACCTGGGTGGCCCATAGTCGGTAGCATGGCCTATGGCCTGCTGGGCGGCCCAGTTAGGTGGATCCAGAAGGGAGGCCCATGCCGGATAAAGGAAGGCTACGGTGGAGTCACCAGCGTACACGGAGCCTTGGAGTGCAAGATACACAAGACTAGTAATAGACGGTGTAGGACTCTATGACCTGTCCGGCTAGGACTTTTCTCTGTAACCCTAGGATCTGACGACTATATAAGTCGGGCCTATGGGAGACTTTAAGGCATCGTTTTACACACACCTCGCACAGCGAACCTATCTCTATAACTCGGCGTATTGCCCTTATAGTAATTTATAGCAGGAGTAGGATTCCGCCACCGTTGTGGGATCTGAACCTGGGTAAGTTGTGTTACCTCGTACCCGTCAACCGTCCGCCTTACTCCACGTCTCTAAACACGCACTGTGAGGACCCCTCCATGGCGTACTCGTCGGCAATACCACGACAGTTGGCGCCCACCATGGGGCTAGAGGCGCTTCAGGCTCTACAGCGGGCGAGGACCAAGATCTTCGCGGGAATAGGCGAAACCGTAGCCATCGGCCGCATTCTCTTCTCTGGCAACGTTCCGATCGTCCCCCCTGACGAATTCTGGATCCCGGCAACGACGAACCCTACACGGTGTTCGATCGTTCCTATCGGAGATATCCACCTCTTCATCGGCGAAATCGACTCGGGCACTAGTTCCTTGGGAGTCGGAGGAGCATCAAGACCCGTACGGACCGCCTACGGGCAGGATACGTTCGTGGAAGGATCGATGTCGATCTCTCTTTGGAGTTTGCCGGCAAAGATCGGAAAGCATCAAGACCCGCACGGACCGCCTACGGGCAGGATACATTCGCGGAAGGATCGATGTCGGATCTCTCCTCGGATTTTGCCGGCAAAGATCAGAAAAATTCAAGACCCACCCAAACCGCCCCTGTGCAGGATATAAAGATGGAAGATCACTACAAATCTGCCGGCTTTTTCCGTGCATCTGGACAGCAGAGATCAAAGTTCGTCGGTGTGGTTACCATCTTCGATCTGGCAGGCTGCGTTCAGCGAGAAGGCGAAAAACCCCGCGATTACCTGGCTAGGTGGCTCCGTATACGAGCCGATCTGGCCCACTACCCCAATGATGATGCCATATATCACTTTGTGGAAGGACTGGACCATGGCACGCTTCTCCGACATTCTCTAAGACGGCAACAGGCATCAGGACGCCTTACCTTCGAAGGCATGGTGAACACCATCAACAACTATGCGGATGCCAAAGTGGCAGCTCAGACAGCACTTGCTCTCATTAACGGAGCCCCTCCGATTCAGCCACCACCACCGCCTCCGGCCGCAGTCGTCGCAGTAGCACCACCACCCCCAATCATAGTTGAGGCCGTTGCACCTCCACCGCCCGTCATCGAGGAAGCCCTGGCACCCTCCGACTCTGTCATTGACGCGCTTTATGCTGATTTCAGTGCAGATTCAGAGGAGATAGACTTTAGTCCAGAAGAGCTAGACTCTGCTATGCAGGAGACGGAGGAGGAGTACTCGCGTGACGAGCAAGCTAATAACACCGTCATGTCTCGAGGGGTGTTCGTCACCATTGGGACAGCGATGGATGAAGATCAACCCGGGCAGGCTCCGCCTACGGTGCTGGAAAAGGGGAAGGGGCCACTTATTGCTGCCGATGATGATCGCGCAAAGGTCATGCCTCCTCCGCCTAACCCAGTGCAGCAGCCGCAGGAACTCGGCACCGGTCCGAGCAACAACAACACCGCAAACTTGTCGCCTCCAGCATCCACGTCGGCAACAGCCCATGTTACTCCAGCTGATAGAGTGATGTACGACAATATCCTCGTCGAGCCACTAACTTTTGATCATATCCGGAACGTGACTCAGCTTGACGAGAAGCGCCAGCAGCTGCTGGAGGAAGCACAGGCCATCGCGGAGCAAGGCGCTAAACTAGATTGAGATCTGGTCAACGCGCAGAAGTCCATAGAGAAAGCTAGAGCAATGGAGGCCAAGTACAAGACTCTACTGTAGCAGCAGAAGGCTAAGAAGGCTTCGGCTCGCGTCATCAACGATCCTGGTGTACGACGCACCCTAGGATGGGCTCCCTCAAAGCCGGCATAGGCCAAGCCATACATTGATAGTGAAGGCAAGTAGGTGATGCCCACCCCACTCCTTAACCTCGCCGTCGCCAAGACCCTTCTGGAACAGGATAGATCGCCTGAGGTAGTAGAACAAGTCTATGACCTAGTGGCCAAGGCGGTAAAGCAGCAGGAAAAGGCCACCTCTCAGAGGCTTGAGTCTGACCCAGCGCTCTGCCGATCTAGCCAGTACAAACCGCCAAGGGACAGATCTCCTCAGGATGTCGGATCAAAAACGGGTTCATTAGAACAAAGACGGAGGGATGCGCGCAACAGGAAGGACGCTATCCCCATATCCTCCGACCACGGAGAAAAAGCACGGCCTCGCCGCCCATCGCCACCGCCCTGATCCTCCCGACGTCAGGAAGACTACAAAGCTCACCATCATACGGATATGCCCCCTCCAAAGCAGTGTGGCATCATCATTCGCGACAACGCAGCACAGACCCGTCATGATGAAGAGCGCCACCAAGGACACAAGAGCAGGTCACACCACAACCCTCCGCGTCCGACAAACAACCATGACAGGCGTGAGGCGTCGCAGGAGGGTAACAGCAAGAAGGCTAACCCACTGCCACCTCCGCCTCCGTCACCGCCAAGCAGTCACTATGGCGGAAGAGGCCCGTGTCGTTCACGCAGCCCATCCCCTGTTGACAACAAGAAGAAGAACCCGGACCCATACGACGCACGTTCACGGATCGATAAGATCCACGAGGCCCGGGAAGGACCATACTTGGGACCACGTTGCTTTGGACCTGCAATACGGTCCGCAGCCTACCCCAAAGGTTTCCGGATTGACAAGACCATCAAGCCCTATGACGGCACTGCCAGGCCCGCCACATGGTTGCAGGACTACGGCAACGCGGTGGAGATTGCCGGAGGCAACCCCAACGTCGCCGTTAAGTACCTCCCGTTAATGTTGGCGGGTACGACCCGTCAATGGATCGACGACTGGCCGGAGAAATCTATCTACAACTGGCTGGATATGCAAGAAGAATTCACCAAGAACTTTGAGGGTACATACATGCGTCCCTGCACTGTGGGCGATCTACAGCGGTGCGTGCAATAGAAAGACGAGACATCTCGCGCCTACCTCTCCCGCTGGCTGGACATGAAGAATTCCTGCGCAGGAGTGCACGCTCAGACCGCCATGGCCGCCTTCATCGACAGGTTGGAAAGGGGGACATTGCTCCGACATAAGCTAAAGCGCTTGCAGGACAATCATCAGCTTGACTTGAATCAGATGATTCAGTTAGCTAGTGAGTTCGCAGCTGCCAATGACGATGCTCGTGGCTCTTTGCCGGCAACAATAGTTCCAACCCAAGCTCGGAGGAACAGCAGTACAAAGCGGAAAACCGCTCCAGAAGAAAAGCAATCTACCGACATGATCGCTATGACTTTTGCAGGACGAGGAGAAGGCGGAGAACGTGGCCTAGGAAGGGAGCAGGCCGCGGGCATCAACGAGGAAGTGAAACCAACTCGGCGCCGCTCCGTGTTCCCCAAACGTACGAGGAGTACCGCGATATGCCGTGCCTCGTACACCTCGATGTCAACGGCAAGGCCACCCATACCAATCGACACTGCAAGTTCGTCAACGACCTCAAGGAAGACCCGGAGTCTGGCTACAAGCGAAGTCGGAAGAACAAACCGCGAGGCAAGGGCAAGGGGAAGAAGAAGGAGGAGGAGTCCAAGGATTCAAGTGACATGGACGAGGACGTTGACCCCAAGCATGCCGCAAAAACGACGACAAGGGCAAGAACCCCTTCGCAAAGAAGGCCCCAGTCTACCACACTTTCCTTGGCACCCCCACCGTCCGACAATAGAAGACCTCTCTAAGGATCCTGATAGCCACTCTCCCCCAGTCCCCCAATACCTACGCTGGTCGGAGGTTCCAATAACTTGGGAGAGGACGGACCACCCAGACCTTGTGCCCACGGAGAACCAGTACACCATGGTCATCAACCCATTGATTGACGGCGTGGAGTTCACCACGTGCATGGTGGATAGTGGAAGCAGCATCAACATCATGTATCTGGATACACTGCAGAAGATGAACTTGACGGAGGCAAACCTAGGACGGACCAACACCGTGTTCCATGGCGTAGTTCCTGGTCAGGAGGCTCGGTCCCTTGGGTGCATTACACTTCAGGTAGCCTTTGGCGACGTTAATAATTACCGCCAAGAGCGCATGACCTTTGAGGTATTCCCCTTCAAGAGCATGTACCACGTCATATTTGGCCGCGACATATTACACACGTTCATGGCCAAGCCATGCTTCGTCTACAACAAACTCAAGATACCCAGACCAAACGGTGTCATCACCGTATCCGGAAGCTTTACCAAGGAAAGGGACTGCGAGATCAATGAAGCAGCCGTTGCGGAAGCTGTCCTCTACATCGAAGAATTCAAGGAGATCCATAACAAGGTCAATGACTCAGAGATGCCCGCGTCGAAGAAGAAAATCTCTGACTCCGCTCCTGCGTTCAAGGCCGCCATCGAGACCAAGCCGGTGGAACTTGTGGTAGGCGATGCCTCCAAGACCGTCGCCATTGGGACGAACCTGGATCCCAAATAGGAAAGCGCGCTCATTGAGTTCCTCCGTGAGAATAGGGACATCTTTGCCTGGCAACCTGCCGACATGAAAGGTGTACCTAGGGAACTTGCCGAGCACAGCTTAAACATAGATCCAAAATGTAAACCAGTGAAACAACCTCTACGACGCTTCGGAGATGAGAAGAGACGCGCCATTGGCAGAGAGATAGCTAGGTTACTTAAGGCTGGGTTTATCCGAGAAGTCCTTCACACCCAATGGGTGGCCAATCCTGTACTTGTCCCCAAAAAGGGAACCAATGAATTAAGAATGTGCGTTGATTACACCGGCTTGAACAAAGCATGTCCCAAAGATCCGTTTGCTTTGCCTCGCATTGACCAAGTCATTGACTCGACGGCAGGCTCGGAACTTTTGTGTTTTCTCGATGCATACTCAGGATACCACCAGATCAAGATGAGGAAGTCGGACCAATTGGCCACTTTGTTCACTACCCCATACGACACGTTTTGCTATGTCACGATGCCCTTTGGGCTGAAAAATGCAGGTGCTACCTACCAGCGGTCAATGCAACATTGCCTTCATGACCAAATTGGTCGGAACGTTCACGCCTATGTGGACGATATTGCGGTGATGTCCAAAAAGTCAAACGACTTAATCTCTGACTCAAAAGAAACCTTTGATAATCTCCGGAAATACAACATGATGCTCAACCCTAAGAAGTGCGTCTTCGGGGTTCCAGCCGGCAAATTGTTGGGCTTCATCGTTTCCCAGCGCGGAATCAAGGTCAACCCGGAGAAAATCAAGGCCATCTTAACCATAAACCGTCCGACATGCCTAAAAGACATTCAACGACTAATAGGTTGCGTTGCAGCAGTTAGTAGGTTCGTCAGCCGACTTGGAGAGAAGGCTTTGCTGCTGTACAAGTTGCTGAAGAAGGCGGACAAATTCACATGGACGGATGAAGCAGATATAGCATTGAAGCAGCTCAAGGAGACTCTTTCCTCAGCGCCCATCCTTGCAGCACCCGAGCCTAGAGAGCCCCTGTTAATTTACATGGCGGCAACCAACCGGGTTATCAGCATCATTGTCGTGGTAGAGCGGAAGGAACCAGGCTATGAGAACGGAGTTCAACGACCAGTTTACTATGTAAGCGAGGTCTTGACGGAGTCCAAGCAGCGTTACATGCACTACCAAAAGATAGCTTATGGAGTATTCCTCGCTTCTCGGAAGCTGAGGCATTACTTTCAGGAGCACCCAATCACAGTAGTGAGCAAGACTCCACTGTCTGACATTATCAACAACAGCGACGCTACAGGAAGGGTCGCGGAGTGGGGCATTGAACTTGCAGCCTTCGAGATCACCTACAAGAGACGCGACGCTATCAAGTCACAAGCTTTGGCGGATTTTATTGCAGATTGGACGGAGATGCTAGATGCTACTCCGTTGCCAAAACCAGAGTACTGGGTGATGCACTTTGACGGATCAAAGCTGATCAATGGCTCGGGGGCTGGTGTATTGCTACAGTCACCAATAGGAGACAAGCTACACTACGTTTTGCAGATCCACTTCGAGGCTACAAATAACATGGCGGAGTATAAAGCACTCATTCACGGACTACGTGTAGCCAAGGATATTGGCATCAAGCGCATAGTTTACTGTGGAGATTCTGACTTGGTTGCCCAGCAGGTGGCTGGCACCTGGAATGCGCGGAACCCTATGATGGCGGCATATCGAGACGAAGTGGACAAGATAGCCAAGAGATTCTTAGGCTACAAAGTCAAGTATGTGCCTAGGGAGCAAAACGAGGCGGCTGATCTGCTGTCTAAGCTTGGATGAGGGCGCAAGAGAATTCCGCCAGGAGTTTTCCTAGAGCATCTACGCACACCATCCGTGAAGGGCGCCGACATCGACAACCCGGATAGAGCTGACTCTTTTGTCAACATGGTGACAAAGGTCCCTCCGGATTGGACAAAACCGTTCATGGAGTATCTTGAACACGGAACTTTACCCGACGACAAAGTCGAAAGACGGCAAATCGTACGGTGAGAAAAGGGTTATACCATCATCAATGGGCAACTCTATAAAAGGAGCACTACAGGTGTATACTTAAAGTGCGTTTCCCAGCTAGAAGGTATGGAAATCCTGCGCGAGATCCATCTCGAAGATTGCGGGCATCACGCCGCTCCTCGATCATTGGTCGCAAAAGCCTTCCGGCAAGGATTCTACTGGCTGACCACAAAGGCGGACGCCGACAAGCTGGTTGAGACATGCACGGGATGCTAGTATTATGCCCGACAACCACATGTTCCTGCTGAAGAACTGTGAACAATACCAATAACTTGGCCGTTCGCAGTCTGGGGGCTAGACATGGTGGGGCCGTTACAGACGGCACCATGTGGATTTACGCATCTGCTTGTAGCAGTTGACAAATTCACCAAATGGATAGAAGCTAAACCCATTAGAAAGCTTGATGGGGCAACTGCCCTCAGGTTTGTCCGGGATCTAGTGGTGATATTTGGTCTCCCACATAGCATCATCACCGACAACGGAAGCAACTTGTCACTCGGAGAAGTGGAGGCCTATTGCTGGGACAAAGGCATCCGACTTGACCTTGCATCTGTGGCACACCCACAATCCAATGGTCAGGTTGAGCGAGCCAACGGATTAATTCTGCAGGGAATCAAGCCACGTCTTGAGGCACCGCTACATAGAGCAGCTGGAGCCTAGGCGGAAGAATTGCCCTCTGTACTGTGGAGCTTACGCACCACACCCAACAGATCCACCGGCTACACCCCTTACTTCATGGTATATGGAGCAGAAGCCATCCTACCTTCCGACATCCTCCACGATGAACCAAGAGTTGCCGCCTACGACGAAGATGACGCTGAAGAATCCAGACGCCTAGATGTGGACCTTCTCGAGGAGGAGCGCGTTTTGGCATGCCAAAGATCCGCCATCTACCAGCAGAAGCTATGCAGCTACCATAGTCGCCGCGTTCGGCATCGCTCGTTGAAAGAGGGGGATTTGGTGCTCCGACTTAAGCAGAAGAAGTCACACAAATTATCCCCGCCATGGGAAGGACCGTTCATCATAAGAAAGGCGATCCTCAATGGGTCTTACTACCTAGTCGACAATCGCGAACTCAAGGATAGAGCCAACAAGGATCATAAGCGTAAGCGGCGTGACCCGGATGATGACTACCCGGAGCTTGATCGGCCATGGAACATAACACAACAACGTCCTTTCTACACTTATCATTTTTTATTTAATTGTGTACCTCTTATATGATCAATGAAATAAAGCTCTTTGGTTCACTCATATTGTTGAGTCTTTTACCTCCTTTAGTGTTCATTTTTGGATCATATAAACCTTTATGCACAAGCCTTGCGATTGCACTTGTGAAAATTCCGCCTACGGGCGTTAGCTTAAGTTTTCTGGTCTACACATTCTTTGTCGTTTTTATGTGGATTCTGGAGTAGTCTTTTGGCACTTATTGTTGGCGATTTTGTGCTCAGGTTATTGACGGTGCCATTGGGCATCATCACCTAAGCGCATGGTTCCGACAACGAGTCTTCCGACTCACGAAAAGTCAAACATAAGAACCAGAGTAATGGATAAGCCAGCACTTGCTTAAAAATATATACATACTGGGATTTAATTCTTAAGTAGCAGGATACGACAATCATTGTTTTCCGCCTTAAGATTACATCAACAAGTTTTTCCCGTGCACGCACCAAAGGTGAAACAGAAATTACAAAGTGTTTTTCATTCTTTGGGCGCAGGAGACTTGGAGGCCGCATCATCGCCAGCCGGAGAATCACCCTCGACGTCGGCACTATGATGAGACTCGGAGGAATCTTGGGGGACGTTGTCAATAAAGTTCCTGGGCACGAAGACGTCAACGTCCACCAGCTCGGCAACCGTGGTATCATAACCCGCGAGTGATGAAAGGATGGCTTCGTGATCGATCTCCTTGCCGTCATCATCCACGTCGGGGATACCAGAGGTCACCGTGTCGATGTCGGCATCTTCATAATGCGCCTTTACCATAGACAGCGCCATCCTTGCGCCAGCTCTTGCGCATGAAGCTTTCCAGCTCGCGACACAGTCAGGGGCTCGGCACAGAATCTCCGAGTACTTCGTCACAGAGTCCGAGGCCTTGATATAAATTTGGAGGGGCTTGGCAATCTCCTTGTCTTGGGCGATGGCGGTATTTATGAATTTGCTGGGAAGAACCATGCATTCCTTGTCCGAAGGAGGCGAGCGGGTTAAACCCAGAGGCGCTAAAAATTCCGACAAGGATCGCATAAGTTCAGTAAACCCTAAAGTATCCAGACTACAGAAATACAAGGCAGAGGACACTTACTGAAGATGCTGGCCTTAGCCTTCCAGATGTTGTCCTCCAAGGATTCCTTCTCTTGTTGGAGGAGCTTAAACGCCTCGCTATGGCAAAGATTTTGCTCATCAGCAGCTTGCTTCTTATCCTTTAGGATCGCAAGCTCCTCCTTCAAGCGACTGATTTCCGCAGAGGCGGAATCCTGCAGGGCTTTCATGGAATCCTCGTGCATCTTCAGCATCTCTTCCCTCTCCTTCTTAAGGATTTTGTTCTCGCTATCCAGCTGCTGGATGTGCTTGGACTGCTCAACAATGTCCTTGGCCTTGGCAACATGTTCTGCAAGTCGGAGAAAACAAAGTACGCAGTGAGTACTCGGAGATTATGGTCACAACAGTAAGACGGAAATGCGCAAAAAGAAAACAGACTCTTGTTTTTGATGATCTGTTCCTTCAAGATGGCAGTTTTACCCTTTTCGGCTTCAAGATCTGCGCACATCTTCTGATACTTGTCGTTGGCCATGCCCCTCCGAGCATTCTCATTCTGTGGAAACAAATACAAAGTCAAGACGTTGTTTGGTCGACTTGGAGCCCCTAGTCGGAGATTTTCCACCTAGATGCTTGGGGGCTACAGCGAGAGTTTTTTACCTTATCAGTATTCTTAGTTTTCTTTTAAGCATCTAGCCAGAACTGATTCAGTTACAACTAGAGGCTTGGGGGCTACAACATTGAAAATTATGAACACTGTGTATGCTACTCTTAAAGCATCTAGTCGGAATAATTCATTCCATCTAAATGCTTGGGGGCTACAGTGAGAGTTTTTTCTAACTTAGTCACTCTTAGAGCATATAGATGCAAAGCCTATGATTTTCTGTCTACATCCTCGGGGGCTACAGTGGGATACTCATATGAAATGCAAAAGGCAAAGTAAAACTTACAAGTGCAATAATCTTGAGGTTTGTAGCACTCTCAGCTAGCAGCTTGCCAAAGGAAATGCTATTTCCTCGCAAGATATCTGCTGGTCAGAGTAGCTCCTCAAGACCGCACGTTGGAGATGACGGCACTCCTCCAGGAACAATAGTTGTGTTACTCGGCAGGAGCGCTGGGTAAACTATCTTCGGGAACTCGAAGGGTTTCCGGGGAACAAAGGCGCCGCCTTCGGCAGAGGTACCATCTCCCACCACCGCCTTTCCACTACTGATGGCATCCTTAGCCGGAGCTTCAGCCATTTGAAGAGCAGCGCTCTCCTGCGTCGCCTGCTCGCCGACAACAGCTAGTTCGGTAGAGGCGCCAGAGTCCACTTCCATGGCGGAAGGGCCTGGTGCCTCCTGGACTTGAGAGCTTGTCGGAGCAGAGGAGGGCTTGATGGCAGGAGTAGCAGGGGCGATGGCGGGGGAGGAGTCACGATGCAGCATATCTTTGATATTTCTAGAAGCCCTAAGAGTCTTGGAGGACTTCTTGAGGCTGGTTGTGGCTTTCTTCCTGAAACGTGCAAAATGCATAAGTACAGGAATAATACAGGTAGATAAGACAATGTCGGAAATTGAGATGCTTACACTAGGGGGGCGCTTTGGCAAACATCCCAGTGGCTTTTCTCTTTTCCGCCTCCAGGGCGGCAGTACTCTTTTTGGAGGCTCCACCCTCCGTCTTATTCTGCTTGCCTCCGTCGGCAGCGTCAGAGGTGGATCTCTTCCGCTTTCGCGCCAACAGGGCATCATCGTCGGACACGACTGTGACTTCCTTTATCTTTGGATCGTACATTTGGGCAGCCAGGTTGTCCTCATGTAGATCGCTAAGCTGTTAAGAGAGAAATCACCGCGTTGGATAAGATGGCACTGGCAAGACGGAGAAAACTGGAGCAATGTCATACACGGAAAATATATACCTACCTTTGGGCACTTGCCGTCTACGTACATGTCGTAGGTGATGGTGAAGCCGCGCTTCTTATCCTTCACCTTGACAATGTCCTTCAGACGGAGCTTGACGGAGTCGCTTGAAAAGTTATCCACAGAGATGCGGAGGGTATCCTTCCTATCACTGGTGTACTCATGCATGAACTTCGCGCGGTGCTGCAGAGATTGGATTCGCCTGATGAACCAGCACATGTCTAGGTCCAAGCCGGTCAAACCCGTCTCTACGAACCACTCGATCCGCCTTATTGCGCGAGAAGTGTCGAGGTCGGAGGGAAGGGAGGCATGGGATCTCCATGTGGAAACCTCAGCGGCGGCTCCATCCACGAAGTCCGGATACGTTACTTCTCGGCCCGCCAAGGGAATGTCGGAGCCGTAGAAGTATGTCCGCTGCTAGTTTTTGCACGACTCGTGGCCGACGATGTCGGGGAACCGCCGAGCAGGTCGGATCTTGAAGCTTATGGTGCCGCAGTTCCTAAGCTCCTTCCTACTATGTCCGGCTTCATGTTTGACAGTGAAGAAGTGCACAAACAAGTCTAACCTAGGTCTAATCCCTAGGTAACCCTCACAAAGTGTCGCGAAGTTGCTAAGCACTAAGATACTATTGGGGGAGAGGTTGTGGGGTTGGACTTTGAAGTGGTTCAAGACGGACATAAAGAAGTGGGAGATGGGCAGAGAAACGCCGCATACCAGCTGAGCCTTGAGGTACACCTTTTCTCCGGCTTGGGGAGAAGGTGTCACCTTGCCGGCCGGCGCCGCCCGCCAGGCAAGCCCCTCTGTCGCAGGAAGGTAGCCTTCGGTGACCATCTCCTGGATGTCGCGGTCGATGATGTCTGAGCCGCGCCAGTCGCCCTTATGCGAGTCTGGCTCCTCTTCCAGAGGCTCAAGCGCCGCCAGATTGTGGTCACCGCCGGTGGTTTCAATCACCGCCGACGCGGGGATGACCAGGCCCTCTGGGGGCACGACGACGGAGCTTGCCGGCTTTGCCGTGGCTTCGCTCGACGCCGCCATCGACGGGGAAGATTTGCTGCTGGCCATGGGGGATTGGGAGGATGCGACTGGTGCAGAGAAAGATGCTAGGGTTTCTTCGACGTTTTCCGCGGAGAGCTCGAGGAGGCGTGCGGCTGGAGGAAGAAGATGATGACGCGAGAGAATGGGGTGAAAAAGTGGCAAGTGTCCCACGGTTACTATTTATCCTACTCTGCGTCAAGATTCGTGCAGCTAATCGGACGGTTGCCGCATTGAAGACGTACACGTGCGCGGTAATTTCGCCACGTCTCCAACCGCCGCCGCCAACAGTTCGTATCACTTGCGCGGGAAAATCGGATATGATTACAGCCTACGTCGTCATAGCTGACATGGTAGATGAGCCGTCCCGTCGAAGATTCCGGCATGGACGGATTTTATCCGACCACGGAAGAGTACGATGGAAGATTTATCATTTCCCCGACTTACCATTCGAAGACGGAGAAAATCTTTGCAGGGTTCTTTGGGAGAACTACAAGATATTTCTTGACGATTTGCCGACATCCATCTAGACGGAGCATTCCACGGGAAGATGCAATGACGGCGCAAGATCTCGGATTTCTCCGGGGGCTACTGTTGGGGATATGCTATATGGGTATCCTCATAGCATGTCTCTTATTCGACTAACCCGGGTGGCCCATAGTCGGTAGCATGGCCTATGGCCTGCTGGGCGGCCCAGTTAGGTGGATCCAGGAGGGAGGCCCATGCCGGATAAAAGAAGGCTACGGTGGAGTCACCAGTGTACCCGGAGCCTTGGAGTGCAAGATACACAAGACTAGTAATAGACGGTGTAGGACTCTGTGACCTGTCCGGCTAGGACTTTTCCCTGTAACCCTAGGATCTGACGACTATATAAGTCGGGCCTATGGGAGCCTTTAAGGCATCGTTTTACACACACCTCGCACAACAAACCTATCTCTGTAACTCGGCGTATTTCCCTTATAGTGATTTATAGCAGGAGTAGGATTCCGCCACCATTGTGGGATCTGAACCTGGGTAAGCTGTGTTACCTCGTACCCGTCTACCGTCCGCCTGACCCACCGTCTCTAAACACGCACTGTGAGGACCCCTCCATGGCGTACTCGTCGGCAATACCACGACATTCTTCCAAAATAAGGATGGGTACTTCGGGAGAGGTTAGGTCATCGTTGATCTCTATGGTCTGGTGATCAATATTCTTGAACACTTCCGTCTTCTATGGAACTTTGAGGCACTTGCGAAGTAATGAGATATGGAACACATTGTGCATGGCTGACATCTCCTCGGGTAGCTCCAATTGATATGACACTTCTCCTCGACGGTTCAGAATCTTTAAGGGTCTGATATATCTGGGGGATAACGTTCCCTTGAATTGGAAACACTGGATTCCCTTCAATGGCGACACTTTTAGATACACTAAATCTCCTATGTTGAAGGCGAGGTCTCGACGTCTCTTGTCGGCGTAACTCTTCTGTCTGGACTAGGCTGTCTTGAGGTGCTCACGAATCTTGTGAACCTTCTCTTCTGCTTCTCGTAGGATGTCCGGACCGAAAATCTGACTCTCTCCTACTTCCGACCAGTTCAAAGGGGTGCGACACTTCCTTCCATACATGAATTCAAATGGGGCCATTTGCAAACTAGCTTGATAACTGTTGTTGTATGAAAATTCTGCAAACGGCAGACAGTCTTCCCACTTAGATCCATATTCTAACACACATGCTCTCAGCATATCTTCGAGTATTTGATTTACTCGCTCCGTTTTTCCATTGGTCTGAGGGTGATAAGCGGTGCTGAAATCTAGGCGGGTTCCTAAACCTTCTTGGAATTTCTTCCAGAATCTCGAGGTAAACTGAGTTCCTCGATCCGATACAATGTTCTTGGGGACTCCATGCAAACTGACGATTCTAGCGATGTATAACTCCGCTAGCTTCGAACTATGATATATGGTGTTGACGGGTAAGAAATGGGTGACTTTGGACAATCTGTCCACTATGACCCAGATAGAGTCATTTCCCCTACTAGAAGTAGGCAATCTAGTGATAAAGTCCATTCCAACGGAATCCCATTTCCATTCCGGAATCTGCAATGGTTGCAACAATACAGCGGATCTTTGATGTCCTGCCTTGACTCGCTGACATATATCACACTTGGCGATATAGCTTCCGATTTCTCTCTTGATCTTATGCCACCAAAATTGCTCCTTCAAATTTTGATACATATTTGTTCCTCCAGTGTGGATAGAATAAAGAGTATCATGAGCTTCCTTCAGAATAACTTCTTTCAACTTAGAATCTGCTGCTACACAAAGGCGTCCTTTGTACCACAGAAATCCTTCTTCGTCTTCCGTGAGTCCGGGTACTTTGCATGTACCGATACGACGCTTGATTCCGTCGATACTAGCATTTCCTTTCTGTGCCTCCTTGATCTGGCTGATCAAAGTGGGTTGAAGTTCTATGCTAGCCAAAAATCCTTCACTCACTAATTCCATCCGGAAATATTCCATCTCTTTGTGCAGGCTTGGTTGCTCCTTCAAAATCATGGAGCTCAAGCGGCACAGCAATCTGCTACGGGCATCTGCTACCACATTGGCTTTACCAGGGTGATAGTGAATGTCTAGGTCATAATCCTTGATTAGCTCAATCCATCTTCTCTGCCTCATATTCAGCTCCTTCTGAGTGAATATATACTTCAGGCTCTTATGATTCGAATAAATATCACAATGGTTTCCCATCAGGTAATGCCTCCATGTCTTCAGGGTTAGAACTACGGCTACGAGTTCGAGGTCATGGGTTGGGTAATTTTGCTCATGTTGTTTCAGTTCTCGGGATAGATAAGATATAACTTTGCCTTCTTGCATTAGCACACATCCGAGACCGATCTTGGATGCATCACAATACACGTTGAAGGGCTTCGTGATACCCGGCATGATTAAGATTGGGGCTGAAATCAATCTTCTCTTGAGTTCTTGAAAACTTGCTTCACATTTGTCGGTCCATTCAAACTTTTTGTCCTTCTTCAGCAATTGGGTCATGGGTCTGGCAATACTCGAGAATCCTTCTATGAACTTGCGGTAGTATCCCGCCAATCCGAGAAATGCATGAACTTGGGTTTGAGTGGTTGGGGCTTGCCAATCTTCGACATATTTTACCTTTGCAGGGTCAACGGAATTCCTCCGGCTGATACAATGTGGCTGAGGAATCCTACCTCCTGTAACCAGAATTCACATTTGCTAAACTTGGCATACAACAGATGCTCTCTAAGGGTTCCAAGAATGGTCCTTAGGTGTAGCTCATGTTCTTCTTCCGATTTGGAATAAATCAAAATGTCATCAATGAAAACAACGACAAACTTATCCAGGAAGTCCATAAAAATCTTATTCATGAGATTCATGATTGGTTAATCCAAAAGACATGACGGTATACTCGTATAATCCATATCTGGTGGGAAATCCTATTCTAAGATCAATCTTAGAAAACACTTTGGCACCGGTCAACTGATCAAACAAATCTTCTATCTTGGGCAATGGGTACTTGTTCTTGATTGTGACATCATTCAACTTCCGATAATCCGTACACAAACGGTTACCTCCATCCTTCTTATCCACAAACAAGACAGGTGATCTCCATGGGGACGCACTTGGTTGAATCAATCCAATTTCCATCATGGCATCCAGTTGCTTCTTCAGTTCTTCTAGTTCAGACGGGTTCATACTATAGGGTCTCTGAGCTATGGGTCCTGTTCCGGGGATTAGTTCAATGATAAACTCAATATCCCGATCTAGGGGCATACCGGGCAAAACATCTGGAAATACATCGGGGTATTCACAGACTATCCGGACTTGGTCAATGGTAGGTTGGGCTATACTCTTGTTACACTTGAATTGACGAGGTAAGGTTTTAGATATATGCTCGACTGATATTCCGGCTGTACTGGTCATGGTTATGGCTTTCTTGGCACAGTCAATCAATCCTTTATGTTTGGACATCCAATCCATTCCTAGTACTACTTCCAAACCTTTAGTTACGAGTACTATCAGATTAGCATAAAAGTCTATGCCATGGATTCGGATAGGGACGGCTTTGCAAATTTTCCTAGCCTTGGTGGTTGAACCGTGGATTTGAACAATCATGACATCCTTCAGTTTGGTTGGTTGAATTTTACTAGTGCATGCAAACTCTTCGGTGACAAATGAGTGCGATGCACCAGAATCAAACAACACTCTAGCAAGTACTGAATTAATAGAAAACATACCCAGCACGACGTCTGGCGCTTCCTAGGCTTCTTCAGCATGCAGGAGAAAAAGACGGCCGTTGCGGTTGAGCGAATTCCCTGGGGCAAACCTTCTTCCTGGATGAACACGACGCTGCTGCCGAGCTAGGGCATTTGCATTGGGGGCAGCGGCATTCTTCTTGGGGCACTCGTTGGAGTAGTGGCCTTTATTTCCACAGTCATAACAAGTCACTTGCGACTTGTCCTTTGCTGCAACAGGCACAACATTGCTTCCAGTCCTCGGGGCAGTGTTGGTGTTGGTGGTAGCATTGTTGTTGTTGAACTTGGGTGGTGCACGGTTGAAATTGCTAGAGTTTCCCGGGTTGTTGTGATTTCCTCCAGGCCTTGGGTTTCCACGGTTGGGATAGGTCAGACGGTTCATCGGGGGTCTCTGGGTTCTCGGGGCAAATCCTGGAGATGGGTTAGGGCGATACTTTGGGGTCTGATGGGTTCCTGGTTGATGCATCATGCGACGCTTACGGTTCTCATTGGCTTGGTTGATCTTTCCTTCCATCTGGATGGCAGAGTCGACAAGGGCTTCAATATCTGCAAAGGGGATATTGACTAACATAGTCTGCATCTCATCATGCAAACCATTCAGGAATCTCTCTTTCTTCTTGTCTTCAGTGTCGATCTCATCCGGGGCATACCTAGCTAATGACAAAAATTTGTCACGGTATTCCAGTACGGTCAACCTTCCTTGCTTCAGTTCTCTGAACTCATCTCTCATTCTCTTGATCAAACCCGGTGGCACATGGGTTCTGCTGAACTTGACCTTGAATTCCTCCCAGGTCATCATCTGTCCTCCGGTCATTGCACGAACACTGTTCCACCATGCTCTTGCATCTCCGGCTAGGTAATGGGTGGCGAACAAAACTTTCTCGTTAGCTTCCACTCCGGCGACTTCCAGGTTGTTTTCCATGGTTTGCAGCCAATCGTCTGTATCTAGGGGATCTTCTGACTTAGTGAAAACAGGTGGGTTGGTATTCTGGAAATTCTTGAGCTTAGATCCATGGTTGTCCTTATTTCCTTGGCCTTGATTGTTGTGGGCCAGCTGAGCTATCTGCTGAAGGGTGCCTAGGTTGTCTTGATGTTCGGTTCTTTCAGCTTCACAGTCAGAAACCAACATTTGCAGGATCTGCAACATCGGGTCCGGGGATGAACCACTTCCTCCGCATGGCATCTGAAGATTGAGATAGATTATGATAAAAGAGGGAAATTTCTAAGGTTCAGTGTCGTGGTATTGCCGACGAGTACGCCATGAAGGGGTCCTCACAGTGCGTGTTTAGAGACGTGGGGTACGGCGGACGGTTGACGGGTAGGAGGTAACACAGCTTACCCAGGTTCAGATCCCACAACGGTGGCAGAATCCTACTCCTGCTATAAATCACTATAAGGGCAATACGCCGAGTTACAGAGATAGGTTTGCTGTGCGAGGTTGTATGAAGTTGTGCCCTAAAGGATCCCATAGGCACGACTTATATAGTCGCCAGGTCCTAGGGTTACAGGGAAAAGTCCTAGCCGGACAGGTTATAGAGTCCCACACTGTCTATTACTAGTCTTGTGTATCTTGTACTCCAAGGCTCCGGGTACGTTGGTGACTCCACCGTAGCCTTCCTTTATCCGGCATGGGCCTCCCTTCTGGATCCATCTAACTGGGCCGCCCAGCAGGCCATAGGCCATGCTACCATCTGTGGGCCACCCGGGTTAGCCGGATAAGATACATGCTATAAGGATACCCATATAGCATATCCCCAACCTTCAGGGACTTTGAAAAGTTTTTAAAGTTTGGCTCTGATTTTCTAGCAACATGCTTTTCATTCATTAATTCATTCATTCATTCATATCACACGATACAAACACACACCACAAACAAGAAAAACAGATGGTTTTAAGAACCATTCTGGAAACTACGATACAGTGGGACCGCATACAACTCGCTACGCTAGTGCTCAAGTGCTACTACTCCTTAGAGTCGGTGTAGTCGTCGTCCTCATCATCCTCATCGTCATTGATGAAGGCGAAATCATCCTCATCGGTGAAGAAGTCCATAGCCTGATCCTCCAGAAAATCATCATCATCGCTGAGATAAGAGTAGGGGTCTCCACGAAGATCTTCCGCGGCATTCTCCCTTTCTTCCAACTACATGTCTCTCTCGTGGATGGTCTCCTCCAAATCCGAGATATGGTGGCGAAGATGGGCAATGATGCGCTCCTTTTTGTCGAGCTGATGGCGGCGAGACTTGCGATCCTTCGCTAGCATGGCGATGGTCTGATCCTTCGTCTTGATGATGGCGGACTTGTGGTTGGAGTAGTCACGGCAATTGTCCAATTCCTGCTGACGATCGTACATCATGAAGCTAAGGTGGTCCAACTGAGTCTTTAGCTCGGGGTGGTATGGGGCTTCCAGTGGCTGTCCATTAGCATCACGCCTTGGACAAAACTCAAAGTGGGTAAACTTGATCTGGTTGATACTCTGCCCACACAAATGGGCAAGAGCTTCCTGCATGGCCCTGGCAAGTCCATCGAGCCAGTTGTTTTCTCGCAAGGTGAACTGAATTCCCTCGGCAGTGGGAGGTTCAATCTTTCCTCGGAGACTTGCAAGAATTAGCCACTGCAGATCTTCTCTTCCTTGATCATTGAGCTGAGCTCTGAAGAACTCGGGGTGCGGACGCTCCAGAAGTTCCGAAAGTTGGTCCAAATCCCGCTCAAAGATGAGGTCTCCTCCATTCCCCAACTGATAAAACTTGTTGTACTTCACGTCCATCTATTAAGAATATAGGATGAGTAAGTTAGTAGAGTGATCAAGTGTGTCAAATTTTATGTATTTTGCAAGAGTGTTTGAGCAACATTAATTTTTATGAAAGAAGCAAAGTGATAAGAATGGGAATAAGTTTTTGTAAATATTTGCTTCCTTTGGTTTTGAAACCAAGTTTTTGATTCCAACGTCCAATCTAACTAGGGTCTCCTATGGTCAGGATGGCTCTGATACCAACTTGTCAACACCCGGATTTGTAATCCCAGATGCCTGTTATGCCATACATCGCAATCCCAGGATTACCATTTTTGCGAGACATAACAGAATTGGATACCATAGTACATCATCCGTTACAAACCATAGATAAGGTCATACACAAATAAGGATCTCATGATCCAGTTCTTAATACAACTCAAGCAATGGAAATACATAATAATAAAGGTAGTGTAGGCGAAGCTCCATCTTCGGGGTCACAGGCAATGCTGACGATGGGAGATGATCCTAGTTGTCGTAACCTTCCCGGGGTCCATCATCCTGGTACTTCTCTTCATAGTATGGCCACGGGAATAGCCAGGGACAAATCCATGAGTACTCTTTAAGTACTCGCAAACTAATACTAACAAGTGAAGGGGGTTTTTGTAGTAGGACATTAAGCTCTAGGGTTGTTGTGCAAAAAGCCAGATTTACCTCTACTAAGTTCAGAAGCAAGAAAGCTAGTTGAAAGTTTTATAACACCTAAGTGGGAACTTGTATCTTATGTCCCAACTCTGTTGTGGTCAAGTCAAGTTCTCAATTCATTTCACAAGTCGTTGAAAACATCTAGCGGGGGAACAGTATGGCCACTCCAACTGTCCATAACCGCGGACACGGCTATTCGAATAGTTTGACACTCTGCAGAGATTGTACACTTTCACCACAACATTCGATATATCCGTCAGGAACAAATCTTGAATTCACCATACTTAGTATGCGGATAATCAATCCTAACCTTTCAATTACACGCCCTAGTATAGGCACCTCTCCTGTGAGTTTGGCCTCCCAACCATGACCAACTGTCATCTTGGGTACTGCACAGGTGGACAATCTTCACAAGGTAGCCTCAGCTCAGACCTTGCCCATGAGGGAACCCATACTAAGGTATATAAGTTTCCAGTCAAGCCCTACCCAATTTTCGGGTATTGTGGTTGTACAGTAAAATTGGAATGGTATCGCATCCAGACAACCATCAGGTTTATAAAGGGCTAAGGCTCATGCCTCAACATTTTCATCACCAAAATCATCTGGTGTTCGGAAACACATGTCAAAACATCTCAGTAGAATGACTCATCATTCTAAGGTTTTCATAACCATTTTCCACCAAGTATTCCCATCTAAAGTTGATCAAGTTTTATGCTTAGAACTAGCATCTACAAGTGGGGTGAGTACTAATGAGGGGTGGTAAACAAATGGGGATGAGCTAAGTTCAATCTCATGCCTTAGGATGACATCAAGATTTTCTAGATTAGGCCAAATTTAATGCTCTTTATGCAACCTTCAATTATCTTCCTAGAATCTACAAGTCACTTAAGTAAACTCTAAGAAATAGCTTTGATAAAGAAAATAAAGTAGAAAGCTTGCAAGTAAAACTAGGAGGGGGTATCATCACATATGTCTAACCAAGCATCCTTAGTGCTTTTCATAGGTTATCTAACTTTCATAATTGCAAGTGTTAGCTTGCTCAATCAACTAGTAGTATTAGGCTTGCCTTGTGTAGAGCAGTGGTTGAAGTTCTCCTCGGTTTATTCTTCGTAGTATCCTCCTTCCTCCTCGTATCCTTGGTCGGTACTAGCGTCTATAAATAAATACGAGGTACACAATCACCAAAAAATACTTAACTACTTTCAATCATCACACAAAGGGGTTCTATAGATGATCTAGCATCATCACTAACATTACAAGACTAAAGCATTTGTCTTATTGATTTATTTTTAGAAAAGTAATTTTTACTCATTGAAAAACTACTTAAGATTTAATATTCTCCAAACCAAACATGGTATCATGTTGACACATGTCATCACCACATATTTCAGTACATGAGATTGTGATTTAAAGTGGTGTCACAATTTAATAAGGTTTAACCTTTTTTATTTTAAATAAAATAAGTGACTAGAAATGCCTATGTGGCATTCTTTTATTACTTGAACATTATTTCTATAAGTAAACCCATATGTTTTTATATATTCTGAAAGGTATGATCAAATGTGATTTTTGAGAGTTAGAATCAACTCAAAAGCTATTATGGTTTAAATTTGAAAAATGTTTGAATGCAGAAAAGCTTCTGCCTTGTTATTTTTACCAAGGGTCATCTACAGATCCAAATGATTTGAATCCAACGGGCTTGTATTAAGCATTTCAAGACCTTTCTAAAAAAATTGGTTTCATTCAATTTGGTTGACTGAATCGAGTTGGGTTGATTTTTGAAACTAGGTACAGAACTGAGTTTGAATAAAATTAGAAAAAGCTAAATTCAAACGAGTGGGCTGCGCGGGAAGGGGTAATGGGCCGGTCCAGTGTCACTCCACAGCGCGGGGCGCAACTGATAGGGGGTTCCACCGGCCAGTGACTTTTTAAACGCGAAGCGGTACGGGCGATGTGGTGGGTTGGATTAGAAGTGAGATCAACGGATGAGGGTCATCGTCGACGATGAACATGTCACCAACAAGCTCTAACCCTAGCGGCTTGGTGGGGGTCATGGGAGGCTCACCGGGGCTCAGGCAAAGGCCTGCGATGCGGGCGAATGAAGAAGTCGACGACGGTGATCCTCCTGGTACCGGCAGCTCCTCCTGGGGTGGCTCCAATCGATGGCTTCCTTCTTCTCCAGCAGCGGTGGGCTCCGGTGAAATTCCTGCGACGCGCTGCTCGCCTTGCTCCAGGAATGAGGTGGGGTGGTTCTGGGTGAGAGGGGAGTAGAATGGTGTGAATAATTCGAGCGGGGGATGCCTGTATTTATAGTGGCGAGAGGGGACCGACAGGCGGAGGCTGAGCTTGTTGTGGTCGACAGTACAGAGGGCTATCAGCGTGGGCGACGGTAGGGGTGGTTCTGTGCTCCCTGGTGAAGCTCAACGGCATGGTGGCGAGGCGTGGGGCGGTGTGGATTGGTCGAAACACTGCGGTGCTCTGCGCTGGTCCGACGGAAGTTTTTATGGCGCACAGCGCGTGTGGTCCACGCGGCGGCGAACAGGCGTGTCTGCGGGGTTGCTGGGACGGTGGTGATCACGCGTGCACGCGGCGAGGGTAGTGCGCGGTCTGGGGTGCTGGTCGAGCATGGAGCACGGGGCGCGCTCTCGGCATGGTTGCAGAGAAGGTTGGCATGGCCTAGGTGTCTGGTCTATTGGCTGGCATTGCTCGCGGCTAGGACAGGGAGTGGTGGTGGGGTGCTAGCTTGCTCCCATACAAGGTTGACGAGGATAGTGTTGCTCATAGCTTGCTATCGACTATGGGGTGGCAATGGTGATCTTGGCCTGCTCACCATTGATGACAATGGCCAGCTTACAGTGGTGCTAGTGATTAGCTAAGGTTGTTAGATGATCTATTAAGGCTAGTTAAGTTAGGCCCAAAACACTGCTCACATAGTGTTTTGTTTTTGTTTGATTTGCATCTACAACCTGTTTGATAAAACGGCGGTGTGCTAGGCATGTTCTGGTGAGTCTCTGGATGCTTGTATTTTGAAAATTGGGCTTGTTTGAGTGGTTTTTGAAAAAGTGGGATCTTCCCATATGAGATAGATTCAATTTTCAACTGTGATTTAAACTATGCATTCAAATGTTTTTGGATGATCACAAAGTGGGCCTTGGTACTTTGTTATGAGTACTATCAAGGGGGGCAAAGATCCAAACAAGTTTCTATTATGTTTTGAAACTTAGGGATAGCCAAAGTAGGCATGCGAGTTAATTTGGCCAAAGTCACCATTCACTTAATTTGTTTGTTTTGATTTGTTTGTCTTTGGGAAAAGTGTGGGGATTGTTTAGATGATGTTTATTTCACCTAAGAATCATTTTACAAGCAAAGAAACACAAAACCAAGGAAATTCAAAAAAATCCAAATTGTAATGCATACACATATGAATGCTTTCATATTTTTAATTCGGAAAGTTTTTGTTAACCCTAATTTTGATGATTCTAGTTTAATATTTTTGGGATGTTACAGCGGCCATGGTGGCTAGGGTTCGGGCTGTCGATATGCAGAGAGGGAGAGAGAGGAGAAAGTGAGGTCCAGGGAAAACGGAGCACGGCGCCGGCGGGTCTTATCCTTGCGAGCATCGCGCATCGCAACGACGAGGAAGACGACAGCGAGCTGCCTGCCGTCAGCGGGGAAGACGACAGGGGAGCAGGCGAAGAGGTACCGGGCTGCTAGCGGGCTGGCGTGGGACGCGTGTTGGGCCGCGGAAGAGGGAGAGAGGGGAGAAGTTTGCTGGGCTACGGCCTGGGACGGTCTGACTCTATTTTTTCTGCCAAAATAGTTCTTCTTTTTCTGTTTTTGATTTCTGTTTTAAGTTTTGAATTCCAAATCTGTTTTGAATGATTCAAAACTACCAGAGAGGTTTTGTGAAATATGTAACATTTGTGGGTCCCTTTTAATCAAGTTGGGCTCCAAATATTTTTGTCATTTGAAAATTGAAAACTAGTTTGAATAAATTTCAAAGAGGGAGGGAACATAGGGTTTTAGGGTTTTGAATTTGCATTTCTTAAACCACACACTTGAACTTATGCAACTATTGTATTGATTTAAACAGATGCATGCCATGCTTAAGTACTATTTATATATATACAAACTTGGGCTGTTACATAACGGAAAATTGAGTCCAAGATATATCGGACCGTTCAAGATACTGAGTCAGAACAGGACTATAGCTTATGCTTTAGAGTTACCATCAAGATTGGCTCAAGTGCATAATGTTTTCCATGTGTCATAACTTCGTAAATGTTTGAAAGTTCTAGATGATGCAATCACACATCAAGAGATAGAACTACAAGCAGACTTGACCTATGTTGAAAAACCCTGTAAAATTTTAGAAGAAAACTGGAAAAGGTTGAGAAATAGGGCAATCAAGTACTGCAAGGTACAGTGGGCACATCACCCTGAAAGGTAAGCCACTTGGGAGAAAGAAGAGGATTTAAGAAAAGCCTACCCAGAACTATTCAGGTACATCTCAACAAACTTCGGGACAAATTTTATTTAAGGGGGGAAGTCTGTAACATCCCAGCATTTAGGAACTAACGAAGGGTAGATTTAGGAATCTGTGATATTGCATGCATTCATCTATAAAAATGTGGGTAAATTTTTCGCCAAATAAACACCTAAAGTGATCAAAGTTTCTTTCATGCTTTGAGATTAGGAATAGTCTTGGAGATTGATTGTGATAGATTTTGATATGATCTTTGTGGATTAGTATGTCTTGGGAAATGAAATTTGAATTTGAATTTGAATGTTGGATTTATAATATAGAAGGATTTTGAATTAGGTTTGGGTAATTTGATTTAATCAGGAGTTAACAATTAATAACTCAAACTTTAAATGAAATAAATTAATCAATAAAATGAATATTAACTTATTCAATAAATGAGTTACAAAATGTAACTTACTGGAGTCTTTACAATAGTACATGAAACAAAAGAAGAATCTTTATTTATTGAATAATAGTATAATCTTTATTACAAAAGAATAAAAAAATAAAATTACAAAAGAATGAAAGAAATATTACAAGTGACTATTCTATCAAGAAAAGAAAACCTAAACTAAAGTCTTGATCTTCAAGTCTGGTACCTGCAAAATAAACATAAACTAAAAAGAAAGAAAGTTAAGGATTAAAATTATTTTACTCTCAGACTTGAAAGTGAGTTGCACTGTTCAAGGTTCATCATTAAGAAAATCTTTTAATGGGCAGGTTTCACCAATATGAAAGAATATATATTTCATAATTTCAAACCATAAGCCAAATAAACAGCAAGGAGGGGCAAGTTTCACCAGCCAAGTAACATGTAACTAGATAAAACTAACTTCATAATCAGAGCATATCCACAAGGTGTGCAGTAGGAACAGAGGCAACACACACACCAAACTGCATGGTGTGTGCTGTCAGCACCACAACAACAGCTCCACACACAGAACTATCAACACAGCCGTGGGAGGCATACCCACACCATTACCTTGTTCATACACACCAAGAACAGCAGCCCAGCTAAACCAAATCAAAGCCAAGCAAGATCACACCAATCAAAACCCTAGATCACATCACCAAAAATGGTCACATAAGGAGGTGGTAGATCAGGTGGATAGCAAGGACAAGATCAAGCCACCAGGACCAGGAGGTGGAGAGCTAGAACAAGGACAAGTCCAAGAACTAGAAATACCAGGAGGAACACCAGATCAAGCTAGCCACAAGATTCACCACTTGCAACCCCAACAATACCCAAGTGTGGTGAGTATCATAAAACACCCATATATATTCTGTTCATCCTATTCCAACGAAAAAGCATGTGATGTTTTACAAGTTAAACCTTAGTGATCACCCAAGTGGGGTGAACCTATCATAGAGGAAGTTTGAAATATAAAGGACAGTACTAAGCCCTACCAAATCCACCAGGACCTTAGACTAGCATCATAGGTCCTGGTAATCATAAACAACTCATATATTCCAAAATGTTTTCAAATAGCTTATAAAATTTGGGCACATCTCATGAGGGAGTAGCACCTCAGATTTTATAAACTATATGCACCAAAATTAAGCTACAAGAAAACCAATCATTTTAGCCCACTAGGATCCAAGGTCCAGTGAACAACCTTGATACTTAAGCATATCTATAAGGGACAGTAGGATAGGAATTTAATTCCTAAGCCTCAGACCAGCATCATAGGCATTGATCTTTTAAAGAAGGAAGCTTACAATTTATGATAACAAACATCCAATTTTAAGCACTGATAAGTAAAAGCCCAGCTATATAATCACTATTTGTGTGCCATCCAAGGATGGTGACACAAGAACCAATTCTAAAACAAGCCAACAATCATTGAGCTTTCATAAATAAACCAATAAATTAATAACCATCATCTTCCTGGAAGGAATAATCAGGAATCAGGATCAGGTTTACATGTGTGCAAAGTGTTACTGTAAGAAACTAATTAACTTCCATCTGCACATCTCCACTGACAGTGCTACTATCAGTATTGGAGTACTAACAATAGAGAAACTCACTAAGCCTCAACTTAACTAACCAGGTTTCACAGTTAAATCATCAACTTAACCAAGATTTGTCACCAGTTATAAGCAAAACTACTAAATCACCAGCAATAGATCAAGAATATCATCAGATAATCAAATCATGACAGAAAGCACTAAAGTGCAGTGAGCTCAATCTTCACTACTCATCACTACCAAATCAAACCATCATATTACAAGCACCAAACATGGATGAATCCTAGATCCAGGGAAGAACCCTAGAACAGAGATGAACCCTAATGAGGGATGGCCACTAGTTACACGTATATGAACTTAGAGGAGGTAGAGGCACGGGGAAAAACCCAAGGATCAACTCACCTGTGGTCCTCGTTGTAGATTAGAAGAGGAAGCAAAGGGTTCTTGACGAACACGGTGGCATGGGGAGCACCCCCAAGGGGGCGCTGCGACCCACACCACGCCATGACAGTGACCATAGCATCACTTGGAGGCGAGGAGCACCACCACAGCACACGGCAGCAACGGCGGCGACAGCAACCGCATCACCCCAAACCCTAGGGTTCGGGATGAGGCTAGTTTGCCCACGGGAAAGCTCCATAGCCAAATAGAATTGGATAGAAGGGTAGCGTGTGGTCGACAACCTTGCCCTACATCACGACAGTGGCTAGACCACGGCGACGAGCCGAGAACGGCGGCGACGCCATCGACCACGGGGTCGAGGAGAAGAGGATAGAGGTGAGATCGAGCGAGTGACGGAGGGAGTGGGCTGGACTGGGCCAAAACACCTCCGGGGTGTGGTTTTCGTTCTGTCCTATTGGGCCACAAGTCCTAATAAACCAAACAGGCAGCCCATTTACCTAAAGGCTATTTTTAATAAATAGGAAAAGACCAAAATGCCCCTGAACTTAAATAAATTCTAGTAAAAAATGAAAATCCAAAAATTATAAATAAAATATTTTTGGATTCACAATAATCCAAACTATCCAAATAAATTAAGAAATAAGATTTTTAGACATACAAATTTTATTAAGAATTCTGTAATATAAATATTCCTTACTGAATATTACAAAATTATTGAAAGTTGATAAAAATAAATAAAAATCACTTTCATTATAGATTAATATTGTAGTATTTTAGAAAAATACTAAACAAATATTTAATAACAATTTTTGGTATTTAAATGACAATTCTTATAAGAATTATTAAATTAATAAAATTCAAATGAAAGTAAATTAAATAAAAAATAATATATATTCAATAAATATTAAAAATTAATATTTATAAATTCTTTATTATTAAAATGAATTCTTATAATTTAAATAATGGGGGAGAATACACATAAAATTAAATAATGCATTGCATTACTTTGCATAATCATTTTGCTTCTTTAAATGTTGTCCTTACCGGGCAATAATGATGTTTTTATAGAAAGAGAAGCTGAAGGTCCAGTGCAAGCATCGGACTTC
This sequence comes from Avena sativa, assembly GCA_916181665.1. NCBI lineage: Eukaryota > Viridiplantae > Streptophyta > Magnoliopsida > Poales > Poaceae > Avena > Avena sativa. Next base: position 134,663,601 of record OV702285.1, on the reverse strand, counting down.
ACTACCTTGTCACCACAAGGCAAGTTCATCACTTGCTCATATCCTTTGAAGAGTCTTTATCAAAGTATTTGCAAATTGTGTGTTATCATATATACTCCAAAGAAAGAAAATATTATTTTCACAAATAAAGAAATCATAGATATCATCCTAAGTGATAATATAATGGAGCAATAGAACTTAGGGTTCTATTTGCAACAATAATGATCAATTAGGAACTTAATAACCCTTGACATCAGTGATTCTAGCGCTGTATATTACGCGTTAGCCATGAGATTTGGAATGGGACAGAGAAGTCAGTTGTATCTTCTTCCTCTCGCATGTAGCCGGATGTGCAGGTCGTGGCTGTTATCCTCGTAGCGTTCATATTAATTGGTAATTCGTAGAGGATATGCAGCATATGGGTGGGAACCCTCAATGTCCCACGATAGTTCTGGCGTCTAATGGTTTGTACAAACCATTGCCGTAATTCAATATGTGGGCATGGTGTACACCAAGGAGGCATGCGAGGTCACAAAGGGGGCAGTGATTGGCTTGGACCAACTACTGGGCCTCACATCATGGAATTGTGGATGGGAAAGTACGCCCGATTGTGCAACAAGGAGTTGATCTCTCATGGGTAAAGTAACGCACCTCTGCAGAGTGTAAGAATTGTAACTTGTTACTCCCTCTTCCGGGAAGGAGCTACGAACGCGGCAGGAAAGGAACTCCATGAAAGTTCTGGTCAACCTGTGAAGGCTGATGGTCATAGATTTTTATAATGACATCAATCTTTGAAGAAAGATTTACAAAAACTATATAGTGCCAAGGATTTATAATCCAAGGTGGTAGTTAGAGCATCAAACTTCCCACCTTGCATATAATGAACTTGTTGGGTAACGTTGTTACTCATCCTTTCCTTTGATCCCTTGCTTAGACTCTAAGGATTCCGAGGACGTGCCAATGTATGCAGTCGAATGCCAAGAAGATGTGTTCTATGAGGAGCCTGACCTGTCACGAGGTGTTGAAGGAGTGGATTACGAAATCCTCTATGGTGTCGATGACAACGAGCCCAACTAAGTATCCTCGTTAGTAGTAACCAAGGGAGCCGAGCAGCATGAACTCTATAGAATAAGCTGCTGAGCTCAACTCCTAGTTGGAGTTGCTACTTTTAAATTCCGCTGAAAACACTTTATATTTTTGTTTGTAAGTTGAATCCTTTTGAAGTCTTGAACTTAAGGTATTTTAATAATAATGTGTGAATGTTTGTAATATGGACCCGCAATGTTTTTGTTGTACCACTCTGAGGGATGTGATATTTACAGAACGGTGTTCTATGGATTGTCATGTCCACGACTATAGTATACTACACATGCAGTGGTATGCTAGGTCACCGCACCGTTGAAGTTTGCATACCTTGTTAGCATCTTTAGCATCGACAAAACCTTTGGGTTGTACCATATACAACTCTTCATCAATGTCTCCATTGAGGAACGCTATTTTGACATCCATCTGCCATATCTCATAATCATAATATTCAGCGATTGCTAACAAAATCCTCACAGACTTTAGCTTTGCTACCGATGAGAAAGTCTCATCGTAGTCAACTCCTTGAATTTGTCGAAACCCTTTTGCGACAAGTTGAGCATTATAGACAGTAACGTTACCATCAGCATCTGTTTTCTTCTTGAAAATCCAATTGTTCTCGATAGCCTTCCGGCCATCCGGTAAGTCCACTGAAGTCCATACTTGGTTTTCGTACATGGATCCAATCTCAGATTTCATGGCTTCTTGCCATTTATTGGAATCTAGGCTCATCATCGCTTCCTCTTATGTTGCAGGGTCATCGATGTTGTCCACCAACATGACACTCATAACGGGATCATACCAATAAGGAGTGGTACGAGTTCTCGTTGACCTGCGAGGTTCCGTAGTAACTTCAACCAAAGTTTCATGATCAACATCATTAGCTTCCTCTCTTATTGATGTAGGTGCCACAGGAACTACTTCCGGTGTTGCGCTACTCTCAAGTCCGAGAGAAGGTTCAACAACCTCGTCGAGTTCTACTTTCCTTCTAGTCACTTCTTTCGAGAGAAACTCCTTCTCTAGAAAGGATCCATTCTTAGCAACGAAGATTTTTCCCTCGGATCTATGATAGAAGGTATACCGAATAGTTTTCTTTGGGTATCCTATGAAGACGCATTTTTCAGTTTTGGGTTCAAGCTTGTCCGGCTATAACTTCTTTACATAAGCTTCGCAACCTCAAACTTTAAGGAATGACAATTTAGGTTTCTTCCCAAACCATAATTCATATGGTGTTGTTTCAACGGATTTAGATGGTGACAGAGCAACAAAGCAAAGAGCAAATAACAGAAGTAATGAACAAACGGAGCAAGTGTCCTATCCTTTCATAGTAAAGGACAAGCCGGTGGAAATACTTATAAGGACGAAACTTTCTTGAGGACACATGGGAATTCTGTCAAGTTCTTTCGCTGCAAATAGCTGAGTACTCTTCTTTGGTGTTTGTAACTGTTGTGTGGGTGAACCTGTGCTAACATACTGCCCTTCCTAGGACTAATACATACTTGTGATTAAACCCCCTTCAAACATCCGTAACTATAGGAAAGTAATTAACATATAAATCTAACCACAGCCTTAAACTCTGAGATCCTACACTCCCTTGTGCAAAGGTGTCCTAATGGGGGTTCAGGTTTCTGTCACTCCGGCAACCCCACGATTAGTAGCCAAATACACAATGCATTCCCCTAGGCCCATAAATGGTGAAGTATCATGTAGTCGACGTTCACATGGCACCACTAGAAGAATAGCACCACAACTTAAATACTAAACCATTGAATAATAACTCATCACAGATTCACTACTAACAACATGACTTCTCCCATGTCCTCAAGAACTAAACGAACTACTCACAAGACATCATATGGATCAAGATAAAAGATGATATGATAATGGATAACAATCTGAACATAAACAATAATGCAATGGTTCCACTCACAAGCATCAACTACAATAGTAATCAACACCGGAAAAGTTTCCCCTAACGAACTAAAGCAATATCCATCACAATTGTTACAGCAGGACGGAGTGGAGATGATGGTGTGGATGATGATGATCCCGATGAAGCCTAGCTTGACGACGGTGTTGATGGCGACGGTCTCCCCTCTCCGGGAAGGAATTCCCCCAGCAGAAATCTGTCTGCCGGAGGGATCTTTCTCTCTCGGTGTTTTCCTCCTCCCAGAGGCGGCGGAAGTCTATCTGTGGTCGCCCCCCTAGTGTTAGGGTTCCATAGGGAAGATATAGGCGAAGGGGCAGAGTCGAAGGCCGAACAGGTGGGCCAAACCCACCCTAGGAGCGGGGTCAGGTGGGCCCGCGCCTAGGGGGGTGTGGGCCTCCTGAGGCCCCCCTTCGCTCCTCCTTCTGGCTTCCTTCGTCTTCTGATAAAATAATATGTTTCCATATTTTTTTGGTATTTTTCGAATCTTCACGAAATTGCACCTAAATGCCGTCTTTTCCATCAGAATCCAGACTCTGGCAGTCCATCCTTCAGGAATCATCCAACATGCATAAACAGATGAAAAGCCATAAGTAATACCTCATAATAAGAGGTAAATTATGATATAGAATGGTGATGCAAATTGGGCATATGAACTCCCCCAAGATTAGACTTCGCTTGTCCCCAAGCGAATATTGAGCTCAGTAAACATGTCCACAGCTTTATGGAGTGAAGTGTCTATAAAAAGAATACGAACAAGAAGCATCACACTTACCTTTGCACAACTCATAGAAGAAAGCAACTCACCATTATATAACTTTAGCTTGCAACCAAGTACAACAATCACAATAGAGATATATAAAGATAAATCATAATTGGAATTGGCAAACTTGTTCTTGGTCGGAGAACACCTGATAATCAGTTTCACAAAATATTTTTGTAGAAGTTTCAAAACAGGAGCACTCTTTGCTCAAAAAGGTTTTTCACAAGTGAAGGCTTTCAAAGTAATACTCAATAGATAAGATTTTTGTGCAAACAAGGAAGATAAAGAACATGATTGAATAAATCACCATATGAATGCTTGAAACACAACAACTCAAAATCTTGCTGGAGATAGAGAGGAAGTGGGTTTACTGACTCAAATGGTAACTAGAGAAAGGTCCCTTTATAGAGGGTAGCAGGGATTACAAGTCATAAAGAGCTTTCAAAATATTATGATACTTACTAGCTTTGAGCCATCATTGCCCCTATCATAAGCATCTTGAGATGATTAAGGTTAAAGTGAACAAAGATGGAGTATATGCTTGACAAAATATAAGTTAGCAATCTCATGTCCCTTGAATATGAGGGCCACTCCTCATTCATACTCAACTTTGAGTCTAGGTAAGTTCTTGTCATTGTAAGTATTTGCATATCATTGAGAACCGCCAACAGGGTACTCCTTGCACATGGTACAGGATCCTTGCCATAACCAAAATGACAAGGCAAGCAGACAATGAGCATCTCAGCAATCTTTTTATTTACTATGCATATAGCTTTTTATTGAGGATGCTTCATAGATGACTCACTATGGTGATGCTGCAAGTTTCTACCATGATTAAGCATGGCTTAGGCTAGAGGCCCAGGCATTTCTCTAACACAGAATACAAACTCCATGGACTTACAAGTTCCCTCTTTATTTCACACCGTTGACATCCATAGACAAAAGAGCACGATATCAACTGTGTACAGAGTACAAGTGCAATGTTGAAAACTTTCCCCGTGACAACATGGTTCTGCTAATTCCAACGTATAGATGCAAGCATATACAACTTCGATGTTCACAATGGTTCAAGTTTATTAGGGGCAAGTAAATAAAGTGTGCCATCAAGTTCGTGAGAGCTTTACTAACTAGTTTTCACATAACAAAATACTTTTTAATTCGAAAGGTAGATGAAGCTTGAGAATTTACTAGTAGCAATAGCTATTAGGTAGATATGGTGGACACAAGTGGCAAAAGTTTTTGGTTCAAAGGGTTTTTGGAAACATGAGAAGTATGCCTTCTCAAAACAGGTTTTTGGCTAGCAAGGCTGGGTGGCAAGTAAGAGAGTTGAAAGAAACAAGAAAACATACAAGTAATAAAGCCAAAAATGCAATCTTCCTTGAAGACACAAAAATAATCTTAAATAAATAATACTAAGCTTATGAGCTAACAAGAAAGAAAACAAATGATACCAAATACCTGTAAGCTTTTTTCTTTCTTTATTTTTCTTTCAAATTAATGCCACTGACCAGAACTTGGTTTGCCAAAACCAATTTAGATCCACTTGATGATCCCAAAGTGGTGCCAATACTGATCAACAAGATCAATCATATAATAAAGATTGCAACTAAAAATAAGAAGTGCAAAAAGTAAAAGATGAGACTTCTCATTAATATTCAATAAAAGCACTCACGCCAAGGGATACATAGATAATTAACTAAAGGAGAGAAACTTCCACATGCAAACTAAACTATAAGGTAACTTCTCTAACACAGATATGAATCCACTAGAAAGGTAAAATATGAAAGATAATGGTGGTGCTACCGTGGCACTCCCCCAAGCTTGGAACAAGCCAAGGGGATGACAAACCTGATGACGAATTACTCCTTTGGTGGTGGTGGTGTTCTCTTGATAAGTTCTTCTATAAGTTTCCTCAACTCCTAGAACTCAAAAGTGAGAGTTTGGATTAGCTCCGAGTTTTGCTCTATATGGTTCATGATCATGTAAGTCTGAGAACCATAGTTCTTATTTTTCTTTCCCCACTCTTCATCCCTAGCATGATCCTTCGGTGGAGGAGATGGTTGTGGATTGTAGAAGAGACGTGGAGGTTTCCCTCCTATAGACATCCGTGTTGTCCTCTTAAGCTTGGTAGGTCGCGCCACCAAACCAATGCTTGCGACGGTAGCGCGAGTGTCCGGTTGCTCATCCTCCTCCATGTCCCCTTCATATCCTCCCAAAGTCTCCTCCTCCTTGGGGACTTGAGGTTCTTCTTCGTCGGGCTTCTTTCCTTTGTCATCGGCGGAGGCCATGGTGCTCTAAACTTGAGAAGATTTCCTGACAAAAACAGATCGAAATGAAAACACGACGAGAACACGATGCAAAGACCTCGGGAAACCCGGGGGGTTATATATTACGAAGTTTCAATGCATAAGGAACGTTTCGACACGGAAATGAAGCGGAGACGGAGTTTGGGGGAGTCAAACCCCCTCCAAGCGCGGCCAGGCTGGGCCCGTGCCTGGGGTGGGTTTGTCCACCCCGGGCTCCGTTCCCTCTTCAGTTTCATTTCGTAACTTCCCTTATATATTAAAAACACCAAAAATATAAAAAGATTGGGGTTTCACGAACCTTCTGTTTTTACCACTTTTACCTATTCAAAGACGAACTCTACAGTTTCTGGTGTTTGGTTCTTGATAAATTCTTTTGGAGTCACCATTTGAATGACATACACGTCTTCATTGTAAGAATCTCCAGAAATATAATGTTTTAGTCTTTGACCATTAACCACCTCTGTTGTGTCATCCTTTAGAGAAGAGATTTTGATGGCACCTGAATGGTACACTTCCTTGATAACAAAAGGTCCTTCCCATTGGAGAGTAGTTTCCCTGCAAAAAATATGAGGCGAGACCTATACAAAAGAACTTTCTCACCAACATGTAACTCCATTTTGAGAATTCTCCTATCATGCCATCTTTTTACTTTTTCCTTAAAGAGCCTAGCATTTTCGTAAACTTCCCCTATCCACTCATTTAGATTACTTAAACCGAGTAGTCTTTTCTCACAAGCAAGTCTAAAATCTCTATTCAACTCTTTCACTGCCCAATAAGCTTTGTGTTCAAATTATAAAGGCAAGTGACAAGCTTTCCCATAGACCATTTTATAAGGAGACATACCCATACGATTTTTATAAGCAGTTCTATAGGCCCACAAAGCGTCATTCAACTTTTTAGCCCAATTTTTTCTATATCTATTGACAGTCTTCTGCAAGATAGATTTGATTTCCCTATTGGAAAGTTCTACTTGTCCACTAGTTTGGGGGTGATAAGCTGAAGCTATTATGTGGTTTACATCATACTTAGCAAGAGTTTTTCTAAAACCCCCATGAATAAAATGGGAGCCTCCATCAGTCATGAGATATCTAGGCACCTAACCTAGGAAAAATGACATCTTTGAGCATTTTCAAAGAGGTCTTACCATCAGCACTGCTCATAGGTATGGCTTCTACCCACTTTTTAACACAGTCAACAACAACAAGAATATGAGTATACCCTTTTGAAGGAGTAAAATTCCCCATAAAGTCAAATCCCCAACAATCAAAAGGGTCAATAGCAAGAGAATAATTCATAGGCATTTCATTGTGTCTAGAGATGTTACCTACTCGTTGGCATTCATCATAGGACAAGATAAACTTCCTTGCATCTTTAAAAAGAGTAGGCCAATAAAATCCAGATTGTAAAACCTTCTGTGGAGTCCTATCCCCAGCATGATGTCCTCCATAAGCACTGCCATGACATTTTCTCAATATCTCTTGTTGTTCAAATTCTGGAACACATCTTCTCATAATGCCATCTACTCCTTCCTTATATAGGTGTGGGTCATCCCAAAAGTAATGCCTTAGATCATAGAAGAATATCCTTCTTTGCTGGGTTGTAAAGGTTGGAGGCAAATACTTGGAAACAATAAAGTTAGCATAATTAGCATACCAAGGATTCTCATGTGGACTTACCCTTATTGCAATTAACTGCTGTAGAGGTCCCAACCTTTAATAAGGTAGAGATCCCTGTGTTTACAATGCTAGTCCCTGGATCAATAGCTAGCATCCACAGTTAAGATGTAATATCAAGAAACAAAGGTCATAATACAACTTTATAACCAGGAATAAAATAATTCATTACATATTACATAGCTCATTTGGCTATCTCATTACAATGCAGCAGAAATAACTATAGCATGGAGTCCTTCATCTTCAAAGTGCCACGGGCAATCGTGTTTGTTGTAGGCAGGTAATCCTATTCAACACACTTCACTAACATCAAACAAACCTGCAACATAATAAGTTGCAGCCACAAGGGTAAATACATTTGAATTGTATTCGCAAGTTTCACTACTATGTAGAATTAAGTGGAACCTATCAATATATGCATATTTGGCTGAGTAGTGTTTAGGCTCATTTGCAGAAAGCAATGTAGTTTTATCCTATCTTTTCAAAATAGTTTTGATCTTATGACAATCTTTCTGAACTTCTTGGAAAACTCCAAGTGTTTCTAATCCCTTGTTGACACCATCAAGTTTTACTTTGAGAAATTGGAATGTCGAGATCTTCCATAGCTTCAGGCCTTAGTTGCTCAGAGTTGTGCATAACCGGGGACACGGCTAAGTACTTAGAATTTTGATCTTCTGCAGAAGTTGTACACTTTACCCACATGACACAATCTCGTCTTGACGCCACCAGTGGCCGCTGGATAAGTACACACCAAATGGAGTACCGACAGATCGAGAATGTGACAAAGTCTTTCCATACAAGTCCTCCCAATACACAATGCTAGCTTGTCTACCAAGCACCAATGTAAGGATATATATCCAATACACGAATCCAGTTAACCTGAGTAGGTGCCAATGCAAGGGTCTTCCACTATGTAATTGACTAAGCCAGAGCCCATTTAGCATGTGGCTGTACACGGAAGGCACTGTACAAGAAACATGTTCAATCTCTAAGTCCCTGCGTGGTTTTCTTCTAGTGAACATACAAAAAGATAGCCATATAAACATGTTTACCTTTGTTGCCACCTTGTCCAAAATTGAGTATCCTCATTCCACCCAGGTGGTTCATTGAGTACTTGTTTTATTATACAAAGCATATATTTTTCTAATACTTCATATATTCATAACATGGTATTCCACCCCAAGTATATAGCAGGGCTAAGCATACTACAACTATGATGTTTTCACTAAGGAAGATATAAAGGGTTTCCTAATAGGACATAGCATAGCATAGTAATATAATAGCCCTATCATGCATACTACAAAAATTCTACTAAGTGTAATGAAAATAGTAGGACATGGATGATAGTGTCACTTGCCTTTTTAGTAGATAATATTGGTTCACTACTTGATCTTGTAAATATCACACTCTTCAAATTTCACTACAATTCAATCAAGCAGGCACATATTCAAACTAACATTCAAACAATTCATCACATGAAATGATAAAAACAAAGAAATGCATGCAAGCATGCAAAATATTGTTTTATTTGGAAAAGTGGTTTCTAGAAGGCTCTAAACATTTTAAAGCTCCTATTGGTCATTTACAAAAGTGATAAAACCATTTAAATTCAAGTTGGTGAAAATGGCCATTTATATCATTTTTGTTTTGCTAAGAATGATTTAAAACAAAGTAATATTTTGTAGTTTTGGCCAAATATATTCTTTAAACACAAATGTTAGTGTTTATAGTTAAAGGGTTTAATATTAATCCATTTGCAAAAGGTTTCACCTAAATTCCATTTTTAAATCAAACAATATTTTTATTTGCAAGAAATGCCTTTAAGAAAGTAATAATTTACTAAGGTTCATCAAATATGTTTTGAATCCCAAAACTTGGTGTTTAGGGTTAGAGAGTTTAAATCGCATCATTTTCCAAAAGGTTTTACTTTAAAAGCATTTTTAAACCATAATCAATATTTTTATTTAGCTAGGAATGCTTTTATTCAATGATTGAATTCCTAAGTGTAACCAATTATACTTTTGAATCTACAAGTTGGTTTCTATGGTCAGTAGGTTCAAAACAATCCATTTACAAAATATTTTACCCTAAAAACATTTTTAGAATACATTTTATACTCAAAATATGCCTACACATGTTTCTGCAAAAACAACCAATATTACAAAACGAAATAACTAAACAAAAGGCATAGTTGGAAAGTACACATTTTTCTTAATCCAGTGATATAAATTTTGTAAAATTTGGACATGTGGATTAAAAGTTATGAATTTTACAAATTCTATCATCTAATAGATCAAATTTCTGTTTTTAAAACAAACTCTGGCCACGTGGCTGATTCTTACTGGCGTGTACCGGTTCGCGTGGATCGCGCTCTGTGGACCGTCAGATCTTATTGAAATCACACGGCATAGATTGCTTCGTACCTGTTCACTTAAGCATTCTATCGCGTCCGCTGGATCAACATCTAACGGCTCTCAGCAGCTCGACTAGGAATTGGCGGCACTGGCGTGAGGGCGAGCGGCGGAGCGCTCTGTCTGAGGTGGTCCGGCCATTCCAGGAGGCAAGAGAAGGTAAGGAAGGACTCACCGGGTTCGCAACGTCGCGGTGATGATCAAGGTGCTCGTCGTTGGGCAGGGGGCGCACGGGAATAACGGTGATTGCTCGTCGGAGTTCGTGGCGTCATTGGGTTTGTCTGTTCGTTGTTGAAGGCGAGGTTGCAGGCCATGTGTAACATCCGAAAAATACTAAACTTGGATCATCAAACTCTAATCATCAAAATTAGGGTTAACAAAAACTTTTCCAATTAAAAATATGAAAGCATGCATATGTGTGTGTATTGAAATTTGGATTCTTTTGAATTGCCTTCGTTGTGTGTTTCTTTGCTTGTAAAATGTTTCTTAGGTGAAATAAACATCATCTAAACAATCCCCACACTTTTCCCAAAGACAAACAAATCAAAACAAACAAAATAAGTAAATGGTCACTTTGGCCAATTTAACTCCCATGCCTACTTTGGCTATCCCTAACTTTCAGAACTTAACAGAAACTTGTTTGGAACTTTGCACCCCTTGATAGTACTCATAACACGGTACCAAGGCCCACTTTGTGATCATCCAAAAACATTTAAATGCATAGTTTAAATGACAATTTAAAATTGAATTTATTTCATATGGGAAGATCCCACTTTTTCAAAAACCACTCAAACAAGCTCAATTTTCAAAACCCAAGCATCAACAGACTCACTAGCACATGCCTAGCACACCCACCAAAAATCTTTTCAAAATTCAAAACTTGAGTTCATGCGGCCATTTCATCAAACACCTTGCAGATGCAAATCAAACAAATCCTAAACACTATAGTGTGCAGTGATTCTGGCCTAACTTGTTCCCTCTATGGACACCACTAGCCTTAGTAGATCATCTAACAACCCTAACTAATCACTAGCACCACTGTAAGCTTGCCATTGTCATCAATGGAGAACAGGCCGAGAGCACCATTACCACCCCATAGTCCTCAGCAAGCTACGAGCAACACTAGCCTCGCCAACCTTGTCTGGGAGCAAGCTAGCACTCCATCGCCACTCCCTGTCCCAGCCGCGAGCAATGCTAGCCACTGGACCACACGCCCAAGCCATGCCAAGCTTCTCTGAGCGCATGCGGAGAGCGCGCTAGAGCGCCACCCTCGACACACGCCCACAGACCGCGCACCGCCCTCGCCGCGTGCACGCGTGATCACCACGGTCCCAGCAACTCCGCAGACACGCCTGTTCGCCGCCACGCGGACCACGCGTGCTGTGCGCCATTAAAACTTCCGTCGGGCACGCGCAGAGCACCGCAGCGTTCCGACCGATCAGCACCCCCACGCCTCGCCACCACACCGTTGTGCTTCGCCAGGGAGCACAACACCGCCCCTACCATTGCCCATGACGATAGCCCTCTGTGCCGTCGACCACGACGAGCTCAGCTTGCGCCCATCGGTCCCCTCTCGCCACTATAAATAGAGGCATCCCCCGCTCGAATTCTTCACACCATTCCATTCCCCTCTCACCCAGAACCACCCCACCCCATTCCCGGAGCAAGGCGAGCAGCGCATCACCGGAATTTGGCCGGAGCTTGCCGCTGCTGGAGAAGAAGGAAGCCATCTATTGGAGCCGCCCCAGGAGGAGCTGCCGGTACTAGGAGGTTCACCGTCGTCGACTTCATTGTTCGCCCGCATCGCCGACCTTAGCCTAAGCCCCGGTGAGCCTCCCACGACGCCCACCTGCCGCGTTAGGGTTCTGTCTCGCCGGCGCTGCCCGGCGTGGACGATCAGCCTAGTCGTTCGATTAGACTTAGATCGTGCAGCCGGTATCGCCCCATACCGCTTCGTGTTTAAAGAGCCACTGACTGTTGGAACCCCCCTGTCAGTTGGGTCCCGTGCCGCGGAGTGACACTAGGCCGGCCCATTTCCCCTTCCCGCGCAGCCCACTCGTTTGAATTTAGATTTTTCTATTTTCATTCAAACACAGTTCTGTACCTAGTTTCAAAAATCAACCCAGCTCGATTCAGTGAACCAAATTAAATGAAATAAATTTTGTTAGAAAGGTATTGAAATGCTTAATCCAAGCCCGTTGGATTCAAATCATTTGGATTTGTAGATCACCCTTGGTAAAAATAACAAGGCACAAGCTTTTCTGCATTCAAAAACTTTTCAAATTTAAACCATAATAGCTTTTGAGTTGATTCCAACTCTCAAAAATCACATTTGACCATATCTTTCAGAATATACAAAAATATATGGGTTTACTTATAGAAATAATGTCCAAGTAATAAAAGAATGCCACATAGGCATTTCTAGTCACTTTATTTAATTAAAAAAAGGTTAAACCTTATTAAATTGTGACACCACTTTAAATCACATTCCCATGTAATGAAATATGTGGTGATAACATGTGTCAACATGATCCCATGTCTAGTTTGGAGAATATTAAATCTTAAGTAGTTTTTCAATGAGTAGAAATTACTTTTCTAAAAATAAAATCAATAAGAAAAATGCTTTAGTCTTGTAATGTTAGTGATGATGTTAGATCATCTATAGAACCCCTTTGTGTGATGATTGAAAGTAGTTAAGTATTGTTTGGTGATTGTGTACCTCGTATTTATTTATAGACACTAGTACCGACCAAGGATACAAGGAGGAAGGAGGATACTACGAAGAAGAAGCCGAGGAGAACTTCAACCACTGCTCTGCACAAGGCAAGCCTAATACTAATGGTTGAATGTGCAAGCTAACACTTGCAATTATGAAAGTTAGATAACCTATGCAATGCACTAAGCATGCTTAGCTGGACACATTTGATGATACCCAATCCTAGTTTTACTTGCAAACTTTTTACTTTATTTCTTTATCAAAGCTATTATTTAGAGTTTATTTAAGTGACTTGTATATTCTAGGAAGACAATTGAAGGTTGCATAAAGAGCACTAAATTTGGCCTAAGCTAGATAATCTTGATGCCAACCTAAGGCATGAGATTGAACTTAGTTAACACTGCACTTGTTACCACCCTTCATTAGTACTCACTCCCACTTGTAGATGCTAGTGCTAAGCATAAAACTTGATCAACTTTAGATTGGAATACTTGGTGGAAAAATGGTTATGAAAACCTTGGAATGATGGATCATTCTACTGAGATGTTTTGACATGTGTTTCCAAACACCAGATGATTTTGGATGATGAAAATATGAAGGCATGAGCCTTAGCCCTTTATAAAACTAATGGTTGTCTGGATGCGATACCATTCCAATTTTACCGTACAACCACAATACCCGAGAATTGAGTAGGGCTTGACTGGAAACTGATATACCTTAGTATGGGTTCCCTCACGGCCAAGGTCTGAGCTGAGGCTACCTTGTGGAGACTGTCCACCTATGCAGTACCCAAGATGACAGTTGGTCATGGTTGGGAGGCCAAACTCAGAGGAGAGGTGCTTATATTAGGGTGTGTAATTGAAAGGTTAGGATTGATTATCCGCATACTGAGTATGGTGAATTCAGGATTTGTTCCTGATGGATGTATCGAATGTTGTGGTGAAAGTGAACAATCTCTGCAGAGTGTCAAACTATTCGAATAGTCGCGTCCACAGTTATGGACAGTTGGAGTGGCCATACTGTTCCCCCGTCAGATGTTTTCAAAATGACTTGTGAAATGAATTGAGATTTTGACTTGACCACAACAGAGTTGTGATATGAGATACAAGTTCCCACTTAGGTGATATAAAATTTGACTAGCTTTCTCTTGCTTCTGAACTTAGTAGAGGTAAATCTGGATTTTTGCAAAACAACCCTAGAGCTTACTGTCCTACTACAAAAACCCCCTTCACTTGTTAGTATTAGTTTGCGAGTACTTAAAGATTTCTCATGGCTTTGTCCCTGGCTATTCCCGTGGCCAGACTATGAAGAGGATTACCAGGATGGTTGACCCCAGGAAGGTTATGACAACTAGGATCATCTCCCATCGTCAGCATTTCCTGTGACCCTGAAGATGGAGCTTCGCCTACGCTACCTTTATCATTATGTATTTCCGCTGCCTGAGTTGTATTAAGAACTGGATCATGAGATCCTTATTTGTGTAAGACCTTATATATGGTTTGTAATGGATGATGTACTGTGCTATCCAATTCTGTTATGTCTCGCAAAAATGGTAATCCTGGGATTGCGAATTATGGCATAACAGGCATCTGGGATTAAAAATCCGGGTGTTGACAAGTTGGTATCAGAGCCATCCTGACCATAGGAGACCCTAGTTAGACTGGACGTTTGAATCCAAAAACTTAGTTTCAAAACCAAAGGAAGCAAATATTTACAAAAACTTATTCCCATTCTTATCACTTTGCTTCTTTCATGAAAATTCATGTTCCTCAAAAACTCTTGCAAAATACTGAAAATTTGACACACTTGATCACTCTGTTAACTTAGTCATCCTATATTCTTATAGATGGACGTGAAGTACAACAAGGTTTATCAGTTGGGGAATGGAGGAGTCCTTATCTTTGAGTGGGATTTGGACCAGCTTTCGGAACTTCTGGAGCGTCCGCACCCCGAGTTCTTCGGAGCTCAGCTCAATTATCAAGGAGGAGAAGATCTGCAACGGCTAATTGTTACAAGTCTCCGAGGAAATATTGAACCTCCCACTGCTGAGGGAATTCAGTTCACCTTAAGAGAGAACAACTGGCTCGATGGACTTGCCAGGGCGATGCAAGAAGCTCTTGGCCGTCTGTGTGGGCAGAGTATCAACCAGATCAAGGGTACCTGCCTTGAGTTTTGTCCATGGCATGATGCTAATGGACAACCACTGGAAGCCCCATACCACCCCGAGTTGAAGACTCAGTTGGACCACCTTAGCTTCATGATGAACGATCGTCAGCAGGAATTGGACAATTGCCATGACTACTCCAACCACAAGTCCGCCATCATCAAGACGAAGGATCAGACCATCGCCATGCTAGCGAAGGATTGCAAGTCTCGCCGCCATCAGCTCGACAAGAAGGAGCGCATCTATGCTCGTCTTTTCCACCGTATCTCAGATTTGGAGGAGACCATCCACGAGAGAGACATGCAGTTGGAGGAAAGGGAGAATGCCGGAGAGGATCTTTGTGGAGACCCCTACTCCTATCTCAGCGATGATGATGATTTTCTGGAGGATCAGGCTATGGACTTCTTCACCGATGAGGATGATTTCGCCTTCATCGATGACGATGAGGATAATGAATATGACGACTACACCGACTCCGAGGAGTAGTAGCACTTGAGCACTAGCGTAGTGAGTTGTATTCGGTACCATTGTATCGTAGTTTCCAGAATGGTTCTTAAAACCATCTGTTTACCTTTGTTGTGGTGTGTGTTTGTATCGTGTTCTATGCATGAATGAATGAATGAAAAGAAAGTTGCTAGAAAACCTGAGTCAAACTTTAAAAACTTTCCAAAGTCCCTGAACCTTAGAAATTTCCCTCTTTTCTTATGATTTATCTCAATCTTCAGATGCCACACGGAGGAAGTGGTTCATCCCCGGACCCGATGTTGCAGATCCTGCAAATGTTGGTTTCTGACCGCGAAGCTGAAAGAGCCGAACGTCAATCCAACCTAGCCACCCTTCAGCAGATAGCTCAGCTGGCCCACAACAACCAAGGCCAAGGAAATCAGGACAACCATGGATCTAAGCTCAAGAATTTCCAGAATACCAACCCACCTGTTTTCACTAAGTCGGAAGAGCCCCTAGATGCCGACGATTGGCTACAAACCATGGAAAACAAGCCGGAAGTAGCCAGAGTGGAAGCTAACGAGAAAGTTCTGTTCGCCACCCACTATCTAGCAGGGGATGCAAGAGCGTGGTGGAACAGCATTCATGCAATGACCGGAGGACAGATGATGACCTGGGAGGAATTCAAGATCAAGTTGCAGAACCCATGTGCCACCGGGTTTGATCAAGAGAATGAGAGATGAGTTCAGAGAACTAAAGCAAGGAAGGATGACCATAGTGGAATACCGTGACAAATTTTTGTCATTAGCTAGGTATGCCCCGTATGAGATCGACACTGAAGCCAAGAAGAAAGAGAGATTCCTGAATGGTCTGCACGATGAGATGCAGACTGTGTTAGTCAATATCCCCTTTGCTGATATTGAAGCCCTTGTCGACTCTTCCACCCAGATGGAAGGAAAGATCAACCAAGCCAATGAGAACCGCAAGCGTCGCATGATGCATCAGCCAGGAACCCATCAGACCCTAAAGTATCTCCCTAACCCATCTCCAGGATTTGCCCCGAGAACCAGCAGACCCCCGATGAACCATTTGACATATCCCAACCGTGGAAACCCAAGGCCCGGAGGAAATCACAATAACCCCGTCAACTCTAGCAATTTCAACCGTGCCCCACCCAAGTTCAACAACAATGCTGCCGCCAACACCAACACTGCCCCGAGGACTGGAAGCAATGTTGTGCCTGTTGCAGCAAAGGACAAGTCGCAAGTGAGTTGTTATGACTATGGAAATAAGGGTCACTACTCCAACGAGTGCCCCAACAAGAAAATGCTTCAGCCCCTAATACCAATGCCCCAGCTCAGCAGCAGTGTCGTGTTCAGCCCAGAAGAAGATTTTCCCCAGGGAATTCGCTTAACCGCAACGGCCGTCTTTTTCTCATGCATGCTGAAGAAGCCCAGGAAGCGCCGGACGTCGTGCTGGGTATGTTTTCTTTAATTTAGTACTTGCTAGAGTGTTGTTTGATTCTGGTGCATCGCACTCATTTGTCACCGAAGAATTTCCATGCACTAGTAAGATTCAACCAACCAAACTGAAGCATGTTATGATTGTTCAAATCCCCGGTTCAACCACCAAAGCTAGGCAAATTTGCAAAGCCGTCCCCATCCGAATCCATGGCATAGATTTTTATGCTAATCTGATAGTACTCGGAACTAAAGGTTTGGAAGTAGTACTAGGAATGGATTGGATGTCCAAACATAAAGGATTGATTGACTGTGCCAAGAAAGCCATACCATGACCTGTACAGCCGGAATATCAGTCGAGCATATATCTGAAACCTTACCGCGTCAATTCAAGTGCAACAAGAGTATAGCCCAACCTACCCTTGACCAAGTCCGGATAGTCTGTGAATACCCCGATGTATTTCCAGATGTTTTGGCCGGTATGCCCCCAGAGTGGGATATCGATTTTATCATTGAACTAATCCCCGGAATAGGACCCATAGCTCAGAGACCCTATAGTATGAACCCGTTTGAACTAGAAGAACTGAAGAGGCAACTGGATGCCATGTTGGAAATTGGATTAATTCAACCAAGTGTGTCACCATGGAGATCACCTGTCTTGTTTGTGGATAAGAAGGATGGAGGTAACCGTTTGTGTACGGATTATCGGAAGTTGAATGATGTCACCATCAAGAACAAGTATCCATTGCCCAAGATAGAAGATTTGTTTGATCAGTTGACTGGTGCCAAAGTGTTTTCTAAGATTGATCTTAGAACAGGCTATCATCAACTCAAGATTCGCGCAGAGGATATTCCCAAGACTGCCTTTACCACCAGATATGGATTATACGAGTATACTGTCATGTCTTTTGGATTAACCAATGCCCCCGCTTATTTCATGAATCTCATGAATAAGATTTTTATGGACTTCCTGGATAAGTTTGTCGTTGTTTTCATGGATGACATATTGATTTATCCCAAATCAGAAGAAGAACATGAGCTACACCTAAGGACCATTCTTGGAACCCTTAGAGAGCATCAGTTGTATGCCAAGTTTAGCAAATGTGAATTCTGGTTACAGGAGGTAGGATTCCTCGGCCACATTGTATTAGCCGGAGGAATTGCCGTTGACCCTACAAAAGTAAAAGATTTAGAAGATTGGCAAGCCCCAACCACTCAAACCCAAGTTCGTGCATTTCTCGGATTGGCGGGATATTACCGCAAGTTCGTAGAAGGATTCTCAAGTATCGCCAGACCCATGACCCAATTGCTGCAGAAGGACAAGAAGTTTGAATGGACCGACAAATGTGAAGCGAGTTTTCAAAACTCAAGAGGAGATTGATTTCAGCCCCAATCTTAATCATGCCGGATATCACGAAGCCCTTCGACGTGTATTGTGATGCATCCAAGATCGGTCTCGGATGTGTGCTAATGCAAGAAGGCAAAGTCATATCTTATCTATCTCCACAACTGAAACAACATGAGCAAAATTACCCAACCCATGACCTCGAACTCGCAGGCGTAGTTCTAGCCCTGAAGACATGGAGGCATTACCTGATGGGAAATCATTGTGAGATTTATTCGGATCACAAGAACCTGAAGTATATATTCACTCAGAAGGAGCTGAATATGAGGCAGAGAAGATGGATTGAGCTAATCAAGGATTACGACCTGGACATTCACTATCACCCCGGTAAAGCTAATGTGGTAGCAGATTCCCTTAGCAGATTGCCGTGCCGCTTGAACTCCATGATTTTGAAGGAGCAACCAAGCTTGCACAAAGAGATGGAAGATTTTCGAATGGAATTAGTGAGTGGAGGATTTTTGGCTAGCATAGAACTTCAACCCACTTTGATCAGCCAGATCAAAGAGGCGCAGAAAGGAAATGCTAGTATCAAGGGAATCAACCGTCGTATCGGTACAGGCAAAGTACCCGGATTCACCGAAGAAAAAGAAGGAGTTCTGTGGTACAAAGGACGCCTGTGTGTACCAGCAGATTCTGAGTTGAAAGAAGTTATTCTAAAGGAAGCTCATGATACTCTTCATTCTGTCCACCCCGGAGGAACGAAGATGTATCAAGATTTGAAGGAACAATTTTGGTGGCATAAGATGAAGAGAGAAATCGGAAGCTATATCGCCAAGTGTGATATATGTCAGCGAGTCAAGGCAGGACATCAAAGACCCGCTGGATTGTTGCAACCATTGCAGATTCCAGAATGGAAATGGGATTCCGTTGGAATGGACTTTATCAAAGGATTACCTACTTCTAGTAGGGGAAATGACACTATCTGGGTCATAGTGGCCAGATTGTCCAAAGTCGCCCATTTCTTACCCGTCAAGACCACATACCAGAGTGCGAAGCTAGCGGAGTTATACATCACTAGAATCGTCAGTTTGCATGGAGTCCCCAAGAACATCGTATCAGATCAAGGAACTCTGTTTACCTCGAGATTCTGGAAGAAAGTCCAAGAAAGTTTAGGAACCCGTCTAGATTTCAGCAACACGTATCAACCTCAAACCGATGGACAGACGGAGCGAGTAAATCAAATACTCGAAGATATGCTGAGAGCATGTGTGTTAGAATATGGATATAAGTGGGAAGACTGTCTGCCTTTTGCAGAATTTTCATACAACAACAGTTATCAAGCTAGTTTGCAAATGGTCCCATTTGAATTCATGTGTGGAAGGAAGTGCCACACCCCTTTGAACTGGTCAGAAGTAGGAGAGAGTCAGATTTTCGGACCTGACATCCTACGAGAAGAAGAAGAGAAGGTTCACAAGATTCGTGAGCACCTCAAGACCGCTCAGTCAAGGCAGAAGAGTTATGCTGACAAGAGACGTCGAGACGTCGCCTTCAACATCGGAGATTTTGTGTATCTGAAAGTGTCGCCATTGAAAGTAATACAACATTTCCAACTCAAAGGAAAGTTAGCCCCTAGATATATCGGACCTTTCAAGATTCTGAACTGTCGAGGAGAAGTGTCGTATCACTTGGAACTGCCCAAAGAGATGTCAGCCATGCACAATGTGTTCCATATCTCATTACTTCGCAAGTTCCTCGAAGTTCCGGAGAAGACGGAAGTGTTCAAGAATATCGATCACCGGACCATAGAAATCAATGATGATCTGACCTATCCCGAAGTGCCCATCCGTATTTTGGAAGAAGCTTTTAGAACTATCAGAACCTGGAGCATCAAGTTTCTCAAGATTCAGTGGAGAAACCACACAGAAGAGGAAGCTACCTGGGAGCGCGAAGATCACGTCAGGACGGAGTTTCCCGATCTCTTCAAATCCTAGGTAATCCTTTCGTCCTTTTTCAAATCTCGGGACAAGATTTTGTTTAAGGGGGGAAGGTTTGTAACATCCCAAAAATACTAATCATCAAACTCTAATCATCAAAATTAGGGTTAACAAAAACTTTTCCAATTAAAAATATGAAAGCATGCATATGTGTGTGTATTGAAATTTGGATTCTTTTGAATTGCCTTGGTTGTGTGTTTATTTGCTTGTAAAATTTTTCTTAGGTGAAATAAACATCATCTAAACAATCCCCACACTTTTCCCAATGACAAACAAATGAAAACAAACAAAATAAGTGAATGGTCACTTTGGCCAATTTAACTCCCATGCCTACTTTGGCTATCCCTAAACTTTCAAAACTTAACATAAACTTGTTTGGACCTTTGCACCCCTTGATAGTACTCATAACAAGGTACCAAGGCCCACTTTGTGATCATCCAAAAACATTTAAATGCATAGTTTAAATGACAGTTTAAAATTGAATCTATTTCATATGAGAAGATCCCACTTTTTCAAAAACCACTCAAACAAGCTCAAATTTTAAAACCCAAGCATCCACAGACTCACCAGCACATTCCTAGCACACCCACCAAAAATCTTTTCAAAATTCAAAACTTGAGTTCATGCGGCCATTTCATCAAACACGTTGCAGATGCAAATCAAACAAATCCTAAACACTATAGTGTAAAGTGATTCTGGCCTAACTTGTTCCCTCTCTGGGCACCACTAGCCTTAGTAGATCATCTAACAACCCTAACTAATCACTAGCACCACTGTAAGCTTGCCATTGTCATCAATGGAGAACAGGCCGAGAGCACCATTGCCACCCCATAGTCGACAGCAAGCTACGAGCAGCACTAGCCTCGCCAACCTTGTCTGGGAGCAAGCTAGCACTCCATCGCCACTCCCTGTCCCAGCCGCGAGCAATGCTAGCCACTGGACCACACGCCCAATCCATGCCAAGCTTCTTTGAGCGCATGCCGAGAGAGCGCTAGAGCGCCACCCTCGACACACGCCCACAAACCGCGCGCCGCCCTCGCCGCGTGCACGCGTGATCACCACCGTCCCAACAACCCCGCAGACACGCCTGTTCGCTACCACGCGGACCACGCGTGCTTTGCGCCATTGAAACTTCCGTCGGGCACGCGCAGAGCACCGCAACGTTCCGACCGATCAGGACCCCCACTCCTCGCCACCACACCGTTGAGCTTCGCCAGGGAGCACAACACCGCCCCCTACCGTCTCCCACGCCGATAGCCCTCTGTGCCGTCGACCACGGCGAGCTCAGCTTGCGCCCATCGGTCCCCTCTCGCCACTATAAATAGAGGCATCCCCCGCTCGAATTCTTCACACCATTCCACTCCCCTCTCACCCAGAACCACCCCACCCCATTCCCGGAGCAAGGCGAGCAGCATATCGCCAGAATTTGGCCGGAGCTCGCCGCTGCTGGAGAAGGAAGCCATCGATTGGGGCTGCCCCAGGAGGAGCGGCTGGTACCAGGAGGTTCGCCGTTGTCGACTTCGTCGTTCGCCCGCATTGCCGACCTTCGCCTGAGCCCCGGTGAGCCTTCCATGACCCCCACCTGCCGTGTTAGGGTTCTGTACCGCCAATGAGCCGTAGCCGTTCAATTAGACTTAGATCGTGCAGCCGATATCGCCTCGTACCGCTTCAAGTTTATAGAGCCACTGACTGGTGGAACCCCCCTGTCAGTTGCATCCCGCGCCGCGGAGTGACACTGGGACGGCCCATTTCCCCTTCCCCGCAGCCCACTCGTTTGAATTTAGATTTTTCTATTTTCATTCAAACACAGTTCTGTACCTAGTTTCAAAAATCAACCCAGCTCGATACTTTGAACAAAATTGAATGAAACCAATTTTGTTAGAAAGGTCTTGAAATGCTTAATCCAAGCCCGTTGGATTCAAATCATTTGTATATGTAGATCACCCTTGGTAAAATTAACAAGGCACAAGCTTTTCTGCATTCAAACATTTTTCAAATTTAAACCATAATAGCTTTTGAGTTGATTCCAACTCTAAAAAATCACATTTGACCATATCTTTCAGAATATACAAAAATATATGGGTTTACTTATAGAAATAATGTCCAAGTAATAAAAGAATGCCACATAGGCATTTCTAGTCACTTTATTTAATTAAAAAAAGGTTAAACCTTATTAAATTGTGACACCACTTTAAATCACATTCCCATGTAATGAAATAAGTGGTGCTGACATGTGTCAACATGATCCCATGTTTGGTTTGGAGAATATTAAATCTTAAGTAGTTTTTCAATGAGTAGAAATTACTTTTCTAAAAATAAACTCAATAAGACAAATGCTTTAGTCTTGTAATGTTAGTGATGATGTTAGATCATCTATAGAACCCCTTTGTGTGATGATTGAAAGTAGTTAAGTATTGTTTGGTGATTGTGTACCTCGTATTTATTTATAGACTCTAGTACCGACCAAGGATACGAGGAGGAAGGAGGATACTACGAAGAAGAAGCCAAGGAGAACTCCAACCACTACTCTGCACAAGGCAAGCCTAATACTACTGGTTGAATGTGCAAGCTAACACTTGCAATTATGATAGTTAGATAACCTATGCAATGCACTAAGCATGCTTGGTTGGACATACTTGCAAACTTTTTACTTTATTTCTTTATCAAAGCTATTATTTAGAGTTTATTTAAGTGACTTGTATATTCTAGAAAGACAATTGAAGGTTGCATAAAGAGCATTAAATTTGTCCTAAGCTAGATAATCTTGATGTCATCCTAAGGCATGAGATTGAACTTAGTTAAAACTACACTTGTTACCACCCTTCATTAGTACTCACTCCTACTTGTAGATGCTAGTGCTAAGCATAAAACTTGATCAACTTTAGATGGGAATACTTGGTGGAAAAATGGTTATGAAAACCTTGGAATGATGGATCATTCTACTGAGATGTTTTGACTTGTGTTTCCGAACACCAGATGATTTTGGATGATGAAAATATTAAGGCATGAGCCTTAGCCCTCGATAAAACTGATGGTTGTCTGGGTACGATACCATTCCAATTTTACCATACAACCACAATACCCGAGAATTGGGTAGGGCTTGAATGGAAACTTATATACCTTAGCATGGGTTTCCTCACGGCCAAGGTCTGAGCTGAGGCTACCTTGTGAAGATTGTCCACCTGTGCAGTACCCAAGATGACAGTTGGTCACGGTTGGGAGGCCAAACTCACAGGAGAGGTGCTTATACTAGGGTGTGTAATTGAAATGTTAGGATTGATTATCCGCATAGTGAGTATGGTGAATTCAGGATTTTTCCTGACGGATGTATCGAATGTTGTGGTGAAAGTGTACAATCTCTACAGAGTGTCAAACTATTCGAATAGCCGCGTCCGCGGTTATGGACAGTTGGAGTGGCCATACTGTTCCCCCGTGAGATGTTTTCAAAATGACTTGTGAAATGAGTTGAGATTTTGACTTGACCACAATAGAGTTGTGATATGAGATACAAGTTCCCACTTAGGTGTTATAAAATTTGACTAGCTTTCTCTTGCTTCTGAACTTAGTAGAGGTAAATATGGCTTTTTGCAAAACAACCCTAGAGCTTACTGTACTACTACAAAAAACCCCTTCACTTGTTAGTATTAGTCTGCGAATACTTAAAGAGTACTCATGGCTTTGTCCCTGGCTATTCCCATGGCCAGACTATGAAGAGGACTACCAGGATGATGGACCCCAGGAAGGTTACGACAACTAGGATCATCTCCCATCGTCAGCATTGCCTGTGACCCTAAAGATGGAGCTTTGCCTATGCTACCTTTATCATTACGTATTTCCGCTGCCTAAGTTGTATTAAGAACTAGATCATGAGATCCTTATTTGTGTAAGACCTGATGTATGGTTTATAATGGATGATGTACTGTGGTATCCAATTCTATTATGTCTCGCAAAATTGGTAATCCTGGGATTGCGATGTATGGCATAACAAGCATCTGGGATTAAAAATCCAGGTGTTGACACCATGCCAAGGCAAATGGATGACACTGTTAGGCGCGCGCGAATATGCTGAACATGTGGCTAACAACCAGAGAGGAGGGGGCAGTCTGTACTTACGGGGAGGGGTCGCCGGAGAAGTGGAAGACGACGGCGGCGTTCAGAGGTCGTCCTTGCCGACGCTCTGGGGCAAGCGCGGCCAAGCTGGCACCACTGGTAGATGTGCAATGGCATGGGATCAAACTCGTGTGAAGCAGGGGCCGTGGGGGTGACTGTCCTCGCCGGAATCGATGGAGGAGCTCGTCGGAGTAGAGGTTGCTTGGGCTTGCAATTCGTGCAGCCTGGTGGCCAAGAGGGAGCGGTGTCTAGGGGGAAAGGAAGAGGGGGCGTGGGCGTTTAAGGGTGCATCATTGCTGGCGAGGTTTAATCGTTCATTCGGGCGAATTTACATGGATTAATCGGGGCGGAAATGGCGAGGTTGCAAGGGGGAACGGTCGTCATGGGGTAGACGATGATGACAGGGCAGGTGGGGTCCAGCGGTCAGCAAGGTGAGTGGGTGTTAGGCGGGGTCCTTCGTTCAGTGACTTTGCGGGTGCGGACGCGAGTGAGGAAAACTGTTCACGGGGGAGGGAAGATGGGCTAGATAGTTGGGCTGGACTGGGCCTTCTTAGTGGGTTGGGTTTTGTTTCTTTTTTTATACTGAATCTTTTTCTTTTTCCTTTTCTATTTTTCTGTTTTGATTTTGTTCAAATAATTCAAACCCCATTTGAATTCAAACTTTTGCCAAACTTTGAGTATATTTTTAATACTATTTATTAACATATTCTAAAGTCCATTTTAGAATATTTCTTTTATTCTTTTAGGGTCTATTATTAATTTAAAATAGACATTTGTTTTTATTTCAAATAAGATTTAAATATGTTTTGAAACTTTATTTGAATTCTAATTTTACCAAACCTTTTTCAGTAGGTTTTATTTATTCTTTAGTGCAAATAATTCACTTTGAATTGTTATTTAAAATACTTTAATATGATTTAATGTTCATTTAAATTTGGAATTGTCTTTATTTAAATAAAATTGGATAGTAATAAATCCATATGATTTTATTTAAATAATCCTTTACTCTTTTTATTAATCAATAATCTTTCATATCATTTGTTTGGCGAATATTTAATTTGACTTTTAAATATTCCTTATTTATTTATTTCTTCCTTTGCCTTATAAAATCCATATCTTTTTATTTAAAGATCCAAAATTGGTGATTCCAACTTGTATAATTTTATTTATTATTTGTTTATCTTTTTAAATCCCTTTAGGATTCTATTGATCAAGGTTTGTTATGGATTTAAGATAAGGCTTTATTAGCTTTGGAAATTAATTCCTTTTATCTTAATAAATTCATAAGTTTTTATCTTTGGTTCCAAATTAAATAAAACCAATTTCTACGATCTTATAATATTTTATTTATCATTCTTGATCATTTATAAATATTTATTGACAAATTTTTATATGGACCAAATCCATAGTCTTAGAGAGATTTTGAAAATGAATTATTCCATTAGGGTTTTAGGGTTTTGATTTTTCCTTTTAGAAACAAAAAGTTTCTTTTCACCCTAAATTTCAACAATCATTTCTTTTGTTTATTTATTTGTTTACATTTCAAAATTTGGAAAATTTTGGGATGTGACAACTGCTCATTTGGAAAATTATCAGTGACAGGTAAAGGGTCAAAAGAAATGTTTTCCAAACGAGATAAATTATCAGCAACAGGATTATCAGCACCTTTCCTATCCACAATATGCAGATCAAACTCTTGCAAAAATAACACCCACCTTATAAGCCTAGGCTTAGCGTCCTTCTTTGTTATAAGGTACTTAATAGCTGCATGGTCAGTATGAATAGTAACCTTAGAATCAACAGTATAAGGTCTAAACTTATCACAAGCAAAGATTACAGCTAAGAACTCTTTTTCAGTAGTAGCATAATTCTTTTGAGCAGCATCTAGAGTCTTGCTAGCATATTGAATAACATTCAGCTTCTTGTCAACACGTTGTCCAAGGACAGCACCCACAACAAAGTCACTAGCATCACACATGATTTCAAAAGGTAAACTCCAATCACATGGTTGGACTATAGGAGCAGTTGTTAAAGCTTTCTTAAAAGTTTCAAAAGCTTCCTTACAATCATCATCAAATACAAAAGGTACATATTTTTGAAGAAGATTAGTAAGGGGCTTTAAAATTTTGGAGAAATCCTTAATAAATCTCCTGTAGAAACCAGCATGAACAAGTATACTATGAATACCTTTGATATCCCTAGGACAAGGCATCTTTTCACTTGCTTCAATTTTGGCTCTGTCAACTTCAATACCTCTTTCGGAGATCTTGTGTCCAAGAACAATTCCTTCATTAACCATGAAATGACATTTCTCCCAGTTAAGAAAAAGGTTGGTTTCTTCACATCTCTGCAAAACTTTATCAAGGTTATGCAAACAGTTATCAAAAGAAGTTCCATAGACGGAAAAATCGTCCATGAAAACCTCTACAATTTCTTCACAAAAACCATGAAAGATAGCAGACATACATCTCTGAAAGGTAGCAGGAGCATTACATAAACCAAAAGGCATACGCCTATAAGAGTAAGTACCATAAGGACAAGTGAAAGTGGTTTTCTTCTGATCATGTGCTTGCACAGCGATTTGAGAAAACCTAGAATAACCATCAAGAAAGCAAAAGTGAGTCTTTTAGGATAGCCTTTCATGCATTTGATCAATAAAGGGCAAAGGATAATGATCTTTCTTAGTAACTTTATTAATCTTTCTAAAATCAATGCACATTCTATACCCAACTACTACTCTCTGGGGTATAAGCTCATTATCCTCATTAGGCACAACAGTAATTCCCCCTTTCTTGGGAACACAATGAACAGGCCAACCCATTGACTATCAGCAATAGGATAAATAATACCACCATCAAGGAGTTTTAATACCTCATTTCTTACCACTTCCTTCATTTTAGGATTTAGACGGCGATGGTGCTCAACAACTGGTTTCGCATCAGGCTCAATATTAATAGCATGCTGACATATAGTGGGAGAAATTCCTTTTAAATCATCAACGGTATAACCCATAGCTCCTCGGTGCTTCTTCAATACCTCCAATACCTTTTCTTCTTCCTTTCCTGAAAGTTTAGAACTAATAATAACATGATATATCTTCTTATCATCAAGATAAACATATTTAAGATCATCAAGTAAAGGTTTTAATTCGAAAATAGGATCCCCTTTGGGTGGTAGTGTGGTACCCAAATCTTCCACATGTAAATTATGCTTAAGTAACTCAGGCTGATGAAGGAAAACCTCATCAATCTCAATTCTTTCCTTCATAAAGGCATCACTTTCATGATCTTCCATGAACTGCTGCAAAGCATTGTTAGGAGCAAGAGAAATATCAGATAGTTGTTCAACCTTGAAATCCTCATCAGGTAATTCATTTTCATAAGGGTTTTTGGCAAATTTGGAAAAATTAAACTCATAATATTCTCCATCAAACTTAGTCAAAACTTTTTCCTTCCTACAATCTATGATAGCCCCACAAGTATTAAGGAAGGGTCTACCAAAGATGATAGGATAGGTTTTACTAGCTTCTTTACCAAGTACTAGAAAATCAGCAGGATATTTAATCTTACCACAAAGGACCTCCACATCTCTTACAATACCAATGGGGCAAACTTCCTCTCTGTTGGCAAGGTGAATAACCACATCAATGTCTTCAAGCTCACAAGGACCAATCTCATGCATAATTTCCCTGTAAATCTCATAAGGGATAGCACTAGAACTAGCACCAATATCACATAAACCATAATAGAAATGATCACCAATTTTAACAGAGGGCACGGGAACACTAACTTTTCTAACTTTATTAGGATGGGAAACAATATTAGTAGCATCCTCACAAAAGAAAATGTACTCATCCTCTATATTTCTAGTGACAAGATCTTTCACAATAGCTACCATAGGCTCGATATCAGTAAGCTCATTGGAACCTACAGTTTTCTTTGCGCTTTTGCTAACCACATTAGCCAAAATAGAGTGTTCCCTTACCTTGAAGGGAAAAGGGATCTTCTCAACATAAGATCCAGGCAAAATAGGATCAATAGTACAAACCTCTACACTAGCAGGAACATGGGTAACAACGTCTTTATAAGGATCATGGTACTTGTCCCACTCTTTCTTGGGAATCTCAATATAAGAGGAAAAAGCATTAAAACATTCCGAAAGAACTTGAGGATCAAGGCCAAACTTATTGCTAATATCACGGAAGTTATCAGTTCCCATAAAAGATTTAATACATTCATAATCATAGTTTATACCTGACTTTATTCCTTTGTCATTCTCCCAAGCTTCAGTGTTATCTTGAATATGGTCCAAGAGATCCCATTTAACTTCTTCCTTCATAGTTGTGAATGATCCAGCACAAGAAGCATCTAGTAAACCTTTATCCTAAAGAGAAATCCTAGCATAAAATGTAACATACCACCTTTTGTGTAATATTACTAAGGAAATGTTTGAGCATTGCATGCATGCATAACACTTGCACTTTGGTTTAATTGAGAAAGAACAAAGAAAACCCTAAACCCTAACTTCCCTCTCTATTTGAAACCTTCATTTGGTTTTCAAAATATTTTGAAAACACAAAATATATGGAGCCCAATCAGTACCAAGGGTCCTTGCAATATTTTGGTACATTTTACAAAACCCTGGTATTTTGAAAATATTCCAAAACAGAATTACAAATGGAATTTGCAAAAGAAATCAAAAAATAGAAATAGAAAAATAAATCTGTAAATAAAAACTACTCCTAATCCTACTGGGCCGAGCCCATCCCTCTCCCCTCTCTCTCTGCCGCCCATCGCAGCGTGCAGCAACCCCGCAGAGGCCCACCCGGGGCCCAGCCTGGCCCGTAACGTCTCATCGCCTTTATCGTCATCGTCCACCTCTCGCTGCGCCGAAGCAGCTCATTGTCGCCTCGCCGCCGGCCGCCGTGCGACAAGATCCGTGCCGCCACCCCGGAGCGTTTACAAGTACCATTGGCCACCGTCGACGAACCTAGCGCCCTCCCACTTCTCCTCTTCCTCTCTCTCTCTCACGGCAGCGCCATGGCCGAACCCTAGTTCGTTGGCACCCGCTCGTCCCCGCCATCACTAGCCACCCCATCTCAAGCCGATGCCACCATCGGAACCGCCGTGCTCGACTCCTTCTCCCTAGCTACTTTTCTCCCTCGTGTGTGACCCCGATCGACTGGATCGAGAGCACCGGCCACCGTCTATTTCCGTCAATCCCTGCTATTCCCAAGCTCGCCTTGCCTCGCCGTCAAGCTCGTCGTGCTCATGGTACCCTCTGTTTCCTCCCTCTCCCCCTATGTCATTCTCCCCGCGTGTGCCCGCTGCCGCCGCCGCCGCTGGAGCTCGTCGGAGGCGACGCTCCGGTGACCAGTAACGAGCGGTGACGCCACTAGCATGCTCAGCGCGATGCGCTGCGTTGAACGCACCCCTCCGTGCAGCCCCGCAAGCTCCCTAGCGCTGGATTTGATCCTCAGCAGTGAGCATCTCCATTGCTGATGTCATCGTGACATCAACATGATGCAATAACCCTATTTGTTTTATATAAATGTTTTTTGTAATTGTTTTATTAAATAAAATATATGACAGGTGGGCCCTGCCTGTCAGGGTTTTAATATTTTCTATAAATATTTTCTAAAATTAATAAAAGTCTGACATGTGGGCCCAAGTTGGAACTTATTTTAAACATTCCAAAAAAATGATTTAAAATGAATTAAAATTGGAGAAATTCATAACTAATTCATTTTAAATCAGAAAAATACAAATAATATACCAAAATGTTCATAAAAATGAAACCTATCTAACTAAGCTATAATCATACTCCATCCGTTTCAGGGCTTAAGGCGTCCCCGTTTTACGTGTTTTTTCTTTGACCAATAATTACTCTAAATACGTAAAGAGTTTTGGTATAAAACTAGTATCACTGGAAAGTATTTTACAATACGAATCCAACGGTACAAATTATGTACAATATAATCAAGATTTTGTTGCTCAATTCTTTCGGTCAAACATTGCTTAGGAAAGCGTGTGCGCCTTAAGCCCTGAAATGGAGTTAGTACATTGTTAAACCACTTTGATGGCAAGTTTAATTAGAAGAACCAATTGAACCCCATAGGTGATTCCGAGGATCCCCATGTTCTAGGGTTTGGACCTCTCGGACCCCCTTTAAAGTGACCAAGCATGTTCTAGGGTTCATTTCAACACTATTCAACTTGTCATATCATCCATATTGTATGAGCATTGCACATTCCATGTGTTGAATGTTTCTTTCTCTTTTCCGGTGATTGGTTCTTGCAAATAGGAATAGAACCCGAGGTTGAAGTCAATGCTACTGAAGAGCAGTACCAGTCTAATATTGGACAAGGCAAGCGAAGCCCCCACTCATACATATGAATCCTATGTTTACAAAGTATTTCATTCTTGTCATTTGCATTTGGTTCAACAGTCTTTTATCAGTAGATAGAGTAATCCTATCTGATGCATGTTTCCTTTGTGAACTAAATACCTGATCCACTGCTCCTAGCATAACTAGGGTTTGGCTTATGAGCATCGCTAGTGCCACAGTTGAGTCAAGCTTAGCCAAGATTAGTGGTCCGATGCTGATCATTCAGGTGATGCACCAGAGATGCTAATGAATCTGGTATGGTAGGTTGTGGTGATGTGATCAAAGATGGATGATAAACATGCTAAGGCTTGTATGGGAGGCCACGTGGGTTGTGGTTTTTGTAGTCCCATACTTGCCACCCCTAGGACCCGATGTTCTTGCCTCTTGAACCAAGATGAGTGTACAACCACACAGGGGCCTAGAAACCCCCTCGACCAACTAACTTTCCTTGAAGATTCCATTAGTCACATAGTTCTGGATTTCCATTCGACATACACATCCTGGTTGTGCTTGAATGGAGGTGAAGGAGGTGCATTCATAACAGGTAGGTAAGCATGGCCGGGAACAAGAGATGCCCGGCATCCGTAATCTTGAATCCCGCACACATCATTAGGGATCGGCTTCGGGACTTGACCCGTTATGGTGGCATCTCCCTAGTGCGTGACTCATGGTCTCGGCGAAAACAAGGTAAAGGTCGTGGTCAACCACTCTCTGCTGGCCTTCCAAGGAAGAGAGCTAATAATTTGGCATTAAGAATCGGTTGGTACGTGTGGGTAAAGTTGTGAACCCCTGCAGGGTTATTAATATTTTCAAAAATCCGTGTCCACGGTTATGGACGACTTGGGAACGGACGTGAAGATCATAGAGAACTATAACCGAATGCTAAAATTTGTCAACTAATGTGAGATCTGGAGTACTTCCTCGGGGTTGTTCGAGGGGGTATTCCGGGAAGAGAGGTTCAGTTGATGATGGTACCTTTGTTGGATATCAAAGATGACTCCAAAGAGATAGAGTTGAAGTCTTCTTATCCCCTTTTGAAAATGAGCTGACTAGACGAGTTTCTTCTCCCTCTTGTTTTGAAAACAAAAGATGGCTTTATGCAAAATAACTCCACTAGCCATAAGTCTTGCGGAGAACACCCTGTACTCAGCCTTGCTTCATTGATGTTTTTCTATAGATGAAGCTACTCCAACTGAAGGTGGTTTCTACGTCGAAGTCAACGAGTAGTCGGGGTTCCTGGGCAGTAGCCTAGGTTCTATGGAAGGGTCACTACTTCTGTTTATGGCCTCTTAGGCCTTTGCTAAGTTTGTTGTTTAGAACAACTTGTTTGCTTCCGTTGTTTGTTGTAATGATGGGTCTGTGACGCCTGGCTTGTATGTCTAGTTTGTAACTCTCTTAAGAGTTTACCTTATAAATGTATGGTTTGTATGTTCTGTAATGTTACCGATCTTTCCCTACGCGCTTCGGAATTTAGGTTAGGCTTATATTAGATGAGGATCTGGTATTTGTCTAGCCCTGATCCTGGGTCGTGACAAATTTTGGTATCAGAGCAGGACTACCTATAGGAAACCCTTCTAGTTGGTCGATGTTGAGTCTAGAGTTTGAGAAAACTATTTGAAAGCTAAAATTATTTGCAAAACTCTGAATAGGACTCTTTTTACACCTTATCCAAGGTTGTTCTATTGTTGAGTTATCTTACCTCGTTTGTTTTGCAAAGGTTTTCCCTTCTCGTCTATCATTTCAAACTCTTAGGATATACGGGTTTGGGTTGTTTTTCCTAGTACTCCGTACTTGGTTGCAAGGCTCAGAGTTTCCAAGATATATCTGTGCACCTGAGCATTGTTTTTCAACTTTGCTAAGGATGCCTATAATCCCGCTCAATATTCTTTTGTGACTTGTTGGTATCATACCATGCTTGCATTCCATTGATATGGTTTGTATCTAAGTTGGTAGTGTATACATTTCGTATGCTTGTTCTACTTCCATACTTATTGCATTGATAAAATCTTCATCCACATGTTCATCTCTACCATGATCTTTTGATATGGTTTCTGTCATCCTTTGATGTACCCTTTTTGGTGAATCCATTCTCATGGTTTATGTTTTCTCCTCAGGATGTCGTCTGGTACTCGTGGTTTTGTTGGTCGTCGAGTAAACAACAATGCTGATCAGGAACTTCCGCCACCTCCCACAATGGCCGAGGTTCTCAACAACATTGAGACCAAATGTTTGAGGAATGAACGCCTTCTGGAGCGTGTGGCACAGAACACTAAATGTCGTCCTGACAACTGTGTCACACTTGGAGATTACATCTGCTCTTTTCCTCCAATCTTCACCCACTCCAAGGAGCCCGCGAAGCTGATGATTGGCTCTGCACCATAGAGCGCAAGTTCAGTACTCTTCGTGTCCGTCTCGCTGACCGTGTCAACTTCGCGACCTATCAACTGGAAGGTGAGGCTGGTGTTTGGTGGGAAGGTTTTCTAAATCTGCAAGTTCAGGGACATGTTGTTACTTGGGAGGAGTTTGTTGCAGCATTCCGTGCCTCTTATATCCCTAAGCCCGGCATGGATCTCAAAAGGAGGGAGTTTCTGGATCTGACTCATGGGCGCAAGGATATTGAAACCTATGGGCGTGAGTTTACTCGCCTAGCTCGCTATGCAACCAGGGATGTGACCAATGATGAAGATAAGAAAGAGCTGTCCCGTAAGGGACTTAACCCTGCACTCCGCTATGAGTTGTTTCCCTTCAAGTTCTAGTCTTTCCAGGACTTGCACAATCAAGCTCTTACTCTAGAGCATGGAAGGAAGGACATGGAGGTCTCCCAGAAGCGTGAAGAAGGAAATTCTCGTGCTTCTTCCTCTGGTAACAAGAAGCGCCGTGTCTTTGTTCCATACTGTGTTGTGCCTCATGCTCCTTATGCACCCAAGTCATCTGGCAATGCTTCTCGTCAGCCACAGTCAAATACTGGTGTAGCAAACTATCATCCTCCTGCTGGTTCTCACACTAGAGTTCCTGTTACTCCTGTGGTCAGCCTGGTCACTACTCAAGGGAGTGTTCGCAAAGGGCTGTCGGACCCAATGATCAGCAGGCAAAGAAGAATGATAAATCCCAAGGTGCTGGATGTGGTCGTCTGACCCATGTCACTGTTGAGGAAGCTCAGGAAGATCCACGCGTCATTTTGGGTACGCTCCGTGTCAACTCAATTCTAGCAACTGTCTTGTTTGATTCTGGAGCATCGCATACATTCATATCACAAGATTTTGCGCAAATGCATGATATCACCTTTCAAGCTATGGACTCTCCTCTAGAGATCAGAACTCCTGGGTCTCGTTGGCAGACCATCTGGGTTACTCATGGGGTTGAGATAGATATAGCATATCAGAAGTTTCCCACTTCTCTCATTGCACTCAAGTCAACTGACATAGATGTTATTCTGGGAATGGACTGGTTAACCAAGTATCAAGCCATCATTGACTGTGCACTTAGAACAGTTGTTGTGACCTCTCCTGTTGGCATAACTGTCAAGTATTGGATTGATGGTTCAAAGTCTCCGTCAGCAGTTCTTAAACCTTTCTCGGAGTTGTATGCCATGGATGTCCTACCTACTCTCGAGGTCCAAGATGTCCATATAGTCTGTGATTTCCCGGATGTCTTCCCCAAAGAGTTGCCTGGCATGCCACCTGATCGAAGTGTGGAGTTTGTCATAGAGCTAGTTCCTAGAACTGCTCCTATATCCAAAAGACCTTACCACATGCCTCCTCATGAGTTGGTTGAGTTGAAGAAGCAACTTGAAGAGTTAGAGGGTCTAGGATACATCCAACCTAGCACATCCTCTTGGGGTTGCCCTACCATCTTTGTCAAGAAGCGGTACACAAATATTCCACTCAACGCGGTGACAAACAAGAATAAGTACCCACTTCCCCGGATTAATGACCTCTTTGATCAATTAAGTGGCGCCACTGTCTTCTCCAAAATGGACTTAAGATCAGGGTATCATCAAATCAAGATCAGAAAGGAGGATATCCCAAAGATAACATTCACAACTCGTTATGGTCTTTACGAGTATACACTGATGTCCTTCGGGTTAACCAATGCCCCTGCCACATTTATGAGGCTCATGAACTCCGTCTTCATGGAGTATCTCGACAAGTTCGTCATGGTATACATTGACGACATTCTAATCTATTCCAAGACCGAAGAAGAGCATGCTGAACATTTACATTTGGTATTGACTAAACTTCGTGAACATCGTCTCTATGCCAAGTTTTCCAAATGTGAGTTCTGGTTACAAGAGCTCATCTTCCTTGGCCATGTTGTGTCCACAAGTGGTGTTGCTGTCATACCGGATAAGGTTCAGACCATTCTGGAATGGAAGTCACCTACTTCAGTCAAGGAAGTCCGAAGTTTCCTTGGAATGGCTGGATATTACCGCCGATTCATCGAGAACTTCTCCAAGATAGCCAAGCCTATGACTGATCTTCTTAAGAAAGATAAGAAGTTTGAATGGTCAAAAAAGGCAGAAGAAAGCTTCCAAGCCTTGAAAACTAAGCTAACCACCACTCCTGTTCTTGTCCTTCCGGACACAAGCAAGGACTTCGTCATCTATTGTGGCGCTTCTCTTCAAGGGCTCGGTTGTGTGTGGATGCAAGATGGTCATGTAGTGGCCTATGCTTCTCGACAGTTGAAGCCACATGAGAACAATTATCCCACCCATGATCTCGAACTCACTGCTGTTGTTCATGCTCTTAAGCAATGGCGACATTACCTCATCGGTAACCGTTGCAAACTTTACTCGGATCATCAAAGCCTGAAGTACCTCTTTACCCAACCAGATCTGAATCTCAGGCAAAGACGATGGTTGGAACTCATCAAAGATTATGATTCGGGTCTCAACTATCAACCCGGCAAAGCCAGTGTCGTTGCTGATGCGCTAAGTCAGAAGTCTTATTGCAACAATCTGATGATTTCACAAGCCCAACATGCTCTCTACGAGGAAATCAAGCGTCTTAACCTTGAAGTGGTTCCTTGTGGATTCCTGGCTAACCTTGAAATAAAATCTTCTCTCGAGTACCAAATCAAGGAAGCTCAAAAACAAGATGGTGAGGTCACCGAGATCAAAGAACGTGTTGCAAATGGTGAAGCTAAATGTTTCTCCATTAACGATCAAGGTACTCACTATTTTGGTAACCGGCTAGTGGTTCAAAACAGTCAGAAAATCAAAGATCTAATCCTACTAGAAGCTCATGAATCCCCTCTGTCTATCCATCCTGGTGGTACCAACATGTACCGAGATCTCCGTCAAATATTCTGGTGGAGTGGAATGAAACCAGAAATCGCCCGCTTTGTTGCAGAGTGCGACGTTTGTCATCGTGTGAAGGTTGAACACCAAAGGCCTGCTGGACTTCTGCAGCCGTTGAAAATCCCTGAGTGGAAATGGGATGAAATTGGTATGGATTTTATTACTGGACTTCCAAAGACACAAGCAGGAAATGATGCCATATGGGTAATAGTTGATCGGTTATCCAAAGTTGCTCATTTCCTTCCGGTTCGAGAAACTATCCGTGCAATTCAAATGGCTGACCTATACATCTCTCGGATCGTTGTTCTTCATGGTGTTTCCAAGAAGATCATCTCTAATCGTGGAAGTTTGTTTACTTCCAAATTCTGGCAAAGTTTCCAAGAAGCAATGGGAACTCATGTCTCCTTCAGCACAACATATCATCCGAAAAATGGTGGTCAAACCGAAAGAGTAAATGAAATTCTTGAAGACATGCTCAGAGAGTGTGTCATATCCTTTGGAAAGAACTAGGATAAATGTCTTCCTTTTGCGGAGTTCTCCCATAACAACAGTTTTCAATCCAGTTTGGGCATGGCACCTTTCCAATTCCTATATGGGTGAACATGTCGAACACCGCTAACCTGGACAGAAACCGGTGAAAGACAATTCTTTGGTCCAAACATGATCCAAGAAGAAGAAGATCAAGTTCGCATAATTCGAGAGCATCTGAAGGCCGCCCAATCTCGTCAGAAGACCAACTACGATCATCATCATCTTGATGTTCATTATGAAGTTGGTGATCAAGTTTACCTCCGGGTCACTCCTCTAAAGGGTGTCCATCGATTCGGTATCAAAGGCAAATTGGCTCCTCGCTACGTTGGTCCCTTTCGCATTCTTTCCAAGCGGGATGAGCTTGCCTACCAATTGGATCTACCTTCAACTTTTCCAGAGGTTCATGATGTTTTTCATGTGTCTCAACTCAAGCGTTGCTTCAAAGATCCCATCTGTGGTGTGGACCATGAAACTTTGGATCTCCAAGATGATCTAACCTACCGAGAATACCCTGTTCGTATTCTTGATGAAACCGAGCGCAAGACTCGTCGTCAAACCATCAAGTTCCTGAAAGTTCAATGGTCTCATCACTCTGAGTCAGAAGCAAACTGGGAACGCGAAGATCGTCTTTGATCTGAGTACCCTGCCTTCTTTTCTAAAACCTAGGAATCTCGGGTCGAGATTCTTGTAAGTGGGGTAGAGTTGTACCATACCACCTTTTGTGTAATATTAATGAGGACATGTTTGAGCATTGCATGCATGCATAACACTTGCACTTTGGTTTAATTAAGAAAGAACAAACAAAAACCTAAACCCTAACTCCCCTCTCTATTTGAAACCTTCATTTGGTTTTGAAAATATTTGGAAAATACAAAATGTATGGAGACCAATCAGTACCAAGGGTCCCTGCAATATTTTGGTACATTTTACAAAACCTAGTATTTTGAAAATATTCCAAAGCAGAATTACAAATGGAATTTGCAAAAGAAATCAAAAAAACAGAAATAGAAAAAGAAATCAGAAAAATAAATCTCCTAATCCTACTAGGCCGAGCCCATCCCTCTCCCCTCTCTCTCTCTCTCTGCCGCCCATCGCAGCGTGCAGCAACCCCGTAGAGGCCCACCCGAGGCCTAGCCTGGCCCATACCATTTTGTCGCCTTTATCATCATCGTCCACCTCTCGCCGCGCCCGAAGCAGCTTGTTGTCGCCTCGCCACCGGCCGCCGTGCACCAAGATCCGTGCCACCGCCCCCGAGCGTCTACAAGTACCACTGGCCACCATCGACGAACCCTAGCGCCCTCCCACTTCTCCTCTTCCTCTCTCTCTCACGGCAGCGCCATGTCCGAACCCTAGTTCGTCGGCACCCGCTCGTCCCCACCGTCTCCGGCCACCCCAGCTCAAGCCGACGTCACCACTGGAACTGCTGTTCTCGACTCCTTCTCCCTAGCTACGTTTCTAACTCGCGCGTGACCCTGATCGACTGGATCGAGAGCTCCGGCCGTCGTCGGTCTCCGTCAATCCCCGCCGTTCCCGATCTCTCCTCGCCTCGCCGTCAAGCTCGTCGTGCTCACGGTGAGCTCCTCATCGTCACGGCGCCCTCTGTTTCCTCCCTCTCCCCCTGTGTCGTTCTCCCCGCGTGTGCCCGCCGCCGCCGCTAGAGCTCGTCGAAGGCGACGCTCCGGTGACCAATAACGAGCGCTGCCGCCATTAGCATGATTAGCGCGATGCGCTGCGTTGAACGCGCCCCTCCGCGCAGCCCCGCAATCTCCCTAGCGCTGGATTTGGTCCCCAGCAGTGAGCATCTCCATTGCTGATGTCATGGTGACATCATCATGATGCAATAACCCTATTTGTTTTATTTAAATGTTTTCTGTAATTGTTTTATTAAATAAAATATATGATAGGTGGGCCCTGCCTGTCAGGGTTTTAATATTTTCTGTAAATATTTTCTGAAATTAATAAAAGTCTGACATGTGGGCCCAAGTTGGAAATTATTTTAAGTATTCCAAAAAATGATTTAAAATGAACTAAAATTGGAGAAATTCATAACTAATTCATTTAAATTAGAAAAATACAAATAATATACCAAAATGTCAGAAAAATGAAACCTATCTAACTAAGCTATAATCATACATTGTTAAACCACTTTGATGGCAAGTTTAATTAGAAGAACCAATTGAACCCCATAGGGGATTCCGAGGATCCCCCTGTTCTAGGGTTTGGACCTCTCGGACCCCCTTTAAGGTGACCAAGCATGTTCTAGGGTTCATTTCAACACTATTCAACTTTTCATATCATTCATATTGTATGAGCATTGCACATGCCATGTGTTGAATGTTGCTTTCTCTTTTTCGATGATTGGTTCTTACGAATAGGAACCAAACTCGAGGCTGAAGTCAACGTTACTGAAGAGCAGTACCAGTCCAAAAACGGACAAGGCAAGCGAAGCCCCACTCATACATATGAATCCTATGTTTACAAAGTATTTCATTCTTGTCATATGCATTCGGTTCAATAGTCTTTTATCAGTAGATAGAGTAATCCTATCTGATGAATGTTTCCTTTGTGAACTAAATACATGATCCACTACACCTAGCATAACTAGGGTTTGGCTTATGAGCATCGCTAGTGCCACAGTTCAGTCAACTTAGCCATGCTTAGTGGTCCGATGCTGATCATTCAGGTGATGCACCGGAGATGCGAATGAATCTGGTATGGTAGGTTGTGGTGGTGTGATCAGAGATGGATGATAAGCATGCTAAGGCTTGTATGGGAGGCCACGTGGGTTATGGTTTTTGTAGTCCCATACTTGCCACCCCTAGGACCCGATGTTCTTGCCTCTTGAACCAAGATGATCGTACAACCACACGGGGGCCTGGAAACCCCCTCGACCAACTAACTAGCCTTGTAGATTCCATGAGTCACATAGTTCGGGCTTTCCATTCGACATACGCATCCTGGTTGTTCTTGAATGGAGGTGAAGGAGGTGCATTCATAACATGTAGGTAAGCGTGGCCGGGAACAAGAGATTCCCGGCATCCGTAATCTTGAACCCCGCACACATCATTAGGGACCGGCTTTGGGACTTGACCCGTTATGGCAGCATCTCCCTAGTGCGTGACTAATGGTCTCGGCGAAAGCAAGGTAAAGGTCGTGGTCAACCACTCTCTGTCGGCCTTCCAAGGAAGAGGGCTAATAATTTGGCATTAAGAATCGGTTGGTACGTTGGTTAAAGTTATGCA
Organism: Avena sativa; assembly: GCA_916181665.1. NCBI lineage: Eukaryota > Viridiplantae > Streptophyta > Magnoliopsida > Poales > Poaceae > Avena > Avena sativa. The sequence continues at coordinate 134,623,767 of OV702285.1, read as the reverse complement.
CCCCTGCAGGGTTATTAATCTTTTCGAAAACCCATGTCACGGTTATGGACCACTTGGGAACGGACGTGAAGATCATAGAGAACTATAACCGAATGCTAAAATTTGTCAACTAATGTGAGATCCGGAGTACTTCCTCAGGGTTGTTCGAGGGGGTATTCAAGGAAGAGAGGTTCAGTTGATGATGGTACTTGGTGGATATCAAAGATGACTCCGAAGAGCTAGAGTTGAAGTCTTCTTATCCCCTTTTGAAAATGATTTTACTAGATGAGTTTCTTCTCCCTCTTGTTTTGAAAACAAAACATGGCATTATGCAAAATAACTCCAGTAGCCATAAGTCTTGCGGAGTACACCCTGTACTCAGCCTTGCTTCGTTGATGTTTTTCTACAGATGAAGCTACTCCAACTGAAGGTGGTTTCTACGTCGAAGTCGAAGAGTAGTCGGGGTTCTCAGGCAGCAGCCTAGGATCTATGGAAGGGTCACTACTTCTGTTTATGGCCGCTTAGGCCTTTGCTAAGTTTTTTGTTTAGAATAACTTGTTTGCTTCCGTTGTTTGTTGTAATGATGGGTCTGTGACCCCTGGCTTGTATGACTATTTTGTAACTCTCTTAAGAGTTTACCTTATTAATGTATGATTTGTATGTTCTATAATGTTACCGATCTTTCCCTGCGCGCTTCAGGATTTAGGTTAGGCTTATATCAAATGAGGATCTGGTATTTGTCTAGCCCTGATCCCGGGTCGTGACATAAAAGTTATTGAGAATATTATTGTTAGGGAGTTCATGAATAGGACATTTAAGCATTAATAACTTCAGTCTCCCCCAAGCTTGAGGTGTACTCTCTCCATCAAGAGGCCAAAAGTTATATATAAGACTTCTATCCTTTGGGATTTCACTGGGAGGATAAAATTTAGAGTAAAAGAGAGATGCCATCTCCTCCCATTCCATGGATTGTCCATTATTTAGCATCTTATACCATGACTTAGCTCTCCCTTTCAAGGATATGGAGAGTAACTTCTTCTTCACATGTTCAGTTGTGATGCCTGCACACTTAAACAACCCGCATAATTCATGTATATAAAGCAAGTCATCACCAGGATGGACAGTTCCATCCCCAAAATAATAATTACCCATGACACGATTAACAATACTCGCATGTATATTAAAAGGATCTATCTCAATAGGTGGTTGTTTATCTACTACCCTTTCAGTGGTAGTAGTTTTCCCAAACACAAAACCAAGTGGGTTATCCATATTGGAAACAAAGAAACAAACAGTAACAAAAGGAAATACTCACAGTAAAAGTTCCCTTACCAGTTCCACTCTTAAATAGTGCTCCACTCCCTGGCAACAGCGCCAGAAAATAGTCTTGATGACCCACAAGTGTAGGGGGTGTATCGCAGTACTTTCGATAAATAGGGGTGTCGATCCCAACGAGGAGCAGAAGGTGCTGAACAGTGGTATGGAGTAGGAAATCCCTGTGATTACTTAGAAAACGGATTTTTAATGGTTTTCTGAGAGAGCAACAAAGGAAAGAGCAAATAACAGAAGTAACGAACAAATGGAGCAAGTGGCCCAATCCTTTCTTAGCAAAGGACAAGCCGGTGTAAATACTTATAAGGAACAAACGTTCTTGAGGACACATGGGAATTCTGTCATACTGAGTACTCTTCTTTGGTGTTTGTAAGTGTTGTGTGGGTGAACCTATGCTAACATACTGCCCTTCCTAGGACTAATACATACTTGTGATTAAACCCCCTACAAACATCCGTAACTACAGGAAAGTAATTAAGATATAAATCTAACCATAGCCTTAAACTCTGAGATCCTACACTCCCCTTTGCAAAGGTTTCCTAACGGGGGTTCAGGTTTCTGTCACTCTGGCAACCCCACGATTAGTATCCAAATACACAATGCATTCCCCTAGGCCCATAAATGGTGAAGTATCATGTAGTCAACGTTCACATGACACCACTAGAAGAATAGCACCACAACTTAAATACTAAACCATTGAATACTAACTCATCACAGATTCACTACTAACAACATGACTTCTCCCATGTCCTCAAGAACACAACGAACTACTCACAAGAAATCATATGGATCAAGATCAAAGATGATATGTTAATGGATAACAATCTTAACATAAACAATAATCCAATGGTTCCACTCACAATCATCAACTACAATAGTAATTAACACCGGGAAGGTTTCCCCTAATGAACTAAGCAATATCCAACATAATTATTACATCGGGACGGAGTGGAGATTATGGTGTGGATGATGATGATGATCCCGATGAAGCCTAGCTTGATGACGGTGTTGATGGCGACAGTCTCCCCTCTCTGGGAAGGAATTCCCCCGGCAGAAATCTGTCTGCCGGAGGGAACTTTCTATCTCGGTGTTTTCCGCCTCTCAGAGGCGGCGGAAGTCTATCTGTGGTCGCCCCACTGGTGTTAGTGTTCCGTAGGGAAGATATAGGCGAAGGGGCGGAGTCAGAGGCCGAACAGGTCGGCCAAACCCAACCTAGGCGCGAGGTCAGGTGGGCCCGCGCCTAGGGGGTGTGGGCCCCTTGAGGCCCCCCTTCGCTCCTCCTTATGGCTTCCTTCGTCTTCCGGTAAAATAATATGTTTCCATATTTTTCTGGTATTTTTCCGATATTCGTGAAATTGCACCGAAACGCCGTCTTTTCCATCAGAATCCAGACTTCGGCAGTCCATCCTCTAGGAATCATCTGACATGCATAAACAGATGAAAAGCCATAAGTAATACTTCATAATAAGACAAATATCAATGAATAGAGGTAAATTATGATATAGAATGGTGATGCAAATTGGGCGTATCAGTGTCAATTGTGAAAGTACTCCGCATTTCTTCAAATGCTCGCCAAACTCGTAACTAAGATATTGACCCCCATGATCAGATCGTAGAAACTTAATCTTCTTGTTACGTTGATTCTCTACTTCACTTTGAAATTCCTTAAACTTCTCGAAAGTTTCAGACTTATGTTTCATGAAATAGATATACCCATATCTACTCAAGTCATCCATGAAGCTAAGAACATAACGATAACCACCGCGCGATGCTACACTCATTCGGCCACACACATCGGTATGTATGATTTCCAATAAGTCCGTAGCTTGCTCCATCATACCAGAAAATGGAGTCTTAGTCATTTTACCCATCAGACATGCTTCGCATCTTTCAAGTGATTCGAAATCAAGTGATTCAAGAAGTCCATCGGGATGGAGTTTCTTCATACGCTTCACTCCAATGTGACAAATATGACGGTGCCACATATATGTCGAGTTATTGCTCAATTTCAAACGTTTAGCTTCAATGTTATTAATATGTGTATTACTACAATCGAGGTTCAACAAGAATAGACCATCTATCAAAGGTGTGTGTGCATAAAACATATTACTCATATAAATTGAACAACCATTATTCTCGGACTTAAACAAGTAACTGTCTCGCAATAAACATGATCTGGATATAATGTTCATGCTCAACGCAGGCACCAAATAACAATTATTTAAGTATAAAACTAATCCTGATGGTAGATGAAGAGGTAGCGTGCCGACCGCGATCACATCAACCTTTGATCCATTTCCAACGCGCATCGTCACCTCGTTCTTTGCTAGTTTCCGTCTATTCTACAGCACCTGTTTCGAGTTACAAATATGAGCAACTGGACCAGTATCAAATACCCAAGCACTACTACGACTACTAGTGAGATACACATCAATAACATGTATATCAGATATACCTTTCTTCTTGATGTTGTCGTTCTTCAAATCCGCCAAGTAGTTAGGTCAATTCCACTTCCAGTGACCTTCTCCCTTGTAGTAAAAGCACTCAGTATCAGGCTTAGGCCCAGCCTTGGTATTCTTCGCCGGCGTAGTAACTTTCTTACCGCCCTTCTTGAAGTTTCTCTTTTTCTTACACTTGACTTGCTTCTTGAATTTGGTTGTCTTATTGACCATCAACACTTGGTGCTCTTTCTTGATCTCCACTTCCGCAAACTTTAACATGGAGAAGAGTTTAGGCAACGACTTGTCCATGTTTTGCATATTGTAGTTCATCACAAAGTTCTTTTAACTTGGTGGTAGTGATTGGAGGACACGATGAATCCCCAAAGCATTAGGAATCACTATACCCAAGCTTGGAAGCTTGCTTGTGTACCCAGACATCTTAAGCACGTGCTCACTAACTGAGCTTCCCTCTTTCATCTTGCAGTTAAAGAACTTTTCAGAAGCCTGGTAACTCTCAACTACTGCGTGAGCCTCAAATATCATTTTGAGTTCACGGACAATATCATGTGGGTCATGGTTTTCAAACCTTTTCTGAAGCTCTGATTCCAAACCATACAAGATAGCACACTGAACTATGGAGCACTGATTCTTCCGAGTGAGGAAAACATTCTTCACTTCATCGGTAGCATCAGCTGCAGGTGGGTCACCCAGCGGTGCATCCAACACATAGGTCAAATTACCAGCATTGAGGACAATCCTCAAATTGTGGAGCCAATCTGCGAAGTTGCTTCCATTTTTTTCAACTTTTCTTTCTCTAGGAACGCATTAAAATTGATGGTAGGGGCCGCCATTGATCTACAACATATTTGCAATAGTTTAGACTAAGTTTATGACAAATTGAGTTCTAATTAATATTTAAATTAATCTAGGCGAACTCCCACTCAAAACAATATCCCTCACATTGTTTTAGTGATCACATGAACCAAATCCACCACATCAAAATCGATCATCATGAGAGTTGATGTAGCTTCAATGGCGAACAATCAACATGTTTATCATATCTATTATATGACTCATGTTTTACCTTTTGGTGATCCGTGTTACGAGACCATGTCTGTACATGCTAGGCTCGTCAAGATCAAACCTTAGCTTTCGCATGAGCAAATCTGGCTTGCTCCTGTTGTATACACTCACAAAATCTAACACACTTGATCATCACGTGGTGTTTCGAAACAACGAGCTTTAGCAACGGTGCCTACTAAGGATGAACACTTTATAACTTGAAATTTTGTGAGAGGGATCATCTTATAATGCTGCCGTCGCGAACTAAGCAATAAAGATGCATAAAACGATTAACATCACATGCAATTCATAATATGTGATATGATATGGCCTTTCTTCTTGTGCTTCCTATCTCCATCTTCAAGGACGAACATGATCTCCATAATCACCGGCATTGCGTCAAGGTCAATGGCGCCGCTCCATGGTTGTCGTCCACCAGCATCAACTATTACAACTACTTTGAATAATAGACACGCGGGTCTTAATGGAATTAAAAGACAACCATATGGCTCCCGCCGGTTGCCAACTTACAATAAGGAACATTGCATACATCATATATAATCACAATCATGGATATATCACATCACATGACGCCCCTACAAAACAAAGTTAGACGCCACTAATTTTCTTTGCATTTTTTACGTGGTTTGGGGCTTTCAATAAGTGTCGTTCTAACTTACGAACAAGAACCACAATGTTGATGCTTGAACTATCAAGTGCCCGTTGTAAATTGAATCTATACTATGATGGGTAAGACAGATACCCGCAAAACCACTTATGCAATACAAGTTGCATGTTGAGCGTGGAGCAAGTCTCATGAACGATGTCATGTAAGGTTAGCCCAGGCCGCTTCATCCCATCATACCGCAAGATGCAAAGTACACAAAAAGCAATTGATAATAAAAGCACCACCGCCCATAATGACGATTGTGTTCTACTCGTGCAACAGATCTACATATAGACACGACTATGATACCACTGTAGGGGTTCGTAACATGGAAAACAAAAAATTTCTATCGCATGCACACAAACAAGCCAATATCTATCTACCAGAATGTAGCAACGAGTCAATTAAAGTACTCACCGTCGAAGATTCCAAAGCGGTTAATGAGAGCAGATTCTCGTGGGTGATGTAGTCGTACACTTGCCGATCTCAAGATCGCGTAGATGATCCTTCCGGCGCTGCGTTCCGGCAGCGCTTCCGCAGTCGGTCACAAGTTCGGTACTCGATGAAGACCTTCCTCTCCCTTGTTCCAGCAGGCAGCGAAGGTTGTAGTTCTCTCCTCGCGATTCCGGTAACACGACGGCGTGGTGTCGGAAGTAGAGGGAAGATCCCGCAGGGCTTCGCCTAAGCCAGTGCGGGTTATGGTGGATCTAGGGTTTCCGGATATCTAGGTTTATAAGGCTGGAGAGGAAGAGGTGGAGTCGGCGGCGGCTAGGGCGATGGCGACGAGCCGGCGGCGGCTTTAACATCCCAAAAATGTTGAACAGTGATTATCCAATTCCAATCACCAAAATTAGGATTAACAAAAACTTTGGTTAATTCCAATCACCTCAAACTCCAAATTTTATGCTCTACAGTTATCCCTTGTGCCGAATAACACATCTACTCGGACCTTCCCAATGGGTTCGCATGAAAGTCCCGGCACTATTCCATGGAACGTGGTTCTCGTGGACTATAGCATATTCTGCGATATTCCGAGCTTATGCATTGTATCTTTGTACATGATATTGATACTGCTCCCATTGTCAATGAGTACTTTTGAGAGTTTCACATTAATGTTGGGCCCGACAAATGTCGGATCTAGTATGAGTGCATATGACCCCGGATTCGGCATTATTTTGGGATGATCCTTTATACTCCAAGCTACTTCTTGATCTGACCAAGACACATATCTTGGTACCGCCGGCATAACTACATTCACTTCCATATGACGGCGCTGTACACTTTGCCTGTCTTGCTGTTCTGTTGTGAACAAACAATATGATTGATGATGCTCCCTGTAATCACTGTGTCCATTATTTCCGGGGTTAGTCCTTCCATCCTGGCCCTTATTTATCACTTGATGCACTGCATCTCTCTGGTCCGAGTTATCATACCTTGGGGGAGGAGGGGGTAACATTAACTGTTGTGCATTCGCCCCAGTCAATTGCGGCTTCTGCTGATGTGCCTGATGGGAAGGTGCTTGCATTCCTGCCGGGTTCCCCATTGCGTTTTTCATCCAGGCACACTGCCGGGTTGTATGATTAGCCGGCTTGGCTGGGTTTGGAGTGTGAAATTTACACGGTTGATCCAACATGGATTCAAACGTGTACTTCGGCCTCTCCTGCCATTGCTTCTTCTGTTCTAGTGTCCACTGTCTCTTCCCTTCATTCCTTGGTGTCCATTGCTGAGGACCATTCTTCTGCCGCTGACTGTTTCCGTGACTCGGCTGATCTTGCACTACTTCTGCCACCTGATTGGAGGCATATCTGTAATCTGGTATTTCCTCTCTTCTTCTACCTCTAAACTCGTTGCGCCTCGATGATCCGGCCACATCCCTTGCATATTGATCTTGATGCTCCCGATGGTCCGCCGACATTAGTTCTGGTTGCGTCGGATCTCCCAATGCATACGAATCTGCTATCCTGATGGTTTCCGCCAAAGTGGTTGGCATATCTCTTTGCAGTCGCTGCCAGAAGACACTGGCATATCAGCATCCTTGAGCGAACCAAGCTATCGCTTGTGATTCTATAACTCCCTCACATGAATTCCTGAGGTTACACCGCCGAGTCAAGAATTCTCTGTCTGTCCCATTCGGCCTTTGCTTGCACATTGCTAGCTGTTGTGGCATGTTTGGCCTTTTGTAAGTACTCGTGAAGTTACTGACAAACATCTCTTCAAAATCTAACCAATAGTTGATACTGCCTGGTGAAAGATTATTCAGCCATACTCTGGCTGGTCCTTCCAGCATTTGCGGGACATATCTTACTGCCCATCGCAAGTTTCCGCTTGCTATTTTTATAGCAGTGGCATAGTCAATCAACCAATCCTGTGGTTTGGTGCTCCCATTGTATGTTTTCGTGCCTCTTGCCAGCTGAAAGTTCGGCACTGGCGGCTCGCCCATGATCCGGGGTCCGAAACATGCCGGACCTGGCGGACCCTGCTCTTCTAACAACTCGAACCGGTACAGCCTGTCTAGTTTTAGTCTTGCATCACTTGATGGCAAGTCTTTGTACATAATTCTTTCCTGCATTCCATAGTGGTTATTCCCACCATGACCCGCATATTCCATATCTGAGTAACCATCATTGTATCTCTCATTTTCCTGATTGTGGCGAGTTGATCTCACTTCTCTTTCCTACCGAGGTTCATACCTCGGCTGAGGATTGGGCGGCGGATCCCTCCTTCCTTCTGCTGGGATATTGTTCTCATGATTTCCTCTTCCGAGGTCTCCATTACCTTGGCTTCCGTTGCCTCTGTCGGCACGGTGGGGTTTTTTTTCACCATTGTTATCTCGGCTTCCATTGCCTCTGTTCTCATTGATCTTTTCAGCTACTGCCGGATCATACGGTGCAATCTGCTTGTTTCTTTTTCCTGAAGTTACCGCTCTATCTTTTCGCGCATTATTTCCGGGTGAAGATGCAGCTGCCACTGAAAGGGCAGGTGCTGCTCCAGCCGAATGAACCATACGTGAAGCACCAGGTCTTGCCGGGTCTGCCTTAAGCATTTCTTCATTCTGCTGGTTCGCAATGCGCACCAGCTCATTCACTATTTCTTGCTGTTTTTTCCGGGCTTCACCGGTCAGCCCTTCCAATTCTAGTGCTGCGGCATTTGCCGCCCTTAGGTTTTTCGCGGGGGTGTTATACCTCGGCAAACCTAGATCAACTGAATCTGCCTTATGAGCTTCATGCTCTTTGTTGATATCATTCATGAGGTTTTTTCCTCTCAATCTTAACTCATCAACCCGCTAAGGGGCAACATCTAGCTTATTTGCCTTAGCATATTCTCGTAGGGTCTGTTTAGGGACTCCCGCAATGCCGACACCTTTTTTTTGCCTCTACAAGCACTTTTTGCCTAGGCTCTTCTAACGCTTCCTGAGCATTAGCCGGATCAAGTATCGGCGCTACAGGCATAGTCAGATTATCTATAGTTGCATGGAGAATATTCTCTAATCTTTCTAGAGGTGGCCATCTTACCCTTGGTGCCTTCGAGGTCGTCTCCTGCACCTCGGCTGGCTTTGCTGCCGAAGGATCTACCTCGGTGGGCTGTGGAGCTGCCTGCTTTGTGGTCACATGTCCTCCTGTCATCGGGACCTTGCTTGATCCGGCACCTCCTGCTGTTACCCACACTCCTGCTGTGACCATTACCTCGATGCTGCTGGCGGGGCGTTCTCCACGCGGACCGTTCGTAGCGCTAAGGGGGGGGCTCTCCTGCAACAATGACTTGGTGAGGATAGACGCAGGAGGTGTCGATGCCGACGTAGATCTGGTGCATGCCCAGGTTGATGAAGACGCCGTTGCGCGGTGGAGCTTTTCCCTTGAAGCTGCCTGCGTTATCGCTGACATAGTCACAGAGATCAAATCTCTGAACTAAGCCAGAGACAACGCACTCGCTAGTGTGGATGAAGTTTCCCGTCCGGATCTTGACTCCAGCTAGCACCGTTGCTGGCCCCACGGTGGGCGCCAACTGTCGTGGTGGTGGCACGGCAGATGCCATGGGTAGGCTAAAGTATGGGGCCAATGGATGCTAGAGGGATCTAGGGAGGGAAGATGTAGTTAATTATACACACAAATGACTAACATACAGATCTTTATTTCTCCTCTCTTGGACTACAAGTTCTCCTTGAGCTGTATGCAGGAAGAGAAGATGAACCTTTACCGGCCCAACGGTATAGAATGAGACGATCCCCTTCTCAGGATCCAAGCCTCTCCTTATAAAGCGGTGCCTTGGCTCCTCTAGGGCTGACGTGGAAAGCATATTCTAAGAATATGCTTGTCCCAATATAGTAACTCGGCGGCCTCCTTTCCGTGTCCCCCTTCTAATGACGGCAAAGTTCCAGAGAACCCCTGAAAGAACATGTGGGCACCCATGTGTGGTTTTGGTAATTAATGACAATCTTTATGGACTAATGTGTGTATTGAGTTGTACTTGTAGGAATGGTCCATTGGCATCGCTTGGAGCATGTGTTGGCTTCAAGGTCGATGAAATGAGAAGAAGATGTCTTTTGCAAGCTCAAAATGCGGCATCTATAGAAGATCTCATGTTTGATGCTTGCCATCCTCGGTGATCATGGATCGATGATGAAGAATCAAGAAAGGCGTTCAATCTTGAGAAGGGCAAGATCGTCTACATCGAACTCAAGTAGAATGCTCAAGGAAAAGGTATAATCGTGATAGGTTTTCCCTTTTACTGGTCTCATGTTGTTAGTGGGAGACCAGGTTTAGGATAGATAGCCGTACTATCAAGAGGGGCACTCGAATGAGTAACTCGATCACATCGTTCGGAGAGAGCTCAAACCTTTGCATACTTGCATCATCATATTTGGTTGTTATTTGGTCTTATCCATGTGAGGATATAGAGCTTGTGGTAATCTCCATAACAAGCTCTAAGTCATCAAAAACGGATTTCCCTTTTATATCTTATTGCGTTTTGATCTTGGAGGTTTTACCGGTTTGTATTTTAGAGATAGGTAAAACCTTACATTATTTAGTTCTTACTCATGTGAGGATTTAGATCTTGTGTTAATATCCATGACAAGCTCTAGTTCATCGAAAACGGATTTCATATGCATTTTCTATTATGTTTTCGATGTGGGAGGTTTTATCGGTTCGTCTTTTTGAGAGAGGTTAAACCTTTCATCATTTGGATCTATCCTCCCTTTCTGTACTATGATGTTTATTTGCATGATCTTTTAGAGATTGTTGTCCTCTTCGAAACGAACCCAAGATCATCAAAATCGGAATCCGGATGCAAAAGTTATGGTCGTTTTCGTTCAGGGATGACCGGTAGTACTGGACCAGCGTCCGGTAGTACAAGAGGTCTGGTAGTACCGCCCCTTAGTACCGGGTGATACTGAATAAGGTGCGTTTGGCGACCTGGGATCCCCAGGGAATGTCTGGTAGTACCGGAAATGTCCGGTAGTACCGGGATTCGCATTTTTGGGCTTCAACGGTTGGATTTTCGGGGGACCTATTTAAGGGGACTTCTTCCCCAATGGTTCCCCAACCATTCTTGCAAGTTTTCCCCTCCATTGTTGACCTTCTTGAGCTTGCTTTCTCTCAATTTCTCCGATGATTCTTGCATATTCTTGAGGGATTTGAAAGAGGAGATCTAGATCTACAATCCCACCAATCAATCTCTCCTCTAAGTGAGGGGAACATATTGGGATCTAGATCTTGGAGTCTTTTGTGGATTACCTCCATTGTTCTTCCTCTCTTATTCCCCCATAAGCTTTTGTAGCTTTGGTGGAATTTGGGAGAGAGGGATTTGAGCACCTTTGTGGTGTTCTTGCCATTTGCATTTGGTGCATCGGTTTGAGTTATCCTCGGAGGATTTGGTTCGTGTGACTCATTGGAGCTTGTCCCTCTTGGGCTCTTGGAACCCTAGACGGTTTTGTGGCCTTGGTGTCATTGTGGCCTTTTGTGGCATTTTTTGGGAGCCTCCAATTAAGTTGTGGAGAAGTGCCCCAACCTTGTGAGAGGTTCCGGTTGCCACCGACAAGTGTACCGATAGTGGAAGCATGGATCGATCCCATTGGGGTGAGATTCAACGGAGAATAAGGGAGGCCTTTTGTGGCGTAGGTGGTTAGATAACACCCCCTCTCCAAACGAGACGTACTCCATGTTGGGAGGAACTCGGTAAAATTTTGGTGTCCCCGCGTGCCTCGGTTATCTCTATATCCGAGCTCTTTACTTATGCACTTTACATTGTGATAGCCTCCGTGCTTGAAGTAATATATATCTTGCTATCACTTTGTTGCTTGTATTGCTTAGCATAAGTTGTTGGTGCACATAGGTGAACCTTAGTTTTTCTAGGTTGTGCTTAACAAAGTAAACACTAGTTTTATTCCGCCTTTGTTGAGCCACTCTAGGAAAAGTTTTAATCGCCTATTCACCCCCCCTCTAGGCGACATCCATATCCTTTCAATTGGTATTAGAGCCCGGTCTCTCATTTTAGGCTTCACCGCCTTGAGAGTAAAGATGTCGGCTAGGGGATTAGTGCACAAGGACATGCTCACATTCGATGGCACAAATTATGATGTTTGGAAAATTCGCATGCTTAATTTATTTCGGGAAATTCACCCAATTATCGAGGGATATCTATATGTGGGTTTCTCTTCTCCTATGGATACCCAAAACGAATCTTTAGAGGAGAAGTTGAACTCTCATATAGATGCTCTAGCTACTAAAATTCTTTTGCATGTTGTGAGAAATGTAGTTCTTTCTTCTATCATGCCTTATTCAAGCGCTCATGAGATATGGACCAAGCTTCAAGATAAACATAGCAAGTCCAACATTATTGAGGATGATTGTGTTGCTTCCACTTCCGGTCTAGATGAGTTCTCATCGTCTACCACTTCACCAACATGTGATTTTTCACAAGGTAATGATATGGTGAGTGGTGATAGAAATTGCAATATGGATAGTGATATTACTATTTGTAATCCTTCATCCCTATCTAGTTGCAATGATCTATCTTTGGACCTTAACACTTCTAGCACTCAAAACTCCTTACATGCTTGTGTTAATAGTCCTTGCATATCATGTAGAAATGACTTGAATAAATCTCATGATGATATGCTTGTGTTGTATTGTTGCCATGATAAAAATGCTTCCATTTCCTCTAGTGCTTGTGTTGCTAACCATGTAGAGGAAACCAAATATTCAATGGGCCAAGACATGGTTTTGAATAAAGCCTCAAATCCAATCTCATCTTCACCTTCTTCCGGTACCCACCTATGCCTTATGGCTAGGGATTCTAAGGTAACTCCTACTTTGGAACCCATTACCTCTTGTGATGAGGAGGATGTGGATAATGTGGAATAAGATCTAGATATTGATGATTTATATGAAAAGGGTGAGATTGTTTATCGTGCCCTTGTTAAAAAGGATATTGCTTGCTCTAACTTTGTTGAAATCTTGGACTTTGCTATTAAGAGCAAAGAACATATTGATAATTTAGAAACACAAATTGAGGTGGCAAGTGATCTCAAACGTAAAAATGATGAGACTCAAGTTGCTTATGCTAAACTACTTGAGGATTTTAAGCACCTCAAAAATGGCTCTAGGGTCATAAAGGGTGCGCTCATCAAACTCAACGAGTCACATGAGCAACTTAAAGCCTCATATTCAAAAGAGCTTTCCAAGTTGCCCTCACCTCTTGCAAATAGTGATGATGCTTGTGCTACTAACTCTATTTCTTGTGAAGCATCTACTTTGAAGGAGAATGTTGAGCTAAAGGCTCAACTTGCGTTGCTAACTAGCAACTATGGGAAATTAGAAGAAAGTCATGTTAAGCTCTCGAGCTCTCATGAGGATCTTCTAGTCTCCCATGGTAGGCTAAAGGTAGCTCATGAGGCCATCATGTAAAAGGTAACATCTAGTGGGCCTTATGTGGACATTAGTACTATATCTACTCCAAATATTAAATTGCCATGTGCTAGTCCTTGTAGTTCATCCTCTCACAACCATGATATATCTCGTGATGAATTACATTCCGTGCCTTGTTGCTCTAACAATGTAGCATATACTTCCTCTAGTGTTTTTGTTGAAACTAACCATGTAGAGGAAATCAAAAGGCTCAAGGCTCAAGTCACTTCTTTGAAGAATGACTTGAAAAAGGGTCATCAAGGGAAGGTCACACTCAACAAGATCTTGAGTGTGCAAAAATCCCCCAATGACAAGAGTGGGCTTGGATTCAACTCTAATGTCAAGAACAAGTCTACTATTAAGGTGAAGCACAAGGACAACAAGAAGAATGGCCAAGACCAAGTCAAGAACTCGGTCAATATTGTTTGCTTCAAGTGCAAGGAAGAAGGGCACCATGTTAGATCTTGCCCATTGAAGAAAAAGCCTCTTAGTGTGAAGCAACACGGGAATCGGCCTCAAGCTCCACCTCAAGTCATTGACGGGCCCCTTCCTAAGAGGACTACTCGAGCTCTTCCTCGAGTTGTGGCTTCACCTAAGAAGAAATATGGCAAGAGAAGAACTTGCTACATATGCCGTGCAAAGGGGCACATTTCTTCCTCATGCACTATTGGTATCTCCTCATCCAATCCTATCTTGATTGATGATGCTTATTCACTTCATAAGGATGAGGTTGGCAATGTGTTTGCCAAATTTGTTGGTGCCCAATGTGGTGTCAAGAAAAGATCCATTTGGGTTGCCAAGCCTATTGTGACTAACTTCTTAGGACCCAACTTGGTTGGGGACCAACAAGCCAAAACTTGATCAATAGGTGTGTTTTGGAGGGCATTGGAGTCTTGGCTACATTATGAAGAATTGAGGGATCTTCATCAATTATTATTGTCAAGCCAAGCCATTTGGATTATCATGATTATATTATATTTCCAATGTTCCTCCTTGCGGTAACATATGCTAAACTCTTTACATTGAAAGTTACTCTCCCCCTTGTGCATGTGATGGTTTTGTATCTTCCATGCTTTTGTACATGTTGTGTTATCCACTTAATTATCTTGAGGTATCAAGCATATTTGTGTATGATTAGGTGGAACACCATGTATGTGTGTTTCTTATGTTTGAGCCTTGCTTGGTTATATTTGGTATCTTATTTGGCTCTTGTGAGAAATTAATGGATTATACCATTTTGGGGGAGTGTTATGCTTAGGCATTACACAATCCTAAAATTGTGTGTACATGAGGAATACCACCTAGTACTTATATTGGATTCTTGTCTAGTCTCTATGTGGTATAATTCTCATGAGAAATTTAAGTTTTATAATGTCCATTAATTATCTCTATTTGTATCTTTTTGCCTCATGTTGTTTTTATGGTAGTATCACATTATGGGGGAGTCTTATGCTTGGTGCATATTACAATCCTAGAAAATGTGAATATTCGAGGTTGTGTCACTTAGAATTGATATTGATAATTATCTAGCGCCTATGTGACACATTGGCTCATACAAGTTCCAATTTGCATGAATGGCTTTATTGATGTTATTTGGATCTTGTATATGAGAGTGTTTCTTGGTATGTCTTTCCTCATATTTAGATATATATATCCTCATGGAAACCATTTGCTTCAAGTTACTCTATTCACTAGTGACTGTGTGACTTTTGGGAAGCTACCAAGAATCTTGTTCGAAGTATCATGATTAATTCTTATATTTTGTTATATGCTTCTTGTTGTTACTATGATCTTGAATATCCATGGTACCTACCTTGAGAAAATTATTCCCAATATTTCTTGTCTTTGGACAATGAGTACTCAATTTATGGTATAACTGATTGATCATATTCACTTTGGCCTTTGCTTAATATTGTCCTATCTTTGGCCAAGGAAATGTTTTGTGTGCTCCCATGTGTTCCTTACTACTTTTGGATCCTTCTATTTTTTATTGGTATCCTCTTGTGTTTTTATTTAATGTAGGTAGTAGTGATGATATCTTTTGTGTGCATTTTACATTCAAAAGGAAAATCCTACATAATGCACTATCCATGGGGGAGCTTTCCTATATTATTTAAAACACTCATATTTATGCTTCTTTGTTTGACCCATATCGGGTTTTATGTGCTTGGAATTTTAATATTTTCGTTTTGGTATTTTGTGCCATCATGAAAATTTTGGAGAGGTTGGTTTACTTGTTGGGACCTTACTCTTTGTGGGAGTTGGTTTTGTCTCATTCCTTGTTTCATGATTTGACCATTTTAGAATGAGATAAATCCTTGAGCATTTTTATTTCTATCTATCTTTTGCCCTTTTGGTTTTAGCCTAGTTCATTTGTTGAACTTGTGATCTTTCATGTGTTGAATTGGTTCTTTGATACAATTTGGACATCGTTTGTCATGTCACACTCTTGTGTGTGCAATATCGATTTACTTGGTGTTTTTGTTCAAATTGTATCTCCTTTTTGGTTCTTGAAAGCTTTATGCATGCATATTTACTATATGTTTATATTATGGCATGCTTGCTTTCTTTAATCCAATATATAGGGGAAACTCCCCCAATTCCCATCGGCTAAGTTATGCTTGAAATTCAATTTCATATCAATATGCCAATAATTATGTGGAGTCTCACCTATGTATTGTAGTTGCACTAACTTCTTTGGATCCAATAATTTTGGGGACCATTTTTGTACTTAAATATGTTTTAGGTACATTGGAGATATATTGGATGCTTGTCTATCAATCTTGAAGAAGTGGTGCATTAATGAAAATTGGAGGCAAGCTATAAGATGATCAATGAATTCATATCCTCTACATCCTACCAATTATATGTCGGTAACAAGTATCTCTTTCGCATGCTCATATATCTTGATTCCAACCGTTTGTCGGTTGCCTTCTGGCATGAATTCATGTATTTGTAATTGTTGTATCTCTAGCCATGGTATTAAGAGAACTCTCTATTGTATATGTGTATAAGTTGAGATGAGTATATATAATTGGGACTATAGAAAATCATGCATATGATCCTCCAATCCCAAATATGTCAATCTAGCAATTTTATTGCCTATCTTTTGCTCAACTTCTCTCATGTGCAATAGTGAGATTTTGCTAGTTAAATTTTTCTTGTGATACTTGTTGCCTTTCTCCATATATTCCAACTTTCTCCTCTTCCCTTGGTGAAAGTTGTAATATATGTAGTGTGTTGGTGTTCGAAGTCCATTAATGTACAATAAGACATATGTGAGCCTTTGGCCATGCTTTTAAGCAAAAATCTTATTGATATATGTTATGACTTCATTTTTTCCTTTCATGTGCTTTCTTGTATAATCTTATTTATGTGTGCATATTTCTTTTTTGGCATATGTCTTTGTGATGTTTTCCATTTAGAGACATATACACATATGAGGAGATAATTTTCTTTGATTTTTAATCCTTGGAGACCACCTTTCTATTTCTTTTGATTCTTCGGTGGCTTCCAAATTTAATTGCCTATGAGTGCTTGTTCCTCTTGTTTGCATATTTGGGCACTCATATTTGTTCTCTCATGCCTCATATTGTTAAATGAACTTGGATGAGTGAGGATTCCATGATTATGCACCTTGTTCCCAAATGCAATTATCATAATTGGTGCATTATCTTTGGGGAGCTCATCTAATTCATTTAATAATGTTCATTTATCTTTTTTCTCATTTATTGCGTCTTAAATGTTTATGGGAAGTGAGGATTCCATATTTGTGCATTTTTGTATTGAAATACAACGATTCTAAAGTGCACACAAATCTTGGGGAGCTTCTCTATTTTATTTAAGCATTTATTTGATCTCTCATTTGTTGTGCTTGAAATGCTTATGGGGGAGCAAGGATTCCATATTTGTGCAATATGTATTCTAATGCATTTATGTTGAATAGTGCACAAATCTTGGGGAGCTTCTCTATTTGTTATTTAAAGCACTCTCTTGCTCATATCATAATATCTTGTAGGTTCCATTTGAACTCATTTGTTGTTTTCAATTGGTTTGTGGGACCTTGTAATTGCTTGCATCATTTGAATTTATTTATTTTGGCAATCTTCGGGTCCTTGATATCATTCTAGTCCCTCCCAAGTATTCATCATTGGATATGTGCGAAGGCACACCTTTGGAGGAATTATTATTATATTTGCCTTCTAGAACTTGTCACCCATTTCGGCAATCGATGCCAATGGGGGAGAAGTTTTAGAGGGTTTAAGGGAAGTTGGTTTATGCATTGAGTTTGTTCTTGTGCATTTGCCTCTCATGCTCTTGCATCTTTGTCGTTGCTTAGCATGTGGTATATATATTGTAAACTGCACCAATGATAATGATTGGCAATATATGCAATGAAATTCAAGTTCATCACACATGCATAGATTGTGGGGGAGTTTGCTCTATATATGGTGGTGGTACCAATATCACATACTTTTGTAGTATTTGATATTGGTATTACCATTTTATTCATTAATATTCCTTATATAAACCCTCTTAAAGGGATTTTCATCAATTACCAAAATGGGGGAGATTGAAAGAACATATGGGCCCCCATGTGTGGTTTTGGTAATTAATGACAATCTTTATGGACTAATGTGTGTATTAAGTTGTACTTGTAGGAATGGTCCATTGGCATCGCTTGGAGCATGTGTTGGCTTCAAGGTCGATGAAATGAGAAGAAGATGTCTTGTGTAAGCTCAAAATGCGGCATATATAGAAGATCTCATGTTTGATGCTTGCCATACTCGGTGATCATGGATCGATGATGAAGAATCAAGAAAGGCGTTCAATCTTGAGAAGGGCAAGATCGTCTACATCGAACTCAAGTAGAATGCTCAAGGCAAAGGTATAATCTTGATAGGTTTTCCCTTTTGTCGGCCTCATGTTGTTAGTGGGAGACCGGGTTTAGGATAGATAGCCGTACTATCAAGAGGGGATCTCGAATGAGTAACTCGATCACATCGTTCGGAGAGAGCTCAAACCTTTGCATACTTGCATCATCATATTTGGTTGTTATTTGGTCTTATCCATGTGAGGATATAGAGCTTGTGGTAATCTCCATAACAAGCTCTAGGTCATCAAAAACGAATTTCCCTTTTATATCTTATTGCGTTTTGATATTGGAGGTTTTACCGGTTTGTATTTTAGAGATAGGTAAAACCTTCCATTATTTAGTTCTTACTCATGTGAGGATTTAGAGCTTGTGTTAATATCCATGACAAGCTCTAGTTCATCGAAAATGGATTTCATATGCATTTTCTATTATGTTTTCGATGTGGGAGGTTTTATCGGTTCGTCTTTTTGAGAGAGGTGAAACCCTTCGTCATTTGGATATATCCTCCCTTGCTGTACTATTATGTTTATTTGCATGATCTTTTATAGCTTGTTGTCCTCTTCGAAACGAGCCCAAGATCATCAAAATCGGAGTCCGGATGCAAAAGTTATGGTCGTTTTCGTTCAGGGATGACCGGTAGTACCGGACCAGGGTCCGATAGTACCGGAGGTCTGGTAGTACCGCCCCTTAGTACCGGGTGGTACTGAATAAGGTGCGTTTGGCAACCTGGTATCCCTAGGGAATGTCCGGTAGTACCGGGAATGTCCGGTAGTACCGGGATTCGCATTTTTGGGCTTCAACAGTTGGATTTTCTGGGGACCTATTTAAGGGGCCTTCTTTCCCAATGGTTCCCCAACCATTCTTGCAAGTTCTCCCCTCCATTGTTGACCTTCTTGAGCTTGCTTTCTCTCAATCCCTCCGATGATTCTTGCATATTCTTGAGGGATTTGAAAGAGGAGATCTAGATCTACAATCCCACCAATCAATCTCTCCTCTAAGTGAGGGGTACATATTAGGATCTAGATCTTGGAGTCTTTTGTGGATTTCCTCCATTGTTCTTCCTCTCTTATTCCCTATAAGCTTTTGTAGATTTGGTGGAATTTGGGAGAGAGGGATTTGAGCACCTTTGTGGTGTTCTTGCCAATTGCATTTGGTGCATCGGTTTGAGTTATCCTCGGAGGATTTGGTCCGTGTGACTCATTGGAGCTTGTCCCTATTGGGCTCTTGGAACCCTAGACGGTTTTGTGGCCTTGGTGGCATTGTGGCCTTTTGTGGCATTTGTTGGGAGCCTCCAATTAAGTTGTGGAGAAGTGCCCCAACCTTGTGAGAGGTTCCGGTTGCCACCGACAAGTGCACCGATAATGGAAGCGTGGATCGATCCCATTGGGGTGAGATTCACCGGAGAATAAGGGAGGCCTTTTGTGGCGTAGGTGGTTAGATACCACCCCCTCTCCAAATGATACGCACTCCATGTTGGGAGGAACTCGGTAAAATTGCGGTGTCCCCGCGTGCCTCAGTTATCTCTATATCCGAGCTCTTTACTTATGCACTTTACATTGTGATAGCCTTTGTGCTTGAAGTAATATATATCTTTCTATCACTTTGTTGCTTGTATTGCTTAGCATAAGTTGTTGGTGCACATAGGTGAACCTTAGTTGTTCTAGGTTGTGCTTAACAAAGTAAACACTAGTTTTATTCCACCTTTGTTGAGCCACTCTAGGAAAAGTTTTAATCGCCTATTCACCCCCCTCTAGGAGACATCTATATCCTTTCAACCCCACCCGCACACCTCGGGCTCCAGGACTGTCACCTCCGTGACCTCCTTGTGTCCTTCTGCTGCTCTGTGCCTTGTCCTTTGCGCTTGGCTCTATTCAAATTCTTCCTAGCCTGTGACTAGGGTTTGACTATAGGCACCTCCTTCTCCTGCAAGCTTCATGTCATTCGGCCCTGTCTCGCTTAACTCGGCTCGGCCTTCACCTGCATTTAGGTTATTCGGACTTACTCGGCCGACTTAACCCGTACGTCGGCCGGGTAACGTACAGCCCTTCTCATAGGTGTCATGCTCGTGCTTACCTCGGCCGACCTTTACATGATTCGGCCGATATAGACAGTAACTCGGAATACGACAGGGGAAACTCCTTTTGTCTTTCCCTGTCATGACCCTATAAGATCCCTCCCTTTATAAAGGTAAGGATCCCTGTGATTGCAATGCTAGTCCCTGGATCATTGCTAGCATCAACAGTTTAAGATGAAGTACACAGAAACAAAGGTCATTATTACAAGTCATTCCAGAGACAAACATAGTCTTTTACAACTCCATGGACACATGCCTAATACAAGAGTTTAGATATGCAATAAGATAAATAAGTCTTCATCTTCATGTGCCACAGGCAAGCATGTTGAGTGTAGACTCATGACTCCTAATCATCATCAGAATAACCTGCAACATCACAATTTACATCCACAGTGGGTCAATACATTGGAATAGTATTGGCAAGTGATACCTTAGTAGAATATTAGTAGGCTAGTTACTATATGCATTTTTGGCTAAGTATAGCTTAGGCTTGCTTTGCTCAAAATAGGTTTTACCTATCAGTTGAAAACACTAAGTTTTTCTTTGTCAAAATCTTTCCCAAGGAACCACCAATAGACATTGGTGAACCTTCACCCTTGTTCAACCACAAGTTTTTACTTAGAAATTGGGATGAGGAGATTCTTGATAGCTTCCATGTCTTGATGCTCAAGTTGTCCAATACCAGGGACATGGCTAAGTACTTAGAATCTTCCATCTACAGAGGTTGTGCACTTTCCCCACAAGACTTGATTTTCACCAAGACAGGACCCTTCAGAAGCCTTCCCTTAGACCAAATGGACGCGTTCCAACCTATCATCCCTCTACCACCAACTGTCCAAATGGCTAAGTTATTGCAACCTATATGATCCAGGCAGAGCCCATAATGCCATGTGGCTGCACAAGAAGCTTCTTAACATTTGGCACCTCAAATCCATTTGTTCCTGGGTGGCTTTCCACAAGTGAGATACACAAGGTAAACCATAGAAATGGGCCTTGTGTAACCACTCAACATAACCCATTCTTTCCATTCCACCCAGGTGTTTCATTCACTTAGTTGTTTTATTAAGCAAAAGCATAGTCCAAAGACTTAGAAATAATAATTTCATAGCATGCATATAACCACCCTTGGTTGCTACTAGCTAGGCTAAGCATGGCATTGATAAGATTTAGAAATATTTCTAGCAATTCTACAACTACTAGGATTTTCCCAAGCATAGCATATAGATCAAAAATAACCATGCAAGACTAGAAAAATATTTGTAATGCAAAGTTGAAAAAACTTAGGAATAAAATCATGAAGCACCACTTTCCTTGGTAGTTTGGAGAGTAGCTACAATCCTCACAATCACAATCACTATTTGCACCAAAATCTACACAGAAAATGATAGCACCAAATCACACACAAAATAAATACAAAATATATGGATGCATGCAATATGACATGTGATGATTTTCTACACCCAACAAGACAAGTGCACAGTACTGATTCATAAACAAGTTCAAAACTTGCCAAACAAACTTTATTTGATCATTTAAACATTTCCCAAATAATTGTTATACAGAAAATAGGCCTACACATGTTTCTGTAAAAATAACCATTTTAACAGAAGCAAAACATTAAACACATTGCATAAACGGAAAGGGCTTTCTCTCCTGATTCCATTGATATAAAATTTGTCAAATTTGGACGTGGGAATCAAAAGTTATGAATTAAACAAGTTTAAATATCAAATAGATCAAAATTCTGATTTTAAACCTAACTCACAGCCACGCGGCGGCATCTGATTGGATGGTACCGCTTCGCGCTGGATCGCGTTTTCGAGCCGTTAGATCTAACTAAAATGCACGTCCAGATCTGATTCATAACCTTTCGTTAAGTGATCTATCCTACGCGTTAGATCCAGATCCAACGGCGCTCGATCAACCTACCGAAGTCTGGCGGCGCGCGGCGACGGTGAGCGGCGGCGCGCTCTATCTACGGCGGCGCGGTGGCTACAGAGGGGGTTGGGGTCGTCGGAGAGGCTTACCAGGCTCGCGACGGTGTGCTGAAGCTCAACGTGGCGGTGGCTTGTCAAGGGGCGCACGGACGCAGCGGCAGGGCTTCGTCGGAGTTGCTGGCGGCGTCGGGTTCGTGCAGACGGCGATGTTGACGACGTTCGGGATCGCCCTAGCACAAGCCAATGGTGTTAGCAGTTGCGCAAGGACACGGCGGATCTGATAGCATGCATGCGAGGTCAAGGGGCGCTCGGATTTTACCTAAATTGTTCGTCGGAGTTGAGTGGCGGCTCTGGCGTTTGCGGGCGTTAATGAAGACGGCGACCTGGGTCACGAGCAGCCAAACCAGGGGTGTCAGCAGATGCACAAGGACACGAGGGTCACGCTCGTTTGAACCAGAAGCAGAGGGGTGGTCGGAGCTCACCATAATCGCTTGCCGGAGCTCATCGGGCAGCGGCGGTGCAGTTCGAAATACTGGCAGCATGGTGGCGAGGTGAGTGTGCTATGTGGGGGGAAATGATCGCGGTGGCTAGGTGATTAAGTAGCCAGGAGGGGCGAGGGAATTACGCAGTGGTTCAATGCCAATTAAGCGAGGAATCAACGTGGCGTTTCTAGAGGAAACGACGGTGGCGACGGAGTCTGCGCGCGCGGGGTGGAGAAGAAGATGCTGAGTTGGCGCGGGCCCAGTGGCAGCGTCTGCGGGGCAGAGCGGGTGCGGGTGAGAGAGAGAAAGGGGAACCCCGGGTGGGCTGGCTTTTGGGCTGCTTATGCTGTTGGGCTAGAAAGGTGGCGCTAGGCCGATCTCTGTTTTCTAACTCCTTTTCTTTTTCGAAATTGATTTTCAGGAAACTATTTCAAATGAATTTAAAAGCATTTGAATTCCAAACTTTTCTGGACTTCTGTAAAATGCAACCTTCACATTTTTTAGCATAAAACCATGCTGCCTTGCTAGACTAGTTTGGTTCCTTTTGAAAATTCAAAATAAACAGTGCCTTAGTACAAGATTTAATGAAGATATATAAATGGTTTAAAACCATATTTTGTTTTTGGAAATTTTTGTTCAAGCTTTGAAACTCATCAAACAATCCTATGATCACACAACAATGGTTTTAAAACAATTATTCTCTCACTAGAGAGTAACATTGGATCAAAGCTTGTTCACATGAAATAATAGCACCCAAAGTTACTGTTTCTTTCAAAGGAGTTTGAAATTGAACCCTAAATGAATATGCATGCATGGATGATATGCAAAGCTGTGAAAACATGATTTTTGGGATGTTACAGACCCTATCCGGGGTCACCTCCCCAACAGCATGTGTGTATGTGATGATTGTATGAAAGCACGAATGGACTTGTGTGATTGTTCTTAAAAGCAAGGAATGGTTTGAAAATGAAAACAACATCATATAAAACATTTCCAAGCAGAAACAAATCAAGAGAAAAATAAAAAACAATTCAAATAAGGCAAATGGTCATTTTTGCCAATCTTGCTCACTAGGCCACTTTGAGTGTTTCTAGTCCAAGATTTCAAACAGAAACTTTTCCATTTACTTTCACCCCTTGCTAGACCAAGTAAAAGTGAATCAAAGCCCACCTTTCAAACTCACAGAAACATTTTGCCACTTGATTCAAATCACATTTCAAAATTGAATCTGATTCATGTTTGAAGATCACCCCTTTTTCAAAAACCCACCAAACCAGTACCCCTTGACCAATCCCACTAACCAGAGGCTCCCTAGTATGTAACTAGTACACCCACCAAGTTTGAAACCAAAATTCAAATTTGAATCTCTTTCGGGCATTTCATCAAACACCTTGTAATCAGCAAACAAACAAACATGAAATACTATTAGGAGCAGTGCTTTTGGCCAACCTTGTTCCCTCTATAGCTCTCACTACACTCTCAGTAGATGATCTAGCTCAATTAACAAGCTTTAGCACCACTATGAGCATGCCATAGCCATCAATGGTGACCATGCCGAGCCTAACTTGCCACCCCCATGTCGATAGCAAGCTAGGAGAAGCACCAAGCCTACCAAGCATGTATGGGACACTCTCCACCGTCCACCGCCACCCCATGTCCAAGCCTCGAGCACTGCCATCCCCTAGACCACACAACCTGAGCATGCCAAGTCTCTCTGCGAGCGAGCCGAGAGCGCGCCAGAGCGTCACCCGCGACACCAGCCCACAGAACGCGTGCCGCCCTCGCCGCGTGCAAGCATGATCACCAACAGCCCAGCAACCTCGCAGACATGCCCGTTCGTTGCAGCGCGACCAGGATAGCCCGTGCGCCATGAATTCTTCCGTCGGACCCGTTCAGAGCATCGCAGTGTTCCAACCGTTCCACATCGCCCCACGCCACATAGCCATGCCATTGAGCTTTGCCAGGGACCACGTCACCGTCCCCTACCTTTTCCCATGCCAGTAGCCCGTTGTGCCGACGACCATGACGAGCTCCACCTGCGCTCGTCGGTCCCCTTCAGGCAGTATAAATAGAGGCCACCCCAGCACGAATTCTTCACACCATCTCACTTCCCTCTCTCTGAGAAGCACCCCACCTCACCCCAGGAGCAAGGCGAGCAGCGCATCGCCGGAATTTGGCCGGAGCTGCCGCGGAGGAGGAAGAAGGGTGTCGTTGATTGGAGCCGCCCCAGGAGGAGCTGTCAGTACCAGGAGGATCGTCGTCGTTGACTTCGTCGTTTGCCCTTGTCGCCAACCATTGCCTGAGCCCCGGTGAGCCTCCCACAACCCCCACTGTCCACGCTAGGGTCCTGTCTCGCCGGCGTTGCCCGACGTGGACGATGAACCACAGCCGTTCGATTAGAGTTAGATCATGCGGTCCACATCCCCCATACCGCTTCGCACCCCTCTGTCTCACTGACGAGTGGGGACAACCACTTAACCAGCGCGCGTGCTATGCGTATTGGGCCGGCCCAGTTAGCATCCCGCGCGACCCAGTAATTCAAATTTAGGTTTATTCTTTTAGTTTCAAACTCAGTTTTGTACCCAGATTCAAAAATCAACCCAACTCGATTCACTAAACAAAAATGCATGAAACCAATTTTGTTAGAAAGGTACTGGAGTGCTTAATCCAAGCCCATTGGATTCAAACCATTTAGATTTGTAGATCACCTATAGTAAAAATAACAAGGCAGCAGCTTTTCTGCATTCAAAGATTTTTCAAAATTCAACCATGAAATCTTTTGAGTTGATTCCAACGCTCAAAAATTACTTTTAAACATACCTTTCAGTATATATAAAAATATATGGGTTTACTTGCAGAAATAAGGATCAAGTAATAAAAGAATGCCTCATAGACCATTCTAGTCACTTATTTAATTAAAATAAAAAGGTTAAACCTTATTAAATTGTGACACCACTTTAAATCATATTACCATGTACTGAAATATGTGGTGATGACATGTGTAAACATGATCCCATGTTTTAGTTGCAGAATATTAAATCTTAAGTAGTTTTTCAATGAGTAGAAATTACTTTTCCAAACAAAATAATTAAAACTTTGCCCTAGTGGTTGTAATGCTTGTGATCATCCTATATCATCTAGTGAAAAGCTAGGTGTGATAAATAGAAGTAGATAAGTATTGTTTGGTGATTGTGTACCTCATATTTATTTATAGACGCTAGTACCGACCAAGGATACGAGGAGGAAGGAGGATACTACAAGAAAGAAGCCGAGGAGAACTTCAACCACTGCTCTCCACAAGGCAAGCGAACACTTGCAAGTTACCCTACGTATGCAAGCTCATACTTGCAATTATGCAAGCTAATATCTGCAAGCTATTAACTCAGAAAGCTACTATCTTAGCAAGCTAAGCTAAACTATGCAAGTTTTACTTGCAAGCTTACACCACTTGATTACCCCATCCTAGTTTTACCTGCAAGCTTAGTATGTTATTTCTTTATCAAAGCTTTCTAGTTAAGCTTACTTGATAAATTGTAGAGTTTAGAAAGATGTTTTAAAGGTAGCATAAAGATCATAAAACTTGACCTAAGTTAGATAATCTTGATGTCATCCTGAGGCATGAGATTGAACCTAGATAAGATACACTTGATTACCACTCCTCATTAGTGTTTACCCCCCACTTGTGGTTGCTAGTGCTAAGCATAAAACTTGATCACTTTAGATGGGAATACTTGGTGAAAAATGGTTATGAAACCCTTAGAATGATGAGTCATTCTACTAAAATGTTTTGACGTGTGTTCTTGAACACCAGATGATTTTCATGATGAAAATGTTAAGGCATGAGCCTTAGCCCTTTATAAAACTGATGGTTGTCTGGATGCGAAACCATTCCAATTTTACCGTACAACCACAATACCAGAAATTTGGGTAGGGCTTGACTAGAAATTTATATACCTTAGTATGGGTTCCCTTGTGGCCAAGGTTTGAGCTGAGGCTACCTTGTGAAGATTGTTGCGGTGACCCAGCATACCACTGCATGTGTAGTACACTATAGTCGTTGACATGATATCCATAGAACACCGTTCGGTAAATATCACATCCCTCAGTGTGGTACAACAGAAACATTGCGGGTCCATATTACAAACATTCACACATTATTATTATTACAATACCAGAAGTTCCAGACTTCAAAAAGATTCAACTTATAAACCAAAATATAAAGTGTTTCAGCAGAATTCAAAAGTAGCAACTCCAACTAGGAGTTGAGATCAGCAGCTTATTCTATATGGTTCATTCTGCTCGGCTCCATCGGTTACCACTAACTAAGGTTCTTAGTTGGACTCGTTGTCATCGACACCATAGCGGATTTCGTAATCCACTCCTTCAACACCTCCTGACAGGTCAGGCTCCTCGTAGAACACCTCTTCTTGGCATTCGGCTGCATACATTGGCATATCTTTGGATCCTCAGAGTCTAAGCAAGGGATCATAGAAAAGGATGAGTAACAGCGTTACCCAGCAAGTCCATTATATGCAAGGTGGGTAGTTTGATGCTCTAACTACCACCTCAGACTATAAGTCCTTGGCACTATGCAGTTTTTGTAAATCTTTCTTCAAAGATTGATTTTTATTATGAAAATCTATGACCATCAGCCTTCACAGGTTGACCAGAACTTTCATGGAGTTCCTTTCCTTCCGCATTCGTAGCTCCTTTCTAGAACCGGGAGTAACAAGTTACAATTCTTACACTCTGCAGAGGTGCGTTACTTTACCCATGAGAGATAAACTCCTTGTTGCACAACCGGGCGTACTTTCCCGTCCACAATTCCATCATGTGGGGCCCATTAGGTGATCCAAGCCAATCACTGCCCCCTTCGCGACCTCGCATGCCTCCTTGGTGTAGACCATGCCCACATATAGAATTACGGCAATGATTTGTATAGACCGTTAGATGCCAGAACTATCGTGGGACGTTGAGGGTTCCCACCCATATGCTGCATATCCTCTCTGAATTACCAATTAATATGCAGGCTACGAGTGATAAATGTTGGAGATATGCCCTAGAGGCAATAATAAAAGTGGTTATTATTATATCTTTGTGTTTATGATAAAAGTTTACATTCATGCTATAATAGTATTAACCGGAAACATTAATACTTGTGTGATTTGTAAACTAAATTAGAGTCCCTAGTAAAGCCTCTTTGTAATACTAGCTTGTTGGTTAAAATATGATCGTGGTTTCCTGATCATGAACATTGAGATGTTGTTAACAACGAGATCATATCATTAGGAGAATGGTATGATGGACATACTCCTATAGATAAGTGTAGCATTAAGTCATTTCAATAGTTCGTTTGCTCTAAGCTTTCTGATACATAGTAACCTAATTCCTTCGACCATGAGATCATGCTAATCACCATTACCGGAACGATGCTTTGATAACATCAAACACCACACCGTAACTAGGTGGCTATAAAGGTGGCATTGAGTGTTCGGAAAGTACGGTTTGAGGCACATGGATCAAGAGTGGGATTTGTCCATCCATATGACGGATGGATATACTCTAGGCCCTCTCGGTGGAATGTCATCCAATTGGCTTGCAAGCATTTGACTGGCTCAGAAGGGATCACATATCACGGGAACGAGAAAAGAGTACTTATCGGTAACGAGGTTGAACTAGGTATGAAGAGATACCGACATTATTGATGTGTATCTCACTAGTACTCGTAGTAGTGCCTGGGTATTTAATACTGGTTCAGTTACTCATATTTGTAACTCGATATAGGTGCTATAAAATAGACGGAAGCTAGCGAAGAACAAGGTGACGATGCGCGTTGGAAATGGATCAAAGGTTGATGTGATCGCGATCGGCACGCCACCTCTTCATCTACCATCGGGATTAGTTTTATACTTAAATAATTGTTATTTGGTGCCTGCGTTAAGCATGAACATTATATCCGGATCATGTTTATTGCGAGACGGTTACTTGTTTAAGTCCGAGAATAATGGTTGTTCGATTTATATGAGTAATATGTTTTATGCACATGCACCTTTGATAGATGGTCTATTCTTATTGAATCTCGATTGTGGTAATACACACATTAATAACATTGAAGCTCAATGTTTGAAATTGAGTGATAACTCGACCTATATGTGGCACTGTCGTCTTGGTCATATTGGAGTGAAGAGTATGAAGAAACTCCATTGTGATGGACTTCTTGAATCACTTGATTTTGAATCACTTGAAAGATGCGAAGCATGTCTGATGGGTAAAATGACTAGGACTCCATTTTATGCATGATGGAGCGAGCTACGGACTTATTAGAAATCATACATACTGATGTGTGTGGTCCATTGAGTGTAGCATCGCGTGGTGGTTATCGCTATGTTCTTACCTTCATGGGTGACTTGAGTAGATATGGGTATATCTATTTCATGAAACATAAGTCCAAAACTTTCGAGAAGTTTAAGGAATTTCAAAGTGAGGTAGAGAATCAACATAACAAAAAGATTAAATTTCTACGATCTGATCGTGGAGGTGAATATCTAAGTTACGATTTTGGCAAGCATTTGAAGAAATGCGGAATACTTTCACAATTGACACCGCCGGGAACACCACAACGTAATGGTGTGTCCGAACGTCGTAATCGAACTCTCTTAGATATGGTTTGTTCTATGATGTCACTTAGATTTACCGCTATCGTTTTGGGGTTATGCATTAGAAACAGCCGCATTCACTTTAAATAGGGCACCATCTAAATCCGTTGAAACGACACCGTATGAATTATAGTTTGGGAAGAAACCTAAATTGTCGTTCCTTAAAGTTTGGGGTTGCGAAGCTTATGTAAAGAAGTTACAGCCTGACAAGCTTGAATCCAAAGCAGAAAAATGCGCCTTCATAGACCCGAAGGAAACTATTGGGTATACCTTCTATCATAGATCCGAGGGCAAAATCTTTGTTGCCAAGAATGGATCATTTCTAGAGAAGGAGTTTCTCTCGAAAGAAGTGACTGGAAGGAAAGTAGAACTCGATGAGGTTGTTGAACCTTCTCTCGAACTTGAGAGTAGCGCAGCACCGGAAGTAGTTCCTGTGGCGACTACACCAGCAAGAGAGGAAGCTAATGATGTTGATCATGAAACTTCAGTTGAAGTTACTACGGAACCTCGCAGGTCAACGAGAACTCGTACCACTCCTGATTGGTATGATCCCGTTATGAGTGTCATGTTGGTGGACAACACCGATGACCCTGTGACATATGAGGAAGCGATGATGAGCCCAGATTCCAATACATGGCAAGAAGCCATGAAATCCGAGATTGGATCCATGTACGAAAACTAAGTGTGGACTTTGGTGGACTTACCGGATGGCCGGAAGGCTGTCGAGAACAAATGGATTTTCAGGAAGAAAACAGATGCTGATGGTAATGTTACTATCTATAAAGCTCGACTTGTCGCAAAAGGGTTTTGACAAATTCAAGGAGTTGACTACGATGAGACTTCCTCACCGGTAGCGAAGCTAAAGTCTGTGAGGATTATGTTAGCAATCGCTGCATATTATGATTATGAGATATGGCAGATGGATGTCAAAACAGAGTTCCTCAATCGAGACATTGATGAAGAGTTGTATATGATGTAACCCAAAAGTTTTGTTAATCCTAAAGATGCTAACATGGTATGCAAACTTCAACGGTCCATTTATGGATTGAAGCAAGCATCCCGGAGTTGGAATCAACATGTTGATAAGGTAATCAAAAGCTTTGGTTTTATACAAACTTATGGAGAAGCTTGTATTTACAAGAAAGTGAGTGGGAGCTCTGTAGCATTCTTAATACTATATGTAGATGACATATTGTTGATTGGGAATGATGTAGACCTTCTTAATAGTGTCAAGGATTATTTGAATAATAGTTTTTCAATGAAAGATCTTGGCGAAGCAACTTACATATTATGCATAAAGATTTATAGAGATAGATCGAGGCGCCTAATATCATTGTCATAGAGTACATATTTTCACAAAGTCCTAAAGAGGTTTGGAATGGAGGATAGCAAGAAAGGGTTCTTGCCCATGTTGCCCAATACGACCTTGAGTAAAACTCAAAGTCCTGCAACGGCAGAAGATAGAGAAAGGATGAGTAAGACTCCCTATGCCTCGGCCATAGGATCTCTTATGTATGCCATGCTATGTACTAGACCCGACATTGAATATGCTGTTAGTTTAAATAGCAGATATCAAAGTGATCTAGGAGTGGATCATTGGACAGCGGTCAAAAACATCCTTAAGTACTTGAGAAGAAATAAGGATATGGTTCTTTCTTATGGAGGTGATGAACAACTCGTTGTTAATGGTTACACAGATGCTAGTTGGAACACCGATCCGGATGATTCTAAATATGTATTTACTTTGAATGGTGCAGTAGTTAGCTGGAGGAGTGCAAAGCAAAGCATTATGGCGAGATCTTCAACTGAATCGGAATACATAGCTACTTCGGAGGCTTCACAAGAGGAGATATGGATGAAGGAGTTCATTACAGAGCTCGGTGTGGTTCCAAGTGCGCTGGACCCAATGTCTATCTACTGTGATAACATGGGCGCCATAGCCAACGCGCAAGAACCAAGGTCACACAAGAAGCTGAAGCACATCAAGCTACGTTTTCACGCTATTCGAGAGCATGTCCAAGATGGTGACATAAAGATTTACATAGTACATACAGATCTGAATGTGGCGGATCCGTTGGCTAAACTTCTCCCGATGGCAAAACATTACCAGCACAAACCGCCATGGGTGTTCGGTATATTACCATGTAATCTAGATTATTTGACTCTAGTGCAAGTGGGAGACTGTTGGAGATATGCCCTAGAGGCAATAATAAAAGTGGTTATTATTATATCTTTGTGTTTATGATAAAAGTTTACATTCATGCTATAATAGTATTAACCGGAAACATTAATACTTGTGTGATTTGTAAACTAAATTAGAGTCCCTAGTAAAGCCTCTTTATAATACTATCTTGTTGGTTAATAGATGATCGTGGTTTCCTGATCATGAACATTGAGATGTTGTTAACAACGAGATCATATCATTAGGAGAATTGTATGATGGACATACTCCTATAGATAAGCGTAGCATTAAGATCAATTCATTTCAATAGTTCGTTTTCTATAAGCTTTTTGATACATAGTAACCTAATTCCTTCGACCATGAGATCATGCTAATCACCATCACCGGAAGGATGCTTTGATAACATCAAACACCACACCGTAACTGGGTGGCTATAAAGGTGGCATTGAGTGTTCGGAAAGTATGTGTTGAGGCACATGGATCAAGAGTGGGGTTTGTCCATCCATATGACGGATAGATATACTCTGGGCCCTCTTGGTGGAATGTCATCCAACTGGCTTGCAAGCATGTGACCGGCTCACAAGGGATCACATATCACAGGAACGAGAAAAGAGTACTTATCGGTAACGAGGTTGAACTAGGTATGCAGAGATACCGACGATCAAAACCTCGGATAAGTAAACTATCGTGAGACAAAGGGAAATTGGTATCGTATGTAAGTGGTTCATTCGATCACAAAGTAATCTTAGAAATATGTGGGATCCATATGAATTTCTAGATTCCTCTTTTGGTTATTGATCGGAGAAGTGTCTCTGTCATGTCCGCATAATTCACGAACCTTAGGGAGACACACTTAAGGATTCGATGTTGTATAGTAGATAAGGCATGTTAGTAGGGATACCGAATGTTGTTCGGAGTCTCGGATGGGATCCGGTATATCACGAGGAGATCCGGAATGGTCCGGAGAATAAGATTCATATAAGGAAAGTCCAATTCCGGAGTTCGGGAAAGATTCCGATGTTTTCATCGGAGAGGTTCTAGAAGGGTCTAGAAGGTTCACCAGTCCGGAAGGGGAATGGTCCATGAATGTGTCATGGGTAAGTGGAATGATTGGATCATGCCCTAGGTCACTTGGTGTGAGCATTTGCAAGAGAGAATTAAAACTCTAAATTGAAAGTCAAACGGGAAGTTTGAAAAGTGAAACTGGAACAATGGTTTCCTAGTGGAAGAAGAAACAAGTCCTTCTCTCAACCCAACTTGGGCTTGGATTCAAACCCACCCCTCCCAAGGCTGCCCCCCTCTCATAAATAGAGGGGGAGGGCTGCCCGAAAACACTAAGCCCTAGCCCCTCTCCACCTGCACCGCCGCCTCCTTGTGTCGCCACCGGTCCGTCGCCGTCGCCCTAGCCACCGCCGACACCTCCTCCTCCTCCTGGTCTTCTAAACCCTTGATCACCGAGAAACCCTAGATCCACCATAACTCGCACCGGCTTAGGCGAAGCCCTGCGGGATCTTCCCTCTACTTCCGACACCATGCTGTCGTGCTGTCAGAATCGCGAGGGGAGAACTACAACCTCCGCTGCCTGCTGGAACAAGGGAGAGGAAGATCTTCAGTGAGTACCGAACGTGTGACCGACTGCGGAAGCGCTGCCGGAACGCAGCGCCGGAAGGATCGTCTACGCGATCTTCAGATCGTCAAGTGTACGACTACATCACCAACGAGAATCTGCTCTCGTTAACCGCTTTGGAATCTTCGAGGGTGAGTGCTTCTATCGTCTCGTTGCTATAATCTAGTAGATAGATCTTGCCTTATTTGTGTGCATGCGGTAGAATTTTTTTGTTTTCCATGCTATGAACCCCTACAATAACAACCATGACCTGCACATCCGGCTACATGCGAGAGGAAGAAGATACAGCTGACTTCTCTGTCCCATTCCAAATCTCATGGCTAACACGTGATATACGGTGCTAGAATCACTGATGTCATGGGTTATTAAGTCCCTAGTTGATCATTATTGTTGCAAGTAGAACTCTAAGTTCTTTTTCTCCATTATATCATCACTTAGGATGATATCTAAGATTTCTTTATTTGTGAAAATAATATTTTCTTTCTTTGGAGTATATATGATAACACACAATTTGCAAATACTTTGATAATGACTCTTCAAAGGACATGAGCAAGTGATGAACCTGCCTTGTGATTGCAAGGTAGTGAAGTCGGATGCTTGCAACTGGACCTTGAGCTTCTATGTCTACAAAACATCATTATTGCCCGGTAAGGACAATATTTAAAGAGGCAAAATGATTATGCAAAGTAATGTAATGCATTATTTAGTTTTGTGTGTAATCTCCCCCATTATTTAAATTATAAAAATTCTTTTTAATAATAAAGAATTTATAAATATTAATTTTATTTTTTACTATTTATTGAATATTGTATTCTTTTATTTTGTTCATTTTATTTGAATTTTATTTATTTAAAAATTATTATTTAAATACCAAAAATTGATATTAAATATTTATTTAGTATTTTTCTAAAATACTACAATTTTAATATATCATGAAAGTGATTTTTATTTATTTTTATCATCTTTCAAAAATTTTATAAAATTCCATAAGGAATATATATATTACAAAATTCTTAATAAAAAT
The DNA here is from genome assembly GCA_916181665.1 of Avena sativa. Lineage (NCBI taxonomy): Eukaryota > Viridiplantae > Streptophyta > Magnoliopsida > Poales > Poaceae > Avena > Avena sativa. The sequence goes on along the minus strand of OV702285.1, from coordinate 134,589,524 downwards.
TATATACCTAAAATTTTATTTCTGAAATTTGTTTAGATAGATTGAATTATTGTGAATCCAAAAATATTTTATTTATAATTTTTGGATTTTTATTTGATTTTCTAGAATTTATTTAAATTCAGGGGCATTTTGGTCTTTTCTTAATTATTAAAACTTACTTTAGGTGATTAGGCTGGCTGTGTTGGGTTTATTGGGACCTTTTGGCGCAATTGGGTAGAACCAAAATGACTCCCCGAAGGGGTCCTGGCCCAACCAGCCCATACTCTCTGTCAGTCTCTTGTTCTCATCTCTCTTCTTCTCCTCCCCCCGAACCCATGATCGGCGATGCCACCTCCGGCGATTTACGCTGTCATGGACCTCCCTGGCCGCCGCCATGATGTATGGGGTGGTTACTAACCCCGCTCCTCCTTCATGTCCATTTCGATTTGGACTTGGGGCCCCCTGTGGCCAGACCGGCTCCGTCCCGAACCCTAGGGTTTGGGGTGGTGCTGGTGATGTCGCCGCCGCTGCTCCCATGTGTTGTCGTGGTGTTCCTCGCCTTCAGGCGTGGCTGTGGTCGCTTTCCAGCATGGTGTGGGTTGTAGAGCCCCCTTAGGGTGCTCCCCGTGCTTCTATGCTCGTCGACACCCTCTGCTTCCTCTTCTTGCCCACAATGACAACCTTCAGTAAGTCATCCTTTCTTCCCTTCGTGTCCACTGTGCTATGCCACCCTCTGCTATGTGTTTGTAGTGGCTACTCCTGGCTAGTGGTCATGTGCTGATTAGGGTTCATATCCTAATTAGGATTTTTGTTCCGATTAGGGTTCATATCCCCCTATTGATCATATATATGATGCTTTGGATCTAGTAATGATGATCCCTAAGCATGATGAGTGATTGTTTGATGTGGATTACTACTTATAGTTGGCTTTGGTGAGGCTAGTGGCTTACCAGATTGATTCCATTGGTTAATTTGATATGGTTCAGATGATAATGTTATTGTAGAATCATTACTTGGAGATTCTAGTGATTTGAGAGCTTACCACTGTCATTTCTTGGTGATTGACAATGATTTTTTTGAGAAATGAAGTCACTGTATCTATAGTTGTTGGCTTATGGATTCATATATAGTTTGATATTAACTTGTCTCTTACAATGATGTCATGTATATGTATATTCCTGGAAATGATTCCTGTGATTAGTATCAGGAAAATGATTTGTAGTTGTCTGTGAGTGTATCTGTGAAATCTAGATGACTAATCTGCTTGGTTTAGAAGCTGTTGTTGTGACACCATCCTAATATGGCACACAAGACTAGGTTCTATTACTTGGCTTGATTTTATTTCAGCTTAAGATTAGCTTGATATCATAGATAAGTGGAAACTTCTTTCCTTGAACCCTAAATCCTATGATGTTGGTCTGAGGTTTAGGGACTATGTCCTTATCTTGTTATTTCTCATGGATCTGTTCTGGTAGTGATACCAGCTACTGATTCCTGAGTCAAAGTTGGGAAAAATGATTTGTAGGCTTATTAAGTTATATAGATCCATAAGATCTAGAAATTCTAAGGTGCTACTCATGTTTAAGAGATGTGCCTAGAAGTCCAGATCTTATCTATATTTATTCTTGGAATTTAAATTATGGCTTTATAGCTAGGATGAATGAGGTTGTTCTGAGATCCTAGTTGGATCTATATAGTTTTCCGATTTCTTTTAGTGTTTGAAAAACTTCAATGATGGACTCACCCCACTTGGGTGTTTTTCTAAGAAGTTGAGTATGAGACAACTCATGAATGCTTGTCTAGCTTAGACAGATAAATCATTTGATGGTCTTTTACTACTCACCACAACAGTGGAGTTGTTGGGGCTGCAACTTATTGATCTTGTGGCTTGAGCTTGCTGAATGTGTGGCTAGCCTGATCTGGTGCTTCTCCTGATGCTACTCCTACTACTTCCATCTCCTGGACTTGTCCTTGATCTTGCTATCCACCTCCTAGTCCCGTTGCCTTGACCTTGTTCTTGCTATCCACCTGATCTTCCCCCTCCTTATGTCACCATCCTGGTGAGATGATCAAGGGTGTGGTTGGTGTGATCTGGTTTGGTTTGGTTTGGTTTGGCTGCTGTGCTTGATGTACATGAACAAGGAAATGGTATTGGGGGTGCTTCCCACGGCTGTGTTGATCAGTTTTGTTTGTATGGGCTGTTGTTGCTGTGTTGACAGCACACAACATGCATTTAGGTGTGTGTGCCTGCTGCACCCCTTGTGGATAGGTTCAGGGAATGATCTTCTTTTTATATGATTACATTTACCTGTCTGGTGAAACTTGCCCCTCTTTCTGTTTGGATTTATTTGACTTATGGCTTAAAAATTATGAAAGATTTAGTTCTTTCATATTGGTGAAACTTGCCCCTTAAAGATTACTCGGTGATGTAAAATTGAACAGTGCAACTCACTGTCAATACTTAGAGTAACATAGCTTAATCCTTGATTTTCTTTCTTTTAGTTTCAGATTTATTTTGCAGGTACAAGACTGGAAGATTCAAGATTTAGATTAGGTTTTCTTTTTCTTTATAGAATAGTCCCTTGTAATATTTATTTTATTCTTTTGTAATCTTAATTTTATCCCTTTTGTAATAAAGATTGTAATATTACTCTATATGTAAATGTTCTTTTATTTCATTTACTATTGTAAAGATTCTTGATTAAGTTACCTTTTGTAACTTATTTATTGAATAAAGATATGATATGAATATTCAATTTATTGGTTATGTTATCTTATTTAAAGTTTGAGTTACTGATTGTTAATTCTTGATTAAATCAAATCAAACAAACATAATTCTAACTTCTTTTAGATTATAATTCCAACACTCAAGTTTAAATTCAAATTTCATTTCCCAAAACACACTAATCCACAAAGATCATATCAAAGTTTATAACGATCATAAAATTTGATCACTTTAGGTTTTTATTTGAGAAAAATTTACCCACATTTTTATAGATGAATGCATGTAATTTCACAGATTCCTAAATCTATCCTTCGTTGGTTCCTAAATGCTGGGATGTTAGAATTGTCCACCTGTGCAGTACCCAAGATGACAGTTGGTCATGGTTGGGAGGCCAAACTCACAGGAGAGATGCCTATACTAGGGCGTGTAATTGAAAGGGTAGGATTGATTATCCGCATACTGAGTATGGTGAATTCAGGATTTGTTCCTGACGGATGTATCGAATGTTGTGGTGAAAGTGTACAATCTATGCAGAGTGTCAAACTATTCGAATAGCCGCATCCGCAGTTATGGACAGTTGGAGTGGCCATACTGTTCTATCGTCAGATGTTTTCAAAATTACTTGTGGAATGATTTATGACTTTGACTTGACCACAACAGGGTTATGATATGAAATTCAAGTTCCCACTTAGGTGTTATAAAACTTTCAACTAGCTTTCTGTGCTTCTGAACTCAGTAGAGGTAAATCTGGCTTTTTGCAAAACAACCCTAGAGCTTAGTATATCCTACTCAAAACCACTTCACTTGTTAGTATTAGTTTGCGAGTACTTAAAGAGTACTCATGGCTTGTCCTTGGCTATTCCCGTGGCCAGACTATGAAGAGGAGTATCAGGAAGATGGACAGCAGGAAGGTTACGACAACTAGGATCATCTCCCATCGTCAGCATTGCCTGTGACCATGAAGATGGAGCTTCACCTACGCTATCGTTATTATTACGTTATTTCACTTCTTGAATTGTATTAAGACTGGATCATGATATCCTTATTTGTTGTAAGACCTTATGTATGGTTTGTAATGGATGATGTACTGTGATATCCAATCTGTTATGTCTCGCAAAAATGGAAATCCTGGGATTGCGATGTATGGCATAACAGGCATCTGGGATTAAAAATCTGGGTGTTGACAAGTTGGTATCAGATCCTGTTGGAGATATGCCCTAGAGGCAATAATAAAAGTGGTTCTTATTATATCTTTGTGTTTATGATAAATGTTTACATTCATGCTATAATAGTATTAACCGGAAACATTAATACTTGTGTGATTTGTAAACTAAATTAGAGTCCCTAGTAAAGCCTCTTTATAATACTATCTTGTTGGTTAATAGATGGTCGTGGTTTCTCGATCATGAACATTGAGATGTTATTAACAACAAGATCATATCATTAGGAGAATGGTATGATGGACATACTCCTATAGATAAGCATAGCATAAAGATCAAGTCATTTCAATAGTACATTTGCTATAAGCTTTCTGATACATAGTAACCTAATTCCTTTGACCATGAGATCATGCTAATCACCATCACCGGAAGGATTCTTTGATGACATCAAACACCACACCATAACTGGGTGGCTATAAAGGTGGCATTGAGTGTTCGGAAAGTATGTGTTGAGGCACATGGATCAAGACTGGGATTTGTCCATCCATATGACGGATAGATACACTCTGGACCCTCTTGGTGGAATGTCATCCAATTGGCTTGCAAGCATGTGACTGGCTCACAAGGGATCACATATCACGGGAACGAGAAAAGAGTACTTATCGGCAACGAGGTTGAACTAGGTATGCAGAGATACCGACGATCAAACCTCATATAAGTAAACTATCGCAAGACAAAGGTAAATTGGTATCATAGGTAAGTGGTTCATTTGATCGCAAAGTAATCGTAAAAATATGTGGGAGCCATATGAATTTGCAGATTCCTCTATTGGTTATTGATCGGAGAAGTGTCTCGGTCATGTCCGCATAATTCACGAACCGTAGGGAGACACACTTAAGGATTCGATGTTGTTTAGTACATATGGAATGTAAGTAGGGATACCGAATGTTGTTCGGAGTCTCGGATGGGATCCGGGATATCACGAGGAGATCCGGAATGGTCCGGAGAATAAGATTCATATAAGGAAAGTCCGATTCCGGAGTTCAGGAAAGATTCCGATGTTTTCATCGGAGAGGTTCTAGAATGTTCTAGAAGGTTCAACGGTCCAGAAGGGGAATGGTCCATGAACGTGTCATGGGTAAGTGGAATGATTGGATCATATCCTAGGTCACTTGTATTGGGCATTTGCAAGAGAGAATTAAAGCTCTAAAATGAAAGTCCAACGGGAGGTTTGAAAAGTCAAACTGGAACAATGGTTTCCTAGTGGAAGAAGGAAAGAGTCCTTCCAACTTGGGTTTGGAAGTGGATTCAAAATCCCCTCTCTCAAGGCTGCCCCCACTCTCATAAATAGAGGGGGAGGGCTGCCCCAAACACACAAGCCCTAGCCCTCCCCACACCCGTGTGCCGCCGCCGCTAGCCGCCGTCGTCGCCGCCCTAGCCGCCGCCGACACCTCCTCCTCCTCCCAGTCTTCTAAACCCTAGATCACCGGGAAACCCTAGATCCACCATAACTCGCACCAGCTTAGGCGAAGCCCTGCGGGATCTTCCCTCTACTTCCGACACCACCCCGTCATGCTGCCGGAATCGCGATGGGAGAACTACAACCTCCGCTGCCTGCTGGAACAAGGGAGAGGAAGGGCTTCATCAAGTACCGAACGTGTGACCGACTGCGGAAGCGCTGCCAGGACGCAGCGCCGGAAGGATCGTCTACGCGATCTTGAGATCGGCAAGTGTACGACTACATCACCCACGAGCATCTGCTCTCGTTAACCGCTTTGGAATCTTCAAGGGTGAGTGCTTCTATCGACTCGTTGCTACAATCTAGTAGATAGATCTTGGCTTGTTTGTGTGCATGCGGTAGAAATTTTTTATTTTCCATGCTACGAACCCCTAAAGAGCCATCCTAACCATAGGAAACCCTAGTTTAGAATGGATGTTTGAATCAAAACTTAGTTTCAAAACAAAATAAAGTGAGTATTTATGAAAACTTATTCTCATTCTTACCACTTAGACTCTTTCATGAAAATTCATATTCCTCAAAAATTCTTGCAAACTTACATAAAATTTGACACACTTGATCACTCTAATAACTTACTCATCCTATACTCTTATAGATGGACGTGAAGTATAGCAAGTTTTATTAGTAGGGGAATGGATGAGACCTCATCTTTGAGCATGACTTGGACCAGCTGTCGGAAATGTTGGAGCGTCCGCACCCCAAGTTCTTCGGAGCTCAGCTCAATGATCAGGAAGGAGAGGAATTGTAGTGGCTAGTTGTTGCAAGTCTCCGAGGAAAGATTGAAGCCCCCACCTTAGAGGGAATTCAGTTCACCTTAAGAGAGAACAACTGGCTCGATGGACTTGCCAGGGAAATGCAGGAAGCTCTTTCTCGTCTTTGTTGGCAAAGCATCAATAAAATCTAGGGTACCCGCTTTGAGTTCTATCCAACGCGTGATGTTATTGGATAGCCAATGGAGGCACCATACCACCATGAGCTGAAGACTCAATTGGACCACCTCAGCTTCATGATGTATGACTGACAGAAGGAGTTAGACAATGCCCGCTCCTATGCCAACCACAAGTATGCCATATCCGCCAAGAAGTATTAGACGATTGCCATGCTAGTGAAGGATCGGAAGTCTCATTGCCATCAGCTTGACAAGAAGGAGCGCATCACTGCCAGTCTTCGCCATAGGATCACGGATTTGGAGGAGACCATCCACGAGAGAGACATGCAGCTTGAGGAGAGGTAGAATGCAGGGGAAGACCTTCGTGGAGACCCCCACTCCTATCTTAGTGATGATGATGACTTTCTGGAGGATCAGGCCATGGACTTCTTCACCGATGAGGATGACTTCGCCTTCATCGATGATGCTGATGAGGATGATGGAGCCACCGACTCCGAGGAGTAGTAGCACTTGAGCACTAGCGTTAGTGAGTTTTATTCGGTCCCACTGTATCGTAGTTTCACAGAATGGTTCTTAAAATCATCTATTTCTCCTTGTCGTGGTGTGTGTTGTATTGTGTGAATGAATGAATGAAAACCAAGTTACTTCAAAATCTGAGTCAAACTTCAAAACTTTTCAAAAACAAAAGATAACCCCTGAACCTTAGAAATTTCCCTCTTTTCTCATGATCTATCTCAATCTTTAGATGCCTCGCGGAGGAAGCAGTTCATCCCCGGACCCGATGTTGCAAATCTTACAAATGTTGGTTTCTAACCGCGAAGCCAAAAGAGCTGAACGACAAGCCAATTTAGCCACCCTTCAGCACATCCCCCAGATGGCCAATAACAACAACCAGGGCCATGGAAATCAGGACAACCATGGATCCAAGCTCAAGAATTTCCAGAACACCAATCCACCCATTTTCACTAAGTCTGAAGAGCCCCTAGATGTCGATGATTGGCTGCAAACCATGGAAAACAACCTGGAAGTTGCAGGAGTGGAAGCTAACGAGAAGGTATTGTGTGCCACCCACTACTTGGCCGGAGATGCAAGAGCATGGTGGAACAACGTTCGTGCAATGACTGTAGGACAGATGATGACTTGGGACGAGTTCAAAATCAAGTTCAGCAGAACCCATGTGCCACCAGGTTTGATCAAGAGGATGAGTGATGAATTCAAATAACTGAAGCAAGGCAGGATGACCGTAGTTGAGTACCGTGACAAATTTTTCTCATTGGCTAGGTATGCACCGGATGAGATAGACACCGAAGCCAAGAAGGAGAGATTCCTGAATGGTTTGCACGATGAGATGCAGACAGTGGTAGTCAATATCCCATTTGCTGATATTGAAGCCCTTGTCGACTCTTCCAAGCCAATGAGAACCGCAAGTGTCGCATGATGCATCAACCAGGAACCCAACATACACCAAAGTATCGCCCCAACCCATCTCCAGGATTTTCCCCAAGAACCAACAGACCCCCAATGAACCGTCCGACCTATCCAAACCGTGGAAACCCAAGGCTCGGAGGAAACCACAACAACCCCGGCAACCCCAGCAATTTCAATCGTGCCTAAAGTTCAACAACAACAATGTCGCCACCAACACCAAGACTGCCCCGAGGACTGGAAGCAATGTTGTGCCTGTTGCAACCAAGGACAAGTCGCAAGTGACTTGTTATGAATGTGGAACCACGGGTCACTATTCCAATGAGTGCCCCAAGAAGATTTCCGTAGCCCCCAATGCAAATGCCCCAGCTAAGCAGCAGCGTCATGTTCAGCCTGGAAGAAGGTTTGCCCCAGGGAATTCACTCAACGACAATGGCTGTCTCTTTCTCATGCATGCTGAAGAAGCCCAAGAAGCTCCCGATGTCGTTCTAGGTATGTTTTCTGTTAACTCAGTACTTGCAAGAGTGTTGGTTGATTCTGGAGCATAGCACTCGTTTGTGACAGAAGAATTTTCATGCACTAGTAAGATTCAACCAACAAAATTGAAGCATGTTATGATAGTTCAAATACCTGGTTCAACTACCAAAGCTAGACAAATTTTCAAAGCCGTACCTATCTGAATCCATGGCATATATTTTTATGCTAATCTAATAGTACTTGGAACTAAAGGTTTGGAAGTAGTACTAGGAATGGATTGGATGTCGAAGCATAAAGGATTAATCGATTGTGCCAAGAAAACCATAACCATGACCAGTACAGCCGGAATATGAGTAGAACATGTATCTGAAACCTTGCCTTGTCAATTCAAGTGCAACAAGAGTATAGCCCAACCAACCATTGACCAAGTCAGAATAGTCTGTGAATACCCCGATGTATTTCCAGATGTTTTGCCCGGTATGCCCCTATATCGGGATATCGAGTTTATCATTGAACTAATCCCTGGAACCGGACCCATAGCTCAGAGACCATATAGTATGAACCCGTCTGAATTAGCGGAGCTGAAGAAGCAACTGGATGCCATGCTAGAAATCAGGTTGATTCTACCAAGTGTGTCGCCATGGAGATCACATGTCTTGTTTGTGGACAAGAAGGATGGAGGTAACCATTTATGTACGGATTATCGGAAGTTGAATGATGTCACCATCAAGAACATGTACCTATTACCAAAGATAGAAGATCTGTTTGACCAGTTGACTGGTGCCAAAGTGTTTTCTAAGATTGATGTTAGAACTGGCTATCATCAACTCAAGATTCGCGTAGAGGATATTCCAAAGACTGCCTTTACCACCAGATATGGATTATACGAGTATAATGTCATGTCTTTTGGATTAACCAATGCCCCCCCTTATTTCATGAACCTCATGAATAATATTTTTATGGACTTCATGGATAAGTTTTTTTGTTTTCATCGATGACATTCTGATATATTCCAAATCAGAAGAAGAACATGAGCTACACCTAAGGACCATTCTTGGAACCCTTAGAGAGCATCAGATGTATGCCAAGTTTAGCAAATGTGAATTCTGGTTATAGGAGGTAGGATTCCTAGGACATATCGTATCAGCCGGAGGAATTGCCGTTGACCCTGCAAAGGTGAAAGATGTTGAAGATTGGCAAGCCCCGACCACCCAAACCCAAGTTCGTGCATTTCTCGGATTAGCGGGATATTACCGCAAGTTCGTAGAAGGATTCTCGAGTATCGCAAGACCCATGACCCAATTGCTAAAGGACAAGAGGAGATTGATTTTAGCCCCAATCTTGATCATGCCGGATATCACGAAGCCCTTTGATGTGTATTGTGACGCATCCAAGATCGGTCTCGGATGTGTGCTAATGCAAGGGGGAAAGGTTATATCTTATCTATCCCGACAACCGAAGCATCATGAGCAGAATTATCTTACTCATGATCTTGAACTAGCAGCCATAGTTCTAGCCCTGAAGACATGGAGGCATTATCTGATGGGAAACCGTTGTGAGATTTATTCGGATCACAAGAGCCTGAAGTATATATTCACTCAGAAGGAGCTGAATATGAGGCAGAGAATATGGATTGAGCTAATCAAGGACTATGATCTAGACATTCACTATCACCCCGGTAAAGATAATGTGGTAGCAGATGCCCTTAGCAGATTGCTGTGCCACTTGAACTCCATGATTCGGAAGGAGCAACCAAGCCTGCACAAGGTGATGGAAGATTTTAGAATGGAATTAGTAAGTGAAGGATTTTTGGCTAGCATAGAACTTCAACCCACTTTGATCAGTCAGATCAAGGAGGCGGAAAAAGGAAATGCTAGTATCGACGGAATCAAACATCGCATCGGTACAAGCAAAGTACCCGGATTCACCTAAGATGAAGAAGGAGTTCTGTGATACAAAGGACGTCTCTGTGTACCAGCAGATTCAGAGTTGAAAGAAGTCATTCTGAAGGAAGCTGTCACATCCCAAGATTTTCCAAATCTTGTAATGTGAAAATAAATGAATAAAATAAAACTTTGTTTGATTTTCAGAGCCAGAAGAAACTTTTGAAATCAATTGGAACTTCAAACCCATTTGAATCAAATAAATCTTAAAGGGATTTAAAAAGATAAACTTTTATTAAAGGAAAATAAAAATAATTAAAATTACTGTTTTGGAAATATTTTTATAAAAGGTTTTGGTTTTCAAAGAGAAAAGAAAAATTTAAATAAAGATTATGTTATAGAGCCAAATTAAACCTTGGCCAAGTCTTTGATTAAATCAATTTGTTTTGATAAAAATAGTAAAGGTTTATTTAAATAATAATAAGGATTTAATATCCAATTTTTATTTAAGTAAAGGCTTTTCCTATTTTAAATAAACACCAAAACTTATTTATTTTGTTTAAAATAAGTTTTCCCAAATATTTTATATTCTCAAATAAAGCCTATTAAAATGTTTTAGATTTATTTTTCAAAATAAATGTTCTAAATAAAATAAATCCTAGTTGATTTAAATAATGAAAGTCTATTATATTTAATTGTTAATGGACCTAAAATAAAATGTTGTTTTATTTTAAACAAGTATTCCAAGTATCTTAAATTTTCAAATAAAACCTACTGATTTGGTTTTAAAAACATTTGGATTTCAAATAGAGATTTTATTAAATAAACCAAACCCTATTTTATTAATAAACCATGGTCCATTTTATTTAATTAATAAATGGAACCTAAAAGAGATTTAAAATATTATTTTATTTTGGATGTTGGTTTATGCTACTAAACAGAACCAAAAACTCATTACAAGTTTGAATTGTTTAAATGGTTTGCATTGTTGATTGAATCATTTGTTTGATTATCAAATCAGAAAATAGAAATAGAAAAGAATAAAACAAACAGGCAGAAAAAAAATATGGAAAAAGGACAACCCAACAAGGCCCAGCCCAAACAGCCCAACAACCCATCTGCCCTCTCCCCCGAACCGTTTTTCCTCACCGCTGAAACAACCCGCGGAGCGACTGACTAGTGGACCTCCCCCTCGTTTCTTTTCCCACTGACCAGCGGACCCCATTCCTCCTGTTCTTCCTCTTCACCCCGCTCGACCGTTCCTCCCCGTTCCTGGCAGTGATTTCGCGTCGTCAATTCGACTTAATGCCACAATTAAACCTCGCAGTGACCACGCGTGATAAATTCCCTCTGCCTCCTCTTTCATTTCCCCCAAACCCCATGCCTCGAGAGCCACCAGGCTGTCGCCAATCTTCTCTGCACCGTCGCCGTCTCCGACGAGTTCTCGGCCAAATTCCGGCGGCATCACATCGCCCTTGACTTCCCGAGCAAGCAGGCAGGTTCGCCAGACTCAGGAGCACCGCTCTGTAACCTCAGCTTCCCCCCGGGCACCCCTGAGCTTCGCCAACGACAACCCCAGCACTGCCACCGTCTGGCTCTACTCCGGCGGAACCTCTCTGGTAAAACAGACTACCCTGACCCCTCTCGTTCACGCACACTCCTTCGTCGTGTCCTTGCGCTCCTGACCGTGTGTCTCGTTGGTCTCTGGGTGATTCCTAGCGTCGTCCTCGACCTCGACCGCGCGCGTCCGTCGCCAGTACGAACTCCGGCGAGAAATCAAACCCACTCCAGAGCGCCCCTCGACGGACAAGTACCACGTTGAGCATCAGCATCATCCAGCGAATCAGGTGAGCCCCCTCTCTCTCTTTCTCGCTTCCTGTATCGCCGGCGACGCCACTGCCGAGCCGCCGCCGCCGCGCGACAGAATCCACTGCCGCCAGTTCTAGGTCATTAGATTCGGACCGTTGGATCTTGATCCTGAGGCTTAGATAGAATCACTTATACGCGAAGGGGTATGCAATCTGGCCCGTGCGATGTAACTTAATCCAAGGGCTATCACGCGTGATCCAGCCGAACCGGTACCGTCCAGTAGGAAACTGCCGCGTGGCACTAGAATCTGTTTAAAAGAAATTTGAAAATAGATTTATTTGCAAACTTCAAACCTCTGTAACTTTCAAACCACACGTCCAAAAATTACAAATTTTATATCGTTGGAATCAGGAGAACAAACCCTAGCCAACCATGCCCTTAGTTTTGAAAATAGTATCTGTTAGCTTGTTTGAATTTGCAGAAACATTTGTATGCTTGTGTAGAGTATAAAAATTGTTTAAAAATGATTTTTGAATTAAAACCTTTGCAAAATGGTGTGTTGTAATCTTACTGACCCTAGGCACCAATCCTTAGTGTTGAAAATGATTTTGGTAAAGTTTAGGTTAGATTATTTGACTTAGCCATTTTCTAGCCAAATGAAATTATTAATTTTTGTTATGAAAATGCTTATGGAAAGAAAACTTTAAGAAAATGGTTTGATCAAACCCACTGACCCAAAACACCAAGTTTTGCAATAGCAACTCATTTGGTGAACAACTTAATAGTTTTGCCTTGATAAAAACATTTTTCACCACATGAAATAATGAATGGATTTAAAAATAGTTTTTGGACAAAACCCTCTTGCTAATGACTTTGCCACTTTGGTAAATGACCAATTTGGATCTTACAAAGTTTAGAAACCCCATAGAGACCCCTTTTGCAAAATAAAACTATATTGTGCATGCTCCCATGCATGACTTAGATCCCATTGTCTTGTGTGTGTTAAAATGTTTGATTGATTTATTGGTTTGGAATGCTAGTTGATTTTGTGTCTACTTGATTGACTTGTAGTGAAGTTAGAAAGTGTGAGACTATCAAGATCAAGGAGTGAACTACCATTCCCTACCAACAAGGCAAGTGATGCTTCATACTTTTTGTCCCATTACTTTCACTATGCATTAGTGATTTTTCTAAGTAAAACTTGCATGGATTTTGCTAAGTATAAACCTTGCTATAGGAAAACCTAGTAGATGAATCCTCAGTAGGATTTTCCTAAGTTAAGATTCCTATTACTATCAAGCTTAGCCTAGCTAATAGAAAACATGGGCGGAAAATATATATCCACACTATGGAAAATATTCTAAGTCTGAGGACTTGTGATTTTGTTTAATAAAACAACTAAGTTAATGAATCACCTGGGTGGAGTGGAAGGATTGGGTTATGTTGAGTGGTTCACAAGGCCCATGTTTATGGTTGACCTTGTGTATCTCACTTGTGGTATGCCACCCAGGAACAAAGAGATTTGAGATGTCAAATGTTGAGAAGCTTCAAGTGCAACCACTTGGCAATATGGGCTCTGCCATGATCATATAGGTTGCAAGAACTTAGCCATATGGACAGTGGGTGGTAGTGTTTGATAGGTTGGAACGCGTCCATATTGGTCTAAGGGAAAGCTTCTGAAAGATCTTGTCTTGGGAAACCAAGTCTTGTGGGGAAAGTGCACCACCTCTGCAGAGTGTAAAAAATCTAAGTACTTAGCCATGTCCCTGGTAAAGGACAATTTGAGCATCAAGACATGGAAGCAATCAAGAATCTCATCATTCAAATTTCTAAAGTTAAAATTTGTGGATTGAACAAGGGTTGTTTGAAATCTTAAATCTTTGATTGGTAGATGCCTTGGAAAGGATCTTCAATCTTTGATTGAGAAAAATGAATTTTGACAAGCAAAAACTTAGTATTTTCAAAGGTTAAGGAAACATCTATTTTGAGCAATGCAAGCCTAAACTCCACTTAGCCAAATGCATATAGATGATAGACTCCACTACATTATCATAGTATCACTTGCCAATACAATTCAAATGTATTGACCCTTTGTGGCTGTAACTTGTATGTTGCAGGTTTGATTGTTTTTAGTGAAGATTGTTTGATTAGGATTACAAAGTCTACAACCAACATCTGCCTGTGGCACTTTGAAGATGAAGGACCCATGACTATAGTTATTCCGCTGCAATGTAATGTAATAGCCAAATGAGCTATGTTTGATGTAATAAAATTATGTTATTCCTGGTTATAAAGTTATGTTATGACCTTTGTTTCTTGATATTACATCTTAACTGTGGATGCTAGCTATTGATCCAGGGACTAGCATTGTAAACACAGGAGGAATCTACCTTATTGGGTTGAGACCTCTTACAGATGGTATCAGAGCATTGTGTTGCCTGTAGGATTTGTAAACCCTAGGATTGGACAAAAACCCTTAGAAAAAAAATAGAAGTTGTTCCAAAACTTATTTACAAAAACAATCTTGTAAACTCTTTTCTCAACCATTTTGGTTTCAACTCTACCTCTCTTCTACTTCAACCTGATGGAAAAACCTACCCCATGGCCAAAGACTACACCATGTGCAAAGGACTTCTTCAACATCCTCAACTCTAATGACTTCAACTTCTTCAACTATAATGACTTCAACTTCTTCAACTCTAATGACTTCAACTTCTTCAACTATAATGACTTCAACTTCTTCAACTCTAATGACTTCAGCTTCTTCAACTCTAATGACTTCAACTTCTTCAGCATGTTCACCAAGGACTTCCAACTTGGATACCACTAAGGACTACAAGTGAGACAAGGAAATCTTGCTCAAGAATTAGAGACTGAGGGAATGCAAAATAAGAAGGAGCCATCAACAACTTTGAAGTATTGCAACCAAGAGTTTATCTCAAGGAAACCATGATCCCAAGTAGGAAGAATCATAAAGGAAGGAAAGATCACAAGTGAACCATATAGATGGACCACCATAATTTAGTTAAGTCAAAACACACCAACATTATGTGGTGTAACAAAAATATTTTGTTGCCTAAGTATGTGCTTGAACTTTGTTGTTTGAGTGAAATGTTTGGTTTGTGATTGTATGCACATTGTTTGTGTGAATTGTGATGTGTGTGATTAGAAATAAATCCTTAGAAATATTTTTCCTATTCTAATCCCAATCCAACCCAAACAGATGACTACTCCAAGAGACACCAACACCAACCAAGAGAACAACATGAGAAAAATTATAGCAACACAAAACCAGTTGAGCCAAATGACAACTCAGCTTTTAGCCAACAACAATGGACTAGACCCAGCCATACAAAGGATTTTGAAACTTCAATCCCAATTGTTGCAAGGATTGGTTAATCAAATGATCAACATGGGAGAAAACTTTTCCCAAGGAGCAAATGACAACAAGGATGACAAAGAGGTTAATCTAGAAGGAACCCAAGTTAGCAATACTTGTGGATACAAGGATCATGCATCCAAGGAACATGAAGATAAATGCCTCAAGAAGAGAGAAAGATCTCCCACCTATGAAGAACATGAACTAGAAGAACCCCTAGCTTTGGAGAGACCCAAAAAGAAGAAGAAAGACATAAGCCAGTTGCAATGTTACAATTGCAAAGAGATGGGACACTATGCCAGTGAATGCCCAGAAAAGAAGAAGAGACAAGAAGACAAACAAAAGCTAGTGAAACCCAAGATAAGGAAGGATTTTAGCCAAGTGATGTGCAAACACTGCAAAGAATTAGGACATTATGCAAACTACTGTCCGGAAAAGATGAAGCATAAGATAAACCAGCCTATGAGGGATCTCAGCCTTGTCACATGTTTCAAATGCAAGGAACTAGGCCACTATGCAAACAATTGTCCATAAAGAATGGAGAACAAGTTAAACAAGTCTATGAAGGATCTCAACCTTGGCCCATGAGTCAAGTATGGAAACCAAGGACACCATGCAAATGTTTGCTTAGAGAAATTTTCCCCAGGATCCCAAGAAGGACAAGATGTAATTTTTGTTTGAAAATTTTTAAGGGTGGTAGTACCCTAGTTGTTTTGAACTTGCTTGTAACCCCAGCCTTCCCAAATCTCGGGACGAGATTTATTTTAAGGGTGGTAGCCTGTCACATCCCAAGATTTTCCAAATCTTGTAATGTGAAAATAAATGAATAAAATAAAACTTTGTTTGATTTTCAGAGCCAGAAGAAACTTTTGAAATCAATTGGAACTTCAAACCCATTTGAATCAAATAAATCTTAAAGGGATTTAAAAAGATAAACTTTTATTAAAGGAAAATAAAAATAATTAAAATTACTGTTTTGGAAATATTTTTATAAAAGGTTTTGGTTTTCAAAGAGAAAAGAAAAATTTAAATAAAGATTATGTTATAGAGCTAAATTAAACCTTGGCCAAGTCTTTGATTAAAACAATTTGTTTTGATAAAAATAGTAAAGGTTTATTTAAATAATAATAAGGATTTAATATCCAATTTTTATTTAAGTAAAGGCTTTTCCCATTTTAAATAAACACCAAAACTTATTTATTTTGTTTAAAATAAGTTTTCCCAAATATTTTATATTCTCAAATAAAGCCTATTAAAATGTTTTAGATTTATTTTTCAAAATAAATGTTCTAAATAAATTAAATCCTAGTTTATTTAAATAATGAAAGTCTATTATATTTAATTGTTAATGGACCTAAAATAAAATGTTGTTTTATTTTAAACAAGTATTCCAAGTATCTTAAATTTTCAAATAAAACCTACTGATTTGGTTTTAAAAACATTTGGATTTCAAATAGAGATTTTATTAAATAAACCAAACCCTATTTTATTAATAAACCATGGTCCATTTTATTTAATTAATAAATGGAACCTAAAAGAGATTTAAAATATTATTTTATTTTGGAAGTTGGTTTATGCTACTAAACAGAACCAAAAACTCATTACAAGTTTGAATTGTTTGAATGGTTTGCATTGTTGATTGAATCATTTGTTTGATTATCAAATCAGAAAATAGAAATAGAAAAGAATAAAACAAACAGGCAGAAAAAAATATGGAAAAGGACAACCCAACAAGGCCCAGCCCAAACAGCCCAACAACCCATCTGCCCTCTCCCCCGAACCGTTTTTCCTCACCGCTGAAACAACCCGCGGAGCGACTGACTAGTGGACCTCCCCCTCGTTTCTTTTCCCACTGACCAGCGGACCCCATTCCTCCTGTTCTTCCTCTTCACCCCGCTCGACCATTCCTCCCCGTTCCTGGCAGTGATTTCGCGTCGTCAATTCGACTTAATGCCACGATTAAACCTCGCAGTGACCACGCGTGATAAATTCCCTCTCCCTCCTCTTTCATTTCCCCCAAACCCCATGCCTCGAGAGCCACCAGGCTGTCGCCAATCTTCTCTGCACCGTCGCCGTCTCCGACGAGTTCTCGGCCAAATTCCGGTGGCATCACATCGCCCTTGACTTCCCGAGCAAGCAGGCAGGTTCGCCAGACTCAGGAGCACCGCTCTGTAACCTCAGCTTCCCCCGCGGGCACCCCTGAGCTTCGCCAACGACAACCCCTGCATCGCCACCGTCTGGCTCTACTCCGGCGGAACCTCTCTGGTAAAACAGACTACCCCGACCCCTCTCGTTCACGCACACGCCTTCGTCGTGTCCTTGCGCTCCTGACCGTGTGTCTCGTTGGTCTCTGGGTGATTCCTAGCGTCGTCCTCGACCTCGACCGCGCGCGTCCGTCGCCAGTACCAACTCCGGCGAGAAATCAAACCCACTCCAGAGCGCCCCTCGACGGACAAGTACCACGTTGAGCATCAGCATCATCCAGCGAATCAGGTGAGCCCCCTCTCTCTCTTTCTCGCTTCCTGTATCGCCGGCGACGCCACTGCCGAGCCGCCGCCGCCGCGCGACAGAATCCACCGCCGCCAGTTCTAGGTCATTAGATTCGGACCGTTGGATCTTGATCCTGAGGCTTAGATAGAATCACTTATACGCGAAGGGGTATGAAATCTGGCCAGTGCGATGTAACTTAATCCAAGGGCTATCACGCGTGATCCAGCCGAACCGGTACCGTCTAGTAGGAAACTGCCGCGTGGCACTAGAATCTGTTTAAAAGAAATTTGAAAACAGATTTATTTGCAAACTTCAAACCTCTGTAACTTTCAAACCACACGTCCAAAAATTATAAATTTTATATCGTTGGAATCAGGAGAACAAACCTTAGCCAACCATGCCCTTAGTTTTGAAA
Organism: Avena sativa; assembly: GCA_916181665.1. Classification (NCBI taxonomy): domain Eukaryota; kingdom Viridiplantae; phylum Streptophyta; class Magnoliopsida; order Poales; family Poaceae; genus Avena; species Avena sativa. The sequence goes on along the minus strand of OV702285.1, from coordinate 134,571,374 downwards.
ATAGTATCTGTTAGCTTGTTTGAATTTGCAGAAACATTTGTATGCTTGTGTAGAGTATAAAAATTGTTTAAAAATGATTTTTGAATTAAAACCTTTGCAAAATGGTTTGTTGTAATCTTACTGACCCTAGGCACCAATCCTTAGTGTTGAAAATGATTTTGGTAAATTTTAGGTTAGATTATTTGACTTAGCCATTTTCTAGCCAAATGAAATTATTAATTTTTGTTATGAAAATGCTTATGGAAAGAAAACTTTAAGAAAATGGTTTGATCAAACCCACTGACCCAAAACACCAAGTTTTGCAATAGAAACTCATTTGGTGAACAACTTAATAGTTTTGCCTTGATAAAAACATTTTTCACCACATGAAATAATGAATGGATTTAAAAATAGTTTTTGGACAAAACCCTCTTGCTAATGACTTTGCCACTTTGGTAAATGACCAATTTGGATCTTACAAAGTTTAGAAACCCCATAGAGACCCCTTTTGCAAAATAAAACTATATTGTGCATGCTCCCATGCATGACTTAGATCCCATTGTCTTGTGTGTGTTAAAATGTTTGATTGATTTATTGGTTTGGAATGCTAGTTGATTTTGTGTCTACTTGATTGACTTGTAGTGAAGTTAGAAAGTGTGAGACTAGCAAGATCAAGGAGTGAACTACCATTCCCTACCAAAAAGGCAAGTGATGCTTCATACTTTTTGTCCCATTACTTTCACTATGCATTAGTGATTTTTCTAAGTAAAACTTGCATGGATTTTGCTAAGTATAAACCTTGCTATAGGAAAACCTAGTAGATGAATCCTCAGTAGAATTTTCCTAAGTTAAGATTCCTATTACTATCAAGCTTAGCCTAGCTAATAGAAAACATGGGTGGAAAATATATATCCACACTATGGAAAATATTCTAAGTCTGAGGACTTGTGATTTTGTTTAATAAAACAACTAAGTTAATGAATCACCTAGGTGGAGTGGAAGGATTGGGTTATGTTGAGTGGTTCACAAGGCCCATGTTTATGGTTGACCTTGTGTATCTCACTTGTGGTATGCCACCCAGGAACAAAGATATTTGAGATGTCAAATGTTGAGAAGCTTCAAGTGCAACCACTTGGCAATATGGGCTCTGCCATGATCATATAGGTTGCAAGAACTTAGCCATATGGACAGTGGGTGGTAGTGTTTGATAGGTTGGAACGCGTCCATATTGGTCTAAGGGAAAGCTTCTGAAAGATCTTGTCTTGGGAAACCAAGTCTGCAGAGTGTAAAAAATCTAAGTACTTAGCCATGTCCCTGGTAAAGGACAATTTGAGCATCAAGACATGGAAGCAATCAAGAATCTCATCATTCAAATTTCTAAAGTTAAAATTTGTGGATTGAACAAGGGTTGTTTGAAATCTTAAATCTTTGATTGGTAGATGCCTTGGAAAGGATCTTCAATCTTTGATTGAGAAAAATGAATTTTGACAAGCAAAAACTTAGTATTTTCAAAGGTTAAGGAAACATCTATTTTGAGCAATGCAAGCCTAAACTCCACTTAGCCAAATGCATATAGATGATAGACTCCACTACATTATCATAGTATCACTTGCCAATACAATTCAAATGTATTGACCCTTTGTGGCTGTAACTTGTATGTTGCAGGTTTGATTGTTTTTAGTGAAGATTGTTTGATTAGGATTACAAAGTCTACAACCAACATCTGCCTGTGGCACTTTGAAGATGAAGGACCCATGACTATAGTTATTCCGCTGCAATGTAATGTAATAGCCAAATGAGCTATGTTTGATGTAATAAAATTATGTTATTCCTGGTTATAAAGTTATGTTATGACCTTTGTTTCTTGATATTACATCTTAACTGTGGATGCTAGCTATTGATCCAGGGACTAGCATTGTAAACACAGGAGGAATCTACCTTATTGGGTTGAGACCTCTTACAGAAGCCCATGATACTCTTTATTCTATCCACCCCGGAGGAACGAAGATGTATCAGGATGTGAAGGAGCATTTTTGGTGGCATAAGATGAAAAGAGAAATCGGCAGCTATATCGCCAAGTGTGATATTTGTCAGAGAGTTAAGGCGGGACATCAGAGACCCGCAGGACTGTTGCAACCATTGCAGATTCTGAAATGGAAGTGGGATTCTGTTGGAATGGACTTTATCACCGGATTGCCTACTTCTAGTAGGGGAAATGACTCTATTTGGATCATAGTTGACAGACTGTCCAAAGTAGTCCATTTCTTACCTGTCGAAACCACCTACCAGAGTTTGAAACTATCAGAGTTGTACATCGCTAGAATCATCAGTTTGCACGGAGTCCCCAAGAACATTGTATCGGATCGAGGAACTCAGTTTACCTCGAGATGCTGGAAGAAAGTCCAAGAAGGATTAGGAACCCGACTGGATTTCAGCACATTTTATCAACCTTAGATCGATGGACAAACGGAGCGAGTAAATCAAATACTCGAAGATATGTTGAGAGCATGTGTGCTAGAGTATGGATCTAAATGGGAAGACTGTCTGCCTTTCGCAGAATTTTCTTACAACAAAATTTATCAAGCTAGTTTGCAAATGGCCCCGTTTGAGTTCATGTATGGAAGGAAGTGTCGCACCCCTTTGAATTGGTCGGAAGTAGGAGAGAGTCAGATTTTCGGACCTAACATCCTAAGAGAAGCAGAAGAGAAAGTTCACAAGATCCGTGAGCACCTCAAGACCACCCAGTCCAGACAGAAGAGTTATGCCTACAAGAGACGTCGAGACCTTGCTTTCAATATCGGAGATTTTGTGTATCTCAAAGTGTCGCCTTTGAAAGGAATGCAACATTTCGAGCTCAAAGGAAAGTTAGCCCCCAGATATATCAGACCTTTCAAGATTCTAAATCATCGAGGAGAAGTATCGTAGCAACTGGAACTACCAGAAGAGATGTCAGCAGTGCATAATGTGTTCCATATATCGTTACTTTGCAAATGCCTTGAAGTCCCAGAGAAGACTGAAGTTTTCAATAACATCGATCATCGGACCATAGAGATCAACGATGACCTGACGTATCCTGAAGTACCCATCCATATTTTGGAGGAAGCTTTCAGGACCACCAGGACCCGAAGCATCAAGTTTCTCAAGATCTAGTGGAGTAACCACACCGAAGAAGAAGCTACCTAGGAGCGATAAGATCACATCAAGACGGAGTCTCCCGATCTTTTTTAAATCCTTGTTTTCTTCTTTTTTCTTTCTCAAATCTCGAGACGAGATTTTGTTTAAGGAGGGAAGGTTTGTAACATCCCAAAAATGTTGAACAATGATTATCCAATTCCAATCACCAATTTAGGGTTAAAAAACTTTGGTTAATTCAAATCTTTATGAATGCATGTGTGTATGTGATGATTGTATGAAAGCATGAATGGACTTGTGTGATTGTTCTAAAAAGCAAGGAATGGTTTGAAGATGAAAACAACATCATCTAAAACATTTCCAAGAAGAAACAAATCAAGAGAAAATCAAAAACAATTCAAATAAGGCAAATGGTCATTTTTTCAATCTTGCTCACTAGGCCACTTTGAGTGTTTCTAGTCCAAGATTTCAAACAAAACAATTTCTATTTCTTTTCACCCCTTGCTAGACCAAGTAAAAGTGAATCAAAGCCCACCTTTCAAACTCACAGAAACATTTGGCAACTTGATTCAAATCACATTTCAAAATTGAATCTGATTCATGTGTGAAGATCACCCCTTTTTCGAAAACCGACCAAACTAGTACCCCTTGACCAATCCCACTAACCAGAGACTACCTAGTATGTAAATAGTACACCCACCAAGTTTGAATCCAAAATTCAAATTTGAATCTCTTTCGGCCATTTCATCAAACACCTTGTAATCAGCAAACAAACAAACATCAAACACTATTAGGAGCAGTGATTTTGGCCAACCTTGTTCCCTCTCTAGCTCTCACTACACTCTCAGTAGATGATCTAGCTCAATTAACAAGCTTTAGCACCACTATGAGCATGCCATTGCCATCAATGGTGACCATGCCGAGCCTAACTTGCCCCCCCCCCCCCCATGTCGACAGCAAGCTAGGAGAAGCACCAAGCCTAGAAAGCATGTTTTGGACACTCTCCACCGTCCACCGCCACCCCCTGTCCAAGCCTCGAGCACTGCCAGCCCCTGGACCACACGGCCCGAGCATCCCAAGTCTCTCTACGAGCGAGCCGAGAGCGCGCCAGAGCGTCACCCGCGACACCAGCCCAAAGACCGCGCGTCGCCCTCGCCGCGTGCAAGCGTGATCACCAACAGCCCAGCAACCCCGTAGACATGCCCGTTCGTCACTGCACGACTAGGACAGCCCGTGCACCATGAATTCTTCTATCGGACCCGTTCAGAGCATCGCAGTGTTTCGACTGTTCCACACCTCCCCATGCCGCATAGCCATGCTATTGAGCTTCGCCAGGGAGCACAACACCGTCCCCTACCTTTGCCCATGCCAGTAGCCCGCTGTGCCGACGACCAGGACGAGCTCCACATGCGCCCATCGGTCCCCTTCAGGCACTATAAATAGAGGCCACCCCAACACGAATTCTTCTGTAGAGGTCCCAACCTTTAATAAGGTAGAGATCCCTGTGTTCACAATGCTAGTCCCTGGATCAATAGCTAGCATCCACAGTTAAGATGTAATATCAAGAAACAAAGGTCATAATACAATTTTATAACCAAGTATAAAATAATTCATTACATCTTACATAGCTCATTTGGCTATCACATTACAATACAACAGAATATCTATATACCATGGAGTCCTTCATCTTCAAAGTGCCACAGGCAATCATGTTTGGTTGTAGACTTGTAATCCTAATCAACACACTTCACTAACATCAAACAAACCTGCAACATAATAAGTTACAGCCACAAGGGTCAATACATTTGAATTGTATTGGCAAGTGATACTATGGTAGAACAGTGGTACCTATCATCTATATGCATTTGGCTAAGTGGAGCTTAGGCTTGCTTTGCTCAAAATATATTTTCCTTATCATTTGAAAACACTAAGTTTTCTTGTTTGTCAAAATCACCCAAGGCATCTACCAATCATTGATTAAAGATACTTTAACCCTTATTCAACCACAAGTTTTTAACTTAGAAATTGGGATGAGGAGAATCTTGATAGCTTCCATGTCTTGATGCTCAAATTTTCCATTGCCGGGGACACAGCTAAGTACTTAGATTTTACTCTCTCGAGAGGTGGTGCACTTTCCCCACAAGACTCGACATGGATCAAGACAAGATCTTTCAGAAGCCTTCCCTTAGACCAAAATGGACGCGCTCCAAACCTATCATCCCCTACCACCAACTGTCCATTTGGCTAAGTTATTGCAACCTATATGATCCAGGCAGAGCCCATAATGCCAAGTGGCTGCACTTGAAGCTTCTCAACATTTGACATCTCAAATCTCTTTGTTCATGGGTGGCATTCCACAAGTGTGATACACAAGGTTCACCAGTCCCCTAGCCTTGTGCAACCACTCAACATAAATCCATTCCCACCATTCCACCCAGGTGATTCATTCACATAGTTGTTTTATTAAACAAAACACAATTCATAGACTTAGAAATATTTCATAGCATGAATATAATCCACCCTTGTTTTCTACTAGCTAAGTTAAGCATGATAGTAGTAGGGATCTTAAATTAGGGAAAATTATACTAAGGCATCATCTACTAGGATTTCCCAAGGCATAGCATACTTAGTAAAATTCCATGCAAGTCCTACTTACAAATATCACTAATGCATAGTGAAAATAATGGGACAAAAGTATGAAGCACCACTTGCCTTTTTGGTAGAGAATATAAGTTCACTCCTTGATATTTGCAATAGTCACACTCTTCAAATTTCACTACAATTCAATCAAGGCACAAATTCAATCTAGCATTCAAACAATTCATCTCATAATAATAAAAACAAAGCAATGCATGCAAGCATGACAAAGATTGTTTTATTTGGAAAAGTGGTTTCCAATATGTTATAAACATTTTAAAACACCTATTGGTCATTTATAAAAGTGGCAAATCCATTTGATATCAAGTTAGTGAAAATGGGCACTTTAAATCATTTTTGTTTTGCTAAAATTAATTTAAATCAAAGTAATAATTTCTAGTGTTTGAAAAATATATTTTTAAACATAAATGTTAGTGTTTTAAGGTCAAGTGTTTAATATTAAACTATTTGCAAAAGGTTTCATCTAAAAACCATTTTTAAATCAAAGCAATATTTTATTTGTTGGAAATGTCTTTAAACAAAGTAATAATTTTATAGGGTTCACCAAATATATTTTTAAATCCTAAAACTTGGTGTTTAGGGTCAGGGAGTTTAATTCAAACCATTTTCAAAAGGTTTTACTCAAAAAGCATTTTTAAAACATATTCAACATTTTTATTTAGCTAAAAATGCTTTAATTCAAAGGAATAATTCCTAAGTGTCACAAAATATATTTCTAAATCCAAAAGTTGGTTTGCATGGTCAGTAGGTTCAAAACAATCCATTTACAAATGATTTTACCCTAAAAACATTTTTAGAATAAATTTTATACACAAAATAAGTAAAAACAAGTTTCTACAAAAACAACTAATTTTACAGAAGCAATTCATTAAACAAATGGCATGGTTGGATAGAATTATTTTTCCTGATTTCATTGATATAAAGTTTGAAAAATTTGGACGTGTATATTTAAAGTTATGAATTTTTCAAATCTAACCATCTAATAGAAATGTTTCTGTCTATTTAATCAAAACTATGCCACGCGTCGTGTTCTTACTGGACAATACCGTTTCACGTGGATCGCTCGATTCTAGCCATCAGATCTAAAGTTCATCACATGGCTCACAACACACGATAACTCTTCGGTTTAATTCTAATCAATCTAGATCTAACGGCCCAAATCGAATAAACCATAAACGGGCGACACTGGCGGCGGCTATGCGGCGGCGGCGCTCGGGGTGATGGCATACTGGCGATTCTAGGAAGCGAGAGGAGGAGTGGAATGGCTCACCAGGTTCGCCGTGCTTTGCTGATGCTTGATGCGTCCTTGGTTGGCAAAGGGGCGCTCGAGGACGTGAGGGATTCCTCGTCGGAGTTCCTTCTAGCGGGTGCTCTCTATTGAAGACGGAGGCGACTCGACGGACCGCGCTAAGACAAACAGAGGGTTGCGTTAGATGCTTACGATGCCAGGGATCACACGCGTATAATCAGGAGGAAGAGGGGTGGTCAGAATGTTACCAGGGGCGTCGCCGGAGTTGAGGCAGACGGTGGCATCGCTCTGTCGAGTTTGTTGCCAACCTTCTGGGGCACACGCGGCCAAGCGAGTGATACTGGGAGGTGAAGGGGACGATGGGGAGCACACTTGTTTGCTCCAGTGAGCAAGGGGAGGCGTGGGCTGGCTGGAATCGGTCGGTGAACTCACCAGAGCAGTGGTGCTTATTGCGAGGAATTCTAGCAGCCTATGGGCAGTGAGTGCGTGGCGTCTGGGGGAAAGATAGAGGGGAGCGAGGCAAGTTAACGAGCGTAGTTGCAGCGGTGATTTACTCGCAGAATTAAGACGAATTTAAGCTGCGGGAATCAAGCAGAAACGGGAGAGAGAGGGGAGGAATGAGTCGCGGGGTGAAGGAGACGATGACGGGGCTATGGGGTAGCGTCATCAGTGAGAGAGAGAGGGAGACGGTGGGTTCTGGGATTTAGTAACTGTGCGGGTGTGATTCTGAGTGAGAAAGAAAATGGTTCGGGGGAGGAGAGAGGTGGGATGGTTGGACTAGATGGGCCAGGTTGGGCTTGGCTGTTTCCATTTCAATTTTTTTCTTTCCTGTTTTCTTTTTCTTTTTTCATTTTGGTTTTATGTTTTCAATTCATTCAAATGATTTCAAACCCTCTTTCATTTCAATTCTTTTCAAACTTTTCAGTAAGTTTTTATACTATTTTAAACTTATATTTAAAGTCCATTTTAGAATAATTTTCCCTTATTCTTTTATGGTTTATTAATTAATTAATTTAGGCGCTTGTCTTTATTTAATTGAGATTTCAAATATGTTTTCAACTTCTATTTGAAATTCAAATTTTATCAAATCCCTTTTCAGTAGGTTTTATTTATTTATTAGTGTAAATAATTCACTTTGGATTATTAAAAATATTTTAATATGATTTATTAATCATTTAAATTGGGCAATTGTCTTTATTCAAATAAAATCCAATATGGTTTTAATCCTATTTAAATTTTATTCAAATAACTCTTTGATTCCATTTTAAGTTAGTTAAATAACTTTTATTTTACTTCGTTAAATTCCAATTATTATTTTCTCATGATTTAATTAATCATTTCTATTAGGGATTTTATATTTATTCAAATATAACTAGAATATGGTTTAATGCCATATAATTTTATTGGTTAAAATAAAATTGAATATGGTTCAAAGCCCATATTGTTTTATTTAAAAAATCTTTTTATTTGATTTTATTATTTAATAAACTTTTATTTGGTTATGGACTTGGCCAATATTTAATTTGGTTTTTTAAATATTCCTTATATATTTATTTCTTTCTTTATCTTATAAAATCCATATCTTTTTATTTATAGATCTAAACTTGGTGATTCCAATTTGTCTAATTTATGTAATATCTGTTTACCTTGTTAAATCCTTTTAGGATTCATTTGCTCACAATTTGGTATGGATTTTAGATAGGAGCTTTATTAGATTTGGAAATTATTTGCTTTTTAACTTATTAAGTTTATAAGTTTTTATCTGTGGTTCCAAATTAAGTGAAACCAATTTCTATGGTTTTATAATATTTTTATTTGTAATTTTGATCACTTATAAATGTTTGTTGTCAAATTTTTATATGGATCAAATCCATAGTCTTAGAGAGATCTTTGAAATGATTTTCTTCCATTAGGGTTTTAGGGTTTTGATTTATTTTCAAAGTTTAAATTTCAAGATACATTATTTGATGAATGCATTTCACTTGGTTTGAATTTTGTTGGATTCCCCGTCATTCAAAGTTTGTTCAAGTTGGGTTTTGATGTTTCCATTTGGAATCAAAAAGTTTTCTTTTCACCCTAAATTTCAACAATTAATTCTTTTGTTTATTTATTTTTCACATTTCAAAATTTGCAAAATTTTGGGATGTGACATCTTCACACCATCTCACTCCCCTCTCTCTTAGAAGCACCCCACCTCATCCCAGGAGCAAGGCGAGCAGCGCATCACCGGAATTTGGCCGGAGTCTGCCGCGGAGGAGGAAGAAGGGCGTCGTTGATTGGAGCCGCCCCAGGAGGATGTAACATCCCAAAACTTTAATCCAAGTTAATCAAGATCCAAATCATCAAAATTAGGGTGAACAAAAACTTTCCCATCTCAAAATATGAAAGCATTCATGTGTATGTGCATTTAAATTAGGAGTTCATTTGAATTGCCATGGTTCTGTGATTCATTGCTTGTATAATGATTCTTAGGTGAAATAATCATCATCTAAACCATTCCCAAACTTTTCCCAAAAAAAAACTCAAAACAAATAAATGAAGTGAATGGTCATTTTTGCCAAATTAACTATCATGCTTACTTTGGTTATTCCTAGCACTCAAAACTTAAAAGAAACAATTGTGGATCTTTGCACCCCTTGCTAGTACACATACTGAGGTACCAAGGCCCACTTTGTGACCTGCCAAAAACATTCAAATGCGAAGTTTAAATGGCAGTTTAAAACTGAATCTATTTCATATGGGAAGATCCCACTATTTCAAAAACCACCAAAACAAGCTCAATTTTCAAAACCCAAGCAACCACAGAGTCTCAAGCTTATGCCTAGAACACCCACCAAAAATCTTTTCAAAATTTAAAAGGAAGTTTCTTGCGGCCATTTCATCAAACACTTGGTAGGCAGATTTTAAACCAGATCAATTTCACTATTTTGAATAGTATTCTGGCCAAACTTGTCTCCCATTTAAACCCCATTTGATCACTTTGTCCCCTTTGGATCAAACCAGGACCTAACTAATCCATCCCCTACCCCCTAGCAGCATGGCCATGCCAAGCCGAGCCCACCTCGCCGGCCAACTTGGTCGCCGCCGCAGCAGACCGCCGCCCCCTCTCTCGCCATGTCTCGGAGCTAGCCAGCACCTCACCTCCGCCCACTGTCCCCTCCCTAAGCCAGGCCCAGCCATGGACCACCGAGAAAACCCCGCACCCAGTGCCACAGTGCCATGCCAAGCACGCACCCGGCATGCGTGCACACGCTGGCACTCGACCGCAGCTCGTGCCCACCGTGTCACCATGACCCAGGGAGCACGCCAGACACCACCATTCGCCGTCCAACACCTCACAGCCACCGCTCGCCGTCAAAGACGCCGCCTCTAAAGCTCAGTGCGCCAGCTCCGCCTGACTGCTACGACCGCCCCTAAGCCCGCATTAACATCCTAGAGCACCGGCAGGAGACCGCGTGTCGATCGCCACCCTCAGCCATGCCGCTAGCAGCCCGTAGCCTTGTCGCCACCGTCGCCTGCCCATCCCTCTCGGTCTCACCGTCGAGCCTATAAAAGGAGGGCACCCATAGACGTTTGCAGCACACCACTTCACTCCCCTCAGCTCACTGATCGTCCCACACATCTAGCCAGAACACGGGGAGCATCCGGTCACCGGAATTGTATCGGAGCAAGCCGCCTCTGGAGGAGAAGGGCGCCGCTGATTGCGACCACCCCCGGAGCTGCCTCGACCGTTCCTGAGCTCGCCGTCGACCACCAGTTCGTTTGCCCATCTCGCCATCATCGCTGGATCCCTAGTACACCCCCTATGCACCCCCACCGAGCCACTAGGGTTAGAGCTCGCCGGCAACAGGTCCGTCGTCGACGATGATCCACGGCCGTTGATCCCCACTCTAATCCAACGTCCCACTTCGCCCCCCACCGCTTTGCGCGTTATGAGCCACTGACTGGTGGATCCCCCCTGTCAGCTGAGCCCTGCGCTGCGGAGTGACACTGGGCCGGCCCATTAGCGTCTCCCGCGCGACCCAACAGTTTAAATTTAGATTTTTTTCCATTTAATTTCAAACACAGTTTTGTACATAGATTCAAAAATCAACCCAGCTCGATTTAATGAACCAAAATACATGAAACCAATTTTGTTAGAAAGGTACTGAAATGCTTAATCCAAGCCCGTTGGATTCAAATCATTTGGATCTGTGGATCAACCTAGGTAAAAATAACAAGGCAGGAGCTTTTCTGCATTCAAACATTTTTCAAAATTCAACCATAAGAGCTGTTGAGTTAATTCCAACTCTCAAAAGTCACATTTGATCATACCTTTCAGAATATATAAAAACATATGGGTTTACTTACAGAAATAATGTTCAAGTAATAAAAGAATGCCACATAGGCATTTCTAGTCACTTTATTTATTTAAAATAAAAAGGTTAAACCTTATTAAATTGTGACACCACTTTAAATCACATTCCCATGTACTGAAATATGTGGTGATGACATGTGTCAACATGATCCCATGTTTGAGTTGGAGAATATTTAATCTTAAGTAGTTTTTCAATGAGTAGAAATTACTTTTCTCAAATTAAAATAAATAAGACAAATGCTTTAATCTTGTAATGTTAAGTGGTGATGCTAGATAATCTATAGTGCACCTTTGTGTGATGATTGAAAATAGTTAAGTATTGTTTGGTGATTGTGTACCTCGTATTTATTTATAGACGCTAGACCAAGGATACGAGGAGGAAGGAGGATACTACGAGGAAGAAACCGAGGAGAACATCAACCACTGCTCTGCACAAGGAAAGCCATTAACTTAGCAAGCTAACACTTGCAACTATGAAAGTTAGATCACTTATGCAATGCGTTAAGCATGCTTGGTTAGACACATTTGACGATACCCAATCCTAGTTTTACTTACAAGCTTTATACTTTATTTCTTTATCAAAGCTTTCTCTTAGAGTTTACATAGTGAATTGTAGATACTAGAAGGATATTGGAAGGTAGCATAAAGAGTATAAAATTTGGCCTAAGTTAGATAATCTTGATGTCATCCTAAGGCATGAGATTGAACCTAGCAAATATCCACTTGTTTACCACCCCTCATTAGCCTTGTAGATGCTAGTGCTAAGCATAAAACTTGATCAACTTTAGATGGGAATACTTGGTGAAAATGGTTATGAAAACCTTAGAATGATGATTCATTCTACTGAAATGTTTTGACATGTGTTTCTGAACACCAGATGAGGCATGAGCCTTAACCCTTTATAAAACTGATGGTTGTCTGGATGCGATACCATTCCAATTTTACCGTACAACCACAATACCCGAAAATTGGGTAGGGCTTGACTAGAAATTTATATACCTTAGTATGGGTTCCCTCGTGGCCAAGGTCTGAGCTGAGGCTGCCTTGTGAAGATTGTCCACCTGTGCAGTACCCAAGATGACAGTTGGTCATGGTTGGGAGGCCAAACTCACAGGAGAGGTGCCTATACTAGGGCGTGTAATTGAAAGGTTAGGATTGATTGTCCGCATACTGAGTATGGTGAATTCAGGATTTGTTCCTGACGGATCTATCGAATGTTGTGGTGGAAGTGTACAATCTCTACAGAGTGTTAAACTATTCGAATAGCCGCGTCCGCGGTTATGGACAGTTGGAGTGGCCATACTGTTTCCCTGTCAGATGTTTTCAAAATGACTTGTGAAATGAATTATGACTTTGACTTGGCCACAACAGGGTTGTGATATGAAGTTCAAATTCCCACTTAGGTGTCACAAAACTTTCAACTAGTTTTCTTTGCTTCTGAACTTAGTAGAGGTAAATCTGGCTTTTTGCAAAACAACCTTAGAGCTTAGTATCCTACTACAAAAAAACCCTCTTAACTGTTAGTATTAGTTTGCGAGTACTTAAAGAGTACTCGTGGCTTTGTCCCTGGCTATTCACGTGGCCAGACTATGAAGAAGAGTACCAGGATGATGGACCGCAGGAAGGGTACGACAACTAGGATCATCTCCCATCGTCAGCATTGCCTGTGACCCTGAAGATGGAGCTTCGCCTACGCTAATGTTACTATTACGTTATCCCGCTGCTTGAGTTGTATTAAGAACTGGATCATGAGATCCTTATTTGTGCAAGACCTTATATATGGTTTGTAATGGATGATGTACTGTGATATCCAAATTTGTTATGTCTCGCAAAAATGGTAATCCTAGGATTGCGATCTATGGCATAACAGGCATCTGAGATTAAAATCCGGGTGTTGACAAGTTGGTATCAGAGCCATCCTGACCATACGAGACCCTAGTTAGAAAGGATGTTTGAATAAAAAACTTAGTTTCAAAACCCAAGGAAGTGAGTATTTACAAAAACTTATTCTCATTCTTATCACTTGGATTCCTTCATGAAAATTCATGTTCCTCAAAAACTCTTGCAAAATACATAAAATTTGACACACTTGATCACTCTACTAACTTACTCATCCTATATTCTTATAGATGGATGTGAAGTACATCAAGGTTTATCAGTTGGGGAATGAAGGAGACCTCATATTTGAGCGTGACTTGGACCAGATTTCGGAAAATCTGGAGCGTCCGCACACCGAGTTCTTCGGAGCTCAGCTCAATGATCAGGAAGGATAAAATCTGGAGTGGCTAGTTGTTGCAAGTCTAAGAGGAAAGATTGAACCTCCCACTGTAGAGGGAATTCAGTTCACCTTAAGATAGAACAATTGGCTCGATGAACTTTCCAGGGCCATGCAGGAAGCTCTTGCCCGTCTATGTGGGCAGAGTATCAATCAGATCAAGGGTACCCGCTTTGAGTTCTACCCAAGGCGTGATGTTATGGGGCAGCCACTGGAGGCCCCACATCATCCCGAACTGAAGAGTCAAGTGGACCACCTCAGCTTCATGATGTATGATCGTCAGAAGGAGTTAGACAATGCCCGTGCCTACGGCAACCACAAGTCTGCCATCGCCAAGAAGAAGGATCAGACCTTCACCATGCTAGTGAAGGATCGCAAGTCTCGTCGCCGTCAGCTCGACAAGAAGGAGCGCATCATTGCCCCTTTTTGCCACCGGATCACGGATTTGGAGGAGACCATCCATGAGAGAGACATGCAGTTGGAGGAAAGGGAGAATGCCGGAGAAGACCTTCGTGGAGATCCCTACTCCTATCTCAGCAATGATGATGACTTTCTGGAGGATCAGGCCATGGACTTCTTCATCGATGAGGAGCATTTCGCCTTCATCGATGACGATGATGATGAGGATGATGAGTGCACCGACTCCGAGGAGTAGTAGAACTTGAGCACTAGCGTTAGTGAGTTGTATTCGGTCCCACTGTATCGTAGTTTCCAGAATGGTTCTTAAAACCATCTGTTTTTCCTTTGTTGTGGTGTGTGTTTGTATCGTGTGCTATGAATGAATGAAAAGCAAGTTGCTAGAAAAATCTTAGTCAAACTTTAAACAAATTTATAACCACCTCAGAACCTTAGAAATTTCCCTCTTTCTCATGATCTACCTCAATCTTCAGATGCCTCGCGGAGGAAGCGGATCATCCCCGGACCCAATGTTGCAGATCTTGCAAATGTTGGTTTCTAACCGCGAAGCTGAAAGATCCGAACGTCAAGCCAACCTAGCCACCCTTCAACACATAGCTCAGATGGCCAACAACAATTAAGGACAAGGAAATCAGGACAACCATGGATCTAAGCTCAAGAACTTCCGGAACACCAATCCACATGTTTTCACTAAGTCAGAGGAACCCCTGGATGCAGATGATTGGCTGCAAACAATGGAGAACAATTTGGAAGTCACCGGAGTGGAAGCTAACGAGAAAGTTCTGTTCGCAACCCAATATCTAGCCGGAGATACAAGAGCATGGTGGAACAGCGTTCGTGCAATGATCGGAGGACAGCTGATGACTTGGGAGGAATTCAAGGTCAAGTTCAGTAGAACCCATGTTCCACCGGGTTTGATCAAGAGGATGAGAGATGAATTCAGAGAACTGAAGCAAGGAAGGATGACCGTAGTGGAATACCGTGACAAATTCTTGTCATTAGCTTGGTATGCCCCGGATGAGATCGACACTGAAGCCAAGAAGAAAGAAATATTCTTGAATGGTTTGCATGATGAGATGCAGACGGTGTTAGTCAATATCCCCTTTGCTGATATTGAAGCCCTAGTTGACTCTGCCATTCAGATGGAAGGAAGAATCAACCAAGCTAATGAGAACCGCAAGCGCCACATGATGCATCAACCAAGAACCCACCATACCCCAAAGTATCGCCCCAACCCATCTCCAGGATTTGCCCCGAGAACCAACAGACCCCCGATGAACCGTCCGACATATCCCAACCATGGAAACCCAAGGCCCGGAGGAAACCACAACAACCCCGGCAAGTCTAGCAATTTCAACCGTGCACCACCCAAGTTCAACAATAACAATGCCGCCACCAACACCAACACTGCCCCAAGGACTGGAAGAAATGTTGTGCCTGTTGCAGCGAAGGACAAGTCGCAAGTGACTTGTTATGAATGTGGAACCAAGGGCACTACTCCAATGAGTGCCCCAAGAAGAATGCCGCAGCCCCAATGCAAATGCCCTAGCTCAGCAGCAGCGTCGTGTTCAGCCCGGAAGAAGGTTTGTCCCAGGGAACTCGCTCAACCGCAACGGTCGTCTTTTTCTCATGAATGCAGAACAAGCCCAGGAAGCGCCAGACGTCATGCTGGGTATGTTTTCTGTTAACTCAGTACTTGCAAGAGTATTGTTTGATTCTGGAGCATCGCACTCATTTGTCACTGAAGAATTCACATGCACTAGTAAGATTCAACCAACCAAACTGAAGCATGTTATGATTGTTCAAATCCCCGGTTCAACCACCAAAGCTAGGCAAATCTGCAAAGCCGTCCCTATCCGAATCCATGGCATAGATTTTTATGCTAATCTAATAGTACTCGGAACTAAAGGTTTGGAAGTAGTACTAGGAATGGATTGGATGTCCAAACATAAAGGATTCATTGATTGTGCCAAGAAAGCCATAACCATGACCAGTACAGCAGGAGTATCAGTCGAGCATGTATCTGAAACCTTACCTCGTCAATTCAAGTGCAACAAGAGTATAGCCCAACCTACCATTGACCAAGTCCGGATAGTCTGTGAATACCCCGATGTATTTCCAGATGTTTTGCCCGGTATGCCCCCAGATCGGGATATCGAGTTTATCATTGAACTAATCCCTGGAACCGGACCCATAGCCCAGAGACCATATAGTATGAACCCGTCTAAACTATCTCCACCCAAGAAGCAACTGGATGCCATGCTGGAAATTGGATTGATTCAACCAAGTGCGTCACCATGGAGATCACCTGTTTTGTTCGTGGACAAGAAAGATGGAGGTAACCGTTTGTGTACGGATTATCGGAAATTGAATGATGTCACTATCAAGAACAAGTACCCGTTGCCGAAGATAGAAGATTTGTTTGACCAGTTGACTGGTGCCAAGGTGTTTTCTAAGATTGATCTTAGAACTGGCTATCATCAACTCAAGATTCACGCAGAGAATATTCCAAAGACTGCCTTTACCACCAGATATGGATTATACGAGTATACTGTCATGTATTTTGGATTAACCAATGCCCCCGCTTATTTCATGAATCTCATGCATAAGATTTTTATGGACTTCCTAGATAAGTTTGTCATTGTTTTCATCAATGACATTCTGATTTATTCCAAATCAGAGGAAGAACATGAGCTACACTTAAGGACCATTCTTGGAACCCTTAGAGAGCATTAGTTGTATGCCAAGTTTAGCAAATGTGAATTCAGGTTAGAGGAGGTAGGATTCCTCGGACATATCGTATCAGACGGAGGAATTGCTGTTGACCCTACAAAGGTGAAAGATGTCGAAGATTGGCAAGCCCCAACCACTCAAACCCAAGTTCGTGCATTTATAGGATTAGCGGGATACTACCGCAAGTTCGTAGAAGGATTCTCGAGTATCGCCAGACCCATGACCCAATTACTGAAGAAGGACACGAAGTTTGAATGGACAGACAAATGTGAAGCGAGTTTTCAAGAACTCAGGAGAAGACTGATCTCAGCCCCAATCTTGATCATGCCGGATATCATGAAGCGCTTCGATGTGTATTGTGACGCATCCAAGATCGGTCTCGGATGTGTGCTAATGCAAGAAGGAAAATTTATATCTTATCTATCTCGACAACTAAAGCAGCATGAACAAAACTACCCAACCCATGACCTCGAGCTCGCAGCCATAGTTCTAGCCCTGAAGACATGGAGGCATTATCTCATGGGAAACCGTTGTGAGATTTATTTGAATCACAAGAGCCTAAAGTATATATTCACTCAGAAGGAGCTGAATACGAGACAGAGAAGATGGATTGAGCTAATCAAGGATTACGACCTGGACATTCACTATCACCCCGGTAAAGCCAATGTGGCAGCAGATGCCCTTAGAAGATTGTCGTGCCACTTGAACTCCATTATTTTGAAAGTTTGCACAAAGAGATGGAAGATTTCCGAATAGAATTAGTGAGTGAATGATTTTTGGCTAGCATAGAGCTTCAACCCAATTTGATCAGCCAGATCAAAGAGGCGCAGAAAGGAAATGCTAGTATCGATGGAATCAAGCGTCGTATCAGTCTAGGCAAAGTACCCAGATTTACCGAAGACGAAGAAGGAGTTCTGTGGTACAAAGGATGTCTTTGTGTACCAGCAGATTCAGAGTTGAAAGAAGTTATTCTAAAGGAAGCTCATGATACTCTTTATTCTATCCACCCCGGAGGAACGAAGATGTATCAGGATTTGAAAGAACAATTTTGGTGGCATAAGATGAAGAGAGAAATAGGAAGCTATATCGCCAAGGGTGATATATGTCAGAGAGTCAATGCGGGACATCAAAGACCCGTTGGATTGTTGCAACCTCTACAGATACCGGAATGGAAGTGGGATTCAGTAGGAATGGACTTTATCACCGGATTGCCTACTTCTAGTAGGGGAAATGACTCTATCTGGGTCATAGTAGACAGGTTATCCAAAGTAGCAGATTTCTTACCAGTCAAGACCACATACCAGAGTTCGAAACTAGTGGAGTTATACATCGCTAGGATCGTTAGTTTGCACGGAGTCCCTAAGAACATCGTATCGGATCGACGAACTCAGTTTACCTCGAGATTCTAGAAGAAAGTCCAAGAAGGTTTAGGAATCCGACTAGGTTTCAGCACAGCATATCACCCTCAAACTGATGGACAAACGGAGCGAGTAAATCAAATACTCGAAGATATGTTGAGATCATGTGTGTTAGAGTATGAATCTAAATGGGAAGACTGTCTACCGTTCGCAGAATTTTCTTACAACAACAGTTATCAAGCAAGTTTGCAAATGGCCCCATTTGAATTCATGTATGGAAGGAAGTGTCGAACCCCTTTGAATTGGTCGGAAGTAGGAGAGAGTCAGATTTTCGGACCCGACATCCTACGAGAAGCAGAAGAGAAAGTTCACAAGATTCGTGAGCACCTAAAGACCGCCTAGTCAAGACAGAAGAGTTACACTGACAAGAGAGGTCGAGACCTCGCTTTCAATATCGGAGAATTCGTGTATCTGAAAGTTTCGCCATTGAAAGGAACGCAGCGTTTCCAGCTGAAGGGAAAGTTAGCCCCCAGATATATCGGACCCTTCAAGATTCTGAATCGTCGAGGAGAAGTATCATATCAATTGGAACTGCCAGAAGAAATGTCAGCCATGCACAACGTGTTCCATATCTCGTTACTTTATAAATGCCTCGAAGTTCCGGAAAAGACTGAAGTTTTCAAGAATATTGATAACCGGACCATAGAAATCAATGATGACCTGACCTATCTCGAAGTACCCATCCGTATTTTGGAAGAAGCTTTCAGAACCACCAGAACCCGAAGCATCAAGTTTCTTAAGATTCAGTGGAGCAACCACACTGAAGAAGAAGCTACCTGGGAGCGAGAAGATCACATCAGGACGGAGTTCCCCGATCTCTTTAAATCCTAGGTAATCTTTGCTCTTCTTTCTCAAATCTTAGGACGAGATTTTGTTTAAGGGGGGAAGGTTTGTAACATCCCAAAACTTTAATCCAAGTTAATCAAGATCCAAATCATCAAAATTAGGGTTAACAAAAACATTCCCATCTCAAAATATGAAAGCATTCATGTGTATGTGCATTTAAATTAGGAGTTCATTTGAATTGCCATGGTTCTGTGATTCATTGCTTGTAAAATGATTCTTAGGTGAAATAAACATCATCTAAACCATTCCCAAACTTTTCCCAAAGAAAAATAACTCAAAACAAATAAATGAAGCGAATGGTCATTTTTGCCAAATTACCTATCATGCTTACTTTGGCTATTCCTAGCACTCAAAATTTAACAGAAACAATTGTGGATCTTTGCACCCCTTGCTAGTACACATACTGAGGTACCAAGGCCCACTTTGTGACCTGCCAAAAACATTCAAATGCTAAGTTTAAATGACATTTTAAAATTGAATCTATTTCATATGGGAAGATCCCACTATTTCAAAACCACTCAAACAAGCTCAATTTTCAAAACCCAAGCAACCACAGAGTCTCAAGCTTATGCCTAGCACACCCACCAAAAATCTTTTCAAAATTTAAAACGAAGTTTCTTGCGGCCATTTCATCAAACAGTTGGTAGGCAAATTTTAAACCAAATCAATTTCACTATTTTGAATAGTATTCTGGCCAAACTTGTCTCCCATTTAAACCCAATTTGATCACTTTGTCCCCTCTGGATCAAACCAGGACCTAACTAACCCATCCCCTACCCCCTAGCATTATGGCCATGCCAAGCCGAGCCCACCTCGCCGGCCAACTTGGTCGCCGTCGCAGCAGACCGCCTCACCCTCTCTCGCCATGTCTGGGAGCTAGCCAGCACCTCACCGCCACCCACTGTCCCCTCCCTGAGCGAGGCCCAGCCGGGGACCACCGAGAAAACCACGCGCCCAGTGCCACAGCACCATGCCGAGCACGCGCCAGAGCGCCGCACCCGGCAGGTGTGCACACGCTGCCACTCGACCGCAGCCCGTGCCCACCGCGTCGCCACGACCCAGGGAGCATGCCAGACACCCCCATTCGCCGACCAACGCCTCACAACCACCGCTCGCTGTCGAAGACGCCGCCTTTGCCGCTCAGTGTGCCAGCTCCACCCGCCCGCTTACCAACGCTCCTAAGCCCGCATTAACATCCTAGAGCACCGCCAGGAGACCGCGCGTCGATCGCCACCCTCAGCCATGCCGCTAGCAGCCTGTAGCCATGTCGCCACCGTCGCCTACCCATCCCTCTCGGTCTCACCGTTGAGCCTATAAAAGGATTGCACCCCAAACGTTTGCAGCACACCACTTCACTCCCCTCACCTCACTGATCGTCCCACACCTCTAGCCAGAGCACGGGGAGCAGCAACTCGCTGGAATTCTACCGGAGCAGGCCACCTCTGGAGGAGAAGGGCGCCGCTGATTGCGACCACCCCCGGAGTTGCCTCGACCGTCCTTGAGCTCGCCGTAGACCACCAGTTCGTTTGCCCGCCTCGCCGTCGTCGCTGGAGCCCTAGTACGCCCCCTATGCACCCCCACCGAGCCGCTAGGGTTAGAGCTCGCCGGCGACAGGTTCGTCGTTGACGAAGATCCACAGCCGTTGAACCCCACTCTAATCCAACGTCCCACATCGCCTCGTACCGCTTCACGCGTTATGAGCCACTGACTGGTGGATCCCCCTGTCAGCTGAGCCCCGCGCTGCGGAGTGACACTGGGCCGGCCCATTAGCGTCTCCTGCGCGACCCAACAGTTTAAATTTAGATTTTTTTTCATTTAATTTAAAACACAGTTTTGTACATAGATTCAAAAATCAACCTAGCTCGATTCAATGAACCAAAATGCATGAAACCAATTTTGTTAGAAAGGTGCTGAAATGCTTAATCCAAGCCCGTTGGATTTAAATCATTTGGATCTGTGGATCAACCTTGGTAAAAATAACAAGGCAGAAGCTTTTCTGCATTCAAACATTTTTCAAAATTCAACCATAAGAGCTGTTGAGTTGATTCCAACTCTCAAAAATCACATTTGATCATACCTTTCAGAATATATAAAAACATATGGGTTTACTTACAGAAATAATGTTTAAGTAATAAAAGAATGCCACATAGGCATTTCTAGTCACTTTATTAATTTAAAATAAAAAGGTTAAACCTTATTAAATTGTGACACCACTTTAAATCACATTCCCATGTCCTGAAATATGTGGTGATGACATGTGTCAACATGATCCCATGTTTGAGTTGGAGAATATTAAATCTTAAGTAGTTTTTCAATGAGTAGAAATTACTTTTCTCAAATTAAAAGAAATAAGACAAATGCTTTAATCTTGTAATGTTAAGTGGTGATGCTAGATCATCTATAGTGCACCTTTGTGTGATGATTGAAAATAGTTAAGTATTGTTTGGTGATTGTGTACCTTGTATTTATTTATAGACGCTAGTGCCGACCAAGAAGACGAGGAGGAAGGAGGATACTACGAGGAAGAAGCCGAGGAGAACTTCAACCACTGCTCTGCACAAGGCAAGCTATTAACTTAGCAAGCTAACACTTGCAACTATGAAAGTTAGATCACTTATGCAATGCATTAAGCATGCTTGGTTAGACACATTTAACGATACCCAATCCTAGTTTTACTTACAAGCTTTATACTTTATTTCTTTATCAAAGCTTTCTCTTAGAGTTTACATAGTGAATTATAGATACTAGAAAGATATTGGAAGGTAGCATAAAGAGCATAAAATTTGGCCTAAGTTAGATAATCTTGATGTCATACTAAGGCATGAGATTGAACCTAGCAAATCTCCACTTGTTTACCACCCCTCATTAGCCTTGTAGATGCTAGTGCTAAGCATAAAACTTGATCAACTTTATATGGGAATACTTGGTGAAAATGGTTATGAAAACCTTAGAATGATGATTCATTCTACCGAAATGTTTTGACATGTGTTTCTGAACACCAGATGGTTCTGATGATGAAAATGTTGAGGCATGAGCCTGAACCCTTTATAAAACTGATGGTTGTCTGGATGCGATACCATTCCAATTTTAGCGTACAACCACAATACCCAAAAATTGGGTAGGGCTTGACTAGAAATTTATATACCTTAGTATGGGTTCCCTCGCGGCCAAGGTCTGAGCTGAGGCTACCTTGTGAAGATTGTCCATCTGTGCAGTACCCAAGATGACAGTTGGTCATGGTTGGGAGGCCAAACTCACAGGAGAGGTGCCTATACTAGGGCGTGTAATTGAAAGGTTAGGATTGATTGTCCGCATACTGAGTATGGTGAATTCAGGATTTGTTCCTGACGGATGTATCGAATGTTGTGGTGAAAGTGTACAATCTCTACAGAGTGTCAAACTATTCGAATAGCCGCGTCCGCGGTTATGGACAGTTGGAGTGGCCATACTGTTTCCCTATCAGATGTTTTCAAAATGACTTGTGAAATGAATTATGACTTTGACTTGGCCACAACAGGGTTGTGATATGAAGTTCAAATTCCCACTTAGGTGTTACAAAACTTTCAACTAGTTTTCTTTGCTTCTGAACTTAGTAGAGGTAAATCTGGCTTTTTGCAAAACAACCTTAGAGCTTAGTATCCTACTACAAAAAAAACCCTCTTAACTGTTAGTATTAGTTTGCGAGTACTTAAAGAGTACTCGTGGCTTTGTCCCTGGCTATTCACGTGGCCAGACTATGAAGAAGAGTACCAGGATGATGGACCGCAGGAAGGGTACGACAACTAGGATCATCTCCCATCGTCAGCATTGCCTGTGACCCTGAAGATGGAGCTTCGCCTACGCTAATGTTACTATTACGTTATCCCGCTGCTTGAGTTGTATTAAGAACTAGATCATGAGATCCTTATTTGTGTAATACCTTATGTATGGTTTATAATGGATGATGTACTGTGATATCCAAATTTGTTATGTCTCGCAAAATGGTAATCCTGGGATTGCGATGTATGGCAAAACAGGCATCTGGGATTAAAAATCCGGGTGTTGACAGAGGAGCTGTCGGTACCAGGAGGATCGCCGTTGTCGACTTCGTTGCTCGCCCCCGTCGCCGACAATCGCCTGAGCCCCGGTGAGCCTCCCACGACCCCCACTGGCTGTGCTAGGGTTCTCTCTCGCCGGTGTTGCCCGACGTGGACGATGAACCATAGCCATTCGATTAGAGTTAGATCGTGCGGTCCACCTCCCCCATACCGCTTCGCACCCCTCTGTCTCACTAACGAGTGGGGACAGCCACTTAACCAGCCCGCGCGCGCTGTACATAGTGGGCCGGCCTAGTTAGCATCCCACGCGACCCAGTAATTCAAATTTAGGTTTATTCTTTTAGTTTCAAACTCAGTTCTGTACCCAGATTCAAAAACCAACCCAACTCGATTCACTTAACCAAAATGCATGAAACCAATTTTTTTAGAAAGGTACTCGAGTGCTTAATGTCGTGGTATTGCCGACGAGTACGCCATGGAGGGGTCCTCACAGTGCGTGTTTAGAGACGTGGGGTAAGGCATACGGTTGACGGGTACGAGGTAACACAGCTTACCCAGGTTCAGATCCCACAACGGTGGCGAAATCCTACTCCTGCTATAAATCACTATAAGGGCAATACGCCGAGTTACAGAGATAGGTTCGTTGTGCGAGGTGTGTGTAAAACGATGCCCTAAAGGCTCCCATAGGCCCGACTTATATAGTCATCAGATCCTAGGGTTACAGGGAAAAGTCCTAGCCGGACAGGTCACAGAGTCCTACACCGTCTATTACTAGTCTTGTGTATCTTGCACTCCAAGGCTCCGGGTACGCTGGTGACTCCACTGTAGCCTTCCTTTATCCGGCATGGGCCTCCCTTCTGGATCCACCTAACTGGGCCGCCCAGTAGGCCATAGGCCATGCTACCGACTATGGGCCACCCGAGTTAGTCGGATAAGAGACATGCTATGAGGATACCCATATAGCATATCCCCAACAGTAGCCCCCGGAGAACTCCGAGATCTTGCGCTGTCTTGCCTCTTCCCGTGGAATGCTCCGTCTAGATGGATGTCGGCAAATCGTCAAGCAATATCTTTTAGTCCTCCCAAAGAACCCTGCAAAGGTCTCTCCGTCTTCTATGAGTAAGTCAAAGAAATGCTAAATCTTCCATCGTACTCTTCCATAGCAGGATTAAGTCCGTCTATGCCGGAATCTTCGATGGGCAGCTCATCTACCATGTCAGCTATGACAACATAGGATATAGGTTAGCGACGCCTCGTAACGCAATCATATCCGATTTTCCTGCGCAAGTGATACGAACCGTTGGCGTCCGCGGTCGGAGAAGTGGCGAAATTACCAATTACCGATTAGCTGCACGAATCTTGACGCAGAGTAGGATAAATAGTAACCGTGGGACACTTGCCACTTTGTTTTGGAGATATGCCCTAGAGGCAATAATAAATGTAGTTATTATTATATCTTTGTGTTTATGATAAATGTTTACATTCATGCTATAATAGTATTAACAAGGAAACATTAATACTTGTGTGATTTGTAAACTAAATATGAGTCCCTAGTAAAGCCTCTACATAATACTAGCTTGTTGGTTAATAAATGA
This sequence comes from Avena sativa, assembly GCA_916181665.1. Classification (NCBI taxonomy): domain Eukaryota; kingdom Viridiplantae; phylum Streptophyta; class Magnoliopsida; order Poales; family Poaceae; genus Avena; species Avena sativa. Next base: position 134,546,678 of record OV702285.1, on the reverse strand, counting down.
TTGTGGTTTCCCTATCATGAACATTGAGATGTTATTAACAACAAGATCATATCGTTAGGAGAATGGTATGATGGACATACTCCTATAGATAAGCGTAACATAAAGATCAAGTCATTTTAATAGTTCAATTGCTATATGCTTTCTGATACATAGGAACCTAATTCCTTCGACCATGAGATCATGTTTATCACCATCACCGGAAGGATGCTTTGATGACATCAAACACCACACCGTAATTGGGTGGCTATAAAGGTGGCATTGAGTGTTCGGAAAGTATTGGTTGAGACACATGGATCAAGAGTGGGATTTGTCCATCCATATGATGGATAGATATACTCTGGGCCCTCTCGGTGGAATGTCATCCGATTAGCTTGCAAGCATGTGATTGGTTCACAAGGGATCACATATCACGGGAACGAGAAAAGAGTACTTATCAGTAACGAGGTTGAACTAGGTATGCAGAGATACCGACGATCAAAACCTCGAATAAGTAAACTATCGTGAGACAAAGGGAAATTGGTATCATATGTAAGTGGTTCATTCGATCGCAAAGTAATCATAGAAATATGTGGGAGCCATATGAATTTCCAGATTCCTCTATTGGTTATTGTTCGGAGAAGTTTCTCGATCATGTCCGCATAATTCACGAACCGTAGGGAGACACACTTAAGGATTCGATGTTGTTGAGTAGTTATGGAATGATGAGTAAGAGACCAAATGTTGTTCGGAGTCTCGGATTGGATCCGGGATATCACGAGGAGATCCAGAATGGTCCGGAGAATAAGATTCATATAAGGAAAGTGTTGTTTCGGGGTTGGAGAATGGTTCCGGTGTTTTGATCGGGAATGTTCTAGAAGGTCCCGGAAGGTCCGGCACTCCGGTGGGGAAGGGTACATGAATGTGTCATAACATGTTGGAATGGTTGCATCATGTACTAGATGTCATCGCTGAACAAAATAAAGGGATAAATCAAATCCTAGTTTGAAAAGTCAAACGCCAATTTGAAAAGTCAAACGGCTATTTTGTTTGGTGGAGGGAGAGTAGGAAACCTACTTGGGGTGGAAGTCCCTCTCCCTCCACCGCCGGCCTTGGAAGCCGAGTTGGGGAGGGATTCACCTCCCCTTGGCCGGCCCCCTCCACCTATATAAGTGTTAGACCCCTCTTTTATAAAGGAAAGGATCCCTATGATTGCAATGCTAGTCCCTGGATCAATGCTAGCATCCACAGTTTAAGATGAAGTACACAGATACAAAGGTCGTTTATTACATTCATTCCAGAGATAAAACATAGTCTTATACAACTCAGGGCCAAAGGCCTAATACAAGAGTTTATGGAATAAGTAAATAAACACAAGTCCTCATCTTCATGTGCCACAGGCAAGCATGTTGAGTGTAGACTCATGACTCCTACTCATCATCGGAGTAACCTGCAACATCACAAGTTACAGCCACAGTGGGTCAATACTTTGGAATAGTATTGGCAAGTGATACCTTAGTAAATTTTAAGTGGACTAATTTACTATATGCATTTTGGCTAGGTGTAGCTTGGCTTGCTTTGCTTGAAAATAGGTTTTCCCTATTAGTTGAAAATACTAAGTTTTCTTTGTCAAAAACTTTCCCAAGAAACCACCAATAGACATTGGGGTCCTTCACCCTTGTTCACCCACAAGTTTTACTCAGAAGTTGGAGTGATGAGATTCTTGTAGCTTCCATGTCTTGATGCTCAAGTTGTCCATTGCCATCGACATGGCTAAGTACTTAGATTTTCCATCTACAGAGGTTGTGCACTTTCCCCACCAGACTTGGTTTCCCAAGACAGGACCTTTCAGAAGCCTTCCCTTAGACAAATGGACGCGTTCCAACCTATCATTCCCACTACCACGAACTGTCCAAGTGACTAAGTTCTAGCAACCTATATGATCAAGGCAGATCCCATATTGCCAAGTGGTTGCACTGTAAGCTTTCTCAACACTTGGCCTCCAAATCCCTTTGTGCCTGGGTGGCATACCACAAGTGAGATACACAAGCCAAGTCCATGGCCTTGTGTAACCACTCAACATAAACCAATCTTTCCCTTCCACCCAGGAGGTTTATTGACTTAGTAATTTTATTAAGAAAACATAAGTCCCATGACTTAGAATTATAGTCAATATAGCATGAATAGATTATACCAACCCTTGTTTGCTAGTAGCTAGGCTAAGCATGGAAAGGTAACTTAACTTAGGGAAATTCCTAGCATTTCTACCATTCTAACTACATAGGTTTTCCCCAATCTTTTATTTGGCAAGAGTAGCATGCAAGACTTAGAAAAATATCTAATGCTAGTACAAAATATAGGAATGAAATATTCATGTAATATCACTTGCCTTGGTAATGTGGAGAGTAGCACTCCTCACAGTCACAATCACTAGCAAAATCTACACAAAGATTTGTGGCATACAATTACACACAATTTTATATACAATCAAAAATAACATGAATGCATGCATGCAAGAATTTACTAAGTGGTGATTTTGAAAACTCTACCTAGCATGTACATGTTTACAGAAACTTAACAAGTCACAAATTTGCCAACTAAACTTATTTATCCTAAAACAAATTACTAAACTAAAACCATACTCAAAATAGCCTTAAACATGTTTATACGAATAAAGTCTTTCTAATGGTTACTATTTGTTAAACACTTTGCATAAAAGAAAGGCCTTGATTCACTGAATCCAACGGTATAAAGTTTGCAAAATTCTAACGTGGCATTCAAAAGTTATAGCAGTTTGAAGTTTGGATCTAAATCTGATTCGAATTTCTGTTTTTGAATACACCCTAGATACGTGTCGCAACCTCACTGGCGCATACCGATTCGGTTGGATCGCGCTCTGCGGACCGCAGGATCTAAGTGGGATCTGGCGGCTCAGATGCACGCTTACCCCTTCGTTTAAAATTCTATCCTAGCCCTACGATACAGATCCAACGGTCTAAATCATCAAGCCAAAATCTGGCGGCGCTTAACGGCTGCGCGCGGCGGCGACGGTCAGACGGTGGCGGCGCCGGTGATACCGATCGCTAGGAGGATAGGGAAGGTACTCACCGAGACCGCAAGGACGTGGGGATGCTCAACTTGTGGACAGCTCGGCAAGGGGCGCTCAGGGTTGCGGTGGATTCCTCGCCGGAGTTGGATCTGGCAACGGTGGCTCTGCTCGAGGTCGAAGGCGACGTTGTCGATCACTAGGAGGCCAACGGAGAATGTGGTCAGATGCAGAAAACCACGGCGAAGATGCGTGCGTGAAGGGGAAGGTTTGGGGCGGTCTGGACTTACCACTAGAGCTCGCTGGAGTTTGATGCTGAAGACGGTGGCGCTCAGTCGTTTGCGTTGCCAACGTTCTGGGTCACGCGCGGGCGAACCAGGGGTACTGGGTGATGCGTGAGGTCAAGCGGAGGCTGTTCGTGTGAAGCAGAGGCAGAGGGGTGGTCGGAGGTGGACGGAATCGTGGCTGCAGCTCGTCGGAGACGGCGGGGTTACAGGGAGCAATGCACGCAGCCTGGTGGCGCTCTGGGTTCGGGGTTTGAGGGAGAAGGGAGAGGGGGCAGAGGGGGTTTAAGTAGCCTGGTCGTGAGCGAGAATTACTCGTGCCTTAACGTGAATTTAAGCTGCGTAATCAACAGGAAACGGCCGCGTCAATTTGGGGATGAACAGGTCGTGGGGGTGGAGACGACGACACTCGAGTGGGCCGCGGTTGTCAGCGATAGAGGGAAAAGGGAGTGGGTCCCTTCTGTCAGTGAGCTGGTGGGTGCGAGAGCGGGTGAAAGAAAACGATTCGCGGGGGTGGGAGCTGCTGGGCTAGCTGGGCCGTGTTGGGCTAGGTCGGCCAGATTGGCTGGCTGTTTATTTTTTTTCACCTTTATTCCTTTTCTTTTTCTGTTTGTTTTTCTAAAAAATGGTTTTCAAACCCAAATTCAAATCTGTTTGAATTCAAAGCTTTACAGGACTTCTGTAAAATAAATTTTGTTCTTAAATAAGTGTCAAACACATCTTAACACTTAAGAACACTTGGGTCTTTTTGAAAATTAACAAAAATCATGCCTTTATGAGGTGTGATAATAGGCATAGAATTTGTTTTGATTCATAATTTGCTTTTGAGACTTTGCTTAAGTTTTTGAGACCACTTAAGTTTGAAATCAAATCATCCTGAATGAATAACAACATCTTCCTTAATAGCATGTAGCACAAAGGCTAGTGTTTTCATACATAAAATAATGAGCCACAATTTCTCCTGTTTCTGAAATGATTTTGAGAAAAGCCCTAAATGATGATGAATGCAAGGATGATATGAATGAGTTTTGAAATATGAATTTAGGGATGTTACAAATCTAACCCCCTTAAGATGAATCTCTCCCTCGAGATTCGGATTGGCTAGCAAATAGGTGAGGGTGGTCTTTCCGAAGATCATCTTCTCTTTCCCATGTTGCTTCCTCTTCGGAGTGATGATTCCATTGTAATTTGCAAAACTTGATAGTTTTTGTCCTTGTGATTCTTTCTGCGGTCTCAAGAATCTTGACAGGTTTTTCTTCATAGGTGAGGTCACTTTCTAGTTGAACCTCTTCCAAAGGTATGGTATCCTTCAAAGAAGATTCTTCCATCTCTGGGTGACATTTCTTAAGCTGACTCACATGGAACACATTATGGACAGCTGACAGAGATTCTGGCAATTCAACTTCATATGCAACTTCTCCCTTGCGACTTGGAATCTTGAATGGCCCAACATATCTTGGTGCCAACTTTCCTTTGACTCCAAATCTTTTCACTCCACGAAGAGGTGATACTCTAAGATAAGCTCTATCCCCAACTTCGTAGGTGACTTCTCTACGCTTAGAATCCGCGTAGCTTTTCTGTCGGGACTGTGCTATTTTTAACCTGTCCTTAACCAATTTGACTTTCTCCTCTGCGTCTTTGATAAGATCCGGTCCAAACAAACTTCTCTCTCCCACACCATTCCATAGCAATGGGGTGGTACACTTCCTTCCGTAGAGAAACTCAAATGGTGCCATCCCAATGCTAGATTGGTAACTGTTATTATAAGAGAACTCTGCGTAAGGCAGACTTTCATCCCAACTTGCTCCATAGTCTAGGGCACATGCCCTCAACATGTCTTCAAGAATTTGATTAGTCCTTTATGTTTGTCCATCAGTTTGAGGATGAAAAGACGTGCTGAATTCCAATCTCGTTCCCAAAGATTCATGGAGCTGTCTCCAAAAGTGGGAAGTGAACTGAGTTCCTCTATCTGACACAATACTCTTAGGCACACCGTGAAGGCATACAATTCTGCTCATGTAGATTTTGGCTAACTTGGCACTTGTATAAGTTGTCTTCACGGGTATAAAATGAGCCAATTTAGTTAAGCGATCCACGACTACCCAAATGGAATCGTATCCTGATCTGGTCCTTGGTAATCCGGTGATGAAATCCATACCAATTTTGTTCCATTTCCAATCAGGAATAGGTAGTGGTTGAAGCAAACCGGCTGGTTTTTTATGCTCCACCTTTACTCTACTACACACATCACACAAAGCAATATGTTCGGTGATGTCTCTCTTGAGATTGTTCCACCAAAATCTTTCTTTCATGTCCATGTACATTTTGGTGTTACCCGGATGAATAGAATACAGAGAGTTGTGTGTTTCTTGCAGAATCAGTTCCCGCAATTCCGGATCTTGTGGAACACAAATACGTTTTCCATGCCATAAAGTACCCTGTTCGTCTTCATGGAAATTCTTACCTTTCCCTAGATCAATATTTTTCTTAATCTCTTCAATTTCCTTATCAGATTTTTGAGCTTCTCGAATCTTGTCCAACAAAGTGGGTTGAACATCCAAAGACATAAGATGTCCTTCAGGCACAATCTCCAATCTGAGTTCTTTGAATTGAGCACACAAATCCTCTGGCAATTCTCCTTTGGTAAGGCCATTCACGAATACCTTACAACTTAGAGCATCTGCTACAACATTTGCTTTACCCGGGTGGTATTGCAAACTTAAGTCGTAATCCTTGATAAGCTCTAACCATCTCCTTTGTCTCATATTGATTTCCTTCTGGGTGAAGATATACTTCAAGCTCTTGTGATCGGTGAACACTTCACAACGCTTTCCCAAAAGGTAATTTCTCCATGTTTTTAGTGCATGGACGACAGAGGCTAACTCCAAATCATGAGTAGGATAGTTTACTTCATGAGTTTTGAGTTGTCTCGAGGCATAGGCCACAACTTTACCGTCTTGCATAAGTACATCACCCAAACCTTGATGAGACGCATCACAATATACTTGGAAATCCTTTTCCAAATCTGGCAGACATAGTACTGGTGCTGTCACTAGTCTCTTCTTTAATTCCTGAAAGCTGACTTCACAACCTTCAGACCAGGCAAATTTCTTGTCCTTCTTTAACAATTCAGTCATTGGCTTAGCAACCTTTGAGAAATTTTCAATGAACCTTCTGTAGTAACCTGCTAAGCCAAGGAAACTACGAACTTCTTTCACATTCTTTGGAGATTCCCATTCTGTCACAGCTGAAACCTTAGCAGGATCAACTGCTACACCATCTTTTGTCATAACATGACCAAGAAAACCAACTTCCTCTAACCAAAACTCACACTTGCTGAATTTGGCATAAAGCTTATGCTCTCTTAGTTTCTCAAGTATCAAGCGTAAGTGTCCTTCATGCTCTTCTTTGCTCTTAGAGTAGACTAAGATGTCATCGATGAACACGACAACGAACTTGTCAAGAAATTCCATGAACACCTTGTTCATCATATTCATGAAGTATGCCGGAGCGTTGGTTAAACCAAAAGGCATCACAGTGTACTCATACAATCCATACCTTGTGGTGAACACTGTTTTAGGTATGTCTTGCTCTTTTATCTTGAGTTGAAAATAGCCTGACCGAAGATCAATCTTCGAGAACACACATGCTCCTTCTAGCTGATCAAACAAGTCGTTGATTCTTGGAAAAGGATATTTGTTCTTGATGGTTACCTCGTTGAGAGAACGGTAGTCAATGCATAATCTTTGTGTTTTATCCTTCTTTTCTACGAATAATACTGGGGCTCCCCAAGATGAAGAACTTGGTTGGATGAATCCTTTCTGCAACTGTTCTCCTAGTTGCTTCTTGAGTTCCTTCAGTTCATCAAGTGACATTTTGTATGGTCTCTTTGCTATCGGTCCAGAACCTGGTAGCAAATCAATAAGGAACTCCACATCCCTGTCTGGTGGCATTCCCGGCAGTTCTTCCGGAAATACATCCGGATACTCACATACAATTGGCACACTGTCCATGCTAACCCCCTTAAGAGAATTAAGCATACTCCTCTTTGCTCCAAAGCTGGTCTTAAATCTGATCCTTTTATTTTCCGGAGTGGTGAGTGAGACAGTATGGCTGGCACAATCTATCACTCATTTGTACTTAGTCATCCAATCCATTCCCAGAATGACATCCAAACCTTGGGAGTTTAATATTATCAAGTTAACGGGAAACTTATACTTCCCGAATTCTATATCTAGATCATGGCATCCTGAATTCACTATCATTTCTCCACCAGGAGAACTTACTTTTATAGGACACCCAATAGTTTCTACCGGTAGTTCATTTCTTTCAACAAATGCTCTTGATATGAATGAATGAGATGCACCAGTATCAAAGAGTACAAATGCTGGAATGGAATTGAGTCTGAACTTACCAGCAACAGCGTCAGGCTCCTCATAGACCTCTTCCACATTGATGTGGTTAACCTGTCCTTTCTGAAAAGGATTGGGTTTATTAGGTCCTTCAACTTTCTTCTCAGGGCACTCATTGGCGTAATGCCCCAGCTTCTTGCATTTGAAGCACTCAACCTGACTGATGTCCTTTTTTAGCAGGCTGACTTCCACTTCCACTACCATTCCCACTATGGTGGCTCTTATGTCCACTCTTGTGGTTCTTGTATTTGTCATTGTCATGACTGCGGTGATGTTTGTTTTCATGACGGTTGTGGTTGTGGTGTTTGTTGAATTTCCCATGCTTATGGGATCCTGAGCTTCCACTGTCATCATAGTGAGATCGTTTGTGAGACGATCCCGAGCTGTGTTTGTCAGAGTGTTTCCTCTTCCTACTCTCGACTTGCTTCATTTTATTCTCCAAGGTAGCAGCCTTGTCACACAGGGACTGATAAGTTGGAACATATGCCACAGACAACTGTAAGTTTAGCTCATCATTCAAGCCTTGCATAAACTTCTCCTTTCTCTTGGCATCTGTGTCAACCTCATCCGGTGCATAATGCGCCAGATTGTTGAACTCTTCTATGTATTCAGCCACGCTGCGGTGGCGCTGCTTTAGGTTGTGAAACTCCTTCTTTTTCAGACTCATCATTCTTGATGAGATATGAGCAGTGCGAAAGCCATCTTCAAAGATAGCCCAAGTCACCTCATCCAAAGGAGTGGTGATTTGGAAGTTGTCCCATCATGTGGCGGCTGGTCCTTCCAACAGATGCGCTGCGAACCTGACCTTTTTAGCATCCGTGCAGCCCACAGTCACTAAGTCTTTGTTCACAGAACGTAGCCAATGATTGGCCACCATGGGATCAGTTTTCCCCGAAAACTTAGCTGGCCTCAGACGCAGAAATCTGGTGAGCATATCAAAACCCGGAGGGTTGTTGTTGTTGTTATTATTTTTGTTGTTATTGGGGTTGTTGTTGTTATTCTGGTTTTGGATGAATGTTGTCATCATCTGCATAAGCTGTGTTTGAGCATTCATCATCTGTTGCATTTCTGGAGTGATGTTGTTGGGGTTGGGGTTGGGGTTTGCGCGACGGGGAGGCATTTGTGGTTTGTTCAAATAGATAAGAATGAGATACCCATAGATGTTTTATGCACAATACATCACAAGCAAAACACATAGCATGCATCTCAAGAATAAAAGTTCAACAACCAAATAAGTTCATGAAGTAAAACACACAAGTGGCAAGCCATCCACATGTCGGATGGTCCAATAACAAGTTCACAAATAACAAGTATGATAATGAAAGATAAACGAGTAGTCAAGTCTACTCATCAGCATCAATCTCCTCCTCGACAAAGGTAAGACCTGCTATCTCCATCGCGGTCTTGTTCTCCTCAATCGTAGTGGTCAAGGAATCGATCTTGGCCTTGAGAGCCCTCTTCTGGGAGCGAAGCCTCTTGATCACCATCTACTGCTGCTCTAGCTCGAAATCCTTGGACTTCAGTTCCTCGGTCATGTCCCGGATCTTCTTGTTCCTATCCTGGACGCGTTTCTCCTGACTCTTGAACTTGCGGTCCTGGGCCTCGAACTTCGTCTCCATTTCCTTGACTATCTCATCCTGCTGTGCGAAAAGCTTGTCCTTCTCGCGAAGCTGCACCTGGAGCTCGTCATTGCTAAGCATGACGTTGGTCCTGTCCGTGTCCACGTGCCTAAGGAGAGACTCTAAGTCCTGGAGGTATAGACGTATCGGCTCTGCTGCGCCCCTCGAGTCGTCCTCGAAGTCGATGGACTCTCCGTCCTCATCACGTCTTCCGAAGACGTGGAAGTGGGTGCCTCTAACCTGCCGGGAGTGACGGCCTAGTAGACGTCCTATAAGGTCCTGCATGACTACCTCCATGCCTCTCTCCCTGTCGTCGTGCATCAGCTTGAAGACGATGGCCTCTATAGTATGCTTTGTCTGGCGTCCGGGCTGGTTCACCTTGAAGCCCTGGAGGTCCTTCCTCTCGAACTTGGTGAGTGGATGCACCGTGATGGTGGGAAGAGGGAGATCGAGCAAAGTGGTAAGCTCAACGATACGGGGACCGAAACGAGTAACCTGGAACTCCTCAACAGTGCTGATGGTAATAGGCATCTATTTATAAGATAGAAAAGTTAGAACAACGCAATTTAAGATAAACAAAGACAAACATCTCATACACATCCTTGGAACACAAAATCACACAAATCATGCATACATGAATCCATTTCATCAATCAAGGTCCAAACTTATTTTAAGGTATCATTTTGGATAATAAGGTGATTGGTGGTGGTCCAACTAACGAAGTGTGCTCACAATCCTATCTCACTGGATCTGGTGGCTAACACAATGTTCCTAGAGGCAATCCACCTATCTTGTTCACATGATTCCATCACTAAGTCTATAATATCTCCCTTTAATTCTTGGTTGGTGGATTCCAACTCTTGGGTAAGTTCCTTCTCTTTCTCTAAGTCTTTTTGGAGATTGAGCATTCTGCACTTGACTCTAGCACTTAGTTCTTTGATAGTCCTCCAAGCTGCTTCTCTTGCTGACTCAAAGAATGTGGTGTGCACCACAGTGTTGGTGTACATGCAGAATCCTCTTTCTTTGTGGTTGTCTTCCTTGTTTTTGTACAAGTGAAGTTGCACCCACCAATACTCCACTCCTTAATCCATCACTGGGAAGCCTTTATAAACTGCTGCACCATGTGCTTCCATTGCCACCATGAGGTCCTTGAGAATTTTGGGAAACTCAGTTTCACACTCCAAGGTCATGGTCATGAGTGGTCCTTTCTTCACGGCTTCGTTAATGGAGTTCATCTACAAATAGAGATGAGAATGAGAAGATTAGAAAAGTTTACGAGAAGAATAGCCAAGTGTAGAAGTACTTGAAAAATTTTCCTTAGTGGTTTTCCAATCCTAGGGGTCATAATCCTACAGGCAACACAGTGCTCTGATACCATCTGTTAGACCCCTCCTTTGTAAAGGAAAGGATCCTTGTGATTGCAATGCTAGTCCCTGGATCAATGCTAGCATCCACAGTTTAAGATGAAGTACACAGATACAAAGGTCGTTTATTACATTCATTCCAGAGATAAAACATAGTCTTATACAACTCAGGGCCAAAGTCCTAATACAAGAGTTTATGGAATAAGTAAATAAACACAAGTCCTCATCTTCATGTGCCACAGGCAAGCATGTTGAGTGTAGACTCATGACTCCTACTCATCATCGGAGTAACCTGCAACATCACAAGTTACAGCCACAGTGGGTCAATACTTTGGAATAGTATTGGCAAGTGATACCTTAGTAAATTTTAAGTGGACTATTTTACTATATGCATTGTGGCTAGGTGTAGCTTGGCTTGCTTTGCTTGAAAATAGGTTTTCCCTATTAGTTGAAAATACTAAGTTTTCTTTGTCAAAAACTTTCCCAAGAAACCACCAATAGACATTGGGGTCCTTCACCCTTGTTCACCCACAAGTTTTACTTAGAAGTTGGAGTGATGAGATTCTTGTAGCTTCCATGTCTTGATGCTCAAGCTGTCCATTGCCATGGACATGGCTAAGTACTTAGATTTTCCATCTGCAGAGGTTGTGCACTTTCCCCACCAGACTTGGTTTCCCAAGACAAGACCTTTCAGAAGCCTTCCCTTAGACAAATGGACGCGTTCCAACCTATCATTCCCACTACCACCAACTGTCCAAGTGACTAAGTTCTAGCAACCTATATGATCAAGGCAGAGCCCATATTGCCAAGTGGTTGCACTGTAAGCTTTCTCAACACTTGGCCTCCAAATCCCTTTGTGCCTGGGTGGCATACCACAAGTGAGATACACAAGCCAAGTCCATGGCCTTGTGTAACCACTCAACATAAACCAATCTTTCCCTTCCACCTAGGAGGTTTATTGACTTAGTAATTTTATTAAGAAAACATAAGTCCCATGACTTAGAATTATAGTCAATATAGCATGAATAGATTATACCAACCCTTGTTTGCTAGTAGCTAGGCTAAGCATGGCAAGGTAACTTAACTTAGGGAAATTCCTAGCATTTCTACCATTCTAACTACATAGGTTTTCCCCAATCTTTTATTTGGCAAGAGTAGCATGCAAGACTTAGAAAAATATCTAATGCTAGTACAAAATATAGGAATGAAATATTCATGTAATATAACTTGCCTTGGTAATGTGGAGAGTAGCACTCCTCACAGTCACAATCACTAGCAAAATCTACACAAAGATTTGTGGCATACAATTACACATAATTTTATATACAATCAAAATAACATGAATGCATGCATGCAAGAATTTACTAAGTGGTGATTTTTAAAACTCTACCTAGCATGTACATGTTTACAAAAACTTAACAAGTCACAAATTTGCCAACTAAACTTATTTATCCTAAAACAAATTACTAAACTAAAACCATACTCAAAATAGCCTTAAACATGTTTCTACAAATAAAGTCTTTCTAATGGTTAATATTTGTTAAACACTTTGCATAAACAGAAAGGCCCTGATTCACTGAATCCAACGGTATAAAGTTTGCAAAATTCTAACGTGGCATTCAAAAGTTATAGCAGTTTGAAGTTTGGATCTAAATCTGATTCGAATTTCTGTTTTTGAATACACCCAAGACACGTGTCGCAAACTCACTGGCGCATACCGATTCGGTTGGATCGCGCTCTGCGGACCGCAGGATCTAAGTGGGATCTGGCGGCTCAGATGCACGCTTACCCCTTCGTTTAAAATTCTATCCTAGCCCTACGATACAGATCCAACGGTCTAAATCATCAAGCCAAAATCTGGCGGCGCTTAACGGCTGCGCGCGGCGGCGACGGTCAGACGGTGGCGGCGCCGGCGATACCGGTCGCTAGGAGGATAGGGAAGGTACTCACCGAGACCGCAAGGACGTGGGGATGCTCAACTTGTGGACAGCTCGGCAAGGGGCGCTCAGGGTTGCGGTGGATTCCTCGTCGGGGTTGGATCTGGCAACAGTGGCTCTGCTCGAGGTCGAAAGCGATGTTGTCGATCACTAGGAGGCAAACGGAGAATGTGGTTAGATGCAGAAAACCACGGCGAAGATGCGTGCGTGAAGGGGAAGGTTTGGGGCGGTCTGGACTTACCACTAGAGCTCGCTGGAGTTTGATGCTGAAGACGGTGGCGCTCAGTCGTTTGCGTTGCCAACGTTCTGGGTCACGCGCGGGCGAACCAGGGGTACTGGGTGATGCGTGAGGTCAAGCGGAGGCTGTTCGTGTGAAGCAGAGGCAGAGGGGTGGTCGGAGGTGGCCGGAATCGTGGCTGCAGCTCGTCGGAGACGGCGGGGTTACAGGGAGCAATGCACGCAGCCTGGTGGCGCTCTGGGTTCGGGGTTTGAGGGAGAAGGGAGAGGGGGCAGAGGGGGTTTAAGTAGCCTGGTCCTGAGCGAGAATTACTCGTGCCTTAACGCGAATTTAAGCTGCGTAATCAACAGGAAACGGCCGCGTCAATTTGGGGATGAACAGGTCGTGGGGGTGGAGACGATGACACTCGAGTGGGCCACGGTTGTCAGCGATAGAGGGAAAAGGGAGTGGGTCCCTTCTGTCAGTGAGCTGGTGGGTGCGAGAGCGGGTGAAAGAAAACGATTCGCGGGGGTGGGAGCTGCTGGGCTAGCTGGGCCGTGTTGGGCTAGGTCGGCCAGATTGGCTGGCTGTTTATTTTTTTTCACCTTTATTCCTTTTCTTTTTCTGTTTGTTTTTCTAAAAAATGGTTTTCAAACCCAAATTCAAATCTGTTTGAATTCAAAGCTTTACAGGACTTTTGTAAAATAAATTTTGTTCTTAAATAAGTGTCAAACACATCTGAACACTTAAGAACACTTGGGTCTTTTTGAAAATTAACAAAAATCATGCCTTTATGATGTGTGATAATAGGCATAGAATTTGTTTTGATTCATAATTTGCTTTGAGACTTTGCTTAAGTTTTTGAGACCACTTAAGTTTGAAATCAAATCATCCTGAATGAATAACAACATCTTCCTTAATAGCATGTAGCACAAAGGCTAGTGTTTTCATACATAAAATAATGAGCCACAATTGCTCCTGTTTCTGAAATGATTTTGAGAAAAGCCCTAAATGATGATGAATGCAAGGATGATATGAATGAGTTTTGAAATATGAATTTAGGGATGTTACAATAAGGAGGGGCAGGGCTGCCCCTCCAAGCACACAACTTGCACCCTGCAAACCCTAACCCCAAGCCGCCGGCGCCGCCACCTCCTGCTGCCGCCGCCTAGGGCTAAACCCTAGCCGCCGAGTTGGGGCATCCCCTTGCCCTAGCCGCAAGCCTAGCCTCTCCTCCTTGGTGCGTCTAAACCCCAGATCACCGAGGCTCTCTCATAGTCCACCATACTCGCTCCGGCTTAAGGCGAAGCCCTGCGAGATGTCCCCTCTACTTCCGGTACCACGCCGTCGTGCTGCCGGAATCACGAGGAGAGTGCTACAACCTCCGCTGCCTGCTGGAACAAGGGAGAGGAAGGTCTTCATCGAGTACCGAATGTGTGACCGACTGCGGAAGCGCTGCCGGAATGCAGCGCCAGAAGGATCGTCTACACGATCTTGAGATCGGCAAGAGTACGACTACATCACCCACGAGAATCCGCTCTCGTTAAACACTTTGGAATCTTCGAGGGTGAGTTATTCTATCGACTCGTTGCTACAATCTAGTAGATAGATCTTGGCTTGTTTGTTTGTATGCGGTAGAAATTTTTTGTTTTCCATGCTACGAACCCCTACACTTTTTCACCCCATTCTCTCGCGTCATCATCTTCTTCCTCCAGCCGCACGCCTCCTCGAGCTCTCCGCAGAAAACCTCGAAGTAACCCTAGCCCCTCTCTCTGCACCAGTCGCATCCTCCCAATCCTCCATGGCCAGCGGCAGCTCTTCCCCGTCGATGGAGGCGTCGAGCGAAGCCACGGCGAAGCCGGCAAGCTCCGTCATCGTGCCGCGAGAGGGGCTGGTCATCCCCGCGTCGGCGGTGATTGAAACCACCGGCGATGACCACAATCTGGCGGCGCTGGAACCTCTAGAAGAAGAGCCAGACTCGCATAAGGGCGACTGGCGCGGCTCAGATATCACCGGCCGCGACATCCAAGAGATGGTTGCCGAAGGCTACCTCCCCGCGACCGAGGGGCTCTCCTGGCGGGCGGCGCCGGCCGGCGAGGTGACACCTTCTCCCCAAGATGGAGAAAAGGTGTACCTCAAGGCTCAGCTGGTACGTGGCGTTTCTCTGCCCATCTCCCACTTCTTTATGTCCGTCTTGAACCACTTCAAAGTACAACCCCACAACCTTTCCCCCAATAGCATCTTAGTGCTTAGCAACTTCGCGGCACTTTGTGAGGGTTACCTAGGGATCAAACCTAGGTTAGACTTGTTCGTGTACTTCTTCACCGTCAAACGTGAAGCCGGACATAGTAGGGAGGAGCTTAGGAACTGCGGCACCATATCATTCAAGATCCGACCTACCCGGCGGTTCCCCGACATCGTCGGCCACGAGTCGTGCAAAAACTGGCAGCGGACGTACTTCTACGGCCTCGACATTCCTTTGGCGGGCCGAGAAGTGACGTATCCGGACTTCGTGGATGGAGCCGCCGCTGAGGTTTCCACATGGAGATCCCATGCCTCCCTTCCCTCTGACCTCGACGCTTCTCGCGCAATAAGGTGGATCGAGTGGTTCGTAGAGACGGGTTTGACCGTCTTGGACCTAGCCATGTGCTGGTTCATCAGGCGAATCCAACCTTTGCAGCACCGCGCGAAGTTCATGCATGAGTACACCAGTGATCGGAAGGATACCCTCCGTATCTCCGTGGATAACTTTTTGAGCGACTCCGTCAAGCTCCGTCTGAAGGACATCGTCAAGGTGAACGATAAGAAGCACGGCTTCACCATCACCTACGACATGTATGTAGACGGCAAGTGCCCAAAGGTACGTATATATTTTCCGTGTATGACATTGCTCCAGTTTCTCCGTCTTGCCAATGCCATCTTATCCAACGTGGTGATTTCTCTCTTAACAGCTTAGCGATCTAGGAGAGGACAACCTGGCTGCCCAAATCTACGATCCAAAGATGAAGGAAGTCACGGTCGTGTCCGACGACGATGCCCCGTTGGCGCGAAAGAGGAAGAGCTCCACCTCTGACGCTGACGACGGAGGCAAGAAGAAGAAGACGGAGGGTGGAGCCTCCAAAAAGAGTACTGCCGCCCTGGAGGCGGAAAATAAGAAAGCCACCGGGATGTTTGCCAAGACTCTTGGAGCACTTTGCACGTTTCAGGAAGAAAGCCACAACCAGCCTCGAGAAGTCCTCCAAGACTCTTGGGGCTTCTATAAATATCAAAGATATGCTGCATCGTGACTCCTCCCCCGCCATCGCCCCTGCTACTCCTGCCGTCAAGCCCTCCTCTGCTCCGACAAGCTCCCAAGTTCAGGAGGCACCAGGCCCTTCCGCCATGGAAGTGGATTCTGGAGCCTCTACCGAACTAGAAATTGTCGGTGAGAAGGCGACGCAGGAGAGCGCTTCTCTTCAAATGGCTGAAGCTCCGGCTAAGGATGCCATCAGTAGCGGCAAGGCGGTGGTGGGTGCTGGTACTGAAGGGTTTCGCGGCATAGTAAATCAAAATTTTCTACGGATGCGAACAGAGGGAAGCCAAGATCTAATCTAGGAGATGCAAACAACGAGAGAGATTGGATTAGATCTTCATACCCTTGAAGATTCGCACAGCGGAACGTTCGTCGGAACGTGGGTGATGTAGTCGTACTCGTTTCTCCTCCTCGCGATCCGATCCGATCTAGCACCACAAGTGGCGATGCCTCCGTGAGATGCACACGTGCAGCACCTCGACATCTCCTCCTTCCTTGGTCCAGCAAGTATGGTGGAGAGACGGATTGGATATACAACGCGACGGCGCGGTGCAATTGGTGGAGAGTTTCTGCAGCAGGCCTTCGCCTACGTGTAGTCGGGAGGGAGAGAGAGAGAGAGGAGGGCAGCAGGGCAGCTAGGGTTTGAGGGGAAGGTGTGTGGGGTGGTGCGCCCCCAGCCCTCTTTATATAGAGGGGTGGGCGGCAACCCTAGCCCCTCCCCCAAGCCAAGGCCGGTGGCCAAGGAGGAAGAGTGGGGGGCAAGGAAACCCCCCCTTCTAGAAGCTCCAAATTAGGGTTTCCCCTGGCCCAATGCGTCAGGGCACTCCCTCATAGGCCCATTCCCCCTCCCGGAAGGTGGGGCCACGTTGGTCCCCTTTCGGAAGGTTCTAGAAGCTTCCGGTACAATACCGATTAACCCGGAACAATTCCAAACTCCAAAAACTGCACTGCCTTATATGAATCTTATTCTTCGGACCATTCCGGAACCTCTCATGATGTCCCGGATCCCATCCGATAATCCGAACAAAAACTCATAAACCAATTATCCAATCTATCCTAGCGTCGAGACACGTTAAGTGTGTGACCCTTCGGGTTCGAGAATATCCAGACATGATCTTCTATCAATAATCAACAACGGGGTCTGGAAACCCATATTGACTCCCACACATTCATCGATGATCATATCGGATGAACCACGATGCCAGGATTCAATCAATCCCATATATATATTCCCTTCGTATCGCGATATTTTACTTGCCCGAGATTCGATCGTCGGTACCGTCATACCTAATTCAATCTCGTTCACAGCAAGTACTTTACTCGTTCCGTAATCTGATATCACTTTGTGATTAACTCCTTAACCACATGCTTGCAAGCGGTGTTGATATCGATTACCGAGTGGGCCCGAAGTATATCTCTCCGACTTGGGAGGGACAAATCCCATCTCGATACATATAACCCAACAGATACTTTCCGATCACCTGAGAGACACCTTTATGATCACCCTCTCATAGGATGATGTTTGATGACCTCAAAGCTTTCTTCCGATACCAGGGAGTTGTATTATCTCATGGTCTAAGAAATACAATATTTGACATAGGAAAAGCTTCGCAAAGATGAACACGATGACACGATCTAATTGCTCCGCTTAGTTTGGGTCTGTCCATCATATCATTCTCCCAATGATATGATCTCATTATTAATTGACAACTCATGTCTATGGTTAGGAAACCTTAACCATCATTAATCAATGAGCTAGTCCATAGAGGCGTAATAGGGACACAGTGTTGTTCACAAACCACACAAGTATTAAAGTTTTCGCTTAATACAATTCTAGCATGGAATATAAACATTATCATGAACAAGAATTATAATAATAACATCTTTATTATTGCCTCTAGGGCATAATTCCAACAGGTACCTCTGCCGAAGGCGGTGCCTCTGCTCCCTAGAAACCCTTCGAGTTCCCGAAGATAGTTTACCCGGCGCTCCTGCCAAGTAACACAACTATGATTCCTGGAGGAGTGTCGTCATCTCCGACGTGCGGTCTTGAGGAGCTACTCCGACAAGCAGATATCTTGCGAGGAAATAGCATTTCCTTCGGCAAGCTGCTAGCTGAGAGTGCTACAAACCTCAAGATTATTGCACTTGTAAGTTTTACTTTGCCTTTTGCATTTCATACGAGTATCCCACTATAGCCCCCGAGGATGTATACGGAAAACCATAGGCTTTGCATCTATATGCTCTAAGAGTGACTAAGTTAGAAAAACTCTCACTGTAGCCCCCAAGCATTTAGATGGAATGAATTATTCCGACTAGATGCTTTAAGAGTAGCATACACAGTGTTCATAATTTTCAATGCTGTAGCCCCCAAGCCTCTAGTTGTAACTGAATCAGTTACGACTAGATGCTTAAAAGAAAACTAAGCATACTGATAAGGTATAAAAACTATCGCTGTAGCCCCCGAGCATCTAGGTGGAAAATCTCCGACTAGGGGCTCCAAGTAGACCAAACAACGACTTAACTTTGTATTTGTTTCCACATAACGAGAATACTTGGAGGGGCATGGCCAACGACAAGTATCAGAAGATGCGTGCAGATCTTGAAGCCGAAAAGGGTAAAACTGCCATCTTGAAGGAACAAATCATCAAAAACAAGAGACTGTTTTCTTTTTGCGCATTTTCATCTTATTTGTGGAGCCCGCAGTTTTCGAGTACTCACTGTGTACTTTGTTTTCTCCGACTTGCAGAACATGTTGCCAAGGCCAAGGACATTGTTGAGCAGTCCAAGCACATCCAGCAGCTGGACAGCAAGAACAAAAT
Source organism: Avena sativa (assembly GCA_916181665.1). Lineage (NCBI taxonomy): Eukaryota > Viridiplantae > Streptophyta > Magnoliopsida > Poales > Poaceae > Avena > Avena sativa. Next base: position 134,527,709 of record OV702285.1, on the reverse strand, counting down.
CCTTAAGAAGGAGAGGGAAGAGATGCTGAAGATGCACGAGGATTCCATGAAAGCCCTGCAGGATTCCGCCTCCGTGGAAATCAATCACTTGAAGGAGGAGCTTGCGATCCTAAAGGATCAGAAGCAAGCTGCTGATGAGCAAAATCTTCGCCATAGCGAGGCGTTTAAGCTCCTCCAACAAGAGAAGGAATCCTTGGCGGACACCGTCTGGCAGGCTAAGGCCAGCATCTTCAGTAAGTGTCCTCCGCCTTGTATTTCTATAGTCTGGATATTTTAGAGTTTATTGAACTCATGCGATCCTTGTCGGAATTTTCAGCGCCTCTTGGTTTAACCCGCTCGCCTCCTTCGGACAAGGAATGCATGGTTCTTGCCAGCAAATTCATCAATACCGCCATCGCCCAAGCCAAGGAGATTGCCAAGCCCCTCCAAATTTATATCAAGGCCTCGGACTCCGTGACGAAGTACTCGGAGATTCTGTGCCGATCCCCTGACCGTGTCGCGAGCTGGAAAGCTTCATGCGCACGGGCTGGCGCAAGGATGGCGCTGTCTATGGTAAAGGCACATTATGAAGATGCTGACATCTACACGGTGACCTCTGGTATCCCCGACGTGGATGATGATGGCAAGGAGATTGATCACGAAGCAATCCTTTCATCACTCGCGAGTTATGACACCAGGGTTTCCGAGTTGGTGGACGTTGACGTCTTCGTGCCTAGGAACTTTATTGACAACGTCCCCCAAGATTCCTCCGAGTCTCATCATAGTGCCGACGTCGAGGGTGATTCTCCGGCTGGCGATGATGCGGCCTCCAAGTTTCTGCGCCCAAAGAATGAAAAACACTTTGTAATTTCTGTTTCACCTTTGGTGCGTGCACGGGAAAAACTTGTTGATGTAATCTTAAGGCGGAAAACAATGATTGCCGTATCCTGCTACTTAAGAATTAAATCCCAGTATGTATATATTTTTAAGCAAGTGCTGGCTTATCCATTACTCTGGTTCTTATGCTTGACTTTTCGTGAGTCGGAAGACTCGTTGTCGGAACCATGCGCTTAGGTGATGATGCCCAATGGCACCGTCGATAACCTGAGCACAAAATCGCCGACAATAAGTGCCAAAAGTCACTACTCCAGAATGCACATAAAAACGACAAAGAATGTGTAGACCAGAAAACTTAAGCTAACGCCCGTAGGCGGAATTTTAACAAGTGCAATCGCAAAACTTGTGCATAAAGGTTTATATGATCCAAAAATGAACACTAAAGGAGGTAAAAGACTCAGTAGTATGAGTGAACCAGAGAGCTTTATTTCATTGATCATATAAGAGGTACACAATTAGATAAAAAATGCTAAGTGTAGAAAGGACGTAGCTGTGCTATGTTCCATGGCCAATCAAGCTCCGGGTAGTCATCATACAGGTCACGTCGCTTACGCTTATGATCCTCGTTGCGTCTATCCTTGAGTTCGCGATTGTCGACAAGGTAGTAAGACCCATTGTGGAGCGCCTTGCTTATGATGAACGGTCCTTCCCATGGCAGGGACAATTTGTGTGACCTCTTCTACTTATGTGGGAGTACTAAATCCCCCTCTTTAAATGAGCGATGCCGAACGTGGTGACTATGGTAGCTGCGTAGCTTCTGCTGGTAGATGGCGGATCTTTGGCATGCCAAAACGCGCTCCTCCTCGAGAAGGTCCACATCTTGGCGTCTGGATTCTTCAGCGTCATCTTCGTCATAGGAGGCAACTCTTGGTGCATCGTGGAGGATGTCGGAAGGTAGGATGGCTTCTGCTCCATATACCATGAAGTAAGGGGTGTAGCCGGTGGATCTGTTGGGTGTGGTGCGTAAGCTCCACAGCACAGAGGGCAATTCTTCCGCCCAGGCTCCAGCTGCTCTATGTAGCGGTGCCTCAAGACGTGGCTTGATTCCCTGCAGAATTAATCCATTGGCTCGCTCAACCTGACCATTGGATTGTGGGTGTGCCACAGATGCAAGGTCAAGTCGGATGCCTTTGTCCCAGCAATAGGCCTCCACTTCTCCGAGTAGAATCCTTGCCTTTGTCCCAGCAATAGGTCATCCTCGCGGTCAGCCAGTAGAATCCTTGCCGGAAGGCTTTCGCGACCAATGATCGAGGAGCGGCGTGATGCCCGCAATCTCCGAGATGGATCTCGCGCAGGATTTCCATACCTTCTAGCTGGGAAACACACTTTAAGTATACACCGGTAGTGCTCCTTTTATAGAGTTGCCCACTGATTATTGTATAACCCTTTGCTCGTCGTACTATTTGTCGTCTTTCGACTTCGTCGTCGGGCAAAGTTCCGTGTTCAAGATACTCCATGAACAGTTTTGTCCAAGCCGGAGGGACCTTTGTCACCATGTTGACGAAAGAGTCAGCTCTATCCGGGTTGTCGATGTCGGCGCCCTTCACGGATGGTGTGCATAGATGCTCTAGGAAAACTCCTAGCGGAATTCGCTTGCGCCCTGATCCAAGCTTAGACAGCAGATCAGCCGCCTCGTTTTGCTCCCTAGGCACATACTTGACTTTGTAGCCTAAGAAGCTCTTGGCTATCTCGTCCACTTCATCTCGATATGCCGCCATCATAGGGTTCCGCGCATTCCAGGTGCCAGCCACCTGCTGGGCAACCAAGTTGGAATCTCCACAACAAACTATGCACTTGATGCCAATATCCTTGGCTACACGTAGTCCGTGAATGAGTGCTTCATAATCCGCCATGTTGTTTGTAGCCTCGAAGTGGATCTGCAAAACGTAGTGTAGCTTGTCTCCTGTTGGTGACTGTAGCAATACACCAGCCCCCGAGCCATTGAGCAGTTTTGATCCGTCAAAGTGCATCACCCAGTACTCTGGTTCGGGCAACGGAGTAGCATCTCGTATCTCTGTCCAATCTGCAATAAAATCCGCCAAAGCATGTGACTTGATAGCGTCGCGTCTCTTGTAGGTGATCTCGAAGGCGGCAAGTTCAATGCCCCACTTCGCGACCCTTCCTGTAGCGTCGCTGTTGTTGATAATGTCAGACAGTGGAGTCTTGCTCACTACTGTAATTGGCTGCTCCTGAAAGTAATGCCTCGGCTTCCGAGAAGCGAGGAATACTCCATAAGATATCTTTTGGTAGTGAGGATAACGCTGCTTGGACTCCGTCAAGATCTCGCTCACATAGTAAACTAGTCGTTGAACTCCGTGCTCGTAGCTTGGTTCCTTCCACTCTACCAAGATGATGATGCTGATAACCCGGTTGGTTGCCGCCATGTAAATTAATAGGGGTTCTCTAGGATCGGGTGCTGCAAGGATGGGCGCTGAGGAAAGAATCTCCTTGAGCTGCTTCAATGCTGCATCTTCTTCGTCTGTCCATGTGAATTTGTCCGCCTTCTTCAGCAACTTGTACAACGGCAAAGCCTTCTCTCCAAGTCGGCTGATGAACCGACTAACTGCTGCAACGCAACCTGTTAGTCGTTGAATGTCTTTTAGGCATGTTGGACGGTTTATGTTTAAGATGGCCTTGATTTTCTCCGGATTGACCTCGATTCCGCGCTGGGAAACGATGAAGCCCAACAATTTGCCAGCTGGAACCCCGAAGACGCACTTCTTAGGGTTGAGCATCATGTTGTATTTCCGGAGATTATCAAAGGTTTCTTTTAAGTCGGAGATTAAGTCGTTTGACTTTTTAGACATCACCGCGATATCGTCCACATAGGCATGAACGTTCCGACCAATTTGGTCGTGAAGGCAACGTTGCATTGTCCACTGGTAGGTAGCACCTGCGTTTTTCAGCCCAAAGGGCATCGTGACATAGCAAAACATGCCGTATGGGGTAGTGAACGAAGTGGCCAATTGGTCCGACTTCCTCATCTTGATCTGGTGGTATCCTGAGTATGCATCGAGAAAACACAAAAGCTCCGAGCCAGCCGTCTAGTCAATGACTTGGTCAATGCGAGGCAAAGAAAACGGATCTTTGGTACATGCTTTGTTCATGCCGGTGTAATCAACGCACATTCTTAATTAATTGGTTCCCTTTTTGGGGACAAGTACAGGATTGGCCACCCATCGGGTGTGAAGGACTTCTCGGATAAACCTAGCCTTAAGTAACCTAGCTATCTCTTTGCCAATGGCGCGTCTCTTCTCATCTCCGAAGCATCGTAGAGGTTGTTTCACTGGTTTACATTTTGGATCTATGTTTAAGCTGTGCTCGGAAAGTCCCCTAGGTACACCTTTCATGTCGGCAGGTTGCCAGGCAAAGATGTCCCTATTCTCACGGAGGAACCTGACGAGTGTGCTTTCCTATTTGGGATCCAGGTTCGTCCCAATGGCGACGGTCTTGGAGGCATCACGTACCACAAGTTCCACCGGCTTGGTCTCGATGGCGGCCTGCAACGCAGGAGCGGAGTCGGAGATTTGCTTCTTCGACACGGGCATCTCTGAGTCATTGACCTTGCTCTGGATCTCCTTGAATTCTTCGCTGTAGAGGACAACTTCTGCAACGGCTGCTTCATTGATCTCGCAGTCCCTTGCCTTGGTAAAGCTTCCGGATATGGTGATGACACCGTTTGGTCCGGGTATCTTGAGTTTGTTGTAGACGAAGCATGGCTTGGCCATGAACATGAGGAATATGTCGCGACCGAATATGACGTGGTACACGCTCTTGAAGGGGACCACCTCAAAGGTCATGCGCTCTTGGCGGTAATTATTAACGTCGCCAAAGGCTACCTGAAGTGTAATGCACCCAAGGGACCGAGCCTCCCGACCAGGAACTACGACATGGAACACGGTGTTGGTCCGCCTTAGGTTTGCCTCCATCAAGTTCATCTTCTGCAGTGTATCCAGATGTTGATGCTGCTTCCACTATCCACCATGCACTTGGTGAACTCCACGCCGTTAATCAATGGGTTGATGACCATGGCGTACTGGTTCTCCGTGGGCACAAGGTCTGGGTGGTCCGTCCTGTCCCAAGTTATTGGAAGCTCCGACCAGCGCAGGTATTGGGGGACTGGGGGAGAGTGGCCATCAGGATCCTCAGAGAGGTCTTCTGTTGTCGGACGGTGGGGGTGCCAAGGAAAGCGTGGTAGACTAGGGCCTTCTTTGCGAAGGGGTTCTTGCCCTCGTCGTCGCTTTTGGCGGCGTGCTTGGGGTCAACGTCCTAGTCCATGTCACTTGAATTCTTGGACTCCTCCTCCTTCTTCTTCCCCTTGCCCTTGCCTCACGGTCTGTTCTTCCGACTTCGCTTGTAGCCGGACTCCGGGTCTTCCTTGAGGTCGTTGACGAACTTGCAGTGTAGATTGGTATGGGTGGCCTTGACGTTGACATCGAGGTGTACGAGGCACGGCATAACGCGGTACTCCTCGTACATTTGGGGAACACGGGGCGGCGCCGAGTTGGTTTCACTTCCTCGTTGCTGCCTGCGGCCTGCTCCCCTTCCTCGGCCATGTTGTCCGCCTTCTCCTCGTCCTGCAAAAGTCATAGCGACCATGTCGGTAGATTTCTTTTCTTCTGGAGCGGTTTTACGCTTTGTACTTCTGTTCCTCCGAGCTTGGTTTGGAACGGCCGTTGCCAACAAAGAGCCATGAGCATCGTCGTCGGCAGCGGCACACTCACTAGCTAACTAAATCATCTGATTAAAGTCAAGCTGATGATTGTCCTGCAAGCGCTTTAGCTTATGTCGGAGCAACGTCCCCCTTTCCAACCCGTCGATGAAGGCGGCCATGGCGGTCTGAGCGTGCACTCCTGCGCAGGAATTCTTCATGTCCAGCCAGCGGGAGAGGTAGGCGCGAGATGTCTCGTCTTTCTCTTGCACGCACCGCTGTAGATCGCCCACAGTGCAGGGACGCTTGTATGTACCCTCAAAGTTCTTGGTGAATGCTTCTTGCATATCCAGCCAGTTGTAGATAGATTTCTCTGGCAAGTCGTCGATCCATTGACGGGCCGTACCCGCCAACATTAACGGGAGGTACTTAACGGCGACGTTGGGGTTGCCTCCGGAAATCTCCACCGTGTTGCCATAGTCCTGCAACCATGTGGCGGGCTTGGCGGTGTCGTCATAGGGCTTGATGGTCTTGTCAATCTAGAAACCTTTGGAGTAGGTTGCGGACCGTATTGCAGGTCCAAAGCAACGTGGTCCCAGGTATGGTCCTTCCGGGGCCTCGTGGATCTTATCGATCCGTGAACGTGCGTCGTCACTACTAGGAAAACGGCCTTTAGTGGCGCACCTTGAAACATCATCTGTGGCGCACTAGCAGTGCGCCACGGGCCTTGCGCTACGGCTATCTCTTAGGCATGGCGCACTGCCTAGTGCGCCACGGTTGTGTAGAGATAGGCGTAGCGCACCTGCTAGTGCGCCACAGATGTGTGGGCAGGTGCGCTATGGCTAGGATCTTCTGTGGCGCACTACCCAGTGCGCCACTAAGCTTCTGTAGTGCGCTTTAGGTGTAGTGCGCCACAGAAGGTAGATCATGTGCGCCACAGATGTGTTTTTTGTTTTTTTTAATTTCCGAGCTAGATTATATACAATACAGATTATATACAATATTACAGCAGATATACACACACAGATACAAGATATACAATTATATATATAAATACACAATATGAAAAACAAGATTGAAACAAATACATATAGATAAGTCTCATACATGAATACATAGTATAAGTTACATTGTTTCGATCAAGTTACAAAGTAGTAGTTGGTGACATGCGAATACATGTGTCGATCGAACAAGTTAGAGCTCGGAAGCTCGCCTAGACATCTAAACTAGCTAGACAGTAATGCGGGATAAACAACCAAAGAAGATAAGCATGATCACCGTCGCGACGAAGGTGTAGGTCTTCATCCGGTTCCTTGTCGTCCTAACTCCCGCTAGATAGCGCGTGTATCTATCTTCCGCCTCCGCCATAGTGTTGTACCCTTTGTAGCTATTGCCGCTGAAACGGTGCACCTGTCTCCGGCAGTCTTCAAAATCATCGTAGACTCCGGGAACCCGTCCCTTGTACACGACGTACCAAGTCATCTACAAGTTGACAATAATAACTAACCGGTGATATATTGAAAAAACATGTATAATTAAAGTCGCATATGAAGATACACTTATAGAAAGTACTCCTAAATCAAAAGGAGCAAACTCAAAAAGCATGCCTCATATATAACTAGGTTGTTGGACACAGGAATATGCTACGATGGAACCGTACGCCAAGTAGGATGCACAACTCCTGGACTTGTGCATAGCACAAGGCGTACAATCCCATCGTAGCACATTCACATATATAGTGTGCCACGACATTTCAATCATCAGCATTATTCTCGAAAAAGACCAAAGTAGCTCGAAAAGAATGCCTCGGTCTGAGCGTGCACTCCTGCGCAGGAATTCTTCATGTCCAGCCAGCGGGAGAGGTAGGCGCGAGATGTCTCGTCTTTCTCTTGCACGCACCGCTGTAGATCGCCCACAGTGCAGGGACGCTTGTATGTACCCTCAAAGTTCTTGGTGAATGCTTCTTGCATATCCAGCCAGTTGTAGATAGATTTCTCTGGCAAGTCGTTGATCCATTGACGGGCCGTACCCGCCAACATTAACGGGAGGTACTTAACGACGACGTTGGGGTTGCCTCCGGCAATCTCCACCGCGTTGCCGTAGTCCTGCAACCATGTGGCGGGCTTGGCGGTGTCGTCATAGGGCTTGATGGTCTTGTCAATCTAGAAACCTTTGGAGTAGGTTGCGGACCGTATTGCAGGTCCAAAGCAACGTGGTCCCAGGTATGGTCCTTCCGGGGCCTCGTGGATCTTATCGATCCGTGAACGTGCGTCGTCACTACTAGGAAAACGGCCTTTAGTGGCGCACCTTGAAACATCATCTGTGGCGCACTAGCAGTGCGCCACGGGCCTTGCGCTACGGCTATCTCTTAGGCGTGGCGCACTGCCTAGTGCGCCACGGTTGTGTAGAGATAGGCGTAGCGTACCTGCTAGTGCGCCACAGATGTGTGGGCAGGTGCGCTATGGCTAGGATCTTCTGTGGCGCACTACCCAGTGCGCCACTAAGCTTCTGTAGTGCGCTTTAGGTGTAGTGCGCCACAGAAGGTAGATCATGTGCGCCACAGATGTGTTTTTTGTTTTTTTTTTAATTTCCGAGCTAGATTATATACAATACAGATTATATACAATATTACAGCAGATATACACACACAGATACAAGATATACAATTATATATATAAATACACAATATGAAAAACAAGATTGAAACAAATACATATAGATAAGTCTCATACATGAATACATAGTATAAGTTACATTGTTTCGATCAAGTTACAAAGTAGTAGTTGGTGACATGCGAATACATGTGTCGATCGAACAAGTTAGAGCTCGGAAGCTCGCCTAGACATCTAAACTAGCTAGACAGTAATGCGGGATAAACAACCAAAGAAGATAAGCATGATCACCGTCGCGACGAAGGTGTAGGTCTTCATCCGGTTCCTTGTCGTCCTAACTCCCGCTAGATAGCGCGTGTATCTATCTTCCGCCTCCGCCATAGTGTTGTACCCTTTGTAGCTATTGCCGCTGAAACGGTGCACCTGTCTCCGGCAGTCTTCAAAATCATCGTAGACTCCGGGAACCCGTCCCTTGTACACGACGTACCAAGTCATCTACAAGTTGACAATAATAACTAACCGGTGATATATTGAAAAAACATGTATAATTAAAGTCGCATATGAAGATACACTTATAGAAAGTACTCCTAAATCAAAAGGAGCAAACTCAAAAAGCATGCCTCATATATAACTAGGTTGTTGGACACAGGAATATGCTACGATGGAACCGTACGCCAAGTAGGATGCACAACTCCTGGACTTGTGCATAGCACAAGGCGTACAATCCCATCGTAGCACATTCACATATATAGTGTGCCACGACATTTCAATCATCAGCATTATTCTCGAAAAAGACCAAAGTAGCTCGAAAAGAATGCCTCGGTCTGAGCGTGCACTCCTGCGCAGGAATTCTTCATGTCCAGCCAGCGGGAGAGGTAGGCGCGAGATGTCTCGTCTTTCTCTTGCACGCACCGCTGTAGATCGCCCACAGTGCAGGGACGCTTGTATGTACCCTCAAAGTTCTTGGTGAATGCTTCTTGCATATCCAGCCAGTTGTAGATAGATTTCTCTGGCAAGTCGTTGATCCATTGACGGGCCGTACCCGCCAACATTAACGGGAGGTACTTAACGACGACGTTGGGGTTGCCTCCGGCAATCTCCACCGCGTTGCCGTAGTCCTGCAACCATGTGGCGGGCTTGGCGGTGTCGTCATAGGGCTTGATGGTCTTGTCAATCTAGAAACCTTTGGAGTAGGTTGCGGACCGTATTGCAGGTCCAAAGCAACGTGGTCCCAGGTATGGTCCTTCCGGGGCCTCGTGGATCTTATCGATCCGTGAACGTGCGTCGTCACTACTAGGAAAACGGCCTTTAGTGGCGCACCTTGAAACATCATCTGTGGCGCACTAGCAGTGCGCCACGGGCCTTGCGCTACGGCTATCTCTTAGGCGTGGCGCACTGCCTAGTGCGCCACGGTTGTGTAGAGATAGGCGTAGCGTACCTGCTAGTGCGCCACAGATGTGTGGGCAGGTGCGCTATGGCTAGGATCTTCTGTGGCGCACTACCCAGTGCGCCACTAAGCTTCTGTAGTGCGCTTTAGGTGTAGTGCGCCACAGAAGGTAGATCATGTGCGCCACAGATGTGTTTTTTGTTTTTTTTTTAATTTCCGAGCTAGATTATATACAATACAGATTATATACAATATTACAGCAGATATACACACACAGATACAAGATATACAATTATATATATAAATACACAATATGAAAAACAAGATTGAAACAAATACATATAGATAAGTCTCATACATGAATACATAGTATAAGTTACATTGTTTCGATCAAGTTACAAAGTAGTAGTTGGTGACATGCGAATACATGTGTCGATCGAACAAGTTAGAGCTCGGAAGCTCGCCTAGACATCTAAACTAGCTAGACAGTAATGCGGGATAAACAACCAAAGAAGATAAGCATGATCACCGTCGCGACGAAGGTGTAGGTCTTCATCCGGTTCCTTGTCGTCCTAACTCCCGCTAGATAGCGCGTGTATCTATCTTCCGCCTCCGCCATAGTGTTGTACCCTTTGTAGCTATTGCCGCTGAAACGGTGCACCTGTCTCCGGCAGTCTTCAAAATCATCGTAGACTCCGGGAACCCGTCCCTTGTACACGACGTACCAAGTCATCTACAAGTTGACAATAATAACTAACCGGTGATATATTGAAAAAACATGTATAATTAAAGTCGCATATGAAGATACACTTATAGAAAGTACTCCTAAATCAAAAGGAGCAAACTCAAAAAGCATGCCTCATATATAACTAGGTTGTTGGACACAGGAATATGCTACGATGGAACCGTACGCCAAGTAGGATGCACAACTCCTGGACTTGTGCATAGCACAAGGCGTACAATCCCATCGTAGCACATTCACATATATAGTGTGCCACGACATTTCAATCATCAGCATTATTCTCGAAAAAGACCAAAGTAGCTCGAAAAGAATGCCTCGGTCTGAGCGTGCACTCCTGCGCAGGAATTCTTCATGTCCAGCCAGCGGGAGAGGTAGGCGCGAGATGTCTCGTCTTTCTCTTGCACGCACCGCTGTAGATCGCCCACAGTGCAGGGACGCTTGTATGTACCCTCAAAGTTCTTGGTGAATGCTTCTTGCATATCCAGCCAGTTGTAGATAGATTTCTCTGGCAAGTCGTTGATCCATTGACGGGCCGTACCCGCCAACATTAACGGGAGGTACTTAACGACGACGTTGGGGTTGCCTCCGGCAATCTCCACCGCGTTGCCGTAGTCCTGCAACCATGTGGCGGGCTTGGCGGTGTCGTCATAGGGCTTGATGGTCTTGTCAATCTAGAAACCTTTGGAGTAGGTTGCGGACCGTATTGCAGGTCCAAAGCAACGTGGTCCCAGGTATGGTCCTTCCGGGGCCTCGTGGATCTTATCGATCCGTGAACGTGCGTCGTCACTACTAGGAAAACGGCCTTTAGTGGCGCACCTTGAAACATCATCTGTGGCGCACTAGCAGTGCGCCACGGGCCTTGCGCTACGGCTATCTCTTAGGCGTGGCGCACTGCCTAGTGCGCCACGGTTGTGTAGAGATAGGCGTAGCGTACCTGCTAGTGCGCCACAGATGTGTGGGCAGGTGCGCTATGGCTAGGATCTTCTGTGGCGCACTACCCAGTGCGCCACTAAGCTTCTGTAGTGCGCTTTAGGTGTAGTGCGCCACAGAAGGTAGATCATGTGCGCCACAGATGTGTTTTTTGTTTTTTTTTTAATTTCCGAGCTAGATTATATACAATACAGATTATATACAATATTACAGCAGATATACACACACAGATACAAGATATACAATTATATATATAAATACACAATATGAAAAACAAGATTGAAACAAATACATATAGATAAGTCTCATACATGAATACATAGTATAAGTTACATTGTTTCGATCAAGTTACAAAGTAGTAGTTGGTGACATGCGAATACATGTGTCGATCGAACAAGTTAGAGCTCGGAAGCTCGCCTAGACATCTAAACTAGCTAGACAGTAATGCGGGATAAACAACCAAAGAAGATAAGCATGATCACCGTCGCGACGAAGGTGTAGGTCTTCATCCGGTTCCTTGTCGTCCTAACTCCCGCTAGATAGCGCGTGTATCTATCTTCCGCCTCCGCCATAGTGTTGTACCCTTTGTAGCTATTGCCGCTGAAACGGTGCACCTGTCTCCGGCAGTCTTCAAAATCATCGTAGACTCCGGGAACCCGTCCCTTGTACACGACGTACCAAGTCATCTACAAGTTGACAATAATAACTAACCGGTGATATATTGAAAAAACATGTATAATTAAAGTCGCATATGAAGATACACTTATAGAAAGTACTCCTAAATCAAAAGGAGCAAACTCAAAAAGCATGCCTCATATATAACTAGGTTGTTGGACACAGGAATATGCTACGATGGAACCGTACGCCAAGTAGGATGCACAACTCCTGGACTTGTGTATAGCACAAGGCGTACAATCCCATCGTAGCACATTCACATATATAGTGTGCCACGACATTTCAATCATCAACATTATTCTCGAAAAAGACCAAAGTAGCTCGAAAAGAATGCCTCATATATAACTAGCTAGGTCGTTGGACACAGGAATATACTACGACAGAACAGTTAGCCAAGTAGGATGCACAATTCCTGGACTTGTGCATATCACAAGGCTAACTATCCCGTCATAGCACATTCACATATATATTGTGCCACGACATTTCAATCATCGGCATTATTCTCGCAAAATACAAAAATAACTCGAAAAGAATGCCTCATATATATACATAGGTCGTTGGACACAGGAATATGCTACGATGGAACCGTGAGCCAAGTAGGATGCACAAGACCTGGACTTGTGCATATCACAAGGCTCACAATCCCATCGTAGCACATTCACATATATATTGTGCCACGACATTTCAATCATCGGCATTATTCTCGAAAAAGACAAAAATAACTCGAAAAGCATGCCTCATATATATACATAGGTCGTTGGACACAGGAATATGCTACGATGGAACCGTGAGCCAAGTAGGATGCACAAGACCTGGACTTGTGCATATCACAAGGCTCACAATCCCATCGTAGCACATTCACATGTATAGTGTGCCACGACATTTCAATCATCGGCATTATTCTCGAAAAAAGAGTAAGGAAAAAAAAGGACCAAAGTGAGCAAAGGACCAAAGAGTAAGCAAAAAATCCAATCATTGATTGATATATAATATTAATAAGTAAAAGAAGTAAGCGATGATTCATAGTTTGTCCACACACACACAAAGGTCATCTATAGTTTGTAACTACAACTAGGCCAACATCAAGCCTTCTGGCTCGGCTTAGGGAACGGGAGGACGCCTTGTCTCGTCATGAACTTCCTATAGTCACCCTGCATCTCTAGGCGATCTTCTATGTCACGGTTATTCGAGACATTTCCTCCGTAGAAGATCCCCCCCGAAGTCATGACATCACGAAAGATGATTGCCCCAAACTGCTGCTGGATGCGATACATCTCTTGTCTAATATCTGAATCAGTGATCTTGGCCTTTGCTTCGGCCCACTGTTTGAGATGATCTGGCAGCGTAGAATTCTGCTGGTCAAGTAGGAACGCCCTCATGTGATGGAGTGCATAGTAGGCTTCCTTCTTACTGTTTTCCGGCTTCTTCACGCAGGGGAACTCCGTTACGTGGTTGAAGACGTGCCTGCCGAACTTGACCTTCTTACACATGAAGTTGGTGCCTTCCGTCGAGGCAAAGCCAGTGAGAGCATCATCCAGAACTTCCTTGATCTTTTCGTAGTTTTTCTTCTTTTCTAGACTCCCCGAGTCGAAATACGTGGCGTGGGAATGCTTCAGCGATAAGGAGATGAGCGTGTAGTGTTCATCTCTGCGCAAAAAATTCAAATGGAATGTGTTGGAAAAAGAATGATGATGATCTAATAAAGCCAATCGACGGTGGCGAGTGAATAACGACTTACTCGGGAAAGTAAGGCACGAGAATGTATTCCTTTGTCTTGTTCGCCACGAGGATTCTTTTTAGGTACGAGGCCACGATACGTCGTTCGGCGGGGGAACCCAAGCAGCCGTCACGCATGTAGTAGGGGTCGACTATAGCGATGCCCGGTGTGTTCTCTCTAATGATCTGCGTGGCCAGGCTGAGAGAAAAGAGACGGACCATGGTATAGTGCAGCGGGTATAGGTGGAACATATTGAAGATGTCCTCGAACCGCAGGAAGAACAGATCAGCAGGGGCAGTGTCGACGAAGCCCAAGCCTGGTGGCACCTTAACCACGAATACCGGGTGCGGGGGATCTTTCTCCGATAGAAGGCGTCTCTCTATCGTCAGCACGCCGTCATGCACACTCTGCGGTTCCTAACTGGCGAGCTTCCGCAAATTCTTAGGTAGCATGGGCTCACCCGCCACATGAATCCTCCACATAATGCCCTCGGGTCTTGGTGGCCCGTCCCGAAACCTGATCGGATTCGCAGTTGTTGACGCCACCGGCTGGCTCGAGCTGCTAGATTTTCTTTTCCTACCCTTTTTTCCTTTCGGAGAGCGGGCAGGCACCGCAATCTGAGCACCGGCCGCCCTATGTAGTGTGTCAGGGCTTAGAATAAAGGGCCGGTTGGTTGTATCAGCTGGCTCTGTAAAGGCGCAAGCTGGAGGCGTCTCCTGAGAACCAAACAGACGCTTGGTGATAGTGGCTTTCTCTGTGGGGCCACCAGCTAGGTCTTCTTCGTTGCCAAACTGAGTGCTGAAGAAGTGATCATTCCAGTCTTCGTCGTCCTCGGCCGGATCCTGCGCCATGTGCATATCATCAACATGATCATCTGTTGCTAGCACGACAGGCGAGGGCGGTAAGGGGGACTTGCCACAGCTTGTCGCTGGCACGACAGGCGGTGCTGTTGTCTGTGGCGTGATGGCCCCCGCCATCCCCAAACGGATCATGCTCTTTGGCCATATCAAGAATAAGCCGAAGCAAGTTCTGAGGACAGACGACTCTTCTTCATCCGCTCCTGGGGGTTGAATGGGAGGTTCCAGGTCGTCGCAGCCCCTTAGCACCCGACTAATTTTAACCCTGTGCACGCTATCTGGCATCGTCCTTGAGTGGAACGTGGGCTGCAAGGGTTGAACGATGGTACCCTTGGCAACATCCCTCAGCTCGTTGTTCACGTAGCATAAGAGAGTGCAAGGAATATCCGTCTGCGGAAAACATGTACGGCGTCGTCAGAGCGAGATGCCATAAGAGTAATAGATGGCATGAAAGGCGGTAATTAAAGCAATTTGTTTACCTTGATGGCGTCGAGATCGGCTAATGTCGATGCACCGCATACGGCGACGGGCGTGCAAGAGACGGAAGGGCTGCTTGATGGCGCGGTGCTGGCCGTCGGTGTATTCTCCCTACCGATGGGTGCTTGGAGCTCCGGTGCCGCCGCGACGATGGCAGGGGGGCACCAACATGTACTCCGACGCCGCGGTGATGGCAGGGGGAGTCACCAACACTTGCGGCTCCGCGGTGCTAGCGGTCGGAGTCACGAACACGTAGTTCGCCTGATTCATCGACGCCGCGTTGTTCGAGTGGCTGCTGACCATGCTTGGAATCGGGCACGACCCTACTCGACCACCCGCACTCCAATTCGCTATTGACTCCACCAAGGTAGGCAGGATGGACGTGAGGGTGATTGCCAGGTTGTCTTGGACGATCTGCAGGATCCGCACCACTTGTGCCTTAAGTCCTTGAACCTCGCGGTTTTCCTCCTTGCTCCTTCCCGACGGCGCCACATGCGTCCTCGGCGGTGGACCAAAATGATCCACCCAATTCTTACCCCCGAGGCCGGCCGGACGGCCAGCCGACGACGGCTTATTCGTAGCCGGCTCTATTTTCTTGGCCCGGTTCATCGCCCTGTTAAAAGGGTTATCCCACCGGGTGGCCGTCGTCGACCCCTGGGATGAGGAACCCTGGGATCCATGACTAGCAATAATTTCCTCCTCCTGCAGAAGAAGTAATAGTGAATAGTTTAGATCATCGATTAGATTGCAATCGAGTTGATCCGCGGTAATTAGATTATACTTACCACAATTTCCTCGAATTCCTTCACCGCAGGATCCGCGGTGAGTTGTTTGGTTTTTGGGTCCACATGGTAACGGGCCCTGATGAAGTTTCGAAACTGCCCGGGTTTGAATTTAGCAAAGGGGTTTTCTATCCCCTTGGATCTATACTCCTCGTCCTCCTTATTCCATTTGGCCTCCGCGGTTCTATATCCACTAGATCCGAGATGGTGATGACCTATATTCATCGCCTGCAGCACCTTTCCCCGATTACTATTGGTCAGGGCTCTCTCGGATTCACACCTCTCCTTGAACTCCCGGAACTGATCTTCGGTGATCTGCGGGTCAATCTTCTGGATCTCCTCGAGACTTTTGCCTTCTTTATAGATCTTCTTCTTTATCCGGGTTCTCCAGCTGGCCAGGGCGGTGCTCATCTTTGTGAGGGCGGATTTGTTTACTTTGTTCCCATGATAATTTGTGTTCTGATACTTAGCGGGGAACTTGTATCTTGCGTGCAGCTTCTCGAAGAGGAGTGTGCGCAAGTGGCCATTATCTTTATGCCGGAGATTCTCGGTGTTGATCGAGATGGTTGTCCGGGTGATCGCCGCCACTTGCCCACCGTACCCTTTGACGACAAGGGCAGGCTCCAAAGGAACCTCTGATGGGCTCACTTCGGTAATTTCCTCCCTGACCGTGCCGACCGTGTTCGGGCGCCGGTCCTTCGGCTTCTTCTTCTTCTTCTTCTTCTTCTTCTTAGGAGGATTGCTACCACTCCCTGTGCCCTCGCCGCCATCAGTGGTTTCATTGTCCGCCGTTCCTTCGGCTTCTTCCTCCGCGTCTTCCATCTTATCATCCTCGCTCTCCGAAGGATGGTATTCTTCATCGTCTTCTAGCCGCTGGGCCGCCTCCCAGAATGTCAATTGTTTATTCGGAGGTCTGACTTCTCCTTCAGCGCTGATGCGCTTAGAACATCCATCCTCGTCGTTGTCACACATCTTCGCACTAATAAAAAACAAATAATTGGTTAAATGCACGGAAAAATCCGGCATGACCTTTGCTAATTTTCTTAAACTAGGAGTGCCCGATTTCTGCCGAAACGGAAGTTAATCAACATTCCGGCAAAAATCGGGACTCATTTCATACAAGAACCTGCATACACACATAATAAAGTGCTTCATATACAAGCACAAGCACAATTTCAAGGTGCTGTTGTCCCAGCACAGATAGTAGCAAAACCAACACTACTCTATTTTTTCTTCCAAACCATTTCACAACCACATCCATCCAGTCCCAGCACAGTGCCACAACCATATATACTTTTGTTATCAATTTAAGCAAGTGACAGCAAGCAAATGAGAATACAACAAATGACCAAGTTCTATACTAGAAGATCATTATAGCAAGTGACTGCAAGTGAATGACCAAGTGATGACAGCAAGCAAATCAACACATATAGACTATTCAAAAAGAACAAGTTCCATTCCTGGTTTTCCATAAGGACCAAACCACAGAAGCGAATGGCTTTGTGTTATTTCTTGCTATTCTGATGTTGATCAAGTTAGTCAGTCGACCTATCTTTGCATATTTGTCAGCAAGCAAGCTGTGCATGTATGTCTCCAGTCACCAAGTCATTTGAGTTACACATTGGTATTCAGTTTTAACTAGCGAGTTGCCGAGTTCTCACTTACTGCATTTGAAATAACCACACCTGTAACTAAAAACCATTCCTTGCATGATCATATGTTCCTTTTTACTGTTCTGAATTTATGATGTTGATCAAGTTCCTGTGAGGTGTAACTACTTTTGCATATTTTTCTCACTTGTGAGATAATAACTTCTGAACATAAGTACACGGGCATTATATGTACACAAACCCCTCTCCTTTCTAGTAAGAATATAAGTGCATTGCGTGCCATACATACCTGTTTCATACTCTTCATCTAACAGTTTCACTATATATAAGCATTGCCATGACTTGAGTGTATGCCACAGAAAAAAACATTGCTACACCTACTGCCTAAAGATGGTTCAGCACTAAAACTACTAGCTAATCCAGAGCACATGGTTCAGCACTAAAACTCTCACCACTACTATGAGTTTATTTACTTATAAGTGAGTGGTTATGATTTAGAATTGTGTGGATAATATTACTACTAGCTAATCCAGAGCACATGGTTCAGCACTAAAACTCTCACCAGCACTCTGGTTGCTTGGGATCAAGTTAGGAGGTGAGAGGATGGGGTTGGCACAGTAGTGATCAATAATATAGGCACAAAATCAACCACAACTCCAACACAACATGTTATCCATCCAAGATCATGTCCTTGCATCTGTTCTTACTATTGCATCTTAAAGAAAATAGAGGGGGCAATAGAAAATCCTCAGCTCTGTACTCACATGGAGTACTAGATCATCATTGGATAGTTTCATAAGCAAGCGAT
Organism: Avena sativa; assembly: GCA_916181665.1. NCBI lineage: Eukaryota > Viridiplantae > Streptophyta > Magnoliopsida > Poales > Poaceae > Avena > Avena sativa. Next base: position 134,509,585 of record OV702285.1, on the reverse strand, counting down.
AGCTTTTGTATACAAACATCATCAAAGCCTCAGCCTTTGCATCCTAGGCAGAGCTAAGTAATGAAGGGAAATGTTTGTATTAACCTATGCTTCATCTAACTTTACCATGAGAGTAGAATGATTTGATCCTTTTGTTAGGTTTGTTACTGTGATAGTTCATCAGTTGAAAACAGTTTTCTTACATCACCCAATTTAGTTAATACTGAGTATTCCAGGAAAATAGTTAAGATGGATAAAGAAGGGGTCTGCTTCTTCAAACACACAGTGGTGCATGATTCTACAGTGTCTTTATTTATCAAATTTCTTCCCTTGGAATATCAGACAATTATCTGTCTAGTCATTACTTAAATCTTTGGATCTTCTTATATATTATTGAGTTTCATGTGCCAAGCAATTTACTTGAAGCTGAAAGTATGTACCTTCAGCATCAAGAACTCCATGAGATTTGGTGGTGCCTCCTGGTTCACAAACCAATATAATTGTGCATGCTGATCATGTACACAATTGTTTCTACCTTTGTAGTTTATTTAGTAAAGTTTGTAACCAATATAAGCCTTTCCTATTCTGTTGATAAAGCAGGAGCACAACAAAGAGAAAACTAAGCCTTCTTTGGCTATGGTTTGATTTATGTGTCTGTTCTGATCTGCTCATACATCATTCCATCATGAAAATGGAGTGATGTCATGCTCCAGTGACCAAATTTAATCATGGAAACAGTGGTATATGAAGCAGTTTAGATCATGAAACCACATCTGAACTTCTATCAAATTGAAACAATGCCAAAAAATATCTTGAAGATATGAACCTTTGTTCCCTTGTTCCTGATGAAATAATGTGAATATTTTTTACTGATGAACTATCACAGTAACAAACCTAACAAAAGGATCAAATCATTCTACTCGCTCGACCATCTAACTACCACCATACAGAGGGAGAGAGAGGGACAGAGGGAGAGAGAGGGAGAGAGAGGGAGAGAGAGGGAGAGTGGGAGAGAGGGAGAGACAGGGGAGGGGCGACGCTCACCTCTGACGGGCGGACGACGGCGGCCTCCACCTCCTCTAGCTGCGCGAGATCCTCCTCCTCCACAAGCGGCGCGGGCCTCCTCCTCCTCGAGAGCGCAGCGCGGCAGTGGTGGATCGAGAAAGCAGCGGCGCGGTGTCGGATCAAGATAAAGCAGCGGCGATGGCGGTGTCTGTGATATGGGATGAGAGAGGCGGACGTGGCACGCGCGGTTGACTAGTCCAACCCACATAGGCGTAGCGCACCCTGGCCAAGTGCGCTATGGATAACCGTAGCGCACTTGGCCAGGGTGCGCTACGCCTATGCGGGTTAGACTATCAGATAAGAGGGCGGCCACCCCACTAGTTAACACTAGTACTGTCTTATCCCACTGGTTCTGCCCCTTAGCTCTATTCTAAACTATGAGCACCTAGGTTCGAATCCTGGTGCTCCACTTTTTTATTTTTATTTTAAAAATACTTTTAAATGTTCCAAAAAATGCCCAAAAGTGGTGATATATGTCATACAAGTTTTGTTTTGTTTTTAAAATACTTTTAAATATTCCAAAAATGCCCAAAAGTGATAATATATGTCATAAAAGTATTAGAAATATGATTCAAAGTATAACTAAATTTCATAATAATTTGTCCATGAATATTACAATGTTTTTCGACCACGCGTTTTACAATATTTTTTGAGCTAGCGTTTTACAATCTTTTTTCCCTTCTTTGTCGCGGTTGAATAATTTAGCCCCGGCACTTTAATGTTTCTTCTTTCGAACGGGCTACCTTTTTTGGGTAGGGTTGTCCTTTTTCTTCTGGTGATGTATGTTGCTGCATCGTAGTCGTCGTCATCTTCAATCTTTGGATCGCCGTACTGGTCGAAGTCTTGCTCATTGGCGACTCCATCCATTCCGATGATGTTTCTTTTTCCTCTCCTCACGACAACACGGCTAGGCTTTGTCGGGTCGGTAATGAAAAACATTGGTCCACTTTGGTAGCCAGTACCCACGGTTCATTTTTCGCGGCCACGTTTGCACCGGCGGCCTTGGATTTGGCTGCGTCGGGTATAACCATGGTTCTGAAATACCGGTCTTCTCTTTCGATGCTCTTTGCCCATCTGACACAGAACATCGGCACCTTTTCTCCACAGTAGTCGAGCTCCCAGATCTCCTCGATTCTTCCGTATAATCTTTCCTTCACGTTGTCATCGGTGTAGAATTCTGACGTTACGCCTGAGTTCTGATAATCACACTTGTTGTCCTTTTCCTCCGTGTAGAATGTGTAGCCGTTGATATCATACGCCTAATAGGTCACCAGGTTTTGCATCGGTCCCTGCGACAAGGTGAATATGATCTTTTCCGTGTCAGAAGAATGCGATCGCGGGGGATTATCAAGGAGCGTCTGCCTAAACCAACGCGTGAAATCTGAGTTGTGCTCTTTGATTATTTCTCCCTGCGTCCTCTGTATGCCCCGGTCACTGTACTTCTTCTCGATTAAACTTTTGTGCTTCTGTACCCAAGGATCGACCAGTTCTAAATGCTGTAGCGCGACAAGGTTTGCTCGATCAAAGTCTGCGCGTTGAAAATCGAAGTCTGCATGCAGTATGCGACGACCCTCTCGGTGACCAGATCCGTCGAGTTTGCCAAGGTGCCTGTTGACGGGAAGACCGACAGGGTTCTCGATGTCTAGATAATTCATGCAGAAAGAGATGCACTCTTCGGCCAGAAAGCCCTTGTCTAGATAATTCGTGCGAACGTATCCTTTGATTTGTCCGTTCATCCTTTCGAATGCCATCATTCTGCGGAGGAACATCGGCCCGAGTCGTACGATGTCCTCCACGACATGGACCAGCAGATGCACCATAATGTCGAAGAATGCGGGTGGGAAGTAGACCTCAAGCTCACATAGTATCACCACGATCTCCTCCTGTAGCCTCCTGAGCTGATTCACGCCAATCAACTTCCTAGAGATGACGTCGAAAAACTTGCATAGGCCAAATAACGTTTCACGGACGTGCTCGTCCATTATCCCTCTTAGTGCGACTGGAAGTACCTGCGTCATTAGCATGGCACAGTCGTGAGACTTCATGCCACTGAACCTCTGCTTTGCCTCATCTAGGTATCTGCTTATCTTGCCCGCGTAGCCGTAAGGAAATTTGACTCCTTGAAGGCACTTGAAAAACTGTTTGATCTCATCCTGGCTTAGAGTGAAGCAAGAAGGAGGGCAGTAATATTCGTTCTTCTTGAACTTTTTACCCTTCCGACGACCTTGTGTCGTCTCCGACTCATGATCATCGTCATCTTCCTGGTCATCAGGAGTAGTGCGTCCTCCGTGAAGCTCCTTCCGGATACCCAAGCATATCAGGTTGTGTCTTGCTTTTGGACCATCTTTCGTCCTATCTGGCATGTTGATTATGGTGGCGACCAGACACTCGCACACGTTTTTCGTGATATGCATGATGTCGAGGCTATGAGGCGTGCGGAGAAACTTCCAGTATGGCAACTCCCAGAAAACAGACCTTGTTTTCCATACCTTCATCAGCGGCTTGTCTTGTTGCTGCCTCTTTTGCTTCTTTCCAGGCTTAGGACAATCTTTCCAGTTTTTCAGCAACTCTTCCACTTCTTCGCTGCTCCTATGCTCTGGGATTCCTCGGGTCTCTGATTTTCCATCGAACAGGTCTCCACGTTTTCTCCATGGATCATTCTTGCCGAGCCACCACCGGTGCGCCATGAACACGGTTTTCGATGACCCTGGATCTTTCTCTAGTTGGAGATAGCTTGTGTTATCCATGCACCTAACGCATGCGCAGAATCCTTGGATAACCTGCCCCGAGATATACCCGCAACCTGGATAGTCTTGCACCGTAGTGACCAATGCGTCTCTCATAGTGAAATAATCTTGTGCGACGGCGTCGTAAGTATTGGCTCCAGATTCCCATAACGTGGCTAGCTCCTGTTTCAACAGCCCGAGATACAGATTGATGTTGGTACCAGGTTGTTTCGGCCCTTGAATTAGCATACTCATTTGTATGTACTTCTTCTTCATGCACAACAATGGAGGGAGGTTTTACATCCATACAAACACGGGCCAAGTGTTGTGCGTGCTGCTCTGGCTACCGAACGGATTGAGTCCATCGGTGCTCGCACCAAGCCTGATGTTCCTCGAATCTCCACCGAATTCTAGGAATTCGAGGTCCAATGCTTTCCACTGGCTAGCATCTGAAGGGTGCGTCAGCATCTCATCCTTTTCGGGGTCATCGTCATCATCATCTCCTGGCTTCTTCCTTTCTGCATGCCATCGCATGAGCTTCGCTTCCTTAGGGTCCGCGAAATAGCGCTGAAGACGAGGAGTGATAGGAAAGTACCATACCACTTTTCGAGGTGCTTTCTTCCCTTTCTTGTATCGACTCACGCTGCACACCGGACATGTGGTTTTCTCCGCGTCCTTGCCCCGATAAATGATGCAATCGTTGATATATACGTGATATCTAACATGCGGTAGATCGAGAGGACAGACGATTTTCTTGGCGTCCTCGATACTAGTTGGACATGTGTTCCCCTACGGGAGACGATCGTGCCAGAATGCCATCATATCGTCGAAGCTTGCGTCGCTCAATTTGTGTTTTGCCTTCATCTCCATAGCCTTGAGAGTTACATTCAACCGGGTATCATCGGGTCTGCATCCTTCATACAATGGAGTAACCGCGTCTTTCTCAAGTTGCGCAAGCTTGGCTTTCTCTCTAGCGGCAGCCCTGGCGTTACTTGTCTGCTTGAGAAGCAGCTCTTGCACATAAGGGCCCCGCACCCAGCCTGACGTTGTTCCATCGTCGTCTGCTCCTCCGGCATCTAGATCATCATCATCCCGGTCTGCTTCCGCACCTTCACCATCTCCAGGAGACTCTTCATCATATCGCCCGTTCTCGCCGTGATGATGATCATCGTCATGTTGGCCACCTTCACCGTCTCCATCGTCTTCATCATCGCTTATCCAACGAGTGTATCCATCCATGAAACCATGGCGGAGCAGGTGCGCCTGCAGATTCCCGGAATCTGGGTCGATCACCCAGTTGAGTTTGCATCTTCTGCACAGACATCTTATATCCGTCTTGTTATTTCGTATCATGTCGGCCATCGCACATTTCAAAAATCTAGCCACAATGCCTTCGCTCATTATGCGGACCATTTTTGCCTGCACGGTGTACACGGTACAATTTTGAAATCTATTAGAACAACATAATGAATGCATGCATGCAATGGTCGATAGAAAATTTCGGCATGACCTATCCTAAAATTAGGACCTTTGCGAAATGCCAAAGTCTTGCCAAAATGGAAATGAATCAACATTTTGGCAAAACAAATGGCAACTTGTTCACATACAAACACAAGAGAGAGACCGATCCATACACACATGAACATATCATTATCCTCTCCATACACACATGCATGAGCATCATCGATACTCTCCATATACACACACATATGACCATCGATCCTCTCCATACACACCTCATGAGCATCGATCATCTACATACATATGGGCACATCATCCATATAAACATGAACACATCCTTACATGGACAACTTACCGAGATGAGAGACCGATCGCGAGAAAGATGGAAAGGAGAGGTGCGCGCGTCGACCGGAGAAGGAGATGAGAGACCGGAGACCTTCCTCTATTACTTATGTAACATCCAAAGCAAGTTTTACATGCTAAAAATGGTGAATGGGTGGAGAAATTGAGGTGGGAAGGAGAAGATCCCGACTAGATCTAAGGAGGAAGAAGAAGGGGAAAGTGAAGTGTGGGTGGTGTATGTGGTCACACATGTGCACATAAAGTGCTGTCCTAAAAAAATCGACACATCCGTGGCGCACACGGCCCTAGTGCGCCACAGATGTTCCTACTCCCTGTGGCGCACTAGGCAGAGTGCGCCACAGATGTTTGTGGCCGTTTCACAGCAGAGGGGGGCATGTGCTTAGGCGTAGCGCACCCCCCCATGTGCGCCACGGTTGACACTAACAACCGTGGCGCACATGACTACAGTGCGCTACAGATGTTTGGCGTGCGGCCAACAGGGCCCTGGCCCACACATATCTGTGGTGCACTATGGTCATGTGCGCCACGGTTGTTCTAGTTACTAGTAGGGCACTGCCCACAGGTGAGCCACGCCTGTTTTAGCCGTGGGGCACTTCAACCATGTGAGCCACGGATGTGCTGATTACCTATAGCCGTTTTCCTAGTAGTGCGTATGGCTCCGGGTTCTTCTTCTTATTGTCAACAGGGGATGGGCTGCATGAACGACGCGGGCCTCTTCCGCCATGGTGACTGCTTGGCGGTGACAGAGGCGGAGGTGGCGGTGGGTTAGCCTTCTTGCTGTTACCCTCCTGCGACGCCTCACGCCTGTCACGGTTGTTTGTCAGACGCGGAGGGTCATGGTGTGACCTGCTCTTGTGTCCTTGGTGCCGCTCTTCATCATGACGGGTCTGTGCCGCGTTGTCGCGGATGATGATGCCACACTGCTTTAGAGGGGGCATATCCGTATGATGGTGAGCTTTGTAGTCTTCCTGACGTCGGGAGGATCGGGGCGGTGGCGATGGGCGGCGAGGCCGGGCTTTTTCTCCGTGGTCGGAGGATATGGGGATAGCATCCTTCCTGTTGCGCGCATCCCTCCGTCTTCGTTCTGATGAACCCGTTTGTGATCCGACATCCTGAGGAGATCTGTCCCTTGGCGGTTTGTACTGGCTAGATCGGTAGAGCGCTGGGTCATACTCAAGCCTCTAAGAGGTGGCCTTTTCCTGCTGCTTTACCTCCTTGGCCACTAGGTCATATACTTGTTCTACTGCCTCAGGCGATCTATCCTGTTCTAGAAGGGTCTTGGCGACGACGAGGTTAAGGAGTGAGTTGGGCATCACCTGCTTGCCTTCACTATCAATGTATGGCTTGGCCTGTGCCGGCTTCGAGGGAGCCCATCTTAGGTTGCGCCGTACACCAGGATCGTTGATGACGCGAGCCGGAGCCTTCTTAGCCTTCTGCTGCTGCAGTGGAGTTTTGTACTCGACCTCCATTGCTCTAGCTTTCTCTATGGAATTCTGCGCGTTGACCAGATCTCGATCTAGTTTAGAGCCTTGCTCCGCGATGGCTTGCGCTTCCTCCAGCAGCTGCTGGCGCTTCTCGTCAAGCTGAGTCACGTTCCGGATATGATCAACAGTTAGTGGCTCGATGAGGAGATTGCCGTACATCACTCTATCAGCTGGAGTAACATGGGCTGTTGCCGACGTGGATGCTGGAGGCGGCAAGTTTGCGGGGTTGTTGTTGCTCGGACCGGTGCCGAGTTCCTGCGGCTGCTGCACTGGGTTAGGCGGAGGAGGCATGACCTTTGCGCGATCATCGTCGGCAGCAATAAGTGGCCCCTTCCCCTTTTCCAGCGCCGTAGGCGGAGCTTGCCCGGGTTGATCTTCATCCATCGCTGTCCCAATGGTGATGAACACCCCTCGAGACATGACGGAGTTGTTATCTTGCTCTTCGCGCGAATACTCCTCCTCCATCTCCTACATAGAGGAGTCTAGCTCTTCTGGACTGAAGTCTATCTCCTCTGAATCCGCACTGAAATCAGCATAAAGTGTGTCAATGACAGAGTCGGTGGGTGCTAGGACCTCCTCGATGATGGGCGGTGGAGGTGCAACAGCCTCGACGATGACTGGAGGTGGTGGTGCTACTGCAACGACTGCGGCCGGAGGTGGTGGTGGTGGCTGATTCGGAGGGGCTCCGTCAATGAGCGCAAGAGCTGTCTGAGCCGCCGCTTCGGCCTCCATGTAGTTGTTGACAGTGTTCACCATGCCTTCGAAGGTAAGGCGTCCTGACGCCTGTTTCCGTCTTAGAGAATGTCGAGAAGCGTGCCATGGTCCAGTCCTTCCACAGAGTGATAGATAGCATCATCATTGGGGGAGTGGGCCAGATCGGCTCGTATACGGATCCACCAGGCCAGGTAGTCGCGGGGGTTTTCGCCCTCTCACTGAACGCAGCGCGCCAGATCAAAGATGGTGACCACGCCGACGAACCTAGATCTCTGTTGTCCAGACGCTCGGACAAAGCCGGCGGATTTGCAGAGATCTTCCACCTTTATATCCTGCACAGGGGCAGTTTGGGTGGGTCTTGAATTTTTCCGATCTTTGCCGGCAAACTCTGAGGAGAGATCCCACATCGATCCTTTCGCGAACGTATCCTGCCCGTAAGTGGTTCGTGCGGGTCTTGATGCTTTCCGATCTTTGTCGGCAAACTCCGAAGAGAGATCCGACATTGATCCTTCCGCGAACGTATCCTGCCCGTAGGCGGTCCGTACGGGTCTTGATGCTCTCGATCTTTGCCGGCAAACTCCGAGGAGAGATCCGACATCGATCCTTCCGCGAACGTATCCTGCCCGTAGGCGGTCCGTGCGGGTCTTGATGCTTCTCCGACTCCCAGGGAACTAGTGCCCGAGTCGGTTTCGCCGATGAAGAGGTGGATATCTCCGATAGGAACGATCGAACACCGTGTAGGGTTCGTCTTCGCCGGGGTCTAGAACTCGTCAGGGGGGACGATCGAAACGTTGCCGGAGAAGAGAACACGGCCAATGGCTACGGTTTCGCCGATTCCCGCGAAGATCTTGGTCCTCGCCCGCTGAAGAGCCTAAAGAGCCTCTTGCCCCATGGTAGACGCCAACTGTCGTGGTATTGCGGACGAGTACGCCATGGAGGGGTCCTCACAGTGCGTGTTTAGAGACGTGGGGTAAGGCGGACGGTTGACGGGTACGAGGTAACACAGCTTACCTAGGTTCAGATCCCACAATGGTGGCGGAATCCTACTCCTGCTATAAATCACTATAAGGGCAATACGCCGAGTTACAGAGATAGGTTCGCTGTGTGAGGTGTGTGTAAAACGATGCCCTAAAGGCTCCCATAGGCCCGACTTATATAGTCGTCAAATCCTAGGGTTACAGGGAAAAGTCCTAGCCGGACAGGTCACAGAGTCCTACACCGTCTATTACTAGTCTTGTGTATCTTACACTCTAAGGCTTCGGGTACGCTGGTGACTCCGTAGCCTTCCTTTATCCGGCATGGGCCTCCCTTCTGGATCCACCTAACTGGGCCACCCAGCAGGCCATAGGCCATGCTACCGACTATGGGCCACCCGGGTTAGTCGGATAACAGACATGCTATGAGGATACCCATATAGCATATCTCCAACACTTAATCCAAGCCCATTGGATTAAAACCATTTAGATTTGTAGATCACCTATAGTAAAAATAACAAGGCAGAAGCTTTTATGCATTCAAACATTTTTCAAAATTCAACCATGAAAGCTTTTGAGTTGATTCCAACTCTCAAAAATCACATTTAACCATTACTTTTAGAATATATAAAAATATATAGGTTTACTTGCAGAAATAAGGATCAAGTAATAAAAGAATGCCTCATAGGCCATTCTAGTCACTTATTTAATTAAAATAAAAAGGTTAAACCTTATTAAATTTTGACACCACTTTAAATCACATTCCCATGTACTGAAATATATGGTGATGACATGTGTAAACATGATCCCATGTTTTAGTTGGAGAATATTAAATCGTAAGTAGTTTTTCAATGAGTAGAAATTACTTTTCCAAAAAAAAAATTAAAACTTTGTCGTAATGGTTGTAATGCTTGTGATGATCCGATATGTCGGGGGGATAACCCCCGGTAGGGTCATGAGAGGGGAAACATAGCGCAGTTGGGTTGGCTCCGAGTGAAAAATGAACCAAGCCGGGTAAGAACGACCGGGTAAGATAAGCATGAAAGCCGAGATACAAACTATTTCGGCTCGTATAGGACAAAGTTGTAACCCTTGCAGGTACCAACGATCCGAGTCAAGAAGTATGCGTGACACCTTTCCGAGTAAGGTTCGGGAAGGACCATGGTAAAGCATGGTCAAAAGAGAAGGGCGACGCCGGGTGACACAAAAGGAGCCGGGTGACGCCCAAAGAAAGCGTTGACGTACAAAGTAACAGCGTGATGCCAAAAAGAACCAGAAGCAGCGTACCAGAAGACCATTAGCTGTCAAGTTTTATGGATCGGGCCTATGGGCTTAGGGCAAGTCCATAACCCGGCCCATATTGTAGGGACCAAGACCCAAACAGTAAACCCTAGAACCCAAAGGGGTATTAGCTAGCTAGCACTGCCTATATAAGGGAGGGCATAGCAATAGTAGAGTGAGGTTGGACCAAGTAGAGAATAGGTGCTGCGTACTCAAGCCAATACAGCTCAAGGAGCACTTGTAATCTTTGGGGTATCAATCAAATCGTCAAGTGTGGAGAGTTCTTCTTGTTCTTCGTGCATGGCTCGACCGTCCCTCCCCGGTGACCACAAGCACCCATTCGGCCCCCAACTTAAGCCTACCCATGGCATCTACCGTGCCACCACCACGACAGTTGGCGCCCACTATGGGGTAGAAGCAGGTGCTTGATGGATTCTTCATCCGGACGGGCAACATCATCGCCACAACCAGCGAGCGTGTCTACTCCGGCCTCATCCAGAGGTTTGGAGCGCTCAACTTCGTCAGCGACAACACGGGCTGCTTCGGGACCAGGCCGTTTCCTAGGGGCAGTCGCTTCATCAAATTCGGCGAGCACCAGGTCTACGTCGCGGTGCGCGTGGAGCACGCATATCCTGAGCACATCATCCTATCGCCGGATCCTCCAACGGTACCAGTCGCTGGGAAACCTCTCCAACTTGTCTCCATGGAGGTAATGATGACTGCCCCAAACCTAGTAGCTCCCACAATAGTCCTAGTGGTAAATGAAAACACAAAAGGAGGAAATCATGAGGAAACGCCAAGGGCTGCAAGAACAGCAAAGGCGCCGCTGGAGAAACCAGAGAACATAGCTAGGAGCAAAAGAGCTAAGGAGCTATAGGAAGCGATAGACAAGTTGGCAGAGCCAGTGGCACAAGCAACTGACCCGGCGCATGTGCAAGCCGAGTTGGAAGAAACCAGGGTAAAAGTCCCGGAGAAAGCAAAGGAGCTAGCATAGTTATAGCAGGATGTGGATATCACTATCCGAGAGCTTAACTCGGCAAATCGAGTCAAGGGCGCAAAGACCCGGCTTGATGCAACGAGATTGAGAGGAAGGAACCTCAATGAAGAACTGGCAGATGCGACATCAAAGATAACACTAGAGAACAGCAATGAGACGGCCATGCGTCCAACGTACAACACAACAGCAGCTAATCTGCGAGCAGCAGAAGCAGCAATGGCAGAATTACCCCACTTGGAGGGGGAAGCAAAGAAAAGGCAGCAAGAACGGGTCAATGAGTTAGTAAAAGCAGCCAGCATGCTGAATGAGGCATATTACAGGGAAAATCCGGGTATAGCAGGGAGATCACAGCTGGTTCACTCGTCAACTCCTGTTCCGGCAGGATCGGCTGGGCACACGGCATCCTCACCAGGAGCGGCACCCAGGCCGAGAAAAGAAAAAAGTGTGGATTCTGGAAGAAACAAGCAGATGGTCACCTATGATCCGGCAGTAGTTCAAGGAAACCCGGCGCATGCGCAAGGGGCAAAAATAAATAATCCCCGAGAGAATGAAAACCAGGAAAAAATTGGACAGATAAATGACAACGGAGGGCAAAATTTTGCGCCTCATACTCGGAGCGCAACTCACTCGGGAGGAGGAGGAAATCCATCTCCGAATAACACACCAGCTCAGCCGGAAAGAAGACAGCAGAGCGCGGGAAAAGCGGTTCAACAGCCAGCTGACCCGAACGCGAATAAGTATAATGATGGTTACTCGGCTATGGTAAATGACGGGTATGAGCTGCCGGATCATGCATATCAAGCAATGGGAGCGAGATACAGAGGTAGCAACCTTCAGCCGGATGATGCCAGGCTGAAGCTTGACCGCATAAAAATGGCAGAGATAATTGAATCACAAGGTCCGCAGGGTCCACCATGTTTTGGCCCAAGGATCATGAAGGAGCCATCGATGCCAAATTTCCAGCTGGCCAGAGGGACAAAAACATATGATGGAAGCACAAAGCCAGAGGATTGGCTCATTGATTATGGAACCGCCGTGAAAATCGCGCAGGGAAACTTGAGATGGGCAGTATGTTACGTACCACAGATGCTGGAAGGACTAGCTCGGGTATGGTTGAACAATTTGCCACCCGGAAGCATCAATAGTTGGATTGATTTTCACGACGCCTTCGTGAGCAATTTCACGAGCACTTACAAGAGGCCGAATCGCCCACAACAACTAGCAATGTGCAAGCAAAGACCGAATGAGACAGACAGGGAGTTCCTCACAAGGTGGTGTACGATGCGTAACTCTTGTGAAGGGGTAATCGAGTCACAAGCAATCGCATGGTTTGCACAAGGATGTAGACATGGGAGTGTGCTGTGGCAAAGGTTACAAAGAGATATGCTGGCAAGCCTAGCAGAAACGATAAGGATCGCCGACTCGTATGCGTTAGGAGATCCGACTCAGCCGCTGCTCATGTCGGCAGATGGGATGACTGAGACTCCGATCTATGACGCTGCCGGGTCGCAAAGGCGCTAGGAGAGATCCGAATACATAAGCAAGAGAAGAGACGAGAGGCCGGATTACAGGTATGGTTCAGCTCAGGTTGCAGCAGTGAGTCAGGATCATCCAGATGCTGGAAGCAGTCAGCGTCAAAGGACAAATGGTCAACAACAATGGGTGCCAAAGAATGACGGCAAAAGGCCATACGATCAGAGGAAACAGTATCAAGACCGACAAAAATACACCTATGAGATGATGCTAGATCAGTCGTGTAAGTTTCACACGCCAAGTCCGAGTAAGACGGCAAATCACTCAACAAGGCAATGCACTTGGTTTCAGAAAGGAGATAGAGTGGACTCGCCGAATAAGCAGCTTCCACCACCTCCCCCTCCTCCACTTACAGGAGGAAATGCTCAAGCAGTAGGAGCAGATAACAGATATGAAAATAGGCAGTCGAGATATCAGAATCAAGAAAGAAGAGAAGCTGTGCACCAAGTGCACAATCCAAGAGGTGACGATGCCCATGTCGTCTAGGGAACCAGAAATGAGTACAAAGAACATCACCAGAGCTATGTTGTCTTTGTCACAGAGCCAAATGACAAGAAGAGCTAGCAGCGACGAATTGTGGAAGTGAATGCCACGATGCACTACTAGGAAAATGGCTATAGGTAATCAGCACATCCGTGGCTCACATGGTTGGAGTGCCCCACGGCTAAAACAGACGTGGATCACCTATGGGCAGTACCCTACTAGTAACTAGAACAACCGTGGCGCACATGACTATAGTGCACCACAGATATGTGTGGGCCAGGGCCCTGTTGGCCGCACACCAAACATCTGTAGCGCACATAGGGCTGGTGCGCTACGGTTGTTATTGTCAACCATGGCGCACATGGAGGGGGTGCGCTACGCCTAAGCGCATGCCCCCCTCTGCTGTGAAACGGCCAGACACATCTGTGGCGCACTCTGCCCTAGTGCGCCACGGATGTTCCTACTCTCTGTGGCGCACTAGGGCAGAGTGTCCCACGGATGTGTCGATTTTTTTTACAGCACTTTATGTGCACATGTGTGACCACATCCACCACCCCACACTTCACTTTCCCCTTCTTCTTCCTCCTTAGATCAAGTCGGGATTTTCTCCTTCCAACCTCAATTTCTCCACCCATTCACCATTTTTAGCATGTAGAACTTGCCTTGGATGTTACATAAGTAATAGAGGAAGGTCTCCGGTCTCTCATCTCCTTCTCCGATCGATCTCGCGCGCACCTCTCCTTTCCATCTTTCTCGCGATCGGTCTCTCATCTCGGTAAGTTGTCCATGTAAGGATGTGTTCATGTGTATATGGATGATATGCTCATATGTATGTAGATGATCGATGCTCATGATGTGTGTATGGAGAGGATCGATGGTCATATGTGTGTGTATATGGAGAGTATCGATGATGCTCATGCATGTGTGTATGGAGAGGATAATGATATGTTCATGTGTGTATGGATCGGTCTCTCTCTCTTGTGTTCGTATGTGAACAAGTTGTCATTTTGTTTGCCAAAATGTTGATTCATTTCCATTTTGGCAAGACTTTGGCATTTCGCAAAGGTCCTAATTTTAGGATAGGTCATGCCGAAATTTTCTATCGACCATTGCATGCATGCATTCATTATGTGGTTCTAATAGACTTCTAATTGTACCGTGTACACCGTGCAGGCAAAAATGGTCCGCATAATGAGCGAAGGCATTGTGGCTAGATTTTTGAAATGTGCGACGGCCGACATGATACGAAATAACAAGATGGATATAAGATGTCCATGCAGAAGATGCAAACTCAACTGGGTGATCGACCTAGATTCCGGGAATCTGCAGGCGCACTTGCTCCGCCATGGTTTCATGGATGGATACACTCGTTGGATAAGCGATGACGAAGACGATGGAGACGGTGAAGGTGGCCAACATGACGATGATCATCATCACGGCAAGAACGGGCGAGATGATGAAGAGTCTCCTGGAGATGGTGAAGGTGCGGTAGCAGACCGGGATGATGATGATCTAGATGCCGGAGGAGCAGACGACGATGGAACAACGTCAGGCTGGGTGCGGGACCCTTATGTGCAAGAGCTGCTTCTCAAGCAGACGAGTAACGCCAGGGCTGCCGCTAGAGAGAAAGCCAAGCTTGCGCAACTTGAGAAAGACGCGGTTACTCCATTGTATGAAGGATGCAGGCCCGATGATACCCGGTTGAATGTAACGCTCAAGGATATGGAGATGAAGGCAAAACACAAATTGAGCGACGCAACCTTCGATGATATGATGGCATCCTGGCACGATCGTCTCCCGGAGGGGAACACATGTCCAACTAGTATCGAGGACGCCAAGAAAATCGTCTGTCCTCTCAATCTACCGCACGTTAGATATCACGTTTGCATCAACGATTGCATCATTTATCGGGGCGAGGAAGCGGAGAAAACCACATGTCCGGTGTGCGGCGTGAGTCGATACAAGAAAGGGAAGAAAGCACCTCGAAAAGTGGTATGGTACTTTCCTATCACTCCTCATCTGCAGCGCTATTTCGCGGACCCTAAGGAAGCGAAGCTCATGCGATGGCATGTGAAAAGGAAGAAGCCAGGAGATGATGATGATGACCCCGAAAAGGATGTTCTGCTGACGCACCCTTCAGATGCTAGCCAGTGGAAAGCATTGGACCTCGAATTCCCAGAATTCGGTGGAGATTCGAGGAACATCAGGCTTGGTGCGAGCACCGATGGACTCAATCCGTTCGGTATCCAGAGGAGAACGCACAGCACTTGGCTCATGTTTGTATGGATGTATAACCTCCCTCCATGGTTGTGCATGAAGAAGAAGTACATACAAATGAGTATGCTAATTCAAGGGCCAAAACAACCTTGTACCGACATCAATCTGTATCTCGGGCTGTTGAAAGAGGAGATAGCCACGTTATGGGAATCTGGAGCCAATACTTACGACGCCGTCGCACAAGATTATTTCACTATGAGAGCCGCGTTGGTCACTACGGTGCAAGACTATCCAGGTTGCGGTTATATCTCGGGGCAGGTTATCCAAGGATTATGCGCATGCGTTAGGTGCATGGATAACACAAGCTATCTCCAACTAGAGAAAGATCCAGGGTCATCGAAAACCGTGTTCATGGTGCACCGGAGGTGGCTCGGCAAGAATGATCCATGGAGAAAACGTGGAGACCTGTTCGATGGCAAATCAGAGACCCGAGGAATCCCAGAGCGTAGGAGCAGCGAAGAAGTGGAAGAGTTGCTGAAAAACTAGAAAGATTGTCCTAAGCCTGGAAAGAAGCAAAAGATGCAGCAACAAGACAAGCCGCTGATGAAGGCATGGAAAACAAGGTCTGTTTTCTGGGAGTTGCCATACTGGAAGTTTCTCCGCACGCCTCATAGCCTCGACATCATGCATATCACGAAAAACGTGTGCGAGAGTCTGGTCGCCACCATAATCAACATGCCAGATAGGACGAAAGATGGTCCGAAAGCAAGGCACGACCTGATATGCTTGGGTATCCGGAAGGAGCTTCACGGAGGACGCACTACTCCTGATGATCAGGAAGATGACGATGATCATGAGTCGGAGACGACACAAGGTCGTCGGAAGGGTAAAAATTTCAAGAAGAACGAATATTACTGCCCTCCTTCTTGCTTCACTCTAAGCCAGGATGAGATCAAATAGTTTTTCAAGTGCCTTCTAGGAGTCAAATTTCCTTACGACTACGCGGGCAAGATAAGAAGATACCTAGACGAGGTGAAGCAGAGGTTCAGTGGCATGAAGTCTCACGACTGTGCCGAGCTAATGACGCAGGTCCTTCCGGTCGCACTAAGAGGGATAATGGACGAGCACGTCTGTGAAACGTTATTTGGCCTATGCAAGTTCTTCGACGTCATCTCTAGGAAGTCGATTGGCGTGAATCAGCTCGGGAGGCTACAGGAGGAGATCGTGGTGATACTATGTGAGCTTGAGGTCTACTTCCCACCCGCATTCTTCGACATTATGGTACATCTGCTGGTCCATGTCATGGAGGACATCGTACAACTCGGGCCGATGTTCCTCCGCAGCATGATGGCGTTCGAAAGGATGAACGGACACATCAAAGGATACGTTCGCAACAGGTCCCGTCCAGATGGAAGCATAGCCAAGGGCTTTCTGGCCGAAGAGTGCATCTCTTTCTGCACGAATTATCTAGAAATCGAGAACCCTGTCGGTCTTCCCGTCAACAGGCACCTTGGCAAGCTCGACGGATCTGGTCACCGAGTGGGTCGTCGCATACTGCATGCAGACTTCGATTTTTGACGCGCAGACTTTGATCGAGCAAACCTCGTCGCGCTACAGCATGTAGAACTGGTCGGTCCTTGGGTACAGAAGCACAAAAGGTTAATCGAGAAGAAGTACAGTCACTAGGGCATACAGAGGACGCAGGGAGAAATAATCAAAAAGCACAACTCAGATTTCACGCGTTGGCTTAGGAAGACGCTCCTTGATAATCCCCCGCGATCGCATTCTTCTGACACGGAAAAGATCATATTCACCTTGTCGCAGGGACCGATGCAAAACCTGGTGACCTATCAGGCGTATGATATCAACGGCTACACATTCTACACGGAGGAAAAGGACAACAAGTGTGATTATCAAAACTCAGGCGTAACGTCGGAATTCTACACCGATGACAACGTGAAGGAAAGATTCTACGGAAGAATCGAGGAGATCTGGGAGCTCGACTACTATGGAGAAAAGGTGCCGATGTTCCATGTCAGATGGGAAAAGAGTGTCGAAAGAGAAGACCGGTATTTCACAACCATGGTTATACCCGAAGCAGCCAAATCCAAGGCCGCCGTTGCAAACGTGGCAGCGAAAAATGAACCGTGGGTACTGGCTACCAAAGTGGACCAATGTTTTTTCATTACCAACCCGACAAAGCCTAGCCGTGTTGTCGTGAGGTGAGGAAAAAGAAACATCATCGGAATGGATGGAGTCGCCAACGAGCAAGACTTCGACCAGTACGGCGATCCAAAGATTGAAGATGACGACGACTACGATGCAGCAACATACATCACAAGAAGAAAAAGGACAACCCTACCCAAAAAAGGTAGCCCGTTCGAAAGAAGAAACATTAAAGTGCCGGGGCTAAATTATTCAACCGCGACAAAGAAGGAAAAAAAGATTGTAAAACGCTAGCTCAAAAAATATTGTAAAACGCGTGGTCGAAAGAGATTGTAATATTAATGGACAAATTATTATGACATATTTGAATCATATTTAATTTGTACCACTTTTATGACATATATTATCACTTTCGGGCATTTTTGGAATATTTAAAAGTATTTTAAAAACAAAAAAAAACTTTTATAGAATATACCACCACTTTTGGTCATTTTTTGGAACATTTAAAAATATTTTTAATAAACATAAAAAAGGTGGGCACCAGGATTCGAACCTGGGTGCTCACAGGTTTAAATTAGAGCAGTGGGTGGAACCAGTGGGATAGTGTCACATCCCAAGATTTTCCAAATCCTGTAATGTGAAAAAAAATGAATAAAATAAAACTTTGTTTGATTTTCAGGGCCAGAAGAAACTTTTTTTGAAATTTAATTGGAACTTCAAATCATTTGAATCAAATAAATCTTAAAAGGGATTTAAAAGGGTAAACATTTATTAAAGGAAATAAAATATTTTGGAATTACTATTTTGGATCTTTTAATAAAAGATTTTGTTTTCAAAAGAAATAGAAGTTTTATGAATAAAGGTTATTTTATAAAGCCAAATTAAACCTTGGCCAAGATTTGAATTTAAAACATTTTGTTTTGAATAAAAATAATAAAGGTTATTTAAAATAAAACAATAAAGGATTTAATATCCAATTTTATTAAAAGGCTTTGGCTATTTTAAATAAACACCAAAACTTATTTATTTACTCTAAATAAGTTTTCCAAATATTTTATAAATAAAACTTACTAAAGTGTTTTGACTTTATTTTAGAATTTCAAATAAATTTTTTATTAAAACAAATCCTATTTGATTTAATAATAACCTAGATCCAATTTTATTTAACTATTAATAGACTCCATAACAAAAATGTTATTTTATTTCAAAAACAAGCTTTCCAAGTATTCTTTATCCTCAAATAAAATCTACTGATTTGGTTTGGAAAATATTTGGATTTAAATAGAGCTTTGAAATAAATCAAAACCTATAGATTTAATAATTGGTATATCTATTTAGTTAATTAATAATGGACCCTATTATTAAAATTATTAAATTGAATTTGGATATTGGTTCATGATACTGAACAGAACTAATTTCAATATTACAAAGTTTGGGTGTTGTTTGAATTGATTTGAACCATGTTTGTTTGATAGAAAATTCAAAACAGAAATTAAAAATAGAAATAGAAAAAGACTACAGGAAGGAAAAAAATGGAGTCGGACTTGACCCAACTGGCCAAGCCCATTAAGCCCAGTATCAGCCCAGCTCCCCTCTTCCCGAAAGAAAACGATTCGCACCTCGTTTCTGACCCGCACTGAGTATGACAAGTGGACCCTCCCCTCCTTTATTTTCCCACTGACCGGTAGGCCCACTCTCCACTGTTCTTCCTCCACATCCACGCGACCCCTTCTTCCTCCCTCGGCGCTGTTTCCTGCCGATGAATTCGCAGACTTAATTCGCCTTAACGCGACCAGCGTTACTCGATTTGATCACGCAGTCTTAAACGCCCATGTTCCCCCTATATTTTCCCTCTGACACCCCGCGCTGGCACGCCTTAGATCACCCTAATTTCCTCCCCGAGCACCCTCTGCTCCGACAAGGTTCGGCGCCGATTCTGGCGACTCGACACCGCCTCGAGCCTCCCTGAGCCCCCTGGAAGTTTCCCCACTCCCAGACGCATCTCCCCGTACCACCCATTCGACCGCGGAAGCCCCAGAACCTCGGCTACGACAAGCTCTGAACGACGCCGCCGCCTGCAACTTCTCCGACGACGACTTCCAGGTGAACCAGACCGCCCCTCTTCTTCTCGTTCACGCACACAGCACCTCTGTGATCTCCTGCGTCTAACCGTACCCTCGGTTGATCTTCTCGTGACCTGTAGCGACGACTCTGACCACGACTGAGACCACCCGACGTCGTTCTATACTCCGGCGAGCAATCGCAGGAGTACCTGAGCACCCCCTGCCACGACAAGCACACGTCGAGCATCACCCTGTCCTCGCGACCTCGGTAAGCCTACTCTCTTCCTCTCTCGCTTCCTAGAACCACCGCAGAGCCACCGCCTGGCCGTGCGCCGCCGCTAGCCACCGTCAGCGCCGCCCCCTTTTGGTCAAACCCGCGCGAGCCGTTCGATCTAGATTGGGCGAGCGAGATAGAATCACTTAGTCGCGAAGAGGTATGCAATAAGGACCATGCGATCTAACTTGATCCAACGCATCGCGTTGCCGATCCAGCCGAGCCGGTACCGTCCAGTTAAAACACGCCGCGTGTCACCTGTTTTGTTTAAAACAGATTTGAAATCTGATTGAGATTCAATTTTCAAACCCTTGTAACTTTGGATCCACACGTCCAAAAATTACAAATTTTATGTCGTTGGATTCAGGAGAGCAAGACCTAACCAACCATGGCCTTAGTTTAGAAAATAGTATCTGTTAGTTTGCTTGATTTTGCAGATTCTATTGTGAGCTTGTTTAGAGTACAAAAAATTGTTTAAAATTGATTTTAGGGTTAAATCTTTTGCAAAGTGGTTTGTAATGACCTCACTGACCCTAGGAGTCAACCCATAGTGTTAAAAATGAATTTGGTAAATTTAGGTTCTATTAATTGACTTGGCCATTTTCTAGCCAAATAAACTTATTGACTTCATTACTATGAAAATGGTTTTGGAATAAAAACTTGGGAAAATAATTTGGACCAAACCTACAGACCCAAAACACCAAGTTTTGCAATAGCAAGTCATTTGGTGAAAAACATAAAGTTTTGCCTTGAAAGAAATATCTTCCACCACACATAAAATAATGATTAAGTCTAAAAATGGTTTATGGACAAAATCCTTTTTGCAAATGACTTTGCCATTTTGATAAATGACCACTTTGGACTATACAAAGTTTAGAAGCCTAGTGGAGACCACCATTGCAATTAGAACCATCTCTTGCATGCTCACATGCATGACTCAGTTTCATAGTTTTGTGTGTGTGAAATGATGTTTGATTGATTATTGGAATGCTACATGATACTATGATTGCTTGATTGATTGTAGTGAAATTAGCAAAGTGTGAGACTAGCAAGAACAAGGAGTGAACCACCATTCCCTTCCAAAAAGGCAAGTGACACTATCATCTAAAGTCCTACTATTTTCTTACACATAGTGGATTTTGAAAACATGCATGAAAAGATACTTTTATACTTATGCTATGCTAATCCTAATAGGATTCCCTATACATACCTTAGAGAAAACAATGTAGTTGTTACATGCTTAGCCATGCTATATTTTGAAAAAGAGATACATGTTGAGATTTTACAAAGGTTGAGAAAAAGACTTGTGTTTTACATAATAAAACAAGGACTCAATGAACCACCTAGGTGGAGGATACTTTAAGTTTTGGAGAAGGTGGCAACAAAAGGAACCATGTCTATGGTAACCAATTTGTGTTGTGCTCCAAAAGAAAACCACCTAGGAAACTTAGAGATCAAACATGCTTCTCCAATTGTGGCTTTTGTGTGCAACCACATGCTATTATGGCTCTGGCTTAGTCAATTACATTAGGAAGACCCATACATTGTCTTTAGTTACTGGACATGGGGATCTGGAATGCTTCATGGGGGCTGAAGACAAAGCTAGCAATGATGTATGGGAGGACCTTTTGGAAAGACTTCGTCACATTCTCAATCTGCCAGTACTCCATTTTGGTGAGCACTAATCCAGTAGGCCACTGGTGGCAACAAGATGGGTTTGTGACATGTGGGTAAAGTGTACTCCTTCTGCAGAAGATAATAAAATCTAAGTACTTAGCCGTGTCCCCAGTTATGGACAATATTGAGCAACTAAAGTTTGAACTATGGGAGATCTCGACATTCCAACTTCTAAAATAAAAACTTGATGCCCTTGTGTGTCTACCAAGGAATTCAAAGAGATTTTGTTAAGCTTGATGCACTTGGGGTTACCAAGGTGCTCAAGAGATTTTGATGAAAACATGAACACTTGGGGTTACCAAGGAACTCATGAGATATTATACAACTTGATGCACTTGGGGTTACCAAGGAGCTCAAGAGATTTTTGGCAAGGACTTGAACACTTGAGTGTCTACCAAGGAGTTCAAGGGATTCTTGGAAAAGAGATTTGACAAAGGACCAAAACCATTTTTGAAAAGATAGGTTAAAATATTGCTTTGTGCAAATGTAGGGGTCTCAACCCAATAAGGTTGATCCCTCCTGTGTTTTACAATGCTAGTCCCTGGATCAATAGCTAGCATCCACAGTTAAGATGTAATATCAAGAAACAAAGGTCATAATATAACTTTATAACCAGGAATAACATAATTTTATGACATCATACATAGATCATTTGGCTATTACATTACATTGCAGCGGAATAACTATAAGCATGGGGTCCTTCATCTTCAAAGTGCCACAGGCAGATGTTGGTTGTAGACTTTGTAATCCTAAACAATCAATCTTCACTAAAATCAATCAAACCTGCAACATACAAGTTACTGCCACAAGGGTCAATACATTTGAATTGTATTGGCAAGTGATACTATGGTAGTATAGTGGAGTCTATCATCTATATGCATTTGGCTAAGTGGAGTTGAGGCTTGCATTGCTCAAAATAGATTTTTCCTTAACATTTAAAAATACTGAGTTTTGCTTGGCAAAATCATTTTTCTCAATCAAAGATTGAAGATCCTTTCCAAGGCATCTACCAATCAAAGATTGAAGATTTCAAACAACCCTTGTTCAAACCACAAGATTTTAACTTAGAAATTGGAATGATGAGATTCTTGATTGCTTCCATGTCTTGATGCTCAATTTGTCCTTTACCAGGGACATGGCTAAGTACTTAGATTTTACACTCTGCAGAGGTGGTGCACTTTCCCCACAAGACTTGGTTTCCCAAGACAAGATCTTTCAGAAGCCTTCCCTTAGACCAAAATGGACGCGCTCCAACCTATCAAACACTACCACCCACTGTCCATATGGCTAAGTTCTTGCAACCTATATGATCATGGCAGAGCCCATATTGCCAAGTGGTTGCACTTGAAGCTTCTCAACATTTGACATCTCAAATCTCTTTGTTCCTGGGTGGCCATCCACAAGTGAGATACACAAGGTTCACCAGTACCCTGGCCTTGTGTAACCACTCAACATATCCCAATCCTTCCATTCCACCCAGGTGATTCATTAACTTAGTTGTTTTATTGAACAAAACTTAAGTCCTCAGACTTAGAATATTTTTCCATAGTGTGAATATATTTTCCACCCATGTTTTCTATTAGCTAGGCTAAGCTTGGTAGTAATAGGAAACTTAACTTAGGAAATCCTACTAAGGATTCATCCACTAGGTTTTCTTATAGCAAGATCTATACTTAGCAAAATCCATGCAAGTTTTACTTAGAGAAAATCACTAATGCATAGTGAAAGTAATGGGACAAAAAGTATGCAGCATCACTTGCCTTTTTGGTAGGGAATGGTGGTTCACTCCTTGATCTTGCTAGTCTCACTCTTCACTACAAGTCAATCAAGCAAACACAAATTCAATTCACATTCCAAACCAAAGTCAAACAAACAATTTTTTTCACACACAAAGTAATGGAATCTAAGTCATGCTTAAGCATGCAAAGGTTGGTTCTTATTGCAAGGATGGTCTCCACTAGGCTTCTAAACTTTGTAAGTTCCAAATTGGTCATTTACCAAAATGGCAAAGTCATTTGCAAATGGGTTTTATCACAAAACCATTTTAAAATCCATTCATCATTTTATGTGGTGATAAATGTTTTATCAAAACAAAAACTTTTAAGTTTTTCACCAAATGAGTTACCATTGCAAAACTTGGTGTTTTTAGGCCAGTAGGTTTGGTCCAAAACATTTTCTCAAAGTTTTCTTTGTAAAAACTTTTCCATAATAAAATCAATAATTTTATTTGGCTAGAAAATGGCTAAGTCAACTAATCTAACCTAAACTTTAACAAAATCATTTTCAACACCAAGGGTTGGGTCCTAGGGTCAGTAAGGTCACATCAAACCAATTTGCAAAGGTTTTATCCTTAAATTCAATTTTAAACAATTTTTCTACTCTAAACAAGTACACAAATGTTTCTGCAAATTCAAACAAGCTAACAGATACTATTTGCTAAACTAAGGGCATGGTTGGCTAGGTCTTGTTCTCCTGAATCCATTGATATAAAATTTGTAATTTTTGGACGTGTGGTTTGAAAGTTACACGGGTTTGAAGTTTGCAAATTATTCTGTTTTCAAAACTGGTTTTAGATCTAATACAGGCCACGCGTCGCGTCGGGATTGGCCGATACCGGTTCGTCTGGATCGCGTGCTGAGGACCACAGGATCTAGTTTGATCGCACGACACAGGGCGCGTACCTCTTCGCGGTAAGTGATCTAATCGTGGGCGCTAGATCTAGATCGAACGGTGCTGGCGAGTTTGACCTAAAGTGGGCGGCGCTGACGCGGCGGCGACTGGCGGCGCGGTCAGGTGAGGATGGTGCCGGTGGTCTAGGAGGCGAGAGAGGAGGAGAGAAGGCTCACCGGGTTCAGGAAGTCATGGTGATGCTCGAGGAGGTGTTGGTCGGGCGAGGGGCGCTCTGATCTTGGCAGGATTGCTCGCCGGAGTGGAGGACGGCGTCGGGTGCTTCAGGTGGTCGTCATGGACGGCGCTGTGGATCACCCCAAAGCAAAACAACGATGCGGTTAGATGCAGAAAGATGTGGTGAGTGCGGGAGTGTGAACGAGGAGGCGCGAGGTGGTATAATTTACCAGAGAGGTTCCGCCGGAGAAAAAATAGGCGGCAGCGCTGTCAGAGCTAGTCCAAGCCAAAGCTCTGGGGCGCCCGCGGTCGAGTGATTGACACAGAAGGATGCGCCAGGGTATGGTGAGCGTGCTCGTGTGCTCAGGGAGGAGGAAGGGGGCGTGTGCTGGCCGGAATTGGCGAGAAGGGTCGTCGGAGACAGAGAGAGTGGCTGACGAAATACGGCAGCCTGGGGGCGTGCTTGGGGAAGGAGGCAGAGGGGAACGAGAGAGGACGTGCTGGCGTTTTATCGAGCTTGATCACTGCGAGTTAAGGCGGCTGCGTTAAGGCGTATTGATGACGCGATTCGAAGCTTGCAACGGCGACGAGAGGAGGAAGAATCAGTCGCGTGGTGGGGAAGGAGAACAGTGGAAAGGGGTCCACTGGTCAGTGGGGAAAAGAAACGAGGGGGGAGGTCCACCAGTCATTGGTTCTGTGGGTAAGAAAATTGGTGCCAAACGTTTCCTTCGGGGAAAGAAGCTGGGCTGTTGCTGGGCCTAGGGCTGCCTGGGTTGGGTCGGCCATGGCTTATTTTTTTTTCCTGTTTTCTTAGTCCTTTTCTATTTCTATTTTCTGAATTCTGTTTTGAAATTCCCAAACATTCAAACATCAATCAAACAATTCAAACAACACCAAACTTTGTAATATTTAATTTAGTTTTGTTCAGTATCATGGACAAAAGCCCAAAATAAAATAAAATAAAATAATAATTTTATTGATCCATTCTTTAATTAAATAAAATGGACCTTTATTTATTTAACATGATTTGATTTATTCAATAAAATTCTCATTTGAATTCCAAACACTTTCAAATCCAAATCAGTAGGTTTTATTTGAAATTATAAGATACTTGAAATACTTGTTTAAAACAACATGGGCCTTAGTTATTAAATCAAGTAGAGTTTGATTTTATTAATAAAATCTTTATTTGAAACCTAAATATTTTCAAAACCAAATTAGTAGGTTTTATTTGGGGAAATATAGAATACTTGGAAATTTGTTTTAAAACAAAATAACATTTTATTTTAGAGTCCATTATTAATTACATTTAATAGATTTTCATTATTAAATCAAATAGGATTTGTTTTATTGAGATATTTATTTTGAAATCTAAAATAAAACCAAAACACTTCAGTAGGTTTTAATTAAGAAATTAAAATACTTAGTGAACTTATTTAAAATAATTTAATAAGTTTTGATATTTTAATTAAAATGGTAAAACCTTTTCTTTAAATAAAGTTGGATATTAAATCCTTTTCTTTGAAAACCAAATCTTTTATTAAAAGATCCAAAATAGTAATTTTAATTATTTTTATTTTCCTTTAATAAAAGTTTATCTTTTTAAATCCCTTTAGGTTTTATTTATTTCAAATGGGTTTGAAGTTCCAATTGAATTCAAAAAGTTTCTTCTGGCTCTGAAAATCAAACAAAATTTTATTTTATTCATTTATTTTTCACATTACAAGATTTGGAAAATCTTGGGATGTGACAGGCTACCACCCTTAAAATAAATCTCGTCCCGAGATTTGGGGAGGCTAGGGTTACAAGCAAGTTCAAAACAACTAGGGTACTACCACCCTTAAAAATTTTTAAACAAAAATTACACTTTGTCCTTCTTGGGATCTTGGGAAAACTTCTTTAAGTAAACTTTTGCATGTGTCCTTGGTTTCCATACTTGACTCATGGCCCAAGGTTGAGTTTCTCCATAGACTTGTTTAACTTGTTCTCCATCCTTTCTGGACAATTGTTGGCATAGTGGCCTAGTTCCTTGCATTTGAAACATGTGACAAGGCTGAGATCTCTCATAGGCTGGTTTATCTTATGCTTCATATTTTCTGGACAGTAGTTTGCATAATGTCCTAACTCTTTGCAGTGTTTGCACATCACTTGGCTAAAATCCTTCCTTATCTTGGGTTTCACTAGCTTTTGTTTGTTTTCTTGGCTCTTCTTCTTTTCTGGGCATTCACTGGCATAGTGTCCCATCTCTTTGCAATTGTAACATTGCAACTGGCTTATGTCCTTCTTCTTCTTTTTGGGTCTCTCCAAAGCTAGGAGTTCTTCCGGTTCATATTCTTCATAGGTGGGAGATCTTTCTCTCTTCTTGGGGTATTGATCTTCATGTTCCTTGGATGCATGATCCTTGTCTCTAAAAATATTGCTAGCTTGGGTTCCTTCTAGAATAACATCTTTGTCATCCTTGTTGTCATTAGCTCTTTGGGAAAAGTTTTCTCCCATGTTGATCATTTGAGTAACCAATCTTTGCATCAATTGGGCTTGAAGTTTCAAAATCCTTTGTATGGCTGGGTCTAGTCCATTGTTGTTGGCTAAAAGCTGAGTTGTCTCTTGGCTCAACTGGTTTTGGGTTGCTATAAGTTATCTCATGTTGTCTTCTTGGTTGGTGTTGGTGTCTCTTGGAGTAGTCATCTGTTTGGGTTGGATTGGGATTAGAATAGGCAAAATATTTCTAAGGAATTATTTCTAATCACACACATCACAATTCACACAAACAATGTGCATGCAATCACAAGCAAACACTCCACTCAAACAACAAGTTTCAAGCACATTTTTAGGCAACAAAATATTTTTGTTACACCACATAAGTTGGTGTATTTGACTTAACTAAAATATGGTGGTCCATCTATATGGTTCACTTGTGATCCTTCCATCCTTCTTGGTTGATCCTTCTTGCATGAGATCATGGTTTCCTTGGAAAAACTTTTGGTCGCAATACTTCAAATGATGTAGGCTCCTTCTAACTTTTTGTATTCCCTCAGTCTCTAAATCTTGAGCAAGATTTCCTTGTCTTACTTGTAGTCCTTAGTGGTATCCAAGTTGGAAGTCCTTGGTGAATATGCTGAAGATCTTGAAGTCATTAGAGTTTAAGAAGTTGAAGTCATTAGAGTTGAAGAAGTTGAAGAAGTCCTTTGCACATGGTGTAGTCTTTGGTCATGGATAGGTTTTTCCATTAGGTTGAAGTAGAGGAGAAGTAGAGTTGAAACCAAAATAGTTGAGGAAAGAGTTTACAAGTGTTTTGTAAATAATTTTTGGATCAAAACATAACTCTTTTTCTTCTAAGGGTTTTTGTCCATCCTAGGGTTTACAAATCCTACAGGCAACACAATGCTCTGATACCATCTGTAGGGGTCTCAACCCAATAAGGTTGATCCCTCCTGTGTTTTACAATGCTAGTCCCTGGATCAATAGCTAGCATCCACAGTTAAGATGTAATATCAAGAAACAAAGGTCATAATATAACTTTATAACCAGGAATAACATAATTTTATGACATCATACATAGCTCATTTGGCTATTACATTACATTGCAGCGGAATAACTATAAGCATGGGGTCCTTCATCTTCAAAGTGCCACAGGCAGATGTTGGTTGTAGACTTTGTAATCCTAAACAATCAATCTTCACTAAAATCAATCAAACCTGCAACATACAAGTTACAGCCACAAGGGTCAATACATTTGAATTGTATTGGCAAGTGATACTATGGTAGTATAGTGGAGTCTATCATCTATATGCATTTGGCTAAGTGGAGTTGAGGCTTGCATTGCTCAAAATAGATTTTTCCTTAACATTTAAAAATACTGAGTTTTGCTTGGCAAAATCATTTTTCTCAATCAAAGATTGAAGATCCTTTCCAAGGCATCTACCAATCAAAGATTGAAGATTTCAAACAACCCTTGTTCAAACCACAAGATTTTAACTTAGAAATTGGAATGATGAGATTCTTGATTGCTTCCATGTCTTGATGCTCAATTTGTCCTTTACCAGGGACATGGCTAAGTACTTAGATTTTACACTCTGCAGAGGTGGTGCACTTTCCCCACAAGACTTGGTTTCCCAAGACAAGATCTTTCAGAAGCCTTCCCTTAGACCAAAATGGACGCGCTCCAACCTATCAAACACTACCACCCACTGTCCATATGGCTAAGTTCTTGCAACCTATATGATCATGGCAGAGCCCATATTGCCAAGTGGTTGCACTTGAAGCTTCTCAACATTTGACATCTCAAATCTCTTTGTTCCTGGGTGGCCATCCACAAGTGAGATACACAAGGTTCACCAGTACCCTGGCCTTGTGTAACCACTCAACATATCCCAATCCTTCCATTCCACCCAGGTGATTCATTAACTTAGTTGTTTTATTGAACAAAACTTAAGTCCTCAGACTTAGAATATTTTTCCATAGTGTGAATATATTTTCCACCCATGTTTTCTATTAGCTAGGCTAAGCTTGGTAGTAATAGGAAACTTAACTTAGGAAATCCTACTAAGGATTCATCCACTAGGTTTTCTTATAGCAAGATCTATACTTAGCAAAATCCATGCAAGTTTTACTTAGAGAAAATCACTAATGCATAGTGAAAGTAATGGGACAAAAAGTATGCAGCATCACTTGCCTTTTTGGTAGGGAATGGTGGTTCACTCCTTGATCTTGCTAGTCTCACTCTTCACTACAAGTCAATCAAGCAAACACAAATTCAATTCACATTCCAAACCAAAGTCAAACAAACAATTTTTTTCACACACAAAGTAATGGAATCTAAGTCATGCTTAAGCATGCAAAGGTTGGTTCTTATTGCAAGGATGGTCTCCACTAGGCTTCTAAACTTTGTAAGTTCCAAATTGGTCATTTACCAAAATGGCAAAGTCATTTGCAAATGGGTTTTATCACAAAACCATTTTAAAATCCATTCATCATTTTATGTGGTGATAAATGTTTTATCAAAACAAAAACTTTTAAGTTTTTCACCAAATGAGTTGCCATTGCAAAACTTGGTGTTTTTAGGCCAGTAGGTTTGGTCCAAAACATTTTCTCAAAGTTTTCTTTGTAAAAACTTTTCCATAATAAAATCAATAATTTTATTTGGCTAGAAAATGGCTAAGTTAACTAATCTAACCTAAACTTTAACAAAATCATTTTCAACACCAAGGGTTGGTTCCTAGGGTCAGTAAGGTCACATCAAACCAATTTGCAAAGGTTTTATCCTTAAATTCAATTTTAATCAATTTTTCTACTCTAAACAAGTACACAAATGTTTCTGCAAATTCAAACAAGCTAACAGATACTATTTGCTAAACTAAGGGCATGGTTGGCTAGGTCTTGTTCTCTTGAATCCATTGATATAAAATTTGTAATTTTTGGACGTGTGGTTTGAAAGTTACACGGGTTTGAAGTTTGCAAATTATTCTGTTTTCAAAACTGGTTTTAGATCTAATACAGGCCACGCGTCGCGTCGGGATTGGCCGATACCGGTTCGTCTGGATCGCGTGCTGAGGACCACAGGATCTAGTTTGATCGCACGGCACAGGGCGCGTACCTCTTCGCGGTAAGTGATCTAATCGTGGGCGCTAGATCTAGATCGAACGGTGCTGGCGAGTTTGACCTAAAGTGGGCGGCGCTGACGCGGCGGCGACTGGCGGCGCGGTCAGGTGAGGATGGTGCCGGTGGTCTAGGAGGCGAGAGAGGAGGAGAGAAGGCTCACCGGGTTCAGGAAGTCACGGTGATGCTCGAGGAGGTGTTGGTCGGGCGAGGGGCGCTCTGATCTTGGCAGGATTGCTCGCCGGAGTGGAGGACGGCGTCGGGTGCTTCAGGTGGTCGTCGTGGACGGTGCTGTGGATCACCCCAAAGCAAAACAACGATGCGGTTAGATGTAGA
Organism: Avena sativa; assembly: GCA_916181665.1. NCBI lineage: Eukaryota > Viridiplantae > Streptophyta > Magnoliopsida > Poales > Poaceae > Avena > Avena sativa. Next base: position 134,479,353 of record OV702285.1, on the reverse strand, counting down.
AAGATGTGGCGAGTGCGGGAGTGTGAACGAGGAGGCGCGAGGTGGTCTAATTTACCAGAGAGGTTCCGCCGGAGAAGAAACAGGCGGCGGCGCTGTCAGAGCTAGTCCAAGCCAAAGCTCTGGGGCGCCCGCGGTCGAGTGATTGACACAGAAGGATGCGCCAGGGTATGGTGAGCGTGCTCGTGTGCTCAGGGAGGAGGAAGGGGGCGTGTGCTGGCCGGAATTGGCGAGAAGGGTCGTCGGAGACAGAGAGAGTGGCTGACGAAATACGGCAGCCTGGGGGCGTGCTTGGGGAAGGAGGCAGAGGGGAACGAGAGAGGACGTGCTGGCGTTTTATCGAGCTTGATCACTGCGAGTTAAGGCGGCTGCGTTAAGGCGTATTGATGCCGCGATTCAAAGCTTGCAACGGCGACGAGAGGAGGAAGAATCAGTCGCGGGGTAGGGAAGGAGAACAGTGGAAAGGGGTCCACTGGTCAGTGGGGAAAAGAAACGAGCGGGGAGGTCCACCAGTCATTGGTTCTGTGGGTAAGAAAATTGGTGCCAAACGTTTCCTTCGGGGAAAGAAGCTGGGCTGTTGCTGGGCCTATTGGGCTGCCTGGGTTGGGTCGGCCATGTCTTATTTTTTTTCCTGTTTTCTTAGTCCTTTTCTATTTCTATTTTCTGAATTCTGTTTTGAAATTCCCAAACATTCAAACATCAATCAAACAATTCAAACAACACCAAACTTTGTAATATTTAATTTAGTTCTGTTCAGTATCATGGACAAAAGCCCAAAATAAAATAAAATAAAATAAATAATAATTTTATTGATCCATTCTTTAATTAAATAAAATGGACCTTTATTTATTTAACATGATTTGATTTATTCAATAAAATTCTCATTTGAATTCCAAACACTTTCAAATCCAAATCAGTAGGTTTTATTTGAAATTATAAGATACTTGAAATACTTGTTTAAAACAACATGGGCCTTAGTTATTAAATCAAGTAGAGTTTGATTTTATTAATAAAATCTTTATTTGAAACCTAAATATTTTCAAAACCAAATTAGTAGGTTTTATTTCGGGAAATATAGAATACTTGGAAATTTGTTTTAAAACAAAATAACATTTTATTTTAGAGTCCATTATTAATTACATTTAATAGATTTTCATTATTAAATCAAATAGGATTTATTTTATTGAGATATTTATTTTGAAATCTAAAATAAAACCAAAACACTTCAGTAGGTTTTAATTAAGAAAATAAAATACTTAGTGAACTTATTTAAAATAATTTAATAAGTTTTGATATTTTAAAACCTTTTCTTTAAATAAAGTTGGATATTAAATCCTTTTCTTTGAAAACCAAATCTTTTATTAAAAGATCCAAAATAGTAATTTTAATTATTTTTATTTTCCTTTAATAAAAGTTTATCTTTTTAAATCCCTTTAGGTTTTATTTATTTCAAATGGGTTTGAAGTTCCAATTGAATTCAAAAAGTTTCTTCTGGCTCTGAAAATCAAACAAAATTTTATTTTATTCATTTATTTTCACATTACAAGATTTGGAAAATCTTGGGATGTGACAGCAAATAAGCCATAAACTCTACTTAGCCAAATATGCATGTAATGATAGGATCCACTCTTATTATACATAGAAGTGAAGCTTGCCAATACAATTCTAATGTATTGACCCTTGTGGCTGTAACTTATAATGTTGCAGGTTTGATTGATTTTAATGAATATTGTTTGACTAGGATTACAAAGTCTACAACCAACATCTGCCTGTGGCACTTTGAAGATGAAGGACCCATATTTATAGATATTCCGCTGCCATGTAATGTAATAGCCAAATGAGCTATGTATGATGTAATAAAACTATATTATACCTGGTTATAAATTCATATTATGACCTTTGTATCTTGATATTACATCTTAACTGTGGATGCTAGCTATTGATCCAGGGACTAGCATTGTAAACACAGGAGGAATCTACCTTATTAATGGTTGGGACCTCTACAGATGGTATCAGAGCATTGTGTTGCCTGTAGGATTGTAACCCTAGGATTGGACAAAACCCCTTAGAAGAATGGGAGTTATATTTTGATCCAAAACTTATTTACAAAAACAATCTAGTAAGACTCTTTCCTTAACCATTTTGGTTTCAACACTACATCTCATCTACTTCAACATGAAATCTACCCCATGGCCAAAGACTACACCCTATGCAAAGGACTTCTTCAACCTTTTCAACTCTAATGACTTCAACTTCTTCAACTCTAATGACTTCAACTTCTTCAACTCTAATGACTTCAACTTCTTTATCATGTTCCCCAAGGACTTCCAACATGGACATCACTAAGGACTACAAGTGAAACAAGGAAATCCTACTCCTGATTTAGAGACTGAGGGAATGCAAAAGTTAGAAGGAACCTACATCATTTGAAGTTTTGCAACCAAGAGTTTTTCTCAAGGAACCATGATCTCTTACAAAAAGAATCATGAAGGATGGAAAGATCACAAGTGAATCCTATAGATGGACCACCATATTTTAGCTAAGTCAAAACACACCAACTTATGTGGTGTAACAAAAATATTTTGTTGACTAAGTATGTGCTTGAACCTTGTTTGAGTGAAATGTTTGGTTTGTGATTGCTTGCACAATGCTTGTGTGAATTGTGATGTGTGTGATTAGAATTGAGTCCTTAGAAATATCTTGCCTATTCTAAATCTCCCTTCAACCCAAACAGATGACTACTCCAAAAGACTCCAAGATTAATGACATCAACACCAATCAAGAGGACAGCATGAAAGAGCTCATAGCAACCCAGAACCAGTTAAACCAACTAACAGCTCAGTTCATAGCCAACAATAGTAATCAAGATCCAGCACTGCAAAAGTTTTTGGAGGAACAAACCCAACTGATGCTTAAGGTGACTAATCAAATGATCCACATGGAAGAAAACTATCCCAAAAGAGTCTTTGACAACAAGGATGACAGAAATATTGTTCTAGATGGAGCACCAGCTTGCATTACTTGTGGAGACAAGGATCACACTTCCAAGGAGCATGAAGGACAATGCCCTAACTGTGAAGAGAATCATCCTGTTGGACAATGTCCCACCTCTCAAACTACTTGTTATCTTTGTGAAGGAAACGATCATGTTCCTATCCAATGCCCCATCTATGCCATTGTTGAACAAAGGAAACAAGAAGAATCCAGGTATGCCAAGAATATTGATGACAAAGGAAAAGGACCACTTATACCTCCGAACAAGACAACTCAATTCAAAGGAATAAAGAAACCCAAGAAACCAAGACCAGACATGAACCTTGTGCAATGTCGTAAATGTAAGGAAATGGGACACTACTCCAGTGAGTGCCCAGAGAACCAGAAGAATAAGGGAATTGACCAAGTGATGTGCAACAACTGCAAATAGTTAGGCCATTATGTAGCAACTTGTCCACAAGAGCCACGTAAAGAACTCAAGGACATCCATTGTTTCAACTGCAAGGAACCAGGACATTATGCAAGCAACTGTCCAGAAAAGATGAAGAACAAGTTGAACAATCCTATGGAGAAACTCAACCTTGACCCATGAGTCAAGTATGGAAAACTAAGGACACAAATGCAGAAGTTTGCTTAGAGAAGTTTTCTCAGGATCCCAAGAAGGCCCATGTGTAATTTTTGTTTGAAATTTTTTAAGGTTGGTAGTACCCTAGTTGTTTTGAACCTGCTTGTAACCCTAGCCTTCCCAAATCTCGGGACGAGATTTATTTTAAGGGTGGTAGCCTGTCACATCCCAAGATTTTCCAAATCCTGTAATGTGAAAATAAATGAATAAAATAAAACTTTGTTTGATTTTCAGGGCCAGAAGAAACTTTTTTTGAAATTTAATTGGAACTTCAAATCATTTGAATCAAATAAATCTTATAAGGGATTTAAAAGGGTAAACATTTATTAAAGGAAATAAAATATTTTGGAATTACTATTTTGGATCTTTTAATAAAAGATTTTGTTTTCAAAAGAAATAGAAGTTTTATGAATAAAGGTTATTTTATAAAGCCAAATTAAACCTTGGCCAAGCTTTGAATTTAAAACATTTTGTTTTGAATAAAAATAATAAAGGTTATTTAAAATAAAACTTACTAAAGTGTTTTGACTTTATTTTAGAATTTCAAATAAAGTTTTTATTAAAACAAATCCTAGTTGATTTAATAATAACCCAGATCCAATTTTATTTAACTATTAATAGACTCCATAACAAAAATGTTATTTTATTTCAAAAACAAGCTTTCCAAGTATTCTTTATCCTCAAATAAAATCTACTGATTTGGTTTGGAAAATATTTGGATTTAAATAGAGCTTTGAAATAAATCAAAACCTATAGATTTAATAATTGGTATATCTATTTAGTTAATTAATAATGGACCCTATTATTAAAATTATTAAATTGAATTTGGATATTGGTTCATGATACTGAACAGAACTAATTTCAATATTACAAAGTTTGGGTGTTGTTTGAATTGATTTGAACCATGTTTGTTTGATAGAAAATTCAAAACAGAAATTCAAAATAGAAATAGAAAAAGACTACAGGAAGGAAAAAAAATGGAGTCGGACTTGACCCAACTGGCCAAGCCCATTAAGCCCAGTATCAGCCCAGCTCCCCTCTTCCCGAAAGAAAACGATTCACACCTCGTTTCTGACCCGCACTGAGTATGACAAGTGGACCCTCCCCTCCTTTATTTTCCCACTGACCGGTAGGCCCACTCTCCACTGTTCTTCCTCCACACCCGCGTGACCCCTTCTTCCTCCCTCGGCGCTGTTTCCTGCCGATGAATTCGCAGACTTAATTCGCCTCAACGCGACCAGCGTTACTCGATTTGATCACGCAGTCTTAAACGCCCATGTTCCCCCTATATTTTCCCTCTGACACCCCGCGCTGGCACGCCTTAGATCACCCCAATTTCCTCCCCGAGCACCCTCTGCTCCGACAAGGTTCGGTGCCGATTCTGGCGACTCGACACCGCCTCGAGCCTCCCTGAGCCCCCTGGCAGTTTCCCCACTCCCAGACGCATCTCCCCGTACCACCCATTCGACCGCGGAAGCCCCAGAACCTCGGCTACGACAAGCTTTGAACGACGCCGCCCCCTGCAACTTCTCCGACGACGACTTCCAGGTAAACCAGACCGCCCCTCTTCTTCTCGTTCACGCACACAGCACCTCTGTGTTCTCCTGCGTCTAACCGTACCCTCGGTTGATCTTCTCGTGACCTGTAGCGACGACTCCGACCACGACTGAGACCACCCGACTTCGTTCTATACTCCGGCGAGCAATCGCAGGAGTACCTGAGCACCCCCTGCCACGACAAGCACACGTCGAGCATCACCCCGTCCTCGCGACCTCGGTAAGCCTACTCTCTTCCTCTCTCGCTTCCTAGAACCACCGCAGAGCCACCGCCATGCCGTGCGCCGCCGCTAGCCACCGTCAGCGCCGCCCCCTTTTGGTCAAACCCGCGCGAGCCGTTCGATCTAGATCGGGCGAGCGAGATAGAATCACTTAGTCGCGAAGAGGTACGCAATAAGGACCATGCGATCTAACTTGATACAACGCACCGCGTTGCCGATCCGGCCGAACCGGTACCGTCTAGTTAAAACACGCCGCGTGTCACCTGTTTTGTTTAAAACAGATTTGAAATCTGATTGAGATTCAATTTTCAAACCCTTGTAACTTTGGATCCACACGTCCAAAAATTACAAATTTTATGTCGTTGGATTCAGGAGAGCAAGACCTAACCAACCATGGCCTTAGTTTAGAAAATAGTATCTGTTAGTTTGCTTGATTTTGCAGATTCTATTGTGAGCTTGTTTAGAGTAGAAAAAATTGTTTAAAATTGATTTTAGGGTTAAATCTTTTGCAAAGTGGTTTGTAATGACCTCACTGACCCTAGGAGCCAACCCATAGTGTTAAAAATGAATTTGGTAAATTTAGGTTGAATTAATTGACTTGGCCATTTTCTAGCCAAATAAACTTATTGACTTCATTACTATGAAAATGGTTTTGGAATAAAAACTTGGGAAAATAATTTGGACCAAACCTACAGACCCAAAACACCAAGTTTTGCAATAGCAAGTCATTTGGTGAAAAACATAAAGTTTTGCCTTGAAAGAAATATCTTCCACCACACATAAAATAATGATTAAGTCTAAAAATGGTTTATGGACAAAATCCTTTTTGCAAATGACTTTGCCATTTTGATAAATGACCACTTTGGACTATACAAAGTTTAGAAGCCTAGTGGAGACCACCATTGCAATTAGAACCATCTCTTGCATGCTCACATGCATGACTCAGTTTCATAGTTTTGTGTGTGTGAAATGATGTTTGATTGATTATTGGAATGCTACATGATACTATGATTGCTTGATTGATTGTAGTGAAATTAGCAAAGTGTGAGACTAGCAAGAACAAGGAGTGAACCACCATTCCCTTCCAAAAAGGCAAGTGACACTATCATCTAAAGTCCTACTATTTTCTTACACATAGTGGATTTTGAAAACATGCATGAAAAGATACTTTTATACTTATGCTATGCTAATCCTAATAGGATTCCCTATACATACCTTAGAGAAAACAATGTAGTTGTTACATGCTTAGCCATGCTATATTTTGAAAAAGAGATACATGTTGAGATTTTACAAAGGTTGAGAAAAAGACTTGTGTTTTACATAATAAAACAAGGACTCAATGAACCACCTAGGTGGAGGATACTTTAAGTTTTGGAGAAGGTGGCAACAAAAGGAACCATGTCTATGGTAACCACTTTGTTTTGTGCTCCAAAAGAAAACCACCTAGGAAACTTAGAGATCAAACATGCTTCTCCAATTGTGGCTTTCGTGTGCAACCACATGCTATTATGGCTCTGGCTTAGTCAATTACATTAGGAAGACCCATACATTGTCTTTAGTTACTGGACATGGGGATCTGGAATGCTTCATGGGGTCTGAAGACAAAGCTAGCAATGATGTATGGGAGGACCTTTTAGAAAGACTTCGTCACATTCTCAATCTGCCAGTACTCCATTTTGGTGAGCACTAATCCAGTAGGCCACTGGTGGCAACAAGATGGGATTGTGACATGTGGGTAAAGTGTACTCCTTCTGCAGAAGATAATAAAATCTAAGTACTTAGCCGTGTCCCCGGTTATGGACAATACTGAGCAACTAAAGTTTGAACTATGGGAGATCTCGACATTCCAACTTCTAAAATAAAAACTTGATGCCCTTGTGTGTCTAACAAGGAATTCAAAGAGATTTTGTTAAGCTTGATGCACTTGGGGTTACCAAGGTGCTCAAGAGATTTTGATGAAAACATGAACACTTGGGGTTACCAAGGAACTCATGAGATATTATAAAACTTGATGCACTTGGGGTTACCAAGGAGCTCAAGAGATTTTTGACAAGGACTTGAACACTTGAGTGTCTACCAAGGAGTTCAAGGGATTCTTGGAAAAGAGATTTGACAAAGGACCAAAACCATTTTTGAAAAGATAGGTTAAAATATTGCTTTGTGCAAATAAGCCATAAACTCTACTTAGCCAAATATGCATGTAATGATAGGATCCACTCTTATTATACATAGAAGTGAAGCTTGCCAATACAATTCAAAATGTATTGACCCTTGTGGCTGTAACTTATAATGTTGCAGGTTTGATTGATTTTAATGAAGATTGTTTGACTAGGATTACAAAGTCTACAACCAACATCTGCCTGTGGCACTTTGAAGATGAAGGACCCATATTTATAGATATTCCGCTGCCATGTAATGTAATAGCCAAATGAGCTATGTATGATGTAATAAAACTATATTATACCTGGTTATAAATTCATATTATGACCTTTGTATCTTGATATTACATCTTAACTGTGGATGCTAGCTATTGATCCAGGGACTAGCATTGTAAACACAGGAGGAATCTACCTTATTAATGGTTGGGACCTCTACAGATAGGGTAGTGTTAGTTGTCTATAGGGGTGGCCGCGCCTTCTTATGTGACTACTGACACCGAGTTAGGCGTAGCGCACTCTGGCCAAGTGCGCTACGGTCCAAGTGCGCTACGCCTAACTCGGTGCCAGTAGTCAACCCCACGCCCCGCGCGCCTCTTCTCCCCATCTCACATCAGACACCGCCGCCGATCTCAACCGTGCCCCGCCGCCGCGCTCTCGATCCGCCACTGCCCTGCCAGCTGCGCATGGAGGAGGAGGAGGAGCCCGAGCCGTGCGCGTCCGAGGAGGAGGAGGAGCTGCGCTTGGTTCTCAACCGTGCACCGCCGCCACGCTCTCGATCCGCCACTGCCCTGCCAGCTGCGCGTGGAGGAGGAGGAGGAGCCCTGCCAGCTGCGCGTGAAGGAGGAGGAGGAGGAGCCCGAGCCGTGCGCGTGGAGGATGAGGAGGAGGAGCCCGAGCCGTGCGCGTCCGAGGAGGAGGAGGAGCCGCCGTCGTCCGCCCGCCTGCCTGCCGTCGTCAACCCGCCCGCCCACCGTCGTCCGCCCGCCCGCCCACCGTCGTCCACCGCCGCTCCCTCCTGGTGAGTCCCCTGCCCACCTCCCCTCTCTCCCTCTCTCTCTCTCTCTTCCTCTCTCCCACTCTCTCAACTGTAGTTGAATGCATGAATGAATGCAAGCTATTAATTTGAAATGAATGAATGAATGCAAGCTATCAAAAATAAGACAGTAGCTTGATTTAGGTTGATTTAGCAGATTAGATTAATCTGAAATCTGAAATGAATGAATGAATGCAAGCTATTAGAACAAAGATATGCAGATTAGATTTAGGTTTAGGTTGACAGTGAGGTTTAGGTTGATTTAGGATTAGATTTAGGTTTAGGTTTAGGTTTAGGTAGTAGCAGTAGCTTGATTTAGCAGGTGAGCCTCCCATCTCTCCCTGCCCACACGGTTCCTTCTCCATTGGGGCAGACCGAGCTCACGGCGCCTTCGCAGTGGCTTGCAGTGGCTTGAGCTTAGTTAGGGTTCCTAGTTCTGCAGTAGTAGCTTCAGAGATACAAGGCAGGGACAAATGACAGGGACATATACAGGGCCAACACTTAGAAATCTGGACCTAGCTTCAGCTTTCCTCTACTGACAGGGACATATACAGGGCCAACACTTAGACAGGGACATATATCAAGTTTACATTATTGGTTGATAACATGGTATCACTAGCTTCAGCTTTCCTCTACTGACTTTGATGCTTCTGGAATTGTTATATCTCTGCTAGATAGATTCATTCTAGGCTTGCATTCCTAATAAAAATTGTCCCATTGTTTTGTAAGGAATTCCTACCCCTAAAACTGAAAGAGAAGTTCTTTCATTATATACATCTTCTGTGTATAAATAAGTTTATCCATTGAAGATGATGGCCATTTTACTTATGCGAGCTCTAGATACGTCACTCTTCTGGCTCAATTTGCTTGCTGTCAAGTTTGTAGGCTTTGGGTTTTGTTTAGGCTAGAATAGGTTAGCTTGTACATTTTATAGGTTTTATTTGTTGAGGTGATTATTTGTTTGTTGTTGTCAATTGCTTGCTGTCAGTTCCTGTTTATAGCTTGTTGAGGTAATTATTTGTTTGTTTGTTGCTGTCAATTATTTGTTGAGGTAATTATTAGTTTGTTGAGGTACATTTTATAGCTCATGTTGCTGTCAATTCCTTGCTATCAATTTATTTGTTTTATAGGCTTTGGCTCAATTTGCTTGTTGTCAATTGCTTGCTGTCAAGTTTGTAGGCTTGGGTTTTATTTGCTTCTGTCAACTGCTTCGGTTTTATTTGCTACTGTCAATTGCTTGGGTTTTATCTACTGAGTCACTCAATTGAGGATTGAAGTATTTGTGCTTTAGGGTGCAAAATGAAATATTTAGGTAGATCTTCAGTTTTAAATTTGTGCTTGTGCTTGTGCTGGGAATCTTCAGTTTTAAATGTCATATGGCTATGCTTAAATTGATAACAAAAGTATATATGGTTGTGGCACTGTGCTGGGACTGGATGGATGTGGTTGTGAAATGGTTTGGAAGGAAAAATAGAGTAGTGTTGGTTTTGCTACTATATGGGCTGGGACAACAGCATCTTGAAATTGTGCTTGTGCTTGTATATGAAGCACTTTATTATGTGTGTATGTAGGTTCTTGTATGAAATGAGTCCCGATTTTTGCCGGAATGATGATTAACTTCCGTTTCGGCAGAAATCGGGCACTCCTAGTTTAAGAAAATTAGCAAAGGTCATGCCGGATTTTTCCGTGCATTTAACCAATTATTTGTTTTTTATTAGTGCGAAGATGTGTGACAACGACGAGGCTGGATGTTCTAAGCGCATCAGCGCTGAAGGAGAACTCAGACCTCCGAATAAACAATTGACATTCTGGGAGGCGGACCAGCGTCTAGAAGACGATGAAGAATACCATCCTTCGGAGAGCGAGGATGATGAGATGGAAGACACGGAGGAAGAAGCCGAAGGAACGGCGGACGATGAAACCACTGATGGCGGCGAGGGCACGGGGAGTGGTAGCAATCCTCCTAAGAAGAAGAAGAAGAAGAAGCCGAAGGACCGGCGCCCGAACACGGTCAGCACGGTCAGGGAGGAAATTACCGAAGTGAGCCCATCAGGGGTTCCTTTGGAGCCCGCCCTTGTCGTCAAAGGGTACGGTGGGCAAGTGGCGGCGATTACCCGGACAACCATCTCGATCAACACCGAGAATCTCCGGCATAAAGATAATGGCCACTTGCGCACACTCCTCTTCGAGAAGCTGCACGCAAGATACAAGTTCCCTGCTAAGTATCAGAACACAAATTATCATGGGAACGAAGTAAACAAATCCACCCTCACAAAGATGAGCACCGCCCTGGCCAGCTGGAGAACCCGGATAAAGAAGAAGATCTATAAATAAGGCAAAAGTCTCGAGGAGATCCAGAAGATTGACCCGCAGATCACCGAAGATCAGTTCCGGGAGTTCAAAGAGAGGTGTGAATCCAAAAGAGCCCTGGCTAATAGTAATCGGGGAAAGGTGCTATAGGCGATGAATATAGGTCATCACCATGTCGGATCTGGTGGATACAGAACCGCGGAGGCCAAATGGAATAAGGAGGACGAAGAGTATAGATCCAAGGGGATAGAAAACCCCTTTGCTAAATTCGAACCCGGGCAGGTTCGAAACTTCATCAGGGCCCATTACCATGTGGACCCAAAAACCAAACAACTCACCGCGGATCCTGCGGTGAAGGAATTCGAGGAAATTGTGGTAAGTATAATCTAATTACCGCGGATCAACTCGATTGCAATCTAATCGATGATCTAAACGATTCACTATTACTTCTTCTGCAAGAGGAGGAAATTGTTCCTTGTCATGGATCCCAGGGTTCCTCATCCCAGGGGTCGACGGCGGCCACCCGGTGGGATAACCCTTTTAACATGGCGATGAACCGGGCCAAGAAAATAGAGCCTCTTATGAAGAAGCCGTCGTCGGCTGGCCGTCTGGCCGGCCTCGGGGGTTAGAATTGGGTGGATCATTTTGGTCCACCGCCGAGGACGCATGTGGCGCCGTCGGGAAGGAGCGAGGAGGAAAACCGCGAGGTTCAAGAACTTAAGGCACAAGTGGCGCGGATCCCGCAGATCGTCCAAGACAACCTGGCAATCACCCTCACGTCCTTCCTGCCTACCTTGGTGGAGTCAATAGAGAACTGGAGTGCGGATGGTCGAGTAGGGCCGTGCCCGATTCCAAGCATGGTCAGCAGCCACTCGAACAACGCGGCGCCGACGAATCAGGCGAACTACGTGTTCGTGACTCCGCCCGCTAGCACCGCGGCACCGCAAGTGTTGGTGACTCCCCCTGCCATCACCGCGGCGCCGGAGTACATGTTGGTGCCCCCCTGCCATCGTTGCAGCGGCAGCGGAGCTCCAAGCACCCGTCGGTAGGGAGAATACACCGGCGGCCAGCACCGCGCCATCAAGCAGCCCTTCCGTCTCTTGCACGCCCGTCGCCGTATGCGGTGCGTCGACATTAGCCGATCTCGACGCCATCACGGTAAACAAATTGCTTTAATTACCGCCTTTCATGCCATCTATTACTCTTATGGCATCTCTAAGGATGCCGTACATGTTTTCCGCAGACGGATGTTCCTTGCACTCTCTTATGCTACGTGAACAACGAGCTGAGGGATGTTGCCAACGGTACCATCGTTCAACCCTTGCAGCGCACGTTCCACTCAAGGCCGATGTCATATAGCGTGCACAGGGTTAAAATTAGTCGGGTGCTAAGGGGCTGCGACGACCTGGAACCTCCCATTGAACCCCCAGGAGCGGATGAAGAAGAGTCGTCTGTCCTCAGAACTTGCTTCGGCTTATTCTTGCTATGGCCAAAGAGCATGATCCGTTTGGGGACGGCGGGGCCCATCACGCCACAGACAACAGCACCGCCTGTCGTGCCAGCGACAAGCGGTGGCAACGCCCCCTTACCGCCCTCGCCGTCACCTCCACGCGGTGGGTCGGATGATCATGTTGATGATATGCACATGGCGCAGCATCCGGCCGAGGACGACGAAGACTGGAATGATCACTTCTTCAGCACTCAGTTTAGCAACGAAGACCTAGCTGGTGGCCCCACAGAGAAAGCCACTATCACCAAGCGTCTGTTTGGTTCTCAGGAGATGCCTCCAGCTTGCGCCTTAATAGAGCCAGCTGATACAACCAACCGGCCCTTTATTCTAAGCCCTGACACACTACATAGGGCGTCCGGTGCTCAGATTGCGGTGCCTGCCCGCTCTCCAAAAGGAAAAAAGGGCAGGAAAAGGAAATCTAGCAGCTCGAGCCAGCCGGTGGCGTCAACAACTGCGAATCCGATCAGGTTTCGGGACGGGCCACCAAGACCCGAGGGTATTATGTGGAGGATTCATGTGGCGGGTGAGCCCATGCTACCTAAGAATTTACGGAAGCTCGCCAGTTCGGAACTGCAGAGTGTGCATGACGGCGTGCTGACGATAGAGAGACGCCTTCTATCGGAGAAAGATCCCTCGCACCCGGTATTCGTGGTTAAGGTGCCACCAGGCTTGGGCTTCGTCGACAGTGCCCCTGCGGATCTGTTCTTCCTGCGGTTCGACGACATCTTCAATATGTTCCACCTATACCCGCTGCACTATACCATGGTCCGTCTATTTTCTCTCACCCTGGCCATGCATATCATTAGAGAGAACACACCGGGCATCGCTATAGCGGACCCCTACTACATGCGTGACGGCTGCTTGGGTTCCCTGGCCGAATGACGTATCGTGGCCTCGTACCTAAAAAGAATCCTCGTGGCGAACAAGACAAAGGAATACATTCTCGTGCCTTACTTTCCGGAGTAAGTCATTATTCACTCGCCACCGTCGATTGGCTTTATTAGATCATCATCATTCTTTTTCCAACACATTCCATTTGAATTTTTTGCGCAGAGATGAACACTGCACGCTCATCTCCTTATCACCGAAGCATTCCATGCCACGTATTTCGACTCTGGGAGTCTAGAAAAGAAGAAAAACTACGATAAGATCAAGGAAGTTATGGATGATGCTCTCACTGGCTTTGCCTCGACGGAAGGCACCACCTTCGTGCGTACGAAGGTCAAGTTCGGCAGGCACGTCTTCAACCACGAAACGGAGTTCCCCTGCGTGAAGCAGCCAGAAAACAATAAGAAGGAAGCCTACTACGCACTCCATCACATGAGGGCGTTCCTACTTGACCAGCAGAATTCTACGCTGCCAGATCATCTCAAACAGTGGGCCGAAGCAAAGGCCAAGATCAATGATTCAGATATTAGACAAGAGATGTATCGCATCCAGCAGCAGTTTGGGGAAATCATCTTTCGTGATGTCATGACTTCGGGGGGGATCTTCTACGGAGGAAATATCCCGAATAACCGTGACATAGAAGATCACCTAGAGATGCAGGGTGACTATAGGAAGTTCATGACGAGACAAGGCGTCCTCCCGTTCCCTAAGCTGATCCAGAAGGCTTGATGTTGGCCTAGTTGTAGGTACAAACTATAGATGACCTTTGTGTGTGCGTGTGGACAAACTATGAATCATCGCTTACTTCTTTTGCTTATTAATATTATATATCAATCAATGCTTGGTTTTTTTTGCTTACTCTTTGGTCCTTTGCTCACTTTGGTCCTTTTTTTCCTTACTCTTTTTTCGAGAATAATGCCGATGATTGAAATGTCGTGGCACACTATATATGTGAATGTGCTACGATGGGATTGTGAGCATTGTGATATGCACAAGTCCAGGTCTTGTGCATCCTACTTGGCTCACGGTTCCATCGTAGCATATTCCTGTGTCCAACGACCTATGTATATATATGAGGCATGCTTTTCGAGTTATTTTTGTATTTTTCGAGAATAATGCCGATGATTGAAATGTCGTGGCACAATATATATGTGAATGTGCTACGACGGGATAGTTAGCCTTGTGATATGCACAAGTCCAGGAATTGTGCATCCTACTTGGCTAACTGTTCCGTCGTAGCATATTCCTGTGTCCAACGACCTAGCTAGTTATATATGAGGCATTCTTTTCAAGTTATTTTTGTCTTTTTCGAGAATATGACGATGATTGAAATGTCGTGGCATAATATATATGTGAATGTGCTATGACGGGATAGTTAGCCTTGTGATATGCACAAGTCCAGGAATTGTGCATCCTACTTGGCTAACCGTTCCGTCATAGCATATTCCTATGTCCAACAACCTAGCTAGTTATATATGAGGCATTCTTTTCGAGCTACTTTGGTCTTTTTCAAGATTAATGCTGATGATTGAAATGTCTTGGCACAATATATATGTGAATGTGCTACGACGGGACTGTAAGCCTTGTGTTATGCACAAGTCTAGATGTTGTGCATCCTACTTGGCTTACAATTCCATCGTAGCATATTCCTGTGTCCAACGACCTATGTATATATATGAGGCATGCTTTTCGAGTTACTTTGGTCTTTTTGATTTAGGAGTACTTTCTATAAGTGTATCTTCATATGCGAATTTAATTATATATGTTTTTTTTTCAATCATCACCGGTTAATTATTATTGTCAACTTATAGATGACGTGGTACGTCGTGTACAAGGGACGGGTTCCCGGAGTCTACGATTATTGGGAAGACTGCCGGAGACAGGTGCACCGTTTCAGCGGGAATAGCTACAAAGGGTACGACACTATGGCAGAGGCGGAAGCTAGATACACACGCTATC
Source organism: Avena sativa (assembly GCA_916181665.1). Taxonomy (NCBI): domain Eukaryota; kingdom Viridiplantae; phylum Streptophyta; class Magnoliopsida; order Poales; family Poaceae; genus Avena; species Avena sativa. The sequence continues at coordinate 134,464,101 of OV702285.1, read as the reverse complement.
TAGCGGGAGTTAGGACGACAAGGAACCGGATGAAGACCTACACCTTCGTCGCGGCGGTGATCATGCTTATCTTCTTTGGTTGTTTATCCCGCGTTTGTGTCTAGCTAGTTTAGATGTCCGAGCTCTAACTTGTTCGATCGACACATGTATTCGAATGTCACCAACTACTACTTTGTAACTTGATCGAAACAATGTAACTTATACTATGTATTCATGTATGAGACTTATCTATATGTATTTGTTTCAATCTTGTTTTTCATATTGTATATTTATATATATAATTGTATATCTTGTATCTGTGTGTGTATATCTGCTGTAATATTGTATATAATCTGGCTTGGAAATAAAAAAAACAAAAAAACACCTGTGGCGCACATGACCTACCTTTTGTGGCGCACATGACCTACCTTTTGTGGCGCACTACACCTAAAGCGCACTTTAGCAGCTTAGTGGCGCACTGTGTAGTGCGCCACAGAAGATCCTATGAGTAGCGCACCTGCCCACATAGCCGTGGCGCACTAGCAGGTGCGCTACGCCTATCTCGAAACAACCGTGGAGTACTAGGCAGTGCTCCACGGCTAGGAGATAGCCGTAGCACAAGGCACGTGGCGCACTGCTAGTGCGCCACAAATGATCTTTTCAGGTGCGCCACTAACTGCTGTTTTCCTAGTAGTGATGCCGGCAATTCCCAAGTACATGCATTGGTTTGAGCAAGAGATAACTTGGAGTATAAAGGATCACCCCAAAATCATGCCAATCCCAGGAGGATACGCTCTGGTTCTGGATCCAACGTTCATGGGCCCAGATATCAACGTGAAATTTTCAAAGGTGTTAATCGATGATGGCAGTAGCATCAACATCATGTACAAGGATACTATGCTCAAGTTAGGCATTACCATGAACATGCTGGAGATGACTAAGACCACTTTCCACGGGATTGTGTCGGGATTGTCCTGTGATCCAATTGGCAAGATCTGGGTCGACCTCTTATTCGGCAACAGAGAAAATTGTCGCACTGAAGCCATAGAGTTCGAGGTAGTAGATTTGGTCAGCTCATATCATGCCTTACTCGGCAGGCCGGCTATGGCAAAGTTCATGGATACTCCTCACATCGCTTACTTGAAGATAAAGCTGCAAGGCCCATGTGGGGTGATCACGGTTGAAGGAGATTACAAAAGATCTATTGCTTGTGCTTCAGCCGGATCTTCACTGGCCGAGTCACTCGTCATAGCACAAGAGAAAAGTCAGATGTTGGAGGTGGCAGCATTGTCCAAAGCAGCACAAATGTCCATGCCGGCACTCACCAACCCGCATGGCAATGTGTCATTTCAAGCTACCAAGGAAACCAAGAAGGTGCAGGTGGATGAAACTTTCCCAAAGCGCACAGTAACCATTGGGGCTGGCCTTACAGATAAATAGGAAAGCGAGCTCACCAGCTTCCTCCGTGAGAATCGGGACATCTTTGCATGGACCACTCAAGATCTGCAAGGAGTTCCGAGGGAGCTGGCTGAGCACTCTCTTCATGTAAGACCAGATGCAAGGCAGGTGAAGCAACCCCTTCGCCGCTTTGCCGAAGATAGGAGGAAAGTAATAGCGGCCGAGATTGCAAGACTTTTAGCTACTGGATTCATCATGGAAGTGCTGCACCCGGACTGGTTGTCAAATCCAGTCCTGGTCGAGAAGAAAAAGATGACCCGAACGTGGCAGTGGTATGGCGCATGTGTATTGATTACACGAACCTCAATAAGGCGTGTCCGAAAGATCCATTTCCTCTGCCTCGGATCGATCAAGTCATAGATTCTACTGCTGGGTGTGAGTTGTTGTCATTTGTGGATGCATATTCAGGATTCCATCAGATTCTACTGAATCCAAATGATCAAATAAAGACAGCTTTTATCACCCCGTATGGGGCTTATTGATATCGCACCATGCCATTCGGATTAAGAAATGCAGGCGCAACATATCAAAGATGCATGCAAAAATGCTTGCAAGATCAATTGGACAAAAATGTTCAAGTATACGTTGATGACGTGGTAATAAAAATCAAACAAAGTCATACTCTAATCGAGGACTTGCGTCAAACATTCGCAAACTTGAGAAGATTCCGGATGAAACTTAACCCGGAAAAATGTACATTTGGTGTCCCGGCTAGAAAATTACTCGGATTCCTTGTATCCAGCCAAGGAATTGAAGCTAACCCGACAAAGATCAGGGCCATCGAAAGAATGGAATTGCCAAAAACCCTCAATGATCTCCAGAAGTTTACTAGATGCCTGGCTTCATTGAGCAGGTTTGTTAGTCGGCTAGGCGAAAAAGCCCTACTACTATATCAGTTGATGAAGAAATCAGACAAATTCACATGGACACAGCAAGCTGATAGCGCTTTCCATGAATTAAAGAAAATGTTGGCAACAACACCAATATTAGCGTCACCACTATCCAAGGAGCCAATGCTGCTCTATGTCGCCGTAACCAACAGAGTTGTAAGTGCAGTAATAGTGGTTGAACGTGAAGAAGGGGGCAAATCAGTCCAAAGACCAGTATATTACTTGAGCGAAGTGCTCTCTCTCTCGAAACAGAATTACCCGCATTATTAGAAGATGACATATGGGGTATATATGGCAACAAAAAAGCTGAAACATTATTTTCAAGAACACCCAATCCGGGTAATATGCGAGGCATCTATCTCGGATATATTGGGCAGCAAAGATGCTAGCGGCCGAGTAGCCAAATGGGCCATTGAACTAGCACCATACACTCTACAATATGATAGGCGGGATGCAATAAAATATCAAGCCGTTGCAGATTTCTTTGTAGAATGGACGGAGATGCGGTACGAGCCACCACTGCTAGATCCAAATTACTGGAAAATGCATTTTGACGGGTCCAAGACGAGAATGGTTCTGGGCGCCAGGATAGTGCTCACATCTCCAAAGAGGTATCAACTGAGGTATGTCTTGCGGATTCATTTTGCTGCTTCTAACAACGTTGCCGAGTATGAAGCACTCGTCCATGGCATTAAAGTAGCCAAGGAAATTGGTATCAAAAGGATCATGTGTTTTGGCGATTCGGATTTGGTGATTCAGCAAGTGTTTGGACATTGGGACGCACTGGACGCAAACATGGCATTATATCGCTTCCACGTGCAGCAAATTTCGGGATATTTTGATGGTTGCGAATTTCATCTAGACAAGCAATACCACCAGGGGTAGCATTGGAGCATCTCAGGAAGCCATCGATCAAGCCCTCACCAGAGTCCGAATCAATCAGGGTTATCCCGACGAGTCAGGAATCAGAGGCGGTGCCAATGGATATCGACTCAGGGGTAGGTTCGAGTCACTCGGGGACTGATCTGTTCACCTCAGGGGTAGCCAAATCACACTCGGGGACTCCTCAGGTTATGTCGGCAGAACCAATGGACATTGATGTTGAAGCAGACCCGGAACCACTAATACCAACGTGGGCACAACCAATATTCAGTTATTTGAAGGATGGAACCTTGCGGAGTGACGAAATGTTGGCAAGGCAAACAACACGAAGGGAAAAAGCATACACCATAATCAACAAGGAACTATACAAACGAAGCGTGACAAGTGTACTGCAGTGTTGTATCAGTTCAGAGAAAGGCCAGGAGATTTTATTGGATATCCATCAAGGAGAGTGCGGGCACCATGCATCATCAAGATCATTGGTAGCCAAGGCATTCCAACATGGATTCTACTGGCCAAGCGCATTGGCACAAGCACAAGACTTAGTCGGAAAATGCAGTGGTTGTCAACACTATGCGTCCAAGTCACATTTTCCAGCGTCAGAATTGAAGACTATACCAATCACGTGGCCCTTTGCAGTATGGTGCCTAGATATGGTAGGACCATTCAAACCAGCAAGGGGAGGCATGACTCATATCTTGGTCATGATTGATCAGTTCACTAAGTGGATAGAAGTGAAACCAATCAAAAAACTGGACGGCAAAACAGCTGTTACATTCCTAAGGGATATAATCCTCAGATACGGTTACCCGTACAGTGTGATCACGGACAATGGCACAAACTTTGTCGAAGGGGCTTTTGCTCGCTTCTGTGGGAAACACCGAATAAGACTCGACGTAGCGTCAGTCGCCCATCCAGAATCAAATGGACAAGTTGAACAGGCTAATGGCTTAGTTCTTTCCGGGATAAAACCCCGCTTAATGGAACCACTCTAGAGATCACCTGGTTGTTGGCTAGAGGAACTACCCTTATTACTTTGGAGCTTAAGAACGACTCCGAATCGATCAACTGGTTATACGCCTTTTTTCCTTCTATATGGGGCTGAAGCAGTTTTGCCTGCCGACATAGAATATGACTCGCCAATGATAAGGCAATACTCGGAAGCCGAGGTAAAAGAGGCCCGAGAAGATGGAGTAGATTTACTCGAAGAAGCAAGGGAACTGGCATTCTCCAGATCTGCTATATATCAACAAAATCTCCGATGCTACCATAGCTGGAAAGTGCAACCTCGTGTTTTTCGAGAAGGAGATATGGTGCTACGGCTGGTGCAGCACACAGCTGGAATGCATAAATTATCGCCTCCTTGGGAAGGTCCATTCATTGTAAGCAAAGCATTGCACAATGATTCCTATTATCTCATAGACGCTCGTGAAGCGCAAAAGAACAAGGCGGAAAGCTCAGGAGATGAAACCAAAAGGCCATGGAATGTGCCACTGCTTCGTCCCTTCTACACTTAGGAGAAGCAGTGCATGTATCACTCAAACTCTCATATGTCAGATGTGTTTGCCGGCTATGTGCTAATAATAAAATGGTATGATTCGAAAAACTGACTCGGGGACTACCCCTTAGGCTTTCCATTTCAATTATTTTACGTCGGCTGGCGTGATACCCGGAATTTATTTTGGGAACAAGTAGTGTTTACTCGGAAGAAATCAACTTTTTGACTATGTTGTTGTCCGAAAACACGGCTTCATGGCAAGCAAGAGAAAAAGATCTAAGACGGGTAAACATGAACGCCAGATAAGTACAAGGGAGAAACACGAGTCGGCTTTAGGTTGTGCCTAACTCTCTGCAGGTTGTGTTATACTATGTGTCGAGTAATCTTGGCCAAGTTATCCAAGTTTCATATCCGCTAACTAAACCCTTCGTACTTTGAGATCCTAATGTCGAACGCCGAAAAATGGTAGACAAGGGCAAAAGGCAAGGAAAGGTGACACGGCAGAATGAAACTCGGGGACTTGTCCTTGAGTGATTCGCACTCAAAGCATAACGCAAATATATAAAGCCTATCATAAGGCACATAGTCAAACTTCAAGTGCAATGTACGTTACATCTGTACCCGGCATACCGGGGATCTAATAAAAGTTCGAGTATTTGTTGGCCTAAGGAGCAGGAGAACTCGGAGGAGCATTCTTGGAACTAGGAGTGCTTGGAGCATCGGCCGGGTGAGGGGCATCTGCGGCCGGTTCATCTGGATCATCTGACTCGGTCGCCTCGTTGTCGCCATATTCTTTAGGAGGAACTTCGACGAGCGGATCACCAAGGTCGAGGAATCTGGGCCCTTCACACCAAGCGTGCACCATGGTGTACTCGATCATAGCATAAGCTCGCTCCTGGCGCTTCTTGATCAGCTTCGGGTCGTTCAACCATTTGCCATCTCCCCTTATGCGAGCAAGAACATCAAGGTTGATGTCCTCGTACCATGAAAGAACGAAGGAGAGAGCCTTGTCCGCTGCAGCCCGGCTGGCCGACTCACGCCATTGATCCAGCCGGTCTTCAGTAAGGAGCAGTCTCTCGGCTAGCGGCTCGATTAGTTCGGGTGGATCTTCATCCGGCCAGAGCATGCGAAACGCATGGATAGCTAACTTGAGCAAATCCACACCGCAAGATCTGAGGGTCTTGACCCGTTCAGACACCGCTGCGAGCAGATCCTCCATGGACACCTCACCGTCAGCAGGAGCACCAGCCCCAGATCTCACTTTCTTCATGGCTCGGATGGAAAACATGTTGGCCTCAGGAAAGTTCTCTCCAAGCAAAAGGATAAACTTAGCAAATAGCAACGGCAGATGGAAGAAATCTAGCAGGACTTGGACAATGCGTAAAGAGTAAGAACTCACTACCGAGAAAGAAGTTGATGGCAGCGAGCTTGCTATGCCAAGTCTTGGTCTTGGCTTGAAGGGCATCGAGGTTCATATTGGTCGACTCGACCAATGACTCGGCCTCGTCAAGCAACTTCTTAGTCTTCTCGGTGCTGGCAGCATGCTGCTCGTTCTTCTCGGCCAGCTCCTCCTTCAGCCCTTTCACCTCGATCAAGTGCTTCTTCTTCGTCTCGGCCATTAATTCCTTCAGCCAAGTCACCTCATCTCGCTCCTTCTGGAGTTCAGCTTGGTGCTTCTCTGCTTATTCAGAACAAATATTTGTCAGTACCAATAGAAAAATTTCAGCAATTGGCTTAGGGAGGTAAGAAATTTACTCTCGGCCTCGCTGATTTGCGAGTGAAGTTCATTGATGGTGGACTGAGCAGTGGCTGTGAGACAAGAGAGAGAGAGAGAGAGAGAGAGAGAGAGGAAAAATGAAAAGATGAACCAAGGAGAATTACACCAAAAATAGAAAAGGGAAAAAGCAAAGATATTACCTTGGCCGAAGGTGTCAGTCTGTAGCTTCTCATATGCAAGTTCAAGCTTGCGATGCGCCAGGACGAGATCTTGGTGCACCTTGGTGCGCTCGTTATGCGTAAGCTGATCAAAGAAGACAGATAACAAAGAAAGAGTCGAGTCAGGCGACCTGCTGAATAAAAGAGCTTACAGCCGAGTAAGTTCCTTACTCGGCAGTAACCTCGAGGGCTAGGAATTGAAGCTCTAACGTGAGTTTGGCACGAAGGAATCAAAGAGCTTAAGGGCTTACTGCTGATTAAGTTTCTTACTCGGCAGTAACCTTGAGGGCTAGGGATCGAAGTTCTAACATACAAGCTTGGAGTAAAGGATTTGAAGGCTAAGTGACAAGTGAAGAGCTTACAGCCGAGTAAGTTTCTTACTCGACTGTAACCTCGGGGACTAGGTGATATGTATAAAGGAAATACTCAATGATACAAAAGAGTAAGAAGCTAATTTACCTCATTCACTTCGTCGGCGCGGGCCATCAGAGAAATGGCCTGCTGGGTCATGTCACAGTGACAGGGAATAACTGCGCAGCCGTCACTGTGCTGCCAGAACTTGAAACAAAAATTGAGGCAAGTAATCATGATTACTAGTTGTCAGTGACTGAAGCGCGACGAAAATGACCCGGAATTGGCCAAAATAACTCGGCTCGAGGCAAGAATGATCCAAGAGGTCAAAGAATTGACCCAAAATTGTCAGACTAACCCGGCAAGATGCAAAACTGAGGTAGATAAAAGACAAAAACTAAGTTCCATTCACACAAAAGGAACCTGGAGACGCCTAACAGCTTGAACTGCTAGACCTCACCAGCTTCGGGGACTAATGTCTGGGGGATAACCCCCGGTAGGGTCATGAGAGGGGAAACATAGCGCATCTGGGTTGGCTCTGAGTGAAAAATGAACCAGGCCGGGTAAGAACGACTGGGTAAGATAAGCATGAAAGCCGAGATACAAACTATCTCGGCCCGTATAGGACAAAGTTGTAACCCTTGCAGGTACCAACGAGCCGAGTCAAGAAGGACACGTGACACCTTTCCGTGTAAGGTTCGGGAAGGACCATGGTAAAGCATGGTCAAAAGAGAAGGGCGATGCCGGGTGACACAAAAGGAGCCAGGTGACACCCAAAGCAAGCGCTGACGTACAAAGTAACAGCATGACGCCAAAAAGAAGCAGAAGAAGCGTACCAGAAGACCGTTAGCTGTCAAGCTTTATGGACCGGGCCTATGGGCTTAGGGCAAGCCCATAACCCGGCCCATAATGTAGGGACCAAGACCCAAACAGTAAACTCTAGAACCCAAAGGGGTATTAGCTAGCTAGCACTGCCTATATAAGGGAGGGCATAGCAGTAGTAGAGGGAGGTTGGACCAAGTAGAGAACAGGTGCTGCATACTCAAGCCAATACAACTCAAGGAGCACTTGTAATCTTTGGGATATCAATCAAATCGTCAAGTGTGGAGAGTTCTTCTTGTGCTTCGTGCATGGCTCGACCGTGCACTCCCTCCCCGGTGACCACAAGTGTAAGATCCCTCCTTTATAAAGGAAAAGGATCCCTGTGATTGCAATGCTAGTCCCTGGATCAATGCTAGCATCCACAGTTTAAGATGAAGTACACAGAAACAAAGGTCATTTATTACATCCATTCCAGAGATAAACATAGTCTTTACAACTCAAGGCCACAAGCCTAGTACAAGAGTTTAAATAAGTAAATAAATATAAGTCTTCATCTTCATGTGCCACAGGCAAACATGTTGAGTGTAGACACATGACACCTAATCCTCATCAGAGTAACCTGCAACATCACAAGTTACAGCCACAGTGGGTCAATACTTTGGGAATAGTATTGGCAAGTGATACCTTAGTTAATTTTTAAGTGGACTAGATACTATATGCAATTTGGCTAAGTGTAGCTTGGCTTGCTTTGCTCAAAATAGGTTTTTCCTATTAGTTGAAATCACTAAGTTTTTCTTTGTCAAAACTTTTCCCAAGGAACCAACAATAGACATTGAGGTCCTTCACCCTTGTTCACCCACAAGTTTTTACTTAGAAATTGGGATGAGGAGATTCTTGATAGCTTCCATGCCTTGATGCTCAAGTTGTCCATTACCATGGACTTGGCTAAGTACTTAGTTTCTTCCTTCTGCAGAGGTTGTGCACTTTCCCCATAAGCCTTGATTTTCACCAAGATAGGACATTTTAGAAGCCTTCCCTTAGACCAAATGGACGCGTTCCAACCTATCATTCCCACTACCACCAACTGTCCAAATGGCTAAGTTCTAGCAACCTATGTGATCCTGGCAGAGCCCATATTGCCAAGTGGCTGCACTAGAAGCTTCTTAACACTAGGCCTCTAAAATCCCTTTGTTCCTGGGTGTCTTACCACAAGTGTGATACACAAGGTAAACCATAGAAATGGGCCTTGTGTAACCACTCAACATAAACCAAACCTTCCATTCCACCCAGGTGTTTCATTAACTTAGTTGTTTTATTAAGTAAAACACAAGTCCAAAGACTTAGAAATATTTTCATTTTAGCATGTATATTTCACCAACTCTTGTTTGCTACTAGCTAGGCTAAGCATGGCATGGATAGTAACTTACCTTAGAAATTCCCTAGCAATTCTACAACTACTTATGATTTCCCATCATGGCATGTAGGCAAAAATATCATGCAGGACTTAGCAAAATATTTCTAATGCTTAGTATAAAATATAGGGATAGAATTATTCATGAAGTACCACTTGCCTTGGTAGTTGGGAGAGTAGCACTCTTCACAATCACAATCACTAGCACCAAAGTCTACACTAAGAATGGTAGCAACAATTACACACAACATATACACACAAACAAAAATACATATGCATGCATGCAAAAATGCTAAGTGATGATTTTTAGGACTCAACCAAGCAAGTGCATAGTACTGAATCATAAACAAGTTAAAAACTTGCTGAACCAAAATTACTTGACATTAAAAACAATTCCTAAATAATTCCTATACTCAAATAAGCCCTACACATGTTTCTGTAAATAAAACCTTTTTAACAGAGACTAAACATTAAACACATTGCATATTTGGAAGGGGCTTGTCTTCCTGATTCCAACGGTATAAAATTTGTCAAATTATAACGTGTGGATCAAAAGTTATAGCTAAATCAAATTTGGATATAAATCTGATTCAAATTCTATTTTTAAACTAAACCCTAGCCACGCGGCGCTATCCTATTGGTCGATACCGCTTCGCTCGGGATCACCCTTCCGTGCCGTCGGATCAAGTCAGATCCAACGTGCCAGATTCAAAGAAAACGATTCGCTCGGATCTAATCTAAACCGCCAGATCTACATCTAACGGCTGTTGTTGCTCTGACCATAGCCTAGCGGCGCTAGCGGCGGCGACTGGCGGCGGCGCGTCTGTCAGCGGCGGCGCTGGCGTTCTAGGTCGTCCGGGGAGGGGAGAGGGTGCTTACCAGAACTGTGGGGTCGAGGCGAAGCTCAACGTGGAGGTGGCTTGGCAAGGGGCGCACGGGGTCGTCGGAGATTCCTCGCCGGAGTTCGTGAACGCGTCGGGTGCGGCTGCTGTCGACGTTGGCGAGGTTCTGCGTCGCGCTAAGTAGAAAGAAGGGCACCGTTAGATGCGCAAGACGATGGGGGTTCTAAGCGTATCAGGCAGACGGCAAGGGGCGGCGGGTACTTACGGGGAGAGGTCGCCGGAGTTCGTGCAGAGAGCGGGGGCGCTCGGTCGAAGTCGTTGCCGAAGCTACAGACCATGCGAGAACAAACGGGGTGTGTCAGGAGATGCGCAAGGAGTTGCTGAGCTTGATAGCATGAATCAGGGACAGAGGGGGACACGGTGCTCACCGGAATTCGTCGGCGAGGTCGCCGGAACAGCGGCAGCGTCGGGCGAGTTGCGAGCAGCCTGGTGCCATGGAGATGAAATTGAGTGAGGGGAAATGGCCGCGAGAGGGAGGCGTTTAAATAGGCAGAGGCTCGACAAGAAACGCTTGGCGAATCAATGGAAATTACGCCGCGGGATCATCGCAGCAACGGCCAGCGGCGACGGCGTCTACGCGCGAGATTTGGGGAAGAAGGAGTGCAGTGGAGAGGGCCCGCTTGTCAGCGAAATAAACAGAAGGGAGGTGGGGTCCAGGCGCCAGTGACTCCGTGGGTGCGTCTGCGCGTGCGAGAGAGAGAGGTGGCCTGGGTGGGCTAGTTGGGCTGCTTCTGCTGATGGGCCAGATTAGTAGCGCCGGCCCTTTTCCTTTTCTTTATTCCTTTTCTTTTTCTAATTTGATTTTCTGGAATGATTTTCAAATGAATTCAAACTCTATTTGAATACAAATCTTTTTTGGAATTTTTGTAGTGTGCAACAGTCACATTTCAAGGCATAAAATCAAAAGGTCTCTCTGTTCAAGCTGGGTTCTTTTGAAATAATAAAATATACAGTGTCATAGTACTTGATTTGCAAATGTTTTATAAATGGTTTTGAAACCATTTTTATTTTGTAAAATTTTGTTCAAACTCTATACTCAAACCAATCAACAAGGTAGCACACAAACTTGGTTTTTAAAACACTAAGCTCTCAAATGAGGATGGTCATTTGATATGAGTTTGCTCACATAAAATGATAGCACCTTGTGCTTCTGTTATCATGAATTTGGTTTGAAATTTATCTCAAACAATATGCATGCATGAATGATATGAAATGTTTGAAATCATGATTTTAGGGATGTTACAACAAGCACCCATTCGGCCCCCAACTTAAGCCTACCCATGGCATCTGCCGTGCCACCACCACGACACTATATCATCTAGTGAAAACCTTGGTGTGATAAATAGAAGTAGTTAAGTATTGTTTGGTGATTGTGTACCTCGTATTTATTTATAGACGATAGTACCGACCAAGGATACGAGGAGGAAGGAGGATACTATGAGGAAGAAGCCGAGGAGAACTTCAACCACTACTCTGCACAAGGCAAGCTAACACTTGCAAGTTACCCTACCTATGCAAGCTCATACTTGCAATTATGCAAGCTAATATCTGCAAGCTATTAAATTAGCAAGCTACTATCTTAGCAAGCTAAGCTAAACTATGCAAGTTTTAATTGCAAGCTTACACCACTTGATTACCCCATCCTAGTTTTACCTGCAAGCTTAGTACGTTATTTCTTTATCAAAGCTTTCTAGTTAAGATTACTTGATAAATTGTAGAGTTTAGAAAGATGTTTTAAAGGTAGCATAAAGAGCATAAAACTTGACCTAAGTTAGATAATCTTGATGTCATCCTGAGGCATGAGATTGAACCTAGATAAGATACACTTGATTACCACCCCTCATTAGTGTTTACCCCCCACTTGTAGTTGCTAGTGCTAAGCATAAAACTTGATCCCTTTAGATGGGAATACTTGGTGAAAATGGTTATGAAAACCTTAGAATAATGAGTCATTCTACTGAAATGTTTTGACGTGTGTTCTTGAACAGCAGATGATTTTGATGATGAAAATGTTAAGGAATGAGCCTTATCCCTTTAAAAAACGGATGGTTGTCTGGATTCGATACCATTCCAATTTTACCATACAACCACAATACCCGTAATTTGGGTAGGGCTTGACTAGAAATTTATATACCTTAGTATGGGTTCCCTTGCGGCCAAGGTTTGAGCTGAGGCTACCTTGTGAAGATTGTCCACCTGTGCAGTACCCAAGATGACATGACCGATACACTTCTCCGATCAATAACCAATAGAGGAATCTAGAAATTCATATGGCTCCCACATATTTCTACGATTACTTTGCGATCGAATGAACCACTTACATACGATACCAATTTCCCTTTGTCTCGCAATAGTTTACTTATTCGAGGTTAGATCGTCGGTATCTCTGCATACCTAGTTCAACCTCGTTATCGATAAGTACTCTTTTCTCGTTGTCGTGATATGTGATCCCTTGTGAGCCAGTCACATGCTTGCAAGCTAATTGGATGACATTCCACAGAGAGGGCCCAGAGTATATCTATCCGTCATATGGATGGACAAATCCCACTCTTGATCTATGTGCCTCAACACATACTTTCCGAACACTCAATGCCACCTTTATATCCACCCAGTTACGGTGTGGTGTTTGATGTCATCAAAGCATCCATCCAGTGATGGTAATTAGCATGATCTCATGGTCGAAGGAATTAGGTTACTATGTATCAGAAAGCTTATAGCAAATGAACTATTGAAATGACTTGATCTTTATGCTATGCTTATCTATAGGAGTATGTCCATCATACCATTCTCCTAATGATATGATCTTGTTGTTAATAACATCTCAATGTTCATGATCGGGAAACCACGATCATCTATCAACCAACAAGCTAGTATTACAAAGAGGCTTCATGTAACATCCCAAAAATATTAAACTAGAATAATCAAACTCTAATCATCAAAATTAGGGTTAACAAAAACTTTCCCAATTAAAAATATGAAAGCATTCATATGTGTATGCATTACAATTTGGATTTTTTTGAATTGCCTTGGTTTTGTGTTTCTTTGCTTGTAAAATGATTCTTAGGTGAAATAAACATCATCTAAACAATCCCCACACTTTTCCCAAAGACAAACAAATCAAAACAAACAAATTAAGTGAATGGTCACTTTGGCCAAATTAACTCTCATGCCTACTTTGGCTATCCCTAACTTTCAAAACATAACAGAAACTTGTTTGGATCTTTGCCCCCCTTGATAGTACTCATAACAAAGTACCAAGGCCCACTTTGTGATCATACAAAAACATTTGAATGCATAGTTTAAATGACAGTTGAAAATTGAATCTATCTCATATGGGAAGATCCCACTTTTTCAAAAACCACTCAAACAAGCCCAATTTTCAAAGCCCAAGCATCCACAAGCTCACCAGGACATGCCTAGCACACAAACCAAAAATATTTTCAAAATTCAAAACTTGAGTTCATGCGGCGATTTCATCAAACAGGTTGTGGATGCAAATCAAACAAAAACAAAACACTATGTTGAGCAGTGTTTTGGGCCTAACTTGTTCCCTCTCTGGACACCACTAGCCTTAGTAGATCATCTAACAACCTTAGATAATCACTAGCACCACTGTAAGCTGGCCATTGTCATCAATGCTGTAGGGGTTCGTAGCATGGAAAACAAAAAATTTCTACCGCATACAAACAAACACGCCAAGATCTATCTACTAGATTGTAGCAACGAGTCGATGGAATAACTCACCCTCGAAGATTCCAAAGTGTTTAACGAGAGCAGATTCTCGTGGGTGATGTAGTCGTACTCTTGCCGATCTCAAGATCATGTAGACGGTCCTTCCGGCACTGCATTCCGGCAGCGCTTCCGCAGTCGGTCACACGTTCGGTACTCGACGAAGACCTTCCTCTCCCTTGTTCCAGCAGGCAGCGGAGGTTGTAGCACTCTCTTCGCGATTCCGGCAGCACAACGGCATGGTACTGAAAGTAGAGGGGAGATCTCGCAGGGCTTCTCCTTAAGCCGGAGCGAGTATGGTGGACTATGAGAGAGAGCCTCGGCAATCTAGGGTTTAGACGCACCAAGGAGGAGCAAGGTCGGCGGCTAGGGTTTGCCTAGGAGGCGGCGACTTGCCCTAGGCGGCGGCGGCAGCAGGAGGTGGCAGTGCCGGCGGCTAGGATTACGGTTTGCGGGGCGTGGTGTTGTGTGCTTGGAGGGTAGCCCTGCCCCTCCCTATATAGGTGGAGGGGGCGCGCCAAGGGGAGGGGAGTCCCTCCCCAACTTGGTCTCCAAGTGGGCCAGCGGTGGAGGGAGGGAACTCCTCCCAAGTAGGTTTCCTACTCTCCCTCCACCTCACAGAATAGCCGTTTGACTTTTCAAATTGGCATTTGACTTTTCAAACTAGGATTTGATTAAACCCTTTATTTTGTTCAGCGATGACACCTAGTACATGATGCAATCATTCCAACTTGTTATGACACATTCATGTACCCTTCCCCTCCAGAGTGCCGAACATTCCGGAACCTTCTAGAACATTCCCGATGAAAACACCGGAACCATTCTCCAACTCTGAAACAGGACTTTCCTTATATGAATCTTATTCTCCGGACCATTCCAGATCTCCTCGTGATATCTCGAATCCCATTTGAGAATATGAACAACATTCGGTCTCTTACTCATCATTCCATAACTACTCAAACAACGTCGAATCCTTAAGTGTGTCTCCCTACGGTTCGTGAATTATGCGGACATGATCGAGACACTTCTCCGAACAATAACCAATAGAGGAATCTGGAAATTCATATGGCTCCCACATATTTCTACGATTACTTTGCGATCGAATGAACCACTTACATACGATACCAATTTCCCTTTGTCTCACGATAGTTTACTTATCCGAGGTTTTGATCGTCGGTATCTCTGCATACCTAGTTCAACCTTGTTACTGATAAGTACTCTTTTCTCATTCCCGTGATATGTGATCCCTTGTGAGCCAGTCACATGCTTGCAAGATAATTGGATGACATTCCACCGAGAGGGCCCAGAGTATATCTATCCGTCATATGGATGGACAAATCCCACTCTTGATCCATGTGTCTCAACCAATACTTTCTGAACACTCAAAGCCACCTTTATAGCCACCCAGTTACGGTGTGGTGTTTGATGTCATCAAAGCATCCTTCCGGTGAAGGTGATATGCATGATCTCATGGTCGAAGGAATTAGGTTACTATGTATCAGAAAGCATATAGCAATTGAACTATTAAAATGACTTGATCTTGATGCTACGCTTATCTATAGGAATATGTCCACCATATCATTCTCCTAACAATATGATCTTGTTGTTAATAACATCTCAATGTTCATGATAGGGAAACCATAATCATTTATTAACCAACAAGCTAGTATTTATAAAGAGGCTTTACTAGGGACTCTATTTTAGTTTACAAATCACACAAGTATTAATGTTTCCTTGTTAATACTATTATAGCATGAATGTAAACATTTATCATAAACACAAAGATATAATAATAGCTACTTTTATTATTGCCTCTAGGGCATATCTCCAACAATTTCCACCCCATAGTCGACAGCAAGCTACGAGTAACACTAGCCTCGCCAACCTTGTCTGGGAGCAAGCTAGCACCCCACCGCCACTCCCTGTCCCAGCCGCGAGCAATGCCAGCCACTGGACCACACGCCCAGGCCATGCCAAGCTTCTCTGCAACCATGCCGAGAGCGCGCCCCAAGCGCCACGCTCGACCAGCACCCCCAGACCGCGCGCCGCCCTCGCCGCGTGCACTCGTGATCACCACCGTCCCAGCAACCCCGTAGACACGCCTGTTCGCCGCCGTGCGGACCACGCGCGTTGTGCGCCATAAAAAATTTTGTCGGACCAGCGCAGAGCACCACAGCGTTCCGACCAATCCGCACCGCCCCACGCCTCTCCACCACGCCGTTGATCTTCGCCAGGGAGCACAGCACCGCCCCCTACCATCGCCCACGCTGATAGCCCTCTGTACCGTCGACCAAGACGATCTCAGCTTGCGCCCGTCGGTCCCCTCTCGCCACTATAAATAGAGGCATCCTCCGCTCGAATTCTTCACACCATTCTACTCCCCTCTCACCCAGAACCAACCCACCTCATTCTTGGAGCAAGGAGAGCAGCGCGTCGCCAGAATTTCACCGGAGCCCGCCGCTGCTGGAGAAGAAGGAAGCCATCGATTGGAGCCGCCCTAGGAGGAGTTGCCGGTACCAGGAGGATCACCGTCGTCGACTTCGTCGTTCGCCTGCATCGCCGACCTTCGCCTGAGCCTCGGTGAGCCTCCCATGAACCCCACTGAGCCGCTAGGGTTCGAGCTCGCCGGTGACATGTTCATCGTCGACGACGACCCTCAGCCGTTGATCTTGCTTCTAATCCAACGCACCACATCGCCCTGTACCGCTTCGCGTTTAAAAAGTCACTGACCGCTGGAACCCCCTGTCAGTTGCACCCCGCTCCACGGAGTGACACTGGGTCGGTCCATTACCCCTTCCCGCGCAGCCCACTCGTTTGAATTTAGCTTTTTCTAATTTTATTCAAACTCAGTTTTGTACCTAGTTTCAAAAATCAACATAGCTCAATTTAGTGAACCAAATTGAATGAAACCACTTTTGTGAGAAAGTTCTTGAAATGCTTAATACAAGCCCGTTGGATTCAAATCATTTGGATCTGTATATCAGCCTTGGTAAAAATAACAAGGCAGAAGCTTTTCTGCATTCAAACATTTTTCAAATTTAAACCATAATAGATTTTGAGTTGATTCCAATTCTCAAAAATCAAATTTGATCATACCTTTCAGAATATATAAAAACATATGGGTTTACTTACAGAAATAATGTTCAAGTAATAAAATAATTCCACATAGGCATTTCTAGTCACTTATTTTATTTAAAATAAAAAGGTTAAACCTTATTAAATTGTGACACCACTTTAAATCACATTCTCATGTACTGAAATATGTGGTGATGACATGTGTCAACATGATCCCATGTTTGGTTTGGAGAATATTAAATCTTAAGTAGTTTTTCAATGAGTAGAAATTACTTTTCTAAAAATAATCAATAAGATAAATGCTTTAGTCTTGGTAATGTTAGTGATGATGCTAGATCATCTATAGATCCCCTTTGTGTGATGATTGAAAGTAGTTAAGTATTGTTTGGTGATTGTGCACCTCGTATTTATTTATAGACGCTATTACCGACCAAGGATACGAGGAGGAAGGAGGATACTACGAAGAAGAAACCAAGGAGAACTTCAACCACTACTCTACACAAGGCAAGCCTAATACTACTAGTTGTTTGAGCAAGCTAACACTTGTAATTATGAAAGTTAGATAACCTATGCAATGCACTAAGCATGCTTGGTTAGACATATCTGATGATATCCCCTCCTTGTTTTACTTGCAAGCTTTCTAATTTATTTTCTTTATCAAAGCTATTTCTTAGAGTTTACTTAAGTGACTTGTAGATTCTAGGAAGATAATTGAAGGTTGCATAAAGAGCATTAAGTTTGGCCTAAGCTAGAAAATCTTGATGTCTTCCTAAGGCATGAGATTGAACTTTGCTAATCCCCATTTGTTTACCACCCCTCATTAGTACTCACCCCACTTGTAGATGCTAGTGCTAAGCATAAAACTTGATCAACTTTAGATGGGAATACTTGGTGGAAAATGGTTATGAAAACCTTAGAATGATGAATCATTCTACTGAGATGTTTTGACATGTTTTTCCGAACACCAGATGATTTTGGTGATTAAAATGTTGAGGCATGAGCCTTAGCCCTTTATAAAACTGATGGTTGTCTGGATGCGGTACCATTCCAATTTTACCGTACAACCACAATACCCGAAAATTGGGTAGGGCTTGACTGGAAACTTATATACCTTAGTATGGGTTCCCTCACGGCCAAGGTCTGAGTTGAGGCTACCTTGTGAAGATTGTCCACCTATGCAGTACCCAAGATGACAGTTGGTCATGGTTGGGAGGCCAAACTCACAGGAGAGGTGCCTATACTAGGGCGTGTAATTGAAAGGTTAGGATTGATTATCCGCATACTAAGTATGGTGAATTCAGGATTTGTTCCTGACGGATGTATCGAATGTTGTGGTGAAAGTGTACAATCTCTGCAGAGTGTCAAACTATTCGAATAGCCGCGTCCGCGGTTATGGACAGTTGGAGTGGCCATACTGTTCCCCGTCAGATGTTTTCAAAATGACTTGTGAAATGAATTGAGAACTTGACTTGACCACAACAGAGTTGTGACATGAGATACAAGTTCCCACTTAGGTGTTATAAAATTTGACTAGCATTCTTTGCTTCTGAACTTAGTAGAGGTAAATCTGGCTTTTTGCAAAACAACCCTAAAGCTTAGTGTCCTACTACAAAAACCCCCTTCACTTGTTAGTATTAGTTTGCGAGTACTTAAAGAGTACTCATGGCTTTGTCCCTGCCTATTCCCGTGGCCAGACTATAAAGTGGAGTACTAGTATGATCACTCTACTAACTTACTCATCCTATATTATAAATAGATGGACGTGAAGTACAGCAAGTTTTATCAGTTGGGGAATGGAGGAGACCTCATCTTTGAGCGGGATTTGGACCAGCTTTCGGAACTTCTGGAGCGTCCGCACCCCGAGTTCTTCGGAGCTCAGCTTAACGATCAAGGACGAGAAGATCTGCAGTGGCTAATTGTTGCAAGTCTTCGAGGAAAGATTGAACCTCCCACTGCCAAGGGAATTCAGTTCACCTTGCGAGAAAACAACTGGCTCGATGGGCTTGCCAGGGCCATGCAGGAAGCTCTTGCCCGCCTGTGTGGGCAGAGTATCAACCAGATCAAGGGTACCCGCTTTGAGTTTTGTCCAAGGCGTGATGCTAATGGACAGCCACTGGAATCCCCATACCACCCCAAGCTGAAGACTCAGTTGGACCACCTTAGCTTCATGATGTACGATCGTCAGCAGGAATTGGACAATTTCCGTGACTACTCCAACCACAAGTCTGCCATCATCAAGACGAAGGATCAGACCATCGCCATGCTAGCGAAGGATCGCAAGTCTCGCAGCCGTTAGCTCGACAAAAAGGAGCGCATCATTGCCCTTCTTCGCCATCGTATCTCGGATTTGGAGGAGACCATCCACGAGAGAGACATGCAGTTGGAAGAAAGGGAGAATGCCGGAGAAGATCTTCGTGGAGACCCCTAATCTTATCTCAGCGATGATGATGATTTTATGGAGGATCAGACTATGGAATTCTTCACCGATGAGGATGATTTCGCTTTCATCGATGACGATGAGGATGATGAGGATGACGACTACACCGACTCCGAGGAGTAGTAGCACGTGAGCACTAGAGTAGTGATTTGTATTCGGTCCCACTGTATCGTAGTTTCCAGAATGGTTCTTAAAACCATCTGCTTTCCTTTGTTGTGGTGTGTGTTGTATCGTGTGCTATGAATGAATGAATGAAAAGCATGTTGCTAGAAAATCAGAGCCAAACTTTAAAAACTTTTCAAAGTCCCTGAACCTTAGAAATTTCCCTCTTTTCTCATGATCTATCTCAATCTTCAGATGCCACGCGGAGGAAGTGTTTCATCCCCGGACCCGATGTTGCAGATCCTGCAAATGTTGGTTTCTGATCGCGAAGCTGAAAGAGCCGAACGTCAAGCCAACCTAGCCACCCTTCAGCAGATAGCTCAGCTGGCCCACAATAATCAAGGTCAAGGAAATCAGGACAACCATGGATCTAAGCTCAAGAATTTCCAGAATACCAACCCACCTGTTTTCACTAAGTCAGAAGAGCCCCTAGATGCAGACGATTGGTTGCAAACCATGGAAAACAACCTGGAAGTCGCCGGAGTGGCAGCTAATGAGAAAGTTCTGTTCGCCACCCATTACCTAGCCAGAGATGCAAGAGCATGGTGGAACAGTGTTCGTGCAATGACCGGAGGACAGATGATGACCTGGGAGGAATTCAAGGTCAAGTTCAGCAGAACCCATGTGCCACCAGGTTTGATCAAGAGAATGAGAGATGAGTTCAGAGAACTGAAGCAAGGAAGGATGACCGTAGTGGAATACCTTGACAAATTTTTGTCATTAGCTAGGTATGCCCCGGATGAGATCGAAACTGAAGCCAAGAAGAAAGAGAGATTCTTGAATGGTTTGCATGATGAGATGCACACTGTGTTAGTCAATGTCCCCTTTACAGATATTGAAGCCCTTGTTGACTCTGCCATCCAGATGGAAGGAAAGATCAACCAAGCCAATGAGAACCGTAAGCGTCGCATGATGCATCAGCCAGGAACCCATCAGACCCCAAAGTATCTCCCTAACCCATCTCCAAGATTTTCCCCGAGAACCCACAGACCCCCGATGAACCGTCTGACCTATCCCAACCGTGGAAACCCAAGGCCTGGAGGAAATCACAACAACCCCGGCAACTCTAGCAATTTCAACCGTGCACCACCCAAGTTCAACAACAACAATGCAACCACCAACACCAACACTGCCCCGAGGACTGGAAGCAATGTTGTGCCTGTTGCAGCAAAGGACAAGTCGCAAGCGACTTGTTATGACTGTGGAAATAAAGGCCACTACTCCAACGAGTGCCCCAAGAAGAATGCCTCCGCCCCCAATGCAAATGCCCCAGCTCAGCACCAGCGTCGTGTTCAGCCAGGAAGAAGGTTTGCCCCAGGGAATTCGCTCAACCGCAACGGCCGTCTTTTTCTCATGCATGCTGAAGAAGCCCGGGAAGCGCCAGACGTCGTGCTGGGTATGTTTTCTGTTAATTCAGTACTTGCTAGAGTGTTGTTTGATTCTGGTGCATCGCACTCATTTGTCACGAAAGAATTTGCATGCACTAGTAAAATTCAACCAACCAAACTGAAGCATGTCATGATTTTTCAAATCCCCGGTTCAACCACCAAGGCTAGGCAAATTTGCAAAGCCGTCCCTATCCGAATCCATGGCATAGACTTTTATGCTAATCTGATTGTAGTCGAAACTAAAGGTTTGGAAGTAGTACTAGGAATGGATTGGATGTCCAAATATAAAGGATTGATTGACTGTGCCAAGAAAGACATAACCATGACCAATACAGCCGGAATAGCAGTCGAGCATATATATGAAACCTTACCTCGTCAATTCAAGTGCAACAAGAGTATAGCCCAACCTACCATTGACCAAGTCCGGAGAGTCTATGAATACCCCGATGTATTTCCAGATGTTTTGCCCGGTATGCCCCCAGATCGGGATATTGAGTTTATCATTGAACTAATCCCCGGAACAGGACCCATAGCTCAGAGACCATATAGTATGAACCCATCTAAACTAGAAGAACTGAAGAAGCAACTGGATGCCATGTTGGAAATTGGATTGATTCAACCAAGTGCGTCACCATGGAGATCACCTGTCCTATTTGTGGACAAGAAAGATGGAGGTAACCGTTTGTGTACGGATTATCGGAAGCTGAATGATGTCACCATCAACAACAAGTACCCATTGCCCAAGATAGAAGATTTGTTTTATTAATTGACCGGTGCCAAAGTGTTTTCTAAGATTGATCTTAGAACTGGCTATCATCAACTCAAGATTCGCGTAGAGGATATTCCCAAGACTGCCTTTACCACCAGATATGGATTATACGAGTATACCTTCATGTCTTTTGGATTAACCAATGCCCCCGCTTATTTCATGAATCTCATGAATAAGATTTTTATGGACTTCCTGGATAAGTTTGTCGTTGTTTTCATCGATGACATTCTGATTTATTCCAAATCAGAAGAAGAACATGAGCTACACCTAAGGACCATTCTTGGAACCCTTAGAGAGCATCAGTTGTATGCCAAGTTTAGCAAATGTGAATTCTGGTTACAGGCGGTAGGATTCCTCGGGCACATTGTATCAGCCGGAGGAATTGCCGTTGACCCTGCAAAGGTAAAAGATGTCGAAGATTGGCAAGCCCCAACCACTCAAACCCAAGTTCGTGCAGTTCTCGGATTGGCGGGATACTACCGCAAGTTCGTAGAAGCATTCTCGAGTATTGCCATACCCATGACCCAATTGCTGAAGAAGGACAAGAAGTTTCAATGGACCGACAAATGTGAAGCGAGTTTTCAAGAACTCAAGAGAAGATTGATTTCAGCCCCAATATTAATCATGCTGGATATCACGAAGCCCTTCGACGTGTATTGTGATGCATCCAAGATTGGTCTCGGATGTGTGCTAATGCAACAAGGCAAAGTTATATCTTATCTATCCCGACAACTGAAACAACATGAGCAAAATTACCCAACCCATGACCTCGAACTCGCAGCCGTAGTTCTAGCCCTGAAGACATGGAGGCATTACCTGATGGGAAACCGTTGTGAGATTTATTCGGATCACAAGAGCCTGAAGTATATATTAACTCAGAAGGAGCTGAATATGAGGCAGAGAAGATGGATTGAGCAAATCAAGGATTACGACCTGGACATTCACTATCACCCTGGTAAAGCCAATGTGGTAGCAGATGCCCTTAGCAGATTGCCGTGCCGCTTGAACTCCATGATTTTGAAGGAGCAACCAAGCCTGCACAAAGAGATGGAAGATTTCCGAATGGAATTAGTGAGTGAAGGATTTTTGGATAGCATAGAACTTCAACCCACTTTGATCAGCCATATCAAGGAGGAACAGAAAGGAAATGCTAGGATCAACGGAATCAAGCGTTGTATCGGTACAGGCAAAGTACCCGGATTCGTGGAAGACGAAGAAGGAGTTCTGTGGTACAAAGGACGCCTTTGTGTACCTGAAGATTCTGAGTTGAAAGAAGTTATTCTGAAGGAAGCTCATGATACTCTTTATTCTATCCACCCCGGAGGAACAAAGATGTATCAAGATTTGAAGGAGCAATTTTGGTGGCATAAGATGAAGAGAGAAATCGGAAGCTATATCGCCAAGTGTAATATATGTCAGCGAGTCAAGGCAGGACATCAAAGACCTGCTGGATTGTTGCAACCATTGTAGATTCCGGAATGGAAATGGAATTCCGTTGGAATGGACTTTATCACCGGATTGCCTACTTCTAGTAGGGGAAATGACTCTATCTGGGTCATAGTAGACAGATTGTCCAAAGTCGCCCATTTCTTACCTGTCAAGACCACATATCAGAGTTTGAAGCTAGCAGAGTTATACATCGCTAGAATCGTCAGTTTGCATGGAGTCCCCAAGAACATCGTATCGCATCAAGGAACTCAGTTTACCTCGAGATTCTGGAAGAAAGTACAAGAAGGTTTAGGAACCCACCTAGATTTCAGCACCGCTTATCACCCTCAGACCGATGGACAAACGGAGCGAGTAAATCAAATACTCGAAGATATGCTGAGAGCATGTGTGTTAGAATATGGATATAAGTGGGAAGACTGTCTGCCGTTTGCAGAATTTTCATACAACAACAGTTATCAAGCTAGTTTTCAAATGTCCCCATTTGAATTCATGTATGGAAGGAAGTGTCGCACCCCTTTGAACTGGTCGGAAGTAGGAGAGAGTCAGATTTTCGGACCGGACATCCTACGAGAAGCAGAAGAGAAGGTTCACAAGATTCGTGAGCACCTCAAGACAGCCCAGTCCAGACAGAAGAGTTACGCCGACAAGAGACGTCGAGACCTTGCCTTCAACATAGGAGATTTTGTGTATCTGAAAGTGTCGCCATTGAAGGGAATGCAGCGTTTCCAACTCAATGGAAAGTTAGCCCCCAGATATATCGGACCCTTCAAGATTCTAAACCATCGAGGAGAAGTGTCGTATCAATTGGAGCTACCCGAGGAGATGTCAGTCATGCACAATGTATTCCATATCTCATTACTTTGCAAGTGCCTCGAAGTTCCAGAGAAGACGGAAGTGTTCAAGAATATTGATCACCGGACCATAGAGATCAACGATGACCTAACCTATCCTGAAGTACCCATCCGTATTTTGGAAGAAGCTTTCAGAACTACCAGAACCCGAAGCATCAAGTTTCTCAAGATTCAATGGAGCGACCACACAGAAGAAGAAGCTACCTGGGAGCACGAGGATCACATGAGGACGGAGTATCCCGATCTCTTCAAATCCTAGGTAATCTTTTTCGTCCTTTTTCAAATCTCGGGACGAGATTTTGTTTAAGGGGGGAAGGTTTCTAACATCCCAAAAATATTAAACTAGAATCATCAAACTCTAATCATCAAAAATAGGGTTAACAAAAACTTTCCCAATTAAAAATATGAAAGCATTCATATGTGTATGCATTACAATTTGGATTTTTTTGAATTGCTTTGGTTTTGTGTTTCTTTGCTTCTAAAATGATTCTTAGGTGAAATAAACATCATCTAAACAATCCCCACACTTTTCCCAAAGACAAACAAATAAAAACAAACAAATTAAGTGAATGGTCACTTTGGCCAAATTATATCTCATGCCTACTTTGGCTATCCCTAACTTTCAAAACTTAACAGAAACTTGTTTGGATCTTTGCCCCCTTGATAGTACTCATAACAAAGTACCAAGGGCCACTTTGTGACCATCCAAAAACATTTGAATGCATAGTTTAAATGACAGTTGAAAATTGAATCTATCTCATATGGGAAGATCCCACTTTTTCAAAAACCACTCAAACAAGCCCAATTTTCAAAACCCAAGCATCCACAGACTCACCAGCACATGCCTAGCACACCCACCAAAAATATTTTCAAAATTCAAAACTTGAGTTCATGCGGCCATTTCATCAAACAGGCTGTGGATGCAAATCAAACAAAAACAAAACACTATGTTAAGCAGTGTTTTGGGCCTAACTTGTTCCCTCTCTGGACACCACTAGCCTTAGTAGATCATCTAACAACCTTAGCTAATCACTAGCACCACTGTAAGCTCGCCAGTGTCGTCAATGGTGAGCAGGCCGAGAGCACCATTGCCACCCCATAGTCGACAGCAAGCTACGAGCAACACTAGCCTCTCCAACCTTGTCTGGGAGCAAGCTATCACCCCACCGCCACTCCCTGTCCCAGCCGCGAGCAATGCCAGCCACTGGACCACACGCCCAGGCCATGCCAACCTTCTCTGCAACCATGCCGAGAGCGCGCCCCGTGCGCCACGCTCGACCAGCACCCCAGACCGCGCGCCGCCCTCTCCGCATGCACGCGTGATCACCATCGTCCCAGCAACCCCGCAGACACGCCTGTTCGCCGTCGCGCAGACCACGCGCACTGTGCACCATAAAAACTTCCGTCGGACCAGCGCAGAGCACCGCAGCGTTCCGACCAAGACCAATCTGCACCGCCCCATGCCTCGCCACCACGTCGTTGAGCTTCGCCAGGGAGCACAGCACCGCCCCCTACCGTCGCCCACGCCGATAGCCCTTTGTACCGTCGACCACGACGAGCTCAGCTTGCGCCCGTCGGTCCCCACTCGCCACTATAAATAGAGGCATCCCCCGCTCGAATTCTTAACACCATTCTACTCCCCTCTCACCCAGAACCACCCTACCTCATTCCTGGAGCAAGGCGGGCAGCGCGTAGCCGGAATTTCACCGGAGCCTGTCGCTGCTGGAGAAGAAGGAAGCCATCGATTGGAGCCGCCCCAGGAGGAGCTGCCGGTACCAGGAGGATAGCCGTCGTCGACTTCGTCGTTTGCCCGCATCGCCGACCTTCTCCTGAGCCCCGGTGAGCCTCCCACGACCCCCACCGAGCCGCTAGGGTTCGAGCTCGCCGGTGACATGTTCATCGTCGACGACAACCCTCAGCCGTTGATCTCACTTCTAATCCAACGCACCACATCGCCCCGTACCGCTTCATGTTTAAAAAGTCACTAACCGGTGGAACCCCCCTGTTAGTTGCACCCCGCTCCGCGGAATGACACTGGGCCGGCCCATTACCCCTTCCCGCGCAGCCTACTCGTTTGAATTTAGCTTTTTTCTAATTTTATTCAAACTCAGTTATATACCTAGTTTGAAAAATTGAATGAAACCAATTTTGTTATAAAGGTTTTGAAATGCTTAATCCAAGCCCGTTGGATTCAAATCATTTGGATCTATAGATCACCCTTGGTAAAAATAACAAGGCAGAAGCTTTTCTGCATTCAAACATTTTTCAAATTTAAACCATAATAGCTTTTGAGTTGATTCCAACTCCCAAAATCACATTTGATCATACCTTTCAGAATATATAAAAACATATGGGTTTACTTACAGAAATAATGTTCAAGTAATAAAAGAATGCCACATAAGCATTTCTAGTCACTTATTTTATTTAAAATAAAAAGGTTAAACCTTATTAAATAGTAACACCACTTTAAATCACCTTCTCATGTACTGAAATATGTGGTGATGACATGTGTCAACATGATGCCATGTTTGGTTTGGAGAATATTAAATCTTAAGTAGTTTTTCAATGAGTAGAAATTACTTTTCTAAAAATAAATCAATAAGACAAATGCTTTAGTCTTGTAATGTTAGTGATGATGCTAGATCATCTATAGAACCCCTTTATGTGATGATTGAAAGTAGTTAAGTATTGTTTGGTGATTGTGTACCTCGTATTTATTTATAGACGCTAGTACCGACCAAGGATACGAGGAGGAAGGAGGATACTACGAAGAAGAAACCGAGGAGAACTTCAACCACTGCTCTGCACAAGGCAAGCCTAATACTACTAGTTGATTGAGCAAGCTAACACTTGCAATTATGAAAGTTAGATAACCTATGCAATGCACTAAGCATTCTTGGTTAGACATATGTGATGATACCCCCTCCTAGTTTTACTTGCAAGCTTTCTAATTTATTTTCTTTATCAAATCTATTTCTTAGAGTTTACTTAAGTGACTTGTAGATTCTAGGAAGATAATTGAAGGTTGCATAAAGAGCATTAAATTTGGCCTAAGCTAGAAAATCTTGATGTCATCCTAAGGCATGATATTAAACTTATCTAATCCCCATTTGTTTACCACCCCTCATTAGTACTCACCCCACTTGTAGATGCTAGTGCTAAGCATAAAACTTGATCAACTTTAGATGGGAATACTTGGTGGAAAATGGTTATGAAAACCTTAGAATTATGAATCATTCTACTGAGATGTTTTGACATGTTTTTCCGAACACCAGATGATTTTGGTGATTAAAATGTTGAGGCATGAGCCTTAGCCCTTTATAAAACTGATGGTTGTCTGGATGCGGTACCATTCCAATTTTACCGTACAACCACAATACCCGAAAATTGGGTAGGGCTTGACTGGAAACTTATATACCTTAGTATGGGTTCCCTCACGGCCAAGGTCTGAGTTGAGGCTACCTTGTGAAGATTGTCCACCTATGCAGTACCCAAGATGACAGTTGGTCATGGTTGGGAGGCCAAACTCATAGGAGAGGTGCCTATACTAGGGCGTGTAATTGAAAGGTTAGGATTGATTATCCGCATACTAAGTATGGTGAATTCAGGATTTGTTCCTGACGGATGTATCGAATGTTGTGGTGAAAGTGTACAATCTCTGCAGAGTGTCAAACTATTCGAATAGCCGCGTCCATGGTTATGGACAGTTGGAGTGGCCATACTGTTCCCCGTCAGATGTTTTCAAAATGACTTGTGAAATGAATTGAGAACTTGACTTGACCACAACAGAGTTGTGACATGAGATACAAGTTCCCACTTAGGTGTTATAAAATTTGACTAGCATTCTTTGCTTCTGAACTTAGTAGAGGTAAATCTGGCTTTTTGCAAAACAACCCTAAAGCTTAGTGTCCTACTACAAAAACCCCCTTCACTTGTTAGTATTAGTTTGCGAGTACTTAAAGAGTACTAATGGCTTTGTCCCTACCTATTCCCGTGGACAGACTATGAAGAGGAGTACCAGGATGACGGACCCCAGGAAGGTTACGACAACTAGGATCATCTCCCATCGTCAGCATTGCCTGTGACCCCGAAGATGGAGCTTCGCATACGCTACCTTTATTATTACGTATTTCCGCTGCTTGAGTTGTATTAAGAACTGGATCATGAGATTCTTATTTGTGTAAGACATTATGTATGGTTTGTACTTGATGATGTACTGTGGTATCCAATTCTGTTATGTCTCGCAAAAATGGTAATCCTGGGATTGCGATGTATGGCATAACAGGCATCTGGGATTAAAAATCCGGGTGTTGACACTTCACTAGGGACTCTAATTTAGTTTACAAATCACACAAGTATTAATGTTTCCGTTTAATACTATTATAGCATGAATGTAAACATTTATCATAAACACGAAGATATAATGATAACCACTTTTATTATTGCCTCTAGGGCATATCTCCAACAGCACATGCCTATGATTTTTTAGTACATGGATGCTTATTCTTATTTATCTGCAATTGCCCTAGATATTGAAGTTACATGTTTAGACTTGTCCATGCAACGCTCGTCCATCCATCCCTATGCCTACTACTGCTGAATCTGAAACTATTCATGCTACACAGACTGCTACTACTGCTGAATCTGAAACTGCTTTTGATACTCATGATGTTACTTCTACTGTTCTTGATGCGAGTGGTTCATTAGGTGCTTTCCTAGATGCTACTATGGCTAGTCTAAGAAATACTGAAACTCCTAGTGAAGGCACTATTACACCTGTTAGCTCACCCGAGTCTAGAAAGATATATGATATTAATGATGGTTACATTGAGTTTACTGATGTATTTATTGAAGAGTGCCAAAACACGCATGGTGTTAGTGATAGAAAGACGTACCATTATTCCTAAACTGTCCTCTGATCCTAAGTTTGCCACTTCTCCCATAAATATTAAAGATAAAGATTATGATTTCTCTCTTGATTTATCCTATTTAGACATTGTTGAGAAAGAACCTTTTTCTGGGACTGAGAATGAGAGTGATGTGGCGCATATGAATGATCTTTCCACTATGAGTGCTTTATTTTCTGATGATTTTAAGATGCGCAAGTACTTTGTTACTAAGATCTTTCCATTTTCACTAAAAGGAGAAGCTAAGGCTTGGTTTAATAGATTACCTCCTAGATCCATTGATAGTCCTGATTGTTTGATTGCTTCTTTCTTCCAGAAATATTTTCCTCCCAGTGCTAGACATGCTGCTTTGTAGAGACTTTTTGATTTTAAACAGGGAGAAGAAGTGAAATTGCATGAGTCATGGACAAGGTTATGTGCCTTGATTCATGCACATCCTGGATGTCCATTACCTAAAAATTAGCTTCTTGATATTTCTTACAATGGACTAACTAATGATTCTAGGACATACCAAGATAGCTTTGCTGATTGTGTTTTCAGGAAAATAACTCCTACAGATGCTAAAGAATTAATGGCTAAAATAAGCAAGAATTATGATGATTGGACTTCAACTTAGCTAAATACACCTGATCTTATTACTCCTGAACCAGTTGTGCCTGAACCAGTTCCAATACCAACACCAAAGAAGAGAGAATTTATTCCATTAAATGATGAAGCGATGAAAGAAGCTAAGAAATGTCTTAAGGAGAAAGGTATTAGAACTGAAGATTTGAAGAATCTACCTCCTATAGAAGAATTATGTAAGCCAATTCCCCACTCATCTACTATTTAGGGTACACTCTCTCCACTTTGATGAAGGGGATATTCCCTATGGTAAGCTTCTATATCAATGCTTAGATGAACTTGACACATTTATTGTTAAACAAGGTAATTTTAATAAACAAGTTCAGAATCATTTATTGGAAAACTCTAGAGCTATTAAAGAGTTGAAAGATATTGTGGAAAGAACTTCTAATGATATTAAAATGCTTTGTAAACACTTTCAAATGGTTCAAACCCAAATTGATCAACTTGCTAAGTTACAAAAAGATATGCTAGTTAATGCCTCAGGAGATAAACATGCTTATGGAATTAGAACTAGGAGTGGTATAGCTACTCAACATCCTTTATATCCTGAAGGACACCCTAAAAGAATTGATCAGGACTCTCAACAAGGTGAAAGTAGTGGTAGTCCTCGTAAGAAAGAAAAAGAAACACAAAATAGTTGAGGAACCCTCTGAACCTGCTGTAGATCCTAATAGTATATCTGTCTTTGATGCTGAAACTGTGAGTGGTAATGATAAAAATGATGCTCCTGATAAGGAGGAAGTTGAGGAAGAACCTGAGAAGCACACTAAGAATACTAGGTACACTAAGGAAGATTTTATTGCTAATAAACATGGTAAAGAGAGAGAACCTTGGGTGCAGAAACCTATGCCTTTTCTAGGTAAGAAACACAAGACAAAGGAGGAAGAACACTACAGCAAGTTTTGTGAGTGGATGAAACCTTTATTTTTGCAAATTCCTTTGACTGATGATATTAAGTTGCCTCTATTCAAAGTATATGAAGGATATTGTCTCTAATAAAAGGAGGATTCCTAATGAGGAGATTTCTACTTTGCTTACTAATTATTCCTTCAATGGTAAGGTTCCAAAGAAACTTGGTGATCTAGGTATACCAACTATTCCTTGCTCTATTAAGAATAATTATGTTAGAACTGCTTTATGTGATTTGGGAGCTGGAGTTAGTGTTATGCCTTTTTCTCTCTATAAGAGACTCCAGCTAGAAAAGTTGATACCAACTGATATATCTTTGCAAATGGCTGATAAGTCAACTACTATTCCTGTTAGTATATGTGAGGATGTTCCTATTCAGGTGGCTCATAATTTCTTGGTTTTAACTGATTTTGTTGTGCTTGAAATGCCTGAAGATGATAATATGTCAATTATTCTTAGGTGACCTTTTCTTAATACTGCAGGTGCTGTCATCAATTGTAATCAAGGAAAAGTAAATTTTAATATTAATGACAAAGAGCATACTGTCTATTTCCCCAAGAAGGTTGCTAAGAGCTATTGCCTGAATTCCATTGAAAATATTGAGAGCGTCAAGGTTGGAGAAATATATTGTCTCATTCCCCAAGAAAGTTTTGGAACTATTATGATTGGGACCATTGCTATCAAGTTTGAGGTAACATAAGCACCTTGTGGAATGCAAAGTTTTGTTTCATATAATATTGTTTTGGTAACAAGACTTGATCAACCTTGTTAACAAAAGGATTTTAATGAACAAAACATTGTTTTCACGGTGGTTATATTTGCTCACTTTTACTTTTCTCCTTCCTAGTCTTTGCCTTTTCTCTTGTTAGCTTTGGTTTTGCTAGTTGTTTGCTTGTTAGAGTGTCTTAGAACTTCTGTAGTTTTGGTTTTTGTTTGTTTTTGCTTCTTCTAAAAATCTTTTCTGCGAGAAAATCAATTTTCATACCCTGAAAATTGGCCAAAAATAAAGTTTTCCGAAAAATACCAGAAAATTCAAAATAATTTTTTTGTAACATCCCTAAAATCATGTTTCAAACTCATGCATATCATCCATGCATCCATCATCATGTAGAATTTATTTCAAACAAATCAATTCAAAAACAGGGGCATATAAGCTCATTATTTTATGTGATCAGCATTTAAAAACAAAAACAAATCTCCAATGTGAGATAGATGTTCAGTGAACCAAACCTTGTGTCTTATTGCTTTCAGAGTGTATTGCTAGATTGCTAGGATTTAAACCAAAGTTTCAAGACAAATATAATTTGAAAACCAATTTCAAAACCTATTTAAAACTAGTGCTATGTCACTGCTTATTTTATTTTATTCAAAGTGACCACTTGGTTTTATGCCCAGAAATGTGATTGTTGCACACTGCAAAAATCCTGAAAAGATTTGAATTCAAATAGATTTTGAAATCATTTGAAAAAGGTTCCTGGAAATTCATTCAGAAAAAGAAAAAGGAAAGAGAAAAGGAAAAGGGCCGGCGCCAGGATTTTGGCCCAACAAGCAAAGCAGCCCGTTAGCCAGCCCACCCGGGTTTTCCCCCTCCTTCTGATTTTCTCACCGCACCCGCGCTACCCAATGGGTCACTGACTGGTGGACCTCGCCAACTCATCATCATCTTACCCAAATTGCGCCCACGACCACGTCGCCGGCCGTTCCCTCCGCCATTCGCTACCGCATTTTAAATCGAGTTATTGTCGGTGTTTCCTCGCGTGATTCTCGCTCCCTCTCTGGCTATAAGACCACCTACCCCTCGCGGCCATTTCCCCCAACAAAGCCAGACAGAAGCGCCCCCAGGCTGCCCGCAATCGCCCTTGCATCGCCACAGACAGAGCCCACACCGGCGACCAATCCCGGTGAGCTCCGTGCGCCGCTTCCCCTCTAGTTCATGCAGACAGCCTCGCAACTTCCTTGCGCACATTCTGACACCATTGGTTCATCCTATACTGCCCCAGGTCGTCGACTCCGTCAAGCACAGCAAGGTCCCGACGACGTCCTCAACTCCGGCGATTAAATTCGGTGAGCCCCGTGTTCCCCTTCGCTGCTGATTCACACGAGGCTATCATCTTCAAGCTCATGCACGATGACAAGGAGAGAGGCCTAGAGGTAGTCATACAGGACTTGATTGGACGTCTGTTAGGGAGACACTCTTGACAGGTTAGAGGTACTCACTTCCACGTCTTCGGTAGACGTGATGAGGATGGAGAGGCCATCGACTCCGAGGACACTTCGAGGGAGACAACAGAGCCGATTCGTCTATACCTCCAGGACTTAGAGGTTCTTCTTAGGCACGTGGACACTGATAGGACCAACGTCATGCTCAGCAATGACAAACTCCAGGTGCAGCTTCGTGAGAAGGACAAGCTCTTCGCGGAGCAAGATGAGATAGTCAAGGAGATGGAGGCAAAGTTTGAGAGTCAGGACAGAAAGTTCAAGAGTCAAGAGAAGCGAGTCCAAGATAGGAACAAGAGGATTCGGGACATGAGTGCAGAACTAGAGGCCAAGGACTTCGAGCTCGAGCATCAGCAGACTGTGATTGAGAGGCCTTGTTCACAGAAGAGGGCTCTCAAAGCCAAACTCGAGACCTTGACCACCAATGTCGAGGAATACAAGACCGCTATGGAGAATGCAGGTCTTACGTTTGTTGAGGAGGAGGTTGATGCCGAGGAGTAGTGATGACTACTCATTTATCATTTATTTATCATACTTTATTTGAATCACAATGACCATCCAATATGTGGATGGCTTGTTATTGGTGTGTTTACTTTGCAAACTTGTTGTTGAACTATTATTAATATGATGCATGCTTGATGATTGTTTATGTGATGTATTGTGCATGATAGCATCTATGGGTATCTCATTCTTATCTCTATTGAACAAACCACATATTCCTCCCCGTCGTGCCAATCCCAACCCCAACAAAAAAAACAACATCACCCCTGAGATGCAGCAAATGATGACAGCTCAGACTCAGCTGATGCAAATGATGACTACGTTCATCCAGAACCAGAACAACAACAAAAACAACAATAACAACAACAATAACAATAACAACCCACCGGGTTTTGACATGCTTACCAGGTTCTTGAGATTGAGACCAGCAAAGTTCTCAGGAACAACTGATCCTATGGTGGCCAATGATTGGCTACGCTCTGTGAACAAGGACTTGATAACAGTCGGCTGTACTGATGAAGAGAAAGTCAGATTTGCAGCTCACTTGTTGGAAGGACCAGCAACCACTTGGTGGGATAGCTTCCAGATCACCACTCCCATTGAGGATGTGACATGGGTTATCTTCGAAGATGGTTTCCGTACTGCTCACATCTCATCCGGAGTGATGAGTTTGAAGAAGAAAGAGTTCCATAACTTGAAGCAGCACCACCGCAGCGTGGCTGAATATATTGAGGAGTTCAACAATCTGGCGCGTTATGCACCGGATGAAGTTGACACTGATGCTCAGAGGAAGGAAAAGTTCCTTGAAGGGTTGAATGATGAACTAAACCTGCAGCTATCAGTGGCCTATGTTCCCACATACCAGTCTCTTTGTGATAAGGCTGCTATTTTGGAGAACAAAATGAAGCAAGTTGAGAGTAGAAAGAGAAAGCACTCGGATAAGCACAACTCGGGATCGTCTCACAAACGTTCCCATTATGATGATAGTGGAAGCTCAGGATCCCACAAGCATGGGAAATTCAACAAGCACCACAACCACAACCGTCATCATGACAACAAGCATCACCGTAGTCATGACAATGACAAGTACAAGAACCACAAGGGTGGATATAAGAGCCACCACAGTGGAAGTGGAAGTGGCAGTGGAAGCCAACCTGTCAAGAAGGATATTAGTCAGGTTGAGTGTTTCAAGTGCAAGAAGATGGGGCATTATGCAAATGAATGCCCAGAAAAGAAAGTTGAAGGACCTAACAAACCCAACCCTTTTCAAAAGGGACAAGTGAACCACATCAATGTGGAGGAAATTTATGAGGAGCCTGATGCTGTTGCTGGTAAGTTCAAACTCAATTCTGTTCCAGCATTTGTTCTCTTTGATACTGGTGCATCTCATTCATTCATATCAAGAGCATTTGTTGAAAGAAATGAACTACCGGTAGAAACTATTGGGTGTCCTATAAAAGTAAGTTCCCCTGGCGGAGAAATGATAGTGAATTCAGGGTGTCATGATCTAGTCATAGAGTTTGGGAAGTATAAGTTTCCCGTTAACTTGATAATCATAAACTCCCAAGGATTGGCTGTCATTTTGGGAATGGACTGGATGACTAAGCACAAGGGAGTGATAGATTGTGCCAACCATACTGTCTCACTCACAACTCCAGAAAATAAAAGAATCAGGTTCAAGACCAACTTTGAATCAAAGAGGAGTAAGCTAAATTCTCTTAAGGGGGTTAGCATAGATAGTGTGCCTATTGTATGTGAGTATCCAGATGTGTTTCCGGAAGAATTGCCGGGAATGCCACTAGATAGAGATGTGGAATTTCTTATTGATTTGGTACCAGGATCTGGACCAATAGCAAAGAGACCGTACAAGATGTCAGTTGATGAACTGAAAGAACTCAAGAAACAACTTGGAGAACAGTTGCAGAAATGATTTATTCAACCAAGTTCTTCATCTTGGGGAGCCCTAGTTTTTTTTGTAGAGAAGAAAGATAGAAGTCAAAGGTTATGCATAGATTACCGTTCACTCAATGAGCCGACTATCAAGAACAAATACCCTTTGCCAAGAATCAATAAATTGTTTGATCAGCTAGAAGGAGCTTGTGTATTCTCAAAGATTGACCTTCGGTCAGGTTATTTCCAACTCAAGATAAGAGAACAAGACATACCTAAAATAGCTTTCACCACAAGGTATGGATTGTATGAGTATACCGTGATGCCATTTGGTTTGACCAATGCACCAGCATACTTCATGAATTTGATGAACAAGGTGTTCATGGAATTTCTTGATAATTTTGTTGTCATTTTCATCGATGACATTTTGATCTACTCCAAGAGCAAAGAAGAACATGAAGGACATTTGCGTTTGATACTTAAGAAGCTTAGAGAGCATAAAATTTATGTCAAATTCAGCAAGTGTGAATTCTGGTTGAATGAAGTTGGATTTCTTGGACACGTTGTGTCAGGAGATGGTGTTGTAGTTGATCCTGCTAAAGTTTCGGCTGTAACTGAATGGGAATCTCCCAAGTCAGTGGAATAAGTTCGTAGTTTCCTTGGCTTAGCAGGTTACTACAGAAGATTCATTGAGAATTTCTCCAAGGTATCTAAGCCTATGACAGAATTGCTAAAGAAAGAAAGGAAATTTGCTTGGTCTGAAGGTTGTGAACTCAGCTTTCAAGAATTGAAGAAGAGACTTGTGACAGCACCAGTCCTGTGTTTACCAGATTTGGAAAACTATTTCCAAGTGTATTGTGATGCATCTCATCATGGTTTGGGTTCAGTACTTATGCAAGAAGGAAAAGTTGTGGCTTATGCCTCGAGACAACTCAAAACTCATGAAGTGCACTATCCTACTCATGATTTAGAGTTAGCCTCTGTTGTCCATGCACTCAAAACATGGAGACACTATCTTTTGGGAAAGCGATGTGAAGTGTTCACAGATCACAAGAGTTTGAAGTATATCTTCACCCAGAAGGAAATTAATATGAGACAAAGAAGATGGCTATAACTTATCAAGGACTATGACTTAAGTTTGCAATACCACCCCGGTAAAGCAAATGTTGTAGCGGATGAGTTAAGCGGTTGATGGTACTCTCCTTAAGCGGTTGATGGTACTATCTCCTGGGTCAAACATGAGGGCTACTCATATCAGCCATGGCAATCAAATTGAGATTGGTGGCTCTTCGTTCTCGGCGTCCTTAATTGTTCTGGGCAGTTCTGACATTGATGTCATCTTGGGCATGGATTGGTTGACAGCAAATGCAGCTGTGATTGATTGTGCTGAGCGCTCGGTTTCTCTGAAGATTCCTGAAGGCCATATAGTCTATTCTCCAAGTCTAACTCCTTCTATCCAGCTTTACTCCTTGGCGGCTCTGAATGATGATGCTATGGAAGCTATTCAGAGTGTTCCGGTGATCTGTGAGTTCCCAGATGTCTTTCCTGAAGAGTTGCCAGGTATGCCTCCGGATCGTGAGGTTGAGTTTGTAATTGAGCTTGAACCTGGAACGGCTCCTATCTCCAAGCGGCCTTATAAAATGGGTCCTGCTGAGTTGGCTGAACTCAAACGTCAGCTTGATGAACAAGAGAACTTGGGTTTCATTCAACACAGTACTTCTTCTTGGGGTAGCCCAACAATCTTTGTGAAGAAGCAAGACAAGACTGATAGACTTTGTGTTGACTATCGGGCTCTCAATGCTAAAACCATCAAGAATAAATATCCCCTTCCGCGGATTAATGATCTCTTCGATCAACTAGCTGGAGCAGTGGTATTCTCCAAGCTTGACTTGAGAAGTGGTTATCACCAAATCAAGATTCGCAAGGAAGATGTTCCTAAAACAGCTTTCACCACCCTCTATGGCCTGTATGAGTACACGGTCATGTCCTTCGGTCTCACCAACGCACCTGCCACCTTCTCAAGGCTTATGAACTAGGTTTTCATGGAGTATCTTGATAAGTTCGTTGTGGTCTATCTGGATGACATCCTAGTCTATTCTAAGTCA
The DNA here is from genome assembly GCA_916181665.1 of Avena sativa. Taxonomy (NCBI): domain Eukaryota; kingdom Viridiplantae; phylum Streptophyta; class Magnoliopsida; order Poales; family Poaceae; genus Avena; species Avena sativa. Next base: position 134,426,957 of record OV702285.1, on the reverse strand, counting down.
AAGGAAGAACATGAAGAACACCTTCGGTGTGTCCTAAACAAGCTTCGTGAGAACCACTTGTATGCAAAGTTCTCCAAGTGTGAGTTTTGGCTGCCTCAAGTCACCTATCTTGGTCACGTCATCTCTGCCAAGGGCATTGCAGTCAACCCGGAAACCGTAAAGACAATTGTTGAATGGCTTCCTCCTGTTAATGTCAAAGAAGTGCGGAGTTTCCTCGGTTTGGCTAGTTATTATCGTCGCTTCGTTCAGAACTTTTCGAAGATAGCGAAGCCTCTTACCGATCTCCTCAAGAAAGGCAAGAAATATCTTTGGACTCCTGCCTGTCAAGCAAGCTTTGAGACACTCAAAGAGAAGCTCACTTCCACACCAGTCTTGGTTCCTCCGGATACATCCAAGCCTTTCCAGATTTTCTGTGACGCCTCTTTGCAAGGATTGTGTGCGGTCCTTATGCAAGAAAAACAAGTTGTTGCTTATGCCTCTCGACAGTTGAAGATGCATGAGATCAACTATCCTACACATGACCTCGAGCTCGCAGCAGTTGTCTTTGCTTTGAAACTATGGAGGCACTACTTGCTTGGCAACCGTTGTGAAATCTTTTCTGATCACAAGACTCTGAAGTATATCTTCACTCAGCCTGATCTCAACCTTCGGCAGAGGAGGTGGATTGAAGCAATCAATGATTTTGATTTGACCATCAACTACACTCCGGGCAAAGCTAATGTTATGGCCGATGCCCTCAGCCACAAAGCTTATGTCAATAACCTCATGATGGAAGAACAACAGCCTCTCTTGTGCGAGGAATTCCGTCAGCTCAACCTTGAAATTGTGGATCAAGGGCATCTCCTGAACCTTCTGGCTACTCCTCTCTTGGAAGAAAAGATTCGTTCTCGTCAGCTTGGTGATCCGCACACCAGAAAGATTATCTCCAAACTTCAGCTTCCGAAGTATGAGTCATTCCACGTCGATGATCAAGGCACGCTTTTCTTTGAACACCGGATGTTTGATCCAAACTACCCGGGTTTGAGAGAGCAAGTTCTCAAGGAGGCGCATGATTCTGTTCTTTCCATCCACCCTGGCAGCACAAAGATGTACATGGACTTGAAAACACAATATTGGTGGCCGGGTTTGAAACAATATTGTGCCAAGTATGTCTCGGAGTGTGATGTCTGCCGTAGAGTGAAAGCTGTCCATCAGAAACCTTTCGGTCTTCTACAGCCATTGAAACCCCCGGAATGGAAATGGGAGAAAGTAGAGATGGACTTCGTCACTGGTTTTCCAAGGTCGCAGAAGGGCCACAATGCAATCTTTGTTGTCATTGACAGGCTTTCTAAAGTGGCCCACTTCTTCCCCGTCAAGGAAACAATTTCTGGAATTCAGTTGGCTGAGCTCTATATCAACAGAATTGTCTCTCTGTATGGGGTCCCGCTGGAGATCAGTTCGGACCGGGGGAGCATCTTCACTTCCAAGTTCTGGGAAAGTTTCCAAACTGCTTTGGGAACAAAATTGAACTTCAGCACAGCTTACCACCCTCAGTCGCAAGGACAAGTTGAAAGGATCAATCAGATTCTGGAGGATATGCTCCGTGCTTGCGTCATCTCTTTTGGCATGAAGTGGGAAGAATGTCTTCCTTATGCTGAATTCTCTTACAACAACAGCTTCCAGAAAAGTCTAAAGATGGCACCATTTGAGGCTCTCTATGGCCGCAAGTGCAGAACTCCGATTGGTTGGTCGGGTGCAGGTGAAATAATATGGTTTGGCCCTGACATTGTAACTCAAGCGGAGGAGAAGGTGCACATCATTCTTGAAAATCTGAAGATTGCTCAAAGTCGCCAGAAGAGCAATTATGACAGGAAGCACACGGACATGGTGTATGTCCCTGGTGATCTCGTTTACCTACGTGTCACTCCCATGAAAGGCACGCACCGTTTTGGTATCAAAGGAAAGCTGGCTCCTAGATACATCGGTCCTTTCAAAATTCAAGGAAGGAGAGGAGAAGTTGCTTATGCTCTTGAGCTCCCGGAAAAACTCAAAGTTCATGATGTTTTCCACATCTCTCAACTCAAGAAATGCTTCAAGGATCCCGGCAGGACCGTGGACCACGAGCTAATCAATCTCCAAGAAGATCTGTCATATCAAGAACACCCCACAAAAATCCTTGAGACCGCAGAAAGAAGGACTCGCAACAAGTCCATCAAGTTCTGCAAGGTGCAGTGGTCGCACCATTCCGTTGATGAAGCCACTTGGGAACGTGAAGATGAGCTCCGTGCAAACTATCCTACCCTCTTTGAGTCTTCTTCTTCTTCCTAGAATCTCGGGGCGAGATTCCTGTTTAGTGGGGGAGAGTTGTAGCATCCCAATTGTCTAACAACTGTAATGCTACTTGATCTAGTAATATAATTGTTGCATCAGCATTGTATCATGCTCATGTCATCATGCCACCTTGCATTTGAGCATCATATAAAACCCTTTTTGTGTTGGTTCTTCTCTCATATGCATTATCAATTGTATTTGTCTCTTGATATTGTATTTGGATATTGATATATTGTTTAAATGCCCAAGTTGAGTTGGGGGCATATCTTTTATTCCACTCCACCACCTTTCTTTCACCACCTTATAATTCCACCATTCCATTAACCATGAGCTTGCATTTGATTTTCTTTTGGTATTTAATCTAGCTCATGGGAGATAGGATGGGTCTACTTCTATAAATTCTTTTGCTTGGCTTTATTCCACTTTTGGGAATGCATAAGAATAATGCCATGAAAATATTATTGTTTTCACAAGAATAAACATGGCATTAATTATTTTGCATGGGCCATGCAAGTATCACCACATTTAAGTCTTTTGGTTTTTCTTTGAATTCTTGAGTGGATCATCTCTCATCTCATCTCCCTCCCTCTTTGTATCCCTATCTTGTTTTATACAGTCAAGGGCCATTGTTAGGGTCCAATATTTTGGAAAAAAAGAGTTTTGTTCTTTTACTAAAACCCTAATCTGGTAAGATGCCAAAATTGACACATACACATTATGTATGTGGGCATCCTCTGTTTCAAATATGCTATTTTCCTCTAGTCTATTTTGTTGCCTAGACACCGTTGTTCAAAATCCCTGCAAAGATTCAAATAGTTTGAATAAGTTGCTTCCTTAAAAATTAGCTAAATATAAACATAAAACAAAACATTTGAGCTAACAAAAATGAAATAGGAAATAAATAAAAGGAGAGAACCAAACCTGGCAGCAGCCACCTTGGGCCCAGCCGCAGCAGCCCGCAGCTAGCTCCCTCCTGGCCCGATCCCTCTTCCTCCCTCTTGGGCCGGCCCGTATCATGCCACCATTGGCCGTACCCCTTCGACGCCGTCTCCTGTGCATCTCTTTCCGTCGGCCTCCTCCTCTCTGTAGCCACCAAACGGAGGAGCAGGTGGCCGTCGTTCCCGCCGTTGTCCTCGTCACCCTCCACCACCACCGGGCCACGCCTCCTTCTTATTTCCCAGCCCCGCAGCCGCAAACCCTAGCCATCTCCCTCCTTGCGCCGCAGCTCCCTTCCCTCTCCTGTAGACCGCCACCTAGTCTCCTCTGATCCTCGTCGTTCCGGAGCCCTGTGCTGTCCTGGGTCCAGGCGAGGCGAGCTACTGCTCCTCCGCGGATCCCCGCGTCGGGTGCACTTGGAGGAAGCAGCCACCTTAACCAGTTAGCCGCCTTCCTCTTCTTCCTGGTGGAGCTAGAAGCTCTGTCGAGTTTCCGCCTTCTTCCCGGAGTCCCTCGCTACCCCCCCAACCTCCTCTACGGCGGGAATCGTTCAAGGTGAGGCATCTCTCCCCAACCCCGCTCTCCCCAATTGTCTCCATCGCCCAGTTAGCCGCCCCGACGCTCGAGATCGGCACCATCGCGTGCGTGCGTGCAGGTTCAGTAGCGTCAGGTTCAGAGCTCGTCTATGCGCCAACTCAGAGGGACAGCCCCAGATCTCTGAGTTCGGTTCGAATTACAAAAACTTTCAAACATGAAACTTGTAGGACTGTGTATCCTCTACGTTTTTCGTTTTTACATCATCCCCTTTTTCGCTTTGTATCAATCGCCACTGACCTCGCGAGATCAGGGAAAAACCCGGTGTTCTGTCAGCAAAGTCCTGTCCTTTTTGTCCTCAGGTCGGCCTCTGTTCTTCGTTGATTCCCGGCTCGTAGAGTCCTCCGCTGGAGAAAACCTAAACACGAAAATTGTAGGCATATGTATCCTCTTGAACTTTGATTTTTGCTGCATCGAGAAATTCCTAGCAGTTTAGTCGGCATCTTCATCGCAAGATTGGGGTCAGCTAGCCATTTTTGCGAACACTCGTTCAGTTTCGTCAGGGTCTGAATCGGAGCACTCCTGGCAGATTTGCACATAGGCCCTCTACTTTTTGGCAGCTCAACCCGCCGTCCTCCCCTTCGCCACTTGTCACCACCTCGTTCGCTAGCGCTTCCGTGGCCCCTCTTTCCCCTGCCCCACATGTCATTGATGGTGGGTAGAATGTCCCTGAGTGAGAAAAAAAATCGCCAAAGTTTTTCTGAAATCAAATAAATTTAGGAAATGTTTATAACTTAAATGATTCATATCTTTTGAAATGTTTTGAATTTGGAAAAAATTATAAAATGAAATATGAATGTTTTTCAAGTATAAACTCAACCATATTTTCATATTTGACCAGATTTGACTCTATATAGTCAAACCTTTGACTTTGACCCTATTTAATAATTTTGACTTTAAAACAAATTTAAATTCTTAATTCCAAATAATACAAATAACATATGTTTTCAAATCAGAAAAATGTGAGGATTTCAAATATGCCATCCAAAATATAATTCGAACACTTTAAAATTCAAGTTGACTAAAACTACAAGAAAATGCCCTTCCACCTTAATTAATTAATAACTTTTGTTTTATAACTCCAAATTTAACAAATAATATGTCTAAAATGATCAGCTCGACGAGACCTTTCTGTTTATGCATTCCATGATATGAATTGAAGCATGCATCATATAAATATAAAGTGTACAGCAACTTTTATGAGGATAAAATGTGGCCATAACTCAATAAAAAGACTTATTCTTGTTCTCCACATCTCACCCATGCCATGCTACTTTATTGCCATGCAAATTGTGCATCATGCATCATGGCATGATTGTTTTCTTGTCGCATTTTATTCATATGCTTGTGCACTTTATTTATGTTGGCCCTTGTTTGTTTGGTTCTTCTTCGAATAGACGCTGAGCAGGGGATATATCAAGAAACCCAGGAGCACTACCCAGATCCTTCTCTCGCTTCAACTGAGCTGCCAGGCAAGCAATACCACATGCTTGCATACATACAGTACCTATTGCCTCTATCTTATTATTGCATCATTGAGTCGCGATTGCATTCAACTGAATCCCAAGTATTGCATATCCTTTACTTTTAAACCCCACCGAAGCTTGTTCCTCCATCCCAGGAGCCATTACTATAGGAGTTGTTTGAGCCATGCGAGTCGTAGAACAGCATGTGTAGGGTATGTGAGTGTCTGTTGGATAACGAGGTACCTAAACAACTTAACCTGAGTAGTATGGGATAACTAATGAAAGTGGCACCGGTGAGCAATATCTGCTATTTGGTTTTTCCTGCTCACTTGTGTCCCGTAAGACCCCGAGTACTTGATTCCTGTTCCTTGAATATTCGCGCTATCCACATCCGGGAGGATTATGGGACCCCCCTAAGCCAGAGCTTGATTCATTCTTATTTCTTGGGGCCACAAACTAGTTTGAGGGTTTATTTACTATCCTGTACTTATGCCATGCTTTACTGCTTTATTTACGATTGTGCGAGGAGCACCTGTACTGTTTAGGATCGGGACACGATTTCGCGGTATCGACAAGCCCAGTCACACTTTCGGGTTCCCAGTCGTTTACAGTCGTCCACCCAAACCTTGAGTCCGTCTCGGAGCCGGCCAGTTTCGTTGCGGGTGTACTCAATGGGGTGGCCCCCTGAAATATTTCTGAATCTTGTGATTGCTTTGTCGTGAAAGCCTCGTTGGGTTTTGATTTGGTTTTTCCGAGGTTGATCGAGTGTGTGTTGCTATTTGTGCACCCCTGCAGGGTAAAACTTTCTGAAAGCCGTGTCCGCGGTTATGGACGACTTGGAGCACAGTTTCTCGATCATAGACAAGCATAACTAAAGTACCGCTTTTAATCTGACTAAGAAACTAACTAGTAAATAGTGCAATACTCATGGAATGGATAATAAAACTGCCAAGGGATGGGGGTTGTTCGTCCGCTTCCTCGTTGGTAAGCGAGGAGGAGGATGGATCTGTTAATATTACTGTTATAACTGTTGTTCTTAATTCACGGACATCCGTCTATCTTTGGTTAGGCGGATGGTTAGCGAGTATCTATAGAATTGTTAGGGTTTATCTTTAGCTGCAATTGCGTCACCCCAGGTTGTGTCCCCTTTAGAGGCATAAAGACTTGCCGAGTACCCCTAGGGTCTCACTCGATAAATTATTTGATTCAGATGAACAGGTGCACTCAGGAGATGGATACTGGGTGGAGGAGACGGACGATGTGGGCAACGATCATTCGGTGTAGAGATTCCGGGAACGGGGATCCGTGAGATCTGTGGGCGGGATGTGTTTATTTATGGGCATCTTATGCCGATTTGCTTCTTATCCGTACTCGGATCTTGTTTGCCGCTTCCGCCTGATACTCTGATGTGTGATGTATGAGGAGATATCCTAAACTATATATCTATCTAGGATATTTGAATCTTGCCATATGGCGTTGCTATATTTCCTTTCTTTTTAGATGGAATGGCTCTAATGTACTGTTGTATGGTGGCTTGCATACATACTCACTTGTGTATGTAGTTGATCCCTTCGCCTGCCGATTACGCCGCCCGTTCTTGTCCCGATGTTTGGAAATGGTTGGGACGGCCGAAAGGTCTACCTGTGAGTGGCATTTGGGCCCCACCGTACTATTTCAACCATTTCCGTTCATCCAGGCTTGAATCTAGGAGAGTAATTCACCGAGGTAGTTACACAGCGGCTCAGAAGCGTGATCCGACACGAAGCGGTACCAGCTAATAGGATAGCACCGCGTGGCACAGAGTTCGTTTTAAAATTTTTAATTAGATCTATTAGTTGTTTGATTTTGTTTTAGCCATAACTTTTGATTCCCACGTTCAAATTTGACAAATTTTATATCAATGGAATCAGGAGAGCAAGCCCTTTCCAAATATGCAATGTGTTTAATGTTTTGTTTCTGTTAAAGTGGTTTTATTTACAGAAACATGTGTAGGCCTATTTTGTGTATATAAATTATTTGAGAAAGGTTTTGGTGTTTAAATAAATGTTGTTTGGAAAGTTTTGAACTTGTTTATGAACCAGTACTATGCACTTGTCTTGTTGAGTTTAGAAAATCATCACATATCATGTTGCATGCATCCATATATTTTTTGCTTGTATTTATTTTGTATGTGATTTGTTGCTATGATTTTATGTGTAGATTTTGGTGCCAATAGTGATTGTGATTGTGAGGAGTGTAGCTACTCTCCAAAATACCAAGGCAAGTGGTGCTTCATGATATTTTTATCCCTATGTTTTCTACTATACATTAGAAATATTTTGCTAGTCTTGCATGTTATATTTTGTTTATATGCTATGCTTGGGAAATCCTAGTAGTTGTAGAATTGCTAGAAATTTCTAAGTAAGATGTTATCTATGCCATGCTTAGCCTAGCTAGTAGCAAACAAGGGTGGTGATATATTCATGCTATGATAAAATATTTCTAAGTCTTTGGACTTGTGTTTTTACTTAATAAAAAAACTAAGTGAATGAAACACCTGGGTGGAATGGAAGGAATGGTTTATGTTGAGTGGTTACACAAGGCCCATTTCTATGGTTTACCTTGTGTATCTCACTTGTGGAAAGCCACCCAGGAACAAAGGGATTTGAGAGGCCAAATGTTAAGAAGCTTCTAGTGCAGCCACTTGGCAATATGGGTTCTGCCTGGATCACATAGGTTGCAAGAACTTACCATTTGGATAGTTGGTGGTAGTGGGATGATAGGTTGGAACGCGTCCATTTGGTATAAGGGAAGGCTTCTGAAAGGTCCTGTCTTGGTGAAAAACAAGTCTTGTGGGGAAAGTGCGGAACCTCTGCAGATGGAAGAATCGAAGTACTTAGCCATGTCCCTGGAAAAGGACAACTTGAGCATCAAGACATGGAAGCTATCAAGAATCTCCTCATCCCAATTTCTAAGTAAAACTTATGGGTGAACAAGGGTGAAGGACCTCAATGTCTATTGGTGGTTCCTTGGGAAAAGTTTTGACAAAGAAAAACTTAGTGATTTCAACTAATAGGGAAAACCTATTTTGAGCAAAGCAAGCCTAAGCTACACTTAGCCAAATTGCATATAGTATCTAGTCCACCAAAATTATACTAAGGTATCACTTGCCAATACTATTCCGATGTATTGACCCACTGTGGCTGTAACTTGTGATGTTGCAGGTTACTCTGATGAGGATTAGGAGTCACGAGTCTACACTCAACATGTTTGCCTGTGGCACATGAAGATGAAGACTTTTATCTATTTAATTATTTAAACACTTGTACTAGGCCAGTGGCCTTGGAGTTGTAAAGACTATGTTTGTCTCTTGAATAACTGTAATAATGACCTTTGTTTCTGTGTACTTCATCTTAAACTGTGGATGCTAGCATTGATCCAGGGACTAGAATTGCAATCACAGGGATCCTTTTCCTTTATAAAGGAGGGATCTTACATTTTTCCTCAAAAAAAGGGGAAGAGGGACACCTGGAGTGACCCAGGGGGCCACCCCAGGTCAGCACACCCCCTGGTGGCGCGGCCAGCCCCACGGGCGCGCCTGGCAGGGGTGTGGCCCACCTGTGGCCCTCCAAAGTGTCTCCTCATAGCCATCTTCTTTCTCTCTCCCGAAAAACACCGGAAAACCTTATCAAGCTCGAGTTCTTGCTATTCTTGCTTCCGATTTTCGATCTCCTTGCTCAGCCCATCTTTGCTGCTGATTTTTGGAGGGATTGCTCTTTGGTATGTGCCTCCTCCACTTGTCCAATTAGATTTGTGATTGGTAGATTGTATCTTGAGTATTTTGCTGCTATAGGTGTCAGGTTGTGTGAGCTTGCATTCTTGTTCTATGCTTAGAGATTCCATTTTGATGCATGTGTAGCCCTCTAGCAAGTTCCTATAGTAGTTTCTCATCAGTTATCAACTTGGAAATCACTTGGTTTGATGTTTGTCTAAAAATTTCAGAAAAAAGAGGTCATGGACAACCACATCTTTGGTGAAATATTTGAGAGTGATGCACCTAGGAGGGCAAGGCCTTCAAGATCATCCTCCCGATCTAGGCCCTCATACAATGAGGATCTCATTACACAGCGATTTGGCAACGAGGGAGATGAGGGGGATGCGCACCCTTCCACCTTTTCTTGCCCAACCTTTGTCATAACCCAAAATTTTCCAAATTTTGAAATGTGAAAAATAAATAAACAAAATAAAATTTTGTTGATTTTTACAGTGAGAAGAAACTTTTTGATTCCAATTGGAAACATCAAAACCTATTTTGGTCAAATAAAATCTTAAAGAGATTTAAAAAGATAAACAAATAATAAATAAAGTTATGATAGTTGGAATTACTATTTTTTGGATCTTTTAATAAAAAGATATGGTTTTCAAAAGCAAAGGTAGAATTATAAATAAAGGATTATTTTATAGAGCCAAATTAATCTTGGCCAAGCTTTTGAAATAAAAAATTTCTATTTGATAAAAAGAGTAAAGGTTTATTTGAATAAAATAATGAGGATTTATTAATATCCAATTTTATTAAAGAAAGGCTTTTCCATTTTAAATAAACACTAAAACTTGTTAATTTATTTTAAATAAGATTTCCAAGTGTTTTATATTTTCAAATAAAACCTACTGAAATGATTTTGGTATTATTTTAGTTTTCAAATAGAGTTTTTAAATAAATTAAATCCTATTTGAATTAATGATTAGGTCCATTTATTTAATTATTAATGGATCCTAAAAAGAATAAAAATTATTTTGTTTTGGACTTTGATTTGTGTTGTTAAACAGAATTAAAATAAATACAAAGTTTGGTAGTGATTTGATTTGATTTGTTGTTTAAATTATTTGTTTCAAAATCAAAACAGAAATTCAATTCAGAAAAAGAAAAGAAGTTTGTATATAAAAAAATGAAATAGACCCAGCCCATCTGCCAGGCCCATTCCAGCCCAACTAACCCCCCCGCAGTGAAACGTTTTCTACCCAGAGTAGAACCCGCTGAGTCACTGGCTGCTGGCCCTATCTTTTCCTCCCTCACTCTCACTGACAGACGAACCCCACTGCCATGCAGTCATCTTCAACCCCGCGCCGGCCGTTTCCCCCTCCCTCAACGTCGCTCTGCCGCGATTGAATTCGATTAAATTCGTGTTGATGACAGGCTTAATTCCCCCAGAGACCACACACCCATAAACACCTCCCTCTTCCCTCCCTTTCCCCTCAGAAACCACTGCAAGAGCGCCCCCAGGCTGTCGTCATTTTCGTTTGCACCGCCGCTGCTCCGGCGACCTTCTCCAGCAAATTCCAGCAAACCACAGCCGCCCCTATCCTCGCAGAGCACGCTAGCTTGCTCTCCAGTCCCGTGCGCACCTGCCCATAACCCCAGCTCACTCCCGCGCGCTCTAGAAGCTCGGCTTCGTCAACATCAGAGCGCCACCGACGACGTGTTTACTCCGACGAAGTCTCCCTGGTAAGCCAGACCGCCCCGAGCCCTCTCGATCATGCTCACGTGAATGCCACACTCTCCCGCGTCTAACCATGCCTCTATCTTGCCTAAGGGAGACCTGCAGCTCCGTCCCCGACGACCTCCAGAGCCGCCTGACGCCGCCACCGACTCCGGCGAGCGATTACTTTCGTCCCTGTGCGCCCCTCGCCAAACCAACAGCACCTCGAGCTTCACCTCGACCACGTGAACGCTGTAAGCCATTTCCCCCTCTTCCTCGCTTCCTGCAACATTGGCAAGCACACCGCCAGAGCATGCACCGCCGCGCAGCGCCGCCAGTCTTTGACCAGGCAACTGCGCCCGTTAGATCGTTATCTTACGGCTAGGATTAGAATAAGACAAAGGGGTACGAGTTGATCAGCGCCGTGCGATTTAAATGAAATCCTACGGTCCAGAGAGGCTGATCCGCACGAAGCGGTACCGGCCAATAGAATTGCGCCACGTGGACAAGGTTTTGATTAAAACAGAAATTAGAATCTATTTGATATGCAAACTTGTAAAATTCATAACTTTAATTATACATGTCTAAATCTTGCAAATTTTATATCAATGGATTCAGCAGAACAAGTACTTTTCAACCATGCACTTCGTTTAATGATTTGCTTCTGGAAAATTGGTTGAAATTGCAGGAACTTGTGTAGGCTTATTTTGAATATAAAAATTGTTCTAGATATATTTTTGGTATGAAATCTTTGCAAAATGGTTTGTTGTGAACCTACTGACCCTAGGAACCAACTTATGGATTTAAAAATGTATTTTGTGAAGTTAAGGAGTAAATATTTGAAATAGCTCATTTCTAGTCAAATAAAAATATTGTTTTTTGTTTAGAAATGATTTTTGAGTAAAACCTTTGGGAAATGATTTGATTCAAACCTTCTGACCCTAAACACCAAGTTTTGAGAATTAAAATATATTTGGTGAAACCTTTAAAGAATATTGCTTTGCTAAAAGCATTTTCAACCACATAAAATATTGATTTGATTTTAAAATGGTTTATAGATAAACCTTTTGCAAATGGTTTTACCACTTTAGTAAATGACCACTTTTGAAGTTTACAATGTTTAGAGCCTAATAGAAACCACTTTTGTAAGTAAAACTATCTTTTGCATGCTTGCATGCATGACCATGTTTTTGTTATTTTATGTGTGATAAATTGTTTGAATGCTGTTTTGAAAATGTGTTTGCTTGATTGAATTGTAGTGAAGTTAGAAGAGTGTGATATTTGCAAGATCAAGAAGTGAACCATCATTCTCTACTAAAAAGGCAAGTGACACTATCATCCATGTCCTACTATTTTCATTACACTTAGTGGATTTTGTAACATGCATGGAAAGGTTTACTATATTTTATGCTATGCTAAATCCTAATAGGATACCCTTATATATCCCTTAGTGGAAACAATGTAGTTGTAGTATGCTTAGCCCTGCTATATATTTGGGATGGGATACATGATATGATTATATGAAGAGTTGAAAAGACATATGTTTTATATAATAAAACAAGTACTCAATGAACCACATGGGTGGACAAGGATACACAAGATTGGACAAGGTGGCAACAAAAGGAACCATGTTTATATGGCTATCTCTTTTTGTATGTGCACTGGAAGAAAACCACCCAGTGACTTAGGGATTGAACATGTTTCTCGTACAGTGGCTTCCATGTACAGCCACATGCTAAATGGGCTCTGGCTTAGTCAACTACATAGTGGAAGACCCATGCATTGGCATCTTCAGGTTAACTAGAATTATGTAAGGGAACTTGAAACCCTACATTGGTGCCTGGATGACAAGCTAGCATTGTGTATTGGGAGGACTTCTATGGAAAGACTTTGTCACATTCTCAATCTGCCAGTACTCCATCTTGGTGAGTACTTATCCAGCGGCCACTGGTGGCATCAAGATGAGATTGTGTCATGTGGGTAAAGTGTACAACTTCTGTAGAAGATCAAATTCTAAGTACTTAGACGTGTCCCCGGTTATGGACAATACTGAGCAACTAAGGCCTGAAGCTATGGAAGATCTCGACATTCCAATTTCTCAAAGTTAAAACTTGATGGTGACAACAAGGGATTTTGAAGCACTTGGAGTTTTCCAAGGAGTTCAGAAAGATTTTCAAAAGATCAAAACTATTTTGAAAAGATAGGATAAAGCTATATTGCTTTCTGCAAAAGCGCCTAAACCCTACTTAGCCAAATATGCATGTAAATGATAGGATCCACTTATTTCTACATAGTAGTGAAACTTGCCAATACAATTCAAATGTATTGACCCTTGTGGCTGCAACTTATTATGTTGCAGGTTTGTTTGATATTAGTGAAGTGTGTTGAAATAGGATTACAAGTCTACAACCAACACGTCTGCCTGTGGCACATTGAAGATGAAGGACCCCATGCTATTTTTATATTCAGCTACATTGTAATGTGATAGCCAAATGAGCTATGTAATATGTAATGAATTATTTTATTCCTGGTTATAAAGTTGTATTATGACCTTTGTTTCTTGATATTACATCTTCACTGTGGATGCTAGCTATTGATCCAGGGACTAGCATTGTAAACGCAGGGATCTCTACCTTATTAAAGGTTGGGAACCTTACAACCTTCTTGCGGGCTACTAGGATTCTTGAGGATTTTCTAACCTTGGTTCGGAGGGTTGGACTAACAAGTTATATGCAGGATGAGAGCGTGCAATATGCAACGCTCACTAAAACATTTGTGGAGAGATTTTCTTTTTCTAGTAGCCTGTTCAAACCAGATGTGTCTTTCAAAATTTATGGCAGGCCTTACACCATGACATTGAAGAAATTTTGTGAGATCCTGGGTCTTGGTACAGCTGGGACGGTGAAGAAGATTCCAGCTCAACCCACTGATTTGTTGGAGCTCTACCGCGGGATAACTAATGATGATGACTGTAGAGCCCAACGTGGAAAGATAAGAAATATTCAACTCCCAGCTATCATGTACTTTGCTTATTATCTTGACACTAGTGTTTTTGGTAGGGAGAACACTAGTAATATTTCCAACTATCATTTGGCCTTCATAGTTGTTGCGCTCAACAATGAAACTAGGTACAATCTTGGTTCTCTCATTGCTCGTCGCTTAGCTGCTAAGATACCCATTTATGGGGGAATTATTGATGCATGTGTTGTTGCTTCCTTGGACCTTGCTGTTGATCCAAATGATACAGTTTTGGCTCCTTAGAGGATTGATCTTGCTGCTATAAAAGCACATCACTTTGTCACTGCTGGTTCTACCCTTGAGAGCCTGGTTTATAGAATGTTGTTTACTGACAGGTAAGAGAGATAGATCCCTCTACCCCAGACCACTTTGTTCAGTATTTCCTAGGGACCTTTGTCACGCTCCAAGGAGGAGATGGACAAGAAGATGCGCATTCTTGGTTTCCATGGACACTATCAGGGGGACACGCCCTCTTACGACCCCTCTGTGCACTACATAGGGGAGTCCTCGAGCTCTTACCAGGACGAAGGGGCCTCCTCGTCATACTACGGAGGTCAACCCACTTGGTCACCATGGAGTGGAGCCCCACTTAGGCCAAAAGTCTAAGCTTGGGGGGGAGGTACACCGACATCACACTCATCGATATATCATGTTTCGTCGGTTCTTTGTATATCCATTGTTTCACTTTCTTTTTGGCTTTTGTTTCTGCTTTCTCAAAACACAAAAATACCAAAAATATTGTTGTTTCTCTTGGTCTGTTTCTTTGCTTTTTAGCTTTGGTTTGCCTTAAAGAAAAATCCAAAAATATTTTTCTTTGTTTGCTTTTGCTTTGTTTGTTTGCTTTAAAAAAATCGAAAACACCAAAAATATTTGTTGTTCTTCTTTGGTTTTGTGAGTTCTTTGCAGGGTTCAGTCGTCCTCAGTGGATTTTGGTTTCATGTTATTATTCAAGTCGCACAAGTGAAGGGCAATAATGAAGATTAAGACAACTTGAGGTGTGGTAAGAGGCTGGTAACAAACTCTATTTATTTTCATTTTTGTACATATACTCATCATTGTGAGCATGCTTAGTCTGTTCATGTAAGGTGTATGTTATTTATGGATTCTTAGTAGTTCTTGCTTGCTTATAATTAGCTCCAGCTTGCTAATAGTTTGTAGCATGTCATATGAATGTTTGCTTGCACTGTTCTATTCATAACTTGGTATGATATTGTGGTATCCTCCTCTGAATGTTTCATGTGAATCGACTTGGCACATGCTCACGCATGCATATGACTAAACAATAGTCAGTAAGCCTCGATGATTTAATTTTCCTCAGAGTCCTATTTTGTTGCAAGCATGATTATGACAGTTATTGCTCTCTCGTTTGTTGCTCCCTCTCTATTGCTAGCCTTCACTTGCACTGAGTATGAGCTCTACTTGTGCATCCAATTCCCCAAAACCAATATTGTCAACTGCGTCCACTATACCTTCCTATTAGCATCATTTGCTATTTCAGTGCATATTCATTATGCCTTGTTTTCTTTCAAATAAAATGTTTGTCTGCTTTGAGAAAGTTAGTTAGTAAAGCTCTCACAAACTAGATGGCACACTTTATTTCCTTGCACTTAATAATCCTGAACCATTGTGATTGTCCATGAAAGTTATATGCTTGCAAATTATAGACTGAGACTTAGCAGAACCGTGTTGTCACGGGGAACGCTTTCAACACTTATGGATACATATCTAGTTGATACCATGCTCTTTTGTTTGCGGATGTCGTTGGTGTGAAATAAAAGGGGGGCTTGTGAGTTCATGGATTTATATATATATGTGTTAGAGAAACGCCTGGACCGCTAGCCTAAGACATTCCTAATCATGGTGGAAACTTGCAGCATTACCATAATGAGTATCTATGAAGCATCCTAAATAAAAACCTATGCAAATAGCAAATAAAAAGATCGTTGAGATGCTCATTGTCTGCTTGCCTTGTCATTTTGATTACAGGATAACTCATGTATCATGTGTAAGGGGTACCCCGTTGGCGGTTCTCTATGATATGCATGTATTTACAGTGACAAGAACTTACAGGTAACTAAAGTTGAGTAGCATGAGGAGCGGCCCTCGTACTCAAGGGACATGGGATTTCCAGTTTATGGTATGTCAAGCATATAACTCAGATTGGACCTCACTTTCACCTTAACCATATAAATATGCCTATGATAGGGGCAATGAGAGCTCAAAGCTAATGAGTACCTTACTTTCAGCATTTGGTAGCCTTTCAAACTTTTCAAAACCTTTTCACTTCCTTGTTGAGTCACCACTTATTATATGACATCTTCTTGAGAGCATAGTTGTCATTCTTGTGTTTGTCTCAAAAATTGGTTAATTATGTCATTACTTTGATGCTTGTATCTCTGATATTTTTACTTATAGTCTTCACTTGAACTTCAGAGGTGCCTTGGCATTTATTTTGTGCTCTACAAAAAAAGGCAAACGAGATACCACTCTATCATACCTTTTTATGAGCATTGCAATGTTGCTTATGTTTATGTTTCATGCTACTTATTATTATTGAGTTGGTTTCTCTTCATAGCTTGCAATGAATATTGAGTAGACTTGGTTGCATATTCTTTATTATGAATGGTTTAAGTGTCTACTCCTGTGCTGAGAATATATACATCATATGAAGCAAATGTGTTCGTGAAAGTTCTTTTATCGCACTCAGTTTTCAACTGAATTGCTTGACGACAAGCAATAAGCTAAGCTTGGGGAGAGTTGATACGTCCAAAACATATCTAATTCCCGAACACTTTTGCTTTTGTTTCTCCTCTAAACTTGTGTGATTTGGATACAACTAACATGGACTAACGCTGTTTTCAGCAGAATTACCTTGGTGTCTAGTTTTTGCGCAGAAAATTAACTATCAGGAAAAATCCCGGAAAATATGCCCAAAATCCTATTTCACAAGAAGATCCACGGAGCCAGAGTACGAGACGGAGTGGAGGCCAGAGGGGACCAAACTCCTGCCAGGCGCGGGCCAGGCCTGGCCACGCCTGGGGGGTGTGGCCACCTCAGGCACCCCCTCGGCCTCCCTCTTCGCCTATAAGACGCCTCTTGACCTAAAAACCGAGGGGGGTTCGTCGTTTTTCTAGAAAGAGTTCCACTGCGCTGCCACCACCAGAAGCCGCGATTCGGAACCAGAAACTCCGTTCTGGCACCCTGCCGAGATGGGTAATTTGGGGAGGATCATCGCCATCGTCATCACCAACGCCTCTCCATCAACCATCAATGTTTCCTTCATCCATGCGTGAGTAATCCCCCGCTGTAGGCTATGGGGATGGTAGGGATTGGATGAGTTCTATCATGTAACCGAATAAGATTGTTATTGCATGGTGCCTAGTATCTCTATTAGTGCTATTTGACTTTGTTGCAACTTGTTGTGCTTAATGCTTTTCACTAGGGCCTGAGTGCCATGATCTCATATCTGAACTTATTATTGAATCATTATGATAGTATTGTTTGTGATCTTATCTGCAAGTTGTGTATACATATCATTGTCCGGATCCAAAGGCTCGAAGGACAGAAATTGGGACAACCAGAGGGGATTGCTGTGATGTGAGGATCACATGTGTTCATGGAGTGTTAATGCTTTGCTCCGGTGCTCTATTAAAAGGAGCACCTTAATTGCCAGTAGTTCCCTTGAGGCCCCGCTGCAACGGGCTAGCAGGACAAAAGATGTTGTGCAAGTTCTCATTGCGAGCACGTATGACTATATATGGAGCACATGCCTATGATTGTTTAGTACTTGTATGCTTATTCTTATTTATCTGCAATTGCCCTGGATCTTGAAGTTACATGTTTAGACTTGTCTGTTACTATTTTTCTTGTTTTGTTGTAGTTGTTACTTTGATGTTTCTACTACAAGTTGTTGCTACTGATAAACTTCTGTGAGCAAGAACTATTTCTAGGTGCAGCTTAATTGACAACTCAGTTGTTAAGGCTTGCAAGTATTCTTTGGCTCCCCTTGTGTCGAATCAATAAATTGGGTAATACTACCCTCGAATACTGTTGTGATCCCCTATACTTGTGGGTCATCATCTGTGCACTTGCAGCCATCAGGAAGCTAATGATAATGATCATGAAACTTCGAACGAAGTTACTATTGAACCTCGCAGGTCGACGAGGACTCGTCCAACTCTCGCTTGGTATGTTCCTATTATGAGTGTCATGTTGGTGGATAAAACTGATGACCCTGCGACATATGAGCAAGCAATGATGAGCCCATATTCCATCAAATGGCAAGAAGCCATGAAATCCGATATTGGATCCATGTACGAAAACCAAGTATGGACTTTGGTGGACTTACCGGATGTCCAGAAGGCTGTCGAGAACAAATGGATTTTCAAGAAGAAAACAAATGCTGATGGTAATGTAGTCGTCTATAAAGCTCGACTTGTCGCGAAAGGTTTCCGACAAATTCAAGGAGTTTACTACGATGAGACTTTCTTACCGGTAGCGAAGCTAAAGTCTATGAGAATTTTGTTAGCAATCGCTGCATATTACGATTTTGAGATATGGCAGATGGATGTCAAAACAGTGTTCCTCAAGAGAGACATTGATGAAGAGTTGTATATGGTACAACCCAAAGGTTTTGTCAATCCTAAAGATGCTAACAAGGTATGCAAACTTCAACAGTCCATTTATGGATTGAAGCAAGCATCTCGGATTTGGAATCAATGTTTTGATAAGGTGATCAAAAGCTTTGGATTTATACAAACTTATGGAGAAGCTTGTATTTACAAGAAAGTGAGTGGGAGCTCTGTAGCATTCCTAGTATTATATGTAGATGACATATTGTTGATTGGGAATGATAATTAACTTCTTAAAAGTATCAAAGACTACTTGAATAATAGTTTTTCAATGAAAGATCTTAGCAAAGTTGCCTACATATTAGTCATAAAGATTTATAAAGATAGATCAAGACGCTTAATAGCGCTTTCACAAAGTACATATTTGTACAAGGTTCTAAAGAGGTTTGGAATGGAAGATAGCAAGAAAGGGTTCTTGCCCATGTTGCCCAATACGACCTTGAGTAAGACTCAAAGTCCCGCTACTGCAGAAGATAGATAGAAGATGAACAAAACTTCCTATGCCTCAGCCATAGTTTCTATCATGTATGATGTGCTATGTACAAGAACAGATATTGCATATGTTGTTAGTTTCACTAGCAGATATCAAAGTGATCCAGGAGTAGATCACTGGATAGCAGTCAAAAATATCCTAAAGTACTTAAGAAGGACTAAGGATATGGTTCTTTCTTATGAAGGTGATGAACATCTCGTTGTAAATGGTTACACCGATGCTAGTTGGAACACCGATCCGGATGATTCGAAATCACAATCTGGATACGTATTTACTTTGAATGGTGCATCAGTG
Source organism: Avena sativa (assembly GCA_916181665.1). Taxonomy (NCBI): domain Eukaryota; kingdom Viridiplantae; phylum Streptophyta; class Magnoliopsida; order Poales; family Poaceae; genus Avena; species Avena sativa. Next base: position 134,407,759 of record OV702285.1, on the reverse strand, counting down.
AGCTGGAGGAGTGCTAAGCAAAGCGTTATGGCCAGATCTTCAACTGAATCGGAATACATAGCTGCTTCGGAGGCTTCACAAGAGGCGATATGGATGAAGGGGTTCATTATGGCGCTTGGTGTGATTTCTAGTGCATCGGACCCGATGGCCATCTATTGTGACAACATGGGTGCCATAGCTAATGTGCAGGAGCCAAGGTCACACAAGAAGCTGAAGCATATCAAGCTACGTTTTCACGCTATTCGCGAGCATGTCCAAGATGGTGACATAAAATTTGCAAAGTACACATAGATCTGAAGGTGACAGATCTGTTGACTAAACCTCTCCATAGGGCAAAACATGAACCACACCAGAACGCTATGGGTGTTAGGTTATTGACTCTAGTGCAAGTGGGAGACTATTGGAGATATGCCCAAGAGGCATTAGTAAAAGTAGTTATTATTATATCTTTGTGTTTATGATGAATGTTTACCGCGATCAAATCTTGGATAAGTAAAGTATCGCGAGATAAAGGGAAATTAGTATCGTATGTAAATGGTTCATTCGATCATGAAGTCATCGTAGAAATATGTGGGAGCCATATGAATTTTCAGATTCCTCTATTGGTTATTGATCGGAGAGGTGTCTCGATCATGTCTGCATAGTTCACGAATTGTAGGGAGACACACTTAAGGATTCGATGTTGTTTAGTAGATATGGAATGTGAGCAAGAGACCGAATGTTGTTCTGAGTCTCGAATTGGATACGGGATATCATGAGGAGATCCAGAATGGTCCCGAGAATAAGATTCATATAAGGAAATTCCAATTCCGGGGTTTGGAAATGTTTTCGGTGGTTTCACCGGAAGCTTCTAGAAGGTTCTGGAAGGTCCACCACCCTGGGGGGATGAGTACTTGGAATGTTCCATGACAATGTAGAATGGTTGCATCATACCCTAGGTCACTTGGCTGGGCAATGGGAAGAGATAAATCAAACTCTAGTTTGAATAGTCAAACTCCAATTTGAGAAGTCAAATCCCAACATTGAAAGTCAAACCAAGTGGAGGGAGAGGAGGAAACCTAGAGGAGGAAGGTTTCCCCTCCCTCCCTTGCCGCTGCCCATACAAGGGGAGTTGGGGGAGGACTCCTCCTCCCCTAGCCACCTCCCACCTACAAAAGTAGGGGGTGGGGCGCCCCCTTGGCCTCACCCCAAACCCTTGGTCAGCTGCCCCTCTAAATCGCCGTCGCCCTAGAGCCTCCTCTAAACTGCCGCCGTATAGCCCTTCCCTAGCCGTCGGCCAAATCCACCCCTCGGCCTCTAAACTCTAGTTGATGAGGCTCTCTCTCTACTCCACCATACCCGCTCCTGCTTAGGCGAAGCCCTATGGTATCTAACCTCTACTTCCACCACCACACCGTCATGCTGTTGGAATTGCGAGGAGATCTACAACCTCCGTTGTCGGTTGGAACAAGGGAGAGGAAGGTCTTCATCAAGTACCGAACGTGTGACTAACTGTGGGAGCGCTGCCGGAATGCGGTGCCGGAAGTATCATCTACGCGATCTTGAGATTGACAAGTGAACGACCACATCACCCACGAGAGATCCGTATCTCGTCGAACGCTTTGGATCTTCGAGGGTTAGTACTCTACAAACTCGTTTCACCGATCTAGTAGAATAGATCTTGGCTTGTGTGTGTTCATGCGATAGAATTTTTTTGTTTTCCATGCTACTAACCCCTACACGAAGTAGACGGAGGCGTCTCGTGCGGCGATGTCGCGCCCAAGGCCGCCCCCCCCCACACACACACACAGTACGCCGCCCACTGGGGGAGCCAGCCAAGCGTCGGCTCGCCGGTCGGCTTCTCGCCGATCTTGCCGACTAGCTTCCATGAGAGCCAGGCGAACCCGCGGCAGCGGTACTCCTCCTCCCCCGAGTTCTACGGAGGGTTCAACCCGAACCTTTTGTTCCCCTGCCCCACTCCTCTCCCTCCTTCGGTCTTCAACATCGACATCAATGTCCCCTACTCCACCTCTTCGGTGTATGCAGGCCCTTCGTCGTCAATACACCGCAACCCACTTCCGTTCTGCGGTAGCTCATCGCCCGCAACCTTCGGCATGTCCGACACGCACAACGTGTTCGACGGAATGTCGGCCTATGCGTACATGCAGGACATCATCGCCCAAGGTTCGACATCCGCCGGCAACCCCTCCTTCTTCACTCAAGAACAGTCCTGGGCCGATGCCGAACATGGCATCGAGTCTCAGGATTTCTCTGAGGGACAAGACGAGCAGACGCATGTCGAACAGACACAGACCAAGGACATGGATGACATCAAGGGGCTTGCCTTGGCTCCGGCCAAAGGCAGAGGCAAGAGGAAGCCGGGCACGTCGGTGCCGGAGCCACGGATCAAATGGATGGTGCTTGAGGACCTTTGCCTCGCCGACGCCTGGAAATCGATGAGCATGGATCCCATCACCGGTGCCAACTACTAGAAGCGTGTGAAGCTAGCGTTCAACGAGCGTAGCCTTTGTGACCCGAAGTATAGCAAAATTCACATGGAGCGAGGGGAGAAAGCCATGACCAACCATTAGGGGCTCATCCAACAAGCGTGTAGCAAGTGGCACAACTATATGGAGGAGGTCGAACACACACCCGTTAGCGGTGAAACATGGACAACAAGGTACTTTGCCGACACTAGCCGAAGGTATGACGAGATCAAGCGTGTCCTGACACACTTTGTCTTGCATTTGAATCTCCTTCGTGCACTCGTCCTGTACCGGGACGACACAAAGACGGAGTTTAAGTTTCACCATATGTTTACAGTGATCAAGAGCTACGAGAAATGGTTGGACACCCGCAAGACCCTCGCCAAGACCAAGGACGGCATGTATAACCCAGAGGCTCCTCCCCCTTCTGCCGGCGAAGGAAGGCCAGAGGTCGGCCAAAAGAAGGCGAAGATGCTCAAAGCCACATGACCTCCCACCAAGAGCCTCCACACTTCTATCGAGAAATGCATCGCCGACACAAAGGCACATGCCGAGAAGAGGGCGGAGAAGACCGACGAGAGGTGGGCGCAGCTTCTCTAGAACCAAGACCGCAAGATCGACCTCCTCAAGGCCAACTACGCCGCCAAGAAGAGGAACACAAATCTCTAGTTCCTCATGGGCGGCGAAGACATTTCGGCGATGAGCACGCCGGTCAAGGCCTGGTACATGGCACGCCGCAACGCCATCCTCCAGGAGGACAACGCTGGCATCCTTAGGCTTTCCATTTCAATTATTTTACGTCGGCTGGCGTGATACCCAGAATTTATTTCGGAACAAATAGTGTTTACTCGGAAGAAATCAACTCTTCGACTATGCTGTTGTCCGAAAACACGGCTTCATGGCAATCAAGAGAAAAAGATCTAAGACGGGTAAACACGAACGCCGGATAATTACAAGGGACAAACGCGAGTCGGCTTTAGGTTGTGCCTAACTCTCTGCAGGTTGTGTTATACTATGTGTCGAGTAATCTTGGCCAAGTTATCCAAGTTTCATATCCGCTAACTAAACCCTTCGTACTTTGAGATCCTAATGTCGAACGCCGAAAAATGGTAGACAAGGGCAAAAGGCAAGGAAAGGTGACACGGCAGAATGAAAATCGGGGACTTGTCCTTGAGTGATTCGCACTCAAAGCATAACGCAAATATATAAAGCCTATCACAAGGCACATAGTCAAACTTCAAGTGCAATGTATGTTACATCTGTACCCGGCATACCGGGGATCTAATAAAAGTTCGAGTATTTGTTGGCCTAAGGAGCAGGAGAACTCGGAGGAGCATTCTTGGAACTAGGAGTGCTTGGAGCAACGGCCGGGTGAGGGGCATCTACGGCCGGGTCATCTGGATCATCTGACTCGGTCGCCTCGTTGTCGCCATCTTCTTCAGCAGGAACTTCGACGAGCAGATCGCCAAGGTCGAGGAAAGTGGGCCCTTCACACCAAGCGTGCACCATGGTGTACTCGATCATAGCATAAGCTCGCTCCTGGCGCTTCTTGATGAGATTCGGGTCGTTCAACCATTTGCCATCTCCCCTTATGCGATCAAGACCATCAAGGTTGATGTCCTCGTACCATGAAAGCATGAAGGAGAGAGCCTTGTCCGCTGCAGCCCGGCCGGCCGACTCACGCCATTGATCTAGCCGGTCTTCAGTAAGGAGCAGTCTCTCTGCTAGCGGCTCGATTAGTTCGGGTGGGTCTTCATCCGGCCAGAGCATGCAAAACGCATGGATAGCTGAATTGAGAAAATCCACACCGCAAGATCTGAGGGTCTTGACCCGTTCAGACACCGCTGAGCAACTTCTTAGTCTTCTCGGCGCTGGCAGCATGCTGCTCGTTCTTCTCGACAAGCTCCTCCTTCAGCCCTTTCACCTCGGCAAAGTGCTTCTGCTTCGTCTCGGCCATTAATTCTTTCAGCCGAGTCACCTCATCTCGCTCCTTCTGGAGTTCGGCTTGGTGCTTCTCTGCTTATTCAGAACAAATATATGTCAGTACCAACAGAAAAATTTCAGCAATTGGCTTAGGGAGGTAAGAAATTTACTCTCGGCCTCGCTGATTTGCGAGTGAAGTTCATTGATGGTGGACTGAGCAGTGGCTGTGAGACAAGAGAGAGAGAGAGAGAGAGAGAGAGAGAGAGAGAGAGAGAGAGAGAGAGAGAGAGAGGAAAAATGAAAAGATGAACCAAGGAGAATTACACCAAAAATAGAAAAGGGAAAAGCAAAGATATTACCTTGGCCGAAGGTGTCAGTCTGTAGCTTCTCAACGCACCACATCTCCCCGTACCGCTTCGCGTTTAAAAAGTCACTGACCGGTGGAACCCCCCTGTCAGTTGCACCCCGCTCCGCGGAGTGACACTGGGTCGGCCCATTACCCCTCCCCGCGCAGCCCACTCGTTTGAATTTAGCTTTTTCTAATTTTATTCAAACTCACTTTTGTACCTAGTTTCAAAAATCAATCCAGCTCGATTCAGTAAACAAAATTGAATGAAACCAATTTTGTTAGAAAGTTCTTGAAATGCTTAATCCAAGCCCATTGGATTCAAATCATTTGGATCTGTATATCACCCTTGGTAAAAATAACAAGGCAGAAGCTTTTCTGCATTCAAACATTTTTCAAATTTAAACCATAATAGCTTTTGAGTTGATTCCAACTCTCAAAAATCACATTTGATCATACCTTTCAGAATATATAAAAACATATGGGTTTACTTACAGAAATAATGTTCAAGTAATAAAAGATGCCACATAGGCATTTCTAGTCACTTATTTTATTTAAAATAAAAAGGTTAAACCTTATTAAATTGTGACACCACTTTAAATCACATTCTCATGTACTGAAATATGTGGTGATGACATGTGTCAACATGATCCCATGTTTGGTTTGGAGATTATTAAATCTTAAGTAGTTTTCAATGAGTAGAAATTACTTTTCTAAAAATAAATCAATAAGACAAATGCTTTAGTCTTGTAATGTTAGTGATGATGCCTATGTGGAGACGCCTAACACCTATGAGGTAGATAAAAGACAAAAACTAAGTTCCATTCACACAAAAGGAACCTGGAGACGCCTAACAGCTTGAACTGCTAGACCTCACCAGCTTCGGGGACTAATGTCGGGGGGATAACCCCCGGTAGGGTCATGAGAGGGGAAACATAGCGCAGCTGGGTTGGCTCCGAGTGAAAAATGAACCAGGCCGGGTAAGAACGGCCAGGTAAGATAAGCATGAAAGCCGAGATACAAACTATCTCGGCCCGTATAGGACAAAGTTGTAACCCTTGCAGGTACCAACGAGCCGAGTCAAGAAGGACACGTGACACCTTTCCGAGTAAGGTTCGGGAAGGACCATGGTAAAGCATGGTAAAAAGAGAAGGGCGACGCCGGGTGACACAAAAGGAGCCGGGTGACACCCAAAGCAAGCGCTGACGTACAAAGTAACAGCATGACGCCAAAAATAACCAGAAGCAGCGTACCAGAAGACCGTTAGTTGTCAAGCTTTATGGACCTGGCCTATGGTCTTAGGGAAAGCCCATAACCCGGCCCATATTGTAGGGACCAAGACCCAAACAGTAAACCCTAGAACCCAAAGGGGTATTAGCTAGCTAGCACTGCCTATATAAGGGAGGGCATAGCAGTAGTAGAGGGAGGTTGGACCAAGTAGAGAACAGGTGCTGCATACTCAATCCAATACAGCTCAAGGAGCACTTGTAATCTTTGGGGTATCAATCAAATCGTCAAGTGTGGAGAGTTCTTCTTGTTCTTCGTGCATGGCTCGACCGTGCACTCCCTCCCCGGTGACCACAAGCACCCATTCAGCCCCCAACTTAAGACTACCAATGGCATCTGCAGTGCCACCACCACGACCCTATATCATCTAGTGAAAACCTTGGTGTGATAAATAGAAGTAGTTAAGTATTGTTTGGTGATTGTGTACCTCGTATTTATTTATAGAAGATAGTACCGACCAAGGATACGAGGAGGAAGGAGGATACTATGAGGAAGAAGCCGAGGAGAACTTCAACCACTGCTCTACACAAGGCAAGCTAACACTTGCAAGTTACCCTACCTATGCAAGCTCATACTTGCAATTATGCAAGCTAATATCTGCAAGCTATTAACTTAGCAAGCTACTATCTTAGCAAGGTAAGCTAAACTATGCAAGTTTTACTTGCAAGCTTACACCACTTGATTACCCCATCCTAGTTTTACCTGCAAGCTTAGTATGTTATTTCTTTATCAAAGCTTTCTAGTTAAGATTACTTGATAAATTGTAGAGTTTAGAAAGATGTTTTAAAGGTAGCATAAAGAGCATAAACTTGACCTAAGTTAGATAATCTTGATGTCATCCTGAGGCATGAGATTGAACCTAGATAAGATACACTTGATTACCACTCCTCATTAGTGTTTACCCCCACTTGTAGTTGCTAGTGCTAAGCATAAAACTTGATCACTTTAGATGGGAATGCTTGGTGAAAATGGTTATGAAAACCTTAGAATAATGAGTCATTCTACTGAAATGTTTTGACGTGTGTTCTTGAACACCAGATGATTTTGATGATGAAAATGTTAAGGCATGAGCCTTAGCCCTTTATAAAACTAATGGTTGTCTTGATTCAATACCATTCCAATTTTACCAATACCCGCAATTTAGGTAGGGCTTGACTAGAAATTTATATACCTTAGTATGGGTTCCCTTGCGGCCAAGGTTTGAGCTGAGGCTACCTTGTGAAGATTGTCCACCTGTGCAGTACCCAAGATGACATGACCGAGACACTTCTCCGATCAATAACCAAGAGAGGAATCTAGAAATTCATATGGCTCCCACATATTTCTATGATTACTTTGCGATCGAATGAAGCACTTGCATACGATACCAATTTCCCTTTGTCTCACGATAGTTTACTTATTTGAGGTTAGATCGTCGGTATCTCTGCATACCTAGTTCAACCTTGTTATCGATAAGTACTCTTTTCTCGTTGTCGTGATATGTGATCCCTTGTGAGCCAGTCACATGCTTGCAAGCTAATTGGATGACATTCCACCGAGAGGGCCCAGAGTATATCTATCCGTCTTATGGATGGACAAATCCCACTCTTGATCCATGTGCCTCAACACATACTTTCTGAACACTCAATGCCACCTTTATAGCCACCCAGTTACGGTGTGTTGTTTGATGTCATCAAAGCATCCCTCCAGTGATGGTAATTAGCATGATCTCATGGTCGAAGGAATTAGGTAACTATGTATCAGAAAGCTTATAGCAAATGAACTATTGAAATGACTTGATCTTTATGCTATGCTTATCTATAGGAGTATGTCCATCATACCATTCTCCTAATGATATGATGTTGTTGTTAATAACATCTAAATGTTCATGATCAGGAAACCACGATCAACTATCAACCAACAAGCTAGTATTACAAAGAGGCTTCATGTAACATCCCAAAAATATTAAACTAGAATCATCAAACTCTAATCATCAAAATTAGGGTTAACAAAGACTTTCCCAATTAAAAATATGAAAGCATTCATATGTGTATGCATTACAATTTGGATTTTTTTGAATTGCCTTGGTTTTGTGTTTCCTTGCTTGTAAAATGATTCTTAGGTGAAATAAACATCATCTAAACAATCCCCATACTTTTCCCAAAGACAAACAAATCAAAACAACCAAATTAAGTGAGTGGTCACTTTGGCCAAATTAACTCTCATGCCTACTTTGGCTATCCCTAACTTTCAAAACTTAACAGAAACTTGTTTGGATCTTTGCCCCCTTGATAGTACTCATAAGAAAGTACCAAGGCCCACTTTGTGATCATCCAAAAACATTTGAATGCATAGTTTAAATGATAGTTGAAAATTGAATCTATCTCATATGGGAAGATCCCACTTTTTCAAAAACCACTCAAACAAGCCCAATTTTCAAAACCCAAGCATCCACAGACTCACCAGCACATGCCTAGCACACCCACCAAAAATATTTTCAAAATTCAAAACTTGAGTTCATGCGGCCATTTCATCAAACAGGTTGTGGATGCAAATCAAACAAAAACAAAACACTATGTTGAGCAGTGTTTTGGGCCTAACTTGTTCCCTCTCTGGACACCACTAGCCTTAGTTGATCATCTAACAACCTTAGCTAATCACTAGACCACTATAAGCTGGCCATTGTCATCAATGGTGAGTAGGCCGAGAGCACCATTGCCACCCTATAGTCGACAGCAAGCTACGAGAAACACTAGCCTCGCCAACCTTGTCTGGGAGCAAGCTAGCACCCCACCGCCACTCCCTGTCCCAGCCGCGAGCAATTCCAACCACTGGAACACACGCCCAGGCCATGCCAAGGTTCTCTGCAACCATGCCGAGAGCGCGCCCCATGCACCACGCTCGACAAGCACCCCCAGACCGCGCGTCGCCCTCGCCGCGTGCACTCTTGATCACCACCGTCCCAGCAACCCCGCAGACACGCCCGTTCGCCGCCGCGCGGACCTCGCGCGTTGTGCGCCATAAAAACTTTCGTCAGAACAGCGCAGAGCACCACAACATTCCGACCAATCCGCACCGCCCCACGCCTCGCCACCACGCCGTTGAGCTTCGCCAGGGAGCACAACACCGCCCCCTACCGTCGCCCACGCCGATAGCCCTCTGTACTGTCGACCAAGACGAGCTCAGCTTGCGCCCGTCGGTCCCCTCTCGCCACTATAAAAAGAGTCATCCTCTGCTCGAATTCTTCACACCATTCTACTCCCCTCTCACCCAGAACCACCCCACCTCATTCCTGGAGAAAAGAGAGCAGCACGTCGCTGGAGTTTCACCGGAGCCCGCCGCTGCTGGAGAAGAAGGAAGCCATCGATTGGAGCCGCCCCAGGAGGAGTTGTCGGTACCAGGAGGATCGTTGTCGTCGACTTCGTCGTTCGCCTGCATCGCCGACCTTCGCCTGAGCCCCGGTGAGCCTCCCACGACCCCCACCGAGCCGCTAGGGTTCGAGCTCGCCGGTGACATGTTCATCGCCGACGACGACCCTCAGCCGTTGATCTCACTTCTAATCCAACGCACCACATCGCCCCGTACCACTTCGCGTTTAAAAAGTCACTGACCGGTGGAACCCCCCTGTCAGTTGCACCCCGCTCCGCGGAGTGACACTGGGTCGGCCCATTACCCCTTCCCACGCAGCCCACTCGTTTGAATTTAGCTTTTTCTAATTTTATTCAAACTCAGTTTTGTACCTAGTTTCAAAAATCAACCCAGCTATATTCAGTGAACCAAATTGAATGAAACCGATTTTGTTAGAAAGTTCTTGAAATTCTTAATCCAAGCCCGTTGGATTCAAATCATTTGGATCTGTATAACACCCTTGGTAAAAATAACAAGGCAGAAGCTTCTCTGCATTCAAACATTTTTCAAATTTAAACCATAATAGCTTTTGAGTTGATTCCAACTCTCAAAAATAACATTTGATCATACCTTTCAAAATATATAAAAACATATGGGTTTACTTACAGAAATAATGTTCAAGTAATAAAAGAATGCCACATAGGCATTTCTAGTCACTTATTTTATTTAAAATAAAAAGGTTAAACCTTATTAAATTGTGACACCACTTTAAATCACATTCTCATGTACTGAAATATGTGGTGATGACATGTGTCAACATGATCCCATATTTGGTTTGGAGAATATTAAATCTTAAGTAGTTTTTCAATGAGTAGAAATTACTTTTCTAAAAATAAATCAATAAGACTAATGCTTTAGTCTTGTAATGTTAGTGATGATGCCTATGTGGAGACGCCTAACACCTATGAGGTAGATAAAAGACAAAAACTAAGTTCAATTCACACAAAAGGAACCTGGAGATGCCTAACAGCTTGAACTGCTAGACCTCACCAGCTTCGGGACTAATGTCGGGGGGGATAACCCCCGGTAGGGTCATGAGAGGGGAAACATAGCGCAGTTGGGTTGGCTCCGAGTGAAAAATGAACCAGGCCGGGTAAGAACGGCCGGGTAAGATAAGCATGAAAGCCGAGATATAAACTATCTCGGCTCGTATAGGACAAAGTTGTAACCCTTGCAGGTACCAACTGTTAGACCCCTCCTTTATAAGGAAAAGGATCCCTGTGATTGCAATGCTAGTCCCTGGATCAATGCTAGCATCCACAGTTTAAGATGAAGTACACAGATACAAAGGTCGTTTATTACATTCATTCCAGAGATAAACATAGTCTTTTACAACTCAGGGCCATAGGCCTAATACAAGAGTTTAAGGAATAAGTAAATAAACATAAGTCTTCATCTTCATGTGCCACAGGCAAGCATGTTGAGTGTAGACTCATGACTCCTATTCATCATCGGAGTAACCTGCAACATCACAAGTTACAGCCACAGATGGTCAATACTTTGGAATAGTATTGGCAAGTGATACCTTAGTGTATTTTAAGTGGAATATATTACTATATGCATTTGGCTAAGTGTAGCTTGGCTTGCTTTGCTTGAAAATAGGTTTTTCCTATTAGTTTAAAACACTAAGTTCTTCTTTGTCAAAAACATTCCCAAGGAACCACCAATAGACATTGAGGTCCTTCACCCTTGTTCACCCACAAATTTTACTTAGAAGTTGGAGTGATGAGATTCTTGTAGCTTCCATGTCTTGATGCTCAAATTGTCCATTGCCCTGGACTAGGCTAAGTACTTAGGTTTTCCATCTGCAGAGGTTGTGCACTTTCCCCACCAGACTGTAGAGGTCCCAACCCAATATGGTAGAGTCCTCCTGTGTTTTACAATGCTAGTCCCTGGATCAATAGCTAGCATCCACAGTTAAGATGTAATATCAAGATACAAAGGTCATAATATTAATTTATAACCAGGAATAACATAAGTTTATTACATCAAATATAGCTCACTTGGCTATTATATTACATTTGCAGCGGAATAACTATAAGTATGGGTCCATCATCTTCAAAGTGCCACAGGCAGATGTTGGTTGTAGACTTTGTAGTCCTAGTCAATCAAACAATCTTCATTTTTAAAAACAATCAACCTGCAACATTACAAGTTACAGCCACAAGGGTCAATACATTTTGAATTGTATTGGCAAGTTTCACTTTTATGTATAATAAGAGTGGATCCTATCATTATATGCATATTTGGCTAAGTAGAGTTTGAGGCTTATTTGCATAAAGCAATATTTTATCCTATCTTTTCAAAAGGGTTTTAAAGTCTTTTGTCAAATTTCTTTTCCAAGCTCCTTGAACTCCTTGGTAGAAACTCAAGTGTTCAAATCCTTGTCAAAATCTCTTGAGCACCTTGGTAACCCCAAGTGCAACAAGTTTTATCAAAACTCATGAGTTCCTTGGTAAAGCCCCAAGTACATCATGTTCTTGAGCACCTTGGTAACCCCAAGTGCAGCAAGCTTTACAAATTCTCTTTGAATTCCTTGGTAGACACACAAGGGCATCAAGTTTTTATATTAGAAGTTGGAATGTCGAGATCTCCCATAGTTCAAACTTTAGTTGCTCAGTATTGTCCATAACCGGGGACACGGCTAAGTACTTAGATTTTATTTACTTCTGCAGAAGGAGTACACTTTACCCACAAGACACAATCCCATCTTGTTGCCACCAGTGGCCTACTGGATTAGTGCTCACCAAGATGGAGTACTGGCAGATTGAGAATGTGACGAAGTCTTTCCAAAAGCTCCTCCCATACATCATTGCTAGCTTTGTCTTCATCCCCCATGAAGCATTCCAGATCCCCATGTCCAGTAACTAAAGACAATGCATGGGTCTTCCTAATGTAATTGACTAAGCCAGAGCCATAATAGCATGTGGTTGTACATGGAAGCCACAATTGGAGAAGCATGTTTGATCTCTAAGTTTCCTAGGTGGTTTTCTTTTGGAGCACAACACAAAGTGATTGCCATAGACATGGTTCCCTTTTGTTGCCACCTTCTCCAAAACTTAAAGTAGCCACCACCTAGGTGGTTCATTGAGTCCTTGTTTTTTTTATGTAAAACACAAGTCCTTTTCTCAACCTTTGTAAATCTCAACATGTATCTCTTTTTCAAAATATAGCATATAGCATGGCTAAGCATGTACAACTTCAATATTTTCACTAAGGTGTGTATAGGGAATCCTATTAGGATTTAGCATAGCTTAAGTATAGAATATCTTTTCATGCATATTTTCAAAATCCACTAAGTATAGTAATAAAAATAGTAGGACTTTTGAATGATAGTGTAACTTGCCTTTTTGATTAGGGAATGATAGTCACTTCTTGGTCTTGCTAGTCTCACACTTTGCTATTTTCACTAAAATCAAACAAGCATAGTATCAAGTAGCATTCCACATTCAAACAATAATTCACATACACAAAGCAATGGTTCCTAAGTCTTGTAAAAAGAGAGTTCTATTGCAAGGTTGGTTTCTAATAGGTTTATAAGCTTTGTAAGGTCCACATTGGTCATTTACCAAAATGGTAAAGTCACTCATAATTGGGTTTTATCCTAAGACCATTTTAAAATTCATTTATCTTTTTATGTGGTGAAAATTATTCTTTTTAAAGTAAGACCTTATGTTTTTCACCAAGTAGATTACCTTTGGCAAGGTTTGGTGTTTTGGGTCAGTAAGTGTGGTCTAAAACATTTTCCCAAAGTTTTCCTTTTCATAAACATTTTTATAACAAAATCCATTCTCTTTAGTTGGCTAGAAAATGGCTAAGCTAACTAATTCAACTTAAATTTCACAAAAATCATTTTTAACACTATGGGTTGGTTCCTAGGGTCAGTAAGGTCACACAAAACCATTTTGCAAAAGATTTAATCCTTAAATCAATTTTAAACAGTTTTTATACTCTAAATAAGTACACAAATGTTTCTGCAAATTCAGTCAAGCTAACAGATACTATTTTCAAAACTAAGGCCATGGTTGGCTAGGGCTTGTTCTCCTGAATCCATTGATATAAAATTTGCCAAATTTGGACGTGTGGTTTGAAAGTTACAAGGATTTGAAAATCACAACTAAATCTGTTTTCAAATCTGTTTTTAAACAGAACAGGGGACACACGGCGTTATCTAACTGGTTGGTACCGGTTCGGTCGGATTGACCTCTCTGGATCGTTGGATCTAAGTGGGATCGCACGGCGCAGAGCGCGTACCTCTTCGCGGCTAAGTGAACTAATCGCGAGCGTCGGATCTGAATCCTACGGCTGCTAGCATGCTTGCCAAGTATCAGCGGCGCTGGCGGTGGCTTGCGGCGGCGCACGGCCAGGCAGTGATGCTCCGGCGGTTCTAGGAAGCGAGGATGACAGAGGGGGTGCTCACCGTGTTCGCGAGGACGCGGTGGTGCTCAAGGTACTCTCGAGGAAGCAAGGGGCGCACAGGGACGGGCTCGATTTCTCGCCGGAGTAAAGGATGGCGTCGGGTGGTTCTGTCCACGGTTGAAGGCGACGTTGTAGATCGTCCTAGGACAAGGCAGGGGCATGGTTGAGTGCGGGAGGTTACAGAGAAGACACGTGCATGAACGAGAAGGCACGGGGCGGTCGGAATCTACCTGGAAAACGTCGTCGGAGTTGAAGCAGACGGCGGCGCTGTCGGAGTTTGTCAAAGCCGACGCTCCGGGGCGCCCGCGGTTGAGTGAAGGCACAGGGAGAATCGTCTAGGAGTGGGGAAGCTACGTGTTTGGTCAATGGGGCAAGGGGAGGCAGTGTGTGGCCGGAATTGATGAAGGAGGTCGTCGGAGACGGCGGCGGTGCAGAGAGAATCGGTGGCAGCCTAGGGGCAGAGAGGAGGAGTGGTCTGGGGGAAAAGAAGGAGGTGAAGCAGGCGGTTAAATGGACGGGGCTGCGACGAGGTTTAATGCGCGGATTAACGCCAATTGATGGAGCTATCAACGGGCAGAAACTGCCGCGCGGTGAGGGGAGAAGGGGTCACGCGGGGAAGAAGAAGAACAGTGGAGGTGGGTCTACCTGTCAGTGGGGAAAGAAAACGAGGAGGAGGTCCACCTGTCATACTCTGCGCGGGTCTGCTAGTGGGTGTGAACCGTTTTCTTGCGGGGTGATAGAACTGGGCTGGTCTGGGCTTATTGGGCTGCCTGGGTTGGGTTGGCCATTTCCTATTTTTTTTCTGTCTGATTCCTTTTTCCTTTTCTAATTCCAATTTCTGTTTTGAAATTCCAATTAAACAATCATCAACCAAATCAATGCAATTACACTCAAATTTGTAATATTGAAATTAATTCTGTTTAGTAATATGGTCAAAAGTCCAAATTAAAATAATAATAACTTTATTAATCCATTCCTTAATTAAATAAAATGGAGTTTTATTTATTTAACATGGTTTGATTTATTTAATAATAATTCTCATTTGAAATTACTTTCAAATCTAAAACAGAAGGTTTATTTGAAAATACAGAATATTTGAATGATTTGTTTTAAAACAAAATAACCTCTTATTTTAAGGTCCATTAGTAATTAAATAAAATGGGCCTTAGTTGTTAAATCAAATAGAGTTTGATTCTATAAAATCTTTATTTGAAACCTAAATATTTTCAAAACCAAATCAGTAGGTTTTATTTGAAAATATAAGATATTTGAAATACTTGTTTTAAAATAAAATAGCATTTCATTATAGGGTCCAATAATAATTAAATATAATAACCTTTCATTATTATTTCCAATAGGTTTTATTTTATTGAGATATTTATTTTGAAATCTATAAATAAAGTCAAAACACTTTAGTAGGTTTTAATTAAGGAAATAAAATACTTATAAACTTAAAATAAGTTAACAAGCTTTGATGTTTCAATTAAAATGGTAAAACCTTTTATTAAATAAAGTTGGATAATAAATCCTTATTATTTTATTTATACAATCCATTATTATTTTCAATCAAACCTTGCTATTTTATTTAAAATAAAATGTTTTAATTCACAAGCTTGGCCAAGTTTTAATTGGTTTCATGCAATAATCTTTATTTATGAATCCTTCTTTTTCTTTTGAATACCAAAACTTTTTATTTTTAGAAGATCCAAAATCTTACTATCAAAATATTTATTTTCCTTTCTTTAAAATGTTTATCTTTTTAAATCCCTTTAGGATTTTATTTAATTCTAAATGGGTTTGAGGTTCCATTTAAATTCAAAAAGTTTCTTCTGGCTCTGAAATTCAAACAAAGTTTTATTTTATTAATTTATTTTCACATTACAAGATTTGGAAAATCTTGGGATGTGACAGGCTACCACCCTTAAAATAAATCTCGTCCCGAGATTTGGGAAGGTTGGGGTTTACAAGCAAGTTCAATCAACTAGGGTACTACCACCCTTAAAAATTTTCAAACAAAAATTACATATTGGCCTTCTTGGGTCCTGGAAAACTTCTCTAAGCAACTTTTGCTTTATTTCTACACTTGACTCATGGGCCAAGGTTGAGTTTCTCCATAGGCTTGTTCAACTTGTTCTTCATCCTTTTTGGACAGTTGCTTGCATAGTGTCCTGGATTCTTGCAGTTGAAACAATTAATGTCCTTGAGTTCTTTGCGTTGTTCTTGTGGGCAAGTTGCTACATAGTGGCCTGGTTCCTTGCAGTTGTTGCACCACACTTGGTCAATCTCTTTATTCTTCTTGTTTTCTGGGCATCCACTAGAGTAGTGTCCCATTTCCTTACATTTACGACATTGCACAAGGCTCATGTCTTGCTTGGGCTTCTTGATTTTCCTTGATCCTTTGAATTGGGTTGTCTTGTTTGGATGTAGAAGTGGTCCTTTTCCTTTGGTAGACTTGGATCCTTCTTGTAGCCTTTGTTCCACCATGGCATAGATAGGACATAGACCTGGAGTATGGTCACTTCCTTCACAAAGGTAGCAAGTAGCTTGAGAGGTAGGACATTGTCCAACAGGATGATCTTCTTCACAATTGGGGCATTGTCCTTCATGCTCCTTGGAGGTATGATCCTTGTCTCCACAAATAATGCAAGCTGGGGCTCCATCTAGAACAACATTCCTTTCATCACTGTTATCATAAACTCTCTTTGGATAGCTTTCTTCTATGCTAATCATTTGATTAGTCACCTTAAGCATCAGTTGAGACTCCTCTTCCAAAAACCTTTGGAGTGCTGGATCCTTATCACTATTGTTGATTAGGAACTGAGCTGTTAGTTGGTTCAACTGGTGTTGGGTTGCTATGAGATCTTTCATGCTATCAGCTTGGTTGGTGTTGGTGTCATCAACCTTGGAGTCTTTTGGAGTAGTCATCTGTTTGGGTTGAAGGGAATTTAGAATAAGCAAGATACCTCTAAGGAATTATTTCTAATCACACACATCACAATTTCCACAAACAATGTGCATGCAATCATAAACAAACATTTCACTCAAACAAGGTTCAAGCACATACTTAGGCAACAAAATATTTTTGTTACACCAAATAAGTTGGTGGTTTGACTTGACTAACATATGGTGGTCCATCTATATGGTTTACTTGTGATCTTTCCATCATTATTGGTTGCTTCTTCTTACATGTGATCTTGATTTCCTTGAGAAAAACTCTTGGTTGCTATACTTCAAAGTTGTTGATGGCTTCTTCTTATTTTGCATTCCCTCAGTCTCTAAATCTTGAGTAAGATTTCCTTGTTTCACTTGTGGTCCTTAGTGGTTCCCAAGTTGGAAGTCCTTGGTGAACATGCTGAAGATGTTGAAGTCATTAGAGTTGAAGAAGTTTGAAGAAGTCCTTTGCACATAGAGTAGTCTTTGGCCATGGGTAGGTTTTTCCATCAAGTTGAAGTAGAAGAGATGTAGAGTTAAACCAATTGGTTGAGGAAAGAGTTTACAAGTGTTTTGTAAATAAGTTTTGGAACAAAAAAAACTCCTATTTTTCTTCTAAGGGTTTTTGTCCATTCCTAGGGTTTACAAATCCTACAGGCAACACATTGCTCTGATACCATTTGTAGAGGTCCCAACCCAATATGGTAGAGTCCTCCTGTGTTTTACAATGCTAGTCCCTGGATCAATAGCTAGCATCCACAGTTAAGATGTAATATCAAGATACAAAGGTCATAATATTAATTTATAACCAGGAATAACATAAGTTTATTACATCAAATATAGCTCACTTGGCTATTATATTACATTTGCAGCGGAATAACTATAAGTATGGGTCCATCATCTTCAAAGTGCCACAGGCAGATGTTGGTTGTAGACTTTGTAGTCCTAGTCAATCAAACAATCTTCATTTTTAAAAACAATCAACCTGCAACATTACAAGTTACAGCCACAAGGCTCAATACATTTTGAATTGTATTGGCAAGTTTCACTTTTATGTATAATAAGAGTGGATCCTATCATTATATGCATATTTGGCTAAGTAGAGTTTGAGGATTATTTGCATAAAGCAATATTTTATCCTATCTTTTCAAAAGGGTTTTAAAGTCTTTTGTCAAATTTCTTTTCCAAGCTCCTTGAACTCCTTGGTAGAAACTCAAGTGTTCAAATCCTTGTCAAAATCTCTTGAGCACCTTGGTAACCCCAAGTGCAACAAGTTTTATCAAAACTCATGAGTTCCTTGGTAAAGCCCCAAGTACATCATGTTCTTGAGCACCTTGGTAACCCCAAGTGCATCAAGCTTTACAAATTCTCTTTGAATTCCTTGGTAGACACACAAGGGCATCAAGTTTTTATATTAGAAGTTGGAATGTCGAGATCTCCCATAGTTCAAACTTTAGTTGCTCAGTATTGTCCATAACCGGGGACACGGCTAAGTACTTAGATTTTATTTACTTCTGCAGAAGGAGTACACTTTACCCACAAGACACAATCCCATCTTGTTGCCACCAGTGGCCTACTGGATTAGTGCTCACCAAGATGGAGTACTGGCAGATTGAGAATGTGACGAAGTCTTTCCAAAAGGTCCTCCCATACATCATTGCTAGCTTTGTCTTCAGCCCCCATGAAGCATTCCAGATCCCCATGTCCAGTAACTAAAGACAATGCATGGGTCTTCCTAATGTAATTGACTAAGCCAGAGCCATAATAGCATGTGGTTGTACATGGAAGCCACAATTGGAGAAGCATGTTTGATCTCTAAGTTTCCTAGGTGGTTTTCTTTTGGAGCACAACACAAAGTGATTGCCATAGACATGGTTCCCTTTTGTTGCCACCTTCTCCAAAACTTAAAGTAGCCACCACCTAGGTGGTTCATTGAGTCCTTGTTTTTTTTATGTAAAACACAAGTCCTTTTCTCAACCTTTGTAAATCTCAACATGTATCTCTTTTTCAAAATATAGCATATAGCATGGCTAAGCATGTACAACTTCAATATTTTCACTAAGGTGTGTATAGGGAATCCTATTAGGATTTAGCATAGCTTAAGTATAGAATATCTTTTCATGCATATTTTCAAAATCCACTAAGTATAGTAATAAAAATAGTAGGACTTTTGAATGATAGTGTAACTTGCCTTTTTTATTAGGGAATGATAGTCACTTCTTGGTCTTGCTAGTCTCACACTTTGCTATTTTCACTAAAATCAAACAAGCATAGTATCAAGTAGCATTCCACATTCAAACAATAATTCACATACACAAAGCAATGGCTCCTAAGTCTTGTAAAAAGAGAGTTCTATTGCAAGGTTGGTTTCTAATAGATTTATAAGCTTTGTAAGGTCCACATTGGTCATTTACCAAAATGGTAAAGTCACTCATAATTGGGTTTTATCCTAAGACCATTTTAAAATTCATTTATCTTTTTATGTGGTGAAAATTATTCTTTTTAAAGTAAGACCTTATGTTTTTCACCAAGTAGATTACCTTTGGCAAGGTTTGGTGTTTTGGGTCAGTAAGTGTGGTCTAAAACATTTTCCCAAAGTTTTCCTTTTCATAAACATTTTTATAACAAAATCCATTCTCTTTAGTTGGCTAGAAAATGGCTAAGCTAACTAATTCAACTTAAATTTCACAAAAATCATTTTTAACACTATGGGTTGGTTCCTAGGGTCAGTAAGGTCACACAAAACCATTTTGCAAAAGATTTAATCCTTAAATCAATTTTAAACAATTTTTATACTCTAAATAAGTACACAAATATTTCTGCAAATTCAATCAAGCTAACAGATACTATTTTCAAAACTAAGGCCATGGTTGGCTAGGGCTTGTTCTCCTGAATCCATTGATATAAAATTTGCCAAATTTGGACGTGTGGTTTGAAAGTTACAAGGATTTGAAAATCACAACTAAATCTGTTTTCAAATCTGTTTTTAAACAGAACAGGGGACACGCGGCGTTATCTAACTGGTTGGTACCGGTTCGGTCGGATTGACCTCTCTGGATCGTTGGATCTAAGTGGGATCGCACGGCGCAGAGCGCGTACCTCTTCGCGGCTAAGTGAACTAATCGCGAGCGTCGGATCTGAATCCTACGGCTGCTAGCATGCTTGCCAAGTATCAGCGGCGCTGGCGGTGGCTTGCGGCGGCGCACGGCCAGGCAGTGATGCTCCGGCGGTTCTAGGAAGCGAGGATGACAGAGGGGGTGCTCACCGTGTTCGCGAGGACGCGGTGGTGCTCAAGGTACTCTCGAGGAAGCAAGGGGCGCACAGGGACGGGCTCGATTTCTCGCCGGAGTAAAGGATGGCATCAGGTGGTTCTGTCCACGGTTGAAGGCGACGTTGTAGATCGTCCTAGGACAAGGCAGGGGCATGGTTGAGTGCGGGAGGTTACAGAGAAGACACGTGCATGAACGAGAAGGCACGGGGCGGTTGGAATCTACCTGGAAAACGTCGTCGGAGTTGAAGCAGACGGCGGCGCTGTCGGAGTTTGTCAAAGCCGACGCTCCGGGGCGCCCGCGGTTGAGTGAAGGCACAGGGAGAATCGTCTAGGAGTGGGGAAGCTGCGTGTTTGGTCAATGGGGCAAGGGGAGGCAGTGTGTGGCCGGAATTGATGAAGGAGGTCGTCGGAGACGGCGGCGGTGCAGAGAGAATCGGTGGCAGCCTAGGGGCAGAGAGGAGGAGTGGTCTGGGGGAAAAGAAGGAGGTGAAGAAGGCGGTTAAATGGACGGGTCTGCGACGAGGTTTAATGCGCGGATTAACGCCAATTGATGGAGCTATCAACGGGCAGAAACTGCCGCGCGGTGAGGGGAGAAGGGTCACGCGGGGAAGAAGAAGAACAGTGGAGGTGGGTCTACCTGTCAGTGGGGAAAGAAAACGAGGAGGAGGTCCACCTGTCATACTCTGCGCGGGTCTGCTAGTGGGTGTGAACCGTTTTCTTGCGGGGTGATAGAACTGGGCTGGTCTGGGCTTATTGGGCTGCCTGGGTTGGGTTGGCCATTTCCTATTTTTTTTCTGTCTGATTCCTTTTTCCTTTTCTAATTCCAATTTCTGTTTTGAAATTCCAATTAAACAATCATCAACCAAATCAATGCAATTACACTCAAATTTGTAATATTGAAATTAATTCTGTTTAGTAATATGGTCAAAAGTCCAAATTAAAATAATAATAACTTTATTAATCCATTCCTTAATTAAATAAAATGGAGTTTTATTTATTTAACATGGTTTGATTTATTTAATAATAATTCTCATTTGAAATTACTTTCAAATCTAAAACAGAAGGTTTATTTGAAAATACAGAATATTTGAATGATTTGTTTTAAAACAAAATAACCTCTTATTTTAAGGTCCATTAGTAATTAAATAAAATGGGCCTTAGTTGTTAAATCAAATAGAGTTTGATTCTATAAAATCTTTATTTGAAACCTAAATATTTTCAAAACCAAATCAGTAGGTTTTATTTGAAAATATAAGATATTTGAAATACTTGTTTTAAAATAAAATAGCATTTCATTATAGGGTCCAATAATAATTAAATATAATAACCTTTCATTATTATTTCCAATAGGTTTTATTTTATTGAGATATTTATTTTGAAATCTATAAATAAAGTCAAAACACTTTAGTAGGTTTTAATTAAGGAAATAAAATACTTAGAAACTTAAAATAAGTTAACAAGCTTTGATGTTTCAATTAAAATGGTAAAACCTTTTATTAAATAAAGTTGGATAATAAATCCTTATTATTTTATTTATACAATCCATTATTATTTTCAATCAAACCTTGCTATTTTATTTAAAATAAAATGTTTTAATTCACAAGCTTGGCCAAGTTTTAATTGGTTTCATGCAATAATCTTTATTTATGAATCCTTCTTTTTCTTTTGAATACCAAAACTTTTTATTTTTAGAAGATCCAAAATCTTACTATCAAAATATTTATTTTCCTTTCTTTAAAATGTTTATCTTTTTAAATCCCTTTAGGATTTTATTTAATTCTAAATGGGTTTGAGGTTCCATTTAAATTCAAAAAGTTTCTTCTGGCTCTGAAATTCAAACAAAGTTTTATTTTATTAATTTATTTTCACATTACAAGATTTGGAAAATCTTGGGATGTGACACAGACTTGGTTTCCCAAGACAGGACCTTTCAGAAGCCTTTCCTTAGTCAAAATGGACGCGCTCCAACCTATCATCCCAACTACCACCAACTGTCCAAGTGACTAAGTTCTAGCAACCTATATGATCATGGCAGAGCCCATATTGCCAAGTGGTTGCACTGTAAGCTTTCTCAACACTTGGCCTCCAAATCCCTTTGTGCCTGGGTGGCATACCACAAGTGAGATACACAACCCAAGTCCATGGCCTTGTGTAACCACTCAACATAACCTAATCTTTCCATTCCACCCAGGAGGTTCATTTGACTTAGTTGTTTTTATTAGAAAAGCATAAGTCCCATGACTTAGAAATATTTTCATCATAGTGTGTATAGATTTCCACCAACCCTTGTTTGCTAAATAGCTAGTCTAAGCATGGTAAGATAACCTAACTTAGGAAAATTCCTTAGCAATTCTACAATTCTACACTACTTAGGATTTCCCAACTTAGCATTAGGCAAAATAGCATGCAATACTTAGCAAAATATCTAATGCTAGAACAAAACATAGGATAGAAACATTCATGAAAATATCACTTGCCTTGGTAGTGGGGAGAGTAGCACTCTTCACAATCACAATCACTAGCAAAATCTACACAAGAAATTATAGCATACAATTACACACAATTATATACAACCAAAAATAATATGGATGCATGCATGCAAGTATTTTACTAAGTGGTGATTTTGGAAACTCTACCAAGGATGCACATGTTTACAGAACTTAACAAGTCACAAATTTGCCAACTAAACTTATTTGGCTCCAATACAATTTTACCAAAATAAATCTCTACCTAAAATGGCCTTAAAACATGTTCTACAAATAAAATCATTTTAACTGTTACTATATGCTAAATAAATTGGATATTCTGAAAGGTCTTGTTTCACTGAATCCAACGGTATAAAGTTTGCGAAAATCTAACGTGGCAATCAAAAGTTATAAGCATTTGAATTTGGATCAAATTTCTGGTTTTTAAATCTATTTTTAGATCTAACCCTAGCCACGCGTCGCGCTGTGATTGGCGCGTACCGCTTCGGTTGGATCGCGCTCTGCAGCCGCAGGATCTGAACAGATCGTACGCTCCAGATCGCGTACCTCTTCGGGGTTAAGTGGATCTATCCTAGCGCTACGATACAGATCTAACGATCTAAAACAACAAGCCAAAGTCTGGCGGCGCTTATCGGCTGTGTGCGGCGGCGACGACCAGACGGTGGCGGCGTCGACGGTACAGATCGCTAGGTGGATGGGGGAGATGCTCACCGAGACCGCGAAGATGTGGGGATGCTCGTCGTGTGATCAGCTCGGCAAGGGGCGCTCAGGGTTGCGGTAGATTTCTCGCCGGAGTTGGATATGGCAACGGTGGTTCTGCTCGAGGTCGGAGGCAACGTTGTAGATCACTAGGATGCCAAAGGGAGGTGTGGTTAGATGCGGAAGATCACGGAGAACATGCGAGCGTGAACGACAAGGTTCGGGGCGGTCTGGACTTACCACTAGGGCTCGCCGGAGATCGTGCAGAAGACGGTGGCGGCCAGTCGTCGACGTTGCCGAAGCTACGGGTCATGCGAAGGTGAACGGAGGGTGTCAGAAGGTGCATAGAGATTCACTGAACATGATAGCGTAAACGCGAGACCGAGGGAAACTCTAGGCTCACCGGAATTTGCCGGCGCAGTCGTCGGAGACGGCGGGGTTGCAGAGAGCAATGCGCGCAGCCTGGGGGCGTTCTGTGCTTGGGGTTTGGGGGAAAAGAGAGAGGGGGCAGAGGGGGTTTATATAGCCTGATCATGAGCGAGAATCACTCGGGCGTTGATTCGAATTGACGCCCTGAATTAAACACAGAAAACGGCCGCGTTGATTGGGGATGAACTGGTCGTGCGGGTGGAGACGATGCTGGCGTGGAGGAGGCCCTCTTGTCAGCGACGTGCGCGAGGTGGAAGTGGGGTCTGCCTGTCAGCGGCTGAACGCGTGCGCTCGCGCGTGCGGGAGGAAAAGGAATGCCCCGGGTGGGCTGGTTGGGCCTGTTCCACTGCTGGGCTAAATTCCTGGCGCCTGGCCCTTTTCTTTTGTTTGCTTCTTTTCTTTTTCTATTTCTATTTTCTGGAATGATTTTTGATATGAATTCAAATCCTTTTGAATTCAAACAAAATTGGGGATCCTTGCAGGGTTCTGTGGTTTCAAATACAGTCATTTAACCAAGTGGTTACCTTGTAAGGGCCTGGTCAAGATTGGGTTTTGAAACAAACAGAGACTTGTCTCTAGTTTGTGAATGATTGAGATAGGGTTTAGAAAATATTTCTAAATTGGTAACTTGGGTTAAAATGCTACACCTAATCTTTCCAACAATGAAGGCAAGCAATCAAGTTCCTAAACAATCAAATCTCAAAGGGTGATGGCCAATTGAGTTGAATTTGTACACATGAAATCATAGCTCAAACTTTAGTCTCTAAATGATTTTGAGAAAAACCCTAAATGGATGAATGATGCAAGAATGATATGAATGAGTTTTGGGATATGAATTTAGGGATGTTACAAATCTAACCCCCTTAAGATGAATCTCGCCCTCAAGATTCGGTTTGGCTAGCAAATAGGTGAGGGTGGTCTTTCCGAAGATCATCTTCTCTTTCCCATGTTGCTTCCTCTTCGGAGTGATGGTTCCATTGCACTTTACAAAACTTGATAGTCTTGGTCCTGGTAACTCTTTCTGCGGTCTCTAGAATCTTGACAGGCTTTTCCTCATAGGTGAGATCACTTTCTAGCTGAACTTCTTCCAAAGGTATGGTATCCTTCAAAGAAGACTCTTCCATTTCTGGGTGACATTTCTTAAGCTGACTCACATGAAATACGTTATGGACTGCTGATAGAGATGCTGGCAGTTCAATTTCATAAGCAACTTCTCCTTTGCGACTCAGAATCCTGAATGGCCCAACATATCTTGGTGCCAACTTTCCTTTGACTCCGAATCTTTTCACTCCACGAAGTGGTGATACTCTAAGATAAGCTCTATCCCCAACTTCGTAGGTGACTTCTCTACGCTTAGAATCCGCGTAGCTTTTCTGTCGGGACTGTGCTATCCTCAATCTGTCCTTAACCAATTTGACTTTCTCTTCGGTATCTTTGATAAGATCATGTCCAAATAAGCTTCTTTCTCCCACACCATTCCATAACAATGGGGTGGTACACTTCCTTCCGTAGAGTAACTCAAATGGTGCCATTCCAATACTAGCTTGATGACTATTGTTGTAAGAGAACTCTGCGTAAGGCAAGCTTTCATCCCAACTTGCTCCATAGTCTAAAGCACAGGCTCTCAACATGTCTTCAAGAATTTGGTTGGTCCTTTCTGTTTGTCCATCCGTTTGAGGATGAAAGGCAGTACTGAATTCCAATCTCGTTCCTAAGGATTCATGATGCTGTCTCCAAAAATGAGAAGTGAACTGAGTTCCTCTATCTGACACAATACTCTTAGGTACACCGTGAAGGCATACAATTCTGCTCATGTAGATTTTAGCTAACTTGGCACTTGTATAGGTTGTCTTCACGGGTATAAAATGAGCCACTTTAGTTAGGCGATCCACTACCACCCATATAGAATCATACCCTGACCTGGTCCTTGGTAATCCGGTAATGAAATCCATACCAATGTTTTCCCACTTCCATTCAGGAATAGGCAGTGGTTGAAGTAATCCCGCTGGTTTCTGGTGTTCCGCTTTTACTCTGCTACACACATCACACAAAGCAATATGCTCGGCGATGTCCCTTTTTAGATTGTTCCACCAAAATCTTTCTTTCATATCCATGTACATCTTGGTGTTTCCTGGGTGAATAGAATACGGAGAGTTGTGACCTTCTTGTAAGATCAGTTTCCGCAACTCCGGGTCTTGTGGAACACATATACGTTTCCCGTGCCATAAAGTACCTTGTTCATCTATATGGAAACTCTTGGCTTTCCCTAGACTTATATTTTCCTTAATCTTTTCAATTTCCTCATCAGTCTTCTGAACTTCTCGGATCTTGTCCAATAGAGTGGGTTGAACATCTAAGGACATGAGATGTCCTTCTGGTACAATCTCCAATCTGAGTTCTTTGAATTGCTTACACAAGTCATCTGGAAATTCCCCTTTGGTAAGGCCATTTACAAACGTCTTACGACTTAGAGCATCGGCTACTACATTCACTTTACCGGGGTGGTATTGCAAACTTAAGTCGTAATCCTTGATAAGTTCTAACCATCTCCTTTGCCTCATGTTGATTTCTTTCTGGGTGAAGATATACTTCAAGCTCTTATGATCGGTGAACACTTCACACCGCTTACCCAAAAGGTAATGTCTCCATGTTTTGAGTGCATGGACGACAGAGGCTAACTCCAAATCATGAGTAGGATAATTTACTTCATGAGTTTTGAGTTGTCTCGAAGCATAGGCTACGACTTTACCATCTTGCATAAGTACGGCACCCAAACCTTGATGGGACGCATCACAATATACTTGGAAATCCTTTTCCAAATCTGGCAGACATAGAACTGGTGTTGTCACAAGTCTCTTCTTCAACTCTTGGAAACTGACTTCGCAACCTTCAGTCCAAGCAAATTTCTTGTCCTTCTTTAACAATTCTGTCATTGGCTTTGCAACCTTCGAGAAATTTTCAATGAACCTTCTGTAGTAACCTGCTAAGCCGAGGAAACTACGAATTTCCTTCACATTCTTAGGAGATTCCCATTCTGTCACAGCTGAAACTTTAGCAGGATCAACTGCCACACCATCCTTTGTCATGACATGCCCTAGAAAACCAACTTTCTCTAACCAGAACTCACACTTGCTGAATTTGGCATAAAGTTTATGTTCCCTCAGTTTCTCAAGTATCAAGCGTAAGTGTCTTTCATGTTCTTCTTTGCTCTTGGAGTAGACCAAGATGTCATCGATGAAAACGACAACGAACTTGTCAAGAAATTCCATGAACACCTTGTTCATCATATTCATGAAGTATGCCGGAGCGTTGGTTAAACCAAAAGGCATCACAGTATACTCATACAATCCATACCTTGTGGTGAATGCTGTTTTTGGTATGTCTTGTTCTCTTATTTTGAGCTGAAAATAACCTGACCGGAGGTCAATCTTTGAGAAAACACATGCTCCTTCTAGCTGATCAAACAAGTCGTTTATTCTTGGCAAAGGATAGTTGTTCTTGATGGTAACGTCGTTGAGTGAACGGTAGTCAATACATAATCTTTGCGTTCTATCCTTCTTCTCTACGAACAATACTGGGCTCCCCAAGATGAAGAACTTGGTTGTATAAACCCTTTCTGCAACTGTTCTCCTAGCTGCTTCTTAAGCTCTTTCAACTCATCAACTGACATTTTGTACGGTCTCTTAGCTATTGGTCCAGATCCTGGCACCAAATCTATCAGAAACTCCACATCTCTATCCGGTGGCATTCCTGGTAACTCTTCCGGAAACACATCCGGATACTCACATACTATTGGCACACTGTCCAAGCTAACCCCCTTAAGAGAATTCAGCTTACTTACCTTGGATTCAAAGTTTGACTTGAATTTTATTCTTTTTCCTTGGGGGTTGTGAGTGTAACTGTACGATTGGCACAATCTAATACTCCTTCATACCTAGCCATCCAATCCATTCCCAAAATTACGTCTAGTCCTTGGGAATCTAGGATTATCAGGCTTACTGGAAACTTATGCTTTCCAAACTCTATGATGAGATCCCGGCATCCAAGGCTTACTATCATATCTCCCCCCGGAGAACTAACCTTTATTGGACACCCAATGTTTTCTGATGCAAACCCATTTCTATCCACAAATGCCTTTGATATGAATGAATGAGATGCACCGGTATCAAAGAGTACAAATGCTGAAATTGAATTGAGTCTAAACTTACCAGCCACGGCATCAGGCTCCTCATAGACCTCCTCCACATTGATGTGGTTAACTTGTCCTTTCTGAAAAGGATTTGGCTTGTTAGATCCTTCCACTTTCTTCTCAGGGCACTCATTAGCATAATGCCCCAGCTTCTTGCATTTGAAGCACTCAACCTGACTGATGTCCTTTTTAACATGCTGACTTCCACTTCCACTACCATTTCCACTGTGGTGGCTCTTATGTCCACTCTTGTGGTTCTTGTACTTATCATTGTCATGACTGCGGTGATGCTTGTTGTCATGACGGTTGTGGTTGTGGTGCTTGTTGAATTTCCCATGCTTATGGGATCCTGAGCTGCCACTGTCATCATAGTGAGATCGTTTGTGAGACGATCCCGAGCTGTGTTTGTCGGAGTGTTTCCTCTTTCTACTCTCGACTTGCTTCATTTTACTTTCCAAAATAGCAGCCTTGTCACACAAAGACTGATAAGTTGGAACATATGCCACAGACAACTGCAGATTCAGCTCATCATTCAAGCCTTCCAGAAATTTTTCTTTCCTTTTGGCATCAGTGTCAACCTCATCCGGTGCATAGCGCGCCAGATTGTTGAACTCTTCTATGTATTCTGCCACGCTGCGATGGCGCTGTTTCAGGTTGTGAAACTCCTTCTTTTTCAGACTCATCATTCCTGATGAGATATGAGCAGTGCGAAAGCCATCTTCGAAGATAGCCCAAGTCACCTCATCAATAGGAGTGGTGATTTGGAAGTTGTCCCACCATGTGGAGGCAGGTCCTTCCAACAGATGTGCTGCAAACCGGACTTTTTCAGCATCCGTGCAGCCCACGGTCACTAAGTCCTTGTTCACAGAACGTAGCCAGTCATTGGCTACCATGGGATCAGTTGTTCCCGAAAACTTTGCTGGCCTCAGACGCAGAAATCTGGTGAGCATATCAAAACCCGGAGGGTTGTTGTTGTTGATGTTGTTGTTGTTATTGTTGTTGTTGTTGGGGTTGTTGTTGTTGGGGTTGTTGTTGTTGTTATTCTGGTTCTGGATGAATGTTGTCATCATTTGCATAAGCTGTGTTTGCGCATTCATCATTTGTTGCATTTCCGGGGTGATGTTGTTGGGGTTGGGGTTTGCGCGACGGGGAGGCATCTGTGGTTTGTTCAAATAGATAAGAATGAGATACCCATAGACGTTTTATGCACAATACATCATAAGCAAACACATAACAAGCAACATAAGAATAAAGGTTCATCAACCACATTATAAGCTCATGAGGTAAAACACACAAGTGGCAAGCCATCCACATGTCGGATGGTCCAATAATAAGTTCATAATAACAAGTATGAATATGAAAGGTAAACGAGTAGTCAAGTCTACTCATCAGCGTCAATCTCCTCCTCGACGAAGGTAAGACCTGCGTTCTCCATCGCGGTCTTGTTCTCCTCAATCGTAGTGGTCAAGGAATCGACCTTGGCCTTGAGAGCCCTCTTCTGGGAGCGAAGCCTCTCAATAACCATCTGTTGCTGCTCAAGCTCGAAGTCTTTGGACTTCAGTTCCTCGGTCATGTCCCGGATCTTCTTGTTCCTATCCTGGACGCGTTTCTCTTGACTCTTGAACTTGCGGTCCTGGGCCTCGAACTTTGTCTCCATTTCCTTGATCATCTCATCCTGCTGCGCAAAAAGCTTGTCCTTCTCGCGTAGCTGTACCTGAAGTTCGTCATTGCCAAGAATGACGTTCGTCCTATCCGTGTCCACGTGCCTGAGGAGAGTCTCTAAGTCCTGGAGATAGAGACGTATCGGCTCTGCCGTGTCCCTCGAGTCGTCCTCAAAGTCGATGGAATCTCCATCAACATCACGCCTTCCGAAGACGTGGAAGTGAGTACCCCTAACCTGTCGAGAGTGACGGCCTAACAAGCATCCTATCAGGTCCTGCATGACTACCTCCATGCCTCTCTCCCTGTCATCGTGCATCAGCTTGAAGACGATGGCCTCTGTAGTAGGCTCAGTCTGGCGTCCTGGCTGGTTCACCTTGAAGCCCCAGAGGTCCTTCCTCTCGAACTTGGTGAGTGGGTACACCGTGATGGAGGGAAGAGGGAGATCGAGCAAAGTGGTAAGCTCAATGATACGGGGTCCGAAACGAGTAACCTGGAACTCCTCAACAGTGCTGACGGCAATAGGCATCTATTTATAAAATTGAAAAGTTAGAACAACACTATTTAAGATGAACACAATACAACCATCTCATACATAACCATGGGACACAAATATCACACAAGTCATGCATACACAAATCCATTACATCAAACAAGGTCCAACTTATTTAAGGTATCATTTTGGAAAATAAGGTGATAGATGGTGGTCCACTACAAAGTGTGCTTATAGGCCTATCTCACTGGATCTGGTGGCTATCACAATGTTCCTAGAGGCAATCCACCTATCTTGCTCACATGACTCCATCACTAAGTCTATTATATCTCCCCTTAACTCTTGGTTGGTGGCTTCCAACTCTTGGGTAAGTTCCTTCTCTTTCTCTAAGTCCTTTTGGAGGTTGAGCATTCTGCACTTGACTCTAGCACTTAGTTCTTTGATAGTCCTCCAAGCTGCATCTCTGGCTGACTCAAAGAATGTGGTATGAATTTTAGTGCTGGTGTACATGCAGAATCCTCTTTCTTTGTGGTTGTCTTCCTTGTTTTTGTACAAGTGAAGTTGCACCCACCAATACTCCACTCCTTCATCCATCACTGGAAAGCCCTTGTACACAGCTGCACCATGTGCTTCCATTGCCACCATGAGGTCCTTGAGTATATTGGGAAACTCAGTTTCACACTCCAAGTTCATGGTCATGAGTGGTCCTTTCTTCATGGCTTCGTTGATGGAGTTCATCTACAAAGGATGTGGAAAGAGATTAGAAAAGTCTTACGAGAAGAATAGACAAGTGTAGAAGTAGTTGAAAACTTTTTCCTTAGTGGTTTTTCCAATCCTAG
This sequence comes from Avena sativa, assembly GCA_916181665.1. Lineage (NCBI taxonomy): Eukaryota > Viridiplantae > Streptophyta > Magnoliopsida > Poales > Poaceae > Avena > Avena sativa. Next base: position 134,376,936 of record OV702285.1, on the reverse strand, counting down.
GGTCATAATTCTACAGGCAACACAGTGCTCTGATACCATCTGTTAGACCCCTCCTTTATAAGGAAAAGGATCCCTATGATTGCAATGCTAGTCCCTGGATCAATGCTAGCATCCACAGTTTAAGATGAAGTACACAGATACAAAGGTCGTTTATTACATTCATTCCAGAGATAAACATAGTCTTTTACAACTCAGGGCCATAGGCCTAATACAAGAGTTTAAGGAATAAGTAAATAAACATAAGTCTTCATCTTCATGTGCCACAGGCAAGCATGTTGAGTGTAGACTCATGACTCCTATTCATCATCGGAGTAACCTGCAACATCACAAGTTACAGCCACAGATGGTCAATACTTTTTAATAGTATTGGCAAGTGATACCTTAGTGTATTTTAAGTGGAATATATTACTATATGCATTTGGCTAAGTGTAGCTTGGCTTGCTTCGCTTGAAAATAGGTTTTTCCTATTAGTTGAAAACACTAAGTTCTTCTTTGTCAAAAACATTCCCAAGGAACCACCAATAGACATTGAGGTCCTTCACCCTTGTTCACCCACAAATTTTACTTAGAAGTTGGAGTGATGAGATTCTTGTAGCTTCCATGTCTTGATGCTCAAATTGTCCATTGCCCTGGACTAGGCTAAGTACTTAGGTTTTCCATCTGCAGAGGTTGTGCACTTTCCCCACCAGACTTGGTTTCCCAAGACAGGACCTTTCAGAAGCCTTTCCTTAGTCAAAATGGACGCGCTCCAACCTATCATCCCAACTACCACCAACTGTCCAAGTGACTAAGTTCTAGCAACCTATATGATCATGGCAGAGCCCATATTGCCAAGTGGTTGCACTGTAAGCTTTCTCAACACTTGGCCTCCAAATCCCTTTGTGCCTGGGTGGCATACCACAAGTGAGATACACAACCCAAGTCCATGGCCTTGTGTAACCACTCAACATAACCCAATCTTTCCATTCCACCCAGGAGGTTCATTTGACTTAGTTGTTTTTATTAGAAAAGCATAAGTCCCATGACTTAGAAATATTTTCATCATAGTGTGTATAGATTTCCACCAACCCTTGTTTGCTAAATAGCTAGGCTAAGCATGGTAAGATAACCTAACTTAGGAAAATTCCTTAGCAATTCTACAATTCTACACTACTTAGGATTTCCCAACTTAGCATTAGAAAAAATAGCATGCAATACTTAGCAAAATATCTAATGCTAGAACAAAACATAGGATAGAAACATTCATGAAAATATCACTTTCCTTGGTAGTGGGGAGAGTAGCACTCTTCACAATCACAATCACTAGCAAAATCTACACAAGAAATTATAGCATACAATTACACACAATTATAAACAACCAAAAATAATATGGATGCATGCATGCAAGTATTTTACTAAGTGGTGATTTTGGAAACTCTACCAAGGATGCACATGTTTACAGAACTTAACAAGTCACAAATTTGCCAACTAAACTTATTTGGCTCCAATACAATTTTACCAAAATAAATCTCTACCTAAAATGGCCTTAAAACATGTTCTACAAATAAAATCATTTTAACTGTTACTATATGCTAAATAAATTGGATATTCTGAAAGGTCTTGTTTCACTGAATCCAACGGTATAAAGTTTGCGAAAATCTAACGTGGCAATCAAAAGTTATAAGCATTTGAATTTGGATCAAATTTCTGGTTTTAAATCTATTTTTAGATCTAACCCTAGCCACGCGTCGCGCTGTGATTGGCGCGTACCGCTTTGGTTGGATCGCGCTCTGCAGCCGCAGGATCTAAACAGATCGTACGCTCCAGATCGCGTACCTCTTCGGGGTTAAGTGGATCTATCCTAGCGCTACGATACAGATCTAACGATCTAAAACAACAAGCCAAAGTCTGGCGGCGCTTATCGGCTGTGTGCGGCGGCGACGACCAGACGGTGGCGGCGTCGACGGTACAGATCGCTAGGTGGATGGGGGAGATGCTCACCGAGACCGCGAGGATGTGGGGATGCTCGTCGTGTGATCAGCTCGGCAAGGGGCGCTCAGGGTTGCGGTAGATTTCTCGCCGGAGTTGGATCTGGCAACGGTGGTTCTGCTCGAGGTCGGAGGCGACGTTGTAGATCACTAGGATGCCAAAGGGAGGTGTGGTTAGATGCGGAAGATCACGGAGAACATGCGAGCGTGAACGACAAGGTTCGGGGCGGTCTGGACTTACCACTAGGGCTCGCCGGAGTTCGTGCAGAAGACGGTGGCGGCCAGTCATCGACGTTGCCGAAGCTACGGGTCATGCGAAGGTGAACGGAGGGTGTCAGAAGGTGCATAGAGATTCACTGAACATGATAGCGTAAACGCGAGACCGAGGGAAACTCTAGGCTCACCGGAATTTGCCGGCGCAGTCGTCGGAGACGGCGGGGTTGCAGAGAGCAATGCGCGCAGCCTGGGGGCGTTCTGTGCTTGGGGTTTGGGGGAAAAGAGAGAGGGGGCAGAGGGGGTTTATATAGCCTGATCATGAGCGAGAATCACTCGGGCGTTGATTCGAATTGACGCCGCGAATTAAACACAGAAAACGGCCGCGTTGATTGGGGATGAACTGGTCATGCGGGTGGAGACGATGCTGGCGTGGAGGAGGCCCGCTTGTCAGCGACATGCACGAGGTGGAAGTGGGGTCTGCCTGTCAGCGGCTGAACGCGTGCGCTCGCGCGTGCGGGAGGAAAAGGAATGCCCCGGGTGGGCTGGTTGGGCCTGTTCCACTGGTGGGCTAAATTCCTGGCGCCTGGCCCTTTTCTTTTGTTTGCTTCTTTTCTTTTTCTATTTCTATTTTCTGGAATGATTTTTGATATGAATTCAAATCCTTTTGAATTCAAACAAAATTGGGGATCCTTGCAGGGTTCTGTGGTTTCAAATACAGTCATTTAACCAAGTGGTTACCTTGTAAGGGCCTGGTCAAGCTTGGGTTTTGAAACAAACAGAGACTTGTCTCTAGTTTGTGAATGATTGAGATAGGGTTTAGAAAATATTTCTAAATTGGAAACTTGGGTTAAAATGCTACACCTAATCTTTCCAACAATGAAGGCAAGCAATCAAGTTCCTAAACAATCAAATCTCAAAGGGTGATGGCCAATTGAGTTGAATTTGTACACATGAAATCATAGCTCAAACTTCAGTCTCTAAATGATTTTGAGAAAAACCCTAAATGGATGAATGATGCAACAATTATATGAATGAGTTTTGGGATATGAATTTAGGGATGTTACACCAACGAGCCAAGTCAAGAAGGACACGTGACACCTTTCCGAGTAAGGTTCGGGAAGTACCATGGTAAAGCTTGGTCAAAAGAGAAGGGTGACGCCGGGTGACACAAAAGGACCCGGGTGACGCCCAAAGCAAGCGCTGACGTACAAAGTAACAGCATGACGCCAAAAAGAACCAGAAGCAGCGTACCAGAAGACCGTTAGCTGTCAAGCTTTATGGATCGGGCCTATGGGCTTAGGGCAAGCCCATAACCCGGCCCATATTGTAGGGACCAAGACCCAAACAGTATACCCTAGAACCCAAAGGGGTATTAGCTAGCTAGCACTGCCTATATAAGGGAGGGCATAGCAGTAGTAGAGGGAGGTTGGACCAAGTAGAGAACAGGTGCTGCATACTCAAGCCAATACAGCTCAAGGATCACTTGTAATCTTTGGGGTATCAATCAAATCGTCAAGTGTGGAGAGTTCTTCTAGTTCTTCGTGCATGGCTCGACCGTGCACTCCCTCCCCGGTGACCACAAGCACCCATTCGGCCCCCAACTTAAGCCTACCCATGGCATCTGCCGTGCCACCACCACGACACTATATCATCTAGTGAAAACCTTGGTGTGATAAATAGAAGTAGTTAAGTATTGTTTGGTGATTGTGTACCTCGTATTTATTTATAGACGATAGTACCATCCAAGGATACGAGGAGGAAGGAGGATACTATGAGGAAGAAGCCGAGGAGAACTTCAACCACTGCTCTTCACAAGGCAAGCTAACACTTGCAAGTTACCCTACCTATGCAAGCTCATACTTGCAATTATGCAAGCTATTAACTTAGAAAGCTACTATCTTAGCAAGCTAAGCTAAACTATGCAAGTTTTACTTGCAAGCTTACACCACTTGATTACCCCATCCTAGTATTACCTGCAAGCGTAGTACGTTCTTTCTTTATCAAAGCTTTCTAGTTAAGATTACTTGATAAATTGTAGAGTTTAGAAAAATGTTTTAAAGGTAGCATAAAGAGCATAAAACTTGACCTAAGTTAGATAATCTTGATGTCATCCTAAGGCATGAGATTGAACCTAGATAAGATACACTTGATTACCACCCCTCATTAGTGTTTACCCCCCACTTGTAGTTGCTAGTGCTAAGCATAAAACTTGATCACTTTAGATGGGAATACTTGGTGAAAATGGTTATGAAAACCTTAGAAAAATGAGTCATTCTACTGAAATGTTTTGACGTGTGTTCTTGAACACCAGATGATTTTGATGATGAAAATGCTAAGGCATGAGCCTTAGCCCTTTATAAAACTGATGGTTTTCTGGATTCGATACCAGTCCAATTTTACCAATACCCGCAATTTGGGTAGGGCTTGACTAGAAATTTATATACCTTAGTATGGGTTCCCTTGCGGACAAGGTTTGAGCTGAGGCTACCTTGTGAAGATTGTCCACCTGTGCAGTACCCTAGATGACATGACCGAGACACTTCTCCAATCTATAACCAATAGAGGAATCTAGAAATTCATATGGCTCCCACATATTTCCACGATTACTTTGCAATCGAATGAACCACTTACATATGATACCAATTTCCCTTTGTCTCGCAATAGTTTACTTATTCGAGGTTAGATCATCGGTATCTCTGCATACCTAGTTCAACCTCGTTATCGATAAGTACTCTTTTCTCGTTGTCGTGATATGTGATCCCTTGTGAGCCAGTCACATGCTTGCAAGCTAATTGGATGACATTCCACCGAGAGGGCCCAGAGTATATCTATCCATCATATGGATGGACAAATCCCACTCTTGATCCATGTGCCTCAACACATACTTTTCGAACACTCAATGCCACCTTTATAGCCACCCAGTTACGGTGTGTTGTTTGATGTCATCAAAGCATCCCTCTAGTGATGGTAATTAGCATGATCTCATGGTCGAAGGAATTAGGTTACTATGTATCAAAAAGCTTATAGCAAATGAACTATTGAAATGACTTGATCTTTATGCTATGCTTATCTATAGGAGTATGTCCATCATACCATTCTCCTAATGATATGATCTTGTTGTTAATAACATCTCAATGTTCATGATCGGGAAACCACGATCATCTATCAACCAACAAGCTAGTATTACAAAGAGGCTTCATGTAACATCCCAAAAACATTAAACTAGAATCATCAAACTCTAATCAACAAAATTAGGGTTAACAAAAACTTTCCCAATTAAAAATATGAAAGCATTCATATGTGTATGCATTACAATTTGGATTTTTTTGAATTGCCTTGGTTTTGTGTTTCTTTGCTTGTAAAATGATTCTTAGGTGAAATAAACATCATCTAAACAATCCCCACACTTTTCCCAAAGACAAACAAATCAAAACAAACAAATTAAGTGAATGGTCACTTTGGCCAAATTAACTCTCATGCCTACTTTGGCTATCCCTAACTTTCAAAACTTTAACAGAAACTTGTTTGGATCTTTGCCCCCCTTGATAGTACTCATAACAAAGTACCAAGGCCCACTTTGTGATCGTCCAAAAACATTTGAATGCATAGTTTAAATGATAGTTGAAAATGGAATCTATCTCATATGGGAAGATCCCACTTCTTCAAAAACCACTCAAACAAGCCCAATTTTCAAAACCCAAGCATCCATAGACTCACCAGCACATGCCTAGCACACCCACCAAAAATATTTTCAAATTTCAAAACTTGAGTTCATGTGGCCATTTCATCAAACAGGTTGTGGATGCAAATCAAACAAAAACAAAACACTATGTTGAGCATTGTTTTGGGCCTAACTTGTTACCTCTCTGGACACAACTAGCCTTAGTAGATCATCTAACAACCTTAGCTAATCACTACCACCACTTTAAGCTGGACATTGTCATCAATGGTGAGCAGGCCGAGAGCAATATTTCCACCCCATAGTCGACAGCAAGCTACGAGAAACACTAGCCTCGCCAACCTTGTCTGGGAGCAAGCTAGCACCCCACCGCCACTCCCTGTCCCAGCCGCGAGCATGGCAGCCACTGGACCACACGCCCAGGCCATGCCAAGCTTCTCTACAACCATGCCGAGAGTGCGCCCCATGCGCCACGCTCGACCAGTACCCCCAGACCGCGCGCCGCCCTCACCGAGTGTACTCGTGATCAGCACCGTCCCAGCAACCCCACAGACAGGCCCGTTCACCGCCGCGCGGACCACGCGCGTTGTGCGCCATAAAAACTTCCGTCGGACCAGCGCAGAGCACCGCAGCGTTCCGACCAATCCACACCGCCCCACGCCTTGCCACCACGCCGTTGAGCTTCGCCAGGGAGCACAACACCGCCCCCTACCGTCGCCCACAGCGATAGCCCTCTGTACCGTTGACCAAGACGAGCTCAGCTTGCGCCCGTCGGTCCCCTCTCGCCACTATAAATAGAGGCATCCTCCGCTCGAATTGTTCACACCATTCTACTCCCCTCTCACCCAGAACCACCCCACCTCATTCCTGGAGCAAGGAGAGCAGCGCGTCGCCGGAATTTCACCGGAGCCCGCCGCTGCTGGAGAAGAAGGAAGCCATCGATTGGAGCCGCCCCAGGAGGAGTTGCCGGTACTAGGAGGATCGCCGTCGTCGACTTCGTCGTTCGCCTGCATCGCCGACCTTCGCCTGAGCCCCAGTGAGCCTCCCACGACCCCCACCGAGCCGCTAGGGTTCGAGCTCGTCGGTGACATGTTCATCGTCGACGACGACCCTTAGCCGTTGATCTCACTTCTAATCCAACGCACCACATCGCCCCGTACCGCTTCGCGTTTAAAAATCCACTGACCGGTGGAACCCCCCTGTCAGTTGCACCCCGCTTCGCGGAGTGACACTGGGTCGGCCCATTACCCCTTCCCGCGCAGCCCACTCGTTTGAATTTAGCTTTTTTAATTTTATTCAAACTCAGTTTTGTACCTAGTTTCAAAAATCAACCCAGCTCGATTCAGTGAACCAAATTGAATGAAACCAAATTTGTTAGAAAGTTCTTGAAATGCTTAATCCAAGCCCGTTGGATTCAAATCATTTGGATCTGTATATCACCCTTGGTGAAAATAACAAGGCAGAAGCTTTTCTGCATTCAAACATTTTTCAAATTCAAACCATAATAGCTTTTGAGTTGATTCCAACTCTCAAAAATCACATTTGATCATACCTTTCAGAATATATAAAAACATATGGGTTTACTTACAGAAATAATGTTCAAGTAATAAAATAATACCACATAGGCATTTCTAGTCACTTATTTTATTTAAAATAAAAAGGTTAAACCTTATTAAATTGTGACACCACTTTAAATCACATTCTCATGTACTGAAATATGTGGTGATGACATGTGTCAACATGATACCATATTTGGTTTGGAGAATATTAAATCTTAAGTAGTTTTTCAATGAGTAGAAATTACTTTTCTAAAAATAAATCAATAAGACTAATGCTTTAGTCTTGTAATGTTAGTGATGATGCTAGAACATCTATAGAACCCCTTTGTGTGATGATTGAAAGTAGTTTAGTATTGTTTGGTGATTGTGTACCTCGTATTTATTTATACTCGCTAGTACCGACCAAGGATACGAGGAGGAAGGAGGATACTACGAAGAAGAAACCAAGGAGAACTTCAACCACTACTCTGCACAAGGCAAGCCTAATACTACTAGTTGATTGAGCAAGCTAACACTTGCAATTATGAAAGTTAGATAACCTATGCAATGCACTAAGCATGCTTGGTTAGACATATGTGATGATACCCCCTCCTAGTTTTACTTGCAAGCTTTCTAATTTATTTTCTTTATCAAAGCTATTTCTTAGAGTTTACTTAAGTTACTTGTAGATTCTAGGAAGATAATTGCAGGTTGCATAAAGAGCATTAAATTTGGCCTAAGCTAGAAAATCTTGATGTCATCCTAAGGCATGAGATTGAACTTAGCTAATCCCCATTTGTTTACCACCCCTCATTAGTACTCACCCCACTTGTAGATGCTAGTGCTAAGCATAAAACTTGATCAACTTTAGATGGGAATACTTGGTGGAAAATGGTTATGAAAACCTTAGAATGATGAGTCATTCTACTGAGATGTTTTGACATGTGTTTCCGAACACCAGATGATTTTTGTGATGAAAATGTTGAGGCATGAGCCTTAGCCCTTTATAAAACTGATGGTTGTCTGGATGCGATACCATTCCAATTTTACCGTACAACCACAATACCCGAAAATTGGGTAGGGCTTGACTGGAAACTTATATACCTTAGTATGGGTTCCCTCACGGCCAAGGTCTGAGCTGAGGCTACCTTGTGAAGATTGTCCACCTGTGCAGTACCCAAGATGACAGTTGGTCATGGTTGGGAGGCCAAACTCACAGGAGAGGTGCCTATGCTAGGGCGTGTAATTGAAAGGTTAGGATTGATTATCCGCATACTAAGTATGGTGAATTCAGGATTTGTTCCTGACGGATGTATCGAATGTTGTGGTGAAAGTGTAGAATCTCTGCAGAGTGTCAAACTATTCGAATAGCCGCGTCCGTGGTTATGCACAGTTGGAGTGGCCATACTGTTCCCCCGTCAGATGTTTTCAAAATGACTTGTGAAATGAATTGAGAACTTGACTTGACCACAACAGAGTTGTGACATGAGATACAAGTTCCCACTTAGGTGTTATAAAACTTGACTAGCATTCTTTGCTTCTGAACTTAGTAGAGGTAAATATGGCTTTTTGCAAAACAACCCTAGAGCTTAGTGTCCTACTACAAAAACCCCCTTCACTTGTTAGTATTAGTTTGCGAGTACTTAAAGAGTACTCATGGCTTTGTCCCTGCCTATTCCCGTGGCCAGACTATGAAGAGGAGTACCAGGATGACGGACCCCAGGAAGGTTACGACAACTAGGATCATCTCCCATCGTCAGCAATGCCTGTGACCCCGAAGATGGAGCTTCGCATACGCTACCTTTATTATTACGTATTTCCGCTTCTTGAGTTGTATTAAGAACTGGATCATGAGATCCTTATTTGTGTAATGCATTATGTATGGTTTGTAACGGATGATGTACTATGGTATCCAATTCTGTTATGTCTCACAAAAATGGTAATCCTGGGATTGCGATGTATGGCATAACAGGCATCTGGGATTAAAAATCCGGGTGTTGACACTTCACTAGGGACTCTAATTTAGTTTACAAATCACACAAGTATTAATGTTTCCGGTTAATACTATTATAGCATGAATGTAAACATTTATCATAAACACAAAGATATAATAATAACCACTTTTATTATTGCCTCTAGGGCATATCTCCAACAGCACATGCCTATGATTTTTTAGTACATGGATGCTTATTCTTATTTATCTGCAATTGCCCTAGATCTTGAAGTTACATGTTTAGACTTGTCCATGCAACGCTCGTCCATCCATCCCTATGCCTACTACTGCTGAATCTAAAAGTATTCATGCTACACAGACTGCTACTACTGCTGAATCTGAAACTGCTTTTGATACTCATGATGTTACTTCTACTGTTCTTGATGCGAGTGGTTCATTAGGTGCTTTCCTAGATTCTACTATGGCTAGTCTAAGAAATACTGAAACTCCTAGTGAAGGCACTGTTACACCTGTTAGCTCACCCGAGTCTAGAAAGAGATATGATATTAATGATGGTTACATTGATTTTACTGATGAATTTATTGAAGAGTGCCAAAACACGCATGGTGTTAGTGATAGAAAGACGTACCATTATTCCTAAAATGTCCTCTGATCCTAAGTTTTCCACTTCTCCCATAAATATTAAAGATAAAGATTATGATTTCTCTCTTGATTTATCCTATTTAGACATTGTTGAGAAAGAACCTTTTTCTAGGACTGAGAATGAGAGTGATGTGGCGCATATGAATGAGCTTTCCACTATGAGTGCTTTATTTTCTGATGATTTTAAGATGCGCAAGTACTTTGTTACTAAGATCTTCCCATTTTCACTAAAAGGAGAAGCTAAGGCTTGGTTTAATAAATTACCTCCTGGATCCATTGATAGTCCTGATTGTTTGATTGCTTCTTTCTTCCAGAAATATTTTCCTCCTAGTGCTAGACATGTTGCTTTGTAGAGACTTTTTGATTTTAAACAGGGAGAAGAAGTGAAATTGCATGAGTCATGGACAAGGTTATGTGCCTTGATTCATGCACATCCTGGATGTCCATTACCTAAAAATGAGCTTCTTGATATTTATTACAATGGACTAACTAATGATTCTAGGACATACCTAGATAGCTTTGCTGATTGTGTTTTCAGGAAAATAACTCCTACATATGTTGAAGAATTAATGGCTAAAATAAGCAAGAATTATGATGATTGACTTCAACTTAGCTAAATACACCTGATCTTATTACTCCTGAACCAGTTGTGCCTGAACTAGTTCCAATACCAACACCAAAGAAGAGAGGAGTTATTCCATTAAATGATGAAGCGATGAAAGAAGCTAAGAAATGTCTTAAGGAGAAAGGTATTAGAACTGAAGATGTGAAGAATCTACCTCCTATAGAAGAATTATGTAAGACAATTCCCCACTCATCTACTATTGAGGGTACACTCTCTCCACTTTGATGAAGGGGATATTCCCTATGGTAAGCTTCTTGATCAATGCTTAGATGAACTTGACACATTTATTGTTAAACAAGGTAATTTTAATAAACAAGTTCAGAATCATTTATTGGAAAACTCTAGAGCTATTAAAGAGTTGAAAGATATTGTGGAAAGAACTTCTAATGATATTAAAATGCTTTGTAAACACTTTCAAATGGTTCAAACCCAAATTGATCAACTTGCTAAGGTACAAAAAGATATGCTAGTTAATGCCTCAGGAGATAAACATGCTTATGGAATTAGAACTAGGAGTGGTATAGCTACTCAAGATCCTTTATATCCTGAAGGACACCCTAAAAGAATTGATCAGGACTCTCAACAAGGTGAAAGTAGTGGTAGTCCTCGTAAGAGAAAGAAACACAAAATAGTTGAGGAACCATCTGAACCTGCTGTAGATCCTAATAGTATATCTATCTCTGATGCTGAAACTGTGAGTGGTAATGATAAAAATGATGCTCCTGATAAGGAGGAAGTTGAGGAAGAACCTAAGAAGCACACTAAGAATACTAGGTACACTAAGGAAGATTTTATTGCTAATAAACATGGTAAAGAGAGAGAACCTTGGGTGCAGAAACCTATGCCTTTTCCAGGTAAGAAATACAAGACAAAGGAGGAAGAACACTACAACAAGTTTTGTCAGTGGATGAAACCTTTATTTTTGCAAATTCCTTTGACTGATGATATTAAGTTGCCTCCTTATTCAAAGTATATGAAGGATATTGTCTCTAATAAAAGGAGGATTCCTAATGAGGAGATTTCTACTTTGCTTACTAATTATTCCTTCAATGGTAAGGTTCCAAAGAAACTTGGTGATCCAGGTATACCAAATATTCCTTGCTCTATTAAGAATAATTATGTTAGAACTGATTTATGTGATTTGGGACCTGGAGTTAGTGTTATGACTTTTTCTCTCTACAAGAGACTCGGGCTAGAAAAGTTGATACCAACTGATATATATCTTTGCAAATGGCTAATAAGTCAACTACTATTCCTGTTAGTATATGTGAGGATGTTCCTGTTCAGGTGGCTCATAATTTCTTGGTTTTAACTGATTTTGTTGTGCTTGAAATGCCTGAAGATGATAATATGTCAATTATTCTTAGGAGACCTTTTCTTAATACTACAGGTGCTGTCATCAATTGTAATCAAGGAAAAGTAACTTTTAATATTAATGACAAAGAGCATACTTTCTATTTCCCCGAGAAGGTTGCTAAGAACTATTGCCTGAATTCCATTGAAAATATTGAGAGCGTCAAGGTTGGAGAAATATATTGTCTCATTCCACAAGAAAGTTTTGGAACTATTATGATTGGGACCATTGTTATCAAGTTTGAGGTAACATAAGCACCTTGTGGAATGCAAAAAGTTTTGTTTCATATAAGATTGTTTTGGTAACAAGACTTGATCAACCTTGTTAACAAAAGGATTTTAATGAACAAAACATTGTTTTCACGGTGGTTATATTTGCTCACTTTTACTTTTCTCCTTCCTAGTCTTTGCCTTTTCTCTTGTTAGCTTTGGTTTTGCTAGTTGTTTTCTTGTTAGAGTGTCTTAGAACTTCTGTAGTTTTGGTTTTTGTCTGTTTTTGCTTCTTCTAAAAAATCTTTTCTGCAAGAAAATCAATTTTCATACCCTGAAAATTGGCCAAAATAAAGTTTTTCGAAAAATACCAGAAAATTCAAAATATTTTTTTCCTCGAAAAAAGGGGAAGAGGGACACCTGGAGTGACCCAGGGGTACACCTGAAACTGCTTTTGATACTCATGATGTTACTTCTACTGTTCTTGATGCGAGTGGTTCATTAGGTGCTTTCCTAGATTCTACTATGGCTAGTCTAAGAAATACTAAAACTCCTAGTGAAGGCACTGTTACACCTGTTAGCTCACCCGAGTCTATAAAGAGATATGATATTAATGATGGTTACATTGATTTTACTGATGAATTTATTGAAGAGTGCCAAAACACGCATGGTGTTAGTGATAGAAAGACGTACCATTATTCCTAAAATGTCCTCTGATCCTAAGTTTTCCACTTCTCCCATAAATATTAAAGATAAAGATTATGATTTCTCTCTTGATTTATCCTATTTAGACATTGTTGAGAAAGAACCTTTTTCTAGGACTGAGAATGAGAGTGATGTGGCGCATATGAATGAGCTTTCCACTATGAGTGCTTTATTTTCTGATGATTTTAAGATGCACAAGTACTTTGTTACTAAGATCTTCCCATTTTCACTAAAAGGAGAAGCTAAGGCTTGGTTTAATAAATTACCTCCTGGATCCATTGATAGTCCTGATTGTTTGATTGCTTCTTTCTTCCAGAAATATTTTCCTCCTAGTGCTAGACATGTTGCTTTGTAGAGACTTTTTGATTTTAAACAGGGAGAAGAAGTGAAATTGCATGAGTCATGGACAAGGTTATGTGCCTTGATTCATGCACATCCTGGATGTCCATTACCTAAAAATGAGCTTCTTGATATTTATTACAATGGACTAACTAATGATTCTAGGACATACCTAGATAGCTTTGCTGATTGTGTTTTCAGGAAAATAACTCCTACATATGTTGAAGAATTAATGGCTAAAATAAGCAAGAATTATGATGATTGACTTCAACTTAGCTAAATACACCTGATCTTATTACTCCTGAACCAGTTGTGCCTGAACTAGTTCCAATACCAACACCAAAGAAGAGAGGAGTTATTCCATTAAATGATGAAGCGATGAAAGAAGCTAAGAAATGTCTTAAGGAGAAAGGTATTAGAACTGAAGATGTGAAGAATCTACCTCCTATAGAAGAATTATGTAAGACAATTCCCCACTCATCTACTATTGAGGGTACACTCTCTCCACTTTGATGAAGGGGATATTCCCTATGGTAAGCTTCTTGATCAATGCTTAGATGAACTTGACACATTTATTGTTAAACAAGGTAATTTTAATAAACAAGTTCAGAATCATTTATTGGAAAACTCTAGAGCTATTAAAGAGTTGAAAGATATTGTGGAAAGAACTTCTAATGATATTAAAATGCTTTGTAAACACTTTCAAATGGTTCAAACCCAAATTGATCAACTTGCTAAGGTACAAAAAGATATGCTAGTTAATGCCTCAGGAGATAAACATGCTTATGGAATTAGAACTAGGAGTGGTATAGCTACTCAAGATCCTTTATATCCTGAAGGACACCCTAAAAGAATTGATCAGGACTCTCAACAAGGTGAAAGTAGTGGTAGTCCTCGTAAGAGAAAGAAACACAAAATAGTTGAGGAACCCTCTGAACCTGCTGTAGATCCTAATAGTATATCTATCTCTGATGCTGAAACTGTGAGTGGTAATGATAAAAATGATGCTCCTGATAAGGAGGAAGTTGAGGAAGAACCTAAGAAGCACACTAAGAATACTAGGTACACTAAGGAAGATTTTATTGCTAATAAACATGGTAAAGAGAGAGAACCTTGGGTGCAGAAACCTATGCCTTTTCCAGGTAAGAAATACAAGACAAAGGAGGAAGAACACTACAACAAGTTTTGTCAGTGGATGAAACCTTTATTTTTGCAAATTCCTTTGACTGATGATATTAAGTTGCCTCCCTATTCAAAGTATATGAAGGATATTGTCTCTAATAAAAGGAGGATTCCTAATGAGGAGATTTCTACTTTGCTTACTAATTATTCCTTCAATGGTAAGGTTCCAAAGAAACTTGGTGATCCAGGTATACCAAATATTCCTTGCTCTATTAAGAATAATTATGTTAGAACTGATTTATGTGATTTGGGACCTGGAGTTAGTGTTATGACTTTTTCTCTCTACAAGAGACTCGGGCTAGAAAAGTTGATACCAACTGATATATATCTTTGCAAATGGCTAATAAGTCAACTACTATTCCTGTTAGTATATGTGAGGATGTTCCTGTTCAGGTGGCTCATAATTTCTTGGTTTTAACTGATTTTGTTGTGCTTGAAATGCCTGAAGATGATAATATGTCAATTATTCTTAGGAGACCTTTTCTTAATACTACAGGTGCTGTCATCAATTGTAATCAAGGAAAAGTAACTTTTAATATTAATGACAAAGAGCATACTTTCTATTTCCCCGAGAAGGTTGCTAAGAACTATTGCCTGAATTCCATTGAAAATATTGAGAGCGTCAAGGTTGGAGAAATATATTGTCTCATTCCACAAGAAAGTTTTGGAACTATTATGATTGGGACCATTGTTATCAAGTTTGAGGTAACATAAGCACCTTGTGGAATGCAAAAAGTTTTGTTTCATATAAGATTGTTTTGGTAACAAGACTTGATCAACCTTGTTAACAAAAGGATTTTAATGAACAAAACATTGTTTTCACGGTGGTTATATTTGCTCACTTTTACTTTTCTCCTTCCTAGTCTTTGCCTTTTCTCTTGTTAGCTTTGGTTTTGCTAGTTGTTTTCTTGTTAGAGTGTCTTAGAACTTCTGTAGTTTTGGTTTTTGTCTGTTTTTGCTTCTTCTAAAAAATCTTTTCTGCAAGAAAATCAATTTTCATACCCTGAAAATTGGCCAAAATAAAGTTTTTCGAAAAATACCAGAAAATTCAAAATATTTTTTTCCTCGAAAAAAGGGGAAGAGGGACACCTGGAGTGACCCAGGGGTACAATCCAGGCCAGCACACCCCCTGGTGGCGCGGCCAGCCCCACGGGCGCGCCTGGCAGGGGTGTGGCCCACCTATGGCCCTCCAAAGTGTCTCCTCACAGCCATCTTCTTTCTCTCTCCCGAAAAGCACCAGAAAACCTTATCAAGCTCGAGTTCTTGCTATTCTTGCTTCCTATTTTCGATCTCCTTGCTCAGCCCATCTTTGCTTCTGATTTTTGGAGGGATTGCTCTTTGGTATGTGCCCCCTCCACTTGTCCAATTAGATTTGTGATTGGTAGATTGTATCTTGAGTATTTTGCTGCTATAGGTGTCAGGTTGTGTGAGCTTGCATTCTTGTTCTATGCTTAGAGATTCCATTTTGATGCATGTGTAGCCCTCTAGCAAGTTCCTATAGTAGTTTCTCATCATTTTGATGTTTGTCTAAAAATTTCAGAAAAAAGAGGTCATGGACAACCACATCTTTGGTGAAATATTTGAGAGTGATGCACCTAGGAGGGCAAGGCCTTCAAGATCATCCTCCCGATCTAGGCCCTCATACAATGAGGATCTCATTACACCGCGATTTGGCGACGAGCGAGATGAGGGGGATGTGCACCCTTCCACCTTTTCTTGCCCAACCTTATTGCGGGCTACTAGGATTCTTGAGGAGTTTCTAACCTTGGTTCGGAGGGTTGGACTAACAAGTTATATGCAGGATGAGAGCGTGCAATATGCAACGCTCACTAAAACATTTGTGGAGAGATTTTCTTTTTCTAATAGCCTGTTCAAACCAGATGTGTCTTTCAAAATTTATGGCAGGCCTTACACCATGACATTGAAGAAATTTTGTGAGATCCTGGGTCTTGGTACAGCTGGGACGGTGAAGAAGATTCCAGCTCAACCCACTGATTTGTTGGAGCTCTACCGCGGGATAACTAATGATGATGACTGTAGAGCCCAACGTGGAAAGATAAGAAATATTCAACTCCCAGCTATCAGGTACTTTGCTTATTATCTTGACACTAGTGTTCTTGGTAGGGAGAACACTAGTAATATTTCCAACTATCATTTGGCCTTCATAGTTGTTGCGCTCAACAATGAAACTAGGTACAATCTTGGTTCTCTCATTGCTCGTCGCTTAGCTGCTAAGAGACCCATTTATGGGGGAATTATTGCTGCACGTGTTGTTGCTGCCTGGACCTTGCTGTTGATCCAAATGATATAGTTTTGGCTCCTCAGAGGATTGATCTTGCTGCTATAAAAGCACATCACTTTGTCACTGTTGGTTCTACCCTTGAGAGCCTGGTTTATAGAATGTTGTTTACTGACGGGTAAGAGAGATAGATCCCTCTACCCCAGACCACTTTGTTCAGTATTTCCCAGGGACCTTTGTCACGCTCCAAGGAGGAGATGGACGAGAAGATGTGCATTCTTGGTTTCCATGGACACTATCAGGGGGACACTCCCTCTTACAACCCCTCTGTGCACTACATAGGGGAGTCCTCGAGCTCTTACCAGGACGAAGGGGTCTCCTCGTCATACTACGAAGGTGCAACCACTTGGTCACCATGGAGTGGAGCCCCACTTAGGCCAAAAGCCTAAGCTTGGGGGGAGGTACACCGACATCACACTCATCGATATATCATGTTTCGTCGGTTCTTTGTATATCCATTGTTTCACTTTCTTTTTGGCTTTTGTTTCTGCTTTCTCAAAACACAAAAATACCAAAAATATTTTTGTTGTTTCTCTTGGTTTGTTTCTTTGCTTTTTAGCTTTGGTTTGCCTTAAAGAAAAATCCAAAAAGATTTTGCTTTGTTTGCTTTTGCTTTGTTTGTTTGCTTTAAAAAAAATCAAAAACACCAAAAATATTTGTTGTTCTTCTTTGGTTTTGTGAGTTCTTTGCAGGGTTCAGCCATCCTCAGTGGATTTTGGTTTCATGTTATTATTCAAGTCACACAAGTGAAGGGCAATAATGAAGATTAAGACAACTTGAGGTGTGGTAAGAGGCTGGTAACAAACTCTATTTATTTTCATTTTTGTTCATATACTCATCATTGTGAGCATGCTTAGTCTGTTCATGTAAGGTGTATGTTATTTATGGATGCTTAGTAGTTCTTGCTTGCTTATAATTAGCTCCAGCTTGCTAATAGTTTGTAGCATGTCATATGAATGTTTGCTTGCACTGTTCTATTCATAACTTGGTATGATATTGTGGTATCCTCCTCTGAATGTTTCATGTGAATCGACTTGGCACATGCTCACGCATGCATATGACTAAACAATAGTCAGGAAGCCTCGATGATTTATTTTTCCTCAGAGTTTTTGTATCACTTTCATGCCATAATTAGTCCTATTTTGTTGCAAGCATGATTATGACAGTTATTGCTCTCTCGTTTGTTTCTCTCTCTCTCTCTCTCTCTCTATTGCTAGCCTTCACTTGCACTGAGTATGATCTCTACTTGTGCATCCAATTCCCCAAAACCAATATTGTCAACTGCGTCCACTATACCTTCCTATTAGAATCAGTTGCTATTTCAGTGCATATTCATTATGCCTTGTTTTCTTTCAAATAAAATGTTTGTCTGCTTTGAGAAAGTTAGTTAGTAAAGCTCTGACAAACTTGATGGCACACTTTATTTCCTTGCACTTAATAATCCTGACCCATTGTGATTGTCCATGAAAGTTATATGCTTGCAAATTATAGGCTGAGACTTAGCAGAACCGTGTTGTCACGGGGAACGCTTGCAACACTTATGGATACATATCTAGTTGATACCATGCTCTTTTGTTTGCGGATGTCGTTGGTGTGAAATAAAAGGGGGGCTTGTGAGTTCATGGAGTTATATATATGTGTTAGAGAAACGCCTGGACCGCTAGCCTAAGACATTCCTAGTCATGGTGGAAACTTGCAGCATTACCATAATGAGTATCTATGAAGCATCCTCAATAAAAACCTATGCAAATAGCAAATAAAAAGATCGCTGAGATGCTCATTGTCTGCTTGCCTTGTCATTTTGATTACGGGATAGCTCATGTATCATGTGTAAGGGGTACCCCGTTAGTGGTTCTCTATGATATGCATGTATTTACAGTGACAAGAACTTACAGGTAACTAAAGTTGAGTAGCATGAGGAGCGGCCCTCGTACTCAAGGGACATGGGATTTCCAGTTTATGGTATGTCAAGCATATAACTCAGATTGGACCTCACTTTCACCTTAACCATATAAATATGCCTATGATAGGGGCAATGAGAGCTCAAAGCTAATGAGTACCTTACTTTCAGCATTTGGTAGCCTTTCAAACTTTTCAAAACCTTTTCACTTCCTTGTTGAGTCACCACTTATTATATGAGCATCTTCTTGAGAGCATAGTTGTCATTCTTGTGTTTGTCTCAAAACTTGGTTAATTATGTCATTAATTTGATGCTTATATCTCTGATATTTTTACTTATAGTCTTCACTTGAACTTCAGAGGTGCCTTGGCATTTATTTTGTGCTCTACAAAAAAAGGCAAGCGAGATACCACTCTATCATACCTTTTTATGAGCATTGCAATGTTGCTTATGCTTATGTTTCATGCTACTTATTATTATTGAGTTGGTTTCTCTTCATAGCTTGCAATGACTATTGAGTAGACTTGGTTGCATATTCTTTATTATGAATGGTTTAAGTGTCTACTCCTGTGCTGAGAATATATACATCATATGAAGCAAATGTGTTTGTGAAAGATCTTTTATTGCACTCAGTTTTCAACTGAATTGCTTGACGACAAGCAATAAGCTAAGCTTGGGGAGAGTTGATACATCCAAAACGTATCTACTTTCCCGAACACTTTTGCTATTGTTTCTCCTCTAAACTTGTGTGATTTGGATACAACTAACATGGACTAACGCTGTTTTCAGCAGAATTACCTTGGTGTCTAGTGTTTGTGCAGAAAATTAACTATCAGGAAAAATCCCGGAAAATATGCCCAAAATCCTATTTCACAAGAAGATCCACGGAGCCAGAGTACGAGACGGAGTGGAGGCCTGAGGGGCCCAAACCCCCGCCAGGCGCGGGCCAGGCCTGGCCACACCTGGGGGGGTGTGGCCACCTCAGGCACCCCCTCGGCCTCCCTCTTCGCCTATAAGACGCCTCTTGACCTAAAAACCGAGGGTGTTCGTCGTTTTTCCAGAAAGAGTTCCACTGCGCTGCCACCACCAGAAGCCGCGATTCGGAACCAGAAACTCCGTTCTGGCACCCTGCCGAGACGGGGAATTTGGGGAGGATCATCGCCATCATCATCACCAACGCCTCTCCATCAACCATCAATGTTTCCTTCATCCATGCGTGAGTAATCCCCCGCTGTAGGCTATGGAGATGGTAGGGATTGGATGAGTTCTATCATGTAACCGAATAAGATTGTTAGGGCATGGTGCCTAGTATCTCTATTAGTGCTATTTGACTTTGTTGCAACTTGTTGTGCTTAATGCTTGTCACTAGGGCCCGAGTGCCATGATCTCAGATCTAAACTTATTATTGAATCATTATGATAGTATTGTTTGTGATCTTATCTGCAAGTTGTGTACACATATCATTGTCCGGATCCAAAGGCCCCAAAGTGACAGAAATTGGGACAACCAGAGGGGGTGGCTGTGATGTGAGGATCACATGTGTTCATGGAGTGTTAATGCTTTGCTCCGGTGCTCTATTAAAAGGAGCACCTTAATTGCCAATAGTTCCCTTGAGGCCCCGCTGCAACGGGCTGGCAGGACAAAATATGTTGTGCAAATTCTCATTGCGAGCACGTATGACTATATATGGAGCACATGCCTATGATTGTTTAGTACTTGGATTCTTATTCTTATTTATCTGCAATTGCCCTAGATCTTGAAGTTGCATGTTTAGACTTGTCCATGCAACGCCCGTGCATCCATCCCTATGCCTACCGCGCTCATATCCTACTGTTTGCTGCTAGTGTTACTATTTTTCCTGTTTTGCTGTAGTTGTTACTTTGATGTTGCTACTACAAGTTGTTGCTACTGATAAACTTCTGTGAGCAAGAAATATTTCTAGGTGCAGCTTAATTGACAACTCAATTGTTAAGGCTTGCAAGTATTCTTTGGCTCCCCTTGTGTCGAATCAATAAATTGGGTAATACTACCCTCGAAGACTGTTGTGATCCCCTATACTTGTGGGTCATCATCTGTGCACTTGCAGCCATCAGGAAGCTAATGATAATGATCATGAAACTTCAAACGAAGTTACTATTGAACCTCGCAGGTCGACGAGGACTCGTACCACTCTCGATTGGTATGTTCCTATTATGAGTGTCATGTTGGTGGATAAAACTGATGACCCTGCGACATATGAGGAAGCAATGATGAGCCCAGATTCCATCAAATGGCAAGAAGCCATGAAATCCGAGATTGGATCCATGTACGAAAACCAAGTATGGACTTTGGTGGACTTACCGGATGGCCAGAAGGCTGTCGAGAACAAATGGATTTTCAAGAAGAAAACAAATGCTGATGGTAATGTAGTCGTCTATAAAGCTCGACTTGTCGCGAAAGGTTTCCGACAAATTCAAGGAGTTTACTACGATGAGACTTTCTTACTGGTAGAGAAGCTAAAGTCTATGAGAATTTTGTTAGCAATCGCTGCATATTACGATTTTGAGATATGGCAGATGGATGTCAAAACGGTGTTCCTCAAGAGAGACTTTGATGAAGAGTTGTATATGGTACAACCCAAAGGTTTTGTCGATCCTAAAGATGCTAACAAGGTATGCAAACTTCAACAGTCCATTTATGGATTGAAGCAAGCATCTCGGAGTTGGAATCAATGTTTTGATAAGGTGATCAAAAGCTTTGGATTTATACAAACTTATGGAGAAGCTTGTATTTACAATAAATTGAGTGGGAGCTCTGTAGCATTCCTAGTATTATATGTAGATGACATATTGTTGATTGGGAATGATAAACAACTTCTTAAAAGTATCAAAGACTACTTGAATAATAGTTTTTCAATGAAAGATCTTGCCAAAGTTGCCTACATATTAGTCATAAAGATTTATAAAGATAGATCAAGACGCTTAATAGCGCTTTCACAAAGTACATATTTGTACAAGGTTCTAAAGAGGTTTGGAATGGAAGATAGCAAGAAAGGGTTGTTGCCCATGTTGCCCAATACGACCTTGAGTAAGACTCAAAGTCCCGCTACTGCAGAAGATAGATAGAAGATGAACAAAACTTCCTATGCCTCAGCCATAGGTTCTATCATGTATGGTGTGCTATGTACAAGACCATATATTGCATATGTTGTTAGTTTAACTAGAAGATATCAAAGTGATCCTGGAGTAGATGTAGGGGTCCCAACCTTAGATAAGATTGATCCCTCCTGTGTTTACAATGCTAGTCCCTGGATCAATAGCTAGCATCCACAGTTTAGATGTAATATCAAGAAACAAGGGTCATAATATAACTTTATAACCAGGAATAACATAATTTTATTACATCAAACATAGCTCATTAGGCTATTACATTACATTGCAGCGGAATAAATATATTCATGGGTCCTTCATCTTCAAAGTGCCACAGGCAGATGTTGGTTGTAAGCTTTGTAATCCTAAACAATCAATCTTCACTAAAATCAATCAAACCTGCAACATACAAGTTACAGCCACAAGGGTCAATACATTTGAATTGTATTGGCAAGTGATACTATATTTGTATAGTGGAGTCTATCATCTATATGCATTTGGCTAAGTGGAGTTGAGGCTTGCATTGCTCAAAATAGATTTTTCTTATCATTTTGAAAATACTAAGTTTTTGCTTGACAAAATCATTTTTCTCAATCAAAGATTTCAAGATCCTTGTACCAAGCCATCTCTCCATCAATGATTGAAGAATTCAAACAACCCTTGTTCAAACCACAAGATTTTAATTTAGAAATTTGAATGATGAGATTCTTGATTGCTTCCATGTCTTGATGCTCAAATTGTCCTTTTCCAGGGACATGGCTAAGTACTTAGATTTTACACTCTGCAGAGGTGGTGCACTTTCCCCACAAGACTTGGTTTCCCAAGACAAGATCTTTCAGAAGCTTTCCCTTAGACCAAAATGGACGCGCTCCAACCTATCAAACACTACCACCCACTGTCCATATGGCTAAGTTCTTGCAACCTATATGATCATGGCAGAGCCCATATTGCCAAGTGGTTGCACTTGAAGTTTCTCAACATTTGACATCTCAAATCTCTTTGTGCCTGGGTGGCATACCACAAGTGAGATACACAACCCAAGTCAATGGCCTTGTGTAACCACTCAACATATCCCAATCCTTCCATTCCACCCAGGTGATTCATTAACTTAGTTGTTTTATTAGACAAAATCACAAGTCCTCAGACTTAGAATATTTTTCCATAGTGTGAATATATATTCCACCCATGTTTTCTATTAGCTAGGCTAAGCTTGGTAGTAGTAGGAATCTCTAACTTAGGAAATCCTACTAAGGATTCATCTACTAGGTTTTCTTATAGCAAGATCTATACTTAGCAAAATTATGCAAGTTTTACTTAGCAAAATCACTAATGCATAGAGAAAGTAATGGGACAAAAAGTATGAAGCATCACTTGCCTTTTTGGTAGAGTATAGGTTCACTTCTTGATCTCTGCAACAATCACACTCTTCAAGTCCCTACAAATCAATCAAGCAAGGCACAAACTCAATCTACCAATCAAGCAAAACAACACATATAAATAACAAAGTCAAAGAAATGCATGCAAGCATGCTAAGCTTTGTTTTGTTTGAAAAAGTGGTTCCTAGTAGGTCATAGTTATTTGGGTGCATCTAATGGTCATTTCCTAAAGTGGCCAAGTCATTTGCAAAAGGTTTCACTTTTAAACTATTTTCAAAACAAAGTGTTATTTTATGTGGTGTAGAAATATTTTTATTAAGGCATTAGCCTATAGGGTTCACCAAATGAGTTGCTATTGCAAAACTTGGTGTTTTTTGGTCAGTAGGTTTGGTCTAAACCATTTTTCTCCAAAGTTCTTTTCTCATAATCATTTCCATAAACAATCCATTATTTTTATTTGGCTAGAAATTGGCTAAGTCAAATAATTCAACCTAAATTTCACCAAAATCATTTTTAACACCAAAGGTTGGTTCCTAAGGTCAGTAAGGTCACAACAAACCAATTGGCAAAGGTTTTAATTCAAAAATCATTTTTAAACAATTTTTATACTCTACACAAGCATACAAATGTTTCTGCAAATTCAAACAAGCTAACAGATACTATTTTCAAAACTAAGGGCATGGTTGGCTACGGCTTGTTCTCCTGAATCCATTGATATAAAATTTGTCAAATTTGGACGTGTGGATCCAAAGATATAAGGGTTTGAAGTTTGCAAAAGTTTCTGTTTTCAAATTCTGTTTTAAAACATCTCTGGCCACGTGTCTGTATCTTATTGGCTCATAACGGTTCGGTAGGATCGCGTGATGTGGACCGCAGGATTTAAGTGGGATTGTGCGGTGCAGATCAAACGTAACGGTTCAGTTAAGTGATCTATCGTGTGCATAGGATCGTGATCTAACGGCTCACATCGTATCAGCCAGGAACTGGCGGTGCTGCGGTGGCTACCGGCGGCAGAGCGGCCTGGCGGTGACGTTGCCGGCGATACAGGAAGCGAGAGAGAGAAAGGGCATGCTCACCGGGTTCAGGGGGTCACGGCGAAGCTCAGGGTACTGCTGGATTGACAAGGGGCGCTCAGGTACTGCGGCAATTGCTCGCCGGAGTAGAGGACGGCGTCGGGCGCGTCAGGTGGTCGTCGTGGACGGCGCTGTGGATCACCTCAAAGCGAAATGACGATACGGTTAGATGCGCAGGAACAAGGCAGAGTCGTGTGCGTGAACTAGAAGGCGCGGGGCGGTTGTATTTAACCTGGGGGCTTCGCCGGAGTAGAGGCAGACGGTGGCGACGGTGGCTGTTGTCGAAGGCGAGGTTACAGGGTACCCGCGGTCAAGTTGGATGCACTAGCAGATGCGCCTGAGAGTGGGGATGCTGTGAGCTTGGTCGGGGAGGAGAGGGGCGGCGAGTTTTGGCCGGAATTGGCGAGGAGGGTCGTCGGAGTAGCAGTGGTACAGAGAGAAATTGGGATGGACTGGAGGCGTGCTCGGGGAAGGAAACAGAGGGGAACGAGAGAGGAGTCACTGGCGTTTAAGCGTGTGTGGTCAGAGGGCGTTAATCGCACGGCATTGAAGCGAATTGACGAGGCAATCAATCGGCAGTAACAGCCAGGGCGACGAGGGCGTGTTGAAGACGATGAATAGGAGGGGGTGGGGTCGGCTTGTCAGCGTTGAGTGAGGGGGAGAAGAGGGTCCACATGTCAGTTGCTTTGCGGGTTAGGGAGTTGGTTCGAATCGTTTTCTGCGGAGAGAACTGGGCTGGTCTGGGCTGCTGTTGGGCCACTTTGTTGGGCTGGTCTGTTTCCTCTATTTTTTTCTGTCTATTTGTTTTATTCTTTTCTAATTCTTTTTATGTTTTGAAATTCAAACAACCAAACACATTCAAAATGATTCAAACAATCATCAAGCTTTTCAAATATGAATTTGGTTCTGCTTAACATCATAACTCACATAAAATATTATTTTAAATCTTTTTAGGTTCCATTTATTAATTAAAAAAATGGTCCATTAGTTATTTAATAAAATAGGGTTTGTTTTATTTAATGAAATCTTCATTTAAAATCAAAAATGTTTTCAAAACCCAAACAGTAGGTTTTATTTGGAAATAAAGAATATTTGGAAAACTTGTTTAAAATAAAATAATCCTTTTACTTTAGGGTCCATTAATAATTAAATAAAATGGAACTTAGTTATTAAATCAAAATAGGGTTTGATTTTATTAATAAAACCTTTATTTGAACCTAAATATTTTCAAAAACAAATTAGTAGGTTTAATTTGGAAATATTAAATACTTGGAAACTTGTTTTAAAACAAAATAACATTTTATTTTAGAATCCATTATTAATTAAATATAATAGACTTTCATTATTAATTCAACTAGGGTTTGTTTTATTGAGAATGTTTATTTAAAAACTAAAGTGAAGTGAAAACACTTTAATAGGTTTTATTTGTGAATATCCAATATTGGGAAAACTTATTTTAAATAATTTAATAAGTTTTGATGTTTCAATTTAAATTGGTAAAACCTTTTATCTTCAAATAAGGTTGGATGCTAAATCTTTATTACTTTATTTAAAATAAACTTTTATTGTTTTAATCAAAGAAAACTCTTTTGTTTCAAAACCTTGGCCAAGTTTAATTTGGCCTTATAAAATAATCTTTATTTATAAATCCACCTTTTCATTTGAAAACAAAATCTTTTATTAAAAGATCCAAAATAGTAATTCCAAAACATTTAATTTCTTTTAATAAATGTTTATCCTTAAATCCCTTTAGGATTTATTTGATTCAAATGGGTTTGAGGTTCCATTTAAATTCAAAAAGTTTCTTCTGGCCTTGAAAATCAAACAAAGTTTTATTTTATTCATTTATTTTCACATTACAAGATTTGGAAATCTTGGGATGTGACAGGCTACCACCCTTAAAATAAATCTCGTCCCGAGATTTGGGAAGGCTGGGGTTACAAGCAAGTTCAAACAACTAGGGTACTACCACCCTTAAAATTTTTCAAACAAAAATTACATATTGGCCTTCTTGGGATTCTGGGTAAAACTTCTCTAAGCAAAGTTTGCATTGTATCCTTGGTTTTCATTCTTGATTCATGGGCCAAGGTTGAGTTTCTCCATAGGCTTGTTCAACTTGTTCTCCATCCTTTCTGGACAATTGTTTGCATAGTGGCCTAGTTCCTTGCATTTGAAACATGTCACAAGGCTGATATCCCTCATAGGCTTGTTTATCTTATACTTCATCTTTTCTGGACAGTAGTTTGCATAATGTCCTAACTCTTTGCAGTTTTTGCACATCACTTGGCTATAATCCTTCCTTATCTTGGGTTTCACTAGCCTTTGTTTGCTTTCTTGGCTCTTCTTCTTTTCTGGGAATTCATTGGCATAGTGTCCCATCTCTTTGCAATTGTAACATTGCAACTGGCTTATGTCCTTCTTCTTCTTTTTGGGTCTCTCTAAAGCTAGGAGTTCTTCTAGTTCATGTTCTTCATGAATGGGAGATCTTTCTCTCTTCTTGGGGTATTGATCTTCATGTTCCTTGGATGTATGATCTTTGTATCTAAAACTATTGTTGGCTTGGTTTCCTTCTAGAATAGCATCTTTGTCGTCCTTGTTGTCATTAGCTCTTTGGAAAAAGTTTTCTCTCATGTTGATCATTTGAGTAACCATTCCTTGCAACAATTGGGATTGAAGTTTCATTATCCTTTGTATGGCTGGGTCTAGTCCATTGTTGTTGGCTAAAAGCTGAGTTGTCATTTGGTTCAACTGGTTTTGAGTTGCTATAATGTCTCTCATGTTGTCCTTTTGGTTGTTGCTATGGTCATCCACCTTGATGTTGGAGTCTCTTGGAGTAGTCATCTGTTTGGGTTGAAGGGATTATAATAGGCAAAATATTTCTAAGGAATCAATTCTAATCACACACATCACAATTCACACAAGCAATGTGCATGCAATCACAAACCAAACATTTCACTCAAACAACAAAGTTCAAGCACATACTTAGTCAACAAAATATTTTTGTTACACCACATAAGTTGGTGGTTTTGACTTAACTAAAATATGGTGGTCCATCTATATGGTTTACTTGTGATTTTTCCTTTCTTCATGATTCTTCTTGTATGAGATCTTGGTTTCCTTGAGAAAACTCTTGGTCACAATTCTTCAAAGTTGTTGATGGTTCCTTCTTATTTTGCATTCCCTCAGTCTATAAATCTTGAGTAAGACTTCCTTGTTTCACTTGTAGTCCTTGGTGATATCCAAGTTGGAAGTCCTTGGTGAATATGCTGAAGATGTTGAAGTCATTGGAGTTGAAGATGTTGAAGAAGTCCTTTGCACATGGTGAAGTCTTTGGTCATGGGGTAGGTTTTTTGTAACATCCCAAAAATCATAGTTTCAAAACTCATTCATATCATCTATGCATCATTCATTCATTTAGGGTTTTATCAAAAATCACTTAGAAACAGAAGTTGAGTCTATGATTTCATGTGGACATTTGATTCCAAAAAAAGACCATCACACTTTGAAAATTTGGAAGATTAGGTACTTGATTACTTGACTCCATTGTTGGAATGATTATGTGAAACTTTAACCAAGGATTCAAAATTTAGAAATGATTTCAAAACCCTAAAAATCAAATATTTGCAACTATAGCAAAATCTCTGATTATTTTGAAAATCAAAGCTTGACCAAACCCTACAAGGTAATCACTTGGTTAAATGACTGCATTTGGAACCACAGAACCCTATAAAGATCCCCAAATTTGTTTGAATTCAAAAAGGATTTGTATTCATATCAAAATCATTTCAGAAAATAGAAAACAGAAAAAAGAAAAGGGCAAACAAATGAAAAAGGCCATGCGGCCAGGATCTGGCCCAGCAGCTAATCCAGCCCAGCAAGCCCACCCGGGCACTTCCTTTTCTCCTCCCACGCGCAAACAGACGCGTTCAGCCGCTGACAGACGGACCCCACACACCCTTCGCGCGCGCCACTGACGAGCGGGCCCTATCTACGCTGGCATCGTCTTCCCCAAACCCCCGCCCGCGACCACGTCGCAGCAGCAGTGATTGCCGGTGATGGCGCGGCTTAATTGGGCCATTAAACGCAGGCGTTTCCTGTCGAGGCACCGGCTATAAGATCCCCACCTCCCCACGATCATTTTCCCCCAGTCAATCGCACACTCACGCCACCAGGCTGCCCACGACTCACTCGAGACCGCCGCAGACAGAGCCAACTCCGGCGACCGATTCAGGTGAGCCTCGTGCGCCCCTTTCCCTCTGGTTTGTTCGAGACGCCTAGTAATCCTCTTGCGCACTTTCTAACCACAACAGAGCATCTTGTACTGCCCTAGGTTGCAGTTTCCACTCGACGCCGCAAGCGTCCGACGACCACCTCGACTCCGGCGACCAAATTCCGTAAGTTCCGTGAGCACCTCCACTTTTGCTTCACACGAGTGTGTTCGCAACTGTCCTGCGCACTTTCTGAACCCACTGATTCGTGTTAGGGCGACGCGGAGCCTCGGCAACGACTCCGACAACATCCACCCGACGCCAGACGCAACTCCGACGAGATCCAGAGCCCATCTCCGAGCGCCCCTTCGCGAACGAGTACCACGTCGAGTTTCAGCACGCCTTCGCGGATCTGGTAAGCACATCCTTGCATCCTGGAATGGTCTAGAACGCCAGCGCCGCCGTAGACAGACGCGCCGCCGCCAGCCAACGCCGCCAGCGCCGCCAGAGCATGGTCGCTTGCTCGCGCGCCGTTGGATCTTGATCCAAGCGCTAGGATAGATTCACTTAATTCCGAAGCGGTACGCGATCTGGAGCGTACGATCTGTTTAAAATCCTGCGGCTGCAGAGCGTGATCCGACCGAAGCGGTACGCGCCAATCACAGCGCGACGCGTGGCAAGGTTTAGATTAAAAACAGAATTTAAAACCAGATTTAGATTCAAACTTCAAATGCTTATAACTTTTGAATGCCACGTTGGTTCTTTGCAAACTTTATACCGTTGGATTCAGTGAAACAAGACCTTTCTGAATATCCATTTTATTTAGCATATAGTAACAGTTAAAAATGATTTTTATTGTGGAACATGTTTAGGGCTATTTAGATATAGTTTCATTTTTGTATATTAATTTGAGGCCAAATAAATTTAGTTGGCAAACTTGTGTCTTGTTAAGTTTCTGTGCTCATGAACATACTTGGTATAATTTTCAAAAATCACCACTTAGTAAATTCTTGCATGCATGCATTCATATTATTTTTGGTTGTATTTATATTGTGTGTAATTGTGTGCTATTGTTTCTTGTGTAGATTTTGATAGTGATTGTGATTGTGAGGAGTGCTACTCTCCCCACTACCAAGGCAAGTGATATTTTCATGAATTTCCTATCCTAAAGTTTTATACTTGCATTAGATATTTTGCTAAAGTAAATGCATGATATTTTGCTTGGTGCTAAGATGGGAAATCCTAAGTAGAGTGAAGTAGTAGAATTGCTAGGGAAATTTTCTTAAGATAAGATACCATACTTTGCTTAGCCTAGCTTATAGTAAACAAGGGTGGTGAACATCTATATTTATATGATAAAAATATTCTAAGTCAAGAGACTTATATTTTCTTAATAAAACAACTAAGGCAAATGAACCCCCTGGGTGGAATGGAAAGATTGGGTTATGTTGAGTGGTTACACAAGGCCATGGACTTGGGTTGTGTATCTCACTTGTGGTATGCCACCCAGGCACAAAGGGATTTGGAGGCCAAGTGTTGAGAAAGCTTACAGTGCAACCACTTGGCAATATGGGCTCTGCCATGATCATATAGGTTGCTAGCACTTAGTCACTTGGACAGTTGGTGGTAGATGGGATTATAGGATGGAACGCGTCCATTTGACTAAGGAAAAGCTTCTGAAAGGTCCTGTCTTGGGAAACCAAGTCTGGTGGGGAAAGTGCACAACCTCTGCAGATGGAAAACCTAAGTACTTAGCCTTATCCAAGGAAATGGACACTTTGAGCATCAAGACATGGAAGCTACAAGAATCTCATCACTCCAACTTCTAAATAAAATTGATGGGTGAACAAGGGTGAAGGACTCAATGTCTATTGATGGTTCCTTGGGAATGTTTTTGACAAAGAAAAACTTAGTAATTTCAACTAATAGGAAAAGCATATTTTCAAGCAAAGCAAGCCAAGCTACACTTAGCCAAAAATGCATATAGTAATATAGTCCACTTAAAATATAATAAGGTATCACTTGCCAATACTATTCCAAAGTATTGACCCTCTGTGGTTGTAACTTGTGATGTTGCAGGTTACTCTGATGATGAATAGGAGTCATGAGTCTACACTCAACATGCTTGCCTGTGGCACATGAAGATGAAGACTTATGTTTATTACTTGTTTCCTTAAAACTCTTGTATTAGGCCTATGGCCATGAGTTGTATAAGACTATGTTTTATCTCTGGAATGAATGTAATAAATGACCTTTGTATCTGTGTACTTCATCTTAAACTGTGGATGCTAGCATTGATCCAGGGACTAGCATTGCAATCACAGGGATCCTATCCTTTACAAAGGAAGGGGTCTAACAGATGGTATCAGAGCACTGTGTTGCCTGTAGGATTATGACCCTAGGAATTGTAAACCACTAAGGGAAAAAGTTTTTCATCTACTTCTACACTTGTCTATTCTTCTCGTAAACTTTTCTAATCTCTTTCAACCTCCTTTGTAGATGAACTCCATCAACGAAGCCGTGAAGAAGGGACCACTCATGACCATGACCTTGGAGTGTGAGACGGAGTTTCCCAGTATTCTCAAGGATCTCATGGAAGCAATGGATGCACATGGTGAAGCCGTGTACAAAGGTTTTCCAGTGATGGATGAAGGAGTGGAGTATTGGTGGGTGCAACTTCACTTGTACAAAAACAAGGAAGACAACCACAAAGAAAGAGGATTCTGCATGTACACCAGCACTACAATGCACACCACATTCTTTGAGTCAGCCAGGGATGCAGCTTGGAGGACTATCAAGGAACTAAGTGCTAGAGTCAAGTGCAGAATGCTCAACCTCCAAAAGGACTTAGAGAAAGAAAAGGAGCTTACTCAAGAGTTGGAAGACACCAACCAAGAGATAAGAGGAGATGTTATAGACTTAGTGATAGAGTCAAGGGAGCAAGATTGGTGGATTGCCTCTAGGAACATTGTGTTTAATAATAGATCCCGTGAGATTGGATTGTAAGGACACTTCGTTAGTCGGACCACCACTTATCACCTTATTTTCCAAAATGATACCTTAAATAAGTTGGACCTTGTTTGATGTAATGGTATTATGTAAGCATGACTTGTGTGAAATTGTGTTCCATGGTTATGTATGAGATGGTTGTTTTGTGTTCATTTTAACTAGTGTTGTTCTAACTTTTCAATTTTATAAATAGATGCCTATTGCCATCAGCACCGTTGAGGAGTTCCAGGTTACTCGTTTCGGACCTCGTATCGTTGAGCTTACCACTCTGCTCGATCTCCCTCTTCCTATCATCACGGTGTACCCACTCACCAAGTTTGAGAGGAAGGACCTCTGGGGCTTCAAGGTGAGCCAGCCCGGACGCCAGACGGAGCCCACTACGGAGGCCATTGTCTTCAAGCTGATGCATGACGACAGGGAGAGAGGCATGGAGGTAGTCATGCAGGACCTGATAGGACGACTGTTAGGCCGTCACTCCCGACAGGTTAGGGGCACTCACTTCCACGCCTTCGGAAGGCGTGATGCAGATGGAGATTCCATCGACTTTGAGGACGACTCGAGGAGCACTGCAGAGCCGATACGCCTCTATCTTTAGGACTTAGAGACTCTTCTCAGGCACGTAGACACGGACAGGACGAACGCCATGCTAGGCAATGACGAGCTCCAGGTGCAGCTACGCGAGAAGGACAAGCTTTTCGCACAGCAGGATGAGATGATCAAGGAGATGGAGACGAAGTTTGAGGCTCAGGATCGCAAATTCAAGAGTCAAGAGAAACGTGTCCAGGATAGGAACAAGAAAATCCGGGACATGACCGAGGAACTGAAGTCCAAGGACTTCGAGCTTGAGCAGCAGCAGATGGTCATTGAGAGGCTCCGCTCCCAGAAGAGGGCTCTCAAGGCCAAGGTTGATTCTTTGACTACTACGATTGAGGAGAACAAGACCGCGATGGAGAACGCAGGTCTTACTTTCGTTGAGGAGGAGATTGACGCTGATGAGTAGATTTGGCTACTCGTTTACTTTTCATATTCATACTTGTTATGGTGAACTTATTATTGGACCATCCGACATGTGGATGGCTTGTCACTTGTGTGTTTTACTTCATGAGTCTGTTATGTGGTTGTTGAACCTTTGTTCTTATATTACTTGTTATGTGTTTGCTTATGTTGTATTGTGCATGAAACATCTATGGGTATCTCATTCTTATCTATTTTGAACAAACCACAGATGCCACCCCGTCGCGCAAACCCCAACCCCAACAACATCACCCCGGAAATGCAACAAATGATGAATGCGCAAACGCAGCTTATGCAAATGATGACAACGTTCATCCAAAACCAGAATAATAACAACAACAACGACCCCAACAACAACAACAACAACAACAACAACAACAACAACAACAACAACAACAACCCTCCGGGTTTCGATATGCTCACCAGATTTCTGCGTCTGAGGCCAGCAAAGTTTTCGGGAACAACTGATCCCATGGTAGCCAATGACTGGTTACATTCTGTGAACAAAGACTTAGTGACCGTGGGCTGCACGGATGCTGAAAAGGTCAGGTTTGCAGCACATCTGTTGGAAGGACCAGCTGCCACATGGTGGGACAACTTCCAAATCACCACTCCTATTGATGAGGTGACTTGGGCCATCTTTGAAGATGGATTTCGCATAGCTCATATCTCATCAGGGATAATGAGCCTTAAAAAGAAAGAGTTTCACAACCTGAAACAGCGCCACCGCAGCGTGGCAGAATATATAGAGGAATTCAACAATCTGGCGCGCTACGCACCGGATGAGGTTGATACTGATGCCAAGAGAAAGGAGAAGTTCTTGGAAGGATTGAATGATGAACTGAACCTACAGCTATCTGTGGCGTATGTTCCAACTTATCAGTCGTTGTGTGACAAGGCTGCTATTTTGGAAAGTAAAATGAAACAAGTCGAGAGTAGAAAGAGGAAACACTCCGACAAGCACAACTCGGGATCGTCTCACAAACGATCTCACTATGATGACAGTGGCAGCTCAGGATCCCATAAACATGGGAAATTCAGCAAGCACAACCGTCATGACAATAAGCATCACCGCAGTCATGACAAGGACAAGTACAAGAACACCAAGGGTGGACATAAGAGCCACTATGGTGGAAATGGTAGTGGAAGTGGAGGCCAACCTCCTAAAAAGGACATCAGTCAGGTTGAGTGCTTCAAATGCAAGAAGATGGGACACTATGCAAATGAGTGCCCCGAAAAGAAGGTGGAAGGACCTAACAAGCCGAATCCTTTCCAGAAAGGACAGGTTAACCACATCAATGTGGAGGAGGTCTATGAAGAACCTGATGCCGTGGCTGGTAAGTTCAGACTCAATTCAATTTCAGCATTTGTACTCTTTGATACCGGTGCATCTCATTCATTCATATCAAAGGCATTTGTTGAAAGAAATGAACTGCCGGTAGAAACCATTGGGTGTCCTATAAGAGTAAGTTCTCCGGGGGGAGAAATGATAGTAAACTCTGGATGCCATGACTTAGTCATAGAGTTTGGAAAATATAAGTTTCCAGTAAACCTAATAATTCTTGATTCCCAAGGACTGGATGTGATTTTGGGAATGGATTGGATGGCTAAGTATGAAGGAGTATTAGATTGTGCCAACCGTACAGTTACACTCACAACCCCAGAAGGAAAGAGAATAAAATTTAAGTCAAGCTTTGAATCCAAAGGAAGTAAGCTGAATTCTCTTAAGGGGGTTAGCATGGAAAGTGTACCAATTGTGTGTGAATATCCGGACGTGTTTCCGGAGGAATTACCAGGTATGCCACCAGATAGAGATGTAGAGTTTCTGATAGATTTGGTGCCAGGATCAGGACCAATAGCTAAGAGACCGTACAAAATGTCTGTTGATGAATTAAAGGAGCTCAAGAAACAGCTAGGAGAACAGTTACAGAAAGGGTTTATTCAACCAAGTTCTTCATCTTGGGGAGCCCCAGTTTTGTTCGTGGAGAAGAAAGATAGAACCCAAAGATTGTGTATTGACTACCGTTCTCTCAACGAGGTTACCATCAAGAACAAGTATCCTTTGCCAAGAATCAATGACTTATTTGATCAGCTAGAAGGAGCATGTGTATTCTCGAAGATTGATCTTCGGTCAGGTTATTTTCAACTCAAGATACGAGAGCAAGACATACCAAAAACAGCATTCACCACAAGGTATGGATTGTATGAATATACTGTGATGCCATTTGGGTTAACCAACGCTCCAGCATATTTCATGAATATGATGAACAAGGTGTTCATGGAGTTCCTTGACAAATTCGTTGTCGTTTTCATCGATGACATCTTGGTCTACTCCAAGAGCAAGGAAGAGCATGAGAGACACTTACGTTTAATGCTTGAGAAACTAAGGGAACATAAACTTTATGCCAAATTCAGCAAATGTGAGTTTTGGTTAGAGAAAGTTGGTTTTCTTGGTCATGTGATGACAAAAGATGGTGTGGCAGTTGATCCTGCTAAGGTTTCAGCTGTGACAGAATGGGAATCACCTAAGAATGTGAAAGAAGTTCGTAGTTTCCTCGGCTTAGCAGGTTACTACAGAAGGTTCATAGAAAATTTCTCGAAAGTTGCTAAACCTATGACAGAATTACTAAAGAAGGACAAGAAGTTTGCTTGGTCTGAAGGTTGCGAAGTCAGTTTCCAAGAATTGAAGAAGAGACTCGTAACAGCACCAGTTCTATGTCTACCAGATTTGGAAAAGGATTTCCAAGTGTATTGTGATGCTTCTCATCAAGGTTTGGGTGCCGTACTTATGCAAGATGGTAAAGTCGTAGCCTATGCTTCGAGACAACTCAAAACTCATGAGGTAAATTACCCTACCCATGATTTGGAGTTAGCCTCTGTCGTCCATGCACTCAAAACATGGAGACATTACCTTTTGGGAAAGCGTTGTGAAGTGTTCACCGATCATAAGAGTTTGAAATATATCTTCACCCAGAAGGAAATCAACATGAGACAAACAAGATGGTTAGAACTTATCAAAGATTACGACTTAAGTTTGCAATACCACCCTGGTAAAGCAAATGTAGTAGCGGATGCTCTAAGTCGTAAGACATTTGTAAATGGCCTTACAAAAGGGGAATTGCCAGATGACTTGTGTAAGCAATTCAAAGAACTCAGATTAGAGATTGTGCCAGAAGGACATCTCATGTCCTTAGATGTTCAACCCACTCTGTTGGACAAGATCCGAGAAGTCCAGAAGACTGATGAGGAAATTGAAAAGATTAAAGTAAACATTGGTCTAGGGAAAGCTAAGAGTTTTCATGTTGACGAACAAGGTACCTTATGGCACGGGAAACGTATATGTGTTCCACAAGACCCAGAATTGCGGAAACTGATCTTACAGGAAGGTCACAACTCTCCGTATTCTATTCACCCGGGAAACACCAAGATGTACATGGATATGAAAGAGAGATTTTGGTGGAACAATCTCAAAAAGGACATCGCCGAACATATCGCTTTGTGTGACGTGTGTAGCAGAGTCAAAGCAGAACACCAGAAACCAGCAGGTTTGCTTCAACCATTGCCTATTCCTGAATGGAAGTGGGAAAATATTGGCATGGATTTCATTACCGGATTACCAAGGACCAGGTCAGGATATGATTCCATATGGGTGGTAGTAGATCGCCTAACTAAAGTGGCTCATTTTATACCCGTGAAGACAACTTATACAAGTGCCAAGTTAGCAAAAATTTACATGAGCAGGATTGTATGCCTTCACGGTGTGCCAAAGAGTATTGTGTCAGATAGGGGAACCCAGTTCACATCTCACTTTTGGAGACAACTTCATGAATCCTTAGGAACGAGATTGGAGTTTAGCACTGCTTTTCATCCTCAAACGGATGGACAAACGGAAAGAACCAACCAAATTCTTGAAGACATGTTGAGAGCTTGCGCTCTAGACTATGGAGCAAGTTGGGATGAAAGTTTGCCTTACGCGGAGTTCTCTTACAACAACAGCCATCAATCAAGTATTGGAATGGCACCGTTTGAGTTACTCTACGGAAGGAAGTGTACCACCCCATTGTTATGGAATGGTGTGGGAGAAAGAAGCTTATTTGGACCTGATCTTATTAAGGACGCCGAAGAGAAAGTTAAGTTGGTTAAGGACAGGTTGAAGATAGCACAATCCCGACAGAAAAGCTACGCGGATTCTAAGCGTAGAGAAGTCACCTACGAAGTTGGGGATAGAGCCTATCTCAGGGTATCACCACTCCGTGGAGTGAAAAGATTTGGAGTCAAAGGAAAGTTGGCACCAAGATACGTTGGGCCATTCAAGATTCTAAGTCGCAAGGGAGAAGTCGCATATGAAGTAGAATTACCAGAATCTCTATCAGCAGTCCATAACGTATTTCATGTGAGTCAGCTTAAAAAGTGTCACCCAGAAATGGAAGAGTCTTCTTTGAAGGATACCATACCTTTGGAGGAAGTTCAGCTAGAAAGTGATCTCACTTATGAGGAAAAGCCTGTCAAAATTCTAGAGACAGCAGAAAGAGTCACCAGGACCAAGACTATCAAATTTTGTAAAGTGCAATGGAACCATCACTCCGAAGAGGAAGCAACATGGGAAAGAGAAGATGATCTTCGGAAAGACCACCCTCACCTATTTGCTAGCCAAACCGAATCTCGAGGGCGAGATTCATCTTAAGGGGGTTAGATTTGTAACATCCCAAAAATCATAGTTTCAAAACTCATTCATATCATCTATGCATCATTCATTCATTTAGGGTTTTATCAAAAATCACTTAGAAACAGAAGTTGAGTCTATGATTTCATGTGGACATTTGATTCCAAAAAAGACCATCACACTTTGAAAATTTGGAAGATTAGGTACTTGATTACTTGACTCCATTGTTGGAATGATTATGTGAAACTTTAACCAAGGATTCAAAATTTAGAAATGATTTCAAAACCCTAAAAATCAAATATTTGCAACTATAGCAAAATCTCTGATTATTTTGAAAATCAAAGCTTGACCAAACCCTACAAGGTAATCACTTGGTTAAATGACTGCATTTGGAACCACAGAACCCTATAAAGATCCCCAAATTTGTTTGAATTCAAAAAGGATTTGTATTCATATCAAAATCATTTCAGAAAATAGAAAACAGAAAAAAGAAAAGGGCAAACAAATGAAAAAGGCCATGCGGCCAGGATCTGGCCCAGCAGCTAATCTAGCCCAGCAAGCCCACCCGGGCACTTCCTTTTCTCCTCCCACGCGCAAACAGACGCGTTCAGCCGCTGACAGACGGACCCCACACACCCTTCGCGCGCGCCACTGACGAGCGGGCCCTATCTACGCTGGCATCGTCTTCCCCAAACCCCCGCCCGCGACCACGTCGCAGCAGCAGTGATTGGCGGTGATGGCGCGGCTTAATTGGGCCATTAAACGCAGGCGTTTCCTGTCGAGGCACCGGCTATAAGATCCCCACCTCCCCACGATCATTTTCCCCCAGTCAATCGCACACTCACGCCACCAGGCTGCCCACGACTCACTCGAGACCGCCGCAGACAGAGCCAACTCCGGCGACCGATTCAGGTGAGCCTCGTGCGCCCCTTTCCCTCTGGTTTGTTCGAGACGCCTAGTAATCCTCTTGCGCACTTTCTAACCACAACAGAGCATCTTGTACTGCCCTAGGTTGCAGTTTCCACTCGACGCCGCAAGCGTCCGACGACCACCTCGACTCCGGCGACCAAATTCCGTAAGTTCCGTGAGCACCTCCACTTTTGCTTCACACGAGTGTGTTCGCAACTGTCCTGCGCACTTTCTAAACCCACTGATTCGTGTTAGGGCGACGCGGAGCCTCGGCAACGACTCCGACAACATCCACCCGACGCCAGACGCAACTCCGACGAGATCCAGAGCCCATCTCCGAGCGCCCCTTCGCGAACGAGTACCACGTCGAGTTTCAGCACGCCTTCGCGGATCTGGTAAGCACATCCTTGCATCCTGGAACGGTCTAGAACGCCAGCGCCGCCGTAGACAGACGCGCCGCCGCCAGCCAACGCCGCCAGCGCCGCCAGAGCATGGTCGCTTGCTCGCGCGCCGTTGGATCTTGATCCAAGCGCTAGGATAGATTCACTTAATTCCGAAGTGGTACGCGATCTGGAGCGTACGATCTGTTTAAAATCCTGCGGCTGCAGAGCGTGATCCGACCAAAGCGGTACGCGCCAATCACAGCGCGACGCGTGGCAAGGTTTAGATTAAAAACAGAATTTAAAACCAGATTTAGATTCAAACTTCAAATGCTTATAACTTTTGAATGCCACGTTGGTTTTTTGCAAACTTTATACCGTTGGATTCAGTGAAACAAGACCTTTCTGAATATCCATTTTATTTAGCATATAGTAACAGTTAAAAATGATTTTTATTGTGGAACATGTTTAGGGCTATTTAGATATAGTTTCATTTTTGTATATTAATTTGAGGCCAAATAAATTTAGTTGGCAAACATGTGTCTTGTTAAGTTTCTGTGCTCATGAACATACTTGGTATAATTTTCAAAAATCACCACTTAGTAAATTCTTGCATGCATGCATTCATATTATTTTTGGTTGTATTTATATTGTGTGTAATTGTGTGCTATTGTTTCTTGTGTAGATTTTGATAGTGATTGTGATTGTGAGGAGTGCTACTCTCCCCACTACCAAGGCAAGTGATATTTTCATGAATTTCCTATCCTAAAGTTTTATACTTGCATTAGATATTTTGCTAAAGTAAATGCATGATATTTTGCTTGGTGCTAAGATGGGAAATCCTAAGTAGAGTGAAGTAGTAGAATTGCTAGGGAAATTTTCTTAAGATAAGATACCATACTTTGCTTAGCCTAGCTTATAGTAAACAAGGGTGGTGAACATCTATATTTATATGATAAAAATATTCTAAGTCAAGAGACTTATATTTTCTTAATAAAACAACTAAGGCAAATGAACCCCCTGGGTGGAATGGAAAGATTGGGTTATGTTGAGTGGTTACACAAGGCCATGGACTTGGGTTGTGTATCTCACTTGTGGTATGCCACCCAGGCACAAAGGGATTTGGAGGCCAAGTGTTGAGAAAGCTTACAGTGCAACCACTTGGCAATATGGGCTCTGCCATGATCATATAGGTTGCTAGCACTTAGTCACTTGGACAGTTGGTGGTAGATGGGATTATAGGATGGAACGCGTCCATTTGACTAAGGAAAAGCTTCTGAAAGGTCCTGTCTTGGGAAACCAAGTCTGGTGGGGAAAGTGCACAACCTCTGCAGATGGAAAACCTAAGTACTTAGCCTTGTCCAAGGAAATGGACACTTTGAGCATCAAGACATGGAAGCTACAAGAATCTCATCACTCCAACTTCTAAATAAAATTGATGGGTGAACAAGGGTGAAGGACTCAATGTCTATTGATGGTTCCTTGGGAATGTTTTTGACAAAGAAAAACTTAGTAATTTCAACTAATAGGAAAAGCATATTTTCAAGCAAAGCAAGCCAATCTACACTTAGCCAAAAATGCATATAGTAATATAGTCCACTTAAAATATAATAAGGTATCACTTGCCAATACTATTCCAAAGTATTGACCCTCTGTGGCTGTAACTTGTGATGTTGCAGGTTACTCTGATGATGAATAGGAGTCATGAGTCTACACTCAACATGCTTGCCTGTGGCACATGAAGATGAAGACTTATGTTTATTACTTGTTTCCTTAAAACTCTTGTATTAGGCCTATGGCCATGAGTTGTATAAGACTATGTTTTATCTCTGGAATGAATGTAATAAATGACCTTTGTATCTGTGTACTTCATCTTAAACTGTGGATGCTAGCATTGATCCAGGGACTAGCATTGCAATCACAGGGATCCTATCCTTTACAAAGGAAGGGGTCTAACATTTTTCCATCAAGTTGAAGTAGAAGAGGTGTAGAGTTAAAACCAAAATGGTTGAGGAAAGAGTTTACAAGTGTTTTTGTAAATAAGTTTTGGAACAAAATACAACTCCTATTTTTCTAAGGGTTTTTGTCCAATCCTAGGGTTTACAAATCCTATAGGCAACACAATGCTCTGATACCATCTGTAGGGGTCCCAACCTTAGATAAGATTGATCCCTCCTGTGTTTACAATGCTAGTCCCTGGATCAATAGCTAGCATCCACAGTTTAGATGTAATATCAAGAAACAAGGGTCATAATATAACTTTATAACCAGGAATAACATAATTTTATTACATCAAACATAGCTCATTAGGCTATTACATTACATTGCAGCGGAATAAATATAGTCATGGGTCCTTCATCTTCAAAGTGCCACAGGCAGATGTTGGTTGTAAGCTTTGTAATCCTAAACAATCAATCTTCACTAAAATCAATCAAACCTGCAACATACAAGTTACAGCCACAAGGGTCAATACATTTGAATTGTATTGGCAAGTGATACTATATTTGTAAAGTGGAGTCTATCATCTATATGCATTTGGCTAAGTGGAGTTGAGGCTTGCATTGCTCAAAATAGATTTTTCTTATCATTTTGAAAATACTAAGTTTTTGCTTGACAAAATCATTTTTCTCAATCAAAGATTTCAAGATCCTTGTACCAAGCCATCTCTCCATCAATGATTGAAGAATTCAAACAACCCTTGTTCAAACCACAAGATTTTAATTTAGAAATTTGAATGATGAGATTCTTGATTGCTTCCATGTCTTGATGCTCAAATTGTCCTTTTCCAGGGACATGGCTAAGTACTTAGATTTTACACTCTGCAGAGGTGGTGCACTTTCCCCACAAGACTTGGTTTCCCAAGACAAGATCTTTCAGAAGCTTTCCCTTAGACCAAAATGGACGCGCTCCAACCTATCAAACACTACCACCCACTGTCCATATGGCTAAGTTCTTGCAACCTATATGATCATGGCAGAGCCCATATTGCCAAGTGGTTGCACTTGAAGTTTCTCAACATTTGACATCTCAAATCTCTTTGTGCCTGGGTGGCATACCACAAGTGAGATACACAACCCAAGTCCATGGCCTTGTCTAACCACTCAACATATCCCAATCCTTCCATTCCACCCAGGTGATTCATTAACTTAGTTGTTTTATTAGACAAAATCACAAGTCCTCAGACTTAGAATATTTTTCCATAGTGTGAATATATATTCCACCCATGTTTTCTATTAGCTAGGCTAAGCTTGGTAGTAGTAGGAATCTCTAACTTAGGAAATCCTACTAAGGATTCATCTACTAGGTTTTCTTATAGCAAGATCTATACTTAGCAAAATTATGCAAGTTTTACTTAGCAAAATCACTAATGCATAGAGAAAGTAATGGGACAAAAAGTATGAAGCATCACTTGCCTTTTTGGTAGAGTATAGGTTCACTTCTTGATCTTTGCAACAATCACACTCTTCAAGTCACTAAAAATCAATCAAGCAAGGCACAAACTCAATCTACCAATCAAGCAAAACAACACATATAAATAACAAAGTCAAAGAAATGCATGCAAGCATGATAAGCTTTGTTTTGTTTGAAAAAGTGGTTCCTAGTAGGTCATAGTTATTTGGGTGCATCTAATGGTCATTTCCTAAAGTGGCCAAGTCATTTGCAAAAGGTTTCACTTTTAAACTATTTTCAAGACAAAGTGTTATTTTATGTGGTGTAGAAATATTTTTATTAAGGCATTAGCCTATAGGGTTCACCAAATGAGTTGCTATTGCAAAACTTGGTGTTTTTTGGTCAGTAGGTTTGGTCTAAACCATTTTTCTCCAAAGTTCTTTTCTCATAATCATTTCCATAAACAATCCATTATTTTTATTTGGCTAGAAATTGGCTAAGTCAAATAATTCAACCTAAATTTCACCAAAATCATTTTTAACACCAAAGGTTGGTTCCTAAGGTCAGTAAGGTCACAACAAACCAATTGGCAAAGGTTTTAATTCAAAAATCATTTTTAAACAATTTTTATACTCTACACAAGCATACAAATGTTTCTGCAAATTCAAACAAGCTAACAGATACTATTTTCAAAACTAAGGGCATGGCTGGCTAGGGCTTGTTCTCCTGAATCCATTGATATAAAATTTGTCAAATTTGGACGTGTGGATCCAAAGATATAAGGGTTTGAAGTTTGCAAAAGTTTCTGTTTTCAAATTCTGTTTTAAAACATCTCTGGCCACGTGTCTGTATCTTATTGGCTCATAACGGTTCGGTAGGATCGCGTGATGTGGACCGCAGGATTTAAGTGGGATTGTGCGGTGCAGATCAAACGTAATGGTTCAGTTAAGTGATCTATCGTGTGCATAGGATCGTGATCTAACGGCTCACATCGTATCAGCCAGGAACTGGCGGTGCTGCGGTGGCTACCGGCGGCGGAGCGGCCTGGCGGTGACGTTGCCGGCGATACAGGAAGCGAGAGAGAGAAAGGGCATGCTCACCGGGTTCAAGGGGTCACGGCGAAGCTCAGGGTACTGCTGGCTTGACAAGGGGCGCTCAGGTACTGCGGCAATTGCTCGCCGGAGTAGAGGACGGCGTCGGGCGCGTCAGGTGGTCGTCGTGGACGGCGCTATGGATCACCTCAAAGCGAAATAACGATACGGTTAGATGCGCAGGAACAAGGCAGAGTCGTGTGCGTGAACTAGAAGGCGCGGGGCGGTTGTATTTAACCTGGGGGCTTCGCCGGAGTAGAGGCAGACGGTGGCGACGGTGGCTGTTGTCGAAGGCGAGGTTACAGGGTACCCGCGGTCAAGTTGGATGCACTAGCAGATGCGCCTGAGAGTGGGGATGCTGTGAGCTTGGTCGGGGAGGAGAGGGGCGGCGAGTTTTGGCCGGAATTGGCGAGGAGGGTCGTCGGAGTAGCAGTGGTACAGAGAGAAATTGGGATGGACTGGAGGCGTGCTCGGGGAAGGAAACAGAGGAGAACGAGAGAGGAGTCACTGGCGTTTAAGCGTGTGTGGTCAGAGGGCGTTAATCGCACGGCATTGAAGCGAATTGACGAGGCAATCAATCGGCAGTAACAGCCAGGGCGACGAGGGCGTGTTGAAGACGATGAATAGGAGGGGGTGGGGTCGGCTTGTCAGCGTTGAGTGAGGGGGAGAAGAGGGTCCACATGTCAGTTGCTTTGCGGGTTAGGGAGTTGGTTCGAATCGTTTTCTGCGGAGAGAACTGGGCTGGTCTGGGCTGCTGTTGGGCCACTTTGTTGGGCTGGTCTGTTTCCTCTATTTTTTTCTGTCTATTTGTTTTATTCTTTTCTAATTCTTTTTCTGTTTTGAAATTCAAACAACCAAACACATTCAAAATGATTCAAACAATCATCAAGCTTTTCAAATATGAATTTGGTTCTGCTTAACATCATAACTCACATAAAATATTATTTTAAATCTTTTTAGGTTCCATTTATTAATTAAAAAAAATGGTCCATTAGTTATTTAATAAAATAGGGTTTGTTTTATTTAATGAAATCTTCATTTAAAATCAAAAATGTTTTCAAAACCCAAACAGTAGGTTTTATTTGGAAATAAAGAATATTTGGAAAACTTGTTTAAAATAAAATAATCCTTTTACTTTAGGGTCCATTAATAATTAAATAAAATGGAACTTAGTTATTAAATCAAAATAGGGTTTGATTTTATTAATAAAACCTTTATTTGAACCTAAATATTTTC
Organism: Avena sativa; assembly: GCA_916181665.1. NCBI lineage: Eukaryota > Viridiplantae > Streptophyta > Magnoliopsida > Poales > Poaceae > Avena > Avena sativa. The sequence goes on along the minus strand of OV702285.1, from coordinate 134,332,850 downwards.
AAAAACAAATTAGTAGGTTTAATTTGGAAATATTAAATACTTGGAAACTTGTTTTAAAACAAAATAACATTTTATTTTAGAATCCATTATTAATTAAATATAATAGACTTTCATTATTAATTCAACTAGGGTTTGTTTTATTGAGAATGTTTATTTAAAAACTAAAGTGAAGTCAAAACACTTTAATAGGTTTTATTTGTGAATATCCAATATTGGGAAAACTTATTTTGAATAATTTAATAAGTTTTGATGTTTCAATTTAAATTGGTAAAACCTTTTATCTTCAAATAAGGTTGGATGCTAAATCTTTATTACTTTATTTAAAATAAACTTTTATTGTTTTAATCAAAGAAAACTCTTTTGTTTCAAAACCTTGGCCAAGTTTAATTTGGCCTTATAAAATAATCTTTATTTATAAATCCACCTTTTCATTTGAAAACAAAATCTTTTATTAAAAGATCCAAAATAGTAATTCCAAAACATTTAATTTCTTTTAATAAATGTTTATCCTTATAAATCCCTTTAGGATTTATTTGATTCAAATGGGTTTGAGGTTCCATTTAAATTCAAAAAGTTTCTTCTGGCCTTGAAAATCAAACAAAGTTTTATTTTATTCATTTATTTTCACATTACAAGATTTGGAAATCTTGGGATGTGACAGGCTACCACCCTTAAAATAAATCTCGTCCCGAGATTTGGGAAGGCTGGGGTTACAAGCAAGTTCAAACAACTAGGGTACTACCACCCTTAAAATTTTTCAAACAAAAATTACATATTGGCCTTCTTGGGATTCTGGGTAAAACTTCTCTAAGCAAAGTTTGCATTGTATCCTTGGTTTTCATTCTTGATTCATGGGCCAAGGTTGAGTTTCTCCATAGGCTTGTTCAACTTGTTCTCCATCCTTTCTGGACAATTGTTTGCATAGTGGCCTAGTTCCTTGCATTTGAAACATGTCACAAGGCTGATATCCCTCATAGGCTTGTTTATCTTATACTTCAACTTTTCTGGACAGTAGTTTGCATAATGTCCTAACTCTTTGCAGTGTTTGCACATCACTTGGCTATAATCCTTCCTTATCTTGGGTTTCACTAGCCTTTGTTTGCTTTCTTGGCTCTTCTTCTTTTCTGGGCATTCATTGGCATAGTGTCCCATCTCTTTGCAATTGTAACATTGCAACTGGCTTATGTCCTTCTTCTTCTTTTTGGGTCTCTCTAAAGCTAGGAGTTCTTCTAGTTCATGTTCTTCATGAATGGGAGATCTTTCTCTCTTCTTGGGGTATTGATCTTCATGTTCCTTGGATGTATGATCTTTGTATCTAAAACTATTGTTGGCTTGGGTTCCTTCTAGAATAGCATCTTTGTCGTCCTTGTTGTCATTAGCTCTTTGGAAAAAGTTTTCTCTCGTGTTGATCATTTGAGTAACCATTCCTTGCAACAATTGGGATTGAAGTTTCATTATCCTTTGTATGGCTGGGTCTAGTCCATTGTTGTTGGCTAAAAGCTGAGTTGTCATTTGGTTCAACTGGTTTTGAGTTGCTATAATGTCTCTCATGTTGTCCTTTTGGTTGTTGCTATGGTCATCCACCTTGATGTTGGAGTCTCTTGGAGTAGTCATCTGTTTGGGTTGAAGGGATTATAATAGGCAAAATATTTCTAAGGAATCAATTCTAATCACACACATCACAATTCACACAAGCAATGTGCATGCAATCACAAACCAAACATTTCACTCAAACAACAAAGTTCAAGCACATACTTAGTCAACAAAATATTTTTGTTACACCACATAAGTTGGTGGTTTTGACTTAACTAAAATATGGTGGTCCATCTATATGGTTTACTTGTGATTTTTCCTTTCTTCATGATTCTTCTTGTATGAGATCTTGGTTTCCTTGAGAAAACTCTTGGTCACAATTATTCAAAGTTGTTGATGGTTCCTTCTTATTTTGCATTCCCTCAGTCTCTAAATCTTGAGTAAGACTTCCTTGTTTCACTTGTAGTCCTTGGTGATATCCAAGTTGGAAGTCCTTGGTGAATATGCTGAAGATGTTGAAGTCATTGGAGTTGAAGATGTTGAAGAAGTCCTTTGCACATGGTGTAGTCTTTGGTCATGGGGTAGGTTTTTCCATCAAGTTGAAGTAGAAGAGGTGTAGAGTTAAAACCAAAATGGTTGAGGAAAGAGTTTACAGGTGTTTTTGTAAATAAGTTTTGGAACAAAATACAACTCCTATTTTTCTAAGGGTTTTTGTCCAATCCTAGGGTTTAAAAATCCTACAGGCAACACAATGCTCTGATACCATCTGTAGGGGTCCCAACCTTAGATAAGATTGATCCCTCCTGTGTTTACAATGCTAGTCCCTGGATCAATAGCTAGCATCCACAGTTTAGATGTAATATCAAGAAACAAGGGTCATAATATAACTTTATAACCAGGAATAACATAATTTTATTACATCAAACATAGCTCATTAGGCTATTACATTACATTGCAGCGGAATAAATATAGTCATGGGTCCTTCATCTTCAAAGTGCCACAGGCAGATGTTGGTTGTAAGCTTTGTAATCCTAAACAATCAATCTTCACTAAAATCAATCAAACCTGCAACATACAAGTTATAGCCACAAGGGTCAATACATTTGAATTGTATTGGCAAGTGATACTATATTTGTAAAGTGGAGTCTATCATCTATATGCATTTGGCTAAGTGGAGTTGAGGCTTGCATTGCTCAAAATAGATTTTTCTTATCATTTTGAAAATACTAAGTTTTTGCTTGACAAAATCATTTTTCTCAATCAAAGATTTCAAGATCCTTGTACCAAGCCATCTCTCCATCAATGATTGAAGAATTCAAACAACCCTTGTTCAAACCACAAGATTTTAATTTAGAAATTTGAATGATGAGATTCTTGATTGCTTCCATGTCTTGATGCTCAAATTGTCCTTTTCCAGGGACATGGCTAAGTACTTAGATTTTACACTCTGCAGAGGTGGTGCACTTTCCCCACAAGACTTGGTTTCCCAAGACAAGATCTTTCAGAAGCTTTCCCTTAGACCAAAATGGACGCGCTCCAACCTATCAAACACTACCACCCACTGTCCATATGGCTAAGTTCTTGCAACCTATATGATCATGGCAGAGCCCATATTGCCAAGTGGTTGCACTTGAAGTTTCTCAACATTTGACATCTCAAATCTCTTTGTGCCTGGGTGGCATACCACAAGTGAGATACACAACCCAAGTCCATGGCCTTGTGTAACCACTCAACATATCCCAATCCTTCCATTCCACCCAGGTGATTCATTAACTTAGTTGTTTTATTAGACAAAATCACAAGTCCTCAGACTTAGAATATTTTTCCATAGTGTGAATATATATTCCACCCATGTTTTCTATTATCTAGGCTAAGCTTGGTAGTAGTAGGAATCTCTAACTTAGGAAATCCTACTAAGGATTCATCTACTAGGTTTTCTTATAGCAAGATCTATACTTAGCAAAATTATGCAAGTTTTACTTAGCAAAATCACTAATGCATAGAGAAAGTAATGGGACAAAAAGTATGAAGCATCACTTGCCTTTTTGGTAGAGTATAGGTTCACTTCTTGATCTTTGGAACAATCACACTCTTCAAGTCACTACAAATCAATCAAGCAAGGCACAAACTCAATCTACCAATCAAGCAAAACAACACATATAAATAACAAAGTCAAAGAAATGCATGCAAGCATGCTAAGCTTTGTTTTGTTTGAAAAAGTGGTTCCTAGTAGGTCATAGTTATTTGGGTGCATCTAATGGTCATTTCCTAAAGTGGCCAAGTCATTTGCAAAAGGTTTCACTTTTAAACTATTTTCAAAACAAAGTGTTATTTTATGTGGTGTAGAAATATTTTTATTAAGGCATTAGCCTATAGGGTTCACCAAATGAGTTGCTATTGCAAAACTTGGTGTTTTTTGGCCAGTAGGTTTGGTCTAAACCATTTTTCTCCAAAGTTCTTTTCTCATAATCATTTCCATAAACAATCCATTATTTTTATTTGGCTAGAAATTGGCTAAGTCAAATAATTCAACCTAAATTTCACCAAAATCATTTTTAACACCAAAGGTTGGTTCCTAAGGTCAGTAAGGTCACAACAAACCAATTGGCACAGGTTTTAATTCAAAAATCATTTTTAAACAATTTTTATACTCTACACAAGCATACAAATGTTTCTGCAAATTCAAACAAGCTAACAGATACTATTTTCAAAACTAAGGGCATGGTTGGCTAGGGCTTGTTCTCCTGAATCCATTGATATAAAATTTGTCAAATTTGGACGTGTGGATCCAAAGATATAAGGGTTTGAAGTTTGCAAAAGTTTATGTTTTCAAATTCTGTTTTAAAACATCTCTGGCCACGTGTCTGTATCTTATTGGCTCATAACGGTTCGGTAGGATCGCGTGATGTGGACCGCAGGATTTAAGTGGGATTGTGTGGTGCAGATCAAACGTAACGGTTCAGTTAAGTGATCTATCGTGTGCATAGGATCGTGATCTAACGGCTCACATCGTATCAGCCAGGAACTGGCGGTGCTGCGGTGGCTACCAGGGGCGGAGCGGCCTGGCGGTGACGTTGCCGGCGATACAGGAAGCGAGAGAGAGAAAGGGCATGCTCACCGGGTTCAGGGGGTCACGGCGAAGCTCAGGGTACTGCTGGCTTGACAAGGGGCGCTCAGGTACTGCGGCAATGGCTCGCCGGAGTAGAGGACGGCGTCGGGCGTGTCAGGTGGTCGTCGTGGACGGCGCTGTGGATCACCTCAAAGCGAAATGACGATACGGTTAGATGCGCAGGAACAAGGCAGAGTCGTGTGCGTGAACTAGAAGGCGCGGGGCGGTTGTATTTAACCTGGGGGCTTCGCCGGAGTAGAGGCAGACGGTGGCGACGGTGGCTGTTGTCGAAGGCGAGGTTACAGGGTACCCGCGGTCAAGTTGGATGCACTAGCAGATGCGCCTGAGAGTGGGGATGCTGTGAGCTTGGTCGGGGAGGAGAGGGGCGGCGAGTTTTGGCCGGAATTGGCGAGGAGGGTCGTCGGAGTAGCAGTGGTACAGAGAGAAATTGGGATGGACTGGAGGCGTGCTCGGGGAAGGAAACAGAGGGGAACGAGAGAGGAGTCACTGGCGTTTAAGCGTGTGTGGTCAGAGGGCGTTAATCGCACGGCATTGAAGCGAATTGACGAGGCAATCAATCGGCAGTAACAGCCAGGGCGACGAGGTCGTGTTGAAGACGATGAATAGGAGGGGGTGGGGTCGGCTTGTCAGCGTTGAGTGAGGGGGAGAAGAGGGTCCACATGTCAGTTGCTTTGCGGGTTAGGGAGTTGGTTCGAATCGTTTTCTGCGGAGAGAACTGGGCTGGTCTGGGCTGCTGTTGGGCCACTTTGTTGGGCTGGTCTGTTTCCTCTATTTTTTTCTGTCTATTTGTTTTATTCTTTTCTAATTCTTTTTCTATTTTGAAATTCAAACAACCAAACACATTCAAAATGATTCAAACAATCATCAAGCTTTTCAAATATGAATTTGGTTCTGCTTAACATCATAACTCACATAAAATATTATTTTAAATCTTTTTAGGTTCCATTTATTAATTAAAAAAAATGGTCCATTAGTTATTTAATAAAATAGGGTTTGTTTTATTTAATGAAATCTTCATTTAAAATCAAAAATGTTTTAAAAACCCAAACAGTAGGTTTTATTTGGAAATAAAGAATATTTGGAAAACTTGTTTAAAATAAAATAATCCTTTTACTTTAGGGTCCATTAATAATTAAATAAAATGGAACTTAGTTATTAAATCAAAATAGGGTTTGATTTTATTAATAAAACCTTTATTTGAACCTAAATATTTTCAAAAACAAATTAGTAGGTTTAATTTGGAAATATTAAATACTTGGAAACTTGTTTTAAAACAAAATAACATTTTATTTTAGAATCCATTATTAATTAAATATAATAGACTTTCATTATTAATTCAACTAGGGTTTGTTTTATTGAGAATGTTTATTTAAAAACTAAAGTGAAGTCAAAACACTTTAATAGGTTTTATTTGTGAATATCCAATATTGGGAAAACTTATTTTAAATAATTTAATAAGTTTTGATGTTTCAATTTAAATTGGTAAAACCTTTTATCTTCAAATAAGGTTGGATGCTAAATCTTTATTACTTTATTTAAAATAAACTTTTATTGTTTTAATCAAAGAAAACTCTTTTGTTTCAAAACCTTGGCCAAGTTTAATTTGGCCTTATAAAATAATCTTTATTTATAAATCCACCTTTTCATTTGAAAACAAAATCTTTTATTAAAAGATCCAAAATAGTAATTCCAAAACATTTAATTTCTTTTAATAAATGTTTATCCTTATAAATCCCTTTAGGATTTATTTGATTCAAATGGGTTTGAGGTTCCATTTAAATTCAAAAAGTTTCTTCTGGCCTTGAAAATCAAACAAAGTTTTATTTTATTCATTTATTTTCACATTACAAGATTTGGAAATCTTGGGATGTGACAGGCTACCACCCTTAAAATAAATCTCGTCCCGAGATTTGGGAAGGCTGGGGTTACAAGCAAGTTCAAACAACTAGGGTACTACCACCCTTAAAATTTTTCAAACAAAAATTACATATTGGCCTTCTTGGGATTCTGGGTAAAACTTCTCTAAGCAAAGTTTGCATTGTATCCTTGGTTTTCATTCTTGATTCATGGGCCAAGGTTGAGTTTCTCCATAGGCTTGTTCAACTTGTTCTCCATCCTTTCTGGACAATTGTTTGCATAGTGGCCTAGTTCCTTGCATTTGAAACATGTCACAAGGCTGATATCCCTCATAGGCTTGTTTATCTTATACTTCATCTTTTCTGGACAGTAGTTTGCATAATGTCCTAACTCTTTGCAGTGTTTGCACATCACTTGGCTATAATCCTTCATAAGTTTTATTTTATTCATTTATTTTCACATTACAAGATTTGGAAATCTTGGGATGTGACAGTAGATCACTGGATAGCAGTCAAAAATATCCTAAAGTACTTAAGAAGGACTAAGGATATGGTTCTTTCTTATGAAGGTGATGAACATATCGTTGTAAATGGTTACACCGATGCTAGTTGGAACACCGATCCGGATGATTCTAAATCATAATCTGGATACGTATTTACTTTGAATGGTGCATCAGTGAGCTGGAGGAGTGCTAAGCAAAGCGTTGTGGCCAGATCTTCAACTGAATCGGAATACATAGCTCCTTCGGAGGCTTCAGAAGAGGCGATATGGATGAAGGGGTTCATTATGGCGCTTGGTGTGATTTCTAGTGCATCGAACCCGATGGCCATCTATTGTGACAACATGGGTGCCATAGCCAATGTGCAGGAGCCAAGGTCACACAAGAAGCTGAAGCATATCAAGCTACGTTTTCACGCTATTCGCGAGCATGTCCAAGATGGTGACATAAAGATTTGCAAAGTACACATAGATCTGAATGTGACAGATCCGTTGACTAAACCTCTCCGTAGGGCAAAACATGAACAACACCAGAACGCTATGGGTGTTAGGTATATTACCATGTAATCTAGATTATTGACTCTAGTGCAAGTGGGAGACTATTGGAGATATGCCCAAGAGGCAATAGTAAAAGTAGTTATTATTATATCTTTGTGTTTATGATGAATGTTTATCGACAATCAAATCTTGGATAAGTAAAGTATCGCGAGACAAAGGGAAATTGGTATCGTATGTAAATGGTTCATTCGATCATGAAGTCATCGTAGAAATATGTGGGAGCCATATGAATTTTCAGATTCCTCTATTGGTTATTGATCGGAGAGGTGTCTCGATCATGTCTGCATAGTTCACGAATTGTAGGGAGACACACTTAAGGATTCGATGTTGTTTAGTAGATATGGAATGTGAGCAAGAGACCGAATGTTGTTCTGGGTCTCGAATTGGATACGGGATATCATGAGGAGATCCGAAATGGTCCAGAGAATAAGATTCATATAAGGAAATTCCAATTCCGGGTTTGGAAATGTTTTCAGTGGTTTCACCGGAAGCTTCTAGAAGCTTCTGAAAGGTCCACCACCCTGGGGGGATGAGTACTTGGAATGTTCCATGACAATGTAGAATAGTTGCATCATACCCTAGGTCACTTGGCTGGGCAATGGGAAGAGAGAAATCAAACTCTAGTTTGAATAGTCAAACTCCAATTTGAGAAGTCAAATCCCAACATTGAAAGTCAAACCAAGTGGAGGGAGAGGAGGAAACCTAGAGGAGGAAGGTTTCCCCTCCCTCCCTTGCCGCCGTCCATACAAGGGGAGTTGGGGGAGGACTCCTCCTCCCCTAGCCACCTCACACCTACAAAACTAGGGGGTGGGGCGCCCCCTTGGCCTCACCCCAAACCCTAGGTCAGCTGCCCCTCTAAATCGCCATCGCCCTAGTGCCTCCTCTAAACTGCCGCCGTCTAGCCCTTCCCTAGCCGTCGGCCAACTCCACCCCTCGGCCTCTAAACTCTAGTTGCTGAGGCTCTCTCTCTACTCCACCATACCCGCTCCTGCTTAGGACAAGCCCTATGGGATCTAACCTCTACTTCCACCACCACACTGTCATGCTGTTGGAATTGCGAGGAGATCTACAACCTCCGCTGTCAGCTGGAACAAGCGAGAGGAAGGTCTTCATCAAGTACCGAACGTGTGACTAACTGTGGGAGCGCTGCCGGAATGCGGTGCCGGAAGTATCGTCTACGCGATATTGAGATTGACAAGTGAACGACTACATCACCCACGAGAGATCCGTATCTCGTCGAACGCTTTGGATCTTCGAGGGTTAGTACTCTACAAACTCGTTGCACCGATCTAGTAGATTAGATCTTCACTTGTGTGTGTTCATGCGATAGAATTTTTTTGTTTTCCATGCTACTAACCCCTACACGAAGTAGACGGAGGCGTCTCGTGCGGCGATGTCGCGCCCGAGGCCGGTCGCCCCCCCCCCCCACACACACACAGTACGCCGCCCACTGGGGGAGCCAGCCAAGAGCCGGCTCGCCGGTCGGCTTCTCTCCGATCTCGCCGACTGGCTTCCATGAGAGCCAGGCGAACCCGCGGCAGCGGTACTCCTCCTCCCCCGAGTTTACGGAGGGTTCAACCCGAACCTTCTGTTCCCCTACCCCACTCCTCTCCCTCCTTCGGTCTTCAACATCGACATCAACGTCCCCTACTCCACCTCTTCGGTGTATGCAGGCCCTTCGTCGTCAATACACCGTGACCCACTTCCGTTCGGCGGTAGCTCATCGCCCGCAACCTTCGGCATGTCTGACACGCACAACGTGTTCGAAGGAATGTCGGCCGATGTGTACATGCAGGACATCATCGCCCAAGGTTTGACATCCGCCGGCAACCCCTCCTTCTTCACTCAAGAATAGTCCTGGGCCGATGCCGAACATGGCATCGAGTCTCAGGATTTCTCTGAGGGCCAGGACGAGCAAACGCATGTCGAACAGACGCAGACCGAGGACATGGATGACGTCGAGGGGCTTGCCTTGTGTAACATCCCTAAAATCATGATTTCAAAGATTTCATATCATTCATGCATGCATATATAATTGGGATCAATTTCAAACTCATTTCAAGAAAACAGAAGCACATAGTGCTATCATTTTATGTGAGCAAACTTAAATCAAATGCCCATCCTCATTTGAGAGCTTAGTGTTTTAAAAACCAAAGTTTGTTTGCTTCCTTGTTGATTGGTTTGAGTGTAGAATTTAAACAAAATTGTACAAAATAAAAATGGTTTCAAAACCATTTTTCAAACATTTGCAAACCAAGTGCAAAGTCACTGTTATTTTGTCTTTCCAAAATTAATCAAGCCAATTCAAAGTGATCACATGGTTTTATGCCAAGATTTATGGCTGTTGCGCACTGCAAAAATCCAGAAAAGATTTGAATTCAAATAGAGTTTGAATTCATTTGAAAATCATTCCAGAAAATCAAATTAGAAATAGAAAAGGAATAAAGAAAAAGAAAAGGGCTGGCGCCAGACTTTGGGCCCAACAGTGAAACTAGCCCAGCTAGCCCACCCGAGCCACCTCTCTCTCTCTCTCTCACGTGCAGACGCACCCGCGGAGTCACTGGCGCCAGGACCCCACCTCCCTTCTGTTTATTGCGCTGACAAGCGGGCCATCTCCACGTCACTCCTTCTTCCCCAAATCTTGCGCGCAGATGCCGTCGCCGCTAGCCGTTGCTGCGATTCCGCGACGTAATTGCCATTGATTCGCCGAGCGTTTCTTGTCGAGCCTCTGGCTATTTAAACCCCTCCCTCTCGCGGCCATTTCCCCTCACTCAATTTCATCTCCACTCCCCCAGGCTGCTCGCAACTCGCCAAACACCGCCGCAGCTCCGACGACCTCCGGCAGCAAATTCTGGTGAGTTCCGACCGCCCCTATGCCTCTGATTCAAACGATTGTGCCCAGCGTGATCTCGTGCATCTACTGATACTCTTCGCTTGCCTGCTCGCGACCCAGGACGCTTGCCCCACTCAACTCCGGCGACCAATTACGGTAAGCAGAGCGCGCCCCTTGCCCCTTCTTGCATACGAGGATGATCGCCACTGCCTTGCGCGTCTCCTAATCCATCTGGTTCGTGCTAGGGCGACGCGAAACCTCGGCAACAACTTCAACAGCAACCACCCGACGCCGTGCACGACTCCGACGAGCTCCAGCAGCCCCTGCCGTGCGCCCCTTGCCAAGCCACCTCCACGTTGAGCTTCGCCTCGACCCTGCGGTTCTGGTAAGCACCCTCTCCCCAGCCCGGACGACCTAGAACGCCAGCGCCGCCGCTGACAGACGCGCCGCCGCCGGTCACCGCCGCTAGCGCCGCTAGGCTATGGTCAGAGCAACAGCAGCCGTTAGATGTAGATCTGGCAGTTTAGATTAGTTCCGAGCGAATCGTTTTCTTTGAATCTGACGTGTTGGATCTGACTTGATCCGACGGCGCGGAAGGGTGATCCTGAGCGAAGCGGTATCGACCAATAGGATAGCGCCGTGTGGCTAGGGTTTAGTTTAAAAACAGAATTTGAATCAGATTTATGTCCAAATTTGATTTAGCTATAACTTTTGATCCACACGTTAGAATTTGACAAATTTTATACCGTTGGAATCAGGAAGACAAGCCCTTTCCAAATATGCAATGTGTTTAATGTTTAGTCTCTGTTAAAAAGGTTTTATTTACATAAACATGTGTAGGGCTTATTTAAGTATATGAATTGTTTAGGAATTGTTTTTAATGTCAAGTAATTTTGGTTTAGCAAGTTTTAAACTTGTTTATGATTCAGTACTATGCACTTGCTTGGTTGAGTTTTAAAAATCATCACTTAGCATTTTTGCATGCATGCATATGTATTTTTGTTTGTTTGTATATGTTGTGTGTAATTGTTGCTACCATTCTTTGTGTAGACTTTGGTGCTAGTAATTGTGATTGTGAAGAGTGCTACTCTCCCAACTACCAAGGAAAGTGGTACTTCATGAATAATTCTATCCCTATATTTTATCCTAAGCATTAGAAATATTTTGCTAAGTCTTGCATGTTATTTGTGCCTATATGCCATGATGGGAAATCCTAAGTAGTTGTAGAATTGCTAGGGAATTTCTAAGGTAAGTTACTATCTATGTCATGCTTAGCCTAGCTAGTAGCAAACAAGGGTTGGTAAAATTTGTACATGCTATGATGAAAATATTTCTAAGTCTATGGACTTATGATTTTCTTAATAAAACAACTAAGTCAATGAATCACCTGGGTGGAATGGGACTTGATTGGTGGTTTTTGGTTGAGTGGTTACACAAGGCCCATTTCTATGGTTTACCTTGTGTATCACACTTGTGGTAAGCCACCCAGGAACAAAGGGATTTTAGAGGCCCAGTGTTAAGAAGCTTCTAGTGCAGCCACTTGGCAATATGGGCTCTGCCAGGATCACATAGGTTGCTAGAACTTAGCCATTTGGACAGTTGGTGGTAGTGGGAATGATAGGTTGGAGCGCGTCCATTTGGTCTAAGGGAAGGCTTCTGAAAGGTCCTGTCTTGGTGAAAATCAAGGCTTGTGGGGAAAGTGCACAACCTCTGCAGATGGAAGAAACTAAGTACTTAGCCAAGTCCATGGTAATGGACAACTTGAGCATCAAGGCATGGAAGCTATCAAGAATCTCCTCATCCCAATTTCTAAGTAAAAACTTGTGGGTGAACAAGGGTGAAGGACCTCAATGTCTATTGATGGTTCCTTGGGAAAAGTTTTGACAAAGAAAAACTTAGTGATTTCAACTAATAGGAAAAACCTATTTTTAGCAAAGCAAGCCAAATCACACTTAGCCAAATTGCATATAGTATCTAGTCCACTTAAAAAATTTCTAAGGTATCACTTGCCAATACTATTCCAAAGTATTTACCCACTGTGGCTGTAACTTGTGATGTTGCAGGTTACTCTGATGAGGATTAGGTGTCATGAGTCTACACTCAACATGTTTGCCCGTGGCACATGAAGATGAAGACTTATATTTATTTACTTATTTAAACTCTTGTATTAGGCCTGTGGCCTTGAGTTGTAAAGACTATGTTTATCTCTGGAATGGATGTAATAAATGACCTTTGTATCTGTGTACTTCATCTCAAACTGTGGATGCTAGCAATGATCCAGGGACTAGCATTGTAATCACAGGGATCCTTTTCCTTTATAAAGGAGGGATCTTATAGATGGTATCAGAGCACTGTGTTGCCTGTAGGATTATGACCCTAGGATTGGAAACCACTAAGGAATTTTTTTAACTTCTACACTTGTCTATTCTTCTCGTAAACTTTTCTAATCTCTTTCTCATCTCTAATTGTAGATGAACTCCATCAACGAAGACGTAAGGAAAGGACCACTCATGACAATGACTTTGGAGTGTGAGACAGAATTCCCCAAGGCTCTCAAGGACCTCATGGTTGCAATGGGAATACATGGTGCAGCTGTGTACAAAGGTTTTCCTGTGATGGATGAAGGAGTTGAGTACTGGTGGGTACAACTTCACTTGTATAAAAACAAGGGAGACAACCACAAGGACTCGGGATTCTGCATGGTCACCAACACAATGATGCACACCACATTCTTTTATTCAGCAAGGGATGCAGCTTGGAGGGCCATCAAAGAACTTGGTGATAGAATCAAGTGCAGAATGCTTAACACCCAGAATGACCTTAGGGAAGAAAGGAAACATACTCAAGATCTAGAGGCTACCAACCAAAGCCTAAGGAAGGACATCATAGACTTAGCAATGGGTGATCAAGACAAACAGATTGTCTCTAGAGATGCCCTTTTAGCTAACTTGGCAAATGAGATGGAATTGTAAGCGTACCTCGTTAGTTGGACCACCACACTTATCATTTTATTTTCCAAAGATGTTATTTAAAATAAGTGGAACCTTGGTTGTGTGTAATGGATCCATGTATGCTATGCTTGTGTGATTTGATTTCCAAGGATATGTATGGGATGTTTTGTCTTTTGTTTTATCTTGAATGGTGTGATCTAACTTTTCTATCTTATAAATAGATGCCTACTGTTACCATCAGCACTGTTGAGGAGTTCCAGGTTACTCGCTTTGGTCCTCGTATTGTTGAGCTCATTACCTTGCTCAATCTCCCTATTCCTACCATCATGGTGCTTACCCTCACCAAGTTTGAGAGGAAAGACCTTTGGGGCTTCAAGGTCAACCAGCCCGGACGCCAGACAGAGCCTACCACGGAGGCCATCGTCTTCAAGCTCATGCACGATGACAAGGAGAGAGGCTTTGAGGTAGTCATGCAGGATCTGATAGGACGTCTGCTAGGGAGACACTCTTGACAGGTTAGAGGTACTCACTTCCACGTCTTCGGTAGACGTGATGAGGATGGAGAGGCCATCGACTTCGAGGACACTTCGAGGGAGACAGCGGAGCCGATTCGTCTATACCTCCAGGACTTAGAGGTTCTCCTTAGGCATGTGGACACTGATAGGACCAACGTCATGCTTAGCAATGACGAACTCCAGGTGAAGCTTCGTGAGAAGGACAAGCTCTTCGCGGAGCAAGACGAGATAGTCAAGGAGATGGAGACGATGTTCGAGAGCCAGGACAGGAAGTTCAAGAGTCAGGAGAAGAGAGTCTAGGATAGGAACAAGAGGATTCAGAACATGACTGAAGAACTGCAGGCCAAGGACTTCGAGCTCGAGAAGCAGCAGACGGTGATTGAGAGGCTTCGTTCTCAGAAGAGGGCTCTCAAGGCCAAGATAGAGACTTTGACTGCCACTGTCGAGGAACACAAGACCGCGATGGAGAATGTAGGTCTTTCCTTTGTCGAGGAGGAGGTCGATGCCGAGGAGTAGAGTAGACTACTCATATCATTTATTATCGTACTTGTTGCTTCAGAACTTGTTATTTGACCATCCGACATGTGGGTGGCTTGCTACTTGTGTGTTTTACTTTGCGAATTTGTTATCTTGTTTTTAAACCTTTATCCTTAATTGATGCATGCTTGTGATTGTTTATGTGATGTGTCGTGCATGAAAGCATATATGGATATCTCATTCTTACCTCTATTGAACCAACCACAGATGCCTCCCCGTCGCGCCAATCCCAACCCCAACAACAACAACAACAACAACATCACTCCTGAGATGCAACAAATGATGACCGCTCAAACTCAGCTGATGCAGATGATGACGACGTTCATCCAGAACCAAAACAACAACAACAACAACAACAACAACAATAACAACAATAACAACAACAATAACCCACCGGGGTTTGACATGCTTACCAGGTTCTTGAGGCTGAGGCCCGCAAAGTTTTCAGGAACAACTGATCCAATGGTGTCCAATGATTGGCTATGCTCTGTGAACAAGGACTTGGTAACTATGGGCTGTACTGATGCAGAAAAGGTCAGATTTGCAGCACATTTGCTGGAAGGACCAGCCGCCACTTGGTGGGATAACTTCCAGATCACCACTCCCATAGATGAAGTGACATGGGCTATCTTTGAGGATGGTTTTCCCACTGCTCATATCTCATCAGGGGTGATGAGTCTGAAAAAGAAGGAGTTCCATAATCTGAGGCAGCGCCACCGCAGCGTGGCTGAATATATTGAGGAGTTCAACAATCTGGCGCGTTACGCACCGGATGAAGTTGACACCGATGCTAAGAGGAAGGAAAAGTTCCTTGAAGGCCTGAATGATGAACTGAACTTGCAGCTATCAGTGGCCTATGTCCCCACTTATCAGTCGCTCTGTGACAAGGCTGCTATTTTGGAGAACGAAATGAAACAAGTTGAGAGTAGAAAGAGAAAGCACTCCGACAAGCACAACTCGGGATCGTCTCACAAACGATCTCATTATGATGACAGTGGAAGCTCAGGATCCCACAAGCATGGGAAATTAAACAAGAACCACAACCGTCATGACAACAAGCATCACCGTAGTCATGACAATGACAAGTACAAGAACCACAAGAGTGGACATAAGAGCCACCACAGTGGTAGTGGAAGTGGAAGTCAGCCTGTTAAGAGAGACATCAGTCAGGTTGAATGCTTCAAATGCAAGAAGATGGGGCATTACGCAAATGAGTGCCCTGAAAAGAAAGTTGAAGGACCTATCAAGCCCAATCCTTTCCAGAAAGGACAGGTAAACCACATCAATGTGGAGGAGGTCTATGAGGAGCCTGATGCTGTTGCTGGTAAGTTCAGACTCAATTCTATTCCAGCATTTGTTCTTTTTGATACTGGAGCATCGCATTCATTCATATCAAAAGAATTTGTTTATAGAAACGGGTTCCCAACTGAAAACATTGGGTGTCCAATAAAAGTTAGCTCTCCGGGTGGAGATATGATAGTAAGTCTTGGATGCCGGGATCTAGTAATAGAGTTTGGAAAACATAAATTTCCAGTGAGTCTGATAATCCTAGATTCCCAAGGATTGGACGTAATATTGGGAATGGATTGGATGGCTAAATATGAAGGAGTACTAGATTGTGCCAATCGTAATGTTGCACTCACAACCCCGGAAAGAAAAAGAATTAAATTCAAGTCCAACTTTGAATCCAAAGGAAGTAAGCTAAATTCTCTTAAGGGGGTTAGCATGGTCAGTGTGCCAATTGTGAGTGAGTATCCGGATGTGTTTCCGGAAGAATTGCCGGGAATGCCACATGATAGAGATGTGGAGTTTCTGATAGATTTGATACCAGGGTCTGGACCAATAGCAAAGAGACCATACAAGATGTCAGTTGACGAACTGCAAGAGCTCAAGAAACAACTTGGAGAATAGTTGCAGAAAGGATTTATTCAACCAAGTTCTTCATCTTGGGGAGCCCCAGTTTTGTTCGTGGAGAAGAAAGATAGAAGTCAAAGGTTATGCATAGATTATCGTTCACTCAACGAGGTGACTATCAAGAACAAATACCCTTTGCCTAGAATAAATGACTTGTTTTATCAGCTTGAAGGAGCTTGTGTATTCTCAAAGATTGATATCCGGTCAGGTTATTTTGAACTCAAGATAAGGGAACAAGACATACCTAAGACAGCTTTCACCACAAGGTATGGATTGTATGAGTATACCGTAATGCAATTTGGTTTGACCAATGCTCCAGCATACTTCATGAATATGATGAACAAGGTGTTCATGGAATTTCTTGACAAGTTTGTTGTCGCTTTCATCGATGACATTTTAGTCTACTCCAAGAGCAAAGAAGAGCATGAAGGACATTTGCGTTTGATACTTGAGAAGTTAAGAGAACATAAACTTTACGCTAAATTCAGCAAGTGTGAATTCTGGTTGAATGAAGTTGTATTTCTTGGTCATGTTATGACAAAAGATGGTGTAGAAGTCGATCCTGCTAAGGTTTCAGCTGTAACTGAACGGGAATCTCCCAAGTCCGTGGAAGAAGTTTGTAGTTTCCTTGGCTTAGCAGGTTTGGTTCATTGAAAATTTCTCCAAGGTAGCTAAGCCTATGACAGAATTGCTAAAGAAAGACAAGAAATTTGCTTGGTCTGAAGGTTGTGAACTCATCTTTCAGGAATTAAAGAAGAGACTTGTGACGGCACCAGTCTTGTGTTTCACAGACTTGGAAAAAGATTTCCAAGTATATTGTGATGCATCTCATCTTGGTTTGGGTGCAGTACTTATGCAAGAAGGAAAAGTTGTGGCTTATGCCTCGAGACAACTCAAAACTCATGAAGTGAACTACCCTACTCATGATTTAGAGTTAGCCTCTGTTGTCCATGCACTCAAAACATGGAGACATTACCTTCTGGGAAAGCGATGTGAAGTGTTCACAGATCACAAGAGTTTGAAGTATATCTTCACTCAGAAGGAAATTAATATGAGACAAAGAAGATGGCTAGAACTCATCAAGGACTATGACCTGAGTTTGCAATACCATCCCGGTAAAGCAAATGTTGTAGCAGATGCTCTAAGCCGTAAAGTTTTTGTGAATGGTCTCACCAAGGGAGAATTGCCAGATGATTTGTGTGCCCAATTTAGAGATCTCAGATTGGAGATTGTGCCTGAAGGATATCTCATGTCTTTGGAAGTTCAATCCACTTTGTTGGACAAGATCAAAGAAGCCCAGAAGATTGATAAGGAAATTGAAGAGATTAAAGAAAAGATTGACAAAGGAAAAGCCAAAGGGTTCCATGAAGACGAACAGGGTACCTTATGGCATGGGAAACGTATCTATGTTCCACAAGATCCGGAGCTTCGGAAACTGATTTTACAAGAAGCACACAACTCTCCGTATTCCATTCATCCGGGTAACACCAAGATGTACATGGACATGAAAGAAAGATTTTGGTGGAATAATATCAAGAAGGACATCGCCGAACATATTTCTTTGTGTGATGTGTGTTGTAGAGTGAAGGCGGAACATCAGAAACCGGCAGGTTTGCTTCAACCACTACCTATTCCTGATTGGAAGTGGGACAAGATTGGTATGGACTTTATTACCGGATTACCAAGGACCAGGTCAGGATACGATTCTATTTGGGTAGTAGTGGATCGCCTAACTAAAGTGGCTCATTTCATACCCGTGAAGACAACCTATACAAGTGCTAAGTTAGCCAAAATCTACATGAGTAGAATTGTATGTCTACATGGAGTGCCCAAGAGTATTGTGTCGGATAGGGGAACTCAATTCACTTCCCATTTTTGGAGACAGTTGCATGAGTCATTAGGAACGAGGTTGGAATTCAGTACTGCTTTTCATCCTCAAACTGATGGACAAACAGAAAGGACTAACCAGATTCTTGAAGACATGTTGAGGGCATGTGCCTTAGATTATGGAGCCAGTTGGGATGAAAGTTTGCCTTAGGCAGAATTTTCTTATAACAACAGCTATCAAGCCAGCATTAAGATGGCACTATTTGAGTTTCTCTACGGAAGAAAATGTACCACCCCAATGTTATGGAATGGTGTGGGAGAAAGGAGTTTATTCGGACCAGATCTTATCAAAGAAGCCGAAGAGAAGGTCAAGTTGGTTAAGGACAGATTAAAGATAGCACAGTCCCGACAGAAAAGCTACGCAGATCCTAAACGTAGAGAAGTCACCTACGAAGTTGGTGATAGAGCCTATCTTAGAGTGTCACCACTTCGTGGAGTGAAAAGATTCAGAGTCAAAGGAAAATTGGCACCAAGATATGTTGGGCCATTCAAGATTTTGAGTCGCAAAGGAGAAGTTGCCTATGAAATTGAATTGCCAGAATCTCTGTCAACTGTCAATAATGTGTTTCATGTGAGTCAGCTTAAGAAATGTCACCCAGAAATGGAAGAAACTTCTTTGAAGGATACTATACCTTTGGAGGAAGTTCAACTAGAAAGTGATCTCACTTATGAAGAGAAACCTATCAAGATTCTTGAAACTGCAGAAAGAGTCACAAGGACTAAGACTATCAAGTTTTGCAAGGTGCAGTGGAATCATCATTCCGAAGAGGAAGCAACATGGGAAAGAGAAGATGATCTTCGGAAAGACCACCCTCACCTATTTGCTAGCCAATCCGAATCGCGAGGGCGAGATTCACCTTAAGGGGGTTAGATTTGTAACATCCCTAAAATCATGATTTCAAAGATTGCATATCATTCATGCATGCATATAGAATTGAGATCAATTTCAAACTCATTTCAAGAAAACAGAAGCACATAATGCTATCATTTTATGTGAGCAAACTTAAATCAACTGCCCATCCTCATTTGAAAGCTTAGTGTTTTAAAAACCAAAGTTTGTTTGCTTCCTTGTAGATTGGTTTGAGTGTAGAATTTAAACAAAATTTTACAAAATAAAAATGGTTTCAAAACCATTTTTCAAACATTTGCAAACCAAGTGCAAAGTCACTGTTATTTTGTCTTTCCAAAATTAATCAAGCCAATTCAAAGTGATCACATGGTTTTATGCCAAGTTTTATGGCTGTTGCACACTGCAAAAATCCAGAAAAGATTTGAATTCAAATAGAGTTTGAATTCATTTGAAAATCATTCCAGAAAATCAAATTAGAAATAGAAAAGGAATAAAGAAAAAGAAAAGGGCCGGCGCCAGACTTTGGGCCCAACAGTGAAACCAGCCCAGCTAGCCCACCCGATCCACCTCTCTCTCTCTCTCTCACGCGCAGACGCACCCGCGGAGTCACTGGCGCCAGGACCGCACCTCCCTTCTGTTTATTGCGCTGACAAGCGGGCCATCTCCACGTCACTCTTCTTCCCCAAATCTCGCGCGCAGATGCCGTCGCCACTGGCTGTTGCTGCGTTGATTCCGCGGCGTAATTGCCATTGATTCGCCGAGCGTTTCTTGTCGATCCTCTGGCTATTTAAACCCCTCCCTCTCACGGCCATTTCCCCTCACTCAATTTCATCTCCATGCCCCCAGGCTGCTCGCAACTCGCCAAACACTGCCGCAGCTCCGACGACCTCCGGTAGCAAATTCCGGTGAGTTCCTACCGCCCCTATGCCTCAGATTCAAACGATTGTGCCCAGCGTGATCTCGTGCATCTACTGATACTCTTCGCTTGCCTGCTCGTGACCCAGGACGTCGTCCCCGTTCGTGCCCGCAACCGACCGAGCCGCCGCTCAACTCCGGCGACCAATTACGGTAAGCAGAGCGCGCCCCTTGCCCCCTCTTGCATACGAGGATGATCGCCACTGTCTTGCGCGTCTCCTAATCCATCTGGTTCTTGCTAGGGCGACGCGAAACCTCGGCAACAACTTCAACAGCAACCACCCGACGCCGTGCACGACTCCGACGAGCTCCAGCAGCCCATGTCGTGCGCCCCTTGCCAAGCCACCTCCACGTTGAGCTTCGCCTCGACCCTGCGGTTCTGGTAAGCACCCTCTCCCCTCCCCGGACGACCTAGAACACCAGCGCTGCCGCTGACAGACGCGCCGCCGCCAGTCGCCGCCGCTATGCCGCTAGGCTATGGTCAGAGCAACAGCAGCCGTTAGATGTAGATATGGCGGTTTAGATTAGATCCGAGCGAATCGTTTTCTTTGAATCCGGCGCATTGGATCTGACTTGATCCGACGGAGCGGAAGGGTGATCCTGAGCGAAGCGGTATCGACCAATAGGATAGCGCCGCGTGGCTAGGGTTTAGTTTAAAAACAGAATTTGAATCAGATTTATGTCCAAATTTGATTTAGCTATAACTTTTGATCCACACGTTAGAATTTGACAAATTTTATACCTTTGGAATCAGGAAGACAAGCCCTTTCCAAATATGCAATGTGTTTAATGTTTAGTCTCTGTTAAAAATGTTTTATTTACAGAAACATGTGTAGGGCTTATTTGAGTATAGGAATTGTTTTTAATGTCAAGTAATTTTGGTTTAGCAAGTTTTTAACTTGTTTATGATTCAGTACTATGCACTTGCTTGGTTGAGTTTTAAAAATCATCACTTAGCATTTTTGCATGCATGCATATGTATTTTTGTTTGTTTGTATATGTTGTGTGTAATTGTTGCTACCATTCTTTGTGTAGACTTTGGTGCTAGTAATTGTGATTGTGAAGAGTGCGACTCTCCCAACTACCAAGACAAGTGGTACTTCATGAATAATTCTATCCCTATATTTTATCCTAAGCATTAGAAATATTTTGCTAAGTCTTGCATGTTATTTTTGCCTATATGCCATGATGGGAAATCCTAAGTAGTTGTAGAATTGCTAGGGAATTTCTAAGGTAAGTTACTATCTATGTCATGCTTAGCCTAGCTAGTAGCAAACAAGGGTTGGTAAAATTTGTACATGCTATGATGAAAATATTTCTAAGTCTATGGACTTATGATTTTCTTAATAAAACAACTAAGTCAATGAATCACCTGGGTGGAATGGGACTTGATTGGTGGTTTTTGGTTGAGTGGTTACACAAGGCCCATTTTTATGGTTTACCTTGTGTATCTCACTTGTGGTAAGCCACCCAGGAACAAAGAGATTTTAGAGGCCAAGTGTTGAGAAGCTTCTAGTGCGGCCACTTGGCAATATGGGCTCTGCCAGGATCACATAGGTTGCTAGAACTTAGCCATTTGGACAGTTGGTGGTAGTGGGAATGATAGGTTGGAGCGCGTCCATTTGGTCTAAGGGAAGGCTTCTGAAAGGTCCTGTCTTGGTGAAAATCAAGGCTTGTGGGGAAAGTGCACAACCTCTGCAGATGGAAGAAACTAAGTACTTAGCCAAGTCCATGGTAATGGACAACTTGAGCATCAAGGCATGGAAGCTATCAAGAATCTCCTCATCCCAATTTCTAAGTAAAAACTTGTGGGTGAACAAGGGTGAAGGACCTCAATGTCTATTGATGGTTCCTTGGGAAAAGTTTTGACAAAGAAAAACTTAGTGATTTCAACTAATAGGAAAAACCTATTTTTAGCAAAGCAAGCCAAACCACACTTAGCCAAATTGCATATAGTATCTAGTCCACTTAAAAAATTTCTAAGGTATCACTTGCCAATACTATTCCAAAGTATTGACCCACTGTGGCTGTAACTTGTGATGTTGTAGGTTACTCTGATGAGGATTAGGTGTCATGAGTCTACACTCAACATGTTTTCCCGTGGCACATGAAGATGAAGACTTATATTTATTTACTTATTTAAACTCTTGTATTAGGACTATGGCCTTGAGTTGTAAAGACTGTGTTTATCTCTGGAATGGATGTAATAAATGTCCTTTGTATCTGTGTACTTCATATCAAACTGTGGATGCTAGCAATGATCCAGGGACTAGCATTGCAATCACAGGGATCCTTTTCCTTGATAAAGGAGGGATCTTACACCTTGGCTCCGGCCAAAGGCAGAGGCAAGAGGAAGCCGGGCATGTCGGTGCCGGAGCCACAGATCAAATGGATGGTGCTTGAGGACCTTTGCCTCGCCGACGCCTGGAAATCGATGAGCATGGATCCCATCACCGGTGCCAACTAGAACTCCGACAACTACTAGAAGCGTGTGAAGCTAGCGTTCGACGAGCGTAGCCTTTGTGACCTGAAGTATAGCAAAATTCACATGGAGCGAGGGGAGAAAGCCGTGACCAACCATTGGGGGCTCATCCAACAAGCGTGTAGCAAGTGGCACAACTATATGGAGGAGGTCGAACACACACCCGTTAGCGGTGAAACATGGACAACAAGGTACTTCACCAACACTAGCCGAAGGTATGACGAGATCAAGCGTGTCCTAACACACTTTGTCTTGCATTTGCATCTCCTCCGTGCACTCGTCCTGTACCGGGATGACACAAAGACGGAGTTTAAGTTTCACCATGTGTTTACCGTGATCGAGAGCTACGAGAAATGGTCTGACACTCAAAATACCCTCGCTAAGACCAAGGACGGCGTGTACAACCTAGAGGCTCCTCCCCCTTCTGCCATCGAAGGAAGGCCAGAGGTCGGCCAAAAGAAGGCGAAGATGCTCAAAGCCACATGACCTCCCACCAAGTGCCTCCACACTTCTATCAAGAAATGCATCGCCGACACAAAGGCACATGCCGAGAAGAGGGCGGAGAAGACCGACGAGAGGTGGGCGCAGCTGCTCTAGAACCAAGACCGCAAGATCGACCTCCACAAGGCCAACTACGCCGCCAAGAAGAGGAACACAAATCTCTAGTTCCTCATGGGAGGCGAAGACATGTCGGCGATGAGCACGCCGGTCAAGGCCTGGTACATGGCGCGCCGCAACGCCATCCTCCAGGAGGACAACGCTGGCATCCTTAGGCTTTCCATTTCAATTATTTTATGTCGGCTGGCGTGATACCCGGAATTTATTTCGGAACAAGTAGTGTTTACTCTGAAGAAATCAACTCTTCGACTATGCTGTTGTCTGAAAACACGGCTTCATGGCAAGCAAGAGAAAAAGATCTAAGACAGGTAAACACGAACGCCGGATAAGTACAAGGGAGAAATGCGAGTTGGCTTTAGGTTGTGCCTAACTCTCTGCAGGTTGTGTTATACTATGTGTCGAGTAATCTCGGCCAAGTTATCCAAGTTTCATATCCGCTAACTAAACCCTTCGTACTTTGAGATCCTAATGTCAAACGCCGAAAAATGGTAGACAAGGGCAAAAGGCAAGGAAAGGTGACACGGCAGAATGAAACTCGGGGACTTGTCCTTGAGTGATTCGCACTCAAAGCATAAAGCAAATATATAAAGCCTATCACAAGGCACATAGTCAAACTTCAAGTGCAATGTACGTTACATCTGTATCCGGCATACCAGGGATCCAATAAAAGTTCGAGTATTTGTTGGCCTAAGGAGCAGGAGAACTCGGAGGAGCATTCTTGGAACTAGGAGTGCTTGGAGCATCGGCCGGGTGAGGGGCATCTGCGGCCGGGTCATCTGGATCATCTGACTCGGTTGCCTCATTGTCGCCATCTTCTTCAGCAGGAACTTCGACGAGCGGATCGCCAAGGTCGAGGAAGCTAGGCCCTTCACACCAAGCGTGCACCATGGTGTACTCGATCATAGCATAAGCTCTGTCTTGGCGCTTCTTGATCAGATTCGGGTCGTTCAACCATTTGCCATCTCCCCTTATGCGAGCAAGAACATCAAGGTTGATGTCCTCGTACCATGAAAGCACGAAGGAGAGAGCCTTGTCCGCTGCAGCCCGGCCGGCCGACTCACGCCATTGATCCAGCCGGTCTTCAGTAAGGAGCAGTCTCTCGGCTAGCGGCTCGATTAGTTCGGGTGGGTCTTCATCCGGCCAGAGCATGCGAAACACATGGATAGCTGACTTGAGCAAATCCACACCGCAAGATCTGAGGGTCTTGACCCGTTCAGACACCGCTGCGAGCAGCTCCTCCATGGACACCTCGCCATCAGCAGGAGCACCAGCCTCAGCTCTCACTTTCTTCATGGCTCAGATGGAAAACATGTTGGCCTCGGGAAAGTTCTCTGCATGCAAAAGGATAAAGTTAGAAAATAGCAACGGCAGATGGAAGAAATCCAACAGGACTTGGACAATGCGTAAAGAGTAAGAACTCACTACCGAGAAAGAAGTTGATGGCAGCGAGCTTGCTATGCCAAGTCTTGGTCTTGGCTTGAAGGGCGTCGAGGTTCATATTGGTCGACTCGACCAATGACTCGGCCTCGTCGAGCAACTTCTTAGTCTTCTCGGCGCTGGCAGCATGCTGCTCGTTCTTCTCGGCAAGCTCCTCCTTCAGCCATTTCAGCTCGCCAAGTGCTTCTGCTTCGTCTCCGCCATTAATTCCATCAGCCGAGTCACCTCATCTCGCTCCTTCTGGAGTTCGGCTTGGTGCTTCTCTGCTTATTCAGAACAAATATTTGTCAGTACCAACAGAAAAATTTCAGCAATTGTCTTAGGGAGGTAAGAAATTTACTCTCGGCCTCGCTGATTTGCGAGTGAAGTTCATTGATGGTGGAATGATCAGTGGCTGTGAGACAAGAGAGAGAGAGAGAGAGAGAGAGAGAGAGAGAGAGAGAGAGAGAGAGAGAGAGGAAATGAAAAGATGAACCAAGGAGAATTATACCAAAAATAGAAAAGGGAAAAGCAAAGATATTACCTTGGCCGAAGTTATCAGTCTGTAGCTTCTCAACGCACCACATCGCCCCGTACCGCTTCGCGTTTAAAAAGTCACTGACTGGTGGAATCCCCCTGTCAGTTGCACCCCGCTCCGCGGAGTGACACTAGGTCGGCCCATTACCCCTTCCCGCGCAGCCCACTTGTTTGAATTTAGCTTTTTCTAATTTTATTCAAACTCAATTTTGTACCTAGTTTCAAAAATCAACCCAGCTCGATTCAGTGAACCAAATTGAATGAAACCAATTTTGTTAGAAATTTCTTGAAATGCTTAATCCAAGCCCGTTGGATTCAAATCATTTGGATCTGTTTATCACCCTTGTTAAAAATAACAAGGCAGAAGCTTTTCTGCATTCAAACATTTTTCAAATTTAAACCATAATAGCTTTTGAGTTGATTCCAACTCTCAAAAATCACATTTGATCATACCTTTCGGAATATATAAAAACATATAGGTTTACTTACAGAAATAATGTTCAAGTAATAAAAGAATGCCACATAGGCATTTCTAGTCACTTATTTTATTTAAAATAAAAAGGTTAAACCTTATTAAATTGTGACACCACTTTAAATCACATTCTCATGTACTGAAATATGTGGTGATGACATGTGTCAACATGATCCCATGTTTGGTTTGGAGAATATTAAATCTTAAGTAGTTTTTCAATGTTAGTGATGATGCTAGATCATCTATAGAACCCCTTTGTGTGATGATTGAAAGTAGTTAAGTATTTTTTGTGATTATGTACCTCGTATTTATTTATAGACGCTAGTACCGACCAAGGATACGAGGAGGAAGGAGGATACTACGAAGAAGAAACCAAGGAGAACTTCAACCACTACTCTGCACAAGGCAAGCCTAATACTACTAGTTGATTGAGCAAGCTAACACTTGCAATTATGAAAGTTAGATAACCTATGCAATGCACTAAGCATGCTTGGTTAGACATATGTGATGATACTCCCTCCTAGTTTCACTTGCAAGCCTTCTAATTTATTTTCTTTATCAAAGCTATTTCTTAGAGTTTACTTAAGTGACTTGTAGATTCTAGGAAGATAATTGAAGGTTGCATAAAGAGCATTAAATTTGGCCTAAGCTAGAAAATCTTGATGTCATCCTAAGTCATGAGATTGAACTTAGCTAATCCCCATTTGTTTACCACCCCTCATTAGTACTCACCCACTTGTAGATGCTAGTGCTAAGCATAAAACTTGATCAACTTTAGATGGGAATACTTGGTGGAAAATGGTTATGAAAACCTTAGAATGATGAGTTATTCTACTGATATGTTTTGACATGTGTTTCCAAACACCCGATGATTTTGGTGATGAAAATGTTGAGGCATGAGCCTTTGCCCTTTATAAAACTGATGGTTGTCTAGATGCGATACCATTCCAATTTTACCGTACAACCACAATACCCAAAAATTGGGTAGGGCTTGACTGGAAACTTATATACCTTAGTATGGGTTCCCTCATGACCAAGGTCTGAGCTGAGGCTACCTTGTGAAGATTGTCCACCTATGCAGTACCCAAGATGACAGTTGGTCATGGTTGGGAGGCCAAACTCATAGGAGAGGTGCCTATACTAGGGCGTGTAATTGAAAGGTTAGGATTGATTATCCGCATACTAAGTACGGTGAATTCAGGATTTGTTCCTGACGGATGTATCGAATGTTGTGGTGAAAGTGTACAATCTCTGCAGAGTGTCAAACTATTCGAATAGCCGCGTCCACGGTTATGCACAGTTGGAGTGGCCATACTGTTCCCCCGTCAGATGTTTTCAAAATGACTTGTGAAATGAATTGAGAACTTGACTTGACCACAACAGAGTTGTGACATGAGATACAAGTTCCCACTTAGGTGTTATAAAATTTGACTAGCATTCTTTGCTTCTGAACTTAGTAGAGGTAAATCTGGCTTTTTGCAAAACAACCCTAGAGCTTAGTGTCCTACTACAAAAACTCCCTTCACTTGTTAGTATTAGTTAGCGAGTACTTAAAGAGTACTCATGGCTTTGTCCCTGCCTATTCCCGTGGCCAGACTATGAAGAGGAGTACCAGGATGACGGACCCTAGGAAGGTTACGACAACTAGGATCATCTCCCATCGTCAGCATTGCCTGTGACCCCGAAGATGGATCTTCGCCTACGCTACCTTTATTATTACGTATTTCCGCTGCTTGAGTTGTATTAAGAACTGGATCATGAGATCCTTATTTGTGTAAGACCTTATGTATGGTTTGTAACGGATGATGTACTGTGGTATCCAATTCTTTTATGTCTCGCAAAATGGTAATCCTGGGATTGCGATGTATGGCATAACAGGCATCAGGGATTAAAAATCCGGGTGTTGACAAGTTGGTATCAGAGCCATCCTGACCATAGGAGACCCTAGTTAGACTGGACGTTGGAATCAAAAACTTAGTTTCAAAACCAAAGGAAGCAAATATTTACAAAAACTTATTCCCATTCTTATCACTTTGCTTCTTTCATAAAAAATTCATGTTCCTCAAAAACACTTGCAAAATACATAAAATTTGACACACTTGATCACTCTACTAACTTACTCATCCTATATTCTTAATAGATGGACGTGAAGTACAGCAAGTTTTATCTGTTGGGGAATGGAGGATACCTCATCTTTGAGCGGGATTTGGACCAGCTTTCGGAACTTCTAGAGCGTCCGCACCTCGAGTTCTTCGGAGCTCAGCTCAATGATCAAGGACGAGAAGATCTGCAGTGGCTAATTGTTGCAAGTCTCCGAGTAAAGATTGAACCTCCCACTGCCGAGGGAATTCAGTTCACCTTGGGAGAAAACAACTGGCTCGATGGA
Source organism: Avena sativa (assembly GCA_916181665.1). Lineage (NCBI taxonomy): Eukaryota > Viridiplantae > Streptophyta > Magnoliopsida > Poales > Poaceae > Avena > Avena sativa. Next base: position 134,304,961 of record OV702285.1, on the reverse strand, counting down.
CTTGCCAGGGCCATGCAGGAAGCTCTTGCCCGTCTGTGTTGGCAGAGTATCAACCAGATCAAGGGTACCCGCTTTGAGTTTTGTCCAAGGCGTGATGCTAATGGACAGCCACTGGAATCCCCATACCACCCCAAGCTGAAGACTCAGTTGGACCACCTTAGCTTCATGATGTACGATCGTCAGCAGGAATTGGACAATTGCCGTGACTAATCCAACCACAAGTACGCCATCATCAAGACAAAGGATCAGACCATCGCCATGCTAGCGAAGGATCGCAAGTCTCGCTGCTGTCAGCTCGACAAAAAGGAGCGCATCATTTCCCGTCTTCGCCAACGTATCTCGGATTTGGAGGAGACCATCCACGAGAGAGACATGCAGTTGGAAGAAAGGGAGAATGTCGGAGAAGATCTTCGTGGAGACCCCTAATCTTATCTCAGCGATGATGATGATTTTCTGGAGGATCAGGCTATGGAATTCTTCACCGATGAGGATGATTTCGCTTTCATCGATGACGATGAGGATGATGAGGATGACGACTACACCGACTCCGAGGAGTAGTAGCACGTGATCACTAGAGTAGTGAGTTGTATTCGGTCCCACTATATCGTAGTTTCCAGAATGGTTGTTAAAACCATATGCTTTCCTTTGTTGTGGTGTGTGTTGTATCGTGTGCTATGAATGAATGAATGAAAAGCATGTTGCTAGAAAATTAGAGCCAAACTTTAAAAACTTTTGAAAGTCCCTGAACCTTAGAAATTTCCCTCTTTTCTCATGATCTATCTCCATCTTAAGATGCCACGCGGAGGAAGTGGTTCATCCCCGGGCCCAATGTTGCATATCTTGCAAATGTTGGTTTCTGACCGCGAAGCTGAAAGATCTGAACGTCAAGCCAACCTAGCCACCCTTCAGCAGATATCTCAGCTGGCCCACAACAATCAAGGCCAAGGAAATCAGGACAACCATGGATCTAAGCTCCAGAATTTCCAGAATACCAACCCACCTGTTTTCACTAAGTCAGAAGAGCCCCTAGATGCAGACGATTGGTTGCAAACCAAGGAAAACAACCTGGAAGTCGCCGGAGTGGAAGCTAACGAGAAAGTTCTGTTTGCCAACCATTACCTAGACGGAGATGCAAGAGCATGGTGGAACAGTGTTCGTGCAATGACCGGAGGACAGATGATGACCTGGGAGGAATTCAAGGTCAAGTTCAGCAGAACCCATGTGCCACCGGGTTTGATCAAGAGAATGAGAGATGAGTTCAGAGAACTGAAGCAAGGAAGGATGACCGTAGTGGAATACTGTGACAAATTTTTGTCATTAGATAGGTATGCCCCAGATGAGATCGACACTGAAGCCAAGAAGAAAGAGAGATTCTTGAATGGTTTGCATGATAAGATGCAGACTGTGTTAGTCAATATCCCCTTTGCAGATATTGAAGCCCTTGTCGACTCTGCCATCCAGATGGAAGGAAAGATCAACCAAGCCAATGAGAACCGTAAGCGTCGCATGATGCATCATCCAGGAACCCATCAGACCCCAAAGTATCGCCCTAACCCATCTCCAGGATTTGCCTCGAGAACCCACAGACCCCCGATGAACCGTCCGACCTATCCCAACCGTGGAAACCCAAGGCCCGGAGGAAATCACAACAACCCCGGCAACTCTAGCAATTTCAACCGTGCACCACCCAAGTTCAACAACAACAATGCAACCACCAACACCAACACTGCCCCGAGGATTGGAAGCAATGTTGTGCCTGTTGCAGCAAAGGACAAGTCGCAAGTGACTTGTTATGACTGTGGAAATAAAGGCCACTGCTCCAACGAGTGCCCTAAGAAGAATGCCGCCGCCCCCAATGCAAATGCCCCAGCTTAGTAGCAGCGTCGTGTTCAGCCAGGAAGAAGGTTTGCCCCAGGGAATTCGCTCAACCGCAACGGCCGTCTTTTTCTCATGCATGCTAAAGAAGCCCAGGAAGCGCCAGATGTCGTGCTGGGTATGTTTTCTGTTAATTCAGTACTTGCTAGAGTGTTGTTTGATTCTGGTGCATCACACTCATTTGTCACCGAAGAATTTGCATGCACTAGTAAAATTCAACCAACCAAACTGAAGCATGTCATGATTTTTCAAATCCCCGGTTCAACCACCAAGGCTAGGCAAATTTGCAAAGCCATCCCTATCTGAATCCATGGCATAGACTTTTATGCTAATCTGATAGTACTCGGAACTAAAGGTTTGGAAGTAGTACTAGGAATGGATTGGATGTCCAAACATAAAGGATTGATTGACTGTGCCAAGAAAGACATAACCATGACCAGTACAGCCGGAATATCAGTCGAGCATATATCTGAAACCTTACCTCGTCAATTCAAGTGCAACAAGAGTATAGCCCAACCTACCATTGACCAAGTCTGGATAGTCTATGAATACCCCGATGTATTTCCAGATATTTTGCCCGGTATGCTCCCAGATTGGGATATTGAGTTTATCATTGAACTAATCCCCGGAACAGGACACATAGCTCAGAGACCCTATAGTATGAAACCGTCTGAACTAGAAGAACTGAAGAAGCAACTGGATGCCATGTTGGAAATTGGATTGATTCAACCAAGTGCGTCACCATGGAGATCACCTGTCCTATTTTTGGACAAGAAAGATGGAGGTAACCGTTTGTGTACGGATTATCGGAAGTTGAATGATGTCACCATCAAGAACAAGTACCCATTGCCCAACATAGAAGATTTGTTTGATCAGTTGACCGGTGCCAAAGTGTTTTCTAAGATTGATCTTAGAACTGGCTATCATCAACTCAAGATTTGTGTAGAGGATATTCCCAAGACTGCCTTTACCACCAGATATGGATTATACGAGTATACCGTCATGTCTTTTGGATTAACCAATGCCCCAGCTTATTTCATGAATCTCATGAATAAGATTTTTATGGACTTCCTGGATAAGTTTGTCGTTGTTTTCATCGATGACATTCTGATTTATTCCAAATCGGAAGAAGAACATGAGCTACACCTAAGGACCATTCTTGGAACCCTTAGAGAGCATCAGTTGTATGCCAAGTTTAGCAAATGTGAATTCTGGTTACAGGAGGTAGGATTCCTCGGCCACATTGTATCAGCCGGAGGAATTGCCGTTGACCCTGCAAAGGTAAAAGATGTCGAAGATTGGCAAGCCCCAACCACTCAAACCCAAGTTAGTGCATTTCTCGGATTGGCGGGATACTACCGCAAGTTTGTAGAAGGATTCTCGAGTATTGCCATACCCATGACCCAATTGCTGAAGAAGGACAAGAAGTTTGAATGGACCGACAAATGTGAAGCGAGTTTTCAAGAACTCAAGAGAAGATTGATTTCAGCCCCAATCTTAATCATGCCGGATATCACGGAGCCCTTCGACGTGTATTATGATGCATTCAAGATCGGTCTCGGATGTGTGCTAATGCAAGAAGGCAAAGTTATATCTTATCTATCCCGACAACTGAAACAACATGAGCAAAATTACCCAACCCATGTCCTCGAACTCGCAGCCGTAGTTCTAGCCCTGAAGACATGGAGGCATTACCTGATGGGAAACCGTTGTGCGATTTATTCGGATCACAAGAGCCTGAAGTATATATTCACTCAGAAGGAGGTGAATATGAGGCATAGAAGATGGATTGAGCAAATCAAGGATTACGACCTGGACATTCACTATCACCCTGGTAAAGCAAATGTGGTAGCAGATGCCCTTAGCAGATTGTCGTGCCGCTTGAACTCCATGATTTTGAAGGAGCAACAAAGCCTGCACAAAGAGATGGAAGATTTTTACGAATGGAATTAGTGAGTGAAGGATTTTTTGCTAGCATAGAACTTCAACCCACTTTGATCGGCCAGATCAAGGAGGAACAGAAAAGAAATGCTAGTATCGACGGAATCAAGCGTCGTATCCGTACAGGCAAAGTACCCGGATTCACGGAAGACGAAGAAGGAGTTTTGTGGTAGAAAGGACGCCTTTGTGTACCAGAAGATTCTGAGTTGAAAGAAGTTATTCTGAAGGAAGCTCATGATACTCTTTATTCTATCCACCCCGGAGGAACAAAGATGTATCAAGATTTGAAGGAGCAATTTTGGTGGCATGAGATAAAGAGAGAAATCGGAAGCTATATCGCCAAGTGTAATATATGTCAGCGAGTCAAGGCAGGACATCAAAGACCTGCTGGATTGTTGCAACCATTGCAGATTCCGAAATGGAAATGGAATTCCGTTGGAATGGACTTTATCACTAGATTGCCTACTTCTAGTAGGGGAAATGACTCTATCTGGGTCATAGTGGACTGATTGTCCAAAGTCGCCCATTTCTTACCTGTCAAGACCACATATCAGAGTTCGAAGCTAGCGGAGTTATACATCTATAGAATCGTTCATTTGCATGGAGTCCCCAAGAACATCGTATCGGATCGAGGAACTCAGTTTACCTCGAGATTCTGGAAGAAAGTCCAAGAAGGTTTAGGAACCCACCTAGACTTCAGCACCGCTTATCACCCTCAGACCGATGGACAAACGGAGCGAGTAAATCAAATACTCGAAGATATGCTGAGAGCATGTGTGTTAGAATATGGATATAAGTGGGAAGACTGTCTGCCGTTTGCAGAATTTTCATACAACAACAGTTATCAAGCTAGTTTGCAAATGTCCCCATTTGAATTCATGTATGGAAGGAAGTGTCGCACCCCTTTGAACTGGTCGGAAGTAGGAGAGAGTCATATTTTCGGACCAGACATCCTACGAGAAGCAGAAGAGAGGGTTCACAAGACTCGTGAGCACCTCAAGATAGCCCAGTCCAGACAGAAGAGTTACGCCGACAAGAGACGTCGAGACCGCGCCTTCAACATAGGAGATTTTGTGTATCTGAAAGTGTCGCCATTGAAGGGAATGCAGCGTTTCCAACTCAAGGGAAAGTTAGCCCCCAGACATATCGGACCCTTCAAGATTCTAAACCGTCGAGGAGAAGTGTCGTATCAATTGGAGCTACCCAAGGAGATGTCAGCCGTGCACAATGTGTTCCATATCTCATTACTTGGCAAGTGCCTCGAAGTTCCAGAGAAGACGGAAGTGTTCAAGAATATTGATCACCGGACCATAGAGATCAACGATGACCTAACCTATCCTGAAGTACCCATCCGTATTTTGGAAGAAGCTTTCAGAACTACCAGAACCCGAAGCATCAAGTTTCTCAAGATTCAATGGAGCAACCACACAGAAGAAGAAGCTACCTAGGAGCGCGAGGATCACATCAGGACGGAGTTTCCCGATCTCTTCAAATCCTAGGTAATCTTTTTAGTCCTTTTTCAAATCTCGGGACGAGATTTTGTTTAAGGGGGGAAGGTTTCTAACATCCCAAAAATATTAAACTAGAATCATCAAACTCTAATCATCAAAATTAGGGTTAACAAAAACTTTCCCCAATTAAAAATATGAAAGCATTCATATGTGTATGCATTACAATTTGGATTTTTTTGAATTGCCTTGGTTTTGTGTTTCTTTGCTTGTAAAATGATTGTTAGGTGAAATAAACATCATCTAAACAATCCCCACACTTTTCCCAAAGACAAACAAATCAAAACAAACAAATTAAGTGAATGGTCACTTTGGCCAAATTAACTCTTATGCCTACTTTGGCTATCCCTAACTTTCAAAACTTAACAGAAATTTGTTTGGATCTTTGCCCCCCTTGATAGTACTCATAACAAAGTACCAAGGCCCACTTTGTGATCATCCAAAAACATTTGAATGCATAGTTTAAATGACAGTTGAAAATTGAATCTATCTCATATGGGAAGATCCCACTTTTTCAAAAACCACTCAAACAAGCCCAATTTTCAAAACCCAAGCATCCACAGACTCACCAGCACATGCCTAGCACACCCACCAAAAATATTTTCAAAATTCAAAACTTGAGTTCATGCGGCCATTTCATCAAACAGGCTATGGATGCAAATCAAACAAAAACAAAACACTATGGTAAGCAGTGTTTTGGGCCTAACTTGTTCCCTCTCTGGACACCACTAGCCTTAATAGATCATCTAACAACCTTAGCTAATCACTAGCACCACTTTAAGCTGGCCATTGTCATGAATGGTGAGCAGGCCGAGAGCACCATTGCCACCCCATAGTCGACAGCAAGCTACGAGCAACACTAGCCTCGCCAACCTTGTCTGGGAGCAAGCTAGCACCCCCCCACCACTCCCTGTCCCAGCCGCGAGCAATGCTAGCCACTAGACCACACGCCCAGGCCATGCCAACCTTCTCTGCAACCATGCCGAGAGCGTGCCCCATGCGCCACGCTCGACCAGCACCCCAGACCGCGCGCCGCCCTCTCCGCGTGCACGCGTGATCACCACCGTCCCAGCAACCCCGCAGACACGCCTGTTCGCCGCCACGCGGACCACGCACGCTGTGCACCATAAAAACTTCCGTCGGACCAGCGCAGAGCACCACAGTGTTCCGAACAAGACCAATCCGCACCGCCCCACGCCTCTCCACCATGTCGTTGAGCTTCGCCAGGGAGCACAGCACCACCCCCTACCGTCGCCCACGTCGATAGACCTCTGTACCGTGGACCACGACGAGCTCAGCTTGCGCCCGTCGGTCCCCTCTCGCCACTATAAATAGAGGCATCCCCCGCTCGAATTATTCACACCATTCTACTCCCCTCTCACCCAGAACCACCCCACCTCATTCCTAGAGCAAGGCGAGCAGCGCATCGCCGGAATTTCACCGGAGCCCGCCGCTGCTGGAGAAGAAGGAAGCCATCGATTGGAGCCGCCCTAGGAGGAGCTGGCGGTACCAGGACGATCACCATCGTCGACTTCGTCGTTCGCCCGCATCGCCGACCTTCGCCTGAGCCCAGGTGAGCCTCCCACGACCCCACCGAGCCGCTAGGGTTCGAGCTCACCGGTGACATGTTCATCGTCGACGACGACCCTCAGCCATTGATCTCACTTCTAACCCAACGCACCACATCGCCCCGTACCGCTTCGTGTTTAAAAAGTCACTGACCGGTGGAACCCCCCTGTCAGTTGCACCCCGCTCCGCGGAATGACACTGGGCCGCCCCATTACGCCTTCCCGCGCAGCCCACTCGTTTGAATTTAGCTTTTTCTAATTTTATTCAAACTCAGTTCTATACCTAGTTTGAAAAATCAACCCAGCTCGATTCAGTGTACCAAATTGAATGAAACCAATTTTGTTAGAAAGTTCTTGAAATGCTTAATCCAAGCCCGTTGGATTCAAATCATTTGGATATGTATATCACCCTTGGTAAAAATAACAAGGCAGAAGCTTTTCTGCATTCAAACATTTTTCAAATTTAAATCATAATGCTTTTGAGTTGATTCCAACTCTCAAAAACCACATTTGATCATACCTTTCAGAATATATAAAAACATATGGGTTTACTTACAGAAATAATGTTCAAGTAATAAAAGAATGCCACATAGGCATTTTTAGTCACTTATTTTATTTAAAATGAAAAGGTTAAACCTTATTAAATTGTGACACCACTTTAAATCACATTCTCATGTACTGAAATATGTGGTGATGACACGTGTCAACATGATCCCATGTTTGGTTTGGAGAATATTAAATCTTAAATAGTTTTTCAACGAGTAGAAATTACTTTTCTAAAAATAAAATCAATAAGACAAATGCTTTAGTCTTGTAATGTTAGTGATGATGCTAGATCATCTATAGAACCCCTTTATGTGATGATTGAAAGTAGTTAAGTATTGTTTGGTGATTGTGTACCTCGTATTTATTTATAGAAGCTAGTATCGACCAAGGATACGAGAAGGAAGGAGGATACTACGAAGAAGAAACCGAGGAGAACTTCAACCACTGCTCTGCACAAGGCAAGCCTAATACTACTAGTTGATTGAGCAAGCTAACACTTGCAATTATGAAAGTTAGATAACCTATGCAATGCACTAAGCATGCTTGGTTAGACATATGTGATGATACCCCCTCCTAGTTTTACTTGCTAGCTTTCTAATTTATTTTCTTTATCAACGCTATTTCTTAGAGTTTACTTAAGTGACTTGTAGATTCTAGGAAGATAATTGAAGGTTGCATAAAGAGCATTAAATTTGGCCTAAGCTAGAAAATCTTGATGTCATCCTAAGGCATGAGATTGAACTTAGCTAATCCCCATTTGTTTACCACCCCTCATTAGTACTCACCCCACTTGTAGATGCTAGTGCTAAGCATAAAACTTGATCAACTTTAGATGGGAATACTTGGTGGAAAATGGTTATGAAAACCTTAGAATGATGAGTCATTCTACTGAGATGTTTTGACATGTGTTTCCGAACACCAGATGATTTTGGTGATGAAAATGTTGAGGCATGAGCCTTAGCCCTTTATAAAACTGATGGGTGTCTAGATGCGATACCATTCCAATTTTACCGTACAACCACAATACCCGAAAATTTAGTAGGGCTTGACTGGAAACTTATATACCTTAGTATGGGTTCCCTCACGGCCAAGGTATGAGCTGAGGCTACCTTGTGAAGATTGTCCACCTGTGCAGTACCCAAGATGACAGTTGGTCATGGTTGGGAGGCCAAACTCACAGGAGAGGTGCCTATACTAGGGCGTTTAATTGAAAGGTTAGGATTGATTATCCGCATACTAAGTATGGTGAATTCAGGATTTGATCCTGACGGATGTATCGAATGTTGTGGTGAAAGTGTACAATCTCTGCAGAGTGTCAAACTATTCGAATAGCCGCGTCCGCAGTTATGCACAGTTGGAGTGGCCATACTGTTCCCCCGTCGGATGTTTTCAAAATGACTTGTGAAATGAATTGAGAACTTGACTTGACCACAACAGAGTTGTGACATGAGATACAAGTTCCCACTTAGGTGTTATAAAATTGGACTAGCATTCTTTGCTTCTGAACTTAGTAGAGGTAAATCTGGCTTTTTGCAAAACAACCCTAGAGCTTAGTGTCCTACTACAAAAACCCCCTTCACTTGTTAGTATTAGTTTGCGAGTACTTAAAGAGTACTCATGGCTCTGTCCCTGCCTATTCCCGTGGCCAGACTATGAAGAGGAGTACCAGGATGACGGACCCCAAGAAGGTTACGACAACTAGGATCATCTCCCATCGTCAGCATTGCCTGTGACCCCGAAGATGGAGCTTCGCATACGCTACCTTTATTATTACGTATTTCCGCTGCTTGAGTTGTATTAAGAACTGGATCATGAGATCCTTATTTGTGTAAGACATTATGTATGGTTTGTAAGGATGATGTACTGTGGTATCCAATTCTGTTATGTCTCGCAAAAATGGTAATCCTAGGATTGCGATGTATGGCATAATAGGCATCTGGGATTAAAAATCCGGGTGTTGACACTTCACTAGGGACTCTAATATAGTTTACAAATCACACAAGTATTAATGTTTCCGGTTAATACTATTATAGCATGAATGTAAACATTTATCATAAACACAAAGATATAATAATAACCACTTTTATTATTGCCTCTAGGGCATATCTCCAACAGCACATGCCTATGATTTTTTAGTACATGGATGCTTATTCTTATTTATCTGCAATTGCCCTAGATCTTGAAATTACATGTTTAGACTTGTCCATGCAATGCTCGTCCATCCATCCCTATGCCTACTACTGCTGAATCTGAAACTATTCATGCTACACAGACTGCTACTACTGCTGAATCTAAAACTGCTTTTGATACTCGTGATATTACTTCTACTGTTCTTGATGCGAGTGGTTCATTAGGTGCTTTCCTAGATGCTACTATGGCTAGTCTAAGAAATACTGAAACTCCTAGTGAAGGCACTGTTACACCTGTTAGCTCACCCGAGTCTAGAAAGAGATATGATATTAATGATGGTTACATTGAGTTTACTGATGAATTTATTGAAGAGTGCCAAAACACGCATGGTGTTAGTGATAGAAAGACGTACCATTATTCCTAAACTGTCCTCTGATCCTAAGTTTTCCACTTCTCCCATAAATATTAAAGATAAAGATTATGATTTCTCTCTTGCGGGCTACTAGGATTCTTGAGGATTTTCTAACCTTGGTTCGGAGGGTTGGACTAACAAGTTATATGCAGGATGAGAGCGTGCAATATGCAACGCTCACTAAAACATTTGTGGAGAGATTTTCTTTTTCTAATAGCTTGTTCAAACCAGATATGTCTTTCAAAATTTATGGCAGGCCTTACACCATGACATTGAAGAATTTTTGTGAGATCCTGGGTCTTGGTACAGCTGGGACGGTGAAGAAGATTCCAGCTCAACCCACTGATTTGTTGGAGCTCTACCGCAGGATAACTAATGATGATGACTGTAGAGCCCAACGTGGAAAGATAAGAAATATTCAACTCCCAGCTATCAGGTACTTTGCTTATTATCTTGACACTAGTGTTCTTGGTAGGGAGAACACTAGTAATATTTCCAACTATCATTTGGCCTTCATAGTTGTTGCGCTCAACAATGAAACTAGGTACAATCTTGGTTCTCTCATTGCTCGTCGCTTAGCTGCTAAGAGACCCATTTATGGGGGAATTATTGCTGCACGTGTTGTTGTTCCCTTGGACCTTGCTGTTGATCCAAATGATACAGTTTTGTCTCCTCTGAGGATTGATCTTGCTGCTATAAAAGCACATCACTTTGTCACTGCTGGTTCTGTTGGGGATATGCTATATGGGTATCCTCATAGCATGTCTCTTATCCGACTAACCCGGGTGGCCCATAGTCGGTAGCATGGCCCGTGGCCTGCTGGGCGGCCCAGTTAGGTGGACACAGAAGGGTGGCCCATGCCGGATAAAGGAAGGCTACGGTGGAGTCACCAGCGTACCCGGAGCCTTGGAGTGCAAGATACACAAGACTAGTAATAGACGGTGTAGAACTCTGTAACCTGTCCGGCTAGGACTTTTCCCTATAACCCTAGGACCTGGCGACTATATAAGTCGGGCCTATGGGAGCCTTTAGGGAAGAATAACTGAGACTTTCTAGTCACCTCGCACAGCGAACCTAATCTCTGTAACTCGGCGTATTACCATTATAGTGATTTATAGCAGGAATAGGATTTTGCCACCGTTGTGGGATCTGAACCTGGGTAAGCTGTGTTACCTCGTACCCGTCAACCGTCCGCCTTACCCCATGTCTCTAAACACGCACTGTGAGGAACCCTCCATGGCATACTCGTTGGCAATACCATGACAGTTGGCGCCCACCGTGGGGCAAGAGGCGCTTCAGGCTCTTCAGCGGGCGAGGACCAAGATCTTCGCGGGAATCGGCGAAACCGTAGCCATCGGTCGCGTTCTCTTCTCCAGCAACGTTCTGATCGTCCCCCTCGACGAGTTCTGGATCCCAGCGAAGACGAACCCTACATGGTGTTCGATCGTTCCTATCGGAGACATCCACCTCTTCATCGGCGAAACCGACTCGGGCACTAGTTCCCTGGGAGTCGGAGGAGCATCAAGACCCGCACGGACCGCCTACGGGCTGGATACGTTCGTGGAAGGGTCAATGTCGGATATCTCTTCGGAGTTTTCCGACAAAGATCGGAAAGCAACAAGACCCGCACAGACCGCCTACGGGCAGGATACGTTCGCGGAAGGATCGATGTCGAATCTCTCCTCGGAGTTTGCCGGCAAAGGTCGGAAAATTCAAGACCCACCCAAACCGCCCCTGTGCAGGATATAAAGGTGGAAGATCACTGCAAATCCGCCGGCTTCGCCCGTGCGTCTGGACAGCAGAGATCCAAGTTCGTCGCCGTGGTTACCATCTTCGATCTGGCGTGCTCCATTCAGAGAGAGGGCGAAAACCCCCGCGACTACCTCGCCAGGTGGCTCCTTATACGGGCCAACCTGGCCAACTACCCCAATGATGATGTCATCTATCACTTTGTGGAAGGACTGGACCATGGCACGCTTCTCCGACATTCTCTAAGGCGACAACAGGCGTCAGGATGCCTCACCTTCGGAAGCATGGTGAACACCGTCCACAACTACGCGGAGGCTGAAGCGGCACCTCAGACAGCGCTTGCGCTCGTTGACCGAGCACCTCTGATTCAGCCACCACCACCGCCTCCGGCCGCCATTGTCGCAGCAGCGCCACCACCTCCAGTCATCGTCGAGGCCGTTGCACCTCCACCGCCCGTCATCGAGGAAGTCCTGGCACCCTCCGACTCTGTCATTGATGCACTTTATATTGATTTTAGTGCAGATTCAGAGGAAATAGACTTCAGTCCAGAAGAGTTCGACTCCGCTATGCAGGAGATGGAGGAGGAGTACTCGCGCGACGAACAAGCTAATAACACCGTCATGTCCCGAGGGGTGTTCGTCACCATTGGGACAGTGATGGATGAAGACCAGCCCGGGCAAGCTCCGCCTATGGCGCTGGATAAGGGAAAGGGGCCACTTATGGCTGCTGACGATGATAGCGCAAGAGTCATGCCTCCCCCGCCTAATCCAGTGCAGCAGCCGCAGGAACTCGGCACCGGTCCGAGCAACAACAACACCGCAAACTTGCTGCCTCCAGCATCTACGTCGGCAGCAGCCATGTTACTCCAGCTGATAGAATGATGTACGGCAACCTCCTCGTTGAACCACTAACTGTTGATCATATCCGGAACGTGACTCAGCTTGACGAGAAGCGCCAGCAACTGCTAGAGGAAGCGCAAGCCATCGCGGAGCAAGGCGCTAAACTAGATCGAGATCTGGTCAACGCGCAGACGTCCATAGAAAAAGCTAGAGCAATGGAGGCCGAGTACAAGACTCTGCTCCAGCAGCAGAAGGCTAAGAAGGCTCCAGCTCGCATCATCAACGATCCTGGTGTACGGCGCAACCTAGGATGGGCTCCCTCGAAGCCGGCACAGGCCAAGCCATACATTGACAGTGAAGGCAAGCAGGTGATGCCCACCCCACTCCTTAAACTCGATGTTGCCAAGACCCTTCTGGAGCAGGATAGATCGCCCGAGGCAGTGGAACAGGTCTCTGACCTAGTGGCCAAAGCGGTAAAGCAGCAGGAAAAGGCCACCTCTCAAAGGCTTGAGTCTGACCCAGCGCTCTGCCGATCTAGCCAGTACAAACCGCCAAGGGACAGATCTCCTCAGGATGTCAGATCGTGGACGGGTTCATCAGAACGCAAATAGAGGGATGCGCGCAACAGGGAGGATGCTATCCCCATATCCTCCGACCACGGAGAAAGAGCCCAACCTCGCCGGCCATCGCCACCGCCCCGAGCCCCCCGACGTCAGGAAGACTACAAGGCTTACCATCGCACGGATATGCCCCCACCAAAACAGTATGGCATTGTCATCCACGACAACGTGGAGAAGACCCGTCATGATGAAAAGCACAATGAAGGACATAGGAGCAGGTCGCGCCATGACCCTCCGCGTCCGACAAGCAACCGTGACAGGCGTGAAGCATCGTAGGAGGGTAACAGCAAGAAGGCTAACCCACCACCACCTCCGCCTCCGTCGCCACCAAGCAGTCACCATGGCGGAGGAGGCCCGCGTCGTTAGCGCAGCCCATCCCCTGTTGACAAAAAGAAGAAGAACCCGGAGCCATACGATGCACGTTCACGGATCGATAAGATTCACGAGGCCCGGGAAGGATCATATCTGGGACCACGTTGCTTCGGACCTGCAATACGGTCCGCAACTTACCCCAAAGGTTTCCGGATTGACAAGACCATCAAGCCCTATGACGGCACCGCCAAGCCTGCCACATAGTTGCAGGACAACGGCAACGCGGTGGAGATTGCCGGAGGCAACCCCAACGTCACCGTCAAGTACCTCCCGTTAATGTTGGCGGGTTTGGCCCGTCAATGGATCGACGACTTGCCGGAAAAATCTATCTACAACTGGCTGGACATGCAAGAAGCGTTCACCAAGAGCTTTGAAGGTACATACAAGTGTCCCAGCACTGTGGGCGATCTACAGCGGTGCGTGCAAGAGAAAGACGAGACATCTCGCGCCTACCTCTCCCGCTGGTTGGATATGACGAATTCCTGCGCAGGAGTGCACGCCCAGACCGCCATGGCCGCCTTCATCGATGGGTTGGAAAGGGGCACGTTGCTCCGACATAAGCTGAAGCGCTTGCAGGACAACCATCAGCTTGACTTGAATCAGATGATTCAGTTAGCTAGTGAGTTCGCAACTGCCGACGACGACGCTCGTGGCACTTTACCGGCAACGGCCGTTCCAACTCAAGCTCGGAGGAACTATAGTACAAAGCGGAAAACCGCTCTAGAAGAAAAGCAATCTACCGACATGGTCGCCATGACTTTTGCAGGACGAGGCGAAGGTGGACAGCGTGGCCGAGGAAGGGGAGCAGGCCGTGGGCAGCAGCGAGGAAGCGAAACTAACTCGGCGTCGCTCCGTGTTCCCCAAACCTACGAAGAGTACCGCGATATTCCGTGCCTCGTACACCTCGACGCCAACGGCAAGGCCACCCATACCAATCGACATTGCAAGTTCGTCAACGACCTCAAGGAAGACCCGGAGTCCGGCTATAAGCGAAGTCGGAAGAATAGACCGCGAGGCAAGGGTAAGGGGAAGAAGAAGGAGGAGGAGTCCAAGGATTCAAGTGACATGGACGAGGACGTTGACCCCAAGCACGCTGCCAACAGTGACGACAAGGGCAAGAACCCCTTCACAAAGAAGGCCCCAGTCTACCACACTTTCCTTGGCACCCCCACCGTCCGACAAAAGAAGACCTCTCTAAGGATCCTGATGGCTACTCTCCCCCCAGCTCCCCAATACCTGCGCTGGTCGGAAGTTCCAATCACTTGGGACAGGACGGACCACCCAGACCTTGTGCCCAGGGAGAACCAGTACGCCATGGTCATCAACCCATTGATTGACGGCGTGGAGTTCACCAAGTGCATGGTGGATAGTGGAAGCAGCATCAACATCATGTACCTGGATACACTGCAGAAGATGAACTTGACGGAGGCAAACCTAAGGCGGACCAACACCGTGTTCCATGGCGTAGTGCCTAGTCGGGAGGCTCGGTCCCTTGGGTGAATCACACTTCAGGCAAAATGAGGCAGCTGATCTATTGTATAAACTTGGATCAGGGCGCAAGCAAATTCCGCCAGGAGTTTTCCTAGGGCATCTACGCACACCATCCGTGAAGGGCGCCGACATCGATAACCCGGATAGAGCTGATTCTTTCGTCAACATGGTGACAAAGATCCCTCCGGCTTGGACAAAACTGTTCATGGAGTATCTCGAACACGGAACTTTGCCCGACGACGAGGTCGAAAGACGGCAGATAGTACGACGAGAAAAAGGTTATACCATAATCAATGGGAAACTCTACAAAAGGAGAACTACTGGTGTATACCTAAAGTGCGTTTCCCAGCTAGAGGGTATGGAAATCCTACACGAAATCCATCTTGGAGATTGCGGGCATCACGCCGCTCCTCGATCGTTGGTCGCGAAAGCCTTCTGGCAAGGATTCTACTGGCTGACCGCGAAGGCGGACGCTGACAGGCTGGTTGAAACATGCACAGGATGCCAGTATTATGCCCGATAACCACATGTTCCTGCTGAAGAATTGCGAACAATACCAATAACTTGGCCGTTTGCAGTCTGGGGGCTATACATGGTAGGGCCGTTACAAACGGCACCGTGTGGGTTTACGCATCTTCTTGTAGCAGTTGACAAATTCACCAAATGGATAGAAGCTAAACCCATTAGAAAGCTCGATGGGGCAACTGCCCTCAGGTTTGTCCGGGATCTAGTGGTGAGATTTGGTCTCCCACATAGCATCATCACCGACAACGGCAGCAACTTGTCGCTCAGAGAAGTGGAGGCCTATTGCTGGGACAAAGGCATCCGACTTGACCTTGCATCTGTGGCACACCCACAATCCAATGGTCAAGTTGAGCGAGCCAATGGATTAATTCTGCAGGGAATCAAGCCACGTCTTGAGGCACCGCTACATAGAGCAGCTGGAGCCTGGGCGGAAGAATTGCCATCTGTGCTGTGGAGTTTACGAGCTACACCTAACAGATTCACCGGCTACACCCCCTATTTCATGGTATATGGAGCAAAAGCCATCCTACCTTCCGACATCCTCCACGACGCACCAAGAATTGCCGCCTACGACGAAAATGACGCTGAAGAATCCAGACGCCTGGATGTGGACCTTCTCGAGGAGGAGCGCGTTTTGGCATGCCAAAGATCTGCCATCTACCAGCAGAAGCTACGCAGCTACCATAGTCGCCGTGTTCGGCATCGCTCGTTTAAAGAGGGGGATTTGGTGCTCCGACTTAAGCATAAGAAGTCACACAAATTATCCCCGCCATGGGAAGGACCGTTCATCATAAGCAAGGCGCTGCTCAATGGGTCTTACTATCTTGTCGACAATCGTGAGCTCAAGGATAGACCCAACAAGGATCATAAGCGTAAGCGACGTGACCCGGATGATGATTACCCGGAGCTTGATCGGCCATGGAACATAGCACAGCTAAGTCCTTTCTACACTTAGCATTTTTTATCTAATCGGGTACCTCTTATATGATCAATGAAATAAAGCTCTTTGGTTCACTCATATTGCTGAGTCTTTTACCTCCTTTAATGTTCATTTTTGGATCATATAAACCTTTATGCACAAGCTTTGCGATTGCACTTGTGAAAATTCCGCCTACGGGCGTTAGCTTAAGTTTTCTGGTCTACACATTCTTTGTTGTTTTTATGTGGATTCTGGAGTAGTGACTTTCGGCACTTATTGTCGGCGATTTTCTGCTTAGGTTATAGACGGTGCCATTGGGCATCATCACCTAAGCGCATGGTTCCGACAACGAGTCTTCTGACTCACGAAAAGTCAAGCATAAGAACCAAGTAATGGATAAGCCAGCACTTGCTTAAAAAATATATACATACTGGGCATTAATTCTTAGGTAGCAGGATACGACAACCATTGTTTTCCGCCTTAAGATTACATTACCATTTTTTTTCAATGCACACTCCAGAGGTGAAACAAGAATTACAAAGTGTTTCTCACTCCTTGGGTGCAGGGGACTTGGAGGCCGCATCATCATCAACCGGAGATTCACCCTCAGCGTCACCACTGTGCGGAGACTCGGAGGATTCAGGGTTGGCGTTGTCAAGGAAGTTCCTGGGCATGAAGACGTCGACATCCACCAACTCGGCAACCCTGGTGTCATAGCCCGCGAGTGATGACAGGATGGCTTCGTGATCGATCTCTTTGCCGTCATCATCTACGTCGGGGATACCAGATGTCACCGTGTCGATGTCGGCACCTTCATAGTGTGCCTTCACCATGGACAGCGCCATCCTTGTGCCAGACCGTGCACATGAAGCTTTCCATCTTGCAACATGCTCGGGGGCTCGGCGCAAGATCTCCGAGTACTTCACCATGGAGTCCGAAGCATTGATATAAATTTGGAGGGGCTGGGCGATCTCCTTGGCTTGGGTGATGGCGGTGTTGATGAAGTTGCTGGCAAGAATCATGCATTCCTTGTCCGAAGGAGGCGAGCGGGTTAAACCCAGGGGCGCTGAAAATTCCGACAACGACTGCATGAGTTCAAAAATTCTAAGTACCCAGACTGCAGAACTACAAGGCGGAGGATACATACTGAAGATGCTGGCCTTAGCCTGCCAGACAACGTCCGCCAAGGATGCATTCTCTTTTTGGAGGAGATGGAATGCCTCGCTATGGCGAAGGTTTTGCTCATCGGCAGCTTGCTTCTAATCCTTTAGGATCGCAAGTTCCTCCTTCAAGCGATTGATCTCAGCAGAGGCGGAGTCCTGCAGGGCTTTCATAGAATCCTCGTGCATCTTCAGCATTTCTTCCCTCTCCTTCTTAAGGATCTTGTTCTTGCTGTCCAGCTGCTGGATGTACTTGGACTGCTCGACAATATCCTTGGCCTTGGTGACATGCTCTGCAAGTGGGAGAAAACAAAGTACACCGTGA
This sequence comes from Avena sativa, assembly GCA_916181665.1. Lineage (NCBI taxonomy): Eukaryota > Viridiplantae > Streptophyta > Magnoliopsida > Poales > Poaceae > Avena > Avena sativa. The sequence continues at coordinate 134,286,981 of OV702285.1, read as the reverse complement.
GTACTCGAAGAAGGAAGGCACAAAAGTAAGACGGAAGTGCGCAAAAAGAAAACAGACTCTTGTTTTTGATGATCTGTTCCTTCAAGATGGCGGTTTTACCCTTTTCAGCTTCAAGGTCGGCGCGCATCTTCTGGTACTTATCATTGGCCATGCCTCTCCGAGCATTCTCGTTCTGTGGAAAAAAATACAAAGTCAAGTCGTTGTTTAGTCTACTTGGAGCCCCTAGTCGGAGATTTTCCATCTAGGCACTCGGGGGCTATAGCGCAAGATTTTAACTTAGCAATATACTTAGCTTTTCTTTAAGCATCTAGTCGGAGCTAGTTCAGTTCTCAACTAGAAGCTTGGGGGCTACAGTATAAAGTTTTAACTCGAAAAATGCTTAGCTTTTCTTTAAGAATCTAGTCGGAACTAATTCAGTTACAACTAGAGGCTTGGGGGCTACAGCACTTAAAATTATTAACACTGTGTATGCTACTCTTAAAGCATCTAGTCAGAATAATTCATTCCATCTAAATGCTTGGGGGCTACAGTGAGAGTCTTTTCTAACTTAGTCACTCTTAGAGCATATAGATGCAAAACCTATGGTTTTTCGTCTACATCCTCGGGGGCTATAGTGGGATACTCATATGAAATGCAAAAGGTAAAGTAAAACTTACAGGTGCGATGATCTTGAGTCTTGTAGCACTCTCAGCTAGCAGCTTGCCGAAGGAGATGCTATTTCCTCACAAGATATCTGCTTGTCGGAGTAGCTCCTCAAGATCGCACGTCGGAGATGACGACACTCCTCCAGGAACCATAGTTGTGTTACTCGGCATGAGCGTCGGGTAAACTATCTTCGGGAACTCGAAGGGTTTCTAGGGAGCAGAGGCGCCGCCTTCGGCAGAGGTACCAGCTCCCACCACCGCCTTGCCGCTACCGATGGCATCCTTAGCCGGAGCTTCAGCCATTTGAAGGGCAGCACTCTCCTGCGTCGCCTGCTCGCCGACAACAGCTAGTTCAGTAGAGGCGCCAGAGTCCACTTCCATGGCGGAAGGGCCTGGTGCCTCCTGGACTTGAGAGCTTGTCGGAGCAGAGGAGAGATTGACGGCAGGACTAGCAGGGGCTATGGCGGGGGAGGAGTCGCGATGCAGCATATCTTTGATATTTCTAGAAGCCCCAAGAGTCTTGGAGGACTTCTTGAGGCTGGTTGTGGCTTTCTTCCTGAAACGTGCAAAATGCATAAGTACAGGAATAAGATAGGTAAATAAGACAAAGTCGGAGAATGAGAGGCTTACACTAGGGGGGGCGCTTTGGCAAACAACCCGGTGGCTTTTCTCTTTTCCGCCTCCAGGGCGGCAGTACTCTTTTTGGAGGCTCCACCTTCCGTCGGCAGCGTCAGAGGTGGAGCTCTTCCGCTTTCGCGCCAACGGGACATCATCGTCGGACACAACCGTGACTTCCTTCATCTTGCGATCGTAGATTTGGGTGGCCAGGTTGCCTTCCTCTAGAACGCTAAGCTGTTAAGTGAGAAATCATTGTGTTAGACAAGATGGTATTAGCAAGATGGAAAAACTGGAGCAATGTCATACATGGAAAATAAATATCTACCTTTGGGCACTTTCCGCCTACGAACATGTCGTAGGTGAGGGTGAAGCCACGCTTCTTGTCCTTCACCTTGACGATGTCCTTGAGGCGGAACTTGATGGAGTCGCTCGAGAAGTTGTCCTCGGAGATCCGGAGGGTATCCCTTCGGTCGCCGGTGTACTCGTGCATAAGCTTCGTATGGTGCTGCAGAGGTTGGATCCGCCTGATGAACCAGCACATGGCTAGGTCCAAGCCGGTTAGACCCGTATCTACAAACCACTCTATCCGCCTTATTGCGCGAGAAGCGTTGAGGTCGGAGGGAAGGGAGGCATGGGATCGCCATGTGGAGACTTCAGCGGCGGCTCCATCCACGAAGTCCGGGTACGTTGCTTCTCAGCCCGACAAAGAAATGTCGGGGCCGTAGAAGTACGTCGGCTGCCAGCTCTTACACGACTCATGGCCGACAATGTCGGGGAACCGCCGGGCAGGTCGGATCTTGAAGCTTATGGTGCCGCAGTTTCAAAGCTCCTCCTTACTGTGTCCGGCTTCACGTTTGACGGTGAAAAAGTACACAAACAAATCTAACCTAGGCCTAATCCCTAGGTAACCCTCACAAAGTGCCACGAAGTTGCTAAGCACTAGGATACTATTGGGGGAGAGGTTGTGGGGTTGGACCTGGAAGTGATTCAAGACGGACAGGAAGAAGTGGGAGATGGGCAGAGAAACGCCGCGTACCAATTGTGCCTTGAGGTATACTTTCTCTCCGGCTTGGGGAGAGGGGGTCACCTCGCCGGCCGGCGCCGCCCGCCAGGAGAGCCCCTCCGTCCCAGGGAGGTAACCCTTAGCGACCATCTCTTGGATGTCACGGCCGGTGATGTCCGAGCCGCGCCAGTCACCTTTGTGCGAGTCTGGCTCCTTGTCCAGAGGCTCTAGCGCCGCCAGTTTGTGGTCATCGCCGGTGGTTTCAATCACCGCCGATGCGGGGATGACCAGCCCCTCTGGCGGCACGACGATGGAGCTCGCCGGCTTCGCCGTGGCTTCGCTCGACGCCACCATCGACGGGGAAGAACTGCCGCTGGCCATGGAGCACTGGGAGGAAGCAACTGGTGCAGAGGGAAGGGCTAGGGTTTTCTCAAGGTTTTCCGCGGAGAGCTCGAGGAGGCGTGCGTCTGGAGGAAGAAGACGGAGAAAACCTTGCAGGGTTCTTTGGGAGGACTACAAGATATTGCTTGACAATTTGCCGACATCCATCTAGACGGAGTATTCCACGAGAAGAGGCAAGACGGCGCAAGATCTCGGAGTTCTCCGGGGGCTACTGTTGGGGATATGCTATATGGGTATCCTCATAGCATGTCCCTTATCCGACTAACCCGGGTGGCCCATAGTCGGTAGCTGTCACATCCCAAGATTTTCCAAATCTTGTAATGTGAAAATAAATAAATAAAATAAAACTTTGTTTGAATTTCAGGGCCAGAAGAAACTTTTTGAATTTAAATGGAAACTTCAAATCTATTTGGATTAAATAAAATCCTAAAAGGATTTAAAAAGTTAAACATTTATTAAAAGAAATTAAAATGTTTTGGAATTACTATTTTTTTTATTCTCTAATAACAGTTTTGTTTTTCAAAAGAAAAGGTGGATTTATAAAGATTATTTTATAAAGCCAAAATAAACCTTGGCCAAGTTTTGGGAATTAAAACATTTTATTTTAAATAAAATCAGCAAAGGTTTATTTAAATAAATTAATAAGGATTTAATATCCAAACTTATCTAAATAAAAAGTTTTACCCTTTTAATTAAAACATCAAAACTTATTAAACTATTTTAAATAAGTTTTTCTAAGTATTTTATTTTCTCAGATAAAACCTACTAAAGTGTTTTGGCTTTATTTTAGATTTCAAAATAAATATCTCAATAAAACAAATCCTACTTGATTTAATAATGAAAGTCTATTATATTTAATTAATAATGGACTCTAAAATAAAAGGGTATTTTGTTTTAAACAAATTTCCAAGTATTCTATATTTCCCAAATAAAACCTACTGATTTGGTTTTGAAAATATTTAGGTTTCAAATAAAGATTTTATTAATAGAATCAAACTCTATTTGATTTAATAACTAAGGCCCATTTTATTTAATTATTAATGGACCCTAAAATAAAAGGTTATTTTGTTTTAAACAAGTTTCCCAAATATTCTTTATTTCCAAATAAAACCTACTGATTTGGTTTTGAAAGTATTTGGAGTTCAAATGATGATTTTATTAAATAAATCAAACCCTATTTTAAATAAATAAAGGGCTATTTTATTTAATTATTAAATAGATCTTAAAAATGAATAAACTATAATTTTTGTTTTGAGATTTGGTTTATGTTGATAAACAGAACCAAAAACTCATTACAATTGTTTGAATTGTTTGAATTGTTTGAATTATTTGAATGCTTGAATAGTTGGATGAAATTCAAATCAGAAAATAGAAACAGAAAAGAATAAAACAAACAGACAGAAAAAAATGAAATTGGACCAGCCCAACTCAACCCAACAGCCCAGCAGGCCACCTCTCTTTTCCCCCCGAAGCATTCTTTTCTCACTCAAAAACTTACCCGCACAGAGAGTGACAACTGGACCCCACACCCGCGCTCTCTCTCTCTCTCTCACGGACAGCCAGGACCCACCCCTCCTGTTCATCGTTCTCACCGCATCGACCGTTCCTCCCCGTTCCTGGCAGTGATTTCACGTCGTCAATTCGACTTAATGCCGCGATTAAACCTCGCAGTGATCACGCGTGATAAATCCCCTCTTCCTCCTCTTTCATTCCCCCCAAACCCCATGCCTCGAGAGCCACCAGGCCGTCGCCAATCTTTTCTGCACCGCCGCCGTCTCCGACGAGGTCCTGCTCGAATTCCGGCGGAACCCGACAACCTCACTACCCAGGGAGCACACGAGCAAGCTCGCCAGCACCAGGCGTACCTCCCAGTGGCGGTAGCTCACTAGCGCACGCCCAGGACGTCGCCCCCGATGACACCAGCACGCCACCACCTCCTTCTCCAACTCCGGCGGCATCTACAGGTGAGACCAGACTTCCTCTTCACCGCCCTGTGATGCACACATACTCGCCTCTCTCTGGCGAACCTAATGGTGCAATCTACTGGTCTTAGGGCGCCCCCTACCCTCGCCCTCGACGACCTCCTGAACCGCCCGAATCCCAGCTCATCTCCGGCGAGCAATCGTCAACGCCTCCGAGTTTCCCTTGGCCAACCAAAGCATCAACTAGAATCAGTTCTCCACGGCGAATCTGGTAAGCATCTTTACCCTTTCCCTCGCGTCCTAGTTCGGCGGCAGCGTCATCGGCAGAGCCGCACCGCCGCGCAGCCACCATCAGCGCCGCCAGTCCTTGGCCAGGCAGCAGCAGCCGTCCGATGTCAATCGGATGGATATGATAGAACCACTTATCGAAGGGGTATGAGAGCATTTGTGCCGTAAGATTTACTTTAGATCCAGCGGCCCACGTTGGTCGATCCACGCGAACCGTTTTCGGCCAATTAAAACATGACGCGTGGCCAGCTCTAGTTTAAAACAGATTTTTGAATCAGAATTATTTGCAAACTTCAAACCCTTGTAACTTTCAAACCACACGTCCAAAAATTACAAATTTTATATCAATGGATTCAGGAGAACAAGCCCTAGCCAACTGTGGACTTAGTTTATAAAATAGTATATGTTAGTTTGCTTGATTTTGCAGATTCTTTTGTGAGCTTGTTTAGAGTATAAAAATTGTTTAAAATTGATTTTAGGGTGAAAACTTTTGCAAAATGGTTTGTTGAGACCTTACTGACCCTAGGAACCAACCCATGATTTTGGAAATGAAATTGGAAGAATTGGAATGGATTAATTGAATTGGTCTAATTCTAGCTAAGTAATGATAATGATTTTATTATGAAAAAGGATTTTGGAATAAAAGCTATTGGGAAAATATTATAATTCAAAACTACTGACCTAAAACACCAAGATATGAGAGTTAGAAGCTTTTGGTGAGAAACTTAAAGATTTTTGATTTGGTAAAACCATTTTCCACCATATAAAATATTGAATGGATTTTAAAATAGTTTCTGGGCAAAACCCTCTAACTAATGACTTTGCCACTTTGGTAAATGACCAATTTGGATCTTACAAAGTTTAGAAACCCAATAGAGGCCCTCTTTGCAAAATAAAACTATCTTGTGCATGCTCCCATGCATGACTTAGATCCCATTGTTTTGTGTGTGTTAAATTGTTTGATTGATTTATTGGTTTGGAATGCTAGTTGATTTTGTGTCTACTTGATTGACTTGTAGTGAAGTTAGAAAGTGTGAGACTAGCAAGATCAAGGAGTGAACCACCATTCCCTACCAAAAAGGCAAGTGATGCTTCATACTTTTTGTCCCATTACTTTCACTATGCATTAGTGATTTTGCTAAGTAAACTTGCATGGAATTTTGCTAAGTATAGACCTTGCTATAGTAAAACCTAGTAGATGAGTCCTTAGTAGGATTTTCCTAAGTTAGAGATTCCTACTACTATCAAGCTTAGCCTAGCAAATAGAAAACATGGGTGGAATATATATTCACACTATGGAAAAATATTCTAAGTCTGAGGACTTATGTTTTGTTTAATAAAACAACTATGTTAATGAATCACCTGGGTGGAATGGAAGGATTGGGATATGTTGAGTGGTTCACAAGGCCATGGACTTGGATTGTGTATCTCACTTGTGGTATGCCACCCAGGAACAAAGAGAATTGAGATGTCAAATGTTGAGAAGCTTCAAGTGCAACCACTTGGCAATATGGGCTCTGCCATGATCATATAGGTTGCAAGAACTTAGCCATATGGACAGTGGGTGGTAGTGTTTGATAGGTTGGAACGCGTCCATTTTGGTCTAAGGGAAAGCTTCTGAAAGATCTTGTCTTGGGAAACCAAGTCTTGTGGGGAAAGTGCACCACCTCTGCAGAGTGAAAAATCTAAGTACTTAGCCATGTCCCTGGTAAAGGAAAATTTGAGCATCAAGACATGGAAGCAATCAAGAATCTCATCATTCAAATTTCTAAAGTTAAAACTTGTGGATTGAACAAGGGTTGTTTGAAATCTTCAATCTTTGATTGGTAGATGCCTTGGAAAGGATCTTTAATCTTTGATTGAGGAAAAAATGATTTTGTCAAGCAAGAACTTAGTATTTTCAAATGTTAAGGAAAAATCTATTTTTGAGCAATGCAAGCCTCAACTCCACTTAGCCAAATGCATATAGATGATAGACTCCACCATAATACCATAGTATCACTTGCCAATACAATTCAAATGTATTGACCTTTGTGGCTGTAACTTGTATGTTGCAGGTTTAAATGTTTTTAGTGAAGATTGATTGATTAGGATTACAAAGTCTACAACCAACATCTGCCTGTGGCACTTTGAAGATAAAGGACCCCATGACTATAGTTATTCCGCTGCAATGTAATGTAATAGCCAAATGAGCTATGTTTGATGTAATAATCTTATGTTATTCCTGGTTATAAAGTTATATTATGACCTTTGTTTCTTGATATTACATCTTAACTGTGGATGCTAGCTATTGATCCAGGGACTAGCATTGTAAAACACAGGAGGAATCTACCTTATTAGGTTGAGGCCTCTACAGATGGTATCAGAGCATTGTGTTGCCTGTAGGATTTGTAAACCTAGGATTGGACAAAAACCCTTAGAAAAATAAGAGTTGTCTTATTCCAAAAACTTATTTACAAAAACACTTGTAAACTCTTTCCTCAACCATTTTGGTTTCAACTCTACATCTCTTCTATTTCAAACTTGATGGATAAAACCTACCCATGGCCAAAGACTACACCATGTGCGAAGGACTTCTTCAACTTCTTCAACTCTAATGACTTCAATATCTTCAGCATATTCACCAAGGACTTCCAACTTGGTTGACACTAAGGACTACAAGTAAGACAAGGAAACCTTGCTCAAGAATTAGAGACTGAGGGAATGCAAAATAAGAAGGAGCCATCAACAACTTTAAAGTATTGTGACCAAGAGTTTTTCTCAAGAAAACCATGATCCCAAGTAAGAGGAATCAAGAAGGATGGAAAGATCACAAGTGAACCATATAGATGGACCACCATATTTTAGTTAAGACAAAAACACCAACTTATGTGGTGCAACAAAAAAATATTTTGTTGACTAAGTATGTGCTTGAACCTTGTTTGAGTGAAATGTTTGGTTTGTGATTGCATGCACATTGTTTGTGTGAATTGTGATGTGTGTGATTAGAATTGAGTCCTTAGAAATATCTTGCCTATTCTAATCTCCCTTCAACCCAAACAGATGACTACTCCAAGAGACTTCAACGTCAAGGTTGATGGCACCAACAACAACCAAGAGGACAACATGAGAGAACTTATAGCAACCCAAAACCAGTTGAGCCAAGAGACAACTCAGCTTTTCGCCAACAACAATGGACTAGACCCAGCCATACAAAGGATTTTGAAACTTCAATCCCAATTGTTGCAAGGATTAGTTACTCAAATGATCAACATGAGAGAAAACTTTTCCCAAGGATCTAATGACAACAAGGATGACAAAGAAGCTAATCTAGAAGGAACCCAAGCTAACAATATTTTTAGATACAAGGATCTTGCATCCAAGGAACATGAAGATCAATGCCCCAAGAAGAGAGAAAGATCTCCCACCTATGAAGAATATGAACTGGAAGAACTCCTAGCTTTGGAGAGACCCAAAAAGAAGAAGAAGGACATAAGCCAGTTGCAATGTTACAATTGCAAAGAGATGGGACACTATGCCAGTGAATGCCCAGAAAAGAAGAAGAGACAAGAAGACAAACAAAAGCTAGTAAAACCCAAGATAAGGAAGGATTTTAGCCAAGTGATGTGCAAACACTACAAAGAGTTAGGACATTATGCAAACTACTGTCCAGAAAATATGAAGCATAAGATAAACCAGCCTATGAGAGATCTCAGCCTTGTCACATGTTTCAAATGCAAGGAACTAGGCCACTATGCAAACAATTGTCCAGAAAGAATGGATACCAAGTTAAACAAGTCTATGAAGGATCTCAACCTTGGCTCATGAGTCAAGAATGGAAACCAAGGACACAATGCAAAAGTTTGCTTAGAGAAGTTTCCCAGGATCCCAAGAAGGACAATGTGTAATTTTTTGTTTGAAAATTTTTAAGGGTGGTAGTACCCTAGTTGTTTTGAACTTGCTTGTAACCCTAGCCTCCCCAAATCTCGGGACGAGATTTATTTTAAGGGTGGTAGCCTGTCACATCCCAAGATTTTCCAAATCTTGTAATGTGAAAATAAATAAATAAAATAAAACTTTGTTTGAATTTCAGGGCCAGAAGAAACTTTTTGAATTTAAATGGAAACTTCAAATCTATTTGGATTAAATAAAATCCTAAAAGGATTTAAAAAGATAAACATTTATTAAAAGAACTTAAAATGTTTTGGAATTACTATTTTTTTTATTCTCTAATAACAGTTTTGGTTTTCAAAAGAAAAGGTGGATTTATAAAGATTATTTTATAAAGCCAAAATAAACCTTGGCCAAGCTTTGGGAATTAAAACATTTTATTTTAAATAAAATCAGCAAAGGTTTATTTAAATAAATTAATAAGGATTTAATATCCAAACTTATCTAAATAAAAAGTTTTACCCTTTTAATTAAAACATCAAAACTTATTAAACTATTTTAAATAAGTTTTTCTAAGTATTTTATTTTCTCAAATAAAACCTACTAAAGTGTTTTGGCTTTATTTTAGATTTCAAAATAAATATCTCAATAAAACAAATCCTACTTGATTTAATAATGAAAGTCTATTATATTTAATTAATAATGGACTCTAAAATAAAAGGGTATTTTGTTTTAAACAAATTTCCAAGTATTCTATATTTCCCAAATAAAACCTACTAATTTGGTTTTGAAAATATTTAGGTTTCAAATAAAGATTTTATTAATAGAATCAAACTCTATTTGATTTAATAACTAAGGCCCATTTTATTTAATTATTAATGGACCCTAAAATAAAAGGTTATTTTGTTTTAAACAAGTTTCCCAAATATTCTTTATTTCCAAATAAAACCTAATGATTTGGTTTTGAAAGTATTTGGAGTTCAAATGAAGATTTTATTAAATAAATCAAACCCTATTTTAAATAAATAAAGGGCTATTTTATTTAATTATTAAATAGATCTTAAAAATGAATAAAATATAATTTTTGTTTTGAGATTTGGTTTATGTTGATAAACAGAACCAAAAACTCATTACAATTGTTTGAATTGTTTGAATTATTTGAATGCTTGAATAGTTGGATGAAATTCAAATCAGAAAATAGAAACAGAAAAGAATAAAACAAACAGACAGAAAAAAATGAAATTGGACCAGCCCAACTCAACCCAATAGCCCAGCAGGCCACCTCTCTTTTCCCCCCGAAGCATTCTTTTCTCACTCAAAAACTTACCCGCACAGAGAGTGACAACTGGACCCCACACCCGCGCTCTCTCTCTCTCACGGACAGCCAGGACCCACCCCTCCTGTTCATCGTTCTCACCGCATCGACCGTTCCTCCCCGTTCCTGGCAGTGATTTCACGTCGTCAATTCGACTTAATGCCGCGATTAAACCTCGCAGTGATCACGCGTGATAAATCCCCTCTTCCTCCTCTTTCATTCCCCCCAAACCCCACGCCTCGAGATCCACCAGGCCGTCGCCAATCTTTTCTGCACCGCCGCCGTCTCCGACGAGGTCCTGCTCGAATTCCGGCGGAACCCGACAACCTCACTACCCAGGGAGCACACGAGCAAGCTCGCCAGCACCAGGCGTACCTCCCAGTGGCGGTAGCTCACTAGCGCACGCCCAGGACGTCGCCTCCGACGACACCAGCACGCCACCACCTCCTTCTCCAACTCCGGCGGCATCTACAGGTGAGACCAGACTTCCTCTTCACCGCCCTGTGATGCACACATACTCGCCTCTCTCTGGCGAACCTAATGGTGCAATCTACTGGTCTTAGGGCGCCCCCTACCCTCGCCCTCGACGACCTCCTGAACCGCCCGAATCCCAGCTCATCTCCGGCGAGCAATCGTCAACGCCTCCGAGTTTCCCTTGGCCAACCAAAGCATCAACTAGAATCAGTGCTCCACGGCGAATCTGGTAAGAATGTTTACCCTTTCCCTCGCGTCCTAGTTCGCCGGCAGCGTCATCGGCAGAGCCGCACCGCCACGCAGCCACCATCAGCGCCGCCAGTCCTTGGCCAGGCAGCAGCAGCCGTCCGATGTCAATCGGATGGATATGATAGAACCACTTATCGAAGGGGTATGAGAGCATCTGCGCCGTAAGATTTACTTTAGATCCAGCGGCCCACGTTGGTCGATCCACGCGAACCGTTTTCGGCCAATTAAAACATGACGCGTGGCCAGCTCTAGTTTAAAACAGATTTTTGAATCCGAATTATTTGCAAACTTCAAACCCTTGTAACTTTCAAACCACACGTCCAAAAATTACAAATTTTATATCAATGGATTCAGGAGAACAAGCCCTAGCCAACTGTGGACTTAGTTTATAAAATAGTATATGTTAGTTTGCTTGATTTTGCAGATTCTTTTGTGAGCTTGTTTAGAGTATAAAAATTGTTTAAAATTGATTTTAGGGTTAAAACTTTTGCAAAATGGTTTGTTGAGACCTTACTGACCCTAGGAACCAACCCATGATTTTGGAAATGAAATTGGAAGAATTGGAATGGATTAATTGAATTGGTCTAATTCTAGCTAAGTAATGATAATGATTTTATTATGAAAAAGGATTTTGGAATAAAAGCTATTGGGAAAATATTATAATTCAAAGCTACTGACCTAAAACACCAAGATATGAGAGTTAGAAGCTTTTGGTGAGAAACTTAAAGATTTTTGATTTGGTAAAACCATTTTCCACCATATAAAATATTGAATGGATTTTAAAATAGTTTCTGGGCAAAACCCTCTAACTAATGACTTTGCCACTTTGGTAAATGACCAATTTGGATCTTACAAAGTTTAGAAACCCAATAGAGGCCCTCTTTGCAAAATAAAACTATCTTGTGCATGCTCCCATGCATGACTTAGATCCCATTGTTTTGTGTGTGTTAAATTGTTTGATTGATTTATTGGTTTGGAATGCTAGTTGATTTTGTGTCTACTTGATTGACTTGTAGTGAAGTTAGAAAGTGTGAGACTAGCAAGATCAAGGAGTGAACCACCATTCCCTACCAAAAAGGCAAGTGATGCTTCATACTTTTTGTCCCATTACTTTCACTATGCATTAGTGATTTTGCTAAGTAAACTTGCATGGAATTTTGCTAAGTATAGACCTTGCTATAGTAAAACCTAGTAGATGAGTCCTTAGTAGGATTTTCCTAAGTTAGAGATTCCTACTACTATCAAGCTTAGCCTAGCAAATAGAAAACATGGGTGGAATATATATTCACACTATGGAAAAATATTCTAAGTCTGAGGACTTATGTTTTGTTTAATAAAACAACTATGTTAATGAATCACCTGGGTGGAATGGAAGGATTGGGATATGTTGAGTGGTTCACAAGGCCATGGACTTGGATTGTGTATCTCACTTGTGGTATGCCACCCAGGAACAAAGAGAATTGAGATGTCAAATGTTGAGAAGCTTCAAGTGCAACCACTTGGCAATATGGGCTCTGCCATGATCATATAGGTTGCAAGAACTTAGCCATATGGACAGTGGGTGGTAGTGTTTGATAGGTTGGAACGCGTCCATTTTGGTCTAAGGGAAAGCTTCTGAAAGATCTTGTCTTAGGAAACCAAGTCTTGTGGGGAAAGTGCACCACCTCTGCAGAGTGAAAAATCTAAGTACTTAGCCATGTCCCTGGTAAAGGACAATTTGAGCATCAAGACATGGAAGCAATCAAGAATCTCATCATTCAAATTTCTAAAGTTAAAACTTGTGGATTAAACAAGGGTTGTTTGAAATCTTCAATCTTTGATTGGTAGATGCCTTGGAAAGGATCTTTAATCTTTAATTGAGGAAAAAATGATTTTGTCAAGCAAGAACTTAGTATTTTCAAATGTTAAGGAAAAATCTATTTTTGAGCAATGCAAGCCTCAACTCCACTTAGCCAAATGCATATAGATGATAGACTCCACCATAATACCATAGTATCACTTGCCAATACAATTCAAATGTATTGACCTTTGTGGCTGTAACTTGTATGTTGCAGGTTTAAATGTTTTTAGTGAAGATTGATTGATTAGGATTACAAAGTCTACAACCAACATCTGCCTGTGGCACTTTGAAGATAAAGGACCCCATGACTATAGTTATTCCGCTGCAATGTAATGTAATAGCCAAATGAGCTATGTTTGATGTAATAATCTTATGTTATTCCTGGTTATAAAGTTATATTATGACCTTTGTTTCTTGATATTACATCTTAACTGTGGATGCTAGCTATTGATCCAGGGACTAGCATTGTAAAACACAGGAGGAATCTACCTTATTAGGTTGAGGCCTCTACAGTAGCATGGCCTGTGGCCTGCTGGGCGGCCCAGTTAGGTGGATACAGAAGGGAGGCCCATGCCGGATAAAGGAAGGCTACGGTGGAATCACTAGCATACCCAGAGCCTTGGAGTGCAAGATACACAAGACTAGTAATTGACGGTGTAGAACTCTGTAACCTGTCCGGCTAGGACCTTTCCCTGTAACCCTAGGACCTGGCGACTATATAAGTCGGGCCTATGGGAGCCTTTAGGGCAGAATAACTTAGACTTTCTAGTCACCTCGCACAGCGAACCTAATTGTAACTCGGCGTATTACCATTATAGTGATTTATAGCAGGAATAGGATTCTGCCACCGTTGTGCGATCTGAACCTGGGTAAGCTGTGTTACCTCGTACCCGTCAACCGTCCGCCTTACCCCACGTCTCTAAACACGCACTGTGAGGACCCCTCCATGGCGTAATCTTCGGCAATACCACGACAGGTTCTACCCTTGAGAGCCTGGTTTATGGAAAGTTGTTTACTGACGGGTAAGAGAGATAGATCCCTCTACCCCAGACCACTTTGTTCAGTATTTCCCAGGGACCTTTGTCACGCTCCAAGGAGGAGATGGACGAGAAGATGCGCATTCTTGGTTTCCATGGACACTATAGGGGGACACGCCCTCTTACGACCCCTCTGTGCACTACATAGGGGAGTCCTCGAGCTCTTACCAGGACGAAGGGGCCTCCTCGTCATACTACGGAGGTGCACCCACTTGGTCACCATGGATTGGAGCCCCACTTAGGCCAAAAGCCTAAGCTTGGGGGGAGGTACACCGACATCACACTCATCGATATATCATGTTTCGTCGGTTCTTTGTATATCCATTGTTTCACTTTCTTTTTGGCTTTTGTTTCTGCTTTCTCAAAACACAAAAATACCAAAAATATTTTTGTTGTTTCTCTTGGTTTGTTTCTTTGCTTTTTAGCTTTGGTTTGCCTTAAAGAAAAATCCAAAAAGATTTTGCTTTGTTTGCTTTTGCTTTGTTTGTTTGCTTTAAAAAAAATCGAAAACACCAAAAATATTTGTTGTTCTTCTTTGGTTTTGTGAGTTCTTTGCAGGGTTCAGCCGTCCTCAGTGGATTTTGGTTTCATGTTTTTATTCAAGTCGCACAAGTGAAGGGCAATAATGAAGATTAAGACAACTTGAGGTGTGGTAAGAGGCTGGTAACGAACTCTATTTATTTTCATTTTTGTACATATACTCATCATTGTGAGCATGATTAGTCTGTTCATGTAAGGTGTATGTTATTTCTGGATGCTTAGTAGTTGTTGCTTGCTTATAATTAGCTCCAGCTTGCTAATAGTTTGTAGCATGTCATATGAATGTTTGCTTGCACTGTTCTATTCATAACTTGGTATGATATTGTGGTATCCTCCTCTGAATGTTTCATGTGAATCTACTTGGCACATGCTCACGCATGAATATGACTAAACAATCGTCAGTAAGCCTCGATGATTTATTTTTCCTCAGAGTTTTTGTATCACTTTCATGCCATAATTAGTCCTATTTTGTTGCAAGCATGATTATGACAGTTATTGCTCTCTCGTTTGTTGCTCCCTCTCTATTGCTAGCCTTCACTTGCACTGAGTATGATCTCTACTTGTGCATCCAATTCCCCAAAACCAATATTTTCAACTGCGTCCACTATACCTTCCTATTAGCATCATTTGCTATTTCAGTGCATATTCATTATGCCTTGTTTTCTTTCAAATAAAATGTTTGTCTTCTTTGAGAAAGTTAGTTAGTAATGCTCTCACAAACTTGATGGCACACTTTATTTCCTTGCACTTAATAATCCTGAACCATTGTGATTGTCCATGAAAGTTATATGCTTGCAAATTATAGGCTGAGACTTAGCAGAACCGTGTTGTCACGGGGAACGCTTTCAACACTTATGGATACATATCTAGTTGATACCATGCTCTTTTGTTTGCGGATGTCGTTGGTGTGAAATAAAAGGGGGGCTTCTGAGTTCATGGAGTTATATATATATATGTGTTAGAGAAACTCCTGGACCGCTAGCCTAAGACATTCCTAATCATGGTGGAAACTTGCAGCATTACCATAATGAGTATCTATGAAGCATCCTCAATAAAAACCTATGAAAATAGCAAATTAAAAGATCGCTGAGATGCTCATTGTCTGCTTGCCTTGTCATTTTGATTACGGGATAGCTCATGTATCATGTGTAAGAGGTACCCCGTTGGCGGTTCTCTATGATATGCATGTATTTACAGTGACAAGAACTTACAGGTAACTAAAGTTGAGTAGCATGAGGAGCGGCCCTCGTACTCAAGGGACATGGGATTTCCAGTTTATGGTATGTCAAGCATATAACTCAGATTGGACCTCACTTTCACCTTAACCATATAAATATGCCTATGATAGGGGCAATGAGAGCTCAAATCTAATGAGTACCTAACTTTCAGCATTTGGTAGCCTTTCAAACTTTTCAAAACCTTTTCACTTCCTTGTTGAGTCACCACTTATTATATGAGCATCTTCTTGAGAGCATAGTTGTCATTCTTGTGTTTGTCTCAAAACTTGGTTAATTATGTCATTACTTTGATTCTTGTATCTCTGATATTTTTACTTATAGTCTTAACTTGAACTTCAGAGGTGCCTTGGCATTTATTTTGTGCTCTACAAAAAAAGGCAAGCGAGATACCACTCTATCATACCTTTTTATGAGCATTGCAATGTTGCTTATGTTTATGTTTCATGCTACTTATTATTATTGAGTTGGTTTCTCTTCATAGCTTTCAATGACTATTGAGTAGACTTGGTTGCATATTCTTTATTATGAATGGTTTAAGTTTCTACTCCTGTGCTGAGAATATATACATCATATGAAGCAAATGTGTTCGTGAAAGTTCTTTTATCGCACTCAGTTTTCAACTGAATTGCTTGACGACAAGCAATAAGATAATCTTGGGGAGAGTTGATACGTCCAAAATGTATCTACTTTCCTGAACACTTTTGCTATTGTTTCTCCTCTAAACTTGTGTGATTTGGATACAACTAACATGGACTAACGCTGTTTTCAGCAGAATTACCTTGGTGTCTAGTTTTTGTGCAGAAAATTAACTATCAGGAAAAATCCCGGAAAATATGCCCAAAATCCTATTTCACAAGAAGATCCACGGAGCCACAGTACGATACGGAGTGGAGGCCTGAGGGGCCCAAACCCCTGCCAGGCGCGGGCCAGGCCTGGCCACGCCTGGGGGGTGTGGCCACCTCAGGCACCCCCTCGGCCTCCCTCTTCGCCTATAAGACGCCTCTTGACCTAAAATCCGAGGGGGGTTCGTCGTTTTTTCAGAAAGAGTTCCACTGCGCTGCCACCACCAGAAGTCGCGATTCGGAACCAGAAACTCCGTTCTGGCACCCTGCCGAGACGGGGAATTTAGGGAGGATCATCGCCATCGTCATCACCAACGCCTCTCCATCAACCATCAATGTTTCCTTCATCCATGCATGAGTAATCCCCCGCTGTAGGCTATGGGGAGGGTAGGGATTGGATGAGTTCTATCATGTAACCAGATAAGATTGTTAGGGCATGGTGCCTAGTATCTCTATTAGTCCTATTTGACTTTGTTGCAACTTGTTGTGCTTAATGCTTGTCACTAGGTCCCGAGTGCCATGATCTCAGATCTGAACTTATTATTGAATCATTATGATAGTATTGTTTGTGATCTTATCTACAAGTTGTGTACACATATCATTTTCCGGATCCAAAGGCCCTGAAGTGACAGAAATTGGGACAACCAGAGGGGATGGCTGTGATGTGAGGATCACATGTGTTCATGGATTGTTAATGCTTTTATCCGGTGCTCTATTAAAAGGAGCACCTTAATTTCCAGTAGTTCCCTTGAGGCCCTGCTGCAACGGGCTGGCAGGACAAAAGATGTTGTGCAAGTTCTCATTGCGAGCTATGACTATATATGGAGCACATGCCTATGATTGTTTAGTACTTGGATGCTTATTCTTATTTATCTGCAATTGCCCTATATCTTGAAGTTACATGTTTAGACTTGTCCATGCAACGCCCGTCCATCCATCCCTATGCCTACCGCGCTCATATCCTACTGTTTGCTACTACTATTACTATTTTTCCTGTTTTGTTGTAGTTGTTACTTTGATGTTGCTACTACAAGTTGTTGCTACTGATAAACTTCTGTGAGCAAGAACTATTTCTAGGTGCAGCTTAATTGACAACTCAGTTGTTAAGGCTTGCAAGTATTCTTTGGCTCCCCTTGTGTCGAATTAATAAATTGGGTAATACTACCCTCGAAGACTGTTGCGATCCCCTATACTTGTGGGTCATCATCTGTGCACTTGCAGCCATCAGGAAGCTAATGATAATGATCATGAAACTTCGAACGAAGTTACTATTGAACCTCGCAGGTCGACGAGGACTCGTACCACTCTCGATTGGTATGTTCCTATTATGAGTGTCATGTTGGTGGATAACACTAACAACCCTGCGACATATGAGGAAGCAATGATGAGCCCAGATTCCATCAAATGGCAAGAAGCCATGAAATCCGAGATTGGATCCATGTACGAAAACCATGTATGGACTTCGGTGGACTTACCGGATGGCCAGAAGGCTGTCGAGAACAAATGGATTTTCAAGAAGAAAACAAATGTTGATGGTAATATAGTCGTCTATAAAGCTCGACTTGTCGCGAAAGGTTTTTGACAAATTCAAGGAGTTTACTACGATGAGACTTTCTTACCAGTAGCGAAGCTAAAGTCTATGAGAATTTTGTTAGCAATCGCTGCATATTACGATTTTGAGATATGGCAGATGGATGTCAAAACGGTGTTCCTCAAGAGAGACATTGATGAAGAGTTGTATATGGTACAACCCAAAGGTTTTGTCGATCCTAAAGATGCTAACAAGGTATGCAAACTTCAACAGTCCATTTATGGATTGAAGCAAGCATCTCGGAGTTGGAATCAATGTTTTGATAAGGTGATCAAAAGCTTTGGATTTATACAAACTTATGGAGAAGCTTGTATTTACAAGAAAGTGAGTGGGAGCTCTGTAGCATTCCTAGTATTATATGTAGATGACATATTGTTGATTGGGAATGATAAATAACTTCTTAAAAGTATCAAAGACTACTTGAATAATAGTTTTTCAATGAAAGATCTTGGCAAAGTTGCCTACATATTAGTCATAAAGATTTATAAAGATAGATCAAGACGCTTAATACGACCTTGAATATTTGTACAAGGTTCTAAAGAGGTTTGGAATGGAAGATAGCAAGAAAGGGTTCTTGCCCATGTTGCCCAATACGACCTTGAGTAAGACTCAAAGTCCCGCTACTGCAGAAGATAGATAGAAGATGAACAAAACTTCCTATGCCTCAGCCATAGGTTCTATCATGTATGTCGTGCTATGTACAAGACCATATATTGCATATGTTGTTAGTTTAACTAGCAGATATCAAAGTGATCCAGGAGTAGATCACTGGATATCAGCCAAAAATATCCTAAAGTACTTAAGAAGGACTAAGGATATGGTTCTTTCTTATGAAGGTGATGAACATCTCGTTGTAAATGGTTACACCAATGCTAGTTGGAACACCGATCCGGATGATTCTAAATCACAATCTAGATACGTATTTACTTTGAATGGTGCATCAGTGAGCTGGAGGAGTGCTAAGCAAAGCGTTGTGGACAGATCTTCAACTGAATCGGAATACATAGCTGCTTCGGAGGCTTCACAAGAGGCGATATGGATGAAGGGGTTCATTATGGCGCTTGGTGTGATTTCTAGTGCATCGGACCCGATGGCCATCTATTGTGACAACATGGGTGCCATAGCTAATGTGCAGGAGCCAAGGTCACACAAGGAGCTGCTACGTTTTCACGCTATTCGCGAGCATGTCCAAGATGGTGACATAAAGATTTGCAAAGTACACATAGATCTGAATGTGACAGATCCGTTGACTAAACCTCTCCGTAGGGAAAAACATGAACAACACCAGAACGCTATGGGTGTTAGGTATATTACCATGTAATCTAGATTATTGACTCTAGTGCAAGTGGGAGACTATTGGAGATATGCCCAAGAGGCAATAGTAAAAGTAGTTATTATTATATGTTTGTGTTTATGATGAATGTTTAGCAACGATCAAATCTTGGATAAGTAAAGTATCGCGAGACAAAGGGAATTGGTATCGTATGTAAATGGTTCATTCGATCATGAAGTCATCGTAGAAATATGTGGGAGCCATATGAATTTTCAGATTCCTCTATTGGTTATTGATCGGAGAGGTGTCTCGATCATGTCTTCATAGTTCACGAATTGTAGGGAGACACACTTAAGGATTCGATGTTGTTTAGTAGATATGGAATGTGAGCAAGAGACCGAATGTTGTTCTGAGTCTCGAATTGGATACAGGATATCATGAGGAGATCCGGAATGGTCCATACAATAAGATTCATATAAGGAAATTCCAATTCCGGGGTTTGGAAATGTTTTCGGTGGTTTCACCGGAAGCTTCTAGAAGGTTCTGGAAGGTCCACCACCCTGGGGGTATGAGTACTTGGAATGTTCCGTGACAATGTAGAATGGTTGCATCATACCCTAGGTCACTTGGCTGGGCAATGGGAAGAGAGAAATCAAACTCTAGTTTGAATAGTCAAACTCCAATTTGAGAAGTCAAATCCCAACATTGAAAGTCAAACCAAGTGGAGGGAGAGGAGGAAACCTAGAGGAGGAAGGTTTCCCCTCCCTCCCTTGCCGCCGTCCATACAAGGGGAGTTGGGGGAGGACTCCTCCTCCCCTAGCCACCTCACACCTACAAAACTAGGGGGTGGGGCGCCCCCTTGGCCTCACCCCAAACCCTAGGTCAGCTGCCCCTCTAAATCGCCGTCGCCCTAGAGCCTCCTCTAAACTGCCGCCGTCTAGCCCTTCCCTAGCCGTCGGCCAACTCCACCCCTCGGCCTCTAAACTCTAGTTGCTGAGGCTCTCTCTCTACTCCACCATACCCGCTCCTGCTTAGGCGAATCCCTATGGGATCTAACCTCTACTTCCACCACCACACTGTCATGCTGTTGGAATTGCGAGGAGATCTACAACCTCCGCTGTCGGCTAGAACAAGGGAGAGGAAGGTCTTCATCAAGTACCGAACGTGTGACTAACTGTGGGAGCGCTGCCGGAATGCGGTGCCGAAAGTATCGTCTACGTGATCTTGAGATTGACAAGTGAACGACTACATCACCCACGAGAGATCCGTATCTCGTCGAACGCTTTGGATCTTCGAGGGTTAGTACTCTACAAACTCGTTGCACCGATCTAGTAGATTAGATCTTGGCTTGTGTGTGTTCATGCGATAGAATTTTTTTGTTTTCCATGCTACTAACCCCTGCACGAAGTAGACGGAGGCGTCTCGTGCGGCGATGTTGCGCCCGAGGCCGGTCGCCTACCCCCCTCCCACACACACACATTACGCCGACCATTGGGGGAGCCAGCCAAGCGTCGGCTCGCCTACTGGCTTCCATGAGAGCAGGCGAACCCGCGGCAGCGGTACTCCTCCTCCCCCGAGTTCTACGGAGGGTTCAACCCGAACCTTCTGTTCCCCTACCCCACTCCTCTCCCTCCTTCGGTCTTCAACATCGACATCAACGTCCCCTACTCCACCTCTTCGGTGTATGCAGGCCCTTCATCGTCAATACACCGCGACCCACTTCCGTTCGGCGGTAGCTCATCGCCCGCAACCTTCGGCATGTCCGACACGCACAACGTATTCGACGGAATGTCGGCCGATGTTTACATGCAGGACATCATCGCCCAAGGTTCGACATCCGCCGGCAACCCCTCCTTCTTCACTCAAGAATAGTCCTGGGCCGATGCCGAACATGGCATCGAGTCTCAGGATTTCTCCGAGGGCCAGGACGAGCAGACGCATGTCGAACAGACGCAGACCGAGGACATGGATGACGTCGAGGGGCTTGCCTTGGCTCCGGACAAAGGCAGAGGCAAGAGGAAGCCGGGCGCGTCGGTGCCGGAGCCACGGATCAAATGGATGGTGCTTGAGGACCTTTGCCTCGCCGACGCCTGGAAATCGATGAGCATGGATCCCATCACCGGTGCCAACCAGAACTCCGACAACTACTAGAAGCGTGTGAAGCTAGCGTTCGACGAGCGTATCCTTTGTGACCCTAAGTATAGCAAAATTCACATGGAGCGAGGGGAGAAAGCCATGACCAACCATTGGGGGCTCATCCAACAAGCGTGTAGCAAGTGGCACAACTATATGGAGGAGGTCGAACACACACTCGTTAGCCGTGAAACATGGACAACAAGGTACTTCGCCGACACTAGCCGAAGGTATGACGAGATCAAGCGTGTCCTGACACACTTTGTCTTGCATTTGCATCTCCTTCGTGCACTCGTCCTGTACCGGGACGACACAAAGATGGAGTTTAAGTTTCAACATGTGTTTACCGTGATCGAGAGCTACGAGAAATGGTTGGCCACTCACAAGACCCTCGCCAAGACCAAGGACGGCGTGTACAACCTAGAGGCTCCTCCCCCTTCTGCCGGCGAAGGAACGCCAGAGGTCGGCCAAAAGAAGGAAAAGATGCTCAAAGCCACATGACCTCCCACCAAGCGCCTCCACAATTCTATCGAGAAATGCATCGCCGACACAAAGGCACATGCCGAGAAGAGGGCGGAGAAGACCGACGAGAGGTGGGCGCAGCTGCTCTAGAACCAAGACCGCAAGATCGACCTCCTCAAGGCCAACTACGCTGCCAAGAAGAGGAACAAAAATCTCTAGTTCCTCATGGGCGGCGAAGACATGTCGGCGATGAGCACGCCGGTCAAGGCCTGGTACATGGCGCGCCACAACGCCATCCTCCAGGAGGAAAACGCTGGCATCCTTAGGCTTTCCATTTCAATTATTTTACGTCTGCTGGCGTGATACTAGGAATTTATTTCGGAACAAGTAGTGTTTACTCGGAAGAAATCAACTCTTCGACTATGCTGTTGTCCGAAAACACGGCTTCATGGAAAGCAAGAGAAAAAGATCTAAGACGGGTAAACACGAACGCCGGATAAGTACAAGGGAGAAACGCGAGTCTGCTTTAGGTTGTGCCTAACTCTCTGCGGGTTGTGTTATACTATGTGTCGAGTAATCTTGGCCAAGTTATCCAAGTTTCATATCCGCTAACTAAACCCTTCGTACTGTGAGATCCTAATGTCGATCGCCAAAAAATGGTAGACAACGGCAAAAGGCAAGGAAAGGTGACACGGCAGAATGAAACTCGGGGACTTGTCCTTGAGTGATTCGCACTCAAATCATAACGCAAATATATAAAGCCTATCACAAGGCACATAGTCAAACTTCAAGTGCAATGTACGTTACATCTGTACCCGTCATACCGGGGATCTAATAAAAGTTCGAGTATTTGTTGGCCTAAGGAGCAGGAGAACTCGGAGGAGCATTCTTGGAACTAGGAGTGCTTGGAGCATCGTCCGGGTGAGGGGCATCTGCGGCCGGGTCATCTGGATCATCTGACTCGGTCGCCTCGTTGTCGCCATCTTCTTCAGCAGGAACTTCGACGAGCGGATCGCCAAGGTCGAGGAAGCTGGGCCCTTCACACCAAGCGTGCACCATGGTGTACTCGATCATAGCATAAGCTCGCTCCTGGCGCTTCTTGATTAGATTCGGGTCGTTCAACCATTTGCCATCTCCCCTTATGCGAGCAAGAACATCAAGGTTGATGTCCTCATACCATGAAAGCACGAAGGAGAGAGCCTTGTCCGCTGCAGCCCGGCCGGCCGACTCACGCCATTGATCCAGCCGGTCTTCAGTAAGGAGCAGTCTCTCGGCTAGTGGCTCGATTAGTTCGGGTGGGTCTTCATCCGTCCAGAGCATGCGAAACGCATGGATAGCTGACTTGAGAAAATCCACACCGCAAGATCTGAGGGTCTTGACCCGTTCAAACACCGCTGCGAGCAGCTCCTCCATGGACACCTCGCCGTCAGCAGGAACACCAGCCTCAGCTCTCACTTTCTTCATGGCTCGGATGGAAAACATGTTGGCCTCGGTAAAGTTCTCTGTAAGCAAAAGAAGAAAGTTAGCAAATAGCAACGGCAGATGGAAGAAATCCAACAGGACTTGGACAATGCATAAAGAGTAAGAACTCACCACCGAGAAAGAAGTTGATGGCAGCGAGCTTGCTATGCCAAGTCTTGGTCTTGGCTTGAAGGGCGTCGAGGTTCATATTGGTCGACTCTACCAATGACTCAGCCTCGTCGAGCAACTTCTTAGTCTTCTCGGTGCTGGCAGCATGCTGCTCGTTCTTCTCGACAAGCTCCTCCTTCAGCCCTTTCACCTCGGCCAAGTGCTTCAACTTCGTCTCGGCCATTAATTCCTTCAGCCGAGTCACCTCATCTCACTCCTTCTGGAGTTCGGCTTGGTCCTTCTCTGCTTATTCAGAACAAATATTTGTCAGTACCAACAGAAAAATTTCAGCAATTTGCTTAGGGAGGTAAGAAATTTACTCTCGGCCTCGCTGATTTGCGAGTGAAGTTCATTGATGGTGGACTGAGAAGTGGCTGTGAGACAAGAGAGAGAGAGAGAGAGAGAGAGAGGGGAAAATGAAAAGATTAACCAAGGAGAATTACACCAAAAATAGAAAAGGGAAAAGCAAAGATATTACCTTGCCGAAGGTGTAAGTCTGTAGCTTCTCAACGCACCACATCGCCCCGTACCGCTTCGCGTTTAAAAATTCACTGACCGGTGGAACCCCCTATCAGTTGCACCCCGCTCCGCGGAGTGACACTGGGTCGGCCCATTACCCCTTCCCGCGCAGCCCACTCGTTTGAATTTAGCTTTTTCTAATTTTATTCAAACTCAGTTTTGTACCTAGTTTCAAAAATCAACCCAGCTCGATTCAGTGAACCAAATTGAATGAAACCAATTTTGTTAGAAAGTTCTTGAAATGCTTAATCCAAGCCCGTTGGATTCAAATCATTTGGATCTGTATATCACCCTTGGTAAAAATAACAAGGCAGAAGCTTTTCTGCATTCAAACATTTTTCAAATTTAAACCATAATTCTTTTGAGTTGATTCCAACTCTCAAAAACCACATTTGATCATACCTTTCAGAATATATAAAAACATATGGGTTTACTTACAGAAATAATGTTCAAGTAATAAAAGAATGCCACATAGGCATTTCTAGTCACTTATTTTATTTAAAATAAAAAGGTTAAACCTTATTAAATTGTGACACCACTTTAAATCACATTCTCATGTACTGAAATATGTGACGTACAAAGTAACAACATGACGCCAAAAAGAACCAGAAGCAGCGTACCAGAAGACCGTTAGCTGTCAAGCTTTATGGACCGGGCCTATGGGCTTAGGGCAAGCCCATAACCCGGCCCATATTGTAGTGACCAAGACCCAAACAGTAAACCCTAGAACCCAAAGGGGTATTAGATAGCTAGCACTACCTATATAAGGGAGGGCATAGCAGTAGTAGAGGGAGGTTGGACCAAGTAGAGAACAGGTGCTGCATACTCAAGCCAATACAGCTCAAGGAGCACTTGTAATCTTTGGGGTATCAATCAAATCATCAAGTGTGGAGAGTTCTTCTTGTTCTTCGTGCATGGCTCGACCATGCACTCCCTCCCCGGTGACCACAAGCACCCATTCGGTCCCCAACTTAAGCCTACCCATGGCATCTGCCGTGCCACCACCACGACACTATATCATCTAGTGAAAACCTTGGTGTGATAAATACAAGTAGTTAAGTATTGTTTGGTGATTGTGTACCTCGTATTTATTTATAGACGATAGTACCGACCAAGGATACGAGGAGGAAGGAGGATATTATGAGGAAGAAGCCGAGGAGAACTTCAACCACTGCTCTACACAAGGCAAGCTAACACTTGCAAGTTACCCTACCTATGCAAGCTCATACTTGCAATTATGCAAGCTAATATCTGCAAGCTATTAACTTAGCAAGTTACTATCTTAGCAAGCTAAGCTAAACTATGCAAGTTTTACTTGCAAGCTTACACCACTTGATTACCCCATCCTAGTTTTACCTGCAAGCTTAGTACGTTATTTCTTTATCAAAGCTTTCTAGTTAAGATTACTTGATAAATTGTAGAGTTTACAAAGATGTTTTAAAGGTAGCATAAAGAGCATAAAACTTGACCTAAGTTAGATAATCTTGATGTCATCCTGAGGCATGAGATTGAACCAAGATAAGATACACTTGATTACCACCCCTCATTAGTGTTTACCCCCCACTTGTAGTTGCTAGTGCTAAGCATAAAACTTGATCACTTTAGATGGGAATACTTGGTGAAAATGGTTATGAAAACCTTAGAATAATGATTCATTCTACTGAAATGTTTTTACGTGTGTTCTTGAACACCAGATGATTTTGATGATGAAAATGTTAAGGCATGAGCTTTAGCCCTTTATAAAACTGATGGTTGTCTGGATTCGATACCATTCATATTTTACCAATACCCGCAATTTGGGTATTGACTAGAAATTTATATACCTTAGTATGGGTTCCCTTGCGGCCAAGGTTTGAGCTGAGGCTACCTTGTGAAGATTGTCCACCTGTGTAGTACCCAAGATGTCATGACCGAGACACTTCTCCAATCAATAACCAATAGAGGAATCTAGAAATTAATATGGCTCCCACATATTTCTACGATTACTTTGCGATCGAATGACCACTTACATACGATACCAATTTCCCTTTGTCTCGCGATAGTTTACTTATTCAAGGTTAGATCGTCGGTATCTCTGCATACCTAGTTCAACCTCGTTATCGATAAGTACTCTTTTTCGTTGTCGTGATATGTGATCCCTTGTGAGCCAGTCACATGCTTGCAAGCTAATTGGATGACATTCCACCGAGAGGGCCCAGAGTATATCTATTAGTCATATGGATGGACAAATCCCACTCTTGATCCATGTGCCTCAACACATACTTTCCGAACACTCAATGCCACCTTTATAGCCACCGAGTTACGGTGTGGTGTTTGATGTCATCAAAGCATCCATCTAGTGATGGTAATTAGCATGATCTCATGGTCGAAGGAATTAGGTTACTATGTATCAGAAAGCTTATAGAAAATGAACTATTGAAATGACTTGATCTTTATGCTATGCTTATGTAACATCCCTAAAATCATGTTTCAAAACTCATGCATATAATCCATGCATCCATGATCATATAGATTCTCATTTCAAAAATCAATTCAAAAACAGGAGCATTTGAGCTCATTATTTTATGTGATCAGCATTAAATCAAATGCTACTCTCCAAGGAGAAATTGTGGTTCAGAAATCAAACCTTGTTAATTTCAGATTGTTTTGCTTGATTGCTAACACTTAACCAAAAATTTATAAAACAAATATGGTTTGAAAACCATTTTCAAAGCTTATTTAAAACTAGTGCTATGTCACTATTTATTTTGTTTTATTCCAAGTGACCAAGCAATGCAGAGAGACCACTTGATTTTGCACACAATTGTATGAAGGTTTCACTTTACAAAAACTAAGAAAAGATTTGAATTCAATTAGCATTTGAATTTGTTTAAAAATGGTTTCAGAAAATCAAAACAGAAACAGAAAATGAATTAAGAAAAGGAAAAAGGCCAGCGCCAGTTATTTAGCCGAACAACAGAACCTGCCCACTAAGCCCACCCGGGTTTCCCCTTCTCTCTCTCACTCGCAGACAAACCCACTGAGTCACTGACCGCTTGAGCCCATTCCCTCTTTCTTTCCCTCGCTGGCAAGTCGACCCTGCGACCACGTCACCCTTCGTCCTCAATCAACGCTGACGACCGCCTCGCCGCTGCCGTTTGCCCGCACTGATGCCGCGCTTAAATTGCATTGATACGGCGAGTGATTTCCGCCCCCGCTCTGGCTATAAGACCCCCTCCCCTTGCCGCTCATTTCCCCTCACACCACTTGCACGCTCCGCCACCAGGCTGCCCATATTTTGCCAGACTCTGTCGCGGTACCGACGAACACCGGCAGCAAATTCCGGTGAGCTCCCCGTGCCCCTTGACTTCTAACCTTGCCAGCACAATCACTGCAACCATGCGCATCTCCTAATCCCTCTGGTGCATGCTAGGATCATTTAGAGCCTCGTCAACATCGACGACAGCACGAGTCCGACGAAACAATCAACTCAGGCAAGCTTTCCTGGTTAGTCCTGACTGCGCCTTGCCCTCTCCTTAACACTCGCATGACCAGCACCACTTTGCGCATCTGACGCACTGTTTATTTTGCCCTGGCATGATCTGTACCTTCGCCAATGTCGACGAGCAGCCATACCCGACGCTTTCGCGAACTCCGGCGAGGAATCCCTGACGACTCCGAGCGCCCCTTGTCAAGCCATCGCCACGTCGAGCTTCAGTACACCGCCGCGAGTCTGGTAAGCATCGCCGACGACCCCAAAACCCCCTGTAGTCGTCGTGCCACCGTGGACAGAGTCGCCGCCGCCAGTCACCACCGCTAGCACCGCCAGAATATGGTCGCTTGATCGCGGACCGTTAGATCTAGATCCATCGGCTGCGTTAGATTCACTTAACGAAGGGGTATGCGCTAGATCTGGCCGTGCATCTTCATTTAAATCGTGTGGCTCTCGTCGATCGATCCGCCCGAACCGGTACCAACCAATAGAAACATGCCACGTGTCTGCTAGTTAGATTTCAAATCAGAATTTGAATCTATTAGATGTTTGATTTTGTTTTAATCATAACTTTTGATTTCCACGTCCAAACTTGATGAATTTTATATCAATGGAATCAGGAGAGAAAGCCCTTTCCAAATATGCAATATGTTTAATGTTTTGTTTATGTTAAAATGGTTTTAATCACAGAAACGTGTGGTATATTTTGTGCATA
Organism: Avena sativa; assembly: GCA_916181665.1. Classification (NCBI taxonomy): domain Eukaryota; kingdom Viridiplantae; phylum Streptophyta; class Magnoliopsida; order Poales; family Poaceae; genus Avena; species Avena sativa. The sequence continues at coordinate 134,258,905 of OV702285.1, read as the reverse complement.
TAAATTATTTGATAAATGTTTTAGTGTTCAAATAAAGATTATTGGGCAAGTTTTGAACTTGTTTATAAACCAGTATTGTGCACTTGTCTTGTTGAGTATAGAAAATCATCACATATCATATTGCATGCATCCATATATTTTTTATTGTATTTATTTTGTATGTGATTTGGTGCTATCATTTTATGTGTAGATTTTGGTGCAAATAGTGATTGTGATTGTGAGGATTGTTGCTCCCCCAACTACCAAGGCAAGTGGTGCTTCATGATTTTATCCCTATGTTTTTCAACTATGCATTAGAAATATTTTTGCTAGTCTTGCATGATTATATTTTGCTTATATGCTATGCTTGGGAAATCCTAGTAGTTGTAGAATTGCTAGAAATTTCTAAGTTAAGATGATTATCTATGCCATGCTTAGCCTAGCTAATAGCAACCAAGGGTGGTAAAATGTTCATGCTATGGTAAAATATTTCTAAGTATTTGGACTTGTGTTTTGCTTAATAAAACAACTAAGTGAATGAATCACCTGGGTGGAATGGTAGGAATGGTTTATGTTGAGTGGTTACACAAGGCCCATTTCTATGGTTTACCTTGTGTATCTCACTTGTGGAAAGCCACCCAGAAACAAAGGGATTTGAGAGGCCAAATGTTAAGAAGCTTCTAGTGCAACCACTTGGCAATATGGGCTCTGCCTGGATCATATAGGTTGCAATAACTTAGCCATTTGGATAGTTGGTGGTAGTGGGATGATAGGTTGGAACGCGTCCATTTGGTCTAAGGGAAGGCTTCTGAAAGGTCCTGTCTTGGTGAAAATCAAGTCTTGTGAGGAAAGTGCACAACCTCTGCAGATGGAAGAATCTAAGTACTTAGCCATGTCCCTGGAAAAGGACAAATTTGAGCATCAAGACATGGAATCTATCAAGAATCTCCTCATCCCAATTTCTAAGTAAAACTTGTGGTTGAACAAGGGTGAAGGACCCCAATGTCTATTGGTGGTTCCTTGGGAAAAGTTTTTTGACAACGAAAAACTTAGTGTTTTCAACTGATAGGGAAAACCTATTTTGAGCAAAGCAAGCCTAAACTACACTTAGCCAAAATGCATATAGTATCTAGTCCACCAATATTATACTGAGGTATCACTTGCCAATACTATTCCAATGTATTGACCCACTGTGGCTGTAACTTGTGATGTTGCGGGATATTCTGATGATGATTAGGAGTCATGAGTCTACACTCAACATGCTTGCCTGTGGCACATGAAGATGAAGACTTGTTTATCATATTATATATTGAACTCTTGTATTAGGCCTGTGGCCATGGAGTTGTAAAAGACTATGTTTTGTCTCTGGAATTATATGTAATAATGACCTTTGTTTCTGTGTACTTCAACTTAAACTGTGGATGCTAGCATTGATCCAGGGACTAGCATTGCAATCACAGGGATCCTTTCCTTTACAAAGGAGGGATCTTACAGATGGTATCAGAGCACTGTGTTGCCTGTAGGATTATGACCCTTGAATTGGAAACCACTAAGGAAAAAATTTCAACAACTTCCACACTTGTCTTATTCTTCTAGTAAACTTATCTAATCTTCTTTTCCATCCCTTTTGATAGAAGGATGCATTGTTGGCACTAGTTTAGAAAGTGAAAGATGAATTGAACACCAGATGATTTTGATGATGAAAATGTTAAGGCATGAGCTTTAGCCCTTTATAAAACTGATGGTTGTCTGGATTCGATACCATTCACATTTTACCAATACCCGCAATTTGGGTATTGACTAGAAATTTATATACCTTAGTATGGGTTCCCTTGCGGCCAAGGTTTGAGCTGAGGCTACCTTGTGAAGATTGTCCACCTGTGCAATACCCAAGATGACATGACCGAGACACTTCTCCAATCAATAACCAATAGAGGAATCTAGAAATTCATATGGCTCCCACATATTTCTACGATTACTTTGCGATCGAATGAACCACTTACATACGATACCAATTTCCCTTTGTCTCGCGATAGTTTACTTATTCAAGTTTATATCGTCGGTATCTCTGCATACCTAGTTCAACCTCGTTATCGATAAGTACTCTTTTCTCGTTGTCATGATATGTGATCCCTTGTGAGCCAGTCACATGCTTGCAAGCTAATTGGATGACATTCCACCGAGAGGGCCCAGAGTATATCTATCAGTCATATGGATGGACAAATCCCACTCTTGATCCATGTGCCTCAACACATACTTTCCGAACACTCAATGCCACCTTTATAGCCACCCAGTTACGGTGTGGTGTTTGATGTCATCAAAGCATCCATCTAGTGATGGTAATTAGCATGATCTCATGGTCGAAGGAATTAGGTTACTATGTATCAGAAAGCTTATAGAAAATGAACTATTGAAATGACTTGATCTTTATGCTATGCTTATGTAACATCCCTAAAATCATGTTTCAAAACTCATGCATATCATCCATGCATCCATGATCATATAGATTCTCATTTCGAAAATCAATTCAAAAACAGGAGCATTTGAGCTCATTATTTTATGTGATCAGCATTAAATCAAATGCTACTCTCCAAGGAGAGATTGTGGTTCAGAAATCAAACCTTGTTACTTTCAGATTGTTTTGCTTGATTGCTAACACTTAACCAAAAATTTATAAAACAAATATGATTTGAAAACCATTTTCAAAGCTTATTTAAAACTAGTGCTATGTCACTATTTATTTTGTTTTATTCCAAGTGACCAAGCAATGGAGAGAGACCACTTGTTTTTGCACACAATTGTATGAAGGTTTCACTTTACAAAAACTAAGAAAAGATTTGAATTCAATTAGCATTTGAATTTGTTTAAAAATGGTTTCAGAAAATCAAAACAGAAACAGAAAATGAATTAAGAAAAGGAAAAAGGCCGGCGCCAGTTATTTAGCACAACAACAGAACCGGCCCACTAAGCCGACCCGGGTTTCCCCTTCTCTCTCTCTCACTCGCAGACAAACCCACTGAGTCACTGACTGCTTGGGCCCATTCCCTCTTTCTTTCCCTCGCTGGCAAGTGGACCCTGCGACCACGTCACCCTTCATCCTCAATCAACGCCGACGACCACCTCGCCGCTGCCGTTTCCCCGCACTGATGCCGCGCTTAAATTGCATTGATACGGCAAGTGATTTCCGCCCCCGCTCTGGCTATAAGACCCCCTCCCCTCGCCGCTCATTTACCCTCACACCACTTGCTCGCTCCGCCACCAGGCTGCCCATATTTCGCCAGACTCTACCGCGGTACCGACGAACGCCGGCAGCAAATTCCGGTGAGCTCCCCGCGCCCCTTGACTTCTAACCTTGCCAGCACAATCACTGCAACCATGCGCATCTCCTAACCCCTCTGGTGCATGTTAGGATCATCCAGAGCCTCGTCAACATTGACGACAGCACGAGTCCGACGAAACCATCAACTCCGGCAAGCTTTCCTGGTTAGTCTTGACCGCGCCTTGCCCTCTCCTTGACACTCGCATGACCAGCACCACTTTGCGCATCTGACGCACTGTTTATTTTTCCCTGGCATGATCTGTACCTTCGCCAATGTCGACGAGCAGCCGTACCCGACGCTTTCGCGAACTCCGGCGAGGAATCCCTAAAGACTCCGAGCGCCCATTGTCAAGCCATCGACACGTCGAGCTTCAGTACACCGCCGCGAGTCTGGTAAGCATCGCCGACGACCCCAAAACCCCCTGTAGTCATCGCGCCGCCGTGGACAGAGTCGCCGCCGCCAGTCGCCACCGCTAGCACCGCCAGAGTATGGTCGCTTGATCGTGGACCGTTAGATCTAGATCCATCGGATGCGTTAGATTCACTTAACGAAGGGGTACGCGCTAGATCTGGCCGTGCATCTTAAATCGTGTGGCTCTCGTCGATCGATCCGCCCGAACCGGTACCAACCAATAGAAACATGCCGCGTGTCTGCTAGTTAGATTTAAAATCAGAATTTGAATCTATTAGATGTTTGATTTTGTTTTAATCATAACTTTTGATTTCCACGTCCAAATTTGATGAATTTTATATCAATGGAATCAGGAGAGAAAGCCCTTTCCAAATATGCAATGTGTTTAATGTTTTGTTTCTGTTAAAATGGTTTTAATCACAGAAACATGTGGTCTATTTTGTGCATATAAATTATTTGATAAATGTTTTAGTGTTCAAATAAAGATTATTGGGCAAGTTTTGAACTTGTTTATAAACCAGTATTGTGCACTTGTGTTGTTGAGTATAGAAAATCATCACATATCATATTGCATGCATCCATATATTTTTTATTGTATTTATTTTGTATGTGATTTGGTGCTATCATTTTATGTGTAGATTTTTGTGCAAATAGTGATTTTGATTGTGAGGATTGTTGCTCCCCCAACTACCAAGGCAAGTGGTTCTTCATGATTTTATCCCTATGTTTTTCAACTATGCATTAGAAATATTTTTTCTAGTCTTGCATGATTATATTTTGCTTATATGCTATGCTTGGGAATCCTAGTAGTTGTAGAATTGCTAGAAATTTCTAAGTTAAGATGATTATCTATGCCATGCTTAGCCTAGCTAATAGCAACCAAGGGTGGTAAAATATCCATGCTATGTAAAATATTTCTAAGTCTTTGGACTTGTGTTTTGCTTAATAAAACAACTAAGTGAATGAATCACCTAGGTGGAATGGTAGGAATGGTTTATGTTGAGTGGTTACACAAGGCCCATTTCTATGGTTTACCTTGTGTATCTCACTTGTGGAAAGCCACCCAGGAACAAAGGGATTTGAGAGGCCAAATGTTAAGAAGCTTCTAGTGCAACCACTTGGCAATATGGGCTCTGCCTGGATCATATAGGTTGCAATAACTTCGCCATTTGGATAGTTGGTGGTAGTGGGATGATAGGTTGGAACGCGTCCATTTGGTCTAAGGGAAGGCTTCTGAAAGGTCATGTCTTGGTGAAAATCAAGTCTTGTGAGGAAAGTGCACAACCTCTGCAGATGGAAGAATCTAAGTACTTAGCCATGTCCCTGGAAAAGGACAAATTTGAGTATCAAGACATGGAATCTATCAAGAATCTCCTCATCCCAATTTCTAAGTAAAACTTGTGGTTGAACAAGGGTGAAGGACCCCAATGTCTATTGGTGGTTCCTTGGGAAAAGTTTTTTGACAAAGAAAAACTTAGTGTTTTCAACTGATAGGCAAAACCTATTTTGAGCAAAGCAAGCCTAAACTACACTTAGCCAAAATGCATATAGTATCTAGTCCACCAATATTATACTAAGGTATCACTTGCCAATACTATTCCAATGTATTGACCCACTGTGGCTGTAACTTGTGATGTTGCAGGATATTCTGATGATGATTAGGAGTCATGAGTCTACACTCAACATGCTTGCCTGTGGCACATGAAGATGAAGACTTGTTTATCATATTATATATTGAACTCTTGTATTAGGCCTGTGATCATGGAGTTGTAAAAGACTATGTTTTGTCTCTGGAATGATATGTAATAATGACCTTTGTTTCTGTGTACTTCAACTTAAACTGTGGATGCTAGCATTGATCCAGGGACTAGCATTGCAATCACAGGGATCCTTTCCTTTACAAAGGAGGGATCTTACAGCTTATCTATAGGAGTATGTCCATCATACCATTCTCCTAATGATATGATCTTGTTGTTAATAACATCTCAATGTTCATGATCTGGAAACCACGATCATCTATCAACCAACAAGCTAGTATTTCAAAGAGGCTTCATGTAAAATCCCAAAAATATTAAATTAGAATCATCAAACTCTAATCATCAAAATTACGGTTAACAAAAACTTTCCCAATTAAAAATATGAAAGCATTCATATGTGTATGCATTACAATTTGGGTTTTTTTGAATTGCCTTGGTTTTGTGTTTCTTTGCTTGTAAAATGATTCTTAGGTGAAATAAACATCATCTAAACAATCCCCACACTTTTCCCAAAGACAAACAAATTAAGTGAATGGTCACTTTGGCCAAATTAACTCTCATGCCTACTTTGGCTATCCCTAACTTTCAAAACTTAACAGAAACTTGTTTGGACCTTTCCCTCCTTGATAGTGCTCATAACAAAGTACCAAGGCCCACTTTGTGATCATCCAAAAACATTTGAATGCATAGTTTAAATGACAGTTGATAATTGAATCTATCTCATATGGGAAGATCCCACTTTTTCAAAAACCACTCAAATAAGCCCAATTTTCAAAACCCAAGCATCCACAGACTCACCAGCACATGCCTAGCACACCCACCAAAAATATTTTCAAAATTCAAAACTTGAGTTCATGCTTCCATTTCATCAAACGGGTGTGGATGCAAATCAAACAAAAACAAAACACTATGTTGAGCAGTGTTTTGGGCCTAATTTGTTCCCTCTCTGGACGCCACTAGCCTTAGTAGATCATCTAACAACCTTAGCTAATCACTAGCACCACTGTAAGCTGGCCATTGTCATCAATAGTGAGCAGGCCGAGAGCACCATTGCCACCCCATAGTCGACAGCAAGCTACGAGCAACACTAGCCTCGCCAACCTTGTCTGGGAGCAAGCTAGCAACCCACCGCCACTCCCTGTCCCAACCGCGAGCAATGCCATCCACTGGACCACACGCCCAGGCCATGCCAAGCTTCTCTGCAACCATGCTGAGAGCGCGCCCCATGCGCCACGCTCGACCAGCACCCCCAGACCGCGCGCCGCCCTCGCCGCGTGCACTTGTGATCACCACCGTCCCAGCAACCCCGCATACACGCCCGTTCGTCGCCGCGCGGACCACGCGCGTTGTGCGCCCTAAAAACTTCCGTCGGACCAGCGCAGAGCACCGCAGCGTTCCGACCAATCCGCACCGTCCCACGCCTCGCCACCACGCCTTTGAGATTCGCCAGGGAGCACAGCACCGCCCCCTACCGTCGCCCACGCCGATAGCCCTGTGTACCGTCGACCAAGACGAGCTCAGCTTGTGCCCGTCGGTCCCCTCTCGCCACTATAAATAGAGGCATCCTCCACTCGAATTCTTCACACCATTCTACTCCCCTCTCGCCCAGAACCACCCCACCTCATTCCTGGAGCAAGGAGAGCAGCGCGTCACCGGAATTTCACCGGAGCCCGCCCCAGGAGGAGTTGCCGGTACCAGGAGGATCGCCGTCGTCGACTTCATCATTCGCCTGCATTGCCGACCTTCGCCTGAGCCCCGGTGAGCCTCCCATGACCCCCACCGAGCTGCTAGGGTTTGAGCTCGCCGGTGACATGTTCATCGTCGACGACGACCCTCAGCCTTTGATCTCACTTCTAATCCAACGCACCACATCGCCCCGTACCGCTTCGCGTTTAAAAAGTCACTGACCGGTGGAACCCCCTGTCAGTTGCACCCCGCTCCGCGGAGTGACACTGGGTCGGCCCATTACCCCTTCCCGCGCAGCCCACTCGTTTGAATTTAGCTTTTTCTAATTTTATTCAAACTCAGTTTTGTACCTAGTTTAAAAAATCAACCCAGCTCGATTTAGTGAACCAAATTGAATGAAACCAATTTTTTTAGAAAGTTCTTGAAATGCTTAATCCATGCCTGTTGGATTCAAATCATTTGGATCTGTATATCACCCTTGGTAAAAACAACAAGGCAGAAGCTTTTCTGCATTCAAACATTTTTCAAATTTAAACCATAATAGCTTTTGAGTTGATTCCAACTCTCAAAAATCACATTTGATCATACCTTTCAGAATATATAAAAACATATGGGTTTACTTACAGAAATAATGTTCAAGTAATAAAAGAATGCCACATAGGCATTTCTAGTCACTTATTGTATTTAAAATAAAAAGGTTAAACCTTATTAAATTGTGACACCACTTTAAATCACATTCTCATGTACTGAAATATGTGGTGATGACATGTGTCAACATGATCCCATGTTTGGTTTGGAGAATATTAAATCTTAAGTAGTTTTTCAATGAGTAGAAATTACTTTTCTAAAAATAAATCAATAAGACAAATGCTTTAGTCTTGTAATGTTAGTGATGATGCTAGATCATCTATAGAACCCCTTTGTGTGATGATTGAAAGTAGTTAAGTATTGTTTGGTGATTGTGTACCTCGTATTTATTTATAGATGCTAGTACCGACCAAGGATACGAGGAGGAAGGAGGATACTACGAAGAATAAACCAAGGAGAACTTCAACCACTACTCTACACAAGGCAAGCCTAATACTACTAGTTGATTGAGCAAGCTAACACTTGCAATAATGAAAGTTAGATAACCTATGCAATGCAGTAAGCATGCTTGGTTAGACATATGTGATGATACCCCCTCCTAGTTTTACTTGCAAGCTTTCTACTTCATTTTCTTTATCAAAGCTATTTCTTAGAGTTTACTTAAGTGACTTGTAGATTCTAGGAAGATAATTGAAGGTTGCATAAAGAGCATTAAATTTGGCCTAAGCTAGAAAATCTTGATGTCATCCTAAGGCATGAGATTGAACTTAGCTAATCCCCATTTGTTTACCACCCCTCATTAGTACTCACCCCACTTGTAGATGCTAGTGATAAGCATAAAACTTGATCAACTTTAGATGGGAATACTTGGTGGAAAATGGTTATGAAAACCTTAGAATGATGAGTCATTCTACTGAGATGTTTTGACATGTGTTTCCGAACACCAGATGATTTTGGTGATGAAAATGTTGAGGCATGAGCCTTAGCCCTTTATAAAACTAATGGTTGTCTAGATGCGATACCATTCCAATTTTACCGTACAACCACAATACCCGAAAATTGGGTAGGGCTTGACTGGAAACTTATATACCTTAGTATGGGTTCCCTCACGGCCAAGGTCTGAGATGAGGCTACCTTGTGAAGATTGTCCACCTGTGCAGTACCCAAGATGACAGTTGGTCATGGTTGGGAGGCCAAACTCATAGAAGAGGTGCCTATACTAGGGCGTGTAATTGAAAGGTTAGGATTGATTATCCGCATACTAAGTATGGTGAATTCAGGATTTGTTCCTGACGGATATATCGAATTTTGTGGTGAAAGTGTACAATCTCTGCAGAGTGTCAAACTATTCGAATAGCCGCGTCCGTGGTTATGGACAGTTGGAGTGGCCATATTGTTCCCCCGTCAGATGTTTTCAAAATGACTTGTGAAATGAACTGAGAACTTGACTTGACCACAACAGAGTTGTGACATGAGATACAAGTTCCCACTTAGGTGTTATAAAATTTGACTAGCATTCTTTGCTTCTGAACTTAGTAGAGGTAAATCTGGCTTTTTGCAAAACAACCCTAGAGCTTAGTGTCCTACTACAAAAACCGCCTTCACTTGTTAGTATTAGTTTGCGAGTACTTAAAGAGTACTCATGGCTTTGTCCCTGGCTATTCCCGTCGCCACACTATGAAGAGGAGTACCAGGATGACGGACCCCAGGAAGGTTACGACAACTAGGATCATCTCCCATCGTCAGCATTGCCTGTGACCCCGAAGATGGAGCTTCGCCTACGCTACCTTTATTATTACGTATTTCCGCTGCTTGAGTTGTATTAAGAACTGGATCATGAGATCCTTATTTGTGTAAGACCTTATGTATGGTTTGTAACGGATGATGTACTGTGGTATCCAATTCTGTTATGTCTCGCAAAAATGGTAATCTTGGGATTGCGATGTATGGCATAACAGGCATCTGGTATTAAAAATCCGGGTGTTGACAAGTTGGTATCAGAGCCATCCTGACCATAGGAGACCCTAGTTAGACTGGACGTTGGAATCAAAAACTTAGTTTCAAAACCAAAGGAAGCAAATATTTACAAAAACTTATTCCCATTCTTATCACTTTGCTTCTTTCATAAAAAATTCATGTTCCTCAAAAACTCTTGCAAAATACATAAAATTTGACAAACTTGATCACTCTACTAACTTACTCATCCTATATTCTTAATAGATGGACGTGAAGTACAGCAAGTTTTATCAGTTGGTGAATGGAGGAGACCTCATCTTTGAGCGGGATTTGGACCAGCTTTCGGAACTTCTGGAGCGTCCGCACCCCGAGTTCTTTGGAGCTCAGCTCAATGATCAAGTATGAGAAGATCTGCAGTGGCTAATTGTTGCAAGTCTCCGAGGAAAGATTGAACCTCCCACTGCCGAGGGAATTCAGTTCACCTTGCGAGAAAACAACTGGCTCGATGGACTTGCCAGGGCCATGCAGGAAGCTCTTACCCGTCTGTGTGGGCAGAGTATCAACCAGATCAAGGGTACTCGCTTTGAGTTTTGTCCAAGGCGTGATGCTAATGGACAGCCACTGGAATCCCCATACCACCCCAAGCTGAAGACTCAGTTGGACCACCTTAGCTTCATGATGTACGATCGTCAGCAGGAATTGGACAATTGTCGTGACTACTCCAACCACAAGTCCACCATCATCAAGACGAAGGATCAGACCATCGCCATGCTAGCGAAGGATCGCAAGTCTCGCTGCCGTCAGCTCGACAAAAAGGAGCGCATCATTGCCCGTCTTCGCCACCGTATCTCGGATTTGGAGGAGAACATCCATGAGAGAGACATGCAGTTGGAAGAAAGGGAGAATGCCGGAGAAGATCTTCGTGGAGACCCCTAATCTTATCTCAACGATGATGATGATTCTCTGGAGGATCAGGCTATGGAATTCTTCACCGATGAGGATGATTTCTCTTTCATCGATGACGATGAGGGTGATGAGGATGAAGACTACACCGACTCCGAGGAGTAGTAGCACATGAGCACTAGAGTAGTGAGTTGTATTCGGTCCCACTGTATCGTAGTTTCCAGAATGGTTCTTAAAACCATCTGCTTTCCTTTGTTGTGGTATGTGTTGTATCGTGTGCTATGAATGAATGAATGAAAAGCATTTTGCTAGAAAATTAGAGCCAAACTTTAAAAACTTTTCAAAGTCCCTGAACCTTAGAAATTTCCCTCTTTTCTCATGATCTATCTCAATCTTCAGATTCCACGCGGAGGAAGTGGTTCATCCCCGGACCCGATGTTGCAGATCCTGCAAATGTTAGTTTCTGACCGCGAAGCTGAAAGAGCCGAACGTTAAGCCAACCTAGCCACCCTTCAGCAGATAGCTCAGCTAGCCCACAACAATCAAGCCAAGGAAATCAGGACAACCATGGATCTAAGCTCAAGAATTTCCAGAATACCAACCCACCTGTTTTCACTAAGTCAGAAGAGCCCCTAGACGCAGACGATTGGTTGCAAACCATGGAAAACAACCTGGAAGTCGCCAGAGTGGAAGCTAACGAGAAAGTTCTGTTCGCCACCCATTACCTAGCTGGAGATGCAAGAGCATGGTGGAACAGTGTTCGTGCAATGACCGGAGGACAGATGATGACCTGGGAGGAATTCAAGGTCAAGTTCAGCAGAACCCATGTGCCACCGGGTTTGATCAAGAGAATGAGAGATGAGTTCAGAGAACTGAAGCAAGGAAGGATGACCGTAGTGGAATACCGTGGCAAATTTTTGTCATTAGCTAGGTATGCCTCGGATGAGATCGACACTGAAGCCAAGAAGAAAGAGAGATTCTTGAATGGTTTGCATGATGAGATGCAGACTGTGTTAGTCAATATCCCCTTTGCAGTATTGAAGCCCTTGTCGACTCTGCCATCCAGATGGAAGGGAAGGTCAACCAAGCCAATGAGAACCGTAAGCGTCGCATGATGCATCAGCCAGGAACCCATCAGACCCCAAAGTATCGCCCTAACCCATCTCCAGGATTTGCCCCGAGAACCCACAGACCCCCGATGAACCGTCGGACCTATCCCAACCGTGGAAACGCAAGGCCCGGAGGAAATCACAACAACCCCGGCAACTCTAGCAATTTCAACCGTGCACCACCCAAGTTCAACAACAACAATGCTACCACCAACACCAACACTGCCCCGAGGACTGGAAGCAATGTTGTGCCTGTTGCAGCAAAGGACAAGTCGCAAGTGACTTGTTATGACTGTGGAAATAAAGGCCACTACTCCAACGAGTGCCCCAAGAAGAATGCCGCCGCCCCCAATGCAAATGCCCCAGCTCAGCAGCAGCGTCGTGTTCAGCCAGGAAGAAGGTTTGCCCCAGGGAATTCGCTCAACCGCAACGGCCGTCTTTTTCTCATGCATGCTGAAGAAGCCCAGGAAGCGCCAGACGTCGCGCTGGGTATGTTTTCTGTTAATTCAGTACTTGCTAGAGTGTTGTTTGATTCTGGTGCATCGCACACATTTTTCACCGAAGAATTTGCATGCACTAGTAAAATTCAACCAACCAAACTGAAGCATGTCATGATTTTTCAAATCCCCGATTCAACCACCAAGGCTAGGCAAATTTGCAAAGACGTCCCTATCCGAATCCATGGCATAGACTTTTATGCTAATCTGATAGTACTGAGAACTAAAGGTTTGGAAGTAGTACTAGGAATGGATTGGATGTCCAAACATAAAGGATTGATTGATTGTGCCAAGAAAGACATAACCATCACCAGTACAGCCATAATATCAGTCGAGCATATATCTGAAACCTTACCTCGTCGATTCAAGTGCAACAAGAGTATAGCCCAACCTACCATTGACCAAGTATGGATAGTCTATGAATACCCCGATGTATTTCCAGATGTTTTGCCTGGTATGCCCCCAGATCGGGATATTGAGTTTATCATTGAACTAATCCCCGGAACAGGACCCATAGCTTAGAGACCCTATAGTATGAACCCGTCTGAACTAGAAGAACTGAAGAAGCAACTGGATGCCATGTTGGAAATTGGATTGATTCAACCAAGTCCGTCACCATGGAGATCACCTGTCCTATTTGTGGACAAGAAAGATGGAGGTAACCGTTTGTGTACGGATTATCGGAAGGTGAATGATGTCACCATCAAGAACAAGTACCCATTGCCCAAGATAGAAGATTTGTTTGATCAGTTGACCGGTGCCAAAGTGTTTTCTAAGATTGATCTTAGAACTGGCTATCATCAACTCAAGATTCACATAGAGGATATTCCCAAGACTACCTTTACCACCAGATATGGATTATACGAGTATACCGCATGTCTTTTGGATTAACCAATGCCCCCGCTTATTTCATGAATCTCATGAATAAGATTTTTATGGACTTCCTGGATAAGTTTGTCATTGTTTTCATCGATGACATTCTGATTTATTCCAAATCGGAAGAAGAACATGAGCTACACCTAAGGACCATTCTTGGAACCCTTAGAGAGCATCAGTTGTATGCCAAGTTTAGCAAATGTGAATTCTGGTTACAGGAGGTAGGATTCCTCGGCCACATTGTATCAGCCGGAGGAATTGCCGTTGACCCTGCAAAGGTAAAAGATGTCGAAGATTGGCAAGCCCCAACCACTCAAACCCAAGTTCGTGCATTTCTCGGATTGGCGGGATACTACCGCAAGTTTGTAGAAGGATTCTCGAGTATTGCCATACCCATGACCCAATTGCTGAAGAAGGACAAGAAGTTTGAATGGACCAACAAATGTGAAGCGAGTTTTCAAGAACTCAAGAGAAGATTGATTTCAGCCCCAATCTTAATCATGCCGGATATCACGAATCCCTTCGACATGTATTGTGATGCATCCAAGATCGGTCCGGATGTGTCCTAATGTAAGAAGGCAAAGTTATATATTATCTATCCCAACAACTGAAACAACATGAGCAAAATTACCCAACCCATGACCTCGAACTCGCAGCCATAGTTCTAGCCCTGAAGACATGGAGGCATTACCTGATGGGAAACCGTTGTGAGATTTATTCGGATCACAAGAGCCTGAAGTATATATTCACTCATAAGGAGCTGAATATGAGGCAGAGAAGATGGATTGAGCAAATCAAGGATTACGACCTGGACATTCACTATCACCCTGGTAAAGCCAATGTGGTAGCAGATGCCCTTAGCAGATTGCCGTGCCACTTGAAATCCATGATTTTGAAGGAGCAACCAAGCGTGCACAAAGAGATGGAAGATTTCCGAATGGAATTAGTGAGTGAAGGATTTTTGTCTAGCATAGAACTTCAACCCACTTTGATCAGCCAGATCAAGGAGGAACAGAAAGGAAATGCTAGTATCGACGGAATCAAGCGTCGTATCGGTACAGTCAAAGTACCCGGATTCACGGAAGACGAAGAAGGACTTCTGTGGTACAAAGGACGCCTTTGTGTACCAGAAGATTCTGAGTTGAAAGAAGTTATTCTGAAGGAAGCTCATGATACTCTTTATTATATCCACCCCGGAGGAACAAAGATGTATCAAGATTTGAAGGAGCAATTTTGGTGGCATAAGATGAAGAGAGAAATCGGAAGCTATATCGCCAAGTGTAATATATGTCAGCGAGTCAAGGCAGGACATCAAAGACCTGCTGGATTGCAGCAACCATTGCAGATTCCGGATTGGAAATGGAATTCCGTTGGAATGGACTTTATCACCGGATTGCCTACTTCTAGTAGGGTAAATGACTCTATCTGGGTCATAATGGACAGATTGTCCAAAGTCTCCCATTTCTTACCTGTGAAGACCACATATCAGAGTTCGAAGCTAGCGGAGTTATACATCGCTAGAATCGTCAGTTTGCATGGAGTCCCCAAGAACATCATATCAGATCGAGGAACTCAGTTTACCTCGAGATTCTGGAAGAAAGTCCAAGAAGGTTTAGGAACCCACCTAGATTTCAGCACCGCTTATCACCCTCAGACCCATGGACAAACGGAGCGAGTAAATCAAATACTCGAAGATATGCTGAGAGCATGTGTGTTAGAATATGGATCTAGGTGGGAAGACTGTCCACCGTTTGCAGATTTTTCATACAACAACAGTTATCAAGCTAGTTTGCAAATGTCCCCATTTGAATTCATGTATGGAAGGAAGTGGCGCACCCCTTTGAACTGGTCGGAAGTATGAGAGAGTCAGATTTTCGGACCGGACATCCTACGAGAAGCAGAAGAGAAGGTTCACAAGATTCGTGAGCACCTCAAGATAGCCCAGTCCAGACAGAAGAGTTACGCCGACAAGAGACGTCGAGACCTCGCCTTCAACATAGGAGATTTTGTGTATCTGAAAGTGTCGCCATTGAAGGGAATGCAGCGTTTCCAACTCAAGGGAAAGTTAGCCCCCAGATATATCGGACCATTCAAGATTATAAACCGTCGAGGAGAAGTGTCGTATCAATTGGAGCTACCCGAGGAGATGTCAGCTGTGCACAATGTGTTCCATATCTCATTACTTTGCAAGTGCCTCGAAGTTCCAGAGAAGACGGAAGTGTTCAAGAATATTGATCATCGGACCATAGAGATCAACGATGACCTAACCTATCCCGAAGTACCCATCCGTATTTTGGAAGAAGCCTTCAGAACTACCAGAACCCAAAGAATCAAGTTTCTCAAGATTCAATGGAGCAACCACACAGAAGAAGAAGCTACCTGGGAGCGCGAGGATCACATCAGGACGGAGTTTCCCGATCACTTCAAATCCTAGGTAATCTTTTTCGTCCTTTTTCAAATCTCGGGACGAGATTTTGTTTAAGGGGGTAAGGTTTCTAACATCCCAAAAATATTAAACTAGAATCATCAAACTCTATCATCAAAATTAGGGTTAACAAAAACTTTCCCAATTAAAAATATGAAAGCATTCATATGTGTATGCATTACAATTTGGATTTTTTGAATTGCCTTGGTTTTTTATTTCTTTGGTTGTAAAATGATTCTTAGGTGAAATAAACATCATCTAAACAATACCCACACTTTTCCCAAAGACAAACAAATCAAAACAAACAAATTAAGTGAATGGTCACTTTGGCCAAATTAACTCTCATGCCTACTTTGGATATCCCTAACTTTCAAAACTTAACAGAAACTTGTTTGGATCTTTGCCCCCGTTGATAGTACTCATAACAAAGTACCAAGGCCCACTTTGTGATCATCCAAAAACATTTGAATGCATAGTTTAAATGACAGTTGAAAATTGAATCTATCTCATATGGGAAGATCCCACTTTTTCAAAAACCACTCAAACAAGCCCAATTTTCAAAACCCAAGCATCCACAGACTCACCAGCACATGCCTAGCACACCCACCAAAAATATTTCCAAAATTCAAAACTTGAGTTCATGCGGCCATTTCATCAAACAGGCTGTGGATGCAAATCAAACAAAAACAAAAAACTATGTTAAGCTGTGTTTTGGGCCTAACTTTTTCCCTCTCTTGACACCACTAGCCTTAGTAGATCATCTAACAACATTAGCTAATCACTAGCACCACTGTAAGCTGGCCATTGTCATCAATGGTGAGCAGGCCGAGAGCACCGTTGCCACCCCATAGTCGACAGCAAGCTACGAGCAACACTAGCCTCGCCAACCTTGTCTGGGAGCAAGCTAGCACCCCACCGCCACTCCCTGTCCCAGCCGCGAGCAATGCCAGCCACTGGACCACACGCCCAGGCCATGACAACCTTCTCTGCAACTATGCCCAGAGCGCGCCCCGTGCGCCACGCTCGACCAGCACCCCAGACCGCGCGCCGCCCTCTCCGTGTGCACGCGTGATAACCACCGTCCCAGCAACCCCGCAGACACGCCTGTTCGCCGCCGCGCAGACCACGCGCGTTGTGCACCATAAAAACTTCCGTCGGACCAGCGTAGAGCACCGCAACGTTCCGACCAAGACCAATCCGCACCGCCCCACGCCTCTCCACCACGTCGTTGAGCTTCACCAGGGAGCACAGCACGGCCCCCTACCGTCGCCTACGCCGATAGCCCTCTGTACCGTCGACCACGACGAGCTCAGCTTGCGCCCGTCGGTCCCCTCTCGCCACTATAAATAGAGGCATCCCCCGCTCGAATTCTTCATACCATTCTACTCCCCTCTCACCCAGAACCACCCCACCTCATTCCTGGAGCAAGGCGAGTAGCGCGTCGCCGGAATTTCACCGGAGCCCGCCGCTGGTGGAGAAGAAGGAAGCCATCTATTGGAGCCGCCCCAGGAGGAGCTGCCGGTACCAGGAGGATCGCCATCGTCGACTTCGTTGTTCGCCAGCATCGCTGACCTTCGCCTGAGCTCCGGTGAGCCTCCCACGACCCCCACCGAGCCGCTAGGGTTCGAGCTCGCCGGTGACATGTTCATCGTCGACGACGACCCTCAGCCGTTGATCTCACTTCTAATCCAACGCACCACATCGCCCCGTACCGCTTCGTGCTTAAAAAGTCACTGACCGGTGGAACCCCCCTGTCAGTTGCACCCCGCTCCGCGGAATGACACTGGGCCGGCCCATTACCCCTTCCCGCGCAGCCCACTCGTTTGAATTTAGCTTTTTCTAATTTTATTCAAACTCAGTTCTGTACCTAGTTTGAAAAATCAACCCAGCTCGATTCAGTGAACCAAATTGAATTAAACCAATTTTGTTAGAAAGGTCTTGAAATGCTTAATCGAAGCCCGTTGGATTCAAATCATTTGGATCTATATATCACCCTTGGTAAAAATAACAAGGCAGAAGCTTTTCTGCATTCAAACATTTTTCAAATTTAAACCATAATAGCTTTTGAGTTGATTCCAACTCTCAAAAATCACATTTGATCATACCTTTCAGAATATATAAAAACATATGGGTTTACTTACAGAAATAATGTTCAAGTAATAAAAGAATGCCACATAGGCATTTCTAGTCACTTATTTTATTTAAAATAAAAAGGTTAAACCTTATTAAATTGTGAAACCACTTTAAATTACATTCTCATGTACTAAAATATGTGGTGATGACATGTGTTAACATGATCCCATGTTTGGTTTGGAGAATATTAAATCTTAAGTAGTTTTTCAATGAGTAGAAATTACTTTTCTAAAAATAAATCAATAAGACAAATGCTTTAGTCTTGTAATGTTAGTGATGATGCTAGATCATCTATAGAACCCCTTTATGTGATGATTGAAAGTATTTAAGTATTGTTTGGTGATTGTGTACCTCGTATTTATTTATAGACGCTAGTACCGACCAAGGATACGAGGAGGAAGGAGGATACTACGAAGAAGAAACCGAGGAGAACTTCAACCACTGCTCTGCACAAGGAAAGCCTAATACTACTAGTTGATTGAGCAAGCAAACACTTCCAATAATGAAAGTTTGATAACCTATGCAATGCACTAAGCATACTTGGTTAGACATATGTGATGATACCCCCTCCTAGTTTTACTTGCAAGCTTTCTAATTTATTTTCTTTATCAAAGCTATTTCTTAGAGTTTACTTAATTGACTTGTAGATTCTAGGAAGATAATTGAAGGTTGCATAAAGAGCATTAAATTTGGCCTAAGCTAGAAAATCTTGATGTCATCCTAAGGCATGAGATTGAACTTAGCTAATCCCCATTTGTTTACCACCCCTCATTAGTACTCACCCCACTTGTAGATGCTAGTGATAAGCATAAAACTTGATCAACTTTAGATGGGAATACTTGGTGGAAAATGGTTATGAAAACCTTAGAATGATGAGTCATTCTACTGAGATGTTTTGACATGTGTTTCCGAACACCAGATGATTTTGGTGATGAAAATGTTGAGGCATGAGCCTTAGCCCTTTATAAAACTAATGGTTGTCTAGATGCGATACCATTCCAATTTTACCGTACAACCACAATACCCGAAAATTGGGTAGGGCTTGACTGGACACTTATATACCTTAGTATGGGTTCCCTCACGGCCAAGGTCTGAGCTGAGGCTACCTTGTGAAGATTGTCCACCTGTGCAGTACCCAAGATGACAGTTGGTCATGGTTGGGAGTCCAAACTCATAGAAGAGGTGCCTATACTAGGGCGTGTAATTGAAAGGTTAGGATTGATTATCCGCATACTAAGTATGGTGAATTCAGGATTTGTTCCTGACGGATATATCGAATTTTGTGGTGAAAGTGTACAATCTCTGCAGAGTGTCAAACTATTCGAATAGCCGCGTCCGTGGTTATGGACAGTTGGAGTGGCCATACTGTTCCCCCGTCAGATGTTTTCAAAATGACTTGTGAAATGAATTGAGAACTTGACTTGACCACAACAGAGTTGTGACATGAGATACAAGTTCCCACTTAGGTGTTATAAAATTTGACTAGCATTCTTTGCTTCTGAACTTAGTAGAGGTAAATCTGGCTTTTTGCAAAACAACCCTAGAGCTTAGTGTCCTACTACAAAAACCGCCTTCACTTGTTAGTATTAGTTTGCGAGTACTTAAAGAGTACTCATGGCTTTGTCCCTGGCTATTCCCGTCGCCAGACTATGAAGAGGAGTACCAGGATGACGGACCCCAGGAAGGTTACGACAACTAGGATCATCTCCCATCGTCAGCATTGCCTGTGACCCCGAAGATGGAGCTTCGCCTACGCTACCTTTATTATTACGTATTTCCGCTGCTTGAGTTGTATTAAGAACTGGATCATGAGATCCTTATTTGTGTAAGACCTTATGTATGGTTTGTAACGGATGATGTACTGTGGTATCCAATTCTGTTATGTCTCGCAAAAATGGTAATCTTGGGATTGCGATGTATGGCATAACAGGCATCTGGTATTAAAAATCCGGGTGTTGACAAGTTGGTATCAGAGCCATCCTGACCATAGGAGACCCTAGTTAGACTGGACGTTGGAATCAAAAACTTAGTTTCAAAACCAAATGAAGAAAATATTTACAAAAACTTATTCCCATTCTTATCACTTTGCTTCTTTCATAAAAAATTCATGTTCCTCAAAAACTCTTGCAAAATACATAAAATTTGACAAACTTGATCACTCTACTAACTTACTCATCCTATATTCTTAATAGATGGACGTGAAGTACAACAAGTTTTATCAGTTGGTGAATGGAGGAGACCTCATCTTTGAGCGGGATTTGGACCAGCTTTCGGAACTTCTGGAGCGTCCGCACCCCGAGTTCTTTGGAGCTCAGCTCAATGATCAAGTATGAGAAGATCTGCAGTGGCTAATTGTTGCAAGTCTCCGAGGAAAGATTGAACCTCCCACTGCCGAGGGAATTCAGTTCACCTTGCGAGAAAACAACTGGCTCGATGGACTTGCCAGGGCCATGCAGGAAGCTCTTGCCCGTCTGTGTGGGCAGAGTATCAACCAGATCAAGGGTACTCGCTTTGAGTTTTGTCCAAGGCGTGATGCTAATGGACAGCCACTGGAATCCCCATACCACCCCAAGCTGAAGACTCAGTTGGACCACCTTAGCTTCATGATGTACGATCGTCAGCAGGAATTGGACAATTGTCGTGACTACTCCAACCACAAGTCCACCATCATCAAGACGAAGGATCAGACCATCGCCATGCTAGCGAAGGATCGCAAGTCTCGCTGCCGTCAGCTCGACAAAAAGGAGCGCATCATTGCCCGTCTTTGCCACCATATCTCGGATTTGTAGGAGAACATCCATGAGAGAGACATGCAGTTGGAAGAAAGGGAGAATGCCGGAGAAGATCTTCGTGGAGACCCCTAATCTTATCTCAACGATGATGATGATTCTCTGGAGGATCAGGCTATGGAATTCTTCACCGATGAGGATGATTTCTCTTTCATCGATGACGATGAGGGTGATGAGGATGAAGACTACACCGACTCCGAGGAGTAGTAGCACATGAGCACTAGAGTAGTGAGTTGTATTCGGTCCCACTGTATCGTAGTTTCCAGAATGGTTCTTAAAACCATCTGCTTTCCTTTGTTGTGGTATGTGTTGTATCGTGTGCTATGAATGAATGAATGAAAAGCATGTTGCTAGAAAATTAGAGCCAAACTTTAAAAACTTTTCAAAGTCCCTGAACCTTAGAAATTTCCCTCTTTTCTCATGATCTATCTCAATCTTCAGATTCCACGCGGAGGAAGTGGTTCATCCCCGGACCCGATGTTGCAGATCCTGCAAATGTTAGTTTCTGACCGCGAAGCTGAAAGAGCCGAACGTTAAGCCAACCTAGCCACCCTTCAGCAGATAGCTCAGCTAGCCCACAACAATCAGGGCCAAGGAAATCAGGACAACCATGGATCTAAGCTCAAGAATTTCCAGAATACCAACCCACCTGTTTTCACTAAGTCAGAAGAGCCCCTAGACGCAGACGATTGGTTGCAAACCATGGAAAACAACCTGGAAGTCGCCAGGGTGGAAGCTAACGAGAAAGTTCCGTTCGCCACCCATTACCTAGCTGGAGATGCAAGAGCATGGTGGAACAGTGTTCGTGCAATGACCGGAGGACAGATGATGACCTGGGAGGAATTCAAGGTCAAGTTCAGCAGAACCCATGTGCCACCGGGTTTGATCAAGAGAATGAGAGATGAGTTCAGAGAACTGAAGCAAGGAAGGATGACCGTAGTGGAATACCGTGGCAAATTTTTGTCATTAGCTAGGTATGCCTCGGATGAGATCGACACTGAAGCCAAGAAGAAAGAGAGATTCTTGAATGGTTTGCATGATGAGATGCAGACTGTGTTAGTCAATATCCCCTTTGCAGTATTGAAGCCCTTGTCGACTCAGCCATCCAGATGGAAGGGAAGATCAACCAAGCCAATGAGAACTGTAAGCGTCGCATGATGCATCAGCCAGGAACCCATCAGACCCCAAAGTATCGCCCTAACCCATCTCCAGGATTTGCCCCGAGAACCCACAGACCCCCGATGAACCGTCGGACCTATCCCAACCGTGGAAACGCAAGGCCCGGAGGAAATCACAACAACCCTGGCAACTCTAGCAATTTCAACCGTGCACCACCCAAGTTCAACAACAACAATGCTACCACCAACACCAACACTGCCCCGAGGACTGGAAGCAATGTTGTGCCTGTTGCAGCAAAGGACAAGTCGCAAGTGACTTGTTATGACTGTGGAAAAAAAGGCCACTACTCCAACGAGTGCCCCAAGAAGAATGCCGCCGCCCCCAATGCAAATGCCCCAGCTCAGCAGCAGCGTCGTGTTCAGCCAGGAAGAAGGTTTGCCCCAGGGAATTCGCTCAACCGCAACGGCCGTCTTTTTCTCATGCATGCTGAAGAAGCCCAGGAAGCGCCAGACGTCGCGCTGGGTATGTTTTCTGTTAATTCAGTACTTGCTAGAGTGTTGTTTGATTCTGGTGCATCGCACACATTTTTCACCGAAGAATTTGCATGCACTAGTAAAATTCAACCAACCAAACTGAAGCATGTCATGATTTTTCAAATCCCCGATTCAACCACCAAGGCTAGGCAAATTTGCAAAGACGTCCCTATCCGAATCCATGGCATAGACTTTTATGCTAATCTGATAGTACTGAGAACTAAAGGTTTGGAAGTAGTACTAGGAATGGATTGGATGTCCAAACATAAAGGATTGATTGATTGTGCCAAGAAAGACATAACCATGACCAGTACAGCCATAATATCAGTCGAGCATATATCTGAAACCTTACCTCGTCAATTCAAGTGCAACAAGAGTATATCCCAACCTACCATTGACCAAGTATGGATAGTCTATGAATACCCTGATGTATTTCCAGATGTTTTGCCTGGTATGCCCCCAGATCGGGATATTGAGTTTATCATTGAACTAATCCCCGGAACAGGACCCATAGCTTAGAGACCCTATAGTATGAACCCGTCTGAACTAGAAGAACTGAAGAAGCAACTGGATGCCATGTTGGAAATTGGATTGATTCAACCAAGTCCGTCACCATGGAGATCACCTGTCCTATTTGTGGACAAGAAAGATGGAGGTAACCGTTTGTGTACGGATTATCGGAAGTTGAATGATGTCACCATCAAGAACAAGTACCCATTGCCCAAGATAGAAGATTTGTTTGATCAGTTGACCGGTGCCAAAGTGTTTTCTAAGATTGATCTTAGAACTGGCTATCATCAACTCAAGATTCACATAGAGGTTATTCCCAAGACTACCTTTACCACTAGATATGGATTATACGAGTATACCGTCATGTCTTTTGGATTAACCAATGCCCCCGCTTATTTCATGAATCTCATGAATAAGATTTTTATGGACTTCCTGGATAAGTTTGTCGTTGTTTTCATCGATGACATTCTGATTTATTCCAAATCGGAAGAAGAACATGAGCTACACCTAAGGACCATTCTTGGAACCCTTAGAGAGCATCAGTTGTATGCCAAGTTTAGCAAATGTGAATTCTGGTTACAGGAGGTAGGATTCCTCGGCCACATTGTATCAGTCGGAGGAATTGCTGTTGACCCTGCAAAGGTAAAAGATGTCGAAGATTGGCAAGCCCCAACCACTCAAACCCAAGTTCGTGCATTTCTCGGATTGGCGGGATACTACCGCAAGTTTGTAGAAGGATTCTCGAGTATTGCCATACCCATGACCCAATTGCTGAAGAAGGACAAGAAGTTTGAATGGACCAACAAATGTGAAGCGAGTTTTCAAGAACTCAAGAGAAGATTGATTTCAGCCCCAATCTTAATCATGCCGGATATCACGAAGCCCTTCGACATGTATTGTGATGCATCCAAGATCGGTCCGGATGTGTGCTAATGCAAGAAGGCAAAGTTATATCTTATCTATCCCAACAACTGAAACAACATGAGCAAAATTACCCAACCCATGACCTCGAACTCGTAGCCATGGTTCTAGCCCTGAAGACATGGAGGCATTACCTGATGGGAAACCGTTGTGAGATTTATTCGGATCACAAGAGCCTGAAGTATATATTCACTCATAAGGAGCTGAATATGAGGCAGAGAAGATGGATTGAGCAAATCAAGGATTACGACCTGGACATTCACTATCACCCTGGTAAAGCCAATGTGGTAGCAGATGCCCTTAGCAGATTGCCGTGCCGCGTGAACTCCATGATTTTGAAGGAGCAACCAAGCGTGCACAAAGAGATGGAAGATTTCTGAATGGAATTAGTGAGTGAAGGATTTTTGGCTAGCATAGAACTTCAACCCACTTTGATCAGCCAGATCAAGGAGGAACAGAAAGGAAATGCTAGTATCGACGGAATCAAGCGTCGTATCGGTACAGTCAAAGTACCCGGATTCACGGAAGACGAAGAAGGAGTTCTGTGGTACAAAGGACGCCTTTGTGTACCAGAAGATTCTGAGTTGAAAGAAGTTATTCTGAAGGAAGCTCATGATACTCTTTATTATATCCACCCCGGAGGAACAAAGATGTATCAAGATTTGAAGGAGCAATTTTGGTGGCATAAGATGAAGAGAGAAATCGGAAGCTATATCGCCAAGTGTAATATATGTCAGTGAGTCAAGGCAGGACATCAAAGACCTGCTGGATTGCAGCAACCATTGCAGATTCCTGATTGGAAATGGAATTCCGTTGGAATGGACTTTATCACCGGATTGCCTACTTCTAGTAGGGGAAATGACTCTATCTGGGTCATAATGGACAGATTGTCCAAAGTCGCCCATTTCTTACCTGTCAAGACCACATATCAGAGTTCGAAGCTAGCGGAGTTATACATCGCTAGAATCGTCAGTTTGCATGGAGTCCCCAAGAACATCGTATCAGATCGAGGAACTCAGTTTACCTCGAGAATCTGGAAGAAAGTCCAAGAAGGTTTAGGAACCCACCTACATTTCAGCACCGCTTATCACCCTCAGACCGATGGACAAACGGAGCGAGTAAATCAAATACTCGAAGATATGCTGAGAGCATGTGTGTTAGAATATGGATCTAAGTGGGAAGACTGTCCACCGTTTGCAGAATTTTCATACAACAACAGTTATCAAGCTAGTTTGCAAATGTCCCCATTTGAATTCATGTATGGAAGGAAGTGTCGCACCCCTTTGAACTGGTCGGAAGTATGAGAGAGTCAGATTTTCGGACCGGACATCCTACGAGAAGCAGAAGAGAAGGTTCACAAGATTCGTGAGCACCTCAAGACAGCCCAGTCCAGACAGAAGAGTTACGCCGACAAGAGACGTCGAGACCTCGCCTTCAACATAGGAGATTTTGTGTATCTGAAAGTGTCGCCATTGAAGGGAATGCAGCGTTTCCAACTCAAGGGAAAGTTAGCCCCAGATATATCGGACCATTCAAGATTATAAACCGTCGAGGAGAAGTGTCGTATCAATTGGAGCTACCCGAGGAGATGTCAGCCGTGCACAATGTGTTCCATATCTCATTACTTTGCAAGTGCCTCGAAGTTCCAGAGAAGACGGAAGTGTTCAAGAATATTGATCATCGGACCATAGAGATCAACGATGACCTAACCTATCCCGAAGTACCCATCCGTATTTTGGAAGAAGCCTTCAGAACTACCAGAACCCAAAGAATCAAGTTTCTCAAGATTCAATGGAGCAACCACACAGAAGAAGAAGCTACCTGGGAGCGCGAGGATCACATCAGGACGGAGTTTCCCGATCTCTTCAAATCCTAGGTAATCTTTTTCATCCTTTTTCAACTCTCGGGACGAGATTTTGTTTAAGGGGGGAAGGTTTCTAACATCCCAAAAATATTAAACTAGAATCATCAAACTCTATCATCAAAATTAGGGTTAACAAAAACTTTCCCAATTAAAAATATGAAAGAATTCATATGTGTATGCATTACAATTTGGATTTTTTGAATTGCCTTGGTTTTGTGTTTCTTTGCTTGTAAAATGATTCTTAGGTGAAATAAACATCATCTAAACAATCCCCACACTTTTCCCAAAGACAAACAAATCAAAACAAACAAATTAAGTGAATGGTCACTTTGGCCAAATTAACTCTCATGCCTACTTTGGATATCCCTAACTTTCAAAACTTAACAGAAACTTGTTTGGATCTTTGCCCCCCTTGATAGTACTCATAACAAAGTACCAAGGCCCACTTTGTGATCATCCAAAAACATTTGAATGCATAGTTTAAATGACAGTTGAAAATTGAATCTATCTCATATGGGAAGATCCCACTTTTTCAAAAACCACTCAAACAAGCCCAATTTTCAAAACCCAAGCATCCACAGACTCACCAGCACATGCCTAGCACACCCACCAAAAATATTTTCAAAATTCAAAACTTGAGTTCATGCGGCCATTTCATCAAACAGGCTGTGGATGCAAATCAAACAAAAACAAAACACTATGTTAAGCAGCGTTTTGGGCCTAACTTGTTCCCTCTCTTGACACCACTAGCCTTAGTAGATCATCTAACAACCTTAGCTAATCACTAGCACCACTGTAAGCTGGCCATTGTCATCAATGGTGAGCAGGCCGAGAGCACCATTGCCACCCCATAGTCGACAGCAAGCTACGAGCAACACTAGCCTCGCCATCCTTGTCTGGGAGCAAGCTAGCACCCCACCGCCACTCCCTGTCCCAGCCGCGAGCAATGCCAGCCACAGGACCACACGCCCAGGCCATGCCAACCTTCTCTGCAACTATGCCGAGAGCGCGCCCCGTGCACCACGCTCGACCAGCACCCCAGACCGCGCGCCGCCCTCTCCGTGTGCACGCGTGATAACCACCGTCCCAGCAACCCCGCAGACACGCCTGTTCGCTGCCGCGCAGACCACGCGCGCTGTGCACCATAAAAACTTCCGTCGGACCAGCGTAGAGCACCGCAGCGTTCCGACCAAGACCAATCCGCACCGCCCCATGCCTCGCCACCACGTCGTTGAGCTTCGCCAGGGAGCACAGCACCGCCCCCTACCGTCGCCCACGCCGATAGCCCTCTGTACCGTCGACCACGAGGAGCTCAGCTTGCGCCCGTCGGTCCCCTCTCGCCACTATAAATAGAGGCATCCCCCGCTCGAATTCTTCATACCATTCTACTACCCTCTCACCCAGAACCACCCCACCTCATTCCTAGAGCAAGGCGAGCAGCGCGTCGCCGGAATTTCACCGGAGCCCGCCGCTGCTGGAGAAGAAGGAAGCCATCGATTGGAGCCGCCCTAGGAGGAGCTGCCGGTACCAGGAGGATCGCCATCGTCGACTTCGTCGTTCGCCAGCATCGCCGACCTTCGCCTGAGCCCCGGTGAGCCTCCCATGACCCCCACCGAGCCGCTAGGGTTCGAGCTCGCCGGTGACATGTTCATCGTCGACGACGACCCTCAGTCGTTGATCTCACTTCTAATCCAACGCACCACATCGCCCCGTACCGCTTCGTGTTTAAAAAGTCACTGACCGGTGTAACCCCCCTGTCAGTTGCACCCCGCTCCGCGGAATGACACTGGGCCGGCCCATTACCCCTTCCCGCGCAGCCCACTCGTTTGAATTTAGCTTTTTCTAATTTTATTCAAACTCAGTTCTATACCTAGTTTGAAAAATCAACCCAGCTCGATTCAGTGAACCAAATTGAATGAAACCAATTTTGTTAGAAAGGTCTTGAAATGCTTCATCCAAGCCCGTTGGATTCAAATCATTTGGATCTATATATCACCCTTGGTAAAAATAACAAAGCAGAATCTTTTCTGCATTCAAACATTTTTCAAATTTAAACCATAATAGCTTTTGAGTTGATTCCAACTCTCAAAAATCACATTTGATCATACCTTTCAGAATATATAAAAACATATGGGTTTACTTACATAAATAATGTTCAAGTAATAAAAGAATGACACATAGGCATTTCTAGTCACTTATTTTATTTAAAATAAAAAGGTTAAACCTTATTAAATTGTGACACCACTTTAAATCACATTCTCATGTACTAAAATATGTGGTGATGACATGTGTTAACATGATCCCATGTTTGGTTTGGAGAATATTAAATCGTAAGTAGTTTTTCAATGAGTAGAAATTACTTTTCAAAAAATAAATCAATAAGACAAATGCTTTAGTCTTGTAATGTTAGTGATGATGCTAGATCATCTATAGAACCCCTTTATGTGATGATTGAAAGTATTTAAGTATTGTTTGGTGATTGTGTACCTCGTATTTATTTATAGACGCTAGTACCGACCAAGGATACGAGGAGGAAGGAGGATACTACGAAGAAGAAACCGAGGAGAACTTCAACCACTGCTTTGCACAAGGAAAGCCTAATACTACTAGTTGATTGAGCAAGCTAACACTTGCAATAATGAAAGTTTGATAACCTATGCAATGCACTAAGCATGCTTGGTTAGACATATGTGATGATACCCCCTCCTAGTTTTACTTGCAAGCTTTCTAATTTATTTTCTTTATCAAAGCTATTTCTTAGAGTTTACTTAATTGACTTGTAGATTCTAGGAAGATAATTGAAGGTTGCATAAAGAGCATTAAATTTGGCCTAAGCTAGAAAATCTTGATGTCATCCTAAGGCATGAGATTGAACTTAGCTAATCCCCATTTGTTTACCACCCCTCATTAGTACTCACCCCACTTTTAGATGCTAGTGCTAAGCATAAAACTTGATCAACTTTAGATGGGAATACTTGGTGTAAAATGGTTATGAAAACCTTAGAATGATGAGTCATTCAACTGAGATGTTTTGACATGTGTTTCCGAACACCAGATGATTTTGGTGATGAAAATGTTGAGGCATGAGCCTTAGCCCTTTATAAAACTGATGGTTGTCTGGATGCGATACCATTCCAATTTTACCGTACAACCACAATACCCAAAAATTGGGTAGGGCTTGACTGGAAACTTATATACCTTAGTATGGGTTCCCTCATGGCCAAGGTCTGAGTTGAGGCTACCTTGTGAAGATTGTCCACCTGTGCAGTACCCAAGATGACAGTTGGTCATGGTTCGGAGGCCAAACTCATAGGAGAGGTGCCTATACTAGGGCGTGTAATTGAAAGGTTAGGATTGATTATCCTCATACTAAGTATGGTGAATTCAGGATTTGTTCCTGACGGATGTATCGAATGTTGTGGTGAAAGTGTATAATCTCTGTAGAGTGTCAAACTATTCGAATAGCCGCGTCCGAGGTTATGGACAGTTGGAGTGGCCATACTGTTCCCCCGTCAGATGTTTTCAAAATGACTTGTGAAATGAATTGAGAACTTGACTTGACCACAACAGAGTTGTGACATGAGATACAAGTTCCCACTTAGGTGTTATAAAATTTGACTAGCATTCTTTGCTTATGAACTTAGTAGAGGTAAACATGGCTTTTTGCAAAACAACCCTAGAGCTTACTGTCCTACTACAAAAAAACCCTTCACTTGTTAGTATTAGTTTGCGAGTGCTTAAAGAGTACTCATGGTTTTGTCCTTGCCTATTCCCGTGGCGAGACTATGAAGAGGAGTACCAGGATGACGGACCCTAGGAAGGTTACGACAACTAGGATCATCTCCCATCATCAGCATTGCCTGTGACCCCGAAGATGGAGCTTCGCATACGTTACCTTTATTATTACGTATTTCCGCTGCTTGAGTTGTATTAAGAACTGGATCATGAGATCCTTATTTGTGTAAGACATTATGTATGGTTTGTAGCAGATGATGTACTGTGGTATCCAATTCTGTTATGTCTCGCAAAAATGGTAATCCTAGGATTGCGATGTATGGCATAACAGGCATCTGGGATTAAAAATACGGGTGTTGACACTTCACTAGGGACTCTAATTTAGTTTACAAATCACACAAGTATTAATGTTTACGGATAATACTATTATAGCATGAATGTAAACATTTATCATAAACACAAAGATATTATAATAACCACTTTTATTATTGCCTCTAGGGCATATCTCCAACAGCACATGCCTATGATTTTTTAGTACACGGATGCTTATTCTTATTTATCTGCAATTGCCCTAGATCTTGAAGTTACATGTTTAGACTTGTCCATGCAACGCTCGTCCATCCATCCCTATGCCTACTACTGCTGAATCTGAAACTATTCATGCTACACAGACTGCTACTACTGCTGAATCTGAAACTGCTTTTGATACTCATGATGTTACTTCTACTGTTCTTGATGCGAGTGGTTCATTAGGTGCTTTCCTAGATGCTACTATGGCTAGTCTAAGAAATACTGAAACTCCTAGTGAAGGCACTGTTACACCTGTTAGCTCACCCGAGTCTAGAAAGAGATATGATATTAATGATGGTTACATTGAGTTTACTGATGAATTTATTGAAGAGTGCCAAAACACGCATGGTGTTAGTGATAGAAAGACGTACCATTATTCCTAAACTATCCTCTAATCCTAAGTTTGCCACTTCTCCCATAAATATTAAAGATAAAGATTATGATTTCTCTCTTGATTTATCCTATTTAGACATTGTTGAGAAAGAACCTTTTTCTGGGACTGAGAATGAGAGTGATGTGGCGCATATGAATGAGCTTTCCACTATGAGTTCTTTATTTTCTGATGATTCAAGTACTTTGTTACTAAGATCTTCCCATTTTCACTAAAAGGAGAAGCTAAGGCTTGGTTTAATAGATTACCTCCTGGATCCATTGATAGTCCTGATTGTTTGATTGCTTCTTTCTTCCAGAAATATTTTCCTCCTAGTGCTAGACATGCTGCTTTGTAGAGACTTTTTGATTTTAAACAGGGAGAAGAAGTGAAATTGCATGAGTCATGGACAAGGTTATGTGCCTTGATTCATGCACATCCTGGATGTCCATTACCTAAAAATGAGCTTCTCTATATTTATTACAATGGACTAACTAATGATTCTAGGACATACCTAGATAGCTTTGCTGATTGTGTTTTCAGGAAAATAACTCCTACAGATGCTGAAGAATTAATGGCTAAAATAAGCAAGAATTATGATGATTGGACTTCAACTTAGCTAAATACACCTGAGCTTATTACTCCTGAACCAGTTGTGCCTAAACCAGTTCCAATACCAACACCAAAGAAGAGAGGAGTTATTCCATTAAATGATGAAGCGATGAAAGAAGCTAAGAAATGTCTTAAGGAGAAAGGTATTAGAACTGAAGATGTGAAGAATCTACCTCCTATAGAAGAATTATGTAAGCCAATTCCCCACTCATCTACTATTGAGGGTACACTCTCTCCACTTTGATGAAGGGGATATTCCCTATGGTAAGCTTCTTGATCAATGCTTAGATGAACTTGACACATTTATTGTTAAACAAGGTAATTTTAATAAACAAGTTCAGAATCATTTATTGGAAAACTCTAGAGCTATTAAAGAGTTGAAAGATATTGTGGAAAGAACTTCTAATGATATTAAAATGCTTTGTAAACACTTTCAAATGGTTCAAACCCAAATTGATCAACTTGCTAAGGTACAAAAAGATATGCTAGTTAATGCCTCAGGAGATAAACATGCTTATGGAATTAGAACTAGGAGTGGTATAGCTACTCAAGATCCTTTATATCCTGAAGGACGCCCTAAAAGAATTGATCAGGACTCTCAACAAGGTGAAAGTAGTGGTAGTCCTCGTAAGAGAAAGAAAAAGAAACACAAAATAGTTGAGGAACCCTCTGAACCTACTATAGATCCTAATAGTATATCTGTCTCTGATGCTGAAACTGTGAGTGGTAATGATAAAAATGATGCTCCTAATAAGGAGGAAGTTGAGAAAGAACCTGAGAAGCACACTAAGAATACTAGGTACACTAAGGAAGATTTTATTGCTAATAAACATGGTAAAGAGAGAGAACCTTTGGTGCAGAAACCTATGCCTTTTCCAGGTAAGAAACACAAGACAAAGGAGGAGGAACACTACAGCAAGTTTTGTGAGTGGATGAAACCTTTATTTTTGCAAATTCCTTTGATTGATGATATTAAGTTGCCTCCTTATTCAAAGTATATGAAGGATATTGTCTCTAATAAAAGGAGGATTCCTAATGAGGAGATTTCTACTTTGCTTACTAATTATTCCTTCAATGGTAAGGTTCCAAAGAAACTTGATGATCCAGGTATACCAACTATTCCTTGCTCTATTAAGAATAATTATGTTAGAACTGCTTTATGTGATTTGGGAGCTGGAGTTAGTGTTATGCCTTTTTCTCTCTACAAGAGACTCCGGCTAGAAAAGTTGATACCAACTGATATATCTTTGCAAATGGCCGATAAGTCAACTACTATTCCTGTTAGTATATGTGAGGATGTTCCTATTCAGGTGGCTCATAATTTCTTGGTTTTAACTGATTTTGTTGTGCTTGAAATGCCTGAAGATGATAATATGTCAATTATTCTTAGGAGACCTTTTCTTAATACTGCAGGTGCTGTCATCAATTGTAATCAAGGAAAAGTAACTTTTAATATTAATGACAAAGAGCATACTGTCTATTTCCCCAAGAAGGTTGCTAAGAGCTATTGCCTGAATCCCATTGAAAATATTGAGAGCGTCAAGGTTGGAGAAATATATTGTCTCATTCCCCAAGAAAGTTTTGGAACTATTATGGTTGGGACCATTGCTATCAAGTTTGAGGTAACATAAGCACCTTGTGGAATGCAAAGTTTTGTTTCATATAAGATTGTTTTGGTAACAAGACTTGATCAACCTTGTTAACAAAAGGATTTTAATGAACAAAACATTGTTTTCACGGTGGTTATATTTGCTCACTTTTACTTTTCTCCTTCCTAGTCTTTGCCTTTTCTCTTGTTAGCTTTGGTTGTGCTAGTTGTTTACTTGTTAGAGTGTCTTAGAACTTCTGTAGTTTTGGTTTTTTTTTGTTTTTGCTTCTTCTAAAAAATCTTTTCTGCGAGAAATCAATTTTCATACCCTGAAAATTGGCCAAAAATAAAGTTTTCCGAAAAATACCAGAAAATTCAAAATAATTTTTTCCTCGAAAAAAGGGGAAGAGGGACACCTGGAGTGACCCAGGGGGCCACCCCAGGCCAGCACACCCCCTGGTGGCGCGGCCAGCCCCACGGGCACGCCTGACAGGGGTGTGGCCCACCTGTGGCCCTCCAAAGTGTCTCCTCATAGCCATCTTCTTTCTCTCTCCCGAAAAACACCATAAAACCTTATCAAGCTCGAGTTCTTGCTGTTCTTGCTTCCGATTTTCGATCTCCTTGCTCAGCCCATCTTTTCTGCTAATTTTTGGAGGGATTGCTCTTTGGTATGTGCCTCCTCCACTTGTCCAATTAGATTTGTGATTGGTAGATTGTATCTTGAGTATTTTGCTGCTATAGGTGTCAGGTTGTGTGAGCTTGCATTCTTGTTCTATGCTTATAGATTCCATTTTGATGCATGTGTAGCCCTCTAGCAAGTTCCTATAGTAGTTTCTCATCATTTATCAACTTGGAAATCACTTGGTTTGATGTTTGTCTAAAATTCTTAGAAAAAAGAGGTCATGGACAACCACATCTTTGGTGAAATATTTGAGAGTGATGCACCTAGGAGGGCAAGGCCTTCAAGATCATACTCCCGATCTAGGCCCTCATACAATGAGGATCTCATTACATCGCGATTTGGCGACGAGGGAGATGAGGGGGATGCGCACCCTTCCACCTTTTCTTGCCCAACCTTCTTGCAGGATACTAGGATTCTTGAGGATTTTCTAACCTTGGTTCGGAGGGTTGGACTAACAAGTTATATGCAGGATGAGAGCATGCAATATGCAACGCTCACTAAAACATTTGTGGAGAGATTTTCTTTTTCTAATAGCCTGTTCAAACCAGATGTGTCTTTCAAAATTTATGGCAGGCCTTACACCATGACATTGAAGAAATTTTGTGAGATCCTGGGTCTTGGTACAGCTGGGACGGTGAAGAAGATTCTAGCTCAACCCACTGATTTGTTGGAGCTCTACCGCGGGATAACTAATGATGATGACTGTAGAGCCCAACGTGGAAAGATAAGAAATATTCAACTCCCAGCTATCAGGTACTTTGCTTATTATCTTGACACTAGTGTTCTTGGTAGGGAGAACACTAGTAATATTTCCAACTATCATTTGGTCTTCATAGTTGTTGCGCTCAACAATGAAACTAGGTACAATCTTGGTTCTCTCATTGCTCGTCGCTTAGCTGCTAAGAGACCCATTTATGGGGGAATTATTGCTGCACGTGTTGTTGCTGCCTTGGACCTTGCTGTTGATCCAAATGATACAGTTTTGGCTCCTTAGAGGATTGATCTTGCTGCTATAAAAGCACATCACTTTGTCACTGCTGGTTCTACCCTTGAGAGCCTGGTTTATAGAATGTTGTTTACTGACGGGTAAGAGAGATAGATCCCTCTACCCCAGACCACTTTGTTCAGTATTTCCCAGGGACCTTTGTCACGCTCCAAGGAGGAGATGGACGAGAAGATGCGCATTTTGGTTTCCATGGACACTATCAGGGGGACACGCCCTCTTACGACCCCTCTGTGTACTACATAGGTACACCGACATCACACTCATCGATATATCATGTTTCGTCGGTTCTTTGTATATCCATTGTTTCGCTTTCTTTTTGGATTTTGTTTCTGCTTTCTCAAAACACAAAAATACCAAAAATATTTTTGTTGTTTCTCTTGGTTTGTTTCTTTGGTTTTCAGCTTTGGTTTGCCTTAAAGAAAAATCCAAAAAGATTTTGCTTTGTTTGCGTTTGCTTTGTTTGTTTGCTTTAAAACAAATCGAAAACACCAAAAATATTTGTTGTTCTTCTTTGGTTTTGTGAGTTCTTTGCAGGGTTCATCCGTCCTCAGTGGATTTTGGTTTCATGTTATTATTCAAGTCGCACAAGTGAAGGGCAATAATGAAGATTAAGACAACTTGAGGTGTGGTAAGAGGCTGATAACGAACTCTATTTATTTTCATTTTTGTACATATACTCATCATTGTGAGCATGCTTAGTCTGTTCATGTAAGGTGTATGTTATTTATGGATGCTTAGTAGTTCTTGATTGCTTATAATTAGCTCCAGCTTGCTAATAGTTTGTAGCATGTCATATGAATGTTTGCTTGCACTGTTCTATTCATGACTTGGTATGATATTGTGGTATCTTCCTCTGAATGTTTCATGTGAATCGACTTGGCACATGCTCACACATGCATATGACTAAACAATAGTCAGTAAGCCTCGATGATTTATTTTTCCTTAGAGTTTTTGTATCACTTTCATGCCATAATTAGTCCTATTTTGTTGCAAGCATGATTATGACAGTTATTGCTCTCTCGTTTGTTGCTCCCTCTCTATTGCTAGCCTTCACTTGCACTAAGTATGAGCTCTACTTGTGCATCCAATTCCCCAAAACCAATATTGTCAACTGCGTCCACTATACCTTCCTATTAGCATCATTTTCTATTTCAGTGCATATTCATTATGCCTTGTTTTCTTTCAAATAAAATGTTTGTCTGCTTTGAGAAAGTTAGTTAGTAAAGCTCTTACAAACTTGCTGGCACACTTTATTTCCTTGCACTTAATAATCCTGAACCATTGTGACTGTCCATGAAAGTTATATGCTTGCAAATTATAGGCTGAGACTTAGCAGAACCGTGTTGTCACGGGGAACGCTTTCAACACTTATGGATACATATCTAGTTGATACCATGCTCTTTTGTTTGCGGATGTCGTTGGTGTGAAATAAAAGGGGGGCTTGTGAGTTCATGGAGTTATATATATATGTGTTAGAGAAACGCCTGGACCGCTAGCCTAAGACATTCCTAATCATGGTGGAAACTTGCAGCATTACCATAATGAGTATCTATGAAGCATCCTCAATAAAAACCTATGCAAATAGCAAATAAAAAGATCGCTGAGATGCTCATTGTCTGCTTGCCTTGTCATTTTGATTACGGGATAGCTCATGTATCATGTGTAAGGGGTACCCCGTTGGCTGTTCTCTATGATATGCATGTATTTACAGTGACAAGAACTTACAGGTAACTAAAGTTGAGTAGCATGAGGAGCGGCCCTCGTACTCAAGGGACATGGGATTTCCAGTTTATGGTATGTCAAGCATATAACTCAGATTGGACCTCACTTTCACCTTAACCATATAAATATGCCTATGATAGGGGCAATGAGAGCTCAAAGCTAATGAGTACCTTACTTTCAGCATTTGGTAGCCTTTCAAACTTTTCAAAACCTTTTCACTTCTTTGTTGAGTCACCACTTATTATATGAGCATCTTCTTGAGAGCATAGTTATCATTCTTGTGTTTGTCTCAAAACTTGGTTAATTATGTCATTACTTTGATGCTTGTATCTCTGATATTTTTACTTATAGTCTTCACTTGAACTTCAGAGGTGCCTTGGCATTTATTTTGTTCTCTACAAAAAATAGGCAAGCGAGATACCACTCTATCATACCTTTTTATGAGCATTGCAATGTTGCTTATGTTTATGTTTCATGCTACTTATTATTATTGAGTTGGTTTCTCTTCATAGCTTGCAATGACTATTGAGTAGACTTGGTTGCATATTCTTTATTATGAATGGTTTAAGTGTCTACTCCTGTGCTGAGAATATATACATCATATGAAGCAAATGTGTCACATCCCAAGATTTTCCAAATCTTGTAATGTGAAAATAAATGAATAAAATAAAACTTTGTTTGATTTTCAGGGCCAGAAGAAACCTTTTGAATTCCAATAGGAATCTTCAAACCTATTTTGAACAATTAAATCCTAAAGGGATTTAAAAACATAAAACAATTAACAAAGGAAAATAAAATATTTTGGAAATTCTATTTTGGATCTTTTAATAAAAGATTTGGTATTCAAAAGAAAAGATGGATTTATAAATAAAGATTATTTTATAATGCCAAATTAATCCTTGGCCAAGCTTTTGAATTAAAACATTTTGTTTTGAATAAAAATAGTAAAGGTTTATTTAAAATAAAATAATAAGGAATTAAATATCCAAATTTTATTTAAATAAAAGGTTTTACCATTTTAATTAAAACATCAAACTTATTAAATTGTTTTAAATAAGTTTCTTAAGTATTTTATATTCTCAAATAAAACCTACTGAAGTGTTTTTGTTTTATTTTAGTTTTCAAAATGTAGATTTTAATAAAACAAATCCTATTGAATTAAATGAATAAAATCTATTCATTTAATTGTTATTGGACCCTAAAATAAAATTTTATTTTATTTTAAACAAGTTTCCAAGTATTCTTTATTTCCAAATAAAACCTACTGATTTGGTTTTGAAAATATTTGGATTTAAAATGGAGATTTTATTAAATAAACCAAACCCTATTTTATTAATAAACCATGGTCCATTTTATTTGATTAATAAATGGAACCTAAAAAGGTTTAAAATATTATTTTATTTTGGAAGTTGGTTTATGCTACTAAACAGAACCAAAAACTCATTACAAGTTTGAATTGTTTGAATGGTTTGCATTGTTGATTGAATCATTTGTTTGAATATCAAACCAGAAAATAGAAATAGAAAAGAATAAAACAAACAGGCAGAAAAAAAATATGGAAAAGGACAGACCCAACTGAGCCAGCCCAATAGCCCACTTAGCCCAGTCCTCTCTTCCCCGCAGAAAACGATTCGAACCAACTATCTGACCTGCGTAGACGATGACATGTGGACCCCTCTCCTTCTCCCTTTCTCACTGACCAGAGGACCCCACTTGCCACTGTTCTTCTTCCCCACCCCATGACCTGTTCCTCCTCTCTCGTCGCCGTTGCAGACTTGATTTCGCGGCTTGATTACGCCTTAACGCGACCAGCTTTACTCGCAGTGATCATGCACCTTTAAACGCCAGTCACTCCTCTCCGTTTCCCATCTGTCTCCTCCCCAAAGCACGCCACCAGGCCGCCTCAATTCCTCCCCGAGCCCCTCTGTTCCGACGACATTCCTCGTCGAATTCCGACGACACGACACTGCCCCGAGACTCCCTGAGCACGCTGACAACTTCCCCACAACCAGACGCATCTCCCAGCACCCTCCTCTCAACCGCGGGCGCCCCATAGCGTCGGCTACATCAAGCTTTCGAACGCCGCCGCGTCTGCCACCTCTCCGACGACGCCCACAGGTTGTACCAGACCGCCCCTCTCCCCCTCATTCACACACACGTCATTCCCTCGACCATACGCATCTAACCGTGCCCTTTGTTCGCCTCCGCGTGATCTGCAATGTCGCCTTCGACCACAGACAGCGCCGTCCGGCGTTGCTCTCTACTCCGGCGAGCAATCGCAGCTGCCCCCTAGCGCCCCTCGACGGACAAGTACCATGTTGAGCATCAGCGAGCGTCAGCGATTCCGGTGAGCATCTCCCCATCCTCCTTTGCTTCCTGTACCGCCGGCGCCGTCATCGACTGGCCGCTCCGCCGCTAGCCACCGTCGTCGCGCCGCCAGCTTTTGGCAAGGCACTGAGAGCCATCCGATCTTGATCCGGTGGATAGGATAGAAAGTAGAACGAAGGGGTAAGAGAGAAACTGAGCCGTACGATATCAGTTAGATCTAACGGCTGCTGTCAGTCGATCCACGCGAACTGTTTTCGGCCAATTAAAACATGACGCGTGGCCAGCTAGTGTTTAAAACAGAAATTGAAAATAGATTTGTTTCTAATTTTCAAACCCTTGTAACTTTCAAACCACACGTCCAAAAATTACAAATTTGGTATCAATGGATTCAGGAGAACAAGCCCTAGCCAACTGCGGAATTAGTTTAGCAAATAGTATTTGTTAGTTTGCTTGTTTTTGCAGATTCTTTAGTGAGCTTGTTTAGAATAGAAAAATTGTTTAAAAATGATTTTAAGGGTAAAACATTTGCAAATTGGATTGTTGTGACCTTACTGACCTTAGGAAACAACCCATGGTTTTGAAAATAGATTTGGAAAAGTTTAGGTTGGATTACTTGACTTAGCCATTTTCTAGCCAAATAAAAAGAATGGTTTTTGTTATAAAAATGTTTATGGAAAGAAAACTTTAAGAAAATGGTTTAGACCAAACCTACAGACCCAAAACACCAAGTTTTGCAAATTAGCAACTCATTTGGTGAACAACTTAAGAGTTTTGCCTTGATAAAAACATTTTTCACCACATGAAATGATGAATGGATTTAAAAATGGTTTTTGGACAAAGCCTCTTGCTAATGACTTTACCACTTTGGTAAATGGCCAATTTGGATCTTACAAAGTTTAGAAGCCTAGTGGAGACCATCTTTGCAATAGAACCATCCTTTGCATGCTTACATGCATGACTTAGATTCCTTTGTCTTGTGTGTGTGAATTTGTTTGAGTGATTATTGGTGGGAATGTAAATTGAATTGGTGTTTGCTTGATTGACTTGTAGTGAAGTGTGAGACTAGCAAGATCAAGGAGTGAACCACCATTCCCTACCAAAAAGGCAAGTGATGCTTCATACCTTCTATCCCATTACTTTCACTATGCATTAGTGATTTTGCTAAGTAAAACTTGCATGGATTTTGCTAAGTATAGACCTTGCTATAAGAAAACCTAGTGGATGAATCCTTAGTAGGATTTTCCTAAGTTAAGATTCCTAATACTATCAAGCTTAGCCTAGCTAGTAGAAAACATGGGTGGAATATATATTCACCCTATGGAAAATATTCTAAGTCTAAGGACTTGTGATTTTGTTTAATAAAACAACTAAGTTAATGAATCACCTGGGTGGAGTGGAAGGATTGGGTTATGTTGAGTGGTTCACAAGGCCCATGTTTATGGTTGACCTTGTGTATCTCACTTGTGGATGGCCACCCAGGAACAAAGAGATTTGAGATGTCAAATGTTGAGAAGCTTCAAGTGCAACCACTTGGCAATATGGGCTCTGCCATGATCATATAGGTTGCAAGAACTTAGCCATATGGACAGTTGGTGGTAGTGTTTGATAGGTTGGAACGCGTCCATTTTGGTCTAAGGGAAGGCTTCTGAAAGATCTTGTCTTGGGAAACCAAGTCTTGTGGGGAAAGTGCACCACCTCTGCAGAGTGTAAAATCTAAGTACTTAGCCATGTCCCTGGTAAAGGACAATTTGAGCATCAAGACATGGAAGCAATCAAGAATCTCATCATTCAAATTTCTAAAGTTAAAACTTGTGGATTGAACAAGGGTTGTTTGAAATCTTAAATCTTTGATTGGTAGATGCCTTGGAAAGGATCTTCAATCTTTGATTGAGAAGAATGATTTTATCAAAACAAAAACTTAGTATTTTCAAATGTTAAGGAAAAATCTATTTTGAGCAATGCAAGCCTCAACTCCACTTAGCCAAATGCATATAGATGATAGACTCCACTATACTACCATAGTATCACTTGCCAATACAATTCAAATGTATTGACCCTTGTGGTTGTAACTTGTAATGTTGCGGGTTTGATTGTCTTAGTGAAGATTGATTGATTAGGATTACAAAGTCTAAAACCAACATCTGCCTGTGGCACTTTGAAGATGAAGGACCCATGATTTTATTTATTCCGCTGCATTGTAATGTAATAGCCAAATGAGCTATGTATGATGTAATAAAACTATGTTATTTCTGGTTATAAGTTTATATTATGACCTTTGTATCTTGATATTACATCTATATTGTGGATGCTAGCTATTGATCCAGGGACTAGCATTGTAAAACACAGGAGGAATCTACCTTATTAGGTTGAGACCTCTACAGATGGTATCAGAGCATTGTGTTGCCTGTAGGATTTGTAAACCTAGGATTGGACAAAAAACCTTTAGAAAAATAGGAGTTGTCTTATTCCAAAAACTTATTTACAAAAACACTTGTAAACTCTTTTCTCAACCATTTTGGTTTCAACTCTACATTCTCCTCTACTTCAACTTGATGGAAAAACCTACCCCATGGCCCAAGACTACACCATGTGCAAAGGACTACTTCAACATCTTCAACTCTAATGACTTCAACTCTTCAACTCTAATGACTTCAACATCTTCAGCATATTTCCCAAGGACTTCCAACTTGGAAACTACTAAGGACCACAAGTGAAACAAGGAAATCCTACTCATGATTTAGAGACTAAGGGAATGCAAAATAAGAAGGAGCCATCAACAACTTTGAAGTATTGCAACCAAGAGTTTTTCTCAAGGAAACCATGATCTCATGCAAGAAGGATCAACCAAGAAGGAAGGAAAGATCACAAGTGAACCATATAGATGGACCACCATATTTATAGTTAAGTCAAACACACCAACTTATGTGGAGTAACAAAAATATTTTGTTGCCTAAAAATGTGCTTGAACTTTGCTGTTTGAGTGAAAAGTTATTTGTGAATGCTTGCACATTGTTTGTGTGAATTGTGATGTGTGTGATTAGAAATATTTCCTTAGAAATATCTTGCCTATTCTAATCTCCCATCAAACCCAAACAGATGACTACTCCAAGAAACTCTAACATCAAGGTTGATGACAACCACAACCAAGAGGACAACATGAGAGAACTTATAGTAACCCAAAACCAGTTGAGCCAAGATACAACTCAGCTATTAGCCAACAACAATGGACTAGACCCAGCCATACAAAGTATTTTGAAACTTCAATCCCAATTGTTGCAAGGAATGGTTACTCAAATGATCAACATGGGAGAAAACTTTTCCCAAAGAGCTAATGACAACAAGGATGACAAAGAAGCTAATCTAGAAGGAATCCAAGCCAGCAATAATTTTAGATACAAGGATCATGCATCCAAGGAACATGAAGATCAATGCCCCAAGAAGAGAGAAAGATCTCCCATCTATGAAGAACATGAACTAGAAGAACTCCTAGCTTTGGAGAGACCCAAGAAGAAGAAGAAATTCCCCAACACTAGCAAGAAGGATATTACACAAGTGCAATGTTTCAAATGCAAAGAGATGGGACACTATGCCAATGAATGCCCAGAAAAGGAGAAGAGCCAAGAAAACAAACAAAGGCTAGTGAAACCCAAGATAAGGAAGGATTTTAGCCAAGTGATGTGTTTCAAATGCAAGGAACTAGGCCACTATGCAAGCAATTGTCCAGAAAAGATGAAGAACAAGTTAAACAAGTCTATGAAGGATCTCACCCTTGGCCCATGAGTCACGTATGGAAACAAAGGACACCATGCAAATGTTTGCTAAGAGAAATTTTCCCCAAGATTCCAAGAAGGACAATATGTAATTTTTGTTTGAAAATTTTTAAGGGTGGTAGTACCCTAGTTGTTTTGAACCTGCTTGTAACCCTAGCCTCCCCAAATCTCGGGACGAG
Source organism: Avena sativa (assembly GCA_916181665.1). Classification (NCBI taxonomy): domain Eukaryota; kingdom Viridiplantae; phylum Streptophyta; class Magnoliopsida; order Poales; family Poaceae; genus Avena; species Avena sativa. Next base: position 134,216,967 of record OV702285.1, on the reverse strand, counting down.
ATTTATTTTAAGGGTGGTAGCCTCTCACATCCCAAGATTTTCCAAATCTTGTAATGTGAAAATAAATGAATAAAATAAAACTTTGTTTGATTTTCAGGGCCAGAAGAAACCTTTTGAATTCCAATAGGAATCTTCAAACCTATTTTGAACATTTAATCCTAAAGGGGTTTAAAAACATAAAACAATTAAGAAAGGAAAATAAAATATTTTGGAAATACTATTTTGGATCTTTTAATAAAAGATTTGGTATTCAAAAGAAAAGATGGATTTATAAATAAAGATTATTTTATAAAGCCAAATTAATCCTTGGCCAAGCTTTTGAATTAAAACATTTTGTTTTGAATAAAAATAGTAAAGGTTTATTTAAAATAAATTAATAAGGAATTAAATATCCAAATTTTATTTAAATAAAAGGTTTTACCATTTTAATTAAAACATCAAACTTATTAAATTGTTTTAAATAAGTTTCTTAAGTATTTTATATTCTCAAATAAAACCTACTGAAGTGTTTTTGTTTTATTTTAGTTTTCAAAATAAAGATTTTAATAAAACAAATCCTATTGAATTAAATGAATAAAATCTATTCATTTAATTGTTATTGGACTCTAAAATAAAATGTTATTTTATTTTAAACAAGTTTCCAAGTATTCTTTATTTCCAAATAAAACCTACTGATTTGGTTTTGAAAATATTTGGATTTAAAATGGAGATTTTATTAAATAAACCAAACCCTATTTTATTAATAAACCATGGTTCATTTTATTTGATTAATAAATGGAACCTAAAAAGATTTAAAATATTATTTTATTTTGGAAGTTGGTTTATGCTACTAAACAGAACCAAAAACTCATTACAAGTTTGAATTGTTTGAATGGTTTGCATTGTTGATTGAATCATTTGTTTGAATATCAAACCAGAAAATAGAAATAGAAAAGAATAAAACAAACAGGCAGAAAAAAAATATGGAAAAGGGCAGACCCAACTGAGCCAGCCCAACAGCCCACTTAGCCCAGTCCTCTCTTCCCCGCAGAAAACGATTCGAACCAACTATCTGACCTGCGTAGACGATGACATGTGGACCCCTCTCCTTCTCCCTTTCTCACTGACCAGAGGACCCCACTTGCCACTGTTCTTCTTCCCCACCCCATGACCTGTTCCTCCTCTCTCGTCGTCGTTGCAGACTTGATTTCGCGGCTTGATTACGCCTTAACGCGACCAGCTTTACTCGCAGTGATCATGCACCTTTAAACGCCAGTCACTCCTCTCTGTTTCCCCTCTGTCTCCTCCCCAAAGCACGCCACCAGGCCGCCTCAATTCCTCCCCGAGCCCCTCTGTTCCGACGACCTTCCTCGTCGAATTCCGGCGACACGACACTGCCCCGAGACTCCCTGAGCACGCTGACAACTTCCCCACAACCAGACACATCTCCCAGCACCCTCCTCTCAACCGCGGGCGCCCCATAGCGTCGGCTACATCAAGCTTTCGAACGCCGCCGCGTCTGCCACCTCTCCGACGACGCCCACAGGTTGTACCAGACCGCCCCTCTCCCCCTCATTCACACACACGTCATTCCCTCGACCATACGCATATAACCGTGCCCTTTGTTCGCCTCCGTGTGATCTGCAATGTCGCCTTCGACCACAGACAGAGCCGTCCGGCGTTGCTCTCTACTCCGGCGAGCAATCGCAGCTGCCCCCTAGCGCCCCTCGACGGACAAGTACCACGTTGAGCATCAGCGAGCGTCAGCGATTCCGGTGAGCATCTCCCCATCCTCGTTTGCTTCCTGTACCGCCGGCGCCGTCATCGACTGGCCGCTCCGCCGCTAGCCACCGTCGTCGCGCCGCCAGCTTTTGGCAAGGCACTGAGAGCCATCCGATCTTTATCCGGTGGATAGGATAGAAAGTAGAACGAAGGGGTAAGAGAGAAACTGAGCCGTACGATATCAGTTAGATCTAACGGCTGTTGTCAGTCGATCCACGCGAACCGTTTTCGGCCAATTAAAACATGACGCGTGGCCAGCTAGTGTTTAAAACAGAAATTGAAAACAGATTTGTTTGTAATTTTCAAACCCTTGTAACTTTCAAACCACACGTCCAAAAATTACAAATTTGGTATCAATGGATTCAGGAGAACAAGCCCTAGCCAACTGTGGAATTAGTTTAGCAAATAGTATTTGTTAGTTTGCTTGTTTTTGCAGATTCTTTAGTGAGCTTGTTTAGAATAGAAAAATTGTTTAAAAATGATTTTAAGGATAAAACCTTTGCAAATTGGATTGTTGTGACCTTACTGACCTTAGGAAACAACCCATGGTTTTGAAAATAGATTTGGAAAAGTTTAGGTTGGATTACTTGACTTAGCCATTTTCTAGCCAAATAAAAAGAATGGTTTTTGTTATAAAAATGTTTATGGAAAGAAAACTTTAAGAAAATGGTTTAGACCAAACCTACAGACCCAAAACACCAAGTTTTGCAAATTATCAACTCATTTGGTGAACAACTTAAGAGTTTTGCCTTGATAAAAACATTTTTCACCACATGAAATGATGAATGGATTTAAAAATGGTTTTTGGACAAAGCCTCTTGCTAATGACTTTACCACTTTGGTAAATGGCCAATTTGGATCTTACAAAGTTTAGAAGCCTAGTGGAGACCATCTTTGCAATAGAACCATCCTTTGCATGCTTACATGCATGACTTAGATTCCTTTGTCTTGTGTGTGTGAATTTGTTTGAGTGATTATTGGTGGGAATGTAAATTGAATTGGTGTTTGCTTGATTGACTTGTAGTGAAGTGTGAGACTAGCAAGATCAAGGAGTGAACCACCATTCCCTACCAAAAAGGCAAGTGATGCTTCATACCTTCTATCCCATTACTTTCACTATGCATTAGTGATTTTGCTAAGTAAAACTTGCATGGATTTTGCTAAGTATAGACCTTGCTATAAGAAAACCTAGTGGATGAATCCTTAGTAGGATTTTCCTAAGTTAAGATTCCTAATACTATCAAGCTTAGCCTAGCTAGTAGAAAACATGGGTGGAATATATATTCACCCTATGGAAAATATTCTAAGTCTAAGGACTTGTGATTTTGTTTAATAAAACAACTAAGTTAATGAATCACCTGGGTGGAGTGGAAGGATTGGGTTATGTTGAGTGGTTCACAAGGCCCATGTTTATGGTTGACCTTGTGTATCTCACTTGTGGATGGCCACCCAGGAACAAAGAGATTTGAGATGTCAAATGTTGAGAAGCTTCAAGTGCAACCACTTGGCAATATGGGCTCTGCCATGATCATATAGGTTGCAAGAACTTAGCCATATGGACAGTTGGTGGTAGTGTTTGATAGGTTGGAACGCGTCCATTTTGGTCTAAGGGAAGGCTTCTGAAAGATCTTGTCTTGGGAAACCAAGTCTTGTGGGGAAAGTGCACCACCTCTGCAGAGTGTAAAATCTAAGTACTTAGCCATGTCCCTAGTAAAGGACAATTTGAGCATCAAGACATGGAAGCAATCAAGAATCTCATCATTCAAATTTCTAAAGTTAAAACTTGTGGATTGAACAAGGGTTGTTTGAAATCTTAAATCTTTGATTGGTAGATGCCTTGGAAAGGATCTTCAATCTTTGATTGAGAAGAATGATTTTATCAAAACAAAAACTTAGTATTTTCAAATGTTAAGGAAAAATCTATTTTGAGCAATGCAAGCCTCAACTCCACTTAGCCAAATGCATATAGATGATAGACTCCACTATACTACCATAGTATCACTTGCCAATACAATTCAAATGTATTGACCCTTGTGGTTGTAACTTGTAATGTTGCAGGTTTGATTGTCTTAGTGAAGATTGATTGATTAGGATTACAAAGTCTACAACCAACATCTGCCTGTGGCACTTTGAAGATGAAGGACCCATGATTTTATTTATTCCGCTGCATTGTAATGTAATAGCCAAATGAGCTATGTATGATGTAATAAAACTATGTTATTTCTGGTTATAAGTTTATATTATGACCTTTGTATCTTGATATTACATCTATACTGTGGATGCTAGCTATTGATCCAGGGACTAGCATTGTAAAACACAGGAGTAATCTACCTTATTAGGTTGAGACCTCTACAAAATTGTTGTTACTGATAAACTTCTGTGAGCAAGAACTATTTCTAGGTGCAGCTTAATTGACAACTCAGTTGTTAAGGCTTGCAAGTATTCTTTGGCTCCCCTTGTGTCGAATTAATAAATTGGGTAATACTACCCTCGAAGACTGTTGTGATCCCCTATACTTGTGGGTCATCATTTGTGCACTTGCAGCCATCAGGAAGCTAATGATAATGATCATGAAACTTCGAACGAAGTTACTATTGAACCTCGCAGGTCGACGAGGACTCATACCACTCTCGATTGGTATGTTCCTATTATGAGTGTCATGTTGGTGGATAACACTAACAACCCTGCGACATATGAGGAAGCAATGATGAGCCCAGATTCCATCAAATGGCAAGAAGCCATGAAATCCGAGATTGGATCCATGTACGAAAACCATGTATGGACTTCGGTGGACTTACCGGATGGCCAGAAGGCTGTCGAGAACAAATGGATTTTCAAGAAGAAAACAAATGTTGATGGTAATATAGTCGTCTATAAAGCTCGACTTGTCGCGAAAGGTTTTTGACAAATTCAAGGAGTTTACTACGATGAGACTTTCTTACCAGTAGCGAAGCTAAAGTCTATGAGAATTTTGTTAGCAATCGCTGCATATTACGATTTTGAGATATGGCAGATGGATGTCAAAACGGTGTTCCTCAAGAGAGACATTGATGAAGAGTTGTATATGGTACAACCCAAAGGTTTTGTCGATCCTAAAGATGCTAACAAGGTATGCAAACTTCAACAGTCCATTTATGGATTGAAGCAAGCATCTCGGAGTTGGAATCAATGTTTTGATAAGGTGATCAAAAGCTTTGGATTTATACAAACTTATGGAGAAGCTTGTATTTACAAGAAAGTGAGTGGGAGCTCTGTAGCATTCCTAGTATTATATGTAGATGACATATTGTTGATTGAGAATGATAAATAACTTCGTAAAAGTATCAAAGACTACTTGAATAATAGTTCTTCAATGAAAGATCTTGGCAAAGTTGCCTACATATTAGTCATAAAGATTTATAAAGATAAATCAAGACTCTTAATAGCGCTTTCACAAAGTACATATTTGTACAAGGTTCTAAAGATGTTTGGAATGGAAGATAGCAAGAAAGGGTTCTTGCCCATGTTGTCCAATACGACCTTGAGTAGGACTCAAAGTCCCGCTACTGCAGAAGATAGATAGAAGATGAACAAAACTTCCTATGCCTCAGCCGTAGGTTCTATCATGTATGCCGTGCTATGTACAAGACCAGATATTGCATATGTTGTTAGTTTAACTAGCAGATATCAAAGTGATCCAGGAGTAGATCACTGGATAGCAGTTAAAAACATCCTAAAGTACTTAAGAAGGACTAAGTATATGGTTCTTTCTTATGAAGGTGATGAACATCTTGTTGTAAATGGTTACACTGATGCTAGTTGGAACACCGATCCGGATGATTCTAAATCACAATCTGGATACGTATTTACTTTGAATGGTGCATCAGTGAGCTGGAGGAGTGCTAAGCAAAGCGTTGTGGCCAGATCTTCAACTGAATCGGAATACATAGCTGCTTCGAAGGCTTCACAAGAGGCGATATGGATGAAGGGGTTCATTATGGCGCTTGGTGTGATTTCTAGTGCATCGGACCCGATGGCCATCTATTGTGACAACATGGGTGTTGTAACACCCTCAGAATCGGCCCTATGCAAGTTTCAGCGATTTCCGCCAAACCCGCATAGAAACGATTCAAAGGTGCCCACCAGGCACTTTTGTGCGGGTGGAAAACGAAGTAATACCATTACACAATAGTCCACGAGGGACCCACAGAACAGATATATACAACAATGACTCAAAGAGTCAAGAATACAGATATACAATACAAAGATCCAAATCACCTTTAAAATGATACAGCGTCCGAGTACGGACAAGATGCAAATTGAGCTAAGAGCCCTGAAGAATAACCAATGGCGTCCATAACCCTGCCCAGGCCAAGCCGGAAGGGTAACCCTACTAACGACGTCGATCCCAAAACCTGCTTGAACAAAAGGGTGCCAGCAAAGGGCAAAAGAAAAAGAGAGCGGTCAGTACTGAGGCCAGTACACGGCGAGACTAGAATTCGGCGGTCCTCGCCTACATAGGTATGTTGGACTGAAGCGGCAGCGCAGCATGCGCTAAACAACCTATAGAGACTCAATACAACTGGCGGCTATCAGATAGGGATAAGAAAGACCTATTCGGATCCAAACTAAAACTATCACCAAGCATACCCATCCTGATATTTCCCCCTCGAGACCAATCATAATAGCTTTTCTGCATTCAAACATTTTTCAAATTTAAACCATAATAGCTTTTGAGTTGATCACTCTCAAAAATCACATTGATCATACCTTTCGGAATATATAAAAACATATGGGTTTACTTACAGAAATAATGTTCAAGTAATAAAAGAATGCCACATAGGCATTTCTAGTCACTTATTTTATTTAAAATAAAAGGTTAAACCTTATTAAATTGTGACACCACTTTAAATCACATTCTCATGTACTGAAATATGTGGTGATGACATGTGTCGACATGATCCCATGTTTGGTTTGGAGAATATTAAATCTTAAGTAGTTTTTCAATGTTAGTGATGATGCTAGATCATCTATAGAACCCCTTTGTGTGATGATTGAAAGTAGTTAAGTATTTTTTGTGATTATGTACCTCGTATTTATTTATAGACGCTAGTACCGACCAAGGATACGAGGAGGAAGGAGGATACTAAGAAGAAGAAACCAAGGAGAACTTCAACCACTACTCTGCACAAGGCAAGCCTAATACTACTAGTTGATTGAGCAAGCTAACACTTGCAATTATGAAAGTTATATAACCTATGCAATGCACTAAGCATGCTTGGTTAGACATATGTGATGATACTCCCTCCTAGTTTCACTTGCAAGCCTTCTAATTTATTTTCTTTATCAAAGCTATTTCTTAGAGTTTACTTAAGTGACTTGTAGATTCTAGGAAGATAATTGAAGGTTGCATAAAGAGCATTAAATTTGGCCTAAGCTAGAAAATCTTGATGTCATCCTAAGGCATGAGATTGAACTTAGCTAATCCCCATTTGTTTACCACCCCTCATTAGTACTCACCCACTTGTAGATGCTAGTGCTAAGCATAAAACTTGATCAACTTTAGATGGGAATACTTGGTGGAAAATGGTTATGAAAACCTTAGAATGATGAGTCATTCTACTGATATGTTTTGACATGTGTTTCCAAACACCAGATGATTTTGGTGATGAAAATGTTGAGGCATGAGCCTTTGCCCTTTATAAAACTGATGGTTGTCTGGATGCGATACCATTCCAATTTTACCGTACAACCACAATACCCAAAAATTGGGTAGGGCTTGACTGGAAACTTATATACCTTAGTATGGGTTCCCTCAAGGCCAAGGTCTGAGCTGAGGCTACCTTGTGAAGATTGTCCACCTATGCAGTACCCAAGATGACAGTTGGTCATGGTTGGGAGGCCAAACTCACAGGAGAGGTGCCTATACTAGGGCGTGTAATTGAAAGGTTAGGATTGATTATCCGCATACTAAGTACGGTGAATTCAGGATTTGTTCCTGACGGATGTATCGAATGTTGTGGTGAAAGTGTACAATCTCTGCAGAGTGTCAAACTATTCGAATAGCCGCGTCCGCGGTTATGCACAGTTGGAGTGGCCATACTGTTCCCCCGTCAGATGTTTTCAAAATGACTTGTGAAATGAATTGAGAACTTGACTTGACCACAACAGAGTTGTGACATGTGATACAAGTTCCCACTTAGGTGTTATAAAATTTGACTAGCATTCTTTGCTTCTGAACTTAGTAGAGGTAAATCTGGCTTTTTGCAAAACAACCCTAGAGCTTAGTGTCCTACTACAAAAACCCCCTTCACTTGTTAGTATTAGTTAGCGAGTACTTAAAGAGTACTCATGGCTTTGTCCCTGCCTATTCCCGTGGCCATACTATGAAGAGGAGTACCAGGATGACGGACCCCAGGAAGGTTACGACAACTAGGATCATCTCCCATCGTCAGCATTGCCTGTGACCCCGAAGATGGAGCTTCGCCTACGCTACCTTTATTATTACGTATTTCCGCTGCTTGAGTTGTATTAAGAACTGGATCATGAGATCCTTATTTGTGTAAGACCTTATGTATGGTTTGTAACGGATGATGTACTGTGGTATCCAATTCTCTTATGTCTCGCAAAATGGTAATCCTGGGATTGCGATGTATGGCATAACAGGCATCAGGGATTAAAAATCCGGGTGTTGACAAGTTGGTATCAGAGCCATCCTGACCATAGGAGACCCTAGTTAGACTGGACGTTGGAATCAAAAACTTAGTTTCAAAACCAAAGGAAGCAAATATTTACAAAAACTTATTCCCATTCTTATCACTTTGCTTCTTTCATAAAAAATTCATGTTCCTCAAAAACACTTGCAAAATACATAAAATTTGACACACTTGATCACTCTACTAACTTACTCATCCTATATTCTTAATAGATGGACGTGAAGTACAGCAAGTTTTATCTGTTGGGGAATGGAGGAGACCTCATCTTTGAGCGGGATTTGGACCAGCTTTCGGAACTTCTGGAGCATCCGCACCTCGAGTTCTTCGGAGCTCAGCTCAATGATCAAGGACGAGAAGATCTGCAGTGGCTAATTGTTGCAAGTCTCCGAGTAAAGATTGAACCTCCCACTGCCGAGGGAATTCAGTTCACCTTGGGAGAAAACAACTGGCTCGATGGACTTGCCAGGGCCATGCAGGAAGCTCTTGCCCGTCTGTGTGGGCAGAGTATCAACCAGATCAAGGGTACCCGCTTTGAGTTTTGTCCAAGGCGTGATTCTAATGGACAGCCACTGGAATCCCCATACCACCCCAAGCTGAAGACTCAGTTGGACCACCTTAGCTTCATGATGTACGATCGTCAGCAGGAATTGGACAATTTTCGTGACTACTCCAACCATAAGTCCGCCATCATCAAGACAAAGGATCAGACCATCGCCATGCTAGGGAAGGATCGCAAGTCTCGCTGCTGTCAGCTCGACAAAAAGGAGCGCATCATTGCCCGTCTTCGCCACCGTATCTCGGATTTGGAGGAGACCATCCACGAGAGAGACATGCAGTTGGAAGAAAGGGAGAATGTCGGAGAAGATCTTCGTGGAGACCCCTAATCTTATCTCAGCGATGATGATGATTTTCTGGAGGATCAGGCTATGGAATTCTTCACCGATGAGGATGATTTCGCTTTCATCGATGACGATGAGGATGATGAGGATGATGAGGATGACGACTACACCGACTCCGAGGAGTAGTAGCACGTGATCACTAGAGTAGTCAGTTGTATTCGGTCCCACTATATCGTAGTTTCCAGAATGGTTCTTAAAACCATCTGCTTTCCTTTGTTGTGGTGTGTGTTGTATCGTGTGCTATGAATGAATGAATGAAAAGCATGTTGCTAGAAAATTAGAGCCAAACTTTAAAAACTTTTGAAAGTCCCTGAACCTTAGAAATTTCCCTCTTTTCTCATGATCTATGTCAATCTTAAGATGCCACGCGGAGGAAGTGGTTCATCCCCGGGCCCAATGTTGCAGATCCTGCAAATGTTGGTTTCTGACCGCGAAGCTGAAAGATCTGAACGTCAAGCCAACCTAGCCACCCTTCAGCAGATATCTCAGCTGGCCCACAACAATCAAGGCCAAGGAAATCAGGACAACCATGGATCTAAGCTCCAGAATTTCCAGAATACCAACCCACCTGTTTTCACTAAGTCAGAAGAGCCCCTAGATGCAGACGATTGGTTGCAAACCAAGGAAAACAACCTGGAAGTCGCCGGAGTGGAAGCTAACGAGAAAGTTCTGTTTGCCACCCATTACCTAGCTGGAGATGCAAGAGCATGGTGGAACAGTGTTCGTGCAATGACCGGAGGACAGATGATGACCTGGGAGGAATTCAAGGTCAAGTTCAGCAGAACCCATGTGCCACCGGGTTTGATCAAGAGAATGAGAGATGAGTTCAGAGAACTGAAGCAAGGAAGGATGACCGTAGTGGAATACTGTGACAAATTTTTGTCATTAGATAGGTATGCCCCAGATGAGATCGACACTGAAGCCAAGAAGAAAGAGAGATTCTTGAATGGTTTGCATGATGAGATGTAGACTGTGTTAGTCAATATCCCCTTTGCAGATATTGAAGCCCTTGTCGACTCTGCCATCCAGATGGAAGGAAAGATCAACCAAGCCAATGAGAACCATAAGCGTCACATGATGCATCAGCCAGGAACCCATCAGACCCCAAAGTATCGCCCTAACCCATCTCCAGGATTTGCCCCGAGAACCCACAGACCCCCGATGAACCGTCCGACCTATCCCAACCGTGGAAACCCAAGGCCCGGAGGAAATCACAACAACCCCGGCAACTCTAGCAATTTCAACCGTGCACCACCCAAGTTCAACAACAATGCAACCACCAACACCAACACTGCCCCGAGGACTGGAAGCAATGTTGTGCCTGTTGCATCTAAGGACAAGTCGCAAGTGACTTGTTATGACTATGGAAATAAAGGACACTACTCCAACGAGTGCCCCAAGAAGAATGCCGCCGCCCCCAATGAAAATGCCCCAGCATAGTAGCAGCGTCGTGTTCAGCCAGGAAGAAGGTTTGCCCTAGGGAATTCGCTCAACCGCAACGGCCGTCTTTTTCTCATGCATGCTGAAGAAGCCCAGGAAGCGCCAGACGTCGTGCTGGGTATGTTTTCTGTTAATTCAGTACTTGCTAGAGTGTTGTTTGATTCTGGTGCATCGCACTCATTTGTCACCGAAGAATTTGCATGCACTAGTAAAATTCAACCAACCAAACTGAAGCATGTCATGATTTTTCAAATCCCCGGTTCAACCACCAAGGCTAGGCAAATTTGCAAAGCCATCCCTATCCGAATCCATGGCATAGACTTTTATGCTAATCTGATAGTACTCGGAACTAAAGGTTTGGAAGTAGTGCTAGGAATGGATTGGATGTCCAAACATAAAGGATTGATTGACTGTGCCAAGAAAGACATAACCATGACCAGTACAGCCGGAATATCAGTCGAGCATATATCTGAAACATTACCTCGTCAATTCAAGTGCAACAAGAGTATAGCCCAACCTACCATTGACCAAGTCCGGATAGTCTATGAATACCCCGATGTATTTCCAGATATTTTGCCCGGTATGCCCCCAGATCGGGATATTGAGTTTATCATTGAACTAATCCCCGGAACAGGACACATAGCTCAGAGACCCTATAGTATGAACCCGTCTGAACTAGAAGAACTGAAGAAGCAACTGGATGCCATGTTGGAAATTGGATTGATTCAACCAAGTGCGTCACCATGGAGATCACCTGTCCTATTTGTGGACAAGAAAGATGGAGGTAACCGTTTGTGTACGGATTATCGGAAGTTGAATGATGTCACCATCAAGAACAAGTACCCATTGCCCAACATAGAAGATTTGTTTGATCAGTTGACCGGTGCCAAAGTGTTTTCTAAGATTGATCTTAGAACTGGCTATCATCAACTCAAGATTCACATAGAGGATATTCCCAAGACTACCTTTACCACCAGATATGGATTATACGAGTATACCGTCATGTCTTTTGGATTAACCAATGCCCCCGCTTATTGCTATCTTACTTTTATAGTATTTATTTCCCTCCTGTTGATCTATTGCTATCTATGTTGCGATGCTTTAGTTTCCGTACCCGTGATATACCGTGCAGCCCTATATTGCCTTGGACACATCCTATTAACTGTTATTTGGTAGATAGTTGGACTTGCGTATCGTAGTCGCTTGCTCAAGTGCTGTTGTGCGTCGTCATATGCCACAGTTGTTGATGTATTGCCGCATGTTGATGTTGGAGGTGATCATAGTTTTACTTATCGTTCACTTTAATTCATGTTTAACAACTAAAATTGAAGTAAGCAGAGGCATCGGTGGGTGATAGAAAATATTTGGTTTCCGAACGCCCACTTGTGTCCCGTAGGACCCCGAGTACTTGATACCTGTTCCTTGATTTATCGCGCTATCCACATCCGGGAGGTATATGGGACCCCCCTGAGCCAGAGCTTGATTCAGTCTTATTTCTAGGGGCCACAAACTAGTTTGAGGTTTTATTTACGATCCTGTACTTATGCCATGCTTTACTGCTTTAATTAAATTGTGCGACAGATAGCACCTGTACTGTTTAGGATCGGGACACGTTTTCGCGGTGTCGACAAGCCCAGTTTTGGGTTCCCAGTCGCTCACAGCCGTCCACCCAAACCTTGAGTCCGTCTCGGAGCTAGCTTACTTCGTTGCGGGTCTACTTTAAGGGGTGGCCCCCTGAAATATTTCTGAATCCTGTGATTGCTTTGTCGTGAAAGCCTCGTTGGGTTTTGATTTGGTTTTTCCGAGGTTGATCGAGTGTGTGTTGCTATTGGTGCACCCCGGCCGGGTAAAACTTTCTGAAAGCCGTGTCCGCGGTTATGGACGACTTGGAGCACAGTATCTCGACCATAGACAAGCATAACCAAAGTTTATTGCTATAAATTTGACTTTATAATGACTAGTAATCAGCTTCACTATAATGGAATGGCTAATTAACACTGCCCACAATTGCTTGTTTGTGTGTCGCTTGCGACCATTGTACCTGACTAGTAAGTATTGCAACTACAACGGAATGGCTGAATAAAAGTACCAACAACTGCTGGGTTTTGGGGTCATCTCATGCTAATTGTATCTGACTAGTAAGTGTTGCCACTATAACGGAATGGTTAACTAAAAGTACCCACTGCTTACTTTATCAGGATGATTATCTAAACCTGACTAGTAAAGTGCCGCAACTATAACCGAATAAGTAAAACTGCCAACTGTGTGAGTTCCTCGGTTGACTTCCTCGTTGGTCTCGAGGGGGAAACGCCAGGATGGGTTTGTTTGATGATATTATCAGGTTGGATCCGAATAGGTCTTCCTTACCCCTCTCTGATAGCCGTCAGTTGTATCGAGTCTCTATAGGTTGTTTAGTGCATGCTGCCGCTGCCGCTTCAGTCCACCATACCTATGTAGGCGAGGACCGCCGAATTCTAGTCTCGCCGTGTACTGGCCTCAGTACTGACGCTCCTCTTTTTCCTTTGCCCTTTGTCGGCACCCCTTTTGTTTAAGCAGGTTTGAGATCGACGTCGTTAGCAGGGTTACCCTTCCGGCTTGGGCCTGGGCAGGGTTATGGACGCCACTGGTTATTCTCCAGGGCTCTTAGCCCCATTTGCATCTTGTCCGTAGTCGGACGCTGTATCGTTTTACAGGTGATTTGGATCTTTGTACTGTATATCTGTATTCTTGACTCATTGAGTCGCTGCTATATATATCTGTTCTGTGGGTCCCATCGAGGACTGTTGTGTAATGTTATTACTTCGTTTTCCACCCGCACGAAAGTGCCTGGTGGGCACCTTTGAATCGTTTCTATGCGGGTTTGGCGGGTTTCGCTAAAACTTGCATAGGGTCGATTCTGAGGGTGTTACAGAGTGGTATCAGAGCTCAGCAGTTGCGATACCCCACAAGTCCAGCCTGTAGGATAACCTAGCTAACGGCCGAAGTAGAGTGTCAAAACTATTTTTGAAACATCGGTTGGATAGTTCTGATTAGGTCTGATTTTACTTCTTACCCCTCTGCTGTTCTCCTCTCACCTCTGCATGTTTTGAATCCGCTCTCCTCTCTCTTCGAGTCCAGGATTTCTCGTGGTTGGGTTCCGTCGTACCTTCAGGGATTCGCTTCCTCCTTTGATAACGGTGTTGCTACATCTGGTCTTCATGCTATCCGAGGAATCCTTCATCTGGTGGACTTCTCTGTGATCCTTCTCGTGCCTCCGGTGTTTTCTGACGAGACGACATCATCTACGCCAGATCCGATGCAGAGTCTGTACCACTCCTTTGTTTCCGAACCTCGTTTGTCGAGATCTTCAGTCTGATTCCGAGAATGGTTGCACGCTTTTCCACTGATTGTGCGGAGTAATAGTTTGGGTGCGTGATGGATTGGCCCCCATGCCGACTACCCCTTCTATTCGCTCTTGTACATTGAAGTGGATGAGAATGCATCGGTTCCCTTTTCCATCGGAGTTAGAGGTGGCTTTATTTGTTGATACCTCTATCTTCGACCTTTTGTTCCGGAGTGTTCTCTCGACGATCATGGACAACGACCTCTTGTTAGTGGTGTCGCGAGGAACTACACGAAGCGAGAAGACGCAGATCGCCAACCTTCCTTCCGGTACCATGAGGCGGATCTCGAGGGCGAGATCCATTGTTAGTGGTGTCGAATTGTGGCATCCCGCAAAACCACTACTAGAAAAACGCGTTGTTTTTGTGCATTGCATCGTCATCATCATGAATTGTTTGTTTAAAACTAGTTTCGCAAAGTCTGTTTTGTTTTCTAAAACGCCCCGTCTTGTTTTCAAATTCAAACCCGGGTCGCCGGAATATTTTGTTGTCTACTATCGGTTTGCAAACGGTGCATTTAAAGTAAATAAAAGATTATATTATTTTAGCGGGGCAGTCGAACGGGCCGAATGACCCGAACGACCACCCCAGAGAAAATACAAACGGTTCAATCTAAATCCTAAGACTACCAGATAATCTACCCACACCCCTTTGGCCACCTCACCCCGACCACTCCCCTCGTGACACCTCACCCCACCCCTCTCCCTTACCCAATCCCGGGCCAACACCTGTCCAACCCCCTCACCCCACTCCCCTCCACCTCACCCACTCAACCCAGTCCACTCACACACAGCACACACACTGCACCGCGCGCGCGCCCTGGCCTCACCCCACTCCCCCTGACACCTGGGCCCACCCCTGGCCCCCTACCCCGCTCCCTGTCCTCTTTCTCTCTCCCTGCCCCACACCCCAGCACCCACCCGCTCGCCCTGGACCCGCTGCAGCCCCACCCCCTGGCCCCACGGGTCCCATCCGTCATGCCCTGTCCCGTTCCCCACCTGCCACCCAACCCCTCTCTCCCCGCTCCCTCTTCCCCACCCGACGCACGCCCCCATCCAGCTCCCGCCGGCGCTGCCCTCTCCCCCTCTCCTCCTCCGCCGGCCGCCCGCAACCGCTCACCCCAACCTCGCCTCCCCGTCCCTCTTCCCTCTCTCTCCTTCCTCTCTCTGTCCCCAACAGCCACCGCCGCCGCCGCATCATCCGCCTCCGCCCGGCCCCCGTCCCGAGTCGCCTCCCCCGCCGCCGCCGGGTCTTCTCTCCGCCTCTCCGCCCCGCTCTCCGCCTCCGGCTTCAAGCTTCTCCGGCCGCGACCCCTCCAGGGCCGCCGTGCTTCGCGCTCGTCGCCCACGTCCCCGCGCGCCCCCCGGCCCCGTCCCGTGCGCCTCCCGTCGCTCAAGCTCGCCGCGGCGCCGCCCTGCACCGCCTTCCCTCCGGCCGTCGCTGCCGGGCCCCTCCTCGCGTCGCCTCTGCAAGGTCGCCCCGACCCCACCTTGTTCGCCGCCGCGCTTGGTGGTCTGTCCTCGTCGGCCTCCTCCCGCCCGCGAGCCAGCGCACCGACGGTCCCCTCCGCCGCTGCAACCGCCGTGCGCGCGTCTCCGGCCGTCGCTGCCAACCGTCGCCGCCTCCAACCGTCCACCGACGTCGCCCTGCAGCCCCTTTCTCGCTGCGTGCAGCCCCATCTGCGACCCGAACCACTCGTGGAACCAAGCAGCTTCCGTGAGGGGCCCCCTGTAGCGTCGCCATCGAGTCCTGTCATGTGCAGCTGGAGACCAAGAACTAGGGGTATCGACAAGATCTCCCTGTTAGCAAGGCCGGTTTGATGCCGGTGGTCCTGAGGAACGCACATGGTGCCACTCAAGCCCTCCTTCATGGAGGCAGTGACAAGATTCGTTTCCCTCCGAACCCCAAGATCGACAATCCGAGATGAGGGCCCGAGGATCAAGGCAAGACGACCGTCGGTACCAAACTCCGGGGACTCCGTCACGGAGCATCAAGTACTTGCACTCGGACGCCCCACGGACTCGGAGAAACCCTCGGACGCCAAGACTGAACCCTGGAGTGTCAAGTTCTTCGACCCGAAGGCCACCGATGCGACAAGTACTTCTTTCCGGACGCCAAGGTCGCCGATGCGATACGACAAGTACTTCATCCTGAATGCCAAGACCGACCCCGTGGGACCCGACAAGACCTTCGCGACAACAAGAACAGCGTCGACCCGGAAGAATCCGACGCGCCCCGACACCGACCCAAGTCCTGCTTCCTCCCGGAATGCCAAGTTCTACCATAGTTATCCGAGAACGAGCCCGTCGAACCCTGAACCCCGTCGGACCCCGAACCCACGGAACCCCGAGATCTGCCGAACCCTAATGTGCGAACCTTTTCCTCGAGACCCTATTTTTATAAATATCATAACAAATTGATGCATATTAAATTGTCATTCATGCATGCATAATTGTGTGGTTTGGGGGCCTTACGCCGATTCATCTTATAATTAAATATAGGGCCCATATGCGGACAAATCTAGTCTTATATTGGCCTCATTTAAATTTGTGTAGCGAACCGGTAACTTATCTTGCCCTGTTGTTACAACATTTAAATGGCGGGGTAGTCAAATAACTTGAACCGTTTAATAAATTGTCGGGACCTCGGTTCCGCTTAATACTGACCTAATTGCATCGCATCTTTGCCATGCCATACATCATACATGCATCATGCCGATCTTCTGCCGTAGTATTAAATATTGCATCCGGTGTTTATTCTAGTGTTTTGCTTCTTCGCGGATAAGGCCGTTGAGTTGATGTGAGCTTCGCCCCGATCTTCGGTTGAACCGTCGACAATGTTTTCAGGCGAGCATCTCCCCCTTTCTACCTATCTTACTTTTATAGTATTTATTTCCCTCCTGTTGATCTATTGCTATCTGTGTTGCGATGCTTTAGTTTCCGTACCCGTGATATACCGTGCAGCCCTATATTGCCTTGGACACATCCTATTACCTGTTATTTGGTAGATAGTTGGACTTGTGTATCGTAGTCGCTTGCTCAAGTGCTGTTGTGCGTCGTCATATGCCACAGTTGTTGATGTATTGCCGCATGTTGATGTTGGAGGTGATCATAGTTTTACTTATCGTTCACTTTAATTCATGTTTAACAACTAAAATTGAAGTAAGCAGAGGCATCGGTGGGTGATAGAAAATATTTGGTTTCCGAACGCCCACTTGTGTCCCGTAGGACCCCGAGTACTTGATACCTGTTCCTTGATTTATCGCGCTATCCACATCCGGGAGGTATATGGGACCCCCCTGAGCCAGAGCTTGATTCAGTCTTATTTCTAGGGGCCACAAACTAGTTTGAGGTTTTATTTACGATCCTGTACTTATGCCATGCTTTACTGCTTTAATTAAATTGTGCGACAGATAGCACCTGTACTGTTTAGGATCGGGACACGTTTTCGCGGTGTCGACAAGCCCAGTTTTGGGTTCCCAGTCGCTCACAGCCGTCCACCCAAACCTTGAGTCCGTCTCGGAGCTAGCTTACTTCGTTGCGGGTCTACTTTAAGGGGTGGCCCCCTGAAATATTTCTGAATCCTGTGATTGCTTTGTCGTGAAAGCCTCGTTGGGTTTTGATTTGGTTTTTCCGAGGTTGATCGAGTGTGTGTTGCTATTGGTGCACCCCGGCCGGGTAAAACTTTCTGAAAGCCGTGTCCGCGGTTATGGACGACTTGGAGCACAGTATCTCGACCATAGACAAGCATAACCAAAGTTTATTGCTATAAATTTGACTTTATAATGACTAGTAATCAGCTTCACTATAATGGAATGGCTAATTAACACTGCCCACAATTGCTTGTTTGTGTGTCGCTTGCGACCATTGTACCTGACTAGTAAGTATTGCAACTACAACGGAATGGCTGAATAAAAGTACCAACAACTGTTGGGTTTTGGGGTCATCTCATGCTAATTGTATCTGACTAGTAAGTGTTGCCACTATAACAGAATGGTTAACAAAAAGTACCCACTGCTTACTTTATCAGGATGATTATCTAAACCTGACTAGTAAAGTGCCGCAACTATAACCGAATAAGTAAAACTGCCAACTGTGTGAGTTCCTCGGTTGACTTCCTCGTTGGTCTCGAGGGGGAAACGCCAGGATGGGTTTGTTTGATGATATTATCAGGTTGGATCCGAATAGGTCTTCCTTACCCCTCTCTGATAGCCGTCAGTTGTATCGAGTCTCTATAGGTTGTTTAGTGCATGCTGCCGCTGTCACTTCAGTCCACCATACCTATGTAGGCGAGGACCGCCGAATTCTAGTCTCGCCGTGTACTGGCCTCAGTACTGACGCTCCTCTTTTTCCTTTGCCCTTTGTCGGCACCCCTTTTGTTTAAGCAGGTTTGAGATCGACGTCGTTAGCAGGGTTACCCTTCCGGCTTGGGCCTGGGCAGGGTTATGGACGCCACTGGTTATTCTTCAGGGCTCTTAGCCCCATTTGCATCTTGTCCGTAGTCGGACGCTGTATCGTTTTACAGGTGATTTGGATCTTTGTACTGTATATCTGTATTCTTGACTCATTGAGTCGCTGCTATATATATCTGTTCTGTGGGTCCCATCGAGGACTTTTGTGTAATTTTATTACTTCGTTTTCCACCCGCACGAAAGTGCCTGGTGGGCACCTTTGAATCGTTTCTATGCGGGTTTGGCGGGTTTCGCTAAAACTTGCATAGGGTCGATTCTGAGGGTGTTACAGATTACGACCTGGACATTCACTATCACCCTAGTAAAGCCAATGTGGTAGCAGATGCCCTTAGCAGATTGTCGTGCCGCTTGAACTCCATGATTTTGAAGGAGCAACAAAGCCTGCACAAAGAGATGGAAGATTTTTACGAATGGAATTAGTGAGTGAAGGATTTTTGGCTAGCATAGAACTTCAACCCACTTTGATCGGCCAGATCAAGGAGGAACAGAAAAGAAATGCTAGTATCGACGGAATCAAGCGTCGTATCCGTACAGGCAAATTACCCGGATTCACGGAAGACGAAGAAGGAGTTTTGTGGTACAAAGGACGCCTTTGTGTACCAGAAGATTCTGAGTTGAAAGAAGTTATTCTGAAGGAAGCTCATGATACTCTTTATTCTATCCACCCCGGAGGAACAAAGATGTATCAAGATTTGAAGGAGCAATTTTGGTGGCATAAGATAAAGAGAGAAATCGGAAGCTATATCGCCAAGTGTAATATATGTCAGCGAGTCAAGGCAGGACATCAAAGACCTGCTGGATTGTTGCAACCATTGCAGATTCCGAAATGGAAATGAAATTCCGTTGGAATGGACTTTATCACCGGATTGCCTACTTCTAGTAGGGGAAATGACTCTATCTGGGTCATAGTGGACTGATTGTCCAAAGTCGCCCATTTCTTACCTGTCAAGACCACATATCAGAGTTCGAAGCTAGAGGAGTTATACATCTATAGAATCGTTCGTTTGCATGGAGTCCCCAAGAACATCGTATCGGATCGAGGAACTCAGTTTACCTCGAGATTCTGGAAGAAAGTCCAAGAAGGTTTAGGAACCCACCTAGACTTCAGCACCGCTTATCACCCTCAGACCGATGGACAAACGGAGCGAGTAAATCAAATACTCGAAGATATGCTGAGAGCATGTGTGTTAGAATATGGATATAAGTGGGAAGACTGTCTGCCGTTTGCAGAATTTTCATACAACAACAGTTATCAAGCTAGTTTGCAAATGTCCCCATTTGAATTCATGTATGGAAGGAAGTGTCGCACCACTTTGAACTGGTCGGAAGTAGGAGAGAGTCAGATTTTCGGACCAGACATCCTACGAGAAGCAGAAGAGAGGGTTCACAAGACTTGTGAGCACCTCAAGACAGCCCAGTCCAGACAGAAGAGTTACGCCGACAAGAGACGTCGAGACCGCGCCTTCAACATAGGAGATTTTGTGTATCTGAAAGTGTCGCCATTGAAGGGAAGGCAGCGTTTCCAACTCAAGGGAAAGTTAGCCCCCAGATATATCGGACCCTTCAAGATTCTAAACCGTCGAGGAGAAGTGTCGTTCAATTGGAGCTACCCAAGGAGATGTCAGCCGTGCACAATGTGTTCCATATCTCATTACTTGGCAAGTGCCTCGAAGTTCCAGAGAAGACGGAAGTGTTCAAGAATATTGATCATCGGACCATAGAGATCAACGATGACCTAACCTATCCCGAAGTACCCATCCGTATTTTGGAAGAAGCCTTCAGAACTACCAGAACCCAAAGAATCAAGTTTCTCAAGATTCAATGGAGCAACCACACAGAAGAAGAAGCTACCTGGGAGCGCGAGGATCACATCAGGACGGAGTTTCCCGATCACTTCAAATCCTAGGTAATCTTTTTCGTCCTTTTTCAAATCTCGGGACGAGATTTTGTTTAAGGGGGGAAGGTTTCTAACATCCCAAAAATATTAAACTACAATCATCAAACTCTAATCATCAAAATTAGGGTTAACAAAAACTTTCCCCAATTAAAAATATGAAAGCATTCATATGTGTATGCATTACAATTTGGATTTTTTTGAATTGCCTTGGTTTTGTGTTTCTTTGCTTTTAAAATGATTGTTAGGTGAAATAAACATCATCTAAACAATCCCCACACTTTTCCCAAAGACAAACAAATCAAAACAAACAAATTAAGTGAATGGTCACTTTGGCCAAATTAACTCTTATGCCTACTTTGGCTATCCCTAACTTTCAAAACTTAACAGAAACTTGTTTGGATCTTTGCCCCCCTTGATAGTACTCATAACAAAGTACCAAGGCCCACTTTGTGATCATCCAAAAACATTTGAATGCATAGTTTAAATGACAGTTGAAAATTGAATCTATCTCATATGGGAAGATCCCACTTTTTCAAAAACCACTCAAACAAGCCCAATTTTCAAAACCCAAGCATCCACAGACTCACCAGCACATGCCTAGCACACCCACCAAAAATATTTTCAAAATTCAAAACTTGAGTTCATGCGGCCATTTCATCAAACAGGCTATGGATGCAAATCAAACAAAAACAAAACACTATGGTAAGCAGTGTTTTGGGCCTAACTTGTTCCCTCTCTGGACACCACTAGCCTTAATAGATCATCTAACAACCTTAGCTAATCACTAGCACCACTGTAAGCTGGCCATTGTCATCAATGGTGAGCAGGCCGAGAGCACCATTGCCACCCCATAGTCGACAGCAAGCTACGAGCAACACTAGCCTCGCCAACCTTGTCTGGGAGCAAGCTAGCACCCCACCGCCACTCCCTGTCCCAGCCGCGAGCAATGCTAGCCACTAGACCCCACGCCCAGGCCATGCCAACCTTCTCTGCAACCATGCCGAGAGCGCGCCCCGTGCGCCACGCTCGACCAGCACCCCAGACCGCGCGCCGCCCTCTCCGCGTGCACGCGTGATCACCACCATCCCAGCAACCCCGCAGACATGCCTGTTCGCCGCCACGCGGACCACGCACGCTGTGCACCATAAAAACTTCCGTCGGACCAGCGCAGAGCACCGCAGCATTCTGAACAAGACCAATCCGCACCGCCCCACGCCTCTCCACCACGTCGTTGAGCTTCGCCAGGGAGCACAGCACCGCCCCCTACCGTCGCCCACGTCGATAGCCCTCTGTACCGTGGACCACGACGAGCTCAGCTTGCGCCCGTCGGTCCCCTCTCGCCACTATAAATAGAGGCATCCCCCGCTCGAATTATTCACACCATTCTACTCCCCTCTCACCCAGAACCACCCCACCTCATTCCTAGAGCAAGGCGAGCAGCGCATCGCCGGAATTTCACCGGAGCCCGCCGCTGCTGGAGAAGAAGGAAGCCATCGATTGGAGCCGCCCTAGGAGGAGCTGGCGGTACCAGGACGATCACCATCGTCGACTTCGTCGTTCGCCCGCATCGCCGACCTTCGCCTGAGCCCAGGTAAGCCTCCCACGACCCCACCGAGCCGCTAGGGTTCGAGCTCGCCGGTGACATGTTCATCGTCGACGACGACCCTCAGCCGTTGATCTCACTTCTAATCCAACGCACCACATCGCCCCATACCGCTTCGTGTTTAAAAAGTCACTGACCGGTGGAACCCCCCTGTCAGTTGCACCCCGCTCCGCGGAATGACACTGGGTCGCCCCATTACCCCTTCCCGCGCATCCCACTCGTTTGAATTTAGCTTTTTCTAATTTTATTCAAACTCAGTTCTATAACTAGTTTGAAAAATCAACCCAGCTCGATTCAGTGTACCAAATTGAATGAAACCAATTTTTTTAGAAAGGTCTTGAAATGCTTAATCCAATCACGTTGGATTCAAATCATTTGGATCTATAGATCACCCTTGGTAAAAATAACAAGGCAAAAGATTTTCTGCATTCAAACATTTTTCAAATTTAAACCATAATAGCTTTTGAGTTGATTCCATTTCTCAAAAATCACATTTGATCATACCTTTCAGAATATATAAAAACATATGGGTTTACTTACAGAAATAATGTTCAAGTAATAAAAGAATGCCACATAGGCATTTTTAGTCACTTATTTTAATTAAAATAAAAAGGTTAAACCTTATTAAATTGTGACACCACTTTAAATCACATTCTCATGTACTGAAATATGTGGTGATGACATGTGTTAACATGATCCCATGTTTGGTTTGGAGAATATTAAATCTTAAATAGTTTTTCAACGAGTAGAAATTACTTTTGTAAAAATAAAATCAATAAGACAAATGCTTTAGTCTTGTAATGTTAGTGATGATGCTAGGTCATCTATAGAACCCCTTTATGTGATGATTGAAAGTATTTAAGTATTGTTTGGTGATTGTGTACCTCGTATTTATTTATAGAAGCTAGTATCGACCAAGGATACGAGAAGGAAGGAGGATACTACGAAGAAGAAACCGAGGAGAACTTAAACCACTGCTCTGCACAAGGCAAGCCTAATACTACTAGTTGATTGAGCAAGCTAGCACTTGCAATTATGAAAGTTAGATAACCTATGCAATGCACTAAGCATGCTTGGTTAGACATATGTGATGATACCCCCTCCTAGTTTTACTTGCAAGCTTTCTAATTTATTTTCTTTATCAACGCTATTTCTTAGAGTTTACGTAATTGACTTGTAGATTCTAGGAAAGTCATTGAAGGTTGCATAAAGAGCATTAAATTTGGCCTAAGCTAGAAAATCTTGATGTCATCCTAAGGCATGAGATTGAACTTAGCTAATCCCCATTTGTTTACCACCCCTCATTAGTACTCACCCCACTTGTAGATGCTAGTGCTAAGCATAAAACTTGATCAACTTTAGATGGGAATACTTGGTGGAAAATGGTTATGAAAACCTTAGAATGATGAGTCATTCTACTGAGATGTTTTGACATGTGTTTCCGAACACCAGATGATTTTGGTGATGAAAATGTTGAGGCATGAGCCTTAGCCCTTTATAAAACTGATGGGTGTCTGGATGCGATACCATTCCAATTTTACCGTACAACCACAATACCCGAAAATTGGGTAGGGCTTGACTGGAAACTTATATACCTTAGTATGGTTTCCCTCACGGCCAAGGTATGAGCTGAGGCTACCTTGTGAAGATTGTCCACCTGTGCAGTACCCAAGATGACAGTTGGTCATGGTTGGGAGGCCAAACTCACAGGAGAGGTGCCTATACTAGGGTGTGTAATTGAAAGGTTAGGATTGATTATCCGCATACTAAGTATGGTGAATTAAGGATTTGATCCTGAGGGATGTATCGAATGTTGTGGTGAAAGTGTACAATCTCTGCAGAGTGTCAAACTATTCGAATAGCCGCGTCCGCAGTTATGCACAGTTGGAGTGGCCATACTGTTCCCCCGTCGGATGTTTTCAAAATGACTTGTGAAATGAATTGAGAACTTGACTTGACCACAACAGAGTTGTGACATGAGATACAAGTTCCCACTTAGGTGTTATAAAATTGGACTAGCATTCTTTGCTTCTGAACTTAGTAGAGGTAAATCTGGCTTTTTGCAAAACAACCCTAGAGCTTAGTGTCCTACTACAAAAACCCCCTTCACTTGTTAGTATTAGTTTGCGAGTACTTAAAGAGTACTCATGGCTCTGTCCCGTGGCCAGACTATGAAGAGGAGTACCAGGATGACGGACCCCAAGAAGGTTACGACAACTAGGATCATCTCCCATCGTCAGCATTGCCTGTGACCCCGAAGATGGAGCTTCGCATACGCTACCTTTATTATTACGTATTTCCGCTGCTTGAGTTGTATTAAGAACTGGATCATGAGATCCTTATTTGTGTAAGACATTATGTATGGTTTGTAAGGATGATGTACTGTGGTATCCAATTCTGTTATGTCTCGCAAAAATGGTAATCCTGGGATTGCGATGTATGGCATAACAGGCATCTGGGATTAAAAATCCGGGTGTTGACACTTCACTAGGGACTCTAATATAGTTTACAAATCACACAAGTATTAATGTTTCCGGTTAATACTATTATAGCATGAATGTAAACATTTATCATAAACACAAAGATATAATAATAACCACTTTTATTATTGCCTCTAGGGCATATCTCCAACAGCACATGCCTATGATTTTTTAGTACATGGATGCTTATTCTTATTTATCTGCAATTGCCCTAGATCTTGAAATTACATGTTTAGACTTGTCCATGCAATGCTCGTCCATCCATCCCTATGCCTACTACTGCTGAATCTGAAACTATTCATGCTACACAGACTGCTACTACTGCTGCTGAATCTAAAACTGCTTTTGATACTCATGATGTTACTTCTACTGTTCTTGATGCGAGTGGTTCATTAGGTGCTTTCCTAGATGCTACTATGGCTAGTCTAAGAAATACTGAAACTCCTAGTGAAGGCACTGTTACACCTGTTAGCTCACCCGAGTCTAGAAAGAGATATGATATTAATGATGGTTACATTGAGTTTACTGATGAATTTATTGAAGAGTGCCAAAACACGCATGGTGTTAGTGATAGAAAGACGTACCATTATTCCTAAACTGTCCTCTGATCCTAAGTTTGCCACTTCTCCCATAAATATTAAAGATAAAGATTATGATTTCTCTCTTGCGGGCTACTAGGATTCTTGAGGATTTTCTAACCTTGGTTCGAAGGGTTGGACTAACAAGTTATATGCAGGATGAGAGCGTGCAATATGCAACGCTCACTAAAACATTTGTGGAGAGATTTTCTTTTTCTAATAGCCTGTTTCACTACTAGGAAAACAGCTATAGGTAATCAGCACATCCGTGGCGCACATGACTATAGTGCGCCACAAATGTGTGTGGTCCAGGGCCCTGTTGGACGCTCGCCAAACATCTGTAGCGCACTATAGTCATGTGCGCCACGGTTGTTAGTGTCTTCTGTGGCGCACATGGGGGGGTGCGCTACGCCTAAGCGCACGCCCCCTCTGCTGTGAAACGGCCACAAACATCTGTGGCGCACATGGCATAGTGCGCCACAGATGTATAAACTTAGCCGTACCCTACGCCTAAGTGGCATGCACCAACTCCAACACCCCCCCCCCCCCCCCCCCCCCCCGTGGATCGCCTTTTTAGGGTTTGCAAAAAATAAACGAAAATGATAAACACTTCAAAAAATTAAACCCTTTCATATTTAGGTAGGTAATGGGGTATAGCTTCTAGTAAAATTAACAAAAATGAGTTTCGACTTTATTTGCAAAAAAAAGTCATGCCACGGTAAAAAGGCCGTAACTTTTGCATACGATGTCGAAAAAAAACGTATAATATACCAAAATGACCAGAACGAGATTCCAGATCCGCTTACAACCCCTTTAGGTCGTTTGGCGATTTTTTAGAATCTCAAAATTCGAAAAGAGTAAAAAGTTATGGCAAAAACAAGATTTTTTGCTGCAGAAAAAAATTGAGGCAACTAACCCGTAGCGCACCACCACCTAGTGTGCCACGGATAATCTTGGGCGGGATTCAAATTTGAATCACCACCCCGCCCACCTACCCCTATTCCCTCCCTCTTCTCTTTTTCATTCTCCTCCCTCCTCCTTTTCCTTCTCTCTTCTCCTCCTCCTTTTCCTTCTCTCTTCTCCTCCTCCTCCTCCTCCTCCTTTACTTCTCCTCCTTCCCTTGCCGTGGCAGTGACGATGGCGATGGCGGCAGCGACCTTCTCCTCCTCCTTGCAGTCATGACGGCGACGACCTCCTTCCTTGCGGCCTCCTCCTCGCCTCCTCCTTCCTTGCGGCCTCCTCCTCGCCTCCTCCTCGCCTCCTCCTCCTTGCAGTCATGAAGAGCGACGACGAGCTCCGACGACCGCCGAAGACCTCCTTCTCCAGCCACACCTCACTGCCTCTCTTCCTCGATGCCGGCGAGGAGTAGCAAGTCCACGGCCTCCCGCACCTCCCTGCGGTGGTAGGTCATGGCCACGGCCACCTCCCTGCCGGCGAGGCGACACGACGGCGGCGATGCGGACCCGATTGCTTTTGCAATTCAAAACGAGGGTGTTTTTTGCATTTTTTTTTTTGATTTTTGAAAAAAACATCCGTGGCGCACATGTACCCCTACCCGTGGCGCACCTGGTAGTGCGCCACGCCTATCTCGATATAACCGTGGCGCACCATGCAGTGCGCCACGGCTACGAGATAGCCGTAGCGCGAGGCCCGTGGCGCACTGCTAGTGCGCCACAGAAGGCCTTTTCATGTGCGCCACGAATAGGCGTTTTTCTAGTAGTGTTTAAACCAGATGTGTCTTTCAAAATTTATGGCAGGCCTTACACCATGACATTGAAGAAATTTTGTGAGATCCTGGGTCTTGGTACAGCTGGGACGGTGAAGAAGATTCCAGCTCAACCCACTGATTTTGTTGGAGCTCTACCGCGGGATAACTAATGATGATGACTGTACAGCCCAACGTGGAAAGATAAGAAATATTCAACTCCCAGCTATCAGGTACTTTGCTTATTATCTTGACACTAGTGTTCTTGGTAGGGAGAACACTAGTAATATTTCCAACTATCATTTGGCCTTCATAGTTGTTGCGGTCAACAATGAAACTAGGTACAATCTTGGTTCTCTCATTGCTCGTCGCTTAGCTGCTAAAAGACCCATTTATGGGGGAATTATTGCTGCACGTGTTGTTGTTCCCTTGGACCTTGTTGTTGATCCAAATGATACAGTTTTGTCTCCTCAGAGGATTGATCTTGCTGCTATAAAAGCACATCACTTTGTCACTCCTGGTTCTGTTGGGGATATGCTATATGGGTATCCTCATAGCATGTCTCTTATCCGACTAAGCCGGGTGGCCCATAGTCGGTAGCATGGCCTGTGGCCTGCTGGGCGGCCCAGTTAGGTGGATACAAAAGGGAGGCCCATGCCGGATAAAGTAAGGCTACGGTGGAGTCACCAGCGTACCCGGAGCCTTGGAGTGCAAGATACACAAGACTAGTAATAGACAGTGTAGAACTCTGTAACCTGTCCGGCTGGACTTTTCCCTGTAACCCTAGGACCTGGCAACTATATAAGTCGGGCCTATGGGAGCCTTTAGGGAAGAATAACTAAGACTTTCTAGTCACCTCGCACAGCGAACCTAATCTCTGTAACTCGGCGTATTACCATTATAGTGATTTATAGCAGGAATAGGATTCCGCCACCGTTGTGGGATCTGAACCTGGGTAAGTTGTGTTACCTCGTACCCGTCAACCGTCCGCCTTACCCCACGTCTCTAAACACGCACTGTGAGGACCCCTCCATGGCATACTCGTCGGCAATACCACGATAGTTGGCGCCCACCGTGGGGCAAGAGGCGCTTCAGGCTCTTCAGCGGGCGAGGACCAAGATCTTCGCGGGAATCGGCGAAACCGTAGCCATCGGTCGCGTTCTCTTCTCCGGCAACGTTCTGATCGTCCCCCCCCCCCCCCCCCCGACGAGTTCTAGATCCCGGCGAAGACGAACCCTACATGGTGTTCGATCGTTCCTATCGGAGACATCCACCTCTTCATCGGCGAAACCGACTCGGGCACTAGTTCCCTGGGAGTCGGAGGAGCATCAAGACCCGCACGGACCGTCTACGGGCTGGATACGTTCGTGGAAGGGTCAATGTCGGATATCTCTTCAGAGTTTGCCGACAAAGATCGGAAAGCATCAAGACCCGCACAGACCGCCTACGGGCAGGATACGTTCGCGGAAGGATCGATGTCGAATCTCTCCTCAGAGTTTGCCGGCAAAGGTCGGAAAATTCAAGACCCACCCAAACCGCCCCTATGCAGGATATAAAGGTGGAAGATCACTGCAAATCCGTCGGCTTCGCCCGTGCGTCTGGACAGCAGAGATCCAAGTTCGTCGCCGTGGTTACCATCTTCGATCTGGCGTGCTGCGTTCAGAGAGAGGGCGAAAACCCCCGCGACTACCTCGCCAGGTGGCCTCGTATACGGGCCGACCTGGCCAACTACCCCAATGATGATGTCATCTATCACTTTGTGGAAGGACTGTACCATGGCACGCTTCTCCGACATTCTCTAAGGCGACAACAGGCGTCAGGACGCCTCACCTTCGAAAGCATGGTGAACACCGTCCACAACTACGCGGACGCTGAAGCGGCACCTCAGACAGCGCTTGCGCTCGTTGACCGAGCACCTCTGATTCAGCCACCACCACCGCCTCCGGCCGCCATTTTCGCAGCAGCGCCACCACCTCCAGTCATCGTCGAGGCCGTTGCACCTCCACCGCCCGTCATCGAGGAAGTCCTGGCACCCTCCGACTCTGTCATTGATGCACTTTATGCTGATTTTAGTGCAGATTCAGAGGAAATAGACTTCAGTCCAGAAGAGTTAGACTCCGCTATGCAGGAGATGGAGGAGGAGTACTCGCGCGACGAACAAGCTAATAACACCGTCATGTCCCGAGGGGTGTTCGTCACCATTGGGACAGTGATGGATGAAGACCAGCCCGGGCAAGCTCCGCCTATGGCGCTGGATAAGGGAAAGGGGCCACTTATGGCTGCTGACGATGATAGCGCAAGAGTCATGCCTCCCCCGCCTAATCCAGTGCAGCAGCCGCAGGAACTCGGCACCGGTCCGAGCAACAACAACACCGCAAACTTGCCGCCTCCAGCATCTACGTCGGCAGCAGCCCATGTTACTCCAGTTGATAGAATGATGTACGGCAACCTCCTCGTTGAACCACTAACTGTTGATCATATCCGGAACGTGACTCAGCTTGACGAGAAGCGCCAGCAACTGCTAGAGGAAGCGCAAGCCATCGCGGAGCAAGGCGCTAAACTAGATCGAGATCTGGTCAACGCGCAGACGTCCATAGAAAAATCTAGAGCAATGGAGGCCGAGTACAAGACTCTGCTCCAGCAACAGAAGCCTAAGAAGGCTCCGTCTCGCATCATCAACGATCCTGGTGTACGGCGCAACCTAGGATGGGCTCCCTCGAAGCCGGCACAGGCCAAGCCATACATTGACAGTGAAGGCAAGCAGGTGATGCCCACCCCACTCCTTAACCTCGCCGTCGCCAAGACCCTTCTGGAGCAGGATAGATCGCCCGAGGCAGTGGAACAGGTCTCTGACCTAGTGGCCAAAGCGGTAAAGCAGCAGGAAAAGGCCACCTCTCAAAGGCTTGAGTCTGACCCAGCGCTCTACCGATCTAGCCAGTACAAACCGCCAAGGGACATATCTCCTCAGGATGTCAGATCGTGGACGGGTTCATCAGAACGCAAACAGAGGGATGCGTGCAACAGGAAGGATGCTATCCCCATATCCTCCGACCACGGAGAAAGAGCCCAACCTCGCCGGCCATCGCCACCGCCCCGAGCCCCCCGACGTCAGGAAGACTACAAGGCTTACCATTGCACGGATATGCCCCCACCAAAACAGTATGGCATTGTCATCCACGACAACGTGGAGAAGACCCGTCATGATGAAAAGCACAATGAAGGACATAGGAGCAGGTCGCGCCATGACCCTCCGCGTCCGACAAGCAACCGTGACAGGCGTGAAGCATCGTAGGAGGGTAACAGCAAGAAGGCTAACCCACCACCACCTCCGCCTCCGTCGCCACCAAGCAGTCACCATGGCGGAGGAGGCCCGCGTCATTAGCGCAGCCCATCCCCTGTTGACAAAAATAAGAAGAACCCGGAGCCATACGATGCACGTTCACGGATCGATAAGATTCACGAGGCCCGGGAAGGATCATATCTGGGATCACGTTGCTTCGGACCTGCAATACGGTCCGCAACTTACCCCAAAGGTTTCCGGATTGACAAGACCATCAAGCCCTATGACGGCACCGCCAAGCCTGCCACATGGTTGCAGGACTACGGCAACGCGGTGGAGATTGCCGGAGGCAACCCCAACGTCGCCGTCAAGTACCTCCCGTTAATGTTGGCGGGTTTGGCCCGTCAATGGATCGACGACTTGCCGGAAAAATCTATCTACAACTGGCTGGACATGCAAGAAGCGTTCACCAAGAACTTTGAAGGTACATACAAGTGTCCCAGCACTGTGGGCGATCTACAGCGGTGAGTGCAAGAGAAAGACGAGACATCTCGCGCCTACCTCTCCTGCTGGTTGGATATGAAGAATTCCTGCGCAGGAGTGCACGCCCAGACCGCCATGGCCGCCTTCATCGATGGGTTGGAAAGGGGCACGTTGCTCCGACATAAGCTGAAGCGCTTGCAGGACAACCATCAGCTTGACTTGAATCAGATGATTCAGTTAGCTAGTGATTTCGCAACTGCCGACGACGACGCTCGTGGCACTTTGCCGGCAACGGCCGTTCCAACTCAAGCTCGGAGGAACAGTAGTACAAAGCGGAAAACCGCTCCAGAAGAAAAGCAATCTACTGACATGGTCGCCATGACTTTTGCAGGACGAGGCGAAGGTGGACAACGTGGCCGAGGAAGGGGAGCAGGCCGTGGGCAGCAGCGAGGAAGCGAAACTAACTCGGCGTCCCTCCGTGTTCCCCAAACCTACGAAGAGTACCGCGATATTCCGTGCCTCGTACACCTCGACGCCAACGGCAAGGCCACCCATACCAATCGACATTGCAAGTTCGTCAACGACCTCAAGGAAGACCCGGAGTCCGTCTATAAGCGAAGTCGGAAGAATAGACCGCGAGGCAAGGGTAAGGGGAAGAAGAAGGAGGAGGAGTCCAAGGATTCAAGTGACATGGACGAGGACGTTGACCCCAAGCACGCCGCCAACAGTGACGACAAGGGCAAGAACCCCTTCGCAAAGAAGGCCCCAGTCTACCACACTTTCCTTGGCACCCCCACCGTCCGACAAAAGAAGACCTCTCTAAGGATCCTGATGGCTACTCTCCCCCCAGCTCCCCAATACCTGCGCTGGTCGGAAGTTCCAATCACTTGGGACAGGACGGACCACCCAGACCTTGTGCCCACGGAGAACCAGTACGCCATGGTCATCAACCCATTGATTGACGGCGTGGAGTTCACCAAGTGCATGGTGGATAGTGGAAGCAGCATCAACATCATGTACCTGGATACACTGCAGAAGATGAACTTGACGGAGGCAAACCTAAGGCGGACCAACACCGTGTTCCATGGAGTAGTGCCTGGTCGGGAGGCTCGGTCCCTTGGGTGCATCACACTTCAGGCAAAATGAGGCAGCTGATCTATTGTATAAACTTGGATCAGGGCGCAAGCAAATTCCGCCAGGAGTTTTCCTAGAGCATCTACGCACACCATCCGTGAAGGGCGCCGACATCGACAACCCGGATAGAGCTGATTCTTTCGTCAACATGGTGACAAAGATCCCTCCGGCTTGGACAAAACTGTTCATGGAGTATCTCGAACACGGAACATTGCCCGACGACGAGGTCGAAAGACGGCAGATAGTACGACGAGAAAAAGGTTATACCATAATCAATGGGCAACTCTACAAAAGGAGCACTACTGGTGTATACCTAAAGTGCGTTTCCCAGCTAGAGGGTATGGAAATCCTACACGAAATCCATCTTGGAGATTGCGGGCATCACACCGCTCCTCGATCGTTGGTCGCGAAAGCCTTCTGGCAAGGATTCTACTGGCTGACCGCGAAGGCGGACGCTGACAGGCTGGTTGAAACATGCACAGGATGCCAGTATTATGCCCGGCAACCACATGTTCCTGCTGAAGAATTGCGAACAATACCAATAACTTGGCCGTTTGCAGTCTGGGGGCTATATATGGTAGGGCCGTTACAAACGGCACCGTGTGGGTTTACGCATCTGCTTGTAGCAGTTGACAAATTCACCAAATGGATAGAAGCTAAACCCATTAGAAAGCTCGATGGGGCAACTGCCCTCAGGTTTGTCCGGGATCTAGTGGTGAGATTTGGTCTCCCACATAGCATCATCACCGACAACAGCAGCAACTTGTCGCTCAGAGAAGTGGAGGCCTATTGCTGGGACAAAGGCATCTGACTTGACCTTGCATCTGTGGCACACCCACAATCCAATGGTCAAGTTGAGCGAGCCAATGGATTAATTCTGCAGGGAATCAAGCCACGTCTTGAGGCACCGCTACATAGAGCAGCTGGAGCCTGGGCGGAAGAATTGCCATCTGTGCTGTGGAGTTTACGAACTACACCTAACAGATTCACCGGCTACACCCCCTATTTCATGGTATATGGAGCAAAAGCCATCCTACCTTCCTACATCCTCCACGACGCACCAAGAATTGCCGCCTACGACGAAAATGACGCTGAAGAATCCAGACGCCTGGATGTGGACCTTCTCGAGGAGGAGCGCGTTTTGGCATGCCAAAGATCTGCCATCTACCAGCAGAAGCTACGCAGCTACCATAGTCGCCGTGTTCGGCATCGCTCGTTTAAAGAGGGGGATTTGGTGCTCCGACTTAAGCAGAAGAAGTCACACAAATTATCCCCGCCATGGGAAGGACCGTTCATCATAAGCAAGGCGCTGCTCAATGGGTCTTACTATCTTGTCGACAATCGTGAGCTCAAGGAGAGACCCAACAAGGATCATAAGCGTAAGCGACGTGACCTGGATGATGATTACTCGGAGCTTGATCGGCCATGGAACATAGCACAGCTAAGTCCTTTCTACACTTAGCATTTTTTATCTAATCGGTTACCTCTTATATGATCAATGAAATAAAGCTCTTTGGTTCACTCATATTGCTGAGTCTTTTACCTCCTTTAATGTTCATTTTTGGATCATATAAACCTTTATGCACAAGCTTTGCGATTGCACTTGTGAAAATTCCGCCTACGGGCGTTAGCTTAAGTTTTCTGGTCTACACATTCTTTGTTGTTTTTATGTGGATTCTGGAGTAGTGACTTTCGGCACTTATTGTCGGCGATTTTATGCTTAGGTTATAGACGGTGCCATTGGGCATCATCACCTAAGCGCATGGTTCCGACAACGAGTCTTCCGACTCACGAAAAGTCAAGCATAAGAACCAAGTAATGGATAAGCCAGCACTTGCTTAAAAAATATATACATACTGGGCATTAATTCTTAAGTAGCAGGATACGACAACCATTGTTTTCCGCCTTAAGATTACATCACCATGTTTTTTCAATGCACACTCCAGAGGTGAAACAAGAATTACAAAGTGTTTCTCACTCCTTGGGTGCAGGGGACTTGGAGGCCGCATCATCATCAACCGGAGATTCACCCTCAGCATCACCACTATGCGGAGACTCGGAGGATTCAGGGTTGGCGTTGTCAAGGAAGTTCCTGGGCATGAAGACGTCGACATCCACCAACTCGGCAACCCTGGTGTCATAGCCCGCGAGTGATGACAGGATGGCTTCGTGATCGATCTCTTTGCCGTCATCATCTACGTCGGGGATACCAGATGTCACCGTGTCGATGTCGGCACCTTCATAGTGTGCCTTCACCATGGACAGCGCCATCCTTGTGCCAGACCGTGCACATGAAGATTTCCATCTTGCAACATGCTCGGGGGCTCGGCGCAAGATCTCCGAGTACTTCACCATGGAGTCCGAAGCATTGATATAAATTTGGAGGGGCTGGGCGATCTCCTTGGCTTGGGTGATGGCGGTGTTGATGAAGTTGCTGGCAAGAATCATGCATTCCTTGTCCGAAGGAGGCGAGCGGGTTAAACCCAGGGGCGCTGAAAATTCCGACAACGACTGCATGAGTTCAAAAATTCTAAGTACCCAGACTGCAGAACTACAAGGCGGAGGATACATACTGAAGATGCTGGCCTTAGCCTGTCAGACAACGTCCGCCAAAGATGCATTCTCTTTTTGGAGGAGATGGAATGCCTCGCTATGGCGAAGGTTTTGCTCATCGGGAGCTTGCTTCTGATCCTTTAGGATCGCAAGTTCCTCCTTCAAGCGATTGATCTCAGCAGAGGCGGAGTCCTGCAGGGCTTTCATAGAATCCTCGTGCATCTTCAGCATTTCTTCCCTCTCCTTCTTAAGGATCTTGTTCTCGCTGTCCAGCTGCTGGATGTACTTGGACTGCTCGACAATATCCTTGGCCTTGGTGACATGCTCTGCAAGTCGGAGAAAACAAAGTACACCGTGAGTACTCGAAGAAGGAAGGCACAAAAGTAAGACGGAAGTGCGCAAAAAGAAAACAGACTCTTGTTTTTGATGATCTGTTCCTTCAAGATGGCGGTTTTACCCTTTTCAGCTTCAAGGTCGGCGCGCATCTTCTGGTACTTATCATTGGCCATGCCTCTCCGAGCATTCTCGTTCTGTGGAAACAAATACAAAGTCAAGTCGTTTTTTAGTCTACTTGGAGCCCCTAGTCGGAGATTTTCCATCTAGGCGCTCGGGGGCTATAGCGCAAGATTTTAACTTAGCAATATACTTAGCTTTTCTTTAAGCATCTAGTCGGAGCTAGTTCAGTTCTCAACTAGAAGCTTGGGGGCTACAGTATAAAGTTTTAACTCGGAAAATGCTTAGCTTTTCTTTAAGAATCTAGTCGGAACTAATTCAGTTACAACTAGAGGCTTGGGGGCTACAGCACTTAAAATTATGAACACTGTGTATGCTACTCTTAAAGCATCTAGTCAGAATAATTCATTCCATCTAAATGCTTGGGGGCTACAGTGAGAGTCTTTTCTAACTTAGTCACTCTTAGAGCATATAGATGCAAAACCTATGGTTTTTCGTCTACATCCTCGGGGGCTATAGTGGGATACTCATATGAAATTCAAAAGGTAAAGTAAAACTTACAGGTGCGATGATCTTGAGGCTTGTAGCACTCTCAGCTAGCAGCTTGCCGAAGGAGATGCTATTTCCTCACAAGATATCTGCTTGTCGGAGTAGCTCCTCAAGACCGCACGTCGGAGATGACGGCACTCCTCCAGGAACCATAGTTGTGTTACTCGGCATGAGCGCCGGGTAAACTATCTTCGGGAACTCGAAGGGTTTCTAGGGAGCAGAGGCGCCGCCTTCGGCAGAGGTACCAGCTCCCACCACCGCCTTGCCGCTACCGATGGCATCCTTAGCCGGAGCTTCAGCCATTTGAAGGGCAGCGCTCTCCTACGTCGCCTGCTCGCCGACAACAGCTAGTTCGGTAGAGGCGCCAGAGTCCACTTCCATGGCGGAAGGGCCTGGTGCCTCCTGGACTTGAGAGCTTGTCGGAGCAGAGGAGAGCTTGACGGCAGGACTGGCAGGGGCTATGGCGGGAGAGGAGTCGCGATGCAGCATATCTTTGATATTTCTAGAAGCCCCAAGAGTCTTGGAGGACTTCTTGAGGCTGGTTGTGGCTTTCTTCCTGAAACGTGCAAAATGCATAAGTACAGGAATAAGATAGGTAAATAAGACAAAGTCGGAGAATGAGAGGCTTACACTAGGGGGGCGCTTTGGCAAACAACCCGGTGGCTTTTCTCTTTTCCGCCTCCAGGGCGGCAGTACTCTTTTTGGAGGCTCCACCCTCCGTCTTCTTCTTCTTGCCTCCGTCGGCAGCGTCAGAGGTGGAGCTCTTCCGCTTTCGCGCCAATGGGACATCATCGTCGGACACAACCGTGACTTCCTTCATCTTGGGATCGTAGATTTGGGTGGCCAGGTTGCCTTCCTCTAGAACGCTAAGCTGTTAAGTGAGAAATCATTGTGTTAGACAAGATGGTATTAGCAAGATGGAAAAACTGGAGCAATGTCATACATGGAAAATAAATATCTACCTTTGGGAACTTTCCGCCTACGAACATGTCGTAGGTGAGGGTGAAGCCACGCTTCTTGTCCTTCACCTTGACGATGTCCTTGAGGCGGAACTTGATGGAGTCGCTCGAGAAGTTGTCCTCGGAGATCTGGAGGGTATCCCTTCGGTCGCCGGTGTACTCGTGCATAAGCTTCGTATGGTGCTGCAGAGGTTGGATCCGCCTGATGAACCAGCACATGGCTAGGTCCAAGCCGGTTAGACCCGTATCTACAAACCACTCTATCCGCCTTATTGCGCGAGAAGCGTTGAGGTCGGAGGGAAGGGAGGCATGGGATCGCCATGTGGAGACTTCAGCGGCGGCTCCATCCACGAAGTCCGGGTACGTTGCTTCTCAGCCCGACAAAGGAATGTCGGGGCCGTAGAAGTACGTCCGCTGCCAGCTCTTACACGACTCGTGGCCGACAATGTCGGGGAACCGCCGGGCAGGTCGGATCTTGAAGCTTATGGTGCCGCAGTTTCAAAGCTCCTCCTTACTGTGTCCGGCTTCACGTTTGACGGTGAAAAAGTACACAAACAAATATAACCTAGGCCTAATCCCTAGGTAACCCTCACAAAGTGCCACGAAGTTGCTAAGCACTAGGATAATATTGGGGGAGAGGTTGTGGGGTTGGACCTGGAAGTGATTCAAGACGGACAGGAAGAAGTGGGAGATGGGCAGAGAAATGCCGCGTACCAATTGTGCCTTGAGGTATACTTTCTCTCTGGCTTGGGGAGAGGGGGTCACCTCGCCGGCCGGCGCTGCCCGCCAGGCGAGCCCCTCCGTCACAGGGAGGTAACCCTCAGCGACCATCTCTTGGATGTCGCGGCCGGTGATGTCCGAGCCGCGCCAGTCACCTTTGTGCGAGTCTGGCTCCTTGTCCAGAGGCTCTAGCGCCGCCAGTTTGTGGTCACCGCCGGTGGTTTCAATCACCGCCGGTGCGGGGATGACCAGCCCCTCTGGCGGCACGACGATGGAGCTCGCCGGCTTCGCCGTGGCTTCGCTCGACGCCGCCATCGACGGGGAAGAACTGTCGCTGGCCATGGAGCACTGGGAAGAAGCAACTGGTGCAGAGGGAAGGGCTAGGGTTTTCTCAAGGTTTTCCGCGGAGAGCTCGAGGAGGCGTGCGGCTGGAGGAAGAAGACGGAGAAAACCTTGCAGGGTTCTTTGGGAGGACTACAAGATATTGCTTGACGATTTTCCGACATCCATCTAGACGGAGTATTCCACGAGAAGAGGCAAGACGGCGCAAGATCTCGGAGTTCTCCGGGGGCTACTGTTGGGGATATGCTATATGGGTATCCTCATAGCATGTCCCTATCCGACTAACCCGGGTGGCCCATAGTCGGTAGCATGGCCTGTGGCCTGCTGGGCGGCCCAGTTAGGTGGATACAGAAGGGAGGCCCATGCCGGATAAAGGAAGGCTACGGTGGAGTCACCAGCATACCCAGAGCCTTGGAGTGCAAGATACACAAGACTAGTAATAGACGGTGTAGAACTCTGTAACCTGTCCGGCTAGGACTTTTCACTGTAACCCTAGGACCTGGCGACTATATAAGTCGGGCCTATGGGAGCCTTTAGGGCAGAATAACTTAGACTTTCTAGTCACCTCGCACAGCGAACCTAATCTCTGTAACTCGGCGTATTACCATTATAGTGATTTATAGCAGGAATAGGATTCTGCCACCGTTGTGCGATTTGAACCTGGGTAAGCTGTGTTACCTCGTACCCGTCAACCGTCCGCCTTACCCCACATCTCTAAACACGCACTGTGAGGACCCCTCCATGGCGTACTCTTCGGCAATACCACGACAGGTTCTACCCTTGAGAGCCTGGTTTATGGAATGTTGTTTACTGACGGGTAAGAGAGATAGATCCCTCTACCCCAGACCACTTTGTTCAGTATTTCCCAGGGACCTTTGTCACGCTCCAAGGAGGATATGGACGAGAAGATGCGCATTCTTGGTTTCCATGGACACTATAGGGGGACACGCCCTCTTACGACCCCTCTGTGCACTACA
This sequence comes from Avena sativa, assembly GCA_916181665.1. NCBI lineage: Eukaryota > Viridiplantae > Streptophyta > Magnoliopsida > Poales > Poaceae > Avena > Avena sativa. The sequence goes on along the minus strand of OV702285.1, from coordinate 134,178,608 downwards.
TAGGGGAGTCCTTGAGCTCTTACCAGGACGAAGGGGCCTCCTCGTCATACTACGGAGGTGCACCCACTTGGTCACCATGGATTGGAGCCCCACTTAGGCCAAAAGCCTAAGCTTGGGGGGAGGTACACCGACATCACACTCATCGATATATCATGTTTCGTCGGTTCTTTGTATATCCATTGTTTCACTTTCTTTTTGGCTTTTGTTTCTGCTTTCTCAAAACACAAAAATACCAAAAATATTTTTGTTGTTTCTCTTGGTTTGTTTCTTTGCTTTTTAGCTTTGGTTTGCCTTAAAGAAAAATCCAAAAAGCTTTTGCTTTGTTTGTTTGCTTTAAAAAAAATCGAAAACACCAAAAATATTTGTTGTTCTTCTTTGGTTTTGTGAGTTCTTTGCAGGGTTCAGCCGTCCTCAGTGGATTTTGGTTTCATGTTTTTATTCAAGTCGCACAAGTGAAGGGCAATAATGAAGCTTAAGACAACTTGAGGTGTGGTAAGAGGCTGGTAACGAACTCTATTTATTTTCATTTTTGTACATATACTCATCATTGTGAGCATGCTTAGTCTATTCATGTAAGGTGTATGTTATTTATGGATGCTTAGTAGTTGTTGCTTGCTTATAATTAGCTCCAGCTTGCTAATAGTTTGTAGCATGTCATATGAATGTTTGCTTTCACTGTTCTATTCATAACTTGGTATGATATTGTGGTATCCTCCTCTGAATGTTTCATGTGAATCTACTTGGCACATGCTCACGCATGCATATGACTAAACAATCGTCAATAAGCCTCGATGATTTATTTTTCCTCAGAGTTTTTGTATCACTTTCATGCCATAATTAGTCCTATTTTGTTGCAAGCATGATTATGATAGTTATTGCTCTCTCGTTTGTTGCTCCCTCTCTATTGCTAGCCTTCACTTGCACTGAGTATGATCTCTACTTGTGCATCCAATTCCCCAAAACCAATATTTTCAACTGCGTCCACTATACCTTCCTATTAGCATCATTTGCTATTTCAGTGCATATTCATTATGCCTTGTTTTCTTTCAAATAAAATGTTTGTCTGCTTTGAGAAAGTTAGTTAGTAATGCTCTCACAAACTTGATGGCACACTTTATTTCCTTGCACTTAATAATCCTGAACCATTGTGATTGTCCATGAAAGTTATATGCTTGCAAATTATAGGCTGAGACTTAAAAGGGGAACGCTTTCAACACTTATGGATACATATCTAGTTGATACCATGCTCTTTTGTTTGCGGATGTCGTTGGTGTGAAATAAAAGGGGGGCTTCTGAGTTCATGGAGTTATATATATGTGTTAGAGAAACGCCTGGACCGCTAGCCTAAGACATTCCTAATCATGGTGGAAACTTGCAGCATTACCATAATGAGTATCTATGAAGCATCCTCAATAAAAACCTATGCAAATAGCAAATTAAAAGATCGCTGAGATGCTCATTGTCTGCTTGCCTTGTCATTTTGATTACGGGATAGCTCATGTATCATGTGTAAGGGGTACCCCTTTGGCGGTTCTCTATGATATGCATGTATTTACAGTGACAAGAACTTACAGGTAACTAAAGTTGAGTAGCATGAGGAGCGGCCCTCGTACTCAAGGGACATGGGATTTCCAGTTTATGGTATGTCAAGCATATAACTCAGATTGGACCTCACTTTCACCTTAACCATATAAATATGCCTATGATAGGGGCAATGAGAGCTCAAATCTAATGAGTACCTTACTTTCAGCATTTGGTAGCCTTTCAAACTTTTCAAAACCTTTTCACTTCCTTGTTGAGTCACCACTTATTATATGAGCATCTTCTTGAGAGCATAGTTGTCATTCTTGTGTTTGTCTCAAAACTTGGTTAATTATGTCATTACTTTGATGCTTGTATCTCTGATATTTTTACTTATAGTCTTCATTTGAACTTCAGAGGTGCCTTGGCATTTATTTTGTGCTCTACAAAAAAAGGCAAGCGAGATACCACTCTATCATACCTTTTTATGAGCATTGCAATGTTGCTTATGTTTATGTTTCATGCTACTTATTATTATTGAGTTGGTTTCTCTTCATAGCTTTCAATGACTATTGAGTAGACTTGGTTGCATATTCTTTATTATGAATGGTTTATGTGTCTACTCCTGTGCTGAGAATATATACATCATATGAAGCAAATGTGTTCGTGAAAGTTCTTTTATCGCACTCAGTTTTCAACTGAATTGCTTGACGACAAGCAATAAGATAATCTTGGGGAGAGTTGATACGTCCAAAATGTATCTACTTTCCTGAACACTTTTGCTATTGTTTCTCCTCTAAACTTGTGTGATTTGGATACAACTAACATGGACTAACGCTGTTTTCAGCAGAATTACCTTGGTGTCTAGTTTTTGTGCAGAAAATTAACTATCAGGAAAAATCCCGGAAAATATGCCCAAAATCCTATTTCACAAGAGGATCCACGGAGCCAGAGTACGATACGGAGTGGAGGCCTGAGGGGCCCAAACCCCTGCCAGGCGCGGGCCAGGCCTGGCCACGCCTGGGGGGTGTGGCCACCTCAGGCACCCCCTCGGCCTCCCTCTTCGCCTATAAGACGCCTCTTGACCTAAAAACCGAGGGGGGTTCGTCGTTTTTTTAGAAAGAGTTCCACTGCGCTGCCACCACCAGAAGTCGCGATTCGGAACCAGAAACTCCGTTCTGGCACCCTGCCGAGACGGGGAATTTGGGGAGGATCATCGCCATCATCATCACCAACGCCTCTCCATCAACCATCAATGTTTCCTTCATCCATGCGTGAGTAATCCCCCGCTGTAGGCTATGGGGATGGTAGGGATTGGATGAGTTCTATCATGTAACCAGATAAGATTGTTAGGGCATGGTGCCTAGTATCTCTATTAGTGCTATTTGACTTTGTTGCAACTTGTTGTGCTTAATGCTTGTCACTAGGTCCCGAGTGCCATGATCTCAGATCTGAACTTATTATTGAATCATTATGATAGTATTGTTTGTGATCTTATCTGCAAGTTGTGTACACATATCATTTTCCGGATCCAAAGGCCCCGAAGTGACAGAAATTGGGACAACCAGAGGGGATGGCTGTGATGTGAGGATCACATGTGTTCATGGATTGTTAATGCTTTTCTCCGGTGCTCTATTAAAAGGAGCACCTTAATTGCCAGTAGTTCCCTTGAGGCCCTGCTGCAACGGGCTGGCAGGACAAAAGATGTTGTGCAAGTTCTCATTGCGAGCACGTATGACTATATATGGAGCACATGCCTATGATTGTTTAGTACTTGGATGCTTATTCTTATTTATGTGCAATTGCCCTAGATCTTGAAGTTACATGTTTAGACTTGTCCATGCAACGCCCGTCCATCCATCCCTATGCCTACCGCGCTCATATCCTACTGTTTGCTACTACTGTTACTATTTTTCATGTTTTGTTGTAGTTGTTACTTTGATGTTGCTACTACAAGTTGTTGCTACTGATAAACTTTTGTGAGCAAGAACTATTTCTAGGTGTAGCTTAATTGACAACTCGGTTGTTAAGGCTTGCAAGTATTCTTTGGCTCCCCTTGTGTCGAATCAATAAATTGGGTAATACTACCCTCGAAGACTGTTGCGATCCCCTATACTTGTGGGTCATCATCTGTGCACTTGCAGCCATCAGGAAGCTAATGATAATGATCATGAAACTTCGAACGAAGTTACTATTGAACCTCGCAGGTCGACGAGGACTCGTACCACTCTCGATTGGTATGTTCCTATTATGAGTGTCATGTTGGTGGATAACACTGATGACCCTGCGACATATGAGGAAGCAATGATGAGCCCAGATTCCATCAAATGGCAAGAAGCCATGAAATCCAAGATTGGATCCATGTACGAAAACCAAGTCTGGACATTGGTGGACTTACCGGATGGCCAGAAGGCTGTCGAGAACAAATGGATTTTCAAGAAGAAAACAAATGCTGATGGTAATGTAGTCGTCTATAAAGCTCGACTTGTCGCGAAAGGTTTCCGACAAATTCAAGGAGTTTACTACGATGAGACTTTCTTACCGGTAGAGAAGCTAAATTCTATGAGAATTTTGTTAGCAATCGCTGCATATTACGATTTTGAGATATGGCAGATGGCTGTCAAAACGGTGTTCCTCAAGAGAGACATTGATGAAGAGTTGTATATGGTACAACCCAAAGGTTTTGTCGATCCTAAAGATGCTAACAAGGTATGCAAGCTTCAACAGTCCATTTATGGATTGAAGCAAGCATCTCGGAGTTGGAATCAATGTTTTGATAAGGTGATCAAAAGCTTTGGATTTATACAAACTTATGGAGAAGCTTGTATTTACAAGAAAGTGAGTGGGAGCTCTGTAGCATTCCTAGTATTATATGTAGATGACATATTGTTGATTGGGAATGATCAATAACTTCTTAAAAGTATCAGAGACTACTTGAATAATAGTTTTTCAATGAAAGATCTTGGCAAAGTTGCCTACATATTAGTCATAAAGATTTATAAAGATAGATCAAGACGCTTAATACGACCTTGAATATTTGTACAAGGTTCTAAAGAGGTTTGGAATGGAAGATAGCAAGAAAGGGTTCTTGCCCATGTTGCCCAATACGACCTTGAGTAAGACTCAAAGTCCCGCTACTTCAGAAGATAGATAGAACATGAACAAAACTTCCTATGCGCTTGGTGTGATTTCTAGTGCATCGGACCCGATGGCCATCTATTGTGACAACATGGGTGCCATAGCTAATGTGCAGGAGCCAAGGTCACACAAGGAGCTGCTACGTTTTCACGCTATTCGCGAGCATGTCCAAGATGGTGACATAAAGATTTGCAAAGTACACATAGATCTGAATGTGACAGATCCGTTGACTAAACCTCTCCGTAGGGCAAAACATGAACAACACCAGAACGCTATGGGTGTTAGGTATATTACCATGTAATCTAGATTATTGACTCTAGTGCAAGTGGGAGACTATTGGAGATATGCCCAAGAGGCAATAGTAAAAGTAGTTATTATTATATTTTTGTGTTTATGATGAATGTTTACCGACGATCAAATCTTGGATAAATAAAGTATCGCGAGACAAAGGGAAATTAGTATCATATGTGAATGGTTCATTCGATCATGAAGTCATCGTAGAAATATGTGGGAGCCATATGAATTTTCAGATTCCTCTATTGGTTATTGATCGGAGAGGTGTCTCGATCATGTCTGCATAGTTCACGAATTGTAGGGAGACACACTTAAGGATTCGATGTTGTTTAGTAGATATGGAATGTGAGCAAGAGACCGAAAGTTGTTCTGAGTCTCGAATTGGATACAGGATATCATGAGGAGATCCGGAATGGTCCATACAATAAGATTCATATAAGTAAATTCCAATTACGGGGTTTGGAAATGTTTTCGGTGGTTTCACCGGAAGCTTCTAGAAGGTTCTGGAAGGTCCACCACCCTGGGGGGATGAGTACTTGGAATGTTCCATGACAATGTAGAATGGTTGCATCATACCCTAGGTCACTTGGCTGGGCAATGGGAAGAGAGAAATCAAACTCTAGTTTGAATAGTCAAACTCCAATTTGAGAAGTCAAATCCCAACATTGAAAGTCAAACCAAGTGGAGGGAGAGGAGGAAACCTAGAGGAGGAAGGTTTCCCCTCCCTCCCTTGCCGCTGTCCATACAAGGGGAGTTGGGGGAGGACTCCTCCTCCCCTAGCCACCTCACACCTACAAAACTAGGGGGTGGGGCGCCCCCTTGGCCTCACCCCAAACCCTAGGTCAGCTGCCCCTCTAAATCGCCGTTGCCCTAGAGCCTCCTCTAAACTGCCGCCGTCTAGCCCTTCCCTAGTCGTCGGCCAACTCCACCCCTCGGCCTCTAAACTCTAGTTGCTGAGGCTCTCTCTCTACTCCACCATACCCGCTCCTGCTTAGGCGAAGCCCTATGGGATCTAACCTCTACTTCCACCACCACACCGTCATGCTGTTGGAATTGCGAGGAGATCTACAACCTCCGCTGTCGGTTGGAACAAGGGAGAGGAAGGTCTTCATCAAGTACCGAACGTGTGACTAACTGTGGGAGCGCTGCCGGAATGCGGTGCCGAAAGTATTGTCTACGTGATCTTGAGATTGACAAGTGAACGACTACATCACCCACGAGAGATCCGTATCTCGTCGAACGCTTTGGATCTTCGAGGGTTAGTACTCTACAAACTCGTTGCACCGATCTAGTAGATTAGATCTTGGCTTGTGTGTGTTCATGCGATAGAATTTTTTTGTTTTCCATGCTACTAACCCCTACACGAAGTAGACGGAGGCGTCTCGTGCGGCGATGTTGCACCCGAGGCCGGTCGCCTACCCCCCTCCCACACACACACACACATTACGCCGACCACTGTGGGAGCCAGCCAAGCGTCGGCTCGCCGACTGGCTTCCATGAGAGCAGGCGAACCCGCGGCAGCGGTACTCCTCCTCCCCCGAGTTCTACGGAGGGTTCAACCCGAACCTTCTGTTCCCCTACCCCACTCCTCTCCCTCCTTCGGTCTTCAACATCGACATCAACGTCCCCTACTCCACCTCTTCGGTGTATGCAGGCCCTTCGTCGTCAATACACCGCGACCCACTTCCGTTCGGCGGTAGCTCATCGCCCGCAACCTTCGGCATGTCCGACACGCACAACGTGTTCGACAGAATGTCGGCCGATGTGTACATGCAGGACATCATCGCCCAAGGTTCGACATCCGCCGGCAACCCCTCCTTCTTCACTCAAGAATAGTCCTGGGCCGATGCCGAACATGGCATCGAGTCTCAGGATTTCTCCGAGGGCCAGGACGAGCAGACGCATGTCGAACAGACGCAGACCAAGGACATGGATGACGTCGAGGGGCTTGCCTTGGCTCCGGCCAAAGGCAGAGGCAAGAGGAAGCCGGGCACGTCGGTGCCGGAGCCACGGATCAAATGGATGGTGCTTGAGGACCTTTGCCTCGCCGACGCCTGGAAATCGATGAGCATGGATCCCATCACCGGTGCCAACCAGAACTCCGACAACTACTAGAAGCGTGTGAAGCTAGCGTTCGACGAGCGTATCCTTTGTGACCCTAAGTATAGAAAAATTCACATGGAGCGAGGGGAGAAAGCCATGACCAACCATTGGGGGCTCATCCAACAAGCGTGTAGCAAGTGGCATAACTATATGGAGGAGGTCAAACACACACCCGTTAGCCGTGAAACATGGACAACAAGGTACTTCGCCGACACTAGCCGAAGGTATGACGAGATCAAGCGTGTCCTGACACACTTTGTCTTGCATTTGCATCTCCTTCGTGCACTCGTCCTGTACCGGGACGACACAAAGACGGAGTTTAAGTTTCACCATGTGTTTACCGTGATCGAGAGCTACGAGAAATGGTTGGACACTCACAAGGCCCTCGCCAAGACCAAGGACGGCGTGTACAACCCAGAGGCTCCTCCCCCTTCTGCCGGCGAAGGAACGCCAGAGGTCGGCCAAAAGAAGGAAAAGATGCTCAAAGCCACATGACCTCCCACCAAGCGCCTCCACACTTCTATCGAGAAATGCATCGCCGACACAAAGGCACATGCCGAGAAGAGGGCGGAGAAGACCGACGAGAGGTGGGCGCAGCTGCTCTAGAACCAAGACCGCAAGATCGACCTCCTCAACGCCAACTATGCTGCCAAGAAGAGGAACAAAAATCTCTAGTTCCTCATGGGCGGCGAAGACATGTCGGCGATGAGCACGCCGGTCAAGGCCTGGTACATGGCGCGCCGCAACGCCATCCTCCAGGAGGAAAACGCTGGCATCCTTAGGCTTTCCATTTCAATTATTTTACGTCTGCTGGCGTGATACTAGGAATTTATTTCGGAACAAGTAGTGTTTACTCGGAAGAAATCAACTCTTCGACTATGTTGTTGTCCGAAAACACGGCTTCATGGCAAGCAAGAGAAAAAGATCTAAGACGGGTAAACACGAACGCCGGATAAGTACAAGGGAGAAACGCGAGTCGGCTTTAGGTTGTGCCTAACTCTCTGCAGGTTGTGTTATACTATGTGTCGAGTAATCTTGGCCAAGTTATCCAAGTTTCATATCCGCTAACTAAACCCGTCGTACTGTGAGATCCTAATGTCGAACGCCGAAAAATGGTAGACAACGGCAAAAGGCAAGGAAAGGTGACACGGCAGAATGAAACTCGGGGACTTGTCCTTGAGTGATTCGCACTCAAAGCATAACGCAAATATATAAAGCCTATCACAAGGCACATAGTCAAACTTCAAGTGCAATGTACGTTACATCTGTACCCGTCATACCGGGGATCTAATAAAAGTTCGAGTATTTGTTGCCCTAAGGAGCAGGAGAACTCGGAGGAGCATTCTTGGAACTAGGAGTGCTTGGAGCATCGGCCGGGTGAGGGGCATCTGCGGCCGGGTCATCTGGATCATCTGACTCGGTCGCCTCGTTGTCGCCATCTTCTTCAGCAGGAACTTCGACGAGCGGATCGCCAAGGTCGAGGAAGCTGGGCCCTTCACACCAAGCGTGCACCATGGTGTACTCGATCATAGCATAAGCTCGCTCCTGGCGCTTCTTGATTAGATTCGGGTCGTTCAACCATTTGCCATCTCCCCTTATGCAAGCAAGAACATCAAGGTTGATGTCCTCGTACCATGAAAGCACGAAGGAGAGAGCCTTGTCCGCTGCAGCCCGGCCGGCCGACTCACGCCATTGATCCAGCCGGTCTTCAGTAAGGAGCAGTCTCTCGGCTAGTGGCTCGATTAGTTCGGGTGGGTCTTCATCCGTCCAGAGCATGCGAAACGCATGGATAGCTGACTTGAGAAAATCCACACCGCAAGATCTGAGGGTCTTGACCCGTTCAGACACCGCTGCGAGCAGCTCCTCCATGGACACCTCGCCGTCAGCAGGAACACCAGCCTCAGCTCTCACTTTCTTCATGGCTCGGATGGAAAACATGTTGGCCTCCGTAAAGTTCTCTGTAAGCAAAAGGAGAAAGTTAGCAAATAGCAATGGCAGATGGAAGAAATCCAACAGGACTTGGACAATGCATAAAGAGTAAGAACTCACTACCGAGAAAGAAGTTGATGGCAGCGAGCTTGCTATGCCAAGTCTTGGTCTTGGCTTGAAGGGCGTCGAGGTTCATATTGGTCGACTCTACCAATGACTCAGCCTCGTCGAGCAACTTCTTAGTCTTCTCGGTGCTGGCAGCATGCTGCTCGTTCTTCTCGACAAGCTCCTCCTTCAGCCCTTTCACCTCGGCCAAGTGCTTCAACTTCGTCTCGGCCATTAATTCCTTCAGCCGAGTCACCTCATCTCACTCCTTCTGGAGTTTGGCTTGGTCCTTCTCTGCTTATTCAGAACAAATATTTGTCAGTACCAACAGAAAAATTTCAGCAATTTGCTTAGGGAGGTAAGAAATTTACTCTCGGCCTCGCTGATTTGCGAGTGAAGTTCATTGATGGTGGACTGAGCAGTGGCTGTGAGACGAGAGAGAGAGAGAGAGAGAGAGAGAGAGAGAGGGGGGGGAATGAAAAGATGAACCAAGGAGAATTACACCAAAAATAGAAAAGGGAAAAGCAAAGATATTACCTTGGCCGAAGGTGTAAGTCTGTAGCTTCTCAACGCACCACATCGCCCCGTACAGCTTCGCGTTTAAAAAGTCACTGACCGGTGGAACCCCCTATCAGTTGCACCCCGCTCCGCGGAGTGACACTGGGTCGGCCCATTACCCCTTCCCGCGCAGCCCACTCGTTTGAATTTAGCTTTTTCTAATTTTATTCAAACTCAGTTTTGTACCTAGTTTCAAAAATCAACCCAGCTCGATTCAGTGAACCAAATTGAATGAAACCAATTTTGTTAGAAAGTTCTTGAAATGCTTAATCCAAGCCCGTTGGATTCAAATCATTTGGATCTGTATATCACCCTTGGTAAAAATAACAAGGCAGAAGCTTTTCTGCATTCAAACATTTTTCAAATTTAAACCATAATGCTTTTGAGTTGATTCCAACTCTCAAAAACCACATTTGATCATACCTTTCAGAATATATAAAAACATATGGGTTTACTTACAGAAATAATGTTCAAGTAATAAAAGAATGCCACATAGGCATTTCTAGTCACTTATTTTATTTAAAATAAAAAGGTTAAACCTTATTAAATTGTGACACCACTTTAAATCACATTCTCATGTACTGAAATATGTGACGTACAAAGTAACAGCATGACACCAAAAAGAACCAGAAGCAGCGTACCAGAAGACCGTTAGCTGTCAAGCTTTATGGACCGGGCCTATGGGCTTAGGGGAAGCCCATAACCCGGCCCATATTGTAGGGACCAAGACCCAAACAGTAAACCCTAGAACCCAAAGGGGTATTAGCTAGCTAGCACTACCTATATAAGGGAGGGCATAGCAGTAGTAGAGGGAGGTTGGACCAAGTAGAGAACAGGTGCTGCATACTCAAGCCAATACAGCTCAAGGAGCACTTGTAATCTTTGGGGTATCAATCAAATCATCAAGTGTGGAGAGTTCTTCTTGTTCTTCGTGCATGGCTCGACCATGCACTCCCTCCCCGGTGACCACAAGCACCCATTCGGTCCCCAACTTAAGCCTACCCATGGCATCTGCCGTGCCACCACCACGACACTATATCATCTAGTGAAAACCTTGGTGTGATAAATAGAAGTAGTTAAGTATTGTTTGGTGATTGTGTACCTCGTATTTATTTATAGACGATAGTACCGACCAAGGATACGAGGAGGAAGGAGGATATTATGAGGAAGAAGCCGAGGAGAACTTCAACCACTGCTCTACACAAGGCAAGCTAACACTTGCAAGTTACCCTACCTATGCAAGCTCATACTTGCAATTATGCAAGCTAATATCTGCAAGCTATTAACTTAGCAAGCTACTATCTTAGCAAGCTAAGCTAAACTATGCAAGTTTTACTTGCAAGCTTACACCACTTGATTACCCCATCCTAGTTTTACCTGCAAGCTTAGTACGTTATTTCTTTATCAAAGCTTTCTAGTTAAGATTACTTGATAAATTGTAGAGTTTACAAAGATGTTTTAAAGGTAGCATAAAGAGCATAAAACTTGACCTAAGTTAGATAATCTTGATGTCATCCTGAGGCATGAGATTGAACCAAGATAAGATACACTTGATTACCACCTCTCATTAGTGTTTACCCCCCACTTGTAGTTGCTAGTGCTAAGCATAAAACTTGATCACTTTAGATGGGAATACTTGGTGAAAATGGTTATGAAAACCTTAGAATAATGATTCATTCTACTGAAATGTTTTTACGTGTGTTCTTGAACACCAGATGATTTTGATGATGAAAATGTTAAGGCATGAGCTTTAGCCCTTTATAAAACTGATGGTTGTCTGGATTCGATACCATTCACATTTTACCAATACCCGCAATTTGGGTATTGACTAGAAATTTATATACCTTAGTATGGGTTCCCTTGCGGCCAAGGTTTGAGCTGAGGCTACCTTGTGAAGATTGTCCACCTGTGCAGTACCCAAGATGTCATGACCGAGACACTTCTCCAATCAATAACCAATAGAGGAATCTAGAAATTCATATGGCTCCCACATATTTCTACGATTACTTTGCGATCGAATGAACCACTTACATACGATACCAATTTCCCTTTGTCTCGCGATAGTTTACTTATTCAAGGTTAGATCGTCGGTATCTCTGCATACCTAGTTCAACCTCGTTATCGATAAGTACTCTTTTTCGTTGTCGTGATATGTGATCCCTTGTGAGCCAGTCACATGCTTGCAAGCTAATTGGATGACATTCCACCGAGAGGGCCCAGAGTATATCTATTAGTCATATGGATGGACAAATCCCACTCTTGATCCATGTGCCTCAACACATACTTTCCGAACACTCAATGCCACCTTTATAGCCACCCAGTTACGGTGTTGTGTTTGATGTCATCAAAGCATCCATCTAGTGATGGTAATTAGCATGATCTCATGGTCGAAGGAATTAGGTTACTATGTATCAGAAAGCTTATAGAAAATGAACTATTGAAATGACTTGATCTTTATGCTATGCTTATGTAACATCCCTAAAATCATGTTTCAAAACTCATGCATATCATCCATGCATCCATGATCATATAGATTCTCATTTCAAAAATCAATTCAAAAACAGGAGCATTTGAGATCATTATTTTATGTGATCAGCATTAAATCAAATGCTACTCTCCAAGGAGAAATTGTGTTTTAGAAATCAAACCTTGTTACTTTCAGATTGTTTTGCTTGATTGCTAACACTTAACCAAAAATTTATAAAACAAATATGGTTTGAAAACCATTTTCAAAGCTTATTTAAAACTAGTGCTATGTCACTATTTATTTTGTTTTATTCCAAGTGACCAAGCAATGCAGAGAGACCACTTGATTTTGCACACAATTGTATGAAGGTTTCACTTTACAACAACTAAGAAAAGATTTGAATTCAATTAGCATTTAAATTTGTTTAAAAATGGTTTCAGAAAATCAAAACAGAAACAGAAAATGAATTAAGAAAAGGAAAAAGGCCAGCGCCAGTTATTTAGCCCAACAACAGAACCGGCCCACTAAGCCCACCCGGGTTTCCCCTTCTCTCTCTCACTCGCAGACAAACCCACTGAGTCACTGACCGCTTGAGCCCATTCCCTCTTTCTTTCCCTCGCTGGCAAGTGGACCCTGCGACCACGTCACCCTTCGTCCTCAATCAACGCTGACGACCGCCTCGCCGCTGCCGTTTCCCCGCACTGATGCCGCGCTTAAATTGCATTGATACGGCGAGTGATTTCCGCCCCTGCTCTGGCTATAAGACCCCCTCCCCTTGCCGCTCATTTCCCCTCACACCACTTGCACGCTCCGCCACCAGGCTGCCATATTTTGCCAGACTCTGTCGCGGTACCGACGAACACCGGCAGCAAATTCCGGTGAGCTCCCCGTGCCCCTTGACTTCTAACCTTGCCAGCACAATCACTGCAACCATGCGCATCTCCTAACCCCTCTGGTGCATGCTAGGATCATTTAGAGCCTCGTCAACATCGACGACAGCACGAGTCCGACGAAACCATCAACTCAGGCAAGCTTTCCTGGTTAGTCCTGACTGCGCCTTGCCCTCTCCTTGACACTCGCATGACCAGCACCACTTTGCGCATCTGACGCACTGTTTATTTTGCCCTGGCATGATCTGTACCTTCGCCAATGTCGACGAGCAGCCATACCCGACGCTTTCGCGAACTCCGGCGAGGAATCCCTGACGACTCCGAGCGCCCCTTGTCAAGCCATCGCCACGTCGAGCTTCAGTACACCGCCGCGAGTCTGGTAAGCATCGCCGACGACCCCAAAACCCCCTGTAGTCGTCGCGCCGCCGTGGACAGAGTCGCCGCCGCCAGTCGCCACCGCTAGCACCGCCAGAGTATGGTCACTTGATCGCGGACCGTTAGATCTAGATCCATCGGCTGCGTTAGATTCACTTAACGAAGGGGTACGCGCTAGATCTGGCCGTGCATCTTCATTTAAATCGTGTGGCTCTCGTCGATCGATCCGCCCGAACCGGTACCAACCAATAGAAACATGCCGCGTGTCTGCTAGTTAGATTTAAAATCAGAATTTGAATCTATTAGATGTTTGATTTTGTTTTAATCATACCTTTTGATTTCCACGTCCAAATTTGATGAATTTTATATCAATGGAATCAGGAGAGAAAGCCCTTTCCAAATATGCAATGTGTTTAATGTTTTGTTTCTGTTAAAATGGTTTTAATCACAGAAACATGTGGTCTATTTTGTGCATATAAATTATTTGATAAATGTTTTGGTGTTCAAATAAAGATTATTGGGCAAGTTTTGAACTTGTTTATAAACCAGTATTGTGCACTTGTCTTGTTGAGTATAGAAAATCATCACATATCATATTGCATGCATCCATATATTTTTTATTGTATTTATTTTGTATGTGATTTGGTGCTATCATTTTATGTGTAGATTTTGGTGCAAATAGTGATTGTGATTGTGAGGATTGTTGCTCCCCCAACTACCAAGGCAAGTGGTGCTTCATGATTTTATTCCTATGTTTTTCAACTATGCATTAGAAATATTTTTGCTAGTCTTGCATGATTATATTTTGCTTATATGCTATGCTTGGGAAATCCTAGTAGTTGTAGAATTGCTAGAAATTTCTAAGTTAAGATGATTATCTATGCCATGCTTAGCCTAGCTAATAGCAACCAAGGGTGGTAAAATATTCATGCTATGGTAAAATATTTCTAAGTCTTTGGACTTGTGTTTTGCTTAATAAAACAACTAAGTAAATGAATCACCTGGGTGGAATGGTAGGAATGGTTTATGTTGAGTGGTTACACAAGGCCCATTTCTATGGTTTACCTTGTGTATCTCACTTGTGGAAAGCCACCCAGGAACAAAGGGATTTGAGAGGCCAAATGTTAAGAAGCTTCTAGTGCAACCACTTGGCAATATGGGCTCTGCCTGGATCATATAGGTTGCAATAACTTATCCATTTGGATAGTTGGTGGTAGTGGGATGATAGGTTGGAACGCGTCCATTTGGTCTAAGGGAAGGCTTCTGAAAGGTCCTGTCTTGGTGAAAATCAAGTCTTGTGAGGAAAGTGCACAACCTCTGCAGATGGAAGAATCTAAGTACTTAGCCATGTCCCTGGAAAAGGACAAATTTGAGCATCAAGACATGGAATCTGTCGGGGATATAACCCCGGGTACCCCAGAGCTGGTCTATAAATAAACTAGTAAGAGACAATGGATAAAGGAAAAGATATTAGATAAGAAAATATTTAAACAGAAAAGAGAAAAGGCAAAGAAAGAGCGACTGGGCCGAGTAAGGGCAATCTCGGCCCAGTCCATACTCTACCTGGCCGAATTATGCCAAGGGAAATAACCCCGGGTGGGCTGACCTAAGCCTAAGTCGGCCCACCACGGGCCTACTGCATCGACCAACCGCCAGCGCCACCTCTCCCGCCGAATCCCGCCAGCGCCGAACCGCCTCCTCCTCACGCCGAAGTACCCGCGTGCGTCGATCCCCCTGCCTCACTTGCTTCCCCCGGGTGGGCCGGTTACGGCCCACCGCGGGGAACCTTCTGCTCCACGCAGGCGGACTCCACCAGCCCAAGCGCCTCCCCCGGGTGGGCCGACCTCGGTCATCTCGGCCCACCGCGGGCTCTCCCCTCCAATTCGGACAAGCACAACCTCGGCTGGGCCGCTGCTCAACCCGGCTGGGCCATGGTTTAGCTAGGCAGGGAGGAGGTTTGACCCAGATCAGGCACAGGCCGAATTAACTCTCTGCCAGGCCGAATTACCACTAACTCCAGGACGTTTGGGCCGAGATATAAGGACCCAAACACCCCCTTATTCACCTCCAGATGACTTCATGCCATCTACAACGACTCAACATCAACCCAGGACAAGACAAACAAGTCTCGTGCCAGTGTTGGGACGCCCATGGCTCAGACTGGCACATGGCCCTATGGTGTATGCCCTTGGCATCAAGAAGATGCTAGGGAATATGCCCTTGGCACCAAGGATATGCTAAGGAATATGCCATGGCATCTCCAAATATGCCAAGGCATATGCTCAGCATCTCTGGAAGATGCCTAGAATATGCCATCTAGATACTAAGCGTGTAGCACAAGACTTGTCCCCTGGGCTCCCCTTTATAAGGAGCACCAGGGGGATCGCTCTAAGAGAGGCCCCGAAGGGCTCCTCTCCTTTCTGCTCACTAGGAGCTCTCCTTCTTCCTCTTCCTCCACTCTCACAGAGAGCTTAGGTAGGAGCATAGGAGACACAGCGCAAGGAGCATGATTGTAGCCACATGTATGGCAAGATTATGAGAGATTAGAGGTGTAGAATGAGGTGTTATCTCCACTTGAGAGCTTCAATCCAATATACATTGCATTTCTCTTTGTTCATACGAGTGCGGTCTTCACTGCATCATCCCTCCCCGGATTCCTCCACGTCCATCGGCCCCAACTTTAGCCTACCCATGGCATATGCCGTGATACCACCACGACATTTGGCGCCCACCGTGGGGCCTTCTAGTGGCGTTGGTTGGGTTTCCATCCGGACGGGAACATCTTCATCAACTTCTTCCTCATAGGGCTCATTCAGCTTCACCAAGTCAACAGAGAACAAAGAGGTAAGCGCAGAGGCTCGTCTAACCCATCAAAGCTGGTAAGACTCAGCAAGAAAGACTCAAGCACTACTCCAAGCTTACTGTAAGTACCAAATAACTCAGCAAGGCACGTATGACTTAGCAAGACTCACTCAAACACTTCCCGAAGTATACTGTAAGTGCCAGATAACTCAGTCACTTACACTCAATCCTTCACCCCGGGGAGAAAAGAACTTAACCCGGGGACTAGCCGACTTATCCTTAGAGTCACCTTTGGATTAAGAGAACATCATGTTGATTTAGATCTGTACACCAGCCAGCTTATCTGTTAACTCGGCCATAAGTTGAATCAGCTTATTTGTGATTCAGATAGATTTTGAGTCGGTTAGTTTATGTTTTGGATTATCCATTAACTCAGCTCACCAGCCAGCTTATCTGTTAACTCGGCCATAAGTTGAATCAGCTTATTTGTGATTCAGATAGATTTTGAGTCAGTTAGTTTATGTTTTAGATTATCCATTAAATCAGCTCACCAGCCAGCTTATCTGTTAACTCGGCCATAAGTTGAATCAGCTTATTTGTGATTCAGATAGATTTTGAGTCGGTTAGTTTATGTTTTGGATTATCCATTAACTCAGCTCATCAGCCAGCTTATCTGTTAACTCGGCCATAAGTTGAATCAGCTTATTTGTGATTCAGATGGAATTTGAGTCAGTTTATTTATGCCTTGGATTGTCCTTTAACTCAGCTTACCGGCCAGCTTTTTGTTGATTCGGATATAACTTGAAGTCAATTTGTTTATGCTTTGAATTAACCTTTAACTCGGCTCAGTAGATTGTCTCTGATTCGGACTAACGTTTGATTCAGCTTGCCAGGGTATATTATAATTCGGATTGGTATTCAGACTCGGCGTACTAATCATATCTCTGACTCAGGCCGAAGCTTTATTTAGTTCACCAGATTGCCAGGTTATGTTATGACTCGGATTGATATCTCACCATTTTGCCAGGTTATCCCATATCTCGGATGACTATTGGCCAGCTTATCATATCTTGAATCTATATCTCATATCTACATCTCGAATCAGATCTCTCAGCGGTTAGCCTTATTATCATATCCCAAAGCTTAATCTCGGATCTATATCTCGGATCCATATCAAAGGCAAATTATCATCATCACGCCAAATCAAGCTATATCGTGGCAAATAGATAACTTGGATTTGAGTCATATAACTCAATTTGAGTCAGATGACTCAGACTTACATAAAGTCAATTTTGAGTAAAGTAACTCGGATTTGGGATGAGTTAACTCGGATTTGAGTCAGATGACTCAGATTTGGGAAGTAAGTCAAAATCGAGTAAAGTAACTCGGATCTGGAATGAGATAACTCGGATTTGAGTCATATAACTCAATTTGAGTCAGATGACTCAGACTTAAGACATAAAGTCAATTTTGAGTAAAGTAACTCGGATTTGGGATGAGTTAACTCGGATTTGAGTCAGATGACTCAGATTTGGGAAGTAAGTCAAAATTGAGTAAAGTAACTCGGATTTTAGATGAGTTAACTCGGATTTGAGTCAGATGACTCAGGTTTGGGATGTAAGTCAAAATTGAGTAAAGTAACTCGGATTTGAGATGAGTTAACTCGGATTTGAGTCAGATGACTCAGATTTGGGATGTAAGTCAAAATTGAGTAAAGTAACTCGGATTTGAGATGAGTTAACTCGGATTTGAGTCAGATGACTCAGATTTGGTATGAAAGTCAAAATAGAGTAAAGTAACTCGGATTTGAGATGAGTTAACTCGGATTTGAGTCAGACGACTCAGATTTGGGATGTAAGTCAAAATTGAGTAAAGTAACTCGCATTTGAGATGAGTTAACTCGGATTTGAGTCAGATGACTCAGATTTGGGATGAAAGTCAAAATTGAGTAAAGTAACTCGGATTTGGGATGAGTTAACTCGGATTTGAGTCAGATGACTCAGGTTTGGGAAGTAAGTCAAAATTGAGTAAAGTAACTCGGATCTGGAATGAGATAACTCGGATTTAAGTCGTATACCTCGGATTTGAGTCGGAGGACTCAGACTCAAGACCTAAGTCAATTCTGAGTAAAATAACTCAGATTTGGAAACAGATGACTCGGATCAAAACTTATCCAATGGGGTTAAAAGAGCAATGCCAAAGAAGGCAAGAACTCGTATCTTACCCAATGGGGTTAAAAGAGCGATGCCCAAGAAGGCAGGAACTCCCAACTTACCCAATGGGGTTAAAAGAGCGATGCCCAAGAAGGCAGGAACTCCCAACTTACCCAATGGGGTTAAAAGAGTAATGCCAAAGAAGGCAGGAACTCGTATCTTACCCAATGGGGTTAAAAGAGCAATGCCCAAGAAGGCAGGAACTCATAACTTACCCAATGGGGTTTAAAGAGCAATGCCCAAGAAGGCAAGAACTCATAACTTACCCAATGAGGTTAAAAGAGCAATGCCAAAGAAGGCAAGAAATCATAACTTGCCCGATGAGGTTAAAAGAGCAGAGCCCAAGAAGGCCAGAACTCACAACTTACCCAATGAGGTTAAAAGAGTAGAGCCCAAGAAGGCCAGAACTCATAACTTACCCAATGAGGTTAAAAGAGCAATGCCAAAGAAGGCAAGAACTCATAACTTACCCAATGAGGTTAAAAGAGCAGAGCCCAAGAACGCCAGAACTCATAACTTACCCAATAAGGTTAAAAGAGCAATGCCAAAGAAGGCAAGAACTCATAACTTATCCAATGAGGTTAAAAGAGCAATGCCCGAGAAGGCAAGAAGTCAAGAAACTTACCCCAAGAGGTTATGACCAGTGCCCATGAAGGCCAGAAGTCCAGAAACTTACCCAAAGGGGTTATGATCAGTGCCCAATAAGGTCAGAAGTCCAGAAACTTACCCAAAGGGGTTATGACCAGTGCCCATGAAGGCCAGAAGTCCAGAAACTTACCCAAAGGGGTTATGACCAGTGCCCGAGAAGGGCAGAAGTCAAAAAACTTGCCCAGAAGGGTCATGAGCAGAGCCCAAGAAGGCCGAAGTCACGAGCTTACCCAAAAGGATTATGCAACCAAGGAATGTATGACAAAGAAGTTGTATGTGAGAAAACAACTCTGGGGATATTTTAGATATAAAGCCCATGAGTGATTCTACGAATCCCACATGGCCTCGGGGACTAATGTCGGGGATATAACCCCGGGTACCCCAGAGCTGGTCTATAAATAAACTAGTAAGAGACAATGGATAAAGGAAAAGATATTAGATAAGAAAATATTTAAACAGAAAAGAGAAAAGGCAAAGAAAGAGCGACTGGGCCGAGTAAGGGCAATCTCGGCCCAGTCCATACTCTACCTGGCCGAATTATGCCAAGGGAAATAACCCCGGGTGGGCTGACCTAAGCCTAAGTCGGCCCACCACGGGCCTACTGCATCGACCAACCGCCAGCGCCACCTCTCCCGCCGAATCCCGCCAGCGCCGAACCGCCTCCTCCTCACGCCGAAGTACCCGCGTGCGTCGATCCCCCTGCCTCACTTGCTTCCCCCGGGTGGGCCGGTTACGGCCCACCGCGGGGAACCTTCTGCTCCACGCAGGCGGACTCCACCAGCCCAAGCGCCTCCCCCGGGTGGGCCGACCTCGGTCATCTCGGCCCACCGCGGGCTCTCCCCTCCAATTCGGACAAGCACAACCTCGGCTGGGCCGCTGCTCAACCCGGCTGGGCCATGGTTTAGCTAGGCAGGGAGGAGGTTTGACCCAGATCAGGCACAGGCCGAATTAACTCTCTGCCAGGCCGAATTACCACTAACTCCAGGACGTTTGGGCCGAGATATAAGGACCCAAACACCCCCTTATTCACCTCCAGATGACTTCATGCCATCTACAACGACTCAACATCAACCCAGGACAAGACAAACAAGTCTCGTGCCAGTCTTGGGACGCCCATGGCTCAGACTGGCACATGGCCCTATGGTGTATGCCCTTGGCATCAAGAAGATGCTAGGGAATATGCCCTTGGCACCAAGGATATGCTAAGGAATATGCCATGGCATCTCCAAAGATGCCAAGGCATATGCTCAGCATCTCTGGAAGATGCCTAGAATATGCCATCTAGATACTAAGCGTGTAGCACAAGACTTGTCCCCTGGGCTCCCCTTTATAAGGAGCACCAGGGGGATCGCTCTAAGAGAGGCCCCGAAGGGCTCCTCTCCTTTCTGCTCACTAGGAGCTCTCCTTCTTCCTCTTCCTCCACTCTCACAGAGAGCTTAGGTAGGAGCATAGGAGACACAGCGCAAGGAGCATGATTGTAGCCACATGTATGGCAAGATTATGAGAGATTAGAGGTGTAGAATGAGGTATTATCTCCACTTGAGAGCTTCAATCCGATATACATTGCATTTCTCTTTGTTCATACGAGTGCGGTCTTCACTGCATCATCCCTCCCCGGATTCCTCCACGTCCATCGGCCCCAACTTTAGCCTACCCATGGCATATGCCGTGATACCACCACGACAGAATCTATCAAGAATCTCCTCATCCCAATTTCTAAGTAAAACTTGTGGTTGAACAAGGGTGAAGGACCCCAATGTCTATTGGTGGTTCCTTGGGAAAAGTTTTTTGACAAAGAAAAACTTAGTGTTTTCAACTGATAGGCAAAACCTATTTTGAGCAAAGCAAGCCTAAACTACACTTAGCAAAAATGCATATAGTATCTAGTCCACCAATATTATACTAAGGTATCACTTGCCAATACTATTCCAATGTATTGACCCACTGTGGCTGTAACTTGTGATGTTGCATGATATTCTGATGATGATTAGGAGTCATGAGTCTACACTCAACATGCTTGCCTGTGGCACATGAAGATGAAGACTTGTTTATCATATTATATATTGAACTCTTGTATTAGGCCTGTGGCCATGGAGTTGTAAAAGACTATGTTTTGTCTCTGGAATTATATGTAATAATGACCTTTGTTTCTGTGTACTTCAACTTAAACTGTGGATGCTATCATTGATCCAGGGACTAGCATTGCAATCACAGGTATCCTTTCCTTTACAAAGGAGGGATCTTACAGATGGTATCAGAGCACTGTGTTGCCTGTAGGATTATGACCCTAGAATTGGAAACCACTAAGGAAAAAATTTCAACAACTTCCACACTTGTCTTATTCTTCTAGTAAACTTATCTAATCTTCTTTTCCATCCCTTTTGATAGAAGGATGCATTGTTGGCACTAGTTTAGAAAGTGAAAGATGAATTGAACACCAGATGATTTTGATGATGAAAATGTTAAGGCATGAGCTTTAGCCCTTTATAAAACTGATGGTTGTCTGGATTCGATACCATTCACATTTTACCAATACCCGCAATTTGGGTATTGACTAGAAATTTATATACCTTAGTATGGGTTCCCTTGCGGCCAAGGTTTGAGCTGAGGCTACCTTGTGAAGATTGTCCACCTGTGCAATACCCAAGATGACATGACCGAGACACTTCTCCAATCAATAACCAATAGAGGAATCTAGAAATTCATATGGCTCCCACATATTTCTACGATTACTTTGCGATCGAATGAACCACTTACATACGATACCAATTTCCCTTTGTCTCGCGATAGTTTACTTATTCAAGGTTAGATCGTCGGTATCTCTGCATACCTAGTTCAACCTCGTTATCGATAAGTACTCTTTTTCGTTGTCGTGATATGTGATCCCTTGTGAGCCAGTCACATGCTTGCAAGCTAATTGGATGACATTCCACTGAGAGGGCCCAGAGTATATCTATTAGTCATATGGATGGACAAATCCCACTCTTGATCCATGTGCCTCAACACATACTTTCCGAACACTCAATGCCACCTTTATAGCCACCCAGTTACGGTGTGGTGTTTGATGTCATCAAAGCATCCATCTAGTGATGGTAATTAGCATGATCTCATGGTCGAAGGAATTAGGTTACTATGTATCAGAAAGCTTATAGAAAATGAACTATTGAAATGACTTGATCTTTATGCTATGCTTATGTAACATCCCTAAAATCATGTTTCAAAACTCATGCATATCATCCATGCATCCATGATCATATAGATTCTCATTTCGAAAATCAATTCAAAAACAGGAGCATTTGAGCTCATTATTTTATGTGATCAGCATTAAATCAAATGCTACTCTCCAAGGAGAGATTGTGGTTCAGAAATCAAACCTTGTTACTTTCAGATTGTTTTGCTTGATTGCTAACACTTAACCAAAAATTTATAAAACAAATATGATTTGAAAACCATTTTCAAAGCTTATTTAAAACTAGTGCTATGTCACTATTTATTTTGTTTTATTCCAAGTGACCAAGCAATGCAGAGAGACCACTTGTTTTTGCACACAATTGTATGAAGGTTTCACTTTACAAAAACTAAGAAAAGATTTGAATTCAATTAGCATTTGAATTTGTTTAAAAATGGTTTCAGAAAATCAAAACAGAAACATAAAATGAATTAAGAAAAGGAAAAAGGCCGGCGCCAGTTATTTAGCACAACAACAGAACCGGCCCACTAAGCCGACCCGGGTTTCCCCTTCTCTCTCTCTCACTCGCAGACAAACCCACTGAGTCACTGACCGCTTGGGCCCATTCCCTCTTTCTTTCCCTCGCTGGCAAGTGGACCCTGCGACCACGTCACCCTTCATCCTCAATCAACGCCGACGACCACCTCGCCGCTGTCGTTTCCCCGCACTGATGCCGCGCTTAAATTGCATTGATACGGCAAGTGATTTCCGCCCCCGCTCTGGCTATAAGACCCCCTCCCCTCGCCGCTCATTTCCCCTCACACCACTTGCTCCCTCCGCCACCAGGCTGCCCATATTTCGCCAGACTCTATCGCGGTACCGACGATCGCCGGCAGCAAATTCCGGTGAGCTCCCCGCGCCCCTTGACTTCTAACCTTGCCAGCACAATCACTGCAACCATGCGCATCTCCTAACCCCTCTGTTGCATGTTAGGATCATCCAGAGCCTCGTCAACATCGACGACAGCACGAGTCCGACGAAACCATCAACTCCGGCAAGCTTTCCTGGTTAGTCCTGACCGCGCCTTGCCCTCTCCTTGACACTCGCATGACCAGCACCACTTTGCGCATCTGACGCACTGTTTATTTTTCCCTGGCATGATCTGTAGCTTCGCCAATGTCGACGAGCAGCCGTACCCGACGCTTTCGCGAACTCCGGCGAGGAATCCCTGAAGACTCCGAGCGCCCATTGTCAAGCCATCGCCACGTCGAGCTTCAGTACACCGCCGCGAGTCTGGTAAGCATCGCCGACGACCCCAAAACCCCATGTAGTCATCGCGCCGCCATGGACAGAGTCGCCGCCACCAGTCGCCACCGCTAGCACCGCCAGAGTATGGTCGCTTGATCGTGGACCGTTAGATCTAGATCCATCGGCTGCGTTAGATTCACTTAACGAAGGGGTACGCGCTAGATCTGGCCGTGCATCTTCATTTAAATCGTGTGGCTCTCGTCGATCGATCCGCCCGAACCGGTACCAACCAATAGAAACATGCCGCGTGTCTGCTAGTTAGATTTAAAATCAGAATTTGAATCTATTAGATGTTTGATTTTGTTTTAATCATAACTTTTGATTTCCACGTCCAAATTTGATGAATTTTATATCAATGGAATCAGGAGAGAAAGCCCTTTCCAAATATGCAATGTGTTTAATGTTTTGTTTCTGTTAAAATGGTTTTAATCACAGAAACATGTGGTGTATTTTGTGCATATAAATTATTTGATAAATGTTTTAGTGTTCAAATAAAGATTATTGGGCAAGTTTTGAACTTGTTTATAAACCAGTATTGTGCACTTGTCTTGTTGAGTATAGAAAATCATCACATATCATATTGCATGCATCCATATATTTTTTATTGTATTTATTTTGTATGTGATTTGGTGCTATCATTTTATGTGTAGATTTTGGTGCAAATAGTGATTGTGATTGTGAGGATTGTTGCTCCCCCAACTACCAAGGCAAGTGGTGCTTCATGATTTTATCCCTATGTTTTTCATCTATGCATTAGAAATATTTTTTCTAGTCTTGCATGATTATATTTTGCTTATATGCTATGCTTGGGAAATCCTAGTAGTTGTAGAATTGCTAGAAATTTCTAAGTTAAGATGATTATCTATGCCATGCTTAGCCTAGCTAATAGCAACCAAGGGTGGTAAAATATCCATGCTATGGTAAAATATTTCTAAGTCTTTGGACTTGTGTTTTGCTTAATAAAACAACTAAGTGAATGAATCACCTGGGTGGAATGGTAGGAATGGTTTATGTTGAGTGGTTACACAAGGCCCATTTCTATGGTTTACCTTGTGTATCTCACTTGTGGAAAGCCACCCAGGAACAAAGGGATTTGAGAGGCCAAATGTTAAGAAGCTTCTAGTGCAACCACTTGGCAATATGGGCTCTGCCTGGATCATATAGGTTGCAATAACTTATCCATTTGGATAGTTGGTGGTAGTGGGATGATAGGTTGGAACGCGTCCATTTGGTCTAAGGGAAGGCTTCTGAAAGGTCCTGTCTTGGTGAAAATCAAGTCTTGTGAGGAAAGTGCACAACCTCTGCAGATGGAAGAATCTAAGTACTTAGCCATGTCCCTGGAAAAGGACAAATTTGAGCATCAAGACATGGAATCTATCAAGAATCTCCTCATCCCAATTTCTAAGTAAAACTTGTGGTTGAACAAGGGTGAAGGACCCCAATGTCTATTGGTGGTTCATTGGGAAAAGTTTTTTGACAAAGAAAAACTTAGTGTTTTCAACTGATAGGCAAAACCTATTTTGAGCAAAGCAAGCCTAAACTACACTTAGCCAAAATGCATATAGTATCTAGTCCACCAATATTATACTAAGGTATCACTTGCCAATACTATTCCAATGTATTGACCCACTGTGGATGTAACTTGTGATGTTGCATGATATTCTGATGATGATTAGGAGTCATGAGTCTACACTCAACATGCTTGCCTGTGGCACATGAAGATGAAGACTTGTTTATCATATTATATATTGAACTCTTGTATTAGGCCTATGATCATGGAGTTGTAAAAGACTATGTTTTGTCTCTGGAATGATATGTAATAATGACCTTTGTTTCTATGTACTTCAACTTAAACTGTGGATGCTAGCATTGATCCAGGGACTAGCATTGCAATCACAGGGATCCTTTCCTTTACAAAGGAGGGATCTTACATCTTATCTATAGGAGTATGTCCATCATACCATTCTCCTAATGATATGATCTTGTTGTTAATAACATCTCAATGTTCATGATCTGGAAACCACGATCATCTATCAACCAACAAGCTAGTATTTCAAAGAGGCTTCATGTAACATCCCAAAAATATTAAACTAGAATCATCAAACTCTAATCATCAAAATTAGGGTTAACAAAAACTTTCCCAATTAAAAATATGAAAGCATTCATATGTGTATGCATTACAATTTGGGTTTTTTTGAATTGCCTTGGTTTTGTGTTTCTTTGCTTGTAAAATGATTCTTAGGTGAAATAAACATCATATAAACAATCCCCACACTTTTCCCAAAGACAAACAAATTAAGTGAATGGTCACTTTGGCCAAATTAACTCTCATGCCTACTTTGGCTATCCCTAACTTTCAAAACTTAACAGAAACTAGTTTGGATCTTTGCCCCCCTTGATAGTACGCATAACAAAGTACCAAGGCCCACTTTGTGATCATCCAAAAACATTTGAATGCATAGTTTAAATGACAGTTGATAATTGAATCTATCTCATATGGGAAGATCCCACTTTTTCAAAAACCACTCAAATAAGCCCAATTTTCAAAACCCAAGCATCCACAGACTCACCAGCACATGCCTAGCACACCCACCAAAAATATTTTCAAAATTCAAAACTTGAGTTCATGCTTCCATTTCATCAAACAGGTGTGGATGCAAA
Organism: Avena sativa; assembly: GCA_916181665.1. NCBI lineage: Eukaryota > Viridiplantae > Streptophyta > Magnoliopsida > Poales > Poaceae > Avena > Avena sativa. Next base: position 134,152,427 of record OV702285.1, on the reverse strand, counting down.
TCAAAGAAAAACAAAACACTAAGTTGAGCAGTGTTTTGGGCCTAATTTGTTCCCACTCTGGACGCCACTAGCCTTAGTAGATCATCTAACAACCTTAGCTAATCACTAGCACCACTGTAAGCTGGCCATTGTCATCAATAGTGAGCAGGCCGAGAGCACCATTGCCACCCCATAGTCGACAGCAAGCTACGAGCAACACTAGCCTCGCCAACCTTGTCTGGGAGCAAGCTAGCAACCCACCGCCACTCCCTGTCCCAGCCGCGAGCAATGCCATCCACTAGACCACACGCCCAGGCCATGCCAAGCTTCTCTGGAACCATGCTGAGAGAGCGCCCCATGCGCCACGCTCTACCAGCACCCCCAGACCGCGCGCCGCCCTCGTCGTGTGCACTTGTGATCACCACCGTCCCAGCAACCCCGCATACACGCCCGTTCGTCGCCGCGCGGACCACGCGCGTTGTGCGCCATAAAAACTTCCGTCGGACCAGCGCAGAGCACCGCAGCGTTCCGACCAATCCGCACCGCCCCACGCCTCTCCACCACGCCGTTGAGATTCGCCAGGGAGCACAGCACCGCCCCCTACTGTCGCCCACGCCGATAGCCCTGTGTACCGTCGACCAAGACGAGCTCAGCTTGTGCCCGTCGGTCCCCTCTCGCCACTATAAATAGAGGCATCCTCCGCTCGAATTCTTCACACCATTCTACTCCCCTCTCGCCCAGAACCACCCCACCTCATTCCTGGAGCAAGGAGAGCAGCGCGTCACCGGAATTTCACCGGAGCCCGCCCCAGGAGGAGTTGCCGGTACCAGGAGGATCGCCGTCGTCGACTTCGTCGTTCGCCTGCATTGCCGACCTTTGCCTGAGCCCCGGTGAGCCTCCCACGAGCCCCACCGAGCCGCTAGGGTTCGAGCTCGCCGGTGACATGTTCATCCTCGACGACGACCCTCAGCCGTTGATCTCACTTCTAATCCAACGCACCACATCGCCCCGTACCGCTTCGTGTTTAAAAAGTCACTGACCAGTGGAACCCCCCTGTCAGTTGCACCCCGCTCCGCGGAGTGACACTGGGCCGGCCCATTACCCCTTCCCGCGCAGCCCACTCGTTTGAATTTAGCTTTTTCTAATTTTATTCAAACTCAGTTCTGTACCTAGTTTCAAAAATCAACCCAGCTCGATTTAGTGAACCAAATTGAAAGAAACCAATTTTTTTAGAAAGTTCTTGAAATGCTTAATCCAAGCCTGTTGGATTCAAATCATTTGGATCTGTATATCACCCTTGGTAAAAATAACAAGGCAGAAGCTTTTCTGCATTCAAACATTTTTCAAATTTAAACCATGATAGCTTTTGAGTTGATTCCAACTCTCAAAAATCACATTTGATCATACCTTTCAGAATATATAAAAACATATGGGTTTACTTACAGAAATAATGTTCAAGTAATAAAAGAATGCCACATAGGCATTTCTAGTCACTTATTATATTTAAAATAAAAAGGTTAAACCTTATTAAATTGTGACACCACTTTAAATCACATTCTCATGTACTGAAATATGTGGTGATGACATGTGTCAACATGATCCCATGTTTGGTTTGGAGAATATTAAATCTTAAGTAGTTTTTCAATGAGTAGAAATTACTTTTCTAAAAATAAATCAATAAGACAAATGCTTTAGTCTTGTAATGTTAGTGATGATGCTAGATCATCTATAGAACCCCTTTGTGTGATGATTGAAAGTAGTTAAGTATTGTTTGGTGATTGTGTACCTCGTATTTATTTATAGACGCTAGTACCGACCAAGGATACGAGGAGGAAGGAGGATACTACGAAGAAGAAACCAAGGAGAACTTCAACCACTACTCTACACAAGGCAAGCCTAATACTACTAGTTGATTGAGCAAGCTAACACTTGCAATAATGAAAGTTAGATAACCTATGCAATGCAGTAAGCATGCTTGGTTAGACATATGTGATGATACCCCCTCCTAGTTTTACTTGCAAGCTTTCTACTTCATTTTCTTTATCAAAGCTATTTCTTAGAGTTTACTTAATTGACTTGTAGATTCTAGGAAGATAATTGAAGGTTGCATAAAGAGCATTAAATTTGGCCTAAGCTAGAAAATCTTGATGTCATCCTAAGGCATGAGATTGAACTTAGCTAATCCCCATTTGTTTACCACCCCTCATTAGTACTCACCCCACTTGTAGATGCTAGTGCTAAGCATAAAACTTGATCAACTTTAGATGGGAATACTTGGTGGAAAATGGTTATGAAAACCTTAGAATGATGAGTCATTCTACTGAGATGTTTTGACATGTGTTTCCGAACACCAGATGATTTTGGTGATGAAAATGTTGAGGCAAGAGCCTTAGCCCTTTATAAAACTGATGGTTGTCTAGATGCGATACCATTCCAATTTTACCGTACAACCACAATACCCGAAAATTGGGTAGGGCTTGACTGGAAACTTATATACCTTAGTATGGGTTCCCTCACGGCCAAGGTCTGAGTTGAGGCTACCTTGTGAAGATTGTCCACCTGTGCAGTACCCAAGATGACAGTTGGTCATGGTTGGGAGGCCAAACTCATAGAAGAGGTGCCTATACTAGGGCGTGTAATTGAAAGGTTAGGATTGATTATCCGCATACTAAGTATGGTGAATTCAGGATTTGTTCCTGACGGATGTATCGAATTTTGTGGTGAAAGTGTACAATCTCTGCAGAGTGTCAAACTATTCGAATAGCCGCGTCCGTGGTTATGGACAGTTGGAGTGGCCATACTGTTCCCCCATCAGATGTTTTCAAAATGACTTGTGAAATGAATTGAGAACTTGACTTGACCACAACAGAGTTGTGACATGAGATACAAGTTCCCACTTAGGTGTTATAAAATTTGACTAGCATTATTTGCTTCTGAACTTAGTAGAGGTAAATCTGGCTTTTTGCAAAACAACCCTAGAGCTTAGTGTCCTACTAAAAAAACCGCCTTCACTTGTTAGTATTAGTTTGCGAGTACTTAAAGAGTACTCATGGCTTTGTCCCTGGCTATTCCCGTCGCCAGACTATGAAGAGGAGTACTAGGATGACGGACCCCAGGAAGGTTACGACAACTAGGATCATCTCCCATCGTCAGCATTGCCTGTGACCCCGAAGATGGAGCTTCGCCTACGCTACCTTTATTATTACGTATTTCCGCTGCTTGAGTTGTATTAAGAACTGGATCATGAGATCCTTATTTGTGTAAGACCTTATGTATGGTTTGTAACGGATGATGTACTGTGGTATCCAATTCTGTTATGTCTCGCAAAAATGGTAATCTTGGGATTGCGATGTATGGCATAACAGGCATCTGGTATTAAAAATCCGGGTGTTGACAAGTTGGTATCAGAGCCATCCTGACCATAGGAGACCCTAGTTAGACTGGACGTTGGAATCAAAAACTTAGTTTCAAAACCAAAGGAAGCAAATATTTACAAAAACTTATTCCCATTCTTATCACTTTGCTTCTTTCATAAAAAATTCATGTTCCTCAAAAACTCTTGCAAAATACATAAAATTTGACACACTTGGTCACTCTACTAACTTACTCATCCTATATTCTTAATAGATGGACGTGAAGTACAGCAAGTTTTATCAGTTGGGGAATGGAGGAGACCTCATCTTTGAGCGGGATTTGGACCAGCTTTCGGAACTTCTGGAGCGTCCGCACCCCGTGTTCTTTGGAGCTCAGCTCAATGATCAAGTATGAGAAGATCTGCAGTGGATAATTGTTGCAAGTCTCCGAGGAAAGATTGAACCTCCCACTGCCGAGGGAATTCAGTTCACCTTGCGAGAAAACAACTGGCTCGATGGACTTGCCAGGGCCATGCAGGAAGCTCTTGCCCGTCTGTGTGGGCAGAGTATCAACCAGATCAAGGGTACTCGCTTTGAGTTTTGTCCAAGGCGTGATGCTAATGGACAGCCACTGGAATCCCCATACCACCCCAAGCTGAAGACTCAGTTGGACCACCTTAGCTTCATGATGTACGATCGTCAGCAGGAATTGGACAATTGTCGTGACTACTCCAACCACAAGTCCATCATCATCAAGACGAAGGATCAGACCATCGCCATGCTAGCGAAGGATCGCAAGTCTCGCTGCCGTCAGCTCGACAAAAAGGATCGCATCATTGCCCGTCTTCGCCACCGTATCTCGGATTTGGAGGAGACCATCCATGAGAGAGACATGCAGTTGGAAGAAAGGGAGAATGCCGGAGAAGATCTTCGTGGAGACCCCTAATCTTATCTCAACGATGATGATGATTCTCTGGAGGATCAGGCTATGGAATTCTTCACCAATGAGGATGATTTCTCTTTCATCGATGACGATGAGGGTGATGAGGATGAAGACTACACCGACTCCGAGGAGTAGTAGCACATGAGCACTAGAGTAGTGAGTTGTATTCGGTCCCACTGTATCGTAGTTTCCAGAATGGTTCTTAAAACCATCTGCTTTCCTTTGTTGTGGTCTGTGTTGTATCGTTTGCTATGAATGAATGAATGAAAAGCATGTTGCTAGAAAATTAGAGCCAAACTTTAAAAACTTTTCAAAGTCCCTGAACCTTAGAAATTTCCCTCTTTTCTCATGATCTATCTCAATCTTCAGATTCCACGCGGAGGAAGTGGTTCATCCCCGGACCCGATGTTGCAGATCCTGCAAATGTTAGTTTCTGACCGCGAAGCTGAAAGAGCCGAACGTTAAGCCAACCTAGCCACCCTTCAGCAGATAGCTCAGCTGGCCCACAACAATCAAGGCCAAGGAAATCAGGACAACCATGGATCTAAGCTCAAGAATTTCCAGAATACCAACCCACCTGTTTTCACTAAGTCAGAAGAGCCCCTAGATGCAGACGATTGGTTGCAAACCATGGAAAACAACCTGGAAGTCGCCAGAGTGGAAGCTAACGAGAAAGTTCTGTTCGCCACCCATTACCTAGCTGGAGATGCAAGAGCATGGTGGAACAGTGTTCGTGCAATGACCGGAGGACAGATGATGACCTGGGAGGAATTCAAGGTCAAGTTCAGCAGAACCCATGTGCCACCGGGTTTGATCAAGAGAATGAGAGATGAGTTCAGAGAACTGAAGCAAGGAAGGATGACCGTAGTGGAATACCGTGACAAATTTTTGTCATTAGCTAGGTATGCCTCGGATGAGATCGACACTAAAGCCAAGAAGAAAGAGAGATTATTGAATGGTTTGCATGATGAGATGCAGACTGTGTTAGTCAATATCCCCTTTGCAGATATTGAAGCCCTTGTCGACTCTGCCATCCAGATGGAAGGGAAGATCAACCAAGCCAATGAGAACCGTAAGCGTCGCATGATGCATCAGCCAGGAACCCATCAGACCCCAAAGTATCGCCCTAACCCATCTCCAGGATTTGCCCCGAGAACCCACAGACCCCCGATGAACCGTCGGACCTATCCCAACCGTGGAAACCCAAGGCCCGGAGGAAATCACAACAACCCCGGCAACTCTAGCAATTTCAACCGTGCACCACCCAAGTTCAACAACAACAATGCTACCACCAACACCAACACTGCCCCGAGGACTGGAAGCAATGTTGTGCCTGTTGCAGCAAAGGACAAGTCGCAAGTGACTTGTTATGACTGTGGAAATAAAGGCCACTACTCCAACGAGTGCCCCAAGAAGAATGCCGCCGCCCCCAATGCAAATGCCCCAGCTCAGCAGCAGCGTCGTGTTCAGCCAGGAAGAAGGTTTGCCCCAGGGAATTCGCTCAACCGCAACGGCCGTCTTTTTCTCATGCATGCTGAAGAAGCCCAGGAAGCGCCAGACGTCGTGCTGGGTATGTTTTCTGTTAATTCAGTACTTTCTAGAGTGTTGTTTGATTCTGGTGCATCGCACTCATTTTTCACCGAAGAATTTGCATGCACTAGTAAAATTCAACCAACCAAACTGAAGCATGTCATGATTTTTCAAATCCCCGATTCAACCACCAAGGCTAGGCAAATTTGCAAAGACGTCCCTATCCGAATCCATGGCATATACTTTTATGCTAATCTGATAGTACTGAGAACTAAAGGTTTGGAAGTAGTACTAGGAATGGATTGGATGTCCAAACATAAAGGATTGATTGATTGTGCCAAGAAAGACATAACCATGACCAGTACAGCCAGAATATCAGTCGAGCATATATCTGAAACCTTACCTCGTCAATTCAAGTGCAACAAGAGTATAGCCCAACCTACCATTGACCAAGTATGGATAGTCTATGAATACCCCGATGTATTTCCAGATGTTTTGCCTGGTATGCCCCCAGATCGGGATATTGAGTTTATCATTGAACTAATCCCCGAAACAGGACCCATAGCTTAGAGACCCTATAGTATGAACCCGTCTGAACTAGAAGAACTGAAGAAGCAACTGGATGCCATGTTGGAAATTGGATTGATTCAACCAAGTGCGTCACCATGGAGATCACCTGTCCTATTTGTGGACAAGAAATATGGAGGTAACCGTTTGTGTACGGATTATCGGAAGTTGAATGATGTCACCATCAAGAACAAGTACCCATTGCCCAAGATAGAAGATTTGTTTGATCAGTTGACCGGTGCCAAAGTGTTTTCTAAGATTGATCTTAGAACTGGCTATCATCAACTCAAGATTCACATAGAGGATATTCCCAAGACTACCTTTACCACCAGATATGGATTATACGAGTATACCATCATGTCTTTTGGATTAACCAATGCCCCCGCTTATTTCATGAATCTCATGAATAAGATTTTTATGGACTTCCTGGATAAGTTTGTCGTTGTTTTCATCGATGACATTCTGATTTATTCCAAATCGGAAGAAGAACATGAGCTACACCTAAGGACCATTCTTGGAACCCTTAGAGAGCATCAGTTGTATGCCAAGTTTAGCAAATGTGAATTCTGGTTACAGGAGGTAGGATTCCTCGGCCACATTGTATCAGCCGGAGGAATTGCCGTTGACCCTGCAAAGGTAAAAGATGTCGAAGATTGGCAAGCCCCAACACTCAAACCCAAGTTCGTGCATTTCTCGGATTGGCGGGATACTACCGCAAGTTTGTAGAAGGATTCTCGAGTATTGCCATACCCATGACCCAATTGCTGAAGAAGGACAAGAAGTTTGAATGGACCAACAAATGTGAAGCGAGTTTTCAAGAACTCAAGAGAAGATTGATTTCAGCCCCAATCTTAATCATGCCGGATATCACGAAGCCCTTCGACATGTATTTTGATGCATCCAAGATCGGTCCGGATGTGTGCTAATGCAAGAAGGCAAAGTTATATCTTATCTATCCCAACAACTGAAATAACATGAGCAAAATTACCCAACCCATGACCTCGAACTCGCAGCCATAGTTCTAGCCCTGAAGACATGGAGGCATTACCTGATGGGAAACCGTTGTGAGATTTATTCGGATCACAAGAGCCTGAAGTATATATTCACTCATAAGGAGCTGAATATGAGGCAGAGAAGATGGATTGAGCAAATCAAGGATTACGACCTGGACATTCACTATCACCCTGGTAAAGCCAATGTGGTAGCAGATGCCCTTAGCAGATTGCCGTGCCGCTTGAACTCCATGATTTTGAAGGAGCAACCAAGCGTGCACAAAGAGATGGAAGATTTTCGAATGGAATTAGTGAGTGAAGGATTATTGGCTAGCATAGAACTTCAACCCACTTTGATCAGCCAGATCAAGGAGGAACAGAAAGGAAATGCTAGTATCGACGAAATCAAGCGTCGTATCGGTACAGTCAAAGTACCCGGATTCACGGAATACGAAGAAGGAGTTCTGTGGTACAAAGGACGCCTTTGTGTACCAGAAGATTCTGAGTTGAAAGAAGTTATTCTGAAGGAAGCTCATGATACTCTTTATTATATGCACCCCGGAGGAACAAAGATGTATCAAGATTTGAAGGAGCAATTTTGGTGGCATAAGATGAAGAGAGAAATCGGAAGCTATATCGCCAAGTGTAATATATGTCAGCGAGTCAAGGCAGGACATCAAAGACCTGCTGGATTGCAGCAACCATTGCAGATTCCGGATTGGAAATGGAATTCCGTTGGAATGGACTTTATCACCGGATTGCCTACTTCTAGTAGGGGAAATGACTCTATCTGGGTCATACTGGACAGATTGTCCAAAGTCGCCCATTTCTTACCTGTCAAGACCACATATCAGAGTTCGAAGCTAGCGGAGTTATACATCGCTAGAATCGTCAGTTTGCATGGAGTCCCCAAGAACATCGTATCAGATCGAGGAACTCAGTTTACCTCGAGATTCTGGAAGAAAGTCCAAGAAGGTTTAGGAACCCACCTAGATTTCAGCACCGCTTATCACCCTCAGACCGATGGACAAACGGAGCGAGTAAATCAAATACTCGAAGATATGCTGAGAGCATGTGTGTTAGAATATGGATCTAAGTGGGAAGACTGTCCACCGTTTGCAGAATTTTCATACAACAACAGTTATCAAGCTAGTTTGCAAATGTCCCCATTTGAATTCATGTATGGAAGGAAGTGTCGCACCCCTTTGAACTGGTCGGAAGTATGAGAGAGTCAGATTTTCGGACCGGACATCCTACGAGAAGCAGAAGAGAAGGTTCACAAGATTCGTGAGCACCTCAAGACAGCCCAGTCCAGACAGAAGAGTTACGCCGACAAGAGACGTCGAGACCTCGCCTTCAACATAGGAGATTTTGTGTATCTGAAAGTGTCGCCATTGAAGGGAATGCAGCGTTTCCAACTCAAGGGAAAGTTAGCCCCCAGATATATCGGACCATTCAAGATTATAAACCATCGAGGAGAAGTGTCGTATCAATTGGAGCTACCCGAGGAGATGTCAGCCGTGCACAATGTGTTCCATATCTCATTACTTTGCAAGTGCCTCGAAGTTCCAGAGAAGACGGAAGTGTTCAAGAATATTGATCATCGGACCATAGAGATCAACGATGACCTAACCTATCCCGAAGTACCCATCCGTATTTTGGAAGAAGCCTTCAGAACTACCAGAACCCAAAGAATCAAGTTTCTCAAGATTCAATGGAGCAACCACACAGAAGAAGAAGCTACCTGGGAGCGCGAGGATCACATCAGGACGGAGTTTCCCGATCTCTTCAAATCCTAGGTAATCTTTTTCGTCCTTTTTCAAATCTCGGGACGAGATTTTGTTTAAGGGGGGAAGGTTTCTAACATCCCAAAAATATTAAACTAGAATCATCAAACTCTATCATCAAAATTAGGGTTAACAAAAACTTTCCCAATTAAAAATATGAAAGCATTCATATGTGTATGCATTACAATTTGGATTTTTTGAATTGCCTTGGTTTTGTGTTTCTTTGCTTGTAAAATGATTCTTAGGTGAAATAAACATCATCTAAACAATCCCCACACTTTTCCCAAAGACAAACAAATCAAAACAAACAAATTAAGTGAATGGTCACTTTGGCCAAATTAACTCTCATGCCTACTTTGGATATCCCTAACTTTCAAAACTTAACAGAAACTTGTTTGGATCTTTGCCCCCCTTGATAGTACTCATAACAAAGTACCAAGGCCCACTTTGTGATCATCCAAAAACATTTGAATGCATAGTTTAAATGACAGTTGAAAATTGAATCTATCTCATATGGGAAGATCCCACTTTTTCAAAAACCACTCAAACAAGCCCAATTTTCAAAACCCAAGCATCCACAGACTCACCAGCACATGCCTAGAACACCCACCAAAAATATTTTCAAAATTCAAAACTTGAGTTCATGCGGCCATTTCATCAAACAGGCTGTGGATGCAAATCAAACAAAAACAAAACACTATGTTAAGCAGTGTTTTGGGCCTAACTTTTTCCCTCTCTTGACACCACTAGCCTTAGTAGATCATCTAACAACCTTAGCTAATCACTAGCACCACTGTAAGCTGGCCATTGTCATCAATGGTGAGCAGGCCGAGAGCACCATTGCCACCCCATAGTCGATAGCAAGCTACGAGCAACACTAGCCTCGCCAACCTTGTCTGGGAGCAAGATAGCACCCCACCGCCACTCCCTGTCCCAGCCGCGAGCAATGCCAGCCACTAGACCACACGCCCAGGCCATGCCAACCTTCTCTGCAACTATGCCGAGAGCGCGCCCCATGCGCCACGCTCGACCAGCATCCCAGACCGCGCGCCGCCCTCTCCGTGTGCACGCGTGATAACCACCGTCCCAGCAACCCCGCAGACACGCCTGTTCGCCGCCGCGCAGACCACGCGCGCTGTGCACCATAAAAACTTCCGTCGGACCAGCGTAGAGCACCGCAGCGTTCCGACCAAGACCAATCCACACCGCCCCACGCCTCGCCACCACGTCGTTGAGCTTCGCCAGGGAGCACAGCACCGCCCCCTACCGTCGCCCACGCCGATAGCCCTCTGTACCGTCGACCACGACGAGCTCAGCTTGCGCCCGTCGGTCCCCTCTCGCCACTATAAATAGAGGCATCCCCCGCTCGAATTCTTCATACCATTCTACTCCCCTCTCACCCAGAACCACCCCACCTCATTCCTGGAGCAAGGCGAGTTGCGCATCGCCGGAATTTCACCGGAGCCCGTCGCTGCTGGAGAAGAAGGAAGCCATCGATTGGAGCCGCCCCAGGAGGAGCTGCCGGTACCAGGAGGATCGCCATCGTCGACTTCGTCGTTCGCCAGCATCGCCGACCTTCGCCTGAGCCCCGGTGAGCCTCCCACGACCCCCACCGAGCCGCTAGGGTTCGAGCTCGCCGGTGACATGTTCATCGTCGACGACGACCCTCAGCCGTTGATCTCACTTCTAATCCAACGCACCACATCGCCCCGTACCGCTTCGTGTTTAAAAAGTCACTGACCGGTGGAACCCCCCTGTTAGTTGCACCCCGCTCCGCGGAATTACACTGGGCCGGCCCATTACCCCTTCCCGCGCAGCCCACTCGTTTGAATTTAGCTTTTTCTAATTTTATTCAAACTCAGTTCTGTACCTAGTTTGAAAAATCAACCCATCTCGATTCAGTGAACCAAATTGAATGAAACCAATTTTGTTAGAAAGGTCTTGAAATGCTTTATCCAAGCCCGTTGGATTCAAATCATTTCGATCTATATATCACCCTTGGTAAAAATAACAAGGCAGAAGCTTTTCTGCATTCAAACATTTTTCAAATTTAAACCATAATAGCTTTTGAGTTGATTCCAACTCTCAAAAATCACATTTGATCATACCTTTCAGAATATATAAAAACATATGGGTTTACTTACAGAAATAATGTTCAAGTAATAAAAGAATGCCACATAGGCATTTCTAGTCACTTATTTTATTTAAAATAAAAAGGTTAAACCTTATTAAATTGTGACACCACTTTAAATCACATTCTCATGTACTAAAATATGTGGTGATGACATGTGTTAACATGATCCCATGTTTGGTTTGGAGAATATTAAATCTTAAGTAGTTTTTCAATGAGTAGAAATTACTTTTCTAAAAACAAATCAATAAGACAAATGCTTTAGTCTTGTAATGTTAGTGATGATGCTAGATCATCTATAGAACCCCTTTATGTGATGATTGAAAGTATTTAAGTATTGTTTGGTGATTGTGTACCTCGTATTTATTTATAGACGCTAGTACCGACCAAGGATACGAGGAGGAAGGAGGATACTATGAAGAAGAAACCGAGGAGAACTTCAACCACTGCTCTGCACAAGGAAAGCCTAATACTACTAGTTGATTGAGCAAGCTAACACTTGCAATAATGAAAGTTTGATAACCTATGCAATGCACTAAGCATGCTTGGTTAGACATATGTGATGATACCCCCTCCTAGTTTTACTTGCAAGCTTTCTAATTTATTTTCTTTATCAAAGCTATTTCTTAGAGTTTACTTAATTGACTTGTAGATTCTAGGAAGATAATTGAAGGTTGCATAAAGAGCATTAAATTTGGCCTAAGCTAGAAAATCTTGATGTCATCCTAAGGTATGAGATTGAACTTAGCTAATCCCCATTTGTTTACCACCCCTCATTAGTACTCACCCCACTTGTAGATGCTAGTGCTAAGCATAAAACTTGATCAAATTTAGATGGGAATACTTGGTGGAAAATGGTTATGAAAACCTTAGAATGATGAGTCATTCTACTGAGATGTTTTGACATGTGTTTCCGAACACCAGATGATTTTGGTGATGAAAATGTTGAGGCATGAGCCTTAGCCCTTTATAAAACTGATGGTTGTCTAGATGCGATACCATTCCAATTTTACCGTACAACCACAATACCCGAAAATTGGGTAGGGCTTGACTGGAAACTTATATACCTTAGTATGGGTTCCCTCACGGCCAAGGTCTGAGTTGAGGCTACCTTGTGAAGATTGTCCACCTGTGTAGTGCCCAAGATGACAGTTGGTCATGGTTGGGAGGCCAAACTCATAGAAGAGGTGCCTATACTAGGGCGTGTAATTGAAAGGTTAGGATTGATTATCCGCATACTAAGTATGGTGAATTCAGGATTTGTTCCTGACGGATGTATCGAATTTTGTGGTGAAAGTGTACAATCTCTGCAGAGTGTCAAACTATTCGAATAGCCGCGTCCGTGGTTATGGACAGTTGGAGTGGCCATACTGTTCCCCCGTCAGATGTTTTCAAAATGACTTGTGAAATAAATTGAGAACTTGACTTGACCACAACAGAGTTGTGACATGAGATACAAGTTCCCACTTAGGTGTTATAAAATTTGACTAGCATTCTTTGCTTCTGAACTTAGTAAAGGTAAATCTGGCTTTTTGCAAAACAACCCTAGAGCTTAGTGTCCTACTAAAAAAACCGCCTTCACTTGTTAGTATTAGTTTGCGAGTACTTAAAGAGTACTCATGGCTTTGTCCCTGGCTATTCCCGTCGCCAGACTATGAAGAGGAGTACCAGGATGACGGACCCAAGGAAGGTTACGACAACTAGGATCATCTCCCATCGTCAGCATTGCATGTGACCCCGAAGATGGAGCTTCGCCTACGCTACCTTTATTATTACGTATTTCCGCTGCTTGAGTTGTATTAAGAAGTGGATCATGAGATCCTTATTTGTGTAAGACCTTATGTATGGTTTGTAACGGATGATGTACTGTGGTATCCAATTCTGTTATGTCTCGCAAAAATGGTAATCTTGGGATTGCGATGTATGGCATAACAGGCATCTGGTATTAAAAATCCGGGTGTTGACAAGTTGGTATCAGAGCCATCCTGACCATAGGAGACCCTAGTTAGACTGGACGTTGGAATCAAAAACTTAGTTTCAAAACCAAAGGAAGCAAATATTTACAAAAACTTATTCCCATTCTTATCACTTTGCTTCTTTCATAAAAAATTCATGTTCCTCAAAAACTCTTGCAAAATACATAAAATTTGACACACTTGGTCACTCTACTAACTTACTCATCCTATATTCTTAATAGATGGACGTGAAGTACAGCAAGTTTTATCAGTTGGGGAATGGAGGAGACCTCATCTTTGAGCGGGATTTGGACCAGCTTTCGGAACTTCTGGAGTGTCCGCACCCCGAGTTCTTTGGAGCTCAACTCAATGATCAAGTATGAGAAGATCTGCAGTGGCTAATTGTTGCAAGTCTCCGAGGAAAGATTGAACCTCCCACTGCCGAGGGAATTCAGTTCACCTTGCGAGAAAACAACTGGCTCGATGGACTTGCCAGGGCCATGCAGGAAGCTCTTGCCCGTCTGTGTGGGCAGAGTATCAACCAGATCAAGGGTACTCGCTTTGAGTTTTGTCCAAGGCGTGATGCTAATGGACAGCCACTGGAATCCCCATACCACCCCAAGCTGAAGACTCAGTTGGACCACCTTAGCTTCATGATGTACGATCGTCAGCAGGAATTGGACAATTGTCGTGACTACTCCAACCACAAGTCCACCATCATTAAGACGAAGGATCAGACCATCGCCATGCTAGCGAAGGATCACAAGTCTCGCTGCCGTCAGCTCGACAAAAAGGAGCGCATCATTGCCCGTCTTCGCCACCGTATCTCGGATTTGGAGGAGACCATCCATGAGAGAGACGTGCAGTTGGAAGAAAGGGAGAATGCCGGAGAAGATCTTCGTGGAGACCCCTAATCTTATCTCAATCTTCAGATTCCACGCGGAGGAAGTGGTTCATCCCCGGACCCGATGTTGCAGATCCTGCAAATGTTAGTTTCTGACCGCGAAGCTAAAAGAGCCGAACGTTAAGCCAACCTAGCCACCCTTCAGCAGATAGCTCAGCTGGCCCACAACAATCAAGGCCAAGGAAATCAGGACAACCATGGATCTAAGCTCAAGAATTTCCAGAATACCAACCCACCTGTTTTCACTAAGTCAGAAGAGCCCCTAGATGCAGACGATTGGTTGCAAACCATGGAAAACAACCTGGAAGTCGCCAGAGTGGAAGCTAACGAGAAAGTTATGTTCGCCACCCATTACCTAGCTGGAGATGCAAGAGCATGGTGGAACAGTGTTCGTGCAATGACCGGAGGACAGATGATGACCTGGGAGGAATTCAAGGTAAAGTTCAGCAGAACCCATGTGCCACCGGGTTTGATCAAGAGAATGAGAGATGAGTTCAGAGAACTGAAGCAAGGAAGGATGACCGTAGTGGAATACCGTGACAAATTTTTGTCATTAGCTAGGTATGCCTCGGATGAGATCGACACTAAAGCCAAGAAGAAAGAGAGATTCTTGAATGGTTTGCATGATGAGATGCAGACTGTGTTAGTCAATATCCCCTTTGCAGATATTGAAGCCCTTGTCGACTCTGCCATCCAGATGGAAGGGAAGATCAACCAAGCCAATGAGAACCGTAAGCGTCGCATGATGCATCATCCAGGAACCCATCAGACCCCAAAGTATCGCCCTAACCCATCTCCAGGATTTGCCCCGAGAACCCACAGACCCCCGATGAACCGTCGGACCTATCCCAACCGTGGAAACCCAAGGCCCGGAGGAAATCACAACAACCCCGGCAACTCTAGCAATTTCAACCGTGCACCACCCAAGTTCAACAACAACAATGCTACCACCAACACCAACACTGCCCCGAGGACTGGAAGCAATGTTGTGCCTGTTGCAGCAAAGGACAAGTCGCAAGTGACTTGTTATGACTGTGGAAATAAAGGCCACTACTCCAACGAGTGCCCCAAGAAGAATGCCGCCGCCCCCAATGCAAATGCCCCAGCTCAGCAGCAGCGTCGTGTTCAGCCAGGAAGAAGGTTTGCCCTTGGGAATTCGCTCAACCGCAACGGCCGTCTTTTTCTCATGCATGCTGAAGAAGCCCAGGAAGCGCCAGACGTCGTGCTGGGTATGTTTTCTGTTAATTCAGTACTTGCTAGAGTGTTGTTTGATTCTGGTGCATCGCACTCATTTTTCACCGAAGAATTTGCATGCACTAGTAAAATTCAACCAACCAAACTGAAGCATGTCATGATTTTTCAAATCCCCGATTCAACCACCAAGGCTAGGCAAATTTGCAAAGACGTCCCTATCCGAATTCATGGCATAGACTTTTATGCTAATCTGATAGTACTGAGAACTAAAGGTTTGGAAGTAGTATTAGGAATGGATTGGATGTCCAAACATAAAGGATTCATTGATTGTGCCAAGAAAGACATAACCATGACCAGTACAGCCAGAATATCAGTCGAGCATATATCTGAAACCTTACCTCGTCAATTCAAGTGCAACAAGAGTATAGCCCAACCTACCATTGACCAAGTATGGATAGTCTATGAATACCCCGATGTATTTCCAGATGTTTTGCCTGGTATGCCCCTAGATCGGGATATTGAGTTTATCATTGAACTAATCCCCGGAACAGGACCCATAGCTTAGAGACCCTATAGTATGAACCCGTCTGAACTAGAAGAACTGAAGAAGCAACTGGATGCCATGTTGGAAATTGGATTGATTCAACCAAGTGCGTCACCATGGAGATCACCTGTCCTATTTGTGGACAAGAAAGATGGAGGTAACCGTTTGTGTACGGATTATCGGAAGTTGAATGATGTCACCATCAAGAACAAGTACCCATTGCCCAAGATAGAAGATTTGTTTGATCAGTTCACCGGTGCCAAAGTGTTTTCTAAGATTGATCTTAGAACTGGCTATCATCAACTCAAGATTCACATAGAGGATATTCCCAAGACTGCCTTTACCACCAGATATGGATTATACGAGTATACCGTCATGTCTTTTGGATTAACCAATGCCCCCGCTTATTTCATGAATCTCATGAATAAGATTTTTATGGACTTCCTGGATAAGTTTGTCGTTGTTTTCATTGATGACATTCTGATTTATTCCAAATCGGAAGAAGAACATGAGCTACACCTAAGGACCATTCTTGGAACCCTTAGAGAGCATCAGTTGTATGCCAAGTTTAGCAAATGTGAATTCTGGTTACAGGAGGTAGGATTCCTCGGCCACATTGTATCAGCCGGAGGAATTGCCGCTGACCCTGCAAAGGTAAAAGATGTCGAAGATTGGCAAGCCCCAACCACTCAAACCCAAGTTCGTGCATTTCTCGGATTGGCGGGATACTACCGCAAGTTTGTAGAAGGATTCTCGAGTATTGCCATACCCATGACCCAATTGCTGAAGAAGGACAAGAAGTTTGAATGGACCAACAAATGTGAAGCGAGTTTTCAAGAACTCAAGAGAAGATTGATTTCAGCCCCAATCTTAATCATGCCGGATATCACGAAGCCCTTCGACATGTATTGTGATGCATCCAAGATCGGTCCGGATGTGTGCTAATGCAAGAAGGCAAAGTTATATCTTATCTATCCCAACAACTGAAACAACATGAGAAAAATACCCAACCCATGACCTCGAACTCGCAGCCATAGTTCTAGCCCTGAAGACATGGAGGCATTACCTGATGGGAAACCGTTGTGAGATTTATTCGGATCACAAGAGCCTGAAGTATATATTCACTCATAAGGAGCTGAATATGAGGCAGAGAAGATGGATTGAGCAAATCAAGGATTACGACCTGGACATTCACTATCACCCTGGTAAAGCCAATGTGGTAGCAGATGCCCTTAGCAGATTGCCGTGCCGCTTGAACTCCATGATTTTGAAGGAGCAACCAAGCGTGCACAAAGAGATGGAATATTTTCGAATGGAATTAGTGAGTGAAGGATTTTTGGCTAGCATAGAACTTCAACCCACTTTGATCAGCCAGATCAAGGAGGAATAGAAAGGAAATGCTAGTATCGACGGAATCAAGCGTCGTATCGGTACAGTCAAAGTACCCGGATTCACGGAAGACGAAGAAGGAGTTCTGTGGTACAAAGGACGCCTTTGTGTACCAGAAGATTCTGAGTTGAAAGAAGTTATTCTGAAGGAAGCTCATGATACTCTTTATTATATCCACCCCGGAGGAACAAAGATGTATCAAGATTTGAAGGAGCAATTTTGGTGGCATAAGATGAAGAGAGAAATCGGAAGCTATATCGCCAAGTGTAATATATGTCAGCGAGTCAAGGCAGGACATCAAAGACCTGCTGGATTGCAGCAACCATTGCAGATTCCGGATTGGAAATGGAATTCCGTTGGAATGGACTTTATCACCGGATTGCCTACTTCTAGTAGGGGAAATGACTCTATCTGGGTCATACTGGACAGATTGTCCAAAGTCGCCCATTTCTTACCTGTCAAGACCACATATCAGAGTTCGAAGCTAGCGGAGTTATACATCGCTAGAATCGTCAGTTTGCATGGAGTCCCCAAGAACATCGTATCAGATCGAGGAACTCAGTTTACCTCGAGATTCTGGAAGAAAGTCCAAGAAGGTTTAGGAACCCACCTAGATTTCAGCACCGCTTATCACCCTCAGACCGATGGACAAACGGAGCGAGTAAATCAAATACTCGAAGATATGCTGAGAGCATGTGTGTTAGAATATGGATCTAAGTGGGAAGACTGTCCACCGTTTGCAGAATTTTCATACAACAACAGTTATCAAGCTAGTTTGCAAATGTCCCCATTTGAATTCATGTATGGAAGGAAGTGTCGCACCCCTTTGAACTGGTCGGAAGTATGAGAGAGTCAGATTTTCGGACCGGACATCCTACGAGAAGCAGAAGAGAAGGTTCACAAGATTCGTGAGCACCTCAAGACAGCCCAGTCCAGACAGAAGAGTTACGCCGACAAGAGACGTCGAGACCTCGCCTTCAACATAGGAGATTTTGTGTATCTGAAAGTGTCGCCATTGAAGGGAATGCAGCGTTTCCAACTCAAGGGAAAGTTAGCCCCCAGATATATCGGACCATTCAAGATTATAAACCATCGAGGAGAAGTGTCGTATCAATTGGAGCTACCCGAGGAGATGTCAGCCGTGCACAATGTGTTCCATATCTCATTACTTTGCAAGTGCCTCGAAGTTCCAGAGAAGACGGAAGTGTTCAAGAATATTGATCATCGGACCATAGAGATCAACGATGACCTAACCTATCCCGAAGTACCCATCCGTATTTTGGAAGAAGCCTTCAGAACTACCAGAACCCAAAGAATCAAGTTTCTCAAGATTCAATGGAGCAACCACACAGAAGAAGAAGCTACCTGGGAGCGCGAGGATCACATCAGGACGGAGTTTCCCGATCTCTTCAAATCCTAGGTAATCTTTTTCGTCCTTTTTCAAATCTCGGGACGAGATTTTGTTTAAGGGGGGAAGGTTTCTAACATCCCAAAAATATTAAACTAGAATCATCAAACTCTATCATCAAAATTAGGGTTAACAAAAACTTTCCCAATTAAAAATATGAAAGCATTCATATGTGTATGCATTACAATTTGGATTTTTTGAATTGCCTTGGTTTTGTGTTTCTTTGCTTGTAAAATGATTCTTAGGTGAAATAAACATCATCTAAACAATCCCCACACTTTTCCCAAAGACAAACAAATCAAAACAAACAAATTAAGTGAATGGTCACTTTGGCCAAATTAACTCTCATGCCTACTTTGGATATCCCTAACTTTCAAAACTTAACAGAAACTTGTTTGGATCTTTGCCCCCCTTGATAGTACTCATAACAAAGTACCAAGGCCCACTTTGTGATCATCCAAAAACATTTGAATGCATAGTTTAAATGACAGTTGAAAATTGAATCTATCTCATATGGGAAGATCCCACTTTTTCAAAAACCACTCAAACAAGCCCAATTTTCAAAACCCAAGCATCCACAGACTCACCAGCACATGCCTAGCACACCCACCAAAAATATTTTCAAAATTCAAAACTTGAGTTCATGCGGCCATTTCATCAAACAGGCTGTGGATGCAAATCAAACAAAAACAAAACACTATGTTAAGCAGTGTTTTGGGCCTAACTTGTTCCCTCTCTTGACACCACTAGCCTTAGTAGATCATCTAACAACCTTAGATAATCACTAGCACCACTGTAAGCTGGCCATTGTCATCAATGGTGAGCAGGCCGAGAGCACCATTGCCACCCCATAGTCGACAGCAAGCTACGAGCAACACTAGCCTCGCCAACCTTGTCTGGGAGCAAGCTAGCACCCCACCGCCACTCCCTGTCCCAGCCGCGAGCAATGCCAGCCACTGGACCACACGCCCAGGCCATGCCAACCTTCTCTGCAACTATGCCGAGAGCGCGCCCCGTGCGCCACGCTCGACCAGCACCCCAGACCGCGCGCCGCCCTCTCCGTGTGCACGCGTGATAACCACCGTCCCAGCAACCCTACAGACACGCCTGTTCGCCGCCGCACAGACCACGCGCGCTGTGCACCATAAAAACTTCCGTCGGACCAGCGTAGAGCACCGCAGCGTTCCGACCAAGACCAATCCGCACCGCCCCACGCCTCGCCACCACGTCGTTGAGCTTCGCCAGGGAGCACAGCACCGCCCCTACCGTCGCCCACGCCGATAGCCCTCTGTACCGTCGACCACGATGAGCTCAGCTTGCGCCCGTCAGTCCCCTCTCGCCACTATAAATAGAGGCATCCCCCGCTCGAATTCTTCATACCATTCTACTCCCCTCTCACCCAGAACCACCCCACCTCATTCCTGGAGCAAGGCGAGCAGCGCGTCGCCGGAATTTCACCGGAGCCCGCCGCTGCTGGAGAAGAAGGAAGCCATCGATTGGAGCCGCCCCAGGAGGAGCTGGCGGTACCAGGAGGATCGCCATCGTCGACTTCGTCGTTCGCCAGCATCGCCGACCTTCGCCTGAGCCCCGGTGAGCCTCCCACGACCCCCACCGAGCCGCTAGGGTTCGAGCTCGCCGGTGACATGTTCATCGTCGACGACGACCCTCAGCCGTTGATCTCACTTCTAATCCAACGCACCACATCGCCCCGTACCGCTTCGTGTTTAAAAAGTCACTGACCGGTGGAACCCCCCTGTCAGTTACTCCCCGCTCCGCGGAATGACACTGGGCCGGCCCATTACCCCTTCCCGCGCAGCCCACTCGTCTGAATTTAGCTTTTTCTAATTTTATTCAAACTCAGTTCTGTACCTAGTTTGAAAAATCAACCCAGCTCGATTCAGTGAACCAAATTGAATGAAAAAAATTTTGTTAGAAAGGTCTTGAAATGCTTAATCCAAGCCCGTTGGATTCAAATCATTTGGATCTATATATCACCCTTGGTAAAAATAACAAGGCAGAAGCTTTTCTGCATTCAAACATTTTTCAAATTTAAACCATAATAGCTTTTGAGTTGATTCCAACTCTCAAAAATCACATTTGATCATACCTTTCAGAATATATAAAAACATATGGGTTTACTTACAGAAATAATGTTCAAGTAATAAAAGAATGCCACATAGGCATTTCTAGTCACTTATTTTATCTAAAATAAAAGGGTTAAACCTTATTAAATTGTGACACCACTTTAAATCACATTCTCATGTACTAAAATATGTGGTGATGACATGTGTTAACATGATCCCATGTTTGGTTTGGAGAATATTAAATCTTAAGTAGTTTTTCAATGAGTAGAAATTACTTTTCTAAAAATAAATCAATAAGACAAATGCTTTAGTCTTGTAATGTTAGTGATGATGCTAGATCATCTATAGAACCCATTTATGTGATGATTGAAAGTATTTAAGTATTGTTTGGTGATTGTGTACCTCGTATTTATTTATAGATGCTAGTACCGACCAAGGATACGAGGAGGAAGGAGGATACTACGAAGAAGAAACCGAGGAGAACTTCAACCACTGCTCTGCACAAGGAAAGCCTAATACTACTAGTTGATTGAGCAAGCTAACACTTGCAATAATGAAAGTTTGATAACCTATGCAATGCACTAAGCATGCTTGGTTAGACATATGTGATGATACCCCCTCCTAGTTTTACTTGCAAGCTTTCTAATTTATTTTCTTTATCAAAGCTATTTCTTAGAGTTTACTTAATTGACTTGTAGATTCTAGGAAGATAATTGAAGGTTGCATAAAGAGCATTAAATTTGGCCTAAGCTAGAAAATCTTGATGTCATCCTAAGGCATGAGATTGAACTTAGCTAATCCCCATTTGTTTACCACCCCTCATTAGTACTCACCCCACTTGTAGATGCTAGTGCTAAGCATAAAACTTGATCAACTTTAGATGGGAATACTTGGTGGAAAATGGTTATGAAAACCTTAGAATGATGAGTCATTCAACTGAGATGTTTTGACATGTGTTTCCGAACACCAGATGATTTTGGTGATGAAAATGTTGAGGCATGAGCCTTAGCCCTTTATAAAACTGATGGTTGTCTGGATGCGATACCATTCCAATTTTACCGTACAACCACAATACCCAAAAATTGGGTAGGGCTTGACTGGAAACTTATATACCTTACTATGGGTTCCCTCATGGCCAAGGTCTGAGCTGAGGCTACCTTGTGAAGATTGTCCACCTGTGCAGTACCCAAGATGACAGTTGGTCATGGTTCGGAGGCCATACTCATAGGAGAGGTGCCTATACTAGGGCGTGTAATTGAAAGGTTAGGATTGATTATCCGCATACTAAGTATGGTGAATTCAGGATTTGTTCCTGACGGATGTATCGAATGTTGTGGTGAAAGTGTATAATCTCTGTAGAGTGTCAAACTATTCGAATAGCCGCGTCCGAGGTTATGGACAGTTGGAGTGGCCATACTGTTCCCCCGTCAGATGTTTTCAAAATGACTTGTGAAATGAATTGAGAACTTGACTTGACCACAACAGAGTTGTGACATGAGATACAAGTTCCCACTTAGGTGTTATAAAATTTGACTAGCATTCTTTGCTTATGAACTTAGTAGAGGTAAATCTGGCTTTTTGCAAAACAACCCTAGAGCTTACTGTCCTACTACAAAAAAAACCTTCACTTGTTAGTATTATTTTGCGAGTACTTAAAGAGTACTCATGGCTTTGTCCTTGCCTATTCCCGTGACGAGACTATGAAGAGGAGTACCAGGATGACGGACCCTAGGAAGATTACGACAACTTGGATCATCTCCCATCATCAGCATTGCCTGTGACCCCGAAGATGGAGCTTCGCATACGCTACCTTTATTATTACGTATTTCCGCTGCTTGAGTTGTATTAAGAACTGGATCATGAGATCCTTATTTGTGTAAGACATTATGTATGGTTTGTAACAGATGATGGACTGTGGTATCCAATTCTGTTATGTCTCGCAAAAATGGTAATCCTAGGATTGCGATGTATGGCATAACAGGCATCTAGGATTAAAAATACGGCTGTTGACACTTCACTAGGGACTCTAATTTAGTTTACAAATCACACAAGTATTAATGTTTCCGGTTAATACTATTATAGCATGAATGTAAACATTTATCATAAACACAAAGATATTATAATAACCACTTTTATTATTGCCTCTAGGGCATATCTCCAACAGCACATGCCTATGATTTTTTAGTACATGGATGCTTATTATTATTTATCTGCAATTGTCCTAGATCTTGAAGTTACATGTTTAGACTTGTCCATGCAACGCTCATCCATCCATCCCTATGCCTACTACTGCTGAATCTGAAACTATTCATGCTACACAGACTGCTACTACTGCTGAATCTGAAACTGCTTTTGATACACATGATGTTACTTCTACTGTTCTTGATGCGAGTGGTTCATTAGGTGCTTTCCTAGATGCTACTATGGCTAGTCTAAGAAATACTGAAACTCCTAGTGAAGGCACTGTTACACCTGTTAGCTCACCCGAGTCTAGAAAGAGATATGATATTAATGATGGTTACATTGAGTTTACTGATGAATTTATTGAAGAGTGCCAAAACACGCATGGTGTTAGTGATAGAAAGACGTACCATTATTCATAAACTGTCATCTAATCCTAAGTTTGCCACTTCTCCCATAAATATTAAAGATAAAGATTATGATTTCTCTCTTGATTTATCCTATTTAGACATTATTGAGAAAGAACCTTTTTCTGGGACTGAGAATGAGAGTGATGTGGCGCGTATGAATGAGCTTTCCACTATGAGTGCTTTATTTTCTGATGATTTTAAGATGCGCAAGTACTTTGTTACTAAGATCTTCCCATTTTCACTAAAAGGAGAAGCTAAGGCTTGGTTTAATAGATTACCTCCTGGATCCATTGATAGTCCTGATTGTTTGATTGCTTCTTTCTTCCAGAAATATTTTCCTCCTAGTGCTAGACATGCTGCTTTGTAGAGACTTTTTGATTTTAAACAGGGAGAAGAAGTGAAATTGCATGAGTCATGGACAAGGTTATGTGCCTTGATTCATGCACATCCTGGATGTCCATTACCTAAAAATGAGCTTCTCTATATTTATTACAATGGACTAACTAATGATTCTAGGACATACCTAGATAGCTTTGCTGATTGTGTTTTCAAGAAAATAACTCCTACAGATGCTGAAGAATTAATGGCTAAAATAAGCAAGAATTATGATGATTGGACTTCAACTTAGCTAAATACACCTGAGCTTATTACTCCTGAACCAGTTGTGCCTGAACCAGTTCCAATACCAACACCAAAGAAGAGAAGAGTTATTCCATTAAATGATGAAGCGATGAAAGAAGCTAAGAAATGTCTTAAGGAGAAAGGTATTAGAACTGAAGATGTGAAGAATCTACCTCCTATAGAAGAATTATGTAAGCCAATTCCCCACTCATCTACTATTGAGGGTACACTCTCTCCACTTTGATGAAGGGGATATTCCCTATGGTAAGCTTCTTGATCAATGCTTAGATGAACTTGACACATTTATTGTTAAACAAGGTAATTTTAATAAACAAGTTCAGAATCATTTATTGGAAAACTCTAGAGCTATTAAAGAGTTGAAAGATATTGTGGAAAGAACTTCTAATGATATTAAAATGCTTTGTAAACACTTTCAAATAGTTCAAACCCAAATTGATCAACTTGCTAAGGTACAAAAAGATATGCTAGTTAATGCCTCGGGAGATAAACATGCTTATGGAATTAGAACTAGGAGTGGTATAGCTACTCAAGATCCTTTATATCCTGAAGGACGCCCTAAAAGAATTGATCAGGACTCTCAACAAGGTGAAAGTAGTGGTATTCCTCGTAAGAGAAAGAAAAAGAAACACAAAATAGTTGAGGAACCCTCTGAACCTGCTATAGATCCTAATAGTATATCTGTCTCTGATGCTGACACTGTGAGTGGTACTGATAAAAATGATGCTCCTGATAAGGAGGAAGTTGAGGAAGAACCTGAGAAGCACACTAAGAATACTAGGTACACTAAGGAAGATTTTATTGCTAATAAACATGGTAAAGAGAGAGAACCTTGGGTGCAGAAACCTATGCCTTTTCCAGGTAAGAAACACAAGACAAAGGAGGAAGAACACTACAGCAAGTTTTGTGAGTGGATGAAACCTTTATTTTTGCAAATTCCTTTGATTGATGATATTAAGTTGCCTCCTTATTCAAAGTATATGAAGGATATTGTCTCTAATAAAAGGAGGATTCCTAATGAGGATATTTCTACTTTGCTTACTAATTATTCCTTCAATGGTAAGGTTCCAAAGAAACTTGATGATCCAGGTATACCAACTATTCCTTGCTCTATTAAGAATAATTATGTTAGAACTGCTTTATGTGATTTGGGAGCTGGAGTTAGTGTTATGCCTTTTTCTCTCTACAAGAGACTCCTGCTAGAAAAGTTGATACCAACTGATATATATTTGCAAATGGCCGATAAGTCAACTACTATTCCTGTTAGTATATGTGAGGATGTTCCTGTTCAGGTGGCTCATAATTTCTTGGTTTTAACTGATTTTGTTGTGCTTGAAATGCCTGAAGATGATAATATGTCAATTATTCTTAGGAGACCTTTTCTTAATACTGCAGGTGCTGTCATCAATTGTAATCAAGGAAAAGTAACTTTTAATATTAATGACAAAGAGCATACTGTCTATTTCCCCAAGAAGGTTGCTAAGAGCTATTGCATGAATCCCATTGAAAATATTGAGAGCGTCAAGGTTGGAGAAATATATTGTCTCATTCCCCAAGAAAGTTTTGGAACTATTATGGTTGGGACCATTGCTATCAAGTTTGAGGTAACATAAGCACCTTGTGGAATGCAAAGTTTTGTTTCATATAAGATTGTTTTGGTAACAAGACTTGATCAACCTTGTTAACAAAAGGATTTTAATGAACAAAACATTGTTTTCACGGTGGTTATATTTGCTCACTTTTACTTTTCTCCTTCCTAGTCTTTGCCTTTTCTCTTGTTAGCTTTAGTTTTGCTAGGTGTTTGCTTGTTAGAGTGTCTTAGAACTTCTGTAGTTTTGGTTTTTGTTTGTTTTTGCTTCTTCTAAAAAATCTTTTCTGCGAGAAATCAATTTTCATACCCTGAAAATTGGCCAAAAATAAAGTTTTCCGAAAAATACCAGAAAATTCAAAATAATTTTTTCCTCGAAAAAAGGGGAAGAGGGACACCTAGAGTGACCCAGGGGGCCACCCCAGGCCAGCACACCCCCTGGTGGCGCGGCTAGCCCCACGGGCGCGCCTGACAGGGGTGTGGCCCACCTGTGGCCCTCCAAAGTGTCTCCTCACAGCCATCTTCTTTCTCTCTCCTGAAAAACACCAGAAAACCTTATCAAGCTCGAGTTCTTGCTGTTCTTGCTTCCGATTTTCGATCTCCTTGCTTGTAGAGGTCCCAACCTTTAATAAGGTAGATTCCTCCTGTGTTTACAATGCTAGTCCCTGGATCAATAGCTAGCATCCACAGTTAAGATGTAATATCAAGAAACAAAGGTCATAACATAACTTTATAACCAGGAATAACATAATTTTATTACATCATACATAGCTCATTTGGCTATTACATTACATTGCAGCGGAACAACTATATTCATGGAGTCCTTCATCTTCAAAGTGCCACAGGCAGATGTTGGTTGTAGACTTTGTAATCCTAATCAAAACAATCTTCACTAAAAACAATCAAACCTGCAACATTACAAGTTACAGCCACAAGGGTCAATACATTTGAATTGTATTGGCAAGTTTCACTACTAAGTATAATATAAGTGGATCCTACCATTACATGCAAATTTGGCTAAGTAGAGTTTTAGGCTCATTTGCATAAAGCAATATTTTATCCTATCTTTTCAAAATGGTTTTGGTCCTTTGTCAAATCTCCTTTCAAAAATCTCTTGAACTCCTTGGTAGAAACTCAAGTGTTCATGTCCTTGTCAAAATCTCTTGAGCACCTTGGTAACTCCAAGTGCATCAAGTTTTAAAAGTTTTCTTTTAGAAATTAGAATGTCGAGATCTTCCATAGCTTCAGGCCTTAGTTGCTCAGTATTGTCCATAACCAGGGACACGGCTAAGTACTTAGAATTTTGATCTTCTGCAGAAGTTGTACACTTTACCCACATGACACAATCTCATCTTGATGCCACCAGTGGCCGCTGGATAAGTACTCACCAAGATGGAGTACTGGCAGATTGAGAATGTGACAAAGTCTTTCCATAGGAGTCCTCCCAATACAAAATGCTAGCTTGTCTACCAGGCACAAATGTAGGGTTTCTCCCTTACACAAATCTAGTTAACCTGAAGATGCCAATGCATGGGACTTCCACTATGTAGTTAACTAAGCCAGAGCCCATTTAGCATGTGGCTGTACACGGAAGCCACTATACGAGAAACATGTTCAATCTCTAAGTTTCCTGGGTGGTTTTCCTTTGGAGCACAACACAAAGAGATTGCCATAGCATGGTTCCTTTTGTTGCCACCTTCTCCAAAACTCAAAGTATCCTTGTCCACCCAGGTGGTTCATTGAGTCCTTGTTTTATTATATAAAACACAAGTCTTTTCTCAATCTCATCAAATCTCAACATGTATCTGTTTTCAAAATATAGCATGGCTAAGCATGTATCAACTACATTGTTTCACTAAAGAATGTATAGGGAATCCTAATAGGATTTAGCATAGCATAAGTATAAAATTATTTTCATGCATGTTTCAAAAATCCACTAAGTATAATGAAAATAGTAGGACTTTAGATGATAGTGTAACTTGCCTTTTTGGTATGGAATGATGATTCACTCCTTGATCTTGCTAGTCTCACACTTTGCTAATTTCACTACAATCAATCAAGCAAACTCCATATCAACTAGCATTCCAAATAATCAATCAAACAACATTTTACACACACATAAAACTATGGGATCTAAAATCTAAGTCTTGCATGTAAGCATGTAAAGATGGTCCCAATTGCAAAGGTGGTCTCCACTAGGTTTCTAAACTTTGTAAAGTCCAAATTGGTCATTTACCAAAATGGCAAAGTCATTAGTTAGAGGGTTTTGCCCAAAACCTATTTTAAAATCCCTTCAACATTTTATGTGGTGGAAAATGGTTTTATCAACTCAAAAATCTTTAAGTTTTCCACCAAAAGTTTCTAACTCTCAAGTCTTGGTGTTTTGGGGTCAGTAGCTTTGAATCAAAAATATTTTCCCAAAGTTTTTATTCCAAAATCTTTTTCATAATAAAACCATTATCTTTATTTAGCTAGAAATGGACTAAATCAATTAATCCATTCTAAATTTTTCCAATTTCATTTTCAACACCATGGGTTGGTTCCTAAGGTCAGTAAGGTCACAACAAACCATTTTGCAAAGGTTTCAACCCTAAAATCATTTTTAAACAATTTTTATACTTTAAACAAGTTCACAAAAGAATCTGCAAAAACAAGCAAGCTAACAGATACTATTTGCTAAACTAAGGGCATGGTTGGCTAGGGCTTGATCTCCTGAATCCATTGATATAAAATTTGTAATTTTTGGACGTGTGGTTTGAAAGTTACAAAGGTTTGAAGTTTGCAAATAAATCTGATTCAAAAACCTGTTTTAATTCAAACACTGGCCACGCGTCGAGCCGTGATTGGCCGGTACCATTGGATTAAAAGGGATCTGTGCGGCTCTGATCAACGCATACCTCTTCGACCTAATCTAATCTCAGCCACTGGATGACAATCCAACGACACACAGCCGCTTGACCAGCAACTGGCGGTGCTGCGCGGCGGCGACTGGCGGCGCGGCTCTGCTCGCGATGGTTCCGGTGATACAGGGAGCTAGAGGAGGAGTGGGTGGCTCACCGTGCTCGTAGACGCCTGGGGAAGCTCAACGTGTCAGTATCTCGTCGAGGGGCGCACGGGGCTGTCCTTGATTGCTCGCCGGAGACGAGCTGGGCTTCGGGCGGATCAGGAAGTCGTCGAGGGCGAGGACAGGGGGCGTCCTAGGACAAACGGAAGATGTGGTTAGGTTCGCACAAGCCTGTAGACCATCATCGTGTCCACGAGGAAAGGAGGGGAGGTCAGGTTCTACCTGGGGACGTCGTCGGAGAAGAGGGCAGACGGCGGTGCTGCAGGTCGTCGACGTTGCCGATGCTGTAGGGTACCCGCGGATGAATGAACGGCACAGAAAGATGCGCCAGGGTGTGGTGAGCGTGCTCGTGTGCTCGGGAAGGCAGGAGGTGGTGTCGAGTCGCTGGAATCGGCTCTGGACTTCGTCGGAACAGAGGGTGCTCGGGGAGAAATTGAGACGGCCTGGGGGCGTGCTTTGGGGAGAAGACAGAGGGGAATGAGAGAGGATGCGCTGGCGTTTAAAGGTGCTTGATCGCTGCGAGTTAAGGTGGCCGCGTTAAGGAGAATTGATGCCGCGAAATCAAGTCTGCAACGGCCGGTGAGGGGGAAGAGGAGGTCGTGCGGGTGGGAAAGAAGAACAGGAGGAGTGGGGCCGGTCAGTCAGTGGGAAAGGAGCGAGGAGGAGGTCCACTGGTCAGTCTCGGTGTGGGTCAGAAACGGAGTGCGAAACGTTTTCTTTCGGGTGAGGGGGAGCTGGGCTGCTGGGCTTAGTTGGGCTTGGCCAGTTGGGTCAGGTCCACTTCCATTTTTTTTTATTCTGTATCCTTTTCTTTTTCTATTTCTGAATTCTGTTTTGAAATTTCTATCAAACAAACATGGTTCAAATCAATTCAAACAACACTCAAACTTTTTAATATTGAAATTAGTTTTGTTCAGTAACATGAACCAAAATCCAAATTCAAATTAATAATGTTTTAAATCTTTTTAAGTTCCATTTATTAATTAAGTAAAATGGTCCATGGTTTATTAATAAAATAGGGTTTGGTTTATTTAATAAAATCTTCATTTGAAATTCAAATACTTTCAAAACCATATCAGTAGATTTTATTTGTGAATATCAAATATTTGAGAAAACTTATTTTAAATAATTTTAATAAGTTTTGATGTTTCAATTAAATTGGTAGAACCCTTTATTTAAATAAAATTGGATATTAAATCCTTATTAATTTATTTAAATAAACCTTTACTATTTTTATTCAAAACAAAATGTTTTAATTAAAAGCTTGGCCAATGTTTTAATTTGGCTTTATAAAATAATCTTTATTTATAAAACTTCTATTTCTTTGAAAATCAAATCCTTTTATTTAAAAGATCTAAAATAGTTATTTTAATTATTTCTATTTTTCTTTAATACAAGTTTATCTTTTTAAATCCCTTTAGGATTTATTTGCTTCAATTTGGTTTGAAGTTCCAATTAAATTCAAAAAGTTTCTTCTGGCCCTGAAAATCAAACAAGTTTTATTTTATTCATTTATTTTCACATTACAAGATTTGAAAAATCTTGGGATGTGACATTGCTCAGCCCATCTTTTCTGCTGATTTTTGGAGGGATTGCTCTTTGGTATGTGCCTCCTCCACTTTTCCAATTAGATTTGTGATTGGTAGATTGTATCTTGAGTATTTTGCTGCTATAGGTGTCAGCTTGTGTGAGCTTGCATTCTTGTTCTATGCTTATAGATTCCATTTTGATGCATGTGTAGCCCTCTAGCAAGTTCCTATAGTAGTTTCTCATCATTTATCAACTTGGAAATCACTTGGTTTGATGTTTGTCTAAAATTCTTAGAAAAAAGAGGTCATGGACAACCACATCTTTGGTGAAATATTTGAGAGTGATGCACCTAGGAGGGCAAGGCCTTCAAGATCATCCTCCCGATCTAGGCCCTCATACAATGAGGATCTCATTACACCGCGATTTGGCGACGAGGGAGATGAGGGGGATGCGCACCCTTCCACCTTTTCTTGCCCAACCTTCTTGCGGGATACTAGGATTCTTGAGGATTTTCTAACCTTGGTTCGGAGGGTTGGACTAACAAGTTATATGCAGGATGAGAGCATGCAATATGCAACGCTCACTAAAACATTTGTGGAGAGATTTTCTTTTTCTAATAGCCTGTTCAAACCAGATGTGTCTTTCAAAATTTATGGCAGGCCTTACACCATGACATTGAAGAAATTTTGTGAGATCCTGGGTCTTGGTACAGCTGGGACGGTGAAGAAGATTCCAGCTCAACCCACTGATTTGTTGGAGCTCTACCGCGGGATAACTAATGATGATGACTGTAGAGCCCAACGTGGAAAGATAAGAAATATTCAACTCCCAGCTATCAGGTACTTTGCTTATTATCTTGACACTAGTGTTCTTGGTAGGGAGAACACTAGTAATATTTCCAACTATCATTTGGTCTTCATAGTTGCTGCGCTCAACAATGAAACTAGGTACAATCTTGGTTCTCTCATTGCTCGTCGCTTAGCTGCTAAGAGACCCATTTATGGGGGAATTTTTGCTGCACGTGTTGTTGCTGCCTTGGACCTTGCTGTTGATCCAAATGATACAGTTTTGGCTCCTTAGAGGATTGATCTTGCTGCTATAAAAGCACATCACTTTGTCACTGCTGGTTCTACCCTTGAGAGCCTAGTTTATAGAATGTTGTTTACTGACGGGTAAGAGAGATAGATCCCTCTACCCCAGACCACTTTGTTCAGTATTTCCCAGGGACCTTTGTCACGCTCCAAGGAGGAGATGGACGAGAAGATGCGCATTTTGGTTTCCATGGACACTATCAGGGGGACACGCCCTCTTACGACCCCTCTGTGTACTACATAGGTACACCGACATCACACTCATCGATATATCATGTTTCGTCGGTTCTTTGTATATCCATTGTGTAACATCCCAAAAATCATAGTTTCAAAAACTTATTCATATCATCTTTGCATCATTCATCCATTTAGGGATTTCTTAAAAAAAAATCATTTAGAGACAGAAGTTGGAGCTATGATTTCATGTGGGCAATCTATTTCAAAATGACCATCACCCTTTGAAACTTGAAAGTTTAAACACTTGTTTGCTTGTCTCTATTGATGGAAAGAAAAGGTGAAGCTTTTAACCCAAGATTCAAAATTTAGAAATGGTTTCAAAACCCTATTTCAAATATTTGCAAACTAGAGCAAATCTCTGTTTACTTTGAAAACCAAGCTTGACCAAGCCTTGTAGGGTAAACACTTAGTTAGAATGACTGTTTTTGAAACCACAAAACCCTGCAAAAATTCCCAAAACAGTTTGGATTCAAAAGGATTTGAATTCATATCAAAAACCATTCCAGAAAATAGAAATAGAAAAAGAAAAGAATTAAACAATGGAAAAGGGCCACGCGGCCAGAATCTGGCCCAGCAACGGATCAAGCCCAGCAAGCCCACCCGGGATCTTTTATTTCTCCTCTCACGCGCGAGCGCACGCGCTGAACCGCTGACAAGCAGACCCCACCTGCACTTCGCGCACCTCGCTGACAAGCGGGCCATCTCCACGCCAGCGTCGTCTCCACCCGCACGACCTGTTCGTCCCCAATCAACGCAGCCGTTTCCTGTGTGTTAATCGTGGCGTCAATTCGAATCAATGGCCGAGTAATTCTCGCGCTTGACCAGGCTATATAAACCCCCTCTGTCCCCTCTCTCTTTTCCCCCAAACCCCAAGCACAGAACGCCCCCAGGCTGCGCGCATTTCTCTCTGCAACCCCGCCGTCTCCGACGACTGCGCCGGCGAATTCCGGTGAGTCTCAAGTTCCCCTCGGTCTCGCATTCACACTATCTTGTTCAGTGAACCTCTGTGCATCTTTTGACACTCTCCGTTTGCCTTCGCATGACCCATAGCTTCGGCAACGTCGACGATTGGACCGCCACCGTCTTCTGCACGAACTCCGGCGACCTCCCTCCGTAAGTAGCCACCGCCCCTTGCCCTCTGACTAATACGCCAAGAATCCTCATCGTCTTGCGCATCTGACAGTACCCCTATTGTGGCTTAGCGCGACGAGGAACCTCGCCAACGTCAACGACCGACCGTGGCAGACGCATTCGCGAACTCCGGCGAGGAATCCCCGACGACCCCGTGCGCCCCTTTCCAAGCCATTGCCACCTTGAGCATCAGCAGCCTCCTGCGGTTCTGGTAAGCATCTCCTCCCTTCCCCGATCGATCTAGAACGCCGGCACCGCCACCGACTGACGCGCCGCCGCCTGTCACCGCCGGTAGCGCCGCTCGATTTTTGTTAGGAGATTGTTAGCCGTTAGATCTGAATCCTACGCGTAGAAACACTTCACTTAACGAAGGGGTATGGACAGATCTGAGCCGTTCAGCGTTAGTTAGATCCAACGGCACAGAAGGATGATCCGGTGCGAAGCGGTACGGGCGAATAAAAACATGACGCGTGGCTAGGTTAGATCTAAAAACAGATTTAAAAACCAGATTTAGTTTCAAACTTCAAATGCTTATAACTTTTGAATGCCACGTTGGATTTTTGCAAATTTTATACCGTTGGATTCAGTGAAACAAGGCCTTTCTGAATATCCAATTTGTTTAGCATATAGTAACAGATAAAATGATTTTATTTGTGGAACAAGTTTTAGGATAATTTAGGTATAGATTTAATTTGGTAAATTTAAAATGGGGCCAAATAAGTTTAGTTGGCAAACTTGTGACATGTTAAGTTTCTGTACCCATGAGCATACTTGATAGAATTTTCAAAAATCACCACTTAGTAAATTCTTGCATACATGCATTCATATTATTTTTGGTTGTATATATTTGTGTGTAATTGTATGCTATTGTTTCTTGTGTAGATTTTGCTAGTGGTTGTGATTGTGAGGAGTGCTACTCTCCCCACTACCAAGGCAAGTGATATTCTCATGAAAATTCTATCCTAAGTTTTGTACTTGCATTAGATATTTTGCTAAAGTATTTGCATGATATTTTGCTTAGTGCTAAGATGGGAAATCCTAAGTAAAGTGAAATAGTAGAATTGCTAGGGAAATTTTCCTAAGATAAAATACCATACTTTGCTTAGCCTAGCTTATAGCAAAACAAGGGTTGGTGAAAAACTACTCATACTATAAAGAAAATATTCTAAGTCAAGAGACTTATACTTTTCTAATAAAACCACTAAGTCAAATGAACCTCCTGGGTGGAATGGAAAGTATGGGTTATGTTGAGTGGTTACACAAGGCCATGGACTTGGGTTGTGTATCTCACTTGTGGTAAGCCACCCAGGCACAAAGGGATTTGGAGGCCAAGTGTTGAGAAAGCTTACAGTGCAACCACTTGGCAATATGGGCTCTGCCATGATCATATAGGTTGCTAGAACTTAGTCACTTGGACAGTTGGTGGTAGATGGGATGATAGGATGGAATGCGTCCATTTGACTAAGGAAAGGCTTCTGAAAGGTCCTGTCTTGGGAAACCAAGTCTGGTGGGGAAAGTGCACAACCTCTGCAGATGGAAAACCTAAGTACTTAGCCTTGTCCAAGGAAATGGACACCTTGAGCATCAAGACATGGAAGCTACAAGAATCTCATCACTCCAACTTCTAAATAAAAATTGGTGGGTGAACAAGGGTGAAGGACCTCAATGTCTATTGGTGGTTCCTTAGGAATGTTTTTGACAAAGAAAAACTTAGTGATTTCAACTAATAGGTAAAACCTATCTTCAAGCAAAGCAAGCCAAGCTACACTTAGCCAAAATGCATATAGTAATATAGTCCACTTAAAGTATAATAAGGTATCACTTGCCAATACTATTCCAAAGTATTGACCCACTATGGCTGTAACTTGTGATGTTGCAGGTTACTCCGATGATGAATAGGAGTCATGAGTCTACACTCAACATGCTTGCCTGTGGCACATGAAGATGAAGACTTGTGTTTATTTACTTATTCCTTAAAAACTCTTGTATTAGGCCTATGGCCATGAGTTGTAAAAGACTATGTTTTTATCTCTGGAATGAATGTAATAAACGACCTTTGTATCTGTGTACTTCATCTTAAACTGTGGATGCTAGCATTGATCCAGGGACTAGCATTGCAATCACAGGGATCCTTTCCTTTATAAAGGAGGGGTCTAACAGATGGTATCAGAGCACTGTGTTGCCTGTAGGATTATGACCCTAGGATTGGAAAACCACTAAGGAAAAAGTTTTTTCAACTACTTCTACACTTGTCTATTTTTCTCGTAAAACTTTTCTAATCTCTTCCAACTTCCTTTGTAGATGAACTCCATCAACGAAGCCGTGAAGAAGGGACCACTCATGACCATGACCTTGGAGTGTGAAACTGAGTTTCCCAATATTCTCAAGGATCTCATGGAGGCAATGGATGCACATGGTGAAGCCGTGTACAAGGGCTTTCCAGTGATGGATAAAGGAGTGGAGTATTGGTGGGTGCAACTTCACTTGTACAAAAACAAGGAAGACAACCACCAAGAAAGGGGATTCTGCATGTACACCAACACTACAATGCACACCACATTCTTTGAGTCAGCCAGGGATGCAGCTTGGAGGACTATCAAAGAACTAAGTGCTAGAGTTAAGTGCAGAATGCTCAACCTCCAAAAGGACTTAGAGAAAGAAAAGGAGCTTACTCAAGAGTTGGAAGACACCAACCAAGAGATAAGGGGAGATGTTATAGACTTAGTGATAGAGTCAAGGGAGCAAGATTGGTGGATTACCTCTAGGAACATTGTGTTTAATAATAGATCCCGTGAGATTGGATTATAAGGACACTTCATTAGTTGGACCCCCACTTATCACCTTATTTTCCAAAATGATACCTTAAATAAGTTGGACCTTGTTTGATGTAATGGATTTATGTAAGCATGACTTGTGTGAAATTTTGTTCCATGGTTTTGTATGGGATGATTGTTTTGGGTTCATTTTAAATAAGTGTTGTTCTAACTTTTCAATTTTATAAATAGATGCCTATTGCCGTCAGCACTGTTGAGGAGTTCCAGGTTACTCGTTTCGGACCCCGTATCGTTGAGCTTACCACTCTGCTCGATCTCCCTCTTCCTACCATCACGGTGTACCCACTCACCAAGTTCGAGAGGAAGGACCTCTGGGGCTTCAAGGTGAACCAGCCCGGACGCCAGACTGAGCCTACTACGGAGGCCATCGTCTTCAAGCTGATGCACGACGACAGGGAGAGAGGCATGGAGGTAGTCATGCAGGACCTGATAGGACGACTGTTAGGCCGTCACTCCCGACAGGTTAGGGGCACTCACTTCCACGCCTTCGGAAGGCGTGATGTAGATGGAGATTCCATCGACTTTGAGGACGACTCGAGGAGCACTGCAGAGCCGATACGCCTCTATCTTCAGGACTTAGAGACTCTTCTCAGGCACGTAGATACGGACAGGACGAACGTCATGCTGGGCAATGACGAGCTTCAGGTGCAGCTACGCGAGAAGGACAAGCTTTTTGCGCAGCAGGATGAGATGATCAAGGAAATGGAGAAAAAGTTCGAGGCTCAGGATCGCAAGTTCAAGAGTCAGGAGAAACGCGTCCAGGATAGGAACAAGAAGATCCAGGACATGACCGAGGAACTGAAGTCTAAGGACTTCGAGCTTGAGCAGCAGCAGATGGTCATTGAGAGGCTTCGCTCCCAGAAGAGGGCTCTCAAGGCAAAGGTCGATTCCTTGACCACTACGATTGGGGAGAACAAGACCGCGATGGAGAACGCAGGTCTTACCTTCGTCGAGGAGGAGATTGACGCTGATGAGTAGACTTGATTACTCGTTTACCTTTCATATTCATATTGTTATTGTGAAACTTATTATTGGACCATCCGACATGTGGATGGCTTGCCACTTGTGTGTTTACCTCATGAGCTTGTTATGTGGTTGTTGAACTTTTGTTCTTATGTTGCTTGTTATGTGTTTGCTTATGATGTATTGTGCATGAAACATCTATGGGTATCTCATTCTTATCTATTTGAACAAACCACAGATGCCTCCCCGTCGCGCAAACCCCAACCCCAACAACATCACCCCGGAAATGCAACAAATGATGAATGCACAAACGCAGCTTATGCAAATGATGACAACATTCATCCAAAACCAGAATAATAACAACAACAACAACAACAACAACAACAACAACAACAACCCCAACAACAACAACAACAACAACAACAACAACAACAACAACAACCCTCCGGGTTTTGATATGCTCACCAGATTCCTGCGTCTAGGCCAGCAAAGTTTTCAGGAACAACTGATCCCATGGTAGCCAATGACTGGTTACGTTCTGTGAACAAAGACTTAGTGACCGTGGGCTGCACGGATGCTGAAAAGGTCAGGTTTGCAGCACATCTGTTGGAAGGACCAGCCGCCACCTGGTGGGACAACTTCCAAATCACCACTCCTATTGATGAGGTGACTTGGGCTATCTTTGAAGATGGTTTTCGCACGGCTCATATCTCATCAGGGATAATGAGTCTGAAAAAGAAAGAGTTTCACAACCTGAAACAGCGCCACCGCAGCGTGGCAGAATACATAGAAGAATTCAACAATCTGGCGCGCTACGCACCGGATGAGGTTGATACAGATGCCAAGAGAAAGGAAAAGTTCTTGGAGGGTTTGAATGATGAGCTGAACCTACAGTTGTCTGTGGCATATGTTCCAACTTATCAGTCGTTGTGTGACAAGGCTGCTATTTTGGAAAGTAAAATGAAGCAAGTCGAGAGTAGAAAGAGGAAACACTCCGACAAGCACAACTCGGGATCGTCTCACAAACGATCCCACTATGATGACAGTGGCAGCTCAGGATCCCATAAACATGGGAAATTCAGTAAGCACAACCGTCATGACAACAAGCATCACCGCAGTCATGACAAGGACAAGTACAAGAACCACAAGGGTGGACATAAGAGCCACTATGGTGGAAATGGTAGTGGAAGTGGAGGCCAACCTCCTAAAAAGGACATCAGTCAGGTTGAGTGCTTCAAATGCAAAAAGCTGGGGCATTATGCTAATGAGTGTCCTGAGAAGAAAGTTGAAGGACCTAACAAGCCGAATCCTTTCCAGAAAGGACAGGTTAACCACATCAATGTGGAAGAGGTCTATGAGGAACCTGATGCCGTGGCTGGTAAGTTCAGACTCAATTCAATTTCAGCATTTGTACTCTTTGATACCGGTGCATCTCATTCATTCATATCAAAGGCATTTGTTGAAAGAAATGAACTGCCGGTAGAAACCATTGGGTGTCCTATAAGAGTAAGTTCTCCGGGGGGAGAAATGATAGTAAACTCAGGTTGTCATGACTTAGTCATAGAGTTTGGAAAATATAAGTTTCCAGTGAACCTAATAATTTTGGATTCCCAAGGACTAGATGTAATTTTGGGAATGGATTGGATGGCTAAACATGAAGGAGTACTAGATTGTGCCAAACGTACAGTTACACTCACAACCCCAGAAGGAAAAAGAATAAAATTTAAGTCAAACTTTGAATCCAAAGGAAGTAAGCTGAATTCTATTAAGGGGGTTAGCATGGACACTGTACCAATAGTATGTGAGTATCCGGACGTGTTTCCGGAAGAGCTACCAGGAATGCCACCGGATAGAGATGTGGAGTTTCTGATAGATTTGGTGCCAGGATCAGGACCAATAGCCAAGAGACCGTACAAAATGTCCGTTGATGAATTGAAAGAGCTCAAGAAACAGCTAGGAGAACAGTTACAGAAAGGGTTTATTCAACCAAGTTCTTCATCTTGGGGAGCCCCGGTATTGTTCGTGGAGAAGAAGGATAGAACACAAAGATTATGTATTGACTATCGTTCTCTCAACGAGGTGACCATCAAGAATAAATATCCTTTGCCAAGAATCAACGACTTGTTTGATCAGTTAGAAGGAGCATGTGTATTCTCGAAGATTGATCTCCGGTCAGGTTATTTTCAGCTCAAAATAAGAGAACAAGATATACCAAAAACAGCATTCACCACAAGGTATGGATTGTATGAATACACTGTGATGCCTTTTGGATTAACCAACGCTCCGGCATACTTCATGAATATGATGAACAAAGTGTTCATGGAATTCCTTGACAAGTTCGTTGTCGTTTTCATCGATGACATCTTGGTTTACTCCAAGAGCAAGGAAAAGCATGAAAGACACTTACGCTTGATACTTGAGAAACTGAGGGAACATAAACTATATGCCAAATTCAGCAAGTGTGAGTTCTGGTTAGAGGAAGTTGGTTTTCTTGGTCATGTTATGACAAAGGATGGTGTGGCAGTTGATCCTGCTAAAGTTTCAGCTGTGACAGATTGGGAATCACCTAAGAATGTAAAAGAAGTTCGTAGTTTTCTCGGCTTAGCAGGTTACTACAGAAGGTTCATTGAAAATTTCTCGAAAGTTGCTAAGCCTATGACAGAATTACTAAAGAAGGACAAGAAGTTTGCTTGGTCTGAAGGTTGCGAAGTCAGTTTCCAAGAATTGAAGAAGAGACTTGTAACAGCACCAGTTCTATGTCTGCCAGATTTGGAAAAGGATTTCCAAGTGTATTGTGATGCTTCTCATCAAGGTTTGGGTGCCGTACTTATGCAAGATGGTAAAGTCGTAGCCTATGCTTCGAGACAACTCAAAACTCATGAGGTA
Organism: Avena sativa; assembly: GCA_916181665.1. Taxonomy (NCBI): domain Eukaryota; kingdom Viridiplantae; phylum Streptophyta; class Magnoliopsida; order Poales; family Poaceae; genus Avena; species Avena sativa. Next base: position 134,113,113 of record OV702285.1, on the reverse strand, counting down.
AATTATCCTACCCATGATTTGGAGTTAGCCTCTGTCGTCCATGCACTCAAAACATGGAGACATTACCTTTTGGGAAAGCGTTGTGAAGTGTTCACCGATCATAAGAGTTTGAAGTATATCTTCACCCAGAAGGAAATCAACATGAGACAAAGAAGATGGCTAGAACTTATCAAGGATTACGACTTAAGTTTGCAATACCATCCCGGTAAAGCAAATGTAGTAGCGGATGCTCTAAGTCGTAAGACATTTGTAAATGGCCTTACCAAAGGGGAATTGCCAGATGACTTGTGTAAGCAATTCAAAGAACTCAGATTGGAGATTGTGCCAGAAGGACATCTCATGTCCTTAGATGTTCAACCCACTCTATTGGACAAGATCCGAGAAGCCCAGAAGACTGATGAGGAAATTGAAAAGATTAAGGTAAATATTGGTCTAGGGAAAGCTAAGAGTTTTCATGTGGACGAACATGGTACTTTATGGCACGGGAAACGTATATGTGTTCCACAAGACCCAGAATTGCGGAAACTGATCTTACAGGAAGGTCACAACTCTCCGTATTCTATTCACCCGGGAAATACCAAGATGTACATGGACATGAAGGAAAGGTTTTGGTGGAACAATCTCAAAAGGGACATCGCCGAACATATTGCTTTGTGTGATGTGTGTAGCAGAGTCAAAGCGGAGCACCAGAAACCAGCAGGTTTACTTCAACCACTGCCTATTCCTGAATGGAAGTGGGAAAATATTGGTATGGATTTCATTACCGGATTACCAAGGACCAGATCAGGGTATGATTCCATATGGGTAGTAGTGGATCGCCTAACTAAAGTGGCTCATTTTATACCCGTGAAGACAACTTATACAAGTGCCAAGTTAGCTAAAATATACATGAGCAGGATTGTATGCCTTCACGGGGTGCCAAGGAGTATCGTGTCGGATAGAGGAACCCAGTTCACATCTCACTTTTGGAGACAGCTTCATGAATCCTTAGGAACGAGGTTGGAGTTTAGCACTGCGTTTCATCCTCAAACGGATGGACAAACAGAAAGGACCAACCAAATTCTTGAGGACATGTTGAGAGCCTGTGCTTTAGATTATGGAGCAAGTTGGGATGAAAGTTTGCCCTACGCGGAGTTCTCTTACAATAACAGCCATCAATCAAGTATTGAAATGGCACCGTTTGAGTTACTCTACGGAAGGAAGTGTACCACCCCATTATTATGGAATGGTGTGGGAGAAAGAAACTTATTTGGACCTGATCTGATCAAGGACGCCGAAGAGAAAGTCAAATTGGTTAGGGATAGGTTGAAGATAGCACAGTCCCGGCAGAAAAGCTACGCGGATTCTAAACGTAGAGAAGTCACCTACAAAGTTGGGGATAGAGCTTATCTCAGGGTATCACCATTTCGTGGAGTGAAAAGATTTGGAGTCAAAGGAAAGTTGGCACCAAGATATGTAGGGCCATTCAAGATTCTAAGTCGCAAGGGAGAAGTTGCGTATGAAGTTGAATTACCAGAATCTCTATCAGCAGTCCATAACGTATTTCATGTGAGTCAGCTTAAGAAATGTCACCCAGAAATGGAAGAGTCTTCTTTGAAAGATACCATACCTTTGGAAGAAGTTCAGCTAGAAAGTGATCTCACTTATGAGGAAAAGCCTGTCAAGATTCTAGAGACAGCAGAAAGAGTCACCAGGACCAAGACTATCAAGTTTTGTAAAGTACAATGGAACCATCACTCGGAAGAGGAAGCAACATGGGAAAGAGAAGATGATCTTCGAAAAGACCACCCTCACCTATTTGCTAGCCAACCCGAATCTCGAGGGCGAGATTCCTCTCAAGGGGGTTAGATTTGTAACATCCCAAAAATCATAGTTTCAAAAACTTATTCATATCATCTTTGCATCATTCATCCATTTAGGGATTTCTTAAAAAAAATCATTTAGAGACAGAAGTTGGAGCTATGATTTCATGTGGGCAATCTATTTCAAAATGACCATCACCCTTTGAAACTTGAAAGTTTAAACACTTGTTTGCTTGTCTCTATTGATGGAAAGAAAAGGTGAAGCTTTTAACCCAAGATTCAAAATTTAGAAATGGTTTCAAAACCCTATTTCAAATATTTGCAAACTAGAGCAAATCTCTGTTTACTTTGAAAACCAAGCTTGACCAAGCCTTGCAGGGTAAACACTTAGTTAGAATGACTGTTTTTGAAACCACAAAACCCTGCAAAAATTCCCAAAACAGTTTGGATTCAAAAGGATTTGAATTCATATCAAAAACCATTCCAGAAAATAGAAATAGAAAAAGAAAAGAATTAAACAATGGAAAAGGGCCACGCGGCCAGAATCTGGCCCAGCAACGGATCAAGCCCAGCAAGCCCACCCGGGATCTTTTATTTCTCCTCTCACGCGCGAGCGCACGCGCTGAACCGCTGACAAGCAGACCCCACCTGCACTCCGCGCACCTCGCTGACAAGCGGGCCATCTCCACGCCAGCGTCGTCTCCACCCGCACGACCTGTTCGTCCCCAATCAACGCAGCCGTTTCCTGTGTGTTAATCGCGGCGTCAATTCGAATCAATGGCCGAGTGATTCTCGCGCTTGACCAGGCTATATAAACCCCCTCTGTCCCCTCTCTCTTTTCCCCCAAACCCCAAGCACAGAACGCCCCCAGGCTGCGCGCATTTCTCTCTGCAACCCCGCCGTCTCCGACGACTGCGCCGGCGAATTCCGGTGAGTCTCGAGTTCCCCTCGGTCTCGCATTCACACTATCTTGTTCAGTGAACCTCTGTGCATCTTTTGACACTCTCCGTTTGCCTTCGCATGACCCATAGCTTCGGCAACGTCGACGACTGGACCGCCACCGTCTTCTGCACGAACTCCGGCGACCTCCCTCCGTAAGTAGCCACCGCCCCTTGCCCTCTGACTAATACGCCAAGAATCCTCATCGTCTTGCGCATCTGACAGTACCCCTATTGTGGCTTAGCGCGACGAGGAACCTCGCCAACGTCAACGACCGACCATGGCAGACGCATTCGCGAACTCCGGCGAGGAATCCCCGACGACCCCGTGCGCCCCTTTCCAAGCCATTGCCACCTTGAGCATCAGCAGCCTCCTGCGGTTCTGGTAAGCATCTCCTCCCTTCCCCGGGCGATCTAGAACGCCGGCACCGCCACCGACTGACGCGCCGCCGCCTGTCACCGCCGGTAGCGCCGCTCGATTTTTGTTAGGAGATTGTTAGCCGTTAGATCTGAATCCTACGCGTAGAAACACTTCACTTAACGAAGGGGTATGGACAGATCTGAGCCGTTCAGCGTTAGTTAGATCCAACGGCACAGAAGGATGATCCGGTGCGAAGCGGTACGGGCGAATAAAAACATGACGCGTGGCTAGGTTAGATCTAAAAACAGATTTAAAAACCAGATTTAGTTTCAAACTTCAAATGCTTATAACTTTTGAATGCCACGTTGGATTTTTGCAAATTTTATACCGTTGGATTCAGTGAAACAAGGCCTTTCTGAATATCCAATTTGTTTAGCATATAGTAACAGATAAAATGATTTTATTTGTGGAACAAGTTTTAGGCTAATTTAGGTATAGATTTAATTTGGTAAATTTAAAATGGGGCCAAATAAGTTTAGTTGGCAAACTTGTGACATGTTAAGTTTCTGTACCCATGAGCATACTTGATAGAATTTTCAAAAATCACCACTTAGTAAATTCTTGCATGCATGCATTCATATTATTTTTGGTTGTATATATTTGTGTGTAATTGTATGCTATTGTTTCTTGTGTAGATTTTGCTAGTGATTGTGATTGTGAGGAGTGCTACTCTCCCCACTACCAAGGCAAGTGATATTCTCATGAAAATTCTATCCTAAGTTTTGTACTTGCATTAGATATTTTGCTAAAGTATTTGCATGATATTTTGCTTAGTGCTAAGATGGGAAATCCTAAGTAAAGTGAAATAGTAGAATTGCTAGGGAAATTTTCCTAAGATAAAATACCATACTTTGCTTAGCCTAGCTTATAGCAAAACAAGGGTTGGTGAAAAACTACTCATACTATAAAGAAAATATTCTAAGTCAAGAGACTTATACTTTTCTAATAAAACCACTAAGTCAAATGAACCTCCTGGGTGGAATGGAAAGTATGGGTTATGTTGAGTGGTTACACAAGGCCATGGACTTGGGTTGTGTATCTCACTTGTGGTAAGCCACCCAGGCACAAAGGGATTTGGAGGCCAAGTGTTGAGAAAGCTTACAGTGCAACCACTTGGCAATATGGGCTCTGCCATGATCATATAGGTTGCTAGAACTTAGTCACTTGGACAGTTGGTGGTAGATGGGATGATAGGATGGAACGCGTCCATTTGACTAAGGAAAGGCTTCTGAAAGGTCCTGTCTTGGGAAACCAAGTCTGGTGGGGAAAGTGCACAACCTCTGCAGATGGAAAACCTAAGTACTTAGCCTTGTCCAAGGAAATGGACACCTTGAGCATCAAGACATGGAAGCTACAAGAATCTCATCACTCCAACTTCTAAATAAAAATTGGTGGGTGAACAAGGGTGAAGGACCTCAATGTCTATTGGTGGTTCCTTGGGAATGTTTTTGACAAAGAAAAATTTAGTGATTTCAACTAATAGGTAAAACCTATCTTCAAGCAAAGCAAGCCAAGCTACACTTAGCCAAAATGCATATAGTAATATAGTCCACTTAAAGTATAATAAGGTATCACTTGCCAATACTATTCCAAAGTATTGACCCACTGTGGCTGTAACTTGTGATGTTGCAGGTTACTCCGATGATGAATAGGAGTCATGAGTCTACACTCAACATGCTTGCCTGTGGCACATGAAGATGAAGACTTGTGTTTATTTACTTATTCCTTAAAAACTCTTGTATTAGGCCTATGGCCATGAGTTGTAAAAGACTATGTTTTTATCTCTGGAATGAATGTAATAAACGACCTTTGTATCTGTGTACTTCATCTTAAACTGTGGATGCTAGCATTGATCCAGGGACTAGCATTGCAATCACAGGGATCCTTTCCTTTATAAAGGAGGGGTCTAACACATTGTTTCGCTTTCTTTTTGGATTTTGTTTCTGCTTTCTCAAAACACAAAAATACCAAAAATATTTTTGTTGTTTCTCTTGGTTTGTTTCTTTGGTTTTTAGCTTTGGTTTGCCTTAAAGAAAAATCCAAAAAGATTTTGCTTTGTTTGCTTTTGCTTTGTTTGTTTGCTTTAAAACAAATCAAAAACACCAAAAATATTTGTTGTTCTTCTTTGGTTTTGTGAGTTCTTTGCAGGGTTCAGCCGTCCTTAGTGGATTTTGGTTTCATGTTATTATTCAAGTCGCACAAGTGAAGGGCAATAATGAAGATTAAGACAACTTGAGGTGTGGTAAGAAGCTGATGACGAACTCTATTTATTTTCATTTTTGTACATATACTCATCATTGTGAGCATGCTTAGTCTGTTCATGTAAGGTGTATGTTATTTATGGATGCTTAGTAGTTCTTGATTGCTTATAATTAGCTCCAGCTTGCTAATAGTTTGTAGCATGTCATATGAATGTTTGCTTGCACTGTTCTATTCATAACTTGGTATGATATTGTGGTATCCTCCTCTGAATGTTTCATGTGAATCGACTTGGCACATGCTCACACATGCATATGACTAAACAATAGTCAGTAAGCCTCGATGATTTATTTTTCCTCAGAGTTTTTGTATCACTTTCATGCCATAATTAGTCCTATTTTGTTGCAAGCATGATTATGACAGTTATTGCTCTCTCGTTTGTTGCTCCCTCTCTATTGCTAGCCTTCACTTGCACTAAGTATGAGCTCTACTTGTGCATCCAATTCCCCAAAACCAATATTGTCAACTGTGTCCACTATACCTTCCTATTAGCATCATTTTCTATTTCAGTGCATATTCATTATGCCTTGTTTTCTTTCAAATAAAATGTTTGTCTGCTTTGAGAAAGTTAGTTAGTAAAGCTCTTACAAACTTGCTGGCACACTTTATTTCCTTGCACTTAATAATCCTGAACCATTGTGACTGTCCATGAAAGTTATATGCTTGCAAATTATAGGCTGAGACTTAGCAGAACCGTGTTGTCACGGGGAATGCTTTCAACACTTATGGATACATATCTAGTTGATACCATGCTCTTTTGTTTGCGGATGTCGTTGGTGTGAAATAAAAGGGGGGCTTGTGAGTTCATGGAGTTATATATATGTGTTAGAGAAACGCCTGGACCGCTAGCCTAAGACATTCCTAATCATGGTGGAAACTTGCAGCATTACCATAATGAGTATCTATGAAGCATCCTCAATAAAAACCTATGCAAATAGCAAATAAAAAGATCGCTGAGATGCTCATTGTCTGCTTGCCTTGTCATTTTGATTACGGGATAGCTCATGTATCATGTGTAAGGGGTACCCCGTTGGCTGTTCTCTATGATATGCATGTATTTACAGTGACAAGAACTTACAGGTAACTAAAGTTGAGTAGCATGAGGAGCGGCCCTCGTACTCAAGGGACATGGGATTTCCAGTTTATGGTATGTCAAGCATATAACTCAGATTGGACCTCACTTTCACCTTAACCATATAAATATGCCTATGATAGGGGCAATGAGAGCTCAAAGCTAATGAGTACCTTACTTTCAGCATTTGGTAGCCTTTGAAACTTTTCAAAACCTTTTCACTTCCTTGTTGAGTCACCACTTATTATATGAGCATCTTCTTGAGAGCATAGTTGTCATTCTTGTGTTTGTCTCAAAACTTGGTTAATTATGTCATTACTTTGATGCTTGTATCTCTGATATTTTTACTTATAGTCTTCACTTGAACTTCAGAGGTGCCTTGGCATTTATTTTGTTCTCTACAAAAAAAAGGCAAGCGAGATACCACTCTATCATACCTTTTTATGAGCATTGCAATGTTGCTTATGTTTATGTTTCATGCTACTTATTATTATTGAGTTGGTTTCTCTTCATAGCTTGCAATGACTATTGAGTAGACTTGGTTGCATATTCTTTATTATGAATGGTTTAAGTGTCTACTCCTGTGCTGAGAATATATACATCATATGAAGCAAATGTGTTCGTGAAAGTTCTTTTATCGCACTCAGTTTTCAACTGAATTGCTTGACGACAAGCAATAAGCTAAGCTTGGGGAGAGTTGATACGTCCAAAACGTATCTACTTTCCCGAACACTTTTGCTATTGTTTCTCCTCTAAACTTGTGTGATTTGGATACAACTAACATGGACTAACGCTCTTTTCAGCAGAATTACCTTGGTGTCTAGTTTTTGTGCAGAAAATTAACTATCAGGAAAAATCCCGGAAAATATGCCCAAAATCCTATTTCACAAGAAGATCCACGGAGCCAGAGTACGAGACGGAGTGGAGGCCTGAGGGGCCCAAACCCCTGCCAGGCGCGGGCCAGGCCTGGCCACGCCTGGGGGTGTGTGGCCACCTCAGGCACCCCATCGGCCTCCCTCTTCGCCTATAAGATGCCTCTTGACCTAAAAACCGAGGGGGGTTCGTCATTTTTCCAGAAAGAGTTCCACTGCGCTGCCACCACCAGAAGCCGCGATTCAGAACCAGAAACTCCGTTCTGGCACCCTGCCGAGACGGGGAATTTGGGGAGGATCATCGCCATCGTCATCACCAACGCCTCTCCATCAACCATCAATGTTTCCTTCATCCATGCGTGAGTAATCCCCCGCTGTAGGCTATGGGGATGGTAGGGATTGGATGAGTTCTATCATGTAACCGAATAAGATTGTTAGGGCATGGTGCCTAGTATCTCTATTAGTGTTATTTGACTTTGTCGCAACTTGTTATGCTTAATGCTTGTCACTAGGGCCCGAGTTCCATGATCTCAGATCTGAACTTATTATTGAATCATTATGATAGTATTGTTTGTGATCTTATCTGCAAGTTGTGTACACATATCATTGTCCGGATCCAAAGGCCCCGAAGTGACAGAAATTGGGACAACCAGAGGGGATGGCTGTGATGTGAGGATCACATGTGTTCATGGAGTGTTAATGCTTTGCTCCGGTGCTCTATTAAAAGGAGCACCTTAATTGCCAGTAGTTCCCTTGAGGCCCCGCTGCAACGGGCTGGCAGGACAAAAGATGTTGTGCAAGTTCTCATTGCGAGCACGTATGACTATATAGGGAGCACATGCCTATGATTGTTTAGTACTTGGATGTTTATTCTTATTTATCTGCAATCGCCCTAGATCTTGAAGTTACATGTTTAGACTTGTCCATGCAACGCCCGTCCATCCATCCCTATGCCTACCGCACTCATATCCTACTGTTTGCTACTACTGTTACTATTTTTCCTGTTTTGCTGTAGTTGTTACTTTGATGTTGCTACTACAAGTTGTTGCTACTGATAAACTACTGTGAGCAAGAACTATTTCTAGGTGCAACTTAATTGACAACTCAGTTGTTAAGGCTTGCAAGTATTCTTTGGCTCCCCTTGTGTCGAATTAATAAATTGGGTAATACTACCCTCGAAGACTGTTGTGATCCCCTATACTTGTGGGTCATCATTTGTGCACTTGCAGCCATCAGGAAGCTAATGATAATGATCATGAAACTTCGAACGAAGTTACTATTGAACCTCGCAGGTCGACGAGGACTCGTACCACTCTCGATTGGTATGTTCCTATTATGAGTGTCATGTTGGTGGATAACACTGACAACCCTGCGACATATGAGGAAGCAATGATGAGCCCAGATTCCATCAAATGGCAAGAAGCCATGAAATCCGAGATTGGATCCATGTACGAAAACCAAGTATGGACTTCGGTGGACTTACCGGATGGCCAGAAGGCTGTCGAGAACAAATGGATTTTCAAGAAGAAAACAAATGTTGATGGTAATATAGTCGTCTATAAAGCTCGACTTGTCGCGAAAGGTTTTTGACAAATTCAAGGAGTTTACTACGATGAGACTTTCTTACCAGTAGCGAAGCTAAAGTCTATGAGAATTTTGTTAGCAATCGCTGCATATTACGATTTTGAGATATGGCAGATGGATGTCAAAACGGTGTTCCTCAAGAGAGACATTGATGAAGAGTTGTATATGGTACAACCCAAAGGTTTTGTCGATCCTAAAGATGCTAACAAGGTATGCAAACTTCAACAGTCCATTTATGGATTGAAGCAAGCATCTCGGAGTTGGAATCAATGTTTTGATAAGGTGATCAAAAGCTTTGGATTTATACAAACTTATGGAGAAGCTTGTATTTACAAGAAAGTGAGTGGGAGCTCTGTAGCATTCCTAGTATTATATGTAGATGACATATTGTTGATTGAGAATGATAAATAACTTCTTAAAATTATCAAAGACTACTTGAATAATAGTTTTTCAATGAAAGATCTTGGCAAAGTTGCCTACATATTAGTCATAAAGATTTATAAAGATAAATCAAGACGCTTAATAGCGCTTTCACAAAGTACATATTTATACAAGGTTCTAAAGAGGTTTGGAATGGAAGATAGCAAGAAAGGGTTCTTGCCCATGTTGTCCAATACGACCTTGAGTAGGACTCAAAGTCCCGCTACTGCAGAAGATAGATAGAAGATGAACAAAACTTCCTATGCCTTAGCCATAGGTTCTATCATGTATGCCGTGCTATGTACAAGACCAGATATTGCATATGTTGTTAGTTTAACTAGTAGATATCAAAGTGATCGAGGAGTAGATCACTGGATAGCAGTCAAAAACATCCTAAAGTACTTAAGAAGGACTAAGTATATGGTTCTTTCTTATGAAGGTGATGAACATCTTGTTGTAAATGGTTACACTGATGCTAGTTGGAACACCGATCCGGATGATTCTAAATCACAATCTGGATACGTATTTACTTTGAATGGTGCATCAGTGAGCTGGAGGAGTGCTAAGCAAAGCGTTGTGGCCAGATCTTCAACTGAATCGGAATACATAGCTGCTTCGAAGGCTTCACAAGAGGCGATATGGATGAAGGGGTTCATTATGGCGCTTGGTGTGATTTCTAGTGCATCGGACCCGATGGCCATCTATTGTGACAACATGGGTGTTGTAACACCCTCAGAATCGGCCCTATGCAAGTTTCAGCGATTTCCGCCAAACCCGCATAGAAACGATTCAAAGGTGCCCATGAGGCACTTTCGTGCGGGTGGAAAACGAAGTAATACCATTACACAATAGTCCACGAGGGACCCACAGAACAGATATATACAACAATGACTCAAAGAGTCAAGAATACAGATATACAATACAAAGATCCAAATCACCTTTAAAATGATACAGCGTCCGAGTACGGACAAGATGCAAATTGAGCTAAGAGCCCTGAAGAATAACCAATGGCGTCCATAACCCTGCCCAGGCCAAGCCGGAAGGGTAACCCTGCTAACGACGTCGATCCCAAAACCTGCTTGAACAAAAGGGTGCCAGCAAAGGGCAAAAGAAAAAGAGAGCGGTCAGTACTGAGGCCAGTACACGGCGAGACTAGAATTCGGTGGTCCTCGCCTACATAGGTATGTTGGACTGAAGCGGCAGCGCAGCATGCGCTAAACAACCTATAGAGACTCAATACAACTGGCGGCTATCAGATAGGGATAAGAAAGACCTATTCAGATCCAACCTAAAACTATCACCAAGCATACCCATCCTGATATTTCCCCCTCGAGACCAATCGAGGAGGTCAACCGAGGAACTCACACAGTTGGCAGTTTTATTCATTCTGTTATAGTTGTGGCAATTACTAGTCAGATAAAGATAGCATGAGTCATCCTGATATTATAAACAGTGGGCAGTTTTAGTTATCCATTCCGTTATAGTGACAATACTTACTAGTCAGATACATATAGCATGAGGCATCCCAAAACCCAGCAGTTGTTGGTACTTTTATTTAGCCATTCCGTTGTAGTTGCAATACTTACTAGTCAGATACAACGGTAACAGGTGACAACCCAAACAAGCAATTGTTGGCACTTTTATTTAGCCATTCCATTATAGTGAAGCTGATTACTAGTCATTATAAAGTCAAATTTATAGCACTACTTTAGTTATAGTTGTCTATGATCGAGATACTGTGCTCCAAGTCGTCCATAACCGTGGACACGGCTTTCAGAAAGTTTTACCCTGCAGGGGGAACAAATAGCAACACACGCACGATCAACCTCGGGAAAAACCAAATAAAAACCCAACGAGGCATCACGACAGAGCAATTGCAAGATTCATATAAATTTCAGGGGGCCACCCCACCAAGCTACCCGCGACGAAGTTGGCCGGCTCCGAGACGGACCCAGAGGTTTATGCCAATGGCTGTAAACGACCGGGAACCCGAAAGTGTGACTGGGCTTGTCGATACCGCGAAAACATTCTACATTTGCTCCTAAACAGTACAGACGCTCCACACGCAATCATAAATAAAGCAGTAAAGCATGGCATAAGTACAGGATAGTAATAAAGCCCCAAACTACTTTGTGGCCCCAAGAAATAAATATGACTCAAGCTCTGGCTAGGGGGATTCATGGTCCCACATGCGGATAGTGCGAATATTCAAAGAACCGGTATCAAGTACTCGGGGTCCTACGGGACACAAGTTGACGGTTAAAAACCAAATAACATCTATTGCCCACATGTGCCTCTGCATTATTTACCTACTTCAATTTTTAGTTATTAAACGGTAATTAAAGTTATAATCATCTCCAACATTAAACATAAGGCATTACTCCAACAACTGTGGAACATCGACGGCGCGACGCAACACCTGCGCAAGCAACTACGACTCGCAAGGCTGACTATCTACCAAACAACAGGTAATAGGATGTGTCCAAGGCAATTTAATGGCTGCAAGGGATATCACGGGTACGAAAACTAGAGCATTGCATCACAGATAGAATAGATCAACAGGAGGAAATAAAGACTATAAAAGTAAGATAGGTAGAAAGGGGGAGAATGCTCGTCTGAAAAATATTAAGCGGAACTAAGGTCCCGACAATTAATTAGAGGGTTCAAGTTATTTAGATATCCCGCAATATAAAGTTGTCTTAACAAAGCAAAATATAGCATCGGTTCGCTGCACAAATTTAAATGGGGCCAATATTAGACTAGAAAAGCCTGTATTTAATTTTCATATTTAATTATGAGATGAACTAACAAAATATTTTCAAAACACAATAATATGTTTGCAAGTATGAATGATTATATGCAGCAAGATATTTTATATTCATTAAAAAATAGGGTGTTGGAACAAGGGGCCACACAGGAGAGGCTAGTAAAATCGAGAACATGGCCAGAACACACTGCTTGGACGATTTTGTGCAGAAGATTGCGAGCGCTACAGGGGACGAAAATGTGCATGTTTCGTTGCAAATGGAATAGGGATACACCAAGACGAGATACATCCAAAGAATTTCGCCAGGGAAGAACTTTACTAGATGTGAGTTTGCAGGCAACAGAGACAAAAAGTACTCTGCGACAGATACAAATGAAATTCAGCCAACTTCGGATGAGGTGTTCGAGCTGCTCTAAGCTCCAAATCGCGCACCGTTTGATGCTAAGGCTAGCTGGTAGATCCAAGAATAAATTGCAGTGATTAGATTCGACGGCGGTGGACTGTGGTTATCATGGTTTGTGCGGGAACAAGAGGACAAAGATATGCGCGAGGCTGCATGTTGTGCGCGCTTCGAGCCACGAGCGAAGCTGAACTGCAGGTGCTGGACACAGGTAAAGGGGTACTAGGGATGCCGTGAGGGACAGGGGAAGTAGATGGCAGAGAGGAGCTTACATAGGATCGCTGGCGAGCCGCCTAGCTCAAGGCGGATGGTGGCGGCATCGAGAAGACCATGACGCCGACGAGGAGCCTCCGTGTGCGCTGGCCTGCTCCTCCTAGCTCTAGGTGCCAAAAAACTTCAACAGTGCGAGTAGCTCTTCCTGGGTACGGTGACGCGGCGGCGGCAACAACAGAACGACAACGGAGTCAAGTATACGGCGGAAGATAGGTTTTGTTCGTGGCCAGGTTGGCTTGGAGAGGAGGACCAAAAGATCTTCAGATCTCGATCTAGCGAGAAGGGGTGGTTGAGAGGATACGAGAGTTGCTGGACCTTTGCTTTATGGAGAGGGGAGAGAGGACATAGCAGGGGCGTGAGCTGGTCCGCTCGGACACGAAGAAAAACAGTACACGGAGCGCGACCTCCACTTGGTCTGGCTGCACCGGGAAGAAAAAAAGAGGGTCAGTTTGATCAATGTGTACCAGGGAAGTGCTCGGTTGGTGGCCAGCTGACCTTGATTGGTTTATGCACGAGGTGAGTAGCTAGCACGGGTGCACCAGGAAAAGCCAAAGAGAGGGGTGTAGCTAGTGTATGTGTGGGCTATACACATACGTGTAGATTTTTAGCTAGCTATGGTGGGCATCTAGAGAAGCTTCGGTTCAAGAAGAAACAAGAGAGGTCTAGCTAGCTAAGTAGAGTAGCTAGCTTAGGATTTAAGTAGATGGCCACATATACTTGACCTTGGTAGATAGATATGCCAAGGAAAACAAATATGGTTTCCAAGAGAGCACGTGTGAGAATATAGGGATGGTTTTAGCATTGATATTTTGGTTTTGTTTGAAAACAAGAATCTTGCTTGCCTTATTTAAGTCCAAATGAAGCATCTCAAATAAAACCCAAAAATCAAAAGAGAGAATTTAGAAGGGAAAAGATACAAGTGTGTATAGATGAATATAGGAAGGAAACACAAGGATATATGTGGCGCATGAATTAAAACCCAAGACAATTGAATGTTCCCACATACATGTATATGGTAGGAGGAGGATAGGATGACATGGAGTTGGTATGGACAAGTGGTAGAATGGAAAGAATTAGAAAGAGATGCCCCCAACTCAACTTTGGGCATCATACACATATATCAAGAACCAACTACATGATATCAAGAAGCAAATGCATTTAATGGAGAAAAAAATATAAGAGGCAAGAAAAAGAATAAGAACCGATACAAGATTTAATATGATTCTCAAATGCAAGGTGGCATGATGACATGATCATGATATCTTGATGATGCACAAAGCAAAACACCAAGCGATTTTCTAGTAGTGGTTTTACCGGGGTGCTACAGGCGCCATAGCCAATGTGCAGGAGACAAGGTCACACAAGAAGCTGAAGCATATCAAGCTACGTTTTCACGCTATTCGCGAGCATGTCCAAGATGGTGGCATAAAGATTTGCAAAGTACACATAGATCTGAATGTGACAGATCCGTTGACTAAACCTCTCCGTAGGGCAAAACATGAACAACACCAGAACGCTATGGGTATTAGGTATATTACCATGTAATCTAGATTATTGACTCTAGTGCAAGTGGGAGACTATTGGAGATATGCCCAAGAGGCAATAGTAAAAGTAGTTATTATTATATTTTTGTGTTTATGATGAATGTTTACCGACGATCAAATCTTGGATAAATAAAGTATCGCGAGACAAAGGGAAATTAGTATCATATGTGAATGGTTCATTCGATCATGAAGTCATCGTAGAAATATGTGGGAGCCATATGAATTTTCAGATTCCTCTATTGGTTATTGATCGGAGAGGTGTCTCGATCATGTCTGCATAGTTCACGAATTGTAGGGAGACACACTTAAGGATTCGATGTTGTTTAGTAGATATGGAGTGTGAGCAAGAGACCAAATGTTGTTCTGAGTCTCGAATTGGATACGGGATATCATGAGGAGATCCCGAATGGTCCATAGAATAATATTCATATAAGGAAATTCCAATTCCGGGGTTTGGAAATGTTTTCGGTGGTTTCACCGAAAGCTTCTAGAAGGTTCTAGAAGGTCCACCACCCTGGGGGGATGAGTACTTGGAATGTTCCATGACAATGTAGAATGGTTGCATCGTACCCTAGGTCACTTGGCTGGGCAATGGGAAGAGAGAAATCAACTCTAGTTTGAATAGTCAAACTCCAATTTGAGAAGTCAAATCCCAACATTGAAAGTCAAACCAAGTGGAGGGAGAGGAGGAAACCTAGAGGAGGAAGGTTTCCCCTCCCTCCCTTGCCGCCGTCCATACAAGGGGAGTTGGCGGAGGACTCCTCCTCCCCTAGCACCTCCCACCTACAAAAGTAGGGGGTGGGGCGCCCCCTTGGCCTCACCCCAAACCCTAGGTCAGCTGCCCCTCTAAATCGCCGTCGCCCTAGAGCCTCCTCTAAACTGCCGCCGTCTAGCCCTTCCCTAGCCGTCGGCCAACTCCACTCCTCGGCCTCTAAACTCTAGTTGCTGAGGCTCTCTCTCTACTCCACCATACCCGCTCCTGCTTAGGCGAAGCCCTATGGGATCTAACCTCTACTTCCACCACCACACCGTCATGCTGTTGGAATTGCGAGGAGATCTACAACCTCCGCTGTCGGCTGGAACAAGGGAGAGGAAGGTCTTCATCAAGTACCGAACGTGTGACTAACTGTGGGAGCGCTGCCGGAATGCGGTGCCGGAAGTATCGTCTACGCGATCTTGAAATTGACAAGTGAACGACTACATCACCCACGAGAGATCCGTATCTCGTCGAACGCTTTGGATCTTCGAGGGTTAGTACTCTACAAACTCGTTGCACCGATCTAGTAGATTAGATCTTGGCTTGTGTGTGTTCATGCAATAGAATTTTTTTGTTTTCCATGCTACTAACCCCTACACGAAGTAGACGGAGGCGTCTCGTGCGGCGATGTCGCGCCCGAGGCCGGTCGCCCCCCACATAGTACGCCGCCCACTGGGGAGCCAGCCAAGCGTCGGCTCGTCGGTCGGCTTCTCGCCGATCTCGCCGGTCGGCTTCTCGCCGACTGGCTTCCATGAGAGCCAGGCGAACTCGCGGCAGCGGTACTCCTCCTCCCCTGAGTTCTACGGAGGGTTCAACCCGAACCTTCTGTTGCCCTGCCCCACTCCTCTTCCTCCTTCGGTCTTCAACATCGACATCAACGTCCCCTACTCCACCTCTTCTGTGTATGTAGGCCCTTCGTCGTCAATACACCGTGACCCACTTCCGTTCGGCGGTAGCTCATCGCCCGCAACCTTCGGCATGTCCGACACGCACAACGTGTTCGACGGAATGTCAGCCAATGTGTACATGCAGGACATCATCGCCCAAGGTTCGACATCCGCCGACAACCCCTCCTTCTTCACTCAAGAACAGTCCTGGGCCAATGCCGAACATGGCATCGAGTCTCAGGATTTCTCCGAGGGCCAGGACGAGCAGACGCATGTCGAACAGATGCAGACCGAGGACATGGATGACGTCGAGGGGCTTGCCTTGGCTCCGGCCAAAGGCAGAGGCAAGAGGAAGCCGGGCACGTCCGTGCCGGATCCACGGATCAAATGGATGGTGCTTGAGGACCTTTGTCTCGTCGACGCCTGGAAATCGATGAGCATGGATCCCATCACCGGTGCCAACCAGAACTTCGACAACTACTAGAAGCGTGTGAAGCTAGCGTTCGACGAGCGTAGCCTTTGTGACCCGAAGTATAGCAAAATTCACATGGAGCGAGGGGAGAAAGCCACGACCAACCATTGGGAGCTCATCCAACAAGCGTGTAGCAAGTGGCACAACTATATGGAGGAGGTCGAACACACACCCGTTAGCGGTGAAACATGGACAACAAGGTACTTTGCCAACACTAGCCGAAGGTATGACGAGATCAAGCGTGTCCTGACACACTTTGTCTTGCATTTGCATCTCCTTCGTGCACTCGTCCTGTACCGGGACAACACAAAGACGGAGTTTAAGTTTCCATGTGTTTACCGTGATCGAGAGCTACGAGAAATGGTTGGACACTCACAAGACCCTCGCCAAGACCAAGGACGGCGTGTACAACCCAGAGGCTCCTCCCCCTTCTGCCGGCGAAGGAACGCCAGAGGTCGGCCAAAAGAAGGAAAAGATGCTCAAAGCCACATGACCTCCCACCAAGCGCCTCCACACTTCTATCGAGAAATGCATCGCCGACACAAAGGCACATGCCGAGAAGAGGGCGGAGAAGACCGACGAGAGGTGGGTGCAGCTGCTCTAGAACCAAGACCGCAAGATCGACCTCCTCAAGGCCAACTACGCCGCCAAGAAGAGGAACACAAATCTCTAGTTCCTCATGGGCGGCGAAGACATGTCGGCGATGAGCACGCCGGTCAAGGCCTGGTACATGGCGTGCCGCAACGCCATCCTCTAGGAGGACAACGCTGGCATCACGCTAACAGCTGCGCCGAAAGCCTCCGCCGCCACTGCTTCGTCGAGCTCTGCTTCCACCTCCTCCAACCAGTCAGCCGGCCACTCCACCGGTATGCCCAACCCCGTCGCATCGGCCACGTCGGAGGAGCCTATCCCATCGACGACTGATTGCCGAGCCATTTTATCCAGTTGTATAATAATTTTGTCGTCGAAGTTCTTGGGCGTACTTCTGTCAAACACCTTTGGCCAAGAATTCGCCAGTGAGAACAATAAAATTTAAATAATTCACCATTTTTGTTTCGCCTGGAAACGCGAGTGGAAAACTCGGTGTTTCTCGACTGAAAACTTCTTTCCTATAACCAAATTTAAGGTCGAATTTCGGACAAGGAAAAGGCGAGTGCTACGCGTCCCCCGGGGGATCAAAACCTCCGATCCCCCGGCTCCCCCGTCCGACACGTGTCCTCTGAGGCCACCACTTAAAAAACGGGAAGCGCATAACTCAATCAATCTCGTCGTCCTTCTGCTCAGGTTGTCCAGCACAGCTCCACCCGAAATAAGAATTAGTCTGGTCGTCCTTCCGCTCGGGCTGTCCAGACCATGTCCAAGCCCCGCCATCTAGCTCCGGTGAGACCATCCGCAACAAGTCCATCCTCCCCGGCCATTCCCCATGGTAGTAGCAGCGCCGCCCGTCCCGGTAGCAAGCCCATATACGCATGGTAGCAAGCATCATGGTCCCTTCTAGCAAAGCATGCACCGACGCCATGGTAGCAAGTGCTGCCGCTGAAAGTGTCGCTGCTGCCGTGGTAGCTAGCGTCGTCGCCCCTTCCACTGCTGCCCTGGTAGCAAGCGCCGACGCAGCTTGTAGAAAAGCGCCGCTGCAGTGGTAACAAGCGCCGACGCAGCTTGTAGCAAAGCGCCGCCACAGTGGTAGCAAGCCTCGACACAACTTGTAGCAAAGCGCCACCGCCGTGGTAGCAAGTGTCGTCGCCACTTCCATTGCCGCCATGGTAGCAAGGGCAGCCGCCGCTGTGGTAGCAAGCATCGTCGCAGCTTGTAGCAAAGCGCCGCCGCAGTGGTAGCAGGCCCGACACAACTTGTAGCAAAGCGCCACCGCCATGGTAGCAAGTGTCGTCGCCACTCCCATTGCCGCCATGGTAGCAAGGGCAGCCGCTGTTGTGGTAGCAAGCATCATCGCAGCTTGTAGCAAAGCGCCGCCGCAATGGTAGCAGACCCGATGCAGCTTGTAGCAAAGTGCCGCCACCGTGGTAGCAAGTGTCGTCGCCACTTCCATTGCCGCCATGGTAGCAAGGGCAGCCGCTGCTGTGGTAGCAAGCATCATCGCAGCTTGTAGCAAAGCGCCGCCGCAATGGTAGCAGGCCCGATGCAGCTTGTAGCAAAGTGCCGCCGCCGTGGTAGCAAGTGTCGTCACCACATCCATTGCCGCCATGGTAGCAAGGGCAGCCGCCGCCATGGTAGCAAGCATCGTCGCCGCTTCCACCGCCGCCATGGTAGCAAGTGTCGTCACCACATCCATTGCCGCCATGGTAGCAAGGGCAGCCGTCGCCATGGTAGCAAGCATCATCGCCGCTTCCACCGCCGCCATGGTAGCAAGCGCTATCACCACTTGTAGCAAAGCCCCACCGCTGCGGTAGCAAGCGCTGCCGCCGCTATGGTACCAAGCCGTACCTCAGCTTGTAGCAATGCGTTGCCATCGTGGTAGCAAGCATCAATGCCACTTGTAGCAAAGCTCTGTCGGCGTTGTAGCAGAAGCCATCGCGGACGACCAACACATAGCACCACTGCCGGCCACGCGTAGTACCACCCCCATCCTGTCCATGTGGTAGCAAAGCTATACATCGTTGTAGCAAAACACCGTCATCCTTGTAGCAAGCCCATGTCTCCATCAACACCATCGAGAGGAGACGCGGCCGTGTCGTTGACGGCAACACCTGCTCGTAACACCCCACTCTGGTGGCACGTCAGCATCGTCCCTGCGGCCGTCGAGGTTGGTCTGCGCGCGAGCTGCAGGCGACATGGCGGCGGGAGATGCATGGGGTTATGGCGGCGCGGCAGCGGGAACTCCGGGATCGGGCTGCACGCGAGCTGCAGGCGCCAAGGCGAAGGGAGCTGCAGAGGGTCATGGCGGTGCGACACGACTACGGCCCTGCGAGGCGGCGCAGCGCTTTGAGGCGAAGCAGCGGCAGCGCCGCGGGTGGGCGCGCGGAGATGCATGTGCGGTAGGGAGAAATGTAGAAGAAAGAAAAGAGATAAAAGCCCACCGCTTACTGTACATGCGGTCAGGAGAAGCCGTGCGATGCGACCCGGAGATAGAAGTTAGCGATCCCCGGGGGAGGCCAATCATTTTCCCAAGGAAAAGCGAAGGAGTGGAGATGCTCTAATACTCTTCATCCAGACAGCCACGGAGAGTTTCTTGAAATTTCCCCCACAAAACCCTAATTCGGGGAAAGGAATCCTTTTCGATCCGCTGCCGCCGCCGCCTCCGCCTCATGGACAGCCCCGACACGCCGCAGGCCGGCAAGGCCCCCACCCACCGCCCCAGGCACAGCCCCGACGCGCCGCAGGTCGGCAAGGCCCCCACCCACCGCCTCATGCACAGAGCCGCCGCGCCGCCGCCCGCCAAGGCCTCCTCCCACCACCTCATGGACAACTCCGAGGCACCGCCGGGCACCAAGGCCTCCTCCCACGGCGCCGGCCGCCCAGGCCTCCTCCAACCGCCCCAACCGCCCCAACCGCATTATAGGCTGCACCGAGCCACCGCCGACCCCGTCGCGCCGCCGCCCGACAAGGCGTCCTCCCACCGCTCCGTCGAGCCGTTCTCCCAAGGCCTCCTTCCACCGTCGCCTCAAGGACAGCCAGGTCGTGCCGCTGCCTCGTGGGCAGCAATTGTCTCCTCCCAGCGCCCCGCCGCGCCGTCCTCCCAAGACCTCCCACCGCTGCCACCGCCTCCGCCTCCGCCTCCGCCTCATGGACAGCCCCGTGGCGTCGCCACCTCATTCCTGCAGCCGCCGCGTCGTGCCGTCGCCTCATGGGCAGCCATTGTCTCCTCCGCCACCCCGGTCAAGCCATCCTCCCAAGACCCTTATGGACAGCCTGCACAAGTTACCAGCCGCTATGGCCTGCGTTATGCACAGCCTAGACAAGCCGCTGGCCTGCCTCATGCACAGCCTAGACAAGCCGCTGGCCTGCCTCATGCACAGCCTAGACAAGCCGCTGGCCTCCAAGCCTCCATCATGGTCAGCCCTGACATTTCGCCGGCCGGCAAGGCCTCCTCCTACCGCTACCCCAACTGGGTGATGCTTGATCCCCACACTCGCCTCAACTATCAGCCCAAGGAAGACTTCCTTGGTACCCACGCCGTAACCGAGACCTCCATGGGCGAGCATATATATGTCTCCTTCCGCACTGTGACGCCCCCAGGGGCTTCCCGCATCTATGTAAGCTGGACGCCACGCGGGCACACCAAGGGCGAGTCGTCGTCGGGGAAAAGGGGAGAAGATCGCTGGGATCAGTTTAATGAACATGAACCCATCGTTGTGGCTGCACACGGCAACTCCATCCTTCTGCAGCTCACATTTCAGAATACCCAGTCAGACTTCTTCGTCTACTCACTCCTCTCAACTGGTCCGTACCTCATGCTTCTCCCCAGCTGCAACCACAAATTTACAGATGGTATTACCTGTTCCAGTGGGTTCGATCACATGTCCGTAATTGAAGAGATTGGCCTCCTATGCAATGCTGAGAGAGAAAAGTTTGTGGTGGCGGATCTGATAATTTTACCTAGTGCCTACAAAGATGATGATGCTCCGGTGGTAGCTGAGCTGTGTGTGCTACAGGGTATCCAGGATGGCCGGACGATCACACCGTGGAGGGCCATACGGCCACAGATCCACCATGACAAGGAACAAGGCAAGGAATTGGTGTGGTGGGAGACTGATGCGGTGGTCCCCCTCCGTGATTCTCTATGCTATGTGGACTATTTTAGGGGCATCTTCTTTGTTGACGTCCTCAGCAAGAACCCTCAGCTCCATTATGTACGGCTGCCTGTGATGATCCCCAATGGTAATCCTGTTGATCCCGAAACAGGACTCAGAGGATGCCCGGAACTGTACAGGAGTGTGTGTGTCACCAATGATGGCTGCGTCTTGAAGTTTGTCGAAGTTGTCACCACTACTGTCTTCGTCTCGGGCAGCCGTGCACCTGCTTCCTCTTCATTTTCCATCAAGGTGTGGAAGCTTACGCAAGATAGCATGACATGGGAGAAAGAATACGTCATGGACGATGCTGAGCTCTGGGCTCTGCAGGGTTACGGCGACCTTCTGCGTGTCTCACCGTCATTCCCTTTTGTGAG
Organism: Avena sativa; assembly: GCA_916181665.1. Taxonomy (NCBI): domain Eukaryota; kingdom Viridiplantae; phylum Streptophyta; class Magnoliopsida; order Poales; family Poaceae; genus Avena; species Avena sativa. The sequence continues at coordinate 134,091,520 of OV702285.1, read as the reverse complement.
CATGGAGGAACCTGACGTTGTCTACTTTGTGCTGACAAATCGGTGTTCCAATGACGCCGGCGCATCGTGGGTAATTGTGGTTGATATGTTGAAAAAGACTATGCGGTCATTGTCTAGATACAACAAAGTATATCCGAACTGCATTGGAAGTGATGATGATATGGCTTCTGCAAGCCTCACTACAAATTCTGCATTCATTCCGTGTTCCTTCTCCAAATACCTGCATGTGCGTGCCTGTGTGTAGCCAAGAGGTAACTACATCTCACGCTACAATTCATTTCCTTGTGTTTTTCCATGTATAAGAACCACCATTTTATTTTGTTCTAATTCTACTTCTGCAAGCTCAGCTGATAGAGTTATGGTCTTGTTAATTCTCATGGTAATTGTATATGTTCCTATATTTTAAGGTAAACATACTAAAAATGATCCTGATTGTTGTAGATCCCATTTGTGCTTTGTTCTCTCATTCTTTATCCCTTCTATGTCTTGTTCTCTGCAAAAAATTATCAATACATGTTGCTTTTTTGCTCAAAGTTCCTTCAGTGACAGCAATTTTAAATAGATTATATTCTTTCATTTTATTGCAGAAATATTGTACTCATAACTTGAGCTTTTGCAACCTCCTACTTGCATATTAAATAGTACGACTTACCACCTTTACCTCTAGCATGCTACTCCCTCTGTTTCAAAATATAAGATGTTTTAGCTTTGTGAAGCAAATGTATCTAGACTCCTTTTAGTATGCAGGTTCACTCAGGTTTGGAGTGAATCTACACACTAAAAGAAGTCTAGATACATTTTCTTCACAAAACTAAAACATATATTTTGAAACGGAGGGAGTACACATGTTCCGAAAACTTGGAGATAAAAAGCCAAAAAAGTACAGTACTAAATTTGCAAGTGTGGCTAATCGCTATGTTTTGGAATGCAGGTTGTAGCCTACAAAATAAATAAAATGACCTATACAATTTTCCTTTTGTACATGTTAAAATATGAGTATGTTTGCTGGAAATTAAAAAAGATGGAATGTTTTCATCTCGTTGGCTTCTCGGTTTCTGCATGTTTTTAATGTAATGATTATCATATCTGTTCTCAAACCAGTAGACAATGTCCCAAAAGGTACATAACTAGAAAATGTTCTAGTTTTACTTTTTGTTCATTTTCCCTGTCCACTTTCACTTTTTAAGCGTGTGTCTGAATGAGGTGTTCCATTCTTGTAATGACTTTGGAAGCTGCTACAGTCAGTGGTTTATCAGGACCTTGGAGACATAGGGTAATTATGTATACATATTAATTTTGAGAAGAAATTGTACCCTAATAACCAAATGGTTATGCAAGGTTGGTAGTTTAGGCCCAATGTTCATACTTGAGGCTAAGGCTCGGTACTTAGATTTAGGAGAAAATTGACTAGCTGCTCTGCTCCTACCCGTGCCACAGTTATTCTTCTAGCTGTGCTTGTGCTCATTCACTTACTATGACTGGCCTGACATGTCCTGGTTCTGCTTCACTGCTAAATTTGAATTCCCATAACCTTTCTTGTCTCCCCCAAGCTGGTGAGCACCATTATATACTGTGTACTCCCTCCTTTCTGAAATACGTTGCATATTATTTGTGATCAAAGTCAAATTTTATAAAGTTTGACCAAGTATATTGACAAATAGATCAACTTCTATAATATCAAATGCGTATAATATAAAAATATATTTCACGGTGTATCTAATAATATTGATTTGATATTGTAGATGTTGATAAATTATTCTACTTGGCAAACTTTGTAAACTTTGACTTTGGCCAAAAATTATAGGCACTGTATTTTGTGAGGGAGTTGGTATATCTTTGTAATACCAGCTGAGCTTTGTACTGTGCCATTTTATAATTCGTCAGTTAACCTATTATAAGTTTGTATTTTGGGTACAAAGTACAAGGTAATCACAAAAGCTGCCAGATTTTTTTTCTAGTTTATGCTAACCATAGAACGTTAGCCGGTTTGTGAACTGCTTGCATATAAACGGTAACCTAATATCTTACTAATGTCCAAATAACCTCAAATTACTTGGTTAATTTATGTACTGCTCTTTTTTTGTTAAAGGATGTGAGGGTTCGCCTTGTATTTCTCCTATGGTAAAGACTGCCAACTTAGCAGAATTAGCCCACTAGATGTTAGCAAATCAATATTTTGAAAAACAAAACGGTCCAGTTTGGTCGTACAGCTCCCATTATGCTGTCATGATAATATCACAGATGCAATTAACATTTGGTGTTTCAGTTTTTGGAAAAGATTATATGGTGAGCTAATTTTTGATAATGCACTTTTCAGGAAGAGGATGAATCTGGGATTAACAAAGTATATGTTTGGTCATGGTGGCGCCGTGCCGTTGCAGTTTTAGCAGAATCATTGTGTTTGGAACCTGTTTATGAATACTATGTACAGTGACTAGTTGTATGATCTTTTAATATGTGGTGCTTGCTTATCTGGATGTTTGCTACTTCCTCCGTCCCAAAATAAGTGACTTCGATTTGTCTAGATAGGTATGAATCTATACATTAAAATATGTCTAGGTGCATACGAATTTAGACAAATCTAATTCACTTATTTTGGGATGGAGGGAGTGTCTTTAATACCCCTCCGTCTGAAAATAGATGTCAAAGATTTATCTAAAATTGGATGTTTCTATATTAAACAGTGTATAGATTAAGGATGTCGTGAGTTTTTTTTACAAAATCATCCTTGCCAAATTTCTGACAAAACTCTCCGTCCTCCGCCCCCCGACGGCTTGCTCCACCATCCCCTTCCACCCCACGCCGTCGCGCTGATGCCTCCCTCTTTCCTCTTGCGTGTTGTCGCCTCCTCCCTCTAACTCCCGTATGTCCTCTACCTTGTCGAGGTCAAGATGTGATTTTCCCCTCCTCCGGCGGCCAGATATGCAGCGGCCCTGCTAGATTTGCAGGATGTTGGCCGGCCGGAGCTAAGAGACCGAGGGACACGTGGCTGAGGCCGTGCACGTAGGTGCCGTTGCCCCGTCATTGTACGTAGCTCCGCTGGCGGGAAGCTGCTGCTGCCGGAGCAAAACAAGCTGTCTTGGACACCGATTCGGCTTGCTGCTATCGATGTCTGCTCATCGAAGGTACGCACAGAGGAATCATGTTTGTTACCGCTGTCTGCACAAGGCTTGCAGCTAGTGCTGTCTGCTTCTAAAATCATGTCTGAATGTGATTTCCAGATCTTTTCTATTTAAAAAATCATGAAATAGATATTTCTAGATCTTTTCTACTCGAGACAAACACTAGCCCCTTCCTATTTATTTCCAGATCTTTAGTTTTACAGAACAACCATATACTGCTTATGATCCAGAGTACACAATTACTAGCATTATGGAGTACTGCTTATGTTATGACATTCAGTAATATAAAATTGCATAGGCCCTAGTTCTTTTGGCCATTGCACATGACTTCTATTTAAGCTTAATACTCCATGAGTAGTAGCAATGGGAAGACAAGCTCTATGCAATATTCAGTGCACGCTTGCAATACTGCTTGCTATATTAGAAGTTTTTGATTGTCTTATAGTACAACTTAAAACAGCTTAGTATTTCTTACATGTTACATAAACGCTTGCAATAGTGCAGTACGTTGGACATATCAATATGGAACCATATGTTGCATGCTTCATCTCCTATAAATAAATACTACATTTTTTGTCCAGTTTTATTACAACCTGTAGCTACAATAGAGTATGGATTTTTGATTGGATGGCACACTATGAAACAAGAGCATCATCTAGAGAGTACTTTAATGTTTACTTCTACATATACTTTCGGAGTATGTGCATGCATGTCGGAATATTGACAGTAGCTACAATAGAATATGGATTCTTGAATTTCTAGGGTTAGGAGTACAGTGAAATAATTGTACAGAACTGATTTAGGATTGGGATTGAGCCTGAGGGTGGAATGAAACTTTCTTGCCTTATTACCTAGACAAAAACAGCTCTCACAAATGTTTCTGGTTGCATATATACTGCAGTTTTCAAATGCTTGAACTTTACTTGTTTGCATTACTGGAACTGAATTGGCTTGCATCAGTACTGGATCTAAATATCGGTTGATAAATTGCATGAAAATTCACAAAAGAAAACACCAGATGAATCGAGCATAGAAGCTTACCGTGTACCAAAGGTTCACAAAAAAAAAATCCTTTTGAAGCATCTTACTATATTTCCACATATGCAGTGCTTTATGAGGTAGTTTCTTCCTTTTGGAAACCTGCTTACATAGTTTATCATCCTTACTTTGTTTTTCATATACCATTGGAGAGCACTAACTGCTTATCAAATTTCAGCATTGTCTTTCTCTTGGTCAGATCAATATCCCGAGATTCCAAAAATGAAATAAGTAAAGTAAATTATAATTTGGGCAGATCAACATTGCATACTAAATTCACCGAAAAATGACAGAATAGTAAAGCTGTTGAATCTTCACTTATACTATGCAAGTACTCAATGTTTCCAACTACTATAGTATAATGCTTGTGTAACTGCTACTGTTAGTGACAAACAAAAATTTGTTCAACAGAAAGATAATTCTATAGTATACTTGTTCTGCTAATTTGCTTGGGTGTAATCCATTTGAAATCTGACTGAAATGCCTACCTTCCATTTTTTCACGATGTGAGTGCTTCCTACAACTATTCTGCTGGTCTTATCTTCTTTTTCCAAGATTTAAACTGCAATGGATATCCACTGTTGTTGTTGGATAGGGAGTTTTGGCAAAGTTCAGCATATATGCTTTAGCAAAGTTCAGCGCAAACGTGGACCATAGTGGCTCCTCTGTTTTCTTCAGTTATGAACAATCAGATTACCACAGGCAGTGCAAAGCTGATCTATCTATCAATGGGAGAAGCAACATCGCATAGGCACACCATATGCCAATACTACAATATAGTCAAACTCATTTGCTGTTTGCATACTGGAGGTGATCATCTATCCATTGAAGAAACCTAGAGCTATTTAGATTTATTCTTGCCAAATCAAACTCATTTGATGTTTGCATACTGGAATTGAAACTGTTTGCTGTAACCTATACTTTCTTTTTCTCCAGAGACGCAGCAGCATGGGAGCAGCGGCACAGCACCACCGGCAGCAGGGGAGATGTAGGGGAGCACGACGTAGCGGCGGTGAGATGGGGCAACCCCCACGGGAGGTGGCGCGACCTCCAACGCTGAGAGGAGCGGCGGCAGCTCCGGATCAGCTTGGACAACGACGGACGCGTGCGCAGCAACTACTGCTCGAGCTCCGTGGTGCCATGGAGTTGCAGAGGCCGGGGAGGACGACGGCAATCGGCCTCACCTCCGTGGCGCTGGATCTGGACCAAGCCACGCTCGCGAATCGCCAGAGGCCTCGCCTCCCTCGTCTTGGCAAGGGTTAGGTGGAGCGACTCCCACGGGAGCCCTCCGACGGTGATTGGAGTGGCGACGGAGCGGCGGCGGGGTGCAGGAGACCAGCAGACGTCGGGGAGGACGTAGACGGATGGGAGAAGATTTGAATTTGATTTTCCAATTTTAGGCCAAATCTGAACAGTTTTTGAAGTTTGAGGGATTTCTTTGCAAAATTAAAAATGAACTACTAGGCCCCAACATCCTTTTATGGACGGAGGGAGTAATTTTTTACAAATCTCTGACGTCTATTTTGATACGGAAGGAGTATTAAGGCAGAGACTCACTGTTTGGTGTCACACATATCTTTACTATTAGGATAGGGTCTGGTGTTTAGTGTCATACATCTAAAAAATTACAAATAATTGCTACCGTCCATATTTTTCAATGAGCATTTGCATAATAAATTATATTATGTGTTGTATGTGATGTATGTGATGTGATGTGAAGTGAAGTGATGCGTTGTGATGATATGTCATATGATATTTGGCGGATAGCCCAGGCATGCTTAGCATTCACAAAGCTAAAACATCTTATATTATAAAACAGAGGGAGTATCTCTAAATATATGTTTAGATTTAGAATGTTGTGTCATCTTGAGAATCAGCCGTATCTTTTGGATATTTGGGTAGTTATAGATTACTCAAGAGCATCGTGTCATGATCATAGACAACTTACATTAAATAATTGATGTTTCTAACTTGACTAATAATGAGTACTATAAACTAAATAATGGTTAGTAACTATCAACGTGTGTGTTCTACTTGGGGGATTTCTTAGACGAGTTATGTTTGGTGTTATTTATATCTTATTACCGGATATCTCTCTCTTATCCTTTTCTATTTATAGCTTGTCTCTATAAGTTAGTTAGTGCTAGCTTTGCCGTCGCTTAACCTTTATCATATCTTGTACTCATTCCATCCCAGATTATAGGATAAATACGTATTTTAAGAAAATAGTTTGACCATAAATTTGATCAATAATATATCAATCATATGTCACAAAAATTCTGACCTTGCCAGCACGTCCCTCGGTACTAACACTCTTTTATCTAATTTTTTCCGCTAGGTTCATTCCTTGCTTCAAGGACGTGTAGGTTTGTTTTGCTGAGCTGTGTGCAATGAGTAGACGAGTGCTCCAACAAGAATTCGACGTGTGGACGTGATGTTCACTTGCTTATGTTCTTGGCATCTCATGCCTATCCGTGCTCTTGATCCGTAATCGGATTCTATATTTGTTTCCACTTGTTGCTTAATGTTATGTTGGGACATGTGTGTTCTAATTGCTCTTTATATTTAGATCTTGTCTATCGACGTTGCAACATATTTCTATCTCTTTCTAGATGAATGATGCTCTGATGTACTTTTCTATGGTCGCACACGGTACACACTCATTTGTGTACGGGGGTGAGCGCATACCTAACGGATCGTGTTCTCATGCTAGAAGCTATAACTTTGTTGTGGGGTTATACCGGCTAACTAGTGTCTCAGAACTCGATGTCCAGGATTTATAATTGGTATAAGAGCATGGTTCAACCTACTAAGAGCCCTTGTAGCAGACGAGTTGAGTCTAGAAAAATATTTTGTAATTATATTTAGGAAAAAGTTAAACGTGAGAGTAGGAATTGTTGCTCTTTATTTTTTCCCATCCTCCCACCCTTTTTCTAGTAAGAAAGTGCAACGCTTTATTCTACTCTTATCATATTCCTTTAGGTTCGGAGGTCTTTGGCTTCCGTAGTACCTAGGTCGTAGTATTCAGTTCTTGTTAGAGCTATGTTGCTTCAATCAAATCTGTTGTAATCTTCAAATCCTTTGTTTCTTTCAAATCTTGTGCTCTTTTCAAATCCTTTGTACCTTTCAATCCTTTCTGATCTCCAAATCCCTTGTTCTTTCAGATCCTTATTTTCTTTCAAATCTTTTGCTCTCTTCAAATCCTTTGTTCCTTTCAATCCTTTGTGATCTCCAAATCCCTTGTTCTTTAAGATCCTTTGTTCTTTCAAATTCCTTGATTTCTTCTAATCCTTTGTTCCATTCTTCAAAATGTTTTTGCTTCTACTCCATCTATTTTGTTAAAAAATTCAATCCAAGCTATCATTTACTAGCATAATCATGCTAGCTCGTTATTTTTGTCACCAATGCCAAACCTGAAGTTTTTACTTCATATTCAAATTATTTTGGCTAAATACATAACTTGGGTCATTTCGAAGTTTGCAATTGTAATTTGGTTTCATATAGCTATATGACACTTACCATGAGTGAAATATGTTCAATGCTATCATTCTAAAATTCTACACGTGGTTCTGGTTATCTCTTGTGTACTTAATTTGTACCTTGACAATATATATGCCATATTCATGTATCGTTGGCAATCCGGAGATTTCTTGTGAGAGATTTGTCCCGACAGGGTATCTCTCGAAGTAGGGTGAAATCGACTCAAGGGGCTGAACACGATCTCCCAAGACTTCGACGATCTTGGCGAGGAACAACAGAATTCACGACAAGGGGACACAAAGAGCTTACCCACGTTCAGTCCATCGTGCAGTGTAAACCCCTACTCCTGCTTGTATGGATTGCTTGTATCGCTTGGCAAGGTTACAATACGAGGTGATGATCGAGGGATCAGATCTAAGATTGGTAGGTAGGAGAAAGCTAGGGTTTCCAACGTGGAATAAGATGCCCCCCTATGGTGCCACACCCCTTGTCTTGTCCTCTTCATGCCAAATTGGTGGGAAGGGTTACCACATGGCGACAAAGGAGTGGGCAGGTAAGAAGAAAATGCTCCTTGTTGCCTTCCCCATGTTCTTCATGCCCTCCCAGAGGGGAAAGTGGTCCCCTCTGGTTGAAGTCTTGTTGGACACTCCTGTCTTGGAGAAGAGGAAGGTGACTCCCTTGTAGAAGGAGAAGATGCTTTTGACATGGTTATACTCCACGGGTACACAACATTGGCATACCTAGTCCAGTCCAAGGAAGGCCCACGACAAGATACACAGCCTGTGGAGATTTCGGGTGGCCCAAGACCATGACGCCTTTGGATCCTTGGAGAACAAGACTAGAGTAGATAGAATTTCAAAGGGGACAAACCCTAATCTGTAACTGACTCGACCTACGCCCGAGACCTGCCTATTTATATAAAGGCCAGGAGGGCACCACGCGGAGGGTCTGAACTCACCTCATACGCACCTCACGCCAGATTGCATCTGCACACCCCTGTAACCTTCGGTTCCGCCGTAATCAAGAGCAGACAAGCAGGAGTAGAGTTTTCCCTCCGAGGGCCTGAACCTGGGTAAACCTCGTGTCCCCGTGTTGCTTGTCTGTTAACCATTCCGCGATCTCCAGCACCCCCATCTTCTCCAAAACCCAAGTGAAAGGACTATATCTTCCCATGATGTTTTTGGTGTTAATGATAATCCCAACTGTGTTTTTAACTGTGCGCTTGAGTTTCAGGGGAAACGTTGTTGATGTCTCCTTCTATTGTGGTGGATGCTCTCTTGGGATCTCATGAAGACGAGGGCCTTTTAGTCTTCTCCTAGTTTCTCTTCGGTTGTTGTTTTTAGGTCACCGTACTATTAAGAGGGGGTCCATTTTGGAAGGCTGTGGGAAATCACTTATTCTTGCACAAACCTATATGCACCGCCACAACCATCCCATTATCCCGTGAGTGAGTGAGTTACTGTTCTGTTGGAGCTTTCTGTGTCTCACCGAAACTTCCGGCCTAGCGCCGGAAGTTCCGCTCAGGCTTTTTCTGCGGGCTGCTCAAGCCTTGTTCCGATGCTAGTTCCGCCCCAAGTTCCGATGGTGGATCAGTAACCTTCTGTATTGAAGTGTTCTATTTGCCAGAACTTGACCGGAACTTTCATCGGAACTTGTCTTGCCAAAAGGTCCTGAGTGGAACTTCCGCCCAGACGCCGAAACTTCCGGCCAGATTCGGTTCGCGACCCAGAAGTTCCGCCCCTAGTTCCGCTCCAAGTTCCGGTGGTGGCTCAGAACCTTTTGTATTGAAGTGTTCTATTTGCCGGAACTTGGCCGGAACTTGCGTCGGAAGTCCACCGGAACTTCCGGTCTGTTTTGACCGGAACTTCCGGTTGCGCTTCTGGAGCGGGTGTCAACGGTCTGATGACCGTTGGAGCCAGGTTGGGCGGAACTTCCGGCCTCTCACCGGAACTTCCGGTGTGGTCGCGGGGGCTGTAACGGTTCAGCGCAAGGGGGCCTATTTAAGGCACCCCTCTTCTTCCTCACACGCTCTCTTGAATTTTTCTCTCTCCTCCATTAATGCTTGAGCTTCACCTCACTAGATCTCTCTCTCTAGCCACTCAAATGACCTGATCTTTTGAGAGGTGAGGGAGGTGACCTAGATCTACACTTCCACCAAAGAAGATTTGATTTCCCCCACCCATCCTTTGTGGATCTTGTTGCTCTTGGGTTTCTTGGAACCCTAGACGGTGTAGGGCATCCTCGGAGCTAAGGCTTGCTTTGTAAAGCTTCGAGGTGTCGTTGAGGGCCTCCAATTGAGTTGTGGAGCCTCCCCCTCAACCTTGGTGTAAAGGTTTTGGTTGGCGTCTTCAAGGTCACCGGTTAGTGGATTGTGAGCCCTCCTTTGTGGGGGAGCTCACCGGAGAAGAAGGTGAGGCCTTTGTGGCGCTCGGGTGACCTTGTGTGGCCCCGACACCTCTCCAACGTAGACGTAGCTCCTTGGGAGTGAACTACGGGAATTACATCTCTGTGTCCCCTCTCCGATTACTTCGTTCCCTTCCTTTACTCCTTGCTATTTACTGTTTTTGTTGTTGGTGTTTGTTTTCTTGCATTTAGGTTGTCCACTTAGTTGCATCTCTAGATAACTTCCTGTTGGAGATATGCCCTAGAGGCAATAATAAATGTAGTTATTATTATATCTTTGTGTTTATGATAAATGTTTACATTCATGCTATAATAGTATTAACAAGGAAACATTAATACTTGTGTGATTTGTAAACTTAAATTGAAGTCCCTAGTAAAGCCTCTTCATAATACTAGCTTGTTGGTTAATATATGATTGTGGTTTCCCTATCATGAACATTGAGATGTTATTAACAACAAGATCATATCATTAGGAGAATGATATGGTGGACATACTCCTATAGATAAGCATAGCATAAAGATCAAGTCATTTTAATAGTTCAATTGCTATATGCTTTCTGATACATAGTAACCTAATTCCTTCGACCATGAGATCATGCTTATCACCTTCACCGGAAGGATGCTTTGATGACATCAAACACCACACCATAACAGGGTGGCTATAAAGGTGTGAGTGTTCGGAAAGTATTGGTTGAGACACATGGATCAAGAGTGGGATTTGTCCATCCATATGACGGATAGATATACTCTGGGCCCTCTCAGTGAAATGTCATCCAATTATCTTGCAAGCATGTGACTGGCTCACAAGGGATCACATATCACGGGAACGAGAAAAGAGTACTTATCAGTAACGAGGTTGAACTAGGTATGCAGAGATACCGACGATCATAACCTCGGATAGGTAAACTATCGTGAGACAAAGGGAAATTGGTATCGTATGTAAGTGGTTCATTCGATCGCAAAGTAATCGTAGAAATATGTGGGAGCCATATGAATTTCCAGATTCCTCTATTGGTTATTGTTCGGAGAAGTGTCTCGATCATGTCCGCATAATTCACGAACCGTAGGGAGACACACTTAAGGATTCGACGTTGTTTGAGTAGTTATGGAATGATGAGTAAGAGATCGAATGTTGTTCGGAGTCTCGGATGGGATCCGGGATATCACGAGGAGATCCGGAATGGTCCGGAGAATAAGATTCATATAAGGAAAGTCCTGTTTCGGAGTTGGAGAATGGTTCCGGTGTTTTTCATCGGGAATGTTCTAGAATGTTCCGGAATGTCCGGCACTCCGGAGGGGAAGGGTACATGAATGTGTCATTATAAGTTGGAATGATTGCATCATGTACTAGGTGTCATCGCTGTACAAAATAGAGGGTTTATTCAAATCCTAGTTTGAAAAGTCAAACGGCTAATATTGGAAGTGGAGAGGGAGGTGGAAACCGACTTGGGGGAGGAGTTCCTCCTCCCTCCGCCGGCGCACCACCAAGCCGAGTTGGGGAGGGACTCCCCTCCCCTTGCACGCCTCCCTCCACCTATATAAGGAGGGGCAGGGCTGCCCCTCCCAACACACAAGTTCCCTACCTCTAAACCTAAACCCTAGCCACAGCCTAGGGGTTTCTCCTAAGCCGCCGAGTTTAGAGCTTCTAATTGCTCTAGCCGCCGGTTTAGCCCCTTCTAATTGGTGTGTCTAAACCCTAGATCACCAAGGCTCTCTCATAGTCCACCATACTCGCTTCGGCTTAGGCGAATCCCTGCGAGATCTCCCCTCTACTTCCGGTACCACGCCGTTGTGCTGCCGGAATCGCGAGGAGAGTGCTAAAACCTCCGTTGCCTGCTGGAACAAGGGAGAGGAAGGTCTTCGTCGAGTACCGAACGTGTGACCGACTGCGGGAGCACTGCCGAAACGCAGCGCCGGAAGGATCGTCTACGCGATCTTGAGATCGGCAAGAGTACGACTACATCACCCACGAGAATCCGCTCTCATTAAACACTTTGGAATCTTCGAGGGTGAGTTATTCCATCGACTCGTTGCTACAATCTAGTAGATAGATCTTGGCTTGTTTGTTTGTATGCGATAGAAATTTTTTGTTTTCCATGCTACGAAACCCTACAGTGGTATCAGAGCCGTGTCTATATGTAGATCTGTTGCACGAGTAGAACACAATGGTCATTGTGGGCGTTGATGCTTTTATTGTCGATTGCTTCTTGTGTACTTTGCATCTTGCGGGATGGTGGGATGAAGCGGCCCGGGCTAACCTTACATGACATCGTTCATGAGACTTGCTCCACGCTTAACATGCAACTTGTATTGCATAAGTGGCTTTGCGGGTGCCTGTTTCTCCCAACATAGTTAAGATCCAATTTACAACGGGTGATTGACAATGCTAGTATCAATGTTGTGGTTCTTGTTCGTAAGTTAGATCGTCACTTATCGAAAACCCCAAACCACGTAAAACATGCAAAGAAAGTAGAGGCGTCTAACTTCGTTTTGCAGGGGTGTGTTGTGATGTGATATGGCCATGATTGTGATTATATTTGATGTATGCAATGTCCTTATTGTAAGTCGGCAACTGGCAGGAGCCATATGGTTATCTTTAATTTCTGTTAAGACCCGCGTGTCTATTCAAAGTAGTTGTAATAGGTTGAAGCTGGTGGAAGACAACCATGGAGAAGCATCATGGACCTTGATGCAATGCCGGTGATGATGGAGATCATGTTCGTGCTTGAAGATGGAGATCAGAAGCACAAAGAAGAAAAGGCCATATCATATCACATATTATGAATTGCATGTGATGTTAATCCTTTATGCATCTTGTATTGCTTAGTTAACAACGGTAGAATTATAAGATGATCCCTCATGCACATGAATTTCAAGTCATAAAGTGTTCACCCTTAGTTAGCACCGTTGCTAAAGCTTGTTGTTTCGAAGCACCACGTGATGATCGGGTGTGTTAGATTCTGCAAGTGTATACAACATGGGCAAGCCAGTTTTTGCTCATGCGGAAGCTAAGGTTTGATCTTGACGAGCCTAGCATGTACAGACATGGTCTCGGAACACGGATCACCGAAAGGTAAAGCATGAGTCATATAGTAGATATGATGAACATGTCGATTGTTCGCCATTGAAGCTACATCAACTCTCGTGATGATCGGTTTTGATGTGGTGGATTTGGTTCGTGTGATTACTAAAACAATGTGAGGGATATTGTTTTGAGTGGGAGTTCACCTAGATTAATTTAACTATTAATTAGAACTCAATTTGTCATAAACTTAGTCTAAACTATTGCAAATATGTTGTAGATCAATGGCGGCCCCTACCATCAATTTTAATGCGTTCCTAGAGAAAGAAAAGTTGAAAAACAATGGAAGCAACTTCGCGGATTGGTTCCGCAATTTGAGGATTGTCCTCACAGCTGGTAATTTGACCTATGTGCTGGATGCACCGCTGGGTGACCCGCCTGCAGCTGATGCTACCGATGAAGTAAAGAACGTTTACCTCGCTCGGAAGAATCAGTACTCCACAGTTCAGTGCGCTATCTTGTATGGTTTAGAATCGGAGCTTTAGAAAAGGTTTGAGAATTCAGACCCACATGATATTGTCCGTGAACTCAAATTGATCTTTGAGACTCACGCGGCAATTGAGAGCTATGAGGCTTCTGAAAAGTTCTTTAACTGCAAGATGGAAGAGGGCAGCTCCGTCAGTGAGCATGTTCTTAAGATGTCTGGGCACGCAAACAAACTTCAAAGCTTGGGTATAGTGATTCCTAATGCTTTGGGGATTTATCGTGTCCTCCAATCACTACCACCAAGTTACAAGAACTTTGTGATGAACTACAATATGCAAAACATGAACAAGCAGTTGCCAGAACTCTTTGCCATGTTGAAATCTGAAGAAGTGGAGATAAAGAAAGAGCACCAAGTGTTGATGGTCAATAAGACCACCAAATTCAAGAAAGGCAAGTCTAAGCAAAAGGGACACTTCAAGAAGGGTGGTAAGAAAGTTACCGCGCCGGCGAAGAAGACCAAGGCTGGACCTAAGCCTGATACTGAGTGCTTTTACTGCAAGGGAGAAGGTCACTGGAAGCGGAATTGCCCAAAGTACTTGGCGGATTTGAAGAACGGCAACATCAAGAAGAAAGGTATATCTGATATACATGTTATTGATGTGTATCTCACTAGTACTCGTAGTAGTGCCTGGGTATTTGATACTGGTTCGGTTGCTCATATTTGTAACTCGAAACAGGTGCTGCAGAATAAACGGAAGCTAGCGAAGAACAAGGTGACGATGCGCGTGGGAAACGGATCAAAGGTTGATGTGATCACGGTCGGCACGCTACCCCTTCATCTACCATCGGGATTAGTTTTATACTTAAATAATTGTTATTTAGTGCCTATGTTAAGCATGAACATTATATCGGGATCTTGTTTATTGCGAGACGGTTACTTGTTTAAATCCGAGAATAATGGTTGTTCGATTTATATGAGTAATATGTTTTATGCACATGCACCTTTAATAGATGGTCTATTCTTGTTGAATCTCGATAGTAGAAATACACATATTAATAACATTGAAGCTAAACGTTTGAAATCGAGCGATAACTTGACCTATATGTGGCACTGTCGTCTTGGTCACATTGGAGTGAAACGTATGAAGAAACTCCATTCCGATGGACTTCTTGAATCACTTGAAAGATGCGAAGCATGTCTAATGGGTAAAATGACTAAGACTCCATTTTCTGGTATGATGGAGCGAGCTACGGACTTATTGGAAATCATACATACCAATGTGTGTGGACCAATGAGTGTATCATCGCGCGGTGGTTATCGTTATGTTCTTACCTTCACGGATGACTTGAGTAGATATGGGTATATCTATTTCATGAAACATAAGTTCGAAACTTTCGAGAAGTTTAAGGAATTTCAAAGTGAGGTTGAGAATCAACGTAACAAGAAGATTAAGTTTCTACGTTCTGATCGTGGAGGTGAATATCTAAGTTACGAGTTTGGCGAGCATTTGAAGAAATGCGGAATACTTTCACAATTGACACCGCCGGGAACACCACAGCGTAATGGTGTGTCCGAACGTCGTAGTCGAACTCTCTTAGATATGGTTCGTTCTATGATGTCACTTACAGATTTACCGATATCATTTTGGGGTTATGCATTAGAAACAGCCGCATTCACTTTAAATAGGGCACCATCTAAATCCGTTGAAACGACACCGTATGAATTATGGTTTGGGAAGAAACCTAAATTGTCGTTCCTTAAAGTTTGGGGTTGCGAAGCCTATGTAAAGAAGTTACAGCCGGACAAGCTTGAACCTAAAGCGGAAAAATGCGTCTTCATAGGATACCCGAAGGAAACTAATGGGTATACCTTCTATCATAGATCCGAAGGCAAAGTCTTCGTTGCCAAGAATGGATCCTTTCTAGAGAAGGAATTTCTCTCGAAAGAAGTGACTGGAAGGAAAGTAGAACTCGACGAGGTTGTTGAACCTTCTCTCGAACTTGCGAGTAGCGCAACACCGGAAGTAGTTCCTGTGGCGCCTACACCAATAAGAGAGGAAGCTAATGATGATGATCATGAAACTTCGGTTGAAGTTGCTACAGAGCCTCGCAGGTCAACGAGAAATCGTACCACTCCTGATTGGTATGATCCCGTTATGAGTGTCATCTTGGTAGACAACACCGATGACCCTGCGACATATGAGGAAGCGATGATGAGCCCAGATTCCAATAAATGGCAAGAAGCCATGAAATCCGAGATTGGATCCATGTACGAAAACCAAGTATGGACTTTGGTGGACTTACCGGATGGCCGGAAGGCTGTCGAGAACAAATGGATTTTCAAGAAGAAAACATATGCTGATGGTAATGTTACTGTCTATAAAGCTCGACTTGTCGCAAAAGGGTTTCGACAAATTCAAGGCGTTGACTACGATGAGACTTTCTCACCCGTAGCGAAGCTAAAGTCTGTAAGGATTATGTTAGCAATCGCTGCATATTATGATTATGAGATATGGCAGATGGATGTCAAAACAACATTCCTCAATGGAGACATTGATGAAGAATTGTATATGATGCAACCCAAAGGTTTTGTCGATCCTAAAGATGCTAACAAGGTATGCAAACTTCAACGGTCCATCTATGGATTGAAGCAAGCATCCCGAAGTTGGAATCAACGTTTTGATAAGGTAATCAAAAGTTTTGGTTTTATACAAACTTATGGAGAAGCTTGTATTTACAAGAAAGTGAGTGGGGGCTCTGTAGCATTCTTAATAATATATGTAGATGACATATTGTTGATTGGGAATGATGTAGACCTTCTTAATAGTGTCAAGGAATATTTGAATAATAGTTTTTCAATGAAGGATCTTGGCGAAGCAGCTTACATATTAGGCATAAAGATTTATAGAGATAGATCGAGACGCCTAATATCATTGTCACAAAGTACATATTTGTACAAAGTTCTAAAGAGGTTTGGAATGGAAGATAGCAAGAAAGGGTTCTTGCCCATGTTGCCCAATACGACCTTGAGTAAAACTCAAAGTCCGACATCGGCAGAAGATAGAGAAAAGATGAGTAAGACTCCCTATGCCTCAGCCATAGGATCTCTAATGTATGCCATGCTATGTACTAGACCCGACATTGCATATGCTGTTAGTTTAACTAGCAGATATCAAAGTGATCCAGGAGTGGATCATTGGACAACGGTCAAAAACATCCTTAAGTACTTGAGAAGAACTAAGGATATGGTTCTTTCTTATGGAGGTGATGAACAGCTCGTTGTTAATGGTTACACCGATGCTAGTTGGAACACTGATCCGGATGATTCTAAATCACAATCTGGATACGTATTTACTTTGAATGGTGCAGCAGTTAGCTGGAGGAGTGCAAAGCAAAGCGTTGTGGCGAGATCTTCAACTGAATCGGAATACATGGCTGCTTCAGAGGCTTCACAAGAAGCGATATGGATGAAAGAGTTCATTACAGAGCTGGGTGTGGTTCCTAGTGCACTGGACCCAATGTCTATCTACTGTGATAACATGGGCGCCATAACCAATGCGCAAGAACCAAGGTCACACAAGAAGCTGAAGCATATCAAGCTACGTTTTCACGCTATTCGAGAACATGTCCAAGATGGGGACATAAAGATTTGCAAAGTACACACAGATCTGAATGTGGCGGATCCATTGACTAAACCTCTCCCGAGGGCAAAACATGACCAGCACCAAACTGCCATGGGTGTTCGGTATATTACCATGAAATCTAGATTAGATGACTCTAGTGCAAGTGGGAGACTGTTGGAGATATGCCCTAGAGGCAATAATAAATGTAGTTATTATTATATCTTTGTGTTTATGATAAATGTTTACATTCATGCTATAATAGTATTAACAAGGAAACATTAATACTTGTGTGATTTGTAAACTTAAATTGAAGTCCCTAGTAAAGCCTCTTCATAATACTAGCTTGTTGGTTAATATATGATTGTGGTTTCCCTATCATGAACATTGAGATGTTATTAACAACAAGATCATATCATTAGGAGAATGATATGGTGGACATACTCCTATAGATAAGCATAGCATAAAGATCAAGTCATTTTAATAGTTCAATTGCTATATGCTTTCTAATACATAGTAACCTAATTCCTTCGACCATGCGATCATGCTTATCACCTTCACCGGAAGGATGCTTTGATGACATCAAACACCACACCGTAACAGGGTGGCTATAAAGGTGGCATTGAGTGTTCGGAAAGTATTGGTTGAGACACATGGATCAAGAGTGGGATTTGTCCATCCATATGACGGATAGATATACTCTGGGCCCTCTCGGTGAAATTTCATCCAATTAGCTTGCAAGCATGTGACTGGCTCACAAGGGATCACATATCACGGGAACGAGAAAAGAGTACTTATCAGTAACGAGGTTGAACTAGGTATGCAGAGATACCGATGATCATAACCTCGGATAGGTAAACTATCGTGAGACAAAGGGAAATTGGTATTGTATGTAAGTGGTTCATTCAATCGTAAAGTAATCGTAGAAATATGTGGGAGCCATATGAATTTCCAAATTCCTCTATTGGTTATTGTTCGGAGAAGTGTCTCGATCATGTCCGCATAATTCACGAACCGTAGGGAGACACACTTAAGGATTCGATGTTGTTTGAGTAGTTATGGAATGATGAGTAAGAGACCGAATGTTGTTCGGAGTCTTGGATGGGATCCGGGATATCACGAGGAGATCCGGAATGGTCCGGAGAATAAGATTCATATAAGGAAAGTCCTGTTTCGGAGTTGGAGAATGGTTCCGGTGTTTTTCATCGGGAATGTTCTAGAATGTTCCGGAATGTACGACACTCCGGAGGGGAAGGGTACATGAATGTGTCATTACAAGTTGGAATGATTGCATCATGTACTAGGTGTCATCGCTGTACACAATAGAGGGTTTATTCAAATCCTAGTTTGAAAAGTCAAACGCCAAGTTTGAAAGTCAAACGGCTAATTTTGGAAGTGGAGAAGGAGGTGGAAACCGACTTGGGGGAGGAGTTCCTCCTCCCACCGCCGGCGCACCACCAAGCCGAGTTGGGGAGGGACTCCCCTCCCCTTGCACGCCTCCCTCCACCTATATAAGGAGGGGCAGGGCTGCCCCTCCCAACACACAAGTTCCCTACCTCTAAACCTAAACCCTAGCCACAGCCTATGGATTTCTCCCAAGCCGCCGAGTTTAGAGCTTCTAATTGCTCTAGCCGCCGGTTTAGCCCCTTCTAATTGGTGTGTCTAAACCCTAGATGACCAAGGCTCTCTCATAGTCCACCATACTCGCTCCGGCTTAGGCGAAGCCCTGTGAGATCTCCCGTCTACTTCTGGTACCACGCCGTTGTGCTGCCGGAATCGCGAGGAGAGTGCTACAACCTCCGCTGCCTGCTGGAACAAGGGAGAGGAAGGTCTTCGTCAAGTACCGAACGTGTGACCGACTGCGGGAGCGCTGCCGGAACGCAGCGCCGGAAGGATCGTCTACGCGATCTTGAGATCGGCAAGAGTACGACTACATCACCCACGAGAATCCGCTCTCGTTAAACACTTTGGAATATTTGAGGGTGAGTTATTCCATCGACTCGTTGCTACAATCTAGTAGATAGATCTTGGCTTGTTTGTTTGTATGCGATAGAAATTTTTTGTTTTCCATGCTACGAAACCCTACACTTCCTTTCTTGTTGAGCCTAAAAGTGAGAAACAAATTAAAATTGGGTAGACGCCTATTCACCCCCTCTAGTCGTATCAAGTCGGTACTTTCAATTGGTATCAGAGCCAAGGCTCTTATTTCGGGCTTTACCGCCTAAGAGACTATGGCCGACGAAGGGGGTAGTGAAACCGAAAAATCCAAGAACTTGGCCACTATGGATGACCTCAAGCAATTGGAGTCATCCATGATGTCCAAGTTCGAGGAAATGATGACTCTCTTGCAGTCTCTCAAGCCAAACCCCATGGTTGCTATTGACACACCCCAACCCAACAAGGTTCCTCCCACCGTTACGATGTCCGCTCCTGGGGTAACTCCTGCGGCTGCCACCACTCACTTGGGACTTGGTTTTGTTGCTCAAAACTCTACCAAGGTTCCAAGTGAGAACATCGAGGAGCCCGAGGACCCAACTTCCAAAGAGGAAAATGGAGGAAAGGACTACTCTGCGGTACCCCCACCGCCGAAGTACACTCCGGATCCACCCATCCCCATGCCACACATTATACCTCAAGGAGCACTACCCATGCTAGATACTTCTAATTTCGCCAATTGGCAATATCTAATGCGCTCACATATTTCCAGCTCGTCTATTGAGTTAATGAAGATTGTGGAGGATGGATTCTCTCCATATGACCCAAAGAAGTTGACACGAGGTGAAGTGGTGGACAAGAAACTCAATGCCACAACTTTGGGAATGATTCAAAAAGCCTTGACTCCAAAGGATTTTGCTCACATTCGCCAATTTGACACAGCCAAGGAAGCTTGGGATCAACTCACCGAGCTCTTTGTTGGGAATGCAAGCATCCAAAGCTCCAAGTTTGATGAGATCAACAACGAGTGCGATGGTTTCGCAATGCAAGATGATGAGACCCCCGAAGACATGTATAGGCGCCTTAAGGTCCTTTGTTCCACTATGAGGGACCTTGGGGCTCACTATGTTGATGACAAGTTTATGAAGAGGAAGTTCATTCAAGATCTCCTCCCATTTGAAGAACAAAAGCTCAACTCTATCAAGGGAAGAACCAACTTTCACCTAATGACCTCCCAAGAAGTCTTGAGTGAAGTAATTGCCATGACTATTGCCAAGAAGAATGTGGAGTCCGCTCGAGCTAGAGCCATTGGGTCAACCAAAGTGAATCTTGCTTTGAAGGCCAAGGCTATTGAAGTTGATGACGATGATACATCAAGTGAGTGGTCTCAATAGGACCTCAAATGTGCCTTCAACGAACATCTTGCTCTCGCTTCAAGGGCCTTTTGGAACAAGTCCGGATTCAAGTCAAGATCAAGGGAAAACTCAAGATTCAACTCACCCAACAAGTCTCCCAAGGCAAGGTCGTGCTACAATTGCAACGACAAGAGTCACTTCGTGGCCAAGTGTCCCTTTGAGAACCGTGAAGACAATGGTGGTCGTCTCATTCGCAAGATCAAGTCAAGACCTCCTCATCCCTTGAACAAGAACTATGCCGTCAAGAACGCCACTAACAAGGAACGAGCAATTGTGGTCCATGAAGAATATCTTTCGGGCACGGATGAAGATGATGATGAAGTTCATGGTGGAGAGATTATGGGAGTTGCTGCTATTGCCACTACCTCAACTACACGTCTATCCCTCTTCGACTCGCCAAATGAAAATGTCATCTTCTCCAACCAAAAGTGCTTCATGGCCAAGGCCACCGAGGTAACACCGAAACCCACTCCTCAACCTATCTCTAGTGAGCCTTCCTCTCTTGATCTTGTTGGTCTAGAGGTGAAGAAAGAGATGATTGACATGTGTGAATTTGTTGCTACCTTAGATGAAGAAACTAAAAACTGCTTTGAGTCCTTACTTGCACAACTTGAAAATGCTAGAGATGCCTTAGATGAAAAGGAAGAAATTCTTGACTTGCTAAGTAAAAATGAAAGAGATGCCGCCGATGAAATTGCCTCTCTCACTCAAAGTCTTGAGGATGAACAAAATATGAGAATTAATCTTGAAGAAAATGTGTCTAAGCTTGTAGATGATCATAACAACACTTTGTGCTCTACAGTTAAAGAACGTGACCATGCTCTTGCTTTGGTTAAGGTTCTCAAGGAAGAAAATGCTGAGTTTGTGGGTGGTCATGATAGGACTCAAAAGGATCTTGAGAAACTCAAAGAGGAACACAAAGACTTGGAGAGTAAATTCTCAAATCTTTTTGAAGCCCATGAACAGCTTCAAACTCAATTAACTTGTGATCTCTCTAAGTCTTCCGCTGTGCAAATTATAGACTTGTCTAGCTCTCCTAACCCTTGTTGCAAGCATGAGCATCTCATAGAGGAAGTCAAGGTATTGAAGGATCAACTTGCCAAGACTAAGAAGAAGAAGAACAAGAAGAACAAAAAGAACAAGGGCATGGCCCAAGGGGTACCAAATGGCCTAACCCTCTTGCAAAGTGACAACTTTGCTGGAAAGAACAATCCCTCTTATATTATTTGCAAATCTTATGAGGGTCATGTATATGCTAGATACGTGGGAACGTCTTACACGCATGATTATCATTGGGCCATTTGGGTGCCAAAGGCTCTTGTCACTAACAAAAGGGGACCCATTGCAAAATGGGTACCTAAAACCAAGGCTTGATTTTCTTGTAGGACTATGCTTCCGGTGGATCAAAATGGGTGCTTGATAGTGGTGCCACGAGTCATATGACCGGAAGCAAGTCTATCATGACCGAATTGAGGCCCAATATTGCCAACACCATGGTCTCCTACGGTGACAAAACAAGCTCTTAGGTTTTGGGTTTTGGAAAAGTGGTGGTAACCCCGGATGTATCCTTGGTTGACGTCATGCTTGTCAAAACTCTTGGTTACAACTTACTCTCAGTTCGTGCTCTTGCTCTTATGGGTCTTTCTTCTTTCTTTAATTCTCATACCGTGGTCCTCATGTGGAGCAAGTCTCTCAAGGTGGCTTTTGTAGGATATGTAGAACATGACTTGTATGTGGTGGACTTTTCAGGGACCACTACTCCTCATGCTCTATGTCTCTATGCTAAAGCCGACAAGGGCTGGTTGTGGCATCGCAGCCTAGCCCATGTTAACATGAGAACTTTGCAAAGACTTCACTCCGAGGGCCACATCCTTGGAATTAACGATGTTTCTTTTGCCAAAGATCGTGTTTGCAGGGCTTGTATTGAAGGGAAGATGCATGAAACTCCTCACAAAGCACTCAATCAGATCACTACCGAGAGGTGTTTGGAGCTCTTGCATATGGATCTCTTTAGTCCTCCCTCTCATGATAGCCTTGGAGGCAAGAAGTATTTCTAAGTTATTGTGGATGATTTCTCAAGATACACTTGGGTGTTCTTTTTCAAGTACAAGAGTGAGACTCAACAAACCGTCATTGACTTTTCTAATGAGGTTCAACGGAAGCACAATGCAACTATTCTCTCAATTCGAAGTGACAATGGCACCGAGTTCAAAAACTATACCTTGGATGAGTTTCTCAGTGATGAAGGAATCAAGCATCAATACTCCACTCCCTACACCCCTCAACAAAACGGAGTTGCCGAAAGGAAGAATCGCACATTGATGGATGCGGCTCGGTCTATGCTAGCCGAGTTCAAGTCTCCATACAACTTTTGGGCCGAGGCCATCTCCACCGCTTGCCATGCAACCAACCGGCTTTATCTCCGCAAGAAAAAGAACAAGACCCCCTATGAACTTCTCACCGGGAAAAAGCCTAATGTTAGCTACTTTCGGGTGTTTGGTTGCAAGTGCTACATTCTCAAGAAAGGATTTCGTTTGTCCAAGTTTGAATCCAAGGCTCAAGAAGGAATTTTCGCTGGCTACTCAAATCAGTCCCATGCTTATAGAGTCTACAACAAAGCCAATGGAAGAGTTGAAGAAATGAGCAACATAAATTTTGATGAAAATCACGAGTCTCTTGTTAGGCAAGATGGTGTTTGTGATCCAAGTGATGAAATTCCTCCCAAGGCCATAAGAAGAATGGGTGTGGGTTTCCACCTCCCCATTGAGGATCCCCTTATGGACGAAGGAGAAGGACCAAGCTCTACTCAAGTGGAGCCCTCACTCTCACAAGATCATCTTGCCCCTCAAGGACCTACTTTCTTGGCACAAGCTCCCTCAAGCTCTTCCGAAGCTTCCCATGCTCATGACTCTCCAAGCTCCAAAGAACAAGCTCTTCATCAACAAAATCAACCTCCCCACGATGGGGCTCCTCCTCAAGGCACCTCCCACGGGCAAGCTCTTCATCAACCTCCCCAAGATGGGGCTCCTCCTCAAGATCACGGCTCTTCCCAAGGTCAAGCTCGTCGAGATCAAGAGCAAGTAAATGATCCTCAAGGATCCTCTCCAAGTGATGACTCCCCCGAAGTGGAAATTGGTGAAGATGACCCTCGTGTTCGTGCTTATAGTCAAGGAGGCGGCTCAATTGGTGGAAATGACCAAGTGGTAGCTCAAGAATCTCGAGTTGAAGCACAAGCCCGCCGTCAAGCCTATCGTCTTGCCAAGATTGTTCGAGATGGCCATATCCTTGATAATGTCTATGGAGATTTCAATAAAGGTCCCACTACTAGGAGGCAACTAGCTTCCTTTAGCTCTCACCATGCGTTTATCTCTCTTGTGGAACCACAGAAAGTCTTCGAAGCTCTTGAAGATGATGATTGGCTTGATGCTATGAACGAGGAACTTCACAAATTCAAGAGGAACAACGTTTGGACATTGGTTGAGCGGCCCAAAGACTGTCAAAACGTCATTGGAACCAAGTGGGTCCTCAAGAACAAGTGCGATGCGAATGGAATTGTCGTGCGCAACAAGGCAAGGTTAGTTGCCCAAGGATACTCACAAGTTGAGGGCATCGACTACGGTGAGACTTACGCCCCCGTTGCTCGCCTTGAATCCATTCGTATGCTTCTTGCCTTCACTACCCATCATAACTTTAAGTTGCATCAAATGGATGTTAAGAGTGCTTTTATTAGTGGTCCTTTGAAAGAGTTGGTATACGTCAAGCAACCTCCGGGTTTTGAGGATCCACTTTTTCCGAACCATGTCTACAAGCTCAATAAGGCACTCTATGGCCTCAAACAAGCCCCACGTGCGTGGTATGATTTCCTTAGGGAGCTCTTGTTAGACCGTGGTTTAGAAGTAGGTCTCATTGATCCCACTCTTTTTACTAAGAAAGTTGGAGGCCACTTGTTTGTATGCCAAATCTATGTTGATGACATTATCTTTGGGTCTATTAACAAAACTTTTAATGAGGATTTTGCCAAGATCATGATCGACCGCTTCGAGATGTCCATGATGGGGGAGTTGAAGTTTTTCCTTGGATTTGAAGTCAAGCAATTGAGGAAAGGGACTTTCATCAACCAAGCCAAATACATTCAAGACATGCTCAAGAAGTTCAAGTTTGATCAAGTCAAAGGTGTCAAGACTCCCATGCCAACTAAGGTTAATCTTGATCTCGATCCCAAGGGTAAGGAAGTGGATCAAAAACTCTATCGATCTATGATTGGTTCTTTGCTCTATATTTGTGCATCCAGACCGGATATTATGATGAGTGTGGGTATGTGTGCAAGATTTCAAGCCGCACCAAAGGAAAGTCACATGGTGGCGGTCAAGAGAATCTTTCGATATTTAGTTCATACCCCAAACTTTGGGCTGTGGTACCCCAAGGGAGCCAACTTTGATCTCATTGGTTACACGGACTCGGACTGGGCTGGTGACGAAGTGGGAAGAAAGTCGACCTCCGGAGCTTGTCAGTTTCTCGGAAGATCTTTGGTTTGTTGGTCCTCGAAGAAGCAGAACTATGTGTCTATGTCCACTATCGAAGCTGAGTACATCCCTGCCGCAAGCTGCTGTGCTCAATTGCTATGGATGAAGCAAACTTTGAAGGATCTTGGACTATCGTTTGACAAGGTGCCTCTTCTTTGCGACAATGAGAGTGCCATTGCTATTGCTCACTGTAGGGGTCTCAACCCAATAAGGTTGATCCCTCCTGTGTTTTACAATGCTAGTCCCTGGATCAATAGCTAGCATCCACAGTTAAGATGTAATATCAAGAAACAAAGGTCATAATATAACTTTATAACCAGGAATAACATAATTTTATGACATCATACATAGCTCATTTGGCTATTACATTACATTGCAGCGGAATAACTATAAGCATGGGGTCCTTCATCTTCAAAGTGCCACAGGCAGATGTTGGTTGTAGACTTTGTAATCCTAAACAATCAATCTTCACTAAAATCAATCAAACCTGCAACATACAAGTTACAGCCACAAGGGTCAATACATTTGAATTGTATTGGCAAGTGATACTATGGTAGTATAGTGGAGTCTATCATCTATATGCATTTGGCTAAGTGGAGTTGAGGCTTGCATTGCTCAAAATAGATTTTTCCTTAACATTTAAAAATACTGAGTTTT
Organism: Avena sativa; assembly: GCA_916181665.1. Taxonomy (NCBI): domain Eukaryota; kingdom Viridiplantae; phylum Streptophyta; class Magnoliopsida; order Poales; family Poaceae; genus Avena; species Avena sativa. The sequence continues at coordinate 134,065,819 of OV702285.1, read as the reverse complement.
GCTTGGCAAAATCATTTTTCTCAATCAAAGATTGAAGATCCTTTCCAAGGCATCTACCAATCAAAGATTGAAGATTTCAAACAACCCTTGTTCAAACCACAAGATTTTAACTTAGAAATTGGAATGATGAGATTCTTGATTGCTTCCATGTCTTGATGCTCAATTTGTCCTTTACCAGGGACATGGCTAAGTACTTAGATTTTACACTCTGCAGAGGTGGTGCACTTTCCCCACAAGACTTGGTTTCCCAAGACAAGATCTTTCAGAAGCCTTCCCTTAGACCAAAATGGACGCGCTCCAACCTATCAAACACTACCACCCACTGTCCATATGGCTAAGTTCTTGCAACCTATATGATCATGGCAGAGCCCATATTGCCAAGTGGTTGCACTTGAAGCTTCTCAACATTTGACATCTCAAATCTCTTTGTTCCTGGGTGGCCATCCACAAGTGAGATACACAAAGTTCACCAGTCCCCTGGCCTTGTGTAACCACTCAACATATCCCAATCCTTCCATTCCACCCAGGTGATTCATTAACTTAGTTGTTTTATTGAACAAAACTTAAGTCCTCAGACTTAGAATATTTTTCCATAGTGTGAATATATTTTCCACCCATGTTTTCTATTAGCTAGGCTAAGCTTGGTAGTAATAGGAAACTTAACTTAGGAAATCCTACTAAGGATTCATCCACTAGGTTTTCTTATAGCAAGATCTATACTTAGCAAAATCCATGCAAGTTTTACTTAGAGAAAATCACTAATGCATAGTGAAAGTAATGGGACAAAAAGTATGCAGCATCACTTGCCTTTTTGGTAGGGAATGGTGGTTCACTCCTTGATCTTGCTAGTCTCACTCTTCACTACAAGTCAATCAAGCAAACACAAATTCAATTCACATTCCAAACCAAAGTCAAACAAACAATTTTTTTCACACACAAAGTAATGGAATCTAAGTCATGCTTAAGCATGCAAAGGTTGGTTCTTATTGCAAGGATGGTCTCCACTAGGCTTCTAAACTTTGTAAGTTCCAAATTGGTCATTTACCAAAATGGCAAAGTCATTTTCAAATGGTTTTTATCACAAAACCATTTTAAAATCCATTCATCATTTTATGTGGTGATAAATGTTTTATCAAAACAAAAACTTTTAAGTTTTTCACCAAATGAGTTGCCATTGCAAAACTTGGTGTTTTTAGGCCAGTAGGTTTGGTCCAAAACATTTTCTCAAAGTTTTCTTTGTAAAAACTTTTCCATAATAAAATCAATAGTTTTATTTGGCTAGAAAATGGCTAAGTCAACTAATCTAACCTAAACTTTACCAAAATCATTTTCAACACCAAGGGTTGGTTCCTAGGGTCAGTAAGGTCACATCAAACCAATTTGCAAAGTTTTTATCCTTAAATTCAATTTTAAACAATTTTTCTACTCTAAACAAGTACACAAATGTTTCTGCAAATTCAAACAAGATAACAGATACTATTTGCTAAACTAAGGGCATGGTTGGCTAGGTCTTGTTCTCCTGAATCCATTGATATAAAATTTGTAATTTTTGGACGTGTGGTTTGAAAGTTACAGGGGTTTGAAGTTTGCAAATTATTCTGTTTTCAAAACTGGTTTTAGATCTAATACAGGCCACGCGTCGCGTCGGGATTGGCCGATACCGGTTCGTCTGGATCGCGTGCTGAGGACCACAGGATCTAGTTTGATCGCACGGCACAGGGCGCGTACCTCTTCGCGGTAAGTGATCTAATCGTGGGCGCTAGATCTAGATCGAACGGTGCTGGCGAGTTTGACCAAAAGTAGGCGGCGCTGACGCGGCGGCGACTGGCGGCGCGGTCAGGTGAGGATGGTGCCGGTGGTCTAGGAGGCGAGAGAGGAGGAGAGAAGGCTCACCGGGTTCAGGAAGTCACGGTGATGCTCGAGGAGGTGTTGGTCGGGCGAGGGGCGCTCTAATCTTGGCAGGATTGCTCGCCGGAGTGGAGGACGGCGTCGGGTGCTTCAGGTGGTCGTCGTGGACGGCGCTGTGGATCACCCCAAAGCAAAACAACGATGCGGTTAGATGCAGAAAGATGTGGCGAGTGCGGGAGTGTGAACGAGGAGGCGCGAGGTGGTCTAATTTACCAGAGAGGTTCCGCCGGAGAAGAAACAGGCGGCGACGCTGTCAGAGCTAGTCCAAGCCAAAGCTCTGGGGCGCCCGCGGTCGAGTGATTGACACAGAAGGATGCGCCAGGGTATGGTGAGCGTGCTCGTGTGCTCAGGGAGGAGGAAGGGGGCGTGTGCTGGCCGGAATTGGCGAGAAGGGTCGTCGGAGACAGAGAGAGTGGCTGACGAAATACGGCATCCTGGGGGCGTGCTTGGGGAAGGAGGCAGAGGGGAACGAGAGAGGACGTGCTGGCGTTTTATCAAGCTTGATCACTGCGAGTTAAGGCGGCTGCGTTAAGGCGTATTGATGCCGCGATTCAAAGCTTGCAACGGCGACGAGAGGAGGAAGAATCAGTCGCGAGGTGGGGAAGGAGAACAGTGGAAAGGGGTCCACTGGTCAGTGGGGAAAAGAAACGAGGGGGGAGGTCCACCAGTCATTGGTTCTGTGGGTAAGAAAATTGGTGCCAAACGTTTCCTTCGGGGAAAGAAGCTGGGCTGTTGCTGGGCCTATTGGGCTGCCTGGGTTGGGTCGGCCATGTCTTATTTTTTTTCCTGTTTTCTTAGTCCTTTTCTATTTCTATTTTCTGAATTCTGTTTTGAAATTCCCAAACATTCAAACATCAATCAAACAATTCAAACAACACCAAACTTTGTAATATTTAATTTAGTTCTGTTCAGTATCATGGACAAAAGCCCAAAATAAAATAAAATAATAATTTTATTGATCCATTCTTTAATTAAATAAAATGGACCTTTATTTATTTAACATGATTTGATTTATTCAATAAAATTCTCATTTGAATTCCAAACACTTTCAAATCCAAATCAGTAGGTTTTATTTGAAATTATAAGATACTTGAAATACTTGTTTAAAACAACATGGGCCTTAGTTATTAAATCAAGTAGAGTTTGATTTTATTAATAAAATCTTTATTTGAAACCTAAATATTTTCAACACCAAATTAGTAGGTTTTATTTGGGGAAATATAGAATACTTGGAAATTTGTTTTAAAACAAAATAACATTTTATTTTAGAGTCCATTATTAATTACATTTAATAGATTTTCATTATTAAATCAAATAGGATTTGTTTTATTGAGATATTTATTTTGAAATCTAAAATAAAACCAAAACACTTCAGTAGGTTTTAATTAAGAAAATAAAATACTTAGTGAACTTATTTAAAATAATTTAATAAGTTTTGATATTTTAATTAAAATGGTAAAACCTTTTCTTTAAATAAAGTTGGATATTAAATCCTTTTCTTTGAAAACCAAATCTTTTATTAAAAGATCCAAAATAGTAATTTTAATTATTTTTATTTTCCTTTAATAAAAGTTTATCTTTTTAAATCCCTTTAGGTTTTATTTATTTCAAATGGGTTTGAAGTTCCAATTGAATTCAAAAAGTTTCTTCTGGCTCTGAAAATCAAACAAAATTTTATTTTATTCATTTATTTTTCACATTACAAGATTTGGAAAATCTTGGGATGTGACAGGCTACCACCCTTAAAATAAATCTCGTCCCGAGATTTGGGGAGGCTAGGGTTACAAGCAAGTTCAAAACAACTAGGGTACTACCACCCTTAAAAAATTTTAAACAAAAATTACACTTTGTCCTTCTTGGGATCTTGGGAAAACTTCTTTAAGTAAACTTTTGCCTGTGTCCTTGGTTTCCATACTTGACTCATGGGCCAAGGTTGAGTTTCTCCATAGACATGTTTAACTTGTTCTCCATCCTTTCTGGACAATTGTTTGCATAGTGGCCTAGTTCCTTGCATTTGAAACATGTGACAAGGCTGAGATCTCTCATAGGCTGGTTTATCTTATGCTTCATATTTTCTGGACAGTAGTTTGCATAATGTCCTAACTCTTTGCAGTGTTTGCACATCACTTGGCTAAAATCCTTCCTTATCTTGGGTTTCACTAGCTTTTGTTTGTTTTCTTGGCTCTTCTTCTTTTCTGGGCATTCACTGGCATAGTGTCCCATCTCTTCGCAATTGTAACATTGCAACTGGCTTATGTCCTTCTTCTTCTTTTTGGGTCTCTCCAAAGCTAGGAGTTCTTCCGGTTCATATTCTTCATAGGTGGGAGATCTTTCTCTCTTCTTGGGGTATTGATCTTCATGTTCCTTGGATGCATGATCCTTGTCTCTAAAAATATTGCTAGCTTGGGTTCCTTCTAGAATAACATCTTTGTCATCCTTGTTGTCATTAGCTCTTTGGGAAAAGTTTTCTCCCATGTTGATCATTTGAGTAACCAATCTTTGCATCAATTGGGCTTGAAGTTTCAAAATCCTTTGTATGGCTGGGTCTAGTCCATTGTTGTTGGCTAAAAGCTGAGTTGTCTCTTGGCTCAACTGGTTTTGGGTTGCTATAAGTTCTCTCATGTTGTCTTCTTGGTTGGTGTTGGTGTCTCTTGGAGTAGTCATCTGTTTGGGTTGGATTGGGATTAGAATAGGCAAAATATTTCTAAGGAATTATTTCTAATCACACACATCACAATTCACACAAACAATGTGCATGCAATCACAAGCAAACACTCCACTCAAACAACAAGTTTCAAGCACATTTTTAGGCAACAAAATATTTTTGTTACACCACATAAGTTGGTGTATTTGACTTAACTAAAATATGGTGGTCCATCTATATGGTTCACTTGTGATCCTTCCATCCTTCTTGGTTGATCCTTCTTGCATGAGATCATGGTTTCCTTGGAAAAACTTTTGGTCACAATACTTCAAATGATGTAGGCTCCTTCTAACTTTTTGTATTCCCTCAGTCTCTAAATCTTGAGCAAAATTTCCTTGTCTTACTTGTAGTCCTTAGTGGTATCCAAGTTGGAAGTCCTTGGTGAATATGCTGAAGATCTTGAAGTCATTAGAGTTGAATAAGTTGAAGTCATTAGAGTTGAAGAAGTTGAAGAAGTCCTTTGCACATGGTGTAGTCTTTGGTCATGGATAGGTTTTTCCATCAGGTTGAAGTAGAGGAGAAGTAGAGTTGAAACCAAAATAGTTGAGGAAAGAGTTTACAAGTGTTTTGTAAATAATTTTTGGATCAAAACATAACTCTTTTTCTTCTAAGGGTTTTTGTCCATCCTAGGGTTTACAAATCCTACAGGCAACACAATGCTGTGATACCATCTGTAGGGGTCTCAACCCAATATGGTTGATCCCTCCTGTGTTTTACAATGCTAGTCCCTGGATCAATAGCTAGCATCCACAGTTAAGATGTAATATCAAGAAACAAAGGTCATAATATAACTTTATAACCAGGAATAACATAATTTTATGACATCATACATAGCTCATTTGGCTATTACATTACATTGCAGCGGAATAACTATAATCATGGGGTCCTTCATCTTCAAAGTGCCACAGGCAGATGTTGGTTGTAGACTTTGTAATCCTAAACAATCAATCTTCACTAAAATCAATCAAACCTGCAACATACAAGTTACATCCACAAGGGTCAATACATTTGAATTGTATTGGCAAGTGATACTATGGTAGTATAGTGGAGTCTATCATCTATATGCATTTGGCTAAGTGGAGTTGAGGCTTGCATTGCTCAAAATAGATTTTTCCTTAACATTTAAAAATACTGAGTTTTGCTTGGCAAAATCATTTTTCTCAATCAAAGATTGAAGATCCTTTCCAAGGCATCTACCAATCAAAGATTGAAGATTTCAAACAACCCTTGTTCAAACCACAAGATTTTAACTTAGAAATTGGAATGATGAGATTCTTGATTGCTTCCATGTCTTGATGCTCAATTTGTCCTTTACCAGGGACATGGCTAAGTACTTAGATTTTACACTCTGCAGAGGTGGTGCACTTTCCCCACAAGACTTGGTTTCCCAAGACAAGATCTTTCAGAAGCCTTCCCTTAGACCAAAATGGACGCGCTCCAACCTATCAAACACTACCACCCACTGTCCATATGGCTAAGTTCTTGCAACCTATATGATCATGGCAGAGCCCATATTGCCAAGTGGTTGCACTTGAAGCTTCTCAACATTTGACATCTCAAATCTCTTTGTTCCTGGGTGGCCATCCACAAGTGAGATACACAAGGTTCACCAGTCCCCTGGCCTTGTGTAACCACTCAACATATCCCAATCCTTCCATTCCACCCAGGTGATTCATTAACTTAGTTGTTTTATTGAACAAAACTTAAGTCCTCAGACTTAGAATATTTTTCCATAGTGTGAATATATTTTCCACCCATGTTTTCTATTAGCTAGGCTAAGCTTGGTAGTAATAGGAAACTTAACTTAGGAAATCCTACTAAGGATTCATCCACTAGGTTTTCTTATAGCAAGATCTATACTTAGCAAAATCCATGCAAGTTTTACTTAGAGAAAATCACTAATGCATAGTGAAAGTAATGGGACAAAAAGTATGCAGCATCACTTGCCTTTTTGGTAGGGAATGGTGGTTCACTCCTTGATCTTGCTAGTCTCACTCTTCACTACAAGTCAATCAAGCAAACACAAATTCAATTCACATTCCAAACCAAAGTCAAACAAACAATTTTTTTCACACACAAAGTAATGGAATCTAAGTCATGCTTAAGCATGCAAAGGTTGGTTCTTATTGCAAGGATGGTCTCCACTAGGCTTCTAAACTTTGTAAGTTCCAAATTGGTCATTTACCAAAATGGCAAAGTCATTTTCAAATGGTTTTTATCACAAAACCATTTTAAAATCCATTCATCATTTTATGTGGTGATAAATGTTTTATCAAAACAAAAACTTTTAAGTTTTTCACCAAATGAGTTGCCATTGCAAAACTTGGTGTTTTTAGGCCAGTAGGTTTGGTCCAAAACATTTTCTCAAAGTTTTCTTTGTAAAAACTTTTCCATAATAAAATCAATAATTTTATTTGGCTAGAAAATGGCTAAGTCAACTAATCTAACCTAAACTTTACCAAAATCATTTTCAACACCAAGGGTTGGTTCCTAGGGTCAGTAAGGTCACATCAAACCAATTTGCAAAGTTTTTATCCTTAAATTCAATTTTAAACAATTTTTCTACTCTAAACAAGTACACAAATGTTTCTGCAAATTCAAACAAGATAACAGATACTATTTGCTAAACTAAGGGCATGGTTGGCTAGGTCTTGTTCTCCTGAATCCATTGATATAAAATTTGTAATTTTTGTACGCGTGGTTTGAAAGTTACAGGGGTTTGAAGTTTGCAAATTATTCTGTTTTCAAAACTGGTTTTAGATCTAATACAGGCCACGCGTCGCGTCGGGATTGGCCGATACCGGTTCGTCTGGATCGCGTGCTGAGGACCGCAGGATCTAGTTTGATCGCACGGCACAGGGCACGTACCTCTTCGCGGTAAGTGATCTAATCGTGGGCGCTAGATCTAGATCGAACGATGCTGGCGAGTTTGACCTAAAGTGGGCGGCGCTGACGCGGCGGCGACTGGCGGCGCGGTCAGGTGAGGATGGTGCCGGTGGTCTAGGAGGCGAGAGAGGAGGAGAGAAGGCTCACCGGGTTCAGGAAGTCACGGTGATGCTCGAGGAGGTGTTGGTCGGGCGAGGGGCGCTCTGATCTTGGCAGGATTGCTCGCCGGAGTGGAGGACGGCGTCGGGTGCTTCAGGTGGTCGTCGTGGACGGCGCTGTGGATCACCCCAAAGCAAAACAGAGATGCGGTTAGATGCAGAAAGATGTGGCGAGTGCGGGAGTGTGAACGAGGAGGCGCGAGGTGGTCTAATTTATCAGAGAGGTTCCGCCGGAGAAGAAACAGGCGGCGGCGCTGTCAGAGCTAGTCCAAGCCAAAGCTCTGGGGCGCCCGCGGTCGAGTGATTGACACAGAAGGATGCGCCAGGGTATGGTGAGCGTGCTCGTGTGCTCGGGGAGGAGGAAGGGGGCGTGTGCTGGCCGGAATTGGCGAGAAGGGTCGTCGGAGACAGAGAGAGTGGCTGACGAAATACGGCAGCCTAGGGGCGTGCTTGGGGAAGGAGGCAGAGGGGAACGAGAGAGGACGTGCTGGCGTTTTATCGAGCTTGATCACTGCGAGTTAAGGCGGCTGCGTTAAGGCGTATTGATGCCGCGATTCAAAGCTTGCAACGGCGACGAGAGGAGGAAGAATCAGTCGCGGGGTGGGGAAGGAGAACAGTGGAAAGGGGTCCACTGGTCAGTGGGGAAAAGAAACGAGGGGGGAGGTCCACCAGTCATTGGTTCTGTGGGTAAGAAAATTGGTGCCAAACGTTTCCTTCGGGGAAAGAAGCTGGGCTGTTGCTGGGCCTATTGGGCTGCCTGGGTTGGGTCGGCCATGTCTTATTTTTTTTTCCTGTTTTCTTAGTCCTTTTCTATTTCTATTTTCTGAATTCTGTTTTGAAATTCCCAAACATTCAAACATCAATCAAACAATTCAAACAACACCAAACTTTGTAATATTTAATTTAGTTCTGTTCAGTATCATGGACAAAAGCCCAAAATAAAATAAAATAAAATAATAATTTTATTGATCCATTCTTTAATTAAATAAAATGGACCTTTATTTATTTAACATGATTTGATTTATTCAATAAAATTCTCATGTGAATTCCAAACACTTTCAAATCCAAATCAGTAGGTTTTATTTGAAATTATAAGATACTTGAAATACTTGTTTAAAACAACATGGGCCTTAGTTATTAAATCAAGTAGAGTTTGATTTTATTAATAAAATCTTTATTTGAAACCTAAATATTTTCAACACCAAATTAGTAGGTTTTATTTGGGGAAATATAGAATACTTGGAAATTTGTTTTAAAACAAAATAACATTTTATTTTAGAGTCCATTATTAATTACATTTAATAGATTTTCATTATTAAATCAAATAGGATTTGTTTTATTGAGATATTTATTTTGAAATCTAAAATAAAACCAAAACACTTCAGTAGGTTTTAATTAAGAAAATAAAATACTTAGTGAACTTATTTAAAATAATTTAATAAGTTTTGATATTTTAATTAAAATGGTAAAACCTTTTCTTTAAATAAAGTTGGATATTAAATCCTTTTCTTTGAAAACCAAATCTTTTATTAAAAGATCCAAAATAGTAATTTTAATTATTTTTATTTTCCTTTAATAAAAGTTTATCTTTTTAAATCCCTTTAGGTTTTATTTATTTCAAATGGGTTTGAAGTTCCAATTGAATTCAAAAAGTTTCTTCTGGCTCTGAAAATCAAACAAAATTTTATTTTATTCATTTATTTTTGACATTACAAGATTTGGAAAATCTTGGGATGTGACACTCACAATCTCGTGCAACACAACCGGACCAAGCACATTGAGATTCGTCATCATTTCATTCGGGACCATGTTGCTAGAGGAGACCTTTCTTTGGAGTATGTTCCCACCAAGGCAAATCTTGCGGATCTTTTCACGAAGCCTCTTGATGAAGCTAGGTTCCGGGAGTTAAGCATGAGCTAAATATCATTGATTCGAGCAATGTTGCTTGAGTACCTTGCACACCTACCCGCGTCTCAATGTGTATCTTGTTTGGATGTAGGCATGGATTTAGGGGGAGTGTAGTTCCTCTTATGAACGAACGCTATCCCTATTATGCGCACATTAAAGTTTTCATACTCTATAGTCTCTAAAGGAGACCATTTGAGCTTCATGATGAGTGTTGGTAATGAACCCAAGATATATCTTCGCGGTGTCAAGCCATTTACTCTTATATAAGGTGGCCTCGGCCACCGACCCGTTTTTTTTATTTGTGTCTTTGACCTTTTTTTTTCTTGGTTTTTGTTGGCTTTGGTTCTTCACAGTTTGAGTCCTCTATCCTAAGCCTTTCCTTACCTCAAGCCCTCTCTATTCCCTGCACAAGTTCTTCCTTGTTATCTTCCAAACCTGAGATGGTTTTCCTGGCGTCAGCGAAACTTCTGGTCAGTCTGACCCGGAAGTTCTGGTCCACCAGAACTTCCGTTCCCTGACCGGAACTTCCGGTGGTGCTCCCCGTCCTATATAAGGTGGGCCCTAGGGGAAAACGAGATCTTCTTCCTTTTTCCCCCAAGACCCATCCTCTATTTGGAGCAGCCGCCGGCCAGGACCTCTCCACGAAGGTGCTCCGGCCCCTTCGTCTCCAACCACTCCTCCACAGATCTGCTCCGTGGGATCCTTCCCCACCTCGATCTCCCGCCATGGACTTCAGGAAAGGAGATGCCCGCCAAGGCAAGCGTGCCCGCCGACCATCCTCTGACATTCCTCCTGAGATTGATGAAGAAGATGTTGAGGTTGTGCGTCCGACCACTCAGACTACTCGTCAGAAGGCTGCTGCTGCTCGTCGTGCTGCTGCTGCAGGGAAAAGGCCTGCTCTTGCTCAGAAGGCCACTGCTGCTGGGCCAGACATGACCAAAGCCAAGATTTCCAAGCGGTCTCAGAAAGCTTACTCTGCATTCAGAGCTACGGATCCCTACCTCGTACCTCGTGATCGTCTTTGCTTGGACCCTCACTTGCACACCTTCCGCCAGGAACAGATATACGAAGAAATTTATGCATCAAAGAAGAAGTTCGTGGTTGCTCCTCAAAAGTAAATCAATGTGACTCACATGGAAGAGAAGCATGCATACTTTGGCGAGGCTCTTGATATTTGCCAGAAGTTTGGGCTGGTTCCCCTCATGGAGCACCGTCAGAACTTTGATGTGACTGCTATTGCTCAGTTTTACTCAACTCTGTTTATTCACATGCAGTCCTCCACTGAAGGTGTGTTGAAGTGGATGACTAGGGACGTGTTTCTTACCACCACTTGGTCTGAGTTTGCTGAGCTTCTTGGCTATCCCATTCAGCCTGGCCGCGGGGCAAATGGTTGGCGTGTTCATGGTCCTGAAGCTGCTGATCCTGAGGTCCTGGAGCCTCTCTACATTGAAGGGTGGGGAACTGTTGGGTTTGTGAATCATCTGTTGCCAGTTTTTGACATCATGCGCAGGGTGTACTTGAACACCATCTCTCCCAAGGCTGGCAACTTTGATCAGTTTCATGGCTATCAGGTTGACCTCATGCATCAAACTTATCTTCGCCGTGACTCTGACAGGTCAATGGATATTATGCACTTCATCTACTCAGAGATGTGGGCGGCTCTTATTGAAAAGCGCTCCTACATCTATGCTCCCTACATACAGACTCTCATCAATCACAAGTGGCTTGAGACGACTGGCACCCGCTTTCCTCAAGACAACATCACCATTCATGAGGAGAAGAAGCTGCGTGTGAGTAAGCACAAAAAGCCTCGTTCTCAAGAAGAAAAGGAAGCTGAACTCAAGAAGGCTGCGTGTAAGAAGGCTCGATATGATGCTGATGGTCCCTCCTCTGCTCCTGGTGGCTCTCATGCTGGTGGTCCGTCTTTCCAGAGGCAGCCCTCTTAGGCAAAGAAGCTGCTTGGGAAGGTGAAGAAAACTTTCTGCTTTCTTCAGGACGGCGAGTATCAGGCCTATGTTGATCAGCGTCACAATGTTCAGCGCCAGAAGGCCATCATGACCGCTCTCAACATTCCTAGCTCACCGGTCACTAGCTCTGTCACTGTTCCCAAGGATGATTGGATTCGCGACAACTGCCTCTGGTCCGAGGATGAGTCTGAGGAGGAGGTCACTGGTCCGTCGCCTGAGTGGGGTCCTTGGGTCCCTGAGTCTGCTCCTTCTCCCTCTCATGGCTGGGACGATTAGCTTGATCTTCTCTTCCTTTTTGGTGTCTCGATGACAAAGGGGGAGAAAGATGTCTATTAGGTTGTCTACGGTATTTTCATGGGTTGAGTCGCGAGCCTATTCTTGCCTTTGATCTTTTCTTGCTCGCAAACTCTCTAGTTTATTTGTGTGCTTGTGGTTTTATGTCCGTGAACTTATGTGTGCTTGTGGACCATGTGGTATGTTTTGTTTGAGATTATGTGGTAACCTTGTGGTATCTTATACAATGCCGTGAGTGTGGTATCTTGTTGTCATCTTATGAGCTCATGCATATGGTGGTGGAGCCTCATTGCTCTTATTGTTATTATTACTCCTTTTGTCTCCACCTCATTTGGTTGGTTCTGGTATGATCTCTATCCTTTCTTGTACCTTGCACGTGTGCTATCTTTGCAATTGGTAGGGGGAGCCTCCGTGTATGTGTGCCAGTCTTGTCCTTAGAGTTTTTTCTTCTCTACCTTGCACACATACAGGGGGAGCTTGTCCCGTCCATTGCAAAGATTGCTTTGATTCTATGCAAATCTTTGGGATTGTCATCTAACACCAAAAAGGGGGAGATTGAAAGGACTATATCTTCCTATGATGTTTTTGGTGTTAATGATAATCCCAATTGTGTTTTTAACTGTGCGCTTGAGTTTCAGGGGAAACGTTGTTGATGTCTCCTTCTATTGTGGTGGATGCTCTCTTGGGATCTCATGAAGACGGTGGCCTTTTAGTCTTCTCCTAGTTTCTCTTCGGTTGTTGTTTTTAGGTCACCGTACTATTAAGAGGGGGTCCATTTTGGAAGGCTGTGGGAAATCACTTGTTCTTGCACAAACCTATATGCACCACCACAGCCATCCCATTATCCTGTGAGTGAGTTCCTGTTCTGTTGGAGCTTTCTGTGTCTCACCGGAACTTCCGGCCTAGCGCCGGAAGTTCCGCTCAGGCTTTTCCTGCGGGCTGCTCAAGCCTTGTTCCGACGCTAGTTCTGCCCCAAGTTCCGATGGTGGCTCAGTAACCTTCTGTATTGAAGTGTTCTATTTGCCGGAACTTGACCAGAACTTGCATCGGAACTTGTCTTGCCAAAAGGTCCTGAGCGGAACTTCTGCCCAGACGCCGGAACTTCCGGCCAGATTCGGTTCGCGACCCAGAAGTTCCGCCCCTAGTTCCGCTCCAAGTTCCGGTGGTGGCTCAGAACCTTCTGTATTGAAGTGTTCTATTTGCCGGAACTTGGCCGAAACTTGCGTCGGAAGTCCACCGGAACTTCCGGTCTGTTTTGACCGGAACTTCCGGTTGCGCTTCTGGAGCGGGCGTCAACGGTCTGATGATCGTTGGAGCCAGGCTGGGCGGAACTTCCGGCCTCTCGTCCATTAATGCTTGAGCTTCACCTCACTAGATCTCTCTCTCTCTCTAGCCACTCAAATGACCTGATCTTTTGAGAGGTGAGGGAGGTGACCTAGATCTACACTTCCACCAAAGAAGATTTGATTTCCCCCACCCATCCTTTGTGGATCTTGTTGCTCTTGGGTTTCTTGGACCCCTAGATGGTGTAGGGCATCCTCGGAGCTAAGTCTTGCTTTGTAAAGCTTCGAGGTGTCGGTGAGGGCCTCCAATTGAGTTGTGGAGCCTCCCCCTCAACCTTGGTGTAAAGGTTTCGGTTGGCGCCTTCAAGGTCACCGATTAGTGGATTGTGAGCCCTCCTTTGTGGGGGAGCTCACCGGAGAAGAAGGTGAGGCCTTTGTGGCACTCGGGTGACCTTGTGTGGCCCCGACACCTCTCCAATGTAGACGTAGCTCCTTGGGAGTGAACTACGGGAATTGTTGGAGATATACCCTAGAGGCAATAATAAATGTAGTTATTATTATATCTTTGTGTTTATGATAAATGTTTGCATTCATGCTATAATAGTATTAACAAGGAAACATTAATACTTGTGTGATTTGTAAACTTAAATTGAAGTCCCTAGTAAAGCCTCTTCATAATACTAGCTTGTTGGTTAATAAATGATTGTGGTTTCCCTATCATGAATATTGAGATGTTATTAAGAACAAGATCATATCGTTAGGAGAATGATATGATGGACATACTCCTATAGATAAGCGTAGCATAAGGATCAAGTCATTTTAATAGTTCAATTGCTATATGCTTTCTGATACATAGTAACCTAATTCCTTCGACCATGAGATCATGCATATCACCATTACCGGAAGGATGCTTTGATGACATCAAACACCACACCGTAACTGGGTGTCTATAAAGATGGCATTGAGTATTTGGAAAGTATTGGTTGAGACACATGGATCAAGAGTGGGATTTGTCCATCCATATGACGGATAGATATACTCTGGGCCCTCTCGGTGGAATGTCATCCAATTAGCTTGCAAGCATGTGACTGGCTCACAAGGGATCACATATCATGGGAACGAGAAAAGAGTACTTATCAGTAACGAGGTTGAACTAGGTATGCAGAGATACCGACGATCAAAACCTCGGATAAGTAATCTATCATGAGACAAAGGGAAATTGGTATCGTATGTAAGTGGTTCATTCGATCACAAAGTAATCGTAGAAATATGTGGGAGCCATATGAATTTCCAGATTCCTCTATTGGTTATTGTTCGGAGAAGTGTCTCGATCATGTACGCATAATTCACGAACCGTAGGGAGACACACTTAAGGATTCGACGTTGTTTGAGTAGATATGGAATGATGAGTAAGAGACCGAATGTTGTTTGGAGTCTCGGATGGGATTCGGGATATCACGAGGAGATCCGGAATGGTCCGGAGAATAAAGATTCATATAAGGAAAGTCCTGTTTCGGGGTTGGAGAATGGTTCCGGTGTTTTCATCAGGAATGTTCTAGAAGGTTCCGGAATGTCCGGCACTCTGGAGGGGAAGGGTACATGAATGTGTCATAACAAGTTGGAATGATTGCATCATGTACTAGGTGTCATCGCTGAACAAAATAAAGGGTTTAATCAAATCCTAGTTTGAAAAGTCAAACGCCAATTTGAAAAGTCAAACGGCTATTTTGTGAGGTGGAGGGAGAGTAGGAAACCTACTTGGGGAGGAAGTCCCTCTACCTCCACCGCCGGCCTTGGAAGCCGAGTTGGGAAGGGACTCCCCTCCCCTTGGCCGGCGCCTCCCACCTATATAAGGAGGGGCAGGGCTACCCCTCCAAGCACACAAGTTGCCCCCCGCAAACCCTAGCTTCTATCCGCCGGCGCCGCCACCTCCTGCTGTCACCGCCGCCGCCTAGGGCAAACCCTAGCCGTCGACTTGGGCTTCCCCAAGCCCTAGTTGATTGGCCTAGCCTCTTCTCCTTGGTGTTTCTAAACCCTAGATCACCGAGGCTCTATCATAGTCCACCATACTTGCTCCGGCTTAAGGCGAAGCCCTGCGAGATCTCCCCTCTACTTCCGGTACCACGCCGTTGTGCTGTCGGAATCACGAGGAGAGTGCTACAACCTCCGCTGCCTGCTGGAACAAGGGAGAGGAAGGTCTTCGTAAAGTACCGAACGTGTGACCGACTGCGGAAGCGCTGCCGGAACGCAGCGCCGGAAGGATCGTCTACGCGATCTTGAGATCGACAAGAGTACGACTACATCACCCACGAGAATCTGCTCTCGTTAAACACTTTGGAATCTTCGAGGGTGAGTTATTCCATCGACTCGTTGCTACAATCTAGTAGATAGATCTTGGCTTGTTTGTTTGTATGCGGTAGAAATTTTTTGTTTTCCATGCTACGAATCCCTACAGCGGTATCAAAGCCATGTCTATATGTAGATCTGTTGCACGAGTAGAACACAATGGTCATTGTGGGCGTTGATGCTTTTGTTGTCGATTGCTTCTTGTGTACTTTGCATCTTGCGAGATGGTGGGATGAAGCGGCCCGGGCTAACCTTACATGAGATCGTTCATGAGACTTGCTCCACGCTTGACATGCAACTTGTATTGCATAAGTGGCTTTGCGGGAGCCTGTTTCTGCCAACATAGTTAAGATTCAATTTACAACGAGTGATTCACAATACTAGTATCAATGTTGTGGTTCTTGTTCGTAAGTTAGAATGACACTTATTGAAAGCCCCAAACCACGTAAAACATGCAAAGAAAGTAGAGGCGTCTAACTTCGTTTTGCAGGGGTGTGCTGTGATGTGATATGGCCATGATTGTGATTATATTTGATGTATGCAATGTTCCTTATTGTAAGTTGGCAACCGGCAGGAGCCATATGGTTGTCTTTAATTTCTGTTAAGACCTGCGTGTCTATTCAAAGTAGTTGTAATAGTTGAAGCTGGTGGACGACAACCATGAAGCGGCGTCATTGACCTTGATGCTATGCCGGTGATGATGGAGATCATGTTCGTGCTTAAAGATGGAGATCGGAAGCACAAATAAGAAAGGCCATATCATATCACATATTATGAATTACATGTGATGTTAATCCTTTATGCATCTTGTATTGCTTAGTTAACGACGGTAGCATTATAAGATGATCCCTCATGCACATGAATATCAAGTTCTAAAGTGTTCACCCTTAGTAAGCACCGTTGCTAAAGCTCGTTGTTTCGAAGCACCACGTGATGATCGGGTGTGTTAGATTCTGCAAGTGTATACAACATGAGCAAGCCAGATTTGCTCATGCGGAAGCTAAGGTTTGATCTTGACGAGCCTAGCATGTACAGACATGGTCTCGGAACACGGATCACCGAAAGGTAAAGCATGAATCATATAGTAGATATGATGAACATGTCGATTGTTCGCCATTGAAGCTACATCAACTCTCGTGATGATCGGTTTTGATGTGGTGGATTTGGTTCGTGTGATCACTAAAACAATGTGAGGGATATTGTTTTGAGTGGGAGTTCACCTAGATTAATTTAACTATTAATTAGAACTCAATTTGTCATAAACTTAGTCTAAACTATTGCAAATATGTTGTAGATCAATGGCGGCCCCTACCATCAATTTTAATGCGTTCCTAGAGAAAGAAAAGTTGAAAAACAATGGAAGCAACTTCGCGGATTGGTTCCGCAATTTGAGGATTGTCCTCACT
Source organism: Avena sativa (assembly GCA_916181665.1). Lineage (NCBI taxonomy): Eukaryota > Viridiplantae > Streptophyta > Magnoliopsida > Poales > Poaceae > Avena > Avena sativa. Next base: position 134,048,959 of record OV702285.1, on the reverse strand, counting down.
GCTGGTAATTTGACCTATGTGCTGGATGCACCGCTGGGTGACCCACCTGCAGCTACTGCGACCGATGAAGTAAAGAATGTTTACCTCGCTCGGAAGACTCAGTACTCCACAGTTCAGTGTGCTATCTTGTATGGTTTAGAATCGGAGCTTCAGAAAAGGTTTGAAAATTATGACCCACATGATATTGTCCGTGATCTCAAATTGATCTTTGAGAATCACGCGACAATTGAGAGCTATGAGGCTTCTGAAAAGTTCTTTAACTGCAAGATGGAAGAGGGCAGCTCCGTCAGTGAGCATGTGCTTAAGATGCCTGGGCACGCAAACAAACTTCAAAGCTTGGGTATAGTGATTCCTAATGCTTTGGGGATTTATCGTGTCCTCCAATCACTACCAGCAAGTTACAAGAACTTTGTGATGAACTACAATATGCAAAACATGAACAAGCAGTTGCCAGAACTCTTTGCCACGTTAAAATCTACAGAAGTGGAGATCAAGAAAGAGCACCAAGTGTTGATGGTCAATAAGACCACCAAATTCAAGAAAGGCAAGTCTAAGCAAAAGGTACACTTCAAGAAGGGTGGTAAGAAAGTTACCGCGCCGACGAAGAAGACCAAGGCTGGACCTAAGCCTGATACTGAGTGCTTTTACTGCAAGGGAGAGGGTCACTGGAAGCGGAATTGCCCATAGTACTTGGCGGATTTGAAGAACGGCAACATCAAGAAGAAAGGTATATCCGATATACATGTTATTGATGTGTATCTCACTAGTACTCGTAGTAGTGCCTGGGTATTTGATACTGGTTCGGTTGCTCATATTTGTAACTCGAAACAGGTGCTGCAGAATAGACGGAAGCTAGCGAAGAACGAGGTGACGATGCGCATAGGAAATGGATCAAAGGTTGATGTGATCGCGGTCGGCACACTACCTTTTCATCTACCATCGGGATTAGTTTTATACTTAAATAATTATTATTTGGTGCCTGCGTTAAGCATGAACATTATATCGGGATCTTGTTTATTGCGAGACGGTTACTTGTTTAAATCCGAGAATAATGGTTGTTCGATTTATATGAGTAATATGTTTTATGCACATGCACCTTTGATAGATGGTCTATTCTTATTGAATTTCGATAGTGGAAATACACATATTAATAACATTGAGGCTAAACGTTTGAAATCGAGCGATAACTCGACCTATATGTGGCATTGTCGTATTGGTCACATTGGAGTGAAGCATATGAAGAAACTCCATTCCGATGGACTTCTTGAATCACTTGATTTCGAATCACTTGAAAGATGCGAAGCATGTCTGATGGGTAAAATGACTAAGACTCCATTTTCTGGTATGATGGAGCGAGCTACAGACTTATTGGAAATAATACATACCGATGTGTGTGGTCCAATGAGTGTAGCATCGCGTGGTGGTTATCATTATGTTCTTACCTTCACGGATGACTTGAGTAGATATGGGTATATCTATTTCATGAAACATAAGTCCGAAACTTTTGAGAAGTTTAAGGAATTTCAAAGTGAGGTTGAGAATCAACGTAACAAGAAGATTAAATTTCTATGTTCTGATCGTGGAGGTGAATATCTAAGTTACGAGTTTGGCGAGCATTTGAAGAAATGCGGAATACTTTCACAATTGACACCGCCGGGAACACCACAGCGTAATGGTGTGTCCGAACGTCGTAATCGAACTCTCTTAGATATGGTTCATTCTATGATATCACTTACAGATTTACCGCTATCATTTTGGGGTTATGCATTAGAAACAGCCGCATTCACTTTAAATAGGGCACCATCTAAATCCGTTGAAACGACACTGTATGAATTATGGTTTGGAAAGAAACCTAAATTGTCGTTCCTTAAAGTTTGGGGTTGCGAAGCCTATGTAAAGAAGTTACAGCCGGACAATCTTGAACCCAAAGCGGAAAAATGCGTCTTCATAGGATACCCAAAGGAAACTATTGGGTATACCTTCTATCATAGATCCGAAGGCAAAATCTTCGTTGCCAAGAATGGATCCTTTCTAGAGAAGGAATTTCTCTCGAAAGAAGTGACTGGAAGGAAAGTAGAACTCGACGAGGTTGTTGAACCTTCTCTCGAACTTGCGAGTAGCGCAGCACTGGAAGAAGTTCCTGTGTTGCCTACACCAATAAGAAAGGAAGCTAATGATGATGATCATGAAACTTCGGTTGAAGTTGCTACAGAACATCGCAGGTCAACGAGGACTCGTACTACTCCTGATTGGTATGATCCCGTTATGAGTGTCATGTTGGTGGACAACACCGATGACCCTGCGACGTATGAGGAAGCAATGATGAGCCCAGATTCCAATAAATGGCAAGAATCCATGAAATCCGAGATTGGATCCATGTACGAAAACCAAGTATGGACTTTGGTGGACTTACCAGATGGCCGGAAGGCTGTCGAGAACAAATGGATTTTCAAGAAGAAAACAGATGCTGATGGTAATGTTACTGTCTCTAAAGCTCGACTTGTCGCAAAAGGGTTTCGACAAATTCAAAGAGTTGACTACGATGAGACTTTCTCACCTGTAGCGAAGCTAAAGTCTGTGAGGATTATGTTAGCAATCGTTGCATATTATGATTATGAGATATGGCAGATGGGTGTCAAAACAACATTCCTCAATAGAGACATTGATGAAGAGTTGTATATGATGTAACCCAAAGGTTTTGTCGACCCTAAAGATGCTAACAAGGTATGCAAACTTCAACGGTCCATCTATGGATTGAAGCAAGCATCCCGAAGTTGGAGTCAACGTTTTGATAAGGTAATCAAAAGTTTTGGTTTTATACAAACTTATGGAGAAGCTTGTATTTACAAGAAAGTGAGTGGGAGCTCTGTAGCATTCTTAAATACTATATGTAGATGACATATTGTTGATTGGGAATGATGTAGACCTTCTTAATAGTGTCAAGGAATATTTGAATAATAGTTTTTCAATGAAAGATCTTGGCGAAGCAGCTTACATATTGGGCATAAAGATTTATAGAGATAGATCGAGACGCCTAATATCATTGTCACAAAGTACATATTTGGACAAAGTTCTAAAGAGGTTTGGAATGGAAGATAGCAAAAAAGGGTTCTTGCCCATGTTGCCCAATACGACCTTGAGTAAAACTCAAAGTCCGACAATGGCAAAAGATAGAGAAAGGATGAGTAAGACTCCCTATGACTCATCCATAGGATCTCTAATGTATGCCATGCTATGTACTAGACCGACATTGCATATGCTGTTAGTTTGACTAGCAGATATCAAAGTGATCCAGGAGTGGATCATTGGACAGCGGTCAAAAACATCCTTAAGTACTTGAGAAGAACTAAGGATATGGTTCTTTCTTATGGAGGTGATGAACAGCTCGTTGTTAATGGTTACACCGATGCTAGTTGGAACACCGATCCGGATGATTCTAAATCACAATCTGGATATGTATTTACTTTGAATGGTGCAGCAGTTAGCTGGAGGAGTGCAAAGCAAAGCGTGAGGCTGGACCAGAGGCTTCAGAGGCTTCACAAGAAGCGATATGGATGAAAGAGTTCATTATAGAGCTCGGTGTGGTTCCAAGTGCGCTGGACCCAATGTCTATCTACTGTGATAACATGGGCGCCATAGCCAATGCACAAGAACCAAGGTCACACAAGAAGCTGAAGCACATCAAGCTACGTTTTCACGTTATTCGAGAACATGTCCAAGATGGGGACATAAAGATTTGCAAAGTACACACAGATCTGAATATGGCGGATCCGTTGACTAAACCTCTCCCGAGGGCAAAACATGACCAACACCAAACTGCCATGGGTGGTCGGTATATTACCATGTAATCTAGATTAGTTGACTCTAGTGCAAGTGGGAGACTGTTGGAGATATGCCCTAGAGGCAATAATAAATGTAGTTATTATTATATCTTTGTGTTTATGATAAATGTTTGCATTCATGCTATAATAGTATTAACAAGGAAACATTAATACTTGTGTGATTTGTAAAATTAAATTGAAGTCCCTAGTAAAGCCTCTTCATAATACTAGCTTGTTGGTTAATAAATGATTGTGGTTTCCCTATCATGAACATTGAGATGTTATTAACAACAAGATCATATCGTTAGGAGAATGATATGATGGACATACTCCTATAGATAAGCGTAGCATAAGGATCAAGTCATTTTAATAGTTCAATTGCTATATGCTTTCTGATACATAGTAACCTAATTCCTTCGACCATGAGATCATGCATATCACCATTACCGGAAGGGTGCTTTGATGACATCAAACACCACACCGTAACTGGGTGGCTATAAAGGTGGCATTGAGTATTTGGAAAGTATTGGTTGAGACACATGGATCAAGAGTGGGATTTGTCCATCCATATGACGGATAGATATACTCTGGGCCCTCTCAGTGGAATGTCATCCAATTAGCTTGCAAGCATGTGACTGGCTCACAAGGGATCACATATCATGGGAACGAGAAAAGAGTACTTATCAGTAACGAGGTTGAACTAGGTATGCAGAGATACCGACGATCAAAACCTCGGATAAGTAAACTATCGTGAGAAAAAGGGAAATTGGTATCGTATGTAAGTGGTTCATTCGATCGCAAAGTAATCGTAGAAATATGTGGGAGCCATATGAATTTCCAGATTCCTCTATTGGTTATTGTTCGGAGAAGTGTCTCGATCATGTCCGCATAATTCACGAACCGTAGGGAGACACACTTAAGGATTCAACGTTGTTTGAGTAGATATGGAATGATGAGTAAGAGACCGAATGTTGTTCGGAGTCTCGGATGGGATTCGGTGAAGGGAATATGCCCTGAGAGGCAATAATAAAGTGTTTATTATGTGTATTCCAAGTATATGATAGATGTTTATTTTGCATGCTATAATTGTATTAATACGGAAACATTAATACATGTGTGTTTAATAAACAAACAGAAAGTTCCTAGTTATGCCTCTCTCATAAACTAGCTCGTTGATTAACAAGATGATCAAGGTTTCCTGATCATGGACATTGGATGTTGTTAATAACGGGATCACAACATTAGTGTAATGGTGTGATGAACATTCATCCGAAGTATAGCATTACGATCAAAGTCATTGAGTTTATATTGCTATAACAACTTACGAAGTGATCCTAATCCTTAGACCATGAGATCATGTCAATCACTAACACCGGAAGAGTTTCTTGATAACATCAAACATCACACCGTAACAGGGTGATTATAAAGATGGATTCAGAACTAATAAAGTGTTATGTTGAGGCTCATGGATCGAGAGTGGAATTTGTTCATCCCGATGACGGATAGATATACTCTGGGCCCTCTCGGTGATATCACATTGATTAGCTTGCAAGCAAGTGATTTGATCACTAGAATGTTATATCACAGGAACGAGAAAAGAGTGCATGTCGGTAACGAGATCAAACTAGGTATGGAGATACCGATGATCGAATCTCGGACATGTAATATATCGTGAAACAAAGGGATTAAGATACTAGCGTAGAAGGTTCCGACGATCACAAGAAAGTCATCGTTGAATGTGTGGGAGTCAGTATGGGTCTCCAGATCCCGCTTCTGATTATTGATCCGAGAAGGGTCTCGATCATGTCCGCATTATTCACGAACCGTAGGGTGACACACTTAAGAGACACCGACATCCAATTGGAGCAAATGTTTCATGCCGAAAGAATGAACAAGCGCATGAATTTATTTCACTAGATACCGAAACAGGTTTTCGGGTGAAATTGCATAAAGTGGTTATGCATGTGAAATAGAATTCTAGCAAGGGGTTATTTGTGAATGTTTGTCATTAAAGTAATTGACAAAATTCTGAATAAAATAAAAGAGTTTTATTTAATGAGAGTTTGCATTAAATTTGGTGGAAATTTAATGGGAATTTGAGTGGACTTTTGAGTGGAGGAAATTTAAAGGGCATTTTGTGAGTGGAGTGTCCACCCACATGAAGAGGGGAGGGCAAGGGGGCAGCCCCCATGCGCCGGCCACCCCCTTGGGGTTCCCCCCCTCCTCCTATAAAAGGAGCCCCCCTCCTCACTTGTCTCTCACACCTCCTCGTGAAGGATCTCTCTCCCCCTCTAGAATTTATCCCCCATGGTCTCGGACTAGCGAGATACATGTTCCCGGTGGCTATTCGGCAAGAAAGAGTTGTGCTTCCGCTGCATCGCTGGAGCGAGGAGGCGGAGGTTGCTCGGTGCCTCGAACGTGTGTGCGAGCACGGATGCGCTGCTGATTTGCGGCGCTAGGACTTCCTCTCGATCTTGAGATCGGCAAGAGATCGTCTACATCAACCACGAGTTGAACTCGTTAAGCTTTGTCGGTCTTCAAGGGTATGTTCTCTACGGATATACATCCGCCCGTTGTTTGTATCTAGTAGATGGATCTTGGTATATAGTTCACATCGTAGGAAAATTTTTGTTTTCTATGCTGCGAACCCTACAGTGGTATCAGAGCCGGATCTATGTGTAGATACTTTACACGGGTAGTACACATATGAGTATGTGGGCGATGATGATCATGTTGTTGCTCCTTTGTTGTAATTTTGGATATTGGTGGCATAGTGGGATGAAGCGGCCCGGACAAACTTTACATGTCCTCGCACATGAGACCTGTTCCACGCTTGACATGCAACTAGTTTGCATAAGTGGCTAGCGGGTGTCTGTCTCTCCTACTATAGTCAATATCTATTTTGCAAGCGAGTTGTCAACAATTTGATTATCCTCGCTGTGGTTCATGTTCGTAGGTAAGAACGGTTCTATCTCGAAAGCCCTAAGCCACGTAAAACTTGCAATGGATAAATTAGAGGCGTCTAGTTTAGATTGTTGCTGGGCTAGTGTTATGATATGGTAGTGTTGTAAGTAGAAGTATGAGATGATACTCTTACAACACACATAGCGTGTAAAATCCATAGACCTTGGATTTACACATATAGGTATGATAGTGATCATACCACGATGCACATGATAGAGATCATCTGCGGGAACCATATAATTTCACTAATAAACATATGATGTTTGATAGCATCTTATATTGCTTGTTTAGCGCTTTGTTAGCATAATAAGATGATCCCTCATTTAAATATCAAGATAAGAATGTGTTCTTCCTTTAGTATGCACCGATTATGTTTTCGTCGCTCCAAGACATCACGTGATGATCGGGTGTTCTTGGATCCACGACCATATTTCGGGTGTAAAACAGTTACACATGCGAATACTAAGGTTCTAACTTGGCGAGCCTAGCATGTACAGACATGGCCTCGGAACACGGACCAAAAGGTTAAGCATGAGTCATATAGTTGATATGATGCCCATTTGATGCTCGCCTTTGAAGCTATACCGACTCACGTGATGATCGGACTTGGTGTAGTGGATTTGGTTCATGTAATCACCAAAAAGGCACGAGGGATGTCATTTTTGAGTGGGAGTTCATTCGTAATAAAGATTAGTTGAACTCAATCTATCATACACTTAGTCTAAACTTTACAAATTCTGTTGTAGATGGCACCACCTGCTTTTAATTTCAATGTGTTCATGGAGAAAGAGAAACTAGCAACGAACGGTAGCAACTTTACCGAATGGGCCATGAATTTGAGGATTCTCCTCTCTGCTGCACAAAAGCAATATGTGCTAGAAGCGCCGCTAGGCCCCCCACCTCTTGATGATGCCCCTGACGAGGAGAAGAATGTCTATCAGACTCGTCAGGAGGACCACAACTTAGTTCATTGCGGCATATTGTATGGGCTAGAGCCAGAACTTCGAAAGCGTTTCGAAAACGGCAATGCATTTGATACAATGGGTGAGTTGAAAATGATTTTCGACACACATGCTGCTGTAGAGAGCTACAACGCTTCAGAAAAGTTCTTTAGCTGCATGATGGAAGAGCACAGCTCCGTTAGTGAGCATGTACTCAAGATGTCGGGTTACGCCGATAAGCTTGTGTCCTTGGGAATATCGATTCCCATTGACTTAGGCATCCATCGTGTTCTGCAGTCTCTGCCACCTAGCTATAAAAGCTTTGTGATGAACTATAATATGCAAGGCATGAAGAAGTCTCTCCCCGAGCTTCTGTCAATGCTTAAAACTGCAGAAGTGGAGATCAAAAAGGAACATCAAGTGTTGATGATCAATAGGAACACTGGTTTCAAGAAAGACAAGAAGGGAAAACGGAAGGGAAGTAAGGGCGGCAAGCCGGTTGCCGTGTCTGAAAAGAAACCCCGAGTTGGACCTAAGTCTGATTCCGAGTGCTACTATTGTAAGGGGACTGGCCATTGGAAGCGCAACTGCCCCAAGTATCTGGCAGACAAGAAGGCCGGCAAGGCAAACAAAGGTATATATGATATACATGTTATTGATGTGTACTTGACTAGTGCTCGCAGTAGCACCTGGGTATTTGATACCGGTTCAGTTGCTAATATTTGTAACTCGAATCAGGGGCTGCGGAACAAGCGACCGCTAGCAAGGGGTGAGGTCAAGATGCGTGTCGGCAATGGATCAAGTGTTGATGTGATCGCCGTCGGAACGCTGCCTCTCCACTTACCGTCGGGATTAGTTATAAACTTGAATAAATGTTATCTGGTGCCTGCACTGAGCATGCACATTGTATCTGGATCGTGTTTGATGCGAAGTGGTTATTCATTTAAATCCGAGAACAATGGTTGTTCCATTTATATGAATGAAATCTTTTATGGTCATGCACCGATGATGAATGGTTTATTTCTATTAGATCTCGATGATAATGTTACACATATTCATAATGTTGATGCTAAAAGGATTAAACTTAATGATGATATATCCGCATATATGTGGCACTGCCGTCTAGGTCATATTGGCGTTAAACGCATGAAGAAGCTCCATTCGGATGGACTTTTGGAATCACTTGATTATGAATCATTTGATACATGTGAGCCATGCCTTATGGGCAAGATGACTAGAACGCCGTTTTCCGTTTCAATGGAACGGGCGACAGATTTATTGGAAATCATACATTCTGATGTATGTGGTCCAATGAGTGTGTCGGCGCGAGGTGGATATCGTTATTTTGTTACTTTCACAGATGATTTGAGTAGATACGGTTATATCTACTTGATGAAACACAAGTCTGAAACCTTTGAAAAGTTCAAGGAATTTCAGAATGAAGTGGAAAATCATCGTAATAGAAAGATCAAATTTCTACGGTCCGACCGTGGAGGTGAGTATCTAAGTTACGAGTTTAGCACTCACATGAAAGAGTGTGGAATTGTTTCACAACTCACACCTGCCGGAACACCACAGCGAAATGGTGTGTCGGAACGTCGTAATCGTACTTTATTAGATATGGTTCGATCTATGATGTCTCTGACGGACTTGCCGTTGTCATTTTGGGGATATGCACTAGAAACTGCTGCATTCACTTTAAATCGGGCACCATCTAAATCCGTTGAAAAGACACCGTATGAATTGTGGTTTGGAAACAAACCTAAGCTGTCATTTCTTAAAGTTTGGGGATGCGATGTTTATGTGAAGAAACTTCAACCGGATAAACTCGAACCCAAAGCGGAAAAATGCGTCTTCATAGGATACCCTAAAGAAACTATTGGGTATTCCTTCTATCACAGATCCGAGGGCAAGGTTTTTGTTGCCAAGAATGGATCCTTTCTAGAGAAAGAGTTTCTCGCGAAAGGTGTGAGTAGTCGGAAGGTAGAACTCGAAGAGGTTGTGGAACCTTCTCTTCAAAGTATGGCGAGTAGCGCAGCGCCGGAAGTTGTTCCGGAGTTGGCTCCACCTGTTGAAGAGGGAACTAATGATAATGATCATGAAACTCCGAAAGAGAGTACTACCGAACCTCGCAGGTCAAACAGGACGCGTGCAGCTCCCGAGCTATACGGAAATCCTGTCATGAATTTCATGGTTGATGAAAATGATGACCCTGTGACGTATGAAGAAGCGATGATGAGCCCGGATTCCAACAAATGGTTAGAAGCCATGAAATCCGAGATGGAATCCATGTATGAAAATCAGGTTTGGAACTTGGTGGAATTACCTCACGACCGAAAGGCCGTGGAGAACAAATGGATTTTCAAAAGGAAAACTGATGCTGATGGTAATGTGACCATCTATAAAGCTCGACTTGTCGCAAAGGGGTTTCGACAAATTCAAGGAGTTGACTACGATGAGACTTTCTCTCCCGTAGCGATGCTAAAGTCAGTTAGGATTATGTTAGCAATTGCTGCATATTTCGATTATGAAATATGGCAGATGGATGTCAAAACCGCGTTTCTCAATGGTAATATTGAAGAAGAGTTGTATATGATACAACCAAAGGGTTTTGTCGATCCTAAGGATGCTAACAAGGTGTGCAAGCTTCAGCGATCCATCTATGGATTGAAGCAAGCATCACGAAGTTGGAATCTCCGCTTTGATGAGGTGATCAAAGAGTTTGGATTTGTCCAAACTTATGGAGAAGCTTGTATTTACAAGAAAGTGAGTGGGAGCAATGTGGCATTTCTGATATTATATGTGGATGACATATTATTGATCGGAAATGATATAGATCTTTTAAACAGTGTTAAAAGTTATCTAAACAGCAAATTTTCAATGAAGGACCTAGGTGAAGCGTCATACATATTAGGCATAAAGATCTATAGAGATAGATCTAGGCGCCTAATAGGGCTATCGCAAAGTACATACCTTGATAAGATTTTAAAGAAGTTTAAAATGGACGGAAGTAAGAAGGGGTTCTTACCTATGTTGCAAGGCAAGACATTGAGTAAGACTCAAAGTCCGGCTTCGGCGGAAGAAAGAGAGATAATGGACAAAGTCCCCTATGCTTCAGCCATAGGCTCTATAATGTACGCCATGCTATGTACAAGACCGGATGTGGCACATGCTATTAGTTTGACTAGTAGGTACCAATCGGATCCAGGTTCGGAACACTGGATAGCGGTCAAGAATATCCTTAAGTACTTAAGAAGAACTAAGGATATGTTTCTTGTATACGGAGGTGAAGAAGAGCTCGTCGCTAAGTGTTATGTCGACGCTAGCTTTGACACCGATCCGGATGACTCTAAGTGTCAATCCGGATACGTATTTCTCATGAATGGCGGAGCGGTTAGTTGGAGGAGCTCCAAACAACCTGTGGTAGCGGGATCAACAACGGAGGCCGAATATGTTGCTGCTTCAGAAGCGGCTCAGGAAGCAGTTTGGATGAAGGAGTTCATATCCGAACTAGGAGTGGTGGCAAACGCATTGGACCCAATGGTGATCTATTGTGACAACAATGGTGCCATTGCCAATGCCAAAGAGCCAAGGTCTCACAAGCATTCCAAACATATTAAGCGCCGGTTTCACTCCATCCGCGAGCATGTCAAGGATGGAGATATAAAGATTTGTAAAGTACATACGGATCTCAATGTAGCAGATCCGTTGACTAAAACTCTCCCTAGAGCAAAACATGATCAACACCAGAACTCAATGGGTGTTAGATTTATCACCATGTAACTAGATTATTGTCTCTAGTGCAAGTGGGAGACTGAAGGGAATATGCCCTGAGAGGCAATAATAAAGTGTTTATTATGTGTATTCCAAGTATATGATAGATGTTTATTTTGCATGCTATAATTGTATTAATACGGAAACATTAATACATGTGTGTTTAATAAACAAACAGAAAGTTCCTAGTTATGCCTCTCTCATAAACTAGCTCGTTGATTAACAAGATGATCAAGGTTTCCTGATCATGGACATTGGATGTTGTTAATAACGGGATCACAACATTAGTGTAATGGTGTGATGAACATTCATCCGAAGTATAGCATTACGATCAAAGTCATTGAGTTTATATTGCTATAACAACTTACGAAGTGATCCTAATCCTTAGACCATGAGATCATGTCAATCACTAACACCGGAAGAGTTTCTTGATAACATCAAACATCACACCGTAACAGGGTGATTATAAAGATGGATTCAGAACTAATAAAGTGTTATGTTGAGGCTCATGGATCGAGAGTGGAATTTGTTCATCCCGATGACGGATAGATATACTCTGGGCCCTCTCGGTGATATCACATTGATTAGCTTGCAAGCAAGTGATTTGATCACTAGAATGTTATATCACAGGAACGAGAAAAGAGTGCATGTCGGTAACGAGATCAAACTAGGTATGGAGATACCGATGATCGAATCTCGGACATGTAATATATCGTGAAACAAAGGGATTAAGATACTAGCGTAGAAGGTTCCGACGATCACAAGAAAGTCATCGTTGAATGTGTGGGAGTCAGTATGGGTCTCCAGATCCCGCTTCTGATTATTGATCCGAGAAGGGTCTCGATCATGTCCGCATTATTCACGAACCGTAGGGTGACACACTTAAGAGACACCGACATCCAATTGGAGCAAATGTTTCATGCCGAAAGAATGAACAAGCGCAGGAATTTATTTCACTAGATACCGAAACAGGTTTTCGGGTGAAATTGCATAAAGTGGTTATGCATGTGAAATAGAATTCTAGCAAGGGGTTATTTGTGAATGTTTGTCATTAAAGTAATTGACAAAATTCTGAATAAAATAAAAGAGTTTTATTTAATGAGAGTTTGCATTAAATTTGGTGGAAATTTAATGGGAATTTGAGTGGACTTTTGAGTGGAGGAAATTTAAAGGGCATTTTGTGAGTGGAGTGTCCACCCACATGAAGAGGGGAGGGCAAGGGGCAGCCCCCATGCGCCGGCCACCCCCTTGGGGTTCCCCCCCTCCTCCTATAAAAGGAGCCCCCCTCCTCACTTGTCTCTCACACCTCCTCGTGAAGGATCTCTCTCCCCCTCTAGAATTTATCCCCCATGGTCTCGGACTAGCGAGATACATGTTCCCGGTGGCTATTCGGCAAGAAAGAGTTGTGCTTCCGCTGCATCGCTGGAGCGAGGAGGCGGAGGTTGCTCGGTGCCTCGAACGTGTGTGCGAGCACGGATGCGCTGCTGATTTGCGGCGCTAGGACTTCCTCTCGATCTTGAGATCGGCAAGAGATCGTCTACATCAACCACGAGTTGAACTCGTTAAGCTTTGTCGGTCTTCAAGGGTATGTTCTCTACGGATATACATCCGCCCGTTGTTTGTATCTAGTAGATGGATCTTGGTATATAGTTCACATCGTAGGAAAATTTTTGTTTTCTATGCTGCGAACCCTACATTCGGGATATCACGAGGAGATCCGAAATGGTCCGGAGAATAAAGATTCATATAAGGAAAGTCCTGTTTCGGGGTTGGAGAATGGTTCCGGTGTTTTCATCGGGAATGTTCTAGAAGGTTCTGGAATGTCTGACACTCCGGAGGGGAAGGGTACATGAATGTGTCATAACAAGTTGGAATGATTGCATCATGTACTAGGTGTCATCGCTGAACAAAATAAAGGGTTTAATCAAATCCTAGTTTGAAAAGTCAAACGCCAATTTGAAAAGTCAAACGGCTATTTTGTGAGGTGGAGGGAGAGTAGGAAACCTACTTGGGGAGGAAGTCCCTCTCCCTCCATCGCCGGCCTTGGAAGCCGAGTTGGGGAGGGACTCCCCTCCCCTTGGCCGGCGCCTCCCACCTATATAAGGAGGGGCAGGGCTGCCCCTCCAAGCACACAAGTTGCCCCCCGCAAACCCTAGCTTCTAGCCGCCGGCGCCGCCACCTCCTGCTGCCGCCGCCTAGGGCAAACCCTAGCCGCCGACTTGGGCTTCCCCAAGCCCTAGTTGATTGGCCTAGCCTCTTCTCCTTGGTGTGTCTAAACCCTAGATCATCGAGGCTCTCACATAGTTCACCATACTCGCTCCGGCTTAAGTCGAAGTCCTGCGAGATCTCCCCTCTACTTCCGGTACCACGCCGTTGTGCTGCCGGAATCGCGTGGAGAGTGCTACAACCTCCGCTGCCTGCTGGAACAAGGGAGAGGAAGGTCTTCGTCGAGTACCGAACGTGTGACCGACTGCGGAAGCGCTGCCGGAACGCATCGCCGGAAGGATCGTCTACGCGATCTTGAGATCGGCAAGAGTACGACTACATCACCCACGAGAATCTGCTCTCGTTAAACACTTTGGAATCTTCGAGGGTGAGTTATTCCATCGACTCGTTGCTACAATCTAGTTGATAGATCTTGGCTTGTTTGTTTGTATGCGGTAGAAATTTTTTGTTTTCCATGCTACGAATCCCTACAGGAATTACATCTCCGTGTCCCCTCTCCGATTACTTCGTTCCCTTCTTTACTCCTTGCTATTTACTATTTTTGTTGTTGGTGTTTGTTTTCTTGCATTTAGGTTGTCCACTTAGTTGCATATCTAGATAACTTCCTTTCTTGTTGAGCCTAAAAGTGAGAAACAAATTAAAATTGGGTAGACGCCTATTCACCCCCCTCTAGTCGTATCAAGTCGGTACTTTCACCAAGTCCATAATAATGGGCATTGACGAGATCTGTCAACACCCAGATTTTTAATCCCATATGCCTGTTATGCCATACATCGCAATCCCAGGATTACCATTTTTGTGAGAGATAACAGAATTGGATACCACATTACATCATCCATTACAAACCATACATAAGGTCTTACACAAATAAGGATCTCATGATCCAGTTCTTAATACAACTCAGGCAGCGGAAATACGTAATGATAAAGGTAGCGTAGGCGAAGCTCCATCTTCAGGGTCACAGGCAATGCTCACGATGGGAGATGATCCTAGTTGTCATAACCTTCCTGGGGTCCATCATCCTGGTACTCCTCTTCATAGTCTGGCCACGGGAATAGCCAGGGACAAAGCCATGAGTACTCTTTAAGTACTCGCAAACTAATACTAACAAGTAAAGGGGGTTTTTGTAGTAGGATAGTACGCTCTAGGGTTGTTTTGCAAAAGCCAGATTTACCTCTACTAAGTTCAGAAGCAAGAGAAAACTAGTCAAATTTTATAACACCTAAGTGGGAACTTGTATCTCATATCACAACTCTGTTGTGGTCAAGTCAAAATCTCAATTCATTTCACAAGTCATTTTGAAAACATCTGACGAGGGAACAGTATGGCCACTCCAACTGTCCATAACCACGGACGCGGCTATTCTAATAGTTTGACACTCTGCAGAGATTGCACACTTTCACCACAACATTCGATACATCCGTCAGGAACAAATCCTGAATTCACCATACTCAGTATGTGGATAATCAATCCTAACCTTTCAATTACACGCCCTAGTATAAGCACCTCTCCTGTGAGTTTGGCCTCCCAACCATGACGAACTGTCATCTTGGGTACTGCACAGGTGGACAATCTTCACAAGGTAGCCTCAGCTCATACCTTGGCCGTGAGGGAACCCATACTAAGGTATATAAGTTTCCAGTCAAGCCCTACCCAATTTTCGGGTATTGTGGTTGTACGGTAAAATTGGAATGGTATCGCATCCAGACACCCATCAGTTTTATAAAGGGCTAAGGCTCATGCCTCAACATTTTCATCACCAAAATAATCTGGTGTTCGGAAACACATGTCAAAACATCTCAGTAGAATGACTCATCATTCTAAGGTTTTCATAACCATTTTCCACCAAGTATTCCCATCTAAAGTTGATCAAGTTTTATGCTTAGCACTAGCATCTACAAGTGGGGTGAGTACTAATGAGGGGTGGTAAACAAATGGGGATTAGCTAAGTTCAATCTCATGCCTTAGGATGACATCAAGATTATCTAGCTTAGGCCAAATTTAATGCTCTTTATGCAACCTTAAATTGTCTTCTTAGAATATACAAGTCACTTAAATAAACTCTAAATAATAGCTTTGATAAAGAAATAAAGTAAAAAGTTTGCAAGTAAAACTAGGATTGGGTATCATCAAATGTGTCCAACCAAGCATGCTTAGTGCATTGCATAGGTTATCTAACTTTCATAATTGCAAGTGTTAGCTTGCACATTCAACCAGTAGTATTACGCTTGCCTTGTGCAGAGCAGTGGTTGAAGTTCTCCTCGGCTTCTTCTTCGTAGTATCCTCCTTCCTCCTTGTATCCTTAGTCGGTACTAGCATCTATAAATAAATACGAGGTACACAATCACCAAACAATACTTAACTACTTTCAATCATCACACAAAGGGGTTCTATAGATGATCTAGCATCATCACTAACATTACAAGACTAAAGCATTTGTCTTATTGATTTTATTTTTAGAAAAGTAATTTCTACTCATTGAAAAACCACTTAAGATTTAATATTCTCCAAACCAAACATGGGATCATGTTGACACATGTCATCACCACATATTTCAGTACATGGGAATGTGATTTAAAGTGGTGTCACAATTTAATAAGGTTTAACCTTTTTATTTTAATTAAATAAAGTGACTAGAAATGCCTATGTGGCATTCCTTTATTACTTGGACATTATTTCTGTAAGTAAACCCATATATTTTTATATATTCTGAAAGATATGGTCAAATGTGATTTTTGAGAGTTGGAAGCAACTCAAAATCTATTATGGTTTAAATTTGAAAAATGTTTGAATGCAGAAAAGCTTCTGCGTTGTTATTTTTACCAAGGGTGATTTAAAGATCCAAATGATTTGAATCCAACAGGCTTGGATTAAGCATTTCAAGACCTTTCTAACAAAATTGGTTTCATTCAATTTGGTTAACTGAATCGTGCTGGGTTGATTTTTGAAACTAGGTACAGAACTGTGTTTGAATGAAAATAGAAAAATCTAAATTCAAACGAGTGGGCTGGGCGGGAAGGGGCAATGCGCCGGCCCAGTGTCACTCCATGGCGCGGGACGCAACTGACAGGGGGTTCCACCAGTCAGTGGCTCTTTAAACGCGAAGCGATACAGGGTGATATCGGCTGCATGGCCTAAGTCTAATCGAACGGCTACGGCTCATCGTCCACGTCGGGCAACGCCGGTGAGACAGAACCCAAACACGGCAAGTGGGGGTTGTGGGAGTCTCACCGGGGCTCAGGCGAAGGTCGGCGATGCGGGCGAACAACGAAGTCGATGACGGTGAACCTCCTGGTACCGGCAGCTCCTCCTGTGGCGGCTCCAATCGATGGCTTCCTTCTTCTCCAGCAGCGGCGGGCTCCGGTGAAATTCCGGCGATTCGCTGCTCGCCTTGCTCCGGGAATGGGTTGGGGTGGTTCTGGGTTAGAGGGGAGTGTAGTGGTGTGAAGAATTCGAGCAAGGGAGGCCTCTATTTATAGTGGCGAGAGGGGACCGACGGGCGCAAGATGAGCTTGTCGTGGTCGACGGCACAGAGGGCTATCGGCATGGGCGATGGTAGGGGCGGTGCTGTGCTCCCTGGTGAATCTCAACGGTGTGGTGGCGAGGCGTGGGGCGGTGCTGATCGGTCGGAACGCTGCGGTGCTCTGCGCGTGCCCAACGGAAGTTTTAATGGCGCACAACGCGCGTGGTCCACGCGGCGGCGAACGGGCGTGTCTGCAGGGTTGCTGGGACGGTGGTGATCACGCGTGCACGCAGCAAGGGCGGCGCGCGGTCCGTGGGCGTGTGTCGAGGGTGGCGCTCTGGCGCGCTCTCGGCATGCGCTCAGAGAAGCTTGGCATGGCTTGGGCGTGTGGTCCAGTGGATGGCATTTCTCGCGGCTGGGACAGGGAGTGGCGGTGGGGTGCTGGCTAGCTCCCAGACAAGGTTGGCGAGGCTAGTGTTGCTCGTAGCTTGCTGTCGACTATGGGGTGGCAATGGTGCTCTCGGCCTGTTCACCATTGATGACAATGGCCAGCTTACAGTGGTGCTAGTGATTAGCTAAGGTTGTTAGATGATCTACTAAGGCTAGTGATGTCCAGAGAGGGCACAAGTTAGGCCAGAATCACTGCACACTATAGTGTTTAGGATTTGTTTGATTTGCATCTGCAAGGTGTTTGATGAAATGGCCGCATGACTCAAGTTTTGAATTTTGAAAAGATTTTTTGTGGGTGTGCTAGGCATGTACTGGTGATACTGTGGATGCTTGGGTTTTGAAAGTTGAGCTTGTCTGAGTGGTTTTTGAAAAAGTGGGATCTTCCCATATGATATAGATTCAATTTTAAACTGTCATTTAAACTATGCATTTGAATGATTTTGGATGATCACAAAGTGGGCCTTGTTACCTGGTTATGATTACTATCAAGGGGTGCAAAGATCCAAACAAGTTTATGTTAAGTTTTGAAAGTTAGAGATAGCCAAAGTAGGCATGGGAGTTAATTTGGCCAAAGTGACCATTCACTTATTTTGTTTGTTTTGATTTGTTTGTCTTTGGGAAAAGTGTGGGGGTTGTTTAGATGATGTTTATTTCACCTAAGAATCATTTTACAAGCAAAGAAACACACAAGCATGGAAATTCAAAAGAATCCAAATTGTAATGCTTACACATATGCATGCTTTCATATTTTTAATTTGTAAAGTTTGTGTTAACCCTAATTTTGATGATTAGAATTTGATGATCCAAGTTTAATATTTTTGGGATGTTACAAGATCGTACCTCGTCACTTGGCGCCGTCTGTGGGAACTGGGGACGCTGATTGTGCGATCGTGACGGTCCCATCCAGAGCGATCTATAACTCATCAGCGACGGAGAGTCACCTCCTCTTCGGCACCTTCTACTTCACCGCCCACTCGCCAGCCACCCTAAGGGATTTCGAGTCCGTCGGCGACGGGCTTGAGATGCTTTTTGGGAGCTTCTGCTTCCAGGTGGGGCAGACGGGCACTCTCCAGCTCCCAAAGCAGATGGCACCACCATCCATCAGGCCCGCTTCATGGGTCCCACCCATTGGTGTGCTACGCACGTCAACGCTGACAGATGAGTCATACGACAACAGTAGCTGCAACTCAGATGTATGTGTCCCTCCCTCGGATGAAGGAACCTACGGTTCTAGATCCCAAAGTTGTGGTAGCAGCGATCCAGTCCGTGGATGCTACCTATGCGCCTGGTCATCTAGAACGAATCGGAACTGCCACCAGGTTCGAGTACACCAAATCCTCCTCCCAACCCACCCCTCAACCCGCAAGCTAGGAACGGAGGAAACAGGGGAGATCTGCCTCTTAGGCCCAACGAAGGCGACGCCAACGCCTACTAGAAGATCAACCTCAACGAGGACGGATGGCGCCAGGCACGCGAAGCCATGGCAGGCAACATCATCCTACCTGTGAATGCTTCATAGGATCTGCTAATAGCATACCACCTCCTCATCGGCGAGCATAACCGGCAGGTGAAGCTGATGGAAGAGCTCGACAAACGCAAGCAGGCGACTTCGGAGTCTAGCGCGCGGCGAGATGCGCTCTCCGCCGCTGGCGTCTCCAGCTAGCACGGCAACAACGCCAACAAGCATCGCTCCCGCACGGAGCACATGGACCCCGCCGCGCGCCGCGACGTCACCAGGGCCCTCAACACGTCCTTCATGTCGATGGACGTAAACGACAATGTCATGCCGAAAACACCGCAAGATGCGATCATGGCAGCCACCACGTACCTCGTGTCCCATCCACCTCCGGTGGGTGACCCGAAGAGCACCATGCACAAGTCCGTGCTAGCTTGTCTCGGACTCGTCGGAGCTGCACTCCACGACGAAGCTCCTGCGGACGCAAAGAAAAAAGCTGCGGTCAAGTTCACCCGCAGCCCTACACCCTCATCCGACAAGGATGAACACAATCCGCCTCGATGTCGCAAGATCCCACGGCGCCGCAGCAGCGACTACGACACTCAAAACGATCTCTCCCAGCGTAAGGTTGACAAGGCACGCGCCAAATGCGCGTGTTCAACCGAATCCGACGAGGATGATGACGGAGAGCTATGCGGATCCCTTGTGAGCCAGTCACATGCTTGCAAGCTTATTGGATGACATTCCACCGAGAGGGCCCAGAGTATATCTATCCGTCATATGGATGGACAAATCCCACTCTTGATCCATGTGCCTCAACACATACTTTCCGAGCACTCAATGCCACCTTTATAGCCACCCAATTACGGTGTGGTGTTTGATGTCATCAAAGCATCCTTCTAGTGATGGTAATTAGCATGATCTCATGGTCGAAGGAATTAGGTTACTATGTATCAGAAAGCTTATAGCAAATGAACTATTGAAATGACTTGATCTTTATGCTATGCTTATCTATAGGAGTATGTCCATCATACCATTCTCCTAATGATATAATCTTGTTGTTAATAACATCTTAATTTTCATGATCGGGAAACCACGATCATCTATCAACCAACAAGCTAGTATTACAAAGAGGCTTCACTAGGGACTCTAATTTAGTTTACAAATCACACAAGTATTAATGTTTCCGGTTAATACTATTATAGCATGAATGTAAAAATTTATCATAAACACAAAGATATAATAATAACCACTTTTATTATTGCCTCTAGGGCATATCTCCAACAGCACATGCCTATGATTGTTTAGTACTTGGATGCTTATTCTTATTTATCTGCAATTGCCCTAGATCTTGAAGTTACATGTTTAGACTTGTCCATGCAACGCTCGTCCATCCATCCCTATGCCTAATGCGCTCATATGCTACTATTTGCTACTACTGTTACTATTGTTCCTGTTTTGCTGCTGCTGTTGCTACTACAAGTTGTTGCTACTGATAAAGTTCTATGAGCAAGAATGGTGCAGCTGAATTGACAACTCAGTTGTTAAGGCTTGCAAGTATTCTTTGGCTCCCCTTGTGTCGAATCAATAAAATGGGTAATACTACCCTCGAAAACTGTTGCGATCCCCTATACTTGTGGGTCATCAAGACTATTTTCTGGCACTGTTGCCGGGGAGCATAGCTTTATTTGTAAGTTCACTTGGATCTATTATTGTTCACTCCTACACCTTTCATCATGGGGAAGTCTCATGATGGAAAGTTTCCTATTTTACCATCCACTACAAGAAGAGGTACAGTCCTAAACACCTCTGTTGCTCTTGATTCAGTGTCTGTTATAAGTAAGCTTGTTACACCACCACCACATATTCATGCTACACACACTGCTACTATTGCTGAATCTGAAACTGCTTTTGATACTCATGATGTTACTTCTACTGTTCTTGATCCGAGTGGTTCATTAGGTACTTTCCTAGATGCTACTATGGCTAGTCTAGGAAATACTGAAACTCCTAGTGAAGGCACTGTTACACCTGTTAGCTCACCTGAGTCTAGAAAGAGATATGATATTAATGATGGTTACATTGAGTTTACTGATGAATTTATTGAAGAGTGCCAAAACACGCATGGTATTAGTGCTATTAAGAGTCTCCTTGAAAACGTACCATTATTCCTAAACTGTAATCCTAAGTTTGCCACTTCTCCCATAAATATTAAAGATAAAGATTATGATTTCTCTCTTGATTTATCCTATTTAGACATTGTTGAGAAAGAACCTTTTTTTGGGACTGAGAATGAGAGTGATGTGGCGCATATGAATGAGCTTTCCACTATGAGTGCTTTATTTTCTGATGATTTTAAGATGCGCAAGTACTTTGTTACTAAGATCTTCCCATTTTCACTAAAAGGAGAAGCTAAGGCTTGGTTTAATAGATTACCTCCTGGATCCATTGATAGTCCTGATTGTTTGATTGCTACTTTCTTCTAGAAATATTTTCCTCCCAGTGCTAGACATGCTGCTTTGTAGAGACTTTTTGATTTTAAATAGGCAGAAGAAGTGAAATTGCATGAGTCATGGACAAGGTTATGTGCCTTGATTCATGCACATCCTGGATGTCCATTACCTAAAAATGAGCTTCTTGATATTTATTACAATGGACTAACTGATGATTCTAGGACATACCTAGATAGCTTTGCTGATTGTGTTTTCAGGAAAATAACTCCTACAGATGCTGAAGAATTAATGGCTAAAATAAGCAAGAATTATGATGATTGGACTTCAACTGAGCTAAATACACCTGAGCTTATTACTCCTGAACCAGTTGTGCCTGAACCAGTTCCAATACCAACACCAAAGAAGAGAGGATTTATTGCATTAAATGATGAAGCAATGAAAGAAGCTTAGAAATGTCTTAAGGAGAAAGGTATTAGAACTGAAGATGTGAAGAATCTACCTCCTATAGAAGAATTATGTAAGCCAATTCCCCACTCATCTACCATTGAGGGTACACTCTCTGCACTTTGATGAAGGGGATATTCCCTATGGTAAGCTTCTTGATCAATGCTTAGATGAACTTGACACATTTATTGTTAAACAAGGTAATTTTAATAAACAAGTTCAGAATCATTTATTGGAAAACTCTAGAGCTATTAAAGAGTTGAAAGATATTGTGGAAAGAACTTCTAATGATATTAAAATGCTTTGTAAACACTTTCAAATGGTTCAAACCCAAATTGATCAACTTGCTAAGGTACAAAAAGATATGCTAGTTAATGCCTCAGGAGATAAACATGCTTATGGAATTAGAACTAGGAGTGGTATAGCTACTCAAGATCCTTTATATCCTGAAGGACACCCTAAAAGAATTGATCAGGACTCTCAACAAGGTGAAAGTAGTGGTAGTCCTTGTAAGAGAAAGAAAAAGAAACACAAAATAGTTGAGGAACCCTCTGAACCTACTGTAGATCCTAATAGTATATCTGTCTCTGATGCTAAAACTATGAGTGGTAATGATAAAAATGATGCTCCTGATAAGGAGGAAGTTGAGGAAGAACCTGAGAAGCACACTAAGAATACTAGGTACACTAAGGAAGATTTTATTGCTAATAAACATGGTAAAGAGAGAGAACCTTGGGTGCAGAAACCTATGCCTTTTCCAGGTAAGAAACACAAGACAAAGGAGGAAGAACACTACAGCAAGTTTTGTGAGTGGATGAAACCTTTATCTTTGCAAATTCCTTTGACTGATGCTATTAAGTTGCCTCCATATTCAAAGTATATGAAGGATATTGTGATGCAGCCCGTCCTACGGACGCACCTCCATCTACAACACCTAGTCCCCCAAGTGGACCAATGACTCGCGCCCGAGCCAAGCTCCTACAAGCTAAGGTTAACTCGCTCCTTTCCTCATGTGATTTTGGTCTACCTTTGGATGGCTTGCTACTTCATGCAACTACGTTATGTATCCTCAGCTATGAAGCAACATCACCACACCAAGCCCCCAAGGAAGAAGGACCAGGAGAAGACACTGCTGGAGATCTGCACACCGGAATCTCCGGTGTACACCGGAGTCTCCGGACCATCCTCCGGTCCGGCCCTAGGAACCAAGCCAGGTACAGTCAGAAGGCCCCTCCGGAGACGGGTCCGGATATTGACCGGAGTCTCCGGCCCAGACCGGAGTCTCCGGATCCGACACCGGAGTCTCCGGACTGCTCGATGCCAGGCATGTTAATGCCTTTTGGGCCTATCCCATGTAACCCCCAGATTCGCCTCAACTTCCAGTTTTATACCTAAACTACCCCTGTTTATGTGGCTGGCCTATATAAAGCCCCACCCCTCTATTGTAA
Source organism: Avena sativa (assembly GCA_916181665.1). Taxonomy (NCBI): domain Eukaryota; kingdom Viridiplantae; phylum Streptophyta; class Magnoliopsida; order Poales; family Poaceae; genus Avena; species Avena sativa. Next base: position 134,025,519 of record OV702285.1, on the reverse strand, counting down.
ACCCTAGACTTGGATAATTGTAGTTGAAGACACCCCTTTGAGGACCTATCAACTATTTGTCTCATGCTCCTTGACAAGGAGCACCAAATTATCCACAACCTCTTGGATTTTGCCTTGTGCGTTCAAGTTGTACAAGTCCTTGGGATCTCGGTGTCTCGTGCCCAATTAGTCAAGATCTCATCAAGCCTCTCGCCCCCGTTGTTGGCCGTGGGAGAGTACCTTGCCCAACGCCGATCCTATGGATTGTGTTGGGCCGGTTGCCACCGGCGTGAGCTAACGGCTTGTATCGTGTTTTCGTGTGTGTGTGTGTTCATCGAGTTCTTCGCGTGTGTGTTCGTTGATTTCATCCCCTCCCTCTTTCCACCGCTTTCCCCTCGATTCCCATGGAATTCGTGAAAGATCGGGCCACCCCAAGGGGTCACCCCTAACATATTGGTATCAAGAGCAAGGTTGATCACGAATTTCCCCTCAATTTTTCTTCTCCCCACCATAAATTCGAAAATTTCCCAAAAAACGGCCCCAATTTGCCTTTGGATCAATCTATCATTTTGGAGTGTTATTTGTGGTTTTGATCCGACCAAATCTTGTCTAAGGTGTTGGTCCAGCTTTTGTCTGTGTTTCCCAGCCTAATTTTGGCCAAATTTTCACGGATTTGAGGACTCTAGGCGTGAATTTCCGCTCAAGAACACGAGTAGATTCTCCACACCGGAGTCTCCGGCCCTGTGCACCGGAGTCTCCGGCCTACACCGGAGTCTCCGGCCCAGACCGGAGTCTCCGGCCCTGGACGCCAGTTTTTGACTTTTCCTCTTTTCTGCATTGGCTAATTTGTCCACTTGTTGTTTGTGTTCTGTGTGTGTGTCACCAATTAACAGATAGCTTCCGCAACATCGCCCGCGCTCTTCGACACCACGGACCCCAAACTCTTCCCTGCTCCATCGACACAAGATCATCATCAACAACTAAGGTATAACTTGTGTCAACCCTTGTAGCCATATCTTCCTTTGTGTGTACATATCCTATGAGAGCAACTCATTTTGTGTTTGTCTAAGCATTGTGCACTTGCCATTGGAAAGTGAGAGTGTGAGGGCAAATACAAAAGTTAACATAGTAGCATAGAAAGGGAGAAAAAAAATAAAAAAAAAATAGAAAGATACATAGTCTCCCAATACAAAGAGAGTATCAAGCTTGTAAGCAAAAGAGAGAGGAAAAAGCGCGCCAAGGCAAGTGCACAAATCCGTTGCTTACCCTCTTTTGGCAAACGAGTTATGGTCTCTCCTTGAGTTGGCACGACAACCGAGCATAGTCTTCGTTAGGCCCTTTTGTGCTCACTTCCATAGTCGTGCTAACCCCATTTTTCTCCACGCGTGTGTGTAGTCGTAGATTCTCGTCACCTTTTGAGTTGACCATTCCCTTTTGACTTGAGTTTTGTTGGATCTTCTCCACTTTTGACTATCCTTTTCGTTTGGTTGGTTCTTTGGCTTTCCACCCTCCTTTCCACCAAAATCTTTTGAGAGTGTAGTTCCTTGTGTGTGAGTCTCTTGGCGATTTCACTTTACAAGATTTTAGCTCTCTTGTGTGGCAATTGGTTTGATACAATCTCCAAGGTGAGGTAAAAGGCTAACTCTCCACGTTTCTCCTCCATATACAACCCTTGTCGGATTTGCATCATGGACAGGAATGGCGAGTCGTCCCAACCACCACCACCTCAAGAGGGCGACACACAATACATGACACGATGAGATCACTGGAAGGTTCGAGGAGAATTCAACTACCGTTGTGAAGCCCTTGAGCGGTGCTAAGACGAACAATTCAGCGAAGCCCGAGTGGAATTCAAGAACATCGACAACCGCTTCGAAGAAGTCCGAGGACAAATGCATGCCATGCAACACAACCTCAGCCATCAAAATGAAGCTCTTGGTCGCGCCCTCGCCGCAACGGATGAGAAGCTTCAACGCCTCATTGATGGTCTAGCAAGGCCACGATCTCGCAACTCAAGCTCGTCACGGCACTCCTCAAGTGAATCAAGCGATCCTCGCCGCCACGCTTCAAGGCACCAAGATGGACCCGTCCTTCACTCCATGAGCTCTTCGCAAGTGGTACCACCTCCGCGACACGCCGCGACGTCAAGCTATGATGGTGACCTCTCTGCAAGACCTCCAAGACGTGAAGCGAACCGTCCACAACAAAGGGCACTTGTGATTCAACAAGAGCAACCTCACGTGGACCACCAAGCCCATCGCCAACGACATGTTCCTTCAACAACAAGTGAAGCATCCGAAGTGGACGAACAAGATCGCCGTCGGCGTGAAGCACTCGAAGATCCACCAAGGCGTCATCATCGACATGAACGTCAACGCCGACAACATGATCATCATGACGAGCCTCCTCCACATCGAGAAGAAAGGGAGAAGCCCATTGCGCATGCGGCTTGACGTCCTACTCGCCACATGGCGCAAGACAATGCTCATCATCCTCAACCACGACAAGAACAAGAGCAAGCTCCCCAAGCTCGTTGTGAGGACCAACAACCTCTCCTCACCCTCAACCCCGTCAAAAACACGAGCAAGCTCCCCAAGCTCGTCGTCAAAATGAAGTTCCTCCGCTAAACGTGGCACCTCAACAACCGCAAGGGAAACGCAACCATCACCAAGCAAGACATGAGAGCTCGGATGATGAGGATGGCCGCCAAAACCATGGCAAATGCCGACACCGGAACCGCAATGAAGAAGAAACTTTCGGCAAGCTCAAATTCACCATGCCCAAGTTCACCGGTTCCAATGAACCCGAAGAATATCTCTCATGGGAACTCAAGGTTGACAAGATCTTCCGCATGCATAAATATAGCAATGAGAAGATGATGGCCATGGCATCCCTCGAGTTTGATGATTATGCAAACCTTTGGTGGGAACAAGTCCAGCTCGCTCATGAAGCAAAAGAAGAGCCTCCAATCTCAACTTGGCAAGATATGAAGGCTCATATGAGATCCCGCTTTGTTTCTTCGCACTACACGCATGACCTTTTCAACAAGCTCCAAACGCTTAGTCAAGGGACAAAGACCGTGGAAGAGTACTTCAAGCAAATGGAGCTCAACATGATCCGTGCCAACATTGAAGAGCGTGATGAACAAACAATGGCATGTTTCCTCAATGGCTTGAACCATCCAATCAAGCGCATCACCGAGTTCCAAAAGTACAACAACATGGTTGATCTCGTACACATAGCATCAAAAGCCGAGCGTCAAGTGCAAGAGGACATCAAGTACAACAAGCCAAAGACGTACTTCACATACAAGCAAGCGCCAACCACTACTCTAACAACACCAAGTGGAAGCTTATCAAGTACAACCAAGCTTCCCTTCAAGCCAACACTTCCTCAAGGAAAACCGCCCCCAAGTGGCAAATACACAAAGGATGAACAACCATTCAATGGTGAATGCTACAAGTGTGGAGGCAAAGGACACAAGTCGGCCGCATGTGGAAACAAGAAAGTTTTGTTCATCCACGACAATGGCGATGAAGAATACTTGAGTGAGGATGAGTTTGATGCAAGGGTCAAGGAAGCAATGGCACGACAACATTTGGAAGATGACCAAGACCTAATTGTGTGTGAACATGACGCAAGTCCATCGCTTGTCGTCAGAAGGGTCTTAACTACTCAAATCCATGGGAATGAAGACCAAAGATCAAACATCTTTCAAAATCGTGCCGGTATCAATGGGAAGTCCATCAAGGTTGTCATTGATGGAGGGAGTTGCCATAATCTTGCAAGCACGGAATTATGTGAGAAGCTCAACCTCACCCTCCACCCACACAAGAATCCATACCATATACAATGGATAAGTGACCAAGGGTCCGTCAAGATCAAGCACACCGTTCGGTGACCTTCTCAATTGGACCATACAAAGACACGGTGGAGTGTGATCTGGTCCCAATGACAGTTTGCCATATTTTGCTCGGTAGGCCATGGCAATATGACAAGCATGCCTTGCATAATGGTCACACCAATACTTATACCTTCAAATGGCTTGACAAGACTTGTGTTTTGCAACCAATGACTCCTAGCCAAATAATTGCGGACAATGCAAAGGCTTTAGCGAGGGCACAAAGCACACAACCACATTGTGAGAAGATGTTGGGAATATGCCCTAGAGGCAATCATGTATGATGATATTTCCCATTGTATTCATAAAGTTATTAAGTAGTCCTTGTATAAACATCTGATGTGTATCATTGAATATGTGATTCAGTTGTGGAACTATGCATTCATGTTGTTTATACTAAATATCCTTGGTCATTGAGGTTGTGCTGGACACACAACTTAGACCAATGTGAAAGTTGGCTTGATGACTCGGTTCCACTTGTCATGGGCATGGAGATGCTATTCCGACTTACACAGATTCGGCTAAAGAGTTTAGCGAGTCGGATTGACCCATATTGAGGTACAACGAACTAGTTGTCATTTGTATATCTCAATCAATGTAATCCTTAGACCTGAGGTTGTTGCATAGTCCGAGTTGAGGATCACCGACTTAGGTTCTGTCAAACGCTGATCCGTAACTGGGCAGTTATAAAGGCAGGGTTCGGGTCGACTGAGAATCAAGCTGCGTGATGTGAATAACCAAGATGGGATTTTGCCCCTCCACTTGGAGAGATATTCTCTGGGCCCTCTCGTGAGATATGATTCGGAAAGCATGGCCATGCACGACTCGGTTAAGTGTTAACCGAGGCGATCGGCTAAGAGTTAGTCGGGTGAATCACTTATCTCGGATCGAGAAGAGAGTCGGACTATTTAAGGGATGACATATATTCGCCTATAGTCTGACAAGGTATATCGTGAGGCAAAAGGGACTCGGACATAAGTCGCATTGGAAAGGAAAGTCGTCATGACTCTTTGGTACTTGGGAATCGGCAAGTTCTGCTAGGAGCCGATGCCGATTGATCGATTGTGAGTCGGACTCTAATCGTGTCCAAGTAACCATGAGCCTGCGGGGTCACACACTTAAGAGCGGGAGCAAGTTCGGATTGGATCCGAATCTGTAATCTGGTTGGGTTGGACCTAAACCAGATTAGGACTGAGTTAGTGAGTTGGACTCACGGTGACTAGTGTTATATGGGCTTTAGTGAATGGGCCGCGAGAGCCGATCCCACGTTCACTCCCTATATATTGTGGAGCACCGTAACCCAGAAAGGTTAATCGTTGTTCGGTTAGGTCATTCCATGTGTTGGAAACCCTAGCTCCACATCAGTCCAGCCGCCGTAACGAACCTAGCAGTTCGCCGCCGGCGCTCCTCCTTGTACGTGTGGATACCAGCAGAGGTGCTGTGCGATCAGCACCAGGACGATCGGATCGTGAGGACTGCACTGCATCAACTGACGCGCTTCATCAGTAATCCGCAACCGCGCGTCTAGTGGTAAACCTCGTGGCCTTCTACCTCAGCTAGGTCTTGGGATCACCACGTTAGAGGAAAAAGTTTTGTTTTATCTCTGCGTGGCCCAACAGTGGTATCAGAGCGATAGCTTCTGGTTTTAGGCTCGAGATCTCGCATATGTGATATGCGGTAGGATGTAGATGAGATCTATGTGCTGTTTGGTGGTCGATCTATGAGATAGATCGGTTTTGTACGAGGTTGATTGGATCAACTGTACTCGGGGAATGGTAGATCTGACTTCCGTGATCATACTGCTGAGGTCGTGGAACGACATACCCCTACCGGTCGGCTTCCGCCATCGGGGTAGACTGTGACACGTAAATCCAGAAGCGGTGATCGAAGATCAAAGAGTTTGATCGAATCGGAACGATGGTCGGAATCCATGTTCGGATCGTAGATGAGATCTACGTTTTCGGAAAAATCGTCGGGCGCTGCCTGCACCCGCGAGGGGCGCTGCCCCTTCGATCCCCGCCCGCTATCCGGCTAGCGGGACTGCCGGCTTCGCCCTGTCGTAGCGCCTTAGATGTCGTTGCGAGTTTCACAACGCCGGTAGATATTGTATCTATGCATAACTTGATTTTGCAGGAAGTTGTGAATGGTATGGTTCATGTGCATGTGATGTATGTGTGTAATCCATACGTGATCTGCGAATCACGGTTTTTGTCAGCCGGCTGGAGCCTAGGTGCTGTCCTTTTATTGTATAACGACCTGCGTGTCGGATTCTCTATGTAATTTACTTTACTAAGCTAGTGTAGCTGTTGGAGAACCCGGAAGGCATGCAAGGCGTTGTACATGTCGGCGACATGGAGTAAGACGGCAAGTGACAAGAGTTGGCATGAGTCGGATTACAGGCTTTGTGGAGATGGAGATCGCCATGAAGAGAGCCATACCATTTCACATTATAATTGCTTTATTTTGTGTTATTATTATGTCTCAGTTTTACCTCTATTAGATAGTCGGTAAAATTTAATCCCTCAAAGAAGGTCTAGTCGGTTTTCCCGCCAGTGTTTGCACCATCACAAGTCGGACATTTTTGGTAGTGGGCTCATAAAATTGAGGTGCTGCCAATTCTTTCCGACTAGGTGTGTTCGAGTCGGACTCTTACTGCAGAAACACTCGGTAAGCTAGACGGGTCTATCACAACGGTTGTGGGACTCGGGGAAAGGTCGGATGGGAGCCGGGGCATGTGATGCCACCCGTCCAACAGGAGTCGCATGAGATGCGATTGACAAGGAGTTGTCTACCTAGATCACTTGGCGGCTAGCGGTGATGCTAAAGCTCACTAGCCGACTTGCTTATCTAGGATCCTGAATCACTAAGTAACCATCGGAGGGGTGTTGGTTCTAGTGGGAGCATAAAATATTAAAATGTTTAATATGCTTGCTCTTTTATGAATACATGTCTTAAGTGTTTTGCATATTTTCTGTTGTAGATCATGGCACCAAGTAGCAGTCACTCTCAGATATCCGGTTTTGCGTTGAGAACCATTCTTGAGAAAAATAAACTGAACGACACTAATTTTACCAACTGGTATCGAAATCTGAGAATTGTTCTCAAACAAGAAAAGAAGGACCATGTCCTAGACAACCCACTTCCAGATGAGCCGAATGAGAATGCGACTGCCGCAGCCACCAATGCCTACCGTCGGGCTAAAGATGAGTCCACGGATATTAGCTGTCTTATGCTTGCTCACGTGGAACTGGACTTGCAAAAGCAGTTCGAGCATGTTGAGGCCTACGATATGATCGAAAGCCTCAAAAGTATGTTCCAGGCTCAGGCGAAGACTGAGAGGTATCAAGTCTCTCAGGCTTTGCTGAGTTGCAAGCTTAAGGATGGTGATCCACTGAGTCCGCATGTGATCAAAATGGTTGGTTACGTGCAGTCTCTGGAGAGGCTTGGCTACCCCATTAGCGAAGAGTTCGCTACGGATATAATTTTGAACTCTCTTCCTAGTGCATATGGGCAGTTCATTTCGAACTACCACATGCATGGTATGGATAAGAAGCTCACTGAATTGCATGGGATGCTCAAGCAGGCAGAGGCGGATCTCAAGAAGGGCACCAGTCAAGTGTTGATGGTGCAGAATAAGGCTAAGTTCAAGAAAAGTTCTTGGACTAAGAAGAAGGCTAAGTCAGGAGGGAAGCAGGCTCAGGACCCGGTCCCAAGCGCTTCCTCAGGGACTAAACCATCTCCTTCAGCCGGATCCACTTGCTTCTACTGCAAGGCGGATGGCCACTGGAAGAGGAACTGCAGCAAGTACTTGGCCGATAAATCCAAGAGTGGAGGTATGACTTCCGACTCAGGTACACTTGTTTGCAATGTTATAGACATATATCTTGCTGATGCACCTAATAGTTCTTGGGTATATGATACCGGATCAGTTATTCACATCTGCAACTCGTTGCAGGGACTGGTAAGAACTAGGAGCGTAGCAAGAGGCGAGGTTGATATTCGAGTCGGCAACAAAGCAAGAGTTGCTGCGTTGGAAGTCGGCACGATGCAACTTCATTTACCTTCCGGATTCATTATGGAACTAAATAATTGTTATTATGTTCCAGTGCTCAGTCGAAACATTATTTCTGCTTCATGTTTGATGAGGCAAGGCTATGAGTCGAATATCAAGAATAATGGTTGTTGTTTGTATTTGAATGATATGTTTCACGGCTTTGCACCCGTCCAGGACGGGTTATTTATTTTGAATCTTGATGGTGAGTCGGTTTATAACATAAATGTTAAAAGGTTGAAACCAAATGATCTGAATATGACTTACTTTTGGCACTGCCGGCTTGGTCATATAAGTTGGAAACGCATGAAGAAACTCCATGATGATGGACTCCTAACTTCGTTCGACTTGGAGTCGTTCGAGACATGCGAATCTTGCCTACTCGGAAAAATGACCAAGACACCTTTTGCAAAGAGTTGCGAAAGGGAGTCCGACTTGTTGGGACTAGTACATAGTGATGTATGTGGACCAATGAGCACGACAGCCAGGGGTGGTTATGAGTACTTCATTACCTTCACTGATGATTTGAGTAGGTATGGATATATCTACTTGATGAAACATAAGTCGGAAGCCTTTGAAAAGTTCAAAGAATTCCAGAATGAAGCACAGAATCAACTCGGCAAGAAAATAAAGTTTCTTCGGTCGGACCGAGGAGGCGAGACATGAGCCATGAGTTTGATGACCATCTGAAAAGTTGTGGAATAGTTCCTCAACTTACTCCGCCAGGAACGCCACAAAGGAATGGTGTTTCGGAAAGGCGGAATCGGACCTTGTTAGACATGGTACGATAAATGATGAGTCGGACAGATCTGCCTTTATCATTTTGGGGTTATTGTCTAGAAACAGCGGCGTTCACACTAAACAGAGTACCATCAAAATCGGTAGAGAAGACACCGCATGAGATGTGGATAGGCAAAAAGCCGAGTTTGTCTTTTCTTAAGATTTGGGGTTGTGAAGCTTTTGTCAAGCGACTCCAGTCGGACAAGCTTACAGCCAAATCGGATAAGTGTATTTTCGTGGGGTATCCGAGGGAAACCTTGGGTTACTACTTCTACAATCGAGAAGAGGGCAAAGTGTTTGTCGCTCGGAACGGTGTCTTCCTTGAGAAAGAGTTTCTCAGTCGGAGAGTAAGTGGGAGCACGGTGCAACTCGAAGAAATTCGAGAGGAATCGGCAAGTAGCGAGTCGGCAAAAACCTTGGAGGATGAGCCGATCGTGGCAGCTGAGCCGACAGCCGCACCTGTACTACGAAGATCGGCAAGATTACGAAGTGTTCGTGATGTGTTACTGTTAGACAGTGATGAGCCGACAAATTATTCGGAAGCGATGGTGGGATCTGATTCCGAGTCATGGCTTGGAGCCATGAGATCCGAGTTAAAGTCCATGGATGAGAATCAAGTTTGGAACTTGGTTGATCTGCCAGACGGTGCAAGACCCGTCGAGTGCAAATGGGTCTTTAAGAAGAAAACTGATATGGATGGAAATGTTTCCGTCTATAAAGCACGCCTTGTCGCGAAGGGGTTCCGACAAGTTCAAGGAGTTGATTACGACGAGACTTTCTCGCCCGTAGCGATGCTTAAATCAGTTCGGATCATGTTAGCTATAGCGGCCTATTTCGACTATGAGATATGGCAGATGGATGTCAAAACGGCTTTCCTTAACGGAAATTTAACCGAGGACGTGTATATGATACAGCCCGAGGGTTTTGTCGATCCGGCTAATGCTGACAAGGTGTGCAAACTTCAGAAATCCATTTATGGGTTGAAGCAAGCATCTCGGAGTTGGAATATTCGCTTTGATGAGGTAGTCAAATCGTTTGGCTTCATCAAGAGTGATCATGATTCTTGTTTATACAAGAAGTTTAGTGGGAACAAAGTAAATTTTCTAATCTTATATGTGGATGACATATTACTGATTGGAAATGATGTCCAGATGTTGCAAGAAACCAAGGAATCATTGGAAAGGAGTTTCTCAATGAAAGACTTGGGTGAGGCAACATACATCCTAGGAATCCGGATCTATAGAGATAGATCAAGGAGGCTCATTGGATTGAGTCAGAGTACTTATTTGGACAAAGTGTTGAAAAAGTTCAACATGGAATCGTCTAAGAAAGGGTTCTTACCGATGTCCCATGGTGTAAAACTTAGCAAGACTCAGTGTCCTTCGACAACTGATGAGCGAAGTCAGATGAGTGCGATTCCATATGCTTCTGCAGTTGGATCCATCATGTACGCCATGATTTGTACTAGGCCGGATGTTTCCTATGCTCTAAGTGTTGTGAGCAGATACCAGGCTGATCCTGGAGAGATCCACTGGACAGCGGCTAAAAATATCCTAAAGTACTTGAGAAGGACTAAGGATATGTTCTTGGTTTATGGTGGTGAAGATGAACTCAGTGTAAAGGGTTACACGGATGCGAGTTATCTCACCGACTCTGATGATTCTCGTTCGCAATCCGGATACGTGTTTATTATAAACGGAGGTGCTGTGAGCTGGAAAAGTTCCAAGCAAGAGACTGTGTCTGCATCTACAACAGAGGCTGAGTATATTGCCGCCTCGGAGGCAGCAAAGGAAGCTGTTTGGATGAGGAATTTCCTCATGGATCTTGGTGTGGTTCAGGGCTCGTCCAATCCGTTGGACGTGTATTGTGACAACAATGGTGCTATTGCACAAGCCAAGGAACCTAGACAACACCAGAAGAACAAGCACATACTCATGCGGTACCACCTAATTCGCCAGTTCGTGGATCAGGGTGATATCAAGTTATGCAAGGTACACACGGATGCAAATATTGTGGATCCGTTGACAAAGCCGTTACCCCAGCCGAAGCATGAGGCGCACCTGAGAGCCATGGGCATTAGATGCTTAGACATGTGATGTCGAAAGATTGACTCTAGTGCAAGTGGGAGACTGTTGGGAATATGCCCTAGAGGCAATCATGTATGATGATATTTCCCATTGTATTCATAAAGTTATTAAGTAGTCCTTGTATAAACATCTGATGTGTATCATTGAATATGTGATTCAGTTGTGGAACTATGCATTCATGTTGTTTATACTAAATATCCTTGGTCATTGAGGTTGTGCTGGACACACAACTTAGACCAATGTGAAAGTTGGCTTGATGACTCGGTTCCACTTGTCATGGGCATGGAGATGCTATTCCGACTTACACAGATTCGGCTAAAGAGTTTAGCGAGTCGGATTGACCCATATTGAGGTACAACGAACTAGTTGTCATTTGTATATCTCAATCAATGTAATCCTTAGACCTGAGGTTGTTGCATAGTCCGAGTTGAGGATCACCGACTTAGGTTCTGTCAAACGCTGATCCGTAACTGGGCAGTTATAAAGGCAGGGTTCGGGTCGACTGAGAATCAAGCTGCGTGATGTGAATAACCAAGATGGGATTTTGCCCCTCCACTTGGAGAGATATTCTCTGGGCCCTCTCGTGAGATATGATTCGGAAAGCATGGCCATGCACGACTCGGTTAAGTGTTAACCGAGGCGATCGGCTAAGAGTTAGTCGGGTGAATCACTTATCTCGGATCGAGAAGAGAGTCGGACTATTTAAGGGATGACATATATTCGCCTATAGTCTGACAAGGTATATCGTGAGGCAAAAGGGACTCAGACATAAGTCGCATTGGAAAGGAAAGTCGTCATGACTCTTTGGTACTTGGGAATCGGCAAGTTCTGCTAGGAGCCGATGCCGATTGATCGATTGTGAGTCGGACTCTAATCGTGTCCAAGTAACCATGAGCCTGCGGGGTCACACACTTAAGAGCGGGAGCAAGTTCGGATTGGATCCGAATCTGTAATCTGGTTGGGTTGGACCTAAACCAGATTAGGACTGAGTTAGTGAGTTGGACTCACGGTGACTAGTGTTATATGGGCTTTAGTGAATGGGCCGCGAGAGCCGATCCCACGTTCACTCCCTATATATTGTGGAGCACCGTAACCCAGAAAGGTTAATCGTTGTTCGGTTAGGTCATTCCATGTGTTGGAAACCCTAGCTCCACATGAGTCCAGCCGCCGTAACGAACCTAGCAGTTCGCCGCCGGTGCTCCTCCTTGTACGTGTGGATACCAGCAGAGGTGCTGTGCGATCAGCACCAGGACGATCGGATCGTGAGGACTGCACTGCATCAACTGACGGGCTTCATCAGTAATCCGCAACCGCGCGTCTAGTGGTAAACCTCGTGGCCTTCTACCTCAGCTAGGTCTTGGGATCACCACGTTAGAGGAAAAAGTTTTGTTTTATCTCTGCGTGGCCCAACAGAAGAGTGGTGAGCGAGAGAACCACACTATAGTAAGTGAGATCCACAAGCCAAACTCGAGTGGAAAAACTAAGAGTGTTCTCCACTACTAGGAAAACGGCTATAGGTAATCAGCACATCCGTGGCTCACATGGTTGAAGTGCCCCACGGCAAAAACAGGCGTGGCTCACCTGTGTGCAGTGCCCTACTAATAACTAGAACAACCGTGGCGCACATGACCATAGTGCGCCACAGATGTGTGTGGGCCAGGGCCCTGTCGGCCACACGCCAAACTTCTGTAGCGCACTAGGGTCATGTGCGCCACGGTTGTTATGGTCATCTGTGGCGCACGTGTGCATGGTGCGCTACGACTAAGCGCATGCCCACCTCTGCTCTGAAACGGCCACAAACTTCTGTGGCGCACTCCGCTTAGTGCGCCACGGGGACTAGGAGCATCTGTGGCGCACTAGGCCTAGTGCGCCACAGAAGTTTGTACTCCCTGTGGCGCACTGGGGCCGTGTGCGCCACGGATGTTTCGATTCTGTTAGGACAGCTAGCACTTTATGTGCACATGTACCACACATCCACCACCCACACTTCACTTTCCCCTTCTTCTTCCTCCTTAGATCTAGTCGGGATCTTCTCCTTCCCACCTCAATTTCTCCATACATTCACCATTTTTAGCATGTAAAACTTGCTTTGGATGTTACATAAGTAATAGAGGAGGTCTCCGGTCTCATCTATCCGTCTCCGGTCGACGCGCGCACCTCTCCTTTCCATCTTTCTCGCGATCGGTCTCTCATCTCGGTAAGTTGTCCATGTAAGGATGTGTTCATGTGTATATGGATGATGCATGTGCTCATATGTATGTAGATGACCGATGCTCATGATGTGTGTATGTGTGGAGAGGATCGATGGTCATATGTATGGAGAGTATCGATGATGCTCATGCATGTGTGTATGGAGAGGATAATGATATGTTCATGTGTGTATGGATCGGTCTCTCTCTCTCTCTTGTGTTTGTATGTGAACAAGTTGCCATTTGTTTTGCCAAAATGTTGATTCATTTCCATTTTGGCAAGACTTTGGCATTTCGCAAAGGTCCTAATTTTAGGATAGGTCATGCCGAAATTTTCTATCGACCATTGCATGCATGCATTCATTATGTGGTTCTAATAGACTTCAAAATTGTACCGTGTACATCGTGCAGGCAAAAATGGTCCGCATAATGAGCGAAGGCATTGTGGCTAGATTTTTGAAATGTGCGACGGCCGACATGATACGAAATAACAAGACAGATATAAGATGTCCGTGCAGAAGATGCAAACTCAACTGGGTGATCGACCCAGATTCCGGGAATCTGCAGGCGCACCTGCTCCGCCATGGTTTCATGGATGGATACACTCGTTGGATAAGCGATGGCGTAGATGATGGAGACGGTGATCATCATCACGGCGAGAACGGGCGAGATGATGAAGAGGCTCCTGGAGATGGTGAAGGTACGGAAGCAGACCAGGATGATGATGATCTAGATGCCGGAGGAGTAGACGACGATGGAACAACGTCAGGCTGGGTGCGGGACCCTTATGTGCAAGAGCTGCTTCTCAAGCAGACGAGTAACGCCAGGGCTGCCGCTAGAGAGAAAGCCAAGCTTGCGCAACTTGAGAAAGACGCGGTTACTCCATTGTATGAAGGATGCAGGCCCGATGATACCCGGTTGAATGTAACGCTCAAGGCTATGGAGATGAAGGCAAAGCACAAATTGAGCGACGCAAGCTTCGACGATATGATGGCATTCTGGCACGATCGTCTCCCGGAGGGGAACACATGTCCAACTAGTATCGAGGATGCCAAGAAAATCGTCTGTCCTCTCGATCTACCGCACGTTAGATATCACGTATGCATCAACGATTGCATCATTTATCGGGGCGAGGACGCGGAGAAAACCACATGTCCGGTGTGCGGCGTGAGTCGATACAAGAAAGGGAAGAAAGCACCTCGAAAAGTGGTATGGTACTTTCCTATCACCCCTCGTCTGCAGCGCTATTTCGCGGACCCTAAGGAAGCGAAGCTCATGCGATGGCATGCGGAAAGGAAGAAGCCAGGAGATGATGATGACCCCGAAAAGGATGAGCTGCTGACGCACCCTTCAGATGCTAGCCAGTGGAAAGCATTGGACCTCGAATTCCCAGAATTCGGTGGAGATTCGAGGAACATCAGGCTTGGTGCGAGCACCGATGGACTCAATCCGTTCGGTAGCCAGAGCAGCACGCACAGCACTTGGCCTGTGTTTGTATGGATGTACAACCTCCCTCCATGGTTGTGCATGAAGAAGAAGTACATACAAATGAGTATGCTAATTCAAGGGCCGAAATAACCTGGTACCGACATCAATCTGTATCTCGGGCTGTTGAAAGAGGAGCTAGCCACGTTATGGGAATCTGGAGCCAATACTTACGACGCCGTCGCACAAGATTATTTCACTATGAGAGCCGCGTTGGTCACTACGGTGCAAGACTATCCAGGTTGCGGGTATATCTCGGGGCAGGTTATCCAAGGATTCCACGCATGCGTTAGGTGCATGGATAACACAAGCTATCTCCAACTAGAGAAAGATCCAGGGTCATCGAAAACCGTGTTCATGGCGCACCGGAGGTGGCTCGGCAAGAATGATCCATGGAGAAAACGTGGAGACCTGTTCGATGGCAAATCAGAGACCCGAGGAATCCCAGAGCGTAGGAGCATCGAAGAAGTGGAAGAGTTGCTGAAAAACTGGAAATCACCCTTACGTCCTTCCTGCCTACCTTGGTGGAGTCAATAGCGAACTGGAGTGCGGGTGGTCGAGTAGGGCCGTGCTCGATTCCAAGCATGGTCAGCAGCCACTCGAACAACGCGGCGCCGACGAATCAGGCGAACTACGTGTTCGTGACTCCGCCCGCTAGCACCGCGGCGCCGCAAGTGTTGGTGACTCCCCCTGCCATCACCGCGGCGCCGGAGTACATGTTGGTGCCCCCCCTGCCATCGTCGTGGCGGCACCGGAGCTCCAAGCACCCGTCGGTAGGGAGAATACACCGGCGGCCAGCACCGCGCCATCAAGCAGCCCTTCCGTCTCTTGCACGCCCGTCGCCGTATGCGGTGCGTCGACATTAGCCGATCTCGACGCCATCACGGTAAACAAATTGCTTTAATTACCGCCTTTCATGCCATCTATATATTACTCTTGTGGCATCTCGCTCTGACGACGCCGTACATGTTTTCCGCAGACGGATGTTCCTTGCACTCTCTTATGCTACGTGAACAACGAGCTGAGGGATGTTGCCAAGGGTACCATCGTTAAACCCTTGCAGCGCACGTTCCACTCAAAGCCGATGCCAGATAGCGTGCACAGGGTTAAAATTAGTCGGGTGCTAAGGGGCTGCGACGACCTGGAACCTCCCATTCAACCCCCAGGAGCGGATGAAGAAGAGTCGTCTGTCCTCAGAAGTTGCTTCGGCTTGTTCATGCTATGGCCAAAGAGCATGATCCGTTTGGGGACGGCGGGGGCCATCACGCCACAGACAACAGCACCGCCTGTCGTGCCAGCGACAAGCGGTGGCAAGGCCCCCTTACCGCCCTCGTCGTCACCTCCACGCGGTGGGTCGGATGATCATGTTGATGATATGCACATGGCGCAGGATCCGGCGGCCGAGGACTTCGAAGACTGGAATGATCACTTCTTCAGCACTCAGTTTGGCAACGAAGAAGACCTAGCTGGTGGCCCCACAGAGAAAGCCACTATCACCAAGCGTCTGTTTGGTTCTCAGGAGACGCCTCCAGCTTGCGCCTTTACAGAGCCAGCTGATACAACCAACCGGCCCTTTATTCTAAGCCCTGACACACTACATAGGGCGGCCGGTGCTCAGATTGCGGTGCCTGCCCGCTCTCCAAAAGGAAAAAAGGGCAGGAAAAGAAAATCTAGCAGCTCGAGCCAGCCGGTGGCGTCAACAACTGCGAATCCGATCAGGTTTCGGGACAGGCCACCAAGACCCGAGGGTATTATGTGGAGGATTCATGTGGCGGGTGAGCCCATGCTACCTAAGAATTTGCGGAAGCTCGCCAGTTCGGAACTGCAGAGTGTGCATGACGGTGTGCTGACGATAGAGAGACGCCTTCTATCGGAGAAAGATCCCTCGCACCCGGTATTCGTGGTTAAGGTGCCACCAGGCTTGGGCTTCGTCGACACTGCCCCCGCGGATCTGTTCTTCCTGCGGTTCGAGGACATCTTCAATATGTTCCACCTATACCCGCTGCACTATACCATGGTCCGTCTCTTTTCTCTCAGCCTGGCCACGCAGATCATTAGAGAGAACACACCGGGCATCGCTATAGTGGACCCCTACTACATGCGTGACGGCTGCTTGGGTTCCCCCGCCGAACGACGTATCGTGGCCTCGTACCTAAAAAGAATCCTCGTGGCGAACAAGACAAAGGAATACATTCTCGTGCCTTACTTTCCCGAGTAAGTCGTTATTCAGTCGCCACCGTCGATTGGCTTTATTAGATCATCATCATTCTTTTTTCAACACATTCCATTTGAATTTTTTGCGCAGAGATGAACACTGCACGCTCATCTCCTTATCGCCGAAGCATTCCCACGCCACGTATTTCGACTCGGGGAGTCTAGAAAAGAAGAAAAACTACGACAAGATCAAGGAAGTTCTGGATGATGCTCTCACTGACTTTGCCTCGACGGAAGGCACCAGCTTCGTGCGTAAGAAGGTCAAGTTCGGCAGGCACGTCTTCAACCACGTAACAGAGTTCCCCTGCGTGAAGCAGCCAGAAAACAGTAAGAAGGAAGCCTACTACGCACTCCATCACATGAGGGCGTTCCTACTTGACCAGCAGAATTCTACGCTGCCAGATCATCTCAAACAGTGGGCCGAAGCAAAGGCCAAGATCAATGATTCGGATATTAGACAAGAGATGTATCGCATCCAGCAGCAGTTTGGGGCAATCATCTTTCGTGATGTCATGACTTCGGGGGGGATCTTCTACGGAGGAAATATCCCGAATAACCGTGACATAGAAGATCGCCTAGAGATGCAGGGTGACTATAGGAAGTTCATGACGAGGCAGGGCGTCCTCCCGTTCCCTAAGCCGAGCCAGAAGGCTTGATGTTGTTGGCCTAGTTGTAGTTGCAAACTATAGATGACCTTTGTGTGTGTGTGGACGACAAGTGTACTTATCTTATTAGGTTTATGAATCACCGCTTACTTATTTTGCTTATTATTATTATATATCAATCAATGCTTGGTTTTTTTGCTTACTCTTTGGTTTTTTTGCTTACTCTTTGGTTCTCGGACGACAAGTGTGAGTTATTTTTGTCTTTTTCGAGAATATGCCGATGATTGAAACGTCGTGGCACAATATATATGTGAATGTGCTATGACGGGATTGTAAGCCTTGTGATATGCACAAGTCCAGGAATTGTGCATCCTACTTGGCTTACAGTCCCGTCATAAGCAATTCCTGTGTCCAACGACCTAGCTAGTTATATATGAGGCATGCTTTTCGAGTTATTTTTGTCTTTTTCGAGAATATGCCGATGATTGAAACGTCGTGGCACAATATATATGTGAATGTGCTATGACGGGATTGTAAGCCTTGTGATATGCACAAGTCCAGGAATTGTGCATCCTACTTGGCTTACAGTCCCGTCATAAGCAATTCCTGTGTCCAACGACCTAGCTAGTTATATATGAGGCATGCTTTTCGAGTTATTTTTGTCTTTTTCGAGAATATGCCGATGATTGAAATGTCGTGGCACAATATATATGTGAATGTGCTATGACGGGATTGTCAGCCTTGTGATATGCACAAGTCCAGGAATTGTGCATCCTACTTGGCTGACAGTCCCGTCATAAGCAATTCCTGTGTCCAACGACCTAGCTAGTTATATATGAGGCATGCTTTTCGAGTTATTTTTGTCTTTTTCGAGAATATGCCGATGATTGAAATGTCGTGGCACAATATATATGTGAATGTGCTATGACGGGATTGTTAGCCTTGTGATATGCACAAGTCCAGGAATTGTGCATCCTACTTGGCTAACAGTCCCGTCATAAGCAATTCCTGTGTCCAACGACCTAGCTAGTTATATATGAGGCATGCTTTTCGAGTTATTTTTGTCTTTTTCGAGAATATGCCGATGATTGAAATGTCGTGGCACAATATATACGTGAATGTGCTATGACGGGATTGTTAGCCTTGTGATATGCACAAGTCCAGGAATTGTGCATCCTACTTGGCTAATAGTCCCGTCATAAGCAATTCATGTGTCCAACGACCTAGCTAGTTATATATGAGGCATGCTTTTTGAGTTTGCTCTTTTTGATTTAAGAGTACTTTCTATAAGTGTATCTTCATATGCGACTTTAATTATACATGTTTTTTCAATCACCGGTTAGTTATTATTGTCAACTTGTAGATGACGTGGTACGTCGTGTACAAGGGACGGGTTCCCGGAGTCTACGATGATTGGGAAGACTGCCGGAGACAGGTGCACCGTTTCAGCGGCAATAGCTACAAAGGGTACAACACTATGGCGGAGGCGGAAGATAGATACACGCGCTATCTAGCGGGAGTTAGGACAAGGAACCGGATGAAGACCTACACCTTCGTCGCGGCGGTGATCATGCTTATCTTCTTTGGTTATTTATCCCGCGTTTGTGTCTAGCTAGCTAGTTTAGATGTCTAGGCGAGCTTTCGAGCTCTAACTTGTTCGATCGACACATGTATTCGCATGTCACCAACTACTACTTTGTAACATGATCAAAACAATGTAACTTGGACTATGTATTCATGT
Organism: Avena sativa; assembly: GCA_916181665.1. Classification (NCBI taxonomy): domain Eukaryota; kingdom Viridiplantae; phylum Streptophyta; class Magnoliopsida; order Poales; family Poaceae; genus Avena; species Avena sativa. The sequence goes on along the minus strand of OV702285.1, from coordinate 134,006,487 downwards.
ATGAGACTTATCTATATGTATTTGTTTCAATCTTGTTTTTCATATCGAGTATTTATATATATATTGTATCTGTGTGTGTATATCTGCTGTAATATTGTATATAATCTGTATTGCATATAATCTGGGTTGGAAATTAAAAAAAATAACAAAAAATACATCTGTGGCGCACATGTTCTACCTTCTGTGGCGCACTCTATCTAAAGCGCACCATGGATGTTTAGTGGCGCACTGGGTAGTGCGCCACAGAAGATCCAAGGGGTAGCGCACCATGCCAAACTTCTGTGGCGCACTAGGTGGTGCGCTACGCCTATCTCTACACAACCGTGGCGCACTAGGCAGTGCGCCACGGCTGAGAGATAGCCGTAGCGCAAGGCCCGTGGCGCACTACAGGTGCGCCACGGATGGGCCTTTCAGGTGCGCCACAAACGACCATTTTCCTAGTAGTGCTCCTTGCCACCAAACGTGAGATGAGAGAAGTGCGGAACAACCCATCCATCTTGCACTATGTCCTTATATGCAAGGGACTAGCGCAAGGAACTAATGACTTGACAAATGTTCCTCCTTCTTTGATGGCTATTTTGCAGGAATTCCAAGATGTGTTCCCCGAAGAGCTTCCTCATGGACTACCCCCTCTTCATGGAATCGATCACCGCATTGACCTCATACCCAGCGCACCACTTCCAAACCGCGCTGCGTATCGCACGAACCCGGAAGAGACAAGGGAGATAGAACGGCAAATCAACCACCTCGTCTCCAAAGGTTTGATCCAAGTAAGCACTAGCCCAAGCGCGGTACCCGTGATTCTAGTTCCAAAGACAGATGATACGTTGCAGTTATGCATGGACTGCCGTCCAATTAATGCTATCACCGTGTGTTATCGACATCCTATACCGCGTCTTGATGACATGCTTTATGAGTTGTGTGGAGCCACTATATTTTCGAAAATTGATCTTCATAGTGGTTACCATCAAATACGCATGGCCGAGGGTGATGAGTGGAAAACCACCTTTAAGACCAAGCTTGGTCTCTATGAATGGTTCGTTATGCCGTTTGGCTTATAAAATGCCCCATCTACCTTCATGCGCCTTATGAACCATATCTTGAGATCCCTCATTGGGAAGAGAGTAGTTGTTTACTTTGATGACATCCTTGTTTATAGCAAGTCACTAGAGGAGCATGTTACTCATGTTAAGGAGGTCCTTCAAATCCTTCGTCATGAAAAGCTATATGCTAATCTCCCCAAGTGTACCTTTGCAAAAGACAAACTGATTTTCCTTGGATTTGTTGTGTCTTCTATTGGCATTGAAGTGGATGTCTCAAAAGTTAAGGACATACGATATTGGCCCATCCCTACCAATGTTAGTGAACTTCGTAGTTTTCATGGGTTGGCTGGCTTTTACCATCGTTTTGTGAAATACTTTTGTACCATCACTAGCCCCCTCAACGAATTGACCAAGAAAAATGTCACATTCTTTTGGGGTAACGCGCAACAAAAGGCTTTTGATGAGCTCAAAAAGAGGCTCACCGAAGCACCACTTCTTGCATTACCGGATTTCACAAAAACTTTTGATATTGAATGTGACGCTAGTGGTATTGGCATTGGAGGCATCCTTATGCAAAATGGGCGTCCTATTGCATACCATAGTGAGAAACTTGATGGCGCACGCCTTAACTATCCAATTTATGACAAAGAGCTTTTTGCCTTGGTTCGTGTCCTTCAAGTGTGGAAACACTACCTTTGGCCCAAAGAATTTATCATCCATTCCGACCATGAGTCGTTGAAATATCTTAAGGGCCAAGCCAATTTGAGTAAACGACACGCCAAATGGGTTGAGTTCATGGAATCTTTTCCTTACATTGTCAAGTACAAGAAGGGCAAAGAAAATGTAGTTGCAGACGCCTTGTATCGCAAAAGCACAAACCTTCTTACGAGACTCGAAGTAAATGTCTTGGGTCTTGATGACATCAAATCTTTGTACGCGTCCGACCCATTCTTTGGATCAATTTTTACGAAGTGTTCAATAGACAAAAGGGTTGATGATTTCTATTTGCATAAGGGTTTTCTTTTCAAACAAAACAAACTTTGCATTCCGAAGTCGTCTCTCCAAATTTTGCTTCTTCAAGAGTCCCATGGTGGAGGGCTTATGGGCCACTATGGCCGTGACAAGACATATGACATGCTCTCCACTCACTACTATTGGCCAAAGATGAAGCGCGACGTGGAGCGCCACGTCCAACGATGCACTACTTGTGTACAAGCTAAGTCCAAATTCAACCCTTTTGGTCTTTATATGCCATTACCTATTCCTCATGCACCTTGGTCGGACATTATCATGGACTTTGTGTTAGGATTGCCTAGATCTAAACATGGACATGATTCTATATTTGTGGTAGTGGATCGCTTTTCAAAAATGGCACACTTCATTCCGTTCCATAAGACCGATGATGCTTCACATGTAGAAAATTTGTTTTTTAGGGAAATAATTCGGCTACACGGTGTACCAAGAACAATCGTCTCTGACCACGATGTCAAATTCATGAGCTACTTCTGGAAGACACTCATGGCCAAGCTCGGCATCAAGCTCCTCTTCTCGTCCGCCTCGCATCCTCAAACCGATGGACAAACCGAGGTCGTCAATCGAAGCCTTGGCACACTTCTACATGTGTTGATAAAGAAGAACCTTAAAGATTGGGAGGAATGTATTCCTCATGCTGAGTTCGCCTACAACCGCGCCAAGCACTCCACCACCATGAGGAGCCCGTTCATGATCGTCTATGGGTTCGAACCTCTCACCGCGCTCGATATCCTCCCCCTTCCACTTCATGAACGCTCCAATATGGACGTTGAAAAGCGTGCCCAAACAATGAAGAAACTCCATGAAGACACAAGATCTACGGTCGAGCAACAAGTACTTCGCCAAGCATCAACGCTAAACAAGAACAAGAAGGAGCTAATCTTCGAAGAAGGCGACCTTGTGTGGATACACTTGAGCAAAGACCGCTTCCCCAATGATCGTGAATCCAAGCTCAAACCAAGGGGAGATGGCCCCTTCAAGGTCCTCAAAAGAATCAACAACAATGCATACGTCATCGACATACCAACCTCAAAGTACCTAGTGAGCAATACGTTCAACGTCAAGGACCTCTCGCTATACCATGGAGAGGATCAAAATGTCAACCATGAAGAGTCGAGGACGACTCTTTCCCAAGGGGGGGGAGCTGATGCAGCCCGTCCTACGGACACACCTCCATCTACAACACCTAGTCCCCCAAGTGGACCAATGACTCGCGCCCGAGCCAAGATCCTACAAGCTAAGGTTAACTCGCTCCTTTCCTCATGTGATTTTGGTCTACCTTTGGATGGCTTGCTACTACATGCAACTATGTTATGTATCCTCAGCTATGAAGCAACATCACCACACCAAGCCCCCAAGGAAGAAGGACCAGGAGAAGACACTGCTGGAGATCTGCACACCGGAATCTCCGGTGTACACCGGAGTCTCCGGTCCTGTACACCGGAGTCTCCGGACCATCCTCCGGTCCGGCCCCAGGAACCAAGCCAGGGACAGTCAGAAGGCCCCTCCGGAGACGGGTCCGGAGATTGACCGGAGTCTCCGGCCTAGACCGGAGTCTCCGGACCCGACACCGGAGTCTCCGGACTGCTCGACGCCAAGCATGTTAAGGCCTTTTGGGCCTGGCCCATGTAACCCCTAGATTCGCCCCAACTTCCAGTTTTATACCTAAACTACCCCTGTTTATGTGGCTGGCCTATATAAATCCCCACCCCTCTATTGTAAACTCTAGACTTGGATAATTGTAGTTGAAGACACCCCTTTGAGGATCTATCAACTATTTGTCTCATGCTCCTTGACAAGGAGCACCAAATTATCCACAACCTCTTGGATTTTGCCTCGTGCGTTCAAGTTGTACAAGTCCTTGGGATCTCGGTGTCTCGTGCCCAAGTAGTCAAGATCTCATCAAGCCTCTCGCCCCTGTTGTTGGCCGTGGGAGAGTACCTTGCCCAACGCCGATCCTAGGGATTGTGTTGGACCGGTTGCCACCGGCGTGAGCTAACGGCTTGTATCGTGTTTTCGTGTGTCTGTGTGTTCATCGAGTTCTTCGCATGTGTGTTCGTTGATTTCATCCCCTCCCTCTTTCCACCGCTTTCCCCTCGATTCCCACGGAATTCGTGAAAGATCGGGCCACCCCAAGGGGTCACCCCTAACATATTGTCTCTAATAAAAGGAGGATTCCTAATAAGGAGATTTCTACTTTGCTTACTAATTATTTCTTCAATGGTAAGGTTCCAAAGAAACTTGGTGATCCAGGTATACCAACTATTCCTTGCTCTATTAAGAATAATTATGTTAGAACTGCTTTATGTGATTTGGGAGCTGGAGTTAGTGTTATGCCTTTTTCTCTCTACAAGAGACTCCGGCTAGAAAAGTTGATACCAACTGATATATCTTTGTAAATGGCTGATAAGTCAACTACTATTCCTGTTAGTATATGTGAGCATGTTCCTGTTCAGGTGGCTCATAATTTCTTGGTTTTAACTAATTTTGTTGTGCTTGAAATGCCTGAAGATGATAATATGTCAATTATTCTTAGGAGACCTTTTCTTAATACTGCAGGTGTTTTCATCAATTGTAATCAAGGAAAAGTAACTTTTAATATTAATGACAAAGAGCATACTGTCTATTTCCCCAAGAAGGTTGCTAAGAGCTATTGCCTGAATTCCATTGAAAATATTGAGAGCATCAAGGTTGGAGAAATATATTGTCTCATTCCACAAGAAAGTTTTGAAACTATTATGATTGGGACCATTGCTATCAAGTTTGAGGTAACATAAGAACCTTGTGGAATGCAAAGTTTTGTTTCTTATAAGATTGTTTTGGTAACAAGACTTGATCAACCTTTGTTAACAAAAGGATTTTAATGAACAAAACATTGTTTTCACGGTGGTTATATTTGCTCACTTTTACTTTTCTCCTTCCTAGTCTTTGCCTTTTCTCTTGTTAGCTTTGGTTTTGCTAGTTGTTTGCTTGTTAGAGTGTCTTAGAACTTCTGTAGTTTTGGTTTTTGTTTGTTTTTGCTTCTTCTAAAAAATCTTTTCTGCGAGAAAATCAATTTTCATACCCTGAAAATTGGCCAAAAATAAATATTTCCGAAAAATACCAGAAAATTCAAAATAATTTTTTCCTCGAAAAAAGGGGAAGAGGGACACCTGGAGTGGCCCCGTCCAACAAAGTCAGAACTTTCGTCTTCTTTAGTGCGCTCTAGCCCAAAGACTTCTGTGGGAAATTACCTGTCCTCAGAGACAGCTAGCATTGATCAAAATATCATTCACCGGATTGATATTGCTTTCCACCAGACTTTGATTGATTGTATTGCTCACACCTGGATCCAGGTGAACTTGCTCAACATAAAGTGGAAGGAAAGTGTAGTAGAGGGCGACGGAATGTGGGTCACCCCAGGCCAGCACACCTCCTGGTGGCGCGGCCAGCCCCACGGGCGCGCCTAGCAGGAATGTGGCCCACCTGTGGCCCTCCAAAGTGTCTCCTCACAGCCATCTTCTTTCTTTCTCCCAAAAACATCGGAAAACTTTATCAAGCTCGAGTTCTTGCTGTTCTTGCTTCTGATTTTCAATCTCCTTGCTCAGCCCATCTTTGCTGCTGATTTTTGGAGGGATTGCTCTTTGGTATGTGCCTCCTCCACTTGTCCAATTAGATTTGTGATTGGTAGACTGTATCTTGAGTATTTTGCTGCTATAGGTGTCAGGTTGTGTGAGCTTGCATGCTTGTTCTATGCTTAGAGATTCCATTTTGATGCATGTGTAGCCCTCTAGCAAGTTCCTATAGTAGTTTCTCATCATTTATCAACTTGGAAATCACTTGGTTTGATGTTTGTCTAAAAATTTCAGAAAAAAGAGGTCATGGACAACCACATCTTTGGTGAAATATATGAGAGTGATGCACCTAGGAGGGCAAGGCCTTCAAGATCATCCTCCCGATCTAGGCCCTCATACAATGAGGATCTCATTACACCATGATTTGGCAACGAGGGAGATGAGGGGGATGCGCACCCTTCCACCTTTTCTTGCCCAACCTTCTTGCAAGCTACTAGGATTCTTGAGGATTTTCTAACCTTGGTTCGAAGGGTTGGACTAACAAGTTATATGCAGGATGAGAGCGTGCAATATGCAACGCTCACTAAAACATTTGTGGAGAGATTTTCTTTTTCTAACAGCCTGTTCAAACCAGATGTGTCTTTCAAAATTTATGGCAGGCCTTACACCATGACATTGAAGAAATTTTGTGAGATCCTGGGTCTTGGTACAGCTGGGACGATGAAGAAGATTCCAGTTCAACCCATTGATTTGTTGGAGCTCTACCGCGGGATAACTAATGATGATGACCTTAGAACCCAACGTGGAAAGATAAGAAATATTCAACTCACAGCTATCAGGTACTTTGCTTATTATCTTGCCACTAGTGTTCTTGGTAGTAAAAACACTAGTAATATTTCCAACTATCATTTGGCCTTCATAGTTGCTGCGCTCAACAATGAAACTAGGTACAATCTTGGTTCTCTCATTGCTCGTCGCTTAGCTGCTAAGAGACCCATTTATGGGGGAATTATTGATGCACGTGTTGTTGCTGCCTTGGACCTTGCCGTTGATCCGAATGATACAGTTTTGGCTCCTTAGAGGATTGATATTGCTGCTATAAAAGCACATCACTTTGTCACTGCTGGTTCTACCCTTGAGATCCTGGTTTATAGAATGTTGTTTACTGACGGGTAAGAGAGATAGATCCCTCTACCCCAGACCACTTTGTTCAGTATTTCCCAGGGACCTTTGTCACGCTCCAAGGAGGAGATAGATGAGAAGATGCGCATTCTTGGTTTCCATGGACAGTATCAGGGGAACACGCCCTCTTACGACCCCTCTATGCACTACACAGGGGAGTCCTCGAGCTCTTACCAGGACGAAGGGGCCTCCTCGTCATACTACGGAGGTGCACCCACTTGGTCACCATGGAGTGGAGACCCACTTAGGCCAAAAGCCTAAGCTTGGGGGGAGGTACACTGACATCACACTCATCGATATATCATGTTTTGTCGTTTGTTTGTATATCCATTGTTTCGCTTTCTTTTTGGATTTTGTTTCTGCTTTCTCAAAACACAAAAATACCAAAAATATTTTTGTTGTTTCTCTTGGTTTGTTTCTTTGCTTTTTAGCTTTGGTTTGCCTTAAAGAAAAATCCAAAAAGATTTTGCTTTGTTTGCTTTTGCTTTGTTTGTTTGCTTTAAAAAAATCGAAAACACCAAAAATATTTGGTGTTCTTCTTTGATTTTGTGAGTTCTTTGCAGGGTTCAGCCATCCTCAGTGGATTTTGGTTTCATGTTATTATTCAAGTCGCACAAGTGAAGGGCAACAATGAAGATTAAGACAACTTGAGGTGTGGTAAGATGCTGGTAACGAATTCTATTATTTTCATTTTTGTACATATACTCATCATTGTGAGCATGCTTAGTCTATTCATGTAAGGTGTATGTTATTTATGGATGCTTAGTAGTTCTTGCTTGCTTATGATTAGCTCCAGCTTGCTAATAGTTTGTAGCATGTCATATGAATGTTTGCTTGCACTGTTCTATTCATAACTTGGTATGATATTGTGGTATCCTCCTCTGAATGTTTCATGTGAATCGACTTGGCACATGCTCACACATGCATATGACTAAACAATAGTCAGTAAGCCTCGATGATTTATTTTGCCTCAGAGTTTTTGTATCACTTTCATGCCATAATTAGTCCTATTTTGTTGCAAGCATGATTATGACAGTTATTGCTCTCTCGTTTGTTGCTCCCTCTCTATTGCTAGCCTTCACTTGCACTGAGTATGAGCTCTACTTGTGCATCCAATTCCCCAAAACCAATATTGCCAACTGCGTCCACTATACCTACCTATTAGCATCATTTGCTATTTTAGTGCATATTCATTATGCCTTGTTTTCTTTCAAATAAAATGTTTGTCTGCTTTGAGAAAGTTAGTTAGTAAAGCTCTCACAAACTTGATGGCACACTTTATTGAAGGGTTTCGCAGCATAGTAAATAAAAAAAATTCTACGGATGCGAACGGGAAAGCCAAGATCTAATCTAGGAGATGCAATCAATGAGAGGGATAGATGAGATCTTCATACCCTTGAAGAAATCACACAGCGGAACGTTCAACAGAACGTGGTTGATGTAGTAGTACTAGCCTTCTCCTCCTCGCGATCCGATCCGATCCAATGCCGCAAGTGGCGACGCCTCTGAGAGATGCACATGTACGACACCTCGACGTCTCCTCCTTCCTCGGTCCAGCAAGTGGGGTGGAGAGATAGGTTGGATCTACAGCACGACGGCGTGGTGCAAATGTGGAGAGTTTCTGCGGCAGGGCTTCGCCTACGCGCAGTCGGGAGACCGAGAGGAGGGCAGCAGTATGGTGGCTAGGGTTTTGGGGTGTGGGAGGAGGGTGCGCCCCTGCCCTCTTTATATAGAGGGCTGGCCGTCTGCCCTTGCCCCTCCTCTAAGCCCTAGGGCCGGCGGCCACAAGGGTGGAGTGGGGGGCAAGTTCCCCCCTTCTAGAAGATCCCCTAGGGTTTGGCCGGCTGGGCCTATGGGGCATTGTGCCCCTAGGCCAATGCGGCCAGGGCACTCCCTCGTAGGCCCACGCCCCCCTCCGACAAGTGGGTCCATGTTGGTCCCACTCCGGAAGATTCTAGAACCTTCCGGTACAATACCGAACATTCCGAAACAATTCCGAAATCCAAAAACTGCTTTCCTTTATATGAATCTTATTCTCCGAACCATTCCGGAACCTCTCGTGATATCCTGGATCTCATCCGAGACTCCGAACAAAAACTCATAAACCAATTATCCATTCTATCCTAGCGTCAAGACACGTTAAGTGTGTGACCCTACGGGTTCGAGAATATGCAGACATGATCTTCTATCAATAATCAACAGCGGGATCTGGAAACCCATATTGACTCCCACATATTCATCGATGATCATATCGGATGAAACACGATGCCAGGATTCAATTAATCCCATATATATATTCCCTTCGTCACGCGATATTTTACTTGACCGAGATTCGATCGTTGGTATCGACATACCTAGTTCAATCTCGTTCACAGCAAGTACTTTACTCGTTCCGTAATCCTATATCACTTTGTGATTAACTCCTTAACCACGTGCTTGCAAGCGGTGTTGATATCGATTACCGATTGGGGCCGAAGTATATCTCTCCGACTTGGGAGGGACAAATCCCATCTCGATACATACAACCCAACAAGTACTTTCCGATCACCTGAGAGACACATTTATGATCACCCTCTCATAGGATGACGTTTGATGACCTCAAAGCTTTCTTCCGATACCAGGGAGTTGCATTATCTCATGGTCTAAGGAACACAATATTTGACATAAGAAAAAGCTTCGCAAAGATGAACACGATGACACGATCTAATTGCTCTGCTTGATTTGGGTTTGTCCATCATATCATTCTCCCAATGACATGATCTCATTATTAATCGACAACTCATGTCTATGGTTAGGAAACCTTAACCATCATTAATCAATGAGCTAGTCCATAGAGGCACACTAGGGACACGGTGTGTAGGGTTTCGTAGCATGGAAAACAAAAAATTTCTATCGCATACAAACAAACAAGCCAAGATCTATCTACTAGATTGTAGCAACAAGTCGATGGAATAACTCACCCTCGAAGATTCCAAAGTGTTTAACGAGAGCAGATTCTCGTGGGTGATGTAGTCGTACTCTTGCCGATCTCAAGATCGCGTAGACGATCCTTCCGGCGCTGCGTTCCGGCAGCGCTCCCGCAGTCGGTCACACGTTCGGTACTCGACGAAGACCTTCCTCTCCCTTGTTCCAGCAGGCAGCAGAGGTTGTAGCACTCTCCTCGCGATTCCGGTAGCACAACGGCGTGGTACTGGAAGTAGAGGGGAGATCTCGCAGGGCTTCGCCTTAAGCCGGAGCAAGTATGGTGGACTATGAGAGAGCTCCTTGGCGATCTAGGGTTTAGACACACCAAGGAGGAGCTGCTAGAGCCGGCGGCTAGGGCTTGGGGCTGCCCAAGTCGGCGGCTAGAGGAGCCCTAGGAGGCAGCGGCAGCAGCAGGAGGTGGTGGCGCCAATCTAGGGTTTGGGGTTGGGAAACTTGTGTGTTGGGAGGGGCAGCCCTGCCCCTCCTTATATAGGTGGAGGGAGGCGTGCAAGGGGAGGGGAGTCCCTCCCCAACTCGGCTTGGTGGTGCGCCGGCGGTGGGAGGAGGAACTCCTCCCCCAAGTCGGTTTCCACCTCCCTCTCCACTTCCAAAATTAGCCGTTTGACTTTCAAACTTGGCGTTTGACTTTTCAAACTAGGATTTGAATAAACCCTCTATTTTGTACAGCGATGACACCTAGTACATGATGCAATCATTCCAACTTGTAATGACACATTCATGCACCCTTCCCCTCCGGAGTGCCGGACATTCCGGAACCTTCTAGATCATTCCCGATGAAAACACCGGAACCATTCTCCAACTCCGAAACAGGACTTTCCTTATATGAATCTTATTCTCCGGACCATTCCGAATCTCCTCGTGATATCCCGGATCCCATCCGAGACTCCGAACAACATTCGATCTCTTACTCATAATTCCATAACTACTCAAACAACGTCGAATCCTTAAGTGTGTCTCCCTACAGTTCGTGAATTATGCGGACATGATCGAGACACTTCTCCGAACAATAACCAATAGAGAAATCTGGAAATTCATATGGCTCCCACATATTTCTACGATTACTTTGCGATCGAATGAACCACTTACATACGATACCAATTTCCCTTTGTCTCACGATAGTTTACTTATCCGAGGTTATGATCGTCGGTATCTATGCATACCTAGTTCAACCTCGTTACTGATAAGTACTCTTTTCTCGTTCCCGTGATATGTGATCCCTTGTGAGCCAGTCACATGCTTGCAAGCTAATTGGATGACATTTCACCGAGAGGGCCCAGAGTATATCTATCCGTCATATGGATGGACAAATCCCACTCTTGATCCATGTGTCTCAACCAATACTTTCCGAACACTCAATGCCACCTTTATAGCCACCCTGTTACGGTGTGGTGTTTGATGTCATCAAAGCATACTTCCGGTGAAGGTGATAATCATGATCTCATGGTCGAAGGAATTAGGTTACTATGTATGAGAAAGCATATAGCAATTGAACTATTAAAATGACTTGATCTTTATGCTACGCTTATCTATAGGAGTATGTCCACCATATCATTCTCCTAATGATATGATCTTGTTGTTAATAACTTCTCAATGTTCATGATAGGGAAACCACAATCATATATTAACCAACAAGCTAGTATTATGAAGAGGCTTTACTAGGAACTTCAATTTAAGTTTACAAATCACACAAGTATTAATGTTTCCTTGTTAATACTATTATAGCATGAATGTAAACATTTATCATAAACACAAAGATATAATAATAACTATATTTATTATTTCCTCTAGGGCATATCTCCAATAGTCTCCCACTTGCACTAGAGTCATTTAATCTAGATTACATGGTAATATACCGAACACCCATGGCAGTTTGGTGTTGGTCATGTTTTGCCCTCGGGAGAGGTTTAGTCAATGGATCCGCCACATTCAAATCTGTGTGTACTTTGCAAATCTTTATGTCCCCATCTTGGACATGTTCTCGCATAGCGTGAAAACATAGCTTGATATGCTTCAGCTTCTTGTGTGACCTTGGTTCTTGCGCATTGGCTATGGCGCCCATGTTATCACAGTAGATAGACATTGGGTCCAGCGCACTAGGAACCACACCCAGCTCTGTAATGAACTCTTTCATCCATATCACTTCTTGTGAAGCCTCTGAAGCAGCCATGTATTCCGAATCAGTTGAAGATCTCGCCACAACGCTTTGCTTTGCACTCCTCCAGCTAACTGCTGCACCATTCAAAATAAATACGTATCTAGATTGTGATTTAGAATCATCCGGATCAGTGTTCCAACTAGCATCGGTGTAACCATTAACAACGAGTTGTTCATCACCTCCATAAGAAATAACCATATCCTTAGTTCTTCTCAAGTACTTAAGGATATTTTTGACCTATGTCCAATGATCCACTCCTGGATCACTTTGATATCTGCTAGTTAAACTAGCAGCATATGCAATGTCGGGTCTATTACATAGCATGGCATACATTAGAGATCCTATGGCTGAGGCATAGGGAGTCTTACTCATCTTTTCTCTATCTTCTGCCGATGTCGGACTTTGAGTTTTACTCAAGGTCGTATTGGGAAACATGGGCAAGAACCCTTTCTTGCTATCTTCCATTCCAAACCTCTTTAGAACTTTGTCCAAATATGTACTTTGTGACAATGATATTAGGCGTCTTGATCTATCTCTATAAATCTTTATGCCTAATATGTAAGCTGCTTCGCCAAGATCCTTCATTGAAAAACTATTATTCAAATATTCCTTGACACTATTAAGAAGGTCTACATCATTCCCAATCAACAATATGTCATCTACATATAGTATTAAGAATGCTACAGAGCTCCCACTCAGTTTCTTGTAAATACAAGCTTCTCCATAAGTTTGTATAAAACCAAAACTTTTGATTACCTTATCAAAACGTTGATTCCAACTTCGGGATGCTTGCTTCAATCCATAGATGGACCGTTGAAGTTTGCACACCTTGTTAGCATCTTTAGGATCGACAAAACCTTTGGGTTGCATCATATACAATTCTTCATCAATGTCTCCATTGAGGAATGCTGTTTTGACATCCATCTGCCATATCTCATAATCATAATATGCAGCGATTGCTAACATAATCCTTACAGACTTTAGCTTCGCTACGGGTGAGAAAGTATCATCGTAGTCAACTCCTTGAATTTGTCGAAACCCTTTTGCGACAAGTCGAGCTTTATAGACAGTAACATTACCATCAGCATCTGTTTTCTTCTTGAAAATCCATTTGTTCTCGACAGCCTTCCGGCCATCCGGTAAGTCCACCAAAGTCCATACTTGGTTTTCGTACATGGATCCAATCTCGGATTTCATGGCTTCTTGCCATTTATTGGAATCTGGGCTCATCATCGCTTCCTCATATGTCGCACGGTCATCGGTGTTGTCTACCAACATGACACTCATAACGGGATCATACCAATCAGGAGTGGCACGATTTCTCGTTGACCTGCGAGGCTCTGTAGCAACTTCAACCGAAGTTTCATGATCATCATCATTAGCTTCCTCTCTTATTGGTGCAGGCACCACAGGAACTTCTTCCGGTGCTGGGCTACTCGCAAGTTCGAGAGAAGGTTCGACAACCTCGTCGAGTTCTACTTTCCTTCCAGTCACTTCTTTCGAGAGAAATTCTTTCTCTAGAAAGGATCCATTCTTGGCAACGAAGACTTTGCCTTCGGATCTATGATAGAAGGTATACCCAATAGTTTCCTTTGGGTATCCTATGAAGACGCATTTTTCCGCTTTGGGTTCAAGCTTGTCCGGATGTAACTTCTTTACATAGGCTTCGCAACCCCAAACTTTAAGGAACGACAATTTAGGTTTCTTCCCAAACCATAATTCATACGGTGTCGTTTCAACGGATTTAGATGGTGCCCTATTTAAAGTGAATGCGGCTGTTTCTAATGCATAACCCCAAAATGATAGCGGTAAATCTGTAAGTGACATCATAGAACGAACCATATCTAAGAGAGTTCGATTACGACGTTCGGACACACCATTACGCTGTGGTGTTCCCGGCGGTGTCAATTGTGAAAGTATTCCGCATTTCCTCAAATGCTCGCCAAACTCGTAACTTAGATATTCACCTCCACGATCAGAACGTAGAAATTTAATCTTCTTGTTACGTTGATTCTCAACCTCACTTTGAAATTCCTTAAACTTCTCGAAAGTTTCGGACTTATGTTTCATGAAATAGATATACCCATATCTACTCAAGTCATCCGTGAAGGTAAGAACATAACGATAAGCACCGCGCGATGCTACACTCATTGGACCACACACATCGGTATGTATGATTTCCAACAAGTCCGTAGCTCGCTCCATCATACCAGAAAATGGAGTCTTAGTCATTTTCCCATCAGACATGCTTCGCATCTTTCAAGTGATTCAAGAAGTCCATCGGTATGGAGTTTCTTCATACGCTTTACTCCAATGTGACCAATACGACAGTGCCACATATAGGTCGAGTTATCGCTCGATTTCAAACGTTTAGCCTCAATGTTATTAATATGTGTATTTCTAGTATCGAGATTCAATAAGAATAGACCATCTATCAAAGGTGCATGTGCATAAAACATATCACTCATATAAATCAAACAACCATTATTCTCGGATTTAAACAAGTAACCGTCTCGCAATAAACAATATCCCGATATAATGTTCATGCTTAACACAGGCACTAAATAACAATTATTTAAGTATAAAACTAATCCCGATGGTAGATGAAGGGGTAGCGTGCCGACCGCGATCATATCAACCTTTGATCCGTTTCCCACGCGCATCGTCACCTCGTTCTTCGCTAGCTTCCGTTTATTCTGCAGCACCTGTTTCGAGTTACAAATATGAGCAACCGAACCAGTATCAAATACCCAGGCACTACTACGAATACTAGTGAGATAACATCAATAGCATGTATATCAGATATACCTTTCTTCTTGATGTTGCCATTCTTCAAATCCGCCAAGTACTTTGGGCAATTCCGCTTCCAGTGACCTTCTCCCTTGCAGTAAAAGCACTCAGTATCAGGATTAGGTCCAGCCTTGGTCTTCTTCGCCGGCGTGGTAACTTTCTTACCACCCTTCTTGAAGTGTCCCTTTTGCTTAGACTTGCCTTTCTTGAATTTGGTGGTCTTATTGACCATCAACACTTGGTGCTCTTTATTTATCTCCACTTCTGTAGATTTCAACATGGCAAAGAGTTCTGGCAACTGCTTGTTGATGTTTTGCATATTGTAGTTCATCACAAAGTTCTTGTAACTTGGTGGTAGTGATTGGAGGACACGATAAATCCCCAAAGCATTAGGAATCACTATGCCCAAGCTTTGAAGTTTGTTTCCGTGCCCAAACATCTTAAGCACATGCTCACTAACGGAGCTGCCCTCTTCCATCTTGCAGTTAAAGAACTTTTCAGAAGCCTCATAGCTCTCAATTGCCGCGTGAGTCTCAAAGATCAATTTGAGTTCACGGACAATATCATGTGGGTCTGAATTCTCAAACCTTTTCGGAAGCTCCGATTCTAAACCATACAAGATAGCACACTGAACTGTGGAGTACTGATTCTTCCGAGCGAGGTACACGTTCTTTACTTCATCGGTAGCATCAGCTGCAGGCGGGTCACCCAGCGGTGCATCCAGCACATAGGTCAAATTACCAGCTGTGAGGACAATCCTCAAATTGCGGAACCAATCCGCGAAGTTGCTTCCATTGTTTTTCAACTTTTCTTTCTCTAGGAACGCATTAAAATTGATGGTAGGGGCCGCCATTTATCTACAACATATTTGCAATAGTTTAGACTAAGTTTATGACAAATTGAGTTCTAATTAATAGTTAAATTAATCTAGGTGAACTCCCACTCAAAACAATATCCCTCACATTGTTTTAGTGATCACACGAACCAAATCCACCACATCAAAACCGATCATCACGAGAGTTGATGTAGCTTCAATGGCGAACAATCGACATGTTCATCATATCTACTATATGACTCATGCTTTACCTTTCGGTGATCCGTGTTCCGAGACCATGTCTGTACATGCTAGGCTCGTCAAGATCAAACCTTAGCTTCCGCATGAGCAAAACTGGCTTGCCCACGTTGCATACACTTGCAGAATCTAACACACCCGATCATCACGTGGTGCTTCGAAACAACAAGCTTTAGCAACGGTGCTAACTAAGGGTGAACACTTTATGACTTGAAATTCATGTGCATGAGGGATCATCTTATAATGCTACCGTTGTTAAATAAGCAATACAAGATGCATAAAGGATTAACATCACATGCAATTCATAATATGTGATATGATATGGCCTTTCTTCTTTGTGCTTCCGATCTCCATCTTCAAGCACGAACATGATCTCCATCATCACCGGCATTGCATCAAGGTCCATGATGCTGCTCCATGGTTGTCGTCCACCAGCTTCAACTATTACAACTACTTTGAATAGACACGCGGGTCTTAACAGAAATAAAGACAACCATACGGCTCCTGCCGGTTGCCGACTTACAATAAGGAACATTGCATACATCAAATATAATCACAATCATGGCCATATCACAGCACTGCACACCCCTGCAAAACAAAGTTAGACGCCTCTACTTTCTTTGCATATTTTACGTGGTTTGGGGCTTTCTATAAGTGACGTTCTAACTTACGAACAAGAACCACAACATTGATACTAGCATTGTCAATCACCCGTTGTAAATTGGATCTTAACTATGTTGGGAGAAACAGGCACCCGCAAAGCCACTTATGCAATACAAGTTGCATGTTAAGCGTGGAGCAAGTCTCATGAACGATGTCTTGTATGGTTAGCCCGGGCCGCTTCATCCCACATCCCGCAAGATGCAAAGTACACAAGAAGCAATCGATAATAAAAGCATCAACGCCCACAATGATCATTGTGTTCTACTCGTGCAACAGATCTACATATAGACACGGCTCTGATACCACTGTAGGGTTTCGTAGCATGGAAAACAAAAAATTTCTATCGCATACAAACAAACAAGCCAAGATCTATCTACTAGATTGTAGAAACAAGTCGATGGAATAACTCACCCTCGAAGATTCCAAAGTGTTTAACGAGAGCAGATTCTCGTGGGTGATGTAGTCGTACTCTTGCCGATCTCAAGATCGCGTAGACGATCCTTCCGGCGCTGCGTTTCGGCAGCGCTCCCACAGTCGGTCACACGTTCGGTACTCGACGAAGACCTTCTTCTCCCTTGTTCCAGCAGGCAGCGGAGGTTGTAGCACTCTCCTCGCGATTCCGGCAGCACAACGGCGTGGTACCGGAAGTAGAGGGGAGATCTCGCAGGGCTTCGCCTTAAGCCGGAGCGAGTAGGGTGGACTATGAGAGAGCTCCTCGGCGATCTAGGGTTTATACACACCAAGGAGGAGCTGCTAGAGCCGGCGGCTAGGGCTTGGGGCTGCCCAAGTCGACGGCTAGAGGAGCCCTAGGAGGCGGCGGCAGCAGCAAGAGGTGGTGGCGCCAATCTAGGGTTTGGGGTTGGGAAACTTGTGTGTTGGGAGGGGCAGCCCTGCCCCTCCTTATATAGGTGGAGGGAGGCGTGCAAGGGGAGGGGAGTCCCTCCCCAACTCGGCTTGGTGGTGCGCCGGCGGTGGGAGGAGGAACTCCTTCCCCAAGTCGGTTTCCACCTCCCTCTCCACTTCCAAAATTAGCCGTTTGACTTTCAAACTTGGCGTTTGACTTTTCAAACTAGGATTTGAATAAACCCTCTATTTTGTACAGCGATAACACCTAGTACATGATGCAATCATTCCAACTTGTAATGACACATTCATGCACCCTTCCCCTCCGGAGTGCCGGACATTCCGGAACCTTCTAGATCATTCCCGATGAAAACACCGGAACCATTCTCCAACTCCGAAACAGGACTTTCCTTATATGAATCTTATTCTCCGGACCATTCCAGATCTCCTCGTGATATCCCAGATCCCATCCGAGACTCCGAACAACATTCGGTCTCTTACTCATCATTCCATAACTACTCAAACAACGTCGAATCCTTAAGTGTGTCTCCCTACGGTTCGTGAATTATGCGGACATGATCGAGACACTTCTCCGAACAATAACCAATAGAGGAATCTGGAAATTCATATGGCTCCCACATATTTCTACAATTACTTTGCGATCGAATGAACCCTTACATACGATACCAATTTCCCTTTGTCTCACGATAGTTTACTTATCCGAGGTTATGATCGTCGGTATCTCTGCATACCTAGTTCAACCTTGTTACTGATAAGTACTCTTTTCTCGTTCCCGTGATATGTGATCCCTTGTGAGCCAGTCATATGCTTGCAAGCTAATTGGATGACATTTCACAGAGAGGGCCCAGAGTATATCTATCCGTCATATGGATGGACAAATCCCACTCTTGATCCATGTGTCTCAACCAATACTTTCCGAACACTCAATGCCACCTTTATAGCCACCCTGTTACGGTGTGGTGTTTGATGTCATCAAAGCATCCTTCCGGTGAAGGTGATAAGCATGATCTCATGGTCGAAGGAATTAGGTTACTATGTATCAGAAAGCATATAGCAATTGAAATATTAAAATGACTTGATCTTTATGCTACGCTTATCTATAGGAGTATGTCCACCATATCATTCTCCTAATGATATGATATTGTTGTTAATAACATCTCAATGTTCATGATAGGGAAACCACAATCATATATTAACCAACAAGCTAGTATTATGAAGAGGCTTTACTAGGGACTTCAGTTTAAGTTTACAAATCACACAAGTATTAATGTTTCCTTGTTAATACTATTATAGCATGAATGTAAACATTTATCATAAACACAAAGATATAATAATAACTATATTTATTATTGCCTCTAGGGCATATCTCCAACACGGTGTTGTTCATAAACCACACAAGTATCAAAGTTTCCGCTTAATACAATTCTAGCATGGAATATAAAATTTATCATGAACAAGAATTATAATAATAACATCTTTATTATTGCCTCTAGGGCATAATTCCAACAGTCTCCCACTTGCACTAGAGTCAATAATCTAGTTTACATCTGGCAACAATCTAACACCCATGGCACTAAGGTGTTGATCATGTTTTGCTCGTGGAAGAGGTTTAGTCAACGGATCTGCAACATTCAGATCCGTATGTACTTTGCTAATCTTCAGATCTCCATCTGTTATATAATCTCGAATTATATGAAACTTGTGGTTGATGTGCTTGGTCTTTGGATGATATCTTGGTTCCTTAGCCAGTGTTGTCACACAATATCTCCAGTGGGTCCAAGGCACTTGGAACCACACCAAGCTCAGTGATGAAGTTCCTGATCCAAACTCCTTCACTTGACGCTTCTGCAGCAGCCATGTATTCCGCTTCTAATGTAGATCCCGCGATCACGCTTTGCTTGCAGCTTCTCCAGCTCACAGCTCCTCCATTCAAAATATAAACATATCCTGTCTGAGATTTAGAATCATCCTTGTCGATGTCGAAACTAGCATCGACGTAACCTTTTATGATGAGCTCCTCATCACCTCCATAGGCCAAGAACATTTCTTTAGTCCTATTTAAATACTTTAGGATGTTCTTTACGGTTGTCCAGTGTTCCACTCTTGGATCACTTTGGTATCTGCTCGTCAAACTAAGAGCATTGGACACATCCGGTCTAGTACACAGCATGGCATACATGATAGAACCTATGGCCGGGGCATAAGGCACTTTGCTCATAGCTTCTCTATCGTTTACCATAGCTGGACAATGAGCCTTGCTCAATATCTTACCTGACAACATAGGCACTGAACCTTTCTTTGCCTTATCCATTCTGAACATTTTCAGAACTTTGTCTAGGTATGTACTTTGGCTTAAAGCTATTAGGCGTCTTTGTCTATCTCTATAGATTTTGATGCCTAATATATAAGCAGCTTCTCCTAGGTCTTTCATTGAAAAACATTTGTTCAAATAACTCTTCACATCATTAAGCATATCAATGTCATTTCCAATAATCAATATGTCATCCACATATAGTACTAAAAATGTCACTGAGCTCCCACTCACTTTCTTGTAGATACAAGCTTCGTAGCAATTTGGAACAAATCCAAAGCTCTTGATCACTTGATCAAAACGAAGGTTCCAACACCGAGATGCTTGCTTCAGTCCATAAATGGAACGCTGAAGTTTGCACACCTTATCAGCATCCTTAGGATCGACAAAACCTTCGGGTTGCATCATATACAACTCTTCATCAATGTTGCCAATGAGGAACGCAGTCTTGACATCCATCTGCCATATTTCATAATCATGAAACGCAACAATTGCTAATAAAATCTGAATGGTCTTAAACATCGCTACAGGAGAGAAAGTCTCGTCGTAGTCAACACCTTGAACTTGTCGAAATCCTTTCGCAACAAGCCATGCTTTATAGACAGTAACATTACCATCCGCGTCCGTTTTCTTCTTTAAAATCCATTTGCACTCAACGACCTTTCGGTCGCTAGGAGGGTCCACCAAAGTCCATACTTGGTTTTTTCTCATGGATCCCAATTCATATTTCATGTCCTCTAGCCATTTCTCAGAGTCTGGGCTCATCATTGCTTCCTCATAGTTCGCATGTTCACTATTGTCTACTAACAAGATAGTTAAGACAGGGTTGTCGTACCACTCAGGAGGGGCACGTGACCTTGTCAACCTGCGACGTTCAGTAGTAGCATCGTCCGAAGCTTCATGATCCTCGTCATTAGCTTCCTCTATTGTTGGTGCAGACGACACTGGAACAATTTCAGGTGCTGCACTACCCTCCAACTCAAGAGAAGGTTCAACAACCTCGTCTAGCTCTACTTTTCTCCCACTCACTTCTTTCGAGAGAAACTCCTTCTCAAGAAAGGATCTGTTCTTCGCAACAAACACTTTGCCTTCGCATCTATGATAGAAGGTATACCCAATAGTTTCCTTAGGGTATCCTATGAAGAAGCATTTCTCCGCTTTGGGTTCGAGCTTGTCCGGCATCAACTTCTTGACGTAAGCTTCGCATCCCCAAACTTTAAGAAACGACAACTTAGGTTTAGCACCAAACCATAGTTCATACGGTGTCGTCTCAACGGATTTAGATGGTGCCCTATTTAAAGTGAATGCAGCGGTTTCTAATGCATAACCCAAAAATGATAACGGCAAATTTGTAAGAGCATCATCGATCGCACCATATCTAATAAAGTTCGATTCCGGCGTTCAGACACACCATTGCGCTGTGGTGTTCTAGGTGGCGTGAGTTGCGAAACGATTCCGCTTGCTTTAAGATGCGTGAGAAAATCATAACTCAAATATTCACCTCCACGATCGGATCGTAGAAATTTAATTTTCCTGTTACGATGATTTTCCACTTTATTCTGAAATTCTTTGAACTTTTCAAATGTTTCAGATTTATGTTTCATTAAATAGATATACCCATACCTACTTAAGTCATCAGTAAAATTGAGAAAATAGCGATATCCATCGCGCGTCGAAACGCTCATTGGTCCACATACATCGGTATGTATCATTTCCAACAAGTCCGTTGCTCGCTCCATTATTCCGGAGAACGGGGTTTTGATCATCTTGCCCATGAGGCACGGCTCGCACGTGTCAAATGATTCAAAATCAAGAGACTCCAAAAGTCCAACAGAATGGAGTTTCTTCATGCGTTTTACACCAATATGACCTTGACGGCAGTGCCACAAATAAGTTGAATTATCACTATCTACTTTGCATCTCTTAGCCTCAATGTTATGGATGTGTGTTTCATTGCTTTCGAGATTCAGAAGAAATAAACCATTCATAGCAGGTGCATGACCATAAAAGATGTTACTCATATAAATATAACAACCATTATTCTCTTATTTAAATGAATAACTATCTTGCAATAAACACGATCCAGATATAATGTTCATGCTCAACGCAGGCACATAATAACATTTATTAAGGTTTAAAACTGATCCCGAAGGTAAAACTAAGGAGAGCGTGCCAACGGCCATCACATCAACTCTTGATCCATTGCCAACGCGCATTGTCACCTCATCCCTTGCTAGCCACCATCTATTCCGTAGCTCCTGTTTCAAGTTACAAATATTAGCAACTGAACCAGTATCAAATACCCAGGCACTACAACGAGCGCTAGTAAGGTAAACATCAATAACATGTATATCAAATATACCTTTAATGGTGCCATCCTTCTTGTCCGCTAAGTACTTCGGACAGTTGCGCTTCCAGTGACCCTTGTCCTTGCAATAGAAGCACTCAGTGTCCGGCTTAGGTCCAGACTTGAGCTTCTTCTCAGCGGGGGCAACGCGCTTGCCGCTGCCTTTCTTGAAGGACTTCTTTGCACCCTTACCTTTCTTAAAGCTGGGGGGCTTGTTGACCATCAACACATGATGATCTTTCTTGATGTCCACCTCCGTAGCTTTCAGGTTAGCGAAGAGCTCAGTGATCGTATCAGTGGAATCAATCTGATTATGAGTAACTAAAAAACCTCTGTAGCTAGGAGGGAGTGATTGCAGAACTCTGTCAATCTTGAGCTCTTCTGGAATCTTGCAGTCCAGTTGCTCAAGACGTTGAGTGTAGCCCGACATCTTAATGGCGTGCTCACTAACGGAACTCCCTTCCTCCATCTTGCAGTTAAAGAATTTCTCAGAGATCTCATATCTCTCAGAATGGGCCTGAGTCTGAAACATGGTTTTCAGTTCCTCAAGAACCTCAAAGGTCCCGGCGAACTCCTCAAAACGATTTTGAAGGCCCGATTCCATAGCAAACAACATGGTGCTCTTGATCACACCAAAATCATCTTTGCGTGACTGATAAATAGCTTTTTCATCAGCCGGCGCATCTATAGCAGGGGTGTCACCTAGCGCTTTCTCAAGGACATAGTCCTTTTGTCTGCCAGCGAGAATGATTCTCAGATTGCGGAACCAGTTGGTGAAGTTAGACCCATTGTTCTTAAGCCTTTCTTTCTCAGCAAAAACGTTGAAGTTGAAGTTGGACTTAGCCATTTGATCTACAAAATTTGCAAGTACAATTTAGACTATGTTCATGATAACTAGTTCAACTTAATCAAATTACTAGATGAACTCCCACTAAATTCAACATCCCTCAAGTTGTTTAGTGAACATGATCCAAATTCACCACACCTAATCCGATCTTCACGAGAAGAGATGTGGTTTCAATGGTGGACAAAAAAGTGTCGATCATATCATTCATATGGCTCATGCTTAACCTTTCGGTTCGTGTGTTTCGAGGCCATGTCTGTACATGCTAGGCTCGTCAAGTCAAACCCAAGTATTTCTGCGTGTGCAAAACTGGCTTGCACCCGTTGTATGTGAACATAGAGTTTATAGCACCCGATCATCACGTGATGCTTGAACACGACGAACTTTCGCAACGGTGCATACATGGGGAGAACACAGTTTTATCTTGATCTTTAAGTGAGGAATCATCTTATAATGCTACCGTCGCGATCTAAGCATAATAAGATACATAAAAGGATAAACATCACATGCATATAATTTTATGTGACATGGTATAGCCAATCTCCGCGCAATGATCTCCATCTTGTGCGTGCCAGCATGATCTCCATCACTCCACCATGATTGCCTCCACCACAAATAGCAACTACAACTCTTGCTAACTACTTAGCGATAAAGTAAAGCTATTACATGGCATATAAGAAGTTGACACACATGTCATACACAATTATAAAGACAACCATATGGCTCTTGTCGGTTGTGTACTCATCGACATGCAAGTCGTGAAATATTACAAAACATGATCATTGCATACAACATACACATCATATCTTGGGCCATACCATATCACAAAACACTCCCTGCAAAAACAAGTTAGACGCCTCTACTTTGTTGTTGCATGTTTTACGTGGCTTATGGGAGTAACAAGCTAAGAACGATTCTTACCTACGAAAAGCCACAACGGTGATATTATGGTTGCCAACATCCGGTGTAAATCCCATGACAATTATAGTGAGAGAACCTGACATCCACCAGCCGCATGTGTGGAACAAGCCACACGTCAAGTGCGAAGCCGGTCTCGCGAATGAGGTCGCATAAATTTGGCCTGGACCGCTTCGATCTCACTATCCCGCATCATAAGAAGTACACAACAAGAGGCTTGCAATAGAAAACATCAACGCCCGCAACAAGCATGTTGCGTTCTACTCGTGAAACACATCTACGCATAGATCTAGCTCTGATACCACTGAAGGGTTTCACAGCATAGTAAATCAAAAAAAATTCTATGGATGCAAACGGGAAAGCCAAGATCTAATCTAGGAGATGCAATCAACGAGAGGGATAGATGAGATCTTCATACCCTTTAAGAAATGGCATAGCGGAACGTTCAACAGAACGTGGTTAATGTAGTCGTACTAGCCTTCTCCTCCTCGCGATCCGATCTGATCCGATCCAACGCCGCAAGTGGAGACGCCTCCGAGAGATGCACACGTACGACACCTCGACGTCTCCTCCTTCCTCGGTCCAGCAAGTGGGGTGGAGAGATAGGTTGGATCTACATCACGACGGCGTGGTGCAAAGGTGGAGAGTTTCTGGGGCAGGTCTTCGCCTACGCGCAGTCGGGAGAGAGAGAGAGAGAGGAGGGCAGCAGTATGGCGGCTAGGGTTTTGGGGTGTGGGAGGAGGGTGCACCCCTACCCTCTTTACATAGAGGGCTGGCCGGCTGCCCTTGCCCCTCCTCCAAGCCCTAGGGCCGGCGGCCACAAGGGTGGAGTGGGGGGCAAGTCCCCCCCCCCTTCTAGAAGATCCCCTAGGGTTTCCCCTAGGGTTTGGCCGGCTGGGCCTATGGGGCCTTGTGCCCCTGGCCCAATGCAGCCAGGGCACTCCCTCGTAGGCCCACGCCCCCCTCCAACAAGTGGGGCCACGTTGGTCCCACTCCGGAAGCTTCTAGAACCTTCCGATATAATACCGAACATTCCGAAACAATTCCGAAATCCAAAAACTGCTTTCCTTTATATGAATCTTATTCTACGGACCATTCCGGAACCTCTCGTGATGTCCTGGATCTCATCCGAGACTCCGAACAAAAACTCATAAACCAATTATCCATTCTATCCTAGCATCGAGACACGTTAAGTGTGTGACCCTACGGGTTCGATAATATGCAGACATGATCTTCTATCAATAATCAACAGCGGGATCTGGAAACCCATATTGAGTCCTACATATTCATCGATGATCATATCGGATGAACCACGATGCCACGATTCAATTAATCCCATATATATATTCCCTTCGTCACGCGATATTTTACTTGCCCGAGATTCGATCGTTGGTATCGGCATACCTAGTTCAATCTCGTTCACAGCAAGTACTTTACTCGTTCCGTAATCCGATAACACTTTGTGATTAACTCCTTAACCACATGCTTGCAAGCGGTGTTGATATCTATTACCGAGTGGGCCCAAAGTATATCTCTCCGACTTGGGAGGGACAAATCCCATCTCGATACATACAACCCAACAAGTACTTTCCGATCACCTAAGAGACACCTTTATGATCACCCTCTCATAGGATGACGTTTGATGACCTCAAAGCTTTCTTCCAATACTAGGGAGTTGCATTATCTCATGGTCTAAGGAACACAATATTTGACATAAGAAAAAGCTTCGCAAAGATGAACACGATGACACGATCTAATTGCTCTGCTTGATTTGGGTCTGTCCATCATATCATTCTCCCAATGACATGATCTCATTATTAATCGACAACTCATGTCTATGGTTAGGAAACCTTAACCATCATTAATCAATGAGCTAGTCCATAGAGGCGCACTAGGGACACGGTGTTGTTCATAAACCACACAAGTATCAAAGTTTCCGCTTAATACAATTCTAGCATGGAATATAAACTTTATCATGAACAAGAATTATAATAATAACTTCTTTATTATTGCCTCTAGGGCATAATTCCAACATTTATTTCCTTGCACTTAATAATCCTGAACCATTGTGACTGTCCAAGAAAGTTATATGCTTGCAAATTATAGGCTGAGACTTAGCAGAACCGTGTTGTCACGAGGAACGCTTTCAACACTTATGGATACATATCTAGTTGATACCATGCTCTTTTGTTTGCGGATGTCGTTGGTGTGAAATAAAAGGGGGGCTTGTGAGTTAATGGAGTTATATATATGTGTTAGAGAAATGCCAGGACCGCTAGCCTAAGCCATTCCTAATCATGGTGGAAACTTGCAGCATTACCATAATGAGTATCTATGAAGCATCCTCAATAAAAACCTATGCAAATAGCAAATAAAAAGATCGCTGAGATGCTCATTGTCTACTTGCCTTGTCATTTTGATTATGGGATAGCTCCTGTATCATGTGCAAGGGGTACCCCGTTGGCGGTTCTCTATGATATGCATGTATTTACAGTGATAAGAACTTACAGGTAACTAAAGTTGAGTAGCATGAGGAGCAGCCCTCGTACTCAAGGGACATGGGATTTCCAGTTTATGGTATGTCAAGCATATAACTCAGATTGGACCTCACTTTCACCTTAACCATATAAATATGCCTATGATAGGGGCAATGAGAGCTCAAAGCTAATGAGTACCTTACTTTCAGCATTTGTTAGCCTTTCAAACTTTTCAAAACCTTTTCACTCCCTTGTTAAGTCACCACTTATTATATGAGCACCTTCTTGAGAGCATAGTTGTCATTCTTGTGTTTGTCTCAAAACTTGGTTAATTATGTCATTACTTTGATGCTTGTTTCTCTGATATTTTTACTTATAGTCTTCACTTGAACTTCAGAGGTGCCTTCGCATTTATTTTGTGCTCTACAAAAAAAGGCAAGCGAGATACCACTCTATCATACCTTTTTATGAGCATTGCAATGTTGCTTATGTTTATGTTTCATGCTACTTATTATTATTGAGTTGGTTTCTCTTCATAGCTTGCAATGACTATTGAGTAGACTTGGTTGCATATTCTTTATTATGAATGGTTTAAGTTTCTACTCCTGTGCTGAGAATATATACATCATATGAAGCAAATGTGTTCGTGAAAGTTCTTTTATCGCACTCAGTTTTCAACTGAATTGCTTGACGACAAGCAATAAGCTAAGCTTGGGGAGAGTTGATATGTCCAAAACGTATCTACTTTCCCAAACACTTTTGCTATTGTTTCTCCTCTAAACTTCTGTGATTTGGATTCAACTAACATGGGCTGACGCTGTTTTCAGCAGAATTACCTTGGTGTCTAGTTTTTGTGCAGAAAATTAACTATCATGAAAAATCCCGGAAAATATGCCCAAAATCCTATTTCACAAGAAGATCCACAGAGACAGAGTACGAGACGGAGTGGAGGCCTGAGGGGCCCAAACCCCTGTCAGGCGCGGGCCAGGCCTGGCCACGCCTGGGGGGTGTGGCCACCTCAGGCACCCCCTCGGCCTCCCTCTTCGCCTATAAGACGCCTCTTGACCTAAAAATCGAGGGAGGTTCGTCGTTTTTCCAGAAAGAGTTCCACTGCGCTGCCACCACCAGAAGCCGCGATTCGGAACCAGAAACTCTGTTCTGGCACTTCATCCATGTGTGAGTAATCCCCCGCTGTAGGCTATGGGGATGGTAGGGATTGCATGAGTTCTATCATGTAACCTAATAAGATTGTTAGGGCATGGTGCCTAGTATCTCTATTAGTGCTATTTGACTTTGTTGCAACTTGTTGTGCTTAATGCTTGTCACTAGGGCCCGAGTGCCATGATCTCAGATCTGAACTTATTATTGAATCATTATGATAGTATTGTTTGTGATCTTATCTGCAAGTTGTGTACACATATCATTGTTCGGATCCAAAGGCCCCGAAGTGACAGAAATTGGGACAACCGGAGGGGATGGCTGTGATGTGAGGATCACATGTGTTCATGGAGTGTTAATGCTTTGCTCTGGTGCTGTAACATCCCTAAAATCATGTTTCAAACTCATGCATATCATCCATGCATCCATGATCATGTAGAATTCATTTCAAACAAATCAATTCAAAAACATGGGCATATAAGCTCATTATTTTATGTGATCAGCATTTAAAAACAAAAACAAATCTCCAATGTGAGATAGATGTTCAGTGAACCAAACCTTGTGTCTTATTGCTTTCAGAGTGTATTGCTAGATTGCTAGGATTTAAACCAAAGTTTCAAGACAAATATAATTTGAAAACCAATTTCAAAACCTATTTAAAACTAGTGCTATGTCACTGCTTATTTTATTTTATTTCAGGTGACCAGGCCAATTCAAAGTGACCACTTGGTTTTATGCCCAGAAATGTGATTGTTGCACACTGCAAAAATCCTGAAAAGATTTGAATTCAAATAGATTTTGAAATCATTTGAAAAAGGTTCCTGGAAATTCATTCAGAAAAAGAAAAAGGAAAGAGAAAAGAAAAAGGGTCGGCGCCATGATTTTGGCCTAACAAGCAAAGCAGCCCGTTAGCCAGCCCACCCGGGTTTTCCCCCCCTCCTTCTGATTTTCTCACCACACCCGCGCTACCCAATGGGTCACTGACTGGTGGACCTCACTAGCTCATCATCATCTTCCCCAAATCGCGCCCACGACCACGTCGCCGGCCGTTCCCTCCGCCATTCACTGCCGCATTTTAAATCAAGTTATTGCCGGCGTTTCCTCGCGTGATTCTCGCTCCCTCTCTGGCTCTAAGACCACCTCCCCCTCGCGGCCATTTCCCCCAACAAAGCCAGACAGAAGCTCCCCAGGCTGCCCGCAATCGCCCTTGCACCGCCACAGACAGAGCCCACTCCGGCGACCAATCCCGGTGAGCTCCATGCGCCCCTTCCCCTCTAGTTCATGCAGACAGCCTCGCAACTTCCTTGTGCACATTCTGACACTATTGGTTCATCCTATACTGCCCCAGGTCGTCAACTCCGTCAAGCATAGCAAGGTCCCGACGACGTCCTCAACTCCGGCGATTAAATTCGGTGAGCCCCGTGTTCCCCTTCGCTGCTGATTCACACGAGCGTGTTCGCCGTATCCATGCGCACCCCCTGATGCCTTTGCTTCGTGCTAGGGTGACCAGGAGCGTCGCCAACGTCGCCGTCCACCCGAGCCCGACATTGTCAGCAACTCCGACGAGCCCGCGCAGCCGTGTCCGTGCGCCCCTTGTCAAGCCGTCGCCACGTTGAGCTTCAGTACACTGTTGCGAATCTAGTAAGCACCTCCGACGACCCCAGAGCCCCCTGTAGCCACCGCGCCGCCGTAGACAGAGCCGTCACCGCCTGTCACCGCCGCCAGCGCCGCCACTTGTTGGTCGAGTGCTGAGCGCCGTTAGATCTAGATCTAGTGGTCACGTTAGAACCTAGACGAAGCGGTATGATTCAATCAGAGCCGCGCGATTAAGTTAGATCCAGCGGCTCAGAAGCATGATCCGACGTGAAGCGGTACCAGCCAATAGGATAGCGCCGCGTGGCACAGAGTTCGTTTTAAAATTTTGAATTAGATCTATTAGTTGTTTGATTTTGTTTTAGCCATAACTTTTGATTTCCATGTTCAAATTTGACAAATTTTATATCAATGGAATCAGGAGAGCAAGCCCTTTCCAAATATGCAATGTGTTTAATGTTTTGTTTCTGTTAAAATGGTTTTATTTACAGAAACTTCTGTAGGCCTATTTTGTGTATATAAATTATTTGAGAAAGGTTTTGGTGTTTAAATAAATGTTGTTTGGCAAGTTTTGAACTTGTTTATGAACCAGTACTGTGCACTTGTCTTGTTGAGTTTAGAAAATCATCACATATCATGTTTAATGCATCCATATATTTTTGCTTGTATTTATTTTGTATGTGAATTGTTGCTATGATTTTATGTGTAGATTTTGGTGCCAATAGTGATTGTGATTGTGAGGAGTGTAGCTACCCTCCAAACTACCAAGGCAAGTGGTGCTTCATGATATTTTTATCCCTATGTTTTCTACTATACATTAGAAATATTTTGCTAGTCTTGCATGTTATATTTTGTTTATATGCTATGCTTGGGAAATCCTAGTAGTTGTAGAATTGCTAGAAATTTCTAAGTAAGATGTTATCTATGCCATGCTTAGCCTAGCTAGTAGCAAACAAGGGTGGTGATATATTCATGCTATGATAAAATATTTCTAAGTCTTTGGTCTTGTGTTTTTACTTAATAAAACAACTAAGTGAATGAAACACCTGGGTGGAATGGAAGGAATGGTTTATGTGGAGTGTTTACACAAGGCCCATTTCTATGGTTTACCTTGTGTATCTCACTTGTGGAAAGCCACCCAGGAACAAAGGGATTTGAGAAGACAAATGTTAAGAAGCTTCTAGTGCAGCCACTTGGCAATATGGGCTCTGCCTGGATCACATAGGTTGCAAGAACTTAGCCATTTGGATAGTTGGTGGTAGTGGGATGATAGGTTGGAACGCGTCCATTTGGTCTAAGGGAAGTCTTCTGAAAGGTCCTGTCTTGATAAAAATCAAGTCTTGTAGGGAAAGTGCACAACCTCTACAGATGGAAGAATCTAAGTACTTAGCCATCTCCCTGGAAAAGGACAACTTGAGAATCAAGACATGGAAGCTATCAAGAATCTCCTCATCCCAATTTCTAAGTAAAACTTGTGGGTGAACAAGGGTGAAGGACCTCAATGTCTATTGGTGGTTCCTTGGGAAAAGTTTTGACAAAGAAAAACTTAGTGATTTCA
Source organism: Avena sativa (assembly GCA_916181665.1). NCBI lineage: Eukaryota > Viridiplantae > Streptophyta > Magnoliopsida > Poales > Poaceae > Avena > Avena sativa. Next base: position 133,975,941 of record OV702285.1, on the reverse strand, counting down.
ACTAATAGGCAAAACCTATTTTGAGCAAAGCAAGCCTAAGCTACACTTAGCCAAATTGCATATAGTATCTAGTCCACCAAAATTATACTAAGGTATCACTTGCCAATACTATTCCAATGTATTGACCCACTGTGGCTGTAACTTGTGATGTTGCAGGTTACTCTGATGAGGATTAGGAGTCATGAGTCTACACTGAACATGTTTGCCTGTGGCACATGAAGATGAAGACTTTTATCTATTTACTTATTTAAACTCTTGTACTAGGCCTGTGGCCTTGGAGTTGTAAAGACTATGTTTGTCTCTGGAATGACTGTAATAATGACCTTTGTTTCTGTGTACTTCATCTTAAACTGTGGATTCTAGCATTGATCCAGGGACTAGCATTGCAATCAGAGGGATCCTTTTCCTTTATAAAGGAGGGATCTTACAAATGGTATCAGAGCACTGTGTTGCCTGTAGGATTATGACCCTAGGATTGGAAACCACTAAGGAAAAAATTTCAACAAATTCCACACTTGTCTATTCTTCCCGTAAACTTTTCTAATCTTCTTTTCCATATCTATTTGTAGATGGACTCCATCAACGAAGCCGTAAGGAAAGGACCACTCATGACAATGGCTTTGGAGTGTGAGACAGAATTTCCCAAGGCTCTCAAGGACCTCATGGTTGCAATGGAAATACATGGTGCAGCTGTGTACAAAGGTTTTCCTGTGATGGATGAAGGAGTTGAGTACTGGTGGGTGCAACTTCACTTGTATAAAAACAAGGAAGACAACCACAAGGAATCAGGATTCTGCATGTTCACCAATTCAGTGGTGCGCACTACATTCTTTGATTCAGCAAGGGATGCAGCTTGGAAGACCATCAAAGAACTTGGTGATAGAGTTAAGTGCAGAATGCTCAACATCCAAAATGACCTAAAGGAAGAGAAGAAACATACCCAAGAGTTGGAGGCTACCAACCAAACCTTAAGAGGAGACATTATAGACTTAGTAATGGATTCATGTGCTCAAGATAGATTGATTGCTTATAGAAATATTGTGTTAGCCAACATATCTAGTGAGTTGGGATTGTAACGTACTTCGTTAGTTGGACCACCACTTATCACCTTATTTTCCAAATGTTGCTTAAAATAAGTTGAACCTTAGTTGTTGTAATGGACCCATGTATGCCATGACTTGTGTGTTTTGATTTCCAAAGATATGTATGTCATGCTTTGCCTTGTGTTTTATCTTAAATTGTGTTGTTTCTAACTATTTCTATCTTATAAATAGATGCCTAATGTTACCATCAGCACTGTTGAGGAGTTCCAGGGAACTCGCTTTGGTCCTCGTATTATTGAGCTCACTACTTTGCTCAATCTCCCTCTTCCGACCATCATGGTGCTTCCCCTCACCAAGTTTGAGAGGAAAGACCTTTGGGGCTTCAAGGTCAATCAGCCAGGACGCCAGACTGAGCCTACCACGGAGGCTATCATCTTCAAGCTCATGCACGATGACAAGGAGAGAGGCCTAGAGGTAGTCATGCAGGACTTGATTGGACGTCTGTTAGGGAGATACTCTCGACAGGTTAGAGGTACTCACTTCCACGTCTTCGGTAGACGTGATGAGGATGGAGAGGCCATCGACTTCGAGGACACTTCGAGGGAGACAGCAGAGCCGATTCGTCTATACCTCCAGGACTTAGAGGTTCTTCTTAGGCACGTGGACACTGATAGGATCAACGTCATACTCAGCAATGACGAACTCCAGGTGCAGCTTCGTGAGAAGGACAAGCTCTTCGCGGAGCAAGATGAGATAGTCAAGGAGATGGAGGCAAAGTTCGAGAGTCAGGATAGAAAGTTCAAGAGTCAAGAGAAGCGAGTCCAAGATAGGAACAAGAGGATTCGGGACATGACTGCAGAACTGGAGGCCAAGGACTTCGAGCTCGAGCATCAGCAGACTGAGATTGAGAGGCTTCGTTCTCAGAAGAGGGCTCTCAAAGCCAAAGTAGAGACCTTGACCACCAATGTCGAGGAATACAAGACCGCTATGGAGAATGCAGGTCTTACCTTTGTTGAGGAGGAGGTTGATGCCGAGGAGTAGTGATGACTACTCATTTATCATTTATTTATCATACTTTATTTGAGTCACAATGACCATCCAACATGTGGATGGATTGTTATTGGTGTGTTTACTTTGCAAACTTGTTGTTTTTGTTGTTGAACTATTATTAATATGATGCATGCTTGATGATTGTTTATGTGATGTATTGTGCATGATAGCATCTATGGGTATCTCATTCTTATCTCTATTGAACAAACCACAGATGCCTCCCCGTCATGCCAATCCCAACCCCAACAACAACAACATCACCCCTGAGATGCAGCAAATGATGACAGCTCAGACTCAGCTGATGCAAATGATGACTACGTTTATCCAGAACCAGAACAACAACAACAACAACAACAACAACAACAACAACAACAACAACAACAACAACAACAACAACAACAACAACAACAACAACAACAACAACAACAACAACAACAACAACAACAACAACAACAACAACAACAACAACAACAACAACAACAACAACAACAACAACAACAACAACAACAACAACAACAACAACAACAACAACAACAACAACAACAACAACAACAACAACAACAACAACAACAACAACAACAACAATAACAACAATAACAACAACAATAACAACAACAACAACCCACCGGGTTTTGACATGCTTACCAGGTTCTTGAGATTGAGACCAGCAAAGTTGTCAGGAACAACTGATCCTATGGTGGCCAATGATTGGCTACGCTCTGTGAACAAGGACTTGGTAACAGTTGGATGTACTGATGAAGTGAAAGTCAGATTTGCAGCTCACTTGTTGGAAGGACCAGCAGCCACTTGGTGGGATAACTTCCAGATCACCACTCCCATTGAGGATGTGACATGGGCTATCTTTGAAGATGGTTTCCGTACTGCTCACATCTCATCCGGAGTTATGAGTTTGAAGAAGAAAGAGTTCCATAACTTGAAGCAGCGCCACCGCAGCGTGGCTGAATATATTGAGGAGTTCAACAATCTGGCGCGTTATGCACCGGATGAAGTTGACACTGATGCTAAGAGGAAGGAAAAGTTCCTTGAAGGGTTGAATGATGAACTAAACCTGCAGCTATCAGTGGCCTATGTTCCCACATACCAGTCTCTTTGTGATAAGGCTGCTATTTTGGAGAACAAAATGAAGCAAGTTGAGAGTAGAAAGAGAAAGCACTCGGACAAGCACATCTCGGGATCGTCTCACAAACGTTCCCATTATGATGATAGTGGAAGATCAGGATCCCACAAGCATGGGAAATTCAACAAGCACCACAACCACAACCGTCATCATGACAACAAGCATCACCGTAGTCATGACAATGACAAGTACAAGAACCACAAGGGTGGATATAAGAGCCACCACAGTGGAAGTGGAAGTGGCAGTGGAAGCCAGCCTGTCAAGAAGGATATTAGTCAGGTTGAGTGTTTCAAGTGCAAGAATATGGGGCATTATGCAAATGAATTCCCAGAAAAGAAAGTTGAAGGACCTAACAAACCCAACCCTTTTCAAAAGGGATAAGTGAACCACATCAATGTGGAGGAAATTTATGAGGAGCCTGATGCTGTTGCTGGTAAGTTCAAACTCAATTCTGTTCCAGCGTTTGTTCTCTTTGATACTGGTGCATCTCATTCATTCATATCAAGAGAATTTGTTGAAAGAAATGAACTACCGGTAGAAACTATTGGGTGTCCTATAAAAGTAAGTTCTCCTGGCGGAGAAAAGATAGTGAATTCAGGGTGTCATGATCTAGTCATAGAGTTTGGGAAGTATAAGTTTCCCGTTAACTTGATAATCCTAAACTCCCAAGGATTGGATGTCATTTTGGGAATGGACTGGATGACTAAGCACAAGGGAGTGATAGATTGTGCCAACCATACTGTCTCACTCACAACTCCAGAAAATAAAAGAATCAGGTTCAAGACCAACTTTAAATCAAAGAGGAGTAAGCTAAATTCTCTTAAGGGGGTTAGCATAGATAGTGTGCCTATTGTATGTGAGTATCCAGATGTGTTTCCGGAAGAATTGCCGGGAATGCCACCAGATAGAGATGTGGAATTTCTTATTGATTTACTACCAGGATCTGGACCAATAGCAAAGAGACCGTATGTAACACCCTCAGAATCGACCCTATGCAAGTTTCAGCGCTTCCCGCCAAAACCCGCATAGAAACGATTCAAAGGTGCCCACCAGGCACTTTCGTCCGGGTGGAAAACGAAGTAATAACATTACACAACAGTCCTCGATGGGACCCACAGAACAGATATATACAACAGCGACTCAAAGAGTCAAGAATGCAGATATACAGTACAAAGATCCAAATCACCTTGAAAATGATAGAGCGTCCGACTACGGACAAGATGCAAATGGGGCTAAGAGCCCTGAAGAATAACCAATGGCGTCCATAACCCTGCCCAGGCCAAGCCGGAAGGGTAACCCTGCTAACGACGTCGATCTCAAAACCTGCTTAAACAAAAGGGGTGCCGACAAAGGGCAAAGGAAAAAGAGGAGCGTCAGTACTGAGGCCAGTACACGGCGAGACTAGAATTCGGCGGTCCTCGCCTACATAGGTATGGTGGACTGAGCGGCAGCGGCAGCATGCACTAAACAATCTATAGAGACTCGATACAACGGTCGACTATCAGAGAGAGATAAGAAAGACCTATTCGGAACCAACCTGATACTACCACCAAACAAACCCATCCTGGTGTTTCCCCCTCGAGACCAAACGAGGAAGTCAACCGAGGAACTCACACAGTTGGCAATTTTATTTATTCAGTTATCGTTGCAGCAATTACTAGTCAGGTATAGATAATCATCCTGATATAATAAGAAGTGGGCAATTTTAGTTAACCATTCCGTTGTAGTTGCAACACTTACTAGTCAAATACAATTAGCATGAGATAACCCAAAACCCAGCAGTTGTTGGTACTTTTATTTAGCCATTCCGTTATAGTTGCAGTACTTACTAGTCAGATACAATGGTCGCAAGCGACAACTCAAACAAGCAATTGTTGGCAGTTTTATTTAGCCATTCCATTATAGTGAAGCTGATTACTAGTCATTATAAAGTCAAATTTATAGCACTACTTTAGTTATAGTTGTCTATGATCGAGATACTGTGCTCCAAGTCGTCCATAACCGCGGACACGGCTTTCAGAAAGTTTTACCCGGCCGGGGTGCACCAATAGCAACACACACTCGATCAACCTCGGAAAAACCAAATCAAAACCCAACGAGGCCTTCACGACAAAGCAATCACAGGATTCAGAAATATTTCAGGGGGCCACCCCTTGGAGTACACCCGCAACGAAGTTAGCTGACTCCGAGACGGACCCGAGGTTTGGGTGGACGGCTGTGAACGACTGGGAACCCAAAACTGGGCTTGTCGACACCGCGAAATCGTGTCCCGATCCTAAACAGTACAGTGTGCTCCTTGCACAATCGTAATAAAGCAGTAAAGCATGGCATAAGTATAGGATAGTAAATAAAACCTCAAACTAGTTTGTGGCCCCAAGAAATAAGAATGAATCAAGCTCTGGCTCAGGGGGGTCCCATAATTCCCCGTATGTGGATAGCGCGAATATTCAAGGAACAGGTATCAAGTACTCGGGGTCCTACGGGACACAAGTGGACGGTTAACAACCAAATAACATCTATTGCCCACCTGTGCCTCTGCTTACCTACTTCAATTTTAGTTGTTAAACAATAATTAAAGTGAGCGATAAATAAAGCCATGATCATCTCCAACATTAAACCGGCGGCAATGCTCCAACAACTGTGGTACTTGACGACACGCAACAGCACTCGAGCATGCGACTACGATGCGCAGGTCCAGCTATCTATCAACCATCAGGTAATAGGAGGTGTCCAAGGCAATATAAGGCTGCAAGGGATATCACGGGTACGAAAACTAGAGCAACGCAACACAGATAGCAATAGATCAACAGGAGGGAATAAATACTATAAAAGTAAGATAGGTAGAAAGGGGGAGATGCTCGCCTGAAAACATTGTCGAAGGTTCATCCGAAGTTCGGGACGAAGCTCACATCAACTCAACGGCCTTATCCGCGAAGAAGCAAAACACTAGAAGAAACATCGGATGCGCTATTTAATACAACGGCAGAAAATCGGCATGATGCATGTATGATGTATGACATGGCAAAGATGCGATGCAATCAGATCATATTAAGCGGAACCGGGGTCCCGACATTTGATTAAACGGTTCAAGTTATTTAGGTACCCCGCAATTTAGATGTTGTCTTAACAGGGCCAGATAAGTTACCGGTTCGCCACACAACATTTAAATGAGGCCAATATAAGACTAGATTTGTCCGCATATGGGCCCCATATTTAATTTAGGTGAATCGGCATAAGGCCCCCAAACCACAGACAAGTATGCATGCATGATCAATTAATATGCGACAAGTTGTATTATATTATAAAATAGGGTTTCGGGAAGGGGTTCACACATTAAGGTTCGGCGATCTTGGTGTTCCGAGGGTTCGGGGTCGGTCTCAGGGTTCGGATCTGGGGTTCGGCCTCGGCGAGTTCGTTCTCGGCGGAAACATTCTCGATCAATGGGTAGATCTTGTCGCATCCGGGTTCTCGGCGAGCTCGGCGTCCGGGAAGGAGAACTTGTCGTCCAGGGTCTCGGTGTCCGGGGTGAAGTACTTGGCGTTCCGGGGACGAACCGGTCGCATCCGCGCTCGTCGGTTCGTGTCGACGGTCTTGTCGTCTCACGGCGGAGATCTTGGGATCCGGGGTCTTGGCGTCTTCGGGTCCGAGAGGGAGAACTTGGGTCGGCATCGGATCGGTCTTCGCGTTCCGGAACCAGGGCCTTCGAGTCCATGTAGCAGATCCCGCGTTTCGTGACGGAGGTCTCGGGGTTCCGCGGCTTCGGTTGTCGGACGACCTCGATCAACATACTCAACTGGTTGGGGTAAAGGACTCGCGACTTGTCGGTGGAGGAGCTCTGTGATACTCTTGGAGAGGCAGCGCTCGAGGGCAAAGGAGGCAACGTCACCGCGGGCGGGGCAGACTTGCAGGGACCGAGCGAGGCGGAACAGGGGACGGCGCAGGCCGCGCTGCCTCCAGTGACAACCGGAGGAGTAGCAGACGGAGAGGCGCCAGGGCGGTTGGGGAGGCAGACGTGCAGAGCTCGAGGCGGCCGGCGCACGCGGTCGACGGGGGAGCTCGAGGGCAGAGGCGGCTGCGGACGCGGCGGCGGCGCGGACGAACTTGAGGAGGACGGGGAGTTGGCGGCGGGGTCCCGCAGGGAGACGACGAGGCCACCGGCGGCGGCCTGAGCTCGGGCACGGCACACGCGGCGAGGAGCCTGGGGCGGGGAGGCAGTCGCAGCGGCTCGGTCCGGCGAAGGAGGCAGACGGGGCGACGCGGGTTGGAGGCGGGGTGACGCGCGCAGACGGGCTCGGCCGGAGGACGAGCGCAGGACGCCGGAGACGGCGAAGAGGGCGCTGGAAGCGGACGGGGGAGGAGCGGCCGACGCCGGGGAGAGAGTGAGGCCGAGCGGGCGAGGTCGAGGGCGGCTCGCCGGCGGGGAGGCCCGAGCGGAGTAGGCGGTGGGGGACGCGTCGGGGTGGGAGAGGAAAGGAGAGAGAGGGGAGCGGGAGGTGGGAGACGGGGTCGCTGGGCCAGGGGGTGGGCCAGGGGGACGTGGGGTCGGAGCGGTGCGTGGGTTTGACCAGGGGTGGTCGGTGGGTGGAGGGAGGAGTGGGCAGTGGGGAGTGGTCCAGGTGGGGCTGACGGGTGGGACCGGGGAGGTTGGGTGAGGAGGTGGGCCAGGACGGGGGAAGAGGGAGAGAGGGGGTTGGGCAGGTGGCGGCCCGGGATTGGTTAGAGGGGAGGGAGAGGGTGAGGTGGCAGCCAGGGATTGGTCCGGGTGAGGTGGAGGAGGGGTGGGTGGAATAGGACTGGGTAGGAATAGGATTTCGGGTAGGCTGGTTTAGGTGGACCGTGTTAATACTGGGGGTGGTCGACTGGGTCGAATCGGCCCGTTCGACTGCCCCACTAAAAATAATTAAATATTTTATTTATTTCAGACAGAGCTTTTGAAAACCGATAGCAGACAAAACAAAATAATCCGGAGACCCGGGTTTTGTGTTTGAACAAAGACGGGGCGTTTTAGAAAACAAAATAGTTTTTTCCGCAAATAGTTTTATGCAAGCAAATGCAAGATGCTGACGATGCTCAAATGCAATGTGGCATGATGACATGAGCATGCGGTCATGATGATGCAATGCACAAAAACAACGCGATTTTCTAGTAGTGGTTTTGCGGGATGCCACACCGTACAAGATGTCAGTTGATGAACTGAAAAAACTCAAGAAACAACTTGGAGAATAGTTGCAGAAAGGATTTATTCAACCAAGTTCTTCATCTTGGGGAGCCCCAGTTTTGTTTGTGGAGAAGAAAGATAGAAGTCAAAGTTTATGCATAGATTACCGTTCACTCAATGAGGTGACTATCAAGAACAAATACCCTTTGCCAAGAATCAATGACTTGTTTGATCAGCTAGAAGGAGCTTGTGTATTCTCAAAGATTGACCTTCGGTCAGGTTATTTCCAACTCAAGATAAGAGAACAAGACATACTTAAAACAGCTTTCACCACAAGGTATGGATTGTATGAGTATACCGTGATGCCATTTGGTTTGACCAATGCACCAGCATACTTCATGAATATGATGAACAAGGTGTTCATGGAATTTCTTGATAAGTTTGTTGTCGTTTTCATCAATGACATTTTGATCTACTCCAAGAGCAAAGAAGAACATGAAGGACATCTGCGTTTGATACTTGAGAAGCTTAGAGAGCATAAACTTTATGCCAAATTCAGCAAGTGTGAATTCTGGTTGAATGAAGTTGGATTTCTTCGACACGTATTGTCAGGAGATGGTGTTGCAGTTGATCCTGCTAAAGTTTTGGCTGTAACTAAATGGGAATCTCCCAAGTCAGTGAAAGAAGTTCGTAGTTTCCTTGGCTTAGCAGGTTACTATAGAAGATTCATTGAGAATTTCTCCAAGGTAGCTAAGCCTATGACAGAATTGCTAAAGAAAGACAAGAAATTTGCTTGGTCTGAAGGTTGTGAACTCAGCTTTCAAGAATTGAAGAAGAGACTTGTGACAGCACCAGTCATGTGTTTACCAGATTTGAAGAAGGATTTCCAAGTGTATTGTGATGCATCTCATCATGGTTTGGGTGCAGTACTTATGCAAGAAGGAAAAGTTGTGGCTTACAACTCAAAACTCATGAAGTGAACTATCCTACTCATGATTTAGAGTTAGCCTCTGTTGTCCATTCACTCAAAACATGGAGACACTATATTTTGGGAAAGCGATGTGAAGTGTTCACAGATCACAAGAGTTTGAAGTATATCTTCACCCAGAAGGAAATTAATATGAGACAAAGAAGATGGCTAGAACTTATCAAGGACTATGACTTAAGTTTGCAATACCACTCCGGTAAAGCAAATGTTGTAGCGGATGCTCTAAGCCGTAAAGTTTTTGTGAATGGCCTTACTAAGGGAGAATTGCCAGATGATCTGTGTACCCAATTCAGAGATCTCAGATTGGAGATTGTGCCTGAGGGACATCTCATGTCTTTGTATGTTCAACCTACTTTGTTGGACAAAATCAAGGAAGCCCAGAAGACTAATAAGGAAATTGAAGAGATTAAGGAAAAGATTGGTAAGGGAAAAGCCAAAGGATTCCATGAAGATGAACAGGGTACTTTATGGCATGGAAAACGTATCTGTGTTCCACAAGATCCGGAACTTCGGAAACTGATTTTACAAGAAGCACACAACTCACCATATTCTATTCATCCAGGTAACACCAAGATGTACATGGATATGAAAGAAAGATTTTGGTGGAATAATCTCAAGAAGGACATCGCCGAACATATTGCCTTGTGTGATGTGTGTAGTAGAGTGAAAGCGGAACATCAAAAACCAGCAGGTTTGCTTCAACCACTACCTATTCCTGATTGGAAGTGGGACAAGATTGGTATGGATTTCATTATCGGATTGCCAAGGACCCTATCAGGATATGATTCTATTTGGGTAGTAGTGGATCTCCTAACTAAAGTGGCTCATTTCATACCCGTCAAGACAACTTACACAAGTGCTAAATTGGCCAAGATCTCTATGAGTAGAATTGTATGTCTACATGGAGTACCTAAGAGTATTGTGTCAGATAGAGGAACCCAATTCACTTCTCATTTTTGGAGGCAATTACATGAGTCATTGGGAACGAGGTTGGAATTCAGCACTGCTTTTCATCCTCAAACTGATGGACAAACAGAAAGGACTAATCAGATTCTTGAAGATATGTTGAGGGCATGTGCCCTAGACTATGGAGCCAGTTGGGATGAAAGTCTGCCTTACGCAGAATTTTCTTATAACAACAGCTATCAAGCCAGCATTGAGATGGCACCATTTGAGTTTCTCTATGGGAGAAAATGTACCACCCCATTGCTATGGAATGGTGTGGGAGAAAGAAGTTTGTTCGGACCAGAACTTATCAAAGAGGCTGAAGAGAAGTCAAGCTGGTTAAGGACAGATTAAAGATAGCACAGTCCCGACAGAAAAGCTACGCAGATCCTAAGCGTAGAGAAGTCACCTATGAAGTTGGTGATAGAGCTTATCTTAGAGTGTCGCCACTTCGTGGAGTGAAGAGATTTGGTGTCAAAGGTAAATTGGCACCAAGATATGTTGGACCATTCAAGATTCTAAGTCGCAAAGGAGAAGTAGCCTATGAGATTGAATTGCCAGAGTCCTTGTCAGCTGTTCACAATGTGTTTCATGTGAGTCAGCTTAAGAAATGTCATCCAGAAATGGAAGAGACTTCTTTGAAGGATACTATACCTTTGGAAGAGGTTCAATTGGAGAGTGACCTCACTTATGAGGAGAAACCTATCAAGATTCTTGAGACTGCAGAAAGTGTTACTCGGACTATGACTATTAAGTTCTGAAGTTCAATGGAACCATCATTCCGAAGAAGAAGCAACATGGGAAAGAGAAGATGATCTTCGGAAAGACCACCCTTACCTATTTGCTAGCCAATCCGAATCTTGAGGGCGAGATTCACCTTAAGGGGGTTAGATTTGTAACATCCCTAAAATCATGTTTCAAACTCATGCATATCATCCATGCATCCATGATCATGTAGAATTCATTTCAAACAAATCAATTCAAAAAAGGGGCATATAAGCTCATTATTTTATGTGATCAGCATTTAAAAACAAAAACAAATCTCCAATGTGAGATAGATGTTCAGTGAACCAAACCTTGTGTCTTATTGCTTTCAGAGTGTATTGCTAGATTGCTAGGATTTAAACCAAAGTTTCAAGACAAATATAATTTGAAAACCAATTTCAAAACCTATTTAAAACTAGTGCTATGTCACTGCTTATTTTATTTTATTCCAAGTGACCAGGCCAATTCAAAGTGACCACTTGGTTTTATGCCCAGGAATTCAGCACGGCTTTTCATCCTCAAACTGATGGACAAACAGAAAGGACTAATCAAATTCTTGAAGACATGTTGAGGGCATGTGCCCTAGACTATGGAGCAAGTTGGGATGAAAGTCTGCCTTACGCAGAGTTCTCTTATAATAACAGTTACCAATCTAGCATTGGGATGGCACCATTTGAGTTTCTCTACGGAAGGAAGTGTACCACCCCATTTCTATGGAATGGTGTGGGAGAGAGAAGTTTGTTTGGACCAGATCTTATCAAAGACGCAGAGGAGAAAGTCAAATTGGTTAAGGACAGGTTAAAAATAGTACAGTCCCGACAGAAAAGCTACGCGGATTCTAAGCGTAGAGAAGTCACCTACGAAGTTGGGGATAGAGCTTATCTTAGAGTATCACCTCTTCGTGGAGTGAAAAGATTTGGAGTCAAAGGAAAGTTGGCACCAAGATATGTTGGGACATTCAAGATTCTAAGTCGCAAGGGAGAAGTTGCATATGAAGTTGAATTGCCAGAATCTCTGTCAGCTGTCCATAATGTGTTCCATGTGATTCAGCTTAAGAAATGTCACCCAGAGATGGAAGAATCTTCTTTGAAGGATACCATACCATTGGAAGAGGTTCAACTAGAAAGTGACCTCACCTATGAAGAAAAACCTGTCAAGATTCTTGAGACCGCAGAAAGAATCACAAGGACAAAAACTATCAAGTTTTGCAAAGTACAATGGAATCATCACTCCGAAGAGGAAGCAACATGGGAAAGAGAAGATGATCTTCGGAAAGACCACCCTCACCTATTTGCTAGCCAATCCGAATCTCGAGGGTGAGATTCATCTTAAGGGGGTTAGATTTGTAACATCCCTAAATTCATATTTCAAAACTCATTCATATCATCCTTGCATTCATCATCATTTAGGGCTTTTCTCAAAATCATTTCAGAAACAGGAGCAATTGTGGCTCATTATTTTATGTATAAAAACACTAGCCTTTGTGGTACATGCTATTAAGGAAGATGTTGTTATTCATTCAGGATGATTTGATTTCAAACTTAAGTGGTCTCAAAAACTTAAGCAAAGTCTCAAAGCAAATTATGAATCAAAACAAATTCTATGCCTATTATCACACCTCATAAAGGCATGATTTTTTTTAATTTTCAAAAAGACCCAAGTGTTCTTAAGTGTTCAGATGTGTTTGACACTTATTTAAGAACAAAATTTATTTTACAAAAGTCCTGTAAAGCTTTGAATTCAAACAGATTTGAATTTGGGTTTGAAAACCATTTTTTAGAAAAACAAACAAAAAAAGAAAAGGAATAAAGGTGAAAAAAAATAAACAGCCAGCCAATCTGGCCGACCTAGCCCAACACGGCCCAGCTAGCCCAGCAGCTCCCACCCCCGCGAATCGTTTTCTTTCACCCGCTCTCGCACCCACCAGCTCACTGACAGAAGGGACCCACTCCCTTTTCCCTCTATCGCTGACAACCGCGGCCCACTCGAGTGTCGTCGTCTCCACCCCCACGACCTGTTCATCCCCAAATTGACGCGGCCGTTTCCTGTTGATTACGCAGCTTAAATTCGCGTTAAGGCACGAGTAATTCTCGCTCACGACCAGGCTACTTAAACCTCCTCTGCCCCCTCTCCCTTCTCCCTCAAACCCCGAACCCAGAGTGCCACCAGGCTGCGTGCATTGCTCCCTGTAACCCCGCCGTCTCCGACGAGCTGCAGCCACGATTCCGGCCACCTCCGACCACCCCTCTGCCTCTGCTTCACACGAACAGCCTCCGCTTGACCTCACGCATCACACAGTACCCCTGGTTCGCCCGCGCGTGACCCAGAACGTTGGCAACGCAAACGACTGAGCGCCACCGTCTTCAGCATCAAACTCCGGCGAGCTCCAGTGGTAAGTCCAGACCGCCCCAAACCTTCCCCTTCACGCACGCATCTTCGCCGTGGTTTTCTGCATCTGACCACATTCTCCGTTTGCCTCCTAGTGATCGACAACGTCGCCTTCGACCTCGAGCAGAGCCACCGTTGCCAGATCCAACTCCGGCGAGGAATCCACCGCAACCCTGAGCGCCCCTTGCCGAGCTGTCCACAAGTTGAGCATCCCCACGTCCTTGCGGTCTCGGTGAGTACCTTCCCTATCCTCCTAGCGACCGGTATCGCCGGCGCCGCCACCGTCTGACCGTCGCCGCCGCGCGCAGCCGTTAAGCGCCGCCAGATTTTGGCTTGATGATTTAGACCGTTGGATCTGTATCGTAGGGCTAGGATAGAATTTTAAACGAAGGGGTAAGCGTGCATCTGAGCCGCCAGATCCCACTTAGATCATGCGGTCCGCAGAGCGCGATCCAACCGAATCGGTATGCTCCAGTGAGGTTGCAACACGTGTCTAGGGTGTATTCAAAAACAGAAATTCGAATCAGATTTAGATCCAAACTTCAAACTGCTATAACTTTTGAATGCCACGTTAGAATTTTGCAAACTTTATACCGTTGGATTCAGTGAATCAAGGCCTTTCTGTTTATGCAAAGTGTTTAACAAATAGTAACCATTAGAAAGACTTTATTTGTAGAAACATGTTTAAGGCTATTTTGAGTATGGTTTTAGTTTAGTAATTTGTTTTAGGATAAATAAGTTTAGTTGGCAAATTTGTGACTTGTTAAGTTTCTGTAAACATGTACATGCTAGGTAGAGTTTTCAAAATCACCACTTAGTAAATTCTTGCATGCATGCATTCATGTTATTTTTGATTGTATATAAAATTGTGTGTAATTGTATGCCACAAATCTTTGTGTAGATTTTGCTAGTGATTGTGACTGTGAGGAGTGCTACTCTCCACATTACCAAGGCAAGTGATATTACATGAATATTTCATTCCTATATTTTGTACTAGCATTAGATATTTTTCTAAGTCTTGCATGCTACTCTTGCCAAATAAAAGATTGGGGAAAACCTATGTAGTTAGAATGGTAGAAATGCTAGGAATTTCCCTAAGTTAAGTTACCTTGCCATGCTTAGCCTAGCTACTAGAAAACAAGGGTTGGTATAATCTATTCATGCTATATTGACTATAATTCTAAGTCATGGGACTTATGTTTTCTTAATAAAATTACTAAGTCAATAAACCTCCTGGGTGGAAGGGAAAGATTGGTTTATGTTGAGTGGTTACACAAGGCCATGGACTTGGATTGTGTATCTCACTTGTGGTATGCCACCCAGGCACAAAGGGATTTGGAGGCCAAGTGTTGAGAAAGCTTACAGTGCAACCACTTGGCAATATGGGCTCTGCCTTGATCATATAGGTTGCTAGAACTTAGTCACTTGGACAGTTGGTGGTAGTGGGAATGATAGGTTGGAACGCGTCCATTTGTCTAAGGGGAGGCTTCTGAAAGGTCCTGTCTTGGGAAACCAAGTCTGGTGGGGAAAGTGCACAACCTCTGCAGATGGAAAATCTAAGTACTTAGCCATGTCCATGGCAATGGACAGCTTGAGCATCAAGACATGGAAGCTACAAGAATCTCATCACTCCAACTTCTAAGTAAAACTTGTGGGTGAACAAGGGTGAAGGACCCCAATGTCTATTGGTGTTTCTTGGGAAAGTTTTTGACAAAGAAAACTTAGTATTTTCAACTAATAGGGAAAGCCTATTTTCAAGCAAAGCAAGCCAAGCTACACCTAGCCAAAATGCATATAGTAAAATAGTCCACTTAAAATTTACTAAGGTATCACTTGCCAATACTATTCCAAAGTATTGACCCACTGTGGCTGTAACTTGTGATGTTGCAGGTTACTCCGATGATGAGTAGGAGTCATGAGTCTACACTCAACATGCTTGCATGTGGCACATGAAGATGAGGACTTGTGTTTATTTACTTATTCCATAAACTCTTGTATTAGGCCTTTGGCCCTGAGTTGTATAAGACTATGTTTTATCTCTGGAATGAATGTAATAAACGACCTTTGTATCTGTGTACTTCATCTTAAACTGTGGATGCTAGCATTGATCCAGGGACTAGCATTGCAATCACAGGGATCCTTTCCTTTACAAAGGAGGGGTCTAACAGATGGTATCAGAGCACTGTGTTGCCTGTAGGATTATGACCCCTAGGATTGGAAAACCACTAAGGAAAATTTTTCAAGTACTTCTACACTTGGCTATTCTTCTCGTAAACTTTTCTAATCTTCTCATTCTCATCTCTATTTGTAGATGAACTCCATTAACGAAGCCGTGAAGAAAGGACCACTCATGACCATGACCTTGGAGTGTGAAACTGAGTTTCCCAAAATTCTCAAGGACCTCATGGTGGCAATGGAAGCACATGGTGCAGCAGTTTATAAAGGCTTCCCAGTGATGGATGAAGGAGTGGAGTATTGGTGGGTGCAACTTCACTTGTACAAAAACAAGGAAGACAACCACAAAGAAAGAGGATTCTGCATGTACACCAACACTGTGGTGCACACCACATTCTTTGAGTCAGCAAGAGAAGCAGCTTGGAGGACTATCAAAGAACTAAGTGCTAGAGTCAAGTGCAGAATGCTCAAGCTCCAAAAAGACTTAGAGAAAGAGAAGGAACTTACCCAAGAGTTGGAATCCACCAACCAAGAATTAAGGGGAGATATTATAGACTTAGTGATGGAATCATGTGAACAAGATAGGTGGATTGCCTCTAGGAACATTGTGCTAGCCACCAGATCCAGTGAGATAGGATTGTGAGCACACTTCGTTAGTTGGACCACCACCTATCACCTTATTATCCAAAATGATACCTTAAAATAAGTTTGGACCTTGATTGATGAAATGGATTCATGTATGCATGATTTGTGTGATTTTGTTTCCAAGGATGTGTATGAGATGTTTGTCTTTGTTTATCTTAAATTGCGTTGTTCTAACTTTTCTATCTTATAAATAGATGCCTATTACCATCAGCACTGTTGAGGAGTTCCAGGTTACTCGTTTCGGTCCCCGTATCGTTGAGCTTACCACTTTGCTCGATCTCCCTCTTCCCACCATCACGGTGCATCCACTCACCAAGTTCGAGAGGAAGGACCTCTGGGGCTTCAAGGTGAACCAGCCCGGACGCCAGACAGAGCCTACTACAGAGGCCATCGTCTTCAAGCTGATGCACGACGACAGGGAGAGAGGCATGGAGGTAGTCACGCAGGACCTTATAGGACGTCTACTAGGCCGTCACTCCCGGCAGGTTAGAGGCACCCACTTCCACGTCTTCGGAAGACGTGATGAGGACGGAGAGTCCATCGACTTCGAGGACGACTCGAGGGGCGCAGCAGAGCCGATACGTCTGTACCTCCAGGACTTAGAGTCTCTCCTTAGGCACGTGGACACGGACATGACCAACGTCATGCTTAGCAATGACGAGCTCCAGGTGCAGCTTCGCGAGAAGGACAAGCTTTTCGCACAGCAGGATGAGATAGTCAAGGAAATGGAGACGAAGTTTGAGGCCCAGGACCGCAAGTTCAAGAGTCAGGAGAAACGCGTCCAGGATAGGAACAAGAAGATCCGGGACATGACCGAGGAACTGAAGTCCAAGGATTTCGAGCTAGAGCAGCAGCAGATGGTGATCGAGAGGCTTCGCTCCCAGAAGAGGGCTCTCAAGGCCAAGATCGATTCCTTGACCACTACGATTGAGGAGAACAAGACCGCGATGGAGAACGCAGGTCTTACCTTTGTCGAGGAGGAGATTGATGCTGATGAGTAGACTTGACTACTCGTTTATCTTTCATTATCATACTTGTTATTTGTGAACTTGTTATTGGACCATCCGACATGTGGATGGCTTGCCACTTGTGTGTTTTACTTCATGAACTTATTTGGTTGTTGAACTTTTATTCTTGAGATGCATGCTATGTGTTTTGCTTGTGATGTATTGTGCATAAAACATCTATGGGTATCTCATTCTTATCTATTTGAACAAACCACAGATGCCTCCCTGTCGCGCAAACCCCAACCCCAACAACATCACTCCAGAAATGCAACAGATGATGAATGCTCAAACACAGCTTATGCAGATGATGACAACATTCATCCAAAACCAGAATAACAACAACAACCCCAATAACAA
Organism: Avena sativa; assembly: GCA_916181665.1. NCBI lineage: Eukaryota > Viridiplantae > Streptophyta > Magnoliopsida > Poales > Poaceae > Avena > Avena sativa. The sequence goes on along the minus strand of OV702285.1, from coordinate 133,958,282 downwards.
CAACAACAATAACAACAACAACAACAACAACCCTCCGGGTTTTGATATGCTCACCAGATTTCTGCGTCTGAGGCCAGCTAAGTTTTTGGGGACAACTGATCCCATGGTGTCCAATGATTGGCTACGTTCTGTGAACAAAGACTTAGTGACTGTGGGTTGCACGGATGCTGAAAACGTCAGGTTCGCAGCGCATCTGTTGGAAGGACCAGCCGCCACATGGTAGGACAACTTCCAAATCACCACTCCTTTGGATGAGGTGACTTGGGCTATCTTTGAAGATGGCTTTCACACTGCTCATATCTCATCAGGAATGATGAGTCTGAAAAAGAAGGAGTTTCACAACCTGAAGCAGCGCCACCGCAGCGTGGCTGAATACATAGAAGAGTTCAACAATCTGGCGCGTTATGCACCGGATGAGGTTGACACAGATGCCAAGAGAAAGGAGAAGTTTCTAGAAGGCTTGAATGATGAGCTAAACTTACAGTTGTCTGTGGCATATGTTCCAACTTATCAGTCCCTGTGTGACAAGGCTGCTATCTTGGAGAATAAAATGAAGCAAGTCGAGAGTAGGAAGAGGAAACACTCTGACAAACACAGCTCGGGATCGTCTCACAAACGATCTCACTATGATGACATTGGAAGCTCAGGATCCCATAAGCATGGGAAATTCAACAAACACCACAACCACAACCGTCATGACAACAAACATCACCGCAGTCATGACAATGACAAATACAAGAACCACAAGAGTGGACATAAGAGCCACCATAGTGGGAATGGTAGTGGAAGTGGAAGTCTGCCTGCAAAAAAGGACATCAGTCAGGTTGAGTGCTTCAAATGCAAGAAGCTGGGGCATTACGCTAATGAGTGCCCTGAGAAGAAAGTTGAAGGACCTAATAAACCCAATCCTTTTCAGAAAGGACAGGTTAACCACATCAATGTGGAAGAGGTCTATGAGGAGCCTGACGCTGTTGCTGGTAAGTTCAGACTCAATTCCATTCCAGCATTTGTACTCTTTGATACTAGTGCATCTCATTCATTCATATCAAGAGCATTTGTTGAAAGAAATGAACTACCGGTAGAAACTATTGGGTGTCCTATAGAAGTAAGTTCTCCTGGTGGAGAAATGATAGTGAATTTAGGATGCCATGATCTAGATATAGAATTCGGGAAGTATAAGTTTCCCGTTAACTTGATAATATTAAACTCCCAAGGTTTGGATGTCATTCTGGGAATGGACTGGATGACTAAGTACAAAGGAGTGATAGATTGTGCCAGCCATACTGTCTCACTCACCACTCCGGAAAATAAAAGGATCAGATTTAAGACCAGCTTTGGAGCAAAGAGGAGTATGCTTAATTCTCTTAAGGGGGTTAGCATGGACAGTGTGCCAATTGTATGTGAGTATCCGGATGTATTTCCGGAAGAACTGCCGGGAATGCCACCAGACAGGGATGTGGAGTTCCTTATTGATTTGCTACCAGGTTCTGGACCGATAGCAAAGAGACCATACAAAATGTCAGTTGATGAACTGAAGGAACTCAAGAAGAAACTAGGAGAACAGTTGCAGAAAGGATTCATCCAACCAAGTTCTTCATCTTGGGGAGGCCCAGTATTATTCGTAGAAAAGAAGGATAGAACACAAAGATTATGCATTGACTACCGTTCTCTCAACGAGGTAACCATCAAGAACAAATATCCTTTGCCAAGAATCAACGACTTGTTTGATCAGCTAGAAGGAGCATGTGTGTTCTCGAAGATTGATCTTCGGTCAGGCTATTTTCAACTCAAGATAAGAGAGCAAGACATACCTAAAACAGCGTTCACCACAAGGTATGGATTGTATGAGTACACTGTGATGCCTTTTGGTTTAACCAACGCTCCGGCATACTTCATGAATATGATGAACAAGGTGTTCATGTAATTTCTTGACAAGTTTGTTGTCGTGTTCATCGATGACATCTTAGTCTACTCTAAGAGCAAAGAAGAGCATGAAGGACACTTACGCTTGATACTTGAGAAACTAAGAGAGCATAAGCTTTATGCCAAATTCAGCAAGTGTGGGTTTTGGTTAGAGGAAGTTGGTTTTCTTGGTCATGTTATGACAAAAGATGGTGTAGCAGTTGATCCTGCTAAGGTTTCAGCTGTGACAGAATGGGAATCTCCAAAGAATGTGAAAGAAGTTCGTAGTTTCCTTGGCTTAGCAGGTTACTACAGAAGGTTCATTGAAAATTTCTCAAAGGTTAAGATAGAGCCCCCTGTGTTTACAATGCTAGTCCCTGGATCAATAGCTAGCATCCACAGTTAAGATGTAATATCAAGAAACAAAGGTCATAATATAACTTTATAACCAGGAATAACATAATTTTATTACATCTTACATAGCTCCTTTGGCTATTACATTACATTGCAGCGGAATAACTATAGTCATGGGTCCTTCATCTTCAAAGTGCCACAAGCAGATGTTGGTTGTAGACTTTGTAATCCTAATCAATCAATCTTCACTAGAAATCAATCAAACCTGCAACATACAAGTTACAGCCACAAAGGGTCAATACATTTGAATTGTATTGGCAAGTGATACTATGGTAGTATAGTGGAGTCTATCATCTATATGCATTTGGTTAAGTGGAGTTGAGGCTTGCATTGCTCAAAATAGATTTTTCCTGAACATTTGAAAATACTAAGTTTTTGCTTTGACAAAATCATTTTTCTCAATCAAAGATTGAAGATCCTTTACAAGGCATCTCTCAATCAAAGATTGAAGATTTCAAACAACCCTTGTTCAAACCACATGTTTTAACTTAGAAATTTGAATGATGAGATTCTTGATTGCTTCCATGTCTTGATGCTCAAATTGTCCTTTACCAGGGACATGGCTAAGTACTTAGATTTTACACTCTGCAGAGGTGGTGCACTTTCCCCACAAGACTTGGTTTCCCAAGACAAGATCTTTCAGAAGCCTTCCCTTAGACCAAAATGGACGCGCTCCAACCTATCAAACACTACCACCCACTGTCCATATGGCTAAGTTCTTGCAACCTATATGATCATGGCAGAGCCCATATTGCCAAGTGGTTGCACTTGAAGCTTCTCAACATTTGACATCTCAAATCTCTTTGTTCCTGGGTGGCATTCCACAAGTGAGATACACAAGGTCAACCATAGACATGGGCCTTGTGAACCACTCAACCAAAAACCACCAAGCAAGTCCCATTCCACCCAGGTGATTCATTAACTTAGTTGTTTTATTAAACAAAAACACAAGTCCTCAGACTTAGTACATTTTTCCATAGTGTGAATATATATTCCACCCATGTTTTCTATTAGCTAGGCTAAGCTTGATAGTAATAGGAATCTTAACTTAGGAAAATCCTACTAAGGACTCATCTACTAGGTTTTCCTATAGCAAGGTTTATACTTAGCAAAATCCATGCAAGTTTTACTTAGCAAAAACACTAATGCATAGTGAAAGTAATGGGATAGAAAGTATGAAGCATCACTTGCCTTTTTGGTAGAGAATGGGTTCACTCCTTGTCCTTGCAACAATCACACTCTTCAAGTCACTACAAATCAATCAAGCAAGGTACATACTCAATCTACCAATCAAGCAAATCAACACATAAAATCATAGAACTAAGATAATGCATGCAAGCATGCCAAACTTTGTTTTGTTTGAAAAAGTGGTTCCTAATGGGTCATAAACATTGGAAAACACCTAATGGTCATTTTGTAAAGTGGCAAAGTCATTTGAAAAAGGTTTCACCTCCTAAACCATTTTCAAAACAAAGTATCATTTTATGTGGTGTAGAAATATTTTTACTAAGGCATTAATCTATAGGGTTCACAAAATATGTTTTCAAACCACAAAACTTTGTGTTTAGGGTCAGAGAGTTTAAAACAAAACATTTCCCAAAAGTTTTCCTTCAAAACCATTTTTAATAAATAAACCACATTTCTATTTGACTAGAAATGGTTTTAAATCAAAGAATCATTATTTTATTTCACCAAATACATTTTTGAGTCCACAAAGTGTTTCTTAGGGTCAGTAGGTTTGGTCCAAAACATTTTCTCCAAAAATTTTACTCAAATCCATTTTCATAACAAAACAATAGTTTTATTTGGCTAGAAATGGACTAAACTAATTAATCCATTCTAAACTTTTCCAAATTCATTTTCCAAACCATGGGTTGGTTCCTAGGGTCAGTGAGTTTACAACAAACCATTTTGGAAAGGTTTTAACCCTCAAATCATTTTTAAACAATTTTTCTAATCTAAATAAGCACACAAATGATTCTGCAAAAACAAGCAAGCTAACAGATACTATTTTCTAAACCAAGGGCATGGTTGGCTAGGTCTTGCTCTCCTGAATCCATTGATATAAAATTTGAAAAATTTGGACGTGTGGTTTGAAAGTTACAAAGGTTTCAAGTTTGCAATTAAATCTGATTCAAAAATCTGTTTTAACTCAAACCACTGACACGCGTCGCGCCGTGATTGGCCAGTACCGGTTCGTCTGGATCGAGTGACATAGACCACAGGATTAAAAGGGGCAGGTGCGGCTCAGATCAACGCGTAACGGTTCGTTTAGTCAATCTATCGCGTACATTCGATTAAGATCCAACGGCTCAAACTGATTTGACCAAGGGCTGGCGGCGCTCGACGGTGGTGCGCGGCGGCGATGCTCAGGCAGAGGCGTTCCGGCTATTCTAGGAAGAGAGGGAGAGGGAGGAGGGGCTCACCAGGTTCGCAATGCAGCACTGATACTCAATGTGCTCTTGGTTGGTGGAGGGGCGCACGGGGACGGGCAGGATTCCTCGCCGGAGTTGGTTCTGGCGACGGACGCACGCGGTCGAGGTCGAGGTCGACGCTAGGGATCACCCGGAGACAAACAAAACACACAGTCAGGAGCGCAAGGATACGGCGAAGGTGTGTGCGTGAACGAGAGGGGTCGGGGTAGTCTGGTTTACCAGAGAGGTTCCGCCGGAGTAGAGCCAGACGATGGCGGTGCTGGGGGTTGTTGTTGCCGAGGCTCAGGGGCGCCCGCGATTGAGAGGAGGGTGCTGGGAGATGCGTCTGGGAGTGGGGAAGTTGTCAGCGTGCTCAGGGAGGCTCAGGGCGGTGTCGTGTCGCCGGAATCGGCGAGGAGGGTCGTCGGAGACAGAGCGGCTCAGGGAGAAATTGGAGCGGCCTGGGGGCGTGCTTGGGGGAGGAAACAGAGGGGAACGAGAGAGGAGGTGCTGGCGTTTTATCAGGCATGGTCAATGGCGGGTTTAATCCATCCTTCAATGCGAATTACGTCGGGTTTAACTCGCCTGCAACGGCCGGCGAGGGGGAAAGGCGTGGTCCGCGGGTGGGGAAGAAGGGGGGCGTGGCGTGGGGTCCTCTGGCAGTGAGAGAAAGGAAGTGGAGGTGGGGCCAGTAGTCAGTCGCTCGGTGGGTAAGTTGCTGGGTGAAAGAAAACGATTCGGGGTGGAAAGAGGAGCTGGGCTGGCGCTGGGCCTTGATGGGCTGATGGGTTGGGTCGGCCTAACTCTATTTTTTCCTTCCTGTATTCCTTTTCTTTTTCTGAATCTAATTTCTGTTTTGAATTCTTAAACAAACAAACATCAACCAACTCAATTCAAATAACACCCAAACTTTGTAATATTGGAGTTAGTTCTGCTCAGTAGCATGAACCAAAACCAAATTCAAAATAATAATTTTAATAATAGGATCCATTATTAATTAAATAAATAGATATACCAATTATTAAATTCATAGGTTTTGTTTTAATTCAAAGCTCCTCTTGAGAACTAAATAATTTTAAACCATTCAGTAGGTTGTATTTGAAAATTAAGGAATATTTGGAAAGCTTGTTTAAAATAACATTTTTGTTATAGGGTCCATTAATAATTAAATAAAGTGGACCTTTAGTTATTTAATAAAATAGGGTTTGATTTAATTAATAGAATCTCCATTTGAAATCCAAATATTTTCAAAACCAAATCAGTAGGTTTTATTTGGAAATAAAGAATACTTGGAAACTTGTTTAAAATAAAATATCATTTTATTTTAGGGTCCAATAACAATTAAATGAATAGACCTTATTCACTTAATTTAAATAAGATTTGTTTTATTGAAATCTTTATTTTGAAAATTGAAATAATACCAAACCACTTCAGTAGGTTTTATTTGAGAATATAATTTACTTTAGAAAATTTATTTAAAATAAATAAATAAGTTTTGGTGTTTATTTAAAATGGGAAAAGTCTTTACTCAAATAAAATTTGGATATTAAATCCTTATTAATTTATTTAAATCAACTTTTGCTATTTTTATTCAAAATAAAATGTTTTAAATCCACAGCTTGGACAAGGTTTAATTTGGCTTTATAAAATAATCTTTATTTATAAATCCACCTTTCTTTTGAAAACTAAATCTTTTATTAAAAGATTCCAAAATAGTAATTTCCAAAACATTTTAATTTCCTTTAATAAATGTTTATCTTTATGAATCCCTTTAGGATTTATTTGATTCCAATTGGTTTGAAGTTCCATTTAAATTCAGAAAGTTTCTTCTGGCCCTGAAAATCAAACAAAGTTTTATTTTATTCATTTATTTTCACATTACAAGATTTGGAAAATCTTGGGATGTGACAGGCTACCACCCTTAAAATAAATCTCGTCCCGAGATTTGGGGAGGCTAGGGTTACAAGTAGGCTCAAAACAACTAGGGTACTACCACCCTTAAAATTTTTCAAACAAAAATTACATATTGTCCTTCTTGGGATCCTGGGGAAAATTTCTCTAAGCAAATATTTGCATGGTGTCCTTAATTTCCATGCTTGACTCATGGGCCAAGGTTGAGATCCTTCATAGACTTGTTTAACTTGTTCTCCATCCTTTCTGGACAATTGTTTGCATAGTGGCCTAGTTCCCTGCATTTGAAACATGTGACAAGGCTAAGATCCCTCATAGGCTGGTTTATCTTATGCTTCATCTTTTCTAGACAGTTGCTTGCATAATGTCCTAACTCTTCGCAGTGTTTGCACATCACTTGGCTAATATCTTTCTTTTCCTTGGGTATCATTACATCTTGTTTGTTTCCTTGGTTCTTCTTCTTTTCTGGGCATTCACTGGCATAGTGTCCCTTCTCTTTGCAATTGTAACATTGCAACTGGCTTATGTCTTTCTTCTTCTTTTTGGGTCTCTCCAAAGCTAAGAGTTCTTCTAGTTCATGTTCTTCATAGGTTGGAGATCTTTCTCTCTTCTTGGGGCATTGATCTTCATGTTCCTTGGATGCATGATCCTTGTATCTAAAAATATTGCTAGTTTGGGTTCCTTCTAGATTAACATCTTTGTCATTCTTGTTGTCATTAGCTCTTTGGGAAAAATTTTCTCCCATGTTGATCATTTGAGTAACCAATCCTTGCAACAATTGGGATTGAAGTTTCAAAATCCTTTGTATGGCTGGGTCTAGTCCATTGTTGTTGGCTAAAAGCTGAGTTGTCTCTTGGCTCAACTGGTTTTGGGTTGCTATGAGCTCTTTCATGCTGTCCTCTTGGTTGGTGTTGGTGTCATCAACCTTGATGTTGGAGTTTCTTGGTGTAGTCATCTGCTTGGGTTGGGTAGGGATTAGAATAGGCAAGATATTTCTAAGGAAATAATTCTATTTACACATATCACAATTCACACAAGCAATGTGCAAGCATTCACAACAACTTTTCACTCAAACAACAAAGTTCAAGCACATACTTAGGCAACAAAATATTTTTGTTACACCACATAAGTTGGTGGTTTTGACTTAACTAAAATATGGTGGTCCATCTATATGGTTCACTTGTGATCCTTCTATCATTCTTGGTTGCTCCTTCTTACTTGATATCATGGTTTCCTTGATAAAAACTCTTGGTTGCAACCTTCAAATGATGTAGGTTCCTTCTAACTTTTGCATTCCCTCCGTCTCTAAATCAGGAGTAAGATTTCCTTGTTTCTCTTGTAGTCCTTAGTGATATCCATGTTGGAAGTCCTTGGTGATCATGCTGAAGATGTTGAAGTCTTTAGAGTTGAAGAAGTTGAAGTCATTAGAGTTGAAGAAGTTGAAGTCATTAGAGTTGAAGAAGTTGAAGTCATTAGAGTTGAAGAAGTTGAAGTCATCCTTTGCACATGGTGTAGTCTTTGGCCATGGGTAGGTTTTCCATCAAGTTGAAGTAGAAGAGATGTAGAGTTGAAACTAAAATGGTTGAGGAAATAGTATACAAGTGTTTTTGTAAATAAGTTTTTGGAATAAGTACAACTCCTATTTGTCTAAGGGTTTTGGTCCAATCCTAGGTTTACAAATCCTACAGGCAACACAATGCTCTGATACCATCTGTAGAGGTTCCAATCTTTAATAAGATAGAGCCCCCTGTGTTTACAATGCTAGTCCCTGGATCAATAGCTAGCATCCACAGTTAAGATGTAATATCAAGAAACAAAGGTCATAATATAACTTTATAACCAGGAATAACATAATTTTATTACATCTTACATAGCTCCTTTGGCTATTACATTACATTGCAGCGGAATAACTATAGTCATGGGTCCTTCATCTTCAAAGTGCCACAGGAAGATGTTGGTTGTAGACTTTGTAATCCTAATCAATCAATCTTCACTAGAAATCAATCAAACCTGCAACATACAAGTTACAGCCACAAAGGGTCAATACATTTGAATTGTATTGGCAAGTGATACTATGGTAGTATAGTGGAGTCTATCATCTATATGCATTTGGTTAAGTGGAGTTGAGGCTTTCATTGCTCAAAGTAGATTTTTCCTTAACATTTGAAAATACTAAGTTTTTGCTTTGACAAAATCATTTTTCTCAATCAAAGATTGAAGATCCTTTACAAGGCATCTCTCAATCAAAGATTGAAGATTTCAAACAACCCTTGTTCAAACCACATGTTTTAACTTAGAAATTTGAATGATGAGATTCTTGATTGCTTCCATGTCTTGATGCTCAAATTGTCCTTTACCAGGGACATGGCTAAGTACTTAGATTTTACACTCTGCAGAGGTGGTGCACTTTCCCCACAAGACTTGGTTTCCCAAGACAAGATCTTTCAGAAGCCTTCCCTTAGACCAAAATGGACGCGCTCCAACCTATCAAACACTACCACCCACTGTCCATATGGCTAAGTTCTTGCAACCTATATGATCATGGCAGAGCCCATATTGCCAAGTGGTTGCACTTGAAGCTTCTCAACATTTGACATCTCAAATCTCTTTGTTCCTGGGTGGCATTCCACAAGTGAGATACACAAGGTCAACCATAGACATGGGCCTTGTGAACCACTCAACCAAAAACCACCAAGCAAGTCCCATTCCACCCAGGTGATTCATTAACTTAGTTGTTTTATTAAACAAAAACACAAGTCCTCAGACTTAGTACATTTTTCCATAGTGTGAATATATATTCCACCCATGTTTTCTATTAGCTAGGCTAAGCTTGATAGTAATAGGAATCTTAACTTAGGAAAATCCTACTAAGGACTCATCTACTAGGTTTTCCTATAGCAAGGTTTATACTTAGCAAAATCCATGCAAGTTTTACTTAGCAAAAACACTAATGCATAGTGAAAGTAATGGGATAGAAAGTATGAAGCATCACTTGCCTTTTTGGTAGAGAATGGGTTCACTCCTTGTCCTTGCAACAATCACACTCTTCAAGTCACTACAAATCAATCAAGCAAGGTACATACTCAATCTACCAATCAAGCAAATCAACACATAAAATCATAGAACTAAGATAATGCATGCAAGCATGCCAAACTTTGTTTTGTTTGAAAAAGTGGTTCCTAATGGGTCATAAACATTGGAAAACACCTAATGGTCATTTTGTAAAGTGGCAAAGTCATTTGAAAAAGGTTTCACCTCCTAAACCATTTTCAAAACAAAGTATCATTTTATGTGGTGTAGAAATATTTTTACTAAGGCATTAATCTATAGGGTTCACAAAATATGTTTTCAAACCACAAAACTTTGTGTTTAGGGTCAGAGAGTTTAAAACAAAACATTTCCCAAAAGTTTTCCTTCAAAACCATTTTTAATAAATAAACCACATTTCTATTTGACTAGAAATGGTTTTAAATCAAAGAATCATTATTTTATTTCACCAAATACATTTTTGAGTCCACAAAGTGTTTCTTAGGGTCAGTAGGTTTGGTCCAAAACATTTTCTCCAAAAATTTTACTCAAATCCATTTTCATAACAAAACAATAGTTTTATTTGGCTAGAAATGGACTAAACTAATTAATCCATTCTAAACTTTTCCAAATTCATTTTCCAAACCATGGGTTGGTTCCTAGGGTCAGTGAGTTTACAACAAACCATTTTGGAAAGGTTTTAACCCTCAAATCATTTTTAAACAATTTTTCTAATCTAAATAAGCACACAAATGATTCTGCAAAAACAAGCAAGCTAACAGATACTATTTTCTAAACCAAGGGCATGGTTGGCTAGGTCTTGCTCTCCTGAATCCATTGATATAAAATTTGAAAAATTTGGACGTGTGGTTTGAAAGTTACAAAGGTTTCAAGTTTGCAATTAAATCTGATTCAAAAATCTGTTTTAACTCAAACCACTGACACGCGTCGCGCCGTGATTGGCCAGTACCGGTTCGTCTAGATCGAGTGACACAGACCACAGGATTAAAAGGGGCAGGTGCGGCTCAGATCAACGCGTAACGGTTCGTTTAGTCAATCTATTGCGTACATTCGATTAAGATCCAACGGCTCAAACTGATTTGACCAAGGGCTGGCGGCGCTCGACGGTGGTGCGCGGCGCCGATGCTCAGGCAGAGGCGTTCCGGCTATTCTAGGAAGAGAGGGAGAGGGAGGAGGGGCTCACCAGGTTCGCAATGCAGCACTGATACTCAACGTGCTCTTGGTTGGTGGAGGGGCGCACGGGGACGGGCAGGATTCCTCGCCGGAGTTGGTTCTGGCGACGGACGCACGCGGTCGAGGTCGAGGTCGACGCTAGGGATCACCCGGAGACAAACAAAACACACAGTCAAGAGCGCAAGGATAGGGCGAAGGTGTGTGCGTGAACGAGAGGGGTCGGGGTAGTCTGGTTTACCAGAGAGGTTCCGCCGGAGTAGAGCCAGACGATGGCGGTGCTGGGGGTTGTTGTTGCCGAGGCTCAGGGGTGCCCGCGGTTGAGAGGAGGGTGCTGGGAGATGCGTCTGGGAGTGGGGAAGTTGTCAGCGTGCTCAGGGAGGCTCAGGGCGGTGTCGTGTCGCCGGAATCGGCGAGGAGGGTCGTCGGAGAGAGAGCGGCTCAGGGAGAAATTGGAGCGGCCTGGGGGCGTGCTTGGGGGAGGAAACAGAGGGGAACGAGAGAGGAGGTGCTGGCGTTTTATCAGGCATGGTCAATGGAGGGTTTAATCCATCCTTCAATGCAAATTACGTCGGGTTTAACTCGCCTGCAACGGCCGGCGAGGGGGAAAGGCGTGGTCCGCGGGTGGGGAAGAAGGGGGGCGTGGCGTGGGGTCCTCTGGCAGTGAGAGAAAGGAAGTGGAGGTGGGGCCAGTAGTCAGTCGCTCGGTGGGTAAGTTGCTGGGTGAAAGAAAACGATTCGGGGTGGAAAGAGGAGCTGGGCTGGCGCTGGGCCTTGATGGGCTGATGGGTTGGGTCGGCCTAACTCTATTTTTTTCCTTCATGTATTCCTTTTCTTTTTCTGAATCTAATTTTTGTTTTGAGTTCTTAAACAAACAAACATCAACCAACTCAATTCAAATAACACCCAAACTTTGTAATATTGGAGTTAGTTCTGCTCAGTAGCATGAACCAAAACCAAATTCAAAATAATAATTTTAATAATAGGATCCATTATTAATTAAATAAATAGATATACCAATTATTAAATTCATAGGTTTTGTTTTAATTCAAAGCTCCTCTTGAGAACTAAATAATTTTAAACCATTCAGTAGGTTGTATTTGAAAATTAAGGAATATTTGGAAAGCTTGTTTAAAATAACATTTTTGTTATAGGGTCCATTAATAATTAAATAAAGTGGACCTTTAGTTATTTAATAAAATAGGGTTTGATTTAATTAATAGAATCTCCATTTGAAATCCAAATATTTTCAAAACCAAATCAGTAGGTTTTATTTGGAAATAAAGAATACTTGGAAACTTGTTTAAAATAAAATATCATTTTATTTTAGGGTCCAATAACAATTAAATGAATAGACCTTATTCACTTAATTTAAATAAGATTTGTTTTATTGAAATCTTTATTTTGAAAATTGAAATAATACCAAACCACTTCAGTAGGTTTTATTTGAGAATATAATTTACTTTAGAAAATTTATTTAAAATAAATAAATAAGTTTTGGTGTTTATTTAAAATGGGAAAAGTCTTTACTCAAATAAAATTTGGATATTAAATCCTTATTAATTTATTTAAATCAACTTTTGCTATTTTTATTCAAAACAAAATGTTTTAAATCCACAGCTTGGCCAAGGTTTAATTTGGCTTTATAAAATAATCTTTATTTATAAATCCACCTTTCTTTTGAAAACTAAATCTTTTATTAAAAGATTCCAAAATAGTAATTTCCAAAACATTTTAATTTCCTTTAATAAATGTTTATCTTTATGAATCCCTTTAGGATTTATTTGATTCCAATTGGTTTGAAGTTCCATTTAAATTCAAAAAGTTTCTTCTGGCCCTGAAAATCAAACAAAGTTTTATTTTATTCATTTATTTTCACATTACAAGATTTGGAAAATCTTGGGATGTGACAGTTGCTAAGCCAATGACTGAATTGTTAAAGAAGGACAAGAAATTTGCCTGGTCTGAAGGTTGTGAAGTCAGCTTTCAGGAATTAAAGAAGAGACTAGTGACAGCACCAGTACTATGTCTGCCAGATTTGGAAAAGGATTTCCAAGTATATTGTGATGCGTCTCATCAAGGTTTGGGTGCTGTACTTATGCAAGACGGTAAAGTTGTGGCCTATGCCTCGAGACAACTCAAAACTCATGAAGTAAACTATCCTACTCATGATTTGGAGTTAGCCTCTGTCGTCCATGCACTAAAAACATGGAGACATTACCTTTTGGGAAAGCGTTGTGAAGTGTTCACCGATCACAAGAGTTTGAAGTATATCTTCACCCAGAAGGAAATCAATATGAGACAAAGGAGATGGTTAGAGATTATCAAGGATTACGACTTAAGTTTGCAATACCACCCGGGTAAAGCAAATGTTGTAGCAGATGCTCTAAGTCGTAAGGTATTCGTGAATGGCCTTACCAAAGGAGAATTGCCAGAGGATTTGTGTGCTCAATTCAAAGAACTCAGATTGGAGATTGTGCCTGAAGGACATCTTATGTCTTTGGATGTTCAACCCACTTTGTTGGACAAGATTCGAGAAGCTCAGAAATCCGATAAGGAAATTGAAGAGATTAAGAAAAATATTGATCTAGGGAAAGCTAAGAATTTCCATGAAGACGAACAGGGTACTTTATGGCATGGAAAACGTATTTGTGTTCCACAAGATCCGGAATTGCGGAAACTGATTCTGCAAGAAGCACACAACTCTCCGTATTCTATTCATCCGGGTAACACCAAAATGTACATGGACATGAAAGAAAGATTTTGGTGGAACAATCTCAAGAGAGACATCGCCGAACATATTGCTTTGTGTGATGTGTGTAGTAGAGTAAAGGCGGAGCATCAAAACCAGCCGGTTTGCTTCAACCACTACCTATTCCTGATTGGAAATGGGACAAAATTGGTATGGATTTCATCACCGGATTACCAAGGACCAGATCAGGATACGATTCCATTTGGGTAGTCGTGGATCGCTTAACTAAAGTGGCTCATTTTATACCCGTGAAGACAACTTATACAAGTGCCAAGTTAGCCAAAATCTACATGAGCAGAATTGTATGCCTTCACGGTGTGCCTAAGAGTATTGTGTCGGATAGAGGAACTCAGTTCACTTCCCACTTTTGGAGACAGCTCCATGAATCTTTGGGAACGAGATTGGAATTCAGCACGGCTTTTCATCCTCAAACTGATGGACAAACAGAAAGGACTAATCAAATTCTTGAAGACATGTTGAGGGCATGTGCCCTAGACTATGTAGCAAGTTGGGATGAAAGTCTGCCTTACGCAGAGTTCTCTTATAATAACAGTTACCAATCTAGCATTGGGATGGCACCATTTGAGTTTCTCTACGGAAGGAAGTGTACCACCCCATTTCTATGGAATGGTGTGGGAGAGAGAAGTTTGTTTGGACTAGATCTTATCAAAGACGCAGAGGAGAAAGTCAAATTGGTTAAGGACAGGTTAAAAATAGTACAGTCCCGACAGAAAAGCTACGCGGATTCTAAGCGTAGAGAAGTCACCTACGAAGTTGGGGATAGAGCTTATCTTAGAGTATCACCTCTTCGTGGAGTGAAAATATTTGGAGTCAAAGGAAAGTTGGCACCATGATATGTTGGGCCATTCAAGATTCTAAGTCGCAAGGGAGAAGTTGCATATGAAGTTGAATTGCCAGAATCTCTGTCAGCTGTCCATAATGTGTTCCATGTGAGTCAGCTTAAGAAATGTCACCCAGAGATGGAAGAATCTTCTTTGAAGGATACCATACCATTGGAAGAGGTTCAACTAGAAAGTGACCTCACCTATGAAGAAAAACCTGTCAAGATTCTTGAGACCGCAGAAAGAATCACAAGGACAAAAACTATCAAGTTTTGCAAAGTACAATGGAATCATCACTCCGAAAAGGAAGCAACATGGGAAAGAGAAGATGATCTTCGGAAAGACCACCCTCACCTATTTGCTAGCCAATCCGAATCTCGAGGGCGAGATTCATCTTAAGGGGGTTAGATTTGTAACATCCCTAAATTCATATTTCAAAACTCATTCATATCATCCTTGCATTCATCATCATTTAGGGCTTTTCTCAAAATCATTTCAGAAACAGGAGCAATTGTGGCTCATTATTTTATGTATAAAAACACTAGCCTTTGTGTTACATGCTATTAAGGAAGATGTTGTTATTCATTCAGGATGATTTGATTTCAAACTTAAGTGGTCTCAAAAACTTAAGCAAAGTCTCAAAGCAAATTATGAATCAAAACAAATTCTATGCCTATTATCACACCTCATAAAGGCATGATTTTTTTTAATTTTCAAAAAGACCCAAGTGTTCTTAAGTGTTCAGATGTGTTTGACACTTATTTAAGAACAAAATTTATTTTACAAAAGTCCTGTAAAGCTTTGAATTCAAACAGATTTGAATTTGGGTTTGAAAACCATTTTTTAGAAAAACAAACAAAAAAAGAAAAGGAATAAAGGTGAAAAAAAATAAACAGCCAGCCAATCTGGCCGACCTAGCCCAACACGGCCCAGCTAGCCCAGCAGCTCCCACCCCCGCGAATCGTTTTCTTTCACCCGCTCTCGCACCCACCAGCTCACTGACAGAAGGGACCCACTCCCTTTTCCCTCTATCGCTGACAACCGCGGCCCACTCGAGTGTCGTCGTCTCCACCCCCACGACCTGTTCATCCCCAAATTGACGCGGTCGTTTCCTGTTGATTACGCAGCTTAAATTCGCGTTAAGGCACGAGTAATTCTCGCTCACGACCAGGCTACTTAAACCTCCTCTGCCCCCTCTCCCTTCTCCCTCAAACCCCGAACCCAGAGCGCCACCAGGCTGCGTGCATTGCTCCCTGTAACCCCGCCGTCTCCGACGAGCTGCAGCCACGATTCCGGCCACCTCCGACCACCCCTCTGCCTCTGCTTCACACGAACAGCCTCCGCTTGACCTCACGCATCACACAGTACCCCTGGTTCGCCCGCGCGTGACCCAGAACGTTGGCAACGCAAACGACTGAGTGCCACCGTCTTCAGCATCAAACTCCGGCGAGCTCCAGTGGTAAGTCCAGACCGCCCCAAACCTTCCCCTTCACGCACGCATCTTCGCCGTGGTTTTCTGCATCTGACCACATTCTCCGTTTGCCTCCTAGTGATCGACAACGTCGCCTTCGACCTCGAGCAGAGCCACCGTTGCCAGATCCAACTCCGGCGAGGAATCCACCGCAACCCTGAGCGCCCCTTGCCGAGCTGTCCACAAGTTGAGCATCCCCACGTCCTTGTGGTCTCGGTGAGTACCTTCCCTATCCTCCTAGCGACCGGTATCGCCGGCGCCGCCACCGTCTGACCGTCGCCGCCGCGCGCAGCCGTTAAGCGCCGCCAGATTTTGGCTTGATGATTTAGACCGTTGGATCTGTATCGTAGGGCTAGGATAGAATTTTAAACGAAGGGGTAAGCGTGCATCTGAGCCGCCAGATCCCACTTAGATCCTGCGGTCCGCAGAGCGCGATCCAACCGAATCGTTATGCGCCAGTGAGGTTGCGACACGTGTCTAGGGTGTATTCAAAAACAGAAATTCGAATCAGATTTAGATCCAAACTTCAAACTGCTATAACTTTTGAATGCCACGTTAGAATTTTGCAAACTTTATACCGTTGGATTCAGTGAATCAAGGCCTTTCTGTTTATGCAAAGTGTTTAACAAATAGTAACCATTAGAAAGACTTTATTTGTAGAAACATGTTTAAGGCTATTTTGAGTATGGTTTTAGTTTAGTAATTTGTTTTAGGATAAATAAGTTTAGTTGGCAAATTTGTGACTTGTTAAGTTTCTGTAAACATGTACATGCTAGGTAGAGTTTTCAAAATCACCACTTAGTAAATTCTTGCATGCATGCATTCATGTTATTTTTGATTGTATATAAAATTGTGTGTAATTGTATGCCACAAATCTTTGTGTAGATTTTGCTAGTGATTGTGACTGTGAGGAGTGCTACTCTCCACATTACCAAGGCAAGTGATATTACATGAATATTTCATTCCTATATTTTGTACTAGCATTAGATATTTTTCTAAGTCTTGCATGCTACTCTTGCCAAATAAAAGATTGGGGAAAACCTATGTAGTTAGAATGGTAGAAATGCTAGGAATTTCCCTAAGTTAAGTTACCTTGCCATGCTTAGCCTAGATACTAGCAAACAAGGGTTGGTATAATCTATTCATGCTATATTGACTATAATTCTAAGTCATGGGACTTATATTTTCTTAATAAAATTACTAAGTCAATAAACCTCCTGGGTGGAAGGGAAAGATTGGTTTATGTTGAGTGGTTACACAAGGCCATGGACTTGGCTTGTGTATCTCACTTGTGGTATGCCACCCAGGCACAAAGGGATTTGGAGGCCAAGTGTTGAGAAAGCTTACAGTGCAACCACTTGGCAATATGGGCTCTGCCTTGATCATATAGGTTGCTAGAACTTAGTCACTTGGACAGTTGGTGGTAGTGGGAATGATAGGTTGGAACGCGTCCATTTGTCTAAGGGAAGGCTTCTGAAAGGTCCTGTCTTGGGAAACCAAGTCTGGTGGGGAAAGTGCACAACCTCTGCAGATGGAAAATCTAAGTACTTAGCCATGTCCATGGCAATGGACAGCTTGAGCATCAAGACATGGAAGCTACAAGAATCTCATCACTCCAACTTCTAAGTAAAACTTGTGGGTGAACAAGGGTTAAGGACCCCAATGTCTATTGGTGGTTTCTTGGGAAAGTTTTTGACAAAGAAAACTTAGTATTTTCAACTAATAGGGAAAACCTATTTTCAAGCAAAGCAAGCCAAGCTACACCTAGCCAAAATGCATATAGTAAAATAGTCCACTTAAAATTTACTAAGGTATCACTTGCCAATATTATTCCAAAGTATTGACCCACTGTGGCTGTAACTTGTGATGTTGCAGGTTACTCCGATGATGAGTAGGAGTCATGAGTCTACACTCAACATGCTTGCCTGTGGCACATGAAGATGAGGACTTGTGTTTATTTACTTATTCCATAAACTCTTGTATTAGGCCTTTGGCCCTGAGTTGTATAAGACTATGTTTTATCTATGGAATAAATGTAATAAACGACCTTTGTATCTGTGTACTTCATCTTAAACTGTGGATGCTAGCATTGATCCAGGGACTAGCATTGCAATCACAGGGATCCTTTCCTTTACAAAGGAGGGGTCTAACACCATGTCCCCCAACAAAGCCAGACAGAAGCACCCCCAGGCTGCCCGCAATCGCCCTTGCACCGCCGCAGACAAAGCCCACTCCGGCGACCAATCCCGGTGAGCTCCGTGCGCCCCTTCCCCTCTAGTTCATGCAGACAGCCTCGCAACTTCCTTGCGCACATTCTGACACCATTGGTTCATCCTATACTGCCCCAGGTCGTCGACTCCGTCAAGCACAGCAAGGTCCCGACGACGTCCTCAACTCCGGCGATTAAATTCGGTGAGCCCCGTGTTCCCCTTCGTTGCTGATTCACACGAGCGTGTTCGCCGTAGCCATGCGCACCCCCTGATGCCTTTGGTTCGTGCTAGGGTGACCAGGAGCGTCGCCAACATCGCCGTCCACCCGAGCCCGACGCTGTCAGCAACTCCGACGAGCCCGTGCAGCCTTGTCTGTGCGCCCCTTGTCAAGCCGTCGCCACGTTGAGCTTCAGTACACTGTTGCGAATCTAGTAAGCACCTCCGACGACCCCGGAGCCCCCTGTAGCCACCGCGCCGCCGTAGACAGAGCCGTCACCGCCTGTCACCGCCGCCAGCGCCGCCACTTGTTGGTCGAGTGCTGAGCGCCGTTAGATCTAGATCTAGTGGTCACGTTAGAACCTAGACGAAGCGGTATGATTCAATCAGAGCCGCGCGATTAAGTTAGATCCAGCGGCTCAGAAGCATGATCCGACGCGAAGCGGTACCAGCCAATAGGATAGCGCCGCGTGGCACAGAGTTCGTTTTAAAATTTTGAATTAGATCTATTAGTTGTTTGATTTTGTTTTAGCCATAACTTTTGATTTCCACGTTCAAATTTGACAAATTTTATATCAATGGAATCAGGAGAGCAAGCCCTTTCCAAATATGCAATGTGTTTAATGTTTTTTTTCTGTTAAAATGGTTTTATTTACAGAAACATGTGTAGGCCTATTTTGTGTATATAAATTATTTGAGAAAGGTTTTGGTGTTTAAATAAATGTTGTTTGGAAAGTTTTGAACTTGTTTATGAACCAGTACTGTGCACTTGTCTTGTTGAGTTTAGAAAATCATCACATATCATGTTGCATGCATCCATATATTTTTGCTTGTATTTATTTTGTATGTGAATTGTTGCTATGATTTTATGTGTAGATTTTGGTGCCAATAGTGATTGTGATTGTGAGGAGTGTAGCTACCCTCCAAACTACCAAGGCAAGTGGTGCTTCATGATATTTTTATCCCTATGTTTTCTACTATACATTAGAAATATTTTGCTAGTCTTGCATGTTATATTTTGTTTATATGCTATGCTTGGGAAATCCTAGTAGTTGTAGAATTGCTAGAAATTTCTAAGTAAGATGTTATCTATGCCATGCTTAGCCTATCTAGTAGCAAACAAGGGTGGTGATATATTCATGCTATGATAAAATATTTCTAAGTCTTTGGTCTTGTGTTTTTACTTAATAAAACAACTAAGTGAATGAAACACCTGGGTGGAATGGAAGGAATGGTTTATGTTGAGTGGTTACACAAGGCCCATTTTTATGGTTTACCTTGTGTATCTCACTTGTGGAAAGCCACCCAGGAACAAAGGGATTTGAGAAGCCAAATGTTAAGAAGCTTCTAGTGCAGCCACTTGGCAATATGGGCTCTGCCTGGATCACATAGGTTGCAAGAACTTAGCCATTTGGACAGTTGGTGGTAGTGGGATGATAGGTTGGAACGCATCCATTTGGTCTAAGGGAAGGCTTCTGAAAGGTCCAGTCTTGATAAAAATCAAGTCTTGTGGGGAAAGTGCACAACCTCTGCAGATGGAAGAATCTAAGTACTTAGCCATGTCCCTGGAAAAGGACAACTTGAGCATCAAGACATGGAAGCTATCAAGAATCTCCTCATCCCAATTTCTAAGTAAAACTTCTGGGTGAACAAGGGTGAAGGACCGTAATGTCTATTGGTGGTTCCTTGGGAAAAGTTTTGACAAAGAAAAACTTAGTGATTTCAACTAATAGGCAAAACCTATTTTGAGCAAAGCAAGCCTAAGCTACACTTAGCCAAATTGCATATAGTATCTAGTCCACCAAAATTATACTAAGGTATCACTTGCCAATACTATTCCAATGTATTGACCCACTTTGGCTGTAACTTGTGATGTTGCAGGTTACTCTGATGAGGATTAGGAGTCATGAGTCTACACTCAACATGTTTGCCTGTGGCACATGAAGATGAAGACTTTTATCTATTTACTTATTTAAAATCTTGTACTAGGCCTGTGGCCTTGGAGTTGTAAAGACTATGTTTGTCTCTGGAATGACTGTAATAATGACCTTTGTTTCTGTGTACTTCATCTTAAACTGTGGATGCTAGCATTGATCCAGGGACTAGCATTGCAATCACAGGGATCCTTTTCCTTTATAAAGGAGGGATCTTACAGGTGCTCTATTAAAAGGAGCACCTTAATTGCCAGTAGTTCCCTTGAGGCCCCGCTGCAACGGGCTGGAAGGACAAATGATGTTGTGCAAGTTCTCATTGTGAGCACGTATGACTATATATGGAGCACATGCCTATGATTGTTTAGTACTTGGATGCTTATTCTTATTT
This sequence comes from Avena sativa, assembly GCA_916181665.1. Lineage (NCBI taxonomy): Eukaryota > Viridiplantae > Streptophyta > Magnoliopsida > Poales > Poaceae > Avena > Avena sativa. The sequence goes on along the minus strand of OV702285.1, from coordinate 133,937,610 downwards.
ATCCGCAATTGCCCTAGATCTTGAAGTTACATGTTTAGACTTGTCCATGCAACGCCCGTCCATCCATCCCTATGCCTATCGCGCTCATATCCTACTGTTTGCTACTACTGTTACTATTTTTCCTGTTTTGCTATTGTTGTTACTTTGATGTTGCTACTACAAGTTGCTACTGATAAACTTCTGTGAGCAAGAACTATTTCTAGGTGTAACTAAATTGACAACTCAGTTGTTAAGGCTTGCAAGTATTCTTTGGCTCCCCTTGTGTCGAATCAATAAATTGGGTAATACTACCCTCGAAGACTGTTGCGATCCCCTATACTTGTGGGTCATCATCTGTGCACTTGCAGCCATCAGGAAGCTAATGATAATGATCATGAAACTTCGAAAGAAGTTACTATTGAACCTCGCAGGTCGATGAGGACTCGTACCACTCTCGATTGGTATGTCCCTATTATGAGTGTCATGTTGGTGGATAACACTGACGACCGTGCGACATATGAGGAAGAAATGATGAGCCCAGATTCCATCAAATGGCAAGAAGCCATGAAATCCGAGATTGGATCCATGTACGAAAACCAAGTATGGACTTTGGTGGACTTACCAGATGGCCGGAAGGCTGTCGAGAACAAATGGATTTTCAAGAAGAAAACAAATGCTGATGGTAATGCAGTCGTCTATAAAGCTCGACTTGTCGCGAAAGGTTTCCGACAAATTCAAGGAGTTTACTACGATGAGACTTTCTTACCGGTAGTGAAGCTAAAGTATGTGAGAATTTTGTTAGCAATCGCTGCTTATTACGATTTTGAGATATGGAAGATGGATGTTAAAACGGTGTTCCTCAAGAGAGACATTGATGAAGAGTTGTATATGGTACAACCCAAAGGTTTTTTCGATCCTAAAGATACTAACAAGGTATGCAAACTTCAGCAGTCCATTTATGGATTGAAGCAAGCATCCCGGAGTTGGAATCAATGTTTTGATAAGGTGATCAAAAGCTTTGGATTTATACAAACTTATAAAGAAGTTTGTATTTACAAGAAAGTGAGTGGGAGCTCTATAACATTCCTAGTATTATATGTAGATGACATATTGTTGATTGGGAATGATAAATAACTTCTTAAAAGTATCAAAGACTACTTGAATAATAGTTTTTCAATGAAAGATCTTGGCAAAGTTGCCTACATATTAGTCATAAAGATTTATAAATATAGATCAAGACGCTTAATAGCGCTTTCACAAAGTACATATTTGTACAAGGTTCTAAAGAGGTTTGGAATGGAAGATAGCAAGAAAGGGTTCTTGCCCATGTTGCCCAATACGACCTTGAGTAAGACTCAAAGTCCCGCTACTACAGAAGATAGATAGAAGATAAACAAAAGTTCCTATGCCTCAGCCATAGGTTCTATCGTGTATGTCGTGCTATGTACAAGACCAGATATTGCATATGTTGTTAGTTTAACTAGCAGATATCAAAGTGATCCAGGAGTAGATCACTAGATAGAAGTCAAAAATAGTACTTAAGAATGACTAAGGATATGGTTCTTTCTTATGAAGGTGATGAACATCTCGTTGTAAATGGTTACACCGATGCTAGTTGGAACACCGATCCGGATGATTCTAAATCACAATCTGGATACGTATTTACTTTGAATGGTGCATCAATGAGTTGGAGGAGTGCTAAGCAAAGCGTTGTGGCCAGTTCTTCAACTGAATCGGAATACATAGCTGTTTCGGAGACTTCACAAGAGGCGATATGGATGAATGGGTTCATTATGGCGCTTGGTGTGATTTCTAGTGCATCGGACCCGATGGCCATCTATTGTTACAACATGGGTGCCATAGCCAATGTGCAGGAGCCAAGGTCACACAAGAAGCTGAAGCATATCAAGCTACGTTTTCACGCTATTCGCGAGCATGTCCAAGATGGTGACATAAAGATTTGCAAAGTACACATAGATCTGAATGTGACAGATCCGTTGACTAAACCTCTCCCTAGGGAAAAACATGAAAAACACCAGAACGCTATGGGTGTTAGGTATATTGACTCTAGTGCAAGTGGGAGACTATTGGAGATATGCCCAAGAGGCAATAGTAAAAGTAGTTATTATTATATCTTTGTGTTTATGATGAATGTTTACCGACGATCAAATCTTGGATAAGTAAAGTATCATCAGACAAAGGGAAATTGGTATCGTATGTAAATGGTTCATTTGATCATGAAGTCATCGTAGAAATATGTGGGAGCCATATGAATTTTCAGATTCCTCTATTGGTTATTGATCGGAGAGGTGTCTCGATCATGTTTGCATAGTTCACGAATTGTAGGGAGACACACTTAAGGATTCGATGTTGTTTAGTAGATATGGAATGTGAGAAAGAGACCGAATGTTGTTCTGAGTCTCGAATTGGATACGGGATATCACGAGGAGATCCGGAATGGTCCGAAGAATAAGATTCATATAAGGAAATTCCAATTCTGGGGTTTGTAAATGTTTTCGGTGGTTTCACTGGAAGCTTCTAGAAGGTTTTGGAAGGTCCACCACCCTGGGGGGATGAGTACTTGGAATGTTCCATGACAATGTAGAATGGTTGCATCATACCCTAGGTCACTTGGCTGGGCAATGGGAAGAGAGAAATCAAACTCTAGTTTGAATAGTCAAACTCCAATTTGGGAAGTCAAATCCCAACATTGAAAGTCAAACCAAGTGGAGGGAGAGGAGGAAACCTAGAGGAGGAAGGTTTCCCCTCCCTCCCTTGCCGCCGTCCATACAAGGGGAGTTGGGGGAGGACTCCTCCCCTAGCCACCTCCCACCTACAAAAGTAGGGGGTGGGGCGCCCCCTTGGCCTCACCCCAAACCCTAGGTCAGCTGCCCCTCTAAATCGCCATCGCCCTAGAGCCTCCTCTAAACTGCCGCCGTCTAGCCCTTCCCTAGCCGTCGGCCAACTCCACCCCTCGGCCTCTAAACTCTAGTTGCTGAGGCTCTCTCTCTACTCCACCATACCCGCTCCTGCTTAGGCGAAGCCCTATGGGATCTAACCTCTACTTCCACCACCACACCGTCATGCTGTTGGAATTGCGAGGAGATCTACAACCTCCGCTGTCGGCTGGAACAAGGGAGAGTAAGGTCTTCATCAAGTACCGAACGTGTGACTAACTGTGGGAGCGCTGCCGGAATGCGGTGCCGGAAGTATCGTCTACGCGATCTTGAGATTGACAAGTAAACGACTACATCACCCACGAGAGATCCGTCTCTTGTCGAACGCTTTGGATCTTCGAGGGTTAGTACTCTACAAACTCGTTGCACCGATCTAGTATATTAGATCTTGGCTTGTGTGTGTTCATGTGATAGAATTTTTTTCCATGCTACTAACCCCTACACGAAGTATACGAAGGCGTATCGTGCGGCGATGTCGCGCCCGAGGCCGGTCGCCCCCCCCCCCCCCCCACACACACACACACACAGTACGCCGCCCACTGGGGGAGCCAGCCAAGCGTCGGCTCGCCGGTCGGCTTCTCACCGATCTCACCAGTCGGCTTCTCGCCGATCTCGCCGGCTGGCTTCCAGGAGATCCAGGCGAACCCGCGGCAGCGGTACTCCTCCTCCCCCGAGTTCTATGGAGGGTTAAACCCGAACCTTCGGTTCCCCTGCCCCCACGCCTCTCCCTCCTTCGGCCTTCAAAATCGACATCAACGTCCCCTACTCCACCTCTTTGGTGTATGCATGCCCTTCGTCGTCAATACACCGCGACCCACTTCCGTTTGGCGGTAGCTCATCGCCTGCAACCTTCGGCATGGCCGACACGCACAACGTGTTCGACGGAATGTCGGCCGATGTGTACATGCAGGACATCATCGCCCAAGGTTCGGCATCCACCGGCAACCCCTCCTTCTTCACTCAAGAACAGTCCTGGGCCTATGCCGAACACGGCATCGAGTCTCAGGATTCCTCCGAGGGCCAGGACGAGCAGACGCATGTCGAACAGACGCAGACCAAGGACATGGATGACGTCGAGGGGCTTGCCTTGGATCCGACCAAAGGAAGAGGCAAGAGGAAGCCGGGCACGTCGGTGCCGAAGCCACGGATCAAATGGATGGTGCTTGAGGACCTTTGCCTCGCCGACGCCTGGAAATCGATGAGCATGGATTGACGAGGTTTAATCTCGGCAATGCCCATTGTTATGGACTTGGGTTTTGGAGAAGATGGGGATGCTGGAGATCGCGGAACGGTTAGCAAACAAGAAACACGGGGACACGAGGTTTACCCAGGTTCAGGCCCCCGGAGGGAAAACCTTACTTCTGCTTGTCTGCTCTTGATTATGGTGGAACCGAAGGTTACAGGGGTGCGCAGATGCAATCTGGCGTGGAGGTGTGTATGCGGTGATACGAAGTGCCCTTCTCGTCGTGCCCTCCTAGCCTTTATATAGAGTTAGGCAGGTCCCAGACACAGATCGAGTCGGTTACAGGTTTTAGGGTTTATCCCTTTGAATTTTCTATCTACTCTAGTCTTGCTCTCCAAGGATTCGAAGGCGTCATGGGCCCTGGCCACCCGAAAGTCTTCATGGGCCAACGCATATTTGTCGTGGGTCTTCCTTGGGCTGGACTAGGTATGCTGAAGTCGTGTACCCCCGGGGTATAACCATGTTAGTAGCCCCCGAGTGTTCAGTCGAATCGTAGATTTGGCTGAGGACTCTTCAATCCTTCGGGTGCAACTATCTCTGTCTTTCAAGAGAATGATTTGAGTATGTAGGGATTGTTGATGCGTGTGCCTGAATCTCCCGACAGATCAGGGTCAGTTAACTGTCTTAGGACAAAACAACACGATCTTCTTCAGATTCGAGTCCCTCGACTCGAACCCGGAACATATGCTGGCGTAATTCGACTCAGGCCGTGGAGGACTTACAGGAGTGGAATTCCAGTGAATTAGATGATGTACCCAACGTGTCCGTCGGGATTTCTCATCGCACATGTTGGCATGGATTCTTACTAGTAGAGCGCAGTCGTGTGTGTTACCAGACCATCAGATGGTATTTGTAGGTCTTATCTTTGCGTCGCAGACACAACATCCGAATGTATATCACCACGGAGGTGTTTCGTGTGGCCAAGGAAAACGTTGCTCACTTAGTGTCAATTGGGGCAGAGTTGCCGAAAAGTTTTGCATGCTGATCCGAAGGATCGCACTCGGATAATTCATAGGGTGTGCGACCAGCGCTCCCTATGGGAGTAGCCCCCGAGTGTCTGTTCGAGTCATAGACTCGAGCGGAGACTTTAATTCAGCCGTTGTTCGGCTTCTAGTTCGTAGGACACAAATTTTTCGGATGCTTGAATCCATCCTCCCTATGGGAGTAGCCCCCGAGTCCGTAGTGGAGTCGCAGACTCGACGTAGGACTCGAAGAAATAGTTCAGTGTTATAGTGTTTTGTTCATTTTCGGGTGCGCGGCCAGCGCTACTGATAGGAGTAGCCCCCGAGTAGTTAGTCGAATCGTAGATTCGAGTGAGTACTCTTAGCTGTGTAGCCAAAGAATTGTAACCGTTTGCTAGTATAGCTTTTGATGACGTCAGTGCTGACGATCGGTGACCTCAAGCATCTGCTGCGCTAGAGATGACGTGACTGGACGAACATGGGACCCACCTTCTGACTTTGAGTTGACCGGTCATGCGCGGCGTGGAGATAATTACGGCGTCGCCTCGATTTCCGCGTGTAGTGGGCAGCGTGTGAGCGACGGTTCGCTGCTGTACTGACACGTGGACGGTCAGATCTTGATGTTTTCTCTAGGTCTTCCTGATGGACGGTTGTCGTGCATCATCTTCGTCCTTATAATCATTGGGGAAAATTTAATTAGCTTTCACGCAGCCATTCTTGTTTCACTGCTTCCATCTTCTCTGAGCTTTCTCATTGCGCGATGGGATTTCCCCGAGTTTTTCCTTCCTTGATCCTGCATGCTCTCCACCGGCGCCGCCGCACTGCGATGGGGAAGCCGAAGAAGTCTTCCTCTGCAGTTGGCACCAGTGCTGCTAGTGGAAAGAACGGTTCCGTCGTTGCCACGCGTGAGAGTGATCTCTGCAAGCTCCGTGAGCGGGGCCTAATCCCGCAGGATAGGGAGGCCGTCAAACTCCCCGGCAACGAGGTAATTCCCCGTCCACCCGTTGGGTTTCGGGTTATGTTTGTTGCCTTTGTCCTTCGGGGCTTTTCCTTCCTAGTCCACGATTTCCTTCGTGGATTGCTTTTCCTTTATGGTATCCAGCTGCATCATCTTTCGCCCAACTCTCTTCTTCATGTCGCCTGTTTCATCACTTTTTGTGAGTGCTGGCTCGGTATCGAGCCGCACTTTGGCCTCTTCTGGAAACTCTATTCCGTGAAGAGGCAATCTAGTTCTGATGGTGTTTATCCCATTGGGGGTAGCATCATCTCCCTCAGATCCAATCTTATTTTCTTCTCCTTTTCCATGTCCGAATATGTCCAGTACTGGCGGAGGCGATGGTTTTACATTCGCGACTCCACGGTTGCTGGGCAGGATTTTGGACTTGTTCCTTTTGACCCCTCCTAGAAAATTGAGCCGAAGAGGTCCTGGAAGAACCAGATCTTGGATGGCGAGGTGGCGGAGATAGAGGCTCTCTATCGTCGAGTGGAGGATCTTCAGCTGACTCTGGATAAATAGGTGAACGGTGTGGATATCATCCACACTTTTCTCAAATGTGGGGTGCAGCCGCTCCAGGCTAGGGCGCACCCAATGTTCCTTTATTCTGGTCGTCGTGATCCGACTAGGGTTTTGGCTGAGGAATTCTCCAAGGGAGATCTCGACGGGGTCCTTCACCCGCTGCTGAAGTTCAAGGCTGGAGAGGATATCCCGGGGAAGTTGCTGACTTCTCTGTTCTCTGCTTCTCGTCCGGTTCCTTAGGTGTAGATCTGGGATGTGCGCGTAGCGCTATTTTTTGACTGCGTTTCCATTGTATTTACTTGTCTGCTGACAAATTTGCTTCTTTTGTGTAGGAGTTCAAGGTGCCGGGCATGTCGCCGCCGCTTCCCGAATTGTTTCCGGATGCACCGGACAATGAGGTGGTGGACTCCATGTCTGAGCTTCCATCAGCGCGGTCGCCGGCCAAAGAGGCCAACGAGTCGAGCGAGGATCACACTCGCAAGCGGACACGGAGCTCCAGCGAGTCTTCGGATGCTTCGACTCCTCCGACTCCTAGGAATCCTCTAGGCCTCGAGCGTTACAGCGGGGGACCATGGGGGCTCTTCCTCTCCGATTCCTGCCGTTCCCGTGTGGGCTGTGGCACCGCACCCGCTGGCGAAGCGGAAGAAGGAAGGGAAGAAGGAAGATAAGAAAGAGGAGAAGAAGGGCAGGAGAACCCCACCTGTCTTCGACTTGAGCGATCTCGACTCATAAGTGCACTTCGGCTGCTCGTTGCTTTCCCTTGTCTGTTTGCTTTGATTGCTCTTGTCTAATGTTTTTCCTTTGCAGCCACTCTTCCGACGGCTCCTCCAGCGATAGCGCTCGGGAGATGGTGGGGGAGTCGAAGGTTATTCCTCCTCCTCCTCAGACGGTGGCCACCTTTGAGGGTGCTACTCCCAATCCTCCTCTGGAGGAGGATCGAGTGGTTATCCCTCACAAGACTGCGGGAAAACCTTCGGAGTCGCCGTCTAACCACGTAAGTAATTTTGCTTGCTGCTGCAGGGGGAGCCCCCGAGCCTTTTCGGATGATCTGTTGATCATTGCTTTTGCTTCTTGTCTCGGGGGGAGCCCCCGAGTATCTGTAGGAAGATTTGTTGATCGTTTTTCTTTGAGTCTCAGGGGGGAGCCCCCGAGCGTTTTTCGTATGTATAACTTGCTTTTCTCGTTCTTTGGGCTTAGCCCCCGAGCCTTTATTTACGGGTGGTATCTTTTGCAGCCTTTTGTGCACGGCGCCAACCAGTTGGTGCGGCAGCATCTGGCGTTGGAAGCCAGCTTCAAACAGCTCCAAGGTGCGTACGGGAGTTGACCTTTTTGCGTCCTCTTGCGTTTCTTGTCCTGCGATCTGATAAGTGTTCTGCTGATTGTAGAGGACAACAACACCACTCTTCGTGATCTTGATGCTCTCAAAAAGAGCCTCGGGCGAGCAGAAAAAAGGCTGAGGACATCATTGCTGCGAAAGGGCGCCTCGAGCTGGAGTTAGTCGACGCGGCTGCGGCCAAAGAGCGCCTGCAGCAGGAGGCGGCGGACCACGAGGAGTAGCTCGCCACCGCCACGGCTTCGCGCGAGAGAGAGGTAGTCGGCAAGCTGATGGCGGCTGCCAAGGCTGTTTCGGGTGAGTTTCTCCGTCTTCCCCTTTTCGGCTTCCTTGTCTTTCTTTGCAGTGCTTTTATTCATGCTGCTTCCTTTGTTTCTTTAGATGCCGCGGGCATCGAGTTTGATCGCGGTGCCCTGGAGCACGGGAGTGCTTTGGATGATGCTGCTGCGGCGATCGAAGACCGCTGCAGTACTGTTGTCAGCTCGCTTGCCAAGGCCAAGGAGGTCCTCGGGCGCTTCTACAAGGAGCTCGTCCCCAAGGGCGTGGCTCTCGAGGATGTCGATGCCTTGGCGGATGCGCTGCCAGCCGAAGTGCCTGCGGCGTACAAGCGCAAGCAGAAAGGCATTGGCGCGTCCGTCGGGCTGGCAATGGCCTTGGCGTCTGGAGCGGAGCTATCTTCCTCAGGTCACCTCCCGGATGTCGACGGCTGCTGACGGATCCGAGGTAGCCTTCGCCATCTATGCTGCTTGCTGTAAGCGTTATGGGCCGAAGTTGATTGATCTGCTGGCCGAGTATGCGCTGAGGCAGCAGGGGGAGGCCAAGGCGAGGTAGTCCGGCTCCGAGGCTACTCAGGATGCAGCTTCGTAGGCTTTGTAGTTGTAGGACAGCTTTAGTTTCTTTTGTTGTAATTATTTCAATGAACCATCCTTGTGCCACGTAGTGGCTTTTGCTGCACATAATGGATTTCCGAGTTTTGTGCTCCTTCGTCTGCTTGTTCATATCCTTGTCTTCTGTTACTCTAGGGTCCTTCGGGTGATGATCCCGTTGACACTTCGTCTGCGCTGCAGCTGCGGCCATCCCTGGATGGTGCGTCGCAGCTTGTGTTTCTTCGAGACCGCATCCGTGGCCTCGAGAAAGAATTGCTTGGGGTGCGTGGCCACGCTGATGTTTGGAAATCCAAAGCGGATTGAGGCGCTGCCAGAGAGGAGTACTTGATGGCGGAGTTGCTTCGTTTGTCTGAACAACTTCAGTGTGAGTTTTTCGAGCTGTTACCCATTACTTCGGATGCGCCTGTTGGCCTTTCATCTTACTCTTTGCAAGTATTGCAGGTGCTAACATTGCTCCAAGGGAGGAGAAGGAGCATGTTGCTGTTCGGATCAACTGCTTGACTCAGCAGGACATGGATGCCGGCGGGTTCTTCTGGATGGACCGTGACCATGCCATGGTCCTTGCGACAGTGCAGGATCGTGTCCACCAGGTATAGCGGGTGTTGCGCCAGGTGAAGTCTTCATTGGCGTCGGTTCTGCATGTAATGTTCCCGCTGGATGATGCACCGTCGACGCTTTCTGGCTTGCTGTCGAAGTTTCAGAATGTGCATCATGTCAGGGAACTGGTGCGGCACCAGCTTGTCGCGGGGGTGAAGGCCGCGCTCTCCCTTGTGCGGTTACACCGTCCTGATGTAGATCTTCCTGTTGTAGCGGCTGGGCCGCCTCTTCGGCCAGATGGTGGCGAGTGGGATATGCATCCACATTATGCAGCTGTGAGGCAGTATGCCGAACAAATCGTAGGTCTGTTTGAGCAGCGTGCCCAGGTTATTCTTCGGAATAGGTAGGACCTGTAAAAAAGATAGATGTAAAATTGTATATATTTGACTGGGCGTGTTATGCCCTTTGTTGTAAAGGTTATGTTGTTGTCTGGCACGTAGTGCTTTGTTTGTATACGTGCCCTTTTCGTTAGCCTGACGTGGTCAGCTACTCAGGTGTACACGCGTTATCCTCAGTCGATGAAGTTGTGAGGTGGGGGGAGCCCCCGAATGCGTTGTAGCATGGAGTAAAATGCGAACAGTAAACAAATTTTTTGGGGCGAGACACTTAGCTTTATTCATATCGTAATGGAGGAGGTACATTGTTCGGCTGAGTATCATTGGCTGAATAGCCTTATTGAAAGTAAAAGAGGGAGGTAGCTAGGGGTAGAACCGTCGCAGCTGTTTGACGTTCCATGGGTTGGAGTATGCGACTCCAGAATCCACGTGCTTGAGGCGATAGGCGCCACCTGGGATGACTTCAGTGACGATGTAGGGTCCTTCCCATGGTGACTCGAATTTCTTCGGTCGCTCTTGCTTGAGTCACAAGACTAGGTCTCCTTCGACGAAGGACCTTGGGCGCAGCCGTCGGCTGTGGTAGTTGCGGAGACTCTGTTGGTACACCGCTGATCGAGCTGCTGCTATGTCGCGCGCCTTGTCGAGTGTGTCGACAATGTCTTCGAGTGCATCCGTCGATTCGGCTTTGCTGTAAGTGATGACCCGTGGGGCCTTGTAGCGTACCTCTACTAGTAGCACGGCTTCGGCTCCGTGCACCATCAAGAACGGCGTTTAGCCGGTTGAGCTGTTTGGCGTTGTACGCAGGCTCCACAGGACGGAGGGCAGCTCTTTTGTCCAAGCTCCGGCGAGCCGCTCGAGTGGGCTCATTAGGCGCTTCTTGATGCCAGCGCCGACGAGGCCGTTGGCCTTCTCGACCTGCCCGTTTGTTTGCTGGTGCGCCACTGAGGCGTATGTGATGTTGATTCCGAGGCCTTCGCAGAAGTCCTGGAATTCTTTGGAGATGAAGTTCAACCCATTGTCGGTGATGATGCTATGCGGCACGCCGAACCTGTAGACAATGGATTCAAAGAACTTGACGGCAGTTTTGCCCTTTTGGTTAGTGATCAGCATGGCCTCAATCTACTTGGTGAATTTGTCGACTGCGACCAGGAGGTGGACGTGACCCCCTTTTGAGGACCTTGGAAGTTTGCCGATCATGTCGATGAAGGGTTTCGCAGCATAGTAAATCAAAAAAATTCTACGGATGTGAACGGGAAAGCCAAGATCTAATCTAGGAGATGCAAACAACGAGGGGGAATAGATGAGATCTTCATACCCTTGAAGATTCGCACAGCGGAACGTTCGACGAAACGTGGGTGATGTAGTCGTACTCGCTTCTCCTCCTCGCGATCCCATCTGATCTAACACCGCAAGTGGCGATGCCTCCGAGAGATGCACACGTGCAGCACCTCGACGTCTCCTCCTTCCTCGGTCTAGCAAGTATGGTGGAGAGATGGATTGGATCTACAACGCGACGGCGCGGTGCATGTGGTGGAGAGTTTCTGTAGCAGGGCTTCGCCTACGCGCAGTTTGGAGGGAGAGAGAGAGGAGGGCAGCAGGGCGGCTAGGGCTTGAGGAGGAGGTGTGGGAGGGGTGCGGCCCCAGCCCTCTTTATATAGAGGGGTGGGCGGCCAGCCCTTGCCCCTCCCCCAAGCCCTAGGGCCGGCGGCCAAGGAGGGAGGAGTGGGGGGCAAGTTTCCCCCCCCCCCCTTCTAGAAGCTCCCATAGGGTTTCCCTAGGGTTTGGCCGGCTGGGCCCTATGGGGCCTTGTGCCCCTAGCCCAATGCGGCCAGGGCACTCCCTCATAGGCCCATGCCCCCTCCCGGCAGGTGGGGCCACGTTGGTCCCCCTCCGGAAGGGTCTAGAAGCTTCCGGTACAATACCAATTAACCCGAAACAATTCCGAACTCCAAAAACTGCATTGCCTTATATGAATCTTATTGTACGGACCATTCCGGAACCTCTCGTGATGTCCCGGATCCCATCTGAGACTCCGAACAAAAAATCATAAACCAATTATCCAATCTATCCTAGCGTCGAGACACGTTAAGTTTGTGACCCTTCGGGTTCGAGAATATGCAGACATGATCTTCTATCAATAATCAACAGCGGGGTCTGGAAACCCATATTGACTCCCACACATTCATCGATGATCATATCGGATGAACCACGATGCCAGGATTCAATCAATCCCATATATATATTCCCGTCGTCTCGCGATATTTTACTTGCCCGAGATTTGATCGTCGGTACCGTCATACCTAGTTCAATCTCGTTCACAGCAAGTACTTTACTCGTTCCGTAATCCGATATCACTTTGTGATTAACTCCTTAACCACATGCTTGCAAGCAGTATTGATATCGATTACCGAGTGGGCCGGAAGTATATCTCTCCGACTTGGGAGGGACAAATCCCATCTCGATACATACAACCCAACAGGTACTTTCCGATCACCTGAGAGACACCTTTATGATCACCTCTCATAGGATGACGTTTGATGACCTCAAAGCTTTCTTCCGATACCAGGGAGTTGTATTATTTCATGGCCTAAGGAATACAATATTTGACATAAGAAAAGCTTCGCAAAGATGAACACGATGACACGATCTAATTGCTTCGCTTAGTTTGGGTCTGTCCATCATATCATTCTCCCAATGATATGATCTCATTATTAATCGACAACTCATGTCTATGGTTAGGAAACCTTAACCATCATTAATCAATGAGCTAGTCCATAGAGGCATACTAGGGACACGGTGTTGTTCACAAACCACACAAGTATTAAAGTTTCCGCTTAATACAATTCTAGCATGGAATATAAACTTTATCATGAATAAGAATTATAATAATAACATCTTTATTATTGCCTCTAGGGCATAATTCCAATAGTCTCCCACTTGCACTAGAGTCAATAATCTAGTTTACATTTGGCAACAATCTCACACCCATGGCACTAAGGTGCTGATCATGTTTTGGACGTGGAAGAGGTTTAGTCAATGGATCTGCGACATTCAGATCTGTATGTACTTTGCTAATCTTCAGATCTCCATCTGCTATATAATCTCGGATTATATGAAACTTGTGGTTGATATGCTTGGTCTTTGGATGATATCTTGGTTCCTTAGCGAGTGCTATGGCGCCAGTGTTGTCACACAATATCTCCAGTGGGTCCAATGCACTTGGAACCACCCCAAGCTCAGTGATGAAGTTCCTGATCCAAACTCCTTCACTTGACGCTTCTGCAACAGCCATGTATTCCGCTTCTACTGTAGATCCCGCGATCACGCTTTGCTTGCAGCTTCTCCAGCTCATAGCTCCTCCATTCAAAATATAAACGTATCCTGTCTGAGATTTAGAATCATCCTTGTCTGTGTCTAAACTAGCGTCGACGTAACCTTTTACGACGAGTTGTTCATCACCTCCATAGACTAAGAACATTTCTTTAGTCCTATTTAGGTACTTTAGGATGTTCTTCACGGCTGTCCAGTGTTCCACTCCTGGATCACTTTGGTATCTGCTCGTCAAACTAAGAGCATTGGACACATCCGGTCTAGTACACAGCATGGCATACATGATAGAACCTATGGCCGAGGCATAAGGCACTTTGCTCATAGCTTCTCTATCATTTACCGTAGCTGGACACTGAGCCTTGCTCAATATCTTACCTGACAACATAGGCACTGAACCTTTCTTTGCCTTATCCATTCTGAACCTTTTCAGAACTTTGTCTAGGTATGTACTCTAGCTTAAAGCTATCAGGCGTCTTTGTCTATCTCTATAGATTTTGATGCCTAATATATAAGCAGCTTCCCCTAGGTCTTTCATTGAAAAACATTTGTTCAAATAACTCTTCACATCGTTTAGCATGTTAATGTCATTTCCAATAATCAATATGTCATCTACATATAGTACCAGAAATGTCACTGAGCTCCCACTCACTTTCTTGTAGATACAAGCTTCGTAGCAATTTGGAACAAATCCAAAGCTCTTGATCACTTGATCAAAACGAAGGTTCCAACTCCGAGATGCTTGCTTCAGTCCATAAATGGAACGCTCAAGTTTGCATACTTTATCAGCATCCTTAGGATCGACAAAACCTTCGGGTTGCATCATATACAACTCTTCATCAATGTTGCCATTGAGGAAAGCAGTCTTAACATCCATCTGCAATATTTCATAATCATGAAACGCAGCAATTGCTAATAAAATCCGAATGGACTTAAACATCGCTACGGGAGAGAAAGTCTCATCGTAGTCAACACCTTGAACTTGTTGAAAACCTTTCGCGACAAGTCGTGCTTTATAGACGGTAACATTACCATCCGCGTCCGTTTTCTTCTTGAAGATCCATTTGCACTCAATGGCCTTTCGGTCGCTAGGAGGGTCCACCAAAGTCCATACTTGGTTTTCGCTCATGGATCCCAATTCGGATTTCATGGCCTCTAGCCATTTCTCAGAGTCTGGGCTCATCATCGCTTCCTCATAGTTCGCAGGTTCACTGTCGTCTACTACAAGACAGTTAAGACAGGGTTGTCGTACCACTCAGGAGGGGCACGCGACCTTGTCGACCTACGACGTTCAGTAGTAGCATCGTCCGAAGCTTCATGATCCTTGTCATTAGCTTCCTCTATTATTGGTGCAGGCGCCACTGGAACAATTTCAGGTGTTGTGCTACTCTCCAACTCAAGAGAAGGTTCAACAACCTCGTCTAGCTCTACTTTCCTCCCACTCACTTCTTTCGAGAGAAACTCCTTCTCAAGAAAGGAACCGTTCTTTGCGACAAACACTTTGCCTTCAGTTCTGTGATAGAAGGTATACCCAATAGTTTCCTTAGGGTATCCTATGAAGACGCATTTATCCGCTTTGGGTTCGAGCTTGTCCGGCATCAATTTCTTGACGTAAGCTTCGCATCCCCAAACTTTAAGAAACGACAACTTAGGTTTAGCACCAAACCACAGTTCATACGGTGTTGTCTCAACGGATTTAGATGGTGCCCTATTTTAAGTGAATGCAGCGGTTTCTAATGCATAACCCCAAAATGATAACGGCAAATCAGTAAGAGACATCATCGATCGGACCATATCTAATAGAGTTCGATTCCGGCGTTTAGACACACCATTGCGCTGTGGTGTTCCGGGTGGCGTGAGTTCGAAACGATTCCGCTTGCTTTAAGATGCGTGAGAAAATCATAACTCAAATATTCACCTCCACGATCGGATCGTAGAAACTTAATCTTTCTGTTTTGATGGTTCTCCACTTCATTCTGAAATTCCTTGAACTTTTCAAATGTTTCAGATTTATGTTTCATTAAATAGATATACCCATATCTACTTAAGTCATCGGTAAAAGTGAGAAAGTAGAGATATCCACCGCGCGTCGAAACACTCATCGGTCCGCATACATCGGTATGTATGATTTCCAACAAGTCCGTTGCTCGCTCCATCATTCCGGAGAACGGGGTGTTGATCATCTTGCCCATGAGGCATGGTTCGCACATGTCAAATGATTCAAAATCAAGAGACTCCAAAAGTCCATCAGAATGGAGTTTCTTCATGCGTTTTACACCAATATGACCTAGACGACAGTGCCACAAATAAGTAGTATTATCACTATCTACTTTGCATCTCTTAGCCTCAATGTTATGGATGTGTGTTTCATCCCTTTCGAGATTCAGAAGAAATAAACCATTCACAGCAGGTGCATGACCATAAAAGATGTTACTCATATAAATGGAACAACCATTATTCTCAGGTTTAAATGAATAACCGTCTTGCAATAAACCCGATCCAGAAATAATGTTCATGCTCAACGCAGGCACATAATAACACTTATTGAGGTTTAAAACTAATCCCGAAGGTAAAACTAAGGAGAGCGTGCCGACGACCATCACATCAACTCTTGATCCGTTGCCAACGCACATCGTCACCTCATCCCTCGCAACCCGCCGTCTATTCCGTAGCTCCTGTTTCGAGTTACAAATATTAGCAACTGAACCAGTATCAAATACCTAGGCACTACAACGAGGGCTAGTAAAGAAAACATCAATAACATGTATCTCAAATATACCTTTGATGGTGCCAGCCTTCTTGTCTACTAAGTACTTCGGACAGTTGCGCTTCCAGTGACCCTTGTCCTTGCAATAGAAGCACTCAGTGTTCGGCTTAGGTCCAGACTTGAGCTTCTTCTCAGCAGGGGCAACACGCTTGCCGCCGCCTTTATTGAAGGGCTTCTTTGCACCCTTACCTTTCTTAAAGCTGGGGGGCTTGTTGACCATCAACACATGATTATCCTTTTTGATGTCCACCTCCGCAGCTTTCAGCTTAGCGAAGAGCTCGGTGATCGTATCAGTGGAACCAATCTGATTATGAGTCACTACAAAACTTTTGTAGCTGGGAGGGAGTGATTGCAGAACCCTGTCAATCTTGAGCTCCTCTGGAATCTTGCAGTCCAGTTGCTCAAGGCGTTGAGTGTAGCCCGACATCTTTATGGCGTGCTCACTAACGGAACTCCCTTCCTCCATCTTGCAGTTAAAGAATTTCTCAGAGATCTCATATCTCTCAGAACGGGCCTGAGTCTGAAACATAGTTTTCAACTCCTCAAGAATCTCAAAGGGCCCGGTATAATCTTCAAAACGATTTTGAAGGTCCGATTCCATAGCAAACAACATGGTGCTTGCAATAGAGGCTTAAGAAGTACACAAACAAGAGGCTTGCAATAGAAAACATCAACGCCCGCAACAACCATGTTGCGTTCTACTCGTGAAACACATCTACGCATAGATCTAGCTCTGATACCACTGAAGGGTTTTGCAGCATAGTAAATCAAAAAATTTCTACGGATGCGAACGGGAAAGCCAAGATATAATCTAGGAGATGCAAACAATGAGGGGGAATAGATGAGATCTTCATACCCTTGAAGATTCGCACATCGGAACGTTCGACGGAACGTGGGTGATGTAGTCGTACTCGCTTCTCCTCCTCGCGATCTGATCCGGTCTAACACCGCAAGTGGCGATGCCTCCGAGAGATGCACACGTCCAGCACCTCGACGTCTCCTCCTTCCTCGGTCCAGCAAGTATGGTGGAGAGATGGATTGGATCTACAACGCGACGGCGCGGTGCAAGTGGTGGAGAGTTTCTGCAGCAGGGCTTCGCCTACGCGCAGTTTGGAGGGAGAGAGAGAGAGGAGGGCAGCAGGGCGGCTAGGGCTTGAGGAGGAGGTGTGGGAGGGGTGCGCCCCCAGCCCTCTTTATATAGAGGGGTGGGCGGCCAGCCCTTGCCCGTCCCCCAAGCCCTAGGGCCGGCGGCCAAGGAGGGAGGAGTGGGGGGCAAGTTCCCCCCCCCCTTCTAGAAGCTCCCCTAGGGTTTCCCTAGGGTTTGGCCGGCTGGGCCCTATGGGGCCTTGTGCCCCTGGACCAATGCTGCCAGGGCACTCCCTCATAGGACCATGCCCCCTCCCGGCAGGTGGGGCCACGTTGGTCCCCCTCCGGAAGGTTCTAGAAGCTTCCAGTACAATACCGATTAACTCGAAACAATTCCGAACTCCAAAAACTGCATTGCCTTATATGAATCTTATTCTTCGGACCATTCCGGAACCTCTCGTGATGTCCTGGATCCCATCCGAGACTCCGAACAAAAACTCATAAACCAATTATCCAATCTATCCTAGCGTCGAGACACGTTAAGTGTGTGACCCTTCGGGTTCGAGAATATGTAGACATGATCTTCTATCAATAATCAACAGCGGGGTATGGAAACCCATATTGACTCCCACACATTCATCGATGATCATATCGGATGAACCACAATGCCAGGATTCAATCAATCCCATATATATATTCCCTTCGTCTCGCAATATTTTACTTGCCCGAGATTTGATCGTCGGTACCGTCATACCTAGTTCAATCTCGTTCACAGCAAGTACTTTACTCGTTCCGTAATCCGATATCACTTTGTGCTTAACTCCTTAACCACATGCTTGCAAGCGGTATTGATATCGATTACCGAGTGGGCCCGAAGTATATCTCTCCGACTTGGGAGGGACAAATCCCATCTCGATACATACAACCCAACAGGTACTTTCTGATCACCTGAGAGACACCTTTATGATCACCCTCTCATAGGATGACGTTTGATGATCTCAAAGCTTTATTCCGATACCTGGGAGTTGTATTATCTCATGGTCTAAGGAATACAATATTTGACATAAGAAAAGCTTTGCAAAGATGAACACGATGACACGATGTAATTGCTTCGCTTAGTTTGGGTATGTCCATCATATCATTCTCCCAATGATATGATCTCATTATTAATCGACAACTCATGTCTATGGTTAGGAAACCTTAACCATCATTAATCAATGAGCTAGTCCATAGAGGCATACTAGGGACACGGTGTTGTTCACAAACCACACAAGTATTAAAGTTTCCGCTTAATACAATTCTAGCATGGAATATAAACTTTATCATGAACAAGAATTATAATAATAACATATTTATTATTGCCTCTAGGGCATAATTCCAACAGTCGAGGCCCCATTGGGCGAAGGGCCAGGCCAAAGGTATGGGCCTGAGCTCTGATCCGGGTGCGTGTGGTTTGTCGGCGAACCTTTGGCACCCGTTGCATCTTCGGACAATGTCCTTGGCGTCGTTCATGGCAGTTGGCCAGTAGAATCCAGCTCGTAGAGCTTTGGCGACAAGGGAGCGGCTGCCTGCATGATGGTCGTAGATGCCCTCGTGGATGTCTTGGAGTATGGTTTTGCCATCACTTATGGTGATGCACTTTTGTAGTACACCCAAAATGCTGCGCTTGTACAGCCGCCATTGATGATGGTAAAGGACTTGGACCGGCGAGATATGCGTCGGGCATCTATCGGGCTATCAGGCAGTTCGCCGTCTATCATATACCTGAGGTATGGCCGCGTCCAAGTTTCTTCGATTGCCATGACCTGCATCAGGTTGACCACAGCGACCTCTGTGTTGAGCTTTTCGGGTCCTTCCTGTCCTTCGGGTAGCGCAGCCCCCGAGTGTTCTGCCTCTTCGGGTGATCCCTTTGGGAATTTCCGTTTGATGGATGGCACGCAGATCTGTTCGAGGAACACACCTGGTGGCACCCGTGCGCAGGTGGAGCCGATGTTGGCGAGTCTATCAGCCTCTTCGTTGCTTTCTCTCCCAACGTGCCGAAGCTCGCAGCCGTCGAAGCCTCCTTCGAGTGTGTTGTAGAGTGCGCGGTACGCGATCATGTTGGCGGCGTGCGCATCGCACTCGTTCATCGTCTGCTGGACGACGAGGTTAGAGTCACCGTAGATGACGAGGCATGTTGCGCCGCAGATCTTGGCCATCCTCATGTCGTGTATGAGGGCCTCGTATTCTGCTTCGTTGTTGGAGGCTCGAAACTTCACCCGGAGGACATAATTCATCTTGTCGCCCTGCGGGGAGGTCAGTATGACCCCGGCTCCTGCTCCGGCCTCGCGCTTGGAGCCGTCGAAGTGCATTGTCCATGATTGTGTCATGTCTGGGGTATCTGGCAGCTACAGCTCCATCCAGTGTACGAGGAAGTCCGGGAGGACCTGAGACTTGATCGTGTGGCGTTTCTCATAGACGATGTCTAGAGGTGACAGCTCGATGCCCCACAGGGCCACGCGTCCTGTGGCCTCTGGATTGTTCAGGATGCTATTCAGGGGCGCCTCGTTGACGACCATCACCTGGTACTCCTGGAAGTAGTGGTTCAGTCGACGAGCCGTCATGAACACGTCGTAGGCGAGTTTTTGGTAATGAGGGTACCTCTGCTTTGTCGGCGTCAATACCTCGCTGAGGTAGTAGATTGGGCGTTGGACCCCATGGGTCTTGCCCTCCTCGGGTCGTTCGACCACCAGTACGGTGCTGACCACCTGGTGTGTGGCTGCTATGTACATCAGTAGAGGCTCGCGTTCCTTTGGCGTGACCAGAACCGGCGAGATAGAGAGCAGCCGCTTTAGATCTTCGAATGCATTATCCGCCTCAGGCGTCCACTCGAATTTGTCTGCTTTGCGTAGCAGCTGGTAGAACGGCAGAGCCTTTTCGCCCATGCGGCTGATGAACCTGCTCAATGCCGCGATTCGCCCGGCAAGCTGCTGGACGCCCTTGAGGTTCTTCGGTTTTTCCATGGCCATTATGGCCCGAATTTTCTTCGGGTTCACCTCAATCCCTCGCTGGGAGATGAAGTAGTCGAGCAGCTGGCCAGATGGGACGCCGAAGGTGCACTTTTCAGGGTTGAGCTTGATCCTGTAGCGGTCGAGATTATCGAACGTCTCGCAGAGATCATCGATGAGTGTTCTCGCCTCCCTTGTTTTGATGACTATGTCGTCGACATAGACTTGTATATTGCGGCCGATCTGGTCCTTCAGGCATGCCTGCATGCACCGTTGGTACGTGGCGCCCGCGTTCTTTAGCCCGAAGGGCATTGTGTTGTAGCAGAACACTCTGAACGGCGTGATGAACGTCGTTTTCTCCTGATCTTCGACCTTCAGTCGAATCTGGTTGTAGCCTGAGTAGGCGTCGAGGAAGGAGAGTTTCTCGCATCCTGTAGTCGAATCGATGATCTGATCGATCTGAGGGAGAGGGAAGTGGTCCTTCGGGCAGTGCTTGTTCAGCGACGTGAAGTCCACGCACATCCGCAGGATGTCCGTGTCCTTTTTGGGGAGCATCACTGTATTGGCGAGCCACTCGCTCTCCTTGATCTCCCTGATGAAGTTTGCAGCGAGTAGTCTGTTGACTTCGACTCCTATGGCTTCGGCCCGGGGTTCGGACAGTCGTCGGATGGACTGCTTGACGGGCTTGGCATCTGGAAAGACGTTGAGTGCATGCTCGGCGAATTCCCTGGGAACTCCTGGCATGTCCGCATGACACCAGGCGAAGATTTCCAGCGCTCACGGAGGAATTCGACGAGCATGCTTTCCTATGCGGGACTGAGGTCGTTGGCGATCAGTGCCGTCTTGGAGGCATCCATCGGGTGGACTTGCACCTTCTTTGTGTTGATGGTGGAGTCGAAGGACATGCAGGTGCGTTCTGTCTTGCGACTGGGGGTGCCCCGTTGTTCGTCACCTCGCGGAGCCTTATGAGCTCCTATTGCATGCCGAATGACTGGGAGATTCTGTTGAAGTCCCTGTCGTAGTGGTCCGATCGGGTGAAGCTCCTGTGGACCGTGATGACGCCCCTGGGTCCAGGCATCTTGAGTAGCAGGTACGCATAGTGCGGTACTGCCAGGAATCGTGCGAATTACACGCGCCCGAGGATGGCATGGTATTTGTGATGGCCAGTCCACCACTTCGAACTCGAGTCGCTCGCATCGGAAGTTATCCGGCTTGCCGAATATGACATCGAGCTATATCTTTCCCAGGAGGAATATTCCCTTTACTGGGACGATGCCATGGAACGTTGTGTCTGACTGTTCCAGGCTGCACAGCGGGATCCGCATTGCTGCTAGGGTGCTAGCGAACATCAGGTTGATGCCGCTGCCGCCGTCCATGAAGACGCGGCTCATCTCGAACCCTCCGATCTACGCCTCAAGCACCAGGGCAGCATGACCTGGGCGAGGGACCTGGCAAGGGTGATCTGAACGGCTGAACGTGATGCAAGATTCCAATCCGCTGAGGTACTCGGGGATGGCGGGTGGTGCTGTCACGGCCAGGATGATCTGACGGGTGATTTTCTTCTGCACCCTGTTCGTTGGGCGCCCTTTTTGGATCATCAGCGCTCCTTTCGGCGGGGGATACCCGTGCCCACCGTTATTCTGCGCAGGTGCGACTGGGTGGTTCGGGCCTCCCGTAGATGGTGGTGGAGGGGCTCCATGTGCGATCTCGCCAGGTGCGGGTGTGTTCCCGTATCCAGGATTCGGGGCTTGCTGTATCATCTGAGCCATGCTCTCGCTGAGTTTCTGGAACTCGCGGTAGTCCTTGAGCATGTGGCTTGCCTTCTTCTTACCATCCTGCTTGTCGATGTAGAAGTGGATGGTGCACGAACCCGACAGTTTTTCGTATGCTGACGGTCCATCGTCGCGGCCGCGGCGATGCCACGACTGCGTTGGGCGTCCTCCATCGCGGAAGTTGCTTCTGTGGTATCCGTTGTTGTTGCGGTTGCCGTCGCTGCGGCGGTCGGCGTAGCCAGCCGCGACCATGTCGGGTCCATTACGATCATCGTAGACGCGCGATCTTCTCTTGCTACGGCGTTCACGTCGCCGGACGTAGTCGTCTTCTTCCTTCGAGTGCGCTCGGTGGACGGAGTCCTCGCCATCGGCCCACCTGTTGGCAATGTCCATGAGGTGGTCAAGTGTCTTGGGCTTGACGCGCCCAAGTTCTTCTTTGAAGTCTTGGCGTTTGACGCCGTCCTTGAAGGCGTCGATAGCCCTCTCTTCAGAGATATGCACCATGGAGTTCTTGGTGTTGGACCCGCGCAGTATGTACGAGCGAATGGATTCGCCTGTTCATTGAGTGCAGGCCCGCATCTCCTCGATCGAAGCAGGCCTTTTGCTAGTGCCCTTGAAGTTTCGGACGAAACTGTACGCCAGCTCCTCCCAGCTTTGGATGGATCCTGAAGATAGGCTGCTAAGCCAGATCCGAGCTGCACCTGTCAGCTACAGCTGAAGGCATTGCATGGCGGTTTGCTTGTTTCCGCCGTACATCTTGACGAACGACAAGTGGTCGCCGAGCCACGCTTTGGGGTCCTGTGTGCCATCAAACTTCGGAGTGTCCGAAGGAAGCTTGAAGTTTCGCGGCATCCTTGTCTGTTGAACAGATCTGCTGAAGCATCAGGCTCCACAGAGTTCTCCTTCGTCTTCATCCATCTCCGATTCAGACGAGCATGCGCGCTTGGCGCGCGCTTTGTCGATTTTGCGCTGGGTGAGCTCGCTTCGGGCGTCGTAATCGCGGCTGTGATGGCGCGAGCTCTTGTGCCTTCGAGGAAGGTCGTGCTCTTCATCTTCGGATGAAGGTGTGGGGCTACGGTTTAACTTGACCGTAGCCTTCTTCTTTGGCTCCGCAGGAGCTTCTTCGTGGAGCGCAGCTCCGACGAGTCCGAGTCCGGTAAGCGCGGACTTATGCATGGCCCTTTTTGGGTCCCCCTCCGGAGGTGGGTGAGATACGAGGTACGCGGTGGTCGCCATGATTGCGGCCTGGGGCGTCTTTGGGATGAAGTTGTCGTCGGCATCCATCTCCATGAAGGACGCGTTGAGGGCCCGAGTCACCTCGCGACGCTCCTTGGGGTCCATGTTCTCCATCCGAGAACGGTGCTTGTTGCCATTGTTGCCGTGCGAGCTAGAGCCAATGCCCATGGCGGAGAGCGCAACTCGTCGCGCACTGGACTCCGAGGCTGCTTGCTTGCGTTTGTCAAGCACCTCCTGCATCTTCACCTGCTTCTTGTGCTCCTCGATTAGGAGCAGGTGGTATGCCATCAACAGATCTCGCGAGGCATCGGCGGGCAGGATCTTGTTGCCTGCCACGGCTTCGCGTGCTTGAGCCCGTCCCTCCTCGCTGAGGTGGATGACCCGATCGGTGTTGTCCCCATTGGGTGGGGGGGACTGGCTTCTTCTGTTCCCACCGTTTCTACCCTGCGGGTTAGGTGGTGTATTGTGTTCCTGGTCTTGGATGACCGCGGCGCACTGGTAGCGCTCGTAGATCGGATTGCTGCTGCCGCAGCTTTCGAATCCGAAACCGTAGGTCCCTTCGTCCGATGGTGGATCGCACAGATCGGAGTTGCAGCTGCTGCTATCATAGGACTCGTCTGTCGATGGTGATGTGCATAGCACAGGGTGTGGAGCCCACGAAGCGGGCCTGATCGATGGTAGGGGCACCCGCTCTGGGAGACGGAGGGTGCCGGTCTGCCCCACTTGGAAGCAGAAGCTCCCGAACAGGATCTCGAGTCCGTCGCCAACGGGCTCGAAGTACTTCATGGTGGCCGGTGAGTGGGCAGTGAAGTCGAAGGCGCCGAAGAGGAGATGACTCTCCGTCGCCGCGGAGTTGCAGATCGCTCGGGTTGGAACCGTCACGATCGCACAATCAGCATCCCCAGTTCCCACAGACGGCGCCAATTGACGAGGTTTAATCTCGTCAATGCCCATTGTTATGGACTTAGGTTTTGGAGAAGATGGGGATGCTGGAGATCGCGGAACGGTTAGCAAACAAGCAACACGGGGACACGAGGTTTACCCAGGTTCAGGCCCCCGGAGGGAAAACCCTACTCCTGCTTGTCTGCTCTTGATTACAGCGGAACCGAAGGTTACAGGGGTGCGCAGATGCAATCTGGCGTGGAGGTGTGTATGCGGTGGTACGAAGTGCCCTTCTCGTCGTGCACTCCTAGCCTTTATATAGAGTTAGGAAGGTCCCAGGCACAGATCGAGTCGGTTACAGGTTTTAGGGTTTACCCCTTTGAATTTTCTATCTACTCTAGTCTTGCTCTCCAAGGATCAGAAGGCGTCATGGGCCCTGGCCACCCGAAAGTCTTCATGGGCCGACCTATATTTGTCGTGGGCCTTCCTTGGGCTGGACTAGGTATGCTGAAGTCGTGTACCCGCGGGGTATAACCATGTCATGGATCCCATCACCGGTGCCAACCAGAACTCCGACAACTACTAGAAGCGTGTGAAGCTAGCGTTCGACGAGCGTAGCCTTTGTGACCCGAAGTATAGCAAAATTCACATGGAGCGAGGGGAGAAAGTCATGACCAACCATTGGGGGCTCATCCAGCAAGCGTGTAGCAAGTGGCACAACTATATGGAGCAGGTCGAACACACACCCGTTAGCGGTGAAACATGGACAACAAGGTACTTCGCCGACACTAGCCGAAGGTATGACGAGATCAAGAATGTCCTGACACACTTTGTCTTGCATTTGCATCTCCTTCATGCACTCGTCCTGTACCGGGACGGCACAAAGACGAAGTTTAAGTTTCACCATGTGTTTACCGTGATCGAGAGCTACGAGAAATGGTTGGACACTCGCAAGACCCTCGCCAAGACCAAGGACGGCGTGTACAACCCAGAGGCTCCTCCCCCTTCTGCCGGCGAAGGAAGGCCAGAGGTCGGCCAAAAGAAGGCGAAGATGCTCAAAGCCACATGACCTCCCACCAAGCGCCTCCACACTTCTATCAAGAAATGCATCGCCGACACAAAGGCACATGCCGAGAAGAGGGTGGAGAAGACCGACGAGAGGTGGGCGCAGCTGCTCTAGAACCAAGACCGCAAGATCGACCTCCTCAAGGCCAACTACGCCACCAAGAAGAGGAACACAAATCTCTAGTTCCTCATGGGCGGCGAAGACATGTCGGCGATGAGCACGCCGGTCAAGGCCTGGTACATGGCGCGCCGCAACGCCATCCTCCAGGAGGACAACGCTGGCATCACGCTAACAGCTGCGCCGAAAGCCTCCGTCGCCACTGCTTCATCGAGCTCTGCTTCCACCTCCTCCAACCAGTCAGCCGGCCACTCCGCCGGTATGCCCAACCCCGTCGCATCGGCCACGTCGGAGGAGCCTATCCCATCAACGACTGATTGCCGAGCCATTTTATCCAGTTCTGTAATAATTTTTTACCGAAGTTTTTAGGCGTACTTCTGTCAAACACCTTTGGCCAATGGAAACAATAAAATCTATCTACTAATTTACACACATGTAGGTTCGCCCGCACCTTTGATTTTGGTTCCGATTTTTCGTTGGACGGTTTTACCCCTGACTATTCGGGGTATTTACACTATTTGCCACCGCCGAGTCAACGGACGGTTCGGTGGAAAAAAATCCAAACGCCCGAGCTGTGCTTCGCCGAAGATGGTGCTGATTCCGCCGCCGGTGTTTGACCCCGCGAGGTGGAAGGACCTGGAGCGCCGCTGGCCCGACCACCTCTCTGCCATATGCGGCGCACCGCCTCGCCGCCGGTAGTGCTCCGGCTGCCCCCCGCCATCTTCCATGTCGACCGTGATCTCGATGGAGATCGATGACGGACCCCCGGCTGCTCCCCGTCGCCCCGAGTACCGCCTGCACCGCTGCGGCTTAACACCAGTCGGCCTGAGGGAAGCGGTGGTTCTATCTGCCGCGGCCAGCGAGCTGCAAAGTCTAGGCGATGCGGTGCCAGGCGAGAGAGAGCTCAGGATAGAGGTGGAGCACGAGGAAGCGGTTCAGCTGCGGCTGTCGGATACTTGTGGTCGACGAACCCGATGAGATGTTCCCCCTTGACCAAGTGGATTCGTGTCAATCCCCACCTCGACGGGGAGGAGAGCTGCGGCGGTGGCGACCAGCGACCTACAACAAGATCACGAGGGTCGCGTCGGCTGGCGTTCGGCAGCAGGATAGAGGAGTGCTGCGACGGCCACCTGGGCGAACTGCCCGAGTTCATCCTCCAGATCTTTTCTTTCGTTGTTTTTTTTCTTTGGATCAGTGTGCGCTGGAGATGTCCAAAGTCCTTGCCTTTTTCCATTGATCAGCTTGGTGTGGCTAGCTTCGTTGAGTCCAGGTCCACACATATTTATTCATTTGTTGCCGATCCCATTTGAATCTACATCTGAAAGATTGGTATTGCAGTTCTAGATCCATCGGAGGCTGACTTGGAACTGCACTTTTCGATCCATTATTCCTCTTTCTCTCTCTGATTTGTAATGCGTATAGGGCTTCATTCATCATTTGTTAATTGAGAAATTTTATGCTACAGATCCAAAAATCCATGGTCATTTTCATCCGATGAGTAAAAGAGAGGCGATGGGGTCGGTCTTCATTCATCATTTCTTACTTTAGAAATTTTATTATCATGCTACAAATCCAAAAATCCACGGTCATTTTTGTCCAACGAGTGAGAGAGAGGCGATGAGGTCAGTTGTGGCGCAAGGGGGAGGAGGAAAACTGCGACGGCACATCAGGCCTGAGAGGAGACGAGGTTGCGCACGCGTGCTCGGGAAGCTGCGAGGATGCGGCGCTTAGGGGTTGGGTTGGAGACGAGGCTCTCCTCGCGGGGATGGCAGCATAGAGTGGGAGTTAGTGGGGAGGACCCGATCGAGTTTCAGACTGGCGGAGCACGGATGTTTTTTGCAAGAAGACGAGGGAGCATGCACAACCATGATGGCATGCAACCTTAATTGCTAAAGATCATCCGTATCCAACTAAGAGATTAATATGAAAAAATAGCCTCATGCTTGCAACATCTCAGCTTGACTTTTCGCTTCCTGAATTCTGCCCTCGAGCACGGTCCAACTTCCCATTTCGGCCACTCGACTTTCAGTGCCGGAATCTCGCCATCTGACTCGACCGTTTACGTATACTTTCTTATTTTATTGAGTTTCATGATATTAAATGCAGTCTTACTTTAAATTGTTCGTGCATGATGTTGATCTACTTCACTTGCGCACAAAGAAGCGTGATTGATTTTTCAGACTCGGCGATGTTGAGCACAATATAATTATATAAGATACAATTTTCTAAATGTATCCCTCCTTGGGTAGAAGAAATGTAAGAGAAGAGGGAGGGGCGCTAAGATGCTAAGATGGAGCTATAATTTGTCTTTAAATATTCCTTAATCAACCACTATCATGCAATATCACCATTTTAAATAAATCATTTAATATTTATGGCATTATATTCTTATGTTTTTTATGCCGTAGCAAGGCACGGGTATTCAGCTAGTTTAAATAATTCTTTCACCTGAAAACGCGAGTGGTCCTCCGAAAACTTGTTTCCTATGACCAAATTTAAGGTCGAATTTCGGACAGGAAAAGCGAAGGAGTAGAGATGCTCTAATACTCTTCGTCCAAACAGCCACGGAGAGTTTCTTGAAATTTCCCCCACAAAACCCTAATTCGGGGAAAGGAATCCTTTTCGATCCGCCGCCGCCGCCGCCGCCGCCGCCTCCGCCTCATGGACAGCCCCGACACGCCGCAGGCCGGCAAGGCCCCCACCCACCGCCCCAGGCACAGCCCCGACGCGCCGCAGGCCGGCAAGGCCCCCACCCACCGCCCCAGGCACAGCCCCGACGCGCCGCAGGCCGGCAAGGCCCCCACCCACCGCCTCATGCACAGAGCCGCCGCGCCGCCGCCCGCCAAGGCCTCCTCCCACCACCTCATGGACAACTCCGAGGCACCGCCGGGCACCAAGGCCTCCTCCCACGGCGCCGGCCGCCCAGGCCTCCTCCAACCGCCCCAACCGCATTATAGGCTGCACCGAGCCACCGCCGACCCCGTCGCGCCGCCGCCCGACAAGGCGTCCTCCCACCGCTCCGTCGAGCCGTTCTCCCAAGGCCTCCTTCCACCGTCGCCTCAAGGACAGCCAGGTCGTGCCGCTGCCTCGTGGGCAGCAATTGTCTCCTCCCAGCGCCCCGCCGCGCCGTCCTCCCAAGACCTCCCACCGCTGCCACCGCCTCCGCCTCCGCCTCCGCCTCATGGACAGCCCCGTGGCGTCGCCACCTCATTCCTGCAGCCGCCGCGTCGTGCCGTCGCCTCATGGGCAGCCATTGTCTCCTCCGCCACCCCGGTCAAGCCATCCTCCCAAGACCCTTATGGACAGCCTGCACAAGTTACCAGCCGCTATGGCCTGCGTCATGCACAGCCTAGACAAGCCGCTGGCCTGCCTCATGCACAGCCTAGACAAGCCGCTGGCCTGCCTCATGCACAGCCTAGACAAGCCGCTGGCCTCCAAGCCTCCATCATGGTCAGCCCTGACATTTCGCCGGCCGGCAAGGCCTCCTCCTACCGCTACCCCAACTGGGTGATGCTTGATCCCCACACTCGCCTCAACTATCAGCCCAAGGAAGACTTCCTTGGTACCCACGCCGTAACCGAGACCTCCATGGGCGAGCATATATATGTCTCCTTCCGCACTGTGACGCCCCCAGGGGCTTCCCGCATCTATGTAAGCTGGACGCCATGCGGGCACACCAAGGGCGAGTCGTCGTCGGGGAAAAGGGGAGAAGATCGCTGGGATCAGTTTAATGAACATGAACCCATCGTTGTGGCTGCACACGGCAACTCCATCCTTCTGCAGCTCACATTTCAGAATACCCAGTCAGACTTCTTCGTCTACTCACTCCTCTCAACTGGTCCGTACCTCATGCTTCTCCCCAGCTGCAACCACAAATTTACAGATGGTATTACCTGTTCCAGTGGGTTCGATCACATGTCCGTAATTGAAGAGATTGGCCTCCTATGCAATGCTGAGAGAGAAAAGTTTGTGGTGGCGGATCTGATAATTTTACCTAGTGCCTACAAAGATGATGATGCTCCGGTGGTAGCTGAGCTGTGTGTGCTACAGGGTATCCAGGATGGCCGGACGATCACACCGTGGAGGGCCATACGGCCACAGATCCACCATGACAAGGAACAAGGCAAGGAATTGGTGTGGTGGGAGACTGATGCGGTGGTCCCCCTCCGTGATTCTCTATGCTATGTGGACTATTTTAGGGGCATCTTCTTTGTTGACGTCCTCAGCAAGAACCCTCAGCTCCATTATGTACGGCTGCCTGTGATGATCCCCAATGGTAATCCTGTTGATCCCGAAACAGGACTCAGAGGATGCCCGGAACTGTACAGGAGTGTGTGTGTCACCAATGATGGCTGCGTCTTGAAGTTTGTCGAAGTTGTCACCACTACTGTCTTCGTCTCGGGCAGCCGTGCACCTGCTTCCTCTTCATTTTCCATCAAGGTGTGGAAGCTTACGCAAGATAGCATGACATGGGAGAAAGAATACGTCATGGATGATGCTGAGCTCTGGGCTCTGCAGGGTTACGGCGACCTTCTGCGTGTCTCACCGTCATTCCCTTTTGTGAGCATGGAGGAACCTGACGTTGTCTACTTTGTGCTGACAAATCGGTGTTCCAATGACGCCGGCGCATCGTGGGTAATTGTGGTTGATATGTTGAAAAAGACTATGCGGTCATTGTCTAGATACAACAAAGTATATCCGAACTGCATTGGAAGTGATGATGATATGGCTTCTGCAAGCCTCACTACAAATTCTGCATTCATTCCGTGTTCCTTCTCCAAATACCTGCATGTGCGTGCCTGTGTGTAGCCAAGAGGTAACTACATCTCACGCTACAATTCATTTCCTTGTGTTTTTCCATGTATAAGAACCACCATTTTATTTTGTTCTAATTCTACTTCTGCAAGCTCAGCTGATAGAGTTATGGTCTTGTTAATTCTCATGGTAATTGTATATGTTCCTATATTTTAAGGTAAACATACTAAAAATGATCCTGATTGTTGTAGATCCCATTTGTGCTTTGTCCTCTCATTCTTTATCCCTTCTATGTCTTGTTCTCTGCAAAAAATTATCAATACATGTTGCTTTTTTGCTCAAAGTTCCTTCAGTGACAGCAATTTTAAATAGATTATATTCTTTCATTTTATTGCAGAAATATTGTACTCATAACTTGAGCTTTTGCAACCTCCTACTTGCATATTAAATAGTACGACTTACCACCTTTACCTCTAGCATGCTACTCCCTCTGTTTCAAAATATAAGATGTTTTAGCTTTGTGAAGCAAATGTATCTAGACTCCTTTTAGTATGCAGGTTCACTCAGGTTTGGAGTGAATCTACACACTAAAAGAAGTCTAGATACATTTTCTTCACAAAACTAAAACATATATTTTGAAACGGAGGGAATACACATGTTCCGAAAACTTGGAGATAAAAAGCCAAAAAAGTACAGTACTAAATTTGCAAGTGTGGCTAATCGCTATGTTTTGGAATCCAGGTTGTAGCCTGCAAAATGAATAAAATGACCTATACAATTTTCCTTTTGTACATGTTAAAATATGAGTATGTTTGCTGGAAATTAAAAAAGATGGAATGTTTTCATCTCGTTGGCTTCTCGGTTTCTGCATGTTTTTAATGTAATGATTATCATATCTGTTCTCAAACCAGTAGACAATGTCCCAAAAGGTACATAACTAGAAAATGTTCTAGTTTTACTTTTTGTTCATTTTCCCTGTCCACTTTCACTTTTTAAGCGTGTGTCTGAATGAGGTGTTCCATTCTTGTAATGACTTTGGAAGCTGCTACAGTCAGTGGTTTATCAGGACCTTGGAGACCTAGGGTAATTATGTATACATATTAATTTTGAGACGAAATTGTACCCTAATAACCAAATGGTTATGCAAGGTTGGTAGTTTAGGCCCAATGTTCATACTTGAGGCTAAGGCTCGGTACTTAGATTTAGGAGAAAATTGACTAGCTGCTCTGCTCCTACCCGTGCCACAGTTATTCTTCTAGCTGTGCTTGTGCTCATTCACTTACTATGACTGGCCTGACATGTCCTGGTTCTGCTTCACTGCTAAATTTGAATTCCCATAACCTTTCTTGTCTCCCCCAAGCTGGTGAGCACCATTATATACTGTGTACTCCCTCCTTCCTGAAATATGTTGCATATTATTTGTGATCAAAGTCAAATTTTATAAAGTTTGACCAAGTATATTGACAAATAGATCAACTTCTGTAATATCAAATGCGTATAATATAAAAATATATTTCACGGTGTATCTAATAATATTGATTTGATATTGTAGATGTTGATAACTTATTCTACTTGGCAAACTTTGTAAACTTTGACTTTGGCCAAAAATTATAGGCACTGTATTTTGTGAGGGAGTTGGTATATCTTTGTAATACCAGCTGAGCTTTGTACTGTGCCATTTTATAATTCGTTAGTTAACCTATTATAAGTTTGTATTTTGGGTACAAAGTACAAGGTAATCACAAAAGCTGCCAGATTTTTTTTCTAGTTTATGCTAACCATAGAACGGTAGCCGGTTTGTGAACTGCTTGCATATAAACGGTAACCTAATATCTTACTAATGTCCAAATAACCTCAAATTACTTGGTTAATTTATGTACTGCTCTTTTTTTGTTAAAGGATGTGAGGGTTCGCCTTGTATTTCTCCTATGGTAAAGACTGCCAACTTAGCAGAATTAGCCCACTAGATGTTAGCAAATCAATATTTTGAAAAACAAAACGGTCCAGTTTGGTCGTACAGCTCCCATTATGCTGTCATGATAATATCACAGATGCAATTAACATTTGGTGTTTCAGTTTTTGGAAAAGATTATATGGTGAGCTAATTTTTGACAATGCACTTTTCAGGAAGAGGATGAATCTGGGATTAACAAAGTATATGTTTGGTCATGGTGGCGCCGTGCAGTTGCAGTTTTAGCAGAATCATTGTGTTTTATTTATGTACTGCTCTTTTTTTGTTAAAGGATGTGAGGGTTCGCCTTGTATTTCTCCTATGGTAAAGACTGCCAACTTAGCAGAATTAGCCCACTAGATGTTAGCAAATCAATATTTTGAAAAACAAAACGGTCCAGTTTGGTCGTACAGCTCCCATTATGCTGTCATGATAATATCACAGATGCAATTAACATTTGGTGTTTCAGTTTTTGGAAAAGATTATATGGTGAGCTAATTTTTGACAATGCACTTTTCAGGAAGAGGATGAATCTGGGATTAACAAAGTATATGTTTGGTCATGGTGGCGCCGTGCCGTTGCAGTTTTAGCAGAATCATTGTGTTTGGAACTTGTTTATGAATACTACTAGGAAACTTGGCGCGGCGCGTGTGGTTGATATAGTAGGCATACAACTTTATTGTTAAATTATGTCGTTTAGAGAGTATGTTTACGTGGAATGTTGGATCTAGAGTTGTTTCAGGCAAGTAGTGTCTATCAAGTTGGGAAAAGAGCTACTCTTTCACAAAGCTAAAACATCTTACATTTTGGAATGGAGTATAAGAGATGATAAGAGGTAAAATATAAGGTATATATTTTTGTTAGGTACATGTTTTAGGAAATTGAGTGGTTGGTTATTGTTTTGGTGTTGGCTAATGGGGTGGATAATTTAATGTCATAAAAAAGGGAAAAATTCTTGAAGATGAACCCTACTATGATAAATAAATTATTTCCTACCGAAGGAACAAAGATAGATAAACATGCAATGCAAAAAAATTTTATAGGAATGTTCAGTTTGTAACTTTGAGTTTCATGGGGTGGATAATACAGACGTTGGATCACGACTAAGCAAACCAATTGGAACGGTAAAAGGAAAACATGGACAGCCTTGAGCACTGGCTACGTGGTCATTCCATCTAAACTACACACCCAATATCTGTAAGTGAGCCATCTCTTATAAGCAATTTAAGTACCGAAAATCCACACCCGGCAGCTGCAGAAATTTTGAGTTAATTGGTTGAACATGATCACGATCGTGCAATTCATTTGAGATGATTAATTCTTGCTCTGTTCAAACTAATGGAAAATCCAAAATTAAGTAGTATATAAAGGCTTTACCATAGCAATATTTATACAATGAAGTGTTTCATCTAGAATAGCCTCAGCATATATAAATATGTCAAGCAATGTACACTTGCATTTACTATTATCTGGCGAGACATGTAGCAAATCAGTATGAAAGGGTAACTGATTTGCTACATACCATGCAGCAAATCAGTTACTCCATATGGCGAGATATCTGGAGAAATTTTGGCATAATCCCTAGTAACTACATGTATGAAAGGGATGCACCATCGATCGATTTGTGTGTCCACGTCATCTATTCAACTGTAGAAACACAGGTTATGAACTTCTACAGTGTTGTACGTTTTTGTTTTCTGTCGCTTCTTTTTTTCTTGGGTTCAACTCGTGCTGACACGTTGCTTTTTTCCCTCTGTACGTGTCCTCTTCTCTCTCTCTTTCCTTTTCTAGGTCCTCTCTTCTCTATGAATTGGTCTCCGGAAATTCGGCGCGTCCGACGCAGGTGTTTCTGATGGAGATTTCTCCCCCATCTGATCGATCCCCAATGGTTCTTCTCTCCTTCCTGCCCCCATTCTTGCCTACAGGAGTAGAGCAGCAGGAGTAGAGGAGGAGAGGCGCCTGCGCCCGGTGGGACTGGAGGAAGACCCGGCGGCGTCACCGGTACAGGTGGTCGGCGGCCTGAGCTGAGCACGTCAATCCACCACGACCACGTCCCCCACAACTTGGCTCCGCCGCCGGCAGCCTCCCGGGTGCCCCCACCCCGTCCCTGTTGCCGTCTGCCTCCCCAGGCTCCAGCGCTGCGACACCACGGGCCCACTCCACCACTCAGCGTCGCCACAGGCCGCCTCAATCCCCAGGCCAGCGGCTCCCATCCACTGCTTCCGACGCCCTGTGCCGGTGGACTCCTAGGAGGAGGACCTATAGCCGGAGATGGAGATGGATGGGAAGGAATTGTGGGAGGGGGTGAAAAGAGGTGGATATGAAGGATGTCAGGAGGACGGCAAGGCCGAGGGGTGGTGCCGCTGAGGAGGTCAGGTGATCCGGCCGGCCAATGATTTTGCAATTTTGGATGTCAGAGATTCCAATTTCCATGTCAATTTGCTCATATGTTTTGAGTTTGCTAGTTGCAGATGATGGTCGTGTTGGAGTTAATGATCAGGGTTTGAGGTAGTTGGTCTGGTAATTACTCTACTGGCTGATTGCAAGGAGATGAGTAGTATGGACTGAAGAACATGGCTTTGGCTTTTCAAAAATTTGACGTTTCCTACAATTGGCAGTTTCAAGTATCTCATTTTACATAGGTTCCACCATGTTCGTGTCCTTTTTTCCTTCCTTATTCCTCTGTTCCTTCTATTTTTTCATCTTCCGCCTTCTAGAGATACATGGTGGCGTCGGGTATGTTCAATCTAGGCGTGGCCAACCTCTTAGCATTGGTCGAGGAAGACATACCAGGTCAACGGTATGTCCGTGTCTCCTCCGCCCCTTTGCGTAGGTGGCGTGTTAATGGATGGATGGACGATAGTCCAACATGTGGCTTTCTCTCTGGTGCCTCTTCACGGTCGCTGTCCTTGCTCTCTTTTCGGTCCTGCTCGCCCTCTCTGTTAATCCTGCAATCGTACCAGATAATCTCTTCTTTGTTTTTTGTTGGCCCGTATAGTAAGCATGAGAAACGATATATCTGTTTAGAAAATATTAGAATGATGAACTTTTATCTAATTTATTTCCATTTTGATGCGAGAGATAGCTAACAAGGTTAGCTGATCCAATCTACGCTTACTTTAATGGTACTCCACACAAACATAAAATGAGCTAATCCAGTGTACTTTGTTCAGATTAGAGTAGCTAAGTTTCCAGGAGGTTTCTTTACTTGTATGATTTCTTTTTTCTATGATTTAATTGAATGTAGATGCTATTTTCCCCACTTCCGCAGATACCTAATTTTCATGTCTATTTTTTATTTCATGGTGAGATTGCTTCGATGGGATTCGACGTAGTCATTATTGTCAGGAAATATTAGCACCTCCCTTTTGATGGGGAGTGTTGCAACCCTCACAATTACCATTCTAATGTTTTTAGTTTCTGTGTTCATTGATTTGTATCAGGCTTGCTCCTTGGTCCTTCAATCTATGGTCGTTGGGTTTGCTTCTGTTCCTGCTAGCAAGGAATAAAGCTGCCACTTTATAAATTAGTGTTTTATTTGCATGCTTACATGTGTAAAGTGTATAAAAAATAGACTGAACCATTCTTAGCCTAAGAAAAATACTCTGATGTATACATGACCAGTTGTAAACTAAATATCTGATGTTTTCCATTCAAACTTCAGGATACAACTGGAACACCATGTCCAGGCTCTATAGCAGAGACCTATTTACGTACGCTCTGGCTTTGGCTGTTAGCTGCACAGTGTAGACTGTCAAATAACCAATTTACAATTCTAACACGTTTAAACCAAAACCTTTACTACTTATTTAGCTATAATATTTGAATATGTACTTCAAGATTTTCTTTTAGCATGTGTAATTGTCTGTAGCAGCTGCGAGCAGAAACAGTAGCATGCCACGACAATCTTAACCTTTGCACCTTCAACTATATAACATTTGAGTTCATTCTGAACAAAGGGGATGTAAAGAGTAGATAAACATAGAAATTGAATTATAATCTCCCTCATGTTGAATCATTGTAATCTACCTTTTTGTTGTCTTTCCGTGCCTCTTAATATTGGTTCCCTGTCTAGGTGACCTTCGTTCACACTTACAGTTGAGTATTCTTGATGCCAAATGGATCGGACGAAGTAGCATCATATCTTCTTTAGGAGTTGTTGCCCTCAAAATTCATTGAGGAAAAAAGTTTTGTACAGGTAGGGGTGAATGTTTTTCCTCTTATTTTCTATTCGACTTCCATTATAACACCTCTTATTAGTCTGTTCTGTTCCATTTAACTTATGGATGCATATAGATGTACTTACTTGCAATGGCATGCTGGCCATATACTCAGTTCTTTGTAAGTCATGTTGGAGAGTGTTATCTAATTGCCAATAATACATCTTAATTGTCCAGTTATATTTTATTAACTTTAGAGAGGGAATTGATGCCTGCCTTAATAACTTCTGCTAGGTTTTGTCAACTTTGAGGTGATCTTATACAATTCTCAGTATTAAATTTATTCTTATTGCTCTTTTCATAAGCACACTATGTCGTCTCGCCTCATTTATTTTCCCTCCTCTGTAAAGTATTTTACCTTCCAATATCATCAACAAATACTCATTAGGCAGAGTATATTGATCAAGAGCAAGAGCCGCGTGTATTGTAGGTTCTCAGCAAATTATACCAATATTACATGACATTAGTATAGAAGTTCCTGAAAGTAGTTAAAAAAATAAACGTGCGGACCGTCGATCGAACGGGCGGAAAAGGTGGGAAAAAATTTAAGCCGAATAGTTAAAATAGATTAACATAAAAAATAATGATTAGGCAAGAAAATTTAAAAAAAATCGGTTAGGGCAAAAAAAAAATAGGCGAACAGTTATGTTGCTACGTGTGGCATCCCGCAAAACCACTACTAGAAAATCACATTGAATTTGTGCATTGCATCGTCATCATCATGCATTGTTTGCATAAAACTATTTTCGCAAAACCGTTTTGTTTTCTAAAACGCCCCATCTTTAATCAATATCAAACCCCGGGTCTCCGGATTATTTTGTTTTGTTGCTATCGGGTTGCAAACGGCCCAATTAAATTAAATAAAAGATTTGATTGGTTTAGTAGGGGCAGTCGAACGGGCCGAATGACCCGGACGACCGCCCCAGGTTTTGAATCGCCCCACCTATCCAGCCCCCCTAATTCCTAGGTTCACCAACTAACCTACCCAACCCAACCCTCCACCTCACCCCAACCTATAGGCTGCTGCCACCTCACTTTCCCCTCTCCCTCACCCTATCCTACACAGCCACCTCACCCTCCTTCTCTCCTCACCCACCCTCCACACACACAACCCCCAACCCCAGCTGGCCCCACCCCACACGACGCACACACGCACACATGCAACGCACGCCTAGCCGGCAGCCCCCCTGGCCACCGGTCCCACCCTGGCCCCTGTTCCACCGCCCCCCCGTGTCCCGTTCTTCCTCTCTCTCTCTCTGAGCGTCTTCCCCGCCCGACAAGCCCCGAGCCACCGCGCGCGCCTCTCCCCGAGCCACCGCGCCGCCCTCCCTCAGCTCCGGCCGCAGCCGCGTTCCCCCCCTCCGCCACCTCCGCTCCGCCCCACCTGCGCCGCCTGCAGTCTCCGGCGCGCGCCGCCGCCTCTCCGTCCCCGCGCGCCGCCGTCGCCCGTCCGCCGCCGTGGTTCCGCCCCGCGCCGGCTCGCTCCTCCGCAGCCCCGCCGCCGGGCCCTGCCGTCCCCGACGATCGTCCCCGCCT
Organism: Avena sativa; assembly: GCA_916181665.1. Classification (NCBI taxonomy): domain Eukaryota; kingdom Viridiplantae; phylum Streptophyta; class Magnoliopsida; order Poales; family Poaceae; genus Avena; species Avena sativa. Next base: position 133,900,099 of record OV702285.1, on the reverse strand, counting down.
CCGCGCCCCTTCCCCCTGGCGCCGCCGCGCGCAGCCCGCGTCCGCCCCCCTCAAGCTCTCCGGCGAGCTCCCCAGACCCTCTGCGTCGCGTCGTCCTCGTCCCCGGGTCGCCCGCCGCCGTGCTCAGCTCCGGCCGGCCTCGCCGACCTCGCCTCCAGCCGCTCAACCTCGACCCGCGCGCGAGCGCCGCCCCTCTCCGCCGGTCCTTCCCCCTGTCTGCAGCAGCCGTTGCCGGCTCCACGCGTGTGCTCCTGGGCGGGAAGCTCACCGACGAGGACTGCTTCCGCGGCAGGTCGCCACCTTGGTCCAGATCGAGCAGCTCGCGGCGCGCGTCGCCGTCAGGAAAGGCGGCCTCACGCTGGAGCTCACCGACGAGGACGTGTCCATCGAGGGCTTCTGCAGCAGCAGGTGCGGTAGGCACGGGTCGTCCCAGGACAGCGAGTCCACGCACATCTGGATGGGGAACTCCGTGAAGCCGTGGCCGAGACCCCGTTCCCGGAGGCTGAAGGCCGTTGTCCGAGACCCCGAAACCGATGCCCCGATCCGAAGCGCCAAGGCCTCCGCCGTGGAGTCAACAAGATCATCTCGAAACGCCGAGAACTCGCGAACGCCAAGGTCGTCGACACGGAAACGCCATGTTCTTCCTCTCGGACCGAAGACCACCAAGTGCTCCGTCACGGACCCGAGGATCCGAAGGCCTCCTTCCTGGATCCCGAAGACTGAAACCGTGGAATCGACAGGATCGACCGATCTGGAACGCCAAGTACTACTCTCGGACGCCAAAACCTGCACGGGAAGGACGCCAAGATCGCCACACGGACGACAAGTTCTACTTCCGAATGACAAGACCCGCGCAACGGCAAGAACGACCCCGTGGGACCCGGCAAGATCTGGCCGACGACAAGAACGACACCGATCGAGAAGACCCGATGCGCCCCGACACCGAACCAAGTTCGGCTTCTCGGAACTCCAAGACCTACCTCCGACATCCGAGAACGCTTCCGTCGAACCCCGAACCCCAGATCCGTCGAACCCTGAGGCCGAACCCCGAACCCCCGGATCCCCAAGATCGTCGAGACCCCTAATGTGTGACCCTTTTCTTCGATACCCTATTTTATAAATGATATCAACTTGTTGCATATTTAATTGTCTTGCATGCATACATTCATGTGGTTTGGGGGCCTTATGCCGATTCACCTCTAATTAAATATGGGGCCTATATGTGGGCAAATCTAGTCTCATATTGGTCCCATTTAAACTTGTGTAGCGAACCGGTGATATATTCTGGTTTGATAAACAACACTTAAAATTGCGGGGGTTCTAAATAACTTGAACCGTTTAATTAATTGTCGGGACCCCGGTTCCGCTTAATATGACCTAATTGCATCGCCTCTTTGCCATGCCATGCATCATACATGCATCATGCCGATCTTCTGCCGTTATATTAAATATTGCATCCGGTGTTTATTCTAGTGTTTTGCTTCTTCGCGGATAAGGCCGTTGAGTTGATGTGAGCTTCGCCCCGATCTTCGGTTGAACCTTCGACAATGTTTTCAGGCGAGCATCTCCCCCTTTCTACCTATCTTACTTTTATAGTATTTACTTCCCTCCTGTGGATCTATTGCTATCTGTGTTGCGATGCTCTAGTTTTCGTACCGTGATATTCCCTGCAGCCTCATATTGCCTTGGACACACCCTATTCCCTATTGTTTGGTAGATAGTTGGACTTGCGCGTCGTAGTCGCTTGCTCAAGTGCTGTTGCGTGTCGTTCAGTGCCACAGTTGTTGATGTATTGCCGCATGTTGCTGTTGGAGATGATCATAGTTTTTACTTATCGTTCATTTTAATTCCTGTTTAACAACTAAAATTGAATAAGCAGAGGCATCGGTGGGTGATAGAAAATATTTGGTTTCCGAACACCCACTTGTGTCCCGTAGGACCCCGAGTACTTGATACCTGTTCCTTGATTTATCGCGCTATCCACATCCGGGAGGTATATGAGACCCCCCTTAGCCAGAGCTTGATTCAGTCTTATTTCTTGGGGCCACAAACTAGTTTGAGGTTTTATTTACGATCCTGTACTTATGCCATGTTTTACTGCTTATTTACGATTGTGCGAGGAGCACACTGTACTGTTTAGGTAAGCGGAGTGTTTTCGCGGTATCGACAAGCCCAGCCACACTTTCGGGTTCCCAGTCGTTTACAGCCTCTGGCGCAAACCTTGAGGCCGTCTCGGAGCTATCTTACTTCGTTGCGGGTTCTACTTAAGGGGTGGCCCCCTGAAATATTTCTGAATCCTGTGATTGCTTTGTCGTGAAAGCCTCGTTGGGTTTTGATTTGGTTTTTTCGAGGTTGATCGAGTGTGTGTTGCTATTGGTGCACCCCGGCCGGGTAAAACTTTCTGAAAGCCGTGTCCGCGGTTATGGACGACTTGGAGCACAGTATCTCGACCATAGACAAGCATAACTAAAGTTTACCGCTATAAATTTGACTTTATAATGACTAGTAATCAGCTTCACTATAATGGAATGGCTAATTAATACTGCCCACATTTGCTTGTTTGAAGTGTCGCTTGCGACAGTTGTATCTGACTAGTAAGTATTGCAACTACAACGGAATGGCTGAATAAAAGTACCAACAACTGCTGGGTTTTAGGGTTTATCTCATGCTATCTGTATCTGATTAGTAATTGTTGCAACTACAACGGCATGATTAACTAAAAGGGCCCACTGCTTACTTTATCAGGACGATTATCTATACCTGACTAGTAATTGCTGCGACGATAACTGAATAAATAAAACTGCCAACTGTGTGAGTTCCTCGGTTGACTTCCTCGTTTGGTCTCGAGGGGGAAACGCCAGGATGGGTTTGTTTGGTGTTAGCTTCAGGTTGGATCCGGATAGGTCTTTCTTACCCCTCTCTGATTGCCGCCAGTTGTATTGAGTCTCTATAGGTTGTTTAGTGCATGCTGCCGCTGCCGCTTCAGTCCACCATACCTATGTAGGCGAGGGCCGCCGAATTCTAGTCTCGCCGTGTACTGGCCTCAGTACTGACGCTCCTCTTTTTCCTTTGCCCTTTGTCGGCACCCCTTTTGTTTAAGCAGGTTTTGAGATCGACGTCGTTAGCAGGGTTACCCTTCCGGCTTGGCCTGGACAGGGTTATGGACGCCATTGGTTATTCTTCAGGGCTCTTAGCCCCATTTGCATCTTGTCCGTAGTCGGACGCTCTATCAGTTTTAAGGTGATTTGGATCTTTGTATATTATATCTGTACTCTTGACTCATGGAGTCGCTGTTATATATACCTGTTCTGTGGGTCCCATCGAGGACTGTTGTGTAATGTTATTACTTCGTTTTCCACCCGCACGAAAGTGCCTGGTGGGCACCTTTGAATCGTTTCTATGTGGGTTTGGCGAATTTCGCTAAGACTTGCATAGGTCCGATTCTGAGGGTGTTACACTACGTGTTGTGACATCCGATTGTGCAAAATTAGACGATAAATATTACACGCGCGGACACGGACCAGATCGAATGGCTAGAAAGGTGGGCCAAAAAATTGAAGCTGAATAGTTAGAAAAAATAAACATGTGGGCCGTCGATCGAACGGCCGAAAAAGATGGGAAAAAATTTAAACCGAATAGTTAAAAAAGATTAACATAAAAAAATTATGATTAGGCAAGAAAATTTTAGCGAAAAGTTGTATTGCGTCTACATGACCGACCTGACACACGATTAGACAAAATTATAGCACACGCATGAACATGATTAGGAAAGAAAATTTTAGTCGAAAAGTTGTATTGCGTCTACATGACCTAACACACGATTAGACAAAATTATAGCATACGCATGAACACGAGCCACCGGATTAAGAACGGACGGGACATATCCACATACTGTTCATCAAACTCATATAATTGGTGAACAGTGTTCAGATCATTGAGAGACCGGCAATTCTGCGGGCCTTAATATATGTAGTTATGTACAGTGACTAGTTGTATGATCTTTTAATATGTGGTGCTTGCTTATCTGGATGTTTGCTATTTCCTCGGTCCCAAAATAAGTGACTTCAATTTACTAGATATGTATGAATCTACACATTAAAATATATCTAGATGCATACGAATTTAGATAAATCCAATTTACTTATTTTGGGATGGAGGGAGTGTCTTTAATACCCCTCCGTCTGAAAATAGATGTCAAAGATTTATCTAAAATTGGATGTTTCTATATTAAACAGTGTATAGATTCATCTACTCCCTCCGTCCATCAATGGATGTCATGAGTTTTTTTTTTACAAAATCATTGCCAAATTTCTGACAAAACTCTTCGTCCTCCGCCCCCCGTCGCCGCATGACGGCTTGCTCCACCATCCCCTTCCACCCCACGCCGTCGCCGCCTTGCTTCCTTGTGCCGCGCTGATGCCTCCCTCTTTCCTCTTGCGTGTTGTCGCCTCCTCCCTCTAACTCCCGTATGTCCTCTACCTTGTCGAGGTCTAAGATGGGATTTTCCCCTCCTCCGGCGGCCAGATATGCAGCGGCCCTGCTAGATTTGCAGGATGTTGGCCGGCCGGAGCTAAGAGACCGAGGGACACATGGCTGAGGCCGTGCACGTAGGTGTCGTTGCCCCGTCATTGTACGTAGCTCCGCTGGCGGGAAGCTGCTGCTGCCGGAGCAAAAGAAGCCGTCTTGGCCACCGATTCGGCTTGCTGCTATTGATGTGTGCTCATCGAAGGTACGCACAGAGGAATCATGTTTGTTACCGCTGTCTGCACAAGGCTTGCAACTAGTGCTGTCTGCTTCTAAAATCATGTCTGAATGTGATTTCCAGATCTTTTGTATTTTAGAAATCATGAAATAGATGTTTCTAGATCTTTTCTACTCGAGACAAACACTAGCCCCTTCCCATTATTTCCAGATATTTAGTTTTACAGAACAACCATGTACTGCTTATGTTTCAGAGTACACAATTACTAGCATTATGGAGTACTGCTTATGTTATGACATTCAGTAATATAAAATTGCATAGGCCCTAGTTCTTTTGGCCATTGCACATGACTTCTATTTAAGCTTAATACTCCATGAGTAGTAGCAATGGGAAGACAAGCTCTATGCAATATTCAGTGCACGCTTGCAATACTGCTTGCCATATTAGAAGTTTTTGATTGTCTTATAGTACAACTTAAAACAGCTTAGTATTTCTTACATCTTACATAAACACTTGCAATAGTGCAGTACGTTGGACATATCAATATGGAACCATATGTTGCATGCTTCATCTCTTATAAATAAATACTACATTTTTTGTCCAGTTTTATTACAACCCGTAGCTACAATAGAGTATGGATTTTTGATTGGATGGCACACTATGAAACAAGAGCATCATCTAGAGATTACTTTAATGTTTACTTCTACAAATACTTTCAGAGTATGTGCATGCATGTCGGAATATTGACAGTAGCTACAATAGAGTATGGATTCTTGAATTTCTAGGGTTAGGAGTACAGTGAAATAATTGTACGGACACGGAAGAGCCAGAACCTCGGCATCCTCGATCTTTTGCTCCGCAAACCTCTGCGAGAAAAGAAACAAAGTAGAGTTATCAAAGGAATAGTCACAAACGCGACTCGGAAACAAATACAAATGCATAAATTTACCTCAGGAGGAGGATTCCCGCGAGTGAACGGCTTCAGTCCCCATGTCCAGTCCTCCGGCATATCAGTCTTGAAGATAGCTCGGACACGCTTATAAATAAGATAGTCGTCGAGCTCAACCGTCGAACTCGGTTGGGATTGAGAGGACCACTCATGTAACAAAGCTTGTGAGAGCGAAGCTGGAAAAGGCAGATTCGGCTGCTGACGAATTTGGTCATCAGATCCTCACCGCGGAGCCCGGCGCGGATCAACTCCTTAAGCTGAATCTCGAATGCCTCGGCCAAAGCATGGCTCTTCCTGGGATTGTAGTTCCAATTCTTCTTGGAAGGGTGCCAATAGAAAAGGCAGGGAGCCGAATCTTGTCTTCTTTTCTAGTGTTCTTGACACAGAAAAATGATCTATGCCATTTCTTGCAAGACTCGAGGCCGGCGACACGAGGGAACTCGGAGTTTCTCCGAGGTGTAATAGACGCGGCTCCACACTGGGTAAGGGATTTCTCGGAGGGGTGAAGAGATTTGTTCGGAACGACATTAGATCGGATCTGGAAGAATTTAGACCAGACGGACACGGAGGGCCAGAGGCCGAAGTACCCCTCCGAGGCCGAGATGTAAGCAGACAAGGAGGCGATAGCGTTAGCCGGAAGGTGATGCGGCTGGAGCAAAATTGCTAAGGGGGAGGCCGAACCCACGAGCAAAGTGGGACATGAAAACAACGTACTCGCCTTCGTTGAGTACATGAGAGGATTCTGTGCCGGGCAAGTGACAGCTTACCTCGGCAGGAATCCGACGTGTCCTAATCAGCCACTCAATCTCACGACGAGTGACAAAGGAGCCCTGCCAAGAGCCCCGTTCTGGACCGGACGTAAGGTCATCGTCTTCGACGAGCGCTCCACTGGCAGAACTAGACATGGGCTCGCCGGAGGAATCAACGGAGGAGAAACTAGCGGCGGAGGGAGGCCTAGAAGCGCATGGCCCCGTCGTGATTCTAACGAACGCGGCGACGCAACAAAGGAGAACCACCGCGAGGAATCTGGGAAACCTAAGGATAGCCTAGGGCGGAAATCTAGCAGTAGCGCTGTAGAATAACTCACCCGCGGAGGCAGCGAAGAAGCGCACGGCGGTGAGGTCGTCGGAGCAGAAGAACTGCAACGTCGTTGTCGAAGAGACCGAAAATGGCGCAGCCACCAGCGCACGAACAGAGGCACGGGCGCGAGAAGGAAGAAGAATGGTGAGCGAAGGGGGAAAGCAAATCCTCTAGCCCCGCACCCCTCCTTATAATCGCGCAGTCCTGGCGGTAGTGGGATCGTGGGTGCGCACGCTAACCGTGTAAATCACGCGTGCGGCGGAACCGCTCGCAACTAGGTGGAGCCACACCGAAGACCACACAACACGGGAGAGGATCGGGCTTCCTGACCGATGCGGTACACGAGGCGTCACTGCGCCGACGCGACGGGCGCAGTAATCACTGTAGCTTATCAGTGGGCACTGTAGAGGAACAAAAAACTAGAAGAATAATGATGATTGGTACACGTAGGACGAGGCGTACTCAGGAAGCTGCGCGGATACCTCGAATAGAAAAAAGTAACTCGGAAATAAGGAGAGACGTATGTTGGGAAACTGATGTGGTCCGGCCGAGGTTACAGGCAGGACCACACCAGCTTCGGGGACTAATGTTGGGGAGGTGACTCCGGATAGGGTCAAGACAGGGGGAGGACGAAAGGAGTCTCCCTTGTCATATGCCGAGTTACTGTTTATATCGGCCGAGTCATGTAAGAGTCGGCCGAGATAAGCAAGGCCATGACAACTACGGAAGGAGTAACACCTTATCCGGCCGACATACGAGTTAAGTCGGCCGAGCGAGTCTGAATAACTTGAATGCAGGTGAAGGCCGAGCCGAGTTATGCGAGACAAGGCCGAGTAACACGAAGCTTGCAGGAGAAGGAGGTGCCTATAGTCAAACCCTAGTCACTGGCTAGGAGGAATCTGAACAGAGCCAAGCAGAAAGGACAAGGAGCAGAGCAGCAGAAGGGCAGAAGAAGGTAATGGACTTGACAGTCAGGGAGTCCGATGCGCGCATGTGGGGTTCTCTGGAACATTGCCGTCGATGGAATGGGGACACGGAAAGAGGGTCGCCGAGTTATCATATTGGGACAAGCATATTCCTCGAATATGCTTGCCATGTCAGCCCTAGGAGGAACCAAGGCACCCATTTATAAGGGGAGACGCGGGCTCCTGAGAGGGGATCGATTCATTCTGGGCGGTAAGGCTCGTGTAGTAGCTCTCTTCTTCCTACAAACAGCTCAAGGAGTACTTGTAGTCCTTAAGAGGAGAAATAAAGATCTGCATGTTAGTCATTTGAGTGTAGAAATCACTACATCTTCCCTCCCCGGATCCCTCTAGCATCCATTGGCCTCATACTTTAGCCTACCCATGGCATCTGCCGTACCACCACCACGACACTACTGTTAGTGACAAACGAAAATTTGTTCAACAGAAAGATAATTCTATAGTATACTTGTTCTGCCAATTTGCTTGGGTGTAATCCATTTGAAATCCGACTGAAATGCCTACCTTCCATGTTTTCACGATGTGAGTGCTTCCTACAACTATTCTGCTGGTCTTATCTTCTTTTTCCAAGATTTAAACTGCAATGGATATCCACTGTTGTTGTTGGATAGGGAGTTTTGGCAAAGTTCAGCATACATGCTTTAGCAAAGTTCAGCGCAAACGTGGACCATAGTGGCTCCTCTGTTTTCTTCCGTTATGAACAATCAGATTACCACAGGCAGTGCAAAGCTGATCTATCTATCAATGGGAGAAGCAACATCGCATAGGCACACCATATGCCAATACTACAATATAGTCAAACTCATTTGCTGTTTGCATACTGGAGGTGATCTATCTATCCATTGAAGAAACCTAGAGCTATTTAGATTTATTCTTGCCAAATCAAACTCATTTGATGTTTGCATACTGGAACTGAAACTGTTTGCTGTAACCTATACTTTCTTTTTCTTCAGAGACGCAGCAGCATGGGAGCAGCGGCACAGCACCACCGGCAGCAGGGGAGATGTAGGGGAGTACGGCGTAGCGGCGGTGAGATGGTGCAACCCCCACGGGAGGTGGGGCGACCTCCAACACTGAGCGGAGCGGCGGCAGCTCCGGATCCGCTTGGACGACGACGGACGCGTGCGCAGCAACTACTGCTCGAGCTCCGTGGTGCCATGGAGTTGCAGAGGCGGGGGAGGACGATGGCAATCGGCCTCACCTCCGTGGCGCTGGATCTGGACCAAGCCACGCTCGCGAATCGCCAAAGGCCTCGCCTCCCTCGTCTTGGCAAGGGTTAGGTGGAGCGACTCCCACGGGAGCCCTCCGACGGTGATTGGAGTGGCGACGGAGCGGCGACGGGCTGCAGGAGACCAGCAGACGCCGGGGAGGACGTAGACGGATGGGAGAAGATTTGAATTTGATTTTCCAATTTTAGGCCAAATCTGAACAGTTTTTGAAGGTTGAGGGATTTCTTTGCAAAATTAAAAATGAACTAGGCCCCGACATCCTTTTATGGACGGAGGGAGTAATTTTTTACAAATCTCTGACGTCTATTTTAATACGGAAGAAGTATTAAGGCAGGGACTCAGTGTTTGGTGTCACGCATATCTTTACTATTAGGGTAGGGTCTGGTGTTTAGTGTCATACATCTAAAAAATTACAAATAATTGCTACCGTCCATATTTTTCAATGAGCATCTGCATAATAAATTATATGATGTGATGTGATGTGATGTGAAGTGAAGTGATGCGTTGTGATGATACGTCATATGATATTTGGTGGATAGCCAGGCATGCTTAGCATTTACAAAGCTAAAACATTTTATATTATAAAACAGAGGGAGTATCTCTAAATATATGTTTAGATTTAGAATGTTGTGTCATCTTGAGAATCAGCCGTATCTTTTGGATATTTGGGTAGTTATAGATTACTCAAGAGCATCGTGTCATGATCATAGACGACTTACACTAAATAATTGATGTTTCTAACTTGACTAATAATGAGTACTATAAACTAAATAATGGTTAGTAACTATCAACGTGTGTGTTCTACTGGGGGGATTTCTTAGACGAGTTATGTTTGGTGTTATTTATATCTTATTACCAGATATATCTCTCTTATCCTTTTCTATTTATAGCTTGTCTCTATAAGTTAGTTAGTGCTAGCTTTGCCGCTGCTTAATCTTCATCATATCTTATACTCCTCCCATTCCGGATTACAGGATAAATACGTATTTCGAGAAAATAGTTTAAACATAAATTTGATAAATAATATATCAATCATATATCACAAAAATTCTGACCTTGCCAGCACCTGCCTCGGTACTAACACTCTTTTATCTAATTTTTTCCGTTGGGTTCATTTCTTGCTTCAAGGACGTGTAAGTTTGTTTTGCTGAGCTGTGTGCAATGAGTAGACAAGTGCTCCAACCAGAATTCGACATGTGGACGTGATGTTCACTTGCTTATGTTCTTGGCATCTCATGCCTATCTGTGCTCTTGATCCGTAATCGGATTCTATATTTGTTTCCACTTGTTGCTTAATGTTATGTTGGGACATGTGTGTTCTAATTGCTCTTTATATTTAGATCTTGTCTATCGACTTTGCAACATATTTCTATCTCTTTCTAGATGAATGATGCTCTGATGTATTTTTCTATGGTCGCACACGGTACACACTCATTTGTGTACGAGGGTGAGCGCATACCTGACGGATCGTGTTCTCATGCTAGAAGCTATAACTCTGTTGTGGGGTTATACTGGCTAACTAGTGTCTTAGAACTCGATGTCCAGGGTTTAAATTGGTATAAGAGCATGGTTCAACCTACTAAGAGCCCTTGTAGCAGACGAGTTGACTCTAGAAAAATATTTTGTAATTATATTTAGGAAAAAGTTAAACGTGAGAGTAGGAATTGTTGCTCTTTATTTTTTCCCATCCTCCCACCCTTTTTCTAGTAAGAAAGTGCAACGCTTTATTCTACTCTTATCACATTTCTTTAGGTTCGGACGACTTTGGCTTCCGTAGTACCTAGGTTGTAGTATTCAGTTCTTGTTAGAGCTATGTTGCTTCAATCAAATCTGTTGTAATCTTCAAATCCTTTGTTTCTTTCAAATCTTTTGCTCTCTTCAAATCCTTTGTACCTTTCAATCCTTTCTGATCTCCAAATCCCTTGTTCTTTCAGATCCTTATTTTCTTTGAAATCTTTTGCTCTCTTCAAATCCTTTGTTCCTTTCAATTCTTTGTGATCTCCAATCCCTTGTTCTTTAAGATCCTTTGTTCTTTCAAATTCCTTGATTTCTTCTAATCCTTTGTTCCATTCTTCAAAATGTTTTTGCTTCTACTCCATATGTTTTGTTAAAAAATTCAATCCAAGCTATCATTTACTAGCATAATCATGCTAGCTCGTTATTTTTGTCACCAATGCGAAACCCGAAGTTTTTACTTCATATTCAAATTATTTTGGCTAAATACATAACTTGGGTCATTCCGAAGTTTGCAATTGTAATTTGGTTTCATATAGCTATATGACACTTACCATGAGTGAAATATGTTCAATGCTATCATTCTAAAATTCTACACGTGGTTCTGGTTATCTCTTGTGTACTTAATTTGTACCTTGACGATATATATGCCATATTCATGTATCGTTGGCAATCCGGAGATTTCTTGTGAGAGATTTGTCCCGACAGGGTATCTCTCGAAGTAGGGTGAAACAAGGGGCTGAACACGATCTCCCAAGACTTCGACGATCTTGGCGAGGAACAACAGAATTCACGACAAGGGGACACAAAGAGCTTACCCACGTTTAGTCCATCGTGCAGTGTAAACCCCTACTCCTGCTTGTATGGATTGCTTGTATCGCTTGTCAAGGTTACAATACGAGGTGATGATCGAGGGGTCAGATCTAAGATTGGTAGGTAGGAGAAAGCTAGGGTTTCCAACGTGGAATAAGATGCCCCCTATGGTGCCACACCCCTTGTCTTATAGGTGCCCCGGTCCTCTTCATGCCAAATTGGTGGGAAGGGTTCCCACATGGCGACAAAGGAGTGGGCAGGTAAGACGAAAATGCTCCTTTTTTCCTTCCCCATGTTCTTCATGCCCTCCTAGAGGGGGAAGTGGTCCCCTCTGGTTGAAGTCTTGTTGGACACTCCTGTCTTGGAGAAGAGGAAGGTGACTCCCTTGTAGAAGGAGAAGATGCTTTTGACATGGTTATACCGCACGGGTACACAACATTGGCATACCTAGTACAGTCCAAGGAAGGCCCACGACAAGATACACGGCCTGTGGAGATTTCGGGTGGCCCAAGCCCATGACTCCTTCGGATCCTTGGAGAACAAGACTAGAGTAGATAGAATTTTAAAGGGGACAAACCCTAATCTATAACTGACTCGACCTACGCCCGAGACCTTCCTATCAATATAAAGGCCAGGAGGGCACCACGAGGAGGGTCTGAACTCACCTCATACGCACCTCACGCCTGATTGCATCTGCGCACCTGTCGTGGTATTGCCGACGAGTACGCCATGGAGGGGGTCCTCACAGTGCGTGTTTAGAGACGTGGGGTAAGGCGGACGGTTGATGGGTACGAGGTAACACAGCTTAACCAGGTTCAGATCCCACAACGGTGGCGGAATCCTACTCCTGCTATAAATCACTATAATGGCAATACGCCGAGTTACAGAGATAGGTTCGCTGTGCGAGGTGTGTGTAAAACGATGCCCTAAAGGCTCCCATAGGCCCGACTTATATAGTCGCCAGGTCCTAGGGTTACAGGAAAATCCTAGCCGGACAGGTTATAGAGTCCTACACCATCTATTACTAGTCTTGTGTATCTTGCACTCCAAGGCTCCGGGTACGCCGGTGACTCCACCGTAGCCTTCCTTTATCCGACATGGGCCTCCCTTCTGGATCCACCTAACTGGGCCGCCCAGCAGACCACAGGCCATGCTACCGACTATGGGCCACCCGGGTTAGTCGGATAGGAGACACGCTATGAGGATACCCATATAGCATATCCCCAACAGTAGCCCCCGGAGAACTCCGAGATCTTGCGCCGTCTTGCCTCTTCCTGTGAAATGCTCCGTCTAGATGGATGTCGGCAAATCGTCAAGCAATATCTTGTAGTCCTCCCAAAGAACCCTGCAAAGATTTCTCCGTCTTCAAATGGAAAGTCAGAGAAATGATAAATCTTCCATCGTACTCTTCCGTAGTCGGACAAAATCCGTCCATGCCGGAATCTTCGACGGGACGGCTCATCTACCATGTCAGCTATGACGACGTAGGCTGTAGGTCAGCGACGCCTCGTAACTCACACATGCAGAGAACGCAATCATATCCAATTTCCCCGCGCGAGCGATACGAACCGTTGGCGGGGACGGTTGGAGACATGGAGAAATTACCGCGCACGTTCACGAACACGTCGTCTACGTAGCAACCGTCCGATTAGCTGCACGAATCTTGACGCAGAGTAAGATAAATAGTAACCGTGAGACACTTGCCACTTTTTCACCCCATTCTCTCGCGTCATCGTCTTCTTCCTCCAGCCGCACGCCTCCTCGAGCTCTCCGCGGAAAACCTCGAGAAACCCTAGCCTCTCCCTCTGCACCAGTCGTGTTCTCCTATTCTTCCATGGCCAGCAGCAGCTCCTCCCCGTCGATGGCAGCACCGAGCAAAGCCACGGCGAATCCGGCGAGCTCCGTTGTCGTGCCCCCAGAGGGCCTGGTCATCCCCGCATCGGCGGTGATTGAAACCACCGGCGGCGACCACAATCTGGCGGCGCTGGAGCCCCTGGAAGAAGAGCCAGACTCGCACAAAGGCGACTGGCGCGGCTTGGACATCACCGGCCGCGACATCCAAGAGATGGTCGGTGAGGGTTACCTCCCCGCGACGGAAGGGCTCGCCTGGCGGGCGGCGCCGGCCGGCGAGGTGACCCCTTCTCCCCAAGCCGGAGAGAAAGTATACCTCAAGGCGCAATTGGTACGCGGCGTTTCTCTGCCCATCTCCCACTTCTTTCTGTCCGTCTTGAATCACTTCAAGGTCCAACCCCATAACCTCTCCCCCAATAGCATCTTAGTGCTTAGCAACTTCGCGACACTTTGTGAGGGTTATCTAGGGATTAGGCCTAGGTTAGATCTTTTTGTATACTTCTTCACCGTCAAACGTGAAGCCGGACACAGTAGGGAGGAGCTTAGGAACTGTGGCACCATAAGCTTCAAGATCCGACCTTCCCGGCGGTTCCCCGACATTGTCGTCCACGAGTCGTGTAAAAACTGGCAGCGGACGTACTTCTACGGCCCCGACATTCCTTTGTCAGGCCGAGAAGAAACGTACCCGGACTTCGTGGATGGAGCCGCCGCTGAATTCTCCACATGGCGGTCCCATGCCTCCCTTCCCTCCGACCTCGACGCTTCTCGTGCCATAAGGCGGATCGAATGGTTCGTGGAGACGGGTCTAACCGGCTTGGACCTAGCCATGTGCTGGTTTATCAGGCGGATCCAACCTCTGCAGCACCACACGAAGTTGATGCACGAGTACACCGGCGACCGAAGGGATACCCTCCGGATCTCCGAGGACAACTTCTCGAGCGACTCCGTCAAGTTCCGCCTTAAGGACATCGTCAAGGTGAAGGATAAGAAGCGTGGCTTCACCCTCACCCATGACATGTTCGTAGACGGCAAGTGCCCAAAGGTAGGTATATATTTTCCGTGTATGACATCACTCCAGTTTTTCCGTCTTACCATTGCCATCTTTATCTAACACGGTGATTTCTCACTTAACAGCTTTGCGATCTAGATGAGGACAACCTAACTGCCCAAATCTACGATCCAAAGATCAAGGAAGTCACGGTCGTGTCTGATGACGATGTCCCGTTGGATCGAAAGCGGAAGAGCTCCACCTGTAACGCTGTCGACGGAGGCAAGAAGAAGAAGACGGAGGGTGGAGCCTCCAAAAAGAGTACTGCCGCCCTGGAGGCGGAAAAGAAGAAAGCCACCGGGATGTTTGCCAAAGCGCCCCCCTAGTGTAGGCCTCTTATTCTCCGACATTGTCTTACTTTATCTGTCTCATTCCTGTACTTATGCATTTTGCACGTTTCAGGAAGAAAGCCACAACCAGCCTCAAGAAGTCCTCCAAGACTCTTAGGGCTTCTAGAAATATTAAAGACATGCTGCATCGCGATTCCTCCCCCTCCATCGCCCCTGCCACTCCTGCCGTCAAACCCTCCTCTGCTCTGACAAGCTCCCAAGTCCAGGAGGCAACAGGCCCTTCCGCCATGGAAGTGGATTCTGGCGCCTCTACCGAACTCGCTGTTGTCAGCGAGCAGGCGACGCAGGAGAGTGCTGCTCTCCCAATGGCTGAAGCTCCGGCTAAGGATGCCATCGGTAGCGGCAAGGCGGTGGTGGGAGCTGGTACTTCTGCCGGAGGCGGCGCCTCTGCTCCCCAGAAACCCGTTGATTTCCCGAAGATTATTTATCCGGCGCTCATGCCGAGTAACACAACTATGGTTCCTGGAGGAGTGCCGTCATCTCCGACGTGCGGTCTTGAAGAGTTACTCCGGCAAGCAGATATCTTGCGAGGGAACAGCATTGCCTTTGGCAAGCTGCTGGTCGAGAGCGCTACAAGCCTCAAGATTATTGCACTTGTAAGTTTTACTTTACCTTTTGCATTTTATATGAGCATCCCACTGTAGCCCCCGAGGATGTAGACGGAAAACCATAGGTTTTGCATCTATATGCTCTAAGAGTGACTAAGTTAGAAAAACTCTCACTGTAGCCCCCAAGCGTTTAGATGGAATGAATTATTCCGACTAGATGCTTTAAGAGTAGCATACACAGTGTTCATAATTTCCAATGCTGTAGCCCCCAAGCCTCTAGTTGTAACTGAATTAGTTCCGACTAGATGCTTAAAGAAAAGCTAAGCATTTTGCTAAGTTAAAAAACTCTCGCTATAGCCCCCGAGCGTCTAGGTGGAAAATCTCCGACTAGAAGCTCCAAGTAGACCAAACAACGACTTAACTTTGTATTTGCTTCCACAGAACGAGAATGCTCGGTGAGGCATGGCCAACGACAAGTACCAGAAGATGCGCGCAGACCTAGAAGCTAAAAAGGGTAAAACTACCATCTTGAAGGAACAGATCATCAAAAACAAGAGTCTGTTTTCTTTTTTGCGCATTTCCGTCTTACTGTTGTGCCCATACTCTCCGAGTACTCACTGTGTACTTTGTTTTCTCCGACTTGAAGAGCATGTCGCCAAGGCCAAGGATATTGTCGAGCAGTCCAAGCACATCCAGCAGCTGGACAGCGAGAACAAAATCCTGAAGGAGAGAGAGGAGATGCTGAAGATTCCATGAAAGCCCTGCAAGATTCCGCCTCTGCGGAAATCAATCGCTTGAAGGAGGAGCTTGCGATCCTTAAGGATCAGAAACAAGCTGCTGATGAGCAAAACCTTCGTCATAGCGAGGCGTTCAAGCTCCTTCAACAAGAGAAGGAATCCTTGGCGGAAACCATCTGGCAGGCTAAGGCCAGCATCTTCAGTAAGTGTCTTCCGCCTTGCATCTCTGTAGCCTGGATACTTTAGGGTTTACTGGACTCATGCGATACTTGTCGGAATTTTTAGCTCCTCTGGGTTTAACCCGCTCGCCTCCTTCGGACAAGGTGAAGGGTTTCGCGGCATAGTAAATCAAAATTTTCTACGGATGCGAACAGAGGGAAGCCAAGATCTAATCTAGGAGATGCAAACAACGAGAGAGATTGGATTAGATCTTCATACCCTTGAAGATTCGCACAGTGGAACGTTGGTCGGAACGTGGGTGATGTATTCGTACTCGCTTCTCCTCCTCGCGATCCGATCCGATCTAGCACAGCAAGTGGTGATGCCTCCGGGAGATGCACACGTGCGGCACCTCGACGTCTCCTCCTTCCTTGGTCCAGCAAGTATGGTGGAGAGACGGATTGGATCTACAACGCGACGGCGCGGTGCAAGTGGTGGAGAGTTTCTGCAGCAGGGCTTCGCCTACACGCAGTCGGGAGGGAGAGAGGGAGGAGGGGAAGCAGGGCGGCTAGGGTTGAGGAGGAGGTGTGTGGGGGTGGTGCGCCCCAGCCCTATATATATAGAGGGGTGGGCGCCTGCCCTAACCCCTCCCCCAAGTCCTAGGCCGGCGGCCAAAGGAGGAAGAGTGGGGGGCAAGTTTCCCCCTCCTTCTAGAAGCTCCAATTAGGGTTTCCCCTTGTTTGGCCGGCTGGGCCCTATGGGGCCTTGTGCCCCTGGACCAATGCGGCCAGGGCACTCCCTCATAGGCCCATGCCCCCTCCCAGAAGGTGGGGCCACGTTGGTCCCCTTCCGGAAGGTTCTAGAAGCTTCCGGTACAATACCGATTAATCCGGAACAATTCCGAACTCCAAAAACTGCACTGCCTTATATGAATCTTATTCTCCGGACCATTCCGGAACCTCTCGTGATGTCCCGGATCCCATCCGAGACTCCGAACAAAAACTCATAAACCAATTATCCAATCTATCCTAGCGTCGAGACACGTTAAGTGTGTGACCCTTCGAGTTCGAGAACATGCAGACATGATCTTCTATCAATAATCAACAGCGGGGTCTGGAAACCCATATTGACTCCCACACATTCATTGATGATCATATCGGATGAACCACGATGCTAGGATTCAATTAATCCCATATATATATTCCCTTCGTCTCGCGATATTTTACTTGCCTGAGATTCGATCGTCGGTACCTTCATACCTAGTTCAATCTCGTTCACAGCAAGTACTTTACTCGTTCCGTAATCCGATATCACTTTGTGATTAACTCCTTAACCACATGCTTGCAAGCGGTGTTGATATCGATTACCGAGTGGGCCCGAAGTATATCTCTCTGACTTGGGAGGGACAAATCCCATCTCGATACATACAACCCAACAGATACTTTCCGATCACCTGAGAGACACCTTTATAATCACCCTCTCATAGGATGACGTTTGATGACCTCAAAGCTTTCTTCCGATACCAGGGAGTTGTATTATCTCATGGTCTAAGGAATACAATATTTGACATAAGAAAAGCTTCGCAAAGATGAACACGATGACACGATCTAATTGCTCCGCTTAGTTTGGGTCTGTCCATCATGTCATTCTCCCAATGATATGATCTCATTATTAATTGACAACTCATGTCTATGGTTAGGAAACCTTAACCATCATTAATCAATGAGCTAGTCCATAGAGGCATACTAGGGACACGGTGTTGTTCACAAACCACACAAGTATTAAAGTTTCCGCTTAATACAATTCTAGCATGGAATATAAACATTATCATGAACAAGAATTATAATAATAACATCTTTAATATTGCCTCTAGGGCATAATTCCAACACAAGGAATGCATGGTTCTTGCCGGCAAATTCATCAATACCGCCATCGACCAAGCCAAGGAGATTGCCAAGCCCCTCCAGATTTATATCAAGGCCTCGGACTCCGTGACGAAGTACTCGGAGATTCTGCGCCGAGTCCCTGACCGTGTCGCAAGCTGAAAAGCTTCATGCGCACGGGCTGGCGCAAGGATAGCATTGTCAATGGTAAAGGCACACTATGAAGATGCCGACATCTACACGGTGACATCTGGTATCCCCGACGTGGATGATGACGGCAAGGAGATCGATCACGAAGCCATCCTGTCATCACTCGCGGGTTATGACACCAGGGTTGCCGAGTTGGTGGACGTCGATGTCTTCGTGCCCAGGAATTTTATTGACAACCTCCCCCAAGATTCCTCCGAGTCTCATCAGAGTGCCGACATCGAGGGTGATTCTCCGGCTGGCGATGATGTGGCTTCCAAGTCTTCTGCGCCCAAAGAATGAAAAGTACTTTGTAATTTCTGTTTCACCTCTAGAATGTGTGCGGGAAAAAACTTGTTGATGTAATCTTAAGGCGGAAAACAATGGTTGTCGTATCCTGCTACTTAAGAATTAAATTTCAGCATGTATATATTTTTTAAGCAAGTGCTGGCTTATCCATTACTCTGGTTCTTATGCTTGACTTTTAGTGAGTTGGAAGACCCGTTGTCGGAACCATGCACTTAGGCGATGATGCCCAATGGCACCGTCAATAACCTGAGCACAAAATCGCCGACAATGAGTGCCGAAAGTCACTACTCCAGAATCCGCATAAAAATGACAAAGAATGTGTAGACCAGAAAACTTAAGCTAACGCCCGTAGGCAGAATTTTCACAAGTGCAATCGCAAAACTTGTGCATAAAGGTTTATATGATCCAAAAATGAACACTAAAGGAGGTAAAAGACTCAGCAGTATGAGTGAACCAGAGAGCTTTATTTCATTGATCATATAAGAGGTACACAATTAGATAAAAAATGCTAAGTGTAGAAAGGACGTAGCTGTGCTATGTTCCATGGCCAATCAAGCTCCGGGTAGTCATCATCCAGGTCACGTCGCTTACGCTTATGATCCTCGTTGCGTCTATCCTTGAGCTCACGATTGTCGACAAGGTAGTAAAACCCATTGAGCAGCGCCTTGCTTATGATGAACGGTCCTTCCCATGGCGGGGATAATTTGTGTGACTTCTTCTGCTTAAGTTGGAGTACTAAATCCCCCTCTTTAAACGAGCGATGCCGAAAGCGGTGACTATGGTAGCTGCGTGGCTTCTGCTGGTAGATGGCGGATCTTTGGCATGCCAAAACGCGCTCCTCCTCGAGAAGGTCCACATATAGGCGTCTGGATTCTTCAGCGTCATCTTCGTCGTAGGCAGCAACTCTTGGTGCATCGTGGAGGATGTCGGAAGGTAGGATGGCTTCTGCTCCGTATACCATGAAGTAAGGGGTGTAGCCGGTGGATCTGTTGGGCGTAGTTCGTAAACTCCACAGCACAGATGGCAATTCTTCCGCCCAGGCTCCAGCTGCTCTATGTAGCGGTGCCTCCAGACGCGGCTTGATTCCCTGCAGAATTAATCCATTGGCTCGCTCAACCTGACCATTGGATTGCGGGTGTGCCACAGATGCAAGGTCAAGTCGGATGCCTTTTTCCCAGCAATAGGCCTCCACTTCTCCGAGTGACAAGTTGCTTCCGTTGTCAGTGATGATGCTATGTGGGAGACCAAATCTCACCACTAGATCCCGGACAAACCTGAGGGCAGTTGCCCCATCAAGCTATCTAATGGGTTTAGCTTCTATCCATTTGGTGAATTTGTAACCTGCTACCAGCAGATGCATAAATCCACACGGTGCCGTTTGTAACGGTCCCACCATGTCCAGCCCCCAGACTGCAAACGACCAAGTTATTGGTATTGTTCGCAGTTCTTCAGCAGGAACATGTGGTTATCAGGCATAATACTGGCATCCTGTGCATGTCTCAACCACCTTGTCAGCGTCCGCCTTTGCGGTCAGCTAGTAGAATCCTTGCCGAAAGGCTTTCGCGACCAACGATCGAGGAGCGGCATGATGCCCGCAATCTTCGAGATGGATTTCGCGTAGGATTTCCATACCTTCTAGCTGGGAAACACACTTTAGGTATACACCAGTAGTGCTCCTTTTATAGAGTTGTCCTTTGATTATGGTATAACCCTTTGCTCGCTGTACTATTTTCCGTCTTTCGACTTCGTCGTCGGGCAAAGTTCCGTGTTCGAGATATTCCATGAACGGTTTTGTCCAAGCCGGAGGGACCTTTGTCACCATGTTGATGAAAGAGTCAGCTCTATCCGGGTTGTTTATGTCGGCGCCCTTCACGGATGGTGTGCGTAGATGCTCTAGGAAAACTCCTGGCGGAATTTGTTTGCGCCCTGATCCAAGCTTAGACAGTAGATCAGCCGCCTCGTTTTGCTCCCTAGGCACATACTTGACTTCGTAGCCCAAGAAGCTCTTGGCTATCTCGTCCACTTCGTCGTGATATGCCGCCATCATAGGGTTCCGCGCATTCCAGGTGCCAGCCACCTGCTGGGCAACCAAGTCGGAATCTCCACAGCAAACTATGCGCTTGATGCCAATATCCTTGGCTACACGTAGTCCGTGAATGAGCGCTTCATACTCCGCCATGTTGTTTGTAGCCTCGAAGTGGATCTGCAGAACATAGTGCAGCTTATCTCCTTTTGGTGACTGCAGTAGTACACCAGTCCCCGAGCCGTTGAGCAACTTTGATCCGTCAAAGTGCATCACCCAGTACTCTGGTTCTGGCAGTGGAGTGGCATCTGACATTTCCGTCCAATCTACAATAAAATCCGCCAAAGCTTGTGACTTGATAGCATCGCGTCTCTTGTAGGTGATCTCGAAGGCGGCAAGTTCAATGCCCCACTTCGCAACCCTTCCTGTAGCGTCGCTATTGTTGATAATGTCGGACAGTGGAGTCTTGCTCACTACTGTAATTGGGTGCTCCTGAAAGTAATGCCTCAACTTCCGAGAAGTGAGGAATACTCCGTAAGCTATCTTTTGGTAGTGTGGGTAACGCTGCTTGGACTCCGTTAAGACCTCGCTCATGTAGTAAACTGGTCGTTGAACTCCATGCTCATAGCCTGGTTCCTTCCGCTCTACCACGACGACGATGCTGATAACCCGGTTGGTTGCCGCCATGTAAATTAACAGGGGCTCCCCAGGCTCGGGTGCTGCAAGGATAGGCGCTGAGAAAAGAATCTCCTTGAGCTGCTTCAATGCTGCATCTGCTTTGTCTGTCCATGTGAATTTGTCCGCCTTCTTCAGCAACTTGTATAGCGGCAGAGCCTTCTCTCCAAGTCGGCTGACGAACCGACTAACTGCTGCAACACAACCTGTTAGTCGTTGAATGTCCTTTAGGCATGTCAGGCGGTTTATGTTTAAGATGGCCTTGATTTTCTCTAGGTTGACCTCGATGCCGCGCTGGGAAACGATGAAGCCCAACAGTTTGCCGGCTGGAACCCCGAAGACGCACTTCTTAGGGTTGAGCATCATGTTGTATTTCCAGAGATTATCAAAGGTTTATTTTAAGTCGGAGATTAAGTCGTTTGACTTTTTAGACATCACCGCGATATCGTCCACATAGGCGTTAACGTTCCGACCAATTTGGTCGTGAAGACAACGCTGCATTGTCCGCTGGTAGGTAGCACATGCGTTTTTCAGCCCAAAGGGCATCGTGACATAGCAAAATGTGCCGTATGGGGTAGTGAACGAAGTGGTCAATTGGTCCGACTTCCTCATCTTGATCTGGTGGTATCCTGAGTATGCATCAAGAAAACACAAAAGCTCCGAGCCAGCCGTTGAGTCAATGACTTGGTCAATGCGAGGCAAAGCAAACGGATCTTTGGGACATGCTTTGTTCAAGCCGGTGTAATCAACGCACATTCTTAATTCATTGGTTCCGATGATATCACAGCAAGAAAGTCAATCCAAGAGTTTTTAAGGAAGGAGATTTGGTTCTTCGGCTAGTGCAGCGCATAGCCGGCATGCACAAACTATCACCCCCATGGGAAGGACCATTCATCGTGAGTAAAGCATTGCACAATGATGCATATTACCTAATCGATGCTCAGTCACCAAAAAAGAACAAGGCAAACAAAGTCGGCGACGAATCAAAAAGACCGTGGAACATAGCTTTACTTCGCCCATTCTACACTTAGGAGCCATATGTTGTACGTCGTAATATGACGCATCAACTTGGAGTATCAAGCGTGTATTTAACCTCGGCACCTCGAGCAGCGACTCGAGGACTGCACAATGTTGTTTCTATTTTTTAAGACTATGTAGTAAACCTCGGCATCTCGAGCAGTGACTTGGGGACTGCACTATGTTATTTCTTATTTTGAATTATGTGTTAAAAATCGACATCTCGAGCAGTGACTCGGGGACTGTACCGTGTTATTTCTTATTCCTGAATTATGCGTTAAGTTTCAGCACCTCGAGCAGTGACTCGGAGACTGCACCGTATTATCCCTTATTTCGGAGTATTCATTAAAACCTCGATACCTTGAGCATTGACTCGGGGACTGCCCCATGATTGTTTCTGGTTCTGAAAATGCGTATTAAACTTTGGCACCTTGAGCGATGACTCGGGGACTACTTCGTAGTATTCTCTGCATTAACCCATGAATTATATTTCGGCAACCCAGTTCGTAACTCGGGGACTGCCTTACGATCCAAGATAATTCTTTGAGCACACGCAAGAACTCGATAACCCGAGTAATAACTCGGGGACTAATTTGTATTACCCACTGTTTGTCGCCAGACACATAAAAGCTCCATAGCTCAGCTACAGACTCGGGGACTCCCCAAAATTGATGATCATAGCTTGCAAGATATGATATAAACTTGTCTCAGTAATCAGAGGAATAGCAAAGCGAAAACAAACAAAGATTTCTAAGGATGATGCAAAAAAAATGACAAACCCAGCAAATCGAAGTATGATAAGGGATGCAACTTATTGTATCACTTTACCAGATATGGGCTTTGGGCTTTATACTTCAGATAGAAGTTGAAAACACAACAGCTACGCTGTCGAGTTTATAAAGGGCAGGCAAGATAAATGCCGAAGTAAGGTCAGCCGCATGGAAAAATACAATCCAAACCTACGAAGTCAAAGTTCGCCAAAGCAAAGATATAAAGCAATGAGACTTGTTTAAACAAAATAATAATAATTACCATCACCCATGCCTCAGCGGCGAAAGGAAAAAAGGTTCGCACCACACCAAAAGCCGGACAATTGTTCCACAAACATCATACGCCCAGCATATCGGGGACTGAAAATAACTTAAGAGTTTTTTGAACCTAAACAGGGAAAAGGGCCAGAGCACCCTTAAGGGGCAGCAACATGATCAGGAGCATCGGGAATGGCTATCTCGGATGATGGTGGGGCGACCTCGGTCTCCTGCGTAGGGGTATTTTCAGGAACTGGGCGCTCCGAGGTAGACTGCGCCTCAGCAGAAGTTACTTCGCCTTCAACAGAAGAAATAGTAGCCTCGGGGGAAAGCCTCGGCTGCTAAGAAACATTAGCTTGAGCTCGAGAATGCTCGGTCCCTTTAGAAGACGATCGCGCCATCCTCATCCGAGCTAGCATTGGAGTCACAGGAGTTGTCCGAGTCACCCTCTGCCTCATCCTGATCGGCCGAATCATTATGAGAGGCATCTTCAACTTCGACATCATCCGCTGGTTGGGAAGAAAACTCGACCCTTCAATCCAGTTATGCACGTCAGCGTACTCAACAAGCTGGAAGGCACGAGCTTGGCGGCGAGCGACAAACTCTGGATCCTCAACCCAACGAGAGCCAGTGCGCAAATTCATCAAAGTGTCGAGCGAAATGTCCTCGTACCAAGACAGAACGGCTGTAAGTGCCATATCAGCACCAGCCCTCCCAGCAGATTCCCTCCAGAGATTTAACTGGGTCTGAGATGCCATTAATCTCTCCACAAGTATTTTGACCTCGTCAATATCAGGAGTTTCAGAGGTATTCGGCCAAAGAACATGGTAGACCCGAATGGCTGCTTGCACCAGATCTCTGCCCATAATCTTCATTGGTCCAATAGCAGCGCCGACGGCAATCAAGAAGTCTTCCATTGAGTATTCTGGACTCGAATCTGCGGGGACACCTCAGCGTTGACGAGCAGAAATCACTGCCTTAGAGCTCACTGGTCTAGCTTCTGGAAAATGATCTACGCAAAAGTAAAACATATCAGTTAAAAATAAGAAAGAGAAGAAGGTAACTTGGCCACGGTCGGAAACTTACGATGAATATAACTCAACATTTTCTGGAGATCCTGGGTCCAGTCGGCTTTATTCTTCTCAAAGCGAATGATTTCCTCGCCCATCATCCGGTTCTTCAGCTCGGCAACATCGAGGAGTTCCTTGTCTTTCTGCAATTGCAGGCTTAGTCGATTCTTTTCTTCAGAGAACTCCTGATCAACTTTTTCCAATTCGGATTTCTGCGAAAGCTTGAGAGACTCAACCTCAGCACATAACCGGGTTATCTCATCATCCTTTTCTTTAAGCTGCGTCGAATGAGTGGCGGCTTGTTCTAAAAAATGCATCATCATATCAGGCATGGATATGCATTCTTGATGCGACGCTGCAAGTGTTTGTAACTCGGCTATACCAAATCCAGAAGGTTATAAGAAAACCAAGATTAGTCTCGAACGAAACTCAATAGACGAGAATAATAACTAACCTTCCAGATCTTTAACCATCTTGGTAAGGCGGGTATTAAGATTATTGATATTAGCTGCATACCAGCAAAGAATGAATTAGCACATCAAGCCGAAAATGTTAAGAACTTAAGGAACAATACAAAGATTTATTAAATTACCAGTTTTCTTCACCACGGGGATAACTTTCTCATATTTCTCTTGCAATTTCTTGTGTGCAAAGAGCAACCTTTGAAATTCGGTTGTCTGTCGATCATGGGCAACCTAAGTACCAAAGTGAATTACA
The DNA here is from genome assembly GCA_916181665.1 of Avena sativa. NCBI lineage: Eukaryota > Viridiplantae > Streptophyta > Magnoliopsida > Poales > Poaceae > Avena > Avena sativa. The sequence continues at coordinate 133,875,008 of OV702285.1, read as the reverse complement.
CAACTGGATATTCAAAGCTAAAATAGATCCAAATCAAGCAAAGCTTAACTCGGATCTAGGTGGCTGGATATTCAAAGCTAAGACAGATCCGAATCAAGCAAAACTTAACTCGGATCTAGGTGGCTGGATATTCAGAGCTAAGACAGATCCGAATCAAGCAGAACTTAACTCGGATCTAGGTGGCTGGATATTCAAAACTAGAATAGAGCCGAATCAAGTAAAACTTAACTCGGATCTCAGTGGCTGGATAATCAAGCCGAAATAGATCTGGATTAAGCAAAGCTTAATTCGGAATATGGATGAACCACGATCAATCCAAGACATGCAAGAAATTTACTTAGCAAATAATGCATCTGAAGCCTAACAAAGCTTCCAAACGAACAACAAGTTATTCGGTTGCAAGCTTTCGGGACTAGTTGTAATGAATCCATGTATGCCATGACTTATGTGTTTTGATTCCAAAGATATGAATGTGATGTTTTGCATTGTGTTTTATCTCAAATTGTGTTGTTCTAACTTTTTCTATCTTATAAATAGATGCCTAATGTTACCATCAGCACTGTTGAGGATTTCTAGGGAACTCGCTTTGGTCCTCGTATTGTTGAGCTTACTACTTTGCTCACTCTCCCTCTTCCTACCATCATGGTGCTTCCCCTCACAAAGTTTGAGAGGAAAGACCTTTGGGGTTTCAAGGTCAACCAGCCCGGACGCCAGACTGAGCCTACCACGGAGGCCATCGTCTTCAAGCTCATGCACGTTGACAAGGAGAGGGGCCTTGAGGTAGTCATGCAGGATCTGATAGGACGTCTGCTGGGGAGACACTCCCGACAGGTTAGAGGTACTCACTTCCACGTCTTTGGTAGACGTGATGAGGATGGAGAGTCCATCGACTTCGAGGACACTGCGAGGGACACAGCCGAGCCGATTCGCCTATACCTCCAGGACTTAGAGGCTCTAATTAGGCACGTGGACTCTGATAGGACCAATGTCATGCTCAACAATGACGAACTCCAGGTGCAGCTTCGCGAGAAGGACAAGCTCTTCGCGGAGCAAGATGAGATAGTCAAGGAGATGGAGACGAAGTTCGAGAGCCAGGACAGGAAGTTCAAGAGTCAGGAGAAGCGAGTCCAGGATAGGAACAAGAGGATCCGGGACATGACTGAAGAGCTGCAGGCCAAGGACTTCGAGCTCGAGCATCAGCAGACGGCGATTGAGAGGCTTCGTTCTCAGAAGAGGGCTCTCAAAGCCAAGGCAGAGACCTTGACCGCCAATGTCGAGGAATACAAGACCGCAATGGAGAATGCAGGTCTTACCTTTGTCGAGGAGGAGGTTGATGCCGAGGAGTAGAGTTGACTACTCATTTATCATTTATTATCATACTTGTTGTTGGGAACTTGTTATTTGACCATCCAACATGTGGATGGCTTGTTATTTGTGTGTGTTTTACTTTGCGAACTTGTTATCTTGTTGTTGAACCTTTATCATTATGTTGCATGCTTTGTGATTGTATATGTGATGTATTGTGCATGAAAGCATCTATGGGTATCTCATTCTTATCTCTATTGAACCAACCACAGATGCCTCCCCGTCGTGCCAACCCCAACCCCAATAACAACAACATCACTCCTGAGATGCAACAAATGATGACCGCTCAAACTCAGCTAATGCAAATGATGACGACATTCATCCAGAACCAAAACAACAACAACAATAACAACAATAACAAAAACAACAATAACCCACCGGGTTTTGACATGCTTACCAGGTTCTTAAGATTGAGGCCAGCAAAGTTCTCAGGAACAACTGATCCCATGGTGGCCAATGATTGGCTACGCTCTGTGAACAAGGACTTGGTAACTGTGGGATGTACTGATGCAGAAAAAGTCAGATTTTCAGCACATTTGCTGGACGGACCAGCCGCCACATGGTGGGATAACTTCCAGATCACCACTCCCATAGATGATGTGACATGGGCTATCTTTGAGGATGGCTTTCGTACTGCCCATATCTCATCTGGAGTGATGAGTCTGAAAAAGAAGGAATTCCATAATCTGAAGCAGCGCCACCGCAGCGTGGCTGAATACATTGAGGAGTTCAACAATCTGGCGCGTTACACACTTGATGAAGTTGACACTGATGCTAAGAGGAAGGAAAAATTCCTTGAAGGGCTGAACGATGAACTGAACTTGCAGCTATGAGTGGCCTATCTTCCCACTTATCAGTCTCTCTGTGATAAGGCTGCTATTTTGGAGAGCAAAATGAAGCAAGTTGAAAGCAGGAAGAGAAAACACTCAGATAAGCACAGCTCGGGATCGTCTCACAAGCGTTCCCATTATGATGATAGTGGAAGCTCAGGATCCCACAAGCATGGGAAATTCAACAAGCACCACAACCACAACCGTCATGACAACAAGCATCACCGTAGTCATGACAATGACAAGTACAAGAACCACAAGGGTGGATATAAGAGCCACCACAGTGGTAATGGAAGTGGCAGTGGAAGCCAGCCTGTCAAAAAGTACATTAGTCAGGTTGAGTGCTTCAAGTGCAAGAAGATGGGGCATTATGCAAATGAATGCCCAGAAAAGAAAGTTGAAGGACCCAACAAGCCTAACCCTTTTCAGAAGGGACAAGTGAACCACATCAATGTGGAGGAAATCTATGAGGAGCCTGATGCTGTTGCTGGTAAGTTTAAACTCAATTCTGTTCCAGCATTTGTTCTCTTTGATACTGGTGCATCTCATACATTCATATCAAGAGCATTTGTTGAAAGAAATGAACTACCAGTAGAAACAATTGGGTGTCCTATAAAAGTAAGTTCTCCTGGCGGAGAAATGATAGTGAATTCGGGATGTCATGATCTAGTCATAGAGTTTGGGAAGTATAAGTTTCCCGTTAACTTGATAATTCTAAACTCCCAAGGATTGGATGTCATTTTGGGAATGGGCTGGATGACTAAGCACAAGGGAGTCATAGGTTGTGCCAACCATACTGTCTCACTCACAACTCCGGAAAATAAAAGGATCAAATTCAAGACCAACTTTGAAGCAAAAAGGAGTATGCTAAATTCTCTTAAGGGGGTTAACATAGACAGTGTGCCAATTGTGAGTGAATATCCGGATGTGTTTCCAGAAGAATTACCGGGAATGCTACCAGATAGAGATGTGGAGTTTCTTATTGATTTGCTACCAGGATCTGGACCAATAGCAAAGAGACCTTACAAGATGTCAGTTGATGAACTGAAAGAACTCAAGAAACAACTTGGGGAAAAGTTACTGAAAGGATTTATTCAACCAAGTTCTTCATCTTGGGGAGCCCCAGTTTTGTTCGTGGAGAAGAAAGATAGAAGTCAAAGGTTATGCATAGATTACCGTTCACTCAATGAGGTGACTATCAAGAACAAATACCCTTTGCCAAGAATCAATGACTTGTTTGACCAGTTAGAGGGAGCTTGTGTGTTCTCAAAGATTGATCTCCGGTCAGGATATTTCCAACTCAAGATAAGAGAACAAGACATACCTAAGACAGCTTTCACGACAAGGTATGGATTGTATGAGTATACCGTGATGCCATTTGGTTTGACCAATGCTCCAGCATACTTTATGAATATGATGAACAAGGTGTTCATGGAATTCCTTGATAAGTTTGTTGTCGTTTTCATCGATGACATTTTAGTCTACTCCAAGAGCAAAGAAGAGCATGAAGGACATTTGCATTTGATACTTGAGAAGCTTAGAGAGCATAAGCTGTATGCCAAATTCAGCAAGTGTGAATTCTGGTTGAGTGAAGTTGGATTTCTTGGTCATGTTATGACAAAAGATGGTGTAGCAGTTGATCATGCTAAAATTTCAGCAGTAACTGAATGGGAATCTCCCAAGTCAGTGAAAGAAGTTCGTAGTTTCCTTTGCTTAGCAGGTTACTACAGAAGGTTCATTGAGAATTTCTCCAAGGTAGCTAAGCCTATGAAAGAATTGCTAAAGAAAGACAAGAAATTTGCTTGGTCTGAAGGTTGTGAACTCAGTTTCCAGGAATTGAAGAAGAGACTTGTGACAGCACCAGTCTTGTGTTTGCCAGACTTGGAAAAAGATTTCCAAGTATATTGTGATGCATCTGATCATGGTTTGGGTGCAGTACTTATGCAAGAAGGAAAAGTTGTGGCTTATGCCTCGAGACAACTCAAAACTCATGAAGTGAACTACCCTACTCATGATTTGGAGTTAGCCTTGTTGGGACACGCAGAGATAAAACAAAACTTTTTCCTCTAACGTGGTGATCCCAAGATCTAGCTGAGGTAGAAAGCCACGAGGTTTACCACTAGACGCGCAGTTGCGGATTACTGATGAAGCACGTCAGTTGATGCAGTGCAGTCCTCACGATCCGATCATCCTGGTGCTGATCGCACAACACCTCTGCTGGTATCCACACGTACAAGGTGGAGCGCCGGCGGCGAACTGCTAGGTTCGTTACGGCGGCTGGACTGCTGTGGAGCTAGGGTTTCCAACACATGGAATGACCTAACCGAACAACGATTAACCTTTTTGGGTTACGGTGCTCCACTATATATAGGGAGTGAACGTGGGCTCTGCTTACGCGACCCATTCACTAAAGCCCATATAACACTAGTCACCGTGAGTCCAACTCACTAACTCAGTCCTAATCTGGTTTAGGTCCAACCCAACCAGATTACAGATTCGGATCCAATCCGAACTTGCTCCCGCTCTTAAGTGTGTGACCCCGCAGGCTCATGGTCACTTGGACACGATTAGAGTCCGACTCACAATCGATCAATCGGCATCGGCTCCTAGCAGAACATGCCGATTCCCAAGTACCAAAGAGTCATGACGACTTGCCTTTCCAATGCGACTTACGTCTGAGTCCCTTTTGCCTCACGATATACCTTGTCAGACTATAGGCGAATATATGTCATCCCTTAAATAGTCCGACTCTCTTCTCGATCCGAGATAAGTGATTCACCCGACTAACTCTTAGCCGATCGCCTCGGTTAACACTTAACCGAGTCGTGCATGGCCATGCTTTCCGAATCATATCTCACGAGAGGGCCCAGAGAATATCTCTCCGAGTGGAGGGGCAAAATCCCATCTTGGTTATCCACATCACGCAGCTTGATTCTCAGTCGACCCGAACCCTGCCTTTATAACTGCCCAGTTACGGATCAGCGTTTGACAGAACCTAAGTCGGTGATCCTCAACTCGGACTATGCAACAACCTCAGGTCTAAGGATTACATTGATTGAGATATACAAATGACAACTAGTTCGTTGTACCTCAATATGGGTCAATCCGACTCGCTAAACTCTTTAGCCGAATCTGTGTAAGTTGGAATAGCATCTCCATGCCCATGACAAGTGGAACCGAGTCATCAAGCCAACTTTCACATTGGTCTAAGTTGTGTGTCCAGCACAACCTCAATGACCAAGGATATTTAGTATAAACAACATGAATGCATAGTTCCACAACCGAATCACATATTCAGTGATACACATCAGATGTTTATACAAGGACTACTTAATAACTTTATGAATACAATGGGAAATATCATCATACATGATTGCCTCTAGGGCATATTCCCAACAGTCTCCCACTTGCACTAGAGTCAATCTTTCGACATCACATGTCTAAGCATCTAATGCCCATGGCTCTCAGGTGCGCCTCATGCTTCGGCTGGGGTAACGGCTTTGTCAACGGATCCGCAATATTTGCATCCGTGTGTACCTTGCATAACTTGATATCACCCTGATCCACGAACTGGCGAATTAGGTGGTACCGCATGAGTATGTGCTTGTTCTTCTGGTGTTGTCTAGGTTCTTTGGCTTGTGCAATAGCACCATTGTTGTCACAATACACGTCCAACGGATTGGACGAGCCCTGAACCACACCAAGATCCATGAGGAAATTCCTCATCCAAACAGCTTCCTTTGCTGCCTCCGAGGCGGCAATATACTCAGCCTCTGTTGTAGACGCAGACACAGTCTCTTGCTTGGAACTTTTCCAGCTCACAGCACCTCCATTTATAATAAACACGTATCCGGATTGCGAGCGAGAATCATCAGAGTCGGTGAGATAACTCGCATCCGTGTAACCCTTTACACTGAGTTCATCTTCACCACCATAAACCAAGAACATATCCTTAGTCCTTCTCAAGTACTTTAGGATATTTTTAGCCGCTGTCCACTGGATCTCTCCAGGATTAGCCTGGTATCTGCTCACAACACTTAGAGCATAGGAAACATCCGGCCTAGTACAAATCACGGCGTACATGATGGATCCAACTGCAGAAGCATATGGAATCGCACTCATCCGACTTCGCTCATCAGTTGTCGAAGGACACTGAGTCTTGCTAAGTTTTACACCATGGGACATCGGTAAGAACCCTTTCTTAGACGATTCCATGTTGAACTTCTTCAACACTTTGTCCAAATAAGTACTCTGACTCAATCCAATGAGCCTCCTTGATCTATCTCTATAGATCCGGATTCCGAGGATGCATGTTGCCTCACCCAAGTCTTTCATTGAGAAACTCCTTTCCAATGATTCCTTGGTTTCTTGCAACATCTGGACATCATTTCCAATCAGTAATATGTCATCCACATATAAGATTAGAAAATTTACTTTGTTCCCACTAAATTTCTTGTACAAACAAGAATCATGATCACTCTTGATGAAGCCAAACAATTTGACTACCTCATCAAAGCGAATATTCCAACTCCGAGATGCTTGCTTCAACCCATAAATGGATTTCTGAAGTTTGCATACCTTGTCAGCATTAGCCGGATCGACAAAACCCTCGGGCTGTACCATATACACGTCCTCGGTTAAATTTCCGTTAAGGAAAGCCGTTTTGACATCCATCTGCCATATCTCATAGTCGAAATAGGCTGCTATAGCTAACATGATCCGAACTGATTTAAGCATCGCTACGGGCGAGAAAGTCTCGTCGTAATCAACTCCTTGAACTTGTCGGAACCCCTTCGCGACAAGGCGTGCTTTATAGATTGAAACATTTCCATCCATATCAGTTTTCTTCTTAAAGACCCATTTGCACTCGACGGGTCTTGCACCGTCTGGCAGATCAACCAAGTTCCAAACTTGATTTTCATCCATGGACTTTATCTCGGATCTCATGGCTCCAAGCCATGACTCGGAATCAGATCCCACCATCGCTTCCGAATAATTTGCCGGCTCATCACTGTCTAACAGTAACACATCACGAACACTTCGTAATCTTGCCGATCTTCGTAGTACAGGTGCGTCTGTCGGCTCAGCTGCCACGATCGGCTCATCCTCCAAGGTTTTTGCCGATTCGCTATTTGCCGATTCCTCTCGAATTTCTTCGAGTTGCACCGTGCTCCCACTTACTCTCCGACTGAGAAACTCTTTCTCAAGGAAGACACCGTTCCGAGCGACAAACACTTTGCCCTCTTCTCGGTTGTAGAAGTAGTAACCCAAGGTTTCCCTCGGATACCCCACGAAAATACACTTATCCGACTTGGCTGTAAGCTTGTCCGACTGAAGTCGCTTGACAAAAGCTTCACAACCCCAAATCTTAAGAAAAGACAAACTCGGCTTTTTGCCTGTCCACATCTCATGCGGTGTCTTCTCTACCGATTTTGATGGTACTCTGTTTAGTGTGAACGCCGCTGTTTCTAGACAATAACCCCAAAATGATAAAGGCAGATCTGTCCGACTCATCATTGATCGTACCATGTCCAACAAGGTCCGATTCCGCCTTTCCGAAACACCATTCCTTTGTGGCGTTCCTAGCGGAGTAAGTTGAGGAACTATTCCACAACTTTTCAGATGGTCATCAAACTCATGGCTCATGTACTCGCCTCCTCGGTCCGACCGAAGAAACTTTATTTTCTTGCCGAGTTGATTCTGTGCTTCATTCTGGAATTCTTTGAACTTTTCAAAGGCTTCCGACTTATGTTTCATCAAGTAGATATATCCATACCTACTCAAATCATCAGTGAAGGTAATGAAGTACTCATAACCACCCCTGGCTGTCGTGCTCATTGGTCCACATACATCACTATGTACTAGTCCCAACAAGTCGGACGCCCTTTCGCAACTCTTTGCAAAAGGTGTCTTGGTCATTTTGCCGAGTAGGCAAGATTCGCATGTCTCGAACGACTCCAAGTCGAACGAAGTTAGGAGTCCATCATCATGGAGTTTCTTCATGCGTTTCCAACTTATATGACCAAGCCGACAGTGCCAAAAGTAAGTCATATTCAGATCATTTGGTTTCAACCTTTTAACATTTATGTTATAAACCGACTCACCATCAAGATTCAAAATAAATAACCCGTCCTGGACGGGTGCAAAGCCGTGAAACATATCATTCAAATACAAAGAACAACCATTATTCTTGATATTCGACTCATAGCCTTGCCTCATCAAACATGAAGCAGAAATGATGTTTCGACTGAGCACTGGAACATAATAACAATTATTTAGTTCCATAATGAATCCGGAAGGTAAATGAAGTTGCATCGTGCCGACTTCCAACGCAGCAACTCTTGCTTTGTTGCCGACTCGAATATCAACCTCTCCTCTTACTATGCTCCTAGTTCTTACCAGTCCCTGCAACGAGTTGCAGATGTGAATAACTGATCCGATATCATATACCCAAGAACTATTAGGTGCATCAGCAAGATATATGTCTATAACATTGCATACAAGTGTACCTGAGTCGGAAGTCATACCTCCACTCTTGGCTTTGTCAGCCAAGTACTTGCTGCAGTTCCTCTTCCAGTGACCATCCGCCTTGCAGTAGAAGCAAGTGGATCCGGCTGAAGGAGATGGTTTAGTCCCTGAGGAAGCGCTTGGGACCGGGTCCTGAGCCTGCTTTCCTCCTGACTTAGCCTTCTTCTTAGTCCAAGAACTCTTCTTGAACTTAGCCTTATTCTGCACCATCAACACTTGACTGGTGCCCTTCTTGAGATCCGCCTCTGCCTGCTTGAGCATCCCATGCAATTCAGTGAGCTTCTTATCCATACCATGCATGTGGTAGTTCGAAATGAACTGCCCATATGCACTAGGAAGAGAGTTCAGAATTATATCCGTAGCGAACTCTTCGCTAATGGGGTAGCCAAGCCTCTCCAGAGACTGCACGTAACCAACCATTTTGATCACATGCGGACTCAGTGGATCACCATCCTTAAGATTGCAACTCAGCAAAGCCTGAGAGACTTGATACCTCTCAGTCTTCGCCTGAGCCTGGAACATACTTTTGAGGCTTTCGATCATATCGTAGGCCTCAACATGCTCGAACTGCTTTTGCAAGTCCGGTTCCATGTGAGCAAGCATAAGACAGCTAATATCCGTGGACTCATCCTTAGCCCGACGGTAGGCATTGGTGGTTGCGACAGTCGCATTCTCATTCGGCTCATCTGGAAGTGGGTTGTCTAGGACATGGTCCTTCTTTTCTTGTTTGAGAACAATTCTCAGATTTCGATACCAGTTGGTAAAATTAGTGTCGTTCAGTTTATCTTTCTCAAGAATGGTTCTCAACGCAAAACCGGATATCTGAGAGTGACTGCTACTAGGTGCCATGATCTACAACAGAAAATATGCAAAACACTTAAGACATGTATTCATAAAAGAGCAAGCATATTAAACATTTTAATATTTTATGCTCCCACTAGAACCAACACCCCTCCGATGGTTACTTAGTGATTCAGGATCCTAGATAAGCAAGTCGGCTAGTGAGCTTTAGCATCACCGCTAGCCGCCAAGTGATCTAGGTAGACAACTCCTTGTCAATCGCATCTTATGCGACTCCTGTTGGACGGGTGGCATCACATGCCCCGGCTCCCATCCGACTTTTACCCGAGTCCCACAACCGTTGTGATAGACCCGTCTAGCTTACCAAGTGTTTCTGCAGTAAGAGTCCGACTCGAACACACCTAGTCGGAAAGAATTGGCAGCACCTCAATTTTATGAGCCCACTACCAAAAATGTCCGACTTGTGATGGTGCAAACACTGGCGGGAAAACCGACTAGACCTTCTTTGAGGGATTAAATTTTACCGACTATCTAATAGAGGTAAAACAGAGACATAACAATAACACAAAATAAAGCAATTATAATGTGAAATGGTATGGCTCTCTTCATGGCGATCTCCATCTCCACAAAGCCTGTAATCCGACTCGTGCCAACTCTTGTCACTTGCCGTCTTACTCCATGTCGCCGACATGTACAACGCCTTGCATGCCTTCCGGGTTCTCCAAACAGCTACACTAGCTTAGTAAAGTAAATTACATAGAGAATCCGACACGCAGGTCGTTATACAATAAAAAGACAGCACCTAGGCTCCAGCCGGCTGACAAAAACCGTGATTCGCAGATCACGTATGGATTACACACATACATCACATGCACATGAACCATACCATTCACAACTTCCTGCAAAAACAAGTTATGCATAGATACAATATCTACCGGCGTTGTGAAACTCGCAACGACATCTAAGGCGCTACGACAGGGCGAAGCCGGCGGTCCGAACATGGATTCCGACCATCGTTCCGATTCGATCAAACTCTTTGATCTTCGATCACCGCTTCTGGATTTACGTGTCACAGTCTACCCCGATGGCGGAAGCCGACCGGTAGGGGTATGTCGTTCCACGACCTCAGCAGTATGATCACGGAAATCAGATCTACCATTCCCCGAGTACAGTTGATCCAATCAACCTCGTACAAAACCGATCTATCTCATAGATCGACCACCAAACAGCACATAGATCTCATCTACATCCTACCGCATATCACATATGCGTGATCTCGAGCCTAAAACCAGAAGCTATCGCTCTGATACCACTGTTGGGCCACACAGAGATAAAACAAAACTTTTTCCTCTAACGTGGTGATCCCAAGATCTAGCTGAGGTAGAAAGCCACGAGGTTTACCACTAGACGCGCAGTTGCGGATTACTGATGAAGCGCGTCAGTTGATGCAGTGCAGTCCTCACGATCCGATCGTCCTGGTGCTGATCGCACAGCACCTCTGCTGGTATCCACACGTACAAGGAGGAGCGCCGGCGGCGAACTGCTAGGTTCGTTACGGCGGCTGGACTGCTGTGGAGCTAGGGTTTCCAACACATGGAATGACCTAACCGAACAACGATTAACCTTTTTGGGTTACGGTGCTCCACTATATATAGGGAGTGAACGTGGGCTCTGCTTACGCGACCCATTCACTAAAGCCCATATAACACTAGTCACCGTGAGTCCAACTCACTAACTCAGTCCTAATCTGGTTTAGGTCCAACCCAACCAGATTACAGATTCGGATCCAATCCGAACTTGCTCCCGCTCTTAAGTGTGTGACCCCGCAGGCTCATGGTCACTTGGACACGATTAGAGTCCGACTCACAATCGATCAATCGGCATCGGCTCCTAGCAGAACATGCCGATTCCCAAGTACCAAAGAGTCATGACGACTTGCCTTTCCAATGCGACTTACGTCTGAGTCCCTTTTGCCTCACGATATACCTTGTCAGACTATAGGCGAATATATGTCATCCCTTAAATAGTCCGACTCTCTTCTCGATCCGAGATAAGTGATTCACCCGACTAACTCTTAGCCGATCGCCTCGGTTAACACTTAACCGAGTCGTGCATGGCCATGCTTTCCGAATCATATCTCACGAGAGGGCCCAGAGAATATCTCTCCGAGTGGAGGGGCAAAATCCCATCTTGGTTATCCACATCACGCAGCTTGATTCTCAGTCGACCCGAACCCTGCCTTTATAACTGCCCAGTTACGGATCAGCGTTTGACAGAACCTAAGTCGGTGATCCTCAACTCGGACTATGCAACAACCTCAGGTCTAAGGATTACATTGATTGAGATATACAAATGACAACTAGTTCGTTGTACCTCAATATGGGTCAATCCGACTCGCTAAACTCTTTAGCCGAATCTGTGTAAGTTGGAATAGCATCTCCATGCCCATGACAAGTGGAACCGAGTCATCAAGCCAACTTTCACATTGGTCTAAGTTGTGTGTCCAGCACAACCTCAATGACCAAGGATATTTAGTATAAACAACATGAATGCATAGTTCCACAACCGAATCACATATTCAGTGATACACATCAGATGTTTATACAAGGACTACTTAATAACTTTATGAATACAATGGGAAATATCATCATACATGATTGCCTCTAGGGCATATTCCCAACAAGCCTCTGTTGTCCATGCACTCAAAACATGGAGACACTACCTTTTGGGAAAGCGTTGTGAAGTGTTCACAGACCACAAGAGTTTGAAGTATATCTTCACCCAGAAAGAAATTAACATGAGACAAAGAAGATGGCTAGAACTCATCAAGGACTATGACTTAAGTTTGCAATACCATCCCGGTAAAGAAAATGTTGTAGCGTATGATTTAAGCCGTAAGGTTTTTGTGAATGGCCTTACCAAGGGAGAATTGCCCGATGATTTGTGTGCCCAATTTAGAAATCTTAGATTGGAGATTGTGCCTGAAGGACATCTCATGTCTCTGGATGTTCGACCCACTCTGTTGGACAAGATCAAAGAAGCCCAGAAGATTGATAAGGAAATTGAAGAGATTAAGGAAAAGATTGGTAAAGGAAAAGCCAAAGGATTCCATGAAGACGAACAGGGTACTTTATGGCATGGGAAACGTATCTGTGTTCCACAAGATCCGGAGCTTCGGAAACTGATTTTGCAAGAAGCACACAACTCTTCGTATTCCATTCATCCGGGTAACACCAAAATGTACATGGACATGAAGGAAAGATTTTGGTGGAATAATCTCAAGAAGGACATCGCCGAACATATTGCTTTGTGCGATGTGTGTGGTAGAGTGAAAACGGAACATCAGAAACCAGCAGGATTGCTTCAACCACTACCTATTCCTGATTGGAAGTGGGACAATATTGGTATGGATTTCATTACCGGATTACCAAGGACCCGGTCAGGCTACGATTCTATTTGGGTAGTAGTGGATCGCCTAACTAAAGTGGCTCATTTCATACCTATGAAGACAACCTATACAAGTGCTAAGTTGGCCAAAATCTATATGAGTAGAATTGTATGTCTACATGGAGTGCCCAAGAGTATTGTGTCTGATAGGGGAACTCAATTCACTTCCCATTTCTGGAGACAGCTACATGAGTCATTGGGAACGAGGTTGGAATTCAGTACTGCTTTTCATCCTCAAACCGATGGACAAACAGAAAGGACTAATCAGATTCTTGAAGTATGTTGAGGGCATGTGCCCTAGACTATGGAGCCAGTTGGGATGAAAGTCTTCCTTATGCAGAATTTTCTTATAACAACAGCTATCAAGCCAGCATTGAGATGGCACCATTTGAGTTTCTCTACGGGAGAAAGTGTACCACCCCATTGTTATGGAATGGTGTGGGAGAAAGAAGTTTGTTCGGACCAGAACTTATCAAAGAGGCCGAAGAGAAGGTCAAGTTGGTTAAGGACAGATTGAAGATAGCACAGTCCCGACAGAAAAGCTACGCAGATCCTAAGCGTAGAGAAGTCACCTACAAAGTTGGTGATAGAGCTTACCTTAGAGTGTCACCACTTCGTGGAGTGAAGAGGTTTGGAGTCAAAGGAAAGTTGGCCCCAAGATATGTTGGACCATTCAAGATTATGAGTCGCAAAGGAGGAGTGGCTTATGAAATTGAATTGCCAGAGTCTTTGTCAGCTGTCCATAATGTGTTTCATGTGAGTCAGCTTAAGAAATGTCATCCAGAAATGGAAGAAACTTCTTTGAAGGATACTATAACTTTGGAAGAGGTTCAGTTGGAGAGTGACCTCACTTATGAGGAGAAGCCTATCAAGATTCTTGAGACTGCAGAAAGAGTCACAAGGTCTAAGACTATCAAGTTTTGCAAAGTTTAGTGGAACCATCATTCCGAAGAGGAAGCAACATGGGAAAGAGAAGATGATCTTCGGAAAGACCACCCTCACCTATTTGCTTGCCAATCCGAATCTCGAGGGAGAGATTCACCTTAAGGGGCTTAGATTTGTAACATCCCTAAAATCATGTTTCAACCTTATGCATATCATCCATGCATCCATGATCATATGAATTTCATTTCAAACAAATCATTTCAAACAGAAGCATTTATGCTTATTATTTCATGTAAGTTTGCTCTAGACTTAGTGCTATCTTCCAATGAGAAGAATACTTGTTTTGATTCAGTAAAGTTTGAAATTCAAACTTAGGAACCACCGAAAAGTTTGAACAAAATTTCAAAACAAAATGAGTGAATAAACCAATATTATGCCTATTTGAATATATATCATAAAGGCTTGGTTTTATTTTATTTTCATTTGATCAAAGTGTTTTTGACTAATCAGTAGTGTTTGACACACATTTGAGTGCAAGGTTTGCAGTGTAAAAACCTAGAGAAGTTTTGAATTCAAACTCGTTTGAATTGGATTTGAAAATCATTCCAGAAAATCGATTTAGAAAAAGAAAAAGAGATAAGAAAGAGAAAAGGGCCGGCGCCAGCTATCGAGCCCAGCAACAGACGCAGCCCACTAAGCCCACCCGGGTTCCCCCCCTCTCCTTCTCACTCGCAGACGAACCCGCTGAGAGACTGACGCCAGAACCCCACCCCCTCTCTGTTTTATTCGCTGACAGGTACGCCCACTGCCACGTCTAGCTCGTCGTCAATCTCACGCTGGAGACCTGCTCGCCGTGGCCGTTTCTTCACCGACGCAAATGCGCTTAATTGGCTTTGATTGCTCGCGAGATTCTCGCCCCCGCCTGGCCTACTTAAACCCCCTCTGCCCCCTCTCCATTTCCCCCCAAACTCCGAGCAAAAGCGCCCCCAGGCTGCCCGCATTCATCCTCGCACCGCCGCAGATAGAGAGCACTCCGGCGATCGATTCCGGTGAGCCCCGTGCACCCCTCTCCCTCTGGTTCTTGCAGACAACCTCGCCACTTCCTTGCGCATCTACTGACACCGTTAGTTCCTTCTATACCGCCCCAGGTCGTCGTCTTCGACAAGCACAGCAAGCCCCCGACGACATCCTCAACTCCGGCGTTCAAATTCGGTGAGCCCCTTGTTCCCCTCTGCCTCTGATGCACACGATCTTGCTCGCCGTAGTCTTGCGCATCTCCTGATGCTGTTTGTGCATGCTAGGGTGACCAGGAGCCTCGCCAACGTCGTCGTCCACCCAAGCCCGATGCCGCCAGCAACTCCGACGAGTTCCCTCGGCCACTCCAGAGCGCCCCTTGCAAAGCCGTTGCCAGGTTGAGCATCAGTGCATCACCGCGGTTCTGGTAAGCGCCCCCGACGACCCTAGAACCACCTGTAGCGCCGCGCCGCCGTAGGCAGAGCTCGCCGCCGCCAGTAGCCACCGCCAGCGCCGCTCAGCTTTGGTCGTTTGATCCAGGGCCGTTGGATCTGGATCCAGCGCGTGAGATTAGATCACTTAACGAAGCGGTATAGTTAGATCTGGGCCGTACAGATTATGTTGATCTAACGAATCACAGGCGCGATCCTGAGCGAAGCGGTACGGGCCAATTAGATTAAGACGCGTGGCAGCTGTTTGGATTTAAAAACAGGATTTGAATCTATTAGAAGTTTGATTTTGTTTTGGCTATAACTTTTGATCCCCACGTTAGAATTTGACAAATTTTATATCGTTGGAATCAGGAGAACAAGCCCTCTCTAAATAGGCAATGTGTTTAATGTTTTGCTTCTGTTAAAATGGTTTTATTTGAAGATACTTGTGTAGGGCTAATTTGAGTATATGAATTGTTTAAGAAATGTTTTAGGGTTTAATTAAATGTTGTTTGGCAAGTTTTTAACTTGTTTATGAACCAGTACTGTACACTTGATTTGCTGAGTTTTAAAAATCATCACATATCATATTGCATGCATTCATATATTTTTGTTTGTATATGTTTTGTATGTGATTTGTGGCTATGATTTCTTGTGTAGATTTTGGTGCTAGTGATTGTGATTTTGAGGAGTGTAGCTACTCTCCAAACTACCAAGGCAAGTGGTGCTTCATGATATTTTTATCCCTATGTTTTCTACTAAGCATTAGAAGTATTTTGTTAGACTTGCATGTATTATTTTGCTTATATGCTATGTTGGGAAATCCTAGTAGTTGTAGAATTGCTAGAATTTTCTAAGTTAAGATACTATCTATGCCATGCTTAGCCTAGCTAATAGCAACCAAGGGATGGTGAAATATACATGCTATGATAAAATATTCCCAAGTCTTTGGACTTGTGGTTTGCCTAATAAAACAACTAAGTTAATGAAACACCTAGGTGGAATGGAAGGAATGGTTTTTGTTGAGTGGTTACACAAGGCCCATTTCTATGGTTTACCTTGTGTATTTCACTTGTGGAAAGCCACCCAGGAACAAAGAGATTTTAGAGGCCAAGTGTTAAGAAGCTTCTAGTGCAGCCACTTGGCAATATGGGCTCTGCCTGGACCACATAAGTTGCTAGAACTTAGTCATTTGGACAGTTGGTGGTAGTGGGATGATAGGTTGGAACGCGTCCATTAGGTCTAAGGGAAGGCTTCTGAAAGGTCCTGTCTTGGTGAAAATCAAGTCTGGTGGGGAAAGTGCACAACCTCTGCAGAAGGAAGAATCTAAGTACTTAGCCATGTCCCTGGAAAAGGATAACTTGAGCATCAAGACATGGAAGCTATCAAGAATCTCCTCATCCCAATTTCTAAGTAAAACTGGTGGGTGAACAAGGATGAAGGACCTCAATGTCTATTGGTGGTTCCTTGGGAAAAGTTTTTGACAAAGAAAAACTTAGTGATTTCAACTAATAGGCAAAACCTATTTTGAGCAAAGCAAGCCAAGCTACACCGAGCCAAATTGCATATAGTATCTAGCCCATCTAAACTATACTAAGGTATCACTTGCCAATACTATTCCAATGTATTGACCCACTGTGGCTGTAACTTGTGATGTTGCAGGTTACTCTGATGAGGATTAGGAGTCAGGAGTCTACACTCAACATGTTTGCCTATGGCACATGAAGATGAAGACTTTTATTTATTTACTTATTCAAACTCTTGTACTAGGCCTGTGGCCTTGGAGTTGTAAAGACTATGTTGTCTCTGGAATGACTGTAAAAATGACCTTTGTTTCTATGTACTTCATCTTAAACTGTGGATGCTAGCATTGATCCAGGGACTAGCATTGCAATCACACGGATCCTTTTCCTTTATAAAGGAGGGATCTTACACAACAGTAGGCCCCGGAGAACTCCGAGATATTGCGCCGTCTTTCCTCTTCCCGTGAAATGCTCCGTCTAGATGGATGTCGGCAAATCATCAAGCAATATCTTGCAGTCCTCCCAAAGAACCCTGCAAAGATTTCTCCGTCTTCAAATGGTAAGTCGGAGAAATGATAAATCTTCCATCGTACTCTTCCGTAGTCGGACAAAATCCGTCCATGTCGGAATCTTCGACGGGACGGCTCATCTTGACGTAGAGTAAGATAAATAGTAACCATGAGACACTTGCCACGTTTTCACCCCATTCTCTCGCGTCATCGTCTTCTTCCTCCAGCCGCACACCTCCTCGAGCTCTCCGCGGAAAACCTCGAGAAACCCTAGCCTCTCCCTCTGCACTAGTCGTGTTCTCCTATTCTTCCATGGCCAGCAGTAGCTCCTCCCCGTCGATGGCGGCACCGAGCAAAGCCACGGCGAATCCGGCGAGCTCCGTTGTCGTTCCCCTAGAGGGCCTGGTCATCCCCGCATTGGCGGTGATTGAAACCACCGGCGGCGACCACAATCTGGCGGCGCTGGAGCCCCTGGAAGAAGAGCCAGACTCGCACAAAGGCGACTGGCGCGGCTTGGACATCACCGGCCGCGACATCCAAGAGATGGTCGCTGAGGGTTACCTCCCCGCGACGGAAGGGCTCGCCTGGCGGGCGGCACCGGCCGGCGAGGTGACCCCTTCTCCCCAAGCCAGAGAGAAAGTATACCTCAAGGCGCAATTGGTACGCATCGTTTCTCTGCCCATCTCCCACTTCTTTCTGTCCGTCTTGAATCACTTCAAGGTCCAACCCCATAACCTCTCCCCCAATAGCATCTTAGTGCTTAGCAACTTCGCGACACTTTGTGAGGGTTATCTAGGGATTAGGCCTAGGTTAGATCTTTTTGTATACTTCTTCACCGTCAAACGTGAAGCCGGACACAGTAGGGAGGAGCTTAGGAACTGCGGCACCATAAGCTTCAAGATCCGACTTTCCTGGCGGTTCCCCGACATTGTCGGCCACGAGTCGTGTAAAAACTAGCAGCGGACGTACTTCTACGGCCCGACATTCCTTTGTCGGGCCGAGAAGAAACGTACCCGGACTTCGTGGATGGATCCGCCGCTGAAGTCTCCACATGGCGGTCCCATGCCTCCCTTCCCTCCGACCTCGACGCTTCTCGTGCCATAAGGCGGATTGAATGGTTCGTGGAGACGGGTCTAATTGGCTTGGACCTAGCCATGTGCTGGTTTATCAGGCGGATCCAACCTCTGCAGCACCACACGAAGTTGATGCACGAGTACACCGGCGACCGAAGGGATACCCTCCGGATCTCCGAGGACAACTTCTCGAGCGACTCCGTCAAGTTCCGCCTTAAGGACATCGTCAAGGTGAAGGATAAGAAGCGTGGCTTCACCCTCACCTACGATATGTTCGTAGACGGCAAGTGCCCAAAGGTAGGTATATATATTCCGTGTATGACATCGCTCCAGTTTTTCCGTCTTACCATTGCCATCTTTATCTAACACGGTGATTTCTCACTTAAAAGCTTTGCGATCTAGATGAGGACAACCTAACTGCCCAAATCTATGATCCGAAGATGAAGGAAGTCGCGGTCGTGTCTGACGATGATGTCCCGTTGGCGCGAAAGCGGAAGAGCTCCACCTCTGACGCTGCCGACGGAGGAAAGAAGAAGAAGATGGAGGGTGGAGCCTCCAAAAAGAGTACTGCCGCCCTGGAGGCGGAAAAGAAGAATGCCACCGGGATGTTTTCCAAAGCGGCCCCCTAGTGTAGGCCTCTTATTCTCCGACATTGTCTTACTTTATCTGTCTCATTCTTGTACTTATGCATTTTGCATGTTTCAGGAAGAAAGCCACAACCAGCCTCAAGAAGTCCTCCAAGACTCTTGGGGCTTCTAGAAATATTAAAGACATGCTGCATCGCGATTCCTCCCCCTCCATCGCCCCTGCCACTCCTGCCGTCAAACCCTCCTCTGCTCCGGCAAGCTCCCAAGTCCAGGAGGCACCAGGCCCTTCCGCCATGGAAGTGGATTCTGGCGCCTCTATCGAACTCGCTGTTGTCAGCGAGCAGGCGATGCAGGAGAGTGCTGCTCTCCCAATGGCTGAAGCTCCGGCTAAGGATGCCATCGGTAGCGGCAAGGCGGTGGTGGGAGCTGGTATTTCTGCCGGAGGCGACGCCTCTGCTCCCCAGAAACCCGTTGATTTTCCGAAGATTATTTATCCGGCGCTCATGCCGAGTAACACAACTATGGTTCCTGGAGGAGTGCCATCATCTCCGACGTACGGTCTTGAAGAGTTACTCCGGCAAGCAGATATCTTGCGAGGGAACAACATTGCCTTTGGCAAGCTGCTGGCCGAGAGCGCTACAAGTCTCAAGATTATTGCACTTGTAAGTTTTACTTTACCTTTTGCATTTTATATGAGCATCCCACTGTAACCCCCGAGGATGTAGACGGAAAACCATAGGTTTTGCATCTATATGCTCTAAGAGTGACTAAGTTAGAAAAACTCTCACTGTAGCCCCCAAGCGTTTAGATGGAATGAATTATTCCGACTAGATGGTTTAAGAGTAGCATACACAGTGTTCATAATTTCCAATGCTGTAGCCC
Organism: Avena sativa; assembly: GCA_916181665.1. Taxonomy (NCBI): domain Eukaryota; kingdom Viridiplantae; phylum Streptophyta; class Magnoliopsida; order Poales; family Poaceae; genus Avena; species Avena sativa. The sequence goes on along the minus strand of OV702285.1, from coordinate 133,855,133 downwards.
CCAAGCCTCTAGTTGTAACTGAATTAGTTCCGACTAGATGCTTAAAGAAAAGCTATGCATTTTTCTAAGTTAAAAAACTCTCGCTATAGCCCCCGAGCGTCTAGGTGGAAAATCTCCGACTAGAAGCTCCAAGTAGACCAAACAACGACTTAACTTTGTATTTGCTTCCATAGAACGAGAATGCTCGGCGAGGCATGGCCAACGACAAGTACCAGAAGATGCGCGCAGACCTTGAAGCTGAAAAGGGTAAAACTGCCATCTTAAAGGAACATATCATCAAAAACAAGAGTCTGTTTTCTTTTTTGTGCATTTCCGTCTTACTGTTGTGCCCATACTCTCCGAGTACTCACTGTGTACTTTGTTTTATCCGACTTGCAGAGCATGTCGCCAAGGCCAAGGATATTGTCGAGCAGTCCAAGCACATCTAGCAGCTGGACAGCGAGAACAAAATCCTGAAGAAGGAGAGAGAGGAGATGCTGAAGATTCCATGAAAGCCCTTCAAGATTCCGCCTCCGTGGAAATCAATCGCTTGAAGGAGGAGCTTGCGATCCTTAAGGATCAGAAACAAGCTGCTGATGAGCAAAACCTTCATCATAACGAGGCGTTCAAGCTCCTTCAACAAGAAAAGGAATCCTTGGCGGAAACCATCTGGCAGGCTAAGGCCAGCATCTTCAGTAAGTGTCTTCCACCTTGCATCTCTGTAGCCTGGATACTTTAGGGTTTACTGGACTCATGCGATCCTTGTCGGAATTTTCAGCGCCTCTGTGTTTAACCCGCTCGCCTCCTTCGGACAAGGAATGCATGGTTCTTGCCGGCAAATTCATCAATACCGCCATCGACCAAGCCAAGGAGATTGCCAATCCCCTCCAGATTTATATCAAGGCCTCAGACTCCGTGACGAAGTACTCGGAGATTCTGTGCCGAGCCCCTGACCGTGTCGTAAGCTGGAAAGCTTCATGCGCACGGGCTGGCGCAAGGATGGCATTGTCAATGGTAAAGGCACACTATGAAGATGCCGACATCGACACGGTGACATCTGGTATCCCCGACGTGGATGATGACAACAAGGAGATCGATCACGAAGCCATCCTGTCATCACTCGCGGGTTATGACACCAGGGTTGCCGAGTTGGTGGACGTCGATGTCTTCGTGCCCAGGAATTTTATTGACAACCTCCCCCAAGATTCCTCCGAGTCTCATCAGAGTGCCGACATCGAGGGTGATTCTCCAGCTGGCGATGATGTGGCTTCCAAGTCTCCTGCGCCCAAAGAATGAAAAGTACTTTGTAATTTTTGTTTCACCTCTGGAATATGTGCGGGAAAAAACTTGTTGATGTAATCTTAAGGCGGAAAACAATGGTTGTCGTATCCTACTACATAAGAATTAAATTTCAGCATGTATATATTTTTTAAGCAAGTGCTGGCTTATCCATTACTCTGGTTCTTATGCTTGACTTTTCGTGAGTCGGAAGACCCGTTGTCGGAACCATGCGCTTAGGCGATGATGCCCAATGGCACCGTCAATAACCTGAGCACAAAATCGCCGACAATGAGTGCCAAAAGTCACTACTCCAGAATCCACATAAAAACGATAAAGAATGTGTAGACCCTAAAACTTAAGCTAATGCCCGTAGGTGGAATTTTCACAAGTGCAATCGCAAAACTTGTGCATAAAGTTTTATATGATCCAAAAATGAACACTAAAGGAGGTAAAAGACTCAGCAGTATGAGTGAACGAGAGAGCTTTATTTCATTGATCATATAAGAGGTACACAATTAGATAAAAAATGCTAAGTGTAGAAAGGACGTAGCTGTGATATGTTCCATGGCCGATCAAGCTCCGGGTAGTCATCATCCAGGTCACGTCGCTTACGCTTATGATCCTCGTTGGGTGTATCCTTAAGCTCACGATTGTCGACAAGGTAGTAAGACCCATTGAGCAGCGCCTTGCTTATGATGAACGGTCCTTCCCATGGCGGGGATAATTTGTGTGACTTCTTCTGCTTAAGTCGGAGTACTAAATCCCCCTCTTTAAACGAGCGATGCCGAAAGCGGTGACTATGGTAGCTGCGTGGCTTCTGCTGGTAGATGGCGGATCTTTGGCATGCCAAAAACGCGCTCCTCCTCGAGAAGGTCCACATCTAGGCGTCTGGATTCTTCAGCGTCATCTTCGTCGTAGGCGGCAACTCTTGGTGCATCGTGGAGGATGTCGGAAGGTAGGATGGCTTCTGCTCCGTATACCATGAAGTAAGGGGTGTAGCCGGTGGATCTGTTGGGTGTAGTTCGTAAACTCCGCAGCACAGATGGAGATTCTTCCGCCCAGGCTCCAGCTGCTCTATGTAGCGGTGCCTCAAGACGCGGCTTGATTCCCTGCAGAATTAATCCATTGGCTCGCTCAACCTGACCATTGGATTGCGGGTGTGCCACAGATGCAAGGTCAAGTCGGATGCCTTTGTCCCAGCAATAGGCCTCCACTTCTCCGAGTGACAAGTTGCTTCCGTTGTCGGTGATGATGCTATGTGGGAGACCAAATCTCACCACTAGATCCCGGACAAACCTGAGGGCAGTTGCCCCATCAAGCTATCTAATGGGTTTAGCTTCTATCCATTTGGTGAATTTGTCAACTGCTACCAGCAGATGCATAAATCCACACGGTGCCGTTTGTAACGGTCCCACCATGTCCAGCCCCCAGACTGCAAACGACCAAGTTATTGGTATTGTTCGCAGTTCTTCAGCAGGAACATGTGGTTATCGGGCATAATACTGGCATCCTGTGCATGTCTCAACTAGCTTGTCAGCGTCCGCCTTTGCTGTCAGCCAGTAGAATCCTTGCCGGAAGGCTTTCGCAACCAATGATCGAGGAGCGGCGTGATGCCCGCAATCTCCGAGATGGATTTCGCGTAGGATTTCCATACCTTCTAGCTGGGAAACACACTTTAGGTATACACTAGTAGTGCTCCTTTATAGAGTTGTCCATTGATTATGATATAACCCTTTGCTCGCCGTACTATTTTCCGTCTTTCGACTTTGTCGTCGGGCAAAGTTCCGTGTTCGAGATATTCCATGAACTGTTTTGTCCAAGCCGGATGGACCTTTGTCACCATGTTGATGAAAGAGTCAGCTCTATCCGGGTTGTCTATGTCGGCGCCCTTCACGGATGGTGTGCGTAGATGCTCTAGGAAAACTCTTGGCGGAATTTGTTTGCGCCCTGATCCAAGCTTAGACAGTAGATCAGCCGCCTCGTTTTGCTCCCTAGGCACATACTTGACTTCGTAGCCCAAGAAGCTCTTGGCTATCTCGTCCACTTCGTCGCGGTATGCCGCCATCATAGGGTTCCGCGCATTCCAGGTGCCAGCCACCTGCTAGGCAACCAAGTCGGAATCTCCACAGCAAACTATGCGCTTGATGCCAATATCCTTGGCTACACGTAGTCCGTGAATGAGCGCTTCATACTCCGCCATGTTGTTTGTAGCCTCGAAGTGGATCTGCAGAACGTAGTGCAACTTATCTACTTTTGGTGACTGCAGTAGTACACCAGCCCCCGAGCCGTTGAGCAACTTTGATCCGTCAAATTGCATCACCCAGTACTCTGGTTCTGGCAGTGGAGTGGCATCTGGCATTTCCATCCAATCTGCAATAAAATCCGCCAAAGCTTGTGACTTGATAGCATCGCGTCTCTTGTAGGTGATCTCGAAGGTGGCAAGTTCAATGCCCCACTTCGCAACCCTTCCTGTAGCATCGCTATTGTTGATAATGTTGGACAGTGGAGTCTTGCTCACTACTGTAATTGGGTGCTCCTGAAAGTAATGCCTCAACTTCCGAGAAGCGAGGAATACTCCGTAAGCTATCTTTTGGTAGTGCGGGTAACGCTGCTTGGACTCCGTTAACACCTCGCTCATGTAGTAAACTGGTCGTTGAACTCCGTGCTCATAGCCTGGTTCCTTCCGCTCTACCACGACGACGATGCTGATAACCCGGTTGGCTGCCACCATGTAAATTAACAGGGGCTCCTCAGGCTCGGGTGCTGCAAGGATAGGCGCTGAGGAAAGAATCTCCTTGAGCTGCTTCAAAGCTGCATCTGCTTCGTCTGTCCATGTGAATTTGTCCGCCTTCTTCAGCAACTTGTATAGCGGCAGAGCCTTCTCTCCAAGTCGGCTGACGAACCGACTAACTGCTGCAACACAACCTATTAGTTGTTGAATGTCCTTTAGACATGTCAGACGGTTTATGTTTAAGATGGCCTTGATTTTCTACGGGTTGACCTCGATGCCACGCTGGAAAACGATGAAGCCCAACAGTTTGCCGGCTGGAACCCCGAAGACACACTTCTTAGGGTTGAGCATCATGTTGTATTTCCAGAGATTATCAAAGGTTTATTTTAAGTCGGAGATTAAGTCGTTTGACTTTTTAGACATCACCGCGATATCGTCCACATAGGCGTTAACGTTCCGACCAATTTGGTCGTGAAGACAACGCTGCATTGTCCGCTGGTAGGTAGCACCTGCGTTTTTCAGCCCAAAGGGCATCGTGACATAGCAAAATGTGCCATATGGGGTAGTGAACGAAGTGGCCAATTGGTCCGGCTTTCCTATTTGGAATCCAGGTTCGTCCCAATGGCGACGGTCTTGGAGGCATCGCCTACCACAAGTTCCACCGGCTTGGTCTCGATGGCGGCCTTGAACGCAGGAGCGGAGTCGGAGATTTGCTTCTTCGACGCGGGCATCTCTGAGTCATTGACCTTGCTCTGGATCTCCTTGAATTCTTCGCTGTAGAGGACAGCTTCTGCAACGGCTGCTTCATTGATCTCGCAGTCCCTTGCCTTGGCAAAGCTTCCGGATACGGTGATGACACCGTTTGGTCCGGGTATCTTGAGTTTGTTGTAGACGAAGCATGGCTTGGCCATGAACGTGTGGAATATGTCGCGGCCGAATATGACGTGGTACACGCTCTTGAAGGGGACCACCTCAAAGGTCATGCGCTCTTGGCGGTAGTTATTAACATCGCCAAAGGCTACCTGAAGTGTAATGCACCCAAGGGACCGAGCCTCCCGACCAGGAACTACGCCATGGAACACGGTGTTGGTCCGCCTTAGGTTTGCCTCCGTCAAGTTCATCTTCTGCAGTGTATCCAGGTACATGATGTTGATGCTGCTTCCACTATCCACCATGCACTTGGTGAACTCCACGCCGTCAATCAATGGGTTGATGACCATGGCGTACTGGTTCTCCGTGGGCACAAGGTCTGGGTGGTCCGTCCTGTCCCAAGTGATTGGAACCTCCGACCATCGCAGGTATTGGGGAACTGGGGGGAGAGTGTCCATCAAGATCCTTAGAGAGGTCTTCTGTTGTCGGACGGTGGGGGTGCCAAGGAAAGTGTGGTAGACTGGGGCCTTCTTTGCGAATGGGTTCTTGCCCTTGTCGTCGCTCTTGGCGGCGTGCTTTGGGTCAACGTCCTCGTCCATGTCACTTGAATCCTTGGACTCCTCCTCCTTCTTCTTCCCCTTGCCCTTGCCTCGCAGTCTGTTCTTCCGACTTTGCTTGTAGCCTGACTCCAGGTCTTCCTTCAGGTCATTGACGAATTTGCAGTGTCGTTGGTGTGGGTGGCCTTGACGTCGACATCGAGCTGTACGAGGCACTGCATATCGCGGTACTCTTCATACGTTTGGGGAACGCGGAGTGGCGCCGAGTTGGTTTCACTTCCTTGTTGCTGTCCGCGGCCTGCTCCCCTTCCTCGGCCACGTTGTCCGCCTTCTCCTCATCCTGCAAAAGTCATGGCGACCATGTCGGTAGATTGCTTTTCTTTTGGAGCGGTTTTCCGCTTTGTACTGCTGTTCCTCCGAGCTTGGGTTGGAACGGTCGTTGCCGGCAAAGAGCCACGAGCATCGTCGTCGGCAGCTGCAAACTCACTAGCTAACTGAATCATCTGATTCAAGTCAAGCTGATGATTGTCCTGCAAGCGCTTTAGCTTATGTCGGAGCAATGTCCCTCTTTCCAACCCGTCGATGAAGGCGGCCATGGAGGTTTGAGCGTGCACTCCTGCGCAGGAATTCTTCATGTCCAGCCAGCGGGAGAGGTAGACACGAGATGTCTCGTCTTTCTCTTGCACTCACCACTGTATATCGCCCATAGTGCAGGGACGCTTGTATGTACCCTCAAAGTTCTTGGTGAATGCTTCTTGCATATCCAGCCAGTTGTAGATGGACTTCTCCGGCAAGTCGTCGATCCATTGACGGGCCGTACCTGCCAACATTAACGGGAGGTACTTGACGGCGACGTTGGGGTTGCCTCCGGCAATCTCCACCGCGTTGCCGTAGTCTTGCAACCATGTGGCGGGCTTGGCGGTGCCGTCATAGGGCTTGATGGTTTTGTCTATCCGGAAACCTTTGGGGTAAGTTGCGGATCGTATTGCAGGTCCAAAGAAACGTGGTCCCAGGTATGGTCCTTCCCGGGCCTCGTGGATCTTATCGATCCGCGAACGAGCGTCGTACGGCTCCGGGTTCTTCTTCTTGTTTTCAATAGGGGATGGGCTGTGTGAATGACGCGGGCCTCGTCCGCCATGGTGACTGCTTGGCGGCGACAGAGGCGGAGGTGGCGGTGGGTTAGCCTTCTTGCTGTTACCCTCCCGTGACACTTCACGCCTGTCACGGTTGTTTGTCGGACGCGGAGGGTCGTGGTGTGACCTGCTCTTGTGTCCTTGGTGGCGCTCTTCATCATGACGGGTCTGCGCCGTGTTGTCGCGGATGACGATGCCACACTGCTTTGGAGGGGGCATATCCGTACGATGGTGAGCCTTGTAATCGTCCTGACGTCGGGGGGACCGGGGTGGTGGCGATGGGTGTCGAGGTCGGGCTTTTTCTCCGTGGTCGGAGGATATGGGGATAGCATCCTTCCTGTTGCGCGCATCCCTCCGTCTTTGTTCTGATGAACCCGTCCGTGATCCGACATCCTGAGGAGATCTGTCCCTTGGCGATTTGTACTGGCTAGATCGGCAGAGCGCTGGGTCAGACTCAAGTCTCTGAGAGGTGGCCTTTTCCTGCTGCTTTACCGCTTTGGTCACTAGGTCATAGACCTGTTCTACCGCTTCAGGCGATCTATCCTGCTCCAGAAGGGTCTTGGCGACGGCGAGGTTAAGGAGTGGGGTGGGCATCACCTGCTTGCCTTCACTATAAATGTTTGGCTTGGCTTGTGACGGCTTCGAGGGAGCCCATCCTAGGTTGCGCCGTACACCAGGATCGTTGATGACGCGAGCTAGAGCCTTCTTAGCCTTCTGCTGCTGCAGTAGAGTCTTGTACTCGGCCTCCATCGCTCTAGCTTTTTCTATGGACTTCTGCGCGTTAACCAGATCTTGATCTAGTTTAGCGCCTTGCTCCGCGATGGCTTGTGCTTCCTCCAGTAGCTGCTGGCGCTTCTCTTCAAGCTGAGTCACGTTCCGGATATGATCAATGGTTAGTGGCTCGACGAGGAGATTGCCATACATCACTCTATCAGCTGGAGTAACATGGGCTCCTGCCGACGTGGATGCTGGAGGCGGCAAGTTTGCGGTGTTGTTATTGCTTGGGCCGGTGCCGATTTCCTGCGGATGCTGCACTGGGTTAGGCGGAGGAGGCATGAACTTTGCGCGATCATTGTCGGCAGCAATAAGTGGTCCCTTCCCCTTTTCCAATGTAGTAGGCGGAGCTTGCGCGAGTTGATCTTCATCCATCACTGTCCCAATGGTGACGAACACCCCTCGAGACATGAAGGTGTTATTAGCTTGCTCGTCGCGCGAGTACTCCTCCTCCATCTCCTGTATAGCGTAGTCTAGCTCTTCTGGACTGAAATCTATGTCCTCGGAATCTGCACTGAAATCAGCATAAAGCGCGTCGATGACAGAGTCGGAGGGTGCCAGGGCTTCTTCGATGACGGGCAGTGGAGGTGCAACGGCCTCGACGATTACTGGGGGTGGTGGTGCTGCTGCGACGTTGGCGGTCGGAGGCGGTGGTGGCTGAATCGGAGGGGCTCTGTCAATGAGCGCAAGCGCTGTCTGAGCCGCCGCTTCAGCCTCCGCATAGTTGTTGACGGTGTTCACCATGCATTCGAAGGTAAGACGTCCCGACGCCTGTTGCTGTCTTAGAGAATGTCGGAGAAGCGTGCCATGGTCCAGTCCTTCCACAAAGTGATAGATGGCATCATCATTGGGGTAGTGGGCCAGATCGGCTCGTATACGGAGCCACCTGGCCAGGTAGTCGCGGGGTTTTTCTCCCTCTCTCTGAACGCATCGCGCCAGGTCGAAGATGGTAACCACGCCGACGAACTTGGATCTCTGCTGTCCAGACGCACGGACTAAGCCGGCGGACTTGCAGTGATCTTCCACCTTCATATCCTGCACAGGGGCGGTTTGGGTGGGTCTTGAATTTTTCTGATCTTTGCCGGCAAACTCCGAGGAGAGATCTGACATCGATCCTTCCGCGAACGTATCCTGCCCGTAGGCGGTCCGTGCGGGTCTTGATGCTTTCCGATCTTTGCCGGCAAACTCCATAGAGAGATCCGACATCGATCCTTCCGCGAAAGTATCCTGCCCGTAGGCGGTCCGTACGGGTCTTGATGCTTTCCGATCTTTGCTGGCAAAATCCAAAGAGAGATCCGACATTGATCCTTCCACGAATGTATCCTGCCCGTAGGCGGTCCGTACGGGTCTTGATGCTCCTCCGACTCCCAGGGAACTAGTGCCCGAGTCGGTTTCGCCGATGAAGAGGTGGATATCTCCGATAGGAACGATCGAACACCGTGTAGGGTTCTTCTTCGCCGGGATCCAGAACTCATCGGGGGGGACGATCGGAACGTTGCCAGAGAAGAGAACACGGCCGATGGCTACGGTTTCGCCGATTCCCGTGAAGATCTTGGTCCTCGCCCGCTGAAGAGCCTGAAGCGCCTCTTGCCCCACGGTGGGCGCCAACTGTCGTGGTATTGCCGACGAGTACGCCATGGAGGGGTCCTCACAGTGCGTGTTTAGAGACGTGGGGTAAGGCGGACGGTTGACGGGTACGAGGTAACACAGCTTACCCAGGTTCAGATCCCACAACGGTGGCGGAATCCTACTCCTGCTATAAATCACTATAATGACAATACGCCGAGTTACAGAGATAGGTTCGCTGTGCGAGGTGTGTGTAAAACGATGCCCTAAATGCTCCCATAGGCCCGACTTATATAGTCGCCAGGTCCTAGGGTTACAGGGAAAAGTCCTAGCCAGACAGGTTACAGAGTCCTACACCATCTATTACTAGTCTTGTGTATCTTGCACTCCAAGGCTCCGGGTACAATGGTGACTCCACCGTAGCCTTCCTTTATCCAGCATGGGACTCCCTTCTGGATCCACCTAACTGGGCTGCCCAACAGACCATAGGCCATGCTACCGACTATGGGCCACCCAGGTTAGTCGGATAGGAGACACGCTATGAGGATACCCATATAGCATATCCCCAACAGCACCCCTGTAACTTTCGGTTCTGCCGTAATCAAGAGCAGACAAGCAGGAGTAGGGTTTTCCCTCCGAGGGCCTAAACCTGGGTAAACCTCGTGTCCCCGTGTTGCTTGTCTGTTAACCATTCCGCGATCTCCAGCACCCCCATATTCTCCAAAACCCAAGTCCATAACAATGGGCATTGACGAGATCGTACCTCGTCACTTGGCGCCGTCTGTGGGAACTGGGGACGCTGATTGTGCGATCGTGACGGTCCCATCCAGAGCGATCTACAACTCATCAGCGATGGAGAGTCACCTCCTCTTCGGCACCTTCTACTTCACCGCCCACTCGCCAGCCACCCTGAGGGATTTCGAGTCCGTCGGCGATGGGCTCGAGATGCTTTTTGGGAGCTTCTGCTTCCAGGTGGGGTAGACCGGCACTCTCCGCCTCCCAAAGCAGGTGGCACCACCATCCATCAGGCCCGCTTCATGGGTCCCACCCATCGGTGTGCTACACACGTCAACGCTGACAGATGAGTCATACGACAACAGTAGCTGCAACTCAGATCTGTGCGGCCCTCCCTCGAATGAAGGAACCTATGGTTCTAGATCCCAAAGCTGTGGCAGCAGTGATCCAGTCCGCGGATGCTACCTATGCGCCGTGGTCATCCAGAACGAATCGGAACTGCCACCAGGTTCGAGTACACCAAATCCTCCTCCCAACCCACCCCTCAACCCGCAAGCTGGGAACGGAGGAAACGGGGGAGATCCGCCTCTTAGGCCCAACGAAGGCGACGCCAACGCCTACCAGAAGATCAACCTCAACGAGGACGGATGGTGCCAGGCACGCGAAGCCATGGCAGGCAAAATCATCCTACCTGTGAATGCTTCACGGGATCTGCTAATGCCATACCACCTCCTCCTCATCGGCAAGCATAACCGGCAGGTGAAGCTGATGGAAGAGCTTGACAAATGTAAGCAGACGGCTTCAGAGTCTAGCGCGCGGCGAGCTGTGCTCTCTGCCGCTGGCGTCTCCAGCTTGCACGGCAACAACGCGAACAAGCATCACTCCCGCACGGAGCACATGGACCCCACCGCGCGCCGAGACGTCACCAGGGCCCTCAACACGTCCTTCATGTCGATGGACGTAAACGACAACGTCATGCCAAAAACACCGCAAGCTGCAATCATGGCAGCCACCACGTACCTCGTGTCCCATCCACCTCCGGTGGGTGACCCGAAGAGTGCCATGCACAAGTACGTGCTAGCTGGTCTCGGACTCGTCGGAGCTGCGCTCCACGACGAAGCTCCTGCGGAGCCAAAGAAAAAAGCCGCGGTCAAGTTCACCCGCAGCCCTACACCCTCATCCGACGAGGATGAACACGATCTGCCTCGATGTCGCAAGATCCCACGGCGCCGCAGCAGCGACTACGACACTCGAAATGATCTCGCCCAGTGTAAGGTTGACAAGGCACGCGCCAAACGCGCGTGTTCAACCGAATCCGACAAGGATGATTATGGAGAGTTATGCGGATCCAGATGCTTCAGCAGATCCGTTCGGCGAACAAGGATGTCGAAAAATTTCAAGCTCCCTTCGGACACTCCGAAGTTCGACGGTACACAGGACCCGAAGGCCTGGCTCAGCGACCACCTCTCATCCGTCAAGCTGCATGGCGGAAACAGGAACACCGCCATACAATACTTTCAGCTGACAGGCGCAGCTCGAATCTGACTCAGCAGCCTATGTTCTGTCTCCATCCAAAGCTGGGAAGACCTGGCGTAGAGCTTCATCCGCAACTTCAAGGGCACTAGCAAGAGGCCAACCTTGATCAAGGAACTGCGCGCCTGCACCCAATGTACCGGCGAGTCCATTCGCTCGTACATCCTATGCTGGTCCCACATCAAGAACTCCGCCATGCACATCTTCGAGGAAAGGACAATCGATTCCTTTAAGGACGGTGTCAAGCACTTGGACTTCAAGGAAGAACTTGGGCGCGTCAAGCCCAAGACGGTCGACCACCTCATGGACATCGCCAACCGGTGGGCAGATGGTGAGGCCTCCCTCCATCGAACGCATTTGGATGACAAGGATGATTATGGACGCAGGCGGGAAAGCCGCAGCAAGCGAAGATCACGCGTCTATGATGATCGCGATGGAGTCGACATGGTTGCGGCTGGCTATGCCAACCGACGCAACAACGACAACCACAGCAGTGGATACCGCGGAGGCAACTTCCGCGATGGAGGGCGACCCACGCAAACATGGCAGCGTCGCAGCCATGACAATGAGCCCTCGGCATACGACAAATTGTCTAGTCCTTGCACCATCCACTTCTACATCGACAAGCATGACGGCAAGAAGAAGGCCAGTCACATGCTAAAGGACTGCCGCAAGTTCCAGAAGCTCATCGAGGGTCTCACCCAAATGCGACGCCAGATCGTGAACCCTGGATTTGGACCCGCACCTGCACCAGGTGACATCGCCTACGGAGCTCCTCCACCACCACCCGTTGGACCATCTAATCCAACGATCGCACCTGCGCCAAACAACGGTACAGGGGTATATCCGCCACCAAAAGGGTCCCTGATGATCCAGAAGGGATGCCCTAACAAAAGGGTGCAAAATAAGATCACCCGACAGGTCAGCCTGGCCGTGACCGCTCCACCCGCCATACCTGAGTACCTCAGTGGCTCGGAGTGCTGCATCACGTTCGATCGTTCGGATCACCCATGCTAGATCCCTCACCCAGGTCATGCTGCCCTGGTGCTTGAGGCGCAGATCGGAGAATTCGAGATGAGCCACGTCTTCATGGACAGTGGCAGTGGCATCAATCTGATGTTTGCCAGCACTCTAGCAGCGATGCGGATCCCGCTATGCAGCCTGGAACAATCCGACACAACGTTCCACGGCATAGTCCCAGGGAAGGGCATATATCCCCTGGGAAATATATGGCTCGACGTCATCTTCGACCAACCTGAAAACTTCAGGCGCGAGCGACTGGAGTTCGAAGTGGTGGACTGGCCATCACAATACCACGCCATCCTCGGGCGCGTGGCATTTGCAAGATTCCTGGCAGTACCGCACTACGCATACCTGCTACTTAAGATGCCAGGGCCTAGGGGCGTCATCACCGTCCAAGGAAGCTTCACCCGATCCGACCACTACGATAGAGACTTCAACAGAATCTCCCAGTCGTTCGGTATGCAGGAGGAGCTCACAAGGCTCCAAGAAGTGACAGACAACGGGGCAACCCCAGTCTCCAGGAAAAATGCACCCGATATGTCGTTCGACTCCACGGTCAACACGAAAAAGGTGTAGGTCCACCCAATGGATGCCTCCAAGACAGCGCTGATCGCCAACGACCTTAGCCTTGCATAGGAAAGCACGCTCGTTGAATTCCTCCGTGAGTGCTAGGAAATCTTCGCCTGGTGTCCTGCGGACGTGCCAGGAGTTCCCAGGGAATTCACCGAGCACACACTCAATGTGTTCCTTGACGCAAAGCCAGTAAAGCAGTCGATCCGACGACTGTCCGAACCAAGAGATGAAGCCATTAGAATGAAAGACTGCCCAATGGGGCCGCGACATGATTGGCAAACTGCCCAAATCCTCGAAAGGATGCCACGTCTACCTCCTAGTCGCAGTCGACAAGTTCACCAAGTGGATCGAGGCCATGCCTGTCACCAACCAAAGCGGCAAAACCACCATCAAGTTCTTCGAGTCCATAGTCTACAGGTTCGGTGTGCCACACAACATCATCACGAACAACAGCTCAAACTTCATATCGAGGGAATTCCAAGACTTCTATGAAGGCCTTGGCATCAACATATCGTACGCCTCCGTGACACACCTGCAGACCAACAGACAGGTCGAGAAGGCCAACATCCTCATAGGCAGCGGCATCAAGAAACGCCTGCTATGCCCACTTGAATGGCTCGCGGGAGCCTGGGCAGAGGAGCTACCCTCCGTCCTCTAGAGCTTGCGTACAACACCAAAAAGCTCAACTGGGTTCACACCTTTCTTCATGGTGCACGGAGCTGAAGCCGTATTTCCTACAGAGGTACGCCACAAGTCCCCACGGGTCATCGCCTACAGCGAAGCCGAATCAACATTGCCGCGGCTTGCTCAGCAGTCTACCAGCAGAGCCTTCGCCACTACCACAGTCGTCGGCTGCGCCCAAGGTCCTTCGTCAAAGGAGACCTCGTCCTACGACTCAAGGAAGAGCGCCGAAGAATCTTGAGTCACCCTGGGAAGGACCCTACATCGTCACCAAAGTCATCCTAGGTGGCGCCTATCGCCTCATGGACGTCGTGTCAGTAGTCGAATACTCCAATCCCTAGAATGTCACACAACTTGGACGCTTCTACCCCTAGCTACCTCTTTACTTTCAATAAGGCTACTCAGCCAAGGCTACACAGCCGAACAATGTACCTCCTTGTTACGCTATGAAGAAAAGCTAAGTCCCTTAGCCAAAATTTCTTTCCACTCGCATTACTTTTCACTATAACACGCTTGGGGGCTACGCCTCACCTCACGACCTCGTCGACTGAGAACAATGCATACAACCTGAGTAGCTGACCATGTCAGGCTAACGAAAAGGACATGCACATAACAAAACACAACATTCTAATAAACTATAAACATGGCACAACGAGCCCACTCGAATACATACAAATTTTGAAGGGAATATGCCCTGAGAGGCAATAATAAAGTGTTTATTATGTGTATTCCAAGTATATGATAGATGTTTATTATGCATGCTATAATTGTATTAATATGGAAACATTAATACATGTGTGTTTAATAAACTAACAGAAAGTTACTAGTTATGCCTCTCTCCTAAACAAGATGATCAAGGTTTCCTGATCATGGACATTGGATGTTTTTAATAACGAGGTCACAACATTAGTGTAATGATGTGATGAACATTCATCCGAAGTATAACATTAAAATCAAAGTCATTGAGTTTATATTGCTATAACAACTTACGAAGTGATCCTAATCCTTAGACCATGATATCATGTCAATCACTAACACCGGAAGAGTTTCTTGATAACATCAAACGTCACACCGTAATAGGGTGATTATAAAGATGGGTTCAGAACTAATAAAGTGTTATGTTGAGGCCCATGGATCAAGAGTGGAATTTGTTCATCCCGATGACAGATAGATATACTCTGGGCCCTCTCAGTGATATCACATTGGTTAGCTTGCAAGCAAGTGATTTGATCACTAGAATGTTATATCATGGGAACAAGAAAAGAGTGCATGTCAGTAACGAGATAAAACTAGGTATGGAGATACTGATGATCGAATCTCGGACATGTAATATATCGTGAATCAAAGGGATTAAGATACTATCATAAAAGGTTCCAACGATCACAAGAAAGTCATCGTTGAATGTGTGGGAGTCAGTATGAGTCTCTAGATCTCGCTTCTGATTATTGATCGGAGAGGGGTCTCGATCATGTCTGCATTATTCGTGAACCGTAGGGTGACACACTTAAGAGACACCGACATCCAATTGGAGCAAAAGTTTCATGCCGAAAAGAATAACAAGCGCAGGAATTTATTTCACTAGATACTGAAACAAGTTTTCGGGTGAAATTGCAGAAAGTGTTTTTGCATGTGAAATGAAATACTAGCAAGGGGTTATATGTGAATGTTTGTCATTAAAGTAATTGAAAAA
Source organism: Avena sativa (assembly GCA_916181665.1). NCBI lineage: Eukaryota > Viridiplantae > Streptophyta > Magnoliopsida > Poales > Poaceae > Avena > Avena sativa. The sequence goes on along the minus strand of OV702285.1, from coordinate 133,840,007 downwards.
ATTCTGAATAAATAAAAGGAGTTTTATTTAATGAGAGTTTGCATTAAATTTGGTGGAAATTTAATGGGAATTTGAGTGGGATTTTGAGTGGAGGGAATTGAAATGATTTTTGTGAGTGGAGTGTCCACCCACATGAATGAGGGGAGGGAAAGGGGGCAGCCCCCATGCACCGGCCACCCCCTTGGGCTTCCCCCTCTCCTATAAAAGGCACCCCTTCCTCACTTCTCACTCACACCTCCTCATGAAGGATCTCTCTCCCCCTCTAGTTCCCGGTGGCTATTCGGAAACAAAGAGTTGTGCTTCCGCTGCATCGCTGGAGCAAGGAGGCGGAGGTTTCTCAGTGGCTCATACATTTGTGTGAGCATGGATGCGCCGCTAAATTGCGGTGCTAAGGACTTCCTCTCGATCTTGAGATCAGCAAGAGATCATCTACATCAACCACGACTTTAACTCGTTAATCTTTGTCAGTCTTCAAGGGTATGTTCTCTACGGATATACATCTGCCCGTTGTTCGTATCTAGTAGATAGATCTTGGTACATAGTTGTTCCCATCATAGGAATTTTTTCTATGCTACGAACACTACAGTGGTATCAGAGACGGATCTATGCGTATATGCTTTACACGGGTAGTACACATATGAGTATGTGGGCGACGATGATCATGTTATTGCTTCTTAGTTGTATTTTGGATATTGGTGACATAGTGGGATTAAGCGGCCCGGAAAAACTTTACATGTCCTCGCACATGACACCTGTTCCACGCTTGACATGCAACTAGTTTGCTTAAGTGGCTAGCGGGTGTCTGTCTCTCCTACTATAGTCAATATCTAATTTGCAACAAGTTGTCAACAATTTGGTTATCCTCGTTGTGGTTCATGTTCGTCGGTAAGAATGGTTCTATCTTCGAAAGCGCTAAGCCACGTAAAACTTGCAATGGATAAATTAGAGGCGTCTAGTTTAAATTGTTGCTGGGCTAGTGTTATGATATGGTGATGTTGTAAGTAGAAGTATGAGATGATACTCTTACAACACACATAAAGTGTAAGTTCCATAGACCTTGGCCTTACACATAGAGGTATGATAGTGATCATACCACGGTGCACATGATAGAGATCATATGCGGGAACCATATCATTTCACTTATAAACATGTGATGTTTGATAGCATCTTATATTGCTTGTTTGGCATTTTATTAGCATAATAAGATGATCCCTCATTTAAATATCAAGATAAGAATGTGTTCTTCCTTAAGTATGCACCTATTATGTTTTTGTCGCTCCAAGACATCACATGATGATCGGGTGTTCTTTGATCCACGACCATATTTCTGGTGTAAGATAGTTACACACGCGAATACTAAGGTTCTTACTTGGCGAGCCTAGCATGTACAGACATGGCCACGGAACACGGACCAAAAGGTTAAGCATGAGTCATATATTAGATATGATGCCCATTTGATGCTCGCCTTTGAAGCTACACCGAGTCACGTGATGATCGGACTTGGTGTAGTGGATTTGGTTCATGTAATCACCAAAAAGGCACGAGGGATGTCGTTTTTGAGTGGGAGTTCATTCTTAATGTGGATTAGTTGAACTCAATATATCATAAACTTAGTATAAACTTTACAAATTCTGTTGTAGATGGCACCAGCTGCTTTTAATTTCAATGTGTTCATGGAGAAAGAGAAACTTGCAACGAACGGTAGAAAGTTTACCGAATGGGCCATGAATTTGAGGATTCTCTTCTCTACTGCACAAAAGTAATATGTGCTAGAAGTGTCGCTAGGCCCCCCACCGTTCAATGATGCCCCTGATGAGGAGAAGAATGTCTATCAGACTCTTCAGGAGGACCACAACTTAGTTCATTGCGGCATATTGCATGGGCTAGAGCTAGAACTTCGAAAGCGTTTCGAAAACAACAATGCATTTGATACAATGGGTGAGTTGAAAAGGATTTTCGACACACATGCCGCTGTTGAGAGCTACAATGCTTTAGAAAAGTTCTTTAGCTGCATGATGGAAGAGCACAGCTCTATAAGTGAGCATGTACTCAAGTTGTCGGGTTACGCCGATAAGCTTGTGTCCTTGGGGATATCGATTCCCATTGACTTAGGCATACATCGTGTTCTAAAGTCTCTGCCACCTAGCTATAAGAGCTTCGTGATGAACTATAATATGCAAGGCATGAAGAAGTCTCTCCCCGAGCTTTTGTCAATGCTTAAAACTGCAGAAGTGGAGATCAAGAAAGAACATCAAGTGTTGATGATCAATAAGAGCACTGGTTTCAAGAAAGACAAGAAGGGAAAATGGAAGGGAAGTAAGGGCGGTAAGTCGGTTGCCGTGCCTGAAAAGAAACCCCGAGTTGGCCCTAAGTCTGATACCGAGTGCTATTATTGTAAGGGGACTGGCCACTGGAAGCGCAACTGCCCCAAGTATTTGGCAGACAAGAAGGCTGGCAAGAAAAACAAAGGTATATATGATATACATGTTATTGATGTGTACTTTACTAGTGCTCGTAGTAGCACCTAGGTATTTGATACCGGTTCAGTTGCTAATATTTGTAACTCGAATCAGGGGCTGCGGAACAAGCGACTGCTAGCAAGGGGTGAGGTCAAGATGCGTGTCGGCAATGGATCAAGTGTTGATGTTATCGCCGTCAGAATGCTACCTCTCCACATACCGTCAGGATTAGTAATAAAATTGAATAATTGTTATCTGGTGCCAGCACTGAGCATGAACATTGTATCTCGATCGTGTTTGATGTGAAGTGGTTATTCATTTAAATCCGAGAACAATGGTTGCTCTATTTATATGAATGAAATCTTTTATGGGCATGCACCGATGATGAATGGTTTATTTATGTTGGATCTCGACAATAGTGTTACACATATTCATAATATTGATGCTAAAAGAATTAAACTTAATGATGATATATCTGCATATATATGGCACTGCCGTCTAGGTCATATTGGCGTTAAACGCACGAAGAATCTCCATTCGGATGGACTTTTGGAATCACTTGATTTTGAATCATTTGATACATGTGATCGATGGAACGGGTGACAGATTTATTGGAAATCATACATTCTGATGTATGTGGTCCAATGAGTGTGTCGGCGCGAGGTGGATATCGTTATTTTGTTACTTTCATGGATGATTTGAGTAGATACGGTTATATCTACTTGATGAAACACAAGTCTGAAACCTTTGAAAAGTTCAAGGAATTTCAGAGTGAAGTGGAAAATCATCGTAATAGAAAGATCAAATTTATATGGTCAAACCATGGAGGAGAGTATCTAAGTTACGAGTTTAGCACTCATATGAAAGAGTATGGAATTGTTTCACAACTCACACCTGCCGGAACACCACAACGAAATGGTGTGTCAGAACGTCGTAATCATACTTTATTGGATATAGTTCGATCTATGATGTCTCTGAAGGACTTGCCGTTGTAATTTTGGGGTTATGCACTAGAAACTGTTGCATTCACTTTAAATCGGGCACCATCTAAATCCGTTGAAAAGACACCGTATGAATTGTGGTTTGGAAACAAACCTAAGCTGTCATTTCTTAAAGTTTGGGGATGCGATGTTTATGTGAAGAAACTTCAACCGGATATCTCGAACCCAAAGCGGAAAAATGCATCTTCATAGGATACTCCAAGGAAACTATTGGGTATTCCTTATTTCACTGATCCAAGGGCAAGGTTTTTGTTGCCAAGAATGGATCCTTTCTAGAGAAAGAGTTTCTCGCGAAAGGTGTGAGTAGTCAGAAGGTAGAACTCGAAGAGGTTATTGAACCTTATCTTCAAAGTATGTCAAGTAGCACAGCGCCAGAAGTCGTTCCGGAGTTGGCTTCACCAATTGAAGAGGGAACTAATTATAATGATCATGATACTCCAAAAGAGAGTACTACCGAACCTCGCAGGTCTAGCAGGACGCGTGCAACTCCCGAGCTGTACAGAAACCCTGTTATGAATTTCATGGTTGATGAAATTGATGACCCTGCGATGTATGAAGAAGCGATGATGAGCCCGGATTCCACCAAATGGTTAGAAGCCATGAAATCCGAGATGGAATCCATGCATGAAAATTAAGTTTGGAACTTGGTGGACTTACCTCACGACCGAAAGGCCGTGGAGAATAAATGGATTTTCAAAAGGAAAATTGATGTTGATGGTAATGTAACCGTCTATAAAGCTCGACTTGTCGCAAAGGGGTTTCAACAAATTCAAGGAGTTGACTACGATGAGACATTCTCTCCCGTAGCGATGCTAAAGTCAGTTAGAATTATGTTAGCAGTTACTGCATATTTCGATTATGAGATATGGCAGATGGATGTCAAAACCATGTTTCTCAATGGTAATATTGAAGAAGAGTTGTATATGATACAACCAAAGGGTTTTGTCGATCCTAAGGATGCTAACAAGGTGTGCAAGCTTCAGCGATCCATCTATGGACGGAAGCAAGCATCACGAAGTTGGAATCTCTGCTTTGATGAGGTGATCAAAGAGTTTGGATTTGTCCAAACTTATGGAGAGGATTGTATTTACAAGAAAGTGAGTAGGGAGCAATTTGGCATTTCTGATATTATATGTGGATGACATATTATTGATCGGAAATGATATAGACCTTTTAAACAGAAGTTATCTAAACAGCAAATTTTCAATGAAGTACCTAGGTGAAGCTTCATACATATTAGGCATAAAGATCTATAGAGATAGATCTAGGCGCCTAATAGGGCTATCACAAAATACATACCTTGATAAGATTTTAAAGAAGTTTAAAGTGGACGGAAGTAAGAAGGGGTTCTTACGTATGTTGCAAGGCAATACATTGAGTAAGACTCAAAGTCCGGCTATGGCGGAAGAAAGAGAGATAATGGACAAAGTACCCTATGCTTCAGCTATAGGCTCTATAATGTACACCATGCTATGTACAAGACCGGATGTGGCACATGCTATTAGTTTGACTAGTAGGTACCAATCGGATCCAGGTTCAGAACATTGGATAGCGGTTAAGAATATCCTTAAGTACTTGCGAAGAACTAAGGATATGTTTCTTGTGTATGGAGGTGAAGAAGAGCTCGTCGCTGTAACATCCCTAAAATCATGTTTCAAACTCATGCATATCATCCATGCATTCATGATCATGTAGAGTTCATTTCAAACAAACCAATTCAAAACAAGAGCATATGAGCTCATTATTTTATGTGATCAGCATTTAAAACAAATGCTACTCTCCAATGAGAGATTGTTGTTCATTGAACCAAACCTTGTTGTCTTATTGCTCTCAGATTGTATTGCTAGATTGCTAGGATTTAAACCAAAGTTTCAAAACAAATATGGTTTGAAAACCAATTTCAAAACCTATTTAAAACTAGTGCTATGTCACTGCTTATTTTATTTTATTCCAAGTGACCAGGCCAATTCAAAGTGACCACTTGGTTTTGTGCCCAGATTTGTGAGTGTTGCACTCTACAAAAATCCTGAAAAGATTTGAATTCAAACAGCTTTTGAAATCATTTGAATTTGATTCCTGAAATTGCAAACATAAAAAGAAAAGGAGAAAAGAAATAGAAAAGGGTCGGCGCCACCTTTCTAGCCCAACAACAAAATCAGCCCACTAAGCCCACCCGGGTCCCCCCTTCTCTCTCTCTCACTCGCAGACAAACCCACAGAGTCGCTGACGCAAGGACCCCACCTCCTCTCTGTTTCACTCGCTGGCAAGTGGACCCTGCGACCGCGTCGTCGTCTTCAATCACGCGCGGCCGAGGCGCTCGCTCCGCCGTTACCTCGCCGCAGTCACTGCAAGCTTAATTGCCATTGATTCTGCGCGTAATCACCGCCCCCTCCTGCCTACTTAATCCCCTCTGCACCGCGAGCATTTCCCCTCACCTAGCGCCACCACTCTGCCACCAGGCTGCCCGTATTCGCCCTTGCACTGCCGCAGGCAGAACCCTCTCCGGCGACCAATCCTGGTAAACTCCGTGCGCCCCTTCCTCTCTGGTTCATGCAAACAGCCTCGCAACCTCCTTGCGCTCCTACTAACACCTCTAGTTCGTCCTGTACTGCCCCAGGTCAACGACTCCATCAAGCACAGCAAGGTCCCGACGACGTCTTCGACTCCGGCGACTAAATTCGGTGAGCCCCGTGTTCCCCTTCGTTTCTGACTCACACGAGCGTGTTTGCCGTAGCCTTGCGCACCCCTGATACCATTGATTCATGCTAGGGTGACCCGGAGCGCCGCCAACGACTTCGTCACCGAACACCCGACGCTGTCAGCAACTCCGACGAGCTCATGCTGCCGTATCCGTGCGCCCCTTGTCAAGCCATCGCCATGTTGAGATTCAGTGCATCACCACGAATCTGGTAAGCGTCTCCGACGACCCCAAAACCCCCTGTAGCTCCACGCTGCCGTAGACAGAGCACGCCGCCACCAGTTGCCACCGACAGTGCCGCCCATCTGTGGTCGCTTGATCGATGACCGTTGGATCTAGATCCAGCGCATAGGAATAGATCACTTAACGAAATGGTACGAATAGATCTGGGCCGTGCAGTTTAAGTTAGATCTGACGGCTCACAGACGCGATCCAGAGCGAACCGGTACGCACCAATCAGAACATGACGCGTGGCTAGGATTTAGATTTAAAATCAGAATTTGAATCTATTACATGTTTGATTTTGTTTTAATCATAACTTTTGATTCCCACGTCCAAATTTGATGAATTTTATATCAATGGAATCAGGAGAGAAAGCCCTTTACAAATATGCAATGTGTTTAATGTTTTTATTCTGTTAAAATGGTTTTATTTACATAAACATGTGTAGGCCTATTTTGTGTATATTAATTATTTGAGAAATGTTTTAGTGTTCAAATAAAGTTTGTTTGGCAAGTTTTGAACTTGCTTATGAACCAGTACTGTGCACTTGTCTTGTTGAGTATAGAAAATCATTACATATCATATTGCATGCATCCATATATTTGCTTGTATTTATTTTGTATGTGATTTGTTGCTATGATTTTATGTGTAGATTTTGGTGCAAATAGTGATTGTGATTGTGAGGAGTGTAGCTACTCTCCAAACTACCAAGGCAAGTGGTGCTTCATAATTTTCTTCCTATGTTTCTCAAATATGCATTAGAAATATTTTTGCTAGACTTGCATGGATAAATTTTTGGTTTATATATATGATATGCTTGGGAAATCCTAGTAGTTGTAGAATTGCTAGAAATCTCTAAGTTAAGATGTCTATCTATTCCATGCTTAGCCTAGCTAGTAGCAACCAAGGGTGGTGAATTATTCATGCTATGATAAAATATTTCTAAGTCTTTGGACTTGTGTTTTTACTTAATAAAATAACTAAGTGAATGAATCACCTGGGTGGAATGGTTGTGAATGGGTTATGTTGAGTGGTTACACAAGGCCTATTTCTATGGTTTACCTTGTGTATCTCACTTGTGGAAAGCCACCCAGGAACAAAGGGATTTGAGAGGCCAAATGTTAAGAAGCTTCTAGTGCAGCCACCTGGCAATATGGGCTCTGCCTGGATCACATAGGTCACAATAACTTAGCCATTTGGACAGTTGGTGGTAGTGGGATGATAGGTTGGAACGCGTCCATTTGATCTAAGGGAAGGCTTCTGAAAGGTCCTGTCTTGGTGAAAATCAAGTCTTGTGGGGAAAGTGCACAACCTCTGCAGAAGGAAGAATCTAAGTACTTAGCCATGTCCCTGGTATTGGACAATTTGAGCATCAAGACATGGAAGCTATCAAGAATCTCCTCATCCCAATTTCTAAGTAAAACTTGTGGGTGAACAAGGGTGAAGGACCCCAATGTCTATTGGTGGTTCCTTAGGAAAAGATTTTACAAAGAAAAACTTAGTGTTTTCAACTCATAGGCAAAACCTATTTTGAGCAAAGCAATCCTAAGCTACACTTAGAAAAATTGCATATAGTATCTAGTCCACCAATATTCTACTAAGGTATCACTTGCCAATACTATTCCAATGTATTGACCCACTTTGGCTATAACTTGTGATGTTGCAGGTTACTCTGATGAGGATTAGGAGTCATGAGTCTACACTCAACATGCTTGCCTGTGGCACATGAAGATGAAGACTTATTTATCTATTTACTTATTTAAACTCTTGTACTAGGCCTGTGGCCATGGAGTTGTAAAGACTATGTTGTCTCTGGAATGACTGTAATAATGACCTTTGTTTCTGTATACTTCATCTTAAACTTTGGATGCTAGCATTGATCCAGGGACTAGTATTGCAATCACAGGGATCCTTTTCCTTTATAAAGGAGGGATCTTACAATCGCTAAGTGTTATGTCGATGCTAGCTTTGACACCGATCCAGATGACTCTAAGTCTCAATCCAGATACGTATTTCTCATGAATGGTGGAGCGTTTAGTTGGAGAAGTTCCAAACAACCTGTGGTGGCGGGATCAACAATGGAGGCCGAATATGTTGCTGCTTCGGAAGCAGCTCAGGAAGCGGTTTGGATGAAGGAGTTCATATCCGAACTAGGTGTGGTTGCGAGCGCATTGGACCCAATGGTGATCTATTGTGACAACAATGGTGCCATTGCCAATGCCAAAGAACCAAGGTCTCACAAGAATTCCAAGCATATTAAGCGCCGGTTTCACTCCATCCGCGAGTATGTCAAGGATGGAGATATAAAGATTTGTAAAGTACACACGGATCTCAATGTAGCAGATCCGTTGACTAAAACTCTCCCTAGAGCAAAACATGATCAACACCAGAACTCCATGGGTGTTAGATTCATCACTGTGTAACTAGATTATTGTCTCTAGTGCAAGTGGGAGACTGAAGGGAATATGCCCTGAGAGGCAATACTAAAGTGTTTATTATGTGTATTCCAAGTATATGATAGATGTTTATTTTGCATGCTATAATTGTATTAATACGGAAACGTTAATACATGTGTGTTTAATAAACAAACAGAAAGTTCCTAATTATGCCTCTCTCCTAAACTAGCTCGTTGATTAACAAGATGATCAAGGTTTCCTGATCATGGACATTGGATGTTGTTAATAACGAGGTCACAACATTAGTGTAATGATGTGATGAACATTCATCCGAAGTATAGCATTACGATCAAAGTCATTGAGTTTATATTTCTATAACAATTTACAAAGTGATCCTAATCCTTAGACCATGATATCATGTCAATCACTAACACCGGAAGAGTTTCTTGATAACATCAAACCTCACACCGTAACAGGGTGATTATAAAGATGGGTTCAGAACTAATAAACTATTATGTGGAGGCCCATGGATCGAGAGTGGAATTTGTTCATCCTGATGACAGATAGATATACTCTGGGCCCTCTCGGTGATATCACATTGGTTAGCTTGTAAGCAAGTGATTTGATCACTAGAATGTTATATCATGGGAACAAGAAAAGAGTGCATGTCAGTAACGAGATCAAACTAGGTAAGGATATACCGATGATCGAATCTCGAACATGTAATATATCGTGAAACGAAGGGATTAAGATACTAGCGTAAAAGGTTCTAACGATCACAAGAAAGTCATTATTGAATGTGTGGGAGTCAGTATGGGTCTCCAGATCCCGCTTCTGATTATTGATCGGAGAGGGGTCTCGATCATGTCCACATTATTTGTGAACCATAGGGTGACACACTTAAGATACATCGACATCCAATTGGAGCAAAATTTTCATGCCAGAAAGAATAACAAGCGCAGGAATTTATTTCACTAGATATCGAAACAAGTTTTCGGGTGAAATTGCAGAAAGTGTTTTTGCATGTGAAATGAAATACTAGCAAGGGGTTATATGTGAATGTTTGTCATTAAAGTAATTGAAAAAATTCTGAATAAATAAAAGGAGTTTTATTTAATGAGAGTTTGCATTAAATTTGGTGGAAATTTAATGGGAATTTGAGTGGGATTTTGAGTGGAGGGAATTGAAAGGATTTTTGTGAGTGGAGTGTCCACCCACATGAATGAGGGGAGGGAAAGGGGGAAGCCCCCATGCGCTGGCCACCCCCTTGGGGTTCCCCCTATCCTATATAAGGCACCCTTCCTCACTTCTCACTCACACCTCGTCGTGAAGGATCTCTCTCCCCCTCTAGTATTTATCCCCCATGGTCTCGGACTAGTGAGATACATGTTCCCGGTGGCTATTCGGCAAGAAAGAGTTGTGCTTCCGCTGCATCGCTGGAGTGAGGAGGCGGAGTTTTCTCGGTGCCTTGGACGTGTGTGTGAGCACGAATGCGCCGCTAAGTTGCGGTGCTAAGGAATTCCTCTCGATCTTGAGATCGGCAAGAGATCATCTGCATCAATCACGAGTTTAACTCGTTAAGCTTTGTCGGTCTTCAAGGGTATGTTCTCTACGGATATACATCCACCCGTTGTTTTTATCTAGTAGATAGATCTTGGTACATAGTTGTTCCATCGTAGGAAATTTTTTGTTTTCTATGCTGCGAACCCTACAAATTTTACATCAGTCCATTTTCTTTACAGGACCTACCTATTCTGGAGTATCACACTTGCCCGCTGCTCGAACAGATCAACGATCTCTTCGGCATACTACCTCACAGTGGCATAATGCGGGCGCATATCCCAAAGACTACCATCTAGTCGAAGGGGCGGCTCAATCGCCACCTCTGCGAGATTGACATCATGGCGATGCAGCCGAACAAGTGAATGAACAGCCTTCACCCCAGCAACCAGCTGATGTCACACCAACTCCCTAACACATCCCACGTCTTGAAACTTCGACCAAAGATCCCAAAGGGTGGAAGGTGCCTCACCCAGGGGGAACATGACGAACAAGATGGACGCCAGGGAAGTCCTCGCCTGTTTCAGCACCCGAGAAACTTGGTGCATGCAATCTTGCATCGTCGCAAAGACGACAGCCCTATCACAGTCCATCCAAAAGAGGTCGCCAGCCTCTAAGTCCTATTGGGTTAGGCAATTCATCCGAACTGCAACGCACTCCTTCTCTTCCCTCGGAACGAGATTGACACCTGCAGCAAGCACAAAATAAGATGACACACAAACAAGGTGCATCCGAAAAGAACAACAGTTCGTGAAGAATCACATTACAGTTGCTCGCTCATCTGCCCCAACCCCCCATCAAAAACTCCTCCGTGGCATTCGCTCGCTCAGCCTTCGAATTCCACACATCTTTGTGGCCTCGAATGCCAAGGATATCCTTCTCCAGGCTGCGGACGCATCATCCAAGGATGGTCGCGGCTCAGGAGCATTCAGAGTGACAATGGGAACCTCACCCGAAGGACCCTAGAGACAAACAATTCAACACATGAATATCACAAGTACCTCTGGCAACAGCTCGAAGCATAATTTATATACATTAAAGCCACCTCGTGGCATAAGTTGGGTTTTTTCATCAGTAAAATATTACATTACAAAAGCAAAAAGATAAACTATCCTAGATACAACACTTGAGCCTAAGAACCCGCATCTAGAGTTGCCTCAGAGCCAAACTGCCTGCTCTGGCCTCCTCCTGCTGCTTCTCCGCATACTCCGCCAGCAGATCAATAAGTTTTGGCCCATAACACTTACAACGAGAGGCAAAGAGGGCGAACGCTACCTCCGAGCCATCTATAGCCGTCGGCATCTGGGAAGTTATGTGCGGCAGGTCCAGCTCAGCTCCGGACGCCATCGCCATTGCCATCCCCATGGAGGCGCCGATGCCCTTCTGCTTGCTCTTATACGCAGCCGTAGCATCCTCTGACAGGGCATCCGCAAGAGCTTCAACATCCTCAAGGGCAGCGCCCTTGGGACGACCTCCTTATAGAAGCGCATGAGAACTTCCTTGGCATTCGCCAAGGAGCCAGCAGCAGTGCCGCAACGATCTTCGTGTTGGAGATATGCCCTAGAGGCAATAATAAAAGTGGTTATTATTATATCTTTGTGTTTATGATAAATGTTTACATTCATGCTATAATAGTATTAACCGGAAACATTAATACTTATGTGATTTGTAAACTAAATTAGAGTCCCTGGCAAAGCCTCTTTATAATACTAGCTTTTTGGTTAATAGCTGATCATGGTTTCTCGATCATGAACATTGAGATGTTATTAACAACAAGATCATATAATTAGGAGAATGGTATGATGGACATACTCCTATAGATAAGCGTAGCATAAAGATCAAGTCATTTCAATAGTTTGTTTGCTATAAGCTTTTTGATACATAGTAACCTAATTCCTTCAACCATGAGATCATGCTAATCACCATCACTGGAAGGATGCTTTGATGACATCAAACACGACACCATAACTGGGTGGCTATAAAGGTGGCATTGAGTGTTCGGAAATTATGTGTTGAGGAAGATGGATCAAGAGTGGGATTTGTCCATCCATATGACTAATAGATATACTCTAGGCCCTCTCGGTGGAATGTCATCCAATTAGCTTTCAAGCATGTGACTGGCTCACAAGGGATCACATATCACGGGAACTAGAAAAGAGTACTTATCGGTAACGAGGTTGAACTAGGTATGCAGAGATACCGACGATCAAACCTCGGATAAGTAAACTATCGCGAGACAAAGGGAAATTGGTATCGTATGTAAGTGGTTCATTCGATCAAAAATTAATTGTAGAAATATGTGGGAGCCATATGAATTTCCAGATTTCTCTATTGGTTATTGATTGGAGAAGTGTCTTGGTCATGTCCGCATAATTCACGAACCATAGGGAGACACACTTAAGGATTCGATGTTGTTTAGTAGATATAGAATGTAAGTATGGAAACCGAATGTTGTTTGGAGTCTCGGATGGGATCCGGGATATTACGAGGAGATCCAGAATGGTCCGGAGAATAAGATTCATATAAGGAAAGTCCGATTCCGGAGTTCGGGAATGATTTCGATGTTTTCATCAGAGAGGTTCTAGAAGGGTCTAGAAGGTTCACCGGTCCGGAAGGGGAATGGTCCATGAATGTGTCATGGGTAAATGGAATGATTGGATCATGTCCTAGGTCACTTGGTTGGGCATTTGCGAGGGAGAATTAAAGCTCTAAATTGAAAGTCAAAAGGGAGGTTTGAAAAGTCAAAGTAGAACAATAGTTTCCTAGTGGAAGAAGGAAAGAGTCCTTCCTTCTATCCAACTTGGGTTTGGGTATGGATTCAAACTACCCTCTCCCAAGCCTCCCTCCCTCTTATAAATAGAGGGGGAGGACTGCCCCAAAGTGCACACAACCTAGCCCTCCCCACCCCGTGCGCCGTCGCCTATCCACCACGGCGGCCGCCGCCGCGCCGCCAGCCGCCCAGCGCCGCCGCAGTGACGCCGCCTTGCGTTGCCGCTGGACCGTCGCTGTCGCTGCAGCCGCTGCCGACACCTCCTCCTCCTCTCGGGCCTTCTAAACCTAGATCACCGGAAACCCTAGATCCACCATAACTCCCACCGGCTTAGGCGAAGCCCTGCGGGATCTTCCCTCTACTTCCGACACCACGCCGTCGTGCTGCCAGAATCGCGAGGGGAGAACTACAACCTCTGCTTCCTGTTGGAACAAGGGAGAGGAAGGTCTTCATCGAGTACCAAACGTGTGACCGACTGCGGAAGCGCTGCCGGAACGCAGCGCCGGAAGGATCGTCTACGCGATCTTGAGATCGGCAAGTGTACGACTACATCACCCACGAGAATCTGCTCTCGTTAACCACTTTGGAATCTTCAAGGGTGAGTACTCTAATCGACTCGTTGCTTCAATCTAGTAGATAGATCTTGGCTTGTTTGTATGCACGCGGTAGAATTTTTTTGTTTTCCATGCTACGAACGCCTACACTTCGACCGCTGCGGTGGCATTGGCCAGAGCATCTCCATTCTCCAGCACACCATGATCATACGTGATGCCTGAAGCGTCTGAACTGGAGAAGAAAAGCAACCGAATAAGAGCAATAAAAGACGCAATCGAAAAACACGAGACCTAAAACAAGTGAAAGGAAACTCACCAGAGAATGCTTTGGCTGCAGCCATAAGACTATTTGCCATCTCCTTCTCGCGAGCAGCCTCCGTAGTGATGAGCTGCTCCTCGTGATCAGAAGCCTCCTTCTGTAGGCGATCCCTGGCTTCGGCAACATTAGAAACCTCCTTCTGCAGGTGCTACTTCGCCTGCGCATCATCTGCATCCTTCTTCTCTGCTCGACCAAGGCTCTTCTCGAGAGCGTCCAGCCATCGGAGAGCCGCATTATTTTCATCTACAACATCTAGAACCACCTGATCAATACAAGAAAAATCCATGGGACAAGACGAACTATAAAAAGTGAGGTAACTGCGCACCTTGAACTTGCTGCATGCTGGCCTCCAGCGCCAAGTGCTGCTGGATAAGGAGGTTGGTGCCGTGCACAAAGGGCTACAAAAGAAACCATCATAAAAGGGCTCGGAGGCTACACCCCGCAAGAGCAAAACAACCAATGGTTCACCTGAAAAGGGCTCGGGGGCTCCCCCAAAGAGATAAAGCAGAAAAACTTACGTGTTCAGGCGGGGACTCCGAAGTTCCGCGTGCGGTCTTCTGAGTTACGAGTGCTCGAGCCTCTCACTTGGAGAGGTTTGGGGCATCGTCCTCAGAGTCGACCACCAACTGAGGGGGAGGAGGTGTCGGCTTCGACTCCCCTACAGCCTCCTGAGCACCCTCACTAAGAGGCTCCTCCAAAGGAATGGCTGCAAGGAAAAAATCTAATTAGACAACAACCTACATTACCCAAACAAGAGACAGTAAACGATTCAGGAGAAATCACTTACGAATCAATGTGAGAAAGGTTGAAGATGGGAGGCACCTTCTCCTTCTTCTTTTTCTTGGCTGGCGGCTGCGGCGCCATCACTCAAATAGGCACGGCGGGGAAAGGTGCAGATGAGGCACCTTCATCCTCTCCATGCTGCTCCAAGAAAGATGGACCCCTTTGACTTGGCAGACTTGACACATACGAAGACTCACTCCAGGAGCGCTTTAGGGTCGGCCCTTCGCTCGGCTCGGGGGCTTCCAAGGTCAGAGATTGCGTCGGAGGAAGTTCGGACTCCGAATCCACAACTTCGTTATCCGGCGCAACTGGAAATTTCTTAGGCAGCGGGGTCATCATCCCAGCTACCTTTAGATCCTGCAAGTCAAAGAACATGATTGATGACACTAATCATAAACAAATAGAAATCAAAAACAAGCGCAACGCGCATGACACAAGTCTCCACCCGAGGGACTGCATTCGCAGCACTGAAGGGGTGGTCAAGGACTTCCCCGGGAGGTCCTCATCGGCCTTGTTCTTCAACAGAGGCCGAAGGGCTCTATCGAGATCACCCTTGGACAACTCCTCGGATGAGACCCTCGTTGGGTCGTTGCGGCCAGTATAGAGAAACATCGGATGCGCCCTTGCCTAGAGTGGCTACACCCGACGCTTGAGGAAGGTGCATATGATGTCCACCCCATTGACCTCTTTCTCAGCCACCATCTGGAGCGCCTCCACATGACGGTAGAGCTCTTTAACCTCCGCCACTTCGCCCTCCAATATATGATTCTTCTAGGATCTCTTCGAGACGATCTTTTGGGAGGAGTCAAAGGAGAGAGTCCAAAATCTTGTCTGTCCACCTTGGCGTCGCGGATATAAAACCACTTCTTCCGCCAGTACTTGACGGACTCGCACATAGAAAAGGAGAAGAAAAGAATAGAGGATCGAATAGAGATGATGCAGCCGCCAATCGGATAGACTCCACCGGTGCCAGACTACCTCTTCACATAATAGAGCTTCCGAAAAAGGACAAAGTGCGGCTCGATATCAAGCCAACACTCATAGAAAGTGATGAAGCAGGTGATATAGAGGAGATAATTGGGAGATAGATGATGTAGTTGAATCCCATAAAAGAAAAGGAGTCCAAGAAGGAAATCATGAACAGGAAGAGAGAGGCCACGGATGACAAAAGCAAGAAACATCAGCCGAAACCCTTCGGGTGGGCACAGGATTACCTCATCGCCAGGGAGGATGGTGTCGTGGTATTGCCAACGAGTACGCCATGGAGGGGTCCTCACAGTGTGTGTTTAGAGACGTGGGGTAAGGCGGAAGGTTGATGGGTACGAGGTAACACAGCTTACCCAGGTTCAGATCCCACAACGGTGGCGGAATCCTACTCCTGCTATAAATCACTATAAGGGCAATACGCCGAGTTACAGAGATAGGTTCGCTGTGCGAGGTTATATGAATCAATACTAAGTTGTCTGCCCTAAAGTATCCCATAGGCCCGACTTATATAGTCGCCAGGTCCTAGGGTTACAGGGAAAAGTCCTAGCCAGACAGGTTATAGAGTCCTACACCGTCTATCACTAGTCTTGTGTATCTTGCACTCCAAGGCTCCGGGTACGCTGGTGACTCCACCGTAGCCTTCCTTTATCTGACATGGGCCTCCCTTCTGGATCCACCTAACTGGGCCGCCCAGTAGGCCATAGACCATGCTACCGACTATGGGCCACCCGGGTTAGTCGGATAAGAGACATGATATAAGGATACCCATATAGCATATCCCCAACAGTAGCCCTCGGAGGACTCCGAGATCTTGCGCCGTCTTGCCTCTTCACATGGAATGCTCCGTCTAGATGGATGTCGGCAAATTGTCAAGCAATATCTTGTAGTCCTCCCAAAGAACCCTGCAAAGTTTTCTTCGTCTTCGATTTGTAAGCCGGAGAAATGCTGAATCTTCCATCGTACTCTTCCGTAGTCGGATTAAATCTGTCCATGCCGGAATCTTTGATGCGACGGCTCATCTACCCGTGTCAGCTATGACGACGTAGGCTTAGGTCAGCGACGCCTCGTAACTCACACATGCAGAGAACACAATCATATCCAATTTTCCCGCGCGAGCGATACGAACCGTTGGCGGCGGCGGTTAGAGACGTGGCGAAATTATCGCGCACGTTCAAGAACACGTCGTCTACGCGGCAACCGTCCGATTAGCTACACGAATCTTGACGCAGAGGATGAGAAATAGTAACCGTGGGGCATTTTCCACTTTTTACCTCATTCCTCTCGCGTCATAGTCTTCTTCCTCTAGCCGCACGTCTCCTCGAGCTCTCCGCGAGAAACCTCAAAAAACCTAGCTCCCATCAGTCGCATCCTTCCTCCACTCCATGGCCAGCAGCAGCTCCTCCCCATCGATGGCGGCGTCGAGCGAATCCGCGGTGAAGCCGGCGAGATCCGTCGTCGTGCCCCCAGAGGGCCTAGTCATCCCTGCATCGGCGGTGATTGAGACCACCGGCGGCGACCACAATCTGGCGGCGCTGGAACCACTGGAAGAAGAGCCAGACTCGCATAAGGGTGACTGGCGCGGCTCGGACATCACCTACCACGACATCCAGGAGATGGTCGCCGAAGGCTACCTCCCCGCGACGGAGGGGCTCGCCTGGCGGGCGGCGCCGGCCGGCGAGGTGACACCTTCTCCCCAAGTCGGAGAAAAGGTGTACCTCAAGGCTCAGCTGGTACGCGGCGTTTCCTTACCCATCTCCCACTTCTTTCTCTCCGTCTTAAACCACTACAAGGTCCAGCCCCACAACCTCTCCCCAAATACCATCTTAGTTCTTATCAACTTCGCGACACTTTGAGAGGGTTACCTAGGGATAAGGCCTAGGTTAGACTTGTTCGTGTACTTCTTCACCGTCAAGCGTGAAGCCGGACATAGTAGGGAGGAGATTAGGAACTGCGGCACCATAAGCTTCAAGATTTGACCTGGCCGGCGGTTTCCCGACATCGTCGGCCATGAGTCCTGCAAAAACTGGCAGCGTACGTACTTCTACGGCCCCGGAATTCCTTTGGCGGGCCGAGAAGTGACATACCCGGACTTCGTGGATGGAGCCGCCGCCGAAGTTTCTACATGGAGATCCCATGCCTCCCTTCCCTCCGACCTCGACACTTCTCGTGCAATAAGGCGGATCGAATGGTTCGTAGAGACGGGTTTGACCGGCTTGGACCTAGCCATGTGCTGGTTCATCAGGCGAATCCAACCTCTACAACACCGCGCGAAGTTCATGCACGAGTATACCAGTGATCGAAGGGATACCCTCCGGATCTCCGTGGATAACTTCTCGAGCGACTCCGTCAAGCTTCGCCTGAAGGACATCGTCAAGGTGAAGGATAAGAAGCGTGGCTTCACCATCACCTATGACATGTTCGTAGACGGCAAGTTCCCAAAGGTAGATGTTTTATTTTCTGTGTACGACATTGCTCCAGTTTTTCCGTCTTGCCAATACCATCTTATCTAACACGGTGATTTCTC
The DNA here is from genome assembly GCA_916181665.1 of Avena sativa. Classification (NCBI taxonomy): domain Eukaryota; kingdom Viridiplantae; phylum Streptophyta; class Magnoliopsida; order Poales; family Poaceae; genus Avena; species Avena sativa. The sequence continues at coordinate 133,821,734 of OV702285.1, read as the reverse complement.
ACTTAACAGCTTAGCGATCTAGATGAGGGCAACCTGGCTTCACAAATCTATGATCCAAAGATGAAGGAAGTCATGGTCGTGTCGGACGATTATGTCCCGTTGGCACGAAAGCGGAAGAGCTCCACCTCTGACATTGCCGACGGAGGCAAGAAGAAGAAGACGGAGGGTGGAGCCTCCAAGAAGACTACCGCCGCCCTGGAGGCAGAAAAGAGAAAAGCCACCGGGATTTTTTCCAAAGAACCCCCCCCTAGTGTAAGCTTCTCATTCTCCGACATTGTCTATTTATCTCTCTTGTTCCTGTAGTTATGCATTTTGCACGTTTCAGGAAGAAAGCCATGACCAGCCTTAAGAAGTCCTCCAAAACTTTGGGGGCTTCTAGAAATATCAAGGACATGCTGTATCGCGACTCCTCCCCCGCCAGCGCCCCTGCTACTCCTGCCTTCAAGCCCTCCTCTGCCCCGACAAGCTCTCAAGCCAAGGAGGCACCAGGCCCTTCCGTCATGGAAGTGGATTCTGGCGCTTCTACCGAACTCGCTGTTGTCGGAGAGCAGGCGACGCAGGAGAGCACTGCTCTACAAATGGCTGAAGCTCCGGCTAAGGATGGCATCGGTAGTGGCAAGGCGGTGGTAGAGGCTGGTACCTCTGCCGAAGGCGGTGCCTATACTCCCTAGAAACCCTTTGAGTTTCCGAAGATAGTTTACCCGGCGCTCCCGCCGAGTAACACAACTCTGGTTCCTGGAGGAGTACCGTCATCTCCGACGTGCGGTCTTAAGAAGCTACTCCGACAAGCGGATATCTTGCAAGGAAATAGCATTTCCTTCGGCAAGCTGCTAGCCGAGAGTTCTACAAACCTCAAGATTATTGCACTTGTAAGTTTTTACTTTGCCTTTTGCATTTCATACGAGTATCCCACTGTAGCCCCCGAGGATGTAGACGGAAAACCATAGGTTTTGCATCTATATGCTCTAAGAGTGACTAAGTTAGAAAAAACTCTCACTGTAGCCCCCAAGCATTTAGATGGAATGAATTACTCCGACTAGATGCTTTAAGAGTAACATAAGCAGTGTTTATAAATTTCAATACTGTAGCCCCCAAGCCTCTAGTTGTAACTGAATTAGTTCCGACTAGATGCTTAAAGAAAAGCTAAGCAGATTCCGAGTTAAAAACTTTATACTATAGCCCCCAATCTTCTAATCGAGAACTAAATTAGCTCCGACTAGATGCTTAAAGAAAAGCTAAGCATATTGCTAAGTTAAAAACTCTCGCTGTAGCCCCCGAGCGTCTAGGTGGAAAGTCTCCGACTAGATGCTCCAAGCAGACCAAACAACGATTTAACTTTATACTTGTTTCCACATAACGAGAATGCTCGAAGGGGCATGGCCAATGACAAGTACCAGAAGATGCGTGCAGATCTTGAAGCCAAAAAGGGTAAAACTGCCATCTTGAAGGAACATATCATCAAAAACAAGAGTCTGTTTTCTTTTTTGCGCATTTCCGTCTTGTTTTTGTGCCCACAATCTCCGAGTACTCACTGTGTACTTTGTTTTCTCTGACTTGCAGGTCATGTCGCCAAGGCCAAGGACATTGTCGAGCAGTCCAAGCACATCCAGCAGCTGGACAGCGAGAAAAAGATCCTTAAGGAGGAGAGGAAGGAGATGCTTAAAATGCACGAGGATTCCATGAAGGACCTGCAGGATTCCGCCTCCGCGGAAATCAATCGCTTGAAGGAGGAGCTTGCAATCTTAAAAGATTAGAAGCAAGATGCTGATGAGCAAAACCAACGCCACAGCGAGGCGTTTAAGCTCCTCCAATAGGAGAAGGAATCCCTGTCGGACACCCTCTGGGAAGCCAAGGCCAACATCTTCAGTAAGTTTCCTCCGCCTTGTATTTCTGTAGTCTAGATACTTAGAATTTATTGAACTCATGCGCTCCTTGTTGGAATTTGCATCTCCTATGGGTTTAACTTGCTTGCCTCCTTCGGACAAGGAATGCATGGTTCTTGCCGGCAACTTCATCAACACCGCCATCACCCAGGCCAAAGAGATTGCCAAGCCCCTCTAGATATACATCAAGGCATTGGACTCCATGACGAAGTAATCGAAGATTCTGCGCCGAGCCCCCGAGCGTGTCACAAGCTGGAAAGCTTCATGTGCATGGGCTGGCGCAAGGATGGCGCTGTCAATGGTGAAGGCACACTACGAAGATGCCGACATCGACACGGTGACCTCTGGCATCCCCGACGTTGACGATGACGGCAAGGAGATTGATCATGAAGCCATCTTGTCATCACTCGCGGGTTATGATACCAGAGTTTCCGAGTTGGTGGACGTTGACGTCTTCGTGCCCAGGAACACCATCGACAGCGTCAACCACGGATCCTCCAAGTCTCATCACAACGCTGACGTTGAGGGTGATTCTCCGGCTGGTGACGATGCTGCCTCCAAGTGTCCTGCGCCCAAAGAATGAAGAACACTTTGTAATTTCTGTTTCACCTTTGGTGTATGCGCGAAAAACTTGGCGATGTAACTTAAGGCGGAAAACAATGGTTGTTATGTCCTACTACTTAAGAACTAATTTCCAGCATGTATTTTTTAAGCAAGTGTTGGCTTATCCATTACTTTGGTTCTTATGCTTGACTTTTCGTGAGTCCGAAGACTCGTTGTTGGAATCATGCACTTAGGTGATGATGCCCAATGGCACCGTCAATAACCCAAGCACAAAATCGCCGATAATAAGTGCCAAAAGTCACTACTCCAGAATCCACATAAAAACGACAAAGAACGTGTAGACTAGAAAACTTAAGCTAACGCCCGTAGACGGAATTTTCACAAGTGCAAACGCAAGACTTGTGCATAAAGGTTTTACATGATCCGAAAATGAACACTAAAGGAGGTAAAAGACTCAGCAATATGAGTGAACCAAAGAGCTTTATTTCATTGATCATATAAGAGGTACACAATTAGATAAAAAATACTAAGTGTAAAAGGGACGTAGCTGTGCTATGTTCCATGGCCAATCAAGCTCCGGGTAGTCATCATCCGGGTCACGTCGCTTACGCTTATGATCCTCGTTGGGTCTATCCTTTAGTTCGCGGTCGTCAACAAGGTAATAAGACCCATTGAGAAGCGCCTTGCTTATGATGAACGGTCCTTCCCATGGCGGGGATAATTTGTGTGACTTTTTCTGCTTAAGTCGGAGCACCAAATCCCCCTCTTTGAACGAGCGATGCCGAACGCGGCGACTATGGTAGATGCGTAGCTTCTGCTGGTAGATGGCGGATCTTTGGCATGCCAAAATGCGCTCCTCCTCGAGAAGGTCCATATCTAGTCGTCGGGATTCTTCAGCGTCATCTTCGTCGTAGGCGGCAACTCTTGGTGCATCGTGGAGGATGTCGGAAGGCAAGATGGCTTCTGCTCCATATACCATAAAGTAAGGGGTGTAGCCGGTGGATCTGTTGGGTGTAGTTCATAAACTCCACAGCATAGATGGCAATTCTTCCGCCCAGGCTCCAGCTGCTCCATGTAGCGGTGCCTCAAGACGTGGCTTGATTCCCTACAGAATTAATCCATTGGCTCGCTCAACCTGACCATTGGATTGTGGGTGTGCCACAGATGTAAGGTCAAGTCGGATGCCTTTGTTCCAGCAATAAGCCTCCACTTCTTCGAGTGACAAGTTGCTTCAGTTGTCGGTGATGATGCTATCTGGGAGACCAAATCTCACCACTAGATCCCGGACAAACCTGAGGGCAGTTGCCCCATCAAGCTTTCTAATGGGTGTAGCTTCTATCCATTTGGTGAATTTGTCAACTGCTACAAGCAGATGCGTAAACCCACATGGTGCCGTCTGTAACGGTCCCACCATATCTAGCCCCCAGACTGCAAACGGCCAAGTTATTGGTATTGTTTGCAATTCTTCAGCAGGAACATGTGGTTGTCGGGCATAATACTGACATCCCGTGCATGTCTCAACCAGCTTGTCGGCGTCCGCCTTCGCGGTCAGCTAGTAGAATCCTTGCCAGAAGGCTTTCGCGACCAATGATCGGGGACCGGCGTGATGCCCGCAATCTCCGAGATGGATTTCCCGCAGGATTTCCATACCTTCTAGCTGGGAAACACACTTTAGGTATACACTAGTAGTGCTCCTTTTATAGAGTTGCCCATTGATTATGGTATAACCCTTTGCTCGTCGTACTATTTGCCGTCTTTCGACTTCGTCGTCGGGCAAAGTTCCGCGTTCGAGATATTCCATGAACGGTTTTTTTCCAAGCCGGAGGGACCTTAGTCACCATGTTGACGAAAGAGTCAGCTCTATCCGGGTTGTCGATGTCGGCTCCCTTTACGGATGGTGTCGTAGATGCTCTAGGAAAATTCCTGGCGAAATTCACTTGCACCCTGATCCAAGCTTAGACAGCAGAACAGCCGCCTCGTTTTGCTCCCTAGGCACATACTTGACTTCGTAGCCCAAGAAACTCTTGGCTATCTCGTCCACTTCGTCTCGATATGCCACCATCATAGGGTTCCGCGCATTCCAGGTGCCAGCCACCTGCTGGGCAACCAAGTCGGAATCTCCACAACAAACTATGTGCTTGATGCCAATATCTTTGGCTACACGTAGTCCGTGAATGAGTGCCTCGTACTCCGCCATGTTGTTTGTAGCCTCGAAGTGGATCTGCAGAACGTAGTGTGGCTTGTCGCTTGTTGGTGACTGTAGCAATACATCAGCCCCCGAGCCGTTGAGCAACTTTGATCCGTCAAAGTACATGACCCAGTACTCTAGTTGGTGGCATCTGGCATCTCCGTCCAATCTGCAACAAAATCCGCCAAGGCTTGTGACTTGATAGCATCGGGTCTCTTGTAGGTGATCTCGAAGGCGACAAGTTCAATGCCCCACTTCGCGACCCTTCCTATAGCGTCGCTGTTATTGATAATGTCGGACAGTGGAGTCTTGCTCACCACTGTGATTGGGTGCTCCTGAAAGTAATGCCTCAGCTTCCGAGAAGCGAGGAATACTCCATAAGCTATCTTTTGGTAGTGCGGGTAACGCTGATTGGACTCCGTCAAGACCTTGCATATGTAGTAAACTGGTCGTTGAACTCCGTGCTCATAGCCTGGTTCCTTCCGTTCTACCACGACGACAATGCTGATAACCCGGTTGGTTGCCGCCATGTAAATTAACAGGGGTTCTCCAGGCTCGGGTGCTGCAAGGATGGGCGCTGAGGAGAGAATCTCCTTGAGCTGCTTCAATGCTGCATCAGCCTCGTCCGTCCATGTGAATTTGTCCGCCTTCTTTAGCAACTTGTACAGCAGCAAAGCCTTCTCTCCAAGTTGGCTGACGAACCGACTAACTGCTGCAACACAACCTGTTAGTCGTTGAATGTCCTTTAGGATGCCTCGATTTTCTCCGGGTTGACCTCGATTCCGCGTTGGGAAACGATGAAGCCCAATAATTTGCCGGCTGGAACCCCGAAGACGCACTTCTTAGGGTTGAGCATCATGTTGTATTTCCGGAGATTATCAAAGGTTTCTTTTAAGTCGGAGATTAAGTCGTTTGATTTTTTAGACATCACCGCGATATCGTCCACATAGGCGTGAACGTTTCGACCAATTTGGTCGTGAAGGCAACGTTGCATTGTCCGCTGGTAGGTAGCACCTGCGTTTTTCAGCCCAAAGGGCATCGTGACATAGCAAAACATGCCGTATGGGGTAAAGAACGAAGTGGCCAATTGGTCCGACTTCCTCATCTTGATCTGATGATATCCTGAGTATGCATCGAGAAAACACAAAAGTTCTGAGCCAGCCGTCGAGTCAATGACTTGTTCAATGCGTGGCAAAGCAAACGGATCTTTGGGACATGCTTTGTTCAAGCCGGTGTAATCAACGCACATTCTTAGTTCATTGGTTCCCTTTTTGGGGACAAGTACATGATTGGCCACCCATCGGGTGTGAAGGACTTCTTGGATAAACCCAGCCTTAAGTAACCTAGCTATCTCTTTGCCAATGGCACGTCTCTTCTCATCTCCGAAGCGTCATAGAGGTTGTTTCACTGGTTTACATTTTGGATCTATGTTTAAGCTGTGCTCGGCAAGTTCCCTAGGTACACCTTTCATGTCGGCAGGTTGCCAGGCAAAGATCTCCCTGTTCTCACGGAGGAACTCGACGAGCGCGCTTTCCTATTTGGGATCCAGGTTCGTCCCAATGGCGACGGTCTTGGAGGCATCGCCTACCACAAGTTCCACCGGCTTGGTTTCAATGGCAGCCTTGAACGCAGGAGCGGAGTCGGAGATTTGCTTCTTCGACGCGGGCATCTCTGAGTCATTGACCTTGCTCTGGATCTCCTTGAATTCTTCGTTGTAGAGGACAGCTTCTGCAACGGCTGCTTCATTGATCTCGCAGTCCCTTGCCTTGGTAAAGCTTCCGGATACGGTGATGACACCGTTTGGTCCGGGTATCTTGAGTTTGTTGTAGACGAAGCATGGCTTGGCCATGAACGTGTGGAATATGTCGCGGTCGAATATGACGTGGTACACGCTCTTGAAGGGGACTACCTCGAAGGTCATGCGCTCTTGGCGGTAATTATTAACATCGCCGAAGGCAACCTAAAGTGTAATGCACCCAAGGGACCGAGCCTCCCGACCAAGAACTACGCCATGGAAGATGGTGTTGGTCCGCCTTAGGTTTGCCTCCGTCAAGTTCATCTTATGCAGCGTATCCAGGTACATGATGTTGATGTTGCTTCCACTATCCACCATGCACTTGGTGAACTCCGCGCCGTCAATCAAAGGGTTGATGACCATGGCGTACTGGTTCTCTGTGGGCACAAGGTCTGAGTGGTCCGTCCTGTCCCAAGTTATTGGAACTTCCGACCAGCGCAGGTACTGAGGGACTGGAGGGAGAGTGGCCATCAGGATCCTCAGAGAGGTCTTCTGTTGTCGGATGGTGGGGGTGCTAAGGAAAGTGTGGTAGACTGGAGCCTTCTTTGCGAAGGGTTCTCGCCCTTGTCAGCGTGCTTGGGGTCAACGTCTTCATCCATGTCACTTGAATCCTTGGACTCCTCCTCCTTCTTCTTCCCTTTGCCCTTGCCTCGCGGTCTATTCTTCCGACTTTGTTTGTAGCCGGACTCCGGGTCTTCCTTGAGGTCGTTCACGAACTTGCAGTGTCGATTGGTATGGGTGGCCTTGCCGTTGGCGTCGAGGTGTACGAGGCACGGCATATCGTGGTACTCCTCATAGGTTTGGGGAACGCGGAGCGGCGCCGAGGTGGTTTCACTTCCTCGTTGCTGCCCGCGGCCAGCTCTCCTTCCTCGGCCACGTTGTCCGCCTTCTCCTCGTCCTACAAAAGTCATAGCGACCATGTCGGTAGATTGCTTTTCTTCTAGAGCGGTTTTCCGCTTTGTACTGCTGTTCCTCTGAGCTTGGGTTGGAACAGGCGTTGCCGACAAAGAGCCACGAGCATCGTCATCGGTAGCTGCTAACTCACTAGCTAACTGAATCATCTGATTCAAGTCAAGCCGATGATTGTCCTGCAAGCGCTTCAGCTTATGTCGGAGCAACGTGCCCCTTTCCAACCCATCAATGAAGGCGGCCATGGCGGTCTGAGCGTGCACTCCTGCGCAGGAATTCTTCATATCCAGCCAGCGGGAGAGGTAGGCGCGAGATGTCTCGTCTTTTTCTTGCACGCACCGCTGTAGATCGCCCACAGTGCAGGGACACTTGTATGTACCCTCAAAGTTCTTGGTGAACTCTTCTTGCATGTCCATCCAGTTGTAGATAGATTTCTCCGGCAAGTCGTCGATCCATTGACGGGCCGTTCCCGCCAACATTAACGGGAGGTACTTGACGACGACGTTGGCGTTGCCTCCGGCAATCTCCACCGCGTTGCCGTAGTCCTGCAACCATGTGGCTAGCTTGGCGGTGCCGTCATAGGGCTTGATGGTCTTGTCAATCCGGAAACCTTTGGGGTAAGTTGTGGACCGTATTGCAGGTCCAAAAGCAACGTGGTCCCAGGTATGGTCCTTCCCGGGCCTCGTGGATCTTATCGATCCACGAACATGCATCGTATGGCTCCGGGTTCTTTTTCTTGTTGTCAACAGGGGATGGGCTGCGTGAACGACGTGGGCCTCTTCCGCCATGGTGAATGCTTGGCGGCGACGGAGGCGGAGGTGGCAGTGGGTTAGCCTTCTTGCTGTTACCCTCCTGCGATGCATCATGCCTGTCACGGTTGCTTGTCGGACGTGGAGGATCATGGTGTGACCTGCTCTTGTGTCCTTGGTGGCGCTCTTCATCGTGACGGGTCTGTGCCGCGTTGTCGCGGATGACAATGCCGCACTGCTTTGGTGGGGGCATATCCGTACGATGGTGAGCCTTGTGGTCTTCCTGACATTGGGGGGATCAGGGCGGTGGCGATGGGCGATGAGTTCGGGATTTTTCTCCATGGTCGGAGGATATGGGGATAGCATCCTTCCTGTTGCGCGCATCCCTCTGTCTTCATTCTGATGAACCCGTCCGTGACCTGACATCCTGAGGAGATCTGTTCCTTGGCGGTTTGTACTGGTTAGATCAGCAGAGCGCTGGGTCAGACTCAAGCCTCTGAGAGGTGGCCTTTTCCTGCTGCTTTACCGCCTTGGCCACTAGGTCATAGACCTGTTCTACTGCCTCAGGCGATCTATCCTGCTCCAGGAGGGTCTTGGCGACGGCGAGGTTAAGGAGTGGGGTGGGCATCACCTGCTTGCCTTCACTGTCAATGTATGGCTTGGCTTGTGCCGGCTTCGAGGGAGCCCATCGTAGGTTGCACCGTACACCAGGATCGTTGATGACGCGAGCCGGAGCTTTCTTAGCCTTCTGCTACTATAGTAGAGTCTTGTACTGGGCCTCCATTGCTCTAGCTTTCTCTATGGACTTCTGCGCGTTGATTAGATCTCGATCTAGTTTAGCGCCTTGCTCCGCGATGGCTTGCGCCTCCTCCAGCAGCTGCTGGCGCTTCTCGTCACGCTGAGTCACGTTCCGGATATGAGCAACGGTTAGTGGCTCAACGAGGAGGTTGCCGTACATCATTCTATCAGCTGGAGTAACATGGGCTGCTGCCGACGTGGATGCTGGAGGCGGCAAGTTTGCGGTGTTGTTGTTGCTCGGGCCAGTGCCGAGTTCCTGCGGCTGCTGCACTGGGATAGGCGGAGGAGGCATGACCTTTGCGCGATCATCGTCAGCAGCAATAAGTGGCCCCTTCCCCTTTTCCAGCGCCGTAGGCGGAGCTTGCCCGGGTTGATCTTCATCCATCGCCGTCCCAATGGTGACGAACACCCCTCGAGACGTGACGGTGTTGTTAGCTTGCTCGTCGCGCGAGTACTCCTCCTCCATCTCCTACATAGCGGAGTCTAGCTCTTCTGGACTAAAGTCTAACTCCTCTGAATCTGCACTAAAGTCAGCATAAAGCGCATCAATGACAGAGTCGGAGGGTGCCAGGACTTCCTCAATGACGGGCGGTGGAGGTGCAGTGGCCTCGACGATGACTGGAGGTGGTGGTGCTGCTACGACGATGGCGGCCGGAGGCGGTGGTGGCAGTGGCTGAATCGAAGGGGCTCCGTCAATGAGCGCAAGTACTGTCTGATCTGCCGCTTTGGCCTCCGCTTAGTTGTTGACGGTGTTCACCATGCCTTCGAAGGTAAGGCGTCCTGACGCCTGCTGCCGTCTTAGATAATGTCGGAGAAGCGTTCCATGGTCCAGTCCTTCCACAAAGTGATAGATAGCATCATCATTGGGGTAGTTGGCCAGATCGGCTCGTATACGGAGCGACCTGGCCAGGTAGTCGCGGGGGTTTTCACCCTCTCTCTGAACGCATCGCGCCAGATCGAAGATGGTAACCACGCCGACAAACTTGGATCTCTGCTGTCCAGATGCACGGACGAAGCCGGCGGGCTTGCAATGATCTTCCACCGTTATATCCTGCACAGGGGAGGTTTGGGTGGGCCTTGAATTTTTCCGATCTTTGCCGGAAAACTCCAAGGAGAGATCCGACATTGATCCTTCCGCGAACGTATCCTGCCCGTAGGCGGTCCGTGCGGGTCTTGGTGCTTTCCGATCTTTGTCGGCAAACTTCGAAGAGAGATCCGACATCGATCCTTCCGCGAACGTATCCTGCCCATAGGCGGTCCGTGCGGGTCTTGATGCTCCTCCGACTCCCAGGGAACTAGTGCCCGAGTCGGTTTCGCCGATGAAAAGGTGGATGTCTCTGATAGGAACGATCGAACACCGCGTGGGGTTCGTCTTCGCCGGGATCCAGAACTCGTCAGGAGGGATGATTGGAACGTTGCCAGAGAAGAGAACACGGCCGATGGCTACGGTTTCGCCGATTCCCGCGAAGATCTTGGTCCTCGCCCGCTGAAGGGCCTGAAGAGCCTCTTGCCCCACGTTAGGCGCCAACTGTCGTGGTATTGCTGACTAGTCTTGTGCATCTTGCACTCCAAGGCTCCAGGTACGCTGGTGACTCCACCGTAGCCTTCCTTTATCTGGCATGGGCCTCCCTTCTGGATCCACCTAACTGGGCCGCCCAGCAGGCCATAGACCATGCTACCGACTATGGGCCACCCAGGTTAGTCGGTAAGAGACATGCTATAAGGATACCCATATAGCATATCCCCAACAGATGGCGTCCTCCTTGTTCTGCGGAATCAAGCATCGTGCAACTAACGTAGATCGGTATCGCGCATCTCCGTGCGCCTCCATCCGCCATCGGTGATACGGGCAGCAGCAACAACCTTCTTACCGGCGGCGGCGGCGCTCGAGCCAGCTCCGATGGCGGTCTTCTTCGACTTGCCCATTGTGCAGCGTCGAGGGCGGCAATGCACGCGAAGAAAAGACGAGGGAAACAAACAGAGACCTTCTAGCGCGCAAGGCGAGAGAGGGAGTGCTCGTGCAAATCGAGGCAATGACGAGAAAGTAAATGGGAAAGGGTAAAACGATATCACTGTTTACCCATGGCATTAAAGGATGAAGACGATGAACACGAACCGTTGATCCAGAAGCTCTAGCGCGCAAGCAAGATCCAACCCTACACGTGTCAGCACAGTAACGAACCGTCGCCAACACGCCGTCCATTACGCACGGAAACCGAGGAGATGCCGTAATTCTCGCCACGTTCGCGCGTGACTAGTCAACTTCAAGTCAGGCGGTGGGACCCACGATCGTCCCGTCGCGTCATCTCTGCTACCGCAGACGGTTGAGATCACCAATCTTCACCACTGACGTCATCAAGACTAAGCTAGCAATGGATGGAAATTTTTGGTTGACAAATCAAGTACTCACTCGAATCTACGATTCAAGCAACTACTCGGGGGCTACTCCTATCAGGAGCGCTGGCGTGCACCTAAGACATGATTAAGGTACTGCACCTGTCAACTATCTTCGAGTCCCACGTCGAGTCTACAACTCAACTAAGGACTCGGGGGCTACTCCTATAGGGAGGATTGGTCAAGCATCCTAAAAAATTGTGTCCTTTCGACCTTAAGCTAAAAATAATTGAACTAAAGTCTCTGCTCGAGTCTACGACTCGAACAGACACTCGGGGGCTACTTCCATAGGGAGCGCTGGCCGCGCACCCTATGAATTCTTCGACTGTGATCCTTCGTATCAAAATACAACAAAATCTTTCTGGCAACCTTTCCAAAAACCAACGCTAAGTGAGGATCATTCTCCTTGGCCACCGAAAACACCTCCGCGGTGATAAAATTTTGGATGATGTGTCTGCGACGCAAGGATAAGACCTACAGATATCATCTGATGGCCTGGTAACGCACCGGACTGCGCTCTGCCAGTAAAATACCGTGTCAACATGCATGACGAAAAATCCTGACGGACGCGTTGGGTACATTACTTGAAAACCACTGGGATTCAACTCCTATAAGACCTCAACGGCCTGAGTTGAATTACGCCAGCATTCGTTCCGGATTTGAGTCCGGGGACTCGAGTCTGAAGAAGATCGTGTTATTTTGTCCTATGATAGTTAACTAGCCCTGATCCGTCGGGAGAGTCAGGCACACACATCAACAATCCCTATGAACTAAAACATTTTCTCTTACAAACAGATCCAACTACACACGAAAGATTGAAGAGTCTTCAGCCAAATCTACGATTCAACTGAACACTCGAGGGCTACTGACATGGTTATACCCCACGGGTACACAACATTGGCATACCTAGTCCAGTCCAAGGAAGGCCCACGACAAGATACACGGCATGTGGAGATTTTGGGTGGACCAAGCCGATGACGCCTTCGGATCCTTCGAAAACAAGACAAGAGTAGATAGAATTTCAAAGGGGACAAACCCTAATCTGTAACCGACTCGACCTATGCCCGAGACCTGCCTATCTATATAAAGGCCAGGAGGGCACAGCGAGGAGGGTCTGAACTCACCTCATACGTGTTGGAGATATGCCCTAGAGGCAATAATAAATGTAGTTATTATTATATCTTTGTGTTTATGATAAATGTTTACATTCATGCTATAATTGTATTGACCAGGAAACATTAATACTTGTGTGATTTGTAAACTAAATTAGAGTCCCTAGTAAAGCCTCTTCATAATACTAGCTTGTTGGTTAATAGATGATTGTGGTTTCCCTATCATGAACATCGAGATGTTGTTAACAACAAGATCATATCATTAGGAGAATGGAATGATGGACATACTCCTATAGATAAGTGTAGCATAAAGATCAAGTCATTTTAATAGTTCAATTGCTATAAGCTTTATGATACATAGTAACCTAATTCCTTTGACCATGAGATTATGCTTATCACCATCACCGGAAGGATGCTTTGATGACATCAAACACCATACCGTAACTGGGTGGCTATAAAGGTGGCATTGAGTGTTCGGAAAGTATGGGTTGAGACACATGGATCAAGAGTGGGATTTGTCCATCCATATGACGGATAGATATACTCTGGGCCCTCTCGGTGGAATGTCATCCAATTAGCTTGCAAGCATGTGACTGGCTCACAAGTGATCACATACCACGGGAACGAGAAAAGAGTACTTATCAGTAACGAGGTTGAACTAGGTATGCAGAGATACCGACGATCAAAACCTCCGATAAGTAAACTATCGTGAGACAAAGGGAAATTGGTATCGTATGTAAGTGGTTCATTCGATCGCAAAGTAATCGTAGAAATATGTGGGAGCCATATGAATTTCCAGATTCCTCTATTGGTTATTGTTCGGAGAAGTGTCTCGATCATGTCCGCATAATTCACGAACCGTAGGGAGACACACTTAAGGATTCGATGTTGATGAGTAGTTATGGAATGATGAGTAAGAGACCGAATGTTGTTCAGAGTCTCGGATGGGATCCGGGATATCACGAGGAGATCCGGAATGGTCCGGAGAATAAGATTCATATAAGGAAAGTCCTGTTTCGGAGTTGGGGAATGATTCTGGTGTTTTCATTGGGAATGTTCTAGAAGGTTTCGGAAGGTCCGGCACTCCGGAGGGGAAGGGTACATGAATGTGTCATGACAATGTGGAATGGTTGCATCATGTACTAGGTATCATGGCTGAGCAAAATAAAGGGATAAATGAAATCCTAGTTTGAAAAGTCAAACGCCAATTTGAAAAGTCAAACGGCAGTTTTGCTTGGTGGAGGGAGAGTAGGAAACCTACTTGGGGAGGAGTTCCTCTCCCTCCACCTGCCAGCCAAGGAGGCCGACTTGGGGGAGGACTCCCTCCCCTTAGCCGGCGCCCTCCCACCTATAAAAGGAGGGGCAAGGGTGCCCCTCTTCCCTACACCTCTCTCCACCAAAACCCTAGCCCTAGCCGCCAACCACCACAAGTCGCCGCCGCCCTAGGGTTTTCCCTAGCCGCCGAGTTGGGGCTCTCCCCAAGCCCTAGCCGCTGGCCTAGCCTCCTCCCTTGGTGCCTCTAAATCCTAGATCACCAAGGCCTCTCTCATAGTCCACCATAATCTCTCCGGCTTAAGGCGAAGCCCTGCGAGATCTCCCCTCTACTTCCGGTACCACGCCGTCGTGCTGCCGGAATCGCTAGGAGAGTGCTACAACCTCCGCTGCCTGCTGGAACAAGGGAGAGGAAGGTCTTCATCGAGTACCGAACGTGTGACCGACTGCGGAAGCGCTGCCGGAACGCAGCGCCGGAAGGATCGTCTATAGGATCTTGAGATCGGCAAGAGTACGACTACATCACCCACGAGAATCTGCTCTCGTTAACCGCTTTGGAATCTTCGAGGGTGAGTTCCTCTATCGACTCGTTGCTACAATCTAGTAGATAGATCTTGGCTTGTTTGTTTGCATGCGATAGAATTTTTTTGTTTTCCATTCTATAAAACCCTTCAGTGGTATCAGAGCCGTGTCTATATGTAGATCTGTTGCACGAGTAGAACACAATGGTCATTGTGGGTGGTGGTGCTTTTATTATCAATTGCTTATTGTGTACTTTGCATCTTGCGGTATGATGGGATGAAGCGGCCCGGGCTAACCTTACTTGATACCATTCATGAGACTTGCTCCATGCTCAACATGTAACTTGTATTGCATAAGTGGCTTTGCGGGTGTATGTCTCTCCCATTATAGTATAGATCCAATTTACAACGGGCACTTGATAGTTCAAACATCAACGTTGTGGTTCTTGTTCGTAAGTTAGAGCGACACTTATTGAAAGCCCCAAACCACGTAAAATATGCAAAGAAAATTAGAGGCGTCTAACTTTGTTTTGCAGGGGTGTGCTGTGATGTGATGTGGCCATGATTGTGATTATATTTGATGTATGCAATGTTCCTTATTGTAAATTGGCAACCGGCAGGAGCCGTATGGTTGTCTTTAAATTCTGTTAAGACCTGCGTGTCTATTCATAGTAGTTGTAATAGTTGAAGCTGGTGGACAAAAACCATGGAGCGGCGTCATTTACCTTGATGCAATGCCGGTGATGATGGAGATCATGTTCGTGCTTAAAGATGGAGATCGGAAGCACGAAGAAGAAATGCCACATCATATCACATATTATGAATTGCATGTGATGTTAATCCTTTATGCATCTTGTATTGCTTAGTTAACGACGGTAGCATTATAAGATGATCCCTCAAGCACACAAAATTTCAAGTTTTAAAGTGTTCATCCTTAGTAAGCACCGTTGCTAAAGCTTGTTGTTTCGAAGCACCACGTGATGATCGGGTGTGTTAGATTCTGCAAGTGTATACAACGTGAGCAAGCCAGATTTGCTCATGCGGAAGCTAAGGTTTGATCTTGACGAGCCTAGCATGTACAGACATGGTCTCGGAACACGGATCACCGAAAGGTAAAGCATGAATCATATAGTAGATATGATGAACATGTCGATTGTTCGCCATTGAAGCTACATCAACTCTCGTGATGATCGGTTTTGATGTGGTGGATTTGGTTCGTGTGATCACTAAAACAATGTGAGGGATATTGTTTTGAGTGGGAGTTCACCTAGATTAATTTAACTATTAATTAGAACTCAATTTGTCATAAACTTAGTCTAAACTATTGCAAATATGTTGTAGATCAATGGCGGCCCCTACCATCAATTTTAGTGCGCTCCTAGAGAAAGAAAAGTTGAAAAACAATGGAAGCAACTTCGCGGATTGGTTCCGCAATATGAGGATTGTCTTCAATGCTGGTAATTTGACCTATGTGCTGGATGCACCGCTGGGTGACCCGCCTGCAGCTGATGCTACCGATGAAGTAAAGAATGTTTACCTCACTCGGAAGAATCAGTACTCCACAGTTCAATGTGCTATCTTGTATGGTTTGGAATCGGAGCTTCATAAAAGGTTTGAGAATCATGACCCACATGATATTGTCCGTGAACTCAAAATGATATTTGAGGCTCATGCGGCAGTTGAGAGTTATGAGGCTTCTGAAAAGTTCTTTAACTGCAAGATGGAAGAGGGCAACTCCGTCAGTGAGCATGTTCTTAAGATGTCTGGGCACGCAAACAAACTCCAAAGCTTGGGTATAGTGATTCCTAATGATTTGGGGATTTACCGTGTCCTCCAATCACTGCCACCAAGTTACAAGAACTTTGTGATGAACTACAATATGCAAAACATGAACAGGACATTGCCAGAACTCTTCTCCATGTTGAAATCTGCAGAAGTGGAGATCAAGAAAGAGCACCAAGTGTTTATGGTCAATAAGACCACCAAATTCAAGAAAGGCAAGTCTAAGCAAAAGGGAAACTTCAAGAAGGGCGGTAAGAAAGTTGCCGCACCGGCAAAGAAGACCAGGGCTGGACCTAAGCCTGATACTGAGTGCTTTTAATGCAATGGAGAGGGTCACTGGAAGAGGAATTGCCCAAAGTACTTGGCGGATTTGAAGAACGGCAACATCAAGAAGAAAGGTATATTCGATATATATGTTATTGATGTGTATCTCACTAGTACTCGTAGTAGTGCCTGGGTATTTGATACTGGTTTGGTTGCTCACATTTGTAACTCGAAACAGGTGCTGCAGAATAAACGGAAGCTAGCGAAGAACGAGGTGACGATGCGTGTTGGAAATGGATCAAAGGTTGATGTGATCGCGGTCGGCACGCTATCTCTTCATCTACCATCGGGATTAGTTTTATACTTAAATACTTTTTATTTGGTGCCTGCGTTAAGCATGAACATTATATCAGGATCTTGTTTATTGCGAGATGGTTACTTGTTTAAGTCCGAGAATAATGGTTGTTCGATTTATATGAGTAATATGTTTTATGCACATGCACCTTTGATAGATGGTCTATTCTTATTGAATCTCGATAGTGGAAATACACATATTAATAACATTGAAGCTAAACGTTTGAAATTGAGCGATAACTCGAACTATATGTGGCATTGTCGTCTTGGTCATATCGGAGTGAAGCGTATGAAGAAACTCCATTCCGATGGAATTCTTGAATCACTTGATTTCGAATCACTTGAAAGATGCGAAGCATGTCTGATGGGTAAAATGACTAAGACTCCATTTTCTGGTATGATGGAGCGAGCTACAGACGTATTGAAAATCATACATACCTGTAACATCCCTAAAATCATGTTTTCAAAGTTTGCATATCATCCATGCATGCATATCATTTAGGGACCAAATATCAAACACATTTCAAGTAAACAGAAGCACTAAGTGCTATTATTTTATGTAGACAAAGCATTGATCCAATGCTACTCTCCAATGAGAGATTATTTGTTTTAACCAAGCTTTGCTTGCTCTCTTGTTGTTTTGGTTGAATGTTAGTGCCTGGACTAAAATTTACAAAACAAATATGGTTTTAAAACCATTTTCAAAACTTATTCAAATCAAGTGCTATGACACTGTTTAGTTGTTTAATCAAAGGAACCAAGCTAGTACAGAGAGACCACATGGTTTCATGCCCAAAAATATGAGTGTTACACTCTACAAAAATCCAGAAAAGATTTGAATTCAAATGGCTTTTGAATTTATTTGATTTTGATTCCTGAAAATCAAAATAGAAAAAGATAAAGATAAAAGAATAAGGAAAGGGCTGGCGCCACCAAACAGGCCCAGCAGCAGAAGCAGCCCACGAGCCCACCCGGAGCAGCCCCTTCCCCCTCCCTCTTCCATGCGTGCAAACTTACCCCGCAGAGACTGATCAGTGGACCCTCTCCACGTCAGCTCCTTCTTCCCCAAATCCCGCGCGCAGACGTCGTCGCCGCCCGTTTCTTCCCCATCACTGCCGCGATTTTACTCCGCTTAATTGACAATGAATGCGAGCTCAATCTCCGCCCCTGCTCTGGTTATAAGATCCCCTCCCCTCGCTGCTCATTTCCCCTCACTCAGCGTAGACACCACGCCACCAGGCTGCCAGCAATTCGAGTCGCACCGCCGCTGTACCGAGAGACTCCGGCGAGCCATCACGGTGAGTATCGAGCGCCCCTTGCCTTCTGGTCTACGCGAGTTGCTTTGCAATCATCTCGTGCATCTTCTCATGCTTCCATTTCATCCTGAATCGCCCTAGGTCGTCGCCCTCGTGGACATCATCCTGAAACGGCCGAAGCTTGCCTCAACTCCGACGAGCCATTCCGGTGAGCCCTGTGTTCCCCTCTGCATCTAGTTCATGCTATCATGTTTGCCAGTGCCTCGCGCATCCGTTAATGTTCTCCGTTTGAATCCTTGTGCCCCAGGACGTCGTCTTCGACTTCGAAAGTGAGCACCCTACGCTCAGACGAACTCCGACGAGCTCCTGCTGCCGTGTCCGAGCGCCCCGACCCTGTCCGTCTGCAAGTTGAGCATCTCCACGTTCTCGCGATCTCGGTAAGCACTAGCTCAACCCCTGCCCCTCTGGCCTCGCCGGCGTGTCGCCGCCAGAACCGTCGCCGCCGCGGGCACCATTTGCGCCACTGGTTTCTGGTCAGATAGATCTGATCCATTGGATCCAGATCTAAAGGCCACATTTAGATTTTATTTGAAGCGATACAAGCAGATCTGAGCCGTGCGTTTTAGTTAGATCTGACGGTTCGCGAGCGTGATCCAGTGCGAAGCGGTACCGTCCAATCAGGGAGTGCCGTGTGGCCAATTCTTAGATTTCAAATCAGATTTTATATGTTATATATGTTTAAACTTGTTTAATTCATAACTTTTGATTCCCACGTCCAAATTTGACAAATTTTATATCATTGGAATCAGGAGATACAGTCCTTTATGTTTATGAAATGTGTTTAATGTTTGCCTCTGTGAAAATGGTTGTTTTTGCAGAAACATTTGTAGGCATAAAATGTGTATATTAATTATTTGGAAAAGTTTTTGCTAATCAAATAAAGTTTATTTGTCAAGTTTTGGACTTTTTTATGGTTCAGTAATGTGCACTTGTCTTGTTTGGTGTAGAAAATCATCATATGGCATTTTGCATACATTCATGTATTTTTGCTTGTATAAATTGTGTATGTGATTTTGTGCCATTATTTTATGTGTAGATTTTGGTGCAAATAGTGATTGTGATTGTGAGGATTGTTGCTACCCCTCAAGCTACCAAGGCAAGTGGTGCTGCATGATTTTATTCCTATGATTTTCAACTATGCATTAGATATATTTTGCTAAGTCTTGCATGAATATTTTGATCTATATATGCTATGCTTGGGAAATCATAGTAGTTGTAGAATTGCTAGAAATTTTTAAAGTAAGAATTCTTATCAATGCCATGCTTAGCCTAGATAGTAGCAACCAAGGGTGGTTATAAAATCATGCTATGAGAAAATATTTCTAAGTCTTTGGACTTGTGTTTTGTTTCATAAAACAACTAAGTGAATGAAACACCTGGGTGGAATGGAAGGAATGGTTTGTGTTGAGTGGTTACACAAGGCCCATTTATATGGTTTACCTTGTGTATCTCACTTGTGGAAAGCCACCCAGGAAAAAAGGGGTTTGAGATGCCATATGTTAAGAAGCTTTTAGTGTAGCCACTTGGCAATATGGGCTCTGTCTGGATCACATAGGTTGCAATATGGGCTCTGCCTGGATCACTTAGCCATTTGGACAGTTGGTGG
Source organism: Avena sativa (assembly GCA_916181665.1). Classification (NCBI taxonomy): domain Eukaryota; kingdom Viridiplantae; phylum Streptophyta; class Magnoliopsida; order Poales; family Poaceae; genus Avena; species Avena sativa. Next base: position 133,802,227 of record OV702285.1, on the reverse strand, counting down.
TAGTGGGATGATAGATTGGAACGCGTCCATTTGGTCTAAGGGAAGGCTTCTGAAAGGTCCTGTCTTGGTGAAAATCAAGGCTTGTGGGGAAAGTGCACAACCTCTGCAGATGGAAGAATCTAAGTACTTAGCCATGTCCCTGGTATTGGACAACTTGAGCATCAAGACATGGAAGCTATCAAGAATCTCCTCATCCCAATTTCTAAGTAAAAACTTGTGGTTGAACAAGGGTGAAAGTTCCCCAGTTTCTATTGGTGGATCCTTGGGAAAGTTTTTGCCAAAGAAAAACTTAGTGTTTTCAACTAATAGGTAAAACCTATTTTGAGCAAAGCAAGCCTAAGCTACACTTAGCCAAATTCATATAGTATCTAGTTGCCAATATTATTCTAAGGTATCACTTGCCAATACTATTCCAATGTATTGACCCACTGTGGCTGTAACTTGTGATGTTGCAGGTTATTCTGATGGTGATTAGGGGTTATGAGTCTACACTCAACATGCTTGCCTGTGGCACATGAAGATGTAGACTTATTTATCTTATTACATATTTAAACTCTTGTACTAGGCTTGTGGCCATGGAGTTTGTAAAACACTATGTTTGTCTCTGGAATGACTTGTAATAATGACCTTTGTTTCTGTGTACTTCATCTTAAACTGTGGATGCTAGCATTGATCCAGGGACTAACATTGCAATCACAGGGATCCTTTTCCTTTATAAAGGAGGGATCTTACAGATGGTATCAGAGCACTGTGTTGCCTGTAGGATTATGACCCTAGGATTGAAAACCACTAAGGAAAAATTTTAACAACTTCCACACTTGTATTTTCTTCTGGTAAACTTTTCTAATCTTCTTCCTCATCTCTATTTGTAGATGAACTCCATCAACGAAGCCGTGAAGAAGGGACCACTCATGACTATGACTTTGGAATGTGAGACAGGATTCCCCAAGGCTCTCAAGGACCTCATGGTTGCCATGGGAATACATGGTGCAGCTGTGTACAAAGGTTTTCCTCTGATGGATGAAGGAGTTGAATACTGGTGGGTGCAACTTCACTTGTATAAAAACAAGGAAGACAACCATAAGGAATCAGGATTCTGCATGGTCACCAACTCAGTGATGCATACTACATTCTTTGATTCATCAAGGGATGCAGCTTGGAAGGCCATCAAAGAACTTGGTGATAGAATCAAGTGCAGAATGCTCAATACCCAGAATGACCTTAAGGAAGAAAAGAAGCATACCCAAGAGTTAGAGGCTACCAACCAAAGTTTAAGGGAGGACATCATAGACTTAGCAATGGAGTCATGTGATCTAGATAGACAGATTGCCTCTAGGGATGCCCTGTTAGCCAACTTGGCAAGTGAGATGGGACTATAACGTACTTCGTTAGTTGGAACACGACACTTATCATTTTATTTTCCAAATGTTGTTTAAAATAAGTTGAACCTTGGATGTTTGTAATGGTTTTATGTATGCCATGCCTTGTGTGTTTTGATTTCCAAAGATATGCATGTGATGCCTTGTCTTGTGATTTATATTTAATTATGTTGATTATAACTTTTTCTATCTTATAAAATAGATGCCTAATGTTATTATCAGCACGGCTGAAGAGTTCAAGGGAACTCGTTTTGGCACTCATCTTATTGATCTTACTAGTTTGCTCAATCTCCCACTTCCTTCGATCATGATGCTTCCCCTCACCAAGTTCGAGAGGAAGGACCTTTGGGGCTTCAAGGTTATTCAGCATGGACGCTAGACTGAGCCAGCCACGGAGGCCATCACCTCCAAGCTCATGCATGATGACAAGGAGAGAGGCCTAGAGGTAGTCATGCAGGATTTGCTTGGACGCTTGGTAGGGAGACACTCTCGGGAGATTAGAGGTACTCATTTCCACGCCTTCGGCGGACGTGACGAGGATGGTGAGGCCATTGACTTCGAGGATACTGCTAGAGAGAGAGCAGAGCCAATTCGTCTGTACCTCCAGGACTTAGAAGTTCTTCTTAGGCACATAGATACTGATAGGACCAACGTCATGCTTAGCAATGACGAACTCCAGGTGAAGCTTCGTGAGAAGGACAAGCTCTTCGCGGAGCAAGATGAGATAGTCAAGGAGATGGAGGCCAAGTTTGAGAGTAAGGATAAAAAGTTCAAGAGTCAAGAGAAGAGAGTCCAAGATAGGAATAAGAGGATTCAAGACATGACTGTAGAACTGGAGGCCAAGGACTTAGAGCTCGAGCATCAACAAGGTGTGATTGAGAGGCTTCGTGCACAGAAGAGGGCTCTCAAAGCCAAAGTAGAGGCCTTGACCACCAATTTCGAGGAATACAAGACCGTGATGGAGAATGCAGGTCTTACACTTGTTTATGAGGAGGTTGATGTAGAGGAGTAGTGATGACTACTCATTTACCATTTATTTACCATGCTTTTGATTATTGAGTCGCAATGACCATCCAACATGTGGATGGCTTGCTATTTGTGTGTTTACCTTTCGAAAACTTGTTGTCTGTGTTGTTGAAATTTTACTACTATGATGCATGTTTGATGATTGTTATGTGATGTATTGTGCATGTTAGCATCTATGGGTATCTCATTCTTATCCTTATTGAAAACCACAGATGCCTCCCCGACGTTCCAACCCCAACCCCAACAACAACAACATCACCCTTGAGCTGCAGCAAATGATGACAGCTCAGACTCAGCTGATGCAAATGATGACTACTTTCATACAGAACCAGAACAACAACAACAACAACAACAATAATAACAACAATCAGAACAACCCACCGGGTTTTGACATGCTTACCAGGTTCTTAGGACTGAGGCGAGCAAAGTTCTCAGGAACTACGGATCCTATTGTGGCCAATGATTGGCTACGCTCTGTGAACAAGGACTTGGTAACCGTTGGCTATAATGATGAAGAGAAGGTCAGATTTGCAGCACACTTGTTCGAAGGACTAGCAGCCACTTGGTGGGATAACTTCCAGATCACCACTCCCATTGCGGATGTGACATGGGCTATCTTTGAAGATGGGTTCCGTACTGCTCACATCTCATCCGGAGTGATGAGTTTGAAGAAGAAAGAATTTCATAACTTGAAGCAGCGCCACCGCAGCGTGGCTGAGTATATTGAGGAGTTCAACAATCTGGCGCGTTATGCACCGGATGAAGTTGACAACGATGCTAAGAGAAGAGAGAAGTTTCTCGAAGGACTGAATGATGAACTAAACCTGCAGCTGTCTGTGGCCTATGTCCCCACTTACCAGTCTCTTTGTGACAAGGCTGCCATCTTGGAAAGCAAGATGAAACAAGTTGAAAGCAGGAAGAGAAAGCACAACTCTGATAAGCATGGCTCGGGATCGTCTCACAAACGTTCCCATTATGATGATAGTGGGAATTCTGGATCCCACAAGCATGGAAAATACAACAACCACCACAACCACAACCGTCATCCTGACAACAAGCATCACCGTAGTCATGACAATGACAGGTACAAAAATCACAAGAGTGGATATAAGAGCCACCACAGTGGAAGTGGCAGTGGAAGCCAGCCTGTCAAGAAGGATCTTAGTCAGGTTGAATGTTTCAAGTGCAAGAAGATGGGGCATTATGCAAATGAATGCCCAGAAAAGAAAGTTGAAGGACCCAACAAGCCTAACCCTTTTCAAAAGGGACAAGTGAACCACATCAATGTGGAGGAAATCTATGAGGAACCTGATGCTGTTGCTGGTTAGTTCAAACTCAATTCTGTTCTAGCATTTGTTCTCTTTGATACTGGTGCATCTCATTCATTCATATCAAGAGCATTTGTTGAAAGAAATGAACTACCGGTAGAAACTATTGGGTGTCCTATAAAAGTAAGTTCTCCTGGCGGAGAAATGATGGTGAATTCAGGATGTCATGATCTAGTCATAGAGTTTGGGAGGTATAAGTTTCCCGTTAACTTGATAATCCTAAACTCCCAAGGATTGGATGTAATTTTGGGGATGACTAAGCACAAGGGAGTGATAGATTGTGCCAACCATACTGTCTCACTCACAACTCTAGAAAACAAAAGGATTAGATTCAAGACCAACTTTGAATCGAAAAGGAGTAAGCTAAATTCTCTTAAGGGGGTTAGCATGGAAAGTGTGCCAATTGGGAGTGAATATCCGGATGTGTTTCCGGAAGAATTGCCGGGAATGCCACCAGATAGAGATGTAGAGTTTCTTATTGATTTGATACCAGGATCTAGACCAATAGCAAAGAGACCGTACAAGATGTCAGTTGATGATTTGAAAGAACTCAAGAAGCAACTTGGAGAACAGTTGCAGAAAGATTTTATCCAACCAAGTTCTTCATCTTGGGGAGCACCAGTTTTGTTTGTGGAAAAGAAAGATAGAAGTCAAAGGTTATGCATAGAGTACTGTTCACTCAATGAGGTGACTATCGAGAACAAATACCCTTTGCCTAGAATCAATGACTTGTTTGATCAGTTAGAAGGAGCTTGTGTGTTCTCAAAGATTGATCTCCGGTCAGGTTATTTCCAGCTCAAGATAAGGGAACAAGACATACCTAAGACAGCTTTCACCACAAGGTATGGATTGTATGAGTATACTGTGATGCCATTTGGCTTGACCAATGCACTAGCTTATTTCATGAACATGATGAACAAAGTGTTCATGGAGTTCCTTGACAAGTTTGTTGTCGTATTCATCGATGACATTCTAATCTACTCCAAGAGCAAAGAAGAGCATGAAGGACATCTACGTTTGATACTTGAGAAGCTTAGAGAGCATAAGCTGTATGCCAAATTCAGCAAGTGTGAATTTTGGTTAAATGAAGTTGGTTTTCTGGGACACATTGTGTCAGGAGATGGTGTAGCAGTTGATCCTACTAAAGTATCAGCTGTAACTGAATGGGAATCTCCCAAGTCAGTAAAATAGGTTCGTAGTTTCCTTGGCTTGGCAGGATACTACTGAAGATTTATTGAGAATTTCTCCAAAGTAGCTAAGCCTATGACAGAATTGCTAACGAAAGACAAGAAATTTTCTTGGTCTGAAGGATGTGAACTCAGTTTCCAAGAACCGAAGAAGAGACTAGTGACAACACCAGTCTTATGTCTGCCAGATTTGGAGAAGGATTTCCAAGTGTATTGTGATGCATCTCATCATGGATTGGGTGCAGTACTTATGCAAGAAGGGAAAGTTGTGGCTTATGCCTCGGGACAACTCAAAACTCATGAAGTAAACTACCCTACTCATGATTTAGAGTTAGCCTCTGTTGTCCATGCACTCAAAACATGGAGACACTATATTTTGGGGAGACGATGTGAAGTGTTCACATATCACAATAGTTTGAAGTATATCTTCACCCAGAAAGAAATTAACATGAGACAAAGAAGATGGCTAGAACTCATCAAGGATTATGACTTGAGTCTGCAATACCACCCCGGTAAAGCAAATGTTGTAGCGGATGCTCTAAGCCATAAAGTTTTTGTGAATGGCCTTACTAAGGGAGAATTGCTTGATGATCTGTGTACCCAATTCAGAAATCTCAGATTGGAGATTGTGCCTGAGGGACATCCCATGTCTTTGGATGTTCAACCCACTTTGTTGGACAAGATCAAAGAAACCCAAAAGACAGATAAGGAAATTGAAGAGATTAAGGAAAAGATTGGCAAGGGCAAAGCCAAAGGATTCCTTGAAGATGAACATGGTACTTTATGGTATGGAAAACGTATCTGTGTTCCACAAGATCCGGAGCTTCGGAAACTGATTTTACAAGAAGCCCACAACTCACCATATTCCATTCATCCGGGTAACACCAAAATGTACATGGATATGAAAGAAAGATTTTGGTGGAATAATCTCAATAATGATATCGCCGAACATATTGCTTTGTGTGATGTATGTAGCAGAGTGAAAGCGGAACACCAGAAACCAGCAGGATTGTTACAACCACTACCCATTCCTGATTGGAAGTGGGACAAGATTTGTATGGATTTCATCACCGGATTGCCAAGGACCCGGTCAGGATATGATTCTATTTAGGTAGTAGTGGATCGCCTAACTAAAGTGACTCATTTCATACCCGTGAAGACAACCTACACCAGTGCTAAGTTAGCCAAGATCTATATGAGTAGAATTGTATGTCTACATGGAGTACCCAAGATTATTGTGTCTGATAGGGGAACTCAATTCACTTCTCATTTTTGGAGGCAACTACATGAGTCATTGGGAACGAGGTTAGAATTCAGCATTGCTTTTCATCCTCAGACTGATGGACAGACAGAAAGGACCAACCAGATTCTTGAAGATATGTTGAGGGCATGTGCTCTAGACTATGGAGCCAGTTGGGATGAAAGTCTGCCTTACGCAGAATTCTCTTACAATAACAGCTATCAAGCCAGTATTGAGATGGCACCATTTGAGTTTCTCTATGGGAGGAAGTGTACCACCCCATTGCTATGGAATGGTGTGGGAGAAAGAAGTTTGTTCGGACCAGAACTAATCAAAGAGGCTGAAGATAAAGTCAAGCTGGTTAAGGATAGATTGAAGATAGCACAGTCCCGACAGAAGAGTTACGCAGATCCTAAGCGCAGAGAAGTCACTTATGAAGTAGGTGATAGAGCTTATCTTAGAGTGTCACCACTTCGTGGAGTGAAGAGGTTTGGTGTCAAAGGTAAATTGGCCCCAAGATATGTTGGACCATTCAAGATTCTGAGTCATAAAGGAGAAGTAGCTTATGAGATTGAATTGCCAGAGTCATTGTCTGCCGTTCACAATGTGTTTCATGTGAGTTAGCTTAAGAAATGCCATCCAGAAATGGAAGAGACTTCTTTGAAGGATACTATACCTTTGGAAGAGGTTCAATTGGAGCGTGACCTAACTTATGAGGAGAAACCTATCAAGATTCTTGAGACTGCAGAAAGGGTTACTCGGACTAATACTATCAAATTCTGCAAAGTTCAATGGAGCCATCATTCCGAAGAAGAAGCAACTTGGGAAAGAGAAGATGATCTTCGGAAAGACCACCCTCACCTATTTGGTAGCCAACCTGAATCTCGAGGGCGAGATTCACGTTAAGGGGGTTAGATTTCTAACATCCCTAAAATCATGTTTTCAAATTTTGCATATCATCCATGCATGCATATCATTTAGGGACCAAATATCAAACTCATTTCAAGTAAACAGAAGCACTAAGTGCTATTATTTTATGTAGACAAAGCATTGATCCAATGCTTCTCTCCAATGAGAGATTATTTGTTTTAACCAAGCTTTGCTTGCTCTCTTGTTGTTTTGATTGAATGTTAGTGCCTGGACTAAAATTTACAAAACAAATATGGTTTTAAAACCATTTTCAAAACTTATTCAAATCAAGTGCTATGACACTGTTTAGTTGTTTAATCAAAGGAACCAAGCTAGTACAGAGAGACCACATGGTTTCATGCCCAAAAATATGAGTGTTACACTCTACAAAAATCCAGAAAAGATTTGAATTCAAATGGATTTTGAATTTATTTGATTTTGGTTCCTGAAAATCAAAATAGAAAAAGATAAAGATAAAAGAATAAGGAAAGGGCTGGTGCCACCAAACAGGCCCAGCAGCAGAAGCAGCCCACGAGCCCACCCGGAGCAGCCCCTTCCCCCTCCCTCTTCCACGCGTGCAAACTTACCCCGCAGAGACTGATCAGTGGACCCTCTCCACGTCAGCTCCTTCTTCCCCAAATCCCGCGCGTAGACGCCGTCGCCGCCCGTTTCTTCCCCCATCACTGCCGCGATTTTACTCCGCTTAATTGACGATGAATGCGAGCGCAATCTCCGCCCCTGCTTGGGCTATAAGATCCCCTCCCCTCGCTGCTCATTTCCCCTCACTCAGCGCAGACACCACGCCACCAGGCTGCCAGCAATTCGAGTCACACCGCCGCTGTACCGAGAGACTCCGGCGATCCATCACGGTGAGTATCGAGCGCCCCTTGCCTTCTGGTCTACGCGAGTTGCTTCGCAATCATCTCGCGCATATTCTCATGCTTCCATTTCATCCTGAATCGCCCTAGGTCGTCGCCCTCGTCGACATCTGGAAACGGCCGAAGCTTGACTCAACTCCGACGAGCCATTCCAGTGAGCCCTGTGTTCCCCTCTGCATCTGGTTCACGCTATCATGTTTGCCAGTGCCTCGCGCATCCGTTAACGTTCTCCATTTGAATCCTTGTGCCCCAGGACGTCGTCTTCGACTTCGACAGTGAGCACCCTATGCTCAAACGAACTCCGACGAGCTCCTGCTGCCGTGTCCGAGTGCCCCGACCCTGTCCGTCTACAAGTTGAGCATCTCCATGTTCTCGCGATCTTGGTAAGCACTAGCCCGACCCCCTGCCCCTCTGGCCCCGCCGGCGTGTCGCCGCCAGAACCGTCACCGCCGCGGGCACCATTTGCGCCGCTGGTTTCTGGTCAGATAGATCTGATCCATTGGATCCAGATCCAAAGGCCACAGTTAGATTTTATTTGAAGCGGTACAGGCAGATCTGAGCCGTGCGTTTTACTTAGATCTGACGGTTCGCGAGCGTGATCTAGTGCGAAGCGGTACCGTCCAATCAGGGTGCGCCGCGTGGCCAGTTCTTAGATTTAAAATCAGATTTTATATCTATTAGATGTTTAAACTTGTTTAATTCATAACTTTTGATTCCCACGTCCAAATTTGACAAATTTTATATCATTGGAATCAGGAGAGAAAGTCCTTTCTGTTATGCAATGTGTTTCATGTTTTGTCTCTGTGAAAATGGTTGTTTTTGCAGAAACATTTGTAGGCATAAAATGTGTATATTAATTATTTGGAAAAGTTTTTGCTAATCAAATAAAGTTTATTTGTCAAGTTTTGGACTTGTTTATGGTTCAGTACTGTGCACTTGTCTTGTTTGGTGTAGAAAATCATCACATGGCATTTTTCATACATTCATGTATTTTTGCTTGTATAAATTGTGTATGTGATTTTGTGCCATTATTTTATGTGTAGATTTTGGTGCAAATAGTGATTGTGATTGTGAGGATTGTTGCTACCCCTCAAGCTACCAAGGCAAGTGGTGCTGCATGATTTTATTCCTATGCTTTTCAACTATGCATTAGATATATTTTGCTAAGTCTTGCATGAATATTTTGATCTATATATGCTATGCTTGGGAAATCCTAGTAGTTGTAGAATTGCTAGAAATTTTTAAGTTAAGAATTCTTATCAATGCCATGCTTAGCCTAGATAGTAGCAACCAAGGGTGGTTATAAAATCATGCTATGAGAAAATATTTCTAAGTCTTTGGACTTCTGTTTTGTTTAATAAAACAACTAAGTGAATGAAACACCTGGGTGGAATGGAAGGAATGGTTTGTGTTGAGTGGTTACACAAGGCCCATTTATATGGTTTACCTTGTGTATCTAACTTGTGGAAAACCACCCAGGAACAAAGGGGTTTGAGATGCCATATGTTAAGAAGCTTCTAGTGCAGCCACTTGGCAATATGGGCTCTGCCTGGATCACATAGGTTGCAATAACTTAGCCATTTGTACAGTTGGTGGTAGTGGGATGATAGGTTGGAACGCGTCCATTTGGTCTAAGGGAAGGCTTCTGAAAGGTCCTGTCTTGGTGAAAATCAAGGCTTGTGGGGAAAGTGCACAACCTCTGCAGATGGAAGAATCTAAGTACTTAGCCATGTCCCTGGTATTGGACAACTTGAGCATCAAGACATGGAAGCTATCAAGAATCTCCTCATCCCAATTTCTAAGTAACAACGTGTGGTTGAACAAGGGTGAAAGTTCCCCAATTTCTATTGGTGGATCCTTGTGAAAGTTTTTGCCAAAGAAAAACTTAGTGTTTTCAACTAATAGGTAAAACCTATTTTGAGAAAAGCAATCCTAAGCTACACTTAGCCAAATGCATATAGTATCTAGTTGCCAATATTATTCTAAGCTATCACTTACCAATACTATTCCAATGTATTGACCCACTGTGGCTGTAACTTGTGATGTCGCAGGTTATTATGATGGTGATTAGGGGTTATGAGTCTACACTCAACATGCTTGCCTGTGGCACATGAAGATGAAGACTTATTTATCTTATTACATATTTAAACTCTTGTACTAGGCCTGTGGCCATGGAGTTTGTAAAAGACTATGTTTGTGTCTGGAATGACTTGTAATAATGACCTTTGTTTCTGTGTACTTCATATTAAACTGTGGATTCTAGCATTGATCCAGGGACTAGCATTGCAATCACAGGGATCCTTTTCCTTTATAAAGGAGGGATCTTACAATACCGATGTGTGTGGTCCAATGAGTGTAGCATCGCGCGGTGGTTATTGTTATGTTCTTACCTTCACAGCTGACTTGAGTAGATATGGGTATATCTATTTCATGAAACATAAGTCCGAAACTTTCGAGAAGTTTAAGGAATTTCAAAGTGAGGTAGAGAATCAACGTAACAAGAAGATTAAATTTCTACGTTCTGATCGTGGAGGTGAATATCTTGTTGGAGATATGCCCTAGAGGCAATAATAAATTTAGTTATTATTATATCTTTGTGTTTATGATAAATGTTTACATTCATGCTATAATAGTATTAACAAGGAAACATTAATACTTGTGTGATTTGTAAACTTAATTTGAAGTCCCTAGTAAAAGCCTCTTCATAATACTAGCTTGTTGGTTAATAAATGATTGTGGTTTCCCTATCATGAACATTGAGATGTTATTAACAACAAGATCATATCGTTAGGAGAATGATATGATGGACATACTCCTATAGATAAGCGTAGCATAAGGATCAAGTCATTTTAATAATTCAATTGCTATATGCTTTCTGATACATAGTAACCTAATTCCTTCGACCATGAGATCATGCATATCACCTTTACCGGAAGGATGCTTTGATGACATCAAACACCACACCGTAACTGGGTGGCTATAAAGGTGGCATTGAGTGTTCGGAAAGTTTTGGTTGAGACACATGGATCAAGATTGGGATTTTTCCATCCATATGACGGATAGATATACTCTGGGCCCTCTTGGTGGAATGTCATCCAATTAGCTTGCAAGCATGTGACTGGCTCACAAGGGATCACATGTCACGGGAACGAGAAAAGAGTACTTATCAGTAACGAGGTTGAACTAGGTATGCAGAGATACCGACGATCAAAACCTCAGATAAGTAAACTATCGTGAGACAAAGGGAAATTGGTATCGTATGTAAGTGGTTCATTCGATCGCAAATTAATCGTAGAAATATGTGGGAGCCATATGAATTTCCAGGTTCCTCTATTGGTTATTGTTCGGAGAAGTGTCTCGATCATGTCCGCATAATTCATGAACCGTAGGGAGACTTATTGGAAATCATACATACCGATGTGTGTGGTCCAATTAGTGTAGCATCGCGCGGTGGTTATCGTTATGTTCTTACCTTCACGGATGACTTGAGTAGATATGGGTATATCTATTTCATGAAACATAAGTCCGAAACTTTCGAGAAGTTTAAGGAATTTCAAAGTGAGGTGGAGAATCAACGTAACAAGAAGATTAAATTACTACGTTCTGATCGTGGAGGTGAATATCTAAGTTACGAGTTTGGCGAGCATTTGAAGAAATGCGGAATACTTTCACAATTGACACCGCCGGGAACAACACAGCTTAATGGTGTGTCCGAACGTCGTAATCGAACTCTCTTAGATATGGTTCGTTCTATGATGTCACTTACAGATTTACCGCTATCATTTTGGGGTATGCATTAGAAACAGCCGCATTCACTTTAAATAGGGCACCATCTAAATCCATTGAAACGACACCGTATGAATTATGGTTTGGGAAGAAACCTAAATTGTCGTTCCTTATAGTTTGGGGTTGTGAAGCCTATGTAAAGAAGTTACAGCTGGACAAGCTTGAACCCAAAGCGAAAAAATGCGTCTTCATAGGAAAGCCAAAGGAAACTATTGGGTATACCTTCTATCATAGATCCGAAGGCAAAATCTTCGTTGCCAAGAATGGATCCTTTCTGGAGAAGGAATTTCTCTCGAAAGAAGTGACTGGAAGGAAAGTAGAACTCGACGAGGTTGTCGAACCTTCTCTCGAACTTGCGAGTAGCGCAGCACCGGAAGAAGTTCCTGTGGTGCCTGCACCAATAAGAGAGGAAGCTAATGATAATGATCATGAAACTTCAGTTGTAGTTGCTACAGAGCCTCGCAGGTCAACAAGAACTCGTACCACTCCTGATTGGTATGATCCCGTTATGAGTGTCATGTTGGTGGATAACACCGATGACCCTGTGACATATGAGGAAGCGATGATGAGGCCAGATTCCAATAAATGGCAAGAAGCCATGAAATCCGAGATTGGATCCATGTACAAAAACCAAGTATGGACTTTGGTGGACTTACCGGATGGCCGGAAGGCTGTCGAGAACAAATGGATTTTCAAGAAGAAAACAGATGCTGATGGTAATGTTACTGTCTATAAAGCTCGACTTGTCGCAAAATGGTTTTGACAAATTCAACGAGTTGACTACGATGAGACTTTCTCACTAGTAGCGAAGCTAAAGTCTGTGAGGATTATGTTAGCAATCGCTGCATATTACGATTATGAGATATGACAGATGGATGTCAAAACAACATTCCTCAATGGAGACATTGATGAAGAGTTGTATATGATGCAACCCAAAGGTTTTGTCGATCCTAAAGATGCTAACAAGGTATGCAAACTTCAACGGTCCATTTATGGATTGAAGCAAGCATCCCGAAGTTGGAATCAATGTTTTGATAAGGTGATCAAAAGTTTTGGTTTTATACAAACTTATGGAGAAGCTTGTATTTACAAGAAAGTGAGTGGGAGCTCTGTAGCATTCTTAGTACTATATGTAGATGACATATTGTTGATTGGGAATGATGTAGACCTTCTTAATAGTGTCAAGGAATATTTGAATAATAGTTTTTCAATGAAAGATCTTAGCGAAGCAGCTTACATATTGGGCATAAAGATTTATAGAGATAGATCGAGACGCCTAATATCATTGTCACAAAGTACATATTTGGACAAAGTTCTAAAGAGGTTTGGAATGGAAGATAGCAAGAAAGTGTTCTTGCCCATGTTGCCCAATACGACCTTGAGTAAAACTCAAAGTCCGACAACGGCAGAAGATAGAGATAGGATGAGTAAAACTCCCTATGCCTCAGCCATAGGATCTCTAATGTATGCCATGCTATGTACTAGACCCGACATTGCATATGCTGTTAGTTTAACTAGCAGATATCAAAGTGATCTAGGAGTGGATCATTGGACAGCGGTCAAAAACATCCTTAAGTACTTGAGAAGAACTAAGGATATGGTTCTTTATTATGGAGGTGATGAACAGCTCGTTGTTAATGGTTACACTGATGCTAGTTGGAACACCGATCCAAATGATTCTAAATCACAATCTGGATACGTATTTACTTTGAATGGTGCAGCAGTTAGCTGGAGGAGTGCAAAGCAAAGCGTTGTGGCGAGATCTTCAACTAAATCGGAATACATGGCTGTTTCGGAGACTTCACAAGAAGCGATATGGATGAAAGAGTTCATTAAGAGCTCGGTGTGGTTCCAAGTGCGCTGGACCCAATGTCTATCTACTGTGATAACATGGGCGCCATAGCCAATGCGCAAGAACCAAGGTCACACAAGAAGCTGAAGCACATCAAGCTACGTTTTCACGCTATTCGAGAACATGTCCAAGATGGGGACATAAAGATTTGCAAAGTACACACAGATCTGAATGTGGCGGATCCGTTGACTAAACCTCTCCCGAGGGCAAAACATGACCAACACCAAACTGCCATGGGTGTTCGGTATATTACCATGTAATCTAGATTAGTTGACTCTAGTGCAAGTGGGAGACTGTTGGAGATATGCCCTAGAGGCAATAATAAATGTAGTTATTATTATATCTTTGTTTTTATGATAAATGTTTACATTCATGCTATAATAGTATTAACAAGGAAACATTAATACTTGTGTGATTTGTAAACTTAATTTGAAGTCCCTAGTAAAAGCCTCTTCATAATACTAGCTTGTTGGTTAATGAATGATTGTGGTTTCCCTATCATGAACATTGAGATGTTATTAACAACAAGATCATATCGTTAGGAGAATGATATGATGGAGATACTCCTATAGATAAGCGTAGTATAAGGATCAAGTCATTTTAGTAGTTCAATGGCTATATGCTTTGTGATACATAGTAACCTAATTCCTTCGACCATGAGATCACGCATATCACCTTTACTGGAAGGATGCTTTGATGACATCAAACACCACACCGTAACTGGGTGGCTATAAAGGTGGCATTGAGTGTTCGGAAAGTATTGGTTGAGACACATGGATCAAGATTGTTATTTGTCCATCCATATGACGGATAGATATACTATGGGCCCTCTCGGTGGAATGTCATCCAATTAGCTTGCAAGCATGTGACTGGCTCACAAGGGATCACATATCACGGGAACGAGAAAAGAGTACTTATCAGTAACGAGGTTGAACTAGGTATGCAGAGATACCGACGATCAAAACCTCGGATAAGTAAACTATCGTGAGACAAAGGGAAATTGGTATCATATGTAAGTGGTTCATTCGATCACAAAGTAATCGTAGAAATATGTGGGAACCATATGAATTTCCAGATTCCTCTATTGGTTAATGTTCGGAGAAGTGTCTCGATCATGTCCGCATAATTCACGAACCGTAGGGAGACACACTTAAGGATTCGATGTTGTTTGAGTAGTTATGGAATGATGAGTAAGAGACCGAATGTTGTTCGGAGTCTCGGATGGGATCCGGGATATCACGAGTAGATCCGGAATGGTCCGGAGAATAAGATTCATATAAGGAAAGTCCTGTTTCGGGGTTGGAGAATGGTTCCGGTGTTTTCATCGAGAATGTTCTAGAAGGTTCCGGAATGTCCGACACTCCGGAGGGGAAGGATACATGAATGTGTCATATCAAGTTGGAATGGTTGCATCATGTACTAGGTGTCATCGCTGAACAAAATAAAGGGTTTAATCAAATCCTAGTTTGAAAAGTCAAACGCCAATTTGAAAAGTCAAACGGCTATTTTGTGAGGTGGAGGGAGAGTAGGAAACCTACTTGGGGAGGAGTTCCCTCCCTCCACCGCCGGCCCACTTGGAGACCGAGTTGGGGAGGGACTCCCCTCCCCTTGGCGCGCCCCCTCCACCTATATAAGGAGGGGCAGGGCTGCCCCTCCAAGCACACAACACCATGCCCCGCAAACCCTAATCCTAGCCGCCGGCGCCGCCACCTCCTGCTGCCGCCGCCTAGGGCAAGCTGCCGCCGCCTAGGAAAACCCTAGCCGCTGGCCTTGCTCCTACTTGGTGTGTCTAAACCCTAGATCGCCGAGGCTCTCTCTCATAGTCCACCATACTCGCTCCGGCTTAAGGCGAAGCCCTGCGAGATCTCCCCTCTACTTCCGGTACCACGCCGTTGTGCTGCCGGAATCGCGAGGAGAGTGCTACAACCTCCGCTGCCTGCTGGAACAAGGGAGAGGAAGGTCTTCGTCGAGTACCGAACGTGTGACCGACTGCGAAAGCGCTGCCGGAACGCAGCACCGGAAGGATCGTCTACGTGATCTTGAGATCGACAAGAGTACGACTACATCACCCACGAGAATCCGCTCTCGTTAAACACTTTGGAATCTTCGAGGGCGAGTTATTCTATCGACTCGTTGCTACAATCTAGTAGATAGATCTTGGCTTGTTTGTTTGTATGCGGTAGAAATTTTTTGTTTTCCATATATAAGTTACGAGTTTGGCGAGCATTTGAAGAAATGCGGAATACTTTCACAATTGACACCGCCGGGAACACCACAGCGTAATGGTGTGTCCGAACGTCGTAATCGAACTCTCTTAGATATGGTTCGTTCTATGATGTCACTTACAGATTTACCGCTGTCATTTTGGGGTTATGCATTTGAAACAGCCGCATTCACTTTAAATATGGCACCATCTAAATCCGTTGAAACGACACCGTATGAATTATGGTTTGGGAAGAAACCTAGATTGTCGTTCCTTAAAGTTTGGGGTTGCGAAGCCTATGTAAAGAAGTTACAGCCGGACAAGCTTGAACCCAAAGTGGAAAAATGTGTCTTCATAGGATACCCGAAGGAAACTATTGGGTATACCTTCTATCATAGATCCTAAGGAAAAATCTTCTTTGACAAGAATGGATCCTTTCTAGAGAAAGAATTTCTTTTGAAAGAAGTGACTGGAAGGAAAGTAGAACTCGACGAGGTTGTCGAACCTTCTCTCGAACTTGCGAGTAGCGTAGCACCGGAAGAAGTTCCTGTGGTGCCTGCACTAATAAGAGAGGAAGCTAATGATAATGATCATGAAACTTCAGTTGAAGTTGCTACAGAGCCTCGCAGGTCAACGAGAACTCGTACCACTCCTGATTGGTATGATCCCATTATGAGTGTCATGTTGGTGGACAACACCGATGACCCTGCGACATATGAGGAAGCGATGATGAGCCCAGATTCCAATAAATGGCAAGAAGCCATGAAATCCGAAATTGGATCCATGTACGAAAACCAAGTATGGACTTTGGTGGACTTACCGGATGGCCGGAAGGCTGTCAAGAACAAATGGATTTTCAAGAAGAAAACAGATGCTGATGGTAATGTTATTGTCTAGAAAGCTCGACTTGTCGCAAAAGGGTTTCGACAGATTCAAGGAGTTGACTACGATGAGACTTTCTCACCAGTAGCGAAGCTAAAGTCTGTGAGGATTATGTTAGCAATCGCTGCATATTACGATTATGAAATATGGCAGATTGATGTCAAAATAGCATTCCTCAATGGAGACATTGATGAAGAGTTGTATATGATGCAACCCAAAGGTTTTATCGATCCTAAAGATGCTAACAAGGTATGCAAACTTCAACGGTCCATATATGGACTGAAGCAAGCATCCCGAAGTTGGAATCAACGTTTTGATAAGGTAATCAAAAGTTTTGGTTTTATACAAACTTATGGAGAAGCTTGTATTTACAAGAAAGTGAGTGGGAGCTCTGTAGCATTCTTAATACTATATGTAGATGACATATTGTTGATTGGGAATGTTGTAGACCTTCTTAATAGTGTCAAGAAATATTTGAATAATAGTTTTTCAATGAAAGATCTTGGCGAAGCAGCTTACATATTGGGCATAAAGATTTATAGAGATAGATCGAGATGCCTAATATCATTATCACAAAGTACATATTTGGACAAAGTTCTAAAGAGGTTTGGAATGGAAGATAGCCAGAAAGGGTTCTTGCCCATGTTGCCCAATACGACCTTGAGTAAAACTCAAAGTCCAGCAACTACAGAAGATAGAGAAAGGATGAGTAAGACTCCCTATGCCTCGGCCATAGGATCTCTAATGTATGCCATGCTATGTACTAGACCCGACATTGCATATGCTGTTAGTTTAACTAGCATATATCAAAGTGATCTAGGAGTGGATCATTGTACAATGGTCAAAAACATCCTTAAGTACTTGAGAAGAACTAAGGATATGGTTCTTTCTTATGGAGGTGATGAACAACTCGTTGTTAATGGTTACACCGATGCTAGTTGGAACACCGATCCAGACGATTCTAAATCTCAATCTGGATACGTATTTACTTTGAATGGTGCATCAGTTAGCTGGAGGAGTGCAAAGCAAAGCGTTGTGGCGAGATCTTCAACTGAATCGGAATACATAGCTGCTTCGTAGGCTTCACAAGAAGCGATATGGATGAAGGAGTTCATTACAGAGCTCGGTGTGGTTCCAAGTGCGCTGGACCCAATGTCTATCTACTGTGGTAACATGGGTGCCATAGCCAATGTGCAAGAACCAAGGTCACACAAGAAGCTGAAACACATCAAGCTACGTTTTCACGCTATTAGAGAGCATGTCTAAGATGGTGACATAAAGATTTGCAAAGTACACACAGATCTGAATGTGGCGGATCCGTTGACTAAACCTCTCCCGAGGGAAAAACATGACCAACACCAAACTGCCATGGGTGTTCGGTATATTACCATGTAATCTAGATTAGTTGACACTAGTGCAAGTGGGAGACTGTTGGAGATATTCCCTAGAGGCAATAATAAATGTAGTTATTATTATATCTTTGTGTCTATGATAAATGTTTACATTCATGCTATAATAGTATTGAGCAGGAAACATTAATACTTGTGTGATTTGTAAACTAAATTAGAGTCCCTAGTAAAGCCTCTTCATAATATTAGCTTGTTGGTTAATAGATGATTGTGGTTTCCCTATCATGAACACTGAGATGTTGTTAACAACAAGATCATATCATTAGGAGAACGGAATGATGGACATACTCCTATAGATAAGCGTAGCATAAAGATCAAGTCATTTTAATAGTTCAATTGCTATAAGCTTTCTGATACATAGTAACCTAATTCCTTCGACCATGAGATCATGCTTATCACCATCACTGGGTATCTATAGAGGTAGCATTGAGTGTTTGGAAAGTATGGGTTGATACACATGGATCAAGAGTGGGATTTGTCCATCCATATGACGGATAGATATACTCTGGGCTGTCACATCCCAAGATTTTCCAAATCTTGTAATGTGAAAAATAAATGAATAAAATAAAAGTTTGTTTGAATTTCAGGACCAGAAGAAACTTTTTGAATTTAATTGGAGACTTCAAACCCAATTTGAAACAAATAAATCCTAAAGGGATTTAACAAGATAAACTTTTATTAAAGGAAAATAAAAATATTTAAAATTACTATTTTGGATCTTTAAATAAAAGGATTTGGTTTTCAAAAAGAAAAATGGATTTATAAATAAAGATTATTTTAAAAGCCAAATTAAACCTTGGCCAGGCTTTGGAATTAAAACATTTTGTTTTGAATAAAAATAGCAAAAGTTGATTTAAATAAATTAATAAGGATTTAATATCCAAATTTTATTTGAGTAAAGACTTTTCCCATTTTAAATAAACACCAAAACTTATTTATTTATTTTAAATAAGTTTTCTAAAGTAAATTATATTCTCAAATAAAACCTACTGAAGTGGTTTGGTATTATTTCAATTTTCAAAATAAAGATTTCAATAAAACAAATCTTATTTGAATTAAGTGAATAAGGTCTATTCATTTAATTGTTATTGGACCCTAAAATAAAATGATATTTTATTTTAAACAAGTTTTACAAATATCTTTATGTCCAAATGAAACCTACTGATTTGGTTTTGAAAGTATTTGGATTTCAAATGAAGATTTTATTAATTAAATCAAACCCTATTTTATTAAATAACTAAAGGTCCACTTTATTTAATTATTAATGGACCCTATAACAAAAATGTTATTTTAAACAAGCTTTCCAAATATTCCTTAATTTTCAAATACAACCTACTGAATGGTTTAAAAATTATTTAGTTCTCAAGAGGAGCTTTTGAATTAAATCAAAACCTATGGATTTAATAATTGGTACATCTATTTAATTAAATAATAATAGCCCCTATTATTATAATTATTAATTTGAATTTGGATTTTGATTCATGTTACTAAACAGAACTAATTTCAATATTACAAAGTTTGGTGTTGTTTGAATTGTTTTGGTTGATGTTTGAATGTTTGGGAATTCAAAACAGGAAATAGAATTAGAAAAAGGAAAAAGTTTCAGAATAAGAAAAAAATAAAGATTAGACCGACCCAACCCAGCAGCCCACTAAGGCCCAGCGCCAGCCCAGCTCCTCTATCCATAGCGAAACGTTTTCCTACCTAAACACTAATCCGAACAGACGCTGACCGGTGGACCCTTCTTCCCTCTCTCACTCCGCTGACCAACCGACCCCACGCAGCCAGCTCACCCTTCTTCCTCCTCGCGCTAACGACGCGTGCCGTTGCTGCCTTCAATCCGCGCGTTCAATTCGCATTGATGCCGCGCCTTAAACCTCGCCGTGACTGCACGCTATTAAGCGCCTGCGTCTTCTCCTCCGTTCCCCTCTGTCTCCTCCCCCAATCCCGCCCCCAGGCCGTCGAATTTTACTCGAACACCGCCTCTGTCCGACGATGCTCCGACGCTGATTCCGGCAGCCCCTCGCCGCCCCTATCCTCCCCGACCAAGCTCACACCTTCCCCACTCCAAGGAGCATCTCCCGGCACTTTCTATTTACCCGCGGGCGCCCCAGAACGTCGGCAACGACCAGCTTCTAAATGCCACCGTGACTGGTTCTTCTTCTCCGACGACTTCCAGGTGAACCAGACCGCCCCTTCACCTCTCGTTCATGCAAACATCTTTGCCATGGCCTTGCGCAGCTAACCCAGTCCTCCATTTGTCTTCTCGTGGACCACAGGATCATTCTCGACCACGTCCAGAGCCGTCTGTCGCTGTAGCAAGCTCCGGCGAGGAATTGCAGCAGACCCCGTGCGCCCCTTGCCACTACGACCACACGACCGGCATCACCTCATCCTCGCGACCTCGGTGAGCTTACTCCCTCCCTGTTTCGCTTCCTGCCTCGCCAGCGCCGCCGCCAACTGGCCGCTCCGCCGCTCGCCGGTAACATTTCGCCGCCAGTTCTTGGCAAGGCAGTAGGCACCGTTCGATTCAGATCGAACGAATACGATAGATTGACTTAACCGCGAAGGGGTACGTGATCTAGGCCATACGATCTGCTTAGATCCAACGGTCTGCAGCGTGATCCGCACCGAATCGGTACCGGCGAATTAAAACATGACACGTGGCTAGGTTTCGTTATAAAAACAGATTTGAATCTGTTATAGATTCAATTTTCAAACCACTGTAACTTTCAAACCACACGTCCAAAAAGTGCAAATTTGGTATCATTGGAATCAGTGAAACAAACCCTAGCCAACCATGCCCTTAGTTTAGCAAATAGTATCTGTTAGCTTGTTTGAATTTGCAGAAACATTTGTATGCTTGTTAAGGATGTAAAAATTGTTTAAAAATGAATTTGTGGTTAAAATCTTTGGCAATTGGATTGATTTGAACCTACTGACCCTAAGAAACACTTTGTAGACTCAAAAATGTATTTGGTGGAATAAAATAATGATTCTTTGATTTCAAACCATTTCTAGTCAAATAGAAATATGGTTTATTTATTAAAAATTGTTTTGGAAGAAAACCTTTGGAAAATGTTTTGTTTTAAACTCTCTGACCCCAAACACCAAGTTTTAGGGTTTGAAAACATATTTGGTGAACCCTATAGATTAATGCCTTAGTAAAAATATTTCTACACCACATGAAATGATACTTTGTTTTGAAAATGGTTTTTAAAGTGAAACCTTTTTTAAATGACTTTGCCACTTTATAAAATGACCATTAGGCCAATGTTTATGACCCATTAGGAACCTCTTTTTCAAACAAAACAAAGCTTGGCATGCTTGCATGCATTATTTTAACTTTGTTATTTTATGTGTGTTGTTTTGCTTGATTGGTAGATTGAGTATGTGCCTTGCTTGATTGATTTGTAGTGACTTGAAGAGTGTGATTGTTGCAAGGACAAGGGTGAACCCATACTCTACCAAAAAGGCAAGTGATGCTTCATACCTTTTGTCCCATTACTTTCTCTATGCATTAGTGATTTTGCTAAGTAAAACTTGCATGGATTTTGCTAAGTATAAACCTTGCTATAGGAAAACCTAGTAGATGAATCCTTAGTAGGATTTTCCTAAGTTAAGATTCCTATTACTATCAAGCTTAGCCTAGCTAATAGAAAACATGGGTGGAATATATATTCACACTATGGAAAAATCTCTAAGTCTGAGGACTTATGTTTTTGTGTAATAAAACAACTAAGTTAATGAATCACCTGGGTGGAATGGGCTTGCTTGGTGGTTTTTGGTTGAGTGGTTCACAAGGCCATGGACTTGGCTTGTGTATCTCACTTGTGGTATGCCACCCAGGAACAAAGAGATTTGAGATGTCAAATGTTGAGAAGCTTCAAGTGCAACCACTTGGCAATATGGGCTCTGCCATGATCATATAGGTTGCAAGAACTTAGCCATATGGACAGTTGGTGGTAGTGTTTGATAGGTTGGAACGCGTCCATTTTGTTCTAAGGGAAGGCTTCTGAAAGATCTTGTCTTGGGAAACCAAGTCTTGTGGGGAAAGTGCACCACCTCTGCAGAGTGTAAAATCTAAGTACTTAGCCATGTCCCTGGTAAAGGACAATTTGAGCATCAAGACATGGAAGCAATCAAGAATCTCATCATTCAAATTTCTAAGTTAAAATCTTGTGGTTTGAACAAGGGTTGTTTGAAATCTTCAATCTTTGATTGAGAGATGCCTTGTAAAGGATCTTCAATCTTTGATTGAGAAGAATGATTTTGTCAAAGCAAAAACTTAGTATTTTCAAATGTTAAGAAAAATCTATTTTGAGCAATGCAAGCCTCAAACTCCACTTAGCCAAATGCATGTAGATGATAGACTCCACTATATTATCATAGTATCACTTGCCAATACAATTCAAATGTATTGACCCTTGTGGCTGTAACTTGTAATGTTGCAGGTTTGATTGATTTTAGTGAAGATTGTTTGATTAGGATTACAAAGTCTACAACCAACATCTGCCTGTGACACTTTGAAGATGAAGGACCCATGACTATAGTTATTCCGCTGCAATGTAATGTAATAGCCAAATGAGCTATGTATGATGTAATAAAATTATGTTATTCCTGGTTATAAAGTTATATTATGACCTTTGTTTCTTGATATTACATCTAAACTGTGGATGCTAGCTATTGATCCAGGGACTAGCATTGTAAACACAGGAGGAATCTACCTTATTAGGTTGAGACCTCTACAGATGGTATCAGAGCATTGTGTTGCCTATAGGATTGTAACCCTAGGATTGGACCAAAACCCTTAGACAAATAGGAGTTGTACTTATTCCAAAAAACTTATTTACAAAAACACTTGTAAACTCTTTCCTCAACCATTTTGATTTCAACTTTACCTCTCTTTTACTACAACTTGATGGAAAACCTACCCATGACCAAGGACTACACCATGTGCAAAGGACTTTCTCAACACCTTCAACTCTAATGACTTCAACTTCTTCAACTCTAATGACTTCAACTTCTTAAACTCTAATGACTTCAACTTCTTCAGCATGTTCCCCAAGGACTTCCAACATGGATATCACTAAGGACTAGAAGTGAAACAAGGAAATCCTATTCCTGATTTAGAGACTGAGGGAATGCAAAAGTTAGAAGGAGCCTACATCACTTGAAGTTTTGTAACCAAGAGTTTATCTCAAGGAAACCAAGATCTCATACAAAAAGAATCATGAAGGAAGGAAAGATCACAAGTGAACCATATAGATGGACCACCATATTTTATTAAGTCAAACACACCAACTTATGTGGTGTAACAAAAATATTTTGTTGCCTAAGTGTGTGCCTGAACTTTGTTGTTTGAGTGAAAAGTTGTTTGTGAATGCTTGCACATTGTTTGTGTGAATTGTGATGTGTGATTAGAAATTTTTCCTTAGAAATATTTTGCCTACTCTAATCCCTACCCAACCGAAACAGATGACTACTCCAAGAAACTCCAACATAAAGATTGACAACAACAACCAAGAGGACAACATGAGAGAACTTAAAGTAACCCAGAACCAGTTGAGCCAAGAGACAGCTCAGCTTTTAGCCAACAACAATGGACTAGACCCAACCATACAAAGGATTTTGAAACTTCAATCCCAAATGTTGCAAGGATTGGTTACTCAAGTGATCAACATGAGAGAAAACTTTTCCCAAAGAGCTAATGACAACAAGGATGACAAAGATGCTATTCTAGAAGGAACCCAAGCTAGCAATATTTTTAGAGATAAGGATCATGCATCCAAAGAGCATGAAGATCAATGCCCCAAGAAGAGAGAAAGATCTCCAACCTATGAAGAACATGAACTAGAAGAACTCCTAGCTTTGGAGAGACCCAAGAAGAAGAAGAAATGCCCCAATCCTAACAAGAAGGATATTACTCAAGTGCAATGTTACAATTGCAAAGAGATGGGACACTATGCCAATGAATGCCCAGAAAAGAAGAAGAGCCAAGAAAACAAACAAAGGCTAGTGAAACCCAAGATAAGGAAGGATATTAGCCTAGTGATGTGCAAACACTGCAAGGATTTAGGACATTATGCATCATATTGTCCAGAGAAGCCACCTCAAGACCTCAAACTTATAACATGTTTCAACTGCAAGGAACCAGGACATTATGCAAGCAACTGTCCAGAAAAGATGAAGAACAAGTTGAACAAGCCTATGGAGAAACTCAACCTTGACCCATGAGTCAAGTATGGAAACAAAGTACACAATGCAAAATTTTGCTTAGAGAAGTTTTCCCAGGATCCCAAGAAGACCAATATGTAATTTTTGTTTGAAAATTTTAAGGGTGGTAGTACCCTAGTTGTTTTGAACCTGCTTGTAACCCTAGCCTCCCCAAATCTCGGGACGAGATTTATTTTAAGGGTGGTAGCCTGTCACATCCCAAGATTTTCCAAATCTTGTAATGTGAAAAATAAATGAATAAAATAAAACTTTGTTTGAATTTCAGGACCAGAAGAAACTTTTTGAATTTAATTGGAGACTTCAAACCCAATTTGAAACAAATAAATCCTAAAGGGATTTAACAAGATAAACTTTTATTAAAGGAAAATAAAAATATTTAAAATTACTATTTTGGATCTTTAAATAAAAGGATTTGGTTTTCAAAAAGAAAAATGGATTTATAAATAAAGATTATTTTAAAATCCAAATTAAACCTTGGCCAGGATTTGGAATTAAAACATTTTGTTTTGAATAAAAATAGCAAAAGTTGATTTAAATAAATTAATAAGGATTTAATATCCAAATTTTATTTGAGTAAAGACTTTTCCCATTTTAAATAAACACCAAAACTTATTTATTTATTTTAAATAAGTTTTCTAAAGTAAATTATATTCTCAAATAAAACCTACTGAAGTGGTTTGGTATTATTTCAATTTTCAAAATAAAGATTTCAATAAAACAAATCTTATTTGAATTAAGTGAATAAGGTCTATTCATTTAATTTTTATTGGACCCTAAAATAAAATGATAT
Source organism: Avena sativa (assembly GCA_916181665.1). NCBI lineage: Eukaryota > Viridiplantae > Streptophyta > Magnoliopsida > Poales > Poaceae > Avena > Avena sativa. The sequence goes on along the minus strand of OV702285.1, from coordinate 133,777,121 downwards.
TTTATTTTAAACAAGTTTTCCAAATATCTTTATTTCCAAATGAAACCTACTGATTTGGTTTTGAAAGTATTTGGATTTCAAATGAAGATTTTATTAATTAAATCAAACCCTATTTTATTAAATAACTAAAGGTCCACTTTATTTAATTATTAATGGACCCTATAACAAAAATGTTATTTTAAACAAGCTTTCCAAATATTCCTTAATTTTCAAATACAACCTACTGAATGGTTTAAAAATTATTTAGTTCTCAAGAGGAGCTTTTGAATTAAATCAAAACCTATGGATTTAATAATTGGTACATCTATTTAATTAAATAATAATAGCCCCTATTATTAAAATTATTAATTTGAATTTGGATTTTGATTCATGTTACTAAACAGAACTAATTTCAATATTACAAAGTTTGGTGTTGTTTGAATTGTTTTGGTTGATGTTTGAATGTTTGGGAATTCAAAACAGGAAATAGAATTAGAAAAAGGAAAAAGATTCAGAATAAGAAAAAAATAAAGATTAGACCGACCCAACCCAGCAGCCCACTAAGGCCCAGCGCCAGCCCAGCTCCTCTATCCACAGCGAAACGTTTTCCTACCTAAACACTAATCCGAACAGACGCTGACCGGTGGACCCTTCTTCCCTCTCTCACTCCGCTGACCAACCGACCCCACGCACCCAGCTCACCCTTCTTCCTCCTCGCGCTAACGACGCCTGTCATTGCTGCCTTCAATCCGCGCGTTCAATTCGCATTGATGCCGCGCCTTAAACCTCGCCGTGACTGCACGCTATTAAGCGTCTGCGTCTTCTCCTCCGTTCCCCTCTGTCTCCTCCCCCAATCCCGCCCCCAGGCCGTCGAATTTTACTCGAACACCGCCTCTGTCCGACGACGCTCCGACGCCGATTCCGGCAGCCCCTCGCCGCCCCTATCCTCCCCGACCAAGCTCACACCTTCCCCACTCCCAGGAGCCTCTCCCGGCACTTTCTATTTACCCGCGGGCGCCCTAGAACGTCGGCAACGACCAGCTTCTAAACGCCGCCGCGACTGGTTCTTCTTCGACGACGACTTCCAGGTGAACCAGACCGCCCCTTCACCTCTCGTTCATGCAAACATCTTTGCCATGGCCTTCGCAGCTAACCCAGTCCTCCGTTTGTCTTCTCGTGGACCACAGGATCATTCCCGACCACGTCCAGAGCCGTCTGTCGCTGTAGCAAGCTCCAGCGAGGAATTGCAGCAGACCCCGTGCGCCCCTTGCCACTACGACCACACGACCGGCATCACCTCATCCTCGCGACCTCGGTGAGCTTACTCCCTCCCTGTTTCGCTTCCTGCCTCGCCAGCGCCGCCGCCAACTGGCCGCTCCGCCGCTCGCCGGTAACATTTCGCCTCTAGTTCTTGGCAAGGCAGTAGGCACCGTTCGATTCAGATCGAACGAATACGATAGATTGACTTAACCGCGAAGGGGTACGTGATCAGGGCCATGCGATCTGCTTAGATCCAACGGTCTGCAGCGTGATCCGCACCGAATCGGTACCGGCGAATTAAAACATGACACGTGGCTAGGTTTCGTTAGAAAAACAGATTTGAATCTGTTATAGATTCAATTTTCAAACCACTGTAACTTTCAAACCACACGTCCAAAAATTGCAAATTTGGTATCATTGGAATCAGTGAAACAAACCCTAGCCAACCATGCCCTTAGTTTAGCAAATAGTATCTGTTAGCTTGTTTGAATTTGCAGAAACATTTGTATGCTTGTTAAGGATGTAAAAATTGTTTAAAAATGAATTTGTGGTTAAAATCTTTGGCAATTGGATTGATTTGAACCTACTGACCCTAAGAAACACTTTGTAGACTCAAAAATGTATTTGGTGGAATAAAATAACGATTCTTTGATTTCAAACCATTTCTAGTCAAATAGAAATATGGTTTATTTATTAAAAATGGTTTTGGAAGAAAACCTTTGGAAAATGTTTTGTTTTAAACTCTCTGACCCCAAACACCAAGTTTTAGGGTTTGAAAATATATTTGGTGAACCCTATAGATTAATGCCTTAGTAAAAATATTTCTACACCACATGAAATGATACTTTGTTTTGAAAATGGTTTTTAAAGTGAAACCTTTTGCAAATGACTTTGCCACTTTATAAAATGACCATTAGGTGCTTTCCAATGTTTATGACCCATTAGGAACCTCTTTTTGAAACAAAACAAAGCTTGGCATGCTTGCATGCATTATTTTGACTTTGTTATTTTATGTGTGTTGTTTTGCTTGATTGGTAGATTGAGTATGTGCCTTGCTTGATTGATTTGTAGTGACTTGAAGAGTGTGATTGTTGCATGGACAAGGGTGAACCCATACTCTACCAAAAAGGCAAGTGATGCTTCATACCTTTTGTCCCATTACTTTCTCTATGCATTAGTGATTTTGCTAAGTAAAACTTGCATGGATTTTGCTAAGTATAAACCTTGCTATAGGAAAACCTAGTAGATGAATCCTTAGTAGGATTTTCCTAAGTTAAGATTCCTATTACTATCAAGCTTAGCCTAGCTAATAGAAAACATGGGTGGAATATATATTCACACTATGGAAAAATCTCTAAGTCTGAGGACTTATGTTTTTGTGTAATAAAACAACTAAGTTAATGAATCACCTGGGTGGAATGGGCTTGCTTGGTGGTTTTTGGTTGAGTGGTTCACAAGGCCATGGACTTGGCTTGTGTATCTCACTTGTGGTATGCCACCCAGGAACAAAGAGATTTGAGATGTCAAATGTTGAGAAGCTTCAAGTGCAACCACTTGGCAATATGGGCTCTGCCATGATCATATAGGTTGCAAGAACTTAGCCATATGGACAGTTGGTGGTAGTGTTTGATAGGTTGGAACGCGTCCATTTTGGTCTAAGGGAAGGCTTCTGAAAGATCTTGTCTTGGGAAACCAAGTCTTGTGGGGAAAGTGCACCACCTCTGCAGAGTGTAAAATCTAAGTACTTAGCCATGTCCCTGGTAAAGGACAATTTGAGCATCAAGACATGGAAGCAATCAAGAATCTCATCATTCAAATTTCTAAGTTAAAATCTTGTGGTTTGAACAAGGGTTGTTTGAAATCTTCAATCTTTGATTGAGAGATGCCTTGTAAAGGATCTTCAATCTTTGATTGAGAAGAATGATTTTGTCAAAGCAAAAACTTAGTATTTTCAAATGTTAAGAAAAATCTATTTTGAGCAATGCAAGCCTCAAACTCCACTTAGCCAAATGCATGTAGATGATAGACTCCACTATATTATCATAGTATCACTTGCCAATACAATTCAAATGTATTGACCCTTGTGGCTGTAACTTGTAATGTTGCAGGTTTGATTGATTTTAGTGAAGATTGTTTGATTAGGATTACAAAGTCTACAACCAACATCTGCCTGTGACACTTTGAAGATGAAGGACCCATGACTATAGTTATTCCGCTGCAATGTAATGTAATAGCCAAATGAGCTATGTATGATGTAATAAAATTATGTTATTCCTGGTTATAAAGTTATATTATGACCTTTGTTTCTTGATATTACATCTAAACTGTGGATGCTAGCTATTGATCCAGGGACTAGCATTGTAAACACAGGGGAATCTACCTTATTAGGTTGAGACCTCTACAGATGGTATTAGAGCATTGTGTTGCCTGTAGGATTGTAACCCTAGGATTGGACCAAAACCCTTAGACAAATAGGAGTTGTACTTATTCCAAAAAACTTATTTAAAAAAACACTTGTAAACTCTTTCCTCAACCATTTTGGTTTCAACTTTACCTCTCTTTTACTACAACTTGATGGAAAACCTACCCATGACCAAGGACTACACCATGTGCAAAGGACTTTCTCAACACCTTCAACTCTAATGACTTCAACTTCTTCAACTCTAATGACTTCAACTTCTTCAACTCTAATGACTTCAACTTCTTTAGCATGTTCCCCAAGGACTTCCAACATGGATATCACTAAGGACTAGAAGTGAAACAAGGAAATCCTATTCCTGATTTAGAGACTGAGGGAATGCAAAAGTTAGAAGGAGCCTACATCACTTGAAGTTTTATAACCAAGAGTTTATCTCAAGGAAACCAAGATCTCATACAAAAAGAATCATGAAGGAAGGAAAGATTGTTTGATTAGGATTACAAAGTCTACAACCAACATCTGCCTGTGACACTTTGAAGATGAAGGACCCATGACTATAGTTATTCCGCTGCAATGTAATGTAATAGCCAAATGAGCTATGTATGATGTAATAAAATTATGTTATTCCTGGTTATAAAGTTATATTATGACCTTTGTTTCTTGATATTACATCTAAACTGTGGATGCTAGCTATTGATCCAGGGACTAGCATTGTAAACACAGGAGGAATCTACCTTATTAGGTTGAGACCTCTACATGGGCCCTCTCGGTGGAATGTCATCCAGTTAGCTTGCAAGCATGTGACTGGCTCACAAGGGATCACATACCACGGGAACGAGAAAAGAGTACTTATCCGTAACGAGGTTGAACTAGGTATGCAAAGATACCGACGATCAAAACCTCGGATAAGTAAACTATCGTGAGACAAAGGGAAATTGGTATCGTATGTAAGTGGTTCATTCGATCGCAAAGTAATCGTAGAAATATGTGGGAGCCATATGAATTTCCAGATTCCTCTATTGGTTATTGTTCGGAGAAGTGTCTCGATCATGTCCGCATAATTCACGAACCGTAGGGAGACACACTTAAGGATTCGATGTTGTTGAGTAGTTATGGAATGATGAGTAAGATACCGAATGTTGTTCGGAGTCTCAGATGGGATCCGTGATATCACGAGGAGATCCGGAATGGTCTGGAGAATAAGATTCATATAAGGAAAGTCTTGTTTCGCAGTTGGGGAATGATTCCGGTGTTTTCATTGGGAATGTTCTAGAAGGTTTCGGAAGGTCCGTCACTCCGGAGGGGAAGGGTACATGAATGTGTCATGACAATGTGGAATGGTTGCATCATGTACAAGGTATCATGGCTGAGCAAAATAAAGGGATAAATCAAATCCTAGTTTGAAAAGTCAAACGCCAATTTGAAAAGTCAAACGGCAGTTTTGCTTGGTGGAGGGAGAGTAGGAAACCTACTTGGGGAGGAGTTCCTCTCCCTCCACCCGCCAGACAAGGAGGCTGACTTTGGGGGAGGACTCCCTCCCCTTGGTCGGCGCCCTCCCACCTATAAAAGTAGGGGCAGGGGTGCCCCTCTTCCCTACACCTCTCTCCACCAAAACCCTAGCCCTAGCCGCCGGCCACCACAAGTCGCCGCCGCCCTAGGGTTTGCCCTAGCCGCCGAGTTGGGGCTCTCCCCAAGCCCTAGCCGCCGGCCTAGCTTCCTCCCTTGGTGCCTCTAAACTCTAGATCACCAAGGCCTCTCTCATAGTCCACCATACTCGCTCCGGCTTAAGGCGAAGCCCTGCGAGATCTCCCCTCTACTTCCGGTACCACGTCGTCGTGCTGCCGGAATCGCGAGGAGAGTGCTACAACCTCCGCTGCCTGCTGGAACAAGGGAGAGGAAGGTCTTCATCAAGTACCGAACATGTGACCGACTGCGCAAGCGCTGCCGGAATGCAGCGCCGGAAGGATCGTCTACATGATCTTGAGATCGGCAAGAGTATGACTACATCACCCACGAGAATCTGCTCTCGTTAACTGCTTTGGAATCTTCGAGGGTGAGTTCCTCTATCGACTCGTTGCTACAATCTAGTAGATAGATCTTGGCTTGTTTGTTTGCATGCGGTAGAATTTTTTTGTTTTCCATGCTACGAAACCCTTCAATATGCACCTCATGCCAGATTGCATCTGCGCACCCATGTAACCTTCAGTTCCGTCGTAATCAAGAGCAGACAAGCAGGAGTAGGATTTTCCCTCCGGGGGCTGAACCTAGGTAAACCTCGTGTCCCCGTGTTGCTTGTCTCTTAACCGTTATGCAATCTCCAGTATCCCTATCTTCTCCAAAACCCAAGTCCATAACAATGGGCATTGACGAGATCGTACCTCGTGTAACTACCTCGGTGAATTACGCTCCTAGATACAAGCCTGGATGAGCGGAAGTGGTTGAAATAGTACGGTGGGGCCCCAACAGCCACTCACGGGTAGACCTTTCGGCCGTCCCAACCACTTCCAGTCAACGGGACAAGTACGGGCGGCGTAATCGGCAGGCGAAGGGATCAACTACATACACAAATGGGTATGTATGCAAGCCACCATACAATAGTACATCAGAGCCATTCCATCTAAAAGAAAGGAAATATAGCAAAGACATACGGCAAGATTCAAATGTTCTAATAGATCTAATAGTTTAGGATATTTCCTCATACATCACACATCAGAGTATCAGGCGGAAGCGGCAAACAAGATCCGAGTACGGATAAGAAGCAAATTGGCATAAGATGCCCCATAAATAAGCACATCCCGCCCACAGATCTCACGGATCCCCGTTCCCGGAATCTCTACACCGAACGATCGTTGCCCATATCATCAGCCTCCTCCACCCAGTATCCGTCCTGCGAGTGTACCTGTTCATCTGAACCAATGATTTATCGTGTGAGACCCTAGGGGTACTCAGCAAGTCTTTATGCCTCTAAAGGGGACACAACCTGGGGTGACGCAATTGCAGCAAAAGATAAACCCTAACAGTTCTATAGATACTCGCTAACCATCCGCCTAACCAAAGATAGACGGATGTCCGTAAATTAATGACAACAGTTATAACAGTAATATCACCGGATCCATCCTCCTCCTCGCTTACCGACGAGGAAGCGGACGAACAACCCCCACAACCGTTGGCAGTTTTATTAACCATTCCATGAGTGTTGCACTATTTACTAGTCAGTTATTTAGTCAAGTTAAAAGCGGTACTTTAGTTATGCTTGTCTATGATCGAGAAACTGTGCTCCAAGTCGTCCATAACCGCGGACACGGCTTTCAGAAAGTTTTACCCTGCAGGGGTGCACAAATAGCAACACACACTCGATCAACCTCGGAAAAACCAAATCAAAACCCAACGAGGCTTTCACGACAAAGCAATCACAGGATTCAGAAATATTTCAGGGGGCCACCCCTTGGAGTACACCCGCAACGAAACTGGCCGGCTCCGAGACGGACTCAAGGTTTGTGGGGCCGGCTGTAAACGACTGGGAACCCGAAAACTCGGGGTGTCGATACCGCGAAAACGGGTCACCATCCTAAACAGTACAGTGTGCTCCTCGCACAATCGTAAATAAAGCAGTAAAGCATGGCATAAGTACGGGATAGTAAATAAAACCTCAACCTAGTTTGTGGCCCCAAGAAATAAGAATGAATCAAGCTCTGGCTCAGGGGGGTCCCATAAGCCTCCCGGATGTGGATAGCGCGAATAATCAAGGAACAGGAATCAAGTACTCGGGGTCCTACGGGACACAAGTGAGCAGGAAAAACCAAATAGCAGATATTGCTCACCGGTGCCACTTTCATTAGTTATCCCATTACTACTCAGGTTAAGTTGTTTAGGTACCTCGTTATCCATCAGACTCTCACATACCCTACACATGTTGTTCTACGACTCGCATGGCTCAAACAACTCCTGTAGTAATGGCTCATGGGATGGAGGAACAAGCTTGGTGGGGTTTAAAGTAAAGGCTATGCAATACTTGGGATTCAGTTTAATGCAATCGCGACTCAATGATGCAAGAATAAGATAGAGTCAATAGGTACTGTATGTATGCAAGCATGTGGTAGTGCTTGCCTGGCAACTCAGTTGAAGCGAGAGACGGATCTGGGTAGTGCTCCTGGTTCTCTTGATATATCCCCTGCTCAGCGTCTATTCGAAGAAGAACCAAACAAACAAGGGCCAACATAAATAAAGTGCACAAGCATAGAAATAAAATGCGTCAAGCAAACAATCATGCCATGATGAATGATGCACAAGTTGCATGGCATTAATGTAGCATGGCATGGGTGAGGTGTAGAGTACAAGAAATAAGCATTTTATTGAGTTGTGGTCACTTTTCATTGTCATATTAGTTGTTGTATACTATATATTGATATGATGCATGCTGCAATTGAAGTCATGGATAACATAAACAGAAAGGTCTCGTCGAGCTGATCATTTTAGACATATCATTTGTTAAATTCGGAGTTATAAAACAAAAGTTATTAATTAATTAAGGTGGGGGGCATTTTGTTGTAATTTAATTCAACTTGAAATTTAAAGTGTCCAAGTAATATTTTGAATAGTATATTTGAAATCCTCACATTTTTCCGATTCAAAAACATATATCATTTGTTTAATTTGGATTGGTAGTTTAAAAGTTATTAAAAACTGATTGAATTTGAATTTAAAACAATTTGTAAAGATTTAATTTGAAACAGCAAACAGTAACACTTTTGTCACCCAGACCAGACCCAGCCACAGTCTCTGGCGAGTGGGCCTGATGCTGACTGGGCATGGGCTGGTGGGGTTGAGGACCGCGGGTTGGGAAAGGGAAAACCCCAGGGGGTTTTTAAACAAACACCATGAAGGGCTGGTCTGCGGGTTGAGTTTTAGAAAAGCCAGGGGTCTGCGTGCAAAACTGCCAGGAGCTGATCGGTTCAGACTCTGACGAACTGAATTTTAAACACTCGAAACTGCGATCAAACTAGGCAGTATTTAGGGATGGTGTAAAAACGAAAAGTGTAGATCACACTTAGACCTACAACTCTCGTTTTTATGGTTTCTCCAACTGAGGACTACCGAGGCCGGGATCTGGCGAGGAACAGAGGTACTAGGAGGCGTGCGAGACTGACGGACAGACAGGGTCAGAGCAGCAGTGCCGTGATATCGTCCGATCTTCGGTGGACGTTGGCGAAGAATCCTTTGGGAATTCGAACATGCCACAAGGATCAAAGTTGGAGAGGGGATCAGGGACTACAAAAGTTGTTCATGAGCTTTCATGCGAGGAGGGCCAGGTACTCCGGGAGAACACGAATCGCGGGGGTGCCCGAAAAGTTTCCGCTGAAACTGTCGGGGACAGGGGAGCTTCCTGAGCTAGAGGCGCAAGTGCGGTCGTCGTCCGGGAGGAAGAAACGCAGCGGTGGCGACGCTAACTAAGTGATGGAGGCGAGGCGGGAAGATGGGGAAAAGAGAGGGGGTCCTTACCTCGCTCGATTCCCGTGGAAAACAGGGAAGGGGACGGATGGACTTGGTCAGGCGGTGGCGACGGGGTGGCGTGCTTGGTCACGGCCACAACGGAGATGAGCAGGCAGTGACAGAAAGCTCCGGCTCCTCCTGCTGCAGTTCCGAAGAGGCGGCAGTGGTGGTACTCCTCCTCCTCCTCGGTGCTCCCCTCACTGAACTTTGACGGGAGGGAGACAGATGTAACACCCTCAGAATCGGACCTATGCAAGTTTTAGCGAAACCCGCCAAACCCGCATAGAAACGATTCAAAGGTGCCCACCAGGCACTTTCGTGCGGGTGGAGAACGAAGTAATAACATTACACAACAGTCCTCGATGGGACCCACAGAACAGATATATATAACAGCGACTCGAAGAGTCAAGAATACAGGTATAATATACAAAGATCCAAATCACCTTGAAATCGATACGGCGTCCAGCTACGGACAAGATGCAAATGGGGCTAAGAGCCCTGAAGAATAATCAGTGGCGTCCATAACCCTGCCCAGGCCAAGCCGGAAGGGTAACCCTGCTAACGGCGTCGATCTCAAAACCTGCTTAAACAGAAGGGGTGCCGACAAAGGGCAAAGGAAAAAGAGGAGCGTCAGTACTGAGGCCAGTACACGGGGAGACTAGAATTCGGCGGTCCTCGCCTACAAAGGTATGGTGGACTGAAGCGGCAGCGGCAACATGCACTAGACAACCTATAGAGACTTGATACAACTGTCGGATTTAAGAGAGGGGTAAGAATGACCTACTCGGATCCAATCTGAAGCTAACACCAAACAAACCCATCCTGGCGTTTCCCCCTCGCGACCAAACGAGGAAGTCAACCGAGGAACTCACACAGTTGGCATTTTTATTTATTCAGTTATCGTTGCAGCAATTACTAGTCAGGTATAGATAATCATCCTGATAAAATAAGCAGTGGGCACTTTTAGTTAACCATTCCGTGGTAGTTGCAACACTTACTAGTCAGATACAAATAGCATGAGATAACCCAAAACCCAGCAATTGTTGGTACTTTTATTCAGCCATTCCGTTGTAGTTGCAATACTTACTAGTCAGGTACAATGGTCGCAAGCGACACTCCAAACAAGCAATTGTGGGCAGTATTAATTAGCCATTCCATTATAGTGCAGCTGATTACTAGTCATTATAAAGTCAAATTTATAGCAATAAACTTTAGTTATGCTTGTCTATGGTCGAGATACTGTGCTCCAAGTCGTCCATAACAGCGGACACGGCTTTCAGAAAGTTTTACCCGGCCGGGGTGCACCAATAGCAACACACACTCGATCAACCTCGGAAAAACCAAATCAAAACCCAACGAGGCCTTCACGACAAAGCAATCACAGGATTCAGAAATATTTCAGGGGGCCACCCCTTGGAGTCTTACCCGCAACGAAGTAAGCTAGCTCCGAGACGGACCCGAGGTTTGTGGGGCCGGCTGTAAGCGATCGGGAACCCGAAAACTCGGGGTGTCGATACCGCGAAAACGGGTCACAATTCCTAAACAGTAGAGGTGCTATCTGTCGCACAATTTAATTAAAGCAGTAAAGCATGGCATAAGTACAGGATCGTAAATAAAACCTCAAACTAGTTTGTGGCCCCAAGAAATAAGACTGAATCAAGCTCTGGCTCAGGGGGGTCCCATATACCTCCCGGATGTGGATAGCGCGATAAATCAAGGAACAGGTATCAAGTACTCGGGGTCCTACGGGACACAAGTGGGCGTTCGGAAACCAAATATTATCTATCACCCATCGATGCCTCTGCTTACTTCAATTTTAGTTGTTAAACAGGAATTTAAAGTGAACGATAAGTAAAGCTATGATCATATCCAACATCAACATGCGGCAGTACACCAACAACTGTGGCACTGGACGACACGCAACAGCACTTGAGCAAGCGACTACGACGCGCAAGTCCAACTATCTACCAAACAACAGGTAATAGGATGTGTCCAAGGCAATATATGGCTGCAAGGGGATATCACGGGTACGGAAAACTAGAGCATCGCAACACAGATAGCAATAGATCAACAGGAAGGAGTAAAACACTATAAAAGTAAGATAGGTAGAAAGGGGGAGATGCTCGCCTGAAAACATTGTCGAAGGTTCAACCGAAGATCGGGTCGACACTCGCATCAACTCAACGGCCTTATCCGCGAAGAAGCAAAACACTAGAATAAACACCGGATGCAATATTTAATACTACGGCAAAAGATCGGGCATGATGCATGCATGATGAATGACATGGCAAAGGTGCAATGCAATTAGGTCATATTAAGCGGAACCGGGGCCCCGACAATTAATTAGATGGTTCAAGTTATTTAGAACCCCCGCAAATTAAATGTTGTTTTAACTAGGCAAAATGAGTTACCGGTTCGCTACACAAATTTAAATGAGGCCAATATAAGGCTAGATTTGCCCGCATATGGGCCCCATATTTAATTATTAGGTGAATCTGCATAAGGCCCCCAAACCACAGACAAGGATGCATGCATGAACAATTCAATATGCATCAAGTTGTATTATGTTATAAAATAGGGTTTCGGGAAGGGGCACACATTAGGGTTCGACAGATCTTGGTTTCCGGGGTTCGACAAGGTCCAGGGTTCGACGGGTTCGGACTCGGCGGGATCGTTCTCTCGTTCTCGGTAACGGGGCAGATCTTGCGTTCCGGGAAGAAGTACTTGGCGGTCTCCGGCTCCACCCAGGTCGGGGCCGATCTTGTCGGGCCCGCGCATCGGTTCGGTCTTGGCGTCCGCGATGAAGTGCTTGTCGTTCCGGGGACGCTCCTGTCGCATCCGCGGTCGTCGGTTCGTGCCGACGGTCTTGTCGTCTCACGGCGAAGTTCTTGGGGATCCAGGGTCTTGACGAACTTGGCGTGCCAGGGTTTGGTCTGAGGATCGGTCTGCGGGTCTTGGCCGGGTCGCCGGTAGTTCTTGGCGTCCCGGGAAGCTCCGGGTCCGGGGTTCGCCGCTCCGTGAGGTAGATCTTGTCGTGGCGTCGGGTCCAGGAAGGAGAGCTTGGTGCTCCACGGTGGAATCCTTGGCGTCGTGGTCGGTGGCGAACTTGGCGAGCCCGTCTCAATTGAAGGCGGACATCTACACCATCGCCATGTCCCACTCCAACCCAACATGGGCCGATGACTGAGCACCAACAACAGAAACGAGCCATACGCGCTGGGCCGGGGACCGAGGTTCCTGCGTGCAGAAGGAGAAGGCGGCGACGTCTTAGAGGGCTTTGGGGACATGCCGTCCAGGGAGGTGGCGGACTTGGCAGAAACCGAGGATGGCGGACGGAAGGGCGCGCCGGCGGGGCGGAACTCGGTGACGCGGGGCATAGGGGAGTGGCCGCGGCACTGGCCGGAGGCGCGCGGGCGAGGCCGACGGCGAGGTGCACGGCGGCCGGCGGCAGTTGCTGGGAGGACGGTGGCCGAGCTTGGGCGGAACCACGCGGAGCCGGCGTCGGGCTCCGGCGGCCACGGCTGGAGGCGGAACGCGGGGCGGCGCGCGAGGCTGGCGGGAGTGGAAGAGGCGGGCGCGGCGAGGTTGAGGACGGAGGGGGCCGAAGTGGGTGCCGGGGTGGGGAGGACGGGGAGCAGAGGCGGCGTGGGGTCCGGCGAGGCGGCGCCCTGCGGGGGAGCCTGGCGGGGCCGCCCCAGGAAGGCGACGTGGCGGCGCGGAGGAGCGTGAACGGCGGCGAGGTGAGCGGGGAGGCCGAGCCGGGGCGGAGGTGCGGGCGACGAGGACGGTGGGGAGGCGCGGACGCGGAGGTCGGGGGAGGTCCAGCGGGCAGCGGTGGAGCCTGGGGTCGAGGGGACGCGGCCGGTGAGGAAGGGGAGGGAGGAGGAGGAGGCCCCTGCCGGCGGCGGGAGGGGGCCGAGCAGGGAGGAAGAAGACAGGGGGGGTGGGCGTCGCGCACGGACGCGGAGAGAGAGAGGGAGGCGCGGGGATGGTGGCTGGTGGGGGTGGGCCAGGGGACAGGTGGGGTCCAGGGGTGGGTCGGGTGGCAGCTGGCGTGCGTGTGTGCGCAGGGTGTGTGCGTCGTGTGTGGGCAGGGTGGGTGTGAGTGCATGTGTGTGTGGGGCTGGGTTGAGAGGAGAGAGAGGGGGTGGAGGTGGTTTAGCCTAGGTGGCAGTCTCTGGTTGGGTGGGGTGGTGGACAGGGCGATGTGGCAGGTGTGGATTGGGTGGGGTGATGTGGAGGGGGGGGGTTGGGTAGATAGTTTGGTAGGTTTAGGAATTAGGTGGACCGTTTTGTAAAATCCTGGGGGTGGTCGTTCGGGTCGAACTGGCCCGTTCGGCTGCCCCCGCTAAAATAATAAATATTTTTATTTGTTTTACAAACACCGTTTGCAAACCGACAGCAGACAAACAAAAATCATCCGGAGACCCGGGGTTGATATTTGATTAAAGATGGGGCGTTTTGTAAAACAAAACGGGCTTTGCGAAAATAGTTTTTGACAAACAACACATGATGATGACGATGCAATGCACAAATTCAACGCGATTTTCTAGTAGTGGTTTTGCGGGATGCCACAATTCGATACCACTAACAATGGATCTCGCCCTCGAGATCCGCCTCATGGTACCAGAAGGAAGGTCGGCGATCTGCATCTTCTCGCTTCGTGTAGATCCTCGCGACACCACTAACAAGAGGTCGTTGTCCGTGATCGTCGAGAGAACACTCCGGAAACAAAGGGCGAAGGTAGAGGTTTCAACAAATAAAGCCACCTCTAGCTTCGATGGAAAGAGGGAACCGATGCATTCTCGTCCACTTCAATGTACAAAAGCGAATAGAAGGGGTAGTCGGCATGGGGGCCAATCCATCACGCACCCAAACTATTACTCTGCACAATCAGTGGAAAAGCGTGCAACCATTCTCGGAATCAGACTGAAGATCTCGACAACCGAGGTTCAGAAACAAAGGAGTGATGCAGACTCTGCATCGGATCTGGCGTAGGTGATGTCGTCGCGTCGGAAAACACCGGAAGGCACAAACAAGGAACAAAGAATGGTACCACCGTAGACGGATTCCTCAGGCAGCTTGAACACCGGATGGTAGAACACCGTTACCAAAGGAGGAAGCGAAACCCTGAAGGTACGACGGAAAACCCAACCACGAGAAATCCTGGACTCGAAGAGAGAGAAGAGAGCGGATTCAAAACACGTAGAGGTAAGAGGAGAACAGCAGAGGGGTAAGGAGTAAAATCATACCTAATCAGAACTATCCAACCAATTTTCAGAAATAGTTTTGACACTCTACTTCGGCCGTTAGCTAGGTTATCCTACAGGCTGGACTTGTGGGGTATCGTAACTGCTGAGCTCTGATACCACTCTGTAACACCCTCAGAATCGGACCTATGCAAGTTTTAGCGAAACCCGCCAAACCCGCATAGAAACGATTCAAAGGTGCCCACCAGGCACTTTCGTGCGGGTGGAGAATGAAGTAATAACATTACACAACAGTCCTCGATGGGACCCACAGAACAGATATATATAACAGCGACTCGAAGAGTCAAGAATACAGGTATAATATACAAAGATCCAAATCACCTTGAAATCGATACGGCGTCCAGCTACGGACAAGATGCAAATGGGGCTAAGAGCCCTGAAGAATAATCAGTGGCGTCCATAACCCTGCCCAGGCCAAGCCGGAAGGGTAACCCTGCTAACGGCGTCGATCTCAAAACCTGCTTAAACAAAAGGGGTGCCGACAAAGGGCAAAGGAAAAAGAGGAGCGTCAGTACTGAGGCCAGTACATGGCGAGACTAGAATTCGGCGGTCCTCGCCTACAAAGGTATGGTGGACTGAAGCGGCAGCGGCAACATGCACTAGATAACCTATAGAGACTTGATACAACTGTCGGATTTAAGAGAGGGGTAAGAATGACCTACTCGGATCCAATCTGAAGCTAACACCAAACAAACCCATCCTGGCGTTTCCCCCTCGCGACCAAACGAGGAAGTCAACCGAGGAACTCACACAGTTGGCATTTTTATTTATTCAGTTATCGTTGTAGCAATTACTAGTCAGGTATAGATAATCATCCTGATAAAATAAGCAGTGGGCACTTTTAGTTAACCATTCCGTGGTAGTTGCAACACTTACTAGTCAGATACAAATAGCATGAGATAACCCAAAACCCCCCCCCCCCCCTCCAGGATTCAGAAATATTTCAGGGGGCCACCCCTTGGAGTCTTACCCGCAACGAAGTAAGCTAGCTTCGAGACGGACCCGAGGTTTGTGGGGCCGGCTGTAAGCGACTGGGAACCCGAAAACTCGGGGTGTCGATACCGCGAAAACGGGTCACAATTCCTAAACAGTACAGGTGCTATCTGTCGCACAATTTAATTAAAGCAGTAAAGCATGGCATAAGTACAGGATCGTAAATAAAACCTCAAACTAGTTTGTGGCCCCAAGAAATAAGACTGAATCAAGCTCTGGCTCAGGGGGGGTCCCATATACCTCCCGGATGTGGATAGCGCGATAAATCAAGGAACAGGTATCAAGTACTCGGGGTCCTACGGGACACAAGTGGGCGTTCGGAAACCAAATATTATCTATCACCCACCGATGCCTCTGCTTACTTCAATTTTAGTTGTTAAACAGGAATTTAAAGTGAACGATAAGTAAAGCTATGATCATATCCAACATCAACATGCGGCAGTACACCAACAACTGTGGCACTGGACGACACGCAACAGCACTTGAGCAAGCGACTACGACGCGCAAGTCCAACTATCTACCAAACAACAGGTAATAGGATGTGTGCAAGGCAATATATGGCTGCAAGGGGATATCACGGGTACGGAAAACTAGAGCATCGCAACACAGATAGCAATAGATCAACAGGAAGGAGTAAAACACTATAAAAGTAAGATAGGTAGAAAGGGGGAGATGCTCGCCTGAAAACATTGTCGAAGGTTCAACCGAAGATCGGGTCGACACTCGCATAAACTCAACGGCCTTATCCGCGAAGAAGCAAAACACTAGAATAAACACCGGATGCAATATTTAATACTACGGCAAAAGATCGGGCATGATGCATGCATGATGAATGACATGGCAAAGGTGCAATGCAATTAGGTCATATTAAGCGGAACCGGGGCCCCGACAATTAATTAGATGGTTCAAGTTATTTAGAACCCCCACAAATTAAATGTTGTTTTAACAAGGCAAGATGAGTTACCGGTTCGCTACACAAATTTAAATGAGGCCAATATAAGGCTAGATTTGCCCGCATATGGGCCCCATATTTAATTATTAGGTGAATCTGCATAAGGCCCCCAAACCACAGACAAGGATGCATGCATGAACAATTCAATATGCATCAAGTTGTATTATGTTATAAAATAGGGTTTCGGGAAGGGGCACACATTAGGGTTCGGCAGATCTTGGTTTCCGGGGTTCAGGGTTCGACAAGGTCCAGGGTTCGACGGGTTCGGACTCGGCGGGATCGTTCTCTCGTTCTCGGTAACGGGGCAGATCTTGCGTTCCGGGAAGAAGTACTTGGCGGTCTCCGGCTCCACCCAGGTCGGGGCCGATCTTGTCGGGCTCGCGCATCGGGTCGGTCTTGGCGTCCGCGATGAAGTGCTTGTCATTCCGGGGACGCTCCTGTCGCATCCGCGGTCGTCGGTTCGTGCCGACGGTCTTGTCGTCTCACGGCGAAGTTCTTGGGGATCCAGGGTCTTGACGAACTTGGCGTGCCAGGGTTCGGTCTGAGGATCGGTCTGCGGGTCTGGGCCGGGTCGCCGGTAGTTCTTGGCGTCCCGGGAAGCTCCGGGTCCGGGGTTCGCCGCTCCGTGAGGTAGATCTTGTCGTGGCGTCGGGTCCAGGAAGGAGAGCTTGGTGCTCCACGGTGGAATCCTTAGCGTCGTGGTCGGTGGCCGTCTCAATTGAAGGCGGACATCTACACCATCGCCATGTCCCACTCCAACCCAACATGGGCCGATGACTGAGCACCAACAACAGACACGAGCCATACGCGCTGGGCCGGGGACCGAGGTTCCTGCGTGCAGAAGGAGAAGGCGGCGACGTCTTAGAGGGCTTCGGGGACATGCCGTCCAGGGAGGTGGCGGACTTGGCAGAAACCGAGGATGGCGGACGGAAGGGCGCGCCGGCGGGGCGGAACTCGGTGACGCGGGGCATAGGGGAGCGGCCGCGGCACTGGCCGGAGGCGCGCGGGCGAGGCCGACGGCGAGGTGCACGGCGGCCGGCGGCGGTTGCTGGGAGGACGGTGGCCGAGCTCGGGCGGAACCACGCGTAGCCGGCGTCGGGCTCCGGCGGCCACGGCTGGAGGCGGAACGCGGGGCGGCGCGCGAGGCTGGCGGGAGTGGAAGAGGTGGGCGCGACGAGGTTGAGGACGGAGGGGGCCGAAGTGGGTGCCGGGGTGGGGAGGACGAGGAGCAGAGGCGGCGTGGGGTCCGGCGAGGCGGCGCCCTGCGGGGGAGCCTGGCGGGGCCGCCCCAGGAAGGCGACGCGGCGGCGCGGAGGAGCGTGAACGGCGGCGAGGTGAGCGGGGAGGCCGAGCCGGGGCGAAGGTGCGGGCGACGAGGACGGTGGGGAGGCGCGGACGCGGAGGTCGGGGGAGGTCCGGCGGGCAGCGGTGGAGCCTGGGGTCGAGGGGACGCGGCCGGTGAGGAAGGGGAGGGAGGAGGAGGAGGCCCCTGCCGGCGGCGGGAGGGGGCCGAGCAGGGAGGAAGAAGACAGGGGGGGTGGGCGTCGCGCGCGGACGCGGAGAGAGAGAGGGAGGCGCGGGGATGGTGGCTGGTGGGGGTGGGCCAGGGGACAGGTGGGGTCCAGGGGTGGGTCGGGTGGCAGCTGGCGTGCGTGTGTGCGCAGGGTGTGTGCGTCGTGTGTGGGCAGGGTGGGTGTGAGTGCATGCGTGTGTGGGGCTGGGTTGAGAGGAGAGAGAGGGGGTGGAGGTGGTTTAGCCTAGGTGGCAGTCTCTGGTTGGGTGGGGTGGTGGACAGGGCGATGTGGCAGGTGGGGATTGGGTGGGGTGATGTGGAGGGGGGGGGTTGGGTAGATAGTTTGGTAGGTTTAGGAATTAGGTGGACCGTTTTGTAAAATCCTGGGGGTGGTCGTTCGGGTCGAACTGGCCCGTTCGGCTGCCCCCGCTAAAATAATAAATATTTTTATTTGTTTTACAAACACCGTTTGCAAACCGACAGCAGACAAACAAAAATCATCCGGAGACCCGGGGTTGATATTTGATTAAAGATGGGGCGTTTTGTAAAACAAAACGGGCTTTGCAAAAATAGTTTTTGACAAACAACACATGATGATGACGATGCAATGCACAAATTCAACGCGATTTTCTAGTAGTGGTTTTGCAGGATGCCACAACAGAGTACGAAGGAGAGGAAAGAATGGGGTGGCGGCGCGGGATGCAGAGAGGGGAGGCTAGGGTTCCAGAGGAACCAGGGTTGATAAAGGAGGGGGGGGGTCACGAGTGCGGCGTGAGGGCTGACGAGGATCACGGCGGGCGACGCCTACCTGCTCCGTCTGCTTTCCGTCTTCTGCCGCGAGAGAGGAAGCTGAGAACGGCGTCAGGCACCAGGGAAGAAGAACAGGAGCGCGGCAGGGTGAAGGGGGTACTGGGCCAAGGGAAGGCGAGTTGGGCCGGAGGAGGGTTTGGTCTGATGGGCTGCTACTTCCTCTTGGGCTGCTGCGGCTGGTCCAAGGTGGCTGTTGCCAGGTTTGTTTCTCTCCTCTTTATCCCTCTTCTTTTTATTTTCATTTGTTTTGAATGTTTCAAATTCAACCATCCTTTTTATTTCAAAACCTGTTGAACCTAGCAGATGATTTTGAACAGAGAAAAGGGAAGGCCAAAGGATAGAAAAGAGAGACAAAAGAAAGGGGGGGGGTGATTGATGCATACATACATAATTTATGAATGTGCCAAAAGGGGCATTTTCCAAGAACATGAAGATATGGGGTTTTGCAGAAATAGATGAAAACATTTGTAAAAAGTAGGGAACCCTCACATGGAACCAAGGCTTGAAGAAAACAAAACAGAGGGAAAGAGATGAGGTGGTTCTTGCATGGCCCATGCAAATGCATTAAATGCTAGGTCTTATCCTGTGAAAACAAAACAATATCTCATGGCATTTATTTATTTGCATCCTCCAAAGTTGGAGTAAGGGCCAAGCAAAAGGATTGGTAGCATTGGACCCACCCTATCCCTCATGAGCTAGACCAAACACCAAAAGAAAGAATAATTGCAAGCTCATGGTTAATGGGGTGGTGGAAATGTAAAGTGGTGAAAGAAAGGGTGGTGGAGACAAATAAAAGATATGCCCCCAACTCAACTTGGGCATTTGACAATATATCAAGAGGCAAATACAATTAGCAATGCATATGAGATAAGAACCAAAACTCAAGGGTTTTTGTATGATGCTAAAATGCAAGGTGGCATGATGACATGAGCATGATAACATGATGATGCAACAATTATATGTAGGAAGTAGCCATTATATTACTAAACCAAGTAGCATTACAATTGTTAGACAAATGGGATGCTACACCTCGTCAGCTTTCCTTGCGCAAAAGGAGCAAACTAGGATAGTTGTCCTAGATGGGGCAATCCTCCTCCTTTTCTTGCCCCATGAGTGGTCCCGCGCGGTTTCCTAGAATTAGGTGTTGCGGCGTGGATATGCTCCGCACTGGCCCTCGGCGAGGTGTTCCTTGCCTCATGGAGAGCTCCAGAAAGAAATGTCTCGTGAGGGCGCTTCGCGAGAGACATCTCTTGAAGCTAAATGGAAACCTTTCCTTAAGGTTTAGTAGTCACCTTGCTGTTGGGGCCTAGCATTAGATGGGCCAGGGCACCCTGGTTGTCAATGGCCCGACAGTAGCCCTCGGGCGCCTGGGCCGCATGTGATCCTTGGGATGTGAAGGGGTAGGGGCCCTAGGAAATGCTGGTCTGACCCAGGAGCAAGTGGTTGTTGCGCGAGTGGTAATCCATAGCAACTGTGAAGACAAAACGACATGAGTTTCATAGCCGTTGGATGGGGGCACCGTAGCTCTCCTTGGCAACTTCTCAGAAGTTCGAAGAATAGAGTTTGTGATCATCAAGTGCTTTCGTCTCCTTCTTTCCACCACCATCTCCACTTCGTGCGCCCGCTCCCCTGTGTTTCTAACAAGCCGAGGACGAGGTTAAGGTATCACATGTCCCCTCTTCGACGCTCAAGCACTCCAGCAACAAGAAGGCTAATGACCTTCTTCAGCACCAGCACCTGCTGGCTACTGAATTCGATGAGTGGGGCACTGCAACCATATAGCCCGGTACGGAAAGCAGCGGGAAGCTTCCAGCGATAGCCTTTCACTTCGTCATCTATACCCTCCATGTGGGGCTGATACATCCCAAATGTATCTACTTTTCCAAGTACTTTGCTCAATGATTTGGTCCAGAACCACACCATACTTGAATAAAATTGCTGAATCTGACGCTGTGTTTATCAAAAGTCTTCTTTCTGGCTATTTTCACAATAAATAAAACCAGAGAAAAATACTGTAGCATTCCAATTGTCTAACAATTGCAATGCTACTTGCCTATTCTATATTTCTACCATATTCATGTCATATTGTACCATCATAATATCATGATCATGTCACCATGCCACCATGCATTTGAGCATCATATTAAAACACCTTTTTATGTGATTCTCCCTCATATTGCATTGCCTTGTTAATTGTATTTGGGTTCTTGATATATTGTATTTGGCTTTTGATATAATTTTATATGCCCAATATGAGTTGAGGGCATCTCTCTTGCAAATCCTTCCATCTCACTAATTTGATAATGCCAACTTTCTTGATGACACCATATATCTACATTTCCAACCAAACATATATATGTGGCAAATTGTATATTCTTTGGTATTTAAAATCAAGCCATATATATATTGATATGAGCTTCTCTTGTCATCTACATGGGCATGATAGGTTTGATCCAAACCATGACAACTTGCCATGAACCTATCCATTAAAATCTTGCCTCTTTTGACACCCTTTTATCTCTACACCATCCTTACATTTCTGTTTTCACAAAAACCATATGCATGCATGTGAGCTCCTACACTTACATGCAATAACAACCCCCTTCTATTCCTTCTAGTTTCCTTATTTTTTGTTCTTTTGGATTCCATTCAAATCAATGAAGTCGAGTTTTATTCAAATCATTCAACCTAATCCACCACACCAACTCTCACTCTAATCCACTCATCTTAGCTAACCTAACCTTCTGCACCCGTGGCACCCATCCATTCTAAATGCCTATGTGCATGTGAGCCACCCCATCTCCATATCCTTTTGGGCTAGCATACAATGCAAACAACCACCACCCGTCTCCCTACTTTTTTCCATCCAAGATGAACACCACCCCTCCCCTGGCCCCCCTCTCCTTCCTCTTTAAGCAAGAAGGATCAAGAGAAGAGAGGGAGTGCCATAGCCACCCGACGCCTCCTCCTCCACCTTTTGCAAAAGCTTCCCCTGGTCCCCCTCTCTTATTTATCTCCTACTCTCTTTGTTTTAGCATATAAGATGTTTTAGGTTCATGGAGAAAATAAATCTAAACTATTTTTAGTGTGTTCCTCGGGTTTTTATGCACTCCACACTTTTTTCCCGGCGACGATTACTAAACAAGACTTTTATACACTGAAATCCTCTTCGTTTTTCTGTTTTACGTAGATGCGAAATTCCCAACGGTTTTCTCTACATATTCGTCCAAAGATCGATCAAGGTAATAGTTTTTCCGCGCAGAAAATTCAGTTAGAGCATCTCCACTCGCCTATCCAGGAGGCCGATTCGGACGGCGAAATTACATCCGGACGTCGAAAATCGGCCCAGTCGCATATCCAGGGACCTCTTTTTGGCCGGATTTGGGCCAACTTTGGTCCGGACTACGTAGGCCGAACCCAGGATCCTGGGTACGTCCTGGGGACGCCGGACGGAGCGAATTGGCCGAGTGGACCACCCTGTCAGAGATAGAAGCCGAGTTGCCGCCAGCCTTCCTGCCATTTTCGCCTTCCCGCCGTTTTCCTTTTCCCGCCCTCGCCGCTACACCCCTCTCGCCCTCGCCGCCGAACTCCGCCTATAAACGGCGTACATCCCACCGTCTCTCTTCACAGTTTCTCAGACCACCCCCAACTCTGGAGAACTTCGGTCGTTCGCACCTTTCTTCCTCCTCAACTCCGCCGAGAAGCCATGGCCGAGGGCCGACACACGATGCCACCGTGGGAAGCCCGGCTCCTCCGGGAGGCGCGCTATACGGCACCGCCGGACACTCGTCTCCTCCCTGGCTGGCAACTCAGCGCCGGCAGGATACCTGTTCCGCCGGTGCCGGCAGAAGAGGATCTCGCCGGAGAGATCCAGGCGTCTATCGCTGACTTGCATGACCCGGATCTCACCAAGGATCCTGGCAACCTTGTCTTCTGGAGGCAGTTCTTCGTCGAGAGGCGCCTCGAGGAACTCGGCCTACACGACATACCGCCGGGATCGCCGCCGCCGCTGGTGGGGCGTTCCAGGGCGAACTCTCGTCGGCGTCATGGAGCACATCCAGGCCGGCAACCACCCCCGCCTCGGCCTGTAGTTGCGGCATCCAGCGTCAACCACGACGGCGATGGCCTTTTCCTAGTTTTTAATTCGATGAAATATGTGCGCCCTTGCCCTACTTAATAAAATCCACCTATATTCACCGAGTTTAACTGAATTTCGCCGAACCAGGGACTCGGTCTGGGTACGCGAGTGGGAAACTGAGCGTACCCAGACAAAAACGCGTTTCGTCCGGCCAAAAAGAGTTTCGGTTTTCGGCCTGGGTTCGTCCAACGAGTGGAGATGCTCTCACGACCGATCCAAACCAATCATGGAAAGCTTTTGTAAAAAGACCCCTCCCGTTTCTTTCATCTCAACCCGCACTCCTCCAGCTTGCCCACGTGTCACCCCACACGGCTCAGCCCAGTCAGCAGTCAACAAGCACATGATGCCCACATGTCATTGACTATGTGTAGATTGACGCCGAGTAACAAAAGTCCATAAATATTTTCAGAATTTAAATTCAGTTAGTTTTATATTCTGTTTAAATATAAATTAATTCATAACTTTTAAGTAAATTTGAATTTGGGTAAAAGTTTAATATAAAAAGTGTTCAGTTTTCAAATAAGAATCCAATGGTAATTCAAATGTTTCCAAATCTGATTCAAACGGGTCAAACCTTTGACTTTGACCCCTTTTAAATAATTTTGACTTTAATATAAATTTAAATTCATAATTCCAAATAATGTAAATAATATATGATTTTAAATCATAAAAATGTGAGAAATATGATTATGCGATTTAAAATATCATTCGAGCAATTTTAAATTTCGCAATAATTTAATTGCTAATAAATGCCATTTATTAAATATTGCATAACTTTAATTTTGTCATTCCGAATTCGACAAATGATATGTCTAAATCAATTATCTCGACGAGCCTGTTCTAACTATGCATTACATGATATGAATTGAAGAATGCATTATATAAATATAAAGTATACAACAATGTCTATGGGAGCAAAGCATGACTAAAAACTTAATAAAATGCTTTGATCTTGTACCCCACACTTCACCCATTATGCCATGCTATTGTTATACCATGTAACTGTGCATCATTCCATCATGGCATACCTTGTTTTCTTATTGCATATGATTTATATGATTGTGCAATGTATTTATTTTAGCCACTTGTGTGTTTGGTTTTTATCCGGATAGACGCTGAGCAAGGAGAATATCAGGAGCCTTAGGAGTATTACCTGGATCCATATTATTCTGAAACTAAGCTGTCAGGAAAGCATTTCCACATCCTTGCACTACATATAGCACCTATTGCATCTATAATATTCTTGCATCATGTGTCGTGATCCAAATAAAACTTAAATCTCAAGTATTGCATAGCCTTTACTTTTAAACCCCACCGAATCTTGTTCCCTCAATCCTATGATTCATCACTATAGGAGTTGTTTGAGCTATGAGAGTCATAGAATTGCATGTGTAGGGTTTGTGAGTGTCTTAGAATAATGAGTTTCCTAAACAACTGAATTGAGTAGTAATGGGATAACTAAAAAAAGAGGCACTAGTGGGCATTATATGCTATTTGGTTCTTTATGATCACTTGTGTCCCAAGGACCCCGAGTACTTGATAGCCATTCCTTGATTATTGCACTATTCACATGTGAGACCGTGAATCCCCTTAGTCTTAGCTTGAGTCGCATTTAATTTCTTGGGATGTCGTGGTGGTGTCACGGCAGATGCCATGGGTAGGCTTAAGTTGGGGGCCGAATGGACGCTTGTGGTAACCGAGGAGGGAGTGCACGGTCTAGCCATGCACGAAGAACATGATGAACTCTCCACACTTAGGAATTTTATTAACACTAGAAGTTTACAAGTGCTTCTTGAGCTATTTGAGCAAAGCCTCAGGTCACTAGTTTCCTACTTGGTCCAACCTCCTCAAAACCTAGATATACCCCTCCTTATATAGGCGATAGCTAGCTAGGTTACACCCCTTTGGGTCCTAGGGTTACTGTTTGGATCTTGGTCCTTACTGTACGGGCCGGGTCATGGGCTAGCCCTGAGCCCCTTGACCCAGTCCACAAAGCTAGACAGCTAACAGTCTTCTCGTACGTAGCCTCCCGTTCTTTTGGTGTCATACAATAACTTTGTACGCCAGCCCTCTCTTTAGGCGTCACCCGACTGCTTTTGTGTCACCCGGTGTCACCCTTCTCTTTTGACCGTGCTTTACCATGGTCCCTCCTGAACCTTACTCTGAAAGCTGCCACGCGTTCTTTTTGACTCGGCCTTCCCTCGTGAGACTCGGCTCGTTGCTTCCTGCAAGGTAAACAAACTTGTCTTATACGGGCCGACATAATTCTTATGTCAGCCGTTCTCGACCATCCTACCCGGCCGTTGTTACCTGGCCAGATTTATTCTTCACTCGGCATAAGCCAAGATGGGCAATGTTTTACCCCTTATGACCCTACCGGGGGTTATCCCCTCGACATTAGTCCCCGAAGCTGGTGAGGCCTATCCGTTCTTGCTGTTAGGCGTCTCTAGGTTCCTTTAATGTTGTCGTGGTGGTGGCACGGCAGATGCCATGGGTAGGCTAAAGTATGGGGCGAATGGATGCTATAGGGATCTGGGAGGGAAGATGTAGTTAATTCTACACACAAATGACTAACATACAGATCTTTATTTCTCCTCTCTTGGACTACAAGTGCTCCTTGAGCTGTATGCAGGAAGAGAAGATGAACCTTTACCAGCCTAACGGTATAGAATGAGCCGATCCCCTTCTCAGGATCCAAGCCTCTCCTTATAAAGGGGTGCCTTGGCTCCTCTAGGGCTGACGTGGCAAGAATATTCGAAGAATATGCTTGTCCCAATATAGTAACTCGGTGGCCTCCTTTCCGTGTCCCCCTTCTAATGACGACAAAGTTCCAGAGAACCCCACCTGCAAGCCTCGGGCTCCAGGGCTGTCACCTCCGTGAACTCCTTCTGTCCTTCTGCTACTCTGCGCCTTGTCCTTTGCGCTTGGCTCTGTTCAGATTCTTCCTAGCCTGTGACTAGGGTTTGACTATAGGCACATCCTTCTCATGCAAGCTTCATGTCATTTGGCCCTGTCTCGCTTAAATCGGCTCGGCCTTCACCTGCATTTAGGTTATTCGGACTTACTCGTCCAACTTAACCCGTACGTCGGCCGGGTAACGTACAACCCTTCTCATAGGTGTCATGCTCGTGCTTACCTCGGCCGACCTTTACATGATTCGGCCGATATAGACAGTAACTCGGAATACGACAGGGGAAACTCCTTTCGTCTTTCCCCGTCATGAACCTATCCGGGGTCACTTCCCCAACATTAGTCCCCGAAGCTGGTGTGGTCCTACCCATAACCTCGGCCGGGCCATATCAGTTTCCCAATATTCGTTTCTCCTCGTTTCCGAGTTACTTTTCCCCTGTCCGAGGTATCCGCACAGCTTCTCGTGCATGCCTCGTCCTACGTGTAACACTTATCATTGTTTCTCTAGTTTTTTGTTTCTCTACAGTGCCCACTGACAAGCTACAGTAATTACTTCGCCTGTCGCGTCGGCGCTGCGATGCCTCGCGCACCGTATCGGTCAGGGGGCCTGATCGTCTCCTGTGTCGTGTGGTCATCCGTGTGGCTCCACTCACCCGCGAGCGGTTCCGCCGCACGCACGACCTACACAGTTACTGCTCCGCAGGCATGATCCCACTACTGCCAGGATCGCGCGGTTATAAAGAGGAGCACGGGGCTAGAGGGTTCACTTTCCCCCTTCGCCTACCGTTGCTCTTCTTCCACCTTGCATCCGTGCGCCTACTTGCGTTCCTGCGGCCGTGCGCTCGTCAGAATCTTTGACTGCAAGACCACGGTTCCTCTACTCCGCCGACCTCGTCACCACGCACTTGCTCCGGCGCCATCGCCGGTGAGTTTCTCTGTGGTCCTACTGCCTAGATTTCTCTCTAGACGCATCTGCCGCTTTCTAGGCTTCCCGTGGCGGTTCTTTTCCGCTCCGCCGCCGTTTTCGCTTAGAACCACGACGGGGCCCTGCGTCTCTAAGCCTTGCTCCACCGTTAGCTTTTCTTCTGTTGATTCCTCCGGTGACCCCATGTCAAGTTCATTTAGCAGCGCTCTCATCGAAGATGACGATGCAGCGTCTGGTCCGGAGTGGGGATCCTGGCAGGGTTCCACCGTTACTCGTCGAGAGATCGAGTGGTTAATTAGAACTCGCCGGATTCCTGCCGAGGTTGGTTATCGCTTACCCGGCAGCGAATCTTCTCCCATTCTTAACGAAGGCGAGTATGTCGTCTTCATGTCCCATTTCGCTCGCGGGTTTGGTCTTCCCCTTAGCGATCTCGCTAGGGAATTGCTCGATTACTTCGGCCTGTAGCCGCATCATCTTCCGGCTAATGCCATTGCTTCCCTATCTGCTTTTATCTCAGCCTCGGAAGGATACTTCGGCCTCTGGACGTCTGTGCATGTTTGGTCCAAATTCTTCCAGATCCGATCCAATGTCGTTCCGGACAAATCCCTTCAACCTTCCGAGAAGTTGCTTACCCAGTGTGGTGCTGCGTCCATAACACCTCGGAGGAAATCCGAGTTCCCTCGTGTTGCTGGTCTCGAATCTTGCAAGAAATGACATAGATCGTTTTTCTATGTCAAGAATACTGGGAAGGAAGACAAGATTTGGCTCCCTGCTTTCTCCATCGGCCCTCCTTCCAAGAAGAACTGGACTTATAACCCCAGGAAGAGCCATGCTCTGGCCGAGGCCTTCGAGATTCGGCTGAAGGAGCTGATTCGCGCCGGGTTACGTGGCGAGGATCTGATGACCACCTTCATCAGCAGCCGAGTCTGCCCTTTTCAGCGTCGCACGCATAAGCTCTGTTTCATGAGCGGTCCCCTTGATCCCAACCGGGTTTCAACGGTTGAGCTCGAGGACTATCTTGTTTATAAGCGTGTCCGAGCTATCTTTAAGATGGATCTGCCGGGAGATTGGACCTGGGGGCTGAAGCCATTCACTCGCCGGAATCCCCCTCCCGAGGTAAGCTAGAGCACTTGTGATCTTGTTTCCTAATCGCGTTTGCGATTCCTTTTGCTGATTCTTTTTTGTTTCTTTTCTCGCAGATATTTGCGGAACAACAGATCGAGGATGCCGAGGTTCTGGCCCTCCCGTGGACCGCAGATCGGAACACACCAGACAGCGGAGAGCCTGACCCAGAGGAGTTCGTTCCTAAGTCGGACGTTGCTCCGGTTCGCACCCGTGGCAAGACTTTGGCTCATGGGGAGGAAGGTGATTCGGACGACGTCCAAGTTCTTGAGGTAGTTGCCGCAATGCCTATCTCTTACGCATTTCCGGCTTCTACGTCCTCAGCTAATCAGGCCGGTCAGGTGCACGACGCCGAGCCTCTCGCCTCCCAACCTCCTGCTACCTCGAGGAAGTGTACCGCTCCAGCAGGTGTCTCGGAAGCCGCTCCCAAGAAGCGAATGAAGAAGTCATCCCAGCACCTTCCGAAGCGTAAAACTATGCCCGGGGTTACTGGGTGAGTTCCTTTTCATTTGTATTTCTTGTTTCTCTTTTTCTGTCTTTTGACCTGACTTTCTGTGCTTTTGCAGCGCTCCTCTTTCTGTTAAGCCCAGTGGTCCGAGTATGACGAGTCATACGACTCGGCCGCCTTCTCCTCCGCCTCCTGAAGATACCAGAGTTCCTAGTCCTGCTCGCGCAGACTATCCTCCTGCTCCGAATCAGACGTCACCTCGGCAAGATGCGCCTGTGGTTTCCCCTGCTGATGCCGACATAACTCGGCCAGTAGATCTTTCTACTAAGCCTGCTGCCTCCGTTGTGAACCCCGGAGTTTCCCCCGAGATTCCTTCGACCCCCACAATTTCAACCGCAACTCCTACTCCAGCCGAGGATATCACTACCTCGGCGCCCTCGGATACCATAATTCCTCCGACCTCCAAAAATGCCACTCCAAGTGCCGAGGTTGCGGCCCCTGCCGACATTTCTTCCAAGGATAAGAAGGTTGTTGTTACTAGGCCTTCCTCATCTCAGAAAGGACTTGCCAGCTCTTCTCAACCCACCATTGCTGATGCGCTCCACAAGAGGGTTTCTTCTGCTAAGACCGTCGTCACCCCGGCCGCTGATACTCAGCTTACTCTCCACAAGAGTCCCGCGGTGGCGGTGGTTACACAACGTGCCCGAGGTAAAGTTCTGACTCGTACTGAGAGTGGAAACAGCCTCGGCTCCTTAGTTGAGTATTCCAACAATTGGAACGCTGCTGATCAGCTTGAGGGCAATCCGAGCAATCCGCCATTTCAACTCTCCGACATCAGCAGTCGCTTGCACATGGCTGCCAAGATCGTGCTCGAAAACAATAAGATGAACGAGGTAAGTGCTTTTGTTGACATTCGGTTAGTTATTCGAATGATAATATATATACTCTAGTCCTCGAAGCTTGCAACCGAGTAATTTGTTGCTCGTTTGGAAGCTTTGTTTAAGCTTTAGGTGCATTATTTTGCCAGTAAGTTTCCTGTATGATTTTGACTCATTGTCTTAGCTTTGAATATCCAGTCCCCTAGACCCGAGTTAAGCTTTGCTTGATTCGGATCTGCCTTAGCTGTAAATATCCAGCCGCCTAGATCGGAGTTAAGCTTTGCTTGATTCCGATCTGCCTTAGCTTTAAATATCCAGCTGCCTAGGTCCGAGTTAAGCTTTGCTTGATTCGGATCTGCCTTAGCTTTAAATATCCAGCCGCGTAGATCCGAGTTAAGCTTTTCTTGATTCGGATCTGCCTTAGCCGCCTAGATCCGATTTAAGCTTTGCTTGATTCGGATCTACGTTAACCTTAGGTATCTGTCAGGTATCTGATTGTGTAATTTTCTTTATCTCTTAGGTTGTCCATGATCGTCGGACAGCCGAATTCCAAAGGCTGCTTTTTGCGCACAAGAAGTTGCAAGAAAAGTATGAAAAAGTTCTTCCCGTGGTGAAGAAAGCTGGTAACAAATCTCCGCGTTGTCCCTTAAGCTGTTAATATTTTCGATTTGAGGTGCTAACTCATTTTGCTTGTAATCAGGTAATATCAATAATCTTAATATTCGTCTTGAGAAGAAAGTTAAAGCTCTAGAAGGCTAGTTATTCTTTTCCTCTATCAATTTTCATTCAAAGCTTGTCCTGAGTTTCTTGTAACCTTCTGGCTTTGGTATAGCCAAGTTACAAACTCTTGCAGCATCGCATCAAGAATGCATACCCATGCCTGATATGATGCTGCATTTTTTAGAGCAAGCCGCCACTCATTCGACGCAATTGAAAGAGAAAGATGACGATATAACCCGGTTGCGCGCCGAGGTAGAATCCCTCAAGCTTTCTCAGAAATCTGAGTTAGAGAAAGTTGATCAGGAGTTCTCCGAGGAAATGAACCGGCTAAGTCTGCAAATGCAGAAGGATAAAGAACTCCTCGAGGCTGCCGAACTTAAGACTCGGACGATGAGCGAGGAAATCAATCGCTTTTCAGAAGACCAAGGTTGATTGGGCTCAAGATCTTCAAAAAATGCTGAGCTATATTCATCGTAAGTTTCTGATCGTGGCCGAGTATCTTCTCCTTTTTATTATTTTAACTGATATATTTTTGCTTTGCGTAGATCATTTTCCGGAAGCTAGGCCCGTGAGCTCTAGAGCGGTGGTTAATGCTCGCTAGCGCCGAGGTGTCCCCGCAGATGCGAGTCCATAATATTCAATGGAAGACTTCTTGGTTGCCGTTGGCACTGCTATTGGGCCAATGAAGATTATGGGCAGGGATTTGGTGCAAGCAACCATTCGGGCCTATAATGTTCTCTGGCCGAATACTTCTGGAACTCCTGATATTGATGAGGTCAAGATACTTGTGGAAAGGTTAATGGTATCCCAAACTCAGTTAAATCTTTGGAGGGAATCTGCTGGAAGAGCTGGTGCTGATATGGCGCTCACAGCCGTTATGTCTTGGTACGAGGATATTTCGCTCGATACCTTGATAAACATGCGCACTGGCTCTCTTTGGGTTGAGGATCCCGAATTCGTTGCTCGCCGCCAAGCTCGTGCCTTCCAACTTGTGGAATATGCTGATGTGCATAACTGGATTGAAGGGCCGAGTTTCCTTCCCAACCCAGCGGATGATGTCGAAATTAAAGATGCCCCCGAAGATAATTCGGCTGACCAGGAGGAGGGTAAGGGCGACTCAGGCAGCTCTAGTGATTCCAGCGCAAGCTCGGATGGGGACGGCGACGCGTGATCATCTTCTAAAGAGACTGGGCATTCTCAAGCTCAGACTAATGCCTCTCAGCAGCCCCAGACGCCCCCCGAGGCTACTATCGCCCCTATTGAAGGCGAAGTAACCTCGGCCGAGGCACCGGCTTCCTCGGCACGCCCACCTTCTGGAAATGACCCTGCACCAGAGACCGAGGTCATGCCGCCGTCATCTGAGACAGCCATTCCTGACGCCCCGGGTCATGCTGCTGCCCCTTAGGTTCAAGAAACTTCTTAAATTATTTCCAGTCCCCGGTATGCCGGGCGTATGATGTGTGTGAAATAATTATGTGACTTTATGTGTGATACGAACCTTTTTGCCTTTTGCGGTTGAGACATGAGTGATGATAATCATTATGGCTTTGCTTAAGCGGGTCTTACTGCCTTATATCTTTGTTTTGGCGACCTTTTATTTCGTAAATTCGGATTGTATTTCTCCACGTGGCTGGCCTTAGTTTGGCATATATCATGTCTGTCTTTTTGAAAACAATGGGTTATGTAAATTAGTCCCCGAGTTATTACTTGGGTTGCCAAACTATTTTGCATAGGTTATTACTACAGGATATTCCCCGAGTTGTTGTTCGAAACGCTGAAGCGTTTTGTGAATAGGCAACAATCGCAGGGCAGTCCCTGAGTTGTTGCTCAGGGTGCCGAGGTTTAATACCTAACTCAAAAATAGTAAATATCATAGGGCAGTCCCCGAGTCACCGCTCAAGGTGCCGAGGTTTAATACATAACTCAAAAGTAAGAAATATCATAGGGTGGTCCCCGAGTCACCGCTCAAGGTGCCGAGGTTTAATACATAACTCAAAAGTAAGAAATATCATAGGGCAGTCCCCGAGTCACCGCTCAAGGTGCCGAGGTTTAATACACAACTCAAAATGAGGAATAACATAGGACAGTCCCCGAGTCACTGCTCAGGGTGCCGAGGTTTAATACACAGTTGATATTTCAACTTGAAGCATTATATTATGACGTACCATAGATGGCTCCTATGAGTAAAATGGACGAAGTAAAGCTATGTTCCATGGTCTTTTCGATTCTTCGCCGGCTTTGTTTGCCTTGTTTTTTTCTGGTGATTGAGCATCGATCAGGTAATACACATCATTGTTCAATGCTTTACTCACGATGAATGGCCCCTCCCATGGGGGTGAGAGTTTGTGCATGCCGGCTGTGCGTTGCACTATCCGAAGAACCAAATCTCCTTCTTTAATCACTCTTGGATTGACTTTCTTGTTGTGATATCATCGTAGATCTTGCTGATAAATAGCTGACCTTGATAGTGCCAATTCCCTGGCCTATTCTAGTAAATCGACATCATCTTGCCGAGCTACCTCATTTACCTCAGCCGTTGTATATTGGGTTACTCTTGGCGAATCATGTATTATGTCGGCTGGAAGCACGGCTTCTGCTCCATAGTACTGCTGGTAGTTCCTCGATCCAGCATCCTGCCGACCTTTGCAAAGGCTCGACGAGTCGGGGTTTTATTCCGGACAATACTAGTCCATTAGATCTTTCTACTTGCCCATTTGATGTTGGGTGAGCCACCGAGGCGACATCTAGTCTTATGTGTTTTTCTTGGCAGAATCTAGCAAAAGCCCCTTCATCAAAGTTTGTGCCATTGTCTGTAATTACACTATGTGGATAACCATATCTCAAGATAATCTCTTTAAGGAATTTTACTGATGTTGGTCCATCACATTTTTTATCGGTTTTACCTCAATCCACTTTGTGAACTTGTCGACCATGACTAAAATATGGGTCATCCCGCCCCGTGCCGGCCTGAATGGTCCCACCATATCCAAGCACCTTACAGAAAATAGCCAAGTAATTGGTATCGTCTTTAACTCGGACGATGGCATATGTATCTTGCTGGCATATCTCTGGCAACCATTACATTTTTCTACCAATTCTTTGGCCTCTTTCAACGCCGTTGGCCAATAAAATCCGTGCCTGAATGCTTTGGCCACTAAAGCTCTGGACGAGGCATGGTGCCCGCATTCTCCCTGATGTATATCTAGGAGAATCTCCTGGCCTTCCGCCGAATCTACACATCTTTGCAGCACGCTTGTGACGCTTCTTTTATATAGCTCATTGTTTATGATTGTATAACCTTTTTATCTTCTCACTGTATGTCTAGCCAGTACCTCATTACTCGGCAAAATTGCATCCTTAAGGAAGGAAAATATGGGTTGCGCCCATGTCGGCATGATTTTCTCTGTGATAACTTCACTATCTATTTTGATGTTTTCTGCCGACATAACGGCCTCGGATTTCTCCATACTCATTCGTGCAATGGCCGGGTTTATTTTTGGAAATTCCGGGTTACATTCTTCGTTGATTTCCATTGGCATTCTATCTTCTCTTGGTTCTGCCGAGATATAAATGGACTCAGACTCTGGTGATGGTGCTATTGATGGTTTTCTCAGGTGCTCTAGGGCGATACCCAGGGGAATCGATTGCCTAGTTGATCCGAGTTTTGACAGCGTGTCTGCAGCGTCATTTTCTGCCCGAGGTATATGATGAAACTCACATCCATCGAAATATCCGCTGATTTTCTTCACATGGAATCTATATAGGGCCATATTCGCGTCTAGCGCGTCCCAAGTGCCTGATACTTGTTGTACTACTAGATCCGAATCCCTGTAACATAGGATTCGACGTATGCCAATCTCTTTTTCCACCTTTAACCCATGTACGAGTGCTTCGTACTCGACTACATTGTTTGAGGCGGCAAAATGTATTTGCAGCACATATTTTAGCTGATCTCTTTTTGGCGAGGTTAACACTATCCCTGCTCCCAAGCCATTCCTCATCTTGGAGCCATCAAATTGCATTGTCCAATAATTTGGATCTGGTAACGGTGGCTCATATTGTACCTTGGCCCAATCCACAAAGAAGTCGGCCGCCGCCTGAGATTTGATTGCATCTCGCCTATCGAATTGCGGAGCATAAGGTGACAATTCAATTGCCCATTTTGCTATTCGGCCGCTTGCATCTTTGTTTCTCAATATGTCGGCTATGGGCGCTTCACAGACCACTTTGATCGGGTGTTCTTCGAAGTAATGTTTAAGTTTCTTCGCCGACATGTATACTCCATAGGCCATCTTCTGGTAGTATGGGTAGTTTTGTTTCAAGGCTGATAGTACCTCGCTTAGGTAGTATACCGGCCTTTGTATTGACTTATCATTTTCATTTCGTTCCACAACGATCACTGCACTTACCACCCTGTTTGTGGCGTCTATGTAAAGTAACATAGGCTCTTTTAACAATGGAGAAGCCATGATTGGTGCTGTGACCAACATGTTTTTCAGTTCATGAAATGCATTATCTGCCTGCGGTGTCCAAATGAATTTATCAGATTTTTTCATCAGTTAATATAGTGGTAATGCCTTCTCTCCCAGCCGACATACGAATCGGCTAAGCGAAGCCAGGCAACATGTGAACTTCTATACATCATTTAGACATCTCGGTCATTCCATCCTTTCTACCGCTCTTATTTTAGTTGGATTGGCCTCTATACCTCGGCTGGATACAAGAAAACCGAGTAGTTTCCCAGCTGGTACACCGAAGGTGCATTTTTCTGGGTTAAGCTTCATTCGGAACCTTCTCAGGTTCGCGAATGTCCGCCGAATATCATCCAGTAGCATTTTGCTCTCTTTAGTTTTGATAACCACATTGTCTACATATACTTGCACATTTTTCCCTATCTGGTCCTGTAGACATTTTTGCATACATCTCTAGTACGTCACCCCTGCGTTACACAGGCCGAATGGCATGGTGCGATAGCAATAATCCCCATACGGGGTAATAAATGCAGTCTTTATTTGATCAGCCGGATTTAACGGTATCTGGTGGAAACCAGAATACACGTCTACAAACGATAACAGCTCACAACCAGTGGTCGAATCAATGACTTTGTCTATCCTAGGTAAAGGAAAAGGATCTTTGGGACATGCCTTGTTCAGGTTCGTGTAATCAATACACATTCGCCATACGATGGCTATATTTGTATCATCCTTTTTCTTTTCTACTAACAGCGGGTTTGATATCCAATCCGGATAAAGCACTTCCATGATGAACCCGGCCGCAAGGAGCCGAGCTATCTCATCCCCTATTATTTTTCTCCTGTCTTCGGCGAAGCGGCGGAGAGGTTGCTTCACCGGCCTTGCTCCTGGCCTTACATTCAGAGAGTGCTCATCCAACTCCCTCGGCACACCTTGCAGGTCTTGAGTTAACCATGCGAAGATATCCCGATTCTCACGGAGGAAGTTGGTGAGCTCGTCTTCCTATTTGGCATCTAGGTCGGCACCAATAGTGACGGTGTGCTCTGGGAGCTGCTCATCTATCTGGACCTTTTTTGTTTCTTTGGTCGGCTGGAACGAGACAGTTCCATGTGGATTGGCTAATGCCGGCATATTCAGTTGTGCCGATTGAGCGAGGGCCGCTACCTCCTGAATCCTTCTTTTTTCTCTTGCAATTACCAATGACTCGGCCAGGTTTGACCCGGCGAAGCACATTCCATTGACTTCCTGTAATCTCCTGCTACAGTTATCACCCCTTGTGGTCCGGGTATCTTCATTTTCAAGTAAGTGATGTGGCATCTACTCATGAATTTGGCCAATGCTGGCCTCCCGAGTAAAGCATGATAGCAACTTTCTAGATCCACCACCTCAAACTCCAAATTTTCTGCTCTACTGTTATCCCTTGTGCCGAATAACACATCTACTCGGACCTTCCCAATGGATTCGCTTAAAAGTCCCGGCACTATTCCATGGAACGTGGTTCTCATAGAATGCAGCATATTCTGCGATATTCCGAGCTTATGCATTGTATCTTTGTACATGATATTGATACTGCTCCCATTGTCAATGAGTACTTTTGAGAATTTCACATTAATGCTGGGCCCGACAAATGTCGCATCTAGTACGAGTGCATATGACCCCGGATTTGGCATTATTTTGGGATGATCCTTTATACTCCAAGTTACTTCTTGATCTGACCAAGGCACATATCTTGGTACCGCCATCATAACTGCATTCACTTCCATATGCCAGCGCTGTACACTTTGCCTGTCTTGCTGTTCTGTTGTGAACACACAATATGATTGATGATGCTCCCTGTAATCATTGCGTCCATTATTTCCGGGGTTAGTCCTTCCATTCGGGCCCTGATTTATCACTTGATGCACTACATCTCTCCGGTCCGAGTTACCATACCTCGGGGGAGGAGGGGGTAACATTAACTGCTGTGCATTCGCCCCAGTCAATTGCGGCTGCTGCTGATGTGCCTGATGGGAAGGTGCTTGCATTCCTGCCGGGTTCCCCATTGCGTTTTTCATCCAGGCGCACTACCGGGTTGTATGATTAGCCGGCTTGGCTGGGTTTGGAGTGTGAAATTTACATGGTTGATCCAACATGGATTCAAACGTGTACTTCGGTCTCTCCTGCCATTGCTTCTTCTGTTCTGGTGTCCACTGTCCCTTCCCTTCATTCCTTAGTGTCCATTGCTGAGGACCATTCTTCTGCCGCTGACTGTTTCCGTGACTCGGCCAATCTTGCACTACTGCTGCCACCTGATTGGAGGCATATCTGTAATCCGGTCTTTCCTCTCTTCTTCTACCTCCAAACTCGTTGCGCCTCGATGATCCGGCCACATCCCTTGCATATTGATCTTGATGCTCCCGATGGTCCGCCGACATTAGTTCTGGTTGCGTCGGATCTCCCAATGCATACGAATCTGCTATCCGGATGGTTTCCGCCAAAGTGGTTGGCATATCTCTTTTCAGTCGCTGCCACAAGACACTGGCATATCGGCATCCTTGAGCGAACCAAGCTATCGCTTGTGATTCTATAACTCCCTCACATGAATTCCTAAGGTTACACCACCGAGTCAAGAATTCTCTGTCTGTCTCATTCGGCCTTTGCTTGCACATTGCTAGTTGTTGTGGCCTGTTTGGACTTTTGTAAGTACTGGTGAAGTTGCTGACAAACATCTCTTCAAAATCTAACCAACAGTTGATACTACCTGGCGGCAGATTATTCAGCCATACTCTGGCTGGTCCTTCCAGCATTTGCGGGACATATCTTACTGCCCATCGCAAGTTTCCGCTTGCTATTTTTACAACAGTGGCATAGTCAATCAACCAATCCTGTGGTTTGGTGCTCCCATTGTATGTTTTCGTGCCTCTTGTCAGCTGAAAGTTCGGCACTGGCGGCTCGCCCATGATCCGGGGTCCGCAACATGCCGGACCTAGCGGACCCTGCTCTTCTAACAACTCGGACCGGTACAGCCTGTCTAGTTATAGTCTTGCATCACTTGATGGCAAGTCTCTGTACATAATTCTTTCCTGCATTCCATAGTGGTTATTCCCACCATGACCCGCATATTCCATATCTGAGTAACCATCATTCTATCTCTCATTTGCCTGATTGTGGCGAGTTGGTCTCATGATTTCCTCTTCCGATGCCTCCATTACCTCGGCTTCCGTTGCCTCTGTCGGCATGGTGGGGGTTTCTTTCGCCATTGTTATCTCGGCTTCCATTGCCTCTGTTCTCATTGATCTTTTCAGCTACTGCTGGATCATACGATACAATCTGCTTGTTTCTTTTTCCTGAAGTTACCGCTCTATCTTTTCGCGCATTGTTTCCCGGTGAAGATGCAGCTGCCATTGAAAGGGCAGGTGCTGCTCCAGCCGAATGAACGATACGTGAAGCACCAGGTCTTGCCGGG
The DNA here is from genome assembly GCA_916181665.1 of Avena sativa. Lineage (NCBI taxonomy): Eukaryota > Viridiplantae > Streptophyta > Magnoliopsida > Poales > Poaceae > Avena > Avena sativa. The sequence continues at coordinate 133,739,377 of OV702285.1, read as the reverse complement.
TCTGCCTTAAGCATTTCTTCATTCTGCTGGTTCGCAATGCACACCAGCTCATTCACTCTTTCTTGCTGTTTTTGCCGGGCTTCACCGGTCAGCCCTTCCAATTCTAGTGCTGTGGAATTTGCCGCCCTTAGGTTTTTCGCCGGGGTGTTATACCTTGGGAAACCTAGATCGACTGAATCTGCCTTATGAGCTTCATGCTCTTTGTTGATACCATTCATGAGGTTTTTTCCTCTCAATCTTAACTCATCAACCCGCTCAGGGGCAACATCTAGCTTATTTGCCTTAGCATATTCTCGCAGGGTCCTATTTAGGGAATCCTGCAATGCCGACACCTTTTTTTCCTCTACAAGCACTTTTTGCCTAGTCTCTTCTAACTCTGCCTGAGCATTAGCCGGATCAAGTATCGGCGCTATAGGCGTAGTCAGATTATCTATAGTTGCCTGGAGAATATTCTCTGGTCTTTCTAGAGGTGGCCATCTTACCCTTGGTGCCTTCGGGGTCGTCTCCTGCACCTCGGCTGGCTTTGCTGCCGAAGGATCTACCTCGGTGGGCTGTGGAGCTGCCTGCTTTCTGGTCACCTGTCCTCCTTTCGTCGGGTCCTTGCTTGATCCGGCACCTCCTTCTGCTACCTGCACTCCTGCTGTGACCATTACCTCGATGCTGCTGGCAGGGCGTTCTCCACGCGGACCGTTCGCAGCGCCGAGGGGGGCTCTCCTGCAACAATGACTCGGTGAGGGTAGACGTAGGAGGTGTCGACACCGACGTAGATCTGGTGCATGCCCAAGTTGATGAAGACGCCGTTGCGCGGAGGAGCTTTTCCCCTGAAGCTGCCTGCGTTATCGCTGACATAGTCACAGAGATCAAATCTCTGAACTAAGCCAGAGACAACGCGCTCGCCAGTGTGGATGAAGTTTAGCGTCCGGATCTTGACTACAGCTAGCACCGCTGCTGGCCCCATGGTGGGCGCCAACTGTCGTGGTGGTGGCACGACAGATGCCATGGGTAGGCTAAAGTATGGGGCCAATGGATGCTAGAGGGATCTGGGGAGGGAAGATGTAGTTAATTCTACACACAAATGACTAACATACAGATCTTTATTTCTCCTTGAGCTGTATGCAGGAAGAGAAGATGAACCTTTACTAGCCTAACGTTATAGAATGAGCTGATCCCCTTCTCAGGATCCAAGCCTCTCCTTATAAAGGGGTGCCTTGGCTCCTCTAGGGCTGACGTGGCAAGCATATTCGAAGAATATGCTTGTCCCAATATAGTAACTCGGCGGCCTCCTTTCCGTGTCCCCCTTCTAATGACGACAAAGTTCCAGAGAACCCCACCTGCAAGCCTCGGGCTCCAGGACTGTCACCTCCGTGACCTCCTTCTGTCCTTCTGCTGCTCTGCGCCTTGTCCCTTGCGCTTGGCTCTGTTCACATTCTTCCTAGCCTGTTACTAGGGTTTGACTATAGGCACCTCCTTCTCATGCAAGCTTCATGTCATTCGTCCCTGTATCGCTTAACTCGGCTCGGCCTTCACCTGTATTTAGGTTATTCGGACTTACTCGTCCGACTTAACCCGTACGTCGTCCGGGTGACGTACAGCCCTTCTCATAGGTGTCATGCTTGTGCTTACCTCGGCCGACCTTTACATGATTCGGCCGATATAGACAGTAACTCGGAATACGACAGGGGAAACTCCTATCGTCTTTCCCCGTCATGACCCTATCTGAGGTCATCTCCCCAACAAATGTGCTTGGAACTTCTCTTTCTGCCAGCATTTACTGCTTAAGGCGTACTGTTTAGCGTAACCTTGATCTTTGCTGAATCTATCTTGCCCCTTCCGAGTCTCATCTTTGACCTTTTGGATCATTTTTGCCTCGTGCCGAGTCATTCTTGGTTTGCCTGAGTCACTGACAGCTTGTAATCATGATGACTTGCCTCAAATTTTGTCCCAAATCCTGACAAAACAATGACGGCGGCGCAGTAACTCCCCGTCACTGTGGCAGTCCCATCGCTCAGCGCCTCGTGTCTTGTGCAGCGTGACATGGCAGTGGTTTTTCGTGTATCGCCTACACGTGGCGCTCGCTGACTGGCTCACTCGGCCGCATAAACGACCACACGCTGGCCGCACGGCGCAGGAGGATCCCACGCTTGGGGTTTTTACTCCCCTTAAGTAGGGTTGAGGGGAACTTAACTTTCCTCGATCGTTAAGTTTCCCTTTGCCATTTTCTTCCTCCTTGTGCCCCCAAATCCTAACTTCTCCCTTGCGGTTCTTCTTCTCCACAGCTTCTTTCTAGCAATTCCTGTTTTCCCCTTTCTATTCCATTACGGGTCCTCGCTCCTCGAAGTCTCTTCCAGCGGCGGAAGAGACTGAATGCACTGACATCATGGATGCTCGCAACGTCGCTGAGGGAGCAGAGGAGCAGGAGGTCGCCGCCGGCGAGCGTGGTAGCTGGGAAGGCTCGAAAGTTTCCGCGGAGGAACTGGAGTGGCTGCGCTTCACCAGGAACATTCTGCTCGAGGTTGATTGCCGCCTCCCGCTAGGTGAGATTTCTCCTAAGCCTAAGGCTAACGAGAGGGTAGTTTTCCTCTCGCATTTCGAGCGTGGTTTTGCTCTGCCAGTGAGCAAATTCTTTGATTCTTTTCTCTCCACCTTCCATCTTCAAACCCACCATTTGCATGCCAATGCGATTGGATCCCTTTCTTGTTTCATTTCTGCCTGCGAGGGCTATCTCGGCATTTGGCCCACCGTTCTTATCTGGGCCAAATATTTTAACTTTAGGATTCAAGTAGTGCCCGATTCCGGTGTTCCCCGCGCCGAGAAAAGGCCCACTAGATGCGGTGCCGCCAGTATCACGCCCAGGAAAGAGTCAATCTTTCCTCGGGTCACCGACATAGATTCTTGCAAGAAATGGCATAGGACCTTCTTCTATGTCAAAAATAGCGGGTCCAACGACTAGATCCGGCTTCCCACTTCAAGGACGAGGTTCCTAGCAAGGAGTTCTGGAAGCTTGACCAGCGCGACAAGAACGCCGTGGTGAACGAGGCCCATGGGATCCTGGAGAGGCTGCTCTCATCGGATGAGAACTTCCACATAACTGAGGAGGATCTCATGTGTGCTTTTATCGCACACCGGGTCAGCCCCATACAAGCCAAGAGCCACAAGATGTGCTTCATGAGTGGCACGCAGGATCCTACCCACCACTCCACGCTGGAGCTCACCCACGACTCTATGGCCCACCGAGTCAGCTCGATCTTCAAGCTGACTTTGGCGGAGGACTGGCCCTAGAGCTGCCCTCCTTTTAGCCGGGATAGGATTGTCCCCTGGGTAAGTTCCAGAGTCAACTTCAAGACGAAATAGCTCTTCTTTTGTTCACTTGCTGTTCCGTTTGTTTATTGTTTTTATTCTGTTTGTCTTTCGCAGAATATCATTCACCAATTTGATGACAGTATTGTCCCTCCCGGTGGCTATTATGAGGATCTCTATGATTTTGACGAAGTCGAGTTCGACCTGGAATGCTTCATGCCCATCCCGCATGCTGCTGCTGCCTCTACTGTGGGTAAGACCCACACTTCTAACCCCTTACGAGACTGGTCTGACAATGATGATGATGATTGTGAAATTCTGGAGGTACTTGCCTTTTGACCTTAACCTCCTGACTTACTCGAATGAGCTCGTCATTTACTTATGCAGCTGGCCAGGTACATGACACTCCCCCTCTCGCTATGGGCGGAGTCAACAAGATCCCTGCTGCCAAGCCGGGTAAGCGGCGCGAGGCCTCCTCCAGCACTCAGCCTGCCAATAAGCGCCGAGTGGATCCTGCCGCTCTTCCTGCTGCCCCTTTACCCCAGACTCGCAAAGCCGCAGGGCGCAAGGTCACTCGTCGCATCCCGCGCGACCCGACCATCTCCGAGTAAGCTCTACTGCTTGCTACTTTTCACTTTCCTTTTCCCGTTCTGTGATTGTTTTCTTATAGGCCTTTTTTCTTATTTTTAGCGCGGCGCCTTTGTCTACTAGCCAAGCTGCTCCTAGCATGGCCTCTTCGCCGCTAAGGCCAGCCTCTCCTCCTCGTGCTGATACTGTAGTGCAGAGCCCCGTCCGGGTCACTGCCCCCACTACTGAGACTCATGCGTCTTAGAGTGAGGCCGACCCGGCGGCGCACCCGTCGGAGGAGACCCGGCCTAGCTCCCATGCTGCTTCTCCAGAACAGATTCCTAATCCCGACGCTAGCAATATAGGCACCGAGAAGACCCCTGACATTAGTTCTCCTGCTCCTAGTGTACCAGTTGACCCTGTTGTTGCTCCCAAAATGTTGTTGAGCCTACTCAGTCAGCTCCTGTCTTTTCCCCAACCAGACCTACTCACTCTCCTCCTCTGTCAAAAGATCAGACTCGGCCTGCTGCTCCAAGCCAGGCTTGTTCCACAACCAGCAAACCCTCATCGACCAAGCATCTTACCTTGATCCACGCCCCAGGAACCGCACGACAGATTCGGCCCACAACAACAACAACGGCACCCGCTCCGGCGGGTAAGTTAGGTGAATCTGCAGCTGCTGGATCAGGCAGCGCTTCCGGAGCTAGTGCCTTGCATGCTAGCGCTGCAGCTACCCGCGCCAAGGTGGGAACTACCCTGAAAAGAGGGTAGGTCCTGACTCGAACGCTTAGCGGGAATGGCCTAGGTTCTGTTGAACATTATGCTGTTGCCTGGAATGCTGCTGGCAAGCAAGAGGTCAGCTCCGGTGCTGGCAAAAAGATGAATCTGGGCCTCAAGGCCATCTCAGAGATGACCCAGCGAGGCATCGCCTTGATGGCCAAAGCATATGAAGTGAACGAGGTACATAACTTTCTTACGCTTTTACGTACTGAGTATCTTTTTGTTATACATGATCCCTAGTCCCCGAGGTTACTGCCGAGTAAGGAACTTAGTCAGTTGTAAGCTCTAATTTAGAAACCAACTCTTATTCGGCTGTAAGCTTGATCGCATACCTTCTAACTATCTCTTTATATGTAGCTTATGCACAACGAGCACACCAAGGTGCACCAGGCTCTCCTATTGGAGTATTGCAAGCTCGAGCTCGCTCACCAAAATCTGCAAGCTGAGGCTTAGGGCCAAGGTATTTTTCTTATTCGGCTTCCTTTTTATTCAGCACACCTTCTCTGTTTCATTTCCTTGATTTTTTCTGGTTGTTTTTCGAAGCTTCTTCCTAATCCACCATCGATGCTTTGCACCTATAGATCAGCGATGCTGAAAGTAAGCTCTTGGAATTTTTTGTCTCCGCTCTGTATTTATGCTTATTCCTTCTTTATTTTGACGGATCCGAGATAGCTTGCTGTTAATGACGAGTCGTATGCTCCAAATAAGCAGAGAAGCACCGGATCGAGATCCAAAAAGAGCGAGATAACGTGACTTGGTTTAAGAAGCAGATTGCGGATATGGAGCAGAAGCACCAGTCCGAGGTGAAGGGGCTATGGGAGGAGCTTGCCGAGAAGGATGACCAACATGCCGCCAGTGCCGATAAGACCAAGGAGCTACTCAAATATGTCGAGTCGGCGGTTGAGTTGGCGCATCAGGACCTGGACGCTCTTTAGGCCAAGGCCCAGATTTGGCAAAACAAGCTTGGCACCATCAACTCTTTCCTCGGTAGTGAGTCCTTAACCTTTTCACTATACTCCTATTTTTGCTCTTTGTCTTCTTATCCTTGTTTTGCTAATGTTCTTTCATGTTCACAGAGAACTTCCCCGAGGATGAGATGTTCGCAATAAGGGCCATGAAGAAGATTCGAGCCGAGTCTGGATCTCCTGCTGATGGCGAAGTAACCATCGACGAGAACCTTGTAGCGCTGTCAGAACTCGCAAAGACCCTTAAATCATGCGGCGTTGACTTGCTTAGGTCAGCAATTCATGCATTCAGGATGCTCTGGTCGGATGAAGACGCACCCACACTCATCGATCCCTTGGCTGCCAAACTGCTTCAGACTGAAGATAGGTTGGATCAGTGGCGTGAGTCGGCCGGCCGAGCTGCAGCGGACAAGGCTCTTGCCTTTGTGCTCTCGTGGTACGAGGACATCAACCTTGATGTTCTCGCGCGCATGAGCGATGAAGGAAAGTGAATCAGCGATCCTGAGCTCATCAAGAAACGAAACGAGCGAGATTATGCCATTGTCGAATATGCTCTGGTGCATGCTTGGTGTGATGGGCCCAGCTTCCTTGACCTCGATGAGACGCTAGCCGAGACTGTCGATGATGAAGGCGCTGATAGCGAGGCCACCGAGTCAGATGGTCTAGTAGACTCGGCCACCGATGCACCTGACTCGGAAAACGCTCCAGATAATGCTCCCAGTTCCGGCGCCAAGAACACTCCTCCGAGCCTAGCTGCTTCTTAGGCTGGTTTAAAAACACTTAACTTTCATGAGATCCCCGGTATGCCGGGTGCAGATCTAAGATACAATGCACTTATTTTGGGTGTGTGCCTTTTGATAAGGCTTAAACTTCTTATTTTTCTTTGAATGTGAATCGTCCAGGGGAAAGTCTCCGAGTTTCATTTTGTCGTTCCCTTTTTCCTTGAATTTGGCTCTTGTCTACCTTTTTTGGTGTTCGACATTAGAGTATCAAAGTTCTAAGGATTGAGTTAGCGCATATGAAACTTAGACCACTTGACCTAGGATCATTCGCAATACAAAGCAGTATAACCTGTAGTGGGTTAGCTAAAAACACACATAGGGTCAGCTCGTGTTTTTCCCTTTCCTTATCCGTGTTCATGTTTACTCGGCATTGATCTTTTCCTCTTGCTTGCCATGAAGCCGTGTTTTCGGACAACAGCATAGTCGAAGAGTTGATTTTATCCGAGTAAACACTACTTGTTCCGAGATAAGTCTTAAGTATCAATGCTAGCCGACATAGAATTTTCAAAGGATAAACATAAGGGGCAGTCCCCGAGTCAGTTTTTCGAGTCATACCATTTTATTATCAGCACATAGCCGGCATAAGCGTCCGACATATGAGAGTTCTAGAGATACATACACTGCTTCTTCTAAGTGTAGAAAGGACGTAGCAGCACCACATTCCATGGCCTCTTGGTCTCATCACCTGATCTGTCCGCCTTGTTCTTTTGTGCTTGCGAGCATCTATTAGGTAATATGAGTCATTGTGCAATGCTTTGCTTACAATGAATGGTCCTTCCCATGGGGGTGATAGTTTATGCATCCCGGTTGTGCGTTGCACTAGTTTGAGAACCATATCCCCTTCTCGGAAAACACGAGGTTGAACTTTCCAGTTATGATAGCGTTGGATACTTTGTTAGTATATAGCGGATATGGGCAATGCCAATTCCCTTGCTTCTTCGAGTAAGTCAACTCCATCTTCTCGGGCCTCTTTTACTTCGTCTTCCGAGTATTGCCTTACTCTTGGAGAGTCATATTTTATGTCGGCAGGCAAAAATGCTTCTGCCCCATACACAAGGAAGAACAACGTATAGCCTGTTGATCGATACAGAGTTGGTCTTAAACTCCACAACACTGAGGGTAATTCCTCTATCCAACAACCAGGTGATCTATGGAGTGGTTCCATTAGGCAGGGTTTTATCCCGGATAGAACTAAGCCGTTAGCTCGTTCAACTTGTCCATTTCATTCTGGATGAGCGACTGACGCTACGTCGAGTCTTATTCGGTGTTTCCCACAGAAGCGAGCGAAAGCTCCTTTGGCAAAGTTTGTGCCATTATCTGTGATCACACTGTCCAGGGTAACTGTATCTCAAGATTATATCATTTAGGAATGTGACAGCCATTTTTCCATCCAATTTTTTGATGGGCTTCACTTCTATCCATTTGGTGAACTTGTCAACCATTACGAGTATGTGAGTCATGCCACCCCTCACTGGTTTGAATGGTCCTACCATATCCAAGCACCATACTGCGAATGGCTAAGTGATTGGTATAATTTTTAACACGGACGCTGGTAAGTGTGACTTTGACGTGTAACGCTGACAACAATTGCATTTTCTCACAAGTTCCTGTGCTTCTGCCAGTGCTCTTGGCCAATAAAATCCGTGTCGGAATGCCTTGGCTACCAACGCTCTTGATGATGCATGGTGCCCACATTCTCCTTGGTGAATGTCCAGCAGTATTTCTTGACCTTTCTCTGGATTTATGCAATGCTGCAGTACACTTGTCACACTTCTTTGTACAACTCCTTGTTGATTATTGTGATGCTTTTGCTCTTCTTTCTGTTTGCCTTGCCAGTATCTCATCATCTGGCAAAGTTCCATCTTTCAAGTACTTAAATATTGGATGTGCCCATGCTGGTATCAATGGTGCCGGATCTGTTTCTTCATCAATTTCCATTGGCTCAGCCAACATATGTTCTGCCGACATAATCTGAGGAGTCCTCGAGTGTGATTAGGCAACCCCGAGGTGAGCGGAATAGTCCCCGAGTTACTCGAACCTGCCCTAGATTCAATGTCCATTGGCACATCGTCTGACTCCTGATTTGCCGGGGTGAGCCTAATTAACTCGGATTCTAGTGATGGCTTGATCGATGGTTTTCTGAGATGCTCCAATGCTACTCCTGGTGGGATTGCTTGGCCAGATGAGCCTAATTTGGATAATACATCCACTCCTTCATTCTCTGCTCTAGGTACGTGATGAAATTCACATCCGTCAAAGTATCCCGAAATCTGTTGCACATGAAAACGATATAGTGCCATGTTTGCATCCAACGCGTCCCAATGCCCTGATACTTGCTAGATAACCAAATCCGAGTCACCAAAACACATGACCCTTTTGATGCCAATTTCCTTAGCCACTTTCATACCGTGGACAAGTGCTTCATACTCGGCTACATTATTGGATGCAGCAAAGTGGATCTATGTCGTGGTGGTGTCACGGCAGATGCCATGGGTAGGCTTAAGTTGGGGACCGAATGGATGCTTGTGGTCACTGGGGAGGGTGTGCACGTTCTTGCCGCGCACGAAGAACAAGATGAACTCTCCACACTTAGGATTTCTGTTGATCCAAGAAGTTTACAAGTGCTCCTTGAGCTATTTTGGCATAGCCTATGGCACTAGTTTCTCCCTTTGCTCCCACCTCCTCTAACCCTAGCTATGCCTCCCCTTATATAGGCGATGGCCAGCTAGGTTACACCTCTTTGGGTCCTAGGATTACTATTTTGATCTTGGTCCTTACTGTGCTGTAACACCCCAGTATTGGTTAAACTTAAATTAGGGTTTGTTTGTGCATCATAAGCATCATATCTTAAAATGCATGCAAAGAAAAATAATGCCAAACCCAAAACCCTAGTTCCTTCCCTGTCTTGAAACCCATTCGAAAATAGTTTGAATTTGAAAAGTATCAAAATAGTTGGAGCCCAAGTTGAATAAAAGGGCCCCCACATTGTTTTCAATATATTTACAAAATCCTGGTATTTTGAAATATTTAAAATAGTATTCAAATCATTATACAAAAGAGAGAAAAGGATTTCACAAAATAGAAAAAGGATCTAGCTAGCGGAAAAAAATTCACATCCCAAAATTTTCCAAATTTTGAAATGTGAAAAATAAATAAACATAATAAATAATTGTTAAAATTTAGGGTGAAAAGAAACTTTTTGATTCCAAATGGAAACATCAAAACCCTTCTTGAACAAACTTTGAATAAAAAGGAATCAAACAAATTTCAATCAAATGAAATGCATTCATCAATGAATGTATCTTGAAATTTAAGCATTTGGAAAAGTAAACCAAAACCCTAAAAACCTAATGAAGGAAACAATTTCCAAGATTACTATAAGACTATGGATTTGATACATATAAAAATCTATCAACAAACATTTTTAAATGATCAAGAATGATAAACAAAAATATTATAAAACATAGAAATTGGTTTCACTTAATTTGGAGCCATGGATAAAAACTTATGATGTTATTAAGATAAAAGGAAAATAAATTCCAAAGATGATAAAGCTCAAAACTAAATCCATACCAAATTATGAACAAAGTAATCCTAAAAGGATTCAAAAAGGATAAACAAATATTAAATAAAAATATACAAATTGGAATCACCAATTTTGGATCTATAAATAAAAAGGTATGGATTTTATGAGATAAAGAAAGAAATGAATAAATAAGGAATATTTAAAAGCCAAATTAAATCTTGGCCAAATCCATAAACAAATGGAAGTTATTAAATAATAAAAAGAAATAAAAATATATGGGCTTTGAACCATATTCAATTTTATTTAAATAAAGACAAATTGCCTAAACTAAATAATAAAATGCCAAGAAAATTATTTAAAATCCAAATTAAACCTTGATTTAAATCCATAAGCAAATGGAATCAAGATAATCCAAATAAAATAAAGGGATAAGAAATATTCAAATAAAATTATATGGCATTGATCAAATTCAGTTCTATTTGAATAAAGACAAAATCCCTAAGGTAAATGATTAATTAAATCATGAGAAAATAATAAATGGAAATTTCCCAAAGTGGATTTAAAAGTTATGTAATTAACTTAAAAGGAATAAAAGAATTGTTTGAATAAAATTTATAAGGGTTTAAAACCATATTTGATTTCATTTGAATAAAGACAAATGCCTAATTTAAATGAACATTAAATCATATTAAAATATTTCAAATAATTCAAAGTGAATTATTTAACACCCTATTGAATAAATAAAACTTACTGAAAAAGCTTTAGTGAAAATTAGAATTTAAATAAGAGTTTGAAATTATATTTAAAATATTATTTGAATAAAAGCAAGTGCCTATTATAAATAAATAATAAACCATGAATGAATAAAAGAATTATTCCAAAAATGGTCTTTAAAATACATATTTAAAAAGAATAGAAACTTACTGAAAGTTTGGGAAAAGTTGAATTCAAACAAGTATTTGAATCAATTGAATAAATTCAAAACAGAAAATGAAAATAGAAAAAGAAACTAAAAAGAAAAAAATGAATTGGACCAAGCCCAACTAGCCCCAGGCCTAGACCAGCCCAGCGCAGCCCACCTTCTCTTTCCCCTCCCGAAACATTTTTCACTCGCGATTTGACCCACACAGGAACTGATAGAACGACCCCACGTGCACCCTCTCTCTCTCACAAACCGCTGGACCCCACTGCCCCGTCATCGTCTTCCTCACCCCGCGATGACCAAGCCCCCCCCCCCTCATCACTATTTCTGCTATTTACTCCTCGCGTCAATCCGAGTAACTCCACAAGTAATTCTGCCCTGTAACCACGCCCTCTTAATCGCCTCGTGTAAGATCCCACCTTTATAAAGGTAAAGATCCCTGTGATTGCAATGCTAGTCTCTGGATCAATGCTAGCATCCACAGTTTAAGATGAAGTACAGAGATACAAAGGTCATTATTGCATAACATTCCAGAGACAACACAGTCTTTTACCACTCCATGGCCACAGGCCTAATACAAGAGTTCAAATATAATAACATAAATAAGTCTTCATCTTCATGTGCCACAGGCAAGCATGTTGAGTGTAGACTCATAACCCCTAATCATCATCAGAGTAACCTGCAACATCACAAGTTATAGCCACAGTGGGTCAATACATTTGGAATAGTATTGGCAAGTGATACCTTAGTAGAATATTAACATCTAGTTACTACATGAATTTTGCTAAGGGTAGCTTAGGCTTGCTTTGATCAAAATAGGTTTTACCTATTAGTTGAAAACACTAAGTTTTTCTTTGACAAAACTTTTCCCAAGGAACCACCAATAGAAATTGGTGAACCTTCACCCTTGTTCAACCACAAGTTTTAACTTAGAAAATTGGGATGAGGAGATTCTTGATAGCTTCCATGTCTTGATGCTCAAGTTGTCCAATACCAGGGACATGGCTAAGTACTTAGATTCTTCCATCTGCAGAGGTTGTGCACTTTCCCCACAAGACTTGATTTTCACCAAGACAGGACCTTTCAGAAGCCTTCCCTTAGACCAAATGGACGCGCTCCAAACCTATCATCCCACTACCACCAACTGTCCAAATGGCTAAGTTATTGCAACCTATGTGATCCAGGCAGAGCCCATAATGCCATGTGGCTGCACTAGAAGCTTCTTAATATTTGGCATCTCAAATCCCTTTGTTCCTGGGTGGCTTTCCACAAGTGAGATACACAAGGTAAACCATAGAAATGGCCTTGTGTAACCACTCAACACAAACCATTCTTTCCATTCCACCCAGGTGTTTCATTCACTTAGTTGTTTTATTAAGCAAAAACACAAGTCAATGACTTAGAATAATTCTCATATCATGAATATATAATCCACCCTTGGTTGCTACTAGCTAGGCTAAGCATGGCAATAGCATGTATCTTACTTAGAGGAAATTCTAACATTTCTACATCTACTAGGATTTCCCAAGCATAGCATATAGATACTTAGAAAAATAACCATGCAAATCCTATACAAAATATTTCTAATGCATAGGTAGAAATATAGGAATAAAAACATGAAGCACCACTTGCCTTGGTAGTTTGGGGAGTAGCAACAATCTTCACAACCACAATCACTATTAGCACCAAAATCTACACATAAAATAATGACACCAAAATCACATAACAAAATATACAAACAAAAATATATGAATGCATGCAAATGCCATGTGATGATTTTTCTACACCAAACAAGACAAGTATACAGTACTGAATCAAAAACAAGACCAAGATACTCATAATAAACTTTATTTGATCTTTAAATCATTTTTCAAATAATTTCAATACTCAAAATAAGCCTATAAATGTCTCTGCGAAAATAACCAATTTTACAGAAGCAAAACATTAAACACACTGCATAAATGTATAGAATTCTTTCTCCTAGTTCCAATGATATAAAATTTGTAAAATTTGAACGTGTGGATCAAAGGTTATAGATTTTACAAAATCTAGCATCTATTAGATAAAAATTTCTCATTTAGAACAGACTCTGGCCACGTGGCTGTTTTCTATTCGCCGATACCGTTTCGTGTGGATCGACAGATGCTAGCCGTCAGATCTAAAGTACATCGCATGGTACAGAAGCAAACCTACCCCTTCGTCTAGTGGATCTATCATAGCCGATCGATTTAAAATCCTATGGTTCCTAGCAACTGGTCAAAGACAGGCGGCGCTGGCGGCGGCAAGTGGTGGCGCGCGCTCTGTCAGAGAGGTTGCCGGCAATTTAGATCGCGCGGGGAGGAGCGGAGATGCTTACCGTGCTCGTGAGACCGCAGTGAAGCTCAAGGAGAGGTCAGATACTCGGGGGGCGCACGAACTCAGCTACTATTGCTCGTCGGAGTGAAGCCTATCGTCGGGCACGGCTGTTCGTCGATGTTGCCGACTTTATAGATCATGCCAGAGTGAAACAAGCAGTGTGTTAGATGCGCACTAGTCAGGCGAATACGTGAGCAACAAAAAGAGAGACATGGGCGGTCAGGAACTACCAGGGGATGTCACCGGAGTCGAGACAGACGGCGGTGCTTTCTTGATGTTGAGGTTGCCGATGATAGAGAGCGCGAACGGGCGAGTGGGTGATATTTGCAGGTGCAGAGGGAGATGGGGAACTCACTCGCGGTGTCTGGAAGGCAAGGGGCGATGGTGGTTGGCCGGAATTTGTGCTGGAGCTTTTCGGAGCAGTGGGTGGTTCGGGGCCGATTCCGAGCAGCCTAGGGGCAGAGAGAGGGAGGCGACTGGGGAAAAGGAGGGGACGACGCAGACGATTAAGTACGCAAGGTTGGGGGAGAGAATTACTGACGCAATAAATCGAATTGACGCGAGGTTTAATCACCGGAAACATCCGCCGTTATTTGGGGGAAGAAGGGGTCGCGGGGTGGAGACGACGACTGGCGTGTGGGGCCTGGCGTTCAGTGAGAGAGAGATACACGGGGTGGGGTCTAGTCGTCAGCGACTGCGCGGGTTAGCCCTGTGGTGCGAAACGTTTTCTGCGGGGGAGAAGTTGTTGGGCTAAATGGGATAATTGGGCTGGGTTGGGTTAGATTGGTTATTTTTTTCTCCTTTTCTCTTTTTCTTTTTATGATTGAATTTCTGGTTTGAATTCAAATGCTCAAATCAAAGCTGTTTCAAATGAAATTTTCTCCAAACATTTGTTTATTGAATCTTGCATATTGGGGTGTGTAACACATCTATTCACACTCAAATTCAAATTGGGTTTGAAAATGAAATTTAAACCATGCCTTAATTAAATGTTTATAATTAGAATATGAATGGTTTATAATTCATAATTTGTTTTTTTTGAAAACTTTGACCAAACCTTAGCCCAATGCTCAAAACCTTACTGATTAAAAATAAGTATTTTCCTTATTAGAAGGTAGCAATATGGCCATTGCCTTGCTTACATAAAATAATAAGCATACAAATGCTTTTGTTTTTGTAATATCTTTGAAAAATGATCCTAAAATGATCATGAATGCATGGATGATATGCAAAGCTTTGAAAACATGATTTTAGGGATGTTACAAATCTAACCCCCTTAAGGTGAATCTCGCCCTCGAGATTCGGATTGGATAGCAAATAGGTGAGAGTGGTCTTTTCGAAGATCATCTTCTCTTTCCCATGTTGCTTCTTCTTCGGAATGATGGTTCCATTGAACTTTGCAGAATTTGATAGTCTTAGTCCGAGTAACTCTTTCTGCAGTCTCAAGGATCTTGATGGGTTTTTCCTCATAAGTGAGATCACTTTCCAATTGGACCTCCTCCAAGGGTATAGTATCCTTCAATGAAGTCTCTTCCATCTCTGGATGGCATTTCTTTAACTGGCTCACATGAAACACATTGTGAACTGCAGACAAAGATTCTAACAGTTCAATTTCATAAGCTACTTCTCCTTTACGACTTAGAATCTTGAATGGTCCAACATATCTTGCGGCCAATTTTCCTTTGACTCCAAATCTCTTCACTCCAAGAAGTGGTGACACTCTAAGATAAGCTATATCACCCACTTCATAGGTGACTTCTCTACGCTTAGGATCTGCGTAGCTTTTCTGCCGGGACTGTGCTATCTTCAATCTGTCTTTTACCAACTTGACTTTCTCTTCAGCCTCTTTGATTAGTTCTGGCCCGAATAAATTTCTTTCTCCCACACCATTCCATAGCAATGGGGTGGTACACTTTCTCCCATAGAGAAATTCAAATGGTGCCATCTCAATGCTGGCTTGATAGCTGTTATTGTAAGAGAATTCTGCGTAAGGCAGACTTTCATCCCAACTAGCTCCATAGTCTAGAGCACATGTTCTTAACATATCTTCGAGAATATGGTTGGTCCTTTCTGTCTGTCCATCAGTCTGAGGATGAAAAGCAGTGATGAATTCCAATCTCGTTCCCAATGACTCATGTAGTTGCCTCCAAAAATGAGAACTGAATTGTGTTCCCCTATCAGACACAATACTCTTGGGTACTCCATGCAGACATAAAATCCTACTCATATAGATCTTGGCTAACTTAGCACTTGTATATGTTGTCTTCACGGGTATGAAATGAGCCACTTTAGTGAGACGATCCACTACTACCCAAATAGAATCATATCCTGACTTGGTCCTTGGCAATCCAGTGATGAAATCCATGCCAATCTTGTCCCACGTCCAATCAGGAATAGGTAGTGGTTGTAGCAATCCTGGTGGTTTCTGATGTTCCGCTTTCACTCTACTACACACATCACACAAAGCAATATGTTCGGCGATGTCTTTCTTGAGATTATTCCACCAAAATCTTTCCTTCACATCCATGTACATTTTGGTGTTACCCGGATGAATGGAATATGGTGAGTTGTGTGCTTCCTCTAAAATTAGTTTCCGAAGATCCGGGTCTTGCGGAACGCAGATACGTTTCCCATACCATAAAGTACCTTGCTCGTCTTCATAGAATCCTTTGGCTTTTCCTTTGCCGATCTTTTCCTTAATCTCTTCAATTTCCTTGTCCGTCTTTTGGGCTTCTTTGATTTTGTCCAACAGTGTGGGTTGAACATCCAAAGACATGAGATGTCCCTCAGGCACAATCTCCAATCTGAGATTTCTGAATTGGGTACACTGATCATCTGGCAATTCTCCCTTAGTAAGGCCATTCACAAAAACTTTACGGCTTAGAGCATCCGCTACAACATTTGCTTTACCGGGGTGGTATTGCAGACTCAAGCCATAATCCTTGATGAGTTCTAGCCATCTTCTTTGTCTCATGTTAATTTCTTTCTGGGTGAAGATATACTTCAAACTTTTGTGATCTGTGAACACTTCACATCGTTTCCCCAAAAGATAGTGCCTCCATGTTTTGAGTGCATCGACAACAGAGGCTAACTCTAAATCATGAGTAGGGTAATTTACCTCATGAGTTTTGAGTTGTCTCGAGGCATAAGCCACAACTTTCCCTTCTTGCATTAGAACTGCACCTAATCCAAGATGAGATGCATCGCAATACACTTGGAAATCCTTCTCCAAATCTGACAGACATAAGACTGGTGCTGTCACTAGTCTCTTCTTCAGCTCTTGGAAACTGAGTTCACATCCATTAGTCCAAGAAAATTTCTTGTCTTTCTTTAGTAACTCCGTCATTGGCTTAGCTACCTTGGAGAAATTCTCAATGAATCTTCTGTAGTATCCTGCCAAGCCAAGGAAACTACAAACCTCTTTTACTAACTTAGGAGATTCCCACTCAGTTACAGCTGACACTTTTGCGGGATCAACTGCTACACCATCTCCTGACACAACGTGTCCAAGAAATACAACTTCATTCAACCAGCTGAATTTTGCATACAACTTATGCTCTCTAATCTTCTCAAGTATCAAACGTAAATGTCCTTCATGCTCCTCTTTGCTCTTGGAGTAGATCAAAATGTCATCGATGAAAATGACAACAAACTTGTCAAGGAACTCCATGAACACCTTGTTCATCATATCCATGAAATAAGCTGGTGCATTGGTCAAACCAAATGGCATCACGGTGTACTCGTACAATCCATACCTTGTGGTGAAAGCTGTCTTAGGTATGTCTTGTTCTCTTATCTTAAGCTGAAAATAACCTGACCGGAGATCAATCTTTGATAACACACAGGCTCCTTCTAACTGATCAAACAAGTCATTAATTCTGGGCAAAGGATATTTGTTCTTGATAGTCACATCATTGAGTGAAAGATAATCTATGCATAACCTTTGACTTCTATCCTTCTTTTCTACAAACAAAACTGGTGCTCCCTAGGATGAAAAACTTTGTTGAATAAACCCTTTCTGCAACTGTTCTCCAAGTTGTTTCTTGAGTTCTTTCAACTCATCAACTGACATCTTGTAAGGTCTCTTTGCTATTGGTCCTGATCCTAGCAGTAAGTCAATAAGAAACTCCACATCTCTATCTGGTGGCATTCCCGGCAATTCTTCCAGAAACAAATCCGGATATTCACTTACAATTGGCATACTGTCTATGCTAACCCCCTTAAGAGAATTTAGCTTACTTCCTTTTGATTCAAAGTTAGACTTGAATCTTATCCATTTCTTTTCCGGGGTTGTGAGTGCGACAGTTCGATTAGCACAATCTAGTACTCCTTCATACTTGGTCATCCACTCCATTCCCAAAATTACATCTAGTCCTTGGGAATCTAGGATTATCAGACTCACTGGAAACTTATGCTTTCCAAACTCTATCACTAGATCACCGCATCCAAGACTTACTATATCATACCTCCACCGAGAGAACTTACTTTTATTGGACACCCAATGTTTTCAGTTGGAAACCCATTTCTATCAACAAATGCTTTTGATAAGAATGAATGTGATGCACCAGTATCAAAAAGAACAAGTGCTGGAATATAATTGAATTTGAACTTACCAGCCACAGCATTGGACTCCTCATAAATCTCTTCCACATTGATGTGGTTCACTTGTCCCTTCTGGAAAGGGTTGGGCTTGTTGGGTCCTTCAACTTTCTTTTCTGGGAATTCATTTGCATAATGCCCCATCTTCTTACACTTGAAGCATTCAACCTGACTGAGATCCTTCTTGAGAGGCTGGCTTCCACTACCACTTCCACTTCCATTGTGGTGGCTCTTATATCCACACTTGTGGTTCTTGTACTTGTCATTATCTTGACTACGGTGATGCTTGTTGTCATGATGGCGGTTGTGGTTGTGGTGGGTGTTGTGCTTACCATGCTTGTGGGATCCAGAACTCCCACTATCATCATAATGGGAACGCTTGTGAGACGATCCCGAGCTGTGCTTGTCAGAGTTGTGTTTCCTCTTTCTGCTTTCAGCCTGTTTCATCTTGCTCTCCAAGATGGTAGCCTTGTCAGAAAGAGATTGATAGGTGGGGACATAGGCCACAGATAACTGCAGATTCAGTTCATCATTCAATCCTTCGAGGAACTTCTCTTTCCTCTTGGCATCAGTATCAACTTCATCCGGTGCATAACGCGCCAAATTGTTAAACTCCTCAATATATTTAGCCACGCTGCGGTGGCGCTGCTTCAGGTTATGGAACTCCTTCTTCTTTAAACTAATCACTCCGGATGAGATGTGAGCTGTACGGAAACCATCTTCAAAGATAGCCCATGTCACATCCTCAATGAGAGTGGTGATCTGGAAGTTATCCCACCAAGTAGCTGCTGGTCCTTCCAACAAGTTGTAGGGGTTCGTAGCATGGAAAACAAAAAATTTCTACCGCATGAATACACAATCAAGATCTAATCTATGATCAAGCCAAGATCTATCTACTAGATTGTAGCAACGAGTCAATAGAGTACTAACCCTCGAAGATCCAAAGCGGTTAACGAGAGCAGATTCTCGTGGATGATGTAGTCGTACACTTCTGATCTCAAGATCGCGTAGACGATCCTTCCGGTGCTGCGTTCCGGTAGCGCTTCCGCAGTCGGTCACACGTTCGATACTCGATGAAGACCTTCCTCTCCCTTGTTCTAGCAGGCAGCGGAGGTTGTAGCACTCTCCTCACGATTCCGGCAGCACGATGGCGTGGTACCGGAAGTAGAGGGGAGATCTCGCAGGGCTTCGCCTTAAGCTGGAGAGAGTATGGTGGACTATGAGAGAGGCCTTGGCAATCTAGGGTTTAGAGGCACCGAGGAGAGAGAGCTAGGCCGGCGGCTAGGGCAAGGGGAGGGCCCCAACTCGGCAGCTAGGGCTAGGGTTTAGAGGAGAGAGGTGTAGGGAAGAGGGGTACCCCTGCCCCTCCTTTTATAGGTGGGAGGGAGGCGCGGTTGGGAGGAGGGAGTCCTCCTCCAACTCCTCCTCCTTGGCCGGCGGGTGGAGGGAGTAGGACTTCTTCCCTAAGTAGGTTTTCCTACTCTCCCTCCACCAAGGAAACTTGCCGTTTGACTTTTCAAATTAGCGTTTGACTTTTCAAACTAGGATTTGATTATCCCTTTATTTTGCTCAGCGATGACACCTAGTACATGATGCAACCATTCCAACTTGTTATGACACATTCATGTACCCTTCCCCTCCAAAGTGCCGGACCTTCCGGACCCTTCTAGAACATTCCCGATGAAAACACCGGAATCATTCCCCAACTCCGAAATAGGACTTTCCTTATATGAATCTTATTCTCCGGACCATTCTGGATCTCCTCGTGATATCCCGGATCCCATCCGAGACACCGAACAACATTCGGTCTCTTTCTCATCATTCCATAACTACTCAACAACATCGAATCCTTAAGTGTGTCTCCCTACGGTTCGTGAATTATGCGGACATGACCGAGACACTTCTCCGATCAATAACCAATAGAGGAATCTGGAAATTCATATGGCTCCCACATATTTCTATGATTAATTTGCGATCGAATGAACCACTTACATACGATACCAATTTCCCTTTGTCTCACGATAATTTACTTATCCGAGGTTTTGATCGTCGGTATCTCTGCATACCTAGTTCAACCTCATTACCGATAAGTACTCTTTTCTCGTTCCCGTGATATGTGATCCCTTGTGATCCAGTCATATGCTTGCAAGCTAATTGGATGACATTCCACCGAGAGGGCCCAGAGTATATCTATCCGTCATATGGATGGACAAATCCCACTCTTGATCCATGTGCCTCAACCCATACTTTCCAAACACTCAATGCCACCTTTATAGCCACCCAGTTACGGTGTGGTGTTTGATGTCATCAAAGCATCCTTCTGGTGATGGTGATTAACATGATCTGATGATCGAAGGAATTAGGTTACTATGTATCAGAAAGCTTATAGCAAATGAACTATATTAAATGACTTGATCTTTATGCTACGCTTAACTATAGGAGTATGTCCATTACATCATTCTCCTAATGATATGACCCTGTTGTTAATAACATCTCTATGTTCATGATCAGGAAACCATGATCATATATTAACCAACAAGCTAGTTGAACAAGAGGCTTTACTAGGGACTCTTTTATGTTTACAAATCACACAAGTATTAATGTTTCCGGTTAATACAATTATAGCATGGTATGTAAACATTTATCATAAGTATGAAGATATGATAATAACCACTTTATTATTGCCTCTTGGGCATATCTCCAACAGTCTCCCACTTGCACTAGAGTCAATAATCTAGTTTCAAACCTTTGTGTATTCAACACCTATGGCTTTCTGGTGTCGTATGTACACGATTGCTAGTGGTCAACTGATCTCCGGATCTGACACTTCCATGTCCGTGTGTAATTGCATGTCTTTGCGTCTCTACGCATCACTCATTCTCTAATGAGATGGCTTTGTACAAATTTGGTCCTTTGGTGTGACCTTTAGTTCTTTGGGGTTAAAACATGTTGATAATATTGTCGTACAATATATCTTCATAGCATTATCCCTGCTGTGAACTACACCTAGTTCGATAACAAACTACTTGACACAAGTGCCCTCTTTTGCTGCTATAGTAGCAGTTATATACTTAGCCCTTTTGTTGTAGTATCTGTCACAATATCTTAACTTTGGAACCCATCCAAATCCATTATGGAACTTACTTTCCATTATATTGTGCCACCCTTAGTTTAGATTGAGATAAACTTAATTTGTACTTTGTGAAAAAACTAGTATCAATGTAGTACTTTTACAATGAACTAACCATCTATTTGTCACTTCTACAAATAATATACTCTTAGTTCTTCCAAAAGATCATAAGAATATCCTTACTATTGTCCAATGATCATCTTATGAATCATTCTGGTATATTGTCATAACATTTAGAGTATAGGACATATCTGGATTTGTACATATCATAGTATGATTGATATAAATACTCTTTGTGATTTCATACATCAAGTATCAATCTATACTTGAATCTTTGTTTTACTTACCAAGTGTCAATACACTTGAATATATCATCAATATTGAACTCATTCAATCCTTTCTGTGCGACAAGAACCTTTCTTGTAGTTTCTATATTGAACTCATTCAATACATCATCTATGTACTTTCGGCACAACCATATTAGCGTCTATTGATGCCAAATATTTGGGTTTTGCCTAAGTCTTTCATCGGGATGAAATTCCTAATATGTGTTAATGAAAGATACATCATTTCCAATCAACAATATGTCTTCCACATAATGTATTAGAAACATGTCTTAGCGCTCCCACTTAATTTCTTGCAAATGCAAGCATCTACATCGTCTCCGACGAATTTAAACTTCTTTAACAGTTTCATCATGGTGAAGATTCCAACTCCGCAATGCTTACTTCAACCATTGAAGTTTGCATATGCTTTTAGCATCCTTTGAATTAACAAAACCCTATGGACCGCGTTATGCACATGTCCTAGGTAACAATTCTATTAGAAGAACTTGTTTTGTTTATTCAATTACCACATAACAAAATTATATGTAGTGGTTGCTACATTAATCCGTCTAGACTAAATATCGCTATGAAAGATCAAATCTTGTCATAGTCAACCTTTGAACATTGTTGTGAACTCTTTCCCAACATGTCGACTATTTCATAGATGTGCAACATCCATGTCTATTTATTTATAGATCCAAACACAACTGTAAGGTCTTACACCTTTCTCGAGGGTCCTTCAAGTTCAAAACTTGATTTCTCGTGTATGGAACTATTACGGATTTTATGGCTTCAAGCCATTTTATGGAGTCAGGGCCCATCATCGCTTCTTTGCATGTAGTACGTTCATTATTCTCAAATAATGATTCAACCCTCAAATCTTGGTATTTGATTGTTTACTTGACCTACTTGGTTCAATAGAAACTTTGACCTTCGTAACCACAACCTTTGAGGAATGTGAGCCATGAGCATTGTTGCTGCCTCTGGAACACTTTTTGGCGCTGCGCAACTTTGCACATATAGCTAAGGTTCTTTTAACCTTATCAAAGTTCTATTGTCACCCAACTTATCTTTTCACGAAAAATTCCTTCTCAAAGAAACTTGACGTTCTAAGTGACAAACAATTTTGTCTCCGATGTTATGGAGGATTACTTAACAGTTATTCGAAATAAGATACAAAGGCAGGTTCATCCTACTTTGGTTGCAAACATCTTTCTTATGCATAGAATACCAATGTTTAAGAAAGGACAACTTGGGTTTTATCCCAAACCATAACTTTATATGGTGTCATTTCAACGGATTATGATGGAGCTCTTTTCAGTGGAAAAACGGTAGTCTCTAAAGCTTTTAATCTTTAAAATATAATGGTAGTTTTATGAATTACACCTTCGATCTTACCATGTCAAACAAGGTTTAATTACATATCTCGAACGCTCCATACTCTTATGGTGTTTCGGGACATGCAAATTCACGGAACGATTCTTTAAATCTTAGGTATTATGCTAAACTTGTAACTCAAATATCTTCCTTTATGATCTTATCATAAACTATTTATATTCTTGTTACAATGATTTTGCACTTCATCTTGAAAGTCTTTGAACTTTTCAAATGTTTCATACTTCATCCTTATTAAGTAAATATTCATATATTCACTGAAATTTTCGGAGAACGCATATGAAGTGGAAATCCATCGCTCTTGACTACACACAATGGACTTCGTACAACAATATGTACAAGTTCCAATAAGCTAGTCATTCGTTCCCTTTTGGCCTATGAATGAAGTTTTAATTATCTCTAGGAAAGTTTCACAAGCATCATGTGATCAAAAATCAAAAGACTCCAAAATTCCATCCACATGGAGTTTCTTCATGTTTTCTTTCCAATATAATTTAAACGGCGATGTCACTTCCTAAGTGATCTTTCAATCAATTTGTCTTTCGACATTTTTAGCACTAGTTTTATGGATGTGATTTCTCCAACGAGATTTGTGAATCATCCATCTTTTATGGATTACGGCAATTATTTCAACAACCCTTTTGTTCTCATAATACCTGATAAAACAAATCTTGAAGGCATGCTTTGATGTTTAACGAGCAACACAATAACCCTTTATTTGTTCTCGATGAACATCATCACATATTCTTTTGCTAGTTACTTAGGCCATTGTAGTTCATGAATTGTGTTGTTTCGTCTGGCGATTCACACCAACAAATTCAGTATCAAATATTTAAGAACCACATTGTTTAATAAGCAAAGAATATAGCCATAACATGTATATCATCTATATACTTAAACTGAACAATTCTAGTCTTTTCTTTTCTGCCATATATTTATGAGATTCTCTTTCAGTATTTCCTTTTCTGTTTGAAAGAATCTATCAACATCAATAGTGGAGTCATACATATGAGACATAGTCCAAAGCGTGTATAATTAAATACCAATATCTTTGGACTTGCACTTTGAAGTAGATCACCATCATCAAATGTTTGGTGTGCTTTCAAATTCCATTCTTTTGTAATCTCTTGGTGTGGTAAATATTTTACCTACATCAAATATTCACCCTTATCATGGAATTATTCATGATCAAGATACTTTTAGCTTATAAAGATAAATCGCGAGTATAATGTTGCTCTCCAAAACCTTTTGGTGGATTAGGACAACTAGTGTCTCCAACCCTTTGCAAATTCTCATCAAATATGAGAACATGACTTTTGCCATATTATACTCTATCATGTTGCAACCAAAACTTCGTTTCAGATATCACAATATATTCCACACATCATGGTTTCTGAAACAACTCTTTCAGATCCTAGATAACCTTGATATTAAGACAATTCTTTGAATATCAAGAATCATGGATACAAACATGATACTCATACACTAACTCTTGGAATTTTCACTCTCGATTTAATACCAGTTATTAAACTTCATGGAGTAACCGCAACTTACTGAAAGTTTGCAATAGGACTTTTAAACTTTATATTAACACTTCAAAACAATACGATACCAGTTCGTAAAGTAACTAACCAGAATTCTATAGTTCTATCATCTCAATTATAACTAAGCGCAAGGTGGTAAACGGATGCCAATGACTACAACAATTATGCAAATTCACTTTGATTTAATTTATGATAAATAGTGTTCAACTTTTAATCATATTGCCATTGAACTCCCACTAAAAAAAATATCCCTCACATTGTTTTAGTGATCACACGAACCAAATCGACCACATCAAAACCGATCATCACGAGAGTTGATGTAGCTTCAATGGCGAACAATCAACATGTTCATCATATCTACTATATGACTCATGCTTTACCTTTCGGTGATCTGTGTTCCGAGACCATGTCTGTACATGCTAGGCTCGTCAAGATCAAACCTTAGCTTCCACATGAGCAAATCTGGCTTGCTCACGTTGTATACACTCGCAGAATCTAACACACCCGATCATCACGTGGTGCTTCGAAACAACGAGCTTTAGCAACAGTGCTTACTAAGGATGAACACTTTAAAACTTGAAATTGTGTGCTTGAGGGATCATCTTATAATGCTACCGTCGTGAACTAAGCAATACAAGATGCATAAAAGGATTAACATCACATGCAATTCATAATATGTGATATGATATGGCCTTTCTACTTGTGCTTCCGATCTCCATCTTCAAGCACGAACATGATCTCCATCATCACCGGCATTGCATCAAGGTCAATGACGCCGCTCCATGGTTGTCGTCCACCAGCTTCAACTATTACAACTACTTTGAATAGACACGCGGGTCTTAACAAAATTTAAAGACAACCATATGGCTCCTGCCGGTTGCCAACTTACAATAAGGAACATTGCATACATCAAATATAATCACAATCATGGCCATATCACATCACAGCACATCCCTGCAAAACAAAGTTAGACGCCTCTAATTTTCTTTGCATATTTTACGTGGTTTGGGGCTTTCAATAAGTGTTGCTCTAACTTATGAACAAGAACCACAACATTGATACTAGTATTGTCAATCACCCATTGTAAATTGAATCTTAACTATGTTGGGAGAAACAAGCACCCGCAAAGCCACTTATGCAATACAAGTTGCATGTCAAGCGTGGAGCAAGTCTCATGAACGATTTCATGTAAGGTTAGCCCGGGCCGCTTCATCCCACCATCCCGCAAGATGCAAAGTACACAAGAAGCAATCAACAACAAAAGCATCAACGCCCACAATAACCATTGTGTTCTACTCGTGCAACAGATCTACATATAGACACGGCTCTGATACCACTGTAGGGGTTCGTAGCATGGAAAACAAAAAAATTCTACCGCATGAACACACAATCAAGATCTAGTCTATGATCAAGCCAAAATCTATCTACTAGATTATAGCAACGAGTCAATAGAGTACTAACCCTCGAAGATCCAAAGCGGTTAACGAGAGCAGATTCTCGTGGATGATGTAGTCGTACACTTCCGATCTCAAGATCGCGTAGACGATCCTTCCGGCGCTGCGTTCCGGCAGCGCTTCCGCAGTCGGTCACACGTTCGGTACTCGATGAAGACCTTCCTCTCCCTTGTTCCAGCAGGCAGCGGAGGTTATAGCACTCTCCTCGCGATTCCGGCAGCACGATGGCGTGGTACTGGAAGTAGAGGGGAGATCTCACAGGGCTTCGCCTAAAGCCGGAGCGAGTATGGTGGACTATGAGAGAGGCTTTGGCAATCTAGGGTTTAGAGGCACCAAGGAGAGAGAGCTAGGTCGGCGGCTAGGGCAAGGGGAGGGCCCCAACTCGGCGGCTAGGGCTAGGGTTTAGAGGAGAGAGGTGTAGGGAAGAGGGGCACCCCTACCCCTCCTTTTATAGGTGGGAGGGAGGCGCGGTTGGGAGGAGGGAGTCCTCCTCCAACTCCTCCTCCTTGGCCGGTGGGTGGAGGGAGTAGGACTTCCTCCCTAAGTAGGTTTCCTACTCTCCCTCCACCAAGCAAACTTGCCGTTTGACTTTTCAAATTAGCGTTTGACTTCTCAAAATAGGATTTGATTATCCCTTTATTTTGCTCAGCGATGACACCTAGTACATGATGCAACCATTCCAACTTGTTATGACACATTCATGTACCCTTCCCCTCCAAAGTGCCGGACCTTCCGGACCCTTCTAGAACATTCCCGATGAAAACACCGGAATCATTCCCCAACTCCGAAATAGGACTTTCCTTATATGAATCTTATTCTCCGGACCATTCTGGATCTCCTCGTGATATCCCGGATCCCATCCGAGACACCGAACAACATTCGGTATCTTTCTCATCATTCCATAACTACTCAAAAACATCGAATCCTTAAGTGTGTCTCCCTACGGTTCGTAAATTATGCGGACATGACCGAGACACTTCTCCGATCAATAACCAATAGAGGAATCTGGAAATTCATATGGCTCCCACATATTTCTACGATTACTTTGCGATCGAATGAACCACTTACATACGATACCAATTTCCCTTTGCCTCACGATAGTTTACTTATCCGAGGTTTTGATCGTCGGTATCTTTGCATACCTAGTTCAACCTCGTTACCGATAAGTACTCTTTTCTCGTTCCCGTGATATGTGATCCCTTGTGAGCCAGTCACATGCTTGCAAGCTAATTGGATGACATTCCACCGAGAGGGCCCAGAGTATATCTATCCGTCATATGGATGGACAAATTCCACGCTTGATCCATGTGCCTCAACCCATACTTTCTAAACACTCAATGCCACCTTTATAGCCACCCAGTTACGGTGTGGTGTTTTATTTCATCAAAGCATCCTTTCGGTGATGGTGATTAACATGATCTCATGGTCGAAGGAATTAGGTTACTATGTATCAGAAAGCTTATAGCAAATGAACTATATTAAATGACTTGATCTTTATGCTACGCTTAACTTTAGGAGTATGTCCATCACATCATTCTCCTAATGATATGACCCTATTGTTAAGAACATCTCTATGTTCATGATCAGGAAACCATGATCATATATTAACCAACAAGCTAGTTTAACAAGAGGCTTTACTAGGGACTCTTTTATGTTTACAAATCACACAAGTATTAATGTTACCGGTTAATACAATTATAGCATGGTATGTAAACATTTATCATAAGTATGAAGATATGATAATAACCACTTTATTATTGCCTCTTGGGCATATCTCCAACACAAGTGTGCTGCAAATCTGACTTTATCCTCGTCAGTGCAGCCGACAGTTACCAAATCCTTGTTCACTGAGCGTAGCCAATCATTGGCCACCATGGGGTCAGTAGTTCCTGAGAACTTACCAGGCCTTAGTCTTAAGAATCTGGTGAGCATGTCAAATCCTGGTGGGTTGTTCTGATTGTTGTTGTTGTTGTTGTTGTTGTTGTTGTTGTTGTTGTTGTTGTTGTTATTGTTGTTGTTGTTGTTGTTGTTGTTGTTGTTGTTGTTGTTATTGTTGTTATTATTGTTGTTATTCTGATTCTGCATGAAAGTAGTCATCATATGCATTAGCTGTGCCTGTGCTGTCATCAACTGCTGCATCTCGGGGGTGACATTGTTGTTGTTCGGGTTGGGGTTGGCACGTCGAGGAGGCATCTGTGGTTTTCAATAAGGATAAGAATGAGATACCCATAGATGCTTAACATGGACAATACATCACACGGACAATCACCAAAACAATCATCAAAATGACATAAGGTTTCAACGACATAAACAACTAGTTTAAAAAGCAAACATTCCAATTGCAAGCCATATAGATGTTGGATGGTCATTGCGACACAATAATCAAAAGTATGGTAAATGATAGATAACTGAGTAGTCATCACTACTCCTCTGCATCAACCTCCTCATCGACAAGTGTAAGACCTGCATTCTCCATAGCGGTCTTGTACTCCTCGACATTGGTAGTCAAGGCCTCTACCTTGGCCTTGAGAGCCCTCTTATGTGAACGAAGCCTCTCAATCACACCCTGCTGATGCTCAAGCTCGAAGTCCTTGGCATCTAGTTCTGCAGTCATCTCTCAAATCCTCTTGTTCCTATCTTGGAATCTTTTCTCTTGACTCTTGAACTTCCTATCCTGACTCTCAAACTTGTCCTCCATTTCCTTGACTATCTCGTCTTGCTCCGTGAAAAGCTTGTCCTTCTCACGAAGCTGCACCTGGAGCTCGTCATTGCTAAGCATGGCGTTGGTCCTATCAGTATCTAGGTGCCTAAGAAGAACCTCTAAGTCATGAAGGTATAGACGAATCGGCTCTGTCGTATCTCTAGCAGTATCCTCGAACTCAATAGCCTCACCATCCTTGTCGCGTCTACCAAAAGCGTGGAAGTGAGTACCTCTAATCTCCCGAGAGTGTCTCCTTAACAAACGCCCAAGTAAATCCTGCATGACTACCTCTACGCCTCTCTCCTTGTCGTCATGCATAAGCTTGAAGGTGATAGCCTCCGTGGCTGGCTCAGTCTGGCATCCTGGCTGAGTAACCTTGAAGCCCCAAAGGTCCTTCCTCTCAAACTTGGTGAGGGGAAGCATCATGATGCTAGGGAGTGGAAGATTGAGCACACTAGTGAGCTCAATAAGACGAGTGCCAAATTAGTTCCCTTGAACTCTTCAGCCGTGCTGATAGTAACATTAGGCATCTATTTTATAAGATAGAGAAAAGTTAGAATCAACATCAATAAAAATACACAAGACAAAGTATCACAAGCATATCATTGGCAAATAAACACACAAGTCATGGTATACATAAATCCATTACAAGCATTCAAGGTTCAATCATAACTTAGACAAAATTTTGGAAATAAAATGATAAGTGTGGTGGTCCAACTAACGAAGTACGTTACAACTCTCACTCACTAGACAAAATGGCTATCAAAGCATCCTTAGTAGCCATCTGCCTATCCTGTTCACAAGATTCCCAAATCAAGTCTATGATGTCTTCCCTTAGTTGTTGGTTGGTAGTTTCCAACTCTTGGGTATGCTTCTTTTCTTCCCTAAGGTCATTTTGGGTGTTGAGCATTCTGCACTTGAGTCTATCACCAAGCTCTTTGATGGCCTTCCAAGCTGCATCCCTTGCAAAATCAAAGAATGTGGTGTGCATCATTGAGTTGGTGACCATACAGAATCCTGATTCTTTGTGGTTATCTTCCTTGTTTTTGTACAAGTGAAGTTGCACCCACCAATATTCTTCTCCTTCATCCATCACAGGGAAACCTTTGTACACAGCTGCACCATGTATCCCCATGGTGACCATAAGGTTCTTGAGGGCCTTTGGAAATTCAGTCTCACACTCTAGGGTCATGGTCATGAGTGGTCCCTTCCTTACAGCTTCGTTGATGGAGTTCATCTACAAATAGATATGAGAAAGAAGATTAGAAAAGTTTACGAGAAGAAAAGACAAGTGTGGAAATTGTTGAAATTTTTTCCTTAGTGGTTTCTAATCCAATCCTAGGGTCATAATCCTACAGGCAACACAGTGCTCTGATACCATCTATAAGATCCCACCTTTATAAAGGTAAAGATCCCTGTGATTGCAATGCTAGTCCCTGGATCAATGCTAGCATCCACAGTTTAGGATGAAGTACACAGATACAAAGATCATTATTACATATCATTCCAGAGACAACATAGTCTTTTACAACTCCATGGCCACAGGCCTAATACAAGAGTTCAAATATAATAACATAAATAAGTCTTCATCTTCATGTGCCACAGGCAAGCATGTTGAGTGTAGACTCATAACCCCTAATCATCAACAAAGGTAACCTGCAACATCACAAGTTACAGCCACAGTGGGTCAATACATTTGGAATAGTATTGGCAAGTGATACCTTAGTAGAATATTAACATCTAGTTACTACATGAATTTGGCTAAGTATAGCTTAGGCTTGCTTTGCTCAAAATAGGTTTTACCTATTAGTTGAAAACACTAAGTTTTTCTTTGACAAAACTTTTCCCAAGGAACCACCAATAGAAATTGGTGAACCTTCACCCTTGTTCAACCACAAGTTTTAACTTAGAAAATTGGGATGTGGAGATTCTTGATAGCTTCCATGTCTTGATGCTCAAGTTGTCCAATACCAGGGACATGGCTAAGTACTTAGATTCTTCCATCTGCAGAGGTTGTGCACTTTCCCCACAAGACTTGATTTTCACCAAGACATGACCTTTTAGAAGCCTTCCCTTAGACCAAATGGACGCGCTCCAAACCTATCATCCCACTACCACCAACTGTCCAAATGGCTAAGTTATTGCAACCTATGTGATCCAGGCAGAGCCCATAATGCCATGTGGCTGCACTAGAAGCTTCATAACATTTGGCATCTCAAATCCCTTTGTTCCTCAGTGGCTTTCCACAAGTGAGATACACAAGGTAAACCATAGAAATGGGCCTTGTGTAACCACTCAACACAAACCATTCTTTCCATTCCACCCAGGTGTTTCATTCACTTAGTTGTTTTATTAGTGACTTAGAATAATTCTCATAGCATGAATATATAATCCACCCTTGGTTTTCTACTAGCTAGGCTAAGCATGGCAATAGCATGTATCTTACTTAGAGGAAATTCTAACATTTCTACAACTACTAGGATTTCCCAAGCATAGCATATAGATACTTAGCAAAATAACCATGCAAATCCTATACAAAATATTTCTAATGCATAGGTAGAAATATAGGAATAAAAACATGAAGCACCACTTGCCTTGGTAGTTTGGGGAGTAGCAACAATCTTCATAACCACAATCACTATTAGCACCAAAATCTACACATAAAATAATGACACCAAAATCACATAACAAAATATGCAAACAAAAATATATGAATGCATGCAAATGCCATGTGATGATTTTTCTACTCCAAACAAGACAAGTATACAGTACTTAATCAAAAACAAGAACAAGATACTCAAAATAAACTTTATTTGATCTTTAAATCATTTTCAAATAATTTCTATACTCAAAATAAGCCTATAAATGTCTCTGCAAAAATAACCAATTTTACAGAATCAAAACATTAAACACATTTCATAAATGGATAGCATTATTTCTCCTGATTCCAATGATATAAAATTTGTAAAATTTGAATGTGTGGATCAAAATTATAGATTTTACAAAATCTAGCATCTATTAGATCAAAATTTCTAATTTAGAACAGACTCTGGCCACGTGGCTGTTTTCTATTCGCCGGTACCGTTTCGTGTGGATCGACAGATGCTAGCCGTCAGATCTAAAGTACATCACACGATACAGAAACAAACTTACCCCTTCGTTTAGTGGATCTATCATAGCTGATCGATCTAAATCCTATGGTTCCTAGCAACTGGTCAAAGACGGGCGGCGCTGGCGGCAAGTGGCGGTGGCGCGCTCTGTCAGAGAGGTTGCTGGCGATTTAGATCGTGCGGGGAGGATCAGAGATGCTTACCGTGCTCGTGAGACTGCAGTGAAGCTCAAGGTGGGGTCAGATACTCGGGGGGTGCACGAACTCGGCTGCTATTGCTCGTCGGAGTGAAGCCTGTCGTCGGGCACGGCTGTTCGTCGATGTTGCCGACGTTGTAGATCATTCCAGAGTGAAACAAGCGGTGTTTTAGATGCACACTAGTCTGGCGAATACGTGAGCAACAAAAAGAGAGACGGGGGCGGTCAGGAACTACCAGGGGACGTCACCGGAGTCGAGACAGACGGCGGTGCTTGCTTGACGTTGAGGTTGCCGACGATAGAGAGCGCGCGCGGGCGAGTGGGTGATACTGGCAGGTCTAGAGGGAGTTGGGGAACTCACTCGCGGTGTCTGGAAGGCAAGGGGCAACAGTGGTTGGCCGGAATTTGAGCTGGAGCTCGTCGGAGCAGTTGGTGGTTCGGGGCCGATTCCG